>CM075347.1:23860000-33860000 GCA_037693485.1 Kitagawia praeruptora
GTAAGTGGTGCAATTATCTCTTCAAGAATAGTCAGGTCTTCTTGTAGGGCTTGGTGACGCAACTGTTATTCTCTCTCTTTCGATTTTTTTAAGGCCTCTGTGAGAGGTAGGTTTTTCTTTCTTTTTCCTCGTTTTTACTGTCTCTGATTATTATGCTATTTTGGACTTTCGTATTTGTTTTGCTATTGGTGTAATTGCATGTTCTTGTTAATATATATAACTGCATGCCTCATTGTTGTTGTAGTGTTATATTTCCAACAGTTAGGACATGACTTCTGCCTTGTGTAGTTCGTTGGGTTATTAGTATTTCAGTATTAACATTGAAGGATATAATCTTGACCCTTATTAAAGTTTAGATTTAACAGTCAATAGTGCAATATTTGTTTCACGATAGAATTCGTGAATAAATTTATAATCCAATAAATTCAAGTATATATATTATTTTATAAAATCAGGTTATTAGTATATATGGAGTTATGTGATTCCAGAAGCAATCTGCAGCCCATGTGCCATTTTAGAAGTCAAATTCTACGTACTTCACCTAACTACCTACTCCACCTACCATCATTTATTTGCATTTAAGGACCTCATTATTTGCATGTAAGGACCTCTAGCATTAGTATAAATAGGCATGTTTAGAGCATTGCAAGTGCACCTTGAATTTGAGTAATAAAAGTGAGTTATTTAGAGAATTTTCTCTCTTGTTCCTGAGCCATATTTTGGCATCAGAGCAAGTTTTTAGATCCCGGAGTTGAGTGGAAAAAAACAGAAATTCCGGTCACTATTCCGGTCGAAGTTACTGTTCACTATTCACTGTTCATCGCGCGGAGACGAAGCACTGTTCATCGCAGGAGACGAAGGACTGTTCACGTCGGAGACGAAGGCACTGTTCACAAATACATACGGTACTATTCACTGTTCACAAATACATACGGTACTGTTCACTGTTCACAAATACATACGGTACTGTTCACAAAAAAAAATTTAAGTTGAAAACGTGCACACTTTTTTTTTTTTTAACCGGGAACTACCCCACACACTTGTATGTGGGATTTCAAACCCGGGGAGATATATCGCTGAGCCCTACCACCCAGTACTCCCACGTAAATCCGAAGCTTTCGCTCCGAGGTAGGTTCGAACCCCTGACCTTGGCTGATCCAGGGAAAGGGGGTGTCCACTCAGCCAAAGCTTTGCTACTATCTTCACGCCCAGTGTCAAGAGAGCCACCATTGTTACCTCACTGTGATTGAACCTCCATATCAGAAAATTTATTTTTCAACATGCCTCCACGAAGACAACCTCTGCGAGACGTTGAAATGGCGGACATGAGGAGACAAATTCAGGAACTTCAAGATGCTTTGCAAGCCCAACAAGTCTTGTTAAACGAACGTCAACCAGAAGATGAAGAATCTTCCAGTGATTCTTCAACACCTAGAAATCGTCGCCCTCAAAGGCCACAAGTCAGACCTGATGACATTAAAGTTGACATTCCTAACTTTGAAGGAAGACTTCAACCGGATGATTTCATCGATTAGCTTCAAACAGTCGAAAGGGTGTTTGAATATAAGGATATACACGAAGAAAGAAAGGTGAAGACTATTGCATGCTGTGAAATTAAGGAAACATGCTTCCATTTGGTGGGAAAATCTTTAAAAAAGGCGAGACCGAGAAGGAAAAAACAAGATCAAAACATGGGAAAAAATGCGAAAGGAATTAACTCGAATGTTTCTTCCTCCTCACTACTACCAAGACAAGTTTATCCAACTGCAAAATCTTCGTCAGAAGGATTTATCAGTCGAAGAATACACAAGAGAATTTGAGAAGTTCATGATGCAGTGTGATATACAAGAAAAAGAGGAGCGGATCATTGCCAGATACCTCGGAGGATTAAATACAAATATTGCTGATCGTGTTGAACTTCAACAATACTGGTCGTTAGAAGATGTTATTCGTCTTGCTACGTGAGTAGAGAAGCACCTACCCAAAAGATCTACCAATAAAAATTTCTCTCCAGCAAACCAACCACCTTATAATCAAAATCCATCTACCAACCAAGCCAGCTCTTCCACCTAACCCTCTTCTAAAACCATTTCTACAGAAAACAAAAACAAGGCCATTAAATGCTTTAAATGCCAAGGTTTTGGTCATATTGCTTCAAACTGTCCAAACCGGAGAACTATCACAATTATCAAAGGAGAAGCCTATGAAATTTCTGAGGAAGAAGAGACTCGAGAAGACACTGAAGGAGAATATTACGCAGATCCAATATACGATGAAGAAATTACTGCTGCTGATCAGGGTGAGTCCTTAGTAATCTGACGAAGCCTAAACACAATGGCTAATAAGGAAGATCCTTGGTTGAGACACAATATTTTCCACACTCGTTGCACTTCTGTAGGAAAAATCTGTGATGATATCATAGACAATGAAAGTTGTGAAAATGTCGTTTCAAGTTACATGGTAGAAAAATTGGATCTACCAACCCAGATTCATCCACACCCCTACAGTTTGCATTGGCTCAATAAAGGAAGTACAGTCAAAGTTGACAAGCATTGCCTTGTGACATTCTCTATTGGTCAGAAGTACCAGGATCAAGTATGGTGTGATGTTGTGCCTATGGATGCCTGTCATCTTCTCCTAGGTAGGCCATGGCAGTATGATCGTCAAGTACTTTATGACGGTTATGCAAACATCTACTCTTTTGTCAAGGATGGAGTAAAAATCAAGCTAGCTACTCTGCCGCCGAGTGAGCTTGATAAAAACAAGAAGAAAGCCAAACCATTAGTGTCCCTAGTCACGAAGAAACAACTGGAGGAAGCTATAGAGGAAGTTCAAACCATGAGCTTATTTCTATTATTCGAATCAAATAAGGAGACTCATGTTCCAGTCGAAATTAAACCACTACTTGAAGAGTTTCCCGATGTGGCTCCAAAAGATATTCCATCTGGACTACCCCCCATGCGAGACATCCAACACGCTATTGATTTCAGTCCGGGAGCAACGATTCCAAACCAACCCGCATACAGAATGAGTCCTCAGGAGCATGTTGAAATTCAAAATCAAGTTGAAGGATTATTAAAAAAAGGATTAATACAGGAAAGTGTTAGTCCTTGTGCGGTTCCTGCCATTCTAGTCCCTAAGAAAGATGGAAGCTGGAGATTGTGTGTTGATGGTCGAGCTGTCAACAAAATTACCATCAAGTATAAAATTCCAATTCCTAGACTTGATGATTTGCTAGATCAGATACATGGTTCCACTATCTTTTCAAAGATTGATCTTCGAAGCGGATACCATCAGATCAGAATTTGACCAGGAGATGAATGGAAGACTGCCTTTAAAACAAGAGATGGTCTTTATGAATGGACAGTTATGCCCTTTGGGTTGTCCAATGCGCCAAGTACATTTATTCGACTTATGAATCAAGTCCTTCGACCCTTTATTGGTAAATTTTTCATCGTCTATTTTGATGACATTCTGATCTTTAGTAAGGACAAGGAGGAACACTTGGAACATGTCCGTCAAGTATTACAGACTCTTAGTGAACAAAAGGCATACGAGTTGATCAGGAAAAGATAGAAGCAATCAATAGTTGGCCAGCTCCGCAATCAATCCATGAGGTCAGAAGTTTCCATGGATTAGCCTCCTTTTACAGAAGATTCATCAAAAACTTCAGCACAGTTGCCGCTCCCCTCACAGATTGTATCAAAGGAGACAAGTTTCACTGGACCGAGGCTGCACAGAAAAGTTTTGACAAGCTGAAGCAATGTTTAACCGAAGCAGCAGTATTAGCCCTTCCCAATTTTGATCAAGTATTTGAAGTTAACTGTGATTCTTCCCACACTGGAATTGGTGCTATTCTAAGTTAAGAAGGTCATCATATAGCCTTCTTCAGTGAAAAGCTTAACGATGCTAAACTTCGGTATTCAACATACGACAAGGAGTTTTATGCAATTGTTCGAGCCTTGCACCATTAGATTCATTACCTATTAAATAAAGAATTCATTCTTTATTCTGATCATGAAGCTTTAAAATATTTGAACTCTCAACAGAAGGTTAGTCGTCGACATGCCTCTTGGAGTGAGTTTTTACAGTCTTATCCATTTCTAATCAAGCACAAGGCTGGAATTCAAAATGTTGTTGCAGATGCTCTCAGTAGGCGCCATACTCTACTGTCTACACTACAAACAAAAGTAGTTGGTTTTGAAATGATAAAGAAGTTGTATCCAGATGATCCTGACTTCCAGAAAATTTGGAATACTACTGAAGTGCAATCCTCCAAAGATTACTACAAGCATGAAGGATTTTTATTCAAAGAGAAGACTTTGTGTATTCCTCGATGTTCACTACGAGAAGCCATTATCTGGGAAGCCCATGATGGAAGATTAGCAGGTCACTTTGGTCGAGATAAAACTATGGCCCTCGTAAAGGAAAATTTTTATTGGCCAATAATGGAAAGAGATATAAATCGACATATTCAAAGATGCAAAATTTGTCATTTGGCTAAATCCAAACGCCAAAACACTGGTTTATATATGCCACTTCCCGTACCGGAATCACCATGGGAAGATGTTACTATGGATTTAATTTTGGGACTTCCACGAAGTCAACGTCAGAAAGATTCAATTATGGTCGTGGTGGATAGATTTTCAAAGATGGCCCATTTCATTCCTTGTCAAAAGACCAATGTTGCTGTTCAAGTTGCCGATTTATATTTCAAAGAAATAGTTCATCTTCATGGAATTCCAAAAACGATCACTTCTGATCAAGATGTGAAGTTTTTAAACCATTTTTGGAGAACTTTATGGAAGAAGTTGGGAACTAAGCTGCAGTTCAGTAGTGCGAGCCATCCTCAGACTGATGGACAAACCGAAGCTGTCAACCGATTGTTGGGAAATCTACTTCGAAGTTTTGTTGGTAAAAACTTGAAGCAGTGGGATCTTATTCTAGCTCAAGTTGAATTTTGTTAGTCATAGAGGCATGCCTGTATACATCTAATAACAAGCCTAATTGTTTGTAATGCTCTGCATTACCTACATGACCTCTTAACTGAGGGAACCTCTAGTTGCAGAGTTTCTATTTGTTCTGTACTTGTAATAGGCACCAAATCCTAGTTGTGTAACTGTACTTATATAGTCAAGAATAATGCTTGAAAAAAGTTCCAAGGTTCATGCCTCGAGCAAGAAGATAAAGACTGTCAAATAATCACAGTTGGGATTTGAAGAAATGAAGAATTTGCCTAAGTACCAATTCAAGAAGTATATTTATCTATTCGAGAAGTCCAGCATTCGAGAAGTCAGGGATTCGATATCTCTGAATACACTGTTCGATATCTCATTCGATATCTCAGAGATTCGATATGTCTACTACTCTATTCGAGAACTCAAGAAGTCAACAAGTCAAAGTGGTATTCGAGTTGTCAAAGAGTCAACAAGTCAAAGTTCCATTCGATATCTAAAGGACTCATAAAGCTATTCGAGATCTCAAGGATTTGACAAGTCACAATGCTCTATTCGAGAACTCAAGGATTCCCAGAGAAAAGAGCTATTCGAGAAGTGGTTCGATATGTCAATATAACAGTATTCGAGAACTCAGAGTTATCGATCAAGTCAATTCTAGTTCTTGAATCACTTACTTAGTCACTTCTCGAATATATTCTTGGAGACAAAATACTGAAGAAATTGTACAAGTCTGAAACCTGCAACAAGCCAATGCACTTTATTGACCACAATTTGTAACGTGCTCTGGAAAGCCTACAAGGAAGCTTGGAGAGATATAGAAGAGACAAAGGGCTAAAGAAGTGGATCTGAACAGGCTTTGTAAAGTCAAATCTGTAACCGTTTGGACATGCACTTACTCAAAAAGGATAGACAGACTAGAAAGTAATTTGTTTAGCTACCTTATTTGTAGTAAGTAGGTTGTATCCATGTTCTATAAGGATACAGCCTCACTTCCTTAGTTATAGACAACGAACAACTTTGTGAGTCAAGTTTTTCATATACACTGTAAGCTATATCTCTCTGAGAAAAACGAAGCTGAGAATACTATCATTTGTATTCACAGATTATAGCAGCCTTTCACTACACCGTATTTGGCCTGTTGCAACACCGACATGTATAAGTGTTACACAAAGTGTTACAATAGACACAAAACTGGGTAGTCTATTGCAATATTTTTTACAGTGTTGCAAGAAATACCAAAAGTGTTGCAAGCGAAATGATAATTTTGAAATTTTATAACAATTGCAACACTTTTCGCACTTTACGAAAAGTGTTACAATACATGACCGAAATATTCCAAATTTTTGTTAGCGGGCTTGCCACAATAAGCGGGACATTCTAATTTTTTGTTCTCGGGCTTGCCAATTTTTTTCGTGCCAAGACTTATATTACACAGAATTATTGTTTTATCTATATGCAGGTTATTAAAAGGAGCCAGGGTAATGGGCTAGCAGCAGATATATGGAGTCTAGGGTGCATTGTTTTGGAGTTGTAGATAGAAAGGTGTGTCAAAGGTAGTTGCAAAATTGGGAGAAATCAATCCAGATTTCAAGAACCTTGATGTCGAAGAGTTATGTCTTGCATCGGGTGACGAAAGTGAGGACGACATTGATCAGGAGCAGGAGGATGATGATCGCGATGATGACAATGCTCACGAGGCCGACGACGAAAATGATGATTGATATGATCAGTACTTAAGTATTGTTTTCTATATGCGTGCTTTTGGTAGTATGTTAATTGGTACCTTAACTATTTAGACTACGCGTTTAATGTAGACTTTTGGTGTAAGTCGACTTGTGTTTCGACTTTAGACTATGTTTGGCCTTCATTGACATGTGTTTGTTGGACATTAATGAAAAGTCATTTCTGGTTTGGTATATGCTTTCATGCATGGTAAATTTAAATTTTAAACAGGACATTGCAATGTGAACTAATAAAAATGTTGCAAATTAGTGTTGCCAATAAAATTTAAAAGTATTACAATAGTAATTAAAATGTTGCAGAGAAATGTTGCAAAAATATCAAAAAGTATTGCAAAAGGTTCCAAAATGTTGCATATAAATGTTGCAAAAAAAACCAAAAGTATTGCAAAATGCATAATAATGTTGCAAAAATATGTTGCAATAAACTCACTTTGTAACATTTTTAAGTCAATTAATGTTGCAAAAAAGTGTTGCATTCGTCTTTTGTAACATATTTAAAATGTTGCTAAAACATGCAAAAGTGTTACAACAAACTACACCAAACTCTTTTTGTAATACTTTGAAAAGCGTTGCAATAAACACAAAAAGCGTTGCTACAGAAGACTGTTGCCACGCCGGCAAATGCAACACTGACTTTTAGCAAAAGTGTTGCATAAACAGGTATTGTAACACTTTTGGAGCCTAATGATACACTTTTTCGGTGTTGCAACAGGCCATATTCCTTGTAGTGTTTATCTAATAATACATTAGATTAAAGTGATATTGTGTCTTGTGTTGTTCTTTATCCGCACCTACACCTTTGCACACACAAACACTTATCTGCTACATAGACTCGAGCCAAAGAAAAGTTCAAGAATCCATTCACCTGCCCCCCTGTATTCTTTTACTGTATTCAATACTCAACAAGTGGTATCAGATCGGGCTGTTTATTCAAAAACAGAAAAACGATCATGAGTTCGAATACACCAAAGACTACAGGAACGGTATAAGTCCCTAAGTTTGATAAGGAAAATTACAACCTCTGGAAGATAAAGATGATGTTGTTCATCAAAGCCTCTCATCTTTTGTATCCTGAGATTCTCAAGAATGGTCCCTTTGTCCCACAACAAGAAATACCTGAAAAGACTGTTGGAACCACAACTGTTCCAAGATCTTATGAGGCCAAGGAACCATCCAAATGGACAGAATCAGAAAAGGAGAAGGTTGCTCTTGATAGTCACCTCATGTTGCTAATTATTGATTCCATGGACATGTCAATGTTTGCAAACATTGCATCATGCACACCTGCCAAAGAGATGTGGGATCACACTGAGGTGTTATGTGAAGGAACTGATGAGGTCAGGGAAAACAAGAAACAGATACTGGTCACACAGTATGAGGCTTTCATGGCACAGCCCAAGGAAAGCATTACTGTTAACTCGAATAACTTGTAGAAGGGGGGTTGAATACAAGTTATATAATCGTGTCTGATTTTTGCTTGATTATATGAACAAGAATAAACGAATGAATCAAACTCTTGTTTGTATTAATAAGATCAAATACAAACTCTACCAAAGGTGTACAATACCTTTAGCAGCTGCTGACAATACAAATCTCTCTCTGTTTGTTTCGAACTCTCGAATACAAACCTTATACAGAGCTACGCACATTCACTTGTTCGACTCACACTCTTTACAATGATATTGAGAGAGTATTTATAATGCTACCTATCAACTAATAACAGAAAGATATAATCTATACATGACAATGTTCTGCCTTCTAGTCGATAGTTTCCTTCAATAGAAAAACTCTTTCCTTCATAATATCTTCTTGCTTGTTCTTCAAACAACGATCCTGTTTTATAGCACTTACCAGTTTCTGTAGCATCCATAATGACATCATCAGTAACACGACTGATATCAGGATCTGTACACTGCATCAGTATCTGATCAACCATCAGTATTGGACCGTCATCAGGATTTGCTCTCTGTTCCTGACATGTAGTCTCCGATACACTGTTCATTCTTGACTAAACTATACAGACAACTGTCTTACACATAAATCCTATATACAGTGCTAAATCCTTTATAAGATCAGGATTACAAGAAGTATAATGTGTAAATTCTATTCTTAACATCACAACTTATGAATTATTCCTAACAATCTCCCCCTATTTATGCTTTAAAATCTGAAGCATAAATCTAAGTTGTGGATGTCAAAACATATAACAATACAACCAGAATAGAATTTATGAATGTAGAATTATGAAGTTTAAGTACCTCCTTCTCAGATGTAGACGTTTATCTAGTACTTAGAAGAAAGAATTTTAACTATTAATGCTGCTCTTCCTTTACTCTTCCTTTACCACTTCCTAGCTGAGATTCACCACTGTCACTCCTGGTTCTTCTTTTTACTACCCTTTGTCTGATCTTTATCTCCCCCAACTTTATCTTTATCTCCTTTAGTCTGGTAGTGTTGTTGTTGTCTTTGAATTGTCTTTATCTCCCCCTTTTTGACATCAGCAACATTAATTCCAAGAGATTCAGAAACAGAACAAATGAGATTCAAAAGAACTGCTTGATTTTCCATAATTGTGACTTGGTTATCTTCAAGTGATTGAAGTCTTGTTTGAATATCAATTTGAGAATTCTGAATATCTTTCAAAACATCAGAATGAACTTCAATATTGGAAGTGCTTCTAGTATCTCTAGTATCAGAATCAGAAAGAACTGTATCTTCAAGTCTTGTAGAAGAAGTTGTTTGAGTTGTATGATATTCAAGTAATAAAACCTGATTAGAAGTATCAACATCTTCATCTTTCTGTTCTGGAACTGAAACATGATCATCATCTCATTCACCAGTATTCTGTGTACTAACATCTTCAAATCCTGAGTCCTCCTTAGAGTGATCAGAGACTGTAGATGTCTCAATTCGAGCTGATATTGGAAGTACATACAAAGGAACACTAGGATCATTAGGATCTTCATCTGGTACATATGTATCAAGAGATTGCTTTATCCTGGCACCTCTTCTGTTAATGATTCCTGCAAGCCTCTCCTTTTGCTTCTGAGCTTTAACTTCTGGCCTTGCATTTTGATGTGCTAGGTCATTCTTCTGATACATTTTGATGAATGAATAAGTACCAGCATCCATATCCAAATTTTCAGACCAAGATTCAGGAAAAACCTGATCCCAGAAATCAAATGATGGTTTCCTAATTTTCTCTCCCTCACTATAGAGTTGATCATCCATACCCTCATTCTCACTTTGACTTACTAAAGTCAACACTCTTTCTACCTCACCTTTTGCCTGGTCAGGAGCCAGCCGCTCAAATTGTGGATCTAAGTCCATCTTTTCAAGTGTATCACTCAAATTTAGATAAGTGCTCTCATGACCTACAGAAAAATAGAGTTTAGAAGGAGTTTTTATACCTGAACTCACATGGAGAGAGGGTTCCTCATTTGGCATGTGGCTTGAGGTTTTCTCCAAGGAGTGAGCTGCTATAGTCTCTGAACCCTTACAATCATCTTCTTTCCTTACAGAAACTACAGGCTCCAGTATACCACTTTCAGGTTCTTTACTAGACTCTGATGTCTTCAGTAATACTTCATTAGACACCATAGTTAGTACATCACCGTCTTTAAGTGTTGTTTGCTGAGACACACCCTCAAGGTGGATAGACTCTGACTGAACAAAATTTGTTTGATCTTCAGAAAAATCAACCAAAGTCATTCCTCCCATATCATAGGGTATCTCACTTGCATTTTCAATCATCACAGAAGTCCTTTCAACATCAGCTATCACAGCTCCTGAGTCATCCTTCCTCTGACTAGATGGTTCTTGTGTTACAGTGACTGTGATCTGATCTTTCCTACTATTCACCACTGGTGCAATAGTATCTTCTGTTGACTGCATTCCTCTATCTACTTCCTCCAGTTGTTCACCTTGAGCTGAAGCATCTTCAATAATGACATTCTTGTCAAATAAATATGCATCAAGTGATTGAAGTGCACCATGCTTTGAGAGTCCAATTTTTTTGACTAATTGTCTTCTGACAGACACATAGAAATACATCTTCATTAAGTCAAGTCTTTGATGTAGAAGTCCATATTCATCTGGAAATAAAAGTTTTGGTACTCTTTCAACCAGAAAATCTAGAACAGGCCTTGACAACTTCACTTTGAGAGAAATTAGTCCCATAGCCAGTCTGTATGATAATGTAGTTTCCCATGAAGAATCAATATCCAGATCTCTCTTGTCAAATACTGACATTGATGTAGCTTGATTTGTAGAAACCTGCATGATATTAGTTGGACTAGACTCTGTGTGTGTAGGTGACAATTGAATCTTTCTCCTTGTTCTCCTGATATAGTGAGCAAAAGATTTATCCTGAGAAGACTCAAGAGGTGTAGACACAGAAGTGATCTTGGGATGAGATCTTGGTTCAATAGACACAGTCTTTTGAGAGACAGTATCCAGTAACTGTTTTCCCTTTTTAAGAACTACAGCCTTTTGAGAGACTGCAGCCTGGCTATGACTAGGTTTTTCATCTCTTTGTGCTAACAAAGAAAGTTGAATTGCAGCCTTCAATTCTGCTCTCTCAGCAAGAGTTAAATCATCATCATCTTCACTAGAGTTACTACTACTACTTGACACAACAAATCTTCTCTTCCTTACAACTGATGTCTTTTGAGAAACACCAGAGGTTGGTTTCTTTGAAACAATAGGCTGTGGATCAAAATTTGGTTCTTGAATTGTTTCAGAGACTATAATGTTTTGGGCTACTTGGGTAGACACAGGTGGGTTCTCCTCCAATTGAGATTCCTGAGCCATTTCACCACAAAAGAAAGAAGAATTGTAGAAAGTAGGAAGATGAGTTTTAAGAATTACCTGAACATGTTGTGGATAATGAATTGCAGGTATTTCATCTAGATTCTTTTCATTGTCCTTCTTTGTAATGTCAGAGAAAATTCTCTTTTGCTGTTCATAAGAAGAAACACAATGTTCTCTACCAAATCTAGTTTCAACATCAGAAATAAAATGGTTAATAAACATTTGCATAAATCTATGATAATAAACCATTTTCCTGTTTTGATCTCTTAACCCAAGTTTAATACTCATCTGACTTAAGATAATATGACCAATGTTGATTACTCTGTCATAAAGCAAACTATAAGCACTATGTGATGTAACAGAAGTAATTTGCTGAAAAGAACTACATTTGCCAGTAAAACATTTAGCAATTTGATCAAAGTAAAAAGACCATTCCTTTCTAAGAAAAGACCTATTCAACTGGCTCATGTTATCTAGAGGTCCACTATAACCTAATTCAGACAACATAGTTCTTATATTATCATCAGATGGTACACTTACATAACTATCAGTAACAGGTAAGCAAAGTACTGAATTAACAACAGATTCAGTAATGTCAAATGAATCTTGTCCTAAATGTAGAACAATCTTACCTGATTGACTCTGAGTAGAATCAATTACCTCAGCATTCTCCCAAGCTTGTGAAATAGCTACTTGATTAATCTGTGGAGATGCTGTCAATGCATAACTTAATGGTCCATACGCCAGAAAGTCCATGATTGGATGAAAATCAGATGACACTCCTTCCTTGTTGGTGATAGCTGCAACATGATTGTTTGTCATAAAATCAAAGTCACCAAACTTGAAGGCTACTGATTTAGGTAATCTTCTCTGAGCTGCCATTTTTGATCTGAAAAGAACTTGAAAAATTCTTGAAATGAATTAGTGATTTTGAAAACTCAAGAGTGATTTTTGCTTTAGAGAATGTAAAATTAGAGAAAGCAATTACACGATTAGAGTTTCAAAACAAATATATTTCACAAATCTTTCAGACCACTATCCCACGTTGACACGTAGATTGACAGGTGTCAGTCCCTGAAAAATGCGGTTACCCACGATTTTTGGAAAATAAAATCCAAAATTGATTTTTCATGAAATAAATCTGATAGAGTATATTTTTATATATATTTTAGATGATTTTATTCTCATATTTATTGTGTTTTGCATTAATTTGGATTTTTATTTAATAGATTTTATTGTTTTATTGTAGGAAATAAAGAATCCATAACTTGGAAGGATTTGGAGCAAAAAGAGCTATTTTGGAGATAAAATAGGAGAAAATTCGTAATTTTGGGCTATACGGGCTGCCTGCACTGTTTGGGTCATATCTTGAGTTCCAGAAGTCAGAATTTGACGATCTTACTGTCCACGCGAAACTTAGGGAATTATCTTTAATTCAGAGGTGGTCCAGTAAGCAAAATCCAACTGGAAGAGCCCAGAAACAGAGGAGCAAAATTAGTGACGAATTTTACAAGAAAATCCTATTCAATTATGGATATCTTTTTGTAAATTGATTAGGATATTAAAAATACTTTTATTAGGAGATAGATATCAGATTTTATTAAGGGTTTTTATTATAAAAGGAAGAAAAAAAACGTGATATAGGAGAGATAGACAGATACAGACGTTTTTACATAAGCTAGGGTTTTTGGTTTTCTCTCTTCATCTCTTCCTTTGTAAGCACTTGGTTTAATTTGGATCTTCATTGTTCTTCGTTAATACAAAGTTTGAGGTATTCTTTATTCTCTTGTTTTATTATTATATGTTTTACATGGCTTCTTTCATTATTATTATTGCTTTTTATTCTACCATGAGTGAGTAGTTTAATTCTAGGGTATTAAGGGGAGCCATGTTTGCACCATGATTTGGGCTTAATTTGATTAGTAGATTGATGGGTAAAGAGTAATTCTGATTGATATGTTATAATTCTTAATTTGTGTAATTGCGCAATATCACGGATTAATTGATTGCAATAGGAGTAATAGATCGAGAGATTTTACTACTAGAGGCTTACATACAATTAGCAGAATTGAAGGTGAGTGTGAGAACATCATTAGATATTCTGAGAGCGTTAATGCTTGAGAAAGATTAACTGTTAATGCTTGAGAAAGATTAACCATTGCTTTAATTACTTAATCCCATTGAAAAGCTATACTTTTGTGATTTGTTTGGTGTAAGCATGGTGAACCTGAATTGCCCTAGATCCTTTAATTAATTGATTTAAAACCTTTGTTAAATTTGTTTTAGTAGTTAATACAATTCTCAAACAATCGTTGTGACTAGAAACAATTGATAGCAATTGAATTGAAATTGAAACTGTCTCCTTGAGGATTCGACCCGTATTTGCTAATATCTACTACAATAAATACCGTGCGCTTGCGGTCAGGTATAATTTAACACATCAAAATCAGGGTATAAATAATCAATACTGATCAGCTTCCTGTTAGATATTGATTCAAGAGATGATCAGGATCTGGGCATTACTGATCAGATACTGATGTTGACATCATCAGGAATGCACTGTCAGTATTGGACTATCAGGATTAGAAGCTGGTCAGTATTTGATGAAGATTCTCATCAGACCAGAGATCAAGGAAGATTGATATGTCGGTTCCTAATTTGTAGGAAGGCAGCTATCATACAAGATATGCATTCAGAGATATATGTAATTGATTTAGAATATCTTGTAATTGATAGTGCAACTGTGTACATTATATAAACACAGTTTAGGTTTTACATTTTGTAATCACTTACACGAGTTATATTGTAACCTAGCAGCTCTTAAGAACATAAGAATTTCTTAAGAGAGTTTTGTAACAGTTTTATATCAGAGTTAATAAAGCTGTTATTGATTCATACTTGTGTTATTTGTTTTAAGTCGAAAATCTTATACAATTGTATTCAACCCCCTTCTACAATTGTTATTTACTGGGCAACAATTGGTATCAGAGCTAAACTGATTAATTTTAATCAGTAACGATCTTAAGATGTCGACAAGCAAGTATGAAAGCATTAAAATTCCAATTCTCAAGAGGACCGAGTATCCAACCTGGAAAGTGAAAATGTTGATGTATCTAGAAGCAACTGATCCTGACTATCTTGACAGGATCAATGATGGACCATTTCTTCCAACAAAACTAGTTGTAAGAACAGAGACTGTTGCTGAACACTATGTCATTAAGGCAAAGAATGAATGGACGACAGAAGAAAAGGTTCAAGTACTCAAAGATGCAAAGGTAAAGAATATTTTGCATAACAGTCTTGATAATGTCATGTCTAACAGGGTAATAGCATGCAAGACTGCGAAGGAAATTTGGGATACTTTGGAAACTCAATGTCAAGGTACTGAATCTATCAAAAGAAACAGAAGGGCTCTGTTAATTCAGGAGTATGAGCAATTCGATGCTAAATCTGATGAAAGCCTTACTGATATGTACGATAGATTCTTGACTTTACTGAACAATCTATCACTGGTTGGCAAAGAATATGATCCAGAGGATTCGAATACCAAGTTTCTCAGAGCTTTAACTGAAGAGTGGGATACTCAAGCTTCAATCATAAGGCATCAATATGATTTGAAGATGTTGTCTCTTGATGAAGTCTATGGGATGCTAAGAACTCATGATCTTGAGGTTCAACAGAGGAAGAACAAGAAAAATGTCAAAGCAAAATCTGTTGCTTTGAATGTTGAATCAAAATCAAAGGGAAAAGCTGAGGAGGTTTATAACCGAAAGAGTAGAGTGGAAGAGTCAATTCCTGATGACTCATCATCAGATACTGATACTGAGTCTGATCCTGATACTGATGATGACTCTACTGATTCTGATATGATGGAAATGGTTGCTATGATAGTCAAGGGCTTCAAAAAGATGAAGTTCAGAAAGGCTAGGAAGCAAGGGAAATTCCAGAAGAAAACCTTCAATGCTGACAAAGACAGGTACAAGAAGAAAGAAGGCAAAAGCAGCAAGTTTGACAAGTCAAAAATCAGATGCTATAACTGTGATGGGATGGGTCATTTTGCAACTGAGTGCAAGAAGACCAAAACCAAAGCTCTCATTTCTTCAAGCAAGGATTGGATGGACTCATCATCTGACTCTGAAGAGGAGAAAGTGAATTATGCTTTGATGGCTAAAATTGATGAGACTTCTGCTGGTGAAACCAAGGTATCTGAAGTTTTATTTGATTTTGATACTAATAATGTTTCTGAGCTAAGATCTTTCTTAAAATCTCTGCATATTAGTTTTAGGAGTCAATCTCTTGAAAATACAAGAATAAAATCTGAAATGGCAGAGGTTGTTAAGAGAAATGATCATCTAGAAGCTGAGTTAACTTTCTTGCATGAAGTTCAAGCAGAATGTGATAATGCTAAACACATGAAACTTTAAATTGAGTTTAAATGTAATGAACTTGAAAGGCAACTTAAAGATGCTAATGAAAAACTCAGAACCTGGACACATTCTGGTACAAAAACTCATGAAATCATTTCTGATAAAAACTGGAAAGAGTGTCTAGGGTATAAACCAGAAAATGAGAAAAAGGACAAAGGAAAGGTTGTTTCATCTAACCCTGGAAGAGTTATAGTTAATAACTCAACAAATCCAAAAACCTACAGATATGTTACAGACAGTACCAAAACCAAACTAAAACCAGTTAATTATGTGTATCCAGAAATTCCCAAATCTACTTCAGAAGAGGGATCTACTTCTACACATCATTCTGAGTCTAGAACTGTCAAAAACAAAAATGTAGGTCTTTTGTCCAAGAAGCAATTAAGGGACAGAATCTGTGAGGTAACAGATAGGAAGAGAGTTCCAACTGTCAAAAGGAACAGGAATGGTAAAGTTGGAATAAACAAGGAGAATAATTATAAGTATATTCCGAATGCACCAAGAAAAGTATGTTTTAACTGTGGTAATTCTAATCATCTTGCTATTGATTGCAGGAGGAGTAAAAAGAAGCCAACTGTAGTTCCTAAGTCTGACATTAGGAATAAATCAGTATTCTATAAACCACAGAATCCTTGTTTCCATTGTGGCAGTAAATGGCATTCTATCTATACATGTGAAGAATACCATAATTTGTACTATAATTATTATGAGCCTTTGCCAAAGTTCAATAAAAGTGCAAATTTTGGAAAAACAAAGAACTTGAATTCTAATCATGCATCTGTCAAGATAAAGACTAATTCTGATGGAGTTAATTCTGATAAAAATATCTTTACAAGAAAATCTTCTACTGATAAAGATGTTGAATTGCATGAAAAGAGAACCCAACAAGTGTGGGTTCTTAAAAATTCTAACTGAGTTCTTTGTGATTCTGATTGCAGGGTAAAAAGAAAAATGTGTTAGTCATGGATAGTGGATGTTCTGTGCACATGACTGGAGACAAAACCTTGCTATCAGAATTTGAGGAAAAGGCTGGCCCAACTGTGTCTTATGGGGATGGCAACATTGGACAAACTTTGGGATATGGCAGCATTGTAATTGGAAATGTCATCATTGAGAAAGTAGCTCTGGTGAAAGGACTAAAGCACAATCTGTTAAGTGTTAGTCAGATCACAGACAGAGGTTATCGTGTCAACTTTAATGATACTCATTTTGAAGTAATCAGCAAATCTACAGGAAAGATTGCATTAACAGGTCAAAGACATGGTAACATTTAGGAAGCCAACATTCACACTAATACTGAAAATCCAACTACATGCCTCATCAGTAAAGCATCTGTAGATGAAAGTTGGAATTGGCACAAGAAGCTTTCTCATCTCAACTTCAACAATATAAATGAGTTGGTTAAGAAAGACTTGGTAAGAGGATTACCAAAGGCTCTATATACTCCTGATGGACTCTGTGATGCTTGTCAGAAGGCTAAACAGAGAAGGACATCATTCAAGAGCAAATCTGAATCCTCAATTGATGAACCATTTCACATGCTACACCTCGACTTGTTTGGACCAGTGAATATTATGTCCATCAGTAAGAAAAGGTATACTCTAGTCATTGTTGATGAATATACTAGATTTACCTGGGTTTATTTTCTTCACAGAAAAGATGAAACTGCTGAAATACTGCTGGACCATGTTAGACTTATTGAAACTGGTACGGAATACAAAGTCAAGATTCTGAGAAGTGATAATGGGACTGAATTCAAGAATTCAGCAATGGAAGAGTTCTGCAAATACAAAGGAATAGTTCAACAATTCTCTGCTCCTGGCACTCCTCAGCAAAATGGAGTAGTTGAAAGAAAGAACAGAACTCTTATTGAAGCTGGTAGAACTATATTGGAAGAAGCTAAACTACCTACATATTTCTGGGCAGAAGCAGTCAACACAGCTTGTTACACTCAAAATATTACACTAATCAACAGACATGGTGTAACTCCTTATCAGATGATTAAGGAAAAGAAGCCAAGTTTGAAGCATCTACATGTGTTTGGCTGCAAGTGCTTTGTTCTAAGACCTCATCCAGAACAGCTAGGAAAATTTGAGACAAAAGCTGATGAGGCCATCTTTATTGGCTATCCAACAACAAGAGCCTTTAAAGTCTATAATCTAAGAACAAAGACAGTCATGGAGTCTATTAATGTATCTTTTGATGATAGAAAGTTAACAGGAATACAAGAAGACTCTCATGACAGTTTGACATTTGCAAATGAATCTACCAACAATCCTGATGAAGTCACGGCAGATACTGATATTCTGTCAGATCCTGACGATCGATCAATTCCTGATCAAACACCTGTTACTGATGATGACTCAAATAATGAAAATGTTGAGGGGGAGCAAGAGCGAGACATCACTAGTGATGATTCAACTCAAACATCAAGTAGAGATTCATCGGAAACAGACTCAAGTGACAATCAAGATAGTACATCAGAAGAAGACAGCACTATCTCAGGGGGAGCTTCTAGCAACTCTAGTTCTTTTGAAGAAAACACCAATCCAGGGGGAGCATCCAGTTCAAGAAATGACTTACCATCAGCAAGGAAATGGACAAAAAGTCATACTCCTGACTTAATCATTGGGAATCCTGAAGCAGGTGTTAAGACAAGAAGTGCAACTCAAAATGAATGTTTATATAATAACTTTCTGTCAAAGGAGGAGCCCAAGAAAGTTGAAGATGCACTTAAGGATGCTGATTGGGTGACAGCTATGCAAGAAGAACTGAATGAGTTTGAAAGAAATGAAGTCTGGAAACTTGTACCAAGACCCAAAGGAAGGTCTATTGTAGGTACAAAGTGGGTATTCAGAAATAAGACTGATTCAGATGGCACAATTGTGAGAAATAAAGCAAGACTAGTAGCAAAGGGGTATTCTCAATAGGAAGGAATAGATTATGATGAGACTTTTGCTCCTGTTGCAAGACTGGAGGCCATCAGAATTTTTCTGGCATATGCAGCCCACAAGAAATTCAAAGTATTCCAGATGGACGTAAAAAGTGCTTTTCTCAATGGAGAACTGGAAGAGGAGGTATATGTTGAACAACCTCCTGGATTTATTGATCCCAAACATCCAGATCATGTCTATAGACTGGATAAAGCACTTTATGGACTAAAGCAAGCTCCAAGAGCCTGGTATGAAACCTTAGCTCAATTCTTACTGGAAAGTGGATTCAACAGAGGTACAATTGATAAAACCTTATTTTACTTGAATCATGGTAAGGATTTGCTGTTAGTTCAAATATATGTTGATGATATCATTTTTGGGTCAACTAATACTAAGCTGTGTGAGAAGTTTTCAAAGCTAATGCAGTCGAGATATCAAATGAGCATGATGGGTGAAATGAGCTATTTCTTAGGTCTTCAAGTTAAACAGACTGATGAAGGGATTTTTATCAATCAGTCAAAATACACAAAGAATTTACTAAAAAGGTTTAACATGCAAGACAGCTCTACAGCTTCCACTCCTATAGCTACAGCTACAAAGCTTGATCCTGATCAAGGAACTGAAGTAGATGTAACCAACTATAGAGGGATGATTGGCTCACTCTTATATCTAACTGCTAGCAGACCTGATATCATGTATGCAACCTGTCTATGTGCAAGATTTCAAGCAAATCCTAGAGAACCGCATCTCATTGCAGTAAAAAGGATTTTCAGATATCTAAAGGGCACATCTTCTCTTGGCCTTTGGTATGCCAGAGAATCAGACTTTAGTTTATGTGGCTATTCAGATGCTGATTTTGCTGGATGCAAAATAGACAGGAAAAGTACTTCAGGCAGTTGTCAGTTTCTTGGAGGAAGACTAGTTTCTTGGTTCAGTAAGAAGCAAAAGTCTATCTCCACATCAACTGCAGAAGCTGAGTACATTGCTGCTGGAAGCTGTTGTGCTCAGATCATGTGGATGAGAAATCAGCTAATGGACTATGGTTTGTCATTTTTAAAAATACCTATTTATTATGATAACCAAAGTGCTATTGCTATGACAGGAAATCCAGTTCAACATTCTCTTACAAAGCACATCAGCATCAGGTATCACTTCATAAGAGAACAAGTACTGGAAGGAACAATTGAACTTCATTTTGTTCCTACTGATCAACAGTTAGCTGATATATTCACCAAGCCACTTCCTGAGGCTACTTTTACAAAGTTGGTGAATGAACTTGGAATGGTAAACTATGGCAGTTCCTGAGAAAAAGAGGACATCAGATACTGACGACCTGCAAATACTGATGGAAAGTCAATCCTGACAGTGGTCAACGTCGAATCCTGATGCAATGATTCGATAATCAGTATTTTGTCAGAGTCTAACTATCTTCATTTTATCTCAATTTCCTGATTCAAGTTATGTTTAATGTTATTGAATTCCTGATAATGTGATTACTTTAATTAGTCCTCATATTTAAATGTCAGATAACATGTTCAATCAGGAAAAACATTGAATAGAATAGAATAAATAAAATTTTTCATTGATAATAAGAAAGAGTTTACATTCAAAGATTACATCTTTTGTGTTCTCTATCTACTAATCTATTCAACAGGAAATAAGAGACCAATCCACTCCATTGTTAATAGCCATCCCAGATCCCATCTTTGCCACTTTGTTTGGGTGGAAGTTGACAGGGATAAGGTTATTTTTGCTGACATATTCATTAACAATGGTTGATGGAGCTGGATGAGGATGCCTTAGATGAAAGCCAAGCGAATGCTGTTTGGAGGGCAGCATCTATGTCGATCACTTTTGCAGGTTTTTCCTTCTCGATTTCTTCGAGACCTGCATCCATCTGCAACCAGTGAGTCTCCAGTTGTCTTTCCCAGTCGAAAGCATCAAACTCTTCACGAGTATAACTAAATATATCTCTTTTATCTAAGAGATGGAGGTTTTTCTCAATGATGGTAAGGTTTGACATTGCTAAAACTTTTGATGAGAAAGGTTTTTCTTAACAGGAGAGAATGAAGCGTTAAAGAAGTAAGTGGACAAGTCTCTAAGATTAAATAGAGGAGGGTGGAACGAGAATATGAAACGATTCATATTACTGGTGCAAGTACCAGGTATTATTCAATTGTGATGTTTTAAATTTCTTTATTTAAAACAAAATTACCATGTTTTATTTTGGTCACAATTTTATTTTCCGAATAATATGTAGCGTGTGTGCACACTCGATGCTTACACACAGTTATATATGTAAGTCACGACGCGTGCAATCCTCACCACTCTCTCACGTAATTTGGTCCATTACTTTAGCCTAAACGAATGATTTACTGACACCTGTTTTTGAGAAGTTACAAGTATTGTCCAAAATCAATTAAGTTTATTAATTGATTTAGTTTTCTCAAACTATCAGTAAAGCATCGTCTCTCTTTGTCTTTACACTATCAAACCCTAATTTCAAAATTAACACATCTTTTGTGTTTGAAATTGCAATGGAGAACTTATACATGAATAGCAAGGTGGTAATCAATGGAGTTACGTTTAATACTAATAACTTCACTGCAGTTCTAGATCATCAGGACTTGCCGAGTGATTTCCACATTATTCAGGACTTTTTGGCCTCAAGCCCAATCAATTATGCTCTAACCCAACCTGCCAAGATATCTTTTAAGTCTGTTATGCAGGTTTGGAACACAAGTGTTTTTGGGAAAAGTCATCCATCAGAAAATCCTCAGATGAGCTTTGAATATGACAATGTTACATACTATGTGACACCTGAGATTGTCAATGCAGCCCTACACTTACCATCAATCATTGGTAACCCTGTGTTCAAAGTTACTGATGCAAAACTTCTTGAGTATGTTGTAAGCTTGGGTTACAATGGAACACCAAAGAAGTTTGGAGAGCTCTACAGGACAAAGCTCAAGAAGGAATGGAATTTCTTCTTTGACACAATCAGCAGATGTTTTTTGAATAAAGTGTCAAACTTTGATGCCTTACCCACTGGTTCAGCTAAAATTGGGTACTCTCTAATTCATGATCTCTCATTTGATTATGGTTCCTTTATACTAAAGGCATTAAGTGAAAGAAAAGCAGATAAATGTGGTTATGTTTGCTTTCTTAGATTTTTTCAATTAATATTTTCTCACTTATGTCCTCATGCTGTTTTTGAGAATGATACAATTTTGCCGATATGTAAAATCTCAGATAACAATATAAAGAGTCTAATCAATTCTGATAAGGCAAATAAGTTTGTGGGATCTCCATACATTCCTGATGAAGTATGGTCTCTTTTAAGAAAGAGAATGCCTATTCAATATGGCTCAACAACTGGTGCTATGGAACAGGACCTTACACATCCTATTCGTGACACAAGCACACAACCCAAACACTTACCTAAACAGTTAACCACCTCTGGTGTCTCACAAAAGGCATCAGTTGTAAAATCAAAGAAATCAGCTAGATCTGATGTGTCTGAGAGGCAATCAGGGTCAAAGGATTTCTCCACTCCAACTCATTCTCAAATGAAGTCACAAGGGGGTGGACAAAAAGTTGTTGAAACATCTGGTTTGGATAAAGGAACAGGAGTGAAAAGGAAAGTTGTTCAAGGAGCTATTTCTGATTCTGATGATGATACAATGCCTATATCAGTCTTGTTGAAAAAGAAGGAGATTGATGTTGCTGATACAAGAGAAGTGGCTGTCTCTGAAAAGCCAAAGAAAAGAAGAAGATTAATCAGAAAAGGCAAATTTGTTGATCATACAGAATTTCTGAATTTTACTGATGATATGGAAGGGAATCCTGATGTTGTTAATCAGGATGGATCATCAGTTCCTGACGCTACTGCTAATCCTGACATCTCTACTCCAAATAATTCACCTGTGAAGACTGTTGAGATTTCTGATTCTCCAGCATCTGCATCTCCAAAGAGAAGAATTATTGAGATGTCCGTTGATGAAGTAAATGCTATTGCTGCTCAGCTGGGTGTTAAACCTTCACCTCTTGAAGTAAAAACTGCTGAAGCAAATGTTTTTCACAGGCATAAGAAACAGAGGACTACAGTGTCATCTCTGAAAGGATCCAGCCCACAAGAACCTGAACTTCAAAGGAGTTCAGAAGCTATTGCAGATCCAGTCACACAAGAACCACCTACTCAAAGTGTAGGTGCAGACATTTCTGAAGGAATAGTCCCACAAGAACCATCTTCTCAAAGGGAAGGTGAAGACAAGAATATTCCTGCCCCACAAGAACCATCTTCTCAAAGTGAAGATGCTGGCAAACTAACATCAGCAGGGGAGTTTCCTGACAATGCTCAAGGGGCTTCTGAAATTGAAATTGAACTTGCTAGAAGTCTGGCAGAAAAAGCTGCTCATGATTTGCACATTGCTGAATGTGATAGAGTGATTGCTGACACTGCATTTGAGGGAAGTACACAAGAACCTTTGACTCAAAGTGTTGAAGAAGCTTCAAAACCTCAGACTACACAAGAACCATCAGTAGCAAATACTGATGCAAGTCATGCTATAGTTGCAGTGGTAAATCCTGATGAAAGCACTACTGATCCACTTATTCCATTGCTTATTGAGCCTATTTCAGCAAGGCCAATGGATTCTTTAACTACTTCATCAGGTAACATCTCTTTCTCTACTTCATTTACTACTGATAGTATGATTATAGATAGACCTGATAAAAGGGATACCTCTATCTGTATGACTTCAGACAACTCTTCTCAGCCACCTCTTATTTCTTCACAATTAATGAGCCAGAACCATTCTTGTGAGATTGAGAGTGAACATTTAGAGTATAAGAAGAGTGATGAGAGGCAGTCTCCTGAACTGGCAAAAGGAGAGGTAGAAAAGAGTGAGAAGTTATTAACTTCTAGTGAGGTAGGAGTTGCTATTGAAAGCAACTTAGGTAACATTGTGAGAAGTGATGAGATCACTTTAAAAGAAAAGAGAGATTTAAGACATGTTACTAATTTGTCTGCAGGTCATCAGGATTCACCAGCTGTATCTACTGGTGTTTTGAAACTGAAAGGTATTATGCTTCCTGATGATGATGTTGAACATAAACTTCCTGAGGCTGGTGGTGGCTCAGATGATGATGATGATGATCATACTGATCTTGAAACAAGGCAAATGCAGGCGGCTATAAAAGCAAGTCTCCAATCTACTTATGGGTCTTCAAGTAGATACATGCAGTCAATAACTGAAGAAGAATTCAGAGGGGAGTATACTTCACTTCTTCCACCTGATACTCGAGCTGCAAGGGGACATGAATGGGATACAGAATGGAATGAACCTACTGCTGAGATGAATTTTCAAAATGCTATGTTTCATTCTGGTCATATTGCTACGCGGATGCCGACACCAATGCTCTTCTAGCAAAGGGATTGAGGAGTGAGATTGACTCAATGAAGGCTGCAACAGATAAATTTCAAGCGGGGATTCAAACATCTGTTTCTATATCTGCTACTGCTTCTCAAGCACGCCTTCTCGCAGATGATATTAAAGCTCTTGACAGGAGATTGGATTCAAGAATGACTGTCTTGGAATCTAAAGTTGATACTATCGATGAAACCCTCAAGCTTATATTGTCGTTCTTCATTCAGGACGATACTGATGTCAAAAAGGGGGAGAAGATAGTCAAAACAAAATGTTCACCTGATCCAGTTGTACAAAAGGATGATAATTCTGGAAATGATGGTGGTGCTGAGTCACATCAGAAAATTGAAACCTCTGATGCTGCTTTACTGATAAAGAGAACGAATACTCAAACTAAGCAGTCAACTCATGTTTCTGAATCTGGAAAGAAGACAGTGACATCTGGTCAAACTCTGTCAACCATTCCTGAGGATGATGTGTATGTGGAACAGGATGAAGATGCTGCTAATCTGTTTCATGAACTTGACACTGGGGATGGTCGTGTTCTTAAATTATTTCATAAAGACAAAAGAGTTCAACAGTATCATGCTGAGAAAGCACTTGTCTTATCTACTGAAGAAAATCAAAACATAACTACTGATGAGTTCTTAGAAGAACAGAACAGGATCCTTGAAGAGCTTGCAAAACAGATTAAAGCTCTTGCTGCAAGAAGAGGAAGAGGCAGAGGAGGAAGATACAGAAATAGAGGAAGATCATCTGCTCAAACTAGTTCAAGGCAAACAAGATCTAGTGGAATCAAATTGAAAGATGTTTCTGAAAGTGAAAAGAAGAAAACTCCACTATCTCTTGCATCAACTCCAGATAACAAATTTAATGCTCCTGAAGAAATTGTAGAGGAGATATTGCCTTTGAAAAGGAAGAGTAAGGCAGCTGTTCAATCTACTGCATTTAATGAGAAGTCAGTCGTTGTTTCTGATTCTGAAATCTTAAAAGAACTTAAGATTATGATTCTTAAAGTTGTGGTTGAATTTCACAATGTGGAAGTTTCTGAAGATACATTGGAGTATGAACAAGAAAACTTCAGAAGATTTGAAAGAGAAAGTGAAGTCAGAGCTAAAGCCACAAAAGCAGAAAAGATAACAACCAGAGATTACTTAAGAAATGTTCATAGATCTGACAGGAAGTTATGGTATGATAGAGATAGATCTGTTCCTGAACATCAGCAGGATTATCCAACTAATGAGAAGAAGAAGAGTAAGAAGAAGGAGGTGGATAAGGCTGATTATAGGAAACCAGTTGTATTCATATCAGCTGGATTGATAAAAGAGTCTTCTTTGATCAATGAATTTCTGATTGTTAAAACAGAGTCTACTACTTTTATTGCTGAAAATCCACCAAAATGGGTGAATATGCAATCTGGCTTGAGAGGATGGGAACCTGGCACAAGAGGAGGAATTGGATATAGTCATGCACTGGTTATTTTCATTGCACAAACTGATCAATATGCTCTAGTTGACAAGATTGGGGATGAGTTAACTGTAGATCATCTTTGGAAACTTGAAGCTGTTGCTATTATTGCTGATTGTCATGCTGATGCAAAGAAAATAGAGAAGCTGGTGTACTTCATGAAAGATGGAAGTGTGAAGAAGATTCCTATTCATGAATTGTTGTGTAAATCTGCAAAAGAACTGAAATATGTTCTGTATCTTCTCAGAAGTAAAAGAATAAATGTTCGTGAAAGAGAAGTTTATCAAAATTGGTGTGTCATGATTTACCTGAAGATTAGACAGAGATTCATGGATGGAGGAACAAGGTATGATGGCAATTATATTCCCATGTACTTAAATTTAAGAGATAGAGAGGTTGAAATGAAGAAAGGTACAGCTGTTAAAGAAGTGTATCTAGGCATGGAACAACTGTCTCTAAATCCGGATGGAAAGGAAATTGCTTATGTGTTGCTAAGTGACTTAGATCTTCCGAGAAACTCAATTAAGAACATCAGGGCAGCTATTTATCAGATTAATGAGGAAGATGAAGAACTCAAAAATCTGAAGAAGAAACAGATTCAAATTCTTGAAAGCAAGGAAGAAGAATTGTTATCTGAATTCTTGAGACTGAATCTGTTCTATCAAAGAATTTCTGAAACTGTTCCTGATGATTTTTAGAAGGTATTTTGTTTTGAGTTTTTGACATCTTGAATCAAGGAATTTGTGCTTTGTTTTATAAAGAACAAATTGGGGGAGATTGTTAGATATTGATTCAAGAGATGATCAGGATCTGGGCATTACTGATCAGATACTGATGTTGACGTTATCAGGAATGCACTGTCAGTATTGGACTATCAGGATTAGAAGCTGGTCAGTATTTGATGAAGATTCTCATCAGACCAGAGATCAAGGAAGATTGATATGTCGGTTCCTAATTTGTAGGAAGGCAGCTATCATACAAGATATGCATTCAGAGATATATGTAATTGATTTAGAATATCTTGTAATTGATAGTGCAACTGTGTACATTATATAAACACAGTTTAGGTTTTACATTTTGTAATCACTTACACGAGTTATATTGTAACCTAGCAGCTCTTAAGAACATAAGAATTTCTTAAGAGAGTTTTGTAACAGTTTTATATCAGAGTTAATAAAGCTGTTATTGATTCATACTTGTGTTATTTGTTTTAAGTCGAAAATCTTATACAATTGTATTCAACCCCCTTCTACAATTGTTATTTACTGGGCAACACTTCCTTTTCCTGATGACCTCTCATCAAAATAATCACAAAATGCAATGTGATTTAAAAATATAATTTTCAAATCCTGATGGTCACACATGAAATCCTGATCAATATCATCAGAGACTTAATATGGAGTTTTCCACGTGGCATTTTTCTTCTATCTGAAAAAGAAAATAAACAATTAATCTGAACAGAAAATCAATTGGTTAGATATTTTCAATATTTCTTGAAAACAAGAAATACAGTCACATGCAATAATTAGCATTTGACTTCATTAAAACTTCCAAGTGACTGCTCAGCTTCTCACGTCTTTCTTTAAAAGAACCAGACGCCTTATGCCATTCTCCATAATTTCTTTTCTTCTCAACAATGCTTCTCAAACCAAAATTCCCTTCAAACCCATTTTTCAGATTTTTCTCAATCGACGAACATCCTGTTCTTGATCATCTCTTTGAACAAATGACTCTTCTCATCGAACTAATCATAAATGGATTGGTTTTCGACAATATCCAGAGATTTCTCCTAGAACATCCATCTGTTGGATACAATCTTCCCCTAACCTCCTCAAAACTTGAGAATGAAGAATTTGGCCGAGAGTCTGAGGTTGATCTTGATGGGGATGCTATACATTTAAGTTAGCTGCTCTCATTCAAGTCGCCCAGACAAGGAATCCAAGAGCAAATGAGGCTTTCATCCCCTGATGGATTTCTTGAGATGCTCCTTGTCCTGTACCTCAGAGTTCATATCAATAGACAAGTATAGAATTATCAATAGAAATTTAGACAAAAAGATGTTGTATTTCATTTCCATGTAATGATTTCTATTAATGAAAATACAGTTTCTTGTTATCTGCTTGTCTTTTGATTTTTGAATGATGTATAAATTATCAGTATGCAAATATCAAAACTTGCTAGCATAGACTTAACACATCACAGAATTAGATTACTACACAAAGTAAACGTCAGGATTTGAAACAATTTTCATAATCCTGATACTGACACAATACTGATGACGTCAGCATCCTGATAACAAATCTAATCCTGATGATTATTAACAAGTTTATCATACTGAAATTTATCAAGGCAATGTGTTATAACTCAAGCATTTTAACAATCAAATATAGATCCTGACAAGAATATCAAGTCTATAAGCTAAGAACAACATACCTTGCTACTTTTGCAGATGTTACAGATCTAAAAATTTAACATTCCTAACTCACTTACTAGTCTACTGAATGTAGTCTCATCAAGTGGTTTAGTTAAAATATCTGCAAGCTGTTTGTCAGTAGGAACAAAATGAAGTTCCACAGTACCATTCTCAATATGTTCTCCAATAAAATGATACCTGACATCAATGTGCTTAGTCCTTGAATGTTGAACTGGATTTTCTGCAATTTTAATAGCACTAGTATTATCACAAAACATAGGAATATTACTAAGTGTCATACCATAATCCAGCAACTGATTTCTTATCCAAATGAGCTGTGCACAACAACTGCATGCTGCTATGTACTCAGCTTCTGCAGTTGAGGTTGAAACAGATTGTTGCTTCTTGCTTGCCCAAGAAATCAATCTATTTCCCAAGAATTGACATGTACCTGTAGTGCTTTTCCTGTCTATCTTACACCCTGCATAATCAAAGTCTGAATAGCCAATTAGAAAGAAATCAGATTCTCTAGGATACCACAAACCAAGATTTGGAGTTCCTTTGAGATATCTAAAAATTCTCTTCACAGCAATTAAATGAGATTCCTTAGGATCACTTTGGAATCTAGCACATAAACAGGTAGAAAACATTATATCTGGCCTACTTGCAGTTAGATATAACAATGAGCCTATCATGCCTCTATAACTAGTATTATCCACACTCTTTCCTTTAGGATCAGAGTCTAGTTTAGTGGTTGTTGCCATGGGTGTTTTTGCAACTGCACAGTCTTGAAAGTCAAACCTTTTTAAAAGATCTTTGATATACTTTGACTGATTAATGAAAATACCAGTCTCAGTCTGTTTGACCTGCAAGCCTAAGAAATAATTTAATTCACCCATCATGCTCATCTGATACTTAGACTGCATAAGCTTGCTAAATTTAGCACACAACTTTTCATTAGTAGAACCAAAAATAATATCATCAACATAAACTTGAACTAAAAGCAATTCACCTTTTATCTTTCTAAAGAATAGAGTTTTGTCAATTGTACCTCTTGTGAAGCCATTTTCAAGAAGAAATTTAGACAAAGTCTCATACCATGCTCTTGGTGCCTGCTTTAGTCCATAGAGTGCCTTGTCAAGTTTGTAGACATGATTTGGAAACTTTGGATAAACAAATCCAGGTGGCTGTTCTACATACACTTCTTCATCAAGTTTGCCATTTAGAAAAGCACTCTTTACATCCATCTGGTATACCTTGAATTTTGAATGAGCTACAAATGCAAGAAACATTCTGATTGCTTCCAATCTTGCTACAGGTGCAAAGGTCTCATCATAATCAATGTCTTCTTCCTGAGAATAACCCTTGGCCACCAGTCTTGCTTTGTTTCTTACAATCATACCAGATTCATCTAGCTTGTTTCTGAAAACCCATCTTGCACCAACAATAGATCTATCTTTAGGTCTTGGTACCAGTTTCCAGACTTTGTTTCTCTCAAATTCATTTAACTCCTCCTGCATTGCAATTACCCAATCAGGATCCTGTAAGGCTTCTTCAACCTTCTTAGGTTCATTCTTTGAGAGAAAACAACTATACAAGCATTCATTTTGAATTGATCTTCTAGTTCGAACACCACTATTTGGATCATCAATTATCAAATCTTCAGTATGATCCTTTGTCCATTTTATAACAGGTGGTAGATTAACTCTGCTAGTCTCTCCCCCTAAGTTAGTGGTATCCCTTGTAGAAGAATTCTCTCTACCTTCAAAAACTCTCCTTTGATCAATAAAATCAGTAGATTCCATATTGCTGCTAGTTACTGATCTTTCCTCAGTAGACTCTGAAAGGTCAGTTCCTGATGGAGTAGATTCTGAAACGTCAATTCCTGATGGAATAGACTTTGAAAGACTAGTCTGCTCCTGATGATCACTGTGTTCTCTCTGATTTATTTGCTCCCCCTCAACAGTAGCATTCCTTTGAGAAGCAATAGAAATTCCTTCTGGAGAACCTTCATCATCACTTGAGAGTATCTCAGAATTCTTCAGATTTTCAAATTCCAATTTATCATGGCTTTCATCAGTTTGCAAAATTCCAAATTTCTTATCATCAAATGCAACATGAATTGATTCCATAACAATGTGAGTTCTGAGATTATAAACTTTGAAGGCCTTAGATGCTGAATATCCTAGAAAAATTGCTTCATCCGATTTGGCTTCAAATTTTCCAAGTTGTTCTGGATGAACTTTTAGGACATAGCATTTGCATCCAAAGATGTGAAAATATTTCACACTTGGTTTCTTTCCTTTGATCATCTCATAGGGAGTTTTTCCATGACTATTTACCAAGGTACAATTTTGAGTGAAACATGCAGTGTTAATAGCTTCTGCCCAAAAGTAGGTTGGAAGTTTTGCATCTGCAAGCATGGTTCTTGCTGCCTCTATGAGAGTCCTGTTCTTTCTTTCCACTACACCATTTTGTTGAGGTGTACCAGGTGCAGAAAACTGTTGAGTGATTCCATTGTCTGCACAAAACCCCTCCATTGTAGAATTCTTGAATTCTGTACCATTGTCACTCCTAAGTACTTTGACTTTGTACTCAGAGTTATTACGAATATTCTTGATGAGTTCAATGATTTGCTGAGGAGCTTCATCCTTCTTGTGTAGAAAGAACACCCATGTGAACCTTGTGAAATCATCCACCATAACTAGAGCATATCTTTTCTTGCTGATAGACATAATGTTTACTGGACCAAACAGATCAAGATGTAGCATGTGAAATGGTTCAGTAATTGAATTTTCAGTTTTGCTCTTGAAAGTGATTCTTCTTTGCTTTCCAAGCTGACATGCATCACAAAGTCCATCTTGCACAAAATTTGCCTGTGGTAGGCCTCTCACCAAATTATGTTTAACAAGTTGATTAAGCTTCTTGAAATTAAGATGTGAGAGCTTCTTGTGCCAATTCCAGCTTTCATCACTTGTTGCTTTGCTGTAGAGACATCTAACAATTCCTTTAGATGTATCACTTAAGCTGGCTTCATATATGTTACCATGTCTTTGACCAGTTAGAACAATGTCTCCATTCTGCATATTCAAGATTTTGCATCCTTCTCTGTCAAAGATTGATTTGTAACCTTTATCACCCAGTTGACTTATGCTTAAAAGAGTATGTTTCAAGCCTTCAACCAGTGCTACATTTCCTATGATGACATTCCCCAAAACAATTGAGCCATATCCCAGAGTTTCTCCTTTGTTGCCATCTCCAAAAGATATTACTGGGCCAGCTTTCCTCTCAAACTTTGTAAGCAGGGACTTCTTTCCAGTCATATGTCCAGAGCATCCACTGTCCAAGATAATTGAATGCTTCTTTCCTGTGCCCTGCAAACAAAAAGTAACTAGTTAGAATTTTTTAGGACCCAACTTTGATTGGATCCTTTCTTATTAGATTTAGAGACAACAGACTTTGAAGATTTTGCTTTTATTTTACCTGTTGCAGAGTCAACTTTAGACTCTGATCTCACAAACTGTTTGTGACTAGGAGTTTCAGATTTCAAAGAATAATAGTCATAATACAGTTCATGATATTCTCTACACATGTAAATGGAATGAAGTAAACTACCACAATGATAACAAGCTTTTTGTGGTTGGTATTGAATTTTCTGAGTCTTGGGGAATCTGGACTCAGTTTTCCAAGAAGGTTTTTGATTGCAGTCTAGGGCCAAATGATTATGATTACCACACTTATAGCATTTTTTCCTAGGTGCATCAGGTACATTCTTGTAATTATTCTCTTTGTTAATACCTTCTTTTCCATTCCTATTTCTCTTGATCTTGCTAGACTCTGAAAGACCATCTAATCTCTGTTTCAACTGAGACTTAGACAGAAACCCTATGTTTACATTCTTAGGTTTCTCTAACACTTTCTCATCTGAATTACTATTGTTAATCCTTTTGTGTACAACAGGGGTACCTTTTGAATCAACAAATTTAACATGATTAGGTTCAGAAACAATTTTCTTACCTTCAGATTTAGATGTGTTAGCTTCTACCTTACTATCATCATTGACAATAGCTACTTTTTCTTCTTGTCTAGCCTTATCAAAACCTAAACCATTATCCTTACCACGAATTCCACTCTCAAAGATTTCTATTGTCTTCTTACTAGAATTGTTAATGGTCTTAATCACATCTCTCTCTTCTTCTAGTTCTTTTCTGACATAGTCATAAGCCTCAAGAATAACACTATAATCATGCTTAGCTTTATCAGAACTTAACTTGTATTCTTCCATTTGAATTAATTCAGATTCAAGAAAATTATTTCTATCAACTAATTTATCATTCTTAACCTTAAGTTCATCTCTTTCACAAGTAAGAATTCTAAAATTAGTCATAAGATTCTTAAACTCAGCATGGATAGATCTAATTTCATCAGAATTTAAGCTATCAAATGAATCAAGAGAGTGAAGTGATACCTTAACAGAGGATGGAGAAGTTTTCTTTGGAGATCCAGGTTTGTCTGAACTATTGGCCATCAATGCAATGTTGTCATAATCCAATTCATCTTCAGAGTCACTGGAATCAGCCCAATCCTTCTGTGTGACCATAAGTGCATTACCCTTTCCTGAATTCCTAGGCTTCTTACACTCACTAGCAAAATGTCCAAGCTCGCTGCAGTTAAAGCACTTGATCTTGGCCTTATCAAGCTTGACAATTGTACTTTTGCTTTTGTCACTCTTCCTCTCCTCCTTCTTTTGAAAAGGTCCTTTGCTAAATCTTCTCCTGTTGAATCTTCCTTTCTTGAAAGCTTTAGCAAACATAGCAAAGAGTTCTTGCATATCAGATTCAGAATCATTGTTGTCAGAGTCCATATCAGTAGTCTCTGACTCAGAACTTTCTTTGCTTTTCTTCTTCCTTGAATTCTTTACAGCAATCTCTTCATGCTGTTCTTCAGGAAGCTTCTTAACTTCAGATTGAGCAGTAAGTGCAATAGTCTTCATCTTTCCTTCACTCCTGCTCTTCTTATGCTGCTTGTCAAGTTCATAAGCTCTCAATTTTCCATATACTGCCTCTAATGAAATCTCATCCAGATCATTAGCTTCCTCAATCGCAGATATCTTCTCATTGTAGAAATCAGGCAAAGCTTTCATGAACTTTGTATTCATATCCTCCAAGTCATAATATTTACCATGCATGGCCATCTCATTGATGAGTTTTGTAAACCTATCAAAGGTATCAGTAAGTGACTCACCAGACTTGGATTCAAAGTACTCATACTGTTGTATAAGTAATGTCCTCATATTCTTCCTGACGGGCTTAGTTCCTTCACAGTGAACCTTAAGATTGTCCCATATATCCTTAGCAGTTTTACAAGAGAGAACATAGTTAGTGAGAACAGAATCAAGACTGTTGAATAATATGTTTCTCACTTTAGCATCTTTGAGAACATTCTCCTTGTCCTTATCTGACCATTCAGATTTTGGCTTCTCTGCTGTATGTTCTGGAACAACCACACCATCAACTGTTGCTTGTCCAATGACCTTTGTTGGAACAAAAGGTCCATCTCTGATTCTGTCAAGATAATCAGGATCTGTTGCTTCTAGATGATGCAACATCTTTACTTCCCATAGAGTACATTCGTTTCTCTTGAGCATAGGAATTTTAGTATTCCCATCCTTGTAACCAGACATGATTGCAGATCTTTATGATTACTCGAAATCAACCTGCTCTGATACCAATTGTTAACTCGAATAACTTGTAGAAGGGGGGGTTGAATACAAGTTATATAATCGTGTCTGATTTTTGCTTGATTATATGAACAAGAATAAACGAATGAATCAAACTCTTGTTTGTATTAATAAGATCAAATACAAACTCTACCAAAGGTGTACAATACCTTTAGCAGCTGCTGACAATACAAATCTCTCTCTGTTTGTTTCGAACTCTCGAATACAAACCTTATACAGAGCTACGCACATTCACTTGTTCGACTCACACTCTTTACAATGATATTGAGAGAGTATTTATAATGCTACCTATCAACTAATAACAGAAAGATATAATCTATACATGACAATGTTCTGCCTTCTAGTCGATAGTTTCCTTCAATAGAAAAACTCTTTCCTTCATAATATCTTCTTGCTTGTTCTTCAAACAACGATCCTGTTTTATAGCACTTACCAGTTTCTGTAGCATCCATAATGACATCATCAGTAACACGACTGATATCAGGATCTGTACACTGCATCAGTATCTGATCAACCATCAGTATTGGACCGTCATCAGGATTTGCTCTCTGTTCCTGACATGTAGTCTCCGATACACTGTTCATTCCTGACTAAACTATACAGACAACTGTCTTACACATAAATCCTATATACAGTGCTAAATCCTTTATAAGATCAGGATTACAAGAAGTATAATGTGTAAATTCTATTCTTAACATCACAACTTATGAATTATTCCTAACAATTACTGAGATGTTTGAGAGATTTCACAAGCTAGTTACTGAGTTGTAGATGAATGGCAAGGTTTACAGCACCAAGGAGTTAAACATGAAGTTTCTGCTATCTTCACCAAACCATCTAGAGCAAAGGGTCATCTCTCTAAGGGAAAGAGATTTGAACAAAATCACTTATGATGTGCTCTATGGGGTTTTAAAGACTCATGAGCTTGAGTTGCTTTAGAAAAGGGCTATCCAAGCCAACCAAGGCAGAATGATAAACACATCATGTGCCTTGATTGTCAACAAATCTATTCAAGACCTAGAAACATCTACAAGCCAGCTAAGGATAGAGGAGATAGTAGATGATGAAGAAACTGAAGCTGAGGTAAGTGAACCTGTTGATGAGAAGGAAGAAGATGAGTTCTATACTCTTGAAGAACTAGATAGGATGGAAAACACTTTATATGCTTTTATGGCCAGAAAATTCCCAAACATCAGATTCAAGAGGAACCAACCCTTCAAACCTAAAACCCAAAACCATTCATTCAACAAGAGCAAGGCACCTGTGAAACCAAACAAGAATAAGTTCAAAACCAGCCATGTGGATAGGTCATCTGTAAGGTGTTATAGATGCAATGACCTAGGGCATTTTGTCAGTGAATGCAAAAAGCCTAAAAAGAAGGATAGAGAGTTTCTTGAGCTCGAAGCTAAGTATGAGGCCCTTCTGAAAAAGCAGACACAAGGTAAGGCCTATATTGCTGAAGGGAAGTGTTGGGATGATTCTGATAGTGATGGAGAGGAACAAGAATTTTGCAACTATGCCTTGATGGCCAACTCTAAGGATGACACATCTCCATCAAGCTCTCAGGTACCATCTCTCACTACTATAGATATGTCTATTTCTGAGTATAAATGCATGATTGAACAAGTATCTGTTGAGATGTTTAATATTCATACTAGTATGACTGCTGCTAATGAAGAAATTGCTAAACTGTCTACTAGAAATGAAATGTTAACAAAAAAGAATGAGGAACTTGAGCTAACTGCTATGTAAGTAGAAAACCTTAAGAAAGAAGTTGAATACCTGCAGAATAAGGTTCTATGTGCTAGTCAAGTGGAAAAGGCTCTTAGGGATGAATTAGCTGAAAATGAATTCAAACTGAAAACATTTAAGAAATCATCTGGTCTAGTGCAATCCTACTGTGAGAAAATTCAAGCAAAACCCAAGGCTGCTATTGGACTTGATTATGACACTCTTAAACAGAGAAAAGGCTATGCTGTCATTGAAGATGACACAGTTGTTCATGAGGAAGTGCCTCACATTTTGAAAAAGACTGAAAATCCAATATTTAAGGCATCAGCACTTGAAATTGATGAGGATGCCTTACTCATCAAGCAAATGTTGAATGATGAAGATGAGGCACAATCCAATGAACAACAAGCATCCTCCAAGAGTGAGAGTGTCAAGTCAAAAGCCAAGGAGCCAGTAGTTGATAGGCCAAGACCTAAGAAGTTTGTTTCAGCTGGGAAGAGTGAATCAGAGAAGAAAGTGACTAAGAAGAAACAGAACAGAAATGGCAAGTTAGGGATTAACAAAGATAACAACTATGCTTATATGCCTAATGCTCCTAGGAAAACTTGTTAGAACTATTTCAGTACCAATCATCTAACTCATGCATGCAAGAAACCTGTTAGTAGTGTGCCTAAGCCTTTCTATGATTGTTCTATGCCTCTAAGACATAGAGATGCTCCATTTTGTAATAAATTTGACTGTATGTCATGCAACATGAATGTTATGACTAGTTGTTTCAATTTGAGAAGGCAATTCATTGATGGTTGTATCAGTCACAATTCTCACACACACTACACCAGGTCAAAGTCTTCGAGTCCTCCTAAAGCTAGGAAGGTACCTCTGTCACCTAAGTCTGAAATCTCAGGTTCTAAGACTTCTAACAGTGACAAGAAGACTAACACCAAGAAAGTTGACAAGCATGTTGTTTATGATAAAACTGTTTCTAAGTCACATGGACCCAAACTTGTTTGGGTACCAAAGGAGAAGTAATACCTTTGTGTTTGCAGGGCAAAGAAAGTGAAAAGAAGGTCATGTGGATTTTGGATAGTGGATGCTCAAATCATATGACTGGTGATATGGCCCTGCTATCATAGTATGAGGAAAAGGCTGGCCTAATGGTTGCTTTTGGAGATGACAGCATGGGTAACACATTGGGATATGGCAAGTTAAAAGTTGGAAATGTCATCATTGAAGATGTAGCACTGGTCAAGGGACTCAAGCATAATCTGCTAAGTGTTGGTCAATTTACTGATAGAGGATTCAAGGTGGATTTTGACAAAGATGAATGTTTGATCACCCACAAGAAGACTGGTGATTTTGCTCTATCTGGAGTAAGGAAAGGAAGTCTGTTTATAGCCAATATGGATTCTGCAAACAAGGACAAAATTTGTTGCTTTTACTCAAAAGCATCAAATGAAGATTGTTGGCTATGGCACAAGAAACTATCACACCTGAACTTCAAAGCCATTAAATCTCTAGTCAAAAGAGAGTTAGTGAGAGGCATGCCCACACTTGAATTCTGTCAAGAAGGAGTGTGTGAGGCTTGTCAAAAAGGAAAGATGAAAAGATCAAGCCACAAGTCAAAGATAGTGACATCAATAACCAAGCCCCTACAACTCATTCATATGGATTTGTTTGGGCCTGTCAATATTATGTCACTAGGAAGAAAGAAGTATGCCTTGGTGATGGTTGATGACTTTACAAGGTATACATGGTGGAATTTCTGGCATTAAAAGATGAGGCTCCACAAGTAATCATTGAGCACATAAAGAAAGTTGACAAGGAAGCAAAGGCCAACAATGCAAGTGTGATTGCACTGAGAAGTGATAATGGAACAGAGTTCAGAAATGCCATACTTGAAGCATTCGAAGTGATAATAGAACAGAGTTCAGAAATGCCATACTTGAAGCATTCTGCAAAGAGAATGGTACTTCTCAGCAATTCTCAGCTCCAAGGACTCCACAACAAAATGGAGTTGTTGAGAGGAAGAATAGAACTTTAATTGAGGCTGCTAGAACAATGTTACTTGATGCAAAGATGCCTACATGTTTTTGGGCTGAGGCTGTAATCACTGCATGCTATATCCAGAACAGAACCCTCATCAACAAAAACACTGGAAAGACACCTTACAACTTGATGACTGGAAAGAAGCCCACTCTAAAGTATGTTCATACTTTTGGAAGCAAATGCTTTGTATTGAAGGATAATTCTGAATATGTTGGAAAGTTTGATGCAAAAGCATTTGAAGGAATTTTTCTTGGCTACTATATGGAAAGAATTGTATATAAAGTTTATGCATGTCATCAGTCAAAAGAAAATTATGGAAAGCACAGATGTGACATTTGATGACAGCAAACTACCTGGCCTAGAAGAAGCCAATGATGAAGATAAAGATCCATTAAGGTTTGATAATCTAGATGATTCTGATGAAGAGATTGAAATTGAAGTTGAAACTCAAGTTCAACAAACTCAAGTCAATGATGACACAAGAGAAGAATTTGTGCCAATCAACAGTGGAGAAACAAGCATCCAAGGCACACCTGTGAGTAGTAGCAATCTCACAGGGGGAGGAAATGAGAATGATCATGATTTGGATGATGAAGCAACATCAAGAATGAGAAATCAGGCTGAGCACTCAAGGAAATGGGATAAATCACACACTGCAAAGCAAATCATTGGAGATCCTAATGCAGGAGTAAGGACTAGGAGAGCTACTCAGAATGAGTGCCTCTATGGCTGTTTTCTATCTCAAGTTGAGCCTAAGAAATTTGATGATGCATTGTTGGATCCAGATTGGATTGTTGCCATGCAAGAGGAGCTGAATCAATTTGAAAGGAACAAAGTATGGGAACTAGTGCCTGCACCAAAGAATAGAACCATTGTTGGAATAAAATGGGTTCTAAAGAATAAGATGGATGAAGATGGTGTAATAGTAAGAAACAAAGCAAGGTTGGTTGCAAAAGGATACTCTCAACAGGAAGGCATTGATTATGATGAGACCTTTGCCCCTGTTGCTAGATTGGAAGCCATCAGAATATTCTTGGCATTTGCTGCTCATTCAAACTTTAAAGTGTATCAAATGGATGTCAAGAGTGCATTTCTGAATGGAGAGTTGGAAGAAGAAGTTTATGTGCAACAACCACCTGGCTTTGAGGATCCACACTTCCCAGAATTTGTTTACAGACTGCTTAAGGCACTGTATGGACTTAAGCAGGCTCCAAGGGCATGGTATGATACTTTATCACAATTTCTTCTTGAAAATCAATTCACTAGAGGTACACTGGACAAGACACTATTTTACAAGAAGCATGGTGATGATCTTATCCTAGTTCATATTTATGTGGATGATATCATTTTTGGTTCTACAAATGAGAAGCTGTGTGAGAAATTTTCTAAACTCATGTAGAGCAGATATGAGATGAGTATGATGGGAGAGTTGACATTCTTTCTTGGGTTGCAAGTCAGTCAAAGGAAGGATGGTATCTTTATCAGTCAGACCAAGTACATCAAGGATTTATTGAAGAAGTTTGACTTGGAAGATTGCTCACCTGCAAAGACACCCATGGCCACTACCACTAAATTGGATGAAGATGCTAAAGGCAAGAAAGTAGATATCTCAGTCTACAGAGGCATGGTTGGTTCTCTACTCTACCTCACTGCAAGTAGGCCAGACATCATGTTTGCTACATGCTTGTGTGCAAGGTTTCAATCAAATCCAAAAGAATCACATTTGGTTGCTATAAAAAGGATCTTTAGATATCTGAAGGGCACTCCAAACTTGGGTTTATGGTATCCTAAGGACACAGGGTTCAATCTGGTTGGTTATTCTGATGCTGATTATGCTGGATGTAGAGTGGATAGGAAAAGCACCTCAGGTAGCTGCCAGTTTCTTGGTCAAAGGTTAGTCTCTTGGTATAGCAAGAAACAACAATCTGTGTCAACTTCTACAGGTGAGGCTGAATACATAGCTGCTGGAAGTTGCTGTGCTCAAGTGCTTTGGATTAGAAATCAACTTAGAGATTATGGACTTGTGTTGGAAAGAATTCCAATAATGTGTGACAACACAAGTGCAATCTCTATAGTTGCCAATCTTGTCAATCATTCTAGGACAAAGCACATTGACATCAGATATCATTTCATTAGAGAACATGCAACTAATGGAACCATTGAGTTGCATTATGTTTCTACAGATAAACAACTAGCTGATATATTCACTAAGCCATTAGATGAAGCCACCTTCACAAGGTTGGTTAGTGAGATTGGAATGCTGAATTCTTCAAATTCTGGCTAAGTGAATACAACATCTAGATTATTGCAGCAGTAAACACTTACTTTATCTAAATTCTCAATATTTTTGGAGTAAGTGTTAGCTGAAATATGATTTATAAATATTTCAAATCTGTTGCATATTTGGAAAATCATATTTTCTTGTTAACTTGAAATTTCTATGAAATTTTGAGAAAATCACTGTTTAATTTGCTAGAATATTCTTGAATGAATATGGCTGGTAAATTTTAAAAAGATAATGAAATTGAGTTTCTATGAGTAAAAAGAATAGTTCGATAAATCAGACTTCTCGAATGGCTCATTTCATTGTTAGTGGTCGACTTCTCTAACAAGCCTATTCAGGACACTCTTGAGTTCTCGAATAGTGTCTTTTAGAGAACTTGAACAGAGACATGAGTGAGTTCTCGAATAAGGTATTTCAGTTCTCTATTGATAGAGTTATCGAATAGCATGTTTGAGTTCTCGAATCATTTGAAAAGGCTGATTTCTCGCTGAATTTTAATCGATTTGGGATTTTTATTCAAAATTCAGAATTACTCATAAAAACATATTTTACCTAATTTAGATGTATTTCTAAGTTAGATAACTGCCAGCTGTGAGTTTCAACCTGCTTGAGTTCTCGAATAAGCCTTTTCTTGAGTTATCGAATAGTTGTTTTCTACTTCTCGAATGCCTGACTTGTCGATACAAAACATACATCTAATCGACAATTCAAGTACTTCATACTTATACAATTTTACATCCATTCGATTCATCTCATTCGATTTCTCAAGCATCTAAACTCCCAAAACCTCTGAAAACCCTAACTGCCAAAAGCTAAGTTTCTTCTTCAACCTTTACTTTTTCTTCTTTTCTCTCTATATCAATGGCAACAGTGAAGTTCAACACCAATTTTATCGCCCTAACCAGTGATGTTGAAGCACCCAATGCGAACTTCAAGTGCTTTGTAAAGTGGATGGCTGAATCATACATCAAGGATGCACTCTCTGCCAACCCAACACTGTATCTAGACATTCTGGAACAGTTTTGGGGAACTGCTATTGTGGAAGTTGTAGCCCTGGAAAGCGCAATAACTTCATACATAATCTACTACAAGATTCAGGACCAGGAAATCACTATCACCACTGCAAACATGAATCAAGCACTGGGCCAACAATAAGAGTCATATGACATACTGGCCACGAATGCAGAGTTAGAAGAATTCTTTGAGTTCATCAACTACTCAGATGGGATCAACCTTGGAAAGCTAAACAGGAAGAATCTGAGAAAGGAGTGGAGCTATGTGTTTGCAACTCTCCTTTAAGTCTTCACATCCAGGAAATCAAGCTTTGATCAAATCAGTGCACCTGCGCAACAAATTGGCTATGCACTGGCCTATGGAAGGAAGATAGATGTTGGTCAAATCATCCTACAAGAGCTTTATGGGAGACTTGGTAAGAACACAACCAAGAGAGGTACTGATATTTTCTTCCCTCGCTTTATTCAATCTGTTCTTAATTTTAAAAATGCTCAATTGATTGAATTGCTTGGGATAGATAGAAATATAATAGGCTATCCTAAATCCATGACCAAACTCATTTTTGGTAATTTGGAGACTAGGAATGATGTGGATGTAAGACTTAACATAACTCCCCATATGGAGAGTTTGTTTAGGACTTATCCTCACAACATGCCAACATTTGACTCAAAGTCACAGTTAGCACAGCCCAAGCAAGTAGAACAAAATGCTAACCCAGGGCCTGCTAACCAAACACTCTACCACATAGTGAGCCAACTGCATCATCCTCTCAAAAGGGTGATGTTAGTAAAAAGAAGAGAAAGGAGGTAATGTCTACACCTTTAACCATCTTATCTGAAGCAGCATTAGCTATAGAATTAGAAAGTGAGGCACCTGAGTCACCCCTTATCAGGCCAAAGAAGAAGAAAACTAAAACCACCTCCTCAGTCACACAAATGACTGAAGTTGTAAAAGCAGGGGCACACAGTTCACTAGATGTATCCTCTCAACAGGGTGCATCTATAGAATCAAGCATCCTCCCCAATGCACCTATCTGTACATAGTCAGCACATGGGAGTGATAAGGCTGGCACAACACTGAGTGGAGAGCACATCACAATTGAAACTCCCTCTATCTCTCAGGGGGAGTTGCCAAACTCTAATCTAAAAGACACTTCTCTTCCAGAATCTACCACTCAAATTTCTTTGCAGCCTGCAACTCAAGCAATTAAGGAGCAAGGCATTGATCATCAAGAATTCTTTTCTTTTGATGAGCCAATGAATTCAAGTGACTTGGTGCATGACACCTTGCTCACCACCCAGGACCCACATTTAGATGGTGAGGGAATGCATGTTGGGGCATCTCATAATGACATCATCACAAACACAAAGTTCCAACTAGTTTTTACTAGAGACTCTGTGCCTATGTCAACTGCTGGTGTAATTCATCCCACTTCTGTGGAGACACCAGTAGTAGAGTCAATCCATCCGGTTACAGAAGTTGCATCTGTAACTGAGGAGTCTAGCTTGCCTAGCTTTAGCTCTGACTTCCTGTCACAATGGCTGAAGCCTGTGCAACATGACAGTGCTTCAGGATCAGGGTCTGTTCCACCACAATTGACGATTGAAGCACTTCAAAGCTTAGTTGTGGATCAGATTCCTGAGTTTGTCAAGATTGTTCAACACTTGGTCACCTCCAACATCCCTAACCCAGACTATGTTGCCATTCTGCTATGCCATAGGGATGATGTGGAGATGCAGAAGACAAAGATAGTTGATGATGCTGAGAGAGATGGCAATGTAGATGCCTGGTTGCAAGGAAAATATGATATTACTCTTGATGAAGCACTTCAATATCTCAGGGAGGAATACATCACTTCACTAGGTTCCAATGCCAAATCTCTGACCCCTGGTGAAGTGTATGAGGCCATGAATGATTCTTACAAAGGATACCTCAAGGCTGCTCACTACCTTGGAAAGGGAGTTAAAACAGAAGTCAATAAAGTATGTGATGCAACAGCCAAGGAAGTAGGTGCAATTCAAAGGGAATTTGCTGTCAAGTTTCCATCTTTAGATCCTGTCCTCAAAACCATTCAGGAATGCAAATCTTCCTGCACCAAGATGGACAATGGCTTGGCTTTGCTTCATGGAACAGTCAGCCACCTAGCAACTCATGTTTAGAGCCTATCTAATCAGACAACTGAAGCTAATGCCATGACCAGGACTCTTTTTGCTAATCAATATGGGGATAAGCTGGTAACTGAGGTCCCTGTGCATGACATGACCAAAAATGAAGTACAAAGACTCAAGGAACAATCTATCTTTGGTTTCAAGGCCACTGAGTTATTCACCAAGGTGGATACTCTGGAAAAGGAGGTGGTCAATCTCAAGAAATCCAATGCTCAGTTAATAGACACTGTTGCTGCTCTCAATGAAAAGTTGGACATTCAAGCCACTGCCAATGCTGATGTTCTTCTCAACCAACAACAGATGCTTTCTACCATAATGAAGCATATGGGACTCCCTCTACCTGAAGCTTCTTCCAACCCAAATGTCACTACTACAGCCTCTGTGCCTGACAACAAGCCTAAGGGGGAGAAGAGGACATTAAGGAACTCAAAATCTAAGGGGGAGAAACCTAAGGAGAAAGGCATTACAATAAATGAGGGTGGTCAACCAAGAACTGCTAAGTCAAATCAGTCTGAGAAATTAAAGACAGCATCCAAGGAGGAAAAACTGAAGAAAGTGGTTGTAGATGAAGAGACCAAGATTCCATCTATCCCTCAGTCTGAAACTGAAGAGAAGTCCCCAGAATATGAATTCGACATTCCTGACATTGCTAAACAATCTTTTCAAGCTGAACCTTCAGAATTCAGAAATGTTCTTACTCAAAGGGTATGTCAAGAAACTGCAAATTCTAAACTATACCATGACATAACCTTTCTGAAGCACCTACATGAGCTGAGAAGAAGGGTAAACTTCCACTACTTTGACTACATCAAGCTTCTTGTGCAAGATGTGTTTCTAGTCACTGTAGTGAGAAGAGAAATTGTTCAAACCAATCCTTATGCCATCATCACTACCAATGATAGAGAAGTCCTAGTCCACACTGCCAAGAACCTCTTTCACATCCACATTGAAGCTTTTCAAATTCTATCCAGCTCTGAACTTGGAACAATTATCAAGAAGATAGAAAGGAATAACTCATCAGACAACAATATGCTCAAAGAGATTCTCACCAAGTGCATGAAATCTAAATTGCCTCAAGTAGTTCCTCAGCCTCACTGTATTTTATATGAAAAGAATCAAGACATTGTTGCCTTCAGATTTGGCCAACACCTCAAATCAAACAACATGTCTATAATAAAAATTTTGACTGAAGTTTATGAACTCTCAGTCATACATCAAGCCTATTGCTAAAGAGGGAAAGTCAGACAAAGATAAGGATGATCAAGACAAGAGTGGCAGCAAAGGTGGATCTCAAGGAAGGAATAAGGGTGGTGATGACAAGGAGAAAAGGGATGGTAAAAGCAAGAAGAAAGATGATGACAGAGATTGTGGAAAGGTGTATGAGAGAAAGAGTGGAAAACAGCAAGTCTTAGGCATTACTAACAGTAATCTCACCACAACACAAGACTCTGAGTCTAGGGTGAATGCTGTTAGCAATGACCTACCAAAATCTGAATCAATGGCTTCTGCAACTGTTTTGCCAACTCAGGAAAAGGAGATGCTAATCAAGAAACCACTTGTGTATATCAAAAAGCATATTACTAATGGTATACTACAATGGTCCAAAGACAAAGGTCTTAAATTTTTCTCAAGCAACAAAGGAAAGAAGCTGAAATGGAAGATGTCAGCCAGAAGGGCAAGAAAGGTGAAGACATCTACATCTCAGGCACTCACAATCATTCCTGGACTAGACTTGCCATGTCTCAACATAGACTATGATGAAGATGAGATAGCATATCAACTGGCTCAGAGAATCTATCATGTAGCTATAGTTGATGACTGCCCGGAGTTCAAATACACTGATGGGAGATTCAAGAGATTCAAGCAAGGCATGTGTGAACACTGGGGCAAGTTACATGATCTACAAAGAATAATGGTGCTACTCAACCTTGAGAATGGAAAGGAGAGAAGGTGGAAAATTGAGATATCTCATTTTATCAAGATGAAAAGAGATCATAAGGAAGAGTTGAGAAAGAAGAATGAAGCCTTGAAGATAAAGAGAGAAGAAGAGTTAGCTGCTCTAGAAGCCAAAGCTGAAGAATTGAGAGCTAAAGGGTTATGTAGAGTCAAGTATAATCCTTACATTGTGGAATACATGAAATATAGCAGAAATGTAAAGATTAGAATGGATTACATTAGCTCTTATTCTAAAGCCAAACTGAATGAAGTCATCAGAGACCTATCTGGCTCACCTCTCATTGAAGAACTCACTGCCATGGAAGACATCATCCAGGCAATGAGTGATGCAAAGAAAGCCAAGGAAGAAAAAGAAAAGGAGGATCTATAAGCCAAATCTCAAGGAGGAGAATCAAAGGAAAATGGCTAGTATTTCTTCATAACTGTAAAAATGCTTTCTTTGTAATAATATTCAATCAATTTCATACATGTACTTGTCAAGATTTATCTTTATGTATGTTAGGCTTGTTATCAGACATGAAATTTTGACTAAGGGTCTTAATCACAATTTGGGGGAGATTGTTAGTCAAAGAGGCATGCCTGTATACATCTAATAACAAGCCTAATTGTTTGTAATGCTCTGCATTACCTACATGACCTCTTAACTGAGGGAACCTCTAGTTGCAGAGTTTCTATTTGTTCTGTACTTGTAGTAGGCACCAAATCCTAGTTGTGTAACTGTACTTATATAGTCAAGAATAATGCTTGAAAAAAGTTCCAAGGTTCATGCCTCGAGCAAGAAGATAAAGACTGTCAAATAATCACAGTTGGGATTTGAAGAAATGAAGAATTTGCCTAAGTACCAATTCGAGAAGTATATTTGTCTATTCGAGAAGTCCAGCATTCGAGAAGTCAGGGATTCGATATCTCAAGACACTATTCGATATCTCTGAATACACTGTTCGATATCTCAGAGATTCGATATGTCTACTACTCTATTCGAGAACTCAAGAAGTCAACAAGTCAAAGTTGTATTCGAGTTGTCAAAGAGTCAACAAGTCAAAGTTCCATTCGATATCTCAAGGACTCAGAAAGCTATTCGAGATCTCAGGGATTCGACAAGTCACAATGCTCTATTCGAGAACTCAAGGATTCCCAGAGAAAAGAGCTATTCGAGAAGTGGTTCGATATGTCAATATAACAGTATTCGAGAACTCAGAGTTATCGATCAAGTCAATTCTAGTTCTCGAATCACTTACTTAGTCACTTCTCGAATACATTCTTGGAGACAAAATACTGAAGAAATTGTACAAGTATGAAACCTGCAACAATCCAATGCACTTTATGGACCACAATCTGTAACGTGCTCTGGAAAGCCTACAAGGAAGCTTGGAGAGATATAGAAGAGACAAAGGGCTAAAGAAGTGGATCTGAACAGGCTTTGCAAAGTCAAATCTGTAACCGTTTGGACACTTACTCAAAAAAGATAGACAAACTAGAAAGTAATTTGTTTAGCTACCTTATTTGTAGTAAGTAGGTTGTATCCATGTTCTATAAGGATACAGCCTCACTTCCTTAGTTATAGACAACGAACAACTTTGTGAGTCAAGTTTTTCATATACACTGTAAGCTATATCTCTCTGAGAAAAACGAAGCTGAGAATACTATCATTTGTATTCACAGATTGTAGCAACCTTTATCTAATAATACATTAGATTAAAGTGATATTGTGTCTTGTGTTGTTCTTTATCCACACCTACACCTTTGCACACACAAACACTTATCTGCTACATAGACTCGAGCCAAAGAAAAGTTCAAGAATCCATTCACCCCCCCCCCTTCTATATTCTTTTACTGTATTCAATACTCAACAAATTTGCTTACAATAATTCAACTAATCAGTCCACGGGAAAGTGCCCTTTTGAAGTTATATATGGCACCCGTCCACTTAGTCCGCTTGATTTGACTCCGTCTACCAACAAACAACAATTCAGTTCTGATGCAGATAGTCGAGCGAAGGAAATCAAGAAACTGCATGAACAAGTTCGAGAGCGGATACGGAAACAAAATTCCAGATACAAAATTCAGCGAGACAAACATCGGAAGCAACAGATTTTTAAAGTTGGAGATTTGGTCTGGATTCATCTACGAAAAGAGAGATTTCCTAATCAACCAAATTCAAAGTTGTCACCTAGAGCTGATGGACCATTCAAAGTTGTGCAGAAAATCAATAACAATGCTTACAAAGTAGAACTGCCTAGAACATAGGGTGTTTCTGCAACTTTTAATGTTGCTGATCTTTCACCTTATTTCGACAATGAAGAATACTAAAACTCGAGGTCGAGTTCTCTCCAACCCGGGGAGTATGATTCCAGAAGCAATCTGCAGCCCATGTGCCATTTTAGAAGTCAAATTCTACCTACTTCACCTAACTACCTACTCCACCTACCATCATTTATTTGCATTTAAGGACCTCATTATTTGCATGTAAGGACCTCTAGCATTAGTATAAATAGGCATGTTTAGAGCATTGTAAGAGCACCTTGAATTTGAGTAATAAAAGTGAGTTATTTAGAGAATTTTCTCTCTTGTTCCTGAGCCATTATGTTTCACTTAGGTACTAATCCTGATAGTTTGCATTATCAATCCTAGTTCCATATCAGTTAGGACTGGCCTGATCATGTAATCGGATTAGGTTATTTGTATTTCACTATTAATATCAATACAATATAATCTACACCCTTAATTAAAGTTTAGATCCAATGGTGGATATTTGTTTGACGGTCAATATTTGCTTGACGGTAGTATTGACAACCAAATATCCACCTTATATATGCTTATTATATATAGGATATAAATTCAATTAGCTATCAACTAAAAAGAATAAAATAAGCTTGTGCCAACCTCGCCTAATCGACATCTCTAGAACACGAATGCATTGTGCCTTCTGATCGGTATCATCGGAAGATATAAACATAAGGGCATAATCAAGAAAAGAATTGTCCTAAATGAAAAACAATGTGTAATAAATCAAATAATCAAATCATATCTAACTGGATAGACACAAAACAGCCAGATATCAAAAGAAATTATCAACAACTAAGACCCATTAACATAAATGTGCAGTTAATAACATATATTTATACATACCCTTCTCTCTATGAAGGGCAGTTCTTGGTCACTGATGAATCTTCTTTAATTTTCCGCAAAAAACTGGTTTATGAAAGATAAAGACAAAATGGTGTGCAGCCACACAATTTGATGTTGGTATGAGTCTCCATCATTTTCCCATTTGAAGTACATTGCTGATGTCCAAAAAGCCCAGCTCATTTCTATTGTCCCTAGAGACAAACAAGTCTTAGCAAGCCAAATTATTCAACAAACAGTAATTATAGATAATACTCACTCATTGCCTAAGACACTCACATGGTTGACTCTTGTCTTCGCTCGGGCTACAAATGTATTACAACTAAGTTTAAGTAGACACCTAACCTAGGTAATGTGATGCCTATGATGACACAAATCAAATTAAAACAAAAAATCAAATTTGGTAAAATTATCTCAAAAATATAATTAACGAACTCTACTATATTATAGAAATTCTAAACCCTATAAACTGAAATAAACTCACCTAAAAAAGATTAAAAAGCATGATATTATCATTCTGCCAAATACTGATTAGAGAGTTCTAGGCCCACATTGTGAAAATGCTTGTTTCAACTCAGGTTTATTTCACTGAAGGCGTATACTGTTTGATAGTTATGTTTTGAAAATTTAATTTTCTATTTTTTTTGTTTTAAAAAGAGAGATGGATCGTCTATTAGATGTGAAAATTATAGAGAGATTTATCTGATGTATTTAAAATTATAAAAAAAACAAGCTTTTAAGTGAAAAACCTTGCCCTCTGATCGTCGGAGATTGAATCCACATCACAGAAAGAATGCAAAGACCCTGGATCTACCACCCAACTTACTCTGAACTGAATCATATTTTTTGGTGTTACCGTTGCGTACCTCTCATGTAGTTGATGCATCAAATTATGTGGAGCATTTGTAGTGTTGTCCTCCATAAAAAAATGAGAATTCAATGATTAGCTCAGATCTCAATGGTACAGTAATACCAGATTTAGACAAACGATATACCCATCATCATCTGTGCCGACTTTATGATCACTGTCTGTTACAAATAAAATGATGGTACAAGTTTCCGAGTCTAGCCTACTATTTGTAGCTGTGATAACTCCATAAAGATTGTCTAGGCACATGGGCTTAAAGTATCTGTCAATATCACACAACTGAAACAATGGTACTTGCACTTTCGCTGCTGTAGCCGTTATGAAAATTCCATACATGATTCAAATCGACCCTAACTCGGCCATAGATTTTAACGAAATTTGTCTCGCTTCCCCTTCATTCTGATAAGGTTCACCGCCACCTAGATCTTCAACACAATCATACTCGTAATTTTTGTCAAGCAGGTGACATCCTATTGACACTCCATCTAAAGAAGAGATGGGCCCTCTCACTCTTACAATAATTACATTACTGTAATGAAGTATAGGCTCCAAATTTTTGGATGATGCTATAAGTTGGACATCATGTGCATTTCTTAACTGTATATGGCCAGGGGGTTTACGGTCTCTCATGCCATCATTTATTTGAATGACACTAAAGACCTCTAACATTGGAACTCCGATGATCTAAAAAAAATTAACAATAGATTAGAAATACTCCATCTCATACAAAAAATAATAGTTACAAAATGTTACAATATAAAGCCACACACAACTAATCACCATGCTCGTTTGAAGAAATAAATTACATGCATCAAAGTGTTCGAAAATTTTGAAATAACAATTAAAAAAATAAGTTTCTAAAATCAATATATACTACCACTAAATACAAGAACAATAACCCCTAAACCCAAACAAAGAATAAATGGGGTTCTCTTTATATAAGGTATTCTTCATGGAGCAATGACATATATATATATATATATATATATATATATATATATATATATATATATATATACATCCGACATTAGTCATCTAATTTCGCCTTCTTCTCTTTCAAAAAGCTTTGGTATCGCTATTAAATTCGAGAAGGAAAGAAAGAAAAAGAGGAAGTTTTTTAATGATTGTTTCATATATACATTCTTTTAGTGACCGACTCAAACAAATTTTTTCATAACAACATCGTTTTAGCCTTGATTTGCCAGTACTTTTCACCGATAACAAGTTTTTGTACCTCTCAGAGAGGCAATTTACTAAGAATATATTAATTACTTGTGATGACAGGTCATGGTTTGTGCAAGTTCGGTACTTCCTATGGATGAAAGAAGTGTTTGCAGAAGAAGCCATAAAGTTTACATATATTGACTTAACAATTTAAAAATGTAAAAAAGCTTCGACATGAATATTTTGTTTGACAATATATACTTCTCGGATTATCCAAATTCATGATTAAGACTAGTATAGCTGTAATTGAACTGAGTTTTTGCTAATGAGTTTGTTCACAGAATTTAAATAACATATATTTTTAAATAGCATTCTGAATACATATATTTATGTCATAACATTTGGAGGGAACTTAAGATTGCTAATAAGCAGCCGGCAATTCTAGAAATCAACATTAGTTGTTAACCTGCTCTCTAAAATAATCAGATATCGTTGTAAACACTTTTCTATAATAAGATCTAACCGGACTGATTTCAAATCTGTTCAACTTCACGGATAAGTGATAATATGACCTTGAAATAAAATTTTACATGAATTGTAATTGAGAGGATTAATCTGAAGTATCTTTGGATCATATGAATAACAGAGTCATTGGATCACAAAATCTCACTTTCAACTCAAGTCATTTAGGCTTGGAGTGTTCAAAACAGAATCTAACGGTTCAATATCAATTTTTTTGTCTAGTGCCTATGGTACGATTACTCTTCTTAGTGCCACGAATCAAGATCTTCTTCTGGTTTCATGTCATTTGGTGGTTTCTAATCAAAATAATAATGCTATTAGACCAATATAAGCTCGAGTGTTGCTGCAGCATCCAATGCCAGCACAAATTCTCCTTCTGACACCAGATCAAATGTGATCATAAATGGAACCTGGGCATGTAGGCATTGTGCTTCTTTGATCACCAATTTTAGGTAACTGTTGGTTTTTTTGATAGGAGAGGGAGATATATATAATATTGGATGGAAGCTTAATTATAATTTTATTCATCATAAGACTCTTTATATAGAGCTAATACAAGACAAATGTGCATGATTAGTGCCACATGAATAGCCTAATCAATTACAAATATTTTACAATCAATCAACATTGAAACACAATCAAACAATTAATTTTATGGTTACAATTTTGAATCAATATTCCAACACTCCCTCTTGATTCGAAATTGTAAAACTTATTGAGAAATTTCAAATGACGATGTACTTCCCATCATCACCCAAACATGGAGCACTTCTCTCTACAACCATGGAGTTTTTTTCTCCATAAACATGTCTTGATGCACTTCTCACCAATTCCATGTTGATGTACTTCTCACCAACTTATACATTTGGAGCACTTCTATCCAAAAACACTTCTTGTTTTTGTGGTGCACTTCTCACTAATTCCAACTTTATTTTATTTTTACACTCTTCATCAATATAAAATTAATAACTATAATTTTGGAGCACTTCTCTCCATGGTGAATCTTCACCGACGATTCTAAAATCAAAAATCTTCCATGATCACTTGTGCCATGCCTTCTTTCTCATCATTTATGACACTCATTTTGGTGCCTCTTGTTATTGGACCCTCTCGACCTTTCTTCGTGTTCTTCCAACGAAGTTTTTGTTGACTCCTCTCCGAAAATCTGATTTAGTGTTGGATTGTCTCTAAGAGGTTGCATCTCCCTCTCAGATTCAACCCTCCACAAACTTGGACCTCTCATACGAGAAGTGATGACTATACACATATACTCACAGATCCCTTAAGACCATTGAAGCTCTTGATACCATGTGTATAGTCATGACTTCTCGTATGTGAGGTCCAAGTTTGTAGAGAGTTTTTTTGATAGGCCGGAGAGGGAGATATATATAATATTGGATGGAAGCTTATAATTTTATTCATCATAAGGCTCTTTATATAGAGCTAATAAAAGACAAATGTGCATGATTAGTGCCACATGAATAGCCTAATCAATTACAAATATTTTATAATCAATCAACATTGAAACACAATCAAACAATTAATTTTATGATTACAATTTTGAATCAATATTCCATAAGTCAATCCTTGGACATCGGATTCTTCAATTTTTTTTCTACCTTGTTGGACTTGTCTCACTTCATTTTGTGCCTTTTTCATCTCTTGACGATTTCTTATCAGCTATGAAAACATCCATTGAAGATCCATCCCATCAATCATAATCTGATACATATACATATACAAGGATTCATGGTTCAGAAATTTCCACTCTTTAAATAATTAAAACATGGTGACATCTATATCCTTTATTAATAAGCGAAACACCCTTTTAACGGTACCACTTTTTGGTTCGCACTATATTTTGGTTTCACTCATTTTTGGTTCGCACTATATTTTGGTTTCACCCCTATAATCCTATTTCTACTATAATTCTGTTTCTATGTTGTTTTTTTAATAAAATAGAAATCCTATTATAATTATAATTCTTTTATTACAACTTTAAATAAAAAATTAGTTTCACCCCTAGAATCATATTTCCCTTATATTCTATGTTATTTTTTAAAGAAAATAATAAAATTGAAATCCTATTATAATTATAATACAATTTTTTTATCATTATTTAGAATAAAAAATAATACGATCAATTCTCCGAAATATTTTTCAAGGAGAACAACTAGAACATGTTTCTACACAATACTCTAGAACAATTTTCCCTGCGATTATATGTTATTTTTTAAAAAATATATAATAAAATTGAAATCTTATTATTATTATAATTCTTATATTGTATTAGCAATTTTTTTATTATAAATTTAGAATAAAAAAAGATTACGATCAATTATCTTAAATATTTTTCAATGAAAACAACTGAAACGTGTTTCCATGCACTTCTATTAAACAATCTAAGTTTATAGTTTGTTAATCGTAATTTTTTTTATTATAACTTTAGAATAAAAAAAGATTACGATCAATTATCTTAAATATTTTTCAATGAAAACAACTGAAACGTGTTTCCATGCACTTCTATTAAACAATCTAAGTTTATAGTTTGTTAATCGTATAAATTTTTTATGCAAATAACATAGTTCTTTTTATAATTTTATAATATACTTTTATAAATATTAAATTAAATAAAAAAATTAATAATTAATTAATATAAATCTCCGAGCCCGTGCTTCGCACGGGTTATCATCTAGTAAAAATTAATACCTAATCAAATCATTTTATAGTTATTTTGCAAGTAAAAGTACTATGCTAAAGGAGTTACATTCAATCTTGAATAATGTTTAGAGTTCAAGTAAGAGAGAATCAAACTCAAAATCCGAGATAAAAGTAAACAATACATTTATCATCACTCTCGTACTTAGATTAACTAGATCATAAGAATATGTAAGTTATTCGATTTTCAAAAATATAGCAAAAGAAATTTACTAAGAATCTATCAACTACTTATGATGACAAGTCATGGCTGGTGCAAGTTCGATGCTTCCCATGAATGAAAGAAGTGTTTGCAGAGGAAGCCTTAAATCTTACAAATGTATCAAAAACTTCGACATGAATATTTTGTTTGATAATATATACTTCTCGGATTATAATCTCATTTCATGGTTAAGACGAATATAGCAATACTTGAACTGATTTAGATCTAATGAGTTTATAAAAGATGATTAAGAGAATTTGAACTTGATAATCTTTAAAATAACTTGATACTTATTACTTAATCAAGTACATTTATATACCATATGTTACGCCATATTTTCGGTTGTCTCTATTATCTCCCAAATTTCCAAATACGAATCTAGTAATAATTAACTTAACCCCCAAGTTAATTATTTCCTCTCTCTGAAACGAGGAAAGAATCAATCCCAATCAATTTATAGTAGAAAATATCTCTAAACGATATCCTTCAAATCAGGAAGGTATCCCAACGCGAATATAATTTAAAGAGATAAAATCTACTAATTCCCAAAATACATCCCTTAACAATCATAGGGATTAAAAACCAATCCTTTTTTAACAGAACTGTGTTGGCTTGATTTTTATAAATATAAGGTACGCGCATCTTGGAAAAGGATCCGACACATCTAACAAGTCGAGAGACCTCTCAAGTCCAGCCCCAAACATCCAAAATCTTAAATCCCCTTATTTTCATAATTCGTTATTCCAGCAACCTCCGAAATCTGTTATCACCAAATTCCTCCGTTAACAATTGGCGCTAGAAGGAGGGGAAATATTTTTTGATTGTGGAGGACAATCAATTCATACGCATGGGGGGTTCTCTTGGATCTTACACGACTTTAATGGAGGAGCTAAGCGGTGGAGGCGGCGGCTCTATTCCGAATTAAGATAAGTTTTCTTATGATTTTGTTCATACAAATATGTTATCTTATAAAATTCGTAGTACATTCATTACATATCGGATTTCGATGATTTTTAATGATTCGGAAATCTTGTTAAATTGCCTATAACTTTCGTTCTTTGAGTTTTCTCAGATTATATCTCGATCTATTCTCGAAATCACAAAATACAATCAGATCTCGTTTTTTCAGCATCGAGAAGGAGATCAGCGGACGTTTTATTTAATTCTCGATTCGTTATAAGTCCGTTTTTTATGAACCTTATATCGTCGGAAAGGTCTTTTAGTTCCCTACAACTTTCATGTTTTGTGTTTTTCCAAAAAAAATCGTTTAGAAGGTCAAAAACGCCAAAAACAGATCTGGGCAGAATTTGAATTGCGAAGATTTTCAAGATTTTAGGTGTTATCTTCGTGTTACATGATTTTGAAGGGCTCTTATTCGAAGAGTTTAATATTTTGGAAGGTCCTCCTTTGTGGGGGTAATATTTTGGAAGGCTCTTAATTAAAGAGTTTATTATTTTGGAAGACCCTCCTTTGCATGGGTAATTATTTGGGAAGGATCTTATTCGAAGAGTTGATTATTTTGGAAGACCCAATTCTGATGAGGGTAATATGTGAAAAGACGATCTTCTCTAAGGAGAGTTTTAATAAAACTATAACGATTTTTGATGTGGTATATTTCTGTGTTCGTTCTCAGGGAGGCAGGTTTTATCAATTTTAATTCAATTGTTTCCGGAGCAAAAATGATAATTATGAAAATATTTACTAACTAATTATTTATATTAATTTAACTAATTAATTAAAGGATCAACAATGAATTTAAAATCTAGGGCAATTAGGTCCACCATGTTTACATAATATCTGGCTTCTAAGCTAAAGTGATCAAAATGGTCATGCAATTTAGAGTTTGTTAATCTCTCTCAAGTATCAACATTCCCGAAACATGCTTACACATATAATCACTTTTAGTAATTTAATTAATCGGGTAATTAGAACATGTGTTAATCTCTCTCAAGTATTAACGCTCTCGGAAATCCAATTATGCTCTCGCACTAAAATTCAATTCCGCTAACCGTATGTGTGCCTCTAGTGAGTAAAATCTCTCGATCACTACCCCTATTTGCATATAATTAATTCGTGATATTGGCCGATAACACAAATTAAATATCAAAACATAATCGATTAGAATTTACCATAATCAATCAAACCACTATGAAAATCATGCCAGAATTATCATGCAAACATGGCTTCCCTTTATGCCCTAGAACAAACTACTCACTAATATAAAAATTAAGAACAACTAAAATTATAGAACAATCCATCTAAAATATATATTTAATAAACAAGAGAAAATAGAAAATATCTCACATTAACGAAGAATTAAGCTCAAGAAAGCGTACATAAAAGAGAAGAAAACCAAGCCCCTAGCTCCTCTCAAACTACACTTGCCGAATGGAATGAATACATAAAAGTGATGTTTTGAAAGATGTAAAGTGTATGCAGTGTGTTTTTGTCTATCTACTTTTCTCATCTCCCCCCCTCCTGAATGAACCAAATGCCAGCTTTTATAGCCCTTTTTGTTTTCTTTTCAAACTCTTCTGCACTGCTTTTTTCCAAGTTTTCTGCTTTTCTTTTCAAAGATGTCTGCTCTTTTTTTTTCAAAGACTGCTCCGTAATTTGCTGCCTGTCTTCTTCGTGCTGTACTCCTGCATTTGTTGATTTCTTCTTCTTCTTTTTTTTTCAACTTTTCAAATCTTAAAGTCTTAACTTTTTTCTTTTCACTTTTTCACTTTATCTAAAATTCGAAATTTCATTTATTCCTCATATTTCGAGCTGCTCCAATCGGATTTTTGCTTATTTAATCCCTCCAAATTGAAGACAATTTCCTAAGCTTCGCGTGGACTGTAAGATCGTCCAAATCCGACTCCTACAACTCTGGATATGAATTAAATACCGTAGGAAGTGGGTGTAGCTTAATAAATCCGAATTTCTTCCATTTTTAGTTCCAAAATGGCTCCTTAAGCCTAAATTCTTCCAAACTTAGAAATTCTTGTCTCCTGAAATAAAACATCAAAATTAATTAAATAAATATCCAAATCAATGCAAAATGCAATTAAATATGGGAATAAAATTATCTAAAATGTATATAAAAATATATCTTATCAAACATCCCCACACTAAGCATTTGCACGTCCTCGGGCAAATAAGTGAAATAAAAACTAAATCCTAACTAATATCACTTTCGTAGATGACACGATTGCATTGAGCATATGCAACAAGCCGTTAAACCCCTAGGCAGCCCTAGTAGGACGAGTGTTGTCTCGTGAAGGTTTATAGTGAATTTACCCACAAAATCCATTTTTTTTTCTGCCAAGTCTCAAGTATGCAACATATCATAGTACTCCACACAAGTAAACCTCAATCGCACAATATTGAAAGTCTGTTCACTTACACATCATATGTACAAGACTATCCAAGTAAGTACACAGTCTAGATAGACAAAAATATCATGAAATATATATCAGTGCCGCATTCAATGAGTAACATGCTATGGATATAAATGAAGCTCACAAAACTCTCAAATCACACATGTGTATAGGTGAAGTGTATTCGCTCAAGTTCAATCAATTAAGTCATGTGCTACCATAGGCTTGGTTGTCCACCAAATCTCCACTACTTTGTATACATGCATGCACAAATCAAAAGGTCTTTGTTAAAGGTTGTAGCGTGGCTAAGGTGAAGGGTAGGGAATCAAGAAAAAGGCTAACAAGTGGCTAACTCGACAACTAATAGAGCACAATGTTCATTTCTAATTAAAGCACTCAACATGAAATTTCGATCATGTAAAAGCTGATCAGACTCTCACAAGCATTAAACGCCAAGCACATATTACCATGTACTTTTCCACTTTCATATTGCACAAACCAATGAACACAACTCCACTTGATCTTTTATTTTCTTTTCTCTGTTTTTTTTTTCTTTTTTTTTATTCCCACCAAATTTTCACACTTTAACAAAGAAATCCCCACACTATGCACTCACCAACCTCCAAATGAATCAAAATGCTCTACTAGTAAATCAAGAGAAGAATAAACAAGTAGGCTCAAGAATTTAGATTGGTGCTACACAAAAATAACGGATAAAAGCTCAAAGGGGTTCACTAAGGATATATGATTCAAGGGTACTATTTCGGATAAATACGGTTAATCCTAGTGCCTTTATCATTTTCATGCATACAAATATCATGTAATCTCAAAATGCTTTAAAGCAAGTTCTAGAGCAACATGCCAAATGATGAACAACACACAACAATAAAATTCGATTGATATAAGATGTACCAATCATAAATTAGGCTCAAGATCTCACAAGGTGAAAGCATGCTTCAGTACTCACTAAAATTGACAATGATGTATCTCAAGTTTTGAAATTTTCGCAAGTACAAACAAGGAATCATCAAGTAGCAAATGATTTTCTAGAGATATGACATGTTAAATAATCATGCAAAATAAGCTCACAATATGTGTACCTATCCTTGTTAACACACTATGAGACGAGGCAATTAATTTTCTAATTTTCTAATTTTTTTTGGAATTTTTAATCATCGAGAACTCATCCCCACACTTAAGTGGTTCATTGTCCTCAATGAACAATATATAAAGGAAAAGTAAGAAATACAAAGGAAAGTAAAAAATACTCCCCTAATGCATAAGCATGAAGTGTCGAGGCACTGAATGTCGAAGCATGGAGTGCCACTCCAAAAAGCTCAAAAACTTGTTGCACGGGACCACCACGAGCATCAACAATTGTTTTAATCCTGCACAAAGTTTCCAAACAAGCATTAATAAAATAAAATATGGCATCAATAAGCAATAATTGATTAAGTGCTTCTGCAGTTTTGGAAAACTTTGTGATGAAACAACGATAGAATTCGACACCACGAAAGTATCGAACTCCCTTGACATAAGGTGGAGGTTCTGGTGGTGGCTTTTCTTCACTCCTCACTTTCACTAGAGTCATTCGGACATCTTGGCTTATCACATCATTGGCTAAGAAAACACTTCCATCTTCTCCCTCTTCTCGAGCTTGAAGCGTAGGAGCCACTTTGTATGGACCATCAACCAAAATTTGAGAAAGATCATCTTGGACAATTTTTGCTATCACATCAACCTTGAAATAAGTGTTCTTGAGCAAAGAAGCCTTGTAAGTAGAGGCTAGATCAAGAGCAAATTTATCAATACATGGTAGCTTAGGCACAGGTTGCGGAAGAGAAACAACAACCATTTCTGTATTGCTTTCCTTTGTAGCCTCATCATCAGTCATATTGTTCTCGGTAGCAGCAACATCATTGATCTTGTCATCGGTGGCATGCTCCTTCTCTTTATCAATGGCCTCATCATCAACATACATGGAGAAACTATCATATTCCTGATCGCTTGTGAGATTGATAGCGGTCAGGTCCTCTTCGGATCGGATAGATGATGATGGTAAATAGTCGAGCTGCCCTGTAGTAAAAGAGTTAGCCAACTGTGCAATTTGAGATTCAATCGCCAAACTTTGAGTTTCTAATTCTTCAAAACGCTTTAGCATTTTATTCAAGATATCTCACATCTCATTTGTCTGATCAGTTTGCATATCTACGCTGGGTTGAGAAACATGTAGATCTTCTTGTAGATGAGGATATTGATATTCTTGTTGTGGCGGCTGCTCATATGACTGATAAAATTGTTGCTCAAATTGTTGCTGATTATGATATGAAAAATTTTGAGCACCATTGTCCTGGTAGTAAAAATCTGGTTGATTCACGCATTCTTGATCAAAAGTGTTTGAATACTGATTGTACCCATATCCTTCTTCAAAAGAATTCATTTGTCCCAACTGAGCACTCTGAGAATTATAGACGTTGTAAGAGCATTCAAAACCAAAGTGACCATAAATTCCACAAACTTCACAACCAGTGTAAGTTTCAGGGGCCACTTGTGACATCTCATTTGTACTCATCGGACATGTAGTGGGCTCCGCAGTCTTCCACGAGGCAATTTCTCGAGTATATGCCTCTACTAAGAAAGAAAGATGTGCAAAAGTATCAACTTCACCCATTGTAGACCTGTAAACACACTACAAAACCAAGAAAACGTAGTAAAATCTGTCTCAATTGGAACTAAAGTTCCAATGAGACAAATAAAACAGAGAAAAACTAGAAATTTAACACAAAATTTAACAAAATCTAAAATATGTATTTTTATTATTATTTTTTAATTTTTTAATTTTTTTTTTTAAATCTAAATAAAATTTATTTACAAAAAATCGAATTAACAACTAGATTTTATTCTAAAACTTTTTATTTATTTTTTTATTTTTTTAGAAAATTATTTACAGAAAATTTTGAAAAAATTGGACATGTAATATTTGTAAATAGAACTAGCCAATAACAAACCAAAGTGTCTCACGAACTCGAGTCGACCATTCAACTAAACACGAAACCAGATTCACACAAAACTCGATAAACACATTAATAGACTCATGAACAAACGATTTACAAGCACAGAAGAAGACATCGACTCGGCTACCAGCAACATTCAACAACACTCCCAGTCGACTCAATACAGTAGACTGACTCGGAAACTCAGAAAAGAACTCGACTCAGTACAGAACACTCGGCACAAACCCAGTCGACTCAGCGAAAGGCTCAACAGCAAATAACAATTTAAACTAATTCAACTGCAAACACAGTAACAAGAATTCATTGTCTCAGAAACCACAATCAACGGTAAGCAACTCTACGATTCGAACTCGGCAACGAAACAGTCCGTAACTCAACAAAAACTCGACGAACACAGCTACAACGAACAACAAATTAAAACGAAAACCAAGGCCCAGTCGAATTAGCAAAACCCAGTAACAACTCGGTGAACTTAAAATCAAAACTCTGCTTTTCGTGTTTAAAGATAGAGGGGGAGGGAGAGGGAGAAGGAGGCTGTGGAGAAATCGAAACAGGGGGCGGTGTGCAGCGGCAAGAAAAAAAAAAGAGTGGGGAGCTGGGTGTTCGAGTGTTTGCAGGGGATGAGGGGTGAAGGAGGGGCGGAATGTGGTCGGTGTGGGGTGTTGATTTTGGTGGCGAACGGAGGTGGTTTGGTGGAGGGCGCGATGGAGGGGAAAGGAGGAGGAAGTATGTTTGATTTTGGGGCTAATTGAAACTAATAAGAGATGGGTGTGAATAAGCAGGGGATAAAACAGGGGAGGGTATTTGTTCGAATTGTAAAACAAAACAGGGCAGTCTAGCTTCGAATTAACAACACAGATACTGAAAATACGAACTATAAATTAATTAAAACTGATTTTTTTTTCTAACACATTAAATATGAAAATTAAATCTATAAATAAAGTTATGAAATCCGGACAATAAAACTAAAATTTATAAAAACTAACTGCCTCCCCGGCAGCGGCGCCAATTTGATGTGGTATATTTTTGTGTTCGTTCTCAGGGAGGCAGGTTTTATCAATTTTAATTCAATTGTTTCCGGAGCAAAAATGATAATTATGAAAATATTTACTAACTAATTATTTATATTAATTTAACTAATTAATTAAAGGATCAACAATGAATTTAAAATCTAGGGCAATTAGGTCCACCATGTTTACATAATATCTGGCTTCTAAGCTAAAGTGATCAAAATGGTCATGCAATTTAGAGTTTGTTAATCTCTCTCAAGTATCAACATTCCCGAAACATGCTTACACATATAATCACTTTTAGTAATTTAATTAATCGGGTAATTAGAACATGTGTTAATCTCTCTCAAGTATTAACGCTCTCGGAAATCCAATTATGCTCTCGCACTAAAATTCAATTCCGCTAACCGTATGTGTGCCTCTAGTGAGTAAAATCTCTCGATCATTACCCCTATTTGCATATAATTAATTCGTGATATTGGCCGATAACACAAATTAAATATCAAAACATAATCGATTAGAATTTACCATAATCAATCAAACCACTATGAAAATCATGCCAGAATTATCATGCAAACATGACTTCCCTTTATGCCCTAGAACAAACTACTCACTAATATAAAAATTAAGAACAACTAAAATTATATAACTATCCATCTAAAATATATATTTAATAAACAAGAGAAAATAGAAAATATCTCACATTAACGAAGAATTAAGCTCAAGAAAGCGTACATAAAAGAGAAGAAAACCAAGCCCCTAGCTTCTCTCAAACTACACTTGCCGAATGGAATGAATACATAAAAGTGATGTTTTGAAAGATGTAAAGTGTATGCAGTGTGTTTTTGTCTATCTACTTTTCTCATCTCCCCCCCTCCTGAATGAACCAAATGCCAGCTTTTATAGCCCTTTTTGTTTTCTTTTCAAACTCTTCTGCACTGCTTTTTTCCAAGTTTTCTGCTTTTCTTTTCAAAGATGTCTGCTCTTTTTTTTTCAAAGACTGCTCCGTAATTTGCTGCATGTCTTCTTCGTGCTGTACTCCTGCATTTGCTGATTTCTTCTTCTTCTTTTTTTTTCAACTTTTCAAATCTTAAAGTCTTAACTTTTTGCTTTTCACTTTTTCACTTTATCTAAAATTCGAAATTTCATTTATTCCTCAGATTTTGAGCTGCTCCAATCGGATTTTTGCTTATTTAATCCCTCCAAATTGAAGACAATTTCCTAAGCTTCGCGTGGACTGTAAGATCGTCCAAATCCGACTCCTACAACTCTGGATATGAATTAAATACCGTAGGAAGTGGGTGTAGCTTAATAAATCCGAATTTCTTCCATTTTTAGTTCCAAAATGGCTCCTTAAGCCTAAATTCTTCCAAACTTAGAAATTCTTGTCTCCTAAAATAAAACATTAAAATTAATTAAATAAATATCCAAATCAATGCAAAATGCAATTAAATATGGGTATAAAATTATCTAAAATGTATATAAAAATATATCTTATCAATTTTCTAGAACATTATCTCCCGGGAGGAGAGTGTTTTTGGAATTTGGATATGACCTCCCGAGAGGAGGGTATCACCCGATAATTTAAATTCTTGCAAAAACCGTACTTCCAGGGGGGATGTCCGTACTTCCGGCGCCTCATCAAGGTACGATTTTTCAGATACATTATCTCCCGGGAGGAGAGTGTTTCTGGAATTTGGATATGATCTCCAGAGAGGAGGGTATCCCGATAATTAAATCCTTGCAAAAACCGTACTTCCGGGGGGATGTCCGTACTTCCGGCGCCTCATCAAGGTAGGACTTTGGGAATATGACCTCCCGAGAGGAGGGTATTTCTAGAATGAGGATACGACCTCCCGAGAGGAGGGTATTCCGAGATATATTTTTCATATTTTTTAGGAATACGACCTCCTTGAAGGAGGGTATTTCTTGCTAAGTTTGTTTTTCAGGAAATTGCTTGGAATGCTTTGAATGACTCTTCTGGATAATGCTTGACCCTCCAAGATAAATTCTCTCACACCTACAAAACTTATTATTTAATTCTCGCATATTGTCTCGTTTACATCTACATGCGCATTACGGGCACCTAGGTGCTCCATATTTTTTACTAATCTTTATCTCCTAGTTATTTCAGTGACTCAGGAAATTTGGAAGATCGAAGCATTCTTAGTTCTCCACTGCAGCAAGCTACACTGAAGAACTGGGGGTAGTTGTTACGCCATATTTTCGGTTGCCTCTATTATCTCCCAAATTTCCAAATACGAATCTAGTAATAATTAACTTAACCCCCAAGTTAATTATTTCCTCTCTCTGAAATGAGGAAAGAATCAATCCCAATCAATTTATGGTAGAAAATATCTCTAAACGATATCCTTCAAATCAAGAAGGTATCCCAACGCGAATATAATTTAAAGAGATAAAATCTACTAATTCCCAAAATACATCCCTTAACAATCATAGGGATTAAAAACCAATCCTTTTTTAACAGAACTGCGTTGGCTTGATCCTTATAAATATAAGGTACGCGCATCTTGGAAAAGGATCCGACACATCTAACAAGTCGAGAGACCTCTCAAGTCCAGCCCCAAACATCCAAAATCTCAAATCCCCTTATTTTCATAATTCGTTATTCCAGCAACCTCCGAAATCTGTTATCACCAAATTCCTCCGTTAACACCATAAATTATAAAATGTTCAGGCCTCTAATTAACTTAGTTTGCTACTTTGCTCAAGAACTTTCTGAGTCAAATATTACCATACACAACTCGGCTTGTTATTGAGCAACTCATCTAATTTAGTCTACACAAGTGTGCGAGCAAATCCATAAAATCTTACATTCTGAATACATATGTTTATATCATAACATAAGGAAGGAGCTTATAAGATTGCTAATAAGCAGTCGTCAGTTCCAGAAATCAACATTGGTTGTTAAGCTGATCCCTAAAATATTCAAATATCGTATTAATCACTTTTTCTAGAAATAATATATAACCAGTCTGGTTTCGTATCTGTTCAACTCCGTGGATTAGTGATTATCTGACGTTGATATAACATTGTACATAAATTGAATTTGAGGATTAAGCTGAGGTGTCTTAATATTGGATCATAAGAAGAGCCAGTCATTTTTTTTGACACCAAGATATGTGTTATACATTTTATTTTTCTGTAAAATGTCTATATTATCAATACAATATGCTTTCTCCATTAACATGTCATAATCTATGATTGTGTTACCAAAATATCTACTGATCTACAATTCTATGCTTAAACGAGTCATATAACTTAGTATTGTAAGCGTAATGCATGCACGAGCTTCTTTTACATTCAATAGCTACTATCAAAACATGAAGAGCAAAGGAACAGATTGCTATTTCAATACCAATGCAATTATCACCTCTCTTGATCCAAGTAAGAACGATAACATTTTTAACTTTAATACTGTGTTCGAATATGGCTTGTCCATTTTGTTTTCTAGATTAAATAAGAGATTGGTTATCTATTGCATCCTGACCAATTATCCGATATGCACCGTGTATATATTTGTTTGTGCTCTTACTTTTACGTTTTGACGAGCTGATCACTTAATGTACTATTGTTCTTCTCCGAGGTAAATAGCTTTTAATCAATCGGCAATTCATGAACTTTGAGTTTTAAAATCACATATGCATACTTTGCTACCTTCATAACAACATGAGATTTTAATTGAAGGAGATCCATGTACAGATTTTCAATATATAAAAAATTATATCCCCATGTTAGTCAGAACTTAAATTCTTCGAATCCAATTTCAACTAAATCTCACAGAAGTATCAAAGTAGGGCCATATTCGAGAAAGAAAGAAAGAAAAAGAGGAAGTTTCTTAATGATTGCTTCATAAATACATTCTTTTAGTCACCGACTCGAACAAATTTTTTCATAACAACATCGTTTTAGCCTTGATTTGACAGTACTTTTCACCGATAACTAAGTTCTTTTACCTCTTAGAGAGGCAATTTACTAAGAATATATTAACTATTTGTGATGACAGATCATGGTTTGTGCAAGTTTGATACTTCCTATGAATGAAAGAATTGTTTGCAGAAGAAGCCATAAAGTTTACAGATATTGACTTGTCAATTTACAAATGTAAAAAAGCTTCGACATAAATATTTGTTTTTTGACAATATATACTTCTCGGATTATCCAATTTCATGATTAAGACTAGTATAGTTGTAATTGAACTGAGTTTTCGCTAATGAGCTTGTTCACAGAATTTAAATAATAGATATTTTTAAATAGCATTCTGAATACATATATTTATGTCGTCATAACAGTTGGAGGGAACTTAAGATTACTATTAAGAAGTCAGCAATTCCAGAAATCAACATTAGTTGTTAAGCTGCTCGCTAAAATAATCAGATGTCTCGTTGCAAACACTTTTTCTATAATAAGATCTAACCGGACTGATTTCAAATCTGTTCAACTTCATGGATAAGTGATAATATGACCTTGAAATAAAATTTTACATGAATTGTAATTGAGGAGGATTAATCTGAAGTATCTTTGGATCATATGAATAACAGAGTCATTGGATCACAAAACCTCACTTTCAACTCAGGTCATTTAGGCTTGGAGTGTTCAAAACAGAATCCAACGGTTCAATATCAATTTTTTTGTCTAGTGCCTGTGGTACGATTACTCTTCTTAGTGCCACGAATCAAGATCTTCTTCTGGTTTCATGTCATTTGGCGGTTTCTAATCAAAATCATAAAGCTATTAGGCCAATATAAGCTCGAGTGTTGCTGCAACATCCAATGCCAACACAAATTCTCCTTCTGTTCTGACACCAGATCAAATGTGATCATAAATGAAACCTGGGCATGTAGGCATTGCGCTTCTTTGATCACCAATTTTAGGTAACTATTGGTTTTTTTATAGGAGAGGGAGATATATATAATATTAGATGGAAGCTTATAATTTTATTCATCATAAGGCTCTTTATATAGAGCTAATACAAGACAAATGTGCATGATTAGTGCCACATGAATAGCCTAATCAATTACAAATATTTTACAATCAATAACACTAAAACGTAGATGCCGTATGGCTTTTTATTATTGAATTAACTCCTTTGTTTTTCAAAAAAAAAAAAATAACACTAAAACACAATCAAACAATTAATTTTATGGTTACAATTTCGAATCAATATTCCAATAGTAACTCAATCCTTGGACATCGGATTCTTTTATTTATTTTTTTCTACCTTGTTGGACTTGTCTCACTTCATTTTGTGCCTTTTTCATCTCTTGACGATTTCTTATCAGCTCTGAAAACATTCATTGAAGATCCATCCCATCAAACATAATCTGTTACATATACATATACAAGGATTCATGGTTCAGCAATTTCCACACTTTAAATAATTAAAACATGGTGGCATAGAAATTACTAATACCTAATCAATTGATCATTTTATAGTTATTTTGCAAGTAAAAGTAATATGCTAAAGGAGTTACATTCAATCTTGAATAATGTTCAGAGTTCAAGAGAGAATCAAACTCAAAATCCGAGATCAAAGTAAACATACAATTATCATCACTCTCGTACTTAGATTAACTAGATCATAAGAATATGTAAGTTATTCGTTTTTCAAAAATATAGCAAAAGAAATTTACTAAAAATCTATCAACTACTTATGATGACAAGTCATGGCTCGTGCAAGTTCGATGCTTCCCATGCATGATTCATGAAAGAAGTGTTTGCAGAGGAAGCCTTAAATCTTATCAAAAACTTCGACATCAATATTTTGTTTGATAATATATACTTATCGGATTATAATCTCATTTCATGATTAAGACAAATATAGCTATACTTGATCTGATTTAGATCTAATGAGTTTATAAAAGATGATTAAGAGAATTTGAACTTGATAATCTTTTAAATAACTTGATACTCATTACTTAATCAAGTACATTTATATACCATAAATTATAAAATGTTCAGGCCTCTAATTAACTTGGTTTGCTACTTTGCTCGAGAACTTTCTGAGTCAAATATTACCATATATGCACAAGCTCAGCTTGTTATTGAGCAACTCATCTAATTTACTCTACACAAGTGTGCGAGCAAATCCATAAAATCTTACATTCTGAATACATATGTTGAGTCCCACTCTATGGAGAACCATCTTACGTGGAGAATCGTGGAGAACCACTTAAAATGCATTAAAATTGTCCTTTATATAAGGCCCATGGCGGGGCCCCTTTACAAAAAAGTCTTATAATTCTACCCTCTATCCATTTGTCAAAGAAAAAAAAAGAAAAAAAAAATTCACTGTTCACGTGATGACGTGGCAGTGGATTTCACTGGTTAACGGTGCTTCGCACCTTCTTGTACGGCGCTTCGCGCCTTTATCATTCTAAAGTTGTAAGGAATGGCAATCAATGGTAAAGGCAATAGACGATTGACGGGTGTGTCGAGAGCCTTCGGCCCTCATGACTAACTAACTCATCCGTTTACTGTCTTAAATGCTTCGCATTTCCACGACAAGTTTTTTTTTTTTTTTTTTTTTTTTATGGATAGAGCCAATTATTTTAAGCATTGTGAAGGTACCCTTGGTGGGGTCCTTATATATAAAGCAATTTTAATGCATTTTAAGTGGTTCTCCACGGTTCTCCACGTAACCTGGTTCTCCATGGAACAATGGCCTACATATGTTTATATCATAACATAAGGAAGGAGCTTAAGATTGCTAATAAGCAGTCGTCAGTTCCAGAAATCAACATTGGTTGTTAATCTGATCCCTAAAATATTCAAATATCGTATTAATCACTTTTTCTAGAAATAATATATAACCAGTCTGGTTTCGTATCTGTTCAACTCCGTGGATTAGTGATTATCTGACGTTGATATAGCATTGTACATGAATTGAATTTGAGGATTAAGCTGAGGTGTCTTAATAAACGATCCAACATCCAGTTTTTTTTTTTTGTCTAGTGGCAGTGGTCTCATTACTCTCCTCAATGACAAGATCTTCGTCTGGTTTCGTCATTTGCATCCAAACAATAAAATGAAGCTATAAGGCCAATGTAAGCTCAAGTGTTGAGAGAGATCAGTGGATGCCTGACGTATGAATATAATTGTGTACCATATCTTGTGGAGTGACAAAAACAAGTAGAGAAGACCAAAACTATATTATTAGCTTTGTAACATAACTATAACATAAGAGAGAATTTCATGAATATAACATGTTGTTCTTTTATTCGTAATATATATTACAAAGATAAAGACCTGCAAACACTTAATCTAACAAGTTCCCACCCCCACAAACATTCCACAGGTATGTGGTAGGGAATATAAGATTTCGCCTACAACCCCCTTAATCTGTAGAAGGGACTTGAAGCAGCGACATTGGAGATACTGCTCAATTGGTGATTCTGCAGCGAAGTAAGAGAGAGCTCTTGCTCTGCTACAACAAACGACACCGGGCATAGAAGTGGTGTTCGTGATAAAGGGTATGCAGGGGTTGAAAACAGTATTGCAATCCCACCTGAATATAATATCTGATTTCACAGCCCAAGTCAGGACGGAGAGTCCGAAGAAGAAGACAAATATTTTCATCTTCATTTTGCTTGTAATGTTTTCAAAATTTTTTAGTGATATTTTTCTCATCACCTGTTGTAGTCCTTTTATAGGGGGCGGGGTTCATTGTATGCTTAAACCATCCTTTTCTGTCATCAAGAAATTTGTTACAGTATTGAATTATCTCTAACAACAGACTATCCGTTATTACAATTACCTCTGCAAACACATAAAACCAAAATGGGAAACCCGATCAGAAGTAGTTAAACACGTGCATAAATGAATTGTTAGACTTTGCACACAACCTGAGGTCTCCGGTATTCTGCACTAGACTTAATGTATGAAATAAATGTTGTTGACATTTACTAAAATTTATACCTATATTTGGTGCATGTTGTTTTAAGATGATGAGGAGTGGTGCGCGCACCCGCACCCGCACCCATGCTTCATAGGTGAAAATTTATTATCAAATAATGAATCGAATACAGTTATTTGAATTGATGTATGAGATGGAGAGCTGGTTACATACTCTTGTAAATAATGAATCGAATACAGTTATTTGAATTGATGTATGAGATGAGAGGTAGTGGAGGGTAGTATGGATCATACAACTGCCACTCCACCAGGAATCCGTATCATACTCTTGTAGTCATGAGGATGTCAACCTCCTTGTATTTCCCAGAAACTATCCCATCACAACATTACACTCCTTGAACCAGTTATGCTCGAAACTGCAGACATTTTTCGTGGTATACAAAATACAATAATTCATATTTATATGATTAGATTCTAATGCTGGCATGGGAAGAACAATGCCAAGTTCAGAAACAGTGAGGAGTGTCGAGTGTGTGCCAATTTCTGTCAATTTTTTTCCTAGAAACGGATATACTTCAGTTTCCTGTTAAAGTTTACAACATTTAGAACTAACTAAAAGATTTGCTGATACGATGTAGGAAATGTTGCAATAAACTTGTTATTGTTAGATAACACAAATACACAATCCAAGTTTCTTGACAGCATTTTAAGACTGATCTTTTGGGCAGAAGCCATCGACTATATCTCCAAATTTATTACAAATTTAAGCTTCTGGCAATTGTTCCAGTTCTGGACCGCCTTTCTAGCACAAGAATACTCTGTCTAAAATATCGTAGAACACCACCGAAAGAGCGGCCATCAGGAACATCAGAATAAAGAATCCTTTACTGTGTCATTGTCAATTGTCATCATCATCCTGGCTGGAGGATTGAGCAAAAGCCTTAAATTTCAAAATCTTAAGCAAATTCTAGTCATCAAATATAACCTTCAATTGGAGATCATGAAAGGTTTATTCAACAAGAACTGGAGATGACTTGGGACATATCAAACACTTTCAAAATCGTATGATACTTGTACCTTTCGAATATTTGGAATTTTGTGTTTGGCCCTCTGGAATAAAAAGGTGCTACAACAGATTGAAGCTTCCCGGTAACCTATGACCTCACTCTAAGTGTTTGCACGAGGTTTTCTATGGAAAAATCATATCATATAAATAAACTAAAATAATAAATTAGACAGTAATGGTAAAAAAGATGTACATAATTTAACTCCTTTTCAGCGGAGTAAGGTGCATAGCAGTGGAGACGACAGTGACTAATACCGGCCACCAAAGAAGAAGAGCTCATACCAGTGGAGACGACGGGTTGGTTACTCAAGCAAGAGATAGCTGGTGATATCGATGCAGACTTTACTCTAGTACTTTCGAGTATTTCAATGGCTTGTAAGAAAATTGCTTCCCTGGTTCAGAAGACTAGTATTTCCAATCTTACTTCAAGGAACTGTTAATATTCAAGGTGAAGATCAGAAAAAGGCCTAAAAACCAGAAGACAGGAAAAAACCATTTCTGGAAAGAAGCATATTTCTGTTAAAGAAACAGAAAACTGTTCAACTTTAATTTAGATTATTACAAGCAAAATGTTGGGCAATATTTAAATTGCTAAAAACTGGCGCCTACAGCTACAAGTACCAAGTCTCTCTCGGATGACATTATATTAGGCCTGAGGAAACGAATATGTGTAAATAACAATAGGACTGCGCACATTGTGGATGCCATCAGACCACACAAGTGAAGCAGATTGTGTTGTATTTTGATGAAATATTTTCCCTGTGACAACCACCACAAACGACTGCTTCTCGTTCAACCGCTTGAAGGCCAGAGTGCTGGGCTTCACATTAATGCTTAACCGAGAATTCGTAAAGATATGTGCTTTGTACGTGGTATTTGATAAGCCAACGTTGGTAACTGTTCTTGGAAAGCTTACTGTAAACGGCTTGTTTTTTGTTATATTAATGGTCATTGTTGGATAGTTGAGATCCTTAGGTGTGAATGTGTCTGCTGCAGGGCAACTGGAACTGTTATCTCCGGATATAATTCTAACTTTGGAGTTATTGTAACCAATGCTGCAGAGCATTCTAAGATGGTCTTCTTTGGATGTTTCATACACTAGACCAGGATTTACAGCTTTTACTGGATTAAGGTGTCCTGATCCATAAGCAAACTCCACGTCTGGATTCTTTGAAGCATCCATGTGCCACGCTAGCAAAGTAACAAAACATGAAAATGGCTGCCTTAGTTAATTCAGCTTACTATGATAGTAAATTATGGCAAGAACAAATTTTTTACCAGTAGTTATGAGGGAAGATTGTATTGCAGAGACAGACCACTTCGGGTGCAACGATTTTACATAAGACGCAGCACCAGCAACATGAGGACAAGCCATTGAAGTTCCGGACAATATACTGTACTTTACCGATCTTTTATCAAAAAGTTTGGTGCCTGCAGGCGAACCGGCTGGGGAATATGCAGCCAAAATAGCCACTCCGGGAGCACTTAAATCTGGCTGAAAGATCAGTACACTGGATAAATTACATGCATATAAATGAAGGAATAAGGATGAATGTAAGGAATCAAAGAGATTGAATTGTAAGGTACTTGTACCTTTAGAATTTCTGGGATTCTTATGTTGGGCCCTCTTGAAGAGAAAGGTGCTACAACAGGAGCTTCATTGTCGTTTATAACTTCACTCTTCAAGATGTTTGCATGAGGTTTTCTGTGAAACAAATGAGATCGGAAAATCAACTACATGAGTAGCACATATAATATGAAGAACGTTGGTGTAAGAATTGTATATACTTTGTTGAGTCAAGATAAGCCTCCACAACCGAAAAATCTTCAATACTCAGGCTTGAAACAGGCATGATATTAACGAATGAATAATTATACTGTTCGTCGATGTATGCAACTGAACCAATAGCACCAGCAGTAAAAGCACTTATTACAGAAGCTGCACCATCACGGCAGACAATGATCTTCCCCTTCACCAATTCACTGCTGAGGCAATCAAAAGCACATTTCCTGAAATGTGAGAAAATTTTGAAATTTATGGTTCATATAAAAGTTTGGATGGAATTACTTTTAATGCGATTAACAGAATTGTATTTATACTCTGCCAAATCTGCATATTTTCCTACGCAAGTTTTTGTAGCATCTTGTCCACGTATGAGTGGGAAAGATGATCCGTTTAAGTGGAAAGAATTAACGGCAGGACCCTGTTGCACATAGAATTAGGCATAACTCTTTGGATTTATATAAACGAAAGGTAGTTGCTGTTGAGATAAAATTGAAATCGACAGAAAACATATATACTATTAGTATTTTTCCATTTCCAAGGACAAGCTTATCGACAAATCGCCTATCGATGCTGCTTGCTGCAACACTAAGCATCCATGGCATGGAATTAGTGACTGTTCCTGATGAATTTCCAAAATTTCCTGCAGCAGCCACGGTTAATATACCCCTTTCCATTGCATGAAAAGCTCCCACCTCAATGGGTCCAACAGAATATTTATTTGAGTAAGTTAAAGAGACGGATATAATATCAACTCCATCAGCTATAGCATCATCGAATGCTGCCAGTACATCAGCATCATAACATGCACCATTATCACAAGCTTTGTATGCAGCGATTCTTGCAGAGGGCACTCCGCCTCTGGCAGTTCCTTGAGCAAGCCCATAAAAACTAGCCCCTTTTACATGGTTCCCAGCGGCTATCGAGGCTGTATGAGTTCCATGGCCATCTGTGTCTCTTGCAGAATCAGTTGACTTTTGTGAACTGTAGTACCGAGCTCCAATCAACTTTCTGTAGAAGTAACAAGATAAAACAATAGATTATACAAGGAAAAAAACAAGATAAAACAATATCATGTATGTGACACGATGTAGAGGATAAGCATAAATAGATTGTAAGATACTTGTTGCAAGTGAAATTTCGTCCTCCAATACATGCTCCCTTCCATTTGGCAGGGACAGGACCAAAGTTTTTGTCGCTAAAGCTCTCAGATTCTGGCCAAACTCCAGAGTCAATAACGCCAATGATGACATTGGACTCATAGCTCGGGTTCCTTGGCACATTCTCAGAAAACCCCATGAAATCCCATGACCTTGTTGTTTGTGGATAGAGTGTCCTACTTTCGAAAACAGATACCACCCCTTCATGTTCTGCATGCACATTTTTTAGGGTTAGCTACTTCCTCTCTGCCTTTTATACATGTACATTTTAAGAGATAATTAGCAGTTACCGCCTATCTTTTGACGTTCTTGATCGGTGAGATAAGCAGCAAAACCATTGAAACTTCTCTTGTAACTCCTAAGCAACAATGCTTGAGCAAGATCACTAGGCAACATGAAAATGTTAATGTTACTTAATAAACTTCTCTGTTTTGTTTACTTTCCTTTATTTAATATCAAATACCTGTCATCAATTACTTTCATAAGTATGCTTAAATGGTGAGATGATGGTAAATAATTTTCTCGTGGAAGGGCTCCCATGTACACGATGTAAACCTGTATGCATTCAATATTTACACCTCTGTATATAGCTCTGTAATAATCTAAACCTCTGTTATTTGTGTAATAACTTTAGTTCTGATTCTCGCCCATCAGAGATTTATGAGAACAGATAATCATGTAATAAGACATATAAGTCTACGTATTCAAAAAAAACTCTATAAAATTGAAAAAAATTGCCTGTCTTTCTTGATTCTCTGCCGAGCTATATCCATATCCACGTAGAACAAAAGCAGCAAAGAACATAGACCAGAAAAAAAGAAAGTTAAAGTGAGTCATTGCAAAATAAAAATCAGAAGAACTGGATGTGTGAACAGTGGAATAATTCTCACTTTCTATACAAGTGACAAACTAAACATACTGCTCCAATTTATAATAACAACTTTGAGACCTTTTTTCTATTCAATATAGTAGATACATTAATTTCTACTCTTCTGACAAAAAAAACATTAATTTCTATGATTCTTTCCCATTTATTAAAGAAATCATATCTCTGACTTTAAAACACTGGTAATCTCTTTTTTTTATGATATTTTCAGTTTTGATATGATAATCAACCTAGGAGTATATTTCAGTGACAATTTAAGACAGATAATAAATATAGGAGATGCTTCATATATCATTGTTTTTCGAAATTTTTGATTTTTCTAGGTTTGTCTGACTTCTTGAAAAATGTTTTCGCAGAATTAAACAAACGAAAACTGGGGAAACATCAAAAATATTTAGAGTCTTTTTCTTGAGTAACAAGAGATCATCTTTCATGAACTTAAAATATGAAAGCATACAGAGAGAGATAACACTTCACCAGGTGCATGAGTCTTTTATAAGTACAATCAGGGAAAAAACAAGAGTCTCTTGCAATGCAATAAGCAACCTTGTTTGCAGACCGTTTAACAAAATTTAAGCCAACAATTGAACTATCCTGTAGCAGGATTTTGCAATCACTAATAACTAAATCAAATGGTGACACAAATGAGATAGAGCTTCCAAGGGCCTGAATAACATCAAGGCTGTCCGACTCGATAACTAAATTACTTCATTAACGCGATTTTATCCAACTTACCGCTTCTTTGAACCCCGCGGTTTCAGCAAACTCTGCAGATGGAGTACTTTCAAAGTTGTTAGCTTTGGCCTTCATAAAATTACCAGTATGATCTAGAGCAACACACCCATAACCAAAGCGATTCTCGCTACTGCAAAGAGCTGCATCCACATTTTTCTTAACTGTATTTCTTGCTGGTTTAGTCCAATGCTCCTGGTCACCATATAAGGTTCCAGTAGATGGAATTTGATTCCTTGAGCATCAAGGCTAAAATTGGATGTCCTAATCACCTCTTCCACAGAAGGTTGAATACTTTCTCAAAAATGACAAAATGCATCTATTATATTGGAGACAGAAAAAATATTAATATACCGAAGTTATAAATTTATCGAAGTTTTGTGTCTGTGTTCGGTTTCCATTTTAATTTTAAACATAAAAATGAACAAGCCAATCAAAATTGCATTTGCACTGGACTATTGTTGTGGATATGATGACATATTGGTACTGGACTCCGATGGACATTTTGAAATAGTGAACTGCAAAAGGTCCAAGGCCTTCTTTTTTGCAAGAAGAAGTAGAATATTCAGAGAACGATCGGCCCATTTTTGGCCTAAATGATCAAAAATTAGATACTCATCCGTCATTACATTACACCTAAGTATCATGAGAAAGAAAAAGATTTTTTCAAAAATACATTTTTTTAAATGCATTTTTTTCGTAAAAATACGTAATTTTTTAGTAATTATTTGCAAGCGTTATGGTACGGAAGTAATTGGATTGCCATATTCAATTAGTACGAGCATGCTAGCAGTTTTCCAAATTAATCGAGCTGCGCCATTAATTAAACATCAAATAAAAAAACAACCTTACTTTCCGCTTATAGGTTAAAATAAATGCAAAGGCAAACCTCAAATTAAACATTTCGAGAATAATTACTACAGTTCATGTAACAAGAATAATTGATTTCGAGATTCATTAGTATAATTTTTTGGCTCGTGTGTGCGTATGTGATTCCTTGTTGATGGGAAGATTTTATGATGATAAAAATTTTAATTTTTCTTTAAAAAAATTATCAAAAATACTAATTTGTTAAATTTATTTCTAGTAATACCTATTTTTTGACAATATTTATAAAATTTTAGTTTGCAGCCAAATTTTACTTTAATTTTTTTACAATTTGCAATTAAATGCTATTTTTTTAGAAGTTTTTTCTTAAAAACGTTGATGTTGTTTTTAGTTGCATTCAATTATAAAATTGTGTTTTTTTTTTGCCATAATAAATTTTTGTTTTAAAAAAAAACAATGAAATTGAATCTATAATTCTGATATGTTAAATCCCTAAATTACGGTGCTAACATCCGTGATCGATCACGGAGACTAAGGGGATGTTTGGGGAACTTTTTTTTCAGAAGAAGTCAACTTATTTTAAAATAAAATTATAGATTTCTAACTTTTTTTTGAAAAAAAATTAATTTTTTGATAATTTATAGAATCTCAAACATAAACTAAATATTTATATTAAAAAATTATTAAAATATGAAATTTTTATTCAAAAATAAATTCATAAAAACTTATTTTAAGTCTAGCCAAACAGGCCATAAGTTACCAGCGGTGGTTGAGCACGTCATTAGCACAAAGATTTTGATTTGGTGCAGGCACCATCGGTCATACATAACCACCTCATAAAGGTCGTGCATTTCATATCCGATAAATGATATTCCCTCGGTCCCTCTATTTCTGAAAACTTTTTTCATTTTCCTTGCACACGTTTGTCAATGCATATTTTTAATCATTAATATTTTTAATTTTATATTAGTTTTAAATATAAAAAATTTCACTGTATTAAAGTACTCATAAATACGAATGCAACAAGATCACTCATAACTATATTTGATCTTATAGATTAAATGTGAATTAGTAATTTGTCTTCTGTTATGAACAATCCCGACATATCAAACGAGAAAAGTATTATTAGACGGAGGGACTAGGGAGTAGTAGTAGTAATAGAGTTAAAAATCAATATAATCTTAAAGTCTGCTAGTATTACATTTCGGAAAATTACAACTATTGTCCTTCGTTTTTTTAATCTTCTTTATTTCTTTGATGTCCATTTTTGTCATTACACAGGAAAATTACTATTATTGTCCTTCATTTTTTTAATCTCTTTTATTTCTTTGATGTCCTTTTTTGTCATTACACAGCATTTGGAGCGACCCAATTTAGATTGGATCGACCCAAATCAAAACCTCTACTATATTTTGTCATTACACAGCATTTGGAGCAACCCAATTTAGATTGGATCGACCCAAATCTAAACTTCTACTATTATCCTTCATTTTTTTATCTTCTTTATTTCTTTGATCAAATAAATTATATATTATATAATTTATATTATATATTATATATATTATATTTTTATATTATTTGAAGTAATTAATATTATATACTTATGTTTGCGTAATCAATAATTTTTGTATTCATAAAATCTAAATTGGTGCTTTCGTCGATTAACTATATTGATGATTTTTTGTTTTGTAAATTTATTATATATATTTAACAAATATATATAATTTTTTGTATAAGTATCATAGGTGGTTAATTTTGTTTTTTAATATTTTTTCTTTATTTCTTTGATCTTATTTTTAAAAAATAAAAAAAGAGTTTTTTAATTATGGAGCCAAAACATGAACAAAATAACTAAATAATATCTTTATTCATAATTTTCAATATACACGGCATCATCTATTATCATTGTTTTGAAAATTTCAGATTTAGTCGACAAAAACACCGTCTGGTTACTAATAAAAAATTAATCGATATAATAATGAAAGATAACTTAATATTATTAATTATTTAAATTTAACACACTTATTTATTTCTTTGATTTTTTTGATGTCTTTTTTTGTCATTACACAGCATTTGGAGCGACCCAATTTAGATTGGATCGACCCAAATCAAAACTTCTACTATTTTTTGTCATTACATAGCATTTGGAACGATCTTCCAATCAATAATTTTTTTTCCCTCTAATTAAAACACGCTGACTTTTAATTTAAAACATAATATTACAATAATTAATACATACCCAAAAATATGACATCATATGTTCTAATCACTAACAAAATATAATAAAAATTCGTATACAACCAATAATATCCGTTAGATTTTTAGTTAAAAATTAGAATTGTTAGATCTAATGATTAAATTTATTACATGATTAAATTTATTTACAAAATACATACCCAAAAATATGACTTCATATCTTCTAATCACTAACAAAATATAATAAAAATTTGTATACAACGAATAATATCCGTTAGATTTTTAGTTAAAAATTATAACTGTTAGATCTAATGATTAAATATATTACTTGATTAAATTTATTTACTAAAATTTCAAGATTCGAATTTTTATAAATAACTAAAATATCATATCTTCCAATCAATAATTTTTTTTTCTCTCTAATTAAAACACGTTGACTTTTAATTTAAAACATAATATTGCAATAATTAATACATACACAAAAATATGACATCATATCTTCTAACCACTAACAAAATATAATAAAAATTCGTATACAACGAATAATATCCGTTAGATTTTTAGTTAAAAATTAGAACTGTTATATCTAATGATTAAATATATTACATGATTAAATTTATTTACAAAATACATACCGAAAAATATGACATCATATATTCTAACCACTAACAAAATATAATAAATTTGTATACAACGAATAATATCCGTTAGATTTTTAGTTAAAAATTAGAACTGTTAGATCTAATGATTAATATATTACATGATTAAATTTATTTACTAAAATTTTAAGGTTCGAATTTTTCTAAATACCTAAAATATCATATATTTCAATCAGTAATTTTTTCTCTCTAATTAAAACACTTTGACTTTTAATTTAAAACATAATATTGCAGTAATTAATACATACCTAAAAATATGACATCATATCTTCTAACCCCTAACAAAATATAATAAAAATTCGTATACAACGAATAATATCCGTTAAATTTTTAGTTAAAAATTAGAACCGTTAGATCTAATGATTAAACATATTACATGATTAAATTTATTAGTAAATACATACCCAAAAATATGACATCATATCTTCTAACCACTAACAAAATATAATAAAATTCGTATACAACGAATAATATCCGTTAGATTTTTAGTTAAAAATTAGGACTGTTAGATCTAATGATTAAATATATTACATGATTAAATTTATTTATTAAAATTTCAAGGTTCGAATTCCGTCAGCGCTACTATTATCCTTCATTTTTTAATCTTCTTTATTTCTTTGATGCCCCTTTTTACCATTACACAGCATTTGGATCGACCCAATTTAGATTGGATCGACCCAAATCTAAACATATACTAATTTTTGTCATTACACAACATTTGGAGTAACCCGATTGGATCAACCCAAATCTAAATCTCTACTATTATCCTTTATTTTTTTTATCTTTCTTTGTTTCTTTGATGCTCCTTTTTGTCATTACCCAAATCTATCTCTGTCATTTTTCACCTTCAAGTCCAAGCCGCTCAAATCTTCACACTGCTGGATTTTGACGCATGTTTGCACTTTTCAGATTTGAAAGCTGGGTTTTTCACCAAATTAACATGTCAACCCCCTGAAGTAGGGACGGGTCATATATGTTTGGTTCCGGTTTTTAATTTGGCCTTAAAAGTTAAGTTTTTATTGATTTCACAATATTAAAAATTAGACAGGATAATATTTGTTTGGTTTTGATTTTGATTTGGCATTTAAGAATTAAAGATTTAATGAATTACCCGATATTATAATAATATACAGGACACCAGAAAGGTACCTTTAAAATATTCACTTTATATTTAAATTTAAATAAAAATATGTGGACAATCAGTTACAACCAATCATGATGTCACGTTACTTGCACCATGTTATTTGTAAATAATCTTGGGACTCAATTTGAAACATCTAGCATTATAGACATTATTTTGTTTTCAAGCAAGTTTATGTTCTTTATGGATTTGTTCAACTTAAGGTTTATGGGGTAGACATGCTACGTACCAGAAGGTCTTATGGAGTAGCATACTTTTTATCGAATGTCTCCGAAGGGACTATGAAATAGCATACTTAAAAGCTCAGACCCACGGCACAAGCCTCGCCCTCTGAGTCAGGCAACATTGCTCTTATTTATGCTCTAAATATCTTCTTTACTCGCGTTCAATTTCACTTCATATATGATCTCATATTTAGCACTTTCATTTGAGCTCCACATTAAAATATAAAAACACTAACTTTTCCCTTTTTCAGTTTAGTTGGCTTTTTGAGAGAGAATAGGTAGTGGAAAATGTGATTGTTATAATTTGTAATCATACATTATTTGAAGATAAAAGTGAATAAGTGAGCTTCTTGCGGAGACCTGTGTTTTTGGTAAACAGTATTATCCTTCATTTTTTTAATCTTCTTTATTTATTTAATGCCCCTTTTTGTCATTACACGGCATTTAGAGCGACCCAAATTACATTGAAACAAAAAATTCTATTATGATATTGTACTTATTTTCAGTAATGCTGTAGTATTACGATTGTACCTCCAGCCTTTCTCTTCTCCTCCAGCTACATAATTTTAAATATTGAAAACAAAATACAATACAAGAAGAAGTTTGCATTTATAAATATAGATTACAAGCAGAGAGAGATGTTTAGCTATAGATAGACTACATAGCCACAACATAAGTGATAAAAAGGAAGATGTTAGTTACAGATAGACTACATAGCAGTAACATAAGTGATAAAAAGAAAGATGGTCTACATGATGATCAAGCTAATAAAGTATTGAAGTAATTAACAAGCCTGAACCACAGAAGAAACTTCTATTTTATAGGTACTGTTTATCATAACGTGGGTAATAGGTTTATGTATTCCCATTAATTTTATTTTTGGTCACCCTTCTAGGTTGATCAAGAAAAAATTAACAACCCATCAAAATAAGTAGTTTAAAAATATATTCAAATTCAAATTATTATATTCGTTTCAATAAGAACATACTTTTAATATAATAAAGTCAATAAAATAAAAATTCAACAATTTCAGAAAGCGAGAGCCATGGTGAAAGACCTTAATTTGAATATAAACTATAAATCTACTAGAATATTTATCTGATATTTTGACTTGCTTATTTAATTGTATAATTTACTTATTTTTAATAAAAGAATCTATATTAATAATATATATACACTGTATTTTCATACATGAATTTACTAATAAAGTTTAATGGTCACGCTCTGGTGAGAATGAGAACAGTGAGAACACACATATTCACTACATTTCAAGCTATTTTAAAGGGCCCCGCTAGGGGTATCTTCACAAAAAAAATCTTATAATTCTACCCTCTATCTATTTATAAAAAAAAAATAAAATGAGAACAGTGAGAACACACATATTCACTACATTTCAAGCTTTTTTAAAGGGCCCCGCTAGGGACATCTTCACAAAAAAAGTCTTATAATTCTACCATCTATCCATTCATAAAAAAAATTAACAAAAAAATTAAAAAAATTACTTGAAATGTGGTCTCATTGTTCTCCAACATTTACATATTATATTAACTATGAGGTCTCATAGTTAATATAATATGTTCTTGATGTTATATGATGAGGTTTAATGTTTTGGAGTCCTTGGGGGTGAAGGGATTATCATTTCCGCATTTGAATAATGAAGACAATTTATTATTGTTTTCCATTAGAGAAAAATATTTGTAAAAATATTTATTACTCTGTTATTGCAAATTTTGATGGATTAAATAAATTTTCAACATTATTAAAATACAATTGTATGCTACTTTTTTATATAAATTTTATCATATCATTATTTTATTAAATACTTATATAACTATATAGAATATCTTTATAAGAATTGATTATTTATATAATTGCATACAACATCTTTTTAAGAAATCAATCAAATTTGTTAAATTTTTTGTATTGTCAATTTAAATTAAATAAGATGTTTTAAGAAATCAATCAAATTTGTTAAATTTTTGGTATTATCATTTTAAATTAAATGAATGCCGTGTACGAAGTACGGGCAAAATGCTAGTTCAATAAATAGATATAGTACTATCTTTAAAGTTTAAACTAACTAGCTTATATTCCATATAAAATATAGGTTATTTTTAATTTTTTATAATTTGTTTTTAATATAGTATAATATTATAAATTTTAATTTTAATATGTTATTAGAATAATTTGAACTTTACATTTTTGTATAAAATAATTTTTAATATTAAATATAAATTAATATATTGTTGGCGGGAATAGAACCTTAGAGCTCTGTATATAACAATTTTTAATATCATTGTATATAATGATCATGATTTATTTGCATGAGTTGAAGAGCTAACGGTTATGGATGAGTGATAATAAAATATGAATGGATAGCCAAAAAAAGGGATTAACCAAACTACAAGAAATCGAACCTTAAACTTGTGTATATAACAGTTTTTAGTATTATTATATTTAATCATCATAATTTATTTGAGTTGATATGAATGAGAGATAACTAAAAAAAAAAATTTAACCAAACTACAATCATATCTCTTTCATTTATAACATGGTATTGATAGATAGTATAGATGTGGAAGAATTAAATTTTTCGTGAACAAGATTAATACGACACACAATTTTGATTCTCTCTTAACAGCGTTCTGGGCTTTGCTTTTTCTCACTCCTAAATTCTACTAGTCTTTATCGGTGTTGGACTTAATCGGTAGAGGTACTGTCCAGGAATTAATCGGGAATTAATCGGGGATTAATCGGGTATTTGAAAATTAATCGGAATAATTAATCGAATAATCGGAATATTAATCAGTTCGGTAACCCATGAAACAGGGATTAATCGGTGATTAATCGTGATTAATCACCGATTTTTAGAACAGAGGTCTTTATAAATGATTTTTGAGGAGATTTTCAACAATTTTCACCAATAAAAAGTCACAATCCCTTTCTATTGTATTTTTCATTTTCTTTGTTTAAAAATTTGATTTTCTTCAATAAATTCTTATTTTAATTGGGTTTTGTGAGTCTCTCCTTTTGAGAGTTTAATTTTTGTTTTATTATATTTTGGTATTTTTCATGATCGAGATTATAGATCGACAGATTTTTTATAAATTTGATTCAGGAATGAAGATTATTATGAAATCGCATATTTGGTCCAGTCGGAAAAAGAAAGGAAGTGCATACAATCCAATTTCAATTGTATTTATAAATGTTATATAATTTTTTATTAATGAATTGATTTCATTTTTAAAATAAAAAAAAAATTAATAGGACGGAAACATATACCGTAAAACGATAAATCATTTGAATAATAAAAGTGTTGACATTGTTGTTATATGCTAATTAAACTGAATGTATGGTCGGTTTGACCACCACCAAAACAATTTAGTGTATTACATATTATTTAAGTCAGATTTTCGAAAATGTGATAAAATAATTCAAGTGATAATTGATTTATTCCAAAATTGATGAGGATAAATAATTATTGTAAGATATAAAAATTTAATTATTAAAAAAACGTAATTCTCGTAATTGGTTAAAGTTCTGTATTTCTTTTTTGAATAAATACACTTATATACCTTATAATAAATATTTATTCTTAATAAATTTCGAAATAATCGAAAATTGAATTTAAAAATCCGGAACGATTAGAGAAAACCTTGGTATCTCGAGTTAACATATCCGGACATGCACACATATAATAACAGGAATTAGTATATATCAAATAATAATGCAAAATTAAGAGAAGTAAAGGTCTTGATTAAGGTAATTAAAGAATTCAGGAAGGCTCTTGTTATGAGATCTCGGATACCCAACTCTCATCCCATGTTGCTTAATCGCTTTAAGAGGTTTTGTTTTTTTCTTTTAAGCTTTTCTGGAAGAAGAGCCACTGCCAACCATGTAACAACACTCACTTTCCTATAAATCTTCTATTTTATGTTCTAACTAGTAGAAAATCCGCGCGAAATATTTGTGAAAAATAAAAAGAATCCTATGTGATTGAGGTTTTTTAGTATTAAATTTTATATATTTGCCATCAATATGTAACCTTTTCAATTTCGAATGAGGGTATTGATATGCTTATCAATCAAAAGTATCTAACCAGCCACTTAATAATGTGGAGGAAAAACATGTATGCCGCAGTAACATTTAACATACACATGCAAGGATGTGATTTATGTAGTTCTAGTTTTGCCGCATTCTATATTATTCATCTGGAGTAATCCATGCACTGATGCACCAACAAAATTGGGTCGTCTAGGATCAATAGATGGTAGGCCAGTTGGGTAAAATTGATAACAAAATTAGTTCTATGTCTTTTGCATGCCGACTTGAGCCAACAGAACTCCAAATGAAATGACTTGGAATCCGTACACTCTGACACATCACACCGGCACCCAAGTACATGCCCTGGGGTAATAGGGTCACTCTGAAACCACCATCGTAGGTGACCACGTTGTTGAACATGGTACCCGACCGTCCATAGAACATTAGTAGGAACGTCACCATTTTTTGGTGTTGAACTAATTTCCTGTTAAAAAAACACATAGGAAGGGAGCAACTTAGAACATAACAATTACTAAACAAACACAGACTTGTTAAAATTATCAGAAGGAAAGTTGAAAACTGAAAGAAAAATAACTAACATACCATAAATGGGCTTGGGTGAGATCTGTAAGCAATCAGCCTGATTTTGCAAGAAACTAAAAGTGCAGATTCCTTGCTCGGTCTTTTAATGGTCCACAAATAAATTAAGGAACCTTAGTTTCTAGTTGATCCTAGAATTATTTAGGCTGCTTGTGATTCAATTGCATGTAATTTGTAATGATGGGAATTGAGTTCATATTTGATCAGCTGAGAAAATTTACTGAAGAAAATGTAAGGAGAGCAATGCAAATCCATTGCATATTGACTGATTTTTTCAACTTTAAGCATGAGAAATGCTCTATTTTGATTTCATATATACCTTCAATTGAGAGCTGTAAAGTAGTAAATTAGGTGGTAACACCAGCGGAGTTGGTTTTGGATTCTATATATTATATACATGGTTTAGCCATAATAAGAATAATAGCCACCTATTTCATTTTCTACAAGAAAGGTATATTAAAAGAAAGCTTTCAGGTAATTTTTGGTGACCAGACAATCTTATTCACTTGCATCCCTTCTGTTCAACCAAAGAAAAATGCACTAAAAGAACAAACGTTTAAAGCATAATTATCGATCAAGTTGAGAAATCAAACATGAATGGGAGTGTACTCTTCTTCAAGATATGTACAAACATACCACAAGTTTTTATCTTTTCAATTCATACCACTCAATGGCAGTTGCAGTAGTGTCACACATTAAGCCTTATCTTAGTAGTTATCTGCATATGACATTCTGGGCAAATGAAGAGATCTTTCCTACATTCGTCGCATGCCTGCGGGTGAAAAATGGATTTAAAAGAAACTGACGCATAAAAGTGAAAGATACATTGATTTGTGATTGAAATTAAATATATGTTTGTTGTCACCTGATGTCCACAGCCAAATGCAAGATCCTTCATATTGTAGGAGCATTTAGGACAATATAGATAATATATACACTTAAAAAGAACATTGCATATCTGAACTTATAATACGACCATAAAATTTCATCTCCTTAAAGGTTTACCCGGTTGGGAAGAATGTTTTGTGTTAAAGGTGGTTGAGGAGTGTAATACATCCTATCACTCTGCACAACATTATTTGATTGCATATAGTTCCAACTGGAGTGAGTAGCGCTGCTGTTCTGTATAGGTGGAGGTAGGGCGTGTTTCCGAGTTGTATTTCTCTGGTTACTACCAGGCATTACAAATAATTAAGCAGAAAAAGCATTAACATGGAGTAGTTTTTTTTTCTTATCTTTTTTTTGCTAAATATTTTTTTTTCCTTTACTTGGAAAAAAGCTGAAAATTAAAGTAGACGCAGTGATGATACCTTAAGAGTTGGATTCTAGTGTGGCCTTGTATTGCAATGGTATTTTTCATTAGTGCAGCGAGTGCAACTGTTTCTTTCTGGAAGATGGGTACATTTTTTTGACATAATACTTGTGAAATTTACAAACTGCGAAATAGAAAAGCAACAAAGTTACTTCCATGTAAATTGAAACCATAATTATCAAGGGCGTTTTCACGATTAAAATTTGTAACCTGGAAATTGTCAAATGCTCTGGAAGGAATGTTGTCATCAAACTGCATCATCATATCCCAGGGCCCATCTCCAACTCCAACCAATATAATGGACAACGGGTATTTACTACAAGAATTAAAGAGTAGCTTTATTATTAATGTTCTGCAGAATTTTGCAGGGTATATGTAGTACTAACCTTGCTTCAACAATGGGGGTATTTACTACAAGAATTAAAGAGTAGCTTTATTATTAATGTTCTGCAGAATTTTGCAGGGTATATGTAGACTAACCTTGCTTCAACAATGGCAGCAATTGTGCTCTGTTCTTGAGAACTTAGCTGGCCAGGATTTGTATCAATGCTTCTTGTCACCTACCACACGAGCACCTTCCCTAGTAGCCGGTGCCGGTCTCCCAACAGCCATTAAACCCAGAGTTCTAATACCGGCATTGCAAAATAGTTTTGCAGAAGAATTTAATGGCTAAGGTAATTAGCTATTTAATGTGAAGTCAATGTTGAACCTCTTGATACAAAGGAAATGGAACGATATAGTGTTGATTGAGCTTTCCCAAAGTTATTAACATAGGCTAAAAGATGACACTGATAATTTTAAAGTAGAGCTACATTCTGCAGTGGTTTTCAGGTGACAGGCCACAATAGATATAGAGTGGAATGAACACTATAGCAACAATTTCTTAGGGCTCATTTAGTGACCTCTATCATGTCTATGTGCTACGATGAAGGCAGGAATATGGATTTGCGCATAATTTGTATGAGAGCAGGTAGTTAAAGGGTTCTTTTGTTCTTTTGTTCTTTTCATTCACTAACATGGTTTGTTAAAAAAAAAAGCTTCTAAATATGCAATCAGATACGTGTTAAAGGAGTGCTCATGTCTTAATTCATACTTATTGCATCTCTTACATTCATACTTATTGCGATTTTACAAAGCAACTAAAATAATCACATCTCTTACATTCATACTTATTGCGATTTTACAAAGCAACACATCCTAACAAAATATACTCCTACATAAAATCGCAATAAAAGCACCAAAACATCCAGCACAATGCAATCTTTAGCCATTTACAAGATCAAATAATCACAAATAAATAAAAAGATACCTGCTTTGCAACAAACTCAGGATAATTATCCTGAAGCAACTGTAAAGCCTGCTTAGTAGCAATCCTATGTTCCGTCTCCCCCGGTCCTGGCGATTTCTTCAAATCACTAATCTGAAAAATAGTGTTTACACCACCAGGACTAAAATCGAGCTTTCGAATACTCTTTTCCAAAAACTGAATCCTCCACTTAAGAAACTTGTTCCTCTTTTCTTGATCACCAAAAGTCTTTTTATACAACTCTTTATTCTGAAACTCACCATACACATTATAACAAACAGGATGACCATCTTTATCAAAACCATCACTAAACACAACTTTATAACAAACGTATATTACATATACAATCAATTTTTTTGTTTGGTTTCACAAAACAATCTAAACAGATCATTATTTTTGTTTTAATGAGGGGAAAAGGCATTCCCTTTTTGTTCTTTTTAGGGGGAAAATAATCATTTTAGCTTCTTTTTTTTTTATGAAATGACACTATATTTTCTTTTGTTAGTCTTATTGTTGCCAACAAAGTAAAAAATAATATTCTTTTCAAGGAAAAGGAGTAAATATAACAATATATATAACCATTACCTTGTAAAAAGCCCAACTATAAAAGGGGTTAAAGCTAGGTATGCAAGCATGTGAGAGTTAAATGTGGAAATTGTAAAGCAACAAACAGAAGGATTCCAGTAAAACTGGTAGTACCAAGTTTAAATAGCATAGAGATAGAAATAGGTGGTTCAAGTTACATGTTTTTTATTTTCAGCCTGGGACTCGTAGTCTATTACAGGCTAATAACTTGATTAGAAGCTAATGCTTGAAAATATTAAAGTATTTCTGCCTGGGACTCGTAGTCTATTACAGGCTAATATTCACCAATGCTTGAAAACATTAAAGTTTGCTTAAGATGGAAACTCCCCCACTTCAAGTGGAGAAGGTAGATCGCTAAGTTGTCCTGCTACTTACTACCTCCGCCGATATCTTCGGTAGCAGGTTGAAGCTTCCTCTTGAGTTTATTGCCACTTTCGGCAACCTCCCCATCAGCTGGCGGATCCATCAGATTAATGGCAGCCTGGTACATGGGAGCAGGTCAAATGTGTAGGTTGATAATTATACTTCGGAAAAATGTAATAAAGTGAGGCAGGAAACTTCCATACGTTTGCTTGAGCATTCTTGGCATGAGCAGCTTCTAGCTCCCCTATAGGGGTGTAAACGGATGATACTCCATAGTCTTGCAGTCCATCCACTAAATTATACTTGTTCAGCTTCAGCTTAAAGACAAGTTCTTTGTCCAAAAGTGGTTGTAGCTCAGCAGGAAGGGAAGTATCCCCGGGAGGCATTTTGGTGATTAATTTTTTTGCTGAGACGTCTAGCAAACGCTCGACAGTAGAATTGAACAGAACTACGGTTGTAGTTCCAGTGCCATCCTCCACCTGGACATTAACTCAAAACCTAGAGGACAAAGGAAATGGAACAAATATTGAATTAATAAAAATAAAGGTTAGTGCGAAGCATAGGGGAAAACATGACAACATCAACGGCTTACAATGTCAGGGGGTAGTCAACTGGCTCGCCACAACCATCGCAGATATAAACCCCATCTCTTGGAATAACCTTCTTGACACATGATTTGCACGAAACATAATACCATCCAGAGTGGGTGTTTATGGCAGTTATTGTAGCCTTCAGGGTGGCAACATCAGCCTGAAACACTTTGTGTTGTTAGGCTTATAAATTAAATCAAGTTCTTCCAAACTATTAATAATTTGAGGGAAGCAATCCATATTCTTACCACTTTAGAATTAAGAGGGCCATCTGCTCTATCTAGTATCAATATAATGAGAAATTTTTTTCACCTCCTTTTTTTGCCATGACAACAGTTAAAAATAAAATAAAATATGAACTACAGCGAACAATGTCACCAATCAATGAATAGATTATGCTTGAAATCTGTATGAAAAGCATCCCATTACATTTTTTTGTCTAATTTCTTACTATTACATATGTTATTTTATTTGACAATACAAAATCCATGTGCATCATTTTCCTCATTTCCTTAGTGATTCAGTACAAGCTCAATAACATAGCTATGCCAGCTCCTAGTTTAAAAATCAGGTAATTTCTATAGTTTTAGTTGGAAGTTATTGCATCTTCCAGTTTTCCCAATGTATAGCAGACCAGAACATATAATAATGCGGACATTTCTATAAAGACTGTAGAGCAGCTTGATAAGATTCATCCTAACCTCTTCTTTGATATATCTATGGCAGCTTGATCATGAATACAAAGCTCTAAACATAATCTACAACATAACTAAATTCACTGGCCAGTGTTGCTATTGCTACGCCATGTACAAAGTTAGATAGTATTCTCCAACTATTAGTTGAGCTACATCAGTAAGCTTTTGGCTCTTGGGAAAGAGGTAATTTGCAAGTCATATTGATTTTAAATATAACTTGAGCACTACCCACAGTGTAAGTTTACACTTTACAAAAAGGCAAGTAAACAGAGGAAAGGCATGCAGACAGAGGCGCAATTTGATCTACAGCGAAACTCAAAAATTTAGTATAATAGAATTAATTTATTAAGTATCCATACCTTCAATTCACCAGCACATGTAGCATTCACCAGAGCCTCTACGCTCATCCGATTAACGAACATCGCCTCTTCCGGAGGTAGTTTCACAACGGATGGGCCTTCAATAGCTACAACTTTAGGAGATAGTGCTGAAAATCTTTCCCTTACAGAGGCGACGTGCTTAACATCCGGGTTAACATAGATCCTGCTTCCGCTAGTTGTAGCGAAAGTCATAGCACCTGCAGAATCCAAATGGTCATCCCATTTTGCCAAGCCATGATTTTAACTTTTTTTGGGTATAAGTTTTTTACCTAGATAGGTCTTCACTGTTACAGAAGAGATCACAAAGACATAGGGGCCACCATCCTGAACAGTGTATAGAGAAGGATCAAATAGCTCTCCTAGCTTTCCCCATAGAGTCACTGTGCTGGTGACAGAGCTAATACCATAGCAAGTTGGGAAAAAATATCAACAAAAAAAAAATCTCATGGACATGATTTTAGGAATTTCATCCCATTAAGTTATTCCTTAATATCTTTCAAAAATGTACGAATCTAACAATGACAACCAGAAATCCAAAAGCATCAATCACACGAAAATCAAAACGCACAAGAAATATTAAAGAAATAATAATGGTTTCACCAACAAACTGTTTAACAAAATTCCAGAGCATGAGGCAACAAAATTACTGCATAACGTCTACACTTACTAATCAGTGAAAATTTTAATATCTCTTTTACGGCGCCCAGACCCAACAACTTCAATGTCACCAAAACCGCAGAAATAGCCTACAATATCTGTGAATCCCAAACTTTATTACAGGTTATGTTTGAATCTTGCACAATATTGTTACATATGTGTAAACCAAGTCCCGTAAAAGATACCTGAGAGGGTGCTGACATCATCGACACGGCTTCGGAGTGCAGCTTGATTAACAAATTGAAAGCCATGTCTCGGAATGGACGCAACATCTTCACCAAACTCCTGAACACCAGTTGTTGCTAAAAAAAAAGGAGCCTCATATTGCTTGCTAGAGGCGGGTACGGATAAGTATTTGTAGTAACCTTAACGTTCCTAAGGTCGTAAACCAGGCCCTCGGTTAAAAGGGGCTTGAATCGACGCACCAGATGCTTGCGGATAGCAGCATGCATTAGATTCTCCTGGAGTGGACAACAAAACCAAACCAAAAATATAAAACATAAGACAAAAATAGTAGGTCATCAAACAATAACATGGGTAAGAAAACAAAAAAAAAATGTATAAGACAAAAACAGTAGGTCATCAAACAATAACATGGGTAGGAAACATATAAAAAAATGTAGTATGCTAAAAGGTGTGTACCTTCTCATCAATGAGAATCATGTCCAGGCTTAGCAAGGTGTTGTCCTTTGTACTGATAGAGTCCCACATCCTACAAATACGCACCCTTATTACCCAATCTTCTACATCGCCCTTCAAGTCGGAAAGTTAGCTGTATGCCATAGCTACGAGAGAAGAAGGTAGTCAGGTGTAACCACACATTTAGCCCATCATAATATTGAGCACTTTTACAGTGAAACATATGAAATGATCATTGAAGTAAATCAATGAGGCATGTGATTGGCAAAAGGTCAATGTCCAAGATACAATATTTTTTCTACCTCCATCAAAATAGATAAAAGCCAACAAACTAATTAATCAGAATTCCCAAATTACCGACCAAAGTAGAGTAATGAATTATTAAACCTAACATCTTGGAAATGAACAAAGCTAAATCAAGGACAACTAATGAAATCATAGTTAAATCAATTAAGTAACAGCTTGGTGAGGAACAAACCTAAATTAAGGACAACCAATAATATTTTTCCTACATCCATCAAAATAGATAAAATCCAACAAACTAATTGATCAGAATTCTAAAATTACAGACCAAAGTTGACTAACGAATCAAAGTAGACTAACGAATCATTAAACCTAACATCTTGGAAATGAACAAAGCTAAACCAAGGATAAGTAATGAAATCATAATTAAATCAATTAAGTAACAGCTTGGTGATGAAGAAACCTGAATTAAGGACAACCAATGAATCAGGCCGTACCTTTTCAAAAAACCTGCTCCGCAGAATGATCCCGTGATACGTGAGTAGTGTCATTGGCCGTGAATATTTATAGAGATGTATAGAAGCAAGTTAAGGGTTTTCGGTTACGAAAGTGCGTAACCGGCGAGATCGTTAGGGTTCCTTCATAAAAATAGTTATGAGGGAGGTAGGAAGACAGAGGATTTTATCAATTTTACTACACAGGTGAATAATAATAATTATAGATAGATGTGAATGAAACACAGAAAAGGAAATGAGCGAAAATAGAGAAAATAGAAACAGAGAAGAGGAGATTCTGGAGGAGACACGTCAGCCTCCCGAGTTTTTCTTTTATATATATAGAAGATTGTTTATAATTATATAATTCAATTTACTTACACATTCATGATTGGGATGACAATTTTGGGGATGGATCTGGTTTGTATCGGATTTATTATATTCGATCCTATTTTTGGATCAATTTGAACAGATCAAAATCTGAAATAGATTAAAAATTTTCTAACACGTCACCTGTTAGAGTATTCACAACTGCTTCCCCTTCCCTATCCCAAAAACTTACTAAAAATAATAAATCCCCAAAATCATTAAAAAAAATTACATCTCATTCCCCATTTTCCATTCCCATACCCCTATATTCTTTTTTATATTACTTCTTTTTTATATTACTTCTTTCTCTCTCTTTCATTTACAATTTTAACTACCAAAACTAACCCTCTACAAATACAATTAAATATACATAAAGTAAGAGAGAAAGAGAAATAGGGGCTGAATAGTATTCCCCCAAATTTGGGGATTCATGTTTGAACCCTATCCCTAAACCCTATTTTAGGGATCCGGATGTAGTGTTTTTTTGAGCTAAAAAGTTATACTCTCCCCAATATTATAGAGATGGGGAACCGGTTGCCAATGCTCTTAGTACTCATATTTATCAATGGGTTACACATATACAAACAATTTATCATAAAATATTATAAAACAAATTATATTTAATCAATCAATATATTTAATAGTTAGTAAATATAAAAATTTTAAATAAAATTTCATCTCTTATAATATCCATTCTAAAATAATAAATATTACAAAATATTACATTTACGTATAATAAACATACACTTGTGTCAAATAGTTTTAAAAATAAATGATTTTTAAAGAAAAATTAGTTCACGGTATTTCTAATAGTTAAACGTGAAATTTCATCCTTACGTATTACTCAATTTTCCCAAATTTAATATCTTAAATGAGTTTAAAATTGAAATTGAGAAAATTTTTAAAATTAGAGATTTACGGCTATATACTTTTCTTTATAATTTATTTTTGCCTAATTATATCCTATATATAATTGGCGTAAGGAGGATCAGGTGATGGATTGAAAATTAACTTCATTAAAAAGAAAAAATGGGCTAGAAAATAAATTAGAAGTTGGGCCAGAGTATTGGTTTAAAAGTTAAAACTTGAATGATAACATAGTTAGCAAGCTGGTACGCTTGTAATGATATAATATGGCAAGCTTCTAGTGTATGTTTCTAATTCTATTTTGCAGGACATATAAGTTATGCATATACAAAGATGTTAACAAGATGGATATATGTATTGGACTAACATTGTTTTGCAGGTTTAGTAATTATTTTATTTCTGAGCAAAACAGCCTATAGTAGCTAGCTGGCAAGAAAGGTTTTATCCTAACGCAGCAAGCTGGCAGACAGAGTCCAGATTTTCCAGAAGTCCTATTTTCATGGAGATCAATTAGGACTTTACATTTGTAAGGATTCTATCAGTTATATAGAACATATAAATATATTTATGGGCTCAATGTTTTAAAAAAAATCGTTTTACTTATATATATTTACGTATAACCTGTTTTATTCCTAATTATTAGGAGTTTGTTTTGACCACATCTTTTATCTTTTAACAAACTCTTTCAAAACGTTTTCTTCCTAACAAAACTCTATTTTCTGGGCTTTTATCTTCAGATGGTTGTTTGTACTTCAACGTTCTTATATCTTCAACTCTCATCTGTTTAAATCTTTTCCAAACGTTGTTTTCTAAACGTTAGTTTTCTTAAACGTTAGGTTTGAATTACTCTTGTAACAAATTCGTGAGACTTAGGGTCAAGACCGTTGGGGTTGAAGGTTTAATTCAGATACATCGTTTATTATAAATAGACTTGTGTGTTTTCCATTCTAGGTTGTTGAACGACTATCAAAAGAAACACAAGTGCTTATTTGGAACTGATTTGATATATTCTATATTCACTTGAGCTCTATATATATATAACACGATTTATATCTTTGATAGAGTTCATAGTTTCAATTGTAATTCATTAAATCTTGTATTGTTCAACGTGTAAGTTGGTAGTTGCTGGATTGGCAAGCTTGGACACAAGGGTTCGGGGAACTAGAGGCTAGAGAAGTCTATACTTGGGAAGTATAGGACTTAGAGGGCATTAAGTTCGAGGAACAAGGATTGTCAGCAAGCTGCAATCAGTGACTGGGAGAATCAGGGAGATATATTGTAAGACCCCTATAAATTTTATTTCTCGATTAAGTACTAAATCCTGCTTTCTTCCATTAGCTTGATAGTTGGAGTGAATATATTTTTGTGGTATTTGATTAATGTAAAAAAAAATTGATATTTAAATTATTTGCATGATGTGATAAGTGGTGATGAAGGTGATAAGTTTTGCTTTTTTCTATTTGTGCTTAATTATTTGTCATTAAGTGTGAAAGATATGACTCATTTTCATTTTAGTAACTGACACATTAATTCAATGATATTATTAAATAAGTTAGTAATAAAGAGTTACCAGGGAGTGGCAGTTTAGCATTTGCAAATGATATATATCCATGTACCTGTGTTTGTATCAATCATGTGTCTCTCTTAAATTAGCCAGCATCTTCCATTTTCTTTACACTATTACCTGATCATCTCTCGGCTCCAAATATGCATGCATGGTTGACATAATTCTTTTTGAAATATGTGCAAATCTGGTCTCATTTTCTTATAGTAAATCATTATATACGTGACATGAGTTGCTGTGATTTGGGATGGAGTTTTCTTGGCTGTTGTTAAGTTAGTCATATATTTATTTCATCAGTTATTTTTTTGTACATCCGAAAGGACCTGAGATGGATTATGTTGAGTTTCTGGATTTCACTTCCAGGATTTATGAGTGAGACTATACAAATTAGGAATTTCTGTCAATGGAAAAAGAATTATTCGGGTTTTAGCGTTTTTTTATAAATCTGTTCATCGCAGCTTTGGAGGTAAGTTTTCTATCTGAACTTTCTGGTTTTTTCGAATTTATATTAAAATGTTTTTAGCCGCTCTATTTTATTTATATAAAAATTGGGTCAAATGCAATTATTTTGAAAGTGTTTGATTTTATATTTGTATGTTTTAAATTCTGAAATTATATTTATAGTTATATGTTTTAAATTCTGAAATTATATTTTATGTTTCCGCTCTATTTATTGATATGAAAATTTGGGTCAAGTGCTATTATTTAGAAGATTATGATTTTAGATTTTAGTAAAATTTGAGCTTTGAGACCCCAGTTGAGTCTATGATCTGAACCCTTTAGTATCTGCGCATAGTTCCGGAACTAAATTCTGATACCTCTTTAGGGCGCACTTATGTGCAACTTACCTTAGTGAGGGACGCAATACTAAATTCTGGACCGCGTCACCGGTTTATAGTGACTTTTGAATTTCTGGACCGTGTCACCGGTTTGTAGTGACCTTAGTTAGACTGGTGGTTAAAAAGTTATTGTTTCGTGAGTTACGAATTTTCTGGAAATTATTGTATTTATATTGTATTTTATTTATTGGATTTGACCCGCTGGTTTGTTTGGTTAGTTTGCTTGCTGGGCTTGTTAGCTCACTCTTTTAATATTTCAGGTTTTGTTCGGTTCGTTGGATTTGCGGGGAGCTTGTAGTTGGAGTTTTCTTAGATCGTGTCAAATATTTTTGGATAACTGCGCTTACGTGTTATGTGACTTAACTTGTAATAGTTTTTTTTTAGAATTTTCGAGATTAAAATTTTGTAATTTACTTTTGGCTCGAGCTAACATTCCGAAAAAGTGCGGGATGTTACAGATGGTATCAGAGCCCTACGTCCTGTAGACTGCCTTTAGGCGTGACCTGTGGGTTAGCTCTCATTATTTACGATATTGGTATTATTATTATTATTTTTTTATTTGTGTAATCGGGATTTTGGAGAATTTGGGGACCAAATTCTTTCAAGGAGGGTAGTTTGTAAGACCCCTATAAATTTTATTTCTCGATTAAGTACTAAATTCTGCTTTCTTCCATTAGCTTGATAGTTGGAGTGAATATATTTTTGTGGTATTTGATTAATGTAAAAATATTTTGATATTTAAATTATTTGCATGATGTGATAAGTGGTGATGAAGGTGATAAGTTTTACTTTTTTCTATTTGTGCTTAATTATTTGTCATTAAGTGTGAAAAATATGACTGATTTTCATTTTAGTAACTGACACATTAATTCAATGATATTATTAAATAAGTTAGTAATAAAGAGTTACCAGGGAGTGGCAGTTTAGCATTTGCAAATGATATATATCCATGTACCTGTGTTTGTATCAATCATGTGTCTCTCTTAAATTAGCCAGCATCTTCCATTTTCTTTACACTATTACCTGATCATCTCTCGGCTCCAAATATGCATGCATGGTTGACATAATTCTTTTTGAAATATGTGCAAATCTGGTCTCATTTTCTTATAGTAAATCATTATATACGTGACATGAGTTGCTGTGATTTGGGATGGAGTTTTCTTGGCTGCTGTTAAGTTAGTCATATATTTATTTCATCAGTATTTTTTTTGTACATCCGAGAGGACCTGAGATGGATTATGTTGAGTTTCTGGATTTCACTTCCAGGATTTATGAGTGAGACTATACAAATTAGGAATTTCTGTCAATGGAAAAAGAATTATTCGGGTTTTAGCGTTTTTTTATAAATCTGTTCATCGCAGCTTTGGAGGTAAGTTTTCTATCTGAACTTTCTGGTTATTTCGAATTTATATTAAAATATTTTTAGCCGCTCTATTTTATTTATATAAAATTTGGGTCAAATGCAATTATTGTGAAAGTGTTTGATTTTATATTTATATGTTTTAAATTCTGAAATTATATTTATAGTTATATGTTTTAAATTCTGAAATTATATTTTATGTTTCTGCTTTATTTATTGATATGAAAATTTGGGTCAAGTGCTATTATTTTGAAGATTATGATTTTAGATTTTAGTAAAATTTGAGCTTTGAGACCCCAGTTGAGTCTATGATCTGAACACTTTAGTATCTGCGCATAGTTCCGGAACTAAATTCTGATACCTCTCTGGGGCGCACTTATGTGCAACTTCTGATACCTTAGTGAGGGACGCAATACTAAATTCTGGACCGCGTCATCGGTTTATATTGACTTCTGAATTTCTGGACCGTGTCACCGGTTTGTAGTGACCTTAGTTAGACTGGTGGTTAAAAAGTTATTGTTTTATGAGTTACGAATTTTCTGGAAATTATTGTATTTATATTGTATTTTATTTATTGGATTTGACCCACTGGTTTGTTTGGTTAGTTTGCTTGCTGGGCTTGTTAGCTCACTCTTTTAATATTTCAGGTTTTGTTCGATTCGTTGGATTTGCGGGGAGCTTGTAGTTGGAGTTTTCTTAGATCGTGTCAAATATTTTTGGACGAGGATGGCCTCAATTATTATTTTTTTGCACAAAAATGGTCCAAGTATAAAAATAGACAAGGTGATGACCAAACTATTTTTTTTAAACAGATGAGTGTATTCAATTTGTGACTTAATTGCAGCATGATGGCTGAACAATGTTTTTTTTAACACAAAAATGGCCCAAAAATAAAAATAAATAACAGTTTTTAGATTAATTTAGACGGAATGCAATCATCTGCTTAAAATAATACTTGGGCCATTTTTGTGCAAAAAAAAAGTAGTTGAGGCCATCTTCCTGCAATTAAGTCTAAATCTGTTCATCGTAGCTTTGGAGGTAAGTTTTCTGTCTGAACTTTCTGGTTATTTCGAATTTATATTAAAATGTTTTTAGCCGCTCTTTTTTATTTATATAAAATTTGGGTCAAATGCAATTATTTTGAAAGTGTTTGATTTTATATTTATATGTTTTAAATTCTGAAATTATATTTATAGTTATATGTTTTAAATTCTGAAATTATATTTTATGTTTCTGCTTTATTTATTGATATGAAAATTTGGGTCAAGTGCTATTATTTTGAAGATTATGATTTTAGATTTTAGTAAAATTTGAGCTTTGAGACCCCAGTTGAGTCTATGATCTGAACACTTTAGTATCTGCGCATAGTTCCGGAACTAAATTCTGATACCTCTCTGGGGCGCACTTATGTGCAACTTCTGATACCTTAGTGAGGGACGCAATACTAAATTCTGGACCGCGTCATCGGTTTATATTGACTTCTGAATTTCTGGACCGTGTCACCGGTTTGTAGTGACCTTAGTTAGACTGGTGGTTAAAAAGTTATTGTTTTGTGAGTTACGAATTTTCTGGAAATTATTGTATTTATATTGTATTTTATTTATTGGATTTGACCCACTGGTTTGTTTGGTTAGTTTGCTTGCTGGGCTTGTTAGCTCACTCTTTTAATATTTCAGGTTTTGTTCGATTCGTTGGATTTGCGGGGAGCTTGTAGTTGGAGTTTTCTTAGATCGTGTCAAATATTTTTGGATAACTGCGCTTACGTGTTATGTGACTTAACTTGTAATAGTTTTTTTTTAGAATTTTCGAGATTAAAATTTTGTAATTTACTTTTGGCTCGAGCTAACATTCCGAAAAAGTGCGGGATGTTACATATATTATTGTATCGTGTAATTGTAATTCATTGTGATCAATAATATATTCCTTTACCAAGTTGGTAAGGGACCAGGACGTAGACCATTAGGCTATAGGGCTCGAACCTGGTTAAAATTGCTTTGTGTTCTTTACATTCTGCACTTTAATTTACTACACTGCATACATTAGCTAGCTGATTGTTTGTTAATCTGTTGCATCCAGTTGGCTGCCAAAATAAATTTTCAGGCAGATTTTTAATTATACATTGTTAGCCATAACACCTATTCACCCCTCCCCTCTAGGTGTGCATTTTCAAAACTATGCTCCAAAAAAGCTAAAACTATGCTATCAAGTAACTAATGGTATTTTTAATTTAACAAACAAAAAAACAAATAACAAATAAATAACAAATGATAAAAACAAATTATACCAAAAAAGAGAAAAAATAAATAAATACAAAAAAACAAAAAAAAATTATTGTTAAGAAAATTATTGTTAACTAAAATTAATACAAAAAATAATTTAGGCTAAAGTTTAAAATATAATTTAACGAAGTGAAGCAAGAAATTCTCTAATGAATGCTTTGGACCAAGCTGAATATGACAAAGTTCCTTCATTGAAGTCAGCAAAAGAAATGTGGGATGCTTTGGAAACTTATCATGAAGGTTCGAAATTTTTGAGAAAAGTGAAACTCAGCAAGCTGATGAATGATTTTGGAAATTTCAAACTCAAGGATGGTGAAACTATCAAAGAGAGTCAATCAAGGTTCCAGGTCACTATCAACACTCTGAATAGACTTGGAAAGACTATTCCTCAAGATGAAATCAATATGAAAGTTCTAAGTGCAGTTCCATTCACTTTCGAAGCTAAAGTCACTGCATTGGAATCATCTCCTAATATTGATACTATGGATCATTTAGCTGTGTTTGCTGAGTTAGAGCAATTTGAAGAAAAGATCAATGACAGCAAGGTGGTATCAATCAAGGCTCTTGTTGAAAAGATGAAGAATCTGGCTTTACACTCCAGTAGCAGCAAGCTGGAATCTGAGGCAGAATCTGATTTTGATGAAGAATTGGCACTTTTGTCTAGAAAAATCAAGAAGATGCTGGAAAAGAAAAACAAGCTAAAGAAAGAGAAAAGCAGGGCTTCTGGAACAAAGAAAGATGTCAAAGAGGAAGCATGTTTTGAATGTGGTAAGAAAGGACACTACAAAAGGGACTACTACAAACTGAAAAACAAGCAGAAGCAGCTAGCTACATCAAAGGACAGAAAGAACGCTAGGGCACTCTTGACATGGAGTGATGATGAGGATTCAGCTTCTGATGATGAATCATGTGATGAGATGGTGAATCTAGCTCCTGTTGGTCTTGATGATGAGAATGATGCTCAAGGAATCAATCAAGATGGCCTTGTGGAAAGTGATGTCTCATATTCAGATGATAACAACAGTGAGGTAAATTCTTTTAGTTCTGATATACCTTCTCATACTTCTGTACTAGATGAACTAACCATGCAGGATCATAGTAATATATCTATTGTGGAGTTCATGGAGTTAAAGAATGAGAACAATGAACTTGAGAAGAAGAATGCTCAACTTAGAAAAATCATTGCTGATCTAATGGCTGAGAAGAAACCTGCTAGTAATCATGCTCAAATTCTTGCTGATCTTAAGGCAAAAGTTTCTCAGTTTGAAGGAATGAACAAAGTGCTTCTCAAAAGAAATGATACTCTAATGAAGGAACTCAGCGAGCTGAAAACAGAGGTTGATGCTCAAAATGCATGCTTGGAGGCATTCAATACAAAGGATTCATGTTCATTGGAAGTATCTCAACAAGCTGAAAGGATCAAAGAGTTGGAAGCAGAAATCAAGAATCTTCAGAAAAGAATGGGAAAGTTTGTTCAAGGAGAAGTCACACTTAAATCCATGATGAAACAAACAAAGGTTCCAATAGAAAGAGAAGGTCTTGGAGGGGCTTCAACTTCAGGTCTAAAGTATGATGGTAAACAAGGTATTCCTTATGACTATGCCATGCCATGGAGAATTTGCTACAAATGTGAAAAGAAGGGTCATTTGGCTAACCACTGCACTGTTCAGAATGCTAAATTAGATAGCTGGAACAGACATACAACTAAGAGGCAGCAAGCTGACAGAATAGCTGGAACCAAAAATCAAGCTCCTAAAGTGGTCCAAATGTGGATCAAGAAATCTGATTTAAATGTTCTATATGTTCTATCAACTAACCATGCTGGACCCAAACAAATATGGGTACCAAAACGTTGAGTTGTTTTTATTTGTTTTGTAGGTATGTCTTGTTGTCAAGGTGAAATCCAATCAATGGATTTTGGATAGTGGATGCACAAGACATATGTGTGGTGATAAATCACAGTTCCTTAACCTCAAGAAGAAAAAGGGTGGAAGTGTCACAATTGGTGATAGCAAAACTCTTCAAATTCTTGGCAAAGGGACAATTGGTAATAGTAACATCTCTATTGATAAAGTACAATATGTTCAAGGTCTTAAATATAATTTGCTTAGTATTAGTCAGTTATATGATGATGGACATACTGTTAATTTCGATAATGAGAAGTGTACTATTAATGTTGGCACTAACAAAGTCCCCCTAGTTGCTAGAAGGGAAGGAAATATATATTTTGGACTTTGAGATGCATGATTCATCTTGTTGTTTAGCTGCAGTTGATACAAATCCATATATTTGGCATAGAAGGCTTGGACATGCTCACATGGACTTACTCAGCAAGCTGTATGCAAAGAAGCTAGTTAGAGGATTGCCCAAATTGAAGTATGTCAAGAAGGAAACCTGTTCGGCTTGTCAATTAGGCAAACAAATCAGGACTCCACATAAGTCAAAGAATGTGGTATAAGGAGTGATCGAGGTGGTGAATTCCAAAAGGACTTTATCTCATATTGTGAAGATAGAGGCATTACTCATGAATTCTCTACTCCTAGAACCCCACAGCAAAACGTAGTTGTGGAACGAAAGAACAGGTCTTTACAAGAAATAGCTAGAACATTGTTGCAAGAAAGCAAGCTGCAAAGGAGTTTCTGGGCAGAAGCAGTCAACACAGCTAGCTATGTTCTTAACAGAGTACTGATCAGACCTATTCTCAACAAGACTCCATATGAATTGATGAGGAACAAGAAGCCAAACATAAGCTACTTCAAGGTCTTTGGATCCAGGTGGTTTTTACTCAAAACTATTGATAGAGATGGTAAATTTGATGCTAAATCTTATGAAGCAATATTTTTGAGTTATTCTTTAACAAGTCGTGCTTATAGAGTTTATAATATCTCTAAACGTATAGTTGAAGAGTCAATTGATGTTTCATTTCAAGAGTATAATGTTGATCTGTCAAGAGATGAGGAAGAAATTGCAGGTACAGATAATGACAGTGAGCTGCTAAAGTCTAATTCAGCAACTCAGCAAGCTGGCAAGGAACCTGAATCAACTTCAGCTACTGAAAAGCTAGTTGAAACCTCTTCTCCAGTAGATGAAACAATTGATAAGTTGTCAAAACTTACTTTGGAAGGTCCTAGAGGTCAGAGATCACAAGAAAAGATGACACTCTATGAAGGAGATGAAGCCTCCCCACCATCTAAGAGAATTAGAGTCAATGTGAAAGTCATAGCTCAACATTCTCTGCCAAAGTCAACAAGGATAGTGAAGAACCATCCTCCAGTGTTGATTATTGGAAACAATTTAGATGGAATCAAGACAAGGAAAGTCTCATGGATTCGAGAATGAGAAGTTTTTGAGACCATGTTTACAAGCTAAAAATGGGATTATACAATGAAAAGTCTGGTACCTTAGCTCACTGTTATACATGGTTAATATATATGCAATTAAATTCTACTTACCTAATTTTCTTTTTGATATGCATGCAATATGTTTTTATATGATAACTTGATAATCCATGCTATTTGAATTTTCCTATTAAATGATAACATGTGATATCCATTTTGATGAATAAGGGAGAAAATTCAGGATTAAAAGTATATGTAGTTTATGGGGAGTTTATATTTAGTCTTATAACTCTTTACTTCACGTACTTTGTTTGGATAATATGGTTCAATGCTAAATGTTTACGTGATGCCATGCAAGTATGCTTATTATGCTTAGCTGCTTGTATAGATTGCTAATCATTTTGCAATTATGCTTATTATGCTTAGCTCCTTGTATAGATTGCTAATCATTTTGCAGGGAAAGCATAAATTTAGGGGGAGTATCTAACTCCTTAATATTGGTGTGTAATCATCAAAAAGGGGGAGATTGAAACCCTATTGGTTTTGATGATGACACAATGCAGCAAGCTAATTGCTTGTTACTAAATATATATTAGCCTTCTATCAAACTTTATTTTGCAGGATGTTTTGATTGAGGGGGAGTTTTAGCTCAATCTCAAGTTGTTATGTAATAATCAAAAGGGGGGAGATTGAAAGCATCTTAGTTTTGATGATAACATAGTTAGCAAGCTGGGACGCTTGTAATGATATAATATGGCAAGCTTCTAGTGTATGTTTCTAATTCTATTTTGTAGGACATATAAGTTATGCATATACAAAGATGTTAACAAGATGGATATATGTATTGGACTAACAATGTTTTGCAGGTTTAGTAATTATTTTATTTCTGAGCAAAACAGGCTATAGTAGCTAGCTGGCAAGAAAGGTTTTATTCTAACGCAGCAAGCTGGCAGACAGAGTCCAGATTTTCCAGAAGTCCTATTTTCATGGAGATCAATTAGGACTTTACATTTGTAAGGATTCTATCAGTTATATAGAACGTATAAATATATATATATGGGCTCAATGTTTTAAAAAAATCGTTTTACTTATATATATTTACGTATAACCTGTTTTATTCCTAATTATTAGGAGTTTGTTTTGATCACATCTTTTATCTTTTAACAAACTCTTTCCAAACGTTTTCTTCCTAACAAAACTCTATTTTCTGGGCTTTTATCTTCAGATGGTTGTTTGTACTTCAACGTTCTTATATCTTCAACTCTCATCTGTTTAAATCTTTTCCAAACGTTGTTTTCTAAACGTTAGTTTTCTTAAACGTTAGATTTGAATTACACTTGTAACAAATTCGTGAGACTTAGGGTCAAGACCGTTGGGGTTGAAGGTTTAATTCAGATATATCGTTTATTATAAATAGACTTGCGTGTTTTCCATTCTAGGTTGTTGAACGACTATTAAAAGAAACACAAGTGCTTATTTGGAACTGATTTGATATATTCTATATTCACTTGAGCTCTATATATATATAACACGATTTAAATCTTTGATAGAGTTCATAGTTTCAATTGTAATTCATTAAATCTTGTATTGTTCAACGTGTAAGTTGGTAGTTGCTGGATTGGCAAGCTTGGACACAAGGGTTCGGGGAACTAGAGGCTAGAGAAGTCTATACTTGGGAAGTATAGGACTTAGAGGGCATTAAGTTCGAGGAACAGGGGTTGTCAGCAAGCTGCAATCAGTGATTGGGAGAATCAGAGAGATATATTATTGTATCGTGTAATTGTAATTCATTGTGATCAATAATATATTCCTTTACCAAGTTGGTAAGGGACCAGGACGTAGACCATTAGGCTATAGGGCTCGAACCTGGCTAAAATTGCTTTGTGTTCTTTACATTCTACACTTTAATTTACTACACTGCATACATTAGCTAGCTGATTGTTTGTTAATCTGTTGCATCCTGTTAGCTGCCAGAATACATTTTCAGGCAGATTTTTAATTATACATTGTTAGCCATAACACCTATTCACCCCTCCACTCTAGGTGTGCATTTTCAAAACTATGCTCCAAAAAAGCTAAAACTATGCTACCAAGTAACAAATGATATTTTTAATTTAACAAACAAAAAAACAAATAACAAATGATGAAAAACAAATTATACCAAAAAAGAGAAAAAATAAATAAAAACAAAAAAATTATAGTTAAGAAAATTATTGTTAACTAAAATTAATACAAAAAATAATTTAGACTAAAGTTTAAAATATAATTTAACAAAAACCATACCAAAAAAACATAAAGAAAACTTAATTTTTTTTAAAAAGTCATAAAAAAATTTACTTTTAGATTCTACAACAAACATGTTTTTAAAATTTATACTAGTAAAAGTCAACACATAATAAACACTAATCAATAAACTAACATTTTATTATTTTGCAAAGATTCTAGATTTGGTACTAAAATTGTAAATAAATAAAAAAAATCCGAAAATCTAAAATAAAATTTAAAATAAACTAACAAAGAATAAAACTAATAAAATATTCATCATCATCAACTTAATTAATTACTATTATTGGAAAAATAGTTGTAATAGCACAAAACTTACATACAATTAACAAATAAGGATAAAATACAAAAAAAACATAATGAAAAATAAATCACAAATTCATTCTTTAAATAAAATAAACAAGTAAACAAAGCATGCCATTAGAATTTCAATTCAAAAATAATTTTTTTTAAAAAGAAGAATTTACATTTAATTACAAACCAAATTTTTTAAAAGAAAATATTTGTAAAACAAGATATTAAAAAAATAATGAAAAAACATGTTGTAATTGGAAAAAAAAATATAATGTACTTAAAATATATGTAAAACAAAAAATAATTTAAAAAACAAATACTAATTCAAATCAAAAAGTCTAAATTTAGAAAATTAAAATCAAGAAAATTTAATATAATACACTTAAAATAAATATAAACCAACACAAAAATATAAGAGATAGTATAAACTTTTTTTTAAAAATGTGTTCACATATATGTTAAATTACAATAAGTTACCACATGCCTAAAATATATTATATATATTCTAATAAATAGAAGAGAAAACGGCAAAAAAATGAAATTTTAAAATATATGTTAGGCTAAATCTTAAAATTTACTTTTCAAACAAATCATTAAAGGTGTTTTAATAAAAACATTATTTTAATAAAAATCATTAAAGATTCTCTTTTAGGTTATTAACAAACAAGGATAACTTAGCAAAAAATCATGATTAAAAATAAGTCTCAAATTCATTCTTTATATATAATAAACAAGTAAACAAAGCATATCATCATAATTTCAATTCAAAAAATAATTTGTAAAAAAAAAAGAATGTACATTTAATTACAAAACAAAAAAAAAAGTTTTAAAGAAAAAATATGGTAAAATAAGATAATAAAAAAGTAATAAAAAAACGTGTCATAAATGACACCAAAATTCAATAAAATATAATATACAAAATAAAAGTTAATTCAAAAAAAAGATCTAAATGTAAAAAACTAAAAACAACAATAAACTTTAATATAATGCACTTAAAACAAATATATACCAACACAAAAACATAAAAAGATAATACAAACTTTCTTTAAAAATAATACAAATGTATGTATATTCACAATTACATAATCACATATACATATATAAAGAATAGTTAAACCAATAAGTTCCCACATGTCTAATGTATATTATATATATTCTAATAGAATAGAAGAAAACTCCCCAAAAAAATATGAAATATTTAAATATATGTTAAGCTAAAACTTAAAATATAATTTACAAAAAACAAATCGTTTACCAAATAAAAGTGCTTTAAGAAAAAATTATTTTAAAAAAAATCACTAAAGATTCTATTTATAGGTTTGACAAAAAATATGATTCTAAAATAAAAATTAAAAACAAATTCTTAGTTTACAAAGAAAAAATTTAAATTAAAAAAGTGAACACAGACCAAAAAATGAACATATTTTAAATTAGAAAGCAATCTAAATATGCACAACATAAATTTATATTAATATCTAAATATAATACAACATAGAAACCCCTAACATTACTCTAAACAAAACACGTAATAAACATCACATATGGCAAAAATATAAAATTAACATGAAAAAATAATTAATATTCAAACAAATAAAACAATTTAACCCATACATATTTCCAAAAAGGTTAAAAAATGCCTTTAAAAACTATAAAAACACAGAAACAAAATATCTAAAAAAATTCAAGATAACCATTAAATTAAATAATCAAAAAGATAAAAAGATAATAATAAATTGTTATACGAATATAGTACCTATATTTCAAGTATATCATATATAATCTAATAAAATAAAAAATAATAAAAAATAGTTATGAAATACTAAAAAATATGTTAGCCTAAACTTTGAAATATAAATTATTGAAAAACCATTTACAAGAAAAAAACAAATAACATATGTATTATTATCATTAAAAGTAAAAATATTATTCAAAATGTTATAAAACTAATTTTTCAAGAAAAAAAATTATAATGAAAACAGTACTAAAAATTATTAATAAAGTTACTGTTGGTCCCGGAGTATTGCAGTAGGGGGGGTTGAATGCAATACTGATAAAATCGAATCTTTAAATCAACAACGAAAATAAAGATTATAGATTATCAGTAGATGTATGGAAACAATAAGTGAAACAAGATTTCTCACAAAATAAATGTTTTATTTATTTTGTGTGAAGTGTTGCTACAACCTGGAGAGAGTGTTTCTTCAGCTTCGATATCTCAATAGATACAAATTGCTTCGTGTGCGTGCATGGATAGAAAAGAATCTAAGATGTATCTAAGTAGACTAAGATACTCTATTGTCCCTATCGCATGGGGTGTTGAGCTGCTGTCGTTTTCAAGTGGCAGCTCATTACAATTTGCACACCCATGTGACTTTCCCAAATTGCTATACAGACAGGATAAACCTTATAAGTAAAGCAACCTAGATTCTTTCTATTTCTAGCTAATACAATTCTAGTAGATGTGGATATCACATGCTCCTCGAATTGACCAGCCTTGTCTTGTGAATCTCTTAAGCTTCTGTCGTAGTCTTGCAGGTCTGCTACAAACGATAGTGTGTTGCAGCAAATCTGTTTCTTGAACATGTAACCTGTCACGGGCTTTGACTGAGAAGATATCCAATTCAAATTATTCAAGGCGACAGTAACCTTAACCACAGAGTCTGTTGTCAAAGGAATATTCAGTGGTTGACAGTACGAGCTCCCGCCAATGTTGTTGTCGGAACTCCAGACTTGCTGTCAAGTGTGAGAATGTCATTGTCTCTTGCTTCGTCCAATGTTGCTGTCAAATGTAGCTTTGTCGTGACTTTGCAACAATTGTCTTCTTGTAACTTTACTGTCAGGGACATGACAGTAACCTTTATTCTTGCTGTCTTCTGGATGTATTCCTTGAGGCTTGAACAAGTGTATGAACTTCTCCCAAATCATACAATTATTACATGACAGCAATTATTCGAATATGAAGACATACTCTGGCTGTGACAGTATGTTCGACTTAGTAAAAACTAAGTACAGGGAAATATAGTTAAGTTGTCTCTATGCTATCACCCATAAATCCCAACAATCTTCCCCAATTTGTTTTTATGGACAATAACAACAAATTTAAAATCAAAACATGCCGGCAACTTAACTAACATAGATCAGAATAGTTGAAATACCATATCTGATAAATGTTGAAGAAAAATCTAGAACATGAAGCTTATGAATTAACTGCAAATCAATTGCTCCTATTGAATGAGCAAATCAGAGTTTAACTTAGCTTGATTTTGGCAGTCTCCAGTTGTTCAGATTTTTCCCTCTCTTCTGAGAGCTTCAATTCTTGCTTTTCTGAGGTCTTCAACTAAAGCTTTTTCTTCTGGTGATCTGGCATCATCTTCAATGTCTTCAATGTACCCTTGTATCACTCGAGAAGTAAATACTTTAGCATCTTTTAGATCAAACCAAGTTTCAAAATCATACGTGTATGTTCTGAACTTCAGAATTCCTTGGATGAACTTGAACCTCCTTCGAGGAAAAGCATTTAAGGATTCTCTTCTTTTTCTATCTAGCTTTGGATCTTCATTTCTCCTCTGATCAAATATTTCCTCTAGTTCCCAAGCAACTAGCATTTCGAGCTTATGAGTAGATCCAACAGCTTTCCAATAGAGATCCTTCAGTATACTGGTCCTCAGCTTGTGAAAACTATCAACATAGATTTCTTGATTGTCATCCTTGATTCTCAGAGGATTATCCAGTACACAGGGCTGATAACTTGCTTCCTCACTGAATAGCTTGTTGATTTCCTTGTAGCTTTCCTTCAGTTGAGCTTCTTATTAACACAAAATCACGTAAGCGTACGTGGTCACAAGTAATACAGGTATAAGTCAAGTTCGTTCCGACAGAGATCTGATTTTTAATTCAATTTAGTACCTATGCAACAATGTATGGTTTTAATTCACTGCTAAGACAAATAACAAGATTGAGTTTTGATTAACTAAAATTAACTAAGGAAGTAAATTAACAACTAAGAATTAAATTAACTAATCAAAAATCGGATTACTTATATGAGAATAAACATGGAATCCAAGTTTCATTATCTACTTCACTTAGAGTCGCTGCCTTTAATCAATACATGCAATGGTTTTGATATCTGATCGAATAACACGAAATAAGTAAAAGTTACCTCTCGGTATACTAGTACCAAACTACACATACATCCACAAAAGAGATAGAAGATGAGTAGACACCTATTATGTTTAGACCCTATATCTCTATAGAATTTGAAAACATAAAGGTTTAAGCACAAGTTATCACTTAGATCACATAGGGTAGCATAATATCTATATTTACGCCACAAATCATGTTGTTAAAACATCAACCTATCATATGCTAGCATGGCAAGTTCTAAATCTCAAGATCCACTCTCGTTTAGCAAGAGATTAACAAATTAGATGTTAGCTACGCATCTAAATACATGAAACACAACCATACGAGGATATCAAGAATTCACCACACATAAATCTTTAAGGCATGCAAACTACTAAGCTACATAGATAAATCCGCTAGGATCCCACGACAACGATTAGTTCATAATTGAACCTTTCGTCACCATGGGATTTGATGAAAACAAGATAATGAACAAGATAACAAAGATGAATAAATCAATAATGTAACAAGGTTTAGAGAACAAATCCGCGAATGAAACAAGCATCCAAAAGATACGCCTAAACAAAGGAATCCAAGAAAACTATGTCTAGATCTTCTTGTCGTCACAATCCTCGCCTTGGCTTCTCGATCTCGTGCTATGAACGATTTTTAACTGAATTCTGGTGTGTAGATGGTTGTGTAGGTGATGCTTTTTATGTCCCCCAAGGTGTGTATTTATAGCCCCAAGTTGCCTCCTCAACAAGCAATTACCGTCTTTGAATTAGGATAGAATTTTGGCAATTTCCATTCATGATTAAAATAGAATTGCAATTCCCATGTTTAAGTCTTATTCTGGAAGTTTCTGGTCATTCATGTGATTCCACAATGATTAGAATTAGCAAACTAAGCAATTTCCTTCTAAAAATCAGTTTCCAACAGCATTCTGTCAAATTTCCCGCAGCTAGGCGCGGCCGCGCGGCCCTGTAGTGCAGATCAGGCGCGCCCACGCACTTACAAACTCTGGAGACCTGCTAGGCGCGCCTACGCGCAGATATAGCTAAAACTGAGCGTGCCCGCGCTAGTACTGATTCTGCAGATTTATTTTCTTTTCTTTTTCTAATTTATTCTACAATTCTTTTGCAACTTCAATCCCTTGTTCTTTTGAGCTTAGAGACACTGTTTAATCAATGAAACCACCACACCTATATAGAAACAATAACCTGCACGATCTTCACAAAAATACATTAAAACACACAAATACTTGAGTCCAAAGCGATCAATTCAAGCCATAATGGAGCGATCCCAGTGGATATAAATCCACTTATCACACCCCCAAACTTAAACTGATGCTTGTCCTCAAGCATAAACAGATAAAACTATATACAACTAACTAGTACCACTTCCGTAGGTGATCACGGTTGCATTTGGCATATGCAACAAGCCCTTTAAACCCCTAGGCAGCCCTAGTGGACGAGTAAGGTCTCGTGAGGGCCTATAGTGAATGTACCCACAAAATCCATTTAATCATAATGCAATGCAATGCATGAATGCAACTAATATGAAAATGCAAAGATCCCCTCAAACTTACCAAAACCAACTAACAAGAAAATATCTCAAAGAATGCAACAAATCCAAGCAGAGCTCGACTAAGTCCCCGTATACTAACAATACATGACAGAAACGTGCGTGTGTGCAATGCTCATTAGAAATACTCCATAAACTAGGTCAAAAATCATACATGCCTTCCGTCAAGACAATCACAGGTTTATAACTAGAATAGACTGTAGACACTTCATAACTTAAGAACACCTCCACCCTTATCCAAAGTAGACAGAAACTCATGCTTTATTACTAAACTAAGACACTATATACAATACGCATGCTTATTTAACCGTGCAATGAATGAGACCCCAAAAGGCTTATACAATAATACCCATGTAGCGAGTGTTAGGTCAGCAATCCCAAACCACAAGGGCTTTAGGTTACTAGGACTAAGTCCCCTCAGACTTAATTACTCGAGTATTAAAGAGCTCACTCTGATTAATTTTTCATGTAAACAAATAAAAATTTGACTCTTTTTTTTCTTTTTTCTTTTTCTGATTTTTTTTTTTGAACAATCTGGAATGAGCCTTTCTCATTTCCAACCCTAGACTACTCATATAAATATGAGCCGGCTACTAGCCATTTGACACCTAGCCATTATTTAACAAATAATTACAACTAGCATGAAATTCCTGTTTTCCCCCAAACTTAGATTTTAGTGCTCCTGCGCTATAAAGGGAATAACGAAAATTCTAAGAATAATCAGGTGATTAAATCTCAAAACATCCAACAGGCATAACCCTAACCTAGCCCAAAAGCACCCAATGAGACTGTGTAATTAGCTTTGTTCCCGTAACATGCAAGTCAATTCCTAGGAACTATAAATCAACCCTCTATTCATCATTATCACACTCAATTAAACATCTACCTACCAATCAGAATCAGCTCGTCCTAAGGGATCATGAAATATGCATGCCATGAAAATGCAACTAAAAATGAACTCACATTGTATAAAAAAAATAACAGAATGCCATATATGAAACGAACATAAATAACACGAACATACATGCATGAATTTCTACTAATATTCAAAACATGATATCTATATGAACACAATGACACACAATAACTATTAACATATATATATATATATACTACTTATCCCCCAAATCACCCCAAAACTTAAAAGATTCAATGTCTTCATTGAATGGAAGTAAATACAAGGGATAGTAGGAAACATACCTAAAAATACCGAAACACATGGGTTGCCTCCCACGAAGCGCTGTCGTTAATGTCATTTAGCCGGACAATTATGATTCAAATCATGGTGGCTCGAAAATCGCAGTCAACTTGTCCTTAGCAGAAGTACCATTCACCCATTGTCTGACAACCTTCTTGCTATCTTCCCACATCTTTTCTAACTCAAACTTCACTTTGCCTCTTCCACCAATCGACTTCTTCGGCTTCTTTTTCTTTCTTAGCCCTCTAAGATATTTATCCCTTTCAGTTGACTAAACCACACACTCTTCTACCCCATCATCAACTATCCACATTCTTAACACATTATCGTGACCCTCTTCAAAAATCACTAACTCATCATTCAGAAGGACATACCTCAAATGGGATGGAAGTTTTCCGAGCTTGACATTCGAGAGATCTCGAACTGAAGAACTGTCAATGGAATCACAGATGTGATGCTTTAGCATGTGTGTGTCCGACTTTTCACTCAACAACTGATCAAACTTCTTTCTCTGACCCGTATCAACCATTTCCACACTGAAACACTCTTCATCCTCTGTCGGAAATTTCATGGCCTTGAACACATTAAAGGTGACATTCTGATCTTGCACCCTCATTGTAAGCTCTCCTTTTTGCACATCGATCAAAGTACGACCTGTAGCTAAAAAAGGCCTTCCCAAAATTATGGGAATCTTCTTATCTTCTTCGAAATCCAGAATCACAAAATCGGCAGGAAATATGAGCTTATCAACCTTCACCAAGACATCCTCTACTATACCCCTCGGATAAGTGATCGACCTATCAACCAACTATAAGGAGATGTTGGTTGGTTTTGGCTCCGGTAGACCAAGTTGCTTGAAAACAGACAAGGGCATGAGATTAATACTAGCTCCCAAATCACATAAGCATTTGTCAAAAGACAACTTTCCAATGGTGCATGGAATTGTGAAACTTCCCGAATCTTTCAATTTAGGTGGCAACTTCTGTTGCAGAACAGCACTACACTCCTCCGTCAAAGCCACTGTTTCAAAATCTTCCAATTTTCTCTTCCGAGACAAATATCCTTCATGAACTTTGCATATCTCGGCATCTGCTCCAATGCTTCAACAAAATGAATGTTAATGGATAGTTTCTTGAAGACATCCATAAACTTTTGAAACTGTATTTCTTGACTTTTCTGCACGTGTCGAGGAAATGGAGGAGGCGGATGGATCTGATTATTCTTTGAAGTTTGCTCCAGAGTAGACTTTTCAACAGACTTCTTGCTCTTCTCTTTTTCACCAACTAGCTCATCAGCTACTAAATCAGATTTCTCAATTTCGGGCACTGCAGATTTTTCAACCTACTGATTCTGAACATCTTCTTCATCTTCCTTAGCTGCTGATTTTGGATCTACTGTAACCTTTCCCGATCTCAAAGTAACTGCCTTCACCTGCTCATGGACCTCCCTTCTGCCTGGATTAACCTTTGTATCACTAGGAAGAGTTCCTTGTTGCCTACTAAGTAAAACACTTGCAAGCTGTCCCATCTTGTTCTCCAAAGTCTTTTAAGAAACTGACAGGATTTTAATCATCATCCTCAACTCATCCATTTCTAATTTTTCATTAGAAGATTTCCCCACATTAGCCTGGGGTTGTTGCTAAAATCCCGGGGGTTGATATGGTTGCCTTGGAGCATACGGCTGTTGATAGCCCTGGTTAAATGGCTTCGCTTGATGTCCCTGAAACTGCTGCTGATAAGGTTATTGAGCACCTTGATTGTTGCTCCAGCTGAAATTAGGATGATTCCGATTATTAGGATGATAAGTGGCTGGAACTGATGCAGTAGATCTCTAGAAATTACTCACGAACTGTGCTGATTCAGAAGAGATAGCACACTGATTCGTCTCATGTGCGCCCGCACATAGCTCACAAACACTAGCCACCTGCTGAACTCCATAATTTGCAAGAGAATCCACCTTCATCGTCAAAGCCTTCAACTGAGCTGCAATAGCTGAAGCTGCATCCACTTCAAAAATACATGCTACCTTGCCTTGAGATAGTCTCTGGGTAGGATTCTGATATTCATTGGCAGCCATCGTCTCAATAAGTTCATAAGCTTCATCGTAGTTCTTAGCCCATAGAGCTCCACCTGATGTTGCATCTAACATAGGTCTAGACTGTGCTCCCAACCCATTGTAGAAACTATTGATAACCATCCAATCAGGCATGCCATGATGTGGACACCTACGAAGCATCTCCTTATAACGTTCCCAAGCCTCACATAAATATTCTCCAGATTGCTGTTGAAATTGAGTTAACTGGTTCCTTATTGCTGCAGTTTTCGCCATAGGGAAGAATTTAGTAAGAAACTTCTGAGCAAGATCCTCCCATGTAGTAATGGAACCAGGTGGTAGAGAGTGTAACCAGCCCTTGGCCTTATCCTTCAAAGAAAATGGAAAAAGTCTCAACTTGATAGCATCATCTGACACACCATTGAACTTGAAAGTATCACAGATCTCGATAAAGTCCCGAATATGCATGTTATGATCCTCCGTAGAAGCACCCCCAAACTGAACCAAATTCTGTACCATCTGAATAGTGCCCGGCTTGATTTCAAAGTTATTAGCCGTGATGGCTGGCCTGATAATACTAGACTGGATATCATTGATCTTCGGCTGAGAATATTCCTTCAAAGCCTTAGCAGCTGCTGCATCTGCCATCTCTACTGTAGTTTCAAATTCCTCTTTCTTATCCTCTCTATTCTCTACAAGATCGTCTTCTGCCAGTTCTTCCAAACGAGCTTGTAAGCGTGTTCGCATACAAACCTAAGTACCTGAAACACCACGAAACAAATAAACTAAGTAAGAAATCCGAGTCAGTGAACGCTAACGACCACTATTGACAAGCACATAAACTAAAAATAAAACACCGATGATCCCCGGCAGCGGCGCCAAAAACTTGTTTGCACTAAATCACGCAAGCGTACGTGGTCACAAGTAATACAGGTATAAGTCAAGTTCGTTCCCACAGAGATCTGGTTTTTAATTCAATTTAGTACATATGCAACAACGTATGGTTTTAATTCACTGCTAAGACAAATATCAAATTGGGATTTTTAATTATCTAAATTAAACTAAGATGCAAATTATAAAACTAAGACTTAAATTAACTAATAAGAATAGAAATCGAATTACTTATATGAGAATAAACATGGAATCCTAACTTCATTATCTACTTCACTTAGAGTTGTTGCCTTTAATCAATACATGCGATGGTTTTGATATCTGATCGAATAACACGAAATAAGTAGAAGTTACCTCTCGGTATACTAATACCAAACTAAACATACATCCACAAAAGAGGTAGAAGATGAGTAGACACCTATTATGTTTAGACCCTATATCTCTATAGAATTTGAAAACATAAAGGTTTAAGCACAAGTTATCCACTTAGATCACATAGGGTAGCATACTTTCTCTATTTACGCCACAAATCATGATGTTAAAACATCAACCTATCCCATGCTAGCATGGCAAATTCTAAATCTCAAGATCCACTCTCGTTTAGCAAGAGATTAACAAATTAGATGTTAGCTACGCATCTAAATACATGAAACACAACCATACGAGGATATCAAGAATTCACCACACATAAATCTTTAAGGCATGCAAACTACTAAGCTACATAGATAAATCCGCTAGGATCCCACGACAACGATTAGTTCATAATTGAACCTTTCGTCACCATGGGATTTGATCAAAACATGATAATGAACAAGATAACAAAGATGAATAAATCAATAATGTAACAAGGTTTAGAGAACAAAACCGCGAATGAAACAAGAATCCAAAAGATACGCCTAAACAAAGGAATCCAAGAAAACTATGTCTAGATCTTCTTGTCATCACAATCCTCGCCTTGGCTTCTCGATCTCGTGCTATGAATGATTTTTAACTGAATTCTGGTGTGTAGATGGTTGTGTAGGTGATTGTGTAGGTGATGTTTTTTATGTCCCCCAAGGTGTGTATTTATAGCCCCAAGTTGCCTCCTCAAAAAGCAATTACCGTCTTTGAATTAGGATAGAATTTCGGCAATTTCTGTTCTTGATTGAAATAGAATTGCAATTCCCATGTTTAAGTCTTATTCTGGAAGTTTCTGGTCATTCATGTGATTCCACAATTATTAGAATTAGCAAACTAAGTAATTTCCTTCTAAAAATCGGTTTCCAGTAGCATTCTGTCAAATTTCCCACAGCCAGGCGCGGCCGCGCGGCCCTGTAGTGCAGATCAGGCGCGCCCGCGCACTTACAAACTCTGGAGACCTGCCAGGCGCCCCCGCGCGCGGATATAGCTAAAACTGAGCGCGCCCATGCTAGTACTGATTCTGCAGATTTATTTTCTTTTCTTTTGCTAATTTCTTCTACAATTCTTTTGCAACTTCAATCCCTTGTTCTTTTGAGCTTAGAGACACTGTTTAATCAATGAAACCACCACACCTACATAGAAACAATAACCTGCACGATCTTCACAAAAATACATTAAAACACACAAATACTTGAGTCCAAAGCGATCAATTCAAGCCATAATGGAGCGATCCCAGTGGATATAAATCCACTTATCACTTTTAAGTTTCAGCACTTTGTTTGGCAGATGTGGCAGGTTTGGTAGGTTTGGTAGATTGGGATGATTTAGCTCTAGCATCCTGATAAGCTTGTTCTGCTTCATATTCAGCCATGCCTGCCCTTGTAAAAGGACAATGTGCTGCTGTAAGGTCCACATCAGGCATTGGTTCCCCATCAGAACTAACTTCAAGGTCTACATCATCATGTGCTCTCCAGTCACCATACTTCTCAAAGAATTCAGCATATCTTTGAGCATAGTATTCTTTGACATGCTCTAACATACAACTGGAAATATCTTGGTCTGTTTCCATGAGAGTGATCATCCTTTCCAAAACGAAGAAATCAATTCTTCTCCTTACTTTAACCGTTTTGCATGAGAGATCATGCATGTCTACCACATGTGAAACTATCTCCATAGTGAAGTCTGGTTCTATAGTTATACATGTAGTTCCACAGTCCTTGAGATCATACTTGCGTACATTTTTGTTGACTGGGTCTAGTTCCACTGAGACAGATGTAATGCTCCCATCAATTGACTTTTTCAATAGTTCAAAACTATTTACTTTTCTCTTATCAATGGGCTTCTCTGTCAAAACTGCTCCATGCTTCTTTTTCTTTGCTGCTGCAATTGTCTTCCCTTTTATCTTAGTGGCACGATAGGCTTGTGCTCTTGTCTTTCTTCTGTTGGATGTGAAATTCTTGACAAGCTTTCGTACCTTGACAATTTCTTCAAGTTGACCCTTGACAGCATCTTCCTTGACAGCAACTTTGACAGCTTCGACTACTTGGCTCTTGACAGCATCTTTCACTTGGGTGTTGATAAGTGGATTTTATATCCACTTGGATCACTCAATTCGGCTTAAATTGGCATCTTGGTCTCAAGTAATCATGTGTTTTAACGAGTTTTTGTATAGAATTGTGTAGGACATCATTTGCAGGGTTTCCAGTAGCTATATGGTGTTTTGAACATCAATAGAACAAGTGCCGGGAATTGCGGTTGAAGACGGAGGAAAAATCAGCAAGAGCAAGTTCCAGTCTGCATGGTCAGAAGTCCAGCGCGGGCGCGCCTAGATTAGGCAGGTGGAGCGCGCGGGCATGTGATAATGTGTATTTTATACACATTTTGTCCTTTATTCTCTTGCATTTTTGTTAGTTTCGAATGTTGTTTTATCGATATTAATTATGTTTTTCATCTTTCAGTGCCTCATGCTTAATTGTTGAAAAGATGGATTATTTTGGGCTTGAAAGTGAAGATTATTCAAGAGGGAAGTTAGAAGATGCAAGCTCGCGATGTCGGGAGGTGTTTAATGCATTATATTGAAGATTTTATCTTGCACGGGCTGCTGTACGGCCGTTCAACAAGCTGTGCAAGGTGTTCCAAGTAGTGCAGAATGGACAGAATTTTGTACGGGCTACTGCACGGCCGTGCAACAGGCCGTGCAAAAATCTGCTGTGCATAAAAGAGGCCAAACCCTACATTTATAACATCTTATCTTATAACCTAACATTCTCTCTTAACATATAACTTCACCATCTTCTTAGCCTCTTCAAGAACACAATTAGGGTTAGTAGGAATTAGAGAGGAGACATTAATTACTTGTAATCTAGCATTGATTATGAGTAACTAACTCCATATATTTGGCTCAAGGAAGCATCTCTTGTACTAAACCCATTCAATTTAAGTAAGATCTATTTCACTCTATCTTGAATTCTTGAGTTGTATTGTTTATGATTTTGCTTGGAGAATTGTAAGTTGCTTCAATTTGCTCTTCTTGTAATATCAATTGCTAATTGTTTGTGCTAATCCGTAATTGTTAGTGCATTCATTATAGTAGCACAAGTTTAGTGTACCTAAATTCTCAAGATTCAAGTGCAAATACCTAGGTTGAGCTTCTCATCCTTGGGTTTGTCCTAACCTCTCTTTGTTTAATTCCTTGACTTGGTTAAATTGATAGTGCTTCATTATTGGTTGCTAGTGTCAAGAGAGCTAATTTACGTGCTTCACTAAATTAGTGTTTATAATAGAAGAGAAATAAGTGATTGTGTGCTTCACCAATTACCAACAGCCTTCTCCATTCAACAATCTAACATCCTTCGACCTTCTCCTCCGGTCACCATCCTCTTCAACAGCACCACCACACCTCCCTTCCAACCAACTCGCGACATCACCTACATTCTCCATCCCCTTCTTTCTCCGTTCGTCCTACATCTCCCCTTCTTTTTCCTTCATTCACCCTCTCACCCAGCAGCACCACCTCCGTTTATCTTTTTCGTCCCACTCTTCCGCCACAACACCCCTTCTTCCCTTTTCGCGCACAGGACACAGCCCCTTCCCCTGTTTTATTCTTAGTTCTTTGTTTTGTTTTGATTTTTTTATTTACTTATTTAATTTTGATTTTGATTTTTGATTTTAATTTTCTAAAACTAAACAATTTTTGTAAATTCTGAAATCAATTTAAATTTAATTTATTTTGATTTTTGATTTTATTATTAATCGGTTAGTGGTTTATTTTATTTTTAACACAAAAAAAAAAAAACAAAAACCAAAATTTTGATTCTTTTTAATTTTGATTTTAGTTTTTCATTTTCTAAAATCAATAATTTTTGTAAATTCTAAAATCAATTTAAATTTACTTAATTTTGATTTTTGATTTTATTATGAATTGGTTAGTTATTTTATTTTATTTATTTCAATATTTTTTTTTTAAAAAAAAAAACAAAAGCAAATATTTTTTTTATTTTTTTTTTATTTCCTTAATTAGTGTAGTGCAGGGCTTTGAAGGGGTTGGATATCGGCTTGTCGGCTATTTTTGTTGGGTTGATTATGGTGTGTGGCGGTATTTTCATTCGTGATTTGCAAGTTCGGAGTTGGATTTTGGCAAAGCATTAGTGGTGCTCCCGGTGCTTATTGCTTATTTTCAGGGAAGTTTTCTTTCACGTTTGTTTCTCCCTCATTTTTTATTTGTCATGCATGAGGACATGCCATGTTTTAAGTGGGGGAAGGTTTGTTTATTAGGTTTGTTTATTTTGATGTCCGTCTCGTTTGCATTTAGAAATAAGTTTAGTCATAAAGCTTGTTTACTTGTTGGTAAAATTTATGGCATTGAGCTTGCAACCTTGTTTTCTCCTATTTTGTGCCTAGCATTATCAATTTGATGTGAATCTATAAGTTTGATGCACCTTTTTGCACACACGCACTTAAAATGACATGAAAAGTCTAGATTGTTGTAATTAAATTGTGAGCATGATGATTATTTCTTAGCATGCATGGAATCAAATCGAGAAGATGTTATTACAACGTAAACCTTGTGAGGCCTTGAACGATGATTTCTTTTGCTTGTGTGTTGCTCCCTCTTTATGTGTGTTTCTTGCTCTAGGGCTTGCATTAAACCTTCATTTATGGATGCACCATAATAAGGAAATTCTTTTTAGGATAGCCTTTTTGGCCTTTCTAGCTTGTGAACCATGAAAGTAATCCCTAGTTACCCCTTTTGAAGCTTATATCCATATTTTTCTTCGTCACTCTCCCCTTTTATACATGAGTCATAGCCAAATACTTCACTCTCGACCTAGTTGAGCTAGTTGAGTCTTGGAAAGAATTGATTGATGAGCATGAGAATTTGGAGATGTTGTGAAGAGGAATAATGTTATTTATTGTAAGTGGGAACTAGTTTGTATATATCTAGATGTGGTTCAAAGTTCTTTGTAGTATTTATTTATGTTATGCATCCCCTTTGCTAAAAAACAAAAAAAAAAAGCAATAAGTAAAGGGGTATAAAAAAAATGAAAAAAAAATGAAAAAAAGAAAAAGAAAAAGAAAACAATAAATCTTTGTACTTTATTTTGTTTCAATTTTCTTGGTAAATGTGGTTGTGTATTGTAATTGTAAATGAGTGGAGATATGCTTTAGTTTGAGAATTTGGTGCATGAAGAGAGCAAGTGTCATTTTGACTCAAATAGCGAGACTTTTACACGTTCCTTGAACTTAAATTTTCCTTCCTTCACCCAAGCCTCGTTACAACCCATTTTATGAATTCCTTGTTTTTGGTGCAATCCGGAATTTAGGTGGACATGCAAGGTCAAGTAGAGCGCATGCATTTAGACTTGGAGTTGAGTGAAATCTCTAGCCCATACTTGTGTGATGCATAATTGAGAGATGTGAGATTTTTCACCATACAATTTCATCTTCTTAATGCGAAGCCATGTATGCTTTGTGATAATCTTGTCTAGTGTTCACGATTGAAGTACATTCATTCTAGCTTTAATGTCATGGTTACATTTTGCACAAGGTGTGTTATCTTGATTCTTGAATTGGTTGTTAGCTCGTTAGAGTGGATGACATGGTGAATAGCTCTGTATGCTTGATTTTAGTTTCAAGTAGATATAGCACCATGCATGGCTTGTTTTCTATTTGTATGACGATTCGGACATGTGAGTGTAGTAATTAGTTTAATTAGTAGGTAATGTTAGTTTCTTGTTTGTTAGTGTCTTTTGTGATTTTGTGGGTACATCATCTATAAACCCTCACGAGACCTCACTCGTCCACTAGGGCTACCTAGGGGTTCCAAGGGCTTGTTGCATATGCCAAATGCAACCGTGATCACCTACGGAAGTGGTACTAATTAGGAGTATATGGTTATGTTAATTTTAGTTTGCTCGGGACTAGCAAAGTTCAAGTGGGGGAAGATTTGATAATGTGTATTTTATACACATTTTGTCCTTTATTCTCTTGCATTTTTGTTAGTTTCGAATGTTGTTTTATCGATATTAATTATGTTTTTCATCTTTCAGTGCCTCATGCTTAATTGTTGAAAAGATGGATTATTTTGGGCTTGAAAGTGAAGATTATTCAAGAGGGAAGTTAGAAGATGCAAGCTCGCGATGTCGGGAGGTGTTTAATGCATTATATTGAAGATTTTATCTTGCACGGGCTGCTGTACGGCCGTTCAACAAGCTGTGCAAGGTGTTCCAAGTAGTGCAGAATGGACAGAATTTTGTACGGGCTACTGCACGGCCGTGCAACAGGCCGTGCAAAAATCTGCTGTGCATAAAAGAGGCCAAACCCTACATTTATAACATCTTATCTTATAACCTAACATTCTCTCTTAACATATAACTTCACCATCTTCTTAGCCTCTTCAAGAACACAATTAGGGTTAGTAGGAATTAGAGAGGAGACATTAATTACTTGTAATCTAGCATTGATTATGAGTAACTAACTCCATATATTTGGCTCAAGGAAGCATCTCTTGTACTAAACCCATTCAATTTAAGTAAGATCTATTTCACTCTATCTTGAATTCTTGAGTTGTATTGTTTATGATTTTGCTTGGAGAATTGTAAGTTGCTTCAATTTGCTCTTCTTGTAATATCAATTGCTAATTGTTTGTGCTAATCCGTAATTGTTAGTGCATTCATTATAGTAGCACAAGTTTAGTGTACCTAAATTCTCAAGATTCAAGTGCAAATACCTAGGTTGAGCTTCTCATCCTTGGGTTTGTCCTAACCTCTCTTTGTTTAATTCCTTGACTTGGTTAAATTGATAGTGCTTCATTATTGGTTGCTAGTGTCAAGAGAGCTAATTTATGTGCTTCACTAAATTAGTGTTTATAATAGAAGAGAAATAAGTGATTGTGTGCTTCACCAATTATCTTGGTTAGGTAGAGTTGGATATATTTTGCTTGATTGGGTTGAAGTGCTTGATTTGCATTAATCCTTGGGTCAAATATCTCTATATCTTGCTTATTTACTCATTGTGTTGTTGTGTTGGTAAATTTGGATGATTGGCATTAACTTAGTTGTATATCTCTAGAAATTTATTTATTGTATGTAAGGTGTTTGATAGAACACCTCAACCAAACTCAAACCCCCCCTTTGTCCATACTTCTAAATTGTAAGAAATAATATACTCGAAATCAATATTGATAGTCCTTCCCTGTGAACGAACTTCGAAAAACACTACCTTCAGCATGCTTGGAGGAGCAGTAATGATTGTACAGCGCGGGCGCGCCTGGAAACAGTAGGAAGTGCACGCGGTCGCACCTGGCTCGACAGAAACTTGTTGAATTCAACTTCAAATAGGGAAAGTTGCCTCCAATCTTTTCCTAATCATATGGTAACTGTTTTGGACGGCCAGAAACTTCTAGAATCAGACTTAAACATGGGAATTGCAATTCTAATCCATTCAAGAACGGAAAATACAGGAATTCTATTCTAATTAAAAGACGATAATTACTTGTTGAGGAGGCAACTTGGGGCTATAAATACACACCTTGGGGGACATCAAAATAATCATCTACACACCAGAGATCAGATTCACAACACATCAGAGAAGCAAGGGAGACAAGTTGGAGAAGGATTCACCAACGCTCGTGACAAGCAACGGAGATCTAGATCTACTTCATCTTTTGTTTTCTTCTATTAGGATACATTATTATTCAAACTTTGTTTTTACCATGTATTCATCAAATCCCATGGTGACGAAAGATTCAATTATGAGCTAATCATTGTCATGGGATCCTAGCGGATTTATCTATGTAGCTTAGTAGTTTGCATGCCTTAAAGATTTATGTGTGGTGAATTATTGATATCCTCGTATGGTTGTGTTTCATGTATTTAGATGTGTAGCTAACATCTAATTTGTTAATCTCTTGCTAAACGAGAGTGGATCTTGAGATTTAGAACTTGCCATGCTAGCATAGGATAGGTTGATATTTTAACATCATGATTTGTGGCGTAAATAGAGATAGTATGCTACCCTATGTGATCTAAGTGGATAACTTGTGCTTAAACCTTTATGTTTTCAAATTCTATAGAGATATAGGGTCTAAACATAATAGGTGTCTACTCATCTTCTATCTCTTTTGTGGATGTATGTTTAGTTTGGTATTAGTATACCGAGAGGTAACTTCTACTTATTTCGTGTTATTCGATTAGATATCAAAACCATCGCATGTATTGATTAAAGGCAACAACTCTAAGTGAAGTAGATAATGAAGTTAGGATTCCATGTTTATTCTCATATAAGTAATTCGATTTCTATTCTTATTAGTTAATTTAAGTCTTAGTTTTATAATTTGCATCTTAGTTTAATTTAGATAATTAAAAATCCCAATTTGATATTTGTCTTAGCAGTGAATTAAAACCATACGTTGTTGCATATGTACTAAATTGAATTAAAAACCAGATCTCTGTGGGAACGAACTTGACTTATACCTGTATTACTTGTGACCACGTACGCTTGCGTGATTTAGTGCAAACAAGTTTTTGGCGCCGCTACCGGGGATCATCGGTGTTTTATTTTTAGTTTATGTGCTTGTCAATAGTGGTCGTTAGCGTTCACTGACTTGGATTTCTTACTTAGTTTATTTGTTTCGTGGTGTTTCAGTTACTTAGGTTTGTATGCGAACACGCTTACAAGCTCGTTTGGAAGAACTGGCAGAAGACGATCTTGTAGAGAATAGAGAGGATAAGAAAGAGGAATTTGAAACTACAGTAGAGATAGATGATGCAGCAGCAGCTAAGGCTTTGAAGGAATATTCTCAGTCGAAGATCAATGATATCCAGTCTAGTATTATCAGGCCAGCCATCACGGCTAATAACTTTGAAATCAAGCCGGGCACTATTCAGATGGTACAGAATTCGGTTCAGTTTGGGGGTGCTTCTACGGAGGATCATAACATGCATATTCGGGACTTTATCGAGATCTGTGATACTTTCAAGTTCAATGGTGTGTCGGATGATGCTATCAAGTTGAGGCTTTTCCCATTCTTTTTGAAGGATAAGGCCAAGTTCACTCTCTGCCACCTGGTTCCATTACTACATGGGAGGATCTTGCTCAGAAGTTTCTTACTAAATTCTTCCCTATGGCAAAAACTGCAGCAATAAGGAACCAGCTAACTCAATTTCAACATCAATCTGGAGAATCTTTGTGTGAGGCTTGGGAACGATACAAGGAGATGCTTCGTAGGTATCCACATCATGGTATGCCTGATTGGATGGTTATCAATAGTTTTTACAATGGGTTGGGAGCACAGTCTAGACCTATGCTAGATGCAACATCAGGTGGAGCTCTATGGGCTAAGAGCTACGATGAAGCTTATGATCTTATTGAGACGATGGCTTCCAATGAATATCAGAATCCAACCTAGAGGCTTTCTCAAGGCAAGGTAGCAGGTATTTTTGAAGTGGATGCAGCTTCAGGTATTGTAGCTCAGTTGAAGGCTTTGACTATGAAGGTGGATTCTCTTGCAAATTATGGACTTCAGCAGTTGGCTAGTGTTTGTGAGCTATGTGCGGGCGCACATGAGATGAATCAGTGTGCTATCTCTTCTGAATCGGCACAGTTCGTGAGTAATTTCCATAGACCTGTTGCACCAGTTCCTGCCACCTATCATCCAAACAACAGGAATCATCCTAACTTCAGCTGGAGCAATAACCAAGGTGCTCAACAACCTCAGCAGCCCTATCAGCAGTTTCAGGGTCAGCAAGCAAGGCCATTAGGGCTATCAGCAGCCATATGCTCCAAGGCCACCATATCAACCTCCGGGATTTCAGCAGCAGCAACCCCAGGCTAATGCGGGGCAATCTTCTAATGAAAAATTAGAAATGGATTAGTTGAGGATGATGATTAAAAGCCTGACAGTTTCTCAAAAGACCTTGGAAAATCAGATGGGACATCTTGCAAGTGCTTTACTTAGTAGGAAATAAGGAACTCTTCCTAGTGATACAGAGGTTAATCCAGGCAAGAGGGAGGTCCATGAGCAGGTGAAGGCAGTTACTTTGAGATCTGGAAAAATCACGAGGGATCCTAAATCAGCAACTAAGGAAGATGAAGATGTTCAGAATCAGCAGGTTGAAACATCTGCAGTGCCTGAAATTGAGAAATCTGATTTAGTGGCTGATCAGCTTGATGGTGAAATAGAAAAGAGCAAGGAACCTGTTAAAAAGTCTACTCCGGAGCAATCTTCAAAGAATAATCAGATCTATCCTCCTCCTCCATATCCTGGACGCTTGCAGAAAAGTCAAGAGAAACAGTTTCAGAAGTTTATGGATGTCTTCAAGAAACTGTCCATTAACATTCCTTTTGTTGAAGCATTGGAGCAGATGCCGAGATATGCAAAGTTCATGAAGGATATTTTGTCACGGAAGAGAAGGTTGGAAGAATTTGAAACAGTTGCCTTAACGGAAGAGTGTAGTGCCGTTCTGTAACAGAAGTTGCCACCTAAACTGAAAGATCCTGGGAGTTTCACCATTCCGTGTACTATTGGCAATATTTCATTCGGCAAATGCTTATGTGATTTGGGAGCTAGTATTAATCTTATGCCCTTGTCTGTTTTCAAGCAACTTGGTCTACCGGAGCCGAAACCAACTAACATCTCTTTGCACTTGGCTGATCGATCGATCACTTATCCGAGGGATATAGTATAGGATGTCTTGGTGAAGGTTGATAAACTCATATTTCCTGCCGATTTTGTGATTCTAGATTTCGAAGAAGACAAGAAGATTCCCATAATTTTGGGAAGGCCTTTTCTAGCTACGGGTCGTACTTTGATCGATGTGCAAAAAGGAGAGCTTACAATGAGGGTGCAAGATCAGAATGTCACCTTTAATGTGTTCAAGGCCATGAAATTTCCAACAGAAGATGAAGAGTGTTGCAGTGTGGAAATGGTTGATATGGGTCAGAGAAAGAAGTTTGATCAGTTATTGAGCGAAAAGTCTGACACGCACGTGATAAAGCCTCACATCAGTGATTCCATTAACAGTTCTTTGGTTCGAGATCTTTCGAGTGTAAAGCTTAGAAAACTTCCATCCCATTTGAAGTATGTCCTTCTGAATGATGAGTTGGTTATTTTTAAAGTATGTCCAGATCATGTATTAAGAAGGTGGAACATGGATGATGAGGTAGAGGAGTGTTCTTATCAATCAACTGTGAAGCATAAACACCTTAGAGGTGTGAAGAAGAAAAAGAAAAAATCGATTGGAGGAAGAGGCAAAGTGAAGTTTGATGTAGAAAATATTTGGGAAGATAGCAAGAAGGTTGTCAAACAATGGGGGAATGGTCCTTCTGCTAAGGACAAGTCGAATGCGATCTTCGAGCCACCATGATTTGAATCATATTTGTCCGGCTAAATGACGTTAACGACAGCGCTTCGTGGGAGGCAACCCATGTGTTTCGGTATATTTATGTATGATTCCTACTATTCTTCGTATTTACTTCCATTCAATGAGGACATTGAATCTTTTAAGTTTGGGGGTGGTTTGAGGGATAAGTAGTGTTTATTAGTTATTTGTGTGTCATTGTGTTCATATAGATATCATGTTTTGCATATTAGTGGTAATTCATTCATATTATTCGTATTTTTTATGTTTGTTTCATATAGGACATTCTATTTTTATTTTTTGTTTACCATGTGAGTTCATTTTAGTTGCATTTTCATGGCATGCATATTTCATGATCCCTTAGGACGAGATGATTCTGATTGATAGGTAGATGTTTAATTGAGTGTGGTAATGATGAATAGAGGGTTGATTTATAGTTCCTACGAAATTGACTTGCATGTTACGGAAACACAATAATTTCACAGTCTCAATGGGTGCTTTTGGGCTAGGTTAGGGCCATGCTTGTTTGGATGTTTTGAGATTTAATCACTTGATTATATTTAGAATTTTCGTTATTCCCTTGATGGCGTAGGAGCACTAAAGTCTAAGTTTGGGGGAAACCAGGGATTTCATGCTAGTTGTTGGCTAGGTGTCATATTTATATGAGTAGTCTAGGGTTGGAAATGAGAAAGGCTCATTCCAGATTGCATTAAAAAAAAGAGTCAATAGTTTCAATTGTTAAATGCAAAATTAACCACGAGTGAGCTCTTTAATACTCGAGTAATTAAGTCTGAGGGGACTTAGTCCTAGTAACCTAAAGCCCTTGTGGTTTGGGATTGCTGACCTAACACTCGCTACATGGGTATTATTGTATTAGCCTTTTGGGGTCTCATTCATTGCACGGTTAAATAAGTATGCGTATTGTATATAGTGTCGTAGTAATAAAGCATGAATTCTTGGCTAACTTGAATAAGGATGGAACTTCCACTATGTTATGAAGTGTCTACAGTCTATTCTTTTTATAAACCTGTGATTGTCTTGGCGAAGGACATGTATGATTTTTGACCTAGTTTTGGGAGTATTCCTGATGAGTATTGCAGACACGCACGTTTCTGTTCATGTACTGTTAGTATACGGGGACTTAGTCGAACTCTATTTGGATTTAGTTGCATTCTTTGAGGTGTTTGCTTGTTAGTTGGTTTTGGTAAGTTTGAAGGGGATCGTTGCATTTTTCATATTAGTTGCATTCATGCATTGCATTGCATTATTAGTTAAATGGATTTTGTGGGTACATTCGCTATAGGCCCTCACGAGACCTTACTCGTCCACTAGGGCTGCCTAGGGGTTTAAAGGGCTTGTTGCATATGCCAAATGCAACCGTGATCACCTACAGAAGTGGTACTAGTTAGTTGTAAATAATTGTAATTGTTTATGCTTGAGGACAAGCATTGATTTAAGTTTGGGGGTGTGATAAGTGGATTTTATATCCACTTGGATCACTCAATTCGGCTTAAATTGGTGTCTTGGTCTCAAGTAATCGTGTGTTTTACCGAGTTTTTGTATAGAATTGTGTAGGACATCATTTGCAGGCTTTCCAGTAGCTATATGGTGTTTTGAAGGTCAATAGAACAAGTGTCGGGAATTGCGGTTGAAGACGGAGGAAAAATCAGCAAGAGCAAGTTCCAGTCTGCATGGTCAGAAGTCCAGCGCGGGCGTGCCTAGATTAGGCAGGTGGAGTGCGCGGGCGCGCTTAGAGGAGCAGTAATGATTGTACAGCGCGGGCGCGCCTGGAAACAGTAGGAAGTGCGCGCGGCCGCGCCTTGCTCGACAGAAACTTGCTGAATTCAACTTCAAATAGGGGAAGTTGCCTCCAATCTTTTCCTAATCATATGGTAACTGTTTTGGACGGCTAGAAACTTCTAGAATCAGACTTAAACATGGGAATTGCAATTCTAATCCATTCAAGAACGGAAAATACCGGAATTCTATTCTAATTCAAAGACGGTAATTACTTGTTGAGGAGGAAACTTGGGGCTATAAATACACACCTTGGGGAACATCAAAATAATCATCAACACACCAGAGATCAGATTCACAATACATCAGAGAAGCAAGGGAGACAAGTTGGAGAAGGATTCACCAACGCTCGTGACAAGCAACGGAGATCTAGATCTACTTCATCTTTTGTTTTCTTCTAATAGGATACATTATTATTCAAACTTTGTTTTTACCATGTATTCATCAAATCCCATAGTGACGAAAGGTTCAATTATGAGCTAATCGTTGTCGTGGGATCCTAGCAGATTTATCTATGTAGCTTAGTAGTTTGCATGCCTTAAAGATTTATGTGTGGTGAATTATTGATATCCTCGTATGGTTGTGTTTCATGTATTTAGATGCGTAGCTAACATCTAATTTGTTAATCTCTTGCTAAACGAGAGTGGATCTTGAGATTTAGAACTTGCTATGCTAGCATAGGATAGGTTGATGTTTTAACATCATGATTTGTGGCGTAAATAGAGATATTATGCTACCCTATGTGATCTAAGTGGATAACTTGTGCTTAAACCTTTATGTTTTCAAATTCTATAGAGATATAGGGTCTAAACATAATAGGTGTCTACTCATCTTCTATCTCTTTTGTGGATGTATGTTTAGTTTGGTATTAGTATACCGAGAGGTAACTTCTACTTATTTCGTGTTATTCGATCAGATATCAAAACCATCGCATGTATTGATTAAAGGCAGCAACTCTAAGTGAAGTAGATAATGAAGTTAGGATTCCTTGTTTATTCTCATATAAGTAATTCGATTTCTATTCTTATTAGTTAATTTAAGTCTTAGTTTTATAATTTGCATCTTAGTTTAATTTAGATAATTAAAAATCCCAATTTGATATTTGTCTTAGCAGTGAATTAAAACCATACGTTGTTGCATAGGTACTAAATTGAATTAAAAACCAGATCTCTATGGGAACGAACTTGACTTATACCTGTATTACTTGTGACCACGTACGCTTTACGTGATTTAGTGCAAACAAGTTTTTGTGGCCAATTTGACAGTATCCTTGTTGACATTATCTTTTTCAACATTAAAGCATTCAACTACTAATCTCAAGATACTTGCCTCCAAGGCTTCACAAATTTCTAACTCCCCTTCATCATTGACAGCATCTTTCTTTTCAGTACTGAGAGTTTCTTGCTCTTCTTGGGTAGCATCCATCTTAGTTTGTGTAGCAGTACTCTCAGATGCTTCTCTTCTGGAACTCCTGAATTTTCCAGGTTCACCACTTCCTCCAATTTCATCCTCATCATCATCCAAAGTATCATCATAGTTACAGCTTCCTCCCATCTTGGCATTTGCATCAGAGATCAGCTTCTTTATGATTGAGCTAATTTCTTCATCTCTTTTTGCTAACAACCTATGAATATCTTTGACAGCTTTAACCTTTTCACTTGTGATACTGGATTTGAGTAGTTTCTTCAACACTGTAATGATTGTTTCAGTGCTTAGTCCTGAGACTCTATCCAATGGTAAGAAATCCAACCTTCTTGCTCCTGTCTTTGTGATCCTTCTGAAACACACACCATAAGGATTTTGAATCACCTCAGGGAGTTTGTCTTCAACCATCCTTTTAATTTGTGCTATCAGACTATCATTGAAGGTTGTTGAATTTCTGACTACCAGGGTTCCAAGGACTTGGAGTACTCCAGCATGCAGACTTTGTAAAAGTTGCATTGTGATGAATATGGTCAAACGATTTTTCAAGTAAACCTGAACAGCCCATCTTCTTTCCAAGTTGATTCTCACAGAGATACTTATTACTTTGCTCTTCAGTGTTGACGCCAATTTTGTAAAAGCTCCCCCTGCTTCACTAATTGATCCATCCACCAACTTACTGAACTCTTTATCTTTGTTGTTCAAAGTACTCTCCATGTGATCAACCATCATCAGTTCTGCATCTTCAAGGGCGTATTCACATCCATCTGACCAAGTAGTTCCAGTGGATATGCCAGCAGATATGTCCATATATTCAGGCATTTTGCCTTTGCCTTTACCCAGAGCATTTTGAATTTATTTTTCTCTCCATTCCTTCTGCAACTTCTGGAATGGAGCTTCGATTTCCTCAGAATTTGGCTCATTGATTTTCAGTGGAGACAATAATGTTCTTTTAGACTTTTGAGTCCCCTTTAATTGCTCCAACACTTCCTTGGATAACAATACTGCCTCACCATCTATTTCTGCTTCAAACAATTCACCATCTCCTGCTGCCTTTAGTTCTTCACCAAAGTTTCTTTCTTCTTTCTCTTGCTCCCCCTCACTTTCATCTTCATCTTTTTCTTCCAACCCTTGCTCCCCCTCACTTGTTGACTCCCCCTCACTTGTAACTCCACCTTGTTTCTCCTTCTCTACCAGGTTTGCTTCATTCTGATTCTGATCTACCACTTTCTCTCCCTTACCTTCATTCTGATCTACCATTTTCTCCCCCTTAGTTGAGTTGGCAGCACTAAGGATGGCAGAGAATGAAAGAAGAGTTTGTTGAGTATCAACAAAACCAGTAGCTACCATAGTGGACAGAGCATCAAGTTTAGCTTCCATGGATGCACATCTGCCCTCAAGGGATTTCAACCTTGATTCAGCTTGTTTAGAAGGACCACCAGTTCTCAACCTTTTGGGATATAAGGGAAGAGACTGGGGCAAGGAGGCTATGGTGTTTCTCACACACTCATTGTTTTTCTGAGTGATCTCTTCACTCCTCACAGAATGACTCTCAAGGCCTAGTGCCTTTGTGTGTGGGGTTCCCTCAATTTCACTCTGGACATGCTCAAGTCCCTCACCTTTTGCCAACTCATTTGGTTGCCTCTCATTTTTATGCTCACCTCTCTTTTCTTTTATCTCTCTTTTTCTTTTCACTCCTTCACTCATCCTAGATGCATGGGTATGAGCAGTACTTGCATGCATTTTAGCTGAAGAAGTAGAAAGTTTAGATTGTACCTTTAAAGCAGAGATAGTTAGGTGATCATCATCTGAAGCATCTTCAACAATGATAGTATCATGATCAAACTTTGTGGAAGTGACAACATCTTTACCCAAAATGTTACTGTCCACAGGTGGGTTGACAGCAACTTTTGTGGTGTCTTTGACAGCAGCTGAGGCTGTGACAGCAACTTCCTGAAGGTCATTTGCTCTTTGGAGTTCGACCAAGATGTTGGTTGTTTCATTTTCTGGCAGAGTACCATCTTGATCTAGCTCAGTGTTTGAGTGAGTGGTGTCAATTTTACTTTGAGAAATGGGTTCTTTTGGACCACTTGATGGGGGCTCATCCATGACTTGAGATTGATGATCAAAACCTGAAGGGATTGGACTGTCCCCTTCTCTAGGTTGTTGAGAAGAAAAAATTTTTGGATTAGAGAATAAAGAAGATGATGGTTTAGAAGAGATTTTTGGCTGTTCCACAGGGGTGACTTGTGGAACATCAAGAGTAGAAGTTTCATGACCCTCACTGTGCCCTATCTCTGTGTGAATTTCTGTAAGTGTAGGCTCCTCATGAGTGAGTACATGAGGTTGTGCTGACTCTTTACAGGATGCCTTGGGAGACAGGCCAGCTTCAATAGATACTTCTTGTTGAGAAGAAGCACCTAGGGATGTGTTTGATTCCCTTTTATCCTCCACAGCCTTTTGTGAGACTGAGGGGTGGCTGACAGTGGCTTTGGTCCTCTTAGCTCTCTTCTTCATAGGCTCAAGAGGAACCACTGTGGGTTCACTTTCACTAACATCCTTATTTGCTGCATCATGTGCAGTTTCTCCCTCAACATTCTCAGAACTACTACCAACACCAGTTTCCAAGGGTCTCTTCTTGGATTCTTGCAAAGTTGTTTTTGTGGTCTTTGGTTGTCTAGATGATCTGATAGGAATGTATGCAGTAGAATGTGGGTTAGCTGAATTTGGGTCTAATTCAGCTTCATTCTCAAGAGAGAAGACAACATACCCAGAGGGTAGTGCTACATCAAGATGAGGCTCTTGATCATCCATGTGCTTGATGAAACAGAGTGGAATACGTGCATTTGAATGTTGTGAATTGAGTGATGTGTGTGTATTTCTTTTCAAAACATTGCATTCTATAGAGAGAGATGCATTATCATCAATACCGCATAATGAATTCAAACACGTAGTAAGAAAGCGAGGATAAACATGTACCTTCCTGCTTAGAGCTGACTTGAGTTGACTCATAAGCAACTTTCCTACATCCACTTTGTATCCATGGACAAGAGAGTGAGTAAGCTTCTTGATATATGAGGGAATTCCATTCCATCCAGAGGTTTTGGTTGAGAAAACCTTCACCATGACATCAAAAATCATGCTCCATTCTTTCCTCAAATGCTTTCTGTCCATTTCACCAGTCGAGTACCATTTTGATGTACCCTCTTCAAGAATAGGACCAGAATACCCAATTTTCAAGAAAAAATTCTTTAGGGTTTCATCGTTTGCAAGTTCCTTGTATGATTCTTTAGCTTGCAGTCCAGTTCCCAAAGCTTCGTTGATGCCTTCGATTGTGAGGATGCAGGTAACTCCTTTAATTTTGCATTATATTGTGTCCTTCCCTGCACCTCCTGGAACATAGGCAGTATTCCAGAATTCTTCAAGTCTTTCCAGGTTCAAGGATGGTGTAGAAGTTATAGCATGACCCAGATAGGACTTGTTGATAAAGGATACGAGTCCTTTAAATCCTTCACCAGCATCTCCAGCAGTGAGAATACCAGCAAAGTTGGTTTGAGAGGAGGATTGTTTGGGTGCCATTTCTTGCTTTGAGCTTCGGAGAGAGATTTTTGCTTTTGAGAGAGAGAGGTTTTGTTGAAAGTTATATGTTTGTGTGTTTAACAGTTGCTTACATGAAAATAGCAAATGTCTTACTGAGAAAGGGAAAGTAACTATGTCTTAGCCCATTAATCAGTCACGTGGAGTCGTGGGTAGTTACTTTTTAGTGGATGTAAATCGTAGAGGTAAAATCCCAATTAATTCGGTCCACTAAACTTGATAGTAAGCTGTGCGTTGTAACAAATTCATTAGTAATTTTGAAAGGATGACAGCAGGTTTTGCTTGATATTAATACCTTCGCAAGAACATACTGTCATCATTAAGCAATTTATACAATTTCCTTTAAATTTCACGACAGAGACTTTTTCCATTGTGTCGTCTAAGAAACTTGCTGTCAAGGCACATTGTGACAGCATCTTCACTTATTGACAGCAACTTTAAGCGGAAATAATTTATGTCATGAATTTAAATCGACTTTGCCTATTGCTTAAGCGAAAATTACCAAATAGCATTTTAATCGATTTAGGCACATATTTGTTAGTTTTAGCACACATCCACAAACATCCATACACACAAACAAGCAAATTAACAATCATTTGCAGATAGCTAAAAGTAAAGAAGATGAACAGCATGCAAAACACTGGGAAGATGAAATGATGAGCTTTTTATTAAAAAAACATAATAGTTCTTAAGAACTGAAACATCATTTCTTATTAAGCTCTTCAAGAGCTTCCACCAGCAACTGCTCAATCACCTTCGCTATCTCCTTCTCCTACGTGATCCCTTTGGCATCCAGATAAGCCTGAAGCTTATCGAGGAATGGATCAAGTGGGTGCTCAGCAGCAGCAGCCTCCTATGGCTTGGACACTCCGGATGTAGACATTTCTTCTGCCTTCCTCTTACTCATAATATCTCTAGAGTTCATAATGTGTTAAGTGAGGACAAAGGGTTTAGCCTTTGTCTTATTTATAACACAATAAGTGACTCTACAGCTCCCAACTGCATCTTTTTAATGAAGTAATTAACTTTTTTTTAAAATTACAAAGACTGACAAATACCCGGGGTCATTTCAAATGACACGAATACTCATCACTAAGTAGGCGTATGAAGTAAGTTAATGTCACGTGACTACTCATTACAAAAATTAAAATAAGCAAGTGATTTGAATTTAGCATAGTCATAGCAAACATGCTGTCAAGTAAACAAGTAGCACATAGGACAGTAACTTCTCATGACAGTAACATTGAAAGTTAAAGTCACAAGCTGCAATTTTTTAACCACATTGAAAATGTAAAAACTAGTAAGTTAACATACCAGATTTAGCATTCCCAATTCACTTACCAACCTGTTGAAGGTTGCTTCATCTAGTGGCTTCGTAAAAATATCTGCAAGTTGCTTTTCTGTTGGAACATAAATCAGCTTCACAGTTCCTCTTTCAACATGCTCTCTTAAGAAATGATGTCTGATATCAATGTGCTTTGTCCTGGAGTGTTGAACTGGATTGTCTGAGATAGCTAAGGCACTAGTGTTATCACAATAAATAGGAATATTGGACAACTCTAAACCATAATCCATCAGCTGATTTTTCATCCAAAGAATTTGAGCACAGCAACTTCCAGCTGCGATATATTCAGCTTCTGCAGTTGAGGTAGATACAGAATGTTGCTTCTTGCTAAACCATGCACTAATCTTCCACCAAGAAATTGACAGCTTCCTGTTGTACTTTTCCTGTCAATCTTGCATCCAGCATAGTCTGAATCCGAATAACCAACCAAGTCAAATACAGTATCTTTAGGATACCAAAGGCCTAGGTGGATACCAAAGGCCTAGGTTTGGAGTGCCTTTGAGATATCTAAAAATTCTCTTGATTGCTACTAAGTGTGATTCTTTTGGATCAGCTTGAAACCTTGCACAGAGACATGTAGCAAACATAATGTCTGGTCTGCTAGCAGTTAAATATAGCAACGATCCCACCATGCCTCTGTAGGTACTAGAATCCACTTTCTTTCCTTTATGATCAAAATCCAGTTTGGTTGCAATAGAGATAGGTGTCTTGGCAGGTGATGCATCTTCCATGTTGAACTTTTTGAGAAGTTCCTTGACATATTTCGATTGGCTTATGAAGATACCATCATCCTTTTGATGAATTTGTAGACCTAGGAAAAATGACAGTTCTCCCATCATGCCCATCTCATACTTGCTCTTCATAAGAGATGAAAACTTTTCACACAGCTTCTCATTTGTAGAACCAAAGATTATGTCATCAACATAAATCTGAACCAGAATGATGTCCTTGCCATGGTGCTTATAGAACAGTGTCTTATCCACTACACCTCTTGTAAATTGATTCTCAATGAGAAAAGTAGATAGAGTTTCATACAAAGCTCGAGGGGCTTGCTTCAATCCATAAAGTGCTTTGAACAGCTTGTAGACAAAGTCATACAACTCAGCATCCTCGAATCCAGGTGGATGTTCAACGGGTTTTATATCAAACGGGCCACTGATCTCATTAAAAAGTATCAAGTAGCTCCCCAATCTCCACGGGGACTCATTTAAGCCACTAAACTAAGAAATATATCATTTGCCCCCCTGCATTCAAAAAAATAATACAATTTATGGTGACCTAAGTGTCTTGGATAAAATTTATGGTGGCCAAAAAAAGTTCCATCTTGGATAGATTGTATTATTCTCACTTGGGCCACCATAAATTGTATTATTTTTGTGAATGCAGGGGGGGAAATGATATATTTCTTAGTTTAGTGGTTTAAATGAGTCCCCGTGGAGATTGGGGAGCTACTTGATACTTTTTAATGAGATCAGTGGCCCATTTGATATAAAACCCGATGTTCAACATACACTTCCTCTTCTAGTTCTCCATTAAGAAAGGCACTTTTGACATCCATTTGGAACACTTTGAAGTTACAATGTGCAACATAGGCTAAGAATATCCGAATAGCTTCAAGTCTAGCAACATGGGCAAATGTCTCATCATAATCGATCCCTTCCTGTTGACAGTAACCTTTGGCTACTAGCCTTGCCTTATTTCTTGTCACATTTCCACTTTCATCCAACTTGTTTCTGAAAACCCACTTTGTGTCGACTACTGACTTCCCTTTGGGTCTAGGGACCAGCTTCCATACATTGTTTCTCTCAAATTGGTTTAGCTCTTCTTGCATGGATATCACCCAATTTGAATCCAACAATGCTTCGTTAATTGACTTAGGCTCAGTTTGAGATAGAAAACATGAAACATGCTGTCAGCAGAAACATTTCTTCTCGTCCTTATACAAGTAGTGGGATCACCAATGATTAGATTGCTAGTGTGATCTCTATTCCACTTAGTAGTTCTGGGCAAGCTTCTTTCTTGATCTACTTGAACATTTCCTCCTTGAGGGGTTGACTCTCCACCATTGATGTTTTCTCCTTCATGTTCTTCAACATCTCCAGAATCATTCTCATTCTGATGATTAGCTGATACAGTTTGAGACTGAGCTGGAGTTTGAGTAGCATCATTGGTGTTGACAACATTTCTTTCAAACTCAATATCCTGAGTGCCAGTAGGTTCATCAGCAACAATTTCTTCTTCTTCCAAATACCCTTGATTTTCAAATCTAAGAGGCTCCATTTGACCATCTTCTTGCAGTCCTGGGAATTTGGTTTCATCAAATGTGATATTCACACTTTCTTCAATGACTTTGTGATCAGTGACATAGACTCTGTAGGCAGTCCTTTCCAATCCATATCCCATGAAAATGCCTTTATAAGCTTTAGCATCGAACTTTCCTTTCCTTTCATGGTTGTCAATCATCATGAAACACTTACTTCCAAATACATGAAAGTACTTGACAGTAGGTTTCTTTCCTGTTAAAAGATAGTAAGGAGTGTTTCCATGAGTCTTGTTGATCAAGGTTCTGTTCTGTGTGTAGCAAGCTGTATTAATAGCTTCTGCCCAGAAATATGTTTGTAATTTAGAATCATTCAACATAGTTCTCGCAGCTTCGATGAGAGTTCTGTTCTTCCTTTCTACAACTCCATTTTGTTGTGGTGTCCTGGCATTGGAGAATTGTTGGACAATGCCTTCTTCTTTGCAGAAGTTTCCTAGTGTGGCATTTCTGAACTCAGTACCATTGTCACTTCTCAGATATTGAACTTGAGCATTGGGGGTTCTTTCAAGAACTCTTATGTGATCAATGATTTCTTGAGCAGCTTCGTCCTTTGTCTCTAAAAACTTCACCCAAGTGTACCTTGAGTAGTCATCCACCATTACCAGGGCATATCTCTTTCTTGTAAGAGATTGAACATTTACTGGACCAAACAAATCCATGTGAATTAATTTGAGTGGCTCAGTGTTGGTATTCACTTGCTTTGATTTGTGCACAGATCTCTTCATTTTGCCCATTTGACAATCCTCACATAGTCCTTCTTGATAGAATTCCTGTTGAGGTAGTCCTCTCACCAAATCCTTCTTCATCAGAATATTCATATTCTTGAAATTGAGGTGTGAGAGCTTCTTGTGCCAAAGCATGCTTTCACCAACAGATGCTTTACTATAAAAATAGTAAGCCTTGTCTTTATTGACAGAATTTAGGTCTGCAACAAACAAGCTTTCTTTCCTGACTCCTTTTAAGGAGAGGCTTGGATCTTTCTTGTGATAGATATCACAAACCATCATATCAAAATCAACCTTGAATCCCCTGTCACTGAACTGGCTGACACTGAGTAGGTTGTGCTTCAATCCATCAACAAGAGCAATATCTTCAATGACAACATTTCCAATTTCCAAACAGCCATATCCCACAGTGTAACCTTTGCAGTTGTCTCCAAAAGTTATGATTGGGCCGGCTTTTTCCACAAAATGTGATAGCAGGGCTATATCACAAGTCATGTGCCTGGAGCATCCACTGTTGATGATCCACATGACCTGCTTCTGTTTCTTGCCTTGCAAAACAGATGATTTTAATTTGCATCTGTACCCAAACTCTGTTGGGTCCTGCAGTTATAACATCATTGTTCATATCATTATGCTTCACATTAAATCAACACTAAAATCCTCCTGTTTGACTTCTTTTACTGTCCACTTGGTTCTAGAGTTAGACTTGGTCTTTCTCTTAGTGGAAGCTGTCTTTTTACCAATATAGGCAGGCACAGAAGTCTCAGCAGTTTCCAAATAGGAGCATCTTTCAGTAGACAGAATAGGCAGATTGAAACAAGTACTCATAACAACAATTTTGCATGGCATACAGTCAATGTTATTACAGACATCCATACTTCTTTGCATAATGGGGGTTCTATGTAAGTTACCACTAACATTGGACGCATTAACATTATCCTGTTTGGGTTTCTTACAAACAAATGTTAAATGATGAGATGATCCACAATTATTGCAAAGCTTCCTAGGGGCATCCTTAACATGACTATATCCATTCTTCTTATCAATCCCTAACTTGTCATTCCTATTCTTAGGCTTGTAGACATTTGCTTTGACAGTATGTTCTGAAGTTGTTGTCGAGCCACCCTTGATAGTACCTTTCTTTGCCTCTATCTTGACAGCAGGTTTGAAAGTTGTTGTCTTGGGTTCTCTCTTGACAGTATCTTTTAAAGTTTCTGTCTCATCCTTGTTGTCAGCTACTTTAGAACATTCTGTCTGATTGCTTGTTAGAGTTTCTGTCATGGGAGACTTGACAGTATCTTTTCCTTTGATCAGTGTGCTGTCAATGCACTCATCTTCATCAAGTAGCTCTTGTTTGATGAACAAGGAAGTTTCATCAAAATAAGCTTGAAGATTTTTAAAAATCGGATTGGAAACTCTTTTGAGAATTTGAGGTTTGACAGCATCACTATCATCAAGAGCAATTGCCTTTCCATGCCTTCTACCATACTCGAAACCTATTCCTACCTTCTGATTCTCAGTGTGATTATCATGATATTCATGGACTAACCTAGAAGAGTTTCTAAAAGCTTTGAGTTTAAACTCATTTTCTGTAATTTGACTCCTGAGAAATTCTTCTATTTCCTTAGCACAGATAATATCATTCTTCAATCTAGCATTCTCTTGAGCTAATGAATCTAGGGACTGGTTCTTAGCAATAACTTTTCATTTTCAGATTTGAGAGTTTCATTCTGTTTAGTTAACTTAGCAATTTCTTCATGAGCAGCAGATAAACTAACATGAATGTTAAACATCTCAGCACTTAAATCCTCAATGGTATGCTTATACTCAGTTTTAGACATATCAAGTAAGACTAGAGATGGTACCTGATTTGATGAACTTGAAGCTTCTCCATCAGATTTGGCCATGAGGGCTAAATTCACAAACTCCTCTTCTTCTTCTTCTTCTTCATCTTCAGAATCATCCCAGCATTTTCCTTCAGCCACATAGACTTTCCCTTGATTCCTCTTAAATTGATTTCCAGATCCTTTTCCTTGATTCTGTCTTGGTCTTCTGCACTCAGTGGAAAAATGACCTAGCTCATTGCAGTTGTAACATCTGAACTTCGACTATCCACCAACCCTGTCTTGTATCCTCCTCTTGTGGCTCCACCAGTGGCCTTTGAAAAACTTCCCTTGTTGAACTTAGATGATTGACCCTGTGGCTTGTATGACTTGTCATTTCTGAACTTGATATTCTTGAATCTCTTAGCCATATGCTTCATGGTTGGATTATCCATGCTTTCAATCTCTTCTACTGTGTAGAAGTCTTCATCTTCAACATCTTTCAGCTGCAGAACCACCTTCTCCTCGTCATCCAACACCTCATCAATCTTCAAAGATGGCATCTGTGTTGGTTGTGAACTTTGTGATGGTTCACTTGGACAAGCTACTTGTGGTTCATGAGCTATAAGGGCTCCTGACATGTTTGCTAACTTGCCTTTGGTTCCAGTTTGAATAGCTCTCTTTTGAAAAAGCTCGAGTTCATATGATTTGAGCACACCATAGAGAGTTTCAAGAGAGACATCATTTAAGTTTCTTCCCTCTCTTATGGCTGTGACTTTGTGCTCAAGATGCTCAGGGAGAGTGTGCAGAAATTTGATGTTAATCTCCTTTCTATCATAGAACTTTCCATGAATTTGTAACTCAGCTATTAGCTTACTGAACCTCTCAAACATGTGTGTAAGTTCTTCGCCTGATTTAGCCATGAAGGCTTCATATTGTGATACAAGAATTTGTCTTTGGTTCTCGCGAACTTCCTCACTTCCTTCACACAGCAACTCTATCTTGTTCCACATCTCTTTTGTAGATCTACATCCCATGACATTACCACACATGGCTTTGTCTAATGTAAGTGAGTCGAGCAAGATGAGTTGTAAATATCATCCAAGACTACTTTCTCCTTTTCGGACTCTGTGTATTCTGAAGGCTTCTTTGCAACCCAATGGGCTGGAATGACTTCATCATTCTCAGTAACAGCAGCTACTTCCTTCTGAGGTATGAAGGGGTCGTTCTCAAGAATTCCCAAATACAGTGGATGGGCAGCTTTGATAAATAACAAGATCATTCTTTTCCGGAAATTGTAGTTCTCTTTATCAAAGACTGAAATCTTGATTCCACTTGACTTCTGAACACTCGTCATGATCTTCAGATTTGTGTATCAATCTGTACGCTCTGATACAAGTTGTTGGTCCCGGAGTATTGCAGAAGGGGGGGTTGAATGCAATACTGATAAAATCGAATCTTTAAATCAACAACGAAAATAAAGATTATAGATTATCAGTAGATGTATGTAAGCAATAAGTGAAACAAGATTTCTCACAAAAAAATGTTTTATTTATTTTGTGTGAAGTGTTGCTACAACCTGGAGAGAGTGTTTCTCCAGCTTCGATATCTCAAGAGATACAAATTGCTTCGTGTGCATACATGAATAGAAAAGAATCTAAGATGTATCTAAGTAGACTAAGATACTCTGTTGTCCCTATCGCATGGGGTGTTGAGCTGCTAGCGTTTTCAAGTGCCAGCTCATTACAATTTGCACACCCATGTGACTTTCCCAAATTGCTATACAGATAGGATAAACCTTATAAGTAAAGCAACCAAGATTCTTTCTATTTCTAGCTAATACAATTCTAGTAGATGTGGATATCACATGCTCCTCGAATTGACCAGCCTTGTCTTGTGAATCTCTTAAGCTTCTGTCGTAGTCTTGCAGGTCTGCTACAAACGATAGTGTGTTGCAGCAAATCTGTTTCTTGAACATGTAACCTGTCACGGGCTTTGACTGAGAAGATACCCAATTCAAATAATTCAAGGTGACAGCAACCTTAACCGCAGAGTCTGCTGTCAAAGGAATATTTAGTGGTTGACAGTACGAGCTCCCGCCAATGTTGCTGTCGGAACTCCAGACTTGCTGTCAAGTGTGAGAATGTCACTGTCTCTTGCTTCGGCCAATGTTGCTGTCAAATGTAGCTTTGTCGTGACTTTGCAACATTTGTCTTCTTGTAACTTTACTGTCAGGGACATGACAGTAACCTTTATTTCTTGCTGTCTTCTGGATGTATTCCTTGAGGCTTGAACAAGTGTATGAACTTCTCCCAAATCATACAATTATTACATGACAGCATTATTCGAATATGAAGACATACTCTGGATGTGACAGTATGTTCGACTTAGTAAAAACTAAGTACAGGGAAATATAGTTAAGTTGTCTCTATGCTATCACCCATAAATCCCAATAGTTACCCGTGCATTGCACGGGTATAAAGCTAGTAATAACAAAATCCATCGATCTAAACAATCATGCCTAGGCTTATTTAGAAATTAAAAATATTTAATAACTGTGTAACTAAATAAAAATCCTTAAATTAATTACATTAAATGAATATCCATCATTAAATTAAAAGGATAAATCCATTATTTTGAATGATAAAACTACTGATTTCCTTATTTCTCGGTTGGTGACACATATATACATACATCTACGTATCGTCCACCATGACCTTTTTTTTTTTTTTTTTTGAAAACACCATGACCTATTTTAATATCATTTTTTTCATTTATCGAATAATCATAGTTACAATCTCTTCTATAAAATACAAAACATGTATCTTATTAACTTATATATATATATGACATATAATTTCTTAATAAATTTCAAAAAAATAATTTTTTTTTACTTTACTCCAATTTGATTTTTTCATCCGATCCATCCACGTTTTGTATCAAAAAAAATAAAATGGAATATTTTGATTGGTGAATGCATGTAAATGCACGCCAATCCAGCGAATCCATTTCATTAAATGAAGACATGCGGCATTTAAGAATTTTTTCTAAATTTTTGTTTGATTTTATAACATTTTTCAAAAAAATTAGGTTACCCAAATTAGTTTGTCCTAGAAACCCTCCCTTACTGATCATTCAAATTAATCATCCTTTTTTAAAACATACAGATTGCATATTGTGTTTAATCTCTACCGAATTAAACAAAAATATCATCTGACAAGGAACCGATAAATGTAAGTGGTAGATGAGTAGATCAGTTTTTCATCGTTTTCTCCTACGAATACACTCTTCCAGATTTTCTTCAACGTGGTTTGATTGTCTTCTTTTCAAAATACGTTTATATCGTAGCCTACATTAATATACTACAATGAGATCTCACAAAAGGATCACATATGCAACTTCGTGCACAAACTAAAATATCATGTAAAATTATTTCGTTAAATGAATATTTGATATCACGATTAATTAAATTTTCATTATAATTCGCATACTAAAATATCATTTTACTGTACATATTTTCGCATACTCAATATGTATCTTTTATGTTCCTCATATTAACTAGTGATCTGGTGGTTCGGTTATATTTTTCTCGTATAATTCGAAAATGATTGAATGGAGTGTATAAACGTGTGAGTGTGTTCAATATTTTTTGAAAATTAGTTTTGATTTGTATATATATTGTAGTAAGCTATATTATAAATTTAATATAGTTTAGTTTGATTAATGAATTAATCTTTGTTGCTAATAAAAAAAATGTTACTGTAAATCAACCCAATTAGTACAAATGATTTCTACTTTGTTCAGGACCAGGCTTAACCATAGAAAAGGATATTTGAAAATAAAGTGTGGAATATAATAAAGCTTGGGTCTTGGTGATTGCAAGTCCCAAGGACAACTAATAATGACATGAGAGAAAGGAAAAAAGGAAATTGACAGTCCATCAACAGCAAGCATAGTCTACTACAGTATCCTTTTGCTAATTTAAGTTTGGGTTTTGTTCTCTCCCAATCGTTTGTCAGGTACGGGTTATATAACAATCGGTTTCTAAATCGTTGAATCGTTGATCCAATGGCCCCCTGAATTACAAAAAAAAATTATTATCCGCTATAATTTTTCGCGGATAGGCAATCTGCATATCCGCGAAAAATTATAACGGACAGTAATTTTTTTAATCTTAACCGTTGGATCAACGATCCAACGATTATGGAACCGATTGTTAAATAACCGGTTCCTGACAAACGATTGTCAGGGACTCGGATCCTTTAAGTTTAACAACTTTGTTACAACTCATTTTGTTGGATGGTTCTTGGTTAATCACAAAGACTAATTAGCAGGATTTTTTCTACTATGTGTTTAAGGGTATACTTTAATAACTATTTTTTAATTAAATAATAAATTTTAATTAGTTGAGATTTTTATGTATGCAGGAATATCATTATTATTAATAAAAATAAATCCTCAAAAAATTTCAATTAAATTTTTATTTTGTGGTCTTAGATATACATTATATAAATCCTACTCCCTCCGTTTTCCTGAATTGTTTACATTGAGTAACAGAGGTATGACATGCATTTTAAGGTTCCTAAAAAGTATAGTTTTATAATTTATTTTTAATTTTTTTCTTCTGAATACAAATTTAATGTTTAAATTTTTATTCAATAAAAGAAAATTTTAAAAATAAATTATAGAACTATATTTTATATATATCTTAAAATACGTGTCAAGAAACAATGAATATGACAGGGGGGAGTAATTAGTAAACAAGAGTGATTATCTTATACGAGTAATTACTAGACCTGGCAATTTGACACCGAATTACTTGTAGAGATGCTTAGTGGAGTACTAACCAACTTTTTTTCTTTTGAAATAGTGCAGTCAAGTGGTCAACAGGCATTGTAGAATCTAATGAAATGTTAGGGAGAATATGATATAAAAAAATACAGGGTGATATGATTTGTAAGCGTTTTTGGCAGTTTGACTATCACGTAGCAGGCTTTGCATCTAACATTGTTGTTGGGCTATGGCCGTGTAGAGTAACAAAAGTTGTACTTAGATTCTTGACAAGTGACTCTTCCATTTGTTTGCCTAACCAACTTTTCTGACATATGAAGTATATAACTCATCAATAAATCCCAATGTTATACGATATTTTTAAGTATGATCGCATCCGTCAAATAAGTGCAAACTAATGTACATTTTGTATGTATACCTAATACCTTACATGAGTTCAATTTTCACCCAATATGATCTTGTAGCTCGTTAAAATATTAATGGATAAATGCATTATTAGAAAGTACTTAAACTTGACATATGAAAAAAAAAACTGGATAAAGGAAGTGAAAAAACTTGAAAAATAAGCAAATAATAAATCCTATTGTAAAAGAAAGGAATGCTAGTTCTTCAAGCTTAAGTAAACCTAATATAAATAGTAACAGCATGAACCAAAATTAGAAAAGTAGGGCCTATCTAGGAAACTTAACCAATAAAGACTAATAGCTCAGTTCCCAATGTCTTTATAGACAACATTATAGTAATAAAAAGGTGATAGAAAATCCAAAGAGAGTTGGCAATGTCAGTTGCTAGCTCAACCTCTATAATTATTGTTCTACTGTCCAACTAAATTATTGTAGCGTGTCACTAAATAAAGCTAGTCCAACTAAACTTATTACCACAAAATCTTTCATAATTTGCACTAATATTATATGAAAATTTAAACAAAGTTTCTTACTTTATGCACTAGTTGATGACTAGGGTAAGGATTTAACAAGAAATGTTTATGATTCGAGATAAAATTCGAGCGGGATAAATGAGTACGTATTAAAATATTATGTTTATGTACTTAAATATTATAATATGGAGTGTGCATATTTTTACAGTTGCAGTGAAGGTGGTTAATCATCAAGAGCTCTTTTTTTGATGTAGGCGTGGGTATAAGTGCAGGACCATTGATACTAGTCACCCTTTTGCAGGTCCTTCAAATACTCATTTTTTTAAATTTTCTTGAATTTTTTTTTCTTGTTTTCTTGTTTGTTTCTCTCTGAACAACTGTGGTTCAGAAGCTTTGAGTACAGATTATATATTTTGTTCTGTACATTAAATTTTTGTACACTTTGTTTGTTTAGGGTGTGAGCTGAAAAAAGAGGTGTTTGAAGAGAGCCCCTAAATTGAAGCAAAAGTTCTGATCAGTGAAAAAAATGACTTTGCAGAATGGTGTACTACAGAATCTGTAATGGGTATCTTTCTCTATCTACTTTAGTTTGGTCTTTTTCTTTGTTTCAGAGCTAATGAGGGTCCCTTTTGGTTCTGACTAGAGTTTCTTTATTACTGATAAATTCAGGGTTTGAATGCTTATTTATGATGCTGAAATCAATGTTTTGTCTAATTAATATTTGTGTGTCAGCTCATTTATGAATCTGGGCTTGTGTTTTCCTTGTCATTCAAGGACTTTTGTTGTGTTTTTGGAGATCTTGGATGTTATTACAGTGGTTAGTTAAGAAGTTGTGTGTAGGGTTTGTGTATAACTGTAAGGTCTTGCATTTGATTCTTTAGCTTTAAAGTAGACTAATTGGTGTTGCTCGAGAATTTAAGTTTTTTGTAGAAAAACTAAGTTGTTTTTAGGGTTATTAGAATTGCACTTTCCCTTTCCTTCTTGAGTATATTGATATTTCTAGGGTAGTAATTCTGAAATTTCAGTTCTTTATAGGTTGATTGTTAGAAATTGTTAGACAAGGTAAGTGAAGAACATCTGGTTTCGTAGTTTTGGGAAGGAGTGATATGGATAGGGGAAGCCCAGATAAATTAGAGGCAGAAAAAGGGGATAAGGATTCTAGGAACTACAATGCACCGAACATGTCTTCGGATTGGCGATATAGTGGTACTAATCTCACAAATACATCGATGGGATTGATCCGGGATAGTAGTCCCATGGTAAGTTGTAAAGGAGATTTAATCGAGTCATCGTCTTGTTCCACTGCATCTATGGTGGATTCATTCTGCCCTCCTATATGGGACCAGCCCATTCCCAATTCACAGAACATGGGATTTTGTGATGCAAATGTGCAAAATAATGCGAGTTCTATGAGTACACTTGGGTTCAGAACTGGCAGCCTGGTCGCAGCTAGAACTGATCTTGAGAGAGCTCTTGAAATGGGTTGGACTCCGCATAATTCAATGTTAAAACAGAATATGCTTTCACCAACATCTTCTAGGATGATTCCTCAGAGCTTATCTCAGTTTCCAACAGATTCAGGGTTCATTGAGCGAGCAGCGAGGTTCTCATGCTTCAGTGGAGGCAATTTCAGTGATATAGTAAACCCTTTCAGCATTCCAGAATCAACAAGTCCTTATACTACAGGAGCAGCAAAAATGCAAGGGGAAGAAGAAGTTCATGCTGGCAGTAGACTGAACTCAATAATTGAAGGGCAGTACCAGGAAAAAGAGATGAGAATGGCTGAATGCCCTAAAGATGGTACCATGCCTATTGAGCATGAAGCTAGTAGAGGGAGCCCTCTCAACAATGAAAGGATAAACGGCTTTCTGAGGTCTAATGATCAGGAAAAACAGAGTTTGTGTCATCCCAGTAATGAGTTGGATGAAGGTGAATTCGGTAGTGGGGGTGCTCAAGCTGAGCCAACAGCATCGGAGGGTGGAGGAACTCCTGCCAAGACACCTAGCTTAAAGAAAAGGAAAAGACTTGGTCAGGTAGAACAAGATGTTCACTATTTTTTTTGTAAAATATATTAGATGCTTTAGTCTGATTTCCTACTTTTTTGATGTGTTCTCAAATTCTCATCACCTGTATTTAGCAGGATACTGAGCTTGACCAAGTCAGGGACACTTCAAATCTACATGAAACTACAAAGGATAGCTCAGGAATTCAACTGAAGGGGGATCAAACCCCAACTTCAACTGTCAATAAGCCTGGTGGGAAACGTGGTAAACAGGGATCTCAAGCTTCAGATTCGAACAAGGAAGAATACATACATGTTCGTGCACGAAGAGGGCAGGCAACAAATAGCCACAGTCTTGCAGAAAGAGTAGTATTTCATTCTGTATCCTCTTGAATTATTGCAAGAAAGTTTATATTTTTGTATATTGCGTTAAGCTGGATTTCTCTAATAGGTGAGAAGGGAGAAGATTAGTGAAAGGATGAAGTTTCTCCAGGACCTTGTACCAGGTTGCAGCAAGGTTCGTAAACGCCTATCAAATTTTCAGGGCAGTTACATTTAGCTACACCCTTTTATGTATCTAGGGTGTTTCTTTGACAGTCCATTCATGACAATGGATAATATTTTCAGGTCACTGGTAAAGCAGTCATGCTAGATGAAATCATTAATTATGTTCAATCACTACAACGACAAGTTGAGGTACATCATTTTGTTACCTTTGTTGTTTTGCTCTTTTTTCTATGCAGTTCCTATACATAAAAATGAGAATGCAAGGTTGAAATTCGGGTTTATATGCATCTAGCAAATGTCTTCTATACCTTTTGCACTTTTAGTTTTTGGGGAGTGAAGATGACTACAGCATTTCACCAAATCATTACAAGTGATTGACCACCCAAAACGTTTTGGAAGTAGTTTAAATTTGCATGTTTACCTAATTCTGGCTTCTGTTATTAGAAACTAATATCTACCATTTTCATGTTTGCATCAGTTTCTCTCCATGAAGCTTGCAACAGTTAATCCTCGGTTGGATTTTAACATTGAAGGGCTTTTAGCTAAAGATGTAAGAGAAACCACACCAGCACGTACATGACACCCCAAAGTAAATTGACATTTGATGCATTATTATGAATTATGTACCTTTGATTGTCCAAATATTTGCAATTTGATGCAGATCCTTCAGTCACGAGCTGGCCCTTCATCTACCCATGGCTTTCATCCTGACATATCTATGCCTTACACTCCTATGCATCTATCACAACATGGACTTGTTCAAGCCGGTCTTACTGGCATGGGACCATCTCCAGATGCACTTCAGAGAAGCTTCACTGCCCATTTGACCTCCATGAGTGGAGGATATAAGTTGCCTAATTCCCAGGTAACTTATAGTCAACTGCTGAGACTGTACAGCATTGGTTTTTTCTTTCTTAGTTTTTTCTTTTAAATGTCGCTTATGCTATATAATGTTTTAGCTTCCTTTAGCAGGTCCCCATCACATATAAGTAGAAGCTTGTTAATGCATATTTATTTTCTGTATGATAAGCAGATTTCAGACACTGCAGTGTAGTGCCTGTTAGATAACAGATTGCGATTAATAGTCTAGTCATTATTACACCCAAATTTCATTAGATTCATCTGACTGAAGGTACCGAATGTCTGGGACGATGAGCTCCACAATATTGTGCAGATGGGTCTTAATTCTAATATTACCCTGGACGAAGAAGATTTACAAGGTATAAATTGCAAATACTTCCATTCACCCTGTTTGCTAAAAGCACTGGTCCCGTTTCTAAGCTAATCATATTTTTATATTATCTGTATAAATGCAGGGCCTTCGCCAACAGGCCATATGAAAGCTGAACTCTAATTGTATTTTTTGCTCCAACTGACGTACTTCTTTTGATTATCTTCCATTACAATTATGGGATCAAAACATGCACATAAAGCTCCTTCTCAGTTATTACAAGGATAAAAAAGTATGCTATCATCAATTTTTTGGTGAAAGATCTGTGCAAAGCTCCAAGGTCTATGTACTCGGCTTCACTATGCCTTTTTGGCACCAAGATCGAATTTGAATGACTTGCTCTATAAACAATAGGATCTTTCCAAGTATAGCTGCAGTAAATTAGTACTCCCTGAAAGCAATATGTGATGGTGATGCCTAAGGCTTTTGTTGTAAAATTTATGTTGTGATCTGGCTAAATTTCGAGTATCGTACCTTAAGCAGTGGCAGCGGGTGCATAATGAAGTGCAGAGGAGATCAATTGTGTTTTTAAGTTTTAACCCTGTATTAACTGAATAGCTGATTACAAAAAATGAGATGGTATGATTTGATTTGATCTGATCATAGCTCAGTCAGATTAAGTATCTAGCTATTTGTCTTATTTTTTACTTTGCCTTCATATTGTAGTGATGTTTCACCACTATTCAAGCATTTTTATACAACACAGGGTGGATGACCTTTAGGATGAATAATCTTCTTTTAAACGGAAAAATGATTGAAATTTCTTTGAATACACGATTTACGATTTGATGTCATCTTGTAAATTTTTATTGCACTCGTAGACGTTTAAATTGATTCTTCTTGCTCGAAGTGAATCACAATGCAACAGAGTTGGACCAAGTTAACATTGCTAAATACCCGTTTCGTGATTCCGTCGATTCAATCAAGTCAAAGAAAATTAGAAATTTGACGTTAAATGGAACTGCATTACACTGGAGATATATGTGATAGGCAGACACTGTCTTTCAAATGAAAGAGTATGACATCGTACTGAAACTTTCTAAAGACATTAACAGGTAAGTATAATATTTTCTTCTTTTATTCAAAAACCTTGATACATGACTACGCAGCAGCACGCATGTAAACCGATTAAGATTCATACAAGTATACAACAAGATAACCTATTCTATTACCGTTCACTTCATATTTGCTCTCCCTTCCACAGGAAGTACATGTTGATGTTACATAGGCCAGATTTACAATTACAAAGTGCAGAAGCCAACAGGAACTAAAGCCGTTGCACTTTAACCAAGGATCTGCATGCACTTTTTCCTATTACAAAGATACCCGCTCAGATCCTCATTAATCTAGAGACATTTATGTCCATAGTGCTGTCGGAGGCATCATTGAAGGTTTCCGCTGTGGAAGTTCATGCACAAACAAATGAATGATTTCCATCTTATACACAGACCTCAAAACTTTAGTATATTATTTCTCTACAGTTTGGCCATCCAGCTGCTAATCAAGTTTTCCTTCTGCCCATAGGAGGTTCAAAGACTAACTGATCGTTACTACCTATATCGGACATCTAACAGTTTGGAAGATATCTTCTCTATATGTAATGTACAAAACACTCTGCGTCTAATGGTAGGTGTTGCAGGGAGCTCCAGTTAATAAGTCTGAACACGTGGCAGTAGAGGATTCAACCTCAGACTGATGCTCTAAACTCCGGGAATGCCTACCAATAGGCCACTCGATAATGGAGGCGAAGGTATCACCAAGGACCGGCTCTATACTGTATACCAGTATGAGGTATACCAAAGAACCAGCACCAAAAAAGCTCCTCATAATTAGTTGAAGAAGTAAGGTGAGTTTAACACCTCTTTCAAATCAAAGTCACCCCGTTCTGGCAAGGGAGGGAAATTTAATTCAGGGAAGGTCTTCTGAAAGCTATCCCGCAACTGATACAGAAAAAAAAAATTACAAACCAGAGATCAAATCATAAAATCAGGAACTCATGAAGAATACTGGAAATATCAATGTAAAAGGCCCTCGACAAAAATTCCTGTATACAGTTTTTACACCATACAACACATTTGTACATGGCAACAGAACAAATCAGGGAACAAAGGAAGTACAGACTTAAAACTAAAAAGCCAATAGATCTACACGATCTCTTATATAAAAAGGCCTGCAAATCTCCACTTGAAGAGACCAAAAATTAAAGTGAATAAGTCTAGTGGAAAAGTAAAAAAGAAGCAATTCAAAAGTATATTAGTTTTTTTTGTTGTTCCTTTGACTCATGTTCCAGTTCCTGTGACTATAATTTGATTCATAAACTATAATAATTTGTAGCAAGAGAAAAAGACAGAAAGTGACAAAATAGATCCAAGGCAACAACACATCAAGCACGCGCAGAAAAAAAAGTGAAAATATTAGTTGGCAGGGGCACTAACACTAACATACATTTTATCATGGGAATAGAGAAGGGATACTAACATTCTCTAGTATTGGCGCCTCATAGAGTTCAACGAATTTTTCTCTAAGGATTATGTTCATTTCATCAACGTCACATGCATGCGTCCAATAGGAATCATGAACTCCTGCAATCAAACTAGTCAATACATACAGTAGTTGGTACTTGCACACTTCAAAGGAAAGAGTGGTTCACAACAATAGAAGACCTGCAAAATTTAAGCCTGCCTCTTTACAAGCAATGGCAGTCATCATCATGTGTGTTCCATCGAGCGAGTGAACAAAATTTGGAGGAAAGGCTGTTCTCTGCCGCCTAGCCAAGACCTTTTACAAGAGGAAAAACTTTATTAAGGTCTTCAGAACATTTATCCACACAATGTGACATGGAGGAGACTATGAACGGATGAATGAAGATAAACTAGTGGATAGTTGCAGATTTGTACTTTTCTGGAATCATATTTCTCACAGATCAAATTTTAATACTTCTCCAGATTCAGGGTATAACATAAACCTATAGAAATGACTGGACTGGTGATCATTAACATAATTTAAGTTACATTATATCAGAATCTTAACAGAGCTAAATTAAACTTGTTCTACGAGAGCGAAAGTTACCTTATCAGTTTCCCGCTGTAGTGTCAAAACCTGAAGAGAAGTCCTTATCTGCATGCAGAGGATTATGTATTTATAACAGAGATTGAAATGAACAAAGACAAAATATAATATAATGCCTATTTCTGAAGTATAAATGTTTCTGGACATTACTAGATGCCTCCCTAGTTTGCGGTAAGGTTGCACAACCGGAAGCCCGAGAGGAGTAATCCATCGAACGGGCTGATTTTCCATTGATATAACCTGCAAATATTCAATTTCCTATCAAATACATATCTAAACCAATCTATACTAAGATTTGATTTGGCTCAAGGAAGAAGCAGAAAACATGGGTGAGAAATAATAAGAAAATTTTAAACAAATAACAATCATATCCTGCAAGACGGCTTTAAGACTATGTTATTTATTTAATAATCATATATGCATCAGTATGTATAAACACTTGTTTATTGACCCCCTCACCACCTAGTTTCTACCCGAAAAAGTATAACAATGGGTTCATTTATTGCACTATACATTGTTGGAAAAATAATGCATGAGCTGTAAATGCATACATCAACGAGTTACTGGAACACTTCACTACTTCAGGTTCCAAGTCCATAGAATCAGAGGCTAGTCAATTTTCAACATGATGAGAGGTCATCACACAGAATGCTCGACCACATACAAGACACGACTTATTTTAATAAGAACAAACCTTTGCACAATCACCAAGCCAACTCATTATACTTCTGGCAGCTTGAAACATTTCTCCCAGGGCAGTCAAGGTAGTCTGAACAAAATTTAATTCAGTTAGAGCACACAATTTAATTCAGTATATTAGTAGTTTAGACAACGAACTATATGAAAGGCATTTATATTTACATATTAAGAGAATATACATAATGTCGTAGAGTGTTGCATCTTTACTGCATTTACAACTTATTAAATACATTTCATGTGGGGGAACCTAAAATGCCTCTAAAAACTTCAAAATTCTTATCATGCCTTTCCAATTTCCATATAAAAATTGTGACGCACGAGGGGAAAATATTAATAATATTTACAGCAATAGAGAAAAAATGTTCATATCAGGTGCAAGAGAATTTGCTTACTTTTGCAGCATAACAAGCTGCAGCAAACAATTCGTTATCATCTTCAATGAGACCACGTTCCTTTAACCTCCTCTTAATTTGGTCACGTGCTCCAATGTAAGTGACGCCATATACTGACGTCATCACTGTTTGCTTTACCAATTTCCTATCTACCTGATAAAAAACATCGACCACAATTATGACGAATTATTGAAAAGGCGTCTAATACTCGTTCAACACACAGATTATCGCTTGATAAAATGTAAAAGAACATTGCAATGTAAGCAACGTGGTTACTACAGAATGTTAAATCTGCAAACTTAATAGCATGAATAAATGGAAGTTCAGGTCAAAAGAACATGAAAACAGTACCTGGTTTATCAAAAGTCTGGCACGCAATACATTTGGATTGGTTGCAGGATCTTTTGCTGCATCTCTCCGCATGATATCAAGGACTCTGCATTGCAGAATAATCTCAGCAGAGGTAATAGCATTCATATAAACAACACTGAAGTTAAGTTCTGTTGCAGATAAAAGATGTATTTGAGTTTGGACATGAAGGTTGGTGGAGATTGTTATCTCTCCATATATATAATCTCTCTCTCCCTCCCATCCCTCCCCCCTCCTCTATCTCGCTCTCAGAATATGAATCTCACCACTGCTTGGCTTTCTTTCAAGCACAATAAAGAATCATATTATGCAACAATAGAAATTGGATCGCACAACCACACATAAATGTCCTTTATCATATTACAATGTCACTCACCTATTAGCAATTCCAGTGTAAACATCAGCCGGCTTATCTCCAGCAACGAGATTCACTGCAGCTGCTCCTAGCTGAAAAGATAGGGGTGATAATTTCAGCGATAAATATGCAAAAGCTAGACAAGACCAAAAGTGATATTTCCTTCGCCAAGGAATGAGAGCCAATAATTTCCATCATTTAATAGGCTGTGGACACCCTTAAACATGATTTCTTTTGTGGAGTCGTGTGCGTAAATGTGTCCATAGTAAACACCAAACTCAATTGGTAAATTTACAATCCAAAGATGTCTCATTTTTTAAAATAACATATATTGGAACATGAGAAAATCATAGACGATGCTAATAAAAGTTGAAGCACTTCATTACATCTCTCTCTCTATACAGCCAACATAATGCATCTAAGCTCACAACCTGTAATCTCAAAAAAACAGTCATTCAAGTTTCTAAACCTTCTAAGCAAGGCCCTGAACTTGCATAAGTTTTTAAGGTACATGTCAAGTAAGTTGCTAAAACTGAGTGACACCTTTCAATTCAAGTGGACTGTAAATCTACCTGGAAACATTACTCCGAACATTTAAATAGTTAAGGACCAAGGAGAGACAGTCTAAAATTGCTTATTTATGTGGCTTTTCTAAACTTATAAACTAGCACAGTAAGATCAGATGGAAGATTAAAAAAGGAGGAAAATATGGTAAGAACTTCAATAGAAAAACAATGTAATTTGGTTCCCACACGTAACACCAAAGCATGTGGCAAACTGCACTCCACAAAATATAAAGCGAAACAGTTTGACACATGACGAAGGTCGGCTAGTAAATCAAAATATGGTAATCTGTTGAAATTAGTTGGGGAGCATGCATATAAATTTTACAAATAAGTCTATTTCGTGACTGGATTACTGCAATTCATGGCACTATGCACTAAGCCACTAAACGCACCATCCCTGTCACTTATATAAAATGCATTTCTGCCATACAAACAAATGCCACAATATTACAGTTGTGCTCTGATGAATCAAATGGAGATCTATACCTTGTCCCGGCCAAGAGCTGCATAGTGTTGCAACCCGTTACATGAACCATCCTTGAAAAAGTAAAAAACATTGTCATACACTTCGAATCTGGATATGCAGAAAATACACTTGTGCAGAATAAGCTAAAATAAGTATGCTGTATGTGTGACAACACACCCTACACAGAGACGCACTATACAATATAACTTTATGGGTCATCTAAATCTTCTAACAAACAGCGGCTAATATTAACAGACGGTCACAGTTACTTTTATAGTACAAGAATGTAGTTTAAGGACCTTAACATTTTCAACTTATGATGGGGTCTGCAGTCATTTTACAATCTATAGTTTGTACTTTGTACAGACAGTTATACCCTTTCAAATAGCATACAATTACGTTTGCAATAAACAATGTTCAGTCAAGAACTGCCAACCTATTTTCTTGGTAGAAAAACGAAACTTTAAACAGTATAATAATGCATAACATTTACACTTGCCAAAGCATTAAAATGATTGATTTATATTATTAATAGTCAATTCGATTAAAAATTTCAACTTTTGTCACTGTAAACAGGAAGGATACAGGATACTCATTAAATTTAAATTCAAAAAGACAAACAAGAGTATTAAGATGTCTACTCACAACTAAGTTAAATTGAAACACGAAAAACAAATCATTGATATCAACAATGTAACTGAAGACCAGCTTAAAGGGAATGTTAAAAGAGCATTTGATTTTCTCAAGATGACTGGTTATAATTCTCTCCTCCATTATGTACAATACAAATCAGCCTTTTCATATTTAATTCCATGTGTAGCTAATTTAAAAACTAAAAATACAAAAATAAACAAAAATGAGAAAAAAATGATCACACAAATGCCACATAAAAATTTGTAGTCTCCATGGTCCGGACAGACACTTGTCTCATGTTCAATTTGGTCATCTTACACATGTGATATTATATTAACATCAACCAACTATATAGAATTCATCTACCACTTTAAAGTGACACTTTCATTTTCCTATCTAATAATCTCCGTGCAGAAATTTCATTCAAATAGAAGTGCCTGCAAGATAAAGGTACATAGTACAGATACAATTTGACACATACATGATTTCACAGTCGCACTTACTGTCGGCTTTCCTAAATTATCATTTCTTATAACTTGATTTTATATCAGTATATTGGGACTGAAAAGTAAACATTATGCATACACGAAAAATAAAATCAGGCGGAAATTTCAGATTGATACCTGGTGGATAGGTATATAAGATAAGGTACTCTCAGGAGAGGAGCTTCTCAATGCTTCAGACAGATTAATGCATGTTGCCAGACATTGAAAAGGATCTTCAGCCTTCAGCCACCACCGTTTTCCATCTAGAGGTCTGTCTGCAGAATCAAATATATCATCCAAGTGTTTTTCAGTAAACGCTACTCGGCCTTCGTAAGAAAACTTGTCTACACCGCCAGCATATAAATTTGCCAAGTGTATTTTCAACCAGCGTAAGCCTGACTCTCCAAGTGGACGTCCCTCTGCGAACTCCAGGATCCCTCGGCATAAATCAGAACCAAGATGGTTTAGATATGGGTGCATGGGATATGCACGGCCACGGAAATCTAGGTTGTGTGGGTAGTAGAAGCCATCCTCATCCTTCATCTTCCGTGAAACCTACCCAAATTAGATCAGAACGTTGGACAAGTTAGTGTATAAAAATAAAGTGTCTTTGCTCAAACAAGAACCAATTAGATTCAACATACTGGATGTGTTAATTCTTTACTTTATTATCAATTCGCAACGAGGTTACATCATTCCCAAAATAAATGTAGCTACTCACCTTCACTCCATCAATGTAATGACCCTTTATACCTTCATCATTACCAGAATACAGTACAGGTACTTGGAGAATTTAAAGATTCAACATGTTCAATATGTTGAATCTTGATAGCTCCCTCTAATGGTTTATAACAGTTTAACCATAGAAATACATACAAATACATGATGAACAAATCATGGAGCAATTCTGCTTCTTACCGCAAGTTTAAGTTCAATGTCGCATCTCTGTGAGTGCCTCTCACTATTCACTTTTTTTACTCCTTTAACTTTCCACCTCCATTTCTTAGCTTCTGCTTCATCCTCAGTGTCTGGTTCCTCGGGCAGATCAACCTGCAACAGCCAACAATCATATAACCATCCAAAATAATCAAGATCAACTGCATATATAGACATAATATTGGAATTAGAATACAGTTTGGCCCCTGTATTATTACTTCTACTAGCTGATAACCAGTGGGAAGCGCGGGACGAGAATAAAATATTGAAACAGTATATTACTGAGAATAAATATAATTACTAAGTATTATTTGAATATGTACTTGTAGAGAATTGAACCTGAAATTAGGATGAAAATGTATAATAAATCAATATAATTTAATTATGTAGTTACAGGGATAAATAAATCATGTATATTATATAGTTGTAGGGAATCGAACCCGAGTTTAATAATAACTAAATTTGGTATTTTGGTATTTGGTACTGTAGCTTTCCATTGAAACGTGGTTTTACTTATTAATAAAGAGTATAGATAGATGTTTTACTAAAACTATTTAAAGTAGCAACAATTTATGTTCCATAACTGTGACGTACATCCTCACGGTCAACCAAATCAGCTAGGCGGCCTCCACTAGCCCAAATTCTGTCTACGATGTCAAGAATCTTCTTGTTTACCCTCCATTTGGTATTGCCAAGTGTGTTTAGCGCCTGATGACAAATAACAAATTGACTGGCACCAATCAGACACAAATTTTCATGCAGAATGGCTCAAAATGCACATAAAAGAATGGCTCAAAATGCATCATGCAATGCACATAATCAGAAAGTTAGAAATATATCTAAAAAATGTCATCATACCTCAAAAACGGGTTCTATTTGCTTCTTTGGAACTCTTTTAACTGCCTCTCGCTGTTGTTTCGCTCCATGAGTACGCATAATATAGGACGGTAAAAATAAATATGCTCCTTTATCATACCTACAAAATACTATGCCTTTATAGAACAATAATGTTGGACAGAAGAAGAAAATATCTATAAAATACATACTTTTTTTATATGCCAGGGTGAATCAACTGCAAAAGACCACCATCCATGACATACATGGACATGGACTACTTGATTACAAGCCTGTTTGGTTGAAATCTTTCTTTATTTATTAAGATTTAGTTGCTAAAATGTACTTCTGTCCACAGATTGTGAGTTTCAGAAAAAAACTTAAGATAGCAAACAGGCTTCATTTATGAATAGACTACAGAATACCAATGAAACATCTATTAGAATCCAGAAAAATTACCCCGTCCAATTTGTTGGAGGAACCAACATCGGCATATATGGAATCACCATGTGCCTAGCCTGCATCAACATCAAAAATTAAACAAATTCTTAAAACTAGTCATACTAAACAAGGAAAAAAACACTGCTCTCTTTTCTTTGAGAAATATCCAGTACAAGTCTGAGGAATATACATTCTTTAAAACCAAGCCCAGGAAAAAACACTACTCTCTTTTCTTTGATAAATATCCAGTACAAGTCGAGGAAATTACATTCTTTAAAACCAAGTCCACCACTAGTATAGTTGTAATAATTAGGCATACAAACTGTCAATACTCATTAATACTTACAGTTTTCTCCAGGCCTTTCCGAACCACTGGGTCACACTCAATAACTCCATACCTCCTGCTGCCTTTCCTATAAATCAAAACAGATATATGTGTTTAACAAAAAGAGTAAAGTGCATGTGTGTGTCTGTGTGTTTGAAAGAAATATATATCAAAACAGAAAGGTATACACACCGGGTATCGATAGTTTTTAGATTGTGTACAAACGCAGGTCGAATATCAGGTGGACCATCTTCTGAGTGATCAGCTGGAGATTGTATGTAGGCTGTTTCCATCAACAACTGAATCAAACGCGATCCCACCTGGAAATAATATATAAAAACAATAAGGGAAAGTTAATGACAAAAAGACGCTGACAAAAAGAAAAATCATCAAACGTACAAACCTTGACTTGAGCTTCCTGGCCCCATGGCTTTCCGTGGTCATGCTCTTTTACTATTGATCTTACTTGATGCAACTTTTGCTTTTTCATTAAGGTAGTAACCTTTTTCCTCAGTTTCTCTTGCTGTTCAGTAGGAGGATCGGATACCTTATCTAAATCCTTACTCGATGCAGGCTTCTTCTTGGTCTTGTCTAGAAAGTTCTGTATTCTGACCTGATTTCAAGGAAAAAAAAAATTAACATTTAAGCTTCTAACACTTCCAGAAGTCCATTTAATTGTACTTTTCCATCTAATGCAGATCAACTTATAAAGTAATGCAAAACCAATTCAATACAAAATGTCAATAAACCTATCCAAAGAAAGGAAGGAACTAGCCAAGGTTGAGGGAAATTTATCAACAAGGAAAATATGACGAGTAATACCAGAGTATGCATCAATGGGCGTGTTTTTTTGTCGCTTATGAACATTTACTAGATGGCCATTGGTTGTGGAGCAAGTCCCACATTTCTTGTATGAGATTTACATAGTGTTGATCTCTATCTTGCTGGGTAACACTATTAAGATGGGTTCCAATATAGTTCGTATGAAGGATACACCAGGATTCTGGATAATAATATGAGTCACATTGCAATACCACATATTGTTTTGACTATACAGAAGTTGCTGTGGATCTGGAGTGAGCAAAGTTACCTCAACAGGGCTATAACGATGAAAACAAACTATAATACAATGGTTTATGATGTATTATTACTGTTCTGAGAGGTTTTTATAACTTTTAATGTATGATTCTTTACTTACTAGGAGAGTAAAGTAGATACTACATTAGTAACTAGTATAATTAGCAAGTATGAATTCTTACATTGGAAAACAGAGAAATTTCAAATGAATACATGTAGTACTGAATAGAAAGATGTAACATATGATTTAATTCATCACAAACTATTACAGAAATAGATAAATTACTTACATGCTGTCTATTACTGAGAATACTCTTAATGAAACATGGATAATAGAAGTTAAAAAGGTTAAATTTAACTTAACTTCTAAGCCATAGAAATTTCAGTAATTTCAAAATGGGTTAAATGGCATTTTGGTCACTCAACTGACTGGAAACTTGCAATTGGGTCATCAAACTCAAAAAGTTTTCAGTCACATCATTGTACTCTTAAAAATTTTCATTCGGGTCACTGGCTGTTACAATCCGTTAAAAATTAGACGGAAAACTGACTAAGTTTGGTGAGTTGGCTTGAATAAATCCACCGTGGCATGTACAATCAGCTGAAGCGGCGTTTTTCATCACTCAAACTAATGTGCAGTCAGCTGAGTTTCTAGTAAGTTCGGTGATCAAAACGCTACTTCAGCAGACTGTACATGCCACAATGGATTTATTCAAGCTAACTCACAAAACTTAGTCAATTTTCAGTCAAATTTTTAACGAAGTGTAGCGGCTAGTGACCTGAATGAAAATTTTTAGGAGTACAATGATGTGATTGAAAACTTTTTAAGTTTGATGACCCGATTGTAAGTTTCCTGTCAGTTGAGTGACCAAAATGCCAATTAACCCATTTCAAAATACTGATTTCTATTGATTGCCGTTACAACTTGATGCCTCTTTCTGTGAAGTTGTAAAGATATCGAAGCTACAATTCTATACAGGTTAATGGATTAATGGGGATACCGTATGATCAAAGTTCCGTTACTTAAGAACAGAACTCAAAGTTCCGTTACTTAAGAACAGAACTAGACAGATTACAGAAATAGATATGAGAAAATATAAGAAATGTGACGGTAGAAAAGGACAGACGAGTCATATAACTAACCACATTAAATTTCCAAAAGCATCCTCTGGGTATACTCATATCTATTTCCAAATGTATGGGGATACCGTATGATCAAAGTTCCGTGACTTGAGAACAGAACTAGACGGATTACAGAAATAGATATGAGAAAATATAAGAAATGTGACGTAGAAAAGGACAGACGAGTCATATAACTAACCACATTAAATTTCCAAAAGCATCCTCTGGGTATACTCTTAAGTCTTAACGACATTGTCAACCCAACGATTCACAACAATTCGTATAAGATTCCTCTAATGCATTTTTTTCTAAGCAACACATACGAGATACAACCTTTGAGACTATAGCAGCCCTGACAGGAGACTTACATATATTCTGAGTTTTTTCGAATAACGAACATATCGAATAGGACTTCCACCAATAAAGGAACGAAAAAATTTAATTCTTTTTGCATCCACTCGTAAAGTATGGACATTAGGTGGACAAACAATATAAAACCTCAATATAGTGCAAACAAGGCAACCGAACAACAAATGAACAAAGAAAAAGTTAAGAACTTTACAACTGCTTACCTCATGCTCGATAGCTTCACCAATCTGACAAGCAGCATTCACCACTCGACAACCACCATTACTACCCATCCCAGTCATCAACAATCCCAATAACTTATGCATTGTAATAACCGCCATCATATTAGCCGGCAACAAATCAAAATACGGACCATATGCCGTCTTATGCTTCCCTTCAACACACGATTCTTGATCAGTAGCAATAGCATTCCTTAACGGCTCAAACCAACCAAGAAACAACGACTTCATATACGGCAAATTAGGAGCCAATTTCTGCTCACACATATCATCAACAAGTTCTTGATACTCCTTAGCTGCTTCTTGCCACGCTTCCGTCTCCATCTTTATCTGTCGTCTACGCAACGCAAAATACTTCCCTTGCGCCATTTCCCCAACAAATTTCGGTTGCTTAACAACCTTAATTTCTCGCGCCATGTGACTAATAAGTTCCTGAACTTCATCACTCTCATCTTCCGTAGACACCACCGCCTCCGCAGCACTCGCAAACCCTCTAAAACCCCCTGAATTATTACTCGAAAACCCCAAACAAAACCTATGCACACCACCTGTTTGATAAAATGCCTGATCCAACCGAAAACCCCAAAAACGATTTACATTACATGGGCTATCACCAAATTTCCTAATCTTTCCAATACACGACAAATCTTGAAAACCCACAAGAGATTTATGTGAATTAGAGCAAGAATAATCAGATAAAAATTTGATCTTTTTTAAAGATTTGTGGCCCAAGCTTCTCCACATCTTCAACTAAAACTAAAATAAAATGACTTAAAGAGTGATTAAAGATGAAAAAATCAGACCTTTATAGTTGCTACCAATAGAAGTAATCAAATTGTTGTGTTGAAATGTGTGTAGTAGTGAATTATAGAGCTATAGATACAAAGTTGAGTGTGTCTATAGGTGTGTGAGATTTATGCAGCCGCCTAAACCCTTCTAAAACCTATGTTTCTTATTAATTTGACCCGTTATATTTGGCCCATTTTTATGAATTCGGGTCTAAACTCGAAAGGCTTAAAAATGCAAAATAAATAATTCCTTAAGAAAATTGCCTTTTACTTCTAATTTTTAAATGTATTTTCTTATATAATAGAATCATCAATATCAATATCAATATATATATATAAAGGAGGGTACGCGGGAGTTTAGGTGGCGCTCTAAGATCGTCTCAATCTATTTTTCTAATTTTCTAGAATTTTTGAATTTTAAACATTAATAAATATAAAATATCATTTAACATATTAGAAGTAGAATATGTGTTCGAATTTATAGAGAAGAAGAGTTCGAATTTATAGGTAAGACATATGATTAGAAGTTCTATTGGAAGTAGAAAAAGTTTTTATAAGGCATATGCATAAAAGTTCTATTGGAAGTAGAATTGGAGTTCGAATTTATAGAGAATAATAGTTCGAATTTATAGAAAAAACATATAAATAAAAGTTCTATTAGAAGTAGAATAGGTGTTTGAATATATAGAGCAGACATTTAATTAAATATTTTATAAAAAGTACGATCTTCTTAAATTATATGATTAGAAGTTCTATTGGAAGTAGAATTAGTATTTATAAGGCATATGATTAAAAGTTCCATTGGAAGTAGAATAGGAGTTCAATTTTATAGAAATAAACATATAAAAAACGTTGTATTAGAAGTGAAATAGGTGTTTGAATATATAGAGCAGAAATATAATTAAATATTTTATAGAAAGTATGATCTTCTTAAATTATAATTTTTTATATTACTCCCTCCGTCCTACCCAATTATTAACACTTTTTTTGTCATTTTCTTGCACGCATTTTAAGGTGAATTTTAAGGACAGTTCATAACTTATTTTTAAAATTTTCTTTTTTGTATAAAAATAGGATTGTTCTACTTTTATACAAAAAAAGAGAAAATTTCAAAAATAAATTATGAAACTATCCTTAAATTTCACCTTAAAATGCGTGTCAAACACCCTATTTTGAAATGTTAACAAACCGACAGGAAATATATTCATAAATCCAAATACTTGTCATAAAAAAAGTCATCGTATTTAAAAAAAAAATTGATTTGTTAACATAATAAAAGAACATTCTCATGCAGGAATCCCAAATAAATACAGAAGTATCTTTAATATAAAGAGAAAATAAGATCTGTTTTCATTTTCTAAAACTCCATAAATTTTGTTAAGACTTAATTGCATGAGGATGGCCCCTCAACTACTTTTTTTTTTGCATAAAAATGGCCCAAGTATTATTTTAAGCAGATGATTGCATTCCATCTAAATTAATTTAAAAATTGCTGTTTATTTTTATTTTTGGGCCATTTTTGTGTTAAAAAAAACATTGTTCAGCCATCATGTTGTAGTTAAGTCACAAATTGAATACACTCAGCTATTTAAAAAATATAGTTAGGCCATCACACTGTCTACTTTTATACTTGGGCCATTTTTGTGCAAAAAACAAATAGTTGAGGTCATCCTCCTGCAATTAAGTCATTTTAGAAAGTCTAGAGAAAGTATAAATTGGATTCACTCTATCTTTTAGGTTTTGATTTTAAGGAAAAAAATTTTTGTGTAAGATAAGTATCATCAATAATATGTAATGAAGTTGGAATTTCGATCTCAAACGAGAGCGGATCGAAACGTTTTTAATGGGAAGACGGCTCACTATAAAAGATTTATTAGCTATTAAAATGTCATATTGATGTTATAAATTTCATTTTATTTTTAGGATTTGACTTTTATGGATAAACATTGTCATACAAGTGATATATGTAAAAGTTAGGTTTTTGGTCTTTACGAGAGAGCGGACCAATAGTAATAACCGTGTTTAATGAGAAAACGATTCATTAGAGAAGACCGTATAAAAGATGTTTGAATATATTAGGAATACATAAAATAAAATGTTTTATTGGAAGTAGAATACGAGGACGGTGGAGACGTTTTATACAATTTTTTTTAAAACTATGTATCTTTTCTTCCTAGAAACCTTTATTTTAACTTTTTTTATAGAAGTTAATTATACTTGCATTAGAAAAATATATCCATAAATTTAATATTATTCCCGTCACGAAAAGTCTTCGTTTTTTTTTTTGATATGTTAACATAATAGAAAGACATTCTCATGCGAAAGTTGTAAATAAATACAGGAATATTTATTATATACAGAAAATATAAAATGTTTTCATCTTTTAAAACTCCAAAATATTAGAAAGTTTAAAGAATATAAAAATTGGAATTTACTCTCTTTATATAATGAAGTTAGAATTTTGGTTCCAAATAAGAGCGGCTCAAAATGTATTTAACGGGAAGACGGCTCTCTAGAAAAGATTGTATTAGCTATTAGAATTTGATATTGATGTCATAATTTTTTTTTATTTTTACGGTTCGATTTTATGGATAAATTTTTTTATATAAGTCTTTATAATATATGTTAAAGTTGGGATTTCGGTTTTAACGAAAGAGCGGCTCAATCGAAAGAATTGTGTTTAACAAGAAATCGATTCATTAGAGAAGACTATTTAATTATTAAAATTTAATGTTAGTATTATAATATAACGTTAATATATTGATTTTTTTAAAAAAAATATTGTAACGCCGCCGCGAAGCGCGGCTTTATCGACTAGTATATATATAAAGGAGGGTACGCGGGAGGTGAGGTGGCGCCTCTAAGATCGTTTCAATCTATTTTTCTAATTTTTGTAGAGTTTTAGGATTTTAAACACTAATAAATATAAAAATATCTTTTAACATTTTAGAAGTAGAATAGATGTTCAAATTTATATGATAATAGGAGTTCGAATTTATACGGAACACATATAATTAGAAGTTCCATTGGAAGTATAATAGGAATTTATAATTGATTACAAGTTCTAATATTTAAAATCCATTAAGATAACAGAATTTTCTGCATCAAACATATTGCAGTGTCGGAGTGTTCTATGAATCGTTTCAGCTTGGACGTATTGATGAACTTAATTGCTTAACAGATTTTTCAATCTTCTTTTCTCTTCCAGGATCTGAAAAAGGTAATATATATTTTAATTTGGCATTTTCATAAATTATTTATTTATTGCATTGTTTCTAATATATTTATTTCGTAGGTAATAAATTATATATTTACCTTATTTAATCCACCATATAAGTCCATGTAACACCCTGTTTTCTCGATTAAAGTTAGTAAGCCAATATTAGACTTGTATCTACTCCTTTTTCTTCCTTTTCCCTCTCTAAAACAAAGCCGCATCTCCTCCTTTTCTTCCTCCGGCGGTGGCTCCTCCACCGACCGGAGACTTTTGTTTGTCTTTTTTGTGTTTGTTTCCTCTTTCTTCCAATAATTGTCCCATTTATTGGGGTGTTTGTCCCATTTATTGGGTTTGGTGTGAGAGTTTTAGTTTGTTGTTAGTGTTTATGTCCGGGATCGCAGATCTACCGGATGGTTGGTGTGTTGGTTCGTTGATGAGGGTATACATGGTGTTGCAGTTATGGTTGATGACTCGAATATGTTATAACAGTTCAAGTAAGCATTTTCTTTTCAACTACACCAAATCGTTAAGTCTCTCCAAGAAGGCTGTATATGTCAACGATATGAGGGAGGGATGCTCAGAAGTGAAAGATCTGGTCGACGATAGTAGTTGTTTGATTATCTCTGTAGATGTCGTATGGCTTTTTATTAATGAACTCCTTCCTATCAAAAAAAACTACCATGCGTATATGAATATAAAACTTACATTTTACAATATTGTTTTTTGTAGTAACTACATGGTCTTTTATTACATAGGTAATTACCTGGCTAAACAAATTTTTGTTGATTTAATCTATTAATATTACACAAAGAAAAATAGGAAGTTTATTATCGAAAAATTGAAGCCTACTACCTAAATCTTGGTCAGTTTCTACAAGGAGAAACAACTTCATAAAGTTTAAGCTAAAAAGGTCTACAGGTGCACGCGCTGCTTGGCAATATGTGCGAACTTCGGGGACATAATTAATGGAGACCTTGCAACCCCAAGGTTAAGTCTAATCTTAAGCATCATCTTTATAAGTAAAATTTATAATTAAAATTTTTATTAAAGATAATATAGTGTTCAAATTTATGAGTAATACATATAATTAAAAGTTCTATTAAATGTAGAATAGGTGTTTGTAAGTTATGTAATTAAATTTTTTATTGAAAGTAGAATAGATGTTCGAATTTATAGAGGAAAAAAGTTCGAATTTATAAAAGAGAAAAGTTCAAATTTATAGAAAATACATATAATTAAAAGTTCTATTGGAAGTAAAATAGATGTTTAAATATATAGAGGAGAAGAATTCGAATTTATAAAAAAGATATATAATTAAAAATTCTATTGAAGTAGAATACGAGGGAAAGTTCTATTGGAAGTAGAATATGTGTTTAAAAGAAATATAATTAAAAATTTTATTAGAATTAAATTAGTTATTCGAATTATAGAGGAGAAAATTTTGAATTTATAAAAAAATGTTTAATTAAATCATCAATATATATCAATATATCAATATATAAAGGAGGATACGCGAGAGATTAGGTGGCGCTCTAAAAGCGTCTCAATCTATTTTCTAATTTTCTAGAATTTTAGAATTTTAAACACTAATAAATGTAAAAATATCATTTAACATATTAGAAGTTGTTAGAAATGATTGATGAGAACAGTGTTTGGAAGCTATAGTGACAAAACAGAGTTTAGCTGGAAGCAGTCAGAGTTTAGTTAAACAGTGACTGGAAGCGCAACAGAGATTGTTAAACTCTGTAGCGGTATTGTCTGAAGAGTCAACAGTGTTTGAAGATTGATTCAAGATAAATTTGGAAGCAATATCTTTGAAGATTGGAAAGCTGTCAAAGAGATTGAGTTGACTTACAAGACTTGAAGCAATCGTGATTGATATCAATTGTATAGCTTAATTATAGGAGAATCAGTTACTGATTGTACGAAGCTGTATGTTCTATAAATACAGTTAGGTTAACCCTAGAAGGGTAATCGATTGAGAAATTCATTGATTGTAACCTAAGCAGCTCTCTGTGATATTTTACATCACTGAGAGAGGAATTGTTAATTCCAAACAGTTTTTGAGTATTAAACAGTGTGTTCTTGTTAAGTTACTCATACAGTATTTGATTAACTATTGTGTATTCGACCTAACAAGTGGTATCAGAGACAATCTGTTACTTTATTACAGTTAAAGATCCAAAAACACAATAGTAATCAATGGCAGAGATACCTCCACCATCTGAGAAAGCCCCTACTACTGTTAGTAGGTATGAAACAATTAGGGTTCCTATACTTAGACCATCAGAGTATGCAATTTGGAAGGTGAAGATGACCATGTTTCTGGAGGCTACAGATCCGGAATACCTTGATAGAATTTATGAAGGTCCTCACAAACCTACAAAGTTATCTGCTGCTGCTGCTGGTGAGGAATCAAAGGTCATTCCAAAAGAAAAGAAAGATCTAACTGCTGAGGATCTTTCATCTATTGCAAAGGATGCAAAAGTAAGACACTTACTTCACAGTGCATTAGACAATGTTATGTCTAATAAAGTAATTAATTGCACAACTGCAAAGGAAATATGGGATGCACTTGAGGTTAGGTGTCAAGGAACTCCTGCAATCAAGAAAAACAGAAGAAACATACTCACTCAGGAGTATGAGCATTTTGAGGCAAAGTCTGAAGAAACCATGACAGAAACATTTGATAGATTCTGTAAATTGCTCAATGATTTGTCATTGGTTAATAAAGAGTATGATTTAGAAGACTCAAATCTCAAGTTTCTTCTTTCTCTACCTGAAAAGTGGGATGTGAAAACAACCACTATAAGAGATAATTATGAACTTGGTGAAACAGAGATTGATGAAATTTATGGACTGCTCAAAACCCATGAATTGGAATTGGAGCAGAGAAACAAAAGATCAAGTAGAAAGTCAAAGTCTGTTGCACTTAGGGTTGAGGAGAAACCATCAAAGAAGGAAGCATCAAGGAAAAAGGCAAAAGGAAAAGCTTTAGTCATACACTCAGAAAGTGAGTCATCAAACTCTGATGTTGACTCAAACACAGATGGAACATCTGATTCTGAAGATGATGAAGAGATGATGCAAATGGCTGCATTGATGGTAAAGACCTTTAAGAAGATGGGATACAAGAACTTCAAGAAGGGAAAGAGATTCTCCAAGGACTACTCAAAGTCTGACAAGAAGAATTTCAAGAAATCTGAAGGAAAGGACTTCAAATCTGGTAAGAAAGATAAGTCTGAGATTCAATGCTACAAGTGTAAGGAGATGGGTCACTATGCTCCTGAGTGCAAGAAGGGTAAAACTGAAAAGGCACTCTACACCAAAGGCAGAGATTGGGCAGACACTTCAGATTCAGATGAGGAAGTCAACTATGCACTCATGGCTACTACTCAAAATGAAGATGATGATCTCAAGGTACCCCCAACTACCTATGCTTATAACACTGATAATATAACTGAATTAAGAATTTATCTTAAAGCATTGCATATCAGTTATAGGGATCAGACTTTAGAAAATGAGAGGATAAAAAGTGAGTGCTCTCAACTCAAAGATAGAAACAAACTTGTTGAGGAAAAGCTTGAAAACATGAATAAAATTCAGAAGGAGAGAGATGATGCAGTGTTTATTGAACAGGAGTTGCTAGGTAAGTATAAGCAACTAGAATCTGAATTGGAGGATACTAAACACATCATTAAAACTTGGACACACTCTGGTAAAGATACATAAGAAGTGTTTCAGTCAGATACAGTAGGTCTAGGTTACTCTGAAGGAGATGAACTTAGATTTGAAAATATGGTTAAAGTTAGACCACATCGTTCATCTGAAGGTAATGTCATGGGAACAGGTGGACCTAAGACTGAAGCTCAGAAAAAGGCTGTTAAAGAGTCATATGCTAAGACTTTTGTTAAAGAGGCTAACATTGGTTTAATGACAGATAAACAACTCAAGCATAAGCTTAAGGAGATAAAATCTGTCAACAAACAGAAAATGCCTAGGAAAAACAAAAATGGAAAGGTAGGTATAACATCAGGAATTAAGCCAATGCTTGCTTCATTAGCTCCTAGAAAAACATGCTTTAATTGTGGTAGCACTAATCATCTTGCTAGTTTCTGCAGTAAGAATAAGAACATTAATTCTTTGCCCTCTAAAACTGCAGTAAAGAGTGATTATGTGAGAACTAGACCACAGACTTTATGCAAACACTGTGGAAGTACATGGCATTCTATTTACACTTGCAGAGATTATCATGCTATTTACTACAATTATTATGAACCCAAACCAAATTTGAAATGGGTTAAAGTAAACTCTGCAAATGTAAACTCTGAAAAAGTTAGCTTAAACTCTGATAATGTGAATTCCGCTGCAAAAGCTAACAGAATTAAGAAAGCCAAAGGATCCAAGCAAGTCTGGATCCTTAAAACTAACAATCAGTGATTGTTTGTGATTGCAGGGCACCAGGGTGAGTACCCTAGTCGTGGACAGTGGATGTTCAGGACACATGACTGGAAATAAAGCCCTGCTATCAGAGTATGAGGAGAAGGCTGGCCCAAAAGTTTCCTATGGAGATGGCAACATAGGACATACTCTGGGATATGGCAACATTAATCTTGGAAATGTCATCATCACAAATGTAGCTCTGGTTCCAGGACTCAAGCATGATTTGCTATCTGTGAGTCAAATCTGTGACAGAGGATATCATGTGGATTTTCAGCCTGAATATTGTCAAGTGATCAGTAAATCTACAGGGAAAGTTGCTCTAGTTGGAAACAGACACAATAACATCTATGAAATTAAATTGTCAACAAACACTGATGGCAAAGCAGTGTGTCTGTCAACAAGAATGTCCAGTGAAGAGAGTTGGAAATGGCACAAGAAACTCTCTCATTTGAACCTGAACAACATCAATGAGCTAATCAAGAATGATCTTGTAAGAGGCCTACCAAAGTCTTTGTTGAATGTAGAAGGCCTGTGTGATTCTTGTCAAAAGGCCAAACAGAGAAAAGCCTCCTTCAAAAGCAAATCTGAGTCTTCAATTGTTGATCCTTATCATCTCCTACATGTTGATCTTTTTGGACCAGTGAATGTTATGTCTCTTGGAAAGAAGAAATATGCTCTAGTCATTGTTGATGAATATACCAGATACACATGGGTATATTTTCTTGCAAAGAAGGATGAAACTGCATTAACACTGACAGAACATATAATCCAACTGGACAAAGGGTCAGAAAATCAAGTGAAGATAATCAGAAGTGACAATGGAACTGAATTCAGAAATTCATCAATGGAAGAATTTTGCAAGAGTAAAGGAATCAAACAAGAGTTTTCTGCACCTGGCACTCCACAACAAAATGGTGTAGTGGAGAGGAAGAATAGAACCTTGATAGAAGCTGCCAGAACCATGCTGGATGAAGCAAAATTGCCAACATACTTCTGGGCAGAAGCAGTTCAAACTGCTTGTTTTACTCAAAATGCAACACTGATCAATAAGCATGGTAAAACACCATATGAAATGGTGAAAAAGAAGAAGCCAAATCTAAAATATTTTCATATTTTTGGATGCAAATGCTTTGTGTTGAAGACTCATCCTGAACAGTTGACCAAATTTGACCTAAAGGCAGATGAAGGAATTTTTGTTGGCTATCCACTGTCAACAAAGGCATTCAGAGTTTATAATCTGAGAACCAGAGTGATCATGGAATCAATTCATGTGTCATTTGATGACAAGAAAATAACTGGACTTGAAGATGTCAATGAACATGATCTACTCCACTTTGAAAATGATGATTTATTCTCTGAAAAAGTAAACTCTGATCAGACTGATCTGACAAACTCTGTTGATCTAAACTCTGAACCTCTACTGGTAAATACTGAAGAAACTCTTCAATCAGAAACAAGGGAAGAACCAGTTGAGGGGGAGCATGAAGAATCACATCATTGTGATAATTCAAACTCTGAAAGTGACTCAGTTGATAATTCTGAATCAAACTCTGTTGATTCAAACTCTGTTGATTCAAACTCTGTTGATAATTCTGAGAAGTCACATTCAGGGGGAGCATCTGAAAATGAAGAGAGGCACCAAGAAAATCAGGAGAGCATGGATCAAGGGGGAGGATCACATGATGACAGAAGCAATCTGCCTTCTGCAAGAAAATGGACTAAATCTCACACACCTGATTTAATTATTGGTGATCCAGATGCAAAAGTAAGGACAAGAAGTGCAACAACAAATGAATGTCTGTTTCATGCATTCTTGTCACAATCTGAGCCAAAGAAAGTGGAAGAAGCTCTTAAAGATGCTGACTGGATAACAGCAATGCAAGAAGAGCTAAATGAATTTGAAAGAAATGAAGTGTGGACACTTGTACCAAGGCCCAAGAACAGATCCATTGTTGGTACTAAATGGGTTTTCAGAAATAAAACTGACAGTGAGGGTGTTATCACAAGAAACAAAGCAAGACTGGTTGCAAAAGGCTATTCACAACAGGAAGGAATAGACTATGATGAAACATTTGCTCCAGTTGCTAGATTGGAGGCAATCAGAATCTTTCTTGCATATGCCTCTCACATGAAATTCAAAGTGTTTCAGATGGATGTGAAAAGTGCATTTTTGAATGGAAAACTTGAAGAAGAAGTATTTGTGGAACAACCACCAGGCTTTGTAGATCCAAAATATCCAGACTATGTCTACAGGTTAGACAAAGCACTCTATGGACTTAAGCAGGCACCAAGGGCATGGTATGAAACCCTTGCCAAATTTTTACTAGAAAGTGGGTTTCACAGAGGTACTATTGACAAAACTCTGTTTTACTTTCAATCTGGTAGTGATTTGCTTTTAGTTCAGATATATGTGGATGACATCATTTTTGGATCTACTAATGATAAACTCTGTAAGAAGTTTGCCAAACTCATGCAGTCAAGATATCAAATGAGTATGATGGGAGAGCTTAGTTATTTTCTAGGGCTACAGGTGAAGCAAACAGATGATGGAATTTTTATAAATCAAGCAAAATATACCAGAAACCTTCTCAAGAAATTTGGTATGCTTGACTGTTCATCTGCAACAACTCCCATGGCAACTGCAACAAAATTGGACAAAGATGTAGGGTCATCAGTAGATATGACATGTTACAGAGGAATGATTGGTTCTCTACTCTATTTAACAGCTAGTAGACCTGACATCATGTATGCCACTTGTTTGTGTGCAAGGTTCCAGGCAGATCCAAGAGAACCACATTTAACAGCAGTAAAGAGGATTTTTAAGTATCTCAAGGGCACTATGACTTTGGGGCTGTGGTATCCAAGAGAATCAGAGTTTAAACTACTTGGTTATTCAGATGCAGATTTTGCAGGCTGTAAGATAGACAGAAAAAGCACCAGTGGAAGTTGTCAATTTCTGGGTGACAGACTTGTTTCCTGGTACAGCAAGAAACAGAAGTCAATATCTACATCTACAGCTGAATCAGAGTATATCATTACTCCAACTACGGTTAGGGATGCTCTGGATTTTGAGACACACACTTCTTACAGTGTTGTTGGTCATGATCGTTTGAGGACAATGTTGCAGCAAATTGGCTGTGCAGGAGATTTGAATAAGATTGGATCTTTGAGAAGGCCACTTTTGAGAAAGGAATGGAGTTTCTTTTTCGACTGTATTACAAGAGCTTTTGGCAAGAAGACAATAAACTGGGATGCACTTCCTCTTGACACTCTCCAAATTGGTCATGCTCTACTATATGGAGGTAATTTCGATTTTGGAAGATTAGTGCTAATGAATCTGGGAGAGCGTTTGTCTGAGCCTACTTCTGTTTATTTTGCTCGTTTTTGTCAAATGTTATTTACTGCTTGTATGCCTAACATTCCAATTGATGAAGCTGATGTGATTCAGCCTTTTCAAGTTGCTAAAAGAATGTTTTCTGATTTGACAAACAAAGATGTCACTAAACAGCACATACCTGATATGTTTATGCCACTAGCCTTACAGAACTATGTAAACCAACCTCAAGATTCTCAATCACCACATCACATGCCTGAACCAACACCCACAACACCCACAACCACTGTACCTACTACATCTCATCAACCACAACCAGAACACATAAACTCTGAAACCTTAAACTCTGAGCCAGCATCTACTGAACAACCCAAATCCAAACCAAAAAGAAAAATACACACTACCCAAAACACTAAACACTCAAAGGCTAAACAGACATCACCTGGAGCTGTTTATACTAGAAGAATGAAACAAAAGGCAAACAGACCTTCACTTTCACCACCTAAAGAGAGCTCTAGTGAAGAAGAAGAGGAGATTGTAGTGCCTCAAGTCAAGAAGAGAAAATTAATTCTTTCAGATTCTGAAGATGAGAATGTTGTTGAAGCTCCAGAGATGGTTTCACTGCATACACCTACTGTTGAGGTTGCAGAGAATGTTGCTATACCTGCAGAGGTTGAAATGCCTGCAGAGGATATTGTGACTGACAATGTTGAAGCACCTGCAGAGGATAAAATTCCTGCAGAAGAAAATAACAGAGATGGTTTTTCACCAATGGATGATATTCTTGACTCATTTGAACCATTCTCTGATCCTATCTCACCTGTTGTTCATTTTGAAGCAACTGGTACAGCTGTTCAGCCTGTAGCATCACATACAGAGTTAATCTCTAAGGGTTATCAAATTCCTGACAAGGGTGATGAGGTTGATCAAGCATCTAAAGATGCAAACTCTGTTGAACCTATGCAAGATGAAGCAACAAATACAAACTCTGTTGCAGAGCCTGTGCAACATGAGGATAATATTGAAAAGGTTGCAGAAGTTGTTGCAGAAACTGTGGCTGACACAGCTCAGCACAGTGATTCTTTCAAAGATGCTCAAGCTAAAGATGCAAGTGCTGAAGATGAATCTGACAGCAGTGCAAACTCTGATTCTTTTCTGAGTGCACCAGCACAGACTGAAAATAAACATACACCTTTTGATCAGCCTTGTCCATCTCATGCAATTGAAGAAGAGTATCTTGCTAAATCTGCTGCTAATTGGTATAAACAAGATTGTATTTTTCCAAAAGGGAGAGCAGCTGATTTTGTTAAACAGACTGCTAGTCAAATTTCAAATCCAGAGATTTTATCATGCTTAAAAGCAACTGTGGTACAAGTCAAAACTCTGGATGGAAATTTTGCTGATACAAAGCAAGAAATTGCTTCTTTGAAGACAGAGATACAGTCAAGAGAAATGAAGATGGAAAGAGAGTCAAAAATCAAAGCTGCACAGCTTTCTAAAGTTCAAGATACTCTCTTTGCCAGGCTAGGAAAGGTTGAAGAAAATCAAGCTACTTTGTTGGCTAAGGTTGATTCTATTGCTAACTCTTTGGAGCTTATTACATCTATACTCATTCCTGATGATGTCAAAAAGGGGGAGAGAGTTGCTAAGTCTAAATGCAAAGTTTTTCAAACTCTGTCTCAAAAGGATGATGCTGGAGATGGAGGGGCAAGTGATAAGAGTAAGGTGTTAAACTCTGAAAGGCAAACTCTGATATCTAGCAAATCTCTTAAGTCACAGTCTGTTGGAATAAACACTGAAACTCAAGGTACTTCAAAAACCAAGAGTTTGGAATTAATATCAAATCCAAAGACTGATGAGGAGTTAGCTGTTAAGCTTTTCATGGAGGAGAATGCAGAAGGAGTTACTATAGAAGATGCTAAAGCTGAAGAGAAAAGTCTACAAGAAAAGCGTTTGAAGACTTTAAAGTCTGATAAGTTGAAGAAGAGAGAGAAAGTGGTTAAAACTGCAAAGCCTGTTCTTAAAGGCATTGAAATCAAAGAGAAGTTAACTGGCATTCAAGAAGAAGCAGAAGAAGAAGATAAAGAAAAGTTGATCAGAAAGTCTTCTCTTGATGCTAAATTGAAGTTAAAAGGGGTAATGAATGAGGAGAACAAGGGCAAAATGATTGTTACAACCTCTGTTGCCACACAAGTTGTACAGACACAAAGTAAACCCTTACCTGGTTTTTCAAGGCCAAAGATTCCAGTGCAAGAAGAAGCAGGAGTGACTGGTGGATATCAACATAATGTTGCATGTTCAGGAAAGCCACCAGGCAGAAATACTTCTGGATTAGGTTCAAAAAGAGATTTGAGATTTAGTAACAGTCCAAGAGATCCCTCTGCACTTGTATCTCTTGGTTCTGGTATTACTCAAGAAAATCTAGACAAGTTGGAGTCAGTTCAGCTAGTTCGTCAAAGGAGCTTAGACATTCACTTTCTGTTATACTTTATGGTAGATGGGTCAGTGTATAGAGTGAATGAAGAAGCAATCAAGCTAAAATTATTTGAGGAACTTCAGTATGTCTTGCATATCTTCAGAGTCAGAAATCGTCAAACACAGCTTATTGCTAATTCTATAAGGGGGTATATGCAGAAAGCTAAAGTTGTTACAGGATCAAAGTCTGCTGAAAGATATATTCCTAAGTACAGAGATTGGAATGGCAATCTGATAGAGATGGAGAAAGGGACTTCGAAGCTGAAGACTGATCTTGGAATTACTGTTCTGGATTTCAATGTAAAGTCTGAAGAAGTGAAGTACATCAGGTTGGGAAATGAAATGAGAAGAAACAAGATCTATGATCTCAGAGCTGCTATTTTTCAAACTGATGAAAATGATCCAGATTTAAGAGAGATCAAGGAAGCTATGGAGATTGAACTTGAACATGCTGAGAGAAGATTGTTGATTGATTATCTCAGAACAGCTCCAGATCTTGAGGAAGTTAGGTAGACAAAAGTTGTAAGTTTGTTAAGTAAAAGTTTAAACTCTGTTTGTATATTAAACACTGTAAACTTTGTAATTGTTTTGACATCATCATTTATTGTAAACTTGTACATTCTTGCTAATGGACAAGTTGGGGGAGATTGTTAGAAATGATTGATGAGAACAGTGTTTGGAAGCTATAGTGACAAAACAGAGTTTAGCTGGAAGCAGTCAGAGTTTAGTTAAACACTGACTGGAAGCGCAACAGAGATTGTTAAACTCTGTAGCGGTATTGTCTGAAGAGTCAACAGTGTTTGAAGATTGATTCAAGATAAATTTGGAAGCAATATCTTTGAAGATTGGAAAGCTGTCAAAGAGATTGAGTTGACTTAGAAGACTTGAAGCAATCGTGATTGATATCAATTGTATAGCTTAATTATAGGAGAATCAGTTACTGATTGTACGAAGCTGTATGTTCTATAAATACAGTTAGGTTAACCCTAGAAGGGTAATCGATTGAGAAATTCATTGATTGTAACCTAAGCAGCTCTCTGTGATATTTTACATCACTGAGAGAGGAATTGTTAATTCCAAACAGTTTTTGAGTATTAAACAGTGTGTTCTTGTTAAGTTACTCATACAGTATTTGATTAACTATTGTGTATTCGACCTAACAGAAGTAGAATAGGTGTTCGAATTTATAGAAGAGAAGAGTTCGAATTTATAGGGAAGACATATGATTAGAAGTTCTATTAGAAGTATAATAAGTATTTATAATGCATATGATTAAAAGTTCTATTGGAAGTAGAATAGGATTTTGAATTTATAGAGAATAAGAGCTCGAATTTATAGAAAAAGCATATAAATTAAAATTCTATTAGAAGTAGAAAATTATCATTTAATATATTAGAAATAGAATAGATGTTCAAATTTATAGAGGAGAAGAGTTCGAATTTATAGGAAAGACATATGATTAGAAGTTCTATTTAAAGTAGAATAAGTATTTATAATGCATATGATTAAAAGTTCCATTGGAAGTAGAATAGGAGTTCGGATTCGTAGAGAATAAGAGTTCGAATTTATAAAAAAAATATAAAATAAAAGTTTTATTAGAAGTAGAAAATTGTCATTTAACATATTAGAAATAGAATAGGTATTCGAATTTATAGAGGAGAAGAGTTCGAATTTATAGGGAAGACATATGATTAGAAGTTCTATTGTTAGTTGAATAAGTATTAATAACGCATATGATTAAAAGTTCTATTGGAAGTAAAATAGGAGTTCGAATTTATAGAGAATAAGAGTTCGAATTTATAGAAAAAATATATAAATAAAAGTTTTATTAAAACTAGAATAGGTTCATAAATCCAATACTATTGTCATAAAAAAAAAGTCATCGTATTTAAAAAGAAAATAATTGATGTGTTAACATAATAAAAGAACACTCTAATGCAGGAATCCTTTATATATACAGGACTATCTATAATACAAAGTAAAAATAAGATGTATTTTCATTTCTAAAGCTCCATAAATTTTAGAAAGTCTAGAGAAAGTATAAATTGGAATTCACTCTATTTTTTACGTTTTGATGATAGGAGTTCGAATTTATACGGAAGACATATAATTAGAAGTTCCATTGGAAGTATAATAGGAATTTATAATTGATTACAAGTTCTAATATTTAAAATCCATTAAGATAACAGAATTTTCTGCATCAAACATATTGCAGTGTCGGAGTGTTCTATGAATCGTTTCAGCTTGGACGTATTGATGAACTTAATTGCTTAACAGATTTTTCAATCTTCTTTTCTCTTCCAGGATCTGAAAAAGGTAATATATATTTTAATTTGGCATTTTCATAAATTATTTATTTATTGCATTGTTTCTAATATATTTATTTCGTAGGTAATAAATTATATATTTACCTTATTTAATCCACCATATAAGTCCATGTAACACCCTGTTTTCTCGATTAAAGTTAGTAAGCCAATATTAGACTTGTATCTACTCCTTTTCTTCCTTTTCCCTCTCTAAAACAAAGCCGCCTCTCCTCCTTTTCTTCCTCCGGCGGTGGCTCCTCCACCGACCGGAGACTTTTGTTTGTCTTTTTTGTGTTTGTTTCCTCTTTCTTCCAATAATTGTCCCATTTATTGGGGTGTTTGTCCCATTTATTGGGTTTGGTGTGAGAGTTTTAGTTTGTTGTTAGTGTTTATGTCCGGGATCGCAGATCTACCGGATGGTTGGTGTGTTGGTTCGTTGATGAGGGTATACATGGTGTTGCAGTTATGGTTGATGACTCGAATATGTTATAACAGTTCAAGTAAGCATTTTCTTTTCAACTACACCAAATCGTTAAGTCTCTCCAAGAAGGCTGTATATGTCAACGATATGAGGGAGGGATGCTCAGAAGTGAAAGATCTGGTCGACGATAGTAGTTGTTTGATTATCTCTGTAGATGTCGTATGGCTTTTTATTAATGAACTCCTTCCTATCAAAAAAAACTACCATGCGTATATGAATATAAAACTTACATTTTACAATATTGTTTTTTGTAGTAACTACATGGTCTTTTATTACATAGGTAATTACCTGGCTAAACAAATTTTTGTTGATTTAATCTATTAATATTACACAAAGAAAAATAGGAAGTTTATTATCGAAAAATTGAAGCCTACTACCTAAATCTTGGTCAGTTTCTACAAGGAGAAACAACTTCATAAAGTTTAAGCTAAAAAGGTCTACAGGTGCACGCGCTGCTTGGCAATATGTGCGAACTTCGGGGACATAATTAATGGAGACCTTGCAACCCCAAGGTTAAGTCTAATCTTAAGCATCATCTTTATAAGTAAAATTTATAATTAAAATTTTTATTAAAGATAATATAGTGTTCAAATTTATGAGTAATACATATAATTAAAAGTTCTATTAAATGTAGAATAGGTGTTTGTAAGTTATGTAATTAAATTTTTTATTGAAAGTAGAATAGATGTTCGAATTTATAGAGGAAAAAAGTTCGAATTTATAAAAGAGAAAAGTTCAAATTTATAGAAAATACATATAATTAAAAGTTCTATTGGAAGTAAAATAGATGTTTAAATATATAGAGGAGAAGAATTCGAATTTATAAAAAAGATATATAATTAAAAATTCTATTGAAGTAGAATACGAGGGAAAGTTCTATTGGAAGTAGAATATGTGTTTAAAAGAAATATAATTAAAAATTTTATTAGAATTAAATTAGTTATTCGAATTATAGAGGAGAAAATTTTGAATTTATAAAAAAATGTTTAATTAAATCATCAATATATATCAATATATCAATATATAAAGGAGGATACGCGAGAGATTAGGTGGCGCTCTAAAAGCGTCTCAATCTATTTTCTAATTTTCTAGAATTTTAGAATTTTAAACACTAATAAATGTAAAAATATCATTTAACATATTAGAAGTAGAATAGGTGTTCGAATTTATAGAAGAGAAGAGTTCGAATTTATAGGGAAGACATATGATTAGAAGTTCTATTAGAAGTATAATAAGTATTTATAATGCATATGATTAAAAGTTCTATTGGAAGTAGAATAGGATTTTGAATTTATAGAGAATAAGAGCTCGAATTTATAGAAAAAGCATATAAATAAAAGTTCTATTAGAAGTAGAAAATTATCATTTAATATATTAGAAATAGAATAGATGTTCAAATTTATAGAGGAGAAGAGTTCGAATTTATAGGAAAGACATATGATTAGAAGTTCTATTGAAAGTAGAATAAGTATTTATAATGCATATGATTAAAAGTTCCATTGGAAGTAGAATAGGAGTTCGGATTCGTAGAGAATAAGAGTTCGAATTTATAAAAAAAAATATAAAATAAAAGTTTTATTAGAAGTAGAAAATTGTCATTTAAAATATTAGAAATAGAATAGGTATTCGAATTTATAGAGGAGAAGAGTTCGAATTTATAGGGAAGACATATGATTAGAAGTTCTATTGTTAGTTGAATAAGTATTAATAACGCATATGATTAAAAGTTCTATTGGAAGTAAAATAGGAGTTCGAATTTATAGAGAATAAGAGTTCGAATTTATAGAAAAAATATATAAATAAAAGTTTTATTAAAACTAGAATAGGTTCATAAATCCAATACTATTGTCATAAAAAAAAAGTCATCGTATTTAAAAAGAAAATAATTGATGTGTTAACATAATAAAAGAACACTCTAATGCAGGAATCCTTTATATATACAGGACTATCTATAATATAAAGTAAAAATAAGATGTATTTTCATTTCTAAAGCTCCATAAATTTTAGAAAGTCTAGAGAAAGTATAAATTGGAATTCACTCTATTTTTTACGTTTTGATTTTAAGGAAAAAAGTTGTTATGTAAGATAAGTATTATTAATAATATGTAATGAAGTTGAAATTTCAATCCCCAAATGAGAGCGGCTCGAAACGTGTTTAATGAGAAGGCGGCTTACTAAAAAAGATTACATTAGTTATTAAAATATCATATTGATGTTATAAATTTTATTTTATTTTTAGGATTTGATTTTTATGGATAAACATTATCATACAAATGATATATCTAAAAGTTAGGTTTTTGGTATTAACGAAAGAGCGGATCAATAATAATAACCGTGTTTAACGAGAAAGCGGTTCATTAGAGAAGATCGTAAAAAAAGATGTTTGAATATATAAGGAATACATAAAATAAAATGTTTTATTGGAAGTAGATTACGAGAACGATGCATGGTGACGTCTTATACGATTTTTTAAAACTATATATCTTTTTTCCTAGAAATCCTCCTTTATTTTAATTTTTTTATACAAGTTAATTATACTGGCATTAGAAAAATATATCCATAAAAATATTATTTCCTTAACGAAAATTCTTCGTATTTTTTTTGATATTTTAACATAACTGAAAGACTTTCCCATGCGGAAGTTGTAAATAAATACAAGAATATCTGTAATATACAGAAAATATAAGATGTATTTTAATCTTTTAAAACTCCATAAATATTAGAAAGTTTAAAGAATATAAAAATTGGAATTGACTCTCTTTATTTAATGAAGTTAGAATTTCGGTTCCAAATGAGAGCGGATCGAAACTTATTTAACGGGAAGACGACTCACAAGAAAATATTGTATTAATTATTAGAATTTGATACTACCGTCATAATATTTTTTATTTATTTTTACGATTCGATTTTATGGATAAAAATTATAATATAAATCTTTATAATATATGCTTACTTTTACGATTCGATTTTATGGATAAAAATTATTATATAAGTCTTTATAATATATGTTAAAGTTGAAATTTTGGTTTTAACGAGAGAGCGGCTCAATCGAAAAAATCGTATTTAACAAGAAATCGACTCATTAGAGAAGATTATTTAAATATTAAAATTTAATATTAATATTATAATATAACGTAAATGTATTGAATTTTTTAAAAAATATTGTAACGCCGCCGCGAAGCGCGGCTTTATCAACTAGTAATTTGATAAATTAAAGTAATTCATTGACTTAACCATATTTTGAATTTAAAATTTTATTTTTCTTATATAAGTTAGCTTTTTGTTAAATATTTTTGTATTAGAATTAAATTACATAAATTCAAAAATAGAAGACAAAAGTTTTAAATAAAAAATGTAGTAGTAACTTGATGTTGTTCAATTTCTTGGTAGAGTACATAAAATCATCAATAAGAATATAATGATTTAGTTTAGTTGAATAACTACATAGATGGACATGATTTATTGACGATGTAACTTATTGTCCATTTATCTCGTAATATATAATTTAAATCATTTTCATTTTATAATTAATAAATTATTTGTTTAAATATCATAATTTAATAAAATTTGTGATACAAATTCATTCGATTGTGTGAGCATAATAAGGTAACTTAAGCGTTAAAAGTTTATTATTGACCCATGTTCATACATTTATAAACAAGTATATATTTTTACACTTGAATAAATTATTAAATATTAAATATTAAGAAAACAAGTGAAAAAATAAGGTTCATAAACCGAAGGGCATGCATAGATGTCCTCGAAAATTTAGATAATAAGACTTTAAAGTTCGAAAAGAGACTTCCCAAAGTCTTCTCAAAAACAAGAAAACTAATTAAAAAATATTACTTATAATTAATATTAAAGTAAATAACACAACAAAATTATTCCTAAATCCTAGTGATATTAAAAACATTATTTCAATGAAAAATAAAAATAAAATCTAATCAACTGGAAAAATAAAATCTAAACATAGGGAAATCCTTTGATTAGAACACCAAAAATAACCCAAAATCGGTCTAAAAGGCCGCAATAAATGGCACACCCTCAAAGGTACAAAAACAATATAAAATGGTACAATCATACTATTTAAGACTTTTCAAAATAAGAAATCAAACCAAAAATTCAGTATCTCTGCATTAGTAACGGCCATTGAATTCAGTATCTCTGCATCTATCGTGTCATCTTCCAAAGTGATAACATCCATCTTCTATATTGTGATGGCAAGAATCATGATTATTGCCTTGGCAAGAGAAATTTATATCTAGAGTCATGGTCTTTTGCAACCTGTTCATTCCGGCAAGTATGAGAGATCGTGTAGTATCTGCTCCAAAACAATTGAACAGGCTGGCAAACAATCTGAGCCCTGCTATAGACATTGCGGTCTTGTCTTCCTTGTTGTAATTCATTTGATACAGTACATAAGCCATTGCTGGTGAAGTGATGCCTAGTGCCAACACCATATCACATCTGTCCAACTAGCTCAAGAACACCATATTAAAGTTCGCTAAGTTGTAACATTTGTATTCAACGACCTTCCACATAATTCCAAGTAAACCTTCTCAGCATCATCCACCATGTCATGTTCACAATACCTCATAATCATATTATTAGATCGGCTTTAATAAATTTCCTAAAAATCAATATTTTTTCCTATTTTCTAGTGTCAACCCGCCCAAATAGACAAATTTTCTTCTAAATTTCTCTTGAAGTACTTTTTAATCCAAACGCTCCAGTTTTTCAAAATATCTTTCTGATTTTTTATTCACGTCCATACCTAAAGAAATGGACTCTTAACATGAATCTAAGATCAAGTTTTCACAACTACCCAAGTTTATCCAAACACTCCAAGTTTTCATATTAATAGTTTGGATAGTAACAAGACCAATATGAAAAAAAAAATCAATAACTGATAGAAAGAAACACTACACTAACCTTTGCTTGCCACCTTTCATACTGATACCTCAAAGTTCTGCCAATTGTTTCCAGTGCCTTTTGAGGTGCCATAGAAAATGGATATGCATATCAATGTCATATGGAGCTTAAAGAAAGAAAATTTGACAAATGAACCTATTTCAGCCATATAAAGGTCCAAGTCAACGGTGCTTCTGTTTAACTCATTATGTTGAGATTAAGATAGCGGTAATAGGACGGATTGTAAATTTTCCAGCAGCGCATTTACTCGAAGATATTAAGAAAAATAACGGCACCGTGAAAGGTAGAATAATAACAAAATTTTCATCTTCATCAGCGGTCCAACAAAACAGAAAAGAAAACGAGAAAGGCCCCATAGAAACCTCTAGCAACAACCAGTTTAACTAATCAAAAGAAGTTAGTGACATTTACTTCGTTAGTTAGGTATTTACTGCTCAAAGACGTCTTACATGGTCTGGAACTTAGTATTAAGAATGATGGTGAGAATGAATATATGATGTGGTGTCCTTGATTCTGATATGTATACCTAAAAATCGTTTTGTTACTCAGACTGTCAACCTCCCTTTCCTTAAATTTCTTTCGAAGCACCCTCCTTGTCTCACAATATGTTTGGATTCTGTAAGGGCTTGTGCCTTGTAAGCATGTGCGAAATTCTGACTACATCTATCTATCTATTACTTCTATTACTATATATTATAGGAGAACACAAGGGCAAAATTTGCCATTTTAATGGTTGTGAAATGACTGGTGTGCCCTTCTATTTTGTATAATTACGTATATACCGCTATTTAGAAAGTTTTGCTAAAAAAAATTATTTTTTTGTCTTCATTGGGTATCGAACCAGCTACCTCGTGATACATAGTTTATTGTTATGACCACTTGATCTACTTAGATTTTAATCTTCCTTTTAAAAATCTTAATACACAAACCATCACCCATTTTGTCATATATTTACTTTTCATGTTATAAATGCATTATATACGAGTTTCTTTGTCACACCATCACAATATCACATGTGAGTTATTTATTAATAATTTTTTAAATATGAGAAATGAAGTTCATAAAGTTGAATTCAAATTTTTTGTTAGTACAAAATTAAAAAAAAACAAAATAATATATATGTTAAATATTTAAATAAAATAAAAAAATTGCGATATTAATACTCTATAAGATAATAACGAATTTATGTCATTGTTGGATACCAACCAGTAATCTCATGATATATAATCACATTTATAGATTAAGAGTATGAGTAAAAGTGGCTATTCACGAGAGGTCGTGGGTACTAGCAAAAATTTGTGGTTGCGAGAAAAAGAAAATATTATCGTGAGGTCGTAATATGTAATTATATAAAATATAATAATCAATTAATTATAATCTATACAATTAAATAGATGGGTTTGAAAAAAATATATTTAATAATAAGAAATTAGATTAGAGTAGTAAATTTGTGTAAAAAATTAAAAGATTTGTAAAATAGAACTTTTTACAATAAATACATTAAATTGTTATAAACGAATATAATTTAGTTATAAATTAAAATTAAAATATATAATAATCATAGATATAAGTTCATAATATACATGTAATTTATTAATTATCTTTTAAATATTATATTTATTTTTATATACTCAATAAGGAATTTATATCGGTCAATAAATATTTTTATCAAAATGTATAAATGAGTTTAAAACTAAATTTTTTAAAAACAAATAATAAAATTAATTAAAATAAATAATATAACTAACAGAAAATTTAATTTAACGATTTATTAACAGGCCCGTGCCTTGCACGGGCTTTTATGCTAGTATAAGCATAGAGGCTTGTCTTCATTTTCTTAATTACTTTCTTTGTTAGTAATTAGTCAAAACAATTTTAGCATTTTCTTGCATTTTCATTTTTGGTCATATTTGTAACTTGTAATGCTAATCCTGTGTTTTTTATCTTGGCTTTCTTGTTCTACAGGCCTGATATAAATCAGATCTAGGGCAAAAATCAGAGAGATCTGATAAATTATGTGATTCAACTTTAATTATATACCCTTACTTAAAGAAAATAAGGAAAACCAACATCATTTTATATCGGGTTAAATATCAAAGTGGTCACTGAAATGGTAGCCATATATCAATTTATTCACCGATCTTTCAGAGGTATTAAAGTCATAATAAATATCAAACAAGTACCTCTATATATGTACTCGGGAGGTCAAATTAATTTTTCATTGAGTTCTACACATTTTTCTTAAATGCTACTATAATCAAAAGAAAGGTTATGAAGTTTAGTATTTTTTATAATATAATTAGAATTTAAGAATTTTATTTACTATTTATTTTTAATTAAAACAAGTAAAATGACAATAAAATTAAAAATAAATAGTAAATGAATTTTTGAAAATCTAAATATATTATCAGAAATACTAGAATTATTAACCTTTCATTTAAATAATGAAGCATTCAAGAAAAATGTGTAGAAATCAATGAAAAATTAAGCTCATCCACCCTAATCAATGAAAAATTAATGAAAAATTAACGGAACTACTGTTAGATGCCAAATGTGACAATGCAAGGGCAACCTCACAAGTCTCATCCACTTCACCATCCTCAAGCTCATCCACCCTAATCTCGTGAGGTTTCATACGATTCCTAGGCTTGGCCTTAATCCTAGCGGGCCTAGCCTCAATACTCCTCTTAGCCACCATATCCAAATATTCAAGAAGATGATCAACAATCCCATTATCCAACATGTACCGAATAAAAGTTGTGCGTATTTAATGATGAACGGTAAAATTTCAAGAAGAAAATGAAAAATTAAAAACTGAATCCGATGAACCTTTATTGGAACAACTTGCAAGTGCAAATATATATATCCAATGAGTACACGATATATGAAATTAATACTTTACCCTTGTATATTGAAAATTAACAAAAATGTCACCCTTTAAATATTTGTGCAAAAAATAGTTTAAATTTTGTTATTATTAGGAATTGAACCCTTAACCTTCCCCTCTCAAACTCATGTTGTAACCATTATGTTACACTTAATTTTGAGTATGTTTTATGTAAAACTTCAGATTCAGATTATCAAAATGAATCTCTGACTATGTTACTAATGCTTAAATTATCAAAATAAGCATCAACTATTATTCGATCTCATTGTTTAGAAGAAACTTGCAGACGGCTACACATAACTTGGGGCTCTCAACCCTAAAAGATTGATATCTTATTATATACTAGTCTTTTTTTCCCGTGCTCTACAAGCGGGCGTTGATTAATTTTAAAGTATATAATTTGTTAGATTTACAATATTAAAAAAAATGATTTCAATCTAAGAAAAAGATTTCACGATGCAAAATTTTTTACAACGAAGATGTGAACATTGATATTATTGTTGTATAATCGTGTTCAACTTCTTATCCTCGCTCGCGCTTTGTGAACGGGCGTTGATTTTTTTTCTTTTGGTTAAATAAAATTATTTAAGCTCGTGAACAAAAATGAAAAATTATGTTAATGGGATTAATATTTTTACACTACTTCTTTGAACTAATATGTTTTTTTAAGTAGTTGTAATTTATAAATATGTTATTATTGTCCAAATAACACTTTCTTTCATTCCCAAATTACTATATAATTCAAATATTTGATGAAAAGATCATTTAATTTTAGCTGTATTTTAGGATCATTTTAGATGTGTTTAAGATATTTAACACATTTAAGTACTATATTATCTACTAATTTTATAGCATCTCCAAGAACCTCTTTATTTTCGTTTTTAAATTGAGATTTGAGGAGAGAGAATAAAAAAGAGGCGCCAAACACACAAGGCGACAATGAGAACACTGGAACAAACAACTGCTATAGACTCAACACCAGAACAAATGATCCCTACAGCTTCGGCTAATGATTCATTGTTTATGCTATGGATTACATTCATATCCAAAGACCCCCATTTCACCCCATATTCCACATATTTGTTGTGAGTAATAAAAATTTAAAATCCTTCCTTTTATAGCAGATTAGGCACACGGATTGCTTCTTCATCCGACGGTTATCTACATCAATCTTTCATCCTACGGTTTAAATTCAATGATAACAAAATGTTACTTTAACGTTGACGGATGGGATATGGGAATACAATGGACCATGAGTAGCTTTGAGAATTGAATGTTTATTATAAACAAACTCTTTTTCTTTGTTTCCATTTTTGTTTTCTTTTAATTTTTCTTTTGATTTAAAAATAATTTTTATTAGATATATTTTAAAATTATAATTTTAATCTCATTAATGTATTTTATGGTTTTTTTTTTAAAATTCAAGTATTTAACCCGTCAAAAATTTCAACTCAAGTCTGATAGTAAAAATTGCTTATTCTAAAACTAGTAAAGATTTTATTAATGGAGTGGTTGAGTAATTTTATTTATAGTTTTTTAAAAATCATTAAAAATCATTTTTCTAGCTTCTCATAGTCCGATTCGGAGAAAAGTGCCGCATGACTTATTTTTTTAACATTTTATTTTTATTTTAGTATTTTCTTTTGTTTTGACATTAAGCAGAACAACTAACCTCGATAATATTTGTGACATGGGCTACGCCTGATAATGTGGTAATGGACGAAAGCTTCGATCCGAGACATTAAAATTGAATATACATTTATACAAAATAAATTTAATATGATAAAAATTCGATTCGATAAGAGCCCGATCCATATAATATGGATATGGATTTTACATGATCCGATCGGTTAAGAATCTGAACCGAATAATTATAATTATATAATTATATATTTTATTATATATTCATATTCATATATTTACAATTATACAAATAATGTATAATTTTCAAATCATATATCTTTTGCGTATTTTAAAATTGATCGATTTGATATAATAATTATGGTTATGATTCAGGTAAGAATAATTTATGCGTAAGAACAATAAGAACAATTGTTTTATACTCTTTTCACGTATTTCCCGTAAGTCATGATATCAACCAATTAACTGAAATACCCGTGATAGATAAAAGTCATATTTTTCACATTTACAATATTATATTATTATGTTTCATAATAAAAGTCTCACTATTTTCATACTAACATATGTTCTCAGAACGTGATCCGTTATAATAAGATCATATTAAAAAAAAGGGATTAAGTTTTACATATATATTGTATCATCACATTGCTCCCGCATTCTCACTTACTCGCAAACGTGGCATTCTCTAAAATTTTCTACAACTTTAGTGTTCTTTATAAAGATAGTTCGGATAAATTTCTATGTAAAACAATTGATGGTTCGAACTTACAAATTAGATACATGAGTGCGTTTAATTATTAAAATAATATTTTCGATATTAAATTTTTTTAAAAAATATCATTGACTAAATAATTGATTACATCAAAGTTGAAAATTTCATAAAATTTTGTATAAAATTTATACTTACAGCAGAGACTATTGAAAGGGGTGTCAGTTAAATAAAGTGTATCTTTAATTTTTTATTTTTAAAGATCACATTTATATTTTTTGTTTGAAAACATGCTTATATTTAATTAATATTATTACTTGATATTTATTATAAATTATTTTATATTTCAATTTTAATTAATATTACTAAGAAAATTAATTAAGATATAAATATGAGAACGTTAGTTTGAATCGATTTTTTATATAATTAATATGGCCGCGCGAAGCACGGCTTATTTACCTAGTTTAAATTAAGTTGAGCCAAACAGGCTCCATGACAAACTATTACGGATGTAGAATGTAGACCCTTGATCGGGTTTATCCGACCTTTTCAAAAGACCGGGCCAAGCCCAAATTTTGTCGAACCGAACTTGCCTAAAAATATTAAGCTAGATTTTACTCTTAAATCTAGGAACCTACCCTAGCCCATTCTACACTAATTTTTATGGATCCACCTACGTTTACATAACAATACTAGCTTAATGGACTTTTGTGCCCGAGAAATATCCTGTTTTATTTTTGTATAGTAATCCACTTGTCCCACTCATATTTTTACACTTTTTTTAAGTTTTACAATATGAAAAATAATTAAATTCATTATTTTTATCCACTAATTCACTTTATTATGTAAAATGTAATATCCTAACTTTGAAAAATTTCTATCTCTTATTACTGAAAATGATATTCAGGCATTTAGACGTTCATCATATAATATATTTAGATATAGTGTAGTAAATATTTAAGTTTTAGATTAAATTTTAATTATTTAAATTTTAAGAATTATATTTTTGGTAAGAGGCCATATCTCAAAAAGAGAGAGAGAGAGAGAGAGAGAGAGAGAGAGAGAGAGAGAGAGAGACAGAGAGGAAGAAAATTGTACATGGACTTAAGAATGATGGGCCTAAAGAATTTGCATTTTGGAATTAGAACTTCTAATAATACCCACTTTGACTTTTATGAGTTACATTTACATTTCACAAGAGTACCCCAATATTTAAATTAGAAAAAGAAAAAATACTATAAGAAAAGAAGAAGAAGTGGAGTACTGTTAATAAATGTGTGGTATTATATAGGATTCATAGTAGCTTGAATTGTTTTGTTTTTGATTCACTAATTTTTATTATCGATCATTAATTTATTTTAATATTTTTGCCAAATTTAGAGCAGATTTCATTAATACTTTGAAAAAGATTCAATCGGGACAAATCCCCAACTGATCATGCAACCAGGTTGAAAAACAAACAAACTAAATAATTAGCCATTTTGTTTCTGGATTGCTTAACTAATTGAATACAAATATTCTTAAAATTAAAAATGAAGATAACAGTTTCTCGAGCAATCCAACTTGCATCTCCCCTGAAAACAGTAGCTTCACAATTGACCCTCACATTAACTTCATGGATAGTGCAATGTTCAGAGGACTTAGTTACAAAAACTAAGCTTAGATACCTCATGTTATGAACAAATATTTTTTGTGAGAGGTGAGCACATGCGATTTTCACCACCGTTCCAAACACACCACAACTATCTACTTGCCGAACACCAGCTATAGACCTGCCGAAAGTGGTGTTGATGCGTGTTATGCCCAAATCTTGGCATAAGCCCTAAGCAGGCCTAATGGGCTTGAATAGAGGTCCACAACTCATAATGGGCCTAGAGATGAAGATTGGGTCACGAAAACCCACCACCAGGAGTCAGTCCAAGATACTATCAAGTACAATGTGGAAGTTTGCGACCCCAAGATGCGGGTCAAGTTCGACAGCAAAGTCCTTAGTATGGGATAGCATCTATCATGCACGTCTCTCTACAAGGTCCAGCGTGACCTAGAGGTCCAGCGAGACCTAGAATACTGTCTCTGCAAGGTCCGGCATGGCCTAGAGGTCCAGCGAGACCTAGAATACTGTCTCTGTAAGGTCCAGCGAGGCCTAGAATACTCTTATGAAGACTAGAGGTCCAGCGAGGCCTAGAGGTCTAGCGAGGCCTAGAATACTCTTATGAAGGCTAGAGGTCCAGCGAGGCCTAGAGCATATATATTATGAAGGCTTATGGTCAGGCCTAACGAGGTCGCGTGAATGTGATTATCTCCGTACAGCGTGGACCACCTCGCATGACTAGCCCAGCGAGGTCGCATGCGAAGCCACGTAGCTTCTCCATTAGCCTCGCCAGTGAGGCCACCTGATTCGAGCATCATGTTAGCCATAGGTAACCTTTATTGGGCCATGGGTCATGAGCAAGATTAATGGGTAAAATATATCAGCCCAAGAAGACGCCTAGTGGATTTGGGCCAAGCCGAGCCCATATAAACCCTAGCCCGTCTAGATAACTTCTTCTCCAAAAGAACTACGTATGGCTTGATCCCTATAAATAGGGTACGTAGGCATCTTGTAAGGATGATTGACAGCTCACCCCTGAAAACACCATACAAGATCAGCCACAAACGATCTTCAATCTCCTTCCGTGTTCTTAGCAAAATATCCGTATTTTGCTCCGTGATTCCAGCAAACCTCCAAAATATTGTTATACAATATTCTCCCTATAACATTTGGCGCTAGAAGGAGGGCTAGTCATCATATTGGGAGAAGGATGACTAAATCGAACAAGAAGAACGGAGGGAACAACAACGGGGAGATCTCGGGTCTCACAAGACACCCAGGAGCGAGGCGAAGATAGTGGCCGAGGTTCGGAATGACCCCCATCTCTTCGTAGAGAGCGTGAGTGGTCTTATTGTCGCGAAGACAGACCCCCCCTCTCTTCGTAGAGAGCACGAGCGGTCCTATTACCGCGATGAACGACCCCCCTCTCCACGTCGAGATTGTGAGCGGTCCCATAAGTGCGAACCCGAACCCCGGAATCGCAAAAAAGGAAGATCGCAAGGAGGATCAAAAGGAGTCAAGCGCTCCCAAAAAGACTCAATCCCATCATGGTAGCACTGAAGAGGGACAGAAAAAAAGGTTGAGGATAAGAAGATCAAGATTGGGAGCTGAAGAAGGCCTTTAATAAGATACTACTAAGACAAAGGAGGGATCTCAATGTGAGGCTGCCTCATTTGAGGGGAGGTCAGTAAGTGTCTTTGATCGCATTGGAAAGAAGTTAATTGAGAATGATCTCCACTTCAAGCTCGAGAAGCTCACTGTTGACAAGAAGGATTAACGACCCCATGGTAGAGGCTAAGGCAATGGTCAAGGTTCTAAGAGACCCCCTTCTCCTCGTCGAGATAGTGAGCGGTCCCATTGTCATCACGACGGACCCCCTTCTCCTCGTCGAGATTATGAGCGATCCCATTATCGTCACGACGGACCCCCATCTCCTCGTCGAGATCGTGAGACCCCCTATATGATGTAGCTAATGAGGCTCCCTCTTATGTGACCACTGAGTCCCCTATATGATGTGGCTATCGAGATCAAATAGATGCCTCTTTGTGAGATTCCCCTTCGTGGGATGCCTCTACATGAGATGATTCTTGGTGGAATACCTCTACGTCGAGGAGAGGGGGGATGCCCCCGATCCTTGGGGAGAGGGGGGACGCCCCTGATCCTTGGCGGCAATGAGGAGGTCCTTAACTACCTCAGTACAACAGGAAGATCATCTATCAAACAAGCCCCCTGCTTGGTATGGATTTCACTAATATCAGTGTACATTGCCCCAATTTGAAGGAGAACTCATAGTGGGATCACATTAAATTCTCTTCATTACAAATGGTGTCAACTCCAAATAATACAAGAAGGTTCCTGAAACATGTTGATTCCTCATCACATCTACAATTATAATAAGGACTCGGGGGGTAGTGGCATTACATAAACACCACTCCTAGCGCGCATGACATTTCAAAATTTGCAAGACAAGGCCAACACCTAGCGTTGCGAGGCCGGCACCTAGCGTTGCGAGGCCGGCACCTAGCGTTGTGAGGCCGTACCTAGCGGTGTGAGGCCGTACCTAGCGACGCGAGGCTGCAAACTCGACACCTTGCGATGCGAGGCCTTTCGGCCCCATAGGCGCAATCAGGATCATTTGAAGACCCCATCAGCTATTCTAAATCACTTGGGAAAAATTTAACAGATATGAAGAGACGTTATGAAGGAATCTATACATGCTAAAATCATGCAACATGAGTCCCCTGTGCAAGCAGATACGAGGCCTATGGTACTTTGCAATATTATAAACATCAAATAAATGAGCATCAATAAAGCAAGCCAATCCAGGTTCAAGGAGTATCCAAATAAGCAAAAGAAATTAAGTCTACAAGCACGAGGCAAATAAAGGGAGTGCCCGCATCTCCACTGAGTCTAGCAGATAATGTTTAAAAGCAATAAAAAGGAAGTCATGGGGATCCATTTGCCGCTTCCTCATTCATCTCCATCTTGAGGTTATCAGCAAACTTCCCAGTCTCTTCGCCCAATCGGTAGCAATCAAAGTCGCCAACCTTCTCGAGGAACTTTTTCATGAAGTCAACAAATCCTTTATTCTCAGCCTCCTCAGTGATAGTGGGAAGAGCATTAGCAGCATCTTTAGCTTCCTTCTCTAGCTCAGCGACGCGGTCTGTAAGTTCCTTGATCTGGGAGTCTGACTGCTCACTCTCAACAGCATGATCCAGCTTAAGCTTCTTTCTAGCTGACTGCTCCTCGTGAAGCTCTCTCTTAAGCTTCTCAGTCGTGCCTTCAAATTCTTTTCTCCAACTATTTTTTGCGTCCTCGGCATCAGCCTGAGCCTGTGCAAGTATGGATTTGAGATTCACAATCTCTTCGCTCATCTTACTATTGGAAGAAGCCAAGGCTCAAACCTCCTTGTGGTGACGCAATTGATGGAAGAAAAGCTCAGCTATAGCTTTAGTCTTGGAAGCATTGGACTCCTCCAGAGATTGTAGGGACCAGGAATACATATCAATCTTAGAAACATGGGCATGTGCCAATTTGCCATAGGTCTGGCGGACCAGTCCAAGAGAAGGATGAAGGGGAGAGAGACTCATGTCGTCCTTGTTCTTCTTTGGTGGTGGTTATTCATGAAGACTCGTTATCTCAGTTGATTTTTTCCTACTAGGATGGATGGAAGAAGATGATTGTCGAAGAGGCATTGTGAGAGTGGTCTGCTTAGGAGGAGGCATGATAACATCAGACTTGGTAGCTGAACCCCCAACAAGGGACCACATTGCACCTGGAAGGACCCTTCGAGGTCACCATCACTCGCTTATACATGGCTTCGCATTAATTGAAAGACACACAATACGTGTCATCATCTTAGCGATTGGGAGCAGATCTCGAGACACGACAGCTATCCGAAATCATTTAAATTCATAGGGGTCGCAGTTCGATCCTAAGGCAATTGAGATAGTTATGCATTCATCTACAACAATCTATAGAGAGCACAGGCCTCGCATCGAAGTTTTGACAAAACAGTTTTTGAGTCCACATCGCATCTCCAATGACAATATGGACTCGGGGGGTAGTTGTTATGCCCAAATCTTGGCATAAGCCATAATCAGGCCTAATGGGCTTGAATAGAGGTCCACAACTCATAATGGGCCTAGAGATGAAGATTGGGTCACTAAAACCCACCACCAGGAGTCAGTCCAAGATACTATCAAGCACAATGTGGAAGTTTGCGACCCCAAGCTGCGGGTCGAGTTCGCCAACAAAGTCCCTAGTATGGGATAACATCTATCATGCACGTCTCTCTATAAGGTCCAGTGTGGCCTAGAGGTCCAGCGAGACCTAGAATACTGTCTCTACAAGGTTCGGCGTGGCCTAGAGGTCCAGCGAGACCTAGAATACTGTCTCTGCAAGGTCCAGCGAGGCCTAGAATACTCTTATGAAGACTAGAGGTCCAACGAGGCCTAAAGGTCCAGCGAGGCCTAGAATACTCTTATGAAGGCTAGAGGTCCAGCAAGGCCTAGAGGTCCAGTGAGGCCTAGAGCATATGTATTATGAAGGCTTACGGTCAGGCCTAGCGAGGTCGCGTGAGTGTGATTATCTCCGTACAGCGTGTGGACCACCTCGCATGACTAGCCCAGCGAGGTCGCATGCGAAGCCACGTAGCTTCTCCATTAGTCTCGCCAGTGAGGCCACCTGATTCGAGCATCATGTTAGCCATATGTAACCTTTATTGGGTCATGGGTCATGAGCAGGATTAATGGGTAAAATATATCAGTCCAAGAAGACGCCTAGTGGATTTGGGTCAAGCCGAGCCCATATAAACCCTAGCCCGTCTAGATAACTTCTTCTCCAAGAGAAGTACGTATGGCTTGATCCCTATAAATAGGGTACGTAGGCATCTTGTAAGGATGATTGACAGCTCACCCCTGAAAACACCATACAAGATCAGCCACAAACGATCTCCAATCTCCTTCCGTGTTCTTCGTGTTCTTAGCAAAATATCCGTATTTTGCTCCATGATTCCAACAAACCTCCAAAATATTGTTATACAATATTCTCCCTATAACAATGCGAGATATCCAGATCTCCCAATACACCACAAAATTCATTTTCAACACAACTAACACATCGCACAAAGCGAGACACGTCGCACAAAGCGAGACAATCAAACACACAACTAATAACTCAAACATAACGAAACGAAAAAATCCAAAAATTCAAATATCTCGGAAATACACCAATTTTTAATATGATGATAGACTAGAGATTTTGAATCTAAAACTGAATTTTATTATAAAATCCGAGCTCTTAACCTTAGTAGATCTGAAAACTAAAGTGAAGAAACTCAAATGGATTTTGCGAGTTTTGTGGAACAAATCTCGATTTTATTGAAAGAAAATTGAAAAAACAAGAGAAGAGGTGTTTGTGTGGATGGAGATGGGAAGAAAGGGGATGGGGATGGAGATGGAGAAGGGGATGTTGCGGCTAGGGTTAGGGGAAGAGGGGTCGACCGACTCTCATTTAGCTCAGCAATTTTATCGGTCTTAGGTTGTAGTCAAAGTAATATTTAAGTGGTTCATTAATAAGATTAAAAGTCCTAATTATTTAGGGTGTTTTTAATGGTATTGTAATGATTCTTTCTTTTGATTGATTATCGTAGCATTTTTAGATAATTTTGTAATGGTAATTTTATTAATTTTAGCTAATTTTAACATGTTATAAACTTATAATGGATATTCTGTTATACCTTTAAATGTATTAATTGACTAATTAATCAAAGACTTTAAATTCAAAACTTGTTTTTATTGTAGAATTGTCTTTTATATATTTTAAAATATATCTGTAAATTTATGTGATTATTACAGTTAATTTGTTTGCACATTGAGTATTTGGTGGCCATGATTTAATCTTATTTTGGGATTGTGATAATCAGTTTTGTACCTTTATTGGGGGCCATAAATGATGGCATTTTTGGTGCCTTGAAGAAGTATTTTGTGGCCATGATTTTTGTTTAGTTTGTGATTGTGATAATCAGTTTCGTACCTTTATTGGAGGTCATAAACGATGGCATATTTGTGCCTTGAAGAAGTAATTTGTGTCATAAATGATGACGAGTTGTGTGTTGTACTCTTTTGACCTATTTAAAATGAGTAATTGGTATTGGCTTTTTGCTAGCAACAACCCCTCTTCGGTTGTTCTAAAAAATTAAAATTGCACGTTTGATGAATAATATCGGTCGTCCGTCTGACGAATTTTTATATTTTATATATTATCTTTTTATTTTATCGTAGTATTTTATTTTATATTTGGCTGGATTTTAAATTTATTTTATCTTATTTATAAATTTTTGTTTTTGAAAATGTATTACAATTTATTCAATTTTATTTTATTATTTTCATCTCAATGTAATATAACGACTTTTTACTTAATTTTAAATTATTAATTTATATTTTAAATAGAGGTCTAACCAAAGGGACCCCCTTTGGTTAGATTATATATATTCTTTTTTTTTTCTTTTAATATCTTATGTCAATATATAGGTTTTATTATTAAATAATATAATATAATTTGGTTTTTTTTAATCTCAAACTTATGTCTTTGTTTTAACTTAGTTTTCTTGATTTCTATATGATTTTATGATATTCCAGATTGACTTGGATGGGAAGAAGATGGAAAAGGAGATTTTTGAAGTCGGGAATGGGATTGCGATAGCAGAAAAATCAAGAAGAGTCTAGCCTTTTGTTTAGTTAGGCATGATGTAAAATGATGTACTTTTATTTTAGTTGGGCACTCTTTTTCCCCCAAAGAGTTTTGCTCATGTGTGGTTTTTTAACGAGGCCTACTTTGGTGGATATAAAGGTTTTATTATCTAAATTTTCGGGGAAATCTCTTTCCTATGGATCATGCGATTCATGGATTGACTAAGTATACCTTTCGGTTAGATAATGAGCTTTTATTATCTTTTTGAGATGTTTTAATGATTTTATATCAATAGAATGATTTATCATTTTAGGAAAAAAAAAATCTCAAAAATGTAATCCAACTACAAAATTTTGGAGATTTTTTAATTTAATTTTTAAAATTTATTTTTGCAAAAATACTAAATTTCTCTTAAAAATTCTTTTTTTTAATAAAATTATTTGAAAAGGACAATTATAAAAAAACTAAGTCATAAAATATTTAATATTTGAAATAAAATATCAAAAAATTAACCGAATTTTTCTGAAACTTGAGTTTATATTATATGAAATTTTAAACAAAATTGATATTGAATGAAAATAAAATAATGTGATAATTTTTTTACTAAAATGTATATAATATGAAAGGAAAATGTGGCCCCCATATTGGAGGCCCTAGGCAATGTGCCAAGGGTAACTCCGGTGGGAAACGGATAATACGAAGTCGGATATATATGGTCATATCCGTATTCGGATCCGGCAATCAGTAATGATATCCGAATCCGTATCGACCACTTGCAGTCCAAAATTATTGCATGAGGTGGGAATTGAACCCGAGCGCTGCTCCTTTTGCTTTCCTAAATTCCTAATGTCACGCTAAAACCACTTATGCTACTTGATTGTTGTGTTACAATGCTTAATAATTAATTATAACTTAGTATAAACATGCTTATATTTGTATTTTTAATAATTAATGATGATTATATTATTATTATCTTGATAGAATGATAGGCATGCTTATATTTTGTAATTATATATTAAAATATATATTATATATTTAAAATAAATTAAAAATATATAATTCATTTCGGATACGGATAATTTCGGATAAGGATGCGCCTATATCCATATCTGCATCCTAAACTCCCGGATTCAGATACAGATTAATATTCGGTTGACTCCGAATATGGATAATATTTGTTTTTTTCCAAATACAAACACAGATATTTCAGACGAATTTCAGATTTTCCGGATTTGTTTCCCAAACCCTACCCCTGGAGCCGGCTCGAATTTGATATGTACCTATAAATCGGAGAAAAGGATCCAAATATCACATTTTCAACGCAAATGGTTGCAAATATCACAACTCAAAAAAATGGTTCCAAATATCACTCCAAAACACATTCTAAAATGGCGTTCTGTTTTTTTTTTTTGAAAACGCTGTTGCGTGTAGCGTGTTCATTTTTTTTTAAATTTTTTTCATTGAAAACGCTATTCTAATTTGCGTTTTGGTCATTGAAAACGCCACATGAAGTGGTGTTTCCACCATAACACCATTTGATGTTGCGTTTTGGTCATTCAAAACCTAACTTCAATTAGCGTTTTGCTAGTTGGTTTTTTTTAAAAAAAAAAAATATGTTAACGCTATATTAACTAGCGTTTCCTCTCCTTTCAGGGCCCAAAACGCTACACGCATTAGCCTTTTTTTTAAAAAAAAGAAAAAAAAATCAAAACGCTACACGCAACTTTGTTTTGAAGTGATATTTGCAACCATCTTTTCAGATTGTGATATTTGTAACCATTTTCTTTCAAATTGTGATATTTTGAACCAACACCCAATCAAAGACGTGCACATATCAGTTTCCAAAATAAAAATAATTTTTATCCTGTAATAAAAATCACTTGGTTTTTTCATAAACTTGGAAAACAAGGCAGGCCGGCCTTCTTCATATACATAATACAACACTCGGCCCACCAACAGATCCAACACACACGTACAGAAACACTGAGTCAACTCGCCACTCACTCTCGCCGCCGGTGCTTTCATTTGACTCGGTAACAACTCATTCTCTTTGTATTCATAAACACTTCAATTACTTTTCTTCTTTTACAAGAAATCTTTTATTTCCTGCTTTATTCTAATTAATTACTTAATTACTTGTTTATATTCTCAATTAGGGTTAGGGTTTTACAATTGTTGTAGTTTGAGTTGCTAACTCGTTAATTAATTATGTTAATTTCTTGCAATTGATTTTACCCAACTGTAATATCTAAGTTAAAAAGGTGAAATTTTGTGGAAAACTCGAAAAATGGTAGATATATGGAATTGTTATGTTTTGGGTTTACTGTATTCTGTTTTGGAGTTTATGTGTTTAATTGTAATGCTACTGTGGGTTTTGCTTTGTGTTATCGGGATTTTCGGAAATGGATTTTTTGTTCTACAGAGATTAATTTGCTTGTACATTTATCATTCTTTAGTTTGGTTGTGATTTGTAATTTATGTTGAGTTGAACATGTAAAAGTAAGCCGATGTTGTTCTGTGTAAGATACGTTTCGGATGGTGAAATTTGCTAGTAGAACGCTAAACATTTGATCGGTGCATTTGGTTTAAGCGACTTTAGTTTGTAATTATATGCAGAGACGTATGTGAACTTGTATCCAATTTTGTATTTTTTTTCCTGGATTATGACAAGCTTACTGTTAGTTAATGAGCTTTAAGTGGTAGTATGCGGAGTCTTACCAACCCTGTATTTACAAAAGTGAAAATTGTAGGAGCATCTTGGAGGGTTTTCGATGAAAATCGCATATAGATTAAAATATGGTGACGTTGTGAAGAATTCTTTCTCCCTGTTTATTAATTAATAAAAGATCTTGCCTTTTGAAAAAAAAATCTAAGCTGAAGTTGTGCTAGACTTTCAGTTCCAATCTATTCCATCTCATATGTTCATGTAATGGTAGCAAGATGGCAATACTACAAGTCAAGTCTTTTTGCTATATTTTTTCGCGAGCAATTGAGAAGTTTCTACAACCTGGACTTACATCCACACCCTAATAATTTTTAGGTTGTGGCGTGTCTCAGTAGTCAGTAGTACAGATTTAGTTCACTCTGAAGTCCGAAGTTAGTAAATAAACCGGGTCATTGGGAGCTGTAAATTGACCTTCTATATCTGTACTTTCTTCGTTGGTTGTTCTTCTTCTTCAACCTGTGAGTTCCTCTTTCTTTAATTTTCTGATCTAGTTCTAGTTCCAGTCTTACCTTGCTCCCTGTAGGTTGCAGAAGGTATTGGTATTCTTAAGGTAAAAACTTAAATGGAGATTAATTGAAGCTTAAAAGTGAGAAAGGCCCTTTTCATCACAATTTTAAGCTAAAATGCCCAAAATATCACTATTCAAAAAATGGCCCTTACTATCACAAAGAAATGCAAGAAAACTATGTGTTTATACAAATTCTGAAAAGTCACAGGTTCCGTTATTGGGCCTGATAAAATATTAAAGAAACACATTTATTTGTAGCGTTTTTGACAGAAAGACGCAGGGGAAAAATGCGTTTATGCCATACACGCATTTCAAAGATACGTCTTCAATTTTTTTTTTTTTTTTTTTTGAAGTTTGTTTTAAATTTTAAAATTAATAAAAACGTATAATTAAAATGTGTATTCATAAAAACACAAATAAAAGATGTGTTTTTGAGTGATATAAAGGGCTGTTTTTTGAAATTGTGATATTTTGGACCATTTCTAATTAAATTGTGATAAAAAGGGTCAACACCCAAAATGATTACATCTAGCGACTTGGTATTTCTTTGGTATGAACTGGATAATTACAAAGCACGAATTAAATAGAAGAGGCAGACTTATTTGAAAATAGGGTTTGATCATACAACTGAATGAAAAATACGGGTTTAGTAGGCACTTCGAGCGGCCCAAACTCCCAGAAACAAAAGGATAAAAACAGATTAAAATACTCAATGATTCTCTAGCCTCCCCTTGCATTTTACTTATACTAATTCCTACTTCTCTTTTACTTTTGCTGCGAAATGTCCCCTCTGCCCTTGCCCATACGCCTGGTGTATGTTATTAGTCTCGTGGGTCCTCCAGTGCCACGTGTGCTTCCACTTTGGTTCATTGCATTCTTCAATCATGATGTTATTAAATAAGAATCGATCACAAATCTGTTGCTGGCGTCTCAGGTCCTATCACATGGGAAGTCCTATAAAATAATTAGCTAGAGAATATATAATTCTTGTGTTTGCTTAATTGCCGTGTATTAATGAAGACTAATTATTCTGCTAAGATATACATGCTCAACAGCTCAAGTATGAGTGCTAAAGAGCAAGTTTCATTGGAGTTTTCAATCCTTTATATGTCTTTGAATATCTGTTCTTATTTTGAATTGTCTTTCATTATCCTAAGATGTTATGAATGTGCAGGTCTTGTTTTATTATTAAGGAAGAGAGATGGAAGATGTGATAACTGATATTCCTCCTCCTTCAAGGTTCTTCCTGGAGGATCTCAACAATTTTGCTCCACCGCCGACTACTATTCCTTCCCCGTTCCTGGTTTTCTCACCCCCAAAACCTAGCAAACCCCTCTGTCCCTCTCTTTTAATTTTTGCACTCTCCTCCGCGTCTCAGAATTTTTTGCACCATCTACCTTCTAAAGTTCTGATCGGAACTTTAGTCCTCCCAGAGATTCCCTTCTCTGGCAACTCAGTTGAACCATCTCTTGCAGACAAATCGTGCAACATCTATTCCCTCAATAATGCAGGAAAAATGATTATCATTGTATCTGTACAATATGCTGTTGCTGCTGAGAGAACTCATGCTGTTGCAAAGATTTTGATTGGTGAGCATATAATTCCAGAGAGGGTTTTGATATTGGATTCTGTTCAGAGTCGAAACTTCCGTGGTAAGCTCCCACCGGATGAAACCTTTGCCTTGAAATTGGAGACATCAATGGAAAGTAAATTGCCTGTGAATGTTCCTGAAGAATCTAAATTGTTGAAAAGTGTGTGTTATTTTCCATCTGGAAGTGTTGTAGATGGCCTGGCTGCTGCTTTATTGAGTCGATGTGAGATAAAGAAGCTTAAGGGAACTCTTTCTGTTTCATGGCCTGAATTTGGTGGTTCAGTTACTTCGCTAGTTAGGTCTTTACTGCTTAAAGACGTCTTACCTGGTCTGGAACTTAGTATTAAGAATGATGGTGAGAATGAATATATGAGGTCTGGTGTCCTTGATTCTGATATGTATACCTAAAAATCGATTTGTTACTCAGACTGTCAACCTCCTTTTCCTTAAATTTCTTTCAAAGCACCCTCCTTGTCTCAATATGTTTGGATTCTGGAAGGGCTTGTGCCTTGTAAGCATGTGCGAAATTCTGACTACATATAAGCATAGAGGCTTGTCTTCATTTTCTTAATTTCTTTCTTTGTTAGTAATTAGTCAAAACAATTTTAGCATTTTCCTGCATTTTCATTTTTGGTCATATTTGTAACTTGTAATGCTAATGCTGTGTTTTTTATCTTGGCTTTCTTGTTCTACAGGCCTGGTATAAATCAGATCTAGGGCAAAAATCACAAAGATCTGATAAATCATGTGATTCAACTTTAATTATATACCCTTTATTTATAGAAAATGAGGAAAACCAACGTCATTTTATATCAAGTCTTTATATCTATCTATCTATATATATATGTATGTACTAATAGCAGGAGATTGTATAGTTGAGGTGGCAGCTTAGCAACAGTTTAAAATAGGTTAGTCATTTTCTTATTCACCGATTTCCTCAAAAAGTGGCGCACGATTTTCAGTTATGAGCTTAGACATCGATCCCCAACTCAATAAGCATTTTTTGTGTACTAATTTTCTAACACCAATCTAAGAAAAAGAAGCACCAATAAACTCCTATTTCGTCTCTTATTGATAAAAAAATAATTGCATTAATGTTAAATTCTTTTTATATTCTAATATTGATAATAACTTTTCAAATTTACAGCACTAGGTATGTATGTATAAAATAATTATTTAGATTCACTTAAAATATAAATATTTCTATTACTTGAGGAAAGAAAAATTACATTATTTTTTCACAACTTCTCATACTCTATAATTCTATAATATAATCTATATATATATATATATATATATATATATATATATATATATATATATAGTAAGGATTTAGGGAAAAGCTCGTTTAATGGAAAACTTAGAAAACTAAATCGAAATATAGCATATATGGTATACAAACTAATCGTTGGGAGATGAAGAAAAATGTGGTGAAATTAGATTTAAAAAAAATATCACCAATTGACGGGAAAAGTCAAATTAAAAATGGAGAGGATTAGGTGTGATTCTGTGTGTGAGGGTGTATTTGATTAGTGTGTGGGTGCCCCTGGCGGGGCCATTGATCTTAATACTACCTTAGTTTTCTTCAAAAAAAATAAGTTCTCTTTTGAGCACTTGCCTATATATATATATACATATATACTAAAAGGAGAGGATTTTTGGCAGTTTAAAACTCATTATAAATCATTTTTCTAACTTCTCATAGGCCGATTCCGAGAAAAGTGCCGCATAACTTAGCTTTTTTAGTATTTCTTTTGTTTTGACATCAAGCAGAACAACTAACCTTGGTAATATTTGTGACATGGGTTACCTGAATATTCTGATCACCTTTAATGAGATTTCAGTGCCAACTAATTTCAATAGATATATTTTTGAATTTAATAATTTTAATGATTTTCATCATTTAAATTCAATAATACCAAAATGTTACTCCTTTTCAAAAAAAATTGTCATCACAATCATCCTATCCTATATCGTATAACTTGTGACTTCCCAATTTACGGTTATAATCAGAATAGCAAGAAGGTACTCGATTGTTAGAAAAGTTACCAAGTTAGATTTTATGTTTATTTTTATAATTTTTTTAATAAATTAATATTATTAAAAAATAATGTTATAAGATCACAAGCGTGGTTAAATTAACTAATATTATGATAATAATAATAGGAAATTAGACAGGTCAAATTAGATATAAAAAAATATTTTTAAATGATATGTCATGACTTGTATTAAATATTTTGATTATTCAATGTCAATGCAAAGGGCCCATCTTCATTTAATATTGGGCCTGTCACTAACTTAAAATAAGTTTTTATGGACTTATTTTCGGGTAAAAATTTCATATTTTGATAATTTTATTTTGTACAAGTATTTAATGTATATTGGAGATTCTATAAATTGCAAAAATAAATAAATAACTTTTTTAAAAAAAGTTAGGAATATGTAACTGTCTTAAAATAAGTTACTTATTTTAGAAAATAAGTTAATTATTTTAAAAAAATAAGTTCCCCAAACACCCCATTATTACAACAAAATCTAGCCCCCTAGCATTTGGATACATTTTGAAAACTAATTTTAAATCCTAAAAGTATCCCCGACATGCATTTCTTTAGCTAAAATCATGATTTGTTAATTGATTTTAGGTAAGGATCTCTTTTTTTTTTTTTTTTTTTTTCTCATTTCTGATCCAATCTCCCTTTTAACTAGAAGTTTAGATAATTTGTTTCAAGTGCCACTATCTAAATTTTTCACAAAAACTCTAAAGTGATACATTATTCTAACATCATCAATTAATTTTACGTAAGAATCTTTTTTTTTTTTTTCTCATTTCCGATCCTCTCACCCTCCTAACTAGAAGTTTAGATAATTTGTTTTAAGTGTCCTTATCTAAATTATTCAAAAAAATTCTAAAGTGATACGTTATCCTAACAACATCAATTATTTGTATTTTTAACATATAATCAATCATTAAAATAATAATTTTCATGTTCAATCACTATTTTACATAACCTATATATGTAATTAATCGGAATTGTTTTAATATTTTCATTAATAAAACTAATTCCTGATTTGATGGCGCTTAGAGCATCTCCAATGCTACATACCTATTAGCTAAAATTGATGACATGACATAATTTTTAGATAATATGTATATTTTTCTTCTCCAACAATATTTCGTGTTAGGTAAATTTTTAGATAATCATCTTGGCATCCTCTATATTTAGAGGACATCTATAATATATTATATAGAAAATATCTATAATTCATTATCTCCACTTATATCATGACACATCATTGATCTTATTTACTTATATATATATTATTAAAATAATAATAAAATATTATTTTTAAAATATAACTATTCATTATAGCTAATATCATTGGAGTAAAATATCTTACAGTTCAACAAATTTTTAGATAATCATTATACAACTAATGATTTTAACTATTACAGTTGGAGATGCTCTTAACCAACCAAAAACTACTGTCCGGCCAAATTGTTGACCCTTTTTTGATAATATAATGGAGAAGTGTAACTATGTAAGTTGATAATCAATTTCAAATATACAATTATAAAACTAATTAATAAAATGATTATTATATTTTCAAACATAAAAATCAAATTATTTTAGTAAGCATTATATGTAAAGCATAATTTAATGTAATATGTAATAGAGGACATATATAACTCAACTAGGATAAAAGATAAATAATATTAACTTTATACAGGGATCGTGAAATTTGAAGAACAGACAACGACAAGGATCAAGTCGCTGAAAGAATGATCAAGCCTCAGTGACAGAATAAGATGTACAGATGATTCAGTTGAAGGGCCAAAAGATTCCATGTATTTATATTATTTGAAGATATTGCTGCAGGCTAATCAATTGGAATGTAACGAAGGTGTGAAGATCAATATCAGTGCTAGTCACTTGTGAACCAGACCAGTGCACTAAGTGTCAGCACATAAGAGAAGGATCAACACTTTAATTCACAGAAAGAATTGCCAAAGCCTATTGACGATCAAGGACAGACATAATATCTCAAGCAGAATATTTGAAACAGAAGAGAGAAGCCCAAAAGAAGCAGCCAAAAATAGTATTACTATGCAAGGTTACTATGCAAGATTACTATGCACGGTTACTATGCAAGATTACTATGCGCGGTTACTATGCAGGTTACTGTGCAAATAGTGGTTATTATGCAAATAGTAGTTAATATGCAAGTGGGACCCACGTGAATAGTACTGTTCAAATAGTGGCTGGTGTGGCCCACATGAAATGAAAAATTTTCAGCAGACGCGTTTTGGTTGGTGGAATAATGGTTACTATGCAGATGGGGCCCACGTGAATAGTGCATCATAGTGACTTTCTAAAATCTATAAATAGGCATGTTGTATTTCATTTCAAAACACACCTCAACACACAACACTCTCTTCTCTCTCTTATATATCTTCTCTGTGTAAGTTGCTAGACAGTCCATCTAGTAGGAAAGCCGGCTTAGCCCGCTTTTAGGAAGTGTCGGGTAGAAGGTCATCGTGCCTAAACTATCCTTTGGAGTGTTTGATTTTGTAACTGATCCATATATAGGATTAGATTGTGTAGCAAACCTCCGGGTTTTATCTATTTAAAGATATTTCCCACACAGTTGTGTTATTTCGATTCAGTATTTTTTAATTTCATATCCACATCAAAAATCGAAATATTTTTAAATAACGTATTCAACCCCTCTTCTACGTTATTCCGGACCTAACAATTGGCATCAGAGCCACTCTATTATTATACAACAGTTAAGATCCGAAAAGCTATACAATCATGACAGAGAAAACACAAACTCCAACAACAAGCAGATATGAATCAATCAGAGTTCCAATACTCAGGGCATCAGAATATCCCATATGGAAGGTGAAGATGGAAATGTTTCTGGAGGCTACAGATCTAGAGTACTTAGACAGAATCCATGATGGTCCACATAAGCCTACCAAATTGTCTGTTGCAGTTGCTGGAGAGGAACAGAAAACGATTCCAAAGGAGAAGAAAGACTACACCCCTGAAGATATCTCCTCTATTAGCAAAGATGCCAAGGTAAGACATTTATTACATAACGCCCTTGACAATGTTATGTCTAACAGGGTCATTGGATGCAAAACTGCTAAAGAGATTTGGGATGCTTTGGAAGTCAGATGTCAAGGAACCAAAGCCATCAAAAAGAACAGGAGAACAATACTCACACAGGAGTACGAGCACTTTGACTCAAATACTGATGAGTCATTAACAGATATATATGACAGATTCCTGAAATTGCTGAATGATCTGTCACTGGTAGATAAAGAGTATGATCTTGAAGACTCCAATCTGAAATTCTTGTTGGCTCTTCCTGAGAAGTGGGATTTAAAGGCCACTACCATCAGAGACAATTATGATCTGCAAGACATGTCTCTTGATGAAATCTATGGAATGCTCAAAACTCATGAGCTTGAGATGGAACAAATAAGCAAGAGGCATGGAGGTAAGTCTAAGTCAGTTGCTCTTAAAGCTGAAGAGAAAGCTTCTAAAGAAGTTGCTGTGAAAAAGAGTCAATCCAATAGAAAGGTTCTTTTTACAAAGTCTGATACTGAGTCATCAAACTCTGATGATGACTCAAACTCTGACAATCTCACAGACTATGATGATGATGGCAATGATACTGAAATGAAACAACTTGCAGCCCTGATGGTAAGAAGCTTCAAGAAGATGGCTTACAAGAACTTCGGGAAAAGAAATAAATTCACACGAAGAGATTCAAATTTCGAAAAGAAGAATTTCAGAAAAGCTGAAGGAAAGGAAGACAGGTCTGGGAAAGTGGACAAGTCCAAGATCAAATGCTATAATTGTGGTGAGAAAGGACATTTTGCACCTGAATGCAAGAAAGCCAAAGCTGATAAAGGTCAAGCTTACATCACAAAGAAGAAGGACTGGGCTGACACTTCAGACTCTGAAGATGAGGTGAACTATGCCTTGATGGCAAATGTTGATAGTATCTCTGAAACTACTGAGACCAAGGTACCTCACTCTACTCTAGCTTTTGATACTACTGATATATCTGAGTTAAGACTCTTTCTTAAAAACTTGCATGTTAGCTATAGAGATCAGACTTTAGAAAATGAAAGAATAAAATCTGAAAGTCTAGACCTTAGAAAGAGAAATGACTATCTAGAATTAGAATTAGTCCAGATGTTAAAAATTCAGAAAGAGAGAGAGATGATGCTATTTTTGTTAAAACTGAATTATTGAAAAAGCATGCTTATCTTGAATCTGAACTTGTTAAAGAAAGAAACATTATTAAAACTTGGACTAATTCTGGGAAAACTACTCAGATTATCATAGAGAATGATTGTTGGAAAGAAGGTCTAGGTTACACTGATGAAAAGAAAACTGCCAACCTAGAAGCTGAGACCTCTAAACCTGTATTTACTAAAAAGGCTGCAAAACCCAAACTTAATCATATGAGGTTTGTACCAAAATCTGACAAACCAAAACAGGATGAAGTCAAATCAGTAAATATTAGTTTAGTGTCTCAGAAATAGCTTAAACACAAGCTGAATGAGTTAAAAAGAGTGAACAAGGTAAAAGAACCTAGGAAAAATAGAAATGGAAAGGTAGGCATCAATAAAAGCAATAACTATATGCCTATTTCCAATGCTCCTAGGAAGAAATGTTACAACTGTGGAAATCCTAACCATCTTGCTACTTTTTGCAGGAAGAATAAAAATATAAACTCTATACCTCCTAAGTCAGGAGTTAAGAGTGGTTCAGTTAGGTTTAAGCCACAGAATCCTTGTTTTCACTGTGGCAGTATTTGGCATTCTATTTATACATGCAAAGAGTATCACAAGTTGTATTATGATTATTATGAACTTAAACCCTCTTTGAATAAATTCAAGATTGATTCTACATGTATAAATTCTGATAAAAAGAATGTTAGCACAAACTCTGATAAGACTTCTGCTGAAAAAGCTAACAAACTTAATAAGACCAAAGGATCCAAGCAAGTCTGGGTCCTTAAAACTAATCATTAGTGGTTTTTGTGATTGCAGGGTAACAGGAAAAATATCCTTGTTCTGGACAGTGGATGCTCAGGACACATGACTGGAAATAAAGCCCTGCTATCAGAATTTGTGAAGAAGGCTGGCCCAAGTGTTTTTTATGGAGATGGCAACATAGGAAGGACTCTGGGATATGGCAATATCAAACTTGGGAATGTCATCATTGAATCTGTAGCTCTAGTCTCAGGACTCAAACATAATCTACTAAGTGTGAGTCAAATCTGTGACAGAGGTTATCATGTAGATTTCTTTGAAGAACACGGTGAAGTTGTAAGCAAATCTACAGGAAAAGTTGTTCTGAAGGGATACAGGCATGGTAACATTTATGAAGCCAAGCTTTCAACAAACTCTGATGGCTCTGCAATCTGTCTACTGAGTAGAGCATCAATTGAAGAAAGCTGGGATTGGCACAAGAGACTTTCTCATCTGAATTTCAACAGCATTAATGAGCTAGTGAAGAAAGATCTTGTGAAAGGATTTCCCAAATCAGTTTTTACTCCAGATGGCCTATGTGACTCATGTCAAAAGGCAAAACAAAGGAAAACTTCATTCAAAAGTAAGACTGAATCCTCAATTCTTGAGCCATATCACTTATTGCATGTTGATTTATTTGGTCCAGTAAATATAATGTCTATTAGAAAGAAAAAATATGCTTTGGTTATTGTTGATGAATACACCAGATATACACGGGTATATTTCATGCACAAGAAAGAAGAAACTGCATCAATCTTAACAGAGCATGTCAGACAACTGGACAAAGGATCTAAGCATACAGTGAAAATCATAAGGAGTGATAATGGCACTGAGTTCAAGAATGCAGTCATGGAAGAGTTTTGTAAAGAAAATGGAATAAAGCAAGAATTCTCTGCACCTGGAACTCCACAACAAAATGGAGTAGTAGAGAGAAAGAACAGGACTCTCATAGAAGCTGCAAGGACCATGCTTGATGAAGCAAAGCTACCAACTTACTTCTGGGCTGAAGCTGTGCAAGCTGCTTGTTTCACACAGAATGATACACTCATAAACAAGCATGGTAAAACACCATATGAGATGGTGAAAAAGAAGAAGCCGAACCTGAAGTACTTTCATGTGTTTGGATGTAAATGTTTTGTTCTTAAGACTCATCCAGAACAGCTTTCCAAATTTGATTTAAAAGCTGATGAAGGAATCTTTGGTGGATACCTACTATCAACAAAAGCATTAAGAGTGTATAATCTGAGAACAAAAGTGGTCATGGAATCTATCCATGTGTCTTTTGATGATAAAAAGATAACAGGACTTGAAGATTTTGATGAACATGACCAGCTGAGATTTGAGAATGAAGAAATAAATGCTGATCTACAAACTTCTGATATTCTTTCAGACTCTATTGTTCAATCTATACCAGTAGATCAGACAGCAGCACATGTTGAGGGGGAGCAAGTGAACGATGAAAATGAACCCAAATCAAGTGAAGAAACATCAAAGAATGCATCTGCTGATTCATTAAACTCTGATTCATCAAACTTTGAAAGCAACAGCTCAGGGGGAGCAAACAATGATTTTGGATCTACTAGTCATCACACTCAACACAATTATGAACTTGGGGAATCATCAAGATCAAATCTGCCGAGACAAAGGGTATGGAGTAGAGCGCATCCCTTTGAACAGATCATTGGTGAACCGGACACGGGTGTACAGACTAGAAGAGCAACACAGAATGAATGCAATTTCGCAGGATTTTTTATCTCAAATTGAACCTAAAAAGGTTGATGAAGCTCTTGATGATCCAGATTGGGTAACTGCAATGCAGGAAGAACTCAATCAGTTCGAAAGGCATAAAGTATGGAAGCTGGTGCCAAGACCAAAAGATAAATCTGTAATTGGCACTAGATGGGTGTTTAGAAATAAACTGGATGAAAATGGTATTGTTACGAGGAACAAGGCTCGATTGGTAGCAAAGGGTTACTCTCAAGAAGAGGGAATTGATTACGATGAAACCTATGCTCCAGTTGCAAGGCTTGAAGCAATCAGGATGTTCTTAGCATTTGCTGCACACTCCAACTTTAAGATTTTTCAGATGGATGTGAATAGTGCATTTTTGAACGGAGATCTAGAGGAAGAAGTCTATGTTGACCAACCCCTTGGGTTCGAAGACAAGGAATTTGAAGGTTTTGTGTACTTTCTCTTCAAAGCTCTCTATGGTCTCAAGCAAGCCCCTCGAACATGATATGATACTCTCTCCAAGTTCTTACTTGAAAATGGTTTTACAAGAGGTATCATCGACAAAACTCTCTTTCATAAAAAGCATAAAAATGATATAATTCTGGTGCAAGTATATGTGGATGATATAATATTTGGTTCTATTAATGATTTGCTATGCAAGAGATTTGCTAAGCTAATGCAGAGTAGGTACGAGATGAGCATGATGGGTGAGTTGTCCTTCTTCCTTGGACTTCAAGTTGTTCAGAAGCCTGATGGTATTTTCATCTGCCAATCAAAATACATAAAGGATCTTCTGAAGAAGTATGGGATGGAAGAAGCAGCTACTGCCAAGACCCCGATGCCAACTGCAGTTAAGCTTGATGAAGACAAATCTGGTAAGTCAGTTGACATCATGAAGTATCGAGGTATGATCGGCTCTCTCTTGTACTTAACTGCTAGTAGACCAGATATTATGTTCGCAACTTGTCTATGTGCTAGATTCCAGGCTAACCCTAAAGAGTCACATCTTATAGCTGTTAAACGTATTTTCAGATACCTTAAGGGAACCCCCAATCTTGGGATTTGGTACCCTAAAGAACAGGTTTTGACCTAATTGGCTATACAGATTCTGACTTCGCAGGTTGTAAGATTGATCGGAAAAGTACTTCTGGAAGCTTTCAGTTTCTAGGAAGAAGGTTGGTATCTTGGTACAGCAAGAAGCAACACTCAATATCTACCTCGACAGCCGAAGCAGAATATATTGCGGCAGGTAGCTGTTGTGCTCAGATCCTGTGGATGAGGAATCAACTTCAGGACTATGGACTCATGTTGGACAAAATTCCAATTCTATGCGATAACACGAGTGCCATTGCCATTGCCAACAATCCAGTTCAACACACCAGGACTAAGCATATTGATATCAGGTATCATTTCTTACGAGAGCATGTCATGAATGGAACTGTGGTATTATATTTTGTTCCCACAGATGAACAAATTGCAGACATCTTTACTAAACCACTGGATGAATCCACTTTCTCTTGGTGAACTTGGGATGTTAAATCTGTCTAATTAATTTTGGATAATCAATAACTGCAATTTGTTATAAGTTCACATGTATTTTAAATGTCCATATGTTTAGTACTTGTGAATTTGTTTTGCATCCAGTCCTCTTTTTATAGTTATCTCTATATTAATTAAATCGCTTATAAATGCTATATTTTATGGTAATTAGTTAGTAAATAATTGAGTTAATTGTAGCATAATTAAATAAATATTTTATTGACATATATCAATGAATGATATTTTGTTAATTTTATGTCTATTTAATTGTGAGTTTATCTGATTATTGTGGATTAATTCTTGATTTACTGTGTGATTATTTTTAAATCCATAATAATTAGAAGTATTATATGTGTATGTGTATAGACTGATAGGTTTCGGCGATAAGATGTTTTTTCGGCCGACAGGTTTCGGTGATAAGATGTTTTTTTGGCTAATTAGGTAGTTAGGTGAGAAATTATTGAGCGGTGTTATTTTTCAAACATAACCTGTCACTATTACACCTAACCCACTAATACTTGAAACCTTATAAATGATGAGTTTTTGTTTGTGTTTAACATCATCAATTTTTAGATATACATAGCATATACACACAATTGCTGAATATTTCAAGCTTTGACCGGAAAGATCTCACAATCTAGCTGGTGGTTTTTAGAGCGGATTTCATATTCTTGTTATACGCACTAACCCTTGTTTTTGAATTTCCTCAAAGTTTTTGAAATGGCATTGCAGGGAAGCTTTTTAATTGCTAAAGTTAATCCTGTTTCTATTCAGCAAATCGAAACCATTCAGGATGAGCAATTTCGAGCTTGGACACAATTTCTGAATGAACATTCATTAATCCGTTATGCTTTAGTTACACAGGTGCAGCTTAACCATGATGCATTGTGTGAACTATATTGCAGTGCGGTTAACACTTCTGGACAGGACGGGTGTGCATTCACATATCGACTATTTGGTAGGTCGATTAGGGTCACTGAACGAGATGTTAATCGAATTCTTCATTTTCCTATGGAAAATCTCGTTTCTGATCCTACACCCGAACAGATTGAAATGTTCTTTCGTTTTATAAGGTACCAAGATGGCAATTTCAATACAGGTAATTTTTCTAGAACGTTTCTAACCCAGTACTGGAATTTCTTCTTTCACACTCTTAACCATGTTTTTTCCTCAGATAGAACAAATCAAGATCAAATACCTGAATTTATTCAAATAATAGGGTATGCGGTCGCCAATAATTTGAGGATTAATCTTGGAACAATTGTGCTTGGTCAAATCATTTTAAAAATGAAACGCTTGGGAACAAGAGACGTTCGGACTCAAAATGTCAAATGTCTATATCCAAGGTTTCTACAGTTAATATTGAATGATTTTTTGAATGATGAAGACAGGGTACGCTTGGAAAATGGTCAAAAGGTGGAATGTTCTTCCATGAAGACGAATGTAATTAATTACATAAGCAAAAAGAAATATACGGATGTGCCTACATTCCTAACTGAATATCTAAAGACTGTCCCACTTCCGTTGTTACCACGACCAGTGAGAGCAGGTATACGACAAGGTAATATTTCAATCCCTGCTATTCCAACCTTTGTATTCCCTATTGTGTCACAGGAAATACAGTTTCTACAGCCCCAAGTGGCCATCTTACCCGACCAAGAGCAGGAAATCCCACCGACTCTAACACATGTCGAAGAGCCCATTCTACAAATGCAAACACAAACACAACAAACTCCTACACCTCAATTGTCACTTAAACGACCAGTCATCCACATTATTGAGGGAGATAGTGCCTCAGCAGCACCACATAAGGATTTAGTTACAACAACCGCTCTACCTCATTCTAAACGAAGTAAACCCAATGAACATGAGGTAACGACAACTGTTAGTGAAACAATTTTTTCTTATCCAATGAGTGCAAATGTAAATGAGGTTGAATTGACGGGAGCAACTATCTTGAGTTCCATTTCACGGAACATACGAATGGTTGATGATCTTTTTAAAGATCAAATGCCTTCACAGGCATCCGAGGTGGAATTACCTACCTCAATAACTGCTGGTGAATCTTCCATTTTACGGAATGATCCATTGGTGGGTGGTTCTTTTATGAACCAAGTGTCTTCACAGACGTACGAGGGAAACTTGGGTTTTGTGCCATTTAATCGATTCAAGTTTAACCTCCCAGAGGGAAAATCTCTGGATCTCTTTCGAGATTTACCACTTTTTACCAGTGGTCGGCAACTCGCTTCACGCGAGGACGAAAGCTCACGAACTTTCATTGCACCATCCGTGACCTCTGAAAAAGGGGCTAGGATGATTTCATTTGCAGGTACACATATCGGTGGAAGCTCTAGAGGAAAGTTGAGGGAAACACCAACAGAACATGTAAGTGTAACCCAAACCACTAAACCAAGTGAATATAGAGTGTTGAGTGAAACACCTGCAGAACATACGAGTGACCAACCTACTCAACCACATGCACCTGTAACCAGAAAGGAATATAGCAGACTCCTTACACGGGTCCAAACAATGGAGAAAGAGTTGCAAAATATCTGTAAGTCCATTGCAGAAATCAAAAATTTGCAACTTATTCAACATGATGCATTCCAGGTTCAATTAAGTTCCATGGCATCCCAGTTTAGTCATGCAATTCATTCCTTGGGGAAGACAGCTTCGTCTAATTTACCAACTCCACATCCTACTACTCTGGAGGATAACCCAACTGAGGGGGAGAAGGTGGATGATCAAGAAGCTACTAGGCGTAATAAGGGCAAGGAAAAGGTTGTTGACACAGAATTAACTTTATTTTGGGAAAGGAAAAGCTAATTGGAATATTCGTGCTATGTGGAAAGAAAGCAAAGGCAAACTTGAAGATATGTTCAGTCTAGAGGAACAATTGTCTTGCACTTGGAAATCTGGAAAATGTATATATGATCCAGAATGTACTTTAATATTATTTATCTTTGTATTTTATTTGTGTCAGTTGAGTTATCCTCTAGGTATTTGCTTGTCAAACCCTAACAATCAAATAGGGGGAGATTGTAAAGCATAATTCAATGTAATATGTAATAGAGGACATATATAACTCAACTAGGATAAAAGATAAATAATATTAACTTTATACAGGGATCGTGAAATTTGAAGAACAGACACCGACAAGGATCAAGTCGCTGAAAGAAGTTCATTAACATGATCAAGCCTCAGTGACAGAATAAGATGTACAGATGATTCAGTTGAAGGGCCAAAAGATTCCATGTATTTATATTATTTGAAGATATTGCTGCAGGCTAATCAATTGGAATGTAACGAAGGTGTGAAGATCAATATCAGTGCTAGTCACTTGTGAACCAGACCAGTGCACTAAGTGTCAGCACATAAGAGAAGGATCAACACTTTAATTCACAGAAAGAATTGCCAAAGCCTATTGACGATCAAGGACAGACATAATATCTCAAGCAAAATATTTGAAACAGAAGAGAGAAGCCCAAAAGAAGCAGCCAAAAATAGTATTACTATGCAAGGTTACTATGCAAGATTACTATGCACGGTTACTATGCACGGTTACTATGCAAGATTACTATGCGCGGTTACTGTGCAAATAGTGGTTAATATGCAAATAGTAGTTACTATGCAAATAGTGGTTACTATGCAAGTGGGACCCACGTGAATAGTACTGTTCAAATAGTGGCTGGTGGGGCCCACATGAAATGAAAATTTTCAACAGACGCGTTTTGGTTGGTGGAATAGTGGTTACTATGCAGATGGGGCCCACGTGAATAGTGCAGCATAGTGACTTTCTAACATCTATAAATAGGCATGTTGTATTTCATTTCAAAACACACCTCAACACATAACTCTCTCTTCTCTCTCTTATATATCTTCTCTGTGTAAGCTGCTAGACAGTCCATCTAGTAGGAAAGCCGGCTTAGCCCGCTTTCAGGAAGTGTCGGGTAGAAGGTCCTCGTGCCTAAACTATCCTTAGGAGTGTTTGATTTTGTAGCTGATCCATATATAGGATTAGATTGTGTAGTAGACCTCCGGGTTTTATCTATTTAAAGATATTTCCCACACAGTTGTGTTATTTCGATTCAGTATTTTTTAATTTCATATCCACATCAAAAATCGAAATATTTTTAAATAACGTATTCAACTCCCCTTCTACGTTATTCCGGACCTAACATTATATTAATACTACTCAAAAATAACTATTCTTATGATTAAAAATAGTAAAGGGACGTGGGCTAAGTAGATCGTAATCCAAATGCATTTAATAATATAAACCAATTATTTTATAAATTAATTTTCGTATAACAAAATTTGTCGAATACAATTTTTTGTTATTTAAAATAGAAATTTATAAGGTCGCGCAAAGCGCGGAAAAATAACCATTAAAAGATAATTGATAATTATTAATAATTATAATATTATTATTTTGTTTTATTAACTAGAATTATCCATGATATTATTGTAAAAGAAGATGTTTTAGTTATATTAACAAGAGATCGGAACGACTTTCACTCAGAAAATTTTATATATTTTTCTTGATTTTTTACTTTTTTTAATTTTTTATTACAATAATTTCCTTGCATTTATAAAATTACAATTATTTTAAGGTAAAACAATAAAATTAAATTATTTAAATCGTCCATAATTCCATTGTTAATCCTTATTTAAAATCATTGCAATTTTTTTGGTTACAAGAATAGACGATTTTAGCTTTCAATAAATTCATAATCAATGACCATGAGAATCATGATAAATTACAGAAGTATATATAAATTTTACAATGAGAAAATGAGTCTGAGGTGTTCTAAGAGATTTCTCCTGAGGTTATAACACGAAGAGCTTTTAAAGTAAGTGGCCCCGTAGGAGCATTTTTGTAAATATTAATTTTTATTCAATAATTTACCTAAATACCCTTAAATTTATATTGAAAAGCTTTTAAGCTCAGAGTTCTACATGAGGTCATCCTCAGGCACATGAATCCCTTTTCCAATTAACATCCACAATTTAAATACAAGTAATATTGAAGAATTTACTTTTACACATGAATAAATTACACACAGGTGTGACCAACTCCATTAAATTGAACAAATCCAATCTATTTCTTCACTTATCAAATCAATAAAAAAATTATACATTCGTTGTTCCATTATATTGTGTTGGAATAAATTAATATTCTAACTAAACACATTCTTTTACTAATACTAATCAATTAATCATGCATGTATGTTATGAGACGAGCATCACATTTAAGAACCTTAATTAGTTCTTTTGAATATTTTTAAAATTACATGATTAAACAAAATAGAGTATAATAATTTATTATGGATATAATTTAACTTCATAATATTAATTGATATAATTTAACTTTATAATATTAATTAATAAAATTATTAGTAATAATAATAGTTATTCAATAAATTACATGTATTGTTTAAAACTAATAATATAAAATCTTAACTTAAATTTGTTGTTGACATGATTTAAACCTTGGATATTTAGAATAAAGATTAAAATATAGAATATTACTTATTATTATATCAAACGGTTATCATCTATTTACCAAATATCCAACAGTCACTATTTTTTTAACGGTTGGTTGAACCAAACAACCAAATTATAATTTTTTTGCTTATTATATATTAGTATAGATTTAATATTTATTAATTATAAAAATTATGTTGACATTGTAATTTGGTATGAAAAAAAAAGTAACAGATCTTTATGGAATTGATGAATTTGATAATTTGTTAGAGGATCATCATTTTGTTTATATAACTAATTTTAAATGACTTAGTATTTATTCAGGTTCCAATGATTTTTAAATTCATTTTTATTTATTATTAAATTGGAGATAGAAAATAATTACATGTAGATATTTATTATAAGATTTAATATAAGAGTATTAGAATATGTTAGTAACATGTGTCCATTAATTTAAATTTAATATTACACACAAAAAAGTTCTTATAAATGCTCAAAACAAAAATGTCAAATGAAAAGATACGGGTGTTGGATCACTCCAAAAATATGAAGCATGACTTAAAAAATGCATTTGAATTATGTTTTGTTTGTCATACAACCAAATTCCACTACAAGAAAACAAGGCTAATTTCGATCGAATATTTTCGACTGCGGCTAATTTCGACCATATCTGGTCGAATTTAGGAGCGGTTGAAAAAAATCGGTCGAATTTAGCAACTGTTCGACTAAATATGGTCGAATTTAGCAATTTAGATTCTGCCAAAAGTAGGAGGAAAGTTCCCGCCAATGAAAAAAATTAAATTCGATCATTTTTGGTCGAATTTAGCAATTAGGGTGAGAGGGAAAATTTAATTCAAAATTTTTGAAAAGCGGGAAACTTGCCGCCCAAAAAAAAAACAAAATGTTCAAATTTAATTTTGACCATATTTGGTCGAAATTAGCTAAATGTGACCAAATTCGGTTGAATTTATTACTTTCAGAAATTGAAAATATGTTATTAAAAACTTAAATGTTTGTACACATCATGAAAAAATATTTATAAATGGGGTACGTTCCACGTAGTCATACCACCAAATTTTATGTTCAAAAATTGTCATTTTTCCTTTTTAATTTTTAATTTATGTTACAAACTAGTTAAAAATGGGGAAAAAATAAAAAAAATGGAAAATTAGTGAAAATAGGGTAAGATTCATTATCTAAATAGTGAGTATGACTAATTTGGTGTGTATGAATCTATGTTAAAAAATTGGCATTTTTCCTATTTTTATTTAATTTTTTAATTTATTTTATAAATTAGTTAAAAATGGGGAAAAACTAAAAACTAAATGGAAAATTAGTGAAAGTAGGTTAAGATTCATCACATAATTAGTGAGTATGATTACTTTGGTGTGTATGAATTTTAAATTAAATTTTGGATTTTTTTCTATTTTTATTTAATTTTTTAATTTATTTCCCAAACTAGTCAAAATACTAGTTGACCATTAAATTACCAAACCAAATTCAATTTTTATTTTTTGAAAATTTGGGAATGTCATTTAATTATATATATCTCGACATCCATACGGTTGGATCATCGATAAATAGTTTTTAAAAAATAGAAACAATAAATGGGACAAATCACTAGTTACGGGTACTAGAAAATATAATAGTGTTCTACTAAGATCTCCAACCAAATTAATTTTTTATTTTTTAAAAATTTGAGAATATAATTTAATTAGATATATCTTGACATCCGTACGGTTGGATCATCGAGAAATAGTTTTTAAAAAATAGAAACAATAAATTGGACAAATCACTAGTTACGGGTACTAGAAAATATAATAGTGTTCTACTAAGATCTCCAACCAAATTAATTTTTTATTTTTTAAAAATTTGGGAATGTCATTTAATTAGATATATCTTGACATCCGTACGGTTGAATCATTGAGAAATAATTTTTAAAATTAGAAAACAATAATATGGGACAAATCACTAGTTATGGGTACTACAAAATATAATAGTGTTCTACTAAGATCTCCAATCAAAATAATTTTTATTTTTTAAAAATTTGGAAATATCATTTAATTAGATATATCTTGACATCCGTACGGTTGGATCATCGAGAAATAGTTTTTAAAAAATAGAAACAATAAATGGGACAAATCACTAGTTACGGGTACTAGAAAATATAATAGTGTTCTACTAAGATCTCCAATCAAATTATTTTTTTATTTTTTAAAAATTTGGGAATGTCATTTAATTAGATATATCTTAACATCCGTACGGTTGGATCATCGGAATTTTTTTTAAAAAAATCTAAACACTAAACCCCGAGGAAACCTTGTTTAGGGGTTTCTTCTTCTCTTGCCCAAATCAATTCTTCCATTGCTACTACTACTATTTTTAATTATTTTGTAGTGTTCATAGTTAGTATGACTACTTGGGTGTGTATAATATTTATCCAAAATTTGGATATTTTTGTCCTATTTTTATTTAATTTTTTAAATTTATTTTAATTTTAAACTACTTAAAAATGGATGGAAAATTAAATTATTAGGCGAATTAGTGGAATTAAGGTAAAATTCATCACAAAATTAGTTATTATGACTACTTGGTTGTGTATGAATTTTAAATAAAATTTTTACCTTTTTTTCCTAATTTTATTAAATGTATCAAGTAATTATACAAACTAATTAAAAAAGAGTGGAAAATCAAATTATTTAGCTAATTTTGACCGAATTTGGTCGAATTTAGCTAATTTCGACCAAAGTCGGTTGAATTTAGCCGTGCTGTTATTTTCGACCAAATAAGGTTGAAAAGGGTAATTTTCAGATGCAAAAAATTATTTGTTGCCACGTGTCATGTTTCTATTGGCTAAGGGGGAAGCACATGGATTGCCACATGTATTGCTCTATAAAATTAATCTAGACCACCCATTTCTTTTTTAAATATTTCATCCTAGCCATTAATTCAATTACATTCATTTCTTTTTCTTTTATATTCTTCATCCATTCATATTCTCTCATAAACATTCTTTTATACTTCTACTCCATTCTTCTTCTCTTACAAACATACACATCAATTTATTTTTATATTCTTTCTTTTTATGTTCTTGAGTTTTCAAGAATCAAACCAACATTTGGAGGCGCTATCTATGTCCGATTTGAACGCTCTTATAGTCGAATCGAAGCTCTCATCATCCTCTATCCAAAAACATCGTCAGATTTTGTAGGGGTATAATTTATGAATTTCTCCTATTTTTTTTATTAAATTCGAATTTACTTATCAAAATTATGAATTTTTGTAAACGTAATTGGTTGCTGATTTTGATGTTTCCATCATGTAGAGTATGTTTTTCTAGTCAATTTCATATATTATATGTTGAATTTCGAGTTCAATATCGTATAGAAATCGAAGTTCGATTGTCGTGTTCTTCATGTTCTTCGTGTTCTTGAGTGTTCTTCGTGTTCTTGAGGATCGAAGCTGTTTTGGAGATGTTATTGACCTCCAAATCATGAGTTTGAGTAACCAAACTGAATCCTACATGCTAAGCTACACAAAATCAACGTTAGATTCAAAGAGCAGCAGATTCTGCTGCCATTTTTTTTAAAAATCGGGGTTCCTTAAATTCGACCATATTTGGTCGAATTTAGTATATTAAATTCAACCATATTTGGTCGAATTTAGTACAGTTTAGGCTCCAAAATTCGAAATTTCCAAAATACAAATTTTTTGCCAAATTTATAATTTCGACCAAATTCGGTCGAATTTAGTTGGTCGAATTTATTCGGTCGAATTTAGTCGGTCGAAATTAGCTATTTTCGACCATTTATGTTATTTTCGACCAAGCTAAAAACGACCAACTTCAAAACGGTCGAATTTAGCTAATTTCGACCATATCCGGTCGAAATTAGCTAATTTCGACCGTTTTGTTCCGGTCGAATTTAGCCGAATTTGTTGTAGTGTTCATCCACAAGTTAAGTCAATTATATCTCTCTTCACATTTACATTATCCTTCTTTTTATTATACAATCAAATTTATTTACAAACTAAGCAATCATGTCTCTCATAATGCCTTCGACAATAAAAAAGATTCAAAAATGTTACTTTTATTTATCCAATGCCAAACTTTACAAATATTTATAAATATTGAATTTTATAAACATTTTTTTGCATCAAATAGGTGTAGTTAATATATTCGAAAAAATTATTATTAATACTTACGAGTTTAACCGAAACATGTTTAACCGAAACATGTTTCCGGTTGAGTTGGCACAGTGGTTAAGGTGCCCAATCCATGATCGAGAGGTCATGGGTTCGACTCCTGCCGGGGGTCAAACACCGGAAACAGCCTCTCTACGCATGCGTAGGGGCAAGGCTGCGTACTATCTTACCCCCCTCAGACCCTGTGTTACACGGGATATACTGAGTACGTTGCGTTTGCGTTTTTTTTATGTTTTTTTTCTGCTTATTCTTCTTTCTATAATTATTAAATATTCAAATTTAATTACATTGTACACAAGTTTCAATTTATCATATCAACTTCCAAATAATAAAACTCAATGAATAATGATGTCGTGTATACGATTTATAAAAATATTTTCGTGCCGCTCGTAGCGCGGCTTTGTTACCTAGTAAGTACTCCCTCCGTCTCTAAATATGTTTCCTGTTTTCTCTGGACGCGTTTGCCAATGCTATTGATTTCTATTATATAATAGTCGAAATATTAAAAGTTTGATCGTTCGATCGGTTGTTACAATATCTATTTATTTTACGGATTTATCCTTACTTAATTATTTATAATTACTAATAACCATTTTTTTAGGTAAAATATGTTATCTATTCTATTTTTCAATAACTAATCAGTTTCCTTTTGCACGTAAAAAACATTATCTTTTATATTTCATCTAACTAAAATTTTTCCTTTTTAAAAACATTATAAGCAATTCTATTTAAAAATATATTAGAATTATAACTACTATTATTAATCAATTAACTTTTTTAGCTAAAATACGTTACGTTTTCTAATTTTTTTATTTTTTCCCCGGTAAAACCTCTTCGGGTAGATTTATTTATTTAATCTTTTCAATATTTTAAAGCTAAAATCCATCTTTTTAAAAAAAATATCACGAACGACATAAATTTAATTATTATCAAATCATATTATTTAAAATTTTAAGGCTACAAAATTCATGTTTTAAAATTTTTAATTTAAATTAACAAAAAATCATTATATTAAAGAAAATCGGTGAATCGGACAGAGTTTTAAGATAGAAAGTACAAATTTGAAAATGATATATTGTAGATTTGTTCTAGTTTAAGGATGTTTGCACATACTTACCGTCTTGTCCGTTACTCCCTCCGTCCCTAATTAGTTGTCCAGTTTGATTTTTCAGTGGTCAAATTAACTAACTTTTGACCGAAGATTAAAATTAATCCGTTTATTATTTTAAAAGACTGAAAATCACATATTAAAATAGATTAGAAGTAGTTTACAATGGTATAATTTTTTAAAATATTTTTCATTATGTAATATATATAAATTTCAGTCAAATTTGAGTCAATTTGACCAATAAAAATAGAAACTGGATAACTAATTAGGGACAGAGGGAGTAAATTTTTCTGAAATTTCATAAATAAGAAATTTCTAGTTTAGGAGTTACCAGGAGTTATCAAAGAAAACATCGGGATAGATATTATTTTTTATTAGTCATTATAAATACCTGAATGTTTTCTTAAATAACTGCCACATAATAAGCATTTTACTCATTTACTATAATTTAGTGGGACACTTAATTTTACACACACTGAACACGTCTGCGTGTTTGAGAAGACTGTACTCAGTTGGTATCTTTCATTCCCTCTGCACATTTGATTCTTATCAATCTTTTACTGGCTATCTACTTATTTTTAAACTTTTACTGGCTATCTACTTATTTTTAAATATGTTACTGTACTTTATACGTTAGTATCATTCTTTATTTTCTTTATTTTTTTGCTTTAGTTTGAACATTTGATGGTTATACGTTGTTGGTGCTTACTTTTCTCGGCTTTGAATCTATTGTGGATTTTCAGATAAAGTTCTTTAATGCTGGTCGTTGATATCTACTGTTTAATGATTCTCTTTTTGTGATTTCAGTTTTTTCCATGTAATAAAGTAAATAAATAATTGAGAATTTTTTTTTGGTTTTAAATTTCTGTGTCAGAAATTTGTGAATTTTGGTATTCAGTATTAGGCTAGTGTAAATTGAGTTGATGAAAGCAATTAGCCGATTATTTGATTGATAGGTATGTCTCACTCGAAAGTAAGGTATGTCTCGCTGAGAAGTAGGGTCTTGGGAGGATGATATATGCGACTGACCTTACCCCTATCCCAAGGGTTGAAGGGGATTATTTTGATTTAAACCCTCAGTAAAAAAAAGTGCTTACTTATAATTAGGAAATCAGTTTTGAAAAAACATGTATAATGTGCACAATGATTTAGTGCTGTGCATGCCATTTATAGTTGTCTCAGTAGTTTGTTGTTAATTGCATGGAATGATTTACTATAATCTAATGCCTAGTTTCTGTATCTTTTATTTTTTACAGGTGCAAGTTTTAAAAGCAATAATTAGCATCTCTCATGATGGGTAAAATTACTTTCAGTGAGGAGTTAAGTCATGGAAGGACTGGTCTCTTAAAAGATCAAGTTCGCCTAGTGAAGAGGAAAGACTCTGAGCGTTATGAGATTGTTTCTATTGAAGATAGGCTTTCGTATGACAAAGGTTTCTTTGCTGCAATCCGTGCATGCCAGTTGCTAGCCCAGATGAATGATGGGCTTATTTTAGTTGGGATTGCTGGTCCTTCTGGTGCTGGGAAGACTGCTTTTACTGAGAGAATATTGAACTTTATGCCCAGCATTGCTGTAATATCGATGGACAACTACAATGATGCTAGTCGGGTTATTGACGAAAACTTTGATGGTGAGCATTTGCTTCATGCATGTTGACATTTCTTCTTATTCTTGATATATTCTTTATGGCAGATTTGCATGATGGCTTGCCTGTCCTATCTTATCCACTCATGTAAAAACATGTTTGTGTTGTCCACAGATTGTCTTTTAATATTATTTTCTTTATGTTTATGAACAAGAGGCACAAGACATTTGCAATCAGTTAGGACTCTTGTTTTCAATTGATTCCTTAAAAAAGTAAACAGCTTAGTCCAAGTAGAGTATTATGCATGGAGACAGCTAGTGTGGAACCTGTTAAAAAAAACTTGAGCTTTAGGTTTCATCTTCTCTATTTCGAATCATTTAACATTGCAATACATCATATTACAAGGAGGTGAGTTATAAAATTTTACTCGCGAGCTATATCTCTCTGCTTAACATTGATTTAAAAGTACTGTGCAAACATTTTATTTAGGCTCTAGAAAGTTTCGTGTATCTGGTCACCACAAAGGCACAAGTCTTAGTTGGTACAATGAGATTAGCCTTGTCCTTGACCTCATGACTCTAATTTTACTAAACTAATTGGTTTTTTTTCATGGCTTTCTGTCATTATTACTCTAAGTATTTTAGTAAAAATGGTTCAGCCATCCCAACAATATCTTGATTTATTAATTGTGGGTCATGTGTGCGACTTGAACTATTAAGTTTGAGTCCTCTTGTGATTTGTCTTCCTCTGTCATGTTGAGTGCAGCATATAAGGTGTTTAAAATTTTGAATGATTGTTTTATTGGGTAATTTATTGGAGCAGACCCACGCTTGACAGACTATGATACATTGCTAAAGAACATCCATGATTTGAAGGCGGGGAAGCATGTTGAAGTTCCAATATATGATTTCAAGGCTAGTTTACGCACAGGATACAGGTTTGATTGCTCTGAATTCCTCATATACAAGCCATCTATCTCTTTATCCTTCGTTCGAGTTAGTGGCTTTGAGGCTCAATTTCTTCAATACGAATATCCGTGGATTGTCTCATCTGCTTGTTAATTGTTATATTCAATTTTTGAGTTTGATCACCCAGACAATAATAGATCTTTCAATGTGTAGTCTTTTGCAATATTAAATCTGTTTCAGGAACTTGTCTTATCAATTAGAATTTTAGTTGGTTCAGATCCAATAATTTATCTCTTGTTTTTATCATCAGAGATCTATAAGTATGGTCTTTATCTTATTGTTGTATTCTCTTTACTCATCTATTCGATTCTGGATTTTTGTATTCTTTAAATAAAAATGAATTCTGATTTGAAGTTTTGAACTATTTGATAACTTGTGCATGTATTTCTTATTTAAAGTTGACTATACGATTCTATAGTTCTCTTCCATATGCATAATATGTGTTAAACATGCATTATGTGCTGCATGCAGGACAGTTGAAGTCCCAAGCTCCCGGATTGTAATTATTGAGGGGACCTATGCTCTGAGTGAAAAATTGCGGCCCTTATTGGATCTTCGAGTATCTGTGACAGGTGGAGTTCACTTTGATCTTGTCAAGCGGGTTTTTCGGGACATTCAACGTGCTGGGAAAGCACCTGCAGAGATTATCCACCAGATATCTGAAACGGTTTGCTCTTGCATCCGCAGCTAACAATTGAGATAATACAAGACCCTCTCTAATACTTTCTTAATACATTTTATCAATCAGGTTTATCCAATGTACAAGGCTTTCATTGAACCTGATCTTCAAACAGCACACATCAGAATTAATAACAACTTCAATCCATTTAATGGATTTCAAAGTCCTACTTATATCTTAAAGGTGAATTTAATTGGCGTTTTCGTGATTGTAGGCACAAGCTAGAAAAGATTTTTGCAAAGTAATAAATTTTCTTACTAACTGCAATGTGCCTATTGTTCAGTCAGGGAGGGATGTTACAGTGGAGCAAATCAAGTCTGTGTTGCCTGAAGAGCACACAGAAACTATGGAAGAGACTTATGATATATATCTTCTGCCACCGGGTGAAGATCCAGAGTCCTGCCAATCATACCTAAGGATGCGGAATAGAGATGGAAAATATAATCTCATGTTTGAGGTTTGTCTTTGGCCTTTCATGTCATAACTTTTGCTTAGTATGCACTTCACAGTTGTTTCATATATATCAGCTGAAATAATTTGTGATATATTTAGTAGATCAACATTTAAGAGTGAATTATTTTTTGAAGAATCATGTTCCATGTTGCAGAAGGTAGGTTTGATAAACTTGAAATTAAAGGAAATGTTGCATTCACCATAAGCTGTGGTTTGCAGGAAGTTGCCGATGGTCTCTCTACCATGGAACTTGATAAATGCCACATTATATTTCAAATGTAATCCATGTGGATGTTTAGTCTTAACATTAAAAAATTTTATGGTTCCTTTTAAAAGTTGCAATACCCATGTAACAAAAGTAATGCTTCTGGATAGAATTGCCAGACTCATGTTTATTTATGAGATTATAATCACCTGAGTATTAGCTTACCTAATTATTTGCTCTAAATTTATACTCTTTTTAGTCTTAAACTTATACTTATATAATTGACAAAATTTCGTTTACTGTTTAGATAAAATTATGTCCATAGAATTAAGTATGACAAAATGAGTCAGATGCTAGATAGTCCGGGGAATATGATCCTTGCAAAGAAACATAGCCTGAGAGTAGTAGTCAATTATTAAATTATTTTCTCAGATCCCTTCTGTCCTCTTTAGACTTGATTGTATCAATGTCTCCGATCAGTGCTCTTTATTCCTGCTCTATGTCCCTATCTACCTGACAAGGCTGCGAGTAAGATGATTTTAATTTTTAAGTATGTGTTGTCTGGTCTCTTGTCAAGACTTTGTATATTTTGAGCAGAAAACTTATAAATCTGTATAGTCTTGATAGATTTCATGCTTCTTAACTGTAGGAATGGGTTACGGATTCTCCATTTGTTATATCACCTAGAGTAACTTTTGAAGTCAGCGTGAGGCTTCTTGGTGGGCTGATGGCTTTGGGGTACACAATAGCAGCAATCTTGAAAAGAAGTAGCAATGTATTCTCTGATGAAAGAGTGTCTGTGAAAATTGATTGGCTCGAACAACTGAACCGCCAGTATGTGCAGGTAATGGTTAATTTTATCTCCTTTCTCCCTTCCTGTTGTTTGATTAAAATAAATACTGGCTATTAGACTTTATATATACATCCCTCCACTCCACTTATTATGTAGAAAAGATTAGAAGCCAGTCAAACTGTCCGATAGTAACTTCATTGTGCACACTTCTTGGTGTTTTAGCGTGTTTATTTTGCTTTATCACGAGTGTCGCCAATGTTAATTTCTGTTTCTTTCATTCAATCTTTAAAATTTTCAACAGGTGCACGGAAGAGATCGGCAAGTTGTCAAGTCTGTGGCTGAGCAACTAGGATTAGAGGGTTCATACATTCCTCGTACTTACATTGAACAAATTCAGCTTGAAAAGATAGTAAATGAGATTATGGTATGTCAAATTTATAGTCATGTCACTTGCCTTTTTACATCATTCTACTCATCAATATATGACGCAGGCTGTACCTGATGATTTGAGAACAAAACTAAGCATAGACGAGGACCTGGTATCAAGCCCCAATGATGCGCTATCTCGAGCTTCCTTGGAGAGGGTCGCAATGAGACATAACAACATTAGAAGGTGCCTTCTGTGCCTGCCTGCAGTAGTCAATAGTTTGGGCTGCATAATTTAAAGCTTAATCCATTATTATTTACTAGGATGGAGCATGTATTTAGTTAAATTTACTGTTTTATTTGGGAACAAATTTACTACTCGTAACGATGCTTGCCATTTTAAAAACATATATACACTAATACACCGGTCAAACCATGGGTTATCCCTCTTTTAATTTCCTCCTAAGCAGAAATTGCTTTTGATGTAGGATTTTAGTTTCTAGCATTCTTTCTGGTTAGAGCTATTTTTACGATCTTGTGGCTCTCTCATCCTCCAAATGTTAGACGTCTCCAGAATTTTCGGATTTTCTTGCAATAATATGCTTATTGAGATTATTTCATCAAAAGTTAATAGTATAAAGTTTGGTATAATGTGTTTGATAAATATTCCTTTCATCACTAGTGATAAATAATCAGATTAACAAACACTTGACTTTACTACATTTCATCAAGTGTCATCTGAATTTAAAGGAATGGGGATGGGGTTCACGTATATATATTATCTCAGTCTTATTTCTTGTCATTCTACCTCCAAACATTTGTTGATTACAGAAGGCCAAAATGTACTAATAAACTTGTTTATGTTTGGATGACTGTTTTAAACAGTGGACTGTCGCATTCGTACTCAACACAGAGGGACAAGGATCTACCGAGGTTTGCTGGGTTTGATTTCAGCAGCCAAATTTTTGATGATGAGACCACAAAGTCACCAGCCACCATAGGTAACCAGGTAAACTTGAGCAAAATGGTTTCCATGCCTTGTCATTCACTTTTTCTGAGTGGCATTCACTTTTTCTGAGTGGCACCTTTCTGATGTACTTATTAATTTTGAAGGGAGCCATTACACGGCTGTTAGAACAAATATCTACCCTAAATGATCGAATTGACAATGTTACGTCTAAAGTTGAAGAACTGAGTGCCAAGTTTAGCATTCAAAGGGACTTATCTAGCTCACAAAAAACTGAAGCCTGCAATGGATCAACTCCAATGTCCTATCTTGTCTCTAGTTCAGGCAACAGTTTGCGGACTGGGTCTACTGTGCTTTCTTCGTCTTCATCTCTGCTAGCAAAAGAATCTCTTATAATGGAAGAGGTACGATGACTGACATCAATTCTTTGTTTCTGTTCCTATATGTATGGCTCTTAGAAAACCTATATGCACATGAGTTACCAAACTTAGCTCGAAGAACAACAAGCACTCACAATTATTCTGCCAGTGGTTGTGAATACCACAGAGTTCGTTTCATGGTCACTCGTCACATCAAGATTAGGAAACAATTATCTTTCTCCAAATAAAACGTTGCCAGCCATCCTAAAAAAGTTATGATTAAGTTTGCTATGGAAGTGACAATAGTGATTTATTGACGATTTCTTTGAGTAAATATTAAGCTATCAGCATCCGATTTCATTTGCTTGACAGGTATATTTTGAAAAAGAGACAGAGCCTTAGAAGACTTCCTCTCATTTGCTTGCCATAGTCGTAGTACCTGAATATTGCCAAACGTTCTTTGTATTGATGTGTTAGTCTTGATTATAGGTATCAGTAATTGCTCGTGGACAATTTCAAATCTTGCACCAGTTGGAAAATCTTACCAATCATCTCCGCGAAAACATGGGAGGCATATTTCATCCAACAAAAAGTGTCCAGAAAAGCATGTCTGTTGATTTGGAACATGTTGCAGTTTCGATGATTCTAACATTGGCTATTGGTGGTGTGGGGATCTTCTTGTTTAGGGGTTATGTATCTCAAAAATGAGTAAATTCCCTTTTAAGTTCGTTAACATACATATTTTCACATAGCCTACATTCGAAAAAATTCGATTGTTCATGATAATGTCTTTCAAGTTCTTTCTGAAGTCTATCATCTACCCTATACAGTGGAGAAATGTGTTTATCTTAACATACATTTCTCAGTTTAATGCATTATTATTATCATCGGTGTCGATGAAGATTTCTGTAAGAGCATGGCCAATGCTAAAATAGATGGAGCTATTGCTATAATATAGCACTAAAAAGTGGTTTTTTGTGCTAAAATAACATGTTTACAATGGTTTGTGCTATATCTTGTTTCATATTTAACCTTTTTGGGGTGTTTCTGCTAAAAAGGTCATGAAGCAAAGCAAATGTAGAAATGATTTCCCTCCTTTTTATATTCCCCACTCACTTTTTACCTTTTTGGGGTGTTTCAAAATGTAGCACAATGCTATAATTTGTGCTATATATAACACAAATTATAGCATTGTGCTATTTTAGCACAAACTATAGAACACCATTGGAAACATAAACGTTTAAACATGTTTAGAAACATTACATTACATTAAACCATCATTACATTAAACATTAAACCATCATTACATTAAACATTAAACGTTTTAGAAACATGTTTAGATATTCTAATGATATTTTAATTGTTAAATTGAGTTTGATTACCATCATTCATGGATGATTTTATGACGGTATATAAATCATATTATTATTAAAACAATATTTTTTTAAGAAAAATTGGAATTCCAATAAAACCATGCATCATATAAAAGAGTCTCCAACAATATTTCTGGAGGAGACATTTCTGGAGGAAACGTGAATAAATTATAGTAATTAATTAAATAAGGTAATCTTGCTATATCATGAACAACCTTGTTTACATGCTTTTTAACAAAATTTATATTTTTTTTAGATGTGAAAGAAAATAGGCGCGCTTGATCAATCGATGGGCGGGGGAATTGCGTGAATGACGAGACCGGCCTAACCTAAAGTAAATGCTCTTCCCTCTCTTGATGGCGAACCTTTTTTTTTGAAAGACACAGCTATATCTATTAAAACTAAAATTCATAAGTAAATTTAAACCTGAAAACAAAAAACTCTTAACTCTATGTATAGTTGACTCCAATTTCCTACAATATTGGTTGGAAATGTGAATGATCAAATAATTAGGTGTTTATGACTAAAGTTTTAGTGAAATTTGATGATTTTATAATTATAACTCATCTAGAAAATATAATGAATGTAACATAATAAATACATGACATCAATGATCATTTTTAAAAAAATTAATAATTACCACATATTAAGAGTTTCAAATTTACTTTACTATGTACTAGAATAGTTAACTTGGACAAAAGTGTATGATTTATATAGAGAATGATGTACCCGAAATCAAAATTTTTCCTGAGATATTTGCATAAAATCAAAAGAAAATTTTTGGATAATCTAATTTTCACAAAAATACTCATGCGAGACCACTTATTTTATAAGTATTTAAGGAAAGTATCCTTGAGATAATCTCAGGAACAATATTCACTTTATATATATATATGAGGTTAGGGAGCCTAAGATATATCACTAGTAAATTTCCTGAGATGCCTATTTTTTATATGTAAAAATGGGGTGGGCGTTTTAGTAAATTCAGAAAATTTTAATTAACCCTGCACACGAATCCAGTAAAATTTAAAATTTTAAAGTTATTTTGTATCAGGATCCTTTTTCTCTTTATATATAATCAATAACAATTAAGTATAATAAATAGTATTTTTTTAAGTAATTATTTTATAATCTTATCATCCAATCATCCTCTTCTTCCTAACTTTAGCTGGCTCTGCATCCTAATTATTAATAGATATAAATATAAATAAAATGATTAAGAAGTACAAAATACAAATTTTACTAACCATTCACCAAAAAATTCACTAATTTGAGAATCGAATTATTAAACCTAGACGAAAGATCTTTTAGATGTACGTTTAACAGAAATTTTAAAGCCACTATATAGATAGTGTAATTGATGTAGCTAGTACACTAGAGGATCAGTTACACAGTTTCATATCAAATATACAAATTCAAGTTCTATCCAATGCATATATAGACAAACCCTCTTAAGCACAACATGTATTTTTACTGCTAATTTCTTGTATGGTTAGTAATGATTTCACCTTGGTTCTGACAACTCCATTTCTTGAAGAAGCAATACAGAGTTATCATTAAGATTCCAGAATTTGTATAGTTATTATTCTTGTATAGTTAGTAATTTTGAAGGATTACATAGTATAACTGTTTAAGTAGTAAGAACATATCAAAAATAGTCCCTTGATAATTAGCAAAAAAATGAATAATAGATAGTCCATGGATGTTAAACAAACAGTGTGCCTGTTTTGATCATTGGTTGTAATCTTTCTATAAATCTTAGAGATTAAGGTTCCTGAGGTAATCTCAGGTAACTTTTCCTGAGATTAAAAAAAATTACATACAAATATAGAAGGACATTATTGTAATTACAGAAGATTATATGCATTTACAAAAATGCCATTAATATTTTATATGAAAATACACTAGTGTCTCAGGTAAAGTTCCTGAGGTAATCTCAGGAACCTTTTTCTCTAAATCTTAAGCAATCATCAGCTGATTTCATTTGCTTGGAAATTCTTTTATTTTTTTTGGAAAAAAGACAGAGGCCTTAGAAGACTTCCTCTCATTTCCTTGTCATAGTCATAGTACCTGAATATTGCCAAACTTGTTTTTTGTTTTAATGTATAAGTCTTGATTATAGATATCAGGCATTGCTCGTGGACAACATCAAATCTTGCACAGTTGCACCAGTTGGAAAATCTTACCAATCATCTCCGCGAAAACATGGGAGGTATATTTCATGGAACAAAAAACGTCCAGAAAAACATGTTTGTTGAGTTGGAATGCATTAAAGTTTCGATGATTCTGTTTGAATATAATATAAGATCCATATAAGGCCTCCCTCTAACGCCTTAAGGTTTTAGATGAGTTGGTTACTTAACAGATTCTACCATTGGCAATTGGTGGTGTGGGGATCTTCTTGTTCAAAGGTTATGTACATCTCAAAAATGATTCAACTCCCCGTTAATTCGTTGACATACATATCACATAGTCTACATTCGAAAAGAATTGACTGTTCATATGATACTGAGATTGCTGGAAGCTAAGTAATGTCTTTCACATTCTCTCATCTATTGTCCACTTATTACTAAATTTGTTGCATAGTTGGGTTGTCTAAAGTGCTCGGAGGAATGTGTTTATCTTAATATACGGGGTTGTTTGCAGTTGTGTGTTTATTATCACTTTGTTATTTATTTTTTATCTAGGTATCCCAAATTGGTACCCCAAATTCTTTTTTCAAATGAAGTAATTATTGGTTATAATTATAATGGGTCCGCCAGGACCATCTAATTAAAATATTCCAAAATACCAATTAACTAGTGCCACATCATTTGGTGTCAAAATTTGGTACCCAATTTGGGGTCTGTAGCACTACTCATTTATTTAAGTGCAATTGACTATGCATCAAAATCTCGTAACAAAATTTTTTTTTTCGCCTGAGAGGCTGAGACATTACTATGGTATGGTTTTTTGCTGTGTTTTTAAAATCGGACCGGACCGGCCGGTTCGACTGGTCGGACCGCGAACCGGTGGCTGGTCCGGTTCAGTTCACCCCTAAAACCAGTACCCCGGTTCTACTGTTGAAAACCGCCCAAAATCGGCTAAAAACCGGTCAAAACCGGCAGTGAACCGGACCGGTGACCGGTTTTTGGAATAATTCAGAAGGGAAAAAAAAACCATGGGTCACTAAGCACTATATAAAAAGAATATTGTTCCTACTTTCGGTGCTTTTGATACCGGTGGTGTAACAAGTAGTATTAAACTAGCTACTGTCATCTGTACTCTAAATTGCCTTTAACCCATTGTAAATGCCTTTAATCCCATAAGTGAAAACTGCTTTAGTATTTTTTTTATAGGTAATGATGATGTCTCCTTTCAAAAAAGTAATAATAATGTTGATTTTCAGATTTTATTATATATATATATATATAATTATAAAATATATATAATTATATATTATAAAATATATATAATTATATATTACATAATTATTACGTCACACCGGTTGAACCACTGGTCGGGACGGTTGAACCAATCGAACCGGTAACCAGTAGGGCTTCCGGTTCGATGCCCGGTCCGGTTCTGAGAACAAAGGTTTTTTGGTTGTTATAGACTTTGGTTGTGATCATCGTCATGACTTCTGAGCTTGACATATGGATCATTTTTACCAAATTTAGATACAAATTTTTTTTGTTTAGAAAAAAAATTGAGAAAATACTTTAATTAATGTCAAACAGAAAAATAAAGAGGAAAAATGAAACTAAGAAAGTGACAAAAATTGATAATTGCATTTTAAGTTATTAAATAGATAAAAAAAAAAAAACTTCTCATTTTTATTATTATACACTGTTGTACTTTCCCCAGGTTTTCAAGGACTTCACAAATTACAGATATTGCATAATAATTCAGTCTTGCATGTTTGTTGTGAACGTATGAAAGTTCGGTTTGGTATAAGTACAAAATTTGTTTATTATGCTGGTCGGCCACAGTTAAGTTTTGTGCTGGATGCATTTCCATATCTCTGCCAAGTTCTGGATGCATGTGATAATCTTGCCCGCAAGATGTCTTTGAATTCTGGAAGCAGTTCTGACTGGAGGCCTGTTGTTGCCAGGGTTCGTAAATTTACCAAAAAATAAGATATTCATTTGTCGTTAGTAATTTTAATACTTTAGCATTAACCAATGCTTCCTTTGTATTTAGAAATAACTAAATCATGACAACTAACATCTGCCTAAATTTTTCAAATCTCTAAACAATGTATTACTCTCAATAAGGGGACATAGTTTACTCCCATATCTGATTTTTTAATAGAATTTCTTATAATGACACATGATTACAATTTGGGGCAGATTTGATATTTTATAATTGTAATTCGTGTTATTTTAGCATCAAAACAGAATGAATATTGTAACATACTAAATACATGAATGAATATTGTAACATACTAAATACATGACATCAACTGTGATTACTCTGTATTTTTTGAATTTCTGAACTTTTGTACTCGTATTATGGTTTCATTATAATTATTTGCAACTATGTGAGTAATGTAATTGATGTAGATTAATTCCACTCTGGGAAAATGACCAATGCTGAAATCAGAATGCACCATGAATTCATGTTTTCTTATTATAAATAAAGGTACACGAATTTTTAATATTTTTTTTAATGATTGAAAGATATGATGTGACATTTGGACATATATTAATGAGTAAAAGATTGGTTTTAAATAAAAAAAATAACATGTTTTAATTACAAAATAAACAATAATGATGGCAAAATATGATATAAATGATGTTTTTAAGTGTTTATAAAAGGTAACTAAACGTGAAAAAATAATCGATTAATTACCATTCATTATACTATTTTATTTTATATTTTAATAATTAGGATAACCATACCGAAAAATAAACCAACAAACTTTCAATGTTTCGGTAAACGTATACGGATTTTAATATTTACTAGCTTATAACCCATGCAAAGCACGAGTTACTTTTAGCTTCGTTTAATTTATTTATAGTGTAGTTACATAATATTACAAATATTTCACCTTTGTATTAAATCGAAATAATATTTTGTTGGCGGGAATCGAACTTTCAACATTTCTATTTAACATCTTTTATTATTAATTTTAAATTAAAAAGTTGTTAGACGGGATTCGAACTTTAGACATCTGTATATACAACTTTTAGTATTGTATCCAACGTCATTATCTATTGAGAAATTGTCCAAACTACACCACATTAATGTGGGGAGTGCCCGAAATACCGATATCCAATAGGGCCTGCCCTTTTTGACCACGGACTACGCATGTTCAGCATGCGTTGATTGAGATACGCAGTTCACAATTGCGTATTACAGGATACACATCACTAAGTTGCGTATTGACGTCAATTGACGTTATTATTCTAATTATAGCTCCGGCGTCTCAGGCGAGCTCAAATCGCCTCTTCTTTCGCCGAGCTGCGATCTCCTTGCTCCGGTTGCCTCCACAAAATCTGATGACATAGAAACGATGTCCAGACCTCCCTCTCCCTTCACCCCCCCTTTACCTCTGAATTTTCGGCCTCGCAGGGGCCTGTATGAGAATATCGAAAACGTAATCGGAAAAAAAGCTCTGTTTTGGGTCTTTTAAATCCGGGACACAAAACGGGGTATAAATTAGATAGGATTGTAGAGGGGAAAAGGGCGATGATTTTGGTGTGTGGTATGGTAGTGAAATATGCCTATAAAGGACTGGAAAAACGGTCGAAGGTTTGGTTAGAAAAAGTTCTCCGACATGGCTGGGAAGACGATGAAGTACTATTCATATACGCATCTTTGAGATGCGTATAGGCCTACACGCATTTAACAGATGCGGAGTCGCGGTACTGTTCGAGGGTTTGAGAATCAGAATTAACAAAGTGCACGCATTCAGCAGATGCGTATAGGTTGCCTACGCAAATTCTAAATGCGTATAGCATGTACGCATTTTCAGATTGCGCGGCCCGTGGGTAAAAAGGGCAGATATGCATGTACATGCCTATGCAAATTCTAAATGCGTATAGCATGTACATGCTATACGCATGTACATGCGTATAGCATGTACGAATATAGGTATTTTGGGCAGTTGGAAATAAAATATGGGTATTCTGGTCATCAACCCTTATCTATTTGAGCTTCTGATCTAATTGTGAATTAAAGGATAACCTTATGATATAATTATGAATGAAAGGGATAATCAAAACCAAAATACAAAATATACCTCATTTTGCTTATTATAGTATAATATATATATATATATATATATATATATATATATATATATATATATATATATAGGGTTCTCTTCCACAGCCACAGTTGGATATTTTTGAATATTGATCCAACCCATCTATAACCATTCACTGAAGATATGGACGGCTGGGATTTAAAGGTTTACGCTATATTATATAGTGTACTACGCTATATTATACAGCGTAAACCTTTTTACCTTTTTATCCCACAATCTGCCACGTGTTGCCACGTGCCGGTTTAAACTTACGCTATATAATATAGCGTAATACGTTATACTATATAGCGTAAACGGTGTTTTTTACAAAACCGGGCCTATTTTACACAAAACATAATAGAGCGTATTGTGGTTGCAATATACATCATTTTACAAAATATTAAGTTAGAATCATCCACAAACCACCGGAAAGCGCAAATCCACCGGAATCGGAAGTAAATCATCATCAATTTCATCATTTCTTCATATAAAGTGAGTAATTTCGTGTCTATTTCTTGTATCTATATGTCATCTAATTGTTAAGATGTGTGTTAGATTTGTCATGTATGTATATATGTCATGTATGTATATATGTCATCTAATTGTTAAGATGTGTGTTAGATTCTTGTATTCGAATTAAGGTTCGAATTTGTGGATAATTTTCGAATTAGGGTTCGAATTTGTTGATAATTTTTCGAATTAGGGTTCGAGTTTGTGTATAATTTTCGAATTAGGGTTCAAATTTGTGGATAATTTTCGAATTAGGGTTCGAATTTGTTGATAATTTTTCGAATTAGTGTTCGAATTTGTGTATAATTTTCGAATTAGGGTTCGAATTTGTGGATAATTTTCGAATTATTAGGATTAAAATTTGCATTTGTGGATAAAGTTTGCATTTGTGTAGTTTGTGTAGTTCGAATTATTGGATTCAAGTTTGCATTTGTATAATTTGTGTAGTTCGAATTATTGGATTAAAGTTTGAATTTGTGAATTTGTGTAGTTCGGATTTTTTTTTGGATTATAGTTTTTTATATGTATTGGATTTTAGATGGAAGATTTTTGTGGTCCGGTTGATCCTTCTCTCCTTACCGACCAAGATAACCATATTAGTAGTAGAATATGGGTTGGGGATCATCGAGATAGACTTACAATCCGTCAAAGTACCTCGTTGCTTGGTGAATGGGAATTAGAGCCATATCAAGTTCGTCTTTTAGAACATTGGGGCTTCGGAATGTTTGCTAATCCGAAAGCCGTTATTCAAAATGATGTCACTTTAATTACGTCATTAGTGGAGCGTTGGAGGTCGGAAACCAACACATTCCACTTTACTTTCGGGGTGATGACGGTGACACTTGAAGATGTGTACATGTTAACGGGGCTTCCGGTTATTGGAGAGGCGGTAACTTTGAGTGAAACAATTGACGTAAAAAATTTTTGGTTACGTCATTGGCCGGATCCGACGCTCTCACTTGAGGAAAGGGAAAGTGATGAAGCTTGGACTAGAGGTGGCGTGAAATTAAATTTTTTGAGGGAAAGATATTGCAAGTGCCCGAACAACAATGATCCGGCGCTTCTAGAAATATATACATGGGGCTATGTGTTTTATTTTTGCGGGGCGATATTGTTCCCCACAAAATCAAACAATGTTTCTCATCCAAGATTAATTCCTTTATTGATTGATACTTCAAGAATTTATGGGTATGCTTGGGGTGCAGCAGCACTTGCTTATCTATATAGGAATTTATGGGAGGCAAGTCGTAAGGATTGCAAGTCCATTACGGGATGCATAACAATATTGATGCTTTGGGCACGTGAGAGGTTGCGCCCGGGACAACCTATGCTAGCACCTCAAACCCGATATATATGGCCTAGGGCTTTGGCATGGGCGGTTGATCCCGTTGGCCGAGGAAAGTCTAAGTACTTTAATGTCCATCACAATATTGATGCATATCGTGGGATGTTTGATAATTTTGATGCGAAATGGGTTAATTGGAGGCCATATCTTCGCTTCTATCGGGAATATAATCCCCAATTTCAGAGGGCCTTTTTAGCCGGAGTAGCTCATGTACCGGTTGTGTTTTTTGAAGATGTTGAACGTCAACTTCCGGAAAGGGTGGGAAGACAGTTTGGTTTTCCATTAAGCATTCCGCCACCGCCGCCGGAAGATATGGCAATGTTGAGGGTGAGATCCGAACATTCTTTTGTGAATCAACATTATCTAAATTTTGCTCGATATGTAGTTGTTTGGAATGAATTTGTGCAAAATGGTGTTGGTATTTTGGGGCCACCTTTGAATGCCATATCTCTAGAGGAGTATATGGATTGGTACTATAATGTTACCAAATTAAAGATTTTGCCGCCCTCAAAACCAACCAAGGATCCGAAAATATTCCAACAACCGAAAGACAAGTTCGACAATGCCAAGGCAATGGACTTGGTACGTATTTTTTATAACATGGAGTATGTTATTTGAGATAGTTTCGTTGAATATTTTTGTATTTATATTTATACTTTGTCTTTGCTTCATATGTATTGTAGATCACATGTACCGCTCGAGACATGAGTAGGCTTTGCTCTTTAGATATGCCGGGGATTTTTCACTAGGAAATATTGCCAAACTTCGTGAATAAATTTGATGAATTGATGCTCGAGACATATGGCCCGACATATGAAAGGCCCGATTTCAAGAGTTGTTTGCCTAAAAGAAAGGCAAGAAAGACAAAAAACACTCAAGAAATTAGTCCCAAGAAGGAAAATTATTTCGAGGGGTATGAAAATTATGACCATCCTTATGATACTCAAGAAACTTTTGTGGTTGGTCATAGTGCTCCAATTCTTAATCCAACCCAATTCGACGATGATCCTAGTGTACATTTCGAATTGGTAGAGGCTCCGGTTGAGGTATAATTTCTTATTTGTAATTTCACAATGTCACTTTGTCAATTAGTAAGTCGTTAATAACTCATTTGTTCACTATGTTCATTTTAGGGTTTATCAACAAATCCAAGGGACATGGTTGGTCCTAGTGCTCCAATTATTAATTCTACCCAATTTGAGAAAGGATCCCTCGTAAAGCCGATTAAGATAAATAAAATAAATTGGATCAATGAAAATTGGTGGGAATGTGGTAAGCCTATAAATCTTCCAATCAATTGTAGTGCCAAAGCGATTCTTTCTTTGAGACCGGGGTTTGAAGTGGAGGATACTATAATCGATTGCTATACGGGATTGCTTGAAAAAAGAGAAAAAACCCTCTTTGGTCATCAAGAAGGTGTCGTCAAATATTATTTCATGTCTCCGTGGTTCTTCCAAGTGATGGAGGCTCATCATTGCAAACCAATGAGGAAGAATCCCGCGAAAAGGAAAGGTAGCGAATGGGCGGTCATTGATACGGACTTTAAATCATATGTCATAAAGGATGGTGAAATGGTGACCAATTACGACTATATTATCATGCCGCTTGTTGTTGGTGGTCATTGGATCCTATTCTTGTGGTCATTGACCACTTTTCGAGTATCTTTGTTTGATCTAAGGGACGATGCTCCTTTCATGAAATTAAAAGAGCTATACAAGACGCAGTTCTACATTGTGGTATATTTTATCTTCCTTTTTTTAATGTTAGTAGTCCATATTTATGTTAGTATTGTTTGATACATTACTAAGACAATTCATGTTTGTTTGATAGGAAAAATTGGTCCCTCTCATGTTGCATCGGTTGGATCCTAACAAATTTGAACATGTCGTATTCCCCGATGTTGAAAACGTTGTTGAGCGACCTAGGCAAACCACTCCTTGGGATTGTGGAGTTTTTGTTATGAAATATATAGATTGTATGTTGAGTTGCAATACCCAAAATTGGTGTGGTGTCGAATGGAATGATGACATAATCACACTTTTCCGATGACGTATTGGTTGGGAGCTCCATAAAGACCAAGCTCGACATATGACTTTGGCTTCCCATGATGCAAGACTCGCGGGATTGTAATTTAATAGTTCGAATTTGTAGAGATTACTTGTTTGAGTTTGAATTTTAGTTGGTTGTAAGTTAAAGATTGGATGTTGAAATTTAAGTTGTAGATTACTTGTTTGAGTTTGAATTTTAGTTTGTTGAAATTTAAAGATTGGATGTTGAAATTTAAGTTCGAATTTTTAGAGATTACTTGTGTTGAATGTTGAAATTTAAGTTATAGATTACTTGTATGTTAATAGTTTGTTTTTGAGATATCAAGTTGTTTGTTTTTTTGGAATTGGTCCTGGTTTCTTTTTGGAATTATGAAAAAACAGGTTTTAGTTGTTTGTTGAGTTCAGGGGTAGGGAAAAACAGGGGAAACTTGGCAAAAATTGATCTGGTATTACGCTCAGCGTACTACGCTCTATTATAGAGCGTAATACCAGAGCATTTTTGTTATTTTTCAAAATACCATTGATATTACGCTCAGCGTACTACGCTCTATTATAGAGCGTAATACCAGAGAATTTTTTTTTTGCTTTGTTTTTTTTCCCTTGTACCAACTTCAAGCATAAAAAATTCAGTACCAATACCAAATTCAATCAAAAATTCACCAGTCACAGATTGTACCAACTTCAAGCATCAAAAATTCAATCAATCAAAAATTCAATCAAATTGTACCAAATCAAAAATGAAATCAACTAACCAAATCCAACAAAATCAATACCAAATTCACTAAAAAGTAAAATCACGAATTACATTTCCTTGATTTTTTTGATTTGGACTTTTTGGGAATCGACTTTTCTAATTTTTTTGGAAAATTTCGTGAATCATGTTTAACATCAAATTCTTTGCAAAGATTACATTTTCTTGATTTTTTTGGGGTGGACTTTTCTATGCCACTTTTCATTCTTTCCCTCTTGCGACCTTTAGTGGTGGAAATTTTAGGATCTTTCAAATCTTCAAAATCTTCAAATCCATCAAAATCTTCACCTCCACGTTCATCCTCACATGATGGTGCTTTTTTCGTAGAAGGCATCTCCATAGGAAAATTTTCCACATATTCCAACTCTTCTTCAATCAATCCCATGACGTTTTTAAATCTTGGAACCGAACAACTTCCACGAGCCGCTAAATCTTGAAAGGCTTTGCACAAAGTTGTATATCGGGCGGGTTGTGATTGAAGAATATCGCCAATGATAGGAGGTTTATACGATATAGACCCGACAATTTTATTTGCTCCAATTGTCCATCTTAAGTTAATTAAATTTGAAGGGATCTCCGTCCATTGCATCATATTCAAGTATCGAATAATATGACGACAAATCATTCCCGAACTTTCAAATTTCTGACAAATACAATTTATCATATCATTGGCCACGGTTATTTGATAAACTTTTCTATTTTCCTCCGCCACCGTGGTCTTATGTGCTTCGTACACCTTAAATAGCATAGTACTCATGGAAGCTCTCTCATTCACAACATAGGCTCCACTTTGTTTAAGCTCGTGTTGAAAACGTCTAAACATTTCTTTTTTATAAATAGATGCCGCATGATTCTCCAATGAGGATGATGTTATTCTTGACCTTTCCTTATACTTTGTTTCATAGTCCGCTTCTTTCTCACGAAGATATTATTTCTCCAATGCTTTTTGTGAATTCTCTATAAACTCTTTCAAACCGGTGCTAGCTTTTACATACTCGTCAAAAAATGCATTCATTGACTCACTTCTCGAGGTAGTTGTTATCCCGGTAGTGAAATGAAGTTTAGTGTACACACGAACCCACTTATGTCGAACGTAATACATTTCTTACAACCAACCATGATCAACCAAGTTATATTTTTCAACCAAATCTTCCCACCTATTTTCAAATTGTTTAACCGTCATTGACTTGTACAAACATAAGTTGAAATCTTCTTTGAAATGCGGTTCATGTGTGTACAAACCGGATAACTTCTCCCCGAATTTAGTACTTATATGCCAAGTACAATAAAGATGGTTCGTGTTTGGTAAAACTTCGGCAATTGCATTTCCAAGTGCAATATCTTGATCGGTGATTATTGAGATTGGAGCCTTGTTTCCTATAGCTTCCAACCAATTCTTCAAAACCCATACGTAAGAACTTTCTTTCTCATCCCTTATTAGTGCAAAACCAAACAATATGGATTGGTAGTGGTGGTTCACCCCCGTAATAGGTACAAATGGCATACTATACCTATTGGTGCGGTATGTGGAGTCAAATACTACCACGTCTCCAAAATTTTTATATGCATTTAACGATCTTGGATCAACCCACAACATGGAACGCACCCGATTATCCTCATCAACATCTACTCGATAGAAAAATTCCCTAAAACTATTACATTTCAATTCTTGGAGTAATTTCAAACCTTCTTTGGCATCACTCGAATCAAATACATGATGTCTAATATCACGCAAAACATTCCGAATCTCTTGACTAGTAAACCCAATATTCTCTAAGCTTCCCGTAAGCTCACCCATTACATTCAAAGATTGTTGAGGCCCAATACCCGACTTACTCAAAATTATAATCAATTCTTGCATGATGGGTGTTATGTTTCTTGGCCTTTGCATGAAATGTACCTTACTAGGTGAAACCATCTCATGATTGTGTACCAAATTAACCAATGTTACCTCCCACTTCTTTGATGTCTCTCTATGAACAACTGATAAGTGCATATTTTTGCATATTTTTATTACCTATTTATTGCTTGAACTCGTATTTTAATAATTTATTTTGTTGCATTTCAGGAAATTCGTGAATAAATAAAGAAATGGCAAAATAGAGAAATAAAGTGCAAGGAAGGGAAAAAGAGGAAGAAAAAGGACCAAAAAGAAAAAGAGGAAAAAGAATTAGGAGTTTGGTGGAAAGGGAATCTTGGAGGACACATGGAAGGTGGAGATCATCCCAACACACTAAAGAAGTGTATGGCCAAGATCAACTCTACCAAATCTTAATGGGGAAGGAATCTTTTAAAGGCTAGGATTACACCACCACACACCCCAATTGTAGGGCCAAGATTTACCCACACCCCCCCTAAACCCTAATTCTCATCCTATAAATACCCCCTCATTTCCCTTGTATTTTCATCTTAGGAGTAGTGTAGGGTAGTTTTAGGGTAGCTTTAATTTCTTGTTTTTGTAGTTTCAAATCTTGTAAACACTCTCTTTATTTTAATGCAATTTCAAGTTCCCTTTAATTTCTTGTCTTGCTATTTCGTTATTGTTACTTTGTTTCGTTATTTTCATAAATCCGTTTAGTGGGCAAAGTAGCGAGATGCTAACCACTAGGGGTTGAGAGTAACGAAACTTTAATTACGTGTTCGTAGTTTAATTAGTTTTAATCCGTAGTAAAGCCCCTTTAAAAATCAATTTTATTGTGGGTCTTATTATTATTAATTGCATATCTAATTTTTATGATTTATGTGTTAGTGTAAAAAAAAAAAATAATAACATAAAAAATTTTAGTTTTAATTTTCACTACGTATTTTCCTACTTTAATTCGTTTAATTCGAACCAAGTCTCTTTTACCCTGTTTTTACTCAGTTTTATTAACGAAACCCATTTCATTATCCTTCTTCTTCTCTGATTAAATCATACAAACTCCCCATCCTTTCTTTTCGTTGCTAAACCACCACACCCTTCCCCTTCCTTTTCCTTTTAAATTCTCTAATGATTAATTCCATTTTGTTATTGCTGTTGGTCGAATAACTAATTCGTTGTATTGATTAAGAACTAGGTCGAATTTTAATCTTGTGGATGTGCTTATTGTGGTTTCTGTTTTCCTGATGTTCGAATCGTTCTTGAGTCTGTTGTCCTTGTTAATTGGCGGGTTGTGAGTTGTTATTGGTTTCGCTGTTTCGGAATTGCTGCTTGTTGAGAGTATTGTGGTTCGTTTTTTGCGAGTTTTCTATGCTGTCCATTCTCTGTTATAAGTCTGAGTTCACTGAGTTTCCGAGTACTGAGTGCGGTTAGAGTCTAGTGTCATAGTTGCTAAGTCATTTTGATGGTGGTTTTCGATTTCCTACGAGTTTGGTTTACTGGGTTTCTTTTCGTCGCTGGGTTTATGTCGTTGTTTTGTGTTCTGTTCTTAGTTTTTGTTTCAATTGAGTCGCTGAATTCTCTACTGCGTTTTCTGGATTTTTGTTCACTGAATAGTTGAGTTCATAGTTTCTGAGTTCTGCATTTTTCTCTGTTTCTTGTCTACAATGTCGTATTTGTTAAATTAGCTGTTGCTGCGTTTGTTGAATCTGAGTACTGCTTAAGTGTTTGAGACTTTGAGCTGCTTTCGTTTGTTAAATTCTTGCGTCGAATTAGTTTGTTCCGTGGCTGATCTGTTGTCAAGAGCCTATCTGCTTATTCTGTATTTCGTTTTAAATTCGATATCTGAGTTCCTTTTTCTGAAATTGTTGGTCTGTGTTATGAGTCGCAGCAAATCTTTGTTACTCATCTCGTAGTCAAATACAGTTTACTGGGTTTTTAATTCTCTTGTTAATTTCGGCCAGTCATTTTTACAAATGAATCACGTTAAGATTTTCTCTGATTATTCTGTAAATAAATTAGTTAATTAATTTTTGTTAAAATCAGTTTTATTCTAATTTCGTTTTTAATTAGTCTAAATTTTCTTTTAAATAGTTAAATAGTAAAATCGAATTTTCCAAAACCCGAACTTGATCTAATCCGATTAAATTAGAAATTAAGGATTGTGAAAATGTTAGTCTCCGTGGACGAATCTTAAAATACTAAAACGAAACGAATTGTGCACTTGCGATTCAATAAATTTAAATCTTTATTTTTAGCACATCAAGTTTTTGGCGCCGCTGCCGGGGACTAATTATTTTTCGCGCCTTAATTTTTAGTTTTTCGGATTAGTTTTATTTCTTACCTTATTTTTGTCTCCTTTTTTTAGGAAAGTTTGAAATTCGGGAATCTCTCACGGAGCTTGGAACAAATTGGAATTTTTGGAAGCGTGCTTCGGTAACCCGCATCTCACTCTTTCCACCTTTCTATTTTTAGAAAATCACAAAAAAATAAAAAATTCAAAAATCACAAAAAAATTGAAAATTGAAAAAAATCCAAAAAAATTAGTTGTAAATACATAATTGTTGCATCATGCATTTAATCACCTAGGGCACATCATCTAGATTTTTATTTTCTTGTTTTTAATTTTTCGTACCTATTAAATTGTGGTGATCGCTGGAGGACCCCAAGGTACGTTAAATTCTTCTTTTCTTTAGATTAGGACACGTAGTATAAAGCATCCATAATTGTTTATAATTTTTGTATATATCGTTGTTTGTTGCATCATTTTGTAAATAAACTTTAAGGGCAAGACCACTACAAGATAAGGGAAGAGATTTCATCACTCTTTCCTTAGCCCAAAAACAATAAATCCTTCATTTTGCATTCCCTAGCCTTGAATAAAATTAATTAGACGTTTGCCCCTAGGAATTCGCGCTCAATTAGGAAGGTACCTAATAAACGAAGTAATCATTATTTATTCCGACTTTTTGGTGTCTAGGCAAGCGAGAGCTTACCTGGCCAATTTAGATTCGGTGTCTAAGTGACGAGTTTGGCCTCTTGGCAATGCCTGCTCTAATCTGGCCAAATCGGTCCGAATAAATTCTGATTTACCAAGTTTTTGGTGGTCCTTACGGTTAGGAGCAAGGTCTAGTTATTTTATTAGGGAACCTAGGTTTAGAATTTTTTTTCTTTTAATTTTACACCCTTTCTTTTTTGTGTGATTTAATTCTTTGCACTTACTTGCTACGTGTTTACTTTTTTGGTTTTTGCGAACCATGGCCATGTCTCTTAAAGACCGTTGCTATCCCACCCGTTCTGCTCAACCCTCGTGTATCACTCTTCCTTCCGTTAATGGTAATAACTTCGAAATTAAAGCTCATCAAATTAGCATGTTACCTAATTTTCGTGGGAGTGAAGGTGAGGATCCTTATCTTTTTCTACATGAATTCGAGGAGGTTTGCGCTTTGCAAAAACTCCGACATCTTTCCGAGGACTCCATTAGGCTAAGACTTATCAACTTCGCTTTAAAAGAAAATGCTAAAAAATGGTTGTATAGTCTACCCGTCAATTCGATTTCCACTTGGGAGGGTTTCGTAGTCATCTTTCTTAAAAAATTCTTTCCAAACCACAAGACTACGAAACTCACGAATGAGATTAATCAATTTCGTCAAAAACACAACGAACCATTTTGGACGTGTTTTGACCGCTTTAAAAATCTTTTATCTCAATGTCCCCACCACGGAATCGAAAAATGGAGGCTCTGTAAGATTGTGTACGAGGCCTTAGATGGTTCAACAACCGCGTTGTTGGAATCTATGTGCCAAGGGAAATTCATGGAGAAAAACGAGGACGAGGGTTGGGAATTTTTTGAGGATCTAGCGGAGAAAACCATGTTGTGGGAGTCTACTCGAGAGCCGAGTAAATCTATCGAGTCATCTTCTAGGAGTGTGCATTCTATTGGAAACAATGTAGCAACCGATGCTAAGCTCGCCACCCTTGCTAGGCGTCTCGAAGCCTTAGAAACTTGTAGTGGTCCCCCGCACATGCCCATGTACTCGAATCAAGGGATGCAAAATCCCCATGATTTCCAACAAGTCATTGCAATGTTTCAAAGAAATGACCCTTTCTCTCCTACCTACAATCCCGGGTGGAAAAATCACCCAAATTTTTCATGGAATCAAGGTGAACAATCTCCACCTCCCCAATTCCAATCTCAACCTCCTTCGTTCCAAAACTTTCAATCTCCACCACCATCTTTCCCAAATCATCAAACTCAACCCCCGACTTTTCATAAGGCCAACTCTAACTCTTTCTCGCTTCAACATCATGTTCCTTATCCGACTCAAGCTCCCACCCGCCCACCCGGTTTTCAAGAGTCGGATAAGAGAATTTCTTCCTTAGAAAAGAGTCTTGATGCGCTTCTCAAATCCATAACTAATTTGGCTCAATCTCAAAACACTTTCATGCAAACCATGACTCAAGATAGGTAAATCTTAAATGCTAGCACCCAAGCCCTATCTAAGTTAGAGGTTTAAGTGAGCCAATTAGCCAATGCCATCCATGAGCGGGAGAAAAATAAATTTCCAAGTCAAACTGAGGTCAATCCTAAGTTTCCTCTCAATCAACACCCTCATGCGAATGTGAATGCCATCATCTCTTTAAGATCGGGCAAACAAGTTGATACTCAAGTTGGAATCGAGTCTCCCGACGATGAGGAAGACGAGTCGAATGTTGAATCAAATCCTAAACTCGATCCTTCAAACCAGATTCCAAATCCCGAACCTTTCGAGTCATCTAGTCCCGCACCTTTAACTCTTGAACCTTCATCTCCCAAATCCATTCCCGAGTCATCGGACTCTTCTCATAAATCACCGTCACCAAATGAATCTTCGTCTTTTAACAAATCTCCTCCAAAATCCATTACCGAAGCATCTAGGGAACGAGTCTTTAAGCCAAAAGCTCCTTATCCTCAAAGACTCGTTCCTCCTAAACAAACGGCTCAAATGGAGAAGATTTTGGAAATATTTAGTCAAGTCAAAATCAACATTCCTCTTTTAGATGCCATTCAACAAGTCCCTTCTTATGCCAAGTGTCTAAAAGATTTATGTTCTCATAAACGTTCCACACACGTTCCCAAGAAAGCCTTTTTGACATCTCATGTTAGCTCAATTCTTTCGAATCAGATTCCCGTGAAATATAAGGACCCCGGTTGTCCTACAATTTCATGTGTCATAGGCAATACTTTTGTGGATAAAGCGTTACTTGACTTAGGTGCTAGTGTGAATCTTCTTCCATTTTCGGTCTATCAAGCCCTAGATTTAGGCGACCTTAAGCAAACGAACATGACAATTCAATTAGCCGATCGTTCTGTCAAAATGCCTAAGGGAATAATTGAAGATGTCCTAATTAAGGTCGGGGAATTCATCTTTCCGGTTGATTTTGTTGTCCTCGAGACTCAACCCGTAACAAATTCTAAGAACCAAATTCCTGTTATCTTAGGAAGACCTTTTCTTGCTACATCTAATGCCTTAATTAATTGTAGGAATGGTTCGATGAAACTCACATTTGGCAACATGACCATAGACCTTAACATTTTCAATGTAGGGAAAGAACCCAATGAGCTTTATGAACCATCAATAGGGGTTAACGTGGTCAACAAGTTTGTCACGTGGTCTAGTTTTGAGGATAGTGAGATTGAGTCTCTTCTCAAAGAGGATTTCAAAGTCAACCATGAGTCTAATCGAGCATATTCTGATTCGTTGAGAGATATGACTTCGGAAGAGATGTTGAGAGAGTTAGATGCGATTTGTTCTCCGTGGGAGACCCCACCTGAGATTGTTAGTAGGGAGCCCATTGTTAAGAGTCCCATTGGACCACCGCCACCTGCATTTGACTTGATTCTTTATCATCCTGAATTTGATCAACAGCCTTTAGGGAAAGATGAACCCTTGTCTTATGTCCTTCCTAGTGATTCTAACCCTAGCCAAACTTTCATTATCTCTAATTTGCTTAAACAAAATAAAGAAGCATTAAATTGGTTTAGGGAAAACATTAGTGATAGTTGTTCTTTAGGGTTGAATGATTCCATGTTAATTGAGAAAATCTTTACTAATCAAAATTTTCATAAATTCCTTGATATTTTCTCAAAGTTACACCCTAACTTTCCAACCGGCATCGGCTAATTCGTTTTTATTGTTTTGCCTCCCCTCGTGTAAGGTAGGTATAGGGGAGGAGTTGTGTGCGTGTGTGTGTTATTTTCTTTCGTAGTTTTTAGAAATTTTCAGTCTCCGTCATCCCTTATCAGGTATTTCCTCAACTGTCTCCTTTCTCCTTTCTCATTTCTTTTGCATTTGCATACATTGAGGACAATGCATGATTTAGGTATGGGGGAGGGTTTTTAGTGTAAATACATAAAATTGAAAAATCCAAAAAAAATTAAAAAAAAAAATCACAAAAAGAGTCATAGTGTTGTAAATAGTAGAGTCCTTGTCTTATTCTAGTCTTGTTAATTGATTGCTAGTTGCTTGATGCACCCTTGCATGCTATGATAATCTTATGATCCATTAGCTTTTGTTCGAGAAGTGATTTGCTAAAGTTCTTGTTCACACACTTACACTAGCAAGGTGAAGCTAGTAGACTTATTTGAATTGTGCATGAAATTAGAAGGTCATGATTAGGTGTAAGATGATTTGGTCTTTATGCTTTGAATACAAGTAGGTGCATCGAGGAAACCATTTCTTGAGATTAATTATGTTTTACTACACCAAGTGAGATTTTGAGCCTATATGCACATCTTTTGCATTTATTCTTTTGCTTGAGTGTCCACTTGTCATTTGCATTGCTAGCACTTGTTTGAATTCTATCTTGAAATGCATGACATTAATTGATGATAAAATGATAAAGGCATTTAGGAATAACCTATATTTCCCAAAATATCCACACCATGCTTATGTGATCAATTAGTTAACCCTTTGAGCTTAATCATATTCTTTCGGTGACACACCACATTACTCGCCTAAGACCTATTTCTTGTTTAGCCTTACGTATTCTTGATCCCATTTTGTCAAAGGCTAGTAGGACCTTGGTGGAGCAATAAGGTGTGTGAAAAAGGGTTTACTTTTGTTCATAACTTTTGAGGAAATATTGGTTGTTACCTTGTTAGTCGATTTTCAAATCAACTCTAAAGGAGGATTATTGTTACATTTATCTTAGCTCTCATAATAAAAAAAAAAAAAAAAAGAAAAAAAAAGAAAGAAAAAAATACATATGAGGGCATACTTATGTTTTTTGTAATCCTCCTTCATTACGACTAGTCAAGGCTTTTTGTTGAAAATTGAAAATAAATTATGAAGTGGGAAAGAAATTTGGTGTTGTGTATGATATTCATGGTGACTACTAGCTTTTGACACTTCACCTTATTTTGGCCTTTCTTGACATACCTTGTCCCTAGCCCCCATTACAACCATAATATAGTCCTTTTGATTGTCATTATTAATGTATGTTGTGATTTAAGTTGGGATGATGCCAAGTGTCAAGCATGCATTTGATTTAGTTGGAATTGAGTGATACACTTACCCTTGTTCTTGAGTGAATATTCTTTTCTGAGTGAAAGGTGAGGTATTGCTTATCTGTTTTTTGCATAAGAGATCTCAAGTTTTGATTCTGAGGTGTGCTCTTGTAGACTTAGCATGATTACCAATAATTTTTTCATTTGACATGAACTTAGAATCACTCTTGCATGTTCTTTAAGTAGACTATGTGAATCCTTGCACTTTCCACACCAAGACTTTGCAAATTCATTTTGATTCTTAAGTTGATGTGTCATGAGAGGACATGTATGTGTGGTGTGCATCGCCATGTGATCTTTTATTCAAACTAGATGGATTTTGTGGGTACACTCACTATAGGCCCTCACGAGACCTTACTCGTCCACTAGGGCTGCCTAGGGGTTTAAAGGGCTTGTTGCATATGCCAAATGCAACCGTCACACCTACGAAAAGGAGTATAGGACTTTGCATCTAGATTTTATTTTTGTTTTTGTTTTACTCGAGGACGAGCAAAAGATAGGTATGGGGGCATTTGATAAGTGCATATTTTTGCATATTTTTATTACCTATTTATTGCTTGAACTCGTATTTTAATAATTTATTTTGTTGCATTTCAGGAAATTCGTGAATAAATAAAGAAATGGCAAAATAGAGAAATAAAGTGCAAGGAAGGGAAAAAGAGTAAGAAAAAGGACCAAAAAGAAAAAGAGGAAAAAGAATTAGGAGTTTGGTGGAAAGGGGATCTTGGAGGACACATGGAAGGTGGAGATCATCCCAACACACTAAAGAAGTGTATGGCCAAGATCAACTCTACCAAATCTTAATGGGGAAGGAATCTTTTAAAGGCTAGGATTACACCACCACACACCCCAATTGTAGGGCCAAGATTTACCCACACCCCCCCTAAACCCTAATTCTCATCCTATAAATACCCCCTCATTTCCCTTGTATTTTCATCTTAGGAGTAGTGTAGGGTAGTTTTAGGGTAGCTTTAATTTCTTGTTTTTGTAGTTTCAAATCTTGTAAACACTCTCTTTATTTTAATGCAATTTCAAGTTCCCTTTAATTTCTTGTCTTGCTATTTCGTTATTGTTACTTTGTTTCGTTATTTTCGTAAATCCGTTTAGTGGGCAAAGTAGCGAGATGCTAACCACTAGGGGTTGAGAGTAACGAAACTTTAATTACGTGTTCGTAGTTTAATTAGTTTTAATCCGTAGTAAAGCCCCTTTAAAAATCAATTTTATTGTGGGTCTTATTATTATTAATTCCATACCTAATTTTTATGATTTATGTGTTAGTGTAAAAAAAAAATAATAACATAAAAAATTTTAGTTTTAATTTTCACTACGTATTTTCCTACTTTAATTCGAACCAAGTCTCTTTTACCCTGTTTTTACTCAATTTTATTAACGAAACCCATTTCATTATCCTTCTTCTTCTCTGATTAAATCATACAAACTCCCCATCCTTTCTTTTCGTTGCTAAACCACCACACCCTTCCCCTTCCTTTTCCTTTTAAATTCTCTAATGATTAATTCCATTTTGTTATTGCTGTTGGTCGAATAACTAATTCGTTGTATTGATTAAGAACTAGGTCGAATTTTAATCTTGTGGATGTGCTTATTGTGGTTTCTGTTTTCCTGATGTTCGAATCGTTCTTGAGTCTGCTGTCCTTGTTAATTGGCGGGTTGTGAGTTGTTATTGGTTTCGCTGTTTCGGAATTGCTGCTTGTTGAGAGTATTGTGGTTCGATTTTTGCGAGTTTTCTATGCTGTCCATTCTCTGTTATAAGTCTGAGTTCACTGAGTTTCCGAGTACTGAGTGCGGTTAGAGTCTAGTGTCATAGTTGCTAAGTCGTTTTGATGGTGGTTTTCGATTTCCTACGAGTTTGGTTTACTGGGTTTCTTTTCGTCGCTGGGTTTATGTCGTTGTTTTGTGTTCTGTTCTTAGTTTTTGTTTCAATTGAGTCGCTAAATTCTCTACTGCGTTTTCTGGATTTTTGTTCACTGAATAGTTGAGTTCATAGTTTCTGAGTTCTGCATTTTTCTCTGTTTCTTGTCTACAATGTCGTATTTGTTAAATTAGCTGTTGCTGCGTTTGTTGAATCTGAGTACTGCTTAAGTGTTTGAGACTTTGAGCTGCTTTCGTTTGTTAAATTCTTGCGTCGAATTATTTTGTTCCGTGGCTGATCTGTTGTCAAGAGCCTATCTGCTTATTCTGTATTTCGTTTTAAATTCGATATCTGAGTTCCTTTTTCTGAAATTGTTGGTCTGTGTTATGAGTCGCAGCAAATCTTTGTTACTCATCTCGTAGTCAAATACAGTTTACTGGGTTTTTAATTCTCTTGTTAATTTCGGCCAGTCATTTTTACAAATGAATCACGTTAAGATTTTCTCTGATTATTCTGTAAATAAATTAGTTAATTAATTTTTGTTAAAATCAGTTTTATTCTAATTTCGTTTTTAATTAGTCTAAATTTTCTTTTAAATAGTTAAATAGTAAAATCGAATTTTCCAAAACCCAAACTTGATCTAATCCGATTAAATTAGAAATTAAGGATTGCGAAAATGTTAGTCTCCGTGGACGAATCTTAAAATACTAAAATGAAACGAATTGTGCACTTGCGATTCAATAAATTTAAATCTTTATTTTTATGGAATTCTAATAACCAAATTCCTGTTATCTTAGGAAGACCTTTTCTTGCTACATCTAATGCCTTAATTAATTGTAGGAATGGTTCGATGAAACTCACATTTGGCAACATGACCATAGACCTTAACATTTTCAATGTAGGGAAAGAACCCAATGAGCTTTATGAACCATCAATAGGGGTTAACGGGGTCAACAAGTTTGTCACATGGTCTAGTTTTGAGGATAGTGAGATTGAGTCTCTTCTCAAAGAGGATTTCAAAGTCAACCATGAGTCTAATCGAGCATATTCTGATTCGTTGAGAGATATGACTTCGGAAGAGATGTTGAGAGAGTTAGATGCGATTTGTTCTCCGTGGGAGACCCCACCTGAGATTGTTAGTAGGGAGCCCATTGTTAAGAGTCCCATTGGACCACCGCCACCTGCATTTGACTTGATTCTTTATCATCCTGAATTTGATCAACAGCCTTTAGGGAAAGATGAACCCTTGTCTTATGTCCTTCCTAGTGATTCTAACCCTAGCCAAACTTTCATTATCTCTAATTTGCTTAAACAAAATAAAGAAGCATTAAATTGGTTTAAGGAAAACATTAGTGATAGTTGTTCTTTAGGGTTGAATGATTTCATGTTAATTGAGAAAATCTTTACTAATCAAAATTTTCATAAATTCCTTGATATTTTCTCAAAGTTACACCCTAACTTTCCAACCGGCATCGGCTAATTCGCTTTTATTGTTTTGCCTCCCCTCGTGTAAGGTAGGTATAGGGGAGGAGTTGTGTGCGTGTGTGTGTTATTTTCTTTCGTAGTTTTTAGAAATTTTCAGTCTCCGTCATCCCTTATCAGGTATTTCCTCAACTGTCTCCTTTCTCCTTTCTCATTTCTTTTGCATTTGCATACATTGAGGACAATGCATGATTTAGGTATGGGGGAGGGTTTTTAGTGTAAATACATAAAATTGAAAAATCCAAAAAAAAATCACAAAAAGAGTCATAGTGTTGTAAATAGTAGAGTCCTTGTCTTATTCTAGTCTTGTTAATTGATTGCTAGTTGCTTGATGCACCCTTGCATGCTATGATAATCTTATGATCCATTAGCTTTTGTTTGAGAAGTGATTTGCTAAAGTTCTTGTTCACACACTTACACTAGCAAGGTGAAGCTAGTAGACTTATTTGAATTGTGCATGAAATTAGAAGGTCATGATTAGGTGTAAGATGATTTGGTCTTTATGCTTTGAATACAAGTAGGTGCATCGAGGAAACCATTTCTTGAGATTAATTATGTTTTACTACACCAAGTGAGATTTTGAGCCTATATGCACATCTTTTGCATTTATTCTTTTGCTTGAGTGTCCACTTGTCATTTGCATTGCTAGCACTTGTTTGAATTCTATCTTGAAATGCATGACATTAATTGATGATAAAATGATAAAGGCATTTAGGAATAACCTATATTTCCCAAAATATCCACACCATGCTTATGTGATCAATTAGTTAACCCTTTGAGCTTAATCATATTCTTTCGGTGACACACCACATTACTCGCCTAAGACCTATTTCTTGTTTAGCCTTACGTATTCTTGATCCCATTTTGTCAAAGGCTAGTAGGACCTTGGTGGAGCAATAAGGTGTGTGAAAAAGGGTTTACTTTTGTTCATAACTTTTGAGGAAATATTGGTTGTTACCTTGTTAGTCGATTTTCAAATCAACTCTAAAGGAGGATTATTGTTACATTTATCTTAGCTCTCATAATAAAAAAAAAGAAAAAAAATACATATGAGAGCATACTTATGTTTTTTGTAATCCTCCTTCAGTCGACTAATCAAGTCTTGTTGTTGAATAAAAAATTCAATGGGTGGGAGAATGTTTGGTGATTTGTATAATTTGTCATGGTGACTATTAGCTTTTGACACTTCACCTCATTTGGCCTTTCTTGACATACCTTGTCCCTAGCCCTATTACAACCCATGAAAAGACCTTTTGATTGTCATCATTGATGTATGTTGTGTTAAAATTAGAATTGATACCAAGTGTCAAGCATGCTTATGATTTTGTTGGAATTGAGTGATACACTTGCCCTTGTTTTTGAGTGAATATTCATTTTTGGAGTGAAATGTGAGGTATTGCTTGTTTCTTGTGCGTATGAGATCTCAAGTTTTGACTCTAAGGTGTGCTCTTGTTTGTCTAGCATGTTCTCCAACTATTTTTGCACTTGACATGAACTTTTAAGCACCCTTGCATAATTCTTTAGATCTGCTTTGTGAATCTTTGCACTTTCTGCACCATGACTTGGCAAACTCGCTTTGATTCTTAAGTTGATGTAACACGTGAAGACATGTATGTGTGGCATTGCATTGCCATGTGATCTTTTATACGAGCTAGATGGATTTTGTGGGTACATTCGCTATAGGCCCTCACGAGACCTCACTCGTCCACTAGGGCTGCCTAGGGGTTTAAAGGGCTTGTTGCATATGCCAAATGTAACCGTGATCACCTACGAAAGTGGTACTGGCGTTAGATAGATTTTTATAGTTTTTGTTGTTTTACTCGAGGACGAGCAAAAGATAGGTATGCGGGCATTTGATAAGTGCATATTTTTGCATATTTTTATTACCTAATTATTGCTTGAACTCGTATTTAATAATTTATTTTGTTGCATTTCAGGAAATTTGAAGAAAAATAAAGAAATGACAAAATAAAGAAAATAAAAGAGCAAGGAAGGGAAAAAGGGAAGCAAAAGGACCAAAGTGAAAAAAAGAGAGAAATAGGAGCTTGGAGCAAAAGGAATATTTGAAGACAAGTGGAAGGTGGAGATCATCACAACACACCAACTAAGTGTATGGCCAAGATCCACTCTTCAAAGCTTAAGGAGGAAGGAATAATTTTAATGGCTAGGATTTGTCCACCACATTTAGAAGGTGTATGGCTAGGATTTAACCAACCCATCCCTAAACCCTAATTTCCCCCTATAAATACCCCCCTCCCCCCCTTGTAATTGGACATTAGAATTAGGATTAGTTTAGATCTAGGTTTAGGATACCATAAATTTTCTTGTTTTTTTTCTAAATCTTGTAAACACCCTCTTTTTAATTAATGCAATTCCAAGTTTTTAGTTCATCTCTCTACATTTTGTGCCCTTTAATCTTCTATATTATTGTGGTACAAAATCTCAATTAGCTCATAATTGTAGTGTTAATTGTGCCCCTTTAAACATCCATTTTATTGTGGGCTTTATAATTTTTAATGGTAGATCTAATGTTAATTTTTATTTCTCATGTGTTAGTGTAATAAAATAAAATAATTTCATCATAAAAAAAATTCTAGTTTAATTTTCAGTACTCATTTTCTGTCTAAATATTTTAATTCGAAGCCTTAATAGCCCAATTGCTCTGTTTTAGTGTTTATAGAACCCAGCTTCATGCTTTCCTGTGTTCTTCTTCATAAACCCCCTTCCTTCTTTACTCTACAAATTCTAACGCCCATCCTTCCCCTCCTCCTTTCCTTCTTCTCCCCCACGACCTCACTCTCTCCTTCACCTTCCCTCGAAACCCTCTTTCCCCTTCTCCTTTCTTTTCGCTGCTAAACCACCACACCCTTCCCCTTCCTTTTCCTTTTAAATTCTCTAATGATTAATTCCATTTTGTTATTGCTGTTGGTCGAATAACTAATTCGTTGTATTGATTAAGAACTAGGTCGAATTTTAATCTTGTGGATGTGCTTATTGTGGTTTCTGTTTTCCTGATGTTCGAATCGTTCTTGAGTCTGCTGTCCTTGTTAATTGGCGGGTTGTGAGTTGTTATTGGTTTCGCTGTTTCGGAATTGCTGCTTGTTGAGAGTATTGTGGTTCGATTTTTGCGAGTTTTCTATGCTGTCCATTCTCTGTTATAAGTCTGAGTTCACTGAGTTTCCGAGTACTGAGTGCGGTTAGAGTCTAGTGTCATAGTTGCTAAGTCGTTTTGATGGTGGTTTTCGATTTCCTACGAGTTTGGTTTACTGGGTTTCTTTTCGTCGCTGGGTTTATGTCGTTGTTTTGTGTTCTGTTCTTAGTTTTTGTTTCAATTGAGTCGCTAAATTCTCTACTGCGTTTTCTGGATTTTTGTTCACTGAATAGTTGAGTTCATAGTTTCTGAGTTCTGCATTTTTCTCTGTTTCTTGTCTACAATGTCGTATTTGTTAAATTAGCTGTTGCTGCGTTTGTTGAATCTGAGTACTGCTTAAGTGTTTGAGACTTTGAGCTGCTTTCGTTTGTTAAATTCTTGCGTCGAATTATTTTGTTCCGTGGCTGATCTGTTGTCAAGAGCCTATCTGCTTATTCTGTATTTCGTTTTAAATTCGATATCTGAGTTCCTTTTTCTGAAATTGTTGGTCTGTGTTATGAGTCGCAGCAAATCTTTGTTACTCATCTCGTAGTCAAATACAGTTTACTGGGTTTTTAATTCTCTTGTTAATTTCGGCCAGTCATTTTTACAAATGAATCACGTTAAGATTTTCTCTGATTATTCTGTAAATAAATTAGTTAATTAATTTTTGTTAAAATCAGTTTTATTCTAATTTCGTTTTTAATTAGTCTAAATTTTCTTTTAAATAGTTAAATAGTAAAATCGAATTTTCCAAAACCCAAACTTGATCTAATCCGATTAAATTAGAAATTAAGGATTGCGGAAATGTTAGTCTCCGTGGACGAATCTTAAAATACTAAAACGAAACGAATTGTGCACTTGCGATTCAATAAATTTAAATCTTTATTTTTAGCACATCAAGTTTTTGGCGCCGCTGCCGGGGACTAATTATTTTTCGCGCCTTAATTTTTAGTTTTTCGGATTAGTTTTATTTCTTGCCTTATATTTGTCTCCTTTTTTTAGGAAAGTTTGAAATTCGGGAATCTCTCACGGAGCTTGGAACAAATTGGAATTTTTGGAAGCGTGCTTCGGTAACCCGCATCTCACTCTTTCCACCTTTCTATTTTTAGAAAATCACAAAAAAATAAACATTTAAATTGCAAGCGCACAATTCATCGTTTTAATACTTGAGATATCGATCCACAGAGACTAATATTTTCGCAAACCTTAATTTCTAATTTAGGCGAATTAGAAAATTTAATTTTGAGATCAATTTTATTTAACTAATTAAAAAAAATGTACGAAAATAAATAAACAGAAATAAAATGTGGCAGCAAGAAAATGCAGTACTAGCATACTGGAGCTATTGCAATCACATGAACATAATAATTATTCATGACATTCGCGCCTCACACTTTGTTCTACCAAGAGAATCTCTATTTCTCTTTTTTTCCGAAACTTCACCTTCATCATCCAAAGATTTTGAGGCTAATCTCCCACCCTTTCGACATATATACAAACGCGAACAAATCTTTTTAGTTTTTGAACGTTTATATGTAGTTCTAATTATTACTTCAAAACTAATACGCCTACCATAATCTCTATAAAACCTCTCCGCTTCATCTAAACTATCGAATAATTGACCAACACATGGGTAAACATCATTCAAATCATCCAAAGAAACACCATTCTTAACATCTTTACCATCATCATTATCATCAACATCATCACCATCGTCAACATCATCACCATCATCAACATCATAGACAACATCATCATCATCATTCTTAACATCTTCATTATTATCATCATCAAGATCTATTATTTTAGGTGTGTGTGGACTTTCGTTAACATCTTCATTTTCTACCTCAATCTCAATCTTACTAGGTGTCTTAGTAGGAGATTTTAACTTCGAAAAAATGAAAGAAGCCATGGATTAAATAGAAAGCTAACCTTAAATTCCAAGCTCAATCTTCAAAATCTTAATTTGGGATGGTACTCCAAGCTCAATCTTCAAAATCTTCAAAGTCTTCAAAATCTTCAAATTTGAACAAATTTGGATAAATAAATTAAGATTGGTAGATTAAGAATAGGTATAGATTAAGTTTGTGATGGTGTAAATATATCTCCAAATGATTAAGTTTGGTGTAGATTAAGTTTGAACACTCTTGAAATGATATTTCAAAACATGAAAGGCTGTTTGAACTGAAATTGGTGTTGTTCTCGGCTAAGATATATAATAGAGCGGAAGTGATTAAGGGTAAAACGGGAATATTACTTACGCTGTATAATATAGCGTATACGCTCTATAATAGAGCGTAATACGCTATATAATACAGCGTAAGTAATATTCCATCTGACCGTTGCCTGCACATTTTAATGGTATAAGATGGGTTGGTTGGATATTAAAAAATATCCAACTGTGGCTGGTGACCAGTTTCCATATATATATATATATATATATATAGTATAGATTAACGATTGGAAAATCTATTGTGTTATTTTTGGATATATATTAATGATAGTATGATTATTTTTAAATAAAACTTGTAACATATTTTAATTAGAAAATAATATTAATAATTGGAAGATATGTTACAATTAATGTTTGGGTATTTACTAAAAATACCAGGTTTAAAGTTTCTATTTTCAAAAATACCATCTCCTTTAATTAATTGCAATTTTACCCAACTAAGTTTCAAAATTGCAAAAATACCAACCCTAATCCTAATCCTCCCCCCTCCCCCTTTCTGCCGACACATCCTTCCCGCCTGTGTACTTTTTTTTTTGTGGGGTGCTATTTTGGTTGCAACCAAATGCAACTACATTCAACCACATTCAACTTTTTTTTAAGGTGGGGTGCTTTTGGTGGATTTTGGTTGCAAGGCCCCGCCAGGGGCAATATTCAACCAAATGCAACCAAATTCAACTTTTTTTTAAAAATGGGGTGATTTTGGATTGCAGGGCCCCGCCAGGGGCAATATTCAACCAAATGCAACCACTTTCAACTCTATATATATATATAAATAGTTGCATGCATTCAGTTGCTGATTTCAAGTTCCATTTGTCAGTTGTCATTTTTGAACTCTATATATATATAGTTAAAAAATGAGGTCGAAAATAACAACTGACAAATGGAACTTGAAATCAGAAATTTAGTTGCATGTGGTTGCATTCAGTTGCATTCAGTTGCTGATTTATATATATATATATATATATATATATATATATATATATATATATATATATATATATATATATATGTCTTTGCTCCATACAGAACACTCTTATATAAAAAACAACAAAGAACACCTTAGATCTATCAGATCCTTTGGCCCCGCCAGGGGCACCCAATACAAAAAGTTGTTATTTTTTTACCCTCTATCAAGCCAGCAAAAAAAAAATTAAAAATTTTACTGTTCATGATGATGTCACTAATGACGTCATCATCATGAACAGTAACTTTTTAATATATTTTTTTGTGAGATGATGGCTGGATAGAGGGTAAAAAAATAAGAACTTTTTGTATTGGGTGGCCCCGCCAGGGGCAATGGATCTATTAGATATGAGGTGTTCTTTATTGTTTGTTATATAAGGTGTTTGCTATGGAGTCCAACCCTATATATATATATAGGAGTTAGTATAGTTTTGCGATTTTAATATCGCATTAAGATCTTTTAAAAAATTAATAGAAAAACAAAATCCAGAATCATCATCCAATAAAGATGATATTCCTATGATTCAACCTCCAATCCATATTAAAGGATTTAGAACAGAAACTAGTGGAGAAGAATTTCTGCAACTTCTTCAACAGAAGTTTGATAATTTGAATTTGAATTTAGCAGTATTATCTAAAGACAATTCTTCTCAGCCGTCTGAAAATTCAGAACCTGATGAAGAAATAGAAGAGATTAACGAATTAGCAACTATGTTTGCTAAACAAAAAATTAATAATGCGGAGATAAATCCTATTTATGCTCCAAAACCTTTAGAGAAATTCTATTATCAAAGACCTTCTCCTCAAGATCTTCTTTTTGAAGAACCAGAGTATGTTCAAACATCATATTCAGGAAAATCCATTTATGAATGGAATATCGATAGTTTAAATGAAAAACAAATCTTCGATGTTATACATAGAATAATGATGTACTCCACTGTTTGTAAACAAAATGGTAGTACTGACAGTGCAATTGCATCATTTATATCTGCCGGATTTGTAGGACAAATCAGAGGATGGTGGGAACATTATCTTACTTTAGAACAAAGATTAAAAATTCTTAATCATAAGAAGATAATTAAAATAGAAAATGGAGTTATTACTACAGGAGAAGAAGATGCAGTTTATACCCTGTGTATTGCTATTCTACAACATTTTGTATGAGCTAATACTCCTGTGTCAGAGAAGTTATGTATCCTTCTCCAAAATCTTAGATGTCCTTCCTTGACTCATTTTAGATGGTATAAAGATACATTTTTATCTAGGGTTTATCAATTGAGTGACTCTAATTCCATACATTGGAAGTCTAAATTTGTAGACGGATTACCCCATCTTTTTGCTGAAAGAGTTAGACAATCTTTAAGAAATAAGAATGATGGGATTAAAATTAACTACAATTCTCTAACATATGGAGAAATTGTTAGTCATTGTATAAATGAAGGATTAGCTTTATGTAATGACATAAAGTTAAGAAATCAGTTAAAAAAGCAAAAGCTTTCGGAAAAGCACCAATTAGGTGAATTTTGTGATCAATTCGCCTTTGATATAGGAAAAATTCCTAGATATCCGGAGAAAAGAAAGCAAAAAGTTGCTTATAAAAAGAATAAGTCTTATAAGAATAATCCTTATAAATCAAAATATCCTTTTAATAAAAATTCTTATAAAAAGAATTATAAGAGAAAATCTTATAATAAATTTGAGAAAAAACCTTTTGTCCCTAATAAGGGAAAAAGAAAAGCCAAAAGGATCGATATTACTTGTCATAAATGCGGCAAAGTTGGTCATTATGCCAACCAATGTTGGACTAAAAAAGCTCTTAATGAGATAGAGGATGAGCAATTACGCTCACAATTAGAAAAGGTTTTACTTCATAGTTCTGAGGAAGAAAGAGAATCTTCTAATGATGAAGATTTAGCTTTAATTTACGAAAGCTCAAGTGAATCTGATTCACAGGATTCTGATAACAATGATTGTCAGTGTAATGAGCTAAAATATTATAAATCCATAGTAGGCATGAATGGATTAAATGTATTAACGGCTGATCAAGATAGAGCCTTAAAAATTATAGATTCAATTACTGATTTTGAGCTTAAGAAACAAATGCTAGAAGCCCTTATTAAAGATAATAAGGAGAAAGAAGCTCCCATAATTATAGATGCACCTTACCAATTAAGTGAGGTATTAGATAGATTTCAAAAATCTACTATTAAAGAGACTCATGTTTCTCTGAATGATTTAAGAAAAGAAGTTAATTTATTAAAATCTGAAATTAATCAGATAAAACAGAATAATACCCTATTAACCCAAAGAATTACTTTATTAGAAAGTAAGTCTAGTGAATCAAAGGATATTCCCTCTTCTAGTAATACTAAAGAACAGAATACTTAGCTTTATTAGAGCAAGTGACCTCTCAAAGATGGTATATCAAAGTTACCCTAGTGGTAAGTAGAGAATTTATTCTCAAAGATGAGATAGCCCTTGTTGACAGTGGTGCTGACTTGAATTGTATTCAAGAAGGATTAATTCCTACCAAATATTTTGAAAAAACAACCCAATCTATATCTCATGCTGCTGGAGAAAAACTTCAGGTTAGTTATAAGCTTCCTAATACTTATATTTGTAATGAAGATATTTGTCTTCCTACCTCTTTTATTCTAATAAAGAATATGAACCATAGAATAATCTTAGGAAATCCTTTCCTCCATAATATTATGCCCCTTAACAATGTTGATAAAAGCGGGATTTCTACCATAATTGAAGGAAAGAAAATAAAATTTGAATTTATTTCAGAACCTCAAACTCGTATAATTAATGAGGTTAATGATTGCCTTCTTAGTAAAGAAAACCAATTATGTTTTCTTAAAGAAGAAATAAAAGTTTTGAGCATAAATGAACAGCTCAAGAAATCTGATATTAAAAATCAGATAAAAATCATAGAAAAGCAATTTATTGATGAAGTTTGTAATGACCTTCCTAATGCTTTTTGGGATAGAAAGAAACATGTTATTTCTCTTCCTTATATAGATGGTTTTAATGAAAACCAAATCCCTACAAAAGCTAGACCAGCTCAAATGAATAAAGAATATTTAGAATTATGTAAAAAAAAGATTAATTCCCTTTTAGAAAAAGGCTTAATTAGAAAGTCTAAGTCTCCTTGGAGTTGTACAGCATTTTATGTCAATAATGATGCTGAAAAAGAAAGAGGTGTGCCTAGGTTAGTCATTAATTATAAACCTCTTAATAAAGTTTTAAAATGGATTAGATATCCCATTCCTAACAAAAAAGATTTGTTAGATAGATTAAGCGATGCTTTAATCTTTTCTAAATTTGATATGAAATCAGGATATTGGCAAATCCAGATTAAAGAATCTGATAGATATAAAACAGCTTTTACAGTTCCCTTTGGACATTATGAATGGAATGTTCTTCCATTTGGACAGAAGAATGCTCCTTCTGAGTTTCAGAATATTATGAATGATATATTCAATCCTTATTCTGAATTTATAATAGTTTATATTGATGATGTTTTAGTATTTTCTAAAACTATAGATCAACATATTAAACACTTAAAAATATTTAAGAGTTTAATAAAGAATAATGGTTTAGTAAAATTGTTGAAACAAATGCCTCCGATATAGGATATGGTGGTATTTTAAAACAGGTTATTCCTGAAACTTCTAAAGAAGTTCTTGTTAGATTTACCTCAGGAAAATGGAATCCTACTCAGTCAAAATACTCGATTGTGAAAAAAGAAATGCTTTCTATAATTAAATGTGTTTCAAAATTTCAAGGTGATTTATTAAATCAAAATTTTTTATAAAGAATTGATTGTAGTTCAGCTAAATCAATTATTGAAAAAGATGTCAAAAATCTTGTAGCAAAACAAATTTTTGCAGGATGGCAAGCCCAGCTTTCAGCCTTTGAATTCGATATCCAATACATAAAAGGAGAAAATAATTCTCTTGCTAATTATTTAACCCGTGAATTTTTACAGGGAAATTAATGGCTACCCCTAATAGGGGAAGAGGTCGCGGCGGATATGGCCGTGGTCGAGGTTATGGGAGTAACAATATGTTGCCCCGTGCAGATTCCACTATTCCTCTAATAGGGGATTGGACAGTTTACCATAATCGGGCTAGAAATTTGCAGCAATTACCTGCACCACAAAAAAGGAAGATATACCTTCCTCCTCAAATAGTAAGTCAACAACTTACAAGGATATAGCAGTTAATGAAAACTCACAGGAAAAAGAATATTTCGAAAATCCTGTTACAGAAAATATTATGTTTCTCGAAGAAGAAGATGTTCAAATGAACCAAGATGGTTGGTCATTAAGAACTAGGTATCTCGAATCAAGAGGATACCCAGGGCTTCAAAATCAAGCCAGACAGAATTTAGAAATTCTTCTCACAATTACCGAATCGGTAACTTTTACTCATACTTTTCAAAATAGTAATCCTGAAAGTTTTATAAACTTCAGTAAATGCCATATCAATAAGATATTGTTACCTAGAGAATGGGGATTAAGTCTCAATACAGAGAAAGCTATTAAAATAGCTGGAGATAAATATATCTATTTCAATTACTGGGATTATATCCAAGCTTTTACCAAAGCTTTTTATTATCAAAATGCTAAGAACAAGCATTCTTGGTTCTTTTCTATTAATTCTGAAGTGTGTAATAAACACATTCCGAATTGGTTCTATGAATGGTGATCAAAATTTGGACCTTCTCTAGAAATTTTGCCAGGAGAGATTCATGATTTATATGCATCATGGAGTGACTATAGTCCTTTGGTATCAATATATACCAAATTAATTTATGGACAATGTCCTTTATTATTCTTTACCAAATTTCAAATCCCCTGGATTTGGAGGTGGACAGTTTCCATTGCAGAGGATAAAAAATTAAAGATCCCAATTCTTCAGAGGAATTTCTTCTTCAAATGGTGGACAAAAATGTCCAAAGAAGACATTCAAATTATAGTTACCAATATTCAGGTTGATATTTCAATGGAAAAGGATAAAGTTTCTTCAGCCCCAAGGACTCAGCCTTCTTTGGCAAATATGAGGGATTATTTCCATCATAAATATCCATCAGAATCAGAACAGCAAATTATGGCTCGAGTTCTAACATTTATGAAAGAACGGTTTTTTAGTTCTTTCCCTTCTCAACCTTCAAAAGAAGAGGATCATTCTATGAAGACTTCTTCATCGCATGGATCAATGGATTCTAATACTATAATTGTCTAGCAGGCGAATCTCAAGCCGAGGAATCTATTCAGGAAGATCCTGTTAAAGAAGATCCATCCCTAGAAGACTTCTGGGATGCCTTAGTTCAATCAGCAGTTCAACAGCCAAATAATTCTGGCAAAGGGAAAAATCCTCAGAATTAATCATGTTTATGTTAGGTCCAGCTTTTAAAAAATTGAAGAGGAAGGATAGAGAAATCCAGCTCATTCAGGATCAAATAGATGCCTATTTTCTGCATCAAGCCAATCTTTCTTGGGAAGAAAGAAGGAATAGGACTTCTCAACAAATTCAAGAAGACTTCGAGATGATTCGTCTTTTCCATAATTATCTATGGAGTAAAATTCACAAGCAGAGATTATTAAAGCAAAGGTTACTTTGGTTTCAGAATTTCACAGCTTGACAGATTTAAGCAATAATGGTTGCTTTTAAAGATTCCCAGCAATAATGGTTGCTTTAGAAGACAATGGAATCTGCTTTATTCAGTGGAGTTTGCAATTATATTTGCTTTATTAAAGTTTCTTTGTATTTTAGTTTAAAGTTGTATGTCTGTAAGAATTATTAAAGTGTCGATGGGGCCCAAAGAGAGTACCCGGCTTCAATAATTCACCTTTATTAAAAGTTGTTTGTCTGTTTGTTATAATTTTGTGTGTCTTTGTGTGTCTAGTCAGAACTTTAATCATAGAGTTCTCCCCTCGTCTCTCTATATAAGAGAGCTTTGTATCTTGTATTCGGTGTGCTTGAATTTGTGAAATAAGATCATTTTCTTTTTTTCTCTCTAGCTCATGTGCTGAGCCATTTCTTACTTTAAATACTTCTTTAATATTGCTTTCCTGCTTCCGCCCCTTGTTTTATATATATATATATATATATATATATATATATATATATATATATATATATATATATATATATATATATATATATATATATATTTCAAAAATGAGATCGAAAATGACACCGGACAAATGGAACTTGAAATCAGAAATTTAGTTGCATTCAGTTGTAATTAGTTGCATGTGGTTGCATTCAGTTGAATATGCTCATGTGGGGCCCTACAACCCAAATCCACCAAAATCACTCATCTCCTTAAAAAAAATTTGCATTTGGTTGCATTCAGTTGAATGTGGTTGCATTTGGTTGAATGTGGTTACATTCAGTTGAATATGCCCATGCGGGACCCTACAACCCAAATCCACCAAAATAGCATCCCACCTTAAAAAAAAAAAAAAAAAAAGTACAGGCAAAAGTACTGTTCATCCGAAATTCTGGGCAGGAAATTGGATTGAAAGAGGAAAGATGGTATTTTTGAAAGAAGATGGTATTTTTGAAAAAAATTTACTTTTGACAATATATTTATGAAAATAGCCCTTAATGTTTTTAGGTATTTATAAAATATAATAATTTCAACTAAAAGTAAACATGAAAATGACAATCGGCTATTTATCACTAATTATATTATATTAATTATTTATTTTAATAATTAAGATAATCATATTTGAAATCAAACCGACAAATTGGGATGTTATCGGAGATTATTTACAACTATCTAAATAATGTAATTGACATAGTTTAACACCAGTCGGGGAAGATGATCAATGCTGCACCCTGTTCTAAAGTTTCATACTTTACAATAAGACAATTGAAATATACAAATTCAAGCTATGTATCCCATGCATTATGCATATATAGACCAACCCAGCACCATATATATGTTGCTACTAATTTCTTGTATTGTTAGTAATAATATCACCTTGGTCCTGACAGCTCCATTTCTTGAACAAGCAATGCAGAGTTATCATTAAGGTTCGAGAATTGTTGCGGCGAAGAAAAATCATTAGCTCTGCACCTGATTTCCTCAGCTCTCTGAGTAGCTTCCCATTTCTCTGCTAGTCCATCTCCTTCTAGCATGCGAACCACTTCCGACATCTTTGGTCTATAACTTGGTAAATATTGTGTACATAATAATGCTACTTTAACTATTTCCTCTAGCTCTATTCTGTCATAATTGTTTTTTAAGTCCTTGTCCACTAGCATATCAAACTTCTTTTCTTGATGAATCTTCTTAACCTGCAATCCGAAACCATTATAATATAAGTCGGAAGTTCTGGTAGCATTTTAATCACGCGTTTACTGTCATGGCCTATCCTTGATACTCACACACACATGCCTACACGAAGGCTCGAACCATCAAACTCAAGTTCCATTAACATTACTTGGCTAAAGCTTAACAATCTAGCAATTTGAGATATTTTCATTTTGTTTGTCTTACCCAATCAAGCATGGCTCCTTTCTGGCTTGCTGTTTTTCCGAATTCAAGAGCCCTCTGACCTGTAATCAATTCTAGTAGAAGAATTCCAAACCCGAAAACATCTGTTTTCTCTGAAGACTGTCCGGTTGAAAGATACTCGGGAGCAATATGCCCTACTGTACCCCGGACTGCAGTAGTGACATGTGAATCGGTGTGATCTAAGAGCTTTGCTAATCCGAAATCTCCTACCACAGCTTCACAATAATCATCGAGCAATATATTTGCAGCCTTAACATCCCTGTGAATTATTTTTGGATCACATTGCTCGTGGAGGTACAGTAAACCCCTTGCAGCTCCCATTGCTATTTGTTTCCTCGTTCCCCAGGTCAAAGCAGGTTTTGCTGCAAGAAGCGACAACATTCAAGAAGAATTTCCACTATTACAATCTAGCTAATGTTGTAATTTGTATAAAAGGACTGCTGTATGATGTACTTTTACCTTTGAGACGAAATGCAACACTTCCGTTGGACATATAAGGGTACACTAAAAGCCTTTCTGTTGCAGTTATACAGAAGCCATAGAGCCGGAGAAGATTCCGATGAACAGCTAAGCTGATCATCTCAACTTCTGTTTGAAATTGAGTCTCACCGCCAACTGCATTTCCATCTTTCAACCTTTTTACAGCTACAATTGTTCCATCCTGTAGATGTCCTTTGTAGACTATTCCGAAACCACCTTTACCAATTATGTTCTTGCTGCTAAAGTTGTGGGTGGCAACCTGAAGTTCTCTAAACTGGAACCTTCTCAAGTTTCCAAGCGATACTTCTTGGCGATATTGTTCTGAAATTACAAATAGAATACAGTCATAAACACATTTCAGAATTACAAGTTTGAGTTTTTTTTGTTAGTACCAACCATTTATTTCATAGAATATTTGTTGATTATGCCTCTGCCTCCTCCAAAGAAGGAAACCAAATGTAACTGTAAGTAGGCAAATGCACCCAAGGCTTGACCCTATTGCTAATGCAATCTTCTGGTTTTTAGATCTTCCAGAAGATTGGGAACCTAAGGAAACATACAAGTTTCGGGTCACTATACATGTCATGAGTAAACATAATTGTAAACGAATAACTGAAACAAGTCATGAATTACAATTAGTTCAAAACTTTACTTTGTTGATTATTTGAGTAGAGGGTCATAGGTTTTTTCTCATTGCATCCCTTCTCTTTCCCTGTGGCACAGATCATGGGGTTTCCCATAATGCTGTTTCAAAGATTAACACGAAAAAAGAAAGATCGATTAATCTTCATCTGTTTCGTTTATTATAAAACAGTAAACTATAATTTTCTAAAGCATCTTACTTGACAGTTTTAGCAAGTAACTTTGGCACAGGACCGCTCAAGTTATTGTAAGACAAATCTCTGTCACACAAAACGCAAACACAAGCAGTTTATCATCATATGACAAGTACAAACTACAGTAACTTAAACTAAGTTTCACTAAAGTAGATGACTTACAAAAATTTAAGGTTGGTCATGTTAGCCATAGACAAAGGAATTGTACCAGAGAGGCTGTTATTATTAAGCCGCCTGTTACAAGTTACAACTTGAAAACTTCAGTTCATGTTAAAAAAGTTTGACATATTGAGTAGGTTTTTAGATTTTTGCTAGCTTACAGATATTGGAGGCTTCCAAGGTTTGCTACAGAAGTGGGAATTCCACCAGTAAAGAGATTGTGAGAAAGATCAAGTGTTTGAAGTTTAGTCAGCTTTCCGAGTTCAGATGGAAGTTTCCCTGATATTTTGTTATTTTGTAATAGCCTGATGAAAAAATATTACAATTTAGTAATTCACCATTATAATCTCCATGACATCTCAAACACACACACACACACACAGTATGAACTTCTTGTTTTCACTCACAGTGTCTGAAGATTTGTCAAGTTGGCAATGCTTGGTGAAAGAGGACCAGATAGACCAAGGCTTAATGCTACTCTGCAATTTTAACAAAGATGATAACTCTACATTTCTACATGTTCATAAGCTAATCATTTGTAAATCACTAATCATTTGTAATATCACTAAACTTGATGTAGATTAATGAAAAGAACATACAGGCCTATGACTAGACCATCAGGTGAACAAGTAACAAATGTCCAGGTACATGGATCTGCAAAAGTACCATCCCATTTTCCTAAAACATCATGAGGATCCTTCAATTTTTCTTTGATATCCACTAGAGCTTGTACTGCAAAATTATAACTTCAAATCATTATAATCTTTATAATTTCTGCATGCTAAAAAATTATACGAAAAACGATAAATTACCTTCAGGATTAACATTAGAAGCTGGGAAAGAACTTGTAAAAATCCACAGACTGAAGAAAACTACACACAACAAAGCAGCTTCCTCTCTTTTTGTTCCCATAGCTCTAAACAAAGCTAGGAGGCTAATGAGTAGCTACTGTAACTAAACTGATTCAATAAATATAAAATCTTGAACTGCAATTTTAATTTTTCTGAGTACTATTTGTATAATTTAAATTCACATACTCTTTGGTAAAAAGAAGTCTTTTCTGCAATGTAGGGGTCACATAAGTTGTAAAAGACAAAGAGAATTGGTAGTAAAGTTGAGAGCAAACACTACCATGCCTGCCACATTGTTCAGTAAAGTTGAAGAGGGACAAGAATAATTATAAATATGAAAAAGCTAAGGTAAAGCATATTAATTCAAAAGCAAATTCTTTCAATCATGCATTTGCTTGGAGAATCGTGTCTCCAGAATTTTTTGTTAGGCCTTTTCATTGTGAAGTAGTACTCCGTAACCATTATGGTTGTATAATATTTTGCCAACTTTTTTAAAAATGCATGCAATATTGCAACGTATATACTATAATACCACTAACTAGCAATAATGCCAAGATATTTTGTCCTCTCCTTTTACAAAAACAATATGGTTCGGTCATTTTAAGGTGAGAATTTGTTCTCTCTTGTGCTCTGTTTATTTTCTTGTTCAGACTATCAGAAAATTTGTGACATTTTGCACTGTTATAAACTTACTAATCTAGCGATATCTTCCTCGTTCTTTTACGCAAGGTTGAGAATTGATATTCTGTTCAAGACAAAATGGATGGGGTGATCGTGTTTGATTTTTAGAAAGAACTACAATTGTAAGTGTACCCACATAAGTCATAGATAAATCATAAATATACAGAGCCATAATTTTTCAAACCAAAGTAAAGAAGTTGATCATTTTCAGGTGAGCGGATTAGTTTGTTAAGATAATTCTTGTTAAATAAACAATCTCTCTACATACAAGTGTTTAGAGGAAGACCCGACGGAATCTTTAGCTTAAAGTTTTAGAATGGCAGGTTACTTAGCAACTCTTCCTCAAAAAACTACATTTTTTAAACTATAAAGGGGTAAATGATGGTTATAAACATGCTCAGCTAACCCTCTCATCTCCCACCAGACAGTCAAAGATTGAGATACAATCCATTACAATAACATGAAAAGAATCAAAAGCTGCCATGCAATATTGGTGAGTGAAATCAAGGAGTGTAGTTCTATATATTGGTTCATAACATGCTTCTAAAAATCTCCGATTTAGCCGATTAATCCCCGATTAATCTTCTGTAAGGTAACCAACCAATTCGATTTTTGAAATCCGATTAATCCTATGAATTTATTTAAAATGATATGTTTAACTGTAAATTATACTAATATATTAAATATTATTATAATATCCGATTAATACTCCGATTAATCCTTCCGATTAATCCCCGATTACCCGATTAATTTTAAATCGGTAACTCAACCGATTTATACCGATTACCGATTTTTACAACCATGGTTCATAAGTTCAATACTTCATTATAATATGTTTCAAATCGTATGATGGTGTTGGGCCATGAATATTAGGTAAAATACTACATAATGATAGTTGGTAGTTAGGCCCAATTAGGCTTAGATTATAGTTAGGCCCAAATGTAGCCAATTCCTTAATGGGCCCTGAAGCCCAAACTTGTAAATAGAAATTAGCTTACTCCCCAAGTAAAGGTGGTTAGGAAGGGACCCACAGGAGATCCTCTATAAATATACTTGTACCACCTTACTTGAGAGAGGATGCAACTTGATGTAAAGAGGAGAACCTCTAAAGGATTATGAAATATTAAAAAGAACACTATTCCTCATTGATATTATGGCTGGTCATTAGCTTAATAGCTCGTAGATATTTCATAAGTCATCATTTGGCGCTAGAAGTAGCTCTTTCATCAACGTTTGCATCGATAAATGGAGGGTTGTGAGGGTGAACCAGCCGTCCAACGTCTCACGGAGGAAGAAATAAGAACAATCCCCCGTGAAGACGACGGTAACTTAAGACAACCTTTGCAACCGAGACGGTTATTTTCTGATTACGAAAATGATGAAGAAGTAGAGGATTTTCAGGAATCCCCTGTTGCAGAGCAAGGTAGAAAGAGAGCTCGAGTTGATACCCGTGCAAGGGTACCAACAGCTTCGGGTAAACAGGTGTTGACGAGCGATGTCCGTCTTCACCTCGAGAAAATGAGGAGACAAAACCCTCGCGAGGAAGCTCAAGAAAATGCCGAGGATTATAATGAGTCTGACGAAGAACTGGAGGCTCTCGAGGCCCAGAGGAGACGGTTGTAGCTGAAACTGGAAAAACAAAGGGAAATACGACGTCTTCAGCATGAGTTACAACAAACATCCCTTCCAGCTCGCTCTATGGAATATCGATCTCCTGAGAACTATAGCGAAGGATATGAGGACGAAGCAAGTTATGAGGACGAAACGGAGTCCAACAGATCGTATTGGGCCCCCCAAATAAGGAGACAGGCGAGGTCCCAGGGGACAGCTCCGAGGCAAAGTGAGTCAGGCGACTCCTATAGGTCCGAGGAGATTTCGCAATTGCAAAACGATATAGCGATGTGTAAAAAATTTATTCGAAGTCAGGCTGGCTCCGAGGTCCCGGCTGAAAGCCCCCTCACTGCACGTATTGAAAGGGCACGAATCAATAGAAGTTTGAAAACCCCGTCACTCGATCAGTTTGACGGGTCCACAGATCCCAGTGAATTTTTGAACACCTATGATGGGAGGATGAAATTTTGTGGGCACTCAGAAGTAGCTCGATGCCAATTCTTTTCCACCTGCCTACGAGGAACCGCTTTGCGTTGGTACAACAACTTGCCCCCGAGATCCATAGAATCATGGGATTGTGAAAACTAAATTCAAGGGTAGATTCTCCAGTAATTACAAAGGCGGAAAGATCACAGCTTCACTCATGAATGTCAGACAGCGTTACAACGAATCGTTACGAGAATTTTTAATCCGCTTCCGAGCTGAGGTTGCAGAGATCCCTAACCTCGTCGAGGAGCTCGCCATCAACTACCTTGCTGCAGGAATTGATAAACACAGACATGGCCCCTTGTTGGAGGAGTACTTTGAAAAAAGTCCACGATCACTTCAAACTGCTTTCGAGATCGTGGAACATAGAATGACACTCCAAGAGGCCGTGGGAAGCATCCAATCATCTAGGAAAAATTCAAAAAGGTGGGAGAGAAATTCAAACTCCGGGTTTAGGTCTCCAAGACCAGATTACAAGAAAGAAAATGACTCGCATTCGTGGTCTCGGGATAGAAGAAGTCCCCGATCTAAAAAATCATCTCGCTCCGATAGGTCATGGAAACCTCGAGAAAGAACAGAAAAAGAGTTCACAAAGCTGACAGTGGACAAAGCCACCATACTTGCTATTCTAAAAATTGAGCCGGATTATCGACCCCCTAGGCCGATGAAGTCAGGCAGACCTCCAAGCTCCAAGTATTGTGAATATCATGAAGATCACGGCCATACTACAGAGGCCTGTTTCCAATTAAGCAATCTCATTGAGGATAAGATAAAGCAAGGACAGTTGGTTCATTATATTGAAAACGATACGAACACCCAAAGAAATCGCCAACGCGACCCCGATCGTATCATTGACATCATTATCGGAGGTCACGCCGCTGGGGGATCCTCCAATAATGCCAAAAAATTATATGCCCGAGAGGTATTTAGTGTTCATCCCGAACCACAAAAGCGCCAGAGGCTTAATCCCACTCCAGTCATCTCTTTCTCGGATGAGGATTATTCCCCCGGGATGATTGAGCCACATCAAGATGCTTTAGTTATCACGGCTAAAGTGGGAACCAATACTATTAAAAAAATCCTTGTGGATAACGGAAGCTCTGTTGACATTCTATACCACAGTGCCTTCTCAAGGATGAACATTGGGGATAGAAAATTAGAAAACGTAAATATCCCCTTATATGGATTCACTGGAAACGAAGTGAAAGTGGTCGGAACGATTGATCTCCCAGTCCTATTTGGCTCCCTTCCATGTTAGACTTGGCAAACGGTCAAATTTCATGTCATAAATGCAGTCTCCAGTTTTAACGCCATTCTGGGAAGGACGACGCTGACAGCCTTAAAGGCTGTCATATCTATTCTACACTTAAAAATGAAGTTCCCCACTGACTTTGGGATAGGTGAGGTCGTAGGCGATCAATTCGTAGCACGACAATGCTATTTGACAATGGCAATCCCCAAGAGTAAGCAAGTTGATGACAAATCTATCAATCAGATCGTGGATATGGATCCTCGAGACCTCATCGAGGTCCCGAGCGAATCAAACTGCATACCAATGGAAGAAACAGAAGAGATCAAGGTAATAGTTGGTGACCCAACTAAAGTCACAAAGATTGGAAAGAATTTAGACACCGACCTCCGCCAAAAAATAATCCAGTTGATCAGAGATTTTAAAGACATTTTCGCCTGGGACCCGAAGGACATGTCGGGAATTCCCGAGGTCATTGCGCGACACTCTCTACACATCGACCCAAAGGTCAGGCCGGTGTGCCAAAAGAAACAAGTTTTTTCCGAAGAGAAACGCAAGGCCATCGATGAGGAAGTCGATCGACTTCTCGAGGCAGGGTTCATTAAGCCCGTTCAATTCCCTAAATGGGTCGCCAATGCTGTGTTGGTAAAGAAAAGTAATGGAAAATGGCGCATGTGTGTAGACTACTCTGACCTCAACAGGGCATGCCCCAAAGATCATTATCCGTTACCGAACGTTGATCAGCTCATTGATGCCACATCGGGCCACGAGCTCTTATCTTTTATGGACGCCTTCTCAGGATATAATCAAATCAAAATGGACATTAATGACTGGGAAAAGACGGCCTTCATCACACATCGAGGAGTATTTGCCTATAAGAACATGCCCTTTGGTCTCATTAATGCCGGAGCAATGTTTCAACAGATGATGGACACTATATTCGCTCCGCAAATTGGGCAAAATCTTCAAGTCTATGTTGACGACATGATCGCAAAGTCTAAAAGGACAACGGACCACATCGCAGACTTGAAAGAGACCTTCGAAAATGTTCGGAAAAATCAAATGAGACTAAACCCGACAAAATGCTCCTTTGGCCTGACCTCAGGAAAGTTCTTGGGATTTCTTCTCACCCAACGGGGTATCGAGGCCGATCCAAGCCAAATTAAGGCCATCCTTGACATGAAAGACCCCACATCACTAAAAGAGGTACAGTCGCTCACAGGCTGCATCGCAGCATTACGGAGATTTATTCCTCAGTCCTCAAAGCGTTGTATTCATTTTTCCAAGTCATAAAAGGGGCGTCAAAACAATCACAGTTACTATGGAATGAAGATTGTAAGAAAAGCCTTAATGAGCTAAAAGCATTCCTTACGTCGCCCCCAATCTTAACCAAAGCATCACCGGGCGAGCCTTTACGAGTTTATCTCTCAGCTTGTGACCTCACGGTGGCTGTTGTTCTAGTCAAACAGGAGGTCGGGAAAGAAACTCCAGTATATTACATTAGTCACACTCTACGAGACGCGGAAACAAGATATCCACAGGTCGAGAAGTTAATCTATTCCCTTGTTGTTGCTAGTCGAAAATTAAGACACTATTTCCAGGGTAGGGAGATACAAGTGATGACAAATCAGCCTTTGAAAAGGATATTGCATAAACCCGACATGACAGGTCGCCTCGCGGCATGGACCATTGAGTTAAGTCAATTTCACATCGAATTCAAGCCCAGAACAGCAATGAAAGCACATGTGTTATCAGACTTTGTGGCAGAATGTCAATTCTCAAAATCCAACACTCCAAAAGGAGAGATTGCTAATGAAACCACGAGACCTTGGACTCTTTATGTCGACAGTTCCTCAACAGCCGCTACAAGTGGAGCGAGATTAATACTCCTGAGCCCCGACGGGTTCCGTGTCCAACAGGCAGTTCGGTTTGCTTTCCCGGCAACGAACAACGAGTCAGAGTACGAGGCTCTTCTCGCTGGACTTAAACTTGCAATTGAGCTCGAGGTAAAAAATGTCGATATCTTCAGCGACTCCCAACTTGTGGTCAAACAGGTTAGTGGAGAGTTCAAAACTCACAATGATAGAATGCAAGAGTACTTGGAAAAAGCAAAAGCGTTATTAGCAAATTTCACCTCGTGGAAGCTGACAAATGTGGATAGAACGGAGAACCAGTGGGCCGACGCCCTATCAAACTGGCCTCGTCATCGTCAACCACATGCAACGAACCCATCTATGTCGAGGAACTGCAAACTCCCACGATCAATAATCCTGAAGTCAACGAGGTAGCTTCACACTCTGATTGGCGAACTCCATACCTCGATTACATAATAGACAACAAGTTGCCAGAATCAAAAAACGAAGCAAGATCTTTAATGTACAAGGCAAGAAATTACTGTGTAAAAGACTTAAAACTATACAGAAGGTCTTTGGTCGAACCATTGCTTCGCTGTCTTGGTCCCGAGGAGGCATACCTCGCCATCACAGAGGTTCACACCGGGATATTTGGTGAACATATGGGAGGTAAAAATCTCACCTTTAAAATTCTTAGACAAGGATTTTTTTGGCCAACACTGAGGAAAGATTGTGAAGAGTTCGTGAAAAAGTGTACCCCATGCCAACTTCACGGAAATGTCAGTCATCAACCAACGACAATGCTTAATCCAGTCCTTGTTCCATGCCCCTTCTTTCAATGGGGAATCGACATAGTTGGTCCTTTTCCAAAATCCAAGAATCAAGCTCAATACATCGTTGTTTCCAATGATTATGTAACCAAGTGGGTCGAGGCTAGACCTTTGGCCAAGATTAGAGAAAAAGAATTGATAGAATTTCTCATGGAGTACATTGTATTTCGCTTTGGAATCCCAAGGATTGTTGTTACTGATAATGGTACCCAGTTTGTGGGAGAAAAGTTTGAAAACACACTCAATGAGCTGAAAATTAAGCATATCAAGTCATCGGTGGCATACCCTCAAGCCAACGGTCAAGTTGAAGTTACATTTTTTAAACTATAAAGGGCTAAATGATGGTTATAAACATGCTCAGCTAACCCTCTCATCTCCCACCATATAGTCAAAGATTGAGATACAGTCCATTACAATAACATGAAAAGAATCAAAAGCTGCCATGCAATATTGGTGAGTAGAGGTGGCCAGCCGTGCGTGCCGTGCCGGGCTGGCCACGTGTCGTGCTGAATGAAACGGGGCACGGGCACGCACGCGCGGTTTGGACGTGCCGTGCCGATTCGTCGAAGGTGTAGTCCGTGAACGGCACGCGAGCTAGGCGGGCTTGGCGTGCTATTTTTCTTTTTTTTTTAGAAAAATTCGAATTTTTTAACGTGCTTTTTGGCGTGCCGTGCGTGCTTTTGGCATTCTGAACGGGCTTCAGCTCCTTTTTTCTTAAATTTTAAATTATTCTACTATATGTAATCATCATGTTTTATTCCTTTTTTGCTTGTCATTTTTTTAGAGGTAGCTCACCAGGCCCACCAGTTTTATAAAATATCATACATGCATGGATTATGTAACCACCGAAATTAAAGAACTAATTATTTAATCACATGGATCATAATTCACAATGACCACATATTGAAATTAAATAAACAATGATTTAAAATGGGGACTTCGTGAAGGCTAAAGTGGGGAAATATTTGTGGTTTTGTTTTTCAGTTTCGAAGGTTACTGAAAAATTGTACAAAAAATTTGAAATTTTTTTTGTTAATTTAATATTTACTTTTAATATTCTAAAAATATTACGTTTCGAATTAAAATGTTTCGAATTTGTAACTTTTTTCATCTAATTTTATTTCATATTAAAATCTTTCGAATTTTTAAGAAAATACGAATCATACAATTATATTGAAATAAAAAGCGGGAAAGAGGACGGTACCTCTATTAAATTTTATTAATTAAAAAATGTTGGTCCAGGAAAGTATTGCAGAAGGGGGGTTGAATGCAATACTAATAAATTTCAAAAACTATTTCAACAACTTAAATAGAATTTGTGATTTACTAGTAGAAGAAATGCAAACACAAGTAAAATCAAATACGAGGATTTCACAAAATAAATGTTTTATTTATTTTGCAAAGTTTTGCTACAACCTTAAGAACAAAATAGTTCTCAAGCTACAAAGACTCAAGAGATTACAGTTGTTTTGCTATTTAATGTATAAGTAGAATGCTCTATTTATAGAGTGATAATCTACTGTACTATCACCATCAACATGGGTTGTCGAGTTGCTGTTATATTCCTTTTGCAGCTCATTCCATGATTTATTCCCATGTGATCAGCACAAAGTAACTTAAAGATGCTTTCCACATTTGAGCCACCCAGATCTAGCCGTATTCAATTTTATCTGTTCTAGACTTTACAGGTTGTTCCATGTGATCTCTCGAGCTTCAGTTATAGACTTTCCAAGCTTGCTGTAAAGGTTGAATATTACAACACGCCTGCTTCTTTTGAACATGTACTCTGTCGTTTTAATTTGACTTAGAAAATTCCTAAATCAGGCTGATTCTATATGACAGTATGTTTGCCACAAAGTTTGCTGTCAATGGATTACGCTTTGTTTTGACAGTATGAATTTCCCGCAGATATTACTGTCAAGAATTTTGCTTTGGTTGACAGTATGAATTCCCGCAGAGATTGCTGTCAAGAATTGTGCTTTGATTGACAGCATGTTTTTCCCGCAGAGATTGCTGTCAAGAATTCCAAACTTACTGTCGCAAACTGTATATCAAAGTTGCTGTCATTAGAATCTCCGCCAATGTTGCTGTCAAGTTGAAACTTGCTGTCGACTTCGTGAAACTTGCTGTCGACCTAGGCAACATTATGTTTCCTTGTAACCTTACTGTCAGGGCTTGACAGTAACTTTTATTCCTTCTGTCGAACTTATGTATTTCTTGAGGCTTGAACATAATCGAACTTCTTCCAAGAATTACACTTATTACATGACAGTATTTATTTAAATTACAAGAATACATTTCAGGCTATGACAGTATGTTCTACTTAGTAAAAACTAAGTATACCAATAAAACTAGTTAAGTTGTCTATTCCATCACCCATAAATCCCAACAATCTCCCCCAATTTGTTTTTATGGACAATAAGGACAAATTTACAAATATCATGCTGACAACTTAACTAACATAGATCAGAAAGAATAAACTCTTCATTTCTGACCAATGATTAAACTGAATTGTTTTCAAACAATATATCACAAAAGTTCACAAATTAAAAAAAACTTTACTTATCTTGATTTGAACTTTTCACTTTGCTCCTTTTCCCTTAGAGCTCTTCTGAGATTTTCAATTAACTCTTTTTCTTCAGGAGACTGTGCATCATCTTCATTTTCCACAATGTATTTTCTGATCATTGAGGAAGCAGTGTTCAATGTATCTCTGAGTTCCATCCAGTAAACATTTTGCTTTACAATTGATCTGAATTTTAGCACATTTCCCTCCATTTTGAATCTCCTGCCAGGAAACTGATTTAGAGTTTCCCTTCTTTGTTTGTCCAGGCTGGGATCCTCTCCTCTCCTCTGATCAAGAATCATATCAAGCTCCCAAGAACACAGTGTTTCAAGACTTTTAGTTGATCCAACCACTTGCCAGTATAATTCTTTTAACACACTGGTCTTCAATTTAGAGAAACTATCTACATAAATTTCTTCTTTGCCATACTTGATTCTCAAAGGATTGTCCAGTACACATGGCTGATAGTTGGATTCTTCACTGTTGATCTTATTGATTTTGCTGTAATTCTTCTTCATTTCAGCTTCAATCTCATCTTCTATCTGTTGACGAGATTTTCTCTTTGATGCTAATTCTTCTTTGAACCTTTGCTCTGCTTCATACATCTTCATTTCATGTTCTGAATAAGGTTTTCGCATTTCAATCCAGTTATAATCAGGAATAGGATTGTCTTCTTCATACTCCAAACCAAGAATTTGATAGACATCATCATCATTGTGAAGTGTCCAATCACCAAACTTCTCAATAAATTCAACATGCCTGGCTTCATAGTACTTGAGAACTTGATCCATGATTTTCTTTGAAACATTATCATAGGTTTGCAGTAGCTCAACCATCCTTTCCAGATTGAAGAAATCAATTCTTCGTTTTACTGTTTCAGAAGTTTGAATGAGTTTCTTTGAGATCACCTTTGATTTTGATATCTGAGTGAAGTCAGATTCCACTGTAATCAACTTTTCATTGTTTTGCCATAGAATGTATCTTGCAACTTCTTCTTTTGGTCCATCAAATTCTATGGATACAGAGGTGATTGTTTCTTTGGCATTCAGCTGCATCATTTCAAAGCTATTCATTCTTCTCCTCATGATGGGTTTCTTGAGTCCCAATCCTGTAGCTTTTCCTTCTCCTTTGTAGACAGTCTTTCCCTTTGTTGGTCTTTTTGATTTTCTCTTGATTCTTACTATCTTGAATGATTTGACAGTAGGATCGTTGACAGTTTCTTTTATAGGGCTTCTGACAATGTCTTCTTTGACAGTATCTTCAATGACTGTTACTTCATCCTGACTGACAGCATCTTTGTTGACATCCTTGACAGCATCTTTGTTGACAGTATCTTTTTCAAGATGTATACTGTCAATTTCCATTTCTTCTTGAATTCCTTTCAATGCTTCAAGTACTTCTTCCTCTTTCTTTTCATCAACTTTCTTGCTTGAGCTAGAATTTTCAGAAATTTCCTTTGATTCTGCTTCTTTGACTTGAGTTTGCTCTTTTGAGGAGTCTCTCAGTTCTATTCTTTTAGGTCCTCCAGCTTCACCTCCATCCTGACTGTCATCATCATCTTTTTCCAAGGTGTCATCAAAAATGCAGTTTCCACCTTGAGCATTTCTTCTTGAATTTGCTTTGGCAATGAGCTTTTTGATTTTGGCACTGTACTCCATGTTTCTCTTTGCCAAAATCTTGTGAATATCTTTAACTGCCTTAATCCTTTCCTTGGTGATGGATGCATTCAGTAATACCTTAAGTACATCCATGATGACTTTGCTTTGTAAAGATGTTTTGCCTTCAAGAGTTAAGAATCCAAGACCTTTAGCTCCTTTGGCTGTTGTCTGTTTAAAGCTTACACCATATGGCTGGAGACTTACTTCTGGAAGTTTGTTGTTGACCATTGTGCCCAGTTGCATAAAGAGACTTTCATCAAAGATGGTAGAGTTTTTCTTCACTAGAATCCCAAGGATATATTGCACTCTGGCAGAGAAAGTTTCCAACAGTTGAGTTGTTATGAATATTGAATGCCCACTTTTCAGGTACACATCAACTGCCCACCTCTTCTCTGAGCTAATCTTTACTGACAGATTTACAATCTTTTCTCTCAAAGCTTCTGCCAACTTAGCAGGTTTTCCTTTAGACACTGTGATTGCTTCATTCACCAGATTTTTGAATTCCTCATCCTTATTATTCAAGGTGCTCTCCATGTGGCTTACTGTTATTAAGTCAGCTTCTTCTTGGGAATATGTACTTCCATCAGTCCAAAAGATAGGCTCTGAAGAAAACACATATTCAGGCAACTTGTCTTTGCCTTTACCCATCCTATTTGATTCCTCTTTTTCTCTCCATAGCCTCTCCAATGTGGATTCTTTCTTCTCAGGAACTGGTTCATTGATTTTGATTGAGGATGCTCTATTTCCTTGTATTTGACTTAATACCTCCTTGGATACTAGCATTTGTTCCCCATCTACTTCAGCTTCAAAAAGCTCCTCAGTTCCAGAGGCTATTCCTACTCTCTCTTGCTCCCCCTTACTCCTTTGCTCCCCCTGTCTTCTAGCTTCCCCTTGTAACTCCTCCTTTCTTTCTGGTTGCTCAGCCTCTTTCTGATCTTTTCCTTTCTCCCCCTTAGTTAAGTTTGCAGCATGAAGTAATGAAGAGAGTGACAGTAGTGTGGCTTGAATTTCAGCAAAACCAGTCTTCACAGTAGATGACAGGTTGTCCAGTTTGCTTTCCATTGTAGCACATCGATTCTCCAGTGCTTGGAGCCTGTCATTTGAGGATGCAGAAGGACCACCAGACCTAAGCCTTTTAGGAGGTAAGGGATAAGTCTGGGGCATGGAGGCTGTTGGGGTTCTCACACTCTCAGTGTTTTTATAGATGATCTCATCATCTCTCACAAAAATTCCCTCAAGGCCTAATGCCTTTTCTGTATTGGCTCCCTCAAATTCACTCTGGACATGCTCAAGTCCCTCTCCTTTTGCCAGCACATTTGGCTGCCTCTCGTTTTTAGTCTCACCTCTCTGTTCTTTTATCTCTCTTTGATGTTTCACTCCCTCACTCATCCTAGATGCAGTAGTATGAGCAGTACTAACATGCAAAAGAGTAGATTTTACCTTGAAGGCCTTTGAAAGGGGCAAGTCATCATCAGAGATATCTTCCACTAATCCTTCTTGTAGTTGTGGTTGAACAGGGATGACAGCATCTTTTGAAGGACTTTTGACAGTAACTTTTGTTGGAATGATACTGTCACTTGAATGTTTGACAGCACCTTCTGATTTGTCATTGACAGCATCTTTGGCTGTGACAGCAACTTCCCTAGGGTAAGATGCTTTGAGGGAATCGATCAAGATGCTGGCTGTTTCAATTTCTGACAAGTTTGCATCTTGATCTAATCCAGTGTTTGATGGAGTGGTATCCATTTCACTTTGAGAAATGGGTTCTTGTGGACCACTAGATGGGGGCTCATCCATGATTTGAGATGGATGATCAAAACCTGAGGGGTTGGTACTGTCCCCCTCTCTAGGTTGATTAGAAGAAACAACAGATGTGGGAATGAAAGAAGAAGATTGAATTTCAGATTGATTAATTGGCTGTTCCATAGAAAACGATTGTGGAACATCAATAGTATGAGTGAATTCCTCACTGTGCTCTATCTCAATGTGTGTATCTTCAAATATAGGTTCCTCAAGAGTGAATTCTTGAGTTTGTGCAGACTCTTTACAAGGTGCCTTGGGAGACAGGCCAATTTCAATAGATGTCCCTTGTTGAGAAGAAACACCTAGAGGTGAGTTCATTTCCCTATCATCCTCTACAGTCTTTTGGGAAACTGTAGGGTGGCTGACAGTAACCTTGGCCCTTCTAGCTCTCTTCTTCTTAGGCTCAGAAGGGGCTACTGTGGGTTCTTTTTCACTACCAACCTTATTTGCTGCACTAGGTGCAGTGACTCCCTCTTGACTCTCAGCTTGTTCACCAGTTGCACTCTCTAGGGTCCTTTTCTTGGATTCCTGTTTGGCCATTTTAAGGGCTTTTGGTAGTCTAGAGTCCCTAGGTGGAATGTATGGTGTAGAATGTGGGTTAACTGAATTTGGGTCTAATTCAGCTTCATTCTCTATTGTGAAAACAGTGTAACCTGTTGGAAATGGAAAATCAAGGTTGGGCACTTGATTTACCATGTGTTGTGTGAAACATAGTGGAATATGTGCATTTAAATTTTGTGTGTTAAGAGATGTGTGTGTATTTTTCTTTAAAACAGGACATTCTTCAAAATCAGAATTGTCCTCAACATTTCCACAAATATTATTAATACACATAGTTAAAAAGCGAGGATAGATGGATACCTTCTTGCCTATTGCGCTTTTCAACTGTGCCATGATCAGTTTTCCAATGTTCACCTTGTATCCATGGACTAATGAATGAGTGAGCTTCTTGATATATGATGGTATTCCATTCCATCCTGTAGTCTTGGTAGAGAATACTTTCACCATTACATCAAAAATCATACTCCACTCTTTTCTCAGAAATTTCCTGTCCATTTCACCTGTTTGATACCACTTATCAGAAGTTTCTTCAAGTTTAGAACCAGAATACCCAATCTTCAGAAAGAACTTCTTCAGAGTATCATCAGTTGCTAGTTCCTTAAAGCTTTCTTCACTGGTCAACACAATACCCAAAGCCTCATTTATATTCTTTACTGAAAGAGAATGACTTGCATCATCTATATTGAACTTAATGGTTTCATTCTCTCCAGTTCCTTGAGCACTTGCTGATTTCCAGAATTTTTCAATTCTAACAGCATCAATTTTGGGGGAAGAAGTTATTGCATGACCTAGGTAGGATTTATTCAAGAACGAAATAATTCCTTTGAAGTTTTCACCAGCATCACTAGGAGAAAAGATACCAGCAAAATTGGTTTGAGCAATGCTTTGTTTAGGTGCCATTGTTGAATGCTTTGAAAAATGAGAGAGAGAAATGCGGTTTTTGGATGCAGAAGGTTGAGAGGTTTTTGCAAATGAAAGTGATAGTAGATTAAACGGTAGATTCAGTTTCTAATATGAATCGATTTAACCTCTCTTAATTGAACGTGTGATAATGACATTACCCATTAACTCCACTTGCTATATTACGTGGCAGTTGCTATTAGATCGTGGATTGGTGAAAAGAAATATACGTATGTATATATATATAAAAATTAATATATCTTTCCACTATCTTTGACAGCAACTTCTCGTGACAGCAACTTTCATTGACAGTAACCTGTGCGCTTTTTCTTTCTCTACCAATTCTGACAGCAATTTCTTGTGACAGCAACTTTCATTGACAGCAACTTGTGCGCTAACAATATTTCTGTCAATCAGCTTCATGAGTGACAGTAAGTTTTATCTGACAGTAAACTTATCATAAGATTATGCTGTCAGTCACTGTTCACACATAACTTAAGTTAAGGACACATGATTTCTTAAAATCATTTTAAGACAGACATGTAAAACTATTTTAGCATAGTCATAGCAAGCATGATATCTAAAAATCCTTTTAGCATAGTCATAGCAAACATGATATCTAAAAATCCTTTTAGCATAGTCATAGCAAACATGATATCTAAAAATCCTTTTAGCATAGTCATAGCAAACATGTTGTCTGAACAAGTATCACAATGTACCTTAACTTCTCATGACAGTACCTTCTTGTAACAGTACCTTTAAAAGTTTCTGTCATGAGCTTCAACTACTTAGAATTGATAAACCAGTTAGATGATCATACCTGATTTAGCATTCCTAATTCACTCACCAACCTGGTAAATGTTGCTTCATCCAGTGGCTTGGTGAATATATCTGCAAGTTGCTTATCTGTTGGAACATAAACCAATTTTACATCTCCTTTTTCAACATGCTCCCTGATGAAATGATGCCTGATATCAATGTGCTTTGTTCTGGAGTGTTGAACTGGATTGTCTGATATGGCTATGGCACTAGTGTTGTCACAGTAGATAGGAATATTTGACAACTTTAGTCCATAATCCAATAATTGATTCTTCATCCAAAGTATTTGTGCACAGCAACTTCCAGCTGCAATATATTCAGCTTCTGCAGTTGATGTAGAAACTGAATGTTGCTTCTTACTGAACCATGACACCAATCTCCCCCCAAGAAATTGACAGCTTCCTGTAGTACTTTTTCTGTCAATTTTGCAGCCAGCATAGTCTGAATCAGAATATCCAATTAGATCAAATCCAGTTTCCTTAGGGTACCAAAGACCTAGATTTGGGGTGCCTTTGAGATATCTAAAGATTCTTTTAATTGCAACTAAGTGTGATTCTTTTGGATCAGCTTGAAATCTTGCACAGAGACATGTAGCAAACATTATATCTGGCCTGCTTGCTGTTAAGTACAGCAATGATCCTACCATGCCTCTGTAGGTACTAGAATCCACTTTCTTGCCTTTAGGATCTAACTCTAATTTGGTGGCTGTTGAGATAGGTGTCTTGGCAGGTGATGAATCTTCTAAGTTAAACTTCTTGAGAAGTTCTTTGACATACTTAGATTGACAGATGAAGATTCCTTCCTTCTTCTGATAGATTTGAAGACCAAGAAAGAATGCTAATTCTCCCATCATGCTCATTTCATACTTGTTTCTCATTAGAGATGAGAACTTTTCACACAATTGTTCATTTGTTGAGCCAAAGATTATGTCATCAACATATATCTGCACAAGAATGATGTCTTTGCCATGGTATTTATAGAATAAAGTTTTATCCACCATACCTCTTATAAATTGATTTTCCAGGAGAAAAGTGGATAAAGTGTCATACCAGGCTCTTGGTGCTTGCTTTAAGCCATATAGAGCCTTGAACAGCTTGTAGACAAAATTATGCAGTTTGTCATTTTCAAATCCAGGAGGCTGCTCAACATACACTTCTTCTTCTAATTCTCCATTTAGAAAGGCACTTTTAACATCCATTTGAAATACCTTGAATTTGCAGTGTGCAGCAAAAGCTAAGAAAATTCTTATGGCTTCAAGTCTGGCAACAGGAGCAAATGTTTCATCATAATCTATCCCTTCCTGTTGACAGTAACCTTTGGCCACTAGCCTTGCCTTATTTCTTGTCACATTTCCACTTTCATCTATCTTGTTTCTGAACACCCATTTTGTCTCAATGACTGATTTTCCTTTTGGCCTTGGAACTAGTTTCCAAACATTGTTTCTCTCAAATTGATTTAGCTCCTCCTGCATGGCCATCACCCAATCAGAATCCAACAATGCTTCTTCAAATATTTTTGGTTCCATTTGAGATAAGAAACATGAAAACATGCTTTCAGCAGAGATATTCCTCCTTGTCCTTACACCAGTAGTGGGATCTCCAATAATTAGATTACTGGTATGATCTCTGTTCCACTTTGTTGATTGAGGCAAGCTACTTGTTTGATGAGAATGTCTTTCATCAATATGAGGATTTGATTCTCCACCATTTTCATTATTCTGCTCATTTTGCTCAAATTCTCCAGTCTCACATTCTTGTTGATTGATGCCTGAAATTGTCTGTGATTGAGCTGAGGTCTGATTTAGATTATGAGAATTGACAGATTCTTTCTCATATCCCATTGATTGAATGAGACTTGGTTCTTCATCAACAAATTCTTCTTTTTCCAAGTATCCTTGATTCTCAAATCTGAAGGGTTGCATTTGACCATCCTCATGTAGCCCTGGAAACTTTGTTTCATCAAACGTGACATTGACACTTTCTTCAATTGTTTTGTGCTCCATGATATAGACTCTGTAGGCAGTCCTTTCTATCCCATATCCCATGAAAATGCCTTCATATGCTTTAGTATCAAACTTGCCTTTTCTTTCATGGTTGTCTTTCATCAAAAAGCACTTGCTTCCAAAAATATGAAAGTACTTGACAGTTGGCTTCTTTCCTGTCAAAAGATAGTAAGGAGTATTGCCATGAGCTTTGTTGATTAGTGTTCTGTTCTGTGTGTAACAAGCAGTGTTGATGGCTTCTGCCCAGAAATATGTTGGTAATTTAGCATTACTCAACATAGTCCTTGCAGCTTCAATAAGAGTCCTATTTTTCCTTTCTACAACTCCATTTTGCTGTGGAGTTCTTGCAGCAGAGAATTGTTGAACAATTCCTTGATCTTTGCAGAAGTTTCCAAGTGTAGCATTTCTGAATTCAGTTCCATTGTCACTTCTTAGAAATTGAACTTTTGCTTCAGGGGTCCTATCAAGTACCCTTATGTGATCAATGATTTCTTGAGCAGCTTCATCCTTTGATTCTAAAAATTTCACCCAAGTGTACCTAGAATAGTCATCTATCATGACCAGTGCATATCTTTTTCTAGATAGTGATTGAACATTCACTGGTCCAAAAAGATCCATGTGAATCAACTTGAGTGCTTCAGTGTTAGTGTTGACTTGCTTTGATTTATGCATTGCTTTCCTCAATTTTCCCATTTGACAGTCTTCACACAGTCCTTCTTGACAGAATTCCTGTTGAGGTAGTCCTCTCACTAATTCCTTCTTCATCAGCATGTTCATTGTTTTGAAATTGAGATGAGAAAATTTCTTGTGCCAAAGCATGCTATCTCCAACACTTGCTTTGCTGTAGAAGCAAAATATTCTTTCCTCATTTGTTGAGTTTAAGTCTGCAACAAATAGGCTTCCTTTCCTTACTCCTTTCAGAGATAGGCTTCTATCCTTCTTGTGGTGAATTGAACATTCCATCATGCCAAAGTTTACTTTGAATCCTTTGTCAGTGAATTGACTGACACTGAGCAGATTATGCTTCAAACCTTCCACAAGAGAGATTTCTTCAATGACAACATTTCCAGCTTTTAAACAGCCATATCCCACAGTGTAACCTTTGCTGTTGTCTCCAAAGGTTATTGTTGGGCCAGCCTTCTCAACATATTGTGATAGCAGGGATATATCACCAGTCATGTGTTTGGAGCATCCACTGTCGATTATCCACATGACCTGTTTACCTTTCTTTCCCTGCAAGTCAGAAAGATTTTAATTTGCATTTGGTACCCAAGTCTTGTTGGGTCCTGCATACTCAGTATCATCAGAAACTTTATCAATATTTGACACAATATTATCAGAAGATAATTCCTTGACTTCTTTTATTACCCACTTAGTTTTTGTCTTTGACTTTTTCTTAGTGAGAGCAGACTTCTCACTTTCTTTAGTGGATTCAAAAGTCTTTGCAGTTTGCATATAAGAACATGATTCATTAGATGAAATTTGCAAATTAAAACATGTACTCATAGCAGTAATTTTGCATGGCATACAGTCAATGTTATTACAAACTACCAATTCTCTTTGCATAATGGGGGTTCTGTGTAAGTTCCCTTTCAACTCTGTTGCATTAGATATGCTACTAGTTGATTTCTTACAAACATGAGTTAAATGATGTGAGGAGCCACAATTATTGCAAAGTTTCCTTGGTGCCTGCTTAACATATGCATAATTATTCTTTTTATCAATGCCTAGCTTCCCATTTCTGTTTTTGGACTTGGAGACTACTGTCTTGACAGTCTGTTCAGAAGATGCTGTCGAACTATTTTTGACAGTATCTTTTGTAATTGCTGTCTTGACAGTAGGTTTGAAAGTTACTGTCTTGAATGATTTCTTGACAGTATCTTTTGAACACTTGGTTGGGCTGTTTAAGACTGTTTCTGTCATAGACATTATGATAGAATCTTTTTCTTTACTATCAATCCTCTCATCTTCATCACAGAGTTCTTGATTAATAATTAGGGAGTTTTCATTAACCTCAAACTCTGTACTTTTGAAAATTGGGTTACTCACATTTTTGAGGATGTGAGGTTTTACAGTATTATTATCATCAATTTTCTGTATAACAGTCTCTTTACCAGGTCTCCTGCTATAATCATAGCCTATGCCTATCTTCTTACCTTCAGTATGTTTCTCATGATACTCTTGAACTAATTTAGAGGAATTTCTAAATGCCTTTAGCTTAAATTCATTCTCAGAAATTTCTTTTCTTAGATAATCCTCTATCTCCTTAGCACAGGTTAAATCATTTTTTAATCTTTCGTTTTCCTGAGCTAAAGAATCAATAGAACTGGTCTTAAGCAACAACACATCATTATTAGATCTGAGTACTTCATTTTCTTTAGTTAATCTAGCAATTTCTTCATTTGCAGCAGATAAACTAGTATGAATATTAAACATTTCAGTACTCATTTCCTCAATGGTTTGCTTATAGTCATTTAAAGACATATCTAGTAATACTAGAGATGGTACCTGATTTGACGAGGTTGATGCTTCTTCATCCTCTCTAGCCATCAAGGCTAAATTCACAAATTCCTCTTCTTCTTCATTATCAGATTCATCCCAGCATTTTCCTTCAGCCACATAGGCTTTTCCTTGTCCTTTCTTAAATTGACTCCCAGTTCCTCTCTCCATTCTTTGTATTTGTTTTGGTCTTTTGCATTCAGTAGCAAAGTGACCAAGTTCATTGCAATTGTAGCATCTAAACTTTGACCTATCTACCATTCCTGTTTTGTATCCTCCCTTGGTGCCAGTAGCAGATTTTGATGAGCTTCCTTGGTTATACTTTGGAAATTGACCTTGAGGCTTATATGGCTTGTTCCTCCTGAACCTTATATTTTTGAATTTTCTTGCCATAAAAGCCATGGTTGGATTATCCATTTTCTCCATTTCTTCTAGAGTGAAGAATTCTTCATCTTCAACATCTTCTAGTTGAAGGACAACTTTTTCTTCATCTTCAACCACCTCTTCAATTTTCACAGATGAAAATTGAGATTGTTGATCATTTTGAATTTGCTCACTTGCTTGAAAATATGAGGGTCCTTGAGCAACTAGAGCACCAGCCATGTTCGCCATCAATCCTTTGGATCCACTTTGTATAGCTTTCTTTTGATAATATTCAAGTTCATAAGATTTTAGAACTCCATACAATGTTTCAAGAGAAACAGAATTTAAGTCTCTCCCTTCTCTTATGGCTGTTACTCTGTGCTCAAGATGTTCTGGAAGAGTTAGCAGAAACTTGATATTGACTTCCTTCTTTTCATAAAACTTTCCATGAATTTGAAGTTCAGCTATCAGTTTGCTAAATCTTTCAAACATGTGAGTTAGATCTTCTCCATGCTTGCCCATAAACGCTTCATATTGTGACACCAATATTTGTTTTTGATTTTCTCTGACCTCTTCACTTCCTTCACATAACAGTTCTATCTTTTTCCACATATCCCTGGCAGAGTTGCATGCTATTATATTTCCACTCATAGCTTTATCCAGGGTAAGTGCATCTAGTAGAATGAGTTGCAGATGATCATCCAGTGCTACCTTTTCTTTTTCTGAGTCATTATACTCAGATGGCTTTTTAGCAACCCAATGAGCTGGGATTACTACATCATTCACTGTAGCAGCTGGAATTTCCTTTTGAGGAATGAAAGGGCCATTTTCCAGAATACCTAGGAATAGTGGGTTCTGACCTTTGATAAATAACATAATCTTCTTTTTCCATATGTTGTAGTTTTCCTTATCAAAAGCTGGAATCTTGATATTACTTGACCTTTGAATACTTGCCATTTGGATCTCAGATATGTGTATTAATCTGTTCGCTCTGATACCAGTTGTTGGTCCAGGAAAGTATTGCAGAAGGGGGGTTGAATGCAATACTAATAAATTTCAAAAACTATTTCAACAACTTAAATAGAATTTGTGATTTACTAGTAGAAGAAATGCAAACACAAGTAAAATCAAATACGAGGATTTCACAAAATAAATGTTTTATTTATTTTGCAAAGTTTTGCTACAACCTTAAGAACAAAATAGTTCTCAAGCTACAAAGACTCAAGAGATTACAGTTGTTTTGCTATTTAATGTATAAGTAGAATGCTCTATTTATAGAGTGATAATCTACTGTACTATCACCATCAACATGGGTTGTCGAGTTGCTGTTATATTCCTTTTGCAGCTCATTCCATGATTTATTCCCATGTGATCAGCACAAAGTAACTTAAAGATGCTTTCCACATTTGAGCCACCCAGATCTAGCCGTATTCAATTTTATCTGTTCTAGACTTTACAGGTTGTTCCATGTGATCTCTCGAGCTTCAGTTATAGACTTTCCAAGCTTGCTGTAAAGGTTGAATATTACAACACGCCTGCTTCTTTTGAACATGTACTCTGTCGTTTTAATTTGACTTAGAAAATTCCTAAATCAGGCTGATTCTATATGACAGTATGTTTGCCACAAAGTTTGCTGTCAATGGATTACGCTTTGTTTTGACAGTATGAATTTCCCGCAGATATTACTGTCAAGAATTTTGCTTTGGTTGACAGTATGAATTCCCGCAGAGATTGCTGTCAAGAATTGTGCTTTGATTGACAGCATGTTTTTCCCGCAGAGATTGCTGTCAAGAATTCCAAACTTACTGTCGCAAACTGTATATCAAAGTTGCTGTCATTAGAATCTCCGCCAATGTTGCTGTCAAGTTGAAACTTGCTGTCGACTTCGTGAAACTTGCTGTCGACCTAGGCAACATTATGTTTCCTTGTAACCTTACTGTCAGGGCTTGACAGTAACTTTTATTCCTTCTGTCGAACTTATGTATTTCTTGAGGCTTGAACATAATCGAACTTCTTCCAAGAATTACACTTATTACATGACAGTATTTATTTAAATTACAAGAATACATTTCAGGCTATGACAGTATGTTCTACTTAGTAAAAACTAAGTATACCAATAAAACTAGTTAAGTTGTCTATTCCATCACCCATAAATCCCAACAAAAAATATTTTACAAATGGTGTGAGAGGACTCCTCTCTAAAAAAACGGAACAAATCGCATTTAACATGTTTACAAAATTACAAACAAATAAATTCTAAACTCTAAAATAAATCTAAAAATACAAGATAATACAAATTCTACACACTAGTCTTCTTGTTCGGTCCCCGATTCCGATGAAGTATCCATTATCATCCACGGATCGTCTTCTCCGTCCGAATCATCCGCTTTTTTTCCTTGTTGTCTTTTTTCGGCTTGATCCCAATCTTTTTTGCAAACACATGTTTTTATTGAATCGGGTGCAAGACTTGATCTCTTCTCGTCTAAAACTCTTCTACCCGCACTAAAAGCGGATTCGGATGCAATTGTAGAAGCGGGGACTACTAATTAATACATTCAATAAGTACCGAAAGTGTTAACAATATTAATACATTCAATAATAACGTGATGTGCATTTGGTTCATAAACATAAGAAAAAATCTTAGTAGCATGTGAAAAACAATCAAGTATATCACCTACTGTAGATGCCAATTTCCAATCATTTTCGGTAAGTTGTGAATCTTCATTTTGGTGATTTGGTTCGCTATTATATAATTGCATGAAAATATCCTTATAAATAATTGCATCACTTACTAATTTATGAGTCGAATTCCATCTAGTCGGACAATCAATCCCCCATTTTTTCGCCTTTAATCCTCTTTCTTTACACATTTTCTTGTATTTTCGTTTAACATGACCCGCATAACGTAACCACTTAACTACTTTTCTTATAGGTTCTAATAACGTAGTTAAATGTTTAATTCCAATTTGACAAGATAAATTAATTATGTGAGCACAACATCTAACATGTAAAAATATTCCATTACAAATTAAAGGAATATCACCCCTAATATAATCGATAGCTTTGTTATTAGCGGCGGCATTATCTAACGAAATTGAAAAAACCTTTTGATACAAATTAAATTCCCTAATTGTTTCTAAAATTCTTGTTTTTATGTTAAAACCGGTGTGTGACTCGTCCATAATATCAAAAGCAATAATTCGTTTTTGTATTAAGTAATCATTATCTATCCAATGAACCGTAACACAAATAAAAGGCTCACCTCCACTCGAACTCCAACAATCGCTAGTTAAGGAAACCATACAATCAAATGTAGCAAAATAATTAATTAAATCATTTTGTTGACTAGCATATTGATTTTGTGTGTGACGTTTAAGTGTGTTCCTAGGAATTCTTTTAAATGCCGGATTTACCGCGGTTTTCATCATATATTCTAAATTAGGACTCTCACCGTGGGAGAAAGGCAACTCATCTAATATAGTATATCTAGCAAATTCATTAACCATACGTTCTCGATTATAGTGAAAAGGCATACCTCCACCGGGCGACGAAGTCATGAAACCACCGATTAATGTTTGTTGCTCTGTTGAAGTTCCGCGTGCCGTTCCACTTTCGTGACTTTCCTTCGTAATATTATGTTTAGAGTGCAAATGTCGATCAAGTGTACCCGTGCCGCTTCCCTTCCGATGTAAAAATGGCTTTTGTTGTCGATTAGCTTGTATTCATAATAAACAATAGCATTTCGCTTCGGTGGGATTTTGTTCCGTCGGCGCCGGTACTCTATTAAAATAATTCCAAACATACGAATTTTTGCTCGCGGAAGAAGAACCTACAAAACAAAATAAAAAACGATTAATTTTCACAAAATAAAAATACGAATGTTTAAAACATACAAAATTTACCAAACCAAAAATACGGAAGATAAATATAAACAAAACCAAAAATACAATTTTCAATTTTCGAATCAAAAAACAAAGTAAACAAGTTTTTTAAATATACGAATCATGAATTTTTTCAAACCAAAAATACGAATAAAAATCAATTTATAAACCGAAAATACGAATCAAAAATCAATTTATAAACTAAAAATGCGAATCAAAAATAAACTTACTGGCTTCGACAGGTGGTGGCGGCGGCATAGAGAAAGTTGCTTGGCTTGAACCTTGCGAAGATAATGTCCCCCTTCCTTCTTCCATTTAAGCTCACCGAAAATTGTATAAAGCTCACCGGAAATTGAAATTTGAAAATAACTGTAGAGAGTCGAGAGAGTAATTTATTTGTTTGTAACTAAGTAGTAAGTAATTTATTTGTTTGTAACTAAGTAGTAAGTAAGCGGATTAAATCAAATCGAGAGAGATAGAGTGAGAACAGAGAGAGAGTGTGAGAAACTGAGAATAGATTGCTGAGAATAAATAACTATGTGAGAAAGAAGAGAAGTGAGCTGTGAGCCTGTGATATTTATAGGAGGGGATAGCCGTTTGAATCTGAGAGTCGTTGGAGAGAAGATGAACGTTGGAGACTTGGAGCGAAGAAGACTGCAGTCTGCAAAAAACAAAACAGAGAACCGTTGTAGTAGCCGTTGGCGCGTGCAGCGCGTGGGCGTGCTTTTGGCGTGCCGTGCGTGCCTACGTGCCGTGCGTGCCTACTCTTTCACTTCTTCCATAGTTCCATTATTAATCTCTTATTTCCTTTTTTGAATCAATTTATTAATCTCTTCCATAAGTGTGAAACACGTCTAAAGCTTTACAAAAAGCTTTAATATCTAGAAAAGATTAAAGGATACATCTCCGATACTTTACTTTGTGTCCCCACGCAAATAAAATTAAAGACAGAAATAAGACTACATCCCACGTGCCGTGCCGTGCCGTGCCGTGCCGTGCCTTTTATTTATAAACGGTCTCCCACGTGCCGTGCCAAACGTGTCGCGATTCACAGAAAATGGATTCATGCACGGCATGTCTGCTGGAACGGGTTGTGCCGGTTTTTTACTGTAGATGGGCTGAACGTGCTTTTCTACGAATAATTCACGTGCGTGTCGAGCTTAACCGCCCGTTTGACCGGCTCTATTGGTGAGTGAAATCAAGGAGTGTAGTTCTATATATTGGTTCATAAGTTCAATACTTCATTATAATATGTTTCAAATCGTATGATGGATATATGGGAGTGCAGATGCTTAATTCTGATTTGATTTTTTTTCGAAATATTGATCTCGACCCTTAATAATGAACCCTTTGTCTTTCGACTTTCATAGTGAAAGTTTGTGGTGGGGGACTGGGGGTGACCCTTGCATAAGAGAATAATCAGTAATGTTGCCAGAGTATTACTAGTATGGAACACAAGTACACGTGAAATGTAAAATGCCATCATCTCGCTTGTTCATATTTATAAAGAATTAATCCTATCCTAATATGTACAATTTTGCATACGTCGAATCGAGCCCAAGCCGAGCCGAACATTTATTTAACTAATTTAAGTTCGAATAACTTTAGTCTTTAGCTCAGGTTGGAATTCAGATACATGATATAACCCGACCTTACGGTGCGAATTAATATAAATTTATTCGAACAGAATCTGATAAATATAATTAGCAGGCAAAGGAGGGTCAAAATTCCTAAAGAATTTATTTGCTTAGTTGATTTAAACGAGTTAGGAAATTATTCTATTCTTAACAGTCGACACCATTCAGTTTGCCGAGTACGTGTATAAAACTATCGCAATCAACATTTACCCCACTCTAAATTATTATCATAATAAATGAAAAGGATTTTATATGAAAGTGAACTCGGTTCGTCAAAAACTATCACTTAGCCCACCGTATTTATTGGGGTCTCATTTAAACCACTAAACTAATAAAACATATCATTTGCTCCCCCGTATATCACTTAGACCACCATAAATGGTATTATTTTTGTGAATGCAAGGGTGTCAAATGATATATTTTCTTAGTTTAATGGTTTAAATGAGATCCTCGATGAGTATGGTGGGTTAAGTGATAGTTTTTGATGAACCGAGTGATCACTTTGATATAAAACTGAAAACTGGCCGTTAATATGATTGATTTTATATGGCAAAAATAGAATATATGCTATATGTGACAAAAGCGTTATTTAAAGCTTGGGATGCCTCACCTTCCTATCATCTACATATCGCATAAAGCCATTTGAAAATTGAAATTTCAGCAAGTTCATGGGGGCAGAACATCCGGTTCTGCACCACCCATTTATTCCATAGATAAAGCAAGATGCATAAATGGAGACTTTAGATTTACCATCCCAAAATCCCAAATTGACATTCAGATTTAAGTGGTGATCATGATGATGGAATGTTATGCTAATTTTCAGACTTAATCGAGGTGTGTGCAAGTAGGTTCGAATATCTGGTTAACAAAAAAAATAACCTAAATGGACTCATTTGCCAATCTCAATTTTTTTAATCTTTGATAATTGAATAATTTCGTTAAATATAATCATTTTGATTTGTTATTCGGGAAATTGCGAACGCTTGATTCGTACACTTCTAACTTCTTTGTTTTAAAAAAAATAAATAAATAAACAAAACAATTTTTTTTGTTCAAAGGAATAGGTGGCAAATATTTTCTAGTCTCAACATAACATTAAGAAACCAAACCTTCGATAAACAAGTTATTCCAATGAATAAATAAAATTTTCAAATTCATTTATCGAGATTTAATTGCCCTCTATTTCTGTTTAATGAGTAGAAAAAGTTAAAAAGTAATTGATCGAAATACTTTAAAATATATGTGGAAAATTCAATTGTAAGTTGAGCTATACAGTCGAAGTAGTCAACACATTCGCAATCAGTACTCAATTTATTCAAAGTCGGAGATAGAGTCAGCGACTGGGCTCAGAATACCTCTTCTCGTGTTTTCATTTATAGAATGTTGAATTAGAATAAAAACAATTTAAAATATATTTGTTAAACCCAAGAAAATTCAACACAAAATCCATCTATTTTAACTAAACACATTTCTTGGTCCTGGAAAAACTACAAAGAATATTTTAGATACGGATCTACCTGTATCCAATGTATAGCATTCGAATAAAGATTTAGCACTTGAGTGCTTGGTGGTACCTAAACTATGGTCCCTTTTCATGTTTGGTAAGTGCATGTTTTGTTGAACAATTCTTCTATTTCCAGCTTTTCTGCCAGATTAAAATAACAAGTAGACTATTGACAAGAACATCAAGGAACATTGTATGTAGCAAAAAAAATTCAATTTCTCTTGTAACTTCATCTTTAGACTTAGAGCCTGTTTGGCTACCCTAACTTAAAGCCAAAAGCTCCTTTAAGGAGTTTTTGGTGTGTTTGTGTAACGTGGCTTTAAGCCGGCTTTAAGTTAAAAAACTGCTTTAAGTCAGAAGTTACATTTAGGTACTTTTGACTTATGACTTATGACTTATGGAGTTTTTTTTTTTTTTTTTTTTTTTCAAAATTCTTGTAAAGCTTAAATATCATGAATTTAAATTTTTTTTAAGTCAAATATCACTTTAAGTAAAAATTATTAAATTCCCATTTAACTTTAAGTAAAATTACCCAAACACATTCATTCAACTTAAAGTAAACAACTTTACTTTCTCCTTTAAGTTAAAAACACCTCCATTAAGTCAAAAGTAACTTATTTTAAGCAATCCCAAACACCCTCTTATTCACAAAACTAGACTGGCCAAGTGGAATCAGGTACTTGCCTCCAGCAAAGAACGGTGCTAATTAGACTTCGCAACACATACACAACAAAGTAAAAACAACTGATGAAATCAAAAAATCCAAAAACCTCAAAATAATCCGATAATAATAATTTAGCCAATGGTGCAGAACAGCAACCATGGTACAATAAAATTTCAGAACAGATCAACAAATGACAATCTCAACAAGAACTAAAAATGTAAACCACCAAGACTATGGCAATCTGCCACCTACCATGCTATGGCCTTTACTTATTTAAGGGAAATGACGATAAACATATAGAAAAATAACCCATAATTTATTGATACTCCTTTTCTTCTTTATCTTCCTCCTTCCAGCAGCATTTCAGGACAGATCGAGGAGATTCACATCTTTCAGATGTCTTCACAAACTTCTGGTAAACAATGGAGCCATCCATTCCGAGCTCTTCGCAGGTTCTCTCTTCCATATGATAGCCCTTCACATGTACAGAGCTGGTCTTTTCAAGTAGTTCAGATGCGACATCAGCTTGGAGAGCTATAGAGAACTCCCCTGGTTGGAAACAGTTCAGAACCCTGGCAACAAGATGATCCAGACTTGTAGAATTTGGATCATATCCAACAGCTTCAAAACTTGCATAACTGAAACCATCTTCAGGTGTAATGTGAATAGTAGAGACTGCAGGGCCCTCAACAGCATTCATGGAGTAACCACAGGGGTCAAATTCGAAATCACATATCTTGGAATTTGGAAGAATGTTCCTTATACCAGAGTTATCAGTCATCAAAGTGGCTGAGCTTGAATTGGTTTTATAGAAAACAGATGCCTTGTCCCTGTCCAGAGTAGTCATGCACATTTCCATTGTATACACAGGGTCAAGAGTGCGCATAGATGCAGCACAAGCAGAGTAAACATGCCATTTCTGTTGTTTGTTGGAACCACCCATAATGTAAGCCTTGCTGCCTGAGCCAAGCTTTCCGAAATAGCTATCAAGGACAGAAACTTCCTCTGAGAAACTCCGATGAGGGTAGGACTGAGCACCAGGGAAAATGAAGCACCCACGAGTATACCTCACAGATCGGACAGTGAGGGAAAGAGAATCAGCTAACTTTAAGATTGGTGGGATGGACTTCAGCAATTTTGTTGTCCCACAAGTTTTGATGATTATCTTGTAAGCATAAACGAATAGGCTCGACTCAGAGAGTACGTAAGAGTCAACATGCTCATTTGACAAAGACGAAACAATAGTGCATTCAGCAGGTCCTAAAAACTCATCGAGTTGGATTTTGGAAAGGGCACGCAATCCCTTTCCTTCAGGGTCAGCAAAGAAACTTGGCTCGAAAAATGAGATTTCCAGCCTCTTTTCAAAACCTTCGAAACCAATTGCAGAAACTTCGGAAGACATGTTTTTAGAAAGAAGTTAACAGCCACAAAGAGGGCAAACGAGAGATTGGTTAATACTAGAAGAAAAGGAGAGAAGGGGATTAAACACGGAATTGTAAATCTAAAACCTAACTACTCACGTCAAGAGACGCGATAAATAAACTTAATTAAGGTCTATCAGGATGGTTTGCGAGCGCACTGCATAAAGAAAATAGAAAACAATGTCAGTGTATATAGCAACTGGAAAATCAACAATACTTGAATATCTTAGAGAGACACATTCAAACTTTGATAACCCAAAACTTACGTTGGAGTATGCAGCAGATCTGAATTTCTTGATTCCACCGTTTGGCCTGACGTCTTCAATGCTGTATCCAAGGGGTGCTTCGTAGAAAAAGGATTTACTACTACTACTACTACTAGACTTTTTCCCACCTTTTGTCTCCATTAGAACATTCAGTTTGCCTGAAAGATAGATTGAGCAGAACAACCACATGAGCACTTTAAAGCTATAAGTACCCACATAAATGGGCCTCAAATAAACAGGAAAAATATTAACGGAGATCGACTTCATCAACAATAACAAAAAACACAGGCTTACAGCTAAATCTAAGAATATTATTCTATGTTATCCATCTACAAAAAATGGGTAACAGCTAACAGGCAGTAAATTATTCTTAAATTACAATCAAGTCATTGGCATTTCTCAGCAGCCCAGCAACTTGGAAATTTCATGGCAGGCACACTTTCAGAATTATTTTATAGGTCAACCAAAGACTACATCAAATCAAGAAAGCTACTGTAAACTTTTTTTATCCAATTAACAAGTCTTTAATAGTGCCTATTTAGATACCAGAAACAAAAAGAAAATCTTAACAAACCAATAATGATTACATGCCAAAATTACAATCCTTAACAAAGCTTCATCTTTCACAAAGCCAAAGATCAATCAGTTTTTGCATTTTACTTTACATTTGTATTAATATGATTTCCCACATTGACAAATTCAGCCACAATATATCTAAAAGTCAGCATATACAAGGCTTACAAAACAAAATCAATTTTTACAATATAAAAACATAAAAATCATTCTTTTATTCCAAAAGGATTGAACAAGAAAAAGAACAAAACCAAAACAAAAATAACATAAACAGATAAATCAAAACTCATTTATAACCTAATCTCATGTAATGACAGAACAAAATTCATACACACAAGCCCAAGAATCACACACACAACATGTAAAATTTGTCAAATATATACATATCATTTTTTTTCACTAATTATAAAGCATCAACAAGATAACATTTTATAACATCATATTATAAAACATTATAATACAAATCAAACAGTAATTTCAAGAACAGCCCAGATCTCAAATATTCATAATAAACCAAATTTAAAAAAAAAGACTTACAATATTCAATTATATATATTCCCCAGATTGTTTCCCCTAGTAAAATCTCAATTCACCTGCAAAACAAAACAAAACAAAACAAAAATTTATTAGTAAAACAAATCTTGATTATTACAAAACATAACACAACATAACAACATGCAAGTAAACATAAGACATATTTCACAGACAAGGGTATCATAAGTACTTACAACTCAAATGTATAGATACAAAAACGTTGTATGTATAACTTTCGAGAGTGGTTTACAGGCCTTGTGTTTTCGTGACTTTCGAGGTGATTAGGGTTGTGTGAGCGGCGGTATAAAATGAGCGAGGGGTTTATTATATACGCATTGGATATTTTAATTGCCCTTGGTTTTGGATATTATTACGGATTTTGCCACTGGTTTATTTTTTGTGGAATGACGGAAATGCCCTTAGGCTGTGTGAGTGCTTGGTAGGGAAGTAACCACGATGTGATGGATATGTTTGGACTTTTGTGGAAATAAATGGGTTGTTTAGGAAATTTGTTAATGATTATTTAATTATTATTATCATTATCATTATTTGTTAAGTAGAGAGTACGAGGGCAGCTTCCGGAACCGTCTTTGACCCTTTGATCGTGGTGCAATGGGTCCGGTAAAGGGCGGATTCGTTTGGGTTCGAATTCTTGACAATGGTCGATTAAATTTGATTTTAAAATTTATTAATTAATTAATTAAATATTTAAATATGATTTTTTGATAAATATTTTTGAGCGATGTTAAAATTTGATGGTGAAGTTCAAAAAGTTTACTAATTATTTTTTTTCGTGATTGCTGTTTGAGAAAAAGTAGTAAATTTTAAAATTTGGTCAAACTGTATTTCCATCGAACGGTCTAGACATGGGATTCCACATAATTCATTTTTGGCTAACAAGTTACGAGTAATCAGGACTCTATAACTGTTATACGCTATATAGATTATTATAGTATTATATATTTTATATTAAATACTATTGTGCAAGATTGCACGTTATCGTGATTGCTAAAAAAAATAAAAGTAATGCTGTATTTTCGAAATTGATTTCGAAAATCTATCTATACTATATTATATAAAAGTGGAAATATTAAAAGTTTTAGTACCTATTTTTTGGTACTTTGTGTATTTACTTATTTATCCTTCATTAAAAAAAATATTCTATATTTATATTATTAAAACACTTAAAATAAATAATAACATAAAATAATTAATGACAATTAGTCGATTGTCTTTTTCACATTTACTTTTAGTTGAAAATATTACCTTTTATAAACACCTAAAAACATCAATCGTATCATATATTCCAATCATTAATACTTCATTTCGAATTAAAACACGTTACCTTTCTGATTTATAAGGAAACATAAAGAAAAAAATATTCGATATCTATACTATTAAAACACCTAAAATAAATAGTAACATAAAATAACTAATAGTAATTACTCGATTAACTTTTTTACATTTACTTTCAATTAAAGATATTACCTTTTATAAACACCCTAAAAACATGAATTATATTATATCTTCCAATCATAACTTTTATAAACACCTAAAAACATCAATAGTATCATATCTTCCAATCATAATATTTTCTTTCGAATTAAAACACGTTACCTTTTTGATTTAAAATTAATCTTATCACACCATATTTTTCAATTAGAAATCTATACTATTAAAACACCTAAAATAAATAGTAACATAATATAACTATAATAGTAATTAGTCAATTACCTTTTTCACATTTACTTTCAGTTAAAGATATTATTTTTTATAAACACCTAAAAACATCAATCGTATCATATCTTCCAATCATAACTTTTATAAACACTTAAAAATATCAATCGTATCATATCTTCCAATCATACTATTTCCTTTCGAATTAAAACACGTTACCTTTTTAATTTAAAACTAATCTTATCACACCATATTTTTCAATTATTTAATAAAATATATTAAAAATCTATATACGTTATTTATAATAAGGAAACATTAGTATAATTCGTAAACATGAGTATATTAAATTATAATAAATTAAAATTAAAAAATTATTAACAATAATGATTATATAAAAACATAATTGTAATATTAAATAAAATTTATAACATAATAAAAGAAACACCATATCAATAAATTTTATTTATAACATAATAAAATTTTATTATAATTTTATAAATTTTTATCTTCTAATCAATAATATTTTTTCCTAATTTAAACAATTTAACTTTTAATTTAAAACATAATCTTGCAATAATTAATATATACCCAAAAATATCACAACATATCTTTTAATCACTAACAAAATATAATAGAAATTTGTATACTACGAATAATGACCGTTAGATTTTTAGTATAAAATTAGAACAGTTAGATATAAAGATTAGATATATTATATAATTAAATTAATTTACTAAAATTTCAAGGTTCGAATTCCATCAACAACATATTTATTTTAAAATTTTATAATATAAGTTTTAGACCATGCATATCAATATATCATTAATTAATTTTTTATTAAATAATTTAAGTTAAAATTAAAATAAAAAATTGTAAATAATAATTATATAAAATGTAATTGTAACATAAAATAAAATTTATTACATATCAAAAGAAATCCGTGCATCGCACGGGTTACAAGCTAGTATTTCTAAATAATACATGGCGTTATTTTATTTGTGGAATTTATATGTATGTACGAGGGATCCATCTAATTTAGGCGTGATCAAAATCGGATATTCGTTCCGATTTTAAAATTCGGATCGGATATCCAATTTTTCGGATTATGAAAAATCTATTTTGATTCCGATTTAACCGGATATCCGAAATTCGGATATCCGTTTAAACCGGATCGGAAATCGGATAATCAGGATCCGAATTAATTAAATAAAATTTATTTTAGTTTGTATAAATAAATGAATTTTTTACAGTTTCAATAAGTTATCGTTAATTTTACAAATAATAAATTAATTAATATAATTTTATATATCATCATCTCATTTTTAACATTTGTATATTCATTTTTTTCCTAATTTTATTTTAACATATCATAAACTACCATTCATTTTTTTAACGAGTTCTTATAAATATTTTTTAATAGATGTTAATACCCACTTCATCCCGTTTATATTGGCAACAATTCATTTTTTGCATGTTTCAAAAGTAGTAGCCACATTTCCTAAATAAAGCAAATTAAGTATTAATAATGTTATGTTTTTCAAAGTATGCAAATAATTGAGAGTAAGTTTGGGAGTTTTCACTTGATTGCTCAATACGTGTTTTTTGATTGATGGCCAATATATGTGGGGCAGAGGGAGTAACACGCTAGCTCTTAAATTCATAATTTTAATTGAAAATATTATTTCACTTGCTTTATTTTTTTTTAATATTATAACTTCTTAATCAATCACCTTGAATAAAATGATTAATTAAGAGAAAATATTTATCAAGGTTGGTTTAAGAATAAATTTAGTAATTTATTAATCACTTTGGACAAATTCATTAATTTATTCGTGATAATTCATTACTTAATTTAATACGTTCAATGTTAAATTATTTGTCTACAATAAATTCATTATTTATTAAATATAAAAAAAATTAATAAATCTTAAAAACCGGATCGGATTCGGATATCCGGATTAATAAAAAGTTGTGATCCGGATCCGTATCTAAATTTATAAAAAAAAAATCCGGATCGGATATCCGATCCGGTATTTTTTCTGATCGGATATCCTAATTTTCAAATTTTCATAATCGGATACCGGATCGGAAAATCGGATAATCCAGTTTTCGGAATTTTTTACTCACCCCTATCTCATATATGAGAGAATAACTAATAGTATTTTGATAATTTGACATTTGAAAATCATTTCGAGAATGATTTTGAGAATTTTAACATTTCTTAAAATATAAATTGTAGATTTAGGAGGAACGACAAAAAATATTACATATATATGTTAGGCATCTCCAGTCGTTGTGATTCAAAAATTCAAATCTGGATCAGTAATTGATCCAAATTTTTCATCAATTACAACAGCATGATCAAAATTTTGATTCAAATTAGTATCTACATATTATATTACAAAAATTAATATCAAATTCTTTTATTAATCAACATATGAAATATTACATATACATTAATTTATTGAAATTAATGTAATTTCTTATTTTATGCATTTAATGTATTTTTATTTAAATTTTAATGAAATATGATTTTTCATTATTATAAATTTTGTTCTAAAAGTAATTTTATTGAATATTAATTACATTGATAATTAATTAAGTAATTAAAAAATTATTAATCAATTTTTAAATTTAAATAAACTGAAAATATATAAATAACAGTACCATTATTTTAATATTAACCATTTGGGAAGAAGAATTTGGGATAATCTATCCCAAATTTAGATTTTTGAATCAATGATTACCTTTACAACAAGACAAATTTAGAAGTGATTACTATTTTTTTTGGAAAAATAATTGTTTAAATATATGATTATGTAACATCGATTTAACTAATCGTAAGTTAATTATCTTTTACGAAACGTGTGCAAGAAAATATTTACCTGCTAGATTAATCCTATCAAACAGAAAATGAATTTTAATAGTCATTTTCAATTATGTTCACGTTGTTAACTTAATTATTTTCTTATAGCAATTCATTTTCTTCCACTAAGAATTTTCTAAATTTTCTTCGAAGAATAAGACGACAAAGTATGAATGAGCCACGAAGAGTCGAATGAGCCATGAAGAGTCACGAGACGAGCATTTGAAAAGATAAGACATCGATCTGCTTTCACATTGCACTTTTTCTTCTGTATTCCAATTTTCCTGCGAGATTCTTTTTTAATTAAGCTTTGTTTTTTCCTACATAGTCCCAGCTAGATTGTCTAAAATTTCGCTCTTCAAAATAAAATAAGAAAAAGAAATGACTTAATTTCCTTAAAATAATATGAAAAAGAAAATTAATTCATCTAAAATATCACAATTAATAACAATAAACCTATAAACATAAATATCATTTACTGTTAAATGTTAATTAATTTATATAATTAATTATGATGCCTTTGTGATTTTAATTCGAGTGAATTCATAAAATAATAAGATAGAATTATTCACCACAAAGAAAATCTCACAATTAAATTGTGTTAACAAATTACCAATTTAAACTTGATAACTAATTATCACAAAATAATTATGCTACATTTTACATGGGCTCCAAAAATTCCCCACTAACAAAATTGTCATCCAGTTCATTTACATCTACTACTTCTCTACTTCTCTCACACACGGATCTTTTATCAACACAACACACATATAATGTATACATCTTATTACCGTATCATCATCTTCTTAACCCTCCCTCTCTCATCTATCCTTCCATTTTTCATTTGATTTTCAAAAACAATGGCAAAAAGAGAAATTATAGTCGATATCACAACATTGAAACATGGTAATATGGTAATGGATTTTTACCAAGAATGTGTGCGGAAAATCATCGCCCAAAAGAAAATAATTTAAGTCAATGTATCGGAATTCAGTGAGTATGCGAGGTATAATTTACGGTGCATATTGCTGATATGTGCTATTATGTGAAGTTTGTTAAGGGCCAAGAATACATCACGTTCGTGATTGATTCGGGAACCCTCTTTTTGGAGGGTTTTCAAATCATGGATGGCAAATTTTACTTGCTGGGCAATGACAACCTGGATAGATATGAGCAAGTTGTGGTTCAAGTGAAGCCAGGTGATACCATGCTACTTCAGCCTCGTCTATTTCAATCTCTCCAAAAATATAATTTCACCTTCGAAAATCTTCATATCGGCAATAGTTACCCAAAATTGGAAGATGGCGTTGGGAAGCATCGATCGTAGATTGACATCGGTATTAAGTCATTGTGCTCGATATCGATAGACTGATTAATTTTGACAAAAATGTCAAACAAATCGCTGGGGAATGCAGTTTGTTTGGCGTTGTCTTACTATTCTTTTTAATTAGAAAATAATCGTTTAAATATAAGATTATGTAACATCGATTTAAAACACTAAGGAGAATTAAACAGAAAATCCCCTCAAATTATTTAATTTTTATGTTCTTTTACCCAAATTTATTATAATAACAAATTATTAGATGTTTTCTACTTATAACATAAATTTGTACAAATTGATGTAAAACAAAATTACCCTCCCCAGACCCTGCTCTGAGCGGGGTATGTTTGGTTTGGTATCCAAAATATTTATATGCCACGAAATATTTTATTTTGAGTGCTTATCTTAATAGTTAAATCAAATTTTCTGTAAAACAAAATTGAGGCAACTATACAATTATGTCAATATATATTTTAATCGGAAAAATAAACAAGTTTACATCAACTTTTAGAAAATGATTCATAACTCGCACGAATTATTATGCTAGTTTGAAAAGACAAGACATCGATATGCTTTCACATTACATTTTTTCTTTAGTATTCCAATTTTCCTGCCAGATTCTTTTTAATTAAGCTTTGTTTTTTCCTGCGGGATTCTTGTAAATTAAAAAGCTTTTGAAAATGCATATCAATAATGACATCCTTTTAGAATCTTATGGCAGGGAATTTGTCTTTTCTTCCATGTGAAATTTCATTATGCTTACCCCTGGTCTCTAGACTTTTTACTAACAAAATGATTAAAATATTTACTACTACACTCTCGAATTTGAATTTTAGTAAGGTAAAAGGTCGAGTCAAAATGTGGTACTTATTTTTTTCTTCTAAAAAAGAACAAATTGGACTAAACTTTTTTTTTTTTGACATTTTAGTATGATAAAATGTTTTACTTCCTCTATTTTTTATCATATGATGCTTTGACTTTTACACACATTTTACTGTGCTTTTATTGGATAATATTATTAAAATTTTCATTTTGTGAATGTAATATATGTTGTTTATTTTATTCACACTGAAAAAAGTTATAAAAAAATATTTTTAATTATCTGGTCAAAATACATTCAAGTGTATGCAAAAATCAAATTGTCATATAATTATAAACATAGAAAGTATTTAAAAATCATATTAAATTAACAAACAATAAAATAGATCGCATTTCGTTTATAATAATATATAAAATAGATAGATGAGATATATGGCTTCCTTTCATATTTTGAACTTTTAAAAAAGAATGAATCAACTTCTTATAATATCAATTAAAAAATTTAGATTAACTTGTTTATGTGATATGCTTCATTATCCTCCACCCTCGTTTTATTTTGTGTCAGTGTCACTATAAAATAATTTAAAATAATCAATCATAACTTATTTAAAAAATGTATAATGTTCGTTTGCTGAGATAAAATAAGATAAAATCTATATCAATCAATATCAATATTATTCTTAATGTCTGCTAGTATTGCATTTTAAAAATTACTGCTTTTACCCTTCATTTTTTTAATCTTCTTTATTTCTTTGATGCCCTTTTTTGTCATTACACAGGAAAATTACAGCTTTTATCCTTTATGTTTTTAATCTTCTTTATTTCTTTGATGTCTCTTTTTGTCATTACACAATATTTGGAACGACCCAATTTAGATTGGATCGACCCAAATCTCCTTTATTAATCAATTTCCTTTTTCAGGTTAAACATATTACCTTTTCTATTTTTCAATAACTAAATAATTTACTTCTTAGGTAAAATACAATATTTTTTACATTTTATCTAACTAAAATTTCTCTATTTTTAAAAACTATGATCAATTTTGTATAATAAAATAACATAATTATATTATAATTAGTATTAAATAATTAATTACTTTTTTGAGCCAAAATACGTTACCTTTTCTCTTTTCTCTAACTAAAATCTCTCTTTTTCCAATTGTATCATGGACGGTTACCTTTTTCAAACACGTTACCTTTTTTCCCTTCTCTTACGAAAATCTCTCTTTTTCCAATTATATCACGGGCGATTCTATTTAATAAAAATAAAATAATAATATTATAGTACTAATAATTAACTGATTACCTTTTCAACTAAAACGTATCATCTTTTATATTTTTTCTAATTAAATTTCCTTTTTTCTAGAAATTTCAGGGGCAACATTAATTTCTCATTTTCTAAAAAATTATTGCTTTTACCCTTCATTTTTTTAATCTTCTTTATTTCTTTGATGCCCTTTTTTGTCATTACACGGGAAAATTACAGCTTTTATCCTTTTGTTTTTAATCTTCTTTATTTCTTTGATGTCTCTTTTTGTCATTACACAATATTTGGAGCGACCCAATTTAGATTGGATCGACCCAAATCTTCTTTATTAATCAATTTCCTTTTTCAGGTTAAACATATTACCTTTTCTATTTTTCAATAACTAAATAATTTACTTCTTAGGTAAAATACAATATCTTTTACATTTTATCTAACTAAAATTTCTCTATTTTTAAAAACTACAATCAATTTTGTATAATAAAATAACATAATTATATTATAATTAGTATTAAATAATTAATTACCTTTTTGAGCCAAAATACGTTACCTTTTCTCTTTTCTCTTTTCTCTAACTAAAATCTCTCTTTTTCCAATTGTATCATGGACGGTTACCTTTTTCAAACACGTTACCTTTTTTCCATTCTCTTACGAAAATCTCTCTCTTTCCAATTATATCACGGGCGATTCTATTTAATAAAAATAAAATAATAATATTATAGTACTAATAATTAACTGATTACCTTTTCAACTAAAACGTATCATCTTTTATATTTTTTCTAATTAAATTCCCTTTTTTTCCTAGAAATTTCAGGGGCAACATTAATTTCTCATTTTCTAAAAACTATGAGCAATTTTATTTAGTAAAATAACATAATTAAATTATAGTTACAATAAACTAATCAATTACCTTTTTCACATAAATTATGTCATCTTTTTAATTTTCACGTTACCTTTCTATTTTTTAAAACTAAAATCTATCTTTTTCTGATTTTATCACGGGCGGTTCTGTTTAATACAATAAACTAATAATATTATAATATTCATAATTAACCGATTGCATTTTTTTATCTAAAACGTATCAATTTCTATTTAATGAAATAAAATAATAATTATATAAAAACTAATAATTAGCCGATTACCCTTTTCAAGTAAAACCTATAATTTTTTCTATATTTTCTAACTAAAATCCCTCATTTTCTAGAAATATCACGGATAACATTTATATAATTATTATCAAATCTCATATAAAAATTTAAGCCTCCCAACTTTATATTTAAATACCTAAAATATCATATCTTCCGATCAATAATTTTTTTCTCTCTAATCAGCATTTGGAGCGATCCAATTGGATCAACCCAAATCTAAACCTCTACTATTATCCTTCATTTTTTTATTAATAATATAATTAATGATAATTAGCTGATTGTCTTTTTCAATTAAAAGATGTTTACTTATAATTGATGATATTACATTTTATAAATACCTAAAATATCAATTTTTCCAATCAATAATTTTTTTTTCTATTAATTAAAACACGTTGACTTTTAATTTAAAACATAATATTGCAATAATTAATACATATCCAAAAATATGACTTCATATCTTCTAACCACTAACAAAATATAACAAAAATTCGTATACAACGGATAATATCCGTTAGATTTTTAGTTAAAAATTAGAACTGTTAGATTCAATGATTAAATATATTACATGATTAAATTTATTTACTAATTGCATACCCAAAAATATGACATCATATCTTCTAACCACTAACAAAATAAAATAAAAATTCGTATACAACGAATAATATCCGTTAGAATTTTATTTAAAATTAGAACTGTTAGATCTAATGATTAAATATGTTACATGATTAAATTTATTTACTAAAATTTTAAGGTTCGAATTCTGTCAACGATACTATTATCCTTCATTTTCTTAATCTTCTTTATTTCTTTGATGCCCCTTTTTACCATTACACAGCATTTGGAGCGACCCAAATTAGATTGGATCGACCCAAATCTAAACATATACTATTTTTTGTCATTACACAACATTTGGAGTAACCCAATTGGATCGACCCAAATCTAAACCTCTACTATAGTATTATCCTTTATTTTTTTATCTTTCTTTATTTATTTGATTCTCCGTTTTGTCATTACTCAAATCTATCTCTGTCATTTTTCACCTTCAAGTCCAAGCCGCTCAAATCTTCACACTGCTGGATTTTGATGCATGTTTGCACTTTTCAGATTTGAAAGCTGGGTTTTTCACCAAATTAACATCTCAACCCCCTGAAGTAGGGTTAAGGTATGTGTACTAGACCTCCGTATGGGTCATATATGTTTGGTTCCAGTTTTCAGTTTGGCCATAAGAGTTAAGTTTTTATTGATTTCACAATATTAAAAATTAGACAGGATAATATTTGTTTGGTTTTGATTTTGGTTTGGAATTTAAGAATTAAAGTTTTAATGAATTACCCGATGTTATAATAATATACAGGACACCAGAAAGGTACCTTTAAAATATTTGCTTGGCCTTTCAATTTTTTATTTTTCATGTCGTAATAACAAAGGTAGTTGAAAAGATTACCAGTTAATAACATTTACATAGTACGGACCATTTTATTTGTAAATAATCTTGGGACTCAGTTTGATACTTATAGACATTATTTTGTTTTCAAGCAAGTTTATGCTCTTTATGGATTTGTTCAACTTAATGTTCATGGGGTAGACATGCTACGTACCAGAAGGTCTTATGGAATAACATACTTTTTATCGGATGTCTCCGAAGGGAATATGGAATAGCATACTTAGAAGCTCAGACCCACGTCACAAGCCTCACCCTCTGGGTCAGGTAACATTGCTCTTATTTATGCTCTAAATATCTTCTTTACTCGCGTTCAATTTCACTTCATATATGATCTCATATGTAGCACTTTCACTTGAGCTCCATATTAAAATATAAAAACACTAACTTTTCCCTTTTTCAGTTTAGTTGGCTTTTTGAGAGAGAATAGGTAATGGAAAATGTGATTGTTATAATTCGTAATCATACATTATTTGAAGATAAAAGTGAATAAGTGAGCTTCTTGCGGAGACCTGTGTTTTTGGTAAACAGTATTATCCTTCATTTTTTTAATCTTCTTTATTTATTTAATGCCCCTTTTTGTCATTACACAGCATTTGGAGCAACCCATGCAATTTAGATTGGAACAAAAAATTCTAATATGATATTGTACTTATTTTCAGTAATGTTGTAGTACTACGATTGTACCTCCAGCCTTTCTCTTCTCCTCCAGCTACATAATTTTAAATATTGAAAACAAAATACAATACAAGGAGAAGTTTGCATTTATAAATATAGATTACAAGCAGAGAGAGATGTTTAGTTACAGATAGACTACATAGCAACAACATAAGTGATAAAAAGAAAGATGTTAGTTATAGATAGACTACATAGCAGCAACATAAGAGATAAAAAGAAAGATGGTCCACATGATGATCAAGCTAATGAAGCATTGAAGTAATTAACAAGCCTGAACCACATAAGCAACTTCCATTTTATAGGTATTGTTTATCATAACGTGGGTAATGGGTTTATGTATTCCAATTAATTTTATTTTTGGTTACCCCTCTAAGTTGATCACAAAAAAATTAACCACCCATCAAAATAAGTAGTTTAAAAATATATTCAAATTCAAATTATTATATTCATTTCAATAAGAACATACTTTTAATATAATAAAGTCACCCATGGTGAAAGACCTTAATTTGAACATAAACAATAAATCTACTAGAATATTTATCTGATATTTTGGCTTGCTTATTTAATTGTATAATTGACTTATTTTTAATAAAAGAATCTATATTAATAATATATATACACTATTTTTTCATACATGAATTTACTAATACAGTTTAATGGTCACGCTCTGGTGAGAATGAGAACAGTGAGAACACACATATTCACTACATTTCAAGCTATTTTAAAGGGCCCCGCTAGGGGCATCTTCACTAAAAAAAGTCATATAATTCTACCCTCTATCCATTCATGAAAAAATTAACAAAAAAAAATTTAAAATGAGAACAGTGAGAATACACATATTCGCTACATTTCAAACTATTTTAAAGGGCCCCGCTAGGGACATCTTCACACAAAAGTCTTATAATTCTACCCTTTATCCATTCATAAAAAAATTTAACAAAGAAAATTAAAAATTGCTTGAAATGTGATATCATTGTTCTCCAACATTTACACATTATATTAACTATGAGGTCTCATAGTTAATATAACATGTTCTTGATATTATATGAGGTTTAATGTTTTGGAGCCATTTAATGTTTTGAAGTCATTGGGGGTGAAGGAATTATTATTTCCGCATTTGAATAATGAAGACAATTTATTATTGTTTTCAATTAGAGAACAATATTTGTAAAAATATTTATTATTTTTATTACAGATTTTGATGGATTAAATAAATTTTCAACATTGTTAAAATAGAATTGTATGCTACTTTTTTATATAAATTTTAGCATATCATTATTTTATTAAATACTTATATAATTGTATATAATATCTTGCTAAGAATTGATTATTTATATAATTGCATACAATATCTTTTTAAGAAATCAATCAAATTTGTTAAATTTTTGGTATTGTCAATTTAAATTAAATAAGATGTTTTAAGAAATCAATCAAATTTGTTAAATTTTTGGTATTATCATTTTAAATTAAATAAGAAGCCGTGTACGAAGTACGGGCAAAATGCTAGTATTATAAATTGCTGGATAACCCTTTCCTCAGGTTCGGGATCCATATTCAGGTTTGATAGATATCCATGACCCATTATAGTAGTAAATTATATGCTTAGGATTAGGTTCGGGATCCATTTAAATTACCCATCCAGTTATATGATATAATCCATATTTTAAAATATATTGATCCGATATTATATAAAATACACATCATGACAAACGACTCTTGCCAAAAATTATTTCCTTGATAATACCAAAAATTTGGCAGTTGTTATTATTAATGCCAAATAATTGGTTATAATTATAATGGGCCCGCCAGGTCCATCCAATTAAAACAATCTTGCCAAAAAAAAAAATTCCTTGACAAAAACAATCTTGCCAAAAAAAATTTCCTTGACAAAACACGAATTATTTTGTTTCCAAATATTATTTCCTTTCTAACAATTGTCAATTATAATTATAATGGGCCCGCCAGGGCCATCCAATTAAAACATTCTTGCCAAATCCGTTTATATTACCCATCCAGTTATATGATATGATCCATATTTTAAAATATATTGACTCGATATTATATAAAATACACATCATGACAAACCACTCTTGCCAAAAATTATTTCCTTGATAATACAAAAAATTATTAACAAATGATTTTGATTGGTTATAATTATAATGGGCCCGCCAGGACCATCCAATTAAAATATTTCAAAATGCCAAAATATTATTTCCTTCACAAAACACAAATTATTTTCTTGCCAAACATTATTTCCTTTCTAACAATTGTCAATTTTTCTTGGCAGTTGTTATTATTAATGCCAAATAATTGGTTATAATTATAATGGGTCCGCCAGGGTCATCCAATTAAAACATTCTTACCAAAAAAAATTCCTTGACAAAACACGAATTATTTTGTTTCCAAAAATTATTTCCTTTCTAACAATTGTTAATTATAATTATAATGGACCCGTCAGGGCTATCCAATTAAAACATTCTTGCCAAAAATTATTTCCTTCCACAAATTTTAAATTATTTTAAATTTTTTTTAATCCATATTCAGGTTTGATAGATATCCATGACCCATTATAGTAGTAAATTATATGCTTAGGATTAGGCTATAGTGCGGTATAACTTTAATTTTTTTGATATTATGATTTAATTATTTTAATTTATTCTTTATATCTACTACTATTACATTCATGATATAGTTGACATCACTAAAATAATGTTATAGTGTTCAATTTTTTGATCTTTTTAAAATAAATTAATATATTAATAATTTCTTATATTAATTGTAATTTAAATTATGAAAACAAACTCATGTTCTTAAAGAATTTAACATTTTAATTTATTAAAGTAGGCAACTTTTTAAATCTACTACAAATTTTTATTTCTATATTGTAAAATTATATACTATAATTTATTAAAATTTAAAATAAATTTTATTTAAAATATGAACTCCCGTGTGCGAAGCACGGGCATTAAACTAATGAGTACATAATTTTGAGAAGTTAAAATTTTAACGTTAAGACTTCCGGCTGCCCGCATTCCGCAACTCAGGCTCCTTCCTCGAAAATGTTGATCAAGTGTACGTGTGATTATACTAATGACAATATATTTGATGTGGTGGGTCGTAGTGTTAGAATTAGTGGAGTAGATGGAACGATGAAAAGAGACAAATTTAAGATTCTGGCCATGGTCGTTTTTTCCGGAAAGTCGTTTCATCGACAGATGTGGCCCTTTATCAGTACTATACATTATTTCTTCTTTATACAGTCCAAGATAAGATGCACCTTGTCCAGTCACAAACATGTCATATACACCACTATCTATTCCATGTAATAGCATTATTTATTTATTCTCATGAGATCTAGGACAATATTTGAGCTGTGTACAGTTCTTTATTTACTTTATAATTATAGATGTATAGGAGTACAATGTTCTTAGTAATCTTATCCAGCTGCTACAGCACTGCAACAGTCTGATTTCCAAGAAGGTTAGATTTCAGAATTGATTGCTTGATTTTAAGGTCCACTTGAGAAAGCAACATCAATAATCATCATCAATATATATATATAAAGGAGGATACGCGGGAGGTGAGTTGGCGCCTCTAAGATCGTCTCAATCTATTTTTCTAATTTTCTAGAATTTTAAACACTAATAAATGTAAAAATATCATTTAACATATTAGAAGTAGAATAGATGTTCGAATTTATAGAGGAGAAGAGTTTGAATTTATAGGGAAGACATATGATTAGAAGTTCTATTAAAAGTAAAATAAGTATTTATAATGCATATGATTAAAAGTTCTATTGCAAGTAGAATAGGAGTTCGAATTTATAGAGAATAAGAGTTCGAATTTATAGAAAAAACATATAAATAAAAGTTCTATTAGAAGTAGAAATTATCTTTACATATTAGAAATAGAATAGTTGTTCGAATTTATAGAGCAGAAGAGTTCGAATTTGTAGGAAAGACATATGATTAGAAGTTCTATTGGAAGTAGAATAAGTATTTATAATGCATATGATTAAAAGTTCTATTGGAAGTAGAATAGGAGTTCGAATTTATAGAAAAAAACATATAAATAAAAGTTCTATTAGAAGTAGAAAAATGTCATTTAACATATTAGAAATAGAATAGGTGTTCGAATTTATAGAGAATAAGAGTTCGAATTTATAGAAAAAACATATAAATAAAAGTTCTATTAGAAGTAGAAAAATGTCATTTAATATATTAAAAATAGAATAGGTGTTCGAATTTATAAAGGAAAAGAGTTCGAATTTATAGGGAAGACATATGATTAGAAGTTCTATTGGAAGTAAAATAAGCATTAATAACGCATATGATTAAAAGTTCTATTGGAAGTAGAATAGGAGTTCGAATTTATAGAGAATAAGAGTTCGAATTTATAGAAAAAACATATAAATAAAAGTTCTATTAGAAGTAGAAATTATCATTTAACATATTAGAAATAGAGTAGATGTTCGAATTTATACAGGAGAATAGTTCGAATTTATAGGATATACATATGATTAGAAGTTCTATTGGAAGTAGAATAAGTATTTATAATGCATATGATTAAAAGTTCTATTGGAAGTAGAATATGAGTTCGAATTTATAGAGAATAAGAGTTCGAATTTATAGAAAAAATATATAAATAAGAGTTCTATTAGAAGTAGAAAAATGTCATTTAACATATTAGAAATAGAATAGGTGTTCGAATTTATAGAGAATAAAAGTTCGAATTTATAGAAAAAACATATAAATAAAAGTTATATTAGAAGTAGAAAAATGTCATTTAACATATTAGAAATAGAATAGGTGTTCGAATTTATAAAGGAAAAGAGTTCGAATTTATAGGGAAGACATATGATTAGAAGTTCTATTGGAAGTAGAATAAGTATTAATAACGCACATGATTAAAAGTTCTATTGGAAGTAGAATAGGAGTTCGAATTTATAGACAAAAAGAGTTCGAATTTATAGAAAAAACATATAAATAAAAGTTATATTAAAAGTAGAATTGGTTCATAAATCCAATACTATTGTCATAAAAAAAAAAGCCATCGTATTTAAAAAGAAAATAATTGATGTGTTAACATAATAAAAGAACACTCTTATGCAGGAATCCTTTATAAATACAGGACTATCTATAATATAAAGAAAAAAATAAGATTTGTTTTCATTTCTAAAGCTCCATAAATTTTAGAAAGTCTAGAGAAAGTATAAATTGGAATTCACTCTATTTTTTAGGTTTTGATTTTAAGGAAAAAAATTGTTGTGTAAGATAAGTATCATTAATAATATGTAATGAAGTTGAAATTTCAATCCCAAATAAGAGCGGCTTGAAACGTGTTTAATGGGAAGACGACTCACTATAAAAGATTATAATAGCTATTAAAAAATATCATATTGATGTTATAAATTTTATTTTATTTTTAGGATTTGATTTTTATGGATAAACATTATCATACAAATGATATATCTAAAAGTTAGGTTTTTGGTATTAACGAAAGAGCGAATCAATAGTAATAACCGTGTTTAACGAGAAAGCGGTTCATTAGAGAAGATCGTAAAAAAGATGTTTGAATATATAAGGAATACATAAAATAAAATGTTTTATTTGAAGTAGATTACGAGAACGGTGCATGGTGACGTCTTATACGATTTTTTAAAACTATATACTCCCTCCGTCCCTCATGGTTGTTTACATGGGGATGGACACGGAGACCAAGAAATTGTGTAAAAAATGAGTAAAGTTAGATGAAAATTGGGTGAAGTGGTGGGACCTATTAATATTTAATTATAGATTTGAGATAGTGGGGGAAAGTAGTGGGTGTAATAGTATTTTTTATTGTTAAATATATGATATAGTGGGTGTAATAGTGGGAGAAACTTACTATTTTTGGAATGTAAAGAAATGAGAGGGACACCCCAAAATAGTAACTGTAAAGAAATGAGAGGGACAGAGGGAGTATCTTTTTTCCTAGAAATCCTCCTTTATTTTAATTTTTTTATACAAGTTAATTATACTGGCATTAGAAAAATATATCCATAAAAATATTATTCCCATAACGAAAATTCTTCGTATTTTTTTTTTGATATTTTAACATAACAGAAAGACTTTCACATGCGGAAACTGTAAATAAATACAAGAATATATGTAATATACAGAAAATATAAGATGTATTTTCATCTTTTAAAACTCCATAAATATTAGAAAGTTTAAAGAATATAAAAATTGGAATTGACTCTCTTTATTATATAATGAAGTTAGAATTTCGCTTCCAAATGAGAGCGACTCGAAACGTATTTAACGGGAAGACAACTCACTAGAAAAGATTGTATTAACTATTAGAATTTGATACTACTGTCATAATATTTATTTTTATTTTTACGATTTGATTTTATGGATAAAAATTATTATATAAGTCTTTATAATATTTACGATTCGATTTTATGGATAAAAATTATTATATAAGTCTTTATAATAATGTTAAAGTTGAAATTTCGATTTTAACGAGAGAGCGGCTCAATCGAAAAAGTCATATTTAACAAGAAATCGAATCATTAGAGAATATTATTTAATTATTAAAATTTAATATTAATATTATAATATAACGTAAATGTTTTGAATTTTTTAAAAAATATTGTAACGCCGCCGCGAAGCGCGGCTTTATCGACTAGTACATTAATACTATACAGCCTACATTTTAACAATAATTTGTATGGAATGAATTCACTCCATCAAGAATCCAATCCATACACACTTTCGATGATATTAGCTCCTATGGTACAATGGAAACACAAGTAAATAGAAATGCTCAAGTTTATGTCAACGGTTATACTTACTGTGTCTTATCTCTTGCTTAAATTCAATAAATTCATCTTCTACACTACAAGTCTAGCTCACTCTTCTTTACTCCCCCCAGCCAGCAGCAAATATCCGGTACAAATCAACCTTTAAAGGTCTCAGTGATGAGCAGACATCTCATTGTGTGAGCAGCTTCGAGTCGCACGCCACTATCTTAACCCGACCGACTGTCTCTGAAGAATCCTCATTCTTAAAGACCGCATCTTGTAGAATGAAAGTCCAGACATTGTCGCAAAACCTGTAGGTGTGGAGATGTCCCTGATACATTGGCAAGAAGATTTCTCAGACATTTGAATTACAATCAGAATTTGAACACTCATCCTTAAGAGATATGAGTACATGACAAAAAGTGAATTGACAAGGTGAATCCAAATAACAAACAGCAGTTAAAAGCAGACCTCTCCCCAACCTAAAATTCCATTTTGTTTCAATAAGAACTATATACTTGATAAATAGACTGTCAACACAATCATTTTCCAGGTCACTGGCTCTCACAATTTTCAATAGAGCCGCCACCAGGTACTGGCCGACTGATATAGTGCATACCACACAACAAACTTTTAAATGCAAGTCTGCAAGTAATAGTTGTTTAGTGCCAGCCTAATAAACTAACAGAAACATACTATAATCCTTCCAAAATGCAAGGATAGACAATAAGCAAGGGGCTAACAGACTAACTTTATAAGCTCATATTAGAAGGCGAAATATATGTATACATATGATTTGTTGACATCAGAAATGGCACATCAATTGAGAAAGTGCAACATCAGTTCATATATATTGACCAGGCATGTCAGCCGACATTTTTCAGTTTCAGCTTAAAAACTCGGTCTAATATATATTTAGTTTTTCACATTTGCTCCAAATCGGATAGTTTATCATATAACAGACAATAAAGACTTGATGGACAAAAAGATGAGTAACAAAATCATAATTAGTATATAAGAGTTGATTAAACTATTAAACAGTAACACATCATAACTGTTGTAAAGAGCAAGAACATAGACCAGTAGGAGAGAAATTTGATAATATGAGAAGACTGTTATGAGGAGAAAGGAATATGCCTGCAAATTTTCAAAGCAGTTAGCTAAACAGCCTGATGGGCCTGACAAGATTTCACTACTACAGCATTTATTACTTCAAATATGATTCCTACTCGGCCACATTATAACAAACCATATTGCAAGACATTTATTCACGCATCTCATTATGGCATGCCTCACAGCTTAAAGTTCCTATTTAGAAACTTAATTACAGCTCAAAGTTCCTAGGTAGAAACTTAATTACGATAAAGCCTGAGCACATAAAGTGATCCTTTGAATTTACATTCTATATCAGCTTTACTATTCAGCACTTAGCACCCATGCTTGCAAGGCAATTCTGGTATATTTGCTTCGGACAATAGCTATGTAACTTATTTACGAAATAACTTGCACAACATATACCAGCTTTTAAACAAAGGCTGCAACCTAAGAAGCAAGGATACACGTGCAGGGATACATGGATTCGACAATTATGATATGGGGATTCAGGGGTGCGAGGGGGGGGGGGGGGAGATACGGCATATGTAATAATATTATAAATAAATATTTGATGCAATAAATGATAAAATCCATTAACAAAACTAATAGCTTTATGCGAATTTAATCAAATACATGATATAAGCATTTAAAAAACACAAGGATTGTAGGCAAATAATATATTTTGTGGTAAAACTGTGAAACAGAAAAAATTTAGTCAATATTTTGCCAACATCCGAGTGTCCCAAAAAATCCAATTCAGGGGGTGAGTGGTGGGACGGACCCGTGTATCCCTGCTTCAACATGCCCATCAAACAAAGATGCATAGATACAAACCCTACCTGGCATGCCCATTTATTAGTGACCTTGAAGCTTAATTGTACCCCTCACAAGTTCCATATATAGAGTATCATTCACGTCTGACGCCATTACTAAAACGCTATTCCCTGTTTTGACAAAAAAAATGCCATTCCCCAGAATATTGTGTATATGGAAAGTCATCTAAATGTTTAAAAATATGTAGCTTACATATTTTACAAATTATCTTTACCTATATCATTCAATATTCAACATATCTAACAGAGCATTGAGATATTAATTGCAAACGACATTTGTCACATCTCTCCATTTACCTTGATAGTCACTTTGCTCTTAACTTGGCTATCCAGAGCTTCAGTCATTGACTGCACAACCAAATACAACATTAAACCTAAGCAGAAATTGGTAACATAATTAAAAAAAGCAAATTAAGTGTGTAGTACAAAGTGTAAACACATTTATATATAGGAATATAAAAATTATAAGACAGTAAGCTGACCAATACTGATGCAATTAGCAATTGCCAAAAATACACGACCTAAGGGTGCAAAAGGAATGTTAAATCAAGAGATACGAAACCTTATCAAACTGAACAAGGACTTGAATTGCGAGCTCGGGACTAAGGACTCCATTATCAACCATCTCATCCAATGTTTCAGTCAAACACATACCAATTGTTGACCTCCTATAGAGCTCAAAAGTTGCCATTCTTCTTCCTTTCCTTATTGAGGATCTGCCAAAACAATACTGAAATCAGTATTTTAGAATAATAATAAAATAATAGATCAACACATCTTGCCATTGCAAATTTCTATATATCCACATATTCGATCACCAACATATACAACTACATATACATAGCTACACTCCAGTTGTTCAGCGCAACTTAACTGAAACAAGCGCACCCGCAACTTAATTGAAACACTCACATGCGTGTGCACAGCTAAGATTCATAAATCATAAGACTACAATGGGACTAAAAGTAAAACATTAAGCTTAAATACCCAGACATATAATATCACATTTAACTACACTAAAACACAGGTTTACTTTGGCTTTTAACAACATTTAGAAGGATCCAACTGGTCCGTTCATTGCTGATATTGGTGACTATAGTCACATTTATCAAACATTGGTTTTATTCATAGGAAAAGCGTTTAACAAATAACAAATGACAATGTCATTGCTTCGTAAGGAGAATTGGGGGAACTCTCTGCACCAAATAGTTGTTGAGATGCATACTCTTAAAGAGGTATTGTATTTTCGAGATTTAAGATCTTCCTAATACCATTACTTGAAGATCAACTTGATAAACATTTAACAGGTCTTATAGAACTTTGAAAATTAGGATTAGACATTTCCTAGAGTACAATTCGTTAATAACAAGTACGCAGATTAATAATACATCAACTCATCAAATTAAATTAAGCTATATTTATAACGTAAAACCAGTTACCATTTCCAAAGCTCACGGTAGTTATTCGTGCAAATGTACTAGCTCATCTTATACATTACACTCCTTCTAACTTAACAGAATAAAAACAGTTACGGAAATTTTACGATTAATAACAGATTTCTATTTCGAATAAATTATTCACAGCGCCATCGAGTATATAAGAGTACATCACTACTTGCACATTAACAGAGTTATGATAGTTAATCATACTACTAATAACAAATCTATTTAGTTTCGATGATTTCGATACTTTTTCAATTGCGTGTGAAATTCACATAGTATTACAGTGTTATTATTCACACATAAAAAATCTAACAAATCAAGATCAAAACATGAATTCAATCACAACATATACAGATTGTTCTCAAACTCAATTGAAACAGTTACATATGTGTGTGTGGGAGAGAGAGACAGAGACAGAGAGAGGGAGAGGGAGCGAGAGAGAGAGAGAGAGAGAGAGAGAGAGAGAGAGAGAGATTGTGTATAATATATATAGAAACTAAAGAGATTTAGTAGAGAGAGATTGAAAATTACAGTTGAGAGCTCAGCGAGATATGAGGGAGAGAGACGAGAGAGAGGAGAGGAGGGAGAAAGAATTGGGGCTTTTATACCCTAGTTTTGTAGCGGGTGGCTTATATAATGGTGAGATGGATAAGGAAGGGTAGAGTGAAAAGACTTTATTAGCCTTACTGTTAATGAAGCTATTGAGGATAAAATAGGACTTTGGCTGTTTAGTCATGGACCGTGGGCCTAGATTAGACCTGTTAGGTATGCCTTTGGGTTTGGCAAGAACGTGAATGTGAGTACAAATTAGCCCAATGCTTTAAATTGATTCGTTACAGTACTTTTTAAGTGCTAAGCTTAAAATAGGTATGATAGTAGTATACACGGATTTTCTTTAATGGAGAATGAAATTTTTTCTAAATTTGAATTGCATTTTTTAAAATAGGGCATTTACTAAAAATACCAGGTTTAAAGTTTCTATTTTCAAAAATACCATCTTCTTGAATTAATTGCAATTTTATCAACCTAAGTTTCAAAATTGCAAAAATACCAACCCTAACCCTAACCCTCCCCCTCCCCCCTCCCCCTTTCTGCCGACACATCCTTCCCGCCTGTGTATTTTTTTTTTTTTTTTTTAGGATGGGATGCTATTTTGGTTGCAACCACATGCAACCACATTCAATTTTTTTTTAAGGTGGGGTGCTTTTGGTGGATTTGGGTTTTAAGGCCCCGTCAGGGGCAATATTCAACCAAATGCAACCAAATTCAGATGCTATTTTAGTTGCAACCACATTCAACTTTTTTTTAAGGTGGGACGCTTTTGGTGGATTTGGGTTACAAGGCCCCGCCAGGGGCAATATTCAACCAAATGCAACCAAATTCAACTTTTTTTTAAGATGGGGTGATTTTGGGTTGCAGGGCCCCGCCAGGGGCAATATTCAACCAAATGCAACCAAATTCAACTTTTTTTTAAGATGGGGTGATTTTGGGTTGCAGGGCCCCGCCAGGGGCAATATTCAACCAAATGCAACCACATGAACCACATTCAACTCTATATATATAAATAGTTGCATGTGGTTGCATTCAGTTGCTGATTTCAAGTTCCATTTGTCAGTTGTCATTTTCGACCTCATTTTTGAACCCTATATATATATATATATATATATATATATATATATATATGGTTCAAAAATGAGGTCGAAAATGACAACTGACAAATGAAACTTGAAATCAGGAATTTAGTTGCATTTGGTTGCATTCAGTTGCAATTAGTTGCATGTGATTGCATTCAGTTGCTGATTTCAAGTTCCATTTGTCAGTTGTCATTTTCGACCTCATTTTTGAACTCTGGATATATATATATATATATATATATATATATATATATATATATAGGCCTTTGCTCCATAAAGAACACTCTTATATAAAGAACAATAAAAAACACTATAAAATCATTTATTCCAATAGATCCATTGGCCCCGCCAGGGGCACCCAATACAAAAAGTTCTTATTTTTTTAGGCTCTATCCATCCAGCAAAAAAAAAAATGAAAATTTTACTGTTCATGATGACGTCACTGATGACGTCATCGATGAACAGTAAAATTGTCAATTTTTTTTTTGCTGGATGGATAGAGCCTAAAAAAATAAGAACTTTTTGTATTGGGTGGCCCCGCCAGGGGCAATGGATCTATTAGATATGAGGTGTTCTTTGTTGTTCTTTATTTAAAGTGTTCTTTATGGAGTCCAACCCTATATATATATATATATATATATATCCAGAGTTCAAAAATGAGGTCGAAAATGACAACTGACAAATGGAACTTGAAATCAGAAATTTAGTTGCATGTGGTTGCATTCAGTTGCAATTAGTTGCATGTGGTTGCATTTAGTTGAATATGCCCCTGCGGGGTCCTGCAACCCAAATCCACCAAAATCACCCATCTCCTTAAAAAAAGTTGCATTTGGTTGCATTTGGTTGAATGTGGTTGCATTTGGTTGAATGTTTGCATTCAGTTGAATATGCCCCTGCGGGGCCCTACAACCCAAATCCACCAAAATAGCATCCCACCTTAAAAAAAAAAAAAAAAAGTACACAGGTGGAAGTACTGTTCATCCGAATTCTTGGTAAGGAAATTGGATTGAAAGAGGAAAGATGGTATTTTTGAAAGAAGATGGTATTTTTGAAAAAATTTACTTTTGACAATATATTTATGAAAATAGCCCTTTAAAATATGAATTAATAGGTTTATAATTTTTAAATGATATATTTTGATAATAATTATATATATATTGTCCGTGATATCATTAGAAAATAAGAGATTTTAGTTAAAAAATATTGAAAAAATTATATCCCTTACGATCCATCCAATTCTTAACATTTGAGATAGAAGACTTGACACGCATTTTAAGCTGTATATAAAGTATTGTTCAATAACTTATTATTTTAATTTTTTTTTCTAAATAAGAGTTTAAACATTAAATGCTTTATTCGAAAAAATATAATTTAAAATAATTAATGAAGCTATAGTTGTAATAGAGTGAATAACTCCCCTGCCTATCTATATTATCTCATGGGTATATATACACCAGATGATTACAAGATTACAGCCATATTTAGTGCTAATTACATAAATCAGGGATATCAAATATTTACGTACTAACACACCCCGTCAGTCGGAGCAGGAGGAGGACGTATGCTGAGACTGGAACGAAATTCAGTGAATAAGGAACTAGGCAGGCCTTTGGTAAAAATATCAGCATATTGATAAGCAGAAGGCACATGAAGGATGCGAATATGGCCAAGAGCAACCTTTTCTCGTACAAAGTGTATATCCATCTCCACGTGCTTAGTTCGTTGGTGTTGCACAGGATTATGAGACATATAAACTGCACTAATGTTATCGCAGTAAACCACAGTTGCTTTCCGCAGAGGACAATGAAGTTCAAGAAGCAAGTTACGTAACCAGCATGTCTCAGCAACTACATTTGCAACCCCACGATACTCTGCTTCTGCACTAGAGCGAGAGACAGTGGCCTGCTTCTTGGAGGACCAGGATACTAAATTGTCCCCAAGAAAAATACAGTAACCTGAAGTAGAGCGACGTGTATCAGGACACCCTCCCCAATCTGCATCCGTGTAACATACCAGACCTGATGTCGGATTAGATGTCAAATGCATTCCGTAATCAATGGTGCCTTTCACATATCTGAGAATACGTCGCAGTGCATGAAAATGTTGTTCACGTGGATCGTGCATAAGTAAACATACTTGTTGCACAACAAAAGAAATATCGGGTCTGGTGAAGGTGAGATATTGAAGAGCACCTGCAAGTTGACGGTAAAGAGTGGGATCCTTCACTGGAGGACCACATGAAGCACTAAGTTTAGATTTAGTGTCAGCTGGAGTGAGGGCTGATTTGCAAGAAGTCATGTCAGCTCGAGCAATAATTTCTTGTGCATATTGTCGTTGAGATAAGAACATACCACTAGAGGTTCGTACAACTGAAATGCCAAGGAAATATGACAAAGGGCCCAAATCAGTCATTGCAAACTCTGTTCGAAGTAGAGAAATAAAATGTTCCTTGAGTGCATCCGAGGAAGACACAAGAACTATATCATCCACATACAAAAGGAGGTATGCCATATCAGTGCCTTGACGAAATATAAACAATGAAGAATCACTCTTGCTGTTTACAAAACCAAGGGTAAGAATGTAATTTTCAAATCGTTTATACCAAGCTCGCGGAGCTTGTTTGAGCCCGTACAACGCTTTTCGAAGAAGGCAAACATAATCAGGATGCTCAGAGTCAACAAAACCATAGGGTTGATGCATGTAGACAGTTTCCTCTAAATCACCATGCAAAAAAGCGTTTTTCACATCCAACTGATGAATAGACCACTTTCGAGAAACAGCAAGACTAAGAACAGTTCGAATTGTGGTAGGTTTTACCACGGGACTAAATGTCTCATCACAATCCACTCCAATCTCTTGAGTTTTTCCGTTCACAACCCAACGAGCCTTATGTCTTTCAAAAGCACCATCTGATTTCTTTTTATGGCGAAAAATCCACATGCCACGAATAACATTGGCATCCTTAGGCCGAGGCACCAAATCCCAAGTATGATTCTTGATCATGGCATTATATTCATCACACATAGCACTATTCCAGTTCTTATCCTCAAGAGCATATTTGTGGGAACGAGGTAGGGGGGATACTGATGGTTTTGAAGTAGTGGTGAGAAAATATTTTGGATTAGGTTTAAAAATTCCACTCTTGCTTCGAGTATGCATTGAGGATGATGTAGGTGCTGCCAAATTTTGTGTCTGAGTGGAGATAGGGAGGTTAGATTCAGATGTGGGTACTGCTTGGCTTGGTTCTTTTTCCGTTATGGTGGGTGAACTAGAAACTTCATGATTTGATGAAGTAACAGGTGACATAGATCCTGATGAGGGGGGAGATCGAGAATGATTTTGTGGGCTAGAAGGAAGAGGTGGACTAGAATGAGGAGCAGGAACCATTGTTTTAACTATAAGAGGAGGGGAATCCTCATTTGTCAAAAAATTGTAGTCAGCTACTTGAGGAGTGTACTGACTAGAGAATGGAAAAATACTTTCTTCAAAAGTCACATGACGTGAAATTATGACCTTTTTAGTTTACAAGTCAAAACACCTATAGCCGCGATGAGAAGAAGCATACCCCAAAAATATGCAAGGAGTGGATCGAGGACTAAACTTATGTGGTGTTGTTTCGGACAAATTTGGGTAACATAAACAACCAAATGTTCGTAAATGGTTATAGGTAGGCATTTTGTTAAAGAGAACTTGCATAGGAGTGGCATGGTTTAGTAAGCGAGTGGGACGAATGTTAAGGAGATAAACAGCCATATTTAAAGCTTCTACCCAAAACGTAGGTGGGAGTGATGCTTGAAACAAAAGGGAACGTATAATATTATTGATTGTACGTATAATACGCTCAGCCTTTCCATTTTGAGGAGAAGTATATGGACAAGAGTGACGATAAATCATGCCATTTGAATTTGAGAAATTGGTAAAATTTTTATTATCATACTCTCTACCATTGTCACATTGCAGAGCCTTTATATTAACTCCAAATTGAGTATTGACATAAGAGTGAAAAATGGAAAAAGTAGGAAATGCAGCTGACTTATTTTTCAAGGGAAAAGCCCATAAATAATGAGAAAAATCATCTAGAAACAACTCATAATAACGAAATCCGGATTGACTTAAAACAGGAGAAGTAAATAAGTCACTGTGGATGATATCAAACGGTTGCATAGTTCGTGTTAGAAATGATTGATGAAAACAGTGTTTGGAAGCTAAAGTCAGAAAACAGAGTTTAGCTGGAAGCAGTCAGAGTTTAGTTAAACACTGACTGGAAGCGCAACAGAGGTTGTTAAACTCTGTAGCGGTATTGTCTGAAGAGTCAACAGTGTTTGTAGATTGATTTGAGATAAATATGGAAGCAATATCTTTGAAGATTGGAAAGCTGTCAAAGAGATTGAGTTGACTTGGAAGACTTGAGCAATCGTGATTGATATCAATTGTATAGCTTAATTATAGGAGAATCAATTACTGATTGTACGAAGCTGTATGTTCTATAAATACAGTTAGGTTAACCCTAGAAGGGTAGTCGAACATTGAGAAATCTTTTGATTGTAACCTAAGCAGCTCTCTGTGATATTTACATCACCGAGAGAGGAATTATTAATTCCAAACAGTTTTTAATTGTTAAACAGTGTGTTCTTGTTAAGTTACTAATACAGTATTTGATTGCTTATTGTGTATTCGACCTAACAAGTGGTATCAGAGCCTAATCTGTTACTTTATTACAGTTAAAGATCCAAACACAAGAGTAATCAATGGCAGAGATACCTCCACCATCTGAGAAAGCCCCTACTACTGTTAGTAGATATGAGACAATAAGGGTTCCTATACTTAGGCCATCAGAGTATGCAATTTGGAAGGTGAAAATGACCATGTTTCTGGAGGCTACAGATCCAGAATACCTTGATAGAATATATGAAGGACCTCACAAACCAACAAAATTATCTCTGCTGCTGCTGGTGAGGAATCAAAGGTCATTCCAAAGGAAAAGAAAGATCTAACTGCTGAGGATCTTTCATCTATTGCAAAGGATGCAAAAGTGAGACATTTACTTCACAGTGCATTAGACAATGTTATGTCTAATAAAGTGATTAACTGCACAACTGCAAAGGAAATATGGGATGCACTTGAGGTTAGGTGTCAAGGAACTCCTGCAATCAAGAAAAACAGAAGAAACATACTCACTCAGGAGTATGAGCACTTTGAGGCAAAGTCTGAAGAAACCATGACAGAAACATTTGACAGATTCTGTAAACTGCTCAATGATTTGTCATTGGTTAACAAAGAGTATGATTTAGAAGACTCAAATCTCAAGTTTCTTCTTTCTCTACCTGAAAAGTGGGATGTGAAAACAACCACTATAAGAGATAACTATGAACTTGGTGAAACAGAGATTGATGAAATTTATGGACTGCTCAAAGCCCATGAATTGGAATTGGAGCAGAGAAATAAAAGATCAAGTAGAAAGTCAAAGTCTGTTGCACTTAAGGTTGAGGAGAAACCATCAAAGAAGGAGGCATCAAGGAGAAAAGCAAAAGGGAAAGCCTTAGTCATACATTCAGAGAATGAGTCATCAAACACTGATGTTGACTCAAACACTGATGGATCATCTGATTCTGAAGATGATGAGGAAATGATGCAAATGGCTGCTTTGATGGTAAAGACCTTCAAGAAGATGGGATACAAGAACTTCAAGAAGGGAAAGAGATTCTCCAGGGACTATTCAAAGTCTGACAAGAAGAATTTCAAGAAATCTGAGGGAAAGGACTTCAAATCTGGTAAGAAAGATAAGTCTGAAATTCAATGCTACAAGTGTAAGGAGATGGGACACTATGCTCCTGAGTGCAAGAAGGGTAAAACTGAAAAGGCACTCTACACCAAAGGCAGAGATTGGGCAGACACTTCAGATTCAGATGAGGAAGTCAACTATGCTCTAATGGCTACTACTCAGACTGAAAATGATGATCTCAAGGTACCTCCAACTACCTATGCTTATAACACTGATAATATAACTGAATTGAGAATTTATCTTAAGGCATTACATATCAGTTATAGGGATCAGACTTTAGAAAATGAAAGGATAAAGTCTGAGTGCTCTCAACTCAAAGAAAGAAATAAGCTTGTTGAGGAACAGCTAGAGAACATGAATAAAATTCAAAAAGAGAGAGATGATGCAGTGTTTATTGAACAGGAGTTGCTAGGTAAGTATAAGCAACTAGAATCTGAATTGGAGGATACTAAACACATCATTAAAACTTGGACACACTCTGGTAAAGACACCCAAGAAGTGTTTCAGTCAGACACAGTAGGTCTAGGTTACTCTGTAGGAGATGAACTTAGATTTGAAAATCAGGTAAAGGTTAGACCACATTGTTCATCTGAGGGTAATGTCATGGGAACAGGTGGACCTAAGACTGAAGCACAGAAAAAGGCTGTTAAAGAGTCATATGCTAAAACTTTTGTTAAAGAGGCTAACATTGGCTTAATGACAGATAAACAACTCAAGCATAAGCTTAAGGAGATAAAATCTGTCAACAAACAGAGATTGCCTAAGAAAAACAAAAATGGAAAAGTAGGCATCACATCAGGAATTAAGCCAATGCTTGCTTCATTAGCTCCTAGAAAAACATGTTTTAATTGTGGTAGCACTAATCATCTTGCTAGTTTCTGCAGTAAGAATAAGAACATTAATTCTTTGCCTTCTAAAACTGCAGTAAAGAGTGATTATGTGAGAACTAGACCACAGACTTTATGCAAACACTGTGGAAGTACTTGGCATTCTATTTACACTTGCAGAGATTATCATGCTATTTATTATAATTACTATGAACCCAAACCAAATTTGAAATGGGTTAAAGTAAACTCTGCAAATGTAAACTCTGAAAAAGTTAGCTTAAACTCTGTTAATGAAAATTCCGCTGCAAAAGCTAACAGAATTAAGAAAGCCAAAGGATCCAAGCAAGTCTGGATCCTTAAAACTAATAATCAGTGATTGTTTGTGATTGCAGGGCACCAGGGTTAGTACCCTAGTTGTGGACAGTGGATGTTCAGGACACATGACAGGAAATAAAGCCCTGCTATCAGAGTTTGAGGAGAAGGCTGGCCCAGAAGTTTCCTATGGAGATGGCAACATAGGACATACACTGGGATATGGCAATATTAATCTTGGAAATGTCATCATCACAAATGTAGCTCTGGTTCCAGGACTCAAGCATGATCTGCTATCTGTGAGTCAAATCTGTGACAGAGGATATCATGTGGATTTTCAGCCTGAATATTGTCAAGTGATCAGTAAATCTACAGGGAAAGTTGCTCTAGTTGGAAACAGACACAATAACATCTATGAAATCAAATTGTCAACAAACACTGATGGCAAAGCAGTGTGTCTGTCTACAAGGATGTCCAGTGAAGAGAGTTGGAAATGGCACAAGAAACTCTCTCATTTGAACCTGAACAACATCAATGAGCTAATCAAGAATGATCTTGTAAGAGGTCTACCAAAGTCCTTGTTGAATGTAGAAGGACTGTGTGATTCTTGTCAAAAGGCTAAACAGAGAAAAGTCTCCTTCAAAAGCAAATCTGAGTCTTCAATTGTTGATCCTTATCATCTACTACATGTTGATCTTTTTGGTCCAGTGAATGTAATGTCTCTTGGAAAGAAGAAATATGCTCTAGTCATTGTTGATGAATATACCAGGTTCACATGGGTATATTTTCTTGCAAAGAAGGATGAAACTGCATTAACACTGACAGAACATGTAATTCAACTGGAAAAAGGGTCAGAGCATCAAGTAAAGATAATCAGAAGTGACAATGGAACTGAGTTCAGGAATTCATCAATGGAAGAATTTTGCAAGAGTAAAGGGATAAAACAAGAGTTTTCTGCACCTGGCACTCCACAACAAAATGGTGTAGTGGAGAGGAAGAACAGAACCTTGATAGAAGCTGCCAGAACCATGCTAGATGAAGCAAAGTTGCCAACATATTTCTGGGCAGAAGCAGTTCAAACTGCTTGTTTTACTCAAAATGCAACACTGATCAACAAGCATGGTAAAACGCCATATGAAATGGTGAAGAAGAAAAAGCCAAATCTAAAATATTTTCATATTTTTGGATGCAAATGCTTTGTGTTGAAGACTCATCCTGAACAGTTGACCAAGTTTGACCTAAAGGCAGATGAAGGAATTTTTGTTGGCTATCCACTGTCAACAAAGGCATTCAGAGTTTATAATCTGAGAACTAGAGTGATCATGGAATCAATTCATGTGTCATTTGATGACAAGAAAATAACTGGACTTGAAGATGTAAATGAACATGATCAACTGCACTTTGAAAATGAAGAATTATTCTCTGAAAAAGTAAACTCTGATCAGACTGATTTAACAAACTCTGTTCATCTAAACTCTGAACCTCTACTGGTAAATACTGAAGAAACTCTTCAATCAGAAACAAGGGAAGAACCAGTTGAGGGGGAGCATGAAGAATCACATCAAAGTAATGATTCAAACTCTGATCATTCAAATTCTGAACAGTCACATTCAGGAGGAGCATCTGAAAATGAAGAAAGTCACCAAGAAAATCAGGAGAGCATGGATCAAGGGGGAGGATCACATGATGACAGAAGCAATCTGTCTTCTGCAAGAAAATGGACTAAATCTCACACACCTGATTTGATTATTGGTGATCCTGATGCAAAAGTAAGGACAAGAAGTGCAACAACAAATGAATGTCTGTTTCATGCATTCTTGTCACAAAGTGAGCCAAAGAAAGTGGAAGAAGCTCTTAAAGATGCTGACTGGATAACAGCAATGCAAGAAGAGCTAAATGAATTTGAAAGAAATGAAGTGTGGACACTTGTACCAAGGCCCAAGAACAGATCCATTGTTGGTACTAAATGGGTTTTCAGGAATAAAACTGACAGTGAGGGTGTTATCACAAGGAACAAGGCAAGACTGGTTGCAAAAGGCTACTCACAACAGGAAGGAATAGACTATGATGAAACATTTGCTCCAGTGGCTAGATTGGAGGCAATCAGAATTTTTCTAGCATATGCCTCTCATATGAAATTCAAAGTGTTTCAGATGGATGTAAAAAGTGCATTTTTGAATGGAAAACTTGAAGAAGAAGTGTTTGTGGAACAACCACCAGGGTTTGTAGATCCAAAATATCCAGATTATGTCTACAGGTTAGACAAGGCACTCTATGGACTTAAGCAGGCACCAAGGGCATGGTATGAAACCCTTGCCAAATTTCTACTAGAAAGTGGATTTCACAGAGGTACTATTGACAAAACTCTGTTTTACTTCCAAAATGGTAGTGACTTGCTTTTAGTTCAGATATATGTGGATGACATTATTTTTGGGTCTACTAATGATAAACTCTGCAAGAAGTTTGCCAAACTCATGCAGTCAAGATATCAAATGAGTATGATGGGAGAGCTTAGTTATTTTCTAGGCCTACAGGTGAAGCAAACAGATGATGGAATTTTTATAAATCAAGCAAAATATACCAGAAACCTTCTCAAGAAATTTGGTATGCTTGATTGTTCATCTGCAACAACTCCCATGGCAACTGCAACAAAATTGGACAAAGATGCAGGGTCATCAGTAGATATGACAAGTTACAGAGGAATGATTGGTTCTTTACTCTATTTGACAGCTAGCAGACCTGATATCATGTATGCAACTTGTTTGTGTGCAAGGTTCCAGGCAGATCCAAGAGAACCACATTTAACAGCAGTAAAGAGGATATTCAAGTACCTCAAGGGCACTATGACTTTGGGGCTGTGGTATCCAAGAGAATCAGAGTTTAAACTTCTTGGTTACTCTGATGCAGACTTTGCTGGATGTAAGATAGACAGAAAAAGCACCAGTGGAAGTTGTCAATTTTTGGGTGACAGACTTGTTTCCTGGTACAGCAAGAAACAGAAGTCAATATCTACATCTACAGCTGAAGCAGAGTATATTGCTGCTGGTAGCTGCTGTGCACAGATTTTATGGATGAAGAATCAACTGCTGGATTATGGATTAAGGTATACCAAGATACCTATTTACTGTGATAATCAAAGTGCTATTGCAATGACAGGTAATCCAGTGCAACATTCAATGACAAAGCACATCAGCATAAGGTATCACTTCATCAGAGAGCATGTAGAGGAAGGCAACATTGAGCTTCACTTTGTGTCTACAGAACAACAACTTGCAGATATCTTCACCAAGCCATTGAGTGAAGCTACATTTACAAGACTGGTCAATGAACTAGGAATGGTCTCTAGTTTTGACTAGAGATGTTGGTTAGACTCAAAAACTTATTTCTAAAATATGTTGCTCATGTTATGTGAACCTTAGTATTAAATTCTGTTATGCATGTTTATGTTTAAAACTTTTTAAACTCTGTCAGCATGTCTGTCTGTTAAACACTGTTAACATGTTAGATACACTCAGTGAATTCAGAATTGATTATTGTCTGAATGAAAACACCAATGAAGAAAAATGTATGAAGCATGATTCTTAGTAAATAAATCATGATTCTTTCTGAGTCACTGTAATCTAATCAGACTTTGTGCAGTAAATCAACACAGCATGATACTGTTTCATATTTATAGCATCTCTTAGTTTATTCAGTCCTAAACTCTGAGTCTATGAATATTGTGTGCATTGCCTCTCATAAATAATTTTGGTTATTGATGAACTCTAAACTCTGATAAGTGACATTCTGTTTCCAAAGGTATGGTTCATGATGATTCCTTGTTTGTACTTGTGAAAACCATAAAACTTGAGATTTGTCATTGATTAGTTTGGTGAGTTCAGATTCATGTCTACAACCTGTGAGAGTTTGAGCCAAATCAGTGATTGATACATTTTCTATCAATCAGTATTTATTGTTGTGTGATATTCATCAGGTAGTATGTTTCTCTAGAACTTGTATTAGACCATTTTGAGACTACATGATATGTGTGTGCATGAAAATGATAAAGGCAATAGGATTTACCATTTCTTCAAACACTGTTCAAAAATTCTTTTGAACTTTGTTCAAACACTGTATAAACACTGTTCATAATTTCCATCCTTAGTAAACCCCTTTGAGCCTTATTAACTGCTCATTTTTCTTATACTCTGAAGTGTTAAGAGCAGTTATATATATATTTTTTTTCCCTCAAGCAGATGAATGTTTCTCAAGAAAAGAAAAGTTTACTCAGTATATATGCTAAATAAAAAATAAAAAAATAAAAAAAAAAAAGAAAAAAAAAAGAGGGCATATATACTGATCTTGTACAAATATATACTGTGACTGAACACTTGAAGTCACTCATGAATAAAACATCTCTTTTCATCTGTTTGATCTTACTCCATTTAAACCCTGAATAAAGTCCTTTTGATTTGTGAATACATGTACTCAAAGTAGTGTAGATTTGGTGGACATTCAAGCATATGGTAGATTCTGCTATTTCTGATTGAATGTGAGTGTAAACACTTCACCTAAACACTTGTGTGTTTGAGAGTTTGTGAGATTATCCAGTTCATGACTGTTATTCACTGAATGAAACTCTGATTTCTATCTCTTGATCTTTTTGTCTTCTAAGACTGTGTGCTTTCTTGGATAATCATGGACATCAAAGGGAATAGAAGTTTTCAGATTTCTGTATTACAGTAACTACAGAGTTTAGCATTCATCAAACAATCAGTGTTTACTATGAGAGTTTGTGCATTCAGTGTTTATTGATTTTTGTTATGGATTTTATGAAATATTAGATGCTCTAAAAATTGATTTCAGTAAACTCTGCTTCACACACACTTAATTCACAACTGTGCAATTTTTGAAAGGGTTTTAGTGATAAAGTTGGATAATTGATAAACACTGTTGAGTTGTGTTAAGTACTCTGAGGTAAAATCTCATTGAGATGATTTGACTATTTTGCAGTAATTGGGGTAGTTGACAACTGTTAATTAGTGTAATTGTCGTGATTGGAATGACAGCGGTAATTATTAAGTGATCCATTGGTTGTTTGACACGTGTCACATGTTAATGTCCCACTCACACACTACTCTACAACAGTTGCGCGCTTTTACTAAATAAACGATTGAGTTTTAATTTTACTCTAATCGTCTTTAGTCTCTCACTCCATATCGATTCACATTCACCCACTCACAGTTACTTGCATATTCATTCACTTTCACACTTCTCATATACTCTCTTTCACATTTTGATAAACACTTACAGTGCATATACATCTTTTCTCTGAATATCTTCGTATCACTTTTTACTGATGGCAACTAAAGCGTTTGATGCAGCAGGGTTAGTTTTTCTCCCTAGTAACTATGCAGCACCATTGGAGAATGCAAATGCTCCACAGGCATTTCATTTGTTCCAAAATTTCTTGAATGATTCTGAGATAGGGAAAGCTCTAACAGCACCACCTACACTGTCTGCTTCGCAAATTGCTGCTTTCTGGACAAACTCTGTATATGATGATGGAGAAGAGTCTGGCACTCCCACAATCACTTTCACTCATGATGAATCAGAGTATATTATTACTCCAACTACTGTTAGGGATGCTCTGGACTTTGAGACACACACTTCTTACAGTGTTGTTGGTCATGATCGTTTGAGGACAATGTTGGAGCAAATTGGGTGTGCAGGAAACTTGAACAAGATAGGGTCTTTGAGACGGCCAAGTTTGAGAAAGGAATGGAGTTTCTTTTTCGATTGCATAACAAGGGCTTTTGGAAAGAAGACAACAAACTGGGATGCACTTCCTCTTGATACTCTTCAAATTGGTCATGCTCTACTATATGGAGGTAACTTCGATTTTGGTAGACTAGTACTAATGAACTTGGGAGAGCGTTTGTCTGAGTCTACTACTGTTTATTTTGCTCGTTTTTGTCAAATATTATTCACTGCGTGTGTGCCTAACATTCCAATTGTTGAAGCTGATGTTATTCAGCCTTTTCAAGTTGCTAAGAGAATGTTTTCTGATTTGACAAACAAAGATGTCACTAAACAGCAAATACCTGAGATGTTTATGCCTTTAGCCTTACAAAACTATGTAAACCAACCCCAAGAACCTCAATCACCACAACAAATACCTGAACCATTAGATACCATAAACTCTGAACCAACATCTACAACACCCACACCCACTGTACCTACTACATCTCATCAACCACAACCAGAAACCATAAACTCTCCACCAATAAATTCTCCACCTTTAAACACTGAACCTTTAAACACTGAAACCTTAAACACTGAAACCTTAAACTCTGAGCCAGCACCTATTGAACAAACCAAAACCAAGCCAAAAAGAAAGAAACACACTGCCCAAAACACTAAACACTCAAAGGCTAAACAAACAATACCTGGAGCTGTTTATACAAGAAGAAAGAAACAGAAAGCAAACAGACCTTCACTTTCACCACCAAGAGAGAGCTCAAGTGAAGATGAAGAGGAGAATGTGATACCTCCAATCAAGAAAAGGAGATTAATTCTTTCTGATTCAGATGAAGAGAATCTTGTTGAAACTCCAGAGGTGGTTTCACAGCAAACACCTACTGTTGAGGTTACAGTGAATGTTGCTATACCTGCAGAGGTTGAAATGCCTGCAGAGGATATTATCACTGACAAAGTTGAAATACCTACAGAGGATAAAATGCCTGTAGAAGAGGATAACAGAGATGGCTTTTCACCAATGGATAATATTTTTGACTCATTTGAACCATTCTCTGATCCTATCTCACCTATTGTTCATACTGAAGCTCCTGGTGTAGCTGATGAGCTTGCAGTAAAAGTTCCTGAAGCTGAAGCATCACACACAGAGCTGGTATCTTCTCAAATTCAAGACAAAGGTGATGAAGTTGATCAGGCAACAAAGATAATTTCTGAATCCATGCCTGTTGAAGCTACAAAGGCAAACTCTGTTGCAGAGCCTGTGCAACATGAGGTGACTGTTGAGAAGGTTGCAGAAGTTGTTGAAGAAACTGTGGCTGACACTGCCCAGCACAGTGGTTCTTTAAAAGATGATCAATCTAAGGATGCAAGTGCTGAAGATGAATCTGCTAGTAGTGCAAACTCTGACTCTTTTGTGAGTGCACCTGCCCAGACAGATAATAAACATACACCTTTTGATCAGCCTTGTCCATCTCATGCAGTTGAAGTAGAGCATCTTGCTAAATCTGCTGAAAATTGGTATAAACAAGACTGCATTTTTCCAAAAGGCAGAGCATCTGAGTTTGTTAAGCAAACTGCAAAGCAAATTTCAAATCCAGAGATCTTATCCTGTTTAAAGGCAACTGTGGTGCAAGTCAAGACTCTGGAAGGTAATTTTGCTGAAACAAAACAAGAGATTGCTTCTTTAAAGACTGAGATACAGTCAAGAGAATTGAAGATGGATAGAGAGTCTAAAATAAAAGCTGTTCAGCTGTCTAAAGTTCAAGACACTCTCTTTGCCAGGCTAGGTAAAGTTGAAGAAAATCAGACTGCTTTGTTTTCTAAGGTGGATTCCATTGCTAACTCTTTAGAGCTCATTACATCAATACTTATACCTGATGATGTCAAAAAGGGGGAGAGAGTGACTAAGTCTAAATGCAAAGTTTCTCAAACTCTGACTCAAAAGGATGATGCTGGAGATGGAGGGGCAAGTGATAAGAGCAAGGTCTTAAACTCTGAAAAGCAAACTCTGAGATCTGGCAAATCTTTTAAATCACAGTCTGTTGGAATAAACACTGAAACTCAAGGTACTTCAAAGACCAAGAGTTTGGAATTAACATCAAATCCAAAGACTGATGAAGAGTTAGCTGTTAAGCTTTTTATGGAAGAGAATGCAGAAGGAGTTACTTTAGAAGATGCTAAAGCTGAAGAGAAGAGTTTACAAGAAAAGCATCTGAAAGCTCTAAAGTCTGAAAAAGCAGAGAAGAATGTGAAAGTTGCTAAAGCTGCAAAGCCTGTTCTTAAAGGCATTCAAATCAAAGAACCTGTTGGTACAGATCAAAGAATGCAAGTATTCAGAAAACCAACAGATGCAGAAGCCAAGCAAAAGCTGAAAAGTATAGTTACAACCTCTGTTGATACACATGTTGTACAGAAGAATGAAAACACAACCTCTGTTGCTGCACAAGTTGTGATCACACCATTATTGTCTTCTCAGTTGAAATCAACATTTAAGAGAGGTGCTCCTCATGATTCAAGACTAGAAGCTACAATTCCAATGGATTTTACTGATGGTAGAGCTCTTTCTGGTAAAGTTGGATACAACAAAGAAGGCATAGGCTCACACAGAGATAAAAGGCAATATGTTGGTCCTAGAGATCCTTCTTCACTGTCTGTTCCAGGTCGTGGTGTCACTCAAGAGAGTTTGGACAAACTGGAGTCAGTACAGCTTGTATATCAGAAGAGTTTAGAAAAGGATTTCTTGCTATATTTCATGGCTGATGGAACAGTATTTAAAGTCTCTGAAAAGGATATCGAATTAAAGTATGCTGAAGAACTTGAATATGTCCTATATATTTTCAGAGTGAGAAATCAAAGAGCTCAGTCAGTTGCAAATGTGCTTCAACAAAGAATGATTCAAAACCTTGCAAGAAGGCAAATGAAATTCAACAGCAAGTATGTTCCTAAATACAGAGATTGGAATGGAAATTTGATTGAAATGGAGAAGGGAACTACAAAACTGAAGACTGATCTTGGAATCACTGTTCTGGATTTCAATGTAAAATCTGAAGAGGTGAAATACATAAGGCTGGGAAATGAGATGAGAAGAAACAAAATCTACGATCTTAGAGCTGCTATCTATCAAACTGATGAGAATGATCCTCAGTTGAGAGAAATCAAAGAAGCTATGCAGATAGAGCTTGAAAATGCTGAAAGAAGGTTGCTTATAGACTATCTCAGAACAATGCCTGATCTGCAAGAGATTAGAAATTAAAGTCTGTAATAATTTTCTTATTTTCTGTAGAATTTGTTAAGTAATAGCTTAAACTCTGTTTGTATGTTAAACACTGTAAAACTTTGTATTTGTTTTGACATCATCATTTACTGTAAACTTGTACATTCTTGCTAATGGACAAGTTGGGGGAGATTGTTAGAAATGATTGATGAAAACAGTGTTTGGAAGCTAAAGTCAGAAAACAGAGTTTAGCTGGAAGCAGTCAGAGTTTAGTTAAACACTGACTGGAAGCGCAACAGAGGTTGTTAAACTCTGTAGCGGTATTGTCTGAAGAGTCAACAGTGTTTGTAGATTGATTTGAGATAAATATGGAAGCAATATCTTTGAAGATTGGAAAGCTGTCAAAGAGATTGAGTTGACTTGGAAGACTTGAGCAATCGTGATTGATATCAATTGTATAGCTTAATTATAGGAGAATCAATTACTGATTGTACGAAGCTGTATGTTCTATAAATACAGTTAGGTTAACCCTAGAAGGGTAGTCGAACATTGAGAAATCTTTTGATTGTAACCTAAGCAGCTCTCTGTGATATTTACATCACCGAGAGAGGAATTATTAATTCCAAACAGTTTTTAATTGTTAAACAGTGTGTTCTTGTTAAGTTACTAATACAGTATTTGATTGCTTATTGTGTATTCGACCTAACAGTTCGAGAAAGAGAAACTGAAAAAGGCAATTTGCAATGTTTTCCCAATTGACAAGCATGACAAATGGTGGAGTTATTCTCCTTATTACACTCAATAAAATTATTGGTCCTAAGAAAGCTTAAAATAGATTCTCCGGGATGTCCCAAACGATTGTGCCATGTAGAAGGAGTAATGACAATAGAAGATGATGGTAAACTGGAAGATGGAAAGGTTGAGGCCAGCGGATAAAGATCACCCACACTACTACACCTCGTCAATATTTCCCCCGTTCGAAGATCCTTCACAGAGAAACCAAAAGGGTCAAATTCAACACATACGTGATTATCTTTAGTGAATTGACGAACAGAGATTAAATTTTTAACTATATTGGGTGCATGGAGAATATTTTTAAGAGTAAGGGACGGGTGTAGGTTAGGAAGAGTTGATGTGCCTGAACCTCTAACAGGAATTTTGGTACCATCACCGACCAATACATTTGAATTGAAATTACGCCAATTTACAATATAAGGAAGACTACCTGGATTATTCATAACATGAGAGGATGCGCCAGTGTCCATGTACCAATTTTCATCCGGCTGTTGAAGTGATAGTGTGTTGAAAAATGTCGGTAGATCAGTTGGTTGGTATCCATTAGTGAGAAATGCTTTCGGTTGTTGCTGCTGATTTGGACGTGGAGCAGGTCCAAGAAGCCCCTGGTTTTGAGTTGCAGGTAACCCACGCCATTGTGTAGGTTGTGTGGGATACGGACAAGGTGGGTATGCCCATTGTGGCATCCATGGACCTGGCCAGTTACCATGAAATTGTTGCTGATGTTGGTTTCCCCGACCAGCTACATTCCCACGTTCTTCTTTCCTCTGTTAGAACGGCCACCACCACATCCTCCACGACCACCACTTTGATACTGTCGTTCTTGCTGATTGCTTGACATTAGATGGCCTTCTCCAGATGCAACCAAGACGGTGGGTGAAGAGGCAGAATTTCCCTTTTTATTTTTCTCACGACTTGTGCGATCTAACTCAAGCATGGAGCATGCTTTGTCAAAAGATGGCAAGGGGATTGATTGCTAAATGATGGTTGCAATCATTGCATACTCTTCGGTGAGGTGAGCCACTAGTTGTAAAACCAAGCGTTCTTCTGAAACAGGATGATCAATAGCGGCGAGTTTGATTGATATTATTTTTAGGGCTTGACAGTATTCATCAAGGGAGGAGAAATCTTCGAGATGAGTTGCACCAAACTGATTTTCAAGGTGCACAACGCGAGTGCCCTTGTTGTCTTGAAAAAGGTTACGTAAGCGTTCCCAAGCCACCTTAGCTGTAGCCTTTTCATCAAGAATTTTGTACAAGAGATCTGTAGATATGGTGCCGTAAAGCCATTGAAGAACAATTGCATCAAGACGATCCCACAAATCATCATCAATGTCCTTCGGCTTCTTAACCTCTGAATCGATATGATCGAGAACATTATATGCCTTTGCGGTATTACGGAAGAGTGTTGTCCAGGGAGAATATTGCACCTTATTCACATCAAGAGTTAGAGGAATAAGGTTGCGAATATTTGTAACATTTAAAGCAGGGTGAAACACATTGGATACAGTCTGCTCCTTGGTACTGTCGGCCATGGAGATAAAGAGGAACAAGTAACAGGAAGAAGAAAAGAGGTTTATAAGAAAGGATTAGAGAAAAGAAATAGTGGTGGCTAGGGTTTGGCTCTGATACCATGTAATAGAGTGAATAACTCCCCTGCCTATCTATATTATCTCATGGGTATATATACACCAGATGATTACAAGATTACAGCCATATTTAGTGCTAATTACATAAATCAGGGATATCAAATATTTACGTACTAACAGTTTATAGAAATTTTAAAATGCGTGTCGAACCCACCATCCCAAATATTAAGAATTAGATGGTACAAAAAGGATATATTTTAGCTGAAAAGGTAATGGATTAAATAAAATCGTTCGTAATTTTATTATAACTTTCTAAAAATTTAAAATACCTAAATGAAATAATGCTAACCAAAGAAGCATAATAGTCCATCTAGGGCTGCTCATGGGTCTGCCAACCCGAAATAACCAACCCAACCCGACCCTATTTTGGGCCGAACTAACCGGACCGTCCAAAACCGAAACCCGATTGGGTTAATTATCTGTTGGGCCGAATATAATGGGTTGGGTTTGGGTTTAACTATTTAAAACCCTGAACTAACCCGACCCGGTTAAATATTAGTGGTCCACTTATAATACCCAGGCTCCAGCCCAGCCCATTTAGAATACACCTAAATCCCTAAACCTAATTACACTTATGTCTACTAAAAGAATCAGAAACTATCTCTCGATCATAAAATTTCTCCCACAACCCACTCTCTCTCCCTCCTTTATCTCCCTCAACCGCATATCTATATATGTTACTGCTCTATTTCTGCTGTTCTTATGTGTGTATGGTGATGACCGGGCTGCGTGTGTATGTGAATTCCGTGTGTGAGTGTGTTATTGTTGTGTGGGTGGGTCGATGGTGATGCTATGAAATTGATTTCCTCCCCTGTTTTCTTCTCTTTACCCTCGCTGTGCTCGTGTGTGTGTACATACGGTAAATTTGTATGTGTGTGTGACCGATTGGGGTTGAAATTTGGAGGCTTTCTGTGGTTCGATTCGGGTGTGTTGCAGCTGTGAATTATCGTGTGATGGATGCTGTGTGTGTGGGTTTGATACGCGTGTGTGAGTTTTAAGTATGGTGTGCGTGTGTAGTGTGAAAATGTGTTGGTGTATATATACATGATTTATGCTGGTATGAATTGGAAATGGGTGAAATGAAGTGATGTTACTAAGTGTGTGATTCTGTGGGTCTTGTTTTTGTTATTAATTTGCCATTTGCTATTTCTGAGTTTGCTTTGTTGGATTCAAAATTTGGGTTCGGGTCGATTTGCTGGGTTTCATTTTCATGTCTGGTATTCGAGCTGCGAGTTGTTTGCTGCTATTACATGTCCAATGCCATTTAGTTCATTATCATTAATTAGCTATTTCATTCTATTAGTTGTCATGTTTCTTTTATTATCGTGTCCACCATTTTACATCAAATTCAATATTAATCGTTGTCAAGTTCCTTTTATTCAAGTACTGGTTACACGATTTGAATTCACTTGTGCATTAATATTTTTACTGGTTACTTTATTTAGATTCATTAATATGTTACTTGATTTTTATTTATGACTTGATATCATATTTCTAAGTTTATGAATTTCAGACTTTTAGTATTTTAACCCGAACCAAACCGAATTAATTGGGTTGGGTTCCATAATATTTTTTTAATTAATGGGTTGATTTTTTATTAAACCGAATTAATTGGGTTGGGTCACTAAAACGGGTATAACCGGTCCAAACCGACCCATGAGCAGCCCTAACTCCATCCGTTCCTAAAAAGCACACATATAAAGGTTAGTTGGATAATATTTTTCAACTAATACCCTTAATTATTACATTGGAAAATGAGAATAGTGTTAAGTTTGGAAAAAGACAAATTTTGGATACAATAAATGTAATGATAGTTTTGAAAATTACCTTAAATTTGTATTCAAAAAAGAAAAGGGACATGTAAAATGCTCTGTTCTAAAAAGCGGCCGCCGCCTAGGCGGTTTTGAAGGCCTAACCGCTTCGATTAGTACAAAATCGGGGAATTAAGCATTTTTCATGGGATTAAGCGGGTTTAGGCGGGATTAAGCGGATTTATGGGGGATTTAGACGGGAATTAAGCGGGTTTGACCAAATGTTGACCCTTTAATTATTCTTTTTAATTTTTTCTTTACATATTTTTCAAATTTCATATTATAAATTAAAATATATAATAAACATATATAATTTAAATAAATATGTATATATTCACAATCCTCTTAATGACTCGCTTAAATTCCGCCTAGGCGTCCGCTTAAGCGCTAAAAGGTCCTCCCACCACTTAGAACCGTTTACCGCTTTAGAACACTGGTAAAATGGGGCAAATCCATTTTTCAAAAGTGACATGTATTTTGGGACGGAAGAAGTATCGTGTAACTTCGTACCAACTTTTACACTAATAATTTAAAAATGAATTTGACCTTTTAGCAAAAAAAATAAATCTATATTATTATATAAAAGCCGAAACATTAAAAGTTTGGTCGGTCGATACGGTACATATTGATTTTACTTATTTACCCTTACTCAATTATAGATAAAATTCATCCTACTAACTAATTAATTTCCTTTTTCAGGTTAAACATATTATCTTTTCTATTTTTTATCAACTAAATAATTTCTTTTTCAGGTAAAATACAATATTTTTTATATTTTATCTAACTAAAATTTCTCCTTTATTAATCAATTTCCTTTTTCAGGTTAAACATATTACCTTTTCTATTTTTCAATAACTAAATAATTTCATTTTTCAAGTAAAATACAATATCTTATACATTTTATCTAACTAAAATTTCTCATTTTTCAAAAACACTACGAGCAATTTTGTTTAATAAAATAACATAATTATATTATAACTACTAGTAACTAATCAATTACATTTTTCAGCCAAAACACGTTACATTTTCTCTAACTAAAATCTATTTTTTTTCAATTATATCATGGACGATTACCTTTTTAAGCCAAAACATGTTACCTTTTTTTTTTCCTCTTACTAAAACCTCCATTTTTCGATTATATCACGGGCCATCTATTTAACAAATATAAAATAATAATATTATGATACTAATAATTTACCGATTACCTTTTCAACTAAAACGTATCGTCTTTTCTATTTTTTCTAATTAAATTCTCTTTTTTTCTAGAAATATCACGAGCAACATTAATTTCTTATTTTCTAAAAACAGTACGAGCAATTTTATTTAGTAAATAACATAATTAAATTATAATCTATCTATGTATACTATTATATTAAAGCCGAAAAATAGAAAGTTTTGGTTTTCGGTTTGGTTATCCTATTTATTAAAATAAAAGTTTTGGTTTTCAGTTTGGTTATCCTATTCATTAAAATAAAAAATAACATAATATAATTAATGGTAATTAACCGATTGCCTTTTTCACATTTATTTTTAGTTGAACATATTGCCTTTTATAAACACCTAAAAAATCAATCGTATCATATCCTTTAATCATTAATATTTTCTTTCTAATTAAAATATGGTACCATTTTAATTTAAAACTAATATTATAATCATTAATATATACCCGAAAATATCATACCATATTTTTTAATTATTAATAAATATATTAAAAATCCGTATACATTATTTATAATAGGGAAACATTAGTATAATCTTACAATAATTAATAAATACCAAAATATATAACACTATATCATCTAATAACTAACAAAATATAATAGAAATCTGTATACAATAAATAACGACCGTTAGATTTTTAGTAAAAAATCAGAACCGTTGGATCTAATGATTAGATATATTATATATTTAAATTAATTTACTAAAATTTCAAGGTTCAATTCTGTCAACAACACATTTTTTTTAAAAATTATATAATATAAGTTTTAAACCACATAAGTTGTTCCTATGTTGTTTTGAATATTTTAAAACCCAAAATGGAAATGTTGAATCCTAAAAAGTTAATTATTCAACCCCTAAAACAATTAAAAAAACTAAAAAAATTCCAAAACAAAACTTTATGTGGTGTTAATGAATAAAATGTAAGCCCAGTTTGATGCTTTTTTAAAGGCTGAAAACAAGAAACAAAAGTTGGGCCGGGACATTATTAGAACACCACATAGCTTAAATTGATTGACGGTCAAGTTTGTTATATTTTTGATGTGTTTCGTGTAGTTTGTGTAGTTGTGTAGGGTTATAAGTTATTGAATATGGTGGGAGAATTGAGTTAATGTTGGTGTGAATTTTGAGTTTTTAATGAAGAATGAGGTCTTCCATACAATTCTTGGGAGATTTGGAGTCAAGCAATTGAAGTATGGAAGTCTTGGCAAAAAGAACGGAAGGAAACGAAGGCGAAACGAAGAAAATAACGAAGAAAAAAAGTGCTGGGCAGATTTGGTGGTAGGCCGCGGCGCCCGTGCCTAGGCCGCCGCCTCGAGGGCATTCTGTCCACTCCGAAAATTGTCCTAAAAATCCTGATTCATTTCTAAAAATCCTGATTCACTGTTTGGGCCATATCTTGAGGAAAAGGTGTTTTGGATTGATATTTGGGTCCAAGTTTTTGAGCTGTCATATTTGGGATCATTTAACTTCAAATTGTGATATTAGGGGTCTTTTTTCGAAATTATATGGGCTATTAGGATACTAATTGTATTTAAGCAAGTTTTTTCAAATCCATTGTTTTCAGCAAATCCTTGTATAAGCTGCTTCTATGATTTGAATATTTGATATCTCAAAATGTTCAATGGAATCTTTGCCATCTCCGAGACTCAACAATTGGACGCATATGTGTTGGAAAAGTGTCAGTTTTTGGCGTTAGTTGAATGTCATCTGAATCCAATTTTATTTTCACATCCCAAAATTCTGAGTAAAGTCTGCACATGAATTAAAATGAAACTGGTATATCCTATGCATTTAGCTTCAAATTGTTGCCTCCTTTGAAACTCTAATGCATTGTCATTTCGATAAATGTCATTATTGTTAGTGTTAAATCACTAGTTGCAATATTCTCGGATGCCTGCTATGAATAAAACCTGGAGGAAAACTATCGCACATCAAAGCACCGAAAATTCGGGCTTCTCTGATCTCTTTCCAAGCTCCCATTTCCTTTACTTCACTTCTTCATCTAGCACCCTCATGAACTTCACTTCACACTTGGGTTTGATCTCATTTGCTCTGTTTTTCTTTTTAATCTAGCTACGATAAACCAAAATTTATTTGGTATGTCTAACTAGAATGCATGGAAATTGTCGTGTTATGTTAGTATTTGCAAGGTGAAACCGTTTTTAAAAGCCTTGAAGTTAGCGTTTCATATGAACTCAAATCAACATATATGAAAGTTTTCGAAGCCACACTTTGTGTTCTACTGAACCTCGTGCTGCAGCAGACTATATGACTACTACTAATTGTTTATATGTGAAGGCCGAGGCGGATCATCATTTGTTAGTACTTTAGTCTGTAAGGTGTCTTACTGTTCTTTATTTCCTAAAGAACCGGTTTCAGCTGCTTAGATTAGTTGTCTATAAGATACAAATAAATCTTTAGAATATGCGTATTTGTTTGTCGGAGGTGAATTTGAACAGAAAATCTCTACCTCTGTGCCATTGACAATTGTAACATAGTCAATAGTTAATGCATTGAGAGAAACTAAACCCAGTTGTTGTATATGCTAGTTGAATCGTTGATGTCACCTTGTGTTGTCAGGATGCTGTTTCACTTGCTACTACTGAAGAAGAACCTGAGGCCGCAGCAGCACAGAAATTGACAGACACTGCTTTTACTCGTGGCAGCGCTGATAATATCACATGCATTGTTGTCAAGTTTCACCATGAGAAATCAGAGCCTCTCGACCACAAGTGATCGCCGGACTAGGTTATCAGTTTATCTTTAATTTATACCTTTTCACATTGGATCTCCATCTGCAGTTGCACAACACCCAATAAATGCATGCCGTGCAAGAAGCTGGGTATTCAACTCATAATCACAGTTTTAAGATGCAGGTATTACAATATAAAATGAACATTAACATTAACCCAAAACATGAGTCTTAATTAGCTTCTGAGTTTTAAGCTTCACCGTGATACAGCATATTGCTGAATCGACCAACATGGGTGCACGACATAATGAACATTAGCTCAAAATGACATTAATGGACTATAACTGATATGAAATGGATAGAGCTGAAAAAAGTGTGTAAATGGTAGGAGTCCGTGTCAAACAGAATTGTTGATTTGTTGTCCAGGTAGCCTCTGATGATAGTAACAATCAGGCTAAAGCAACTTTCTTCCAGTTCCAGCTATCTGTCTATGTTTCTTTCAAGCTAGCAAAATTTCATCTCCGTGGCAATGATAGAATGCACCTCGGCCAATAAGGCTACTCAGCACCCACCGTAGCTAATCGAGACCCAGCAGCAGCAGCATTGCCAATAACAGATTTAAACTTCATCACAACAATAAATAACAAGTTAAAGCACACAACTATCACTCACAAATTCACATAACATTACAAGGGATTACAGAATATAAACTACAAATTATTGACTCACAGACGGGAGAAACTCATATATAATTCTTCTTTCGTAAATCTTGAAGAATTAGTGAAGCAGCAGATCCCTCTGATTCCTTGATCCTCAACTTTTCCACTCCCTCCATACACTTTAAACCATCTGCAGTTTCAAAACTAACGGAGCATACAAATTTCCTAGCATGAGCTGGTCCGACCTCTTTTACAATGCTGTAATTTTAAGTGAAGCCTTAGCGTTAGGTAAGTTGTACATTTTAGATACATTGGTGTCCACACTGTTCTCTCTTGTATTTTATATGTTCCCTCTTGTATTATATATAATAATCATATATATCGAACTAGTTCACTGAACTCCTAAGAAATTTAGTTCAAGAGTGTCATTTTATATGTGATTATGATCACTTAACAGAATTTCGTTCCAGGAACCACAGAGCACAGAGGCTCCATCTATTTACTCCCATTTCGAAAATCAATAATGAATGTCCAAGATAACTAATTATCTCTTATCCCCATATAAATCATATTCGTGACATTACTTATTTATCAAAGAAAAAATGCAAACTAGATGTTCTTAGCCCAATTTTTATTTCTGAAGCATGTAAACAAATGATGTGATTGAGGAGTACGAGGAACTTTGTGGCAATCACAGAAAATGTTGAAGCATTCATATTTCAAGAAAAAAAAATTATACCTGTAATGTGGTTTTGACCATTTCTTCTTGACACAAACTTCATGCAACTTTTTCTTTGCAGCAGCTTCAACCTCAAAGTTATTATTCATGTCGTCACAAACATCCATCTTGACATTGTTATGTGCTATCATCTCCAAAGCGGCCTTAGCTGCCTGAAGTTTGGCATTTTCTTTTTGATCTGAAGAAGCAGAAACAAAAAAGTTGCCATCTATATATACACTTGCAATGTTTTTGTCGTCTTTCCTCCCTGGCTTAATATCAACATGGTGCCCATCCTTTTGGCACATCTCAAACAACATTGATATAGGTTGTGGTTGTTGTTGTAGCATGTCAGGAGTAACAAGAGGCTCAAGTAGGTCTCTAACAACCTATAAAACGGAAATTTTCCTCAAAACACAATTAAACAATTTCATGGCAATAAAGTATAAACCTATAAATAACTGGTATTAGTTTATTTTTGTTATTGATTTTCAGCATCAAATATTTGCAAACATACCATTGCTAGAGATTTCTGAATATGCATTAAAAACTTAAATACATTAATGAAATAGCAGAACATGGAACAAAAACGCATACCACCCACATAGCCTGCAAATCAAACTTTTTGTCTACATATACCGCCGCTATAATCGACTCCACAATATCTGCAAGAACTTTAGGTGCCTTCATCGTACCCCCATGAACCACAATCCTATCTTCTTGATGTACTACTTCAAGAAATTCTCTGACCTAAATCACAATTTCAAAAACAATTAAACAAACACCATTGGTTACACAACAACAAAACTAAGAAATCCGAATTAGTTTAATTACTTATCGAGATTATTCAATTATCAAGTTAAAAATATTCTCTCCTACTATGATCGAATTGGGAAATTCAATTATTAGCTACCAGTTTATCGAAATTCTAGTGTAATAACAATAGCATAACAAAATTTTCAAATCCAACATCTCTGTGATAACAAAATTTCCGAATCCAACAAGTCTTGGAAAAAATAATAATACCTTGTCAGTTAGAGCTGTACTATTGTGTCTGACATACTTATAAAGCTCACGACGAACAGCCACACGAGCAAGCTTCTCGGTACTTATATTAGCAGCTCTAAGCAGCGTCAAATCACCCTGATCAAGCTGAGGATACGCAAGAAAAGCAAAATTACTAATCGCTAACCCCAATGCAGCATCACCTACGAATTCTAACCGTTCATAAGATTCGGATTGCACATAAGAAGGATGTGTCAATGCTTTTTCTATCAAAGTCTTGTCCATAAATTTGTATTTCAAAATTCCCTCTACTGCTCTAATGGAGTCACGCATCTCGATATCATCTACGTCGTCGTCGGTTCGCATAGTCACGATGTAGGAAGGACCAGCCATTTAAGTTTCAGATGGTGTGGTTTTCACTTTTCAGTAGAGAGGGTGAAACAGTTGGAAAAGAGGGAGGGACTTTGCTGCTGAGTCAACTACTCAAGTGCGTTACGTATAATAGGCGGAAGGGGATAAAAATAGAGCCTGTTTGGCAACAAAACTAGCTTTAAGTTGTTTTTGGGTGTTTGTCAATCCCCGTTTTAAGTCGATTTTAAATTAAAAAATTGTTTTAAGTCATAAATTCCATTTAGGTACTTTTGACTAATGATTTATCGATTTTTTTTCTTTTTTTTACGATTCTTGTAAAGTTAAAATATTATGTATTTAAAATTTTTTTTAGTCAAATTTCACTTTAAGTCAAAATTATTAAATTCTCATTTAACTTTAAGTAAAATTACCCAAACATTTTCATTCAACTTAAAGTAAACAACTTTACTTTCTTCTTTAAGTTAAAAACACCCCCATTAAATTAAAAGTAACTTATTTTAAGCAATCCCAAACGACCTCATAGTAACCGGCTTATATTTTATTTAAAGTTAAAATTTATTCTCTTTAACTTATTTTAATAATCAAATCAAATTTGAATACAACAAATCTGTCCATAATATTTATTATATTTCTATATATAATACTAGGATGGCAATTTTAATATAGTTATATTTAATTTAGAAATGAACTAATAATTGGCAAAAAAAAAAGATATGAACTAATAACATGGTGTACTATTTTGGGCGATGGCCAAGAATACCCACAAATTAAATACACATAACCAAAATATCCACCGCCAGTTGAGACGGCCCTAAATATCCACGGGACACGCTACTGCTGAAGGAGTGACATTCAAATACGCTACTGGTAACGGAGTGTTACGTAGATACCGAAGGGTTTCGAGCATCAAACGCAGCGGAATTAAATGTGAAAAAGAATAAAAATTGAAACCCTACCACAGGATCCATGCAAAAACATGATATTTAATTCGGAGTTAGATGATTACCTTAAAGAAGCTTTACAAATTAATGACACATGGAGTTCCAAAGCAATCACCACGTAGCCCTCTTCGATATCTACGTTGCTAAAGTAGTCCACACGAACGCTTGATCGTCCAACGATCACCAGAGCCGGTACTAGCCGAAGAACCTGTCTCTCTCTCTCTCTCTAGCCTCTCAAACGTTTTTCTCTAAAAACGAATTGCAAAAGTCTATCTTTAAACAATACATCATAATGTATTTATATGGAAGAGAGATTGGGCTAAACCCTAAATCAAATTGGGCTGCTTCAAACCCATTCTGATTTGGTTTTAATATTAAATTCGAATTCTATTTAATTATAATTAAGACCAGCTCAATTAATTAAATATCCAATTTTGAATTTAATAATTTAATTTAAATTCGTAATTTAAATTAAAACTCCTTTTAAACGTTCTTATTGTGTAACCTTTTAGGTTATTATTACGTTGGCAATAATTTTAATATCCAATAATAAAATTATAAACAATGAGCGGCATCTAGTGTTTGCACTAAATCACGCAAGCGTACATGGTCACAAGTAATATATGAATAAGTCAAGTTCGTTCCCACAGAGATCTGGTTATGGTTTTAATTCAGTAGATGTACCTATGCAATAATGTATGGTTATTATGCACTGCTAAGACAATTAACAATTTGGGGTTTTAACTATCTAAATTAAACTAAGATGCAAATTATAAAACTAAGAATTAAATTAGCTAATGAGAATTGAAATCGAATTACTTATGCAAGAGAAAACATGGAATCCTAACTTCATTAAATACTTTGCTTAGATCTAACGCCTTCAATCACTATATGCAATGGTTATGATATCTGATGGAACAACACGAAACAAGTACACGCTACCTGTCAGCATACGTATACCAAACTAAACATACATCCACAAAAGAGATAGAAGATGAATAGACACTAATTATGCTTAGACCCTATATGTCTATAGAATTTGAAAACATAACGGTTAAAGAGCAAGTTATCCATAAAGATCACACAGGACAATATAAGTATTTTCATCTCATACTACGAATCATGTTGATAAACAATCATGAACCTATGCTAGCATGGCAAGTTCTAAATCTCAAGATCCACTTTCACTTCACAAGAGATTAACAGATTAGATGTTAGCTACGCATCTAACAATTAAGCATAACCATACGAGGATATCAAATATACATCACACACAGATCTTTAAAGCATCAAGATACTAAAGCTCCATAAATAAATCCGTTAGAATCCCATGACAACGATTAATTCATAATTGAACCGCTCGTCCCCCAAGATGTGTATTTATAGCCCCAAGTCGCCTCTCCTCCAAGCAATTGCCATCTTTGAACTGGAATGGAATTATGGCAATTTCCATCTTTAAACGGGATAAGATTTGCAAATCCATGTATAAGACTGATTCTGAAAAATACCAGCCGCCCAGGGTAATTACCATACTGATTAGAAGTAGGAATTGTGGCAATTTCCTGTTTAGAACTGAATTCTGGCAATTTCTGTTGATTCTATTTTGAAGAAAAATTCTCTTCAATAATTCTGGACTCCGGACCACCTTAGAATAATAGAAAATTCCGTTATCTTCGCGTGGGCAGTTTAATCGTCCAAAACAGACTTGTAGAACTCAAGATATGGCCAAAACAAAATCAGAAATTCTGGCTGATTTTTCGCCCGCTGACTGCTACTGTTCACGCGCGCCCGTCCCCTGTTCACGCACTATTCACAGGCGCCCGCGCCCGCGCACTGCCCGTTTGCTGATTTTGCTCTATTTTCTTCGTTTTAACTCCGATTTTCATTCCGTTTCTTCCGGCTCTCTCGCAATTTGATGTACTGTTATTCTTTAAGCTCAAAACCCACCATTTAAGCATGGAAAACATCATCCCACATCCGACTCTTATTCCTGCACAAATTCACTAAAAACACATAAAAAACACCACATACTTGAGTTCAAGTCATCAATTCAAGCCGATACGAAGCATTCCAAGTGGATATAACATCCACTTATCACACCCCCAAACTTAAACCGATGCTTGTCCTCAAGCATAACAATTATAACTATATACAACTGTTGATGCCAATTTTCGTCAAAGACAAGACATCAAATTAAGATTTATAATCGGGTATTCGTATAGAGCTATAAAAATTAGGGTTTATGCCATTTGGGACTGAACTTGAGAGATTTATCTAATTTGATAATAGAATTCCGGATCCCTTCTCAAGGTGCCTACGTATCCTTATATAGGAATCAAGCCCACGTAGTTCTTTTCAGTATATGATTTTAATTTGGCCCATACTCTATTCTTTAGGAGCAAGTCACCTTTACATGGTAAGTTTCCACGTGTGTTATTTTGTCACACGTGGTACAGATTAATGACCTATCGGGTCTTTTATAATCCATTAATAAGGCCCGATACCCATTATCGGGTCAAGTTTATATTCTGTATTAACAAGTCCCCAGTATTTACTGAAGGTTTCCTTAAGTGAATACTATTCAAGTATTTTTCCATCAATAAGGATGTTTTAACAATTTTTGATATTGAATTTGATTTGCTTTCCCATGTCTATAAGCTAGCATAGTTTTCTAACTTATCATGGTAGCTAGATATTTGAGAGTTCTCATTCCCTCAATCTTTAGATTTAGGTCGACCTGTACAAAGGTCTTTGACCTTAGGCCTTGTAGTTTTTCTATTTTATGCCTATACATGTTTTCCGTGGAACCTCTAGGGATTAGTCCCCAGTTCTAAGGTATATGTTTCAAGCATATGAATATTGGCAATCTGCCTATTTATGCCCACATTCCCTTCTCCTGATCTAGAGATCAACTCCTGAATCAGTTACTTAAATGTTTTAAGCATACATAGATGAGATATATCTTTTATATTTTTTGATATTTCTCCTATAAGCCTCTCCACAAGTTAACTTCCGTGAGAGGTTTTATGGTTAAGCCCTTGCTTCCAAACCCCAAACAATTCGATTTGAGCCCAAATCATGCTTGAATCTGCTTGCGCATTGTATTCTTCCAAGCGTCATGTATTTCGATTAATCAAAACTCATAATCGACTCTGCTTGCGCATTGATGAGAGGTTGTCTGTAAGCCACAAAATTGTCTCAAAACTCTGCTTACCAATTCCTCATCTCCCGGTTCAAAGTCCCCGGTATACGAACCATTGTAGCATAAATTGAAATTTTCGATTCAAATTTGTGCTTCCAATCCTCAAAGTCTATATAAGTACATTTGATTCGGATTGCGCACTAAAGTGTATAAATCTTCTACCCCCAGGTGATTTTTTACTTCAATATTGAAGTTGTACATCACTAGCTTAGGACAGATAAATTTATTATCCCCAAATGAACTTCATCGAATCACAAGCTTAGGATTTTGTAAGTTTGTTGCCCCAAATGATCGTCGACAGATCACAAGTCTAGATATCGATCAATTTGATGCCCCCATGTGACTTTGATGGATCACAAATCAGGGCTTGCTTAAGTAATCTATTATCCTTATCAACGCAAAACTGTATTGGAGGCGAGAAACTAAGCAAGTGTAAGTGAATCAGCCCCCTAATGATTTTTAATCCTTATACGAAAGGCATATCATTGGTTTGGGCATTAATATGCGGTCGGCCCTTAATCAAAGATGTAGCCGTAATATTATAGCACTACAACTTTTATGATTTGACCTTCTGAATTGCTCTTATCCGAGTTATAGCTTTACTGAATTAATTTCAGTCAAAATACTTGATGATCCCAACTAGTAGGTTTCAACCTAATTTTGCTCTATACACTCTCTCGGTAGATGAGTGCCTGAATTCCATATGGCATCTTTGATAAAGCATGAATTCAGGCAATCCTTTGTGCCCATTCTGTTGCATCGAGCTCTTTTCATTAAGATGCTTATCAATGCCTGTGATTCCAGTTTCATGCCAAAATTTGCAGGTAAGAAAGATGAAGGAAATATGAAATTACATTTCCGAGTTATCGCTAACCATTCTCCATAAAGTTGAATTTTACTGGCTGTGATTCGATTCAGAAATCTGCAAAAACCTTCATCCTGGAACACTTTTATCATGTAAATCTGGTCATTTGACAACCTTTTTCATGTTGTACTAGTGATGCCGATTTGCAGTAAGATGAGCTTAAAACCAGTTCGAGATTTTAGTTTCCTGGGTTGTTAATGCCACGTCAGTTGCCTCTGAACATCGTACCATGATTAACTCATTTCTTAGCTTTTCGCCCTCAATAGTGACAAAATTCTTGCACCATAAAATGCTACAAACTACAAATGCACTTAGCTGAAATTATGCAATAAGCGAAGAGAATTCAGTGCTTTCCTGAACACTTTAAGGTCACTGCTTCTGACCTATATTCTTTGTAGTTGCTTTTGCACAAGTCTTTTTGGAGAGGCATGTACACGATTGACAACATGACTTGGTTGTTAATCTTTGTTTTTTCTTTGCATCGTAGTTACTTCACATGTATAAAATTCCGTTGGGACGTCTGATTGTCTCATTGGTTCCCTGGTAGGACCTGAATTATCAAATTCTGGTCTTTGATCTTCTGGAAGTAACATACTTCATTCTTTGTATGTACGAGTCAAGGTTGCTGATTAGGCACAATGAGTACACTATCCAAATACGAGCAGAGTTTCATTAACTCTACCCTTGCGAACCATTCCCATGCTCTTTTTTCAGTTCTTTTATCAGACTGCGACTTTCTTCTCCTTTTCTTTTCACAAGCTGTCACTAGTCTCCTACATGTTGTTCTCCATTTTTTTCTTTGTAGAGGTCAGAAAGCCAGGTTCTCCTGCTTCTTTTTTAGAGCTCGCAGAAACGAGATCAGCATCAAGGCCGATCTGAACCAGTTGCTAAATCATGTCAGCTATGTGCTCTTTTACGCTATTTCGTGCTACCAAGCTTAAGTCCACAGACAGATGAATGACTGCATATGTCCTGAAACAATCTTGCATTTCAATAACAACTTCTCTGTACTTTCTCCCAAGCACATTCAGAAATTTTGTTGTATATTTTAATCAACTTGGTGTCAAGTCAAAAGATTTTGAAGATTGCGTATTTGACTTCCTGCAGTAAAATAGAATTATCATACTTTAGCTTTGAGCTTTGGAAAGTACCGAAATCCATTGTTTGTAGCAGCTGCTGAGGTGATCCAGAATTGAGTACGCCATCCCTGGCCTCATCATTGTTCTAACGTTGAAAACCCGTATGGCTTCACATGTTGAGCCTGTTTCTTAGAGGCCAACGCTAGAATCAGATATTACAGCAGCCCACCAAACTATTTTTTGTCATAAAACATTTGTGGTTTTTTTTTCTTCCTTCATAGTGTGCTTGTCAGCTGCTACATCATAAGCCTCTTTCCATTAGTATGTGATCATCTGAACTAAGTTGACTAGTCTGCACCAAGTTTACCCATTTGTGTCGAGTTTACTCGTTCGTGCTGATGGAAATTAAAGAATTTCAATTTGTGCAGTTGATCTCAGCTGTTCTGAATTCTTTTGTCTTAGAATTTGTTGCCTTAAAAACTAAGACTCAAGATCTTTCTAAAGGCAGTTATTCTGCAAAGTAATTCGCTTATTCCAGATTTTCATTCTATTTTTTTTCCCTTGAATTCTTCTTCACAGCGAGAAGGTGATAGAATCCAAAACCCAGGAGCTATATCTGCTTCCATGCTTCCTTCAGTTTTTTTTTGACTTTGCTTTCTGTCACGACTAGGAAACAAACATGCAGAATTTAGCTAGCAAGTTCATTACTTATATTTTTGTAAAAACTATAAGAATATTAATGATCTTGCAAATTTGAGATACATTTTAATGCATGACATATATTATTTAAGTATTGAAAAGTTACACTTATCATGATTTTGAGCCGCTGATTGATTGCATTGAGTTGCACATCCGCTTCAGTAGCTGTTATTTTTTAACTTGATTCTTTTAGCAACTAATGAGTTAGCAGATACAAGCAGTTGCTTCCTGGTGATGCTGTTGAGTTTTTTTCTAAAGCTTTTTCCACTCTGCACCATAGGATTGTTTGGTTTGTACATCTTTGTCCATAACATATATTCTAGAGACATCAACTCCTCTAATTTGCGAGTGCTAAGCTGTAAACGTAACTGCATCCTTTCTGGGCACGCACGCAACTGATGCTAACATATTCATTTGTATATTTGGTTCGTGACAAAGACTTGCATCATCATTTTTCTTCATTTTCATTGGACTCCTGCTGGCTTTTTGTCGTTTCTTTCTTAGCCGTAATCTTTTTAATCTTATCTTTGCTAGGATTCTATAAGCAAAAAGTTTCTTGGATGCCTCTTTTTTTAGCTTGGCATTCAGGAACATTCAGCGTAACAACGCACATAGTGGAGTTGTTGTTTCGCCATCCAATGGCTTACACACCACTCTCAATGCCTTTTATTTTCTTTGACATCAACATTTTAAGAATGCAGCACGAGTTGTCTAATATAGTATCTCCTGCAACCCAAAGTTTGCCGACCCCTCTTGTTGAAGATGTCTTTCTCGAGATTCTTTTGTTAGAGCTTTTAATTTATGCATTTCTAAATCTTCCGCATAGCTTCCTGGAATCGTGTTTGGAAACATGACATCTGCAGTCAATTTAAGTGGCTCATTTGCCAATTGTTTGCATCTCCGGAGGGTATACGTCCCCTTGCTTCAATTTATTATGTTCTGCAGTGAGTCATTAGTGCTACAGTAACTCTGGATGTCGCAATATTTGACAATATTCATCCTCGCAATAAAAATGTATAGATATGGCTTGCATTGCTACTACAGAAGTATAGATTCCTCTGCAGAAACTGAAAATGGGCAAATTGCACGTCAACTATAACAAGAGCAAATTGCGCATAAATTACAGCCTTGTATTTAGTAAACTGTAGCTACTGCTAGGCATGTTCTCAGAAAAGAAAAAAGGTGCATATAAATTTATGAACATAGATAATACATAAAAACGCATCACGTACTATGCATCACCAGTAATATATTACATGTGGTTATCTCATGTGATAGCCTCAATAATAAGTCATATAACTTATAAATAAATTTAGAACAATAATAAGTGACTTCCCTGAGTATTTGTTATAGCCCCTTTATGATGCCTCGGGATTTTTTCCTTCGTGGAGACTTTCTTAGAGCGTAAATCCATTAATCACTAACTTTATTCGGTTTCTCTATACGATTCCCACAGACGGCGCCAAATGTTGATGCCAATTTTCGTCAAAGACAAGACATCAAATTAAGATTTATAATCGGGTATTCGTATAGAGCTATAAAAATTAGGGTTTATGCCATTTGGGACTGAACTTGAGAGATTTATCTAATTTGATAATAGAATTCCGGATCCCTTCTCAAGGTGCCTACGTATCCTTATATAGGAATCAAGCCCACGTAGTTCTTTTCAGTATATGATTTTAATTTGGCCCATACTCTATTCTTTAGGAGCAAGTCACCTTTACATGGTAAGTTTCCATGTGTGTTATTTTGTCACACGTGGTACAGATTAATGACCTATCGGGTCTTTTATAATCCATTAATAAGGCCCGATACCCATTATCGGGTCAAGTTTATATTCTGTATTAACAACAACTAACTAGTACCACTTCCGTAGGTGATCACGGTTGCATTTGGCATATGCAACAAGCCCTTTAAACCCCTAGGCAGCCCTAGTGGACGAGTAAGGTCTCGTGAGGGCCTATAGTGAATGTACCCACAAAATCCATTTAACCTAATGCAATGCAATGCATGAATGCAACTAAATGAAAAATGCAAGATCCCCCTCAAACTCACCAAAACCAACTAACAAGCAAATATCTCAAAGAATGCAAATAAATCGAAATAGAGCTCGACTAAGTCCCCGTATACTAACAATACATGACAGAAACGTGCGTGTGTGCGATGCTCATCAGAAATACTCCCAACACTAGATCAAAAATCATACATATTCTTCGCCAAGACAATCACAGGTTTATAAATAGAATAGACTGTAGACACTTCATAACCTAGAAACACCTCCATCCTCATTCAAGTTAGCCAAGAATTCATGCTTTATTATTACACTTCGACACATAATACTATATACAATACGCATGCTTATTTAACCGTGCAATGAATGAGACCCCAAAAGGCTTATACAATAATACCCATGTAGCGAGCGTTAGGTCAGCAATCCCAAACCATGAGGGCTTTAGGTTACTAGGACTAAATCCCCTCAGACTTAATTACTCGAGTATTAAAGAGCTCACTCGTGGTTAATTTTGCATTTAACAATTGGACTTTTGACTTTTTTCTCTTTTTTTTTCTTTTTTTTTTCTTTTTTTTTCTGATTTTTTTTTCATGCAATCTGGAATGAGCCTTTCTCATTTCCAACCCTAGACTACTCATATAAATATGAGCCGGCTACTAACCATTTGATACCTAGCCATTATTTAACAAATATTAACAACTAGCATGAAATCCCTGGTTTCCCCCAAACTTAGACTTTAGTACTCCTACGCCATCAAGGGAATAACGAAAATTCTAAATATAATCAAGTGATTAAATCTCAAAACATCCAAACAAGCATAACCTCAACCTAGCCCAAAAGCACCCAATGAGACTGTGTAAAAGTTTTGTTCCCGTAACATGCAAGTCAATTTCGTAGGAACTATAAATCAACCCTCTACTCATCATTACCACACTCAATCAAACATCTACCTATCAATCAGAATCAGCTCGTCCTAAGAGATCATGAATTATGCATGCCATGAAAATGCAACTAACATGAACTCACATGGTATACGAAAATAAAATAACAGAATGTCCTACATGAAACAAACATAAATAATACGAACAAACATGCATGAATTACTACTAATATGCAAAGCATGATATCCTACATGAACACATAAATACTACACATAAATAACTATATACAATACTTATCCCCTAAACCAATCCCAAACTTAAAAGATTCAATGTCCTCATTGAATGGAAGTAAATACAAGGGATAGTAGGAAACATACCTAAAAATATCGAAACACATGGGTTGCCTCCCACGAAGCGCTTCTTTAACGTCATTAGCTTGACATTCTTCCAAGCCTCCATTAAGGATGATAATAGTTTGCCTGTTCCTCTCTTCGTGAGACTTCATCGTCATCACGGCGGCACACTTTCTGCCCTTTCTAATCGTTGGCCTATTCGTATAACAGCTATGTCCTATTCCAATGCCTTCATCTGCTGACCCAAAATTTGTTAATTTGTAGAACAACACACATTCACGGGTTTCGCTTGAATATAATGGAGGAGGATAAATGTAAGTTGATGAAGCCTTTGGTTCCTCAAAGAGAACTTCCTCCATTGGCTCTAATGCGCTACTTCCATCTTTAAACTCTGAGACAAGTACAAGACCTGCATCTTTCCCATGGTCATCAGCCTCTTGGTACGCACATACCAATTCTTGAAATTTCTGCAGCTCACCAGTGTCTGTCCCAATTTGTGCCCCTTCCAAATCATCCACCATACCAGCATGATCAAATTCCTCACATGGCTTGTGAACCCTCACCTCACCTTGGAATTTACCTTCCTCAATTATACATGTAGTACCTTGCTCCAAGTCACCGTTATTCTCTGGAATTGCCTCTAGTATGAATTGTTGTTTCTCTTATTCCAAGGCACTCACAGCTCGAGCAACTAGTATCTCCAAAGATTTGAGAGACTCCTCATTACTCTTTGCAAGCATCCTAAGCTCCTCCATAGTTACAACCTCATCTGACTGAAAATTAGGAGTAGGTTGCTGATGTTGAAACTCTTCACTACCAAAGAAATATGACATATCTGGAACATCTTGCCGGTACTGTTGAGGATGGTATTGAAAATATGGTTGTTCCTCATAAGTGACATATGACATATCTGGAACATCTTGCTGGTACTGTTGAGGATGATATTGAAAATATGGTTGTTCCTCATAAGTGACATATGGATAAACTCCTTCGTAGTAACAATACCGTGAGAGATCATGAACGCCCAAACACTGCTCACATTGATGAGGCATGGATGTCCTCGAATATGCCCACCATGGCAACTCCTCGCATGCCATCTTCAAACACTCAATTACCTGAACACACCGAACTAAACAAGATAGATAAGAAAAACAAATCCAAGTCAGTGAACGCTAACGATCACTATTGACAAGCACATAAACCAAAAATAAAACACCGATGATCCCCGGCAGCGGCGCCAAAAACTTGTTTGCACTAAATCATGCAAGCGTACATGGTCACAAGTAATATATGAATAAGTCAAGTTCGTTCCCACAGAGATCTGGTTATGGTTTTAATTCAGTAGATGTACCTATGCAACAATGTATGGTTATTATGCACTGCTAAGACAATTAACAATTTGGGGTTTTAACTATCTAAATTAAACTAAGATGCAAATTATAAAACTAAGAATTAAATTAACTAATGAGAATTGAAATCGAATTACTTATGCAAGAGAAAACATGGAATCCTAACTTCATTAAATACTTTGCTTAGATCTGACGCCTTCAATCACTATATGCAATGGTTATGATATCTGATCGGGCAACACGAAACAAGTACACGCTACCTGTCAGCATACGTATACCAAACTAAACATACATCCACAAAAGAGATAGAAGATGAATAGACACCAATTATGCTTAGACCCTATATGTCTATAGAATTTGAAAACATAACGGTTGAAGAGCAAGTTATCCATAAAGATCACACAGGGCAATATAAGTATTTTCATCTCATACTACGAATCATGTTGATAAACAATCATGAACCTATGCTAGCATGGCAAGTTCTAAATCCCAAGATCCACGTTCACTTCACAAGAGATTAACAGATTAGATGTTAGCTACGCATCTAACAATTAAGCATAACCATACGAGGATATCAAATATACATCACACACAGATCTTTAAATCATCAAGATATTAAAGCTCCATAAATAAATCCGTTAGAATCCCATGACAATGATTAGTTCATAATTGAACCGCTCGTCATCATGGGATCTGATGAAACCATGATAAAAACAAAATATGAAAAGATACAAATAAACCTAAGTAATTGATATGTAATGGTTATCTAATATGTCTGTCCCCCAAGATGTGTATTTATAGCCTCAAGTCGCCTCTCCTCCAAGCAATTGCCATCTTTGAGTTGGAATAGAATTGTGGCAATTTCCATCTTTAAACGGGATAAGATTTGCAAATCCATGTATAAGACTGATTCTGAAAAATACCAGCCGCCAAGGATAATTACCATACTGATTAGAAGTAGGAATTGTGGCAATTTCCTGTTTAGAATTGAATTCTGGCAATTTCTGTTGATTCTGTTTTGAAGGAAAATTCTCTTCAATAATTCTGGACTTCGGACCACCTTAGAATGATAGAAAATTCCGTTATCTTCGCGTGGGCAGTTGAATCGTCCAAAACGGACTTGTAGAACTCAAGATATGGCCAAAACAAAATCAGAAATTCTGGCTGATTTTTCACCCGCTGACTGCTACTGTTCACGCACTGTTCACGCACGCCCGCGCCCGCGCACTGCTTGTTTGCTGATTTTGCTCTATTTTCTTCGTTTTAACTCCGATTTTCGTTCCATTTCTTCCGGCTCTCTCGCAATTTGATGTAATGTTATTCTTTAAGCTCAAAACCCACCATTTAAGCATGAAAAACATCATCCCACATCCAATTCTTATTCCTACACAAATTCAATAAAAAAACATCAAAAATACCACGTACTTGAGTTCAAGTCATCAATCCAAGCCGATAAGAAGCATTCCAAGTGGATATAACATCCACTTATCATCTAGTAATACATCATTGCTACCCAAGTAATAATAATAATTGGTGATCCAATTAAACCTTTCGTGATTAATGTTTCCGTGTAATATAATCCCTTTAACCAAATATTATAGATTAAACTCGAGGCATGTCATTAGTCATCCTCTTCAACGTTTAATCCAGATTTCCTTGATTAATAAGTAGACTATTAAAATAAATCAATACTTGAGCATGGCCATGCATTTTCATAGTCTCACTCAATCAAGAGGCCAATAATATCTCTCCTAAAATAATAGGAGGGTTAAATCCTTTGTCTATCATTCATATTTCTCATACTACTCATAATATACCCGATGTACACTTTTATCATCACCCGGTCAAAGGTAACTTTTAATGTAGTCAAAGTATATTAATCCTCGTATAGAAATATAATGATCTCAAGTCTAAGGATCATTAGACTATTATCATTGTGAGTCTTTCTAATGACATTATCAACATGTAGAATCTCACCGTGGGTTAATCCAGTGCCATGTATAAAATTACATGCACCTTTGTTCTTGACTTTAGTATCACTATACCCATTACCAATGAGATGTGGTCATCCGTCAACAAACATACTAATCTTTATGCATTATAATTGTCCCAAATTAATAATGCTCGATTAGGGATATCTAGGAATATAAAGACTATTCATATAATATCATTTTTAAGTCACATACTTAAAGATATAGAATACATGTTCTATATTCCAAGGACATTTATTACTTTAACATTTATATCGCAGTAAATTAAGACATAATAAATTAATGTAGAATAATCAGTAGAACATAATCATTAAATAACAAAATAGTCTTTCCTAGAAGCACAACTACATTGTCTTTAGGGCACTAACACTATCAATCTCCCACTTGCACTAGAGCCAATCGCCCATGTATCTAATACTCATGGAACTAGTGTGACCTTCGTGCTTCTGCTGCGACAAAGCCTTAGTCAGTGGGTCCGCAACATTATCATTAGTATGCACTTTACATATATGTACATCTCCTCCCTCATTTATCTCTTGAAGAAGGTGATATCTCCTAAGTATATGCTTTGCCTTGGAATGGGACCTTGGTTCCTTAGCCTGCGCAATGGCTCCATTGTTATCGCAATACAGATCAACTGGATTTGCGATCGATGGAACCACACCAAGTCCTGTAATAAACTTCCAAATCAAAACAGCCTCTTTGGATGCTTCACTGGCAGCAATATACTTAGCTTCCATTGTAGAATCAGCTATTGTCTCTTGCTTTGAACTTTTTAAGCTTACAGTACCTCCTTCTAGACAAAACACGAATCCTGACTGGGACACAGAATTGTCCCTATCTGTCTGGAAACTAGCATCAGTGTAACCTCTTACAACCAGCTTCACATCTCTTCCATATATCAAGAACAAATCTTTAGTCCATTTAATGCACTTAAAAATATTCTTGACAGCTGTCCAGTGACCCTCACCTGGATTAGACTGGTATCTTCTCATCATGCTCAAAGCATACGAGACATCAGGACGAGTACATATCATTGCATACATTACAGAACCAACTGCCGAAGCATATGGTACTTTACTCATACGGTCCTTATCATCTGATGATTTATGACAGTTTTCCTTTGAGATCACTATCCCATGAGACACTGGGACATTTGCATCCTAAAACGATGCAACACCTTGTCAATGTATGTATTATGACTTTAGCTGATTAATCTTTTTAGATCTATCTCTATAGATCCTGATCCCTAAGATATAGGTAGCATCGCCTAAGTCTTTCATAGAGAAACTTTTTCCTAACCAAGTCTTCACAGCCTGTAGAGAAGGAATGTCATTCCCTATTAGTAATATGTCATCTACATATAATACTAGGAATGCCACATGGCTCCCACTAACCTTTTTGTAAACATACGGCTCATCCTCATTTTGTATGAAGCCAAACTCTTTTACTGTTTCATCAAAACGGATGTTCCATCTTCTAGAGGCCTACTTTAATCCATAAATGGATTGTCGCAACTTACAAACCATTCTAGCAAACCTCGAATTGACAAAACCCTGAGGTCGTGTCATGTACACATCCTCTTCTAAGCTCCCATTTAAGAAAGCGGTCTTGACATCCATTTGCCAGATCTCATAGTCATAACAAGCTGCTATCGCAAGCAAAATCCTGATGGATTTGACCATAGCTACTGGTGAGAAAGTTTCATCATAGTCAATACCATGAATTTGCTTGAAACCTTTCGCCACTAGTCTTGCTTTGTAGGTCTGTAAATTTCCATCCATGTCAGTTTTCTTCTTGAAAACCCACTTGCACTCTATGGGTTTTACCCCATCAGGTGGTTCAACCAAAGTCCATACTTGGTTTTCATACATGGAATCCATCTCAGATTTCAAGGCCTCCAGCCATCTCTCAGAATCTGGACTATTCATAGCATCCTTGTAGGTGAGAGGCTCATCATTATCTACAAGCATCACATCGCCATATTGAGTCTGGATAAATCCATAATATCTCTCTGGCTCATGGCGAATCCTACTAGATCTACGAACGACCTGTGTTCTTGAGCAGTATCGTTCTCAACATCTTGAGTCTCATTCTGCTCATGTTCCAACTCTGGTTCAACATTATTTTGTAGTTCTCGATCCTCATTGAGATCTATTGTCCTCCCACTGTTTTTCTTAGAAAGCAGTTCTTTCTCTAAAAACACAATCGTTCGAGCAAAAAACACTTTGTTCTCAGAAGGTTCATAGAAATAATACCCTTTAGTTTCTAATGGGTATCCTACAAAATTACATTTATCTGATTTCGGTCCTAGCTTATCAGAGACCAAGCGTTTCACAAATGCTTCACATCCCCAAACTTTCATAAATGACACGCTATTACGTTTATCAGTCCATATCACATATGGTGTCTTTTGAACCGATTTTGAAGGAACTCGGTTTAGTGTTTGTGCAGTCGTCTCTAGGGCATAACCCCAGAAACTGATTGGAAGATCCACATGACTCATCTTCGACCATACCATGTCCAACAAGGTACGATTTCTCCTTTCACCCCATTCCATTGTGGTGTTCCAGGAGGAGTGAGTTGTGATACGATACCATACTCCTTTAGGAAACTCTTGAATTCCATGCTTAAGTATTCTCCCCCACGATCAGATCATAGAGTTTTAATACTTTCGCCTAATTGCTTTTCAACTTCAGCCTTATACTCTTTGAATTTTTCAAATGATTCGGATTTGTTCTTCAAAAGATACACATATCCGTATCTACTAAAATCATCAGTAAAGGTTATGAAATAATAAAAGCCACCTCTTACCATCGTACGTATTGGACCACATACATCACTATGTATCAATTTCAATCGTTGATGGCCCTCTCACCTTGACCGGTAAAAGGAGCTTTAGTCATTTTGCCAATGAGACACGGTTCACATTCTTCGTATAATTCAAAATCAAACTTATCCAAGTATCCAACCCTATGCAATTTGGAAATGCGATTCTCATTTATAAGGCCTAAACGACAGTGCCAGAGGTATGTTTGATTTGAGTCATTTGTCTTAAGACGTTTATTACTTATATTATAGACAGGAGTATCAAGATCAAGAACATATAAACCATTAAACAAACGTGCAACCCCATAGGTAACATTATTCAATGAAAATGAACAACCATTGTTCTGAATCAAAAATGAAAAGCCAATCTTGTCCAAACAAGAAACGGAAATAATGTTTCTACAAATCGCAGGCACGTAATAACAGTTCTCAAGTTCTAAAATAAGCCCGGTGGGCAACTATAAATAATAAGTCCCTATAGCTAAAGCAGCAACCTTTGCTCCATTGCCAACATGTAGGTCGACTTTTCCTTTCGCCAAAGTTCTACTTCTTCGAAGTTCTTGCACATTTATACAAATGTGGGAACCACATCCAGTATCTAATACCCACGATGTAGAAGTAGAAAAATTGACTTCTATAAGATAAATACCTGAATCAGAAATCTGAACAACATTCAGTTTCTTTAGATCCTCCAAATAATTTTGACAGTTTTTCTTCCTTTCACCATGTTTACACGCATACAAGGCCTTGCTTGTATCAAATCTCTCTTGACGAGCCTGTCCTTCAAACATACGTTTAAGGTGATCGATCATGATATAAGAATCAAAATTCTCATGTTGTTTCTGCAGCTCAGGACTCATAGTTGCAAGCATCAAACAGGTGACATCGGTGTCATCATCCAAATGCTTCTTATAATCATTTCGTTGAGCCTCCGTTGCACCTTCAGGGAGAGGTCCATGGCGAGGAATATCTATGACATAGAGCTTTCGCTCTTGCCTGAGGACAATCCTCATATTCCTTTGCCAATCTAGGAAGTTAGTTCCTGTCAACTTGTCCTTCTCAAGGACTGATCATACCGAGAAGTTATTTTAGTTGTTTGCCATTTCGAATATCTACAATGTTAAAATTGCATAAAATAATTAGTCTACGGATTTGTTAAATTATGTTCAAGTGATTATTCATATATATTCACAATATATATCTCCCACCATCTTTATCAAATTAATAGCCCTACCTATCAATTCAGAAAAGTTTCTCTAAACCTTTCTAGTGAGCCAAGATCCATTTTTCATCACTTTTAAGGCCAGCTTTGGCTTTTCTCCTTAAAATGAGTATTTAGGTAGACAACAATTGTCAATTATATCATATATAACTCTTCGATAGTTTGGTAGAACAACATTTGTTCCTATTTATCCAATAAATCTTACCAAACTCTATGCCTCTAAGTTCACAATCCTATTATGGTCACTTAGTTAAGTAGAAACCAAAGGTCTAACAGTTGAGTATCACTTACTTACTCGATCGTGCCTTACCACGATAAACGAGGGTACTCCGCTTTGGCGCACCTACCCTTTGTCGATCTAGGTCTTGACGAGTGTTTCCCATTTGGAAGGCATCTTAAACTTAATATTTTTTTTACTTAGGGGTTTTTAATTTAAACGACCATGATCCCATCATAATGAGATTCCCAATTTTTCCTTGAATTAAATATTTCAAATCAATATTCACCAATGGTTTGATTTCCAGGTTGTTGGAGGAGTCACAAGTGGCCTCACTTAACACCCAACTTCCTTACTGGTATGACCCGTTTTTGACAAAATCTCCCCATATCGAAATAATAGAAAATTTGTATTTAATTATGTGTTTCATAAACATAGAAATCTCATAGTCGTTATTGTTTAATTATAAAATCTCAAGTCGTTACAGATTTTATCTTGTTTAAGCAGGAATGGCATGGGTGTCGCATCTAATACATACATGATTAATCTAATTAAACATGCATCTTTATCTCTACACATACATTGTATCGCATACATTCATATATATGTAAAGTGCATAAATTAAACGTGTTTGGTTATGGACCATCTATGTGATCTTTTCAAGCTAATGAAAAGATCAAGGTCAATCTATGGTGGTTAAGAAAATACAATTTAAATACATGTCTTCTCCATTGCATCTTCGTGGGGAATCGCCTTCTTGCTTCCTTGTTCTCTTGTCTTCTTTAATAGTTACATTGAATAATTGAAAAACATGCTACACTAATAAACTTACAAGATGAACTCGAGTTACATTCGAGATTTATTAATTACAAGGAATAACGACATGCAAGTCATATTTAGAAACTAAACCATAAAATCAAAACCACTATCCTATTGGTCTTAGGGCCATAACCAATCACCATGCTCATATAACAATTAAGAACATGTAACCATATCATATTTCAGATGATCCAATCAAAGAAATCATATAACGCAAAAATTAAAAACTCAGAATCAAATTCTGATAATAATAAATTGCCGTTTTCAGGCAGTGAACGGCGTCAAACGCCTTACAGACGAGTCGTTGATGGATTTGCCATCAGTTTTGTTCAGATGCCCGTTTCCAGTCAAAAAATACACATCGTTTGCGAAAATCGGACACTGGACACATATTTCACCAAATTTGCGCATCGTATACAGAAATCGTATCGTATACAATCCCCATATCAAGAACAAACATAAATTATATATATATCAGTATATATACAGATTATTTAATCATCATATGATCATCTCAATCATCATTAACATACAGTTTATACATATATATCAAAATCAACGCATCACACATGAAAATCATCAAACATGATCATATAGATATCAAAACTGTAACATACAACCGAATTAAAAAGTTTTTGCAAGTAGCTCTGATGCCATTGAAGGGTTTCGAGCATCAAACGCAGCGGAATTAAACGCGAAAAAGAATAAAAATCGAAACCCTACCGCAGGATCCATGCAAAAACATGATATTCAATTCGGAGTTAGATGATTACCTTAAAGAAGCTTTACAAATTGATGACAGATGGAGGTCAAAAGCAATCACCACGTAGCCCTCTTCGATATCTACGTTGCCAAAGTAGTCCACATGAAAGCTTGATCGTCCAACGATCACCGGAGCCGGTACTAGCCGAAGAACCTGCCTCTCTCTCTCTCTCTCTAGCCTCTCAAACGTTTTTCTCTAAAAACGAATTGCAAAAGTCTATCTTTAAACAATACATCATAATGTATTTATATGGAAGAGAGATTGGGCTAAACCCTAAATCGAATTGGGCTGCTTCAAACCCATTCTGATTTGGTTTTAATATTAAATTCGAATTCTATTTAATTATAATTAAGACCAGCTCAATTAATTAAATATCCAATTTTGAATTTAATAATTTAATTTAAATTTGTAATTTAAAATAAAACTTCTTTTAAACGTTCTTATTGTGTAACCCTTTAGGTTATTATTACGTTGGCAATAATTTTAATATCCAATAATAAAATTATAAACAATGAGCGGCATCTAGTAATACATCATTGCTAGGGCTGTAAACGAACCGAGCTGTTCGCGAACAAGCTCGAGCTCGGCTCGTTAAGAGCTCGTTCGGCTCGATTCGTTTGCTAAACTAGCTCGAGCTCGAACACGATTTTCTGCTCGTTAAGCAAACTAGCTCGAGCCGAGCTTTTGCCTTGTGCGGCTCGAGCTCGGCTCGAGCTCGACTCGAGATTGTTCGGCTCGAGCTCGGCTCGTTAAGCTCGAAAATTTTTCAAATTTTACAATATTTTCTATAATATAAATTATATAATATACTATGATCATTTTTAATTTAAAAGTTACAATAACCATAATTCAAAGTACTGGGCAGTGGGCAGTGGACACATATAATCATAATCATAAATAATAAATCTATTACAAATTCTTTCAAATATTACATCTTAAAAGGTTCAAACTTCAGGGAGCTTTTTTATATTACACTTTGTCATCATGGAACCACCATCTGGTTTCCTTCGGAGATCTTCCATTTTTACAATTCCTTACATAGCGATCATTATCTTCTGGTCTTTGCTGCATAGAGTCAAAACCAGTTAGATTAACATTCTAAGAGTAGGTTGAGGGACAATTTAGATAAAAAAATTCTTCACAATAATGAATAGAAATCAAATCAGGTTTAAATCAGAGATATTCTTTAATAACACAACTGAAGACAATGTTGGAAGTTTTCTCTTCACAGGTCTCAGTTTCAATTTGGTTGCTGATTTCAATTTGGTTGCTGAAGCTACAAGTCTGATGTAAAAAGAGATCTTACCTTCGCAGGTGAACTTGAAAGCATCGACAGAATGCTGAGACAGACAGAGACTGAACTAACTATCATAGCTGGTGACCATGAATCATACAAGATATCTGCACAATCAAATTAGCCAAATGAGTCCAAAAACATGTATGCATACCTCAAATCTCTAGCTGAAAGTGATAGCATGGCTCATTTCATTATTACCAAATAGGCTCACAAATCATAAAGAATGAAAGAAAAGTTTTTCCATTTAAATTGCAGGGCTTATAACTGCAGAATGGTAAAGGCTTAGCATTGCATCGAACATAGACTAAATGAAGATGTTTATACAGATAAACCAAAACGTCATGTGAATTTTTTATTGAACAATGAAGAGTCGTATTCATCTTTTCTGTAGCAGAATTATTATCATTGCTCAAGTGTCATATCAACATGTTCTGGATCTGATGTAATTTATATTCATCAAAGGGAACTGAATCATTAATAGCAGAAATCAAATTATATCAACATTTTCATACAGATAACTATAGCTTCACGAAGCTTCAAATGTTAAAACTATCATTCTATCAACGCATTTTGGAAAACCCAAGGGAAAAAAATATGGTAAAATCACCTTCAAGCTGTCATGACTCATGAAGCTGTCAATAACATTAAGTCTTCCCTTCAAACTTTGCTAAGATACTTCTGCAATTCACCATTCTCAACAGCATTTTGAAGATCTGAAAAACACAAGCAACATTCCAAATTCCTTTTTTAATAAATGGAGAGTAATGGTAGAACAACTTACAAAAAAATATGTATACAAATGCAATATGAGGTATAGAGTTGAGAGCTAACCATCAGAACCACCGATATGCTTCCCATTCACAAATACTTGAGCAATGATATGACACAAAGCTTTTATATCATTTAGTTATTCTATTTAAATCATGTTCAAGTCATACAGTCTACACTCTACACACAATGCAGTTTTCCAATTATACGATTAAGATAAGAGAAACAAAAACCTTGAATACAAATGAGAAATAAACTTACAGGAGTGTTTCCAACAGCAACACCATACTTATTTGCAGCATTAACATCAACATTGTTGTACCCCACAGCCATGTTACTGAAAGTTGTCCCCCCTGCTTTACTTAATGCAGAGAAAAGTGTCTCTCCCCAATCTTCGGTCAACTAAAAAACACATGCCCAGATTACAAAAAGAGAAAAATATCACAATGAATCAAGGACAGTAAAGTTTTCTTGAGTGTGCATATCTGATCACAATGAATTAAGCTTCATTAATTATACAATAATAATCAAGGAAAATTCAAACCAATAAAGAAACAGAAGAAGTATTATCACTTACTTCAACACGACAATCTTTTGGAAATAGTTAACATAGTAAGATAATAACCTGGAGTAGTGGAGTTTAACTTTCTTTTGAAACCGAATATTAACAAGATGAGGCTGAGCACCATCTGATCTGAAATCAAAACAAGCAATACATACACAGATGCAATTAAAATATACAGAGAGAGGAGGGAGAGAGAGAGAGATGACACCATTAATCGAGAAGACTATTTGTTTAACTCCATTAATCTTGCAAGAAAATACTGAAAATCAACCGTTGGTGTTAGGGTTTTACAAGCAAATGTAATTAACAAAGTGTGAGAGTGTATATATATATATATATATATATATATATATATATTTCTGTCGAATTTCGAGTTTTATCAATCGTTTTATGATGAAAAACGATGATAATTAACTTCGAATTCAGTTGATTTAACCAATCACAGCTTAACATAGTATCAATTTAGTCGATTAATAGATACATAGACAGAATTTAGGTTGTATTCGCCGAGGAGATTCATAGAATTAGGGTTTTTGATCAAGAAACAAGAGAAGCGGCGAGAGAGAGTTGAGAGAGATTTTAGGTTTGGAAAGGGGCTGCGTACACAATACTGAAAGCACATATAATTGTGTACATATATTTTCTAAAATAGAGGGCTAAGATTTATCATCTTATAGATCAATGGCTAGGATTTTAGGGTTTTATAATTATATGGACTGGGTATTGAAATTGGGCTGGGCCAACTAAATTAGAGCTGGATTGGACTTGTTTGACTGGGTCGATTTTGACCAAAATAATCGGAAAAATACTTAAATTTATATGAAAAATATTTTTTAAGAATATATAATATATAATTATATGTGTTCGACTCGTTATTTAACGAGCTCGAGCTCGAACACGTTGTTTCTATTTTTAAAAAAATAGAAACAACAATTCGTGACAAAGCACTAGTTACCGGTATTAGTTAGAATAGTAGTGATTTACTAAGATCTCCAACCAAATTAATTTTTTATTTTTTGAAAATTTGGGAATATCACTGAATTAGATATATCTTGACATCCGTACGGTTGGATTGTCGAGAAATATTTTTTAAAAAATAAAAACAACAAAACAAAGCACTAGTTACTAGTACTAATTAGAATAGTAGTTATCTACTAAGATCTCCAACCAAATTAATTTTTTATTTTTTGAAAATTTGGGAATATCACTAAATTAGATATATCTTGACATCCGTACAGTTGGATTATCGAGATATATTTTTTTAAAAATAGAAACAACAATCCGTGACAAATCACTAGTTACTAATACTAGTTAGAATAGTAGTGATCTACTAAGATCTCCAACCAAATTAATTTTTTATTTTTTGAAAATTTGGGAATATCACTAAATTAGATATATCTTGACATCCGTACGGTTGGATCGTCGAGATTTTTTTTTAAAAAAATAGAAATAACAATCCGTGACAAATCACTAGTTACTAGTACTAGTTAGAATAGTAGTGATCTACTAAGATCTCCAACCAAATTAATTTTTTATTTTTTGAAAATTTGGGAATATCAGTAAATTAGATATATCTTGACATCCGTACGGTTGGATCGTCGAGAAATATTTTATAAAAAATAGAACACCAATCCGTGACAAAGCACTAGTTACTAGTACAAGTTAGAATGGTAGTGATCTACTAAGATCTCCAACCAAATAAATTTTTCGCGAACAGCTCGAGCTCGGCTCGGCTCGAGGCTGTTCGTGAACAACTCGAGTTCGGCTCGGTTCGGTCAAAGCTCGGCTCGGTTCGTTAAGAAATCAGCTCGGTTCGTTAAGATCAAAGCTCGGCTCGGTTCGTTAAGGTCAAAGCTCGGCTCGTTTCGATCAAAGCTCGGCTCGGCTCGGTTCGTTTACAGCCCTAATCATTGCTACCCAAGTAATAATAATTGGTGATCCAATTAAACCTTTCGTGATTAATGTTTCCGTGTAATATAACCCCTTTAACCAAATATTTTAGATTAAACTCGAGACATGTCATTAGTCATCCTCTTCAACGTTTAATCCGGATTTCCTTGATCAATGAGTAGACGATTAAAACAAATCAATAATTGAGCATGGCCATGCATTTTCATAGTCTCACTCAATCAAGAGGCCAATAATATCTCTCCTAATAATAGGAGGGTTAAATCCTTTATCTATCATTCATATTTCTCATACGACTCATAATATACCCGATGTACACTTTTATCATCACCCGATCAAAGGTAACTTTTAATGTAGTCAAAGTATATTAATCCTCGTATAGAAATATAATGATCTCAAGTCTAAGGATCATTACACCATTATCATTGTGAGTCTTTCTAATGATATTATCAACATGTAGAATCTCACCGTGGGTTAATCCAGTGCCATGTATAAAATTACATGCACCTATGTTCTTGACTTTAGTATCACTATACCTATGACCAATGAGATGTGGTCATCCATCAACAAACATACTAATCTTTATGCATTATAATTGTCCCAAATTAATAATGCTCGATTAGGGATATCTAGGAATATAAACACTATTCATACAATCTCATTTTTAAGTCACATACTTAAAGATATAGAATACATGTTCTATATTCCAAGGACATTTATTACTCTAACATTTACATCGCAGTAAATTAAGACATAATAAATTAATGTAGAATAATCAGTAGAACATAATCATTAAATAACAAAATAGTCTTTCCCAGAAGCACAACTACATTGTCTCTAGGACACTAACACTATCAGATACGTCATGTCAATGGAGCAACAAGCAGTCACATGGCTGATATACGTTTACTGTAGCTGCAGATACGCTACTCTAAAATGCTTATCTCCCGATACGCATTTTGGAGTTGCGTATCCACCATCTTCTCCAAACACTGCTCTGGCGATTTTAAGGTGACGTTTTGACCAAAAACGACGGAGCTCCGTTCGTTTGATTCTGGTAACGTCCGTGTATGTTCTATACACCGTTGAAATCGTCTTTCGACGATCTACAACCCTATACCCATCTAAAATCATTTGTTTTGCCAGATTTTACACCTCCAATTCAAACCCCATCTCTCTCCTCGGTTTTTCCGATGAGCTCGCATATGTCCCTGCAGGGCCATATTCCATAAAATCAATTGGGGAGAAACGAAGAACACGGTGTGGTGATTATTTTGATGTGCTCAGTTATGGTGGAGGTAGCCGGAGAGATACAAACGAGGTGGCGAGAGGAGGAGAGATGGGAGAGATTCTGAGAAAACGAGATAGACGGGGGAGAGACAGATGCTACAGTGCGTTGCTACAGTACTTCGGACACGCTACACGCAGTAGCGAGTCCCGTGGATAGTGAGGGTCAACGGTTCCGAAAATCAATATTTTGGACCATGAGTAGCTCATTTTGAGATATTTTGGTCATTTTCTCTACTATTTTATTTAAAGTGATTATTATTTTGAATCGGTAGTGAACATCTGCAAAACATGTTACTCCCACTATTTTTTTTTATTTAAAATTTTGATACATTAAATGCTTTGATGGTATAGCCAAAATAATTTTTTTTATTTTTAACTTTTAAAACTATTAAAATATCATTATTATTAATTTTTCATGAATAAAACATCTAAAAATATGTATTGAAAATCAAAGTGTCAAACAAAAAAGACAAAGAGAGTATTCGAACTAGGCCAACGGGTAATTTGAGAAGTTACGATCTATAAGTGAGTGTGTAAATTTTAGTAGCAATTAAAAATTTAAATTGTTTTAATAATTTTATTGTTTAAACACAATGTTTAAAAAAACATAAATCACAAGTAATTATTATCTGAACACATTTAAGTTATAAATGCAATTTTCCAAAATTCACGTTAAAATATAAATATAGAAAAATATAGTAACGTTAAATTTTGGAGGTTGGATGTTGGAGCCATGCATGGAAGAGTAAGAAAAATATTAGATTAGGTATAAGGCTTATGATTTTCAATAATGTAACTTATTGCAATATAAAATATTTGTATAATATTAGTATATATATTATACAACTAAACGGATCGGTCGTGAATAAGCGGATCGGATCAGCCTAAATCCATATCCAATCCATTTATTATTCGGGTCGTTTTTATCGGATTGGGTTCCGAATCAGATATTTTTCAGGTTAATCCATATTCATTTAAATCAGTGTGGATCACATCGAATATTTAATCCATTGACGGGCCTAATTCGAACTTTTATGTACTACATAGTTTTGGCGATTTGTATTCATAACAATTATTTTGATCAGTAAAAGATTACAAATTAAACGGTTGTAGCAGAGGAAATCAAACTTGAACGCTGTACAGTGAGGAAATTAAACGGTTATAACCATCACTTATCTATTTTTTACTTACAACCCGCATGTACTTTTTTAATATATATTAAATATATTAATTTTTTAATATTTATATGTTATTATATATCAAATTGTACGTTGTTAAAAAATTGTTATATATTAGGTTTTACATGTTCAATCATGATTATATCATTTTCATATTATAATTTTCTTTTTAAAATTCAATTCCAATATAACATTATTTAATTATATCATTTTCAGATTATAAATTTCTTTTCAATATGATATAATCTTGATTGTCTATTTTTAAAAATATTAGATTCGACGGATGAGATTGTTTTGGTAGTACAATGACCAAACCAAATTTATGGATAAGATCCCTCTTATGCTTATTATATACTAGCTTATAACCCGTGCGATGCACGGATTTTTTTGATATGTAATAAATTTTAATTTATATTATAATTATATTTTTATATAATCAATATTTATAATATTTTAATTTTACTTTAATTTAAATTATTTAATATAAATTTAATTAATGATATACATGGCTTAAAACTTATATTATAAAATTTTAAAATAAATATGTCATTGATGGGATTCGAACCTTGATTTAGTAAAATAATTTAATTAAATAATATATTTAATCATTAGAACTAACGATCTGATTTTTTACTAAAAATCTAACGATCATTATTCGTAATATACGAATTTCTATTATAATTTGTTAGTGATTAAAAGATATGGTGTGATATCTTTGGGTATATATTAATTATTGTAAGTTAATGTTTTAAATTAAAAGTTAATGTTTTTTTAATTAGAGAAGAAATATTATTGATTGGAATGTATGATAGGTGTTTATAAAAAGTAGTATCATCAATAAAAAATAAATATTTTTAAATTGAAAAAGGCAATCGACTAATTATCATTAATTATATTATTTTTATTATTTATTTTAATAATTAGGAAAATTGTGCCGAAAATTGATTATATAATGTTTTTATAGAATCATTATTTTTAATAATTTTAATTTAATATACTCATGTTTATGGATTATGCTAATGTTTCCTTATTATAAACAACATATACAAATTTTTAATATATTTTATTAATAATTGAAAATATGGTGTGATACTTTCGTTTATATATTAATGATTGTAAGATTAGTTTCAAATAAAAAAGGTAACGTGTTCTAATTCGAAGGAAATATTAATGATTAGAAGATATGTTTTTAGGTCTTTATTTATAAAATGTAATATCTTCAAGTAAATGTAAATGTGAAAAAGGCAATCGATTAATTAACATTAATTTTTATTTAATATTAAAATTATGTTTTTACATAATCATTATATTTAATTTTAATTTAATATAATTTAATATACTCATGCTTATGGATAATACTAATGTTTCCTTATTATAAACAACGTATACTGATCTTTAATATATTTTATTAATATTTTTTTTTGAAAGCATATTTTATTAATAATTGAAAAATGTGGTATGATATTTTTGGGTATACATTTTAGTAAATTAATTTAACCATATATTATATCTAATTATTAGATCTAACGGTTCTGATTTTTAACTAAAAATCTAACGGTCATTATTCAATAAATGTTTTAGTACTTCGATTTTATTCAAACTCGATAAATATGGTTTTATATGTTACCGAATTCGAGTTTTAAAAAAAATATGTCATATGTTATATTTATATATATATTACTTAAAGCATATTTAATGGTGTTGCTTAAAAATGATTGGCTAAATTATATAAATATATATTATGTAAAATTTGTCAAACACGTTGTATTGTGATGGGATTGGCTATATTAATTGGCTTTGTTTTAAAAATGGTACGTTATTATTAATTCAAGTTGTTATAAATAAAATATATTATTTTAATATGGTAAGAGATTATGTAGAAATCTTGCTACAGGCCTCTACACGTGGTGTGCAACATATTAATTATTTTAATCAGCCAACAATAAGAAGATGCGTGTCATTTTGGAAATTTTGTTGGAACATTTGTTTGATTTCCTAGCATTTTTCAATATGATTAACTATATTTTTTGCTGAAGGGAATGATCCATTGGAGTGCCCATTTTTTACATATTATCTATATTTTCTGTTTATATCATGCCACCTACACTTTTTGCTAACGGTTTTCTAACGTTGAAAATGCTTTTAATACCATAAAAAATTGGGAAATTAATAAGAAAATGTTTCATTTTGATTCAATTTAATTTATTTACGATCTAGCAAGACAGTGCACCCTTGAAAAGGTAAGAAATAAATTTCCTTTTTATCATGTACTTGTAAAACTATTTTCTTTTAGCTGAAAAAGGTAATTTGTTAACTATTAGAACTACTAGGAAATTTAGCCGCCCTTCGCGCGGTTAATAAATTTTTATTGTTAAGTACTAAAAGTTAATTGATACTTTAAAAAGACGATACCCTTCTCGTAACATACATGCTCAATAGTAGCATAAAAATTTATATAATTAGAAGACTTAATCGTAGGTGATGTGGGCTGAAAGTAAGCCCTAGAAACGTATTTAATGATACGTTGAATAAACCTAAGTTGGTTCAAGGTCAAAGCCCAATTACGAGGCCGAAAACCTTATTTATGATAATAAATTCGTAATTAAGAAATCAGCCAGTTTCAGACTCCAAGATTGAGTCTTAAAAGGAAACTAAATCATATCAGGAGTAGCCTCCAAGGCATACACCTCTAATACTTATCTTCTTATCAGTTGGAAGGCTCTAGATTTGGGCCAAGGTAGTAACTTGCCCACCAAGTATCCTAATTCTACCCTAATTCTAGGGTTTTCCCCACCTATATAAGGACCTGCTCCTTTACAAATAGAACTACGTTTTTTTGGCTTGATTCTTGATATTTGCAAGATACGTAGGCATCTTGTGAGGGCAGATTAAGTCACGAAACACTCGATCAGCCATTAAAGCTCGAAGCTCTTTTCAACCCTAGCATTCAATATGCAATAAATACACCCTACTTTTCGTTCCACAACATTTGACGCCGTCTTTGGGACCAAGACATCAACCATGGTAATTACACGAAGAACAGCACCAAGCTCTACCGAGGCTTAACAATTAGCTCTGCTCCGCCCCTCACCTCCGAGACGATCATCGCTGAGCAGGTACCCCCAACCACAGGGGGGATCACTCAAACTCAGGCTTCTCAACCCCCAGGGACGAATCCCCATGCTGAGAGAACGCTACCAATGGTCGTCCATCCAGGTCAAGGAACCAGCTCTCTTCAGATGTTGGTTTCTCCTTTCGTTGATCTCAATCGCCCGTTGCCACCAGGGGTGCAGATCCATACCACAGATCTCCCCATGAATACCAACCCGATGTATGGTCTGCCTAATTACCCTCCCATTACTAATGGTCCTGGACCCAGTGGCCATGCCTTGCAGATTCGAGATCGAGGGTATTATGACTACTCCTGCCCCTATACTGATGATTCATCGTCTGATGATGATGATCGTGATGAAGCCCCGAGAAGGCGATGTGTTAGCAGAGAACCAAGAAGGAGAACGCAAACTATCCATGATGGACCCCCTTTGACAGCTGCTGAGAGAATCAAGGCTCTTGAGGTCGAGATTTTAAGGATAAAAGAAGATATCGCGAGAGAACAAGCTAGGTTGAATCAAACTCAACCTCCTCCAACTTCAGTGCCGATTCCCATTATAGACTTGGAGAGGTCTTCAAGAAGACAGAGAAGGGCTGACGCCCCAACTGGAAGAACAACAAGGGTGGAAACCCCCAGGAGCAACCCCAAGGATCTGATGCCGCTTGGAGATCCTGATGATCCCACACCCCCGTTCACCGAGGAGGTGATGAATGCTCACATATCTCAAAAGTTCAAGATGCCGACAATTAAGGCTTATGATGGAACAGGTGATCCCGCAAACCACGTAAGTACATTCTCAAACGCACTACTGTTGCAGCCTGCAAGTGACGTCTTGAAGTGTAGGGCGTTCCCTCAAACTCTGTTGGGCATGGCTCAAAGATGGTACAGCCGCCTACCTGTGAATTCAATGGGCTCTTTTAAGGAGCTGAGCGCCGCTTTTGTTAGCCAGTTTATCAGCGGAAGAGTTCATGGCAAAAGTTCCGCATCTCTCATGTACGTGGTGCGAGGGAAGAATGAAAACCTGAGAGACTACCTCAAACGGTTCACTAAAGAAACACTGAATATCACGGATTTGGAGAATAAGGTGGCCATGGTGGCCTTGGAACATGGAACCACTGATCTCTTCTTTAAGAGGTCATTGGCCAAACACCCTCCTGAGAACATGGCTGAGTTACAACGAAGGGTTGATAAATATATCAAAGCCGAGGATAGTATGAAGAAAGAGGCCACAGTAGGTAATGGAGGGAATAACAATGATTCTAGGAAGAAGAAGTCGGATCAGGAATACGATGCCAAGGACAAGTACCCGCGTACGGGCAAGGATTCAACTCGGCTCCTAGAAAGGGGAATCCAGGATAAAGATTTACTGAATACTCAAGATTGAATAGCCCAAGGAGCCAAATCCTGATGGACATAGAGAAGGATAGAGACGTGAGATGGCCAAAGCCACTTAGGACTGATCCTGAGAAAAGAAATAATAATCAATACTGCCGATTCCACAAAGACGTGGGGCACGACACTGACGATTGTAGGCAATTGAAAAATGAGATCGAGTTTCTAATCCGGAGAGGAAAGTTGAGTAAGTTTTGCAAAGATGGGAATCAAGGAAACCCAAGGCGAGATTATGATAGGAAAGATGATGATCGCAATCGCAACCCGCAGCCCCGAGGGCCAGTGATAAATATGATTTTTGGTGGCCCAACAGCGGCCGGGACAAGTAGGAATTCCAGAAAGGCATATGCACGAGAAGTGATGCACATTTTTGGGGAAGCACCAAAACGTGCAAAGACAGAGGCCTCAATTGGATTCGATGATTCGGACCTTGAAGGGGTGAAATTCCCCCATGATGATCCATTGGTTATCTCTCCAATGATCGGTAACTCCCAAGTGAAGAGAGTCTTGATAGACAATGGAGCTTCAGTGGACATTCTGTTCCATGACACCTTTTTGGAGATGGGGTATACTGAGTCTCAATTGACGCCATCAAATATGCCCATATATGGGTTTAACGGAGTTGAGTCTAAAGTTGAATGGACGATTCGGCTACCCATGACCATAGGGCAGGTGCCACGGGAGGCCACTCAGATGTTAAATTTTTTGGTTATTAAGGCTACATCTACCTACAATGCTATTCTAGGAAGAACGAGACTTCATGCTTTTAAGGCGGTTGCCTCCACTTATCATCTAAAGATTAAGTTCCCAACCAGAAATGGTGTAGAAGAAGAAAAAGGAGATCAAAAAATGGCAAGGAGTTGTTATGTGTCCGCACTGAGGTCAGATGGAATTGGGGGGCAGGTCCTCCCAATCGAGGATATGGACGTTCGAGAGGATGAAGAACGGAGAGGAAAACCAGCAGAAGACTTGGTTCCCATACCTTTGGAGTTAGGAGATCCTGAAAAGGTTACTCACATCGGGGCATCTCTGAAAGACCCCTTGAAAAGTGAGTTGATCACCTTCTTGCAAGACAATAGTGATGTCTTTGCATGGACAGCAGCTGATATGCCAGGGATAGATCCCCAATTGATAACACACAATCTGAACGTAGATCCGGACAAGAAGGCGATGAAACAAAAGAAGAGAAATTTTGCACCTGAGAGACAAGAAGCCATAAAACAGGAGGTTGACAAGCTCCTAGAGGCAGGGTTCATTGAAGAAATCCAGTTCCTGGAATGGTTGGCCAATCCCGTAATGGTCAAAAAAGTCAATGGAAAGTGGAGGATGTGTATAGACTTCACTGATTTGAATGACGCATGCCCAAAGGACTATTTTCCCTTACCAAGGATTGATATGTTGATAGATGCCACGGCTGGGCACGAGATGCTAAGCTTCATGGATGGTTTTAGCGGCTACAACCAAATCAAGATGCATAAGGACGATATTCCTAAGGTATCATTTATCACTGACTTTGGTGTGTATTGTTACCTGGTCATGGCCTTTGGATTGAAAAACGCAGGAGCTACCTATCAGAGGTTGGTAAACAAGATTTTCTCTCATCTCATTGGAAAAACTATGGAAGTTTATATAGATGATATGCTGGTGAAAAGCCTACGCAAGGCCGATCACATTGAGCACCTCCGTGAGGCATTTGAAGTGTTAAGACATCACAAGATGATGTTGAACCCAGCCAAATGTGCTTTTGGTGTCGGGTCAGGGAAGTTCTTGGGTCTTATGGTCTCGAAACGAGGAATTGAGCCTAACCCCGACAAGATCAAGGCTATTCTAGATATGGAACCACCTCGTTCCATAAGGGACGTACAGAAATTGACTGGAAGGATTGCTGCATTGGGGAGGTTCGTCTCCAAATCCGGAGACAAGTGTTTGCCGTTCTTCAAAACACTAAAGAAAGTGAAAAACTTCGAATGGATAGAAGAAAGCCAAGAGGCCTTTGATCAAGTGAAGAAGTATATGGCTGAAACCCCGCTGTTGGCCAAGCCAAGTATGGGAGAAATCCTCTATCTTTACTTAGCTAATTCAGGTCAAGCTGTTAGCGCGGTGCTAGTGAAGGAGGAAGACAAGATTCAAAAACCCGTATACTATGTGAGCAAAGTTCTACATGGAGCCGAGTTGAACTATTCTACCATTGAAAAGTTTGCCTTAGCATTGGTAACTGCCTCAAGGAAGCTACGACCCTACTTTCAGGCACACAAGATTGAAGTCCTTACAGGACAGCCATTGAGGAACATTTTACATAGCCCTAAAGCCAGTGGTAGGCTTATTAAGTGGGCAATTGAGTTGGGAGAATTCGATATCAAGTACAAGCCGAGGACGGCCAAAAAAGCTCAGGCACTTGCTGATTTCGTAGTTGAATACACCATTGACAACCAAGAAGTCGGGGGGGGCAGGAGATACCTCAGGAAGGCAATAAGGAAAACAAGGAACCCGTGATTGAAGAGAAGGAATTCTGGATGCTCTATTTTGATGGAGCATCAAAAACAAAAAAAAGTGGTGCAGGTATTGTCCAACAAAGTCCCGATGGATTCACGATTGAATATGCCCTGAAATTAGACTTTCCAACAACCAATAATGAGGCAGAATATGAAGCTCTGGTAGCTGGACTTGGTTTGGCAGAAGCGCTAAGGGTCAAAAATCTAAAAGTTTGTGGAGATTCAAGGCTAGTTGTGTCCCAAGTCAATGAGGAGTTTGAGGCAAAGGATGAAACCATGGCCAAGTACTTGAGGTTAGTGAAGGCAGTGATGACTCAATTTGATGAATGTTACCTGGAGCACATTCCGAGGGAGGAAAACATCAAGGCTGATGCCTTATCTAAGTTTGCCTCCTCCGAGATAGAGAATTATTCTGGTAGTGTCTACTTCCAAGTTCTGAGAGCCCCTACTATCGATTCGAAGTTGGTTGCACCTATAGGGGTAAGAGAATGTTGGATAGATCCCATAAAAGCACATCTCGAAACCGGTTGGCTCCCGACTAATGCCATGGAGGCACAAAGATTATCTGTGAGGGCGTTGAGGTATGCTCTGATTGAAGGGATACTCTATAAAAAATCCTTTGTGATTCCGTATCTGAAGTGCCTAAGGCCCGAAGAAGCTAAGTCAGCACTAGAAGAAGTCCATGAAGGAATTTGTGGGCAACACTTGGGGGGCAGGGCCCTAGCTTACAAGATAGTTAGACTCGGATTTTATTGGCCTGAGATGATGGCTGATGCCAAGGAATACGTGAAAAAGTGTGATCGGTGCCAGAAACATGCACCAGTGGTTAGGACCACCAGAGATGTTGACGTCCGTCAGCTTCCCCATTCCTTTTGCTATGTGGGGGATGGATATACTTGGGCCATTTCAAATGGCCACAGCTCAAAGAAAGTTCCTGATTGTAGCTATTGATTACTTCACGAAGTGGATCGAGACCAAACCTTTGGCTAAGATCACAACCAAGCAAGTTATGCAGTTCTTCTGGGAGAACGTCATGTGTAGGTATGGAATACCACGGATCCTAGTTACGGACAATGGGTTACAATTCAACAACAAAGAGTTTAAGGATTGTTGTGATGAGAACGGAATCGAGCTTCGGTTCACTTCAGTTGCCCACCCTCAAGCTAATGGGCAAGCTGAGGTTGCCAATCGGATCATCCTTGATGGACTCAAGAAAAGGGTGGAACGTTCCCGAAATAATTGGGTGGACGAATTGTTACCCATACTTTGGGCATACCGAACCACTTGCAAAGTAACCACTGGGGCAACCCCATTCATGTTAGCTTACGGAGCTGAAGCTGTTGTCCCCGTAGAAATCATGCATACATCTCCTCGAGTGGAGGCCTTTGAGCCTGACACTAATGAAGAAGGAGTGAGGTTAGCTCTTGATTTGATCGATGAGGTAAGGGATGAAGCCCATGCTAGGAATGCTGAACATCAGAAGAGGGCCTCTTTCTACTACAACCTGAGGGTGAAAGAAAGGTTCTTCCGTCAGGGGGACTTAGTACTCAGAAAAATTGAAGCATCCGGAGTTGGACAGAAGGAAAAGCTAGCACCAAACTAGGAAGGTCCTTATCGTGTCAAAGGAACATTAGGTCGTGGATCATAAAAGCTGGAAACTCTGGAAGGGAACGAGGTGCCTCGCACTTGGCATGCATCGAACCTCAAGGTCTATTACGTTTGATTATTCTGTGAAGGGCATAGCTCATATTTAGTAGGGAAGTAGAAATAAGGTCGACAAAACCATTTTTGAGTTTTAAAATCCTAGTAGAAAGTATAATATCTATGTAAGGGTAGAACCCATTTCAGAATTCTTTTACATAATTATGCAGCTTGATTTCCAATATTTCTCTTGCTTATATTTTATGTCTGATATGTATCAATGCATAAATAAATTTCAAGCCTGTTAAGGCCGAATACAAACGACAAAATGATTAAGTAAGAAAAGAAATGCACGAATAAATAAAAGCCCGAAGGCTATAAGTTATAAGTTACAAAACAAAGATGATAAAATCATAAAAACATATGCCACGTAGGGCCTAGAATAAATAAACTCAAGGAGCCGTAGGAGTAGCCTTAGCAGCTTTGGCAGCCTTGGCAGTACTCCTGACTGGAGAATCCCTATCAGTGCTGGTGGCAGTAGTCGACTCCTCGGCATCAGCCTGAAGCGGGGAGTGCTCAGGATCCAAGATCCTATCAGTAGCATCACCCCCCTCCTCTTCTTCTTCACCTTCCTCCTCGTCCTCTTCAATAGGAGAATTCCTCTGAGACTCTAACAGCTTGGCCAACTGTTAACTCGAATAACTTGTAGAAGGGGGGGTTGAATACAAGTTATATAATTGTGTCTGATTTTTGCTTGATTAGATAAACAAGAACAAACGAATAAATCAAACTTTGTTTGTATTAAATAAATCAAATACAAACTCTACCAAATGTGTACAAATACCTTTAGCAGCTGCTGACAAAATAAATCTCTCTTTCTGTTTGTTTCGAACTTTCGAATACAAACCTTATACAGAGCTACGCACACAAACTCAATCGCTCAACTCACAATTGCTTCACACGACACTTTTTACAATGATATATAGAGAGTATTTATAATGCTTCATATTAACTAATAACATAAAGATAATCTATACATGACAATGTTCTGCCGTCCAGTTGATAGTTTCCATCAATAGAAAATTCTTTCCTTCATAATATCTTCTTGCTTGTTCTTCAAACAAAGATCCTGTTTTATAGCACTTGCCAGTTTCTGTAGCATCCATATGACATCATCAGTAACACGACTGATATCAGAATTTCATCTTGCATCAGGATTTGACAATCCCATCAGTACTTGACTTGCTCTATCAGGATTCGATCTCAGTTCCTGACATGTAGTCCTCGATGCACTGTTCATTCCTGACTTAAATTCTACAGATCACTGTTTAATACATATATCCTATACAAAGTGCTAAATCCTTTATAAATCAGGATATACAAGAAGTATAAGTAAAATTCTATTCTTAACATCACAACTCATGAATTATTCCTAACAATCTCCCCTATTTATGCTTTAAGATCTGAAGCATAAATCTGAGTTGTTGATGTCAAAACATATAAAAATACAATCAGAATAGAATTTATGAATTTAAAAATCATGAAGTTAAGTACCTCCTTCTTCAGATGTAGACAAAGTATCTAGTACTTAGAAGAAAGAATTCAACTATTTGATGCTTCTTTTCCTTTACCACTTCCACGATAAGATTCACCTTTGTCATCCTTAGTTCTTCTTAGTTCTTCTTTTATCTTTCCCAGTCTGTTTATCTCCCCCAGTATGTTGCTTTTGAATTGTTTTTATCTCCCCCTTTTTGACATCAGCAACATTAATTCCAAGAGACTCAGTAACAGAACAAATAAGATTCATCAGAACTGTTTGATTTTCTATAATAGTGACTTGGTTATCTTCAAGTGTTTGAAGTCTTGATTGAATTTCAACTTGAGATTTCTGAATGTCTTGTAAAACTTCAGAATTGACTTCAATATTGGAAGTATTTGGAATTTCTTCAGATTCAAGCCGTGTAGAAGAATTTGCTTGTGTAGAATGATATTCAAGTAATAATACTCGATTAGAGTTACAAACATCTTCATCTTTCTGATCTGAAGCTGCAATATGATCATTCTGTCCTTCACCAGTATTCTGTGTACTAACATCTACAAATCCTGACTCCTCCTTAGATTGATCAGATACTGTTGATGTCTCAATTCTGGCCGATATTGGAAGTACATACAAAGGAATACTAGGATCATTAGAAATTTCTTCTGGTACAAGTGGTGTAAAAGTTTTTCTTAGCCTTTCACTTCTTCTGTTGATAATTCCTGCAAGCCTTTCTTTTTGCTTCTGAGCTTTAACTTCTGGCTTTGCGTTGTGCTTTGCTAAATCATTCTTCTCATACATCTTGATAAAAGAATAAGTACCAGCAACCATACCAAGATTATCAGACCAAGATTCAGGAAAAACCTGATCTCAGAAATCAAATGATGGTGGTTTCCTAATTTTCTCTCCCTCACTATGGAGTTGATCATCCATACCCTCATTCTCACTTTGACTATCTAAAGTCAACACTCTTTCTACCTCTCCTTTTGCCTGTCAGGAGCCAGCCTCTCAGATTGTGGATCAATATCCATCTTTTCAAGTGTATCACTCAATTTTGGATAAGTGCTCTCATGACCTACAGAAAAATAGAGTTTAGAAGAAGTTTTTATTCCTGAACTCACATGGAGAGAGGGTTCCTCATTTGGCAAGGGGCTTGAGATTTTCTCCAAGGAGTGAGTTGCTATAGTCTCTGAACCCTTACAAACATCTTCTTTCCTTCTAGAGACTACAGGCTCCAGTATACCACTTTCAGGTTCTCTACTAGACTCTGATGTCTTCAGTAATACTTCATTAGACACCATAGTTAGTATGTCACCATCTTTAAGTGTTGTTTGCTAAGACTCACCCTCAAGGTGGATAGACTCTGACTGAGCAATATTTGTTTGATCTTCAGAAAAATCAGTCAAAGTTATTCCTCCCATATCATAGGGTTTCTCACTTGCAATTTTAGTCATCATAGAAGACCTTTCAGCATCAGCTATCACAGCTCCTGAGTTATCCAACCTTTGACTAGATGGTTCTTGTGTTGCAGTGATTGTGATCTGATCTGTCCTACTATCCACCACTGGTGCAATAGTATCTCCTATTGACTGCATTCATCTATCTACGTCCTCCTGTTGTTCACCTTAAGCTGAAGCATCTTCAATAATGACATCCTTGTCAAATAAATATGTATGAAGTGATTGAAGTGCAACATGCTTTGAGAGTCCAAATTTCTTGACTAATTGTCTTCTGACTGAGACATAAAAATACATCTTCATTAAGTCAAGTCTTTGATGTAGAAGTCCATACTCTTCAGGAAATGAAAGTTTGGGAACTCTTTCAACTAGAAAATCTAGAACAGGACTGGATAGCTTCACTTTGATAGAAATAACTCCCATAGCCAGTTTGTATGATAATGTAGTTTCCCATGAAGAATCAATATCAAGATTTCTATTATCAATTGCTGACTTGATTGTAGCTTCATTTGTAGAGACCTGCATGATGTTAGTTGGACTAGACTCTGTGTGTGTAAGTGACAATTGAATCTTTCTCCTTGTTCTCCTGATATAATGAGCAAAAGATTTATCCTGAGAAGACTCAAGAGATGTAGACACAGAAGTGATCTTGGGATGGGATTCTTTTTTCAATAGACGCAGTCTTTTGAGAGACAGTATCCAGTAACTGTTTTCCCTTTTTAAGTACTACAGCCTTTTGAGAAACTGCAGCCTGGCTGTGACTAGGTACTTCATCTCTTTGTCCTAGCTTAGAAAGTTGAATTGCAGCCTTCAATTCTTCTCTCCCAGCAAGAGATATATTATCATCATCTTCACTAGAACTACTACTACTACTACTTGACACAATAAATCTTCTCTTCCTTACAACTGATGTCTTTTGAGAAACACCAGAGGTTGGTTTCTTTGAAACAACAGGCTGTGGATTAAAACTTTGTTCTTGAATTGTTTCAGAGACTATAATGTTTTGGGCTACTTGGGTAGACACATGGGGGTTCTCCTCCAAATGAGATTCCTGAGCCATTTCACTACAAAAGAAAGAAGAATTGTAGAGAGTAGGAAGATGAGTTATTAGAATTACCTGAACATGGTGTGGATAATGAATTGCATGTATTTCATCTAGATTCTTTTCGTTGTCCTTCTTTGTAATGTCAGAGAAAATTCTCTTTTGCTGTACATAAGAAGAAACACAATGTTCTCTACCAAATCTAGCTTCAACATCAGGAATAAAATGGTTAATGAACATTTGCATAAATCTATGATAATAAACCATTTTCCTGTCTTGATCTCTTGACCCAAGTTTAATACTCATCTGACTTAAGATAATGTGACCAATATTAATTACTCTGTCATAAAGCAAACTATAAGCAATATGTGATGTAACAGAAGTAATTTGCTGAAAAGAACTACATTTACCAGTAAAACATTTAGCAATTTCATCAAAGAAGAAAGACCATTCTTTCCTAAGAAAAGATCTATTTAACTGGCTCATGTTATCTAAAGGTCCAGAATAACCTAACTCAGATAACATAGTTCTAACATTATCATCAGATGGTACATTCTCAAAGTTCATACTAACAGGTAAGTGAAGTACTGTATTAACAACAAATTCAGTAATATCAAATGAGTCTTGTCCTAAATGTAGAACAATCTTACTTGATTGACTCTGAGTAGAATCAATTACTTCAGCATTCTCCCATGCTTTTGAAACAGCAACTTGAGTTATTTCTGGAGATGCTGTCAATGCATAACTTAATGGTCCATTCACCAAAAAGTCCATAATCGGGTGAAAATCAGATGACACCCCTTCCTTGTTGGTGATAGCTGCTACATGATTATTCATCATAAAATCAAAGTCACCAAACTTGAAAGCTACTGATTTTGGTAGTCTTCTTTGAGCTGCCATTTTTTATCTGAAAAGAACTTGAGAAATCTTGAAACTGATTAGAGATTTTGAGAATACAAATTAATGTTTTTGCCTTAAGAAATAAAATTTAGAAGTTAACAATAAACAATCAGAGTCTCAAAATAAAGATATATTTAAAAATTCTTCAGACCCACTAACCCACGTTGACACGTAGGTTGACAGGTGTCAGTCCATGAAAAATGCAGTTTACCCACGATTTTTGGAAAATAAAATCCAAAATTGATCTAAATGAAATAAATCAGGGTAAAATCAAAATTAAATCAATACTGATCAACTTCCTTTTCTTGTTGTGATCTCCCATCAAAATAATCACAAAATGCATGTGATTTTAAAAATGAAAAATTTTCCAATCCTGATGGTCACACTTGAAATCCTGATCAATATAATCCCGATTCCAGAGAATAAATGAAGTTCCACGTGGCAATCTCGGAATTTTAACCAAAAAAAACATCAATATTCCAAAAAAAAATATTTTGTTAGATTGTCAAAATATCTTGGAAATATGAAAGGATCAGTCATACGCATAGATATATACGCCGATACATTGAACACTTCAAAATGACTGTTCAGCTTCTCACTCTTTCCTTTATAAACACCTGATGTCTTTTCCTTTCTTAACTCTAAAAACACACAAAACTCTCTGTAAACACAGAGCTTCCAACAAAATACAATGACCTTTAACCCCATCTTTCGATTTCTCACAGATGATGAACAAACTGTTCATAACCAAAGATTCATTGTTCGTCTCTTTGAAGAGACGAGAATCTTCTTTTAAAACATCCATCTGTTGGATACAATCACCCTCTAACCTCCTCAAAACTTGAGGATGAAGAATTTGGTCGAGAGTCTGAGGTTGATCTTGATGGAGATACTATACATTTTAGACAGCTGCTCTCATTCAAGTCACCCAGTCAAGAAATCTAGGAGTAATCATCAAAGTGACTCTTGAGATGCTCCTTGTTCTGAAGTAGATCTTTGAAGACTAAGAATAGCAACAACTTTAGACAAGAATAGGGTTATCAGTATAAGTTAGATAAAAAGATATTTGTATTTCATTTCCATGTATGTAATGCTTTCAATTAATAAAAATACAATTTCTTATTATCTACTTGTCTGTTGTTCCCTGTTTATCAAATGATCTGACTAATGGTATAAATTATCAGTATGCACAAATTAAAACTTGCTGGCATAGACTTAACAGAACTCAGAATTAGATTACTACACAAAGTAAACGTCAGGATCTAAAACAATTTTCACAATCCTGATACTGACACAATACTGATGACGTCAGCATCCTGATAACAATTCTAATCCTGATGATTATTAACAAGTCTATCATACTGAAATTTATCAAGGCAAAGTGTTACAGCTAAAGCATTTAACAATCAAATATAGATCCTGACAAGAATATCAAGTCTATAAGCTGAAAACAACATACCTTGCTACTTTTGCAAATGTTAAAGATCTAGAAATTTAACATTCCTAACTCACTTACTAACCTACTAAATGTAGTCTCATCAAGTGGTTTAGTTAGAATATCTGCAAGCTGTTTATCAGTAGAAACAAAGTGAAGTTCCACAGTACCATTTTCAATATGTTCTCTAATAAAATGATACCTGACATCAATGTGCTTAGTCCTTGAATGTTGAACTGGATTTTTTGCAATTTTGATAGCACTAGTATTATCACAAAACATAGGAATATTACTAAGTGTCATACCATAATCCATCAACTGATTTATTATCCAACGGAGCTGTGCACAACAACTGCCTGCTGCTATGTACTCAGCTTCAGCAGTTGAGGTTGAGACAGATTGTTGCTTCTTGCTTGCCCAAGAAATCAATCTGTTTCCCAAGAATTGACATGTACTTGTAGTGCTTTTCCTGTCTATTTTACACCCTGCATAATCAGAGTCTGAATAGCAAATTAGGGAGAAATCAGATTCTCTAGGATACCACAAACCAAGATTTGGAGTTCCTTTGAGATATCTAAAAATTCTCTTCACAGCAATTAAATGAGATTCCTTAGGATCACTTTGGAATCTAGCACATAAACAGGTAGAAAACATTATATTTGGTCTACTTGAAGTTAAATATAACAATGAGCCTATCATGCCTCTATAACTAGTGTTATCCACACTCTTTCCCTTAGGATCAGAGTCCAGTTTAGTGGATGTTGCCATGGGTGTTTTTGCAACTGCACAATCTTGAAAGTCAAACCTTCTTAAAAGATCTTTGATATATTTTGACTGATTAATGAAAATACAAGTCTCAATCTGTTTGACCTGCAAGCCTAAGAAATAATTTAGTTCACCCATCATGCTCATCTGATACTTAGACTACATAAGCTAACTAAACTTAGCACTCAGCTTTTCATTATTAGAACCAAATATGATATCATCAACATAAACTTGAACTAAAAGCAATTCACCTTTTATCTTTCTAAAGAATAGAGTTTTGTCAATTGTACCTCTTGTGAAACCATTTTCAAGAAAAAATTTAGACAAAGTCTCATACCATGCTCTTGGTGCCTGCTTTAGTCCATAAAGTGCCTTGTCAAGTTTGTCGACATGATTTGGAAACTTTGGATCAACAAATCCAGGTGGTTGCTCCACATATACTTCCTCATCAAGCTTGCCATTTAGAAAAGCACTCTTTACATCCATCTGGTATACCTTGAACTTTGAATAAGCTGCAAATGCAAGAAACATTATGATTGCTTCCAATCTTGCTACAGGTGCAAAGGTTTCATCATAATCAATTCCTTCTTCCTGAGAGTAACCCTTGGCCACCAGTCTTGCTTTGTTTCTTACAATCATACCAGATTCATCTAGCTTGTTTCTGAAAACCCATTTTGCACCAACAATTGATCTATGTTTAGGTCTTGGTACCAGTTTCCAGACTTTGTTTCTCTCAAACTCATTTAATTCATCCTGCATTGCAATTACCCAATCAGGATCCTGTAAGGCTTCTTCAACCTTCTTAGGTTCATTCTTTGAGAGAAAGCAACTATACAAGCATTCATTTTGAATTGATCTTCTAGTTCGAACACCACTATTTGGATCACCAATAATCAAATCTTCAATATGATCCTTTGTCCATATTCTAACAGGTGGTAGTTTTCCTCTCCTAGATTATCCCCCTAAATTAGTGGTTTCTCTTGTAGAAGAACTCTCTCTACCTTCAAAAACTCCCATTTGATCAATAGAATCAATAGATTCCATATTGCTGCTAGTTACTGATCTTTCCTCAGTAGACTCTGAAGGATCAGTTCCTGATGGAGTAGACTCTGAATAGCTAGTCTGCTCCTGATGATCACTGTGTTCTCCTTGATTTATTTGCTCCCCCTCAACAGTATCACTTCTTTGAGAAGCAATAGAAATTCCTTCTGGAGAACCTTCATCATCACTGGAGAGTATCTCAAAATTCTTCAGATTTTCAAATTCCAATTTGTCATGGCTTTCATCAATTTGCAGAATTCCAAATTTCTTGTCATCAAATGCAACATGAATTGATTCCATAACAATGTAAGTTCTGAGATTATAAACTTTGAAGGCCTTTGATGCTGAATATCCTAGAAAGATTGCTTCATCCGATTTGGCTTCAAATTTTCCAAGTTATTCTGGATGAACTTTTAGGACATAGCATTTGCATCCAAAGATGTGAAAGTATTTCACACTTGGTTTCTTTCCTTTGATCATCTCATAGGGAGTTTTTCCATGACTATTTACCAAGGTACAGTTTTGAGTGAAACATGCAGTGTTAATAGCTTCTACCCAAAAATAGGTTGGAAGTTTTGCATCTGCAAGCATGGTTCTTGCTGCCTCTATGAGAGTCCTGTTCTTTCTTTCCACTACACCATTCTGCTGAGGTGTTCCAGGTGCAGAAAACTATTGAGTGATTCCATTGTCTGCACAATACTTTCATTGTAGAATTCTTGAATTCTGTACCATTGTCACTCCTAAGTACTTTGACTTTGTACTCAGAGCTATTCTGAATATTCTTGACAAGTTCAATGATTTGCTGAGGAGCTTCATCCTTCTTGTGTAGAAAGAACACCCATGTGAACCTTGTGAAATCATCCACTATAACTAGAGCATATCTTTTATTGCTGATAGACATAATGTTTACTGGACCAAACAGATCAAGATGTATCATATGAAATGGTTCAGTAATTGAATTTGCAGTCTTGCTCTTGAAAGTGGTTCTTCTCTATTTTCCAAGCTGACAGGCATCACAAAGTCCATCTTGCACAAAATTTGCCTTATGTTTGCACTAAATCACGCAAGCGTACGCGGTCACAAGTAATATAGATATAAGTCAAGTTCGTTCCCACAGAGATCTGGTTATGGTTTCAATTCAGTTCATGCACCTATGCAACAATGTATGGTTATTAATCACTGCTAAGACAAATAACAAATATGGGTTTTAACTATCTAAATTAACTAAAAAGCAAATTAACAAAACTACAAATTAACTAACTAGAAAGAATTGAAATCTAATTACTTCTGCAAGAAAAACCATGGAATCCTAACTTCATTAAATACTTTGCTTAGATCTGACGCCTTTAATCACTATATGCAATGGTTATGATATCTGATCGGATAACACGAAACAAGTACACGCTACCTGTCAGCATACGTATACCAAACAAAACATACATCCACAAAAGAGATAGAAGATGAATAGACACCAATTATGCTAGACCCTATATGTCTATAGAATTTGAAAACATAACGGTTGAAGAGCAAGTTATCCATAAAGATCACACAGGGCAGTATAAGTATTTTCATCTCACACCACGAATCGTATTGATAAACAATTATGAACCTATGCTAGCATGGCAAGTTCTAAATCTCAAGATCCACTTTCACTTCACAAGAGATTAACAAATTAGATGTTCATGACGCATCTATCAATTAAGCATAACCATACGAGGATATCAGATATATATCACACACAGATCTTTAAAGCAATCAAGATACTAAAGCTCCATAAATAAATCCATTAGAATCCCATGACAACGATTAGTTCATAATCGAACCTCTCGTCATCATGGGATCTGATGAAACCATGATAAAAACAAAGTATGAAAAGATACAAATAAAACTAAGTAATTGATATGTAATGGTTCTACTCCTAATGATGATGATCTAATTTTACAAGGGTTGGATGTGTTTATATAGGCTTTAGACATCTTGTCCAATAAGAAAATACCAAATCAGATTATAATAGAAGTACGTTTCCTAAACTGATTCTGATTTAAAGGGAAATTTGCAGCTGTCTTTCCTTCATTAATTCTGGAACGTTCCAGATGCAATTGGACCTCTGGACCACTTTAGAATGATAGAAAATCTCGTTATCTTCGCGTGGACAGTAAGATCGCCCAAAACTGACTTCTAGAACTCAAGATATGGTCCAAACAGTGAATCTCACGCGTGCAGCCCAATAAATCCGAATTTTAATAAATTAAATCTCCAAAAATGACAAAAACATCCACCATAATCAACATCCTTGTAAATCTGCACAACTAAACAAAACACATCAAAACTACAAGAAACTTGAGCCCAAGACAATCAATTTAAGCCGATTTAGAATGCTCCAAGTGGAGATAAAATCCACTTATCACACCCCCAAACTTAAACCGATGCTTGTCCTCAAGCATAAACAATTACAACTAACTAACTAACTAGTACCACTTCCGTAGGTGATCACGGTTGCATTTGGCATATGCAACAAGCCCTTTAAACCCCTAGGCAGCCCTAGTGGATGAGTAAGGTCTCGTGAGGGCCTATAGCGAATGTACCCACAAAATCCATTTAACCTAATGCAATGCAATGCATGAATGCAACTAATATGCAAATGCAATTAATCTAATACTAAAATCCTACCATACCTTCAAATCCTCTCATGCCATATCAACTTAAGAATCAAAGTAAATACGCAATGTCTTGGTGTCGAAAGTGCAAGCATTCACATAGTCTACTCAATGAACATGCATAAGTTCTCACAAGCCCATGTCAAATGTAAGAATAAGTTAGTAAACATGCTAAGCCTACAAGAGTACATCTTTGAGACAAAACTCGGGATCTCATACGCAAAAACAAGCAAACACTCACAATCCACTCACAAAAGAATATTCACTCAAGAACAAGGGTAAGTGTATCACTCAATTCCAACAAAATCATAAGCATGCTCGACATTTGGTATCAATCTAACTCTTAACACAACATACATCAATGACGATAATCAAAAGGTCTTTATTAGGGTTGTAACGGGGCTAGGGACAAGGTATGTCAAATAAGCCAAAACAGGTGAAGTGTCAAAAGCTAGTAAGTACCATAATAAATCATACACAACACCCTATTTTCCCCCCCACATAATTTTTACTAAAACAAACACTCGACTAGTCGACTCAAATAGGATCACAACAAACACAAACATGCTCTCATAATATTTTTTTTCTTTTTTTCTTTTTTTTCTTGTCTTTTTTTTCTTTTTTTTTTCCGAGAGCTAGATAAAACAATAATATAACAAATAACAATGATCCCCTGAATTTATTACACATGCCGACTATCAAGTAAACAAACCCAATTTCAATATTTCCCCCAAAAGTAAGACCAACAATAAACCCCTCCTTGCACACCTTATTACTCCCTTAAACACTCTACTAGCCTTTGACAGTATGGGTTCAAATTAATGTAAGACCAATACAAGAAAATGGTCTAGTCAAGTAATGTGGTATGTCACCGAAAAAATAGGATTAAGCTCAACGGGTTAACTAATTGATCATGTAAATATGGTGTGGTAATATGGGAAAATATGCGGTTATTCCTAAATGCCTTTATCATTTTAATCGTCAAATAATGTCATGCGTTTCAAGAAAGACCTCAAACAACTGCTAGCAATGCAAACAATCCGTGGACACTCAAGCAAACGAATAATTTACAACAAATATGCAATAAGGCTCAAAAACTCACTTGGTGGAAAAACATACTCAATCCCAAGCAAAAATCTCTCTAATGCACCAACTTGTATTCAAAGCATGCAAACTAAATCATCTTGCACATATTCATGTCCTTCTAATCACTTACAGCATTCAATAAGTCTACTAGCTTCAACTTACTAGTGTATGTGTGTGCACAAGAACAAAGCATATCACTTCTCAATCAAAAGCGTCAACAACACAAAATTCCTATCAAGCATGGGTGCAAATGCAAACTACTATGAACTCACATGAAATATGAACATAAAAACAGAATGTCCTATATGAAACAAACGTAGATATCACGAACATAAATGCATAATTTACTACTACTAATATGCAAAGCATGAAATCCTACATGAACAAATAATACAACAACAACTACTAATCCCTCAAACCACCCCCAAACTTAAAATATTCAATGTCCTCATTGAATGGAAAGTACTACAAGGGATAGCAGAAAACATACCTAACCATCTGAGTCCTCATCCTCCTCGGTTGAATCTGATGGAGAATACTACGTACAAGCTCCATAGACTGGCCACCTTGCCTGAATACTACAAAACCCCTAATTGACAAGAACACAAATTCGTAAGAAAAATAAAATTAGAGAAAAAGATTTACCCAATACGAATCGAAGAGGTGAACTTGTACTAATTTTCCCCCAAACTTGAATTTTTTAGAGATGTAGAAGAGGAAGATAATGAATTGGGTGTGTATATATGGGTATATATAGGCCATGGAGTGAGAGGAGGAATATAAGAATTTTAATGTGAAAAGGAAAAAATTTGGGTGGAAATTGGAATTTGATATAGGATAGAAAAAATATTTAATGAGTAAAAGAAAAAGAATTAGAAAAGAAATAGGAATTTGAATTTTTTTAGAAGAGATGAGGGGTTTTGGAATTGAAATAGGAAAAGAATTAGGGAAAAGATTGGAGTATAAATAAGATTTGGGGTGAAAGATTTTTTTTTTTTATATATAAATACAACAGGTACACACAGGCAAAACAGTGAAGGAATCACGCTGAAAAAAATCTGATCACCTGGACCACTTGCAACTTGCACGCGTGGGGGGGCAATATGCCTCAATTGCAGATGCGCCAGCGCAAGTTGCGCAACAGGGGGGCAAATAGCGGCAAGGTCAGTTGCGCATACGCAACTTGCGCAACAGAGGGCAATCAGCGCCAAGGTCAGTAACGCTGGAGCAAGTTGCGTTACAGACCTGCAAATTGCTCAAAATTCAATTTTTTTATTTTTATTTATTTATTTATTTATTTTTTTGCTACACTAATGGCATGGGTTGCCTCCCACCAAGCGCTTCTTTAACGTCAATAGCTTGACGTTACTTCCAAGTCTCCATTAAGGATGATAATAATTCGCCTGGTCCTCTCTTCGCAATACTTAATCATCATCTCGGCGGCACACTTTCTGCCCTTTCTCCTCGCTTGGCCTATTCATGTAACAACCATATCCTCTTCCAATGCCTTCATCTGTTGACCCAAAATCTGACAATTTGTAGAACAACACACATTCGCGGGCTTCGCTTGAATATAATGGAGGAGGGTAAATGTAAATTGCTGAAGCCTTTGGTTCCTCAACGAGAACTTCCTCCATTGGCTCTAATGCGCTACCTCCATCTTTATACTCTGAGACAAGTAAAAGACCTGCATCTTTCCCACGTTCTTCATCCTCGTGGTTCGCACATACCAATTCTTGAAATTTGCGTAGCTCATCAGTGTCCTCTTGGTACGCACATACCAATTCTTGAAATTCGCGTAGCTCATCAGTGTCTGTCTCAAATTGTGCCCTTTCCAAATCATCCACCTCACTAGCTTGATCAAATTCCTCACATGGCTTGTGAACACTCTCCTCCTCTTGGAATTTGTCTTCTTCAATTATGCATGCAGTACCTTGCTCCAAGTCATCGTTATTTTCTGGAATTGCTTCTGGTATGAATTGTTGTTTCTCTTGTTCCAAGACTCTCACAGCTTGAGCAACTAGAATCTCCAAAGATTTGAGAGACTCCTCATTACTATTCACAAGTATCCTAATCTCCTCCCTAGAAGGAACCTCATCTGACTAAAAAGTAGGAGTAGGTTGCTGATGTTGAAAATCTTCACTACCAAAGAAATACGACATATCCGGAACATCTTGCTGGTACTGTTGAGGATGGTATTGAGAATATGGTTGTTCCTCATAACTCAGAGGTTGAGATTGCCACGGGTCATGTTGCTGCAGAAAATTCTGGTTCTGCTGTTGCAGAATATTCTGATGATAGTAAGGCTGTGCTCCAAATTGTTGACCTTGATACTGCTGATAAGGTTGCTGAGGTTGTTGAATACCACCTTGGTTGCTCCAGCACTGATACGTCTCATGTGCGCCCACACATAGCTCACAAACACTAACCACCTGCTGAACTCCATAGTAATTTAGAAAATCCATCTTCTACGGCAATGCTCTCTGACAAGTACCTGATACACCAACGAACTGCAAGAATAGATGAGAAAAAGAAATCCGAGTCAGTGAACTCTAACGACCACTATTGACAAGCACATAAACTAAAAATAAAACACCGATGATCCCCGGCAGCGGCTCCAAAAACTTGTTTGCACTAAATCACGCAAGCGTACGCGGTCACAAGTAATATAGATATAAGTCAAGTTCGTTCCCACAGAGATCTGGTTATGGTTTCAATTCAGTTCATGCACCTATGCAACAATGTATGGTTATTAATCACTGCTAAGACAAATAACAAATATGGGTTTTAACTATCTAAATTAACTAAAAAGCAAATTAACAAAACTACAAATTAACTAACTAGAAAGAATTGAAATCTAATTACTTCTGCAAGAAAAACCATGGAATCCTAACTTCATTAAATACTTTGCTTAGATCTGACGCCTTTAATCACTATATGCAATGGTTATGATATCTGATCGGATAACACGAAACAAGTACACGCTACCTGTCAGCATACGCATACTAAACAAAACATACATCCACAAAAGAGATAGAAGATGAATAGACACCAATTATGCTTAGACCCTATATGTCTATAGAATTTGAAAACATAACGGTTGAAGAGCAAGTTATCCATAAAGATCACACAGGGCAGTATAAGTATTTTCATCTCACACCACGAATCATATTGATAAACAATTATGAACCTATGCTAGCATGGCAAGTTCTAAATCTCAAGATCCACTTTCACTTCACAAGAGATTAACAAATTAGATGTTCATGACGCATCTATCAATTAAGCATAACCATACGAGGATATCAGATATACATCACACACAGATCTTTAAAGCAATCAAGATACTAAAGCTCCATAAATAAATCCGTTAGAATCCCGTGACAACGATTAGTTCATAATCGAACCTCTCGTCATCATGGGATCTGATGAAACCATGATAAAAACAAAGTATGAAAAGATACAAATAAAACTAAGTAATTGATATGTAATGGTTCTACTCCTAATGATGATGATCTAATTTTATAGGCTCTAGACATCTTGCCCAACAAGAAAATACCAAATCAGAATTATAATAGAAGTACGTTTCCTAAACTGATTCTGATTTAAAGGGAAATTCGCAGCTGTCTTTTCTTCATTAATTCTGGAACGTTCCAGCTGCAATTGGACCTCTGGACCACTTTAGAATGATAGAAAATCTCGTTATCTTCGCGTGGACAGTAAGATCGTCCAAAACTGACTTCTAGAACTCAAGATATGGCCCAAACAGTGAATCTCACGCGTTCAGCCCAATAAATCCGAATTTTAATAAATTAAATCTCCAAAAACGACAAAAACATCCACCATAATCAACATCCTTGTAAATCTGCACAACTAAACAAAACACATCAAAACTACAAGAAACTTGAGCCCAAGACAATCAATTTAAGCCGATTTAGAATGCTCCAAGTGGAGATAAAATCCACTTATCACCTTAGGTAGACCTCTCACAAGATTGTGCTTAACAAGTTGATTAAGCTTTTTGAAGTTGAGATGTGAGAGCTTCTTGTGCCAATTCCAGCTTTCATCATTTGTTGCTTTGTTGTAGAGACATTAAACAATTCCTTTAGATGTATCACTTAAGCTGGCTTCATATAAGTTACCATGTCTTTGACCAGTTAGAACAATGTCTCCATTCTGCATATTCAAGATTTTGCATCCTTCTCTGTCAAAGATTGATTGATAACCTTTATCATCCAGTTGACTTATGCTTAAAAGAGTATGTTTCAAGCCTTTAACCAGTGCTACATTTTCTATGATGACATTCCCCAAAACAATTGAGCCATATCCCAGAGTTTCTCTTTTGTTGCCATCTCCAAAAGATATTACTGGGCCAGCTTTCCTTTCAAACTTTGTAAGCAGGGACTTCTTTCCAGTCATATGTCCAGAGCATCCACTGTCCAAGATAATTGAATGCTTCTTTCCTATGCCCTGCAAACAAAAAGTAACTAGTTAGAATTTTTTAGGACCCAACTTTGATTGGATCCTTTCTTACTAGATTTAGAAACAACAAGCTTTGAAGATTTTGCCTTTACTTTACCTATTGCAGAGTCACCTTCGACTCTGATTTCACAAACTGTTTGTGACTAGGAGTTTTAGATTTCAGAGAATAATAGTCATAATACAGTTCATGATATTCTCTACACATGTAAATGGAATGAAGTAAACTACCACAATGATAACATGCTTTTTGTGGTTGGTATTGAATTTTCTGAGTCTTGGGGAATTTGGACTCAGTTTTCCAAGAAGGTTTTCGATTGTAGTCTAGGGCCAAATGATTATGATTTCCACACTTATAGCATTTTTTTCTAGGTGTATCAGGTACATTCTTGTAATTATTCTCTTTATTAATACCTTCTTTTCCATTCCTATTTCTTTTGATCTTGCTATACTCTGTAAGACCATCTAGTCTCTGTTTCAACTGAGACTTAGACAGAAACCCTATGTTCACATTTTTAGGTTTCTCTAACACTTTTTCATCTAAATTACTATTGTTAATTCTTTTGTGTACAACAGGGGTACCTTTTGAATCAACAAATTTAACATGTTTAGGTTCAGAAACAATTTTCTTACCTTCAGATTTAGATGTGCTAGCTTCTACTTTACTATCATCATTGACAATAGCTACTTTTTCTTCTTGTCTAGCCTTATCAAAACCTAAACCATTAACTTTGCCACGAATTCCACTTTCAAAGGTTTCTTGAGTCTTTTTACCAGAAATGTTAATGGTTTTAATCACATCTCTCTCTTCCTCTAGTTCTTTTCTGACATAGTCATAAGCTTCAAGAATAACACTATAATCATGCTTAGCTTTATCAGAACTTAACTTGTATTCTTCCATTTGAACTAACTCAGATTCAAGAAAATTATTTCTATCAACTAACTTAACATTCTTAACCTTAAGTTCATCTCTTTCACTAGTAAGAATTCTAAAATTAGTCATAAGATTCTTAAACTCAGCATGGACAGATCTAATTTCATCAGAATTTAAGCTATCAAATGAATCAAGAGAGTGAAGTGCTACCTTAACAGAAGATGGAGAAGTTTTCTTTGGATATCCAGGTTTGTCTGAAACATTTGCCATCAATGCAATGTTGTCATAATCCAATTCATCTTCAGAATCACTGGAATCAGCCCAATCCTTTTGTGTGACCATAAGTGCATTACCATTTCCTGAATTCCTAGGCTTCTTACACTCACTAGCAAAGTGTCCAAGCTTGCTGCAGTTAAAGCACTTGATCTTGGCCTTATCAAGCTTGACAATTGTACTTTTGCCTTTGTCTCTTCTTCTCCTCATTCTTTTGAAAAGGTCATTTGCTAAATCTTCTCCTGTTGAATCTTCCTTTCTTGAAAGCTTTAGCAAACATAGCAAAGAATTCCTGTATCTCTAATTCAGAATTACTGTTGTCAGAGTCTATATCAATAGTCTCTGACTCAGAACTTTCTTTGATTTTCTTCTTCCTTGAGTTCTTTACAGCAGGCTCATCATGCTGTTCATCTGGAAGCTTCTTTGATTCAGATTGAGCAGTAAGTGCAACAGTCTTCATCTTTCCTTCACCCCTGCTCTTCTTCTGGTGCTTGTCAAGTTCATAAGCCCTCAGTTTTCCATACACTGCCTCTAATGATATCTCATCAAAATCATTAGCTTCCTCAATTGCAGATATCTTCTCATTGTAGAAATCAGGCAAGGCTTTCATGAACTTAGTATTCATATCCTCCAAGTCATAATATTTACCACGCATGGCCATCTCATTGATGAGTTTTGTAAACCTATCAAAGGTGTCAGTAAGTGACTCACCAGACTTGGATTCAAAGTACTCATACTGTTGTATAAGTAGTGTTCTCATGTTCTTCCTGACAGGCTTAGTTCCTTCACAGTGAACCTTAAGATTGTCCCATATATCCTTAGCAGTCTTACAAGATAGAACATAGTTAGTGAGAACAGAATCAAGACTGTTGAATAATATGTTTCTCACTTTAGCATCTTTAAGAACATTCTCCTTGTCCTTATCTGACAATTGAGATTTAGGCTTCTCTGTTGTATGTTCTGGAACAACCTCACCATCAACAGTTGCTTGTCCAACAACCTTCGTTGGGATAAAAGGTCCATCTCTGATTCTGTCAAGATAATCAGGATCTGTTGCTTCCTGATGATGCAACATCTTAACTTCCAATAGAGTATATTCGTTTCTCTTGATCATAGGAATCTTAGTATTCCCATCCTTGTAACCAGACATGATTGAAGATCTTTATGATTATTCGAAATCAACCTGCTTTGATACCAATTATTAACTCGAATAACTTGTAGAAGGGGGGGTTGAATACAAGTTATATAATCGTGTCTGATTTTTGCTTGATTAGATAAACAAGAACAAACGAATAAATCAAACTCTGTTTGTATTAAATAAATTAAATACAAACTCTACCAAAGGTGTACAAATACCTTTAGCAGCTGCTGACAAAATAAATCTCTCTTTCTGTTTGTTTCGAACTTTCGAATACAAACCTTATACAGAGCTACGCACACAAACTCAATCGCTCAACTCATAATTGCTTCACACGACACTTTTTACAATGATATATAGAGAGTATTTATAATGCTTCCTATCAACTAATAACAAAAAGATAATCTATACATGACAATGTTCTGCCGTCCAGTTGATAGTTTCCATCAATAGAAAATTCTTTCCTTCATAATATCTTCTTGCTTGTTCTTCAAACAAAGATCCTGTTTTATAGCACTTGCCAGTTTTTGTAGCATCCATATGACATCATCAGTAACACGACTGATATCAGAATTTCATCTTGCATCAGGATTTGACAATCCCATCAGTACTTGACTTGCTCTATCAAGATTCGATCTCAGTTCCTGACATGTAGTCCTCGATGCACTGTTCATTCCTGACTTAAATTCTACAGATCACTGTTTAATACATATATCCTATACAAAGTGCTAAATCCTTTATAAATCAGGATATACAAGAAGTATAAGTAAAATTCTATTCTTAACATCACAACTCATGAATTATTCCTAACACCAACTCTAAATGAGGCTCGGGGCAAGGGAAATCCCCAATCTGGAACAACCCAGGGTGCCTCTCAAAAATAGCATCTAGAGCCCCTTTCCAGCCACTAAAGTAGTTAGCTGGATAGGCAAGGTCATCATGCTTAGACATAAGCTTTTGAAAGTCCTCGGAGTCCATGTAATCATCAATGATATCCTCCTTGCCTTCGCGAAGCTCAGCAATGCTGCCATAGGCTTTCTCCAGCTCCTCCTCCTTTGCCTTCAACTTCTCTTCCAAGCCTGCAACATGGACCTTCGACTGATCAAGCTCATTCTTATGAGTCCCGGCTTGAGCTCTCCAAGATTTGGCATGATGCATGGTAGCTTGGAAGTAGGTGTTACCCTGAAAGCACAATTTAAGTGTTAAGGAACGGAAAGTAACACATTTAAACTTAACGAGAAGTAAAATACTTACAGTAGCAAGAGCTTGAGTTCCCAGTGACTCAACTCCCTCTAAGTCAATAGAAACAACAATGTCGCGATAGTCATGAGGGGTGATCAAGTGGTAGGACCAATCCCTCGAATGTTTAGTATCCCCCACTACTGAATCCTGCTTTCTAATACCCCAAGCAAGCCGAAACACAGAAGTTTTAGCCGAAGAAGCAGCCCCACTTCCCTCAACTACATCAACAGCCCCGTGGGGTCTCAAAAAGGCTGGCTCTGTGGGTTGTCCCCTAGGGTATTTCGCAGCATGCTTCCTCTTCATGCGAGAAGTTTTGCCATACAAGTGCTCTTGAAGATCATTTTTAGCTTTAGCAGCTGAAAAGACAAAAACAAAGTTAGTGACAAATAAAATATAACATGTGAATCAAGGAAAAACTAAGTAGAAGAATGATGGGATTTACCCTTATCAGTGACAGAAGAAAGACCCACAGACTTGAGGGAATATTCCTCAAGAAGAGTGAAGAAGTGAGTTTCCCCATTATCTGCAGTAAGGGTCGCGAATGCGGCTTTTTCTGCATCATCCAGCTCGATGTCATCTGGATTTCCATCAGTTACCTTCCCAAAGGATCTACAGAAGAGGGTGCCCCAATCACCCCCTTCCCATGTGAGATACATGAACTCCTCTTTCCACTTAGGATTATTATCAGGTATTGAGGAGGGGTCATAGATGTTTGGGATCGTGGCACGAAGACTGATATACACCCAGCCAGGATACTTGATTGCACTATTCTTAAATTGAAAAATCTTCTTAAAAAGAGGAACGGATAATGGAAAATTGTTCTTTAAACAAAGAACCATGAAGCAAAGAATGGCTCTCCAAGCATTTGGAACTAGCTGACAAGGATTTATTTGAACATCCGCTAGCAAGGTGGGAATAAAATAATGGAAAGGGAAACGAAGCCCAGCCATGATAGCATCCTTGTAAATACAAAGGGCATGGGGTTTCCATTGACAGGAGCTATCCCCAGGCTTAGCTGGGGCTAATTTTAAAGGAGAACGAACGTTAAAGAGTTTGTTAAATTTTTTGATTTTCTCAGCATCAAAGAATTTAGAGTGATGGTTATAAGAATCTAGTGCCGAAACAGAGGGATATTCATCTCCTCTTTGATTAATCATGTCAATCAAGGAAGTATATTTTGAACGTATAGGAGGGAAAGAGGTACCTCGTGATGATGCGTTCATTTTGTTGAGTCTCCTGGCTTCTCTGTCGTCTGCCATTGATGATCTTGAGATGAATGCTTCAAGGATGGTCTTCAAAGTAAACCCAGAAACCACCGCAACAGGAGGAGCTCTGCCGGGAATCTCTTGTCGAAAATCGCCTTGAGAGAGGGGGGTTTGAGAAAATTTTTGGTAAAATGTTTCAGTGAAGTGAGAAATGAGTTCACTTCTCACTCTTTTATACTTAACACAACCGGTCATTTAGCCGGTTTGAGTGTTGAGTTAACAGGTTAAAGCCGGTTAAGGCCCATAGGCCCAAGTTAAGGCCCAAGATCTAGAAGCTCGTAAAAGCTTATAGAATTTAAAAGAGAATTCTAGAAGGATCGAGAAATTCATATAAGTAATTAGCGAAATAAAATAAATACCTACGATGTAAAACCAAGTCGTATAGTTCCTTACACGAACTCATTCCAGTTCGCAGGTTGAGTTCGTAAATCCCACGAGGAGGCCCATTATTGTTCCTTACACGAACTCATTCCGGTTTGCAGGTTGAGTTCGTAAAGCCCACGAGGAGGCCCATTATTGTTCCTTACACGAACTCATTCCAGTTCGCAGGTTGAGTTCGTAAAGCCCACAAGGAGTCCCATTATTGTTCCTTACACGAACTCATTCCAGATCGCAGATTGAGTTCGTAAAACCTACGAGGAGGCCCATTATCGTCCATTACACGAACTCAAGTCAGTTCGTAGGTTGACTTCCTAAAATTCACGATGAAGCCTGTTAATGATCCTTACACGAACCCAATTTAGGTTGTGAGTTGAGGTCGAGGACAATACGAACGGGTTGTATCAGAGGCCTTGGACGACGTCAATTCATCTCGAGAGATGAGTTCGTAAGTAACATGACGAGGCTTTCTTTTGGCCTTACACGACCTCGAACCACCTCGTAAGGCGAGATCGTGAGTCAAGCGACAAGGCAAATTAACGGACCATAGACGACCTCGATTCACCTCGAGAAAAGAGCTCGTGAGTTGTTCGACGAGGTCGATTTGTGGTATTTACACGAACTCAATTCACCTGGTGGAGTGAGGTCGCAGGGTTCACGATGTGCTTCGTTGAACGACCTTACACGATCTCGATCCACGTCGTGGAGTGAGGTCGTATGCTCAACGAACTACTCCATTTGGTGTCCTTACACGAACTCAATCCACCTCGAGGATTGAGCTCAGAGATACTGCGACCTGCCTCTCCTGGTGGCCTTGTACGACCTCAGCTCACGTCGTAGAGAGAGGTCGAAAATCTCACGACTTGGGCATTTTTGTGGCTATACACGACCTCGTTTCAGGTCGAAAATATTGCATTGTAAATTAATTTTCTCGAGCAGAAAAATAATATTTTTCAGAGAAAAATTGAAAATAAAATTCCAAGATTTCCAGAAAAATGAGAGATAATTTGTAAAATTATTTCCGAAGGTGCCAAAATATTTGCTAAAGTTAATCAAAAGTAAGGAAAAGTGCCTGTGAGCACAACGAAGATTTCCAAAAATGTAAGAAAATTATTAATAATTTTATGTAAAACATAAAAATTGTTGTTTAGCCTCGAATAAGGCAAATCATTGTAAATGTGTAGGTCACTCCACACTTTACATTCAAGACGATACTTGTGAAACACTAGTGTACCAAAAATCCCATATTTAGGGTAGGTAATAAATCTCAGATAAGAGATATACCCCAAATCTCAAGAGTGGTAAATTATAACTTTGATGAAAACCTGATCAGTTTTCCTAGAAGTTGGGGGCAAATGATGTGGGCTGAAAATAAGTCCTAGAAACGTATTTAATGATACGTTGAATAAACCTAAGTTGGTTCAAGGTCAAAGCCCAATTACGAGGCCCAAAACCTTATTTATGATGATAAATTCGTAATTAATAAATCAGCCAGTTTCAGACTCCAAGATTGAGTCTTAAAAGGAAACTAAATCATATCAGGAGTAGCCTCCAAGGCATACACCTCTAATACTTACCTTCTTATCAGTTGGAAGGCTCTAGAATTGGGTCAAGGTAGTAACTTGCCCACCAAGTTAGGGCTGAGCAAAACCGAACCGAAATGTTGAATTTCGGTTCGGTTTGGATTGTATTTTTCTGAAATTTTCGGTTATTTCGGTTTTTCGGTTTAAACCGAAATTTATTTCGGTTCGGTTTTTTTTTAAAACTTCGATTCAAACCGAAATAATCGAATTATATATATATTATTTATATTATATATGTATATGTTTATATTTTATATATGTACATGATTTAATTAATTCAAAATTAAGTTTAAATATTTAAATTGATAGTTTGTGTTTTATTTTGTTTTAATTGTTACATATTTTAATATATATGCTATTAAAATTAATTTTAAAATTAAAAAAAATAATATTACATATAATTTTTTTTAAATCGGTTCGGTTTTGGCGAAATTTTTTGGTTCGGTTTTTCGATTCGGTTTCTACTGATAAATCTGTTCGGTTCGATTTGGTAAAAATCGGATTTCGGTTATTCGGTTTTTGTTATTCGGTTCGGTTAAAAACCGAACCGACCGAATGATCACCCCTACACCAAGTATCCTAATTCTAGGATTTTCCCCACCTATATAAGGACTTGCTCCTCTACAAACAGAACTACGTTTTTTGGCTTGATTCTTGATATTTGCAAGATACGTAGGCATCTTGTGAGGGCAGACTAAGTCACGAAACACTCGATCAGCCATTAAATCTCGAAGTTCTTTTCAACCCTAGCATTCAATACGCAATAAATACACCATACTTTTCGTTCCACAACAGTAGGAGTATAGCCTCAACTATTTTTTTTTTGCACAAAAATGACCTAAACATTTTTTTAAGCAGATGCCTTGCATTTCGTCTAAATATTTCTATTTATTTTTGGGCCATTTTGTGTTAAAAAAACATTGTTCAACCATCATGTTATAACTAAATCATAAACTGAATATACTCATCTGTTTTAAAAAATAGTTAGGTCATCACATTGTCTATTTTTATATTTGAACCATTTTTGTGCAAAAAAAAAATAGTTGAGTCCATCCTCCTGCAATTAAGTCTAATAAGAATATTAATTTATTACGACATAATATAATGAAACAACATGTGTATAACATTTTTATCAACTTAATCGGTCAATAATATGGTTGAGTTTATTATGTAAAAAATAAAAAATCTATCAATATTATTTTATACAAATTCTAGATTTTAACCAAAAGATTATACTTCCATAACTTATAACGATTTTCACAATTATTGATTAAAAATTGTTTGAGAAGTTAAAATCGTTTGTCCTACAATCGTTTGAAAAAAGTTTACAAAAATCTTCAACATTTAATAAAAAAATGACGCAATGCGAACAATTTTATGTCGTTAGTTTACATGAAAATAATCTTAGTTTTATACATATAATTAATATTTTAAATTTAAATAATAATTATAATGCTAAGATAAAGTTTGTTAATTTTTTATATAAATAATATGAAGTATATATATATATATATATATATATATATATATATATATATATATATTCATAAGTGTAATTAATGATTATTAAGATGCCATTAAGATGTCATTAAGATGGTACTTAATGCAAGAAAAAATAAAATAAAATAAATCAAAAAAATGAAAATTTAAGAAAAATATTTTAAACACTTCTGGTGCATTTCCGATTTCCTGACATTATAATATACTAGCTTATAATGTAACATCCCTGTCCTAATATATATGATTAATTAAACTAAATGATATTGTTTATGACTAATACGATTCATAAGACTTAAACTTCGTAAAAATATTATTAATGTACGAAGAAAATGAATAGTAACCCAGGGGATGAATAGTGATTTTTGGTGTGAAATTATTAATTGAGATTATGATAGAGGATATTATATGAGAGACTTTAGTCTTCTACGACATTTGAGGATTAGACTCCTAAGTATTTATTAAGGAATTTATAACGTTTTGTAGTAGATAGTTGAACTTCTGAGATTCATAGAAAAAGATCCATAAGTCAGAATCGCGCGTATGAATACTCCACACGAAGGTAATAAAGTGAATAATATATTAAAAATATGAGAAACCAAAATTCCATCCCAAAAATCATTAGGGTCGAATTTTATTTGATAAAGAAATAAGTAGTATTAAGTAGAAGGGCATTTTGGTAAATTCAGAGGATGAATTATAGATATATATATATATATGGATGGATAAGCTTTTTCCTTATCATTTTGCACACCAAGATCAGAAAACCAAGTAGAGAAAAAGAAAGAATGGAAGAGAAGATCAAGGAGAAGGAAGAAAGAAAGAAAATTTTGCTAGCTTGTTTCTTGATCTTGCATACACTTATATATATATATACACACACATAAATCCTAGCTAAATTAGTGAGATAAGTGGGGTTTAATTAGGGTTTGAAGAGGCTGATTTCTTGAAGAAATTTGGGGGTTTTGCTTGAGGATGAGATGGATGGATAATTAAAGCTTCTTTGAGGTATAAACTTGTTTATCTTTACTTTAATCATTTACTTTCATGGTTATTAGTACTATATTTTGAAAGCTTGTTACATATTAATATGAGGAGGATGGGCTTCCTTGATTGTGTTGGTTTTGATGGAGTTTATGTGCAAGGGAGTAGGGTGATATAAGGTGGATTGAGGGTTGTGTTTTTAGCGAGAAAAATACGATGCCGGAAGGCTGCCCAAACTGGAACAGCTTACTGGTCTGTGTCATGTACAGGTCTGGAACCTGATTTTGTACAAGTTATTTACATAGTAATGTTCTACTCGGAGTCTAGTTTGCGTGGCCGCAAACGGTGCGCAAATCTGATTAACGAGCTAGGAGTTATAGTCATTTTAGTATATGTTGTCCATAACCTACGAATTTGGTAAACATTGAACTTTGGAAAATTGTTTCGCCTAGTTAAACTCTTTAATTCGAACTGAAAAATTTATGTAAGATCTATAAATGTTCAAGGAAGAAGACTGGAGAGTTTGGTGATTTATAAACCATTTTTAGATTTATTAAAAATGTTAGAGTGAATGGTGCGCAGTAGAAGATGATTTCAAGTTTTCCTGAGACTGACCTGTTTTGGAGGATATGTTCGGTTGGTACATGGCTATGTCTAGGCAGTGGGTTTGATGGGTCTATAACCTACTTTGAGTCTAGTTAACACCCTCGAAAGAATCGAGTTGTTTCATTTAGCGAGTAAGGAGTTATAGTCATTTAGTGCAATAAGCGCATAAGGTGCAAATTGTTTAAACATGGAACTTTGAAGAATTGTTTCACCTAGCTAACAACCTTAGTTTGAATTGAAACTTGGAGGGATGGTATAACAATGAGTATAGAAGATCTCAAAGATGGTTTCATGTCAGAATAACAATCCTACGATTTATAGTGAATTTTAGAGTGTAATAAAGATTGGGTCCTATGTGTTTATATAGAGTACCCGAGACACGGAAGGAGCTTGGATAGAATACCACCAAGAATCATTAAAAAAAGTGCAGAGGCCAAGGTGAGCATTTATCAAAGCTTTGATTTATATATGTATACTTTATAATAACTTGTGATATTTTTAGGATTAAAAGATATAACTAAGAAATGCTCAAGACTTGAATATATATATATTACAAGAAAGAATTACATGATTTATCAGAATATGTGGGTTTATATGATTACGTGATGAAAGTATATACACGATGACTATATTATAGTGAAATGAAGTATCACGTGGCTATAAATGATGGTTATATGATTTTGAATAAGTGCGTGGACAAATAGTGATCATAAAACAATATGTGGATACAGAAACAGGTTATATGCATACAGTGCAGATACTGTAAAGTAAAGAAAAAGGATATACTGCAAGGATTGTAAGGACCCCGAAAGAGGGCCGTATATACAGAAAGGAAAAATATGAATACATGATAAAGGTCATATGTACATGGATGAATATATAGATAAATATTTGATATATTGATACAAAGTATATGTTGTATGCATGTCATTCATTACATTCAGGTGCATTTGACTAAATAAAGGTGTTGTGACTGTCATGGTACTTTAGGAAATAAATAGCCTAGCTAGCCGGGAAAGTCCCCGAGACTATAAACATGGAATATCCCAGGAATAAAGTCGACTATAAACATCAAGAGCCCTAAGAGGCCGGGATTATATGAAAGTCCTTGAGACTATAAACATGGGATATTCCGGGAAAAGATGAAAGTTCTTGAGACTATAAACATGGGACATGGTCCTGGGAAATTCTAAAGTTAAGTTGATCAGTCACAACAAAATAAAGAAAATGGAGTCACATGCGTATGTTGCATACATTCATAGTGAATAATTACTTGGCTTTATTGGATGATTGTCTGGAATGAATTATGTGAGTACGTGTGAATCGGTGTTCAAATATGTTCTTTAAAAATATATGGCGATATTATGAATTTCTCCTATACGTGCTGGTTGTATATAATTTCTTGAATAATAGTGAAATGATTATCTGAAATTAATTTATGTGAGGATAAGTTGACTAGGTGTTCAAAGATATGATTGGATGATATGTACTCATTATATATATATATATATATATATATATATATATATATATATATATATATGATTAGCCTACAGTGTTCAATGTAAATGGCTTAACTAATTATCACAAATATACAGATGACCGTCGAGTCCATAGATGACTTCCGGGTTATATACAGAAAATATTCAGATCTTGTATATATATAATTATTTGTAATAATAAATGTGTAGATTAGAGTCGTTGAACTGATAACAGGGATGAGACTACGGAAAGATACAAGGAGAGTTGGGTAAATAAAGAGAGAATGAATTACAGGTACATGTAATGACACTACGAGTTTTTACAAGTTAACAGGTATATACAGATATCTTTATAAAACGCGAAATACTGGATTGTCGGTTTAGAAATGTGTAAATTTTACCAGAGTATATTATATGATGATATATGTTCACTGAGTTGCGACTCATTAAAATCGTTCATGTTTTTCAGGTTTAGTTGCATGGTCGGCCAGCTGGATCTCCAGAGTCCCTCCTCCTCAACATTTGCATATATAAATATGTTAAGTTTTTATTTTCGCTATTAAGATTAAATGTTGAGTTATCGTGTTGTGTTATATTGTATTGTTTTTCACCTTATCGATTAGGATAGTTTGAACTTGTGGTTGTTTTTCGTAAAAGTTGGAATTGTTGTTTGGTTGTTAAATGGAATCTGGTTTGGTTTGAATTACAGGTGGATAGTCCGATTTACGAATACTTCATGTCAAAATTTTCTAAAATTCCCCTGTATCCAAGTCTATTTTATCTAATTAATTCCAACAGTTGAGAGTATGCTTTAACTGCTAAGTGTTATGTGTCCAGTGAGTCACGTTTTCTAAAGTTCTCAGCTTCTGCATTGCAAAAATATTTTAGAAGATTAATGTATATTATTTTTAAAAGTAATATTATTATTCAAGGTTGAGAAAATGACACATATAAATAGGGATATTCGAGTATAAAAAGTATATTTTCAGTACCGAGAAGACAGGGTGTGACATATAACCCGTGCAATGCACGGGTATCTTGTATTATATTATAAATTTTATTTAATATTATAATTATGTTTTTGTATAATCATTATTTTTAATAATTTTTTAAATATAATTTAATATACTCATGTTTATAGATTATATTAATGTTTCCTTATTATAAACAACTAGCTTCGTTACCCGTGCAAGGCACGGGGATATTCTAGTTTTATTGTGAAATTTTGTTTTTTATTATTTGTGATTATGAATATTCTTCAATTTGTTGCAATGTTACCTAAATATAGATTAACTTACTCTTTTTTTAAGTGCTCTCGCTTTCTAACAGGTTGTGTCCAAAATATTCTAATATCCTTTCAATTAGTCATTGTTGTGACCAAAATCTCGCATGGGTTAGATTTAGGCCCACTAGAGGATTAGGGTCCAGATCCATGAAGAGAATGAGTAATCTGTCAGGTTTCCGGAGGCCTACGGTAGCCCTAGGGGTTACCATGTACACTGCAGCACGGGAACGCATGACTAAGGGTCTCAAGGTATCCCCTTGAGGATAACCTATAACTATTATCAGTCATCCAGTAGGACTTCCAGAGTAGCTTCCGTGATAGGGGTTACCGGAGGGGGTACCGGAGCCGGGCTACCGGGCGGTACCCCCAGCTTCCACCGGAAGCCTGATTAGGCTGCCAATACAGATAAGACACGCCTCCTATTTTTTAGGAACACGCCTATATCATCTAAAAACACTCTCAAACAGATAAACATTCAGTTATTTGAGGATATATGTCATATATACTTGATAAATGATACAAAATCATGATAAATGCTAGAGATAATCATTCTATGTTATCTAAACTGCTTGGTAACCTGATTATACACATCATACTCGATTATTATCAGAAATAACAGTCATTATCCCACTGGAGAGAGGATAACTCATGACAAACAAACGATCATATCATTCAAGAACTACATTCGGGCTTGATCCACTATAAATAGTGGTATGTAGGCAGTTTACGGGATCTTCTTCGACACTTTACACTCCTTGAGTAGCTAGAGCACATGCACTCTTGTGTGACACAGTCAAATTAGGGTTCTTGGCTGGCCAACATTTGGTCCTTGAGCTCTCATCCCGTAGATTCAGTCCGATCCTTCCGAGGATCCACATCCCGTGTTCTTCGGTAACCCTAGTCATGAGCCTTCCCGGGCGGCTAGCCATTGATCTTCAACCACGAGCCTTTCTGGGTGGTTGGACGATTCCTTGTTTATTGGCGCTATTCCAGCACGAGGCCTCGTAATCTGTTGTGCTAAAATCCTCCCACAACAGTCATATAGTTCAATGATTTTAGATATAACTTTAAATTCTTTATACTTAGAACTGGATGTCACAGTTTCGATTCTGGAAAATGTGAAGATTAACTAACGTTTTCATAGCATTTGACTTTAGGGGGATTTTAGAGTTAAATCATAGAAAATTGGAAGGCATAAATGTGAAATGATATAAATAAAATGTGGAATATTGTGATATTTTGGATTTTAGTAGTTCAAATTTGTAGCCGTGAACACCTTTCAATTTGTAGCGGTGTAGCCTAAATATAGCTTAGCAACTCTCTTCTCGAGAGCTTCATTTTCAACATGAATTGTCTAAGATTTATAATATCTATTAAAATAGTCATCTAATTCAATGTTTTTAGTTGTGAATTTAAATTCACTTTATTCGGAACTGGGAATCTAAATCTGATTACTCGCTATGAACTTTTAAATAGTATATTTTATTACAAATTAGACTAATACATTAAATACTATTATTACTAAAATATATATATGTTTATTATTCTTGTTATTCCCAAGCTTAATTCCTAATCGTGAACACAATCGTTTAGTTCCGATTCTCGAGTTTTATAAGTATTTCTATACAATTATTATTCATATATTGGCGTAATTATATAATAATTTACCCAAGAATTTTAATCTAAATATATGCATCAATATAAATTATTAAAAGTTAATGGCTATTATTAGTTTGTTGTAATTAATTACGTAATATTAAAGTATATATTAAATAATCATATTGAATATAAATTTATTAAATGATATAACTTTGTCAGGAATAAAATGTGACATGTTATGGTATATACGGAGTATCTAAGTTCACTACATATTATGTATCACTAATTTATACTAAACTATAACATATAAAATATCTTAGAAATTAAAATACCAAATATTCTTCATCCATCACGCGACTTACATATCATATTTATGATTTACAACACAAGTGATTGGTTAGCCTAGTGGTAAGGTGATGTGCATATGAATGGAAAGACTTAGGTTCGATTCTCCACCACAACAACTTTTTGGAAAAAGACTAAATGGATTAAAATGAAGGGCTAAAATAGTAACTTTGCAAGGAATAAAATGTGACATGTTGTGGTATTATATAGATAATAGATAATAGATGTATACGATTTTTAATATATTTTATTAATAATTGAGAAATATGATGTGATATTTTCGGGTATATATTAATGATTGTAAGATTTGTTATAATTAAAAAGGTAACGTGTTTTAATTATAAAGGAAATATTAATGATCGAAATATTTGATACGCGATATTTTAGGTGTTTATAAAATGTAATATGTTCAACTAAAAATAGATGTGAAAAAGGTAATCGATTAATTACCATTAATTTAGATTTGTTTTAAATTAAAAAGGTTATGTGTTTTAATTCGAAAGAAAATATTAATGATCGAAAGATATGATACGATTGATATGATTATTAGGTGTTTATAAAAGGTTAAAAGTAAATGTGAAAAAGACAATCGACTAATTATCATTAATTTTATTATATTAATGTTTAAAGGCAATCATCTATTTACCATTAATTTTATTATCTTAAATGACTAATTATCATTAATTATACTCCCTCCGTCCCATGGGTTTCTTTACATTGTCTTTTTGCACGGAGATCAAAGAATATTGTTATAATAAATGAAGTAGTGGGTGTAATAGTGATTTTATTGTTAAAATAAGTGATGTAGTGGGTGTAATAGTGTAAAGTGTTGAAAAAGTGGAGTAAAATGGTGGATATAATAATGTATTTTATTGTTAAAAGTTACTATTTTTAGTAATGTAAAGAATTGGTGGAACTTCCCAAAAAGGAAAGTGTAAAGAAATGAATGGGACAGAGGGAGTAACATGTTTTAATTGGAAAGCAAATATTAATGATGGAAATATATGATACGATTGATATTTTTAGATGTTTATAAAAGGTATTATCTCACTAATTACCATTAATTATGTTATGTTATTATTTATTTTAGGTGTATTTATTTTTCTTTATAATGAAGGGTAAATAAGTAAATTCACTATGTACCAAAAAATAGGTACCAAAACTTTCGATATTTCGGAATTTATATAATAGTATAGATATAGATAATATCGCTATTTTATTTTATAAAATAGAATTACATGTTTTTTCCAATAATAAATATTTAAGAAAGAATAATTAAGTAAAAAAAAATCAAGTTTGAAAATGAGATATTTTAGTTAGAAAATATAGAAAAGATATTACCTTATAGCTTAAAACGGTTATCATTATTAGTTTATTTCATTAATTAGAACAACCATATTTTTTGGAAAGAAGATTTTAGTTAGAAAAGTTGCAAAAGGTAATAGCTAAAAAAGGTACTCCAATTTGGTTAGTTATTATTTAGGAGAATATAAGATATTTTAATTATAAAATATACTAGCTTATAACCAGTGCGATACACGAGTTTCTTTTAATATGTTATAAATTTTATTTTATACTATAATTATGTTTTTATATAATTATTATTTTGTAAAAATTGTTTATTGATTGTAAGATACAATATTTTAGCGGTTTATAAAAGGTAATATCTTCAATCAATTAAAAGTAAACCACTTTTAATTTAAAAAAAGTCAAATCAGTTATCACTAATTATACTATTTTACTATTTATTTTAATAATTAGGATGATCGTGGTGAAAATCGAACCGACAAACTTTCAATGCCCGTGTGATGCACAAATTTCTTTTATTATGTTATAAATTTTATTTAATATCACAATTATGTTTTTATATAATCATTATTTTTATTATTTTTTTAATTTTAATTTAATATAATTTAATATACTCATGTTTTCAGATTATACTAATTTTTCCCTATTATAAACAATGTATATGTATTTTTAATATATTTTATTAATAATTTAAAAATATGGTGTGATATTTTTGGGTACATATTAATGATTATAAGATTAGTTTTAAATCAAAATGGTAACATGTTTTAATTAGAAAGAAAATATTAATTATTGAAAGATATGATACGATTGATTTTTTAGGTGTTTATAAAATGCAATATTTTCAACTAAAAGTAAATGTGAAAAAGGCAATTGGTTAATTACCATTACTTATATTATTTATTATTTATTTTTATAAATAGGATAACCAAATCGAAAATCAAAACTTTTATTTAATAAATAGGATAACCAAGCCGAAAACCAAAACTTTCAATGTTTCGGCTTTAATTGATTTATTAGATGTTTATAAAATGCAATATATTCAACTAAAAGAAAATGTGAAAAAGGCAATTGGTTAATTATCATTACTTATATTATGTTATTATTTATTTTAATAAATAGGATAACCAAACCGAAAATCAAAACTTTTATTTAATAAATAGGATAACCAGGCCGAAAACCAAAACTTTCAATGTTTCGGCTTTAATATTATAATATAAATAAGATATATTACCTTTTAGCTGGAAAAGTTAATTCGTATCATATCTTTCAATCATTAATATTTTTTTTCTAATTAAAACATGTTACCATTTTGATTTAAAACTAATCTTATAATCATTAATATATATTCGAAAGTATCACACCATATTTTTTAATTATTAATAAAATATATTAAAAATTCGTATAAATTGTTTATAATAGAGAAACATTAGTATAATCTGTAAACATGAGTATATTAAATTATATTAAATTAGACAATATTAAAAATAATGATTATATAAAAATATAATTGTAATATTAAATAAAATTTATAACATAATAAAAGAAACTCGTGCATCGCACGGGCATTCAAAGTTAAAAGTAATGATTAAATAAAAACATAATTGTAATATTAAATAAAACTTATAACATAATAAAAGAAACCCGTGCATCGCACGTGCATTTAAAGTTTGTCGGTTCGATTTTCAACACGGTCATCCTAATGATTAAAATAAATAGTAAAATAATATAATTAGTGATATCCGATTGCCTTTTTAATTAGAAGAGATTTACTTTTAATTGATTGATGATATTACCTTTTATAAACACCTAAAATATTGTATCTTTCAATCAATAAATAATATTAAAATATTTTTTACAAAATATTGTTTACATAAAAATATAATTGTAGCATAAAATAAAATTTATAACATATTAAAAGAAACCCGTGCATCGCACGAGTTATAAGCTAGACTCTCTTAGATAAGATATGGAGAGGCGAGCGAGAGGTGAGAGAGGCGGTTTTCAAAATTCAAATTTGAATATCGGTCGGCAAGGGTATTCCGTTATTAATCATTGGACCCATTCTGAGCTACAAACAGGGAAATACAATCCTAAGGTTGGGGAACAATATTGGAGAAAGAAATTAGTGGATGGAGATAGTATATTAAAAAACTTCATTGAGGGTAATAAGTTTTTGGTTGATGTAGAGGTTTTTAACAGTTTTTTAAAGGGGGATGAACAAGCTACGAGGGATGCTCTAAACCAAATTCATTGGAGAAGTCTGCGTCTGATCAGTGATGAGCCTAAAAAAGAAGGGAATGATTCACAACCTCAAATCGACAGTGATAACTATAAGGTATCTATTCCTCCTTCCTTTAAATCATATGATGAGGTTCTTAAATCAGAAATAAAACCGGAGTCGATGGTGGCTAGTAAGAGGAGGACTGATGATTGGACTGTGGTTCAATCTAAAAGAAATAATATTAAGAGATTAGTAGCAGGATGTACTATTTTTATTTCTAAAATCCCGGAGCAATCACTAGCCAAGGACATATGGGATCTTTTCAACGGTTGTGGTAAGGTTCTTGACATTATTCTGCCAAGGAAAAGAGATAAGCAAAACAATAGATTTGGTTTTGTCAAAACAACCAATGAGGTAGAAGCAGGGGTTTTGATAGCTAACGCCAAGTTGAAGAAGGGTTTAGGGCAAAGACTTCGAATGTCTATTAACTCAAGTGTGAGCAAAGATAAGACAACAGATCTTAAAAGCACCTCATCTCTTCAAAAAGATAAAAGTCCAGTGATGCATAGAGAAATGTATTTTTCAGTAGAGGGACCAGAGAAATTCTGTCATATTGAAGCTGAAATTAATCAGGAAATTGATCACAACGTCAGAAACAATGTAGTGGGTTTCACTAAGAAAGAAGTAAGTGCAGCAGATTTATTGGGACTCATTAAGAAAGAAGGCTTTCATGAGGCACGTATCTTAGAGCTTAATCCAAGATAATTTTTAATCTCTTCTGATGTAGAAAATAATGATTTGAGTAAGAGAAAAGTGGTTCTGGAAAAGATTTTTTCAAAGTTAGAGATTTTGAGGAAAATGATTTTATTTTGGATAGATTGGTCAATGTTGAATGTTTTGGTCTTCCAATGCAAGCTTGGCTAGAAGAAAATCTTAAAGCATTTACGAGTCATATGGGTGAGTAGATTTCATGGGAATATCAAGATCATCAGAATTTGAAAGTTTTTCACCCTACTATTACATTGTCAACAAGATCCTTCGATAAAATTGAGGAAAAGTTTTGTGTGTTGGTTCAAGGTAAGTTACACCAGGTCGTTTTTAAGGAATGTCAAGTAAATGTTCCTATTGGTGTTGGTAATGACATCAGGCTGAAGGGTCTGATTGATGATATGAGTAATCAAGTCGAGTTCAGAGTATATAATACAATTAAGAATGCTTTGGAGGATAGTAGTGATAAGGTGGATGTGGGTAATTCTGTTAAAAAGAATGAAGAGAATTTTGACTCTGTGTCTCACACTGTTATTGTTAATCAACATGTTTTATCTCCGTTGGTGAAGATGAATGATGTAAATAGTAAAGAAATCATTTCTAGAGTGCATGAAACTTGCCTGGAGATTTAGCATTCTTCTAATAAGGGTGATCAATTTGCTATTTCAGATAGATACCAAATTAGAGACCACAACTCGATTGATTCTTCACTTGATAGTGTGATAAATTGTTCTGGTTCTAAAGAAGATGAGGATTTAGTAGAAGAGGATGGTTCAGGGATAGTTGGGGAGCTAGTTGTTGGTAGCTCTCAACATTCGATTTGTAACAATTTAAATGGTCTTAATATGGGTCTTAAAAAAGGAAGACCTAGGAAGAAAATTAAGACTTTTAATAACCCTTTTGACCTAAGATTGGGTAGGTTTAAGGGAGGAGCTAAATTTAAGGTCAAAGGCCCATTGAGCAAGAGTTCTTTAAAGTTGACTAAGATTGATGAGGTAATCTTTAATAATGAAAATGAGGCAGGAGGTATTATTGATACAGCTTTAGAGCTGGGTTTATCAATTCCAGTGGGAAGGACCAAGGGGGTGCTAGAGCTATCTAATGCTTTAGCTAAAGGAGATTTATAAAAATTTTGTGAGTGTTGTTTATTGAATAGGTTAAGGTTTTTTAATGAAGGATTTTTCTCTGCTTTCATGGAATATCAGGGGGGCTTGTAATTCGACAACTAAAAGGGTAGTTAAAGATCTTATTGTGAAGAATAGAGTTAACTTTATATGTTTACAGGAAACCAAAAGTGGTCCTTGGTCTAAGCAAATGATTCAATCTTTGTGGGAATCAGAGTGGCATGATTGGGTAGATGTTGAAGCAAATGGACTGTCTGGTGGGTTACTTTGCTCATGGGATAAAAACCTGTATAATTTGTTAGGCCATGAGAAAGCTAGACAGTGGATATGGTGCAGATTGTGGAACATTAACACTAATGAGCCTTTCCATATTATCAACATATATGGTCCTCAGGAGTTAGAGGGAAAAAAAGAGCTATGAAATACATTAGCTGACATCCTTGTTCAAATTGGTGAGGATAGAGCATGCTTAATAGGTGATTTTAATTGTATTAGAGATGAGTCTGAAAGAGCTCATTGTGTCTTTAGAAGAGCAGATATGGTAGATTTCAATGATTTCATCTCAAATAACAACTTATTGGATCTTCAAATTGATAATTCTCAATTTACTTGGTTTGGGCCTGCTAATAAAAGAAGCAAATTGGATAGATCTCTGGTCAATGCTAGTTGGTTTGATGATGGACACTGGACACTCACTTCATTGGGTAGGAAAATATCGGATCATAAGCCTTTGGTTATAAAATCAGAGTTTTTGGATTGGTGGCCTATTCCTTTTAAAATTTATAACTGTTGGCTTAAGGATGATTCACTCAAGGCAATATTGAAGAGTTGTGTGGAGTCTGATAGTAGATTGAATAGTGGGAATGCTCAATCAATGATTAGGAATTTCAAGGCTCTAATTAAAAAATGGGCTCGCAATCCTGAGAACTGTATTGAGGACAATATTAAGAGGTGTGAAGATACTATGAATTGTTTAGATTCTTCTTCTGCTCCAAATTCTAGTAAGGAAGCTCAGTTGGTTAGAAGTAGAATCAATTCATTATATGACATGAAGGTTGATATGTTGCGTCAAAAATCCAGAATCTGTTGGTTTCTTGAAGGAGATAAGAACTCTAAGTTTTTTCATAAAGCTATTCAGAAAAGAAGATGTAGAAATATGATCAAAAAAAATTTGTGGAATGGGCGGATTTCGACCCCTTGTCAGATTAAAGATGCATTCCAGGTTCATTTTGCAACATTGTATCAGATCAAGAAGCAACCGTTGGTGATTAAAGTGGGTAATTTAGGAGGTCTGAAATTGGACTTTGCAGCAAGTGAATGGCTTGATAATGATATCACTCTTGAGGAAGTTAATGTAGCACTTTCAGAGTCTCCAAATGATAAAGCTCCTGGTCCGGACGATATGAACATGGGTTGCATTAAATTCTTCTGGGATCAGTTAAAGGATAAACTTATGGAGGACTTCTCTTCATTCACAAGAACGGGGGTCTTTCCTGCTGGAATGAACTCCTCTTTTCTTTCTTTAATCCCAAAATGTGAGTCTCCTAGGTTAGTAACTGATTATCGTCCAATCAGTCTTATTAACTCTACGGTGAAATTGTTTACAAAAGTCCTATCAAACAGGCTCAGTTCGGTAATTAAATCAGTTGTGAGTGATAACCAATATGTTTTTATGAAAGGACGTCAATCTGCAGATAGTTTTCTTATCTTAAACGAAGTTTGTCACAGTCTAAGAAAGTGCAAAGGCTTTGGTCTGATTCTCAAGCTGGATTTTGAAAAGGCATTTGACACTATGGATTGGACTTTTCTGTTCGAATGGTTACAATATCTTAGATTTGGACATAAGTGGGTAAATTGGATTAGAAGCTATCTTCTCACTTCAAGAACGTCAGTGTTAATAAATTTTTCTCCTTCGAAAGAGTTTACTCCTAATGAGGGATTGAGATATGGTGATCCCCTGTCACCTCTCTTATTTAATTTGGTGGTTGAAGATTTAAGTAGAATGATCACAAAGGCCAATGAAAAAGGTATGTTTCAAGGTATTTGTTTATCACAGAGCAGTAAGAGGATTTCTCACCTTCAGTTCGCGGATGATACAGTTATTTTCATTGAAGACAATGTGAAGTCTGTTATTGCTGTTAAACGAATCCTCTTATGTTTTCAGTTATTAACGGGACTGAAGATCAATTTTAATAAAAGCACATTGTATGCTGCTAATGAGAATTGTGAGTTATTGGATATAAGATCGAGAGATTTGGGGTGTGCTAAAGGAATATGGCCTATGCATTATCTTGGTGTAGTCATAGGTATATCCCCTAGTAAAAGCACCTTTTGGGACACCCTTTTGGGTAACATTAAAAAGTAGCTGGCAAACTGGAAGGTTGGTAGCCTCAATATGTCTGGGAGATTAGTTCTTTTAAAAGCCACAATTGACAGCTTACCTACATATTGGTTCAATACATGTAAAATTCCAGCTGGTGTATGTGATAAAATTGAGAGAATCAGAAGAGGTTTCTTGTGGGGTGATGTTCAGGAGGATGGTTCTTTGACACGTAAAATGCACTTTCTAAAGTGGAGTAAAATTTGCCAACCAAAAATTGCTGGTGGATTGGGTATCATTCCAGTGCAGCAGAAAAATAATGCCATGCTTGCAAAATGGTGGTTCAAGTGGCATAATGAGAGAAATAGAGATTGGAATATGGTTATTCGTGATAAATATCAGATTGGCATAGGTAATGATATGAACTCTTCTCGTGCTACTGGTATGTCAGAAATGTTTCAAGGTATCATCAAAGTTAATGAGTCTAATGGTTTTAATCATGCACTTAGTAGGGATAACTTCAAATAGAGGTTAAATAATGGTCGGTCTGCATTATTTTGGGAGGATCTTTGGGTTGGTAGAGAGAGGTTATGTTCTGGTTTTAGTAGATTGTATTATTTGTCCAAGCAAAAACTTTTTTCGGTAAGATCCTTCATTGAGGCTTGGAAATGTCCCAATCAGACTTCAATGAATCTTTGGAACAGAGATTTAAGAGCCTGGGAGATTGATGAAACAATGGTTTTAAGTAATTTAATTGAATCAATGTGTTACAAGGAGGGATAAGATGTTTTAATTTGGATCAAATCTAATTCTCCATATAATACCAACGATGGCAGATCATTTCAACAAGACAAATTGAGTAGATTGGTTAGTACGGATCATAGTAATAAAATATGGTCTCTTCTTTGGAAGTTGAAGGTACCTCCCAAAGTTCACATTTTTTTGTGGAAATTTCAGAATAATATCCTTCCCACTAGATCTCTTTTATCTCATAGAATTGGTCATGCATTTGGACCTAACACATGTATGAGATGTAATGTGGAGGAGACACAACAACATCTCTTTTGGGATTGTGCGTTTTCGTTAGATGCATGGTTATTTCTTTTTGAGTGGTGGGGTGTGATACATAAATTTAGTGAAGTTTCTTTTAGTAATATTTGGAATTGGCATAAATTATTTCCAAATATTGCTCAGAGAGAAGTTTGGAATGTCTCAGTGGCTGCAAGCTTATGGACATTGTGGTTATACAAAAATGACTTGGTTTTCAATAACAAGATTACTGAGGTGGAAAGTCTTAGATTTATGATTAAGACTCGAGTGTTTAAGTGGTGTGAAGCTGTTGGAATGTGCAATTTTGTGCTGGAACCCAGTTGGTATGTTGAGCCAATCACTCATATTACCAATAACCTCAAAACATTCTCAGATAATCTGTTTGAACCAGGAATTGATTTCTTTGGGTTTGTTGATGGCTCTCGTAACAACATTTCCCAGTCAGCTTCTAAAGCAGGTATTGGTGGATATATCAATGATAAAATTCAAAATTTAGTTTATATATTCTCAGGTCCTTCGAATGCGGTTTGTCCTCTGATTGCAGAACTAGAAGCAATCAAGCATCTTTTATCACGGATTTACTCAGAGGGTAAGATACAAGGGAAATGCTTAATTTTCTCAGACTGCGAAGCATTAGTTATAGCATTAGCTAGAATCAAAGTTGGTTTCTTCTCAAATGTACTTCATGAGGTAATAGATCTTAGTGAGTTGATCTCAGGTGCAGATATAAATTTTCGTCACATTAATCGTACTTTTAATTCAGCTGCGGACAACTTAACAAAGCAGGGATGTAATAGAGTTGGGCTTATCGAAGCCTGGTGTTAAGGATGAGGATTTTGGGCTTTAGTTATTTTAATCTTTTAAATTACTTAGGGCCCAATTCATTTGAGAATGGTATTGTTTTTTTATTTGTGGCTTCGATTTTTTCCCTCCATTTTGGAAAACCAAAAGACGGGGATTTTCTTGGGTTGTAGTTTAAGTTGAGTAGTAGTGGCATTGGTAGTAGTGTAATCAAGGCTGTACCTAGATCTCTGGAACCATCTAAGGGGCTCTATAAATTAGTTCTATCACTTTCTCATATGTATCATTTTACTTACGATATAATGGAGGGCATTGAGGTACTATGGAGGCTTCCTGCACAGGGAAGAGTCAAAATAAATGTTCATGCTTGCTTCTTCAACGAGCCTCTACATAATGGAAATGTTTCGGGCATTGGGGTGGTTGTTCGTAATTATAGGGGAAGGATTCTGCGTATGGTGGCTGGAACTCTTGGCATTCAAGATCAGAGGCAGAATGAGCTTTATGCTTTGCTGGAAGGGTTAAAGCGTGCATATCTTGATGATCGCTTTGATGTTGAACTTGCGACAGACAATGAAGAAGCGTACTGGGAATGGAGGAATGCTGAAACTTATGGAACTATCCCGGAGCATCGTTATGTCGTTCAACAACTTACTCAAAGGAGGACGGACACAAACCTCACTCTTGACTTTAGGCCCATTAACCCTGGTGCTCGCTACATCGCTCATCATGGCGCTTTCAACTGGAGCAGAATGGTAATTTTGTCTGGTCCTTTTTGTCGAATTTTTGAACTTTGGTGTAGCGATATGGGCCTTGGTACAATTGGGGATCAATTTATGGCTATCCATGAGATGGATCTTGAAGCAGAGATTGATGTTGAGGACGCTGCAGTCGAGGATGAATATATGCTTGCTCAGGAGATGGTTTGATTTTGTTCAGGGTCGAAGGCTTCTTCAATTAATGGTTTATGTTGTTTAAGTTATTACTATTTTAAGGTTGCTGTCTTTTAATTTGTCTTCTGTTTGTTTTGATTGTGGTTCTTTCAGCTCTTCTAGTGGGTTTGTCTATATATGGGCTTGTAATGGACTGGTGCATTTTATATAATGGCCAATACCTTCTTTTGTCATGATCTTTGACGATCTATGAATGTGCCCGTTTGGCCCAACTTTTCTTTTGGACTTATTTTAGGATAAAAATTTTATATTTTGATAATTTTTTTATACAAATATTTAATGTATGTTTGAGATTCAATAAATTGCAAAAATAAGTAGGAAAATAAGTCGAAAAGTTAGAAATCTCTAACTTTGTCTTAAAATAAGTATTTGCTTCTAAAAAAAAGCTAGTGAATTTTAATAAGCCCAACAAAACAAATTGGCCCTCTTGGATGGGCTAAACATAAACTAATTATAAGCATGGACTATACCAAAATTACTAACGGGCTGGCTAAGCTGTGCCCCCGGGCACATGTTAATGTGTATTTATTACACATCGTTTATTGTTTACAGCTGTTGTTTCACATTTAACGAGTATTTACTCTTCTTTTTTTTCATCACCTTCAATTATTTTATTTTATCACTCTTATTTATTTCACCCAACTAAGTATACTTTAATTTTTTTTAAAAAACATATCATACAAAATAAAAATATTATTTTGAAATAAAAAAAGCAAGAATTTAAAAAAATCTATTTAACTATTTTTATCAAACATAATAGATTTTATCTTAATATCTTTTATAAAATAATTACAAAATGACGTGACAACAAGAAATCTTTTTATTAATTGATATTGATGTGAATGTAGGGAGACCATTGTATATAAAATATTTTATACATGTAAAATTTATTATGACTAATATAAATATTGAAAAAAAAGTAAAAACATTAGTATTGTAGTAAATAAGTAGCATAACAATAAAATGTACCAACAACAATGCACCAACAACAAGGTAGGAAATAAATAATCAAGGTGCTTCTTAACATCCCATTCCGAATTACTCCATACTTTTTTTTTTGACAAACAAGAAATTGTATTAACTTGCATCAAACCAATCACAGCCAGGACAAAATCCCGAACTGACAGTACAATCTGACAGGAAACAAATAAACGAACTAACCAAGTAGCCGCTTATGTTTACAGACTGTTTTACATCATGAATAATAATATTCTTTGAATTAAAAAAGATTAAAGTAGCTTTCCGATCAATCCAATTTGCATCATTCTTGAAGCCAATAATATCGCAAATGACCTTCACATACACACCATCAGTAACCCATTGTTAACCAAGAACCCGAACTCCCAAAAAACACAAACTCCAAGACACGGAACATAAGTACAGTACATCCCTATGCCAGTCAAACACCCACTTACGTTACCCAATTGTAATACTCTCTCCGTCCAATGTACTCCAATAGTTTACATTTGAGAACCAATTTTTGATACGGATTTTAAGATATATTTTGTGGATAGTTTTATAATTTATTTTTGATATTTTTTTTATATAAAAATAGAATAATTCTTTTTTTATATAAACAAAAAAAATATTAAAAATAAATTATAAAACTATTGCAATTCAATTTTTTATGTAAAGAAATGAATGGGAGAGGGAGTAATCAAATCACCCAACCCACTTCTTGTCTTCCTCATTACACACTACTATCCTCCATTATTAAGGGCGGGAGACAAAATAAAAAAAACAAAAATAAATATCTTGTGACCCCTTTATTCATTTTCAGATATTCTCTTCACATATACTTACATGTTTATATAAGCCCTTTTGCCTCTCCCATTTTATTCCATCCCCCCGCATTTTTATCAGGTAAATTTTGTTTCATATATGTATGTATGTATTTAATTCGATATTTTTCAGATCTGGGTATTTTTAATTCTTGATTTTTTGTTATCTGATTTTTTATTTTGTTTTAATCTACTGTTTTATTGTTTTTGTGATGTGTGTGTGATATGTAACTGTATTGTGGGTTGTGTTTGTTTTTGTGTTTTAATTTGATTTTGTGTTTTTCTTGGCAGTGAAAATTGTGGGAAGAGAGGAGAGAGATGGGATATATAGGGGCTCATGGTGTTGCTGCTCTACATAAGCATAAGTACAGTGGGGTTGATCACTCTTATGTTGCTAAATATATCTTGCAACCCTTTTGGACTAAATGTGTTACCTTCTTTCCGCTTTGGATGCCGTAAGTGTGCTTACTCTTTCGAGTTTTGTTCAATGTTGTTTGGGTTTTATGATTGTGGTTTGGGGGTTTATGATTGTGTTTATGTGTAGTATTGGGACAGTATTAGGACTATCATGGTTTGTTTGTTGGTTGGGTTTTTCTCCCCCAATTGGATGTTGTGCCGTGTTGTATTTTCGCGTTAAAGTTGCTTCATATATTTGTTGGATAGCTGCAAAGTTGTTAAGTTAATGTGGGATAACTTTATATCCATATACGTTTAAGGAAAAGAAAATGCTACAATCAAATTGGATATATCAGTGTCTGGTCGAAGCATGAATTGTGGAAGTTGGTCGATGTAGGAGAATAGATGTAGTTATACTTAAAAATCTTTAGATGTTTTCTTAAATATCTAATATTCTTTATATTCAAGTATTCCGGTTAGGTTCATAATGAGAGTTAGAAGAGTAAAACATCTAATGAGTTTTTAATGAAAAGAAAATCAATCCTTACCATGGTTATTAATTCGTTGGATTAGTATATGACTAGTTCAAAAGTCAGAAAGCTGGAGGCAACTAGGTTGAGCATGTAGAGGGAAAGTCGGTCCGCTTATCGCGGAAGCCGTTGATTCTTATGATCTTATCAATATCTACTTTCTACTACTATGTACTACCATGAACTACATTTTTTATGTTTTTATTACCACAAATGTAGAATTGCCCTGATTAATGTTTTAAAACATTTAATCAATTTTAATCAGTTTCATTGCTGAATATTATATAGTATATACCTTATACAAAATTATTTATTTATTAATCGCTTTGTCCTCATGATTCGCTTTAACAGTATCTTATGGCAGTCACATGGGGTTTTCAGCTACTGTGTTCCATTTCATCTTTTCTTTGAAAATACTTTTACGAGCCATATATGTTGGTTTGTTCACCTGGATTGATAGCACATGTCCATGGTGGATTTTGTATATTATTGCACGTTTTGCTTTTGTCTTGATGGTTAGATCTTTATCACGCCTTCTATTGTGCATCTCTTGTTTTCCCTATTAACTTTTTTTCATTGCGTTATGTTCCTAACTAATTTTTTTATTATTTTTCTGTTACATTTTCACATAGGTGGATACATCTTATGTGGATATCTAAGTTGCAAGTGTAATTTAGGATGCGAATTACCAGAAGACTAGATATCTACCTGAACAGTTTTATATCACGTAGGAAGAATAAAAGTGCGTTACCCTTTCCCACCATATCATAGATATTTAGGAAGCTTTAAAACTGGCTTGCGACTTGCAAGTTGGCTGAACTTGATTGCCGACTTACGTTTAGTTGTAACTTTATTTGTGCTTGCTTGTTTAATGATCAGCCCATATCACTTAAATTCTTCCTTCCTAACACCATAGAACACCTTTAACATGGTAACTTGATGAATTTAGAACCCACCAGAACCATGCTTTGTGATTTTTTGGTTTTCATGACTTTGCTTTGTACTTGAGTAAAGAGAAAAAAACCTGCTTAAAATGAGCACGAGCATGACATTAGCTAGACATGCTACTACACTGACATCAGGTGCTATTCGTAGATTAGTTACCAAGTTTTTTTTGTTCTCCTATATATAGAGGCAAACCCTCCTTCTAAAACTTATAGTAGTGTAAATGTGCAATTGTTCTCTATCTCTCCTCCCCCCCTTTCTATCTCTCTAAGTTACTACCCTCTCTTCCTCCTCATTTCAATGTTCTCAAAAACATATTTATGTTTTCTCATAGTTTTTGTGAAAATTCCATATCGAGGTGCTGTCTCAATGCTCACATGATTTGTGTATAATTTTTATTTTTATATTATAGTGTTAAACATGGATATAAATCAATTTAAGTAATGTTAAAGTACTGAGATTCCGCATGTTTAAGTGTAGGCATTATGTCTAAGTTTCTGTCATTTAGAAAATGGTGCTTATCCTTTGTTATTTGAGTCGCATTGTATGCTGTTACCTTTTATTTATTTTGTAATCCAAGTAACTAACCATTCTGTTTCTGTTTCTTTTGCATGGTAATCGATGGCTATTCCAGACCCAATATGGTATACATCTTTTCCGAGTATGTTTGATTTTCATGATTTGTAAGCTCGAGGAATGCCGTTTCGGTTCACTTACCTGTACATATTTTGAATGTCTTTTGCCAGATTACTCTCATAGGATCTATGTTCTTGGTCACATCTGCTTCCCTTGGCTTTGTAAGTGGAAGTTATTTTTTTCTTTTCCCTAAATTACTTTCATTGAGTCAGTCGGTCCTTCAAGCTATTATATGCTAAGCATCTGCATATAATCTTCTAGCACAGGCATTTCATGTTTTGTTATTTTTTGTTTGCGTAGCAAACTAAATCGTTTTCTTTGCTTCTCTTGTCATTAAATCTAGTATAGCTTGTAGATTGTTTGTGTAATTTGTATTCTTTTTTAGAGAATCGAACTCATTCATGGTCATTGTTTACAGATTTATTCACCTCACTTGGATTCGCCTCCACCCAGATGGGTACATCTTGCTCACGGAATACTTCTATTCCTGTACCAGGTTTGTTAGAAACTCGGACATTTATGTACATTTGTGATGTATTTTTTGCCTTCTATCTGTAGTTTTTACATGGTTAATGATTGCTGTCTATGCATTCTGCTTTTGCTCTCTGTCCCCTGTTCAAATTAGTTACGGTCTGTCAGTAATGTGTATTTGTTAAATATCAGCAAATAACTATGACATAAGAATGCTTAGGTCATCAAGATGACATCATATAGTACTTGGTTACTGTAGCAAGAGTAGCCACCAAGTTTCATGTTTTCTATATATTGAGGCTCCTGCCTCCTTTGTAATGTGCAGTAGACAATATATAATATATACAGTTTCAGTTCTCTTTCTCTCCTCTCTACTATGATCCCTTTTATATTTTCGTAGTATTCTCATCTAATCTGAGAGTATTAACTATTGTAATGTAATTAGTTGAAGTAAGCTAGATAATTATTTTAATTACCTTTTGACGGTTCTATTTCGTGTAAGACTTTTGACGATTTTTTTTCATTTTAGACTTTTGATGCTGTGGATGGTAAGCAAGCAAGAAGGACCAATTCTTCTAGTCCATTGGGAGAGCTTTTTGATCATGGTGATTATTTCTATGCATGCTGCTCTGCTCATTCTTTTCTTTCTTGCTTGAAACACACTACTGATACATAAATTAATGTTGCAGGATGTGATGCACTTGCATGTACCGTAAGTACCTATCTGTTATATCTGTTCCTAAATAGTGTTCCTTTCTACAATTCTTAGACAAATTGACTTTTTAACGTTTTTTTTAAATTACATTCTTATACATTGTACAAACTAGATAATTTCATCTGAAAAATGTTCACCGCGACTGTTTAAAAAATTAATGTATATATCTTTCCTTTTCAATTATTTAATGGACTAGCAAGTATTAGCAGACAGTGTCATCTTTTTCCTACAACTTTTCAGTTTGAGGCGTTAGCCTTCGGGAGCACTGCCATGTGTGGGAAAGATACTTTTTGGTTTTGGGTGATATCAGCTGTTCCATTTTATGGTGCCACATGGGAACAGTAAGTGTTCTTTATTAAACTGGCTTGTTTCATTTGGATTTGCATTGTTTTTTTATGATCAGCCCGTATGTTTGGGGTTAGATATCAGCAGATGCGGAGGGACATGGTAACATGCCTGCGCCACCCTTACTTTCCGAATAGGTTTCTGTTATGAGTCCGCGAGTAGGATCTCGTCACAGGTCTGTGAGCAGGAAAACCCTCCTGATTTCCCTTGTCTTTCCTGTTCTTCGATGAACCTATTCTTGAACTTGCAATGGTGATTTGTTAAGAGATCACCATCTCTTCTTAAAACATTATTTTACTGAAATCTGAATGAATTTTTATTCCCCCAATTCGTTTCTTTAAATAGGATTACAAAGGATTAAAACTAACGTGCTCCAACAGAAATAAAGATACTAATTCCTAAACAATAGGAATTGAAGATATTACGTCCTAAAGTTTAGCCAAGAGATCTGGTGCTATCTTGGTTTATATTTCTTGCCAATAAAAGCATCCACAACAGTTTCAGAGAATTTTGTGATAAATTTTCGTGTATAAAATTGTATGTCGACTGTATCTGTATGGTAAATTGCCACACTGTTGAGGTGTCGTTAGATGGTAGAATAAGAATGTGATTTAATTGCTTAGTTACGTGATAGTACTGGCTAAGTTGTTGGTGCTCATCTGTTTTGCAGCTTTTTTACCAATACACTAATCCTTCCCGTAGTTAATGGACCCACAGAGGGCCTCATGCTGATATACGTGGGCCATATCTTTACTGCTATAGTTGGTATGTTCACTTGACCGGACATGTATCATGTTCTTAATCATATAGACTTAAAATATACTACATTACACCCTTTATGTCAGTGTAATATATCTTGTCATTTTTTTAGGGGCCGAGTGGTGGGTCCATCAGTTTGGAAAATCTTTGCCGTTCTTGAGTTGGGTCCCAATTCTAAGTGGTAATGCATCAAATTGGTGTGCTTTTCTGAATTATCCACTACTATAGAAATTCATTTATTATTATTATTATTATGTACTTGGCGAACGCTGAACAGTGCTTATGCACAATTTTAACTCTGCTTCAACCGCTTTGCTGTTATATCTGATTAGTGACCTTTTATGCACTGTAAATGTTGCAGTTAATTTTGATCTATAACCATGCAAAAGAATTGGATTTTTAATATTAATTTTGCTTCTTGTTTATGTGTCTCGTACTGCAGAAGTTCCAACATATCGAGCCGTATTGTATTTGATGGTTGCTTTTGCTGTTATTCCGACGTTGACATTCAAGTAATTTTCTATACTTTATTACCACTATTCTAAGATTAGGAGTCAATTATGAAAAATGCAGAACATACTTTTTGTTGACTACAGAGTCTTTCTGCCAAACCTTGTATGACAAACAATTCATGAGATTATGCGTATCTTACATGGTGATGTGCTCTGTGCAGTGTGCAAAATGTTTATAAAGTTGTCCAGGCAAGAAAAGGAAGCATGCTTCTAGCTTTAGCAATGGTATGCTTATTACATGACACATCTATTTTGTTGTATTGCTCATATCTTTCTAAGAAATTGGTCTTTTCCCCCAGCTTTACCCATTTGTGGTGCTAATGGCAGGGATCTTGATCTGGTATGTCTCTCTATAGTAATTTCTCCACATAGGATTTTTTTCTTTTTCAAAGTACTAACCATCAACATGTGAATATACGATGTCTTTGACAATTTACACATTTTTTTATTTTGTACTAAGGAGAGGCTCAACACTGAGGTTTGTGAATTTCAATAAACTCATACTTAACCAGATTACAGCTAGTATTGTTCAGAGAGTTTCTAAACTTGTATTTAGAATTTTAAAAAAATGCATGTAATGTAAGTTAAGTGGATGAGTATTATTCATTAATTAAAAATGTGTTACAGAGATCTACGAGCTTAAGTTTAATATTTGAGTCCATTTTTTTACTTAAAAAATGCTTTACTGTGATTCACGAACCTTAATTTGTTTAGATGCATCATGCATGCATATATAGATCTGAAAAGGACCATCTCTTTTGCAGGGATTATCTTTCTCCATATGATATAATGGTGAACTATCCATATATGGTTGTGTTGGGAACTGGACTTGCTTTTGGATTTTTGGTGGTAAGACATGAGCTCCCAATATAATTATTGCCTAATCCTAGAAAGTTAGGCTTTGTTCCCCTCAAAGCAAATGTAGAGCAAGTCCAATGCATAGCTTTAATCGGTTCTTTAGCTTTAATATAGAACTAAAACTACAAAAATACAGCTTCGATGCATAGCATAGTTCAATGGGAAAATGCATAATGGGTAAGTGGTATGTTTAGAACCAAAGATGTTATAGCCATCGTTGCCATATCATTAACTACAAATGGGGTGCAGGTCGGTCCACTTCAAATGAAAGTGAAAGAGTTGGATAAAATGTTAGTTAAAATTGGAATTACTTGGTTGCATTTTGCAACTAGCATTGGGGTGCGAGTTTCATTTTCGCACCAAAAAACACTTTTTGGTGCCAAATCAGAGAAATCGCTAATGATTTTGCATTTAGCATAGGACTTGCTACTAAACCTTTGAAAGCAATCTCTAGGATTCCACACAGTTTTCTCTTTTTTCTTTTTTGTTAAAGCCAAAGAAGTTACCCCATCTTCACTTATGGCCACTTTTTACTTAGGTTGACAATTATTTGACTCCTTGCTGATGAAACCTGGGTGTATTTTGTGTGTGTGGAATTGGGGGGTTTATTGTCACTTTGTAACTTTGCAATGTAATAATAGTGAGTTCTCCTATAAAATATTGTTCTTGATTTCTCACTTGGTATTCTGATACTTTCTTGGCAGGGGAGAATGGTTCTGGCTCACTTGTGTGATGAACCAAAGGGATTAAAAACTAATATGTGCTTGGTATGTTCTACTATTTAAGTAGGTTATGCTTTAATGAACGATTACTAATCATTTATGGTCTGTTGGTTTATAATTTTGTTAGAAATATTTCGACATTAGGTGTATATTTGATAATACGGGAATCTAAGTAATTGTCTTGATGGTACGAAAATTTGGTGACTTTCATTCTCCTTTATTCGTAACCAGCTGACCTGTCTGACATATCTAACAAATTAATGACCTTATTATTTTATATGCGTCAAATTAAAAATGTGAGAGCTCTCCGGTTTTTTGGTTAAATTGTTTTCTGTACAGCTCAAATATGCTGAACCACCTTCTCCCCTCTACAATCTGATATGAGATGTTACTTATTTCTGTTAGTGCATGCATTATATAGTCTAGGATTAAGCTTTGCATATATGGAATGCAAAATCCTTGAAAAGTTTGTTGCATTTAGGGCTGTCAAAAAAATTCGAAAAATCCGATATCCGTCCGAAATATCTGTATTTGTATTCGAAAAAATAGGATATTATCCGCATCCGAAATGAATAGGATATTATCTGTATCCGAATCCGGCATATCCGAATCCGAAAATGGAAAAATTAATATATATTTATATATAATATTTATAATTTATAATATATTTATAGTTAATAATATATGTCTTTGTTCATTATTTAATATATTTTTCAAAGATATATTTAAGTGTAGATATTTTTTAAACATATATATGATATAAATATAATATATTAATATATTATATTAAAAATATATCATAATATAAGTCTTTTTTTAAAATATTATCAATTTGGATATCAAAAAAATTCGAAAAATCCGATATCCGTCCGAAATATCTGTATTCGTATCCGAAAAAAATAGGATATTATCCGTATCCGAAATAATTAGGATATTATCCGTATCCGAATCCGATTTCGGATACAGATACGGATATAGTCATATCCGGATCCGAAATATCCGTTTGACAGCCCTAGTTGCATTATGGTGTCGTCAGGTGTTATGTTGCGAATATATTTTTAATACACAAAATATATCTAGGCTTATTAAGATACATAGCAAAATTGAGAAGATGATAGGTGCTTGTCAGTAAGGCAAGCTAAAATATGTCTACCACTTAATTGTCAGTGTAGTTTATATAAGCATCAGCTATAACTGTTTTCAGTAAAAGAAGTCTCCTTTGAGAAATGCTGAATAGATAGATTGTATTTCCTTACTATTGACTAATCTTTTAATATGAACTATGTTACAATTTGCAGTCACTGGTATATCTCCCGTTTGCCATTGCAAATACACTCACTGCCAAACTAAATGATGGGTATGTGCTAACAGTCTATTAATCTGAGTACTAATACAACTAAACTTTTAAAGGGAAAGTTTCCATGTATTCTTCTAAGTCTCAAGTGTTATCAAGACTAGTGATTGTTCTACTTCGTTGTGTTAAATTTTTTACTTCAATGCAGAATTCCATTGGTCGAAGAGAAATGGGTTCTCCTTGGTTATTGTGTATACACGGGTATGAATACTTTTAACTTGCTCCTTAACCTTACATAACTTGCTTCTAGTGACGACTACACTTTCCAACTTCAAGAAATCATTGAAAATAATGTGCGTCAACTTAAGTTGGTGCACATATGTTACTTTTGCCTTGGAAGAAAAATGCATGCTTGTAATTGTATTTTGACTGTTTTTTCTTTAGTTCACGTTTTTACTATTACTAGTTATTGTCAGAAGCGTGATGGATGATCGTCTTTCATGGATCTAAGAATTAGTTTTTTAACTGAATGCAGGTGCGCTCTATCTACATTTTGCAACATCAGTTATCCATGAAATAACGACTGCTCTAGGAATCTACTGCTTCAGGTGACAAATTTGGTGTTTTAAATCATTTTGTTTTTCAAATTATTAGGGGTATTTTCCACCTTATAATTAGGGGTACGTCCCATCTTATAATTTGCAGAAAGCTGACTTGTATTGCAATGTCTAAAGAATCTATACTGTATATGTCATTGCTTATGCCATTGTGCATATATGCAAAATCGTTGAATTAAGTTGAAAGTGTTTTATATCTTTATCAAATCCTGTTTTTTCCCTAAATTTGTTTATCTCCAAGTATATTTATTAATAAATATCTAAGTATCTTACTAGTTGTCTGATAATGTACAGGATAACAAGAAAGGAGGCTTGAGAATGTGCACTTGTTCTTTACTTCAGGAGTCTCAAATTTAGGTATTGTGCTTATGCTTGAGCATTACCCATTGTTATTTTTTACAACTTTGGAGTTGCTTTCTATGTATCTGCAGACAGGAGGTATGAACATTTTTGCTTGCCTTTATTACTATCAGGTGGCAGATTGGTATGGAAGGTTTATTTGTGAAATCAACTGGAGAAGTATGTTTTGGTCGATTGATTGGGTTCTTGCAGGATGTAGTAGAAAATCTAGCACAATTACTTGACCTAGTCGATTTTGCGATGCATTATATTTATACTTGGCTTTTGCTTCGTGCATAGAGGTAGAAGTAGTGATGAAAACTGTCCTTTGTAATCTCTTCGGAAAGTTAGCTCCAGCTGAAACCCGATACATTCGTCACCAATATTTTCCATGTTTAATATGTTTTTGAATGGTTCACTACTTTTCACAACATTTTTAAAATTTATAAACAGCCTAACAGGTGTGGCTTATAAGTAACCGGTGCCTCTTACCAACAGACAAGTGTTGTGAATTTGTGATGGTGTTTGTTTATTTACTTTTGCTAGTGACATAAGATAGCAATTTTACCTGAGTTTAGTTGAGGATTAGAATCTATTATTTCCTGCAGGTAGCCATACAACACTAACTGCTAGGCACGACCTATAAAATTGATATTCATGACACCACATAGGACTCCACATTTATTTTACTACTATGCACCGATTTGTTGCAAAATTTGTCAAACACTTCCACATATTTTAACGAGGTTCCCCTTCTCGTGGTGCCACTATTCATTTAGGCAATAAGATTCAATTACAGTGCAGTTCAAGTGACAAGTTTATAAACAAGTTTCAGTTGATAAAGTAAATTTCTTTTATATCATATTGCCTTCTCCAGCCATTCTGGCAAGCTTAGTGACTCTTTCATTCCAAGCCGAGTGAAGAATACCGAATATAGAAGATGGAGCAGAAACACGAAGAAGCTACTATTGATTAAAACCTGTTCGAAAAGAGGAAGAGAGCATTGACAAAACACAATGAAACGAAGAGAATGATATCTGATAATATAATATAAGCATACATACCAGGGTTCCAAAGATGACGTATATAGTGTTCATTGATGGAATTGAGAAAAATCCTAATGACGTAAGGATATATGTGAGAGAAGCATGAACATTTATTGTGATCTACAAACAAAGAAAGGAAAGTCAATAAGGGAAAGATTGGCCTCTCAGTCTAGGAGTCTTGGCTATAAAAGTAGGGACAAGGTCCCAATATACCAGAGCAAAAATGTTCTCTCTGATTATGAACGATAACATCACAACATACGCTGAGGCACCCAAAGCCCGAGCCTGCAAATCAAAAGACCTATATTTATCGAGCATTACTTTACGACTACTGGTTTAACCTATAACAGCTTCAAAGAAGTGCATAATTAATGGTGCAAGGAAGAAACATTACAATTGCGGACAGACCAACCGAAAGCCCCCAACTTGCCCTTAACCTGTAAATTATAAAAAGTGGAAGTAAGTCATCTTAAAAAACAATAATTATCAACTTGATCTTGTAATATACTTGGAGACAACTCAGAAAAACATGGTTTGAATACACATCCATTTAATTATACTTTAGGGGCGGCTGTTTGAAAGTTCTACAAAAGAACAAAGAAACCGAAAATGACGGAGATAGTTTTTCAAACTTTTGAAGGATCGCCTAGGTTGCTTCAGAAGAATAAGAATTTTGCAATGGAAAAGTCTGTTATAATTTAATTGAGATATTTATAAAAGAAATCAATTACACTATTGCATAAGCATGGTGTATCCTTTACAACAAGGTACGGATTTTTTTCTCTACAAGGAACTTGTATAAGACGAACTGTGCTACAAAGAAGTAAGCAGCAATTATATGACAACTCCATATAATGTTTTCGTTCTAGGCATGTTTATATGTAATTATATAGTCCTAGTTTTCCTTAGGCTCATTGCAAACATCTTTTTGCTTCATTAAACTAATATAGCTAGTGTTTCTTACTTGCTAAATTGTAATGTATAACAAGTCTTTGTTATCTAATTGCATAGCAATCTTCAACTTCGCCAAATTTTCATGCATCACACAACTGTTTAGAAAGGTCACGAATGATAATAAAACTACACATTTTACAAAATCACAACCCTCTAGATTGTTTTTCAGTACAATGTTTAACATAGGCACAATATAGATAAAATGTACATACCTCCACAGTGAACCCATTGTAAGCCCTAGAAACCCATACATCAACTGCAAAATAAAAGCCGCATATTGAGTAGAACAGCAAGCAGGAGGTATAGAGATGGTACTTTATAGAACCAATTAATCAACCAGATAAATTAACAGTCTCTGCACAAAGCAAATCTATCACGTTGGTGATAGATTAGAAAACAAGGTCCAAACCGTCACAAATATATGGGAGACCTATACAGGATGCCTTTAACATCTGAATGTAACCAACAGGAACAAATGGAGCAAATGACAGTCTTTTCCTGATAAAAGATAGTAAAAAATTACAATATTCTATTCTATGAAGACGCATATGAGTAAAAAAGGGCAAACCAGATAAGTTAAGGCTTTAACCGGACCAGCTAAAACAAGTAATAGTATAGCAGTTGCGACCTGCAATATGCGAAGATATTGTGATGTTCAACTAACATTTACGAAAACTAAAAGAAAAAACTTCAAAAAGGATAAATGGAAATTAACAAACCATGGTTTTTCTGCCAGCAGCTAAACCCCATCTCATAGAGGAGAATACTATTGGCAACGCGAAGAAACAGCCAAAATAATTCTGTCAAATGTTCATTGTTTCAGTCTTTCAGTATAACCACAATACCAAGTATGGCATACTTGCAGACATTGATCAATATATGCGTACACAAAATATGTATACATGTATTTAAAAACAGGACTATTTCGGCTTGCAAATTACAAACTGGTGATATTACATTATTGAGATGGGTGATTTGTAGCACTGTGACGATACTTTATGGTCGTAGGGATGAGACGAGTGTGTACCATGATATTATCACAACTGGTGATTTGTAGGATAAAATAATACAAATGCGTCTGGGCCTTAAGAGCTGGAAAAGGTCCCCCGCGGGAATGCATATAAAAAGCATGTCTTTCTTGGCAGCAGACTTGCAACTCTGTCGGACAGAGATTTGAAACCATATATAATTGTGAAATATAAAACAACACTAATACTAAGAGTAACTTATAAGAACATTAGGGATGTAATTGATGTTTGACGAATACCTATTTAGCTTGTAAAAGGAGAAAAATATGTACCACTCTACGACTCTACCTACTTCTTTTCTCCTCTTTAATTGTCCATTTATAAGAGGTTGTGGGATACAAAACAAACATGTATACAAGAGGTATAACACTCTTATAATCATAGCCAAACTCCCCTGTTATCTGTTCAACAAAATGAGCAATGAGAAAAACTAAAAGCTAAATCAGCTGAAATTATTCTGTCACATTTTCATTGTTTTAGTCTCTAATTGATAACCACAAAATGTTGCTTAATCACATTTCCACATAATACACTTACACAAACTAATTTGGCTAAGAAACTACAAACTGAAGATTAGTACAATTAAGACACAAGACTTATAGTACAGTGGTGATTTTGTAGAGATATAATCACGTGACAGGTATTTTTATTACTCTAACTAGTGTTTATTAGTTAATATGCTAAATTTTTTGTTTGTAGTCGAACAAAATCCTACACACTAAAATTTATAATACCGTGACAGGTGATTTGTACTATTGTAAGCCGCTGTTCATTAGTTGGTGGGGCCAAATAGTAATCCCATACAAACTTTCTACATGTATATATATTTAACTTAACAAATCACACTAATTGGATTAACACACAACTCTTAGTCTATTTATAAAATCATACAATTTGTTTAACTACATAACTAACATGCAATTATTATCACTTCCTTAGTTGTTATAACCTAAAAAATTATTTACCATTATTAGTTTATTGTTGTCACCTCTGCTTTATTAACTGCAGATAATCAATAATCCTCATCAAAAATCACTTAAATTTTTGGCATAACTTTATTATAAATTTTCAGGACCTAACTCATTTGTTTTTCAATTATAACTAACATGTATTGATTTCCAATTAAACAATTAACCTAAATAATGGGTCAGTTTAGATTGGAAAAATTAGGGAATTTAAGATTAAGTTCCCCGAGTTTTCCAAGTAATAATTGGTTTCTATTTGAACCTTAGCCAACATATATATTAAGGAAACAAAACTAATTCTGCTTGCAAATTGCAAACTGGTGATAATTTATTATTTAGACTAGTGATTTGTATTAATATGACGATGATTTGTAGTCATATAGCCAATAAATGGGTATTATGTACTATCGTAATTGGTGAATTGTCGATTAGTAGGCTAAAGTAGTATGTAGTCAAACATTATCACTTTCCGAATATAAAGGGGTAACGTGTGTCTTAACCCCTGAGAGCAGGAAAAGGATCCCGTTGTATGCATATAAAATGTCTTCCTTGGCTGTGGACCATATAAAATTGTGAAATAAAAAATGATTCATTTCTACTGAAGATGAACTTACAAGAACATCATTTGTTTAACAAAAGGTAGCAATGAAAAAGCTGAGCTAGAATAGCTGAACGAAAAAGCCAAGCTAAGATTAGCAGAAAATGATCATGTCACATTTGTTACGAGTCTTCAAGTATAAGCTCAAGTATAAGCAATACAATATGTCGCCTACTTGTCCATCAAAAACAAAAAACATGTATGCAAACAAACTACTAACTGATGATTATTTTCATTAAGACACATAATCTATGTTAAGGATAATGCAGATTAATGTCCAGATTACAATCTTCAATCAGAGCTTAATCAAAGCAAGATTACCATGATCTTAGTCTTTTGTATATTGTTTGTATTTATTGACATATTCTTGTAATTGATTCACTAGCCTAAGTTGTAGCTTCTTTAGTCAAGTACTGAAGCTATAATCTCTCTGTTGTATTCCTATATATTCCTCAATGTACAATGCAGATAATTAACTTTCCAAATCCCTTATATGGTATCAGAGCTTTCTCCGATCCTTTCTATCAATCCTTCCTCCTTCTTTCTTCTTCCTTTTCATTATGGCTGCAAATGGTGATCAATCTCTCATCCCTAATATTAGTGAACCAAACAAACCTCTTACTGTAGTTTCTTTCAATAACTCCATCAAATTGACAGCCACGAATTATCTTGCTTGGAAAACTCAAATTGAAGCTATTCTCATTGGATTTGACTTATACAAATTCATCGATGGCACAAATCCTTGCCCTCCTCCCACCATTACTGCTGAATCAAAAACCACACCTAATCCTTCTTATTCCACGTGGGTTCGTCAAGACAAACTTATATTTGGGGCCCTTGTTGGTACACTCTCTCCCACCCTTGTTCCGCTCATATCCCAAGCACAGACTTCAGAATCTGCATGGAAAATTCTAGCCTCAACTTATGCCAATCCATCCCGTGGTCACATCAACCAGTTGAAAGATCGTCTCAACCATATCACCAAGTCCTCATCTCAGTCAATTACTGATTATATGCAAGCAATCAAGGCCTGTACTGATGAACTATCGCTTCTTGGAAAAACCATTGATAATGAGGACATTATTGAAAAAGTCCTAAAAGGGCTTGATTATGATGTTTTCAAACCTGTTATTGATGCAGTAAATGCTCGTGATACACCTATTCTTTTTGAAGAGCTTCATGAAAAACTTATTAACCTGGAACTTAACATTAAAAATCAGCAGCTCTCTTCCATCTCATCATTTCCGGCATCTGCTCATGCTACCACTACCCGCTTCTCATCACAAAATCGTAACCAACCTCGCCACTTCAACAACGGACTGCTTCCTACTCCAACATCTGCCTTCTCTCGCCAATCTCGCACCGCTTATCATGGCACTTGTCAGTGGTGTCGTACCAAAGGGCACTATGCTTCTCAATGTCCAGTGTTCAAACAACTGTTTCCGCATATCACTTTCCCCTCTGCTCAAAATAATAATGCTACCGTTGTGCGTACTAATCGCAATTCTCATGGGGTTCAAACCAGCCAGCCTTCACCTCAAGCCCATGCTGCCACAATTACTTTTCCTCCTTCATCTTCTTGGTTGTTAGATAGCGGAGCATCACATCATGTAACTAATGATCTGAATAACCTTGCCTTACATGCTCCTTATGATGGCACTGAAGAACTCGTAATCGGGGATGGATCATCTCTTCCAATTTCTCACACTGGTTCTTTTACTCACTTTACTCCCTACAAAAATTTTAATTTTTCAAATGTCTTATATGTGCCATCTATATCTCGTAATATTCTGTCCATCTCACAATTTTGTCTAGATAATAATCTGGTCATTGAATTCTTACCTTCTTCCTTTCATATGAAGGAGCCTTCTACCGGGAAAATTCTACTCCAAGGTCCAACTAAACATGGTGTTTATGAATGGAGCCTCTCCACCCCTGTCGTCAACTCTACAATAAAAGCGTCATTACATGATTGGCATCATCGCTTGGGTCATCCATCTATTTCCATTTTGAAAACTATTACTACTGTTTTTCCCTATGTTACTCCGACTCTTCTGTTTAGGTCGCCGTACCCGTGTCGGACACTTGGACACTCGGACACGACACTTATTTCGTGTCGGATTCTTTGACTGAAATGTGGACACTTTGACCAACTTAAAGACCACATATGAGTTGAATTTACAATGCAAACCGAAAAAAATGAGAAGAATGAAAGAAGTAGAAGTAAGAAACAAGTAGAGAAGATCCATGATTTGCAGAGTTCTTTATGAAATCATGTTTAATCTGAGTTTGATTGTTACTTTTTCTAATGGTATCTATTTATCATGCCTCTTTATTAATATATTATGACGTGTCCTGTACCCGTGTCCAAAAATAGGACAGTGTCCCCGTGTCCCCACTTTTTAGATTTTTCGAATCCGACACTCGGATACGTGTCGTGTCTGACACTTCGTACCCGAGTCTGAGTAACATAGGTTTTTCCTTTACAAATTCCAAATATTCAGCATTTACCATGTAATTCTTGCAATCTCAATAAAAGTCATAAGCTTCCTTTCTTTAATTCAACACTTACTTCAAGTGCTCCTCTTGATTTATTATTTTCGGATGTATGGACCTCCCCTGTTCTATCTTATGATAACTTCAAATATTATATAATATTTGTTGACCATTTCACAAAATATATTTGGTTTTATCCTATGAAAAGAAAATCAGACACCTATCAAGTTTTTCTTCGATTTCGTGCCATAGTGGAAAAATATTTCAATAGAAAAATTGTTCAATTATTCACTGATAACGGAGGTGAATACATTAAACTCGCTCCTTACCTTTCTGCAAATGGTATCTCACATCTAACTTCCCCTCCCCATACACCCGAACACAATGGCTATGCTGAACGACGACATTGTCATATAGTTGAAACTGGTCTTACTCTCCTGTCTTATGCAAACATGCCAACAACATATTGGCCCATCGCTTTTACCACAGCTGTGTATTTTATCAACAGACTACCAACACCAACACTGTCAAATAATTCACCTTATTTTATACTATTCCAAAAATTTCCTAACTACGAAAAATTACGTAGTTTTGGGTGTCTTTGTTACCCTTGGTTAAGACCATACACCTCTCACAAACTAGAACAACGTTCTAAACCATGTATTTTTGTGGGTTATTCAGCTTCTCAAAGTGCATACCATTGTCTTGATCCTGCCACCAACAAAATATACACTTCTCGCCATGTTAAATTTATTGAAAATGAGTTTCCATTCATGTCTCTTCATCCTGCTCCATCCACCACATCATCCGTCAATCTTGATGATTGGTCCCCCATCTTTCTCCCTATTCAGCAACCATTACCTTCTTCTCCTTCACCTCCTATTTCGACAATAACCAACTCACCTCCCACCTCACCCTCACCTCAAATAACCAACTCTATCCAGTCCGATGAAAACGCCTCCCCTGACACCTCAAATGATATTTCTTCACCTGAAATCACTTCTCATCCCCCTCCACCACCTACTCGTACCATAGTAACTCGTCTTCAAAATCAGATTCGAAAACCCAATCCAAAGTATAATGTGCATCTTGCTATGTCTTCTGAACATGTTGAGCCACGTAATATATCTCAAGCTCTGAAACATCCAAAATGGCGTCAAGCCATGAATGATGAGTTTGCAGCACTTAATCGTAATGACACATGGTGTCTTGTACCTCCGGATCCTTCTCAAAATATAGTTGGTTGTAAATGGGTTTATCGAGTTAAATATAATGTTGATGGCTCCGTTGAACGTTACAAAGCAAGGCTTGTCGCTAAAGGTTTTCATCAGAGATCTGGCCTTGATTATTCTGAGACTTTTAGCCCGGTAATTAAACCAACTACACTTAGACTTATTTTATCTCTTGCTGTGTCTCAAGGTTGGTCATTGCGACAACTTGATATAAACAACGCATTCCTGCAAGGTACTCTTACTGAAGATGTGTTCATGGCTCAACCCCCTGGTTTTATTGATCCCAAATATGAAATATCCAAACTATGTTTGTAAACTTATAAAGGCTATCTACGGCCTTAAACAAGCTTCACGAGCTTGGTACAATGAATTAAAATCATTTCTTCTAAGTTGTGGTTTTCGAAACACTATTTCAGACCCTTCTCTATTTTTTTACAAGAATGGACCTGTTTCCTTTTACTTATTAGTTTACGTAGATGACATTATCATCACTGGTCCTTCTCACTCACATATAAATAATTTCATATCTATTCTTTCAAAACGTTTCTCCCTTAAGGATCTTGGACCTCTCTCATACTTTCTTGGTGTTGAAGTTACACCCACACCTAGAGGTTTATTCTTAAATCAATCAAAATACATTTCAGATATTTTAACTCGTTTCAATATGTTAGGATCAAAAGCAGTAAGCACTCCCATGAACCTTACTCCACCACTCACCCTTACTGGGGGTTCACCTCTCTCATCTCCCACTAATTATCGAGCTGTTGTCGGAGCACTTCAGTATCTCACTTACCAGACCTGATGTTGCTTTTGCAATAAATAAGCTTTCTCAATTTATGCATTGTCCTACTGATGAACACTGGATTGCTGTTAAGAGGTTACTTCGCTATTTAAATGGGACTCTTCATCATGGTCTTATGTTTCATCGTGATTCTCCATTGCAACTACATGCTTTTACAGACGCAGATTGGGCAGGAGACAAAGATCAGTATGTTTCAACCACTGGTTATCTTGTATATCTTGGTCGCAATCCCATTTCTTGGAGTTCGAAGAAACAACGGGCCCTTGCTCGTTCATCAACCGAGGCTGAGTTTAGGGCAGTTGCAGATACTACAGCAGAAGTTCTCTGGTTAAAATCTTTGTTATCTGAACTTGGGTACACTTCAACAAAAGCTCCGCCAATATATTGTGATAATCTAGGGGCCACTCACTATTCTGCCAATCCAATTTTTCACTCAAAGATGAAACATCTTGCATTAAATTTTCACTTTGTACGGGAGCAGGTTCATTTAGGCTCTATTCGTGTAACCCACATTTCTGGCGAAGACCAACTAGCAGACGTCCTTACTAAGCCATTACTCAAGTCCCGGTTTCATCACTTACTTTCCAAGATCGGACTACTTTCCAGATCGTCCATCTTGCAGGGGCGTGTTAAGGATAAAGCAGATTAATGTCCAGATTACAATCTTCAATCAGAGCTTAATCAAAGCAAGATTACCATGATCTTAGTCTTTTGTATATTGTTTGTATTTATTGACATATTCCTGTAATTGATTCACTAGCCTAACTTGTAGCTTCTTTAGTCAAGTACTGAAGCTATAATCTCTCTGTTGTATTCCTATATATTCCTCAATGTACAATGCAGATAATTAACTTTCCAAATCCCTTATAATCTACAGCACTACGACTGAGATTTGTAAACATAGATTCATGTGACAGTTAAATTGTACTACTCTAACCAGTGTTTTCTACATAGCAGGCTAAATATTTGCAGTCGAACATAATCCTACATATATTAACTTATACTACCGTGACGGGTAATTTGTACTACCGTAACCCGGTCTTTTTTCATTTTATAGGCTAAAATGTTCGTAGTCGAAAACAATCCTGCATATAATAATTCATAGTACTGTGATGGGTAATTTATACCATCATAAGGCCAAGACAGTTTGTAGTAAAACGTGATCATATACACACACACATATATACAAAAATTGGTTGCAAGTACATTATTTTTACCTCAATGGCAAGAGAGCTGCTGAGTATATAAGCCAAACCACCAAGTGCAGCAAACATGGAACACTCAACTAATCTCAGTGTCTTATTGTACACTTCTCCATCCACAGTCAAGTCATTCTCATCAAATATTTTCTTAAAATTCTCAGTGTATTTGGCCTCACCAAGATTCGAAACCCTGACATTTTTTAGCCTGGAATTGGGTTTTGAGGCAGAGAAATGAGGAGAATTTGGGAGAGAGAGATTGGGTTTTTGGTAAAGAGGGTGTAGAGAGAGAAAGTGGGGAGGGGAGAGAGAGGGGAGGGAAGGTGAAGAAGATGGGTTGGCGTAGTGAAGGCCATGAATCTTGATTCTTGGGATGAGATTCATGGAGATTTTTGTTCAATTTTTGCATTTTGATGCTTTTGTCAGAATATTATATTACTGTAGCCTCAAAATTTTCCATTGGTCAATTATTTATAAAATCAAAGCAATTACAAAAGAATAATAAAAAAGGAAGATTTTTAAAAAAATATATAAAGCTATATTTTTTTTTGTCAGAAATAACTTTTTAATTAATGAATTGTATCGAAGTATAATATCCGTATAACTGGAGAAAGAGTTTCTTTAATTCAAGAAAGTTTATTATAAAGCTATATTTTATATACACGTGTCAATCGCGAAAAAAATTGTAAAAACATGAGAGGAGGGAGGAAGTACATAAAATTAAATATTTATTTATTTATTTATTTTTGATAAATTTCGTTTTATTTTATGGACTGAAAATGCACACCTAGAGGGGGTGAGTAGGTGTAAATGACTAACTATATCCAATTTTAATAATTTACCAGAAACAACTTACTGATTTCGATTTTCACAGCTTTAATCCAAGAAAGTTTATTATAAAGCTATATTTTATATACACGTGTCAATCGGGAAAAAAATTGTAAAAACATGAGAGGAGGGAGGAAGTACATAAAATTAAATATTTATTTATTTATTTATTTTTGATAAATTTCGTTTTATTTTATGGACTGAAAATGCACACCTAGAGGGGGTGAGTAGGTGTAAATGACTAACTATATCCAATTTTAATAATTTACCAGAAACAATTTACTGATTTCGATTTTCACAGATGCAATTTTAATAATTTACCAGAAACAGCTTACTGATTTCGATTTTCACAGATGCAAATGGTAAACTGAATACAAACAGTATGTTGAATGTAAAGACAGTAAATAAAATGCAGGAAAAATAAATAACACCACAAACTTTTAGCGAGGTTCGACCCCTAATCCTCTATGTTCTACGTCCTGGTCCCTTACCAACTTGGTAAGAGAATATACTATTGATCAAATATAATCCGATTACAAGATACAACAATATATGATTATATCTCCCTCACACCCATCTCTTGATACAAATGGTTTGCTGAAAGACCTGAAACAGATTCTGCTCTCTAAACTATACTACCCTAGTATACTTCTCTAGCAACAATCTCGAATCCCTACTAACCCAAGCCAAATATCCAACAACTAATCAATACAATCGAACAATACAATTGATAATTAATACAACTCAAACTATAGATTCTCTAAACAAGTAAACACAATAAATATATAGATATGAGCTCGAGAGAATCCAGAAAGATTTAGCAAAGCAAAACCGAGTTGTGTGTTCTTGAAGTTCTTGTATTTTCAGCAACCAAAAACGAACCAAAAATAAGAGTTTAAATACTTAACATAAACAGTCATAAACTAAATCAACAAACTCTTCAACGTTGGAATCCAATTCAACGTTTAGTTTGTTAAAATTGTTTACAACGTTAATGTTAACGTTAGAGAGAAAGAAGAAGAAGAATAAGTCGTGTAAGATCAGTTCTTCAAAGATATAAAAACGTATAGGAGGTTTTGTTATAAAAGGATAAGATTTTTAGATGAAAACCAACTCCTATAATTTAGGAAATCTATTTTGAATGAAAAGGTTTGAATAAAATAAGCTCAAACATATATAAATACGTATTCCTTATTTAAACAACCATTACAGTTGATTTAGAATCTATTCCTATAAAATCTCCTTTAAATCCGCATTCCTTATCTTCTGGACTGTTGACAAATAGCTTGCTATTTGTGATATGCTTCTGTGCAAATAGCTTGTTGATTGTCACTATTACTCTGTCTTGCTGTTTTTGACATACTGATTTTATAATCAATAAAGTATCTTACCCTGCAAAATCAAGTTAGTACACATACAAATAACATGTTGTTTTATATCTACTATCAAGCCAATTGACTTGCTGATTGTGATCATCAAAATCTAAGGAGTATTATGGACTACTATTATGGAGTACATAAAGTTAACTTGATGTTTCGTTGTTGATTATATTATTGCTCCTAAAGAAATTTAATTAATGTTTTCATGTCAAAAAAAGGTTAACTATAATAACTAAGATTATTTTGCTTAAATATAATTACTTTTATATATTAATCAAATTTTGTTGTAATATTTTTTTTTGAAACAAAATTTTGTTGTAATATTGATAGTACCCGTATAAATTAAATATACATAATTTTAATTTTCTCCAATTTTTCAGTGTTTTGTACATATCTTCCAATTTTCTGATTGATTTATATGTATAGTATATATATTTATAATAACAGTTAATTAAACACAATTCTTATTTTAAAAATATAAAAATCATACTAATTGTTTGACTACATATCTAGCATGCAACTCTTACCGCTTTCTTAATAAAATCTATAAAATAATTTAGTAGATAATATTTTTATGATTTTTTGTCAAAAAAATTATCCACCACTGTCGAAAAAACCGAATTTCTTTTGAAAAAAACCCATATTATAAATAAAACTAAATTTCATGATTTATCAAAAAAATAATAATCAATTAATCGCCTCTGTTTCACCAATATAGATATAATTTTAATTTATAAATTAGATATTATAATTATATCTTATAAGATATATATAAAATATATATAATATAAATATGAAAATTAAAATGTATATTATTCGGACTATTTGGTCCGCACCGATAAATTTTTTAAAGAATCGAACCGAACTGGTTTTGATTTTTCCAAAAATTAGAATCGAACAGAACCAAATTTGTACGATCCAGTTCGATTTTTCGGTTTCGGTTCGGTTTTGCTCAGCCTAATTGCCAGAATTCAAAAATTTAGTAAGAGTACCTGGCCCTGCCTAGAATTACGGGGGTGTTTGAGAACTTATTTTCAGAATAAGTCAACTTATTTTAAGATAAAGTTAGATATTCCTAACTTTTTTTTGAAAAAATTTAATATTTTTTTTGTAACTTATAAAATTTCAAACATACATTAAACACTTGTATAAAAATATTTATCAAAATATAAAATTTTTACCCGAAAATAAGTTTATAAGGACTTATTTTAAGAGGCCGTTTTGGATTGCTTAAAATAAGTTACTTTTGACTTAATGGAGGGGTTTTTAACTTAAAGGAGAAAGTAAAGTTGTTTACTTTAAGTTGAATGAATGTGTTTGGGTAATTTTACTTAAAGTTATATGGGAGTTTAATAATTTTGACTTCAATTGAAATTTTACTTTAAAAAAAAAAATTAAAATTCATAATATTTGAACTTTATAAGAAGACTTAATTGCACGAGGATGGCCTCAATTTTTTTTTTTGCACAAAAATGGCCCAAGTATAAAAATAGACAGTGTGATGGCCTAACTATTTTTTTTAAACAGATGAGTGTATTCAATTTGTGATTTAATTACTACATGATGGCTAAACAATGTTTTTTTAACAAAAAAATGGCACAAAAATAAAAAGTAAACAACAATTTTTAGATTAATTTAGACGGAATGCAATCATTTGCTTAAAGAAATATTTGGGTCATTTTTGTGCAAAAAAAAAAATATTTGAGGTCATCCTCCTGCAATTAAGTCTTATAAGAATCGTGAAAAAAAAACACTCGATAAGTCATAAGTCATAAGTTAAAAGTACTTAAATGGAACTTATGGCTTAAAGCAGTTTTTAACTTAAAGTCGATTTAAAACCGAGATTGCCAAGCACCCCAAAAACAACTTAAAGCTAATTTTTGCTTTAAGCATGTGTTGCCAAACAGGCTCTAAGTTTTGGAAAACAGACCCTACATAGTAGGGGTGAGCAAAAAACCGAATTGAAACCGAAACCGAATCGAAACCGGCCAAAACCGAAATCGAAACCGAACCGGCGGTTGCGATTTTTGATTTTTAAAAATCGAGACTTCCGGTTCCGGTTATAGATTCAAACCGAACCAAAAAACCCAAAACCGAATCAATTATTTATATAAATAAATATTTATAATTTTTATAAATATTTAAAATTAAACACATTCACATATATTAAAAAATATGTTACATATTACAATATGTTCTATAAACATAAATTTGCACACATTTATAAGTCCTAGCAATGAAACTATTATAACTAATTGTTATAGCGAATGTATCAGTATGAACAGAATCATTTCTCCACATTTTAACGGTCCAGTCAATATTGAGCTATAATTGCTTAAGAGTAACATTACAACCTGTTGAGAAAGTAATGATCACTGTATATATTGTAAGATTACACCCTTGTGTTGATGTATTATTTCCTCATACATGTTTTCTGACCTACCATAAACAAAACAAAGATACAGATTTATGATTTTGTTGGAAATATTTAACTTACATACCGTCATACAAGTGTCAGATGTAATGAATCAAGTATCAAAATTCATGCTATCTGTTGCTGCTATCTGTCACATATATAAAGCTTTATTATTTTTATTTTTATTTTTATTTTATAATACTTTCTTATTTTTATTTTATTCGGTTTTAAAACTGAAACCGAACCGATAAAAATCGAACCGGGGTTTTAAAATCGAAACCGAAACCGATGATTCAGTTGCAATTCCGATTTTTGATTTTTAAAACCGAGAACTTCCGGTTTCGGTTCCGATTTTACCCAAAAATCGAACCGAACCGGGTTTGCTCTCCCCTACTACATAGCATGAGCCAGCCCCAAAAATATAATAACTAAAAGGTCCGTTGGGTTGACTTTTTAAGATTTTATTTCGCTAAAAATGTTTTTTTGTTTAGATTTTATTCTAAGCTACTTCGTTTATAAATATTATTTATTAATTTGTTTAGTTTATTTTTCTATTCTCATCATTTTTTTCCAAAATCTATTAAAAATTATTTTTTTACTATGAAGATTCAATTTGAAGTGTTATTTGAGGTATTGCATATTTTTTATATCATTAAATTTTATCAATGATTATTTATATGTCATTTCTTTATTTCATCGAATTATAATATGTTTAATTTATTATAAATTATTTGTTAATATCTTATAATAATAATCTTAGCTATGACATGACAGGGGTGATAGATGTTGCAGAGTGGTTGCTTGATAAAATTGTCGAGTTACCTACAGACGAGGTTGGTATGTTGGTCACGGTGCTCAGGGGGTATGGTTTTGGAGGAATAACAAAGTGTGGAATAACAAGATGGTGACAGCCTCCGTGACAATGGTTGAGAGTTGTAGATCGATTGATAACTGGAGAGAAGCAAGGAAGAAACTGCTTGTCCAGAAGCCATCTCGAGCTATGAACATTGTTAGTAGATGGAAACCTCCTGAAGTAGGAGCTCTGAAGGTTAATGTGGATGTCAGCATTCGTGAAAGAGCAGAGTCTTTTGGAGTTGGCATGGTCCTTAGAAATCACGAAGGAGTTTTTATGGCTTGTAAAACTCTCTGTTTGCAGGCACCTAGCTCAGTTTTTGAAGGGAGACAATCGGTGTTCGAGAGGCATTATCATGGATTGCGGATCAACATTTGGAGAACAGGAGAGTCTATGTTGAATCAGACTCTCAGCTCACAGTTCGAGCCATTCATAATGACGAAGTCAACTATTTGGAGGTAGGTGTGGTGGTTGAAAGCTGCTACCAGAAGCTCCAACAACTCGAACATGTGTCACTTAGTTTTATTCGGAGAAATACTAATAGGGTAGCTCATGAATTAGCTAGGTATCCCTGTTTAGCTTACTGCCAGGTTCTTTTTACGTCTCCTCCATTGAATGTGGTGGAGGCTATCATGTACGATGTTTCGGAGTAGTGAAATCTCTTTTTAATATAGAGTAAGGATCTAGGGAAAAAATATATATATATATATATATAGTATTTTAATATTTTATATTTATTGTCAAATAATTTTATCTAAGAAAATTAAGGATTGTTTAGTATATCTCTTTCTTCTTTTAAAATAATAAAAAATTGAAATTGATTAAAACAAAACTTAATTAATGTTTCTAAATTTTATTAATCTTTTGAAAGGAATTTTATAATACTATAATCCATAGTTATTTAAATTTTAAAATATCCTATATATTGTTCACTTAGTGCTTTTTTCTATGTCGTATATGATTATTTTTTAATTACTTTTGAAAATATTATTTTTAAAATTTATTCGCAATTCTAATACTGCATCCATTTTTTTTTGCGAAAGGATGTCTGAAATGCAGTCTATTTTTTGTAATTATTTGGTCGTTTTAAGTTTTCACTTTTAAAAATACATTTAAAATACTGTCTAATTTTTTAACCATGTGTGTTTTTTTTTTTTTGATAAAATCGTACTTGCATTTGTATCATCTGTAACCATGTGTGTTTAGTTATGTATTTTAACATTACTACCTTTACAAACTTTTAACCCGTGCAACGCACGATTCCTTTTTAATATCTACAATTTTACTCCCTCCGTCCCTTCCGATTCTTTACATTTTCTATTTTGGGATGTCCCTCTCAATTTTTTGCATTTCCAAACTTTCCAAAAATAGTAAAATTTTAACCTTTAAACAAATAAAAAGGGCCCACCATTTTCCACTACTTTCCTCCATCTTTCTAATCTATATTACTTAAATATTGATAGAAGCCACAATTTTACCCACTTTGCACTCACTTTCTTTCTCTCCCCACTTACTTTTTTCTTTTTTCTTAATCTCCGTGCCCAACCCAAATGTTAAGAATTGGGAGGGACGGAAGGAGTATTACTTTTATGAAATTTTATAAGTTATTAATTTACATATCAAATTGGTGTTTAAAAATTGATATATATATATATATATATATATAAGATTTTACATGTTCGATTTAATATTTGTACTCCATCTTGAATTTTAATATTTGATTTTGACGTTTACAGCCCACATGAAATTAAGAAAATAATCTTTAAATTAATGATGGTTTAATATAATTAAATCTACATAGAAACAAAAAAGAGAAGAAATTGACAATTTTTTAAGTTGAAAATTCTATTTGATTTATGAATTCTACTTATAATTTGTTTTCATTATCAAAATATCCTTATAATTATTTAAAGATAATTCTACTCACAATCAAATACAATTAACACGGTTTGCTTGGAAGGTCTGTTGCTTGTATTTATAATTTACTCGAAAATTTCAGTTTCGCATTTAAGCAATTATTTGTGGCTTCATCTTGTCCTGTTTTTTTGTAGCGTGCTGTCCTGTTACTTTATTTTATGATGTTTCCTCCATCCGTGTTGTCCCTTGATATATATATATATATTAGAGTCCAAAAATGAGGTCGACAATCACTTTTGAAAAATGGAACATGAAATCAGAAATTTAGTTGCATGTTCAGTTGAAAGTGGTTGCCCCTGCGGGGCCATGCAACCCAAATCAGCAACTGAATGCAACCCAAATCAGCAACTGAATGCAACTTTTTTTTTAAGGTGGGATTCTATTTTGGTGGATTTGGGTTGCATGGCCCCGCAGGGGCAACCACATTCAACAAGTTGAATATGGTTGCATTTGGTTGAATATTGCCCCTGGCGGGGCCTTGCAACCCAAATCAGCAATTGAATGCAACTTTTTTTTTTAAGGTGGGATTCTATTTTGGTGGATTTGGGTTGCATGGCCCCGCAGGGGCAACCACTTTCAACTGAATTCAACCACTTTCAACAAGTTGAATATGGTTGCATTTGGTTGAATATTGCCCCTGGCGGGGCCTTGCAACCCAAATCAGCAACTGAATGCAACTTTTTTTTTAAGGTGGGATTCTATTTTGGTGGATTTGGGTTGCATGGCCCCGCAGGGGCAACCACTTTCAACAAGTTGAATATGGTTGCATTTGGTTGAATATTGCCCCTGGCGGGGCCTTGCAACCCAAATCAGCAACTGAATGCAACTTTTTTTTAGGGTGGGATTCTATTTTGGTGGATTTGGGTTGCATGGCCCCGCAGGGGCAACCACTTTCAACAAGTTGAATATGGTTGCATTTGGTTGAATATTGCCCCTGGCGGGGCCTTGCAACCCAAATCAGCAACTGAATGCAACTTTTTTTTTAAGGTGGGATTCTATTTTGGTGGATTTGGGTTACATGGCCCCGCAGGGGCAACCACTTTCAACAAGTTGAATATGGTTGCATTTGGTTGAATATTGCCCCTGGCGGGGCCTTGCAACCCAAATCAGCAACTGAATGCAACTTTTTTTTTAAGGTGGGATTCTATTTTGGTGGATTTGGGTTGCATGGCCCCGCAGGGGCAACCACTTTCAACAAGTTGAATATGGTTGCATTTGGTTGAATATTGCCCCTGGCGGGGCCTTGCAACCCAAATCAGCAACTGAATGCAACTTTTTTTTAAAGGTGGGATTCTATTTTGGTGGATTTGGGTTGCATGGCCCCGCAGGGGCAACCACTTTCAACAAGTTGAATATGGTTGCATTTGGTTGAATATTGCCCCTGGCGGGGCCTTGCAACCCAAATCCACCAAAATCATCCCACCTTAAAAAAAAAGTTGCATGTGGGGTTGCATTTGGTTGAATGTGGTTGCATTCATTTGATTATGGCCCCTGGCGGGGCCTTGCAACCCAAATCCACCAAAATCATCCCACCTTAAAAAAAAGTTGCATGTGGTTGCATTCAGTTGCTGATTTGGGTTGCATGGCCCGCAGGGGCAACCATTTTCAACTGAACATGCAACTAAATTACTGATTTCATGTTCCATTTTTTAAAAGTGATTTTCGACTATATATATTAGAGTCCAAAAATGAGGTCGAAAATGGAAATTGAAAAATGGAACATGAAATTAGTAATTTAGTTGCATGTTCAGTTGAAAGTGGTTGCCCCTGCGGGGCCATGCAACCCAAATTCAAATCCACCAAAATAGCATCTCATCTTAAAAAAAAAAAAAAAAAGTACACAACTAGTGAAACTGACGCACATGGAGTGCACATGGGGGGAAGGGTTGACCTAATTTGTAGTATTTTTGCAATTTTGAAACTTAGTATAGTAAAATTGTAATTAATTCAAAGAGATGGTATATTTGCAAATAGAAACTTCAAACATAGTATTTTTGGTAAATATCCATGATTTAAATCATATACAATTAGGTTTTCTACAATTGATAGCATTATCAATGTAGAACTTCTACATAGATTAGTATTAATGTGAAAATTCGTAATTATATTTTCTCTTGATATTCTGAGTGTTTCTATTTGAATAATGATAATTATTAAAGCATCACTAAATTAAAGATAATTTTATGAGGTTCACATGGATTGTAAAATCATTCAAATCTGATTTCTAGATCTCAAGATATTGGTCAAATAGTAAATATGAAATTTTTTAATACTAATAAATAAAAAACAAAATTCAATTCTAATACAACCTTTTTTAATTATATCCTTTTTAGAATATAATTTTCTTTTTAAAATTCAATTATAATACAACCTTTTTAATTATACCCTTTTTAGATTATATATATATATTTTAAAATTCACTTCCAATACAACCTTTTCTAATTATATCCTTTTTAGATTATAATTTCTTTTTTATGTGATCTAATCTTGATCGTCTAGTTTCAATCCAACGGATCATATAATTTTGGTAGTACAGCGATCATACCAAAAATTTGGATAAGATCCCTCTTATAAAGATATTTTTAAATTAAATTTAGTTCTAATGATGAAGAAAAAAAAACAAATCGATGAAGAAAGGGTGTTATAGTAAATTAACAAAGTGAAAATTATAAATAAATATATAAGGATATAATTTATAATCCAACGGATGACTTTTAATCCAACGGATCATATGTTTTTGGTAGTACAATGACGACGACCAAAAATTTGGATAAAATCTCCCTTATGCTTATTATATATAAGGTATTAATATTGGTGTGATTCACGGGACACTTTATAAATATAATTTATGAATTTTTTAATATTAAATTTTATTTGGAAGAATTGTCAAATAATGTGTGCAAACTTTAAAAATTGATGATACTTATTTTATTAACAACATTTTTATTATTTCTTATTATTATAATTTTTTACCTAAAATTTCATATTTTTCTAATTTTAAATTATAAAATGTTGTTTTAAATTTTTTTTTACTCAATAACTTCATTATACTCTATAATATTAATTTTGTTTTTCTCTGAAAATTTCCAAAATAATACATATAAATCTTATTCATAATTTCTGAGATAAAGTGTATAATTTAACAATATTTTTAAATTTTACTTAATATTATTTAAAATTAAAATTATTATTAGCTCCACTTAATTACTAAATTTATAATAATCTAATATAATCACATACATTTCACTAAAAGTTAATTTCCACTTGAATCATATCTAAGGTCCACTCCTAACATGGCACTAATCTAAAATTTAAAATTATTGCCTGCACATGAAAGTCGATTCCCCCTGGACCACCACTACCACCGCCCTTTTTCTCCATCTTCATCTCTTTTCCCCCATCAAACCATCCTCCAGTCCTCCCCCAATTATCTAATCCCTCTTTATTTTGTGTTTGTTCAGTTTATTTCAATAAAAATTGAACCAAAGCCAAACATCTTAGAATTTATTTCTTCGATCTATCTTGGTTTTGAGTCTGAATCCCCAAAAAAAAAAAAAAACCTTTAGATTCAAATTCTCCTCCTTAACATCATACCAAATTTTGGTGGCATTCCGAGGTATTTGAATTTTTGGTTTTTCGTCTCGCCTTTTGGCGTGTGTCTCTCTCTCCTTTTGGAGTGGTTTGGAGTGTTTTTATGTATTTAATTAATTATGTATCTCTATGTTCGTGGTTGGATCTGCTGAGAATAATTTTGTTGATGTCTTGGGGGATCTGGAAAGACTGCATCGAAGCTAGGACGGTGAAGATTATTGCAAAAGCTCACCATTCACAATCAAAGATGGTTCATCATATTTTGGAGATTTTCACTTTCGGCATGTCTATAGCTGGTATCCGGCATTTAGATAGATGGGGTGTTACTCATCTTTTGGGGGTTTCCATGTTTGGCATGTCTATAGCTAGTATCCGGCATGTAGATAGCTGGAGTGAGGATTCTGAACACTGGGGTATCAACGGTTCTTATGTGATGTGGTCAATTGTGATAACGTTGTTTTCAGGGATTTTGGCACAGTTTGGATCGCTTGGGATGTTTTCGAGGGATGTTCATCTTGTTGAACGGTCAGAAAGCAATTTATTTGTTTTTCAGCCTAGTCGTGTTGACAGTCGGGGGTTTGTCCCGCTGTTATATTGAATTGTTTGATCTAGTAATATAATTCTATGCATTTCGTAAAAAAAAAGGTCCACTCCTAACAACTAACGAGAATTAGTAGAACAAATCTGACACAACGTACATCGAAACTGTTAGCATATAAAATAATGATTTAATTGGATATTTCTCTAATATCTTAAAATTTTAGAATGATTGATTACTTAACGTGATATTAGAGCTAGGGGTATAATTCAAATCGAGTTTGTGCTTATCAAATTCAAGTTTAAATTATTTTTTTTCGAGTTGAGCCTAGAATTTATCGAGCTTGAAATTTGTGTTTGAACTCGACTCATTTACTACACGAGTCGAATTCGAGCTGTTATCGAGCTTTCGAACTTATCGAGTTTTTAAACGAGCTTTCGAGCTTATCGAATTTTTAAACGAGTTTCCGAGTTTTTATCGAGTTTTCGAGTTTTCGAGTTTATAGAATTTTTACCGAGTTTTAGAGTTTTTCAAGTTTTTACAGAGTTTTCGATTTTATCGGGTTCTTATTAAGTTCTCAAGTTTATTGGGTTTTTGTCGAGTTTTGACTTAAATTCCATGAAAGCTATTTGTTTATATTATTTTATTTTCAAGTTTAACTTACTTTTTTTTACCAATTTCAAATGACAATAAACTTTCAAAATTTTACATTTTATGATTTCGATAATCAACTTTTCCAATCAATTAAGAAATATTTTAGTTTATACAATTCATATATATTTGTGGATAAATTTTATCATACTATATTTTTGGCATGTCTAATAATCTTCCAAATTTCTAATATTTACTAATTATTAATTTAGATTAATAATTATTGCTTAACCGCTAAGTTTTATCCTCTCTTTGAAATGAGGAAAGAATCAAGCTCAATCAATCAATAACAGAAAATATCTCCAAACGATATTCTTCAAATAAGGAAGATATCACAACGATAAGATTAAATCAGATAAAATCAGTAATTACCACATTAATAAAGTTTATCCATAAAGTCTCTCAGGGATAGACACAATTGCACAGAACTACGTGGGCTTGATCCAATATAAATTGGTACGTAGGCATCTTGGCAAAGGGGACCGATACATGAGACAAATCGAGACACCTGCCAAGTCCAGCCCCCTCTTTTTTCATAAACCCTAATCCCCTAAAACACCCACATACTCATAATTTCGCTCTACTATTCCAGCAAACCTTCGATTTCGTGTTGTTACGAAATTTCTCCAACAACAATCTTTAATACAGATTATGCATCTAACTATCTAAATATCTTAAGTAGCAAACGACGATAATAAGAATAATGAACTCATCATACGTGTCTTGTTTTTCCAAAATAGGCAAATAGGCACTCTATACTGAGAGTCATTAGTAGGTTTATAAATTTTATTTATAATTTAAAAGAAATGTTGGATACAACAAGTTTATGATGTTATTATCTTGTTGTTGTAGTTTATAATTGTACAAAAACAAAATTTATGGAAGTAAAATTCAGAAATTAAACTTTATCGTTGATAACTAAGGATCGGTCAAAAGATCAATCGAAGTAGTAATAAACTATTCGTGATACCAAATATATTTTGATACTTTAATAATAATTTATAATATTAATTGAATTTTAAAAACCGTGCATGTAAAAAATATTTGATTCGAGTTACCAATTACTACTTTTGCGTGTAATAATGTAAATACTTAATTAAATGTTATAGTATGATAAGAAAAAGGTACCAAGTTAAGTTTTAAAAGCAGTGTTGTAAAAAGTGGGAATCAGACTTAATCGGTGGAGGCAACGTCTAGGGATTAATCGGGTAATAGGGGATTGATCGGTATGATTAATCGGAACTGATTTAATAATATTTTTAAATATAATTATTGTTAATACATGTAATTATTTTATTATTTTGATTATACATGTATAATTATCATATATTTATACAAATATATTTAAAATATATAGTATTACTAAAGTAAATATAAATTTAAAGATCTAATTTTCAAATTGGGGTCAATATGAGAGAAAAAATTGATAAAATTCATAATTTAACCGTCTAAAATAGTAATTTCGTATATAAGAATAACATTTTTCTTAAATTTTATTCAATTTTATACTTTTTAATTTTTTTTAATTTTTTACTTATTTTTCAATTTTTTACCAATGAGGCGCTGATTTTTGACCCATTATCCGATTTTGATTGACTTTTGAGCGATTTTTCCGAAAAACAATTATTTAGCTGATTTTTATAAAATTAGTACGGTGGCCCACCGAACAGCGATTAATCCCTTAATCGACGACTTTTAGAACAGAGTTTAAAAGTAATAATATCATATTCCACATTATATGTGAAAAAAATTTCAATTTAAGTTTTAAAAGTAATTTTCATAAATAGTTGAGTGATGACACATAGAATATTAAACACATGACTAATTTTTTTAAAAAAATTAATCGAGTTCGAGTTCAAGCTCGAAAAACCTCGGCTCGACTCGAGTTTTTTATCGAACTCGAGCTCGTTAACGAGTTCGAGTCAAGTCGAACCCGCTTTTTCGTGTCAAGCTCGAGTCGAGTTCGAGCTGGCTCGATTTAAATTACATCCCTAATTAGAGCTTAAGCACGCAGAGATCCCATGTTCAACTCTCTGCGACTTCCAATATTCTCATAATTATTATAGACATGAAAGGCTATTCTCCCGGGGAAGTGTTAGAATATAATATAAAATTTTAGTTGGACATTTCTCTAACACCTTAAGGAGTTAAAGTTTTACAGCCGATCGATTTACTTAACATATGTTAGAATATAATATAAAGATTCAATTGAGATTGTCTCTAAAATTTACGAAAATAGCAAATCACAATCACGCACATCTCATATGATTCGAATCTTTATTTGACAAAAGAATTAACCTTTGAAAGAAAAATAAAATGATGATAATTATATCCATCTTTTTTTTTTGAATAACAAGTGTTTTAAATTCAATAAAATAAAGTCATACGGCATTTACAAATCATATCGAGTAGAACAAACATATAACAGATTGTATCGCTGGACATCCATAAGAGACCAAAAGCGAAATTTTGAAGAAGATATATACATCTGCATCTCCAACATTCGTTTGAGCTTATCGACCATGAGTGCAGAACCAAAACAACTTGAATCACTAAATCCAAATCCACGCTCCCACAAACCGGAGAGAAAAACAAACTCCCACAAAACGGAAAGAAAACCAAACACTTAAGCATTACAAGCTAAAGATTAAGATGTTAAAGATTTAAACTTAAAAAAAAACATAAACAGAAGAAACAAGAAGAAAAAAAATAACAAGAACTCCAAACTTAGATCTGAAAAATCGAAACCCCCAATAATAAAAGGTGAACAATCACTCACAAGTCCGAGGGCAAGTCGGAAAAGGAGAAATAGCCGGAGCTCCGAGGTTTAAGAAACTAAGAAAAGAGGCAAATTGGAAAAGGCTTAGAAACCTTAGATCGGATGGGATGAAAGCAAGAAAACGAGAAGAAAAACTGAAGAGAAAGAAGGGAGAAAAAACTAAAGATTTAATTGGAGGGCCTCATTAAAAACCTATTGAGGAAAAAGAGTACCCTTTTATTCATGAAAGGAAGAAACTTAATCGACTCTCATCGGAACAATCTCCGGCGGAAGCAAGGAAGAGGAAGCAGGAAGAAGAAGAAAACTAGGCGGCAGCTTTTTGTTTTAGAGGAAAGAGAAAAGAGAGAATTAGGTTAAATTATCTAATTATATATCGATCTTGTTAATTGTTGTTGATCATTTCTTAAAAAAAGTATATAATTTTACTTTGTCTAACTCGTTGGATTCGTACCATAATTTATTGCACGTCTTAAAAAATATGTGGAATAATCGATACAAAATATTTTATATTTTTCAAATTTTACATTTTTCTATATATTAGAACAAAACAGAGATCAGAATTCAGAGCTCACCTGATCCTAACTCAGCTTACCAGTTACACCCTTTTTCCCTGGATTATTTACGTTGGGGGACAGGGATGGGACAAGCATTTTAGGCTCTAAAAATATATAATTTCATTATTTATTTTTTCTAAACAAAAATTTAATATATTTTTTAAATAATTATGTAACTAGACATTATATACATCTTAAAACGCGTAGAAAGCAGAGATAAAACATGTAAAGAAATGACCGAGATGGAAGGAGTATTACTGTCCTCCTCATTACATTATGTCCTCCTGCTAGGGTAACCCCTATTTATATTCCCTAATTATAATAAAATAATGGTTACCTAAAATATAGGGAACCAAAAAGTTGTTTTACTCCAACGGTGTTACCTATAATTAAAAAAAATAATGTTTAATCAATATTATAGATAATATAGGGAATGATGAGAGTGTGAGAGTAGATATATGTTATATTATAAAGAATGAATGATGAGGTGGTATAATGGGTTGGCATTATATGGAAGCATTTTCTCTCACCTAAAATTTTTTAGGTAAGGGGTTATGGATTGGAGTACTCCAATTTGATTAGTTCCCTATAATTGCATATGTGGCAAAAATATAGGTAAGGATGTAGGTGGGTTGGAGATGTTCTGGAGCATCTCTAAGGGCAACCCCTATTTTCATCCCCTAAAATATAATAAAATAATGATTACTTAAAATATAGGTAACCAAAAAGTTCTTTTGCTCCAATGTGTTACCTATATTCATTACCTATAACTTAAAAAATAATATTTAATCAATATTTTAGGTAATATAGAAAATGGCTGAAAGTATTGATATAGATATATATTATATTATAAGGAAATAATGATGATGTGTCATCATAGGAGTTGCTTTTCTCTCCCGGGTTGGATTTTCTCTCCCCTAAAAATTATAGGGGATAGGGACTTCCATTGGAGCATGAGAGCAACTCCAACCATACATGTTTCTTACCTAAAATGTGCCTATGTGGATAAATATAGGGATTTTAGTTTAAAAATAAAACTCCAACCCTACCCCTCATCCCCTTTATTGTTTAGGGAAGAGAAAATATAACCCGGATCAAAATTAGATCCCCTATATCCTCCACCTCATCTATCTTCCACTTCATTGGTTAATTTATAAGAATGTTCAAAATTTAAATTTAAAAAAACTACATTAAAAATTACTTTTAAAATATAGGGTATGAATATAGGGTATATGATTGGAGTGAAACATAATTTTCATTACCTATATTTTTAATAATCCCTATTTTATGGGTTAAGGAAAGGGAAGAACATTGAAGTTGCTCTGAATTTTAAAGCTAAATCCCTAAAATTTGTACACGTAGGACAAATATAGGTAAGGACTCTTTGCATGAGAGTTGCTCTCATTATGTGCCTGTTTGGCAAAACTTTTTTTAAGGATTTATTGACTTATTTTCGGGTAAAAATTTTATATTTCGATAATTTTTTTTATACAAGTAATTAATGTATGTTTGAGATTCAATAAGTTGCAAAAATAAGTTGGAAAATAAGTTGGAAAGTTAGGAATCTTGGGGGAACTTTTTTCCAGAATAAGTCGATCAACTTATTTTAAGACAAAGTTAGAGATTCCTAACTTTCCAATTTATTTTTGAGGTTCCTAACTTTCCAATTTATTTTTCAACTTATTTTTGCAACTTATTGAATCTCAAACATACATTAAATACTTGTGTAAAAATTTTTATCAAAATATAAAATATTTACCCGAAATAAGTCCATAAGTCTTTAAAATAAGTTTAACCAAACGAGCACTTAACTTTCAACTTAAAATAAGTTGACTTATTCTAAAAAATAAGTTTCCCAAACACCCCATATTAAAACGCTAATTTAAATACCGACCTACTAATGAGAGAAAACAAAAATGATGACACGTATTAGTACTGTTAATGATGATCTAGCTATATAGCACTAGTCAAAAAGTGCAAATGTAATAATAACAAGCAGCAAATTGGGTATTATTTAATAGTAAAGAAATAATAAAAAAGGAAGAAAACATGATGATTAGCATATAGTAGAATAATTTAAATTTAAGAAAAAAAGGAAGCTGAACCTATAGGCTTGCTTTATTTATTCTTGACACATCAAACACAAGCATAGGTGTATGTGTTAATGTTTGTTCCTTTCGCATTGATCGATCACCCCCGCATGCCCACCGCCTGCGCAACCACCATCATGCTCGTAAACTCATCATATTATTTCAAAAACTTAAAATGGCACTGGTGCATGTTCTTCGGATAGATCAGTGTACATGGTTCAGTGATACAATTTTCATGAAGATGTATTTGTTGCTCGATTCCATTTAGAATTATGGAAATAAGCCATATTCGATGGGTATGAATATGTGAAAAAATTTCAAATTAATCGGATGAAAGTTGATTCGGATATTGAATTATAAAAAAAATGTGTTCGTCGATTTCAATTAAAATCACGGAAATAAATGGATTGTCATATTAAATGAATATAAATATGTTAACAGTTTTCCGAATTAATTGACGTGGATGAAAGCTAGTCTTGAAGAAAGATGTGTTTATTCATGATAGGTACCCGCTTACAGTAGGATCCGCTGATCGCTGCCAAAAACCAACACCATAACAGTGCTTGCAATTTACATACGTGTCGTTATATATTATTATTTCTAAAAATTACTCAACTTGACAACAAATATCATTACAAAAATACTTGTGCAAAATATCTTTGTATCTTGCTCACTAAGGCAGGGGACCATAAAGGTAGTCAAGGGAACACAAGGACGTTCAACTGTAGCAAAAATGGCTGTGTTAGGATCGAGGTATGTGAGGAAGGGACACTAATCACTGTTCCAATAGTGGCTCACTGTAGCTTTAACGGCACAATAAGTGGGCAGCCAAGTGGATAAACAGTGATTGGGAGTCCTAGCTTATAAATACCCCCATTCTACACATAAGGTAAACAGACACAATTTTTAGCAGTACAAACTTAAATCTCATTCTCTTTCTTCACACAGATACATTCTTATTATTATTCCGATTACTGATTCTCACACCGGAGGTGCTTGACGGCCACCACTCCCGGGCAAGCATTGTTTTGCAGATATCCAAACTCAGGTGAAGCATCCCCGGAACAGTGCTCAGAACAGTGATCGGAACTCTCTAATCGGCCGTGAGAATTATCATTTGGCGCTAGAAGGAGGGGGCCTTTTTCTTAAAGAAAAAACCCTCGCTTGCTCTACCTGAACCAACTTCACGAGACAAAATACAAACAAAACAATACCAAACAAAATACACGCTAAAAAATGGCCCACAACACCAGATCTAATGGCGCCACCACGTCAGCAAACCTAGACCAAATACCACCACTAGAAAGAGAAGGAAACACAAACGGCGTCCCGCCGCATAACCCGCGAATGAACCCAGATAACCACTTACAAACAAACCTCCCTAGGGGAGACAACCAAGAGCAAATCCTTAGTCTTAATCTCGCAGGCTGCATTCAACAGCAAATCGACTTAATCATGCAAATAGCTTCAACTTTCCCACAACAAGGCCAAGGCCCGCCACCAGAGCCAAGAGATTCACAATCCAATCCAAACAATGACCGAAATGAGGCCCACAGCCGGCCTAGACGGGCCGATTCTGCCTTCTCCCGCCTAGGCTCATCACAAAATACGAATCATGAAAGGCACAATAAGAGTCACCACCCACCTGAAATATGGGAACAAAACAGAAAACACAGAGATTTAAGAAAGGTGATTACCGACAAGAAAGCAGCCTACGACAAGGTGGTAGCTGAATATGAAAAACAAAAACACAGAGAGCGGTCCCCTGTCCGCTCAAGGGAAACCGAAAGTACGCAACCAACAAACGCTGAGATGATGCGAACCATCATGGAACTTAAGAAAAAGATAGAGGGAAATAGCGAACAAGATTTGGGCGGTACACCATTTACGGTGAGGCTAGAGGCCGAACCCCGACAAAAAGACATCAAACATCATAGCTTCAATTCTTTCGACGGGCTGGGAGACCCGGAAGAGCATCTTAGTTACTTTGATCAATTGGCTCTTCATTATGAATACAATGATCTGACACGATGTCGATTCTTCTCCGCGACTCTCTGCGGGAATGCCCAAAGATGGTTCTGTAGAATGTCCGCCAGGTCCGTAGATACTTGGCTAGAATTCAAAAAACTGTTTCTAAACAAGTTCAAAGCAAACCAACAACACGAGGTTCATACCGTGTTCCTCGAAACCATCGCACAACGCAACGGAGAAACCTTGCAAAATTACATTGACCACTTCAAGGAAGCCGTCAATAAGGTTGTTTGTGTTAACGAAACAGAAGCGTTGGTCCATTTGAGAAGAGGCCTTAACCCCTACGAATGCGAAAAGTACGTATGCCGTGTCATGGAAACAAAATCCACCACTCTAGCAAAGGCATATGACTTGGCATCCCAAGCCATCAACGAAACCGAGTCTCTAAACGTGCTGAAACAATCCAGAGCTCCACCCACCTCAACACCATACTTTCAAAGGGAAAGGTTCACATCTTACCAAAGACAATCACCTATCTTACATCAAGTACAAACCACTCATGGGCCATCGCCACCCGCCCAACGAGCTCAATTAACAACTCCGATCAGAGACCGCATAGGGCCAGCGAGCCCGCAAAGACCAGATAGGCGTCCTGAACCAGAATGGACCAAATTCACGCTCCCAAGAGCAACCATTCTGAGAGAAATCAGGGGAAAACCCTTCTATTTGCCGCCAGCCCCAATGCACTCCTTACCCGATGACAGACCGAAAGACAAGCATTGTGATTATTATGAAACAAACGGGCATTACACAGACAACTGCTTATCCCTCAAATATTTCCTAGAAAAACAAGTAAAGGCTGGCAACTTATCTCAGTACTTGCCCAGACAGGTACTTGACCCATCCACCTCTCAAGGACACAATAAAAACATCGTACACATCGTTTTTGGGGGACAGGTCTCACCGCCTAGAGAAGAACAATCTGTCTATACAATATCTGAGGGTCCTCCAAACATCATTACATTCACAGACGCGGATTAAGAGGGCATCAACCCTAACCACACTGAGGCACTAGTCGTATCTTTGGGCGTGGCTCATAACGAAGTCAAAAGAATCCTTGTTGACAACGGGTCATCCGTTGATATATGTTTCAAACACACCTGGGACAGGATGAAGCTAAATAACGAGAAGTTAGAAACATGTCCCGATGAGACACCTCTCTACGGATTCGGCCACTACGCCGTCCCAATAGCGGGCATTGCGAGGCTCCCCGTTTATTTTGGGGAATCTCCCAGACAAGTATGCAAAATTATCAAGTTTTAGGTCATTAACACTACATCCTCTTACAACATGATCTTGGGAAGGGCCACACTAAACATGCTAAAAGCAGTTACTTCCACCCCTCACCTTAAAATCAAATTCCCCACTTCGAACGGTGTAGGAGAAATCAAAGGGGATTCAGAAACATCCAAAAGATGCTATGGCATTGCACTCACCTTGGGAAAAACTGAGCCTAGCAACATCAACAGAGAAAAGGCACATAAAAGAAAGCAAGCAAAAAGACAACGGCACGCTGAAAATCAACGTACGAATAACAAAAAGAGAAAAGAAGTACAGTTCATTGACGGGAACGACCCGCTGATAGAAGACCCACCTCGAATAGATGCAAATCTCATGAAATGCCTCAAAAGGGAGGAGAAACCGCCAATAAGCCCTGAAGTGCAAACAGAAAAGATATAAGTTTTACCCGGAGACGTAAGCAAAAGCGTGAGTGTGGGAGCGGGTTTGGACTCAATCTTCAAAGATGGCCTCACAGATCTTTTAAGGAAATACGCAGACGTTTTCGCATGGAGTCCAATGGATATGCCGGGCATAAATGAGTCCGTGGCAATCCACAAGTTAAATGTGGACCCAGACAAAGCACAAAAAATACAAAAAAGAAGGAATTTTGTGCCAGAGCGACAGCAGGCAATTGACATTGAGATTGACAAACTCCTGGACGCAGATTTGATTTGCGAAGTCACCTACCCTAAATGGGTTGCAAATGTGGTACTAGTGAAAAAAGCTAACGGAAAATGGAGAATATGCGTTGATTACACGGACTTAAACGCATCATGCCCCAAAGATCCATATCCACTTCCTCAATAGACCAACTCATCGATGCAACAGCGGGTCATTTGATGTTAAGCTTCATGGATGCTTACTCAGGCTACAACCAAATCAAAATGACCCCAGAAGACAGAGAAAAAACAGCCTTCATTACACACATGGGGGTGTATTGTTACAAAGTCATGCCATTCGGACTAATCAACGCCGGTGCTAACTTCAAAAAAATCATGAATAAAATCTTCGCCGGACAGTTGGGCCGAAACATGGAAGTATACGTGGATGATCTCATAGTTAAGTCTCTCTTAACAACTTCACATTTGCAAGACTTAGAAGAATGTTTCTCCACTCTCAAAAAACACAGCATGAAACTCAATCCAGACAAATGTGCATTCGCCCTTGACGCAGGCAAGTTCCTTGGCTTCCTGGTATCTCACAGAGGCATCGAGGCCAACCCTGAAAAGATAAAGGCTATAATTGACATGCAACCGCCCAAGACATTGAAGGAAATACAAAAACTAACGGGGAGACTAGCCGCTCTAAGAAGATTCATAGCAAAGCTAGCAGACAGATGTCTTCCGTTTTTTGACACATTGAAAGGAGCAACCAAAACCAAGGCAATATCTTGGACGGCTGAATGCCAGAAAGCCTTCGAAGACCTCAAAACATATCTCTCTTCTGCTCCATTACTTGCCATCACAGCTCCTTCAGAACCACTGTCACTTTACTTGTCCGCCATAGATAAAGCTGTAGGGGCGGTACTCATTAAGGAGGAAAATGGCGAGCAAAAACCAGTCTACTATGTCAGCCAAGTGCTCAAAGACGCAGAAACCCGCTATCCAAACGTCCAAAAGTTTGCTCTAGCTTTGGTCGTAGCAAGCAGAAAGTTGAGACATTACTTCCAAGGTAGACAAATCAGGGTCATCATGTACCAACCGCTGAGAAAAATACTCCACAATCCAGACTTATCAGGTAGATTAATCAATTGGGCCGTAGAACTTGGCCAATTTGATCTTAAATACATACCAAGAACCGCCATCAAAGCACAAGCATTGGCGGACTTTGTCATCGAATGTTCATTTTCGACAGCAGAAAAAGAAACTTTCGCAGAAACCATTGCAACAACGGGCAACCACTGGCAACTATATGTGGACGGTTCCTCAACAAACACCCGCTGCGGGGTGGGCCTTATCCTTACTAGCCCCGATGGTTTTCAAGTCAAACAAGCTATACAACTGAACTTTAAAGCTACAAACAATCAGGAAGAATATGAGGCACTTTTGGCCGGTTTGACATTAGCAAAAAACTTGCAAGTAAAAAAGATCATTATATACAGCGACTCACAACTGGTCGTTCGTCAAACAACAGGGGATTATTCAACAAAGGACAGCAATCTCAGCAAATATCAAGAATTGGTACAAACAATGCTGACCCAATTTGAGGAATACTCCCTCGAACAGATAGATCGGGCAGATAACACAGTGGCAGACATGTTGTCTAAATTAACTCAAGGGGAGAAAGTAGAAGCGGACATAATATACTTTGAAGAAATAACCGCTCCAAGTGTGAGCAAAATGGACATCATGGAAATAACCCCGCCAGTAAATAACTGGATGAGCCCTTACATCCGTTATTTGGAAAGTGGCACACTGCCAGACGATGGTATCAAGGCTAAAGTACTCAAGTTACAAGCAGCAAAGTACTTCGTTCAAGAGGGCATCCTATACAAAAGAAGTTTTGACTCTCCCATACTCAAATGTATCGATGAGGAAGAAGCCTTGTATTGTATGAGGGAGGTTCATGAGGGCATCTGTGGCGACCACATGGCTGGAAAGGCGTTGGCACATAAAATACTCAGACAAGGCTATTACTGGCCCAAAATGCATAAGGAATGCAAAAACTTCACCAAAAGGTGCCGCCAATGCCAACTGTTTAGCAATATGTCCAGAAAAGCGCCAGCCCTACCTGCAGCCATTCTATCACCCATACCATTTACAGTTTGGGGCATTGACATTATGGGACCATTCCCTAGAGCCAAAGGTGATCTACAATACGTCATGGTCGCCATTGACTATATGACCAAGTGGGCAGAAGCAAAGGCACTTAAAAACATTACACAAGATGATGCCATTCGTTTTGTTCAAGAGCAAGTCATCACAAGGTTTGGAATCCCAGTAGTACTTATATCCAACAACGGTACACAGTTTGTGGGATCAAAATTCACTAAGTTCCTTTCCGATCACGGGATCAAACACAAGAAAGCATCTATTTGTCACCCTCAAAGCAACGGTCAAGTCGAAGTAACCAATCACATCATTGTTCGTGGCCTAGAAAAAAGACTAACTACATCAAAAAAGAAATGGCCGCATGAGTTACTTAATGTTCTTTGGGCTTACCGGACATCCGCCAGAACAAGCACTGGAGAGTCCCCGTTCAAGTTGGATTTTGGCACATAAGCCCTTGCACCAGTCGAGATTGGTTCACCATCATACCGCGCCATCAATTTTGAAGAGGTGGCAAATGCTCAAGGACTAAAAACAAATCTAGATCTTCTAGACGAAACAAGGGAAGCCACTGTGGAAAAAATGGCCGCCTACAAAAAAAAACAAAAGAATTTTTCGGAAAAAGAACCAGAATCAAAGCTTATGTGGAAGGCGATTTGGTCAACAGGGCAACTGAAGCATCTGACCCCAGACATACTGGCAAACTTATGCCAAAATGGGAAGGTCCTTACAAAATCATCAAAGTACTTAGGCCGGGTTCCTACAAACTAGCCCGCCTAGACGGCACCGAAGTTAACAACACTTGGCATGGCGACAAACTACGGAAATATTACCAATAGATAGCTAGACAGTCATTTCCCTTCATCTTCTTTGTAATAAAGGGAATTACGTTTTTAATGGAATACTTTTGCGGAAAAATTATCTACATCTCCATCCAGCAAGTCTCTCAACAATAGCAAATTTCTCAAGGTCCCTAAGCGGGCCAGCAACCAACTACAATAGCAAATTTCTCAAAGTCCCTACGCGGGCCAACAACCAATTACAATATCAAATTTAACAAAGTCCCTACGCGGGCCAGCAACCAACTACAATAGCAAATTTATCAAAGTCCCTAAGCGGGCCAGCAACCAGCTACAATAGCAAATTTCTCAAAGTCCCTACGCGGGCCAGCAACCAACTACAATAGCAAATTTATCAAAGTCTTTAAGCGGGCCAGCAAACAAACTATGGATTTCAATCTACGGTTTCATCAAGAAAGAGCTAAGTCCCCTAGACGGGCATGCTAACAAACTATGGATTTCAACCTACGGTTTCATCAAGAAAGAGCTAAGTCCCCTAAACGGGCATGCTAACAAACTATGGATTTTAATCTATGGTTTCATTAAGAAAGAGCTAAGTCCCCTAGACGGGCATGCTAACAACTATGGATTTCAATTTACGGTTTCGCCAAAACAGAGCTAAGGCTTCTAGACGGCCACGAAAACGAATGGAAACAACTACAGTACACAATACAATGTCAAAGGCACTTGCTACAACAAAAAACCGACAACTTCAAGCTAAAACTACAAGGAATGATGACAGAAAGCTAAAACAAAGCGACAAACTACTTGCAACGAAAAAGATACTTTTTTATTGATAAATAAAGGATTACAAGCATGTTATTACAAGGATTGAGATCCTACATCTACAAACCCTTCATGCCTGGGGAGATTTTTTCTCAGCATCCGCATCCTTCTTCTCAGAGCTTTCACCCTGCGGAGGGGCACGGAAACGAAAATTCAACCCGCCATCCTCCGGCGCATCCTTGGCCTCCTCCGCAGCACGAGTACGGGCAATTTTCCGAGCATGCTTCCGGAACTCTTCAGCCAAGTACAGATCACCCTCTTCTTCGTGATGCTTGGCAAGGGCTCGCCAAGTCGCTTCACTCTCTTTGGAAATGGCACGCTCTCGTGCCCCAGCAAAAGGGCTGAAGAAATCATCCATATTACAAATATCCATGCTATTGAATATGAAGAACAAGGATTTTCTACACGAACTGAAGAAGAATATCCAAATCAAGAGCTAAACCCTCCTATTTATAGGGGGTAAAAGAAGGTTAAAATCACCACCAGTCAAAAGTTACAGTTCCCATGCAAAGAGAAGTAAAGACACAGTCAAATTATTTTGACTCACATGCAGCAGTAAATGCTCAGAACAAACTTCCACAGTCAAAACTACAATTCCCAGGTAAACACTTTCCCACACATATTTATTACAAACTTTGACAAAGAAATACAAACACAAATTCGGTTATATCTTGAAACAAATTACCACAATATATTCAACAACAACATAAATATTCTAGACTTTGAAATTCCCAAAAATCGAGACCATATTAAGATGTTTCCAAGTCACACAACGGACACACCCGCCGAGTGACTTCAAAACAACTCAAAAAGAAAAGTTCCTAGCAGAAATTACAAAAATAAACTATGACCAACGTGACCCGCTCAGTGGACCCTCCAAACCCCTCAGTGGCTCTGCATCTTCTTCCTCACTATTATACGCCGCAGCAATGGCACTAAGGGGCTGAATATCAACATCAGCCACAACGGGACTTGGAGATGCTTCCACTTGCCCAATCTCACCCACAGCGAGATTCACAACAACATCCTCTTCATTATCACTTTCACTATAGGCAGACGCAATCACTGACAACAGAGTAACATCTACTGCAACTCGAAGGTTCTCAGCGGAAATTGTCTCTCTCTCTCTCCCCGCTGTCTACACGCCCATATCACAAACAGCAACATCAAACTGGCAACCAACACTCTTTCTCTCAGTCTCCCCAAGACGGGCTTTCAAGGCTCTAGCTTTACGTTTGGATCTCTTTACTTTCAACTTTAGCATAGCCAATTCAGTTTATAACTGAGCAATCTCGGGTGCGATATCAGCGGGATCCTGCCTTTGCTGCACTACAGCACCGCCCGCTACCACAGTTGCAGCCTTGGCGGCTTCAGCCTTTATAATCTCAGCAAATTCAGCACTATTTCTAAACTTAAGTATGAAATCCGCTTCGGTTGGCCGAGAATTAAGATGGGCTTCAGCATCATCACCACGTTCCTTCTCAAATCTTAACGAAACATTCAAGTTCTTTACCTGTTCGGACAAAGTGGCCTTCTCAGCCTCGAGTTCTATTTTATCCTCCGCCAAAAACCTTCGCAAATCGACACTATATGCATAGCTCGCTTTAAGGTCAGTCTTCTCAGTTTCAATCTCGTGCAAGGCCCTAGCAGCATTATCTTTCATTACCCTCTCAGCGGACAGCTCCGCCTCTAGTAGCTTAACTCTCTGTTTCAAAGCAATGTTGCTGCTACGAAACATGTTACCACGGGCCATTAAACCGGTATACATGCACTGATTCTACAAAAAACACAAACACAAAAAGCAAACACGTCAACAACGGACACAACTAGAAATAAACTACATAAACTATCAAAAAATTACATACCCGTGCAGCATACTTCTGGGACAAACGACACATCCGCTCCCAGCTAAGTTCATTCATTCTCAACAAGTCATCATCGGTCATAGAATCAACTGTAAAAGTGTTGGGACCCGACTTAAACAAAAACCCATAGCCGGGCCTTATCCCAATCTCTGTATCGTTCACATCGTCATCACTAATGGTGTAATACACTATCTCCTCAGAAGACTCTCCACCATCCTCACCATCTCCTTCCTCAACATCATCAGAAGTATTACCAACTGGTTCATCAACCGCCCGATTAGAAGGGACATAATCAATCACCCTGGTGGCCTCAATCCGCCTCCGTTTGGAAGGACCCGCTTCATCCACAGATTTACGCTTTAACTTTTTAGGCAAAACATCACCCAACACATCTGCAACATTTCTACCCGCTACGGCCTCACACGTTTGAACGATCGGCATAGTTTCCTCAGAATCCAAATCAACGACTTTGCTCCCAGTAGTAGCAACCGCTTCAGGAATGACAAATGAGCCCCGCTCAACCCTTCGAATTGACGCTCTATATTTCCTTGAACGAATGTCAGGCTCATTATCACTTACTTCCAGGCTAGCAGCATATAGCCTCGCCACAGTACCAGGACTGTTCCCACCAACATCCGTGACCACATCTTTCTCAACTTCAGTTTCAGCAGCAACACCGCCCTCAACGGTTGCATCAGCCTCAGTGAAAGCTTCAACAGCAACATCATCATCCCCCCTATCCTCTTTCGAAGAGCTTTCTCATTCCTCCTGCTCAGCACTAACACTTTCATCAAAAGATTGACCCTCTCCACCCACAACCTCAGCATTAGAACCGCCTACAATTTCCTCCGACAAAGACTCAGCCTCGAAATCTATGTCATCTTCAGAAAATTCCTCCTCAGAAACGGGTTCTTCAATAGCGGTGTCAACCTCAACAGGGGCAGATGTTTGACCAACCTCAACATTACCAGACAGATCAAAAGCATCTAGGATATTATCAATAGCAAATAACCCGGCCCGAACCCGTTTAGGCCTTGGCAGCACAGTAAGCATGAAGTCAGCATATAACTTTGCCTCCCTCAAACCCAAAAACGGGTGTAGATCAAGCTCCTACTTACGAGGATCCAACACTACAAAAATAAACAGCAATGTCAGTCACAAGACACAACAAAAAATTGACAAAGTATAAGCAAGAAACTTACAGCAATGCCTTCTCAAATCAGCCGGGTCGATCAAATTATTTTTCTGTCCACACTTCACCCAACACCATCACAAGGCTAACAAGGACGTCAACTTCATTACGACTCAGCCGATTACGATTCACCTTATAAGCACACTCGACCTTTTTCATGAAATTCCTCTGCCAGGCAAACTCCCCACCACCAATTACCAGAAACTCCTCTTGCCATCCAACCATTCCTTTGGGAAATGCAAACGGTCGATGGCCGTTCAGGGCTTTTCCTATGCGATTTTTCGGTTTCACAAATTGTAACTCGAAGAAGGGTTTAGCACGGCTGGATTTCACATCAAACAAGCAGAAAAATGCCTTGAAAGTAGGCTGCTTCCTCTTGCTCTCACAACTAGCTATAAACCAGTTTATGGCCCTTATCGAGTTAGGAGTAAACTGAGCCAACGAACACCTAAAATGAAGACAGAACAAATCCATGGTAAATTTATGGGGGGGCACGCGGAAACCCGCCTTCAAATGACTGACGGGTATGCACATGGATCCGTCATCAAAATGGTGGTATAGTCGTTCCCCAGCCTCTACACGTCTCCAAAAGTAACCATCTTCAATCCTAAACATCCTCGATACATACTCGGTCCAATCATCCGCCTTGAAAGTACTATCATGCTACAGATGGGAGAATTCGACAAATTCCTTGTCCATTTCGGCATTTGAATACGGCGGAGGGGGCACTTTGGTCGCCCGAAACAAACTCTCGCTACTATCGAAATACTGATAGCGGTTTCTTGGCAGAACGGCTGGAAATGTTAACTGATTTGGGTCCGCCCAGCGACCATACCCGTTAATCAATGCTCTCTTCTCGTCGGTAGCGGCATCGGTAAATTCATCACCCATCTGCAATAAAGTTCTTAAAGTAAATGGCACACGTACCTCCTACAGAAAAGCCGCTAACAAATAACAAGGTACACGTGGATATTCTCAAGAATTTACATTTTTCTTTTTTATTTATCAACAAAACGATTCATATTCTACTTCCCTCCACAAACAACGAAACCCTAGCATCATAAACCAATTTATACACTTTATCCAATACATACATACACATATACAGACCCCCACTTACATGAACACACTCTTACACCATCGATTCACAAGAATTGCAATCACAAAAAACAGACATTAAACTACTGGCAAACACAAGAACAAGTTATCACAGACCAAAATCGAACAGTTTACAACCTACGAAAGCGAAATAGACTCACTACAAATTATCCCAAAACACCAAAACACAAACCCATCTCGAAAAAACCTATATACTCACACAGATAGCGCAACAATGGAGATACAAACATGGCACATTTATCTAGGAAACAGAAATCACAAAAGAAAAATACAAAGAAGCAAGAATCTCACCTCGAATCAGGAGATAGTATATGGCTTCAATGGCTGAAATATCCGAAAACAGCAATACGAACACAACAAGCAACTCGGAGAAGACAAGAAAAAGCAAAGAGAAAACTGGTGAAAGGCAGTAAAAAATTACACAAATGATATACAACCCACCCTTTTATTAGCGTGGGGCGCGTGTAATTGGGGTGAAAACATTACAAACACAACGTGGGGATCTGTGATTGGTCCACGTCATCATGACAACCAGCAGTAACCGCATCGATTCAAGCAAAACTACCCACTAAGTAATAACTTCCCACTTACTCATGACATATTACATCACAAAGGTACATTCTCTTTCCACCCAAACGGAAAGAGAATTATTGACATTTAATATTATCCCATCATTTATTTCGAATTTCTCATTTATCATCAATTATTGCATTTATTTCAAGAGCAGTTACACATATCAAACAAAAACATTTCAACTCCAAAGCCCGTCAAGCACCACAACCCGCTGTCAAGAACATCACATATTTTCACAAAATTTTTCTAACTCCTAAGTGTTGTCCGCCAACACTTGGGGGGGCTTATTTTCACAAAATTTTTCCAACTCCTAAGTGTTGTCCGCCAACACTTGGGGGGCATATCTTCAAAAAAAATTTCTAACTCCTAAGTGTTGTCCGCCAACACTTGGGGGGCATATATAGTAACCTTTTCAAAACATTGCTGCATGTGGTTTTTTCGCAGTTTTCTCCTCCTCCTGTCCGCTAAAACACATAGAAGGAGTGGGGGCAATGATAGGTACCCGCTTACAGCAGGGACCCGCTGACCGCTGCCAAAAACCAACACCATAACAGTGCTTGCAATTTACACACGTGTCGTTATATATACACACATGTCGTTATATATTATTATTTCTAAAAATTACTCAACTTGACAACAAATATCATTACAAAAATACTTGTGCAAAATATCTTGGTATCTTGCTCATTAAGGCAGGGGACCATAAAGGTAGTCAAGGGAACACAAGGATGTTCAACTGTAGCAAAAGCGACTGTGTTAGGATCGAGGTATGTGAGGAAGGGACACTAATCACTGTTCCAATAGTGGCTCATTGTAGCTTTAACGGCACAACAAGTGGGCAGCCCAGTGGATAAACAGTGATTGGGAGTCCTAGCCTATAAATACCCCCATTCTACACATAAGGTAAACAGACACAATTTTTAGCAGTACAAACTTATTACTCATTTTCTCTCTTCACACATATACATTCTTACCCGTTCGATTATTATTATTCCGATTACTGATTCTCACACCGGAGGTGCTTGACGGCCACCACCTTCGGGCAAGTATTGTTTTGCAGATACCTAAACTCAGGTGAAGCATCTTGGAACAGTGCTCAGAACAGTGATCGGAAACCTCTAATCGGCCGTGAGAATTAACAATTCATTATTGCAATATATTGGATTGTTCTACTTACGATTTTACGATAAAGGAGGATGATTGTTCATGTTTTACTAAATAATACTAACGAATACTGATTCGTATATCTTGAGCGTTGAGTAATAGCAACCTGATTGTATTGTCAATTGGGGGTTTGTCCCGACTTGACTTGTTTTAATTTAATGGAATGAAATTAAAGCTTTGTCAAAAAAAATAAATAGCAAAAATCAAGGTTATGAAAACTGAAATCTGATTTTATCTAATTATATTTTATAATTCTAAATAATCGTTTTAAGTTTGAATGTTCATTTTAAAATGTTAAAAACCGTTTCACCAATGGGGAAGGCCCTTCCAAGAATTTTATACTTATACTCCCTCCGTTCCGATCAATTTTTTACATTTGATTTGGGCACGGAGACCAAGGATAGTGGGTGTAATATTGTTAAAATAAATGAAGTAGTGAGTGTAATATTGATTTTATTGTTAAAATAAGTGAAGTAGTGGGTGTAATAGTGTAAAGTGTTGAAAAAGTAGAGTGAAGTAGTGGATGTAAAAATGTACTCCCTCCGTCCCAATGGATTCTTTACAGTTTCTATTTTTGGACGTCCCACTCATTTCTTTACATACCAAAAATAGTAAGTTTTCTCCACTATTACACCCACTACTTTCCCCCACTATCTCATATTTAATTATAAAAAACAGTATTACACCCACTACTTTCATTTACTATCTCAAATCTATTATTAAATATTGATGGGTCCCACCACTTTACCCACTTTTCATCTAACTTTACTCATTTTTTAAACATTGTCTTGGTCTCCGTATCCCCTCCAATGTAAAGAACCCAACGGGACGGAGGGAGTATTTTATTTGTTAAAAGTTACTATTTATAGTAATGTAAAAAATTGGTGGGACATCCCAAAAAAGAAAATGTAAAAAAATGGAAGGTATAAAGGGAGTATATATTTAACACTTTCTCTCACTCGCAAATCCACTATAAGATAATAGTAGTTATTAGGAACCCATTTTTGGAGCAATTACTTAATTCGAGTACTCAGTTCAATTAATCACTAAATTTGTGATTTTCGAGTAGTCGTCCAAGTGAAGAAGACGTTAGAAACTATGTACTACTGTTGTAGTATGTTAGAGCATCTCCAACCCATCTTAACCCTTAGCTAAATGGTACAGTTGGCACCATGTATAGCCAACTTTCCAACATTTGGTCACTCCAACCGTTCACTCCTGTTATGCAAATTTATAGCCATGACCTTATGGTTGGCTATATATGCTGAAGGCTTACAGATCTGTAAGACCTCCACGTCTGTACTACTTTTTATCCCCTCCCAAATTGTTTTCATTTTCTTTTTTTCGCATACACTGATTTGTGAGCATATATTCAATCTCCTTTTTAATTTATTTTTGTATAAAAGTTAAAATTATGAAGGCAACACAATATCAGTTAGTGTTAATATTAATATATTTGAATTAAAAAAATTTTCAATTTAAATTTCTAAAAATATATGACCATAATTTAAGATCAATTAATATTAGTATTAATATTAATTTACAAAATAAATTTTTATTAATAAAGTATTATTTGAAATTATAATATATTACTTCGAAATATAGCCAACCATTATAGCCAATCCATTGAAGCACAACACCTTACAGATTCAACAAATTTTAGCCAATCATTATTTTATATTATTTTAGCCAACCATTTTAGCCAACCCCATTGAAGATGCTCTTAGTTGGGCACGGCTGGTTGACCTAACAAGCACTCGAGTTGGAACATATGTCAACAAAAAACAGTAATAATTGAAGTGTGCATGAATGAATGAAGAGATGGAGGGTAGAGTAGCATAGATACTACATGGCTACAGACAGAGGCTACATCTTTTCCAGTAAGATGTTGATACATTCCTTCACTCAATTACTAAAATGTCTGAATCACTTTTCCCCACTCAATCATATCTATTCATCCTATCCCTGTTTAATAAACAAAGAAAAAATGACCCTCATTAATCCACCATTCATGTTTCAATTAGTTGTGATCGTGATTTAGAGATTTAGCATTCCAAAATTATACATTCGATGTTATTGAAAAGCATAAATTAAGTGAATTACTTGAATGAATATGAAAGTGCTAGTAATCTTCCAAAATTCGAATTAGTGGAGCTAAGTTAACTCAAATACTATTATAGAAAAGAATAAAAAATAACTCACACTACTGTTTGTTCTGATACCTTATTTTCTCTTCACTCTTCTCCCTCCTGTCATCCTGTGTTACTGATAATAATGTCTCTCTCTGTACCAATAAAGAAAACGTAAATCTGACGCATATTTCTTGCTCTACTAATAAGTCATGCATGCTGCAGTGCACCCCCCTCCCAAAATATTCTCACCTTTGATTTTTATATTTTATCATTCTTCAATTTAATTGACGGATCAATTAAATAGTACTCCCTCCGTCTCATATTACTCTTCTCCTTTCCAATGTCGGTCCTGTTCATAACATGAGACAAATTACTAATTTACGCATAATCTATAAGACCAAATATAGTCATGAGTGATCTTGTTGGATTCGTATTTATGAGTACTTTAATACAGTGAAGTTTTTATATTTAATACTAATACGAAATTAAAGATATTAACAATTAAAAGTGTGCGTTGGCAAACGTGTTTTTTAAAATGGGAAGAGTTTTTTGAGACGGAGGGAGTATTACATTACCAAATTTTAATAATTCGTTGATCTGTTTATTAAGTTTTAATTTCAATTCTTTAAATTGTTACTATTGGCAACAATGAGAAAACGACCCTAAATTCTCTGTTTTGAAAACCGGACCGGACCGGCCGGTTTCACGGTCGAACCGCTAACAGGTGGCAGGTCCGGTTCGGTTCACCCCTAAAACCAGTCCCACGGTTTTCCTGTTAAGAATCGGTAAGAACCGGTCAAAAACCGGACAAAACCGGGATCGAACCGGACCGGAGGCCGATTTATTGAAAAAAAATCGGTTTTTGAGGTCTGAAAAAATCGGTTTATGAGAAAAAAACCGGCTTATCAGAAAAAAACCGGTTCGGGTAAAATTTTTATATTTGAATTTATATTATATATTTATAATTTTTCATAATATTATATATTATATTATATATTATCTATAAGTAAAATACAGATTATCATAATTTTTCAGATTATATTATTTGTTTATATAATTATATATATATATATATATAATTATATATTACATAATTATGACGTCATCCGATTGAACCACTAATCAAGCCGGTTGAACCAATCGAACTAGTAATCAGTAGGGTTTCCGGTTCGATGTCCGATCGAATTTTGAGAACACAGCCTAAATTCAAAACAAAGCTTTAGTGACCATGACAAATTCCCGTTTAAAAAGTAAAAAAACAACACATGTCCCTACTAGTACAATATAAAAGGACACAACAGTGTTTAAGAAGGCATGTTATCTCATCTCAACCTTTTGTCTCTGTGCATTTTCTGTATACAAATCTACCAGTTGTTTGTAATTTTGTTGCTTTACTAGCCTTCTAAGATCTGCATAAAACCAAATTTTCAGGCCAAAATATTTTCACCAAAGATTCTTATCAGTCACCCTACATATTATCTGTTTCTTTTGTCCTTTTCAAGAAATGCAGGGCTATGCTATGTTATCAACTCTATTTATCTATCTGTCTTGATCAAATATTTACTTGTAACATATATCCACCTATTATAAGTTATCAAGGATTTCTCGTGTAAGAGTCGTTTTAGTTACGAAATATAATAGTTGCTGTTTTTAGCATCTGGATCTTGTAGTTATGAGAGAAAGAGGTAAGTCTGTTGAAGAATCTAGTGGGAATAATAATTATCCTGATTTTTATGCATATTCTTTTCCATGCAAAAAACACCCTTCTTCTAGTTCTGTTGGAATATGTCCATATTGTCTTAAAGAAAGGTTGATCAAGTTGGTTTGCTCAGATTGTGGTGAACAAAGGCTGTCTTCATGTTCTTGTTCTGATGTTTCTTCTTATCGAAATTCTTGTAGTACTATGGAGATTGGAAGTGTTGGTAGAATCTCATTTTTGATCGAAAATGAGAAGACTGATCAGTTCAAAACTGAGAAATCTGATGATGAAGTGATTGTGTTGAAGAGGAGTAATAGTACTTGTACTGAAGTTAAGAGGAGTAACAAGTTTTGGAAGTTTGGGAAATTGTTTAGGAAGAAAAGGGAGAAGCAGAGTGGTGTGTGTGAAAAAAGTGACATGTGTGTGTCTGATTATATGGGTGTTTCTAGATCAAGATCTCTTTGTAGTTTCAGAGGAAATCATTTCTTGAATGACCATGATCATGAAAGTAGTGATTTTGCATTTTCAAGTGCTAAGATTTCTGATTTTAATGAGTCAGAGCCAAGAAGAAGTGGATTCAGTAGAGGCTTGATGGATGTCGAAAGTGCGAAGATTTCGGACTTTTCGGAGCCTAGAAAGAGTGGATTCAGTAGAGGGTTGTTAGATACTGAGGAGATGAAGAAGTGTGTGTTTCCAGAAAGTGAGTTTAGTGGTATGGATGATTCAAGATTTATTGACTTGAAGCTTGATTTATCATCATCATCTGAGCCGAAAACAGAGTCGAAAACAGAGTACTCTGCTTTGAAGATGAGTGATTTTCCAATCTCAAGTTCAGAAAATGGAAGAAAGTTTGGGAATTTGAAAGAAAACAAGATGGCTGGACATGGAGGATCATGCAGAATTACAGTGAATGAGAAGAGGATTAATAAGGGAAGTAAAGGACAGAAGGTTTGGAGATGGATCTTCAGCCATCATCATCATGGTTGGAGAAGTGCAAGTAAGAAAGATGGAAATCAAATCTTGAAGATCTGAGACTAATGATCAAGTAATACAAGAATTATATTGTTAGAAGTTTAATTTCATTTTTCAATTCTAGATCTTTAAGAATGAGTTAATGGAAAGTGAATGTATCTGTTTATATTCATGTTTGTTGTTCCTTCTTTTTTCTTGTAATGTCATATAAAGATTATGCTTGTTGCTTCTGTTAATCAATGAATAATCATCAATGTGTGAGATTTCTAAGTTATGCTCTTGTTACAAACGTAAACAAAAAATCTGATACTTTAGGGAAAAGTGAAGTTTCCAGAAAATAATCCGGATTATCGGATGCGAGAGTCGAAACCATGACCTTTTTTAGGCACCTAAACGGCTGAGCCGATGCGACAATCATTGATATTTAACTTAAGTGTTTAGCGTATTTGACATAGAAGGAACCACCATCTAAGAACAGCATATGAGACACTAAAACAGAACATAAAACTTGAAATTTTTTAGATGATTTTAAAAGCTGATAATGTTGATGGCTTGAACTTGTCAATGAACGAGAGGATAATATTATAAATCTTTAACTATTCATGAAAATGCTTGTATGCTTAGGTTTTCATACCGATAAACAAGTAATACAAGTATTCCTTGTTAGAATGAAATAAATGTAATTCTAAAAGCGACACTCTGTTCTTTCCACTCTGTTTTTATATGTATTTGTCAAATTGATAAGCCAAACATCTAGTGTTTGCTTTATTATTTTAATGCCATCATAATTACTTGTTAGTTTTTTTTTTTTTTTACGAAATGCATTGTTTCATTAAAAATAACATAATACAGTCAGAATAAATTTCCAACTGTCATTACAACCAGATTGAGAAACAAATAACAAACTAAACATAATTAGCTGATTTGTTTTCTGATCGTTTAACACATAGAATTTAAAAATTCTTGAAATTAAAAACGAAGTCGATGACATCCCGAGTAATCCATCTTGCACCAACATCCCGGAAAGCAACAGCATCACAAATGACCATATCACATAAAAACAATTGTTAGCCCAGTGTTCAAAAACCCCAAGTGTAGGAGCGACACCCCAGCTATCTACATGTCGGATACCAGCTATAGACATGCCAAAAATGGATTCTTCACCCCAGCTATTTACATGCCGGATACCAGCTATAAACATGCCGAAAGTGAAAATCGATAACGAATGAACAATCTTTAATTGTGAAAGGTGAGCTCTTGCAATGATCACCATCAATCGAGTTTCAATGCGGGTTTTCCAGATTCTCCAAAACATCAACAAAATCATTTTCAACAAAATCCCGCTCACAATGAAGAAGCGAAAACCAAAACTCTCACATAGGAGAGACATAAAACCACCCAAAAAGATGGACGAAAATAATCAAAATCTCACCCAGAGATGAAGATTAATGAACTTATTAACAAAAAAAAAGAGAGAAGATGGGGTAGATCTGAAAGAGGGGAAGGAAAAGTGAGGATGAAGAGGGGGACGGATGAAGAAGATGAGGAAGAAGGGAGGGGGCGGGATGAAGAAGGGAGGGAGAAATTAAAGGAAGATGAAGGTAGATATGAAGAAATGGGGGAAGGGGGTGCGGCGGCTACCGAGAGAGTCGACTCTCATTAACCTACTTTTATCAGAAGCCCTTATGAACTTATAATTACTTGTTATTTAAGTAAGAGTTCTGATGCTAATCTTAACATATGTAATTAGCATAAAACCAAGTCAGTGCTTTCTTATTTGCTTGCTTGAGTGGTTAAACAAATATGCTAGGACCTGAAGAAAGCAATTAGACAAAAACCTCTGATGTTTTAACTATATATTAAAACTGAATCCCCTGTGTTGCAGTCTGAAGGATATGTTTTGGTAATAAGAGATGAAGAAAGTTATTAGTTAAGATTCCTTCCAATACCATGCTTGTGAGCTAAGCTGCGTCTGCAGCTTATCACCTCCAATTTGCCACACAAATCTCAGGAACCAAAAGGCCAAAACACACGCACGAAAACACACACTTACGCGATTCTGAGTGTAAAAATGATGGTTGAAGATCAGCGATGGATACTTAACTGCTAAAGAGACTTTTCTGCATCGAGCCTCTCTTGCATGTGTGTGTGAGATTCACACTCTAATAAGTAAAGTGCCCAGATATGATTGCTAGAGCTGTAATTAATGTTGGATCACTATTTAATTTCAAATTTACTATTGTTTATCCTGCTGGATTACTTTTCGATTTATAGAATAAAACTTAATGTACCTTATATGTTGTAGTGTGGAGGTAGAGCAGATCAGCAGCATAGTTGCTAATATTGAGGTTTGCGGATCTTTGGAAGGTTTTGGAGGGTTTCCATAGGATTTCCGGAAACAAGGAGCTTCTGTTAGGGTAGCTCCAGGTTTTCCTTTTTTGACGATTGCTGACGCTGTTCAAGTGTTGTGTTATTTTGTGATGATTTTCTCACTGTTAAAAACATGAACCAAATGTTTCTTTGCATTTTATGGTTAAATAGGTAGTGAATTAACATGTTGCTGAAATTGCATGTTTCCCGTATGCAACTGTTATATTATCGTTCTTCTGCATTTTTAGAATTAATATATTTGACCTAGTTGTAGTTCATCCAAGCAGTTACAACAGAAAAATTTGCAGGAGGATGAACAACATTTGAACATCCATCGTTTCACTTAAGGAAAAAGGTATTATTATCTATAGTATTCACTAAATATGTCACAGCAGCTGGTATGGCTGTAGTATCGTTGCAAATTATGACTGCCCAGAAGATTGGGCTGCCTTTCTGCGATTCCTGTTGAAGTTATTGAATGATCGGACTAACATGAAGGCCGGTAATTCATTTTCTTTAAAGGTTTGTAGTTTCCTTCTTGTCAGGATCTACTCTACTTGAATGTAATAGGATTTCTACATGAAGCTTTAAGGTTTCCTTCAAAAAATTTCTATATCCGAATATTTCTACCACCTGCATCATTGAGAGGTTATCTATATCCTTCTACATGTTTTCTTGCGTAATCTGTGCATATCCCCTGTATATTCTCGAGGTTATTATCTTGTCGATATAATGGCAACCGTTTAGTTAGTTGGTATACGTGCCAGTTCAGGGTCATAACTCATAAAAAACTATATGTACCAGTGTACCACTGGCTGGTTTGAATGAGTTTTCAGTTTCTAATGCATTTGTTTAACATTGTTTTAGCCTCAACGGCAGCCTGATGGTTTGTTTGCTGGTTCACTTGATCTTGTGCCAATGTTACGAAGGTCTCTTAGATTATTAATTAACTTTTTGTTTCAAATACAATGTTCGTTGAAAATCAAAATCCAATACAAGCAAAAAATCTCATTTGTAAAATGTATGTGATAGCCCAGTTGGGAAGGATCCTAGGTTCTATTATCACTCACCCAGAAATTGATCTAAGAATGGATACTACTCGTACTTATTAACTTATAAGCTATATTTTTAAAAGAATTCATAAAATTAGAAGCATAACTTGTTAGTGAGAATGATACTCAGCATCATGACAAGTCAGAGAAGGTCAAAATCAAGTCAACAGAATGTATAGCTGGCAATATGTCTTAGTCTATAAATACTCTTTAGCTAGTCAACATTTCAGTTAGTTACATTTTGTAAAAGTTAGTTACATTCTCTGTAAATATAAACACTCAGATCTGTTGGTTTGTTAATGGAGATTACATCTTTTCATCTCTTCTTTACTTTGTTTGTTATTTAGCTCAATGATTTGACATGGTATCAGAGCATCATGTAACGATCTGTTATCTTCTTCGTTTTCGTTTCCGCCATTGTTGCTGATTCAAGCTTCGTGTTCTTGAGCTTTTCATCGCTGTTAGATCATTCTGAGCTTGTTCTTCATCTACAGGTCTCACTTCTGTATGTGTTACATCTTCAATTGTGTTGATCTCTCTTCGACTTGTGATTGTTTTGAATCTGTTTGAGCTTGTTTTGCATCTGTTTGAGAAATTTCATGTCTACTCATTTGTCATATTCATCTGCAATGACTGGATCTACATCTACTACTGCTAATACCTCTGTAATTGATCATAATCATCCATATTATATTCATCCGTCTGATTCTCCTGGTATGACATTGATTAATTTGGTGTTAAATGAGTCAAATTACTCTCAATGGAGTCGTTCTGTGGAAATTGCCTTGTCTTCAAAGATGAAGCTAGGGTTTGTTGATGGAACGTGTGTTAAACCTGCTGGTACTGGTATTACTATTCAGTACTGGATTCGTTGTAATCATGTGGTTACATCTTGGTTGCTAAACTTTGTTTCTGTGGAGATTCGTAATAGTGTTGTCTATCTGAGTTCTGCGAAGTTAATTTGGGATGATCTAGCTGCGAGATATGCACAGAGTAATATGCCTCGAGTGTTTCATCTGCGTAAGGAATTATCTCAATTGACACAAGAAAACTTGTCAATTGCTTCATATTTTACTAAGCACAGAACACTTGTTGATGAATTAGATTGTCTTGTTTCTAAACCTAAATGTAGTTGCAACAAGTGTGAGTGTGACATCAATGGTAAGCTTACAAGTTATGAACAGTCTACACAGCTTACACAATTTCTTATGGGGCTTGGTGATCATTACACAGCCATTCGTGGACAGATTTTGTTAATGAATCCTCTACCAAACTTGAGTCAGTGCTACTCTATGCTTTTACAAGAGGAGAATCAGAGGGAGGTTCAAAATTTGTCTGGCATAAATTCTAATACAATTGCTATGTTTGTCAGACAGAATGGTTCAGAGAGAATGTTTACCAGCAACAACAACTCTAGAGTTTCTTCTACTCCTGGTCAAGCTTTTAAAAGAGATTCATCTGTTACTTGTGAATATTGTCAACTCTCTGGACACACAAAGGAGAAGTGTTTTTGTCTTGTTGGATATCCTCCATGGCAAAAGTTATATGGGAAACCTAAGCCTAAGCCTAAATTTGCTACTACCAAAATCAGCTCAGCAACTCAAGTTACTGCTTCTAATCATGTGCAATCTGAAGGATCTTCAACTGTTACAGAGACCAAATCTTCTTGTGGCCTTTCTGATGATCAGTATAATCAGCTTGTACAACGAATTCAGAGTTCTATGCAGTTATCTACTTCTACTGGAACAAATGCTACTTCTGATTCATATGCTTTTTGGCCTGGTAGCTCTACTGCTAATGCAGTTCAGATTGCAGGTACATTTCACCATTTTATTCAATCTGTTGCTCCTACTAGTTCAGTATTATCTCAACAGTGGATTCTAGATTCAGGAGCCACTGATCACATTACACATTCTTTTGATATTCTTGATAATCATGTTCCTAGTAATTCAGTATTGTTTCTTCGTAATGGACAACAAGTCACTGTTACTCATATTGGTAATGTGAAATTAAACTCTCATATCACATTATATCAGGTTCTATGTGTACCTACTTTTGCTTATAATCTGTTGTCTATTCCTAAACTCTTGAATAATACCACTCACTCTGTCTCTTTTACTGCCACTAACTGCTTACTCCAGGCCCCTACATGGAGGAAGGAGTTAGAGATTGGTAGATTTCATGAAGGTCTATACCTCTATTCAAATCAGTCTTCATGCTATTCTCAGACAGTTGTTCCTTCTATGTGTAATATTCTTTGAGTTGTACTTCTATATCTGTTGATATCTGGCATGCTAGACTTGGGCATGTTCCAGATCATGTGTTACAGAAATTCAATATTTCTTGTACTCAGACTAAAACTTCTGTTTGTGAAAGCTGTCATGTAGCTAAACAAACTAGACAAAGTTTTTCAAATAGTGATTCTATTAGCTCTTCTTTGTTTGAATTGATTCATATTGACCTTTGGGGTCCATATCATGTAAAAACTCACAACAATTGTACATATTTCTTGACTATAGTTGAAGATATGTCAAGAACTACTTGGACATTTATGTTATAAGCAAAATCTCAAGTTTATACTATTCTTAGTCATTTTTTTGTGTATGTGAAGAATCGGTTTCATTCTTCTGTTAAAATTCTTCGATCAGATAATGGTTCTGAATTCTTAAATCAAAATCTTAATACTCTTTTGTCTTCATTAGGCATTGTTCACCAAACCAGTTGTGTGTATACACCACAACAAAATGGTAAGGTGGAACGTAAACATAGACATTTACTCAATTCAGCTAGAGCACTCAGATTTCATGCTCATTTACCCTTACATTTTTTGGTGATTGTCTCTTAACTGCTACATACCTTATCAATAGAACACCTACACCCATTCTTCATAACAAATCTCCTTATGAGATTTTGTTTCACAGACCACCTGCTATTGATCATTTAAGGGTGTTTGGTTCACTTTATTTTGCTACAACACTTCCAAAATTTCATGACAAGTTTTCAGCAAGAGCAATTAAAGTGATATTTCTTGGCTATCCATATGCTAAGAAAGGTTATAAGATTCTGGACTTGGCTACTAAAAAGGTTTTTGTATCCAGGGATGTCAAGTTCTATGAACATTTGTTTCCTTTTTCTGAGATTAGTTCTTCTTAGACTTCTTTATTTTCTGCTTCTCCTACCTGGACAGAAGATCCCTTATCTTTTCCTATCTTAGATGAAACTGTAAATACTGAACTTACTACATCTTCAAATGATAATCCTGGTTCTGACTTCACAAGTTCACATTCAAGTCCTGATACTTCTCATACTGTTGATGATTCTCCACATACTTCTGCTAATACTGATAATGCAGTCATTTCTGCTCCTGTCCCTGTTCCAGTAGTTTCAACAAGGCCTTCTAGAACCAAAGTTCTTCCTGCTAAGTTTCAGGATTTTACTGGAATACCTACCTGTGTTACTACACCAACAAATGCTTCTTATCATGTATCAAACTTTGTTAGCTATGATCACTTCAATCCATCATATAAACGATTTTTAGCTTCTGTTTCTAAGATTCCTGAACCTTATGCTTATCATCAAGCTGTTAAGAACCAAGACTGGTGTCATGCTATGGCTGTTGAACTTGCTGCATTGGAAGCTAATAACACATGGGAAGTGGTTCCAGCTCCTTCTGATCAAAATTTGGTGGATTGCAAATGGATTTATAAGGTGAAATACCTTTCTGATGGATCTGTTGAAAGATACAAGGCTCGTTTAGTAGCCAAAGGCTTCACACAAACCCATGGTCTTGATTTTTTGAGACATTTGCTCCTGTGACAAAAATGACCTCATTTCGAGTTTTGCTAGCTCTTACTGCTTGTCAAGGATGGTCTATTGGTCAGTTAGATATCACAAATGAGTTTCTACATGGGGATCTTATGGAAGAGGTGTACATGACTCTTCCTCCTGGCTATTCTCCACCTCTTGAGGTCCTACAAAAATACCCAAGTCAACGTCTTGCTTGTCGTCTTATTAAATCTTTATATGGTCCGCGTCAAGCTCCAAGACAGTGGTTTATCAAGTTGTTTGCAGCCTTGATTAAATATGGTTTTAAGCAGGCTCACACTGATAATAGTATGTTCATTTTACATCATCAGAACAGTATTTCTGTTCTCCTTGTCTATGTCGATGACATGATTTTGACTGGCAATGATGTAACTCAATTGCAAGCTATCAAAGTTTTTCTTAGCACTCCGTTTAAGGTTAAAGACCTTGGTGCTCTCAAATATTTTCTGGGTGTTGAAATTGCCAGGTCTGATGATGGCATTTACTTAAATCAGAGAAAATATACTTTGGACTTACTAAAGGACACTGGTTGCCTTGATTGTAAACCATCTGCTCTACCTTTGGAGCAAAATCATGCTCTTCTCACAGCTCAGGATGTTGATGATATAGCTGATGTTAGTTTATACAGAAGGATTGTGGGGCGCTTGATATATCTCACAATCTCTCGTCCAGACATTGCCTATACTGTTCACACACTTTCTCAGTTTTTGGCTCATCCAAAACCTGTTCATTTGCAAGCTACTTATAGACTTCTTCGTTACTTAAAAGGCACGTGTGGTCAAGGCATTTTTCTTTCTGCTAAAAGCCCTCTAACTTTGACAGCATTTTGTGATGCTGATTGGGCTTGCTGTCAACTAACTAGACGTTCTGTCACTGGCTATGGGGGTTCTTTTAGGTTCCTCATTAATTAGTTGGCGAAGCAAGAAACAGTCTACTGTCTCTCGATCTTCAGCAGAAGCTGAATATCGAGCTGTGGCTGATGTTACCTGTGAAGTTTCTTGGCTTCTTTCCATGTTTTCTGAGTTGAAACTTCCTAAGTTTGCTCCTGTCACACTATTCTGTGACAATCAATCTGCCATTTACATTGCTTCGAACCCAGTCTTCCATGAGCGTACAAAACATATTGCTATTGATTATCATCTTGTTAGAGAAAAACTACAGCAAGGTGTTATTTGTCCTACTCACATTGCTTCTAAACTACAACCTGCTGACATTTTTACTAAGTCCCTTTCTGCAGCACAGCTTCAGTTTCTCAGCTCCAAGTTAGGAGTCTGCAATTACTTTGCTCCTCCTAACTTGAGGGGGGATGTTAGTGAGAATGATACTCAGCATCATGACAAGTCAGAGAAGGTCAAAGTCAAGTCAACAGAATGTATAGCTGGCAATATGTCTTAGTCTATAAATACTCTTTAGCTAGTCAACATTTCAGTTAGTTACATTTTGTAAAAGTTAGTTACATTCTCAGTAAATATAAACACTCAGATCTGTTGGTTTGTTAATGGAGATTACATCTTTTCATCTCTTCTTTACTGTGTTTGTTATTTAGCTCACTGATTTGACATAACTTCAACTGTTCAAGTCCTAATTCGGGTTTTGAATCACTCAAAAACATAATAAGCATTTGGATCAATCTACAACTTATGAGCTGACTCAAAATCAAAATAAGATATGATTTCAAGAAGTATTTTGGTTCTAACCCAAACAGCTATCACATTGGTGATGTGTGGTCAGTTCTATCACTAACCAAACTACCAAAGGTTAGAGCACCAAGGCAAATCTATGTCAACTCTTCCTGCCATTTTCTTTTTTGCTAAATGACTATCCCTGCAAATTTATTCTTGCTTTAAATTAGCATGCGAGTGCATGAACTTATGCTTGAGCCTGTTTGGCTTAGCCTTAATTCAAAAAATTTCTACTCAAGTTAATAGATACTCAGGGCCGGCCCTGAGCTTTCGGGGGCCCAGTGCGGGCAAAGTTTCGAGGCCCTTTTCAACCGCGCGAAGCACGGAAATTTTTTGGGTCCGAATTAGATCCGGATTTTTAACCGCGCGAAGGGCGAATTTCTTTTAGAATCTTGAGTAATTTGTTATTTATAAATATGTATGTATTAGAGACGAGGCCCCCAAAATATATAAATATGTATGTGTTAGAGAGGAGGCGCCAATATGCTATTTTTGTATAATGAACTCTTAATAATATTTTTAGGGGCCCAAAAATATTATTTTTTATATAATTAACTCTTAATAATATTTATAGAGGCCCCAAAATGCTATTTATAGATGCTCCAAAATGCTATTTTTTGTAAGATAATAATATTTTTATATATATATATTTATATATTTATATTTTTTTTTACTATATATATATACTGTAAAAAAAAAAAATTGGGCCCCCCTGACCCAATGGGCCCAGTGCGGTCGCACTGTTGGCACTGGGCCAGGGCCGGCACTGTAGATACTCCCTCCGTCCCACTTATTTTGTCCATCAATCAAAATTCACGTTTTTACCAATTTACTATACTAGCTTAAAACCCGTGCGATGCACGAAATTTTTTTAATATTTTAAAAAAAAACTGTTAACTTTTTTTAAATATAAATTTTGGAAGCTTAAATATTTAAATGAGATGATGATCATAATGATATAAATGTTATCCATGATATTTCTTTAAAAGGAATGAATTTAGTTAAAAAATATATAGAAAATGCGATAGGTTTTAGTTGAAAAGGTAATAAGTTATTTATTAGTAATTATAAAATTATTATTTTGTTTTATTAATTAGAATGTCCGTGATATAATTGGAAAAAGAGAGGATTTTGTAAGAGAAAATTAAAAAGGTAATATATTTTAGGTGAAAAGGGTAATTGATTAATTTATAGTAATTATAATTTAATTATGTTATTTTCCAAAATAAAATTGCTCGTAATGTTTTTAGAAAAGGTGAAATTAATGTTGCTCGTGATATTTCTAAAGAGGAATTTTAGTTAGATAATATATGAAAAAGATGATACGTTTTAGCTAAAAAGGATAATCGTTAATATTAGTATTATAATATTATTATTTAATTTTATTAAATAGAAATTTTACTAAATAAAGGTAACGTGAAAAAGATAAATTTTAGTTTGAAAAAAATAGAAAAGGGTAACGTGAAAATTAAAAGGTGACATACTTTATGTGAAAATGGTAATTGATTAGTTTATAGTAATTATAATTTAATTGTTATTTTACTAAATAAAATTGCTGGTAATATTTTTAGAAAATGAGAAATTAATGTTACCAATGATAATTTTAAAAAAAGGAATTTAATTAGAAAAAATAGAAAAGATGATACATTTTTAGCTGAAAAGGTAATAGGTTAATTAATAACATTATAATATTATGATTTTATTTTTATCAAATAGAATCGCACGTGATATAATTTGAAAAAGAGAGGTTTTAGTTAGAGAAAATAAAAAAGGTAACTTGTTTTGGCTGAAAAAGGTAACCCGTGATATAATTAGAAAAAAAAATTTAGTTAGAGAAAAGAGAAAAAATTAATTTATTAGTTAACAGTAATTATAATTTGTTTTTTAATTAGGTAAAATATAAAAGATGTTACATTTTACCTGAAAAAGGAAACTACTTAGTTATTAAAAAAAGGTAACATGTTTAACCTGAAAAAGTGGATTGATTAGTAAAGTAAAAATTTTAGTTAAATAAAATATAAAAGAAGATTTTTAAATGGTAACCCGTGATATAATTGGAAAAAAAAGATATTTTAGTTAGAGAAAAGAGAAAAGATAATTTGAATGAAAAAATTAATTAATTAGTTAATAGTAACATATAGAAGATATTATATTTTACCTGAAAAAGGAAACTGTTTAGTTATTAAAAAGAAAAGAAAATGTTACATGTTTAACCTAAAAAAGGAAATTGATTAGTAAAGCAAAAATTTTAGTTAGAGAAAAGTGAAAAGATAATTTGAATGAAAAGTTTAATTAATTAGTTAATAGTAACATATAGAAGATATTATATTTTACCTGAAAAAGGAAACTGCTTAGTTATTAAAAAGAAAAGAAAATGTTACATGTTTAACCTAAAAAAAGAAATTGATTAGTAAAGCAAAAATTTTAAAGGTAACATGTTTAACCTGAAAAAGAAAATTAAAAAAAATTATCTGTAATTAAGTAAGGGTAAAAAAGTAAAATCAATAGGTACCAACCAACCAACCAACCAAACTTTTAATGTTTCGGCTTTTATATAATAGTATAGATTTTTTGTTTAGTTTCCATAACTAAGTATAAATATTACTATATTTACAAATTTTTAACATATTTAGAGTTTTATTTACCTTTATTAAGGAAAGTGGACAAACATTGTGGGACAACAAAAATTGGAAATGTGACCAAAATAAATGGGACAGAGGGAGTATGTATTTTTGTAATAAATAAAAAATATTAAATTAAATTTGAAAAAGATAGTTTAAATTTATAAGTTGGTATAAGGTATTTATAAATTTTATATTTTCTTAATTTTAAATTATAATAACTCATAAATATATTAATAATTAAATTATCCTAATTATAAAAAGATGTGGAATATAGGACGGTTGTGATATTTGTTTGTAAACTTGTACAATCTGACTGGCTTCTATGCGGCAAGTGCCTGTCTTGATTAGAAATGGTAATTCTGATAATAGGATCGAATTTGGATCGAATCAATTTTGGATTTGATCAATTTTGGATTATGATATATTTGGATAGAGTTCGGATCAGATTTGATTTGGTTCGGATTTAATTTGGATTAAAATAAGATGAAATTTAAATTAAGATCGGATGAAATTTGGCTCGGATTTGGTTCGGATCATTTCTCATTTGTTATTTTTATTTATGAGATTTTAAGAAATACCTTATTATTAATGTAATATTTCTAGTATAAAATCATGTACTTCTTCAAAAAAAGATGATTATAAAATTATGATATATTTAACATAAAATCATTTTAAATATGCATTTTGTTTATAAATGGATAAATATTGAATGAAATGTGTTTTGATATATATAGATTACTCGTTAGAATCCGTTAAAATTATAACAATTTAATTTATCATTTTTATAATTTGGATCTATATCGAATTCAGAATTTCGAGTCATATTCGGTTCGGTTAATTTATCATATAGTGCTTTTATGGGGATTAATTGGATAATTGAAATTAATCCAAGTACCTATATAATATACTCCCTCCGTCTCATAATAAGTTGCTCGTTTGAAATGTCGGGACTGTTCATAACATGAGACAAATTACTAATTTACGTCTAATTTATAAGATCAAATATAGTCATGAGTGATCTTATTGGATTCATATTTATGAATACTTTAATACAGTGAAGTTTTTATATTTAATACTAATACGAAATTCAAGATATTAACGATCAAAAGTGTGCGTTGACAAATGTGTCCAGTCAAAACAGACAACTTATTTAGAGACGGAGGGAGTAGTAAATAATTTGAAAATGTTTAACTATTAAACTACATTTTAGTAGTCAATACATACTTACTATACCTCATTAACTTTAAATAATAATATATTTGATTAAAACATTATTGTATTGTATATCTAATGCAGTAATTGTTACTCCCTCTGTCCCTTAAAACTCTTCTCATTTCGGCCGGACACGTTTGTCAACGCATACTTTTGATTGTTAATATCTTTAATTTCGTATTAGTTTTAAATATAAAAACTTCACTGTATTAAAGTACTCATAAATACGAATCCAACAAGATCACTCATGACTATATTTGGTCTTATAGATTAGACGTAAATTAACAATTTGTCTCATGTTATGAACAGGGCCGACAAATCAAATGGGAAAAAAATAAAGGGACATAGGGAGTAGTAAAAATCTTTTCAAAAGATACGTTTACTCGAATTTTTATAACCACGTGTTAAAATGTTTTTTTTTTTTTGAAACAACCACGTGTTAAAATGTTATTAACAAATCAAAACATCAAACAGGTTGAATATAATCCCCACGGGTTAACATTTTAATCTAAAAAATTAATATAATAATTAAGCTTTCGAATCTATTTACTCCCTTTGTCTCTTAAAACTTTTCCTGTTTACCTTTATCACGTTTGCCAACGCACATTTTTGATCGTTAATATCTTTAATTTCGTATTAATTTTAAATATAAAAACTTCATTGTATTAAAGTACCCATAAATACGAATCCAACAAGATCACTCATGACTATATCTGGACTTATAAATTAAATGTAAATTAGTAATTTGTCTCATGTTATGAACAATCCCAACATATTAAACGAGAAAAGAATTATGAGATGGAGGGAATAACATTTAACTAGCTTACAAACTAAACAAACGATTTTGTCCCCCAAGTCAACGTATGTGTACGATTATGTCAGCGGCATCCAGATGATTATTCAAATACGGTGGGCTTTATCAGTGTATTTCAGGTTGCAGATTTTGGAAATCAAAATTATTTAATTGAGATATTAATTTACGATTTATGAGATGATTCGATTGAAAAATTGGGGGTTTATCGATAATTTTTGCAAAATCGATCGAATCGGTTCCAAAATTTTGACCAATTTTATCAATTTATCGACAATTTTTCAGAAATCGATCAATTTCTATAACAATGGTGTATTCCTATTATGTGTACGGTTAAATGTATAGAACAATTTTTTTACATAATCGTCTCAGTTGCATGTGCATGCTATAGTGTTTTAAAAATCGTTTGATTTTTCAAAAATGATAAATTATTTAAAAATATTAATTAATTTGATTTTTGAAATTCGATTTATCATTATGAATTATTTTTGAATGACATATTATATTATAAATTAGGCTAATATATTAAATGTTATTAAAATATTAAAATTTATCCGATTTTTGTTTCAATTTATAATTCCAATAAATTTTCGATTTACCAATAAATCGTTATTAGATACCTAAATCGATTTACGAAATCTATGGCATGCTATAGTAAATAAGTCATAGAAACTGACTATTCTTTGAAAAAAAAAAACTAATGACTCAACTAGCTCAAATCTAAACTAATGGTTCAACCTACATGAGTCCCAAACAATTTCTTCGTCTAGAAGGAGCCGAACTGAAAAAATTGAACGATATAACTTCTTGAGCTTCTGACTCCGAATATTGAACTCTAGTAGTGCTAGAGGAACGCGAGGACGACGACGACAATGGAGATAAAGAGGCTCGGCAAAAAGGACAAGTAAGATGGCCATAAGAAACCAACCACTTATCTAAGCAATGCGCATGAAAAAAATGCTGACAGGGGAGTCGCATAATTTCATCACCTCGTTTAAAATCACATAAGCAAACCGAACATTCTTCACCTTGATTTTCGCCTTCTTCTTCGTACCTGCTTCGTCGTACTCCATCCGGATATCTTCTGTTAGTAGCTGCAGTTTTAGAGATATATAGAAGAAAGTTCTTCATTATAATGAACTGAGAGTCGAACTTAAGGCTAATGCAAATGACGAGTGCTATGAAGAGGAAGAGGATCATGAAAAAATTGTCATTTGAATGTAAGTTGAGATGCATTCTCATGTTTGATGATTCACAATGTTACATGATCAATTATATGTGTCTGCTTCTCTATTTATAGACAGAGTGAGAGCATCGAAATGAAATGTTAGGGATAGCCTGATAGGTGTACATTTTTCTACAGCATAGAGCAGACAAAACAAAAAGTAAAACAACATTTATTATGTCCGATGACTTTTTAGGCTTACATTCATTACAAGTAGAAAACAACAAGACTTACTGAGTTATAATATCACTCAAAGTGGTGTCTGAGGAGGGTAGATGTATGCCGATCATGCCCCTATACAATAGGGAGACTGTTTCCGAAGGCCAACATTCATTATAAGTACAACAACAACAAATAAATATCCGTTAAAATTTTAATTCTTTCTGTTCATTATAAATTTATCACATTCATTTCTGGAAGATGATTACCGAAATTAGCAAAAAAAATTCGCAAAAAAGTGTAACAAATAAAATGCAAAATAGGGTCGAGATTTTGGTCACATTAGAATTGTAGCACATGTGCTTGAAAATTAGTGTCACCGTCCACCTACATCTCAATTATTCAGATTTAACCCATGTCGTGTTTCTCAACTTGGCTGAACAGGCAGTTGCTTTGCACATTCTGCAACCGAGAATCTTGCTTTTATAAGTGAAAGAAGATTTATACAGGATCTCTATCCACTAAATTACCCATCTCTTGTCAAAAGCCCACGTGCCCATTTAATACACTTTCAAAGCTAAAGTTGGGGAAATGTTTTTCACATTTTCTTAGATATTAATATTTTTAAGGGATATTTGATTGGGGGTAATAAATAAAGAAAAATAGAAATAAACGTACTCATTTTTTTTTTGTTGGTATCTGGTTTAAAAAATAAATTTTCCAAAAAAAAAAAATGAATGATGTAGCAAGTAATGATGTGTTAAAATGGGAAGTTTAATTGGTGAAATTGATAGTGCTAAAATGGGAAGTTTAATTGGTGAAATTGATGTGAATGCAAGGGTGCATCTCATTTATTACTTTTGCCACTTTGGAAAAAGTGTTTGGTTACTTAACATTTTATTTCCCCAATATTCATGAATACCCATTCCCCACCTTATATTAGGTATTTGGTTTCCATTTTCTCATTTCTTTTTATTATTTTCAATTACAATTTATATATTAAATCATGATAAAATATATTTACATGTCAATCACTTTTAAAAATTACGTTTACTATATATTTTATATATGTTACTTAGATTTGGTTACAGAATATCGAATATAACACATAACACATATTATTCGAGTGTCTAAACTGAAAAATATGAACACTAGGAATACCAGAACATTGTTCTATTTTTGCACGACATAATATATTAATAAATAAGTATTATTAATAAATTAGTATAGTAAATTAGTTATCTTAACAAAGATTAACAAAAAATTCAAATAAACATGATTTTATTGAGTAAAGTTCTATGGAGTACTCATTTAATTGGAGTACTTAAAGTACATATACATTTTGCAAATTTTATTATTTTGCGAAACTTATTACATGAATATCACTATTTCATCAAAAATTTTGAAAATTTTGTATGTTTTGCTAACAAAATATTGCAAAATGAATTGTTCTGCGAAACACATTTGGGTTGCAAAACATATATGTTCTGATTGCAAAACATAAAGGATTTTCAAGATGAACATATTACAAAACATACATGATTTTCAAGATTATCAATGAAATTATGATATTCATATAACAAGATTTGCAAATGATAAATTTTAAAATATTTTAAATGCATAACGTATATGTGTGCTCCATGTACTCCAATTAAATAGTACTCCATACAACTTTTCTCTGATTTTATAAAGGATTTTATAAGTGAGACATTTTCACTACTTCAATCTTCTTGCTTCTTTCTCTCTTGTGATATATCTATTTTTAACCATAAATTGGACTCATATTTAATTTTTAAATTAATTAAAATATTCACATTTTAATCAAAAAATCTGACACAAAACAAGTATCATGCATACTCCCTCTGTCCCATCTATTTCTTTACATAAAAAATTACGTATCTGACACGCATTTTAAAGATAGTTCCATAACTTATTTTTGATATTTTTTTTTGTATAAAAATAGAATTGTTCTATTTTTATAAAAAAAGAAAATATTAAAAATAAGTTATTGAACTATCATTAAAATACACCTTAAAATCAGTGCCGGAAACTGGTCCGCAAATAAGTACTTTCATTCACAAATATAACGGCCGAAACTGATGAATAATAATAACATAATGTATATTACGTAATTTATACCTTAGTTATGAAAAGTCACCCATAAATAAACACCTAAAATGCAATTAGCTAAACAAAACACCTAATAATGAAATAACAATCCTACATATGTGTTATTTTAACTCATTATTAGTAAATAAAAAATTATAATTAAAACTAAAATTTGAAATTATTTTTTAAATATGTAGAAAGATAGATTCAAGTATTTAGCTAACAAGTCATACCCTGAAATTTTTTCAAAAAAATAAAAATAAGATAAAATTATAAGATATTTTGAAGAAGAAGAAAAAAGTGACAGCATATATATACTATACTTTGTTAAAAAGTCTAATAGCAAGGAATTACTTCAAATAAATTCTTTTACTTTGAGTCGATAACAATTATTCTTTTTCTTTTCTTTTTTACTTTCATGTTTTCGTGCTTCCACGACAAGTATATGCTTGTATGCATGGGAGGTTTATAATTTTTTCTATATAAGCGTATAATAGAACTAATAGAAGTTCATACATATTTCATTCACTCTACACGAATTAAAGGCAAGAAAACAGAAAATAGCTAGGTATGGAAATGAAGCATTTCTGCCACGATCATTCACTTGTCCTGAATGATAAGTACATGGCAAGGCAAGGTGATGTCTGTTTCTGTTGCCGAGAAGAAATAGTTTCATGCAAATCATATATCTATAGTTGCAGTAGTCTCCGCAGCACCACTAGTAGTCTCCGCAGCACCACTGCAGGTACTACGTCTGTTTTTTTTTTTTTTGTAACGCTTTTTTTTTTAAAAATTTTTTTTGTAATGCTACTACTACGTTGCTTTTGTAGATGATTGCGCTAAATTCTTACTCCACAAAATATGCGCAAATTTACCCGATAGCATCGAAAATCCAACCAACCACCAAGAGTTTCTTGTCCTACGTTCCAATCCCCGTAAAAAACAAACTTTGTTCCAACAAGAATTATACCATCCAGGCGATAATTGCCATTGTAACATTTGTGATATGCAATTACTTTATGGTTATTGCAATTCCGATTTTAAATTCTGTCTTTGCCTCAAATGTGCAATGTTCCAAGCTAAGGAGCTCACAATTACTCATGTAGCTCACCCACAACACTCATTAGCCTTAATCCATCGTCCGTCCACATTCAAATGTGATGCTTGCGGTGTGGAGGAAAATATCAGAGACATGTCGTATAAATGCCAGACATGTCGGTTTTGGATCCACAAGAATTGTGCTGATGCTCCTAACCTCCTTTCCCTGTTCCAGTCTCTCCATGATCACCCTCTAATCCTCTTTTATGGTCGTCCACAACGGTACCACACATATAATCAGTGGTGCGGACTCTGTACTGAAAATATCAGTCAACTCGACTGGTTTTACAAATGTAGGGATCAATGCACATACTTCACCCATTTTCGCTGTGCCAGATCAAGGTACTACACGACTTTTTTCTTCTCTTTCATGGTATTATCAGATCTACTGAAAATAATTTATTTTATAATATTATTTCCTGCCGACTTTAAGTTCTATGATATTGCTATTCTCAGATGTATTGAGTATGAAACATGTGATTCCAATTTGTGCCACCTCCCAGCAGCGGATGAATCATCCCTAAATCTGCTAGTCGAACAATTTCTCAAGTTGATGGTAAATAACAACTTTAGTGCAGAAGATCGTCCTTATAAACATTGGAGTCACGAGCATCCTTTACAACTCATTACTCATAATGAGTTAAATAATCAAAATGAGGATGATAGAATAGTGTTGCTATGTGATGGTTGTGTCAAACCTATTCGAACAGATGGCGATCTATTCTATAGTTGTGTTCTTTGTAAATACTTTCTGCACAAAGTCTGTGCTGAGATTCCCAAAAGAATTGAGATGGGCTGGATATACCAGGTCGTTGAACCATACTGTATCGATCGTTGTGATTGGTGTGGAGTTTACAGCAATGGCTTCTACATCCGTGATAAACGTTCGTATAATAATCGTATTCATATTGGATGCGGGAACCTACCAAAAACGATCAAGCATGAGGCTCACCGGCACCAACTACATCAAGTTTATTTACCTAATCATGGTTGTAATGCATGTGGAAGATATTTTAAAAATGTACGTATGCATCGGTGTGAACAATGTGAATTCTATTTATGTCAAGGATGTAGCATGAAGGCAAGAACAGTTACACACCCGTGGGATCCTCACCCCCTCCACCTGAGATATGATGCGGGCATGGTCATGGATCATGACTACGAGTTCAATTGTGAGTTTTGCTCGGAGGAAATAAATACAAATTTTTGGTTCTATCATTGCAGTGATTGTGATCTTTCGTTTCATCTTGGATACTGCTTTGAGAAGTCATGTTTTCGTTACTACTCAAATGTCAAGTTTGGGCATACAGATATTTCTGTACCTAGCCTCCATCATCACAGCCTTAAGTTTGTTTTGAACAAAAAAGTTCGTAATTGTCAAAGATGTCACAAAGAGCAACTTGGTAAGCCGGTCCTTGAATGCGCACCATGTAAAGCCATTTTCTGCGGAGGCTGTGCCTGGTGGTATTCTTATTGAATAATGCTAGGGACACCAAATTTAGTTCCCAAAATTTTTCCCAAATACATGTGGCAGATTGTGATTTGTTGTAATAATGAATGGGCGCCCTGCATTCACACCAACAACACCGATCAAAATAGTCCATACTGCCACATCATCTATGCCATGTCATTTGGGAATTATTTTTTGGGATCCATTTTGGGGTCCCTAGCACTACTCATTGTTATTAGTCGTTTTCATGCATTTGGTATTATTCTTCTCTTTCGTCAATTTGTGGTGATGCGATTAGACGCTGCAAATTTATTTTTTTTATAATTTATTTATAAGAAAAGGATCTTGAAATTGTTAGTGTTTGACTGTTTGTATATTTTTAAGCTGTTTAATTTTTTTTTTTATATCTTGTCGCATACATGATATTTTCGTACTAATTTAAAATTTTGTAACTAGAATATTTAATATTTTTTTATTGCTTATTCGAAATTATCAAGGGTTCAAAAAATATTTTTATCAATTTTAATATCTGTAACTTCTACTATTATAAGATCTTAAATTGATTTATACCTGTTATAACTTATATTTTTTTAATTTAAATACTAAAAATATTCAATAATTTTAACATTTTTCATAAGTGTGACTTATTGTTAACACAGATTAGAAAAGAAAAAGTCGAGCCGATGGCATAATATTGTACTCCCTCTGTAAACAATATTTCCCGTTCTAAATATCATTTTTATTCATTACATGACATAAATTATTAATTTACACATAATCTATAAGATTATAAGTGATCTTGTTGGATTCATATTTTATTAAAATTTTTATAATTAATAATAATAATATAAAATTAAAAATATTAATAATCACAAATGTATATTGGCAAACTTATCCAAGGAAACATTTTTAAATATGGAGGATTACACTATATCTTAGACATCCCGATCTCCGTTTTTAACTTTTTCACCAGTATTAGCACGTTTGATTGTCTACATTTAACAATTTTATCGAGTTTGAGTACATCTTGTTGATTATTTGGAATAATTGTATAATGGAAATTAAATATTAGAGATATTCCGATATTAAATTGGGTATAATATTTTTTTTTTTTACAAAATCACACATTTTGATTGGTTATAATTTAATTAAATATAATGGTTCCTGTATTCAAACCAATATTAACTAATAAAAACATGTTTTTCTATCGTATCATTTTGTAATTATTTTTTGTACACAATTTTATACCTCTAACATTACTTTTATATAACTGATAAAACCTGATTAGTTTGATTTCACCTTGAATCGAATACTCACGTGTTGTTGTCATGGTTTTAAAATCGGTAATCGGTATAAATCGGTTGAGATACCGATTTGAGATTAATCGGATAATCGGAAGGATTAATCGGAGTATTAATCAGATATTATAATAATATTTAATATAATAGTTTAATTTACAATTAAACATATCATTTTAAATAAATTTATAGAATTAATCGGATTTAAAAAATCGAATCGATTGGTTATCTTACGGAGGATTAATCGGGGAATAATCGGTTAATTAATTGGGGATTTTTAGAACCCTGGTTGTTGTTGAGGCCCGAATCTAAAATGCATTCAAACTAATATTAACTAATAAAAAACATTTTTTTCCCTCACATCATTTTGTAATTATTTTTGATACATAATTTTGTACCCCGGATAACTCCTATATAATTGATAAAACCCGATTAGTTTGATTTCAGCTTGAACGAATACCCACGTGTTGTTGTCATGGTTTTAAAAATCGGTAATCGGCAGTTGAGGTACTGATTTGAGATTAATCGGGTAATCGGGGATTAATCGGAAGGATTAATCAGATATTATAATAATATTTAATATATTAGTTTAATTTACAATTAAACATATCATTTTAAATAAATTTATAGGATTAATCGGATTTCAAAAGTCGAATTGGTTGGTTACCTTATAGTACAGAGGATTAATCGGGGATTAATCGACTAAATCGGCGATTTTTAGAACCATGATTGTTGTTGAGGCCAGAATCTAAAATGCATTCAAACTAATAGTATTAACTAATAAAAGACATTTTTTTCTCTCACATCATTTTGTAATTATTTTTGATACATAATTTTGTACCCTGATAACTCCTGTATAATTGATAAAACCCGATTAGTTTGATTTCAGCTGAAATCAAATACCCACGTGTTGTTGTTGATGTTGGGTTTTGCTTAAGTTGATGGGCTTATTGTTTGAGCTAATCCAAACTAGATAAGAATCATACACATTAATATGATGTGTATAGATAAATAAATGATATATGATCTTTATGATCATATTTTCTCTACATTTTTAGTTTATTTTACACGAATTTGGATTTTTATTTAACTAATTTTTATGTTTTATTGTAGGAAAAAGGGATTCCTTATAATAGAAGGATTGTGGCTTAAATTGCAAAAGTTGAAGTGAATTCTAGCAAAATTCGGATTTCGGATCAGCTTGCGCAATGTTCACTGTTTTGGCTATAACCGGAGTTCCGGATGTCCGTTTGAGGCCCGTAAGCAGTCATTGAAAAGCTTACGAGAAGACCTTTAATTCAAGTATGGTCTCATATTTTATTGGTACTCCAAACTGGCCAGAAAATGACCAGAAGCAGACATCTCGAAATTCCTATTTTTGAATCCTACTTTATTAAGGAGACTCCTTTGTTTTATTATTAAATAAGTAAAATTATGTGTATCATATATATTTAGTGAATAGAAAAAAATAGAGGTACGTGACTTTGGGGAGAGCGGTTACACACAAAACAGAAAGGGAGAAAACACCGAGGAAGAAGAACAAGGAAACACGAGGAAAAGCTTGGGAGAAGATCAAATTCTAGAGTTTTATCTCCTCCTCCTTACTTTCTTTATTGTAACCTTGATATCATGTCTTCATCTTTGTGTATAGTACTCTTGGTTGTGATGTTGAACTAATTCTCTTTCCAGGCCTATAATGGATTCTTGTGATTTTATATAGTTTATTCTTCAATTCTCTATTATGGTGTTCATTACAATTGTTTATAGTGATATGCTTGTAATGCTTTCCAAGGAATGATCAATCTTGGAATTGAATTGGTAATTTAGGTTGACTTGGAAAAGAAAATCTAGATTAAGACCTAATCACTATAACTTGGGATTAGTAGTATACTAATTTGTGATTTGGATAGGAATATACCCAATCACCCTAGGTAGTCATGTTAAGGCGGTATGTAATGCTGTTCTAAGACTTAAATTCTTCATAGGAATATGGGAATTAGTTGATGAATTAGAATCACCTGAGATTCGGAAGATCCTTGTGATTAGTTATAAGCCTTAGACTAACAATTGGAGCACCAAAATAGAGATATTTGAGTAAATTATTGAAGAACACGAGATGAAATTGTTGGCCTGGTTTTGTTATTCTTGGGATATTATTTGTGTTAGTTTAATATTTAGTGATATAGTTGATATTTTTAAACCTCATGTTATTTTGACTTGAATTGAAAGAAAAGTAGTGTTTGGTACTTGACAGCTTATAATTAGTCCTTGTGGGAACGAATTATTATACTACTTGCTACGATATGTGCACTTGCATCTGAGTTGTAAAATCGCTAACAATAAACACACATTAGTATGAGGTGTGAAGATAATAAGAACGCTGATTGTTATCAGTATGGGGATTTGATCTTATCTAAGTTAAACTATTTTAGGTAAAGAAGTGTTAGTTTTATCAATTAAGATCCTATATTGTAGCCACCGTCTGGTGTGCATAGCCTATATATTTGATGTAATCGTTTGTGTTTTAATATCAATGGAAGCAGTTCCTCAATTCTTAGTTGTTATATACATTCAAACACTTATACAAATGTATGTTTAGTTAATTCTCTACACTGTGGTATCAGAGCCATACAAAGGTGTATGCCCAAATATATGCCAAGAACAGCAAAGATGGAGACCACAAAATCAAAAGATGGATTGGTTGGGTTAAACTATCCTATGTTGGCACGTACTAACTACACATCATGGTCGATAAAAATGCGAGTTTTTATGCAGGCCCAAGGCGTTTGGGAGGCAATAGAGAAAAGCGATCCTAAAGGTGTAGTTGAGGCCAAAGTGGATAAGGTGGCACTTGCAGCTATCTATCAGGGAATTCCTGAAGATATGCTCCTGTCGATTGCTGAGAAAAAGACTGCGAAGGAGGCATGGGAGGCATTGAAAGTAATGTGTATGGGAGCTGATAGAGTCAAGTTGGCAAAGGTACAAACCTTAAAAGCGGAACTGGAATTACTGAATATGAAGGATGGTGACCAGTTAGAAGATTTCTGCATGAAGGTGAATGGGATCGTGACCAATATCCGTACTTTGGGTGAAACCATGGAGGAATCTTATGTGGTGAAAAAATTGTTACGAGCTATGCCAGCTAAGTTCTTGAAGATTGCTTCAACAATTGAGCAATTTGGCGATGTGGAGACAATGACTGTTGATGAGGTTGTGGGTAGACTCAAGGCGCATGAGGAAAGAATGAGGGGTCAAATTGAGAAGACTGGAAGTACCAGTGGGAAATTGCTTTTAACCCAGGAAGAGTGGTCGAAGAAAAGCAATAAAAACTGGACCCCTGGCACTCATAATCAGAAGCCAAGAAACACAACATATAATCGTGGAAGAGGCAGAGGTGCTTACAGAAATGCTGGGTTTGGTAGAGGACAACAGTCACGGCAGGAACAAGGCAACATGCGTATCAACCAAGGTCGAGACCAGAGTACATTGAAGTGCTTCAACTGCAATGGTTACAGACATTATGCATCAGAATGTCGTAAACCGAAACGTGAAAAGGGTCAAGAAGGTGCTGTGAAATCAGAGGCAAACCTGACCCGAATCACAGATGATGAACCTGCATTGCTGGTTGCAGAATGCGGAGGGAAAACTAACGACGAGGTGTTGTTAAATGAGGTTGCTATGATTCCAAAACTGAGTCGAGATGAAGAAGTACAATCAAACTTATGGTACTTAGATAACGGAGCTAGTAATCATATGACTGGCCACCGTGGAAAATTTAAAATGTTAGATGAAGGAGTCACTAGCAAGGTAAAGTTTGGAGATGGTTCAACCGTTGAGATAAAAGGAAAGGGCTCGATCATTTTGAGATGCAAAAATGGAGAAGAAAGACTGCTTCATGAGGTATATTTTATCCATAATTTGTGCAATAATATCATAAGTTTGGGGTAGCTTTCTGAAAATGGGAATAAAGTTATTATGCATGGAGATTACTTGTGGGTGTATGAAAAGCAGGGAGAGCTATTGATGAAAGTTAAGCGCTCACTGAACAGACTTTATAAGATTTTAATTGAGAGTAACAGTAATGAGTGTTTATTGTCAAAGTCGGAAGAAACATCTTGGTTGTGGCATTCACGATTAGGGCATGTTAACTTTAAGGCCATGAAATTGATGTCGAGTAATAATATGGCTGATGGTATACCTGACTTTGTACAACCAAAAGAAGTATGTAGTGGATGCTTACTCTCAAAACAGGCGAGAAAGCCATTTCCTGCACAAAGTACATTTGAAGCAAAAAAGAAATTGGAATTAATACATGCTGATATATGTGGCCCTATATCACCTCCAACGCCAAGTGGTAATAGATAATTTTTCTGTTAGTGGATGATTTCTCGAGGATAATGTGGGTTTTTATGCTGAAAACAAAGAATGAAGCCTTAGAGCACTTTAAGAAATTTCGAGTGCTTGTAGAGAAAGAAACAAAAGAGTTGATAAAAGTACTGAGAACAGACAGAGGTGGGGAGTTTGTCTCGAAGGCATTTGAAGAATACTGTAAAGAAGCTGGTATTCAAAGACATTTAACTGCACCCTACACTCCGCAACAAAACGGAGTTGTAGAACGACGTAACAGGACTGTGGTTGCTATGGCAAGGAGCTTCTTGAAGGAGAAAGGGCTGCCATCATTTTTCTGGGGTGAGGCAGTACGTCAAGCTGTGTATATTTTAAACCGCTTACCAACTCGTGCTTTGTCTGAGGTGACTCCCTATCAAGCATGGATGGACACAAAACCAAACCTGGGCCATATAAAAGTATTTGGTTGTCTGGCTCATATGAAAATCGCTAAGGCACATGTAGGAAAACTGGATGACAGAAGCAAGGCTGTGGTTTATTTTGGAAAAGAACCAGGTACAAAAGGCTATAGACTGTATGATCCAAATACTGGGAAAATACATGTTAGTCGTGACGTGGTGTTTGAAGAGAATAAAGGTTGGGACTGGAGTAAATTGATGACAGAAGATTCGAAGTCACTAGAAGCTTTTGTGGTTGTTAATCTTGATTCTGAAACTCAGGGAGAGAGTCAGCATAATGACTCCTAGACGTCAGGTGAAGGGGTGGCAACTCCTATAAACTCACAGGCTTCACAGACGTCTGTGAGTAGCTCAGTAAATTCCCATGAAACTGTGTCACAAGGTAACGTGACCAGAAATTTAGCTCGTGATTTTGATGAAGCTCAAAGCAGCGAGCAGAGTACAGACAGAAATTTAGCTCGTGATTTTGATGAAGCTCAAAGCAGCGAGCAGAGTACAGAACCAAGGAAATTTCGTTTGCTTAATGATGTTTATAATGACGCTGAACTAGTAGAGCTTCCTGATGACGAGTTACTCTATGCTGGAGTTGATGAGCCAACTGGGTTTGGTGAAGCAGTAAAAGAAAATGAATGGAAGGTGGCAATGCAGACAGAAATAGATGCCATAGAAAGAAACCAGACCTGGGTGTTGACTGATTTGCCAGCAGGAAGAAAAGCAATCAACTTGAAGTGGGTGTTCAAGTTAAAAAAGGACACGAATGGAGAAATAATTAAACACAAGGCGAGGTTAGTTGCTAAGGGATACGTCCAGAAAAAGGGTGTTGATTTTAATGAGGTATTCACGCCTGTCACTCGACTAGAAACAGTGCGTTTATTGTTGGCATTATCAGCTAAGAATGGGTGGGAAGCTCACCACCTTGATGTTAAATCGGCATTTTTAAACGGGGAACTGCTCGAGGAGGTCTATGTGGCTCAGCCAGAAGGCTTTGTGAAGAAGGGAAAAGAAAATAAGGTTTACAGGTTATTGAAAGCATTATACGGACTTCGACAAGCTCCACGAGCGTGGTACGCAAAGATGAATAAGTGTTTAAAAGAATTGGGCTTTGAGAAGTGTCCATACGAGCATGCTGTTTATACAAAACGTGAGGGAGATGAATGTTTGATAATTGCTGTTTATGTGGATGACTTACTTATAACAGGTTTAAGAGTGTCAAATATTAATAAGTTCAAGCAGGAGATGAGGAATAAGTTTGAAATGAGCGACCTAGGGAAATTGGCTTATTATCTTGGTATAGAAGTGGATCAAAGAAAGAATTATATTGAGTTGAAACAATCAGCTTATGGGAAAAAATTGCTTGAGAAAGCAGAATGTTGAGGTGTAATCCGGTAAAGAATCCAATGGAAATGAAGATTGTGCTCAGTAAAGATGAAAAAGGCAAGCAGGTGGATGAAACTCGACATAGAAGCTTGGTGGGTGGATTGAGGTATTTGGTTCACACCCGTCTAGATATTGCTTTTGCGGTTGGCGTAGTGAGCAGATATATGGAGAGGCCCACAGTGCTGCACTACAATGCAGTGAAACGTATACTTCGATATGTGAAAGGTACGTTAGAGTATGGACTTGTGTATTCAAAAGGACAGGGTAATTATTTGCTAGCTGGGTTTTCAGACAGTGATCTTGCTGGAGACACAGATGATAGAAAGAGCATGAGTGGCATGTGTTTTTACTTGAATGAAAACTTGATAATGTGGGTTTCTCAGAAGCAAAGGTGTGTAGCTTTATCCTCTTGTGAAGCTGAGTTTATGGTAGCTACAGCAACTGCATGTCAAGGAATCTGGTTAAGGAATTTGTTGATGCAAGTAACTGACATTGGGCCAAGTCCAGTAGTGATCTATGTCGACAACAAGTCAGCTATAGACTTAACAAAGAATCCTGTCTTTCATGGTCGCAGTAAACACATTCACATTCGTTACCATTTTATTAGAGATTGTATTGAGAGGGGTGAAGTGATTGTGAGGTATATAAAGACTGGTGAACAGAGAGCAGACATATTGACAAAAGCGTTACCAGTGGCAAAGTTTGAAGAGATGAGGAAACTGATGGGCATAAAGAGTTTGGATTAAGGGAGAGAATGTTGGGTTTTGCTTAAGTTGATGGGCTTATTGTTTGAGCTAATCCAAACTAGATAAGAATCATACACATTAATATGATGTGTATAGATAAATAAACACACATTAGTATGAGGTGTGAAGATAATAAGAACGCTGAGTGTTATCAGTATGGGGATTTGATCTTATCTAAGTTAAACTATTTTAGGTAAAGAAGTGTTAGTTTTATCAATTAAGATCCTATATTGTAGCTGTTAACGGAGGAATTTGGTGATAACAGATTTCGGAGGTTGCTGGAATAACGAATTATGAAAATAGGGGAATTTGGGATTTTGGATGTTTGGGGCTGGACTTGAGAGGTGTCTCGATTTGTCTCATGTATCAGATCCTTTTCCAAGATGCCTGCGTACCTTATATTTATAAGGATCAAACCAACGCAGTTCTGTGAAATTGATTTGTGTCTATCCCTTAAGGACTTTAGGGATAAACTTCGTTAATCTTGGTAATTACTGATTTTATCTGATTTAATATTATCGTTGTGATATCTTCCTGATTTGAAGAATATCGTTTGGAGATATTTTCCGTTATTGATTGATTGAGATTGATTATTTCCTCGTTTCAAGGAGAGGATAAAACTTAGCAATTAAGTTATAATTATTAATCTGAATTAATAATTAATAATATTGGAAATTTGGAAGATTATTAAACATGCCAAAAATCTGGCGTAACAACTACCCCCCAGTTCTTCAGTGTAGCTTGCTGCAGTGGAGAACTAAGCATGCTTCGATCTTCCAAATTTCTTGAGTCACTGAAACAGCTAGGAGAGGAAGATTAATAAATAATATGGAGCACCAAGGTGCCCGTAATATGCATGTAGATGTAAATAAGACAATATGCGATAGTAAATAATAAGTTTTGTAGGTGTGAGAGAATTTATCTTGTAGAATCATCCAAGCATTATTCGGAGAGTCGTGCAAAGCATTTTGAGCAACATCCAGTCGAAAAAGGTCATATCTACCATGTCTTCTAGAGGGTATCCCCCTCAAAGGGGGTCATTTTCCTCAGAATTTTATAACACTCTCCTCAAAGAAGATCATTAGTACTCTCCTCAAAGGAGACCATTTTTGTCCTCAAAGGAGGTCGTTCCCCATTCCAGAAATATCCCTCCTCACAGGAGGTGGATTTCCCGAAGTTTATTCCATTAACTATCCTCAAAGGAGACCATTTTTTTTATAAATTACGAAGACCCTCCTTAGAGGAGGTCGTCTAACAAAAAATAAGGGAGACCCTTCTTAGAGGAGGTTATCTTCCCAAAGCAATATCAATATCCCAAGATTCTTCCAAAAAATATCAGCAACACTTGAAAGGTCTTCTAAAAAATATCAGCAACACACAAAGTGTTTTCTAAAAAATATCAACAACACACAAAAGGTCTTCAAAAACAATCAACTCTTCGAATAAGAGTCTTCCAAAATATTACCCATACAAATGAGTACCTTCTAAAATAATAAAATCTTCGAATAAGAGCCTTCCAAACTATTATCCCCATAAAGGAGGACCTTCTAAAATAATAAACTTTTCGAATAAGAGCCTTCCAAACTTCCAAAATATTAACCCCACAAAGGAGGACCTTCCAAAATATTAACCCCACAAAGGAGGGACTTCCAAAATAATAAACTCTTCGAATAAGAGCCTTCCAAAATATTACCCTTACAAAGGAGGACCTTCCAAAATATTAACCCCACAAAGGAGAACCTTCCAAAATATTAACCCCACAAAGGAGGACCTTCCAAAATATTAACCCCACAAAGGAGAACCTTCCAAAATATTAACCCCACAAAGGAGAACCTTCCAAAATATTAACCCCACAAAGGAGGGCCTTCCAAAATATTAACCCCACAAAGGAGAACCTTCCAAAATATTAACCCCACAAAGGAGGACCTTCCAAAATATTAACCTCGCAAAGGAGGGCCTTCCAAAATAATAAACTAGAGGATCTTCTTTTTTGACAAATCCAATCCGCAAATTTGAAAATAATTTTCTGACATATATATATGATGCAATAGTATATGCAAAAATAAAAAACTTGAGACATAATTCATGCATAATAAACATGTTAATTTAAGTATGCCTAAAATATTTAACCGAAAATAATTTATATCTCGCATATATTTTAATAATAAAAATATAATATGCATGACATAAAATATTTATATAATTAATTGCAGTAAATATATTTAGAAGATAAAAATCTTATCTTTATTTTCTGTTTCCAGCCGGTTGTAAATTTCCGAGCACCGCCATTTATTGCTTCATGCTGCCGCACAATTCTTTTTTTTTTTTCCTGTTGTCCCAGCCATTCCCTTGTCTTCTTTTTATTTACTTTGTTAAAATTGCAGGTCCCATCCTTTTTATGCCTTCTATTCTTTTCCTGCTTGTTTGTCTTCTTTTCTTTTCTTTTTTTTTCGATTTTTTTTAAACGTGTCTTTGGCCTTCCAGATCTTCCAGCAGGACCCGCAGCATGTCTTTATGCATCCTTCAAATTTGTTATCTATGTGTTGCTGCTGGCCTCCGTTGCGTGTTCTACCAATTTTTTCCTTTTTTAATTCCTGCCGATACACGAATCACTTTGTTGCATGGCTGCCATCTTTTTTCCTTTAATCCAGCGGCTCCGTCGTGTCTTGTATTCACTGCCTTTGGTTTTTGTCCGCGTGGTCGTCTCCTGTTGACTGTGTAGTTGCCTCCATGATTAAATTAACGAACCCCAATTCCCAATTTACTTGATATTCGTTTGTCCTCCACAAACGAAAAATTATCCCCTCCTTCTAAGCGCCAATTGTTAACGGAGGAATTTGGTGATAACAGATTTCGGAGGTTGCTGGAATAACGAATTATGAAAATAGGGGAATTTGGGATTTTGGATGTTTGGAGCTGGACTTGAGAGGTGTCTCGATTTGTCTCATGTATCGGATCCTTTTCCAAAATGCCTGCGTACCTTATATTTATAAGGATCAAGCCAACGCAGTTCTGTGAAATTGATTTGTGTCTATCCCTTAGAGACTTTAGGGATAAACTTTGTTAATCTTGGTAATTACTGATTTTATCTGATTTAATCTTATCGTTGTGATATCTTCCTGATTTGAAGAATATTGTTTGGAGATATTTTCCGTTATTGATTGATTGAGATTGATTATTTCCTCGTTTCAAGGAGAGGATAAAACTTAGCAATTAAGTTATAATTATTAATCTGAATTAATAATTAATAATATTAGAAATTTGGAAGATTATTAAACATGCCAAAAATCTGGCGTAACAGTAGCCACCGTCTGGTGTGCATAGCCTATATATTTGATGTAATCGTTTGTGTTTTAATATCAATGGAAGCAATTCCTCAATTCTTAGTTGTTATATACATTCAAACACTTATACAAATGTATGTTTAGTTAATTCTCCACAGTTGAGACCTGAATCTAAACATTTTATTCTCAGAGGATAAAAGGAGAGACTTGTGTATTGGCTACATTTTGCCGAATGCAATAGATTACTTAACTAAAAAAAATGAGAAAACTAATATATGTAATCTAAATCTAGCAAAATAGAAAACAAAGAAAGAGTACATATCTTATTTAGCAAAAGAAAAAGGAGATAGTATTTAATTGATTACTTGGGGAAATCAGTTACAAGTGGTTAACTACCTCATCCAATCTCACCTTCTTGCATCATCTGTTGTTTACTGTATTTTAGGGGGTGGTATTGTATCAATTTCCAAGACTCAGATACTGCAAGTTGGATAGGTTTCCAATCTGGTCAGGAATTGATCGCGTTAGATCGTTGTTATTAGCAAGATCAAGATGCTGCAAGTTGGAGAGTAGGGATGGCAAAACAATCCGAACCGACGGATACCCGATCCAAAACCCGACTTTTTGGATATCCAAAACCCGACTTTTTGGATATGGATATGGATATGGATTTGAATTTCATACCCGAAATTTTTTGGATATGGATATGGATTTCATGTATACCGATCCGAAACCCGATCCGAAACCCGAAACCCGATCAAAACCCGAGCCGAACCCGAAACCCGAAAAATACCCGAATTTTATTTATTATATTTTATATTTTCTATATTATATATTTTATATATTATATATTATATATAAATGTATATTATAAATACATATTATACATACCCTTACATACATACATATATATATATATATATATATATATATATATATATTATAAATGTATATTATAAATACATATTATACATACACATATCTTTGAGACATAAGATATGGAAAGATCGAGAAAATAAATTGTCATGGATGTAGCGGTATTTTTTAACTTACTTACACAATTTTTTTATTTTTTTGTTAAGCAACTTATTTACACTATTTTTAATTTTGAATACCCGAAAAAATCCGATCCGATCCGAAACCCGATGGATTTGGATTTGGATATTAAGTTTTGGATCCGAAACCCGATACGATCCGAAACCCGAAACCCGAAAATATTTGGATTTGGATTTGGATTTTGCAAAACCCGAGCCGAACCCGACCCGTTGACATCCCTATTGGAGAGGTTTCCAAACTCATGTGGAATAACTCCTGTAAGAGTTTTAAATACTTTTAAAGACTTTAGAAGTTTAGGGGTATTCAATTAATACTTTTAAATACTCTTTAAAAGTAAGGGGGTATTGTATCAGGATTTTATAAAAGTCTTTAAAAGTTTAAGGTATTCAATTACAACTTTTAAAGAGTTGTTAAAAGTATCGTGTTATTCAAAAAGTCAATGACTTTTAATGAGAATGATTTTTAATGACTTTTAACAAAAATTATAACTACATCCCTTGAAAAAAAAAGTCATGAGCTTTTTGATAAGATTTGACATGACTTCTAATAATTCTATTGAAATCATCTTGAATAAAATTGTTTCATTACTGTCAATAATTTCTTTAAAATTTCTACTATCAATAATTTCAAACTTCTCTTTCTTCCTCTTCTTCCATATCTTTTTCTTCCTCTTCTTGGTTTTCAATTTCCATATTTATATTCATTTTAATAAACAATATTATTGAGGGTGCGATCTTTTGCAATTTTGTAAAACTAGATCATCTTTTGCAATTTTGTAAAACTAGATCATAACACACAAAGTAAAATAAGAATCCATCAAACATCATAGTAATTCATGGGCTTCTAAAAATTTTGTGCTTGCATAAATTCACATAAAACATCAATAAAATAGCTTTGCATCATAAAAATATTGATGGCTAATGACATAGTTCTGCATCATAATTAGCTATGAATAGTGATAAATATATAATTCTTAGATAAAAATATGCAACAAATACTCAATTTAACAAGAAATATACCTTGTACTCAATTTTTTGGTGGCCGGATTAATCAGAGAACACACAATCGAAATTGTATTGCAATGAAAAAAGGTTAAAGGATTTCATAGCATAAGCTAATATATGATCTTTGTACTTAGTCTAGTAAACCACAAAATCTATCAAAAAGTCTATGAAAGTTTTTAGAAGTCATTTCATTAGGAGTCATCAAAAGTATTTCGAAATTTTAATGACTCAACAATAATCATTAAAAGTCGTTAAAAATCTATAAAATTCATAAAAGTCATTATCCCAATAATTGTCATTAAAAGTCATAATACAATACCAACCCCTTATTTCTGAGAGCTTGAAAATATTGGCTCAATTAGTACTCTTTGGTGTGCCCCGGAATAATTAGTATGGGTTGGTTTTATCTTTAACTCTAGTCGAGTTACCGTGACTAGTAACGTGTTTCCAAAACTAGAGGTATAATAAACATGAGAATTCGAAGATGATTTTGAAGCTGGGACTCAGCATGAGAAATGAAGAAGCATTTACAACGACTTAAATCTAGTAAATGATAAGGATGCTTGTTATAAATTTATCCAGGTTCTGGGATCTGAATTTACTATCTTGTGCTACAATCTGAGGCGTCGAATTAGCAATCTTAGAACTGTTTGTTATACCCTAAATTTGACCAAGTCAATAATGGGCTTGGTAATTTATTCGCGTGGATGACTTGGCAAATAATGACTATTTTAGTGCACCAATAATATCAAAATTGGTGACTTTTGACGAGACTAGATTGTATAAATCTCATTATTACTATAATTACGAGAATACATCTCGAAGACATTCAATAAATCTATACTATTATATAAACTAGTCGATAAAGCCGCGCTTTGCGGCGGCGTTATATTGTTTTTTTAAAAAATTAATATATTTGCGTTATACTATAATATTAATATTAAATTTTAATAATTAAATATCATTTTCTAATGAATCGATTTCCTGTTAAACACTATTCTTTCGATTGGGTCGCTCTCTCGATAAAATCGAAATCTCAACTTTAACATATATTATATAACTAGTCGATAAAGCCGCGTTTCGCGGCGGCGTTACAATATTTTTTAAAACATTCAATACATTTACGTTATATTAAAATATTAATATTAAATTTTAATAATTAATTAATCTTCTCTAATGAATCGATTTCTTGTTAATATGATTTTTTCGATTGAGCCGCTCTCTCGTTAAAACCGAAATTTCAACTTTAAAATATATTATAAAGACTTATATTATAATTTTAATCTATAAAATCGAATCGTAAAAATAAAAAATATTATGATGGTACTATCAAATTCTAATAGTTAATACACTCTTTTTTAGTGAGTCGTCTTCCCATTAAGTACGTTTCGAGCCGCTATCATTTGGAACCGAAATTCTAACTTCATTATATAAAGAGAGTCAATTCCAATTTTTATAATTTTTAAACTTTCTAATATTTATGGAGTTTTAAAAGATAAAAATACTTCTTTTATTTTCTGTATATTACATATATTCTTGTATTTATTTACAGCTTCCGGATGGGAATGTCATTTTGTTATGTTAAAATATCAAAAAAAAACGAAGAATTTTCATTATGGGAATAATACTTTTATGTATTCTACTTCCAATAAAATATTTTATTTTTTGTATTCCTTATATATTCAAACATCGTTTTTACGATCTTCTCTAATGCACCGCTTTCTCGTTAAACACGGTTATTACTATTGATCCGCTCTTTCGTTAATACCAAAAACCTAACTTGTATGATAATGTTTATCCATAAAAATCAAATCCCAAAAATAAAATAAAATTTATAACATCAATATGATATTTTAATAGCTAATATAATCTTTTATAATGAGTCGTCTTCCCGTTAAATACGTTTTAAGCCGCTCTCATTTGGGATTGAAATTTCATCTTCATTACATATTATTAATGATATTTATCTTACATAACAAATTTTTTTCCTTAAAATCAAAACCTAAAAAGTAGAATGAATTCCAATTTATACTTTTCTAGACTTTCTAAAATTTATGGAGCTTTAGAAATGAAAACACATCTTATTTTCTCTTTATATCATAGATAGTCCTGTATTTATAAAGGATTCCTGCATGAGAGTGTTCTTTTATTATGTTAACACATCAATTCTTTCCTTTTTAAATACGATGACTTTTTTTTATGACAATAGTATTGGATTTATGAACCTATTCTACTTTTAATAGAACTTTTATTTATATGTTTTTTTTCTATAAATTCGAACTCTTATTCTCTATAAATTCGAACTCCTATTCTACTTCCAATAGAACTTTTAATCATATGCGTTATTAATACTTATTCTACTTCCAATAGAACTTCTAATCATATGCGATATTAATACTTATTCTACTTCCAGTAGAACTTCTAATCATATATCTTCCCTATAAATTCGAACTCTTCTCCTCTATAAATTCGAACACCTGTTCTATTTCTAATATGTTAAATGACATTTTTCTACTTCTAATAGAACTTTTATTTACATGTTTTTTTTCTATAAATTCGAACTCTTATTCTCTATTAATTCGAACTCCTATTCTACTTCCAATAGAACTTTTAATCATATGCATTATAAATACTTAATCTATTTACAATAGAACTTCTAATTATATGTCTTCCCTATAAATTCGAACACATATTCTACTTCCAATAGAACTTTTAATCATATGCATTATAAATACTTATTCTACTTACAATAGAACTTCTAATCATATGTCTTCCTCTATAAATTTGAACACCTATTCTATTTCTAATATGTTAAATGACATTTTTCTACTTCTAATAGAACTTTTATTTATATATTTTTTCTATAAATTCAAATTCTTATTCTCTATTAATTCGAACTCCTATTCAACTTCCAATATAACTTTTAATCATATGCATTATAAATACTTATTCTACTTACAATAGAACTTTTTAATCTAATGTCTTCCCTATAAATTCGAACTTTTCTCCTCTATAAATTCGAACACCTAATCTATTTCTAATATGTTAAATGATAATTTTCTACTTCTAATAGAACTTTTATTTATATGTTTTTTCTATAAATTCGAACTCTTATTCTCTATAAATTTGAACTCCTATTCTACTTCCAATAGAACGTTTAATCATATGCATTATAAATACTTATTCTACTTCCAATAGAACTTCTAATCATATGTCTTCCCTATAAATTCGAACTCTTCTCCTCTATAAATTCTAACAACTATTCAATTTCTAATATGTTAAATGATATTTTTACATTTATTAGTGTTTAAAATTCTAAAATCTAGAAAATTAGAAAAATAGAATGAGACGCTTTTAGAGCGCCAGCTAAACTCCCGCGTATCCTCCTTTATATATATATATTGAAGGCTTATATAATATTTTTTATCCATAAAATTGAACAATAAAAATAAAAAAATTATGACATCAATATCAAATTCTAATAGCTAATACAATCTTTTCTAGTGAGCCGTCTTCTCGTTAATTACGTTTCGAGTCGCTCTTATTTGGAACCGAAATTCTAACTATTTATATAAAAAAAATAAATTCCAAATTTTAAATTCTTTAAACTTTCTAATATTTATAGAGTTTTAAAAATGAAAATACATCTTATATTTTCTGTATATTATAGATATTCATGTACTTATTTACAACTTCCCCATGGGAATATCTTTCTGTTTTGTTAACATATAAAATAATTAAATTCGAAGATTTTTCGTTACGGAAATGATATTAAATTTATCGATATATTTTTCTAATGCAAGTATAATTAACTTGTATAAAAAAATAAAATAAATGATTTCTAGGAAAAACGATGTATAGTTTTAAAAATCGTGTAAGACGTCTCCACCGTCCTCGTATTCTACTTCTAATAAAACATTTTATTTTATGTATTCCCTATATATTCAAACATCTTTATACCATTTATCCGCTCCCTCGTTAAGACCAAAAACCTAACTTTTACATATATCACTTGTATAATGTTTATCCATAAAAATCAAATCCTAAAAATAAAATAAAATTTATAACATCAAAATGATATTTTAATAGCTAATACAATCTTTTATAATGAGCCGTCTTCCCGTTAAACACGTTTCGAGCCGCTCTCGTTTAGGTCGAAATTCAAAATTCATTACATATTATTAATTATACTTATCTTACACAACAACTATTTTCCTTAAAATTAAAACCTAAAAAATAGAATGAATTCAAATTTATACTTTATCTAGACTTTCTAAAATTTATGGAGTTTTAGAAAATGAAAACACATCTTATTTTCTCTTTAATTATATTATATATATTCCTATTTTTATTTAGGATTCCTGCATGAGAATGTTCTTTTATAATTTTAACACATCAATTCTTTTCTTTTTAAATACGATGACTTTTTTTATGATAATAGTATTGGATTTATGAATAAATTTTCCTAATAGAAGTATCATTAACTTATATAAAAAATATATAATTTTAGAAGATCGTACTTTCTATAAAATATTTAGTTATATGGATGTTCTATATATTCAAACACCTATTCTACTTCTAATAGAACTTTTATTTTATATGTTTTTCTATAAATTCGAACTCTTATTCTCTATAAATTCGAACTCCTATTCTACTTCTAATTGAACTTTTAATCTTATACTTTATAAATACTTATTCTACTTCCAATAGAAACTTTTATTTATATGTTTTTTCTATAAATTTGAACCCTTATCCTCTATAAATTCGAACTCCTATTCTACTTTCAATAGAACTTTTAATCATATGCTTTATAAATACTTATTCTACTTCCAATATAACTTCTAATCATATGTCTTCCTATAAATTCAAACTCTTTTCCTCTATAAATTAAAACACCTATTTAACTTCTAATATGTTAAATGATATTTTTATATTTATAAGTGTTTAAAATTCTAAAATTCTAGAAAATTAGAAAAATAGATTGAGACGATCTTAGAGCGCCACCTAAACTCCCGCGTATCCTCCTTTATTTATATATATTGAAGCCTAAACACTAAAAGTTTTGGTACAGTTTTTTGGTACTAAGTGAATTTACTTATTTACCCATCATTATAAAGAAAAAATATATATGATATCTATACTATTAAAACTCCTAAAATTAATCAAAACATAATATAATTAATTGTAAGTAGTCGATTGCCTTTTTTCACATTTACTTTTAATTGAAGATATTACCTTTTACAACACCTACTAATCTTACAATCATTAATATATACGCGAACATAATATAATTAATGGTAAGTACTTTTTTATATTTACTTTTAATTGAAGATATTACCTTTTACAACACCTACTAATCTTATAATCATTAATATATACCCGAACATAATTTAATTAATGGTAAGTACTTTTTTATATTTACTTTTAATTGAAGATATTACATTTTATAAACATTTACTAATCTTAAAATCATTAATATATACCCGAAAATATCACATCATTTTTTCAATTATTAATAAAATATTTTAAAAATATGTATACGTTGTTTATAAAAACATCAATCGTATCATATCTTACAATCATTAATATTTTCTTTCAAATTAAATCTGTCTATACTATTATATAAAAGCCGAAAAATTAAAAGTTTTGGTACCGATTTTTCGGTACTAAGTGAATTTACTTATTTACCCTTCATTATAAAGAAAAATATATATGATATCTATATTATTAAAACTCCTAAAATAAATAATAACATAATATAATTAATGGTAAGTAGTCGATTGCCTTATTTCACATTTAATTTTAATTGAAGATATTACCTATTATAACACCTATGTAGTCGATTGCCTTTTTTCACATTTACTTTTAATTGAATATATTACCTTTTATAACACCTACTAATCTTACAATCATTAATATATACCCGAACATAATATAAATAATGCTAAGTTGTCGATTACCTTTTTTCACATTTACTTTTAATTGATGATATTACCTTTATAAACACCTACTAATCTTATAATTATTAATATATATCCGAAAATATCACATCATATTTCAATTATTAATAAAATATATTAAAAATCTGTATACATTGTTTATAAAAACATCAATCCTATCATATCTTACAATCGTTAATATTTTCTTTCAAATTAAACCATGTTACCTTTTTAATTTAAAACTAATCTTACAATCATTAATATATACCCGAAATATTACATCATATTTTTAAATTATTAATAAATATATTAAAAATCTGTATACATATATTGTTTATAATAACGAAACATTAGTATAATCCGTAAACATGAGTTTTGGTACATGTTTTTTGGTACTAAGTGAATTTACTGATTTAACCTTCATTATAAAAATATATATATGATATCTATACTATTAAAACTCCTAAAATAAATAGTAATATAATAGAATTAATGGTAAGTAGTCGATTGTCTTTTTTCACATTTACTTTTAATTGAAGATATTTACCTGTTATAAACACCTACTAATCTTACAATCATTAATATATACCCGAACATAATATAATTAATGGTAAGTAGTCGATTGCCCTTTTTCAAATTTACTTTTAATTGAAGATATTACCTTTTATAAACACCTACTAATATTACAATCATTAATATATACCCGAAAATATCACATCATATTTTTCAATTATTAATAAAATATATTAAAAATATGTATACGTTGTTTATAATACCGAAACAATAGTATAATCCGTAAAAATGAGTATATTAAATTAAAATTAACTAATTATATAATAGCGGCAACATTAAAAAATTTAAAATTCAAATTAATTAAATATATACTCCGTAATAGTCTAAATTTTATAAATTTTGGTACCTATTTTTGGTATATATTTTTTGATATATTGTGAATTTACTTATTTACCCTTCATTGTAAAAAAAATATATAAAATATATATACTATTAAAACATCTAAAATAAATAATAACATAATATAATTAATGGTAATTAGTCGATTGCCTTTTTCACATTTAATTTTAGTTGAAGATATTACCTTTTATAAACACCTAGAAACATTAATTATATCATATCGTCCAATCATATCATATTTGGAAATAATCAATATATATCCAAAATATCACACCATATCTTCTAATCACTAACAAAATCTATACTATTATATTAAAGCCGAAACATTATAAGTTTGGTCGGTTCGGTCGGTACGGTACATGTTGATTTTACTAATTTACTCTTACTCAATTACAATTACAGATAAAATCCATCATACTAACTAATCAATTTCCTTTTTCAGGTTAAATATATTATATTTTCTGTTTTTCAATAACAAAATAATTTTTTTCAGGTAAAATAAAATATCTTTTATATTTTATTTAACTAAAATTTCTTCTTTATTAATCAATTCCCTTCTTAGATTAAATATATTACCTTTTCTATTTTTCAATAACTAAATAATTTCATTTTTAAGGTAAAATACCATATTTTTTACATTTTATCTAACTAAAATTTCTCCTTTTTTAAAAATACTATGAACAATTTTGTTTAATAAAATAAAATAATTATATTATAATTACTGTTAACTAATCAATTACTTTTTTCAGCCAAAACACATTGCCTTTTCTCTTTTCTCTAAATAAAATCTCTTTTTTCCAATTATATCATGGACGGTTACTTTTTTTGGCCAAAACACGTAACCTTTTTTCTTTTCTCATACTAAAACCTTTCTTTTTCTGATTTTATCACGAGCGTTTCTATTTTATAAAAATAAAATAATAATATTATAATACTAATAACTAACTAATCACCTTTTTAGCTAAAATGTACCATCTTTTCTATTTTTCTAATTAAATTCCTTTTTTCCAAGAAATATTACGGGCGACATTAATTTCTCATTTTCTAAAGACTATGAGCAATTTTATTTAGTAAAATAACATAATTAAATTATAATTACTATAAACTAATCAATTACCTTTTTCACATAAATCTTATAATCTTTTTAATTTTCACGTTACGTTTCTATTTCTCTAGCTAAAATATCTCTTTTTCCAATTATATCACCTGCGGTTCTATTTAATACTATAAACTAATAATATTCTAATATTAATAATTAACTGATTACCTTTTTCAGCTAAAACGTATCATCTTTTATATACTTTCTAACTAAAATCCTTCTTTTAATATAAATATCACGTACAATATTAATTTCTTCTTTTCAAAAAGCATTACGAGCAAGTGTATTTAGTAAAATTACGTAATTAAATTATAAATATTATAAACTAATCAATTACCTTTTTTACCTAGAACATGTTACTTTTTAACTTTTTCTAACTAAATCCTCTCTTTTTCTAATCATATCAAGGGCATTATATTTAATAAAATAAAATAATTATTTTATAATTACTAATAATTAACCAATTACTTTTTTCAACTAAAATCTATCATCTTTTCTATATTTTCTGACTAAAATCTCTCCATTTCTAGAAATATCATGAATAACATTTATATAATTATTATCAAATCATCTCATATAAAAATTTAAGTCTCCAAAATTAATGTTTTAAAAATTAATTTAGATTAATGAAAAAAAATTCATATAATGTTTGAAAAAACCGTGCATCGCACGGGTTTTAAACTAGTATTAATTAAAGATCATATTTATATTTGAAGACCCGATTCTGTATTCCGATGAGTTGTCCTCATCGGGGAATCATTGAATTATATGTTGAAGGCCCAACTCTGTATTCTGATGGGTTATCCCCTTCAGGGAGTCTTGGGATCCTGTATTCTGATGGGTTGTCCTCATTGGGGGCTCGAGGTAATCATGTCTCCAGTTTCCTTGATTGGGAGTACTTTCCCTGCATTGTATTCTGGTGGGTTATCCTCATCGGGGGAAAAGAACACTCCTAACTGGGGTTCTAGCCATATCCTACAGGCCTGCTTTTACGGATATTGGGCTTGCCAAACCCTAGCCCATGAAGGTTTCTTGTTCTACAAGAACTACGTAAGACTTGATCCCCTATAAATTCGGATACGTAGGCACATTGTAGGGGGAGAAGTGGAGATCTCTACCAACAGTCCTATCCTTACAATATCAGCCACAATTTTAGTAAGAAAACCTCCGAATTTCCTCCATTTCCAAACTTTCCAAAAATAGTAAAGTTTTAATCTTTAAACAAATAAAAAGGGTCCACCATTTTCCACTACTTTCCTCCATCTTTCTAATCTATTAGTACATAAATATTGATAGGTCCCACAATTTTACCCACTTTCCACTCACTTTCTTTCTCTTCCCACTTACTTTTTTTTCCTTTCTTAATATCCGTGCCCAACCCAATTGTAAAGAATTGGGAGGGACATAGGGAGTATATGTTATTTTAACTCATTATTAGTAAATAAAATACTCTTTTCTTTCTCCCTGCTCTCTCTTTTCTCTCAATGAGAGTCGGTCGGAGTTAACAAATCAGATCCTCCTCCTTCCTCCTTCCTCCTTCTTCTCCAACCAAGCATTCACCCACCTTCACAATCTCCCTTCATTCCATCCATAAATCGAAATTTTTTCCTAAAAATTTCGAAAAACCCATTCGAGTTCTTTTCAGATCTGTTTTGATTTAGAACTCAAAATATCAAATAAACACATTTCTTAGACTCAAAATCTCTTGCTTAACATCATATCAAAATTTGGTGGCAATCCTAGATTTTTGACTTTTGAAGTGATTTTCTCTACCCATTTTTTGGGCTGTTGTCCCCAATTGTTTGGGGTTTTATGTTTGTCCCCAATTTTTTGGGGTTTATGTTTTGGTTGTGTTTTCTAGTTTTTGTCATGATAGGTGTGTTGGCAGCAGCTTGGAATTTGCTCCAGGTTTGGAAGAAAACTCAGGTTGGAGCTCGATGCTGTCATATTTGAGAAGCCATTTCTTGGACAGAATCACTAAAGCACGTTGATCAAGTACTAGTAGTTCGATTATCGGTCTGCGAATCGTGTGGTTCTTTTGCTTGCAAATGCTGCATAAATTCTATGTCAGGCTATGGAGAGTAGTTTGTCACTCCTCCTGCAATCATGTACTCGAAAGTGATCATTTCTAAGTAATGCAGGTACGATTTATTTCAAAAAAAAAATTATAATTAAAACTAAAATTTGAAATTATTTTGTAATTTAGAAGATAGATTCAAGTATTTAGCTAACAAGTCATACCCTGAAATTTTTTCAAAAAAATAAAAATAAGATAAAATTATAAGATATTTTGAAGAAGAAGAAAAAAGTGACAGAGCATATATATACTATACTTTATTAAAGTCCAAGGAATTATGTTGACGGAGGAATTTGGTAACAACAAAATTCGAGGTACTTCGCCGGAAACAAGATCTACAGCGGTGGTTCTTTGCCGGATAAGTCACCGGAGTGTGGTGGCTGTGATGAATTGGGGGCTGAGATTGAGAGGGTTCTTGGTGGTGGCTCGTAGCTCTTCGCTTCCATCCCCCTCAATTTGCCTACGTACCTCTGTATTTATAGAGGATCAAGCCCACGTAGTTATTGGAGAGCAAGAAACCCAAATGGGCTTGGATTGACGAACTAGCTTCCGGAATGTTCTACTATGAGGCCAAACCACAAAGGCCCAAGGCTCATCCAGGATCTCAAGACTTCACGGATAAGGAAACTTCCCCCGTTGAGGACTAGTCCTATCCGCTACCAGCTATTTCTTGATTTCAAGGATGCAGGTATAGCCGTGGTTTACCCCAAGTGCAGAACGCATCCCTGTCCCCCGAATGAGAAGCACCCACCAGATAGCAGGACAGGTGATCCAGAGCTTTTAGGTGCAAAGTGCAGGATTACTTCAAAGTTCCCCAATGAGAGCGCGCCCATTGGCTACAGGAACAGAGCTCCCAAAGCACACACCAGAAAGTCCCCATCTTTCCACGCCCTTAATGTCTAAGAAGGGTCCTTATATCCAGGCAAACCCCTGGAGGCCTTCTGCGACGGACATCCCCCTCCTGAGATACGACATGAGGGAATTCTTCAATATCTCCTGGAATCCAAGCCTGAGTGGAATCCAAGCTTAAGTAGAATCCTTCATTAAAAACTATAAAAACTTGAGTAGAGTTCCATCTTTGAGTAGAATTCCAGCTTTAGTAGAAATCTATGATATGGAAGTATCAATTAGGGCGCGCCCTCCCTATAAGGAAAGTGAGGGCGCGACCTAGTTTCTTCAATCTGTGCCAAAACCCTAATTTATCATGAAAATCCCCAAATTGAACCCGTATCTGACCCGGATCCATTTTAGAATACCCGAACCGAATTTTGGGCATAACAACTACCCCCCAATTCCATGTAAAATCAAAGATGAAGCATGGAATTTCAATCTTAAACAACACCAAAATTTTTGTAACTTTTCCTCTTCAGGGCGCGTCCTCGTTCCTCATCTTCAAGATTCTATGCGGAGGGCGCGTCCTTCAATTCTTCAATCTTATCTCCCTGACAACTCTAGTTTCAATTTTTTCGTAGAGGAATAACACAAATGCACCACATCTCTAAGCTTACATGAGCTAACTCGGCGTAAGAAACAAGAGATATTATGCACAAGTATAAACCTCTCACAGGGCTCGTACTAAAGCTAAATATTTACATATTTTTACAGAGGACGAGCCTTATGATATTAAGGCGTACGGACCCCTTCAGCTGTTATCCACATACACTACCATGGTCTTTTCAAGTTCCTTCTGCATTAATCAAGCCAAAGGGCATTCCAATGTAGCGGTATAATCCTCTATCATGCTGTTGCATCTTCCAACTGACCAATCCGAGGAAGAGGAAAACTATCATTTGGGCAAGCCTTTGTTCATATCACTGAAATCTACACAAGTCCTCCATTTCTCATTAGGCTTCATAACGAGAACCGGGTTAGGTAGCCACTCGGGTAGTAAAACTCTTTAATCAAGCCAACGTTTAACAATCTATCAACTTCTTCCTTCAATGCAATAACTATTTCTTCAATTACCGGACATCGCTTCTGCCTAATACCCTTCCTGTCAGGATTTATACTCAAGTGATGACACATGACCTTTGGGTCGATGTCCACCATACTAGCATGACTCCAAGCAAAAACATCTCAATTTGGCAAAAGAAAGCTTGTGAGCATATCTCTCTACTCAGAATTCAACTAAGAACCGATCTTCAAAATTTTACTTGAATCTATCTTTTCCACCGGTTGAGGCATTCTTCGATCAATATCAAAATCAAGACTTTGAGGGTCTTCAATCATGGCACCATCCTTGGAGGGCACATCCTCTTTGAGAGGGAAGTCTTCCTCGACAAGGGCATTCACCATGCCTTCTAATAACATTCTTCTTCCCTTGATCTTTTTATCTCATTAGGACTTTCTTCTTCAAGATTTTCTAGAATCCCTTCTTGAAAGTCATCAGAGACGAGTATCTGAGGGCGCGCCCTCCAGGTGGACACCCCCTCATCTTCTGTTTTTTGAACAAAATAATGAGCCTGAATTTCTCCCTTGATGTTCATGATTCCTTCAGAGCTTCTTTTAATAAGGGAGCGCCCTACTACGGCATTGTGAGCTATCTCCTGATCCAAAACCATGAATTCCATCATCCGAGTTACTGAGAGAGAACCTTCTCCAAGAGTTACTGGTAGCCTGATTGCATCGATCACTACACAACTTCTCCTGAAAAACCATAAATCCATGCATTTTCTGGAAATCCCAACTTCTTGTAAGTGTCGTAATACAGAATATTCACTGAACTTCCATTGTATACAGAAACCCGATGCACGTTCTTAGAGCCAATCCATAACCAAGGCATTATTATGTGGGTGGTGCACCCATCTAGCTTTATCTTCTCGCAAACTTCCCTCTCCAAAGCATTGTTATTATCACCCCCCAAGTGTTGTCCTCCAAAGATATTGTGAATACTCCATTCTTTGATAAATGTCTTCTCCTCAATTTTGTCCTCATCACGGAGGGCGCGCCCTCCGTTTTTCTTCTCTGGATTCTTCTTATGCTTCTTGACCTCTCTGACAATCCAATCGGTCAAGTATCCTTCCTTGATCAGATCATCAATTTTATCCTTCAGCTGACGACATTCATGAGTATTGTGACTTGTCAACTCATAGTACTCACAGTGCTTCTTCTTATCCTTGCTTTTCCAAGCAGACAGAGGAGACGGCTTCTTAACAAACCCTTTATTCTTGTTCACCTCAAAGATGTACTCAATCAAAGCCGATAATGGAGTGTAATTATTTGTCCTTTGATCATAAGAATACGTATCTGGAATTCCCCACTCTCTTCCAACACTAGTTGCATTCACTCCATTAGCGCCGATTCCGATACGATATACAGGACTTGTAATCTTCCCCTTAGCGTTCCCTGAGCTTCTGTCTTCCGATTTTCCGCCAAGGATTACTCCACTATCTTAAAAGATTCAGCTTGTGCAAAAACATCAAACATAGTTGAATCCCTTTCTTGAAGACACTTCCAAAAATCCGTCTCTACTTGCAAACCAGTTATCAAGAAACTCTTAAGTGTCTCATCAGTCGTTCCTCTAACCAAAGTGAATTCTGCATTGAATCTTTTAAAGTAAGATTGAAGACTTTTGCCTTCTTTCTGCTTGATGTTGGTCAGAGTTGTAATGGGAGGAGCATACTTCACTGCTGCTCAGAACTTGGCTAAGAACAAAGTCCTCATCATCCCCCAATAGGTAATCACTCCATATCCAAGCTTTTGAAACCACTGCTAAGCATTCTCACTGAAAGTTGTTGCCAGTAGATGACATCCAGCCAAGTCAGTTACTTGGTAAACATCCATCTCAATGTCAAAACATCCTAAGAATTCCACAGGGTCTGCATTTTCAAGAAAACGTAGATCATTGGTCATATATCTATATCATGTAGGGAGCTGTGCCTCTCTAACCTCTGTTGAAAATGGAGATGGAGTTTGTGACGTAGAAGGTATCATTCCTCCATCCAAGTGAGAAATAAGCCTCTTCAAGTCGTCAACATTAAAAATCCTCACACGTGGAATATTTTGAACATTTGGTGGCACAATTGTTTGAGTACCCCTCAATGGTGGAGGTTTAGCTGTCGTCTGAGCATTTCCTGGAGCTCCGGCATGAAGTGTGAGAATTACCTCTTGAATCTGAATTTGTTCCTTTTGACTTTAAGCTTGTAGATTTCCTCCAATCCGTGGATTCCCTGAGCTTGTGGATTTCCTTCAATTTGTGGATTCCCTTGAGGTCGTGGATTTCCCTGAGAACCTCCTCGATGCTTTAATTTAGAGGGAGGGCGCCCCCTCACTTCACTAGAAGTACTTGAAGGAATTTGAGTGATACGAGGAGCTCTTTCTCCTGAGGGCGCATCCTCTTTATTGTGAAGGCGCCTCTCTCATTGATACTTCTTCATCCTCTAATCTTCATGGTCTCAACTACTTCTTCCAGCATCACCTTGAAGAGGAGCTCGTTCATATCCAAGGGGCCTCGACCTGTGATCAGGGGGCGCGCACTATGGATCACCATCTCAAGGAAGGGCTCGTTCATGTCCAAGGGGCCTCGACCTGTAATCAGGGGGCACGCGCTGTGGATCACAGGTCCTCAATTCCAAGTGCTTCTCTTTCTTCTGATGCTCAAGGAGTACCATCCTTAGATTATCGTCACCAAGCATTTCTTCAAGCTAGCAAAATCTCTATTTTCTCTAGGAAGCCTCTCTGTCACGTTAGATTTCACTGAGGGCGCGCCCTGACCAATGTGGGTGAGGGGTCGCTTTCTCCTGAACAGCCGGCATCCTACAATCACGAACTTCTCCATAGGATGTTCAACAATAGGGGCTCCCTCTTCAAAATAATCCATCCTCCAAGGAGTCACCAGTTGAAACTTCCTATCTTGCACATCCTCCCCTCCTCAAGAGCTTCCTTTGAACAAGATACTATCAAGTGGATTGATGACTTCATAGTTCGGGAAGCTGCAACCATCAAATCTAAGAGGATTGCACTAGAGCTTCAAAAGAATGTGGTGATGGAGAGCGCATCCTCAAAAGAGGGAAGGCTTGCATATTTACAAGAAAAAGTTCTGCATCGCATCTTCTACCCGAAGGCGCGTCCTCCATTGTATGAGAATTATTCAAACTCATCCTTCAGGGCGCGCCCTACAGGCATAATCTTGCATTCTCGAAAACGTTGAAAATTTCACTTGGGAAAGTGTACACAAAGTGTACATGGACTACCCCCCTAGACTAGGAGGTAATTAATTTAGCTTGTAGTCTACTATTCAGGCATTGCTCTACTTCAATCAACTTCTGGTAGAAAGAGTGCATTCTCTGGTCACGGGCAACTTCAAATCTCATCCCATGAAGGGGCATCTCAAAATGAGGCATCCTATGAATAACATCTCTCGAAGAGGCATCTCACTAGGAGGCATCCAATAAAGGGCATCTCACAAAGAGGCATCTCACAAAGAGGCATCCTATGAAGGGCATCTCACGAAGAGGCATCCCCGTAGGGGTATTCCGCTGTTCACACAAACCTGAAATACGTGTATATGTAGGGCTAGGGAGGTGCATCAATACTACCCCCCAGCATCAGAATATCATTCCTTAAAGAAGCGTCTCTTAAAGAGGCATCCCAAGAGGGGAATTTTAGGAGAGAGCCGTTGGAGTTGCTGAGGACGCGCCCTGTTGTTTAGGGCGCGCCTTATGTGGACGAGGGCAATGACAAAGTCTCTTCTAGTCCGGATGAATGTCATTCTTGTGTAAAGGGGCTCACTCATGACCTTGGGGCCTCAACCTGCCTATCAGGGGGCACACTCTAAGATTCATGGGGCCGCACATCAATGCAATTCTCTTCAAGCAAAAGATATGCCATGGATCGTTGCGATCATACTTGCAGACGAAGCCACAACATGAGGTTGATAAGTTTGGGCGCGCCCTGATACCTATCATTCAGGTCATTGTAGATACGAGGGCGCGTCCTCTGTAGCAAAGTATAGTTTCTTCATAGAGGGGCTCGCTCACGACCTTGGGGCCGCAACCTAATGATTAGGGGGCACACACTATGGTTCGTGGGGCCACAACTCAACAGCTTCTTTCCTTTTAGAATCCAAGCAGTAAATTATCCTCGTAGATATTGGAGTCCGCTTGAGCATTTTCATCTTTCCTTGAGGGCGCGCCCTAACTAGAAAGGTCCTCTAAGGGAGAGTTTCCTGAGGGCGCGTCCTATGTTGGAGGATTTTCCTGAAGAAGTGCATTTCCTTGAAGTTGAATCCTGATGTTGAGCATCTTCCCGGGGTTGGGGATTTTCACCTTATCTTTCACGTGGTGATCAAGCCAAGCAATATCATTCCTACGTCCTTGGCTTCACTATCTTTCAATGAGAGCTCAAGGAAGGGCTCTCTCGTGTCCAAGGGGCCTCGACCTGTAATTAGGGGGCACGCGCTGTGGATCACGGGGCCTCGATTCCAAGTGTTCTCCGTTTCCTTGGTCGGAAAACCCCTGCAGGCCTTCTCACCAGGCAAACCCATGTTGGCCTTCTCAGCAGGAAAACCCCTGTAGGCCTTCTCAGCAGGCAAACCCCTGTAACTTTATACATGCAAAATATGGAGTAAAATAATATAGAGGTTGTATACTACCTGAAGGCGCGCCCAGTCAGGGGAAGGCGCGCTTCGTAATAATCTTCTGAGGCCTGTTCTGCTTGAATTAGCAAAACTCACCATTTGCAACTCTCTTCTATATCATCTTCCATGGGTGTTCCCTGTAGCACGTCCTGGAAGTGCACTCTTGATAAGAGATGATGCACCTTTTAGAGAATCTTTGAGGCTTTTCTTTCAAGGGAGGGCACGACCTCGACCTCACTTCACTGGGGGTATCTAAAGGAACTTGAAAAATACGAGAGAATCTACCACCTGACATCGAGCCCACTTTATTATGAGGTATATCTATCCCCTCGATATATCTCCATTCTTCTATCACCGTTATCATGGCTACTTCTTCTTCTAGTATTATTGCGAGGGAGAGTTTGTTCGAATCCAAGGGGCCGCAACCTGTTATCAACAGGGGGCGCGCGCTGTGGATTACCACTCCGTGCTAGAACCCGTTTGCATCCAAGGGGCCCAGACCTGTTATTAACAGCGGGCGCACGCTGTGGACTATCACTCCGTGGAAGGCTCGCTCATGTCCAAGGGGCCTCGACCTGTAATCAGGGGGCACGCGCTGTGGATCATGGGGCCTCGCTCCCGAGCCTTATTCCTAGACGTTCCTTCAAGCTAGCAAAGCTCCTCCTCATAGTAGCGAGTTTTCCTTAATTCGTTGGATTTCACTAGATGGGTGAGGAGCCGCCCTCTCTAGAGGATGCGTCCTGGAGATGAGGACGTGTTCAACCATCGAATTTTCCTAGAAGTTGGAAATCATCCGAGCCTTGGCTACCATCCTCAGGGCGCGCCCTGAGGGTTATTGGGTATTCTCTCTCACCATCTTTAATTCCATCTTTAACTCGAGGATTCTCCTACAAAAGTCCAAAAAACAAACAACAAAAATCTCAACAAAACAAGTCAAGGGTTACCTTGTGGGCACATCCTGATGGTGAGGGCGCGCCCTAATGGTGGACGAGTTCTAGATAATTGCGTCTTTTCTCTAGAACATCCTTCTTCGAATCATATTTGAAATCGCCCCATGGAAAACCTAGTTCGACGTCATTGACCGGAAATCACCATTCTTGAAAATACCCGGAACTGTCTTTTTGCAACAGCAGCGTGAAGATCATCTTTAGAACCATCTTTTCTTCATCACACGAATCTCACTAAGGGTGCGCCCAGAGCGGTGGGGATGAGGGCGCGCCCTCTCTTGAGGATCCAAGAACCACTTCGAGAACTTTCCTAACTTGGAGGGCTTTCCTTGTTCGGCGATGATTTCGTGGGATCCTCCGAGATTTTCTCCTACTTTCTTGCACTTCCTCCGCAGAATTCAATCTTGACCCGAAGTTATTTATGGCATCTCCCATACGATAGAATTGCTCCAGTGATGCCGCCTTACTGATAGGAACGGGCGGCTGTCCGCCGGTGATGGCTGGAGTTCCATGGTGGTGCGGAGGAACAGAAATTTCCTCCGGAACAGAAGCTTCGTGACGAGCTTGGTTGCCCCCAAGCTATCTTCAGAACGTAATCCTCCTTTTCATGAAAACCCCCACGCTGATTATGAGACATCTTTTCCTCCTAAGATGAAGGTCTTGATTGGCACCCCTCCTTCTAGCGCCAATTTGTTGACGGAGGAATTTGGTAACAACAAAATTCGAGGTACTTCGCCCGAAACAAGATCTACAGCGGTGGTTCTTTGCCGGATAAGTCACCGGAGTGTGGTGGCTGTGATGAATTGGGGGTTGAGATTGAGAGGGTTCTTGGTGGTGGCTCGTAGCTCTTCGCTTCCATCCCCCTCAATTTGCCTACGTACCTCTGTATTTATAGAGGATCAAGCCCACGTAGTTATTGGAGAGCAAGAAACCCAAATGGGCTTGGATTGACGAACTAGCTTCCGGAATGTTCTACTATGAGGCCTAACCACAAAGGCCCAAGGCTCATCCAGGATCTCAAGACTTCACGGATAAGGAAACTTCCCCCGTCGAGGACTAGTCCTATCCGCTACCAGCTATTTCTTGATTTCAAGGATGCAGGTATAGCCGTGGTTTACCCCAAGTGCAGAACGCATCCATGTCCCCCGAATGAGAAGCACCCACCAGATAGCAGGACAGGTGATCCAGAGCTTTTGGGTGCAAAGTGCAGGATTACTCCAAAGTTCCCCAATGAGAGCGCGCCCATTGGCTACAGGAACAGAGCTCCCAAAGCACACACCAGAAAGTCCCCATCTTTCCACCTTAGGGCGCGCCCTTAATGTCTAAGAAGGGTCCTTATATCCAGGCAAACCCCTGGAGGCCTTCTGCGACGGACATCCCCCTCCTGAGATACGACAGGAGGGAATTCTTCAATATCTCCTGGAATCCAAGCCTGAGTGGAATCCAAGCTTGAGTGGAATCCAAGCTTAAGTAGAATCCTTCATTAAAAACTATAAAAACTTGAGTAGAGTTCCATCTTTGAGTAGAATTCCAGCTTGAGTAGAAATCTCTGATATGGAAGTATCAATTAGGGCGCGCCCTCCCTATAAGGAAAGTGAGGGCGCGACCTAGTTTCTTCAATCTGTGCCAAAACCCTAATTTATCATGAAAATCCCCAAATTGAACCCGTATCTGACCCGGATCCATTTTAGAATACCCGAACCGAATTTTGGGCATAACAAATTACTTCAAATAAATTCTTTTACTTTGAGTCGATAACACTTATTCGTTTTCTTTTCTTTTTTACTTTCATCTTTTCGTGTCTCCAGGACAAGCATATGCTTGTATGCATGGGAGGTTTATAATTTGTTCTATATAATCGTATAATAGAACAGATAGAAGTTTATACATATTTCATTCACAACTTACCTGAACAAGCAGTTGCTTTGCACCTTCTACAACCGAGAATCTTGCTTTTATAAGTCTCTTATCGAAAGCCCACGTGCCCATTTATGCACTTTCAAAATTAAAGTTGGGGAAATGTTTTTCACATTTTGTTAGAAATTAATACCTTTAATATAAAGAGTTAACAAAATTATTTTATTAGAATTTAAATTACGTATGCTATATATTTTATGTTACTTAGAGTCTTAGACTTGGTTGAGGGTGATTGGATATCCCAAGTGGTATAAGATGCATGTATTCTCTGACATTCGACTCTCACTCATCCCGAAAATTATCTTAGAACAGATATTAAGTTAAGATATATATAAGTCTAAATAGTCAAAGAAAATATATTACTTAGACTTGGTTATGTAATGTCAGATATAACACATATTCGAATGTTGGAACTGATGAAAAATCTGAACATTAGAAATACTAGAACATTGTTTTATTTTTGCACGACATAATATATTAATAAATATGTATAATAAATTAGTTATCTTAACAAAAATTAACAATAAATTCAAAATAAACATGACTTTGTAAAGGAGTTTATAAATGAGGCATTTTCGCTACTTCAATCTTCTTGCTTCTTTCTTTCTCGTGATATATCTATTTTAACCATAAGCTGAACTCATATTTAATTTTTAAATTAATTAAAATGTTCACATTTCAGTCAAAAAAATGCGACACAAAACAAGTATCATAATCAAGTGTTTAAGTGTCTGTCGCAAATATAACGGCCGAAAATAGGACAACATGTCACATTTTATTCATATATAATTTATAATTATGCCCCAAGAATCAACATTATGTCTATTTGATTAAATATTATAATCCATTAATTTTATCTAGCGGTGTTTTTAAAAAAAAAATCAAGAAACTATAATTTTTTCGCTCAGGTCCCATATTATTCACATCTCATGTGTTAATTAAAAAAATCTCATTAGTCTAATTATTTGCAAAAACACTTAGGCCCGTTTGGGAAATCTGATTTATCAGAATAAGTATTGGAAAAAGTACGTAAATATGTACTTTTTTCTGAAATGAGTAACTTATTTTTACAATATAACGAATATTAAAATTCACATACACATTTTTATCTAGAAAAAGCATGTAAATATGAATTTTTTTCCCGAAATAAGTAACTTATAAGTCGAGTTAAGATTGTCAAACGGGGCTTAGTATTATGAAGTCTGTCCAATGCACGCATATGCATTTAAGTAAATTCTTTGTATCTTTGTCATGTGTGGTCCTATATATTTCAAAATCAAAAATTGCACGAGTTGTTTGGGTGTAGTGCCTTTTTATTTTTATATAGCAGGGATTATAAAGCATGAAATTAGTAAAATTTATCGAGTCTCTCATGTAACTCACCTAAAATGTGGTGAAAATATAACGAGGATTAAAATTGCACTTCAGGTCATACTCGCTTTTTACAATTATTTAGATGACATTGCCAACTTAGAGATGGAAGAAAATATAAACTATATAGACTTAATAGCCGCAACACAATTTTCATTGATAAGATCATAATAAATTATGATGAAATAAAGTCATAATAAATCAAAAATTGTTCATCATAACATATTTTTTTAACATGTATCGTAAAATGCATCAAATATCAAACCGTCAACACACAAATACAACAAACAAAATCAACAAAAAATAATTTAATCAAATTAGTACACCTAAAATGCAATTAGCTAAAAAAAACGCCTAAAAATGCAATAGCAATCCTACATATATATGTGTTTTTATAACTCATTGTTAGTAAATAAAAAATTTATAATTAAAACTAAAATTTGAAATTATTTTTTAATTTAGAAGATAGATTCAAGTGTTTAGCTAACAAGTCTTACCCTGATTTTTTCCAAAAAAAAATAAAATAATTTTTTTATTAGTGGAAGGCCCATAAAGCCTTAACGAATAACGTCCATAAATATTAAAAATAAGGCGTACTCGAGGTATTAATTCGAAACTCCAAAGTGCTTGACATTTAGCCTATTTGGCTCACCTTAATATAATATTAAGGACTTATGAACTTATTTTCGTGTAAAAATTTTATATTTTAATAAGTTTTTTATATAAGTATTTTATGTATTCAATAAGTTGCAAAAATAAGTTGTAAAATTAAGAATCTTAAGTTGACTTATTCTAAAAAATAAGTTGTGTAAAAATTTTATATTTTAATAAGTTTTTTATATAAATATTTAATGTATTCAATAAATTGCAAAAATAAGTTGTAAAATTAAGAATCTTAAGTTGACTTATTCTAAAAAATAAGTTCCCCAAACACCCGACACAAGGCAAAGATATTTTAAAAGCAAAAGAAGAAAGTGAGAGAGCATGTAGTCATGTAGATGCTAGTTTGTCAAAGTTTTATAGGAAGGAATTACTTCAATTAAATTCTTTACTTTGAGTCAATAACACTTATTCTTTTTAATTAGTAAAAAAAACACTTATTTTTTTATTTTTTTTTACTTTCATCTTTTCGTGCCTCCGATCCGACGACAAGTATATGCTTGTATGCATGGGAGGTTTATAATTTGTTCTTTTTCTAGTAGGAGCAACTATCTCGTAAGATCTATATATACAAGTATAGAAATTCTCTACTCCATTACTTTTATAATAGAACAGATAGAAGTTTACACATATTGCATTCTTCATTCTACACGAATTAAAAGCAAGAAAATATAAAATAGGTATGGAAATGGAGCATATCTTCCACGATCATCCACTTGTCCTGAATGGTAAGTACATTGCAAGGCAAGGTGATGTCTGTTTCTGTTGCCGAGAAGGAATAGTTTCATGCAACTCATATATCTATAGTTGCATCCGCAGCAGCACCACAGGTAATACGTCTGCTCTTGTTACATGCGATAAATTCTTACTCCACAAAACATGTGCAAATTTACCCCATACAATCGAAAATCCAACCAACCAAAAAGAGTTCCTTGTCCTATGTTCCGATCCCCGTAAAAAACAAACTTTGTTCCAACAAGAATTAGACCTTCCAGGCGATAATTGCCATTGTAACATTTGTGATATGCAATTACTTTATGGTTATTGCAATTCCGATTTTAAATTCTGTCTTTGCCTTAAATGTGCAATGTTCCAAGATAAGGAGCTCACAATTACTCATGTAGCTCACCCACAACACTCATTAGCCTTAATCCATCGTCCGTCCTCATTCGAATGTGATGCTTGCGGCTGCGGTTTGGAGGAGAATATCAGAGACATGTCGTATAAATGCCAGACATGTCGGTTTTGGATCCACAAGAGTTGTGCTGATGCTCCTAACCTCCTTTTCTTGTCCCAGCCTCTCCATGATCACCCTCTGATCCTCTTTTATGGTCGTCCACAACGGTATCATACATATAATCAGTGGTGCGGACTCTGCACTGAAAATATCAGTCAACTCGACTGGTTTTACAAATGTGGGGATCAATGCACATACTTCACCCACTTTCGCTGTGCCAGATCAAGGTACTGCGCTGACAACTTTTTTTCTTCTCTTTCATGGTATTATCAGATCTACTGAAAATAATATATTTTATGATATTTTTCTATTTTTAGCTATCTATTATTTCCTGCCGACTTTAAGTTCTATAATATTGCTATTCTCAGATGTATTGAGTATGAAACATATGATTCCAATTTGTGCCACCTCCCAGCAGCGGATGAATCATCCCTAAATTTGCTAGTCGAACAATTTCTCAAGTCGAAGGTAAATAACAACTTTAGTGCAGAAGATCGTCCTTATAAACATTGGAGTCACAAGCATCCTTTACAACTCATTACTCATAATGAGTTAAATAATCAAAAAGAGGATGATAGAATAGTGTTGCTATGTGATGGCTGTGTCAAACCCATTCGAACAGATGGCGATCTATTCTATAGTTGTGTTCTTTGTAAATACTTTCTGCACAAAGTCTGTGCTGAGATTCCCGATATTATTGAGATGGACTTGCCAAGAATGACATATGGCTTGGACCAGTTCATTAAACCATACAAGATCTTTTGTTGTGATTGGTGTGGAGTTTACAGCAATGGCTTCTACATCTATATTGATAAAAGTTCGTATAATCTTATTCATACTGGATGCGGGCACCTACCTAAAACGATCAAACATGAGGCTCACCGGCACCAACTACATCAAATTTATTTACCTAATCATGGTTGTAATGCATGTGGAAGATATTTTAAAAATGTACGTATGCATCGGTGTGAACAATGTGAATTCTATTTATGTCAAGGATGTAGCATGAAGGCAAGAACAGTTACACACCCGTGGGATCCTCACCCCCTCCACCTGAGATATGATGCGGGCATGGTCATGAATCATGACTACGAGTTCAATTGCGAGTTTTGCTCCGAGGAAATAAATACAAATTTTTGGTTCTATCATTGCAGTGATTGTGATCTTTCGTTTCATCTTGGATACTGCTTTGAGAAGTCATGTTTTCGCTACTACTCAAATGTCAAGTTTGGGCATACAGATATTTCTATACGTGGCTTCCATCATCACAGCCTTAAGTTTGTTTTGAACAAAAAAGTTCGTAGTTGTAAAAAATGTCACAAAGAGCAACTTGGTAAGCCGGTCCTTGAATGCACACCATGTAAAGCCATGTTCTGTACATACTGTAGCGTGTATTGGAATTTTTAGTCGTTTTCATGCATTTGGTATTATTATTCTCTTTCGTCAATTTGTGGTGATGCGATTAGACGATGCAATTTTTTATATAATTTATTTATAAGAAAAGGATCTTGAAATTGTTAGTGTTTGACTGTTTGTATATTTTTAAGCTGTTTAATTTTTTTTTTTTATCTTGTCGCATACATGATCTTTTTGTCTAATTTAAAATTTTGTAACTAAAATATTTAATTTTTTTTATTGCTTATTCGAAATTAGCAAGGGTACAAAAAATATTTTTATCAATTTTAATATCTGTAACTTCTACTATTATAGGATCTTAAAATGATTTATACCCGTTATAACTTGTATTGTTTTAATTTAAATACTAAAAATATTCAATAATTTTAACATTTTTCATAAGTGTGACTTATTGTTAACACAGATTAGAAAAGAAAAAGTCGAGCCGATGGCATAATATTGTACTCCCTCTGTAAACATTTCCCGTTCGAAATATCATTTTTGTTGATAAATTATTAATTTACACATAATCTATAAGATTATCATGAATGATTATTTTATTTAAATTTTTATAATTAATAGTAATAATATAAAATTAAAAATATTAATAATCACAAATGTATATTGGCAAACTTATCCAAGGAAACATTTTTAAATATGGAGGAGTACACTATATCTTAGACATCCCGATCTCCGTTTTTAACTTTTTCACCAGTATTAGCACGTTTGATTTGTCTACATTTAACAATTTTATCGAGTTTGAGTACATCTTGTTGATAATTTGGAATAATTGTATAATGGAAAATATTAGAGATATTCCGATATTAAATTGGGTATAAATATTTTTTTTTACAAAATCACACATTTTGATTGGTTATAATTTAATTAAATATAATGGTTCCTGTATTCAAATCAATATTAACTAATAAAAACATGTTTTTCTATCGTATCATTTTGTAATTATTTTTTGTACACAATTTTATATCTCTAACGTTACTTTTATATAACTGATAAAACCTGATTAGTTTGATTTCACCTAAAATCGAATACTCACGTGTTGTTGTGATGGTTGTAAAAATTGGTAATCGGTATAAATCGGTTGAGGTACCGATTTGAGATTAATTGGGTAATCGGAAGGATTAATCGGAGTATTAATAAGATATTATAATAATATTTAATATATTAGTTTAATTTACAATTAAACATATCATTTTAAATAAATTTATAGGATTAATCGGATTTCAAAAATCGAATCGGTTGGTTACCTTACGAAGGATTAATCGGAGAATAATTGGCTAATTAATTGGGGATTTTTAGAACCCTGGTTGTTGTTGAGGCCCGAATCTAAAATGCATTCAAACTAATATTAACTAATAAAAAACATTTTTTTCTCTCACATCATTTTGTAATTATTTTTGATACATAATTTTGTACCCCGGATAACTCCTATATAATTGATAAAACCCGATTAGTTTGATTTCAGCTTGAATAGAATACCCACGTGTTGTTGTCATGGTTTTAAAAATCGGTAATCGGCAGTTGAGGTACTGATTTGAGATTAATCGGGTAATCGGGAATTAATCGGAAGGATTAATTGGATATTATAATAATATTTAATATATTAGTTTAATTTACAATTAAACATATCATTTTAAATAAATTTATAGGATTAATCGGATTTCAAAAATCGAATTGGTTGGTTACCTTATAATACAGAGGATTAATCGGGGATTAATCGACTAAATCGGGGATTTTTAGAACCTTGTTGAGGCCAGAATCTAAAATGCATTCAAACTAATTTTAACTAATAAAAAACATTTTTTTTCTCTCACATCATTTTATAATTATTTTTGATACATAATTTTGTACCCTGATAACTCCTCTATAATTAATAAAATCCGATTAGTTTGATTTCAGCTGGAATCAAATACCCACGTGTTGTTGTTGAGACCTGAATCTAAACATTTTATTCTCAGGATAAAAGGAGAGACTTGTGTATTGGCTACATTTTGCCGAATGCAATAGATTACTTAACTAAAAAAAATGAGAAAACTAATATATGTAATCTTAATCTAGCAAAATAGAAAACAAAGAAAGAGTACATATCTTATTTAGCAAAAGAAAAAGGAGATAGTATTTAATTGATTACTTGGGGAAATCAGTTACAAATGGTTAACTACCTCATCCAATCTCACCTTCCTGCATCATCTGTTGTTTACTGTATTTTATTTCTGAGAGCTTGAAAATATTGGCTCAATTAGTACTCTTTGGTGTGCCCCGGAATAATTAGTATGGGTTGGTTTTATCTTTAACTCTAGTCGAGTTACCGTGACTAGTAACGTGTTTCCAAAACTAGAGGTATAATAAACATGAGAATTCGAAGATGATTTTGAAGCATTTACAACGACTTAAATCTAGTACTCCCTCGATCTGTTTCATATGACATTTCCTGTTTTGACTTTTGTTCCTGTTCATTGTAAGCGCTTGACTACTAATTTACGCATAATTTATAAGATAAAATATATTCATGAGTGATCTTGTTTGATTCGTATTTGTGAGTACTTTAATACAGTGAAGTTTTTATATTTAATATTAACACGAAATTGAAAATATTAATGATCAAAAGTGTGCGTTGGCAAACGTGATAAAGCAAACAGGAAAAACATTTAGGGACGGAGGGAGTAAATGATAAGGATGCTTGTTATAAATTTATCCAGGTTCTGGGATCTGAATTTACTATCCTGTGCTACAATCTGAGGCGTCGAATTAGCAATCTTAGAACTGTCTGTTATACCTGAAATTTGACCAAGTCAATAATGGGCTTGGTAATTTATTCGCGTGCATGACTTGGCAAATAATGACTATTTTAGTGCACCAATAATATCAAAATTGGTGACTTTTGACGAGACTAGATTGTATAAATCTCATTATTACTATAATTACGAGAATACATCTTGAAGACATTCAATAAATCTATACTACTCCCTCTGTTTTTTTATGTTAGTCTCTTGACTTTTCTGCACGTACTTTTAAGTGTTTTGACTGCATAGTTAAAATTACTTTTTTCAATTTTTTTTTTGTGAATTAAAATTTTGATTATATATTTTTATTCAAAAAAAGAAAATTTCAAAATTAATAATTTTAGCTATGTGGTCAATGCACCTAAAAATGTGTGCAAAAAAGTCAAAAGACTAATATAAAAAACAGAGGGAGTATTATATAAACTAGTCGATAAAGCGGTGTTATATTGTTTTAAAAAAAAATTAATATATTTGCGTTATATTATAATATTAATATTAAATTTTAATAGTTAAATATCATTTTCTAATGAATCGATTTCTTGTTAAACACTATTCTTTCGATTGGGTCGCTCTCTCATTAAAATCGAAATCTCAACTTTAACATATATTATAAATAGTCGATAAAGCCGCGCTTCGCGGCGGCGTTACAATATTTTTTAAAACATTCAATACATTTACGTTATATTAAAATATTAATATTAAATTTTAATAATTAAATAATCTTCTCTAATGAATTGATTTCTTGTTAAATACGATTTTTTCGATTGTTAAATACAGATATTTCTATACCTAGCCTCCATCATCACAGCCTTAAGTTTGTTTTGAACAAAAAAGTTCGTAATTGTCAAAAATGTCACGAAAAGCAACTTGGTAAGCCGGTCCTTGAATGCACACCATGTAAAGCCATATTCTGTGCAGACTGTGGCCGGCGGTATTGTTAAGCATATTCTTAAAATAAGTTTCCTAATAAGTTTGGGCATATTCTGGTATTTTTAGTCATTTTCATGCATTTGGTATTATTCTTCTCCTTCGTCAATTTGTGGTTAGACGATGCAATTTTTTTTTATTATTTATAAAAATGGGCCTTGCAATTGTTAGTGTTTGACTGTTTGTATATTTTTATGCTGTTTAATTTATTTATATCTTGTCGCATACATGATATTTTCGTACTAATTTAAAATTTTGTAACTAGAATATTTAATATTTTTTATTAGCTTATTCGAAATTAGCAAGGATTCAAAAAATATTTTTATCAATTTTAATATCCGTAACTTCTACTATTGTAAGATCTTAAAATAATTTATACCTGTTATAACTTCTATTGTTTTAATTTAAATACTAAAAATATTCAATAATTTTAATATTTTTGATAAGTGTGACATATTGGTAACACAGATTAGAAAAGAAAAAATCGAACCGATGGCATAATATTGAACGCTATATCTTAGACATACCTTTCACCAGTATTAGCACGTTTGATTAGTCTACATTTAACAACTTTATCAAGTTTGAGTACATCTTGTTGATTACTTGGAACAATTGTATAATTGATAGAAGTTCGAATGAAACTAAAACCCGCTTAGTTTGATTTCAGCTTGAATCGAATACCCACAATGTTGTTGTTGAGACTTTAGACCCGAATCTAAACCATTTATTCCGAGGATAAAAGTAGAGACTCGTGTATTGGCTACATTTTGCCGAATGCAATATATTACTTAACTACTACTATAAAAATGAGAAAACTATGTAATCTTAATCTAGCAAAATAGAAAACGAAGAAATTAAGAGTATATATCTTATTTAGCAAAAGAAGAAGGAGATACTATAGTATGGTCGTAGATTTCGGAAATCGGAATAAATCGGTATAAGTATTTAATAACGATTTATCAGTATATTGGGGATTTATTAAAATGATAAATCGGAACAAAAATCGGATAAATTTTAATATTTTAATAATATTTAATATATTAGTATAATTTATACTAATATAATATATCATTTACAAATATTTCATAGCGATAAATCGAATTTTAAAAATTAAATTGGTCAAACATTTTTTAACCATAAATCAATGATTTATTAGCAATTTTTGAAAAATCGAACAATTTTTAGAACAACGTCCTTGGTAAAAAAATTAAATAAAGAAGGGTACGTAATTACGAGTAGCATCAATATGTAAAAATCATACAAACTTATTTTCATCAGATAATTTAATATACACACAGCTTAATTTTTTAATCTACACCAACTACATACTAGTAATGGTTAAACTTTCAAATTCAGATAACTCACTTGCAACTAATAATAAAATGATTGAACTTTTGAAATCCTGAATGTGCGGCTGCCCTGTTCACATATTAGAGCAAGTCCAATGCTAGATGCTAAATATCTATTGTTATTGCTATAATATAGCATCAAAAAGTGTGTTTTGGTGCTAAAATAAAAGTTGCACTCCAATGCTATTTTCATAATTAGTTTCAAATTTAACTAATTTTTTCCCATTTTAGTATATTTTTGGTATATAGTAATGTATAATACAATAATTGTTTAATTATTATCCTCCATTTGTAGTTCTTGATAATGGGACAAATAAGGATGAATCCATCCTTGATTTCAAATATAGAATCAAGGATGCATTTTTTCATGAATGCATCCAAATATGAAACTCCCTTTGGAGTTGGTTTTTTTTGCATTTGATGCTATAATATAGCAATAGAACTAGATATAGCATTGCATTGGACTTGCTCTTATGAAAAGACCACCGTACGCAAGATGAATCAAACATGGCGGGCTTCATCAGTATATTTTTAACATGTTTACGGTCATATGGAATAAATTATGTGCTTAATCATCTTGATGCAAGGCAATAATACATGCATGTTGTTCTTGTTGTAGTAATTTAGTCCACCCTAAACTCATGTTATGCTAGACTAATTTTAGAATTATTCGTGGTTGGCTAATTGCGGTACTCCTGAGTCCTGACATAATCGAGTCATGCATGTATCAATTCCTAACACTCAGATTCGAACCCTTAAACTCTCGTTATTGAAATGAAAAAGAGGATAACGGACAACTACCGATTATTCCAAATTTAAAATAGCGAATCAACTATAGCTCAACTCTAAAGTGGTAGTGTAACACAGGAGCAGTTAATTACATGAGTCCCCAAGTATTTCTTCCCCTAGTAGGAGACAAAGTACTGAAGAAATTGAACGATAAAACTTCGATTTCTGACACTGAATATAGTACTGCAGTAGCACCAGATGATGGCCAAGGCGACGACGAAGGAGATAAAGAAGCACGGCAAAAAGGACAAGTAAGATGGCCATAAGAAACCAACCACTTGCCTAAGCAAAATGCATGAAAAAAATGACGACAAGGGAGTCGCATAATTTCATCACCTCGTTTGATATATCATGTAAACAAACCGAACATTCTTCACCTCCCTCTTCGCCTTCTTCTCCGTACCTGCTTTGCCTTACTCCATCCGGATATCTTTTCGTATAGTAGTGTTCGATACGATGAAAAAAAGAAGCAAGTTCTTTATTCGAATGAATCGATAGTTGAACTTCTGGTTGATGCAAATGAGGAGCGCTAAGAAGAGGAGAAGAAACATGAAAATATTGTCTTCTGAATGTAGTTTGCGATTCATTGCCGTGTTTGATAATTAAGAAGATCAACTCTATGTTTCTGCTTCAGTATACACACACGTACATTTAGAGAGGGGGAGATAGCTTGAAAATGAAAATATATGGGAATAAGGCGTACATTATTTTAACAAGGTGCATTGTCTGGTAGGGGTACATCTTTTTCTAAAGCAGACAGCTCAGTTATTTTATTACTGAAATAATTGTTAGAAAGTTTTAATTAGTATATTGAGTTTGATTTTCAAATACTAATAATGTATCTGTGCTCAAACTTTGAATACGAAAAGATTTAAACCCAATTTAGATTTTGATGGATTAATACGAATTTTTCTAAAATTTCTGTTGATTTTAATTTTTTACATAAAATTTTATAGAGTTGATATAGAATCTTACGAATTTTGAAACAATTATGATAAATTTATCAAAATCACATATATTTTAGTCAGATTTTAAAACTTAAAAAATTCACCAACAAATATTTCAAAATTAATCGTTTTATTAAATTCAAAAAAATTCATAGAGGGTTGAATATTACTAGATTGTAATGGATTTTTTAAAATTCATATTGAATATACCTAAATTTTAAAAGACATTTTAGAATCTTAATTGAAGCACCTAAATTTTAAAAGACATTTTATAATCCAAATTGAATACTACTAAATTTTATTTTATTTTAAAATTCAAATTAAATACACATAAATTTTTAAAATTCAAAAAAATCCTTTAGTATCCCAATTAAATACACTCCCTTATAGTAACATGATATTTCGAAATTCAATTTGAAAAAAAGATCAAAAAGTTCCATTTGAAAAAAATTAGGTCCGGTTTGATTCTGTCTACGGATCATATACGGGCTTCCAATTTTTTTATTAAATTCAGTTCGACCAGAAGTTCGAAAAACTCGAATAAAGGCCGGTCTTTTAAAAAATGTGAATTTAATAAAAGTCCGGTCCAACCAAGATAAAAATCCTGATTTTTTTAAAAGCCCGGATAAAATTTCAATTTTTCATAGAAAACATTTAAAAATACATATAATATTTTTAATAACTTCAAAAGTATTAATATATAAGTTACAAAAAAGTCCGGATAAAAACCCAATTTGTTATGGAAAAAATTTAAAAATATGTACTCCCTCTGTCCCTCCCATTTTTTTACAGTTTTTTTTCACTGCTCGACACGCATTTTAAGACTCCTAAAAAGTATAGTTTCATAACTTATTTTTTAAATTTTCTTTTTTGTATAAAAATAGAACAATTCTATTTTTATACAAAAAAAGAAAATTTAAAAAATAAGTTATGAAACTATCTGCAAATTACACCTTAAAATCCGTGCCAGAATTACGTCCCCAAGGTAAAGAACCAAGGGGGACAGAGGGAGTAATATTTTTAGTAATTTTAAAAATATTACTATATATATATAGGGGAATATATATATATATATATATATATATATATATATATATATATATATATATATATATATATATATATAAAGTTCAGATAAAATTCCGATTCTATCCCTATTTATCCAAAAACCCATATTTTTAAATCCCAAATCGAAGAACTATTTTTACATTTCTTGGTGTATACAAGTAAAGTAAGATCCTTTCTAAATTAATACTTCGTATAATGATAATATATTTATAATTTTAATTTTTTATAATGATAAAAAATTTCTGTTTTTGGTAATCAAATATAATATATCAAACTCTTTTATATGATAAATTTTTTGTAGTAATATTTTTTTTGGATCCTAACAATATATTTTAGTGAATTTTACAATAACATATTAAATTTAGTATATCAATTAATATTGAGCTTTTTTTATAAATATATTTAATAAAGTAAAAATTTGCATTTTTACTTTTACTCTTTTTTACTAATTACAATTTTACTATAAGCTAGTATAGTAATTGCAAATATACGGACTTTTGAAAAACTCAACTGAACATGCCCAATTGTCCATAAGACCATCTTCTGGTGGTCGCCTGACGGTTTTCCACCTTACCTTCTCTACCATCAATCTTTACACACAAATCTTGTATCTATATCTCCCTATTTAATTACTATAACACATCTACCTACATACGTCCCACTTTAATTTCCATTTTCACTTGAAATTCAAACATTTTTCTCCTTTTTTATTTCACTTTAGGTCGTCGGAGGAGGTGGTCGGAGGAGATCGCCGGAGGAGGTCGGAGGTGTTGGGTAGATCGGAGGTGGTCGTGGGAAACGAACAGGTCCACGAACAGGTGAGGTGATTAGCAGCAACAGAAAAAGAAAGAAGTATTTTTGCAAATTTGGAATTAAAAAAATGGTATAAATGCAATAAAAGTAAGAGAACCGTATATATTGTTTCAAAAAAAAAAAAAAGAGCACCGTATATATGCAAAAAAAAGGAAGATAAAGCAGTATTTGTGGTAAATTCTCATTAATATTTTACATCGTAATGAGGTTCGAATTATGTAAGAGGGCCTGAATATTTCAAAAAATAAAATTAATGAATTATAGGCAATTTCGTTCCCATCTTTACAGTAAAATTTTTACAAATTGATGTTTTTGAAACCAGTAAATTTTATTTTATCGAACTTATCAATTATTTATGTTAAATATATATAATCATCATTATGTTAATATAAAAAAATTTGTATTTAACCAAGATCTTTAATACAATAATTGTAACTACACTTTTTCACATGAGGAGGGGTGATCCCCTTTTCCCTCTTCAACAATGAAATGTTGACGGAAAATATTGGTAGAAGGTTATAAACTTATAATGTGTATTTATAGGCTAGTATGTTATGATTTTACGGATTTTCTTTAAATTTTACTATGAATGTTCACTAGTTTGGATTCGTGTTCGATGTTCAATTTAAAAACTGGATCGTGACCTTTGTAATTCGATGTGAGATTTAAATTAATTGGATTTATTCTTGTAAAATTGATATAAGGTGGTATCCTTTTCAGTAATATGAAAATTAAATGATGATGATTAAATTGACTGATCATTGTTGTTCATCTTTTTTTTTTTTTTTAGATTTATTTTTGTCTAATCAACTAGGTTTGATCCGCTAATGTTATGTTACATTATAGTTGGATTTTTTTTAACATGATCCATATCCGTTAATATCACGGATTATCGGATCGGAACTCCGATCCATTTATATAATTTCTATAATTTCTTTTCAAAAACTCTTTCTACGAAGTATAATTTTTTGTGCGACAAGACTTAATTTTTCCATTTGAGACCCACATTTTTATGATACAGCGTCTCTCCCCTGGTTTGCTTTTACTCCGTATATTATATAATTAGTTCATCAACAAACATTTCAGATCCATGGGTGCACTAATATACATTATAATCACTGTAGTAAAAAATTAGTACTTCAAAAAATACTAGTCGATAAAGCCGCGCTTCGCGGTGACGTTAAAATATTTTTAAAAAAAATCAATACATTTACGTTATACTATAATATTAATATGAAATTTTAATAATTAAATAATCTTCTCTAATGAAACAATTTTTTGTTAAACACGATTCTTTCGATTGAGCCGCTCTCTCGTTAAAACCGAAATTTCAACTTTAACATATATTATAAAGACTTATATAATAATTTTTATCCATAAAATCGAACCGTAAAAATAAAAAAAATTATGACATCAGTATCAAATTCTAATAGCTAATATAATCTTTTCTAGTGAGTCGTCATCCCGTTTAATACGTTTTGAGCCGCTCTTATTTGAAATCGAAATTCTAACTTCATTATATAAAGAGAGTAAATTCTAATTTTCATATTCTTTAAACTTACAACTTTCGCATGGAAATGTCTTAAGATTACGTTAACATATCAAAAAAAATTAAATACGAAGAATTTTCGTTACGGGAATAATACTAAATTTATGGATACATTTTTCTGATGCAAGTATAATTAACTTGTATAAAAAAGTTAAATAAAGGATTTCTAAGAAAAAAAAATATATAGTTTTAAAAAATTGTATAAGATGTCTTCACCGTCAATAAAACATTATATTATATGTATTCCTTATATATTCAAACATATTTTATACAGTTTTCTCTAATGAACTGCTTTATCGTTAAAAACAGTTGTTACTATTGATCCATTCTCTCCTTAAAACCAAAAACCTAACTTTTACAGATATCACTTGTGTGATAAATGTTTATCCATAAAAATCAAATCCTAAAAATAAAATTAATTTATAACACCAATATGATATTTTAATAACTAATACAATCTTTTAGAGTGAGTTGTCTTCCCGTTAAACACGTTTCGAGGCGCTCTCATTTGGGATCGAAATTTCAACTTCATTACATATTATTGATGATACTTATCTTACACAACAATTTATTACTTAAAATCAAAACCTAAAAAATAGAGCGAATTCCAATTTATACATATTCTAGACTTTCTAAAAATTATGGAGTTTTAGAAAATGAAAACACATCTTATTTTCTCTTTATATTATAGATACTCCTGTATTTTTTTAGAATTCCTACATGGCAATATTCTTTTATTATGTTAATACATCAATTATTTTCTTTTTAAAAATGATGACTTTTTTATGACAATAGTATTGGATTTATGAATAAATTTTCCTACTAGAGGTATAATTAACTTATATAAAAAAGAATAATTTTAGAAGATCGTACTTTCTATAAAATATTTAATTATATGTCTGCTATATATATTCAAACACCTATTCTACTTCTAATAGAACTTTTATGTATATGTTTTTTCTATAAATTCGAACTCTTATTCTCTATAACTCTTATTCTACTTCCAATTGAACTTTTAATCATATGCGTTATAAATACTTATTCTACTTCCAATAAAACTTCTACTTCTAATAGAACTTTTATTTATATGTTTTTTCTATAAATTCGAATTATTTTTCTTTATAAATTCGAAAACCTATTCTACTTTCAATAGAACTTTTAATCATATGCGTTATAACTACTTATTCTACTTCCAAAAGAACTTTTAATCATACGTCTTCCCTATAAATTCAAACTCTTCTCATTTATAAATTTGAACACCTATTCTACTTCTAATATGTTAAATGATATTTTTTTACTTCTAATAGAACTTTTATTTATATGTTTTTTTTTATAAATTGGAACTCTTATTCTCTATAACTTCGAACTCCTATTCTACTTCCAATAGAACTTTTAATCATATGCGTTATAAATACTTATTCTACTTCCAATAAAACTTCTACTTCTAATAGAACTTTTATTTATATGTTTTTTAGAACTATTTTTCTCTATAATTTCGAACTACTATTCTACATCCAATAGAACTTTTAATCATATGCATTATAAATACTTATTCTACTTCCAATAAAACTTTTAATCATGATCATACGTCTTCCCTATAAATTCGAACTCGTCTCATTTATAAATTCGAACACCTATTCTACTTCTAATATGTTAATAGAACTTTTATTTATATGTTTTTTCTAAATTCGAACTGCTATTCTACTTCCAATAGAACTTTTAATCACATGCTTTATAAATACTTATTTAACTTCAAATAAAACTTCTAATCATATGTCTTCCCAATAAATTCGAATTCTTATCCTCTATAAATTCGAACACCTATTCTAATTCTAATATGTTAAATTATATTTTTACATTTATCAGTGTTTAAAATTCTAAAATTTTAGAAAATTAGAAAAATAGATTGAGACGATCTTAAAGCGCCACCTAAGCTCCCGCATACCCTCCTTTATATATATATATATATATATATATATATATATATATATATATATATATATATATATATATATATATATATATATATATATATATTGATTTAAAATAAGCCCACTGCCTTCTTGACAAAAAGAAAAAAGAAAAAAGCCCACTGCCTTCTATTTTTTTAAAAAAATTTAATATATAAATGTATTTATTAAATAAATTATTTAATATATATATAAAGTCGGATCAGATCGTTAACGGATCGGATCATATCAAATCCATATCCGCTCCATTAGCCTTCGGATTTTTTCCGGATCGAGTTTTTCCCGGATCAGATTTTTTTACATGATCCATATCCGCTCCATTAGCCTTCGGATAGGATCAGACCGGATATCCGATCCATTGAGAGACCTAGTAGGAGGGACTCGAACCTGAGTCCTCCCACATCCAGAGCCCAGAGCTTTGATACCATGCTAAGTTACCAGCTCTTCTAAAACCTTAATATTGTTTTGGTTAGGATGAATCAAATTGAAGGGAATGGAATGAAATTTGAATAAGAATATACATAATGTTTAAAATTTTCATTCCTTACATCTAGGGGAGAGCATGGATCGGATCGGATCGGGTTTATGGTAAAATCGAAATCGAAACAGAAACTTTTCAGGTTTTAAAATCTAAAACCAAAACCGAAAACGCAACCGAAATCGACGGTTCGATTTCAGATTCAAAATTATCGAATCGATTGCAATCGGTTCGGTTTTGGTTTTAAAACCGCCTCAAATAAAAATGATAAAACTGACATATGTTACTTAAATGAAGAGTACGTAAAATTTGTTAAATGTCACAAAAACAATATAAAATCTTGATACAAAAGCGGCTCCATTCCATCACTACAAATTATTAGAGAAACAAGATTGTGTAAAAGCAATCATGACCATGAAAGAAGAGCAGAAGAAAGAGAGCAGTATAAAAACAATATATATATATATATATATATATATATATATATAATTCATTCATTTATTTATTTTAATCGGATCGGTTTCGGGTTTTTCGGATCGGTTCCAACAATAAACCGAAACCGCATAATTGGATTCGGTTTCGGTTTTTAATTTTTCGGTTTCGGATCAGTTTTATACGGTTAGGTTTTTAGCGGTTTTTAGCAGTTTCGGTTTCGGTATTTTGCTCAACCCTACTTACATAATTTCATTTCTAACCACCTAAGCTAAAGTTTAAACACACCAATTTAAAAAGGAATGATCCATTCTCCCTCCAACCTATTTTCTTCCCAAATCCTATCATACAAAATTTACACCCACTCACTACTACAAATCTGATCTTGGGAAACAACACTTGCATAGCGTTTTTTGTAAAACACTACCCAAGCATATCACTTGTATAGCGTTTAAAATAGAAATGCTATACAAGTAATTTTATCATAGAATTAAATAAAAAAGAAATAAAATAAAAATCACTAATGTAGCGTTTATGAAAGAAACGCTATGTAAAGGAATTCTTCCATAGCGTTTTTTGAAAAAGCTATGCAAGACTACGTAATTTAAGTAATATTTACTTATTTTTTATTTTGTTTAAAAAAATATTAAGCTCTTAAATAGCGCTTTTAAAATGGCTATGGTAGTTAATGTATTTTAAGTAATATCCTTATATTTATAAAATTTTGTTAAACTAATATAGCGCTTAGTAGAACGTTATGTTAGTAAATAGTTTTATAAGAAGACATTAATACAATTAATTAGTAATTGATCAAAAAAATTACAAGTAAAACAATGGGGAATACAAATTGACGACAGTTCGTGGATCACTCTCGCTTCAGTTCTCTCTCTCAATTAGGTTATCACGTTATCACTCTGGCAGGCGATTTGGTTCTCCTTCCTCCCTCTCTCTCGCTCTTTCCCGCCCTCTCTTCCTCTCGCGCTCTCTCTCTCTCTCCCTCTCTCCCTCTCTCTCTCCCTCACCTGTTCCCCATCAACACTAATTTGGGTTTTTCAATTTTGTAGTTTCTCCATGGCTCAGCATTTCTCTAGGACACCAAGCTTCTAATTGCCTTCTTCTTTTTGAGTTTATCGGGTTCTATAACTAAAGGTACAAAAATTGAGTTTATGGTGTAATTTTGAAATTTGTTTATGTAGTTAATTTAATGAGTAAATGATTTTATTTATGTGTTTGTATGAATGTTCTGATTTTTGTGATGTTTGATGAATTGGTTCCCCTATTATAATTCCCCTTTTATTTCTTATCATTATTGCATCAGTAGTATAGTATATAAGCTATATATAGAATCGTTCATGTTAATAATGTTCTTCGGGTTTCCAGAATAAACAGGCACATGGCTGTGACCCCTAGCAAGAATTTTCCCCAAAGCCTCCCTGTTATATTAAGTTGATAAGTGAACAGAAAATCACGATAATCTGCTGTATGATTTCTTTCGTTAATAAAACAACACTTGTTGAATGAAAAAAACATCAATCATTATGACAAAAACCTCTTAACGTTAAGAGTCATGACAAGTAATGAAAAAATAGTGAAAAATAAACTGCAGATAGACTGATTCAGTTTGACTAGAAATGCACATTAATAACAAATTGTCCTGGATGTTTTAGCCACTAAATACATGCACAGTAATTAACAAAGGATTAGCCTATCTAATACCATTGAGATTGAAAGCATCTAAAACTTAATTATGTTCCATTTACAACTACATCTAACAGTTAACAAATAACATACAATCACAATTCACAACTAGCAAACAGGTGTGTAAAATAATTATTGAAGATATTGTTAATTACTGTAATAGAACTAGATACTGTTAATTACTGTTATCTACATTTTTATTATCTAGATATGAATTAATTACAAACTAGCGTAAAAGCCCGTGCAAGGAACGGGCCTGTTAATAAATTGTTAAATTAAATTTTCTATTAGTTATATTATTATTTTAATTAATTTTATTATTTGTTTTTAAAAATTTTAGTTTTAAACTCATTTATACATTTTGATAAAAATATTTATTGACCAATATAAATTCTTTATTGAGTATATAAAAATAATTATCATATTTAAAAGATAATTAATAAATTACATGTATATCTATTACTATATATTATACTTCAACACAAAGGCAAAGTTTGTCATTTTAATGCATGTGAAATTACAATTTTACCCTTATAATTTTAAAAATTACAAAAATGCCATCATTTAATAAATATATAAAAATTAGTGAAATTATGTTAATGTTTGGATTCGAACCACTGACCTTCTTCCCTCAAACTCATGTCATAACCAACTGTGCTACATTTAATTTTGAGATTTGTTTAAAAATCCTATAAGATAAACTACATATTCTCTTCTTGTCTTTTCCTCTTTTATTTTTATTTTTGACTTAATAAAATATTGATTTGTATTATTTCAAGAATATTGGATAGATAAAATCACAAAAAATATTCTAATCAATTGAGTATACTCTACAATTCTCTTTTGTCATTTTAGATCATTGATATAAAAATAAAATTTTAGATTATGCATAATGTAATCGAGTACAAAAAAAAATATTTACATGCGTCTTCGTGTAAATTTTAAATTCTTGAAATAAAAAATAAGATTTGGTTTTAAGAAATACGTAAATTTTAGTTATCAAATCATACATAATTAATAAATACATCACATTAGTTTTAGGTATATGAAAATTTAAATACATGAGTTATATTAGGGGGCTTTGGTCGACCAACTATTTAGTTTTCAACGATTTAAATATATGATAGATCTAAAAACATAAATATTTAAATATACACAAAAAATAATTAAAATTATGTTAAAAAAATGAGAACTCTAAAAATATGATCCGTCATATATATATATATATATATATATAGTAAGGCTCTAGAGAGGACATGCTTAAAAAGAGAACGAGAGAACAACTTAAAATATTGATTTTTAAAATTCAAAAAAAATTATAAATATGTTTATATCATTAATACAATTCTAAAAAACACAAATACATGTGTAAAAAACTATTTGTGAGATTCTAAAAGAGATTCTTCAAAATTTGTGAGATTCTAAAAGAGATTCTTAAAAATGTGTGAGATTCTAAAAAGATTAAAAAAACAAAATTCCCATAAATATTTTTTCCACAAAAAATTATTCAAGTTTGAGAATCATAAAATGCATCTAAGAATATTTAAAAAATTTTAAAATTTTTAAAATAATTTTTTTGAGATGTTCTCTCGTTCTCTTTTTAAGCATGTTCTCTTTAGAACCTTGGCATATATATATATATATATAGAGGTGCTCAAATGAGACCCCCCTTATAATGAGATCCGCTCTTATAATGAGTCCCCCTCATATTTTTTTTATTCTAAAGGGCCCCGCTAGGGGCACCCAATACAAAAAAGTCTTATAATTATATCCTCTATCTATTCATCAAAAAAAAAATTTAAATTTTTTTTAAAAACTTCTGCCACGTCATCATTTTTAAAAAAAATTATTTTTTTTAATTTTTTTTTGATGAATAGATAGAGGGTAGAATTATAAGACTTTTTTCGTATTGGGTGCCCCTAGCGGGGCCCTTTAGAATAAAAGAAATATGAGGGAGACTCATTATAAGAGCGGGTCTCATTATAAGGGGGGTCTCATTTGAGCAGCCCCCTATATATATATATATATATATAACATTCAAATTAAATAAAAAAATAAATGAATTTTTAAATCATAAATATTACAAAACTACAATAATTATTTACAATGATCAATTAGACTATAACTCGACTATAAATTATGGTACATATGAATTTTTATATAATATGACAAATTCATCAATATAATATATAATGGTTGACTTATAACAAGATCAGTATACGATAAAATCAAAAAATTTGATTTTAGATTTCATATACATGCACATGTCATTAAGGTAATTTAATCATATTTAACATCGACTGATATTTAGAGAATTTTAAAATTGAATGAAAAAATAATTCAAAATATGATATAAAATTTTTATGCAAAATTAAAAAATAACTATTAAAACATTAAATAAATGGAAACATTATCGATTATCATTTTTTTTTGCCATGAAAATATAAAAGTTCTCATTAATTAGAACAAAACACATCCGGGACAGAACCCCAACTCGCAATACAACCAGGTTGAAAAATAAATATACAAGCTAACACAATTCGTTTGTTTCCTGGTCGTTTAACAAACAGAATTTAAACATTATTGAAGCTAAAAATGAAATTAAAGACATACCAATCAATCCAGATTGTAGTGACATCCCTGAATATAACAGTATCACAGTTGACCTTAACACATAAGAACCATTGGTAGCTCAGTGTTCAGAAGCCCCAATTGCATAAACTAAGGTCGGAGAAACTACACCCCAATTATCTACTTACCGGGTACCAGCTATAGACATGCCGTAAGTGAAATCCCCAAAGGATGAACGATCTTCTATTGTGAAAAGCTGAGGTCTTGCGATAATCACCACCACCCTAGCCTCGAATCGGCATTTCCAGATCTCCCAAGACACCAATTGAATCATTATCAAAATACCACAATAACAAAATAACAATTGAATCATTATCAAAATACCAAAATAACAAAACAACAAAACAAAACACCCAAAACATACTAAACCATACGACACACAAACCACTGCAAAAGCAGAGACATAAAACATCCAAAAAAAGGATGCAAGAATAAAAAATCTCACCCAAATATGAAGATTATTGAAAATTATTAAAGGGAAAAACAAAAAGAAAGGATAAAATGAGTCTTCTGCGATGGCTATAATTATTTAGATTGAGTGTATGTACGTAAGAAGTAGGGGGAGAGGAGGCGGCGGGTGAGGAAAGAGATGGGAGAGAGGGGGGTCGACTCTCATCAATATATTCTTAATGATGCTTAGTGAAGGATTTAATGAAATTACATTAATTACCCTTTGAAATCAATATTATCCAATTTTTTACATAGGCTTTTTAGACTTTTTACTTTTAAATTACACCAATTACCCTTTAAAATCAATCATTTTTTTGATTACGTATAATAAAGTTAAGGGCATTTCAGTAAATCTATAAAATCAACCGGGTAAATGATATCCACCCCTCACATTTCCTGACCCGGTTTTATTACACACATTCTACAGCTTTCCAACATTCCATTTCTGGATTTGATATAGATATTGATTCTCAACTCCTGCACTCCTGCGGCGTAGATCTAAGGAGTTTGAGAAAACCCTAATTCCCCTAAACCCACTCTACTCTTCAACCCATCTTTCAAAAGTAAGCCTTTTATTATTTTTTATATCATTTTGACAATCTTTCTTTATTTATGCACTTGCGTATATGTATATTTGTGTGTATAGCTTGATGGGTTTGCTTTATATTGTTTCTTTTTGTTGTTTTGTATCTGGGTTTTAGTTTTCTTCATTTATTGAGTTAAAGTTTTGATTTTATGGGTTTTCCGTTTTACTTGGTTTTGCATAAAGATGAGTACTTTGTATGTGGCTTTGTTCGGATTGAAGTTCTTGTGGTTGTTTCAGTGGGTTTGTTTGATAAAGGCAATATTTTTAGATGAATCAGTGAAGGGGTGTGTTCTGTTTTATGGTTTTTGATGAAATGGGAAATAAGTTTATAGGTTGAAGCAGGTGTTTAGTAATTTGTATATGAAGGAACCAATTACTAAAAGGTTGGATTGTGATTGTGAACCGTTTTGCAGCTCGATCATACATAACAAAATTTAGCTGCTCAGCGGCTCATAGAATTATATCTATTGAAATAAAATTCTTTCTCGACAAAGAATTCTTTCCACAATTTCTCATAATTCATTTGCACCAGCTACCAGGCATAGTTTCTTTGCAGCAGCTACTGGGTATGAATTTGTGTACTTCTATTGATTTTTATTGGACCTTACTATATACGATGTGTGAATTCATATCTGTATGAGGAAGGCACCGTTTTCATGACTTTAGTTGATTCTCAGCTTTCTTTTATTTTAATCTCATTACATATATCTTTGAAATTGTAGGAAGACTAATATATAATTTCTTAAACTTATGGATGGATCGTCGAACCAACCACGTCATTCTTCACCACAGTCAGGTATAAATACCTACATACACTCAGATATAGAACCGATTAATATACTATATTTTTGTGTTTATGTACAGGTCACAAACGGAATTTACAAAATCAAGCTTCTCTATGTTCATTAGAACATGGTAATTTTCAGAAATCATTTAGCAACTCTTAACAAATATAGAGACCAGAGGGATCGGCCTGATCTTTCTGCACCTGACAGCATCCAGTTCTATCTTGATACAAGATTTGAGCACTTGAAAATTGCCACCGAACTTGAACTTTGGCAGGTTTGTAATTTTGAAGAATCTTATCACTGCTGATAGCCTGATGTTAATATCTTTAGCTCTGTTGCATTACCTTGGATAGAAAATGTTCCTTGGTTGTTTTGATTGTAATATGGTATTATTACATGCTCTTTGGGTTTCAGAATTAGACATTTTTACTACAATTTACTTCTAACTTTTTTCTCTTTTCCACAGCTCTCGCGAGCATCACTTCTTGCAGATCTGGTAAATATGCAATTCTGCTTTTCAGTATCAAAATGTACAAGTACATGTTTGTATCGTAAATTCTGTATATCATGCTTATGTTGGTAATGGCAAGTAACTTAGTTATTATTTATTAGTTTAAATAGCTATGACAAGAAATAGTTAAAGTAATATACATCTTAGAGGCCTTCTGCTGAAAGAGATCTGTATCTCTCTCACCCTGTCTGGCCCCGCAGGGGCTGTGCAGCACAACGAGGCTCAAGACCCTCTGGTAGGCAAAACAGGAGGCGATAAGTACATATGTTGCACTGCAAGCACGGTGAGTGTAGAACCTATTGTCGTGTAACTGTAATTTAAATCCTACAGAGAAGTAAATCTATAATCAAAGGGTCGTATTGCAATTTAGGAATTAAACAATTTGAGTAGTAAGTCTATAATCAAAGGTTCATATATTGGCAATGTAGAACAATTGGTTTCACATGATTTAAAATCCGCGTTACGATCATGCTTATTGTCCGCTCACTATTTGAAAGTTTGAACCTTTTGTGGTACACTGGTAATTTAATATGTGGCTGCAGAATAAGCTACTACATGTTGGTAAGCTAGGGCTAACTATGTTACAACTTACAAGTCCTCCCATTATGAAACTCTATAAATTATTATATATACAAATAAGATATGATTAAATATTGTTTTATAATTATTCGTGCAATGGTTGTTTGCATTCTCTTTTTAGACAATACAAGCTTTAAATCTTCAGATAAATGAAATTATTGATCATTCTTATGGTTCACATGGAACTGGTCAGAAAAACACAATTGCAGGTATTGAAGCTCAGATGCGAGACATCTACTACATGTTAGGGAATTAATATGAATCCAAACGACCATTCCTAGATTTTGCTAATACTTCTGGTAAGCATTTAGAATTTGGATTTTTCGATTATAATGAGTTTTTTTTCCTAAAGCTGACATTACCAGTTTAACTAATTATTTTTTATGTTAATAATTATAGGAAACCAAAAATCAATCATCCACGCCTCCATTCGGTTCAAACAAGGTAACTATATGTATTATATCCTTTTTAACTTTATGTTAATCGAGATAATTGTTGCAGATAGTAGAATCAGAAATGTCAGGCGTGTAAGATTGGACTCCGGATTTATCGAGGTATTGCAATTATTTTGACTTTTTTGGAAAATATATTCATAATAAGGAAATACACACTTTAGTATCAGGATGTAGTTATGCTTTCAATGTGTTAAATAGGTATGGTAATTTAAAGTTATTTCACACCAAAGCAACGTTTTTTAGTACGAGAGAAATGCTCCGTTGACAACAAATGGTTATGTATTAAAGGACAAAATCTTGATTATAAATAAAATGATTAGGCTTACTCTTGCAAGAACAAACTAATATGTTAGCTAGCATTTATTGTACTATATTCATTGGTAGAGTAGACCCAAAGAGTATGATTAAATTAAGTGTGAATGACAGTAATTGAATCAAGTATATGCCCCAGGTATATAGAAGACCTTACTTTTAGAGAATTACTTGTGGAGACTGAGCAAGTTGCTAATTTTTTTTTATCATTCCTTTACTATTGTTACAGACTCCATACACCAGTTAAAAACTTAACTATTAGATAAAATTAAGATAACACCTCCTCCTCCTGTGACTCATTTAGCCTAGATATCGAGGAATTTTGCTCTAAATTCGCTTTCCAACTTTAATTTTATATCTTTGGTGGAAATGCCGTCACTCCATCACTAGAGATAACGACTGGACATTAGAAGATTCGTCTAAAAGCAACAACCTGTTAGACAAGCATAAGCTTTGAAAACTCCTCAGATATGGCACCTAAGTTTACTATGTGATAAACATACAGATAGGACATATGCCTTTAATAACTATTGTTATTTGTCTGGAGCATTAGTGCATACCATGGTCACTCTCATAGATGCATTCACCTTGCTCAAACACTGCAAAAAGAATAGGAGTGCCACCCAGTTTCTTTGATTTAGTCCAACAAATTATACCAATCACCCGCTAAACAGTTTCTAAAATTTAGGATTCAAAGGAAATCCAAAATCAGGTACCAGTTTAGTCTTTTTTCTCATTAATACTTTTACTGCTGCTCATAATCTACATATTAACGGCTTCCCAATGTGACTTCATATTATTCTAAACTTTGTTGATTGATTTAGTTCAATTGTGTTGTTTGCGACCTCCTGTAATAGATTTTGAATTTGGCACAAGTTCATTTAGGTGGAAAATATGGAGAAATGGTGGGAGGTGCATAGGACATGTGTGAGATGCAATTTATTTTTTGGAAGATAAACTTGAGGTGGGAACTTAATATGAAGAAGTCTTTTTTTAGATGATCACATATCTATTTATTGTCAACAACTAAAATTAGAAGGACATATTTGATAAAGCAAATACAAAATTATATTTTCTTGATCAAAAAATTATTTCTAAAATATTTAATTTGTGATATAATAAAAAATAATGTATTAATTTTTTTGTTGTTATAATCAAATTCAAAACCCTCCAATCTTTTAATGACAAATCAAACCTTTTGATTCAACCAATGATACCTCAGCCTTGCCAAGGCCATAAATTTTAACACTCAGAACTAAAAATAGATCAGATCATGCCAATAACTTAAAAAAATTTAGATTCATATGCTCCCCATAGTCTGATGCACATCTATTGAACTGGGGAGGTCAATCAGTTTTGACATTCCCACGTAAGCTTGATGAATATCTAAACAATAATGCAGTGAGAATGAGTGAGTTTGACTTTCTTCAAGTAAGCAAAGGTTCTAAAGATAGCATGTTGTGGTGGCCTTAAGATAAATTTTACATGAATTCTGCATCCTCCAACTCTTTGCACTCTTCATAAACTCCACATACCAGTCTGATCAACTTTACCGAGGATTTGAGATACAGTGTGTAGCAGACACAATATTTAACGTAAAAAGTAAGGATTTGTATATGTTTATTTAAATGCCATTAGCAGAAAATAAATTAATAATGTTAAATTTTGATCATTTTTTTCCTGTTGCACTAACCATTTTCTTCTATATTTTGTGCTATTAGAACCATAATTCGCATCTATCAGTACGTGAAAGAGTGAAAGGGCGAAAAGGGGCAGAGCGAATGCGTATGTGTTGTTGGTCAAAGATACACATTGTCAACCCATTCCAGGTGAATCCAAATTGTTAAATTTCTTAGAGTTGTGCAACTGATTCAGATCTGCTTCGAGGAGTTCAAATGAAGCTCTTGCTATGGGTCAGGGCAACACATCTTTTGTTCGTGTGTCGTTAGAGCAAAGGGTTAGACAGATGGTATGGCCCTACATTAACTATTTTCTTTGTCATCGTTGTATGATTACTTTCTATAAAATTGAAAGGATTGGTATATAGCTTGATTTAGCCTTCGGGCATCATTTGTGATTTGTCTAACCTGATCTTCGTGACCTTACATATATATAATAAGACATATTGATTTAGTCAATTATTGTTCTGGACTTCCTAAAAGATGTCATAACAACACAATTCGATCCTCGGATTTCCTGTATTTGCCTGAACTATATAATGATGTTTCCCGAGTTTCTTTTAATGGGAATATTGAGCCTTTATATTTTTATGGTATTGCCAAATTTCTTTTACTTAGTAAATAGATCTGTTTTAATATGAAAAGTTAAATTGAGCTTTGATGATCAAATAAAGATGTAATGAACTGTTTTGTTGTTCTTGATCGGGTTATGTGTACAACTGACCATGCCTTTGTTCCATTAGTGTTAGTTAACTATAAAATAGTATATGATCTTTACAAAGATCACCTCTATGCTATTTTTTAATGTTTGGTTAAGTTAATTTTCTTTAGTTTGAAAGTAATTATTTTAAGGAAATATTATTGTCTTACAGTCTCTCTCTTACATATTTATGTATGCTCAATTCCAAAATATAATTATTAATCATTGTGTTAAAGATTTTGTACAGTATGTGGACTCATGACTTAATCATGATAATTAATTTTGATAAATATTCAGAAGTGTAGTTGTACTTTTCACCATTTGACATCGTTTGACTGCATTTACAAATATACACATCCCGGATTTTCAACTTCAAAGATTAAGTAAATAAATTTACACTTTCTAAGGAACTCCAAGTATGGTAATTTGATTAATAAGTCAATACGTATTGTAATCTATTATATTTTATATTGTTGTCATTTACATTAAGCATACTGTCAAGCCACAATTTTTATTTAAGATGCTTTTTATTTTTTATGTTTGTTCCTGATGTTGGGATATCTTTGCTCAAGGCAAGCAATGCAAAGCTACAAAGGAAGCGTCAAGAACACTGGATGAGCTGTTATCTAGGCATCCAATTTGAGAGGAGAGGGCCCAAATGCTTGGCTCTAAATTTTGTGGCAACTTGACTAATTTTATTAATTATGATGCTTTGTTAAACCTAGATCCCCTGCTGTCATAGATAAGCACTTCCATCATTACTGTTTTTTTGTCATACTTTTTGAAACAAAGTTGAAAAGTTTCTGATTAATCATATTCTTCTGTTTTGGATTATAGGTGCACCAATGCATTTAGTAGGAGTCTATCTGTTTTATAGTATGAAAAATAATAATGCAACATTGTAGCCGAGTTTGCTGCAATACGTAAAAGATTTAATCAAATTACACAAATTACCCTTTGAAATCAATATTATCCAATATTTTTACATAGGCTTTTTAGTCTTTTTACTTTTAAATTACACCAATTACCCTTTGAAATCAATATTATCCAATTTATTTACATACTCTTTTTAGTCTTTTTACTTTTGAATTGGATTAATGGTTAATGGATATCCATGTTTTAATCGATATACAAGTGTTCGGGTATTTTTCTCTGATGACTGTTACTCTAATTTACAGGCATAATATCATGCTGCAGGTTTTCCTTATATCCAAAAATCATCTGCATATACAATCAACTTCTGCACTCCTGCGGCGTAGATCTAAGGAGTTTGAGAAACCCTAATTCCCCTAAACCCACTCTACTCTTCAACCCATCTTTCAAAAGTAAGCCTTTTATTATTTTTTATATCATTTTTACAATTTTTCTTTATTTATGCACTTGCGTATGTATATTTGTGTGTATAGCTTGATGGGTTTGCTTTATATTGTTTCTTTTTGTTGTTTTGTATCTGGGTTTTAGTTTTCTTCATTTATTGAGTTAAAGTTTTGATTTTATGGGTTTTCCGTTTTGCTTGGTTTTGCATAAAGATGAGTACTTTGTATGTGGCTTTGTTCGGATTGAAGTTCTTGTGGTTGTTTCAGTGGGTTTGTATTTTTAGCTGAATTAGTGAAGGGGTGTGTTCTGTTTTACGGTTTTTGATGAAATGGGAAATAAGTTTATAGGTTGAAGCAGGTGTTTAGTAATTTGTATATGAAGGAACTAATTACTAAAAGGTTGGATTGTGATTGTGAACCAGCTAACAGGCATAGTTTCTTTGCAACAGCTACCGGGTATGAATTTGTGTACTTCTATTGATTTTTATTGTACCTTACTATATACGATGTGTGAATTCATATCTGTATGAGGAAGGCACCGTTTTCATGACTTTAGTTGATTTCCAGCTTTCTTTTATTTTAATCTCATTACATATTATCTTTGAAATTGTAGGAAGACTAATATATAATTTCTTAAACTTATGGATGGATCGTTGAACCAACTACGTCATTCTTCACCACAGTCAGGTATAAATACCTACATACACTCAGGTATAGAACCGATTAATATACTATATTTTTGTGTTTATGTACAGGTCACAAACGGAATTTACAAAATCAAGCTTCTCTATGTTCATTAGAACATGGTAATTTTTAGAAATCATTTAGCAACTCTTAACAAATATAGAGACCAGAGGGATCAGCCTGATCTTTCTGCACCTGACAGCATCCAGTTCTATCTTGATACAAGATTTGAGCAGTTGAAAATTGCCACCGAACTTGAACTTTGGCAGGTTTGTAATTTTGAAGAATCTTATCACTGCTTAGCCTGATGTTAATATCTTTAGCTCTGTTGCACTACCTTGGATAGAAAATGTTCGGTTGTTTTGATTGTAATATGGTATTATGCTATTATTACATGCTCTTTGGGTTTCAAAATTAGACATTTTTTTACTACAATTTACTTCTAACTTTTTTCTCTTTTCCACAGCTCTCGCGAGTATCACTTCTTGCATATCTGGTAAATATGCAATTCTGCTTTTCAGTATCAAAATGTACAAGTACATGTTTGTATCGTAAATTCTGTATCATGCTTATGTTGGTAATAACACTAACGGAGAAGGTTTTACAATGGTAGTATTTTCTCTGAAATGTACAAATGTATATTACTTATATTCTCCTTCAGACCATCACTGTAATTTAAATTGCAGATGATCTGATTTATTGGTTCCTTAAACCAGGTGCATGATTGCTTTGGAACTCAATAACCGGATAATAAGAACCGGATAATAAGAACTCAACAGAGGCTTGATTAGATATCTAAATTAATTATGTTTGCCAGTTTATAAATATGATTTGAATTTTGGTCTTCTCTTTTATATCAGTCGCCTTAACTTCTTAGCTTCTGTTGGAACTTTCTTCTTCTCTACAAGTGAGTGTTCTATCTTAATAGAGCATCAAATGATGATCATACGAGTTCTGACAAGGTATTTGCAGTTCAGTATCTTTTATATTTTTGATACTCTACGTCTTCATCCACAAATATCTAGAAAGTTGTGGAATAACTGAACACACTTTCATGTTGATTTTTCTATTTATTAATCTGTGTTATTGAAAATTTGACATAATGGTTATTATTTATACTATTTTTCTTTCAGAATAACTTCCAATTATAAGGATCTATTTGTTTCAATGTACTACTTGATCATGTACAAAATTGGTATTGTTTTCTAGCTGCAGATTCTTAGGAATTTCATCGTGTATATAGGATTCATAGATCATCTGGCAACTGGCAAAAGTTGTAGCTTATCTTTGTGCATATTACAATTACAGATCTCCAACGTAGCAGGTTATGGCTCTTTCTTGATGTCAAATTGTATTAGTTTATAACCTTTATAGTTAATTTCTTATCGATCATGTTTACTATTATAATTTCTGATATTTCTTTGACAAGATATAAGAAGCAAGCAACTTATTTCAAATTGTAGATGTATGTTGATCAAACTCTACTTCTTACATTTAATATCCACTAAATTGATTAAAAGCATGTATATGAAAATGTCTTGCATTTTCATAGAAGTGGTCCAATTTATTAGCTGTTATGTTGTTTGACGACGCTATATATATATATATATATATATATATATATATATATATATATATATATATATATAGTTATACATTAAGTGCCTATTAAAACTGATTGCGGTTCTTTTTGTTAATATTATGGCAAATCTCACTTTTCAGTTATCTCCAGATTCGACGAAACCTGCTATGTTTATACATTTTTCATGCTTTCTTATGAGAATTAGTATAGTTCAGAATATATACAGTTATAAGAAATATCTTTTTGTTGTTGCATTCTTAGGGCTCAACACTACAACCACTTGGAACATAACTGGTTGTTCTATTCAATCTTATTGAATATACAACTGTCCAATTTGGAAAGTTCTACTTTGCAGGTTTCTTTAGATTAGCTCGATTTCTTCTTCTTATTACGAGCTTTTTCTACCCACTGCATTTTTTTCATGTCTTCTTGATTTTCATTCTACAGATTATAAGTTCTCCCTGTCCCTCATTCCAAATCAATATATAGATCTCATAACAGGCTTTCTGGAACAAGTTTTGCAACGAGTTTCTACTTTATCTTTAGAATTCATTTCCCCTATTATGTTTGTCCTTTTTCGTAACAGTTATTTTATATCTTTTTAATTGTGAAAGCTACATAATTTACAATATTCAAGGCTATGGAAGATTTATTTTTATATGTATTAAATGTTTTGGTTGAAACTATTCATACTTTTGTCTATTAATCTCCATTATATTACATATACTACTTTAAGGGATAGAGTGAACAATAGAACAATAGTGTTACATGTCAAATTACAAAACTAAAATAACAAAATATATTATATTGGCTAGACCTGTTGTATGAAAAAAGGTTGTTATTTCTCCTCTTTGTTCTTTATTGTTCTAGGTGCCATAAAATGACATTTGACAAGTTCAATATTCATGTTTCACTCCATTCTTTCATTTTATATTTTGGATTAGATTTCTTCTCATTTTCTCTAGCAAGTTCTTTTTTTCTTGAAGTTCATGGTGTCTCTGATCTTTTTTTCCCTTGGAGGAGGATGCATAAGCAACAGTCTTCAGTTTTCCTAAGATATAGGTCTTGAGTAGTGTCAATGATGTGTCACTATGTGTTTTCTTCTGTTCCAAAGTTTGTTTAAATCTTGATTGATTACATGTATTTCTAATAACTTTTTTTTGAATTCTCAAAACTTTTTCAGTGTAAAGACATATTTTTTTAATAAAATTTTGATTTCTATGGATAAATTTATATTTTATACATATTAGTTTCTTTTATATCTTAGTGTTGTATCAACACCAAATATTGTTTTAGTATTATACCCTCTAACTACTACCAGGATAGTTTATAGATAAACAAAAAAAAATTAAAAATAAATCATATTTATGGGAGCGAAATGTTTGTTTATTAATTAACATCTTTTTAGTCTATTAAAATCATGTGTCTTCTTATGGATTATTATCACTTTTTTTGTAATTTTTGGTTTGTGATATGGATTTTGTCTTATTTATTAATTAATTTTTGATTTGTGTCTTCTTAGGAATTTAGTCATCACTTTATAAATTAACACAATTCAAATAGAAAAAAATAAAGGCAAGACCTTCTTTTTCTTGACATGTATTGGCAAGGTTTTTAGGCCAAACTTTAAATCTGTTTGGTTCAGGATTAGTGTTGTTATGACTTGGTTTTGGTGAAACAAGTCTTAATTTTCAATGTAAAAAATCCCTTTTCAAATTCTGAATTGTTAGCTCTGTTTCTTGAGGGACTGCCTGTAACTTGGGAGATGCTGCAACATCACTAGATGTAATAACCAGTGAGGCTATGCATCCACCATTTTGCAGTTATAAAAAGATAATGGATGTCAAACCAGCAATTGCCATAAGGGCTATATTGGTATTATACAGCTAATACCGGGGCACTGGTAATCATCCATGGAATATTCTTGGTTTCTACTATTGTTGCTGTAGCATGGCGGCTAATACGGGGATTTAAACTGGGGCACTGGTAATTATTCTTGGAATATCATTGATTTTTACCATTGTTGCTGTAGCACGGCTGATACGGGGATTTAAACTGATATACTTCTTAAAAGCTTGCTGTTGTAGATACACTTTTGGTGTATCATGCACTTTTTACGTTAACTTCTATAAGGTGTGTATTAGAGTTGTGTGCTGTAAAACTTACCTTACTTATTGTTTGGCCTATATATTAGTATATTTTTTCATGTAACATTTAGAATGTTTATTTTGTTTTCCCTATGACAAGCCGATAGGCTAATGACTTGGGTGTGATTCAGTGACCTGCTTTTCCTGCCATGTTTTTCAAGTGATTATCCTATTTTCTACTATGGATCATACTCAGATTTCATCTACATGAATCAATATGTGTATCCTATTTTAGGAGTAGTGTTACTATTGTATTATTATTTTAGGAGTAGTGTTACTATTGTATTATTATTTTATGTGTACTATTGTAGTGTTACTATTTATATTATTATTTGTGCATCATTATAGTTTTACTATCCAACTGTAATTTGCAATTTGCTGGCAGTTTATTCTGGACGTCTTGGTGTAACAAAAGAAGGCAAAAGGAGAGTTTAAATATCCCATTGAAGATTGGTGCATCAGGTGTCACTATCCATAGTAATTCTTTTATCTCCTTATGAATGGGTTGTTTCAGGTTTAATGATTTGGAGTGAAGGGATTATAATTTCCTCATTTGAATAATGAAGACAATATATTATTGTTTTCGAGAACAATATTTGTAAAAATATTTATTACTTTTATTGCAGATTTTGATGGATTAAATAAATTTTCAGCATTGTCAAAATAAAATTGTATGCTATTCTTTTATATAAATTTAGCATATCACTAATTTATTTAACTGTATAGAATATATTTCTAAGAATTGATTATTTATATAAATGCATAGAATATCTTTCTATGAAATCAATCAAATTTGTTAAATTTTTGGTATTGACATTTTAAAATAAATAAAATGTCGTGTACGAAGTACGGGCAAAATGCTAGTTAGGTTTAAAATCTCAAAATACTCATCGATTATCATATTTTTAATTACAAAATTATTTGAATATATATACAGTTTTGAAAAATAATTAGTTCAATGCCCGTGCCTTGCACGGGCTTTTACACTAGTTATGAACTTATATCTATGATTATTATATATTTTAATTTTAATTTTAATTTATGACTAAATTATATTTGTTATAATTTAATGTATTTATTGTCAAAAGTTCTATTTTACAAATTTTTTATTTTTTTACACAAATTTACTACTCCAATCTAATTTCTTATTCTTAAATATATTTTTTTCAAACCCATCTATTTAATTTTATATATTGCAATTGATTGATTATTATATTTTGCCTAATTACATATTATGACCTCACGTTAATATTTTCTTTTTCTCGAACCACAAATTTTTGCGGATACCCACGACCTCTCGTGAATAGCCACTTTTACTCATACTCGCAATATATAAATGTGATTATATATCATGAGATTACTGGTTCGATATCCAACAATGACATAAATTCGTTATTATCTAATATAATATTAATATCGTAATTAATCATAGCTCAATTGCATATTTTATTTAAATATTTAACATATTTCAAGTCTAAATTTGTTATATATTATTATTTTTTTTTAATTTTTTTTAAAAATTTGTACTAACAAAAATTTTGAATTCAACTTTATGAACTTCATTTCTCATATTTAAAAAATTATTAATAAATAACTCACATATGATGGTGTGACAAAAAAACACATATATAATGCATTTATTACATGAAAAGTAAATATATGATAAAATGGGTGATGGTTTGTGCATTAAGATTTTTAAAAGGAAGATTAAAATCTAAGTAGATCAAGTGGTCATAACAACAAACTATGATCATGAGGTTGCTGGTTCGATACCCAATGAAGACAAAAATATAAACTTTTTTTAGCAAAACTTTCTAAATAGTGGTACATACGTAATTATACAAAATAAAAGGGTATAATAGTCATTTCATAGCCATTAAAATGGCAAACTTTGCCCTTGTGTTGGGAGAACACAAGGGCAAAAATTGCCAAAAAAATGGCTGTGAAGTTACTGTTTTACCCCTACATATCACAAAATTGCAAAAATGCCATCCTTTCATAATTTATTCTAAAAATATACGATTTTATGTATTTATTGGGAATTGAACCTCTAACCTCTTCTATCAAATTTAATGACATAACCACTATGCTACATTGCATTTTGAGTTCGTCTTCTCTACGAATCAATTTTCCATCTTCCTTTCTTACTTTCTTAGAGTCTATACTTAACAGTACAAGTAGAAGATTACTTAACGACATCACAACATATTAACATGACGGTTTACACAATGAAAATGATAAGAAAATATACCTAAGGTCAGGAAGATTTACAGGACTATCTCACTCTTCCTCGTAAACAGCAACCCTCATAATTTGGATGTCCGAGCCCCCATTACTGAACTCTATGGTGTGAACAATTCGTTGTCTTTTGTGACAACCTTTAACCAAGCACTAACCAAAGCAGTAGTGAGATTGTGCAACTATTAAATCTTTATGAACCAATAAAAGGCATGAATAATCAAAATCTTTCATAGAGTTGGTACAAACCTCTTCTAATAAGACATATATATACAACTAAAAGTATATTTACGTAATGTTACTGTATATACAAGAATACAAGGGCAAAAAGTGCCAAAAAAATGGCTGTGAAGTTAAAGTTTTACCCCTACATATCATAAAATTGCAAAAATGCCATCCTTTTATAATTTATTCTAAAAATATATGATTTTATGTATTTATTGGGAATTGAACCTCTAACCTCTTCTATCAAATTTAATGACATAACTACTATGCTACATTGCATTTTGAGTATGCATTCAAAATTACGCGCACTTGTATGGTCTGTAGAAGCTTACTTATCTACCTCTAGTGGTAAACCGATCCCACAAAGAAAAGAATTGTACAGTACGAAATAACATAAAAACAGATTCATTAATAAAAAGATATGGGCCCTGTATTTATATTTATTCAAATTGTTCCTTTTTGACAGGAATAAAAAAACAAAGAAATAAATATTGGAGTACGCTTCGATTTCATCCTAATGTAAATGGAGTAGTATACCAACAAAAGAAAGTATTCAATTTCATTGAAGTTACAGATGAGAATAACGAATTTTTTTTTATTGAGTTCTCATCCAAAGAAGAAAAAAAGATCGAATAACCGTTCTATGATGAAAAAACCCGCCCGTTTTATTTTGTATGTATAGGAGGTATACACTATACAATCAACTATATATATTCTGAATACTGGACTGGAAAGGAATTTGAGAATTCTTAAGATGTAAGATATGGAATTATAGTCTAAATAGAACCGTGATCTAAAGAGATCCATTAACCTAAGTGCAAAAATAGATAACCTAAGTGCAAAAATAGACTTTAAATTTTATATTTGAATGTTAGGGGCAAAAATGTCATTTCATAAGTATTATTAGTAAACATACTTTTTAAATAATATAATAAAAATTAAAAATATTGTTAAATTGTACACCATATTGTAAAAATTCTTAATGTGGTTTGCAGATATTATTTGTTAATATATATATTATAGCCATAATATTAGGGATTTCCTATATTTAGACTTTCCTTATTTCTTTGATATGTAAGCTATATAGGCAGGATCCTTGTAATTGTCTTTTGGTTAAGCTGAATAATATGATTACTCTTTACCACGTTTACATGGTATCAGAGCCAACATATTCCCAACCCTAGCCGCTGCTGTAACATATACATACATATATACTCCCATATAATATTATACATATATACATACTTAATTACATCTACATATAGTTTAAAACACAACCATCGCTGTTAGACTAGCCTGCTTCAATCTATCTTCAATCCTAGCCGCCACCGGAGCTTCCACACGCCGCTGCCACGTGAGACACACACGCTACCTGGAGGGGTTTTTTGTTCTTTGATCTGTCTTAGTTCCATACTGTTTATATATATGGATGAGTATGTTTCGAGGGGATGAAGTACATGCTAACCTATATTCGGTGTCTGTGTACTAGTATTAGATACATTTTTTTGTTGAAGTTTATGGTTTATGGGGAATTTGTGTGAGAATTTCAGGGCTGATTTTATATATTATAAGTCAGATATTTTTATTTGTTGATTTTGGGTGTGAAGTATGTCAGGCTCAGGCTCTAGTATGCAGAGTACATCAGTTACAGAAGTGTTTTCAGCGGGTAATAAACTTACAGAGAAAAAATTAGAAGGTGTTGGTAATTATCAGCAATGGAAAAAAATTGTAAAATTGGCACTGGTGAGTAGGGATCAGGGAGATCATTTAACTTCGACTAAATCAGAAAAATCTGATGCTTCATGGGAAGTAGTTGATGCACGCATACTTTATCAGTTGTTGAACTCTATGGAAGGTAATATCGTCGATTTGGTAACTCACATCAACACGGTTAAAGAACTGTGGGATTATTTGGAGGTTTTGTATTCGGGCCAAAATAATATGGCTCGTATTTTTGAGGTATCTCAAGAATTTTTTCGAATCAGTAGGGATGGACGCCCACTTACTCAGTTTTTTTGCATACTTTAAAAAATTATATGAGGAATATAATTCGTTGCTCCCTATATCTTCTGAGGTCGCGAAAATGAAGACTCAAAGGGAACAACTTGCTGTTATGGGGTTTCTTGGATCTCTTGGTCCCGAATTTGAAAGTGTTCGTTCGCAGCTTCTCAGTAGCACTGAATTACCATCTTTAACTGATACATTTGCTCGAGTTTTACGAGTTTCCAGAGAAACTTCTTCTACTGGTGTTGATCTTGAACAATCTACATAAAAATCTGCACTTCTCACATCTATTACATCTGATAGTAAGCCACCGCTACACAATGGTGGTCGTGGCAGATTTTGCTTCTCGTAGTCGTGGTCGTGGGTTTTCTTCTGTTGGACGAGGTAGTATTATGAATGTTCGTAATGGAGGTAGGGGTAGTCAGCCTACAGTGTTAGGCCCGTGTTATCATTGTGGAAAGTACGGTCATGTTCAACATTTTTGTCGACATTTAGCAGCCACCTCAAGAGTGGCTAACATTGCTGAGTCTGGTTTACCACAATCAATGGCTTCCTCAGATACCACGATCACACTTTCCCCGTCAGAGTATGCAGCTTTTACTCAGTTTCAGATTTCTCAACAGCCATCTCCATCCACTGCAGGCCTTGTTCAGACAGGTAATGGTGATGCGCGTGCATGTCTCACCACTTCTCTTCCTTGGGTCATTGATTCAGGGGCATCAGATCATATGACAGGTATATCTTCAAATTTGTCTAATTTCCAACCGGTGTCTGATATTCCTTCTGTTACATTGGCTAATGGTTCCAAAGCGATTGTTAAGGGAACGGGAACAGCTACCCTCTCTCCATCATTGTCTTTATCATCTACATTATTTATGCCTGAATTTCCGTTTAATCTTTTGTCGGTTAGTAAACTGACAAAATCACATAATTGTTCAATCACCTTTTTTCCCGACTCTTGTGTCTTTCAGGATCTTTCGACGAAGAAGGAGATTGGTAGAGGCCATGTTTATGGAGGCTTATATGTGTTTGATGAGGCTAGTTCCCGATCTATAGCATTGATAGAATTTGGAATGAAACGTTGCATCTATGATCCTTCTATGTTTTATTTTAAGGGGGAGTCAGGGAGACGATTTTTCTTGGTTGTTTATGTTGATGATATTGGTATAACTGGGGATGACAAGGAGGGAATTCAAGCTCTCAAGTCATTTCTAATGACTAAATTTGAGACTAAAGATTTGGGAAAATTACAGTATTTTCTGGGTATTGAAGTGGCACAGTCAGAGAAAGGAATTGTTTTATCGCAGCGAAAGTATGTCTTGGACATGTTGGAAGAAACGGGGTTGTTAGGAGCAAAACCAGCTATTTCACCAATGGATGGTAGTCAAAAATTAACAGATCAAGAAGGTGATTTATTTGAGAATCACAAAAGATATCGAAGATTGGTTGGAAAACTCAACTATCTCACCGTCACTAGACCAGACATTGCTTTTCCCGTGAGTGTTGTTAGTCAGTTCCTTTCATCTCCTCGAGTACCACATTGGGAAGCGATCATTCGAATATTAAAATATATTCAGGGTGCTCCTGGGAAAGGTTTACTATTTTGTGATCATAGACATTTGAAGTTAATGGCATATTCTGATGCTGATTTGGCAGTTAAGCGATCTACCACAGGATATTGTGTATTTTTTGGAGGCAATTTAGTTGCGTGGAAAAGTAAGAAACAACAAGTTGTTTCAAGATCTAGTGCAGAGTCCGAATATAGAGCCATGGCAGACACGTGTTGTGAGCTTGAATGGTATAAACATTTATTAACAGAGTTGGGTTTTGAGAACTTAGTACCGATGACCCTTTGGTGTGACAATAAAGCTGCTCAGTACATCGCGGCTAATTCAGTTTTCCACGAACGAACGAAGCATATTGAAAGGGACTATCATTTTACTCATGAAAAGATTGAAGATGGAACAATTACTACTAGACATGTGTGGACTGCTGAGCAAGTTGCAGATGTGTTTACTAAACCTTTAAACGCGTCGAGAATATCGTATCTTTGTGACAAGCTCGACATGGTTGACATATATGCTCCAGCTTGAGGGGGAGTGTTAATATATATATTATAGCCATAATATTAGGGATTTCCTATATTTAGACTTTCATTATTTCTTTGATATGTAAGCTATATAGGCAGGATCCTTGTAATTGTCTTTTGGTTAAGCTGAATAATATGATTACTCTTTACCACGTTTACATTATTTAATAACTTTTTCCAAAAACAAAAATTAGTTATATATTATTATATATTTTAATTTTAATTTTAATTCATGACTAAATTATATTTGTTATAATTTAATGTATTTATTGTAAAAAGTTCTATTTTACAAATTTTTTAATTTTTTACACAAATTTACTACTCCAATCTAATTTCTTATTCTTAAATATATTTTTTTCAAACCCATCTATTTAATAGTATATATTGCAATTGATTGATTATTATATTTTGCATAATTACATATTATGACCTCACGTTAATATTTTCTTTTTCTCGCAACCACAAATTTTTGCGTATACCCACGACCTCTCATGAATAGCCACTTTTACTCATACTCGCAATCTATAAATGTGATTTTATATCATGATATTACTGGTTCAATATCCAACAATGACATAAATTCGTTATTATCTAATATAATATTAATATCGTAATTAATCATATCTCAATTGCATATTTTATTTAAATATTTAACATATTTCAAGTCTAAATTTGTTATATATTATTTTGTTTTTTTTTATTTTTTTTTAAAAATTTGTACTAACAAAAATTTTGAATTCAACTTTATGAACTTCATTTCTCATATTTAAAAAATTATTAATAAATAACTCACATATGATGGTGTGACAAAAAAACACATATATAATGCATTTATTACATGAAAAGTAAATATATGATAAAATGGGTGATGGTTTGTGCATTAAGATTTTTAAAAGGAATATTAAAATCTAAGTAGATCAAGTGGTCATAACAACAAACTATGATCATGAGGTTGCTGGTACGATACCCAGTGAAGACAAAAGTATAAACTTTTTTTAGCAAAACTTTCTAAATAGTGGTACATACGTAATTATACAAAATAAAAGGGCATAATAGTCATTTCACAGCCATTAAAATGTCAAACTTTGCCCTTGTGTTGCCTTATTATATATAGTAATAGATAGATGACATAAATTGATTAAAGTTTACTTAAGGGGCAACATATCTTATGTGAATTTAATATACTCTTATAGCAGCTAGCAATATTAATTTTCAGCATGGTGTATTGGATAAAATTAATGTAAATTTTAAGAAAATGTTGTACTGTGAATATAATATATCAGTGTATATAGTTCTGAACTTGATTTTTAAATTTTAAATTTGTATAAGAATTTGGTCTTATGTGAATTGTTGCCTATTTATTTGATACTGATGAATTACATAAAAAAAACTTCAGGTTACATATTTTATTAGTGTTTTAATGGATCGTAATTGGATAAAAGCACATCGGTTGTCAAAAGAATACAAAGATGGTGTGGAAAAGTTTTGTGAACATGCTGCTAAAAATGCCAAGAATATTAGTTTCATCTTATGCCCGTGTAAGAAATGTTTGAATGTGATAGAAGTTAATGGTCCAGATCAATTGAAAGAACACTTGATGTTTCACGGTATGGATAAAACCTATACATGTTGGACATATCACGGTGAAAAGAAAGGAGAACCTAGCTCTAGAAATTTTGACTTTGATTATCAGTTTGTTGATACAATTGAAACTGATGTTATGGAAGACACGGGTGATAGTTCTAGTGTTGAAAAGGATATCCCAAACAAGATTAATGATGAATTACGTGATCATCCGGATATGCATGAGGGTTTAAAGGATGATGCTGCTTTACCATTGTGGCCTGGGTGCACCAAGGCTTCTAGATTATCAGCTGTGTTGACTCTATATAACTTAAAAGTTGGACATCAAATTTCTGATGCATTCTTCACAGAGATGCTCACATCTGTTAGTGAACTCTTGCCAGATGGTAATGTCCTCCCACGTAGAGCATATGAGGCTAAACAAATGCTTAAATCCATTGGATTAGTACATAACCGGATACATGCTTGCCCAAATGATTGCATTCTTTATCGAAAAGAGTACGCAGAGTTAGATGAATGTCCAAAGTGTCAGTTAAAACGTTTCAAGAATAGAAATTCTCCAACCAAGGTCATATGGTACTTCCCAATAATACCTAGAATCAGACGATTGTATGCTAGTGCAGAAGACTCTAAGCAGTTAACTTGGCATCATGATGGGAGAATTAAAGATGGAATGTTGAGACACCCTGCCGATTCACCTCAGTGGAAGTCATTTGATGATGTACATCAGGACTTTGGGAAAGAACCAAGGAATCTTCGCCTAACACTTTCAACTGATGGAATGAACCCTCACAGTCTTCAAAGTACTTCTCATAGTACTTGGCCTGTCATTTTGATGATCTATAATTTGGCACCGTGGCTCTGTATGAAGCGCAAATATATGATGATGTCTACCTTAATATCTGGTCCTGTACAACCTGGTAATGACATTGATGTATATTTGGCACCTTTGATCGAGGACTTGAAGCTACTTTGGGAAGAGGGCATTGAAGTAGAAGATCGATATAGAAATGATCATTTTAGGTTGAAGGCCATGTTGTTCGGAACAATAAGTGATTTTCCTGCTTATAGCAATCTATCTGGTTATAGTGTCAAAGGTTATGATGCATGTCCTTTGTGTGGTGAGGAGACCGATACCATACGATTAAAGCATTGTAAGAAGTGTGTTTATATGGGGCATAGACGGTGGTTGGAACCAAATCATCGGTATCAAATTATGACAATGGCATTCAATGGTGAAGTTGAAAAGCGAGGTCATCCTCGAATACTATCGGGCACTGAAGTCTTCAAAGAGGTTGAAAATCTTAAAATACAGTTTGGTAAGAAATTTGCAAAGGATATTCCTTCTAAGGGTTGGAAAAAATGTTCAATCTTCTTTGAATTACCTTATTGGAAGGACCTTTATGTCAGACATATTATTGATCTCATGCATGTACAGAAAAATGTGTTTGACAGCCTCATTGGAACTTTGTTGGGTGTCCAGGGTAAAACAAAAGATGGTTGGAATGCCAGAATGGACATGATGGACATGGGAATAAGAAGCGAACTAGCCCCTGTGGAAGTGGAAGGAAAGAAACCTTATTTGCCTCCTGCCGCCTATACACTATCCAGGAATGAGAAGAAATTGTTATTACAAACACTTCATTCTATCAAGGTCCCTGAAGGATACTCATCGAACATAAAAAATCTTGTGGATTTGAATGAAATGAAATTGAAGGGCTTAAAGTCCCATGATTGTCATGTCATCATGGAGAATTTTCTTCCTATCGCTATGCGTTCAATATTGCCAGAAAAGGTGAGGGTGACAATCACAAAGTTGTGTTGGTTTTTTAAATCAATGAGCAGCAAAGCCATTGACCCAAGAAGGTTGTCGTATCTACAACGACAAATTGTGGAGACACTTTGTGAGGTTGAGATGTATTTCGCGCCATCTTTCTTTGACATCATGGTTCATGATAAGTGGATTTTATATCCACTTGGAACATTCTATATCGGCTTAAATTGATTGTTTTGGACTCAAGTTTGTGTAGTTTTGATGTGTTTTGTGTAGTTGTGCAGGTTTGCAAGAATATCTAAGCTTTTGTCGTTTTTCGAGATTTAATTGATTAAAATTCGGATTTTCCGGGAAGGCTGCGCAGCTTATACTGTTTTGGCCATATCTGGAGTTCTAGAAGTCCGTTTTCAGCGATCTTACTGCCCACGCGAAGCTTGAGAGATTTTCTACAACCTGGGATAGGAAACAAGTGCAAGAAATATGCTGAATTAAATCACGCACGTGATCTTGTTAAAGAAGGCTTCGAATTTACTGTTTTGCCCTTTTTCTAATTCTAATTGTATTCTGGACAATTTTGGGTACCTTCTTTAAATCCTAATTGTAATAGAAGGTAATATCTTGCTAGGCAAGATTTGTAGAGCCTATTTAAACACATCCTACCATTGTAAATCAGAACAATTGATAGATAACAATTCATAGAGAACAATTCATAGCTAACAATTCATAGCTTTTAATTGTATCAAGGTACTTTCGATCTTCAATTCTTTCTTCAATATTATATTTTCATTCATTATCATTATTATTTTGTTTTCTTCTTTAATTATGTGTAACTAATTCTCTAATCTGAGGATTGGGTAGTATTCCTTGGTATTCATGCATGCTTGATTACGTGATTTTCTGCTTTGCTGATCTGTTAATGAGATCTTAACACAATTAGAAGAGTAGCTAACTTTTGATTGTATTCTAGGGATTGTAATAAGCTTGGGAGAGAAGTTGCAATCTTAGTACATGATTTAACAGACATAATTTGAATATTAGATCGGGAGATTAATAGGAGAATTGTGAGACATATAATTCTTGGCACTTAACAGTTTATAGATATACTTTGGTTGTATCACGGGAGTGACAATTAGGGTGTAGCTGTAGGCACTATATTGTAACCTGGGAGGGTACAGTATAACTTTAGAAGAATTGTTTTCAGCAAGGTAGGAACACAGATATCACATTAATATTGAGCATGTATTGAGACCAAGTGAAGAACCCCAGTTCTTAGATTGTTTTCCCATATATTTGAATCTCAGTTTAAAATCAATTCTTAGTGATTATAATTAGTTCTTGGTTAATTTAGTTAATACACAAACCCAAAATTCTTCTCACACACTTCTAGACGAAAAGAGATAAGAAACCTGAACTTTGTATTAAATTTAGTCCTTCCATGAGAACGAACACATAAAAATACTACTAACAAATTGGCGCCGCTGCCGGGGAAGGCAGTATAGTTGAGTTTAGGCTAATTGTTTCTTATTGTTTAGATTTTATCTTTGTATATATTTTTCTTTTCTTTCTTTTTGTATTTCTTTCTTTGGTTTTGAGGAGAGAGACTAGATGGAGTACAACTTTGGTTGGAACAATGCCCAGAATTTCTACAACAGTCAGGAACGATATCAAGACTTCAATCCTTACCCACAATTCAATTCCTATGAGGATTGTAATGCATATCAGGTGAATTCGTTCTATTCTGAGAACTCATTTTATGCTCCATATGCCCCTAGCAATGATTATTCATATTCGTTTGAAAATCAATATCATGATGATGTTTATCCATATATGTGTAATGATGTTGATACGAGTTTAACTCAGTCTAATCCTCCTTTACCTGCTGATTGGGAGATTGCGCTCAATAAAATGATTCAAGGAACTCAGTCTAATCCTTCTTTACTTTCTTTGGGAGTTTTTGATGAACCAACTTTAGAAATTGCTAGTGATAATGATATTCCATGTGATTCAATAGCTTGGTACGAGGAGAATGCTAAACTAAATAATTTTATTTGGGAAGTTCGAGCAGTGTGGTATGAAGGATGTTATCGAACTCCTCCTTGTGTCAATTTTCCTCTATGCCATGATTCTTGTTTAGCAGTTGATGATAATGTTATGTCTGATGAGTCTACTTGTGTAGTTGATAATTGTCCCATGCGCATTAATGATAATTTGGATGCAATTGAAATTCTACCAATTATAGAAAATTTTGAGCTTAATACATTGGTAGACGAGATTAAAATTGATGAGTGTCCAATTATAAAAGTGAAGGAAGTTAAGATTGAGGAAGTTGAAAATCTTGCTTTAGAGTATAAGGATCCGATTTGGGAGGAGTATATGAGTCGTACTTATAATGATTATTCTGACGACTTTTCTAGCTATTTTAATGTTTCCAAGTCTCTTGAGCATGATAGGTTCTTGGAAGTTTTCGTACCTTTCAATGAATCTAAGGTTTATTTGCACAATATGCTTATATTACAAATTCGTAGATATGTGCATCTGTTTGCTTTTTATCCTCATTGAAGTTTCCAGGTATAATCGGCGTCAAGCTATTGACGTTAAAGGAGCGCTTCGTGGGAGGCAACCCACGCATTAGTGTAGGAAAAATTTTTTTTTGAGTGTTTTTTCAAAAAAAAAAAAAAGTTGATCAGAATAGGTTCAAGGCTGTAGCGCCATTTTCAAGGCTGCGGCGCCAGGCATCATCTGTCCGTGTGTGGATTTTATGTCCGTGTTATTTTAGCTGTGAAGAAAAAATAAAAAAAATCGTGACAAAGTGTTAACAGGAGATGACACGCGTCCGAGCCATATCTTGCAAAAGCTTCTGGCCAGGTGAGTAATCACGAGCATGTTGTGATTATATATATGTTTTAACATATACCAAACCAATTCCTACCCCTTTTCTAATTATTTTCTCCACCTAAAATCCTAATTCTAGTCTTATATTAATTCCAAAATATTCCCAATCCATCTTCTATTTCATATTTTATTTTATTTTATTTATTTTTATTTTTATTTTTTACTTTTATTATTAGTATTTTCCCCCCAATTATATATATCCACCTATCCATACAAATTCCATTCCTCTTTTATTTATTTAAATCTCTAAAAATTCAATTCTAAAGAGGAATTAATTGCAAGTTCACCTCTTCGATTCGTATTGGGTAAATCTTTTTCTCTAATTTTATTTTTATTACGAATTTGTGTTCTTGTAAATTGGGAATTTTGTATTATTCTTGGAATTTGGGCTATTATTGGTGTGATATTGCTTGGTAATTATTGGTGGAGCTTCTTGTGAGTTGGGTATTGATTCTTATGGCTCCTAGCGTGGATTAGGTGGTGTAAGGCGCATTGCAGGTATGTTTTTTGCTATCCCTTGTAATTACTTCCATTCAATGCGGACATTGAATATTTTAAGTTTGGGGGTGGTTTGAGGGATTAGTAGTTGTTGTTGTATTATTTGTTCATGTAGGATTTCATGCCTTGCATATTAGTAGTAGTAAATTATGCATTTATGTTTGTGTTATCTACGTTTGTTTCATATAGGACATTCTGTTTTTATTTTTTCGTATATCATGTGAGTTCATAATAGTTTGCATTTGCACCCATGCTTGATAGGAATTTTGTGTTGTTGACGCTTTTGATTGAGAAGTGATATGCTTTGTTCTTGTGCACACACATACACTAGTAAGTTGAAGCTAGTAGACTTATTGAATGTTGTGAGTAATTAGAAGGACATGAATATGTGCAAGATGATTTAGTTTGCATGCTTTGAATACAAGTCATTGCGTTAGAGAGATTTTTGCTTGGGATTGAGTATGTTTTTCCACCAAGTGAGATTTTGAGCCATATTGCATATTTTTTGCAATTTATTCGTTTGCTTGAGTGTCCACGGATTGTTTGCATTGTTAGCAGTTGTTTGAGGTCTTTCTTGAAACGCATGACATTATTTGACGATTAAAATGATAAAGGCAATTAGGAATAACCGTATATTTTCCCATATTACCACACCATGTTTACATGATCAATTAGTTAACCCGTTGAGCTTAATCCTATTTTTCGGTGACACACCACATTACTTGCCTATATCTTTTTCTTGTATTGGCCTTACATTAATTTGAACCCACATTGTCAAAGGCTAGTAGAGTGCTTAAGGGAGTAATAAGGTGTGCAAGGGGGTTTATTGTTGGTCGTACTTTTGAGGGAAATATTGAAATTGGGTTTGTTTACTTGATAGTCGGCATATGTAATAAATTGTGGGATCATTGTTATTGTTTTATTTAGCTCTCGAAAAAAAAAGAAAAAAAAAGAAAAAAAAAAGAAAAAAAAAAGAAAAGAAAAAAAAAGAAAAAATATTATGAGAGCATGTTTGTGTTTGTTATGATCCTACTTTAGTCGACTAGTCGAGTGTTCTTAGTAAAATTTATGTGGGAGGAACATAGGGTGTTGTGTATGATTTATTATGGTGCTTACTAGCTTTTGACACTTCACCTGTTTTGGCTTATTTGACATACCTTGTCCCTAGCCCACGTTACAACCCAATTAAAGACCTTTTGATTATCGTCATTGATGTATGTTGTGTTAAGAGTTAGACTGATACCAAATGTCAAGCATGTTTATGATTTTGTTGGAATTGAGTGATACACTTACCCTTGTTCTTGAGTGAATATTCTTTTGTGAGTGGATTGTGAGTGTTTGCTTGTTTTTGCGTATGAGATCCCGAGTTTTGTCTCAAAGATGTGCTCTTGTAGGCTTAGCATGTTTACTAACTTATTCTTACACTTGACATGGGCTTGTGAGAACTTATGCATGTTCATTGAGTAGACTATGTGAATACTTGCACTTTCGACACCAAGACATTGCGTATTTACTTTGATTCTTAAGTTGATATGGCATGAGAGGATTTGAAGGTATGGTAGGCTAGATTAATTGCATTTGCATATTAGTTGCATTCATGCATTGCATTGCATTAGGTTAAATGGATTTTGTGGGTACATTCGCTATAGGCCCTCACGAGACCTTACTCGTCCACTAGGGCTGCCTAGGGGTTTAAAGGGCTTGTTGCATATGCCAAATGCAACCGTGATCACCTACGGAAGTGGTACTAATTAGGTAGTTGTAATTGTTTATGCTTGATGACAAGCATCGGTTTAAGTTTGGGGGTGTTTGATAAGTGGATTTTATATCCACTTGGAACATTCTATATCGGCTTAAATTGATTGTTTTGGACTCAAGTTTGTGTAGTTTTGATGTGTTTTGTGTAGTTGTGTAGGTTTGCAAGAATATCTAAGCTTTTGTCGTTTTTGGAGATTTAATTGATTAAAATTCGGATTTTCCGGGAAGGCTGCGCAGCTTATACTGTTTTGGCCATATCTGGAGTTCTAGAAGTCCGTTTTTAGCGATCTTATTGCCCACGCGAAGCTTGAGAGATTTTCTACAACCTGGGATAGGAAACAAGTGCAAGAAATATGCTGAATTAAATCGCGCACGTGATCTTGTTAAAGAAAGCTTGGAATTTACTGTTTTGCCCTTTTTCTAATTCTAATTGTATTCTGGACAGTTTTGGGTACCTTCTTTAAATCCTAATTGTAATAGAAGGTAATATCTTGCTAGGCAAGATTTGTAGAGCCTATTTAAACACATCCTACCATTGTAAATCAGAACAATTGATAGATAACAATTCATAGAGAACAATTCATAGCTAACAATTCATAGCTTTTAATTGTATCAAGATACTTTCGATCTTCAATTCTTTCTTCAATATTATGTTTTCATTCATTATCATTATTATTTTGTTTTCTTCTTTAATTATGTGTAACTAATTCTCTAATATGAGGATTGGGTAGTATTCCTTGGTATTCATGCATGCTTGATTACGTGATTTTCTGCTTTGCTGATCTGTTAATGAGATCTTAACACAATTAGAAGAGTAGCTAACTTTTGATTGTATTCTAGGGATTGTAATAAGCTTGGGAGAGAAGTTGCAATCTTAGTACATGATTTAACAGACATAATTTGAATATTAGATCGGGAGATTAATAGGAGAATTTTGAGACATATAATTCTTGGCACTTAACAGTTTATAGATATACTTTGGTTGTATCACGGGAGTGACAATTAGGGTGTAGCTGTAGGCACTATATTGTAACCTGGGAGGGTACAGTATAACTTTAGAAGAATTGTTTTCAGCAAGGTAGGAACACAGATATCACATTAATATTGAGCATGTATTGAGACCAAGTGAAGAACCCCAGTTCTTAGATTGTTTTCCCATATATTTGAATCTCAGTTTAAAATCAATTCTTAGTGATTATAATTAGTTCTTGGTTAATTTAGTTAATACACAAACCCAAAATTCTTCTCACACACTTCTAGACGAAAAGAGATAAGAAACCTGAACTTTGTATTAAATTTAGTCCTTCCCTGAGAACGAACACACAAAAATACTACTAACAGTTCATTTGACTGTTCACTTGATTTATGAGACTAGGATGTGTGGTCCTGCACGTATGAGATGGATGTACCCAGTCAAGCGATATTTGAAAATTTTGAAAGAATATGTGATGAACAGATCTCGACCGGAGGGTTGCATAGCAGAACGCTATTTAATAGAAGAAGCAATAGAGTTTTGGTCAGAATTTATCCCAAATGTGGATGCAATTGGTCTACCAATTGATCGTCATAGTGGTAGAATTGATGGTGAAAGTGTAACTGGAGGTCAACATGTAGAGATTGATAGTGCACAATGGCATCGGGTGCACCTTTGTGTTTTACACAACACTGTTGACGTTGTTCCCTTTGTAGATCTGCATAAGCAAGCAATCACTTTAGAAAATCCAGGTAGAGGTGCTAATTGGATAGAAGTAGAGCATAATCGTACATTTATTGTTTGGTTCAAGAATCATGTCACAGATGAGTTACTAAAAAAAATGAATCAATATCGGATAGGATTAAATGGTTGTCAAGAGGTCCTGATTCATTTGTGTATTCTTACAAATGTTATCTCATAAATGGATACACATTTTACACAAAAGAGCATGATGCAACAAGCACAATGCAGAATAGTGGAGTTGCAATTACCGCAACAGCACTGCACCAATCAAGTATTGACAAAGATCCAACTTTGGCCCAAACCACTTACTTTGGAAGAATTGAGAATAAATGGATACACATTTTACACAAAAGAGCATGATGCAACAAGCACAATGCAGAATAGTGGAGTTGCAATTATCGCAACAGCACTGCACCAATCAAGTATTGACAAAGATCCAACTTTGGCCCAAACCACTTACTTTGGAAGAATTGAGAATATTTGGGAGCTCGATTATGTTGGATTTAGGGTGCCGATGTTTGATTGCAATTGGGTTAACAATGTCGGTGGTGTGCATGTTGAAGAATCGGGATTCATACGGGTTGATCATACCAAGGTCGGGTATAAAGATGATTCGTTCATAATGGCAATGCAAGCCCAACAAGTTTTCTATGTTACTAATCCGGTTGATAAGAAGTGGTCGATTGTTGTGTTGTCGAATAAACTCAACAATAGTTATCAAGTTAATGATGGTATAAACGAAGAAGATGCCATGGATGATCCTTTTGACAGAGCCAATATTTCCACAAACATTAACGATGATGATGAATGTTATTACTCTAGAAATGATCATGATGAGGGAGAATATGTGAATCCAGAATTTCTTAATGTGCATGGGCACGAAAGATCAAAGCCTACTAAAAAACGCAAAAGGAAAAGTAAAGCTAAGAAATGTACGTACAATTACTTTAATTACTATAAATTTTCTGTCAAATTAACCTTGTTTATTATTTTATTACACTAGGTAGATATTATAATTACCTCCCAGCTGCTCCTGGATGCTGGTATTCCCAGAAATATATGTTTACCTGGACAGTAATCTAGTAATCCCAGAATTGTATAAATATAATATGAATTCTGAAATATCTTACAAGATATTCTACCAAATGCTATATGTCAACTGAATAGAAATGAATACTGATAAGTGGATTTATATCCACTTGGATCATTCTATTTTGGCTTAAATTGGTGTCTTGTATCTCAAGTGTGTGTGTGTTTTAATATGTTTTTGTGAGATTTGTGCAGGGTGTATTCCAGATGTGGATATTGCATTTAGTAGGTGCTATATGGTGTTTTTAGTGTCAAGAAAGCAAGTGCTTGGAGTTGCAAATGAAAGCGGAGAAGAAATCAACTTAAAAGAAAAATTGCAGTCTGTTCAGCATACCTTGGGCGCGGGCGCGCGGAGAGAAGCATGTGCTGCGCGCGGGCGCGCGGGAAGAAATGACTGGCAGGAAGGCGCGCGCGGGCGCGGTGGATTTAGCCTTGGGCGCGCGCGGCCGCGCGGGAGACGGCAGAAAATTCCTGGAATTGTATTTTAATTAGGAAATTGCCGTTTTCTTCTCCTAATTCATATGGCAAACACTTGGGACGATTTGAAGCTTCTGGAATTCAACTTAAACATGGGAATTGCAATTCTATTTCAATTAAAGATGGAAAATTACCGGAATTCTATCCTATTTCAAATACGGTAATCGCTTGGTCAAGGAGGCACTTGGGGGCTATAAATACACACCTTGGGGCACAGAAAAATAATCATCTACACATCCTACACACATAATTCGTTCAGAGCAAGAAGGGAGAGAAGCCAAGGCGAGGATCGTGACGACAAGAAGATCTAGACATAGTTTTCTTGTATTCCTTTGTTAGGCGTATCTTGTGGATGCTCATTACTTTTCCGGATTTGTTCGCTAAACCTTATTTTATTATTGATTTATTCATCATCTTCTTTATTTTGTTTACTACCATGCTTTCATCAAATCCCATGGTGACGAAAGGTTCGATTATGAACTAATCGTTATCGTGGGGTCCTAGTGGATTTATCTATGTAGCTTAGTAGTTTGCATGCCTTAGAGATTTATGTGTGGTGAATTATTGATATCCTTGTATGGTTATGCTTATTGAATTTAGGTGCGTCGCGAACATCTAATTTGTTAATCTCTTGCTAAACGAGAGTGGATCTTGAGATTTAGAACTTGCCATGCTAGCATAGGATAGGTTGATGTAATCATCATGATTTGTGGCATGAATAGAGATATTATGCTACCCTATGTGATCTAAGTGAATAACTTGTGCTTCAACCTTTATGTTTTCAAATTCTATAGAGATATAGGGTCTAAACATAATAGGTGCCTATTCATCTTCTATCTCTTTTGTGGATGTATGTCTAGATTGGTACTAGTATACCGAGAGGTAACTTGTACTCTTTTCGTGTTGTTCGATCAGATATCAAAACCATCGCATGTTTTAATCGAAGGCTGCAACTCTAAGTGAAGTAGATAATGAAACTAGGATTCCATGTTATTCTCATATAAGTAATCCGAATTTAAGTCTAGTTAATTGTTTAATTCTTAGTTTTATAATTTTCATCTTAGTTTAATTTAGTTAATCCACCCCTATTTGTTATTTTCTTAGCAGTGAATTAAAACCATACATTATTGCATAGACATATTTTCTGAGTAAAACTTAACCAAGATCTCTGTGGAACGAACTTTAATTGTATTACTTGTGACTACGTGCGCTTGCGTGAATTTTGCATAACAAGTTTTTGGCGCCGCTGCCGGGGATCATCGGTGTTTTTATTTTCAGTTTATGTGTTTGTCAATAGTGGTCGTTAGCGTTCACTGACTCGGATTCTTACTTAGTTTGTTTGTTTCGTGGTGTTTCAGGTACTTGAGTTTGTATGCAAACACGTTCTCAAGCTCGATTACTAAGACTGGCAGAAGACGATCTTGTTGAGAATATAGAGAATAAGGAAGAGGAGACTGAAACTACAGTAGCAATGGCAGATGCAGCAGCAGCTAAGGCTTTGAAGGACTATTCTCAGCCGAAACTCAATGACATTCAGTCGAGCATTGTTAGGCCAGCTATTGCAGCAAACAACTTTGAGATCAAGCCGGGCACAATTCAGATGGTGCAGAATTCAGTCCAGTTTGGGGGAGCTACTACAGAGGATCCAAACATGCATGTTCGGGACTTTATCGAAATCTGCGACACTTTCAAGTGTAATGGTGTGACGGATGATGCTATAAGGTTGAGGCTTTTCCCATTCTCTCTGAGGGATAAGGCTAAGAGCTGGCTACACTCTCTACCACCTGGTTCCATTACTACATGGGAAGATCTTGCTCAGAAGTTCCTTACAAAATTCTTTCCAATGGCGAAAACTGCAGCAATAAGGAACCAGTTGACTCAATTTCAACAACAATCTGGCGAGTCCTTGTGTGAGGCTTGGGAACGCTACAAGGAGATGCTAAGGAAGTGTCCTCATCATGGCATGCCTGATTGGATGGTTATCAATGGATTCTACAATGGGTTGGGAGCACAATCTAGGCCTTTGCTAGATGCAGCATCAGGTGGAGCTCTGTGGGCAAAGAGCTATGATGAAGCTTATGAACTGATTGAGATGATGGCTGCTAATGAATATCAGAATCCAACCCAGAGACTTTCTCAAGGCAAAGTAGCAGGAGTTTTGGAAGTAGATACAGCTTCAATGATTACGGCTCAGTTGAAGGCTCTTGCTATGAAGGTGGATTCTCTTGCTAATTATGGAGTTCAGCAGGTGGCTAGTGTTTGTGAGTTATGTGCGGGCGCACATGAGACGAGTCAATGTGCTATCTCTTCTGAATCAGCACAGTTCGTGAGTAATTTCCAGAGACCTGCTGTACCGGTTCCAGCCACTTATCATCCTAATAATAGGAATCATCCTAACTTCAGCTGGAGCAACAATCAGAATAATCAACAATCTTATCAGCAAGCGAAGCCGTATAATCAGGGTTATCAGCAATCTTATAGGGCACCATATCAACCCCCAGGATTTCAACAGCAACAACCTCAGACTCAGGTGGGGCAATCATCTAATGATAAATCTGATGAGATGTGGATAGCATTGAAGAACCTACAAGCTGGTCAGAAGCTCTTGGAAACTCAGATAGGACAGATTGCAAGTGCCTTGGGTAGTAGGCCACAAGGAACTCTTCCTAGTGACACGGAAGCAAATCCAGGTAGGAGGGACTTCAAGGAGCAGGTGAAGGCCGTAACTTTGAGATCAGGAAGGGTCACATCAGGTTCTAAATCAGCCACTAACGAAGAGGAAGAAGTGCAGAACCAGCAAGTCGAAAATTCTGCATTGCCCGAAATTGAAAAATCTGACTTGGTAGCTGATCAGCTGGAAGGTGAGAAAGAGAAGAGCAAGGAATCTGTTGTTAAGGCTTCTCAGGAGTTGTCTACTAAGAATAATCAGATCTACCCTCCTCCTCCATATCCTGGAAGACTCCAGAAGCAGAATTTGGATAACAAATTTGCTAGGTTCTTAGAAGTGTTCAAGAAGTTGCACATCAACATACCTTTTGCGGAAGCACTTGAGGAGATGCCGAGCTATGCCAAGTTCATGAAGGGTATTCTCTCGCGTAAGTTGAAGCTCGATGCATTAGAGACCGTTGCCTTAACGGAAGAGTGTAGTGCGGTTCTGCAACAGAAATTGCCTCCAAAGCTAAAGGATCCGGGTAGCTTTACTATTCCTTGCACAATTGGTAATCTATTCTTTGAGAAGTGCTTGTGTGACTTGGGAGCTAGCATCAATCTCATGCCCTTGTCAGTATTCATGCAATTGGGACTACCGGATCCAAAGCCAACTAACATCTCGCTTCAGTTGGCTGATCGTTCAATTACTTATCCGAGAGGCATAGTTGAGGATGTCTTGGTGAAAGTTGATAAGCTCATCTTCCCTGCTGATTTTGTTATATTGGATTTCGAGGAAGATAAGAAGATTCCCATAATCTTGGGGAGGCCATTCCTAGCTACGGGTAGTACCTTGATTGATGTGCAGAAAGGAGAGCTCACCATGAGGGTACAAAATCAGAATGTCACCTTTAATGTGTTCAATGCTATGAAGCTTCCGTCTGATGAAGAAGAATGTTTCAATGTTGATTTGGTTGATTCCATGGTAGCCAAGGATCTTGATCATTTGTTGCTAACAGATTCTTTAGAAAAAGCATTGAGTGGGAACTCTGAGGTGAAAGATGAGGATGAAGTAATGCAAATTCAGATGTTGAATGCTAATTCGTGGAAGAGGAAATTTGACATGCCATTTGAGTCTCTTGGGTTAAAGGAGCTGGAAAAGTCACAAATCCGTCTTAAACCATCTATTGAGGAGGCTCCTACTCTTGAACTCAAACCTTTGCCTAGTCACTTGAGGTATGCTTTTCTTGGTGATACCTCTACGCTACCTGTTATTATTTCTTCTAATCTGTCAGATGTCGAGGTAGAAAAGCTCTTGCGTATTTTGAGGAAATTCAAAACAGCAATTGGTTGGACTATAGCAGATATCAAGGGAATCAGTCCTTCGTATTGCATGCATAAAATTCTGCTGGAAGAAGGAGCTAAGCCTACTGTTGAACATCAAAGAAGACTCAATCCGATTATGAAGGAGGTCGTGAAGAAGGAAATTCTAAAGTGGTTAGATGCTGGCATTATCTATCCTATCTCAGATAGTTCTTGGGTGAGTCCGGTTCAATGTGTGCCAAAGAAAGGAGGCATGACAGTTGTTGCTAATGAGAAGAATGAGCTCATCCCTACTCGAACAGTCACAGGGTGGAGAGTTTGCATGGATTATCGGAAGCTCAACAAAGCCACAAGAAAAGATCACTTTCCTCTGCCTTTTATTGATCAGATGCTAGACAGGTTGGCTGGTCACGAGTATTATTGTTTGCTTGATGGATATTCTGGCTATAATCAGATTTGCATTGCTCCGGAAGATCAAGAGAAGACCACATTCACATGTCCTTTTGGCACTTTTGCTTTTCGTCGAGTTTCGTTTGGACTTTGTGGTGCTCCTGCCACTTTTCAAAGGTGCATGATGGCTATTTTCTCAGACATGATTGGCTCGAATGTGGAAGTTTTTATGGATGACTTCTCAGTTTTTGGTACATCTTATGATGAGTGCTTGCATAATCTTGGTTTGGTTTTAGAGAGGTGTGTGGAGACCAATTTGGTGCTTAATTGGGAGAAATGTCATTTTATGGTACAAGAAGGAATTATTCTTGGGCACAAGGTATCTAGCAAGGGACTTGAAGTGGATAGAGCCAAGGTGGAGACAATCGAGAATCTTCCTCCACCTATTTCTGTTAAAGGAATTCGCAGTTTTCTTGGTCATGCAGGATTCTATAGGCGATTCATTCAAGACTTCTCGAAAATTTCTAAACCTTTGTGCAATTTGTTAGAGAAGGATGTTCCTTTCAAGTTTGATGCTGAATGTCTGGCGGCTTTCGAGCTGTTGAAGAAGAAGCTCACTACTACTCCTATCATTACCGCACCCAATTGGGAGGAGCCGTTTGAGCTGATGTGTGATGTTAGTGATTATGTTGTTGGTGCTGTGCTTGGACAAAGGAAGGACAAAATTTTTCATGTGGTTTACTATGCTAGTAAAACCCTAAATGAGGCTCAGCTTAATTACACCACTACAGAAAAGGAGTTGCTAGCGGTTGTCTATGCTTTTGAAAAATTCAGATCTTATTTGCTTGGTACTAAGGTGATTGTGTACACGGATCATGCTGCTATTCGATATCTCATGTCAAAGAAGGATTCTAAGCCTAGGTTGATTCGTTGGGTGCTTCTCTTGCAAGAATTTGATGTGGAGATCAAGGATAGGAAGGGAACGGAAAATCAAGTAGCTGATCATCTTTCACGTTTGGAGGACCAAGGTAAAGATTCACATGCTAAGTCTCTTATTAATGAATCTTTTCCGGATGAGCAACTTTTTGGAGTGCAAGGTGAAGAGCCATGGTTTGCAGATTATGTGAACTATCTTGTTAGTAATGTCATCCCTCCAGAATTCTCTTATGCTCAAAGGAAGAAGTTCTTACATGATGTGAAGTGGTACCGTTGGGACGAGCCATTCTTGTTCAAACTTGGTATAGATCAGATTTTGAGGAGGTGCATTCCCTATAGTGAGACTGAGAGTATCTTGCGTGATTATCATTCTACCACATATGGAGGTCATTATGGAGGTAATAAAACAGCTCAGAAAGTACTTCAGGCGGGATTCTATTGGCCGACTCTGTTTAAGGATTCTCATCGTTTTGTGATGAGTTGTGATCGATGTCAACGAGTTGGTAATATCTCTAGGAGGAATGAGATGCCTTTGAATACTATTCTGGAAGTGGAGATCTTTGATGTGTGGGGAATTGATTTCATGGGTCCGTTTGTTTCATCTTGCAATAATCAGTACATCTTGCTAGCTGTGGATTATGTGTCTAAATGGGTTGAGGTGAAAGCCTTGCCAACTAATGATGCTAAGGTGGTGCTGAATTTTCTTCACAGGCAGATTTTTACACATTTTGGGACTCCAAGAGCTATAATCAGTGATGAGGGGACACACTTCTGTAATCGTCAGTTTACTGCTATGATGGCAAAGTATAATGTGACGCATCGTGTTGCCACTGCTTATCATCCCCAAACTAATGGTCAAGCGGAGGTCTCAAATCGTGAAATCAAAAGGATCCTTGAAAAAGTGGTGAATCCATCTCGTAAGGATTGGTCATTGAAGTTAGACGAGGCAGTTTGGGCTTATAGAACTGCGTACAAGACACCTCTGGGGATGTCACCTTATCAGTTGGTGTTTGGTAAGGCTTGTCATTTACCAGCTGAGTTAGAGCACAAGGCTTTTTGGGCATTGAAGAAGCTTAATCTGGATATCTCAGCTGCGGGTGAAAAGCGTCTAATTCAGTTGAATGAGCTTGAGGAATTTCGTGAGCAGGCTTATGAGAATGCAAAAATGTACAAGGAGAAGGTTAAAAGGTGGCATGATAGAAAGTTGGTGCACAAGGAATTTGTGAAGGGTCAACAGGTTTTGCTGTACAACTCCCGCCTTAAACTTTTTCCGGGAAAGCTCAAGTCAAAATGGTCTGGTCCGTTTACAGTTAAGGAGGTATTTCCACATGGAGCGGTGGAGATATTTAGAGGGTCTATCAATGATGCTTTTAAAGTAAATGGACATCGACTGAAGCCTTATTATGGAGGAACGGTGAACCGTGAGAAGGTTGCCTCCGTTTTGTCAGAATTGTGAGATTTTGGAAGTACGTCAAGCTAAAGACGTAAAACAAGCGCTTCTTGGGAGGCAACCCATGGTGTTAGGCATTTTTTTTGTAGAAGTCAGTAGTTAGGAATTTTTGTCGTTTGAAAAAAAAAAAAAAAAAAAAAAAGAGAGAAATTTTTTTTTTTTTTGGAAACCTGGGCGCGGGCGCGCGGAGAAAAGCCTGGCCTGGGCGCGGCCGCGCGGAGCTTTGGAAAAACAGGAGCAGTATCGGGGCAGTTTGAGTTTTAAGAAGCCCAACCCTAATTCTTCTCTTCTAATTCGATTTTTACACCCCAAATTTCTTTCCATCAGTTATATAACCTATCTATTCCATATCATCTTTTCATTACAAATCTCATATCACATATACTTACATATCTACACACAAATTCACCCATTCATATCAATTTCAAACCCTAATTGGACTTCAAGGGGGCTTCGATTTTTCGAGTTTGGGGGACTGATTTGGCAAGTTCTACCTCTACTATTCGATTTGGGTAATCTCTATTCTTGGTTTTTGATATTTTCGAATTGTAGTCTTGCAAATTGTGGATTTTTTTGTGTGAGATTTGTGGACAGATTTTTGGGTCGAATTTTTGGCAGTTGGGGTGTGATTTTGCAGTTGTTATTGATTACTATGGCACCAAAGAGAGCTAGGGTTGTTGGTAGTAGTTCCCGTGGTCGTTCATTGTCTGTTTCTGACTCGAGTTCGGGAGATGAGGGTATGGAGAAGTTTCGTTCTGAGGAGGCTAGGGCTGAGTATGTGAAGTTGCTGACTCGGTCCGTAGCGAAGGATAGGATTTGGTTGCCCGTTGCTGCTGATGGTGAGATGGTGGCTATGATTGAGGAGAGGGGTTGGCAGGGTTTGTGTGAGCTTGCATCCGCTGTCCCGTTGACTATAGTTCGGGAATTCTATGCGAATGCCAGGGAGAACAGGGATGGTTATTCACTTGTCCGAGGGTTTACTATCGATTACACTGCTCGTGCTATTCGGCTGTTACTTGGGTTGCCGGATAGACCTGTTGGGGCGGAGGACTGGACTTTTAAGGCCAGGTCCGAAGTGGATTTAGATGAGGTGGTGGCACGTCTGTGTGTGCCAGGTACGACATGGAAATTGAAGGTTGGGTCAACTGAGAAGGCTACATTTCCATCTGCCGCGATGAACAGATATGCTAGGGCTTGGAATTCTTTTATTTGTGCGAATCTGTTGCCTACTACACATACACATGAGGTGACAGTTGAGCGAGCTATCTTGTTGTGGGCTATTCTGAATGGACATTATATCGATGTTGGATATTTGGTGAATCAGAGTATGCTGCGCTTCTTAAGGGTGTCTTCAGGGGCAGTTCCTTATGGTTCTATTGTTACGAGGATGTGTGCTAATGCTGGGGTGACATGGTCGTCTGAGGAGCCGATTCAGATGCCAGCTGGACCTATCGATGTGTCGAAGTTGGGGGAATGGCCTGGCGGCATTCCTCATCCTAAGGGTTTGGGCTATGCGATTGCTGGCGCTCCTCCAGTTGCTCCTGTTGATATCTCGAGTGCTTCGCATGATAGGAGGATGATGAGGCGGATGGATGCATTGTATGAGAGCCATAGCCGGTTTTCAGCGAGGTTGACTCAGGCTTTGAGTACTGCCTTTGGAGCTAGTGGATCCCATGTTGAGTGGCCAGTCTTTGGATTGGACACTATTTATCCACCTCCAGATTCTCCACCCGAGGAGGGTGATGACGCTGCGGCGTAGGTATGTTTCTACTTTCCTTCGTAATTACTTCCATTCAATGGGGTCATTGAATATCTTAAGTTTGGGGGTGGTTTGGGGGAAAAGTATTGTATATGTTGTATATGTTTCATTGTGTTCATGTTAGGATATCATGTTTGCATATTAGTTGTAAGTCATGCATTTTATGTTCGTATTATCTATGTTTGTTTCATATAGGACATTTTGTTTATTTTCGTATACCATGTGAGTTTTCATGTTAGTTGCATTTGCATGGCATGCATTTTTCATGATCCCTTAAAATGAGCTGATTCTGATTGATAGGTAGATGTTGATTTGAGTGTGATGATAATGAGTAGAGGGCTGATTTATAGTTCCTAGGTAATTGACTTGCATGTTCAGGAAAAATTTTTTTACACAGTCTCATTGGGGTACTTTTGGGGGTAGGTTGGAGTCATGCATGTTGGATGTTTTGAGATTTAATCACTTGTTTATTCTTAGAATTTTCGTTATTCCCTTTATAGCGTAGGAACATTAAAGTCTAAGTTTGGGGGAAAACAGGAATTTCATGCTAGTTGTTAATATTTGTCAATAAAGGCTAGGCGTCAATTGGCTAGTAGCCAGCTCATATTTATATGAGTAGTCTAGGGTTGGAAATGAGAAAGGCTCATTCCAGATTTCTTTAAAAAAAAAAAAAAAAAAAAAAAAAAAAAGGAAAAAAAGAAAAAAAAAAAAAGAGTCAAGTTTTGTTTATTAATGCAAAATTAACCAGAGTGAGCTCTTTAATACTCGAGTAATTAAGTCTGAGGGGACTTAGTCCTAGTGACCTAAGGCTTTATAGTCTGGGATCCTGCTGACCTAACACTCGCTACATGGGTATTATTGTATAAGCCTTTTGGGGTCTCATTCATTGCACGGTTAAATAAGCATGCGTATTGTATATGTAGTGTCGTAGCATAGTAATAAAGCATGAGTTTCTGTCTACCTTGGATAAGGGTGGAGGTGTTCTTAGGTTATGGAGTGTCTACAGTCTATTCTAGTTATAAACCTGTGATTGTCTTGACGGAAAGCAAGTATGATTTTTGACCTATTTCTGGGGGTATTTCTGATGAGCATTGCACACACGCACGTTTCTGTCATGTATTGTTAGTATACGGGGATTTAGTCGAGCTCTGCTTGGATTTGTTGCATTCGTTGAGATATTTGCTTGTTAGTTGGTTTTGGTGAGTTTGAAGGGGATCTTGCATTTTTCATATTAGTTGCATTCATGCATTGCATTGCATTAGGTTAAATGGATTTTGTGGGTACATTCGCTATAGGCCCTCACGAGACCTTACTCGTCCACTAGGGCTGCCTAGGGGTTTAAAGGGCTTGTTGCATATGCCAAATGCAACCGTGATCACCTACGGAAGTGGTACTAGCTAGTTGTATATATTTTTGTTTGTGTATGCTTGAGGACAAGCATCGGTTTAAGTTTGGGGGTGTGATAAGTGGATTTATATCCACTTGGATCATTCTATTTTGGCTTAAATTGGTGTCTTGTATCTCAAGTGTGTGTGTGTTTTAATATGTTTTTGTGAGATTTGTGCAGGGTGTATTCCAGATGTGGATATTGCATTTAGTAGGTGCTATATGGTGTTTTTAGTGTCAAGAAAGCAAGTGCTTGGAGTTGCAAATGAAAGCGGAGAAGAAATCAACTTAAAAGAAAAATTGCAGTCTGTTCAGCATACCTTGGGCGCGGGCGCGCGGAGAGAAGCATGTGCTGCGCGCGGGCGCGCGGGAAGAAATGACTGGCAGGAAGGCGCGCGCGGGCGCGGTGGATTTAGCCTTGGGCGCGCGCGGCCGCGCGGGAGACGGCAGAAAATTCCTGGAATTGTATTTTAATTAGGAAATTGCCGTTTTCTTCTCCTAATTCATATGGCAAACACTTGGGACGATTTGAAGCTTCTGGAATTCAACTTAAACATGGGAATTGCAATTCTATTTCAATTAAAGATGGAAAATTACCGGAATTCTATCCTATTTCAAATACGGTAATCGCTTGGTCAAGGAGGCACTTGGGGGCTATAAATACACACCTTGGGGCACAGAAAAATAATCATCTACACATCCTACACACATAATTCGTTCAGAGCAAGAAGGGAGAGAAGCCAAGGCGAGGATCGTGACGACAAGAAGATCTAGACATAGTTTTCTTGTATTCCTTTGTTAGGCGTATCTTGTGGATGCTCATTACTTTTCCGGATTTGTTCGCTAAACCTTATTTTATTATTGATTTATTCATCATCTTCTTTATTTTGTTTACTACCATGCTTTCATCAAATCCCATGGTGACGAAAGGTTCGATTATGAACTAATCGTTATCGTGGGGTCCTAGTGGATTTATCTATGTAGCTTAGTAGTTTGCATGCCTTAGAGATTTATGTGTGGTGAATTATTGATATCCTTGTATGGTTATGCTTATTGAATTTAGGTGCGTCGCGAACATCTAATTTGTTAATCTCTTGCTAAACGAGAGTGGATCTTGAGATTTAGAACTTGCCATGCTAGCATAGGATAGGTTGATGTAATCATCATGATTTGTGGCATGAATAGAGATATTATGCTACCCTATGTGATCTAAGTGAATAACTTGTGCTTCAACCTTTATGTTTTCAAATTCTATAGAGATATAGGGTCTAAACATAATAGGTGCCTATTCATCTTCTATCTCTTTTGTGGATGTATGTCTAGATTGGTACTAGTATACCGAGAGGTAACTTGTACTCTTTTCGTGTTGTTCGATCAGATATCAAAACCATCGCATGTTTTAATCGAAGGCTGCAACTCTAAGTGAAGTAGATAATGAAACTAGGATTCCATGTTATTCTCATATAAGTAATCCGAATTTAAGTCTAGTTAATTGTTTAATTCTTAGTTTTATAATTTTCATCTTAGTTTAATTTAGTTAATCCACCCCTATTTGTTATTTTCTTAGCAGTGAATTAAAACCATACATTATTGCATAGACATATTTTCTGAGTAAAACTTAACCAAGATCTCTGTGGAACGAACTTTAATTGTATTACTTGTGACTACGTGCGCTTGCGTGAATTTTGCATAACAAATACTCATATATGCATGTATTCAACTAGGGCTTTTTAAATTTTTTACAGACCATTTCTCCAGAATATACTGTCATTACATTTATTATAAACCATTAATGCACCTACAATAAACAAGTGAATTATTTTTCAACTACTTTGAGTTGTATCTATATAGCAGTAGCTAGTGTCATACATGTTATAGCTATTCTTGTTTCATATTTTGCCATTTTGAACCCTTCCTTTCTGTGTCAATTTATTGCTTTGTCGCCTTGCCAGGAGTTTGAGTTTCCCTTGCACAAAAGTTATGTGATTTTCTAAATATCGGTTAAATGTTTTTTTTGTTTAGGATTATGGCTTCTGGATCCCGTAGTACAAGTGGCACCGACGGCACGAATGGCACCAGTGACAGAAAAAAAAGTTCGAGGCGTGGGATAGTAAACATGCTCAAGATCAAAAAAGCAAGGAGTAAAGGGATAGTACAGAAGGTAAACAAAAAAATGTAAAATAATATTGGATAGTTAATTTCATTGTGGCTGCAAATGATTATAACTTGCACAGTACTGATGTTTTATAATACTTATTATCACTCATTAATTATTAGGTGAGTTGGAATGAGCTCGGGCAACCAATTGGTAAAGGATCTACATCCCTGTCATATTTTATCGGCTCTTATGCAAGACGACATGTCCCAATAACATGTAGTAATTGGCGCCAAAAAGATTTGTGTAATATAAAAGAAGCTTTGTGGGATGAAGTTAAGGTACAATATATTCAATTTGGTTGCATTTTAGGACTGATTTAGTTGTATTATTTTATTCTGATTGCTTGTTATTACATTAATTAGCCTTAATGTTCTGGTAATCTGTTAGTGTTCTAGCTCTCAGTTAATAGGGACTAGAGAGCTGAGAGCTAAGTTGTGACCTGTGAGATGACATAGTTTTGTTAGGTTAAGTTCATCTAAACAGTATACAGGAGCAATTAACAACGCTTACCGCCAACATTAAGTTTTTAAACAAAACAGAGCAAATAGATAGCTATCGAGAAAAAAACATTTTAATGTCATGTTCCTGATGTCTTCATTTCTGCCACACCCATCCAGTATTAGGCTCAATCAAAGCAACAATTCATATATGGAAGCTAAAACAATGAAATATAATATAATTTTACAAGATATCAACTAGAACAAGGTACCAATCAGAGTTACTTCAGGAAATATGTAACAGGGAGATCTTCGAAGAAATCAACTAGACCAAGAATCCGCCATCACATTTGTATCATTTAATTCAATAGTCATCCAAAAACAAACATACTGGTAATCACGATTGTAGTTCTAAGCACTGTATATGTTACATGCATATGTTAGTATTTGAAATCACATGCATATGTTACTGTTACTGTAGTTTTCCTGTCATGTTCAAGGTGCCAAAAAGTCATAATAGTAAAGTATATCATACTTATGAAATGCCACAGCTAGGATGTTAGTATTAGAAATCACACAAAAACTTATGTTAGCTCCTTTAGATAAAAGCACGCTCCTCTATTTATCCTCTAGGTGATATATGATGTAATCTCTTTCGTTATCTAGAATGGTCAGGAACATCTTATTCGCAAGAGATCTAATGATTAGTTTTGTTAATATGCAGCAAACTTTCCATGGCATTGAAGAGGAACATAAGGAAAAAATTATTTCCCGTGCGGGAACTCTTCATCGACAATTCAGAACTAGATTAAGGGAATTATCAAGAGATGAAAATGGTAACTACTCTGTGGAGCCTCCTCTTCTGTATGCACACTTATCCACGGTGGCCCCTTACTGGAAAGAGTTTGTGGAGATGTCGACGGACGAAGTGTTTGTGGTAAATTTATTTTATACTTATTTTTTTTATCGATCTATGTATATAATTGACCTTAAAAGACAGTAGTGCTAAAAAGAGGATAACTCTACCTAAGTATATAATTGACCTAACTTGTATTAAACTTGAATGACAATTCTATTGTAGGAAAAAAGTAAAAAAAAATAAAGTGCAAGCAGAAGCTATGGAGGCGAGATATAAAAAAGCCTGTCTCGGGCACGCTCGTATAAGAGAAATAATTGTAAGTTCAGATTTACCTCCTTTATTGTGTATTTTACATTGTTTGTACTTCTCTTCATGATCAAAACACTGGAGAAACGAACCCTGTTGTGTATTGTAGTGTATTGTTTATACTTCTAAATTGTCATCATGTGTACAGATTGCTGACAAAATTAAAGCTGGAGAAACGAATCCTGTTGTGTCTCGAATAGATGCATGGGAGTATGCTAGGAGAAATGCTAGTGGTGTAGTGGATGACCCTGTTACACTACAAGTTCTTGAAGATGTGGTAATACATCATCTTTATATTTCACTAATTTATCGATAAAATTGTACTACACGAGTACAAACTAAATTTATGTTTGAAATTGTATTATATGTTATTAGGTTGCTATTTCAAATCAATTGGAAGAACATGAGCTTACAAATATTGGAACGGATGATTTGCTTGCACGGTTAATACCTTTAGAGTATCCAGGACGAGTGAGAGCTGTTGGATGGGGGGTAACTAAGACCTCAATGCAGAAACATTCATCTGGGAGCGAGATCACTAAGTTAAAAAATGATATTGCTTTCCTGAAAAATGAAATCAAGGAGTTTGCTTCCCTGAAAAATGAAATCAAGGAGTTAAAATGCAAGGGCTATATTCCGGGGGTGCATTCGGGAGGTTCAAGCCATATGGATAACTTTGACATTGATAATGATGTCAGTGGTGATGACATTGATGATCATGATACTGATTTAAGTAAAGACCTTCCAGAGGTAAATATTCAGCTCTACGTAATTATTTAGTTTTTAAATCATGTTTAAGTATATGTTTCCGCTGATAATATTTCCAAATACAGGGGAAAAATCCTTGCTATTTGTACCTAGATCCCGGTCGTAGATATGTGGGGAGAGGGACTTTGTGGAATGATCTAAATGATAGGATGCTTCATGGTATTTCACTAGAAGAAGAATATGTGAGGGTACAATTTGAGGTGGCCACACCATCAGAGTTTAAAACTCCACTACCTAGACCTTGCGATGAGGCCAACCTTGTCGGGGAAGCTCCAGGATATTTTCTTGCTTGGCCACACAAACTCGTCTCCATGAATCTAGAGGTTAAACATCTAATCTATTTTATCTAGAGGTTAAACATCTAATCTATTTAATCTAGAGGTTGAACATCTAATCTATTTTATTTTTGTTGTATGGATGCCATTGATAAAATTCTTGAATTTGTTGGAAACCTAGTGATTATAATTCTGTAAAAGTGAATTAGGTACTAGGATTATCCGTAATTTTTTTGGAAACCTAATGATTATAATTTCTGAATTAGGTGCAGCATTAGATCCATTGACATCAACCTGAAATACCAGTTACCAGACTTTAGTTCAACTACATTTAAATTGTTTAAATAAGCAATATGTGCAATCTCTTAGGTTCTGTTTATTTGCGTTAAATGACTGGAAAGCTGAACTATTGAACAAATAATTATTACCTGTGGTTGATAAATGCGTAATTTACATTCATTGTCCTTGTCCAGGAGCCGGGGAATTACAATTTATATCAATTAGGTTCTCATCTAATTAGATTTTTAATATTATTCTTCTAATTTCTAGATACCCCCAAATACCAACAAGGAAAAGAAAAAGAAAAAGAACAAAGAAAAGAGTAATGAAAAGAACAAGAATGCTATTAGCCAGGAAAAGGTTAAGGATAAACACATGGAAACAATCGAGTCCATCACCGGCGTGTCTTCGAATCAACTTGGTTATCCTCTCCGACAAGATGTTTCTCATGATGGGGTTTTGGAGTTGGTTCGTGTTGCTGTTATGTTAGATCGGGTTACCGATATAGAGATTGAAATGGGACCTTTTTGGGATGGAGACTCTTGGATTGAGCATATTAATAAGGAAAATGTTTTGGAGGTATTGGATGAACAGTGGTTAAGTGCGACTAGCCTTGCCTTCTACATTAGGTAATATCAAAACAAATTTCTTGGTTTGAGTTTTCTATTATTTCTTCTAATTTTGTTTTTTTCTTAGGTATTTGAGTGAAGTCTATTTATCCAAAAATCCCAACATGGCAGCCAAGTATTCTTTTGCATCACCTCATGTCATTTCTTACTTATTGGATATTTCCAAAGCTTCATCAATTTTGGCAGAGTTTATGATGGGATATGTTGACAAAGATCACTTACTTTTTGTGCCATATAATGTTTTGTAAGTTGCATTTTTTATGCTATATAATTTTATTAATTTTATGTGCTTATTACTTATAAAACATGTGTAGAGCACATTGGGTCTTGGTTGCTATTAATACAAAAATAGGGAGTATATATTTTATGGATCCTGCTCCAAGGGCCACCATTGTAAAGTACAAGAATTTGAAGGCACTTGTAGAAACGTAAGTAAAAATATAACATAGGATTGCACTACTTGTACAAACGTTTATAATTAAGCTTAATTCTAAAGTCAAATATGTGTTCTGTTTGCAGTGCTTTGGTTTCTTTTCGGACTAGATGTGGGAAGACATACACGAAGACCGCACAGAACACTTTTAAATGGACAAATATACAAGTAATCGTACTACCTTAGTGATTATATTTATGAGTACCATTGATTTGTACATTTCCCCTTATCTGTTGCGATCTTACTTTCTTAACCTGTTAATTAAATAGAAGGGCCATTTAAGCTGAAATGTTTATTTGATTTACCAAAATTTAAACAACAGTAGCTTACCAAATTTACTCCAGTTTCTACGTAGCAGAAACTGATGAGCATTACCATTAGGTCCCAGACAAGAATTTAAAAAACCAGCAGCAATACAACTACAAACGGACCAGCCTGTCCTTTCTTTGTCTAGCTTCATTACATAAATCTTATTATTTTTATTTTCTCTGATTACAAAAGGTTGACATTTCATTTCTCATCTAATAGAGTTTTGTGGTTTTGGCATAAGGCATCTATTGACAGCAATATAATATATCATATAAAATATACACTAGATGCTATATGTAGCTCAAACTTTGAGAAACAGGAGCCCTTGAGTCAAGGTACAGGTACTGATCTATTTTCTGGTCATATTTGCATAAAGACCTCCTGAAGAGAATAACAACAAGACAGCTTAACAATTAAAAAAATGTGATTAGCAGTATAATATTCTCATTATTAGTACTATTAGTTAGCTCAAATTAGAAAAGCTAAAGTTGACCAGTACTTTGCTTTTTATCTCACTATCCTAAACTATAGTATTTCATCTAAATAGAGCCGTTGAGTTACAATGTTGTTGTAAAATCAAAAGTTATTTGATGCTGATGTAAATTTACTTATTATTCACAGTGCCCTAAACAAGCTGAGAATGATGGTATTTTCTGTGGACATTATGTTGGATGTTTCATTGAAGATGTGTTGCGTTCCAGTGAAACAAGCATCAGTGTGAATGTAAGTAAATATAATCACTTACACTGTTAAAATAAGTGCACTATTTTGCATCATCTTCTAACTAGTTTTATAATTTTCTGGTATACAGTTTACTCGTTCCAACAGGCTCATGTGCTATTCTCCCGATAAAATGCACCGCTTCCGAGATAATTGGGCAGGATTCTTGTACAACCGGTTCCTCAAGGGAAAACTTTTAAAGATGTAGTTCCTGATCCTTTAAAGATGTAATTCCTGAACCTATATCTTTTACTATCCTATTGTACGAATCCCTTATGAGATCTACTTATATTTTGTGACTTATTACGTAATTGTTACTCTTGATACATTTTAACTATTTTATGGAAGTTAGTTTTTGATTTGAGGTTATATTTTACTAGTTCAGTTTTTGCGATTGGTTGGAATTTGAGTTTTATAGTTTGTTTCATGAAGTTGGTCAGGTATTAATAAAATAATAAAACGATTGCATAAATAAAATTTTTTTAAATGGCATGAAAATGGCTGGAAAGCATTAAAATTTTTTTTTTTAAAAAAACTTAGATAGCGCTTACGAAACGCTATAAAAGAACAAGAAGCACTCCTACATAACTAGCTTCCAAAGCGTTTCAATAAACGCTATTGAAGAATAGTTACTTACAGAATGCTTGCTTCCATAGAATTTTTAAAAGTGTTATTGTAGTATTGTGCTTGGAGAGCGCCTAGATAAACGCTATGCAAGTTCTGGTCACTTACATAGCGGCGCCTTACATAGTGTTTAAAAACGCTATTGAAGGTGCAAAATAAACGCTATTGAAGAACAGTTACTTACAGAATGCTTACTTCCATAGCGTTTTTAAAAGTGTTATTGTAGTACTGTGCTTGCCGAGCGCCAATATAAACGCTATGCAAGTTCTGGTCACTTCCATAGCGGCGCCTTACATAGTGTTTAAAAACGCTATGCAAGGTGCAAAATAAACGCTATGCAAGTTAAGATTTGTAGTAGTGACTCATTTTTTTTAAAATCTTACCTCTCATGTTCATTGTGTTCCTTTCATTCCATTCCATTCTTCTCAACCAAACACAACCTAAGAGCATGGCCAACGGTTGTGCTAAAATAGATGGAGCTATTGCTATAATATAGCACCAAAAAGTGGTTTTTGATGCTAAAATAACAACATGCTTCCAATGGTTTGTACTATATCTTGTTTCATATATAACCTTTTTGGGGTGTTTGTGCTAAAAAGGTCATGACGCAATGCAAATGTATAAATGATTTCCCTCCTTTTTATATTCCCCACTCACTTTTTACCTTTTTGGGGTGTTTCAAAATATAGCACATTGCTATAATTTGTGTTATATATAGCACAAATTATAGCATTGTGCTATTTTAGCACAAACTATAGAACACCATTGGATTTCAATATTTTGTATTTTGTGCTATAATATAACTATAGCACAAGATATAGCACACCATTGGGCTTATTCTAAGATGTTAGGAATTGGGCTTAGTAGAATCATATATTTATCTTAACAGCTAATAGGAATGGCAACGGGTTGGATCGTGTTGGATATGTGTGATATCCAAATCCAAACCCGAATCCTTAATCCAAATCCAAATCCAATCCAAATCCAAATGGATTTGGAAATTCAAAATCCAAACCCGATCCACCGGGTTTGGATCGGATTTGGGTTTTTATCCAAATCCGAAAATTTTAATTCTTTATAAAAAAGTAGTAATATTTTTTTAATCTAAATTTCATAAAAATCAAAATTATAATAGCAAATAAATATCTAGATTTCATAGACATGAAAATAAATAAGTCCAAGTTACACCACTATTAATATCTAAAGACATAAAAATTAAAATACAATTGCAAATAAATATACACATAGGCAGAGTGTAGACTAGAAGACTAGCACTAGCACAGCATGTGTATCAAAATTGTCTGAACTAAGAAATTTCATAGTAACACAACATGTGTATCAAAATTGCCTGAACAAAATTACCTAGTGTAACTAAGTAACAGGTATTTATTTTTAAGGAATAAATTATAATATATATATATATATTATAATTTATATATGTATATATATGGGGTTTTTTCGGGTTTCGGGTTTGGATCGGGTTTTCGGGTTTCGGGTTTGGATCGGGTTGGATATAGCTAATATCCAAATCCAAATCCAAACTCTTTCGGATTTAAAAATCAAATCCAAATCCAAATCCAAAAATCGGGTTCGGTAAGATCCAATCGGGTCGAATTGGATCGGGTATCCGTCGGATCGGTTTTTTTTACCATCCCTAACACCTAACCATCGTGTTCTTAAAAAAAAATAAATTACAATACAATTTTGATTTATCAATCATTAATTTTGTCGAGCTTTTTCAGCAGTTCGCACTGGGAAGTTGTTTTTCACGCCTAAGAAAAATATAATTGTTTTTCAATAATTAAAATCAACAATTTTCTAACACCTGGCCCACCTCACAACACAAACTCATGTTTGGCCCGTATTTTTCTCTACCTTTCGGACCAAACTATTGCAAACTCTTTCACTTCCTTTACAATCAAACCCACAACATTAAATTATACATACACCTATACATACAGTAACAACAACAATGGCTTTGAACCAATCTTCACTTTCTTCTCACTACTCTCCTTCACCATTCAACCGTTGTACAAACCCACCTCGATTTCAACGCTCCTATCTAAAGCTTCCATTTCTATACAATGATCATCCAAATCTTGTGATGGGTCGGGCCCAAATTCCCAAATCAAGCTCTGATAGTATTGTTTCTGACCCAAATATTGATGGGTTTGGGCCCAAAAAGGCATTGCAATGTGATGAGGATGATGGGACTTCGTCTTCTTCGGCTATTGATTTTCTTACATTGTGTCACAGCCTTAAGGTCCGTTATATTTAATTTACCGATAATGCCTTTTTTTTTTGGTAATGTTTTTTCAAAGAATTTGTTTTATATTGTTAAGAATTTGCAGAGCAAAGTGCATAATAATTGTTGTCACGTTTTGGCTAATTATTTCTTAGTAGAGCTCGACCTTATATTTTGATATTTTTATTGAAATTGTTGCATTTTAGGGGATGCTATAGGAAAGTGTAGAACAGGTGCACAATAATTGTTGTTGCATTTTCCACTAAATAGTTCTTACTAGGCACGGCTAGGATTTTGATGGTTTACTAGTTGGGTTCAGATATTAGCTAAATTTCTACCTGATCTTGAGTTCAAGATAATATGTAGAATCGAAAAAAAATGAAAATAAAATCCTAAGTGCTTAAAACAAGAAAAACTAAGTGAAAGATGATAAAACCTTGCAATCCAAATATTTACTTTTTCAATAAAGACCATAAACAGTTGGACATATTAATAATAAACTAGATAATTAGAACCCGTTTAACTAATATCTATAATATATTTTTTGAATACTAGATATGATTAAACTATATAAAAACATAATTTTATTTCCACTTCTATTTCTCATTACATTTAGATTCTCTTTTCCCTTTATATATAGATATATTGAAATTGTTGTATTTTTTGCATTTCAGGGTATGTTATAGTGTTTGTAATATTTTATTTAAGTATATGAAATTCACCGACAATCTAAATAGGAGAAGCGTTACTATTATGTTGCGGAGAAATATTATTTGGAGACGAAGTTGGAGATCTTGGAGAGCACCGCTAGTAAAAGTAAAATATGTTAATAACATACTTACGGAGCAATATTATAGAAATGTTTTGAAGCATAAACATAACATATATGGTCTATAAGATACCCAATTTGATGATGATTTTTGTTCTGCAAAATATGTTATGTTACTTGAAGAACATATATTGTGGAGTAACATGCATAGCAATTTTCTGCAAGCATAATATTTACATGATCTACAAGATATCCAATTTGATAATGATGCTTGTTCTACAAAGTATGTTATGCACATATTTTACTTGCAGATATATGGTCATACATGGTCTCCAAGGTCTCCAAGACTCCAACTAAATCACGGTCTCCATAGAACTTAATTATCGTATTTTATATTGTTTTTATTCTAGGAGGAAAGTGAATAATAACAAACTAGACCATGGATATGATTGAGTAATAAGGTGAGGAGTACTCAAGACTTCAATGATATATTATATAGTGCTTTGGTTTGGACATTATACTCAGACTATGTGGAGGTGCATTGATTTCTTTTACTTCAGAGAAATCATTTGGACTTTTGTTAAGAGCTAATAGTTATTTGGTGCACGAGAAAACTAATGCTACATTACTAAGAATATTGTTCAGCTATCTCCTGTAAGCAGATGAACTTCAAGGCTGAAATTTGATTGTTATGATGCTGCCAATAAGATTTTTTGTCGAAAGTAGAAACTTTTTTTTAAAGAAATTATGCCTTTATTGAGTGATTTAATTTAGAAAGTATATGCACAGTTTCTGATTCTACACAGTAGTTTATTTCTCCCCTGTGCCGCCATCGCTCGAAGACCTGTATTTTTTAATCTATTCAAAGAAGTTTATATATACTTTTTTTTGGTTTCGATTGTTGCACTATAGAATATGTTATTATTTGTATGCTAACTCTATGGGCCATAGGAATGTTTATAATAACCTAGAAGTCGCTGCTTTTAATATTAAAAATACAATACATCAAGATTCAAGCCCTATGGGGTATACCATATGGATAACCTATGGGACGATCTAATTAGGAGAAGTATACTGTTAATACAATATATATTATGTAATGGTTGTTTATCTAGAGAAATATGGAGAACCTGTTATGCACTTTCAATAATTTGCTTCACACTACATTTATATAGCTGAAATCATGTGCAGAACAATGGTTTCCATGCTGATATTGTTCTCATTTGTGTCTAAGCATATACATATAAAGTATAGTATTATATTGCATTCTAGTATTTTTATCTTAATAAAGGAACAAAACTAGAGCTGAATAAGAAGGTTATATATGCTACTCCTGTTGGCCAGAAATTTGGCTTTGAAAATTTCCTTATGGTAGCTTCTTTTAGTATCATACAAACTGTCAATATAGATTAAATCAGTTTTGACAGCATAATTAGACAGATTTAGGTAGTCAGTTTTGACAGCAAATTTGGTCAGTTTTGGCAGCAGATTTGACAGCAGATTTAGTCAGTTTTGGCAGCAGATTACAGCCTTAATTAGCTCTGTTGTACCTATAAATACAGGAGCTTGTTTGTATAACAAATTCATTGAAAAATAAGCATTTTCATTCATTTTTTGTCATGGTATCAGAGCTGATCTCTTAATAATCTGCTCTTGTATTTCTTGTCTAGCTTCAAATCATAGTTTTCCTGTTCATCTCCTGGTTCTTGTTTCTTCTTTAATCATGTCATTAGAGCGATCTGATAACTTCCTTGTTCGATTTAATGGGAAGAACTATTCTGCTTGGTCTTTCCAATTTGAAATTCTTGTCAAGGGAAAAGAATTATGGGGTCATGTTGATGGCACCGTTTCTACACCAGCCACCGAAGAAAAAGAAAAGGAAAACCTTGCTAAATGGAAGGTGAAAGATGCTCAAATTATGTCTTGGATTCTTGGGAGTATGGAGCCCTCCATGATTCTCAATCTCAGGCCTTACAAGACTTCTAAAGATATGTGGGGATATTTGAAGAAAGTTTACAACCAAAGCAACGCAGCCCGACGTTTTCAATTAGAGCTTGAGTTGGGACAACTCAGTCAAGGGAGCATGACAATTCAAGAGTTTTATTCTTCTTTCGAGAATTTATGGGGTGACTACACTGATATTGTGTACGAGAGTGTGCCTTCTGAAGGACTAGCTGCTGTCCAAAATGTACATGAGACGAGCAAACGTGACCAGTTTTTGATGAAATTACGAGGTGATTTTGAACCAATCAGGTCCAACCTCATGAATAGGAATCCAGTGCCTTCAATTGATGTTTGCCTCGGAGAGATTTTTCGGGAAGAACAGCGGCTTGTGACACAGACTTTCATCGATCAAAAAGCGCAGAATTCTTCTCCAATTCCTGTTGCATATGCTGCCCAAGGAAAACATAGAGGTGGAAGAGATATGAGTACTATCCAATGCTATAGTTGCAAAGGATTTGGACATGTTGCTACTAGTTGTTCTAAAAAATTCTGCAATTATTGCAAGAAAGCAGGGCACATCATCAAAGATTGTCCAATCCGTCCTCCAAAGAAATCTGAAACTGCATACGTCTCAGTTGGATCCTCAAATGCTCCTAATTTTGGTCAGTCTTCTGTTACTCCTGAAATGATCCAACAAATGATAGTTAATGCATTTTCAACTTTAGGAATTTCAGGTAACAAAAATTCTGCTCATAAGCCTTGGTATTTTGATTCTGCCGCTTCAAATCATATGACTAGCACAACATTACCCCTTAATAATGTTCAAAAATATAAAGGAGATCTTCATATTCAAACGGCTGATGGTAACTCCTTACCTATAACTGCTGTTGGTGATATTTCAGCATCTCTGAATACTGTCTTTGTCTCCCCAAAGTTGTCCGCTAATCTTATATCTGTTGGGCAATTAGTTGATAACAATTATACTGTTCAATTTTCAAATTCTGGTTGCTTTGTGCAGGATCAAGTGTCCGGGAAGATGATCGCGAAGGGGCCTAAAGTGGGACGTCTATTTCCTTTACTTCCATCACCCTCTCTAGTGTCAAATTACGTTTCTTGTAATTCCGTTGAATGTAATAATCAAGTGTGGCATAAACGGTTAGGGCATCCAAATTCACACGTTCTTAGTGTTTTAACAAAATCTGGTTTGCTTGGAAATAAACTTTCGAAGTCTTCAGAAATTGTTGATTGTGCATCTTGCAAACTTGGTAAAAGCAAAACACTTCCTTTTCCATTGCATAAATCCCACACCACCAAAGCTTTTGAACTTGTGCATACTGATGTATGGGGTATTTCACCAGTAATTTCTCATCATCACAACAAATATTTTGTTACTTTCATAGACGATTTCACTCGTTTTACTTGGGTATATTTTCTTCGATCTAAAAGTGAAGTCTTCAGTGCGTTCAAAACCTTCCATGCATTAATCGAAACACAATTTTCTGCTAGAATCAAAATTTTGCAATCTGATTCAGGTGGTGAATATACATCAAACGAATTTCAATTTTTCCTTCAAAGTCATGGAATCATATCACAACGTTCTTGTCCATCAACTCCACAACAAAACGGCGTGGCTGAGAGGAAGAATCGTCATCTTCTTGATGTCGTTCGAACTCTTCTCATTGAGTCCGGTGTTCCATCTCATTTTTGGTGTGAAGCCTTGTCTACTGCTGTTTATTTGATTAACAGATTACCATCCCCCACCATAAACAATGAATCTCCCTACCTTCGTTTGTATGAAGATGCACCAGATTATTCTAATCTTCATATTTTCGGATGTGTTTGTTTTGTTCATCTTCAACCACATGAAAGAAATAAACTTACTGCTCAATCTGTCAAGTGTGCTTTTTTAGGCTATGGTGGCACCCAAAAAGGTTTTCTTTGCTATGATCCTAATGCCCGACGAATTCGTGTGTCTAGAAATGTTATTTTCTTTGAAAATCAGCCATTTTTTACCACACCAATGACTTCACATCCCCCATCTATTGCTATATTACCTCACTTTCCCGAGTCATCAACACCAAGACAAAGATTTAAACCAGACCATGTTTATAATAGACGCACTTCTCCCATTACGGCTCCTACGACTCTTTCGGAAACACCTGATCCTGATCCTATTGTATCAATTTCCAATGATCCACCTCCAATTCGGAGAAGCTCAAGAATTTCAAAACATCCTGACAGGTATGGTTTTTCAAATCCGGTAGCCATGACCACTACTTTGTCTCCTATTTCTATTCCTACTTGTTATAAACAGGCTATGGAAGATGTGTGTTGGCAACAAGCAATGGAAACAGAACTTCAAGCTCTTGCGGAAAATCATACTTGGGACATTGTTTCCTTACCTCCAAATGTCAAGCCAATTGGAAGTAAGTGGGTTTATAGTGTGAAACTCAAATCTGATGGCTCACTAGATCGATACAAAGCTCGACTGGTTGCACTTGGCAATAAACAAGAATATGGCATCAACTATGAAGAGACATTTGCACCAGTTGCTAAAATGACCACAGTAAGAACCATTCTTGCTGTTGCTTCCTCTAAATCTTGGCCTTTACATCAGATGGATGTAAAAAATGCTTTCTTAAATGGGGATCTAAAAGAAGAAATTTACATGAAACTTCCACATGGTATGGCTTGGATAGATCCAGATAAAGTTTGCAGGTTAAGGCGCACTTTGTATGGGCTGAGGCAGTCTCCTAGAGAATGGTTTGATAAGTTTCGCAGTACTCTCATCAACTTCTTTTTTACACAAAGCCAATATGATTCATCTCTCTTCTTTCATAAGACAACGGGTATGGTTTTTCTCCTGGTCTATGTTGATGATATTATCATAACTGGCAACGACACTGTGCTTATATCTAAACTTAAAAAGATGTTGCATAGTACATTTCAAATGAAAGATCTTGGGAATCTTCAATATTTTTTGGGTCTAGAAGTTCATTCTCGAAATCGAGGGGTATTCTTAAATCAGCATAAATATGTCAAAGATCTTATTGAGTTGGCTGGTTTAAAGGAAGCTACTGCTGTTGATACACCAATGGAGGTGAATGTTAAATATCGAAAAGATGAAGGGGAGCTTTTGCCTAATCCTTATTTATACAGACAGTTGGTTGGTAGCCTTATCTACCTAACTCTTACAAGACCTGATATCTCCTACGCTGTTCATATAGTTAGCAGATTCATGCAATCCCCTAGGCATTTTCATCTTGTTGCAGTAAAGCGTATTATTCGATATTTAATTGGGTCACCTACGCGCGGTCTATTTTTTCCTACAAACTCTGATCTTCATTTGACAGCATACAGTGATGCCGATTGGGCTGGATGCCCGGATACTAGACGATCTACAACTGGATGGTGTGTTTTCCTTGGAGATGCCTTGATCTCTTGGAAGTGTAAAAAGCAGGATCATGTATCTAAATCTTCCACGGAGGCTGAATATAGAGCCATGTCTGCAGCTTGTTCTGAAATTGTTTGGTTACGTGGTCTTCTTTATGAGCTTGGAGCTTCTCAACATAATCCTACTCCACTTCATGTTGATAACAAAAGTGCCATTCAGATTGGTGCCAATCCGGTATTTCATGAACGCACAAAACACATCGAAGTTGATTGCCATTATATTAGAGACGCATTTACTCGTGGTGTTATTAACCTCCCACATGTTAGTACTACTCTTCAAACAGCTGATGTCCTCACAAAAGCTTTGACGCGCCAACGACACAACTTTCTTTGTGGCAAATTGATGCTTGTAGATTTACCAGCATCAATTTGAGGGGGGATGTCAATATAGATTAAATCAGTTTTGACAGCATAATTAGACAGATTTAGGTAGTCAGTTTTGACAGCAAATTTGGTCAGTTTTGGCAGCAGATTTGACAGCAGATTTAGTCAGTTTTGGCAGCAGATTACAGCCTTAATTAGCTCTGTTGTACCTATAAATACAGGAGCTTGTTTGTATAACAAATTCATTGAAAAATAAGCATTTTCATTCATTTTTTGTCACAAACATCAGGCCAAGCCCTAGGGCCTGTGATATGATTTTATTGTACGTCTTATCACCGATTCTCTGATTATATAAAGTGGCCTGTTGAAGGGAGGTTTATGTGATTATATTTGATGGGATTGCTCTGTCTCTCTTAATATTTTCAGACCACTAAACGAAAAGGATGGATCAATCACGGGATTAAGGGTCCTGAATCCGTTGCTGATCATATGTATCGCATGGCGTTGATGGCATTGATTGCTGGTGACAACTCTGGTGTGAATAGAGAGAGGTCAAATGCTTGTACACTTGTTAAATTATAAAATTTTCTGTTATATTACATTAACATTGTCAGTTTTTTTTTGTTATATAACAATTATATTGTACTGCCTCAAAATCATAACCACTGCATAATCTGTCCGCATCTTATGGATGGGCCTATGTCTACTTGGAACCTATCTGCTTAATTTTCCGAGCTTTTCAGAGTGGCTCCTTAAAGAGATTGAATTATATGTAAAAAAGGCAACCCCTTATCTGCACCTTTATCTATTTTAAGTCAAGCCAATTTTCAGCTAAGCTAGCAGCCATAACTATTTCAGCTATGTTTACCTTCATCTTTAGTTTACTCTTTCTCTTACCATATAGGCTCTAGATCCCTATTAGCTTAGAAATCCTTCATGGAAATACTCAATCAAGCCCTGCCCTTTTGTTCTGCTCTTATCCAATTCATCATCTGTTTAAATTTCTAAAATGTGATCCAAGCTAATTCATTTGACTTATGTCACCCGGCTTTGTATGCTTCAAATTACATTCTTTTCATTTTTTACTCTTCTACTGAATTACTTTTCGCTATCTTCTTGATCTGGATAGGTGTATCAAGCTAGCACTTGTGCATGATATTGCAGAAGGTATATCTTTTATATTCAGTCTTCTCTGATTAAATCACGTTAGAAAAAGGATGCCACTAGTGGTGTTTAAGATAAACACAAACATTTGCTAAATGCCTATTGTTCATTTGGAAAAATCAAGATATGTTGATGTCTGTTGACTGCACAGTTGTTTAAACTTTATGTGTCGATTAATATCTAAGTTTTCAGTACACTGTTTCTTTGGCTTTTTATATATCTTTTCCATTTTACAGCCATTGTCGGAGATATTACACCTTCTGATGGTGTGCCTAAAGTAGAAAAGAGTAGAATGGAACAGGCAGCCTTAAATGAAATGTGCAAAGTTCTTGGTGGAGGGATGAGGGGTATTGACTAGCACCTAGTATCTCAAAACACATTTGCTTACCACTGATTAATTTATCTAAATTTTTTCTTCTGCTTGTAACAGCTGATGAAATCCAAGAGCTGTGGGCAGAATATGAAAATAATTCTTCCATAGAGGCTAATCTAGTGAAAGATTTCGACAAAGTATGAACCTACTGGCATTCCTCAGTGTAGATTCTCAAATTAAGATAGAATATCCATAAATTCATATTAACTTTTTTATCTAGTAATTGAAAATCAATCAATACACTACTGCATGTTTGGTACACATGAACCATTTGACTTTTATGGCATTGAGGTTAGGATTCATCTTTTAGTCCCATCACTTCCTCTCTAAAGTCTGAAGTGAAGTTATCATTAAAATGAATGCGCTTGTAATGGATCTATGTTCGGAGTTCAACTGATTTAGTAGGAGCTTATGCTTCTTTTGTATGTTTTAAGAATTTTTCTTATATTTATTAACCTGCTTTATCTTTATTTAGGTTGAAATGATTCTGCAAGCATTGGAATATGAAACTGGTGAGGCTACAGTATTAAATATTTTTTCAGATATACATTTCTTTTTTGAATGTGAGATACAGTATATGCAATTATTTGTTGTCAAATACCGATGTATCACCCATGTGCTTCTCTTTTGTTTGCTTATGACCAACACATTGACATCAACTGTTGTGATGTCTTTGCATTTGATGCATTCATAATTACTGAGGATTAATTATTTATACAAGCAAGGATCTTACTGTAGTATGTAGGTGTACAAAGGTTCTTAATATTTGTGCTACAGAGACCAGAGTAAATAATTTTCTAGCCCACCTTGTGCAACTCTTTATGTCCTAAACCTACCGCTGCCTGAGTGATTGGGCACGAAAATGTGCCCCTTCTTATAGATTGTTGTGAATTTGAAAGACTGAAACTCAATCCAATAGAGCAAGCTGAATATTTCTTTGCAGATCAATATATTGAGCCTATTTCTTTTGTGTGTTGTCTACTTGAGCAATTTTAATGTGCCATTTGTGTGCTTAATTGATTTGGCTTAAACGTTGTGGTGACAGAACATGGGATGGTGTTGGATGAGTTTTTCCTTTCAACAGCGGGTAATGTTATAATCTCTCTTAACTAGTGCATAAACCAAATAATTCTATTAATGACTATCGTGTTTGAAAATTTTGTATCCTAATTTGAGTTGCAGGGAAATTTCAAACTGATATTGGAAAGAGCTGGGCAGCTGAAATCATTTCAAGAAGAAAGTCAAGTTTGACAAGTTGAAAGCTATCTTTCAGACTTTTCTTTTTCTTATTAGTTGAGATAGCAGATGTTTGCATCTAAAATATGTAAGATAGTCTAATGATATTCACAAATCCCAACCATACTCGTGGTCTTACTTCAACAACATTACAATTTTGTATCCAGAGTATGAAGCTTAACCGGGATTATTGAGCAAATCACGAGCTAGTTTACGGCAACCAATTTTGTCAAGAATTATGCTGGGTTTATTGAACTTTATACTTGCTTTCGATAAAATCCTCACTCTTTAATTATTTCCTTTTCGGTTTAGATAATTGAGATGTGTCTGTTGATTAAGAAAGTCCCAGTTTTTTTTGCGATGAATTTGATGTTGCTAACAATTAGATAACTGAATTAATTTGATGTTACTAGGATTCTTTGTTCTACATTTCTTTCCTATTTAAACCCCTTGTAACAAATCCTTACGTTTTTGTTTTAGCCAGTTCGATTTCGTTCATTGATAATCTGTATATCTAGGCTTAAATACTTCCTTTCATAGGAGCCAGCTGGTACTCTAGTCCTTATGGATGGAGAGTAAAAGCAAAAAAAAAAGATAGAGACTTGTAGACACATTGATTTCTTCCTTTGAAAGTAAGAGCTATAGGACATCAAATAAAGAGAAAAATTCAACTTATCAACAGAAGTTTTACTGGGTATCTTTTGAACAACAAAACCAAAGTGCAAGCGATTAGAAAGTGGTGACAGCTTGCTTATTTTTCCTTTTACTCTACTCTTCTTTTAAAATTGAGTACCCACTAGAGGATAAGTGCACCTTGGCCTACTTAAATTAAATGTTGTGGGAGGTGCGGATACTTTGGGATTCATCGTTTCACAAGAAGGGTGTTTTTACTATTTTATATGTTTTTTTTTTTTTTTTTTGAAATCTCTATTTTATATGTTTGTTTTGGTTAGTTTACAAACGAAAACAACCTATTATGGAAAATAAGGGTAAGACGGTATTTGTTGGAATTCTTTTTCAATTCTATTGATGCAGGAGACTTGTGCATTGACATGTTTCGTAAGTAGCCGCTACAATTTTTAAAGTTTTAAAAGATACTGTATTCAGGTATTTTGTTGTCTTGCAAGTCAGGAGTTTGCGAGTTTCTAAAACCTATTGCTTCACCCTTGACAATATCCTCCCCCGAGGATAAGGTATCTTTTCCCTCCCAAGAAATGACTTGTTTTCTTTATTACTTCAACATAACTTCTCTTTTAGGTCCTACTTTAATCTCTCTGACATTTAACAAGCCATGGAAGACTTGAACATGATAGCTGCAGACTGTGTTGTCATATCTTGTTGCTGCCAGTGTCTGGTTTTACAGATTGTAGTCTTCATCTTGCTCAAACTTCCATATAGATTACTTCGAAAAACCAAGCGGTATGTCAAAAAAAAGTTAAGGAACCAGAAGAAAGAAGGAAACACGATCGCAAGGGAGTTGAGTAGATATAGTATTGATGGAGTCATAAAAAGTGGCTCTGGATCTTTCAGGATTCGATTTGAAGGAATTTCATGCGAGGATTGTTGTTTTAGTTGTATGGAGAGAATTGAGAATGCGTTGGAGGATATGTCGGGGAAGGGTGAGTTTGCATTCGGAAGCTTTTGGAGGGGGGAGGATCAGGAAGATAGCTTCCCAACTTTTCTTGTACAAAATCTTGAATGCTATGATTCGCAATACAATTCGGATAACAGCTTAGCATACTAGGATGTTTATATTTTAGGTGTTACCATTTACATCCTTTAACATTTTAATTTTCTGCATCTGATCTTCTGGTCATACTATCGTAACACTCAGCGGCGGAACTAGGGGGTCGAACCAAAAAAATAAGTAAAAATTTTTGTTTCGCCCGGGGTTAACTTTGAAAATGACTATATATATTTTTTAATAACCTAGTACATTCGGGGTAGATTTTAGCATCGGTAAAAGACTGATTCTTCCTCGGCAATGAGCATGAAGCAACATAAAAATTAGTCGGTGAATCAATCATTCTTTCTCAACTAGTCTGATGCTTAGCCCGGTGCATACTGATCCAGTCTGAGTTATACTTTGAAGTTCAAGTCTTAACATATATACTCCCAGGTTTCTACTTGGATTTAGCCTAGTGCATGTATTCTCAATTAGTCTTAGTCTCTTAGAATACTTTTAGGATTCTAATAATGTATAGCCTAGTAGTGCATACTTAGTTGCTCATACGCGCAAGTTGTTTAGTCTAGTGCTGTTGAGTCTAGTGCTTGCACATTTGGTAACACGTCTAACACCTGTTTGGCAACCGAAGCTTAAAGCAAAATGTTGCTTTAAATTGTTTTCGGTTTGTTTGGGTAAATTGCTTAAAGCCCGTTTTAAGTTAAAAAACTGTTTTAAATCATAAGTTTTATTTAGGTACTTTTGACTTGACTTATGACTTTTGGAGTTTTTTTTTCTCACAATTCTTGTAAAGTTTAAAAATATTATGAATTTAAAATTTTTTAAGTCAAATTTCACTTTAAGTCAAAATTATTAAACGCCCATTTAACTTTAAGTAAAATTACTCAAACACATTCATTCAACTTAAAGTAAATAACTTTACTTTCTCCTTTAAGTTAAAAATACCTCCATTAAGTCAAAAGTAACTTATTTTAATCAATGTCAAACACGCTCTAAGTTAAAGTCTCGCTACTTTTCTAATCTAATCGTAATAAAATGATGACGTTTAAGTCCCAACGGGGACATGTATTTAAATTTCTGCAATCGATCAACGATCATATATGAAAAAATAGATTACTTAACCGGATTTGTAGAAAAGATTGTTATTAGTCTTTCAAGATTCGTGCTGTAGTCATGGTTCTAAAAATCCCCGATTTAGCCGATTAATCCTCGATTAATCCTCTGTAAGTTAACCAACCGATTCGATTTTTGAAATCCGATTAATCCTGTGAATTTATTTAAAATGATATGTTTAATTGTAAATTAGACTAATATATTAAATATTATTATAATATCCGATTAGTACTCCGATTAATCCTTCCGATTAATCCCCGATTACCCGATTAATCTTAAATCGGTACCTCAACCGATTTATACCGATTACCGATTTTTACGACCATGGCTGTAGTGCTCTGCTTTACTTTATTATGATTAAAAGGTGCAAGACAATCTATACATATATATAAAGGAAAATCTCGGCAGGCTGACGTGGCTCCTCCAGAATCTCCTATTCTTTGTTTCCATTTTCTCTGATTTCCTAATATTTCAGTGTTTATCGCCTTAGAGATTATAATTCTGCGAGCAAAAATCGAAAGGTCTCTAGAGGAATTGAAGGGTTCTAATATTAAATTGTCCCTTCGGTTAAGAATCTGTACAGACTATAGGCTCTTTGAAATAATATTTTGGATGTGGTATATGTACAACGCGTAAAAACAATGGTAATGGTATTTGCTCTCTTTGAACACAGGTAAATTCATTTTGCTCATTGTATGTATCGATCGTCATTTATTTTTTGGTCTGGATAGTTGTTGTATCATGTGAAACAGGGGCATCTTCCCTCGCCCCCGCCTCTGCCTCCCTATAGAGTAGATTTTTGTTCTATCATTGTTAAACCTGGATGAGTGGATGTTTTGATTATACATGTCTACTTTGTATTATTCAAATTGTATATTTGATATATTACTATTGCTAAATATAATCTAACATTTGTAGTTGCTGTCCTCCAGTTTAATAACAAAATATCGCGGGTTTGGCACATCAGCACATCTATACATATATATAAAGGAAAATCTCGGCAGGCTGACGTGGCTCCTCCAGAATCTCCTATTCTTTGTTTCCATTTTCTCTAATTTCCTAATATTTCAGTGTTTATCGCCTTAGAGATTATAATTCTGCGAGCAAAAATCGAAAGGTCTCTAGAGGAATTGAAGGGTTCTAATATTAAATTGTCCCTTCGGTTAAGAATCTGTACAGACTATAGGCTCTTTGAAATAATATTTTGGATGTGGTATATGTACAACGCGTAAAAACAATGGTAATGGTATTTGCTCTCTTTGAACACAGGTAAATTCATTTTGCTCATTGTATGTCTGGATCGTCATTTATTTTTTGGTCTGGATAGTTGTTGTATCATGTGAAACAGGGGCATCTTCCCTCGCCCCTGCCTCCGCCTCCCTATAGAGTAGATTTTTGTTCTATCATTGTTAAACCTGGATGAGTGGATGTTTTGATTATACATGTCTACTTTGTATTATTCAAATTGTATATTTGATATGCTACTATTGCTAAATATAATCTAACATTTGTAGTTGCTGTCCTCCAGTTTAATAACAAAATATCGCGGGTTTGGCACATCAGCACATGCTGCAAAGCCATGGTTAATATTCATCATATCTATATTAACGTTGCACTCTGTGTTGTTTGATAAAACTTAATTTATAATTTTATTGACTATTTCGAGTTTTATTGAGGTATCCATGTTATTTTATGGTTTTCTTTATCCTTTAAAAAGTGCTTATAAGTGGTTGCATTCATGTAGGTTGGACAATCATGGCATTGAGGTGTCGGAAGTCTGGAAAAAATTCTGGAAACTTAGAGTTCCTTCGAAAGCAAAAGATACAGTCTGGCGTGCAGGTACATATTATGCAACTAAATTGAATCTCCAGGGTAAGAAAGTTCCTGTAAATTTTGTGTGTCCGTTCTGTAATGTTTATTCGGAAACAATCAGCCATTGTTATTACTAATTCAGTATAACTCCACATAAGCTCCACCACACTACCACTACTGTGATGCTAAGCTCCACCACACTACCACTACTGTGATGCTCTTGTCTTGTTTGTAATGCTCATGTTCTCCACTAACACTGACTCAATGTGATGACCACGTTCTCATGCTCCATCTCTGCTCCACTATGATGCCCATGTTACACCACACTGCTCCACCATGATCCTCACATGCTGCATGTTGTCAAGATCAGTTGGCTATGATCAGTAGCTTATAAATACATTGTATTGCATTCCTTATAGATTAACTCTTGTAATATCAGAGATAGAGTTCTTTCTAAGTTAACGTTTATCTTCCTTTCATACATATTGTCTTATACTTCCTAAATACATTTAGCTTCTCTATAAGCTTGTGTTACTCCAACTTCATCTTCATAACAAAGGTGTTGATACGATTTACATGGTATCAGAGCCACGAACAATCCAAACCCCAAACCCAAACCTTATCTGCAAAATCCCAAATCTAAACATTATCTATACTTGATTACTTGCTGTTGTCAGTAATTCTAAATCTACTTACGTTACAATCCAAACCTGTTTATCTGTCACATCAAATGGAAACTGCTAATGCCATTACTACTAACGTTGGGGCTAATGTTGTTCCTAATGTTGACACTACCAGCATGTATTATATCCATCCATCGGATGCTTCCACAAATCAACTAGTTTCAGTAAAATTCAATGGTGACGGCTACAGCACTTGGAAACGAAGCATGATGCTCATACTTTCTGCAAAAAACAAATTGAGTCTCGTCAACGGGATGACTCCTGTCCCTGCAATTGGAACACAAGAATATCAAGCATGGTCAAGGTGTAATGACCTCGTTATTTCTTGGATTCTGTTTAACTTGGATGAAAAAGTGGCCCGAAGTGTGTTGTTTCTCAAGACTGCAAGGGAAATCTGGAAAGATTTGGAGGACAGGTTTGGCTATGCCTCCATCACACAAATCTACTCTCTTGAACAAAAAATTTCAGAGTTGAATCAAGGACAACTCAGTGTTTCTGATTTTTACACCAGCATCAAGGCAATGTGGGATAGCATTGATGATGTTCAGCCCCTACCTATGTGCACATGTGAAAATTCTACTTGTACCTGCTCTTTGACTGGCAAGATTCACCAGCTCCAACAGACTCAAAGGGTGCTACAATTTCTCATGAAACTCAACGACCAATTTTCGGCAGTTAGAGCTAACATCCTCATGATGAGCCCACTGCCCACAGTTACCCAAGCATATCGAATAGTGGCTCAAGAAGAAAATCACAAAGCAATTTCACAAAACTCCTATACTGATAGTCTTGCTTTTGTCTCAGATAAAAGACAATTTACAAGTCAAGGACAATTGCAAGGCAGGCAAGGCATAAATCAATTTCAGAGAAACATTCCACAGAATCGACAAAACCAGAAGCCCAGAAACAATTACTACTGTACACATTGCAAAATGGCTGGGCACAGCTTAGAGAGGTGCTTTAGAGTTCATGGTTTTCCTTCCAATACTAAAGGAAACAAAGACACAAGAGTGGCTGCTATGGTTCATCAGGATCAGGATGTCCCCATTGAAGAAAATGATAACGATGCACACATCTCTAAAGATCAATATCAACAGCTTATTAATCTGCTTGGTAAACATCACATGACTGATTCTACTGGAACACACGATATCAACAAAGACACCAATGCCAATAGACATGCACTCTTGACAGGTAATATCTGTCTACTGTCTTCCTCTCCTTCACAATGGTTGTTTGATAGTGGTGCCACCGACCACATTTGTCCAAATTTACACGAATTTGTTGATTTTCAACTTATTGTTGGTAAGGATGACACCATAACAGTACCAGATGGACGAAAAATTAAAGTCCTACATACAGGAACAGTGAAACTTAGTGATAATATTACCCTACAAAATGTTTTACATGTTCCTGATTTTCACTACAAATTAATATCTGTTCGACGACTCTGCAAAGACATGGATTCTACTCTTATTTTTAACCATGACAAATGTTTTATACAGGACCGTTTACAGATAAGTCCTCCACAGCTTCTTGGTGACTTATGCAACGGGCTATATGCCTTTTCTCAGAAGAAAGTTACTCCACAACAGACTTGCTTAGTGTCCACTACAATTGATGAGGCCAAACTGTGGCATTTGCGCTTGGGACATCTTCCATTCAATCAAATCAAGATTGTTCAGCCTTCATGTGATGTCAAAGAGTGTGTAAAAACTAGCATCTGTCAGATTTGTCCTATTAGTAAACAAACTCGAGCTCCCTTTCCGCATAGTAGTATCAAGACTAATCAAGTTTTTGAACTGTTACACATTGATCTTTGGGGCCCTTATCGAGTCAAGAATCATAATGGTTGTACGCAATTCTTAACCATTGTAGATGACTTCAGTCGCTACACCTGGGTCCATTTACTCAAGTACAAATCTGATGTGATTTCTGTCCTTCAAGAATTTATTCAATATGCTGAAACACAGTTTCATACAAAAGTTTTATGCATTCGATCTGACAATGCATTAGAATTTTCTGCTAAGGAGTTACAATTGTTTTATAAACAAAAGGGCATTATACATCAAACAAGCTGCAACTATACCCCCCAACAGAACGGAGTCGAGGAACGAAAACATCGCCATTTGCTAGAAACTTCACGCACTCTATTTCACCAATCTAAGGTCCCTGAAAAATATTGGGGGGAATGTGTATTATGTGCAGCATATCTCATTAATCGGATGCCACTCACAAGCATTGGTAACCTCACCCCATATCACAAATTATATAAAGAACCAAGTGCTTTGGATCATCTCCGTGTGTTTGGCTGCCTTTGTTTTGTGTCTACTAACAAGGTTGATCGACCCAAATTTGCTGCCAGGGCATCACCATCTGTTTTTCTTGGATATCCACCAACACAAAAGGGTTATAAGGTACTGGACCTAACCACTCATCAAATTAATATCTCACGTGATGTTGTTTTCTATGAACATCACTTCCCATACCATACATTGTCCCCAAATGATCATTACACCCATACACTCTTTTTGCCACGATCTACTCCTATCATCGATTCACCTGATGACACTAATTTTACCCCTACATCTCCGTCTACTACACCTGTTCCTGTTCCTAGTAACCCTCCTAATGATGCCTCCAGTACACCTTATGATACTGATACTGAGTTTACAGCTAGCCCGTCTCCAGGTGACAGACCTTCATCTGATAACGCTGCTCCCATACTCAGACAATCTACCAGAATTAAACGAGCACCTGGTTACTTGTCCACATATCACTGCAATCTTGGGCAGCTTGACAAGATAAACGATACACATTGGTGTAACCTAGTCACATATGATACCAAAATCTCTTCACACAGGGCCCTTTTATCACAAACCAGTGCTATTTCTGAACCTCGAAGCTATGTTGAAGCCTCCACTGAACCAGTTTGGATAGAAGCAATGTCAAAAGAAATCCAGGCTTTAACTGATAATAAGACCTGGGAGCTAGTGGACCTACCAAAGGGAAAGCGTGCCATTGGCAACATGTGGGTGTACAAAGTCAAGTTACATGCTGATGGTTCCTTAGAGCGTTGCAAGGCACGTTTGGTAGCCAAAGGATACAACCAAAAATATGGAGTCGATTACGAAGAAACATTATCACCAGTCATTAAAATGGCTTCACTTCGCTGTCTCATAGCCCTTGCAGCTAGCAGAAACTGGCCCCTTTACCAACTCGATGTTAATAACGCGTTTTTACACGGTACATTGCTTGAAGAGGTCTACATGAGAGTTCCTGATGGCATGCCTAATCCCCTTAACAAAGTATGCAGGTTGATCAAATCAATTTACGGTTTGAAACAATCCTCACGGGAATGGTTTGCCAAGCTCCATTCTGAACTCCTTCACTTGGGTTACACACAGTCAAAGAATGACTACAGCCTTTTTCTTAAAAGGACTGATGACAAGATCATTGTGGTTGCAGTTTACGTAGATGACATTGTCATTACTGGGAATCTGCCAGACGAAGTTCAATACTTAAAGAATCATCTCAATCAAGTATTTGGCATCAAAGACCTTGGCCTTCTACACTACTTCTTAGGAATCGAAGTTGGCTATGTCTCTGATGGAATCATTCTTAGTCAACGAAAATTTGCTAAAGATTTACTTGAGTTTTCTGGTCTTGATCTCTCTACACCAGCTTTGACGCCACTCCCAGTAAATGCTAGGTTAAGTACTGATATTGGTGACCTTTTGCCTGACCCCGAGTTCTATCGATCATTAGTTGGTAAATTAAACTACCTTACAAACACACGACCTGATCTCTCCTTTACAGTCCAAACCCTAAGCCAATTCCTACAAAAACCCAGGACATCACATTTTGCTGCTTTACATCATACACTACGCTATGTTTCCCACACTTCTGCTCAGGGAATTTTGCTACAAGCTTCAGACACATTAACTCTTCAGGCTTTTAGTGATTCGGATTGGGCAACCTGTCCCGATACTCGACGTTCGATCACTGGCTACTTGCTGCTTTTTGGACAATCACCAGTATCTTGGAAATCTAAGAAACAAAACACAGTTTCTCGTTCGTCTTCTGAAGCGGAATATCGAGCTATGGCTTCGGCTGCTTCTGAAGTGACTTGGCTGGTACGTCTCCTTGAGGAACTTGGCGTTCAGAACCTAAAACCCATCACCCTCCATTGTGATAATCAATCAGCAATCTACATTGCAAAAAACCCAGTTTTTCATGATCGTACGAAGCACATCGAGTTGGATTGCCATTTCACCCGAGACAAAGTGTTGGAAGGTTTATTACAACTCTCATACTTACCCACACAACACCAACTCGCAGACGTCCTTACTAAAATCATCCCTTCCGCCCACTTCCATGATCTTCTTTCCAAGTTGGGCATGTTTTCAACACCTCCCAACTTGAGGGGGGGTATTACTAATTCAGTATAACTCCACATAAGCTCCACCACACTACCACTACTGTGATGCTAAGCTCCACCACACTACCACTACTGTGATGCTCTTGTCTTGTTTGTAATGCTCATGTTCTCCACTAACACTGACTCAATGTGATGACCACGTTCTCATGCTCCATCTCTGCTCCACTATGATGCCCATGTTACACCACACTGCTCCACCATGATCCTCACATGCTGCATGTTGTCAAGATCAGTTGGCTATGATCAGTAGCTTATAAATACATTGTATTGCATTCCTTATAGATTAACTCTTGTAATATCAGAGATAGAGTTCTTTCTAAGTTAACGTTTATCTTCCTTTCATACATATTGTCTTATACTTCCTAAATACATTTAGCTTCTCTATAAGCTTGTGTTACTCCAACTTCATCTTCATAACAAAGGTGTTGATACGATTTACAATTGTTTGGTGTCGTGTGATTGTTGGATAGCCTCAGGGTTAAAAATTCCAAGTAGGGAGAGTATTTATTTTGTCCAGTGGATGGGGGAGGTAGTGTCTTAGGAAAGTGCAGAAGTAGCTGCAATGGTTATGATTTGTTGGAGTATATAGCGTGCTCGTAATGATGTTGTTTGGAACAATCGGAAGCAGAGTGTAGATGAAGTTGTCCTATGCTATGTTAACTCTTAATCAGTGTAGAGCTGCTCAAGACGTAGGAAGCATTCCATCTCTAAGCCCATTACAAATGGGGGACGAAGCAGAGAGGCGGGTAAAACCAGGTGAAAACTTAATTAAGATTAATGTGGACGCTACAATCTCCGAAAAGGAGAAGGGGTACGGGTGTGCTTATGTTGTCCGAGATGAGAGAGAGGGTAGTTGAAGCTGTGCACGCGAGGTTCTTGTATGGAGGGGTTTCTCCTTCAATGGCAGAAGCCATAGGTATTAGGGAGGCCTTGAGCTAGGTCAAGGAGAATCAAGGCAGGAGAGTGTGGAAGTGGAGTCAGACAGCTTGGTGGTCGTGCAATCAGAAATTCAGTTAACATGTATTTAGATTTTGGTATGGTGATTCAGGAGTGCAGGAGCTTAGTAAAATCATTGAGAAATAGTTGTTTACAATTTGTTAAGCGTTTAGCTAATCGAGCTGTCCATTATGTGGCTAGACACGTTTGATGTACTGATGATCGTAGAAGTCAGGAGGGGGTTGTCCCAACTGATTTTGATCATTTCAAAAAAAATCTTAATTTGAACTCTCAGCACTCATAAGTATTGAATATATCATATACATATAGGTACTATTTGATGTGGAGTACCGTGACTCTCACAAATTATCCTAGGTAATTTGCAAGATTTTTTATTTTGTTTTCCTTTATTTTTCAGGCTCCGTACCATTTTAAAGCACAAGAAATGGCATGCAAACTACATCACATGGGAAAAAAAATGAACGGCTCCATTAATGATATCCAGGAATTCAAAAGGCGGTTGCTTTGTATTGTGTAGCTCCACCTCTTGCTATTTACTTCCACTCGATCACCAGTATGCAAGCAAAGAAAAGATGCCTCACTTTGCCATGTTCCTCAAATGTTACGAGGTTTGCATAATTTCATATGTACACTTCTTCGGGGGCTCGTGAGTTTGTTTTGTGTTTTTTATGCATGCAATTTTCAGAACCTAGATAGGGGTTGAATCATCATGCTCGTGTTAGAAACTACATATAGTAGTTAACATTTACAAGTGTTGTGAATGTGAATTTGGAAGATCGATCAGCTACAATTTTTTAAAAAAAATTAGACAATAACTCTATTTTCGTGTGTGCTTGCGAGCAAGAGGCTGATCCTTTTGCGTTGCATACATGATACATGTGTAAATTTTAATTTATTTTGGGTCAATATATGTACATGTGTGATTATATTTGTATAGGACTACTTCACCAATTAAATATTTCAAGCTCAAGTATATCATACCCTCGTGTTAACTTTGACTTCTTGTGTTGTCTAAATTGCTAATAGATCAACCTTATAGTCAAGGTAAGTTGCCCTATCAAATTTTTTTTTTAATGTTATAAGAAATGCTAAAACTCTCGAAACTATTCTCAAAATTGTTCCCTAATGTTGAATTGTCATTATATAATTGATTATGTTTTCATAAATGAAAATGGGATGAGTATTCGTGCATTAATATGAATCCCACAAAAAATAATGATTTTTTATAAAAATTATTTTATTATTTACAAAAGTACTTTATAAAATAATAAAAGTATAGAGGAAAATTACATTATTTATGTAGTTCAATAATTTATAATAACAAAATTGTAGTAACACTAGAACTTCAATAATTTTAGCAAATACGAATAGAAAGGAAACATCATTAAAATATGATTTAACTTATTAATAAAATAATTATTTTATTATTTATTTAAGGTTATTTTAAGAAAATCAAGAAAACACACATACATTGTTGTAATAAATATGTTATTTGTAGAATTCACTAAGATAATAATAAAAGAATTATAATTAAAATAACTTCCAACAATTTTTTTTATAAAATAAAATAAAGGTGAAACAATTTTGACACTAAAGTGCTAAACTATCATTAAAAAAGAGAGTTTCGTTTATTAATAAAGGTTATAAATTCGTTGGTGTTCTATAAACATTTATATGATTTATATGACTAGCTTATGTATTTGTTAGCGTTTTGAAAAAAATTATAGTGTAAGTACTCTATATTGTACCTTGTATTAGTTGGTGTTTTACCCTGTAATTATTTATCTTGTATTTGTTGGTATTTTTTGACAATAGAATTTTTTTATTATAAAAATTAAAATTAAATAATTATAATTATAATAAAATTTTAAATTTAATTTTATTTTCAAAAAATAATATAAAATTCATAAAAAAATAGGATTATATGGATGAAATAAAATATAGTACGAACCAAATTTGATCAAAGTAGTATCATTAAAAATGATTTTACTTCTTAATAAAGATTAAAAATAATTAAATTAATTTCAAAATTATATGCAATAGTTTTCATATTTTTAGGAAAATAATTTTCGCCCGCGCAAAGCGCGGGTTTTCAGCTAGTTTAGCAAAAAAAAAAAAAAAGTTGCAAGACAGGCGTGGTAGTCGAAACCATGTCGCACCGTCCAAAGAGTCAGATGACTAAGATCTGATATTGGTTAATGTAGAGCCCGTTTGGGAAATCTTAAGATAAGTTACTTTTAACTTAAATGTGATAAGTGATATATAAGTGATAAGTAAATATTATCTTATAAGTTAATAGAGTGTTTGGTAAATCAGAAATTATAAGTCAGTAGTGTTTGGTAAATCAGAACTTATAAGTTAACTTTTTTAAATATTTTCAAAATTTTTGTTTTTTAATATATATAAGTGGATATCAATGGATAGATCTCGATGAGTAGAGAAATTTGATATATACATATCAATTTTTTAATGAACGGATCAAAAGATATATTATTTTGAAGATTTGAAAGATATTATATATTGCGTATATCGAGAAATAAGAATAAGTTAAAAGTTAGGATTTCTTAACATTCAACTTATCCCATATAAGTTAGCAATAAGTCCGATTACTTATTTTGCCAAACACATAAAAAAAAAATGAAAACGAACTTTTGTCATTTAAATTAACTTAAATGGAATGCCAAACACGCACGTAGTAAGCACATGCAATGAGATAGCTAATAGTACCATCTTTTTTTTACTTTCCAAAATGTTAATAATTTGCTATTAGATCCTCTATTTAGCAAGGTAATTAGTCATTTTAATACATGCATTAACTTTTAATGGTATTCATGACACAAATTCTTACATGGCTATAGTTTTGTCGAACAGCTGTTGATTTTGGATGACAGTGTTGAAATGTAAATGTAAATGTTAGATTAAGTCTACGATCTACAGTAAGTCTACGATCTACAGTACCAAGTGATGTAATCCCTTACGTATAGTTATGCTTATATATAGGACTTCAGAGATTGTAATAAACACACATCAATATAATCAATACAAGAGTTTATTAGTTTCTCTTACATTGTTTTCTTGATTCTTCATTCTGAAATCATATATCCATTCTAGTTTTATCATGGTATCAAAGCTTTAGACTCGTTCCTCCGTTTTTTTTTGCTGCCTCCATTGATTCCGGCGACAACTATTGTTTCCAGCCACAGAAGTACAAGATCATCTCTTTGTGTCATTTAAACAAACACCTGGTAAGTCAATCCATAGATGTACCATACACACATCTGGAATCACACTCCATCTTATTTTAATCGTCACACCAGCATTCCGAGTCAACTTAGTGACTCGTCCATCTCTGTTGACTCCACCCACCGAGTTACTCAAACACCCTCCGAGTCACTAACTCGTCTAGTCAATTCGACTTCGTGATTTCTCTCCACGGCTGCTGCAGCTCTCATCTGATTTGATTGCGTCATGCCGCCAACATCTCTTCAGTAGTGGTAACAAATTTCTGTATCTCTCTCGTTCAGTTTTATACAGCCCACTTAAATTACATATACTGATATTCAACAATGGTCGAGTCTGATGTGTATGTGCTGTGTTGTTTTGTGCGTGTGTAAAGCCTGTTACAAGACTTGAGCTAAAACAATTAAAAAGGATCAAACATCCCAATTCCTTTTTGGGCCAAATATTTTGTGTTTGGGCCCAATATTCATAAAGCTGCGGTCCTTATCAAAATCACACACATGGTATTTTTAAACCTTTTGGTTATATCTCATTTTAGTACCCAATCTTCTACTTATCCTTTAAACAGGACCTAGACTTTTTAAATATACACACTCTAGTCCCTCAAGTTTCATATTCTTACAATCTGAACCCAGAGTTTATATATTTTTTGAACCCAATATATATCATGGAAAAATAAAGTAATTCGTCAATTCAAACAATTTTGAATGGCTCCAACTACTTGGCTTGGTCTCAAGCTATGCGTAGTTTTCTTAAGGGTAAAAGAATCTGCCGATATGTAAGTGGTGATATTACAATTCCAACAAAAGATCAGAATGAAGCCGAGTCAAAGTTTCAAGATCGCATTGAAGAGTGGGATGTCAAAAATCATCACGCTATCACATTTTTTAGAAACTCTTCAGTTTCTAAAATTAATTTACAGTTTGGAAATTTTGAGACTGCAAAAGAGATTTGGGATTTATTGGCATCCCGCTACACTACATCTGATCTTGCTCACCAGTATCAAATCATGAGTTCACTAAGCAAGCAAAAGCAAGCATCTGGTCAATCAGTAGCTGATTTCCTATCTCAAATACATGCACTTTGGGATCAGTTGACACTATCTGAACCAAAGTGGCTACATACAGAGGATGCTGCACTTTATCACACATACCGGGACCAACAACGACTCATCCAGTTTCTTATGTCTCTTACCCAGGATTATGAACCAGTTAAAGCTGCTCTTCTTCATCGTGTTCCGCTGCCCACTCTGGAGAGTGCCTTAACTGAACTGATCTCTGAGGAAACTCGACTTGGGACCGACAAAACCAGTCCCCTGACTGATACTGTCCTAGAAGTGCCACCAATAACTACTTTTGACAAATCTTTTTGCAGGTTTTGTCGTCAAAACGGGCATGTAACAAAAGAATGTGCAGCACTACGCAATCATACATGTCAACATTGTCATCAAAAGGGTTATTACTCGATTCAATTTTGTAAGAAAAGACCATCTTTTCATGTAAACAAGTTCTCTCAGTCTTCGCTGCTGCAACCTCTGAATCCACATCAGAAACTGCACCAAATACATCCACAGGCGAGCTTGAAGCTTTGCTTCGACAGGTTTTATTTAAAACCAGCTCTCCTTCCACTGCATTCTCTGTCACTTCAGGTACTTCTTGGTATTTTGATTCTGCATGTTGCAATCACATGACCAATGATCCATCTATATTTACCACAAAAACACAGAGTTTATGCCTCCCAAATATTCAAACTGCCAATGGCTCTACAATGAAAGTGGGACAAATTGGAAATATATCCACAGAAGATCTTTCTCTTCCTAACACATATTTTGTTCCTAATCTCTCACTTAATCTTGTTTCCATTGCCAATTATGTGATCTCGGTCTTAACATTATGTTTACCTCTTCTGGTTGTCATGTACAGGATCCTCAGACAGGACAAACTCTTGGGATAGGACGTAGATGCGGAAGGTTGTTTGAGCTCACTTCCCTTCATCTTCCTACACCAATATCTCCTTCAACTAATCTAGTTGGTTCTGCTTCATTTACAACCAGCATCTGGCACTCTCGGTTAGGCCATCCTTCACCTTCTCGTTTACGTACTCTAGTTTCTAGTGGTCATCTAGGTAGCGTAAATGCAGACACTATTGATTGTGTATCATGTAAACTGGCAAAACAACATGTACTTCCTTTTCCTATTCATTATGAAAAATCATCAGCTACTTTTGATCTTATACACTCTGATATTTGGGGTCCCTCTCCAACTCCAACTATGGGGGGGTCTAGGTACTATGTGATATTTGTTGATGATTTCTCTCGATACACTTGGATATACATTTTGAAAAATCGAACTGAATTAGGAGAAACATATAAAAACTTTGCCACTATGATTGATACTCAATTCAAAAAGAAAATCAAACTTTTTCGTGCCGACAAAGCTAAAGAATACAAAGAATCAGAACTTACAAAATTTTTGGCATCTTATGGTACACTTGCACAAAGTTCTTGTCCTTACACATCATAACAAAATGGTCGTGCTGAACGCAAACATAGACACATTCTTGACACAATTCGAGCTCTTCTCATTTCTTCTTCTTGTCCGGAATTCTTTTGGGGGGAAGCTGCATTAACTGCTGTTCATACAATAAACATGATTCCTTCTCCAGTCATAGATAATGTGCCTCCTTATGAAAAATTGTATGCAAAACCACCTTCATATGATACCCTTAAGGTTTTCGGTTCAACATGTTTTGTTCTTCTTCCTCCACATGAAAGAACAAAACTAGAACCTCGTGCCCGTCTTTGTTGTTTTATTGGGTATGGTAGTGGTCAAAAAGGATACCGTTGTTGGGATCCTATCTCTCAACGACTTCGAGTCTCTCGTAATGTGATATTTTGGGAACACAAAATGTTCTCATCTATGTCAGATTTTAAAATCGACACTTCTTCTAGCATCTCTCACTTTACAGATCCTTTTGTTGATCTATATCCCAGTGATGACTTTGTCGACTCGTCAACATCTTCTAACACAGTTCCTACAAATTCTCCAATTGAGCTCATACAACCATCCCCAGCTACGAACGTTCCTCCAACAGAAGTTCAGTCTGAGGATTCTAGTGTTGTCTCTCCCACTCCACCATCTCTTTCAGATGAACATGCTCATCGATCTACTCGGGTAAGAAAACCTTCTGTTCGTCTTACTGATTATCATGTATATTCTGCTATAGAATCATTGCACGAGCCTCAAACATATAGAGAGGCAAGTGTTAACCCTCTTTGGCAGGAGGCTATGGCAGAAGAACTTCAGGCATTAGACAAAAATCACACTTGGGATGTGGTTACCTTGCCTCCTGGCAAAACAGCTGTGGGTTGTCGATGGATCTATAAAATTAAGACAAATGCTGATGGCTCTATTGAGAGATATAAAGCTCGTCAAGTTGCTAGAGGCTTTACCCAGGAATATGGCATTGATTATGAGGAGACTTTTGCACCAGTTGCTCGTCTTACTTCAGTTCGAAGTTTACTCGCTGTTGGAGCATCAAAACAGTGGGATATGTGGCAAATGGATGTCAAAAATGCTTTCCTTAATGGAGACTTAGATGAAGAAGTTTATCTCAAACCTCCTCCCGGTTTTGATCTCTCTCCAGGTCATGTGCTCAAGCTTAACAAGGCACTTTATGGCCTAAAACAAGCACCTCGAGCTTGGTTCGAGAAATTTAGCAAAGTCATTAGTGAGCTAGGATTTTCTTCTAGTCCATATGATCATGCTCTCTTCATTCGACGGACAAATCGAGGAATTGTTCTTCTCCTCCTCTATGTAGATGATATGATTATCACCGGAGATGATAGTGTAGGTATCTCTGAACTCAAACAGTTTCTCAGTCAGCAATTTGAAATGAAAGATCTTGGTTCTTTAAGCTACTTCTTAGGTCTTGAGGTTTCTTCTGTACCTACTGGTTACACCCTTTCTAAAGTCAAGTATGCATATGATCTTTTGTTGAAATCTGGAATTAGCGACACTAAGATCACACCTACACCTTTGGAATATGGGGTCAAACTTAACTCCAAAGATGGTGACCTACTTGACAACCCTACATTGTATCGTCAATTGGTAGGAAGTCTGATCTACTTTACTGTCACTCGTCCTGACATTGCTCATGCCGTTCACATTGTTAGTCAATTTATGTCAGCTCCTCGCACTCCTCACTATACAGCTGTCCTTCACATAATTCGCTATGTCAAGGGCACCATCTTTCATGGATTACATTATGCATACAACTCATCACTTGAGTTACATGCATATACTGATTCTGATTGGGGTGGTGATCCCACTACCGGATGTTCCACTACAGGATTTTGCTTCTTTATGGGTGACTCTCTTATCTCTTGGCGTAGTAAAAAACAATCCCTTGCCTCAAAATCCAGTGCCGAGTCAGAATATCGAGCTTTGGCTGACACCACGCAGGAATTAATTTGGCTACGATGGTTACTTGAAGAAATGACTGTAACTCATTCTCCAGCCACTATTATCTACTGTGATAGCAAAAGTGCCAGGGACATTGCTCACAATGATGTCTTTCATGAACGCACTAAACATATAGAGATTGTTTGTCATTTTACCCGTCAACAGGTTGCACAAGGAACAGTTCGTCTTCATGCTATCTCTAGTGCAGATAATGTTGCAGATATTTTCACGAAATCCCTTCCTCCTGGTTTATTTCGTAATTGCAAACTCAAATTGGTTTTTTAACCATCTTAAGTTTGAGGGGGGGGGGTGTTGAAATGTAAATGTAAATGTTAGATTAAGTCTACGATCTACAGTAAGTCTACGATCTACAGTACCAAACTGTAAGTGATGTAATCCCTTCGTATAGTTATGCTTATATAGGACTTCAGAGATTGTAATAAACACACATCAATACAATCAATACAAGAGTTTATTAGTTTCTCTTACATTGTTTTCTTGATTCTTCATTCTAAAATCATATATCCATTCTAGTTTTATCAGACAAAAAGTCAATCTGTAACTAAGCTTTATAATTTTCAATTTCGTCCGAAAGAACAACATTCTATACAAACCATGAATATTTTCGCAATTTTCCTACAAATAGGTGAATAGCAAGTATAAACTGACCCAAAAATCTTAAGCAACAGTGCAAGTCATGTAGATGATGTGTTGATCAGCAAAGATCAATTAATGGAGCTTTTTCGATCATTTGATCCTGATGGATATGGTTACATTTGTTAGTTTGACTTGAATACTGTTCCTCCGGCGACTACTATTCCTCCGACGGCCACCAACCACACCTAACCCACCTACCACACCTAACCCCTTAGATTTTGTCTATAAATAAGAAATGCATGTAAGCATTTGAAATCATCTGAGGCATCTGAAAAAACCTCTGTAATCTGTTTATCCTCTCAGATCTATAAACTTATTTCTTTTCTGCATATAGTCTTTCTTGCTTCCATTATAACAAACTAGTATCAGAGCTTTGGTTGAAGCTGCTGCAAAATTTTCGCCGGAATTTTTTTAAGCTCGCCAGAATTTTTCGCCGGAGTTACTGTTCATCGCCGAAGAAGACGACATTGTTCAGGCGGAGTTGCTGTTCATCATCGGAGAAGATGACACTGTGCATCGCCGGAGAAGACGACACTGTTCATACGGTACTGTTCATACGGCACTGTTCACGGGCACTGTTCACAGGTACTGTTCATACGGCACTGTTCACGGGAACTGTTCACATGTAATGTTCACCGGCACTGTTCACGGGTACTGTTCACATATACGATACTGTTCACGTATAAGATTCTGGGAGAAAGATGTCTGGTGGTATTAGCGTCAAGGTTGACAAATTTACTGGGAGAAATAGTTTCAGTCTATGGCAAATCAAGATGCGTGCTCTATTAAAGCAACAGGGGCTCTGGGCGCCGTTAAAAAGAAAATCGACGACAGATCCTGAAAGCGCTGAGATGGCCAGTCTGGAAGAAAAGGCACATTCAACGATTCTGTTGTGTCTCGCAGATGATATTATTACTGAAATTGTGGAGGAGGATACCACGTCTGGTTTGTGGTTGAAGTTTGAAAGTCTTTACATGGCGAAGTCTTTAACAAACAAGTTGTTGCTGAAGCAACGTCTGTTCAGTCTGCGAATGCACGAAGGTATGCCTCTTCGAGATCACTTAGATCAATTAAACATAATTTTATTAGAATTACGTAATATTGATGTTAAAGTTGAAGATGAGGATGCTGCTTTGATTCTGTTAGTTTTTTTACCATTATCGTACGAGAACTTTGTACAATCGTTTATTGTTGGTAAAGATACTATTTCTCTAGAGGAGGTTAGATCTTCTCTTCATTCTAGAGAGCTGCGCCATAAGGCGGCTGGTACAGGTGCAGATAATCATGCTGTTGGGTTGGTAGCTAACTGGAGTAATGGACATGGAAAGTCGGGGAAGAAATCAGTTCCTAAGGGTCCAAAACCTAATGATATCTGTAATTACTATAAAGAGATGGGACACTGGAAATCTGACTGTCCCAAGAAAAAGAAGCAACAGGAGAATTTGACAGATACTGTTGCTGTAGCTGATGCTACTTCTGAAGAAGATATTGCTCTAGTTGCTGTCAAGGACACGCATCACTCTGATGTGTGGATTCTTGATTCTGGAGCATCTTATCATATATGTTCGCGCAGGGAGTGGTTTACAACCTACGAGCGAGTAGACGGTGGCAAGATTTCTATGGCTAACAATTTTGCTTGTGAGACGGTTGGAATAGGCTCCATTAAAATTCGGACACATGATGGTAAATTCTGCACATTGAATGATGTTAGGCATGTTCCACTTATGACAAAGAATCTGATATCCTTGAGTATGTTAGACAACAAGGGTTTCAGTTTTCAAGGTGAAGGTGGAGTTCTACATGTCTGCAAGGGTTCTAACGTGGTTTTGAAAGGTGTTAAACATGGTACCTTGTATCTTCTTCAAGGTTCTACGTTATCAGGTTCTGTTGCTGTCGCGTCCTCGGAAAAGATTAAGAGGCTGCGAACTGATAATGGTCTGGAATTTTGCTCATCTGAGTTTGATGAGTTCTGTAAGAATGAAGGGATTTCTAGGCATCATACAGTCAGGGACACACCGCAGCCATATGGTGTAGCAGAGCGTATGAATCAGACACTTCTGGAGAGAGCTAGTTGCATGCTCTCTGATGCTGGACTAACTAGAATATTCTTGGCGGAAGCAGTTAGTACATCAGGTTATCTGATAAATCGTGGATCTACGATTGTTTCAGAAAGTGGTGGTGTTGAGAAACAAGTGGAGAAGGAAGTCACTCAAGATGAGAGTGAACCACAACAAGAAGTTCAACAACCACAATCAGAATCAGAATCATCTGTACCAGTAGCGAATCAGCACAGTTTGGCTCTTGATAGATCAAGGATAGCTAATTATAGGGTGCCTCCCAAGAGAATTAAGGTGAGCAAAGTGGGTACTACTGATAACCCAGCTGATATGCTCACCAAGCCGGTTCCACATTGCAAGTTTCAACATTGTTTGAACTTGCTAAATGTTCGGAGTTGTTGACTGCCCTTTTGAGGGAAAAATCTGAGGCAGAAGAGTTTTATCTGGTACGTTTGGCATTATTATGATGCATCTGGTACATCTGTTATCTGTTTTTTGTGAGAGGATTCAAGTCAAGGTGGAGATCTGTTATCTGGTACATCTAGCATTATTATGATGCATCTGGTACATCTGTTATCTGTTTTTATGAGAGGATTCAAGTCAAGGTGGAGATTTGTTATATGGTACATCAGGCATTATTATGATGCGTTTGGTACATCTGTTATCTGTTATTTTTGAGTATTCAAGTCAAGGTGGAGATTTGTTAGTTTGACTTGAATACTGTTCCTCCGACGGCTACTATTCCTCCGGCGGCCACCAACCACACCTAACCCACCTACCACACCTAACCCCTTAGATTTTGTCTATAAATAAGAAATGCATGTAAGCATTTGAAATCATCTGAGGCATCTGAAAAAACCTCTGTAATCTGTTTATCCTCTCAGATCTATAAACTTATTTCTCTTCTGCATATAATCTTTATTGCTTCCGTTATAACAACATTAGTGCAGCAGAACTTGCTGAGTTGCTGGGCAAATGGTGAACATGGGACAACCATTAACGTACCATGAGTTATTGGATATGATCCGAGAAGCATATGTGAATTGTGATGGTGTTATAAGTTTTTTTTAAAAAAAATGTACAATTCACTAGAACGTCACACGATATTATGAAATCACCCTGCTAAATTCTTACTAATTACTGTTCACTATCTCCATCAGAATTTGTTATACCGCAGAATCTGGGCACAAATCGATAGACAAACTTGGATGTCATGATCGTAATCTTCACTTGGATCTGAAATGTAATCTACAAACCAGACTTTTACAACTTTCACCGTATAGATATTGCTTAACTAGTACAACAATAAAAATTGATGAAATGAAGTTGTTAGATTTTGGGACTTCTAAGTTCTATCTGACAATCATAATGTACATATGTATTTTGCTGCTGTACAGATTTCAGGACCTTGTGATATCTATGGAACAGCATCCCCTTCGTTTATCACGTGCTAGGGGTAAAGGTTGTTGGGATATTTTGTTTAATTCAAACATATATCCTGATATTCTAGTTATAGAAATAAAGTGTTTACATGATTTGGTCAATCGTAATTGAGAGATTTTAGGAGTGTGAATTCGTTTATCTTGAGTAGCAAGAATAAGATATTATTGAGAGATTATAGGTGAGAGATTATAGGAATCTTGAATATTATTTTTCTATTTAAACAATGTAATCGTATTATTTTTATATCAATGAGCACGTTCAAAAGTTTATCGATAGTTTGATTTCTACATTTGGTATTAGAGCGAGGTTTTGTTGTTCCGCCGCCAGGCGGTGGTGAAACCGCCGCTGGTGGTGAAGGCGCAGAATAAGTGATAGTTTCAAGTAGACGTTGCAGAAGGATGGTGGCAAAGCTGCATGTGTAGTATGGGATGCATGTGTAGTATGGGATTGCCGAGAAAGACGAGGCGATGCCGGAGAAGACTGCTGAAGGCAGAAAACGAGATAGAGTGGCAGAAGGCCATGCAGAACGAGATGGAACACTTATGGAGGCAGGGACACGGAAGGTGTTTGATGGAATGTCTGAGAGAGATATTGTTGCTTGGAATGCAATGATCTCTGGATTCGAGTGTTCTCTATTTTTCGGTGAATTAATGGAGGTGAACTTGCCAGATGGGCAAACACGAAAAGTGTCAGACGGGCAAACACGAAAAATGCCAAACGGACAAATAAGTTGAAGTGCCAGACGGGCAAATAGCCATACGGGCTCAGTTTAATAGTCATACGGGCTCAATCAGATTAGCCATACGGGCTCAGTCAAATCAGCCATACGGGCTCAGTTAAAAGCCATACGGGCTGGACGGATGCATCATACATGTTTGAATTAAGGGAGAGATTGTTGGGATATTTTGTTTAATTCAAACATATATCCTGATATTCTAGTTATAGAAATAAAGTGTTTACATGATTTGGTCAATCGTAATTGAGAGATTTTAGGAGTGTGAATTCGTTTATCTTGAGTAGCAAGAATAAGATATTATTGAGAGATTATAGGTGAGAGATTATAGGAATTTTGAATATTGTTTTTCTATTTAAACAATGTAATCGTATTATTTTTATATCAATGAGCACGTTCAAAAGTTTATCGATAGTTTGATTTCTACAAAGGTCCCGTTCAATAATTTTAACGGATGGATCAACAAATTGATTTGTTATCTGTGCCTAGTAGTACTGCCAGTGCGAGGATTAGTTCTTGCCATTGACCGCGCCATGATGCCTACTGTGGTATGCCTTATCGATCTTTGTCTAACCATATTGCAGTATTCGGGGTCATCTGAACGCCCGTCATGCCTTATCCACTGTATCATTCCGTGGTACATAGGGAAGAACTGCATCTGAATAGATTTGTATGAAAAGTAAGGAGTCAGGGCAGCAATCACGACACAAAGTGTGATCAACCAGTAGGATGCTGATGGAGCAAGGGCTTCAGTGAAGACTTTATAAGCAGTGGTTGAAATGCTGGGAGACATGGCCCCGTATGCCAGGAGGAAACAATACCACAGACAAATTCCACCCCAGATGAAGATATGTTGGATCAAGGTAAAGTAAGTGATAGAAATGGCCATTTGGCAGTTAACTACCCAGACTACACATGTATATAATGTCGAACCTACTATATCCAATCCTGCAGTTTTCCCATCTTTCTTGTAGGCTTGAGGATCTAGTGCTTTTATGCAGAGAAAGAAGATTATAACAGCAGCGCAAACCCCATTGAGCATCCAGCCAATTATTCTTCGCCAGCTAAAAAGAACATTTTTGTACACCTTCTTGGTACAGTAAAGGGAACTGTCATATACAACAAATGTATCAAAGGATTTACCGATTTACGTTAGAAATAAGTCACATTTAAAAACTTTGATAATTTTCAGAGACATTTGCACTAGTTGAAAATTTAACTGGATGCAGAGACTGTTAAGTTAATTACCAAGCTTAGCATGATCATATTGTATATCTTAACACTTCCCAATTTCCCATAATACAGAGAAGGGCTTAAATGATCTTATATATAATATACCTTAGCACCCCAACTCTAAAATCTATCTTTGGGTCAGAATAGAGTGGATCACAAATGTCCATCTTTGGTTCAATAATTTGCGTACGTTTCCTTAATACATTATGAGTATTATTGAGGTTGACAGGGAATCGCACTCGAGAGAGCTACTAACCAAAGTAATGATACAATGTTAAGTTACCAATTCTCCCAAAATCCTCCCGTTTTAACTTTAAGATTTTAGTAAAAATTAGTTGATAACCCATGCGAAGCACTATCACGGATTAAACACAACACGTGCCGAAATTAAAATATTAATATTAATAGATAAATAAACACTATTTAAATTATGTAGTTATAGGGATCAAACACGCGATGAAGCTAAAGAAATTAGAGTAATAATTTTTGTATAATTATGTAGTTGCAAGGAATCGAACCCGATATGAAGCTAAACAAATTAAAGTAAATAAGTCTTGTATAATTATGCATTTGCATGGAATCGCACCCGAGTTATAGGGATCGAACCTGAGTTGAAGTTAAAAAAAATTAAAGTAAATTATAAATCTTGTACAATTATGTAGTGGCAAGAAATCAAATCGATAAACAAATTCGGTACTTTGGTACTATTGCATGCCATAAACATGGATTTCCACATTTTTAAAGAGTATAGAAATATCATATTTGACATCTTAACACTCTTTCTCACCTAAAAGCCCATTCTTGGGTCAACGAGTGGATCATGAACAGATATCTTTTGGGACATAATTTGCCTTCTTTAATATTTTAGAAATTTGGGGGTATGAAGGAATCAAACTTAAACCTCTCCCAACAAGAACTATAATACCATGTTAAGTTAGAGTTTCGGAGTCATATATATTATCTTAACAGAGACACTCAACACACATTTTTTGGACAATTTTTCGCCCAAAGCATACCTTGAGACAATATCTGGCTGATACATCCTGATCAAAAACTCCCATAGCAATCACCGGAAGTGACGTGAAGAAAACATTGTAAAGGGACATACACCAGTCATTGTATGCAGCTTGACCAGAGAATGAGGCATGTGCCTCGTAGCAGAAGAGAGTGAAACCAAATGTAACATTTTTATAGAAAAAGTAGCATATCTGCTAAAGGAAAAGTTGTTTGCTTTAGTAATGCATTTCGGGAATACCACTTAATGTACCAAAACCTGATAGATCCTAAAGTTTACATCTTATTAACACCATATACCTATAGAGCTTGAACCTGAGGGTGATCTCATGTAGCACGAGCACCTTGAGGTTAAAAGCTTTTCTAATACAAACATTAGGGTGTTTATGTAAATACATAAAGAAATATTCATACAATTGTTATTACCATTGATGAGATCCTTCTGTAACACCAATGCCCATGCACCAGCAGTAAGCGCTCCAAAAATTTAAACTGAGCTATGGCAATATCGCTTGACATGACCGCCTGACATATGGAAAGATACATTACGGGCTCAGAAGAAATCGTATGAAATGTAACCTATAACGACAATGATAAGTAGCTACTAGTTAAGCACCTGCATTCCTTCAACACCACTGATTCCGACCCCAATATCAGCTTCTTGAAGCATTCCCACATCATTTGCTCCATCACCAATTGCCAATGTTGTCTTTCTAGTTTCTTCTTTAACAAGTCTAGTAACCTGCAATTTATTTTTAGAACTGGACTTTTAGAACAGAGGTAAACTTGATTTGTTTGTAACTCAAAAGAATTGCTTACACTTTTTTGTGAAACTAAGCACTTCTCATTTGGCTGAACACTTACCAGAGCCTTCTGTTTAGGTGATGAGCGACAACAAATAACAGAGGAACACGCAACTGCCAGATCTAAAAACATTTTTTTCAGGTCATCTTCCAGAGCATACGCAAGTGATTTACCATCAATGATCAGAGCAAATGCCTCATTTCCTGACGAGGCAATGAGATCCTTCCCTTCACTTATCTGCTGGAAGACACTCTTCTTTGAGGCCTACAAAGAGATGCACGTGTTCCATCAACATCGCAACATTTATATCTATAAAAGAAGCTAAATTATATCAGGAACAAGTTTCTTAAAAAATCAGTAGTGTGGGAATATTGAAGACTCTCTTCTTGATGAATCTCCATTCCGTTTTGTCTTTTTGAACAATTAAATTGAACCTTACTTAAATTTGTTCACTTTAATACGTTACATATATGAATTATACCTGAGCAATAGGACCCTTTTCTCCATCTTTCTCTATTTGTTTAATCTCAGGTGTTTCCAAGGTAATTATTATCTGCTTCATTCCTTGTCTAAGTAAACTGCAAGCAAACCTGAATGATATCTATATAAATTAGTGTATTGCAAGGGTACACTTCATGTTACATGTATTATGTCAAAACTACAAAAACAAAAAATCAGTACCCGATATTAATTGCAGTCTCCATTTTATCTCCGGTCAAAACCCACAACATTATTCCTGCTTGAGCAAGCTTGTCAATACATTCAGGGACCTGCCAGACAGAAGTGAAGATAAATCAAATAAGAATCTTGGTATTTAAGAAGTTGCATAACATTTGTTTTTTTTTTTTCTGCAAAAGAAACTTTTCAGCTCACCCCTTGTTGGAGTTTGTCCTCAACTGCTGTTGCACCTATAAGGACCAAGTCCCTCTCAACCAGCTCTGTGGCTTCATTAATCAGTATCTCTCTATCTGCACTTACTGAATTCTCTGCCGCTTTGAATTTCTCATTAAAATCTTTGTATTGTTCTTCAGTGAGTTCACGATAAGCAAGTATCAATGTTCTTAAACCTGCTTCAGCATACTCATCCACATGCTCTCTGGTATCTTCTTCAAACTCCCTTCCATTTTCTCCTAGTCTTTCAAACATAACACTAACAAGACACCAAAACTAAAGTATTAGAAAGGAAAGTTTGAAGGACCAAGATTGATGACTCAAAGTACAACTAAAGTATTACAAAAAAATTGCTATCTTGGTTGAATAACAGCAGTAAGTTTGACTAACCTGTCAGCACCTTTGCAGAGCAGCAAAAGTTTCCCCTCAAATCTCACAATAACAGACATCCTTTTTCTTGCACTGTTAAATTCTAACATGTTCAAAAGTTCATATTCCCTGCAAAAGGAAGTTGCTAATGTAAAAATCTCAATGGAAGTTGTTTTTTAAATGTGAAAACTCCTTAATAAAGTCCTTATCCAACTGATTTTTGAGCATAAAAGGAGACTATAATTTTTGAACACTGTGTACTGACATTTTAACTTTTTCGTGAGACTCAGGATCCAACTCAATTAATGAAACAGTAGTTTGCGTCCTTTGATAAAATTCAAAACCACGTTGTAATGCTGCAATGACAAATGCTGCTTCATCTGGCGACTCAGCTTCATATGTGACATTCCCAGTATCTTCATCCATATCAGGAATTGCTGTGTGGCAGATAGCCAACAAACGCAAGAACCCCTGTATGAATAGTGGGTGAGGTTCATGAACCCAGTTCCCGTTCGAGATCCTTTCATCTTCAAAATTGAAGCCTTTGATGCGGGGTTTTGTATTATTCTTATTATTGTTTTTTTTATCCATCTCCTTCTTCTGATCCTCAATCGATCCTAGTCTTTTGGCCATAGCCCTTTCAACTTCAGTGACACCACGACCATAAGCAGTTCCTGCGATAGAACACTTGATGAATTCCATTGAATTGCAAGTTAGTGTTCCGGTCTTGTCTGAAAGTATGGTGTGAATTTGACCAAGTTCCTCGTTCAAATTTGAAGTGCGGGCATGGGCTGGTTTATCAGTTTCCTCATGGTACATCTCAATATCTTGATTCATAAAAATGCACTGAAGAACTTTGACAACTTCTATTGACACATACAAGGAAATTGGAATCAAGTAAGTATAAAGCAATAGGGCGGTCAGGAAATGATAAATTGCTGCCTGTGAAGCTCGGTCTGGATCAAAAAATATTTCAGCATTGTCAGGTCTTAGGTACCACCTTTTCATGCGATCACCATGGAGATCATCTTTAGTTATTATTCCGAAGACAAGTGATCCAGCAGATGCTATTATGAACAAGACACCAAAAAGAAAGTATATAATTCTGTCCATTTTCCTCTCAATATTGCTTCTCTTCGAAGGGGGTGCAGTAGAGTTTTGAATCACCTTTGTCTCATGGCCAGTGAAGACAACGGCCCCATATATGAATTCTGTATTTCTAAGTTTAGAGTCTCTAAGGAGAAGCTGTTGTGGAGAAAGGGGAAACTTTTCTTCTTCCAACTCCATACTTCCAACAAAAGTGTACAAATTTGCATTTGGATCTTCACATTTAACGGTGGCCTTAAAGTTCTTATAGCTTGAGTCCTCATGAAGGGATGAAGTTACCTCCGGAGATTGTTTTAGCTTCAAATTTGTTTCTCCATCAAGATTCATGGTCTCAACATAGCAGATTGCATCATCATAACTAGATGAAAGCAAGAGAAGGTCAGCCGGAAAGAATTCATCCTTCTGCACCTTAACTACGTCACCTACTCTCAGATCTTTCCATTGGCACTGTTTAAAGGATCCATCACCCTGAAGTACATTAACTTTTCTGCCGTTCACCTCGTCATCCTGAAAGAGATTTTCATACACTCAGTACAAGTGCAAAGTTGATATCTTACTATAGAGAAGTATAAGAGAATCTTAACTTATATGTTAGCTTAACAAATAGATCTATACAACTAGGATCAGTTTTGGTATAATATCAGAACTACTAATGTCCTAAACCTAATTTATTGGAAAGTTCTTTGTGTCCATATCTAACGTAACCTCTAGTTGCAAAACGGATGTGAAATAAAAAAATTAGGCGTCGACAAAGTTTTTATCATTCGTGATTACTGTACTATGCTGATCTTTGACCTCAAAATATTGTGATTTGTGAAAGCTTCTTAAATCTCCATGATCCAAAGGAATATATCATTTCGAAGACTTAATCAACCAACACCACCACAGCTAGAAAAAAGTACCTTGGACTAAAACATGGCATTCATGAAAGACTCAGATAAACTTTCTTAGGATCTGATAAAGCTGGACAACTACATTTTCTCATCCAAGTGCTACCAATCAACAACCATCTAACTAAACAAATCACAACATACCAATCCAACTGAAAAAGCAAAGCAAAAACCAGAGAGATTAATTTAAGGCATGGACACTAATGGAAATGTAATTGGCATTTATACCTGCTGTTTTCGCCGAAAATCTTCAACACCTTCTTTTAACATGGATGCCCCAATCACAACAGACAGAGGCAGCATGGAACTAGCAGCAGAATAAGGGGCAATTGGTGTAAATGACAAGATGGCAACCCTCCTGAATTGTTCAAACAAAGACTTTGGCAAAAAAGTTGCAGGACTGTATTTTGTAGTTTTAACATAATTATCTGCGTAACCCCTGCTTGTGGATTCAAAGTTAGTAGGTTCATTACAAAACACTACCCTTGAAAATCCAGGTCCACCAATGCGATTATGATCAGCTTTTGCCCTTGCTCTTTTGCATTTATATGTATATATCTTGCTAAAACGTATCTTCCTCTTTTTACCAGCCATTTTTTCTACAGTTTTTCAACTTCAAACTAACCCATCTTTTCAAAACACCAAATTCTAACAAACCCAACTCAAATTATGATAAAGATTGAATCTTTTCACTGACCCACCACAGAATAAGAGAAAAGATTGAATCTTTACAGTGATAAGTGCAGCAACTCCAAGAAAACCAAGCCTGAGCAAATGCCCAGAAGACTAGAACAAACTCCCCAAATATACAACACACTAAACAATATAGATTATAGAATTATATAAGCACAGAACAACAAACCCCCAGAAAGAATTTCAAGCCAATTAGCTCAAATCTTAAAGGCCAAGAAATTCAACATGGCTGAAAAAGAACCCAATTCAATCAGAAATGAATGAAAGTTAAAGAATAAAAAAAAGGAGGTCATTATTGAGAAAAAGATTAACACACACACACACACACACTCACACTCACTCACGTATATATACAGTATGTGCCCAATTACACTTTGGTTTCATGTAAAAAGAAGTGATCAACTAGACTATATATATAAAAAGTTACATAAGGATACTGATCACCAATAATCCAGTGTGTAGAATCATTCAATCTTCAAAAAGCTAAAACTCTTTCCTTTGGAAAACTAACACACACATCAAATGCAATCTTTGTTTCTCTAAAATTTGACTTACAAAAATGTTGGAATTCAATAGGTACACAAGCAATGTTTCAATGTAAGTATTTCAAAATTCACGTTCTTTTCAACACGAAACATACCTGACAATCTGGATTTTCAAATCTTGAACACGAAATCTGAAAGATTTGTACAAAAAATTTTATTTTTGTGAAAAGATACAATACAATATATATGTGTAGATAACAGATAGAGTAACTTGTAGTTTGTATTATTGTACTTGAACCAAGGTGAAAGTAGTTGTGAAGAAAATTAGTGAATGCAGAGAACAAAATTTATTAAAAATAAGAGGTGATGATGCATGATCAGTGAACATGGTGTTTAAGAATTTTGCGGGAAATTATCAAGAAATTAAGTGTAGGGTGACAAAAAGGACAGTCTCCGTCTGACTCTCTCCTACTTCTTTTTTTTCTTCTCTCACTATATGTCTATATATACTAGCACGTAAGTACGTAACCCGTGCTAAACGCCGGCCGAGTACATGTAAATTATCGATAATAAATATAATTAATAAATATTATTTAAATATGTATTTACAAAAAATTAATGATAAAAATATAATACTATTAAATTATATAATTTTAGGGGATTGAAAACGGGTGAAATTAAAAAAATTAAAATTAATAAATAAATTAATATAATTAATAAGTATTATTTAATTAAATATAAACTTGTAGAGAATTGAATGATAGAAGTATATAACAAATAACAATATTAAGTGTTTTTATACTTAATAATTTCATACTTATTTCTCGCTCTCTCCTTCTAACCCTAGCCTTCATTAAAGAGTTTTGAGAGGATTTCAATAAGATCCTAATTTATTTGGGTTGTGTTAGTCTCTCCTTGTGAGAGTTGGGTATTTTGTTTTGATTGGGTTTTGGTGTTTTCCATGGTCGGTCAATGGTATAGATCGGTGATAGGTTAGAAAATAGCCCAGGCCCAGTTAGGCCCAACCTCAGGCCCAAAAATAACAAATAATCCAACTTATGAGAATGAGAGCAGTCCAGCCTCAGCCAGCGGACCCCGGGCCCGGAGCCCCAACCCCGGATTAATGGACCCCAGAGTGATGACACCTGGAACACGTGGCAGCCCAGCTCAGCCGATATCCCCACACATGGCGCTGACCAGCATTAAAGTCCAAACGACAACATGTGTCAAATCATGTAATCAGCAACACTGCCACACTCCAGTCAACGGTCCGCACAAATAAGGACACGTGTCCTACATCCCGGGAGTTTAGCCTCTTGTCCCCCGGATCCGACGGCTAGGAGTAAAGGTAACAGACCCCTAAATCCTAACCCTAGGGCTATAAATATCCCTAGAATGTAGGGTTTAGGGGTTAGACATTATTACACACCTACACACACTTATTACTATTGTGATACTCTACTTGATTATTATCTTCCAAAGCCAACTCTCATTCTCACGCCGGAGGCACCTCGGGGCCAAACCCCCCCTCCGGTGTTGTTTTGCAGACACCCCACTACAGCTACACCACTTTCGAGGTAGGAGTTGGCAAGGAAGTACCCGATCAAGTTTCAGAGTTATCATTGGCGCTAGAAGGAGGGCTCGAACCTCCGAACCCGAACCAAACAGCCGAACCCAGCTAACCCGAATCTACCAGCGACCATGCCTCGACCAAGCAAATCCACCCAACGCCCAGCCAACAACGCCCCGAGAGAAGAGCCCCTGGTTCCGATCCCGGAGCAGATCCCACAAAACCAGGTCCCAGTCCAAGAGAGGCTCGGGATCGGTCCGAATGACGCCCGGGTCACGGTCGAAGTGAACCGATACAAGTATACCGACGTACCCCTTGACTCTGCCCAAATGGAGAATTTAACCCCGGAGGAACTCGCTGAAGCAATCCGAGCTTACCGAAATCGCCCCCATCCGGAACCTGAACACGACCAGGCAGAAAACTCCGAAGGATCAGCCAACTCCCACCACTCGCGAGCCTCGGTCTTCGCTCGCCTCGGGAACCAAGGCAAAAGAAACGAAAGGGACCATCCCGTCCAGATTAAAGTCAGAGATGATGAGGCTGACGAGCTAAAATGGATGGAAAGACTTCGGGAAAGAATAAGGCAGGAAGAACAGGATAAGTTGGAACTTAGAGTCCAAAAGAGGCTCCAAGAGGAGGAAAGAATAAGAAAGTCTAAATCCAAAAGAACCCGGAGAGAATCAAGCCCGGTGATGGTCTCGGATGATGAAGAACATCCGAACAATCTGGTACAGATGATCCATGAGTTACAAAGAAAAGTCAATAATGATTCCGGATTCGAGATCCAAGACACGCTCACCCCATTCAGCCACTCCCTTGAAGCCATACCCCGGCAAAAGAACCTCAAACATTACAACTTCGACTCCTTTAATGGGTTAGAAGACCCAGAAGAACATCTCAACTACTTTGAACAAATAGCCATGATATATTTCTACAACGACCTAACCAAGTGTAGGTTCTTCGCTTCCACGCTGAAGGGGGCAGCCCAGAGGTGGTTTAGCCGAATCCCCTCCCGGAGCATACACAGCTGGAAGGAGTTCAGGGAGGCCTTCCTTCGGAGGTTTCGAGCCAACAAAACCCCGGAGTATCACATGTGCCACCTTGAAACAATCAGGCAAGATGACAACGAAACACTTTCAGCCTTTATGAAATGATTCCAAGAAGCCATAAACCAAGTCACGAACCTGGATGAAAGAGAAGCCTTAAGCATATTCCGGAAGAACCTGGACCTGGAGCGTAGCGAGCGCTATGTAATAGAATTGGTGAACAAAGAACCCCAAAGCCTGGCCGCGGCCTACTCCATGGCCGCCAAGTTCATCAAAGAAACTGATATCCTACATGCAATGAGAATGACCCGGAAAGGCACCTCCTCGGGGAGAAACAAAGATGATCGCTCCAGAAGCGACCACCAACCAGACAAGAAATTTAAGCCCAACAAGCAGTATAACTACATCCCAAGTCATCAGCTGACAGTCCCGGACAAGGACCACCCCTCCAGGACCAAATCCGAAGCCAGGCCCCCGAGACCAGGGAGAGCCGAACCAAGGCCGGAACCAGAATGGACACCTTTGAACCGGCCACGGGCCGATATACTAAAAGAGGTCCGGAACAAACCCTTCTTTTATCCTCCCAAGCCCTTGGTATCAGCCCCTGAGAATAGGCCCCGGGACAAACACTGCGACTATCACGCAACACACGGGCACGAGACAGAAAGCTGCGTCTCCCTTAAGTTCTTCATCGAGGACCAGGTCAAGAAAGGGAACATGGGACAATACATAGCCCGGAAAACAGCGGAAAGAGGAGAAGGTCATGGAGCCCAAAAAACGAAGAACGTGGTACATGTAGTCTTGGAAGGCTCCACTTCCCCGCCAAGGAGTCCAGACTCCGGAGATGAGGTGATGATGATAGACTCGGCCCCGGAGCAAATCATATCATTTAGTAATGCTGACTTTGAAGGAGTAGATCCTAACCACAATGAGGCCCTTATAGTGACCCTGGACATCGCCGAAAATGAGGTAAAGAGAATCCTTGTTGACAATGGCTCCTCCGCCAACATACTATTCAAGCATACCATGGACAGAATGCAACTCGGAAGCATCAGAATGAATGAGTGCTGGGAAGACCCACTGTACGGCTTCGGCCACAACTTGGTCCCCATCCAAGGAACCCTTTACTTGCCTGTCCAATTCGGCACCACCCCGAAGCAGGTAACCCACATGATCAAGTTCTATGTAATAAACAGTCCTTCTTCCTACAATGTGATCCTGGGGCGCCCAGCCCTGACCAAGCTCCGAGCCGTAACCTCGACCCCACACCTTAAATTCAAATTTCCCACACCCTCCGGGGTCGGAGAGGTAAGAGGTGATACCGAAACAGCTAGTCGATGCTACGGCCAAGCCCTGGTCATGGCCGAAACCGATCCAGAAAACAAGCAAAAAGCCTTCTCTTATCACAAGAATCAAAGCAGAAAGAAACATAGAAACCCAACTTATAAGAACCCCGGGAAGGAGGTTCAAAATATCGAGAATTCCGAGATCCCTACCCAAAATGCAGAAACTTCCGCAGCCCGAGGATACCTCGCTTCAAACTCCCAAACCCGGGTCCAGAAATCATCCACCCTGCAAGATCAAGCCAAAGTTGAGCCCGCAGTAGAAACAGAGACAATAGAGCTGATCCCCGGGGATCACGAAAGAAAAATCAAGATTGGGGCGGGGTTGGAAGCAGCCTTCAAAAATGACCTAGTATCGTTGCTCCGGGAGTACGCGGATGTATTTGCATGGAGCCCGGCCGATATGCCCGGACTCCACGAATCCCTGGCCGTGCACAGCCTGGATGTGGATCCCGGGAAAAAACCCATAAAACAGAAAAGAAGGAATGTTGCGCCGGAGAGGCAAAAGGCCATAGACGAAGAAGTAGACAAACTTCTCAAAGCAGATATAATGTATGAGATCAAGTACCCCGAGTGGCTGGCCAATGTGGTCCTAGTCAAGAAACCTAGTGGGAAATGGAGGATGTGCATTGATTACACCGACCTCAATGAGGCTTGCCCCAAGGACCCGTATCCGTTACCCAACATAGATCAGCTCATCGATGCTACTTCGGGTCATGTAATGTTAAGTTTCATGGATGCATTCTCCGGATACAACCAAATCAAGATGAACCCTGCAGACATAGCCAAAACAGCATTCATCACCCACAGGGCGGTATATGCCTTCAAGTTCATGCCCTTCGGGCTCCGCAACGCCGGGGCTACATACCAAAGAGCTATGGTAGAGGTCTTCCAGGATCAAATAGGCCGGAACTTGGAGTCCTATGTGGATGATATCATCGCCAAATCCAAAACTGTCAAGGAACACGTCCCGGATCTACGGGAGTGTTTTGAAAATCTAAGGAAAAATCAAATGAAACTTAACCCGGAGAAGTGCACCTTTGGGGTGGCGGCAGGAAAATTCTTAGGCTTCATGATCAGTCAGAGGGGAATTGAGGCCAATCCAGAAAAAATCAAGGCAATCCTAGACATGCAGCCGCCCCGAACCCAGAAGGACATCCAAAAATTAGCCGGGTCATTAGCAGCCTTGCGAAGGTTTATCTCCAAACTAGCAGAAAAATGTTTGCCTTTCTTCAACTTACTCAAGGGAGCAAGCAACAAAAAAGAAGTCGCATGGGGTCCAGAATGCCTAGCCTCCCTAGACACAATCAAGGAATACCTCTCATCACCACCTCTGTTAACAAAGCCCGAGCCCGGAGAACCTCTGCTTCTCTACCTCTCCGCCGGACCGCTAGCCATAGCAGCTACTTTGGTCCGGGAAGAAGGTGGGACTCAGAAACCGGTATACTATGTGAGGCAAGTGTTAAAAGATGCAGAAACCAGGTATCCCAATCTGGAGAAGTTTGCCTTTGCCTTAGTCACGGCTTCAAGAAAACTCAGACACTACTTCCAGGGTAGAGAAATCAAGGTTGTAACAGATCAGCCACTAAGACGAATAGTCCATAAGTCGGACGCATCAAGAAGATTGATAAATTGGGCAATCGAGTTAAGCCAATTTCACCTAACTTTTATACCCCGGACTGCCATCAAAGCACAGGCTCTGGCCGACTTCATAGTAGAATGTTCCTTCCCAGAACCACAGCAACTTTCCATAGCAACTGAACTTGTGAGAACCCCGGACGAAAACCCAGAGTCATGGACACTTCACGTAGATGGATCCTCAACAGCAGAAAGGTCCGGGGCTGGTATCATCATGAAAAGCCCGGAAGGCTTCCAGATCAGACAAGCAATAACCTTTAAATTCCAAGCAACAAACAATCAAGCTGAATATGAGGCTCTCCTTGCCGGGCTAAGGTTGGCACGAATTTTGAAAATCCAGAGTCTGAGCATCCATAGTGATTCCCAGATCGTGGTACGGCAAACCAAGGGCGAATATGTGGCCAAAGATCCCAAACTAGTCCAATACCAAGCACTTGTCAAAAGCTACTTTGCCATCATTCCGGAGTACGAAATCAACCAAATCAACAGAGAAGAAAATTCCGAAGCTGATGAGTTATCCAAGCTAGTTCAGAACTCAGCCGAGCTAGACAATTCGGTATATTTTGAAGAATTGGAAACCCCGGCCATTGACCAAGAAGAGATAATGGAAATAGACGATACCCCGAATTGGATGACTCAATTCATCCTATATCTGGAGGAAGGGAAGTTGCCCGAAGACAAGAATGAAGCCAGAAGGCTGAAAAACAAGGCTTCGAAATATTTCATTGAAGATAACCAGCTCTACCGCCGAACTTTCTCATCTCCAATACTCAAGTGTGTAGGCCCGGAGGAAGCCAACTACTGTTTGCAAGAGGTTCATGAAGGGATTTGTGGAGACCACATATCCGCAAAGGCCCTTGCATACAAAATCATAAGACAAGGCTACTACTGGCCAACAGTTCACTCAGACGCAATAGAATTTGTAAAGAAATGCAGAAACTGCCAGCTGTTCAGCAATGTCCCAAGGCAAAGCCCGGTCCTGCCATCCTCAGTCTTGTCACCCATTCCCTTTGCTGTATGGGGAATTGATATAGTGGGACCCTTCCCCTGGGCTAAAGGCGATCTGAGATACCTCTTAGTTGCCATCGACTATATGACGAAGTGGGCCGAAGCAAAGGCAATGAGAACCATAAATCAACAAGACTGCATCAAGTTTATGGACAACATCTTAATGCTGTTCGGCGTACCCAGGGTCTTAGTCTAAAATAATGGACCTCAATTCATCGGCTCGGACTTTGAAACTTATCTGAAGGAAAGGGGAATCAAGCACAAGAAGTCTTCAGTAGCCTATCCCCAGGGCAATGGACAAGTGGAAGTAACAAACAGAATTCTGCTAAGGGGAATTGAGAAAAGGCTGAAGGAAAGCAAGAACAAGTGGCCCGAAGAACTACCGCATGTGTTATGGGCATATAGAACTAGTCCAAAGTCCGGAACAGGGGAAACCCCGTTCAAACTAGCATATGGAACCGAAGCAATGTTGCCAATTGAAGTCGGTTCTCCTTCTCACAGAGCAATCAACTTTGATGAAATTGCGAATGAAGAAGGGCTACGAGTTAATCTGGAACTAGTTGATGAGATCCGGGACAAAGCAGTTCAAAGAATGGAGAAATACAAAGAGAAAACAAGAGAATACTTCGGAAAGAAATCAAGGGTCAAAAACTTCCAAATCGGGGACCTAGTGCTCCGGGACACCGAGGCATCAGACCCCACTAACACAGGAACACTTATGCCTAAGTGAGAAGGTCCTTACAGAATCAAAGAAGTACGAACCTATAAGCTCAGCCACATGGACAACACTGAGGTCCCCAACACCTGGCACGACCTCAGGCTAAGAAAGTACTACCAGTAAAGGAAGATAGCTCCAGCTCGTACATGGGCATTTTTTGAATTGTAATTGAAAATCATGTAATCATTTTATTATCAATGAAAAAGAGCTCTATTCCTCACCTGGTATTTCAATCCTACAATTAGTACCAAAATTCCTACTTGGAAAAGTTTTCACCCTTTCCAAGTAGGCCAAAGCCCGGGACCTTAGCAATGCTTCGGCCCGGGAAGCCATAGGCATCCAAAATTCCTACTTGGAAAAGTTTTCATCCTTTACAAGTAGGCCAAAGCCCGGGACCTTAGCAATGCTTCGGCCCGGGAAGCCATAGGCATCCAAATTCCTACTTGGAAAAGTTTTCATCCTTTCCAAGTAGGCCCAGGCCCGGGACCTTAGCAATGCTTCGGCCCGGGAAGCCATAGGCATCCAAATTCTTACTTGGAAAAGTTTTCATCCTTTCCAAGTAAGCCAAAACCCGGGACCTTAGCAATGCTTTGGCCCGAGGACAAACCACTACTCCCCAATCCGGGATACCCGAATTGAAGAGTGGGGGGCAATACAAACAACAGCAAAGGAGCATGGCAAAACTTAAACTGGCAAATAAAAAACAAGGAAGATCCATAAACAAAGAAATGGGCCGGGCTGACCAACAGCCCGAAACACCCGGTAGTTATAAAGTTACAGAAATACAACAACAAAATTCAAAGTTATACAACAAGTTTTTCAGAGGATTAAAAAGATTACATGGGCATAGCCCGGACTCTGGACGTAGCCAGTCTGCAGAGGCACTCTGGAAGAAATCATTCTTTAGGAGGAGGGGAGTTGGGAGCTTTGTAAGGAACATGCTCGCCTTCACCCCGGGCCAATGCATCCTCGGTAGCAAGGTACTCATTGATGAAGTTCTCCCAGGTATCAGTCTGGGGATCGGTCTTGATCATCTTTTCGGAGATCACCCAACAGCGGTGGATCTTCTTCGAAGCCACGAGCGCCAGATCATCATCATAGGCTTCCGATCCCCGAAACTCAGCAATTACCTGCTCCTCGGACTTCTTGGCCTTCAGCTCATCCCGGAGCCTCTTCACCTCAGCCTTATAATCGGCCAGCTTAGCCTTGGCCGCGTCCCTCTCGTCGACGGCTTGCTTGATTCCGCCCTTAAACTTCTCAATCCGGGCATCCGTCCGCTCCTTCAGCTCATCAAGTTGCTGCTTCAGATCAGCAATTTCCTTTTCTTTCTCCGAGGCCGAGCTTAAAGCAACTTGGGCCTCCTTCACTTCCCTGCATGCTTTAGCAGCAGCTCCAGCAACCCGGACCCCAAGCTGCGAAGGTAGGAACGCAAGTTAGAAAAATTCAGAATCAATAAGCAAAGATAGAAAGAGCCCGGAGAAACATATACCTGGCCGAAGACCCCCATCATCTCCTGGAGCAACTCGATAGATGTGGATTTGCTCATCTCTTCCCACTCTGACTTGCTGGGAAGGTCGACCAGGTAGCCAATGAAATTCCTCTCCTCCGGAGACACAGGAGCTGGCTCATGAGGGCGAAAGTTCTCCCTCTTCGGGCCACCAGCAGCTGCACCCTCCTGCACAACCTCGCAGTCGGAAAGCATAGTCCCAAACAGCTCAGTCCGAGCCGAGGTCACCCTCGGCCTTTTCCTTGCTACCAGGCCAGAATCTTCAACCCCGGTCTCCGGGTCCTCAGGCTCGGGGCGCGCCTCCCTATTCTCAGAAGCCCCTTCTTGATTGGCTTGGGAGCCGCTAGTATCTCCGGGAGCCTTGGTATTGTCACGAACGTGACCAATACCCCGGAGAGCAGCACCAAGAGCTTTGCTTGCTTTGCTCATTTGCACGATCCTTTCAAACTCCGGGCTGTATCCGGGAAGGCCTGAAATCATGAAAGTAAAACATTAGTCCGGAGTAAAGGAAACATTAAGAGCAAAATTAAAAGCAAGATATAACCCGAACTTACATCCTATCCCAAAAAGATATTCATGACTCATAAGATCGTCCCGAGTCACTTGCCTCCCAAGACCTCGGCAAAAAGCGTGAACCCGGTCCATTGCCGCATCCTGAAGATCGAACACCTCAAAGTTCATGGCAATAGGCTCCTCCTTAAAGGTGGGCATGAACCGGATGTCAACGCCCCGGAGGAAGGCAAACTCCCCGTTCTAACCCTTTAAAGTGGGGAGCATGACAAGAGGCTTTGACGCCGAGGAGGGATACCCACATGCTTTACCCCGGAACCTAAACTCGTACATGGGTATGTTGTTGGAGTGCACCAGTTGAAAGACATGGTGAAAAAGTTTAAAAGTGGGCAGCACCCCAGCTTTCTCACAACAACCAAGAAAATAAGAAATCCACTTCACCGCGTTCGGGGTCAACTGGGTGATAGGAATCCCATACTCGAACAAGCATAAAGATTTAACAAATTGGTGACAGCTAGGCCCGTACCCCGACCTCAGATGTTCCAACCACACTCCAACCCAACCGCCCTCCGGTCTGTGATAAATCTTTTCGCCGGGCTCCGGCCATCTCCAGTCTACATCATTATCCAAATGAAATGTGGCCCGGAAAATGGGATCCCAATCGACTGGCTCCTTTACATACTTACTTCGGAACGGACCAACGTCCATCCCGGAACCTGGATTATCCCCGAACTTAGAATCCTGGAAAGCTTTATTATACTCCGTCATCACCACCACATCGGGATTTTGGGAAAATTCTACGCTGAGATCCCTAAAGAAGTAGGCTTGGGGAATCCCGGGGTCCTTCTTAACAAAATAATATTTACTATGACTCCAACTACCGTCTGGCTCACTGAGGCTATACCCCGGGCCCATATCCTTGGTTGCGATGTTAGTAAGTACGGGCATGCTATTTTTCTTCTTCCCCATTATACACCACTCTAAGTCTATCCAATCTATGCTACTATCTGAGGAGCTAACACTAGCAGAAGTACTGGGCTCGGAAAGAGGGGTTAGCACTCGGTTGGCAGTGACACGTCGCTTAACCATACAAGTACACTACCCCGGGCTACCCAACACAATAAGAAAATGATAATAAGGCGCTACAAAAGGGCAAACTACCTACAGGAGTGCCGGAACCCCGGAAAATAAAAAAATTTTGATTGGCAAAAGTCCGGGTTGAGAAGACTTACAAAGAGTAAAGAAGCCGGAACGGAGAAAGCAAGAAAAACTGAAGCGATGCTAGCCAGGAGATCAAGTCCTCAGAGAAGCAGAATAACGGCAGCAAATCAGAAACTTGTAAAAGACAAAAGTGATGAAGACGGCCACTATTTATAGACAAACCCTAAACCTCAACCGCCAGAGACACGTGGCGGCCCAAAGTTTCGACCCACTATCTCCAAAACCCGGAGATAGTGGATGACAGCTATTTTCCCAACAAAAAAAAATGCACATATGCAGAATATTTACATATGCAATATATATATTTACGAATATATATATATATATATATATATGTGCATACACACCCAGCCTCCAAAACAACCCTTCGCCCCGGGCGTATGTACCTCAGCGCACACCCCGGACCTGTGGGGCAATCAAAGCAAAATCTCTCTTCAAGGCAACAAAGCTTCAGGTTACGATACCATCAGCCCCGGGATGCGTAACCCAGTACACACCCCGGTCCTGGGGGGCAACCAAAGCAAAAAATTCTTCAAACAGGCAACAAATCCTAAGCTACTCCCTCATCCGGAGAATCCGCATAAGGGAGTGGGGGGTAAATAATAGGCTAGAAAATAGCCCAGGCCCAGTTAGGCCCAACCACAGGCCCAAAAATAACAAATAATCTAACTTATGAGAATGAGAGCAGTCCAGCCTCAGCCAGCGGACCCCTGGCCCAGAGCCCCAACCCCGGATTAATGGACCCCAGAGTGATGACACATGGAACACGTGGCAGCCCAGCTCGGCCGATATCCCCACACGTGGCGCTGACCAGCATTAAAGTCCAAACGACAACATGTGTCAAATCATGTACTCAGCAACACTGCCACACTCCAGTCAACGGTCCCCACAAATAAGGACACGTGTCCTACATCCCGGGAGTTCAGCCTCTTGCCCCCCGGATCCGACGGCTAGGAGTAAAGGTAACAGACCCCTAAATCCTAACCCTAGGGCTATAAATATCCCTAGAATGTAGGGTTTAGGGGTTAGACATTATTACACACCTACACACACTTATTACTATTGTGATACTCTACTTGATTATTATCTTCCAAAGCCAACTCTCATTCTCACGCCGGAGGCACCTCGGGGCCAAACCCCCCCCCCCCGCCGGTGTTGTTTTGCAGACACCCCACTACAGCTACACCACTTCCGAGGTAGGAGTTGGCGAGGAAGTACCCGATCAAGTTTCAGAGTTATCAATCGGCAGATTTTTATGATTTTGATTTAGAGATAAAGGTTCTTACGGGATCGCATCTATGGTCGATATAAATCTCCGGATGAATGCGGTGAATAGGGTACTTGTAAATATATCATCTTCAACAAATCACATGATTATATCTCGAATAATGGAGTAATCAACTATTGTTTCTGCGTGATTATATCTCGAAGAATGGATTAATCAACTATTGTTTCTGTTTACGTTTGATTCGACTCGACTATGTTTTTAGAAGTTGTATAACTTATCATTAATGAATAAAATTTTATTAAAAAAAGTATATATAACAAATAAACGTTATTAAATTAAGTGGTTATAGGGAATTGAACACGTGGTGAAATTAAAGAAATTAAAATAAATAAATAAATATTATATAATTATATAGTTGAAATGAATCGAGAATTACATGATAATCAAATTTGGCACTTTGGTACATGATTTTGTACATTAATGTGTATAGATATAATTTTTTTTTGCATAAATGAAATGATTTCATTTAAAAGATAAAAATACACAATCCGAAAGGGACATAAGACATTTTTTCTTCCATAAAAGCTTATCATCTATCCGAAAGGTATGCTTAACTAATTCATGGGTCGTAACCTGAATTACGATTGACATGAGAAAGAGATTCCTCCGGGAAAGTAGACGATTAAACCTCTATATCAGATAAGAAGACTACAAATATGGGAAGACCTCGTTAAAAACTCCGCAAGAGCAAAACCCTATGGGAAAAAACTCAAGGGGGAAAAAAGAGCGCCCACTTAAAAACACATCAATGTACATAATTTTGCATAAATCTTAATAAGCTAAATATTAGAAAACTTCATATTGCTCTAATTCTCGCCTTCAACCATCTTCTCTTCATTCTTCTTCTCATCCAAGTCAGTCTAGCATGCTCATATAACACGTGTACCCAACCCACCTCCATCCTTGATTCATTGAACATCTGAAGCCACCAAAACAAATCATACCAAGAGCTAATTAGTCGATGAAAACAAACAAAAGAAAAAAATTATAAATATTAAAGCATTTTGTAACCCTAATAAAAAGATAACCTTCTAACCAAAGGGGGTCCCTTTGGTTAGATATAAAATAATAACGTAACATAAAAATATAAAAATTATATAAAACTTATATATTAATAATATAATGTATATATATAACTATAATTTCTGCATAACTGAAAAATAATATTCATCAATTATGACACAATTCGTCAAAATAACGAGATCAAAATTCCCCCAAAAATGGTCAAAAAGTCATCATAATATGACACGCCCCTAGCGGCACAAAGAATAACACAAAGTCGGTACAAAAAGTCACAATATTTGGCACACCCTCAGAGATACAAAAACCATATAAAATGGTACAAAATACAAATTATGACTTTTTAAAAATCAAATCAATTTGATTGCGAGTTTCCCGGTCGTTTAAATGACACACGCATTATACCGGGATATAGCGACGGTGCTTACAACATTCTCAAATACAACATTGATAGGTGTATTCAGTTGGGTGTTGCTTTGGCCAACAATCAAGGTGAAATTGCTCCTACTCATTTTAATTTTAACTTTGAGTTTGATTTGAATGATCCGATTAAGTATAGGATTAACGAGGATTCCATTACATTTATGCGGTCACAAAATTTTGATTTATTTTTAATATGGACACTGAACAAGGTACTCCCTCTGTCCCATCCATTTCTTTACAATTTTTTTTTGGGACGTCCCACCAATTCTTTACATTACTAAAAAAAGTAACTTTTAACAATAAAATACATTATTACATCACTACTTCACCCCACTTTTTCAACACTTTACACTATTACACCCACTACTTCACTTATTTTAATAATAAAATCACTATTACACCCACTACTTCATTTATCTTAACAATATTGCTTATCTCCGTGTAAAAAGGTAATGTAAAGAAACCACCGAAACGGAGGTAATATCAATTATGAGGCATTCAAATTGCTTTACGATGGATCTGCGTTATTCAAATCCTAATTATATTGTACATGCAGGTGCATGCATGGCACTTTGGGGCCTTGGGGGAGGATATTAGTATGAACAGATGTAGTGAGATAATGAATTACGAAATAATGATCATTAATTCTATCTCTATCATTATAAATACTGATAAAAAATTTTATCTTGTTTCGAAATTTATACGTAAATTTAATTTGTATTTGATCAAATGAAAGTATATGTAGAATTTAGACAAGCTGCGTTTGTTCAAGGAGAATAACAATAATAATTCTTAATTTACCAATCAATTAAATTTATTTGATTGCTTTTGTTTTCTTCAATAATCTCCTATTTTTTGAGTAAGTTTGGTTTTGTGTTTTAGATCTATATCTTCGAAACTTCGGATCTTCGTTCTTCTTCGATTCAATCGGGTTTTGGATTTGTGTGTGGACCGATTATCTCTTGCTGTGGTTTTGATTTTGCAGATCTAAGTTTTATTTGAAATTGCAGTTTGAATTTTTAGCTTGTGATGTTTAAGTGCTTGGTTTTCTCTCCGTTTTGTGGGAGTTTGTTTTTCTCTCCGGCTTGTGGGAACGTGGATTTGGATTTAGTGATTAAAGTTATTTTGGTTCTGCACTCAAGGTCGATAAGCTCGAACGGATGATGTTGGGGATACAAATGTATATATCTCTGTCAAAATTTCGCTTTTGGTCTCCTTTGAATGTCCGGCGATACAATTATTTTTGTTCTACTCGATATGATTTGTAGATGCCGTATGTTGTGGAATAAAAACTAGGTTATGATTATGACGGCTAGGGTTTGTGAGCTTCGTGCTTTAATGGCTGCTTCTGCGTTCGAGACTAGACGGTCCTCACAGAATGCCTACGTATCTCTGTATTAGAGAATCAAGCCAATAAAACGTAGTTCTGAGATGAGGGGTCAGACCCTTTATATAGGCTGAGAAACCCTAAAATCGTAGTAGGGTTAGGTGACTTGGTGGGCAAGTCACCGACTAGAAGAAGGTTCTAGTCTCCTTCCATGTAGGAGTCAGTTTCCATGTTGGAATGTGTATCTTGGAGGCTAAGTCAGGCAAGAACCATATTCTTGTTTGACTCTTATTTGCTGAGCTGTTTTACTACCCTTAATATTAATTACGAAATTAATATTACAATTAGGGTTTGGGCCCATTTGGTGGGCCCCACGTTTGGACCATTCTAGGTTTAATTAATGCCACATTAAATGTGTCTTTAGGGCTTACTTTTAGCCCCATATCATTTGCCCCCCAACTTCTAGGAAAACTGATCAGGTTTTCCTTGAAGTTATAATGGCCTATCCAAGACTCGGGTCAGGGTTTATTACTCTTGAGCGAGCATTTTCAACAATATCATCATAATGTAAAGCGTGGAGCGACCGACGCATTTACAACGATGTTGAACGACACTAATCAGTGTTAAACGGCACTACACAGCGCTAATCAGTCTCAAACAACGTTTAAACAATGTTAATCGATGTTGGACGACATAAAACGGCACTAACAGCACTAACTGGTGCTAATCTGTGCTTATTGGCACTAATCTGTGCTTACTAATCTGTGCTTAATCTCGACCTCTTTTTATCATTAAAAATCATTCGATATTCGCTGAAAAAGTCGAAATTTAGGTTTGAAAACTATTCAAAGTTCACTGAAAAAGTTGGGATCCAGGACCAAGAACTGAACCTGGACCGGCTGGATCCAGGTCCAGAAGTTGGTCAGCTGAAGCCCCTGAAAATGACCTGGTCGGCCGGGACCTGGTCGGCTGGTCCTCCTTCGGGGGAGCTGGTCGGCCGAGACCTGGTCGGCTGGTCCTCCTTCGGGGGAGCTGGTCGGCCGAGACCTGGTCGGCCGAGACCTGGTCGGCTGGTCCTCCTTCGGGGGAGCTGGTCGGCCGAGACCTGGTCGGCTGGTCCTCCTTCGGGGGAGCTGGTCGGCCGAGACCTGGTCGGCCGAGACCTGGTCGGCTGACCCTCCTTATTATGGGTTGGTCGGCCGGGACCTGGTCTTCCGGGACCTGGTCGGCTGAGACCCCTAGTGCGTCGTGGTCGATTGCTTGTTGGCTAGCTAGTTAACCCGGACGTGAAAATCATTCATGACCTTGAGGATCAAAGACCTTGATCTTAGGTCGTCAGTTTGGTCATTCGTGACTTCCGACGATATTATTCAAACATCATCTATTTCTTCTTTGTCATATTTGAATTTTAACGATCCTTTCTGTATAAAACGAGCAATTTCTGTCCTTTTTTCATGTTTAAACGATAGATGACCTGCAAATGCGAACAAAGCTGAACTTCAACTTATCATAGCAGGTCATGCTTCTTTTATAAAAGAAGTGAGATAGCTTTCATTTCATTCACTTCTTCACTTCTGAGTTTTCAAATTTTTAAACTCTCTAGTTTTCAAGCAGCCAGATCAAGTTCCAGCTTTGTGATCAAGATGTCAGAAGGTGACCGCCCAGTTGCTCCCCCTGTCTCTATGATGGAGGCTATGGCAAAGAGGAGTAGAATGAGGACAGCTAAAGGTAAAGAAGATATTAAACCTTCTTCATACGTTGAGCATAAATTTGAATCCTTACTAGATCTTCTTAATATTATGAGGGACACTTTCCCCAACTGTGCTAGTCTAGACTCTTTTAGAAGCCCCAGCAAATTGGAAGAAAAAGACATCCAGGAAATAAAAGACTCATATCACTTTCCGAGTGCTATCAAAGTTCGTCTTCCAAAACCATCAGACAGAACCTGTAATTGGCATCCCGAGAGGCTTTGTGTCTACTGGGGTGCCCTTGATGCTGGGTTCAGATTCCCCGTTGATAACTTCATCATTAGATTGTTGGCAGAGTATCAGATCCATCCCTGTCAGCTGTATCCCAACTCTTGGAGATATATCTCTATATTTTTAATAAGATGTCGTCAATTGGGGATTCACCCGACTACCACATTATTTCGAAGTATCTTCGTGGCTAGTAACTCTTCCGATCAAAAGCAAGGATGGGTCAGTCTCAAGCACAGGGCCAAAATTCCACACCTGGTGAACCCTTATTCTTTACCAGATTCCCAACATTTCTGGGAGAGAGAGTTTACAGTTCTTGAATGGAAAGGCGGTGATTGGGGTAACTTCTTCGTAAAGAGATTCGGAATTGTAAAAGATAACAAACACTTTGTTTGCGACCTTGATGATTCAGAGTTAAAGGACCGAGATTGGCTTCTTGCCGATGATGGCCATACCCATTATAAAACTTTTCTGAACGAAAAGAACCTTATTGAAGCTGGCCTTAGCTTTCTTTCCGTTGAGGGTAATTTTCTTACTTGAGCTTCTTATGAACTCTGTTTGTTCTTATACCGATGTTTTTCTCTTTGTATTTCAGCTGCTGAAGAGATTGACAGCCGCCCTCAGAACCAGCCGATTGTGAATAAAAGAATGAAGAAAAAGGCGGATGAACTACTGAATCCCGCCAAGCCTCGTATTCCCAACTTCTTGGAAGGTTGCTCTCAAGGCGGGAAGAGATCCCGTAATGCTGATGGAAGTATAAGAACCCCCTTCATGCCCTCCTGGGGTATATGTGAACAGGACTCGATTGCTGGGAGTCCTGACCTAGCCCTGGACTGGTCCAAGCTTTCGATCACTCCTCCTGATAGACTGTCCTTACTCGCTGGAGATAAAATGAATGAGAATCAACTTCTGGGCTCCCAAGCCATGTACCAAGTAAGATACTTTTCCTACCAATTCTGGTATATGATTTAGCCTTTGCACATTCCTTACACTTTGTCAACTTTGATTGCAGGCTAATGCCTACTTCCAATCTGTTTGTACTCAAGGCCTGGCTTTCAGGGATGAGAATATCTCCTTGAAGACTGATTCAACAAGGCTCAAAGAAGAGATTGACGACCTGCATTCTCAAGTTGTCCATGCTGAAGCGGATGCTCTATCCTCCCGCAAGCAACTTGCCACCTTGGCTCAAAAGAGAATGAACGATGCTAACAAAGTGATTAAGGCCTATCATAAGTCCGAGGAATTCCTGAGCTTCATAGATCAACATGACGATGAGGTGCGCCCTTACAACATGTCTGTTGGTTGGGACAAGGCAATCAATGCTGTGAGCATCAAACATCCCTCAGTGGTTACTTCCTCTGATTTTCCTTGTCCTTTCTGGACTGCGAGTGGCGAGGACCGTGCAACTCTTGCTTCTGGATCGGGAACCAAGATTGTTCCTCAAGCATCAGGTTCAGGTTCTAGAGGTAGCCGTAGATCGTCGGGACCTCAGAGGCGTCCCCCAGCTGTTAGTCAAAACTCAAGTTCTTCGGGGTCCCGTGGAAAGAAGCCCCCGCCTGCCAGGAAAGTTGGAGTTGTTCGGCAACCGATCCCAGGCAAGAGGGTGATCCGTAACGAAGACAGTTCGACCACATCCTCCGGAGAGGAGGAAACCGAAGATGTGGAGACTATTGCTCAACCTATGGCGGTTGTTGATCAAGTCGAGGAAGAAACTTCAGGTGAAGAGTCCGGCGAGGAAGAGGATTCAGGTGAGGAGGAGTCGTGCGAGGAAAGCAGCGAGGAAGAATCCCCTGCTAAGTAGAATGGATTCCCATATGGCCTTGCACGGCCCTTATCTAGCCGTTTGTGGCTTTATTTCGTCATCTTTCAATTAATGTCCTTCGGGACTTAACTTTTATTCGTGTGTTGTAACTTGACTTAAACCATGGCCCTTCTGGGCGTTTTATTTATGCATCTGTTTTCTTTATTCACATGCCTATCTACTTTCAGTACTTGATCTTTCCAGACTTGCACTCAACAGGTGCTTGGTACATAAACAAACATAGAATCATAGAAAGGAAAACAGATTTGCATTAATAACTTGGAAGAGGGTTCAACCCTTACATAGATACTATGGTCCTACTCGGGGTACTAGTCCCTGAAATGGTTTCATCGAACCTTATTTCTATTTCTATCAATAAATAGCTAAAAGCCAAATCATTACAAGGCAGGCTTATGCATAATAAATCTTCAAGTTCAGAGCATGCCAAGTTCGGGGTACTTCATTCCCATCTAATGTCTCCAACTTGTATGATCCTCGTCCTAGCGTCTTTCTGACTCGGTATGGTCCTTCCCAGTTGGGGGCTAATTTCCCTTTCTGGCCAACTCCAGAAGCCTCGATCTTCCTGAGAACCAAGTCACCTTGCTAAAAGAACCTCTCCTTAACCCTGTGGTTGTAATAGAAAGAAGCTTTCTTTTGATGCTCTGCATTTCTGGCATTTGCCTCGTCCCTGACCTCATCAATCAGATCTAGAGCGAGCCTCATGCCTTCTTCATTAGTCTCAGGCTCATATGCCTCAACTCGAGGTGATGTCTGCATGATTTCCAGCGGTACAACTGCCTCAGCCCCATAAGCTAGCAGAAACGGGGTTGCCCCTGTAGTCACCTTACAAGTAGTGCGATAGGCCCAGAGTATAGGCAGCAACTCATCCACCCAGGTGTTCCTCAAGCGTTCGATCCTTTTCTTTAATCCATCCAGGATGATTCGATTGGCCACCTCGGCCTGCCCATTTGCTTGCGGATGTGCCACTGAGGTAAAACGAAGCTCAATAGCATTTTCCTCACAATACTTCTTGAATTCCTCATTGTTAAACTGTGTCCCATTATCTGTCACCAGAATTCGCGGGATTCCATACCTACAAATTATGTTCTCCCAAAAGAACTGGGAAACTTGCTTGGTGGTTATCTTGGCTAGAGGCTTAGCCTCAATCCACTTAGTGAAGTAATCAATGGCGACAATCAGAAACTTCCTTTGTGCTGAAGCCATAGGGAAAGGACCAAGAATGTCCATCCCCCACATTGCAAACGGAATGGGAGAGCTGATTGAGGTTAATCTCTCGGGCGGCTGCCTTACAACAGGAGCATGTTTTTGACATCTGTCACACTTCTTGACATAATCCTGGGCATCTGCCAACATCTCTGGCCAATAGAATCCCAGGCGGGTAATCTTGTGAGCTAGGGCTCTGCCTCCCAAGTGCTGCCCACAGATCCCTTCATGAACTTCCTCCAATGCTTCTCTTGCCTCTTGGGGCCTTAGGCACTTCAAGTACGGGATGACAAACGATCTCTTGTATAGGATGCCTTCAATCAAGGCATATCTCAATGCTCTTACTGACAATTTTCGTGCCTCCAAGGCATTGTCAGGGAGCCATCCAGTTTCTAAATGAGCTTTAATAGGATCTATCCAACAGCTTCCAACATCAATAGGTGCTACCAACTTAGAGTTGATGGTCGGGGCCTTCAAGACCTGGAAGTAAACACTACCTGCATAATTCTCTATCTCAGAAGAAGCGAACTTAGAGAGGGCATCGGCCTTAACGTTCTCTTCCCTAGGAATGTGCTCCAAATAGCACCCATCAAACTGAGTCATAACAGCTTTCACGACTCTGAGGTATTTTGCCATAGTTTCATCCTTGGCCTCAAACTCACCATTCACTTGCGAGACTACCAGTCTTGAATCTCCACACACTTTGAGGTTCTTGACCCTCATGACTCTGGCCAATCCCAATCCAACTATCAATGCTTCATACTCAGCTTCATTGTTGGTTGTTGGAAAGTCCAACTTCAGAGCGTATTCAACTGTGAACCCATCGGGGCTTTGCAAAACCAAGCCTGCACCACTAGATTTTGTTTTTGACGCTCCATCAAAATAGAGGACCCAATACTCTTTCTGGTCGGCTATACGTTCTTCATCTTTACCTTCGCTCTCAGGGGTGGTTATTATCTCCTGCCCCCGACTTCTTGGTTGTCAATAGTGCATTCAACCACGAAGTCAGCCAATGCCTGAGCCTTGACGGCTGTCCGAGGCTTATACTTGATATCAAACTCTCCGAGTTCTATTGCCCATTTGATCAATCTTCCACTTGCTTTCGGACTGTGCAATATGCTTCTCAACTGTTGGTCTGTCAAGACTTCGATTTTATGAGCCTGGAAGTACGGTCTCAATTTCCTTGAGGCAGTAATCAACGCCAGTGCAAACTTCTCAATGGGAGAGTAATTCAATTCCGCTCCATGTAGCACCTTACTCACGTAGTAGATGGGTTTCTGAACCTTCTTTTCTTCTTTGACAAGAACATCACTTAATGCTTGTTCGGATACCGCCAGGTATAAGTAAAGAATCTCTCCAGGACTAGGTTTGGCCAACAACGGGGCTTCAGCCATGTATTTCTTCAGCTGTTCAAAGGCCTCTTGGCTCTCTATGGTCCACTCAAAATTCTTCACCTTCTTTAATGCCTGAAAGAAAGGCAAGCATTTGTCACCAGACTTGGAGATGAATCTCCCTAGGGCCGCCACTCGGCCAGTTAATTTCTGTACATCTCGTACTGAGCGGGGTGACTCCATATCCAGAATAGCCTTAATCTTGTCCGGGTTGGCCTCTATGCCTCTCTTGGAAACCATCAGCCCCAAAAATTTTCCCGAACCAACACCAAAAGCACACTTGGCTGGATTTAACATCATTTTATGGTGCCTTAGCACTTCAAACGCCTCTCTGAGGTGCCTTATATGATCTGCCTTGAGTAGGCTCTTGACTAACATGTCATCAACATAGACCTCCATGGTTTTCCCAATTAAATGGGCAAATATCTTATTCACCAATCGTTGGTAAGTAGCCCCTGCATTTTTTAACCCAAAAGCCATAACAAGATAGCAGAAAACACCAAAGTCAGTTATGAAAGATACCTTAGGAATATCGTCCTTGTGCATCTTAATCTGATTGTATCCGCTGAAACCATCCATGAAGCTCAACATTTCATGCCCAGCGGTGGCATCTATCAACATATCAATTCTAGGCAGAGGAAAACAATCTTTTGGGCACGCATCGTTCAGATCAGTGAAGTCTATACACATCCTCCACTTTCCATTTGCCTTTTTGACCATCACAGGGTTAGCTAACCATTCGGGGAATTGAATTTCTTCAACAAACCCAGCTTCCAACAATTTATCAACTTCTTGTTTAATGGCCTCTTGCCTTTCAGGAGCGAAATTCCTCTTCTTCTGCTTTATTTTCTTCCGTTCAGGATCGACGTTCAACCTATGAGTTATAAGTTGGGGATCAATCCCTGGCATGTCCGTTGCTGTCCAAGCAAACACATCGCTATTCTCTTGCAAGAACGCTGTCAATTCGCCCTTCAGGGGTTCCTTCAGAGATGCTCCTATGTATGTAACCTTTTCCGGGTCGCTCAGCTCTAGAGGGACAGGTATCAAATCCTCTGCTGGCTTCCCTCGCTGTTCATCATCACTACGGACATCCATGTCTTCAATCGGGAGTACCTGCCCCCCAACTCCATCAGCTCTTAGGGCGGACACATAACAACTTCTTGCCATCTTCTGGTCGCCTTTTTGTTCTCCGACCCCATTTCGGGTTGGAAACTTAATCTTCATGTGATATGTTGAGGCAACAGCCTTGAATGCATGAAGTCCAGTCCTTCCCAGGATTGCGTTGTAAGTCGAGGCTGCCTTAATTACCAGAAAATTCAACATTTGAGTAGCTTCCTTAGGCTCCTGCCCGATTGTCATGGGTAACTGGATAGTACCCTCGACCTTGGACTCAACCCCATTGAATCCATAAATGGGCATGTTAGTTGGAGTCAGCTGAGAATCGGTATATCCCATCTTCACAAAAGCATCATGAAACAGAATGTCAACAGAAGCTCCATTGTCTATCAAGACTCGTTTTACCTCCGAGTTCCCAATCACAGGGGTTATAACTAATGGGTCATCATGGGGGAATTTCACCCCTTCCAGATCAGAATCATCAAAACCAATCACGATTTCAGTTCTAGCACGCTTCGGGGCTTCTCCCACAATATGCATCACTTCCCTTGCGTATGCCTTTCGAGAATTGCGGGTTGTACCGGCCGCTGTCGGGCCTCCCCAGATCATGTTGATAACTGGCCCTCGGGGCTGCGTGTTACGGTCACGATCATTATCCCTTCTGTCATTGTTTCTCCTGTTGTAATCCCCTCTTTGGGTTCCATGATCTCCGCCCTTTGTGAAATTATTCAGCTTGCCTTTGCGTATCAAGAACTCAATCTCGTCCTTCAACTGTCTGCAATCATCTGTATCGTGCCCCACATCTCGGTGGAACCGACAATATTGATCCTTGTTCCTCTTTGCGGGGTCTCCCCTGAGTGGCTTCGGCCATCGGAAGTCTTTATCCTTCTCAATTTCCAACAAGATTTGACTTCTAGGGGCATTCAACCTTGCATAGTCGGAGAACCTTGGTCCCAAGCTCTTTTTTGGTGGCGAATCAGAGTCTTTGCTAGTTCGGGGATACTTGTCCCTAGCATCGTACTCCTGCCCTTGCTTGCGCTTTTTTGTATCATTGTTCCCCTGACCATTGCCTAATGTGATTTCCTTCTTCGTGCTATCCTCGGCCTTGATGTACTTAGAAGCCCTTCGTTGGAGATCAGCCATATTCTCCGGGGGATGCTTTGCCAATGATCTCTTAAAGTATAAGTCGGTGGTACCATGCTCCAAGGCTACCATTGCAACTTTATTGTCCAGATCAGTGATGTTCAGAGTCTCCTTGGTGAACCTCTTAAGATAGTCTCTCAGACTTTCGTTCTTCCCTTGTACTATATACATAAGAGATGCAGAACTTTTCTCATGCGTTCTTCCGCTGATAAACTGACTAATGAAAGCAGCACTCAACTCCCTAAAGGAACCAATTGAGTTTGCAGGAAGCCGACTATACCATCTTTGAGCCATGCCCGACAAAGTTTGAGGGAAAGCCCTACACTTCAAAGCGTCGCTTGCAGGCTGCAACAGCAGTGCATTTGAGAACGTTCTAACGTGGTTTGCAGGATCACCCATTCCATCATAAGCTTTGATTGTTGGCATCTTAAACTTTTTTGAAATACGAGCATTCATTACGTCCTCAGTGAACGGAGGTGTGGGATCATCAGGGTCCCCAAGTGGCATCAGATCCTTGGGGTTGCTCCTAGGGGTTTCCACCCTTGTAGTCCATTCAGTTGGGATGGTAGCCCTCCTCTGCCTTTTGGAGGCCTCTCCAGATCTACAAAGGGAATCGGTCCTGACGTGGGAGGTGGCAAAGTCTGATTTGATCTGGCTTGCTCCCTGGCCATATCTTCTTTTAACTTTAAGATCTCGGCTTCATAAGCCTTAATCCTCTCAGCAACTGTTGAAGAGAGTCTATCATGGATAGTTCGAGTTCTCCCCATAGGCTCTTTACTTGCACGTCGCCTCCTTGGAGCTTCATCACGCTCGTAATCATCGCCAGAAGATGATTCATCTGAATAAGGACCAGAAAAATCGCGATAATCTCGATCTCGAATATACAGGGCATGTCCACTCGGTCCAGCTCCGTAATTGGGCATCCCATACATTGGATTGGTGCTTACGGGGAGATCCGTATTGTGGATCTGAACCCCTCGTGTAGGGTTGTTAGGGTCTACAATCAGGGAAGAAATCCCCACCCGCGGGGGGTTAGTTCCTGGAACTGTGTGGACAATCGGAGGTAGCGTACTCTCAACATGGGTAGTCGTCCCTAGGGGTTGAGAAACTTGATACGGAACGATAGTCCCGGATGTCGGAGGTACTTGCTCAGATGTCGGAAGTACTTGTTCAGTAAGGGGCGGAGCAGAGCTAAGAGGTAGAGCCTCGGTAGCAATTGGCTCGGTAGCAATTGGTGCAGTTCTTCATGTTTGAACCATGGTTGATGTCTTCTTCCCACAGACGGCGCCAAATGTTGTGGAATAAAAACTAGGTTATGATTATGACGGCTAGGGTTTGTGAGCTTCGTGCTTTAATGGCTGCTTCTGCGTTCGAGACTAGACGGTCCTCACAGAATGCATACGTATCTCTGTATTAGAGAATCAAGCCAATAAAACGTAGTTCTGAGATGTGGGGTCAGACCCTTTATATAGGCTGAGAAACCCTAAAATCGTAGTAGGGTTAGGTGACTTGGTGGGCAAGTCACCGACTAGAAGAAGGTTCTAGTCTCCTTCCATGTAGGAGTCAGTTTCCATGTTGGAATGTGTATCTTGGAGGCTAAGTCAGGCAAGAACCATATTCTTGTTTGACTCTTATTTGCTGAGCTGTTTTACTACCCTTAATATTAATTACGAAATTAATATTACAATTAGGGTTTGGGCCCATCTGGTGGGCCCCACGTTTGGACCATTCTAGGTTTAATTAATGCCACATTAAATGTGTCTTTAGGGCTTACTTTTAGCCCCATATCACCGTATGACTTTGATTTATTGAATTTAATACACTTGTTATTCAAAAAAAAAAATAAATAATATTTTACAGTATCATCACATAATTTTACGCAAGAAACAATTAGAGAGATGATATAAACATGCAGTTATGCAGTTTTTGGACTGATCAATGTTACAAATTAAAGGATTACTCTCACTTTCTCAAATCTTTTGTGTCATTTTGACCGACTTTTTTGTGGTCAAGCTTATCGAATTTTGATTAATATTTACGTATTATTCATTAATAATTTACAAAATTTGAAAAATATATTTTAAACAAGGTTAAATGTATTTTCTAATGATATAACTTTTTATCATAATTTATATTTATATTTTATATATAATATTTGGTCAAAATTCAATCAATTTGATCATAAAAAAGTTAAATAAGATAAAAGATTTGGGACGGGGGAATTGAAATATTTACCATTGGGAGCGGGCGGTCGAACTGATCCTTTCCGTGCCAAAGAGAAAGTGAAGAGAAGAGTGATGAGTAACAAGAGCAAGTTGATCACCGTTCTGGTCGAAACACCTACAGAAGCCATAAGCTTGATGCTAGCTAACAATATTAATATATACACTCAATGAGATAGTACTGATTCTCAATATATATGAAGCTGGAGAATATTCATTATCTATATTTAGCAATGCATTTATATAAATGAATACCCTCTTGTCTCTTATTTCTACGAAGCACAGAGACAGTCCCCTAACGGCGTTCATCATTATTGACTACAGTTCAAATTATCAATTTATGTACTTCTTCCATCCCACCCATTTCTTAACATAAGAAATTGCGTATCTGATACGCATTTTAAGATACATTTTAAAGATAGTTCTATAACTTATTTTTAATAAATTTTTTTTATAAAAATAGGATTGTTCTATTTTTATAAAAAAAAATAGAAAAAATAAGTTATAGAATTATGCTTAAAATGCACCTTAAAATCCGTGCCGAAAATTAACCTGCAAATGTTAAGTATTCAATGGGACGAAGGGAGTACTACATACTTATCTATTCTAGTTAATTACTCCCCCTGTCTGATTAAGATCTTCCCATTTGAGCAAAAACACAAGTTTTAAGAAAAACACTAAAAAATGTTTAAACAATCATTTGGGGGGGAGATTAGCTCTGACATACATGTTTTATGGGGGGAAAAGTAGAAAAAGTTTCCCCCCACTTTTCTTGACAATTCAAATAACCAATGAGAGGCTTCCACATAAACTGATTACATAAGCAAATGGAGATTACATAAGCACATTACAAAACAGATTACATACATACAAAACAGATTACAGAAAAAAAACAGATTACAAAGAAAAAAGGCATCACTGCTTGCTCTCTGCTCAGAAAAAAGATGAATGTTGGAGGCTTCCCTTTCGATCTCAATCAACCACCATCAACAGGAGGTAATAAAGGTTTTGTCCACCAGTTTGATTTGAATGAACCAGCAGAAGGAGACACACAAGGGCATGCACAACATCAACAACAGGATGGTAATCATCATTGCAGAAAATGGACCAAGCTAAGCTCTGATGCAAGATTAGAAGTTCTGATTTACTTGCTAAGCAATCCATCAACAGAATTAGAAGGTAAACCTTACCATGGTGCCATACAAGATGCAGCAAACAAGTTCAATGTCACAAGAAGAACAATTAGCACAATATGGAACAAAGCAAAGAAGCAAAAGGCATCAATGCAGAGTTACAACATGGCAACAGATGGACACAATTCCGGAAGGAAAAGAATCCAACTGCCACCTAATGCAGTAACAGACATTAATATGGGAGATAGATCATGCATAAGGGACCTGGCAACTCAGTTAAATGTATCACATAGTACTGCCAACAGAATGGTAAAAAGGGGACTGATAAAACCACACACAAATCCTCTACATCCTGGATTAAAAGATGCAAATATCATGCAAAGAATGGAATGGATTCTACAACTACTCATGGGAGACACAGCAGCAACAAAGAGGCAGTATAAGGAAATGTATGATTTTGTGCATATAGATGAAAAATGGTTTTATCTAAGCAAGAAAGCAGTAAGAGTTTACTTAGAAAAAAATGAAAGAGGCAAGTATAGATCAGCAAAGTCAAGTAAGTTCATACCAAAGGTGATGTTCACTGCTGCAGTTGCAAGACCATGGTTTAATGCAGAAAATGAATGCATATTTGATGGCAAAATAGGCATATTTCCATTCACATATGAAGAACCAGCAAAGAGGGCATCTAAAAACAGACCTAAGGGTACTATAATCACTAAGGTGGTTGAGTCAGTAGGCAAAAAACAAACAAGGGACATGCTTATCAATCACATAGTACCAGCAATCATGGAGAAATGGCCAAGAGTTGAAGGACCAAAGGTAATATATATACAACAGGACAATGCAAGGACTCACATTACTCAATCAGATGCAGAATGGCAACAATTTCATAAACAAGGGGATTTCACATTCATTCTTGTACAACAACCACCAAACAGTCCTGACCTATTAGACTTGGGTTTTTTCAGAAGTATTCAGTCTCTAATGCACAAAAAGATGCCAAAGGATGTTGATGCAATGCTGAATGCAGTAAGGCAAGCATTTTATGAGTTATAGCCAAGAACACTTGCAAATGTATGGCTAACTTTGCAGTATGTCATGAATGAAATTCTGAAAGTAAAGGGCAGCAATGACTACCTAGTACCTCATGTAAACAAGAAAAAACTAGCAATGCAAGGACAACTACCAGTGCAGGTAACAGCACCAATGTGGGCTGTATATGAATGTTGGAATTTGGTACATGCTCCACAACAGAACTAGAAGCACATGTATGTATAACAATGTATGTTCATCAATGTATGTTCAAGTATGTATGTATGTTCAAGTATGTATGTATGTTCAAGTATGTATGTATGTTCAACAATGTATGAAAACAGGACAATGTATAACAATGTCTGTATAACAATGAGAGGCATCCACATAGTAAGTTTACATAAGCACATTACATAGAAAACAATTTCATAAACAAATGGAGATTACAGAGGCATCCAACAGGGATGTAGATTCAACAAATCATGAAAACAGGACAATGAACCATAAACAGGACAATGTATAACAATGTCTGTATAACAATAAGAGGCATCCACATAGTAAGTTTACATAAGCACATTACATAGAAACAGATTACAACCAACAAATGGAGATTACAATCAACAAATGGAGATTACAATCATGAAAACAGGACAATGAACCATAAACAGGACATGCATCTGTGGCCGTGTCCAACAGGGATGCAGATTCATGGAGGCTCAATTGACCCCCAAGACAGCTCTTATTGGAAGGGCATAGTGTGTGCATAGTGTTTATAAACTGAATTGAAGAAACACAATCAAACATACTACAAAAATCGCTAAGTTAATCCAACAAAGACAATCAAACATATTACAGATCAGATCAGATAAATACACACATATATCAGAAAAATCAGATCAGATTAGTGACATGCATCAAAGAACAAATAAATACACACATGCATCTTCACCATTACGAACACAAACACAAATTAATAGACACAAATGCCTTACACAATTACGAAGAAGAACAAGCAGCATCACAATCAGTTTTGGGTTCACCGCCTGAATCGGCTTTAGGAGCATCATCACTGGAATCTGAGAACAAATCGCTTGGGGGGGCTTCACCGGAATCCTCATCGCCTTCACAGTCGTCCACAACCGCATGCGAATCGGACCGGGGCTTTCTATCCACCGTACTGTCTTCAGAATCCTCAGATCGTCTCTGTCCCAGTCTTGATCGGAGATATTCAAGACTACAGGTGTGGTCGCCGTCACAGTCGGCGCCTCTATCGTAATGTTCGGGATCGGAACAACTATAGGAACCACTTAACTCATAATCGGAATCGGAAAAAACATGGTTCGCATCCATATTACAAGAGAGATTTAAGAGAGAGAGGGGAATTAAGAGAGAATCGAGAGAGAGCGGCGAGAGAGAGGGTAGAGAGAATTAGGGTTTGAGAGATAAAGAAATGGACTAAATGAATTAACCGGCACACGGCCCAACAATTTTAGCTGAATAAACGATTTAAGGTTAAGTAAAATATAAGTAAATTAATTTTTGGGGAAAAGGGATAGTATTTGTTTAAGTGGGTGGGTTATTTGTTTAGTGTATTTTTTTTGCTAAATAAGGAAAGGGGAAGAGTATTTTGAATGTCCCAATAAGAAAAGTGGGAAGTGTTTTTTGAGACGGAGGGAGTAGTATCTTAGACTTTTATGTATTTTGACTTTTATTGGAGAACATATTAGTCCTCACGCGTAAAGTTTAAATTTCATGAGTGTCTTTTTTTACGTTCAATCACCACAATCAAAAAATTAAGTTGAAAATCAGTACTTTGTGACGGCATGCGGTGATCTAAAATTTATGTTCAACTGTTCTTGTTTCGAATTTTCTAGTGTGTGCCAAGGGCACATGCTAAGAATCCGTGCTAGTTTAGTTGTCAAATTTTGATTGGTAGAGATTTCATTAATAATGATGGACCTCCCTGCATTCATATAAATATTCACCAATCAAAATTTGAGAACTCATCAAGCACGGATTCTTAGCACGTGCCCTTAGGCACACATTAGACAAACCCTTCTTGTTTATAGGATCCTAAATGTGTTGAACTCAACCGAATTCTTGTTTATAAGATTGTAAGTGAGTTGATTTGAACCAAATTTTTAACTGTTAGTATATCAGTTTGTTATAAATACTAGATGATAGCCTGTGCTAAGCACGGGTCGAAATAATTTAATAAAATTGATCATTTTTTATTAAATTTTATAGGAAATATTTTATTTATCATTAAAAAATACTATAAAAATGAAAAAAATACAAAAGAAAATTACGATATTTATGGAACTCAGTAGTTTATAAAAAAGAATTGTAATTACTTCAAAATTCCAATATTTCTAGGAGTCATAAATTTAGAAGTAAGTATCATTAAAACGTGATTTCACTTACAAATAAGATATTAGATGATAAGGGCCCGAGAAAATTTAATTAAATTGATCATTAATTTATTATAAAAATTACGTTATTTACAAAGAATTTGCTTATTAATAAAGGTCATTTTATATATTATTTATTTAAGTTTATTTAAGAAAATCGAGAAAAAAAACTAAACCGATATATACGTTAAAATGTACATGATTATGATAAATACGTTATTTGTGAACTGAATAGAGTTATAATAAAAATTACAATTATAATAGTATTAACAATTTATTATTTTAATAAAAAATAATATATAATCCTTGGAGAAATATGAATCTTATGGGTGGAACCAATTTTTGGTACCGAAGTACCATTAAAAATGTATTTCGTTTGTTATAGATAAGCATGTCACCGTAGATTAACATTTGTATTCGTAGTCTTTTTTTTTATTAAGTTGTAATAAAAAAAATTATAATTGTAATATAATTTATTTATTTATTTTATAAAATAACATAGAATTCTAGAGAAAATAGGAGTCTTGGGGTGAAACCAAAATATGGTACGAACCAAATTTGGTATAAAATAGTACATTAAAAAGGGGTTTTGTTATTAATACACGTTATAGATATAGATTTATTTATTATTTATTTAAGATTATATTTTAAACAATCAAGAAAACATAACATACATGGTTCTGGTTTTAATATATAAGTTATTTGTACAATTCAGTAATATTATAGTAAAAGAATTATAATTATAACAAAATTCTAAACAATTGTTTTAGAAAATAATATGAATTTTAAGGAAGTAGGAATCTTGATACTCCTATGGTTTTGATGATCACTTTCAGCAAGCTATTTACTTGTAGTTTGATATAAAACATTGTGTTATGGATGTACTAACTTGGTTTTGCAGGGTACTGATTGTTTACAGAGAATATACAAACAGCAAGCTATCTGGTGCTATAACAGAGACAGTTCAGCAAGCCATTTCACACTGACAGACTCAAACAGCAGATTTTCACAACTGGCAGACTCAAACAGCAAGCCATTCGAAACTGCCAGAATTCTTGAAGATAAAGATCAAGACAAATTCTCATGGATTTACTTCAGGAAATATATTGTGAGGATTCTTTATTATATAATACGTAAACAATATATTATAGAGCTCAAAATCTTTTCAAATATCTTTCTTTAATTTATTTTATAAAACTTATAGGAGTTTCCTTATTTAAAAGATTTTCTTCTACAAAATCTCCTATACGCGTTTTATATCTATACAAAACAGAAGGGTTATGTTTTCTACGATCTCTTTCTTCCAAACCCTCTGTCAAACGTTCACAAGAACGTTGGTAAAATCTCTAACCAATTGAACGTTGGAAATTGATTTCTTATAGTTCGAATAATTGGTGATTGATTTTCCGAACGTTGGTTGTGAGACTATAAATATTTTATTCTTGTGTTAATTCGTGACTAACAATCCAACAACACTTCAGAGAAAAGATTCAAGCACACAAGATTTCAAACAACTCAGTTTTCCATTGCTATATCTTTCGTTTTCTCGAGCTCTTGATATATTCTATACGTGCTATATTCTAAAGAGTTCATAGTTTGAGTTGTATCCTCTATTGATTGTATTGTTCGATTTGTAAGGATTAGTTGTTGGACAGTTTGGCTAGGGAACTAGGGTTTGGTGAACGTTGCTAGAGAAGTATACTTGGGAAGTATAGCTTAGAGAGCAAGTTCAGAAACAGGAGTTCAGCACGCCATTTGTCAACAACTGGGTATTAAGGGAGATATATTGTTGTATCTTGTAATTGGCTTATTTCAGTGATCAATAATATATTCTCTTACCAAGTTGGTAAGGGACCAGGACGTAGACCATAGGGGTTAGGGGTCGAACCTGGCTAAAAGTCTTGGTGTTCTTTATTTTCTGCATTTTACTTACTGCTTGCATCTAGATTACTATTTCTGCACTGCTTACTGTTTGTGCACCTTATCTTATTTACTGTCATTACACTCAGCATACTGTTTGCATTCAGTTTACCATTTGTTGTGTTATCTGTGCATTTATCTGTGCATTCTGCATACCATTTGTATCTGCCTAAACGAAATCAGTAAGCTGTTTCTGGTAATTTTTAAAATCAGTTTTAGTTATACATAGTTAGCCATTTACACCTATTCACCCCCCTCTAGGTGTGCATTTTCATTTGGTATCAGAGCTTTGGTATACTAACAATTCTGTAACAGGAAAGTATTCGATCATAATGGCTAAAAACTATCCCGAAGGAAAATCTGATTTTAGGCCTCCACTTCTTCATGGCACACACAACTACCACTGGTGGAAAAGCAGCATGGAAACTCACTTATCCAGAGATCCATTAGTTCTGAGAGTTATGCAAAAAGGTCCATATGTCTTTCTCGACAAGGATGGCAAGCCAAAGGATGTAGATGATCTTACCCCGGATGAATTAATCAAGATTGGCTACAATGGAAAGGCAAGGAGTTCTCTTATGAATGGTTTGAATCAAGCTGAATATGACAAAGTATCTTCATTCAAAACAGCCAAAGAAATGTGGGATGCTTTGGAGACTTATCATGAAGGTTCGAAGTCCCTAAAGAAGGTGAAACTTAGCAAGCTAATGAATGACTTTGGAAACTTCAAGCTTAATGATGGGGAAACTATCAAGGACAGTCAAGCACGGTTTCAAGTTACTATAAATTCACTAAAGAGGCTTGGGAAATCTGATTTAAATGCTTTATATATTCTTGCTACTAACCAACCTGGACCCAAACCTATATGGGTACCAAAACATTGAGGTATTTTTGTTTGTTTTGTAGATGTGCCTTGCTGCTAAGGTCAAGACAAAGCAATGGATCTTGGACAGTGGATGCACAAGACATATGTGTGGAGACAAATCTCAGTTTATGAATCTCAAAATGAAAAAGGGTGGAAGAGTGACAATTGGGAATAGCAAAACTCTTCAAATCCTTGGTACTGGTTCTATTGGTAATAGTAATATTTCAATTGATAAAGTTCAATATGTCAAAGGTCTTTCTTATAACTTGCTGAGTGTTACTCAATTATTTGATGATGGACATCATGTTGAATTAGGCATTGATAAAGCTGTTATTACTATTGGTACTAACAAATTCCCCCTAGTTGCTAGAAGGGAAGGAAATATATATGTATTAGACTTTGATTTGCAGGAAACAGCATGCTGTTTGGCTGCAATGGATAATGACCCATATATTTGGCATAGAAGATTGGGACATGCACACATGGATTTGATCAGAAAGTTATCAAGCAAGAAACTAGTGAGAGGGCTGCCCAAGCTAAAGTATGTCAAAACAGAAGTATGTTCAGCTTGCCAATTGGGAAAACAGCTTCGAAGTACTCACAAATCAAAGAAAATGGTATCTACTTCTAAACCCTTAGAGCTTCTGCATTTGGACTTATTTGGTCCAGAAGCTTACAAGAGTATTGGAGGTAAACAATATGGTTTTGTGATTGTAGATGATTATTCTAGATTTACATGGGTATTATTTCTTCGTACTAAAGATTGTGCTTTTGATGAGTTTAAGAAGCTAATCAAATTACTTGAGAACAAGTTGGATACAAAGCTTGTAGGTATAAGAAGTGATAGAGGAGGTGAATTTCTCAACAAAGACTTCATTGCTTATTGTGAAAAAAGAGGAATTACACATGAATTTTCTGCACCAAGGACTCCACAACAGAATGGAGTGGTAGAAAGGAAGAACAGGTCACTACAAGAAACAGCAAGGACTCTTTTGCAAGAAAGCAAGCTGCCTAGAAGTTTTTGGGCAGAAGCAGTGAATACAGCGTGCTATTTGTTGAACAGAGTCATAATCAGGCCTATCTTGAACAAAACTCCATATGAATTGTTGAGGAAAAAGAAGCCAAACATTGGTTACTTCAAAATCTTTGGCTCAAAGTGTTTTGTGCTCAAGAAGATTGATAATGATGGTAAATTCGATGCTAAGTCTTATGAAGCTATTTTTCTTGGCTATTCTTTAACTAGTAGAGCATATAGAGTTTATAACTTAAATAAACATATAGTTGAAGAATCTATTGATGTTACTTTTCAAGAACCTAACAATGATCTGCCAAGAGATGAGGAAGAATTTGCAGGTGATAACATACAACCTCAAGTTGCTGGAAATCAACAAGCCAACAATTCTGCTGAAACTGGAAGTCAGCAAGCCAAAAACACTACTGAGAATGGAAAACAGCAAGCTGGAACTGCAAATCAGCAAGCTGAAGTGGTCAGAATCACAACAAATGAAGAAATTGCTCAACATTCTCTACCAAAGGCTACAAGGACAGTAAAGAATCATCCTCCAGAACTTGTTATTGGAGATATCTCAGATGGAATCACAACAAGGAGAGGAAAAGCAAACTTTTGTGCTTATGCTGCCTTTTTAGCTCAAGAAGAACCCAAAAATATCAAAGAAGCATTAGAAGATGAAAATTGGATCATGGCAATGCAAGAGGAACTCAACCAATTCGAGAGATGTGATGTTTGGGAACTTGTAAAACCACCAGAAGATGCTTCTATCATAGGAACCAAATGGGTGTTCAAAAACAAAGTGGATGAATTTGGAACAGTTACTCGAAATAAGGCAAGGCTCGTGGCTCAAGGCTATAATCAACAAGAAGGAATTGATTTTGAAGAAACATATGCACCTGTAGCTCGTTTAGAATCAATCAGAATGCTTCTTGCTTATGCATGCTACAAGAAATTCAAGTTATATCAAATGGACGTAAAGAGTGCATTCCTAAATGGCGTGCTGGATGAGGAAGTCTATGTCAAACAGCCTCCTGGATTCGAACATGAGAAGTTTCATGACTATGTTTACAAGCTCAAGAAGGCATTATATGGTTTAAGGCAGGCCCCTAGAGCGTGGTATGAGAGGCTTAGTAAGTTTCTTCTCAAAAATGGATTCATTCGAGGTAATATCGATCCCACATTATTTACAAAGCAAAATGGTAAAGATATTCTTGTTGTACAAATATATGTGGATGATATTGTGTTTGGTGCTACTAATGAATCTATGTGTGAGTGGTTTTCTAAGTGCATGTACAATGAATTCGACATGAGCATGATGGGAGAACTTAATTATTTCTTGGGTCTCCAAATCAAGCAAACCAATGATGGTATTTATGTGCATCAATCAAAGTACACAAAGAATCTGCTCAAAAGATTTGGTTATGAAGATGTCAAAGCAAAAACATCTCCTATGACTCAAAACAGCAAGCTGTTTGCAGATGAGAATGGTAAGGATGTGGATGTCAAAAGGTATAGAGGTATGATTGGAAGTTTATTATATTTAACTGCCTCAAGACCTGATATCATGTATAGTGTTTGTGTCTGTGCAAGGTTTCAATCAAACCCTAAAGAGTCTCACTTAAATGCGGTTAAAAGAATTTTTAAATACTTAAGTGGTACTATCAATCTTGGTTTGTTCTATCCTATCACAAATACTTTTGATCTCGTGGGGTATAGTGATGCAGATTATGCAGGGTCACAAACTGATAGAAAGAGTACAAGTGGTGTTTGTACATTCCTTGGACAAAGCTTGGTTTCGTGGCAAAGCAAAAAGCAAGCTTCTGTGGCTCTATCAACGGCTGAAGGAGAGTATCTAGCAGCTGGTAGCTGTTGCTCTCAAATTTTATGGATGATTCAGACTTTAAGGGATTTCAATATCAAGTGTGGCAAAATTCCAATATATTGTGACAACACAAGTGCTATCAATATCTCCAAGAATCCTGTCAATCACTCAAGAACGAAGCATATTGACGTTCGTCACCATTTCTTAAGAGATAATGCAACAAAAGGGAAGATTGAGTTGGTATTTGTATCAACTGAAGTTCAACTAGCAGATATCTTCACAAAGCCATTGGCTGAAGAAAGATTTGCAGCTATTCGAATGGAACTTGGCATGTGTACTGTGTAGTCAGCAAGCTGACAAGCACAGAATGGGTAACATTGGCTTACCATTTGTATCTGAATTGTTTATATGTCACTATCTTGATTTAACTGTTCACATTTTATTTCTCTATGCTTATTCCAGACCTGGACTAATGTTCTTTTTGTTGAATTTTTTGATGGATTAAGGGGGAGAAATTTAGGAGAATTTATTTGCTTGTTTGGTCAAGATATTCGATGTGGATATGATTAATTATGCTTGTTTATCTTGAATCTGTTTTATATCAAAATGTACTAATATGCAGGGATTTAGGGGGAGTTTTTATTTTCTCCTAAATATTGTGTAATCATCAAAAAGGGGGAGATTGATACTCCTATGGTTTTGATGATCACTTTCAGCAAGCTATTTGCTTGTAGTTTGATATAAAACATTGTGTTATGGATGTACTAACTTGGTTTTGCAGGGTACTGATTGTTTACAGAGAATATACAAACAGCAAGCTATCTGGTGCTATAACAGAGACAGTTCAGCAAGCCATTTCACACTGACAGACTCAAACAGCAGATTTTCACAACTGGCAGACTCAAACAGCAAGCCATTCGAAACTGCCAGAATTCTTGAAGATAAAGATCAAGACAAATTCTCATGGATTTACTTCAGGAAATATATTGTGAGGATTCTTTATTATATAATACGTAAACAATATATTATAGAGCTCAAAATCTTTTCAAATATCTTTCTTTAATTTATTTTATAAAACTTATAGGAGTTTCCTTATTTAAAAGATTTTCTTCTACAAAATCTCCTATACGCGTTTTATATCTATACAAAACAGAAGGGTTATGTTTTCTACGATCTCTTTCTTCCAAACCCTCTGTCAAACGTTCACAAGAACGTTGGTAAAATCTCTAACCAATTGAACGTTGGAAATTGATTTCTTATAGTTCGAATAATTGGTGATTGATTTTCCGAACGTTGGTTGTGAGACTATAAATATTTTATTCTTGTGTTAATTCGTGACTAACAATCCAACAACACTTCAGAGAAAAGATTCAAGCACACAAGATTTCAAACAACTCAGTTTTCCATTGCTATATCTTTCGTTTTCTCGAGCTCTTGATATATTCTATACGTGCTATATTCTAAAGAGTTCATAGTTTGAGTTGTATCCTCTATTGATTGTATTGTTCGATTTGTAAGGATTAGTTGTTGGACAGTTTGGCTAGGGAACTAGGGTTTGGTGAACGTTGCTAGAGAAGTATACTTGGGAAGTATAGCTTAGAGAGCAAGTTCAGAAACAGGAGTTCAGCACGCCATTTGTCAACAACTGGGTATTAAGGGAGATATATTGTTGTATCTTGTAATTGGCTTATTTCAGTGATCAATAATATATTCTCTTACCAAGTTGGTAAGGGACCAGGACGTAGACCATAGGGGTTAGGGGTCGAACCTGGCTAAAAGTCTTGGTGTTCTTTATTTTCTGCATTTTACTTACTGCTTGCATCTAGATTACTATTTCTGCACTGCTTACTGTTTGTGCACCTTATCTTATTTACTGTCATTACACTCAGCATACTGTTTGCATTCAGTTTACCATTTGTTGTGTTATCTGTGCATTTATCTGTGCATTCTGCATACCATTTGTATCTGCCTAAACGAAATCAGTAAGCTGTTTCTGGTAATTTTTAAAATCAGTTTTAGTTATACATAGTTAGCCATTTACACCTATTCACCCCCCTCTAGGTGTGCATTTTCAAATCTGTGATGAAATAAGGGTGAAACCAAATTTGTTACGAAAATATCATTAAACAGAAATTTATTAATAAAGGTTATAGATTCGTTAGTGTTTTATCAAATTTTATACGATCTGGCTACGTATTCGTTGGTGTTTTCCCTATATTTGTTGGTGATTTTTGATTGTTGGTTTTTTCAAGTTAAAAAAATTATAAACAAAAGAATTATAATCATCATAAGAACTCTATTTTTAACTCTTTTTAAATGAACATAGTATTCTAGGGGAAATATAATTTTTTTTAAAAAAATTACAAATAAAAGAATTATAATTATAATAAGATAAAAATTACAAAATAATTATAATTATAATAGGATTTCTATTTTTATTCTATTTTTTTTAAAAAAAACAACATAGTATTCTAGGGAAAATAGGATATTAGGGGTTAAACCAAAATATAGTGCGAACCAAAAACGGGTGAAATCAAAATATAGTGCGAACCAAACTTTGGTACGTTTAAAAGAGGGTTTCGCTTATTAATAAAGGTTATAGACTAGCCTGTAACTCGTGCGATGCACTGTTGCTTTAAATTATTATTTTAAAATATATACGTATACATATAAATATTATATAAAAATTATATTTTTTTAACATTTATTTAATAGAAAAATTGAAATTTATCTAATCATATAGACCTTTTTTTGGTATACAAAATTTTATATATTGTACGTGTTTTCTAGATTTTGTATAATTTTTTACTATATAACTTATTATTGATTGTGTGATGCACAGATGCATTTTTTTTAATATTTTTTGTTTTGTTACCCATATTTTCATATATATTTTTGAATTAGTAGTAAAATAAATTATAGAATATAATAAAATTTGTAATATATATTTGATAGTATTTTTAACGATAGTGTTTTAATAATTAATAATATGCTGTTGACGGAAATTGAATCTTAAACTTGTAAGAATAGTTTATAAAATAATATATACGTTTAATATAAATATGTTGTTGGTGGGATTCGAACTTGGAACCTATAAGAGTATTTTAAATATAAGAAAAAGAATATTCTTTTAGCATTAGATCCAACGGTTCTTATCTATTTACCTTAAAATCTAACGATTGTTATTGAGTGTACCAAAAAGAATGATAAAAAAGAGTACCAAACCGACAACCGAATATACCTTGTTTCGCTTATAATAGTATATAGTATAGAAATCGAATTTGAATTCAAACTTTTATAGAATTAATGTTTTTATTTGTATATCGACTCTTTAAAAACAAAGTTTTTATTTACGAACATATTTGCAAACATTTTACGGACATGTCTCACGGCATAAACGCGTTATGAATACTAGCTCATGACATGAACATCTCGTAAATATTGCCCATGTTCATGAGTTCCTCATTCTTTTCTTCTAGAAAATTTTATTGCATTAAAATAGAAGAAAGCAGGGAATAAAATCTCGATTTAGTTATAATACATAGCCAATTAATGTTATAATTTAAATCCAACATTATATAAATTATATATAGTAAGCATAAAATTTTTATGACGAACTTATAAGTTACTTATAAGTTATAATTATATAATTTTATATAATTATAATTATAATTATAATATAATTTTATATAGTTTTATAACTATATAATTTTTTGACGAACTTATAAGTTACTTATTACGGAAAAAAATTCGTATTTATATATACTTTTCTTAAGAGAAAAATCTGTATGGAAAGTTTAATATTCATTATCTTGCAAAAATAAGTTATCTATTTCAAAAAAAAATATATATTCCGTAACTTTTTTTTAAAATAAGTAACTTATTTTTTAAAAATCTCACCGCTGCGTTGAACAACGTTTATCACGTTCAAATCATACACTTGACTTTTATGCATGTATTACTAGTTTCAATTATGAACTTTTACAAGACACCATAGCTGCTTAGTCCTTGACTCCTTGCGTAAAGTTTATATATTTGACGAACTCTAGTTTTTCTTTTTACATTCGGCATCTTTTGACCAATTGCTTTTGTTAGTTCAATTATTTGTTTATTACCTAGCTAGTTTTATAACAACAAAAATGAAATTGTACACAGTACAAATTATGGTAAAGTAAACGAGTTTTAAAAACTCAATCCGAACATTGAAAACTATATAGTACATATACATAGGAAATCTTATTGAAAAGAGCTTGTGGTCAGATTTTCGGGGTCTAGCTTGTCCTCGATATAGTGTAAACGACGACACTGTGGATGTGAAGACGTCAAGTTTAAATTCTTTGAAATTCGAACTATGTATTTTAAAATCCTTCATTTAGACTTCGTAATTTTTATTTTGAGAATTAATGGCGCTCATGAGGAATGTGGGAAGATTAGTTGAATAGCTACAACATGTCTTAACAACATTTAATTCCAAAGATACGGAAACATTTTAATCTTGAATTAATTACACTAACTTGTCATAGATTTACTCAAGGGCTCGTTTATATTTTTAGAAGTACCATAAAATGTGCTTCTCTAAAAAAAATTACTTAAAATTACTCGTATTTAAGTTTGAAGGTAAGTCTGACTAAATATCATTCAAAACATGCAGACAACTAACACGGTCCTCCAGAACAAAAAGATTTGCTTGACATAATTGACATGATACATATATATATATACAAGCGAAAATTAAAAATTAATTATTACACGAAAATTGACATAATACATATATACAAGCGAATTGAAATTAATGAAAATATAAAATTGAAAGTTGAGCGCATTCAGTATTGTACGTACGTCTCAGATCCTCCAGCCACCGCTTAACCATGTGGTGCGCCTCTTGAAGGGCTTCCATGTACGTAGCTGGTCCCTGCAATTAATTTTTACCGAATGCGTATCAACAGCAAAATTAGAGAGATTTTACGCACCCAAATTGAAGCTAATATTATCATTTTATACGAGAAACATTTAATAGTAAACTCGTACGTTATTTTCAGGAGAAACAAGATAGAAAATATGACAAATGCAGTTATGCAGTTTTTGGACTGATCAATGTGTAGTTACTTAATTACTATACAAATTAAAGGATTATTTACCACCTTCGGAACCGGGCGGTGGAACTGATCCTCTCTGTGCCAAAGAGAAAGTGAAGAGAAGGGTGATGAGTAACAAGAGCAAGTTGATCACCATTGTAGTAGATACACCCACCGAAGCCATATATCTATGCACTACTTCTATACTTTTACGAAGCTTGAATAGTCTGAACTCTTATCTCTGGCAATACATATATTGTATACAACTGATCAATATATACAGGCAATTGTTTCTTTCTCCTACTAAGATCAGAGGAAGTCCCCTTGTCAATTATACACTTGACTTTTATCAATTATGACATTTGTAGGAGACCATATCCTTAGTCCTCACGCGTAAAGATAATAAATTTCACGAACAAAAGTTTTTCTTTCTACATTCGGCATCATTTGACCTAATAATATTTATAACCAATTGCTTTTGTTAAGTTCAAATTATTTGTTAATTACCTAACTAATTTTGTAACAACAAAAATGAAATTGTACATATATAGTACAAACTATTGTAAAAGTAAATGAGTTTTAAAAACTCAATCCGAGCATTTGAACACCATATAAACCTAGCTAGGAATTCTTATTGGGGTCAGATTTTCCGGGGTCTAGCGCTAGGAATCCTTGTGGATGTGAAGACGTCAAGTTTGAATTCTTTGAAATTTGCCTAATAATTTTTTCCCATTTTATATTGTTATACTTTCAAAAGAGTAGTCTCACTTAATTTGAGGACAAACCTCAGTCAAAAGGTTTTGTGGCTTTCTGTCTCGTTTGGCAACAGTAGCACTTTCTTGGTAGTTATCAGTTTCAAATCGGTATAAAGACATTTTTGGTGTCTAGACTTGTCATGTTTTGACGATATGGTGTCTGTACTTTTAAAACTTTCAATTTGGTGTCTGAATTCGGTAAATTGTTTCAAACAAGTTTATATGCCGGTTTTTTAACCGGTAACCCATATATTTGGTGCACTTTTAACATTATTTTATTGTTTTAACATTATTTTACACGTATATTAAATCATTTTTGACCCGAAACGATACACTCAGATAAAATTTGAAATTTTTATTCTTTCCAAAAACTACAATAAATATGCACAAATTTTTTATAAAATTCGGATTGCTCCAAAATATAAAAATACATAATTATCGGATATTTTCACAACTCATCCAAATACCAATGGGGCACGTATAAGATACTGGGTAAACTATTGGCACAGGAAAAATACAGTTTTGATCATTAAAATTCTAAAATGATCTCAATTTACCAAAATGGAAAAATACTAAATTTTTGAATATTTTGATAATTTACAAAAATAAAACTTTTGTACATTGGTAGAATAACGGGTATAATTTTTGCACCAATAAAATACCAACTCAATCAATAAAATTTCAAAACGAACTCAATTTAACAATCTCGATAAAAGGATCGATTTCGAATAAAATAAAAATAATTTAATACACGGGTAAAATAATGTTAAAAATAATTTAATACACATGTACAATAATGTTAAACCGGCAAATAAACTTGTTTGAAACAATTTACCGGATTCAGACATCAAATTGAAAGTTTTAAAAGTACAGACACCATATCGTCAAAACTTGACAAGTTTATACACCAAAAATGTCTTTTTACCGTTTCAAATCAATCTAACCTCAAATTTTAATTAATAATTTCCAAAGAATACGCAATTTAGATATTTGGATTATAATTTTGAACTTAAAATATGAGAAATATTATGAAAAATCAGAATTTATATCCTATATATAATAAGCATAAGATGGATATTTGGTTGGCTATACTACCGCGAAAAGAATAATCATCATTGGATGAATATGATATTAAATTAAATAAACGGTCAAGATTATATTAAGATTATATTATTATATTATCAAAGATTAAATTATATTATTTGGTTGGCTAATACTTATACTACCGCGAAAAGAATAACCACCATTGGATGGATATGATATTAAATAAATCAACGGTCAAGATTATATTAATATTATATTATTATATTATAAAAGATTATATTATATTATTAATTTGGTTGGTTATACTTATACTACCACGAAAAGAATAACCACCATTGGATGAATATGATATTAAATTAAATCAACAGTCAAGATTATATTAAGATTATATTATATTATAAAAGATTATATTATATTATAATTAACATCTAATGCAAAGGTAGTAACAAGAAAGGAGACAAGATGGATTTCGTATGTAAAAGAATTCAACTGGAAAGCTAAAGCGAGACAATTAGCATCAGTCAAATAGTTAAAATAATTTAATAATGCAATTGCAAAGTTATGTTTTTTTCACAAAAAATTATAAGAATAAAACTTTATTAAAGACATAAATTAATTTATATTTATATCCTATATATATAATAAGCATAAGGTGGATATTTGGTTGTCAATACTACCGCGAAACTAATATTAACCATTAGTTCTATATTTTAATTAACGGTTTAGATTATATGATCTATTTATTAATTATTAATGATTATACTTATGTAATAACCTTAAACTGATTAGATCCCATGTACAGCAGGTCCTCCACACGTAGTAAATGGTATGTAAACGCGCGGGTACACATTGGATTCGTAACCAACCTAATCAAGGTTCGAACCGATCAACAAATATTTATTTTAAATATTTTAAATATAAATTTTAAATCATGCATGTTATTAATTAAATTTATATCAAATTTTAAAAAATAACTATAAAAAATGATTATGTAAAATCATAATTATAACATAAAATAAATTTAGAACATATCAAACCGTGCATCGCACGGGTTTTAGGCTAGTATATATAATTTTCGCAACTCATCTCCCAGGAGGTTGTCCATCTTGTGTCCGATATAGTGACGGACATGTTTGAAAAATATAAAAAAGTAATATCATTCATACACATTACAACTTTGTTTTTCATCATGAATTTGATAGATGTTAACAATATTTGCACTTATTTTCTTGTAGACACTTGATAATCATGAAAGTGATGCAACTTTGGATGAGTCGGATTTCACAGATCCGGATGAAAATACTGATGTTGAGGACAACTGTTAGGTCCGGAATAATGTAGAAGGGGGGTTGAATACGTTATTTAAAAATATTTCGATTTTGATGTGGATATAAAATCAAAAATATTGAATCGAAATAACACAAATGTTTGGGAAATATCTTTGAATAGATAAAACCCGGAGGTTTGCTACAGAATCTAATCCTATGGATCAGCTACAGAATCAAACACTCATAAGATAATTTAGGCACGAGGACCTTTTACTCCACACTTCCTGAAAGCGGGCTAAGCCGGCTTTCCTACTAGATGGACTGTCTAGCAGCTTACAAAGAGAAGATATAATAGACAGAAGAGAAAGTTGTGTGTTGAGGTGTGTTTTGAAATGAAATACAACATGCCTATTTATAGGTTTTAGAAAGTCACTATGCTGTACTATTTCAACAACCCCGTGGGCCCACCTGCATAGTAACACTATTCTAACAACCACAAAAACGTGTATGTTGAAAATATTTTGGACGTGGCCCCAACCAGCCACTATTTGCACAGTACCACTATTTGCACAATAATCACTATTTGCATAGTAACCACTATTTGCACAGTAATCACTATTTGCACAGTGACCACTATTTGCACAGTTACCACTATTTGTACAGTACCTGCATAGTAACCGTGCATAGTAACTTTGCATAGTAGTACTATTTTTGACTGCTTCTTTTGGGCTTCTCTCTTCTGTTACAAATATTCTGCTAAATTAATTCATCTCAGAAAATAGTTCAAGTACCAGATTAATTTAATTATTTATTATAAATAATTAATTAATCTGTTACTTAGTTAATTTTTAGAGTAAATTAATTTTTGACAATTTCTTGAGATATTATGTCTGTCCTTGATCGTCAATAGGCTTTGGCAATTCTTTCTGTGAATTAATGTGTTGATCCTTATGTCATGTGTCCTGAGCATCCACTATCCATAACAAGGATATTTTTTCCTGTTACCCTGCAATCACAAAAACCATTAATGATTAGTTCTAAGGACCTAGGCTTGCTTGGATCCTTTGGCCTTATTAAGTTTGTTAGCTTTTGCAGCAGAAGTCTTATAAGAGTTTGTGCTAACATACTTTTTATCAAAATTTATATATGTAGAATCAATCTTGAATTTATTCAAAGAGGGTTTAAGTTCATAATAATCATAATACAAATAATGATACTCTTTGCATGTATAAATAGAATATCAAATACTGCCACAGTGAAAACAAGGATTCCGTGGCTTAAACATAACTAAACCACTCTTAACTCCTGACTTAGGAGGTATAGAATTTATATTTTTATTCTTCCTTCAAAAAGTAGCAAGATGGTTATGATTTCCATAGTTGTAACATTTCTTCCTATGAGCATTGAGAATAGGCATATAGTTATTTCTTTTATTGATGCCTACCTTTCCATTTCTATTTTTCGTAGGTTCTTTTACCTTGTTCACTCTTTTTATCTCTTTCATCTTGTGTTTAAGTTGAGACATTAAGCCAATATTTACTGATTTGACTTCATCCTGTTTTGGTTTGTCAGATTTTAAGTTTTTCTTAACTTCTAATATGGAGCCTTCCTCATTTTCAGATTTAGGCTTGACAGATTTTGGTACAAACCTCACAGGATTAATTTTGGGCTTTGCAGCCCTTTCAGTAAATACAAGTTTAGAGGTCTCAACTTCTAGGTTGGCAGTTTTTTTTATCAGTGTAACCTAGACCTTCTTTCCAACAACTATTCTCTAAAATATTCTGAGTAGTTTTACCAGAGTTAGTCTAAGTTTTAATAATGTTTCTTTCTTTAGCAAGTTCATATTCAAGATAAGCATGCTTTTTCAATAATACAGTTTTAACAATAATAGCATCATCTCACTCTTTCTGAATTTTTAACATCTTGACTAATTCTAGTTCTAGATAGTCATTTCTCTTTCTAAGGTCTAGACTTTCAGATTTTATTTTTTCATTTTCTAAAGTCTGATCTCTGTAGCTAACATGCAAGTTTTTAAGAAAGAGTCTTAACTCAGATATATCAATAGTATCAAAAGCTAGAGTAGAGTGAGGTACCTTGATCTCAGTATCTTCAGAGATACAATCGATATTTGCCATCAAGGCATAGTTCACCTCATCTTCAGAGTCTGAAGTATCAGCCCAGTCCTTATTTTTTGTGATGTAAGCTTGACCTTTATCAGCTTTGACTTTCTTGCATTCAGGTGCAAAATGTCCTTTCTTACCACAATTACAGCATTTGATCTTGGACTTGTCCACTTTCCCAGATCTGCCTTTCTTTCCCTCAGCTTTTCTGAAATTCTCTGTCATGATTGTATAGCTTTTTGGATCTTAACTATCGTATAATAACAGAGTGGCTGTGATACCAATTGTTAGGTCCGGAATAACGTAGAAGGGGGGTTCAATACGTTATTTAAAAATATTTCGATTTTGATGTGGATATGAAATCAAAAATAGTGAATCGAAATAACACAACTGTTTGGGAAATATCTTTGAATAGATAAAACCCGGAGGTTTTCTACACAATCTAATCCTATGGATCAGCTACAAAATCAAACACTCATAGGATAGTTTAGGCACGAGGACCTTCTACCCGACACTTTCTGAAAGCGAGCTAAGCCGGCTTTCCTACTAGATGGATTGTCTAGCTGCTTACAAAGACAAGATATAATATAGAGAAGAGAAAGTTATGTGTTGAGGTATGTTTTGAAATGAAATACAACATGCCTATTTATAGGTTTTAGAAAGTCACTATGCTGGACTATTTCAACAACCCCCGTGGGTCCCACCTGCATAGTAACACTATTCCAACAACCACAAAAACGTGTATGTTAAAAATATTTTTGGACGTGGGCCCCACCAGCCACTATTTGCATAGTACCACTATTTACACAGTAATCACTATTTACACAGTAATCACTATTTGCACAGTAATCACTATTTGCACAGTGACCACTATTTGCACCGTCCCTGCATAGTAACCACGCATAGTAAACATGCATAGTAATCTTGCATAGTAATCTTGCATAGTAACCTTGCATAGTAATCATGCATAGTAACTTTGCATAGTATTACTATTTTTGGCTGCTTCTTTTAGGCTTCTCTCTTCTGTTTCAAATATTCTACTGAATTAATTCATCTCAGAAAATAGTTCAAGTACCAGATTAATTTAATTATTTATTATAAGTAATTAATTAATCTGTTACTTAGTTAATTTTCAGAGTAAATTAATTTTTGACAATACCTTGAGATATTATGTCTGTCCTTGCTCGTCAATAGGCTTTGGCAATTCTTTTTGTGAATTAATGTTAGGTCCGGAATAACGTAGAAGGGGGGTTGAATACGTTATTTAAAAAATATTTCGATTTTGATGTGGATATGAAATCAAAAATACTGAATCGAAATAACACAACTGTTTAGGAAATATCTTTAAATAGATAAAACTTGGAGGTTTGCTACACAATCTAATCCTATGGATCAGCTACAAAATCAAACACTCCTAGGATAGTTTAGGCACGAGGACCTTCTACCCGACACTTCCTGAAAGTGGGCTAAGCCGACTTTCCTACTAGATGGACTGTCTAGCATCTTACATAGAGAAGATATATAAGAGTGAGAAGAGAGAGTTGTGTGTTGAGGTGTGTTTTGAAATGAAATACAACAGGCCTATTTATAGATTATAGAAAGTTACTATGTTGTACTATTCCAACAATCCCATCTACTATTCCAACAACCCCAACTACTATTCCAATAACTGCAGTTACTATTTCAACAACCGCAGTTATTATTCATATGAATAGTACTATTCATATGAATAGTGATTTCGGTTACTATTCATATGAATAATGATTTCGGTTACTATTCATATTCTCTTCTGTTTATTTTGTTGTTTAATTCATCTCAGAAAATAATTCAAGTACCAGATTAATTTAATTATTTTGTTATAAATAATTAATCTGTTACTTATTTAATTTTTAGAGTAAATTATTTTTTGACAATACCTTGAGATATTATGTCTGTCCTTGATCGTCAATAGGCTTTGGCAATTCTTTCTGTGAATTAATGTGTTGATCCTTCTCGTATGTGTTGACACTTAGTGCACTGGTCTAGTTCACAAGTGACTAGCACTGATCTTGATCTTCACACCTTCGTTGCATTCCAATTGATTAGCCTTCAACAGTATCTTCAATTAATTTGAATACATGGAATCTTTTGGCCCTTCAACTGAATCATCTATACATCTTATTCTGTCACTGAGGCTTGATCATGTTAATGAACATTTTTCAGCGACTTGATCCTTGTTGGTGCCTGTTCTTCAAATTTCACGATCCCTCTATAGAGTTAATATTATTTATCTTTTATCCTAGTTGAGTTATATATGTCATATCTATTACATATTACATTACATTATGCTTTACAATTAATGTGTTGATCCTTCTCGTATGTGCTGACACTTAGTGCACTGATTTAGTTCACAAGTGACTAGCACTGATCTTGATCTTCACACCATCGTTACATTCCAATTGATTACCTGCAGCAGTATTTTCAAATAATATAAATACGTGGAATCTTTTGGCCCTTCAACTGAATCATCTGTACATCTTATTCTGTCACTGAGGCTTGATCATGTTAATGAACTTCTTTCAGCGACTTGATCCATGTTGGTGCCCGTTCTTCAAATTTCACGATCCCTGTATAGAGCTAACATTATTTATCTTTTATCCTAGTTGAGTTATAAATGTCTTCCATTACATATTACATTTCACTCATGACTATATTTGGTCTTATAGATTAGACGTAAATTAATAATTTGTCTCATGTTATGAACAGTCCCAACATATCAAACGAGAGAAACATTATGAGACGGAGGGAGTATCTTTTATCCTAGTCTAGTTATATATGTCCTCTATTACATATTACTTTACATTATGCTTTACAACAACCATGAAGACGAAGATGCTGCTGTTGAGGGCCATGAAGGCGAGTATGCTGTTGTCGAGGGCCATGAAGGCGAGGATGCTGATGACAATGATGAATGATAACAATGATGAAGAAGATGTCAACGGCCAGGATTATGAAGAAGAAGATTCCTATGAAAAGGATAATGGAGAAGAAAATGAAAGCTGCAATGGCGATGATGACGTCGGTGGGAGTTAGTATATTGATTTTAATTTAGATTTTGGTATTATGAACTTTTAGTACGTTATGCTCCTTTGTGAGTACTTTTGGTTGTGTTTGATGGTAACTAGTAAGTACTGTTTTATTGGTGTTATAAGGTTGTAACTTTTTGAATGTGATTGGTGCGAAAGAGAATTTTTGTTGTTTATGGTGTGATAAGGTGGGATTTTGACTTGTGTTTATGGTTGGGATGTTATGTTGGTGTGATAATGTTGGAATTTAACATGTATGATTAATGATGGGATATATGTTGAATTATGCTTATGGATGTTTTTTTAATGGTGGGATGTCATATTGTCTATGGATGATTAGATTTTCTTTTTACCATTTTTTTGTTCTGTATCGTTTGATTTGCTCTTTTAGATTTGTAATTTAGGTGTAAAAAAATAGGAAAACCCAGTAATTCTTAATTATACCATAAAATTTCATCTTTTTCTACCACATTCAAAACTTTTCCTACCGGTATTACCATTACAAACCCAGTAATTCCTACCAAATTCAAGCATTTTCCTACCGTATGCAACAAGCGGGTAGAATATATACTTGGTAGGAATTAAAAAAAGGTGCTAGGAAATGTGTGGTAAGAAATACTATTTACCAGAAAGCATATTTCCTACCATATTTCCTACCAAAATAACGCATTTCCTATCAGAAAGCTGGTAGGAAATGCTCTAATTACGTCACCAGAATTTATGACGTGACAGGTGAAGTGGCGTTTGATGTGGCAGATGACATGGGCCGGACCCATGCCACGTGCCGAGTCATATTGGTAGGTGGATCCATGATTGGTGGTTGCTAAGTCAGTAGGTGGGGTCCACGTTGGTCGTCACACAAAATTTCTCACCAACAAACATTTCCGAGTCAAGCAATTCCTACCACACGGGTGTGGTAGGAAATGCGTGTGGTAGGAAATGGGTCATTTCCTATCAAAAAATGGCCTTTTCCTACAAATTTTGTGGACCTATTTCCTACCAAAAAATGGTTTTTTCCTACCAATTTTGTGGTAAGAATTGCTCGTTTTTCTTGGAATGTATACAATGTATCATATATATTGCATTTTCCACGCTTGAAATTTTATACAATATTGTGATAAGTAGTTTTCGGTACTAACTTTACAACCACTATTACTAATAAATAATTGGTACTGTTAGTATCTTATTTTCCAAAATTTAAAAATTTGTAAGACTGATGATCATCCTGTTACCACAGTAACTTTGTGCCTTTGGACCCATCTCATGGAAGAGACGAGGCTACGGGTACGGGTTTTTCTTGTGTTTTGATATGGTAATTAATTTCCATACATTTGCATGTATAGATGAATTAGAGTTCACTTGCTCAAGACGTCAAAAAGTTTGATACTTTCAACATTTACCTAGAAATTAGCGAGTCTTCCTCTTTTTCCTTTATTGCGTATACAGCTTTAAACCAATTGAACCAAGCCAAGCATTGATCAAATTGAGTCGAAGTTTAATTTTTTTTATGACAAACGAGCCGAATTGAGCTTTTTTATCGAACAAAATATGTGTTCGAACTCAAGCTTGTTAATGAACCAAGCCAAGTTCGAGTTTTTATCGAACAAAAACGAGCCAAACTGAGCTCGAGCTCTTATCGAACAGATCGTTAACACATTTTTTTTAAAAAAAATTGTCAAGAAAATAAAAGAAATTTAACAAAAAAAAAGACTTAAATCTACTAATAGCCCAAGTAAATATCATTCTATCATTTTTTAACTCATCCAAAACTATATAAAACTAGGATGGTGCCCGCTGCCGCGGCCTTCTTTTTCTATTCAGTTGTTGATTAATGTTATTGGACATGCAGGGTTGAGATAAATAAGGATTGGGATGGAAAATAATATTTGGAGTTTTTATTACATTGTTATTTACTTCTATTGTTGTGTTTTACCTTCAAGTTAAATTTTGGGTATCTTGTTTCGGACTTGTAGGTTGAATTGTGTAATTGACTGGGGGGAATATTAGTGGCCTTGAGTGAGATAATAATTTGATTAGTATGTGACACTTTATTATACGTTATTCGTGCAGTGCGCGGCCTAATGCGAACGGGAAGTCACTTTTTTGGGAAATTTGAAACTTAGGTAATATTATAATTAAACTCTTTAGTGATTTTGTTATAAGTAAAATCTTTAGCCGTACTTTACGTATCTATAACCTTTATGAATAAGCGAAATCCTATTTTAAAGGTACCTAAAGTTTGGTTCGTACTATATTTTGGTTTCACCCGTTTTTGGTTCGCACTATATTTTGGTTTCACCCCTAAAATCCTATTTTCCCTAGAATTCTATGTTTTAAAAAAAAATAGAATCAAAATAGAAATCCTATCATAATTATAATTTTTTTTTAATTTTTATCCTATTATTATTATAATTCTTTTATTTGTTATTTTTTTAAAAAAAAAATCATATTTCCCCTAGAATACTATGTTCCTTTAAAAAGAGTTCAAAATAGAGTTCTTATGATGATTATTATTCTTTTGTTTATAATTTTTTTAACTTGAAAAAATCAACGATCAAAAATCACCAACAAATAGAGGGTAAAACACCAACGAATACGTAGCCAGATCGTATAACATTTGATAAAACACTAACGAATCTATAACCTTTATTAATAAATTTCTGTTTAATGATATTTTCGTAACAAATTTGGTTTCACCCTTATTTCATCACAGATTCCTATTCCCATAAAATTCATATTATTTTCTAAAACAATTGTTTGGAATTTTGTTATAATTATAATTCTTTTACTATAATATTACTGAATTGTACAAATAACGTATATATTAGAACCAGAACCATGTATATATGTTATGTTTTCTTGATTGTTTAAAATATAATCTTAAATAAATAATAAATAAATCTATATCTATGACGTGTATTAATAACAAAACCCTTTTTAATATACTATTTTATACCAAATTTGGTTCATACCATATTTTGGTTTCACCCCAAGACTCCTATTTTCTTTAGAATTCTATGTTATTTTATAAAAGAAATAAATAAATTATATTACAATTAGAATTTTTTTATGGTATTTTAAAAATGTATTTTGACAAATGTATGTAGAGCAAACAGGAAACATATGAAGAGATGGAGGGAATATATTATTAATTTTTTTTCTAAACGTAAGGGGGGGAATAAAATTACGGAAGAAATGTCAAAGTCAACGACTTGAACTTTTTAATATTTGACAAACTATTTGCAAAGGTTATGTTGGCTGTTGCACGTGACTGAGTCAGGTAATTGTAATTAAATGCAATTTCAACTACAACCTAGAATTTTCTTCTTTTGGTTGAGCATTTGCTTTTCCATTTGTGAGTGTGCTTTGGTGTCTTCGATTACAGCTTTTGTTACTGGTGATCTAAATTTGGTGAGTGTCTTTATTTCCATATATTGTCAATATGATTCTTTCTGTTTTTGTTTGATTTGTTTGTAAATGTGTTGGAAAAGATTTGAAGCCCCAATATATATTACCAACTACTAAATTGCGAACTGTGTGACAGAATCTTGCATACATGGATCAGAATATAACTCTCCCAGCAAAGTTTATGAAGTTTTTGATAGCGGAGAGAACTCGGATAACTACCATGGTATGACAACATTTTCTAAACCGACCCAATGTGTAACGTTTTCTTTAGGCATGTATTAAATATTATGTTCAAATGTTAATTCGTTTTGTAGACTTTGCCACCGGATTTTTGCCAGAAGTATAGAGATTTCATTCCCCCAAAAGTAACTTTAAGCTTGAGAAATGGAGAAGAAGTGAAAGTTGGTTATGTCACTGAATTAGATCAATTTGTTGGAATGGATGAATTCTTTCAGCGTTTCAATTGTTCCAAAGGGTTGACTATTGCTTTTCAATATAACGGTGGAGGCAATTTTTGGGCTCATGCAATTAGTAATTCCACATCAACAGAGTTGGATGCGCGTAAGCACTATACATTTTGTATCAGGTTTTATTTATTTTTAATCGCTTAGGTTGTTTGAGCAGAGAATGTCACTTATTTTTTGCAGCTATATTTGATGGTGCTGGTTGTAAATTTGTGAAGATTTTGCTTTCTTTTTCTGCTAATTGGGGAATACTGGTTAGTTAATTTGAAATTTCTACATTGTTGAATTTCTTGTAATTACATTTTTTTTCAAACATTATTTTCAATTTTTGAAGGCATGTCCTGCTGATTTTGTTGAGAGGTTTGGTGATGAAATTCCAAGAGAGTTGGTATTTCGTTTATGGAATGGTACAGTGGTTTCAGGTTATTTTGATTATGTTAATAAAGGAATTGTGGGATTGCAGCAAGTGTTTAGACTTCTTTCAATGTCTGTTTTGGACATCCTATTGTTCACGTATTACGGGAATGGTGTTTTTGATGTATCTGGTTTTGGTGGTAGCTGTGTGGAGAAGCCTATAATTGACAAATCTCTGTACCTAGGTTTGTGTTTGTTTGGTTAATTTGTTTTAACATGTTGAATGTGTTGTTTCAATTATTTGTAATTTCATATTGACTTATTGGTTTTGCAGGAAACAGTTTGGATTATTTTGAAATTGAAATAAACCTTCTCATGTTCTGGAATATTGCTATGGTGTTGTGAGTAGTTGATGAATTTGTTCATTGTTTTTTTCAGTGTTTTGCTTTGAACGGCTAATAAAATGTAAATTTTTTGTATTTGTAGTACATTCCTCAGAAATTTCAGAATTTGTCTAACAAATGGGACGTGTCTGATCGTATCAAAGTTTGTCATGGAACTCAGAAATGGTTGCTTCAAGTGAATAAAAGAGGTAATCGTGTAGAAATACACAAAGGATGGTGTGATTTGAGGACATGTTTACATCTACGTATAGGCGATTATTGTGTTTTCAAGAAAGGGAAAAGTGATCGTCAATTTAACATTGAGGTCTATAAGAAAGTTTCTTAAGCTCTGAAATTGTGTTCTTTGTTTTGTTTGCTTAAATGTTAGATGGATTTATGTGTGAATTTGAAGCTTGTTTTGTATTATGTTAAAATAATTAGTTACTGATGTCTTGTTTGTATGTTATGTATTCAATTGCTTGATATTGTTTTGACGTGTTAATAGAAGACATGTTTTATTATTTGCATAGAACATGAACATATTGATTTACGGAAATACGGTACTATTAGATTATGTTTCGAAGGAAGTGAACACCATAGGTAAGAAAAGAACCGAATAGGACTCTGTAAGTAGTTGAGATATTACAAATATATATAATAAGATTGGAAGCAATGGGTTTGTTGTCTAGCATCATGTGTTGCATTGTTTCAATGTGTTTTCAGAAAGAATTTGGTCAATTGATTCGAAGAAACCTAGAAATTTAACCAAAACATCAGAAGTTTCATTTTAGATATGTACTATCAATTGCTATTAAAAAGTTTAATAGCACAGTCTTCCCAGAATGTAACATTGACCTCGGAACTGAGTGATGTGAAAATTGGAAATTTCGTAAGAGTGGCCTTCCAATAACAAATGATTGTAACGGTCTACTAAGTCGAAGGGAATCCAAGTGTTCATACGACTATCCTGGAAACATATATAGATTGACCAAGAAACATATATATATTTGATACAGCACGTTCTGCTTTGTATACATGACATGAAAATGGTATTTTAAAAAAATTCAAATTTGGTTTTGTGTGTATGTATATTTACTTCGAATTGCTACGGATGAATAGTTACGTTATGAATTATTGGATTGGATATGTTGTATTACCTAATGTTGCGTTGTTGAGTAGTATATAGTACAACAACAAATATAGTGTTTATGAGTTAAGTATCATTTTCAATGCAATTGATTTGTTGTTAAATGATTAATAATGGGAGAAAAATATAAACTTTCTGGTGAAAAGAAATATTCGAAAATTACAAATAGAATAAGTTTGTCATAAGTTTGCAACAAAAGTGTTATAATAGTAAAATGTTTTAACCGCACACGTACATACTCCATTTCATAGCACAACCATGAGGCTTTTTACTTCTTCTTCTTATAGATCCTGTTCTTTTTCTTCTTTACTTCCACACTCTGAACGTTCAATTGAGAGAAATCATCCAAATGGATTGAAGAAGCTGAAGCCTGAGACATTTACCTTTAATATGAATAAATATTGAAGGATTATAAATCACAAATTCATGCATGACAATAATTTTTACCTGCGTGAACGTTTCTTGCATAGGATCTGTTATTATATTCTGATTTGTGGAATCATCACATATGGCCAATGCACAGAAGGTTGAATCATGATTTCCAATGTTAGCCAGTTTGATTTCCAAGAGCACAGTTACATATTTTTCATTGAGAGATTGAATAATATCAGGGCAACCTCCATTACTCTATTCAGAAATAGGTACAAATATAAATCATTTTGTTGTAATGTAGTAAGTTTGTAATGTTGAAATTAAAAATACCTGTAATTCAAACTCTGAAGCATTCACTGAAATCAGAGTCCTTACTTCACGATCCAAAAGGACGACATCTATGCTGCCTGAATGGTCCTCTAACTGGATGTATATTTGCCACCTGGTATTATTATGTAAGTTACGTTGTAAGGTAATATTAATCAATATTGAATATTAGAACATGGTAGGAGTTATTGAATTTCTAACTTTTTGTAAGGATGAGGTACATTGCGGTTGTTGCATCTGTAGCATTTTAAATTTCCATCATTTTTTTGAATTTCTTTGTAGCATGAGGGGCAGTGAAATGTGCACCATTGCTCATTCTGGAAGATAGTTTTTATCTTGCCAGAACAGATGACTTGCTCCTAGTTTGAGATGAAATGAAGTTAACTATAATTATACAATAGAAGTGTTTACAACCAATATTTGACCGAAAGAAAAATGTTGGAACACAATATTACCTGTAGGTATTCAGTTCCTGCATATTTAACTTCAGCGATGGGAAGATGATGAATTTTTGGAGGAATCTGGCTTGAGAAGTCGTAGTTTGAGAAAATTGTTGTTGGTATCCTACTTGCAGAGAATTTGTTAATAATTTTCCAACAATCAAATTTTTATAGAATAGAAAAGTTTGTTAAGTAATCAACAGAAACTGGATTTTACATTTTCCTTAGATAATTGACATTTGGATGATCATAGTTGAGATAAAATTTTGTAGCTGTTGCATTTGAAATCTCTACTTGGGGAGTGCTTTGGTGAGATCCTTTCCAAGATGTAATTTTGGCACTTGCTATAATAATTATGCAAGGATGTTCTTCGGCATGACTTTTGGCATATGCAAATTCCTCTGCAAGTGAGTCCCAAAACGTGACATTTACTGAACATCTGTATGGAATCAGGAAAGCAAGAAATATATTGTATGAAATAAATTTTCAAATTTGATCAATAGATTACACCAAAAATTGTATTCATATTTACCTTGCATCAACTATATTGAATTTTATCTGAGTTTGTGGCTGGCCTAATCTGTTGATCAGATTTGATAGAGGCATATCTCTCTGTATTACTCCAATAACATCTGAATTTTGGATGCAAAAAGATTGTACTTTCATAACATGTATACTTATTCCTTTTAGATTAGGCTAAAGAATAACCAAATGAGTAAAAAGTTACCTGTGAGAAAAACGTTTTCATTTGCAATGTCCATCAAATTGCTTAGATCGTAGAAGTCAAACATATTCTTTGGAATCAATTTATCATCTACATCAACTTTATGAACTTGTGTGTAGCTTGTAAAAACTATTTGCCTTTCACCATTGACACATCGAAATTTCTCATCAGTTCGATAATCTTTAACAGAAAAATTGGCAATTGTACAAATATTACCCTCATGCAACTTTTCCTCATGATTTTCAATTAAATTCCCAGGAATAAAGGCGTGGATCCTATCGCTCTGAAATATAACTTTCGTTTCAGTATATAACTTATTCATGAAATACCATAATGAAGTACTGATACAACATTGCCATACCTTCTCATCAAGCAATAAAATATTTAATCCTTTGAAGGCTTCTCCAGTCTTTGAAAAGCCTCTCCATGATCGTATTACTCTAACTTTTACATTCCAATTGTAGCTTGCTGGGTTCAGATCTCTTAGATGGTGGAAGTTGTGTGAAGACATTTTCTTTTGTGTAAAAATTTAGAAAAGTTCTAGTTGTAGAAGAAAGTATCTAAGGCAAATGGGAGATTGAAGTTTACAAAAAAACTGATGTAGTTAGGTGTGAAGTAAAGACTTAATAAATTTTTTATTAGGGAAGTATAATTTACTGATTTGATTTGATGGGATGTCCACTTGACAACTTGCATTACTCTTAGTTTCTTGTTTCACTGTTCGAAGTCTCATAGTTGGACCAGTGTTTGAGACATAATGGAAATGTAACCATAAAAGGAAATTAGTATAGAAATAGTACAAAATTATATGGAATAATAGTTCAAGACAGAATTCAGTACAAAGTGTCTGCGTTTTTGTAACTGAAGAGCATAGATAGGTGTCACAAAATAGAGTACAAAATGTTGAACAAAATCGAGTCTTCGTGCCACATAATGATGCCTTTAATTTAATCACATCTTCTTTTATCTTTGTTAGACAAAATTGTAAATTTTTGTTATATTTACTCAAGAATAAGAAATTGTAACAAAAATGAAATTAGGTTACCTATTTTTTTTTTTTCGAAACAGTTTCAGAGAAACGTGCTCGTCTGCAGTTTCTTCGTCAGTGTTTGTTGGTTGGATGATTGCCTTGTTTGTGATAGAGTTTCCTGTTTTTGGTGTCTTTCCTTTGTTTGGACTTTTAGCATGGCGTTTGTTCTGTATTGCCGAATTAGAAATTTAAAACATGCATAAAATGTTATACAAACAATGCTCGAAATTTCAATGAAATGTATGGAATATGATACCTTTGTAGTTGTTGGAGTAATGAAAGGATTGCCAATGAACTCATCGTCTTCCTTGCGATATTTCTCCGGAGTTTTTCTTATCCTACCTTTCCCAGTCCTTTCGATTGTCTCAATTTTGCTTTTCTGTTTTTGTGTTACAGCCTGTGTGTTTTCCTTTGTAAGAAGTAAGAATTCGTTAGATGTCGTTGATAAATTTCTCACACTTAATTGTTATTAGTTAAGTGCATTGGGAATACCGTGAGAGTTCCTTCATCCTCCGCTTCAAACGAATGCTCGTTGATAGCTGTGTTACTTGCAAAATACTCATCAGGTTCAACAGAAATGTCACATGCTTCATAAACATCTGTTTTTTTGTTAACATTGTCAGCTTTGATTTTCAACGTGATGTAGTACTCGTTGTTGACAAAGGATTTAAGCATAGGCGGAAAGTTGAGTTCTTCCTTTCCCTGTAATATGAAGCATGTGGCTATTTAAGTGGGGAATGATTTAAGCAAAGTGAAATTAAAATTGATGATAATGTCAACGATGCAAACCTCAACCAGATCCAGTTCAACATCAAATACGGTTTTGCCTGTTAATTTCCGAACTTCAAGATCTCCAAGAATAATTGGAAGCCCGCCAGTGGAATCAGAACATAAAACAGCAATTCGGAATCTAATCGAAGAAAATAATTGCATTTGCATAATTTTAATAGATTAGTGAATACTTGATAGATTTTGAGTAAGGTATTATTTAACCTTCGCGGCGGCAATGTGTAATGGCATCCACATTTGGTACATTTGTATCTTCCATCTTGAACATCAATTGTTATATCGCAATTTCTGCAGAAACTATCGTACCATTGTAACTGCTCTTCCACTTTCTTCACAGTTACCCGACAAACAACATTTCTCTACGACAGAGGTGAATAGTAGAAAGTTAGAACATGTTTCAAATAAATAACAATTTTTGTTAGCAATGGTTGAATTTTTCGGTTCCTTACGTCCACATATTCAGCTTTCAGCTGCTTAATTTCATTGACACTTTTCATTTCAACATTCGGAATTTCCTTCAGGGAAATGTCTTTGAAAAATCCGGGAGCTTTTGACCTTTAGCAAAACAGATTGTAATGTAAATGTAATGGATATCAAATTTGAATGGATAGTAATAAAAATGTTAATAACTTGAGGAACTACTTGAAGTTATACCCAATTCTCAGTTTTTGGACAACATTGTGATTACAGTTGACATAAAATCTTGTTGCCGGATAATTTGTTAAGGTCAGATGTAATAACCCTAACTTTAGAAAGGCTACAGTGCCCAAATGAATAATAATCTCGGGGAATTTAGGAAAAGGGTGTGTAGGTACCCTAGACTGGAAATGGAAAATGAATAAACAGAAATCATATTAGTGATATACTAAGGAAATAAGTGACTCGAAATGACGATGGATTTCAGAAATTCCTGAATTTAGATTTTGAGGATTTTGAGCTCGAACGAACTTCTATTTATTGGATATTAAGGAACATAGAAATATTAAAGGGATTATATATTGAGGAATTAGTGAATTTAAGTTAAACTAAGGGATTTTTAAGTTAAGAGAATGCTAAGGGAATTTGGATTTTATAAACGATTTCAAAACCACTGGATAGTGAGATATATTCGAAACGAACCACAATTAGACGAGTATGGAAACCAAACAACCAAGATTAGTAATATAACAAGGATACATACCACATTATTATTTACCAATGTGATTGGCATTTTACTTAGAAAATTAAGAAATTAGGAGATTAGATCATCCAAGTGACATCACCATCCATTAACACATGTTTTAAGGGGCAAATTAGTATTTTTGCAAGGCTTTAACCACAAAATATCTTCCAAGCTTCTAATACACTCTAGAATAATCAAGATTAAGGCAAGATAAGAGCTAACCAACACAAAACAAATCTCATCTTCTTCATTTCATCAAAATTCGTAGGTCACTATTCATCAAGAAAAAAATCAATTTCAAAACCCTAGCTAGAATCAACTAAAAATCAAGGGAAAAATCATGGAGGTTACTTGAGGATATATAGAGACATCCACCAAGTTTCATAGCAATCAAGCATCGTTTGATAAGGTAATAAAATCATGGAAGTTGATGGTGAATAGTGATGAATAGTGGTTTCAAGAAACTAACTTGGTTTTTATGATTCCTTTAGTTGATTCAAGTTAATCTAAGGTTGTTTAAGGAGTGCCCAAGGTTTATCAAGGATTTTTAAGAGTTATCAAAGCTTCAAGAAGGTATAATCATGCTTGCTCTTTTATGTTTATGATAGATATTGTTGTGTTTAGTGATTAAGTGGTATAAAGGTTATGTTTATGATGTTATAAGTGTTTGTAAGTGGTTTGAGTTGATTTTGGAAGGAGTTTGGGATTGTAACCATGGCTGGTAATGAAGGCCACATGGTGTAGGTGATGATTATTGTGTTTGATGATTGGTTTTGGAGGAGTTTGATTTTGGAAAGTATGAAATTACAGCAGTTATAATGTCCGATTTTCGTTAGAACGAAAACTGCCCTGTTTTGTGACCCCTGTATTCATACGGTACCTCACTGCCTAGGTTACCAATTGACCATAAAATGATAGAGCTTAGTTCATAGATCGTTTTGATATAAGGTGCGTTAAAATCTGATGAACGGTTTAGGAGAAAAGTCAGTTTTAGTGAAAGGTGTTCGAAAACCGAGAAACCGTAATTGTATCAACTTTGAGGCTATGATCAACCTACTTAGACATTTTTAAAAATTATGAAATTTTGGGATAGTGTAGTAGGGTAGTCAGAGGACCCTTGACAGTTGACCTTACATTAAAATTCAAAATCCATATTTTCTGAGAATTTTTACAGTTAAGTGTGGTCGTTAGGGAAAATGGTGAAAACCCCTGAAACTTTGATTGAGGTTATAGATGGTTAAGTTCTCGAACCTTTGGGATAATAGTGATATGTTAAACATATATTGAAGTGTAAAGGGTGTTGTTATACGAGAGGGTAGTGAGTAAGAGATGTGGTATTCTAACGACGGTCCTTTTGTGTTTATAGAAATTCCGGAGGAGGGACCAGCCATACTATCAGGATACAGAAACCAAGGCAAGATCTTTTCTATCCCTACTTGGAAATTATTTATCTTCAAAGAAACTTGATTTCATGAAATATATATATGGGATGCTATTGTTACTATATTGTTAAGAAATGGTTTTCCTCGATTATTGATGTAAAAAGGGAAGGTATATGAGTATGATATGAATATGGATATGAGTATGAGTATGAGATGGATATGAATATACATAGGGATGATTATGCCTGAAGTGAACATGCCTTATGATTAAGGGAATATGAAGGAATGGTGTCAGTTGTTATCTAAAGATATATAAAGGAATGGAATCAGTTATTATCCAGGGTTATATGATTTATAATATTATATTCTTTCGAAGTATTGTGATTTAATAAATATTATTGAATGGTATTTAATACTTTTGAGATAAATGGAATACTCTACGTATATAAAAGCATATTTGAATTCTTGAATATAAAGGAGATGTTTGAATCATAATCAAAGTATTATGATATATATATTTTTTATAGAAGTAATGTGCGAGAATGGAAATGAGATGAGTGAATGACATACGGAAATGTGAAATGGTGTTGATAAATTGAATAATGATCTTATAAAAAGGGGAATTTACAACAGTAAGCGTAAGAGGCCGTGTGGAAGTTGCACAGTCCAGCACTTAATAAGCGTAAGAGGCCGTGTGGAAGTTGCACAGTCCAACACTTAATAAGCGTAAGAGGCCGTGTGGAAGTTGCACAGTCCAGCACTTAATGTTTCATTTCGGCCCAAGAGTTGCCGAAGGAGGATGTAGTGGTAGACCTTCCTCCTGGGGGATGGTGGCAGACCTACCTCCGTCTACCGGTAGTAAAAAGGGACGGATACGGAGGGCGACTGATCATCGTGCCTCACGTATTCGGCAACAGTGAAAACCCCCATAATAATTGAATGAAGAATAAATGATAAAGTCAGACTGGTATACTGAAAAGGGAAAATGATATGAAAGATGGAATTATTGTTATAGATGAAGAGAAACTGATTTTATATTAATTGATATAATTGTTACATAAGAAGGAAATGAGAAGATGATAGTAAGAGATTTAAGTAAATATTCATGTTATCCTGAAATATTACACTGAAAGATTATAGTGATTGTTATATTATTTAAGAAGAGAAACTGATACTGTATTATTCTAGATTTCTTTCTTATAATAGTAAGTGGATGATGTATTATTAAATAAGAGTTTTATTCTTCCTTAAAGTTATAATTGATTTCCGTTTACATATGTATATACATGTATACTTGGTTACATTTTTAAATTCTAGTTATAATAATATCTTGCTGAGCTATTATAGCTCACTCTTGCTACTTATGTATATACAGCTAGGACCAATGCCAATACTCCGTACGACACCCCGCAAGAGGGTAGGGGGAAGGCGACCTATTGAGCGAGTACTGGCGACCGTTCCCGAGGTAGATGACAAGCGCAAGGGGTTTAGTGATCTTATGTATATTAAGTGTGTAAGTGTGTGAGGTTGTAATAAATTTGGTTGTTGAAATGCTTCTTGTAGAAGCATCACTCAACAATGTACTTAAGTATGATTCTGGGATTATAATAACTGTTTAACTCTAAACTTTTATTATGGTGAATGTTGTTCTCTGAGCATATGACTGGTGTGTGTGTGTCTATTACTGTGGGGTCAATTGCATAAGTATTAATTAAAAAAAAACCCAAGAGATATTGATTTTGAATGGAAGTTGGTCCGTGATGGCCCAGATTCATGACCCCGGATTTGGGGCTGTCACAGTTTGGTATCAGAGCTAAGAGTCATAATGCTCAGGAACAAGAATGATAATAATAAATGTATTAGTTATGATATAAAATTGTGAACTTCCATCAAGTTCAAGGGGGGGTTTATCGAATGAAGCGTTTATTCTAAGTAGTGATTATAATTTTATAGATTATTGCTAATAAAGGTTATTATGCCAAAAGTGTCAAGTTTATGTAGCACATGGGACTGATATGAGAAAAGGGAATAATTGAGGTAACAGGAAGTGTACGTTAGAAAATATGGTGAGTATGTGTGGTATGTTAGAATATACAATTTAGAAGTATAATTGAAGGGTCCTTGATACCGGAGCAGTGTCAGGCTAAGACAATCAATATTACTTAAGTATATCGATTAGAGGGTTGTGTTCTATTATGGATAAAGGCAGAAAGTATCGAGCCAAGTCAAGACTAGGTAAATGACGATAACTGGGAATATAAGACGATAGTTTAAGGCTAAAGGATAAGTGCCAAATTTAAGAAATTTTGGAGAATACGCAGTCTAAGATATAAATAGTATTTGAGGAAAACCTTCCATTATTGGGATTTTCAATTGGGCAGAGGCTATTAACGGTAACTACTTTCAAATTTCCTAAAGCCCTGCTAAATTATTGAGTTTCAAATTTTCCTCCACTGGTGAGTAATTCCAGGGTGATCTATCACCTCTTATTCAAAAAGGGCCGATATCTTTTCAAAACTTTTTGGCACCCTTGAAATGTGTTTCAAAATTGTATTTTATCTATCTTAGTCAAAATATTCCTCTAAGATTATTTTCGGAAGATGGTATTTATCATCTTGATTTAAATTTCCCTCTATATTTCTTATTCCAACTAAGAGGAACAACCCTATATGTATACACAAGGATGATCTGTCTGTGTGATAGAAAGTCGGGGGGGACGCCCTCACTTGTGTGACGTACGGGTTCTTTCATCATATTGATTTCTCAAATATTCTTTTGTTTCGAATAAGAGCTATTTAAAACTCTTAATCTTATAAATTGTCGTGGGACCCTTGCTTATATCTGGGTTCGTTTAAATTTAAGGTCTCTTAAATTCTATCAATTGTTTCGAATATAGAAGATTTCATTAATGAATGGAAGCAAGGTTTAGAGTATACGTGATTATACGAGGAAACTCGAGATTCCAAGGGAAATTTCAATAAGAGATAATTAGAACTGGGAGTGTTTCAATATAAGAGAGGAAGTAATTTCGTGAGAAGAAATGGGTATATTTGACGATTAGTAAAAGAAAAGAACATGAGGAATTTTAAGGTATAATTGAAATTTACTATTGAGAGCAAGGTGTATTTTGAGGATAGAATTAGAATAATGATAAACAAAGGAAGTGGGGATAATTAATGAAGGATTTCGAGGTGCAATTACTATTAGTAGGGGAAGACCAATATTGTGACTAATACCCTAAGTAGCATAGAGAGATTAAAGATGTTAAGTATTCAAAGGATTAATCCAAAAGGTGTGAATGAGTAAAACTTGAGGTAAAGATTTTGATGAGAATAATAAAGGGAAATTACAGGGGTGGAATAGATAGTATATCATGAAGAAACTAAGGAGGATCAGTAAGATGTAAAGAGTGTATAGTGAATAATAGACATATGGAATAAGGTATCCGGAGGAAATTGCAAGTACGCGATAATTTGACCTCTTAAGTGTAAGTGTTTGGTTAGGGATTGACTAAGTCAATGAATGGTGTAAATGGGCTGATAAAATAGATAAAAATAATCTATCTGTGAGAAAGTAAACTATGGTGATATAAGAAAGTGAGTTATTCTCGTGTCATCCAAATCAATATCTGTTAAGAGTCAGAGAACTCTATAAAAAAGGAGATTTGTGAATAATGGGGAAAGTGCAAGGATAATTCTTAGAATGAAGGGAAAGTATTTGCTCGTATAAGTATGAACAGGAAATATATATTATAAATAATATTTTCTTAAAATTGTTTCAAGGAATAGCATTATAAGACTAGTTTCTGGAGGATTTTACAGAGACGAGATGTATTAAGATGAAGTACTAATATTTTATGTCATGATAGAGATCAGAATATGACCAAACCATAAGTGAGATACACTACCATTCAGGAAAGGCCAATGTGGTGGCCGATACCTTAGTTAAAGGAGAAAGGAGGAATGGGATAATATAGAATGACTGGAAACATGAGGAGATTTGCAAGAAAAGGATAGTGAAAGTACTGCTATTGATAAGCTAAATGGAATGTTGATGAATGACAAACAAGTGTATGTTGGTGTATTTGCGCGAACAAGGTAGAGATGTTATGAAGGAACTAAAGGATGAAGGAAGTAGTGTGAGAATTGGGAATTTGTCAAGTAAGAAAAGTATTCATTAGTATTTTCAACATGATTCCGGGACGGAATCCTTTTAAGGGGGGAAGGATGTAATAACCCTAACTTTAGAAAGGCTACAGTGCCCAAATGAATAATAATCTCGGGGAATTTAGGAAAAGGGTGTGTAGGTACCCTAGACTGGAAATGGAAAATGAATAAACAGAAATCATATTAGTGATATACTAAGGAAATAAGTGACTCGAAATGACGATGGATTTCAGAAATTCCTGAATTTAGATTTTGAGGATTTTGAGCTCGAACGAACTTCTATTTATTGGATATTAAGGAACATAGAAATATTAAAGGGATTATATATTGAGGAATTAGTGAATTTAAGTTAAACTAAGGGATTTTTAAGTTAAGAGAATGCTAAGGGAATTTGGATTTTATAAACGATTTCAAAACCACTGGATAGTGAGATATATTCGAAACGAACCACAATTAGACGAGTATGGAAACCAAACAACCAAGATTAGTAATATAACAAGGATACATACCACATTATTATTTACCAATGTGATTGGCATTTTACTTAGAAAATTAAGAAATTAGGAGATTAGATCATCCAAGTGACATCACCATCCATTAACACATGTTTTAAGGGGCAAATTAGTATTTTTGCAAGGCTTTAACCACAAAATATCTTCCAAGCTTCTAATACACTCTAGAATAATCAAGATTAAGGCAAGATAAGAGCTAACCAACACAAAACAAATCTCATCTTCTTCATTTCATCAAAATTCGTAGGTCACTATTCATCAAGAAAAAAATCAATTTCAAAACCCTAGCTAGAATCAACTAAAAATCAAGGGAAAAATCATGGAGGTTACTTGAGGATATATAGAGACATCCACCAAGTTTCATAGCAATCAAGCATCGTTTGATAAGGTAATAAAATCATGGAAGTTGATGGTGAATAGTGATGAATAGTGGTTTCAAGAAACTAACTTGGTTTTTATGATTCCTTTAGTTGATTCAAGTTAATCTAAGGTTGTTTAAGGAGTGCCCAAGGTTTATCAAGGATTTTTAAGAGTTATCAAAGCTTCAAGAAGGTATAATCATGCTTGCTCTTTTATGTTTATGATAGATATTGTTGTGTTTAGTGATTAAGTGGTATAAAGGTTATGTTTATGATGTTTTAAGTGTTTGTAAGTGGTTTGAGTTGATTTTGGAAGGAGTTTGGGATTGTAACCATGGCTGGTAATGAAGGCCACATGGTGTAGGTGATGATTATTGTGTTTGATGATTGGTTTTGGAGGAGTTTGATTTTGGAAAGTATGAAATTACAGCAGTTATAATGTCCGATTTTCGTTAGAACGAAAACTGCCCTGTTTTGTGACCCCTGTATTCATACGGTACCTCACTGCCTAGGTTACCAATTGACCATAAAATGATAGAGCTTAGTTCATAGATCGTTTTGATATAAGGTGCGTTAAAATCTGATGAACGGTTTAGGAGAAAAGTCAGTTTTAGTGAAAGGTGTTCGAAAACCGAGAAACCGTAATTGTATCAACTTTGAGGCTATGATCAACCTACTTAGACATTTTTAAAAATTATGAAATTTTGGGATAGTGTAGTAGGGTAGTCAGAGGACCCTTGACAGTTGACCTTACATTAAAATTCAAAATCCATATTTTCTGAGAATTTTTACAGTTAAGTGTGGTCGTTAGGGAAAATGGTGAAAACCCCTGAAACTTTGATTGAGGTTATAGATGGTTAAGTTCTCGAACCTTTGGGGTAATAGTGATATGTTAAACATATATTGAAGTGTAAAGGGTGTTGTTATACGAGAGGGTAGTGAGTAAGAGATGTGGTATTCTAACGACGGTCCTTTTGTGTTTATAGAAATTCCGGAGGAGGGACCAGCCATACTATCAGGATACAGAAACCAAGGCAAGATCTTTTCTATCCCTACTTGGAAATTATTTATCTTCAAAGAAACTTGATTTCATGAAATATATATATGGGATGCTATTGTTACTATATTGTTAAGAAATGGTTTTCCTCGATTATTGATGTAAAAAGGGAAGGTATATGAGTATGATATGAATATGGATATGAGTATGAGTATGAGATGGATATGAATATACATAGGGATGATTATGCCTGAAGTGAACATGCCTTATGATTAAGGGAATATGAAGGAATGGTGTCAGTTGTTATCTAAAGATATATAAAGGAATGGAATCAGTTATTATCCAGGGTTATATGATTTATAATATTATATTCTTTCGAAGTATTGTGATTTAATAAATATTATTGAATGGTATTTAATACTTTTGAGATAAATGGAATACTCTACGTATATAAAAGCATATTTGAATTCTTGAATATAAAGGAGATGTTTGAATCATAATCAAAGTATTATGATATATATATATTTTATAGAAGTAATGTGCGAGAATGGAAATGAGATGAGTGAATGACATACGGAAATGTGAAATGGTGTTGATAAATTGAATAATGATCTTATAAAAAGGGGAATTTACAACAGTAAGCGTAAGAGGCCGTGTGGAAGTTGCACAGTCCAGCACTTAATAAGCGTAAGAGGCCGTGTGGAAGTTGCACAGTCCAGCACTTAATAAGCGTAAGAGGCCGTGTGGAAGTTGCACAGTCCAGCACTTAATAAGCGTAAGAGGCCGTGTGGAAGTTGCACAGTCCAGCACTTAATGTTTCATTTCGGCCCAAGAGTTGCCGAAGGAGGATGTAGTGGTAGACCTTCCTCCTGGGGGATGGTGGCAGACCTACCTCCGTCTACCGGTAGTAAAAAGGGACGGATACGGAGGGCGACTGATCATCGTGCCTCACGTATTCGGCAACAGTGAAAACCCCCATAATAATTGAATGAAGAATAAATGATAAAGTCAGACTGGTATACTGAAAAGGGAAAATGATATGAAAGATGGAATTATTGTTATAGATGAAGAGAAACTGATTTTATATTAATTGATATAATTGTTACATAAGAAGGAAATGAGAAGATGATAGTAAGAGATTTAAGTAAATATTCATGTTATCCTGAAATATTACACTGAAAGATTATAGTGATTGTTATATTATTTAAGAAGAGAAACTGATACTGTATTATTCTAGATTTCTTTCTTATAATAGTAAGTGGATGATGTATTATTAAATAAGAGTTTTATTCTTCCTTAAAGTTATAATTGATTTCCGTTTACATATGTATATACATGTATACTTGGTTACATTTTTAAATTCTAGTTATAATAATATCTTGCTGAGCTATTATAGCTCACTCTTGCTACTTATGTATATACAGCTAGGACCAATGCCAATACTCCGTACGACACCCCGCAAGAGGGTAGGGGGAAGGCGACCTATTGAGCGAGTACTGGCGACGGTTCCCGAGGTAGATGACAAGCGCAAGGGGTTTAGTGATCTTATGTATATTAAGTGTGTAAGTGTGTGAGGTTGTAATAAATTTGGTTGTTGAAATGCTTCTTGTAGAAGCATCACTCAACAATGTACTTAAGTATGATTCTGGGATTATAATAACTGTTTAACTCTAAACTTTTATTATGGTGAATGTTGTTCTCTGAGCATATGACTGGTGTGTGTGTGTCTATTACTGTGGGGTCAATTGCATAAGTATTAATTAAAAAAAACCCAAGAGATATTGATTTTGAATGGAAGTTGGTCCGTGATGGCCCAGATTCATGACCCCGGATTTGGGGCTGTCACATCAAATCACCTAATACAAAATTTGAAAAGACAAATTTAGCTAACATCACTGAATAAGTTAAGAGATGGACATGTCTACAAAAACAGTAAATATGGATAGTAGTTACCTTGAAAATTTCCAATTTTCGCACTGGATATTATTATTATATTATCTTCAGGAGGTTGTTTTTCCAGGGCATCTTCCAAGGATTGAGCAAACTCATCGAAAAAGGTTACTTTAACAGTTGAACTGGTGAGGAATGTTTGTGAGTATTAATACATATCAGTAAATGCGTTTGGAAGATCATAGTAATGTACATATGTCCAAATAAAGGAATTTTCCAACCTTTCATCAGCGATTGTCAATTTCTTCTATTTTTTTAGTTGCTGATTGTCGTTGACATAATCTCTGAGTGCTGTATGTTCTTTTATAAATCCCACCACATCTTGCATTTAAAAAAATGAAGATATAATTCCATGATTTACATAAGATAGCTACAAAAGTAAATCTACGGATAATTTATCGCATAACATTTTTTACCGCATAAAAATCGTTTGTCAGCTTGCATAGTTTGAAGATCCGGAAGATTGAAGAAATCAAATGCACAGGGAGGTATTTCGAGGCCAAGTTCTGAAGCTTTAACAACCTTTGTATACTCAGCAAAATAGATATGCTTGTCATATCTCACACAACGATGAAACTCTACACCGGTGTAATCTTGGACAACGAAGTTGGATATATTGTAGATCTCACCTTCTTCGAGCTTGTTATCAAACAAGTAAGAAAATTTCGCATTGATAAATGCGTGAATGCGAGAACTCTACATGAACAAAATATGTCAAGTGAAAGCAGTATTCATATTTACAAACAAATGTAATTTATTTGATATATGAGAAGAGCTTACAGAATCATCAATCAGTATCAAGTTTATGCCATGAAATTCATTAGTTTCACGAGTTATTCCTTTCCATATAGCCTGTGCTCTGACTTTAAGATTCCATTTGATTTTGCTACCATTGAGGCTGGTAATAGGATCGTAAAGATGAAAGCTCATGTTGTTTGTCAATATGATTCTGAAAGTTGAGCTGTTTGTTTAGAAAAAAGGAGAGACTAAAGTTCTTTATAGGAATGTGGAAGTAAATTTGGACTTAATTATTAATAAATATAATTTTTATATTCCAAGATTAAGTGGACTGGACCAATAATTAAAGCAGTACTTGGTTAAAAGTGGAAGTCTATGTAAATTGATTTAATTGATGTACCAAAATCTATACATGCAGCTTGGATATTATATGTAAATTGATGTACTAAGTCTGATAGTAGGAACTGGTAGTGGAACTATTATGGTAGAGAAAAGTAGCCATCTTCAATGAGGTTAGTTCGTAAAGGACTTCATTTAATGTTGCAATGACAATGCAGTGTTTCTGCGCATTCTGCTTGATTTGTAGTGATGCCAATGTTGGTAGAGTATTAGGTAGATATGGGATAAATAGCTATCAAACTATTGTGACGGCACACATTAATGGGAGTGGTAAGAAAATACAATGTCACTTTTGCGAATTTATGAGTTATAAATTGGCTCTGTTCTAAAAGTCGGGCATTAATCGGGATTAATAGAGCATTAATTGGTAGACTACTATACTCATTTTAAAAAAACCGCCTTTTGAATTGTTTAAAATATATATAATTACATAGAGTTGGGTTTAGTGGAGGCCATGTTTTCTGTGGAGTCCTGGACTCCAGTTTTGTTCTGCATACATTCATCAGCTTTGTACGTTGCATTTAACAATTTTCTACGATGATTACCAAGATTAGTTAGGAATTTTTCAACAATATCGTCGAAATCCATCGCAAATATACATTATATTGTTTGCAATGACAAAATATTGAATTTGCAGAACAAAATTTTTTTTTGCATAACCAAGTGTTCAAGAACAACATTCTGAAAATTATTTGAAGAGATGTTTATGTGTGTTTCGGAGCAGTTTATAATCATGTTCAGGAGAAAAGCGTTTTTGCATTGGTAAAACATTATTAAATGTGAATTAATGTATGCAGAACAAAGGTGGACTCCAGGACTCCACAAAAAACATGGTCTCCACTGAATTTTGTTCTAATTACATATATTACTAATAATAATATTCAGAATTAAAATTAAATTAGTTCCTATTAATAATGCAATTAATCATTCCAATTAATCCTCTATTATCCAATTAATCCCTGGATGGTACCTATGCAAAAATCCCTAGAATCTATTGTTATATAACCGGTCTCTGCCAATCGATTGACAGTAAAGAGTGTTTATTGGGAAACTTCTTAAACTTGAAGTGGTTTTGTAAGATTTAAAGATGGATGAAGTACGTTTTATTATTGTATCAAATAACTTTCTTTAACAAATTTATTTGCATGTATTACAATCTATATTCTTTACTAATGTACAAAACCATATTTTAAGGGTACATAATAGTACCAAAGTACAAAAATACGAAATTTGCTTATCACTTAACCCAGGGTTCGAATCCTGACAACTACATAATTATAAAGATTTATTTACTTAACTTTTTTTAACTTTATCTTGGATTTGATTTTCTATAACTACATAATTAAATAGTGTATTAATATTAATATTTTAATCTCGGTTCAATTTCTGCCCAAGTTTATTAAATACTGTAGAAAAACAACGATTATTTTCAAAATACCGAAAAATGATTATAATATGACATGAACCATGTCACGTTAATAATGTATTTGCAATGAAAATAATGAGCAACTTTGAATTGTCTATAAAAATATAGATTGTTTATGTTTATATTCTCGATTAAGATTTTGTATCCCACAAAAGGATCAACAATTTTTATTGGAATAACATCCTTTTATATAAATAACTCATCAAATTAAAAATGTAACTGGATGACTACATGACTAAATGTAATCTAATTAAAACTTCATCAGTTGTAAGTTGCAGTTACATTGTAAAAAACCTAACCAAACCGTATGATGTAACTGTTATGTTAGTTATTTTTGTATATAGGAGGTTTTATTGATTTTATTCCTCTACGGTTCCTTTCATATAAACAAAAATGGCTTCTCGGTCGGCTAAGAGGAAGCGATGTTCTCAAATTAAAGACAGTTTGGTAAATGAATTACACAATTTATCAGTCAAGTCTATGGAATCTGATTCTGAAGTGCAAGCAGCCATTGAAGATTTTAGATCTTTCTTCAAAAGCATCGAGGAGAGACATTCGGAGATATTTGCCCAATCACTTGGCCTTGATGAAAAATATGGGTAAAGATTTTATGTCCTTGTAATTTTCATAATATGCATGGTTTTTTTATATTGATGCAAAATTTCAATTTTTCCTTAGAGAATTAATTAGGCTGTTGAATGGTGGAAACCTCTCTACTATTGGGAAAACATCTAGACAGAAAACCGAACTTCCTCCTTCCTATTCTACAAATACGAAGAAATTTATTGACGATACAACGTCTTCTTTGAATAACTACACATCTACTTTTGTCGAAAACGTGAATACTATGATGACGGATCTAGAGGAATTCAGTACAAAAATGCGTGGGATACTTGTTGATCTAAAAAAGCAGGCAGGCGACATTGTTGAACAAAGGGCCACTCTTCGTGTATTGTTGCATGATTTCATAGGTAACATTTAAGTACATATTTGGTTGTAGATTCTGTTACGCTCTGTATTGGTTTCCTTGCTTGATGTATGTAATTTAGTTATATATATTGCTCATGCACAGACCTCTTGTTTACTGAATTCCATGTGATTGTAAATAAATGTATTCTGTTCAGTGCTTTGAAGAAAATGTAATATCCTTTAAAAGGCATTGTAGCAACTCATTTCTGTGTACTGCAGCAACAAACACGGCATAGCAACTTTAACGTTTGAAATAACTTAAACAGAAGGTACATTGTAAAACACCTCCTTATAAACTACATTCTTAGTGATATTGGTGCTACAGCCATTTTCGTCATCAATAAAAACCTTCAAGCCTTCAGGTGAAGTAACTCTACTAATAGCAACATAAAATTGGCCATGAGTAAAAATGGAATTTGGCAAATAAACACCTGCCTTCTCAAGAGATTGACCTTGAGATTTGTTGATTGTCATGGCATACGATATTTGCAATGGCATTTGTTTGCGAAAAAGTTTGAATGGAAGTTTAGTGTCGCTTGGACAACATTCCATTCGAGGAATAAAATGACGTGTTCCAACAAAGCTTCCACATATAACTTCACATTGAACACAATGTTTCAAACATTTTCTTACAATCATTCTTGTTCCGTTGCATAAACCAAGAGTTTGATTTAAATTCCTCATCAGCATCACCACAACACCTTCTTTCAACTTTAACTCATGATGTGGTAAGCCTGGAATATTTATAGAATTTAAATATTCTACTGGAAAAGCAAAATGAAGCTCAGATTCAGTCCCACCAAATTCTTCCGCTTTGTCAACACTAAAGTATGATATAGCATCTCCTGGAATTTTGTCAACGATGAGCGAATTTATATGAGAAACTGTTTGATTTGTTGGTGTCAATATAGCTCTTTCACTTAAATAAGAAGGACAAGTGAAATGCTCCAAAAATCTGGGATAAATACTAAGTATCATATTGTCCACGTTATTGGACACCTCGACATTGCAAAATGGAGAAGGAATCAATACATCAAACTCATCGCAGGCAGACTTAGCGGTGGATGGTGGGATTATTTTCCCGTCGCCAATATCAAGTACCCATTTTGCAAATGCCCTCAGTGTTTCAATATTAGCTTCTTGGTTGTTTTTTTTCAGACGCATATTCTCCACCAAAACAAAAACTCTACATACCAACCACAATTTTGATCGAGTTATTGATGCAGAAACAATATCACCACGAGAAGCTTATGGAATTACTGGAAGGATTTGTCTGAAATCGCCACCAAGTAGAACAGTGATCCCACCAAATGGCATGTGGAAACGTTTAGAATCAACAGTTTTCATTAGGTCTCTTAATGAACGATCTAAACACTCAAAAGCATATCGATGTTGCATTGGAGCTTCATCCCAGATAATTAGACTTGTACGTCTAATAAGTTCAGCTTCATCAGAGTTATGAGCTATAGTACATAATGAAAAATCGTCAAGTACGATAGGTATTTTAAAACGCGAATGAGCTGTCCTACCTCCTGGAAGAAGAGTTGCAGCAATGCCAGATGATGCAACAGGTAACACAATTTTACCACAAGATCTTAACTTGCAAATCAAAGTTCTCCAAAGATATGTCTTGCCACAACCACCACTTCCATATACAAAGAAAAGTGTACCTTCATTACTTTCTACAGACTTTAAGACAGCATCATATACCTTGAGCTGTTCTTCGTTACACTTAGAGATAAGATTCTTGTATTCTTTTTCCATTTCCTGCATATCTGTTAACTCGAATAACTTGTAGAAGGGGGGGGGGGGGGTTGAATACAAGTTATATAATCCTGTCTGATTTTTGCTTGATTATAAAAACAAGAATAAACGAATGAATCAAACTCTTGTTTGTATTAATAAGATCAAATACAAACTCTACCAAAGGTGTACAATACCTTTAGCAGCTGCTGACAATACAAATATCTCTCTGTTTGTTTCGAACTTCTCGAATACAAACCTTATACAGAGCTACGCACACGAACTCACAATTTCGTCTTATGCCTCACGAGCTACGCTCTTTACAATGATATTGAGAGAGTATTTATAATGCTACCTATCAACTAATAACAGAAAGATATAATCTATACATGACAATGTTCTGCCTTCTAGTCGATAGTTTCCTTCAATAGAAAACTCTTTCCTTCATAATATCTTCTTGCTTGTTCTTCAAACAACGATCCTGTTTTATAGCACTTGCCAGTTTCTGTAGCATCCATAATGACATCATCAGTAACACGACTGATATCAGGATCTGCACACTGCATCAGTATCTGATCAACCATCAGTATTGGACACGTCATCAGGATTTGCTCTCTGTTCCTGACATGTAGTCTCCGATACACTGTTCATTCCTGATTAAACTATACAGATAACTGTTTTACACATAAAACTTATATACAGTGCTAAATCCTTTATAAGATCAGGATTACAAGAAGTATAATGTGTAAATTCTATTCTTAACATCACAACTTATGAATTATTCCTAACAATCTCCCCCTATTTATGCTTTACAATCTGAAGCATAAATCTAAGTTGTGGATGTCAAAACATATAACAATACAACCAGAATAGAATTTATGAATGTAGAATTATGAAGTTAAGTACCTCCTTCACAGATGTAGACGTTTATCTAGTACTTAGAAGAAAGAATTTTAACTATTAATGCTGCTCTTCCTTTACCACTTCCTAGCTGAGATTTACCACTGTCACTCCTGGTTCTTCTTTTTACTACCATTTGTCTGATCTTTATCTCCCCCAGCTTTAGATTTATCTTTATCTCCTTCAGTCTGGTAGTGTTGTTGTTGTCTTTGAATTGTCTTTATCTCCCCCTTTTTGACATCAGCAACATTAATTCCAAGAGATTCAGAAACAGAACAAATGAGATTCATAAGAACTGCTTGATTTTCCATAATTGTGACTTGGTTATCTTCAAGTGATTGAAGTCTTGTTTGAATAGCAATTTGAGAATTCTGAATATCTTTCAAAACATCAGAATGAACTTCAATGTTGGAAGTGCTTCTAGTATCTTCAGTATCAGAGTCAGAAAGAACTTTATCTTCAAGTCTTGTAGAAGAAGTTTCTTGAGTTGTATGATATTCAAGTAATAAAACCTGATTAGAAGTATCAACATCTTCCTCTTTCTGTTCTGGAACTGAAACATGATCATCATCTCCTTCACCAGTATTCTGTGTACTAACATCTTCAAATCCTGACTCCTCCTTAGAGTGATCAGAGACTGTTGATGTCTCAATTCTAGCTGATATTGGAAGTACATACAAAGGAACACTAGGATCATTAGGATCTTCATCTGGTACATATGTATCAAGAGATTGCTTTATCCTGGCACCTCTTCTGTTAATGATTTCTGCAAGCCTCTCCTTTTGCTTCTGAGCTTTAACTTCTGGCTTTGTATTGTGATGTGCTAGGTCATTCTTCTGATACATTTTGATGAATGAATAAGTACCAGCATCCATACCCAAATTTTCAGACCAAGATTCAGGAAAAACCTGATCCCAGAAATCAAATGATGGTTTCCTAATTTTCTCTCCCTCACTATGGAGTTGATCATCCATACCCTCATTCTCACTTTGACTTACTAAAGTCAACACTCTTTCTACCTCACCTTTTGCCTGGTCAGGAGCCAGCCGCTCAAATTGTGGATCTAAGTCCATCTTTTCAACTGTATCACTCAAATTTAGATAAGTGCTCTCATGACCTACAGAAAAATAGAGTTTAGAAGGAGTTTTTATACCTGAACTCACATGGAGAGAGGGTTCCTCATATGGCATGTGGCTTGAGGTTTTCTCCAAGGAATGAGCTGCTATAGTCTCTGAACCCATACAATCATCTTCTTTCCTTTCAGAAACTACAGGCTCCAGTATACCACTTTCAGGTTGTTTACTAGACTCTGATGTCTTCAGTAATACTTCATTAGACACCATAGTTAGTATATCACCGTCTTTAAGTGTTGTTTGCTGAGACACACCCTCAAGGTGGATAGACTCTGACTGAACAAAATTTGTTTGATCTTCAGAAAAAATCAACCAAAGTCATTCCTCCCATATCATAGGGTATCTCACTTTCATTCTCAGTCATCACAGAAGACCTTTCAACATCAGCTATCACAGCTCCTGAGTCATCCTTCCTCTGACTAGATGGTTCTTGTGTTACAGTAACTGTGATCTGATCTTTCCTACTATTCACCACTGGTGCAATAGTATCTTCTGTTGACTGCTTCCCTCTATCTACTTCCTCCAGTTGTTCACCTTGAGCTGAAGCATCTTCAATAATTACATCCTTGTCAAATAAATATGCATGAAGTGATTGAAGTGCAACATGCTTCGAGAGTCCAAATTTCTTGACTAATTGTCTTCTGACAGATACATAGAAATACATCTTCATTAAGTCAAGTCTTTGATGTAGAAGTCCATATTCATCTGGAAATAAACGTTTTGGTACTTTTTCAACCAAAAAGTCTAGAACAGGCCTTGACAACTTCACTTTGAGAGAAATTAGTCCCATAGCCAGTCTGTATGATAATGTAGTTTCCCATGAAGAATCAATATCCAGATCTCTCTTGTCAAATACTGACATAGATGTAGCTTGATTTGTAGAAACCTGCATGATATTAGTTGGACTAGACTCTATGTGTGTAGGTGACAATTGAATCTTTCTCCTTGTTCTCCTGGTATAGTGAGCAAAAGATTTATCCTGAGAAGACTCAAGAGGTGTAGACACAGAAGTGATCTTGGGATGAGATCTTTGTTCAATAGACACAGTCTTTTGAGAGACAGTATCCAGTAACTGTTTTCCCTTTTTAAGAACTACAGCCTTTTGAGAGACTGCAGCCTGGCTGTGACTAGGTTTTTCATCTCTTTGTGCTAACAAAGAAAGTTGAATTGCAGCCTTCAATTCTGCTCTCTCTGCAAGAGTTAAATCATCATCATCTTCACTAGAATTACTACTACTACTTGACACAACAAATCTTCTCTTCCTTACAACTGATGTCTTTTGAGAAACACCAGAGGTTGGTTTCTTTGAAACAATAGGCTGTGGATCAAAATTTGGTTCTTGAATTGTTTCAGAGACTATGATGTTTTGGGCTACTTGGGTAGACACAGGTGGGTTCTCCTCCAATTGAGATTCCTGAGCCATTTCACCACAAAAGAAAGAAGAATTGTAGATAGTAGGAAGATGAGTGTTAAGAATTACCTGAAAATGATGTGGATAATGAATTGCAGGTATTTCATCTAGATTCTTTTCATTGTCCTTCTTTGTAATATCAGAGAAAATTCTCTTTTGCTGTTCGTAAGAAGAAACACAATGTTCCCTACCAAATCTAGCTTCAACATCAGGAATAAAATGGTTAATAAACAATTGCATAAATCTATGATAATAAACCATTTTCCTGTTTTGATCTCTTGACCCAAGTTTAATACTCATCTGACTTAAGATAATATGACCAATGTTAATTAATCTGTCATAAAGCAAACTATAAGCAATATGTGATGTAACAGAAGTAATTTGTTGAAAAGAACTACATTTGCCAGTAAAACATTTAGCAATTTGATCAAAATAAAAAGACCATTCCTTTCTAAGAAAAGTTCTATTCAACTGGCTCATGTTATCTAGAGGTCCATTATAACCTAATTCAGACAACATAGTTCTTATATTATCATCAGATGGTACATTCTCATAACTATCAGTAACAGGTAAGCAGAGTACTGAACTAACAACAGATTCAGTAATGTCAAATAAATCTTGTCCTAAATGTAGAACAATCTTACCTGATTGACTCTGAGTAGAATCAATTACCTCAGCATTCTCCCAAGCTTGTGAAACAGCTACTTGATTAATCTGTGGAGATGCTGTCAATGCATAACTTAATGGTCCATACACCAGAAAGTCCATGATTGGATGAAAATCAGATGACACTCCTTCCTTGTTGGTAATAGCTGCAACATGATTGTTTGTCATAAAATCAAAGTCACCAAACTTGAAGGCTACTGATTTAGGTAATCTTCTCTGAGCTGCCATTTTTGATCTGAAAAGAAACTTGAAAAATTCTTGAAATGGATTAGTGATTTTGAAAACTCAAGAGTGATTTTTGCTTTAGAGAATGTAAGATTAGAGAAAGCAATTGCACGATTAGAGTTTTAAAACAAATATATTTCACAAATCTTTCAGACCACTATCCCACGTTGACACGTAGATTGACAGGTGTCAGTCCCTGAAAAATGCGGTTACCCACGATTTTTTTTGGAAAATAAAATCCAAAATTGATTTTCATGAAATAAATCAGGGTATAAATAAGCAATACTGATCAGCTTCCTTTTCCTGATGACCTCTCATCAAAATAATCACAAGCAATGATTTTCACATCCTGATGGTCACACATGAAATCCTGACCAATATTATCAGAGACTTAATATGGAGTTTCCACGTGGCATTTTTCTTTTATCTGAAAAAGAAAATAAACAATTAATCTGAACAGAAAATCAATTGGTTAGATATTTTCAATATTTCTTGAAACAAGAAATACAGTCTCATGCAATAGTTAGCATTTGACTTCATTAAGACTTCCAAGTGACTGCTCAGCTTCTCACGTCTTTCTTTAAAAGAACCAAACGCCTTATGACATTCTCCATAACCTTTCAATTTCTTTTCTTCTCAACAATGCTTCTCAAACCAAAAATCCCTTCAAACCCATTTTTCAGATTTTTCTTGGTCGATGAACATCCTGTTCTTGATCATCTCTTTGAACAAACGACTCTTCTCATCGAACTAATCATGAATGGATTGGTTTTCGATAATATCCAGAGGTTTCTCCTAGAACATCCATCTGTTGGATACAATCTTCCCCTAACCTCCTCAAAACTTGAGGATGAAGAATTTGGCCGAGAGTCTGAGGTTGATCTTGATGAGGATGCTATTCATTTAAGTTAGCTGCTCTCATTCAAGTCGCCCAGACAAGGAATCCAAGAGCAAACGAGGCTTTCATCCCCTAATGGATTTCTTGAGATGCTCCTTGTCCTGTTCCTCAGAGTTCATATCAAAGACAAGTATAGAATAGAGATTTAGACAAAAAGATGTTGTATTTCATTTCCATGTAATGATTTCTATTAATGAAAATACAATTTCTTGTTATCTGCTTGTCTTTTGATTTCTGAAAGATGTATAAATTATCAGTATGCAAATATCAAAACTTGCTAGCATAGACTTAACACATCACAGAATCAGATTACTACACAAAGTAAACGTCAGGATCTGAAACAATTTTCATAATCCTGATACTGACACAATACTGATGACGTCAGCATCCTGATAACAAATCTAATCCTGATGATTATTAACAAGTCTATCATACTGAAATTTATCAAGGCAATGTGTTATAGCTAAAACATTTAACAATTAAATATAGATCCTGACAAGAATATCAAGTCTATAAGCTAAGAACAACATACCTTGCTACTTTTGCAGATGTTAAAGATCTAAAAATTTAACATTCCTAACTCACTTACTAGTCTACTGAATGTAGTCTCATCAAGTGGTTTAGTTAGAATATCTGCAAGCTGTTTGTCAGTAGGAACAAAATGAAGTTCCACAGTACCATTCTCAATATGTTCTCTAATAAAATGATACCTGACATCAATGTGCTTAGTCCTTGAATGTTGAACTGGATTTTCTGCAATTTTAATAGCACTAGTATTATCACAAAACATAGGAATATTACTAAGTGTCATACCATAATCCATCAACTGATTTCTTATCCAAAGGAGCTGTGCACAACAACTGCCTGCTGCTATGTACTCAGCTTCTGCAGTTGAGGTTGAAACAGACTGTTGCTTCTTGCTTGCCCAAGAAATCAATCTATTTCCCAAGAATTGACATGTACCTGTAGTGCTTTTCCTGTCTATTTTACACCCTGCATAATCAGAGTCTGAATAGCCAATTAGAAAGAAATCAGATTCTCTAGGATACCACAAACCAAGATTTGAAGTTCCTTTGAGATATCTAAAAATTCTCTTCACAGCAATTAAATGAGATTCCTTAGGATCACCTTGGAATCTAGCACATAAACAGGTAGAAAACATTATATCTGGCCTACTTGCAGTTAGATATAACAAAGAGCCTATCATGCCTCTATAACTAGTATTATCCACACTCTTCCCCTTAGGATCAGAGTCTAGTTTAGTGGCTGTTGCCATGGGTGTTTTTGCAACTGCACAGTCTTGAAAGTCAAACCTTCTTAAAAGATCTTTGATATACTTTGACTGATTAATGAAAATACCAGTCTCAGTCTGTTTGACCTGCAAGCCTAAGAAATAATTTAGTTCACCCATCATGCTCATCTGATACTTAGACTGCATAAGCTTGCTAAACTTAGCACATAACTTCTCATTAGTAGAACCAAAAATAATATCATCAACATAAACTTGAACTAAAAGCAATTCACCTTTTATCTTTCTAAAGAATAGAGTTTTGTCAATTGTACCTCTTGTGAAGCCATTTTCAAGAAGAAATTTAGACAAAGTCTCATACCATGCTCTTGGTGCCTGCTTTAGTCCATAGAGTGCCTTGTCAAGTTTGTAGACATGATTTGGAAACTTTGGATCAACAAATCCAGGTGGCTGTTCTACATATACTTCTTCATCAAGTTTGCCATTTAGAAAAGCACTCTTAACATCCATCTGGTATACCTTGAATTTTGAATGAGCTGCAAATGCAAGAAACATTCTGATTGCTTCCAATCTTGCTACAGGTGCAAAGGTCTCATCATAATCAATGCCTTCTTCCTGAGAATATCCCTTGGCCACCAGTCTTGCTTTGTTTCTTACAATCATACCAGATTCATCTAGCTTGTTTCTGAAAACCCATCTTGCACCAACAATAGATCTATCTTTAGGTCTTGGTACCAGTTTCCAAACTTTGTTTCTCTCAAACTCATTTAACTCCTCCTGCATTGCTATTACCCAATCAGGATCCTGTAAGGCTTCTTCAACCTTCTTAGGTTCATTCTTTGAGAGAAAGAAACTATACAAGCATTCATTTTGAATTGATCTTCTAGTTCGAACACCACTATTTGGATCACCAATTATCAAATCTTCAGTATGATCCTTTGTCCATTTTCTAACAGGTGGTAGATTAACTCTGCTAGTCTCTCCCCCTAAGTTATTGGTATCTTTTGTAGAAGAATTCTCTCTACCTTCAAAAACTCTCCTTTGATCAATAGAATCAGTAGATTCCATATTGCTGCTAGTTACTGATCTTTCCTCAGTAGACTCTGAAAGGTCAGTTCCTGATGGAGTAGACTCTGAAACGTCAATTCCTGATGGAATAGACTCTGAAAGACTAGTCTGCTCCTGATGATCACTGTGTTCTCTCTGATTGATTTGCTCCCCCTCAACAGTAGCATTCCTTTGAGAAGCAATAAAAATTCCTTCTGGAGAACCTTCATCATCACTTGAGAGTATCTCAGAAATCTTCAGATTTTCAAATTCCAATTTGTCATGGCTTTCATCAGTTTGCAAAATTCCAAATTTCTTATCATCAAATGCAACATGAATTGATTCCATAACAATGTGAGTTCTGAGATTATAAACTTTGAAGGCCTTAGATGCTGAATATCCTAGAAAAATTGCTTCATCCGATTTGGCTTCAAATTTTCCAAGTTGTTCTGGATGAACTTTTAGGACATAGCATTTACATCCAAAGATGTGAAAATATTTCACACTTGGTTTCTTTCCTTTGATCATCTCATAGGGAGTCTTTCCATGACTATTTACCAAGGTACAGTTCTGAGTGAAACATGCAGTGTTAATAGCTTCTGCCCAAAAGTAGGTTGGAAGTTTTGCATCTGCAAGCATGGTTCTTGCTGCCTCTATGAGAGTCCTGTTCTTTCTTTCCACTACACCATTTTGTTGAGGTGTACCAGGTGCAGAAAATTGTTGAGTAATTCCATTGTCTGCACAAAACCCCTCCATTGTAGAATTCTTGAATTCTGTACCATTGTCACTCCTAAGTACTTTGACTTTGTACTCAGAGTTATTATGAATATTCTTGATGAGTTCAATGATTTGCTGAGGAGCTTCATCCTTCTTGTGTAGAAAGAACACCCATGTAAACCTTGTGAAATCATCCACCATAACTAGAGCATATCTTTTCTTGCTGATAGACATAATGTTTACTGGACCAAACAGATCAAGATGTAGCATGTGAAATGGTTCAGTAATTGAATTTTCAGTCTTGCTCTTGAAGGTGGTTCTTCTTTGCTTTCCAAACTGACATGCATCACAAAGTCCATCTTGCACAAAATTCGCCTGAGGTAGGCCTCTCACCAAATTGTATTTAACAAGTTGATTAAGCTTCTTAAAATTAAGATGTGAGAGCTTCTTGTGCCAATTCCAGCTTTCATCATTTGTTGCTTTGCTGTAGAGACATCTAACAATTCCTTTAGATGTATCACTTAAGCTGGCTTCATATATGTTACCATGCCTTTGACCAGTTAGAACAATGTCTCCATTCTGCATATTCAAGACTTTGCATCCTTCTCTGTCAAAGATTGATTTGTAACCTTTATCACCCAGTTGACTTATGCTTAAAAGAGTATGTTTCAAGCCTTCAACCAGTGCTACATTTTCTATGATGACATTTCCCAAAATAATTGAGCCATATCCCAGAGTTTCTCCTTTGTTGCCATCTCCAAAAGATATTACTGGGCCAGCTTTCCTCTCAAACTTTGTAAGCAGGGACTTCTTTCCAGTCATGTGTCCAGAGCATCCACTGTCCAAGATAATTGAATGCTTCTTTCCTGTGCCCTGCAAACAAAAAGTAACTAGTTAGAATTTTTTAGGACCAAACTTTGATTGGATCCTTTCTTACTAGATTTAGAGACAACAGATTTTGAAGATTTTGCCTTTATTTTACCTGTTGCAGAGTCAACTTTAGACTCTGATCTCACAAACTGTTTGTGACTAGGAGTTTCAGATTTCAAAGAATAATAGTCATAATACAGTTCATGATATTCTCTACACATGTAAATGGAATGAAGTAAACTACCACAATGATAACAAGCTTTTTGTGGTTGGTATTGAATTTTCTGAGTCTTGGGGAATCTGGACTCAGTTTTCCAAGAAGGTTTTTGATTGCAGTCTAGGGCCAAATGATTATGATTTCCACACTTATAGCATTTTTTCCTAGGTGCATCAGGTACATTCTTGTAATTATTCTCTTTGTTAATACCTTCTTTTCCATTCCTATTTCTCTTGATCTTGCTAGACTCTGAAAGACCATCTAATCTCTGTTTCAACTGAGACTTAGACAGAAACCCTATGTTTACATTCTTAGGTTTCTCTAACACTTTCTCATCTGAATAACTATTGTTAATTCTCTTGTGTACAACAGGGGTACCTTTTGAATCAACAAATTTAACATGATTAGGTTCAGAAACAATTTTCTTACCTTCAGATTTAGATGTGTTAGCTTCTACCTTACTATCATTATTGACAATAGCTACTTTTTCTTCTTGTCTAGCCTTATCAAAACCTAAACCATTAACCTTACCACGAATTCCACTCTCAAAGATTTCTATTGTCTTCTTACTGGAATTGTTAATGGTCTTAATCACATCTCTCTCTTCTTCTAGTTCTTTTCTAACATAGTCATAAGCCTCAAGAATTACACTATAATCATGCTTAGCTTTATCAGAACTCAACTTGTATTCTTCCATTTGAATTAATTCAGATTCAAGAAAATTATTTCTATCAACTAATTTATCATTCTTAGCCTTAAGTTCATCTCTTTCACAAGTAAGAATTCTAAAATTAGTCATAAGATTCTTAAACTCAGCATGGATAGATCTAATTTCATCAGAATTTAAGCTATCAAATGAATCAAGAGAGTGAAGTGATACCTTATCAGAGGATGGAGAAGTTTTCTTTGGAGATCCAGGTTTGTCTGAACTATTGGCCATCAATGCAATGTTTTCATAATCCAATTCATCTTCAGAGTCACTGGAATCAGCCCAATCCTTCTGTGTGACCATAAGTGCATTACCCTTTCCTGAATTCCTAGGCTTCTTACACTCACTAGCAAAGTGTCCAAGCTCGCTGCAGTTAAAGCACTTGATCTTGGCCTTATCAAGCTTGACAATTGTACTTTTGCTCTTGTCACTCTTCTTCTCCTCCTTCTTTTGAAAAGGTCCTTTGCTAAATCTTCTCCTGTTGAATCTGCCTTTCTTGAAGGCTTTAGCAAACATAGCAAAGAGTTCTTGCATCTCAGATTCAGAATCATTGTTGTCAGAGTCCATATCAGTAGTCTCTGACTCAGAACTTTCTTTGCTTTTCTTCTTCCTCGAATTCTTTACAGCAATCTCTTCATGCTGTTCTTCAGGAAGCTTCTTTACTTCAGATTGAGCAGTAAGTGCAATAGTCTTCATCCTTCCTTCACTCCTGCTCTTCTTCTGCTGCTTGTCAAGTTCATAAGCTCTCAATTTTCCATAGACTGCCTCTAATGAAATCTCATCCAGATCATTAGCTTCCTCAATCGCAGATATCTTCTCATTGTAGAAATCAGGCAAAGCTTTCATGAACTTTGTATTCATATCCTCCAAGTCATAATATTTACCATGCATGGCCATCTCATTGATGAGTTTTGTAAACCTATCAAAGGTATCAGTAAGTGACTCACCAGACTTGGATTCAAAGTACTCATACTGTTGTATAAGTAATGTCCTCATATTCTTCCTGACAGGCTTAGTTCCTTCACAGTGAACCTTAAGATTGTCCCATATATCCTTAGCAGTTTTACAAGAGAGAACATAATTAGTGAGAACAGAATCAAGACTATTGAATAATATGTTTCTCACTTTAGCATCTTTAAGAACACTCTCCTTGTCCTTATCTGACCATTCAGATTTTGGCTTCTCTGCTGTATGTTCTGGAACAACCTTACCATCAACAGTTGCTTGTCCAACGACCTTTGTTGGAACAAAAGGTCCATCTCTGATTCTGTCAAGATAATCAGGATCTGTTGCTTCCAGATGATGCAACATCTTTACTTCCCATAGAGTATATTCGTTTCTCTTGAGCATAGGAATCTTAGTATTCCCGTCCTTGTAACCAGACATGATTGCAGATCTTTATGATTACTCGAAATCAACCTGCTCTGATACCAATTGTTAACTCGAATAACTTGTAGAAGGGGGGGTTGAATACAAGTTATATAATCCTGTCTGATTTTTGCTTGATTATAAAAACAAGAATAAACGAATGAATCAAACTCTTGTTTGTATTAATAAGATCAAATACAAACTCTACCAAAGGTGTACAATACCTTTAGCAGCTGCTGACAATACAAATATCTCTCTGTTTGTTTCGAACTTCTCGAATACAAACCTTATACAGAGCTACGCACACGAACTCACAATTTCGTCTTATGCCTCACGAGCTACGCTCTTTACAATGATATTGAGAGAGTATTTATAATGCTACCTATCAACTAATAACAGAAAGATATAATCTATACATGACAATGTTCTGCCTTCTAGTCGATAGTTTCCTTCAATAGAAAACTCTTTCCTTCATAATATCTTCTTGCTTGTTCTTCAAACAACGATCCTGTTTTATAGCACTTGCCAGTTTCTGTAGCATCCATAATGACATCATCAGTAACACGACTGATATCAGGATCTGCACACTGCATCAGTATCTGATCAACCATCAGTATTGGACACGTCATCAGGATTTGCTCTCTGTTCCTGACATGTAGTCTCCGATACACTGTTCATTCCTGATTAAACTATACAGATAACTGTTTTACACATAAAACTTATATACAGTGCTAAATCCTTTATAAGATCAGGATTACAAGAAGTATAATGTGTAAATTCTATTCTTAACATCACAACTTATGAATTATTCCTAACAATATCATAATTTGTTTCCTCCATTATCAACGTGTTTGTACATGCATGCAAATAAGTTACAGGAGGTTGAGGCATCTGTGGGAATTCTTTTAAACTTTTTCCAAGGGACTTCAACAAATAATCAATTTCTGCAAGGGAAAATAAAAGCAAATAAGTTGATTTGAAGATATCAAAATATCTTGAAAATCAAATATTACTAACCAGCAAGTGAATGGTATTCAATTTGTTCATCTGTCAACGTAATTTCAGGATCATGTAATGAACGACGTTTATTATAAAGAATATCATCAGACATTACTTGCCAATGCTTCACCCACAAATCTTTGAGATCAGTAACATTACAATTAACCATTAAGTGAACAAATAACTGACGAATTTGAGAAGCAAAGCCACATTTGGAAGATTCTTTGATAACGTCGTGCCATTCTTCGTCATCATCAAGAAGACCATACTTATTGCAAGCTTCTTGAAATGTAAAATACTCAACACCTTTGATGGTTCTTAGGGACTTGAATGAAGTAGGTCCACGAATCTTTGAAAGCAACAAACGCAGATACCACACTTCACCAGCACTATGATGTGTATAAACCAATCGACCAATTTGAAATCCTTTTTTGCGTTTTGTCCATATCGAAGCTACATCATTCCAAACATAATGCCGAGGAATTTCATCATAAGTGTATTGACGGGCTTCAACATCCATTGTATTTAAGTAAAAGAATGCTTCAAGCATGCTTGGCTTATGCTTTGATCTTTCTGCAACTTTCTTCAAACATTCATTTGATTTAAATGTGCAGTTTTTCTTGCCAGGAAGGTGAAAAGAAAGACGCAAAACAGATATAGAACGGTGATGTATAGGAAAACCAAATGTATGGTAAGAAGCCTCTGATCCACATATATACCTTCCATCAAAAAAGGCTTGTATTTCATCAACAACTTCTTCACTTTTGTCACGCGAATTTCTTCGTTTACCTCTCACTTCTACTGTCGCTCTATCGTGTCCTTTCAAGCAGTACTTAAATAAATATTTTAAACTTCTAGCATGACAACATATCTCAACATTCATGTGGCATTGATACTTTACCAACAAATTCCGATTAAAAGGAACCACATATTGATTATCAAGCTCAGCCTTGCGTAACTTTACAGTAATACCCGTATTTCGACGCATGTATAGAGGAAAACCAGATTCATCAAAAGTAGTAGAATTGCGATACCTGCAAATGTTGTATATAAGTTTATGCATAAATTTAAAGTATTATTTTCTGTTAATAAGCTATTATAAAACAAAAGCTTTAAGACCACATACTTCTTTGGAAAGTGTTTAGAGCATTTATGATCTTTCATGCAGGGAGATTTTGGGAATTCAGTTCCACAAGGCCCATGTATCATAAACAACTTCACTGCAGCATACCCTGCAGGATCTTTCAGAGGATCAGGAATTTCTGCAGAGACAAATTCATCTACATTCTCCATCAAATTCTTCTTAGAAGCAGCATCAAGCCATATCAACATGTGAACATGGGGAAGTCCACGTTTTTGAAATTCAACCACATACATGACTGCAACATAAACTTTATCGTAAATTGAGATTTGAGAACACGAATGTATTTATATATAGATTAAGTAATATGTTGTTACGAATAATTACCTCCATTGCATACACCAAAAACAGATTTGTTCTGAATGTCATCCAAAAGTTGGTCAAGTTTTAATCGGAAAACTCTTGCAACAATGTCAGGATTATCAACAGCCGTGCCATTGGGAATTAATTTCAACATTTGTGTAATTTCATCCCAAAGAGGATTGCATGTCATCGTAAGAAAAATGTCAGGATGCCCAATATGTCGACAAACAGCAAGAGCATCTTGAAAGTTTTGTTGCATATATCGCTTTGAACCGACAAAACCTGCTGGAAGAATAAAACTTTTACCAATATTAGATGCGTCCGTATCACCCTTTCGTAAATAGTCACATATGTTGCTATACAAATCATTTCTCAAAGTTGTTTGGTGAGTGCGAAACCACCACAATCTAGACTGTTCAATAGCTGAGAAAGAGTCAACAATGTATTGCTGAAAAAGTCTACCACCTAAACGCGGAGTCATTCCTGTGAAATAACTATAACTTTTTAGAACGGCTAAAACAGATAGTAACAAACGGTAAATACTGATATATTTTGTACGGAAATTTATTTACCTTCACTTGGTCTTACTTGAAACTTGTATGAATAGAAGTCCATCATAGTACATTTCTGACGTATCTTCCTTTTATTTTCTGTTCTTTCTACATACTTAATATCATTATGATATCCATCTTCTCCTCGAGGAAAGAGTAATGGATATTGCAAAGCCATTAGCTTTGGATGAATGTTGCTAATTCTCTGCAGACCTTCTCTCTTGCTTTCAATTATAATGTCACGAGAAACACACGGGTCTTCAACATCACCAACCATGATAGCAGCAACTTCATTTGATGGACCAACGTTATTTTCCCTACCACTCTCCGAACGACAAACTTTTAGAACAATTTTTAGATCAACAAAAGGAGAATCTTTGAAACGATCACGAGCAATACGAAACTCTTTGACCAATTCATTATGTTTATCTAGCATATTTAGTAAACCTGCAACAATTTCTGAATCAACCTTGTCACCGTCTTTGAGATCAATCCATTGCATTCTATTTGAAAGTTCGTTCTCGGTATCGTAAATGTAAAGTTGACAGAACTTAGGAGTATCTCCATCATCAGGAATTAAGGCTCCAAAGACATGGTGATTTTGACCATTTAAGCGATAAACATATGGACCTCCTCCGTTATTTATTGAGTGATCAACACTACCACCAGTTGATGTGAAAGCAAACATCGTATTATACATACGGGAGCATTTTTGAAATGCAGGACCTTTAGTGGGATCAGTATATAATTGCCAGAGGTAAGATGGAGTTGGAGGAGTCTTTGGCAACTTAATACCTCCTTTTCGGCAGCATATGGAGAACAGAGGAGTTCCTTTAGTTGTTCTTTTATTTACTCTTTCTTCCTTCCACATATATGCTTTACAGAATTGACATTTTACCGAAGGAGCTCCCAGGGTTGCATACTCCGGAGGAACTATCAAATATTGTTAACATAGTAAATATTTATTTGGAAATTTAAACATTATTAACAGAAAAATAAACATCTAGCTCACCTGTCCTACTATTTAAATCATCTTCCTCCTCCAAATCAATCTTAGCAGAGGAATCTGAAAGTATATCAATCCTTAAAACACTATTGGAATATGTAAAATTAATATTTTTCATAGGACTATACAGTATACTCAGCACCCATTGGACAATTACCTATGGAAGAATCCATTTCGTTGTCACTAAAAATGTCCTCGTAATCAGAATCATAACCAGGAATATATGAATTCTCTGTAAATGCACTTGTTTGTCAAATGTAATTCAACCATAAATTAACTATTTGTTATAAAACCAAAAACAAAGGTAATTGCAAGTATTTTAACCAATTTGTGAGTAGTCAGCATCAATGGATTCATTGAAAGTTGATGATAAATCATTTGAAAATAAACATCTACTTAGTTCCGAATCTGACTCAACAAACTTTCTCTTAATGGACGTCATAGTACCTTTGTTCCCATTGTTAAAAGCAGGATTTAAGATATCTAAAAGTTGACAACACAGTAATAACAATCTAGATTAGCAGAAAAGTTCACATTAAATTTAGAAGTTTTGTATCAAGTTAGATCTGCATACCTAAATTACTGCTTGAATCCGAAGTAAAGTGAACAGTTGACATTGGAGTACAAAACTCCTGCTCATGATTCCTCTGCTTATCCCTTTTTGAAACTACATAGAAACCGATTACAAAAAGTTACATTTGTGTCCATTATTCTTTCAGTAGAAAGCTAAAAGTAGCTGCAACTAAAGTAATACTCCGTAGCAAATTGTTATTAACATCTTACCAGAAGAATTTGATGATGTAAACAGACTGACCTAATCATAAGCAAACATTACAAAGGTAAATTCGTGGTACAATGAAATGAAGATTCACAAAACTTAATAAGCCGACTTCAACAACATCAATTAGATATGACTCAAAAAACCTGCTCTTCATATGCTGTGAATTTCTCCTTTCCTTTGGATATTACGTTGCTGGAAAATAGAGGGTGCTCACGTAAAGGCAACCTCTTATTCTTTTCAATGTTGCCTTTCTTATCTTTTTCAACATTACATGGCATTGCATTTTCTTTCCCCACTGCATATGATGAAGTTTTACGATTAAGATGTTGTAAAACAGGATGATTACGTAAAGGAATTCGACCATTGCCAATCTCTCCATAATTGAAATCCATGTTATTTGCCCATAAGAAAGTAAAAGTACAAAATAGAAGTACTATATAACAAATGTCACCGAAGGAATCCTTTGGCGGGTTTAAATAAGAGCCAAAATCTACCAAAAAATTTAAAATTTAACTTGTACCCATATATGTTGAGTACTGGTAACACTTTTGTTTCGATTCCACTTGAATTATTAACATATGTAAAATTAAAACTTGTGAACTCGACTTACAAATACGTTACAAACGTCATTTGAAAAATTCCAATATTGCATTGTAAGCCATGAAAGGCTTCTAAAGGAAGCTTTGTCATTTCCAAAAAGTATCCATCCAACATCACATCATATACAGCATACGTAATTATAAACTATATATTGTACTACTATTGTTTAATGTATTGAACGTAGCCACAGATCCTTGGCCGCCTTGATACAGGAGCAAATAAAATATAGGAATACCAACACACACATTGTAATACCAACACAATATGTAATGATGAGTTATGAGTGTGTCGTATGTGTTTTGATTAATAGATTGATTTCTTTTTTTTTTTTTTAAAAAAAAACCATTTTCTTTATTTCTTTTTTGCATAGTTTCAATACTACAATTATAATATACAAATGGAAAATGTTTCACCGTGTACGATTATATTTTTTTATTTCAAAATTTGAAATATAAAATTACTAAACGATAGACTTAAACTCGAAGTCTAACAATCTAAAAATACAGCAAATCGCGTATTTAAGAGATATTTTATTTGTCTATTTAATAGGAAAACAATAGATTTAATAAACTCGATTAATCCTTCCACTTAACTATTTAATAGTAAATCGGTATCTTAACCGACTTATACCGAATAATGAATTTTACAATCAAAGTTATTTGCAAGATACTGTATTTTTCAATCTCGATGAAATCGGTATCTTAATCGACTTAACTGACTTAACGTTATTTGCAAATCGGTATCTTAACCGACTCAACTAACTGCATTAAGGTACTCATAAATACGATTCCAACAAAATCACTCAGGAATATATTCTATTTAACAAAATATGCGTACAATAGTAATCAACCGCTTCTAATGAATACTGTCAGAAAACAATCCTGTTACAAAAAAATGAGACATAAGGAGTAACGTTCCATAATACACTACACCAAATATGGGCTGTTGCAACACCAAAAAAGTGTATCATTAGGCTCCAAAAGTGTTACAATAGATGTTTATGCAACACTTTTGCTAAAAATCAGTGTTGCATTTGCCGGCGTTGCAACAGCCTTCTATAGCAACGCTTTTTGTGTTTATTGCAACGCTTTTCAAAGTATTACAAAAAGAGTTTGGTGTAGTTTGTTGTAACACTTTTGCATGTTTTAGCAACATTTTCAATATGTTACAACAGACGAATGCAACACTTTTTTGCAACATTAAATGACTTAAAAATGTTACAAAGTGAGTATATTGCAACATATTTTTGCAACATTTTTATGCATTTTGCAATACTTTTGGTTTTTTTTTGCAACATTTATGTGCAACATTTTGGAATCTTTTGCAATACTTTTTGATATTTTTGCAACATTTCTCTGCAACATTTTAATTACTATTGTAATACTTTTAAATTTTATTGGCAACACTTTTTTGCAACATTTTTATTAGTTCACATTGCAATGTCCTGTTTGAAATTTCAATATCCATGCATGAAAGCATATACCAAACCAGAAATGACATTTCATTAATGTCCAACCAAACTAGAAATGACATTTCATTAATGTCCAACAAACATGTCAATAATGAAGGCCAAACATTAAACGCATAGTCTAAAGTCGAAACACACAAGTCTAAAGTACACCAAATTTACGTCCAAGTCGAAACACACAAGTCTAAAGTACACCAAAAGTACGTCACTCTGCGTAGTCTAAATAGTTAATGTTACTACACCAAAAGCACGCATATAGAAAGCAATACTTATGCACTGATCGTCAATCATCATTTTCGTCGTCGGCCTCGTGAGCATTGTCATCAGCGCGATCATCCTGCTGCTCCTGATCACTCTGCTCCTGCTCCTGATCACTGCCTTCCTCACTTTCGTCACCAGATGCAAGACATAACTCTTCAACATCAAGGTACTTAAAATCTGGATTGATTTCTCCCAATTTTGCTACTACCTTTGACATTTTCTCACACACCCTTTTATCTACCATCTCCTGCATTTCAGCCATGATTTCCTCCCTTAAAGACTTTTTCAGATCATCAATATCAGGAGTACTACTGGAAGTACAAAGTTTTTCTGTCATCGTTTTTCTGCATTTTCCAGATCTTCCTAAAAGCCAATTTGGTCCATGTTTTGGTTTTTTGACTTGTTCGCCCCCACTGCCAGCTTCAACAGTTGCAGTCTACGAAAAAGCATGATTAAACAAAAATACAAGACATTAAAACTGAAAAGAAAGTCTACCTCTAAAGGAAAAAAATGAATAGATGAAAAGGACTAAAAAAATGAAATACTTGCATCTTACCTTATATACGCGTCCTGGCTTCCGTTTACGAGTTTTGTCATAAATATCGTCTTTCGGAGCTAGCATTTTAGGATCTATCTTCTTTTCTGCTTTCTGCCAAAATTATGCAGAGTGACATAATTAGAAAATTAAAGCAAGTATAGAAGTGGTAATTTCATAAACACATTAGAAAATGAAAGCATCTTTTAAATAAAAGCTGGACATACTATGCCCTCTCCAATCTGCGCAAAACTTTTACGACCAGCAGTGTGCGCTTCTACCAACTGACGATTCTCTGCATTTTTCTTAGCTATATCCTGACCATTAAATAAAGTGCACATAATATAAAATAACTTACAACAATTTTGAAAAAAAAATTGTGAACAAGTACTAGCTAACGGATTGATATATTAGTCAATATACCTTAACGTCTTCATCCGCCCAATACTTGAGAAGAGCCTTGAATTCTTCGTTCGAAATGACAGGGGGCCTATTTCTTACCCTGTCTTCATCATTATCATATTTGAGATAATGGTCTTTCTTAATCCGGCTCTTGTACAGCCTCCACAAAGCACCAATAGTGCGCAAAGTATAGGTTCTTCCTTCCTCGGGAATATCATATTTTGTCTAATAAAATTAGTTAAAATTATTAGTGGCATTTACATGTGACTGACATACTACTGTCCTATTAATATGATGATACTTGTTACTCGAATTTTAAGAGAATCTCTATTGTATGTTTTTTTTCTATACAACAACAGTGATATGTTGGTCAGTCTAAAATAAGCTCAAGTTCATATGTATAGTGCAGATTGAGTTTATGTATCTAGTTCAGACTGAAACGCATAATTTAGTTAGTCTGAATTTGTTTTTACAAATTATCAGTGAACAGAAATATTTATGTGTCTTCCTTTATGTTATACTAGTATTGCCTAAAGCAGCTGAAGAATGTGGTAGGCCTCCAAACTGATTACAAAATATTTTGAAGTTACCTTAACAAAATTCCATAGTTCCTCCTTCTGTTGTTTTGGAAATTTGTGCCAATTGACGAGATCAAGTGGGACAGACTGCCTAGCCAATGTCCCCAAAAAGTTTTTATATTCAGACAAGTCTTTGTCAGTGTCAGCCACAGCCTGGAACTCGCAATTCAACTTAATAACCTTCTTCTCATCAGGCCTCCTTGTGTAAACATTATTCATTCGGTTTGGTCCTCTACGCTTGTTGCCTCCTAAAAGTGGTACAAAACACTTAAGTACTAATTCAACACAAAATCTGATTCAAGAATATATCGAGAAAACCTACAATTACCTGTTGAGGTTTCAACTATTTCTACATGAGTTTCTGAATGAGATGTCTGACCACCATCATCAACTTTGTTTTTTTCTTTTTCAAGGGTCTTTTGACGACCTTTCATCAACATGTAAGCTTCCATTGAACCAATTCCTTGATTGTTATATCTTTTTGCAGGCGCCGGTTGCAATAATGGTAAGCCTGGTGGTAAATCTTTAGGCAATGGAGGGGGAGGTGGTAAATTCTCAGAAATGACAGGGGAGGATGAATGTTTAGCTGGTTCAGACTGCATACTCAAGGCCTGCATTTACACAAGAAGTTGTAGTTGGCATAAGCTTTATCATCCTAATGTAACAAAGAATTGCTAAACCAACATATGAATTACTAAACAGTTATTAATATATATCAACTTAAAATCATGTACCTGTGTAGATAAAGGAGCTGTGGTCCTTGAACGTGTGTTCGGCCTAGAGACAGGATTGGTCACCTTCCCCTTTTTTTGCTTTTGAGCAACTTGTTTCGCCACGATCTCTTCGTCTTCTTTTTCAGCCTCGGACAAACTGTCATGTCCAGGAACGTACTCTCTATCAACTTCTGGCTCATCGTCCGCTTGAACCTTTTCCTCAACATTGTTCAAATTTAAACCGGAAGCAAGCTGTTTTAATCCCAACTCATCAACTTTTCTTTTATTTTCTGCAACCTTCAAAATCCTACCCTTTTCATAATCCGTTACCTAAAATTTGTAAAGAAAATGTACAAAAATATCAAATTTGACCCAAGGCATATTTAATTGAGTAACTAAACAGTAGATATTATTTAACCTTTGGAACAACTTGTCCAGCCTCAGTAGCTGCCATTCCACGAGTAGATCGACGATTGCCCCTCTGCTTCTTCAGCCCATCGATTGTCACAAATTTGCGCTTTGCTTGTAAACTGTTGGTGAAATTGGATGTAAAAACATATTAACATCACTACCTATATGTTAAGTAATAACAGAAAATAATGGATGCAATGTTACCTTCAAAATATTTTGTTCTTGGTCGCACAATTACATGTGGCTGCATTTGTGGCTTTGGCTGGTAATTATTGTCAATTATATGATTAACATAAAAGTCCAACCTCTCTCCTTCAGCTGTGTTTACAAAATCCTGTAAATCACGATCGTTATCAATAAGCTTCCAGCCACTCGCCACGTTCTTCACATAAACACCACCAATTTCTGTGTACTGCAGATCATCTTTCACGTAATCCATCACAACCGTGTACGAGAATCTGTCAGAATCTACATACTCCGGAATCTCAGTACATCGGCCGCCTAGATATTCAGTTTTTGAGAAATGTCCCTTGTCAAAGAACCTCAGAATGTAATCTTTACTTGCCATCCTGAAAACAAGCAAATAAGATAAATAATTAGCAATGGAAATATTCATGTACAGTTCTAAAATGTCAATATGCAGTTTAGGTGAACAGATAATAAAGAAAGGCCCTGATAATGAATTAAATAAAAAAAAAGCATTAATAATAAAGCAAATATGCAGTTAAAGCATAATGAACTAATTCAAGAAATATGAAATTAAGTACTGAACAGAAAATTACGAAAGCATTAAATATGAACTACAAAAAAACACACTAACAATAATGAACCACAATGAACTAATACAAGAAACTAATTGAATTTCAGTACCAATTACATAAAAGTTTTTTTTTGATAATTAAGGCAATATATTAGAAATAAAAGGCTGAAGCCAGTACTAGACATATTACACTACTTGAAACAACCAAATAAGTTGGCTATCCTTCAGGTGTCATTCTGTTCTTCAGGTGTAACAGGGATTTTTTTCATCGGAACGTCATCTCTGCACCAATTGATGATATCATCATTTATTGGTGCAGGATACACATGACCTGTGTCACTAACATCTTCAACTGTATTCATCTCGTCTTCTACTTCAGAATATTGATCCTTCGGAGATTTCTTGACAACAAAATGCAAATTCTTCTCAACAGGATCTTGAATATAAAAGACCTGTTGTACTTGTGTAGCGAGAACGAAGGGATCCTCCTTTTGACATACCCTGTTGAAGTTCACTCTTGTTAGCCCATAGCAATCCTTATCTTTTTTATACCAACAACATTTAAATACAACAACAGTCAATGCTCCCCAGTAGTCGACTTCAATGATATCCTCAATTGCACCATAGTAACCTACATCTCCAACTACTGGATTTTGGTCTTTTGCACTCGCGAAACTGGTGGTTAATGCAGTGAGAAAGACACCACTATTTTGTGTCGTACACCTACTATCTCTATGCTTGGTGTGAAATCTATATCCATTGACAACATAACCAGAGAATCTCTTTGCTGCACGATGAGGCCCCTTTGCCAAGCTGGACAATTCGTCTGAAACATCATCTCTGTGTTGAACTGCCTCTTTCAGCCACTTGTGAAATTCAGTCATATGTGTTCTTGCCCTTTTAAACTTCTTTGACTTTGCATCTTTTTCAACCAAGGTACGGTGTTCACTACATTTATAATATATATGCATAAATTAGCTTTCTTATAATGCTTCATACACTTCTAAAATTTGAATCAAAATTTTTCGTATATAAAAAAACTTACTCTTTTAACTTCTCAATTTCCAGGTTGTCGCAATTGCATAATATGTAACGATGAGCCTTGGTCCATGTTTTTTCGTCCAGATGCACAGACTTCCCTTCTCTGTTTTTACGAGATCCAATAGGATGTCCAGCATTTTTGTCACAGTCCTTTGGATCACTTCTGTTTCCACATTGCTCATTGAACAATCTGGAACAAAATGTCAAACATTCTTCAACCAAGTAGCCTTCTGCTATGCTCCCTTCTGGCTTACTCCGATTTCGAACATATGATTTCAATTTGCACAAATACCTTTCAACTCCAAACATCCACCTTAAGTGCACCGGTCCACCGAATTCAATTTCCTTGCACAAGTGAATTGGTAAGTGAACCATGATGTCGAAAAATGCAGGTGGAAAGATCATTTCAAGTTCACAAAGTATCTCGATAATTTCATTTTGCAACTTCTCAACGTCTTCTAATTCAATGACTTTGCCACATATACCCCTAAAGAATGCCCCCAACCTCATCAAAGGTATTGCTACCTCAGGTTTCAGAGTTTTAACCACAGCAAATTGTAAAAGAATTTGAAGAACAAAATGCGCGTCATGACTCTTATAACCCGATAGCTTTCGCTCTTTCATTTGAACGCACCGGCTGATATTAGAAGCAGTTCCGTATGGTAACTTAGCATTCATCAGAACTGAGAGAAACATTTCTTTCTCTTCTTTCGTCATATCAAAACTAGCTGCTCTAATTTCAACATGCTTGTTATCAGCACATTTGACAGGATGAAGACTTTTTCTAATCCCCATTTCTTCCAAATCGTGACGAGCATTAAGATGATCTTTTGTCTTGCCCCCGATATTTAACAAAGTCCCCAATATTTTATCGAAAATGTTCTTCTCAATATGCATAACATCAAGGTTATGCCTAACCATATTACTACTCCAATATGGTAATTCGAAAAAAATGGACTTTTTCTTCCAAGGACAATCTGATGAAGAACCCGTATGCTTCGTCTGTTGCTTCCCAAAATCATTTTCATAACCAGACAACAGTTCCTCAACCTGCATTCCGGTTAACATTTCTGGACACGTTAGCAGTTCCACATCTCCATTAAATCTCCGCGTATCAGACCTCCACTTATGATCAGGAGGAAGAAATTTTCTGTGGTTTAAATAGACAACCTTTTTACTATGTTTCAAATATGTTGATGAGGTCTCGTAGTGGCATGAAGGGCAGGCAAGTTTACCTTTCGTGCTCCAACCCGATAAAATTGCATATCCCGGAAAGTCACTTATCGTCCATAAGAGGCTAGCGTGTAGCTTAAATGTGTTGTCCACCCTTGCATCATAAGTTTCTATCCCAACATCCCATAATTCCTTCAACTCCCCAATTAATGGTTGCATATACACGTCGATTTCGTTACCCGGATAAATAGGGCCAGGGATTAAAGTTGAAAGAAGTAGGTTTTCTTGTTTCATGATTAACCAGGGGGGCAGATTGTAATTTACTAACACAACTGGCTAGGTGCTGTGAGAAATATTCATTGTTCGATAAGGATTGAATCCGTCCGCAGCTAAACCTAATCTAACATTTCTAATTTCCCCCGCGAATTCAGGATACTTTGTATCCATTGACTTCCAACCCTGCCCATCAGCCGGATGCCTCAACTTGCCATCCTTCTTTCGTGCTAAAGCATGCCAGGTCATTGACTTCGAGAAATCAGAAGTCAAGAACATTCTTTGCAGCCTTGGCTTTAAAGGAAAATATCTCATCACTTTTGCTGGGATTTTTGTTTCGTTCGACAAATTTGTGTTTGCATTAGGTTTATTCTTATCTTCAACTACTTTCCATCTTGAGGTTCCACACTTTTTACAAGTATCCAGGCCCTCATTTTCAGCCCAAAATAACATGCAGTCATTTGGACATGCATGTATCTTTTGGTAATCTAAACCTAATTCTTTAATCATACCCTTGGCTACATTGAAAGATGACGGGAGATTTACATTGGGAAAAACCTCCTTTATCAACTCAAGCAAATCGGTAAATGCCGACTCGCTAAATCCATGGATGCACTTTAGCTGGTAAAGCCAAACTATGAAACTTAGTCGAGTAAAATTTTTACACTCTGGATATAAAGGCTGCCCACCCCCCTTAACTTTCCCAAAAAAATTCCTTGCATCATCATTCATTCCCTTTCTACCTCCATATTTAGTAGCATCATTACCCCCATATGCATCAGATTTCATCGCCTCGAAATCATCTCCTAAACCCATACCTATATCAGTATCCATCTCATCTACAACGCGGTCTATCTTAAGGTTTGACACCTCGTAAATCCATTCAGCGGAATGGGCACAAGGGCCATTGCATATGAGATGCTCAATTATACCCTTGGCACCACTCCAGAATACGTTACTACATAATTTACAGGGGCACACCAACTCATTGCCTACGGCATATCTAGCGAATGCGTTCGTAACAAAATCTTCCACCCCCTTCCTATATTTATCACTATATTTCGGAAGTGATATCCATTTCTCTCCTTCAAGATCCATTCTCTACATAATTGATTTCAAACAAAAAACACCATACATCAAAAAAGAACATACCTAAGAAATCTCAGTAAATTCGCACTCTCTACTGAACAAAGCACTAATTTTAACCAATTCCACATGTATTTTGACCCCTAAAAAAATAAGCATACTCTGTACTCAATAAGCATTATCTAGTATAAATTACTCTGCTGGTAACAAATTACCTCAAAGAAGATCAGAATCAAACAGCCAAATCAGAAATTATAAGCATATAAAACTAACAAAGGATGCAGCATACAAAAATTGACATAAAATCATGTCAAATTAACAAACAATTAAAAGCATATAAAACTGACAAATCAGAAATTATAAGCATATAAAACTGACAAATCAGATGCAACATACAAAAATTGAACCAAAATCATGTCAAATTAACAAACAATTACCAAAAAATTAACATATAAAAACTGAATGGTGTTAATTAACATATAAAGAAGACGTACTAGCTCACATACACAAATTGAACAAATAATCAACATATAATACTAGTTTTAATCGCACAAAAATTATGAACATATAAAATTAAACATATAATCCAAAGATTTTCACATGCATACACTTATATCCTTGTATAATCTAACATAATCGAAAAAATATGGGTACTTTACCTTGAATTAAAGTTGTAACTGATGCTCCACAGTCCACTCCAACTTTTCTAGATCTAATCGATTTGGGGTTTTACGGTTTTGCGGTTTGAATTAGGGGCTTGAGAGAGGTGTAAGAGATTAGTGAGAGAGATGAGAGAGGGAGAGATAGTCGAGAGAGGTGAGGTCGAGAGTGAGGTCGAGAGAGATGAGGGAGATCTGAGAGAGTGAGGGAGAGAGGTCTGAGAGATTAGCGGGAGAGATGAGTGAGAGAGATGCGAGAGGAAGACATGGTCGTGAAGTCGAGAGAGAGATCTGAGAGACTGAGAGAGAGGTCTGTGAGAGAGAGATGAAAGAGTGAGGTTTAGTTATTTTGTGTAATAAAACATTATTACAGAGTTTTGTGTAATAGGAGTAATAGTTTTGGTACGAAAAATTTTTGGCAAGGCCCGGGAATAAAATTTTAGAAAGCCCGCTCATAATTTCGGTAAAGTTGACCCAAAATGTTGCAATATTGTATCTGTATTGTAACGCTTTTTAAAAAGTATAAAAAGCGTTGCAATGTTATAAAAATGCAAAATTATCATTTTGCTTGCAACACTTTTGGTATTTCTTGCAACACTTTATAAACTATTGCAATAGACTACCAAGTTTTGTGTCTATTGTAACACTTTGTGTAACACTTATACATATCGGTGTTGCAATAGGCCATATTTGGTGTAGTGATACTAAACCATTTTTTCCTGACAGTTACACATTTGTTGAAAATATTTGTTGGTTATTTATTCAAAATAATTAAAAATACTAACTTTTTTATTCAAAATATTATTCAAGTTTGAAAAATGCAAAAAAACTGAGTTTTCTTTCTCATTCGCCCACGCAGTGTACAGATATATAACATACAGTAAGTGTCCCATACAAATCAAATTATTATGTCACCCAAGGGTACTCATATTCCCCGTAGTCAATTAAAAAATCCAACCTTCATGTCCGAAAAAATAAACCCAAAACAAAAATTTAAAATAAAAAAACAACAATAGAAGTAAATAACAATATACTCAACACTCAAAAATTTTAATGTTGATCCCAATCGTCATTTATCTCAAAACCATCCGTCCAACTACATATTAAATATTTTATTACATCTATCGAAATGCTTTTGCCGTTTTGCGCATATTTTTAAATCTTCACAGATTAATTAAACATTACAATATTTTACAACTTTAAAAAATGGTTTAAATGTGTGAATACCGAGATTCAAATTAAAGAGAGTCGGCAAATCGAAAGTTTTTTTTCAATATTTTATAAGATCTATCGAAATCCTTTTGCGCATCTTTTCACATCTTTACAAATAAATTCACCATATTCCTAAGCAAAATGCTTTACAAATTGTTATAATGATCTGTTTAAAGTAACTGCATTAAGGTACTCATAATACGATTTCGACAAAATCACTCAGGAATATATTCTGTCTTACAAAATATGCTTACAATAGTAATTAACCGCTTCTAATGAATACTGTCAGAAAACAATCCTGTTACCAAAATATGAGACATAAGGAGTAACGTTCCATAATACTAAACCATTTTTTCCTCCCAGTTACACATTTGTGAATTCTTTGTTGAAAATATTTGTTGGTTATTTATTCAAAATAATTAAAAAAACTAACTTTTTAATTCAAAATATTATTTAAGTTTTAAAAAACCAAAAATACTAAACGATAGACTTAAAGTCGAAGTCTAACAATCTAAAAATACAGCAAATCGCGTATTTAAGAGATATTTTATTTGTCTATTTAATAGGAAAACAATAGATTTAATAAACTCGATTAATCCTTCCACTTAACTATTTAATAGTAAATCGGTATTTTAACCGACTTATACCGAATAATGAATTTTACAATCAAAGTTATTTGCAAGATACTGTATTTTTCAATCTCGATGAAATCGGTATCTTAATCGACTTAACTGACTTAACGTTATTTGCAAATCGGTATCTTAACCGACTCAACAAACTGCATTAAGGTGCTCATAAATACGATTCCAACAAAATCACTCAGGAATATATTCTATTTAACAAAATATGCGTACAATAGTAATCAACCGCTTCTAATCACTACTGTCAGTAAACAATCCTGTTACCAAAATATGAGACATAAGGAGTAACGTTCCATAATACTAAACCATTTTTTCCTCACAGTTACACATTTGTTGAAAATATTTGTTGGTTATTTATTTAAAATAATTAAAAATACTAACTTTTTTATTCAAAATATTATTCAAGTTTGAAAAATGCAAAAAAACTAAGTTTTCTTTCTCATTCGCCCACGCAGTGTACAGATATATAACATACAGTAAGTGTCCCATACAAATCAAATTATTATGTCACCCAAGGGTACTCATATTCCCCGTAGTCAATTAAAAAATTCAACCTCCATGTCCGAAAAAATAAACCCAAAACAAAAATTTAAAATAAAAAAACAACAATAGAAGTAAATAACAATATACTCAACCTTCCAAAATTTTAATGTTGATCCCAATCGTCATTTATCTCAAAACCATCCGTCCAACTACATTTTAAATATTTTATTACATCTATCGAAATGCTTTTGCCATTTTGCGCATATTTTTAAATCTTCACAAATTAATTAAACCTATTCCTATTTTACAACTTTAAAAAATGGTATAAATGTGTGAATACCGAGATTCAAATTAAAGAGAGTCGGCAAATCAAAAGTTTTTTATCAATATTTTATAAGATCTACCGAAATCCTTTTGCGCATCTTGTCACATCTTTACAAATAAATTCACCATATTCCTAAGCAAAATGCTTTACAAATTGTTATAATGATCTGTTTAAACTAACTGCATTAAGGTACTCATAAATACGATTTCAACAAAATCACTCCGGAATATATTATGTCTTACAAAATATGCTTAGGAATATATAACGTACACTAAGTGTCCAATAGAAATCAAATTATTATGTCACCCAAGGGTACTCATATTCCCCGTAGTCAATTAAACAATTCAACCTTCATGTCCGAAAAAATAAACCCAAAACATAAATTAAACAATTCAACGTTATTTGCAAATCGGTATCTTAACCGACTCAACGTTATTTGTAAGATACAGTTCAAACTCGATGAAATAATAACGGATAAAGTAATAATCTCGCTTAAGTAATATTTTGATCAATTCCACATTTGGGGCAATAGAATAACGTTATACGTGCCATTGTTAGCCATATAATAAGAATTTATGAAAATTGATTGTCAAAAAATTTTCTTTTCGGTCAATTCATAATATGACCATCTCCCATATCAAATTTATTAATACTAACGTCCAACAAATTTAACAATACCATCAAAATGCTTATTTGGAATTGTATATTTATAACCTAAATTCCATTTTGATTTTTATTCTACATGAGTATGAATTATACTAACCTACATTTCGCCCAAAATTAGTTAAAACAATCAAGATAAATAGGCTTGAATGAAAACATTACCAGATGAAAAGAACTTATACTACATAAAAAGTCAACACTAATACTGGTTGTTCGTTGAAACATTTGCAAAATAGATGAGAATACATAATAAAACATTCAACTTGAAAATAGTCGTAGCTAATAATATGAACAAATCTGGCAGATTGAGATCCCCAGTCAGCTGCCTTCATCATATTCCATGGACTTCGCAGAATCTATAGAAAAATATGTATTTCTGTTATAACGATAATTCCAAATTTTTAATATTATGCAAGGGAATACCTTTCTCGTAGCTTTTCAACCGTCTCACTGCTTGAATTAACATAAAATGTGGTAGCTCCCATATTCCTAATAGCAGTCACACCGGTGTAATGGTTACGAATCATTCTGCAGCAGGATATGATAATAACAACAGGTTGCTCTGTAGCTTCCTTTAGAGAAGTGTCGAATGCAGTAGCAAGCTCGTTCCAAAAAACTACCTTCACATTGTGACTACATAACAAAGACAAAACATTTTTATAGCTAAAAGAAGTATTTAACAGATCGTATAGAATACAAAATGAACACATAAATTGGTTACATGAGATCTGTAACAACAAACTCCCTATAGTATTGATCTCCATTGCTTGTGTTTGTAACATGTTTTACAGGCTTCAACTCATCAACAATGCCAACAATATCTGAAAACATTGTTGGTTCTTAGAACTACGCTTTGAATAAAAGATTTCAGTGGACATACTAATATGAACAATACTCTTAAACGACAGATTTACCTATCAAGTCATTTTCTTCTTCCTTAACATTCGCAAAATGTTTAAGATTCGTAAACTTGAAAACATTTTCTGGAATAAGCAACCAATTTCCGTCCACAACCGTGACAACTGTGTTCTTCGTGATTATAATTTGTAATTCACCTTTGAAACATTTATACTTTTCTGTAAAAGGCGCCACCGAAAAGTTACATAACTCATAGATCTTCCCAAAGATAAATTGATCATCTAAATCATCTATAAGGGAAGATTCAATCCAACCATGCATACGCTCGAGCTGTATTAAGAATTATCACATGAAGTATTATAACATGAACGTAGAAATTTTAGTGAAAATTAAAAAATGATATAATGATAGTTGACTTACATATCGATCTATGAATATCAAATGAACGCCATTCATGCTTCCAGGTTCTGTATTTGGTTGTGTCCATTTTCGTGCTAATCGAACCTTTATCTTCGATTCATGTTTCTTTGTTAGCTCAAGTTCAGCTAAGCTCTCATAGTCCATGATTGTGTTTGTTTATCTCTATTACACAGAAAAAGATAGAACTGAGATAAAGATGAAAAAATTTAGTTTTGGTAGTACCCTTTCAAGTGGGTCTCTTACGGAGTATGTGTGTACCGAAACAGGTAATTGTACTATCATAAATACATAATTAAGTAAACACTTTACACTTTTGTGATACCATATTTATTCCAATGAATTAATATTTTTCCTTAATTATCATTTGTGAAAAAATAACAAATCATCATCTTCTATATATAATAGCAGAACAAGGGGTTTTTTTGAGCCAATAAAACCCATGTGAATTTACAATTTTACCCTTGTATTTTAAAAAATTACATTAATTGCCACTCCCTTATTTTGAAGAAAAAAATTAATTTATTTTTGTGTTTGTGGGGAATTGAACCCACAACCTCCTCTATGTAAATATTCCTACAAACCATTGGGCTACTTATGTTTTTTAGTAAGCAGTGAAAGTTTTTTTTACATAATTTCGACCTCTTTATCAATTTCTGGAAAATCTCTCTATCAATTTTTGGAAAATGACCCGTCCTCGTACGGGTTAATATAACAACTCATAAATAATGAAATCTTTTGAAAGGAATATGTAAATTCATGCTATTACAACATTTTGCTTTTAAAGTTAGCTTTTTGTTAATTTAAAAAAAATGATTAAAAAGTTTGTAATATAAGAAAAATTTATACAAATTATAAATAAAAAATAACGACAAATATATCATAATAAGTTAGAAGAACAACTACTTATGAGTAATTATTTTTAATTCCTTGACTATAAGCCGATAATCAAATATGATAAATCTCTTTATGCCTAAATTTGGGGATGTTCGGCGGAAGTCTTTTTCAAAATAAATCAACTTATTTAAAAAGAAAAGTTAGATATACTAACTTTTATTTGGAACTTATAGAATCCTAACTATAGTTTAAATAATTGTATAACAGAAAATTATAAAAAAAATGGAATTTTTACCCGATAAGAAGTTCATAAGCCGTTCAAAAAAGTTCTGACAAACATCAACTCTTATTACCTAAACTTATAGCTTAAATGTTGATAACTTAAACTTAGATGCAAGTTTAATACAGCAACCGCAACATATGATGCTACCGAGAAGGAAGTAGTATGTTAGGTCAATACTCCTATTATTCAATATGTTTTTGATTTACGAATTAACAAATATGTCCATTGTTTCTTTACCGTTATGTCAAAATGCCGAATCCATAACATGTTTTAATATATCTGTCATACTATTTATTGAGATTTATTATAGTATCCCAATTTTATTCTTAGTAAATTATTTCTTGATTAACATCAATTCTAAGGTATATCGTTCCTATGAATCGAGGTTAAATGTCAAGGAAAAGACTGTTGTTGACGATAGAAAAAATATCATGCATCCTCAGTTTCCCAGCTAATATGTGAAGAGCTACCTTCTCTATTAGATGGACGAAATTTACCAAGGTTGATAAGTTAACAAACTACATCCATGTATCTTTAACATTTATAACGTTTATTAATAAGCAAAACACGTTTTGCAATGATACCACTTTTGGTTTCACCTTTATTTTAGTTTCACCCCTATTCTGGTATCATCTCTATACTTCTATTTCTATTATAATTCCCTGAAATTATTTATTAGAAGCGGTTGATTACTATTTTACGCATAATTTGTAAGACAAAATATATTCCCCAATGATTTTGTTGGAATCGTAATTCTGAGTACTTTAAAACAGTTAGTTTTGTATATTTAACATTAATGAACATTTGAAAACGAAATTAGGTAAAGAGGTGATGGACATTGCTACCATTCCAACCACAAATAACCATAGAACTCGACTACTATTTCCTACTATTACAACATTTTGCTTTTAAAGTTAGATTTTTCTTAATTAAAAAAAAATTTAAACTAATATGTTGATAAATTAAATTTTATGAACGGGATACTTTCATCGCAACTAATATGTAGTTTTTCATACAGACCATAATTTCGTAATTATTATGCTTTTTATAAAAATTGAATAAAACATTGAAATTGCGTTGGTGACAGAAACAATTGGGATTGAGGGAGTAGGAGAGAATTAGATAATTTCTGTAACAATACTTTACAAAAGAAACGCCATTCGGATTATATGTTACTTTTTTAAAAATAATATAATAAAATTGCAATCTTATTATTATAATTCTTAAATTGTAAATAAAAATTATTAATTATTTAACATAAATCTTCGAGATCATGCTTCGCACGAGTTATCATCCAAATATTAAATAATATACATATCATGCGAATGTACCAATAATTCACAACTACTGCATCTCAATGACTATGGTCCACAAATTACTTAATTGACCTCCATCAAAAACAAAGACCGATATTGTTTGTTCATTCATTACATAATAAAATACTTAAACCAAGAAAGTGGGGTTGCAAATATATTCAAATAAAATCCAAATTTTGCAGTCACAGCTGTCAACCCTTCTCACTTCATCATCATATTCCATGGACTTCCCAGAATCTGAAAAGGAGAAAATTGCTTTTGTAAGATGTTGAACACCTATGCATATTTATCTACTGTATCTTCTAATTCACTACCTCCGGCGTAGCAAATCAACCCTCTCACAGTTTGAATTTATGTAAAAAGTCGAAGCTCCCACATTGGTGACTGCTTTCACACCGGTACAAGTGTTACGAAAGATCTTGCAACAGGATATGATAATGACAACAGGTTGCTCAGTAGTATGATTTACAGCAATGTCGAAAGCTGTAGCAACCTCATTCCAAAAAACGACTTTAACTTTGTCACTACATAACAAATAAAAGAAATTTACGTCCATACAATAGTATTGAACATTTAATAGAAAATACACGTGAAAAACATATTTTCCTTACATCAAATCCGTAACAAACAACTCGATAAAGTGCTGATCTCCGTCTCTTGTGTTTCTAACATATTTCACAGGCCTAATGTCATCAACAACGCCAACAATATCTACAAATATGAGTTTTTATTAGATCTGTAGATGACTTTTTCTAAGATCCAACACAAAAGACCACATCACTGGACATACTATTAAAAACAATTGTCATTCAGAATTTTTTTACCTATCAAGTGACTTTCTTCTTCGCGATCTTCCTTAAAATAATGAAGATTGATAAACTTGAAAATATTCTGAGGAATAAGAGAGGCATTTTGTTCCACAAGCCTGATAACTGTGTTCTTTGTCAGGACAATTTGTAAATCGGCCTTGAAACATTTATCCTTCTTTGTCATTGGAACCACAATAAAGTTACATATCTCGTAGATTTTCCCACCGACTAATTGCTCATCAAAAACTTGTCGGAGGCAAGATGGAATCCAACCATGCATACGGTCGTGCTAGGTTAAATATGTAAACGTATAAAGGAAATTATTAACATTCAACATCAAATATTTCAATTTAAAATAAGTAGAGAAATTTGATTACGATAGTATCCTTACAGATTGATCAATGAAAACCAAATGTACACCACTGACTCTTCCAGGGTCTCTGTTTGTTTCGCTCCATTTTCGTGCCAATCGAACTTTTGTTCTCCAATCATTTCTCTTTGTTAATTGAAGCTCGGCTAAGCTTTGATACTCCATGAATGTGTTTTGTTTATCTCTATTGTACGAAGAAAGAGAGAACTGAAATAAAGTTTGATTATGTGTGGTAGAAATGTTTGAAATGGGTGTGTAGTGTGTCAGTATATAGTCACTTCATTCTTTACTACTTCAATAAACAAAGTATGGTTATTGTATTATGACCCGAAAATATCCACTGATAACACTTTGAAGACTACAAATTTGCACAACTTTCTTTTTCAACAAAAGCATTTACTCAATAAATTGAAAAAATGTATAAATTTGTAAACCTTAACACAAATTTTAATGAAAAAAAGTCACATATTCGACAAAAATATACCAATATTCGAAATACCTTGCATTATTATCTTATATTTTGCATTATTATCTTATATTTTACATTATTATCTTATACGATTCCAACAAAATCACTCAGGAATATATTCTGTCTTACAAAATATGCGTACAATAGTAATCAACCGCTTCTAATGAATACTGTCAGAAAACAATCCTGTTACCAAAATATGAGACATAAGGAGTAACGTTCCATAATACTAAACCATTTGTTCCTCAGAGTTACACATTTGTGAATTCTTTGTTGAACATATTTGTTGGTTATTTATTCAAAGTAATTAAAAAAACTAACTTTTTAATTCAAAATATTATTTAAGTTTTAAAAATACAAAAATACTGAGTTTTCTTTCTCATTAGCCCACGCAGTGTACAGTTATATAATGTACACTAAGTGTCCCTTACAAATCAAATTATTATGTGACCCAAGCGTACTCATATTCCCCGTAATCAATTAAACAATTCAACCTTCATGTCCGAAAAAATAAACCCAAAACAAAAATTTTAAATAAAAAAACAACAATAGAAGTAAATAACAATATACTCAACAATCCAAAATTTTAATGTTGATCCCAATCGTCATTTATCTCAAAACCATCTTTCCAACTACATTTTAAATATTTTATTACATCTATCGAAATGCTTTTGCCGTTTTGCGCATATTTTTAAATCTTCACAAATTAATTAAACCTATTCCTATTTTACAACTTTCAAAAATGGTATAAATGTGTGAATACCGAGATTCAAATTAAAGAGATTCGGCGGTTCGAAAGTTTTTTATCAATATTTTATGAGATCTATCGAAATCCTTTTGCGCATCTTTTCACATCTTTACAAATAAATTCACCATATTCCTAAGCAAAATGCTTTACAAATTGTTATAATGATCTGTTTAAACTAACTGCATTAAGGTACTCATAAATACGATTCCAACAAAATCACTCAAGAATATATTCTATCTTACAAAATATGCGTACAATAGTAATCAACCGCTTCTAATGAATACTGTCAGAAAACAATCCTGTTACCAAAATATGAGACATAAGGAGTAACGTTCCATTATACTAAACCATTTTTTCCTCACAGTTACACATTTGTTGAAAATATTTGTTGCTTATTTATTCAAAATAATTAAAAATAATAAATTTTTTATTCAAAATATTATTTAAGTTTGAAAAATGCAAAAAAACTGAGTTTTCTTTCTCATTACCCACGCAGTGTACAAATATATAACATACAGTAAGTGTCCCATACAAATCAAATTATTATGTCACCTAAGGTTACTCATATTCCCCGTAGTCAATTAAACAATTCAACCTTCATGTCCGAAAAAATAAACCCAAAACAAAAATTCAACCACATACATAAACAACAATAGAAGTAAATAACAATATACTCAACCTTCCAAAATTTTAATGTTGATCCCAATCGTCATTTATCTCAAAACCATCCGTCCAACTACATTTTAAATATTTTATTACATCTATCGAAATGCTTTTGCCGTTTTGCGCATATTTTTAAATCTTCACAAATTAATTAAACCTATTCCTATTTTACAACTTTAAAAAATGGTATAAATGTGTGAATACCGAGATTCAAATTAAAGAGAGTCGGCAAATCGAAAGTTTTTTATCAATATTTTATAAGATCTATCGAAATCCTTTTGCGCATCTTTTCACAACTTTACAAATAAATTCACCATATTCCTAAGCAAAATGCTTTACAAATTGTTATAATGATCTGTTTAAACTAACTGCATTAAGGTACTCATAAATACGATTCCAACAAAATCACTCAGGAATATATTCTGTCTTACAAAATATGCTTACAATAGTAATTAACCGCTTCTAATGAATACTGTCAGAAAACAATCCTGTTACCAAAATATGAGACATAAGGAGTAACGTTCCATAATACTAAACCATTTTTTCCTCACAGTTACATATTTGTGAATTCTTTGTTGAAAATATTTGTTGGTTATTTATTCAAAATAATTAAAAAAACTAACTTTTTAATTCAAAATATTATTTAAGTTTTAAAAATCCAAAAATACTGAGTTTTCTTTCTCATTAGCCCACGCAGTGTATAGATATATAACGTACACTAAGTGTCCCATAGAAATCAAATTATTATGTCACCCAAGGGTACTCATATTCCCCGTAGTCAATTAAACAATTCAACCTTCATGTCCGAAAAAATAAACCCAAAACATAAATTTAAAATAAAAAAACAACAATAGAAGTAAATAACAATATACTCAACACTCCAAAATTTTAATGTTGATCCCAATCGTCATTTATCTCAAAACCATCCATCCAACTACATTTTAAATATTTTATTACATCTATCGAAATGCTTTTGCCATTTTGCGCATATTTTTAAATCTTAACAGATTAATTAAACCTATTCCTATTTTACAACTTTAAAAAATGGTATAAATGTGTGAATACCGAGATTCAAATTAAAGGGACTCGGCGGATCGAAAGTTTTTTATCAATATTTTATGAGATCTATCGAAATCCTTTTGCGCATCTTTTCACATCTTTACAAATAAATTCACCATATTCCTAAGCAAAATGCTTTACAAATTCTTATAATGATCTGTTTAAACTAACTGCATTAAGGTACTCATAAATACGATTCCAACAAAATCACTCAGGAATATATACTGTCTTACAAAATATGCTTACAATAGTAATTAACCGCTTCTAATGAATACTGTCAGAAAACAATCCTGCTTCCAAAATATGAGACATAAGGAGTAACGTTCCATAATACTAAACCATTTTTCCCTCACAGTTACACATTTGTGAATTCTTTGTTGAAAATATTTGTTGGTTATTTATTCAAAATAATTACAAAAACTAACTTTTTAATTCAAAATATTATTTAAGTTTTAAAAATCCAAAAATACAGTAATCCTATTTTAAATCTTTCAAAAATGGTTTCCATGTGTATAAACATCTATATAAATCCATATAAATCCATATCATTATTCGGATTTTAAACAGATCATTATTTTAAATCCATTATTTTACTCTAATTAACAATTAAACATATCAACTATATAAATCCATATAATTATTCAGATTTTAAAAACTTCCTCGGAAATTAATCAGTTAAATCGTAGGTTCTTATAACCATGCATGCAAAATAGTAACCAAACGCAGAACTGTAATCAAGTTTTATAAACATTAAATAAATACAACACGCCTTATTACAACGACTGCATACAGAGTACACACATTTACACTGCTTACATTGGGAAATTAAATCGTTTCAACTTTAGAACTGACCGTAGAAACCTTCGTCACATTCTCAAAAACTCTACATAAATATTTAAACTAATCACAAAACACACAAGAAAAACTTTCTTATAATGGAGATTGGATGGGAGTTGCCTATCAATGGTTTTATCAAAGCCAACGTCCACGCCGAAACCTACGATCAGGTCAATGCAAATGGTAACAATTCAGGATTGGGAGTGGTTTTAAGGGATCATACCGGTGAAATCCTTTTGATGGTTTCTGGTACTATAAGGAATATAACAGCAAGAGCGAATGAATTATGGGCCATGTTAATTGCTTTGCGTTGTGCATTTTATGAGAAAAAAAAAGTGATCCTCGAAACTGAAAGTGCAGAGGCAGTAAGGGAGTGGGACGATTGGAGGTGGTTTCTTGACCCAAACCACAATAGAGTGATTCAACAACTTGAGAAGCGCAAAAAAGACAACAACGGTGTTGTTCAAGTTCACATCATACAACAAAGTCAGAATACATTAGCTAGATACCTTGCCGCGGATGGAGGCCAAAGTCGAACCAGTTTGGTTGTTTTCCGCAGACCATTTGGAAGAGTTAGAGAGATATGGCATTTGGATATGGGTTTGGGCATGGTGGGGGGAAATTTTGAATTGTTGGAAGAAGAAGATTACTTGCAGCAGCAACAGCAGGAGATAGAGGATGGGTTTAACGGAGTTGCTGAATGGTTAGTGCATGATGTTGGATCTCCTAATCTCGTCCCACCGTAATTAAATGTATTATCAGTGTTCCCCAAACTTTTTCATGTCATCTATTCTGTATTCTATATTCCTAAGTTCTTTTGTAATCTCCAAATCGAATCTGGATTTAAAATGGCGTTATGTTTGCTACTTTTTTATGACTTCATGCTATAAAAATCGAATGTATTATTGAATGCTATAAATAATGTTGCAATGTAGTACTATATTCGAACTTGGTAATTTCCCATCCAATCACCATCGTTGACGTAAGACGACGTACTAAAGAGTAGTTACATTACTGTCACTCGTTTCAGTTTTATAGCTTTACTTTAACATCTTGGTACAAAAACTATTTAAAGAAATGCATGTACACGCACAGTCTGCCATATTCTTATATCTGTCCACAACATCAGAAGCTCCAATTACACTGACAGAAAAGTTGAAAAGTAGAATCAACTGGCTTGGGGCGGCTTGGTGTCGAGGCCTTCTTTTCCCTGTCTTTGTCGAACTACACGAGTCCCCAAAATATTAGTTGGCATCCATTCCATATGGTTCAGTACTTGAACAACTTATAACTCAGTTCTAACTTCCTGTTTCGGTCAAGATTCAAGATCAGTAACACATTTCAAATATTATCTAATTTTAAAAAATTATTCTAATAGATTACAATACTTTTAAACTTCTTTAAAACAATACCCTTGAACCAAAAAGCAATTTTACTATATCATAATAAGCATAAAGCTCGATAATAACAATAAAGCTCGATAATACACCTAACGAAAATTTTAATTTATTCTATTGGCACAAATCTATATTTCATCTAAATATTACTTACGCGAGATTAATACTTTATCACCTATTTTTATGTCAAAGCTTAACTACGGTTTGTACTTGAAATTTATTCTAGACGGATCCCTAGAATAAATCAAATCCCTAGAAAAAAGTTTATTCAAATATCATCTTACAATATTACTTGAGGATCAAACAAATAAATGAATGACGTCTATTTTATTCACAAATGTAATACATTTCAATTTCGGCAAATTAATATTAGATACAATTAACATCTTCTTACAAAATATTGTTACATATCCTTGCATAATGGAGACATTGTATTTTCCAACCCTAAGACAAATAGTTTTAAAAAAATTTGTATGAGTTAATACTCCAACCACACCGTTGTAAAATTCATTATTCGGTATAAGTCGTTTAATACACCGATTTAATATTAAATATATAATTGCAAGGACGCATCGAGTTGATTAAATGTTCTTCGAATATAATTCATAAGATTATTCGTATTTCACTAATATAATAGGTTCTTTACTCAAAACACATTAATCATTGCTCAACCACATAAATTATTCATATATATATTATTCACATATCTCGGTGAATGAAAATTCGATATACTGTGAAATTTTTTGAACAAAATTTCCTTCTTAATGACAAATAATGGACGTACGGTGGTCTCGACTAAAAAGATAATTAGCTTTCAAATATTATATGGATTGTATGGATTACAGTTCCAATTGTAGGGTTGTCACAATTCATTAATGAATATAAGCTTTATTACATAATTCACTTTTATTTGCAAGGTTCAATCCACTTAATTATATGATTTTCAAACCCAATTAATCCAGTCATTTCTCGGTTCTTTTAGATCAAACTCGGCAACTATCATATCGATATATCATATAATCACTTAGTAATTCCTCGGTTCTTTTATATTTTCATTGGCCCTTAATAATTTGTTTAAAATTTATTATCTTATCCATTTACCGAAAATTTTAATATATATGTTTATTTGCCCAAATCGGGATTGGATCAACATAGTACTTTATCTCGCAATTAGGGTTGCAAGTTGGATTTTATTCTAGATTGATCCCTAGAAGGTAAATAACCATTCTGAATTATGACTACCAAATAATGTTCTCCATTTATCTATAAATGCTGATTTCCAATATCATTTTACAATATTACTTAAGGATCAACCAAATTAATGAATGACATCTATATTATTCAGAAATTTAATTAAATTTCGACAAATTAATAATTGATACAATCAACATCTTCTTACAAACTATTTTTAACTATTAGTCGATTAACTATTGAATACCGAGATTTGACCATGAATCAAGTTGATTAAATCTTCTTCCAATTCAATTCATAAGATTATTCAGATTGCACTAATATAATAAATTCTTTAATCTAACAACTTTAATCAATACTATAGCAAATAAATACATCGTGCATCACTGCATCATATCTATATTTTTCACATGTTGCCATATAATCACTTCAATTTTCAAAGTTGACTTCAATTTGGCAAATTTCTACACTTGAATTTTTGCTATAATTTAGACATTCAATCTCTTTCTAACTTTTGAATGTTGACTTTAATTTATCGATGAGGATTTAACAGAGACACATTGCATAGATAAGGAACCCATTGAAGCTTATTACACCTATCCAACTACCTAAACGCTTGTACTAATGAGGGAGTAAATGTGATCAACAGAGGAGTAATTACTAACTTCATGTTGAGGTCTTTATCACAGGAGCATAACACACCTTTCAACCATTGGCAAATTTCTTATACATTGATTTTCTTGCTCCATATATGAATATCGATATCTCTACAGAAGCAATGGAAATAAACTTGATAACCCTCAACTGGCAGTCATCTTTTGACAACGGCAGATTGGTAATTTCTACAACTTGCAACTACGACATTTTTTATCTAAAACTCTTGTATAATTGAAATTGTTTCTTGCAGCTGTTACCTTTGGAATTCACTTCCACTTTTGGTCAAACCTTAACTGAAAAAGTCTACCTCAATGTTCCGTCCGGAGGTGTGTGGATTGGTAAATTTAACAAAGCCACCGGAAGCATTGATAATTTAGAAAATATGTTATCTTTTTATCGTATGAAAGCATACAATTTAACTCTCATGCAATATGTTGGTGGACCAAATTTCAACCTACATATTTTCAACTGCTATGCCATGGAAATAGATTACCCTTCCACCAATATACCATTGAAAAATTCATGTCTCAGAAGCCATACTGCCCAAAATATACATGAGGTCGAAGCAGATAAATTTCAGATGGCTTTCAAATTTAATGCTTTTAACCAGTTTCGTCAAACACATGAACTAAAGATTGGAAGAGAACACTTGAAGCGAAAATCAAACAATGAGGTTACTCTACAAACCATTTACTTGTATTCTCTTATAGATTAAATTGATTTACCTATTATAATTATTTGAATGCAGATATTTTCAACAGAAGCATTCCATACACTGAATATCGATGAAACATTGGGATGGATAGAACTTGGCTTTGAAAAGAAGAAGTGGAAAATTACTTTTAAGAGACATCAGGGCCAACTACAATTAGGGAAGGGCTGGAATGAATTTACAAAAGAGGCAAATTTAACTGAGGATGATATTTGTATTCTTCAAACAACAAACACTCTCAATGAAGTGCAAGCTGCGGTGTTTGATATGAAGAAAATATCAAAATGGAATCTCTATGATGGTATTTAGACAACTTAAACAGTTTTTTTATTATACTTCTATATACTCCTAAGAAGTCATATATTTTTCCTCTGTTTCCTCAGCTCAACAACACAACATACCAAAGACCAGGTTCTTTAAAATCATGGATCAAAAATCTCTGCTCAAAGCGGAACTGGTAAGTAAATTGGAAACATTCTCTCTCTACTTCATTTTAAAGCTCTACATATTCCAAAGTTAACAAAGATGTGTTAATGTGTAGCATTTTCCAAGAGTTTTTATGGAGAAATATGGTGAAAACATGACTGATTCCGTCCAACTTTGGATGGCCAATAATAATATTTGGATAGCTTCTTTCTGTAAGAAGGACCACTGTCTGTTTGGCTTGGAAAGGTTGCTAAAAAATTATTCCATTCCTACAAACTCCATCTTCCTCTTACATTACATTGGAGCATCTACATTCTACCTATCAATATTTGCATCCAACGGAGTTGATATTCTTAGCGGTTTAAAATCTAAGATGCTTGTGAAAGATGTTGTTGTACCAAACACTGGTCATAATATAACACAATACTCCAATCACTCCAATGCAACTCAATACTCCAATCACTCGGATGCAACTCAAGGTACTTCATCTATTCAGTCTCACATCTTTGCTTATTTAAGTTTTGTACTTCATTGGAAAACACGATTCTCAGCAAATTGCTAAAAATTGATTGTCTACCTTCCTAGTTGGTGCAAATTCAAGAAACATATCTCAGCATTTCACTGTATTGCTTCGAACTTCACATTTCGATAACAAATGTCATGGAGTGGTGAGTAATACATATTTGCTTCATATTAACTTCAATTCCACTATTAAACAAAACAAACAGCTCTTTTCATTCTTAAATAAATTAACTTCTTCTTGCAGTACGTTCCTAGTAGTTTAAAACTCTTTCACGGCAAGCTTCACAACGGAATCAAAGTGACACTTTTTCACCAAGGAAAACAATGGGAAGTCAAGGCAAATCCAGTTGGCCAGGCATTCAGATTAGGTCAAGGATGGAATGACTTTGTAAACGATAATACTTTTGTCATTGGACAATGACTACAATTTGAATATGTAACTGGACCTAATTTACAATTCAAAATCTCAATCGTGTAGAATGTACTCAATCTAATTGTAAACTTTGCTCTATTCATTAATGAATTCTTTCTTTGAAGCTGAACTGGTTAGCTCTGTTACTCTTACCTTCTACATGTTGTCTTACATCAAACTTGAAATAAAAAACACCTCCAACAAAGTTGCACAACTCCAAAAACCTTGAAATAAAAAAAACATCAAATAATCTGTATGCAAACAATATACGTAACTCAAGAGTAGAACTGTATTCATAAAATTTGAACCTCTGTAGAACACTTTTTATTGCTTACTGCAAAGTGATTAACTACACAGTAGTTAAAATCCTGATAACCCTTTCCAAGAAACACACATCTACAAAAAGAATAAGAAAAAAAACATTGTGAGCACTTTCATCAAAACACAAACAGACATCAATAATTTACAATTAACTAAACGTTTGTTTCGTAGAGTTTCCAATTTCCTGCAAACTCAATACCTGAACATTCATCTGATGACATGATAACCCTTCCCCAACAGGCCAAATCTGGAAAACGAAAAACAAAAAACTTTGTAAGAACTTTCATGAAACAATTACAACCCAACAAAAGCAGCAATGAATAATACAAAAAAAAATACAGATAAAGAAAGATATAGAGAGAGAGAGAGAGAGATAGAGAGAGAGAGAAAGAGAGAGATAAAAAAAGAGAGAGAGAGACACGGAAGCATAAATAAACACAAACAGCATCCCACTTTCAGATAAAAGAAGAGAGAGAGACATGCCACAAAAGAGGACATTTGAATTTCAAATGTACTCAAGGTACAACTTTGACAACCACAAGCCTATGAGTACGTGGGAAGCCAATACTTTTTGATTCTATACACAAGTGGATGCACATCCCAACCAATAATTTGAAAACTGCAGGCATGTCCAACACCTTGAATAACGTATTCTACCAGTATAATACTGGTATTTTCTGAATAATACGTATAAATACAATGTATTATACTGAAATACATTGTATTATACTGGTAAAAGCAGTAGTATAGCAAAAAGGACAGGGCTAGAAAGGTAAAATCAATCACATTTAGTCATCAGGAATTATAATTTATATAGATATATATTATATGTAAAATAATATAAATATATATACATAATATAAATATATATATACATAATATAAAAAAATATAAAATATATACATTTTTTTGGAGTTTTAACGAATCGAATCGAGCCGAACAAAATCGAACCGAGCTCAATCCACGCATGCTAAAAGCTCGGTTCGAAGTCGTTAGCTTAACAAACACTTTTTTTGTGTTCGAGCTCAAGCTCAAATTCTTAACGAACACAACCAAATCGAGCCTTTAACGAATCGAGCTCGAACTTGTTCACGAACAACTAGCTAGTTTTGTTAACAGCTCTGCCTCCGTATGCTTGTGCAAGTACTTACGCATGAATCTTGCCATAGACCTCCCAAGGATGGTAGGACATGATCAACATGGTCGAAGGGTAAAAAAAAGTTAATTTTTTTATTTAATTAATGGGCTACTTTTTTAATTCCACATAACAGATCGATCTTTAGTGTCATGTGAGAGTGCCGTTAGATAATACTCCTTCAGTCCCATCGAATTCTTTAATTACATGGTGGGATTGGGGCTCGGCATGCATTTTAAGGCTCCTAAAAAGTATAGTCCAATAATTTATTTTTCTTTTTTCTTTTTTCTTAATAAAAATTTAATGTTCAAATTTTTATTCAAAATTTTTTAAAAAAAAATAAGTTATGGAACTATATTTTATGTACCATTTAAAATGTGTGCCAAGCAAGATTGAAAACATTTAAAGAAATGGGTGGGACGGACGGAGTAAACTCTAACAAGCTAGCTAATTGATTCTCGAAATTGTAAGTCACCACTTACAAGTTTCGAAGGGATACATGCAAGAAGCAACCAACCCACAACATGGGATAAATTCACTTACGAGAAGCTTTTTTGTTCAATACGGCCGGCTGTTCTTAATTAGGCTGCAAACAAGTTCGTTAATGAACTGATTTGTATAAATTTAAATCAGGTTTGGTCCTTCCTAGTACACTTTAGAATCCAATCTGCAAATCAACTATTTTCTTAAAGATTCAGAGTTGGTATTGATTTGCAAAGCTATAATCAGCGGAAATTTATTAAGTTACAATAGTGTAGAACCGTTGCTTTGTATAATAATATCAGATATATTGCACTGCTGTGCTTCAAATTTTACACACGTACGCTCTACTGCAGTAAGTAGTTTTCGGTACTTACTGTACCTTTACATAATTACATAGCACTGAAATAATTCTGGTACTCTTACTGTTTTATTGATACCTTATTTTTCAAATTTTAATTTTTTTTTGAAGCCAATACCAAATATCACACCATTGTACTGCAGTAGTTTGGAAATCACATATATAGATCTACCCATGCACATCTCGGCCACATTTTCCACTTTTCGCAACTGGACTAGTTTTGCACGCACCTCCTGCTCTACAGGGATGACTTGGGGAGGTGCAACTTTGAACTTTTCCTGCAAATTTCAATGAAATGAATTATACTATAATTTATTAAAATGTAAAATTTTCAAGCCATACTTAATGACGAGCATGTAATAAATTCAAGTTGATGGCTAAAAAAGTTTTAGAGAAAGAAAATTACCTTCACCAAGAGGAGTAGATGATGAATTGTGAGGAGAAATCGATTGAACCCGTGGAGATGGTGGATTGTCAGGAGAAATTGGTTGGGATTCCAAGAGTATGAAGTGAAGAGTGATGAGTATTAAGAGCAATTTGATCGCTAGATCATGAGATACACCCACTGAAGTCATTTTGCTGTCCTAATAGAGAGCAGTTTGTATGATGGTATTATAAATAGGGTTAGTTTCATGCATTTATAGAGCTCTCGGCTTCTAATGGTACCAATACCCAACTAGCTAGAGGTCTCCAGACGGCATTTCTCCTTGAAAATTGAGTCTGAATTAATCGATGTTATTTGCCGGCCCTATGTAAACGGTCGTCAAGAATTAATACTTATAACCATTAATACAAATTACTGTCTCTTGAAATTTTTGGAGAAATAGGGAGAGCAATTAATTTTACGCGTATCGGGCTACACAACCTCCAGGGACCGTTAACACATAGCAGTGCATTATACAAGTCAGTAACTAAATCCAAGACTTAATTAATCCAAGACATCAAATAAGTTTGAATTCCGAAATTTTATCTATAATTTTTTTATCTATAAATACTTGATATTCTTTCCCAATCATTGGAAACATGGAAAATATGGATCACGTACTAATTATTGTCTATTGACGTATTTGGAAATCCAAAAAAAACTAAATTTAGGTTAGATTCCATTCAAATATGTATCAACTAAATATAAATATGTAATTTAAATTAAAAATTAGAAATATATACTACATATGAATCGAAATGAATTTAATGAGAAAAGTGTTCCTAAATACGTATTTAGAAGACTTACATGTGTAAATAATGTATTTTAATAGCATATTTGTAATTATTTTGTCAAATGCTGCAATTACAAAAATATTCCTCATGCACTAACATTAAAAATTCATGTATTTCACCTAACATAGGTGAGTACGGAGTATCAAACTGTTTAATATTTTTAGTTACATTCTTGTGTCAATTTTTTTCACTATTTAATCTTATGTCGTCATATTCTTTTTATATATATAATTAATTTGTAACTTATTTGACAATAAAATGCTATATTTGGACAAAAAACACATTAATACGAGATTACCTTAGTTGCCTTGATGACTGTGTTTAACAATATTTGTTATAGTCTAAAAGGCTGTTGGGGCCTTCCTCACACCTTAAAGTTTTAGAATGATTCGTTACTTAAGCAAGGTCTAAGGGGTCTAAGAATTGAGTCACTCCAATTCTATTTATTTAATTCATTATTTATTAAGTAAATTTTATTCGTGCTGAAAATGCTCAATGATGGTTTCAGAATTGATAGAGGTACTTCGATCAAACTATTAATTTTCTTTTAACATTTTGGCAATGTTATTATATACAGTTTAGTAATAAAATGTTATTAAAAAAACATAAGATTGTTTTACATGCCAGTGCAACACAGTATATAAGTGCAGAGAGGTCTATGTGTGCTTCTTCATGATGTCACTTGCATTTCTTCATGGGCTCGCTTGCATTTCTCGTGCAGGAGGCAATCGAACTTTCATGTGTGCTACACTTCATTCAAGCTTTTCATTTCTAGTATAACTGAAAAAACATAATAGAAATTGTCACTTGAAGTGACGAATTCTATTGAATTTCATTTTAATAGAAAATGCCACTTCAAGTGGCGAATTCTATTACACTTTCTTTTTCTTTTTTTCCCAGCACTTGGCATATTTTTGTAAGTAGAAAATGTATTTTCTAATAGTCATTTTATGTGACTTTAAAAATGTACTTGTAAATAAATTTTTTTCGTTTTTCCTGATCCGTAATAAAGAATTTACTTCCTACTTTGGTACAACATGAAAATCTCCAAAGATATTTATGTCTGGCTATGTTATTTTTTGGTCCGAACATGCTAACTCCACATCCGATTCCTAACAATTCCTTCGTGCAGTCATGTTGAGGACCATAAAAAACATATTTGTACATGTTTTTCTTTCGTTGTTTTTGTTCTGTATTAAATTATTGAAGTTCTACTTTGGTGCACGCCTATCATATGCGGATTTATGTTTTTTTAGGCCCGAAAATGACAAAAAATTTCAAATCCTGACAATTTTTTTTTTTCAATTGAAACAATCAAAGTACAAGAGATGAAGCACAATAAAATTAAAATGCAAACATAGAATTTTAAAAACATAGGTAAAATCACCAACAAGTTCTTAAATTTGAATTAGGCCAATTTCATGACGATTTTTAACAATTTTCTAACGTAAGTTTAGAATTCTATCACCAACAAGTTCTTAAAGTTGAATTAGGCCAACATAAGTTTAATAGAAAATTTAATAGAAATCGCCACTTCATGGCACTGGTGCAAGCATCTTCATGGTACTGGTGCATGTCTATAAGAAGATTTGTCTGGATTTGTTTGGGTCTCACTTGTGGACATATATAGTCCCTAAATAGCCTTTTGTGTATACTAATTTTTGGATGTTGGGCCCATATATCATAATTTTAAAAGAAATGGTTCTAAATACCACAAGTTAAAAAATCGGTCTCAAATATCACTCTATAATACATTATCATTTTGCGTTTTAATTTTTTTTAGTAAAAAAGCTACATCGTGTAGCGTTTTCCTTTTTTTTTTCCTGGTTCAAAATGCTAATTGAAGCTGAGTTTGAGTTTGCAGTACTATTACTTGTAAAACGCTAAACTAAGTTTAGTTATAGTTCAAAACGCCACATGAAATGGTGTTTTGTGGGGAACGCCACTTCATGTGGCGTTTGTTTGTTTGTTTTTTCTCCTGAATATATATGGTTTATTCATCGTTCTAAATATTTTTAAAACCCAAAATGGAAGCGTTGTATCCCAAAAGTTAATTGTTGAACCCCTAAATTTAATTAAGATTGTATTTTTTAAATTTAAAAATTTTAATTAAAAATTGAATCCGGATGCCTGATTTTTAAATGCTAACGCATTTAAAAATTAGGATAAGTTAGGGTTTAGGGTGACCCTAAGTTCGCATACGGTTTATTCGTCATTCGGAATATTTCTAAAACCCAAAATAGAAACGTTGAACTCCAAAAGTTAATTATTGAACCCCTAAGATTAATTAAAATTGATCATTTATTTATAATTTTTTATTATTATTTACAAATATATATTTAGAAGAGAAAAAAAAGAGAACCAACCCAACCCCAAATGCCACATAATTGTGGTGTTCCTACCCACATAATCGGCCCACACATAAAATGGCAGACGCCTTAGCGTCTTTTACAAAAAAAAAAGAAAATAAAAAACGCTACATAATGTAACGTTTTGGAGTGATATACGGGGTCAATCTTTTCATTTGTGATTTTTGCTGGAAATTGTGACACTGGGGACTGTTGGGATTTATGGGTGATAGAATAGAGACAACTTAAATATATTTCCCTGTACTTAGTTTTTACTAAGTTGAACATACTGTCACAGCCAGAGTATGTCTTCGTATTCGAATAATTGTTGTCATGTAATAAATGTATGATTTGGGAGAAGTTCATATGTTTGTTCAAGCCTCAAGGAATGCATCCTGAATACAGCAAGAATAAAAGTTACTGTCATGTCCCTAACAGTAATGTAATTACAAGAAGACAAATTTTGCAAAGTCACGACAAATCTACATTTGACAGCAACATTGGCCGAAGCAAGAGACAGTAACATTCTCACACTTGACAGCAAGTCTGGAGCTCCGACAGCAACATTGGCCGGAGCTAGTACTATCAACTTCTGAATATTCCTTTGACAGCAGACTCTGCGGTTAAGGTTACTGTCACCTTGAATGATTTGAATTGGGTATTTTCTCAGTCAAAGCCCGTGACAGGTTACATGTTCAAGAAACAGATTTGCTGCAACACACTATCGTTTGTAGCAGACCTGCAAGACTACGGCAGAAGCTTAAGAGATTCACAAGATAAGGCTGGTCAATTCGAGAAGCATGTGATATCCACATCTACTAGAATTATATTAGCTAGAAATAGAAAGAATCTAGGTTGCTTTACTTATAAGGTTTATCCTGTCTGTATAGCAATTAGGGAAAGTCACATGGGTTTGCAAATTGTAATGAGCTGCCACTTGAAAACAACAGCAGCTCAACACCCCATGCGATAGGGACAACATAGTATCTTAGTCTACTTAGATACATCTTAGATTCTTTTCTATTCATGTACGCACACGAAGCAATCTGTATCTCTTGAGATATCGAAGTTGGAGAAATTATCTCCAGGTTGTAGCAACACTTCACACAAAATAAATAAAATATTTATTTTGTGAGAAATCTTGTTTCACTTATTGCTTGCATACATCTACTGATAATCTATAATCTTTATTTTCGTTGTTGATTTAAAGATTTGATTTTATCAGTATTGCATTCAACCCCCCCCCCCCCCCTTCTGCAATACTCCGGGACCAACAACTGGTATCAGAGCGTACAGATTGATACACAAATCTGAAGATCATGACGAGTATTCAGAAGTCAAGTGGAATCAACATTCCAGTCTTTGATAAAAAGAACTACAATTTCTGGAAAAGAAAGATCTTGTTTGTTAGGTCCAAATGTGTTGTAGAGGGGGGTGAATACAACTTTTCGAATTTGCGAAGCAATAAATACGATGCAATAAATGAACACACAGATTCAAGTAATATACGTTTTATATATAACTTGAAGTGGTTGCTACAACATTCATTACAAAGTATAACAGAAGTTGAGAGAGTATTGAATGATACTAAGCTCTGTGAATATGCTCTCTCTTTTTCTTGTGTTTCTCTCAAATATTGCTCTTTTTAAAACATTACACAAGTACTTCTATTTATACTACATGTAATCTATGTCCTGTAGACTTCAAAGACTAAGATATATGTGGCCCAATGATGTCCACATAAATCTTGCCTTATCTTGAAAGCTTGGAAATCTGCCAATCAGAAGATGCCATGTGTCATGTTGAAGCTGCACTCTAAGTAGAACTTCTACTTGAGAATTTCTACTTAGCCATCTCGAATTTCTAAGTAGAACTTCTACTTAGAAATATTCTACTTGGTCATCTAGAATATTTAGTACTTAGAATATTTTCTGGTCTTCAACTTGAAACTTCAATGCACATCTTGAACTTGTGATATCTTCATGTCTTCTTTATTCTTCAACAAGCTCTTGAACATGAATCTTTATTACTGGCATAAACTTGCTATCAATGTCCTGACACTTGATGCACTGGTCTGGTTCATAAGTAACTAGTCTTGATAGTGTTTCTGCTTCTCGAATAAATTACCATATTCATTTAGTAACTTGGCTTTCCAATGTTCGCTTTCCTTCTTGTTCACTTGAAATCAATTGGTCTTGTTGATACTGATAGTTATGATCTTTATTCTCGATTTCTCAAATCACTAAGGCATGAACAACTTTGACTTGAACTTCTCTCAATGATTTCTTCTTGGCTTGATCATAGTTAACATGTTCAATTGTATCAATTACCTTGTCTTCATTTAGTGTTGATTTCTTGTGACTTCTTGTTCTTGATTGTCTTCTGGTTAAGTATCTTTTCCTTTAATTGAGTTACATTAGTTATAGTGTTACAAGTTTATACACTCTGCCTTTCAATCTCCCCCTATTTGATTGTCTAACAATGACATTCAAATTAATGAAGGATAACTCAACTAAACAATGAGACGAGAAAAGATAATTAACATTACAGTCTTGAATAATATACAATTGAAAAGTACTTGAAAACAATACAAAGAACTTAAACTAGAAACAGAATTCGAACCTCGAATTAAAGATCATTTGAATGATTCCTATCACCTGGATTATTTCATATCTTTTAGTCAAACTTATATCACCTTATTGGATTCACTCTAAGGTGAATTTTCCTCAAGTAAGTTAAAGCAACAGAAAGACATGAAGTTTTTCCAACTTCAAGTTCACACCACTCTGACCTTTAACCCTAATTCCGTTTCCTCTTCCTAGCTTCAGCAGCTTGGTCTTTCTCTTCTTTTTGCCTTCTGCGCTTCTCCTTCTGCTGCTGTTCTTTCTTGTACACTGGATCGTGAAGCTGCTCCCACCTAGCATTCAACAGACTTACAGCTTCCATTTCTAGAGGGTTCTTGGGCTCTGGGTAAGGATGTTTGAAAAACCTTCTGAGTTTGTTCACCTCCTGAGTAGTCCTAATCTTTGGAATGTCCTCAAAGTTCTTCATTATGAGCTGAGGTTTCCAATGTGCTTTATCAGCTTTAAACTGACAATAGATCATTTTGGGATAGCCCTTGACACGGTTAGTATTGTGGACACTAGCCGCATCTTCCTCCATTCGCTTCTTTTCCACTACTACTTCAGACAGGTAACTCATGAGTCTCTGCTTTTCTTCCACACACTTATCTTCCACTTCGTCCCATTTGAACACATATAACACTTTCTCCAGAAATGCAGCATCTTGAGTCTGTAGCAGCCATTTTCTACTCATATGCAAGAGTGTTTGATTCTGGTCTGCATCTATGAATACTAAGGCATCAGCTGTATCATCAGCAAAAGCATGTATCCAGTATACACTATCTTTTCCTGGAACGCCAACTCTCTCCCTTATCTCTCCTTGTTCCAGTTCTCCAGAAGGAAGAGTCAGAGCTTCATCTACATTCTTCATAGCTTGAAGAATATTCCATTTCTTCTCTATCAGCTCCGGCTCAATCTTCACGCTATCAAGAGGGTTTGGAGCAATGATATCACACTTCCACACCTCATTGCTCTTCTTGAATATGACACTTTCAATGATCTTCACTGATTTATCTTTAAGCTCAGAAGAGAATCCCTTACTCATCATTTGTCTACAAACAGCTTTAAGAGATTCCACTGAAAGTTCCATTAAATCCTTTTCCTCCATGCTAACCCTCTTCATTTTGCTGTCAACTACCATCCGGACAACATTAGGATATGCTGAGAATTCTGGACCCTTGTCCTCTGCTAGCTGCATTAACTGATCCCTATACAGAATGCTTAGCTTCTCAGATTGAGAGTATTGAATTTTTGTTGCTAGCAAGAACAACTCTGACGCAGATCTTCTCGTTATGAATTGGTCATCCACATATAGGAAGAACATTGGGACTCCTTCTGTCAAAGACAATATAACCTGCCACTCCTTAAGCGTTGCATTGTATCCAACCCTGACTTTAGAAATTAATCTCTTTAATGCACTCATATAGTCCGCAGTCATTGGATTCTGCAAATTTAGGTTGTAGAACAGATCATTTGCCTCCTTGTTGTGAACTCCTTTCGCACAGGGTCCCATCATTATCTTCCTTGCTTCATCCCACTTCTGCCCTATCCTTCTCTTGTCCAGATAAACTTGAGGATCAGCTAGCCTTGCAAGCTCATGATCGTACTGCTTCCCTTGTAGCTCCACTTTCTTTTCTAGAAACGCAGCACGTTCTTGCATCATCTTCATTTTAAAGAACTCAGCTTGTTCCAAGGCTAACTGTTGAGACTTAAGGGTTTCCTCATCAACAGTAACTTCTTCAGGCATTCCGAAAGACATCCCAGCACCTCCACCTTGATCCTTCAAAGATCTCTTTATAGCATGTTCAAGAGGTATGTCTTCCATATCAGAATCTGAGTCATGTACCTTCTGTACTGTTTCCTGATGACTCAGGTCAACGAATGGCTCATCTTGCTCAATCGCTATTGCCTTACCCTTTCTCCTCAGAGCCTCTTCATCAATAGACGGCTCAATTTCTATTTCCTTGACAAGATCAGCATGTTCTTCAATTTCTTCGATATGAACTGCCTGCTGTCTCGTCTCTTTTCCACTCTCCCCCTTAGGTGAGTTATCCTGAACTCCACCTTGGTCTTCAGATCCACCAGCTGCATAAGAACCTCAAAAACCAGAACCAGAGACTCCTGCTCCACTAGCACCACCTGCACCAGCATCGGGGGGAGGTTGTTGCGGCGCGAAACACTCCGGGGGCACAAAACTTCTGATTGCGAACATCACTCTACTGATCTCCACAACCATTGTATCCATGGTATTCTCCATTGCTCCCATCCTCTCATTCAGAGTGTTTCCCAAGACACCACCAGCATGGCCCAAGTCATTGACCTTGTTTGTCAAAGCATCAAAAGTTGTAGCTTGACTTGCCATTCGTGCAGCGTAGTCATCAAGAGCCCTTTGATTGTTACCAATGTTAATCCCTAACTGTCCCATTGTCTGCCCGAACTGCCTCATCTGATTTTCCATAGAAGTCATACGTGTATCAAGATTTTAAATGTTAAGGGACGGTGTTTGGTTTAGGTGACCTCACTCTAATACTCGTTCTGTTAGTATTTGGCGCTCGGTTTCGGGCCTTAAAAATGAAGGTCCCTCTCTCCCTAACCTCTCACACACACTCCCTGTCTCACGCTCGTGTATGTCTTCAATCATTGATCCAAAATATGAAGCAGTACCTGCATAAACTGGATAAGCAATATAATTGGCAGTTTTGGGATCAATTTCTGTTGTTTCCTGAGTTGGAATCTCAGGCTGAGAGGCTACAAAGTGTTCTTGTACAACATCAGAACCGATCCTCTTTACAGCATCAGTACGTACCGGTGAAGGTACGGTTGAAGGTTTTAAAACTTCATGTCCTTTTGAAGCAACAGTATCTCAAAAAGGTACATCATCCTCACCAAAATCCCTATGTGCAGATTGTTCAAGGGGAGAACCACTCTCGTGAGGTGGAGTGGTTGCGTGTGACACACTAGGGTTTGACTGAGGTTTAGAAGTAGCAGCATGAGAAAATTTGGCTTTCTTTCGAATAAGGGGCTGCTCTTCGGGGTCACTCTCCTCATCATATCCTACATTGACATGTGCTGGCTGTCTTGATTCCGGTGACAGGGGTGATAGAGAATTAGAAATATAGCTCTCACCCTGTGATAGATCCTGCGGGCTAGCAGTCTCTTGGGTCTGGGAATCAAATACATAGGAAGAGGAATGAGTAGTATGCAAAGAAAGATTACCTGATTCATTACCTTGTTCGTCATCGCTCTGCTCATCAGGAATCCCTTCAAATGCCTCAGCATGAGCAGACGGATTCTGAGCATATGATGAAACTTGTGATGATTCCGCCAAAGTGGTAACTCCTGCATCATATTTGAGCCACAGTTGAATGTTTTCAGGAAATGACATTTGTTTACCTTGATGTTTATCCTGATTATCAATTGTTGAAAGTGACTTAGTGCCCATCCCTAGTGGTGCAGATGTTTGACTTCTGGCAAAACTCTGTCTAACAGCAAGAGCATCCTTCGGTATTAAATCATTTATCAGCATTTGTAAGAACCGAGGAAACCAGCAGACAACATCTGTTGTGTTGAGGTCTCTGCTTGCAGAAGATCCCATTACACCCACTATCTCAGAGAGAACTATGCGTCCATAATTTATATCCAGTTCTCTTGCTAGGGCAATTCCAAAGGTTTGCATGGGAATGGGAATTTGATGGAAATCTTTTTCTCGTGCCCGAAAACATCTTGTGATGGCTTCAAAGAAGTAATTCCATTCCACATGGAAGAATTGTTTTTGGATGTTTCCAGTGATCCGGCCAGTCGGAGTATAACATCCTATTTCTTCAAAGAAACTGAGGCGTTCTGCAGCTGTAGGTTCTGGATCATAAGCATCTTTTATCGGGAATTCCAGAACCCTGTTGACAATTTCTTCAGTCACCTCATATTCCTGACCCGCTAAGGTAAACCTGAAACCATAAGGGGTTGTTTTGCTCCCAAAAGTAACCGCACTAGTCCATAATTGCTGTAAAGCATCATGTACTAGTGTAGGTTTAGCTGTAAAAGCATGGCTAGCTTTGGAGTAAAAATTGAGAAATCGTATCCAAAACTTAAAGCGCGGGAGTTGATCACCAATTTCCGTAGAAATATTATAAAAATTGTTTTTAGCAAGTGAAAATTGGTGAGCCATTTTAATTAAATGTTTTTCTTTAAAAGATGTGATATTTTTTTTTTTATTTTGAAAAACAAGTAATTTTCGAATTAACAGTTGTATCCCTTTTAATTTATCAAGAACAACAAACTAGTTCCCTTAGAGAAATTAAACTACGGGATCCAATCAACAACCAATGACTAAATCTGAATATTCAATGAAGATGTATATTCGTGTGTGTTTACCAGTGAAATCGTGTGTGGATATAGATAGAGAATATGAGAATCGTGTTTTGAACAATTACACAAACACTGGATGTTCGTGTGTATGTATATGCGCGTGTATATGAACAGGTACAAAACACACCAACACAAAGATTAATGATAACACAGACAATAGTAGACTAAAAATTGGGAGTAATTCGTGATTAGTATGAGTTTAATCACAAAAACACGGATTAATGGTAAGAATTTGTGAAATCTCCTTGTTTTTGTAAAGAGGCTGCTGTAAAAATGAAATTAGGTAAAGTGAATGATGCATCGAGTTAGAGATGTATATATAGATGATTGTGAAATGATAGAAATGCCCCTGTTAAAGAGAGTGAAAAACATCAAGTACATACAGGGAACACTTAAGTCGAACTCTATCTCGAACTTCTTAAGTCGAACTTCGAGATGAAGTTCGAGATAGATGTTAACTCGAAAAACACATGCTAATTCGGACAATTACCACTTAAGCAGCAAAAACCACAAATAGTACTAGGGAAACCTATCTCAAAATTCAAGTAAAAATTCTAGATAAGTTTCGAGTTAGGAGTTAACTCGAAAAATCCCCTTAACCAACTGAGAACTCTATCTCGAACATCAAGTCGAAATTCGAGTTGAGTTTCGAGATAGAGACTAACTCGAAGTTATTAACTAACTCGAAGTTATTCTCAGTTCTTTTCAAAATATCCCCAAAAATGGAACCTTATCTCAACCTTCGAGATAAAGTTCGAGATAGAACTTATCTCGAATATTTTGAAGATAGAAATAGGCACTCTGGTAACTCGAATTCGAACTCTAAGTCGAATTTCGAGATGAATTTCGAGATAGAGACTAACTCGAAATTCTTCCCAGACTTAGAATTTTCAAAACTTCACTCTGGAAGCTCAAATCGAAATTCAAGTATAATTTCAAGATGAGTTTCGAGATAGTGACTAACTCGAAATTTTGAAGATACTTAGAATAATTTGACAATTCTCTTTGAAAAACTCAACACTTAATATTGCCAAATTAATATAAATATCAATTCAAGGATTTTAATATATGACATAATTAAAACATTCCTTGATAATTCTAAGGCCTCTAATTACATGAAAAAACACAGGTTAATTCATCTAAAAATCATGCAAAATTTAGAATATTATGAATTTAACTCCCCCTATGATCATGCAATCTATCAAGCATAAATTCAAAGATTTGTGCTATAAAAGACACTTAAAACACAATGAATTCATGTAAAATGACACTATATGCAACATACAACAATCATTAATTAGGCATTTTAAAGTCTAAGCATATAATGATTAAGTAGCTTGCATATACAAACATAAACATGGATTTTACAGATATAAAGCTTTACTAACTTGTGTTAAGCATTCCCAATTCACCAACCAATCTATTGAATGTTACTTCATCAAGAGGTTTGGTGAATATATCTGCAATTTGTTGCATTGTGGGCACAAAATGTAGTTCCACAGTCCCCTCCTCAACATGTTCTCTTATGAAGTGATACCTGATGTCAATGTGCTTGGTTCTTGAGTGATCTACAGGATTGTTGGTTATGGCAATGGCACTTGTGTTGTCACACATAATTGGAATTTTCTTGTGCTCCATGCCATAATCCTTCAATTGGTTCCTCATCCACAGTATTTGAGCTACACAGCTTCCAGCAGCAATGTACTCAGCTTCAGTAGTAGAAGTAGATACTGTATGTTGCTTTATACTTTGCCAGGACACCAATCTTCTGCCAAGAAATTGACAAGCACCAGATGTGCTTTTCCTATCAATCCTGCAACCTGCATAGTCTGAATCCGTATAGCCAATTAGATTAAAACCTGTATCTCTTGGGTACCAAATCCCTAGATTTGGTGTGCCCTTGAGATACCTAAAAATTCTTTTGACGGCTACGAGATGTGATTCTCTAGGATCCGCTTGGAATCTTGCACATAAACAAGTCGCGAACATTATATCGGGTCTACTTGCAGTTAAATAGAGAAGTGAGCCAATCATACCTCGATAGCTTGTGATGTCAACTGGTTTACCTGATTTGTCTTCATCAAGCTTCGTGGCTGTTGCCATGGGAGTCTTAGCTGCTGATGCATCTTCTAGATTGTACTTTTTGAGTAAATCTTTGACGTACTTGGATTGACAGATAAAGATACCATCTTTTCTCTGACTGATCTGTAATCCAAGGAAGAAGGACAGCTCTCCCATCATGCTCATCTCGTATTTCTCTTGCATTAGCTTAGCAAATTTCTCGCACAAGCGCTCATTAGATGATCCGAAGATAATATCGTCCACATAGACTTGAACAAGTATTAAATCATTCTTCACATTTTTATAGAACAATGTTTTGTCAATTACTCCCCTAGTAAAACCACTTTAAATTAAGAATACGGATAGGGTTTCATACCAACATCTTGGGGATTGCCTGAGGCCATAGACAGATTTGAAGAGAAGATACACAAAATCTACAAGTTCTGGATCAATGAAGCCAGGCGGCTGTTCCAGATACACTTCTTCTTCTAACTCTCCATTCAGAAAAGCACTTTTCACATCCATCTGAAAAACCTTGAAGTTCTTATGTGCTGCAAATGCCAAGAACATCCTGACTGCCTCAAGTCTTGCAACCGGTGCATAGGTTTCATCATAATCAATTCCTTCATCCATTTTGCAACCAAACGAGCCTTGTTTCGTGTTACAAGTCCGTTTTCATCCATTTTGTTTCTGAATACCCACCTAGCTCCAATTACTGATTTGTTCTTTGGTCGGGGTACCAGTTTCCAAACTTTCTGCCTTTCAAACTGATTGAGTTCCTCTTGCATTGCAATCACCCAATCAGCATCACCAAGAGCTTCTTCTATTTCTTTAGGTTCAAGCTTGGATAAGAACCCAGAATATAAGCAAATATTAGCCAGGTCAGCTCTTGCAGTTCTTCTAGTAGACACACCAGCATCTGGATCACCAATAATTAATTCAAACGGATGGTCTCTATTCCATACCCGTTCTCTTGGAAATTGTCTTGATGATTCAGCGTGACTTTTTGAGTTGTGGTGCTGACTACTTTGATTATTTTCACTAACTCCCCCTGAGTTAGTGTCAGCTCCTACAGAACTAGAGTCAACTCGACTCGAGCCTTGAACAGTAGTCCTTGAGCTGCTATTTACTCCCCCTGAGTTGTTGCCGGTTCGTACTGAAGAGGTCTCTCCTGATCTTGTAGAATTAGCTTGTTCACTAGACTCAGGTTCTTCACGTACACTTGGAACATTTAATGGGACAACCAACTCAGGTTCATCTTCAAGTTCTTCTAAGTCCAGATTCTGAAATTTTAGGGACTCAGGTTCACTAGAATCTCTTGAAATTGATGGGAGTTTGGTATCGTCGAATCTGACGTTGTAGCTTTCAGTCACTTTTCGATCATTCACTAAGAACACCCTATAAGCTGCTACCACATCTGTGGAGTAACCAACAAAGATTCCTTCACGAGCTTTTGCTGCAAACTTGCCTAGATTTTCATCATCTATAAGTACATAGCATTTTGCTCCAAAGACATGAAAGTATTTGATTGTTGGTCTTCTGCCGTTCATTAGCTCACATGGTGTCTTTTCTTTATCTTTTATGATCAAGGATCGATTTTGAGTGTAACACACGGTACTCACTGCTTCTGCCCAGAAGTACAGAAGAAGTTTCGAATCATACAACAAAGTTCTTGCTGCTTCAACCAATGTTCTATTCTTCCTTTCAACTACTCCATTTTGTTGTGGAGTTCTCGGGGCTGAATACTGACGACGTATTCCCTTAGATACACAGAAGTCATTCAGCACTGCATTTTTGAATTCAGTGCCATTATCTGATCTAATCGTCTTCACAGTAAGTGTTGAAACATTCTCAATTTGAGTGATGTGATCAATGATTAGGAAAGGTACTTCGTCTTTCGTCATTGCGAACAATACCCATGTATACTTGGAGAAGTCATCCACGATTACCAATGCATATCTTTTCCTAGACAAAGATAGGACATTCACTGGGCCAAACAAATCCATATGAAGAAGTTGCAGAGGCTCAGTAATACTAGAAATTTCTTTGCTTTTATGCGATGCTCGCTTCGACTTTCCCATTTCACAAGCTTCACAGAGTCCTTTCGGAGCGAAATCCATTTGAGGTAGATCTCTCACCAATTCTCGCCTCGCGAGAGCATTCATCGTTTTGAAGTTTAAGTGAGATAGCTTTTTGTGCCATAACCAGCTTTCATCATCCGAGGCTTTGCTGTAGAAACAGGTAACCTCATTCTGATTTGCTGAATCCATGTCTGCAACAAAAATATCTGCCTTTCTAACTCCTCTCAAAGCCAGTGAGCTTTCCTTGACGTGAGTGATTGATACACCTTTCTTGTTGAAGACAATTTCGTAACCTTTGTCACAGAATTGACTGATACTCAACAAATTGTGCTTTAATCCCTCAACATAGGAAATATCTTCAATGATGACATTGCCAGTTTTCAGTTTGCCATATCCCTTTGTCACACCTATGCTGTCATCTCCAAAGGTAACATAAGGGCCAGCTTTCATAACCAACTCTGTAAGCAGGGACTTGTTTCCAGTCATATGCCTCGATGCTCCACTGTCTAGCACCCATATAACTTTATTTCTATTCTGCTTAATGCCCTGCAATGACAGATTGGTTAGACATTCTTCGGAACCCAACTTTGATTGGGCCCGGCTTTTCGATAAGATCGATAATCAACAGATTTAACAACAGAAGATGCACTTTTCTTACCATTACTAGAGCTTTCGACTTCCTCCTTTCCTTTCTCTGACTTGACATATTTGTCAGTCTTAGGAGAAGGTTTGTCACTCCTAACTTTAGGAGGACTGACAGTCTTGGCTCTCACATGCTTCTTTTTGATGTTTGAACTAGCAGCAGTATTTGAGCATGACCGGCTAGATGCATTCATTAAATTCACAAAAGTTTGCATGATGTTAAAAGTGCATGGCATACAATTAGGTTGACCACACTGTGCATGATTCTGATGCAGATTATTCATTGTATATGTGGCAGGCATGGCATGTGCAGCATTACATGCATAAGAAAGATGTTCAGTAGATTTGCAGTGATAACATGCTTTCTTTAACCGTTCAGCCTTAACCTCTTTTATGCCTTTCTTCCCTTGTTGTTTAACAGCCTTAGCTCCTATTCCTGGTCTAGATTCATTTCTAGGGAAATTGATTTGAACTTGTTTGATAGGAGTTATAGGTTGTGCTTTCTGGCGATCTTCCATCTCAATCTCATATCTAGCTATTAATTCAGTCTCTTCTTCCAATTGAGGAACAAGGTGTTTGAAGATAGGTTTGACAGTAGATTTAAGAATGCTAGGAATTTCCTTTTTAGGGTCACTGGAACTAGGGTCGATAATTCTCTTGCCTTCTTTCTTAGAAAGATCAGAATAATCAAGTCCTATACCTACTCCAGTTATCTTCTTAAATGTGTCATTATCTACATAAACTTTACTAGCAGCTAGTTTGTAATCTTCACATTTAGTTTCTAACTCAGCTAGTTTGTCCCTAAGACATGCTTCTATTTCTCCCTTAAGGATGAGCTTGTGTTCCAAAGATTTAATAAAATCTCTTAGGGAAGTATCTACAGTGCAAGCAGCCTCTAACTCTTCCACTTTTGCCTCAAGCATTCTGCTTTTGGCGACAAGTGTTTTCTGTTCCTTTTGAGAAGTGTCTAGGCTTTTGCACAACATATAGATCTCTTCGCTAAGAGCCCCGTTCTGTTCCTTATAATCATCAATGGACATTTCTACTTTAAGGGTTAGAACTGGTACCTCTGGTTCCTCTGATGTCTCAGCCATGAGGGCAAAGTTTGCTACATGAGTAACATCTTCCTCATCTGAATCATCCCAAGCTCTTCCTTCTGTTACTAATAAAGCTCTTTTTCCATGTTTTTCCTTCACCAGCGATTCATACTTGCTTTTGAGGGCTTCAAATGACTCTTTTGGATAAGTCTGTTTAGGCTTTTTGCAGTCCGAAGCAAAGTGTCCAGCTTCACCACAGTTATAGCATTTGAACTTCATTTTGAAATCCAAAGGAGATTTGTAGCTGGTACTTTTGCCTTTACCTCTGAAGCCTGACGAACTACTACCACCCTTAGCAGCCCGATAGTAAGATGAAGAATTTCTCTGAGGTCGGTTGCTCTTTCTGAATCTCATGTTGCTGAACTTCCTTGCCATGTATGCCACGACACTATCGTCCATGTTATCCAGCTCTTCTTGGGTGTAGTAGTCATCATCACTGTTAGATGTGCACTCGTCATTATTATCAACTTGATGTGGTGCATGTGATGATTTAGACTTTTCTGCAACCATTGCCTTCTTAGACTCTTCCTCATCAGCAACTAATCCTGATGCAATTTCTTTTCCTTTTGAATCATTGTCCCATGCTTGATCTTGAAGTGTTTCCAGCTCATAGGTCTTTAATATTCCATAATATTCTTCCAGAGAAGTTGTATGCAAATCTCTGGTTTCTCTTACTGCGTAGACCCTATGTTCAATGCTCTTTGGCTGGTTCCTCAGATATCTCGTATTGGTCTCAACCATGGGGAGAGTTACACCTCTCAGATTCAAATCCAATACCAACTGACTGAATCTTAGATAGACGTCTGTTATGCCTTCTCCTTTTCTTATTCTAAAAGTGTCATACTCCATCTTGAGTATAAGTGTCTTGTTACTTCTAACCTCTGCAGATCCTTCCATGACAACTTCTATCTTGTCCCAAATCTTCTTTGCTGTATTCAAACCTTTGACTATGTTGAACATTTCATGATCAAGGGATTCCATCAAGGTTTGTCTTACAGAAGTATCATAAGCTATTTGCTCCTTGTCAGCATCCGTAAAGTCCGCTGCCTTTTTAGGCTCAGACCGAGCAGGTATAACCTCCTCTCCTTCCGTACGCTCAGGAATAGCTTTCATTGGAACAAATTTACCCTTTTCAAGGACTTCAAGATATTCAGGGTTAATTGTCTCTAAGTAGAGTCTCATTCTGAAAACCCATTCTTCATAGTGATCTCGGTTGAACATTGGGATCTTGAAATAATTTTTAGGAGCCATTTCAAATTTGGTCACTAAAAGTTTCTAAGTACCCAAGACTAGGCTATGTAGAATATCTATGCAGAACTTTTGCCTAAGTCGAAATTTCTCTAAGTAGAAATTTTGCTCAAGTCGAACTTCACCAAGTAGAAATTGTCCAAGTCGAAATTCTATGTAGAAAATCTCAAGTAGAAATTCTATGTAGAACTTTTGTCCTTAGAATAAATTTTCTGCAGATTACTTTAATATTGAATAAACAATATTATCTCTTTAACACCTTTTTGACTTTGATGCTTTACTCACCTAACCCACCTAACCCACGTGCTAGGTACTGAGTATGTCTTGTTACACTTTCGGCCGTGAATAATGCAAATCAAAAAGTCCAAAAACACCTTTTTATTCTTTTACTATTTATCTGTTTGAAAAGGAGATCAAAAAGTTGTTGGGTTGTCTTCTTTGATAAGAACAGATGATGAACACTCAAGAACACCAAATATCAATGAACCCAGATTAATTCACAAAAATTAATTAAAATACACCCAAGCTAAATAATCACACCTGGAGTATTTAAATAATTTTTCCGGATGAGTTTTCACTAGAAACGAATTAAAGCTCACTTTTCTAGAATTTTAGAAAAGTAGATCTAGAAAATGAAAACTCACGATTCTTCTACCAAACACAAGGATCTATGTTTTGTATGTTAAACATCCGCTCTGATACCAATTGTTAGGTCCAAATGTGTTGTAGAGGGGGGGTGAATACAACTTTTCAAATTTGCGAAGCAATAAATACGATGCAATAAATGAACACACAGATTCAAGTAATATACGTTTTATATATAACTTGAAGTGGTTGCTACAACATTCATTACAAAGTATAACAGAAGTTGAGAGAGTATTGAATGATACTAAGCTCTGTGAATATGCTCTCTCTTTTTCTTGTGTTTCTCTCAAATATTGCTCTTTTTAAAACATTACACAAGTACTTCTATTTATACTACATGTAATCTATGTCCTGTAGACTTCAAAGACTAAGATATACGTGGCCCAATGATGTCCACATAAATCTTGCCTTATCTTGAAAGCTTGGAAATCTGCCAATTAGAAGATGCCATGTGTCATGTTGAAGCTGCACTCTAAGTAGAACTTCTACTTGAGAATTTCTACTTAGCCATCTCGAATTTCTAAGTAGAACTTCTACTTAGAAATATTCTACTTGGTCATCTAGAATATTTAGTACTTAGAATATTTTCTGGTCTTCAACTTGAAACTTCAATGCACATCTTGAACTTGTGATATCTTCATGTCTTCTTTATTCTTCAACAAGCTCTTGAACATGAATCTTTATTACTGGCATAAACTTGCTATCAATGTCCTGACACTTGATGCACTGGTCTGGTTCATAAGTGACTAGTCTTGATAGTGTTTCTGCTTCTCGAATAAATTACCATATTCATTTAGTAACTTGGCTTTCCAATGTTCGCTTTCCTTCTTGTTCACTTGAAATCAATTGGTCTTGTTGATACTGATAGTTATGATCTTTATTCTCGATTTCTCAAATCACTAAGGCATGAACAACTTTGACTTGAACTTCTCTCAATGATTTCTTCTTGGCTTGATCATAGTTAACATGTTCAATTGTATCAATTACCTTGTCTTCATTTAGTGTTGATTTCTTGTGACTTCTTGTTCTTGATTGTCTTCTGGTTAAGTATCTTTTCCTTTAATTGAGTTACATTAGTTATAGTGTTACAAGTTTATACACTCTGCCTTTCATTGTTATTTATAAAAGCTACCCATCCACTATATTTGGGAATTCTTGAGAACGGCCCCTTCATACCTCAGAAGGAAGTAGCTGCTGCTACTGAGAATGGTGAAACCATTCCAGCCCATTGGGTTGCAAAGAAGCCTTCAGAGTACACAGAGTCCGAAAAGGAGAAAGTAGTCTTGGATGACTATTTACAACTCATATATCTTGCTCGACTCACTTACATTAGACAAAGCCATGTGTGGTAATGTCATGGGATGCAAATCTGCAAAAGAAATGTGGAGCAAGATAGAGCTGCTGTGTGAAGGAAGTGAAGAAGTTCGCGAGAACCAAGGACAAAGTCTTGTATCACAATATGAAGCCTTCATGGCAAAACCAGGCGAAGAACTTACACACATGTTTGAAAGGTTCAGTAAGCTGATAGTTGAGTTGCAAATTCATGGAAAGTTCTATGATAGAAAGGAGATTAATATCAAATTTCTGCTCACTCTCCCTAAGCACCTTGAGCACAAAGTCACAGCCATAAGAGAGGGAAGAAACTTGAGTGATGTCTCTCTTGAAACTCTCCATGGTGTGCTCAAACCATACGAACTCGAGTTTTTTCAAAAGAGAGCTATTCAAACTGGAACCTAAGGAAAGTTAGCAAACATGTCAGGAGCCCTCATAGCTCATGAGCCACAAGTAGCTTGTCCAAGTGAACCATCACAAAGTTCACAACCAACACAGATGCCATCTTTGAAGATTGAAGAAGTGTTGGATGACGAGGAGAAGGTGGTTCTGCAGCTGAAAGATGTTGAAGATGAAGACTTCTACACAGTAGAAGAGATTGAAAGCATGGATAATGCAACCATGGCTTACATGGCTAAGAGATTCAAGAATATCAAGTTCAGAAGGGACAAGTCATACAAGCCACAGGGTCAATCATCTAAATTCAGCAAGGGAAGTTTTTCAAAGCCCACTGGTGGAGCCACAAGAGGAGGATACAAGACAGGGTTGGTGGATAGGTCGAAGTTCAGATGTTACAACTGCTATGAGCTAGGTCATTTTGCTACTTAGTGCAGAAGATAAAGACAGAATCAAGGAAAGGGATCTGGAAATCAGTTTAAGAGGAATCAAGGGAAAGCCTATGTGGCTGAAGGAAAAGGCTGGGATGATTCTGAAGATGAAGAAGAAGAGGAGTTTGTGAACTTAGCCCCTCATGGCTAAATCTGATGAAGAAGCTTCAAGTTCATCAAATCAGGTACCATCTCTAGTCTTACTTGATATGTCTAAAACTGAGTATAAGCATACCATTGAGGATTTAAATGCTGAGATGTTTAACATTCATGTTAGTTTATCTCCTGCTCATGAAGAAATTGCTAAGTTAACTAAACAGAATGAAACTCTCAAATCCGAAAATGAAATGTTGTTGTTAAGAACCAGCCCCCTAGATTCATTAGCTCAAGAGAATGCTAGATTGAAGAATGATATTATCTGTGCTAAGGAAATAGAATATTTTCTCAGGAGTCAAATTGCAGAAAACGAGTTTAAATTCAAAGCTTTTAGAAACTCTTCTAGGTTAGTCCAGGAATATCATGATAATCACACTGAGAATCAAAAGGTAGGAATAGGTTTCGAGTATGGTAGAAGGCATGGAAAGGCAATTGTTCATGATGATAGTGATGTTGTCAAACCTCAAATTCTCAAAAGAGTTAACAATTAGATTTTCAAAAATCTTCAAGCTGATTTTGATGAAACCTTCTTGTTCATCAAACACTACAGCAAAACTGGTCCGTTACTAATGACATTAGTAACGGATATATCGGTTACTAATTGTCCGTCACAATTGTTTTTTTTTGTAACATATATATCCGTTACTAATTAGTAACGGATATATCCGTTACAAATAGATTAGTAACGGATATATCCGTTATTAATTAGTAACGGATATCTGGAATTAGTAACGGATATATCCGTTACTAATCGTCCGTCATAATTGCTTTTTTTTAAATTAGTAACGGATTTATCCGTTACTAATTATTAACGGATTTTCAGTATATTAGTAACGGATATATCCGTTACTAATTGTTAAAAAATGTGAAAAAAAAATATTTGAAAAATTGTTTTTGCCATCTGCTGAAAATATATTTAAAAAAGCCAATCCAAATTTGAATTACGAAATTAAAATACCAATCCAATTGTCACAAATCAAATACGGAAATACAATAAAAATCTACAAATCCATGTCCTATCTCTACATAGACTACTGGAGTGTCACACACCAAGAGCACATCTTCCTCAGTAGATCCAGAAAAGTATGACTGCCGTTCTTGTAGAATAGTATATAAATCTTTTGTTCTTCTCGACAACAGACGGCTTTGCACGAGCAACATAGGTCCTCTTCCTTGAGGGTACTGTACTATCACACAATGGATTGTGTTGCACCTGCATGGGGCACGGAACAATCATACCCACAAGTCAGAAACTACACCACTAGATAAACTTCAATAAGATTTTATGTATAGCCAGCAAAATGGAAGAACAATGAAATGCACAAAGCACAAGGTTTACAATAAAAGTCATAACATTCCAAACCCCTACATTTTCTTCAATTTCATCCATTCGACTTTACATTACTGACTATTTAGACATAACAAGATAATCGCTTTAAATGGCAAGTGGACCTTGGATTCTTTGTGGAGGAACGGAAGGACCCTTTGTAAATTGTGAATTCAGGTGATAATCTGTGGAAGCATATTGGGACCGGCTGTCTTTCTTTTTCATTGTAAATTTGTTTAGTAATGTGTTTGTCGAGAAATCATGTCAAACATACAAATAGGTTAACTACTGTCATAGAGATCTAAGCAGTAGCTAGGGAATTCATTCTAAAACACACTCTGGGTAGAAAATAATAAATGCAACTTCGAATACATTGACATGCTATCATACTGTACATCGGTTTAAATATCTTAATAGACATTCACATTTTAAATACAAATGAAGCACTTACTCTTTTTATCTCTTCGGGTGGAACACAGGTCATGTGTTGGGGAATTTCCTCTTTCTCCAAGTCCTGGCCAATCACATTCATAAATCAAGAATTACTATAGTCAAATGTAAAAGATTGTTTCACAAAAATTATACAATCTTGCAAACTTATATACCAGTTCACCAATCAAAACAACGTTCTCCCCACGAATCACATAGAGACCTAACGGAATGTCACAATAAATCTCACCAACAATAACTCGTTCACATGCACCTTTCAAGAACAGCATTAGCTGCAGTGATGTGACATCCATTCTAAGTTAGCTAAACTTTCATATAAAGGTTTATAAAATATAAGATAAGAAAAAGGAAGAGTGGTACCAAATTGATCAAAAGAACGGAGTATTCCTAACAGTTTTCGACCATCCGCAACAAAATAAGAAGTTTCTCTGCATACAATACAAAGACATACATTAGAAGTAAGCATAATGAATGTCTTTCTTAAACAGTATCAAAGATAAGTTGTAAAGCTATATATTTTATGAGAATCCAATTTTTTAGTTCACAAATTGTCATCATCCCCGTCCTATCAAGCAAGTTCACAGGACTCTTGTCCCGCGACAAAATACAATATCAATGAATTGCTAGAGAAAGCAATCATAGACCAATTACTCTAATTTAAAAATCAGTACATTATCTGGTTCAATTTCAGCCAAGTCTTCAGGCTCCCTATAAACATAATAATATAATCAATTTTAATGGAGCGGGCCACTTGTTTCCATAAAGAACACACCACCAATATAAAAGACAGTAAAAGGAGTGGATTAAGTGGTACCCGCACAGGGCTTTAAAAAATAAAAGTGCAACGAACAAGTGAAGCATGACAGTTCCTGAGAAATAAGCAAGGTGATCAAACCAAATTAAACAGGACCAAAAAATTAAGAGGGAGACAAATCAAAAGGAAGTGCCAGAACAGAGGCCAAAAACCTGGAGATTTAGTATGCACTTTAATTGCATTATGCTTCTAAGAACAGACATTAGTCATTGGTGCTAAAGTCTCTCCTACTCAATGAATCAACAATATTTTCATATATGATATTTATCAAACATAAGAAGATTTAAGGCATGAATCAGTTACCAGTTACAGCGTAGAGTGCACATAATGTGTTGTAGTCAAGCTGTGTATCCTGTAAAAAAGCAAGAAATAACTTTGCAAGTTACTGCACTATTCATTTACATTATTAATTTTTCAGAAAAAATTTGAAAATACAACTTATGCGGCTATAAAGTACATTTGCATCCTCGTGATGGTACTAACAGAAAAAATGAGCTTCACAATCGTTTCCCTATGACATACCAGGAAACATGTGACCTTAAAAATAATAGGAATGACTTGTCACGAATGATATTTGGAAAAACAATGGTAGAGGAAGTTGTTATTAATTATTACTCTTTACTCGGAGATGTAAAAAACTTAACCACGTGTCATTTTTATAGCCTGACAAGTGAACATTCACTTTCATTCTAGAGAATATCTAAGCCCAAAAACACTAGCTTAGTCAAATAAGTATCTGAAGCCTCAATATTAACATTGTGTTAAAACAATCAGTATATTATTTACAACAATTAAAAGCACTGAACCACCACTTTAAACAAAGGCTATGTTGTGCAGAGTTAAGCATGATATGATAACTTAAGCTCAATAGATGGAAATTTCCATGGGTTGAAAGGACAAACCAAATGATGAAGCGGAACAGTCAAAAGAGTTCCAAATTTTCCATTAATGCGTCCAACAATTTCATGAACCTAGGATGCGAGCTTTCGATCTGTCAACCAATGAACACGAAATATAACGGTCTATATTCCCCTACAAGGTATGCACAAAATAGCAAATGTCAAATTTCAGATATCAACAGTACCCTAGATGGTAAACAGTCAGCACGGTAGATCAAATAACCCAATATGCTTCCATGCAAATTGCAAAAATTAGTAAATTTAGAACACACCCATGACCCATAAGGTCATAAATTAGGACCCGGCATTTTCTTTCAATCTCAAACAATTTGCTAACTTCAAATCAAGAAACATAGACATTTATAGACAATTAGTTACTACATATAACAAACAAATAAAGACAAGTACTTCCATTACTTTCTAGTAATCAAGACTCAAATCTTAACCATAAACTAAAACCAACTAAACTACAAAAACAAGTACATTTTCAAGATTCTAAATCAAATCAAGGCACAATAACAATATCCAAACATCTTCAATTCAACACAAGAACATATAAATCAAAGTCAAGACTGAATCTTTACATCTAAAACAATAAAAGGCTAGAGACAAGAGTTACCAATTGAAGAGTCGCACTAAGTCACTCGACTCACCGAGTTAGTAAAGAGTCACCACCGAGTTGAGTGTCAAAATACCAAAATTTGACTCGTTGAAACAAGTATTGCCTGAAATCAATAACAAACTCATCAATTTGTTCATAAAAATCGAAAACCGAATGAACTCAAAACCTAGGGTTTGAAAAAACTTTAATGAAACCAAAGGGCTTTTTGAATATGATGTTTAAAACATCATTACGAGTGATAATCGAACACGGATTGATTTGAAAAACGTCGAATTAAGTATTGCAAGTACTCATACCACACACGAATTAGGGCTTTTAATTAGAAACATACCACGCATGAATCAGAGATGAGCACCGAAGATGGATAGCGGAGATGAAAACCAGAGATGGACAGCAGAGATGAAAACTAGAGAGATGGACGGCGGAGAGATGAGAGGGAGAGATGAGAGTGAGAGAGATGATAGCGAGAGAGATGAGAGTGAGAGTGAAATAATGAGAGATGAAAGATGAGAGATATTTATTATTTTGTTTTGTTTTCTTTTACTCTTAAATGTAAAATAAAATAGCGGGCTTTTTGAGTTTTAGTGAAAATTTTAGCGGGCTTCTTTTTTCAGTAATAGCGGCAACATTTTTAATATTGTTTCTGGTGTCTTAATTAAGGCAACATTTTTAGTAACAGATATATCCGTTACTAATGATTAGTAACGGATAATTTAATTAGTAACGGATTTCGATATTAGTAACGGATATATCCGTTACAAATTTGTGACGAATATCTGACCCATTAGTAACGATTGTATCCGTTACCAATTTTTAACGGATATATCTGTTACCAAAGGTATTAGTAACGGATATATCCGTTACAAATTAGTAACGGATAATTTAATTAGTAACGGATATATTCGTTACTAATTAGTAACGGATTTCGATATTAGTAACAGATATATCCGTTACTAATTAGTAACGGATATCTGACTCATTAGTAATGGATATATCCGTTACTAATTAGTAACGGATATATCCGTTACTAATGTCATTAGTAACGGATATATCCGTTACTAATTAGTAACGGATATATCTATTACTAATGGGTTTTTTATTTGTTACTAATTTCCCAGTTTGGTGTAGTGAAACAAGAGCTACTTGATGAAGATAAGTGCATTGACAGCACACTGAGCAAAGGAAAAGATACTGTCAAGTTCCCCATGACAGAAACTCTACCAAGCAATCAGACAGAATGTTCTAAAGTAGCTGACAACAAGGATGAGACAGAAACTTCAAAAGATACTGTCAAAAGAGAACCCAAGACATCAACTTTCATACCTGCTGTCACGATAGAGGCAAAGAAAGGTACTGTCAAGGGTGGCTCGACAGCAACTTCAGAACATACTGTCAAAGCAAATGCCTACAAGCCTAAGAATAGGAATGGTAAGTTAGGGATTGATAAGAAGAATGGATAGAGTCATGTTAAGGATGCCCCTAGAAAGCTTTGCAATAATTGTGGATCATCTCATCATTTAGCATTTGCTTGTAAGAAACCAAACAAGATAAGGTTAATGCGTCCAATGTTAGTGGTAACTTACATAGAACCCCCATTATGCAAAGAAGTATGGATGTCTGTAATAACATTGACTGTATGCCATGCAAAATTGTTGTTATGAGTACTTGCTTCAATCTACCTATTCTTTCTACTGAAAGATGCTCCTATTTAGAAACTGCTGAGACTTTTCTGCCTGCCTATGTTGGTAAAAAGGCAACTTCCACCAAGAGAAAGACTAAGTCTAACTCCAGAACCAAGTGGACAGTAAAAGAAGTCAGACAGGAGGATTCTAGTGTCGATTTAAATGTGAAACAGAATGATATGAACAATGATGATGTAACTGCAGGACCCAACAGAGTTTGGGTACCAAATGTAAATTAAAATCATCTTTTTTGCAGGGCAAGAAATAGAATCAGGTCATGTGGATCATCGACAGTGGATGCTCCAGGCACATGACTGGTGATATAGCCCTGCTATCACATTTTGTGGAGAAAGCCGGCCCAATCATAACTTTTGGAGACAACAGCAAAGGTTACACTGTGGGATATGGCTGTTTGGAAATTGGAAATGTTGTCATTGAAGATATTGCTCTTGTTGATGGATTGATGCACAACCTACTCAGTGTCAGCTAGTTCAGTGACAGGGGATTCAAGGTTGATTTTGATATGATGGTTTGTAAAATCTATCACAAGAAAGATCGAAGCCTCTCTTTGAAATGAGTCAAGAAAGGAAGCTTGTTTGTTGCAGATTTAAATTCTGTCAATAAAGACAAGGCTTACTGTTTTTACAGTAAAGCATCAGTTGGTGAAAGCATGCTTTGGCACAAGAAGCTCTCACATCTCAATTTCAAGAATATGAATATTCTGATGAAGAAGGATTTAGTGAGAGGGCTACCTCAACAGGAATTCTGTCAAGAAGAACTATGTGAGGATTGTCAAATGGGCAAATTGAAAAGATCTGTGCACAAATCAAAGCAAGTGAATACCAACACTGAGCCACTCAAATGAATTCACATGGATTTGTTTGGTCCAGTAAATGTTCAATCTCTTGCAAGGAAGAGATATGCCCTGGTAATGGTGGATGACGATTCAAGGTACACTTGGGTAAGGTTTTTAGAGACAAAGGACGAAGCTGCTCAAGAAATCATTGATCACATAAGAGTTCTTGAAAGAACCCCCAATGCTCAAGTTCAATATCTGAGAAGTGACAATGGTACTGAGTTCAGAAATGCCACACTGGGAAACTTCTGCAAAGAAGAGGGCATTGTCCAACAATTCTCCACTGCCAGGACACCACAACAAAATGGAGTTATAGAAAGGAAGAACATAACTCTCATCGAAGCTGCTAGAACTATGTTGAATCACTACGCCATAGATTGCCTATTGCAACCTTTTGGCATGGGTGTTACCACTATGGGTGTTACCATAGGTATGAAATTTTTGAGCTATCGCAACGTTGTGATTGTGGTGTTACCAAATCCTCAAAAGTATGTTACTATAGTTATAAAGGTGTTAACAGTGGGTAACAACATGTGATGTGTTACCATAGAGTATTCATGAACAAAATTTTTGTGTTACTTAAAATTAATGATTTAATAGTTATTTGACTTTAGAAAATAATTAATTTTAACTAAATCGTTTAAGTAATCATTTTAAAACGTAATATTCCATCAAATAATCAAATTATTGATTTTTCATAAATATTAAATTTTGTTTATAAATTTCAAATAAAATGGTTTTAAAATAAAGTAATATCCAAACACTATTAAATTTTAACTAAATTCATTAAAAATTTAATAAAGAAAACTAAGTTATGTATAAATTGTGAATTATTACAAAATTATGAAAATAATAGATTTAACAATAGTATTTTAATTTCAAGAAATTAAAATAAATTGATAATATTTACAAAAATAAAAAAAAGAAAGTAAATTGTTATATATACTGAGTACTACTGAGCGGCAAATGAAAACACGAGCGGCAAAATGAAAAATTAGAGAGTCAGAGCGAAATTTTGGGCGGAAAGCTTTCCCCCTTTACAAAATTTTCAGACACTACTTTCCCCTCAACAAAACTCTCTCTCTCAAAACTTCTCTCCACGAACACTTCTCTCTCGACATACTTTCTCTCTCTCTCAAAACTCTCTCCACGAACTCTTTCCACAAATCGATTTATAAACCCTACACCTCCAATTGGTAATTAAATATTCACTTCTTCTTTATGATTAATTAGATACTCGACTCACTTCTCTATTTTTTTTTGAAATTGCAGGCAATTAGGGCTTGAGTTTGTGAATCTTGTTCAATTTTGGGAGGTAAATCTGAGATAAGTGGAGTGAATGATTGAGGAAGGAAAAGATGTATTTAACATATCAGTAGCTCAATCGTTTCGATTCAGGTCTTAGCTTCGGAGATTTGGCTTGGAGATGGGAGTTATCGATTCTTGGAGGTTTCGACTGGATCTTGGACTTAGCAAAGCATTCCTTCAGGAACTAGCCTTCACCTCAATATCACCCCCACCACTTCTACTCCCCGTCCAGATCCACTTGTTGAAGTGAAGAGCAGATTGATTGTTGGGGCATATAGCATAGGGAAAGAATCTGTATATCTTGCTATTTCCAAGGCGTTAATGGTATGTATTTTCTATTTTTCTTTTTATTCTTTTCAACTTAATCTCGTAAGATTAATTCATTATCTTGCTATTTCCAAGGCGTTAATGGTATGTATTTTCTATTTTTCTTTTTATTCTTTTCAACTTAATCTCGTAAGATTAATTCATGTGTTTTTTGTTTGATAAAAATTCATGTCCTGTCCGTTGATTAATTTCTTAGGATATTTAGATAAAAAGTCCTTCTTATAGTTTTATGCTTGCAAGTCCATATCTTTTGATTGACATAAGCTTTTACAATTGTGGCCGAGAGGAGTAGGTATTCGTCTGCTGGTGGTGGGCATTTGATGGCGCCTTCTGGTCCTAGTGTTGGGTATAATACTTGTCTGTTTCCAAGTTTCTGTGCTTATTTCTTTTACCTCTGTTACCAAACAATTAATTGCAGTGGTATGTTTTTCTACACGTCGAATGAATTCAAGGAATTCTGAAGTCATATACAAGGGCACTTTTTAATGGTTCACTTGCAGGACCAACCCTATTTGGACCAGTAATTACTGCCTGCCTCATTGATAGCTAGTCAGTCTCTTGAGAATAACCAACATAATTGATAGCTATTAATTGCAGTAATTAGGTAATTTATTTTTTTTATAATGAGTATGAGGTATGCTAAAAATGGTCTAGGAAATATGTTCCTATATTGTGTTGGTTTTCACCTGTCAGTTTTTTTCTTGCCAGTATCCTCTCAGCTCAAGTTCAATCTTTCTTCATAATTTAGATATGTACCTAATTTCCATGTTATATAACATTTATTTATGATGACCTCTCATCATGTTGAAAATTGACTAGCCTTTGATTCTATGTACTCGAACCTGAAGTGTTCCAGTAACTCATTTTTAATTTATTCTACTCTATTATCGATATTTATTGCAAATCCTGTTGCACCAGAAAAATAGAATAGCACAAGTATTTGATATTTTTTGGTTGTGATTACCTAGGAAATGACTTCTATTTTCGGTAATTTCAGGTTTAAAGAAGACTCGCACCTAATACACATAGTGCACCAAGAGGAGGGCTGTACAGTTAAAGAGGGCTTTAATGGCGAGGGCTGTACTGTTAAGGAGGGCTTTAATGGCTACCATAGCAAAAGATGGATCAAAGACTTTGGAAGCTTAGTTTTATTTTTTGTTTCTTATATCGGTAGAATTGTAAAGATGGATCAAAAGATGTAGTTGGTTGATTTGATGTAGTTGCTGGTGGATTTGAATTGTTGTTGGTTTGTTTATGGGAATTCAATATTCTGCTAGTGCATTTTTATTTTGTTACATTTATGGTGTTACAATAGGTACAAAGTGTGTTACAATAGGCTATTATTTTTATCATTGTATGTGTTGCAGTAGGTAATATTAGGTGTTACAATAGGCCTTGTACATTGAGCAGGTGGGCCCCACAATAGGCCAAAAAGTGGGCCCCACATTTGGGCCCCCACCTAGAAGTGGGCCCCACATGTGGCCCCCACGTATGGACCCCACCTGTGGGCCCCACGTGTGACACCTGTGCAAAATTGTATTATCTGTTGTAACACACAAACTATGTTACTATAGTGTGTTTAAGATGTTGCTATAGAGGTTTTTGGTAACCACATTTGCTATGTTACCTTTGGCTGTGTTTTGATGTTACCTTAGATACCTGTAGTTACTGCTGAGAACCTAACACAACTGAGGTGTTACCATAGCCCTATTTTGGCCTATGGTAACTTCAAAATGGGGTCTATGGTAACACAGTTTGGGGGTTGCTATAGGGCATCTATGGCGTAGTGAATGATTCTAAATTACCAACATACTTCTGGGCAGAAGCTATTAATACGGCTTGTTACACACAGAATAGAACCTTGATCAACAAGACTCATGGAAACACTCCTTACCATCTGTTAATAGGAAAGAAACCTATTGTCAAGTATTTTCAAGTATTTAGAAGTAAGTGTTTCATGATGATTGAAAACCATGAAAGAAAAGGAAAGTTCGATGCTAAAGCTTATGAAGGCATTTTCATGGGATATGGTTCGGAGAGGACTGCCTACAGAGTCTATATCATTGATCACAAAGTCATTGAAGAAAGTGTGAATGTCACATTTGATGAAACCAAATTCCCAGGACTGCAAGAGGATGGTCAAATGGAGCCTCTTAGATTTGAAAATCAAGGGTATTTGGAAGAAGAAGAAATTTTTGCTGATGAACCTACTGGTACTCAGGATATTGAGTTTGAAAGAAATGCTGTCAACACCAATGATGCTACTCAAACTCCAGCTCAATCTTAAACTATATCAGCTAATCATCAGAAGGAGAATGATTCTGGAGACGTTGAAGAACATGAAGGAGAAAACATCAATGGTGGAGAGTCAACACCTCAAAGAGGAAATGATGAAGCAGATCAAGAAAGAAGCTTGCACAGAACAACTAAGTGGAACAGGGATCACACTAGCAATATAATCATTGGTGATCCTACTACTGGTATAAGGACGAGAAGAAATATTTCTACTGACAGCATGTTTTCTATCTCAAACTGAGCCAAAGTCAATTGATGAAGCTTTGTTGGATTTAGATTGGGTGATAGCTATGCAGGAAGAGCTAAATCAATTTGAGAGAAACAATGTATGGAAGCTGGTCCCTAGACCCAAAGGGAAGTCAGTAGTTGACACAAAGTGGGTTTTCATAAACAAGTTGGATGAAAGTGGAAATGTGACAAGAAACAAGGCAAGGCTAGTAGCTAAAGGTTACTGTCAATTGAAAGGAATCGATTATGATGAAACATTTGCCCCTGTTGCCAGACTTGAAGCTATTCGGATATTTTTAGCCTATGCTGAACACTGTAACTTCAAAGTGTTCCAAATGGATGTCAAAAGTGCCTTTCTTAATGGAGAATTAGAAGAGGAAGTGTATGTCGAACAGCCACCTGGATTTGAGGATGCTGAGTTGTATGACTTTGTCTACAAGCTGTTCAAAGCACTTTATGGATTGAAGCAAGCCCCTCGAGCTTAGCATGAAACTCTATATACTTTTCTCATTGAGAATCAATTTATAAGAGGTGTAGTGGATAAGACATTATTCTACAAGCACCATGGCAAGGACATCATTCTAGTTCAGATTTATGTTGATGACATAATCTTTGGTTCTACAAATGAGAAGCTTTGTGAAAAGTTTTCATCTCTTATGAAGAGCAAGTATGAGATGAGCATGATGGGAGAATTATCATTTTTCCTAGGTCTACAAATTCATCAAAATGATGATGGTATCTTCATAAGCCAATCGAAATATGTCAAGGAACTTCTCAAAAAGTTCAATATGGAAGATGCATCACCTACCAAGACACCTATCTCTACTGCAACCAAGCTGGATTTGGATCCTGAAGGAAAGAAAGTGGATTCTAGTATGTACAGAGGCATAGTGGGATCGTTGATATACTTAACTGCTAGCAGACCAGACATCATGTTTGCTACATGTCTCTGTGCAAGGTTTCAAGCTGATCCAAAAGAATCACACTTAGTAGCAATCAAGAGAATCTTTAGATATCTCAAAGGCACTCCAAACCTAGGCCTTTGGTATCCTAAAGATACTGGATTTGACTTGGTTGGGTATTCGGATTCAGACTATGCTGGATGCAAGATTGATAGGAAAAGTACAACAGGAATCTGTCAATTTCTGGGTGGAAGATTAGTGTCATGGTTTAGCATGAACCAGCATTCTGTATCTACTTCAACTGTAGAGGCTGAATATATCGCAGCTGGAAGTTGCTGTGCTCAAATTCTTTGGATGAAAAATCAGCTAATGGATTATGGCTTGGAGTTGTCCAATATTCATATTTATTGTGATAACACTAGTGCCATAGCTATCTCAGACAATCCAGTTCAACACTCCAAGACAAAGCACATTGATATCAGACATCATTTCCTAAGAGAGCATGTTGAAAGGGGAACTGTGAAGCTGATTTATGTTCCAACAGAAAAGCAACTTGCAGATATTTTTACGAAGCCACTAGATGAAGCAACCTTCAACAGGTTGGTAACTTACTAGTTTTTACATTTTCAATGTGGTTAAAATTGCAGCTCGTGACCTTAACTTTCAATGTTACTGTCATGAGGAGTTACTGTCCTATGTGCTACTTGTTTATTTGACAGCATGTTTGCTATGAATATGCTAAATTCAAATCACATGCCTGTTTTAATTTTTGTAATGACTAGTCACGTGACATTAACTTATCTCATACGTCTTCTTAGTAATAATAGTGCTTGTGTCATTTGATATGACTACGGGTATTTGTCAGTATTTTTAATTTAAATGTTAAATTACTTCATTAAAAAGAGGTAGTTGGGAGCTGTAGAGTCACTTACTGTGTTATAAATAAGACCAAAGCTAAACCCTTTGTTCTCACTTAACACCCTAAGAACTCTAGAGTCCAATATGAGCAAGAGGAAAGTAGAAGACATGTCATCGTCATCGGCGCCAGGAGCAAGCGGAGGAGTGAAGCCAGAGCCTCCTAGTCTCAAGAAGGAGATGGAGATAGCTGCTACTAATGAGCAGCTTGATCTCTGGGTAGATAAGTTTGATACTTATCTCGAAGAAGAGGGGATCTCCGATCAAAAGGAGATGGAGAAGATCGCGGAAAGGCTGCTGCTAGAAGCTTTTCCAAACTTAAAATAATTTCCAGTTCTTAAGAACTTCTTGTATTGTTTTAAGTTTTTATTTAATGAAGTGACCGTTTTATCTTCTTAGTTTTCTTACATGTCATTCATTATTGTCATCTCATTTTATCTATCTTCGAATAGTTGTTAAGTTGATTGTTTGTGTGTATGGATGTTTGTGGATGTGTGCTAAAACTAACAAATATGTGCCTAAATCGATTAAAATGCTATTTGGTAATTTTCATTTAAGCAATAGGCAAAGTCGATTAAAATTCATGACATAAATTATTTCCGCCTAAGTTGCTGTCAATAAGTGAAGATGCTGTCACGAAGTGCCTTGACAACAAGTTTCTTAGATGACACAATTGAAAAAGTCTCTGTCATAAAATTTAAAGGAAATTGTATAAATTGCTTAATGGTGATAGTATGTTTTTGCAACGATATCACTATCAAGAAAAACTTGCTATCATCCTCTCAAAATTACTAATGAATTTGTTACAGCGCACAGGTTACTATCAAGATTAGTGGACCGAAATAATTGGGATTTTACCTCCACGAGTTACAACCACTAAAAAGTAACTACCCACGACTCCACTTGACTGATTAATGGGCTAAGACACAACTACTTTCCCTTTCTCAATAAGACATTCGCTATTTTCATGTAACAACTGTCAAACACACAAACACACAACTTTCAACAAAACCTCCCTCTCTCTCTCAAAAGCAAAAATCTCTCTCCGAAGCTCAAAGCAAGAAATGGCACCCAAACAATCCTCTTCTCAAACAAACTTTGCTGGTATTCTCACTGCTGGAGATGCTGGTGAAGGATATAAAGGACTCGTATCCTTTATCAACAAGTCATATCTGGGTCATGCTATAACATCTACACCATCCTTAAACCTAGAAAGACTTGAAGAATTCTGAAACACTGCCTATGTTCCAGGAGGTGCAGATAAAGACACAATACAATGCAAAATCAAAGAAATCACCTGCATCCTCACAATCAAAGGCATCAACGAAGCTTTGGGAACTGGACTGCAAGCTAAAGAATCATACAAGGAACTTGCAAATGATGAAACCCTAAAGAAGTTTTTCTTGAAAATTGGGTATTCTGGTCCTGTTCTTGAAGAGGGTACATCGAAATGGTACTCGACTGGTGAAATGGACAGAAAGCATTTGAGAAAAGAATGGAGCATGATTTTTAATGTCATGGTGAAGGTTTTCTCAACCAAAACCTCTGGATGGAATGGATGAATTCCCTCCTATATCAAGAAGCTTACTCACTCTCTTATCCATGGATACAAAGTAGATGTAGGAAAGTTGCTTATGAGTCAACTCAAGTCAGCTCTAAGCAGGAAGGTACATGTTTATCCTCGCTTTCTTACTATGTGTTTGAATTCATTATGAGGTATTGATGATAATGCATCTCTCTCTATAGAATGCAATGTTTTGAAAAGAAATACACACAAATCACTCAATTCACAAAATTCAAATGCACATATTCCACTCTGTTTCACCAAGCACATGGCTGATCAAGAGCCTCATCTTGACGTAGCACTACCCTCTAGGTATGTTGTCTTCTCCCTTGAGAATGAAGCTTAATTAGACCCAAACTCAGTTAACCCACATTCTATTGCATACATTCCTATCAGATCCTCTAGACAACCAAAGACCACAAAAACAACTTTTCAAGAATCCAAGAAAAGACCCTTGGAAACTGGTGTTGGTAGTAGTTCTGAGAATGTTGAGGGATAAACTACACATGATGCAGCAAATAAGGATGTTAGTGAAAGTGAACCCACAGTGGTTCCTCTTGAGCCTAAGAAGAAGAGAGCTAAGAGGGACAAAGCCACTGTCAGCCACCCCACAGTCTCACAAAAGGCTGTGGAGAGTAAAATGGAATCAAACACATCCATGTGCTTCTTCTCAACAAGAAGTATCTATTGAAGCTGGCCTATCTCCCAAGGCATCCTGTAAAGAGTCAGCACAACCTCATGTACTCACTAATGAGGAGCCTACACTTGCAGAAATGCACACAGAGATAGGGCACAGTGAGGGTCATGAAACTTCTACTCTTGATGTCCCACAAGTTAACCCTGTGGAACAGCCAAAAATCTCTTCTAAACCATCATCTTCTTTATTCTCTAATCCATCAATTGTTTCTTCTCAACAATCTAGAGAAGGGGACAGTCCAATCCCTTCAGGTTTTGATCATCCATCTCAAATCATGGATGAGCCCCCATCAAGTGGTCCACAAGAACCCATTTCTCAAAAGTGAAATGGACACCACTCACTCAAACACTAAGCTAGATCAAGATGGTACTCTGCCAGAAAATGAAACATCCAACATCTTAGTCGAACTCCAAAGAGCAACTAACCTTCCGAAAGTTGCTGTCACAGCCTCAGTTGCTGTCAAAGACACCACAAAAGTTGCTTTCAACCCACCTATGGACAATTACATTTTGGGTAAAGATGTTGTCGCCTCTACAAAGTTTGATCATGATACTGTCTTTGTTGAAGATGCTTCAGATGATGATCAACTTACTATCTCTACTTTGAAGGTACAATCTAAACTTTCTACATCTTCAACTAAAATGCATGCAAGTACTGCTCATACCCATGCATCTAGGATGAATGAGGAGTGAAAAAAAAAAGAGATAAAAGAAAAGAGAGGTGAGCATAAAAATGAGAGGCAACCAAACGAGCTGGCAAAAGGTGAGGGACTTGAGCATGTCCAGAGTGAACTTGAGGGAACCCCACACACAAAGGCACTAGGCCTTGAGAGTCATTCTGTGAGGAGTGATGAGATCACTCAGAAAAACAATGAGTGTGTGAGAAACCCCATAGCCTACTCGCCCCAGTCTCTTCCTTTATATCCAAAAAGATTGAGAACTGGTGGTCCTTCTAAACAAGCTGAATCATGGTTGAAATCCCTTGAGGGCAGATGTGCATCCATGGAAGCTAAACTTGATGCTCTATCCACTATGGTAGCTACTGGTTTTGCTGATATTCAACAAACTCTTCACTCATTCTCTGCCACTACGCCATAAACGCTCAAATGCAACGCTTTTAGAAAGTGTTTAACTGAAAGTGTTTCGTTAGATATGAAATTTTGGCTCTAATGAAACAGAAGTTGAACTGGTGTTGCATTACATATAATTAGCGTTGCATTTGACTCACTGGTGTTTCACATAATGCAACACTAACTGCTAGCGTTGCATTAGATATTTTTTAATTTTAAAAAATGCTGATGTGGCAGCAGTTGGGCCCACACGTGCTGACGTGGCATTTGCTGACGTGGCAAGTGTGGGGGGCACAATTGCTGACGTGGCAAATGTGGGACCCACATTTGCTGACGTGTCATTGGCTGACGTGGCAGAAGCGTTGCATTAGGTGAAAAAGGTGTTGCATTTGCTGTTTAAAAGCGTTGCATTAGCTATTTCTGATTTTTTTAATAAATGATGACGTGGAAGTTGTGGGACCCACCAGGGTTGACGTGGCAGTGTGGGGCCCACCAGGGTGACGTGGCACAGGTCCATGGATGCTGACGTGGCAAGAGTGGGCCCCAAAATTACTGACGTGGCAGATGTGGGGCCCGCAATTGCTGACTTGGCATTTGCTTACGTGGCAGAAGCGTTGCATTAGGTGAAAAAGGTGTTGCATTTGCTGTTTAAAAGCGTTGCATTAGATATTTTTTATTTTTTAATAAATGATGACGTGGTAGGTGTGGGACCCACCAGGGTGACGTGGCAGTGTGGGACCCACCAGGGTGACGTGGCAAAGGCCCACGGATGCTGACGTGGCAAGTGTGGGGCCCACAATTGCTGATGTGGCAGATGTGGGGCCCACAATTGCTGATGTGGCATTTGCTTACGTGGCAGAAGCGTTGCATTAGGTGAAAAAGGTGTTGCATTTGCTATTTAAATGCGTTGCATTAGCTACTTCTCTTACCGGAATGATGAAACTATTTTTTTAATTTTTTTTTCGACGTTCCAATCATACGGATGTCGAGATATAACGATTTTAGTGAAGTGGTAAATTTTCAAAAAATTTCCTAGATGTATTTGGTTTGATTTTATAACGGTCAAACTGGTCAAAGTAGACTTTACTTTTAACTAGTCTTGTCCGGAATGATGAAACTATTTTTTAAATTCTTTTTTCGACGTTCCAATCGTACGGATGTCCAGATATAACGATTTTAGTGATGTGATAAATTTTCGAAAAATTTGCTAGATGTACTTGGTTTGGTTTATAACGGTCAAATCGGTCAAAGGAGACTTTCCTTTTAGCTAGTCTTGTCCGGAATGATTAAACTATTTTTTTAAAAAAAATTTTCTACGTTCCAATCGTACGGATGTCGAGATATAATGATTTTATTGAAGTGGTAAATTTTCAAAAAATTTACTAGATGTATTTGGTTTGCTAGAGTATATAGTAGGCGTTCCTTTTAACTAGTCTTGTCCCGAATGATGAATCTATTTTTTTTAATTATTTTTTCGACGATCCAATCGTACGGGTGTCAATATATAACTATTTTAGTGATGCGGTAATTTTTTAAAAAAATCCCTAGATGTCTTTGGTTTGATTTTGTAATGGTCAAACCGGTCAAAGTAGGCGTTCTTTTTAACTAGTCTTGTCCCGAATGATGAATCTATTTTTTTAAATTATTTTTTCGACGTTCCAATCGTACAGGTGTCAATATATAACTATTTTAGTGACGCGGTAATTTTTTAAAAAAATCCCTAGATGTCTTTGGTTTGATTTTGTAACGGTCAAAGTAGGCGTTCCTTTTAACTAGTCTTGTCCCGAATGAGGGTTCAATTTTTTAAATTATTTTTTCGACGTTCCAACCACACGGATGTCAAGATATAACGATTTTAGTGATGTGGTAATTTTTTAAAAAATTTGCTATATGTATTTGGTTTGGTTTTATATCGGTTAAACCGGTCAAAGTAGCCTTTCCTTTTAACTAGTCTTGTCCCGAATGAGGGATCAATTTTTTAAAATTATTTTTTTGACGTTCCAATCGTACGGATGTCAAGATATATCGATTTAAGTGATGTGGTAATTTTTTAAAAAATTTTCTAGATGTATTTGGTTTGATTTTGTAATGGTCAAACTGGTCAAAGTAGACCTTCTTTTTTACTAATCTTTTCCCGAATGATAAATCTATTTTTTTAAAATTATTTTTTCGTTGTTACAAACATACGAATATTATATCTAATGAATTTAGTGATGTGGTCTACGTTAAATTAAAAAATTTCTAGATTTATTTGAATTGATTTTAAAAAATTTTGAACTAAAAATAAAAAAACTGAAATTACATTTTTTAAAAATAAAAAATCAACAATGCAGCACACATCATCCATAACAGTATAATACACTTTGGCCATGTTTGTTTCAAGGGATTATAATCCCCAAATTATTACCTTATAAATCCCAAACGTAAGGGATTATAATCCCATGAATTCACATTTTGATCATTGTTTTAGTTCACTCTCATGGGATTATAATACCTTGTGAAAGAAGGTATTATAATCCCATAGAAATGAATCAAAAAGATGATAGCAATATACTTCCATGGGATTATAATCCTTTAAATTTAAGAAAAATAGTGTAATTTTCTAAGGATTATAATCCCCTAAAACAAACATGGCCTTTGAGCACAGGTCACGAGGTGAAAATTTTGGACAAAAGTTTTGGGCGGAAAATTTCCCTCTTAATGAAAATTTTCGGCAACAGGAGTATAACACACTCTCTACTCCTGTACTCTCTTTCTCATCTCCATCTCAAAATCTCTTGATAAACAGACACTCTACTCTCTCTCAACAAAACTCTCTCACTCGCACAAATCAAACCACCAATTTAGAACCCTAACTTTTCTAAATCAAATCCTTAAATCAAACCCCACTGTCATAGGAACCCTAATTAGGCAAAATTGAAATTGAAAACCCTAACAATCGGTCGACTTTCTCTAATTATGCGAAGAGGAAGCTTCAATCGGTTGATTCTCTCCATATTTAGCTCAAATCAGCTCGATTTAGTAAGTATTATTCCAATTTCTTTTCAAATTTCATTCATTTGATATTTAATCGAGCTTCTTTTGGTAGTGTGGTTGGTTCTTGAGCTTGGGTCATCTATAAAGTAAGTCAAATCTGTCTGAGTCTTCTATTCTCTCTTGAATATTCTCTCTTGAATATTGAATGCAATTTTTTACTTTTGAAGCTTTGGAGCTCGATTAATTGATGGAGAACGTTACGGTGTGTGCGAGATTTAGGCATTTGAGTTCACGCGAAGCTCATAGCGATGATCTCTGCATTCAAGGTCTTTTTTACAAACTTATGTGTGTGTGTCTGTGAATATTGAGCCCTAGGAATTGCTAGTACATTCTATTTTTGTTTTCAGTCCTTCAATTCTACAGATTTCTAAGTACATTAAATTCTCTGTATGTGTATTAGTTGTAATTTTGCTTATCTGTTGATTTATGTTCTATTGATTTATTTTATTCTCTAGCATGGAATTTGTATATGGAGTGATGGATTTTCATATACGGAACTAGAGATAAGTTTCAATGTCTCATTGTACAGGGATAAGTAGCTCTCTAGATGAAATCTTGATGTTTTTTATAATATGAACTAAAATTTAATGTCACTATCTTTTGTAGTTAAAGTTTGTGGCTTCTGGTCAGTAGTCAGTACTCATTAATTAAATGAACACGAATATGTAGTCATTTCTATGTCTTCACTTTGCAAGTCTTGTATGGCAATACGAGTTGCAAAGAACTACTTGTTTCTTAAATTTTCTCTTATTTACCCGCTTGACAATCAAGCTAGCTCTGTTACTCCAATTCCTCTAGTCTTAGGTCCAACTCCATCTTTGGAATCTGATGCTTGAAATTGGTGTCAGAGTAACCATGACCTTATTGCTTCTCCTCCCTCCCTCCCTCCCTCGCTCTCTGTTCTTCGAATTTCTTACTTGGTCTCCTAGCAAAAATCTCTTCTGACTAGGTTACTGGTTCTTACAGAAAGAATAATATCTTTTCTACTAAAGCTAAAACTGATCCAGGTTAGAGAAAATCAGTTTCTGTTCTTTCCTCTGTGAGGCATCACAGTTAATTGCAACTAACAAATTTGTATGTGTATTAGTTGTTCTCATTTTGCTTTCTTTTGTTTTATTTTGCGGTTGATTGTTTAAAATGGATATGTTTTCTTGAAATTTGATCAAACGTACATGCCATATCCTATTCATTAGTATTGAAAAATATAACATGCATAATACAATGTCTACAATGAAATGTGTCATGGAAAAACTTGGTTTCAGAAGCCTAGTTGTCATTTTAGGGCTCAAATTAAAGTAGGATTGATTACGCTCAAGTGATGGGTTTGGTTGGAGCATGTGTTGTGAGGAAATTTCGATACCTTTTTGAACACTTAAAACAATTCAGGAATAATTGGTACTGTAGTTAGTATTTTAAACTTCACCCCTTGAATTTAGAACATTGATATTTATAAAATTGAGTACATCTGGGGCACTTAATCAATATATGATACCCTATTTTTAATAATTATAATACTTGCATTGCAGGTCTCAAATTGACATTATAAAAAAAGTTACTAAGAGAATTTTACTAGAAATAAATGCCATGACTCTGGATGTTGCCAAAGCTGTAGATAACCATCAATGCTACGATACAATGTTAAACATGTCAAATTCCCAAGATTTAACTACAACTCCAGACTTCACTAGATTTCCTTAGATTTGCATGGTTGTGTGAAGCTAAGAAGTCTTCCCGACACCATTTTCATTTTGAGAGTACTGAAACTTCTAGATATCGGTGATTGCAGTAGCATCCTCACATTAAATGAAAGAAAGTCATAAACATGCTGTCAAGAACTTGGGGCCTGAGTTGCTATTTTTAGGTATTTTCTGAGGTTATAAGCTGAACTACAGTAATAGAAGGATTGAATAGATAGAAATAGAGTGGGACATTATAGTGGGAATATTTGATACAGGTAATACAAATTTGAAATTTCATCAACTGAGGATTAGTTCACCTGCATCACAATTAATGAGCTAATTTATAGTTAATTACATAACAATTTGCCTTTTTCTTATGTATGTATTTCAGGGATCACTCCAGAAGCAGAGAGTTTCAGTGATCATGGACTTGGTACCCCTCCATACAAGTGGAAAGGAAGCTGCCTTAAGTCTACTAATTTTTTTGGATGCAACAAGTTAGTAAATAACACATAAATGTCTATGTGTGTATTGATAATTTGATATAATACGAGGGCTTTATCAAATGAATTTCATGTATGTTTACTCGTACACTAGCTCTCATTCTCTACATTTTTTAACCATGTGATTTGTAATTAAATTTAACTCTCAAACCCAATAACATGTTTTGTTTGTTTTTTGCAGATTTGTGTTTGGTGCTGGCATCACATAATAAACATGTCTGAGAAAGACAAGGTAGAAGGCAGGTGTCCAGCAAGTCGCACCCCTTATAACAAGGAAAAAATTGTTGATAAGGTAGCTGAGTGTGAAAGGTTTTAAAGTGTGAAAGGTTTTGGTCGACACACAATGTTGGTTTAGAAGTTGGTTTAGCACACTTGTTCTTTTGGTATAAGTATGATGTTGGTGTGGATGATTGTAACTATTTTGGTGGCTGTTGAATATTTGGTGGCTGTTGAATGTTTGGGATAGCTTTGAATGCCTTTGAATGTATTTTGATGGGTTTCTTTATGTAAGAAACAGAATATTGTAGAAATTTTAATTAAAGCGTTGCATTTGATATTTCTTGTGTTGCATTTCTACTGTTTCATTAGATATTTTAGTGTTGCATTTGGTAAATATAGTGTTGCCTTTGATGAGATACCAGTGTTTTAAAAAGCAGATAAAAGCGTTGCATTACATAGCTGTGGGCCCCATTGCTGATGTGGCACATGGGACCCTATGCTGACATGGCACGTGGGACCCACTCCTGACGTGGCATGTGGGTCCCCTGTACTGACATGGCACGTGGGCCCCACATGATGACATCGCAAGTGGGCCCCCACATGCTGACGTGGCATGCCAACTGGACTGTTGCTGATGTGGCATACCAGCTGGACCCATTGATGACGTGGCAAGCTAGTGGGACCCACTTAGTGACGTGGAACTGTAATTTTATCTAATGTCAAATGCAACGCCCTTTTGGTGTTGCATTTGCATGATCTGTTGTTGCATTATATGTCAGATGCAACGCTTATTGATGTTGCCTTAGATGCCAAAAAGCGTTGCCTTAGGGGGTCTAATAGGACGGTGGCGGATGCAACGCCCCCTGGTGTTGCATTTGGTCTAACGCAACGCTTTTTTGGCCTAAAGCAACAGTAAACATGGCGTTGCATTTGAGCGTTTTTGGTGTAGTGTGCCATCCTTAGAGCAAGTCCAACAATGTCCTACATTATGCCCTATAAATATTATAAAAATTAGTGTCCTAGTGATTTAAGACATTATTTTTATGTATCAATTCTAACAATATGCCTTATCCTTGTGTCTTATTATTAAAATAATAATATATTTGATAAAAGAAGGGAAGAAAAGGAGGAAAGTGGATTTTTTTATTGATAAAAAATGAAATAAGGCATGATTAGTGGTGTCCTAAAAATAGGGCATGAGATGAATGTCTTAGTGTTTTAAGGCACCACTAAGACATTGTTGGAGCATATTTTTTTTCTAAATGCCCTAAATTTTAGCTAAGGACATCAATTTAGGACATTGTTGGACTTGCTCTTAGTGCTGCCAACTCAACTAAGGGGGAGAAAGTGGTAGATCAGAATGAGGGTGAGGGAGAGAAAGTGGTAGATCAAAATGAAGCAAACCTGGTAGAGAAGGAGAAACAAGGTGAAGCTACAAGTGAGAGGGAGCCTACAAGTGAGGGGGAGTAAGTTTTGGAAGAAAAAGATGGAGATGAAAGTGAGGGGGAGCAAGAGAAAGAAGAAAGAAACTTTGGTGAAAGAACTGAAGGCAACAGGAGATGGTGAATTGTTTGAAGCAGAAATAGATGGTGAGGCAGTATTGTTATCCAAGGAAGTGTTGGAGCAATTAAAGGGGACTCAAAAGTCTAAAAGAACAGTATTGCATCCACTGAAAATCAATGAGCCAAATCCTGAGGAAGTCGAAGCTCCATTCCAGAAAGTTGCAGAAGGAATGGAGAGAAAAAGAAATTGAAAATGCTCTGGGTAAAGGCAAAGGCAAAATGCCTGAGTATATGGATATATCTGCTGGCATATCTACTGAAACTACTTGGTCAGATGGAAGTGAATACGCCCTTGAACATGCAGAATTGATGATGGTTGATCACATGGAGAGTACTCTAAACAACAAAAATGAAGATTTCAGTAAGTTGGTGGATGAATCAATTAGTGAAGCAGGGGGAGCTTTTACAAAATTGGCATCAACACTGAATAGCAAAGTAATAAGTATTTCTGTGAGAATCAACTTGGAAAGAAGATGGGCTGTTCAGTTTTATTTGAAAAACCGTTTGACCATATTCATCACAATACAACTTTTACAAAGTTTGCATGCTAGAGTACTCCAAGTCCTTGGAACCCTGGTAGTCAGAAATTCAACAGCCTTCAATGATAGTCTGATATCACAAATTAAAAGGATGGTTGAAGACAAACTCCCTGAGGTGATTCAAAATCCTTATGATGTGTGTTTCAGAAGGATCACAAAGACAGGAGCTAGAAAGTTGGATTTCTTACCATTGGATAAAGTCTCAGGACTAAGCATTGAAACAATCATGACAATGCTGAAGAAACTTCTCAAATCTAGTATCACAAATGAAAAGGTTAAAGCTGTCAAAGATATTCATAGACTGTTAGCAAAAAGAGATGAGGAAATTAGTTCAATCATAAAGAAGCTGATCTCTGATGCTAATGCCAAGATGGGAGGAAGCTGCAACTATGATGATACTTTGGATGATGATGAGGATGAAATTGGAGGAAGTGGTGAACCTGGAAGATTCAGGAGTTCTAGAAAAGAAGCATCTGAGAATGTTGCTACACAAACTCAGATGGATGCTACCCAAAAAGAGCAAGAAACTCCCAGTTCTGAAAAGAAAGATGCTATCAAGGAAAAAGGGGAGTTAGAAATTTGTGAAGCCTTGGAGGCAAGTATCTTGAGATTAGCTATTGAATGCTTTAATGCTGAAAAAGATATTGTCAAATTGGCTGAAGACACCCAAGTGAAAGATGCAGTCAAGAGCCAAACAGTCGAAGCTGTCAAAGTTGCTATCATGAAAGATGTTGTCAAGGATCAACTTGAAGAAACTGTCAAAGTACGAAAGCTTGTCAAGAATTTCACATCTAACAGAAGGAAGACAAGAGCCCAAGCCTATCGTACAACCAAGATAAAAGGGAAGACAGTTGCAGCAGCAAAGAAAAAGAAGCATGGATCAGTTTTGACAGAGAAGCCCATTGATAAGAGAAAAGTAAATAGTTTTGAACTATTGAAAAAGTCAATTGATGGGAGCATATCATCTGTCTCAATGGAACTGGACCCAGTCAACAAAAAGGTTCGAAAGTATGATCTTAAGGACTGTGGAACTACATGTATAACTGTAGAACCAGATTTCACTATGGAGATAGTCTCAAATGTGGTAGGCATGCATGATCTCTCATGCAATAAGGTGAAGGTAAGGAGAAGAATTGATTTCTTCATTTTGGAAAGGATGATCACTCTCATGGAAACAAACCAAGATGTTTCCAGCAATATCTTAGAGCATGTCAAAGAATACTATGCTCAAAGATATGCTGAATTCTATGAGAAGTATGGTGATTGGAGAGCACATGATGATGCAGACCTTGAAGTTAGTTCTGATGGGGAACCAATGCCTGATGTGGACCTGGTAGAAGCACATCGTCCTTTTACAAAGGCTGGCATGGCTGAATATGAAGCAGAACAAGTTATCAGGCTGCTAAAGCTAAATCATCCCAATCCACCAAACCTGCCACATCTGCCAAACAAAGTGCTGAAGACCTAGAAGCTCAACTGAAGGAAAGTTACAAGAAACTCAACAAGCTATTCAATGAGGAAGCAGGTTATCAGCCCTGTGTACTGGATAATCCTCTGAGAATCAATGATGACAAGCAAGAAATCTATGTTGATAGCTTTCACAAGCTGAGGACCAGTATACTGAAGGATCTCTACTGGAAAGTTGTTGGATCTATTCACAAGCTCGAAATGCTAGTTGCTTGGGAACTAGAGGTAATATTTGATCAAAGGAGAGATGAAGATCCAAAGCTAGACAGAAAAAGGAGAGAATCCTTAAATGTTTTTCCTGGAAGGAGGTTCAAATTCATCCAAGGAATTCTGAAGTTCAGAACATACACGTATGATTTTAAAACTTGGTTTGATGTAAAAGATGCTGAAGTATTTACTTCTCGAGTGATACAAGGGTACATTGAAGATATTTAAGATGATGCCAGATCACCAAAAGAAAAAGCTTTAGTTGAAGACCTCAGAAAAGCAAGAAATGAAGCTCTTAGAAGAGAGGGAAAAATCTGAACAATTGGAGACTGCCAAAATCAAGCTAAGTTAAACTCTGATTTGCTCATTCAATAGAAGCAATTGATTTGCAGTAAATTCATAAGATTCATGTTCTAGATTTTTCTTTAACATTTATCAGTTATAGTGTTTCAGCTATTCTGATCTATGTTAGTTAGGTTGTCAGCACGTTTTGATTGTAAATTTGTTGTTATTGTCCATAAAAACAAATTGGGGGAGATTGTTGGGATTTATGGGTGATAGCATAGAGACAACTCAACTATATTTCCCTATACTTAGTTTTTACTAAGTTGAACATATTGTCACAACCAGAGTATGTCTTCGTATTCGAATAATTGCTGTCATGTAATAAATGTATGATTTGGGAGAAGTTCATATGTTTGTTCAAGTCTCAAGGAATGCAACCTGAAGACAGCAAGAATAAAAGTTAGTGTCATGTCCCTGACAGTAATGTTACAAGAAGACAAATGTTACAAAGTCACGACAAAGCTATATTTGACAACAACATTGGCCGAAGCAAGAGACAGTAACATTCTCACACTTGACAGCAAGTCTGGAGCTCCGATAGCAACATTGGCGGGAGCTAGTACTGTCAACCTCTGAATATTCCTTTGACAGCAGACTCTGCGGTTAAGGTTACTGTCACCTTGAATTATTTGAATTGGGTATTTTCTCAGTCAAAGCCCGTGACAGGTTACATGTTCAAGAAACAGATTTGCTGCAACACACTATCGTTTGTAGCAGACCTGCAAGACTACGACAGAAGCTTAAGAGATTCACAAGACAAGGCTGGTCAATTCGAGGATCATGTGATATCCACATCTACTAGAATTGTATTAGCTAGAAATAGAAAGAATCTAGGTTGCTTTACTTATAAGGTTTATCCTGTCTACATAGTAATTAGGGAAAGTCACATGGGTGTGCAAATTGTATTGAGCTGCCACTTGAAAACGACAGCAGCTCAACACCCCATGCGATAGGGACAACAGAGTATCTTAGTCTATTTAGATACATCTTAATTCTTTTCTATTCATGTACGCACACGAATCAATCTGTATCTCTTGAGATATCGAAGCTGGAGAAACTCTCTCCAGGTTGTAGCAACACTTCACACAAAATAAATAAAACATTTATTTTGTGAGAAATCTTGTTTCACTTATTGCTTGCATACATCTACTGATAATCTATAATCTCTATTTTCGTTGTTGAGTTAAAGATTCGATTTTATCAGTATTGCATTCAAGCCCCCCACTTCTGCAATACTCCGGGACCAACAGGAACCTTTATTCCTAATATTTCTTCTTCAAAACAAAGATCAAATACTAAATTAGTGCGCAGCTTGCCCATTGGCTCCAACCCTGAATTGGATTTTGGACTTGTGGAGAATCCAGCCTCCTAGTTAGAATCTTATAAACTTAGGCCAACCGAATAACAACGTAGTACGTACACTGAGATTGATAACTCGATAGTCATTATATGATTTGCTCTTATATAATGCATTGACATTAATTCTCTAAAAATTAGATATTATTAGAAGAATTGGAATTCTCATATAGGTTCGAGCATCAAATTTAGTAGTTTTAATCTGTGAAATTCCTGGATGATGGATTGTCATGACAAATTGATTGAAACAAAGATAATACTGATTAGTAACAAGAACATGTTCACCACTTGAGGAAATGCAGATGCCACTGAAGCCATTTCTTGTTCTTAACTAGCAATTATATTTTATCGGTCAATATTGTAGTGCTGCTTTCATATGGAAATCTATATTGACTTCACTATACAGGTGCTGCAAATTGTTATTAGAGTCATTTAGGTTTATGGTAATCTACCCATACACATAAATGGTTACTCTCTGTCCCTTTCCTCTGTAAACAGCGAGGAAGTGCAGGATGACAAATTAGGAAAATAGATGTCCCTGGAGCCCTGACTTTTCTTTAGATGTCCCTGTCCAATATATACATATTCACATTTCTATATCGTGTCGTGATTTTTTGAGAAGAAAAAACAAATTTCGTTACACTAGGGTTCAAACAAATTCTACGTGGTTACGTATGATGCATACATTTTCCTCTAAGTTCATTCTTCCATCTCTTTTTTGATAGTAAAATCCGGTGACGAGTGACAACGTGGGTTAAGTTAATTATAATCAGGACCGAGCTAGGATCTTTAGATGGCTGGGTGAAAATTTTTAAGCTGTATATACGAAAAATGCTCTAAAGTCTATTAGAAAGTTATATACGTACATTTGACTCAGGAGAGGAGTTGAGGAGTTTCCAATGACCGCTTAGGTAAGTCCCATGAGATCCGGACCATGGGTCAAGGTTTGATTGAGTACTTTTCCATTTGAAATCATCTTTGTATAAGAACACACTCTATTTTGTTGCGCACTATGCCGAGGATCTTCACGGAAACAGCCTCTCTATCGTAAAAAGTAGAGATATGGTCTGTGTACATCTCACCCTCCCAGACCTGCTCCAAGCGGGATACACTGGGTATGTTTGGTTGGTTTGGTTTTTATATACGTACATTTGAAAGGGTAAACTTTCGTATTACACAATTTTACACTTATATTAGAATTATGAAAAATTATTAACATTTTAAGCCTATTTTTTTAAAAAAATCATGAGTTTAGGATGGAGCTGCCACCACGTACACTAGTTCGATCTCTTTTTGTAATAATCAATTTGTTTTCAATAAAAAATACATATGTAATTACAAATTTACAATTTGAGAATGATCTTAATCACAAGAAATTTAATTTGTATTATAATATAATAGTAATAAACACTCCTAAATATCAAATATCAATTCCATAATTTATTGTATTTTAATGTATCGAGTTGGTTAGTTTTTATAAATTTAATTCAATATGGTTAACAAAATATTTTATTAAAATAATTAACCATTCGACAATGTTTTAAAGATTCGATCACAATTCATATGTTTTGCTAATGATGGGACAAGTTTAATTATGCTCGGGAAAATAATAAATGCAACTTCGAATACATTGACATGCTATCATACTGTACATCGGTTTAAATATCTTAATAGACATTCACATTTTAAATACAAATGAAGCACTTACTCTTTTTATCTCTTCGGGTGGAACACAGGTCATGTGTTGGGGAATTTCCTCTTTCTCCAAGTCCTGGCCAATCACATTCATAAATCAAGAATTACTATAGTCAAATGTAAAAGATTGTTTCACAAAAATTATACAATCTAGCAAACTTATATACCAGTTCACCAATCAAAACAACGTTCTCCCCACGAATCACATAGAGACCTAACGGAATGTCACAATAAATCTCACCAACAATAACTCGTTCACATGCACCTTCAAGAACTGCATTAGCTGCAGTGATGTGACATCCATTCTAAGTTAGCTAAACTTTCATATAAAGGGTTATAAAATATAAGATAAGAAAAAGGAAGAGTGGTACCTAATTGATCAAAAGAACGGAGTATTCCTAATAGTTTTCGACCATCCCGCAACAAAATAAGAAGTTTCTCTGCATACAATACAAAGACATACATTAGAAGTAAGCATAATGAATGTCTTTCTTAAACAGTATCAAAGATAAGTTGTAAAGCTATATATTTTATGAGAATCCAATTTTTTAGTTCACAAATTGTCATCATCCCCGTCCTATCAAGCAAGTTCACAGGACTCTTGTCCCGCGACAAAATACAATATCAATGAATTGCTAGAGAAAGCAATCATAGACCAATTACTCTAATTTAAAAATCAGTACATTATCTGGTTCAATTTCAGCCAAGTCTTCAGGCTCCCTATAAACATAATAATGTAATCAATTTTAATGGAGCGGGCCACTTGTTTCCATAAAGAACACACCACCAATGTAAAAGACAGTAAAAGGAGTGGATTAAGTGGTACCCGCACAGGGCTTTAAAAAAATAAAAGTGCAACGAACAAGTGAAGCATGACAGTTCCTGAGAAATAAGCAAGGTGATCAAACCAAATTAAACAGGACCAAAAAATTAAGAGGGAGACAAATCAAAAGGAAGTGCCAGAATAGAGGCCAAAAACCTGGAGATTTAGTATGCACTTTAAATGCATTATGCTTCTAAGCACAGACATTAGTCATTGGTGCTAAAGTCTCTCCTACTCAATGAATCAACAACATTTTCATATATGATAATTATCGAACATAAGAAGATTTAAGGCATGAATCAGTTACCAGTTACAGCGTAGAGTGCACATAATGTGTTGTAGTCAAGCTGTGTATCCTGTAAAAAAGCAAGAAATAACTTTGCAAGTTACTGCACTATTCATTTACATTATTAATTTTTCAGAAAAAATTTGAAAATACAACTCCTGCGGCTATAAAGTACATTTGCATCCTCGTGATGGTACTAACAGAAAAAATGAGCTTCACAATCGTTTCCCTATGACATACCAGGAAACATGTGACCTTAAAAATAATAGGAATGACTTGTCACGAATGATATTTGGAAAAACAATGGTAGAGGAAGTTGTTATTAATTATTACTCTTTACTCGGAGATGTAAAAAACTTAACCACGTGTCATTTTTATAGCCTGACAAGTGAACATTCACTTTCATTCTAGAGAATATCTAAGCCCAAAAACACTAGCTTAGTCAAATAAGTATCTGAAGCCTCAATATTAACATTGTGTTAAAACAATCAGTATATTATTTACAACAATTAAAAGCACTGAACCACCACTTTAAACAAAGGCTATGTTGTGCAGAGTTAAGCATGATATGATTGAAAATGCACACCTAGAGGGGGGTGAATAGGTGTAAATGGCTAACTATGTATAACTAAAACTGATTTTAAGAATTACCAGAAACAGCTTACTGATTACGTTTTAAGCAGAAACAGTATGCTGAATACACAGACAACAAGTACAGTAAAGTGCAGAAACAGTAAGCTAAATGCAAGCAGTAAGTAAATAACAGAAAATAAAGAACACAAAGACTTTTAGCCAGGTTCGACCCCTAACCCCTATGGTCTACGTCCTGGTCCCTTACCAACTTGGTAAGAGAATATATTATTGATCACTGAAATAAAACCAATTACAAGATACAACAATATATCTCCCTTTTATCCCAGCTGTTGACAAATGGCGTGCTGAACTCCTGTTTCTGAACTTGCTCTCTAAGCTATACTTCCCAAGTATACTTCTCTAGCAACGTTCACCAAACCCTAGTTCCCTAGCCAAACTGTCCAACAACTAATCCTTACAAATCGAACAATACAATCAATAGAGGATACAACTCAAACTATGAACTCTTTAGAATATAGCACGTATAGAATATATCAAGAGCTCGAGAAAACGAAAGATATAGCAATGGAAAACTGAGTTGTTTGAAATTTTGTGTGCTTGAATATTTTCTCTGAAGTGTTGTATTCGAATGAACACAAGAATAAACTATATATAGCCTCACAAACAACGTTCGGAAAATCAATCAATCATTATTCGAACGATTTAGAAATCAATTTCTAACGTTCAAATGATCACAGAGATTTTACCAACGTTCTTGTGAACGTTTGACAGAGGGTTTGGAAGAGATGAATCGTAGAAAACTTAACCCTTCTGATTTGTATAGATAAAAACGCGTATAGGAGATTTTGTAGAAAGAAATCTTTTAAATAAGGAAACTCCTATAAGTTTTATAAAATTAATTTAAATAAGGATATTTGAAAAAGATTTGAGCTCTATAATATATTGTGTACGTATTATATAATAAATAGTCCTCACAATATATTTCCTGAATAAAATCCATGAGAATTAATCTTGATATATGTCTTCAGGATTTCTGCCAGTTGCGAATGGCTTGCTGTTTGAGTCTGCCAGTTGTGAATGGCTGCTGTTTGAGACTGCCAGTTAGAAATAGCTTGCTGGACTGCCTCTGTTGTATCACCAAATGGTTTGCTGTTTGTATATTCTATGTAAACAATCAGTAGCCTGCAAAACCAAGTTAGTACAACCATAACACAATGTTTTATATCAAACTACAAGCAAATAGCTTGCTGAAAATAATCATCAAAACCATAGGAGTATCAATCTCCCCCTTTTTGATGATTACACAATATTTAGGAGAAATAAGAACTCCCCCTAAATCCCTGCATATTAGTACATTTTGATATAAAACAATAATCATATCCATATCGAATATCTTGACCAAACAAGCAAATAAATTCTCCTAAAATTTCTCCCCCTTAATCCATCAAAAAACTAACAGAAAGAATATTAGTCCAGGTCTGGAATAAGCACAGAGAAATAAATTATAAAAATTAAATCAGGTAATGGCATATAAACAGTTCAGATACAAATGGTAAGCCAACGTTACCCATTCTGTGTTTGTCAGCTTGCTGACTACACAGTACACATGCCAAGTTCCATTCGAATGGCTGCAAATCTTTCTTCAGCCAATGGCTTTGTGAAGATATCTGCTAGTTGAACTTCAGTTGAGACAAATACCAACTCAATCTTCCCTTTTGCTGCATTATCCCTTAAGAAATGGTGACGAACGTCAATATGCTTCGTTCTTGAGTGATTCACAGGATTCTTGGAGATATTGATAGCACTCGTGTTGTCACAATATATTGGAATTTTGCCACACTTGATATTGAAGTCCCTTAAAGTCTGAATCATCCATAAAATTTGAGAGCAACAGCTACCAGCTGCTAGATACTCTCCTTCAGCCGTTGATAGAGCCACAGAAGCTTGCTTTTTGCTTTGCCACGAAACCAAGCTTTGTCCAAGGAATGTACAAACACCACTTGTACTCTTTCTATCAGTTTGTGACCCTGCATAATCTGCATCACTATACCCCACGAGATCAAAAGTATTTGTGATAGGATAGAACAAACCAAGATTGATAGTACCACTTAAGTATTTAAAAATTCTTTTAACCGCATTTAAGTGAGACTCTTTAGGGTTTGATTGAAACCTTGCACAAACACAAACACTATACATGATATCAGGTCTTGAGGCAGTTAAATATAATAAACTTCCAATCATACCTCTATACCTTTTGACATCCACATCCTTACCATTCTCATCTGCAAACAGCTTGCTGTTTTGAGTCATAGGAGTTGTTTTTGCTTTGACATCTTCATAACCAAATCTTTTGAGCAGATTCTTTGTATACTTTGATTGATGCACATAAATACCATCATTGGTTTGCTTGATTTGAAGACCCAAGAAATAGTTGAGTTCTCCCATCATGCTCATGTCGAATTCATTGTACATGCACTTAGAAAACCACTCACACATAGATTCATTAGTAGCACCAAACACAATATCATCCACATATATTTGTACAACAAGAATATCTTTACCATTTAGCTTTGTAAATAATGTTGGATCGATATTACCTCGAGTAAATCCATTTTTGAGAAGAAACTTACTAAGCCTCTCATACCACGCTCTAGGGGCTTGTCTTAAACCATATAATGCCTTCTTGAGCTTGTAAACATAGTCATGAAACTTCTCATGTTCGAATCCAGGAGGCTGTTTGACATAGACTTCCTCATCCAGCACGCCATTTAGGAATGCACTTTTTACGTCCATTTGATATAACTTGAATTTCTTGTAGCATGCATAAGCAAGAAGCATTCTGATTGATTCTAAACGAGCTACAGGTGCATATGTTTCTTCAAAATCAATTCCTTCTTGTTGATTATAGCCTTGAGCCACGAGCCTTGCCTTATTTCGAGTAACTGTTCCAAATTCATCCACTTTGTTCTTGAACACCCATTTGGTTCCTATGATAGAAGCATCTTCTGGTGGCTTTACAAGTTCCCAAACATCACATCTTTCGAATTGGTTGAGTTCCTCTTGCATTGCCATGATCCAATTTTCATCTTCTAGTGCTTCCTTGATATTTTTGGGTTCTTCTTGAGCTAAAAAGGCAGCATAAGCACAAAAGTTTGCTTTTCCTCTCCTTGTTGTGATTCCATCTGAAATATTTCCAATGACAAGTTCTGGAGGATGATTCTTTACTGTCCTTGTAGCCTTTGGTAGAGAATGTTGAGCAATTTCTTCATGTGAAGTGATTCTGACCACTTCAGCTTGCTGATTTGCAGTTCCAGCTTGCTGTTTTCCATTCTCAGTAGTATTTTTGGCTTGCTGATTTCCAGTTTCAGCAGAATTGTTGGCTTGCTGATTTCCAGCAACTTGATGTTGTATATTATCAATTTCACCTGCAAATTCTTCCTCGTCTCTTGGCAGATCATTGTTAGGTTCTTGAAAAGTAACATCAATAGATTCTTCAACTATATGTTTATTTAAATTATAAACTCTATATGCTCTACTAGTTAAAGAATAGCCAAGAAAAATAGCTTCATAAGATTTAGCATCGAATTTACCATCATTATCAATTGTCTTGAGCACAAAACACTTTGAGCCAAAGATTTTGAAGTAACTAATGTTTGGCTTCTTTTTCCTCAACAATTCATACGGAGTTTTGTCCAAGATAGGCCTGATTATGACTCTGTTCAACAAATAGCACGCTGTATTCACTGCTTCTGCCCAAAAACTTCTAGGCAGCTTGCTTTCTTGCAATAGAGTCCTTGCTGTTTCTTGTAGTGACCTGTTCTTCCTTTCTACCACTCCGTTTTGCTGTGGAGTCCTTGGTGCAGAAAATTCATGTGTAATTCCTCTTTTTTCACAATAAGCAATGAAGTCTTTGTTGAGAAATTCACCTCCTCTATCACTTCTTATACCTACAAGTCTTGTATTCAACTTGTTCTCAAGTAATTTGATTAGCTTCTTAAACTCATCAAAAGCACAATCTTTAGTACGAAGAAATAATACCCATGTAAATCTAGAATAATCATCTACAATCACAAAACCATATTGTTTACCTCCAATACTCTTGTAAGCTTCTGGACCAAATAAGTCCAAATGCAGAAGCTCTAAGGGTTTAGAAGTAGATACCATTTTCTTTGATTTGTGAGTACTTCGAAGCTGTTTTCCCAATTGGCAAGCTGAGCATACTTCTGATTTGTCATACTTTAGCTTGGGCAGTCCTCTCACTAGTTTCTTGCTTGATAACTTTCTGAGCAAATCCATGTGTGCATGTCCCAATCTTCTATGCCAAATATATGGGTCATTATCCACTGCAGCCAAACAGCATGCTGTTTCCTGCATCTCAAAGTCTAATACATATATATTTCCTTCCCTTCTAGCAACTAGGGGGATTTTGTTAGTGCCAATTGTAATAATAGCTTTATCAATGCCCAATTCAACATGATGTCCATCATCAAATAATTGAGTGACACTAAGCAAATTATAAGTAAGACCTTTGACATATTGAACTTTATCAATTGAAATAATACTATTACCAATAGAACCGGTACCAAGGATTTGAAGAGTTTTGCTATTCCCAATTGTCACTCTTCCACCCTTTTTCATTTTGAGATTCATAAACTGAGATTTGTCTCCACACATATGTCTTGTGCATCCACTGTCCAAGATCCATTGCTTTGACTTGACCTTAGCAGTAAGGCACATCTACAAAACAAACAAAAATACCTCAATGTTTTGGTACCCATATAGGTTTGGGTCCAGGTTGGTTAGTAGCAAGAATATATAAAGCATTTAAATCAGATTTCTTGATCCACATTTGGACCACTTTTGGGGACTGATCATTCAGTTGGTAAGCTGTTTGTCTTCTGCTATTTGTATTCTGGTATGCTGTTTGTCTCCTGCTATTTGCACTCTGGTATGCTATTTTCTGTTTGCCTGATCCATTCTGGTATGCCATTTTCGTCTTATGATATACTTGAACCACACAATTCTTTTCCAGATGTCCTTTTCCACCACATTTGTTGCATGTCTTCCAAGGCATAGCATAATTGTAGGGAATGCCATTCCTTCCATCATATTTGAGCACCTTATCTTTCTTGTTGAAATTCATGCCAACTCCTTCTCTGACTAAGGGGACCTTTGCCTTCTTCATCATTGTCTTTAAAGTGTCTTCACCTTGAACAAAAGTTTCCATGCCCTTCTTGAGATCTTTAACTTCTGTTTCTAGGATAGTGATCACTTCAGCTTGCTGTTTGATGAGTTCAGCTTGCTGGACTCTCTTTTCAGCAGTTTTTGAGGATTCGGCTTGACTAGATTCCTTCATTTTGTATGATTCCAATGCTTTAGCTTTAGTTTTGACATCAGACCTTAGCTCTTTGATTTCTTCAGTCAAGGTCTTGTTTCTCTTCTCAAGTAACTTGACATTTGCCTCTAAGTGTCTGTTCTTAGTATTCAGTTCCTTGATCTCTGTAGCTTTACTGAATGAAGTTGAATCCCATTCTTCCATTTTTGGCAACAGATCTTTTACCATTTTCGATAAATAGGCATTTTTATCAGTCAGCTTGCTGATTTCAGCCTTTAATGCCATATGTTCTTCAATTGTAACACTATTTTGTTCCTGCATGGTTAGTGAGTCTAACAATGTATCATCTGAAGAAATATAATCATTAAAAGAGTTTACCTCACTCTCATCCTCTTCAGAATCGGTTTCAGCATACACTCCTTCTGAATTTCCTAGACCATATTGTTCTTCCAGTCAAACAAGTGCTAAGTTCACCATCTCTTCACTTGAGTCATCACTGGAATCAGAATCATCATCACTCCAAGTCAGTAGAGCCTTTGATTTATTCTTGTCCTTGAAAACAGTAGGCTGTTTTGACTTTAGTTTGTAGCAGTTCCTTTTATAATGGCCTGGCTTGCCACATTCGAAACAAGTCTCCTCCTTTGAGTCTTTTGAGCCTTTCTTGTTGTTGTAGTAGCCACCTCTTTCCCTTTTCATCATATTCTTCTTTTCTATCAGCCTCTTGATCTTCTTTGAAATAAGTGCAAGTTCCTCATCTGAATCAGATTCATCATTAGAGTCAATTGGCTTGCTGTTTTTAGAATGGAGAGCCATATTCTTCATCTTTTCTGTTGGAGCTTTAGCACTTGAACTTCCCACCTGATTTCCATTTATCTTGCTTTCAAATTGCTCTAGCTCAGCAAATACAGCCAAGTGATCCATAGTATCAATAAGTGGTGAGGATTCCAAGGCAGTAACTTTGGCTTCGTAGATAAATGGTACTGCACTTAATACCTTCATATTGATTTCATCTTGTGGTATATATTTTCCAAGCCTCTTCAGTGAGTTAATAGTAACTTGAAACCTTGCTTGACTATCCTTGATAGTTTCACCTTCATTAAGCTTGAAATTTCCAAAATCATTCATTAGCTTGCTAAGTTTCACCTTCTTTAGAGATTTCGAACCTTCATGATAAGTCTCCAAAGCATCCCACATTTCTTTTGCTGATTTGAGTGAAGATACTTTATCATATTCAGCCTGGTTCAAACCATTCATAAGAGAACTCCTTGCCTTTCCATTGTAGCCAAGTTTGATTAATTCATCCGGAGTGAGATCATCAACATCTCTTGGCTTGCCTTCCTTGTCAAGAAAGACATATGGACCTTTTTGCACAACTCTCAGAACTAATGGATCTCTGGATAAATGAGTTTCCATGCCGCTTTTCCACCAGTGGTAGTTGTGTGTGCCATGGAGAAGTGGAGGCCTAAAATCAGATTTTCCTTCGGGATAGTTTTCAGCCATTATGATCGAATACTTTCCTGTTACAGAATTGTTAGTATACCAAAGCTCTGATACCAAATGAAAATGCACACCTAGAGGGGGGTGAATAGGTGTAAATGGCTAACTATGTATAACTAAAACTGATTTTAAGAATTACCAGAAACAGCTTACTGATTACGTTTTAAGCAGAAACAGTATGCTGAATACACAGACAACAAGTACAGTAAAGTGCAGAAACAGTAAGCTAAATGCAAGCAGTAAGTAAATAACAGAAAATAAAGAACACAAAGACTTTTAGCCAGGTTCGACCCCTAACCCCTATGGTCTACGTCCTGGTCCCTTACCAACTTGGTAAGAGAATATATTATTGATCACTGAAATAAAACCAATTACAAGATACAACAATATATCTCCCTTTTATCCCAGCTGTTGACAAATGGCGTGCTGAACTCCTGTTTCTGAACTTGCTCTCTAAGCTATACTTCCCAAGTATACTTCTCTAGCAACGTTCACCAAACCCTAGTTCCCTAGCCAAACTGTCCAACAACTAATCCTTACAAATCGAACAATACAATCAATAGAGGATACAACTCAAACTATGAACTCTTTAGAATATAGCACGTATAGAATATATCAAGAGCTCGAGAAAACGAAAGATATAGCAATGGAAAACTGAGTTGTTTGAAATTTTGTGTGCTTGAATATTTTCTCTGAAGTGTTGTATTCGAATGAACACAAGAATAAACTATATATAGCCTCACAAACAACGTTCGGAAAATCAATCAATCATTATTCGAACGATTTAGAAATCAATTTCTAACGTTCAAATGATCACAGAGATTTTACCAACGTTCTTGTGAACGTTTGACAGAGGGTTTGGAAGAGATGAATCGTAGAAAACTTAACCCTTCTGATTTGTATAGATAAAAACGCGTATAGGAGATTTTGTAGAAAGAAATCTTTTAAATAAGGAAACTCCTATAAGTTTTATAAAATTAATTTAAATAAGGATATTTGAAAAAGATTTGAGCTCTATAATATATTGTGTACGTATTATATAATAAATAGTCCTCACAATATATTTCCTGAATAAAATCCATGAGAATTAATCTTGATATATGTCTTCAGGATTTCTGCCAGTTGCGAATGGCTTGCTGTTTGAGTCTGCCAGTTGTGAATGGCTGCTGTTTGAGACTGCCAGTTAGAAATAGCTTGTTGGACTGCCTCTGTTGTATCACCAAATGGTTTGCTGTTTGTATATTCTATGTAAACAATCAGTAGCCTGCAAAACCAAGTTAGTACAACCATAACACAATGTTTTATATCAAACTACAAGCAAATAGCTTGCTGAAAATAATCATCAAAACCATAGGAGTATCAATGATAACTTAAGCTCAATAGAAGGAAATTTCCAAGGGTTGAAAGGACAAACCAAATGATGAAGCGGAACAGTCATAAGAGTTCCAAATTTTCCATTAATGCGTCCTACAATTTCATGAACCTAGGATGCGAGCTTTCGATCTGTCAACCAATGAACACGAAATATAATGGTCTATATTCCCCTACAAGGTATGCACAAAATAGCAAATGTCAAATTTCAGATATCAACAGTACCCTAGATGGTAAACAGTCAGCACGGTAGATCAAATAACCCAATATGCTTCCATGCAAATTGCAAAAATTAGTAAATTTAGAACACACCCATGACCCATAAGGTCATAAATTAGGTCCCGACATTTTCTTTCAATCTCAAACAATTTGCTAACTTCAAATCAAGAAACATAGACATTTATAGACAATTAGTTACTACATATAACAAACAAATAAAGACAAGTACTTCCATTACCTTCTAGTAATCAAGACTCAAATCTTAACCATAAACTAAAACCAACTAAACTACAAAAACAAGTACATTTTCAAGATTCTAAATCAAATCAGGGCACAATAACAATATCCAAACATCTTCAATTCAACACAAGAACATATAAATCAAAGTCAAGACTGAATCTTTACATCTAAAACAATAAAAGGCTAGAGACAAGAGTTACCAATTGAAGAGTCGCACTAAGTCACTCGACTCACCGAGTTAGTAACGAGTCACCACCGAGTTGAGTGTCAAAATACCAAAATTTGACTCATTGAAACAAGTATTGCCTGAAATCAAGAACAAACTCATCAATTTGTTCATAAAAATCGAAAACCGAATGAACTCAAAACCTAGGGTTTGTAAAAACTTTAATGAAACCAAAGGGCTTTTTGAATATGATGTTTAAAACATCATTACGAGTGATAATCGAACACGGATTGATTTGAAAAATGTCGAATTAAGTATTGCAAGTACTCATACCACACACGAATTAGGGCTTTTAATTAGAAACATACCACGCATGAATCAGAGATGAGCACCGAAGATGGATAGCGGAGATGAAAACCATAGATGGACAGCAGAGATGAAAACCAGAGAGATGGACGGCGGAGAGATGAGAGGGAGAGATGAGAGTGAGAGAGATGATAGCGAGAGAGATGAGAGTGAGAGTGAAATAATGAGAGATGAAAGATGAGAGATATTTATTATTTTGTTTTGTTTTCTTTTACTCTTAAATGTAAAATAAAATAACGGGCTTTTTGAGTTTTAGTGAAAATTTTAGCGGGCTTCTTTTTTCAGTAATAGCGGCAACATTTTTAATATTGTTTCTAGTGTCTTAATTAAGGCAACATTTTTAGTAACAGATATATCCGTTACTAATGATTAGTAACGGATAATTTAATTAGTAACGGATATATCCGTTACTAATTAGTAACGGATTTCGATATTAGTAACGGATATATCCGTTACTAATTTGTGACGAATATCTGACCCATTAGTAACGATTGTATCCGTTACTAATTTTTAACGGATATATCTGTTACCAAAGGTATTAGTAACGGATATATCCGTTACAAATTAGTAACGGATAATTTAATTAGTAACGGATATATTCGTTACTAATTAGTAACGGATTTCGATATTAGTAACGGATATATCCGTTACTAATTAGTAACGGATATCTGACTCATTAGTAATGGATATATCCGTTACTAATTAGTAACGGATATATCCGTTACTAATGCCATTAGTAACGGATATATCCGTTACTAATTAGTAACGGATATATCTGTTACTAATGGGTTTTTTTATTTGTTACTAATTTGCCAGTTTGGTGTAGTGAAACAAGAGCTACTTGATGAAGATAAGTGCATTGACAGCACACTGAGCAAAGGAAAAGATATACTGTCAAGTTCCCCATGACAGAAACTCTACCAAGCAATAAGACAGAATGTTCTAAAGTAGCTGACAACAAGGATGAGACAGAAACTTCAAAAAATACTGTCAAAAGAGAACCCAAGACATCAACTTTCAAACCTGCTGTCACGATAGAGGCAAAGAAAGGTACTGTCAAGGGTGGCTCGACAGCAACTTCAGAACATACTGTCAAAGCAAATGCCTACAAGCCTAAGAATAGGAATGGTAAGTTAGGGATTGATAAGAAGAATGGATATAGTCATGTTAAGGATGCCCCTAGAACGCTTTGCAATAATTGTGGATCTTCTCATCATTTAGCATTTGCTTGTAAGAAACCCAAACAAGATAAGGTTAATGCGTCCAATGTTAGTGGTAACTTACATAGAACCCCCATTATGCAAAGAAGTATGGATGTCTGTAATAACATTGACTGTATGCCATGCAAAATTGTTGTTATGAGTACTTGCTTCAATCTACCTATTCTGTCTACTGAAAGATGCTCCTATTTAGAAACTGCTGAGACTTTTGTGCCTGCCTATGTTGGTAAAAAGGTAACTTCCACCAAGAGAAAGACTAAGTCTAACTCCAGAACCAAGTGGACAGTAAAAGAAGTCAGATAGGAGGATTCTAGTGTCGATTTAAATGTGAAACAGAATGATATGAACAATGATGATGTAACTGCAGGACCCAACAGAGTTTGGGTACCAAATGCAAATTAAAATCATCTTTTTTGCAGGGCAAGAAACAGAAGCAGGTCATGTGGATCATCGACAGTGGATGCTCCAGGCACATGACTGGTGATATAGCCCTGCTATCACATTTTGTGGAGAAAGCCGGCCCAATCATAACTTTTGGAGACAACAGCAAAGGTTACACTGTGGGATATGGCTGTTTGGAAATTGGAAATGTTGTCATTGAAGATATTGCTCTTGTTGATGGATTGATGCACAACCTACTCAGTGTCAGCTAGTTCAGTGACAGGGGATTCAAGGTTGATTTTGATATGATGGTTTGTAATATCTATCACAAGAAAGATCGAAGCCTCTCTTTGAAAGGAGTCAAGAAAGGAAGCTTGTTTGTTGCATATTTAAATTCTGTCAATAAAGACAAGGCTTACTGTTTTTACAGTAAAGCATCAGTTGGTGAAAGCATGCTTTGGCACAAGAAGCTCTCACATCTCAATTTCAAGAATATGAATATTCTGATGAAGAAGGATTTAGTGAGAGGGCTACCTCAACAGGAATTCTGTCAAGAAGAACTATGTGAGGATTGTCAAATGGGCAAATTGAAAAGATCTGTGCACAAATCAAAGCAAGTGAATACCAACACTGAGCCACTCAAATTAATTCACATGGATTTGTTTGGTCCAGTAAATGTTAAATCTCTTGCAAGGAAGAGATATGCCCTGGTAATGGTGGATGACTATTCAAGGTACACTTGGGTAAGGTTTTTAGAGACAAAGGACGAAGCTGCTCAAGAAATCATTGATCACATAAGAGTTCTTGAAAGAAACCCCAATGCTCAAGTTCAATATCTGAGAAGTGACAATGGTACTGAGTTCAGAAATGCCACACTAGGAAACTTCTGCAAAGAAGAGGGCATTGTCCAACAATTCTCCACTGCCAGGACACCACAACAAAATGGAGTTGTAGAAAGGAAGAACAGAACTCTCATCGAAGCTGCTAGAACTATGTTGAATGATTCTAAATTACCAACATACTTCTGGGCAGAAGCTATTAATACGGCTTGTTACACACAGAATAGAACCTTGATCAACAAGACTCATGGAAACACTCCTTACCATCTGTTAACAGGAAAGAAACCTATTGTCAAGTATTTTCAAGTATTTAGAAGTAAGTGTTTCATGATGATTGAAAACCATGAAAGAAAAGGAAAGTTCGATGCTAAAGCTTAAGAAGGCATTTTCATGGGATATGGTTCGGAGAGGACTGCCTACAGAGTCTATATCATTGATCACAAAGTCATTGAAGAAAGTGTGAATGTCACATTTGATGAAACCAAATTCCCAGGACTGCAAGAGGATGGTCAAATGGAGCCTCTTAGATTTGAAAATCAAGGGTATTTGGAAGAAGAAGAAATTGTTGCTGATGAACCTACTGGTACTCAGGATATTGAGTTTGAAAGAAATGCTGTCAACACCAATGATGCTACTCAAACTCCAGCTCAATCTCAAACTATATCAGCTAATCATCAGAAGGAGAATGATTCTGGAGACGTTGAAGAACATGAAGGAGAAAACATCAATGGTGGAGAGTCAACACCTCAAAGAGGAAATGATGAAGCAGATCAAGAAAGAAGCTTGCACAGAACAACTAAGTGGAACAGGGATCACACTAGCAATATAATCATTGGTGATCCCACTACTGGTATAAGGACAAGAAGAAATATTTCTGCTGACAGCATGTTTTCTATCTCAAACTGAGCCAAAGTCAATTGATGAAGCTTTGTTGGATTTAGATTGGGTGATAGCTATGCAAGAAGAGCTAAATCAATTTGAGAGAAACAATGTATGGAAGTTGGTCCCTAGACCCAAAGGGAAGTCAGTAGTTGACACAAAGTGGGTTTTCATAAACAAGTTGGATGAAAGTGGAAATGTGACAAGAAACAAGGCAAGGCTAGTTGCTAAAGGTTACTGTCAATAGAAAGGAATCGATTATGATGAAACATTTGCCCCTGTTGCCAGACTTGAAGCTATTCGGATATTTTTAGCCTATGCTGAACACTGTAACTTCAAAGTGTTCCAAATGGATGTCAAAAGTGCCTTTCTTAATGGAGAATTAGAAGAGGAAGTGTATGTCGAACAGCCACCTGGATTTGAGGATGCTGAGTTGTATGACTTTGTCTACAAGCTGTTCAAAGCACTTTATGGATTGAAGCAAGCCCCTCGAGCTTGGCATGAAACTCTATATACTTTTCTCATTGAGAATCAATTTATAAGAGGTGTAGTGGATAAGACACTATTCTACAAGCACCATGGCAAGGACATCATTCTAGTTCAGATTTATGTTGATGACATAATCTTTGGTTCCACAAATGAGAAGCTTTGTGAAAAGTTTTCATCTCTTATGAAGAGCAAGTATGAGATGAGCATGATGGGAGAATTATCATTTTTCCTAGGTCTACAAATTCATCAAAAGGATGATGGTATCTTCATAAGCCAATCGAAATATGTCAAGGAACTTCTCAAAAAGTTCAATATGGAAGATGCATCACCAGCCAAGACACCTATCTCTACTGCAACCAAGCTGGATTTGGATCCTGAAGGAAAGAAAGTGGATTCTAGTATGTACAGAGGCACAGTGGGATCGTTGATATACTTAACTGCTAGCAGACCAGACATCATGTTTGCTACATGTCTCTATGCAAGGTTTCAAGCTGATCCAAAAGAATCACACTTAGTAGCAATCAAGAGAATCTTTAGATATCTCAAAGGCACTCCAAACATAGGCCTTTGGTATCCTAAAGATACTGGATTTGACTTGGTTGGGTATTCAGATTCAGACTATGCTGGATGCAAGATTGATAGGAAAAGTACAACAGGAATCTGTCAATTTCTGGGTGGAAGATTAGTGTCATGGTTTAGCATGAACCAGCATTCTGTATCTACTTCAACTGTAGAAGCTGAATATATCGCAGCTGGAAGTTGCTGTACTCAAATTCTTTGGATGAAAAATCAGCTAATGGATTATGGCTTGGAGTTGTCCAATATTCCTATTTATTGTGATAACACTAGTGCCATAGCTATCTCAGACAATCCAGTTCAACACTCCAAGACAAAGCACATTGATATCAGACATCATTTCCTAAGAGAGCATGTTGAAAGGGGAACTGTGAAGCTGATTTATGTTCTAACAGAAAAGCAACTTGCAGATATTTTTACGAAGCCACTAGATGAAGCAACCTTCAACAGGTTGGTAACTTACTTGTTTTTACATTTTCAATGTGGTTAAAATTGCAGCTCGTGACCTTAACTTTCAATGTTACTGTCATGAGGAGTTACTGTCCTATGTGCTACTTGTTTATTTGACAGCATGTTTGCTATGAATATGCTAAATTCAAATCACATGCCTGTTTTAATTTTTGTAATGACTAGTCACGTGACATTAATTATCTCATACGTCTTCTTAGTGATAAGTGCTTGTGTCATTTGATATGACTACGGGTATTTGTCAGTCTTTTTAATTTAAAAGTTAAATTACTTCATTAAAAAGAGGTAGTTGGGAGCTGTAGAGTCACTTACTGTGTTATAAACAAGACCAAAGCTAAACCCTTTGTTCTCACTTAACACCCTAAGAACTCTAGAGTCCAATATGAGCAAGAGGAAAGTAGAAGACATGTCATCATCATCGGCGCCAGGAGCAAGCGGAGGAGTGAAGCCAGAGCCTCCTAGTCTCAAGAAGGAGATTGAGATAGCTGCTACTAATGAGCAGCTTGATCTCTGGGTAGATAAGTTTCATACTTATCTCGAAGAAGAGGGGATCTCCGATCAAAAGGAGATGGAGAAGATCGCGGAAAGGCGGCTGCTAGAAGCTTTTCCAAACTTAAAATAATTTCCAGTTCTTAAGAACTTCTTGTATTGTTTAAGTTTTTATTTAATGAAGTGACCGTTTTATCTTCTTAGTTTTCTTACATGTCATTCATTATTGTCATCTCATTTTATCTATCTTCGAATAGTTGTTAAGTTGATTGTTTGTGTGTATGGATGTTTGTGGATTTGTGCTAAAACTAACAAATATGTGCCTAAATCGATTAAAATGCTATTTGGTAATTTTCGTTTAAGCAATAGGCAAAGTCGATTAAAATTCATGACATAAATTATTTCCGCCTAAGTTGCTGTCAATAAGTGAAGATGCTGTCACGAAGTGCCTTGACAACAAGTTTCTTAGATGACACAATTGAAAAAGTCTCTGTCATAAAATTTAAAGGAAATTGTATAAATTGCTTAATGGTGACAGTATGTTTTTGCAACGATATCACTATCAAGAAAAACTTGCTATCATCCTCTCAAAATTACTAATGAATTTGTTACAGCGCACAGGTTACTATCAAGATTAGTGGACCGAAATAATTGGGATTTTACCTCCACGAGTTACAACCACTAAAAAGTAACTACCCACGACTCCACTTGACTGATTAATGGGCTAAGACATAGCTACTTTCCCTTTCTCAATAAGACATTCGCTATTTTCATGTAACAATTGTCAAACACACAAACACACAACTTTCAACAAAACCTCCCTCTCTCTCTCAAAAGCAAAAATCTCTCTCCGAAGCTCAAAGCAAGAAATGGCACCCAAACAATCCTCTTCTCAAACAAACTTTGCTGGTATTCTCACTGCTGGAGATGCTGGTGAAGGATATAAAGGACTCGTATCCTTTATCAACAAGTCATATCTGGGTCATGCTATAACATCTACACCATCCTTAAACCTAGAAAGACTTGAAGAATTCTGAAACACTGCCTATGTTCCAGGAGGTGCAGATAAAGACACAATACAATGCAAAATCAAAGAAATCACCTGCATCCTCACAATCAAAGGCATCAACGAAGCTTTGGGAACTGGACTGCAAGCTAAAGAATCATACAAGGAACTTGCAAATGATGAAACCCTAAAGAAGTTTTTCTTGAAAATTGGGTATTCTGGTCCTGTTCTTGGAGAGGGTACATCGAAATGGTACTCGACTGGTGAAATGGACAGAAAGCATTTGAGAAAAGAATGGAGCATGATTTTTGATGTCATGGTGAAGGTTTTCTCAACCAAAACCTCTGGATGGAATGGAATTCCCTCCTATATCAAGAAGCTTACTCACTCTCTTGTCCATGGATACAAAGTAGATGTAGGAAAGTTGCTTATGAGTCAACTCAAGTCAGCTCTAAGCAGGAAGGTACATGTTTATCCTCGCTTTCTTACTATGTGTTTGAATTCATTATGAGGTATTGATGATAATGCATCTCTCTCTATAGAATGCAATGTTTTGAAAAGAAATACACACAAATCACTCAATTCACAAAATTCAAATGCACATATTCCACTCTGTTTCACCAAGCACATGGCTGATCAAGAGCCTCATCTTGACGTAGCACTACCCTCTAGGTATGTTGTCTTCTCCCTTGAGAATGAAGCTTAATTAGACCCAAATTCAGTTAACCCACATTCTATTGCATACATTCCTATCAGATCCTCTAGACAACCAAAGACCACAAAAACAACTTTTCAAGAATCCAAGAAAAGACCCTTGGAAACTGGTGTTGGTAGTAGTTCTGAGAATGTTGAGGGATAAACTACACATGATGCAGCAAATAAGGATGTTAGTGAAAGTGAACCCACAGTGGTTCCTCTTGAGCCTAAGAAGAAGATAGCTAAGAGGGACAAAGCCACTGTCAGCCACCCCACAGTCTCACAAAAGGCTGTGGAGAGTAAAATGGAATCAAACACATCCATATGTGCTTCTTCTCAACAAGAAGTATCTATTGAAGCTGGCCTATCTCCCAAGGCATCCTATAAAGAGTCAGCACAACCTCATGTACTCACTAATGAGGAGCCTACACTTGCAGAAATGCACACAGAGATAGGGCACAGTGAGGGTCATGAAACTTCTACTCTTGATGTCCCACAAGTTAACCCTGTGGAACAGCCAAAAATCTCTTCTAAACCATCATCTTCTTTATTCTCTAATCCATCAATTTTTTTTTCGCTAAATTGAATTTGTATAAAAAAGAAGAAAGATACAGGGATTGACCCTTGGTCTATGACAAGCCATAGATGGATCTATCTAGAAGCAATCTGAGAAAGTACAGATTGCAAATAGAAAGAAAACAAGCCCAAAAACTAAACAATAATATCAGGCCTACTACAACATATTTTTGAAAACCATGTAGAAGTGGCTAATCTAGCTCTAGTGTTAGTGATAATAGCTGCCAAAAGATCAGTTGGACGAAATATTCCCGTATCATGCTTCCGTGCGTTTCGCTCTCGCCAAATGAGATAAGTGAATATCTGGATCATAAGCAGGGCTATCCTTCTCTTAGCAACATCCTGAATGCTTAACATGTGTTGCTAAAAATCATGCCATGTATGGCCCCTGATGGAAATGTTAAGCAAGGATAACATCCGAGTTAAAACAAACCGGCTGTACGAGCATTGTAGGAATAGATGTGTATCAGTTTCGCGACCCATCACACACAAAAAACATTGTTGATCCAAACTGATACCGAATCTTGCTAACCGAGCTAACGTGCTTAGACGACCATGGCTAAGCAACCATTGATGGTGGGCATAACGATCTATTTTAAGGTGATGCCAAACCACATGAAACCACTGAATAAGATCACCTCGATGTCTTATACTCTCCCAAACATGTCTGGTTCTAACTTTACGAATGTCTACACCGTCCCAAAGTATAACATCACGGGAATTCAGATTAAAAGTTGGGTAGTTGAACGTGAGAAGCCAGTTTGTCAACGTAGGATCCAAGTGATGGTGGCGGCAGTTCGGTTGAGGCAAAGTCCAAGAACCAGAACTAATAATATCACAAAGTAAAGCATTTCGATTCAAACCACATTGAGATATAATAGATGCAGACCTACTCGAAGCAAGGCATGTCTTATTCCACCAAGGATCGAACCAAAGGGAGATAGAATTGCCATTGCCAATAGAGTAAGAAATAAACTGCAGGGCAGTGACCCGAAGACGCAAGACTTTTTTCCAAAGCCATGAGCAAATTGTGGGTATAGGTAAGCTCCAGAAATGCTTGTGCTTTAAAATCGTTTTGTTGACCCAGGATGCCCAAAGTGTAGGAGAGTGGTTAATAACCTTTAACAGATGGCAAAGAATCTGTGTTTTATTCCAATCAGATGTGTCTTTGAGCCCCAAGCCACCTTCTTCTCTAGGAAGGCACATGATTTTCCAACTCACTTTAGCTCCCCCCTTATCATTAGAGTTACCTTTCCAGATAAACCGCGTTAGGAGAGACTGAATATTGTCATGAACCGCATGTGGCAGAATAAAGTTGTTCGACCAGAAAGCTTGCATTGAAAAGAAAACTGACTTAACAAGTTGAATTTGCCCAGCAAATGACAAGAGAATAGTGGTCCATACATTAATTCTGTGAGTAAGTTTCTCGATGAGAGGCATACAATCGTTAATAGACAGCTGAGATGAAATCAGTGGCACTCCTAGAAATCGAATTGGAATAGAACCACGGGGAATACCATAAGATTGATCAAACCAGTCAAGTGTAGCAGCTGAGCAGTTGCAGAAAAAGCTAGAGCTTTTAGTCACACTAGGAGTGAGACCACTCATTCGAGAAAACAAGTCCACAGACGACATAATGTGAGAGATAGAAGATGGATCCCCGTGACTGAAAAACAGAACATCATCCGCAAAAAACAAATGTGTAATGTCAAGATCCTTACAGCGCCAATGGTGTTTGAAATTCACAGGTTTAGACTTCAATATCTGGATAGAACATTCATGCAGATTGCAAAAATGTAAGGAGACATGGGATCGCCTTGACGGATGCCCTTGGTTCCTTTAAAATATCCATGAATGGATCCATTGAGCTTCACAGAATACATAGCTCCACATAAGCATAGCTGTATCCAATTAATGAAACGAGTGGGGAAATTCATTTTATGGAGCACTGCAATAATAAACTCCCACTGAATGGAGTCAAAAGCCTTATGGAGGTCGAGTTTAAGTGCACACCTTGAAGCCCCATTCTCTCTGTCATAACCACGAAACAATTCTTGAGCAAGAAGAATGTTATCAGAAATATGCCTACCCGGAACAAAAGCTGATTGTGCAATATCAATGACATTAGGCAACACAGATTTCAGCCTAGTAGCTATTATTTTAGAGATGCACTTGTAGACAGTAGTGCATAAAGAAATGGGTCTAAAATCACACATGTGAGAAGGAGTTGCAACCTTAGGGACAAGAGCAATGTTGGTAGAGTTTAATCCTTTGTGCATATTGAAGTCATTGAAGAGTGAGAGAACCGCATCACAAAAGCAATCTCCCACAGTGTTCCAAGTGGCCAGAAAGAACTCGACATTGAATCCATCGGGACCCGGTGCCTTACTCTTTTTCATTTTTTTCAAGGTAGCATGAATGAGAGCTCTCGAGGCTGGAGCTTCTAGAATAAGTGATTGAGCCTCTGTGATAGTGGGACAGTCAATATCCGCAAGCATTAAGTGAGAATTATGGACAGAATTTGTAGGAGACCCAAGAAAGTCTGAGTAATAATCTACAGCCACCTTAGCACATTGTTGTTGACCCTGAACCAGATGTCCCCATCTATCATGAACAGCTAGAATCTTGTTGTGATTCCAGTTTGATTTACATTGGTTATGAAAGAAGCCATTGTTTCCATCCCCTTGAGACAACCATTTTACTCTAGATTTTTTAAGAAGGAAAGATTCTTCTTCTGCAAGCGCCTGATTAAGGGTGTCAATGAGATCCTTCTCTTTAGCAAGCAAGGCAGTCGAATGGTTTACAAGAAGATCAGCTTGAAGGTTTGCTAAGTTATTACGAGCTAGATGCACATTAGAGTGAAGATTGCCGTTCTTCTTGTTAAGATCCACTAAGGCATGCTTGACAGCCTTTAGCTTCCTCCAAAGAATTGTCATAGGATCCCCAAACAAATTAGAATTCCATGCTTCTAAAACAGTTGACTGAAAGTTAGGGAGATCAATCATGTAGTTGAAAAATTGAAACGGCTTACGAAAATGTTCTAGCTGCATAGGAACTGACAAGAGAAGAGGGTTGTGGTCCATAACACCTCTATTTTTTACCAAGACAAAGGCTTCGGTATGAGTTGTAACCCAAGCACCATTACCCACCACTCTGTCAAGCCGTTTAAAAATAGGATCCAAGAGCCGTTTATTCGTCCAAGTGAATAGATCACCCACCGTACGAATAGAGCCTAAACCTGCAGTGCACAAACAATTTTTGAAGGCTTGCATACCCGGTGTCCAGTGTTCCCTACCTCCAGAAACCTCATCTATGCTAAGCATGCAGTTGAAGTCCCCTAAACAGCACCAAGGCAAGCTTGTGTTGCTCAAATTAGTAAGATCATTCCAAAGAGGAACACGATCATGAGCATCATTAAAGGCATAGGTAAACGTATCCAAGAAAGTGATGTCCTTCTCGAGAAATGTAGCCATGCATGTAATGTGCTGAGAGGACTTTGAATGCAGCTGAACTTTCCAAACAGAGAGGTCCCAACCCACCCAAACTCGGCCATTGTAATGACAGTCATAGTTAAAAAGCCAATCCCACGATCTATTAATCTTCTTGGAAATAAACATTGAATTTTTTTCTTTAACTTTAGTTTCTAAAATGCCCATAAAAGACAAAGAATTAACAGATAAAAAGTTTTTGAGCTCACGTTGATGAGAACTCTTATTCAGACCTCTGACATTCCAAGAGGCGAAATTCATTTAAAACGTTTGAGGTTTGTTGGCAGACCAGCCAACCTGGGGCTTCTTTTGGGAATAATTTGAGTGCTTGGCTCTGTGCTAACTGGAGGTTTTGGTATGGCTGGACCATTCCTGGTAATAGGAGGTCTGCCTTTCTTCCTCTTTTTCTCCGGTGATTTAGTGATGGGCTCAATTACTTGATCATGTAAGTCATACAGAAGCTCAAACCCATTGGCAATAGCAAGCGGTTCAACGTCTTCAATAAATCCATCATTGGTACAGGTAAAAGTTTCCGGGATTTTATCAAATTCATCTAAGTTGTCTTCTTTGTCTAGTTCCCCTAAGCTGTCCACTTTGACAATATCAATGGCCAAATTTGCGTTTTCTCTGTCAAGTTCCTGTAAGATTTCATCTTCGTCCATCACCACATCACAACCACAGAATGTACCAATTGTGTATGGGACCATCTCCATATTCTGTAGATAGGTTTCATTTGGGACATTGGTTGTGCCAGGGGTTGGAGCAGAGGTCCTTGCATCCGCAGTTTGATTCGATGTGTTCATCGTTCTAGGTTTCTTTGTGACTCTCTCAGGATTGTTTATGCAACGGGCAAGCGAGTGCCCAAATGCTTTACACAAATTGCAAGAGTACGGAAGTTGAGGGTATTGGATTTCAACTCTCTCTCTTTCCTCAACACCATGAACATTCAAAACATTTACCCAGACAAAATCTGGCCTTTGTGCGGAGTATGCAAGTTCAACTTGCACATTTGCATATTTCAGAGGCTGGAACCTTGCTATAGCGTCGTCAAATTTCAGAGGCCTTCCCACAGCACGAGCAATAGAAGTCAGACTGTTCTTGGACCATAATGAATAGGGAACATCCACCAAGCGTATCCAACTAGGAACCTTGTCCACCACATTACGTTTAAATTTGGAACCCTCCATCCACGGAATTAAGTATAGAGGTTTCCCAGCAATTTGCACTGAAATAAGATCGAGTGCCTTGTTTTTGTCCTCCATAGTACCAAATCGAAAGGTGTAGTACCCTTTGGAGCTGTAGTAGACCCCAGTAAGACCCTTATTTTTCCAGATTTTTTGAGCTTGTTCGCGAAAAAAATTTGAAGGCAAAGTTTCCTCCAATGAAGTGACCAATGACACTTGTTTCCCACTGTTTCTGAGCCTGCACCATATATTCTCTAGAGAATGTCACTGATGCCGAGCCGTCCTCATTGTAAGTAATTGAAGCTTCATTAGTGTTATCAGGGCCAGGAGCTAGATCAGGCACAGTTTTGGTAACAATAGAACTCCAAGTAACATTATTATTATTAGGATTCGAAGTTTCACCATGAACATTAGTACCATTGTTGGCATGAACTGCAATGTTATTGAAAGTAGGGGATTGAGAAACAATACCAGCGTTTGTCGGAGCATGAGTTTTCCCAACTGGATGAATAGAGTTGACCGGTAGAGAATTCACTTCCAAAGGAGAGTTTACCTTGTCAGTGGAACCATCATGAGAAGCTCCAGATGAGGCTATGACTGTTGGACCATTTGTATTATGCTCAGTTCCATCATTTAAGATTAATTTGATTCGTTCTTGAATCCTATGTCTAGTTTGAGAAGAAAAAAGCTCGCCCATAACAGAAGTGTTGGGTGATTCAATTTCTTCATCCAATATGAATTGAGGATTGGGCTGAGGCATGACCGGAGCAGCATAGTTGTGACCGATAAGATTAGAGAATTCCTCAGAGTTCATAGAACCAGAGTTCTCTGAATTCCTTGAACCCATCAGAGTTTGCAGATCGAGCTATCAGCCTAAGTGGCCGGATAGAGGAGGGTGAGGAGACGAAGAAAAGAGAGAGCGTGAGGAAAGAGGTGAAAAAATGGTGACGGAAAAGAAGGTCAACGATGGTGGTTGCGGAGGTTTCCGGTTTCTCTCATTAGATCTCTAGAAATACTATACATATCTGAGAAGTTCTAATCCATCAATTGTTTCTTCTCAACAACCTAGAGAAGGGGACAGTCCAATCCCTTCAGGTTTTGATCATCCATCTCAAATCATAGATGAGCCCCCATCAAGTGGTCCACAAGAACCCATTTCTCAAAGTGAAATGGACACCACTCACTCAAACACTAAGCTAGATCAAGATGGTACTCTGCCAGAAAATGAAACATCCAACATCTTAGTCGAACTCCAAAGAGCAACTAACCTTCCGAAAGTTGCTGTCACAGCCTCAGTTGCTGTCAAAGACACCACAAAAGTTGCTGTCAACCCACCTGTGGACAATTACATTTTGGGTAAAGATGTTGTCGCCTCTACAAAGTTTGATCATGATACTGTCTTTGTTGAAGATACTTCAGATGATGATCAACTTACTATCTCTGCTTTGAAGGTACAATCTAAACTTTCTACATCTTCAACTAAAATGCATGCAAGTACTGCTCATACCCATGCATCTAGGATGAATGAGGAGTGAAAAAAAAGAGACAAAAGAAAATAGAGGTGAGCATAAAAATGAGAGGCAACCAAACGAGCTGGCAAAAGGTGAGGGACTTGAGCATGTCCAGAGTGAACTTGAGGGAACCCCACACACAAAGGCACTAGGCCTTGAGAGTCATTCTGTGAGGAGTGATGAGATCACTCAAAAAAACAATGAGTGTGTAAGAAACCCCATAGCCTCCTTGCCCCAGTCTCTTCCTTTAAATCCAAAAAGATTGAGAACTGGTGGTCCTTCTAAACAAGCTGAATCATGGTTGAAATCCCTTGAGGGCAGATGTGCATCCATTGAAGCTAAACTTGATGCTCTGTCCACTATGGTAGCTACTGGTTTTGCTGATATTCAACAAAATCTTCACTCATTCTCTGCCATCCTTAGAGCAAGTCCAACAATGTCCTACATTATGCCCTATAAATATTATAAAAATTAGTGTCCTAGTGATTTAAGACATTATTTTTATGTATCAATTCCAACAATATGCCTTATCCTTGTGCCTTATTATTAAAATAATAATATATTTGATAAAAGAAGGGAAGAAAAGGAGGAAAGTGGATTTTTTTATTGATAAAAAATGAAATAAGGCATGATTAGTGGTGTCCTAAAAATAGGGCATGAGATGAATGTCTTAGTGTTTTAAGGCACCACTAAGACATTGTTGGAGCATATTTTTTTCCAAATGCCCTAAATTTTAGCTAAGGACATCAATTTAGGACATTGTTGGACTTGCACTTAGTGCTGCCAACTCAACTAAGGGGGAGAAAGTGGTAGATCAGAATGAGGGTGAGGGAGAGAAAGTGGTAGATCAAAATGAAGCAAACCTGGTAGAGAAGGAGAAACAAGGTGAAGCTACAAGTGAGAGGGAGCCTACAAGTGAGGGGGAGTAAGTTTTGGAAGAAAAAGATGGAGATGAAAGTGAGGGGGAGCAAGAGAAAGAAGAAAGAAACTTTGGTGAAAGAACTGAAGGCAACAGGAGATGGTGAATTGTTTGAAGCAGAAATAGATGGTGAGGCAGTATTGTTATCCAAGGAAGTGTTGGAGCAATTAAAGGGGACTCAAAAGTCTAAAAGAACAGTATTGCATCCACTGAAAATCAATGAGCCAAATCCTGAGGAAGTCGAAGCTCCATTCCAGAAAGTTGCAGAAGGAATGGAGAGAAAAAGAAATTCAAAATGCTCTGGGTAAAGGCAAAGGCAAAATGCCTGAGTATATGGATATATCTGCTGGCATATCTACTGAAACTACTTGGTCAGATGGAAGTGAATACGCCCTTGAACATGCAGAATTGATGATGGTTGATCACATGGAGAGTACTCTAAACAACAAAAATGAAGATTTCAGTAAGTTGGTGGATGAATCAATTAGTGAAGCAGGGGGAGCTTTTACAAAATTGGCATCAACACTAAATAGCAAAGTAATAAGTATCTCTGTGAGAATCAACTTGGAAAGAAGATGGGCTGTTCAGTTTTATTTGAAAAACCGTTTGACCATATTCATCACAATACAACTTTTACAAAGTTTGCATGCTAGAGTACTCCAAGTCCTTGGAACCCTGGTAGTCAGAAATTCAACAGCCTTCAATGATAGTCTGATATCACAAATTAAAAGGATGGTTGAAGACAAACTCCCTGAGGTGATTCAAAATCCTTATGATGTGTGTTTCAGAAGGATCACAAAGACAGGAGCTAGAAAGTTGGATTTCTTACCATTGGATAAAGTCTCAGGACTAAGCATTGAAACAATCATGACAATGCTGAAGAAACTTCTCAAATCTAGTATCACAAGTGAAAAGGTTAAAGCTGTCAAAGATAATCATAGACTGTTAGCAAAAAGAGATGAGGAAATTAGTTCAATCATAAAGAAGCTGATCTCTGATGCTAATGCCAAGATGGGAGGAAGCTGCAACTATGATGATACTTTGGATGATGATGAGGATGAAATTGGAGGAAGTGGTGAACCTGGAAGATTCAGGAGTTCTAGAAAAGAAGCATCTGAGAATGTTGCTACACAAACTCAGATGGATGCTACCCAAAAAGAGCAAGAAACTCCCAGTTCTGAAAAGAAAGATGTCGTCAAGGAAAAAGGGGAGTTAGAAATTTGTGAAGCCTTGGAGGCAAGTATCTTGAGATTAGCTATTGAATGCTTTAATGCTGAAAAAGATACTATCAAATTGGCTGAAGACACCCAAGTGAAAGATGCAGTCAAGAGCCAAACAGTCGAAGCTGTCAAAGTTGCTATCATGAAAGATGTTGTCAAGGATCAACTTGAAGAAACTGTCAAAGTACGAAAGCTTGTCAAGAATTTCACATCTAACAGAAGGAAGACAAGAGCCCAAGCCTATCGTACAACCAAGATAAAAGGGAAGACAGTTGCAGCAGCAAAGAAAAAGAAGCATGGAGCAGTTTTGACAGAGAAGCCCATTGATAAGAGAAAAGTAAATAGTTTTGAACTATTGAAAAAGTCAATTGATGGGAGCATATCATCTGTCTCAATGGAACTGGACCCAGTCAACAAAAAGGTTCGAAAGTATGATCTTAAGGACTGTGGAACTACATGTATAACTGTAGAACCAGATTTCACTATGGAGATAGTCTCAAATGTGGTAGGCATGCATGATCTCTCATGCAATAAGGTGAAGGTAAGGAGAAGAATTGATTTCTTCATTTTGGAAAGGATGATCACTCTCATGGAAACAAACCAAGATGTTTCCAGCAATATCTTAGAGCATGTCAAAGAATACTATGCTCAAAGATATGCTGAATTCTATGAGAAGTATGGTGATTGGAGAGCACATGATGATGCAGACCTTGAAGTTAGTTCTGATGGGGAACCAATGCCTGATGTGGACCTGGTAGAAGCACATCGTCCTTTTACAAAGGCTGGCATGGCTGAATATGAAGCAGAACAAGTTATCAGGCTGCTAAAGCTAAATCATCCCAATCCACCAAACCTGCCACATCTGCCAAACAAAGTGCTGAAGACCTAGAAGCTCAACTGAAGGAAAGTTACAAGAAACTCAACAAGCTATTCAATGAGGAAGCAGGTTATCAGCCCTGTGTACTGGATAATCCTCTGAGAATCAAGGATGACAAGCAAGAAATCTATGTTGATAGCTTTCACAAGCTGAGGACCAGTATACTGAAGGATCTCTAATGGAAAGTTGTTGGATCTATTCATAAGCTCGAAATGCTAGTTGCTTGGGAACTAGAGGTAATATTTGATCAAAGGAGAGATGAAGATCCAAAGCTAGACAGAAAAAGGAGAGAATCCTTAAATGTTTTTCCTGGAAGGAGGTTCAAATTCATCCAAGGAATTCTGAAGTTCAGAACATACACGTATGATTTTGAAACTTGGTTTGATGTAAAAGATGCTGAAGTATTTACTTCTCGAGTGATACAAGGGTACATTGAAGACATTTAAGATGATGCCAGATCACCAGAAGAAAAAGCTTTAGTTGAAGACCTCAGAAAAGTAAGAAATGAAGCTCTCAGAAGAGAGGGAAAAATCTGAACAATTGGAGACTGCCAAAATCAAGCTAAGTTAAACTCTGATTTGCTCATTCAATAGAAGCAATTGATTTGCAGTAAATTCATAAGATTCATGTTATAGATTTTTCTTTAACATTTATCAGTTATAGTGTTTCAGCTATTCTGATCTATGTTAGTTAGGTTGTCAGCACGTTTTGATTGTAAATTTGTTGTTATTGTCCATAAAAACAAATTGGGGGAGATTGTTGGGATTTATGGGTGATAGCATAGAGACAACTCAACTATATTTCCCTGTACTTAGTTTTTACTAAGTTGAACATACTGTCACAACTAGAGTATGTCTTCGTATTCAAATAATTGTTGTCATGTAATAAATGTATGATTTGGGAGAAGTTCATATGTTTGTTCAAGTCTCAAGGAATGCATCCTGAAGACAGCAAGAATAAAAGTTAGTGTCATGTCCCTGACAGTAATGTTACAAGAAGACAAATGTTACAAAGTCACGACAAAGCTACATTTGACAACAACATTGGCCGAAGCAAGAGACAGTAACATTCTCACACTTGACATCAAGTCTGGAGCTCCGATAGCAACATTGGCGGGAGCTAGTACTGTCAACCTCTGAATATTCCTTTGACAGCAGACCCTGCGGTTAAGGTTACTGTCACCTTGAATTATTTGAATTGGGTATTTTCTCAGTCAAAGCCCGTGACAGGTTACATGTTCAAGAAACAGATTTGCTGCAACACACTATCGTTTGTAGCAGACCTGCAAGACTACGACAGAAGCTTAAGAATTTCACAAGACAAGGCTGGTCAATTCGAGGATCATGTGATATCCACATCTACTAGAATTGTATTAGCTAGAAATAGAAAGAATCTAGGTTGCTTTACTTATAAGGTTTATCCTGTCTGCATAGTAATTAGGGAAAGTCACATGGGTGTGCAAATTGTATTGAGCAGCCACTTGAAAACGACAGCAGCTCAACACCCCATGCGATAGGGACAACATAGTATCTTAGTCTATTTAGATACATCTTAATTCTTTTCTATTCATGTACGCACACGAATCAATCTGTATCTCTTGAGATATCGAAGCTGGAGAAACTCTCTCCAGGTTGTAGCAACACTTCACACAAAATAAATAAAACATTTATTTTGTGAGAAATCTTGTTTCACTTATTGCTTGCATACATCTACTGATAATCTATAATCTCTATTTTCGTTGTTGATTTAAAGATTCGATTTTATCAGTATTGCATTCAAGCCCCCCACTTCTGCAATACTCCGGGACCAACAGGAACCTTTATTCCTAATATTTCTTCTTCAAAACAAAGATCAAATGCTAAATTAGTGCGCAGCTGGCCCATTGGCTCCAACCCTGAATTGGATTTTGGACTTGTGGAGAATCCAGCCTCCTAGTTAGAATCTTATAAACTTAGGCCAACCGAATAACAACGTAGTACGTACACTGAGATTGATAACTCGATAGTCATTATATGATTTGCTCTTATATAATGCATTGACATTAATTCTCTAAAAATTAGATATTATTAGAAGAATTGGAATTCTCATATAGGTTCGAGCATCAAATTTAGTAGTTTTAATCTGTGAAATTCCTGGATGATGGATTGTCATGACAAATTGATTGAAACAAAGATAATACTGATTAGTAACAAGAACATGTTCACCACTTGAGGAAATGCAGATGCCACTGAAGCCATTTCTTGTTCTTAACTAGCAATTATATTTTATCGGTCAATATTGTAGTGCTGCTTTCATATGGAAATCTATATTGACTTCACTATACATGTGCTGAAAATTGTTATTAGAGTCATTTAGGTTTATGGTAATCTACCCATACACGTAAATGATTACTCTCTGTCCCTTTCCTCTGTAAACAGCGAGGAAGTGTAGGATGACAAATTAGGAAAATAGATGTCCCTGGAGCCCTGACTTTTCTTTAGATGTCCCTGTCCAATATATACATATTCACATTTCTATATCGTGTCGTGATTTTTTGAGAAGAAAAAACAAATTTCGTTACACTAGGGTTCAAACAAATTCTACGTGGTTACGTATGATGCATACATTTTCCTCTAAGTTCATTCTTCCATCTCTTTTTTGATAGTAAAATCCGGTGATGAGTGACAACATGGGTTAAGTTAATTATAATCAGGACCGAGCTAGGATCTTTAGATGGCTGGGTGAAAATTTTTAAGCTTTATATACGAAAAATGCTCTAAAGTTTATTAGAAAGTTATATACGTACATTTGACTCAGGAGAGGAGTTGAGGAGTTTCCAATGACCGCTTAGGTAAGTCCCATGAGATCCAGACCATGGGTCAAGGTTTGATTGAGTACTTTTCCATTTGAAATCATCTTTGTATAAGAACACACTCTATTTTGTTGCGCACTATGCCGGGGATCTTCACGGAAACAGCCTCTCTATCGTAAAAAGTAGAGATATGGTCTGTGTACATCTCACCCTCCCAGACCTGCTCCAAGCGGGATACACTGGGTATGTTTGGTTTGGTTTGGTTTTTATATACGTACATTTGAAAGGGTAAACTTTCGTATTACACAATTTTACACTTATATTAGAATTATGAAAAATTATTAACATTTTAAGCCTATTTTTTAAAAAAAATCATGAGTTTAGGATGGAGTTGCCACCACGTACACTAGTTCGATCTCTTTTTGTAATAATCAATTTGTTTTCAATAAAAAATACATATGTAATTACAAATTTACAATTTGAGAATGATCTTAATCACAAGAAATTTAATTTGTATTATAATATAATAGTAATAAACACTCCTAAATATCAAATATCAATTCCATAATTTATTGTATTTTAATGTATCGAGTTGGTTAGTTTTTATAAATTTAATTCAATATGGTTAACAAAATATTTTATTAAAATAATTAACCATTCGACAATGTTTTAAGGATTCGATCACAATTCATATGTTTTGCTAATGATGGGACAAGTTTAATTATGCTCGGGAAAATAATAAATGCAACTTCGAATACATTGACATGTTATCATACTGTACATCGGTTTAAATATCTTAATAGACATTCACATTTTAAATACAAATGAAGCACTTACTCTTTTTATCTCTTCGGGTGGAACACAGGTCATGTGTTGGGGAATTTCCTCTTTCTCCAAGTCCTGGCCAATCACATTCATAAATCAAGAATTACTATAGTCAAATGTAAAAGATTGTTTCACAAAAATTATACAATCTAGCAAACTTATATACCAGTTCACCAATCAAAACAACGTTCTCCCCACGAATCACATAGAGACCTAACGGAATGTCACAATAAATCTCACCAACAATAACTCGTTCACATGCACCTTCAAGAACGGCATTAGCTGCAGTGATGTGACATCCATTCTAAGTTAGCTAAACTTTCATATAAAGGGTTATAAAATATAAGATAAGAAAAAGGAAGAGTGGTACCAAATTGATCAAAAGAACGGAGTATTCCTAATAGTTTTCGACCATCCCGCAACAAAATAAGAAGTTTCTCTGCATACAATACAAAGACATACATTAGAAGTAAGCATAATGAATGTCTTTCTTAAACAGTATCAAAGATAAGTTGTAAAGCTATATATTTTATGAGAATCCAATTTTTTAGTTCACAAATTGTCATCATCCCCGTCCTATCAAGCAAGTTCACAGGACTCTTGTCCCGCGACAAAATACAATATCAATGAATTGCTAGAGAAAGCAATCATAGACCAATTACTCTAATTTAAAAATCAGTACATTATCTGGTTCAATTTCAGCCAAGTCTTCAGGCTCCCTATAAACATAATAATGTAATCAATTTTAATGGAGCGGGCCACTTGTTTCCATAAAGAACACACCACCAATGTAAAAGACAGTAAAAGGAGTGGATTAAGTGGTACCCGCACAGGGCTTTAAAAAAATAAAAGTGCAACGAACAAGTGAAGCATGACAGTTCCTGAGAAATAAGCAAGGTGATCAAACCAAATTAAACAGGACCAAAAAATTAAGAGGGAGACAAATCAAAAGGAAGTGCCAGAACAGAGGCCAAAAACCTGGAGATTTAGTATGCACTTTAAATGCATTATGCTTCTAAGCACAGACATTAGTCATTGGTGCTAAAGTCTCTCCTACTCAATGAATCAACAACATTTTCATATATGATAATTATCAAACATAAGAAGATTTAAGGCATGAATCAGTTACCAGTTACACCGTAGAGTGCACATAATGTGTTGTAGTCAAGCTGTGTATCCTGTAAAAAAGCAAGAAATAACTTTGCAAGTTACTGCACTATTCATTTACATTATTAATTTTTCAGAAAAAATTTGAAAATACAACTCATGCGGCTATAAAGTACATTTGCATCCTCGTGATGGTACTAACATAAAAAATGAGCTTCAAAATCGTTTCCCTATGACATACCAGGAAACATGTGACCTTAAAAATAATAGGAATGACTTGTCACGAATGATATTTGGAAAAACAATGGTAGAGGAAGTTGCTATTAATTATTACTCTTTACTCGGAGATGTAAAAAACTTAACCACGTGTCAATTTATAGCCTGACAAGTGAACATTCACTTTCATTCTAGAGAATATCTAAGCCCAAAAACACTAGCTTAGTCAAATAAGTATCTGAAGCCTCAATATTAACATTGTGTTAAAACAATCAGTATATTATTTACAACAATTAAAAGCACTGAACCACCACTTTAAACAAAGGCTATGTTGTGCAGAGTTAAGCATGATATGATAACTTAAGCTCAATAGAAGGAAATTTCCAAGGGTTGAAAGGACAAACCAAATGATGAAGCGGAACAGTCATAAGAGTTCCAAATTTTCCATTAATGCGTCCTACAATTTCATGAACCTAGGATGCGAGCTTTCGATCTGTCAACCAATGAACACGAAATATAATGGTCTATATTCCCTACAAGGTATGCACAAAATTGCAAATGTCAAATTTCAGATATCAACAGTACCCTAGATGGTAAACAGTCAGCACGGTAGATCAAATAACCCAATATGCTTCCATACAAATTGCAAAAATTAGTAAATTTAGAACACACCCATGACCCATAAGGTCATAAATTAGGACCCGGCATTTTCTTTCAATCTCAAACAATTTGCTAACTTCAAATCAAGAAACATAGACATTTATAGACAATTAGTTACTACATATAACAAACAAATAAAGACAAGTACTTCCATTACTTTCTAGTAATCAAGACTCAAATCTTAACCATAAACTAAAACCAACTAAACTACAAAAACAAGTACATTTTCAAGATTCTAAATCAAATCAGGGCACAATAACAATATCCAAACATCTTCAATTCAACACAAGAACATATAAATCAAAGTCAAGACTGAATCTTTACATCTAAAACAATAAAAGGCTAGAGACAAGAGTTACCAATTGAAGAGTCACACTAAGTCACTCGACTCACCGAGTTAGTAACGAGTCACCACCGAGTTGAGTGTCAAAATACCAAAATTTGACTCATTGAAACAAGTATTGCCTGAAATCAAGAACAAACTCATCAATTTGTTCATAAAAATCGAAAACCGAATGAACTCAAAATCTAGGGTTTGAAAAAACTTTAATGAAACCAAAGGGCTTTTTGAATATGATGTTTAAAACATCATTACGAGTGATAATCGAACACGGATTGATTTGAAAAACGTCGAATTAAGTATTGCAAGTACTCATACCACACACGAATTAGGGCTTTTAATTAGAAACATACCACGCATGAATCAGAGATGAGCACCGAAGATGGATAGCGGAGATGAAAACCAGAGATGGACAGCAGAGATGAAAACCAGAGAGATGGACGGCGGAGAGATGAGAGGGAGAGATGAGAGTGAGAGAGATGATAGCGAGAGAGATGAGAGTGAGAGTGAAATAATGAGAGATGAAAGATGAGAGATATTTATTATTTTGTTTTGTTTTCTTTTACTCTTAAATGTAAAATAAAATAGCGGGCTTTTTGAGTTTTAGTGAAAATTTTAGCGTGCTTCTTTTTTCAGTAATAGCGGCAACATTTTTAATATTGTTTCTGGTGTCTTAATTAAGGCAACATTTTTAGTAACAGATATATCCGTTACTAATGATTAGTAACGGATAATTTAATTAGTAACGGATATATCCGTTACTAATTAGTAACGAATTTCGATATTAGTAACGGATATATCCGTTACTAATTTGTGACGAATATCTGACCCATTAGTAACGATTGTATCCGTTAATAATTTTTAACGGATATATCTGTTACCAAAGGTATTAGTAACGGATATATCCGTTACAAATTAGTAACGGATAATTTAATTAGTAACGGATATATTCGTTACTAATTAGTAACGGATTTCGATATTAGTAACGGATATATCCGTTACTAATTAGTAACGGATATCTGACTCATTAGTAATCGATATATCCGTTACTAATTAGTAACGGATATATCCGTTACTAATGCCATTAGTAACGGATATATCCGTTACTAATTAGTAACGGATATATCTGTTACTAATGGGTTTTTTTATTTGTTACTAATTTGCCAGTTTGGTGTAGTGAAACAAGAGCTACTTGATGAAGATAAGTGCATTGACAGCACACTGAGCAAAGGAAAAGATACTGTCAAGTTCCCCATGACAGAAACTCTACCAAGCAATCAGACAGAATGTTCTAAAGTAGCTGACAACAAGGATGAGACAGAAACTTCAAAAGATACTGTCAAAAGAGAACCCAAGACATCAACTTTCAAACCTGCTATCACGATAGAGGCAAATAAAGGTACTGTCAAGGGTGGCTCGACAGCAACTTCAGAACATACTGTCAAAGCAAATGCCTACAAGCCTAAGAATAGGAATGGTAAGTTAGGGATTGATAAGAAGAATGGATATAGTCATGTTAAGGATGCCCCTAGAAATCTTTGCAATAATTGTGGATCATCTCATCATTTAGCATTTGCTTGTAAGAAACCCAAACAAGATAAGGTTAATGCGTCCAATGTTAGTGGTAACTTACATAGAACCCCCATTATGCAAAGAAGTATGGATGTCTGTAATAACATTGACTGTATGCCATGCAAAATTGTTGTTATGAGTACTTGCTTCAATCTACCTATTCTGTCTACTGAAAGATGCTCCTATTTAGAAACTGCTGAGACTTTTGTGCCTGCCTATGTTGGTAAAAAGGCAACTTCCACCAAGAGAAAGACTAAGTCTAACTCCAGAACCAAGTGGAAAGTAAAAGAAGTCAGATAGGAGGATTCTAGTGTCGATTTAAATGTGAAACAGAATGATATGAACAATGATGATGTAACTGCAGGACCCAACAGAGTTTGGGTACCAAATGCAAATTAAAATCATCTTTTTTGCAGGGCAAGAAATAGAAGCAGGTCATGTGGATCATCGACAGTGGATGCTCCAGGCACATGACTGGTGATATAGCCCTGCTATCACATTTTGTGGAGAAAGCCGGCCCAATCATAACTTTTGGAGACAACAGCAAAGGTTACACTGTGGGATATGGCTGTTTGGAAATTGGAAATGTTGTCATTGAAGATATTGCTCTTGTTGATGGATTGATGCACAACCTACTCAGTGTCATCTAGTTCAGTGACAGGGGATTCAAGGTTGATTTTGATATGATGGTTTATAATATCTATCACAAGAAAGATAGAAGCCTCTCTTTGAAAGGAGTCAAGAAAGGAAGCTTGTTTGTTGCAGATTTAAATTCTGTCAATAAAGACAAGGCTTACTGTTTTTATAGTAAAGCATCAGTTGGTGAAAGCATGCTTTGGCACAAGAAGCTCTCACATCTCAATTTCAAGAATATGAATATTCTGATGAAGAAGGATTTAGTGAGAGGGCTACCTCAACAGGAATTCTGTCAAGAAGAACTATGTGAGGATTGTCAAATGGGCAAATTGAAAAGATCTGTGCACAAATCAAAGCAAGTGAATACCAACACTGAGCCACTCAAATTAATTCACATGGATTTGTTTGGTCCCGTAAATGTTCAATCTCTTGCAAGGAAGAGATATGCCCTGGTAATGGTGGATGACTATTCCAGGTACACTTGGGGTAAGGTTTTTAGAGACAAAGGACGAAGCTGCTCAAGAAATCATTGATCACATAAGAGTTCTTGAAAGAACCCCCAATGCTCAAGTTCAATATCTGAGAAGTGACAATGGTACTGAGTTCAGAAATGCCACACTAGGAAACTTCTGCAAAGAAGAGGGCATTGTCCAACAATTCTCCACTGCTAGGACACCACAACAAAATGGAGTTGTAGAAAGGAAGAACAGAACTCTCATCGAAGCTGCTAGAACTATGTTGAATGATTCTAAATTACCAACATACTTCTGGGCAGAAGCTATTAATACGGCTTGTTACACACAGAATAGAACCTTGATCAACAAGACTCATGGAAACACTCCTTACCATCTGTTAACAGGAAAGAAACCTATTGTCAAGTATTTTCAAGTATTTAGAAGTAAGTGTTTCATGATGATTGAAAACCATGAAATAAAAGGAAAGTTCGATGCTAAAGCTTATGAAGGCATTTTCATGGGATATGGTTCGGAGAGGACTGCCTACAGAGTCTATATCATTGATCACAAAGTCATTGAAGAAAGTGTGAATGTCACATTTGATGAAACCAAATTCCCAGGACTGCAAGAGGATGGTCAAATGGAGCCTCTTATATTTGAAAATCAAGGGTATTTGGAAGAAGAAGAAATTGTTGCTGATGAACCTACTGGTACTCAGGATATTGAGTTTGAAAGAAATGCTGTCAACACCAATGATGCTACTCAAACTCCAGCTCAATCTCAAACTATATCAGCTAATCATCAGAAGGAGAATGATTCTGGAGACGTTGAAGAACACGAAGGAGAAAACATCAATGGTGGAGAGTCAACACCTCAAAGAGGAAATGATGAAGCAGATCAAGAAAGAAGCTTGCACATAACAACTAAGTGGAACAGGGATCACACTAGCAATATAATCATTGGTGATCCCACTACTGGTATAAGGACGAGAAGAAATATTTCTGCTGACAGCATGTTTTCTATCTCAAACTGAGCCAAAGTCAATTGATGAAGCTTTGTTGGATTTAGATTAGGTGATAGCTATGCAAGAAGAGCTAAATCAATTTGAGAGAAACAATGTATGGAAGCTGGTCCCTAGACCCAAAGGGAAGTCAGTAGTTGACACAAAGTGGGTTTTCATAAACAAGTTGGATGAAAGTGGAAATGTGACAAGAAACAAGGCAAGGCTAGTAGCTAAAGGTTACTGTCAATAGAAAGGAATCGATTATGATGAAACATTTGCCCCTGTTGCCAGACTTGAAGCTATTCGGATATTTTTAGCCTATGCTGAACACTGTAACTTCAAAGTGTTCCAAATGGATATCAAAAGTGCCTTTCTTAATGGAGAATTAGAAGAGGAAGTGTATGTCGAACAGCCACCTGGATTTGAGGATGCTGAGTTGTATGACTTTGTCTACAAGCTGTTCAAAGCACTTTATGGATTGAAGCAAGCCCCTCGAGCTTGGCATGAAACTCTATATACTTTTCTCATTGAGAATCAATTTATAAGAGGTGTAGTGGATAAGACACTATTCTACAAGCACCATGGCAAGGACATCATTCTAGTTCAGATTTATGTTGATGACATAATCTTTGGTTCTACAAATGAGAAGCTTTGTGAAAAGTTTTCATCTCTTATGAAGAGCAAGTATGAGATGAGCATGATGTGAGAATTATCATTTTTCCTAGGTCTACAAATTCATCAAAAGGATGATGGTATCTTCATAAGCCAATCGAAATATGTCAAGGAACTTCTCAAAAAGTTCAATATGGAAGATGCATCACCTGCCAAGACACCTATCTCTACTGTAACCAAGCTGGATTTGGATCCTGAAGGAAAGAAAGTGGATTCTAGTATGTACAGAGGCACAGTGGGATCGTTGATATACTTAACTGCTAGCAGACCAGACATCATGTTTGCTACATGTCTCTGTGCAAGGTTTCAAGCTGATCCAAAAGAATCACACTTAGTAGCAATCAAGAGAATCTTTAGATATCTCAAACGCACTCCAAACCTAGGCCTTTGGTATCCTAAAGATACTGGATTTGACTTGGTTGGGTATTCGGATTCAGACTATGCTGGATGCAAGATTGATAGGAAAAGTACAACAGGAATCTGTCAATTTCTGGGTGGAAGATTAGTGTCATGGTTTAGCATGAACCAGCATTCTGTATCTACTTCAACTGTAGAAGCTGAATATATCGCAGCTGGAAGTTGCTGTGCTCAAATTCTTTGGATGAAAAATCAGCTAATGGATTATGGCTTGGAGTTGTCCAATATTCCTATTTATTGTGATAACACTAGTGCCATAGCTATCTCAGACAATCCAGTTCAACACTCCAAGACAAAGCACATTGATATCAGACATCATTTCCTAAGAGAGCATGTTGAAAGGGGAACTGTGAAGTTGATTTATGTTCTAACAGAAAAGCAACTTGCAGATATTTTTACGAAGCCACTAGATGAAGCAACCTTCAACAGGTTGGTAACTTACTAGTTTTTACATTTTCAATGTGGTTAAAATTGCAGCTCGTGACCTTAACTTTCAATGTTACTGTCATGAGGAGTTACTGTCATATGTGCTACTTGTTTATTTGACAACATGTTTGCTATGAATATGCTAAATTCAAATCACATGCCTGTTTTAATTTTTGTAATGACTAGTCACGTGACATTAACTTATCTCATACGTCTTCTAAGTGATAAGTGCTTGTGTCATTTGATATGACTACGGGTATTTGTCAGTCTTTTTAATTTAAAAGTTAAACTACTTCATTAAAAAGAGGTAGTTGGGAGCTGTAGAGTCACTTACTGTGTTATAAAGAAGACCAAAGCTAAACCCTTTGTTCTCACTTAACACCCTAAGAACTCTAGAGTCCAATATGAGCAAGAGGAAAGTAGAAGACATGTCATCGTCATCGGCGCCAGGAGCAAGCGGAGGAGTGAAGCCAAAGCCTCCTAGTCTCAAGAAGGAGATGGAGATAGCTGCTACTAATGAGCAGCTTGATCTCTGGGTAGATAAGTTTCATACTTATCTCGAAGAAGAGGGGATCTCCGATCAAAAGGAGATGGAGAAGATCGCGGAAAGGCTGCAGAAGCTTTTCCAAACTTAAAATAATTTCAAGTTCTTAAGAACTTCTTGTATTGTTTTAAGTTTTTATTTAATGAAGTGACCGTTTTATCTTCTTAGTTTTCTTACATGTCATTCATTATTGTCATCTCATTTTATCTATCTTCGAATAGTTGTTAAGTTGATTGTTTGTGTGTATGGATGTTTGTGGATGTGTGCTAAAACTAACAAATATGTGCCTAAATCGATTAAAATGCTCTTTGGTAATTTTCGTTTAAGGAATAGGCAAAGTCGATTAAAATTCATGACATAAATTATTTCCGCCTAAGTTGCTGTCAATAAGTGAAGATGCTGTCACGAAGTGCCTTGACAACAAGTTTCTTAGATGACACAATTGAAAAAGTCTCTGTCATAAAATTTAAAGGAAATTGTATAAATTGCTTAATGGTGACAGTATGTTTTTGCAACGATATCACTATCAAGAAAAACTTGTTGTCATCCTCTCAAAATTACTAATGAATTTGTTACAGCGCACAGGTTACTATCAAGATTAGTGGACCGAAATAATTGGGATTTTACCTCCACGAGTTACAGCCACTAAAAAGTAACTACCCACGACTCCACTTGACTGATTAATGGGCTAAGACACAGCTACTTTCCTTTTCTCAATAAGACATTCGCTATTTTCATGTAACAACTGTCAAACACACAAACACACAAATTTCAACAAAACCTCCCTCTCTCTCTCTCAAAAGCAAAAATCTCTCTCCGAAGCTCAAAGCAAGAAATGGCACCCAAACAATCCTCTTCTCAAACAAACTTTGCTGGTATTCTCACTGCTGGAGATGCTGGTGAATTTAAGGATATAAAGGACTCGTATCCTTTATCAACAAGTCATATCTGGGTCATGCTATAACATCTACACCATCCTTAAACCTAGAAAGACTTGAAGAATTCTGAAACACTGCCTATGTTCCAGGAGGTGCAGATAAAGACACAATACAATGCAAAATCAAAGAAATCACCTGCATCCTCACAATCAAAGGCATCAACGAAGCTTTGGGAACTGGACTGCAAGCTAAAGAATCATACAAGGAACTTGCAAATGATGAAACCCTAAAGAAGTTTTTCTTGAAAATTGGGTATTCTGGTCCTGTTCTTGAAGAGGGTACATCGAAATGGTACTCGACTGGTGAAATGGACAGAAAGCATTTGAGAAAAGAATGGAGCATGATTTTTGATGTCATGGTGAAGGTTTTCTCAACCAAAACCTCTGGATGGAATGGAATTCCCTCCTATATCAAGAAGCTTACTCACTCTCTTGTCCATGGATACAAAGTAGATGTAGGAAAGTTGCTTATGAGTCAACTCAAGTCAGCTCTAAGCAGGAAGGTACATGTTTATCCTCGCTTTCTTACTATGTGTTTGAATTCATTATGAGGTATTGATGATAATGCATCTCTCTCTATAGAATGCAATGTTTTGAAAAGAAATACACACAAATCACTCAATTCACAAAATTCAAATGCACATATTCCACTCTGTTTCACCAAGCACATGGCTGATCAAGAGCCTCATCTTGACGTAGCACTACCCTCTAGGTATGTTGTCTTCTCCCTTGAGAATGAAGCTTAATTAGACCAAAATTCAGTTAACCCACATTCTATTGCATACATTCCTATCAGATCCTCTAGACAACCAAAGACCACAAAAACAACTTTTCAAGAATCCAAGAAAAGACCCTTGGAAACTGGTGTTGGTAGTAGTTCTGAGAATGTTGAGGGATAAACTACACATGATGCAGCAAATAAGGATGTTAGTGAAAGTGAACCCACAGTGGTTCCTCTTGAGCCTAAGAAGAAGAGAGCTAAGAGGGACAAAGCCACTATCAGCCACCCCACAGTCTCACAAAAGGCTGTGGAGAGTAAAATGGAATCAAACACATCCATATGTGCTTCTTCTCAACAAGAAGTATCTATTGAAGCTGGCCTATCTCCCAAGGCATCCTATAAAGAGTCAGCACAACCTCATGTACTCACTAATGAGGAGCCTACACTTGCAGAAATGCACACAGAGATAGGGCACAATGAGGGTCATGAAACTTCTACTCTTGATGTCCCACAAGTTAACCCTGTGGAACAGCCAAAAATCTCTTCTAAACCATCATCTTCTTTATTCTCTAATCCATCAATTGTTTCTTCTCAACAACCTAGAGAAGGGGACAGTCCAATCCCTTCAGGTTTTGATCATCCATCTCAAATCATGGATGAGCCCCCATCAAGTGGTCCACAAGAACCCATTTCTCAAAGTGAAATGGACACCACTCACTCAAACACTAAGCTAGATCAAGATGGTACTCTGCCAGAAAATGAAACATCCAACATCTTAGTCGAACTCCAAAGAGCAACTAACCTTCCGAAAGTTGCTGTCACAGCCTCAGTTGCTGTCAAAGACACCACAAAAGTTGCTGTCAACCCACATGTGGACAATTACATTTTGGGTAAAGATGTTGTCGCCTCTACAAAGTTTGATCATGATATTGTCTTTGTTGAAGATGCTTCAGATGATGATCAACTTACTATCTCTACTTTGAAGGTACAATCTAAACTTTCTACATCTTCAACTAAAATGCATGCAATTACTGCTCATACCCATGCATCTAGGATGAATGAGGAGTGAAAAAAAAAGAGATAAAAGAAAAGAGAGGTGAGCATAAAAATGAGAGGCAACCAAACGAGCTGGCAAAAGGTGAGGGACTTGAGCATGTCCAGAGTGAACTTGAGGGAACCCCACACACAAAGGCACTAGGCCTTGAGAGTCATTCTGTGAGGAGTGATGAGATCACTCAGAAAAACAATGAGTGTGTGAGAAACCCCATAGCCTCCTTGCCCCAGTCTCTTCCTTTATATCCAAAAAGATTGAGAACTGGTGGTCCTTCTAAACAAGCTGAATCATGGTTGAAATCCCTTGAGGGCAGATTTGCATCCATTGAAGCTAAACTTGATGCTCTGTCCACTATGGTAGCTACTGGTTTTGCTGATATTCAACAAACTCTTCACTCATTCTCTGCCATCCTTAGAGCAAGTCCAACAATGTCCTACATTATGCCCTATAAATATTATAAAAATTAGTGTCCTAGTGATTTAAGACATTATTTTTATGTATCAATTCCAACAATATGCCTTATCCTTGTGCCTTATTATTAAAATAATAATATATTTGATAAAAGAAGGGAAGAAAAGGAGGAAAGTGGATTTTTTTATTGATAAAAAATGAAATAAGGCATGATTAGTGGTGTCCTAAAAATAGGGCATGAGATGAATGTCTTAGGGCCCGTTTGTTAACCGCTGAACAGTTCTGAACGAAGAGTTTTGCTGGATGACACAGCTGACATCTTGTTTGTTTATATATTTTTGAATGTCTGGACGATCCATATTTACCTGAATGACACCTACTAAAATTCTTTACCCCACTCATTCAGAACATTGTAGCCTTGTAGGTAGGTTACCATTAATCTTTCTAACATTATTTCTCTCCTTGATTATTTACTCTAATTTTGTGTAGTTATATTTTTTACTGTATATGTGAAATTGTATTGTGTACAATAAATTATATTTGTCAAGTATATTAGAAAAAGTCTTGTCATATATATTGAAAGTTATTAGTAACAAGTAACAACGGTATTTGAATTATATTTAATAAATTTACAATACTAAATATTTATATTAATTTTAAAAAATATTAAATAGTCGCGGTTGTTTCTTACTCAGTAGTATATCTTTTAGACTTTGTCAATTTATTTAAATATTGTAAAAGAAATATAAACATATGAACTCGTTCAGAAATTTATTTACCAAACAATAATATTCATCGATATCCAGATTCTGAATCATTCAGAAATTTGAACTATCCAGATTTAACGGTCCAGATTTAACAAATGACCCCTTAGTGTTTTAAGGCACCACTAAGACATTGTTGGAGCATATTTTTTTCCAAATGCCCTAAATTTTAGCTAAGGACATCAATTTAGGACATTGTTGGACTTGCTCTTAGTGCTACCAACTCAACTAAGGGGGAGAAAGTGGTAGATCAGAATGAGGGTGAGGGAGAGAAAGTGGTAGATCAAAATTAAGCAAACCTGGTAGAGAAGGAGAAACAAGGTGAAGCTACAAGTGAGAGGGAGCCTACAAGTGAGGGGGAGCAAGTTTTGGAAGAAAAAGATGGAGATGAAAGTGAGGGGGAGCAAGAGAAAGAAGAAAGAAACTTTGGTGAAAGAACTGAAGGCAACAGGAGATGGTGAATTGTTTGAAGCAGAAATAGATGGTGAGGCAGTATTGTTATCCAAGGAAGTGTTGGAGCAATTAAAGGGGACTCAAAAGTCTAAAGGAACAGTATTGCATCCACTGAAAATCAATGAGCCAAATCCTGAGGAAGTCGAAGCTCCATTCCAGAAAGTTGCAGAAGGAATAGAGAGAAAAAGAAATTCAAAATGCTCTGGGTAAAGGCAAAGGCAAAATGCCTGAGTATATGGATATATCTGCTGGCATATCTACTGAAACTACTTGGTCAGATGGAAGTGAATACGCCCTTGAACATGCAGAATTGATGATGGTTGATCACATGGAGAGTACTCTAAACAACAAAAATGAAGATTTCAGTAAGTTGGTGGATGAATCAATTAGTGAAACAGGGGGAGCTTTTACAAAATTGGCATCAACACTGAATAGCAAAGTAATAAGTATCTCTGTGAGAATCAACTTGGAAAGAAGATGGGCTGTTCAGTTTTATTTGAAAAACCGTTTGACCATATTCATCACAATACAACTTTTAAAAAGTTTGCATGCTAGAGTACTCCAAGTCCTTGGAACCCTGGTAGTCAGAAATTCAACAGCCTTCAATGATAGTCTGATATCACAAATTAAAAGGATGGTTGAAGACAAACTCCCTGAGGTGATTCAAAATCCTTATGATGTGTGTTTCAGAAGGATCATAAAGACAGGAGCTAGAAAGTTGGATTTCTTACCATTGGATAAAGTCTCAGGACTAAGCATTGAAACAATCATGATAATGCTGAAGAAACTTCTCAAATCTAGTATCACAAGTGAAAAGGTTAAAGCTGTCAAAGATATTCATAGACTGTTAGCAAAAAGAGATGAGGAAATTAGTTCAATCATAAAGAAGTTGATCTCTGATGCTAATGCCAAGATGGGAGGAAGCTGCAACTATGATGATACTTTAGATGATGATGAGGATGAAATTGGAGGAAGTGGTGAACCTGGAAGATTCAGGAGTTCTAGAAAAAAAGCATCTGAGAATGTTGCTACACAAACTCAGATGGATGCTACCCAAGAAGAACAAGAAACTCCCAGTTCTGAAAAGAAAGATGCTGTCAAGGAAAAAGAGGAGTTAGAAATTTGTGAAGCCTTGGAGGTAAGTATCTTGAGATTAGCTATTGAATGCTTTAATGCTGAAAAAGATACTATCAAATTGGCTGAAGACACCCAAGTGAAAGATGCAGTCAAGAGCCAAACAGTCGAAGCTGTCAAAGTTGCTATCATGAAAGATGTTGTCAAGGATCAACTTGAAGAAATTGTCAAAGTACGAAAGCTTGTCAAGAATTTCACATCTAACAGAAGGAAGACAAGAGCCCAAGCCTATCGTACAACCAAGATAAAAGGGAGGACAGTTGCAACAGCAAAGAAAAAGAAGCATGGAGCAGTTTTGACAGAGAAGCCCATTGATAAGAGAAAAGTAAATAGTTTTGAACTATTGAAAAAGTCAATTGATGGGAGCATATCATCTGTCTCAATGGAACTGGACCCAGTCAACAAAAAGGTTCGAAAGTATGATCTTAAGGACTGTGGAACTACATGTATAACTGTAGAACCAGATTTCACTATGGAGATAGTCTCAAATGTGGTAGGCATGCGTGATCTCTCATGCAATAAGGTAAAGGTAAGGAGAATAATTGATTTCTTCATTTTGGAAAGGATGATCACTCTCATGGAAACAAACCAAGATGTTTCCAGCAATATCTTAGAGCATGTCAAAGAATACTATGCTCAAAGATATGCTGAATTCTATGAGAAGTATGGTGATTGGAGAGCACATGATGATGCAGACCTTGAAGTTAGTTCTGATGGGGAACCAATGCCTGATGTGGACCTGGTAGAAGCACATCGTCCTTTTACAAAGGCTGGCATGGCTGAATATGAAGCAGAACAAGTTATCAGGCTGCTAAAGCTAAATCATCCCAATCCACCAAACCTACCAAACCTGCCACATCTGCCAAACAAAGTGCTGAAGACCTAGAAGCTCAACTGAAGGAAAGTTACAAGAAACTCAACAAGCTATTCAATGAGGAAGCAGGTTATCAGCCCTGTGTACTGGATAATCCTCTGAGAATCAAGGATGACAAGCAAGAAATCTATGTTGATAGCTTTCACAAGCTGAGGACCAGTATACTGAAGGATCTCTACTGGAAAGTTGTTGGATCTATTCATGAGCTCGAAATGCTAGTTGCTTGGGAACTAGAGGTAATATTTGATCAAAGGAGAGATGAAGATCCAAAGCTAGACAGAAAAAGGAGAGAATCCTTAAATGTTTTTCCTGGAAGGAGGTTCAAATTCATCCAAGGAATTCTGAAGTTCAGAACATACACGTATGTTTTTGAAACTTGGTTTGATGTAAAAGATGCTGAAGTATTTACTTCTCGAGTAATACAAGGGTACATTGAAGACATTTAAGATGATGCCAGATCACCAGAAGAAAAATCTTTAGTTGAAGACCTCAGAAAAGCAAGAAATGAAGCTCTCAGAAGAGAGGGAAAAATCTGAACAATTGGAGACTACCAAAATCAAGCTAAGTTAAACTCTGATTTGCTAATTCAATAGAAGCAATTGATTTGCAGTAAATTCATAAGAATTATGTTCTAGATTTTTCTTTAACATTTATCAGTTATAGTGTTTCAGCTATTCTGATCTATGTTAGTTAGGTTGTCAGCACGTTTTGATTGTAAATTTGTTGTTATTGTCCATAAAAACAAATTGGGGGAGATTGTTGGGATTTATGGGTGATAGCATAGAGACAACTCAACTATATTTCCCTGTACTTAGTTTTTACTAAGTTGAACATACTGTCACAACCAGAGTATGTCTTCGTATTCGAATAATTGCTGTCATGTAATAAATGTATGATTTGGGAGAAGTTCATATGTTTGTTCAAGTCTCAAGGAATGCATCCTGAAAACAGCAAGAATAAAAGTTAGTGTCATGTCCCTGACAGTAATGTTACAAGAAGACAAATGTTACAAAGTCACGACAAAGCTACATTTGACAACAACATTGGCCGAAGCAAGAGACAGTAACATTCTCACACTTGACAGCAAGTCTGGAGCTCCGATAGCAACATTGGCGGGAGCTAGTACTGTCAACCTCTGAATATTCCTTTGATAGCAGACTCTGCGATTAAGGTTACTGTCACCTTGAATTATTTGAATTGGGTATTTTCTCAGTCAAAGCCCGTGACAGGTTACATGTTCAAGAAACAGATTTGCTGCAACACACTATCGTTTGTAGCAGACCTGCAAGACTACGACAGAAGCTTAAGAGATTCACAAGACAAGGCTGGTCAATTCGAGGATCATGTGATATCCACATCTACTAGAATTGTATTAGCTAGAAATAGAAAGAATCTAGGTTGCTTTACTTATAAGGTTTATCCTGTCTGCATAGTATTTAGGGAAAGTCACATGGGTGTGCAAATTGTATTGAGCTGCCACTTGAAAACGACAGCAGCTCAACACCCCATGCGATAGGGACAACAGAGTATCTTAGTCTATTTAGATACATCTTAATTCTTTTCTATTCATGTACGCACACGAATCAATCTGTATCTCTTGAGATATCGAAGCTGGAGAAACTCTCTCCAGGTTGTAGCAACACTTCACACAAAATAAATAAAACATTTATTTTGTGAGAAATCTTGTTTCACTTATTGCTTGCATACATCTACTGATAATCTATAATCTCTATTTTCGTTGTTGATTTAAAGATTCGATTTTATCAGTATTGCATTCAAGCCCCCCACTTCTGCAATACTCCGGGACCAACGTGAACCTTTATTCCTAATATTTCTTCTTCAAAACAAAGATCAAATGCTAAATTAGTGCGCAGCTGGCCCATTGGCTCCAACCCTGAATTGGATTTTGGACTTGTGGAGAATCCAGCCTCCTAGTTAGAATCTTATAAACTTAGGCCAACCGAATAACAACGTAGTACGTACACTGAGATTGATAACTCGATAGTCATTATATGATTTGCTCTTATATAATGCATTGACATTAATTCTCTAAAAATTAGATATTATTAGAAGAATTGGAATTCTCATATAGGTTCGAGCATCAAATTTAGTAGTTTTAATCTGTGAAATTCCTGGATGATGGATTGTCATGACAAATTGATTGAAACAAAGATAATACTGATTAGTAACAAGAACATGTTCACCACTTGAGGAAATGCAGGTGCCACTGAAGCCATTTCTTGTTCTTAACTAGCAATTATATTTTATCGGTCAATATTGTAGTGCTGCTTTCATATGGAAATCTATATTGACTTCACTATACAGGTGCTGCAAATTGTTATTAAAGTCATTTAGGTTTATGGTAATCTACCCATACACGTAAATGATTACTCTCTGTCCCTTTCCTCTGTAAACAGCGAGGAAGTGCAGGATGACAAATTAGGAAAATAGATGTCCCTGGAGCCCTGACTTTTCTTTAGATGTCCCTGTCCAATATATACATATTCACATTTCTATATCGTGTCGTGATTTTTTGAGAAGAAAAAACAAATTTCATTACACTAGGGTTCAAACAAATTCTACGTGGTTACGTATGATGCATACATTTTCCTCTAAGTTCATTCTTCCATCTCTTTTTTGATAGTAAAATCCGGTGATGAGTGACAACGTGGGTTAAGTTAATTATAATCAGGACCGAGCTAGGATCTTTAGATGGCTGGGTGAAAATTTTTAAGCTTTATATACGAAAAATGCTCTAAAGTTTATTAGAAAGTTATATACGTACATTTGACTCAGGAGAGGAGTTGAGGAGTTTCCAATGATCGCTTAGGTAAGTCCCATGAGATCCAGACCATGGGTCAAGGTTTGATTGAGTACTTTTCCATTTGAAATCATCTTTGTATAAGAACACACTCTATTTTGTTGCGCACTATGCCGGGGATCTTCACGGAAACAGCCTCTATATCGTAAAAAGTAGAGATATGGTCTGTGTACATCTCACCCTCCCAGACCTGCTCCAAGCGGGATACACTGGGTATGTGTGGTTTGGTTTGGTTTTTATATACGTACATTTGAAAGGGTAAACTTTCGTATTACACAATTTTACACTTATATTAGAATTATGAAAAATTATTAACATTTTAAGCCTATTTTTTAAAAAAAATCATGAGTTTAGGATGGAGCTGCCACCACGTACACTAGTTCGATCTCTTTTTGTAATAATCAATTTGTTTTCAATAAAAAATACATATGTAATTACAAATTTACAATTTGAGAATGATCTTAATCACAAGAAATTTAATTTGTATTATAATATAATAGTAATGAACACTCCTAAATATCAAATATCAATTCCATAATTTATTGTATTTTAATGTATCGAGTTGGTTAATTTTTATAAATTTAATTCAATATGGTTAACAAAATATTTTATTAAAATAATTAACCATTCGACAATGTTTTAAGGATTCGATCACAATTCATATGTTTTGCTAATGATGGGACAAGTTTAATTATGCTCGGGAATAAATTAGGCGTGCGGATAAAAATATTTCAAAATTATTTGTTGTTAGAAAAATCTTTAATATAATGATTCACAAGAACTTAAGAGTGCAAAGTTTTTTCACAACTCAACAATTGTCAAGAGAGCTTCTAACTTTCTAACACTTATTCAAGAATTATTAATTTAATTAGTATATATCCGTAGGAAAATGTTTACATAGACTTTAAATGATAGGTTTGTTTCTATTGATATGCAATTTTTATTTTAGATTGCATGTAGATAGAAATTTGGACCTTTACTATTTCCTTTTATCCATATTTTATTTAACAAAATAACAAAAGAAACATAAACATATAATTGAAAAATGTAAATTTAAGACAAAATTAAGGAGTCATAAATTACGCTTCTTTCCAGATCCCCATCTATGGTCCATATCCGAACGTTTAGTGTTCGAACTGTGCATCTTACGACTGCTTCTATTTTTTAGTTCGACGACAGTGTAACCGACAAACAATAAAATGAGTTTGAATTCAGAGATATATAGACCACCACATTAATTTTTCTTGTGTGATATAGAAAATGCTCAATGTATGTTTTGGAATCAAAGGCCCAAAGGCTTCCTAGTACGTGGGACTACATTTGAACATCCATAAATCCTGAAAGGGCTGCAGAAGCTTGAAAAGCAAACTAAAGCTAGCACCAAATGACGGTTCTTAGAATCGTAAACGCTGTATAATATATATGTATAAGTGTTTAGATATGAACCAGAGAGAAACAAACTCAATGCGTGGAAGTTGCTTTTTATTCATCAAGGCAATACAACTTAAATAGAAAGGAAATAACAAGAGTGGCTAAAAACTAGGACCACATCCAAACAAACTCTCCTAATGCAGCTATATCTCTACTACTTATTCAATGCTGTTCCTACAATGACTCCACGATGCTTGCAACTAAACCAACGTGCATATTACTTCCTAATTAAAAATAAACAAACGAATTACAAGATTCAAAATAAAACCAACAATCACCCCCTTAGTTTGAATCTTGTTCAGACAGCTCCTTCACACCCAACAAACGCCTCATCCTTTCGAACTTAACAGTAGCAAGTCCTTTGGTTAAAATGTCTGCCCGCTGCATATCAGAACCAACGTGCTTAACAACAATTTCCTTGCGCTCAATGCATTCACGAATAAAGTGAAAACGTATGTCTATATGTTTGCTCCGTCCGTGGAAAACCGGATTCTTAGCCAAGTCGATGGCCGACTTATTGTCAATGTATAGAACAACCGGACCAACCTGTTCACCTGTTAACTTTGTAAGCAAATTCCGTAGCCAAATTGCTTGACATGCCGCAGCAGTGGCTGCCATAAACTCAGCCTCGCACGAGGATAGTGCGACACATCTCTGCTTTTGTGATATCCAAGTGATCAAGCTTTCATCCAGATAAAACACCATTGCTCCCGTACTTTTCCTATCATCCGTTTGACCTCCCAGATCACTATCAGAATAGCCCGTGAGTACACTGTTTCCACCTTTCTTTGAGTAGACCAAACCATACTGCAAGGTACCTTTGATATACCTGAGTATGCGTTTCACTGCATTCTTGTGCTGCACCGTAGGCTTCTCCATAAAACGGCTTACAATTCCTACTGCGTAGGCTATATCTGGACGAGTGTGCACAAGATACCGAAGTCCTCCCACCATGCTCTTATACTCTGTTGAGGTTACCAGTTCACCACCTTCATCCTTAGTGATGCGTTCCTTAGGATCCATAGGGTATTTGGTAGGATTACACCCACCCATCCCTGCCTTTTCCAGTACCTTTTTAGTATATCCCGTTTGCTTTAACTTTATGTAGCCATCTCCTTGCTCCACCTCAATTCCCAAGTAGTAAGTCAGCTTCCCCAAGTTATTCATATCAAACTGCTCATTCATTTGCCTTTTGAATTCGTTGATAACCTTGATGCTTGAACCAGTTACCAGCAAATCGTCGACATATACCCCAACCAATAACATATCATGGCTGTCCTTTCTCACGTACACAGCATGCTCGTGTGGGCATCTTTGGAAGCCAAGGTCTTCGAGGCATCTGTTCAGCTTTGCATACCAAGCACGAGGGGCTTGGCGTAGTCCATAAAGAGCCTTCAAAAGTCTGTACACTTGATGTTCTTGCCCCTGTTTAACGAAGCCTTCCGGTTGACTTACGTAAACTTCCTCCTGAATCTCCCCATTCAAGAATGCCGTTTTGACATCCAAGTGGTGCACCTCCCAGCCATACTTTGCAGCCAATGCTAGTAGCATTCGAACTGTTTCAATTCTGGTGACTGGCACAAATACTTCATCGAAATCCACCCCTTGTTCTTGCACATATCCTTTGGCGACGAGCCTAGCCTTGTACTTGACAGTCTCCCCATTTGCACCCTTCTTAATCTTGTATATCCACTTCAATCCTATCACCTTTCGACCGACTAGCAACTCTAACAATTTCCAAGTATTATTTTGCTCGATAGATTCCATCTCTCTCTGCATTGCTTCCTTCCAACAACGTTCCTTCACTGCCTGGGCATAGCTGTGTGGCTCATCAATTCCCATAAGCAACAATTCATCATCTAACTCAATTTCCTCCGTATCATTGTATATATCAACCAAAGATCTGAATCGCCTTGGTTCGCTGCTTTGTGCAGAGCTTTCTGCCTCAGAAACACTGGTGAATGACTGTGATTGTGGCGTCACAGGAGTTGTAGCTTCGTCTTCCTCGTTTGCCTCTGTCTGTTCATAAACTTCACCGTCTTTCTCCTGTGATTGTATGACTGTGAATGTACTCTGACTGCTGGGTATTTCTTCTCCTTCTTGATTCCATGCCCAAGTCTTTCTTTCTTCAAAAACAACATCTCTGCTCACAAGTAATTTATTAGCTGTGGGATCAAGTAAACGATACCCTTTCGTACCTGGTTCTTTGCCTAGATAAACAACTTGTTTGCTCCTATCACTCAGCTTCGTTACTTGCACTCCAGGTACTTTCATATGTGCTATGCACCCAAAAACCCGCACATGTGCAACATTTGGTTTCTTCCCCTTCCATGCCTCATATGGCGTCTTTCCCGTCAACGATCGAGTGGGCAGTCTATTAAGAAGATAGACTGAATGTCTAACTGCTTCGCCCCACAAGGCTAGAGGTAGCTCCATTTGTTTCAACAGACTTCGAGCCATGGAGACCACAGTGCGATTCCTTCGTTCGACGATTCCATTTTGCTGCGGAGAGTACGGTGCTGTGAAGTGTCTTGTGATTCCATTTTCCTCACAATATGCTGCAAACTCATGTGAACAAAACTCTCCACCTCGATCGGTTCTGAGCACCTTTACCCGCTTGTCAGTCTCATTCTCAACTTGAACTTTAAATTTCTTGAACATTTTCAGTGCTTCATCCTTTCCCTTTAACATATATACCCACATCATTCACGAATAATCATCTACTAGAAGCATAAAGTATCTATTACCTCCAGAAGTTGCAGGGAATATTGGGCCACACAAGTCACAATGCACCAACTCCAATTTTTCTCCTGCACTGTAGTTGGCCTTATGAGGAAAAGGTTTTCGCGTCTGTTTGGACATCAGGCAATCTGTGCACACGCTCCTGGGCTGTGTAAACTTTGGCAAACCTCGAACCATCTCAGTGGAATGCATCATCTTGAGTGCTTGAAAATTCACGTGACCCAGTCTCGAGTGCCACAGCCACGGCAACTCTTCTGTCTTTGTCATTAAACAAGTGGGATTCGTATTTTCGATAATTATCTTGTACAAACGATTTGGAGATCGCTTGACTTTCATGAGTAGTTTCCCAGAACCATCATATACCCACAGAAAGGATCCATTCAAAATAACTTTATTCCCAACCTCAGACAATTGCCCAAGACTAATAATGTTATTGCATAGCATGGGAATATAGTATACCTCAGTTAACGTGCGTTCTTCTCCATTCTTGCAAGTAAACGTTACTGACCCCTTTCCTTTGATGTCCACCGTTGAGCCATCCCCAAAACGAACCTTTCCAGTCACTTCCTCGTTTAAGACTCTGAATTTTGACTTTTGGCCAGTCATGTGGTTGCTTGCCCCATTGTCTAAGTACCACAAGTTGGACTCAGCACGATCACCAGATTTCTGACTCAATTTTGGTACCACCCCATCTTCGTTGATCAGCATCATTCTCTCATCCCTTTTATCACATTCACTAAGTAAGAGTGCAGGTTCATCATCCTCGACTTGAGTCATATTCACCTCTGACTTTTGTTCTTTCTCTCGCTTGGGTTTACGACATTCAGAGGCGTAATGGCCATATGCATGACAGTTGAAACATCTTACCCGACTTTTGTCTCGGTTCCATCGTCCTCCATCTTTGCCACGTCCTTTCTGATTGAATGATCCCTCTGAGTCTCCTTTGTTTCGTTTGATCCACTCCTCTCTAGTCAGTAGGAGCTTTCCTTCACCACTTTCTTTCTTGGCCCACTCTTCCTCCGTGAGCAACAACTGTCCTCCACTGGCTTCAGACTTTCCTTTCATTCTCTCGTCATGAGCCTTGAGAGACCCAACTGCTTCCTCAACAGACATCTTCTCCATGTCACCAAACTGCTCCATAGTTGAGACAATTGGTAGGAATCTTGCTGGCATTGCACGAAGCAATTTCTTCACCACGTAACTCTCTGACACGACTTCTCCTAGAGCACGTATGTGAGTGACCAGTCCATTTACTTTCGAGCAGAACTCATCTAGCTGCTCTCCATCCTTCATGCACAGAGATTCAAATTCGCTCTTCATAGTTTGAACCCTGGCCTTTTTCACGCGATCTGCACCTTGACACATGATCTCAATAGCCTCCCAGGCCTCCTTTGCAGTCTCCTTATCTGCCACTGAGAGCAAGACGTCCTCCGGTATCCCCTGGTAAATTATGGCCAGAGCAATCTGATCTTGCTTCTCATCAATCGCTGGTCCTTTCTCCTTGGCCACCACTGCATTCCACACCCCCTGAGCCTTCATGAACACCTTCATTTTAATTGCCCAGGCCGTGTAGTTACTCTTGGCCAACATTGGGTAACTCAAACCCATCGTCCCTTCCTTAAGCTTGCTTGTCTCCTTCGTTGTCATCCTTGGCATGTATTTGGGCATATAACATGAACCTCGCTCTGATACCAAATTCTTAGAATCGTAAACGCTGTATAATATATATGTATAAGTGTTTAGATATGAACCAGAGAGAAACAAACTCAATGCGTGGAAGTTGCTTTTTATTCATCAAGGCAATACAACTTAAATAGAAAGGAAATAACAAGAGTGGCTAAAAACTAGGACCACATCCAAACAAACTCTCCTAATGCAGCTATATCTCTACTACTTATTCAATGCTGTTCCTACAATGAATCCACGATGCTTGCAACTAAACCAACGTGCATATTACTTCCTAATTAAAAATAAACAAACGAATTACAAGATTCAAAATAAAACCAACAACGGTGCCTTAGGATCAAAATACTAGACATACAAATTTATATAAATGTCTATTTTTTCCCATGCGGACGCAAACTTCAGTACGGTCCAGACCTGCGATTGCATTGACAATTATATAATTATATATATATATATATATATAGGGTTGGATTCCATAGCAAACACCTTATATAACAAACAATAAAGAACAACTCATATCTACTAGATTCATTGCCCCTGGCGGGGCCACCCAATACAAAAAGTTCTTATTTTTTTACCCTCTATCCATCCATCATCTCAAAAAAAAAAGAATTAAAAAAAATTAAAAATTATTGTTCATGACGATGACGTCATCAGTGACGTCATCATGAACAGTAAAATTTTTATTTATTTTTATTTTTTTTTCTTTTGTTGGCTTGATAGAGGGTAAAAAAATAACAACTTTTTGTATTGGGTGCCCCTGGCGGGGCCAAAGGATCTAATAGATCTAAGGTGTTCTTTGTTATTTGTTATATAAGGGTGTGTTCACTTGGAAAGAATGGATGGGGTAGGAATGGAATGAAAATTGTAAACAAAATTTATTAAGAAAGGAGGATATTGGGGGAAATAATGAACAAATATGAGGGGGGAAGAAGTTTTTTATGATGAAGATAGCAAAGAAAATGATGATGATTGGGAATGGAGCATTCCTTCCAAAACATGTGGGTTAGAATTTTAATTCAAATTATTTGGAAAGGAATGAAGCAAAGAATGAAATTTATAAACACTTTCTACAATCTCCCCCAAATAATAGTATAAATTTCATTCCATTCTCCCCTCATTCCATTCAATCCAAGTGAACATAGCCTAAGAGTGTTCTGTATGGAGTAAAGGCCTATATATATATATATATATCAAACTATAAATGAAAACCTAATAGTACATGCCAACATAAAATGCTAAAATATAATGATTTGTTTGTTACAAGACACTTTTTAATCGAATTACCAGAAAACCTGTTCAAACATAAAGTGATAGACATAAGAGGAATACCTCGGCGTCCAGAACATTTGGCATCAACGGTTGAAGACGATAAAGAAAGTGCGATGAGAAGTAGCAAGAGCAAGTACTTAATCATTACAATATATATGCAGTCACCCTAGCCACTTCCTGTTCTTAGCTAGCAAATTAATTAACAGTAGGTAATTAGAAATGGTAACTACAATGTGCATTTAAATGCACAGTTTCAAAAAAAAACAATGTGCATTTAAATTACCTATGGAAAAAGGGAACCATCACGGAACTAGAGGTACCCTGACCTAACAGGAATTCATTATTGATTGCACTTTATTCTAACGTTGTTGCGTATGTCTATGACGTATCAAAACCAAGGTTTTGTTCTTTTTAGCTGTGTGCGTGACTGCGTGTGGTAGTTGAAATTACCAACTGATGACTTGGTTTGTGTTAAATATTATAAATTAAACCTCAAATTAAAAAAATAACCTTAAATAAAATTAATAGAAAATTTAACAATAAGCAGATTAAAGTAACTTCTTAAGTTTAAGACGGGGATTAAAGCTCAGTGTAGTATTTTAGGACTTGTTAGACCATAAATAAAACCAAATATAGTCAATATAACCTGCTTGCTTATTAGAGAGAGGATTAGGGCTGTCAAAAAAATTCGAAAAATTCGTCCGAAATGTCTGTATTCGTATTCGAAAAAAATAAGATATTATTCGCATCCGAAATAATTAAGATATTATCCGTATTCGAATTCGACATATCCGAATATGGAAATGCAAAAATTAATATATATTTATATATAATATTTATAATTTATAATATATTTATAATTAATAATATATGTCTTTGTTCATTATTTAATATATTTTTCAAAGATATATTTAAGTGTAGATATTTTTGAAACATATATATGAAATAAATATAATATATTATATTAAAAATATATCACAATATAAGTATCTTTTTAAAATATTATCAATTTGGATATTAAAATTTTTTGAAAAATCCGATATCCGTCCGAAATATTTGTATTCGTATCCGAAAAAAATAGAATATTATCTGTATTCGAAATAAATAGGATATTATCCTTATCCAAATCCGATAATTACGGATACAAATACAGATAAAATCGTATCTGGATACAAAATATGTGTTTGACAACCCTAACGAGGATTAATGGATGCACACCATGCTCTACTTTAAAAACTAGGGAGACTGGTTTTTCGTGAATACAGAACTTAGTAGATAATGCATGATTATTATAGTAAATGACAAAAAATTTCACATAAATATATACATATAAATTCTACCCACACACAAGATCAAGAATACATACATAAATTTAAAAATTCGAAAATTAATAAACCAATTAATGCATGCAACATTATAAATTAAAGATTAACATAAAATTATAATAAAATTTAAAAGTTAACAAATGTGTATCTTTTAATACATGAAAATCTAGTACATATAGGATGAATTAAATATTACAAGATGTTGTTAAAATGAAATTCAAAAATCATTAATGATGATAATTACCTAAAATATGATGGTAACAACCATACTTATTAGATCATGTAGTTTTATATTTATACTTTCACTCAAAGTTTTACTTACATTTATTTATTCAAAAACCTCCCACATAAAACAAAATTCTTGAAAATGATGTTTTTAATTTATATTTTTAACAAAATAATTAACCTATTTTTTGATATTTGGTTCCAATTATATATTCATTTCACACTTATGTTACCAATTAATTGTTATTTCTCTATTAAATACATTATGTATTTGGAATAAGAAATTTTATATTTTTATATATATTATATGCTTCACACTTCCGATCATCCACAATTTTTTTTCTCAAAATCTACGATCTATTTTCAGAACATTTCATGATAGAATAAATTTTTTCTGAAAAACAAAATCATTATACTACAATTTTTAATTGTAGAGCTTTTTTCATAAATAAATAGGAAAAAGTAAATTTTTGCACATTTACTTTTGTTAATAATAGCTATTTGCAATTTTACTAAACTATTTGCAATTTTACTATACTAAGTTTCAAAATTGCAAAAATACTAACCCTAACCCTTTCCCCCTTCCCACCTCTTTCATAATCAGCCGTTTGTATCCTCTTCTTTTTTTTTCTTTTTTTTTTAAGGTGGGATGCTATTTTGGTGGATTTGGGTTGCATTCAGAGTCCAAAAATGAGGTCGAAAATCACTTTTGAAAAATGGAACATGAAATCAATAATTTAGTTGCATGTTCAGTTGAAAGTGGTTGCCCCTGCGGGGCCATGCAACCCAAATCAGCAACTGAATGCAACCCAAATCAGCAACTGAATGCAACTTCTTTTTTTTTAAGGTGGGATTCTATTTTGGTGGATTTGGGTTGTATGGCCCCGCAGGGGCAACCACTTTCAACTGAATGCAACCACTTTCAACAAGTTGAATGTGGTTGCATTTGGTTGAATATTGCCCCTGGCGGGGCCTTGCAACCAAAATCCACCAAAATCATCCCACCTTAAAAAATAAGTTGCATGTGGATTGCATTTGGTTGAATATTGCCCCTGGCGGGGCCTTGCAACCCAAATCAGCAACTGAATGCAACTTTTTTTTAAGGTGGGATTCTATTTTGGTGGATTTGGGTTGCATGGCCCCGCAGGGGCAACCACTTTCAACAAGTTGAATGTGGTTGCATTTGGTTGAATATTGCCCCTGGCGGGGCCTTGCAACCCAAATCCACCAAAATCATCTCACCTTAAAAAAAAGTTGCATGTGGGTTGCGTTTGGTTGAATATTGCCCCTGGCGGGGCCTTGCATCCCAAATCAGCAACTGAATGCAACTTTTTTTTTAAGGTGGGATTCTATTTTGGTGGATTTGGATTGCATGGCCCCGCAGGGGCAACCACTTTCAACTGAATGCAACCACTTTCAACAAGTTGAATGTGGTTGCATTTGGTTGAATATTGCCCCTGACGGGGCCTTGCAACCCAAATCCACCAAAATCATCCCACCTTAAAAAAAAAGTTGCATGTGGGGTTGCATTGGTTGAATATTGCCCCTGGCGGGGCCTTGCAACCCAAATCAGCAACTGAATGCAACTTTTTTTTTAAGGTGGGATTCTATTTTGGTGGATTTGGGTTGCATGGCCCCGCAGGGGCAACCACTTTCAACTGAATGCAACCACTTTAATATTGCCCCTGGCGGGGCCTTGCAACCCAAATCCACCAAAATAGAATCCCACCTTAAAAAAAAAGTTGCATGTGGGGTTGCATTTGGTTGAATTTGGTTGCATTCAGTTGAATGTGGTTGCATTCAGTTGAATATGGCCCCTGGCGGGGCCTTGCAACCCAAATCCACCAAAATCATCCTACCTTAAAAAAAAAGTTTCATGTGGTTGCATTCAGTTGCTGATTTTGGTTGAATGGCCCCGCAGGGGAAACCAATTTCAACTGAACATGCAACTAAATTTCTGATTTCATGTTCCATTTTTCAATTGTCATTTTTGACCTCATTTTTCGACTCTAATATATATATATATATATATTAGAGTCCAAAAAATTGGTCGAAAATGACATTTGAAAAATGGAACATGAAATCAGAAATTTAGTTGCATGTTCAGTTCACCAAAATAGCATCCGACCTTGAAACTTAGTATAGTAAAATTGCAATTAATTATAGTATATTTGCAAATAGAAACTTTAAATATAATATTTTTGGTAAATATCCTTAATTTTATTTTATTACAATTTTTTTTTCATTATATATATATAAATCAAAATATGTTCTACGTGCTCTACTGACCCAACAGTTACCTCTTTTCACTGATTTGACGAGTGAAATAGCTATTCAAAAAACAATAATCCCCGGTGATCAGCATTTTTATGCTATATTACGGAATATAAACGCTATAGACTAACATAGATTGGATAGTTTTTCTTCTTTTTCCTTGGTGATATCTTTGCAATCTGATAGATGCTTGTCAATTGGGATGCTAGGGAAATTGTATTTAAATATAAAAAAAACATAATATCTAAAACCTGATTGCATGTTATATATATACTAGCCTATGACCCGTGCGATGCACGGAATTAATTATTTTATTAAAATGTTAGTTTTTTGTAGAATATATTTACTAAAGTTGTCATGTTTTACGATTATCATACTTTTTTTATTAAAAAAATCACATTATTTTACAATGCGGCAGAAATTCATTATTTAGCTTATAAATTATTTTATTAAAATGTTAGTTTTTTTTATAATATATTTACTAAATTTGTCTTGTTTTAGGATTATCATACTTTTTTATTAAAAAAATCACATTATCTTACGATAGAATATTTTTTTTTTACCAAAGTGATTGCATTTAACATTTAATGTTTAAACATAGTCCCACTCTAGACAGACCCTCTTACGTGAAAAACCCCATATGGTTGCCATCACTGCCAACGGCAGCAGTGACGTCATCGGCGGGGAAGTGCCACGTGGTAGTGCCACGTCATCACTGCTGACGTGGTAGTGCCACGTCAGCACTAATGACATCACTGTTGACGTGTTACTGCCACATCATCACTGACGTTAGCAGACATTTTTTTTTTGAAAAAATGCATTTAAAAAAAAACCTTTGGTTCTATCACATAATCAGCAAATTGGTTTTTTTTGTTATAGAACCAAAAAAAATTGGTATTTTTTTATAGAACAAAAAAATTAGAACTTTGATTCTATTATAGAATCAAAAATTAGTGGTTCTCCATGTAACATGGTTCTTCATAGAACAATGGCCTACATAATTATTCATTTTTTCTCACTAACAATTCTTTTGTATTATTTTAAATTTTTAGGAGGTGTTTTTTATCTTCTAAATTTGCCAAAATTGTTTTTTTTAAATAAATTTTTCTTTGGTCAAGTTGTTAAAGTGTTTCCTCTATACTAAAATTTGCTAAATGCTTCATTTGTCTTAAGTTATTATTTTGTTATTTATTTGTAATGGTATTATAAAATGAACTTTTGTAATTTGTTTTAAAACTTTTTTGTTAAGAACTTTGTCCAAGATTTTCTCCAAATTTAAAAAAATTATCTTAGTTTGTTACTAAAAACGTTATGCGGATCATTAATTATTAGCTTTTTTCGTTTTCTTTTTTACGAATTTTATCATGAATCTCAATGATAAATAATGTGCAATTTATTTGGAATTCTTTTTTTTTATGAATTGTGCATATTTTGAATCATTTATGATTGCACAAACTTAAAAGTGATTGATTTTTTAAGGGCACAATTAAAGGTTATATATTTCTCAAAATCATTTATCATCTTCCTTTTTTTCCATGTTTAGTTTCTCTTTATTATACTTTGATGTTTTCTGTAGAGATTAAAGTTGTTATACTTTAATGTTTAGTTTCTTTTTTTTTGGCTAAATTAATAAATATTAGAAAAAAGGAAAGAGGGAGATATACAAGGGATTGACCCATGATCTATGGAGCCATCGATAGGCTATCTATGGTCAATCTATGTAAACAGATTGAAGAAAGATAGCAAAAAATGCGAAAAACAATCAAAGAATTAAGTCTGGCCTGTTACAAACAATTTTCGAAAACCACAAGGACGTAGCAAGCTTTGCTTTAGTGTCAGCAAGAATACCCTTCAGGAGGAGCTTCGGACCATAGACCCCTCTGTTGTGCTTCCTTGCGTTCCTTTCGCGCCAAATATAGTAGGTATAGATTTGAACCATTAGTAGAACCAGCTTTCTTTTAGGCCCATCTTGGATAGCTAGGAGACTCTGTTGAAACTCTAGCCAAGTATGTCCAGCAATGCCTATGTTGAAAGAAGATAGGATCATAGATAGCACATGTCTACTATAAGTGCAATGCAGAAATAGGTGAGTGTCAGTCTCTCGGCCTCCAACACACAAGAAGCACTGTTGGTCAAGCACAATTCCGAACCTAGCAAGGCGATTCAGAGTATTGATTCTGCCATGACTAAGCAGCCATTGGTGATGAGCATACCGTTCAATTTTAAGTTGATGTCAAACTGCTTGATGCCATAAAATTTGCTGGCCACGGTGTCTGAGTCCCTCCCAAACGTGCCATGTTTTAACCTTTCGACTGTCTAAACCGTTCCATAAGATCACATCACGAGAAGAAAAATTGAAGGCTGGAAATGTGAAGGTGTGCAGCCAGTTTGACAAAACAGGGTCAACATGGTGATGCCTCTCGTTTGGTCTTGGTAAACACCAAAAACCCGAATTGATGATGTCGTGTACCGTGGCCTTAGCATTCATGCTGCATTGAGAAATGATACGATCTGTTGTGTTACCTGCAAGGCATGAGCTATTCCACCATGGATCAAACCAAAGAGATATTGTAGTGCCATCTCCAATCGAGTAGGTAATGAATTGAAGAGCCAGAGGTCGAAGCCTCAAAACCTTCTTCCAAATCCAGGAGCAGTCTGAAGGGATACTCATAGTCCAAAAGTTCTTGCGTTTAAGGACTATTCTATTGATCCAGTTGGCCCATAAAGAAGGAGCACGATTGATGACTTTAATCAAGTGACGAATAATCTGAGCCTTGTTCCATTCAGATGTGTCCTTTAAACCTAGGCCACCTTCATTTCTGGGTAAACAAATAGTTTTCCATCCAATTTTTGCACCCCCCTTGTCATTTGTATTACCTTTCCAGATGAATCTGGTGAGAATTGATTGAACTGAATCATGAATAGCATTTGGGAGGATGAAATGATTCGACCAAAAGGCTTGCATTGCAAACAATACAGACTTTACTAATTGGACCCTTCCTGTAAAAGAAAGAAGCAGAACAGTCCATACCGAAATTCTGCAGGTTAATCTCTCTCTCTATTAGGGGCATACAGTCGTTGACAGAAAGTTGGGAGGAAATGAGAGGCACCACTAGGAAGCGCACGGGAATACTGCCTCGAGGTATACCAAAGTTGTCATCGAACCAGTTGACAGTCGTAATATGGCAGCTGCAAAAGAAACTAGTACTTTTCAAGGCACTCGGGACCAAGGCACTTAACTGAGAGAATTTCCGAACAGAGTTCATAATGTGAGATATAGAGATTTGGTCCCCATGAGTAAAGAAGAGGACATCATCAGCAAAGAACAAATGTGTGAGATCCAAATCTTTACAACGCCAATGATGTTTAAAACCAGTAGGTTTCAGCTTTAGCATTTGAGAAAGCATATTCATACACAAGACAAATATGTAAGGGGACATTGGATCACCTTGGCGGATGCCCCTGGTTCCTTTAAAGTAACCATGGATCGTTCCATTGAGCTTGACTGAGTACATGGCACCACAAATGCATAGCTTAATCCAGTTATAAAGCAAGGAGGGAATTTCATCCTCTGCTGCTGTTGCTATTGTTAATGTGCAGTTTCTCTATTATTAAGGTTTTTTTTTGAACAAGGTCATAATATGTATTGTAATATTGTTGTACATTATGATTTATATCTCTTTTTCTATTTAGCATTAGATATTCCTATACTTTTAGATGTCTTATTAGAAAAAGTTAATAATAATATGATTTATATTTAAGAAAATATTCATTTGTTTCTTCTTCTAAAAAAAAGTTGAGTTATGATTTTTATTTTTTTAAAAAAATTGTGCAAATACATTATTTAACATGTTTTTAAATAACATGAAAAATACCAGGTTATTTATAAATTAATTTATGTTTTTAATAAAGTTTTATTCTTATAATTTTTTGTAAAAAAACATAACTTTGCAAATACATTATTTAATTATTTTAACTATTTGATTGGCACTAATTGTCTCTTTTTAGCTTTTCAGTTGAATTCTTTTACATACAAAAAAGTCCATCTTGTCTCCTTTCTTATTACTACTTTTGCATTAGATGTTAATTATAATATAATATAATCTTAATATAATCTTGTCCGTTGATTTAATTTAATATCATATCCATCCAATGGTGGTTATTTTTTTCGCGGTAGTATATAACCAACCAAATAATATAATATAATCTTTTATAATATAATAATAATAATATACTCCTAATATAATCTTGACAATTGATTTAATTTAATATCATATCCGTGGTTATTCTTTTCGCGTTAGTATAATTATAGCCTACCAAATAATATAATATAATCTTTTATAATGTAATAATATAATTTTAATATAATTTTGACCGTTGATTTAATTTAATATCATATTCATCAATGGTGGTTATTCTTTTCGCGGTAGTATATCCAACCAAATATCTATCTTATGCTTATTATATATAGGATATAAATTTGGATATTTACCAAGAATACTAGATTTAAAGTTTCTTTTTGCAAAAATACCACCTTCCTTAATAAATTGCAATTTTACCAAACAAGATTTCAAAATTACAAAAATACTAGGCCCCCCCCTCCCTCAATTTCTCTCTCCTCCCCCGATCAACAGACGCCGCCGACTTCTGTCCTTTTTTTTTTTAAGATGGGGGGCTATTTGAGTGGATTTTTGTTTGCAACTCAATGCAACCACATTCAACTAAATGCAACCAAATGCAACTTTTTTTAAAAAGGTGGGGTGAATTTGGTGGATTTGGATTGCAAGGCCCCGCTAGGGGCAATATTCAACTGAATGCAACCACATTCAACTTCTTTTTTTTAAAAAAGGTAGGGTGATTTTGGTGGCTTTGGGTTGCAAGGCCCCGCCAGGGGCAATATTCAACTGAATGCAACCACATTCAACTTCTTTTTTTAAAAAAGGTAGGGTGATTTTGGTGGCTTTGGGTTGCAAGGCCCCGCCAGGGGCAATATTCAACTGAATGCAACCACATTCAACTGATTCAACTGAATGCAACCACATTTTACTTCTTTTTTTAAAAAAAGGTAGGGTGATTTTGGTGGCTTTGGGTTGCAAGGCCCCGCCAGGGGCAATATTCAACTGAATGCAACTGAAATCAGAAATTTAGTTGAATGTGGTTGCATTCAGTCGCTGATTTAAGGTTCCATTTGTCAGTTGTCATTTTCGACCTCATTTTTGGACTCTATATATATATATATATATATATATATATATATATATATATATGGTTGGACTCCATAGCAAACACCTTATATAACAAACAATAAAGAACACCTCATATCTAATAAATCCATTGCCCCTGGCGGGGCCATCCAATACAAAAAGTTCTTATTTTTTACCCTCTATCCATCTATCATCTCAAAAAAAAAAAAATTACTGTTCATGACGATGACGTCATCAGTGACGTCATCATGAACAGTAAAATTTTTAATAAAATTTTTTTTTGCTGGCTTGATAGAGGGTAAAAAAACAACTTTTTGTATTGGGTGCCCCTGGCGGGGCCAAAGGATCTAATAGATCTAAGGTGTTCTTTGTTGTTTTGTTATATAAGAGTGTTCTGTATGGAGCAAAGGCCTATATATATATAGGCTAGCGTTCAAATAGAAACCAATTTTAGAATAGAAACTAGAAACCTACACTAAATAAATTATATTTCATTTATTTTAATGGCCCCGCTAGGGGCACCTTCACAAAAAATATTAAACAAAAATATATTAAAAAAATTTATATAAAAAAAGTTACTGTTCACGTGCCACGTCATCACGTGAACAGTAACTTTTTTTAAAAATTTTTTTTTTTTTAATTTTTTGTTGAATAAAGCCAATAATTTTAAACGTTTTTTGTATTGGGGTACCCCTAATTTAGTCATTAGATTAGCTTGAAATATTTAATTTAGGTTTAGTTTTTAGTTTCTATTCTAAGTTAGTTTCTATTAGAACAAGACCATATATATATATATATATATATATATATATATATATATATATATATATATATATATATATATATATAGTCCAAAAATGAGGTCGAAAATGACAAATGACAAATGGAACCTGAAATCAGAAACTTAGTTGCATGTGGTTGCATTCAGTTGCAAATTTAGTTGAATATGCCCCTGCCGGGCCGTAGAACCTAAATCCACCAAAATATCACCAACCTTATATATATATATATATATATATATATATATATATATATATATATAGTCCAAAAATGAAGTCGAAAATGACAACTGACAAATGGAACCTAAAATCAGAAATTTAGTTGCATGTGGTTGCATTCAGTTGCAAATTTAGTTGAATATGCCCCTGCGGGGCCATAGAACCTAAATCCACCAAAATATCACTCACCTTATATATATATAGGCCTTTGCTCCATACAGAACACTCTTATATAACAAACAACAAAGAACACCTTAGATCTATTAGATCCTTTGGCCCCGCCAGGGGCACCCAATATAAAAGTTGATATTTTTTTACCCTCTATCAAGCCAGCAAAAAAAATAAATAAATAAAAATTTTACTGTTCATGATGACGTCACTGATGACGTCATCGTCATGAACAATAATTTTTTTTTTGAGATGATGGATGGATAGAGGGTAAAAAAAATAAGAACTTTTTGTATTGGGTGGCCCCGCCAGGGGCAATGGATCTATTAGATATGAGGTGTTCTTTATTGTTTGTTATATAAGGTGTTTGCTATGGAGTCCAACCCTATATATATATATATATATATATATATATACATATATAGTTAAAAAATGAGGTCAAAAATGACAACTGACAAATGGAACCTGAAATCAGAAATTTAGTTGCATGTGGTTGCATTCAGTTGCAAATTTAGTTGAATTTGGTTGCATTCATTTGAATATGCTCCTGCGGGGCCAGGAAACACAAATCCACCAAAATAGCACCCACCTTAAAAAAAAAAAGGTATAGTCGAGCTTCACATAAAGAAGGGGGGAGTGGAGGGTTAGGGTTAGTATTTTTGCAATTTAGAAACTTAGTTAGTAAAATTACAAATTGGTATTCTTAACAAAAGTAAATGTGCAAAAGTTTACTTTTTCCTATTTATTTATGAAAAGAGCCCAATAAATTTTGCCACAAATTGATTAAAAAAAACACAATGTAAATAAGGGACTACGTTCTAGACTCATTTAATTAAATGAATCCCAGATTAGTTGATCCGTCAGCATTAAGCATTTTATGATTTTGTTGAAAAGGATTAGGCAAACGGAAAGGCTGGAAGAAAAACTATAGGCAAACGGAAAGGCCAGGAACTACTGTTGGAAATAATGATCGATTTTATTCTTTATTGTTCGTGTAGGATGTTAGAGATAATCTCAAACAATATTTTAAATAAGTTAACGTTTGATTTAATTTTTTTTTTCTACACATGTACATACATATATAGATATAGGTGTCTTATATACGTTTCATTTTCTACATTTGGTATCAGAGCGAGGTTTTGTTGTTCCTCCACCGGCGGTGGTGAAGCCGCTGACGGTGGTGAAGCCACTGCTGGTGGAGGCATGGTGAGGATGTTCTGGGGCGCTGCCGTGTTTACCTGGAGTCCCGGAGATTTTATCTTCGGAGGAGCCTGTTAATGCGTATGGCTCCTTGTTTAGGTTTTTGACGATGTATGGGTGTATGGCTGCGCAAATGAAGGTGTTAGTGTCGGGTGTATTTGAATAGTGGCAGAGATCATCATGTGCAGTATGGGATGCATATGGTGTTCTCTTGCACTGCCCACGTTTGAGATTTGCTGTTGCCATGTTCTCGTTTGGAGAAGTGCAATGAGTTTCTGGGGGTGGCCATTGTGTCCCTTTGTGGTTTCTTTTGTTTAGTTGGTGATGTTTTCTTTTGCTAGAGTCAGTTTAGGAGATGAGGACGTTACCGTCGTTCGTGGAGCGCAAGGAGACGTGACATTGAAAGATGAAAAATGAGTTGAAGTGCCAGATGGGCAAACAATAGCCATACGGGCTCAGTGTAATAGCCATACGGGCTCAGTTTAATAGCCATACGGGCTCAGTCGGATTATCCATACGGGCTCAGTCGAATCAGCCATACGGGCTCAGTTTAAAAGCCATACGGGCTGATAAAGAAGTTGAAGTTGCCATATGGGCAAAAATGAACTCGACTCTGCGTTTGAACGATAGAGAGAGGGCTGCGGTATTTGAGATTATGGGGGAGATTGTTAGAGATAATCTCAAACAATATTTTAAATAAGTTAACGTTTGATTTAATTTTTTTTTTCTACACATGTACATACACATATAGATATAGGTGTCTTATATACGTTTTATTTTCTACATAGGATCCATTAATAATATTAGTCGGTTTTATTGGTCGGATTAATTGACGTGGCCCGTCAATCAACAAAATGGGCTCCACAAGACCTGTTGGTTGGTTTTATTTTTTTATTATTCGTGTGGGATCCACTAAGAAGATTGTTCGGTTTTATTGGTCGGATTAGACTGACGTGTCCCGTCAGGCAACAAAAATGGGCTCCACAAGTCATATTGGTCGGTTTAAGTGGTCGGGTTTAAATTAAATCCGACCGTCGTACCTAATGGTCAGGTTTAGCTCGAGTAAAATGTTGGTCGGATTTATGATGGTCGAAAAAGACTATGTTTCTTGTAGCGTAACATTGTAGTGTAGCAGTACATGCAAAGGATTGAAGCCTGATCTTGCTAAGATAAGCACCAAACTTTGTATATACTTGTTTCAAAAGGCATGTTCTCCATTTTTTTAATTAGCTAGCTTCTATTTATATGTTACCACAAAGTGATAATGAAACTGTTGCTTATATGTAATTTTCAAATTGTTAAGTTATAACCCCTTGTAATAAAATGGGCCACTCCAATTTTTGAGTACACATTGACAAGCATGCATAAAAACCTAAAATATTAACCAAGAAGAGGAGAAATATTGAAGAGTGAGGTTAAGATTTGCAAAGCTACAATTGATTTTATATTTCAGATATAACATACATATATGTAGCACTCATTTATCTGTATAAAATCCCAGGAATATTACATTACAGTTTTTTGCTCTTAACTTTTATATTGCAATAATAAATCTTGGGCACTCGCAAAGAAAAGAAACGCTTCTCACACTACTACAGTATTACTTGCAAGTTGCAAGCATATATTCTACCCATGCTGACCCGGAATTCTTGGACGCGGACCTTTTGGAGAAGGACTTCCGATGATTACGCTGACATTATGCCCTGCAAATTGCAGTGATATAAGTATGGTGTGAACCTGCAGTTTCAGAATATTGATATATATGTAGTGACTGTTAACTTAAGTGAAAGAAATTAGGTATTTCTTAAGCTGATCATAAGCTAAACCTATAACGTGAGTTCTACTACATTCTCATTAATTAATTGATGGCAATTTTTTTATTAGGGAGACAAGATTACCTCCCTGGAGGAGAAAGCGTCGTACGGAATAAATAGCATCAACTGTTGGAGATGATGGATTGTCATGACAGATTGATTGAAACAAAGATATCATGAAGATAATACTGATTAGTAGCAAGAACATGTTCACCACTTGTGGAGATGCAGGTGCCACTGAAGCCATTTCTTGTTCTCAACTAACTACTATATTGTAGTGCAGCGCCTTTCATATGAGAACTGAGTTTTATATATATAGTGAAGTCATAGAGTCATTTAGGTTTATGGTAATCTACCCATACACGTAAATGATTACTCTCTGTCCCTTTCCTCTGTAAACAGCGAGGAAGTGCAGGATGACAAATTAGGAAAAAAGATGTCCCTGGAGCCCTGACTTTTCTTTAGATGTCCCTGTCCAATATATACGTAGTCCAATATATACGTAGGGTTGGACTCCATAGCAAACACATTATATAACAAACAATAAAGAACATCTCATATTTAATAGATGCATTGCCCCTGGCGGGGCCACCAAATACAAAAGTTCTTATTTTTTTACCCGCTATCCATCCATCATCTCAAAAAAAAAAAAAAAATTAAAAAGTTACTGTTCATGATGATGACGTCATCAGTGACGTCATCATGAACAGTAAAATTTTTATTTTTTTTTTTTTTTTTTTTTTTTTTGCTGGCTTGATAGAGGGTAAAAAAATAATAACTTTTTGTATTGGGTGCCCCTGGCGGGGCCAAAGGATCTAATATATCTAAGGTGTTCTTTGTTGTTTGTTATATAAGAGTGTTCTGTATGTAGCAAAGACCTATATACGTTATTCACATTTGTATATAATGTCGTGATTTTTTTAAAAGAACAAACAAATTTTGTAACAATAGAGTTTAAACAAATTCTACTTCGTCACGTATGGTGGACTGATTTTCCTCCAGGTGCATGCTTATGCTTGCATATCTTATTTCATAGTAAAATCCGGTGACAATAATAATGTCGAAAAAATCTGTATTCATTTTAGTGACCCACGAACGAGGAAATCGAGTGCAAAGTGTTTTCACCAAATTGTCAGGAGAGCTTCTAATTCGACAACGCTTACTCAAGAATTTTTAATTTGATTAGTATTCGTAGGGATATTTTATGTAATTTGTAGATTAGACTTTAATCTTCATGTTTGTTTCTATTAATATGCATTTTTTTATTTTAGATTGCATGTAGATAGAAAATCTATAACTTTATTGTTTCGTTTTATCGATTTTTTTTTTGCTAAGCTGTTTTATCGATTTTTTAACAAATTAAATAACAAAAAGAAACGTAAAATTACAACATAAAAATGCAAATTTAAGGCCAAGTTTATGAGTCAGAAATTCTGCTTTTTTACGGATCCCTATCTTGTTGACGTTCTACTGATTGAGCTCCGCATCTTACAATTGCTTCTCTTTTTAGTTCGACAGTTTAATCCACAAACATAAATTTAAAAATTCAATCGCAAAATTTTCGTTGATTCTAGGCGAGTGGAACTTAGTAAAATGCAATCGAATTTAATAAATTTAATTGGCTAAATTCGACTGACTAAATTGAATTAAAATTATAAAAAAATTGAAAATTTAAAAATTTTGAATTTAACGCTTTAGGCATGTTAAATTCGACCGGATACGATCAAATATATAAATTCGACCGAGAATAATGTACAATATCTTGAAAACAAAAAAATACAACAAGAGTTAATTAGATATTTTTTGTACCAAGGGCATATTATATTTACATAGTACCGTCGTACGTATTGATGAATACTTGGTTTCTGTCGGCTTCCAAGTCCTACCCTATCACGTACCGAGAAAATACTTGTGGAAAAAGGGAACTAGCCCGTCACGGTATTCGTCATTATTGATTGCACTTATTCTAACGTTGTTGCGTATGTCTATGACGAACCAAGACTTTGAATTGAACTAGAGGTTCTACTGTGGGTAAGTGAAATTTTGTACCACTTGATGATTTGGTTGTGTAAAAAACAAATCAAATCTCGAATTAAAAATAACCTTCAACGAAATTAATACAAAATTTAACAATGTACATATATGATTAAAGAAACTTTTTAATCTTTTCAAGTTTTCAATTTGGTTTCAAAAAATTGGTCGAAAATCACAACTGAAAACTGGAACTTGAACTTTCAATTTTCAGTTTTCGGGTACATATAAAGTTGCATATGCTATATAGGAAGCAGACGAATTTCCAACATTTGCAATTTTTGCAATCTCCAGTTTTAAATTGCAACCTTTGCAACATGGTTGCGCCGCTTGAAATAATAAATGAGATTGCAAAGATTGCACACGTTGCGAACCGTATTTTTGGAAAAATAATTTTAAAAAAATATATTTTTATAAATAATTTTAAAAATGGTAGTATTTTTTAAAAAATAATTTGAAGGATGGGTATTTTTAAAAAACCCCCTAAAAAGAAAAGGCGATGAAACAAGAAATATTTAACTACCAGGTGCTTAGAAAATTTTCAACAATTTGAAAAAAAAAAAAACGAATACCGATATGAGCAGGTTCAACCGTCTTTTTAGCTTATTTTTATATAAAAATATATAATAATAACTTTTAATAGTTAGGGCATCTCCAATGGCGTTACCTAAAAATGATTACCTAAATTACATAAAATATTGATTATGTAAAATTTGTCGAACCTGTAAGACATTGTGTTCCGAGGGTATTGGCTATAATGATTGGCTATATTTTAAAAATGGTATGTTATTAGTATTTCAAGTTGTTAAAGGAATATATAATTTTAATATAGAAATAAGTGATGTGGCAATTCACTACAGGTCTGTAGAGGTTCGACAAATATAGCCAACATCAAGAGATTATCTATAATTATAGATAAAAGTTTTGTCCCATTAAAATATATTTTTAATTATAATTAACAGTTTTGTAAGAGATTATCTATAATTATAATTATTTATAATTTTTATAAAATATATTTCTCGACGATCGAACCGTACGGATGTCAAAATATATCTAATTCAATGATATTCCCAATTTTTCAAAAAATAAAAAATTAATTTTGTTGGAGATCTTTGTAGATCACTACTATATTGACTAGTACTCGAAACTAGGGCTATATCCGATATTATTATTTCTATTTTTTAAATTATATTTCTCGACGATCAAACCGTACAAATGTCAAAATAAATCAAATTTAATGATATTCTCAAATTTTCAAAAAATAAAAAATTGATTTGGTTGGAGATCTTAGTAGATCATTACTATATTGACTAGTACTCGTAACTAGTGCTCTCTCCGATGTTATTGTTTATATTATTTTAAATATATTCTCGATGATCAAACCGTACGGATGTCAAGATATATCTAATTTAATGATATTCCCAAATTTTTGAAAATTAAAAAATTAATTTAATTGGATTAATAAAAGAAAAAAAAATTGTATGCTAATTTACGATGAAAATTCCGTCGTAAGTTATTTGTCGCTTATTTTTAGATGAAAAGTTGAATTTGTCACCTATTTTTAGATGAAAAGTTGATTTGCAGCCTGACAACTTACGACGGATTCCGTCGTAAGTTCAATTTAAGTTAAACTATTCTTATAATATACATAGTTTTTATTTAAAAAAATAAAATAGTGAACTTACGACGAATTTTTCGTCGTATGTTTGCTTCTAAAACGACGTAAATTCGCCATCAGAAAAAGTTATTTATTTTGCAATTAAATTTAGTTAAAAATAACGAAATTTACGATGGACAATTCGTCGTAAGTTCACTGCAATTATTTTTCAATTAAATTTTAATTATTTGGAGCTAAATTTTATTAATAAAAAATTTACCATGCGACGAATTTCATTTCCGTCGTAAGTTGGGCGCGAAATTTACGACAGATTTGTGATTCCGTCGTAAGTTGGGCGCGAAAATTGCTTCCATCGCAAGTTGGCCGTCATAATTGGCCAAATTTCTTGTAGTGACAAAAGGTCGTTTGACAAAAAAAATACAAAAGGTCGGACAAACAAATAAATGAATTAAACAGAAAATGTGGTAGGATTGAAGCCCTAGATTTCATTCTATACCAAATTCCAATATATGTTAAGTAACTAATTCATGTAAAATTTTATGGTGTTAAAACAAAACTCAAACTCGATCATATACTATTGAACAATAATTATATATTGTTTTCTAAAAAAATTTATACTAAGTACCTTGTGGATGAATCTAATAGATATATCAAAGCAATTAATTTTTTTGAGACTTAAAACTGAACTGTAATATCAATTTTGTTGTGTAGAGTGTTACTTGGGATACGCTGTACAGAATGTTCAGCATCTACCAGTGGAGACGATGATATGTCATGAGAAGTTGATTGATATGGAGAAAGTACAAGGAGAAGAGTGATGATCAGTAACAAGAGTAGTTTCATCACCAAAAAAGATGCAGCAACTAATCTCAATATGATAGTATTACTTGCTTACATAGTTACATGAGAGCTAAGCGGATCGAGCCGTGTAAATACATGCAGTAAGTTCCATGCTTGATGAATTTATATATAATTGAAGAATCTCAATCCCTTTCATGCACCAACCACAATTAGAAGCTAGAAGATTAAGGACGGATCGATGTAGAGGTTCACGGGGACTTGCGTGCATCAAAGGAAGTTTCCATATTCATAATTAGTCAAGAGTAAGCCGGCCACCCACCATTTACAAAAGTGATACAATTAGTCAAGTACGTCAATCAGTTGATTAATTATTTAGGGATTCTGCTCCGTTCATTTCGCTAGTAATGCTTTATTAGTCCTCTCTCCTCCATTCCATTAGTACTGTTCATCACTAAAAATTCATATTTTATTTTATTATATTAATATTCAATTTATAATATTAATATTACTAAATGAAATAAGAAATGAAGACAAAATTAGTAGAAGGGAGATAAAAAAATTTGTTATTGACAAAATTTATTCAACTAGCTAGATGACCTAGATTACCTTCTATTTAGTCATCCTCGATTAATGTGGACAACTTTTTCAATTTTTAAAAATACTTAAATATATATGATAAAGAGAAAATTACCAAAATAATTATTTTTTAGACTTAGTGGCCCAAAATACTGAAAAGCAGAATCACGGCCCTATTTACCGACCTAACACGTTGAATCGTGTTCCGTGTCTCAGAGATATCACGTTGAACCGTGTTACGTATTATATATACATCCTTCCACTTCTTTCTTCTCCACAACACCCATTTCATGTATCTCCTTCACCACCTCCCCTGCTCTTCACCCTCTTAACTACTACTACTCTGCACCCTACACTCTCTCTTCGTCCTCTTTTAGCTCACATTCTCCCTTTCTTGTACTGCTTCCCTCACTGCAGCTCTGTATCAACTTACTCTCCTACCTCATCTCTGCCTCGTCTCTCCATCACCTTAATACCACAACCTTACCTTCCCCTCTTCTTTCTCTTTAGCCTACCGATTTTCCTTCCTCTCCTGCTCCTTTGTACATCACCACTCGACATCACCCTCCTCTCTAACCCCTCTCGACCTCACCTCCTTGCAACCCCAACAACTCTAACCCACACACACAACGAACACATACCAGCCAAAACAACCATAAACCAAGCCACCAATTCACAATACTACAGAAAAACAAATAAATGATAACAAAATCCCCAATTCGAATCAACCATTCGGTCACACACACGCGCTGCGACACACACAGACACCAGCGGCTAACTGCCCACACCCGTATGTGACAAGGCCGTCGCGTGCCTATCAAATAATAAATCTAACAAATCCTTCTAACTATGTAGTAGGGTAAGTCAGAGTCGATCCCACAGAGACAAACGTATCAATCACTAGTTGTTTCTGATTTAATTCGGTTAAGCAAGTAACACAATAAATATTGAGAGATTATTAAACTAATTTTATACTAAAGAGAATTGTGTTTGTATTAATCAAATATTAAAAACATCCAGAATTAAGTGTCCCCACTAGCAAGAATTGATGTAATTGTGAATTCCCGCCCCAATTAATCGTACGCTGCTCAACAGGAAAGATGCGCCCTATAAATACCAATAACCTCTCTCGAGTATTAATGGCTTCTCTTAAAATACAATCAAGCCTATTCTCATGGTATCATGTAATTTAGAGACATTAATTACAGCACCCTAAATTCCTAACAATCCATTCTACCTATTCTCATGGAGAATTTCATGTTCTTACTGGATAAATCACAACCATCTAATCCAACTCTCGTTGATAATTAGATATTGGTTCAAACAATACACATAATCACGTCTGATTTGTAATTGCTAATTTAAACAACTCAATAAGCAAGAGCAATTAAACAATCAAATTGGGGAAATTGGGAAATTCACACATCAATCATAACTAGGGTTCTACTTAACCCTAGATTAATTATCTACTCACTCATGATTGAATTAATAAAACAAGAATTAATAATAGAACTCATAATTATAAGAATAGAAGAAAAACCTTTAATCTTGATCTTCAAAGAAAATAAATATTCTCCCAAAAATTTCCAGAAGAAAGTGTTTACAAAGTTGCGTCTAATAAAATTTTCGATCCCTCAAATAATAACCTAATTCCCGTTTATATATCGTGTTACAGGGATAAATATAATTGGCTCTAAAAATTCGAGGCCAATTCTCTTTACAAGTAGAATTAAGTACGGGACTCAAACAAGTGAGGCAAGTTCTTTTATTTTTATATAAACAGGGACGCGCGCACATGCATACACAGACAAAGCTGTCGGCGCTTGTCCACTCTCCTGGCTTGTGCGTGTGCGGCACGCGCCAGATGTATAAGACATGGTCCGCGCGTGCGTGGCAGCAACAGGTGGGCGCGTGGATTGGAGCAGCAGGTGCGTGTCAGGTTGAAGGAAAGTAGTGCATAGGAGTATTTATTTACAGAGAGTTCTGCATGGACATCATGATTTGTGCATGCCCCACATGAATTTCCTGTTCTCTTCTTCTCTTTTTATTTTTTTTTCACACGGCAGTTCCAAAAAGTGCACGGCCATCAATATTTTCCTGTCCCCTGTTTCAAAGTGGCACCTGTTGATCACAAAATTCTGCTTCCAAAATGCTTAGAAACGAACCAAAATTTCATCCTTTCTCCTCATAAATTCATAAATTCATTCCTTCGAATTAAAAACACCGTAAAATCATCAAATAATGTCAAATCCCTTCCAACTTGACATTTATTTATTTCCTGCAACAAACTCAAATAAAACTAATTAAATCGACACGATTATTCACAAAAGCACCGTAAATGTGGGAATAAAATCCTATAAAATATATATATAATACACTCTATCAAATATCCCCACACTTAGCACTTTGCGCGTCCTCGTGCAAACTACATAATAATTATACTAACTAATTAGTACCACTTCCGTAGGTGATCACGGTTGCATTTAACATATGCAACAAGTCCTTTAAACCCCTAGGTAGCCCTAGTGGACGAGTAAGGTCTCGTGAGGGTTTATAGTGAATATACCCACAAAATTCATCCAACCATGCAAAAGATTAATGCCAACACAACACCACACACACAAGTCATCTCATGCCACATCAGCTTAAGAATCAAAATTAAAATGCAATGTCTTGGTGTCTAAAGTGCGAATATCCACATAGTCTACTCAAAGAAGATGCAATAAAATCATAGAAATTCATGTCAAATGTAAGAATAGGTTGGTAAACATGCTAAACACACAAGAGCACATCTTTGAAACACAACCTGGGATCTCCTACGCCAAAAGCAAAAACTCACCGTTCACTCATAAAAATATTCACTCAAAACAAAGGGTAAGTGTTTCACTCAACTCCAACAATATCATAAACATGCTTCGTCCTTGTCATCAATCTAACATTCAACGCAACATACATCATCAATGACAATCAAAAGGTCTTTGTTAAGGTTGTAACGGGGCTAGGGACAAGGTATGTCAAGAAAGCCAAAGAAGGTTAAGTCAAAAGCTAGTACCTAACAATAAAATTCAAACAACTCCCATACTTTCATCCCCACACTTGAACTTTTATTTATAAACAACTTGACTAGTCGAAACAAAGTAGGATCACAAAAGATAAAAATGCTCTCTAATTTATTTTTCTACTTTTTTTTCTGTTTTTTTTCTATTTTTTTTCTATTTTTTTTCTTTTTTTTTCAAGAGAGCAAAAATAATAGCAAGAACAACGATCCCATAAATATGATTTCAAACTTCGACTAACAAGCTATGAACCAAACCCCAAATATTCCCCCAAAGTTATGATCATCAATAAAACCCCCATTTTATACACACCTTATCACTCCCTTACGAACAATACTAGCCTTTGACAATTGGGTTCAAATTTAATGCAAGGCCAATAGAATAAAAAGGATAATGGCAAGTAACTTGGTGTGTTACCGAAAGAATAAGATTAGGCTCAAAGGGTTAACTAATGGATCATGTATAAATGGTTTGGATATATGGGAAATATGAGGTTATACCTAATTGCCTTTATCATGTTATCATCAATTAATGTCATGCATCTTAAGAAAGACTTCAAGCAAGTGCTAGCAATGCAAACGACAAGTGGACACTCAAGCAAACGAAAAATCATGCAAAAGATATGCATATAGGCTCAAAACTCGCTTGGTGTGACAAAGCATAATCAATCCCAAATAACAGTCTCTCTAACGCACCTACTTGTATTCAAAGCATATAGACCAAATTACCTTGCACATATTCATGTCATTCTAATCATTTAGCACATTCAAAAAGTCTACTAGTTTCTACTTGCTAGTGTAAGTGTGTGCACAAGAACATCACATAACACTTCTCAATCAAAAGCGTCAATAAACACAAGATTCCTACGCATGCATGGGTGTATCAAGCAAAATACAACAACTAATCAAATTGCATGGCTAGAATTATTTTTGATATTTTTCATTTTTAATTAATTAATTTTTTTTTACTACTAATATGCTACTACAACAAAGCACATCCCCACACTTAAATGTGGCAATGTCCTCAATGGCACAATACTAAGAATATCAACTAATAACAAGAAGGAAAGAAATACTCCCCTATGCCGAAGCATGAAGTGCACCAGTCCTCCACAGTATACAGAATCCATGGGTTGCCTCCCAAGTAGCGCATTTGTTTAACGTCGTTACCCCGACTCCGACTCATTAATCATTCAGCAGACGGAGAAGACAACAGAATATCCACCCCCTCGTTAATTGGTTCACCAGCTCTATAGTGCTTCACTCTTTGCCCATTCACCTTGAATGACTCTCCATGGCTATTCATCAATTCAACTGCACCATAGGGAAAAACCTTGCGTACCTTGAACGGACCCGACCACCTAGAACGAAGTTTTCCGGGAAAAAGTCTTAACCTCGAATTGAATAGAAGAACTAACTCCCCTTCCTTGAATTCTCTTCGTAACAGCCCTTTGTCATGCCACTTCTTTGTTTTCTCTTTGTAAAGCTTAGAACTTTCATAAGCCTCAAAACGAAGCTCATCTAGCTCATTAAGTTGTAGAAGTCTCTTCTCACCTGCTGCTAACATATCAAAATTTAGACCTTTGATAGCCCAAAATGCACGGTGCTCTAGCTCAACGGGAAGATGACATGCTTCTCCATATACCAATCTGTACGGAGTTGTCCCAATAGGTGTCTTAAACGCAGTTCTATAAGCCCAAAGTGCATCATCAAGCTTCATAGACCAATCCTTCCTTGATTTTGCGACTGTCTTCTCCAAGATATTCTTTATTTCACGGTTAGAGATTTCCACCTGACCACTGGTTTGGGGATGATAAGAAAGTCCCACCTTATGATAAACTCCATATTTCTTCAACATTGCTTCAAAACGATTTTCGAGAAAATGCTTTCCTCCATCACTAATCAAAATCCTTGGCACTCCAAATCTAGGAAAAATCGTCTTCTTAAAGAACTTGCTCACAACACGAGCATCATTAGTGGGTGATGCAATGGCTTCAACCCATTTCGAGACGTAATCCACAGCTACCAAGATATACCTGTTCTTAAAAGATGGAGGGAATGGTCCCATGAAATCTACTCCCCAAACATCAAAAAGCTCCACTTCAAGAATTCCATTGAGAGGCATCTCATTGCGTCTTGAAATATTTCCAGTTCTTTGACAACGATCACAAGAATGAACATATTGGTGGACATCTTTAAAAAGAGTTGGCCAATAAAAACCGCACTGAAGAATCTTTGCAGCAGTTTTTGTAGTACTCGCATGACCACCACTTGGCAAATCGTGACAGTGTGAGATTATAGAAGCAATCTCATTATACGGAACACATCTTCTAATGACTCCATCAGCACAAGATTTATAGAGAAAAGGATCATCCCAAAAGTACTTCCTCACATCATAGAAAAATTTCTTCTTTTGCTGCGACGAGTAACCGTGAGGAACAGTTCCACTAGCTAAGAAATTAGCTATGTCAGCATACCAAGGAAGCTCTAGACTTGCAAGAGAAAGTAGATGATCATCAGGAAAAGAATCATCAATTGGAGTAGATTTACCATCTTCCTCATCAAGAGTAAGGCGTGAAAGATGATCAGCAACCACGTTCTCAGCCCCTTTCTTATCTTTAATCTCTAAGTCAAATTCTTGGAGAAGCAAAATCCAACGAATCAGACGAGGTTTAGCATCCTTCTTACTCATCAAGTATCTCAAAGCTGCATGATCAGTGTGAACAATAACTTTCGAACCAACGAGATAAGATCGAAATTTTTCCATAGAATACACCAATGCTAGCAATTCTTTCTCCGTTGTTGCATAATTAATCTGAGCCCCATCCAAGATCTTGCTTGTATAGTAAATAGCATGCAACTTTCCATCTTTCCTTTGGCCTAGGACTGCACCAATAGCTTGATCACTAGCATCACACATGATCTCAAATGGTAAACTCCAATCCGGTGGTTGCATAATTGGAGCAGAAACAAGAGCTTTCTTTAACGTTTCAAAAGCCTCAACACAAGCATCAGTGAACACAAAAGGTACCTCCTTACCCAAGAGCTCAGTAAGAGGTCGAGCAATCTTCGAAAAATCTTTGATGAAACGGCGATAGAATCCAGCATGACCCAGAAAACTTCTTATCCCCTTGACTGAAGTTGGGTGTGGTAAGCGCTCAACAACCTCGACCTTGGCTTTATCAACTTCAATGCCTCTCTTTGAAACAACATGACCCAGAACAACTCCCTCTTGTACCATAAAGTGACATTTTTCCCAAATGAGAATGAGATTAACTTCTTGACATCTATGAAGCACCTTCTCCAAGTTATGTAAACATGCATCAAAAGAAGTTCCACCAACTGAGAAGTCATCCATAAAAACCTCCATAATGTCTTCAATGAAATCTAAGAAAATTGCCATCACACATCTCTGAAAAGTGGGAGGAGCACAACATAGACCAAACGGCATTCTGCGGTATGCAAATGTACCATAGGGACATGTGAAAGTCGTCTTTTCTTGATCATTCGGATGGATAGGAATCTGAAAGAAGCCTGAATATCCATCTAAGAAGCAGAAGTAAGAATGTTTCGCCAACCTTTCAAGCATTTGATCAATAAAAGGGAGAGGAAAGTGATCTTTCCTTGTGGCCTTATTCAATTTCCGATAATCAATGCACATTCGCCACCCTGTCACAGTTCTAGTAGAGATCAACTCACCCTCATTCTTCACAACAGTCATTCCTCCTTTCTTTGGAACAACATGCGCAGGACTAACCCACTTGCTGTCAGAGATAGGATAGATTATACCTGCATCAAGAAGTTTTAAAACCTCCTTTTTGACCACCTCCATCATATTAGGATTAAGTCTCCGTTGAGGCTTAATAGAAGAAGCTTGCTCATCTTCCAAAATAATCTTATGCATGTAGAATGATGGATTAATGCCCTTGATATCATCAATGGAATACCCAATAACATTTTTATATTTTCTCAAGACCGTGAGCAACTGCTCAATTTGTATGTCATTGATAAATGGATTTATATCCATTTAGAGCATTCCAATTCGGCTTAAATTGATTCACTTGGCCTCAAGTTTGTTGTAGTTTTGATGTGTTTGTGTTTAGTTGTGCAGGTTTGCGAAATATCGTTTAGGGTTGGTGTTTTCGTCAGTTTGGAGATGATTTGCACAATGGAATGAAGGATGGTGTATTTCCCTATGCTACCATGAAGATCGTTACGCTTAAGAATTGAAGAACGGGAAGTGGCGAAAGAATCGGAAGAGAAATGAGCAAATTGTGGAAAATTCGGATTTCCGGGTAGGTTGCGCAGTCTCCACTGTTTTGGCCATATCTGGAGTTCTACAAGTCCGTTTTAGGTCCGTAAGCAGTCCACGCGAAGCTTGGAGAATGTTCTTGAAGTTAGCAGAATTGTCAGAATTTTACAGAGCGCGCCCGCGCCGGTTTTATACTGCAGAAGCGCGCGGCCGCGCGGGAAGAATCTGAAGAAAATCTGAAGCGCGCGCCCGCGCTGGTTTCCTATACATTTTTGGAGCCCCCGCGCGGGGCTTCGACAGAAACTTCCTGGAATCCAACTTTAAATGGGAAATTGCTGATTTTTCTTCTCCTATTCAATATGGAAGTTGTTTTGGACGATTTGAAGCTTCTGGAATTCAATTTAAACATGGGAATCGCAATTCTATTCCATTCAAGAAAGGAAAATTACCGGAATTCTATCCTAAATCAAGGACGGTAATTACTTGGTTGAGGAGGCACTTGGGGCTATAAATACACATATTGGGGACACAAAAAGAAGACGGCGAACACAACACACACCAGAGATTTATATTATTGTATTTGTTTTACATCATGTTTTCATTAGACCCCGTGACGATGAGAAGTTCGATCATGAGCTAATCGTTGTCATGGGGTCCTAACGGATTTATTCATGGAATTTAGTAGTTGATTGCTTATTTGATATGTGTGTGATGAATTATTGATATCCTTGTATGGTTGTGTTTCATGTGTTTAGATGCGTCATGAACATCTAATTTGTTAATCTCTTGCGAAACGAGAGTGGATCTTAAGATTTAGAACTTGCCATGCTAGCATAGGATAGGTTGATGTTTTAACATCATGATTTGTGGCGTAAATAGAGATATTATGCTACCCTATGTGATCTTTGTGGATAACTTGTTCTTCAACCGTTATGTTTTCAAATTCTATAGAGATATAGGGTCTAAGCATAATTGGTGTCTATTCATCTTCTATCTCTTTTGTGGATGTATGTTTAGTTTGGTACTAGTATACCGAGAGGTAACTTTTACTTGTTTCGTGTTGTCCGATCAGATATCAAAACCATCACATATATTGATTAAAGCATGATCTCTAAAGGAAGTATTTAATGAAGTTAGGATACCATGTTTTCTCTTGTAGAAGTAATTCGATTTTAATTCTCATTAGTTAATTAATTCTTAGTTTATTAATTTGCATCTTAGTTTAATTTAGATAGTTAAAACCCATATTTGTTATTTGTCTTAGCAGTGGATAATAATCATACATTGTTGCATAGGTGCATGAACTGAATTGAAACCATAACCAGATCTCTGTGGGAACGAACTCAACTTATATCTATATTACTTGTGACCACGTACGCTTGCGTGATTTAGTGCAAACAAGTTTTTGGCGCCGCTGCCGGGGATCATCGGTGTTTTATTTTTGGTTTATGTGCTTGTCAATAGTGGTCGTTAGAGTTCACTGACTCGGATTGTTTCTTATATATAGTTGTTTAGTTTTATGTGTTGCAGGTAGCAATGGGAGAACCAGCAGCAGCAGCGAAAGCATTGATGTATTATTCTCAACCAAAGATTAAGGACATCCAATTTAGCATTGTCAGGCCAGCTATTGCAGCTAATACTTTCGAAATCAAGCCTAGCATAATTCAGATGGTGCAGAATTCGGTTCAGTTTGGGGGTGCTCCGATTGAAGATCCTAACATGCACATCCGGAATTTCATTGAGATCTGCGATACTTTCAAGATCAATGGTGTGTCGGAGGATGCTATCAAATTGAGACTTTTCCCATTCTCTTTGAGGGATAAAGCTAAGGGCTGGTTACACTCTCTACCAGCCGGTTCCATTACTACGTGGGAGGATCTTGCTCAGAAGTTTCTTTTTAAATTCTTCCCCATGGCTAAAACAGCAGCTATTAGGAATGCTCTAACTCAATTTGCACAGCAATCTGGAGAATCTTTATGTGAAGCTTGGGAGAGCTATACAGATATGCTTAGATCATGCCCTCATCATGGTATGCCGAACTGGATGGTAATCAACTGTTTTTATAATGGGTTAGGATGGCAGTCGAGACAGATGGTGGATGCAGCTTCAGGAGGAGCATTATGGGCTAAGAGTTATGATGAAGCTTATGAGTTGATTGAGATGATGGCTGCGAATGAATACCTGAATCCAACTCAGAGATTATCACAAGGCAAATTATCAGGAATTCTGGAAGTTAATACAGTCACAGCTATAGCAGCTCAGCTAGAGGCACTTAATAAGAAATTGGATTTTATGTCAAAGCATAGGGTGCCTCAAGTTGCTAGTGTTTGTGAGCTATGTGAGGGTGCACATGAGACGAGTCAATGTGCCATATCTTCTAAAGCGACACAGTTTGTGAGCAACTTCCAGCAACCTTCACAACCAGCTCCAACCACCTATCATCCCAATTTTGGCTGGAGCAACAATCAAGATTTTCAGCAGCAACAGTTTCATGGGGATAATGGTCAATCTTCGAATGAAAAATCTGAATTGGATGAATTGAGGTTGATAATTAAAAGTCAGGCGGTATCTCTCAAGACATTGGAGAATCAGTTTGGGCAAATTGCAAGTGCCTCTCTCAACGGACCACAAGGAGTTCTTCCTAGTGCCACAGAGGTAAATCCAGGAAAACAAAATGGCATGGAGCAGGTTAATTCTATAACACTCAGATCTGGAAAAGTCAGGAACGATCAGAATTCAGCAATTGAGGATGAAGAAGGAATTCATGATCAGGATCCTACAGAAAAAGAAGAAAATTCTGTTTTGTCAGAACCTGTGGTGGATAGTGATGAGGAGGAAGAGTGTAAGTCACTAGGCTTGGCTGATCTCTGGGATTCTAAGGTGCTGTTTGATGAGGTTGTTTCATGGTCAAATCTTGAGGATAGTGCAATTGAGTCTTTTCTTGAGGAAGATGTTTTGATTGAGGGTAATGAGGATCTTCATGAGTTGTACAAGAATTTTACTTCTGATGAGATGTTGGAGGAATTGAATGCTATTTGTTCTAAGCATGAAAGTAAACTTGAGGATTGTTCTTTTGATCCTAAGTATGTGGTTAAGACTTCTGTTGGTGAACTACCCACTTTCATTCCTAGTCCGTCTATCTCCATTCTTGATCAATCTTTGGTAGAAAATCATCTTGTTGAAGAAGCTTCCAAACTCGAGCTTAAACCACCAGATCACTTAAGGTATGTATATTCGGGCCAATCATCTGCTTTGCTTATTATTACTGTTGCTAACTTGTCAAGTAGTGAAGAGAATACTGATACTTTTGAGGAGCGAAGAAGGCTGAAACTTGTTATCAAGGATGTAGCTCCGGAAAAGATAATTAAATGGCCATATAGAGATATGGTGCAGAAATTTTCAAGTGTCTACGATTAGGTATGTTTCTACTATCCCTTGTATTTACTTCCATTCAATGCGGACATTGAATATTTTAAGTTTGGGGGTGGTTTGAGGGATAAGTAGTTGTTGTTGTATTATTTGTTCATGTAGGATTTCATGCTTTGCATATTAGTAGTAGTAAATTATGCATTTATGTTCGTGTTATCTACGTTTGTTTCATATAGGACATTCTGTTTTTATGTTCGTATATCATGTGAGTTCATAATAGATTGCATTTGCACCCATGCTTGATAGGAATTTTGTGGTGTTGACGCTTTTGATTGAGAAGTGATATGCTTTGTTCTTGTGCACACACATACACTAGTAAGTTGAAGCTAGTAGACTTATTGAATGTTGTAAGTAATTAGAAGGACATGAATATGTGCAAGTTAATTTAGTTTGCATGCTTTGAATACAAGTTGGTGCATTAGAGAGATTTTTTGCTTGGGATTGAGTATGTTTTCCCACCAAGTGAGTTTTTGAGCCATATTGCATATTGTTGCAATTCATTCGTTTGCTTGAGTGTCCACGGATTGTTTGCATTGCTAGCAGTTGTTTGAGGTCTTTCTTGAAATGCATGACATTAATTGACGATTAAAATGATAAAGGCATTTAGGAATAACCGTATATTTTCCCATATTACCATACCATGTTTACATGATCAATTAGTTAACCCGTTGAGCTTAATCCTATTTTTCGGTGACATACCACATTACTTGCCTAGACCTTTTTCTTGTATTGGCCTTACATTAATTTGAACCCACATTGTCAAAGGCTAGTAGAGTGTTTAAGGGAGTAATAAGGTGTGCAAGGAGGGATTTATTGTTGGTCTTACTTTTGGGGGAAATATTGAAAATTGGGTTTGTTTACTTGATAGTCGGCATGTGTAATAAAATTGTGGGATTATTGTTATTGTTTATATTATTGTTTGTGTTATATTTAGCTCTCAAGAAAAAAAATGAAAAAAAAAGAAAAAAAAAAGAAAAAAATATATTATGAGAGCATGTTTGTGTTTGTTATGATCCTACTTTAGTCGACTCGTCGATTGTTTTTGTTGGAAGAAAAGTATTAAATCCATGTGTGGGGGGGAAATAGGGTGTTGTGTATGATTTATTATGGTACTTACTAGCTTTTGACACTTCACCTGTTTTGGCTTATTTGACATACCTTGTCCCTAGCCCCGTTACAACCCAAATAAAGACCTTTTGATTATCGTCATTGATGTATGTTGTGTTAAGAGTTAGATTGATACCAAATGTCAAGCGTGCTTATGATTTTGTTGGAGTTGAGTGATACACTTACCCTTGTTCTTGAGTGAAAATTCTTTTGTGAGTGTTAGCTTGTTCTTACGTATGAGATCCCGAGTGTTGTCTCAAAGATGTGCTCTTGTATGCTTAGCATGTTTACTAACTTATTCTTACATTTGACATGGACTTGTGAGAACTTATGCATGTTGATTGAGTAGACTATGTGAATACTTGCACTTTCGACACCAAGACATTGCGTATTTACTTTGATTCTTAAGTTGATATGGCATGAGAGGATTTGAAGGTATGGTACTAGATTATTTGCATTTTCATAATAGTTGCATTCATGCATTGCATTGCATTAGGTTAAGTGGATTTTGTGGGTACATTCGTTATAGGCCCTCACGAGACCTTACTCGTCCACTAGGGCTGCCTAGGGGTTTAAAGGGCTTGTTGCATATGCCAAATGCAACCGTGATCACCTACGGAAGTGGTACTAGTTAGTTAGTTAGTTGTAATTGTTTATGCTTGAGGACAAGCATCGGTTTAAGTTTGGGGGTGTGATAAATGGATTTATATCCATTTAGAGCATTCCAATTCGGCTTAAATTGATTCACTTGGCCTCAAGTTTGTTGTAGTTTTGATGTGTTTGTGTTTAGTTGTGCAGGTTTGCGAAATATCGTTTAGGGTTGGTGTTTTCGTCAGTTTGGAGATGATTTGCACAATGGAATGAAGGATGGTGTATTTCCCTATGCTACCATAAAGATCGTTACGCTTAAGAATTGAAGAACGGGAAGTGGCGAAAGAATCGGAAGAGAAATGAGCAAATTGTGGAAAATTCGGATTTCCGGGTAGGTTGCGCAGTCTCCACTGTTTTGGCCATATCTGGAGTTCTACAAGTCCGTTTTAGGTCCGTAAGCAGTCCACGCGAAGCTTGGAGAATGTTCTTGAAGTTAGCAGAATTGTCAGAATTTTACAGAGCGCGCCCGCGCCAGTTTTATACTGCAGAAGCGCGCGGCCGCGCGGGAAGAATCTGAAGAAAATCTGAAGCGCGCGCCCGCGCTGGTTTCCTATACATTTTTGGCGCCCCCGCGCGGGGCTTCGACAGAAACTTCCTGGAATCCAACTTTAAATGGGAAATTGCTGATTTTTCTTCTCCTATTCAATATGGAAGTTGTTTTGGACGATTTGAAGCTTCTGGAATTCAATTTAAACATGGGAATTGCAATTCTATTCCATTCAAGAAAGGAAAATTACCGGAATTCTATCCTAAATCAAGGACGGTAATTACTTGGTTGAGGAGGCACTTGGGGCTATAAATACACATCTTGGGGACACAAAAAGAAGACGACGAACACAACACACACCAGAGATTTATATTATTGTATTTGTTTTACATCATGTTTTCATTAGACCCCGTGACGATGAGAAGTTCGATCATGAGCTAATCGTTGTCATGGGGTCCTAACGGATTTATTCATGGAATTTAGTAGTTGATTGCTTATTTGATATGTGTGTGATGAATTATTGATATCCTTGTATGGTTGTGTTTCATGTGTTTAGATGCGTCATGAACATCTAATTTGTTAATCTCTTGCGAAACGAGAGTGGATCTTAAGATTTAGAACTTGCCATGCTAGCATAGGATAGGTTGATGTTTTAACATCATGATTTGTGGCGTAAATAGAGATATTATGCTACCCTATGTGATCTTTGTGGATAACTTGTTCTTCAACCGTTATGTTTTAAAATTCTATAGAGATATAGGGTCTAAGCATAATTGGTGTCTATTCATCTTCTATCTCTTTTGTGGATGTATGTTTAGTTTGGTACTAGTATACCGAGAGGTAACTTTTACTTGTTTCGTGTTGTCCGATCAGATATCAAAACCATCACATATATTGATTAAGGCATGATCTCTAAAGGAAGTATTTAATGAAGTTAGGATACCATGTTTTCTCTTGTAGAAGTAATTCGATTTTAATTCTCATTAGTTAATTAATTCTTAGTTTATTAATTTGCATCTTAGTTTAATTTAGATAGTTAAAACCCATATTTGTTATTTGTCTTAGCAGTGGATAATAATCATACATTGTTGCATAGGTGCATGAACTGAATTGAAACCATAACCAGATCTCTGTGGGAACGAACTCAACTTATATCTATATTACTTGTGACCACGTACGCTTGCGTGATTTAGTGCAAACAGTCATCAAGCTCAGAATTAACAATGATAGGATACGATTCATTAGGGCCCATAAACACATATTTCAAAGATGCAGGTAGTGGTTTCAGTTCTACCTTAGGAGGCGTGGAACTCTCCTTAACTTCCTCATGTTGTAGCACATTAGAATGTTCATGCTTATATGTAGGTGCTGCATCCAAAAGCTTCTCGTAACCCTGACACTCTCCATTTTCTTCATCAACATTACCCTCATGAACAGCTTGAAGTGGATCCTCAGATAAAAGAATTTTGGCTTTCATGTCGATCACTTCCTCTAGTGCATCCACCCTATTCACAAACTCATCCGTAGAAGGATGTCCCATTGTACCTTGCAGCTTGAATTCCATCTTCTCTTCGCCTACCTCAAAAGAAATCCTTCCATTTTTCATGTCAATGATAGCTCCAGCTGTTGCTAAGAAAGGCCTCCCAAGAATGATAGGAATATTTTCATCTTCTTCCATTTCCATGACAACAAAATCACATGGAATATAAAACTTTCCTACCTTAAGGGGCACATCTTCAAGAATTCCAAGTGGAAATTTAACACTTCTGTCTGCCAGTTGTAGAGAGATGCGTGTGGGTTTTAGTTCACCCATCTGAAGCTGTTCACAAACCGATAGTGGCATCAAACTAACACTTGCTCCAAGATCACATAGAGCCCTTTTAATTTCGACATCCCCAAGCTGAACAGGAATAGAATAGCTACCTGGGTCCGCTAACTTCTTTGGAAGATCATTTTGCAAGATGGCACTGCACTCTGCCGTTAATGAGATGGTAGAGCTTTCTTCAATTTTTCTCTTCCTTGACAAAATATCTTTCAGGAATTTTGCATAAGATGGCATCTCAGTGATAGCATCCATGAATGGGATATTGATATGTAGCTTCTGCAAAATTTCAAGGAACTTACCATACTTCTTCTCTAGCTTCTCTTGTGCTAACCTTTGTGGAAAAGGAACAGGCGGCACATATGGTTTGAGAGGAACAACTTCTGATTCTTTCTTTTCTTTTTCCACGATCTCTGGTTCTATCGGTTTCTCAGTTGTAATCTCCTCTTCACCTTCCTTAGCATTCACAACATTTTTGCTCACCTTAAATTCCGGCTCCTTCAATTCTTTACCACTTCTCAAAGTTACAGCATTGATATGGCCCCTTGACGGTTGCTCAGTTTGGCCAGGAAGTTGGCCTGAAGATTTATTAAAATGGCTCAACTGTTGAGAAATTTGAGTGATCGTGTTCTCCATCATTTTGTTGTGAGCCTTTATCTCATTGATGCTTGAATCGAAGTGCTCATTCTTCTTTGATTGAGTAGAGATAAATCCTTCCATAAGACTTTCCAAGTTGGATTTCTGCGGGTGAGCTTGCTGAAAACCAGGAGGCTGAGAAACATTATTTTGTGAAGATTGAGCTTGACCCTGATTATTCCTGTAGGAGAAATTTGGATGATCTCTCCAACCTGGATTGTACGTGTTGGAGTAAGGATTATACTGCGGCCTCTGATTCTGATTGTAAAGAGCATTAGCTTGCTCAACTGCCATTCCAGAAGGATTGTATTGACAAGCAAGTTTGGTGTGTCCAACAACACCACATATCTCACATGAAGCAAAAGTAGATGAAGTGCTTCTAGCATCCAATTACTCAATCTTTTTGACCATAGCCTGCATAGTAGTATTCAACATGGTTAGAGCATCAACATCATACTTACCACCTTTCTTAGGATGATTTCGATCACTGTATGGATAATTATCATTAGACGCTATCTCGTCTAACAAAGCTTTCGCATCCTCAGTACTCTTCTTCATAATAGAACCCCCAGAAGAAGCATCAACAAAGTTCCGGAACTCTTGTGTCAACCCATTATAGAATGTTTGGATCAACAACCAGTCAGGAATTCCATGGTGAGGGCATTGTCTCTGAAGTCGCTTAAATTTTCTCTAAGCATCATGAAGTGACTCGTCATCATCTTGACGGAAATTAGAGATCTCATTCCGGAGCTTAGAAGTCTTCTTCTGACTGAAGAATTTTAGTAGAAAAGCTTTCGCAAGACTATCCCAAGTAGTGAATGTGTTTGGTCCTTCATCTTTCAACCAAACTTTTGCTGTATCTCGAAGAGAGAATGGAAATAAGCGCAGCTTTATAGCATCATCACTAACATTGGTCAGCTTTATTGTATCACACTTCTCAAGAAAACTCTCAAGATGATCAACAGGATTTTCAGTGGACAATCCTGCGAAAGAATCATTGGAGATGAATTGGATGAACTGTGGCTTGAGCTCAAAGTGTGTAGCTGTGACTGCTGGTCTGACAATGCTGGAGAGTACGCCTGTAGCATCTGGCATACCATGCTCCCTCAGAGCTTTAGCTGTTGTATCAGTCATAATTTCCTTATCTTTGTTTTTCCTTCGCTTGCCTGCTTGCCTTCTTGCTGTAGCTTCAATTTCAGGATCAATTTCAATTAAGTTTTCAGTACCTGAACTTCGAGTGTGCATGCAACAAGAGAACTAGAAACGATGATCAATTAACAAGGGAATAATAGCCGAAGCAACTCAAATAAAATACTTAGCTAAATCAATTCAAAATTAACTAATCTAACACTGCTTTGTCCCCGGCAGCGGCGCCAAAAATTTGACAAGGCCGTCGCGTGCCTATCAAATAATAAATCTAACAAATCCTTCTAACTATGTAGTAGGGTAAGTCAGAGTCGATCCCACAGAGACAAACGTATCAATCACTAGTTGTTTCTGATTTAATTCGGCTAAGCAAGTAACACAATAAATATTGAGAGATTATAAAACTAATTTTATACTAAAGAGAATTGTGTTTGTATTAATCAAATATTGAAAACATCCAGAATTAAGTGTCCCCACTAGCATGAATTGATGTAATTGTGAATTCCCGCCCCAATTAATCGTACACTGCTCAACAGGAAAGATGCGCCCTATAAATACCAATAACCTCTCTCGAGTATTAATGGCTTCTCTTAAAATACAATCAAGCCTATTCTCATGGTATCATGTAATTTAGAGACATTAATTACAGCACCCTAAATTCCTAACAATCCATTCTACCTATTCTCATGGAGAATTTCATGTTCTTACTGGATAAATCACAACCATCTAATCCAACTCTCGTTGATAATTAGATATTGGTTCAAACAATACACATAATCACGTCTGATTTGTAATTGCTAATTTAAACAACTCAATAAGCAAGAGCAATTAAACAATCAAATTGGGGAAATTGGGAAATTCACACATCAATCATAACTAGGTTTCTACTTAACCCTAGATTAATTATCTACTCACTCATGATTGAATTAATAAAACAAGAATTAATAATAGAACTCATAATTATAAGAATAGAAGAAAAACCTTTAATCTTGATCTTCAAAGAAAATAAATATTCTCCCAAAAATTTCCAGAAGAAAGTGTTTACAAAGTTGCGTCTAATAAAATTTTCGATCCCTCAAATAATAACCTAATTCCCGTTTATATATCGTGTTACAGGGATAAATATAATTGGCTCTAAAAATTCGAGGCCAATTCTCTTTACAAGTAGAATTAAGTACGGGACTCAAACAAGTGAGGCAAGTTCTTTTATTTTTATATAAACAGGGACGCGCGCACATGCATACACAGACAAAGCTGTCGGCGCTTGTCCACTCTCCTGGCTTGTGCGTGTGCGGCACGCGCCAGATGTATAAGACATGGTCCGCGCGTGCGTGGCAGCAACAGGTGGGCGCGTGGATTGGAGCAGCAGGTGCGTGTCAGGTTGAAGGAAAGTAGTGCATAGGAGTATTTGTTTACAGAGAGTTCTGCATGGACATCATGATTTGTGCATGCCCCACATGAATTTCCTGTTCTCTTCTTCTCTTTTTATTTTTTTTTTCACACGGTAGTTCCAAAAAGTGCACGGCCATCAATATTTTCCTGTCCCCTGTTTCAAAGTGGCACCTGTTGATCACAAAATTCTGCTTCCAAAATGCTTAGAAACGAACCAAAATTTCATCCTTTCTCCTCATAAATTCATAAATTCATTCCTTCGAATTAAAAACACCGTAAAATCATCAAATAATGTCAAATCCCTTCCAACTTGACATTTAATTATTTCCTGCAACAAACTCAAATAAAACTAATTAAATCGACACGATTATTCACAAAAGCACCGTAAATGTGGGAATAAAATCCTATAAAATATATATAAAATACACTCTATCAGTATGCACACACCCAAAGGCTGTAAACACCCAAAATCGAGACACTCAGCAAGCTGAACAATATGGTGATAACAACACTAGCTGAGAATCAGACTCACTGGACCCATACATACGAACAACACATAAAACATAGGAGAGGGGTGGTTCGATGTTTGAAATAAACCTCATCATGGCATCAAGTTAACCACATACATAAGGTTCGACATGAACACACTGACTGCAGTACAGACACAACTAAAGGGTTGAAGGACTAAGAATCCGTATCTCTCTCTGCTTTTCTCCTCTATCTCTCCCCCTTTTCATATGTTTACCCTGGCCCCGTAGGGGCGTCAACCATCGCCTCTATATCTCAAGGGGGTTGAAGGAATTTGGATTGTGAAGGTCACGGTTGTTTTGTTTATGGTAGAGAGATTCTGTGTATCACATTGGATGGTGTACCGTATCTGTTTATATCACGGAACACAGGATAACGTATCTGTGTAATACGGAACACGGAATAACGCATCATAGTAATACAGAACACGGGGTAACGTATCCGTACAATACGGAGCACGAAATAACGTATCCCGTCAGTATTTAGGGCCAAATATTTGGAAATCAATATTTTGGGCAAACAGTATTTATTTTTGATTATTTAGGGCCTTCACCCTATGATAAAAGGGGATTTTATATTTGTAAAATATTACACATTTTTTTTATATTATGAGTAAGGTTTAATATAAAACTCTCTTAAAGAAAGAATGAGAGAACGTGAGATTCAAAAAAAAATCTAAAAATTTGTTTACTTTTTTTATGAAAGAATCACATGTTTACATTTTCATTAACATTATATAATTTTTTTAATATTTTGAAAATATTAACATAGGCCAAAGGGCATCTTAACATAGGCATAAGTGCCGTTTGGTGTGATGAATGCTGTCTTTGGAACGTCTTCGGCATTCATGGCGATTTGGTGGTATCCTGAGAATGCATCTAAAAAACTGAGTATTTGATGCCCCGAAGTGGCATCTATCAGTTGATCAATATTCGGCAGAGGATAGTGATCCTTCGGACAATGCTTGTTCAAGTCTGTATAATCTACACACATCCTCCACTTGCCATTTGACTTCTTGACCATGACCACGTTTGCAAACCAGTCGGGGTAGTCGATTTCTTCGATGAACTTCGCCTCTAGCAACTTTTCCACTTCAGCTTGAATTACTTTTTGCCTTTCCATGGCGAAATTTCTCTTCTTTTATCTCATAGGCTTGGCTTCGAGAGCTACATTTAAACAGTGTTTGGCTACCGAAGGGTCCATATGGCGCCCCCGACCCCGGTTTGATTTCCTTTGGAAAGAAACCGGTCAGAGGGTCCGCCAAAACTACATCACCACCTGTTTAACCTACTAATATTTTTTTTTATAAATTTTGGCATGAAGTATTCGTAAATAGGACTATCCACCTGTTTTTCAATTGAACAATTCAACTCTATAACAAAAGTCTCTCTCACCAAAAATGGTGTCACACACAACGCATCTCAACTACTATCTACCTTGTACTATAATTTGTACAACTACAAACCAACTCTGTCCTAACTTACCTCACATCAACAGACGACCAAAGCCCACAACCAGCGCTTCAATCTTAAGTCAACCTACGACTTCAGTACGTGAAGTACGACTACTAAATCAAACACTAGCTCTGCTGGTCCATCACATCTTTCTACTTTCCCACGGATCCTTCTGAAATCTTCGATATCTCCTTTGATAATTTGTAAAAATAGAAGAATGAGCTATAAAGCTCAGCAAGTATATTTTGTAGTGATCCACTGAGGTTTTATAAAAATAATTTAGGTTTGGAAATCATTATCACTACACAGCTTATAATAAAATATAACTCACACTGAAACCAGGGTTCTTCCAATATGTCGGCACAACATAGTTTATAATAAAATATAAATCCACACCAAAATCAAAGTTCTGCCAAAGTATTCATCTTTTAAAACTGAGTAATAATTTCGTAAACAGTTTTATTTCACAATAATCCGAAACTCAACACAATTTCATAATACACTGAATCTTAAAGCATTTTCACGATATTGCACATAAGCAATCATCATCATCATTTCACAATTCACAGTTTATAATAAAAATATAAACTTCACAAATTTTGTTAGGAAAACTGGGCATTCTACACACGACAAGTTCATCAAGTTCTACTAGTGGGGGTCCCCGGTCTTTACTTCCTATTTTGGGACGTTCACACAGTTTCCATTTCTGGAAGTTCTACTAGTCTCCATTTCTGGAGGTTCATACTGTCTCCATTTCTGGAGGTTCTACCAATCCCATTTTGGGAGTGACTCACTAGCAATGCCAGTTAAAACAATTTAACGAGTATTCATAATATTATAAAAATCACACTTTAAACACCTCGATTTAAAATATATATTTCTTTTAAAACCCATAAATCCACATTTCTACTTTTCAATCTCAAAATCAATATTCTTCTAAACTCCACAAATACATAGTTCTACTTGAAAAATATTTTTTTTCTAAAACCCACAAATACACATTTCTACTCGAAAATATGTTTCTTCTAAAACTCACAAATTCACAGTTATACGCGCATAAAACAAAATACGCATAGGGTTTAAAACAGAGTAAATACGTTAACAGAAATATAACACATTATTTTCAATTTATCACAGCAAGATATACTTACAACCACAGCTATCCTAGCAGTCCAACCGTTCCTCACCCCACTTCTCCAAAACCTTCTTTGCTTATAATCAAACTTTATCTTCTCTTCCTCTCTTGCTCTTCTTCTTATTCAGCTGCTTCTATGGAGATGGGGGAGTGGAGCTTCATATACTCTTCTCTTCTTCTCTTTCTTCTTCTCTCTTTATCTCCTTTCTCTCTTCCTTCTCTCTCTTTTCCTCTCTTCTCTCTCTTCCTCTCTTTTTCTCTCCCTCTTTCTTCTCCTTCCATGGTTTTTTTATGGTGGAGATGGGTGGATAAAAGCTTATCCCCTTATATAAATATCTAGCTTGCAAAAAGACCAAAATGCCCTTCTTTCTACTACTTATCCATATTTCCATAATTTCATCTCTTTATTCCAATTATAATTGTTTCGATAAAACAATTATCCACTTACTTCTCAAAATAAATTCTACTTCTTAACTTTATAAAATAAAGTTATCAAATCTCCTAAAATCTCGTATTTTAAATAATTACGAATTCACTTGCAAATTTCCCCGAAAATTCCTAAAAATCATCCATCGTCAAATAATTAATATTTGACATAATAATTTAATCCTTAACCAATAAAAGAACTTATACCTCAAAATCTACAATTCATCGTCTCGGTCGTTAAATCCTTTATTATCTCCAAAACAGTTCAAATTTTAACCAAAATATATCTTATTCCCAATAAAATAATCAAAATTAATATTTTCGGAATCGGGATGTTACAGTCCAACCCTGGCATATCTTCGGGATTCCATGCAAACACGTCATGGAACTCCCTAATGAATTTGAGGACTTTCTCTTTTAGCTCCGATTCCATGTTCCTTCCAATTTGGATCATTTTTCCAGACTGACCTACATATAGCTCTACTTCTTCGGTTTCGGCAGCCGGCTCGGCAATCGGGCTCGACAGGTCGACCCCAAATTTCTCCAACTCTATGTTCAGTAGTTGATGGCTGCCTCCAGGGCTATTCTCATTTCTCTTCCTTTTACCAGCTTCAGTCATTTCCACATCCTTGTCTTTCTCCAAATCTTCCAGCATAATGATTCTTACGGCTTTCTGATCGCCTCTCATCTCTCTAACCCCATGTTCGGTCGGGAACTTCAACTTCAGGTGAGGGATGGATGACACAGCCTGGAACAAGGATAAAGCCGGTCTCCCCAAAATCCCATTATACGGGCTTTCTACCCGAACAACATAAAACTTAGCTTCTTTAATTACCACCGTGTAGGGAGCCTTGCCCAACAGGATATTCAGCGTGATCGTGCCTTCGATCGGTACAAGTTGGTTGCCGAAGCCATAAAGGGGTGCCTCATGGCACGGTTCCAGCTGCTCTCCACCCAAATTCATCTTGCAATATGTTCGGTGATACAATATGTTGACCGAACTTCCTTCATCGACCAGCACTCTCCAAATCTTGTTTTCTCCAATGACGGGGTTTATGACAAGAGGGTCTTCGTGCGGCCATATCACGTCTTCAAAGTCGTCTTCCGTGAATGATATTGGAAGTGGTTGCTTGGCTGCATTTGACTGGTAGAGACTATAGATTTGCCTAGCATACTTCTTTCGGGCTAATTTTCTGTCCCGGTCGAGTATGGTTCCTCCAGATATTGTTCTGACTTCACCCCGATACTTCTCCGAACTTTTGGCATCTCTGTGTCTCTCTTCTTTTCCTTATCATCTAGCATGTCTCTCAGATCTCCAACGAACTTGGTCAGTTCCCCGTCTTTAATCATTTTCTCTATCAACTTCTTCAAGTGGTAACATTCATCAGTATTGTGACTTTTATCTCAATGATAATCACAATATTTGTTGTCGCTCCTTCTGCTTTCAGGTGTCTTTAACTTGGGTGGCCTAACGAACCCAGGTTTGCTCTTTATCTCATGGAGAATCTTCGAGATGGGTGTGTTAAGTGGTGTGAACACAGTACTATCTCTATCTCTTCTTCGTTCGGTCCCTTTATCAGGCCTCGTATCGTTCAGTATGCTCTTAATGTCGCCACGACCCCTTCGGTCGTCCCTTCTATCCTCTCTTCTCTCATCCCTTCTATCATACCTATCATTTTTCTTGCTCTCCTTGTAACCCCCAATGGATTCTAAATTCCTTCTAATAGCCTCTCCCCTCAAATATATATCATTCAAAGATTTAGGAGGCATATCGTAAAGAGAAGATCGAAGCTTCTTACCTTTAACAGGGTCGAGGCCAGCTGTAAGGAATCCAGCTGCCTTGATTTTATCAAAGTTGGTGACCATTTCGGCTTCTTCTTTAAACCTTGCCAAGTAGTCACCCAATTCTTCGTTCGGTCCCTGCCTGCAGTGGATCAGGGCTTCGGTATCCTTCTCTCTTCGACACAAGTGGGAGTAGTGCCTCAAGAATTTCTTCTTTATCTGCTCATACGAGCCTATCGACCTAGGTCTTAACGACCTGTACCACATGGATGCATTCCCCTTGAGGTATGTCTTACACATCTTGCAAAGCATCACATCACAATGCCCCATACCAGTCATGAGCAATTCATACTTCTCACAGTGGTCTTCGGGGTCTCCTTTCCCATTGAATTCATTCATCTTTGGAAATTGCCTTCCTGGTGGGGGTCGAAACTGTTCAACATCCTCGGTCACCACTGGCTCGTGGCTGATCCTTCTTTCTCCAAACATAGCCTTCTCAATCCTACGGATACTATCATCCGTATGTGGACCTTCTTCCTCCGAATCAGAGGAATACACTACCTTCGATCGGGTTCTCCTAGAATTTGATTCAGAGTCCCCTGACTCGTCTTCATCATTTCTAGTCCTCGGCCTCTTATCTCTCCGGTCATCCAACTCCGGGTCTTCGGCTTCTAAAGCCTCGCGGAGCGCTTTTTCTTGCAACTCAATCTCCTCCCTTTGGAGCTTTAGTGCCTCTAGCCTCAAGCGATCGGCTTCCCTTTTCTTGGCCAGACGTTCGACCTCCCTGCTGCTCCTTTCTTTTTCCATTTCCTTTCGCTTCCCCTTGGCCTTTTGTTCTTCTCGCCATTTCATGAGCATCTCCTGTTGTTCTTCAGGAGACGGCATATCTCCTTCTTCATCAAAAGTTAATATCCTTGGGGTGATGGGAGCTGTCCTTGGGATCAGGGGAGGAGTGGTGCGGTTGTTTCCAGCCACTGTGCTATTATCAGCTACTGGTATTTCGGTTTCATTCGTCATGATTGATGGTAGAACTCAACACAAAACATATCTCTACGTTCCCACAGACGGCGCCAAATGTTACGACTGGATTTCTGCCAGACCTTGGTTCAGTCGGACCTGCAAATGAGAAGAATGTGAGTGTTTGACCCCCCGATTCACCTCCGGTGTGAGAATAAGTTAGTCGATTTTGGTAATGTACTTTAAAACGCAGAGTGTTTGTGTTGTGTGTAATTGTGTATCAATGATCGAATAAACGTGTCCCACGTTTAAAGGAAAGTGAACTGTATGACCGTTGTTGGTAGTTAGGCCGGATGAAGGTGTGCCTCCATTCGAATTGGGGGTACTGGATTGTCGGTTCGGCCAATTAAGGGGATGGGCCTCTAACAATATATATATATGAAACTATAAATGAAAACCTAATAGTACATGCCAACATAAAATGCTAAAATATAATGAATTGTTTGTTACAAGACACTTTTTAATCGAATTACCAGAAAACCTGTTTAAACATAAAGTGATATAGACATAAGAGGAATACCTCGGCGTCCAGAACATTTGGCATCAACGGTTGAAGACGATAAAGAAAGTGCGATGAGAAGTAGCAAGAGCAAGTACTTAATCATTACAATATATGCAGTCACCCTAGCCACTTCTTGTTCTTAGCTAGCAAATTAATTAACAAAATGTAATTAGAAATGGTAACTACAATGTGCATTTATATAAAATGTCGGATACCAAGGGATTTTTATATTTACATATATAGCACCTGGGGCCAACGGTGCAGTGGTTGAGCCACTGGCCTCCTTTGAAGGAGGTCAGGGGTTCGACTCCTGCGTGTACGTGAGTTTCTTAGTTTGTATTAGGTTTCCTTTCTGTATTTGTATTTTTGTATTTGTAATTCTGTAATAGGCCGAGGGTCCTTGGGAAACAGCCTCCCTATTGTATACACTACAAGAAAAAGGGGCATTTACGACGGAATATTTCCGTCGTTTTTGCTCGAGTAGTAAGTTCAGATTTCCGTCACAAATTATCATTTTCGTCGTAAATTTAGTTTTTCGTCGTAAGTTCAAATTTCGTCGTAAGTTTGCCGTCGTAAATGGGGTCAATTACGACGGAATATTTTCGTCATTTTTGCTCGAGTAGGAAGTTCAGATTTCCGTCACAAATTCAAGTTTTCGTCACAAATTCAGTTTTCGTCGCAAATTTAAATTTTCGTCGTAAATTTGAGCAAGGGTCCCACAAGCTGCAATAAATTATTAAATCAACTTACTACGGAAAATTCCGTCGTAAGTTCAATCAGGGGCCCATTTTCATTTAAAAATAAAAAGAAACAAAATCATTTTTCAACAATAATTTACGACGGATTTTCCGTCGTAAGTTAGTCGTATTTTCTGAACTTACGACGGAATATGAATGATGAACAATCGTCGTAAACTCTGTCCAGAAAAATTTATAGCCAAATTCCGGCTACTTCTTAAGATTCCGGTGACTCGAAAATTTGCCCAGAAAAATCCTAATAAATTTTATGCAGTACTTAACACCCTTATGTACACATACACTAACCTAGAATTTACAAAGAAAATTTAGATCAACAATTCCGGCCAACAATCCGAAATCCGGTGAACCAAAACCATATTTAATAAATCTAAAAAAAACATACAATCATCTACACATCATAACTTAAACATTCGTAAATATACAATCTCGAAAATAATTGGTTCTAACAAAATCCGGTCATCGAAAAAAATTTCGACGAACACCAACCACTTCAAAAAAACCTGGAATCGTCCCCAAACTCGCCCATCAACAATATTATAAGCTCGTAATCATCAAACACACTTTGAATCGTCAAAATCGAATTAAAATCAAAATATTACACACAAAAAAATTGTGTCGGAAATGGTTAATATAAATATCAAAATGAAGATTTTGATTTTAGGAGCACAAATATATATGTATAAATCGCAGGTGATAAATAGAAGTGAAGTTATGAATTTTTGAAGATTAATAATATATGTATATATGTGTGTACAGTGCGGGGGGAAGGGGAAAGAGGGAGGAGGGAGCAGGGAGTGGGGAGGGGGAGGAAGGGGGGAGGGTTATGATTTAATATGGGGAGGGTTATGATTTAATATGGGGTTATTATTTAATGTTGGGGTTTGATTTTGTGGTAAAAAAATGTGGGGGTTTGATTTAATATACACCGTTGAATGTGTGTTTCTTGGTTTCAATCCAACGGTGGAAAGGGTGTGATCCGCGTGAATTGTTTGTAACCAATGGGAATCGTTTGTTTTTTATCACTGAACTTACGACGGAAAACAAAATCCGTCGTAAGTTTATTATTTTATTAATTTTTTTTAAAATCTGTCGTGGTCTGTATTGGTGTGCATGTGAATTGTTTGTTTTTTATCACTGAACTTACGACGGAAAACAAAATCCGTCGTAAGTTTATTATTTTATTAATCCGTCGTAATATACACCGTTGGATGTGTGTTTCTTGGTTTCAATCCAACGGTGGAAAGGGTGTGATCCGCGTGAATTGTTTGTAACCAATGGGAATCGTTTGTTTTTTATCACTAAACTTACGACGGAAAACAAAATCCGTCGTAAGTTTATTATTTTATTAATTTTTTTAAAATCTGTCGTGGTCTGTATTGGTGTGCATGTGCATCGTTTGTTTTTTATCACTGAACTTACGACGGAAAACAAAATCCGTCGTAAGTTTATTATTTTATTATTTTTTTTTAAAATCTGCCGTGGTCTGTATTGGTGTGCATGTGAATTGTTTGTTTTTTATCACTGAACTTACGACGGAAAACAAAATCCGTTGTAAGTTTATTATTTTATTAATCCGTCGTAATATACACCGTTGGATGTGTGTTTCTTGGTTTCAATCCAACGGTGGAGAGGGTGTGATCCGCGTGAATTGTTTGTAACCAATGGGAATCGTTTGTTTTTTATCACTGAACTTACGACGGAAAACAAAATCCGTCGTAAGTTTATTATTTTATTAATTTTTTTTAAAATCTGTCGTGGTCTGTATTGGTGTGCATGTGCATCGTTTTTTGTGTGCATGTGGTCTGTATTGTTTATTATATGTACCAGCCTACATTATATATTATTATTATTATTATTAATTAATATATTAATTATTTGATTTAATATAAAATTTTAATTTATTACAATAAATTTTATTTTTAATTTTATATTTACATATGTTCCATACTTAATTTCATGAAATAAATAAATATAATTACTTTAACATTATTTTTAAATTTATTATTAAATATCTTACCAATATTTTTAATAATTATTTTTAAAATTTTATTTAGTGTAGCCTAATATCGTTGAAGAAAGAATTGTACCAAGAAAATAAAAATTTATATGCATTTAAATTTATTTTTTATTTTTGGAAGGTATTAACAAACCATACGAATGTCAAAATATATCTAATTTAGTCATATTCCCAAAATTTTAAAAATAAAAAATTAATTAAATAGTAAAATTAGTAGTCAACTATTGATTTGACTAGTACTACTAACTAATTAGTGCAATTAGGTTAACATTCATTGAAAAAATAATGAGTATAATTAATTGGGTGTGTGTGAATTTTAATTTAAATTTTGGTCTTTTTTTACTTTTGTTTAATTTTTAATTTATTTTACTAATTAGTTAAAAATGGGGGGAAATAAAAAAATGGAAAATTAGTGAATAGTTATTATGACCACTTTGTTGTGTATTTTCGATGATCGAACCGTAAGTATGTCAAGATATATCTAATTTAATAATATTTCCAAATTTTCAAAAAGTAAAATATTAATTTGGTTGGCAATCTTCGTAAATCACTACTATATTGACTAGTACTCGTAACTAGTACTTTGTCCCATATTATTGTTTCTATTTGTTTAAAAATATTTCTCGACGATCGAACCGTACGAACGTCAAGACATATCAAATTTAATGATATTCCCAAATTTTCGAAAAATAAAAAATTAATTTGGTTGGAGATCGTAGTAGATCACTACTATATTGACTAGTACTCGTAACTAGTGCTTTGTCCCATATTATTGTTTCTATTTTTTAAACTATATTTCTCAACGATCGAACCGTACGGATGTCAAGACATGTCTAATTTAATGATATTGCCAAATTTTCAAAAAATTAAAAATTTATTTGGTTGGAGATCGTAGTAGATCACTACTATATTGACTAGTACTCATAACTAGTGCTCTGTCCCATATTATTGTTTCTATTTTTCAAAAAATATTTCTCGACGATCAAACCGTACGAACGTCAAGATATATCAAATTTAATGATATTCCCAAATTTTCGAAAAATAAAAAATTAATTCGGTTGGAGATCGTAGTAGATCACTACTATATTGACTAGTACTCGTAACTAGTGCTCTGTCCCATATTATTGTTTCTATTTTTAAAAATATATTTCTCGACAATCCAACCGTACGGATGTCAAGACATGTCTAATTTAATGATATTGCCAAATTTTCAAAAAATAAAAAATTTATTTGGTTGGAGATTTTAGTATATCAATATTGTATAGACCCGTACTTGTAATTAGTGCTCTGTCCCAGATTATTGTTTCTATTTTTTTAAAAACATTTATCAACAATTCAACCGTACGGATGTCAATATATATCTGAAATAATGATATTCCCAATTTTTTAAAAAATAAAAAAATTAATTTGGTTGGAAATCTTAGTAGAACACTACTATATTGTCTAGAACTCGTAACTAGTGCTTTGTCACAGATTATTGTTTCTATTTTTTAAAAAACATTTATCGACGATCCAACCGTACGGATGTCAATATATATCTAAAATAATGATATTCCCAAATTTTTAAAAAATAAAAAATTAATTTGGTTGGAAATCTTAGTAGAACACTACTATATTGTCTAGAACTCGTAACTAGTGCTTTGTCACAGATTATTGTTTCAATTTTTTAAAAAACATTTATCGACGATCCAACTATACGGATGTCAAAATATATCTAAAATAATGATATTCCCAAATTTTTAAAAAATAAAAAATTAATTTGGTTGAAAATCTTAGTAGAACACTACTATATTGTCTAGAACTCGTAACTAGTGCTTTGTCAAAGATTATTGTTTCAATTTTTTAAAAAACATTTATCGACGATCCAACTGTACGGATGTCAATATATATCTAAAATAATGATATTCCCAAATTTTTAAAAAATAAAAAATTAATTTGGTTGGAAATCTTAGTAGAACACTATTATATTGTCTAGAACTCGTAACTAGTGCTTTGTCACAGATTATTGTTTCTATTTTTAAAAAAAAATTATCGACGATCCAACCGTACGGATGTCAATATATATCTAAAATAATGATATTCCCAAATTTTTAAAAAATAAAAAATTAATTTGGTTGGAAATCTTAGTAGAACACTACTATATTGTCTAGAACTCGTAACTAGTGCTTTGTCACAGATTATTGTTTCTATTTTTTAAAAAACATTTATCGACGATCCAACCGTACGGATGTCAATATATATCTAAAATAATGATATTTCCAAATTTTTAAAAAATAAAAAATTAATTTGGTTGGAAATCTTAGTAGAACACTACTATATTGTCTTGAACTCGTAACTAGTGCTTTGTCCCATATTATTGTTTCTATTTTTTAAAATATATTTCTTGACGATCCAATCGTACGAATGTCAAGACATATCTAATTTAATGATATTCCTAAATTTTCAAAAAAAAAAAATTAATTTGGTTAGAGATCTTAGTAGATCAATACTATGTTGACTAGTACTCGTAACTAGTGCTCTATCACATATTATTGTTTCTATTTTTTTAAATATATTTATCGACGATCCAATCGCACGGATGTCAATATATATCTAATTTAATGATATTTCCAAATTTTCAAAAAATAAAAAATTAATTTAATTGGACTAATAAAAGATTTTAAAAAATTAAATGCTAACTTACGACGGAATTCCGTCGTAAGTTATTTGCCGCTTTTTTTTTATGAAAAATTTGAATTGACCGCCTATTTTTCGATGAAAAGTTGAATTTGCCGCCTGCCAACTTATGACGGATTCCGTCGTAAGTTCATTGCTAAACAAATTTACTACGAATTTGTCGCCGTAAGTTCACTACTATAAAAAGTAATTCATTTTACAATTAAATTAAATTACAATAAATGAATTTACGACGGATAATTCGTCGTAAGTTGGCTGCAAAAACGACATCGTTCCGTCATCATTAAAAACAATTCATTATGCATTTAAATTTAATTGAAAAAAAATAAATTTACGACGTAAATTCCGTCGTAAGTTTGCTACCAACACCAAACTTACGACGAATTTCCGTTCCGTCGTAATAACTTACGACGGTTTTTTGTTTCCGTCATAAGTTGGGTGCGAAACGACATCGTTCCGTCATCATTAAAAATAATTCATTATGCATTTAATTTTAATTGAAAAAAAATCAATTTACGACGTAAATTTCGTCGTAAGTTTGCTACCAACACCGAACTTACGACGAATTTCCGTTCCGTCGTAATAATTTACGACGGTTTTTTGTTTTCGTCGTAAGTTGGGTGCGAAAAAAAAAACCGTTGTAAGTTTGCCGTCGTAAATGGCCTGATTTCTTGTATTGATAGGGGCATGCGTACATCTACCTTCCTCAGACACCACTTTGAGTGGTATTATAACTGAGTATGTTTGATTTGGTTTATATATAGCACCTGGGCTTTCCTACCCTATCACAAAGAAATTTCCTGTGGAAAAAGGGAACCATCACGGAACTAGAGGTGCCCTGACCTAACAGGAATTCATTATTGATTGCACTTTATTCTAACGTTGTTGCGTATGTCTATGACGTATCAAATAGCTGTGTGCGTGACTGCGTGTGGTAGTTGAAATTACCAACTGATGACTTGGTTTGTGTCAAATATTATAAATTAAACCTCAAATTAAAAAAATAACCTTAAATAAAATTAATAGAAAATTTAACAATAAGCATATTAAAGTAACTTCTTAAGTTTAAGACGGGGATTAAAGCTCAGTGTAGTATTTTAGGACTTGTTAGACCATAAATAAAACCAAATATAATCAATATAACCTGCTTGCTTATTAGAGAGAGGATTAGGGTTGTCAAAAAAATTCAAAAATTCGTCCGAAATGTCTGTATTCGTATTCGAAAAAAATAAGATATTATCCGCATCCGAAATAATTAAGATATTATCCGTATTCGAATTCGACATATCCGAATATGGAAATGCAAAAATTAATATATATTTATATATAATATTTATAATTTATAATATATTTATAATTAATAATATATGTCTTTTTTTCATTATTTAATATATTTTTCAAAGATATATTTAAGTGTAGATATTTTTGAAACATATATATGAAATAAATATAATATATTATATTAAAAATATATCACAATATAAGTATCTTTTTAAAATATTATCAATTTGGATATTAAAATTTTTTGAAAAATCCGATATCCGTCCGAAATATTTGTATTCGTATCCGAAAAAAATAGAATATTATCTGTATCCGAAATAAATAGGATATTATCCTTATCCGAATCCGATAATTACGAATACAGATACAGATACAGATAGAATCGTATCTGGATCCAAAATATGTGTTTGACCGCCCTAACGAGGATTAATGGATGCACACCATGCTCTACTTTAAAAACTAGGGAGACTGGTTTTTCGTGAATACAGAACTTAGTAGATAATGCATGATTATTATAGTAAATGACAAAAAATTTCACATAAATATATACATATAAATTCTACCCACACACAAGATCAAGAATACATACATAAATTTAAAAATTCGAAAATTAATAAACCAATTAATGCATGCAACATTATAAATTAAAGATTAACATAAATTTATAATAAAATTTAAAAGTTAACAAATGTGTATCTTTTAATACATGAAAATCTAGTACATATAGGATGAATTAAATATTACAAGATGTTGTTAAAATGAAATTAAAAAATCATTAATGATGATAATTACCTAAAATATGATGGTAACAACCATACTTATTAGATCATGTAGTTTTATATTTATACTTTCACTCAAAGTTTTACTTACATTTATTTATTCAAAAACCTCCCACATAAAACAAAATTCTTGAAAATGATGTTTTTAATTTATATTTTTAACAAAATAATTAACCTATTTTTTGATATTTGGTTCCAATTATATATTCATTTCACACTTATGTTACCAATTAATTGTTATTTCTCTATTAAATACATTATGTACTGGAATAAGAAATTTTATATTTTTATATATATTATATGCTTCACACTTCCGATCATCCACAATTTTTTTTCTCAAAATCTACAATCTATTTTCAAAACATTTCATGATAGAATAAATTTTTTCTGAAAAACAAAATCATTATACTACAATTTTTAATTGTAGAACTTTTTTCATAAATAAATAGGAAAAAGTAAATTTTTGCACATTTACTTTTGTTAAGAATAGCTATTTGCAATTTTACTAAACTATTTACAATTTAACTATACTAAGTTTCAAAATTGCAAAAACCCTAACCCTTCCCCCCATCCCTCCTCTTTCATAATCAGCCATTTGTATCTTTTTTTTTTTTTAAGGTAGGATGCTATTTTGGTGTATTTGGGTTGCATGGCCCCGCAGGGGCAATCACTTTCAACTGAACATGCAACTAAATTACTGATTTCATGTTCCATTTTTCAAAAGTGATTTTCGACCTCATTAATATATATATATATATATATATATATATATATATATATATATATATATATATATATATATATATATTTTAATGAGGTCGAAAATCACTTTTGAAAAATGGAACATGAAATCAGTAATTTAGTTGCATGTTCAGTTGAAAGTGGTTGCCCCTGCGGGGCCATGCAACCCAAATAAGCAACTGAATGCAACCCAAATCAGCAACTGAATGCAACTTTTTTTTTAAGGTGGGATTCTATTTTGGTGGATTTGGGTTGCATGGCCCCGCAGGGGCAACCACTTTCAACTGAATGCAACCACTTTCAACAAGTTGAATGTGGTTGCATTTGGTTGAATATTGCCCCTAGCGGGGCCTTGCAACCCAAATCCACCAAAATCATCCCACCTTAAAAAATAAGTTGCATGTGGGTTGCATTTGGTTGAATATTGCCCCTGGCGGGGCCTTGCAACCCAAATCAGCAACTGAATGCAACTTTTTTTTTAAGGTGGGATTCTATTTTGGTGGATTTGGGTTGCATGGCCCCGCAGGGGCAACCACTTTCAACTGAATGCAACCACTTTCAACAATTTGAATGTGGTTGCATTTGGTTGAATATTGCCCCTGGCGGGGCCTTGCAACCAAAATCCACCAAAATCATTTCACCTTAAAAAAAAAGTTGCATGTGGGTTGCATTTGGTTGAATATTGCCCCTGGCGGGGCCTTGCAACCCAAATCAGCAACTGAGTGCAACTTTTTTTTTAAGGTGGGATTCTATTTTGGTGGATTTGGGTTGCATGGCCCCGCAGGGACAACCACTTTCAACTGAATGCAACCACTTTCAACAAGTTGAATGTGGTTACATTTGGTTGAATATTGCCCATGGCGGGGCCTTGCAACCCAAATCCACCAAAATCATCCCAACTTAAAAAAAAGTTGCGTGTGGGGTTGCATTTGGTTGAATATTGCCCCTGGCGGGGCCTTGCAACTCAAATCAGCAACTGAATGCAACTTTTTTTTTTAAGGTGGGATTCTATTTTGGTGGATTTGGGTTGCATGGCCCCGCAGGGGCAACCAAGTTCAACTGAATGCAACCACTTTAATATTGCCCCTGGCGGGGCCTTGCAACCCAAATCCACCAAAATAGAATCCCACCTTAAAAAAAAAGTTGTATGTGGGGTTGCATTTGGTTGCATTCAGTTGAATGTGGTTGCATTCAGTTGAATATGGCCCCTGGCGGGGCCTTGCAACCCAAATCCACCAAAATCATCCCACCTTAAAAAAAAAAGTTTCGTGTGGTTGCATTCGATTGAATGTGGTTGCATTCAGTTGCTGATTTGGGTTGCATGGCCCCGCAGGGGCAACCAATTTCAACTGAACATGCAAATAAAATTCTGATTTCATGTTCCATTTTTCAATTTTCATTTTCGACCTCATTTTTCGACTCTAACATATATATATATATATATATATATATATATATATATATATATATATATATATATATATATATATATATATGCCAGGGGCAATGGATCTATTAGAGATGAGGTGTTCTTTATTGTTTGTTATATAAGGTGTTTGCTATGGAGTACAACCCTATATATATATATATAGTTCAAAAATGAGGTCGAAAATGACAACTGACAAATGGAACTTGAAATCAGAAATTTAGTTGCATGTGGTTGCATTCTTTTGCAAATTTAGTTGAATTTGGTTGCATTCATTTGAATATGCCCCTGCGGGGCCAGGAAACACAAATCCACCAAAATAGCCCCCACCTTGAAAAAAAAAAAGTACAGTCGAGCTTCACATAAAGAAGGGGGAGTGGAGGGTTAGGGTTAGGGTTAGTATTTTTGCAATTTAGAAACTTAGTTAGTAAAATTACAAATTGGTATTCTTAACAAAAGTAAATGTGCAAAAGTTTACTTTTTCCTATTTATTTATGAAAAGAGCCCAACAAATTTTGCCACAAATTGATTAAAAAAAAAAACACAATGTAAATAAGGGACTAACGTTCTAGACTCATTTAATTAAATGAATCCCAGATTAGTTGATCAGTCAGCATTAAGCATTTTATGATTTTGTTGAAAAGGATTAGGCAAACGGAAAGGCTGGAAGAAAAACTATAGGCAAACGGAAAGGCCAGGAACTACGGAAATAATGATCGGTTTTATTCTTTATTGTTCGTGTAGGATCCATTAATAATATTAGTCGGTTTTATTGGTTGGATTAAATTGACGTGGCCCGTCAATCAACAAAATGGGCTCCATAAGACCTGTTGGTCGGTTTAAATGGTCGGTTTTATTTTTTTATTATTCGTGTGGGATCCACTAAGAAGATTGTTCGGTTTTATCGGTCGGATTAGACTGACGTGTCCCGTCAGGCAACAAAAATGGGCTCCACAAGTCATATTGGTCGGTTCAAGTGGTCGGGTTTAAATTAAATTCGACCGTCGTACCTAATGGTCAGATTTAGCTCGAGTAAAATGTTGGTCGGATTTATGATGATCGAAAAAGACTATGTTTCTTGTAGTGTAGCATTGTAGTGTAGCAGTACATGCAAAGGAATGAAGCCTGATCTTGCTAAGATAAGCACCAAACTTTGTATATACTTGTTTCAAAAGGCATGTTCTCCATTTTTTTAATTAGCTAGCTTCTATTTATATGTTACCACAAAGTGATAATGAAACTGTTGCTTATATGTAATTTTCAAATTGTTAAGTTATAACCCCTTGTAATAAAATGGGCCACTCCAATTTTTGAGTACACATTGACAAGCATGCATAAAAACCTAAAATATTAACCAAGAAGAGGAGAAATATTGAAGAGTGAGGGTAAGATTTGCAAAGCTACAATTGATTTTATATTTCAGATATAACATACATATATGTAGCACTCATTTATCTGTATAAAATCCCAGGAATATTACATTACAGTTTTTTGCTCTTAACTTTTATATTGCAATAATAAATCTTGGGCACTCGCAAAGAAAAGAACCGCTTCTCACACTACTACAGTATTACTTGCAAGTTGCAAGCATATATTCTACCCATGCTGACCCGGACTTCTTGGACCCGGACCTTTTGGAGAAGGACTTCCGATGATTACGCCGCCATGTTGCCCCCTGCAAATTGCAGTGATATAAGTATGGTGTGAACCAGCAGTTTCAGAATATTGATATATATGTAGGGACTGTTAACTTAAGTGAAAGAAATTAGGTATTTCTTAAGCTGATCATAAGCTAAACCTATAACGTGAGTTCTACTACATTCTCATTAATTAATTGATGGCAATTTTTTTATTAGGGAGACAAGATTACCTCCCTGGAGGAGAAAGCGTCGTACGGAATAAATAGCATCAACTGTTGGAGATGATGGATTGTCATGACAGATTGATTGAAACAAAGATATCATGAAGATAATACTGATTAGTAGCAATAACATGTTCACCACTTGTGGAGATGCAGGTGCCACTGAAGCCATTTCTTGTTCTTAACTAACTACTATATTGTAGTGCAGCGCCTTTCATATGAGAACTGAGTTTTATATATATAGTGAAGTCATAGAGTCATTTAGGTTTATGGTAATCTACCCATACACGTAAATGATTACTCTCTGTCCCTTTCCTCTGTAAACAGCGAGGAAGTGCAGGATGACAAATTAGGAAAAAAGATGTCCCTGGAGCCCTGACTTTTCTTTAGATCACTACAAGAAATATAGGCATTTCCGACAGACTTTTTGGCCTGTTTTTTGTCGGAAGAATGCTTCCTTCCGACAGAACATGTCTGTCAGAAAAGTCCTTGTCAAATGTTCATATTTGCGTCGGAAATTATCAATTGCGTCGGAAGATAACGGGGGACCCACTTTCTCTTTATTATACTATTAAACTAAACATCCAACGGAAAAATTTGTCAGAAGTTTGATTTTTGATTATTATCTACAAACAAACTAAATAATAATAAAATATTCATATATTATATTCCAACAAACCTTCTGTCGGAAGCAGAAAATTTTAAAAAAAAGGAAAAATTAGATAAATATGTTTTTCTATTGAATTCAAAATACAAATCTTTGACGGATGAAGTAGTCGTATGTTCAAAACTTCCAACAACTATACTAATGAGTCAAAAATTGTGAGTACATATTTTTTACGAAATGAACAATGCATTTTTTATAAATCAAACAATACAAACAATAACATCCCTATTTCAACATCGACAATTTTTTATACAACAAAACTTAAAATTAGCCTAAATGGGGTTTCCTTTCCCTAACATCACCACTGATTACCATGATTACCAGTGATTACCATGATCCTTTCCCTAACAAATGATAATGGGGTTTCCTTAACAGATGCAGCCACCACTTCAATTGCTTTTTGTGCAGCTTCACGTTCCATAACAAGCAATGTGTTCGTTTTGTCAACCTTATTTTGCATGCGTTGCAACGAATTTTGTAACTTCATTATCTCCTGTCCTTTTGCCTCTTCTAAATCAGTCTGTATGAGTGACAATCACACTTTAGGTGTTAGACAGGGGGAATGGATGGAGAGAGAATAGTTAGGCCATAACTTACTAAAAGTTGCTAGCAGAGGACTTCTTGTTAATTAATATTGCACTGGTCTAGCTTATTTTAGTTGTACATTATACAGACAGTAACAAATTTGAGTCCCATAAACTAATAATTAAACACAAGTGCAGTTGTGGTTTTTCTAATATTATCTTCATCTTATCCTGTTTCTCTATCAAGGAAAATAAATAGATGTAAAAAATGAGCATGTTTTTTATGTTAAAAGGGAATAAATATATGTATAATCATATTCAGAATACCTACTGGTAAATTGTCAAGCAGAGCCAAAGAAAAATACTCTTAAATCCATACAAAGCCATGAAAGAGTGTACGACATGGAGAAATATGTTAATAAATCTGGCAGGGCAATGTTTATCTGCAATTATCTGACTAGCTGGAATAAATATGTAAGGAAGAAAGTAAGACCTCATTGCACTATACCTTGGCTTTTTTTAAGAAGTACTCACTGATAACCACTGGTTGTACTAATCCATTCGAATAATGAAGGAGCTAGAGCATGGTGAACCTCCGCCGCCATATGCCTTAATTATTCAGATGTAGAGAAAGAGAACTGAGTCATCAAGTTATCCATAACTATCCTTGATATGAAATATAAAACAAAGCTAGTCCATATTATAGTGCTTCACACCTTTGCAACTTCTGATGTATTAGTAACCTCATCCGTACTCTAACAGCTCCTATAGGCCTGATGTAATCACTCTTTCAATTAATTTAATTGTTTTCTGAATAGGTAAGCTCATTACCAAAACTAGATTAACTTGGCGAGGTTGAATAACATTGAGGATTTTCAAGGAAAAAACTATTTGAACAAAATAGCAGACAAAAAACAAGGCACTAGGTGACATAAGCTCCATACTCCATGATGTTTACCAATTTAATTTATACTTTCATCCAGTTTCAGCTGAATAGGTAGGGTGTTTGATAGCCCTGCGTAGACATCAAAAAATAATGAACATGTAAAATTCAAGTAAGGCAGGCGTGTTATCTAAAACAAAAGTAATAATGGAACTGGAGAAACTGATTGTACAATTAAATTGAAGCAAGCTGTTATCACCCTTTCAATAAATAAGTTTAAGTTTAGTGGTCATTTCTTGCGATGAATTGTTTCAATGGTCAATTCTAGCGATGAATTGTTTCAAAACGAATCAAGATTGCTTTGGCACATCAAGCCTGCCATTTTGGAGCATCACAAAAGCATCATATTATAGTTATATTTTCTATTTTGGACTCTGTCCTCTTAGCATTTAACAACTTGCATTGTCTAATTTTGATATTTAGACAAAATTTTGATACGTCTAGGCTTACTTGTTATGCCACAACATGATTCGATATTATGAAATACTTGTTTATGTTTAAGCTTACTTAATATGCCAGAACCTAATCTTTAACGTCTTAGCAGATCAAACTTACTTGTATGTTAAATACTGCATAGTGCTTACAATAGTTAGACTAAAATAAGCAGGAAATTGGATGTTACCTCAAAGTATGCACTGTAGAAAGATCCTCCAAATTCAGCACACCATGACGTTCTTAAGCATGAGTTATCCCCACAAGCATATGCATCCCTGTTTTTCTGGTCCAACATGAGAAACTATTGCAAGAAAAGAGGACCCCGAGATACAATTGTATTTAAATGCACTGATATAATTAATATCAATACCTCTCCTGATGTTTTGATTTAAGACAATGTCTTTTTGCCTCTTGATACAAATGTAATTAAATGCTCTGATTCTATATAAGCAAAATTAACCTTATATGCAGATTTACCTAGCTATTCCTTCTTGAAAAATAGAAAAAGTCAAAAAGTCACTAGTCGAAATCTGATAATACCTTTAGTACCTTCAGGGCTTTGATGACTTCACTAGAACTCATAAATAACACTCATACATGCTTGCTTACCGTATTCATCCCATTTGCTTAGCCTATTCAAGCTGTTTACATGTCTTAAATCCATGTTTATTTGAAGGACTTCCTTTAACTTCCAAGGGGCATGATGTTGAGCCAATTTCTCTAATTCGTTTTGCTACACATCTCGAACAACAATATTCTCAAATTCGGAAGAATGGGCCACCATGTCAATCACCTAAAACAGAAGTAAGATCACCAACTGAAATCATTACAAACAAACATTCATAATCGAAGTCAAAATCATTAATACATGTACATTTAACAAACAAAATCAAAGACTAATGAGTTAGTAAAGAAGAAAACCCAATTAAGAAGAAGAAGATGAAGACCCATAGAAACCCTAATTTAGAGAACCCCAATTGCTTGTAGTTCCAATCGAAGCCCTAATTGCAGAGTAGAGATTGTGAAGTACCCATAAAGAACCTAAATTAGAGAACCCTAACTGCTGATTAGAGATTGTGAAGAACCCTTAGGGTGTGTTCACTTGGAAAGAATTGAATGAGGTATGAATGGAATGAAAATTGTAAACAAAATTTATGAAGAAAGGGGAATGTTGGGGAAAATAATGAACAAATATGAGGGAGAAGAAGATTTTTATGATGAAGATTGCAAGGAAAATGATGAAAATTGGGAATGGAGCATTCCTTCCAAAACATGTGGGTTAGAATTTTAGTTCAAATTATTTGGAGAGGAATGAAGCAAGGAATGAAATTTATAAACACTTTCCCCAATCTCCCCCAAATAATAGTATAAATTTCATTTCATTCTCCTCTCATTCCATTCAATCCAAGTGAACATATAGCATTAGAGATTGTATTGCCCCTTGGGAGAGAGAGAGATGAGAGAGTTCACTGAAGAGTGTTGATTGAATATTTGACCCGCCTGATGCGAAAATATTTAGACAAATATTGACCCGCCTAAATTAAATAATTTAGTGAAAATTGACCCGCCTAAATATTTAGACAACTGACCCGCCTAATTAATGAGTATATATATTCAGTCTGTCTATTTTTTAACTGATAAATAGGGATGATTATTCGATTATAATCGAATCGAAATTCTGAATATTGAAATAATCGAAATGTTGAATAGATTGAAAAATTATAAATAAATCAAGAATGGAAATAATTTTTTTATTTTACCGAACTGAATTTAATATTTCGGTTAAAACCGAATACTGAAAGAAATAACGGAATTGATATAAATATATATTTAATATATAAATATATAATATAAATATATAAATAATAATTTAAATATATTATAATTTATATATATTATAATTTATATATATTATAATTTATATATATAATATATATATATATATATATATATATTATATATTATAATTTATAAATATATATTATTATATATAATAATTTATATATATTATATATATAAACAAAATTTAATATTTTTTTAAATATATGATATAAATTATTAAATAATTTATATATATAATTTGATCTTCACTCCCGTACGGTTTGATCGTCGAAGTTCTATTTCAAAAAAATTGAATGAAGAATGAGGAACAAAAACTAGTTTATGGGTTAAAGTCAAAGTAATAGTTGACCGTAAATTACATAATCAAATAAATTTTATAATTTTTTAAAATTTTGGAATAACATTTGAAAAGATTGATCTTGACTCCCGTACGGTTCGATCGTCGAAATTCTATTTTAAAAAAAAATAATTTGGTTGGAGGTTTTAGTAGATCACTACTATATTGACTAGTACTCGTAACTAGTGTTATGCCTCATATTATTGTTTCTATTATTTAAAATATATTTCTCGACGATCCAACCGTACGGATGTCAAAATATATCTAATTTAATGATATTCCCAAATTTTCAATAAATAGAAAATTAATTTGGTTGGAGATCTTAGTAGATCACTACTGTATTGACTAGTACTCGTAACTAGTGCTATGTCCCATATTATTGTTTCTATTTTTTAAAATATATTTCTCGACGATCCAACCGTACGGATGTCAATATCTAATTTAATGATATTCCCAAATTTAAAAAAAAAATTAATTTGGTTGGAGGTCTTAGTAGATCACTACTATATTGACTAGTACTCGTAACTAGTATTATGTCCCATATTATTGTTTCTATTTTTTAAAATATATTTCTCGACGATCCAACCGTACGAATGTCAATATATATCTAATTTAATGATATTCCAAAATTTTCAAAAAATAAAAAATTAATTTGGTTGGAGGTATTAGTAGATCACTACTATATTGACTAGTACTCTTAACTAGTGCTATGTCCCATATTATTGTTTCTATTTTTTAAAATATATTTCTTGACGATCAAATCGTACGGATGTCAAGATATATTTAATTTAATGATATTCCCAAATTTTCAAAAAATAAAAAATTAATTTGGTTGGAGGTCTTAGTAGATCACTACTATATTAACTAGTACTCGTAACTAGTGGTATGTCCCATATTCTTGTTTCTATTTTTTAAAATATATTTCTCGAAAATCCAATCGTACGGATGTCAAGATATATCTAATTTATTTATATTCCCCATTTTTTAAAAAATAAAAAATTAATTTGGTTGAAGATCTTAGTAGATCACATATTGACTAGTTCTACTAACTAGTACTTTGTCCCCTATTGTTGTTTTGGTTTTTTCTTTTTTAATGTTTATCAATGATTCAATGTTACGAACGTCAATATATATCTAATTTAGTAATATTTCAAAAATTTTAAAAAATAAAAATTAATTTGGATAGTAAAATTAGTAGTCAGATATTTATTTATCGATGATTTAACATAATTATTTTCATAATTTATTGATTACATTTTTATTAAAATGTCGTTCAGCCCGATGATCCAACCATACGGATGTTAATATATATCTAATTTAATGACATTCCCAACATTTTAAGAAATAAAAATTTAATTTCGATAGTAATATTAGTAGTAAAAATTAATTTATCGTTCAACCCGATAAATTTTTTGATTGATTTCTTCGATGATCGAACCATACGGATGTTAATAAACATTCATTTAGTGTTGGATAAAAATAATCAAAAAATAAAAGGTCGGGTTGTAAGTGATTTTAACAAAAATATTGTAAAAGTGATGCTTCTTGTAACGGGGCAAGATCCAGGTTCACTGAATAATATTTTTAAATGATTTCTTCGATGATCGACCCATACACATGTTAATAAACACTCATTTTAGTGTTGGAAAAAAATAACCAAAAAATAAAAAAGTTGGGTTGTACGAGATTTTAACAAAAATGTAGTAATCAATTTCTGACGAAATTCATCAAATTCTGACGAAATTCATCAATTTCCGTCAAAAGTACTGGGAATTTCCTAGTACTTCTGACGGAATTGATCGACCTGTCAAAAGTTGGCAAAAAAAAATTTCTGATGATAATTTATCAAGTAATTATTTTTTAATATAACACTTTAAAAATATATGAAAATTTTGAAAGCTTCCGACAAGGTTTCTGTCAGAAGTTTACATATTTTTTGTTACCAAATATTGATTTATCTATTTTAGATATTTTTTTAAAAATGAAAATGTTGTGAACTTCTAACGGACGAAAAGTATCGGTCAGAAGATTTCTTTAGCGGGAAATTTTATTAATATAATATTCAACTTCCGACACTACTTGAAGTTTCATCGGATGTTAGGGTAATCTTGTGACGGAAAAGTTAATCTATCGTAAGTTAGGTTTTGAAACGAATTCCGTCAGAAATTTGTCATCAGAAAAGCCTGCATTTTTTGTAGTGGATGTCCCTGTCCAATATATACGTATTCACATTTGTATATAATATCGTGATTTTTTTAAAAGAACAAACAAATTTTGTAACAATAGAGTTTAAACAAATTCTACTTCGTCACGTATGGTGGACTGATTTTCCTCCAGGTGCATGCTTATGCTTGCATATCTTATTTCATAGTAAAATCCGGTGACAATAATAATGTCGAAAAAATCTTTATTCATTTTAGTGACCCACGAACGAGGAAATCGAGTGCAAAGTGTTTTCACCAAATTGTCAGGAGAGCTTCTAATTCGACAACGCTTACTCACGAATTTTTAATTTGATTAGTATTCGTAGGGATATCTATACTATACTATATTATAATAAGCAAAAGGGGTATAATTTGTAGTTGGTTACCCCTTTTTTGGTTATCCTCATTTTTGGTTATCCTTCATTTATCACCGTTAGATCAGCAACTCAAATAGATCATGACCGTTAGATATAACAATACTAAAAGTTATATGCAGAGGTTCAAGGTTCGATTCCCGCTAATAACATATTAATTTATATTTAATACTAAAAATTATTATATATATAAAGATGTAAGGTTTGAATCAATAACATATTTAAATTAATATTTATAATATTATATTATATTATAAATAAATTATAAAAAATTAAAAGTAACCCTATCCCCATTTTTGGTTATCCTTCATTTATCACCGTTAGATCAGCAACTCAAATAGATCATGACCGTTAGATATAACAATACTAAAAGTTATATGCATAGGTTCAAGGTTCGATTCCCTCCAATAACATATTAATTTATATTTAATACTAAAAATTATTATATATATAAAGATGTAAGGTTCGAATCAATAACATATTTAAATTAATATTTATAATATTATATTATATTATAAATAAATTATAAAAAATTAAAAGTAACCCGTACTTTGCACGGGCTATAAGCTAGTATTATGTAATTTGTAGATTAGACTTTAATCTTCATGTTTGTTTCTATTAATATGCATTTTTTTATTTTAGATTGCATGTAGATAGAAAATCTATAACTTTATTGTTTCGTTTTATCGATTTTTTTTTTTGCTAAGCTGTTTTATCGATTTTTTAACAAATTAAATAACAAAAAGAAACGTAAAATTACAACATAAAAATGCAAATTTAAGGCCAAATTTATGAGTCAGAAATTCTGCTTTTTTACGGATCCCTATCTTGTTGACGTTCTACTGATTGAGCTCTGCATCTTACAATTGCTTCTCTTTTTAGTTCGACAGTTTAATCCACAAACATAAATTTAAAAATTCGATCGCAAAATTTTCGTTGATTCTAGGCGAGTGGAACTTAGTAAAATGCAATCGAATTTAATAAATTTAATTGGCTAAATTCGACTGACTAAATTGAATTCAAATTATAAAAAAAATTGAAAATTTAAAAATTTTGAATTTAACGCTTTAGGCATGTTAAATTCGGCCGGATACGATCAAATATATAAATTCGATCGAGAATAATGTACCATATCTTGAAAACAAAAAAATACAACAAGAGTTAATTAGATATTTTTTGTACCAAGGGCATATTATATTTACATAGTACCGTCGTACGTATTGATGAATACTTGGTTTCTGTCGGCTAGGGATGGCAACGGGTTGGATCGGGTTGGATATCTGTGATATCCAAATCCAAACCCGAATCCTTAATCCAAATCCAAACCCGATCTAAATCCAAATGGATCCAAATAAAAATCCAAATAAATATCCACATAAATATTCAGAGACAGAGTGTAGACTAGAAGACTAGCAGTAACACAGCATGTGTATCAAAATTGCCTGAACTAAGAAATTTCATAGTAGCACATCATGTGTATCAAAATTGCCTGAACAAAATTACATAGTGTAACTAAGTAACGGGTATTTATTTTTAAGGAATAAATTATAATATATATATAATTTATATATGTATATATATCGGGTTTTTTTCGGGTTTCGGGTTTGGATCGGGTTTGGATCGGGTTTTCGGGTTTCGGGTTTGGATCGGGTTGGATATAACTAATATCCAAATCCAAATCCAAACTCTTTCGGGTTTAAAAATCAAATCCAAATCCAAATCCAAATCCAAAAAATCGGGTTCGGTAAAATCCAATCAGATCGAATTGGATCGGATATCCGTCGAATCGGTTTTTTTTGCCATCCCTACTGTCGGCTTCCAAGTCCTACCCTATCACGTACCGATAAAATACTTGTGGAAAAAGGGAACTAGCCCGTCACGGTTCGTCATTATTGATTGCACTTATTCTAACGTTGTTGCGTATGTCTATGACGTACCAATACTTTGAATTGAACTAGAGGTTCTACTGTGGGTAAGTGAAATTTTGTACCACTTGATGATTTGGTTACGTAAAAAACAAATCAAATCTCGAATTAAAAATAACCTTCAACGAAATTAATACAAAATTTAACAATGTACATATATGATTAAAGAAACTTTTTAATCTTTTCAAGTTTTCAATTTGGTTTCAAAAAATTGGTCGAAAATCACAACTGAAAACTGGAACTTGAACTTTCAATTTTCAGTTTTCGGGTGCATATAAAGTTGCATATGCTATATAGGAAGCAGACGAATTTCCAACATTTGCAATTTTTGCAACCTCCGGTTTTAAATTGCAACCTTAGCAACATGGCTGCGCCGCTTGAAATAATAAATGAGATTACAAAGGTTGCACACGTTGCGAACCGTATTTTTGGAAAAATAATTTAAAAAAAATATATTTTTATAAATAATTTTAAAAGTGGTAGTATTTTTTAAAAAATAATTTGAAGGATGGATATTTTTAAAAAACCCCCTAAAAAGAAAAGGCGATGAAACAAGAAATATTTAACTACCAGGTGCTTAGAAAATTTTCAACAATTTGAAAAAAAAAACGAATACCGATATGAGCAGGTTCAACCGTCTTTTTAGCTTATTTTTATATAAAAATATATAATAATAACTTTTAATAGTTAGAGCATCTCCAATGGCGTTACCTAAAAATGATTGTCTAAATTACATAAAATATTGATTATGTAAAATTTGTCGAACCTGTAAGACATTGTGTTCCGAGGGTATTGGCTATAATGATTGGCTATATTTTAAAAATGGTATGTTATTAATATTTCAAGTTGTTATTAAAGTAATATATAATTTTAATATAGAAATAAGTGATGTGGCAATTCACTACAGGTCTGTAGAGGTTCGACAAATATAGCCAACATCAAGAGATTATCTATAATTATAGATAACAGTTTTGTCCCATTAAAATATATTTTTAATTATAATTAACAGTTTTGTAAGAGATTATCTATAATTATAATTATTTATAATTTTTATAAAATATATTTCTCGACGATCGAACCGTACGGATGTCAAGATATATCTAATTTAATGATATTCCCAATTTTTCAAAAAATAAAAAATTAATTTTGTTGGAGATCTTTGTAGATCACTACTATATTGACTAGTACTCGAAACTAGGGCTATATCCGATATTATTATTTCTGTTTTTTTAATTATATTTCTCGACGATCAAACCGTACGAATGTCAAGATAAATCAAATTTAATGATATTCTCAAATTTTCAAAAAATAAAAAATTGATTTGGTTGGAGATCTTAGTAGATCATTACTATATTGACTAGTACTCGTAACTAGTGCTCTCTCCGATGTTATTATTTATATTTTTTTAAATATATTCTCGATGATCAAACCGTACGGATGTCAAGATATATCTAATTTAATGATATTCCCAAATTTTTGAAAATTTAAAAATTAATTTGATTGGATTAATAAAAGAAAAAAAAATTGTATGCTAATTTACGATGAAAATTCCGTCGTAAGTTATTCGCCGCTTATTTTTACATGAAAAGTTGAATTTGTCACCTATTTTTAGATGAAAAGTTGATTTGCAGCCTGACAACTTACGACGGATTCCGTCGTAAGTTCAATTTAAGTTAAACTATTCTTATAATATACATAGTTTTTATTTAAAAAAATAAAATAGTGAACTTACGACGGATTTTTCGTCGTATGTTTGCTTCTAAATCGACGTCATTTCGCCATCAGAAAAAGTTATTTATTTTGCAATTAAATTTAGTTAAAAATAACGAAATTTACGATGGACAATTCGTCGTAAGTTCACTGCAATTATTTTTCAATTAAATTTTAATTATTTGGAGCTAAATTTTATTAATAAAATATTTATCATGCGACGAATTTCATTTCCGTCGTAAGTTGGGCGCGAAATTTACGACAGATTTGTGATTCCGTCGTAAGTTGGGCGCGAAAATTGCTTCCATCGCAAGTTGGCCGTCATAATTGGCCAAATTTCTTGTAGTGACAAAAGGTCGTTTGACAAAAAAAATACAAAAGGTCGGACAAACAAATAAATGAATTAAACAGAAAATGTGGTAGGATTGAAGCCCTAGATTTCATTCTATACCAAATTCCAATATATGTTAAGTAACTAATTCATGTAAAATTTTATGGTGTTAAAACAAAACTCAAACTCGATCATATACTATTGAACAATAATTATATATTGTTTTCTAAAAAAATTTATACTAAGTACCTTGTGAATGAATCTAATAGATATATCAAAGCAATTAATTTTTTTGAGACTTAAAACTGAACTGTAATATCAATTTTGTTGTGTAGAGTGTTACTTGGGATACGCTGTACAGAATGTTCAGCATCTACCAGCGGAGACGATGATATGTCATGAGAAGTTGATTGATATGGAGAAAGTACAAGGAGAAGAGTGATGATCAGTAACAAGAGTAGTTTCATCACCAAAAAAGATGCAGCAACTAATCTCAATATGATAGTATTACTTGCTTACATAGTTACATGAGAGCTAAGCGGATCGAGTCGTGTAAATACATGCAGTAAGTTCCATGCTTGATGAATTTATATATAATTGAAGAATCTCAATCCCTTTCATGCACCAACCACAATTAGAAGCTAGAAGATTAAGGACGGATCGATGTAGAGGTTCACGGGGACTTGCGTGCATCAAAGGAAGTTTCCATATTCATAATTAGTCAAGAGTAAGCCACCCACCATTTACAAAAGTGATACAATTAGTCAAGTACGTCAATCAGTTGATTAATTATTTAGGGATTCTGCTCCGTTCATTTCGCTAGTAATGCTTTATTAGTCCTCTCTCCTCCATTCCATTAGTACTGTTCATCACTAAAAATTCATATTTTATTTTATTATATTAATATTCAATTTATAATATTAAATTTACTAAATGAAATAAGAAATGAAGACAAAATTAGTAGAAGGGAAAGGGAGATAAAAAAATTTGTTATTGACAAAATTTATTCAACTAGCTAGATGACCTAGATTACCTTCTATTTAGTCATCCTCGATTAATGTGGACAACCTTTTCAAATTTTAAAAATACTTTAATATATATGATAAAGAGAAAATTACCAAAATAATTATTTTTTAGACTTAGTGGCCCAAAATACTGAAAAGCAGAATCACGGCCCTATTTACCGACCTAACACGTTGAATCGTGTTCCGTGTCTCAGAGATATCACGTTGAACCGTGTTACATATTATATATACATCCTTCCACTTCTTTCTTCTCCACAACACCCATTTCATGTATCTCCTTCACCACCTCCCCTGCTCTTCACCCTCTTAAGTACTACTACTCTGCACCTTACACTCTCTCTTCGTCCTCTTTTAGCTCACATTCTCCCTTCCTTGTACTGCTTCCCTCACTGCAGCTCTGTATCAACTTACTCTCCTACCTCATCTCTGCCTCGTCTCTCCATCACCTTAATACCACAACCTTACCTTCCCCTCTTCTTTCTCTTTAGCCTACCGATTTTCCTTCCTCTCCTGCTCCTTTGTACATCACCACTCGACATCACCCTCCTCTCTAACCCCTCTCGACCTCACCTCCTTGTAACCCCAACAACTCTAACCCACACACACAACGAACACATACCAGCCAAAACAACCATAAACCAGGCCACCAATTCACAATACTACAGAAAAACAAATAAATGATAACAAAATCCCCAATTCGAATCAACCATTCGGTCACACACACGCGCTGCAAAACACACAGACACCAACGGCTAACTGTCCACACCCGTATGCACACACCCAAAGGCTGTAAACACCCAAAATCGAGACACCCAGCAAGCTGAACAATATGGTGATGACAACACTAGCTGAGAATCAGACTCACTGGACCCATACATACGAACAACACATAAAACATGGGAGAGGGGTGGTTCGATGTTTGAAATAAACCTCATCATGGCATCAAGTTAACCACATACATAAGGTTCGACATGAACACACTAACTGCAGTACAGACACAACTAAAGGGTTGAAGGACTGAGAATCCGTATCTCTCTCTGCTCCTCTCCTCTATCTCTACCCCTTTTCATATGTTTATCCTGGCCCCGCAGGGGCGTCAACCATCGCCTCTATATCTCAAGGGGGTTGAAGGAATTTGGATTGTGAAGGTCACGGTTGTTTTGTTTATGGTAGAGAGATTCTGTGTATCACGTTGGACGGTGTACCGTATCTGTTTATATCACGGAACACAGGATAATGTATCTGTGTAATACGGAACACGGAATAACGCATCATAGTAATACGGAACACGGGGTAACGTATCCGTGCAATACGGAGCACGAAATAACGTATCCCGTCAGTATTTAGGGCCAAATATTTGGAAATCAATATTTTGGGCAAACAGTATTTATTTTGATTATTTAGGGCCTTCACCCTATGATAAAAGGGGATTTTATATTTGTAAAATATTACACATTTTTTTTTTATATTATGAGTAAGGTTTCATATAAAACTCTCTTAAAGAAAGAATGAGAGAACCTGAGATTCAAAAAAAAAAAATCTAAAAATTTGTTTACTTTTTTTATGAAAGAATCACATGTTTACATTTTCATTGACATTATATAATTTTTTTAATATTTGGAAATTGATTTTAGAATTAATTTTTGAAAAGTGATTATCCAATTCTTTTTTAACAGAGTTCTCTCTTGAAGTGGGATTTTTTTTTTTTTTTTTGCTAAATGAACTGGGGATATTTATATGTAATAGATATGGTGGCCATTGTTCCATGAATAACCATATTACGTGAATAACCGTGGAGAATCACTTAAAATATATTAAAATTGCCCTTATATAAGGGCCCCGTAGGGGCACCTTCACAAAAAAGTCTTATAATTCTATTCTCTATCTATTTATAAAAAAAATTACAAAAAATAAAAAAAATAAAAAAAATATTAAAAAATGATTACGTGGCAGCAGTTTTTTTAATTTTTTTAAAAATTTTTTTATGAATGGATAAAGGATAGAATTATAAGATTTTTTTGTGAAAAGGTACGCTACAATTTTAATCATTTTAAGTCGTTCTGTAAGATGGTTCTGCATATATGGGACTCTAGATATGATATGCAAATCCAGTATAAACAAACAATTTTTCTCCCTTTCCTCGAATAAGCGTGCAGGAGAAAAAGGCCCAAATACGAAGGTCGTCCTAAGCTAGTATTCAAAGGCACACTTATCTGAGCGTGGAAAACATACACTCATACACTGAAACTTGATCAATGAAACAGGTGAAAGTTGCCACATAGCATTAAAAAATACAAATTTTACACTGAAATATCAGGATTATTGCTCTGTTGTGCTTTACAATCAATACCATACACTGCTATAATAATCATTCGATGCAAATTTTACAAATTTTTTCTTAAAACTTAGAATGACATAGATGTATATAATATATTCATCTTTTATTAAAATTTTCTTCCACGCAACAGGAATGGGACCTCTTTTATAAGGATGACTCTTGCAAACGTTCTCACGGCTCCCGCCTACAGGTTGCAATGAAAAACCTTTTCTTTTTTTTTGTAAGTTCATAAAAAGTATAAAGTACAAAATCCGTCGACCAGCTAATTAGATTATATAAGATGTCAAGTACTTAGAGTTAAAAATGGAAATTTAGTGTACTTGAGTGGAATTATTACTTCCTTTTAACTTCAGAGAGCAAGCGCCGTGCAGAATAGTTAGCATATATCAGCTGGTAGAGTCAGTGATTTGAATTAAAGTATTATTGTTTGAAATGTTTATAAAAACATTAGCTTCCATATATCACAATTAACCATTAGCTTCCCTTGCTACAGCACCATCAACGTACTGAATACATTAATTATTTTGATTTTGGCCATAATCAAGAATTCATTCTAGCCTACCTTATCTCCTACTTCCGTCCAAGCTGTTGCTGACATTACAGCAATGTAATGGAAAAGCTTGAAGGTGGGAAGAAATTCTTTGACATTACAGCAACCAAGGAACCACATAATCCATTTGACGCCGTTCGGGGTGAGTTGAAACAAGGGGATCTCATATTGAAATTTACAGAGACACTTGATGAATTGGTGGCAGTGGGGGTTGTACCCAAATCTAAGGTGCTCCAGAGAAACTCCTACCAACCCGTCCCCGGACCTATGGTATATCCGTTCGTGGGGTTCGGGCCACCTCCAAACAACTTTATCGTCTAGATGAAAGCAAGCCCTAAAGCACTCATCTAACTTATCAGTATTGGCAATGTCCAACAAAGGTGCCACCTCCATAGAACACTTGTCATAAAAGACAGGACCCCTAGAAGACATTTTAAACATCTCGGATAAATCCCTATAATAATACTCATCGGGAACGGAGCGATCCTTCTCAACAAAATAAAATTGGACATCTTTCCAACGACCCTCAGATGTACTAAGGGTCTCCCCAAGGGGGAGTCGCAGGCTAGGGAGCTCGTCTTGAGTGGTTTTTGGAAGTTTCCTAGTTCTTTTGGTCATTGTAGAAGAAGAGGAGGAACAAGGTCCGGACTCGGTAGAAGTCTCTAGATCCGAAGAAGAACTAGAAAGTATAAACGAGGATCGGGGTCGCTTAGCCAATTGTTTCTTATACGCCATAAAACGCCACACTACCCCAGATCCCCCAAAATACAGCAAACCCCCGAACCAAAAAACAAAAACAAAAAGAAAAACACAATTATCAGAAACACCAACACGAAACCAGAAATCAGAACCAAAGATCTACGCAAATAGACACACATACATGCATACACAAAACAAAATTTGAAACCCAGAAGCTTCAAAACCCGGAAATTTCGAATAAACTAAACAACCACCATAGTCCCAAAACCAGAGATTCAAAAACACAAAGCCTTAAACGATCCAAAAAGCGAAACAATCACTACAACCCTAAATCCCAACAAATACAGTAACATGGACAGTAAGCAGTTACAGAGACAATGGCATATGAACAGTTGGGGCAAAAATAGTATCGAATTACTCCGCACAAAGTTCAAGTACATGCAAGAAAAGCGAAGAAATAAAGAGAACGAAACGCTTACAATGAGGAAGAAGAAGCAGAAAAGCTCTCACCACCGATCAGCAACCAAGGTTTTGAAGAAAAGAGAAGAGCGGAAAAGATGTACGATAAAAGTGAAAAAGGGGGAGAAATACAATTGAAATATACTTATAGAGAAGTTAAAATGAGCGAATGGAGGAGATGCTGCCACGTGGACGGCCAGGAAGAGCCTTGATTAAAACAAAAAAGGCTGTCAGAAAAAGCAATCATGACTGCGCGTTTAACGAGGAAAAAGGACAACCTCTGGAAATTCGAATCCACCAGCCTACAGCCCCGGACCACGTGCTCTACACGCAATCCAGGCCGGGGAGGCAAGAAATATGGAATTTTTCTTTTCATCTACTCAAAACGACGAACATCGAAATTCAGACTACTACTCCCCCATCCAGACAAATCTACATAGGGGAGTGGGGGGGCAAATGATAGGATACCCTTTACAAACAGCCTGAATTGCTATCCGGGCCTACGACAGTTACTGAATCCGGAGATATGTCACCGTTATCTGGTCCGGATCCGTGAGGTTACTCCAGTACGGGGTAATAGAGCATGTGGCGTCTCAAGGCTCCTGTCACCATCAAAGGGTCCCAACTAAAAACGATAGCTAACGATTACCAATAATTGGCATAATACAAGAATGAGGAGGTCACACTCTAAAAGGTGCCTGACACACTTTTCCACAATTATTCTCCTGGACAGGTGTCGTGCATCTGTGTGTCCCAAGTGTCCTACCTACCTAGAATTGAACACTCATGATTAAAGGTACCAACCCCTAAATCCTAATCCTGGGCCTATAAATAGACCCAGAAAAGAAGGTTTAGGGGTTACATTCTCTTGGACACATACTCATACACACACACCCTCCATAATTAGATACTCTGATTTTTATCTTTTATCCTCCAACGCCGTTGCTCATTCTCACGCCGGAGGTGCCGCAGGTCCAAACCCACCTCCCGACATTGTTTTGCAGAATCTCAACCACCAACTAAACCGCTCGCCAGGCATGGGGATGGCGGAGAAGACGCCGGATCGGAACACACGCCAGGCGTGGTGACGGCGGAGAAGACGCCGGATCGGAACACAGAGTTATCACTGACCACGTCCAGAATCACTTCCGCGTACATAATGAGGCGACAACAAATCTGTATATATGGACCATAATTGTGAGAGAACCAATCTGCGATTTGATAAAATTAAAGTGGTGTAGACTGATTCGTACCAACATAAAAAAATTTGTTAAAAACATCAAATGGATATTATCATTCACATTCACAAACCTGTGTAGAGATAAAGTGACATATGTAGTAGATATCAAATGGAGAATTTTCAGAGACTTAATCATAGATTAGTTAGAAATTATCGAAATTAACTACACAGGAACTGTTAATCTCGTATCCTTTTGTAGTATATATCTCAAATACCTCGCCTAGTAGCATCAGCAGTTGAAGATGATAAGGAAAGTATGAAGTGAAGACTGATTAGTAACAAGAGCACGTTGATCACTACAATATATGATGCAGCCACCGTACCCATTTCTTGTCTTTAGCTTGCAAATTAAACCAGAGTTCGATACGGCCTTAACATATCTGCGAACACTTATATAGGCTGTGAATCTGAATAATCGATCTCGTGCAACATAAAATTACAGGTCCCTTGACCTACACCGCACTTATTTACATTTATGATCACAAGTTTTGCCTTCAGTGGCAATCAACATCATTAACTTGTTTGAATTGTGTGCGCACTCATTTTTAACCTGAAAGACGGGTGTTTGTGGCACATATATACACTGATATGATGTACTCCTTCTGTTTTTTATACAAGTCGCTTGACTTTTCTGCACGTACTTTTAAATCCTTGGTTGTTGAATGCAGCTGCGGAGGACTTAGAGAGCACAGTTGGTTCTCCTAGTTCGGATTTTCGTCCGAGGAAGAAGACTTGTCATGATGCTATGGATAGTGCCAGGGTACAGGCATTGGAAAGAGCGAAGTGCTGCATCTCAGGAGTGAATCCTGGGTTGGCAAACGACTCTCAGGCTTTACTGGAACGAAGAGGTGCTAATCGAGATAAGGGAATTAAGCTTAAGCCTGCTGGACATGGAGACAATGCGGACAACAGACGTCTAGGACTGAAGATTAGGACTGCGGAACTATTTCTGGTTTATTTTGATTATTTTGCCTATTAAGATATGTAATTAATGATGCTGGTGTTAATGTTTGAACTTTGCTCGTCTTTATCTTGGTAAGGTAAACCTGAACTCGCTCTCACAGCAGCTAGGGTCTCCGTATTAGATTCCCTCTCCTTTATCTATTTATAAAATTATATGGTTAATTAATTAAAAAAATAAATTGTCCAAATTTTTGACATCTACTTAAAAGTTACTATAAGCATGTGTTCAATTCCTCCATCACTTTGTATATAAATATGTAGAGAAAACAGGAACATTTCAAATATGCAATGGTTCGACGTCTTATAATTCGAAATAAGAAGTATAATGTCATATAGTAACAATTAGCAAATTAATCTTGAAGTTCAAGATGCTAAAATTTTTATTAGGAAAGTATAACATTGAAATCAAGTCCCAGAAGTCCAGAAATAATAATATTACTTCCTTTCTTAAGTTCAGAGAGTAAGCGCCTAGCAGAAGAGTTAGCATCAGTTGGTAAAGTCAGTGATCGAAATAAAGTAATTACGAAAAGAAGAGTGACGAGTAACAGTAGCAAGTTGATCCCTCGTGTAGATATAGCCACTGAAGCCATTTCTTGATAATATATGTACAATCAAAGAGATCGATAGAGAACTACACTCTTTTGATCTTTCTTTTTTGTATACTCTAGCTAGTCTCTGCATAGCTGATCATTCTCATATATATACACAAAAAATTCCACTTACACGGCATTGGCCACTTACTTTCAATTTATGGGAATAACTTTGAAGACAATAGAAATTTCAAACTTACTTGCGCGTTTTCTTTTTCTAGCCCATGACAGCAGTCAGGACGTCATAGTGAATCATATGACTTGTGCCATGTACATTCACTGAACCTTATCTTTGGCTTAAGTATGCAGAAAAAAAAAATCATAAGATAAAATCAAGTAAATTCTTCTCCTCTAGGCCCTAGGGGATGAAATATCTTTAGTTACTTTCTTCCATGCTTCTAAAAATCATCAATATATTTTACCGATTAATTATTATAAGATCTTCTGTTGATTCGATTTTAAAATTCAATTAATTCTCATATATTTTTCTTAAACTAATATTTGTAGCTTAATAAATTATTATTGACTAGCCTATGACCCATGCTATGCACGGTTATTTTTAAAATTTTCTATTATTTATTATTTTTTTGATAAAATTTTAATTTATTTCATTTATTATTAAATTTTATTTTACATTAGTTGATTAATCTATGTTTTAATTTTTAGATTATCCAAATGAATAAATATATTATGATTGAAAATTTTTGGTTAATTATATTTTATGTTAACTCATATTAAATCTATAACCTTTATTAATAAGCGAAACACCCTTTTAACGTACCACTTTTGGTTTCACCCCTATTTTGGTTTCACCCTTATTTTATTTGCACCCCTATAATCCTATTTCTACTATAATTCTATGATGTTTTTTTAATAAAATAGAAATTTTATTATAATTATAGTACCTTAATTACAACTTTAAATAAAAAAATAGTTTCATCCCTAGAATCATATTCCCTTACAATTCTATGTTATTTTTTAAATAAAATAATAAAATTGAAATCCTATTATAATTGTAATACAATTTTTTATCATAATTTAGAAAAAAAATAATACGACCAATTCTCCAAAAGATTTTTCAAGGAGAACAACTAGAACATGTTTATATACACTACTCTAGAACATTCTTCCCTGTGATTTATGTTATATTTTTAAACAAAATATAATAAAATTTAAATCTTAGTATTATTATAATTCTTACATTGTATTAGCAAATTTTTTTTATTATAACTTATAATAAAAAAAAGATTACGATCAATTATCCTAAATATTTTTCAATGAAAACAATCAAAACGTGTTTCCATACACTTATATTAAACAATCTAAGTTTATAGTTTGTTAATAGCAAAAAGTATTTATGCAAATAACATAGTTATTTTTATAATTTTATAAATATATAATTAAATAAAAATTAGAAATTATTTAACATAAATCTCCGAGCCCGTGCTTCGCACGGGTTATCATCTAGTAAATATAATATATTAAGTAGTTATTATATATTTATTCAATCTTTTAACATTAAAATGATTTATCTTTACTTTATTCTTTCTTCTTGAAAGAATCAAATTTACAGTCTTCTCAAACCCATTTTCTTTCATTTCAATCTAATGTACATTATTATACATAAATATATCATATATATTTAAACATATTTTCTCCTCTATAATTTGTATGTAATCAATACTGTTCTATATATATATATAGGCAATTGATCAAATACAAACCAATCTTAAAATGAGAACTACAAACCATCACTAATTTGTACAATCAAAATCACTATTTTATATTTAATTTAAAAAATATAAAAAAGATCAAAATTATTAAAATAAAAAACTTCCCAGCCCCCCACCCCCCACGACGGCCGCCATCCCCACCTCCTGCCACCCCGCCCCCAACCTCCAACGACCTCTCCTATCAGGCCCCCAACCTCTGACGACCTCTTCCGGCAAGCTTCAACCACCAACACTGCCAGTCAACCACCATCACTACAAAACAGGACCTCCACACACCAGATCTGACTCCTAATCGTTCCTCCGGCGCCACCAGGCACGGATTCAGCCACCACCACATGCCCGATTCTTCACTTTTCCGGTAAATTTCTTCATCACCACCTCAGGCCCCATAGGGGCCCCGTCTTCATCGTCAAATCGTGATGATTCTTTCATACTTGCGATAGAAATGCGAAGCATTTAAGACAGGAAACGGATGAGTTAGGTAGTCATGAGGGCCGAAGGCTCTCGACACACCCGTCAATCGTCTATTGCCTTTACCATTGATTGTCATTCCTTACAACTTTTGAATGATAAAGGCGCGAAGCGCCGTAGGGCCCGTCTTCATCGTCAAATCGTGATGATTCTTTCATACTTGCGATAGAAATGTGAAGCATTTAAGACAGTAAACGGATGAGTTAGGTAGTCATGAGGGCCGAAGGCTCTCGACACACCCATCAATTGTCTATTGCCTTTACCATTGATTGCCATTCCTTACAACTTTAGAATGATAAAGGCGCGAAGCGCCGTACAAGAAGGTGCAAAGCTCCGTTAACCGGTAATGATTTGTAGAATTAGTGGCGTTGGTGGCGATAGCAGTGAGGTGGTGGTGGTGTGGTAGGGCTGGGGGTGGTGGGGGTGGTGGCGATAGGTGGGGGTGGATGGGTAGAGGGTAGAAGGTGTTTTTGGGGGGTGGGTATTAGTGATTTTAGGTTTATATATTAGTGATTTCACGTGGTTTGTAGGTTTGTATTTTAATTTGGTTTGTATTGGAGTAACCCTATATATATATATATATATATATATATATATATATATATATATATATATATATATATATATATATATATATATATATATATATATATATATATATATATATATATATATATATATATATGCAAGTGCTCAAATGAGATCCCTAATTAAAATGAGAACTGAGAATTCATCTCAGTCCTTTATTTTAATAAGACTCCTTTAATCTAAACCACACATTTTATTCTTTCTCTGCATTCATCCCATCGCCTATTATCCTGTAGTTTTTTACATTTCTCGCACTTCTTCTTCCCAATCTCCTCTCTCTCTATCTCTCTCTCTTTCTTTCTCTCTCTCTCTCTCTCTCTCTCTCTCATTAAACTACGAGCTCGAAATTGAAACATCTTCGAACCTTTAAAAAGTTTTCGAATTCATATTCCATCTTAGACTCTCATCTTCCCGACGTCGATTATAGACCATTACAGGCTACGATAGAAGCTTCGACGAATCTTTTGAAGGTATAAAAGAAGAAGATACGCCATGGATCAATTAAAATTTCAGTTCATCACGATGGAGGCTAACAATCAACGAGCAGTACATGGATGTGTGGGCTGGTGAAATGACGATGATGACTCAGATCTGGTGATTTTGATGCCATTACGAACTTACATCTGAATTGTTTGTATTTATTTTGTGCCCAGAATTTTTAGTGATTTGGGTGTAAATTTGGTGATTTATCTTTAAATTTTGGGTTGAATTTTAATTTGGTGATTTTGTAGTTGTTGATAGCGATTGTGATCTAAATCTTGGTGATTTGAAATGGCGATGATGACTCAGATCTGGTGATTTTGATACCATTACGAACTTACATCTGAATTGTTTTTTATTGATTTTGTGCCCAGAACTTTTAGTGATTTAGGTGTAAATTTGGTGATTTGTCTTTAAATTATGGGATGAATTTTTATTTGATGATTCTGTAGTTATTGATAGTGACTGTGATCTAAATCTTGGTGATTTGAATATAAATTTGGTGATTAAGTAGCTTATAGTATAGGGTGATTATGTCGATGTGTTTTATATTAGTGATTTGGATTCGAATTTAATAATCCATGTGGTGACGATTGTGTATATATACATTATGTCGTGGTGGTGATTGGTGTTTGGTGATGGTGGTGATGTTACTATGGTGGTGCAGTCGTGGTTATGGGGATGATTGTGGTCGTGAGGTGGAATGACGATGGAAATACAGTGGCAATTATTATGATGTAGGAGAGGGTGGTGGGTCAGTGGGGACGTGCAAGGACATACAAACATATGCTGTATAACATTTGTGTTGTGTATTTTTAACGCATCATTAATTCTGTAACTATCCCTGTAGTTCAGTTTAATTACAAAATTGTCACTGGGGTCTCAGTTCTCATTCTATTGGGGTCTCATTGGAATAACCCTATATATATACTCCCTCCGTCCCAAAAAGAATGACCCTTTGACTTTTTCACGCATTTCAATGCGCTTGGTTGAGGTACTTGTAAATATTATTTTTTCAATTTTTTTGTTTTGTATTAAAATATAGATCTTATATTTTTATACAAAATAAAAAATTAAAAAAATATTACTTATAAGTAGTTCAACCGAGCACATTGAAATGCGTGAAAAAGTCAGAGGGTCATTCTTTTTGGGACGGAGGGAGTATATATATAGGGTCTTACTCAAATAGAAACCAAATTAAAATAGAAACTAGAAACTAAACCCTAATCTAATATTTAAAGCTAATCTAATGACCAAACTAGGGGGACCCCAATATAAAAAGTTCATAATATTCTAGGCTCCATCCAGCAAAAAAAAAAAAAAATGTTTACTGCTGACGTGGCAGTGACGTCAGCGTGAACAGTAATTTTTTTTTTTTTTTGCTGGATGGAGCCAATAATTTTAAACACTTTTTGTGAAGGTGCCCCTGGTGGGGCCATTAGAATGAATGAAATAGAATTTATTTAATGTTAGTTTCTAGTTTCTATTTAAGAGTTGGTTTCTATTTGATACTTTGCCTATATATATATATATATATAGTTATTTATTTATTTATGGGTTAAGTTCAAATTAAAACCTTATATTAACTTAGAATTAGTGGGTGTAATAGTGATTTTATTGTTAAAATAAGTGAAGTAGTTGGTGTAATAGTGATTTTATTGTTAAAATAAGTGAAGTAGTGGGTGTAATAGTGTAAAGTGTTGAAAAAGTGGAGTGAAGTAGTGGATGTAATAATGTATTTTATTGTTAAAAGTTACTATTTATGGTATGTACGTAAAGAAATGAGAGGGACGTCCCAAAATAGAAACTGTAAAGAAATGAGAGGGACGAAGGGAGTAATACATAGTCTCACTCTCACCTTCTCATCTCAATGGTCATATATTCGTACAAGCAGTAGTATTCATGCAATAGATGCAGGTCACTTAAAAGTAAATTTCCCTAGTTTCTATTCTTCATTTCCGAGCAACATGGAGGCGAAACACTATATTGACGAGCTCTTGGAGAATAACTTCTGCCAACACCACCAGTGCTCTGCCCTACAGATTGCAATGATAAATTACACAATTTTCTAAGAAACTTTGTACTATATGTAGATGCATCAAACAGGTATATCATGGCAATTAATCTTTATAGAGTGAAAACTAAAGGATAATATCAATTTGTACAGTGGTAGAGAATTAGGAAAAAAATTAAAAATTGTAATCCTTCTGTCTCTTTAAACTCTTCCCCTTTGAAATGTCGATCCTATTCATAACAAGAAACAAATTACTAATTTACGTATAATCTATAAATCTAAATATAGTCATGAGTGATCTTGTTGAATTTGTATTTATGAGTACTTTAATACAGTGAAGTTTTTATATTTAGTACTAATACGAAATTAAAGATATTAACGATTAAAAATGTGCATTGGAAAACGTGTACAAGGGAAATGGGAATAGTTTTATGGGACGGAGGGAGTAGTGTAGAGTATTTTACTTGGGACTCCCGAACCGAGTATGCGCCGTACAGAATGGTTAGTTTCTACCAGTAGAGACGATGGTATGTCATGAGAAGTTGATTGAAATGAAGAAAGTACAAAGAGAAGAGTGATGAGTAACAAGAGTAATAATTTGATCACCAGAGAAGATGGAGCAGCTAAACCCATCCTATTTAGCAATTACACTAATTGTATACGTAAATTAGTTTACGTAAATATAACAAGTTTACGTAATTGTATAAATCTAAATATAGTCATGAGAAACCCGACATATGTGACTTTATTCAAATGTTTTTTGAGAATGAAACAATTCCGGGGGGATTAAACTCATCTTTTATAACGCTGATCCCGAAAGTCAAAAGCCCCAGTAAGGTTACTGAATTCCGCCCAATCAGCTAGATGAACACATCTATGAAGATTCTTAATAAAGTGCTCGCAGAACGACTAAAATAGGTCATTGTACCCTTAATCTCGGAAAATCAAGGAGCATTCATCAAGGGCCGACAAATTTCTAATTGTATTCTTATTACCAACGAAGTGTTCTCAGCACTAAAAAGGAAGAAAAGCCAAGGACTAATACTGAAACTCAATTTCGAAAAGGCATTTGATAATGTCAAATGGGATTTCAAATGGGATTTCCTATTTCACACGATGGAGTCCATGAATTTTCACCCAAAATGGGTCAACTGGATCAAGAGAATAATGATCACAACAAGGGTATCACTCCTTGTTAATGGAGCTCCAACAGATGAAATAACCCCCTCAAAAGGATTCCAGCAAGGTGATCCACTCTCCCCTCTCTTGTTCAACATTGTTAGTGAAGTACTCAGTACACTCCTACAAAATGAACTCAAATCTGGAATCTTTGAAGGGATCCAACTTCCAAACTCTAGCCAAATGCTATCACACATCCAATTTGCGGATGACACCATACTGTTCATCAAAAAACACCACTGACTCGGTACAAGGGATAAAACGGGTGCTGCAATGTTTCCAACTTCTGTCCGGTTTGAAAATAAACTTCCAGAAAAGCAGTTTAATTGGTTTCCAAGATGACGAAAGTGAGGTTGCTCACTGGGCGGAATTGTTAGGGTGTAGGGTCTAATCAGGTCCTATGAACTACCTGGGTACAACAATAGGATCGTCTCCTAAGTCACTCACATTTTGGGACCCCCTGCTATCCTCTTTTTTTAAAGAAGAAACTATTGAACTGGAAAAGTGACTCTCTATCCACAGCTGGCAGAATGGTGCTCCTTAAGTCCTCAATTGATAGCACTCCATCATATTGGTTTAGTCTATTCCTCATGCCTGCAACAATTCTAAACTCGCTAGAAAGAATTCGTAAACGATTTCTCTGGGGATTAAGAACTTCTGAAGAGTCAACTCGAGATAAAATCCATCTCCTAAAATGGGATAAGGTATGTACTCCAAAAGATAAGGGGGCTAGGCATCACACCCTTAAAATCCCGCAATCATGCTCTTCTGGCCAAGTGGTGGTGGCGATATTATAACAGTAGAGAATCAAAATGGGTCAATTGCTTGGCACATAGATATGGGCAAGAGATCTTCTATGACATGGGAAAACTCGGCCAGCGAAATGATCTCTCTCCAATCATCATGAGCATCGTAAAACTGGGAAGCATAAGCCCCATCTCGAACCTTCTCCAACAATCATGCTTTAAATGGAATCTAAAAAATGGTGGAAAAATCCTCTTCTGGGAAGATGAGTGGCATACATTAGGCAGACTAAGCGAGGTCTTTGACAGACTCTATGCTCTTACCTCACTCAAGCACTCCACCGTTAAGACTTTCATCCAAGTATGGCAACATGCTATTGACACGACACAAGACATTTGGGTCCGTCCTATCTCCAGAAGTAATCTACACGGATTCCATACTCTGTCTAACATAATTAACTTAATCTCGCTTTCTGATGGCGAAGACTACCTACAGCGTGTTCCTTCCAAATGAGAGTTTACTACAAAATCATGCTGCAAGTTCCTGGACCACACGACAAATGCCCTCGGGGTGAATTGGAAATCACTGTGGGAAAATGTTTTTCCACCAAAAATTTCAATATTCCTCTGGAAAATTCAATGGAACATACTACCCACAAGAATGTTTTTACATAGGCGAATGGGTAGTAGTGTTTCAACTATATGCCCCTGGTGCGATCAGCAAGATGAGGATTTACCTCATCTTCTTTGGACCTGTGAATTAGCAAGATAGAGCTGAGAATTCATAGAACAGTGGTGGAGCCTATCAATTAGGTCCAATGTGCATTCATTTAATTTCTTCACACTTCTGAAGTTCAAATCAGGTCACTGCGTAACTAGAGCATGGAAATTGGTGGTAGTTGCAGTATGCTGGTCCATTTGGCTTGCTCGAAACGAATTGCTATTCAAAAACAACAGGATATCAAAGTCGACTCTAGAGCTACTGATCTTTATCAGAACATCTAAATGGGGGGTTGCTTCGAAAATTCTTCAGACAGAAAATAACCCGATTTGGAGAGTCAACCCTCAAGGATTTCTTGCACACCAATCATACATTAGGAAAAAGCAATTCTAGGACGAGCAATTAAATCAGTACAACATCATTTGTGCAGTCGATGGAGCAATGGTAACAAACCAACAAGTTCCAAGTAAGGGAGGAATTGGAGGTATTGTCAAAAATAGCAAGGAATCCCTTATCTATTTATTTGTAGGACCATCAATGAGATGCAATATAAAAGATATCGAATTTCAAGCCATTTGCCACTTACTGCAATCTCTGCAAACCTTAAACCTCTCAAACCATAAAGTTACAGTTCTTTCCGACTCGTTGGAAGCCCTGCGACTGCTCAAACCTGGAAACCAACCTCTCTCTTTTTCACAAGGACTATCTCATGATTTTAGAAACAAAGTGTTACCCTCAATCACCTTCAAGTCTATCCCAAGAGAATTCAACGAAGAGGCAGACTCGTTAGCTAAGATGGGCCTCAACCTTTCCCACTTTACAGATTATTGGGCCTTTAATCCAACACCCTAGGCCTATTAGAGCAAGCTAAGCCCACCCCACTTAGAGGAAGATTCCTATAGTTTAATAATTAAATTTCAAGATAGACTTTTTGTCTTTTCAAACCCTTGGCTTATAGAGCTCAGCCTTTCTTACTTTATCCTTGCTCCCCTTTATCTAGTTCATCTTTTCTCACATTGGAAATTTAAGTTTCTCTTTCCCTATGTGCCTCCCCCCAGAAAACAAGGGCATCGTAAATCCCAGCAAAATCTTCTTTCAGAAGATTTATTCAGAGGCTCTAGTCCTTGTATCGACAGTTCTTAAAATCCACTCATACTTTCATCCATCCATTCCACACCTCCCCTAATAGTACTCACTCCCCAACCTTTTCACAATCACCTTTCTGCTCTTTCTCTCATGGAAGTAATGTGGGTTGCCCCAGTTGGTGATTTTGTAAAAATCAACATGCATGGCCTTGAGCTGCTTAACCCTCTTCCAAATGGAAACTCAAATGGGATCGGGGTAATTATCAGGGATTCTGATGGAGTCATGTTATGAGGGACTATGGGCCCAATGAAAGATGTCCCACTCTTAGAAGCCCAAATCCGTGGTATGCACGTTGGTATGGTCAATGCAATCAAACTTGGATGCAACAGATTGCAACTTGAAACGGACAATCTTGATGCATACAACACGCTACGATTCCAGGAAGAACTAATCATGGAAGAGAGTGTGGAGAAGGCAATCATTCAAATTAACACTCTGGTGAAAAATAAACTCTCCACAGGCATTTCTGCTTGCAAGATGTCCCAGACCTCGGCTACACACAATTCAATAGCGGCTTACGCTGCAAGATTTGGAATGGAAAATCTAACAACGTTCAGCATCTTTGACTCAAGTGTTGGTAACTTCTCTGAACTCCTCCGCCTAGACATGGGATGGGGTCCTCTGGATCCTATCTACGATCCACTCCCAAACCTTGGCCATGGTGAAGTTCTCACTGACCCTAAGCTCTCACTCTCTGCACTTAACTCCTCAGCCACTAGCCATAGCAATTGCTTCCCACCTGGCAAAAACTATGATGGCATCGATGAAGTGGATTTAGACCCACACTCCTAAGGCTGAATGTCCTCTTTCTAAGCGAACCCATGATATTCTACCTCCCATCAACATTAGTATCACCTTTAATGTTTTGGTCTCTCAAAATGAAGCTGTTGAAAAACCTCAGGCATCTCTGAAGGGCAAGGAAAAACTATACAAAAACTGCATCTTTAACAAAGATGGGCTCCTATCCAATGAAGCAATTCACCTGATCGACAATGGCGGCCTCAACTTCATTTCCAAAAAGTTGAGCAAAACAGAGATCAACATGGAGGAAAATATCTTAAACGACCTCAAGATTAAAGACCTTCTGGCTAGTGCGATTGAGGGCTCCCTCCATGGGATACTGGCATCTCTTCCCTCCTCTGCTATCGGTAGTCACGGTGGTATCTCCATTCAAGGAAATAAACCACAAATGAATGACCAGCAGCCCTCGGGTCATATGGATGTTGATGACCACACTTTGGATTCCTAATCTTTCCAGTGGTTTCTTAGCCAGGGTGCGGGGTTTCTATCTCTTTTGTTCCGTCCGATTATCATTCGTTATAGTAGGCATGTATCCTCTAGCTTTATCCTCATCCCATGGGCAAATCAGTTAATTTTCCAATGTAGCATTGATATCCCAGATTGTTCCCCTCTCTTTGGCGTTGTTTGTGTACTCATATTACTGTACACTTATGCCTTATAAGGCCATAAGCACTTATGGGGGGTGTTTGCCAAAATAAGTTTTAGCTCAACTTATAACTTATAAACCTATAAGTTGAATGTTAAGAATTCTTAACTTTCAACTTATAACTTATAACTTATTCTCGATATACGCAATATATAATATCCTTCAAATCTTCAAAATCATATATCTCTCGATCCATTCATTAGAAAATTGATATGTATATATCAAATTTCCCTATTCATCGAGATCTATCCATTGTTATATATAAAAAAACAATATTTTGAAAATTATAAAAAAAAGTTAACTTATAAGTTCTGATTTACCCAAACAGTCTACTGATTATAAGTTCAGATTTACCAAACACTCTAATGACTGCTCTACGCATCACTTATATGACATAATTGCTTATAAGTCATAAGCTACTTATTTTAAGATACCCCAAACATACATTTTATCTATTAATATAATTTCCGATTTATCAAAAAAAAATTGTATAAGTTGATAAGAAAAGAGATTTAAGAAAATCTGAACTTGGGGAATAGGCGGACAGTCCCCCATGGAAAAAAATTAAATTTTAAATCCACTGACTAGGATAGTACGTGCATGGAAAAAAAAAAAAGCCAAAAGGTAACCGCTACCGTAAGCCAAAAGTCAAGCATGGCATTATTCATGTACCGTGACTTTTCAAAAGTTAAATTAGCTACGACTTTGAAATTTCTAGGAAATACATTTCATGAAATTCGTTGGTTAGTAAAATTAAGGAAAGTATTAATATTTTAGATTTACAACTACTTCTCCCCGATATTTGACAGTCATCTATACTATATTATAATAAGTAAAAGAAGGTATAATTTGTAGTTGGTTACCCGTTTTTGGTTATCCTCATTTTTGGTTATCCCTCAGATATGACCGTTAGATATAACAATACTAAAAGTTGTTATATGCAGAGGTTCAAGGTTCGATTCCCGCCAATAACATATTAATTTATATTTAATACTAAAAATTATTATATATAAAGATGTAAGGTTCGAATCAATAACATATTTAAATTAATATTTATAATATTATATTATAAATAAATTTTATCCTTTTTTTTGTTATCCCACTATTAAAAAAGAATTAAAAATAAAAAAAAAGTCTAAACAAATGGTAGTTCACAGAAATGTGAAGCCAAGCAACGTCCTAATAGATGCAGATCTCACGGCAAAACTTGGAGACTTCGGTTACAATTTCAACTACAAATTAAAATTAAAGTATAAAAAATCGTTTTTAATAACACATTTTAAAAAACATTACGTGCATTAAAACTATATAACTTGGAATTCTTTTTCGAAGAAAAAAATAACTTGGAATGATTTTTTTTTAATTATTTACATGCAATATATATACAAAAAGTCCTTCTCAACTACAAACCATTCTTAAATCCATACTATACAATAATATAATAAGTAAACTAGGGGATAATTTAGACGATAACCGTTAGATCTAATAATAAGGAATATTCTATATTTAAATCCCTCTCCTAAAGATTCGAATCCCGTCAACAACAAATTTACATTAAGATTTTATATTATTTATTTGAAATAATAAATGTCATTTATTGAATAACTATTGTTATTATTACTAATAATTTTATTAATTAATATTACAAAGTTAAATTATATCAATAATAAATTATTTTATTTTATTTTATTTAAAAATAACCAAGCACGGGCTATAAGCTAGTATATATAACAACTGATCACATTTTTATGATTGGGTATATAGTAAAAATTAAAAAATATGTACATATTTAAAGTGGTTAATTCATTATAATATAAGAAAAAAAATGTTTTAATTGCACAAAACCTACACACAATTAACAAATAAGGATATAATAACAAAAAAAATCCTAATTAAAAATAAGTCATAAATTCATTCTTTATATACAATAAACAAGTAAACAAAACATACCATCAAAATTTCAATTCAAAAAAAAGTTTTTAAAAAAACAATTTACAAATAATTACAAAAAAAAGTCTTTAAGAAAATATATGGTAAAACAAGATATTAAAAAAGTAATCAAAAAACATATCATAATTAGAAGTGACGCCAAAATTCAACAAAATATAATCTATAAAATAAACGCTAATTCAAAAAGTTTAATACAACATATTTCCTAAAATATTACCTTTAAAAATTATAAAAACACTATAATAAAAGATCTAAATATTTTAAGATAATCTTTAAATTATATAATAAAAAAGAGTTAAGAAAAACTGTTACACGAATATAGTACCCACATGTTTCAAGTATTACATATGTAATCTAATAAAATAAAAATAATAAAAATAATAATGAAATACTAAAAAATATGTTAGTCCAAACCTTGAAATATAAATTATAGAAAAACTATTTACAAGAAAAAAATATATGTATACTACGAACCATATGTATACTACAAACCATATAACATATGTATTATTATTATTAAAAGTAAAAACAAACTATTCGAAATGCTATAAAACTAATTTTACAGGAAAAAAATTATAATAAAAATGTCCTGCAAAATATTAATAAATCGTGCATGGGTATAAAGCTAGTATTATAAATTAGTGGATAATCCATTCGTAAGTTTTGGTATACATGTTTAGGCTTGAACCATTCATTTTTAGGTTTGGTATCTTGGTTCGTACAACATTCATGTTTTTATTTGACCCAATTCTAATTAGTATTTGACTCATTTCTCATTAATGTACTTTATAAATTTATGGAAAGTTTATTAATAAAATTTGAATCATTCCTTTAATTTTGGTAAGTTCATTAATGCATATTATCTTATAACATATATGATATATACAGTAAAATATCTAACTAAATTATTTCTTAAATTAATTTGTTGTAATATATAAAAACAACGCATGCATTGTATTAATATTAATTTTTTCAAAATTTTATTACTTAATCAAAAATGTAATTTTATTTATTTTATTGCTATTAAATAATTTTTAAAATACCCCGTAAACCCAGTCAAACATTTTGAAAACCATAAACAAGAGATTAATGGATTACATAGGTTTTAATTTTATGCCTCATTATTTATACGCATCATTACTGCATCAGTAATACAGTAAAAAATTATTTACCAGTTGAAAAGAGTAATTTACATTTGACATCTCTCTAATTTTTTTATTTTTTTTTGTCACATTGATTCTATTATTTTTGTATCTGTTCTGGTATATGCGATAGAATCAAAGTGGTTCGACAAGGCATAATCCTCATTTATCACATGAGCTACACCATCACCCTTTACATCTCTCTAATTTTTAAAAAAATGCAATTTGGATTTCGTAATTTGCAAATTTCAGAAGGATAAAAAACAATTTGAACCAGTTGATGTAGACTACATTACAAGGTCATGCTGGACTTCATGTGCTAGTTATTGCACTAGGTTTAGCCCAATCAATGTCCCAGTTATTACACTAGGTTTAGCCCAATCAAGGCCATACAAAATAAATATGTTAGCCTAAATCTTGAATATAAAATAAAAAAAATAAAAAAATAATAATGAAATACTGAATATAAATTATAGAAAAATCATTTACAAGAAAAAAAACATAGGTATACTACAAACCATATAACATATGTATTATTATTATTATTAAAAGTAAAAACAAACTATTCAAAATGCTATAAAACTAATTTTACATGAAAAAAATTATAATAGAAATGTACTGCAAAATATTAATAAAGCTTCGCGCATTTTTAACTTGATCGATGGACCAACCATTTTTAGGTTTGGTATTAGTACAACATCCATGTTTTTATTTGACCCAATTCTAATTAATATTTGGCTCATTTCTCCTTAATCTGCTTTATAAATTTATGGAAAGTTTATTAATAAAATTTGAATCGATCCTTTAATTTTGGTAAGTTCATTAATGCATATTATCTTATAACATATATGGTATATACAGTAAATATCTAACTAAATTAATTCTTAAATTAATTTGTTGTAATATATAAAAACAACGCATGCATTATTTTAATATTACTTTTTTTCAAAATTTTATTATTTAATCAAAAATATAATTTTATTTATTTTGTTGTTATTAAATAATTTTTAAAATACCCCGTAAACCCAGTCAAACATTTTCAAAACCATAAACAAGACATTAATGGATTAGGTTTTAATTTTATGCATCATTATTTATACGCATTACTGCATCAGTAATACAGTAAAAAAAATTATTCACTTTGGCATGTGAGATAAACGATCAAAAAGATAAAAACTGCTTTTTCAAAAGAGTAATTCATCTCTCTAATTTTTAAAAAAATGCAACTCTCTTTCTCTTTTTTCTAAAATCCTCGCCTGACGGGACTTTCATTGGTTTCCGGTGAAAAGTCCAATCCCTTTTCAATTTCTTGTTTTTTATCTTGTTTCTTCAATAAATTCCTAATTTATTTGGGTTTCAATAAGTTTCCAATTTATTTGGATTTTGTTATCGCTCCTTGTGAGAGTTGGAGTTTTTGTTTTAATTGGGTTTTGGTGTGTTCCATGGCCGAGGTTATAGATCGGCAAGATTTTCATGGTTTTGATTCAGGGATGAAGGTTATTATGGGATCGCATTTATGGTCGTTGCACAGAACAGTTCGATAAAAAAACTATTGGTACATACTTTCAATCATCTTCAACTTGGTTGCCTCTATAGGAAGGATTCGACAGCGATCCCTAACGTCTGTCCTTTCGATTGTATTTGTATTGTATTTGTAGATGCCGTATGACTTTTGATTACTCCCTTCGTCCCAAATTGTAAGAGCTTGTTTGACTTTCACGGAGATTAAGAAAATTCTATTTGACTTGCTAGGTGGTAGCATGTGGTTGGTTGCTTGTGAAAGTGAGTGTATAAAAAATGCGTAAAGTAGAAAAGTAGTGAATGTAATAGTGTTTATTTAATAAAAAAATGTATAAAATAGAGAAGTAGTGAATGTAATAGTGAAAAGTAATGTTCAAAAATAGTAAGTTTAATAGGTTCAATCTTTTTGGGACGTCCCAAAAAGGAATAAGTGTCATATAAAATGGGACGGATGGAGTAATAAATTGATTACTTTTTGTTAAAAAAAATGCAATTTGGATTTCGTAATTTGCAAATTTCAGAAAGATAAGAAACAATTTGAACCAGTTGATGTGGACTACATTACAAGGTCATGCTGGACTTCATGTGCTAGTTATTGCACCAGGTTAGCCCAATCAATGTCCCAGTTATTACACTAGGTTTAGCCCAATCAAGGCCATACAAAATACACCTACCAGAATATTTGTACAACAAAAAGTCAAAAAGTACCCGCCAAATACATAATTTACCTCCGGCGCTTCTAATGTACTGTTTTAATTTTGTCAATAATTGACTACACATTACTTTTCATTTTGATAAAAATAAACTAAAAGCTCTTGATCTAGTTAAGAATGGAGAAGGGCTCAGATTTACCAGCTCCGTTTGTTGGGGTAGCAGTCTTTGTCTTGAAAGGAAACAAGGTGTTGATGGGTCGTCGTCTCTCGGCCGTTGGTCATAACACATTTGCACTTCCCGGTGGTCATCTCGAGTTCGGTTCGTAAAATATATTCGCATTTAAATGAGAATTATTTATCTGAAAAATGTTTGTATTTTTTATTTATTGATGTTGTGTTCGGTAAAAAGAAATTACTAATATTTTTACCATTATAAATCAAACATTTTAAAAACTAATAATATTTGCTGAGCAAGATGTCAAGAACCTGAACTATGTTATGCAGTTCATATTTGAATGGATGATATGTCATTGGCACAAATGTTAGTTGATTTGATTACTTTTAGTCTTTATTAAGAAATAGAAAGTTTAGAAACCTAACTTATGCACTTAATCTGTTTGAGGTTAATCCTGAATCACTTTAGTTAGATATGTCATGTTGACAGTGGTTCTAGATTGCCCTGCCACGGTTAAAAATTTAGGTTGTACAATTTTATTTTTTCTCGAAAACATGCTTACAAATGCAGAAGCTGCCTGTAGTCTAGAGGAACAAAGAGTTCTGATCATTTGTTGTGTTGAGGATAAAAAGTTGAATATCCGATAAATTGGAAATTGTATCTGTAATTATGCTACTATTACGCTTTACCTGTTAGCTTCAGTTCTCCTCCATATGCCTTTATCTTAACACATTCCGTTAACTGTATTGTACATTGTAGCTTCGGATTGTAAAAGAGTAGGAGTAATATAATTTCAATCCAAAGTATATAATTAGGAGGTTTGAAGACTGAAAATGAGAAGGCTTTTAAGTGTTTAAAATGTGAGGCTTAATTTAAATATTCAACTATAAGATTTTCTTGGAAACAATTTTTGAGATGATAGTGCACAATGTGCAGATTCGATATGGTATGTTTCCAGACTTGCCCCCGAGTCTTGACCCTTTTGAAGGGGATTTCACAGCAATATAATTTTCTTTTTAAGCTAAGTTGCTAACTATTTTGAATTTCAGAATCTAAATTGATTGATCATCACTTGAACTCATCAGTCATCACAACGAGTTATGCTAGCTCGCCTATAATTGGTCATCTCTTAACGCTTCTATAACCATTGCTTGAAGCTGTTTAAAGGCATCTGTGTATGCAATATGATTTGTAGAACTCCTTATTTTACATCTCTCTTTTTACAGGGGAAAGTTTTGAGGATTGCGCTGCGAGAGAGGTGAAAGAGGAAACTGGATTAGATGTCGTGAAGATAGAATTTTTAGCAGTCAGAAACAATGTTGTACTAAATGAACCAAAACCAGCACATGTTGTTTGCATATTCATGCGTGCAGCTCTGGCAGACCCTGATCAACTACCGCAAAATATGGAGCCAGAAAAATGCGGTGGTTGGGAATGGTATGACTGGGAAGACCCACCAAAACCACTGTTTATCGGGTTGGAGAATCTGGTGCAGAGTGGTTTCACTCCCTTCCCCGCTGACTAATATGATGGGATATCCTCTCATTTGCTTTGTTATAATACTTGAAGCAGCTTTCAAAGCTCCGGACTTGATTTTTATTTAGTTATGTCAAAATGATATGGTGTATTGGTCTAGTGCCATTCTCAGAAGTTGGTATGTAATCTGATCGCTTAATCTTATGATACTATGTTGGTTGGATTGGTTGTAAACTTCTGCAACAATTTTGACTATATCCGACTGGATGTAATACTCGGTATTATATATTGGCCAGATAATTTTAAAATGGGTACTTGTAGCAGGGATTATCGAAAGATGACATCATAATCTTATGATGCCATGGTTAGTTTAAATAACGTCAGCAGCACATTGCGAACTGATCCGACTCGAGTTACCAACCAGTATAATTAGTGACCACAGCTAGCATTATCTTCAATAGAGATTTCATGTCTTAAAAAGCTTTAAATTTTAGAAGTGGAAGACTGGTGACCAAATGTTGGGTGAGCTTGTCTACAACTGCAGAGAAGATTTCCAGCATATACCTACCATTTATTTCTGGATAAATTTGGAGCCACGGTGAGCTGTTTGGCAGTTTTATTAGTATAAGTAGCATCCATATTATTCTTCCATGATCCACAAAAGTAGCATTGACACAACGAACACTTAACTTAATTTCCGGCCTTACTGAGGTCAGATCAGCTGAAACTTGAGAATGGAGAAAGTGCCTGGTTTGCAGGAGACGCTACCTGCTCCTTTTGTTGGAGTAGCAGTGTTCTTGATAAAAGGAAATAAGGTGCTCATAGGACGTCGCCTCTCTTCCGTGGGTCACAACACTTTTTTTGTTCCAGGCGGTCATCTTGAGTTCGGTTAGACCTTAGGCTCCTATCTTTCTATTTCACATAACCAAATTGTTCAACTTTAGATACTCCAAGTTACTTGTATTCATACTTTGATAATCCACTCCCTTTGCAATACAGGGGAAACTTTTGAGCAATGTGCAGCGAGAGAGGTGAAGGAAGAAACAGGATTAGATGTGAACAAGATAGAGTTTCTGGAACTGAGCAACAGTGTTATACTAAATGAGCCGAAACCAGCTCATATTGTCTGTATATTCATGCGTGCAGCTTTGGCCAATGGTGATCAAGTTCCGGCAAATATTGAGCCAGACAAATGTGATGGTTGGGAATGGTATGACTGGGAAAACCTTCCCAAGCCTCTCTTTAGTCCCCTGGAGGATTATGTGCAGAGTGGTGTTAATCCCTTTCCCATTGCTTAAATTTCATGAGTTGACACACTGAATGGCTTGCTTTTCTTACTGTATTCAGTATATTTCTGATGTACACAGAAATATAGAAGCCAGAGATACTCAAATCAGCAAATCAGCAAGTTGAATGGAGAGTTAGGAACCAGAGATATTCAAATCAGTAAGCTGAATGAAGAAATAATATTCAAATTTACTCATATCAGCAAGTTGAAAGAAGAAACAAAAGCTCCACAGGAAGATATTCTACAAGCTGAGAAAATCAAAGAACTCGAGGATGAGATAAAGAGACTTCATAAAGGAATGGGGAAGTTTGTTCAAGGTGAAGAAACTCTCAAATCAATGATGAAGAAAGCTGTCGTTCCAATAGAAAAAAAAGGTGTTAGATTAGCATCAACCTCAAAGGAAAATGCTTTCCAATATGATGGAACGCAAGGAATCCTTTATGATTATGCAATGCCCGGGAAGATATGTAACAAATGTCAAAAGAAGGGACATCTCACAAAGAACTGCACAACTCAAACAGAATCAGCCTACCGAAATAAGAAAACAGCCTACCATTATCAGGCTAACAGAAGGAAGAAAACAGCTTACCAGAATGATTTTGGTAGCACACAAAGAACAAAGATTTCAGCACCAAAAGTGGAACAAAAATGGGTAAAGAAATCTGATTTAAATTCTATCTATGTGCTAGCAACTAACCATGCAGGAATCAAGCAAGTATGGGTGCCAAAACGTTGAGTTTTTGTGCAACAAAAGGCCCTAGAAACAGCAAGCTAAGCGCAAAAGTTTGGTACTTTAGCTTACTTTTTTATTATTTGCATGCTAAATTAATTTGCTATTCCTGTTAGATGCCAATAATGATTTTTATGTGTAATTCACTTGCATGCAAGTTATTATTTACGTGTGAATGCATATATATTGTTTATTCTTTCGCATGCAATTTATTGAATAAATGTGTACTCGTGCATTATGTGGTACTTCATAATCCATGCTTAGTTTGAATATGTTACGTGATTATCCTTTTTAACGATTAAGGGGGAGAGATTTTAGGAGGTTAACTCTTAAGGATGTTATGTGTTTGGGATTTTATTTCATATAAATCCTTACGTCCTTAATTGAATATCATGATGTTAAATCAAGGATGCATGTGTTAAGGGGGAGTATGTACTCCTAAAAATATCTGTTGGTAATCATCAAAAAGGGGAAGATTGTTGGCCTATTTGATTTTGATAATTCTATGATTACATATATTTTGGAATGTTATTTATTATACTAACATGCTCTTGATTTTGATATTAATGTGATTACATATATTTGGGATGATATTAGTGCTACTAATATTTTTTATCTTAATGATTATGCGAAATATTTTATGTTGGTATAATGCTTGTTATTACTTGTTGTTAGTGAAATTTCCAGGAGAGAAATTGTCCCGTTCAGCAAGCTGTTTTAAGAAGTACAGGATTAATTCAGTCAGACTAACAGTTATATTTCAGCAAGCTGTTATGGACTACCTCATATATTTCAGCAAGCTGAAGTTAAAATATATGCAAAATCAGCAAGCTGATTCTGTCAGACAGAGATAGCAGAATTCAAGAAACCTCGTATATCAAAGAGATATTAGTGGAAATAGCATAAGGAATATTGTAAGGACTCTCTGAAATATTCAAACCCATACAGCTCATCAATATTCTCATCACAAGAAAAGTGGGGTACAACTTATTCTTTACCTTAAATAAAGATACACCTTTCTTTATTTAATTAAACCAGTCCTCATACAATCACTTTAACTTATTGTCTTCTTTTTCATTTCAAACATACACGCTGCTACCTACTAAAGAAGACAATCAGCTCCTCCTCCTTGGCTCCTTCATTTTCATATTTCTAACGCTCCTTCACTTTGACATTTCTAACGCTCCATTTGTTTTAGTCAAAAATATCTGCAGGAGCCTCTTGAAGACTATATCTCAAATCAATCTTGTTTACCTATAAAAGGAACATTCCTGATCAGTTTCAAACACAACAATCCAAGTGCAAAAACAAGAACATATATACACACAACTTCAAGCCACTTTGCTAAATTCTTGAAAACCTCTCAAACTCTCATTCACATTCGAACATATACTTTCAGAGAGTTCAATACGTTGAGTTGTATTTATCAAAACTTTGTATTGTTCAAATTGTAAAGATTAGTTGATGTACAAGTTTGGCTTAAGGCTTTGGGTGGGTAGAACTAGACTAGAGAAGGATACTTGGGAAGTATTGCTTAGAGAGTTAGTTCAGCACAGCAATTCAGCAAGCCATTTTGTAAGCAGCTGGGTGTAAAGGGAGATATATTGTTTGATCTTGTAATCGGTTTATAGTGATCAATAATATATTCTCTTACCAAGTTGGTAAGGGACCAGGACGTAGACCATAGGGGATTAGGGGTCGAACCTGGCTAAAAGATCTTGTGTTCATTTTCTTTTTCTGCACATTTCATACTGCACTGCATTACTAGTTAATTCAGCCTGCTGTTATTAAGCTGTTAAGTCATATCAACAAGCCGTTTCTGGTAAAAATCAAAACAGGTATTAGTTAACCTCTATCAGCCATAATACACCTATTCAACCCCCTTCTAGGTGTGTTTTCAATTGGTATCAGAGATTTGGTATACTAATATTTCTGTAACAGGAAAAGTATCGATCGATATGGCTGAGTATTACCCTCTCGAGTCATCTAATCTCCGTGCTCCTTTGCTTCTTGGTACTGAAAACTATAATTGGTGGAAAGAGCGTATGAAGATGCACCTGTCAAAGGAACCACTAGAATGGAGAGTTGTCAACAAAGGTCATTATATATTTCTTGACAAAGACAGCAAGCTGAAAGATATTGATGATCTTACTGATGCTGAATTGATCAAGGAAAGCTACAATACCAGGGCAATGAATACTATCATGACTGGTCTCTCCGCAAGTGAAAGTGATAAGGTCTCCTCATACAAATCTGCCAAAGAGATGTGGGACACATTGGAACTCTATCATGAAGGTTCGAAATCTCTAAAGAAGGTTAAACTCAGTACATTGATGAATGAATTTTGAGGTTTCATTGTCAAGGAAGATGAGACTATCAGGGAAAGTCAAACAAGATTTCAAAAAACTATGAATGGTCTCAAACTACTTGGGAAAACAATACCTCAACCCGAAATAAACATGAAGATCTTGAGTGCAGTACCATGGACTTTTTCACCTAAAGTGACGACTTTAGAATCGTCTCCTCTAATCGACATTATGGATACCTTGGCTGTATTCGCTGAACTTGAACACTTTGAAGCAAAAATTAATGCTAGCTAAACCAGATCCTCTCAAGCCCCAGTTGCAAAGATGAAGAATTTAGCACTTCATTCGAAAAACAGCAAGCTGGAATATGAAGCAGAGTCAAAATCAGAACATGATGAAGACATCACTGAAATTTCTAGAAAGATCAAAAGGCTCATGCACAAGAAGAAAATGATAAACGATGATAAGGAAAAATCCTCCAAATCCAAATGATACTCAAGAGATTTAAAAGAAATAAATTGCTATGAATGTGGCAAGCAAGGACATTATAGAACGGATTGCTTCAAGCTCAAAAAGAAACAGCATGCTGTTTCTGGGAAGGAAAAGAAAAATTCCAGGGCTTTCATATCATGGAGCGATGATGAGACAATATCCAATGCCGAATCAAATATAGACTTGGCTCATTTAGCACTTGTAGGGGTTAATGGTGAGAGACTTCAACACAACACAGAAGAAGTATTGCTTGAAAGTGATGTTTCAAATTTGGAATTGGATGCTAGTGAGGTAAACTCTTTTTATTCCAATGAAACATTTGAAAATACTAGTTTGGAACAACTAACATTGCAGGAAAAGAGGGTTGTTTCAATGAATGAGTTTTCAGCACTTCAAGCTGATATTTCTCAACTAAAACACATCAATAAGCTCACACAAAATAGGAACAATACACTGGTCAGTGAACTCAATAAGCTAAGATCGGATATAAAGTCTAGAGATATATGCTTTGAAGCGTTCAAACTTGATGAATCCTCATCAAATGATCAAGTTGCAAGTGAAAATTCAGATGATGAATCTAAGGAGAAAAATGTTCCAATGGAAGAGTATTTGTCACTTGAAAAAGAAAATAGCGAGCTGAAAGCTGATATAGAAGCCAGAGATACTCAAATCAGCAAGCTGAATGGAGAGTTAGGAACCAGAGATATTCAAATCAGTAAGCTGAATGAAGAAATAAGATTCAAATATACTCATATCAGCAAGTTGAAAGAATAAACAAAAGCTCCACAGGAAGATATTCTACAAGCTGAGAAAATCAAAGAACTCGAGGATGAGATAAAGAGACTTCATAAAGGAATGGGGAAGTTTGTTCAAGGTGAAGAAACTCTCAAATCAATGATGAAGAAAGATGTCGTTCCAATAGAAAAAAAGGTGTTAGATTAGCATCAACCTCAAAGGAAAATGCTTTCCAATATGATGGAACGCAAGGAATCCCTTATGATTATGCAATGCCCGGGAAGATATGTAACAAATGTCAAAAGAAGGGACATCTCACAAAGAACTGCACAACTCAAACAGAATCAGCCTACCGAAATAAGAAAATAGCCTACCATTATCAGGCTAACAGAAGGAAGAAAACAGCTTACCAGAATGATTTTGGTAGCACACAAAGAACAAAGATTTCAGCACCAAAAGTGGTACAAAAATGGGTAAAGAAATCTGATTTAAATCCTATCTATGTGCTAGCAACTAACGATGCAGGAATCAAGCAAATATGGGTGCCAAAACGTTGAGTTTTTGTGCAACAAAAGGTCCCTAGAAACAGCAAGCTAAGTGCAAAAGTTTGGTACTTTAGCTTACTTTTTTATTATTTGCATGCTAAATTAATTTGCTATTCCTCTACAGATGCCAATAATGATTTTTATGTGTAATTCACTTGCATGCAAGTTATTATTTACGTGTGAATGCATACATATTGTTAATTCTTTCGCATGCAATTTATTGAATAAATGTGTACTCGTGCATTATGTGGTACTTCATAATCCATGCTTAGTTTGAATATGTTACGTGATTATCCTTTTTAATGATTAAGTGGGAGAGATTTTAGGAGGTTAACTCTTAAGGATGTTATGTGTTTGGGATTTTATTTCATATAAATCCTTACGTGCTTAATTGAATATCATGATGTTAAATCAAGGATGCATGTGTTAAGGGGGAGTATGTACTCCTAAAAATATCTGTTGGTAATCATCAAAAAGGGGGAGATTGTTGGCCTATTTGATTTTGATAATTCTATGATTACATATATTTTGGAATGTTATTTATTATACTAACATGCTCTTGATTTTGATATTAATGTGATTACATATATTTGGGATGATATTAGTGCTACTAATATTTTTTATCTTAATGATTATGCGAAATATTTTATGTTGGTATAATGCTTGTTATTACTTGTTGTTAGTGAAATTTCCAGGAGAGAAATTGTCATGTTCAGCAAGCTGTTTTAAGATGTACAGGATTAATTCAGTCAGACTAACAGTTATATTTCAGCAAGCTGTTATGGACTACCTCATATATTTCAGCAAGCTGAAGTTACAATATATGCAAAATCAGCAAGCCGATTCTGTCAGACAGAAATAGCAGAATTCAAGAAACCTCGTATATCAAAGAGATATTAGTGGAAATAGCATAAGGAATATTGTAAGGACTCTCTGAAATATTCAAACCCATACAGCTCATCAATATTCTCATCACAAGAAAAGTGGGAGACAACTTATTTTTTACCTTAAATAAAGATACACCTTTCTTTATTTAATTAAACCAGTCCTCATACAATCACTTTAACTTATTGTCTTCTCTTTCATTTCAAACATACACGCTGCTACCTACTAAAGAAGACAATCAGCTCCTCCTCCTTGGCTCCTTCATTTTCATATTTCTAACGCTCCTTCACTTTGACATTTCTAACGCTCCATTTGTTTTAGTCAAAAATATCTGCAGGAGCCTCTTGAAGACTATATCTCAAATCAATCTTGTTTACCTATAAAAGGAACATTCCTGATCAGTTTCAAACACAACAATCCAAGTACAAAAACAAGAACATATATACACACAACTTCGAGCCACTTTGCTAAATTCTTGAAAACCTCTCAAACTCTCATTCACATTCGAACATATACTTTCAGAGAGTTCAATAGGTTGAGTTGTATTTATCAAAATTTTGTATTGTTCAAATTGTAAAGATTAGTTGTTGTACAAGTTTGGCTTAAGGCTTTGGGTGGGTAGAACTAGACTAGAGAAGGATACTTGGGAAGTATTGCTTAGGGAGTTACTTCAGCACAGCAATTTAGCAAGCCATTTTGTAAGCAACTGGGTGTAAAGGGAGATATATTGTTTGATCTTGTAATCGGTTTATAGTGATCAATAATATATTCTCTTGCCAAGTTGGTAAGGGACCAGGACGTAGACCATAGGGGATTAGGGGTCGAACCTGGCTAAAAGATCTTATGTTCATTTTATTTTTCTGCACATTTCATATTGCACTGCATTACTAGTTAATTCAACCTGCTGTTATTAAACTGTTAAGTCATATCAGCAAGCCGTTTCTGATAAAAATCAAAACAGGTCATAGTTAACCTCTATCAGCCATAATACACCTATTCAACCCCCTTCTAGGTGTGTTTTCAATTGGTATCAGAGATTTGGTATACTAATATTTCTGTAACAGGAAAAGTATCGATCGATATGGCTGAATATTACCCTATCGAGTCATCTAATCTCCGTGCTCCTTTGCATCTTGGTACTGAAAACTATAATTGGTGGAAAGAGCGTATGAAGATGCACCTGTCAAAGGAACCACTAGAATGGAGAGTTGTCAACAAAGGTCATTATATATTTCTTGACAAAGACAGCAAGCGGAAAGATATTGATGATCTTACTGATGCCGAATTGATCAAGGAAAGCTACAATACCAGGGCAATGAATACTATCATGACTGGTCTCTCCGCAAGTGAAAGTGATAAGGTCTTCTCATGCAAATCTGCCAAAGAGATGTGGGACACATTGGAACTCTATCATGAAGGATCAAAATCTCTTAAGAAGGTTAAACTCAGTACATTGATGAATGAATTTTGAGGTTTCATTGTCAAGGAAGATGAGACTATCAGGGAAAGTCAAGCAAGATTTCAAAAAACTATGAATGGTCTCAAGCTACTTGGGAAAACAATACCTCAACCCGAAATAAACATGAAGATCTTGAGTGCAGTACCATGGACTTTTTCACCTAAAGTGACGGCTTTAGAATCGTCTCCTCTAATCGACATTATGGATACCTTGGTTGTATTCACTGAACTTGAACACTTTGAAGCAAAAATTAATGCTAGCCAAACCAGATCCTCTCAAGCTCCAGTTGCAAAGATGAAGAATTTAGCACTTCATTCGAAAAACAGCAAGCTGGAATATGAAGCAGAGTCAGAATCAGAATATGATGAAGACATCACTGAAATTTCTAGAAAGATCAAAAGGCTCATGCACAAGAAGAAAATGATAAACGATGATAAGGAAAAATCCTCCAAATCCAAACGATACTCAAGAGATTTAAAAGAAATAAATTGCTATGAATGTGGCAAGCAAGGACATTATAGAATGGATTGCTTCAAGCTCAAAAAGAAACAGCATGCTGTTTCTGGGGAGAAAAAGAAAAATTCCAGGGCTTTCATATCATGGAGCGATGATGAGACAACATCCAATGCCGAATCAAATATAGACTTGGCTCATTTAGCACTTGTAGGGGTTAATGGTGAGAGACTTCAACACAACACAGAAGAAGTATTGCTTGAAAGTGATGTTACAAATTTGGAATCGGATGCTAGTGAGGTAAACTCTTTTTATTCCAATGAAACATTTGAAAATACTAGTTTGGAACAACTAACATTGCAGAAAAAGTGGGTTGTTTCAATGGATGAGTTTTCTGCACTTCAAGCTGATATTTCTCAACTAAAACACATCAACAAGCTCACACAAAATAGGAACAATACACTGGTCAGTGAACTCAACAAGCTAACATCGGATATAAAGTCTAGAGATATATGCCTTGAAGCGTTCAAACTTGATGAATCCTCATCAAATGATCAAGTTGCAAGTGAAAATTCAGATGATGAATCTAAGGAGAAAAATGTTCCAATGGAAGAGTATTTGTCACTGGAAAAAGACAACAGCGAGCTGAAAGTTGATATAGAAGCCAGAGATACTCAAATCAGCAAGCTGAATGGAGAGTTAGGAACCAGAGATATTCAAATCAGTAAGCTGAATGAAGAAATAATATTCAAATTTACTCATATCAGCAAGTTGAAAGAAGAAACAAAAGCTCCACAGGAAGATATTCTACAAGCTGAGAAAATCAAAGAACTCGAGGATGAGAGAAAGAGACTTCATAAAGGAATGGGGAAGTTTGTTCAAGGTGAAGAAACTCTCAAATCAATGATGAAGAAAGCTGTCGTTCCAATAGAAAAAAAGGTGTTAGATTAGCATCAACCTAAAAGGAAAATGCTTTCCAATATGATGGAACGCAAGGAATCCTTTATGATTATGCAATGCCCGGGAAGATATGTAACAAATGTCAAAAGAAGGGACATCTCACAAAGAACTGCACAACTCAAACAGAATCAGCCTACCGAAATAAGAAAACAGCCTACCATTATCAGGCTAACAGAAGGAAGAAAACAGCTTACCAGAATGATTTTGGTAGCACACAAAGAACAAAGATTTCAGCACCAAAAGTGGAACAAAAATGGGTAAAGAAATCTGATTTAAATTCTATCTATGTGCTAGCAACTAACCATGCAGGAATCAAGCAAGTATGGGTGCCAAAACGTTGAGTTTTTGTGCAACAAAAGGCCCTAGAAACAGCAAGCTAAGCGCAAAAGTTTGGTACTTTAGCTTACTTTTTTATTATTTGCATGCTAAATTAATTTGCTATTCCTGTTAGATGCCAATAATGATTTTTATGTGTAATTCACTTGCATGCAAGTTATTATTTACGTGTGAATGCATATATATTGTTTATTCTTTCGCATGCAATTTATTGAATAAATGTGTACTCGTGCATTATGTGGTACTTCATAATCCATGCTTAGTTTGAATATGTTACGTGATTATCCTTTTTAACGATTAAGGGGGAGAGATTTTAGGAGGTTAACTCTTAAGGATGTTATGTGTTTGGGATTTTATTTCATATAAATCCTTACGTCCTTAATTGAATATCATGATGTTAAATCAAGGATGCATGTGTTAAGGGGGAGTATGTACTCCTAAAAATATCTGTTGGTAATCATCAAAAAGGGGAAGATTGTTGGCCTATTTGATTTTGATAATTCTATGATTACATATATTTTGGAATGTTATTTATTATACTAACATGCTCTTGATTTTGATATTAATGTGATTACATATATTTGGGATGATATTAGTGCTACTAATATTTTTTATCTTAATGATTATGCGAAATATTTTATGTTGGTATAATGCTTGTTATTACTTGTTGTTAGTGAAATTTCCAGGAGAGAAATTGTCCCGTTCAGCAAGCTGTTTTAAGAAGTACAGGATTAATTCAGTCAGACTAACAGTTATATTTCAGCAAGCTGTTATGGACTACCTCATATATTTCAGCAAGCTGAAGTTAAAATATATGCAAAATCAGCAAGCTGATTCTGTCAGACAGAGATAGCAGAATTCAAGAAACCTCGTATATCAAAGAGATATTAGTGGAAATAGCATAAGGAATATTGTAAGGACTCTCTGAAATATTCAAACCCATACAGCTCATCAATATTCTCATCACAAGAAAAGTGGGGGACAACTTATTCTTTACCTTAAATACAGATACACCTTTCTTTATTTAATTAAACCAGTCCTCATACAATCACTTTAACTTATTGTCTTCTCTTTCATTTCAAACATACATGCTGCTACCTACTAAAGAAGACAATCAGCTCCTCCTCCTTGGCTCCTTCATTTTCATATTTCTAACGCTCCTTCACTTTGACATTTCTAACGCTCCATTTGTTTTAGTCAAAAATATCTGCAGGAGCCTCTTGAAGACTATATCTCAAATCAATCTTGTTTACCTATAAAAGGAACATTCCTGATCAGTTTCAAACACAACAATCCAAGTGCAAAAACAAGAACATATATACACACAACTTCAAGCCACTTTGCTAAATTCTTGAAAACCTCTCAAACTCCCATTCACATTCGAACATATACTTTCAGAGAGTTCAATACGTTGAGTTGTATTTATCAAAACTTTGTATTGTTCAAATTGTAAAGATTAGTTGCTGTACAAGTTTGGCTTAAGGCTTTGGGTGGGTAGAACTAGACTAGAGAAGGATACTTGGGATGTATTGCTTAGAGAGTTAGTTCAGCACAGCAATTTAGCAAGCCATTTTGTAAGCAGCTGGGTGTAAAGGGAGATATATTGTTTGATCTTGTAATCGGTTTATAGTGATCAATAATATATTCTCTTACCAAGTTGGTTAGGGACCAGGACGTAGACCATAGGGGATTAGGGGTCGAACCTGGCTAAAAGATCTTGTGTTCATTTTATTTTTCTGCACATTTCATACTGCACTGCTATACTAGTTAATTCAGCCTGCTGTTATTAAACTGTTAAGTCATATCAACAAGCCGTTTCTGGTAAAAATCAAAACAGGTCATAGTTAACCTCTATCAGCCATAATACACCTATTCAACCCCCTTCTAGGTGTGTTTTCAATTGGTATCAGAGATTTGGTATACTAATATTTCTATAACAGGAAAAGTATCGATCGATATGGCTGAATATTACCCTCTCGAGTCATCTAATCTCCGTGCTCCTTTGCTTCTTGGTACTGAAAACTATAATTGGTGGAAAGAGTGTATGAAGATGCACCTGTCAAAGGAACTACTAGAATGGAGAGTTGTCAACAAAGGTCCTTATATATTTAAAAATGATTTTGTTTATTAATAAAGGTTATAAATTATGTTACTTTTAAAAAGTTCCAAAGTAAACTCCCTGCGTGTGCATTTTACCGATATGAGTCATATGACACAGGGACTTCTTTTGACACGGGGACTTCTTTTTATCAGAGGCTCAAAATCGCTACAAATATAACAAAAAAGATAATTTCAGAAAAATATTAAATGTCGTATAGAATAATATCTATCAATCGGTGGAGATTGTTATAGGGACTAGGGAGAATTAATTGGTATAATACTCCTTCTGTTCCTAAAACATTTTCCTGTTTGCTTTATCACGTTTGCCAACGCACACTTTTGATCGTTAATATTTTCAATTTCGTGTTAGTTTTAAATATAAAAATTTCACTGTATTAAAATACTCACAAATACGAATCAAACAAGATCACTAATGACTATATTTTATCTTATAAATTATGCGTAAATTATTAGTTAAGCGCTTACAATGAACAGGAACAAAAGTCAAAACAGGAAATTGTTTCCGAAACAGAGGGAGTAGTATTTGTGAAGGTTGTTGGAATTACGCAACAAAATACAGATATTTCGTTAAGAACACGATAAACATGATTCATAAGTGGTATATGGATGTCACTGATGTTGTTTGTTGATTCTAAGGCTAAGAACCGAGTATGCGCTGTACAGAATGTTCAGCAGAAGACGATGATATTATGTCATGAGAAGTTGATTGATATGGAGACATTAGAAAGACAAGAGTGATGATCGGTAACAAGAGTCGTAGTTTGACCACCAAAGAAGATGCAGCAACTAAACCCATCTATTTTGATATTAGACTCTTATTTAGCAATAATATATAATCTCAATATGATACTCCCTCCGTCCCAAATTATGTGAGCTGGTTTGACTTTCACGGAGATTAAGAAAAAGTAGTAGAAATAGAATAAAGTTAGTTGAAAAGTGGTAAAGTGGTGGAACTATCAATATTTAATAATAGATTTGAGATATTACAAGTTTTTCTTTGCTGACGCTTCCACTCAAAAGTGAGAAATGAAAGCAATATTCTAACAGATTTTTTTTTGGAAAAGAACAGTTCTATTCTATCCCTTGTTTTTATTACGGCAAGCATCGGCGTCGATGGAGATCCACTAATAGGCCTCCGGCGACGGCAAGCATCGGCGTCGAGGAAGATCCGCCGGTAAATTCCATGATTTGGGTCCATAATCTTCGCCGCTTCATCGGCTCCGGCGCCGGTCTAGGTTCCGAAGAATGGGTATAGTATAATTATATTCTTACATATATATATATAGTGTTATTTTTCGAGGTTGAATCATGTTTCTAAGCCAGCGAATTAAAGCCTGTTAACTCCACTTGAATTCAAGTTCGTTTGGTAATTTTCGATTCAGCTTGAATTGAATCATTAGTTTTCCTTCGATTCTTGTTGATTATGTGCAGTAGTAGTCTGATAATAATGAATATATGCTATTTTATGTGCTGTATGTCGAGGAATCGTGAGATTTGGTTTGGTATAAGATCGCCGGATTTTGAATTAGTTGCCGGAAATGCTTTGTTTGTAATCGGTATTTAAATACGTAGCCATTAGCTATGCAAGTCAGTCTATAAGGAGGAGTACAAGGTTTTTAATCAATTTTATGGGCTCGATTCTGTCTTGCTGGGTTCTCTTCAATTTTGGCCGGATTATTGACTGTTTTGATTGGTTTTTTTGATTTTTGCAGTCAATTCGTGTTATGGGTTATTTCTCATTATTGACTTTTTCTTTTTTAATTAAAATTTCATTGTTATTAGATATTGATGTGGTTCTTTTTACAACTCGAGGAAGTTGTTTCAATTTAGTGGATACAATTCTTCTTGTAATTAAAAGTGTTTATATTAATCCAGTATTTCGTGTGTGTGTTGAATAGGTGTTTTGATCTTTGTGGATTAATACTAATTTGTATGAATAGTGTTTTCAGTCTTAATTTTCTTTTATCTTTTATGATAAAATTTAATTTTCTGTTACAGATAATGAATATGGGGTTTAATTTTGCTTATTGGGTGTAACGTATGAAGTTAATGTCTAGTTTTATTGGTGCATATATTACTATTACTAGTGTTTTTTACATAAATGTATGTAACCTCCTTTTTAGAATGAATGGACTCTCTTGCTTTAATTAGAATTTTTAAATGGCTTGGTGGTTATGATTTTTGTAAATTAAATATGCATTAAAGTCTGATTGTAGTTAATGCCTAATTATAGTTTTAATTCTATTAACCGTTTTAGTTGTTTACACACTTGCTAGAATTGTTATTTATTAATTAGAGTTGTTTACACACTTGCTAGAATTGTCCAGGTTCATACTTTATTATTAATTGTCCAGGTTCATACTTTATTTTTGTCAGGTTTATTATTTTTAATTTGCTATTGATGAAGATTGATTGTTATATGTATTTTTCAGTTACAAAAATTTGATTGTTAATTGATACTCCGTAGTGATCAATTAGTGGTCAATTTGTGATTTTATTGTGATCAATTAGAGGTTAAGTTTTGTTTTATAATGTGCTAGCTGCCATTTGTAAATTAGCTTTAATATGGGCTTTAACTTAGCATGTACCATATGAATTAATTGTTAATTTAAGTTTGGCATACATTTTTTTGCATGTATGGTAACTCATATATTTTACATTAATTTAGTTATGATTCGAGATAATCTCTTTTTGACTAGTTTTTAGAAGTAAAGGAGTCGTGGTTTCTAGTTGTTCCATTTTATATGGATATTTTGTGCTAATTATGGAATAGGCTTCTTGAATGAGTTGTTATCGGTCGTCCGTTTGACGAATTATTTATCGGTCGTCCGTTTGACGAATATTATCGGTCGTCCGTTTGACGAATTTTTATATTTTATATGTTATCTAACGTAGTTTTATTTTATATTTGGCTGCAATTTATATCTATCTTATTTATTAATTTTGTTTCAAAAAAGTATTGCAATCTATTCAATTTTAGTTTTTTTGTTAGTTTTTCTAAATGTAATAATAACGAATCTTTACTTATTTTACAAATTTTTATTTTGGGTGGCCATGATTGATGGCTTATATTTTGGGCCTTTAAGAGGTTTCGATATGCCATTTAGATGGCTTGTCTATTTAATAATTAATTTTTAGAATTTTATTATTTAGCTAATTTGGTAATTTTATAATTTTAAAATTTATTAGCTAAATTATAGATTTTATATGTATATATATATATATATATATATATATTTAAATATATGTAAATTATATATATATATATATATACTCTTAAAAAATATTTTTCATATTTTAATAAACTATCTATTATAATTTTAGATGCCTAACCAAAGGGATCCCCTTTGGTTAGAAATGAGCATCCTTTTGTCAGAATTCAAAAATTATATATATTTAAGTTTATATTTTGATTAGAAGTGATTCATTGACTTATTCTTTTCTTATTGGGTTTTTTGGTGAATTGCAGATTTAACAAGAATAAAGAAGTCTCAAAATGACTCAATCTTGACTTTCAAAAGGAAGTAATTAATGGAAATTCAAGATGCAGAGAAAAAGCGAAGGTGATCTTTCGGTTTTTGTGAGAGCAAGTATAAAGAGAAGAAGGAGGGAGACGGAATCTTGGTCTTTGCATGGATATCAAGTAGTCCTAGATGTTTGGTTATAGGTTTTGTCGATCGTTGTAGTGTGGGTACTCTTTTTCCCCCTTGAGTTTTTTTCCTATAGGGTTTTGCTCATGCGGGGTTTTAATGAGGCCTACTTGTATTGTGAGTCTTCTTCTTTGATATGAATGTTTTATTATCTGAACGTCCGGAGGAATCTCTCTCTCATGTCAGTCGTAATTTATATTACGACCCATGGAGTGGTTAAGCATACCTTTCGGTTAGATAATAAGCTTTCGTGGATGAAAGAATGCCTCTTTTTTCCATTCCTTTTTGGAATGTGTAATCTCAGTCATTGATAAATGAATTTATTTCATTTTGCAAAAAGAAAAAAAAATAATAGATTTGAGATAGTGGAGGAAAGTAGTGGGTATAATAGTGTTTATTTAATATAGAAAAAAGTATAAAATGGAGAAGTGGTGTAATAGTAAAAAGTAGTGTTCAAAAATAGTAAGTATAATAAATTCATTCTTTTTGGGACGTCCCAAAAAGGAATAAGTGTCATATAAAATGGGACGGAGGGAGTATAGTATTACTTGCTTACATGAGAGCTAAGCGGATCGAGGCGTGTAAATACAGTAAGTTCCATGCATGCTTGATGAATTTATATATAATTGAAGAATCTCAATCCCTTTCATGCACCAACCACTAGCTAATTATTAGAAGCTAGAAGAGATTAAGAGGCCGTTTGGCTCATGCAAACACGGCTTAAAGCAATTTTTAACTTTAAGTTGAAAAATGTCAAGTTAAAAAAAAAAAGTCAAAAATTGGTAGAAGGTACTTTTTCAAACTACTTATTTTATTTTTTGAATTTTATTTGATAAAAGTTAATATCATCATTCAAATAAATAATTTATCAATTTAATTTTTAAATTTACATTTCTAATAATTCATAAGTTACATATGGTATAAAATTACTCAAACAGATATTAACTCAAAATTTTCACTTCTCACTTATGACTTTAAGCAACTTTAAATCATAAGTAATAATTTTAAGTTTGGCGGAATATGACGAATGGATGTAGAGGTTCACGGGGACTTCATATTATTTCATGTTCGTCAAAGGAACTTTCCAAAGTGCGGTGTTCATAATTATTCTCCCTAGGCATGTATCTATATTGACTTTTGTCTCACACCCATTTTAAGCGCAATGAAGGGGTTTCGTTAAATGTTTCGTTTTTCTTCTTTACTTTATTCCGCAAGAGTAATGCTAAGAGCAAGTACAATATATCCCTTATATGAGCTCCTAACTCAAATTATAAGGGATTATGATTAAAATTGTGCTCCAACAGCCTCCTAACTTTTCCTTAAAAAGTTAAGAGTTTCATGTCATCCCTTATCTTTAATGGGCTTCCTTATTTCATTTTTACCAATAAAATATCATTTCCCTCCCTTTTCCAATTATTTCCCTCTTTTTAGTTTTGCTTCCCTCCTTTTATTTATTATTTAATAATTATAAGGACCAACTATAAGGATGCTTGTTGGAGTTGTCATACCTTATACTATCCTAAATCACTAAGAGCCTATTATTTTATAATATTTATAAGGAAAACATAAGGAGGCTGTTGGACTTGCTCAGCATCTACCATGTAGAAAAACTGATACAATTAGTCAAGTCAATCAGTTGATTAATTATTTAGGTATAGTGCTCCGTTCATTTTCCATGGTAATGCTTTAGAGCATCTCCCATGTAGAAAAATCGTTAGTAATAATATCCTAATCAGGTGGTATATATATTAGATGACATGATATAGATAATTTATAAAAAAAATCACTTCAATGCATAATTTATTTATTAAAAATTATAGATAATCATAATTTATTGATTATATTTTTTGAACGAAGATCTCCTAGCAAAAATTATATTCTCTCCATTTCATTTTAAGTGTCATTTTTATATTAGGTTTGAATTTTAAGTGTCGTTTTTACATTTTCAAGACAAAAAAAAATTCTTTCATCTAAATACCCTTTATTACAACTATAATATTAAATGTACTCCTTTTCAAGTATTTGTATTAAATAGAGGTAGGTTAAGGATAAAGTAGGAAAATAAAATTACGTTAAAGATAAAATGAAATTTGTTTATCTGGAGAGAGCTTGGTCTGCCTATTTATAGCATCTCCAACCATTTAGCCTCTGCTGCTACAATTTTTAAGCAGTCTTTGTACTTCTGATATAGGTAACTGATGCTACCGATCAAATAGTTGATCGTCATTAGTTTTTTTTTAATTAATACTAAAATTAGCAAAATTGCCCAAATTTTTGACATCTAATTAAGGGCCTGTTTGTTTCCCCGTTTTACTGTTAACTTATGCCTTATAAGGCCATAAGCACTTATGGGGGGTGTTTGTCAAAATAAGTTTTGGCTCAACTTATAACTTATAAGCCCATAAGTTGAATGTTAGGAAATCCTAACATTCAACTTATGCTTATAACTTATTTCTCGATATACGCAATATATAATATCCTTCAAATCTTCAAAATCATATATCTCTCGATCCATTCATTAGAAAATTGATATGTATATCTCAAATTTCTCTACTCATCGAGATCTATTCATTGACATCCATTGTTAAATATAAAAAACAAATATTTTGAAAATTATAGAAAAAAGTTAACTTATAAGTTCTGATTTACCCAAACAGTTTACTGATTATAAGTTCTGATTTACCAAACACTTTACTGACTTATAAGTTATGCTCTACTTATCACTTATATGACATAAGTGCTTATAAGTCTTAAGTTACATTTTTTAAGATACCCCAAACACCCACTAAAAGTTACTATAATCACTTGTTCCCGCATCACTGTATATAAATATGTAGAGAAAACAGGGACATTAATTTCAAATATGCACTCATTCCACGTTTTGTAATTGGAATAAAAAAATAAGAAGTAAACTGTCATATGATATAGGGTCCTCGTTGTCAGGGACCATTTAACCAACAATTCATTCCCTGGCCGTTGGATCGTCCAACGGCCAGGATTTAAAAAAAAAATTCGCCCATTCCACGTTAATTTTTCACGGAACACTATTCATTCGCGCAAATTTTCCGCGGAACGCTATTTTCGATCCGCGAAACACTATCGATCCGCGGAAATTTTCCGCGGAACAGTCTGTTCAGATATACACTCTATAAAGTTCAACTAAGCTCTTCATTGATTGGAAAAAGAATATAATGCCTATAAATTGCAAGTTAGAAACGGTCAGATAAACTAAGATATTTTAATGTTTTTTGAAATATCATATACCGACTAAGATTCCACAGGGCAAAAATCATGTACATAGACCTTTATTATATTCCATGTACATAGACCTTTATTAAATAATATAAAGTACATTTAGAGCCAAATAAGCTACTCCCTCCGTCTCATAATGCTACTCTCATTTCATATGTCGGGATTGTTCATAACATTAGATAAATTACTAATTTATGTATAATCTATAAAACCAAATATAGTCATGAGTGATCTTGTTGGATTCGTATTTATGAGTACTTTAATACAATGAAGTTTTTATATTAAATATTAATACGAAATTGAAGATATTAATGATCAAAAGTGTGCGTTGGCAAACGTGTCCAACTCAAATGAGAAAAGTATTTAGAGACGGAGGGAGTATGATTTTTGTCACCTTTATTTTTTTTTTATCCACTTAAAGTGATTTCAAGATTTTGGTCTAATCTTAAAATTTTTAATTTAAAATTAGTTTTAGTTCAAAAAATTTAAGTACCTTTGAGGTACTTTTTTTCAACTTATTTTTTTTCTCATATCAATTTTTATATATTTGAGTCACCTTTTAACTCGTATTATATTATTTGCATATATTTGTATTTTATACTTTTATATTATGTATAAAAAATATAAATTTCTTTTTTTAATTAATTTTTTAACTAAATGTACTACTCCCTCCGTCCCAATGGATTCTTTACAGTTACTATTTTGGGCCGTCCCATTCATTTCTTTACATTCCCAAAATAGTAAGTTTTAACACTATTACACCACTACAACAAAAACTGCATCATACAACACGTTTCACACAACGGTTAATCAAAAAACCGTTGTCCCGAAAAAACAAACAACGGCTAATGGCCTGTCCTCGTAAAAACGTTGTCAGAATCTTTCTATGACAACTGTGTTTGGTGCTTTTTGAAACCGTTGTCTAAGCGGTATGCTCTGATAAAATTAGACAACAGTTCTATTATAAATATGTTGTGTGGAACCATTTAATACAACTGTGCAGCACCGTTGTATGTGACAACTTCATATTATCTTCAGACAACGCTTTTAGACAAAACCGTGGTGTAAGTTAGACAACAGTTTATTAGAAGTGTTGTTGTATGGAACATTAGACAATGTGTCTCAAATACCGTTGTCAGAAGGAAAGTTGATAGACAATGGTTATTAGCATTGTGAGATAAATGGGTATCATACAACAGTGCAAAATACCGTTGTTTGAACATCCTCTTTAGAAGACGGTTATAAACATTGGTAGAATAACTGCTGTCTGTTTAGTAAGGATACAACGTAGAATAACCGTTGTTTAATGGTTTTATAAAACCGTTGTGTGAACTACTGGGAAATTTGAATTGAAATGGGTGGGAAATAATGAAATGTTTAGTGGGAATAATGAAATAATTTGAATTGAATTTGGTGGGAAATAATGAAAATTTTGAATTGGATTTGGTGGGAAATTATTAAATATTCAGACAACGGTTTTCTGATAAAAACACTGTTGTGTGATAGTAAGCACAACAATGGCTTTTCATAAAAAACCGTTGTGTAATGTTTAACAATTTTAAATCGTTAAATAACAATTTGCATGTTTTACTACGTTTTTGTTAAAATCTCGTAAAACCTTACCTTTTTATTTTTTGATTATTTTTTCCCAACACTAAAATGAGTGTTTATTAACATTAGTACGGTTCGATCTTCGAAAAATTATTCAGTAAATTTTGATCGTGCCCCGTTACAAGAAGCATCAATATTAATTTACTACGTTTTTGTTCAAATCTCATACAACCAGACTTTTTTATTTTTCAATTATTGTTTCCCAACACTAAAATAAGTGTTTACTAACATTTGTACGGTTTGATTGTCGAAAAAATCCTTCAAAAAAATTATTCAGTGAATCTGGATCGTGCCCCGTTACAAGAAGCAACACTATTAATTTACTACGTTTTTGTTAAAATCTCGTACAACCCGACTTTTTTATTTTTCAATTATTTTTTCCCAACACTAAAATGAGTGTTTACTAACATTTGTACGGTTTGATCGTCGAAAAAATCATTCAAAAATATTATTCAGTGAATCTTGATCGAGTCCTATTATAGGAAGCAACACTTTTACTACGTTTTTGTTAAAATCTCGTACAACCCAACCTTTTGATTTTTGGATTATTTTTTCCTAACACTAAAATGAGTGTTTATTAACATTCGTACGGTTTGATCGTCGAAGAAATCATTCAAAAAAATTATTCAGTGAATCTTGATCGTGCCCCGTTACAAGAAGCACCACTTTTAATGTACTACGTTTTTTGTTAAAATCTCCTACAACCAAACCTTTTTATTTTTTGATTATTTTTTCCCAACACTAAAATGAGTGTTTATTAACATTTGTACGGTTAGATCGCCGAAAAAACCATTCAAAAAAAATTATTCAGTGAATCTGGATCGTGCCCCATTACAAGAAGCAACACTATTAATTTACTACGTTTTTGTTAAAATCTCATACAACCCGACTTTTTTATTTTTCAATTATTTTTTCCCAACACTAAAATGAGTGTTTACTAACATTTGTACGGTTCGATCGTCGAAAAAATCATTCAAAAAAATTATTCAGTGAATCTTGATCGAGTCCTGTTATGGGAAGCAACACTTTTACTACGTTTTTGTTAAAATCTTGAACAAACCGACCTTTTTATTTTTTGATTATTTTTTCCCAACACTAAAATGAGTGTTTATTAACATTCGTACGGTTCGATCATCGAAGAAATCATTTAAAAAAATTATTTATTGAATTTGGATCGTGCCTCATTATAGGAAACATCACTTTTACTACATTTTTTGTAAAATCTCGTACAAAAAATTAGAAAAATTCCTATTATTCTTGTATGATTTTATAATATAAACTTATTAAAATAATTTTATAAAACTATTATTTTTAAAAAATATCCCACCCAAACCAAATTTTATTTCAACCTAGTGTCAAGCACTAAATGCTAAAATGTTAAAAAGTAAATTAAAAAAAGAAAAGATAAATATAGAAAAGGCGGTATTTTTGCCCCCAAAACGAAAATAAGCTATGTACTTTCCCCCCTTCAACAAAAATATAACACCCACTTTACTTTACTCTTTCGCCCACATCCGTTCACCCACTCACTCTCAATTCTCAAATCCAAATCGAAGAACCCTCACTCAATTCTCTCCTCTTCTTTTCCCTGGCTAATAATCTCTTATATTTTCCCCACATAATCCACAACACTTTGTTTTCTTTTCTTTCCTCCATCGCTGTTTAAAGAAAGACCAAGTGCTCTTTGTTGTTTTATGGTGGATTTCGTTGCTGTTTGTCCGCTGTTTACACACTAATCTCTCTCTCTCTCTCTAACAATGAGATTTGCATTCAAAAAAATTATTCAGTGAATCTGGATCGTGCCCCGTTATAGGAAGCATGACTTTTCCAACGTTTTTGTTATGATCTCGTACAACCCGGCCTTTTAATTTTTCGATTATTTTTTACCAACACTAAAATGGATGTTTATTAACATTCGTACGGTTCGATCATCGAAAAATGCATTCAAAAAAATTATTCAGTGAATATGGATCGTGGCCCGTTATAGGAAGCATCACTTTTCCTACGTTTTTGTTATGATCTCGATTCTCGTACAACCCGACCTTTTTATTTTTCGATTATTTTTTCCCAACACTAAAATGGGTGTTTATTAACATTCGTACGGTTCGATCATCGAAAAATCATTCAAAAAAATTATTCATTGAATTTGGATCGTGTTCCGTTATGTGAAGCAACACTTTGACTACATTTTTGTTAAAATCTCGTACAACCCGACCTTTTTATTTATTGATTATTTTTTCCCAACGCTAAAATGAGGGTTTATTAACATTCGTACGGTTCGATCGTTAAAGAAATCTTTCAAAAAAATTATTCAGTGAATCTGGATCATGTCCCATTATAGAAAGCAGCACTTTGACTACATTTTTGTTAAAATCTCGTACAACCCGACCTTTTTATTTTTTGATTATTTTTTCCCAACACTAAAATGAGGATTTATTAACATTCGTACGGTTCGATCATCAAAAAAATCATTCTAAAAAATTATTCAAAAAAATTATTCAGTGAATCTGGAGCGTGTCCCGTTACGAGAAGCAACATTTTTACTACATTTTTTGTTAAAATTTCGTACAACCCGACCTTTTTCTTTTTTATTTATTTTTTCTCAACGCTAAAATGAGTATATACATTTATGTAAAATTTAAAAATTTAAAATTGAAATCAAATAAATTCTTACTAAAATTAAATAAATTAGAATTTTTACCAATTATTTTAAAAATTGAAATGGAACAGTACATTGAAAAACCGAAAATGTTAAAGGCGGATAAATTCCCCCCATCCCAAAATTTTCAGCATTTCATTTCCCCCTCTCCCCCTTATCTCCCCCAACTCTTGTCCACATATTCTATACTTGCTTCAATCTCTCTCTCTGTCTCTCCCTCTCTCTCTCTCTCTCTCTCTCATTCTCCCTCTTTCCCCCCTTTCTTTTCACCAAACACTCTCTACCTTCCTCTTTCTAAACCCACTTGATTAACCACTGCTGCTCTAAACCCACTTGATTTCACTCAATTACATCCAATTAAAAATTTGATTACACTTGATTTCTTGGTAATCCATTACACATTTTCTTGGCTTCGATTAATTACTTTTGGTTACAAATTAAAGAAGGGCGACTGTGTCTACTACTTGGCATATGCAATGAGAAGGAGTCATGACATTTGGGGCGAAGATGCAGAGGAATTTCGGCCAGAGAGATGGCTTGTTGATGGCACTTTTAAACCTTAGTCATATATATATATCTTAGACATATGTTTATGATATGACATAAGGCTATTTAGTCTGTTGAAAATCTCTCAAGAATTTCAGAAAGTTTCTAGCTGCTGACCTTTACAATTTAATCCAGGTATTGAATTCTCTTGTCTTTGTTGAATTGCAAAGTGTATATCTCACTGATGAGCAATTGAATGCTATACTACGTAACTGTTTTTTTCTTCAGAGGTTGGTTTTAAGGAAATGTCCTCAGCTGGTCAGCTTTAAGCTCACGAGTAGAAACTCCAGGTTGAGATTCTTGGATATAAAAGGCTGTTCCAAATTGGAGAATATTGAATTGTATGCTGAGAGTCTTGAAATACTTGAATACAATGGTAAAATAGATCACTTTTTGTTCAACCATGTTCCGAAGTTGGCTGAAGTGTTTGCATATGTTCATGGAGCATCTACAGTAAAATTTTCAACTTATGCACTATCCAGTTTGGCTAATGATTTGCCTCGACTAGAGACACTCAATATAAAACTTATTACAGTAAGTAAAATTGCAAGCAAACTTGGGTTAATTGCAAAACCTAAGAAATCATGGTTACATTCCTAATTTGTAAACATCTCGATAAATTTAAGACTTAATTGATAAAGTTAGTTAACAGATTTTTTAATTTTGGGCTCTGGACATTTATGGTTGTTTTTATTCTGACTTTATGCATGTGTTTTTCAGCTGTTTTTAGGCGTTCCCGCTGCCTAAATGAGGTTTTACATTTACCAGCATGAAGTATTTGGTACTAACAGTTCATCCATGTGTTGGCAAAGATGGGCTTGATTGGATCAGCTACATCTTGAAGGCGTTCCCTTTGCTGAAAAAACTATAGTTTAATGTGAGTAAAAAATTTATATATCTCCCAATGTATATGTAAATTAATTTTAGATAACTTCATTAAATTATGAAAATAGCATCTTAATTAAATTTGAAAGTGTAAAATGCAGATGAGGGTTGAAAAATATGCAGATGAGGTATTGAATTTCAGAAAGTTTCTAGTTGCGTAGTTGCGCAATCTCAACTCACAGGTTTTTCCGGACATCACTTGCTATGTTTTAAAGTTTCTACATGCCACAGTTCAGATTTAAACTTTTATGTTTTAGTGTGATAATTATTTTTAGGTTTTGCAACACCAACTAAAGTGCCTATGCCTGATTAACTACTAATGTCTCTCTCTCTCTCTCTATCTGTCTATTTGCCAGTGTACAATTGATGACTAGACAGTAGCCAGTATACTGGATTCTAGATAGTGAAGGTTTTTGGTATTCTAGACAATACTCTGTTCTACTACTGGTTTTGTGTTCTTTGATAGTTTAAATTGACAAGATTATGGAGGTCCAATCTGCTTTGATGTTGTATTATATCGAATGAAAAGGAAATAGTGAGGCTAAATGAATCAGCTTTACCATGGGAGTTCGCTAGTTTGTGCTTTAGTTTTGTCTGCCGTATTCCAAGTCGGAAGAAAAGTAAGATGGGTACTTACCATGGGAGTTCGCTAGTTTGTGCTTAGTTTGTGCTTAGTTTTGGCTACTGTCTCATAGTAACATATAGAAGACTGAGATAATGTTATTTCCCTCAATTTATTATTTTGATGTTACTCCTGCGTCATATCTAATTAACCTAATTTACAGTGCATCCATTGTTTACTTCTCTTAGATGATGAATTGATATCTCCCTGCATGTGCAAAGGCACCCTGCACCGGATGTGCCTGGATCATTGGCGCTCAGTTAAGGCGAGTAGTCATAGCTTGCTCTCAATTTCATAAATATGAAACTTACTCCAAAAGTTTCTTTTGGAAGATATATAATTGCTAACTTATTTTTTCAATTCATCACAGGAAGGTTTTGCGTTCTCGCGTTGTACAACTTGTAAAGCTCAGTTTCATCTCCAAGTAGTAAAGTTAGAGGATAACTCATGTAAACGTTTCTAGCAACTAGCTTTCCTAGAGATTTGTTAAAAATATATGGTTATGTAATGAATTGTATTAAATCTACAATGTTGATATTGTTTTTAATTTATTTAATTTTGGCATGGTCAATGCATTGTCTAGCTTAGTTTTCTATTCGTAAATAAATCATTGTCTAGTCTAATTTTAGCAAATGAAAGGGTTTTTAATAGCGTTGTGTTTGTTAGAAAACCATTGCATTATGCTGTTCCAGTAACGGTTCTTATTATAAATTGTTGTGTTACGTAATTTTTAACAACAATTTAAAACTGTTGTGTTACCTTCTTCTACCAACGGGTAAAAAATAATTGTCTGATTTCAATCAGACAACTGCCCGATAGACAACGAAAAAAATGGAGGTCAGACAACGGTGAAAAACAGTTAATTGAGAACTCTTGCATAACATCTATTACATGTTGTCTGTTAGTTAGAAAACCATTGCATTATGGTGTTTCCAGTAACGGTTCTTATTAAACAACTGTTGTGTTACGTAAATTTTAACAACGATTTAAAACTGTTGCGTTATCTTCTTCTATACATCGGGTAAAAAACTGTTGTCTGATTTTAAACAGACAACTGCCGGATAGACAACGAAAAAAAAGGCAGTCACACAACGGTGAAAAACTGTTGTTAGATCGAGTTTTTCTTGTAGTGCACCCACTACTTCACTTATTTTAACAATACTTTACACTATTACACCCACTACTTCACTTATTTTAAAAATAAAATCACTATTACACCCACTACTTCACTTATTTTAATAATAAAATCACTATTACATCCACTACTTCATTTATTTTAACAATATTACACCCACTATTATATGCATGTCTTGTCCTCCATGCCCAGCTAGGATGTAAAGATCCCACTGGGACGGAGGGAGTATATATTATTTAATGAATCAATATGTACATGGTTTTCTGGCCTTGTGGAGTCTTACTCTGTATATGATATCTTAAAAAACATTAAAATATCTTAGTGTATCTAAGCGTTTCTAACTTGCAATTATTGGGCATTATATTCTTTTTCCAATCAATGAAGAGCTTAGTTGAACTTTGTAGACTGTATATCTGAACAGACTGTTCCGCGGAAAATTTCCGCGGATCGATAGTGTTCCACGGAAATTTTTCGCGAATCGAAAATAGCGTTCCGCGAAAAATTTGCGCGGATAAATAGTGTTCCGCGAAAAATTACCGCGAAATGAGCGAAATTATTTTTTAAATCCTGGACGTTGGATAGGGAGTCGATTGTTGGTTAAACGGTCCCTGACAATCAATTGTCAGGGACCAGGACCCTATGATATATAGCAGTTAGCAAATCTACATCCTCCATTAATTGTTTAAGATGCTTTTGCACATCCGTCCTTTTCTTTTGTGGTGATTAAAATACTACGTATTTATTACGAAAGAATAGCATTGGAATCAAACCCCAGAACTTCCAATCCATTAACCCTAAACACCTAGCCTGATGAACAAGATGCTAAACAGACTGATCCATTAAAGAAAAAGAGATACTAGCTAGTACAGAAATGCTTTTCTGTATCGCATTTTTTGCGTCGATCTTCTACATATTCATTGCCAACCAACAAAACGAATATGTAGAAGATCGTGCCCAGCTTCCATCACCGGCCACCATCAGCTTTTCTTGCTACAGCACCACCAGTGCTAAACTTAACATTCAGTTAAGTTTCGTTTGTTACATGTAGCGATTTGTGAACTGAAATTTTACCCGCCAACTAATGTAAAAACATCTTTTAATTGTTACGGCACTTTTACAAATTTGCAAAACCAAAATCAATATAACTTCTGTAAATTACATAGTGTAGACTTTTTCTTTATGAAATATTAGGATTTTTGCACTGTTGTGCTTTACACTCAATATCATACACTGCAATAATAATTATTCGATGCATATTACACAAATGTTTTCTTAAAACTTAGAATATATATGTATATTCATCTTTTGTTATAATTTTCTTCCCACCATATTTTATCTACTTTCTTCTTCACACCGAAGAGGAGTGGGACCTTTTTTAGGATGACTCTTGCAAACGCTCCATACTACATCACCTAATAAGATTATAAGCTGTCAAGTACTATTTAGAGTTTAAAAATGGAAATTTAGTATAAGAAAATATTACTACCTTGAACTTCAGAGAGCAAGCGCCGTGCAGAATAGTTAGCATCAGCTGGTAGAGTCAGTGATGATTGAAGTAAAGTAGTAATTACGAAGAAAAGAGTGACGAGTAACAAGAGCAAGTTGATCCCTCGAATAGATACAGCCGCCACTGAAGCCATTTCTTGATTGTAATGACATATGTAAAATCAAAGAGATCGATAGAGAACTCGAAATATTTCGCTTTTTCTTTTTTGTGTACTCTACTACTCGCTACATAGCCGATCATTCTTATATATACAAGAAAAATTCCCCCGACATTTGTATGTCAATGAATCAGACGTCTCCACACGGAATCAGAGGTCCCGGGGACCCCCGACAACCCCACATATACGGCATTGGCCACCGATGGTTATTGAAAATATCCGGATTTAGGGGTATTTAATTAAAATTTTGTTACTCCCTCCGTCTCTAAATATCATTCCTGTTTTGACTGAACATGTTTGCCAACGCACACTTTTGATCGTTAATATCTTCAATTTCGTATTAGTTTTAAATATAAAAACTTCACTGTATTAAATTACTAATAAATATGAAACCAACAAGATCACTCATGACTATATTTGGTCTTATAAATTAAACGTAAATTAGTAATTTGTCTCATGTTATGAACAATCCCGACATTTCAAATAAAAATAATAAAAAGAGACAGAGGGAGTACTATTTAAAATTTTATTACTAATTAAAATTCTTCCGTGCTACACACCTACTCCCTCTGTCCCATCCATTTCTTTACAATTTCCTTTTTGGGATGTCCCACCAATTCTTTACATTACCAAAAATAGTAACTTTTAACAATAAAATACATTATTACATCCACAACTTTACTCCACTTTTTCAACACTTTATACTATTACACCCACTATTTCACTTATTTTAACAATAAAATAACTATTACACCCACTACTTCATTTATTTTAACAATATTACATCCACTATCCTTGGTCTCCGTACCCGATCCCCATGTAAAGAACCTATCGGGACGGAGGGAGTATTTTTTAGGGAGACACGAAAATTAGAAACGATAAAGAAAAGACAAAATGATTTAATGATATACCTAAAAGATATTGGGAGGTGATATGTACTACAAACCTCACACTAATTATACGTAATTATACGTGCACACCTAGCAATATGGTCAAAATACCCAACTTACATTTTCATTTAATTACTAGTCCAACTATAATTTTATAATAAATTAGTTGAACAAGTGAATAAACTTTTTTTAAGTGAAATTTAGTTTTAATTTTATATCTTAATTTTTAATTTAAGAATATGTGATATATTCAAATATATGTCTTTTTCATGAAGCATACATAAATTATAAAATTTGGTATCCTTTATTATAATACCTGAGTCGAACACACCATGTGGTTAATCAATAAAAAACGAGGAATAATTTTAGGACCAATCATATTTCAATCCTAAATTTTAGACCAATCATATCATAATAAAAGTTTTCCTTATTTATCTTTCTATATCCCCTTTATTAACTGTAGTTAGTTAACAATTCTAATGAAAATATAATAATTATTTGATTTAACATGCTTATATATTATATATACTTTTAATCAAAAAATATTCGATAATAAATTTCTCATATAATTTATTTTCACTTTTATTAAATAACAACTATATATTTACGAAATTACGCTAATTATGGTAATAACTCAACCAACATGGAAACATTAACATAGAAAGTAGCAAGATACCAATATTTAAATAGCAAATCATGTCCTAATAAACGGGAAAAAAATCATGATCCCTTCCCCATTAATTTTTATGGAATTCCATCATGTGTGATAATTTTATTTTATTTGAATTCGAAATTATGTATACACGATTTATAATTAATCATCATATATTATTTAATACAAGACAAACAAATATATAATTAAATTAAAACAAGAAAGGATTTGAACTCCAAACCTCTTAGCAAAGCGAGCCTCCCTAAATCGAGTCTAAGATACTAAGTTAAGTAACCTGCTCACCTGACACATTAAATTTTTAGATGAATTAGGTATTTTTTATTTGAAAATAATAAGTATTTATTAATTGAAGGTCATAGGCCATGTACAAAAATAAGCAGAATTGAACAAACACATAAAATAGATCAAATTAGGGTTTCTGTCATCATAGTTGAGTAGAATATTTGTTGTGTTACATCTCTTCTCATATAGTTGATGCATACAGTCTTTTTGAAAAATACAGTTTACATCCGTACCTTCTCCCCACCCTCTCCATAAGTGCGTTTTGATATACACATTTTCATAAAAATAATATGCAAAACACAGGTTAGATTGCATTCCATCCACCTTTTTCCATTAAACTATACCGTTAACGTCAAATAATGAAGGGTTTTATAGTCATTACCCATTAAAAATAAAAAATGACAAAAAAGTAAAAAAAAATGTATTGTATACCTGATACGATTAAATAATGAAGGGTATTTAAATGTATTTAAATCGACCCTAATTATGATTCCATACAAACCAAACAAACAAATCAATAAACTAATATAATAAAATTTGATTTCGGCTACTAAAACAACTAAACTCTCACAAGAAAAGAGAACAAAATCGAAATATATGCGTAGAAAAATTCACTAAAGGGTACAAAGATTCTCGAGAAGAGAGAGATAATTATTTGAAAAATAATGAAATTTATAGAAAACAATAAAATGAGAGCTTATCATCAACCAAAAAAGTTGTTGACAATTCCAACTAGATCGAAGAAAAAAATTAAGGTTTCTGGTGAGACAGATGAACGAGTTGCTTAACAATAACTAACTTGATCGATAAATATAAAATAATATTTTTTTAAAAATAAACATCGTCTTTTATAAAATATATGCATAAATTTAGGTTTAATAGTATTAATGTAATTCGTACAAATGAAGGTGTACATGCTTTTGTGTTTAAATTTTTATATTAATAAAAATTAACTAAAATTTATATATTAAAAGTGTCAAAAGTTATCATTCTGTCCGTTTCACTGGTGAAACGCTAGTTATTATAAGAAATTATATTTAACCCATTCTACAATATAATGAATTTTTTAAAATTGCAATAAAAAATTATATTTTAATTAAAGATGGGTCAATTTGACCACTGAAAATCAAATATGACTATTAATGCGGGTTGAGGAAATAATAAATAATAATTTTTAGTAATTGGACTATAAAATGGTAGCTATTTTGCACATTATGTATTTTCAATAATAAAATATTATTTTATTTAATGGTAATAATAAAATAATGGTAATTTCTGGTGATTGGCATGTGATTATTTTTTATTTTTCAATGTGTAAAATATGCTTCAATTGATAGGAAATGCAAGTTAAGAATATTCTAGTCTCTTTGACGATAATGGACGTGCACTTTAAATGGTGAGTGTGCACATATCCACTTCTAAGAGATTTGTTAACAATTTATTGGTTCTGAAAAATATTGTAAAAAACGAGAATTGTATTTAATTAGTAGAGGCACAGAACTGCGATTAATCGGTGATTAATACCAATTAATTTCGATTAATCCCAATTAACCACGTTTGAAGAGATACCGAACAAAAACTAATTTCAATTAATCATGGTTTTTTAAAATAGATGTTGTGAGAGAGTATGCATTAACTTTCAAGGCAATAGAAATTTCAAAGACTAATTCAAATTTCGAACTTGCTTGCGTGTTCTTTTTCTAGCCGATGACAACAGTAGAGACGTCATAGTGAATCATGACTTGTGAGAAGCAAGTCACACATTGAATACGAGTTGAGATATAACATTAATATCAATGTACTATTTAATTATGGTATAGAGAATTGAATTCGGAATAAAATTAAAAAATTAAAGTAAATAAATTTTATAATTATGTAGTTGTAAGGATTGAACCCGAGGTGAAGCTAAACAAAATTAAATTAAATAAATCTTGTATAATTATGTGATCGTAAGGAATCAAATCCCGAATTTAATGATAACTAAATTTGATATTTTGATACTATTGTGTACCATCAAAACATGGTTTTCAATTAATAACGAGTATAGATTTTTAGAGTTCATGTGGCATGATCTTGTCTTGTGTCACATAAGATCAAGGGTGTGATTCCCCTCCAACACTTTAATGTTGGGAGGGGAACTTACCCATCAATGATGGTGGTACTTGAATCGATGTAGGTATTTGCAAGGCCTAGGCAAGTTAGTTCGCCCGGTAGAGTCACCGGTTCGCTACCCGAAACAACACGATAATATCGTGTTTGTGTTTACTTTTTCTGTATGCGAACACAAAATTATATGGGTAAATTTAGTGTGGATTTTGGATTTATCCTTGAGTACACAACACGAAACGAAAATATACAAAAAACATAAATAATTAAATAAAATTTTAAAATTAGATAAATACATATTATAAATAAATGTTGTATATGTAATTTTTACGAAAAGAATATAGAAAATAGTTTGAAGTGTAAGTTTAACGAAATTTGATCGTATTTAACACATTATGAATTATTAACTTAAGAGTTAACTAGTAAAAATTTAACCGAAAAATCTAATATTTAGTATTTTTACTTATTTATTATGTTTTTATTTTTATTTAAATTTACACGAAATACGACATAAAACATACACGAAATAAAGGACATGTATTTTTAATGGATCGTGTTTGAGTTTAGCATTCATGTACACGAAACACGAAAGTACACGAGACGAAAATATACGATACGAACGAATTGCGAGTTGTATTTGTAAGGTAGCACCATGTAATGATATTGTTAGCCTATTTGATTTTGATAATTCTATGATTACATATATTTTGGAATGTTATTTATTATACTAACATGATCTTGATTTTGATATTAATGTGATTACATATATTTGGGATGATATTAGTGCTACTAATATTTTTGATCTTAATGATTATGCGAAATATTTTATGTTGGTATAATGCTTGTTATTACTTGTTGTTAGTGAAATTTCCAGGAGAGAAATTGTCCTATTCAGCAAGCTGTTTTAAGATGTACATGATTAATTCAGTCAGACTAACAGTTATATTTCAGCAAGCTGTTATGGACTACCTCATATATTGCAGCAAGCTGAAGTTACAATATATGCAAAATCAGCAAGCCGATTCTGTCAGACAGAAATAGCAGAATTCAAGAAACCTCGTATATCAAAGAGATATTAGTGGAAATAGCATAAGGAATATTGTAAGGACTCTCTGAAATATTCAAACCCATACAGCTCATCAATATTCTCATCACAAGAAAAGTGGGAGACAACTTATTCTTTACCTTAAATAAAGATACACCTTTCTTTATTTAATTAAACCAGTCCTCATACAATCACTTTAACTTATTGTCTTCTCTTTCATTTCAAACATACACGCTGCTACCTACTAAAGAAGACAATCAGCTCCTCCTCCTTGGCTCCTTCATTTTCATATTTCTAACGCTCCTTCACTTTGACATTTCTAACGCTCCATTTGTTTTAGTCAAAAATATCTGCAGGAGCCTCTTGAAGACTATATCTCAAATCAATCTTGTTTACCTATAAAAGGAACATTCCTGATCAGTTTCAAACACAACAATCCAAGTGCAAAAACAAGAACATATATACACACAACTTCGAGCCACTTTGCTAAATTCTTGAAAACCTCTCAAACTCTCATTCACATTCGAACATATACTTTCAGAGAGTTCAATAGGTTGAGTTGTATTTATCAAAACTTTTTATTGTTCAAATTGTAAAGATTAGTTGATGTACAAGTTTGGCTTAAGGCTTTAGGTGGGTAGAACTAGACTAGAGAAGGATACTTGGGAAGTATTGCTTAGAGAGTTAGTTCAGCACAGCAATTCAACAAGCCATTTTGTAAGCAGCTGGGTGTAAAGGGAGATATATTGTTTGATCTTGTAATCGGTTTATAGTGATCAATAATATATTCTCTTACCAAGTTGGTAAGGGACCAGGACGTAGACCATAGGGGATTAGGGGTCGAACCTGGCTAAAAGATCTTGTGTTCATTTTATTTTTCTGCACATTTCATACTGCACTGCATTACTAGTTAATTCAGCCTGCTGTTATTAAGCTGTTAAGTCATATCAGCAAGCCGTTTCTGATAAAAATCAAAACAGGTCATAGTTAACCTCTATCAGCCATAATACACCTATTCAACCCCCTTCTAGGTGTGTTTTCAATTGGTATCAGAGATTTGGTATACTAATATTTCTGTATCAGGAAAAGTATCGATCGATATGGCTGAGTATTACCCTCTCGAGTCATCTAATCTCCGTGCTCCTTTGCTTCTTGGTACTGAAAACTATAATTGGTGGAAAGAGCGTATGAAGATGCACCTGTCAAAGGAACCACTAGAATGGAGAGTTGTCAACAAAGGTCATTATATATTTCTTGACAAAGACAGCAAGCTGAAAGATATTGATGATCTTACTGATGCTGAATTGATCAAGGAAAGCTACAATACCAGGGCAATGAATACTATCATGACTGGTCTCTCTGCAAGTGAAAGTGATAAGGTCTCCTCATGCAAATCTGCCAAAGAGATGTGGGACACATTGGAACTCTATCATGAAGGATCGAAATCTCTTAAGAAGGTTAAACTCAGTACATTGATGAATGAATTTTGAGGTTTCATTGTCAAGGAAGATGAGATTATCAGGGAAAGTCAAGCAAGATTTCAAAAAACTATGAATGGTCTCAAGCTACTTGGGAAAACAATACCTCAACCCGAAATAAACATGAAGATCTTGAGTGCAGTACCATGGACTTTTTCACCTAAAGTGACGGCTTTAGAATCGTCTCCTCTAATCGACATTATGGATACCTTGGCTGTATTCGCTGAACTTGAACACTTTGAAGCAAAAATTAATGCTAGCCAAACCAGATCCTCTCAAGCCCCAGTTGCAAAGATGAAGAATTTAGCACTTCATTCGAAAAATAGTAAGCTGGAATATGAAGCAGAGTCAGAATCAGAATATGATGAAGACATCACTGAAATTTCTAGAAAGATCAAAAGGCTCATGCACAAGAAGAAAATGATAAATGATGATAAGGAAAAATCCTCCAAATCCAAATGATACTCAAGAGATTTAATAGAAATAAATTGCTATGAATGTGGCAAGCAAGGACATTATAGAACGGATTGCTTCAAGCTCAAAAAGAAACAACATGCTGTTTCTGGGAAGGAAAAAAAATTTCCAGGGCTTTCATATCATGGAGCGATGATGAGACAACATCCAATGCCGAATCAAATATAGACTTGGCTCATTTAGCACTTGTAGGGGTTAATGGTGAGAGACTTCAACACAACACAGAAGAAGTATTGCTTGAAAGTGATGTTTCAAATTTGGAATCGGATGCTAGTGAGGTAAACTCTTTTTATTCCAATGAAACATTTGAAAATACTAGTTTGGAACAACTAACATTGCAGGAAAAGAGGGTTGTTTCAATGGATGAGTTTTCAGCACTTCAAGCTGATATTTCTCAACTAAAACACATCAACAAGCTCACACAAAATAGGAACAATACACTGGTCAGTGAACTCAACAAGCTAAGATCGGATATAAAGTCTAGAGATATATGCTTTGAAGCGTTCAAACTTGATGAATCCTCATCAAATGATCAAGTTGCAAGTGAAAATTCAGATGATGAATCTAAGGAGAAAAATGTTCCAATGGAAGAGTATTTGTCACTGGAAAAAGAAAATAGCGAGCTGAAAGCTGATATAGAAGCCAGAGATACTCAAATCAGCAAGCTGAATGGAGAGTTAGGAACCAGAGATATTCAAATCAGTAAGCTGAATGAAGAAATAAGATTCAAATATACTCATATCAGCAAGTTGAAAGAAGAAACAAAAGCTCCACAGGAAGATATTCTACAAGCTGAGCAAATCAAAGAACTCGAGGATGAGATAAAGAGACTTCATAAAGGAATGGGGAAGTTTGTTCAAGGTGAAGAAACTCTCAAATCAATGATGAAGAAAGCTGTCATTCCAATAGAAAAAAAAGGTGTTAGATTAGCATCAACCTCAAAGGAAAATGCTTTCCAATAAGATGGAACGCAAGGAATCCCTTATGATTATGCAATGCCCGGGAAGATATGTAACAAATGTCAAAAGAAGGGACATCTCACAAAGAACTGCACAACTCAAACAGAATCAGCCTACCGAAATAAGAAAACAGCCTACCATTATCAGGCTAACAGAAGGAAGAAAACAGCTTACCAGAATGATTTTGGTAGCACTCAAAGAACAAAGATTTCAGCACCAAAAGTGGTACAAAAATGGGTAAAGAAATCTGATTTAAATTCTATCTATGTGCTAGCAACTAACCATGCAGGAATCAAGCAAGTATGGGTGCCAAAACGTTGAGTTTTTGTGCAACAAAAGGTCCCTAGAAACAGCAAGCTAAGTGCAAAAGTTTGATACTTTAGCTTACTTTTTTATTATTTGCATGCTAAATTAATTTGCTATTCCTCTATAGATGCCAATAATGATTTTTATGTGTAATTCACTTGCATGCAAGTTATTATTTACGTGTGAATGCATACATATTGTTAATTCTTTCGCATGCAATTTATTGAATAAATGTGTACTCGTGCATTATGTGGTACTTCATAATCCATGCTTAGTTTGAATATGTTACGTGATTATCCTTTTTAATGATTAAGGGGGAGAGATTTTAGGAGGTTAACTCTTAAGGATGTTATGTGTTTGGGATTTTATTTCATATAAATCCTTACGTGCTTAATTGAATATCATGATGTTAAATCAAGGATGCATGTGTTAAGGGGGTGTATGTACTCCTAAAAATATCTGTTGGTAAATCATCAAAAAGGGGGAGATTGTTGGCCTATTTGATTTTGATAATTCTATGATTACATATATTTTGGAATGTTATTTATTATACTAACATGCTCTTGATTTTGATATTAATGTGATTACATATATTTGGGATGATATTAGTGCTACTAATTTTTTTTATCTTAATGATTATGCGAAATATTTTATGTTGGTATAATGCTTGTTATTACTTGTTGTTAGTGAAATTTCCAGGAGAGAAATTGTCCTGTTCAGCAAGCTGTTTTAAGATGTACATGATTAATTCAGTCAGACTAACAGTTATATTTCAGCAAGCTGTTATGGACTACCTCATATATTTCAGCAAGCTGAAGTTACAATATATGCAAAATCAGCAAGCCAATTCTGTCAAACAGAAATAGCAGAATTCGAGAAACCTTGTATATCAAAGAGATATTAGTGGAAATAGCATAAGGAATATTGTAAGGACTCTCTGAAATATTCAAACCCATACAGCTCATCAATATTCTCATCACAAGAAAAGTGGGAGACAACTTATTTTTTACCTTAAATAAAGATACACCTTTCTTTATTTAATTAAACCAGTCCTCATACAATCACTTTAACTTATTGTCTTCTCTTTCATTTCAAACATACACGCTGCTACCTACTAAAGAAGACAATCAGTTCCTCCTCCTTGGCTCCTTCATTTTCATATTTCTAACGCTCCTTCACTTTGACATTTCTAACGCTCCATTTGTTTTAGTCAAAAATATCTGCAGGAGCCTCTTGAAGACTATATCTCAAATCAATCTTGTTTACCTATCAAAGGAACATTCCTGATCAGTTTCAAACACAACAATCCAAGTGCAAAAACAAGAACATATATACACACAACTTCGAGCCACTTTGCTAAATTCTTGAAAACCTCTCAAACTCTCATTCACATTCGAACATATACTTTCAGAGAGTTCAATAGGTTGAGTTGTATTTATCAAAACTTTGTATTGTTCAAATTGTAAAGATTAGTTGATGTACAAGTTTGGCTTAAGGCTTTGGGTGGGTAGAAGTAGACTAGAGAAGGATACTTGGGAAGTATTGCTTAGTGAGTTAGTTCAGCACAGCAATTCAACAAGCCATTTTGTAAGCAGCTGGGTGTAAAGGGAGATATATTGTTTGATCTTGTAATCGGTTTATAGTGATCAATAATATATTCTCTTACCAAGTTGGTAAGGGACCAGGACGTAGACCATAGGGGATTAGGGGTCGAACCTGCTAAAAGATCTTGTGTTCATTTTATTTTTCTGCACATTTCATACTGCACTGCATTACTAGTTAATTCAGCCTGCTGTTATTAAGCTGTTAAGTCATATCAGCAAGCCGTTTCTGATAAAAATCAAAACAGGTCATAGTTAACCTCTATCAGCCATAATACACCTATTCAACCCCCTTCTAGGTGTGTTTTCAATTGGTATCAGAGATTTGGTATACTAATATTTCTGTATCAGGAAAAGTATCGATCGATATGGCTGAGTATTACCCTCTCGAGTCATCTAATCTTCGTGCTCCTTTGCTTCTTGGTACTGAAAACTATAATTGGTGGAAAGAGCGTATGAAGATGCACCTGTCAAAGGAACCACTAGAATGGAGAGTTGTCAACAAAGGTCATTATATATTTCTTGACAAAGACAGCAAGCTGAAAGATATTGATGATCTTACTGATGCTGAATTGATCAAGGAAAGCTACAATACCAGGGCAATGAATACTATCATGACTGGTCTCTCTGCAAGTGAAAGTGATAAGGTCTCCTCATGCAAATCTGCCAAAGAGATGTGGGACACATTGGAACTCTATCATGAAGGATCAAAATCTCTTAAGAAGGTTAAACTCAGTACATTGATGAATGAATTTTGAGGTTTCATTGTCAAGGAAGATGAGACTATCAGGGAAAGTCAAGCAAGATTTCAAAAAACTATGAATGGTCTCAAGCTACTTGGGAAAACAATACCTCAACCCGAAATAAACATGAAGATCTTGAGTGCAGTACCATGGACTTTTTCACCTAAAGTGACGGCTTTAGAATCGTCTCCTCTAATCGACATTATGGATACCTTGGCTGTATTCGCTGAACTTGAACACTTTGAAGCAAAAATTAATGCTAGCCAAACCAGATCCTCTCAAGCCCCAGTTGCAAAGATGAAGAATTTAGCACTTCATTCGAAAAACAGCAAGCTGGAATATGAAGCAGAGTCAGAATCAGAATATGATGAAGACATCACTGAAATTTCTAGAAAGATCAAAAGGCTCATGCACAAGAAGAAAATGATAAATGATGATAAGGAAAAATCCTCCAAATCCAAATGATACTCAAGAGATTTAAAAGAAATAAATTGCTATGAATGTGGCAAGCAAGGACATTATAGAACGGATTGCTTCAAGCTCAAAAAGAAACAACATGCTGTTTCTGGGAAGGAAAAAAAATTTCCAGGGCTTACATATCATGGAGCGATGATGAGACAACATCCAATGCCGAATCAAATATAGACTTGGCTCATTTAGCACTTGTAGGGGTTAATGGTGAGAGACTTCAACACAACACAGAAGAAGTATTGCTTGAAAGTGATGTTTCAAATTTGGAATCGGATGCTAGTGAGGTAAACTCTTTTTATTCCAATGAAACATTTGAAAATACTAGTTTGGAACAACTAACATTGCAGGAAAAGAGGGTTGTTTCAATGGATGAGTTTTCAGCACTTCAAGCTGATATTTCTCAACTAAAACACATCAACAAGCTCACACAAAATAGGAACAATACACTGGTCAGTGAACTCAACAAGCTAAGATCGGATATAAAGTCTAGAGATATATGCTTTGAAGCGTTCAAACTTGATGAATCCTCATCAAATGATCAAGTTGCAAGTGAAAATTCAGATGATGAATCTAAGGAGAAAAATGTTCCAATGGAAGAGTATTTGTCACTGGAAAAAGAAAATAGCGAGCTGAAAGCTGATATAGAAGCCAGAGATACTCAAATCAGCAAGCTGAATGGAGAGTTAGGAACCAGAGATATTCAAATCAGTAAGCTGAATGAAGAAATAAGATTCAAATATACTCATATCAGCAAGTTGAAAGAAGAAACAAAAGCTCCACAGGAAGATATTCTACAAGCTGAGCAAATCAAAGAACTCGAGGATGAGATAAAGAGACTTCATAAAGGAATGGGGAAGTTTGTTCAAGGTGAAGAAACTCTCAAATCAATGATGAAGAAAGCTGTCATTCCAATAGAAAAAAAAGGTGTTAGATTAGCATCAACCTCAAAGGAAAATGCTTTCCAATAAGATGGAACGCAAGGAATCCCTTATGATTATGCAATGCCCGGGAAGATATGTAACAAATGTCAAAAGAAGGGACATCTCACAAAGAACTGCACAACTCAAACAGAATCAGCCTACCGAAATAAGAAAACAGCCTACCATTATCAGGCTAACAGAAGGAAGAAAACAGCTTACCAGAATGATTTTGGTAGCACTCAAAGAACAAAGATTTCAGCACCAAAAGTGGTACAAAAATGGGTAAAGAAATCTGATTTAAATTCTATCTATGTGCTAGCAACTAACCATGCAGGAATCAAGCAAGTATGGGTGCCAAAACGTTGAGTTTTTGTGCAACAAAAGGTCCCTAGAAACAGCAAGCTAAGTGCAAAAGTTTGATACTTTAGCTTACTTTTTTATTATTTGCATGCTAAATTAATTTGCTATTCCTCTATAGATGCCAATAATGATTTTTATGTGTAATTCACTTGCATGCAAGTTATTATTTACGTGTGAATGCATACATATTGTTAATTCTTTCGCATGCAATTTATTGAATAAATGTGTACTCGTACATTATGTGGTACTTCATAATCCATGCTTAGTTTGAATATGTTACGTGATTATCCTTTTTAATGATTAAGGGGGAGAGATTTTAGGAGGTTAACTCTTAAGGATGTTATGTGTTTGGGATTTTATTTCATATAAATCCTTACGTGCTTAATTGAATATCATGATGTTAAATCAAGGATGCATGTGTTAAGGGGGTGTATGTACTCCTAAAAATATCTGTTGGTAAATCATCAAAAAGGGGGAGATTGTTGGCCTATTTGATTTTGATAATTCTATGATTACATATATTTTGGAATGTTATTTATTATACTAACATGCTCTTGATTTTGATATTAATGTGATTACATATATTTGGGATGATATTAGTGCTACTAATTTTTTTTATCTTAATGATTATGCGAAATATTTTATGTTGGTATAATGCTTGTTATTACTTGTTGTTAGTGAAATTTCCAGGAGAAAAATTGTCCTGTTCAGCAAGCTGTTTTAAGATGTACATGATTAATTCAGTCAGACTAACAGTTATATTTCAGCAAGCTGTTATGGACTACCTCATATATTTCAGCAAGCTGAAGTTACAATATATGCAAAATCAGCAAGCCAATTCTGTCAAACAGAAATAGCAGAATTCGAGAAACCTTGTATATCAAAGAGATATTAGTGGAAATAGCATAAGGAATATTGTAAGGACTCTCTGAAATATTCAAACCCATACAGCTCATCAATATTCTCATCACAAGAAAAGTGGGAGACAACTTATTTTTTACCTTAAATAAAGATACACCTTTCTTTATTTAATTAAACCAGTCCTCATACAATCACTTTAACTTATTGTCTTCTCTTTCATTTCAAACATACACGCTGCTACCTACTAAAGAAGACAATCAGTTCCTCCTCCTTGGCTCCTTCATTTTCATATTTCTAACGCTCCTTCACTTTGACATTTCTAACGCTCCATTTGTTTTAGTCAAAAATATCTGCAGGAGCCTCTTGAAGACTATATCTCAAATCAATCTTGTTTACCTATCAAAGGAACATTCCTGATCAGTTTCAAACACAACAATCCAAGTGCAAAAACAAGAACATATATACACACAACTTCGAGCCACTTTGCTAAATTCTTGAAAACCTCTCAAACTCTCATTCACATTCGAACATATACTTTCAGAGAGTTCAATAGGTTGAGTTGTATTTATCAAAACTTTGTATTGTTCAAATTGTAAAGATTAGTTGATGTACAAGTTTGGCTTAAGGCTTTGGGTGGGTAGAAGTAGACTAGAGAAGGATACTTGGGAAGTATTGCTTAGTGAGTTAGTTCAGCACAGCAATTCAACAAGCCATTTTGTAAGCAGCTGGGTGTAAAGGGAGATATATTGTTTGATCTTGTAATCGGTTTATAGTGATCAATAATATATTCTCTTACCAAGTTGGTAAGGGACCAGGACGTAGACCATAGGGGATTAGGGGTCGAACCTGCTAAAAGATCTTGTGTTCATTTTATTTTTCTGCACATTTCATACTGCACTGCATTACTAGTTAATTCAGCCTGCTGTTATTAAGCTGTTAAGTCATATCAGCAAGCCGTTTCTGATAAAAATCAAAACAGGTCATAGTTAACCTCTATCAGCCATAATACACCTATTCAACCCCCTTCTAGGTGTGTTTTCAATTGGTATCAGAGATTTGGTATACTAATATTTCTGTATCAGGAAAAGTATCGATCGATATGGCTGAGTATTACCCTCTCGAGTCATCTAATCTTCGTGCTCCTTTGCTTCTTGGTACTGAAAACTATAATTGGTGGAAAGAGCGTATGAAGATGCACCTGTCAAAGGAACCACTAGAATGGAGAGTTGTCAACAAAGGTCATTATATATTTCTTGACAAAGACAGCAAGCTGAAAGATATTGATGATCTTACTGATGCTGAATTGATCAAGGAAAGCTACAATACCAGGGCAATGAATACTATCATGACTGGTCTCTCTGCAAGTGAAAGTGATAAGGTCTCCTCATACAAATCTGCCAAAGAGATGTAGGACACATTGGAACTCTATCATGAAGGATCAAAATCTCTTAAGAAGGTTAAACTCAGTACATTGATGAATGAATTTTGAGGTTTCATTGTCAAGGAAGATGAGACTATCAGGGAAAGTCAAGCAAGATTTCAAAAAACTATGAATGGTCTCAAGCTACTTGGGAAAACAATACCTCAACCCGAAATAAACATGAAGATCTTGAGTGCAGTACCATGGACTTTTTCACCTAAAGTGACGGCTTTAGAATCGTCTCCTCTAATCGACATTATGGATACCTTGGCTGTATTCGCTGAACTTGAACACTTTGAAGCAAAAATTAATGCTAGCCAAACCAGATCCTCTCAAGCCCCAGTTGCAAAGATGAAGAATTTAGCACTTCATTCGAAAAACAGCAAGCTGGAATATGAAGCAGAGTCAGAATCAGAATATGATGAAGACATCACTGAAATTTCTAGAAAGATCAAAAGGCTCATGCACAAGAAGAAAATGATAAATGATGATAAGGAAAAATCCTCCAAATCCAAATGATACTCAAGAGATTTAAAAGAAATAAATTGCTATGAATGTGGCAAGCAAGGACATTATAGAACGGATTGCTTCAAGCTCAAAAAGAAACAACATGCTGTTTCTGGGAAGGAAAAAAAATTTCCAGGGCTTACATATCATGGAGCGATGATGAGACAACATCCAATGCCGAATCAAATATAGACTTGGCTCATTTAGCACTTGTAGGGGTTAATGGTGAGAGACTTCAACACAACACAGAAGAAGTATTGCTTGAAAGTGATGTTTCAAATTTGGAATCGGATGCTAGTGAGGTAAACTCTTTTTATTCCAATGAAACATTTGAAAATACTAGTTTGGAACAACTAACATTGCAGGAAAAGAGGGTTGTTTCAATGGATGAGTTTTCAGCACTTCAAGCTGATATTTCTCAACTAAAACACATCAACAAGCTCACACAAAATAGGAACAATACACTGGTCAGTGAACTCAACAAGCTAAGATCGGATATAAAGTCTAGAGATATATGCTTTGAAGCGTTCAAACTTGATGAATCCTCATCAAATGATCAAGTTGCAAGTGAAAATTCAGATGATGAATCTAAGGAGAAAAATGTTCCAATGGAAGAGTATTTGTCACTGGAAAAAGAAAATAGCGAGCTGAAAGCTGATATAGAAGCCAGAGATACTCAAATCAGCAAGCTGAATGGAGAGTTAGGAACCAGAGATATTCAAATCAGTAAGCTGAATGAAGAAATAAGATTCAAATATACTCATATCAGCAAGTTGAAAGAAGAAACAAAAGCTCCACAGGAAGATATTCTACAAGCTGAGAAAATCAAAGAACTCGAGGATGAGATAAAGAGACTTCATAAAGGAATGGGGAAGTTTGTTCAAGGTGAAGAAACTCTCAAATCAATGATGAAGAAAGCTGTCGTTCCAATAGAAAAAAAAGGTGTTAGATTAGCATCAACCTCAAAGGAAAATGCTTTCCAATATGATGGAACGCAAGGAATCCCTTATGATTATGCAATGCCCGAGAAGATATGTAACAAATGTCAAAAGAAGGGACATCTCACAAAGAACTGCACAACTCAAACAGAATCAGCCTACCGAAATAAGAAAACAGCCTACCATTATCAGGCTAACAGAAGGAAGAAAACAGCTTACCAGAATGATTTTGGCAGCACACAAAGAACAAAGATTTCAGCACCAAAAGTGGTACAAAAATGGGTAAAGATATCTGATTTAAATTCTATCTATGTGCTAGCAACTAACCATGCAGGAATCAAGCAAGTATGGGTGCCAAAACGTTGAGTTTTTGTGCAACAAAAGGTCCCTAGAAACAGCAAGCTAAGTGCAAAAGTTTGGTACTTTAGCTTACTTTTTTATTATTTGCATGCTAAATTAATTTGCTATTCCTCTATAGATGCCAATAATGATTTTTATGTGTAATTCACTTGCATGCAAGTTATTATTTACGTGTGAATGCATACATATTGTTAATTCTTTCGCATGCAATTTATTGAATAAATGTGTACTCGTGCATTATGTGGTACTTCATAATCCATGCTTAGTTTGAATATGTTACGTGATTATCCTTTTTAATGATTAAGGGGGAGAGATTTTAGGAGGTTAACTCTTAAGGATGTTATGTGTTTGGGATTTTATTTCATATAAATCCTTACGTGCTTAATTGAATATCATGATGTTAAATCAAGGATGCATGTGTTAAGGGGGAGTATGTACTCCTAAAAATATCTGTTGGTAATCATCAAAAAGGGGGAGATTGTTGGCCTATTTGATTTTGATAATTCTATGATTACATATATTTTGGAATGTTATTTATTATACTAACATGCTCTTGATTTTGATATTAATGTGATTACATATATTTGGGATGATATTAGTGCTACTAATATTTTTTATCTTAATGATTATGCGAAATATTTTATGTTGGTATAATGCTTGTTATTACTTGTTGTTAGTGAAATTTCCAGGAGAGAAATTGTCCTATTCAGCAAGCTGTTTTAAGATGTACATGATTAATTCAGTCAGACTAACAGTTATATTTCAGCAAGCTGTTATGGACTACCTCATATATTTCAGCAAGCTGAAGTTACAATATATGCAAAATCAGCAAGCCGATTCTGTCAGACAGAAATAGCAGAATTCAAGAAACCTCGTATATCAAAGAGATATTAGTGGAAATAGCATAAGGAATATTGTAAGGACTCTCTGAAATATTCAAACCCATACAGCTCATCAATATTCTCATCACAAGAAAAGTGGGAGACAACTTATTCTTTACCTTAAATAAAGATACACCTTTCTTTATTTAATTAAACCAGTCCTCATACAATCACTTTAACTTATTGTCTTCTCTTTCATTTCAAACATACACGCTGCTACCTACTAAAGAAGACAATCAGCTCCTCCTCCTTGGCTCCTTCATTTTCATATTTCTAACGCTCCTTCACTTTGACATTTCTAACGCTCCATTTGTTTTAGTCAAAAATATCTGCAGGAGCCTCTTGAAGACTATATCTCAAATCAATCTTGTTTACCTATAAAAGGAACATTCCTGATCAGTTTCAAACACAACAATCCAAGTGCAAAAACAAGAACATATATACACACAACTTCGAGCCACTTTGCTAAATTCTTGAAAACCTCTCAAACTCTCATTCACATTCGAACATATACTTTCAGAGAGTTCAATAGGTTGAGTTGTTTTTATTAAAATTTTGTATTGTTCAAATTGTAAAGATTAGTTGTTGTACAAGTTTGGCTTAAGGCTTTGGGTGGGTAGAACTAGACTAGAGAAGGATACTTAGGAAGTATTGCTTAGAGAGTTAGTTCAGCACAGCAATTCAACAAGCCATTTTGTAAGCAGCTGGGTGTAAAGGGAGATATATTGTTTGATCTTGTAATCGGTTTATAGTGATCAATAATATATTCTCTTGCCAAGTTGGTAAGGGACCAGGACGTAGACCATAGGGGATTAGGGGTCGAACCTGGCTAAAAGATCTTGTGTTCATTTTATTTTTCTGCACATTTCATACTGCACTGCATTACTAGTTAATTCAGCCTGCTGTTATTAAACTGTTAAGTCATATCAGCAAGCCGTTTCTGATAAAAATCAAAACAGGTCATAGTTAACCTCTATCAGCCATAATACACCTATTCAACCCCCTTCTAGGTGTGTTTTCAATTGGTATCAGAGATTTGGTATACTAATATTTCTGTAACAGGAAAAGTATCGATCGATATGGCTGAATATTACCCTCTCGAGTCATCTAATCTCCGTGCTCCTTTGCATCTTGGTACTGAAAACTATAATTGGTGGAAAGAGCGTATGAAGATGCACCTGTCAAAGGAACCACTAGAATGGAGAATTGTCAACAAAGGTCATTATATATTTCTTGACAAAGATAGCAAGCTGAAAGATATTGATGATCTTACTGATGCCGAATTGATCAAGGAAAGCTACAATACCAGGGCAATGAATACTATCATGACTGGTCTCTCCGCAAGTGAAAGTGATAAGGTCTCCTCATGCAAATCTGCCAAAGAGATGTGGGACACATTGGAACTCTATCATGAAGGATCGAAATCTCTTAAGAAGGTTAAACTCAGTACATTGATGAATGAATTTTGAGGTTTCATTGTCAAGGAAGATGAGACTATCAGGGAAAGTCAAGCAAGATTTTAAAAAACTATGAATGGTCTCAAGCTACTTGGGAAAACAATACCTCAACCCGAAATAAACATGAAGATCTTGAGTGCAGTACCGTGGACTTTTTCACCTAAAGTGACGGCTTTAGAATCTTCTCCTCTAATCGACATTATGGATACCTTGGCTGTATTCGCTGAACTTGAACACTTTGAAGCAAAAATTAATGCTAGCCAAACCAGATCCTCTCAAGCTCCAGTTGCAAAGATGAAGAATTTAGCACTTCATTTGAAAAACACCAAGCTGGAATATGAAGTAGAGTCAGAATCAGAATATGATGAAGACATCACTGAAATTTCTAGAAAGATCAAAAGGCTCATGCACAAGTAGAAAATGATAAACGATGATAAGGAAAAATCCTCCAAATCCAAACGATACTCAAGAGATTTAAAAGAAATAAATTGCTATGAATGTGGCAAGCAAGGACATTATAGAATGGATTGCTTCAAGCTCAAAAAGAAACAGCATGCTGTTTCTGGGAAGGAAAAGAAAAATTCCAGGGCTTTCATATCATGGAGCGATGGAGAGACAACATCCAATGCCGAATCAAATATAGACTTGGCTCATTTAGCACTTGTAGGGGTTAATGGTGAGAGACTTCAACACAACACAGAAGAAGTATTGCTTGAAAGTGAAGTTTCAAATTTGGAATCGGATGCTAGTGAGGTAAACTCTTTTTATTCCAATGAAACATTTGAAAATACTAGTTTGGAACAACTAACATTGCAGGAGAAGAGGGTTGTTTCAATGGATGAGTTTTCTGCACTTCAAGCTGATATTTCTCAACTAAAACACATCAACAAGCTCACACAAAATAGGAACAATACACTGGTCAGTGAACTCAACAAGCTAAGATCGGATATAAAGTCTAGAGATATATGCCTTGAAGCGTTCAAATTAAACTTGATGAATCCTCATAAAATGATCAAATTGCAAGTGAAAATTCAGATGATGAATCTACGGAGAAAAATGTTCCAATGGAAGAGTATTTGTCACTGAAAAAAGAAAACAGCGAGCTGAAAGCTGATATAGAAGCCAGAGATACTCAAATCAGCAAGCTGAATGGAGAGTTAGGATCCAGAGATATTCAAATCAGTAAGCTGAATGAAGAAATAATATTCAAATATACTCATATCAGCAAGTTGAAAGAAGAAACAAAAGCTCCACAGGAAGATATTCTACAAGCTGAGAAAATCAAAGAACTCGAGGATGAGATAAAGAGACTTCATAAAGGAATGGGGAAGTTTGTTCAAGGTGAAGAAACTTTCAAATCAATGATGAAGAAAGCTGTCGTTCCAATAGAAAAAAAAGGTGTTAGATTAGCATCAACCTCAAAGGAAAATGCTTTCCAATATGATGGAACGCAAGGAATCCCTTATGATTATGCAATGCCCGGGAAGATATGTAACAAAAGTCAAAAGAAGGGACATCTCACAAAGAACTGCACAACTCAAACAGAATCAGCCTACCGAAATAAGAAAACAGCCTACCATTATCAGGCTAACAGAAGGAAGAAAACAGCTTACCAGAATGATTTTGGCAGCACACAAAGAATAATGATTTCAGCACCAAAAGTGGTACAAAAATGGGTAAAGAGATCTGATTTAAATTCTATCTATGTGCTAGCAACTAACCATGCAGGAATCAAGTAAGTATGGGTGCCAAAACGTTGAGTTTTTGTGCAACAAAAGGCCCTAGAAACAGCAAGCTAAGCGCAAAAGTTTGGTACTTTAGCTTACTTTTTATTATTTGCATGCTAAATTAATTTGCTATTCCTCTATAGATGCCAATAATGATTTTTATGTGTAATTCACTTGCATGCAAGTTATTATTTACGTGTGAATGCATATATATTATTTATTCTTTCGCATGCAATTTATTGAATAAATGTGTACTCGTGCATTATGTGGTACTTCATAATCCATGCTTAGTTTGAATATGTTACGTGATTATCCTTTTTAACGATTAAGGGGGAGAGATTTTAGGAGGTTAACTCTTAAGGATGTTATGTGTTTGGGATTTTATTTCATATAAATCCTTACGTGCTTAATTGAATATCATGATGTTAAATCAAGGATGCATGTGTTAAGGGGGAGTATGTACTCCTAAAAATATCTGTTGGTAATCATCAAAAAAGGGGAGATTGTTGGCCTATTTGATTTTGATAATTCTATGATTACATATATTTTGGAATGTTATTTATTATACTAACATGCTCTTGATTTTGATATTAATGTGATTACATATATTTGGGATGATATTAGTGCTACTAATATTTTTTATCTTAATGATTATGCGAAATATTTTATGTTGGTATAATGCTTGTTATTACTTGTTGTTAGTGAAATTTCCAGGAGAGAAATTGTCCTGTTCAGCAAGCTGTTTTAAGATGTACAGGATTAATTCAGTCAGACTAACAGTTATATTTCAGCAAGCTGTTATGGACTACCTCATATATTTCAGCAAGCTGAAGTTACAATATATGCAAAATCAGCAAGCCGATTCTGTCAGACAGAAATAGCAGAATTCAAGAAACCTCGTATATCAAAGAGATATTAGTGGAAATAGCATAAGGAATATTGTAAGGACTCTCTGAAATATTCAAACCCATACAGCTCATCAGTATTCTCATCACAAGAAAAGTGGGGACAACTTATTCTTTACCTTAAATAAAGATACACCTTTCTTTATTTAATTAAACCAGTCCTCATACAATCACTTTAACTTATTGTCTTCTCTTTCATTTCAAACATACACGCTGCTACCTACTAAAGAAGACAATCAGCTCCTCCTCCTTGGCTCCTTCATTTTTATATTTCTAACGCTCCTTCACTTTGACATTTCTAACGCTCCATTTGTTTTAGTCAAAAATATCTGCAGGAGCCTCTTGAAGACTATATCTCAAATCAATCTTGTTTACCTATAAAAGGAACATTCCTGATCAGTTTCAAACACAACAATCCAAGTGCAAAAACAAGAAGATATATACACACAACTTCGAGCCACTTTGCTAAATTCTTGAAAACCTCTCAAACTCTCATTCACATTCGAACATATACTTTCAGAGAGTTCAATAGGTTGAGTTGTATTTATCAAAATTTTGTATTGTTCAAATTGTAAAGATTAGTTGTTGTACAAGTTTGGCTTAAGGCTTTGGGTGGGTAGAAGTAGACTAGAGAAGGATACTTAGGAAGTATTGCTTAGAGAGTTAGTTCAGTACAGCAATTCAGCAAGCCATTTTGTAAGCAGCTGGGTATAAAGGGAGATATATTGTTTGATCTTGTAATCGGTTTATAGTGATCAATAATATATTCTCTTGCCAAGTTGGTAAGGGACCAGGACGTAGACCATAGGGGATTAGGGGTCGAACCTGGCTAAAAGATCTTGTGTTCATTTTATTTTTCTGCACATTTCATACTGCACTGCATTACTAGTTAATTCAGCCTGCTGTTATTAAACTGTTAAGTCATATCAGCAAGCCGTTTCTGATAAAAATCAAAACAGGTCATAGTTAACCTCTATCAGCCATAATACACCTATTCAACCCCCTTCTAGGTGTGTTTTCAATTGGTATCAGAGATTTGGTATACTAATATTTCTGTAACAGGAAAAGTATCGATCGATATGGCTGAATATTACCCTCTCGAGTCATCTAATCTCCGTGCTCCTTTGCATCTTGGTACTGAAAACTATAATTGGTGGAAAGAGCGTATGAAGATGCACCTGTCAAAGGAACCACTAGAATGGAGAGTTCTCAACAAAGGTCATTATATATTTCTTGACAAAGATAGCAAGCTGAAAGATATTGATGATCTTACTGATGCCGAATTGATCAAGGAAAGCTACAATACCAGGGCAATGAATACTATCATGACTGGTCTCTCCGCAAGTGAAAGTGATAAGGTCTCCTCATGCAAATCTGCCAAAGAGATGTGGGACACATTGGAACTCTATCATGAAGGATCGAAATCTCTTAAGAAGGTTAAACTCAGTACATTGATGAATGAATTTTGAGGTTTCATTGTCAAGGAAGATGAGACTATCAGGGAAAGTCAAGCAAGATTTTAAAAAACTATGAATGGTCTCAAGCTACTTGGGAAAACAATACCTCAACCCGAAATAAACATGAAGATCTTGAGTGCAGTACCGTGGACTTTTTCACCTAAAGTGACGGCTTTAGAATCTTCTCCTCTAATCGACATTATGGATACCTTGGCTGTATTCGCTGAACTTGAACACTTTGAAGCAAAAATTAATGCTAGCCAAACCAGATCCTCTCAAGCTCCAGTTGCAAAGATGAAGAATTTAGCACTTCATTCGAAAAACAGCAAGCTGGAATATGAAGTAGAGTCAGAATCAGAATATGATGAAGACATCACTGAAATTTCTAGAAAGATCAAAAGGCTCATGCACAAGTAGAAAATGATAAACGATGATAAGGAAAAATCCTCCAAATCCAAACGATACTCAAGAGATTTAAAAGAAATAAATTGCTATGAATGTGGCAAGCAAGGACATTATAGAATGGATTGCTTCAAGCTCAAAAAGAAACAGCATGCTGTTTCTGGGAAGGAAAAGAAAAATTCCAGGGCTTTCATATCATGGAGCGATGATGAGACAACATCCAATACCGAATCAAATATAGACTTGGCTCATTTAGCACTTGTAGGGGTTAATGGTGAGAGACTTCAACACAACACAGAAGAAGTATTGCTTGAAAGTGAAGTTTCAAATTTGGAATCGGATGCTAGTGAGGTAAACTCTTTTTATTCCAATGAAACATTTGAAAATACTAGTTTGGAACAACTAACATTGCAGGAAAAGAGGGTTGTTTCAATGGATGAGTTTTCTGCACTTCAAGCTGATATTTCTCAACTAAAACACATCAACAAGCTCACACAAAATAGGAACAATACACTGGTCAGTGAACTCAACAAGCTAAGATCGGATATAAAGTCTAGAGATATATGCCTTGAAGCGTTCAAACTTGATGAATCCTCATAAAATGATCAAGTTGCAAGTGAAAATTCAGATGATGAATCTAAGGAGAAAAATGTTCCAATGGAAGAGTATTTGTCACTGGAAAAAGAAAACAGCGAGCTGAAAGATGATATAGAAGCCAGAGATACTCAAATCAGCAAGCTGAATGGAGAGTTAGTATCCAGAGATATTCAAATCAGTAAGCTGAATGAAGAAATAATATTCAAATATACTCATATCAGCAAGTTGAAAGAAGAAACAAAAGCTCCACAGGAAGATATTCTACAAGCTGAGAAAATCAAAGAACTCGAGGATGAGATAAAGAGACTTCATAAAGGAATGGGGAAGTTTGTTCAAGGTGAAGAAACTCTCAAATCAATGATGAAGAAAGCTGTCATTCCAATAGAAAAAAAAGGTGTTAGATTAGCATCAACCTCAAAGGAAAATGCTTTCCAATAAGATGGAACGCAAGGAATCCCTTATGATTATGCAATGCCCGGGAAGATATGTAACAAATGTCAAAAGAAGGGACATCTCACGAAGAACTGCACAACTCAAACAGAATCAGCCTACCGAAATAAGAAAACAGCCTACCATTATCAGGCTAACAGAAGGAAGAAAACAGCTTACCAGAATGATTTTGGTAGCACACAAAGAACAAAGATTTCAGCACCAAAAGTGGTACAAAAATGGGTAAAGAGATCTGATTTAAATTCTATCTATGTGCTAGCAACTAACCATGCAGGAATCAAGCAAGTATGGGTGCCAAAACGTTGAGTTTTTGTGCAACAAAAGGCCCTAGAAACAGCAAGCTAAGCGCAAAAGTTTGGTACTTTAGCTTACTTTTTATTATTTGCATGCTAAATTAATTTGCTATTCCTCTATAGATGCCAATAATGATTTTTATGTGTAATTCACTTGCATGCAAGTTATTATTTACGTGTGAATGCATATATATTGTTTATTCTTTCGCATGCAATTTATTGAATAAATGTGTACTCGTGCATTATGTGGTACTTCATAATCCATGCTTAGTTTGAATATGTTACGTGATTATCCTTTTTAACGATTAAGGGGAGAGATTTTAGGAGGTTAACTCTTAAGGATGTCATGTGTTTGGGATTTTATTTCATATAAATCCTTACGTGCTTAATTGAATATCATGATGTTAAATCAAGGATGCATGTGTTAAGGGGGAGTATGTACTCCTAAAAATATCTGTTGGTAATCATCAAAAAGGGGGAGATTGTTGGCCTATTTGATTTTGATAATTCTATGATTACATATATTTTGGAATGTTATTTATTATACTAACATGCTCTTGATTTTGATATTAATGTGATTACATATATTTGGGATGATATTAGTGCTACTAATATTTTTTATCTTAATGATTATGCGAAATATTTTATGTTGGTATAATGCTTGTTATTACTTGTTGTTAGTGAAATTTCCAGGAGAGAAATTGTCCTGTTCAGCAAGCTGTTTTAAGATGTACAGGATTAATTCAGTCAGACTAACAGTTATATTTCAGCAAGCTGTTATGGACTACCTCATATATTTCAGCAAGCTGAAGTTACAATATATGCAAAATTAGCAAGCCGATTCTGTCAGACATAAATAGCAGAATTCAAGAAACCTCGTATATCAAAGAGATATTAGTGGAAATAGCATAAGGAATATTGTAAGGACTCTCTGAAATATTCAAACCCATACAGCTCATCAATATTCTCATCACAAGAAAAGTGGGGGACAACTTATTCTTTACCTTAAATAAAGATACACCTTTCTTTATTTAATTAAACCAGTCCTCATACAATCACTTTAACTTATTGTCTTCTCTTTCATTTCAAACATACACGCTGCTACCTACTAAAGAAGACAATCAGCTCCTCCTCCTTGGCTCCTTCATTTTCATATTTCTAACGCTCCTTAATTCACTTTGACATTTCTAACGCTCCATTTGTTTTAGTCAAAAATATCTGCAGGAGCCTCTTGAAGACTATATCTCAAATCAATCTTGTTTACCTATAAAAGGAACATTCCTGATCAGTTTCAAACACAACAATCCAAGTGCAAAAACAAGAACATATATACACACAACTTCAAGCCACTTTGCTAAATTCTTGAAAACCTCTCAAACTCTCATTCACATTCGAACATATACTTTCAGAGAGTTCAATACGTTGAGTTGTATTTATCAAAACTTTGTATTGTTCAAATTGTAAAGATTAGTTGCTGTACAAGTTTGGCTTAAGGCTTTGGGTGGGTAGAACTAGACTAGAGAAGGATACTTGGGAAGTATTGCTTAGAGAGTTAGTTCAGCACAGCAATTTAGCAAGCCATTTTGTAACAAGCTGGGTGTAAAGGGAGATATATTGTTTGATCTTGTAATCAGTTTATAGTGATCAATAATATATTCTCTTACCAAGTTGGTAAGGGACCAGGACGTAGACCATAGGGGATTAGGGGTCGAACCTGGCTAAAAGATCTTGTGTTCATTTTATTTTTCTGCACATTTCATACTGCACTGCTTTACTAGTTAATTCAGCCTGCTGTTATTAAACTGTTAAGTCATATCAACAAGCCGTTTCTGGTAAAAATCAAAACAGGTCATAGTTAACCTCTATCAGCCATAATACACCTATTCAACCCCCTTCTAGGTGTGTTTTCAATTGGTATCAGAGATTTGGTATACTAATATTTCTATAACAGGAAAAGTATCGATCGATATGGCTGAATATTACCTTCTCGAGTCATCTAATCTCCGTGCTCCTTTGCTTCTTGGTACTGAAAACTATAATTGGTGGAAAGAGTGTATGAAGATGCACCTGTCAAAGGAACCACTAGAATGGAGAGTTGTCAACAAAGGTCCTTATATATTTCTTGACAAAGACATCAAGCTGAAAGATATTGATGATCTTACTGATGCTGAATTGATCAAGGAAAGCTACAATACCAGGGCAATGAATACTATCATGACTGGTCTCTCCGTAATTGAAAGTGATAAGGCCTCCTCATGCAAATCTGGCAAAGAGATGTGGAACACATTGGAACTCTATCATGAAGGTTCGAAATCTCTTAAGAAGGTTAAACTCAGTACATTGATGAATGAATTTGGAGGTTTCATTGTCAAGGAAGATGAGACTATCAGGGAAAGTCAAGCAAGATTTCAAAAAACTATGAATTGTCTCAAACTACTTGGGAAAACAATACCTCAAGCCGAAATAAACATGAAGATCTTGAGTGCAATACCATGGACTTTTTCACCTAAAGTGACGACTTTAGAATCGTCTCCTTTAATCGACATTATGGATACCTTGGCGGTATTCGCTGAACTTGAACACTTTGAAGCAAAAATTAATGCTAACCAAACCAGATCCTCTCAAGCTCCAGTTGCAAAGATGAAGAATTTAGCACTTCATTCGGAAAACAACAAGCTGGATTATGAAGCAGAGTCAGAATCAGAATATGATGAAGACATCGTTGAAATTTCTAGAAAGATCAAAAGGCTCATGCACAAGAAGAAAATGATAAACGATGATAAGGAAAAATCCTCCAAATCCAAACGATACTCAAGAGATTTAAAAGAAATAAATTGCTATGAATGTGGCAAGCAAGGACATTATAGAACGGATTGCTTCAAGCTCAAAAAGAAACAGCATGCTGTTTCTCGGAAGGAAAAGAAAAATTCAAGGGCTTTCATATCATGGAGCGATGATGATACAACATCCAATGCCGAATCAAATATAGACTTGGCTCATTTAGCACTTGTAGGGGTTAATGGTGAGAGACTTCAACACAACACATAAGAAGTATTGCTTAAAAGTGATGCTTCAAATTTGGAATCGGATGCTAATGAGGTAAACTCTTTTTACTCCAATGAAACATTTGAAAATACTAGTTTGGAACAACTAACATTGCAGGAAAAGAGGGTTGTTTCAATGGATGAGTTTTCTGCACTTCAAGCTGATATTTCTCAACTAAAACACATCAACAAGCTCACACAAAATAGGAACAATACACTGGTCAGTGAACTCAACAAGCTAAGATCGGATATAAAGGCTAGAGATATATGCCTTGAAGCGTTCAAAATTGATGAATCCTCATCAAATGATCAAGTTGCAAGTGAAAATTCAGATGATGAATCTAAGGAGAAAAATGTTCCAATGGAAGAGTATTTGTCACTGGAAAAAGAAAACAGCGAGCTGAAAGCTGATATAGAAGCCAGAGATACTGAAATCAGCAAGCTGAATGGAGAGTTAGGAACCAGAGATATTCAAATCAGTAAGCTGAATGAAGAAATAAGATTCAAATATACTCATAACAGCAAGTTGAAAGAAGAAACAAAAGCTCCACAAGAAGATATTCTACAAACTGAGAAAATCAAAAAACTCGAGGATGAGATAAAGAGACTTCATAAAGGAATGGGGAAGTTTGTTTAAGCTGCTAACCCACACATACGCATATGATACATATGTGTACAGACCCCGCATGTTGCATGTACAACATGCGTGTACCGTGGTTAAAATGGATCGCATCCCATTAAATATTTCGATCCATTTATTTCTAGAAAAATATATTTAGGACCTTCACCTCTTTTATTTTCCCTTCATTATAATTTTATAAATATTTAGTTCACTATCTCAATTCGATTAATATATGAGTGATAGTCGGTCAATTTTTTTTATTCTTTATCACTTAGTATTAGAAAAAATGATGGTTGACCATTGTCGGACTTCGATTTTGAGGATTTCTACTTGATAACTAAGAATTGGCTTTTTATATTTGCTATCTTTACTTCTTTATAATTTGGTAATATGGCCTGCTATTTTATGGATGTCTTTCCTTGTAAATTTGTAATATTTGTTAAATATTAAATATTACAAATATATTATATCTTGCGATCAAATTATTTAGAGATTATTTAACATATGATGCATTCATCATTCATGTATACGAATCATCTGTATTTTTAAATGTTCTTAAGAGCACTAACTACACCATTAGTTTCAATTGTGATGGAAGACTTGTAGATGGTCAAGACTTGAATATACTATTTCTACTAGGTTTAAGTATTCACCCTTAATTCTTGAATAAGAAGTTAAACAGCAGCAACTATTTGTTCAACGGATAATCTTGCAAAATATTAAAATGATATATAATCATATTAGTACAGAATACTATTATTTCACGTGCAGAAAATATAATTTCATATGAATCAAAGGAAGTTTCCAAAGTGCGGTGTTTATAATTATTCTCCCTATAAGTCATCATGTATGTATTGACTTGTGTACACCCATTCTAAGCGCAATGAAGGGGTTTTGTTAAATGTTTCGTTTTTCTTCTTTACTTTATTTTGCAAGAGTAAGGTAGCCACCCACCATTTACAAAGTGATACAATTAGTCAAATCAATTACTCCGTAGTTGATTAATTATTTAGTAACTAGTTTAATGCCGTGCTTCGCACACGGGAGTTCATATTTTAAATAAATTTTATTTTAAATTTTAATAAATTATGTGTAGTTTTATAATGTAGAAATGAAAAATGATAGTAGTACTAAAAAGTTGCCTACTTTAATAGTTAAATATGTTAATTTCTTGAAGAACATGAGGTGTTTTGATATTTTAAATTACAATTAGTATAACAAATTATTAATAAGATAATCAATTTTAGAAAGATCAAAAAATTGAACATTGTAACATTATTTTAGTAGTGTCAACTATATCATGTTTTATAACTGTAGTAGATAAAAAAAATAAATTAAAACAATTAAATCATAATACGGAAAAAAAATGAAGTTAGTATGCTCTTACTCAATTTAAAGTTAAATTTTAAGTAAATACATTAAAGTCACATACACGCACAACACAGAGACACGTGGATAGATTTTAAGACATCAGAGAATGGGGAGGAAGGAACTCTTCTTCTTCCTTTTTTGTTCCGATTACTCTCTGCCAAATCTTTGAAGTAATATGCCAATTTGTCATCTATGGAGTAATTAAAAATTAATTAATAATTATCGACGATCCAACGATACGGATGTCAATATATTTCTAATTTAGTGATATTACCAAAATTTTAAAAATTAAAAAAAGAATTTTGATAATGAAATTAGTAGTCAACTATTGAACTGCCAAGAAAAATGGCACACATCATTAAACAAAATATTTTTTCCCAAAATTAAACAAAATCATTAAAATAAAATTGTTTATTTATTTTAAATAAATTAAATAATTTATTTAATTAATTTGTTATCATTAAACAAAATTTAAAATAATTTAAAATTTGTGGAAGGAAATAACTTTTGGCAAGAATGTTTTAATTGGATGGCCCTGGTGGGTCCATTATAATTATAATTGATAATTGTTAGAAAGGAAATAATTTTTGGAAACAAAATAATTCGTGTTTTGTCAAGGAAATTTTTTTTGACAAGAATGTTTTAATTGGATGGCCCTGGCCCATTATAATTATAACCAATTATTTAGCATTAATAATAACAACTTCCAAGAAAAATTGACAATTGTTAGAAAGGAAATAATGTTAGGCAAGAAAATAATTTGTGTTTTGTGAAGGAAATAACTATTTGGCATTTTGGAATATTTTAATTGGATGGCCCTGGGGGACCCATTATAATTATATCCAATCAAAATCATTTGTTAACAATTTTTGATATTATCAAGGAAATAAATTTTGGCAAGAAAATAATTTGTGGTTTGTCATGATGTGTATTTTATATAATTTCGGGTCAATATATTTTAAAATATGGATCATATCATATAACTGGATGGATAATATAAACAGATCCCGAACCTTATCAAGGAAATAATTTTTGGGAAGAAAATAATTTATGATTTGTCATGATGTGTATTTTATATAATATCGGGTCAATATATTTTAAAATATGGATTATGATTATAACCAATTATTTGGCATTAATAATAACAACTGCCAAGAAAAATTGACAATTGTTAGAAAGGAAATAATGTTTGGCAAGAAAATAATTTGTGTTTTGTGAAGCAAAAAATTATTTGGCATTTTGGAATATTTTAATTGGATGGTCCATGCGTGCCCATTATAATTATAACCAATCAAAATCATTTGTTAACAATTTTTGGTATTATCAAGGAAATAATTTTTGGCAAGAAAATAATTTGTGGTTTGTCATGATGTGTATTTTATATAATATCGGGTCAATATATTTTAAAATATTATTCATATCATATAACTGGATGGGTAATATAAATAGACCCCATTATAATTATAATCAATCAAAATCATTTGTTAACTATTTTGGTATTATCAAGGAAATAATTTTTGGCAAGAAAATAAATGTGTATTTTATATAATATCGGGTCAATATATTTTAAAATAAGGATCATATCATATAACTGGATGGGTAATATAAACGGATCCCGAATCTAATCCTAAGCATATAATTTACTATTATACTGGGTCATGGATATCTATCAAACCTGAATATGGATCCCGAATATGAGAAAAGATTATCCAGCAATTTATAATATATAGATACGGCTCCGCTCATTTTCCACTAGTAATGCTTTCTTCTTTTTTTTTTTTAAGTCACTAGTAATGTTTTCTTAATTAGTACTCCCTCTATCTCTTTTTGTTTTTCTTGTTTGAAATGTCGGAAATATTCATAACATAAGATAAATTATTAATTTACGTTTAATATATAAGACCAAATATAGTCATGAGTGACCTTGTTGGATTCGTATCTATGAATACTTTAATACAATGAAGTTTTTATATTTAATACTAATACGAAATTCAAGATATTAACGATCAAAAGTGTGCGTTGGCAAACGTGTCGAGTCAAATCAGGAAAAACATTAAGGGGCGGAGGGAGTACTATCTCCTCCATTCCATTAATTAGTCTTGTCTATCACTAAATTTCATATTTTATTTAATTATATTAATATTATTCAATTTACCATATTAATTTCACTAAACAAAATAAGAAATGAACACAAAATTAGAAGGGAGATAACAATTTTTTGTTATTAACATATTGGGGGTTTTTTGGGAAACTTATTTTCCAGAATAAGTCAACTTATTTTAAGTTGAAAGTTAAGATTTCTAACTTTCCAACTTATTTTCCAACTTATTTTTGCAACTTATTGAATCTCAAACATACATTAAATACTTGTATAAAAATGAATTATCAAAATATAAATTTTTTACCCGAAAATAAGTCCATAAGTTCTTAAAAGAAACTGAGCCAAACAGCCCCATTATTAATCATATGTCTGTAAATCAAATAAACTAATTAAATAGATGACCTGGATTACCTCATATTTAGTCATCCTCCATTAATGTGGACTACCTTTTTAAATTTTAAAAATACTTAAATATGATATAAAAGGGAATTTATATTTGTAAAATATTTTTTTTTATATTATGAGTAAGGTTTCACGGAAAACCTTCTTAAAAAAAGAATCAGAGAACCTAACATTCAAAAAAAGATTTTAAATATTTTTTTACTTTTTTTATGAAAGAATCACATATTTACATTTTGATTATCGATGTATAGTTTTTAAAATCAAAATTTGAATAATTAATGAATATTGAAAAAGATATATGCATGTTTTCCAAAAAAATTAATTGAGATTAAAAAATAGATTAATGAAATTTATCAGATTGAAAAACAAATTATTAAAATATATGAGATTATAAAATAGATTCTTAATTTTTTTCATTACCTTTTTAATATTTAAAAACAATTCTTATTCTTAATTGACTTTTTAGAAACATCATAAAAATAAAAAGTTATTTATGATTTTTTTTCAAATTTTAAAATTAAATTTTGAAAAGTGGTTATCAATTCTTTTTAAGAGAGTTATGAATTGAATGGGGACATTTATTATAGAGAAAAATGGCCGTGACATTGACCTCAGGGGACATATAAATGGTGAATGACATTTTTGTAATAATAAATTTTATTTTTTGTATTTACAAAAATAACCCTAGTGTATTATGTCTTAATATGAGGGTTGTTACCTAAGAGTGTATTTGATACACTTTTTTATTATATATAATAGATACTCCCTCTGTGTCGATAAACGTTTCCTGCAGATTATATATGTTATATATGTTAATATTATACTTCCTCCGTCCCTTAATATTCTTCTCGTTTGGGGAAAAACACGGGTTTTAAGAAAAAGGGGTTTTTAAAGAGTAGTGGGTGAAATAGTGGATATTGAATATTGTTTTTAAGGGTTAGTGGGTGGAATAGTGGGTACTTAATATTATTTTAAGGAGTAGTGGGTGGAGTAGTGGGTATTGAATATAGTTATTTTATGGCCTAAAAAAGAAATGAGAAGAGTTTTTTGAATGTCCCAATAAGGAAAGTGAGAAGATTTTTAAGGGACAGAAGGAGTATATGTTAACAACATTGAGGGGGCCTACCGGACCCATGAGCTGGCCTAGGTATACTTCAGCCAACAAAAGCAGCGCTCCGTCCTACAGATTGCAATGATATACAGTAACTGTTAATTAACAACGAACCACCCTACAGATGAATGTCAATCAGTTATACGATTAAATACAAAAGGTAGTTATGTTTCTTGAAATCAAATAGGAAACAGAACTATTTGACACAAACTGCCCACCTTTCAAACCGCCTGAATGATACATCACTCGCCTAATGGATATCACTTGAAGTCTACTATTCCAACCCTCCTTTCTTGAGTGTTTAACTCATGTTATATCATACCATTCTCTAAACCAAAACCGCAAACATCAAAGGCAACTTGTTTTTGCAACAAACCTGTTTGATGAATGGTCCGTGAGAACGAAAGTTGAAAAATAGTTATAGTTTGTATGTTTTGAGTCTTTCATATTTGCAAGTTGTTGTCTTGCAATTTTGCAAGTTGTTGTCTTGCATTTTTGCAAGTATTGTCTTGTTCGTGTAACAAGTTTTTAAGTCATATAGTTTCACTGTATGAGCACCCTAAGCTGGAATTGCCAAGCTGGGATCGGGCTACCTTGGAAGATGCAGTTCCTTACTGACGTTGTACATCAAGAACAGCCTGTGTTTATATTTTTATGTGAAACTATTGCAAGAAAATCAAAGATGGAATGGATACAGAACATGTTGGGATATGAAGGTTTGTTTGTTGTTGAGCCTCAGGGTAGGAGTGGTGGGATTGCGCTGTTATGGAAAGAGAAGGACCAAGCTGAGCTACTAGGTTTTTCTCAGAATCACATTGATGTGAGGGTGCAGGTGGAGAATATGGCTATGTGGCGATTAACTGGAATATATGGAGAGCCTAATAGGTCGCAGAGAGGTCTACGTGGGATTTGCTCCGTACTTTGGCTAGGGATGCAAACTTACCTTGGTGCGTAATAAGGGATCTAAATAATGTGGTATCGATTCCGGATAAAACAGGTGGTGCCCATTACCCAAATTGGCTAATAGAAGGGTTTAATGAAGCTATCCAGGATGCAGGGCTTAGTGACATGGAGTTAATAGGACATCAGTATACATGGGAGAAAGGGAGAAACACAACGGACTGGATGGAGGTTAGATTGGACAGAGCCCTTACGAATAATGATTGGTTGACATCCTTTCCTATGGCTAAATTGTATAATTTGGAGGGGTCAACGTCGGATCACAGTGCAATTTTCTTAGCAGTCCAAATCCCTAATAAAAATCCTGGGACGTATAACTTTAAATTTGAGAATGCTTGGTTGACGGAGCCAATATGTGAACAGATTGTTAAAGATGGGTGGGAAGGGGATGCTAATTTAAGCGTTCAACAGAAGGTGCAGGCATGTAGTGATAAGCTGGCAGTTTGGGGACGAGAGGTGACTGGAAATTTCAGTGGACGTATTAAGGAGTGCAAAGATAGGCTGAAAAGGTTTAGAGGAGGAAGAGACAGTTATTCGATGGAACAGTTTAATGAAGCTAAGAAACAGTTGAACAATATTTTCATGCAGCGAGAGGTTTTTTGGCGACAGAGATCGAAGCAACTGTGGCTCCAAGCGGGGGATCGTAACAGTAATTATTTTCACAAGTCTGCTAGCAGACGCAGGAGAATCAATCAGATTGTTAAACTGAAGGATGAAAATGGGATATGGTTTGATTGGGATTCTGGGCTGTCTGATGTAGTGTCGAGATATTTTAATAATTTATTTCAAGCTTCTGAATCAGACTAGCAAGAAATAGTCGATTGTGTGCCCAGTTCTATAACAGCAGATCAGAATGACAAGTTACTAAAACCAATTGAGGAGAAAGAAGTTAAGAAAGCATTGTTCCAGATGCATCCGGATAAGGCTCCGGGGCCCGATGAAATGACACCGGCTTTCTTTCAAAAGCATTGGCAGATCGTGCGTAAGGATATTGTTGAGATGGTGCAAAAATTCTTTACAAGAGGGGAGTTATGCAGTGTTTTAAATGCTACGAATATTGTGCTAATCCCAAAAAAGAAAGGGCCAACAGTGATGAGTGAGATGAGGCCTATTTCTTTATGTAATGTACTGGCAAAGATTATTACAAAAGTAGTAGCAAATCGAATGAAAGAAACGTTGGAGACGGTTGTATCTGAAAACCAAAGTGCGTTTATGGCAGGAAGACTCATTTCGGACAATGTGATGGTTTCTTATGAGGTCATGCACTATTTGAAACGTAAAAGAAGAGGGAATGATAGCTACATGGCGTTAAAGCTTGATATGAGTAAGGCATATGACCGGATTGAGTGGGATTACTTGAAAGCTATTCTGCTTAAAATGGGGTATGATTCATGGTGGGTTCATTTAATATTGCAATGTGTCTGTACTGTGTCTTATAAGGTCACGCATGCAAAATGGGAGATTGGTCCTATTGTTCCAAATCGGGGTATTCGCCAAGGGGATCCGTTATCCCCTTACTTGTTTATCCTTTGTGCAGAAGGATTTTCTGCATTATTACAGAGATATGAGCAGAATAAGTTCATTCAGGGTGTCAAAGTTTGCAGACAAGCACCAAGTATTTCGCACATGCTTTTTGCTGATGACAGTTATTTGTTTTGTAAAGCAGATGAGAATTCGGCAAGAAATGTATTGATGTTATTACAGACTTTTGAGAAGGGAAATATAGATAAATCTTCCGTGTTCTTCAGTACAAACACGAAGCAGGATAGAAGGGAGCAAGTGGGTCAGATTCTTCAAATGAGGGAGGCAGGGGAGGATTGTACGTACTTAGGGCTCCCTAATATGATGAAACGTAGTAAAGTAGCAACTCTGAGTTTTCTTAAAGGAAAGGTGAAACAGAAAGTGTCAAGCTGGGATGGCAAATTTATATCTCGAGGGGGCAAAGAGGTTTTAGTCAAATCGGTCGCACAGGCGATGCCAACATACGCCATAAGTGTGTTCTTGATCCCAGATGAGATAATGAAGGATATGGAACGTTCCATTTCAAAATTCTGGTGGAATTCAAAATCACACGATGGTAAGAGCATACATTGGATGAGTTGGGCTCGATTGTGTAGACACAAATCCTTGGAAGGCATGGGGTTTCGTGACTTTAGGGATTTCAACTTGGCAATGCTAGCAAAACAGGGTTGGAGATTACTCACATAACCTACATGTCTTGTTACAAAGGTTTACAAAGCACGTTACTTTCCAGATGGAGATTTCTTGAATGCTAAAAGGGGCGATAATCCTAGCTATATATGGCGAAACATATGGGAGGCCAGGGAGGTTATTGCTGCAGGCTTGAGATGGTCAGTTGAGTCTGGGAATTCGATTCAGGTGTTAGGACAGCCATGGCTACAGAACTTACATAATCCTTGTATCACTTCGACATCTCCCGGCTTATCTAGTTGCAATGTGTCAGCTCTAATGGAGATTAATCACAGAAGGTGGGATGAGGAGATTCTCTCGGATATGTTTAATGAGAGGGATCAGAGATGCATAAGAGACATTGTGTTGAGGGATGATATTGAGGACAGGATGTACTGGAGAGAAGAGAACTCGGGCCAGTTCTCAGTCCGTAGTGCATATAGGTTGTTACAAGCTCGGAAAGGTAGATGGAGTCAAGAGGATAATAACAGCTTCTGGCGCAAGGTTTGGAGAATTAAGGTTCCACCGAAAGTTTTAAACCTTGTGTGGAGATCATTATCGGGATGCTTACCAACAAAAGTTATGTTGCAACAAAAGCACGTGCCAGTGGATAGTCAATGTCCAATATGCAGAGGAGGGGAGGAATCCATTATTCATGCATTAGTAAGATGTCCGTTTGCTGTGCAATGTTGGCAGGGGATAATCCCAGAAATTCAGTGGAGTGAAATAGATGAGCTACATCAGTGGTGGGAGCAGGTTCTGGACAGATGTGATAATGACAAACGAGCAGTAATTGCCACGGTGTGTTGGTCACTTTGGAAAGCTAGGAATGAAGTAGTGTGGAATAACAGGTATACTCGAGCCTATGTTGTGATTGCAAAAGCTAAACAATATCTTGAACAATGGAGATATGCCCAGAAAAAACTTTCAGGTACTCGGTTCCCAAGCTTATTTCAAGGGGATGGAGATAGTTTCTGGGTCAAGCCATAGGAGTCATCAATCAAGATATCATTGGATGCAGCGACATTTCGGGAATACAATTCTTTTGGTATGGGTTTGATAGCGAGGAACTCGAAGGGAGAGCTATTACAAGCGAAATCAGTCTGCAAAGATGGTTCAGTGGAGGCTGTGTATGCTGAGACCATGGCCATCAAGGAGGCGCTTAGCTGGGTTAAAAGCTTAGGATGGCAGAACATTGTGGTAGAATCGGATTGCTTGGTGGCAGTGCAAGCAATTCGAAGCAAGGTCCCTATGGTGTCTCCTTTGGGATGCATAATAGAAGATTGTCGGCAGTTGGTGAACGAACTCAACACAGTAAAGCTGTTTTTTATCAAGCGGTCTGCTAATATGGCGCTCACGAGTTAGCTCGATTGTCATATTCATATCCAGATCGAGTTTTCGATAGGAGATCTATTCCCGTTGAAGTTGAAGTTGTATTAAGAAAGGATATTGCTTAATTTATAAAATTCCTTGTTCGTCAAAAAAATAAATACAAAAGGTAGTTTGACAAACAAAATACAAAAGGTCGGATCAGAGTGACATACATACAAACAAATAAATGAATTAAACAGAAAATGTGGTAGGATTGAAGCCCTAGATTTCTTTCTATACCAAATTCCAATAGTATGTTAAGTAACTAATTAATTCATGTAAAATTTTATGATGTTAAAACAAAACTCAAACTCGATCGTATACTATTCAACAATAATTATAAATTGTTTTCTAAAAAAATTTATACTAAGTACCTTGTGGATGAATCTAGATAATAGATATATCAAAGCAATTAAGTTTTTTGAGACTTAAAATTGAAGTGTAAGAGCATCTCCAATGGTGCTGGCTAAATTGGTTGGCTAAAATGATATAAAATACTGATTATGTAAAATTTACTGAACCTGTAAGGCATTGTGCTCCGATGGTACTGGCTATAATGATTGACTATTTTTTAAAAATGGTATGTTATTATTATTTCAAGTTGTTATAAATAGAATATATTATTTTATTATGGTAATAGATGATGTGGAATCTTCTTACAGGTCTCTAAAGATTCGACAAATATAGCCAACATCACGGGGTTGGCTAAATTTTTAGACAAGAGTAATGTGTGGTTGGAGTGGAGAATTTTTTACATATTAATTCTTTATAAATTTTATTTATGGCATCAATTATTCAATTTTACCTAAGGGTTTTGGAGGGTTGGAGATGCTCTAATACTCCCTCCGTCCCATTTTGTATGACACTTTTCTTTTTGCACGCATTTGAATGTGCTTGGACGGGATACTTATAGATAATATTTTTTAATTTTTTTTGTTTTTTATAAAAATATAGATTTTATATTTTTATACAAATAAAAAAAATTAAAAAATATAATTCACAAGTATCCGGTCCGAACACATTGAAATGCGTGAAAAATTCATAAGGTCTTACATTTTGGGACGTAGGGAGTATCAATTTTGTTGTGTAGAGTGTTACTTGGGATACGCTGTACAGAATGTTCAACATCTACCAGTGGAGACGATGATATGTCATGAGAAGTTGATTGATATGGAGAAAGTACAAGGAGAAGAGTGATGATCAGTATGTAGAAAATAAAACGTATATAAGACACCTATATCTATATGTGTATGTACATGTGTAGAAAGAAAAAAAAATGAAAAGGCTACATTGTATTCTCTTCTTCACATTTTATTACTGCAAACACATCACAATATATAGTGCAATACAAGGAAACTGCAAGCTAGAAAACAGAACACGACACACACTACTTTCCTAAACAAACTTTAACAACCCATGACTTATTCCACGATCCTAAAATCAAGGAAACAGACATCCGACCAAATCAAATCAAATACTACAAATCATAATCAAATCAAACGTTAACTTATTTAAAATATTGTTTGAGATTATCTCTAACAATCTCCCCCATAATCTCAAACACCGCAGCATTCTCTCTGTCGTTCAAATGCAGAGTCGAGTTCATTTTTGCCCATATGGCAACTTCAACTTCTTTATCAGCCCGTATGGCTTTTAAACTGAGTCCGTATGGCTGATTCGGCTGAGCCCGTATGGCTAATCCGACTGAGCCCGTATGGCTATTAAACTGAGCCCGTATGGCTATTACACTGAGCCCGTATGGCTATTAATTGTTTGCCCGTTTGGCACTTCAACTCATTTTTCATCTTTCAATGTCACGTCTCCTTGCGCTCCATGAACGACGGTAACGTCCTCATCTCCTAAACTGACTCCAGCAAAAGAAAACATCACAAACTACACAAAAGAAACCACAAAGGGACACAATGGCCACCCCCGGAAACTCATTGCACTTCTCCAAACGAGAACATGGCAACAACAAATCTCAAACGTGGGCAGTGCAAGAGAACACCATATGCATCCCATACTGCACATGATGATCTCTCCCAGTATTCAAATACACCCGACACTAACACCTTCATTTGCGCAGCCATACACCCATACATCGTCAAAAACCCAAACAAGGAGCCATCCGCATTAACAGGCTCCTCCGAAGATAAAATCTCCGGGACTCCAGTAAACACGGCAGCGCCCCAGAACATCGTCACCACGCCTCCACCAGCAGTGGCTTCACCACCGTCACCGGCTTCACCACCGCCGGTGGCGGAACAACAAAACCTCGCTCTAATACCAAATGTAGAAAATAAAACGTATATAAGACACCTATATCTATATGTGTATGTACATGTGTAGAAAGAAAAAAAAATGAAAAGGCTACATTGTATTCTCTTCTTCACATTTTATTACTGCAAACACCTCACAATATAGTGCAATACAAGGAAACTGCAAGCTAGAAAACAGAACACGACACACACTACTTTCCTAAACAAACTTTAACAACCCATGACTTATTCCACGATCCTAAAATCAAGGAAACAGACATCCGACCAAATCAAATCAAATACTACAAATCATAATCAAATCAAACGTTAACTTATTTAAAATATTGTTTGAGATTATCTCTAACACAGTAACAAGAGTACTAGAGTAGTTTCATCACCAAAGAAGCTGCAGCAACTAATATCAATATGATAGTATTACTTGCTTACATGAGCTAAGCGGATCGAGTCGTGTAAATACATGCAGTAAGTTCCATGCTTGATGAATTTATATATAACTAGTTTAGAACCCGTGCGATGAGGTATTTTAGACCCATGTGATATACGATTTTTCTTTTAAATTTGATACATTTTTTTGTTTCAATATTCTTTAAAGAAAATTAATATTCTTGCTGTTGTTCTTCTAATTTTTGTTTAATATATTATATATGTTATATTGTTAGTCTCCTTACATAATTTATATAATGAAATTTGCTTAAATTATTTGTATTGAATATAATTACATAAGTCTTCATTATCTATTTTATTCCATGACCTTTGAATATTTTTCAAGAAAACTAATGATATAATAATTTCGTTCTCCGACTTTATTTCAAAAATAATTATTTTATATAGGGTATTGTATGTAATTATTTAAAAATAACTTAACTTTGATATTTTTATATCTAATTTCACTCTTCTATCTGTATTTCACAAAAAAAACTTTCTACGGGATATTGTATATAATTATTTAAGAATAAGTTAACTTGAATTTTTTTAGATAAATTTTATTCTCAATCTCTCTACATATTCCTTTCCAAATTTAATGTTTAACGGGAAAATTGTAAGGTTGATAAAATAAATTTATTGTTACGGTAGGATTGTTGAACAGAATTAAGTCTACTTTTCCTTGTCAGCTTCTTATAACGTGTCCATCTATGCATTCACTAAATCCGCTATTTAATTTTATTAGTTTAATTAGGATATAAATTTTATGAATATGATATAATCTTGACCGTTAAATTTGTTTTCGATCCAACGCTCCTTATTACTTTTATGGTAGTAATGCCAACCAAATATCCTCCTTATTCTTATTATATAAAGGATATAAATTTAATCTTTTCATCAAATTCGTTTAATAAAATTCATGTATTAACGCAGAATTTAATATAGTATCGTAATAATATAGGTAAGTTATTCTTTTAGACTTGGATTAAACAGAAAAAATTATGAAATTTTATATCAAGATCATAATACAATATTTTTTACATGTCACGTGATCGTAATATAATATTATGCATTTGTTCATTAAATTTAAAATTTGGATTTTAATTTTATCTCTATTGAATGGTTTTTAAAATTATTATGTTAAATCAGTTTTAGTTTTAGTTTTATATTCCTCTAATATTTATTAAATTTATTTTTTTATATGATATTAATAAAAATCCAATTTACATTATTTGAGAATCATTATTCACATAAATATTAAGATTTATGAAGATTGTATTATTAATCCTCACCAGTACCTCTTTTTCCTTTCTAATCCACGTCTTTCTTCCTCCATATCGGAGCTGCTATCACCATCAATTTCCCGTCACCTGTTTCATTTTCCTATAATTAAACTCTCTAAATCTTTTTATAAAATTTTAATCTCTTTCTTTCTTGATACATACACATATGGGTTGATGTACATATAATTGTAAATATCAATTGGAAATCTAAATTCGATTGTGACGGTGACACTATTAACTTTAACGAAGAGCAAATTCAGATCGGATCAACTCTAACATGAATTTAGCAGTGATTTTGATTCAATTTTTTTATAATTATTATTTAAAGCATGTGATTTTGGTATGATATTGATGATGTCAAAGATGATGGCCGGATGTGGTGATAGGGAGTTCGTGGCCGAATGTGGTTGTTGTGTGGTGAATTGTGTTCATTTGCGTGATTATTGCTTAATTATAATGATTTGGTTTGATTATAGTGATTACTGTGTTGATTTTGGTGATTGTACGTTGAGGATGTGGATACGTATGAATTGATTAGTGAGTGTTATAAAATAAAAATTGGTTTAATTAAATGGATGGTACATTTAATAAAAAATAAACTGTTAGGATTATATCACATAGGAGCATGATTCTAATTAATTAATCCCGCCTATATACATATATTAAAAAAATACTTAATCCCCGATTCATATTCATATAATTATTTATTAAAATAAATATATCAAATACTTTGATTGATATAGACCAAATTTTTAAAGATAATAATGATATTATGTATAATTAAGTCTTTTCATCAAATTCGTTTAATAAAATTCATGTATTAACATAGAATTTAAGATAGTATCGTGATAATATATGTAAGTTATTCTTTTAGACTTGGATTAAATAGAAAAAATTATGAAATTTTATATCAATGTCATAATACAATATTTTTTACATGTGACATTACCATAATATAATATTATGCATTTCTTGAATAAACTTAAATTTTGGATTTTAATTTCATCTCTGTTGAATGGTTTTTTGAAATTATTATGTTAAATCAGTTTTAGTTTTAGTTCTATATTTTGTCGACCAACTTATATAATTGAATTATATTCCTCTAATATTTATTAAATTTATTCTTTTATATGATATTAATAAAAATTCAATTTAGATTATTTGAGAATCATTATTTACATAAATATTAAGATTAATGAAAATTATACTATTTAAAAAATATTCCTCTCATGTGAGTATCAAGATTTTTGAAAATTATTTTATTTGTATAATATGTCTCTAACATTTATAAAATTTACGAATAAATTTAATTTCAATTAGTTCAAGTATATAAATTATTTTACAAAATTTAGATTATTGATATATGTGGAATTATATTTCATAAAGATAAGTTAGGACATGATTTTTCTCCTCTATATCAATTAGAAAAGGCTTCGGTGATAGAATATAATCTAGGCCGTTAATTAAAGTTTAGACGATCCATATTTGTTTGGCGGTATTACTGACAATCAATTATTCACCTTAGACTTATTATATATAGGATATAAATTGAAGAATCTCAATCCCTTTCATGCACCAACCACAATTAGAAGCTACAGTAGAAGATTAAGGACGGATCGATGTAGAGGTTCACGGGGACTTGAGTGCATCAAAGGAAGTTTCCATATTCATAATTAGTCAAGAGTAAGCCACGACCCACCATTTACAAAAGTGATACAATTAGTCAAGTCAATCAGTTGATTAATTATTTAGGGATTCTGCTCCGTTCATTTCGCTAATAATGCTTTCTTAGAGCGCGCAACTCCAATGACTATCCCTTTCCTTAACCCCTAAAATAAAATTTTTTAAAAATATAAGGAAGCAAAAGTATGATTTACTTCAATGATAAACCCTATATTGATACCCTATTTTTTAAAAATAATATTTAGTTAGTTTTTTGAAATTTAAATGCATCCTTTATAAAAACCTAATGGGCCTCCATGAATAAGCTCATTCTTCATTTATTCACCAAAAAATTATAGCGGGAGAAGATAGGGTATGTAATTTGGTTCCTCACTAGGGTCCTATTTTTTTTCTCTCAAAATGTATTGGTAACAGAGGATATTGTTGGAGCGTATTTTTTTGGGAAAAACCCTAAAAGTGTCCACCTGTCTAAATATAGGTAAGGGTTATGAGCCCTTGGACATGCTCTTAGTCCTCTCTCCTCCATTCCATTAGTATTGTCCATCACTAAAAATTCATATTTTATTTTATTATATTAATATTCAATTTAAAATATTAATTTTACTAAATGAAATCAGAAATGAAGACAAAATTAGTAGAAGGGAGATAAAAATTTTTGTTATTGACAAAATTTATTCAACTAGCTAGATGACCTAGATTACCTCCTGTTTAGTCATCCTTGATTAATGTGGACAACCTTTTCAAATTTTAAAAATACTTAAATATATATAATAAAGAGGGAATTTATATTTGTAAAATATTACACATTTTTTTATATTATGAGTAAGGTTTCACATAAAACTCTCTTAATGAAAGAATGAGAGAACCTGAGATTCAAAAAAAAAAATCTAAAAATTTGTTTACTTTTTTTTTTTTATGAAAGAATCACATGTTTACATTTTCGTTGTCATTATATAATTTTTTAAAATTTTGAAATTGCTTTTAAAATTAATTTTTGAAAAGTGGTTATCCATTTCTTTTTTAACAGAGTTCTCCCTTGAAGTGGAATTTTTTTTTTTTTTTTTGCTAAATGAACTGGGGATATTTTTATGTAATAGATATGATATGCAATTCCTGTATAAACAAACAATTTTTCTCCCTTTCCTCGAATAAGCGTGCAGGATAAAAAGGAGACGCCGATCCCAAATACGAAGGTCGTCCTAAGCTAGTATTCAAAGGCACACTTATCTGAGCGTGGAAAAAAGTGGTCTCCAACCCAGGTACAAATCCAGCGACTCATTTCAACTTGATCAATGAAACTGGTGAAAGTTGCCATAGCATTAAAAAATACAAATTTTACACTGAAATATCAGGATTATTGCACTGTTGTGCTTTACAATCAATATCATACACTGCAATAATAATCATTCGTTGCAAATTTTACAAATTTTTTCTTAAAACTTAGAATGACATAGATGTATATTCATCTTTTATTAAATTTTTCTTCCACGCAACAGGAATGGGACCTCATTTAGGATGACTTTCTCACGGCTCCCCCCTACAGGTTGCAATGAAAAACTTTGTAAGTTCATAAAAAGTATGAAGTACAAAATCCCTCGACCAGCATATATAATTAGATTATAAGATGTCAAGTACATAGAGTTAAAAATGGAAATATAGTGAAATTACTACTTCCTTTTAACTTCAGAGAGCAAGCGCCGTGCAGAATAGTTAGCATATATCAGCTGGTAGAGTCAGTGAATTGAATTAAAGTATTATTGTTTGAAATGTTTATAAAAACAATAGCTTCCATATATCACAATTAACCATTAGCTTCCCTTGCTACAGCACCATCAACGTACTGTATACATTAATTATTTTGATTATGGCCATAATCAAGAATTCATTCAAGCCTACCTATGTATCTCCTACTTCATCCGTCCAAGCGGTTGCTCACCACGTCCAGAATCACTTCCGCGTACATAATGAGGCGACAAATCTGTATATATGGACCATAATTGTGAGATAACCAATCTGCGATTTGATAAAATTAAAGTGGTTTAGACTGATTCGTACCAAAATAAAAAAATTTGTTAAAAACATCAAATTGATATTATCATTCACATTCACAAACCTGTGTAGAGATAAAGTGATATATATAGTAGATATCAAATGGAGAATTTTCAGAGACTTAATCATAAATTAGTTAGAAATTATCGAAATTAACAACACATCAGGAACTGTTAATCTCGTATCCTTTTGTAGTATATATCTCAAATACCTCGCCTAGCATATTTAGCATCAGCAGTTGAATATGATAAAGAAAGTATGAAGTGATTAAGTGAAGACTGATAAGTAACAAGAGCACATTGATCACTACAGTAGATGATGCAGCCACCGTACCCATATCTTGTTTTTAGCTTGCAAATTAAACCAGTGTTTGATACGGCCTTAACATATCTGCAAACACTTATGTAGGCGGTGAATCTGAATACTTGATCTCGTGCTACATGGAATTAGAGGTCCCTTTCTACACCGCACTTATTTACATTTTGTTAGAAATAATATAAGATCCACTAACATCTTAATTATGGTTTTAGATGGACTATTAGAGCTCAGACACGTAGAGGTCTCACGTTCGATTCTTTACGACCACCAATATTCTTACAATTTATTTTGGACACACAAGGCAAATTATGCTCCAAATATGAGCGTCCGTGATCCACTCTTCGACTCATAAATGAGCATTCGAGTGAGGGGAAATGTTAGAATATAATATAAGATTCATATAAGACCTTCCTTTAATATCTTATGTTGTGTTTGGTTAGGGAGAATGGATTGGAATGGAATGGAATGAGTGAAAATAAAGGGGAAAAAGGTCACTTTGCCTACTGTACTATTTAAAAATTTCCACTTAACCTACTGTAGTATCGAAGAGGTCATTGTACTTTCCTTTTTTTCTTTTTTCCCCATCGCCGTCAGTCAAGAATTGGCTCCGTCAGTTTGACTGTTAAAATTCTGACTGTGATGCACTGTCAGCCTGCCACGTGGACGCCACATCAGCACAACCATAATTTTTTTAATAAAAAATTATTAAAAACTTTAAAAATCATAAAAACTTTAAAAAATTATAAAAATTAACTTTCTTTTTAGAACTAACAGCCATGGTAAAAAGATAAAGGTTAAAATCATAACTTTTTTTACCACAATAATACCACAACAGATCAAACCCAGTTGATTAATACAGAACAAAATAGGGAAATAAAAGACGAAGAACATTCATAGTTTTTCCAGATTCCGGCAAGGGAGCCCAGAACCCATCGCCACTCCATTCCCTTCATTTTCCGACCAACAGTCCTCCACCCATCTTCTCCTACAGTCTTCACCAACTTCATTCCTCCATTCACAACCAAACCATCCACCTCCTTTCTTCAACAACAGCCATCCCCGTTCATCTTCACCACCTCCCTTTCTATCACCTCCTTTCTTTTTCCGTCCTTCACCAACCCAGCCACCGCCTCCGTACACCTCTCAACCGCCTCTGCTCCACTCTTCTCCTTCATTCAACACCCTCACAATACCTTTCATTCAAACCACCTCCGTTCACCAACATCACACCACCTCCACCGCCCAACAGCCTCTCCCCTCTCCCTTCATAACCCACCTCGTCTGCCACCACTTTCACCAACAACCACCATTCCCACCTTCTCTCCTTTAATCCCAATCTTTCACTCCACCTCGCCATTTCACACTTCCTCGCCTTTCACCTCCCACCTTCACACCACTCGACTTCCTCCATTAATCCCAATCTTTCACTCCACCTCGTCACGGTCCCAATTGCACAATTCACCACCAATTCTGTCTCACCCACACGATCTCCTCTGTCCCCCTGCACAAACACCCACCACCATAAACCGCCACTCTTTATTCTCCTTCAACCCATCCCCTTCAACACGTCCCCTTCACACCTCCGTTCCGGTCGACCCATTCAACCACCAACACCTGCTAACATCACAGCAGCCCATCGCCCTCCGCCGTTCCGTTCACGAGAGGTTCTAGGGAGAGAAATTGTGAGAGATGTTGTAGGAGAGAGAGAAGCATCGAGAGAGTTCACGAGAAAAAGAGAGAAACATAGCTGGGATCGATTTGGGGGATTCTGGGGAGAGATGAAGAACATTCATCATGTTCTTGAAAAAATATTTAGGGGTGGGTTATAATTAGATTAGGTTTTATTTTGGATTTAATTAGGATTTATTTAGTGGTTTAATTTTGGGTTTTATTTGGGATTTAAAACAATACAATTGATGTGCAACGTGGACTGCTGACTCGGACGCCACCTCAGCACTCCGTTAGTCAAACAGACGGATTTATTTTTAACAGACGGCGATGGGGAAAAGAGAAAAAAAGGAAAGTACAATGACCTCTTCGATACTACAGTAGGTTAAGTGGAAATTTTTAAATAGTACAATAGGCAAAGTGACCTTTTGCCCGAAAATAAAGGGTAATAATGGAGGTATGATGGAACATTTGGAAATAAAATATGGAAGAACAAAATTTCTATGATGAGATTTGACAAGAAAATAGGTATGAGGGAGAATGGACCATTCCTTCTCAAATTTGAGGGTTTGAACTATAGTGTAGGTGGTAAGGAATGGAATGATGAAGGAATGAAATTTTTGAAAATTTATTCACATTTTAGTTCAAATCTCATTCCATTCCTTCCAAATTCATTCACCCCAACCAAACAAACATAAAGGTTTTAGATGGACCAGTTCTTAACACATTCAAGGCAATCAAAATCATTAACTTGTTTGAATTGTGTGCGCACTCATTTTTAGCATGAAAGACAGGTGTTTGTGGCTCATATGAATGTACTGTCTTGCAGGTGTTTATGTCATAAATTTTTAAATTTTATCTGTATTTTCTAAGGTATTCAATAGTTAATCTTTGGATTTAATATTTCCATTTTGAGTATTAGAAATATTTAAAATGATGAATAAATCGTATACGAATTAAACCCTAACTTATCCTAATTCTTAAAAAATCGGGACTGTCCCATGATTTTTAAAAAATCGGGATTGCCCCATGATTTTTAAAAATTAGCGCGCCGGAATCAATAAAAAAACACAATTTGAATTGAACATTTGATTATAAATTTTTTAATAGTATTTGCAAATACATATTTAATAAAAAAAAATGGTATAGAGGTCACCCACACATGCTCCACGCATGCTTGATATGCGTGCCGGACTCACACGTAGGGATGGGCATTCATCCCGGCCCGCCCGATCCCCGCACCGAACGGGGCGGGGATTCCGGGATTTTTTCGGGTACGGGCCGGGGAGCGGGGATAATTTTCAAAAAAAATCGGGGAGCGGGCCGGGGCCAGGTTTTTATGTGTCCCCGACCCGATCCTCGACCCCCGCCCCGATTTTCTCTACCAAACTCGATATATATATATATATATATATATATAAATTAATAATCATATATTAATATAAACGAATTTCCAATACTTCATATTGGAAACAAATTGATGTTTTAATTTTATATGTTTGTCTTTCTAATACTTAAATCACTTCATTTCTATGTTATTTATAATTGTTTCTTTAAGTAATATTTTTTTTATCTTAATTTAGTGCATATGTGCTCATTAGTTAGTGTTTAAAATTATTTAAATTATTTTTTATTTTAAATAAAATTATCTGATTCCCCGCGGGGATCCCCATTACCCATTTGGGCCGGGGACGGGGAATGAAAAATAGTCCCCGACGGGAATCGAGCCGGGGACAAGGATCGGGTTTAAAATCGGGGATGGGGGCGGGGATAGCACTTCCTGGTCCCGAAGTTCCCCGACGCCCATCCCTACTCACACGCATGATTATCACATCACCCACGCATATTATACATGCGTGTATAGAGGGCGTGTACAGAGGCCACCCACGCTTGTTCAATATGCATGTGCGTTCAAAAATATACCGTACTAATGTCAAGCTGCTAACCCACACATACGCATGTGATACATATGTATAGAGACCCCGCATGTTGCATATACAACATGCGTGTACATATGTATATTAAAAATTTTAATTGAGATTCAAAAATAGATTAATGAAATTTATCAGATTGAAAAACAAATTATTAAAATATATGAGATTATAAAATAGATTCTTAATTTCTTTTCATTGCTTTTTTAATATTTAAAACAAATTCTTATTCATAATTGACTTTTTAGAAACATCATAAAAATAAAAAAAATATTTATGAATTTTTTTCAAATTTTAAAATTAATTTTTGAAAAGTGGTTATCAATTCTTTTTTAAGAGAGTTATGAATTGAATGGGGATATTTATTATAGAGAAAAACGGTCCTGATATTGATCTCAGGAGACATATAAATGGTGAATGACAATTTTGTAATAATAAATTTTATTTTTTATATTTACAAAAATAACCCTAGTGTATTATGTCTTAATATGAGGGTTGTTACCTAAGAGTGTACTTGATACACTTTTTTATTATATATAATAGATACCCCCTCTGTGCCAATAAACGTTTCTGGTTTTGATTTTGAGCACTGTACATTATAATCGATTAACTACTAATTTACGCATAATTTATAAGACAAAATATAGTCATGAGTGATTTTGTTTGATTCGTATTTATGAATATTTTAGTACAGTGAAATTTTATATTTAATGTTAAAACGAAATTGAAGATATTAACGATCAAAAGATTGCATTGACAAACATGTTCAACATAAACAGGAAAAAAAATTTGGGATGGAGGGAGTATGATTTATCATGCAATTCCATTATAAGCAAACAATTTTTCTCCCTTTCCTCGAATAAGCGTGCAGGAGAAAAAGGAGCCGCCCATCCCAAATATGAAGGTCGTCCTAGGCTAGTATTCAAAGGCACACTTATCTGAGCGTGGAAGAAGTGGCGGTTAGAGCTGTTCACGAATCGAGCTGTTCATGAATTGGGTTGTTCGCGAACAAGCTCGGCTCGATTCGTTAATGGTTCGATTCAGCTCGAGTTCGTTAAAAGCTTGAGTCGAGCTCGAACAAGATTTTTGTTCGTTTAACTTAACGAGCTCGAGCCGAACATGAGCTCGAGTCGAGCTCGAACAAGATTTTTGTTCGTTAAGCTTAACGAGCTCGAGCCAAGCTTTAGGGTGTTCGGTTCGAGCTCGACTCGTTAAAACTCGAAAAAAAAATCAAAATTTTTAATTTTTAATTTTTATCTTCAATCAAATTAATTTTTTATTTTTTGAAAATTTGGGAATATCACTAAATTAGATATATCTTGACATCCATACGGTTGGATCGTCGAGAAATATTTTTTTAAAAATAGAATCAACAATTCGTGACAAAACACTAGTTACTAGTACTAGTTAAATTAGTAGTTAGTGATCTACTAAGATCTCCGACCAATTTAATTTTTATTTTTTAAAAATTTAGGAATATCACTAAATTAGATATATCTTGACATCCGTACAGTTGGATCGTCGAAAAATATTTTAAAAAAATAGAAACAACAATTCGTGACAAAGCACTAGTTACTAGTACTACTTAAATTAATAGTGATCTACTAAGACCTCCAACCAAATTAATTTTTTATTTTTTGAAAATTTGGGAATATGATATATCTTGACATCCGTACGGTTGGATCGTCGAAAAATATTTTTTAAAAAATAGAAACAATTACAATTCGTGACAAAGCACTAGTTACTAGTACTAGTTAAATTAGTTGTGATCTACTAAGATCTCCAATCAAATTAATTTTTTATTTTTGAAAATTTGGAAATATCACTAAATTAGATATATCTTGACATCCGTACGATTGGATCGTCGAGAAACATTTTTAAAAAAAATAGAAACAACAATTCGTGACAAAGCACTAGTTACTAGTACTAGTTAAATTAGTAGTGATATACTAAGATCTCCAACCAAATTAATTTTTTATTTTTTGAAAATTTGGGAATATCACTAAATTAGATATATCTTGACATTCGTACAGTTGGATCGTCGAGAAATAATTTTTAAAAAATAGAAACAGCAATTCGTGACAAAGCACTAGTTACTAGTACTAGTTAGAATAGTAGTGATCTACTAATATCTCCAACCAAATTAATCGTTCGCGAACAGCTCGAGCTCGGATCGAGCTAGGCTCAGCTCGAGGCTGTTCGTGAACAACTCGAGTTCGGCTCGGTTCGATCAAAACTCGGCTCGGTTCATTAAGAAATCAGTTCCGTTCGTTAAAATCAAAGCTCGACTTAGCTCCGCTCGGTTCGTGAACAGCCCTAGAAGTTGTCTCCTCACCTACTCATTTCAACTTGACTAATGAAACTGGTGAATATATGTTGCCTTAATACTAAAATATATAGTTCGCCAGATTAACATAGCCATCGGAATTAAACTCGTAATAGGCTTAACCTACGCTAATTGGAAATTGTACATTTTATCGAAATATAAAATTATATTTCATTCATTACAATGTGCGTGGTATGTCAATTCCTATTTATTGTAAGTTGTTAATTCGGAATTGACATCTTAGGCTGAACTCGTAACATTTAGAAATAATAATTAAGTGCGATTTTAAAAAAAAATATTAAGTGCGCATTTTAATGTTTAGTTTATATAATAATAATAATAATAATAATAATAATTAATAATAATAATAATAATAATAATAATAATAATAATAATAATATAATTTAAAATTTCTTATAAGGGACGTATATCGATTTGAGATAGAACCAAGATGATGGGTGTTATGCCCAAATCTGGCATAATAATCATCATTATTTAATTGGCTGAATTAGTGGTTCGTTATCTATAATGGGCCTCGAAGATGGCAATTGGGTCACTAGAAGCCCACTATTGAAATCAGCCCAGCCTAATTACAGGTCCACCTCGCTACGACTCCCGTCAAGGGATCGCTTCGCTCCTATTATCACATCTACATAATAAATGAGATCGCTATCACTCTCTGCTAGAAGGCTCATGGCTAGACCCCTCGAGCTCATATGGGTATTCATATATTTGGATTCGTTTCTGTTTGCACTAATCACGCAAGCGTACGTGGTCACAAGTAATATATAAGGTTAAGTCCAAATTCGTTTCCACAGGGATCAAGTTATGGTTCTATTCAGTAAATATGCCTATGCAACAATGTATGGTTATTATGCACTGCTAAGACAAATAACAAATATGGGTTTTACTATCTAAATTAACTAAAAAGCAAATTAACAAAACTACAAATTAACTAACTAGCAAGAATTAAAATCTAATTACTTCTGCAAGGGTAAACATGGAATCCTAACTTCATTAAATACTTTGCTTAGATCTGACGCCTTTAATCACTATATGTAATGGTTATGATATCTGATCGAATAACACGAAACAAGTATACGCTACTTCTCAGTATACGAATACCAAACTAAACATACATCCACAAAAGAGATAGAAGATGAATAGACACCAATTATGCTTAGACCCTATATCTCTATAAGATTTGAAAACATAACGGTTGAAGAACAAGTTATCCACATTGATCACATAGGGCAGCATAATATCTCTATTTACGCCACAAATCATGATGTTAAAACATCAACCTATCCTATGCTAGCATGGCAAGTTCTAAATCTCAAGATCCACTCTCGCTTCACAAGAGATTAACAAATTAGATGTTCATGACGCATCTATCAATTAAGCATAACCATACGAGAATATCAGATATACATCACACACAGATCTTTAAAACATCAAGATACTAAAGCTCCATAAATAAATCCTTTAGAATCCCATGACAACGATTAGTTCATAATCGAACCTCTCGTCATCATGGGATCAAGTGAAACCATGATGAAAACAAAGTATGAAAAGATACAAATAAATATAAGTAATTGATATGTAATGGTTCTGGTCCTAATGATGATCCTAATGATCTTAATACAATTTACAAGGGTTGGATGTGTTTATATAGGCTCTAGACATCTTGCCCAGCAAGAAAATACCAGATCAGAATTATAATAGAATTTCTGCAAAATACGTTTCCTAAACTGATTCTGATTTAAAGGGAAATTCGTAGCTGACTTTTCTTCAGATATTCTGGAACGTTCAAAACGTAATTGGACCTCTGGACCACCTTAGAATGATAGATAATCTCGTTATCTTCGCGTGGACAGCTTACGGGCCTCAAACGGAGTTGTAGAACTCAAGATATGGCCAAAATAGTAAAAACTGTAATTTTTCAGGGGCAACTTGCGCCCAGCAGTCTGTTCTTCGCGCAAATTGCTCCTACCTAGTGCAATTTGCTTGTGATAATCCTATACCAAGTTGTAGAAAATCTCCCAGGCTTCGCGTGGGCAGTAAGATCGCTGAAAACGGACTTCTAGAACTCCAGATATGTCCAAAACAGTGTAGACTGCGCAACCGTCTCAGAAATCCGAATTTTAATTAATTTATTCTCCAAAAACGATAGAAGCATCAACCATAATCAACATTCTTGTAAATCTGCACAACTAAACAAAACACATCAAAACTACCACAAACTTGAGTCCAAGACAATCAAATTAAGCCGATTTAGAATGCTCCAAGTGGATACAAACTCCACTTATCAGTTTCGCATGACTCGACCCCTCGAGGTCGCATGCCTCGCTTACGTTGTATCTCTGCTAGCCTCGCTTGTGAGGTCACATTCTTGTCCATGCGAGACCATTGGTTTCCTTCTATAAACTATGGATCATGGATAGGGTTAACAACTCATTGCCACGTCAGCCCTAATCTAATGGGCTTGGGCTATGACCTATCTTCTAGAACCCTAGCCCAGCTAGGTAACTTGCTACCCAAGAACTACGTACGGCTTGATCCCTATAAATAGGGTACGTAGGCACCTTGATATGGACGAGAAACAGTTCACCCCTGAGATCACCTATCAAGCTCAGCCACATCACTACATACAAACCCTAACCCTTATTCTTCTTTCTTAATCCTTATATCTGGTATTAGGCTCCGTAAATCCAGCAACCTCCAAAATATTGTTATACAATATTCTCCCTATAACATTTGGCGCTAGAAGGAGGGGCCTATCTAGTCATTGATTGGGAGAACGATGACTAAATCACATAAGAAGAGAAACGGGGAAGGAGAGACACCGGGATCGCATAGGAAGAATAAGGACGATCCCAGAAGAAGAACCTACCAGAGAGTGAGGCGCGTAAAGAAGGAATCGTGGAGGAGATTGAGGATGAGTTCGAGAAGGAGCAAACACCTCCTGTCCAACAGGTGGCATTGACTGGCGAAGTCATGTCATTCTTGAAGGGTCTCGGTGATCAAATGATCGAGGTAAAGGAGAAGATGGCTAAGATGGAGAAGCGACATAGTTCTCGAGGCTCCAAGAGGAATACAAGGATAGGGGATCGAATTCATCAAGCAAAAGGTAGCAAGGGCCCCACCAAGCAATTAATAGGGGACTTTGATGATGTAGTGACAGACCAAACAGACCCCAACCGGCACGAGGAGGAAGCCATCATGGATAAGGAGAAATCGAAGGAGAGGCCCGCTTCGTCTGAAGGAAGGTCTGTAAGTGTCTTTGACCGGGTTGAGAAGAAACTCAGTGAACACGATCTCCGTCTCAAATTGGAGAAACTCAAGGCTAATAGGGATGGAGGATCTAAAAGTAAAAGTAAGGGCTCTCATCGACCTTTATCTCCTCGAAAAGATCGTGAGCGGTCATATCATCGCGATGTCAGACCCCCCTCTCCTCGTAGAGAGCGTGAGCGGTCCTATTATCGCGAGGACAGACCCCCTTTCAATCGAGAGCGTGAACGATCCCAACATCGCGAGGATGACCCTAAAAATAAGGATCGCAAGAACGACCAAGAAGAGTCTAGTGCCCCAAAAAAGACTCTATCCCATCATGCAAGTACTGGGGGAAAGAAAGATGGAGACAAAGAGGGCAGGATTGGTGATTATAAGCTAGAGGAGTTGAAAAAGGCATTGGATGCGATGAACAATGAGAAGGGAATTTTCAGCAATATGGGTTCCTCCTCACCCTTCACTCATGAGATTCGCACTGCTCCATTGCCCACGGTATTTCGAGGTCATCATTCTGACATGACCTATAATGGAGAAACTGATCCAGCCGAGTTCGTTATTAGTTTCAACAATGAGATGGAAGTATATCAAGTATCTCAGTTGGCGAGGTGCAGACTGTTCGCAGCTTTGCTAAGGGGAAGTGCCCAGCAATGGTTCTCAAAGCTAGGATCCCTAGTTGTCATAGATTCTTGGGAACAGTTCGTAGACATCTTTATTAAATAATTTCAATCTTCAATGCTCTATGCACCTCCTGTGTCCACATTGGAAAATATAAAGCAGAAGGAAGGAGAGACTTTGCACGATTACTTCAAGAGGTTCAATGCTGAAGTACCTCGCGTGCGAGGTGCAAATGACGAGGCTGTGAAGAATTTCCTTATTGCTTGGGTAAGGGAAGGAACTAAATTTTGGGAAAAACTACAAGAGCAAACCCCTGGTACACTTTCGGAGTTGCACAGGGTCGTTGAGCCCTTTAAGCGTGTCGAGAAATCACTTGCAGACCTAAAAAAGAATGATGGAAAAAGCGGTAGCGGAAGCAGGAGTAGGGGAGTAAAAAGGAGGGATTCTCAAAGCCCAAGGCGAATACGGGATCGAAGCCCTAGCCCGAAGAGGAGGGAACGCGAATACTTAAGGCGATCCCCTCCTCGAGATCGCTTTGCAAGAAACGAAGAAAAGTTTGTTCTTCTGGTGGCCACGATTGATCACATCTATGCTGCCAACGCGGATAAAGGAATGTTCAAGCGACCCCCACCCATGGGTTCAAGAGGAACTTCAGACACTAGCAAGTATTGTGCCTTCCATGAGCAAGCGGGGCATGCTACTAACAACTGTTGGTAACTTAAACAGCAAATTGATCAGTTAATTCAAGATGGAAAACTAACCGAATGGGCGGTTCGTGAAGCAAAGAAGCACCAAGGGAATTCTGGTAAACAAGGATTGGGGTATCATGCTGTGCCACATGAGAAGCAAGATGAGCCTCGTAAAGACAGGGAAGAGCGAGCTGGAAGCATACATGTAATCATTGGAGGTCCTCACATTGGAGGGGAAAGTAACAAAGCTAGAGAGAGATATGCACGCGAGGCCAGGGAGCGACCTCTCACTAATGTGCATCATCTCCAAGAACGACCTCCAAAATTGTTTAAAGGCGAAGACACGAACATTATGTTTACTGAGGAAGACGCGAAGTGGGTTCATCACCCCCACTCCGATGCACTTGTGGTTCGGGTTCGCATTGGGTCCCAAAATGTCTATAGGGTCCTTGTTGATAATGGAAGTGCTGTGAATATTCTTACATACGAAGTCCACAAGAAGATGGGATATGTTGATAAGGATCTAATACCCACAGTGGGGCATCTTTATGGGTTCACTGGAGCATCTGTTAGTGTTAAAGGCCTTGTTCGACTCCCCATCACTCTAGGGGATGAGCCTTGCATCACCACACAGATCGCTGACTTCATGGTAGTAGATCAACCATCTACGTACAACGCCATAGTGGGAAGGCCCATCCTGAAAGAAATTAGGGTGGTGACATCTATCTATCACCTCTCTATGAAGTTTCCTACCCCGCATGGTGTTGGTTGTGTGAAAGGAATCCAACATGAATCTCGTGAATGTTATAACAATGCTTTGAAGGCTACAGAAAAGGGGGGTGGCTCTGTGCCAGGAAATATGGAATGTAATATAATATCAATTGAAGAGCTCCCAGATGATTACTTTGAAGGATTGGGTATTCAGGTGGAACCGATCCCAGGGGCCCTCATGTTAGAGGCCTCGCAGCCTGTATTAGTTCTCCAAGAGGGGATTGTTGAAGAGGCTAGTGACGATGAGGAGAGCCCAGAACAAGCTGTAGTGCGAGCCCGAAAGGGGAAGTGGGTTCGCAAGGAAACATCAACTTTAGTAGACTTGCCTAATGGGATAACCCAGGAGACTACAACAATAGATGAGTATGGTCATGTGGGAGCGATCCCAGCCACAGATGTAAGGGCGAACCCACTACAAAATGGAGTCACAAGAAGGAATGAAGCAGAATCTAGTGCGGCTCGCGAATTCGAGCTTGATTTGGATCCTCACATCCCAGAATATGTTGACCGAGCCGGGGCCGCAGAAGATACCATCTCTATCTTAGTTGACGCCAAAGATCCGTCCAAGGTACTGAAGGTCGGGTCGCAGCTTAATCCAGGGCTTCGCGAGAGGCTCGTTAACTTTCTAAAAGCCAATTTGGATGTGTTTGCCTGGTCCCATGAAGATATGATTGGAATTGATCTTAATGTTATGTGCCACAAGCTCAACTTAAATCCAGGCAAAAAAGGAATAAGGCAAAAAAGGCGACCCATAAGTGGCGAACGAGCCGAGGCACTCAAAGAAGAAGTTGACAGACTCCTCGAGGTCGGTCTCATTAGGGAATCTTTCTACCCTGACTGGCTTGCGAACCCAGTTCTTGTGAGGAAGCCCAATGGAAAGTGGAGAACGTGTGTGGATTTTACCGACCTCAACAAACATTGTCCCAAGGATAGTTTCCCACTACCAAGGATCGATCAGTTGGTGGATTCAACAGCCGGGCACGCACTTCTTAGTTTTATGGATGCTTATTCAGGGTACAATCAGATACCAATGTACGGCCCTGACCAAGAGCACACCTCGTTCATCACTGATAGGGGCCTCTATTGTTACATAGGGATGTCATTTGGTCTTCTCAATGCTGGGGCAACCTATCAACGGCTCGTTAATATGATGTTCGAGAAACAAATTGGGAAAACAATGGAAGTGTATGTAGACGACATGCTGGTAAAATCTAAAGAAGCTGAGGATCACATCGCCCACCTCGCGGAGATGTTTGACATACTAAGAAAGTACAGGATGAAGCTCAATCCCCAGAAGTGTGTGTTTGGGGTCGAATCTAGGAAATTCCTAGGGTTCATTGTCAACCATAGAGGCATCGAAGTGAACCCTGCAAAAATAAAGGCTTTAATGGACATGTGATCCCCAAGAAATGTGAAAGAAGTTCAAAATTTAAAAGGAAGGATCGCTGCCCTCAATCGGTTTGTTTCCAAATCATCGGACAAGTGCCAAGAATTTTTCAAGGCAATCAAGAAGGTGGGGAAGGATTTTGATTGGACCCCGCAGTGCGAAGAGGCATTTCAAAAAATTAAGGAGCATTTGGGATCGCCACCTCTACTCTCCAAGCCCCACGAGGGAGAAACACTCATTGTGTACCTCGCAGTGTCAGAACATGCGATCAGTGCTGTTTTGGTTCACGAAGAGGAAAAAGTTCAGTATCCTATCTACTATGTTAGTCGAAGAATGTTAGAGGCAGAGACTCGCTACACTAATATGGAGAAACTTGCTTATGCCTTGGTATTGGCCTCGCGAAAATTAAGGCCATACTTTCAGGCTCACAAAGTTGAGGTTCGCACATCTTATCCTCTAAGGCAAGTGATGCATAAACCAGAAACATCAGGAAGGCTCTTGAAGTGGATTGTGGAACTGAGCCAATTTGACATCGAATATAAGCCACGAGGGCCTCTGAAGGGTCAGGCCCTCGCAGATTTCATACTTGAATTTCCTCCCTACATTGAACAAGGTTCTTGGGCTCTCATAACGAACCCTGAAAAGGCGAGTAGCGAGGTCAAAACTCAAAATTCGGCCTCGTGGTGGGAACTTTATGTGGATGGTGCCTCTAATAAGGAAGGAGCGGGAGCAGGGATCGAGCTTGTTACTCCCGAGGGTCCCAAGATAAGAAGCGCAATTCAGTTTATGTTTGGAGCATCTAACAATGCAGCTGAATTGGGCTCGCGTTGCGAAGCCACTTTACTTGGAGTCATACCATTGGAAATTCAAACGAAGCCCAGTGTCCCTGAAGAGTTTATCATGGAAGTAGCGAGCTCAGGACCAACTTGGATGACCCCTATACGGGAGTATGTGAAAAATGGGGTACTACCTCACGATAAAAAGGAAGCAAGGAAGGTCAAATATCAGGCTGCTCGCTATGTTATTTATGATGAGGTTCTGTACCGAAGAGGGTTCAACACTCCACTCTTGAGGTGTGTAGATGGTGATGAACGTAACTATATTCTGAGAGAGGTACATGAAGGCATTTGTGGGAATCACTCGGGAGGTAGTTCGCTAGCTCAGAAAATTCTTCGCCAAGGATATTTTTGGCCCACACTTAAAAGGGACGCATTTGAGTTTTCTAAGAAATGCGATGCCTATCAAAGGATCGCTAACTTCAGCAGCGCACCGGTCGCTCAACTCACTTCGCTCACGAGCCCATGGCCCTTTGCTATGTGGGGGATCGATCTAATTGGGGAATTACCTAAGGCTAAGGGGGGAGTTAAGTATGCAGTGGTGGTAGTGGACTATTTTACCAAGTGGGCCGAGGCTGAGCCACTTGCAACAATCACTGCCAAGAAACTAAAGGACTTTGTATACAGAGCAATTGTGTGCCGCTATGGGATCCCTTATCAACTCATATTAGATAATGGGAAACAATTTGATAGCAAGGAGATGAAGGAATTCTGTGAAAATTTGGGGATCAAGAAAAGTTTTTCAGCTGTTAGTCATCCTCAGACAAATGGCCAAACTGAGGCAATCAACAAAATAATCAAACATACTTTAAAGGCGAAGCTGGAAGAAAGCAAGGGTAATTGGCCTGAAGAATTACCAAGGGTTCTGTGGTCGTACAACACGACCCCAAGGAGTACCACTAGAGAGACCCCATTTTCTCTTACTTATGGGTGCGAGGCCATGGTTCCAGTGGAAGTTGGTTCGGGATCGTTTAGAAGGGAACATTATGACCCTGAGTCTAATGAAGTTAATCATAGGCTCTATCTGGACATGATTGAGGAAACAAGAAGCGAGGCTCAGCTACGCCTCGCAGCTTATCAACAAAGGACCGCAAGGTACTACAATGGAAAGGTCAAAGTGCGATCCCTACGTACAGGCGATCTAGTTCTCAGAAGGGTCATGCCTAACACTAGGGTCGCAGGTCATGGTGTTTTTGGTGCTAATTGGGAAGGACCCTACAAAATCTACGCAACTTTATCAGAAGAAACATACTATCTCACTGACATGGAGGATAAAGTTATTCCGCGAGCCTGGAACGCGGAACACTTGAGAAAATACTATCAGTAAAAGCTTCGTTACTGGTAGCCTCTATCTATTTCTACTACTTAGCATGAATAAATTCTTAAAAGTATTGGGGGGTAGTGCTCATATAGACACCTCCCCTTTATGATGTAATGATTCTAGGGCCTCGCCCCTACCTTATCAACATTAGGGCCTCGACCCTACCTATGTATTGTGTGGAGACATTTCTACTTATCAACTTTAGGGCCTCGTCCCTACCATGGCAATAAATGAGTTCATCTACATTCATTATTGTTTATTTAAATTCTTGCATTCAAATTTCACTTGCTTGTTTGTTGGAATTTTATATCTTAAATGACTCGTTCAACACAACAATGCGAGGCTATTCCCCTTCAAATAATAATCTATGAAAAGCAAAACTACTTGCAACAATGCGACCCGTAGTGGTTAGCGTCTAGCGATCTCACAGGAATGTATTGCACTTCGAACCACCTATCATAAGGAAATAGAATCTAAATTAAAGAGTCATCTATATCTGAGAAGATATTAAGCTAACGAAGGCAATCTACATGAGGATTTATAGAAAGGGAAGACACAACACTACTATGAAGACAGTTAACAGGGAAGCACATGCAAATATAACGGAAACATAGAAGAAATCAAAGTTAATACAGATCGTCATGCGATCCCCAACGACTTGCAAAGTTAATCAAAAGTTAATCAATAGCAAAAATATAGTTACATCTTGCGAGGTATTCAAAGGGTACCCGCATCCCTAGTTCAAGAAATCAAAAGTATTAATGGTTGCAAACAAATTATGGAGCATTCTTATCTTGATTGGATTTGGTAGCCTCCTCCGCCAGCCTCGCTTCCTCTGCGACCCGAGCTTCCTCAGTGAGGCGCTCTTCCTCGGCATCCTCATCAGCAATCTCTTTCTTCAAGGTCTCAGCGAAGTCAGCATTGCCTGGGCCCAGTTGATCCCAGTCAAAATCAGGGATCGTTCTGATGAATCCCTTCATGAAGCTAACTTGCCCCTTGATCAGGAATGCATCCTCAGCGGTTGACAGAGTGGCTTTAGCAGCGTCTAACTCAGTTATTAGCTTCGCGATCTCCTCATCCTTTTTCTTGATGGCCTCTTCACTGGACTTTTGCAGATCCTTGAAAGATTTTTCAATCTCGTTCTTCTCTCGGTGCGCTGCCTTCAAATCTGTTCTGATTTGAGCGGTATCTTGAGAAAGTTTTTTCTTAAAGGTCTCTTCCAGGGATCGCTTATCCTCCACTTTCTGGAACTCGAGGACCTTGTTCCTCTTGTCGAGTTGGGCGAAGTGTTTGGTATGGGCAGCTTGTCGGATGAAGGCCTCAACTAAGCATCTGGTTAAGGCCTTAGCATTCTCTTCTGGCGACGCCTTCCACCACCCCGAGGTCTCAGCCTCGTCCGAGTAATGAGTCCCTAGTGCAGCGAAGAGATGTTGGGAAGCTGTTGCTGTAACGACCCCAAAAGGTGGTCGGGATGAACTATCTTTTAGCAACCCCTCTATTCTGGGTCGCTTGGAGGGAGTTTGATCAGGAGAGGTCAGGGGTTCTCCAGCTATGTCCGATTGAGCTGGGGGGTCGCTAACGACCTTCTTGGAAGGAACTGTTGGTTTTGGGGGAGGTGCATGCCTTCAGAGCAGACTGTGCCTTAGGACCCTTCTTTGCATTAAGAAAGGGGGGAGCCTTACCATCAGACATGCCTGCAAAAGGAAAAAGAGGAGTTAAAAGACAGAATAATAAGATGCGAAGACGAGCAATATACAGTTATGCATGTATGGGAGTGAAAGTCATGGTGCAATATGTAACAGTCATGGATCTAATCACTATTGAATACCCTCAACATTTACAAGTTCGATGTGAGAAGACGAGGCCTCTTCTCGCACTTTCCTCTTCTGCGAAGACCGCTTCGCGGTAGAGGGCCCCGCTTCAGGGGTGGACCCTACCCCTTCCTTGAGGAATCCACATTCAACAAGATTTTCTAAAGAAAGAAGGGTCCTGATATTCCTTTCTTTCTTGGTGGATTTAGTCAGTACTTCATCAGCACGACATTTCTCTTCGCCCTTTAGAACGGTGCGAACTGGGCCAACTGCAATGCCAAAGGAGTTGTTAATTTCGAATAGTTTGAAAAGATCAATTTATTGTTTGGATAAATAGTTCACCTGGCAAGTAGTTAAAGCTCGTCTTCACTCTGGGGACCTCGTGGACATACAAAAAGGGCTCTTTCCACGAGCCTGCGTTACTTATTCCCCCAGGAAGAAGGTCTTTCTTGTTGAATTCAGGCCATATGGAGAAGTAAACGTAGCCAAAATCTTTGGCTCCGCATCGCTTTAGCTGAAGAAAATAACCCATTGTTTTTGCATCCAGACGTGGGTATCCAAGTTTATGGTGGAGGATATAAAGAGCAATCATAGACCTATATCCATTCGTGCTTATCTGGATAGGGGCCAGAAAGTAGGTCTCGCAAACATCCCTGATGAATGGATGGAGGGGCGAGGAGACGCCTATCTTCATTAGAGGGACCGTCAGTACCATCCTGGGAACCCTGCCACCATTTTCCTCATTATTGAAGCGATAGCATCGCATCTTTCTTTTTGGAAGAATGATTTTACCTTCAGGTCGAAACCTTTCGACCCCTTCTCTAATTGTCTTCTTTGTCAAAGTCGAAGACATATCACGGCATGCAAGAACGCGGGGCTTTCCTGGTTTAACTTTCGAGCCGGGCTCGATATCTTCGGGGCGAGGCCCATCAACATATATAACCCCCTCTAGCTCTGGTTGAGGGGTCGATACATAAGGTGTAGGCGATGCCTCAGGGATGTAGTCATAATCTTTAAAGTTGACAACCCTTGCCACCTCGTCAAGGCCCCCATCATCTGATGAAGGTTCTTCATAATCATCATCGTCAGAGTTGGCCTCGTTGTCTGCCCCTCCCTCCATGTCATAATACGCCTCGTTTAAAGAGTCTATTAGAGAATCACTTAATACAATGGGAGAAGTGACTTGTCTGGGGGGTATTCTGGCAAGAATATCAGCTGCTTGCGAGCTGAACTCCTCTCTTTTTTTCTTTAATGCTTCTATCTCTCGCTCGGTGTTTGTCATTTCGATCTCAGGTTCGTGTTGGGCTGGGAGAACATCTAAGGATCGATCCCGCGAGCTCGAAGCTTGCTTTGTTCGCCAGGAAACTAAGGGCACTTCTCTGGTATAATCTTCGTTTGACCATAAGGGATCGAAGTACATTTTAAATGAGTTTTCACTCGTGCTTGTGGCCCTCGCAATATTTGCAGCAACCGCCTCGTTGATGTGCACGACTGGAAGTGGTGATGGCGTTCTTGAACTATCGTCGTTCGACATCTGAAAAGAATGTGAAGGCGTAAGTGTGTGCTCTTACAGAAAGCAAATGAAGGAAGGGAAAAGAATAAATAAACAGAAAGGCTCTATGTGTTCTTAGGGGATCGCATCTAGTTCTCTGTAGGGATCGCATCTATGTCCTTATGGGAGAAATGGCATTTCTGTTGCAGCGAGGACGGGGTCGCACATTCAAATTAACATTATGGGATCGCAGTTAAAAGGGTTCGCATCACATACAGTTAAAGCTATTTAATCATGCAATTACAATGATGAACAACAATATTAAACATCAAGAAAGAACGAAGACTTACTTTTTTGAAGAAAGGATGAAGAAATCTGAAGAACTTGGAGATCGTTGCGATTGAACTTGAAAATTTCTTGTTTTTGATCCTTGAGCAAACTGGCAGCACTTCGGTAATGTGTTTGTTAAAGTGAAAAAGGAAATGATTGTGATAGGAGTATATATAGGCATGAGGAGAGAGGATGGTATGGGACACGTGTAAAGATCTTTGCCATTCAACACGTATCTCAATACATGACAACTGTCAAACCCTTTCGAATTCTTTGGTTGGGGTCGCAACGGTACCAACAGTTGTATCTATAATAAAATCACGGCTTCGCTTCGCAAGTGGAGGCATTAGATTTTTGAGTCCACATCGCATTTTCAATGACAACATGGACTCGGGGGGTAGTTGTTATGCCCAAATCTGGCATAATAATCATCATTATTTAATTGGCTGAATTAGTGGTTCGTTATCTATAATGGGCCTCGAAGATGGCAATTGGGTCACTAGAAGCCCACTATTGGAATCAGCCCAGCCTAATTACAGGTCCACCTCGCTACGACTCCCGTCAAGGGATCGCTATCACTCTCTGCTAGAAGGCTCATGGCTAGACCCCTCGAGGTCATATGGGTATTCATATATTTGGATTCGCTTCGCATGACTCGACCCCTCGAGGTCGCATGCCTCGCTTACGCTGTATCTCTGCTAGCCTCGCTTGTGAGGTCACATTCTTGTCCATGCGAGACCATTGGTTTCCTTCTATAAACTATGGATCATGGATAGGGTTAAAAACTCATTGCCACGTCAGCCCTAATCTAATGGGCTTGGGCTATGACCTATCTTCTAGATCCCTAGCCCAGCTAGGTAACTTGCTACCCAAGAACTACGTACGGCTTGATCCCTATAAATAGGGTACGTAGGCACCTTGATATGGACGAGAAACAGTTCACCCCTGAGATCACCTATCAAGCTCAGCCACATCACTACATACAAACCCTAACCCTTATTCATCTTTCTTAAGCCTTATATCCGTATTAGGCTCCGTAAATCCAGCAACCTCCAAAATATTGTTATACAATATTCTCCCTATAACAATCGGCATCCCAAGTTGCAGTATATTGGTCTCAAATCGGAATAGGACACATCCCAGTGTCATCCCAGTGTCTTGTTGTATGTAGTGTATGATTAGATATGGCCTAAGGGGAAAGCCTATTTCCAGAGCCGAAATTTAGTTTCCAGAGCAAGACCTTGTGAAAAGACCAAATTGCTCCTACTTTTGTGAATGTAGGGTACTATTGGTTTTTTAAAGCAGGGACAGTTTCGTCTTTTCACATGATCCTGTTCTGGAAATTAAATTTCTACTCTGTAAATAGGCTTTCCCTTAGATAAGCATCGCATTCATAATATATAATTTTGATCTGTATTCAGATAGAAAATGATGTCGATGTTATGTGGAAAGCTAACATTAGTGAAAAGAACGAAAACACATACAATTCCTCAAAAATTTATTCAACTTTACCCATTTTTATATTTTTCATATTTTAAATGTAATTTATATGATAATATAAAATTTATGTATGAGACCACATTAACAACTTTTAAAGTTGCCAACTATTGGAATAGATTTGTAACAAAAGTTGCCAACAATGAGATGGAGAATAGAAGATATAAAAAAATAATATATATGATGATGTGGTAGAAGTTGGCAACTATATTAGCAACCTCTCTTGGAGATGCTCTTATCTGGAGAGATTTTTCCACCTGCCTATTTATAGCATTTTATACCATTTAGCCTCTACTACAATATAAATAAAAAAAGAAGTATAATGTGATAGCAATTAGCTAATCTTCATTCTCCATTTTTAAGATGCTTTGCACATCAATCTTCTTTTGTGGCGATTAAAATGCGTATATTAGGAAAGGATAGCTAGCATTAATTGGAATCAACTCCCATAACTACCGATCCATTAAAGCCTAAATACCTAGCCTAATGAACAAGATGGACTGATCCATTTAAAAAAAAGAGACCCTAGTACAAAAATGCTTTTATGTGTCGTTTTTTGCATCGTTTTTATAAAGAGCCGTCGCCTATATACATGATATAAGGTTCCACTGACAACTAACAAATCGAAATTAATGTAGAAGATCGTGCCCATCTTCCATCACCACCATCAGCTTTTCTTGCTACAGAACCACCAACGTGCTAAACTAAGCATTCAGTTAAGTTTCGTTTGTTGCATGTAGCGATTTGTGAACTGAAATTTTACCCGCCAAGTAATGTAAAAACATCTAATTTTGTTACGACACTTTTGTTGTTTTGCAAAACCAAAATCAATATAACTTCTGTAAATTACATAGTGTAGACTTTTTCTTTATGAAATATCAGGATTATTGCACTGTTGTGCTTTAATCTCAATATCATACACTGCAATAATAATCATTCCATGCATAATTTTTCATCTTTTGTTATAATTTTCTTTTCCCACCATATTTTATCTACTTTCTACACACGCAAGAGGACCTGGACCTTTTTTAGGATGACTCTTGCAAACGCTCCCTGTATCAGCACATAATTAGATTATAAGATGTCAAGTATATATTTAGAGTTCAAAAATGGAAAATTAGTGTTCTTGAGAAAAAATAATACCTCTTGATTGATATAAAGTAATTACGATGAAAAGAGTGACGAGTAACAAGAGAAAGTTGATCCCTCGAATAGATATAGCTTCCACTGAAGCCATTTCTTGATTGTAGCTAACAGTACTTAAAATGAAAGAGATCGATAGAGAGAACTCAAGCTAGTTTGCTCTTTCTTATTTGTGTAATCTACTCTCTCTACATATATAGCTGATCATTCTCACATATATATAAGAAAAATTCCATGCATTTTTATGTCGATGAATCAGCGCAGAGGTCTCCACACGGAATCAGAGAACCCCACTTATACTGCATTGGCCACCGATAGTAAGTGGATCATACCTAAAACTAAAAGTGATTTGTTAACAATTTATTGGTTCTGACTTCTGAGAGAGTATGCATTAACTTTCAACGCAATAGAAATTTCAAAGACTAATTGAAATTTCGAACTTGCTTGCGTGTTCTTTTTCTAGCCGATGACATTGGCAGTAGAGATGTCATAGTGAATCATGAGTTGTGCCATGTACATCGAACCATATCTTTGGCTTAAGTATGCAGAAAAAAAATCATAAGATAGAATAAAGTATTCTTCTCGTATTGGGGATTTAAATTATATTTACTTACTTTTTTCTTAAGTAGAATGAGACATGTTTTGTGTAATTAAAAAATATTAATTTGGAGATAAAATTAAGGTCAAATTTATATCTACTGTTATAGGAGAATATTGTATAACAATTTTTTGGAGGTTTGCTGGAATCATGGAGCAAAATACGGATATTTCGCTAAGAACACGAAGAACACGGAAGGAGGTTGGTGATTTTTTGTGGCTGATCTTGCTTGTTGATATTCCAAGGGTGAACTGTCAATCATCCTTAAAAGATGCATACGTACCCTTTTTATAGGGATCAAGTCATACGTAGTTCTTGGAGAAGAAGTTATCTAGACAGGCTAGGGTTTATATGGGCTCGGCTTGGCCCAAATCCACTAGGCGTCTTCTTGGGCTGATATATTTTACCCATTTATCCTGCTCATGACCCATGGTCCATTAAAGGTTACCTATGGCTAACATGATGCTAGAATCAATTGGCCTCACTAGCGAGGCTAATGGAGAAGCTACGTGGCCTCGCATGCGACCTCGCTGGGCTAGTCATGCGAGGTGGTCCACGCTGTACGGAGATAATCACACTCACGCGACCTCGCTGGGCCTGACCGTAAGCCTTCATAATACATATGCTCGAGGCCTCACTGGACCTCTAGCCTTCATAAAAGCATTCTAGGCGTCGCTGGACCCCTAGGCCTCGCTGGACTTTGCAGAGATAGTATTCTAGGTCTCACTGGACCTCTAGGCCACGCTGGACCTTGTAGAGAGACGTACATGATAGATGTTATCCCATACTAGGGACTTTGCTGGCGAACTCGACCCGCAGCTTGGGGTCGCAAACTTCCACATTGTGCTTGATAGTATATTGGATTGACTCCTCGTGGTGGGTTTTAGTGACCCAATCTTCATCTCTAGGCCCATTATGAGTTGTGGACCTTTATTCAATCCCATTAGGCCTGCTAAGGGCTTATGCCAAGATTTGGGCATAACAACTACCCCCGAGTCCATATTGTCATTGGAGATGCGATCTGGACTCAAAAATTGTTTTGTCAAAACTTCGATGCGAGGCCTGTGCTCGCTATAGATTGTTGTAGATGAAAGCATATATATCTCAAGTGCCTTGGGATCGCATCGCGACCGTTATGAATTTGAATGGTTTCGAACAGCTGTCGTGTCTCGAGATCTGCTCTCGGCCGCTAAGATGATGACACGTGTTGTGTGTCTTTCAATTAATTTGAAGCCATGTATAAGTGAGTAATGGTGACCTCAAGGGCTCCTTCCAAGCACAATATGGTCCAGCAGGGACCTTGAAAAGTGACCCCATAGGGCCTTGCAGTCATAAGTTGTTATAATTATATCTTCTATCCAGCTGATAGGTGAGCTCGGGCTCTCACCTATGTCTTCAGGTCTTCTTAAAATATAATGAGATGACTCTCTTCTGTTCCTTGTTATTATGATGGGAGGCCTCCTCATAAGTTAAGAGGACTCCTTACAGTCTCATATGCTGCGAGGCCTCCTCGCAGCCTCATACGTTGCGAGGCCTCCTTGCAGCCTCATATTATCCTCAATTCTCGTAATGAGTTTGCTTAGAGTTTTTATCAATTTTCGAGCATAACAACTACCCCTAGTTTTTCGATGCAGGCAGTTGTAGCGGAGAACAATTTTTTCTAGTCTTCAAAATTTCTTCAAAATTATTCTGAACTACTCCAAAAATAAAAATCAGATAAGTATTTGATTTTTTGGAGAGCCTCATTACTTGACAACTTTTAATTTTATTTTATTTTAATGCGAGCCCAAGTCTCCTCGTAGTGGCCACCTTGATACATTTTTTTTCCTTCGCGTACATAACCTTCTTCCGTCTCTTCTCGCCTTGTTTTTCTTTACAGCCTTGTGGAGTCGTGGTCCTCGTATTTGTACTTTCACCTCGCTGATTTTTTTTTTTTAATATTTTCTCTTTTCAATTTTGCTGAGATCTTCTCGCCTTTCGCTGCTTCCTTCAATTTTTATTAACTCTTGCTGATATAATAAGAGGACTCCTCATGGCCTCCTATGTAGAGAGACCTCCTTGCTGATAGAATAGGAAGACTCCTCTATACATTTATATGTGAGGACACCTTGTTTCTTTTTTTAAAAAGCCACATGTGCTCCTGTTAGTCCACACGCGGACCCCTGTTCGTCTTTTTTATTTTAGTTGATCATACTGCCTCGCTTTTTAACTTCCTTTTGATCCTTGATTCTATGGCCTCGTATTCCACTTTCTTTTATATCCTTGTAGACAAACTGCATCCATCATGTTGCTGGGCTCTAGCCCCGGCTCGCACGTGTTAGTTGGTGGGCCATGAATCTTTGAAAACTGATAATTTTGAATTTTTCCAAGTGCTTTGGGATACCTGATTGAGTCTTCATTTGCTCCAATTTGCTTATTGACTGATTTTAACACATGCCTAGAGATAGTTCCACACTATATAGACTTACGGACTGACCCATCATCGCCAATGGGGTTAAGTAGTCTCGCATCATAAGATATCGGGCTTGCGACCTCGCAACGCTAGGTATGGCCTCGCAACACTAGGTGTTGGCCTTGTCTTGAAATTTTTCAAATGTCCTGCTAGAAGAGGTGTTTATGTAATGGCACTACCCCCCGAGTCCTCATTATCATCGTTGATATGATGAGGAATCAAAGTGTTTCAGCAATCCTGTTGTATTGTTTGGAGTTAACAACATTTGTAATGAAGAAAATTTTGATGTGACCCCGCTATGAGTTCTCCTTCAAATTGGGGCAATGTATGTTGATATTAGTGAAGTCCATACCAAGTAGGGGGCTTGTTTGATAGATGTTCTTCCTGGTGTACTAAGGTAGTTGAGGACCTCCTCATTGCCGCCAAGATCGGGGGTGTCCCCCTCTCCCCAAGGATCAGGGGCGTCCCCCCTCTCCTCGACGTAGAGGTATTTCACCAAGAAGTATCTCATGTAGAGGCGTCTCATTGATCTCGATAGCCACACCATATTGGGGTCTCGTTGAGTCTTCACAAGCTCTCCTTTGCTTATAGACTGACTTTAATGCATGCATAGAGATAGCTCCATGTTGTGTAGATTTACGGACTGATCTATTATCGCCAATGGAGCAAAGAGGCCTCACATTGCAAGATAACGGGTTTGCGACCTCGCAAAGCTAGGTGTCACCTTGTCCATAAATCCCATCTTCCTATAGGCTTCATAAGTAAGGACATTGACTACGCTCCCATTATCCACGAGGACCCTGTAGATTTTTTTAGATCATATGCGAACCCGAACAACCAGAGATTCAGAGTAGAGATAATGAACCCACTTCGCATCCTCCTCGATGAACATGATATTTGTACCCTCCCCTTTGAAGAGCTTTGGGGTCTCTCCTGAAGGTGATGTACATTGGTGAGGGCCGCTTCTTGGCCTCACGAGCATACCTCTCTTTGGCCTTGTTGTTATCTCCTCCAATATGGGGCCCCCCCATAATGACATGAATACTCCCAGCTAGCTCCTCTCTTTCTTTGTGGGACTTTTATTTTTTTCCAAACGGTGGGACATTATTGAAACCAAGACCTGGCTTAGTGCCATGCTTCTTCACCTCACGAACTACCCATGCAGTTAGCTGGGCCATTGCGAATTAGCTCTTCAATTTGCTCCTTGAGATGCCTACAATTTGCAGTATCATGCCCTGTCTGTTCGTTAAAGACACAATATTTACGGGTATCCCTGGTTGCCCGACTATTCATAGGTGAGGACTCCTTAAACATCCCTTAGTCAGCATTAACTGCATAGATGTGATCAATGGGGGCCACTAAAGGTGTGGACTGACCCTCATTCCATCCACTTTGAGCTCACGGTGGTAGCCTCCTTGGTGACCGCAACCCCTCCTTTTTGGGCTCTCACTGTGATCCCGTCTTCGCCTAGGGCTCCAAGAGTCCTTCCTCTTCACTCCCTTGCTCTTACTTCCATTGTTGCTAGCCTCATTATTCTTCTTGAGATCCTCCATCGACTTTTCAATCCATTTGTAAGGCTCGACCTCCTTGTAGAACTCATAAAGAGTGCCGGGTGTCTATGCCTGCAACTTCTTCCAGAACTTGGTGCCTAGGGTCATTTGCTCCTCGCACCCTAGGGTCCTTGGCGTTAAACATCATGAAGTAGTCCTGTAGGGTCTCACCCTCCTTTTGTTTTATGTTCACCATGGTGGATACAGGAGGTGCATAGAGCTTGGAGGACTGAAAATGCTTAATGAAAATGTCCACGAGCTGCTCCCAGGAGTCTATAGTGATGTTAGCCCCTAACTTAGAGAACCATTGCTGAGCACTACCCCTCAACGAGGCCGCAAAGAACCTGCACCTATCCAATAGTGAGACCCGGTACACATCCATATCATTGTTGGATCGAATAATAAACTCTGCAGGGTTTGTGTCCCCATTATAAGTCATGTCTAGGTTAATACTCCGGAATATAGTGGGAAGCGGAGTGGTCCTGATCTCTTGAGTGAAAGGCGAGGCCGGACCCATGGGGTTAAGGATCCCTTTATCAGCATTCCTCTTTTCCAAGGCCTTCTTTAGCTCCTCTAGCATGTACTCTCCAACCTTGGTCTTCTTATCTTCAACTTTTGTCTTTCCCTTTCCAGCGCTGTCATGGTGGGATTGGGTCTTCTTAGGAGCACTAGACTCCTCTTGATCCTCCTTGCGATTCAAGGGGTCAGGTTTGTACTTCTGGGACCGCTCACGCTCTCGATGAGGAGAGGGGGGTCGTTCCAAACCTTGGCTCCAAGCCTGGGATCGCTTATACTTCTTGTCAGCTGTAAGTTTTTCAAGCTTGAGGCGGAGATCATGCTCAGCTAACTTCTTTCCAAGGCGATCAAAGACACTAACTGACCTCCCCTTAGATGAGGCGGCCTCATTCTGCAACCCCTCCTTTGTCTTAGTAGCCTCAATATCCTCCTGCTACTCGTGGTTGCTCTCCTCCTAATAGGTCTTGGGCCTCTTCCTGGTATTCCTCTTCGCGCCCCTTGAGCTATACCGCTTCTTCACTCTAGTCATCCTTTCTTGCACTGCTGACACCTTCTCGCGCCCATCCTCGCTTCTGGGGTGATTGTGAGCACAAAATTACGCAAGCGCACGTAGTCACAAGTAATATAATTAAAGTTCGTTCCACAGAGATCTGGTTAAGTTTTAATCAGAAAATATGCCTATGCAACAATGTATGATTTTAATTCACTGCTAAGAAAAGTAACAAATTAGGTTTGATTATCTAACTTAACTAAGATGCAATTTATAAACTAATAATTAACCAATTGACAAGAATTAAAATCGAATTACTTATATGAGAATAAACATGGGATTCTTACTTCATTAAATACTTCCCTTTGATCTGACGCCTTTAATCACTATGTGCAATGGTTTTGATATCTGATCGTATAACACGAAACAAGTATACGCTACCTGTCATTATACGCATACCAAACTAAACATACATCCACAAAATAGATAGAAGATGAATAGACACCAATTATACTTAGACCCTATATGTCTATAGAATTTGAAAACATAACGGTTGAAGAACAAGTTATCCATTAAAATCACATAAGATAGTATAAGTATTTTCATCTCACACCACGAATCATATTGATAAACAATTATGAACCTATGCTAGCATGGCAAGTTCTAAATCTCAAGATCCACTTTCACTTCACAAGAGATTAACAAATTAGATGTTTGCGATGCATCTATCTATTAAGCATAACCATACGAGGATATCAATTATACACCACACACATATCTTGAAAGCATCAAGATACTAAGTTCCATAAATAAATCCGTTATAATCCCGTGACAATGATTAGCTCATAATTGAACCGTTCATCGTCATGGGATTTGATGAAAACATGATAATTAACAAGATATAAAAAAAGAAATAATAATATTAATAACGAGAAGAGTTGAGAAAACAAATCTATGTTTCAACGTATACAAAAGATGAAGTAAATCTAGATCTGTGCTTGTCACCGAGCTTTGAATCTTTTTCCACTCTCTCCCTTGCAATTCTAGGTTACAATAATAAAACGATGCAATTTACAAGGCTAAGATGTGTTTTTATAGGCCTAGATATCTTACCCAACAAGAAAAACAACCTATAATACAATTGGAAATAGGTTTGGGTACCAAAAATACAACTAGAATTCGAATAGGGGCAAAACGGACATTTTTCAACAATTTCTGGCCGAACCAGCGCAGCCAGCGCTGCTCTTGCTGTTCTGGTACTGTTTAAGCGCAGCTTGCGCTCTGTAGAGCACTGCCAGCGCTCCCATGGCTGGTGGCGGCTTGTTTTCTGCATTTTCTCTCGTTTTTTGGCACTTTTTCTTCCGTTCCTTTTGCAATAACTTCCCGTCTTCAATCCAATGACTTGTAAAACTCTTGATAGTTGATATTAAGTCACCAATCTTCATTCCATATCATAATCAACTTCAAAATCAACAGAAAGTTCACCCCTAATCGCCAATTCTTCAAACCTACACAATTAAATAAAACACATCAAAAATACGACAAACTTGAGGCCAAGTACACCAATTTAAGCCGATATGGAACGTTCCAAGTGGATATAAAATCCACTTATCACACCCCCAAACTTAAACCGATGCTTGTCCTCAAGCATAAACAATTACAACTAACTAACTAACTAGTACCACTTCCGTAGGTGATCACGGTTGCATTTGGCATATGCAACAAGCCCTTCAAACCCCTAGGTAGCCCTAGTGGACGAGTAAGGTCTCGTGAGGGTCTATAGAGAATGTACCCACAAAATCCATTTACCTAATGCAATGCAATGCATGAATGCAACTAATATGAAAAATGCAAGATCCCCTCAAACTCACCAAAACCAACTAACAAGCAAATATCTCAAAGAATGCAACAAATCCAAGCAGAGCTCGACCAAGTCCCTGTATACTAACAATACATGAAAGGAAATGTGCGTGTGTGCAATGCTCATCAGAAATACTCCCAAAACTATGTCAAAAATCATACATGCTTTCCGTCAAGACAATCACAGGTTTGTAACTAGAATAGACTGTAGACACTCCATAACCTAGGAACACCTCCACCCTTATCCAAGGTAGACAGAAACTCATGCTTTATTACTAAACTACGACACTATATTCAATACACATGCTTATTTAACCGTGCAATGAATGAAACCCCAAAAGGCTTATACAATAATACCCATGTAACGAGTGTTAGGTCAGCAATCCCAAACCACAAGGGCTTTAGGTTACTAGGAATAAGTCCCCTCAGACTTAATTACTCGAGTATTAAAGAGCTCACTCTGGTTAATTTTGCATAAAACAAACAAAAATTTGACTCTTTTTTTTTTATTTTTTTTCTTCCTTTTTTTCTTTTTTTTTAATGCAATCTGAAATGAGCCTTTCTCATTTCCAACCCTAGACTACTCATATAAATATGAGCCGGCTACTAGCCATTTGACACCTAGCCATTATTGACAATTATTTACAATTAGCATGAAATTCCTGTTTTCCCCCAAACTTAGATTTTAGTGTTCCTACGCTATAAAGGGAATAACGAAAATTCTAAGAATAAACAAGTGATTAAATCTCAAAACATCCAATAAGCATGACTCTAACCTAGCCCAAAAGTACCCCAATGAGACTGTGTAATTAGCTTTGTTGCCGTAACATGCAAGTCAATTCCTAGGAACTATAAATCAGCCCTCTACTCATCATCACCACACTCAATTAAACATCTACCTATCAATCAGAATCAGCTCGTCCTAAGGGATCATGAAACATGCATGCCATGAAAATGCAACTAAAATGAACTCACATAATAAAACAACAAAAATAACAGAATGTCCTATATGAAATAAACGTAGATAACACTAACATAACAAACATGCATGAACTACCACTACTATGCAAACATGATATCCTATATGTGACACATCATACAACATCAAATACAACTACTAATCCCCCAATTCACCCCCAAAATTAAAATATTCAAAGCCCTCATTGAATGGAAGTAATAAGAGGTATAGCAGAAAACATACCTACTCCTCGGGATCATCACCCTCCTCGGGTGAATCTGGTGGATACGGAGTCCGTGCTCCGAAAAGAGGCCACTCAACAGGAGTACCTGGCGACCGAAAAGCTGTATCCAAGGCACTAGCCATGTTCTCCGAATACTCGCGATGGCGGACATTCAAAGCATCCATCTTCCGTGTCATAGAATCCATACGCCGAGTCATACCACGGAAGTAACCATCCAAAATAGCCATATCAACCATACCTTGAGGTGGAGCTGCTCTCGAACTCCCAGCAACATCTGCTCTCGACACACGTGGCGGAGCGCCTGCTCTCTGACCACTAGCACTACCAACTCCCCTCGAGATCCGATCAAAAGTAATCTCATCAATAGGAGGACCGACCGGCTGCATTTCCTCCTCATCACTCCATCTAACTCGAACTGCCTCACATAACCCAGTGATAACTGAAGCATAAGGCATACCACCCGAAGTACCTCCTCTCATAAACCTCAATATACCCTGATAAATCAACTGACTCAAATCAATGTACTTCCCCTGAAGAATGCCCCATAACAAGATAGCTCTATCAACTGTGACGTCCGTCATATGAGAAGATGGCATAAGGTTGGCACAAATAAAATGATACCACATACGAGCCACCGTATTCATCCTAGATGAAGGAAAGTGCTGATGCTCCATAGTGCCACCTTATACTTCCAAACCGTCCCTGGAGTACATAACTCTACCACAATCTGGTCCAAATCAACATCCCTCCTAGGCTGTTGCATCCAATCCTCCTCTCCCCTAGGCCTAGCAGCCGGCCTAATAAGCCTCCGAATAGCTCGAGGTGTATAATCCACAGTGAACCCCCTCACTACAGAATACCCATTCTGTTCCATCTTAGCGTTGGCATAAAATTCCCGCACCACATTCACCGGAACCATCCTTGCCATCTCACAAACAGTAGGCCAACCATGCTCACTAATCATGTCTATCATCTCAAACTGATAAGTAGGCAACAAATTTCTCTCCTTAAGTACCGCCTTCGTCATTAATCGCTCATATTCCGATTGAGCCTCCGGCGAAACAAATCTCTCCGACTCACCCACCGAACTCGAATCCTTGTTCGAAGATGGACGAGTACCACTACTACTACCAACAATTCGTTGCCTTTTGGGAGCCATAACAATACCAAACACAAGCCAAAAATTCCCCAAAATTCGAATTCAACAAGAACCCTAACCACAAATTCACAAATTCACAAATTCGCAATAAAAGATGAGATAGAATGTTACCCAATCGAATCCAAGAGGTGAACTTGCCCAATTAGCCTCAAAACTTCGAATTAAAACTCCCTTGAGCCTTGAATGGATGTATGATGAAGATTTTGAATTATATAGATAAGATATGGATATGGGTGTATGTATATATATGGGAGATGTAAAAATTCGGATGTAAGATGTGTTTAGACTAGGAATTAGATTTGAGGTAGGTTAGGGTTTGTATAGGATATGAAATATAAGTGGAATTAGGAATTGGGGATGAAAAATATGAAAATTGGGAGTTAAAACAAGAAAAATCGCACCTGGATAGGGGGTAGCGCAGCCAGCGCTTGGACTAGCACAGCCTGCGCTCTGTTCCGCAGGTAGCGCCTGCGCTACTGCCAAAATTTTTTTTTTTTGTCAACTCCTAAACCAACACCAATATACCACAATGCTTGGGTTGCCTCCCAAGAAGCGCTCGTTTAATGTCATTAGCTTGACATTCTTCCGAAACTTCACGTCGACGCCAAAATGGCGGAAACCTTCTCGCGTTCAAACGAACCTCCATAATAATGCTTCAATCGTTGGCCATTCACTTTAAAAGCATGATCCGGTGTAGTTTCATAAATTTCAATAGCTCCATGAGGATACACCGACTTAATAATAAACGGACCCGACCACCGTGACTTGAGTTTTCCCGGAAAAAGCTTGAGACGAGAATTAAATAGCAACATTTGTTGACCCGGTACAAATGCCTTGGGCGCCAACCTTTTATCATGCCACCTCTTGACCTTCTCCTTATACTTTTTATTATTTTCGTAAGCTTGCTCACGAAATTCCTCAAGTTCATTCAATTGAAGCAACCGTTTTTCACCCGCGGCCTTGATATCCAAATTCAACTTCCTCAAAGCCCAATAAGCTTTGTGTTTTAATTCTGCAGGCAAATGACATGCTTTACCATAAACTAACTGAAACGGAGACATACCTAGAGGAGTCTTGTAGGCAGTTCTAGCTCCAATGACCAATCCTTACGAGATGGATTCACCACTTTCTCCAGAATTCTCTTGATCTCTCTGTTAGAAACTTCCGCTTGACCATTAGTTTGAGGGTGATAAGCAGTGGCAACACGATGCGTCACATTATACTTCGCCATCAACGTTGTAAACTTATGATTGCGAAAATATGTCCCCTCATCACTAATTATAGCACGTGGTGTCCCAAAATGCGTGAAAATTTGCTTGTACAAGAAATTCAATACCACCTTAGCATCATTGGTCGGCAATGCCTTAACCTCGACCCATTTAGACACGTAATCCACGGCTAGCAAGATGTACTGATTATTGCATGAAGAAACAAAAGGTCCCATGAAGTCAATTCCCCAAACATCAAAGATCTCCACCTCAAGAAGCATGTTAAGAGGCATCTCGTTCCTTCTAGATATATTGCCAACCCTTTGACATCGATCACAATTCATTACAAACCGATGAGCTTCCTTAAACAAGGTAGGCCAATAAAAACCTACTTGAAGCACACGAGCTGTAGTCTTTTCTCCACCATAATGACCACCATAAACAGTTGAGTGGCAATCTTGCAATACACTCTCAGTCTCACTATACGGAATGCATCGTCTGATCATCTGGTCTGCTCCTTGCCTAAACAAAAACGGCTCATCCCAACGGTACCACTTCACATCATGTAGAAACTTCTTCCTTTGAGCACTCGAAAGATCTGGAGGAATAACATTGCTCACCAAATAGTTTACATAATCAGCAAACCATGGCTCTTCATCTTGCACTCCAAAAAGCTGCTCATCTGGAAAAGATTCATTAATGAGAGAATTGTCATGTGAATCCTTACCGTGGTCTCACTAGTACAGAAATGACTTTTTGCGTCGCACTTTAGGCGTCGGTTTTTTAGTGAACCGTGGCCTATACACATTATATGCGTCGGGTGTATGCTTTAACCGACGCTAAAAGTCATTTGTGGTGGACCTGTTGCGTCGGTTATCCAATTAACCGACGCCTAAAATTATCTATAGCGTCGGTCCTTCTACAACCGACGCTGTAGGCTCTACTTTAGGCGTCGGTCCTTCTATAACCGACGCTAAAAGCTCTTCTTTAGGCGTCGGTCCTTCTATAGCCGACGCTGAAAGCTCTTCTTTATGCGTCGGTCCTTCTACAACCGACGCTTTAGGTTGTAGTTTATGCGACGGCTTAGCTTTAACCGACACTTTAGGTTTAACTTTCTGCAACGGCGTAGCTTTAACCAATGCTGTAGGCTATAGCCTAAAATTCATTCTATTTGATTTAACTTATAATTGTATTATTTCTTTATATCATATTTTATTATTTTCATGAAACTTTACTTCAGAATAATACATATGATCACTTTAATAGTTAATTTATAATATTTTATTATTATATTACTAGTTTTTACACCTAGTAAGTTATAAATTATTAATAAAATCAAAAATATATTATAAATCAAAAATAATTTTCTTTTAAATTAACCCAAACACCTGCTATAAATATATTAAAAAATACTAAATTGAATTTATATTCCAATATCACAAACATATCCTCAAATTAATTAAGCCTCAATTGAACTGTCTTGTGCTGCGGTTCTTCCTCTCGACTTTCTTCCCCAATTGCTCACAAACGTACTGATCGGCTTTCTCCACTATTAATTCATACAACTCACTTTCTCTACTCTCACTCTCACTTTCTCAACTGGATATTCACTGGGTTCACTCTCACCTTTTCAACTCAATATTTATTGGGTTTACTCTCACTTTCTCAACTCGATATCACTGGGTTCACTCTCACTTTCTCCACTCCGCTGATAACTCGATTTATCGGGTGTGATTTCTCAATTGAAGAGATTTTTCTTCTGTGCGTTGCTTCTCTGGGTTCTTTTGATTAATTTAGGGCTATTTGTATTCACCGAAAGAGGGGTTTCTTTGCTTGTATGTTTCTTTGGATTTATAGTGTCTGTGTTGTTTCTTTTTATGTTGTATGTCTGTTTTGTTTCTTTTCTTTGTCTGGTATGTATGTATGTATAATTTTCTTTCATTTTGCCCTAACTGTGTTGTGAAATAGATTAAGTTTGCAGAGCTCTTGTAATGTGATAATTCAAGCTAATGTATAGTTCTTTTCAAAAGTTTATCCCATTCGTTTTCTTTTCAGAAAAGCTACTGCTTATCATCAATTACAATTCATTAAGTCTAAGAGACTAATTAATTAGTAGTACTATTTTTAACTTTTACTAATCTACAGAATTGCTAAACGTTACATATCAGTATCATAATATCACTGTTGATAAATTTAAAATTAATTGAACAGATATTTTTTCAAAGCCTTTTTTCCCTAGTTTATGCAAATATTAAAAATATGAAGATTTTGCATTGTAACACTGTACTTATTATCTCACATTTAAGTTTTTGTCTTAGCTGATGAATATATCTTGTTTTTCTTATGGTTATTTTTTATGCTTATATAACTACTTCTCAACTACACCCTTCCTTTTCTTGCAGGTCATGTCCTTTGGTTTCAACTGGTTTGCTTCTTTGTTGATCTTACTGGTAATGAGACTAGCTAGTGACTTGTGGATTGTAGCACAGAAAGTTGGTAAACAGCTTGAGTACTATCACAAAGCATCCTCCCTGACATTTGTAATCCAGGTAAGACACCTGCTCTGCCGATCCTGTGTTTAGTTCCCGTAATATTACACAAGCACTATACTCCTATGACTATTTACTGAAATTTGACACTTTGTGCCAGTTACTTTTGCATTATCAGTTATGACTATGTAGTTGGTTTAGCCAACTTGAAATATTTATGGGATACATGAACAAAGTGAAAAAGTTAACATACAACCTGCATTTAGAATATCACCTGCATTCGGAGAAGCTTCAGGCGAGACACTACCACATAAGTATATTTTTTAGACAACTTCTGATTGAATGATACTGAGCCTCTTACCTAAGTTAATTATGAAGTAGATTACTATTAAATGACTAGCTGTTTCCACTTGTCATTTATTACTGAATGATTTGCAGGGTCTGCTTAAAGTTAATGAAGACGGCGTGAGTGTTCTTGCATCAGAATTTAATGGTACCAAAATAAGGTAATATTCTTATGCAAGCGGATAGTAACTAAACATAAATGTATAGGTGTTAATTTAAATGTAAATTAATTTAGCACACAAACTACAAACTGATGATTTGTGAGTTGTAACTGGTCCGTTTGTAGTAGACCATGAGCTTATATTTTATACTCTAGAGTGTATGCATAGTCCCTTGTATCAATAAGCACTAAAACAATATACTAATTAGTTTAATCAACTAGGTTTGCAGATGATGTAATTGACGCACCGAATGGTACCTTGTATGTCAGTGTTGCAAGCACCAAATATGGACTCCATGACTGGTTCCTTGATGCGGTGGAGGCCAAACCTCATGGTCAGCTCCTCAAGTATGATCCTTCTTCTAAGGAGGTATCGTCAGTGTTGGATAATCTTGGTTTTGCTAATGGCCTAGCTCTCTCTAAAGATCAAGATTATGTAATTGTTTGTGAATCATGGAAGTAAGTAATACAAATGAAATTTAAAGTTGAGGCTCGCTAAAATATAATTCTATATTCTCAATTTACTGGAAACATTTAATAGTGTTCTTGTTCGTCTATAAGATTTAGGTGACTAAAATATTGACTAAAAATGAAATCAGAGAGAACAGAGATATTCATCGATAGGTTATCGAGGATAACCTTCCAGGTGCACATTAATCTTGCTCCAGATGGTTCCTTCTGGATCGCTCTTATATGAGGTATATTTAGGGCTCTTATATATGTTTTACTAATCATGTAAATAATGTATCCATCTCAACGTATATGTAATTTATTTGTGTTCTTTCCTGGCGTGTTCATTCCTTAACTTAGTGAAGCTAATGTTCAGCTGAAATCATTCCTTAACTTAATCTGAACTACAACTATTGGAGCTTCTGGACATTCAAGAAGCTTTGGTAATGTAAAAAGTGTATGTTGGTGCCTAGGCAATGATCTACTCAGAGGTATGTTGTTACTTTTAATGATAACTTCCTTGCTAACCTCTAAATTAGTAACATATATTAAATTTAATATATTAAATTGAAGTTTGGCAAAAAAAAATTATTAAATTGAAGCTTTAATATATTTAACTATTGGAGCTTCTGGACATTCAAGAAGCTTTTTATGTTGTTACTCAGAAGTATGTTTTTAGTAAATTTAATATATTAAATTGAAGATATTTGTAGAGAAGTTTTAATGTACTGTGAGGTTTATATGGTATGTTCATGCATGTGGTATCTATGATAGGAACATGAACCTCAGCTACCGACAGATGTGACTGCAATGCTCAAATATGGGGTCAATCTTCTACAGGCTGTTGGAAATTTTAATGGTATTTGTTGGACGTACTAATAATTTTTGTTTGCATATCAGACCATCAACTTTCAAAGTTTCATTCACTTGTAAAACATGCACAGCCCTTATATTATTGTCATTGGCGTTATGTGTGTGATACCAACTTCTGGCACTCCACAGTTGCAAGATTATGTTTAGCCTGTTGTTGCTTCTGTTTCAGCTGTATAAGTAACCATCTTTTACATACATAATATTTGTATAATAATAGTGGGGGTCTCTTATAATTTGCTAGGACCTGACTAAGCCATTTCATACATTAAAAAATAGAACTGACTTTATGTGTCCTATATACAGTTTGACAAGGATCAATTTGGCGCTTTGGCACTGGTTTCCGATTCCAGGGATAGATCAAAAGAAAAATCTTTGGATCAGAAGGTTACATGATTATAGTATTAGAAATGAAATAAAGATGCTAAAATTCTTGCTTGCTCTTAACTACAATTTCAGTCTCTTCGAAGACTTGCTCAAAATCGTGAAGCTGCAATAAAAAGCCGATTGAGAAAAAAGTATGTTTCTTTTATGTGGACCTAGCTATTTCTCGCTTGTATCCTGGTTTCTTTTATGTTGTATGAGATGACAACACCGTCTCATATTACCTCAATTATGATCTAATTAGGTTCAATGCCGATTACAGGAGCATGCCTCTGACAATTTCACTTCAAAAATTATTTGTTTGCTTCTTTGGCAGGCCTATGTACAACAACTGGAGAGTAGTCGTCTAAAATTGTCCCAACTTGAACAAGAGGTCCAACAAGCACGCCCACATGTGTTTTCCTCCGCCCATGTGATTTTTTTTGTCTTGAATATCTGAAATTTTATTAAGCATGGGGAGGCAGTTGAGAATCAAACTCAAGTTCTCTTCTAGCTCTAAGAGTACCTTTGCCACCGCTCTTGGCATTGCTTAATCATTGTATATTATTGTAATTTAAGGCCAAGGTATGTATTGCAGTGTAAATAGAGGCTGATTATGGACTTGTTCTTTAACTGTAGGGTGGTTTAACCTCTACTGTTGAAGATGCTTTCACAGAAGTGCTTACTCAGATACATCAAGTTGTCAGTGGAAAAGCCCTTAAAGTAGGAAATGATCTAGCAGCTGTGCCCAAAGGTCAGACAATTAATACTCGGACGTCTCTATTTGTTTTCATATCCCTTCTTAGGGTTTTACTGTTTGTATGTATGTGTGTTCAATTAAATCATGTCTAATTTTATATTTACTAAGTAGGAGCTCATCCAAATGCATACTGACTCTTTTAAAGAAATTTTAAGGCAGACAATGCTCAATCAAGAGGCTTTGTTCCAGAAACAGGTATTTATACCATCTGCATTACTCAGTATTATGCTCACTGCAATTTACTATCTCCTTCTGAGTAAATAACAGATACTCCTTCGAAAACAATGACCTTTATGCGGTTCAAACTTCCAATATATTTCAGTATTTTGCAGAATCGTAGTAGAGTAACATTATGTGGAGTTTCAGCGGATAACATGTTTGAAGACATTGAAATATTACAATTTATATATATATGGAAATTTATGCTACAATGCATTCTAAAACTAAAAATGCACTGTGATTTTTGAAGCAAATCAAGGAAGTATAGCAATACAGAGGTTTGCTGTTTTACATATATGGAGACGAATAGTGAACACTACTCTGGAGGAATTTTAGCAGACGATCAGGTTGGGTTTCTTTCACTTTGTCATACTCCGTTCATTGTTCTTATTTTGGCCAATTTTTTTTTTCTCCTTCCATTTGTTTAGGCTAGAATACCCAAGGAAATGATTGAAGAATACGATATTCTATATATCTTGTTAAATATTGTGATTGAACACAAGTACTTCGCTAAATAGCTATAACAAAAAGTTCAGTTGATATTCATTACTCTGCTGCTTAGTAACTCAAGGTGAATAAAAGTCTCAGTGAGTGTAACTGGGGCAAATAATAGACAAAAAGGACAGCGTCTCTATTCTTTGCAATTTCATTGTTTAAAGTTTTTTTAAGAAAACAGAAAGAATGAGAAACGTAAAAGAATCAAACACCTTTTCTATAATTGCACTCTTGGTATATATGATTTTAATGAGTGGCTAACATCCAGCGTCACTAATTCGATAATGAAAGCTTTTAGCCATTAATCGTAGATTTACGGATAAGAATAATTGCGACTTAAAAATTACAATCAAAATTCCATGTTACCCTTTACCGTCCTTCCACAAGAAAAAATGTGCACCCTTCTTTGCTCATCTCAACTTCCGGTTCACAGTGAAAGCAGCTTGCTTTTTAATATAAATAAACTGTTATAAGATTCTTATCTTCCCATATTACTTGGTGTTCTCATCTTTTTTTCAATAGTTTTGCTTGTAAAGCAATATGTATTTGATATGTTGTTTACATGGTATGATGGTATCACATTGTAGTTAAAGTTTGCTGGATGTAACTACTATTTTTTGTATGCCATCTGTCATGTTTTGTAGTTAAATTCATGTGTTCTTGAAGTCAATTCATGATCAAAGAAAATTCATATGTTCTTGAAGTCAATTCTTGAAGTCCTATATCACTTGATATAGGTTAATAGTTGATTGCTAATAATACAATTTGTATTGCAGCCGGATCAAAGAAAATGCCACGTGGTGAGGGTCTCGCATCTAACATCAAAAGATAGGAGATGACTGACTGCTGTACATATAATTTTGCTAATCAAACTTGGATAAACAGTGGACTTTGATTCCTAGCTTAGACATAGGTATAGATGAGTATATGTATCAGTGATGTGTGTACAATATGTAGTTTAGTTAGTTACCTGATGAATGTATGCATGTCACAATTGTTTCTTAGCCCCACCTCATTACTGTTACAATTATGTAGCACCTCATTAATGAATATCATACTAAGCACTTATACTGAAGGAAAGATCTTCATCTTCGAAAATTTGTTCAGTTGATAAACAGAATTTGGATATGATTAATCTAGTTGATGATAATGAGGATGGCACTTCTGGGCTTAGCTTAGCTTGGCAAATCAAGGAAATGTTTCTTGTCCTGTAATCGAAGACCTATCTGTATTGACTTTGTTAATTAGATCAGTTTGTTTACTTTGTTATCGGTATTGACTTGTAGAATGTAGAATAGTCTTATATATTGTCTATTAATTAGATCTCATTCTTGATTATGTATCATGTATAGATTGATTTTGTATATATTTGCTGTTCTGGCATTGGCTAAACTGTTTTTGAAAATGTATTGTTTCATAATAGAATTGCAATTTTTATTTTTTTTTTAAAAAAAAATTGACTTTAAGTGTCGGTTGTTTAAATGACCGATGCCTATATAATCAGACTTTAAGCGTCGGTTATTTAAATGACCGACGCCTATAACAGATTTTAAGCGTCGGTTGTTTAAATGACCGATGCCTATAATAAGACTTTAAGCGTCGGTTGTTTAAATGACCGATGCCTATAATAAGACTTTAAGCGTCGGTTGTTTAAATGACCGACGCTTATAACAGACTTTAAGCGTCGGTTGTTTAAATGACCGACGCCTAAAGTAGACTTTAAGCGTCGGTTATTTAAATAACCGACGCTATTAGTACATTATATGCGTCGCCCAATTAACCGACGCCATAGGCCTATACCTATAGCGTCGCCTTCATATACTACGCCAAATAACCGATGCCTAAAGCCTATTTTGACCGACGCTAAAAGCCTATTCTGTACTAGTGTCTTCCAAGCATAAGAGATGATCCGCTACTTGATTTTCTGTGCCATTTCTATCCTTGATTTCCACATCAAACTCTTGCAAAAGAAGCACCCAACGAATCAATCTAGGCTTAGAATCCTTCGTCGACATGAGATATCGAATAGCTGCATGATTCGTATACACAATCACCTTAGTACCAAGCAAATAAGATCTAGATATAAGGATTCAAACAATTATTTTTCGTGATAGGGTTTTTTCCTACCAATTTTGGTAGGTTTTATTTTCCTACCAAATGTGGTAAGAAATGACCCTCGCAAAGTGACATTTATTTATATTTTTAAGAAATTGATTATTAATTTCAAAATGTGAAGGATGATGATGTGGAAGTCGGGGTCCTACTCGGTCCAAAATGCTGGCAAAACATACCAGCATTGGTAGGTTTTTATTTCCTACCAAGTTTGGTGGGAAATAATAAAGGGAAACGTCGCCGTTTTCGTCATTTCAGATTCAACGGAGATACTGACGTGAAAGGTGGGCTACCATTATAGATAAAACCTACCAAATGTGGTAGGTTTTAATTTCCCACCAAATTTTGGTAGGAAATGACCTTCGCAAAATGACATATATTTTTAATTTAAGAAATTGTTAATTAATTTAATAAATGTGAATGATGACGATGCTGATGGTGGATGTATTGCGATCAAAATGCTGCCATAACCTACCAAAGTTGGTATGTTTTGTTTTTCTATCAATATTTGGTAGGAATTGGTGCTTATGTGTACAAATTTTGGGCCCCACATGCACCATTTCCTATCAACTCCGAAGTTGGTAGGAAATGGTGCCTCATTTCCCAATTTTTGTTTTTCGATACAGTTAGATTTACAAAAAAATTGATAAATTAAATACATTTATGCCGCCACTACAAATTCTGTCGCAATATCAATATTTTATTAATATATTTACCGCCCAAGTACTAATTTAACAATTTAATTTCCCGCTATTATTTTTTGCGCTATTTTAGTTTCCCGCTAAGACACCTTGCGACAGAAAGACTAAGCAATCTGTCGCAAAATAGAAATTGCGACGGAAACAATGGTACCGTCATAAAGTATGTTGCGACGTACTTTCTGTCATAAATTACTTTGTGACGGATTGTCATAGAATCCGTCGTAAGTTCTATTTTGCGACAGATTCCGCCGCATACTTACCTGAACTCATTAAATACCCAACGGCCAAAAATTAATAATATGGCCTGGATAATATTATTTTAATATAACTTGCGACAGAATTGAAGTTTTTGTCGCAAGTTAAGTCAGTTTATTCTAAAAAGAGGCAGTGACTTTCATTTACATACAACTTCACTCTCACATTCTTTCCTTCATTCTCTCCTCCGTTTATACTGATTTGAGTGATGTGTAAAAAAAATTAGGAAAAAAGAAATCATTCTTGAACGTGTTTATAATAGAAATCCGCCAAAAGCACTACTCCCTCCAACTAGTGTCGTACCGATTGAACATGATCTATTTTTTTTAATTTTTTTTTCGATGATCCAACCGTACAGATGATGTTATGTGCTGATTTTAGTGATGTGTACTAAAAATTAGAAAAAACAGATCATTCTTGTATGATATTTTAATGGTCAACTGTCAAAGTACTACTTGGTCAAACTAGTATAATTTTGGAATAATATTTGTTTTTAATTTTTTTAGACGATCCGACGGTACGGATGTTAATATCTAATGATTTGAGTGATGTGTACAAAAAATTAGAAAAAAGAAATCATTCTTGTACGTGTTTATAATATAAATCCGTCAAAACTACTACTCGCTCTAACTAGTGTCGTACCGATTGAACATGATCTATTTTTAAAAAAATATTTTTCGATGATCCAACCATACGGATGATGTTATATACTGATTTGAGTGATGTGTACAAAAAAATAGGAGAAATGAAATCATTCTTGTACGTGTTTATATTAGAAATCCGCCAAAAGCACTACTCCCTCTAACTAGTGTCGTACCGATTGAACATAATCTATTTTTTTTTAATTTTTTTTCAAAGATCCAACCGTACAGATGATGTTATGTGCTGATTTTAGTGATGTGTACCAAAAATTAAAAAAAAACAGATCATTCTTGTATGATATTTTAATGGTCAACTGTTAAAGTACTACTTGGTCAAACTAGTATAATTTTGGAATAAAATTTTTTTTAAATTTTTTTTCGACGATCCAACGGTACGGATGTTTATATCTAATGATTTGAGTGATGTGTACAAAAAATTAGAAAAAAAGAAATCATTCTTGTACGTGTTTATAATATAAATCCGTCAAAAGTACTACTCGCTCTAACTGGTGTCGTACCGATTGAACATGATCTATTTTTAAAAAAATATTTTTCGACGATCCAACCATATAGATGATGTTATATAGTGATTTGAGTGATGTGTACAAAAAAATAGGAGAAAAGAAATCATTCTTGTACGTGTTTATATTAGAAATCCGCCAAAAGCACTACTCCCTCTAACTAGTGTCGTACAGATTGAACATGATCTATTTTTTTTAATTTTTTTCGAAGATCCAACCGTACAGATGATGTTATGTGCTGATTTTAGTGATGTGGACCAAAAATTAGAAAAAAACAGTTCTTTCTTGTATGATATTTTAATGGTCAACTGTCAACGTACTACTTGGTCAAACTAGTATAATTTTGGAAGAATATTTTTTTAAAATTAATTTTTCGACGATACAACCGTACGGATGTTAATATCTATTGATTTGAGTGATGTGTACAAAAAATTAGAAAAAAAGAAATCATTCTTGTACGTGTTTATAATATAATTAAATCCGTCAAAAGTACTACTCGCTCTAACTAGTGTCGTACCAATTGAACATGATCGATTTTTTTTAAATTATTTTTCGACGATCCAACCGTACGGATGATGTTATATAATGATTTGAGTGATGTGTAAAAAAATTAGGAAAAAAGAAATCATTCTTGTACATGTTTATAATAGAAATCCGCCAAAAGCACTACTCTCTCTAACTAGTGGCGTACCGATTGAACATGATCTATTTTTTTTAAATTTTTTTTCGATGATCCAACCGTACAGATGATGTTATGTGCTGATTTTAGTGATATGTACTAAAAATTAGAAAAAAACAGATCATTCTTGTATGATATTTTAATGGTCAACTATCAAAGTACTACTTGGTCAAACTAGTATATTTTACAAAAATATGGTATGGCCATTTTTTTCATTTGGATAAGGCTAATTTGTTTGGTAGTTATTACTATATGTTATTTATGCGTATGGCTAAATATAATACTCTTTACAGTGTCTTGATATTGTTCCACGTTTTTTATACAAGTAGAAGCATATGGTTTAGCCATACCTGTGCCATGTATTTTCCAGAGATTAATAAGTGAGAACAATCAAAATTAGAATGTGATTACAAAATAAAAAAATTGGCAAATATTTCTCTTGTTTTTTATGTTGCCTCTATATTTTTGGATGTCACCTCCTCGTCACCATCAGTGCGATCAGTTATCTTGTCGTCAATTGGGAACTCTATTTTAAAAGTCTCGTAAATTTTATAACAATGTATTAAAAGCTTTTAATTATGTCATAAATTGTAGCCAGCAATGTGTCTATATATCTTAGAATATCTACAATCTGTTGTGCAGGGGACCAAGATTGTAGATGAATATCAGGACCAGGACACCACTGATTTGCATAAATGTGTTGCCTTTATTCGTGATTTCCATGCAGATACGGAAGATACTGTGAGCTACGTTTAATATATATGGAAAATCTAGACATCCAATTTATTGTCATGTTTTGTATGCTAGAACTTAAATTCTACAAATGCTTGTACTTGTTAAGCTCTTAAGTATGCATATGGGGTTTAATGTAGTGGTTGTCATGCTCTTTTCTGACCAAACATTATAATCATCTAATATAATTATTTTTTGTCCAAATCATTTCTCGTATACCAACTGAAAGGATAGATTCCACTTTCCAGCTTCTCCTTGCTTATTGAGAATTACAGCTATTTCCCAGTAGTTCTATTATAAGTCTATCAGTCTACCACTCATTGCTCCTTCACTATCATTAGCCTTTTGCTGATCTTTGTTTTATTTTATTACAGATATTCCAGAAAGCTATTTCAACTTCAAATGCTTACATTGAACAATTCAGGTACTCTAAATCGTTTTGCTTTTTGATGTCAATTGATGATGTATAGTATATTTTTTTTTGTCTGTTTGGATGCTTGGGTGACTTTAATTTGCAAGCATGCTTTGGAGGTTTTAGCCTTCTTCTTACCTAAGCCGTTCATGTCGCTCATGCTCCTTTCCCTGGTTTATGTCTGCTTCAAGTACTGTTAGTACACTTCATTTTCAGTATAACAGTGCACTACTTCCTATCTAAATATATAATACAAACCTGTCATATTAGTTAGAATGCCTCCCATTTTTTCCTGTAAGATTTGATTAGTGATAATGTGGTTAGCTTTTTGTTTATTATGATGGCTTTTGTTCCCTGGAGATGGTGTGCTGCTTTTGTTAATTTTGCAAGTCAAAACTTAGTGGTCCAAATCCTTCGTAGCTTATGTTTTCTATCGTTGGTCTCAATTACATTTACTTTGACTGTTGTCATCTTATTGGGAACTTGTACAAGTAGGAAAAGATACTGAAAGTGCATACTGGGAACTTGTTGTGAAGGACATTCAGGATGCTTGCAAACTTTTTAAGTCAATTTGTGATCAGACAGATGGTGGTGATGGTTATGTTTCTGTTGAAGTTTCCCCTGATGATACTGAAGGGACTGTGGAAGCTGCCAAATGGCTTCATAAAGTTGTGGATCGTTCCAATGTCTATATACAAATCCCAGCCACAGCAGAGTGTGCCTTCAATTGAGAAAGTGATTTCACTCTGTAATCTGTATTAGTGTCAATGTTACTGTAAGTCATTATCATCACTTCAATAGTTAGCCCATATCATATAGACATAACTGTACGTACAATTGATTGAATTAGACAAAGTGAAAAGTGGCTTTGAATTTGTCTGAGTAACACTATACCCTTATGTTTAGTATCAAAATTTTGTGGATTCATGTTTGTTTTTTGCCAAGTCCTCATATTACTTTCATTTACTACTTTGTCCACCTATTCTAATTGTCAATTTATTTCAGGGCTAGATGACTTGTCTAGAGTTACAAGTGTTGCTTCCATCATTGTTAGTCGCGTAGATTGCATATTGTGGTTGATTGCATATAAAAAATAGAGCGCTACACATGATTGGGCAGGTCTATGATTTATTTGTGGAAGCTGAAAAAGGCTAGAAATTAAAAAAAAAATCTGGAATAACCAACTTACGACGGACTTTTCCGTCGTAAGTTACTTTAATATTTATTTTGGGAATATTTACGACGGATTCTGTCACAATTCTGGTATATTTACGACGAATTTTGTCGCAAATCTGAGTATGATTACGACGGATTCTGTCACAAATCTGGGTATAATTACAACGGATTCTGTCGTATTTTGATAATTTTCTTTTATTTTCTGAATTGTTTATGTTTATGATGGGCCCACTATTAACTTGCGACAGAATAAGAAATTGCGACGGAATAATGTCGCAATAAGAACTTACGACTCCGGCATTTGTGACAGATTTTTTCCGTCGCAAAGTGGGGCAATTGCGACAGATTCTTTGTATTTATTCTGTCGCAATTACCCTATCCCCTTGTAGTGCGCATAGGTAAAGAATTTTTCTACCATGTCAGGTAAATTCTCTTTACCCAATAGAAAAATACTAACGAACGAAAACAAATGAAGATGTAAATCTGATCGATCAAAACTATAGTCACAAATGATAAGAATTGAGATACTCAAGTGAATTTGCTCTATCATTTCTAACGCATCATTGAGTTAATCCCTTAAGTGAAAAAATTTAGAGAAGTTCTAAATATTAAGTAATTTAGTTATGTTACTTGAACTTACAGTACATGATGAAACACGTATAAGGTTTAATTTTTGTTATGTCATCAAGTATACTAGCAATTCCTTAAATAATTCTGTACCAACAATATCAAATCTCATGTAATCTTTTAATTAGCCTTAAAGTTTCGTATAACGTACAATTTTTTAATTTCTTATCAACATCAAATAATAAGAGCATCAACATCAAATAAGAGTTTTTTGAGATTAAAAAGAAACTGAATTTATCTTTCATTATCTTTTTGGTGCCTCTCGAGTTTCATATATAATATATGGAAAAAATTTCCGTGCCCCTGGACGGGGTGATATGTCCTAGGCGTTCACCTTGGTTGCCTTAGATCACCTTGATCGCCTTACACTTCTCATTCCAAGGACGGGTCCTGAATGTGAATGTGAAGTAACACAAGTTCTTCCTCTAAAATTTGAAAAGAATCGGTTGGAGTTGGGGAAGAAGCTAGACAAAGTAAGCAGAGAGTTTGATGTAGAAAGAGGTGAGAAAGAAGCTGGATGAGGGGCATTGGAAACTGTTAGGATTGGAAGAGGAAGAGAAAAGAGGAAAAGGAATGAGAAAAGAAAAAGGATATTTTCGATAATCAACTCTCATTTGATAAAATCAGAAACTTTTAATTTTGCTCACATAGTGCATGTTTTACTTAAGATTTGATGTTCTACTACATTTAGTCTAAAACTTAAAATATATATGTTGAGTATCTATACCGAAAAGATTGAAGGATAAGCATTTAAATTTATCTATTGGCTATGTAATATACATGTTTGAGTTTTTTTTTATTACTGCCAAAGTAGGTAAAAATCTGAACTTTATTTTCATAATTTTTTACGCCATGACATTTCTCATTCTAGGTAACCTTTTGACAAGATCATTGAGAAAATCATTTGCAATATTTAATTAACGATTCACGTCTATTTATAAAGCTGCTGATATACACATAATACATAGTCTCACCTTCTCATCTCAATGGTCATATATATATTCGTACAAGCAGTAGTATTCATGCAATAGATGCAGGTCACTTAAAGTAAATTTCCCTCATTTCTATTCTTCATTTCCGAGCAACATGGAGACGGAACAACATTTTGACCAGCTCTTTGAGAATAACTTCCGCCAACACCACCAGCGCTCCGCCCTACAGATTGCAACGATAAATTACACAATTTTCTAAGAAACTTTGTACTATATGTAGATGCATCAAACAGGTATATCATGGCAATAAATCTTTATAGAGTGAAGGTGGTAGAGAGAATTAGCAAAAAAAATTAAAAATTGTAGTGTAGAGTATTTTACTTGGGATTCCCGAACCGAGTATGCGCCGTACAGAATGGTTAGTTTCTACCCGTAGAGACGATGATATGTCATGAGAAGTTGATTGAAATGAAGAAATTAGTACAAAGAGAATGAGAGTGATGGTCAGTAACAAGAGTAATAATTTGATCACCAGAGAAGATGGAGCAGCTAAACCCATCCTAGTTAGCAATTATACTAATTGTATAAGTTGATAAGAAAAGAGATTTAAGAAAATCTGAACTTGGGGAATAGGCGGACACAGTCCCCATGGAAAAAAATTAAATTTTAATAGTAGTGCTAAGACCCCAAATTGGATACGAAATTTTGATACCAAATGATGTGGCACTAATTCATTGGCATTTTGGAATATTTTAATTGGATGGCCTGGCGGACCCATTATAATTATAACCAATAATTACTTGCCATGTCATTTGAAAAAGAAATTTGGGGTACCTAGCATTTTCCAAATTTTAAATCCAAATTTTAAATCCACTGACTAGGAAAGTGCATGCAGGATAGAGGCACCAAATCAGAGCATAGGATACCAAATATTCTCTCCCTTCTCTCTCCTCTGCTCCCTTCTTCTTCAGTCACCTCCTTCTTCTGCCTCCATCTTCTTCAAGACTTAGTCGGAGTTTGTCTCCGATGAGAGTCGATTAAGCTTACTCCCTCGAATAAAAGGGCACTCTTTTTCCTCAATAGGTTTTTAATGAGGCCCTCCAAATAAAATTTCAGTTTTTTCCTTCTTTTTCTTTAGTTTTTCTTCTCATTTTCTTGGTTTTCCCTTTGGATCTAAGGTTTCTAAACCTTTTCCGATCTGCCTCTGTTATTAGTTTCTTAAACTTCGGAGCTCCGTCTTTTTCTCCGTTTCCGACTAGCCACCCGGATCTGTGAGTGGGTTTATCTTGTTTTTTGGGGATTCGATTTTTCAGATCTAATTTTGGAGCTGTTGTATTTTTCTTGTTTCTTCAGTTTTGGTATTTTTATTTATAATTTTTAAGTTCTTAATCTTCATCTTGTAATGCTTAGTTGGTTGGTTTTCTCGCTTGTAATGTTGAGTTGGTTGGATTTTCTCTCCGTTTTGTGGGAGTTTGATTTTCTCTCCGGTTTATGGGAGCGTGGATTTGGATTTAGTGATTCGAGCTGTTTTGGTTCTGCATTCAAGGTCGATAAGCTCAGACGGGTGTTGGGGATGCAATTGTATATATCTCCGTCAAAATTCGCTTTTGGTCTCCTTTGGATGTCCGGCGATTCAATTATGTTTGTTCTACTCGATATGAATTGTAGATGTCGTACGGCTTTAATTTATTGAATTTAATACACTTGTTATTCAAAAAAAAAAAAAAAAAAAAAGGAAAGTGCATGCAGGGAAAAAAAAAAGCCAAAACGTAATCGCTACCATACGCCAAAAGTCAAGTATGGCATGATTCATGTACCGTGACTTTTCAAAAGTTAAATTAGCTACGACTTTGAAATTTCGATGAAATACATTTCATGAAATTCGTTGGTTAGTAAAATTAAAGAAAGTTTGTTAATAGTTTAGATTTTCACGAAATTTGAGAAGTTATTCAACTACTTCTCCCCGATATTTGGCAGTCATAATATATAGTCATAATATATACTAATCTATATAATAAGCAAACTAGGGGTAATTGGTAGTTTGGTTGTTTGGTTCAATCAACCATTAAAAAAATATTGACCGATATTTAGTAAATAGATGATAGCCGTTAGATCTAATAATAAAAAATATTCTATATTTATATCCCTTTATATACTTAATATATAATAAGCAAACTAGGGGATAATTGGTAGTTTGGTTGTTCGGTTCAACCAACCATTAAAAGAATATTGACCGTTAGATATTTAGTAAATAGATGATAGCCGTTAGATCTAATAATAAAAAATATTCTATATTTATATCACTTTTCTAAAGATCCAAGGTTCGAATCCCGTCAACAACAAATTTACATTAAAATTTTATATTATTAGTTCTATCAATACATATCATTTATTAAATAATAATTTTATTAATTAATATTACAAAGTTAAATTATATCCAAAAATTATTTTACTCTATTTTATTTAATCATATAATTTTAAAAGTATTTAAAAGTAACTCGTGCTTTGCACGGGCTATAAGCTAGTATATATAACAACTAATCACATTTTTATGATTACTAGTGTTGTGGAATAAAAACTAGGTTATGATTACGACGGCTAGGGTGCGGGAGCTTCGTGCTTTAATGGCTGCTTCTGCGTTCGAGACTAAACGGTCCTCACAGAATGCCTACGTATCTCTGTATTAGAGAATCAAGCCAAGAAAACGTAGTTCTGAGATGAGGGGTTAGACCCTTTATATAGGCTGAGAAGCCCTAAAATCGTAGTAGGGTTAGGTGACTTGGTGGGCAAGTCACCGACTAGAAGAAGGTTCTAGTCTCCTAATCAGTTTCCATGTTGAGATATGTATCTTGGAGGATAAGTCAGGCAAGAATCGTATTCTTGTTTGACTCTTATTTGCTGAGCTGTTTTACTACCCTTAATATTAATTACGAAATTAATATTATAATTAGGTTTGGGCCCATCTGGTGGGCCCCACGTTTGGACCATTCTAGGTTTAATTAATGGCACATTAAATGTGTTTCTAGGGCTTTTTTTTATCCCATATCACTAGGTATAGTGAAAATTAAAAAATATGTACATATTTAAATTGGTTAATTCATTATAATATAAGAAAAAAAAGTTGTAGTAGCACAAAACCTACACACAATTAATAAATAAGGATAAAATAACAAAAAATCTTAATTAAAAATAAATCATAAATTCATTCTTCATATACAATAAACAAGTAAACAAAACATACTATCAAAATTTCAATTCAAAAAAAGTTTTTAAAAAAACAATTTACATATAATTACAAAACAAAAAAAAGTCTTTAAGAAAATATATGGTAAAACAAGATATTAAAAAAATAATCAAAAAATATAAAATAATTAGAAGTGACACCAAAATTCAACAAAATATAATCTACAAAATAAATGTTAATTCAAAAAGTTTAATACCACATATTTCCAAAAAAGTTAAAAAAAATACCTTTAAAAACTATAAAAACACTATAACAAAAGATCTAAAAAATTTAAGATAACCATTTAATTATATAATCAAAAAGAGTTAAGAAAAAATGTTACACGAATATAATACACACATGTTTCAAGTATATCATATTTAATCTAATAAAATCAAAAAATCAAAAATAATAATGAAATACTAAAAAATATGTTAGCCTAAACCTTGAAATATAAATTATAGAAAAATCATTTACAAGAAAAAAAACATAGGTATACTACAAACCATATAACATATGTATTATTATTATTATTAAAAGTAAAAACAAACTATTCGAAATGCTATAAAACTAATTTTACAGGAAAAAAATTATAATAGAAATGTACTGCAAAATATTAATAAAGCTTCGCGCATTTTTAACTTGATCGATGGACCATCCATTTTTAGGTTTGGTATTAGTACAACATCCATGTTTTTATTTGACCTAATTCTAATTAGTATATGACTCATTTCTCATTAATCTACTTTATAAATTTATGGAAAGTTTATTAATAAAATTTGAATCGATCCTTTAATTTTGGTAAGTTCACTAATGCGTATTATCTTATAACATATATGGTATAGGAAAATGCTAGGTACCCAAAATTGGTACCCAGATTTTTTCCCAAAATACATATGTCATTATCTGATTGGTTATAATTACAATGGGCCCGCCAGGGGCATATAAATTCCACCAATTAAAATTTTCTAATAGATCCAACTCATGAATGCCACATCATTTGGGAGCATTTTTTGGGTACCAATTGGGGGTACCTAGCACTACTCTATGGTATATATAGTAAAATATCTAACTAAATTAATTCTTAAATTAATTTGTTGTAATATATAAAAACAACGCATGCATTATTTTAATATTAATTTTTTCAAAATTTTATTATTTAATCAAAAATATAATTTTATTTATTTTGTTGCTATTAAATAATTTTTAAAATACCCCGTAAACCCAGTCAAACATTTTCAAAACCATAAACAAGACATTAATGGATTAGGTTTTAATTTTATGCATCATTATTTATACGCATTACTGCATCAGTAATACAGTAAAAAATATTCACTTTGGCATGCGAGATAAACGATCAAAAAGATAAAAACTGCTTTTTCAAAAGAGTAATTCATCTCTTTAATTTTAAAAAAAATGCAACTCTCTCTCTCTTTTTTCTAAAATCCTAGCCTCCATCATAGAGTTTTGACCGGGCTTTCATCGGTTTCCGGTGAAAAGCTCTTTTCAATTTCTTGTTTCTTATCTTGTTTCTTCAATAAATTCCCAATTTATTTGGGTTTTAATAAGTTTCCAATTTATTTGGGTTTTGTTATCGTTCCTTGTGAGAGTTGGAGTTTTTGTTTTAATTGGGTTTTGGTGTGTTCCATGACCGAGGTTATAGATCGGCAAGATTTTCATGGTTTCGATTCAGGGATATATGAAGGTTATTATGGGGTCGCATTTATGGTCGTTGCACAGAACAGTTCGATGAAAAAAACTATTGGTACATACTTTCAATCATCTTCAAATCGCTTGGTTGCCTCTAGGAAGGATTCGATAGCGATCCCTTAAACGTCTGTCCTTTCGATTGTATTTGTATTGTATTTATAGATGTCTTATGATTTTTGATTACTCCCTCCGTCCCAAATTGTAAGAGCTTGTTTGACTTTCACGGAGATTAAGAAAATTCTATTTGACTTGCTAGGTGGTAGCATGTGGTTGGTTGCTTGTGAAAGTGGGTGTATAAAAAATGCGTAAAGTAGAAAAGTAGTGGGTGTAATAGTGTTTATTTAATAAAAAGAAACTATAAAATAGAGAAGTAGTGAGTGTAATAGTGAAAAGTAATGTTCAAAAATAGTAAGTTTAGTATGTTCATTCTTTTTGGAATGTCCCAAAAAGAAATAAGTGTCATATAAAATGGGACAGATGGAGTAATAAATTGACTCTTTTTTGTTAAAAAAAAATGCAATTTGGATTTCGTAATTTGCAAATTTCAGAAAGATAAGAAACAATTTGAAGCAGTTGATGTGGACTACATTACAAGGTCATGCTGGACTTCATGTCCTAGTTATTGCACTAGGTTTAGCCCAATCAATGTCCCGGTTATTACACTAGGTTTAGCCCAATCAAGCCCATACAAAATACACTCCGGTCCATTATATAAGGCATTTGACTTTTCTGCACGTAACTTTAGGTGCTTTGAATACATGGTTAAAATTATTATTTTTTAAAATTTCTTTTTCTAAATATTAATTAAAATATTATATTTTTATTCAAAAAAAGAAAAATTAAAAAATAATTATTTTAGCTATGTAGTCAAAGCACCTAAAGTTACGTGCAGAAAAGTCGAATGCTATAATGGACCGGAACGAGTATTTGTACAACAAAAAGTCAAAAAGTACCCGCCAAATACATAATTTACCTCCGGCGCTTCTAATGTACTGTTTTAATTTCGTCAATAATTGACTACACATTACTTTTCATTTTGATAAAAATAAACTAAAAGCTCTTGATCTAGTTAAGAATGGAGAAGGGCTCAGATTTACCAGCTCCGTTTGTTGGGGTAGCAGTCTTTAGGCCCGTTTGGGAAATATTATTTTTCGGAAATAAGTTACTTATTCTGGAAAAAAGTTAGGAAATATGTACATTTTTCTAAAATAAGTAACTTATTTTTGCAAGATAACGAATATTAAACTCTCGATACACATTTTTCTCTAAAAAAAAGTATATAAATACGAAATTTTTTCCAAAATAAGTAACTTATAAGTTGATGAGTAGATTTGCCAAACGAGCAGTTTGTCTTGAAAGGAAACAAGGTGTTGATGGGTCGTCGCCTCTCGGCCGTTGGTCATAACACATTTGCACTTCCCGGCGGTCATCTCGAGTTCGGTTCGTAAAATATATTCGCATTTAAATGAGAATTATTTATCTAAAAAATGTTTGTATTTTTTATTTATTGATGTTGTGTTCGGTGAAAAGAAATTACTAATATTTTTACCATTATAAATCACACATTTTAAAAACTAATAATATTTGCTGAACAAGATGTCAAGAACCTGAACTATGTTATGCAGTTCATATTTGAATGGATGATATGTAAATATTTAATCCAACTAATAATATTAATATTTATTAAGAAATATTTTAATCATTCAATTAAATGATCCTTCCTTAAAAACTAATGATATTTATTAATATTTAACCCTTCAGGGGTTAAATGACATTTTGGTCATTCAATTAACCACAAACTTGCAACTAGGTCATTCAATTGAAAAAACTTTCAATTAGATCACTTAACTGAAAAATATTTTAATCAGGTCACTAAACTACAAAAATAGCTTACAATTAAGTCACTAAAAAGACTATTTTTAATGACTTAATTGCAAGCTATTTTTATAGTTTAGTTACCTGATTGCAAGCTATTTTCAGTTGAGTGATTTAATTGAAATCTTTTTCAGTTGGATGACCTAGTTGCAAGTTTGTGGTCAGTTGAATGACCAAAATGCCATTTAACCCCTGTATTCAGTATATTTCTTAATAAATATTAAATAATGATACTAATAATAAATATGTAAATGTGACTTGGTCCCTAACAATATGTATTTCGTAATCGTTGGATCGAGTATTCAATGACTAAAATTATAATAAATTTTATGTTACTCTCTGCAAAGCCATGGGGATCTTCTATAAATTTTCGCGAAACCCATTTTACTCCCGAAAAATGCCAGAGGTATCAAATTGGGTACCAAAAATTGTTACCAAATGAATATGATTGTTTATAATTATAATGGGCTCGCCAGGGCCATCCAATTAAAACTTTACAATTTGCCAAATCACTCATGCCATGTCATTTGGGGACTAAATTTGGGGTCCCTAGCACTACTCCCTTCGCTCTCGGCCTGCTACATGAAGTCCATTATCGCTCCACTAATATTTTTTTTTAGTAAAATTCCATTCATTAATGAAAAGTCATACGACATCTACAAAAATAGTCGAACAACGAAAAACATAAACAAATACTGATTAAATCATAATCAGACAATTTGTTGAAGATGATATTGCCCCTCTCGTATGGAGATTTATATGTACTCGTTGCGGTTGGACCTCCACCTGGGGCTAATGCTGCTTGAATATTCGACCATAAATGCAACATCCTAAAAACTTGTTTCATTAGATCCGAAATCATACTCTCACAAACAAAGGAGAGAACATCCAAACTCTTACCAGGGAGAGAAGCCAATCTGCAAAATACAAGCCAAAAGAAAAACAAATTGAAATTACAAAAGAAAATCCAAGAAAACTTAGATCTGCCATCCGAAACCACAAGAAAGGCGGTTAACTCTCGAATCCACCAAGTATAACTTGAATCGAAGAGGAGAGAAAACCGGAAGCTTCGATGATGTAGATCTATAAAAACAATCCAAAGCGAAACAAACTGATAGAAATTCATACCCCACAAGGGAGATTATTGAAATAAGACAAAGCAAATAAAATACAGAAACGAATTTGGGGCTTTCCACCGGACACACCGGTGGAAGCCCGCTTCCCATGGTTCTTGTTTATAATTTTATTTCAAATTGATGATTTTGTTCGTTTTTAATTTAAATTCCTTCATATTATTAATATAAACTAGCATTTTGTCCGTACTTCGTACACGGCATCTTATTTAATTTAAAATGATAATAAAAAAAAATTAACAAATTTGATTGATTTCTTAAAACATTTTTTTTAATTTAAATTGACAATACCAAAATGATTGATTTCTTAAAAAGATATTGTATGCAATTATATAAATAATCAATTCTTAGAAAGATATTATATACAGTTATATAAGTATTTAATAAAATAATGATATGCTAAAATTTATATAAAAAAGTAGCATACAATTCTATTTTAACAATGTTGAAAATTTATTTAATCCATCAAAATCTGCAATAAAAGTAATAAATATTTTTACAAATATTGTTCTCTAATTGAAAACAATAATAAATTGTCTTCATTATTCAAATGCGGAAATGATAATTCATTCACCCCAATGGCTCCAAAACATTAAATGGCTCCAAAATATTAAACCTCATATAATATCAAGAACATGCATATTATATTAACTATGAGACCTCATAGTTAATATAATATGTAAATGTTGGAGAACAATGAGACCACATTTCAAGCAATTTTTAATTTCTTTTGTTAATTTTTTTTATGAATGGATAGAGGGTAGAATTATAAGACTTTTGTGTGAAGATGCCCCTAGCGGGGCCCTTTAAAATAGCTTGAAATGTAGCGAATATGTGTGTTCTCACTGTTCTCATTTTAATTTTTTTTGTTAATTTTTTTTATGAACGGATAAAGGGTAGAATTATAAGACTTTTTTTGTGAAGATGCCCCTAGCGGGACCCTTTAAAATAGCTTGAAATGTAGTGAATATGTGTGTTTTCACTGTTCTCACTCTCACCAGAGCGTGCCCATTAAACTGTGTTGGTCCCGGAAAGTATTGCAGAAGGGGGGTTAAATGCAATACTAATAAATTTCAAAAACTATTTCAACAACTTAAATAGAGTTTGTAATTTACTAGTAGAAGAAATGCAATCACAAGTAATACCTAACACGATGTTTCACAAAATAAATGTTTTATTTATTTTGCGAGGCTTTGCTACAACCTTGAGAACAAAATAATTCTCAAGCTTCGAGTTCTCAAGAGATTACAGTTGTAGAGATACATTTTTATTATGCAATAGAGTGTTCTATTTATAGAGTGATAGTTGGATCTTTTTCTACTATACTATCACTATCAACATGGGTTGTTGAGTTGCTGTCATATTCTTTTTGCAGCTCATTACATGATTTATTCCCATGTGATACACACAAAGTAACTTTAGATGCTTTCCACATTTGAGCCACCCAGATCTAGCAGTATTCAAATTTATCTGCTCTAAACTTTACAGGTTGCTCCATGTGATCTCTCGAGCTTCTGTTATAGACTTTCCAAGCTTGCTGTAAAGTTTGAACATTGCAGCACGCCTGCTTCATTTGAACATGTACTTTGTCGCTTAATTTGACTTAGAAAATTCCTAAATCAAGTTGATTCTATATTACAGTATGTTTGTCGCAAAGTTTGCTGTCAAAGGATTATTCTTTGATTGACAGTATAATTTCCCCGCAGAGGTTGCTGTCAAAGAATTGTGCTTTGGTTGACAGTACGAATTCCCCGCAAAGGTTGCTGTCAAGAATTCCAAACTTGCTGTCGTAAACTATATATGAAAGTTGCTGTCATCAGAATCTCCGCCAATGTTGCTGTCAAGTTAAAACTTGCTGTCGACTTGATGAAACTTACTGTCGACCTAGGCAACATGTTGTTTCCTTGTAACCTTACTGTCAATGCTTGACAGTAACTTTTATTCCTGCTGTCAAACTTATGTATTTCTTGAGGCTTGAACATAATCGAACTTCTTCCAAGAATTACAATTGTCATATGATAGTACTTATTTAATTACAAGTAAAACATTTCTGGCTACGACAGTATGTTCTACTTAGTGAAACTAAGTATACCAATGAAACTAGTTAAGTTGTTTGTTCTATCACCCATAAATCCCAACAAACTGTATTAGTAAATTCATGTATGAAAATACAGTGTATATATATCATTAATATAGATTCTTTTATTAAAAATAAGTAAAATATACAATTAAATAAGCAAGCCAAAATATCAGATAAATACTCTAGTAGATTTATAGTTTATGTTCAAATTAAGGTCTTTCGCCATGGCTCTCGCTTTCTAAAATTGTTGAATTTTTATTTTATTAACTTTATTATATTAAAAGTATGTTCTTATTGAAACGAATATTATAATTTGAATTTGAATATATTTTTAAACTACTTATTTTGATGGGTTGTTATTTTTTTTGTGATTAACTTAGAGGGGTGATCGACCAAAAATAAAATTAATGGGAATACATAAACTCATTATCCACGTTGTGATAAACAATACCTATAAAATGGAAGTTGCTTATGTGGTTCATGCTTGTTAATTACTTCAGTACTTCATTAGCTTGATCATCATGTGGACCATCTCTCTTTTTATCACTTATGTTGCTGCTATGTAGTCTATCTGTAACTAACATCTTTCTTTTTATCACTTATGTTGTTACTATGTAGTCTATCTGTAACTAAACATCTCTCTCTGCTTGTAATCTATATTTATAAATGCAAACTTCTTCTTGTATTGTATTTTGTTTTCAATATTTAATTAAATTATGTAGTTGGAGGAGAAGAGAAAGGCTGGAGGTGCAATCGTATTGTACTACAAAATTACTGAAAATAAGTACAATATCATAATAGAATTTTTTGTTCCAATCTAAATTGGATCGCTCTAAATGCTATGTAATGACAAAAAGGAGCATTAAAGAAATAAAGAAGATTAAAAAAATGAAGGATAATACTGTTTACCAAAAACACAGGTCTCCGCAAGAAGCTCACTTATTCACTTTTATCTTCAAATAATGTATGATTACAAATTATAACAATCACATTTTCCATTACATATTCTCTCTCAAAAAGCCAACTAAACTGAAAAAGGGAAAAGTTAGTGCTTTTGTATTTTAATATGGAGCTCAAGTGAAAGTGCTAAATATGATATCATATATGAAGTGAAATTGAACGCGAGTAAAGAAGATATTTAGAGCATAAATAAGAGCAATGTTGCCTGACCCAGAGGGTGAGGCTTGTGACGTAGGTCTAATTTTTAATACTGTGAAATCAATAAAAACTTAACTCTAATGGCCAAACTAAAAACCGGAATCAAACATATATGAATTTTAATATTATATGAATTTTTCATTAATTTAAGTTAATTTTTTTAAAATATAAATTTAGGAGGCTTAAATTTTTAATAATTATATAAATGTTATCCGTGATATTTCTAGAAAATGAGGGATTTTAGTTTAAAAAAATATAGAAAAAATGGTAGGTTTTACTTGAAAAAGGTAATCGGCTAATTATTAGTATTTATATAATTATTATTATTTTATTTCATTAAATAGAAGATGATACGTTTTAGATAAAAAAGGTAATCGCTTAATTATTAATATTATAATATTATTAGTTTATTGTATTAAACAGAACCGTTCGTGATATAATCGGAAAAAAAGAGATTTTAGTTTTAAAAAATAGAAAGGTAACGTGAAAATTAAAAAGATGACGTAATTTATGTGAAAAAGGTAATTGATTAGTTTATAGTAACTATAATTTAATTATGTTATTTTACTAAATAAAATTGCTCATAGTTTTTAGAAAATGAGAAATTAGTGTTGCCCTTGAAATTTCTAGAAAAAAAGGGAATTTAATTAGAAAAAATATAAAAGATGATACATTTTAGTTGAAAAGTTAATCAGTTAATTATTAGTACTATAACATTATTATTTTATTTTTATTAAGTAGAATCGTCTCTGATATAATTGGAAAAAGAGAGATTTTCGTAAGAGAAGGGAAAAAAAGGTAACGTGTTTGTAAAAGGTAACCGTCCATGATACAATTGGAAAAAGGGAGATTTTAGTTAAAGAAAGGAGAAAAGGTAACGTATTTTGGCTCAAAAAGGTAATTGATTAGTTAATACTAATTATAATATAATTATGTTATTTTATTATACAAAATTGATCGTAGTTTTTAAAAAAGGAGAAATTTTAGGTAGATAAAATGTAAAAGATATTGTATTTTACCTAAGAAGAAAATTATTTAGTTATTGAAAAATAGAAATGGTAATATGTTTAACCTGGAAAAGGAAATTGATTAATAAAGGAGAAATTGTTAGATAGAATATAAAAAATAATGTATTTTGCCTAAAAAAAGAAATTATTTAGTTTTTGAAAAATAGAAAAAGATAATATGTTTAACCTCGAAAGGGAAATTAATTAGTTAGTAGGATGGAAATTTTAGTTAGATAAAATATAAAAGATATTGAATTTACCTGAAAAAGAAAATTATTTATTTATTGAAAAATAGAGAAGATATTATGTTTAACCCGAAAAAAAAAATTAATTAGTTAGTATGATTGATTTTATCTGAGTAAGGTTCAATAAGTAAAATCAATAGGTACCGTACCGATCGATCGATCAAACTTTTAATGTTTCGGCTTTTATAATATAGTATAGATTTTATTAGTGGTTAGAAGATATGATGTCATATTTTTGGGTATGCATTAATTACTGCAATATTATGTTTTAAATTAAAGGTCAACGTGTTTTAATTAGAGAGAAGAAATTATTGATTGAAAGATATGATATTTTAAGAATTTATAAAAATCTGAACTTTGAAATTTTAGTAAATAAATTTAATCATGTAATATATTTAATCATTAGATCTACCAATTCTAATTTTTAACTAAAAATCTAACTGATATTATTCGTTGTATACAAATTTTTATTATATTTTGTTAGTGGTTAGAAGATATGATGTCATATTTTTGGGTATGCATTTAGTAAAATAAATTTAATCATGTAATATATTAAATCATTAGATCTAACAGTTCTAATTTTTAACTAAAAATCTAACGGATATTATTCGTTTTATACAAGTTTTTAGTATATTTTGTTAGAGGTTAGAAGATATGATGTCATATTTTTGTGTATGTATTAATTATTGCAATATTATGTTTTAAATTAAAAGTCAACGTGTTTTAATTAGAGAGAAAAAAAATTATTGATAGGAAGATATGATATTTTAGGTATTTATAAAAATTCGAACCTTGAAATTTTAGTAAATAAATTTAATCATGTAATATATTTAATCATTAGATCTAACTGTTCTAATTTTTAACTAAAAATCTTACGGATATTATTATTTGTATACGAATTTTTATAATATTTTATTAGTGGTTAGAATATGATGTCATATTTTTGGGTATGTATTTAGTAAACAAATTTAATCATGTAATATATTTAATCATTAGATCTAACAATTCTAATTTTTAACTAAAAATCTAACGGATATTATTCGTTGTATACGAATTTTTATAATATTTTGTTAGTGGTTAGAAGATATGATGTCATATTTTTGGGTATGTATTATTTATTGCAATATTACGTTTTAAATTAAAAGTTAACGTGGTTTAATTATAGAGAAAAAAATTATTGATTGGAAGATATGATATTTTAGGTATTTATAAAAATTCGAACCTTGAAATTTTAGTAAATAAATTTAATCATGTAATATATTTAATCATTAGATCTAACTGTTCTAATTTTTAACTAAAAATCTAATGGATATTATTCGTTGTATACGAATTTTTATTATATTTTGTTAGTGGTTAGAAGATATGATGTCATATTTTTTGGTATGTATTTAGTAAATAAATTTAATCATGTAATATATTTAATCATTAGATCTAACAATTCTAATTTTTAACTAAAAATCTAACGGATATTATTCGTTGTATACAAATTTTTATTATATTTTGTTAGTGGTGCTGATTAGAGAGAAAAAAAATTATTGATTGGAAGTTATGATATTTTAGGTATTTATAAAAGGTAATATCATATAAATTATAAGTAAACATCTTTTAATTGAAAAAGGCAATCGGCTAATTATCATTAATTATATTATTAATAAAAAAATGAAAGCTAATAGTAGAGGTTTAGATTTGGGTCAATCCAATTGGGTCGATCCGAATGTTGTGTAATGATAAAAAAATAGTATAGATTTAGATTTGGGTCGATCCAATATAAATTGGGTCGCTCCAAATGCTTTGTAATGACAAAAAGGACATCAAAGAAATAAAGAAGATTAAAAAAATAAAGGATAAAAGCAGTAAATTTCGTGTGTAATGACAAAAAAGGACGTCAAAGAAATAAAGAAAATTAAAAAAATGAAGGATAAAAGCAGTAATTTTCAAAATGCAATACTAGCAGACATTAGGAATATATTGATATTGATATTGATATTGATATTGATATTGATATTGATATTGATATTGATGCATTTGTTTGATTGACATAAAAAATATTTATTAAAAAAGAGATGAGCAAATAGATGACATAAGATATATATTAGTTAAGTTGGTTGATAATATATTTTTTTTGGCTAAACTGTTTTATAAAACTTTTCAACCAACATTATAATTTTAGGCTGTATTTTTTTTTTGTTTTCACAAATAAAATCAAAGTAAAAGTTTACCGTCGAGATTGTTTTTCTCCTTCATACTTAAGTTATAAAATATAGCTTTATCGATATTTATTTTTTCCACGCAAAACTTTTTTTGAACATTCTTCAATATGTATACTAATAAATATATTGAAATTTTGTTGTCTCATTTTTCATTAAATATAATTATAAATTTTAAATAGTAAATAACAAAAATCAAGTTATAAAATTTTTATAAAAAATATATGAAAATTTATATAATATAAATAACGCCTTAATTTTGAAATGGCCTAGATTAAATATGTGAGATTTAACTTAATAAAAGTCAGGTCAAAATTTTGAAATGAATCTATGTAAAAAGTACTACCTCTGTCTCTAAATACTTTTCTCATTTCAAATGGACACGTTTGCCAACGCACACTTTTGATCGTTAATATCTTCAATTTCGTATTTGTATTAAATATAAAAACTTCACTGTATTAAAGTACTCATAAATACGAATCCAACAAGATCACTCATGACTATATTTGGTCTTATAAATTAAACGTAAATTAGTAATTTATCTCATGTTATGAACAGGACCGACATTTCAAATGAGCAAAGTATAAAGAGACAGAGGGAGTATTATCTATCTTGTTTACAAATTATTCATCTATTGCGGTTTAAAGTTTGAAGTAAGAACTACACAAATGCAATGATGAACACAATCTTTTAAAATCTAAATCACTCTTTCTTTAAATTATCCGAGCAATAAGTATTTCATCCGCAAAATGTAAATAAGAAGCAAATGTAAAAGCAAAGAAAAATGCTAGAGGTACCAAAATTAGGTACCAAAAATTGTTACCAAATGATGTGTCTTTGTTTTAATTGGTTATAGTTATAATGGGCCCGCCAGGGCCATCCAATCAAAATATTTTAAAAAGCCAAGTGTTTGTTGCCATGTCATTTGGTGCTCAATTTTGGTACCCAATTTGGTACCTGTAGCACTACTCAAAAGCAAAATCATCAGAAGCCCCACCCTCAACCATAAATTTGAAAAAAATACACAATTCAAAATTATTAGTTCAAATATTTTTAATCATGTCACTACACCATAAAAAGCTTTTGCAACCAACTCTTAAAAAAAACTCAAAAATCGTTGCTATTTCCTCAAAAAAAATTACAATTTCAAAGATATTGTAACGATTTTTAAAGGCGTTGCAATTGAATTAAGAAATTGTTGCGTTAGACAAAACTTCATATCAATCGCAACGATTTAAGAAACCATTGCTGTAGAATCATAATTTTGGCCCAAAATTATTGGCGGGCTAGGCGGGAGAATGTTAAAGTTTTGCCCGCGCTGCTAAAACAAGTGGGATTGCCAAAAATAAGAAAAAGAAAAAGAAACACAACTCACACAAAACACAGACAAAACACATACAAACACAGACAAAACACTAAGACAAACACTGAGAGCTCGAAGAGGGGAAAGAGGGGATTAGGGTTCAAGCTCGAAGATTGAAGCTCGACGAACAATCAAGCTCGAACAAGGTGTGTTATCTCTCTATCTCTCTATCTCTCGGCATCGATTAGCTCAATCGATTATGCATGCATCAGTTAATTGGGGCTTAATTAGGTTGATGTTTTTTGTTAAAATTGGGGATTAATTGGGTTTTGTTTTGTGTTATCTCTCTATCTTTCTATCTCTCTATCTCTGCATCGATTAATTGGGGCTTAATTAGGTTGATGTTTTTTTATTAAAATTGGGGATTAATTAGGTTTTGTTTTTGTTTAATTGATTTTAATTTCCTGTTTTTACAAATTTTGGATTATACTTGTTTGGGTTGCTCTGTTTTTTCGAACAAGGTGTGTTACCTCTCTATGTTTTCTGTTCTTTTTTTTGTGTGTTGATTTTATGCTCTGTCATTTTAGCTTTGTTTTTCTACTCTGTTTTATGATGTTATCTATATGTTTTAATGTGTCTGTTTATGCATGTGTATGTATTTTTCGAAAGTTAAAGTTCGTGTTGTGTTTATACAAAATTTACATCTTCTCTGTATTTTCTGTTTATGTTTCTTCGTGTAGATAATAGGTTTGTGAATTTGCAAAGATGAATTGGATATCACTTCCAAAGTATAGTAAGGCATATTGTAATGGGGTAACAGATTTTGTTAGAAATGGATTCGATAATTTTGCAGTTGGGAATGAACTCAAATGCCCTTGTAAAAATTGTAGTAATCGTTTCTGGCACTCTAGGGAAGATATATATGATCATCTCGTATTGGATGGTCCCTGTCCATCATTTGTTAACTGGATATACGAAGTGTCAACCCCTAAGTTTAGAAAATATGATGATGAGATGGAATGTGAAACGGGTATTGGTCTAGGTGATGATTTTGATGAAATGATTCGTGATGAAGGTAGAGTTAGAAGTGGAATGAATGATATGGCAAAAGATTTTTATAAGGTTGTCGAGGAAGGGAAACAGCCTTTGTATCCCGGGTCTAAAGAATTTACTCGGTTAGGTTTTATAGTCAAGCTTTACTTATTAAATTGCACTCATGGTTTTACCGAGTCTGCCTTTAGCGGTATTTTAGAGTTGATAAAGGAGGCCTTTCCTGATTTGGTATTAAGTTAAGATCTACTTGATTTGCTCTATTTAATTTTGACGTGTGACAATCTCTGTATTACTTAGTATTTTTCTGCATTTTTACTTGTGCATATTTTTAGTTTGATGTAATTGCATATTTCATTCATGTGCCCACGTGCCTTAGTAATTCATGTTCTAACTAATTTTTATTGTTCCGTTTTATTTTCAGGATGGCAGAGTATTTTTTCCTCAGGTTTTACCACAAGGGACAGTTTCTTAAAACTAAGTACTTATGTGGTACATGTACAAAGATCCCTACCGAGATAAATTCTGATAAGTTCTCATTCAAAGCACTTATGGACTATGTCAAGGATGATGTTGGATACAATGAAATAGGAGGAGTTTATGTCAAAAAAGTTGGAGGGGCTGGAAATTAGTTAGTAACGATGCTGAAGCTATTGAACTTATGCAAGGCTTAACAGATGGTGCGTATCTAGATCTTTACATTGACACTGTTGTTGACAAAGCAATAGAGCCGGTGAAGCAATTGCAGCCTCATGTTATAATAAGACCAAGGACAAATTTTTTTGAAGGTATATCTTACCTAATTATTTTTTTTTTCTTATCATTTTTTCTGGACATTTTTTCTTTGTATGTAAAGATTTACAGTTGAAACGCAATAGAGATATGTTCTAATCATTTTTTTCTTTGTATGTAAAGATTTGCAGTTGAAATGCAAGTTTGTGACAGTACAAGGGCTTCAAAAAGAGCAAAAAGAAAAGAAAAAATTGGCTGATGATGGTAGTGTGGTGGCTACTAAGATTTTTGGACAGAGTGCAGAAGTTGCACCTAGGGTAGGGCCTCCAGTTCCTGAAGGTACTTAATCTTACCTAATTATTTTTTTTGCAGCCTAGCTCATGTATATTAGGATCATCATTATATGTTCTCATCATTTTTTCTTTTTATATAAAGATTTGCAGTTGAAGCGCAAGAAAGTTAAAGTACAAGGACTTCAACAAGAGCAAAAAGAAAAGAAAAAATTTGCTGATGATGGAAGTGTGGTGGTTACTAAGATTTCTGGACAGAGTGCAGAAGTTGCACCTAGGGTAGTGCCTCCAGTTCCTGAAGGTAATTAATCTTATCTAATTATTTTTTTTGCAGCCTAGCTCATGTATATTAGGATCATCTTTATATGTTCTCATCATTTTTTCTTTTTAGATAAAGATTTGCAGTTGAAGCGCAAGAAAGTTAAAGTACAAGGACTTCAACAAGAGCAGAGAGAAAAGAACAAATTGGCTAATGATGGACAGGGTGCACCGAAGGTAGGGCCTTCAGTTCCACCTACAAGAGCTGAAGGACCACCTGCAGGAGGAGCTAAAGGGCATGTTAAGAAAAAGAATGCAAATGCAGAGACTGAAAATGCTAACTCTAAAAAAGCAAGCCCTGGGGTACCTTAAATATAAATTTATGTGCATATGTGGTCACTTATATGCCATATTCTTTTATTCCGAATTTCTTATTTACTGTTCTATTTTATGTTCAGGTTGCGGATTTTGAAGAAGGAAGAAGGAGGAGAGCTGAAGAAAATAGAATGTACTTGGAGAAAAGTGGGCTAAAGCAAATTGCAGATGATTTATTTCAAAAGCCCAAAACTAAGAAAAAAACACTTGAAGAGGAATGGGCAAGTTGTGATAGGGAATATGTTCTGGGCCATGATAGCCTTTCAAATAGTGAAGAGGACGAAGCCCCCAAGGTACATAGGGAATAATAATTTATGCTATTTTCCATGAATATTGAGTCATCTTATGTTGTTTTTGATGTTTACGTAGATAACCACTAAAGTCAAGGCCGCCATCGGACCATCAACTCGTTCAAAAACAGTGAAGAACGCTGCGAGTACAAAGGTATGATAAATATATTTGAATTTTTCTTCATTTTATGATCGTTGGCTTTTTTTCGTTCTAAGTGTTAATTTTCCTTATATAAGTTTAAATACTAATCAATTTTATTGCAAGGTCATGGTTGAAGACAATTTACCACCTCCCCCGCCATTACCTATTGATTTTGAACAATTCAAACAAATAACAAGGATAGACAATGATGGAATTGGTACAATGGCTGCATATTTAGCATTGCGGAAATCCCAACAGGAGCAAGAGGAAACATATATGATTAATGACCATAATGTTGAAGCAGCAGATGGTAACGATGAAGCAGCAGATGGTAATGGTAATGTTGATGATACAGTTGTACTTGCTAAAGGTATATCTTTTTCTAAACATATGTACTGGAATTACGTACTAAAGTTAAATTTATAATTATGTATTTGTTTGTCTTCCTCATAGAGAAAACTAAAAGTACGAGGCGTAGAGGACCTACGAAAATGAGTGTTGTCTTCACAAGAAAACTAGAAGATAGACCGGTGCTTACCTTGAATCATGAGCTTCAACCAGTGTCTGAAAATAGCAAAATAAGAACTGAGTATGGTAGTTTCTTAGGGGCACTGGCAAGACAATGTGTGCCACTTGACTATATCAGTTGGCCTGTAGTTCCTGATGAACGAAAAAATAGTTGGTGGGAATTTATCAAGGTGAAAACCCGCATTCTTAATTTAAGTTGTACTTGTTCAATTTTGGGTTTTTTTATGACGATCACCTATATGCCGCATATATTCCTTATTTCAATTAAATTATGGTGCAAGTCCAGGGGTACCTTAAATATAAATTTATGTGCAGATTTGGTCACTTATATGCCGTATTTTTTTTTGTGAATTTGTTATTTACTGCTCTATTTTCTAATGATTTTTGTAAATTTTCAATTAGTAATTCAGTTTTCTGTTTTACTTATATTGTAGACAAAGTATATCATTCTCGAGGAAGGTAAGGATTGGTCACTTAGGACTATGGCTGAGTTATGGAGGCTTTACAAGAGTCGTGTCAAGGCTCGATATTATAGCAAATACGAGACTGATGAGGAGAGGTTAAAACACAGGCCTCTAACAATTCCATTGGAACAGTTCAGGGTTTTGCTACAATACTGGGGTGATGAGATTGTCCAGACCAGAGCTGGAAAGAATACTGTAAATCGGTCAAAAGTTTCTGATTCACACAATGCTGGTCGTACAAGTTTTGCGCAGCTCGGTAAAGAAATGGTATGGTAATTAGGGACATTAATAATTCTGTTTCATAATTCTGTGAAAATTGATGACTAACATAATTACTTTCCGGCTCGCTCTATTTTTTAATGCTAGAAAAATAAAACTAAGAGCATTACAACACCCAGAAAAGGCCGAATTTACCCTAAAACCCGCAAGGGTCATAATGAGGTAACACATTAGTTCATTTTTTTTCAAATTATTGTACTAAAAAATATCGTGAATTATCATTTTTTAATTCTACATTCTGGATTACTTGGAATATTTGCAGGGTGAAGGTTCGGATGGTGATGAGGGTGAAGGACCTGAACTGAATTTTGAAGCTCATGGACCAAATTGGCTGGTTGGCAGGAGTGGGAGAACCAGGAAAACAAGGAAAGATATGTCAACAATTGACATCAAAAATTCTGCACAACTTAAACAGCTAAGAGATGAGGTAGCTGCAGAAATGGAGGACAAAATGAACAAGAAATTGGAAAATATTCTGGCAAAATTGGCCGAGAAGAATCCAACTCTCAATATCAATGCAAAAGAGCTATGTGCTACTACTGTTGACGATGGAGATGAGACTGATGCAGTTGAAGAGGAAGAAGAAGAGGAAGCGCTAGCACCATGATGACTAAATATTTATGCAATGTTTAACCGGCCACTAAGTTGGTTTATTAATTATGTATTACTAAGTTAGATTGTCTTTTGAACTTAGTTATTTTGCTTGAACTTGATCATTTTGTGTATGGATGTTGGAAATGATGTTGGAACTGATGAACTGCTTGGTTGCATGGTTGGTTATGAATTGAAATACCAATTAAAATTGGTGGATGCTTATAAAATCTAAAGGTCATGGAGGATTTTTTTTCAGCGTTGCAATAGTTACATAATTGTTGCCATATATGTCATATTCTTTAAAATATTTCATTGCATTTGATTCAAAATACGTTGCCTTAGAGCTACATGAGTCCATGTATTGCAACAATTAACACTAAAAAAATCGTTACAAAAAGTAAGCCATGGCTCCTCCAAGATATTGCAATGGTTTTAAACATGTTGCTATAGCCATTAAATCGTTGCCATATACCCTAATTGAAACGATAATTCAACGTTGCAATATGGTACTAAATTCGTTGCCATAAGGTACCTATGGCAACCAGAGCAAACGATACGCCTGATTTTTCAATAATCGTTGTCATAGACCCTATTGCAACGAATTTAGGGCATATTGCAACGTATTTCAGACGTTGCTGTATCTGTTTTATGGTGTAGTGTGTCATGCCAAATTGAGAAATAAATGAAGAACAAAGAATGAAACAAATAAGATCAATTAAGTTATAATAAGTAAAAGATAAATATGGTAATTGAAATGTAAGATAGATATATTAGAGGAGGAAGTTTAAATTAATACACACATAAGTATGCTTACATGTATCAAAACCACATAAAAAAAAGTATTATTGGTACATGAGAATTTCAGGTACTCTTTCACAATAAATCTGTAGACATTTCACAATAAATATGGCATGCATATTTCATGATCCCTTAGGATGAGCTGATTGGTAGGTAGATGTCTAATTGAGTGTGGTAATGATGAATAGAGGGTTGATTTATAGTTCCTAGGAATTGAGTTGCATGCTTCAGAACAAAACTTTTACACAGTCTCATTGGGTGCTTTTGAGTTAGGCTAAGGTCATGCTTGTTTGGTTGTTTTAGATTTAATCACTTGTTTATATTTAGAATTTTTGTTATTCCCTTGATGGCGTAGGAGCACTAAAGTCTAAGTTTGGGGGAAACCAGGAATTTCATGCTAGTTGTAAATATTTATCAAATAATGGCTAGGTGTCAAATGGCTAGTAGCAGGATCATATTTGTATGAGCAGTCTAGGGTTGGAATTGAGAATTCTCATTCCAGACTGCATATAAAAAATCAAAGAAAAAAAGAGAAAAAATAAAATAAAGTCAATAGTTTAATTGTTAAATGCAAAGTTAACAATGAGTGAGCTCTTTAATACTCGAGTAATTAAGTCTGAGGGGACTTAGTCCTAATAACCTAAAGCCTTGTGGTTTGGGATTGCTGACCTAACGCTCGCTACATGGGTATTATTGTATAAGCCTTTTGGGATCTCATTCATTGCACGGTTAAATAAGCATGTGTATTGTATTATGTGTCGTAATGTATTAATAAATCATGAATTCCTGTCTAACTTGAATAAGGATGGAGGTGTTTCTATGTTATGAAGTCTCTACAGTCTATTCTATTTATAAACCTGTGATTGTCTTGGTGAAGGACATGTATGATTTTTGACCTAGTGTTGGGAGTATTTCTGATGAGCATTGCACACACGCACATTTCTGTTCATGTACTGTTAGTATACGGGGACTTAGTCGAGCTCTGCTTGGATTTATTTGCATTCTTTGAGATGTTTGCTTGTTAGTTGGTTTTGGTAAGTTTGAAGAGGATCGTTGCATTTTTCATATTAGTTGCATTTATGCATTGCATTGTTTAGTTACAAGGATTTTGTGGGTACATTCGCTATAGGTCCTCACGAGACCTTACTCGTCCAATAGGGCTGCCTAGGGGTTTAAAGGGCTTGTTGCATATGCCAAATGCAACCGTGATCACCTACGGAAGTGGTACTAATTAGTTAGTTAGTTGTAATTGTTTATGCTTGAGGACAAGCATCAGTTTAAGTTTGGGGGTATGATAAATGGATTTTATATCCACTTGGAGCGTTCCATATCGGCTTAAATTGATTAACTTGGTCTCAAGTTTGTTGTATTTTTGATGTGTTTTGTGTAGTTGTGCAGGTTTGTAGCTATCGGTTAGTGTTGGTGTTTCTAATCGATATTAGAGTGGAATTAAGCATTGGAATGAAGATTGGACACTTGTGTTGTGCTATCAAGGAGTTACATGTGTCTTGGTATTGAAGATGTTAGCTAATGCAAAAGAAACGGAGGAGAAAGGAGCAAATTTGTGTAAAATTTGGATTTTCTGGATAGGTTGCGCAGTCTTCACTGTTTTGGCCATATCTGGAGTTCTAGAAGTCCGTTTTCAGCGATCTTACTGTCTACGCGAAGCCTGGGAGATTTTCTACAATCTTAGACATGTATTCCATGTGCAGGCTGCGCGTGGTGGGCTCAGGTAGCGCGAAGAACAGACTGCTGGGCGCAGGTTATGCTGAAAAATTCTGCCAGATTGCTGATTCACTGTTTTGGCCATACCTTGAGTTCTACAAGTCCGTTTTGGACGATCTTACAGTCCACGCGAAGATAACGGAATTATCTTTCATTCTAAAGTGATCCAGAGGTTCAATTACAACTGGAACGGTCTAGAAATACTGAAGAAAAGTCAGCTATGAATTTTCCTTAAAAATAGAATCAGTTTAGGAAACGTATTTTGCAGAAATTCTATTTTAACTCTATTTTGGGGAATTTCTTGCTGGGCAAGACTTCTAGAGCCTATTTAAACACATCCTACCATTGTAATTGGTATCACCATTACATATCAATTAATTAGGTTTATTTGTATCTTTTTATACTTTGTTTTTATCATGGTTTCATCAGATCCCATGATGACAAGAGGTTCAATTATGAGCTAATCGTTGTCATGGGATTCTAACGGATTTATTTATGGAGCTTTAGTATCTTGATGCTTTACAGATCTGTGTGTGATGCATATTTGATATCCTCGTATGGTTGTGCTTTAAGAATTTAGATGCGTAGCTAACATCTAATTTGTTAATCTCTTGTGAAGCGAGAGTGGATCTTAAGATTTAGAACTTGCCATGCTAGCATAGGATAGGTTGATGTTTTAACACCATGATTTGTAGCGTAAATAGAGATATTACGTTGCCCTATGTGATCTTAATAGACAACTTGTTCTTCAACCGTTATGTTTTCAAATCTTGTAGAGATATAGGGTCTAAGCATAATTGGTGTCTATACATCTTCTATCTCTTTTGTGGATGTATGGATAGTTTGGTATATGTATACATAGAGGTAGCATGTACTTGTTTCGTGTTATCTGATCGGATATCATGACCATTGCATATAGTGATTAAAGGCGTCAGATCTAAGCAAAGTATTTAATGAAGTTAGGATTCCATGCTTTCTCTTACAGAAGTAATTCGATTCCAATTCTTATTAGTTAGTTAATTCTTAGTTTGTTAGTTTACTTCTTAGTTAATTTTAGTTAATTAAAACCCAATCTTGTTATATGTCTTAGCAGTGAATAAAAACCATACATTGTTGCATAGGTGCATTAACTGAATTGAAACCTAAACCAGATCTCTGTGGGAACGAACTCAACTTTATTCTATATTACTTGTGACCACGTACGCTTACGTGATTTAGTGCAAACAAACGGAAAGGAGATGTGTCTCTCCATATTAGCTTTATCCTTTCATTTTACTATTATTATAAATATATAGGTTACTGATAACTCATCAGTCACACAACTTTAAACTCATTTAAACACAAAATACCAAAAAATATTAGAGAGATGGGAGAGATGGCAAGCCATTGGAACATTCTCAAGCCACAGTACTTTAAACTAAATGTTCATGGTTGTTATAGAGATAACCCCTTGCAGAATGGGAACAAAATTGGGGTAGGGGCTGTTATCAGAGATGATACGGGCAAGATTGTGAGGATGCTAATAGGTACTCATGCAGGATTATCTGAGAAGAGGATCATGTGCTTTGCCATGATGATGGGGCTGAGGCTTGCATGGGAGGAGAAGAAGCCATTGGTTATTCTTGAAATGGATAACTGGTTTGCATTTAAGGCCTATTATGGAAAATGGGATGAAGAATGCAAGTATGAAATAAACCAGATCCAAAGACGAAGGAGTGACCAGAATACGAAGGTTGAAGTGAACTACATCCCTCCTCTTGCCAATCAATTGGCAATTTTCCATGGAAAATCTTCTGTGCCAACCATCCGTCCTTGAATTCACTTTTCCAGCAAAGAAGCGATTTGGGAGTGTTCTTGCAATTTTGTATGAAGATATGGGACTTGGCTCTCCATGGATACGCTGCAGTCATGATGAGGAGGATGAAGGTGCAGACTTGCAACCATTGGCTTCAAGTGTAGGTATAATTTCAATCCTTTTCTATATTACTTATAATATAATGCATGTTTCCTTTTCCCAAGTTCATATTACTTATAATGTAATTTCAATCCTTTTCTATATTACATGTATATTACTTGTTCTTATACCATATTTGTTCTTCACTGATTTTCTCCTGTCTTTGTTTTCTCTGTCTAGTTCATAGCCTTGTGTTTTGTATCTGTAAGATAATATTAATTATTGTTATAATTAGATATGCATAAGTACATGTTTGTTATGATCCTTCTATGAAAGAATCAAACAAGTTGAAGTTGTGATTATGTGTATACTTGTTCATGTTTGTTATTCTAGGGATTATGTGTATATTAATATCTTATTTTTTGAATTTATTTTTTCCAGTTACACGTATAAACTTCACAAGAATAATAAATCTTAAAACTGATTCGTGAAACTTTCATTATTCGAAAAATGACAGAACATTTAAATAAATCCTACTATATTGTTCTAGAAAATTTTGTTTGTTTACCTCGTACATAATTTTGATAGCAAAGTAAGAATGATTATATAGCCAATGTTAACTCATTGATACCTTCTTCTGGTTTCCTCTAACAGTGGTAGAGCAGAACAGTCCGGGAGGGATCATCATTCGAGAGGAATTCGGAGACAGCCATGAAGCCTAGTTATTCTATTTATATTATTAGTTTTTTGTTAATGCATGTTTTTATGAACTCATGTTTTTAAGTCTGGTTTCTGAATATTTGAATGGGTTGGTTATGCAATTGGTTTTTGAACTCATGTTTTTTGTTAATATTTTGATCAAGGTTTTAAGAGCTCACGCACTATTGTAATCTTTTATGTTTGGTATTTTAAGTGTTTCATTATTTTGATTGTTGATGGAGTATTGGGAAATGAAAGTTCTTTTTCCAAGTTTTTGACTTGATCAAGTTTTTATGAAAGTGTATATATAGTTGATGCTCTCACTGGTGGTTCAGACCTTAGGAGTGTATGCATTTACTCTCATTGCCGTGTACAAGGGTTGTTTAATTTAAGGCAATTTTTTCAAAAAAAAACTCTCAAAAAATAGGACAATGGTTTTACCTAAAAGCCGTTGTCACCTATTTTCTAAAGTAGATGATTAAGACAACGAGTTATACACCCTTGTGTGAAAATATTTTACTCAACGGACCTTAAAATCAGTAGTTTACATGCTTGCTTTTTAACACTGGTTTTTCAACACCATTGTCTCGTATTATTAACACAATGTCTGAAGGCATATTATGTACAACGGTTTTTATGAATTGAAACACACTTGTGTTAATACACGTAACATAATACTTTCGTAAACAGCCATTGTCTCATCTAACCAAAGGGGCACCAGTTAGACAACGTTTTTAAAATTTTTGAATAATCGTTGTCTGTAGCAAAAAGACACAACGCTTTTTCGTTAGCTAACAGTTCACCGTTGTTAAATTTTGTGGGACAATGGTGTTTTTCGTGACCATTGTATGATGAGTGTTGTCTAAAGCTGTTTTTCTTGTAGTGACGAAGAATCTGGATGAACCGAGCGATTCTGTTAATTGAAGAGGACGATTCTATTTCTTTTAGAAAGAAGGTATACAGATGCGCCTAGGGCTACTCCCTTCATTTCAACACGCGTAAGAAAGAATGGCAAAGAAAGACAAGGGAAAGAAAATAAAACAATTATACCAACGAGCCAATATATACCATCAAAGAGAGAGAAACAAAGAGTGTGTATGAGAGTCCTAACCAAAATCAATTGAAACCATCAGAAAAACCCCAACCAAAATCCACGTTTACCCTAGAAAAATCTAACCAATAGAAAGAAAAAGACGAAGGAGAGAGAAAATAATCGGAACACTGGCTGCATCCATAATCAAAATAGCCAAAGAACTCATATTAACTGATTCGGGGCAAAAAAACACAATTAGAAATCTAAATCAATATCATCCAAGAAAAAAAACACAACTGATTTGAAAAAGAACACGAAAAGAAAAAATAATCGATGCACAAGTTTTTAATACAACATGCAGAAGACATCGTGTTCAACTCTCAATCAACCTATCCCAGATCGAATCACCTAACTCTAGATGATGATAAAGTTTGGAGAGAAGAGAGAAAATTAGGGTTTTATCATAATGCAATTTGTTATTGATTACAATACGAGGAGGACTTACTAAACAATAAGAAAAGAAGTTACCCTATCAAATGAAACTATTATAATAATAAAACTATCCAATAATAATAATATTATATATGTTAACAACATTGAGGGGGCCTACTAGACCCATGAGCTGGTCTAGGTATACTCCGGCCAACAAAAGCAGCTCTCCGCCCTACAGATTGCAATGATATAACTGTTAATTAACAACGGACCACCCTACAGATGAATGTCAATCAGATATACGATTAAATACAAAAGGTCGTTTGATAAAAAAAAAATACAAAAGGTCGGATCAGAGTGACATACATACAAACAAATAAATGAACTAAACAGAAAATGTGGTAGGATTGAAGCCCTAGATTTCTTTCTATACCAAATTCCAATAGTATGTTAAGTAACTAAATCATGTAAAATTTTATGGTGTTAAAACAAAACTCATACTCGATCATATACTATTCAACAATAATTATATATTGTTTTCTAAAAAAAATTATACTAAGTACCTTGTGGATGAATCTAATAGATATATCAAAGCAATTAATTTTTTTGAGACTTAAAACTGAAGTGTGATATCAATTTTTTGTGTAGAGTGTTACTTGGGATACGCGAACCGAGTATACGCTGTACAAAATGTTTAGCATCTACCAGTGGAGACGATGATATGTCATGAGAAGTTGATTGATATGGAGAAAGTACAAGGAGAAGAGTGATGATCAGTAACATGAGTAGTTTCATCACCAAAGAAGATGCAGCAACTAATCTCAATATGATATAGTATTACTTGCTTACATGAGAGCTAAGTGGATCGAGTCGTGTGTAAATACAGGCAGTAATTAGTTCCATGCTTGATGAATTTATATATAATTGAAGAATCTCAATCCCTTTCATGCACCAACCACAATTATTAGAAGCTAGAAGATTAAGGACGGATCGATGTAGAGGTTCACGGGACTTGCGTGCATCAAAGGAAGTTTCCATATTCATAATTAGTCAAGAGTAAGCCACCCACCATTTACAAAAGTGATACAATTAGTCAAGTAAATCAGTTGATTAATTATAGGGTAATGCTAAACATAGCCCTTAGGCTATGGTTAAGAATGAATGTAAGTGGATAAATGCATTTAATATGTCAGTTTTGCACGGAATTCATCAATTTTCCACATATCTCAATATGATTATTTAGCAATTTGAAAATTTTAATTAATGGAAATTGATGTAAATACATGGGGTCCACTATTATTACTTGAAAAATTAAATTATTATTATAAAGAACCATTAGAAAACCAAAAATTAATTAAATAACTAAGACTAAAGGTTGAAAACATGAGAATATTTAGGGTGCTGATGTTTGCACACCCTAAATTGATTGTTGCACACCCTTATATGTTTAATTGACCAAGTTATCCTCATGTTATTTCATATTGCCCTTTATGTCCATTCAATTAGCATGCATTTTAATCAAGTAAAATTTTCCGGCAAGAGCTTTCCTTGTTCAAGTACTTTATTTTCCTTCGGCGTCAATTCCTTGCGGCTAATTCTCACTGACTGGAAGTGGTTTTGTTGTATTATTTTATTATTAGATTAGATTAGATTATTAGATTATTATTAGATTAATAGACTTAGTTTTACATTCTAGATTTCTTCAACTTATTACTATCACTTTCATAATTCTCCTTGTGAGGGTGGTCTGTCTTCTCTACTCTGAATCGATCCAGCAAATCATCACCACATAGAGGTAATACAGTAATACAGGAGTGCACACAAGGTGCTTGTGTGAAGTCCCGAGAGAATAAAAGCTCACATTAGGGGGAGATTTGTTCAAGATCCGTTACATATAAAGTAACAGATAATAGTCACCAACTGTACTGGTTATTCCTGACCGCCGTATCGCCGGAAGAATAATTTATAACACCACTAGCATTTTAGATTCTTTTAACTAACAATAAATTAGTAGATATTTGTGTGTTTTACCGTGTTTGCAGGTTTAGCTTACCGGAATATCAAGCTCATCCGAAGTTGCATTCAAAGTCTGGTATCATTTTACTTTTGTAAAATATTATTTCGAAAAAAAAAAATATTGTTGTCAATCATTTAATTATTATTTATTGAGTAACCACCTCTATTTTTTCCTGCATTTCAATTGTCATCTAAATTTTACCTTTTGACGATGTCGCGTAGTTTGCGTGTTGGCAGTTTGAATTTAGGTACATTAACGGGCAAATTTTTGGAGTTAGTGGACGTGCTGAAGAAGCGAAGAGTGGATGTGGCTTGTATTCAAGAGACTAGGTGGAAGGGGGCTCAGTCAAGAGAAGCGAACGGGTATAAATTGTGGTATTCAGGTCTTGCCAACTCGAGGAACGGAGTGGGTATTCTTTTGGCGAAGGATCTTAAAGACAACGTCGTTGAAGTGAAAAGGTGCAACGACAGGATCATGTCCGTCAGAGTTGTGGTTGGGGAGAAGATGGTGAACGTGGTCTGTGCGTATGCCCCTCAAGTCGGTTTAGGCGACTCTGAGAAGGAGGCTTTCTGGGTATGTTTAGATGAGTTGGTCGGAAGTATTCCTGACGACCAATTTTTAGTGCTGGGTGGCGATTTTAATGGTCACATTGGTGAGAGGGCAGATGGCTATCTCAGCGCGCATGGGGGTTTCGGCTTCGGGGTCAGGAATGTCGGTGGGTCCGCATTGTTGGAGTTTGCTACTGCCGAGGAGTTGGTAATTGTGAATTCTGTTTTTCAGAAGAGGGCAGAGCACCTCGTCACCTTTAGTAGTGGGGGGCACAACACCCAAATCGATTACCTACTTATGCGCAGGCGTGATGTTAGGGCGTGCGTGGATTGCAAGGTGTTCCGGAGCGAGGCATGTGCTTCCCAGCACCGTCTGTTGGCCATGGATCTTTTCATGGGGGATCGAATTGTTCGCAGGACGAGAGAGTCTAGACCAAGAATCCTTTGGAAAGATTTGAAGGGCGAGAAGGCGGCCGAATTCAGGGAGACTCTGTTCAACGAAGGTTGTTTTGCGCGTGGTGGAGATGCCAACTTTAGGTGGACCAACATGGCGAAGGCTATTCGGTGTGTGGGCGAGAAGGTGGTGGGGGTTTCCTCAGGAAAGTTCAGTGGTCTTAAGGAGTCGTGGTGGTGGAACGAGGAGGTTCAAAAGAAAGTAAAGGCTAAACTTGCGCTCTTTAAAGAGCTTTTGTCGATTTGTGTAGGGGAGGAGAGGTTTCTAAAGATGGAAGAGTACAAGGTGGCGAGGCGAGAGGCAAAAAAGGCTGTGGCGAAAGCCAAAGCCGAAGCCTATGAGGGGCTCTACGAGCGCCTAGATACCAAGGAAGGAGCGAACGCTATCTTTAAACTAGCTAAAGCTAGGGAGAGAGGGCGGCGCGACCTGGGTTCTGTTAAGTTTGTTAAGGATGATTCATGCCAAATGATAGTGAATGAAGATGCTAATAAGGAGAGGTGGAGTTCGTATTTTCATAATCTTTTCAATGAGGCTAGGAGTAGTGGTGCCGGTGTGGAGCAAGAGGTCTCTCTTTCGACTGTGCATTCTTTTGATTCATGTGAGCGTATCAGCAAGGATGAAGTCAAGGTTGCCCTTCAAAAGATGGCTAGAGGGAAGGCGGTTGGTCCGGATCAGATCCCAATCGAGGTGTGGCTTTGTCTTGGTGAGGTTGGCGTTCAATGGCTAGCAGATCTGTTCAATGTTCTTCTCTTGGGTGCTAAGATGCCAGCTGAATGGAGGCGTAGTATTGCGGTCCCTTTTTTCAAGAACAAAGGCGATGCTCAGAGTTGTAGTAACTATCGGGGTATTAAATTAATCAGTCATACTATGAAACTTTGGGAGAGAGTGGTTGAATGTCGGATTAGAAGAGAAGTTCAAATCTCAGAGAATCAATTTGGTTTTATGCCCGGGAGATCGACGACCGAGGCCATTCATCTCGTCAGACGCCTTATGGAGAAGTTCAGGGAGCATCGCAAAGACCTCCATATGGGGTTCATTGATCTTGAGAAGGCTTATGATAGCATCCCCCGTGAAGCTATTTGGAAGAGCCTTGAGGAGAGGAGAGTGTCATCGTCATTCATTAGGGTGATTCAAGACATGTACTCCCAAGCTAGTTCTTGCGTCAGGACCCCAGTTGGTAACTCCCGTTTTTTCCCTGTTGAGATTGGGCTACACCAGGGGTCGGCCCTAAGTCCTCTTCTTTTCGCCCTTATCCTAGATGTCATGTCGCGAGGGATTCAAGATGGCATCCCTTGGTGCATGCTTTTTGCTGATGATATCGTGTTAGTGGCGGAGTCGAGGGTGGAGGTGAACAAGAAGTTGGAGTTATGGAGATCTACTTTAGAGCCCCAAGGCTTGCGTGTGAGCTGGTCTAAAATCGAGTATCTCTGGTGTAACTTCAGTGGTGAGGCCAGCGAGGAAGGGGTGGAAGTTAGGATTGAAGATCAGATCGTCCCTCGTACGGATAAGTTCAAGTATTTGGGTTCGATCATCCAGAAGGAAGGTGAGATTGAAGACGATGTCACGCATCGTATCAAGGCAGGGTGGCTAAGGTGGAGGGCAGCGTCAGGGGTGATGTGCGACAAGAAAGTCCCGTTAAAGTTGAAAGGGAAATTCTATAGAGCTGCAATCCGTCCTGCGATGTTATATGGTTCGGAGTGTTGGGCGGCGAAGAAGGCCCTCGAGAGCAAGTTGGAAGCGGCCGAAATGAGGATGTTACGGTGGTCTTGTGGGCGCACGATGCTGGATAGAATTCTGAATGCAGTTTTTAGGAGCGAGCTTGAGGTGGCACCTTTTCCTACGAAAGTTAGGGAAGGGAGGTTGAGATGGTTTGGCCATGTCCGTAGGAGGCTGGCTGAAGCCCCAGTGAGGAGGGTCGAGAGTCTTTCGGTTGTTGGGGTGAGGAGGAGAGGCAGACCGAGGAGGTCGTGGGAAGAGCAGCTTAAGTTGGATTTAAAGGCCTTAAACTTAAATGAGACCATGACCACAAATAGGTGTTCTTGGAGGCACCAGATCAGAGTGGTGGATTCTCTTCTAGGGAGTGGCTCTGTTGTTGAGAGCCTCAGAGTTGGGTTGTCTCGGTTAGTTTTATCTTAGATGATTCGGCAGGTTCATTCTCATTGTCTCATTGTTTATTATCTTCTGTTTTCTAATTTTTGCAATTGCATGGAGCTTGGCCAGATGCCATCTTAGATCTGAGTGTTTTGCGGAGCGGAGTAGTCATTCCCCTGGTAAGTAAGCCCCATGTGTTCAAAGCCATGGGCTCAGGTATGACGATGAGCCTTTTTAAAATCTTAGACAATCCTTGTGAATAGCACACACCATTAATCTATTGTGCACTTAGCCGGGGGTCTTCACGGAAACAGCCTCCCTACTTAAAAACAGGGGCATGGTCTGCGTACATCTCACCCTCCCCAGACCCTGCTCTGAGCGGGATATATTGGGTATGTTTGGTTTGGTTTTAATCAAGTAAATTTGTATACTGTTTGGCCTCCATAAGCTATCATGATTGTTTCTTGTTTTTTTTATATTATTACATTATAAATTTTAATATTTTATTTTGCATAGTTATATGCAAGATATAATACATACATCTTTTTTATTTTATTTTGCTAAATATAACACATACATCTTTTCGGAAGTTGAATAAAATATTTATTTCTAAAATCAATCATCTTTACATTATTTACGAATTAAATAAATTTTGTTTTAGTTATAATTATTTAAAATTATGATAAACATTATAAATGTTATATATGAAAAAACTTATTTTCTTAAAAATCTAATGAAAATAAATAGAAGCGGTAATGATAATATTACGTTAATACTTAATACTAGAAAAGTATTATTTAATTAACATGAAACAAAGACATATGGCATAATGGAAATATGTAACTTTGTTGTAAATAAAATATGGTGCACTAATTTGACTTTAATTTATTTATTGTAATGTTGGAAAAAATTATAGATATATAGTACAAATGATAATTGATTGATTTATGTTTAACTTACCGAATTAAAGAAATAGTCAGAGTTGTCTTTGATATTATAACTAGTTTTTATTTAAAATTTGTATAAAATTCCATGTAATTCAAATTTATTTGTAAAAATAAAAAATGAGAATACACAATTCAAGATACAAAAGAATGCTTTAATAAAACAAGAGGAATATAATGGTCAAATAGAATAAAAGGGTGTGCAACCATCAGCACTCAATATTTAATGTTTAACCATAATCCTTAGGATTATAGTTAGCATTTTCCTTATTTATATAGGGATACTGCTCCGTTCATTTCGCTAGTAATGCTTTCTTAAGGCCCGTTTGGGAAATCTTATTTTTCAAAAATAAGTTACTTATTCTGAAAAAAAGTTAGAAAATATGTACTTTTTTCTAAAATAAGTAACTTATTTTTGTAAGATAACGAATGTTAAACTCCCCATACACATTTTTCTCTAAAAACAATTATGTAAATACGAATTTTTTTCCGAAATAAGTAACTTATATATTACCGTTAAGATTTGCCAAACATGCTCTTAGTCCTCTCTCCTCCATTCCATTAGTATTGTCCATCACTAAAAATTCATATTTTATTTTATTATATTAATATTCAATTTATAATATTAATTTTACTAAATGAAATCAGAAATGAAGACAAAATTAGTAGGAGGGAGAAAACAAATTTTGTTATTGACAAAATTTATTCAACTAGCTAGATGACCTAGATTACCTCCTGTTTAGTTATCCTTGATTAATGTGGACAACCTTTTCAAATTTTAAAAATACTTAAATATATATGATAAAAAGGGAATTTATATTTGTAAAATATTACACATTTTTTTATATTATGAGTAAGGTTTTACATAAAACTCTCTTAAAGAAAGAATGAGAGAACCTGAGATTAAAAAAAAAATCTAAAAATTTGTTTACTTTTTTTATGAAAGAATCACATGTTTATATTTTCATTGTCATTGTATAATTTTTTTTAAATTTTGAAATTGATTTTAAAATTAATTTTTGAAAAGTGGTTATCCAATTCTTTTTTAACAGAGTTCTCCCATGAACCATGAAGTGGGATATTTTTTTTTTGCTAAATGAACTGGGGATATTTACATGTAATAGATATGATATGCAATTCCAGTATAAACAAACAATTTTTCTCCCTTTCCTCGAATAAGCGTGCAGGAGAAAAAGGAGCCGCCGATCCCAAATACGAAGGTCGTCCTAAGCTAGTATTCAAAGGCACACTTATCTGAGCGTGGAAAAAAGTGGTCTCCAACCCAGGTACAAATCCAGCGACTCATTTCAACTTGATCAATGAAACTGGTGGAAGTTGCCATAGCATTAAAAAATACAAATTTTACACTGAAATATCAGGATTATTGCACTGTTGTGCTTTACAATCAATATCATACACTGCAATAATAATCATTCGATGCAAATTTTACAAATTTTTTCTTAAAACTTAGAATGACATAGATGTATATTCATCTTTTATTAAAATTTTCTTCCACGCAACAGGAATGGGACCTCTTTTAGAATGACTCTTGCAAACGTTCTCACGGCTCCCGCCTACAGGTTGCAATGAAAAACTTTATAATTAAGTTCATAAAAAGTATAAAGTACAAAATCCCTCGACCAGCATATATAATTAGATTATAAATGTCAAGTAATTACTATTTAGAGTTAAAAATGGAAATTTAGAGTACTTGAGTGAAATTATTACTTCCTTTTAACTTCAGAGAGCAAGCGCCGTGCAGAATAGTTAGCATATATCAGCTGGTAGAGTCAGTGATTTGAAATAAAGTATTATTGGTTGAAATGTTTATAAAAACATTAGCTCCCATATATCACAATTAACCACTAAGGGGTTGAGTTGGCACAGTGGTAAGTGCCCAATCCGTGAACCGTGAGGTGACGGGTTCGATTCCTGCCACTACAGGAATTTCGGCTAAATTCGACCGGGTACTTACGGTCGAAATTAGCTAATTTCGACGGCCACCTGATCGGTCGTTTTTAGTGTGGTCGAAATTAACTTAAACGGTCGAAAATAGCTAATTTCGACCGAATAACTTCGACCGGTTAATTTCGACCAGATCCGGTGAATTTCAAGATTTCCCAAATTTTTGTCTGAAAATTCAAATGCGTTTCTAAAATTTGAATTTCCCGCCCAAGCATACTAAATTCGACCAGTTACAGTCAAAATGTAATTTCGACCGCTTTGCGTCGTACATTATTTTCGACCGTTCAAGGTCGTATATAGATGTATGTACTTCGACTATATTTGGTCGAACATAATGACTAATACAAAATTTTGGTGTGTTTTACTCGGCTGGAAATGGTCGAATACATGTGTAATTTGTTTTTTTAAAAATTAATTTCGACCATTTTAGGTTGTAAATTATTATTTATTTGTCCCTTAAATTTGACCAGTTTCGGTTGTTCATATCATTCCATAAAGATTTAATAGCCAAATTTAGGGGTCCCCTCCAAGCATTCACAAACAATCCCAAAGGAGCATTCACACTCTAAATCAGTTGTTGAGTACACAAACTCTAATAATGCAGAAAATAAGCAGCAAATATAAGTACTAAAATCAGTTACCAAATCCTTAGATTAAAAAGGTACCAACATCAGTTGGTACTAACAGCAGTTGCAACACTTAGATTAAAAACAGTTACCAAATCATTCACAAAAGCCCATCAGGGAGCAGGTTTAACATTACTAAATATATAAAGTCATACTAAGGGATCAGGGAACAGGTTTGACCTAAGACAGAGGAAACATGTAAGCATCCCCGTCTATCTCTTCATCGTCTGGTTCATTATGGTGGTCTCCACCTCCAAGGTCTCCTACAGGGATCAACAATTCCTTCCCTGGCACAGTCTCCTACAGGCACACGCACATATCAGAAACTAATTCAAAAAATTGTATATATAATTGGTAATTATTGATATCACAAAGCAGATTCGGATCTTTTAGCCACCAGGATTAAGTTTATGAAACTTGGATCAAAACCTGGTTCCTTTCAGACTGATGGGAAGAATGTTAGTTGTGATACTCACAAACTTAAAATTATTATATGTCTTCTATTTATGTTGTTATGTTTAAGTTTTCTAAGTGTAAACCCTAATTTACTTCTACGTTCTCTAACAATTGTCCTAAGTTCATTTGATTTGAGTAACTCTTTACATCAACTAATATTACCCCTTAGTACCATTTCAAACCTGGCTAGTGGTTAAACTAGGGGTCCGTAAGGCATGAAAAGCAGCTTCAGGTCATTATGTTTTACATGTAATATTTAAAAAAGAAAGAAAATTACCTCTTCAATGACCTTGTCATTGTCCTTCAAGATTTGACGAAGCAAACCGTTTGCAGCCCGCACATAATGTGATTGCAGAGAATGTTGGCTCGGGTCCGGAAACGCAGCAGCGACCAACTCACGCAGACATGTATCCAAATCAGATTTCTTCACCTCACTCATAGGGAAGGAACGGACCATCTGCCCCACCTCATCTAAAATCTTCGACATCGTCAGATAAATTTCATCCGGAACATCATGAGAAATTGTCTTTTTCTGTGAGCTGACCCATTGTGCTGCTTCCCGTGCTCCGAGAAGCTCTCCCACCGTGCTTTGGGGGTGAAGGATGATCTTCCCCTTCTTCGGCGGCCTAACCTGTAGTGTCAAGAAATTTAGCCGAATTTCCTGCTGTCTTACATCCCAAAGAATTTATATACATTCATAATTTCATATAGCAAGAAGGGACCAGTGCACAGAACAAGGAATGTAAAGTCAAGCCAACTGAACCGAAATTACAATGCACATTTTCTTAACATAAAACACAACTGAACCGAAATATATTATCAAAATTTCCCGATAAAAGAACTACACGGCATAAAATGCTTAGCATTATGTTACAATTTAAGCTTGCTAATCTCAAAATATAAACCTATACTGCAAAATTATCAAAACAAAAAAACGAATACGAACATTCGAAACCAATAATTAAACAGAGTAATAAGCATAGATATTTTGAGATAACCCTGCAGGATGAAACTTTCCACCTCAAAGAAAATCCTAGTTAGCCATATCGACACTGCTAAAACTTGTGGCTACATGGTCTTAATTACGTACATAAAAAATGATTCATGCGACCAACAACAGGTGAAGCCTAACCTGCACTGCCGCGATGAGGTCCTTCTTTCGGTAAAGTTCTTTTTTTCAGACCACACCTTTCTCATTTGGAAATCTACGATCAAATTGCTTCCATTCATCTCCATCTGCTGGGTGACTTAGTTGGCCTTCAACTACAACTCTATCATGGTGCCATCTCATACATTTTGCAGCCTTCTCGGCCATGTATAAACGCTGCAATCTTATGGTGATAGGAAAGTACCGCAATATCTTTCGTGGGATCTTTTGTTTTTTCGGATCTTTTTGAACTTTGTATCGATCCCCTTTGCATATATCACAATGTGTTTTATTCTCATTTTCCTTGTAAAACAACATGCAATCATTCTCACAAGCATCAATCTTTTCATACTCCATATTCAGTCCTTTAATCATCTTTCGCACGGTGTAGTACTTCTCAGGTAATTTATGATCATCAGGCAATACTAATCCAATGAGATGAAGCAACTCATCAAAAGCATTATTGCTGCAATTATGCCTATTCTTCCAATCAAGCAACTCTATTACGTACTCAAATATTGTGAAATTGACATTGCCTGGATAAATTGGTTCAGAAGCAATATTCACGTGTCTATAAAACTCTGCTGCTGTTGCATTTGGTTCTTCTTCAAAATCCTCACAATCCTGAAAATCATCATCATGTGCATCATACATAACATCATCTCTGTAATTAACATTAGCAGAACTCGTTCCAACTTCGACCCTTGGCATATCTTTCTCACCATGACAATCCTATCGAGTGTACCATTGCATGATACCATGTCTATACAAATCGAGTTTCACGGTAGAAGGATTCTTATAACAAGAATTTCCACATTTTTTACACGGGCATCTTATAAGACCATTGTCTTCTTCTTGCATATGTTGTATAGCAAATGTAATGAAATTATCCACACCAATTTTGTATTCTTGTGTTAAATATTTTGCCTCATTATATCGATTACGACCAATCCAACTACAATCGGATGCCATCTACAAGTAAACAATATGTAAACAATGACATAAGGCAAATGCAAGCCTAGAAAATAAAAAATTATGCAAAATTATCATAATCACACTAATTGGAACACATAATTTATGTAAACATGAATATATGCAAAATTATCATAATCACACTAATTGGAACACATAATTTATTTAAACATGAATATATGCAAAATTATCATAATGACACTAATTGGAACACATAATTTATTTAAACACGAATACTAATCGGAACATAAATAATAATATTTACATGATTAACAACTTCAAAAATACTTACTTGATAATTTAGGAGTAGCACATGAAGCAAAAATGTTGAATCAAGGGAAGAAATGGTGAAAATGGGGAAGAATGTAACAATAAGGCGAATGGAAAGAAAAGAGGCAGTAGGTTTCTGCTTGAGACCGGCTAAATTCGACCGTAACTGGTCGAATTTAGTAAATATATTTTCGACCGCAACTGGTCACAAGCAAGGTTCAACAGAATACGGTCGCATTTACTAATTTCGACCGATTCGGGTGGAACCTACTAAATTCGACCGATTCCGGTCGACAAAGCTGTTCTCACTTTTGGCTCCAATTTTCCCGCCTGCGTAAACTTTCGAAAAAATAAGAGGGAATTTTCCCGGCTACTCCAAATTTTAAAAGGCGACCAGATTCGGTCGAAATTAGCTATTTAATTGGCGGAAACTTTTGAGCTGACTTTTGGCGGCTGCTAATTTCGACCGGCTTTAAAAAACGGTCGAAATTATTACTAATTTCGACCGCGTATTTTCGACCGTTTTGACGTTCGACTATATATGGTCGAAATTAGCCGGAACTGCTAAATTCGACAGGATTCGGTCGAAGTTAGCCGCAGTCGAAAATATATGGTCGAATTTAGCCCAGCTGTGTTGTAGTGTGCCGAGGGTCAAAAACCGGAAACAATCTCTCTACCTTTGTGTAGGGGCATGATTGCGTACATCCTACTCCCACAATTAACCATTAGCTTCCCTTGCTACATCACCATCAATGTACAGAATACTTTAATTATTTTGATTTTGGCCATAATCAAGAATTCATGGTGTAGACTAATTCGTACCAACATAAAAAAATTTGTTAAAAACATCAAATGGATATTATCATTCACATTCACAAACCTGTGTAGAGATAAAGTGACATATATAGTAGATATCAAATGGAGAATTTTCAGAGACGTAATCATAAATTAGTTAGAAATTATCGAAATTAACTACACATCAAGAACTGTTAATCTCGTATCCTTTTGTAGTATATATCTCAAATACCTCGCCTAGTAGCATCAGCAGTTGAAGATGATAAAGAAAGTATGAAGTGAAGACTGATTAGTAACAAGAGCACGTTGATCACTACAATATATGATGAAGCTGATAAGTGGATTTTATATCCACTTGGAACGTTTTGTATCGGCTTAAATTGATCGTTTGACCTCAAGTATGTTGTGTTTTTTATGTGTTTTTAGTGAATTCGTGCAGGAATATGAGTCGGATGTGGGGTGATGTTTTCCATGGTTATATGGTGGATTTTGAGGTCAAGAATGAAAGTACATGAAATTGCGAGAGAGCCGGAAGAAACGGAATGAAAATCGGAGTTAAAACGAAGAAAATAGAGCAAAATCAGCAAATGAACAGTAGGTCGGGCGCGGGCGCGCCTAATTTGTACTAATTTCGGGCGCTGGCGCGCGCGGTGAGGGAAAAATCAGCCAGAATTTCTGATTTTTGTTTTGGCCATATCTTGAGTTCTACAAGTCCGTTTTGGGCGATCTTACAGTCCACGCGAAGATAACGGAATTCTCTTTCATTCTAAAGTGGTCTTGAGCACCTGACACTGCCAGAAAATTCCAGAACTTTTGGAAACCCATTCTGACAAGGAAATTGCATTGTTTTCTAATTCTAATCATTGTGGAATTACCTTGGATGACCAGAAGCTTCTAGAATCAGACTTATACATGGAATTGCAATTCTATTTTCATTCAAGATCGGAAATTGCCGTAATTCTATTCTAATTCAAAGACGGTAATTACTTGGAGGAGAGGCAACTTGGGGCTATAAATACACACCTTGGGGGACATAAAAATCATCACCCATCCACCAGAGATCACCTACACAAACATCTACACACCATAATTCGTTCAGAGTACGAGATTGAGAAGCCAAGGCGAGGATTGTGATGACAAGAAGATCTAGACATAGTTTTCTTGTGTTCCTTTGTTTAGGCGTATCTTTTGGATGCTTGTTACTTTCACGGATTTGTTCTCTAAACCTTGTTACTTTATTGATTTATTCATCTTTATTTACATCTTTTCTATCTTGTTTATTATCATATTTTCATCAAATCCCATGGTGACGAAAGGTTCAATTATGAACTAATCGTTGTCATGGGATCCTAGCGGATTTATCTATGTAGCTTAGTAGTTTGCATGCCTTAAAGATTTATGTGTGGTGAATTCTTGATATCCTCGTATGGTTGTGTTTCATGTATTTAGATGCGTAGCTAACATCTAATTTGTTAATCTCTTGCTAAACGAGAGTGGATCTTGAGATTTAGAACTTGCCATGCTAGCATAGGATAGGTTGATGTTTTAACATCATGATTTGTGGCGTAAATAGAGATATTATGCTATCCTATGTGATCTAAGTGGATAACTTGTGATTAAACCTTTATGTTTTCAAATTCTATAGAGATATAGGGTCTAAACATGATAGGTGTCTACTTATCTTCTATCTCTTTTGTGGATGTATGCGTAGTTTGGTACTAGTATACAGAGAGGTAACTTTTACTTGTTTCGTGTTATTCGATCAGATCTCAAAACCATCACATGTATTGATTAAAGGCTGCAACTCTAAGTGAAGTAGATGATGAAGTTAGGATTCCATGTTTATTCTCGTATAAGTAATTCGATTTTAATTCTTGTCAATTAGTTAATTCTTAGTTTTATAATTTGCAACTTAGTTTAATTTAGATAATCAAACCCAAATTTGTTAATTGTCTTAGCAGCGAATTAAACCCATACATTGTTGCATAGGTACTAAACTGAATTAAAAACCAGATCTCTGTGGGAACGAACTCGACTTATTCATATATTACTTGTGACCACGTACGCTTGCGTGATATTGTGTTAACAAGTTTTTGGCGCCGCTGCCGGGGATCATCGGTGTTTTATTTTTAGTTTATGTGCTTGTCAATAGTGGTCGTTAGCGTTCACTGACTCTGATTCTTACTTAGTTTGTTTGTTTCGTGGTGTTTCAGGTACTTAAGTTTGTATGCGAACACGCTTACAAGCTCGTTTGGAAGAATTGGCGGAAGACGATCGTGTAGAGAATTTAGAGAATAAGCACGAGGAAGCTGAAACTACAGTCAAGATGGCAGATGCAGCAGCAGCTAAAGCTTTGAAGGAGTATTCTCAACCGAAGATTAATGACATCCAGTCGAGTATCATCAGGCTGGCCATCACGGCTAATAACTTCGAGATCAAGCCGTGCACTATTCAGATGGTACAAAATTCGATTCAGTTTGGGGGTGCTTCTACGGAGGATCCTAACATGCATATTCGGAATTTTATCGAGATCTGTGATACTTTCAAGTTCAATGGTGTTTTGGATGATGCTATCAAGTTGAGGCTTTTCCCATTCTCTCTGAGGGATAAGGCTAAAGGCTGGTTACACTCTTTGCCACCTGGTTCCATTGCTATATGGGAGGATCTTGCTCAGAAGTTTCTTACTAAATTCTTTCCTATGGCGAAAACTGCAGCAGTAAGGAACCAGCTAACTCAATTTCAGCAACAATCTGGAGAGTCGTTGTGTGAGGCTTGGGAACGATACAAGGAGATACTTCGTAGGTGTCCACATCATGGTATGCCTGACTGGATGGTTATCAATAGTTTCTACAATGGGTTGGGAGCACAATCTAGACCTATGCTAGATGCAGCATCAGGAGGAGCTCTTTGGGCTAAGAACTATGATGAAGCTTACAAACTTATTGAGACGATGGCTGCTAATGAATATCAGAATCCAACCCAGAGGCTTTCTCAAGGCAAGGTAGCAGGTATTTTTGAAGTAGATACGGCTTCAGCTATTGCAGCTCAGTTGAAGGCGTTGAGTATGAAGGTGGATTCTCTTGCAAATTATGGAGTTCAGCAGGTGGCTAGTGTTTGTGAGCTATGTGCAGGTGCACATGAGACGAATCAGTGTGCTATCTCTTCTGAATCAGCATAGTTTGTGAGTAATTTCCAGAGACCTGCGAATCATCCCAATAATCGGAATCATCCCAATTTCAGCTGGAGCAACAATCAAGGTGCACAACAACCTTATCAGGAAGCGAAGCCATTCAATCAAGTCTATCAACAGCCTTATGTTCCAAGGCCACCATATCAACCTCCGGGATTTCAACAACAACAACCCCAGGCTCATGCGGGGCAATCTTCTAATGAAAAATCAGAAATGGATGAGTTGAGGATGATGATGAAGAACCTGCAAGCTTCTCAAAAGATCTTGGAAAACCAGATGGGACAGATTGCAAGTGCCTTACTTAGTAGGCCACAAGGAACTCTTCCTAGCGATACGGAGGTTAATCCAGACAGAAGGGAAAGCAAAGAACAGGTCAATGCAGTTACTTTGAGATCTGGAAAAGTCACGAGGGATCCTAAATCAGCAACTAAGGAAGATGAAGATGTTTAGAATCAGCAGGTTGAAAAATTTGCAGTGCTAGAAATTGAGAAATCTGATTTAGTAGTTGATCAGCAAGATGGTGAATTAGAGAAGAGTAAGGAACCTGTTGAAAAGTCTTCTCCGGAGTAGTCTACAAAGAATACTCAGATCTATCCACCTCCTCCATATCCTGGATGGTTTCATAAAAGTCAAGAGAAACAGTTTCAAAAGTTTATGGATGTCTTCAAGAAACTGTCCATTAATATTCCTTTTGTTGAATCATTGGAGCAGATGCCAAGATATGCAAAGTTCATGAAGGATATTTTGTCACGGAAGAGAAGGTTGGAAGATTTTGAAACAGTGGCTTTGACAGAGGAGTGCAGTGCGGTGTTGCAACAGAAATTGCCTCCTAAACTTAAGGATCCAGGAAGCTTTACAATTCCATGCACCATTGGGAAGTTGTCTTTTGGCAAATGCTTATGTGATTTGGGAGCTAGAATTAATCTTATGCCCTTGTCTGTTTTTAAGCAACTTGGTCTATCGGAGCCAAAGCCAACTAACATCTCCTTGCAGTTGGCTGATAGATCTATCACTTATCCGAGGGGTATAGTAGAGGATGTCTTGGTGAAAGTTGATAAACTCATATTCCCTGCTGATTTTATGATCTTGGATTTTGAAGAAGACAAGAAGATTCCCATAATTTTGGGAAGGCCTTTTCTAGCTACGGGTCGTACTTTGATTGATGTGCAAAAATGAGAGCTTACAATGAGGGTGCAAGATCAGAATGTCACCTTTAATGTGTTCAAGGCCATGAAATTTCCGACAGAGGATGAAGAGTGTTGCAGTGTGGAAATGGTTGATACGGGTCAGAGAAAGAAGTTTGATCAATTGTTGAGTGAAAAGTCGGACACGCACATGCTCAAGCATCACATCAGTGAGTCCATTGACAGTTCTTCAATTCGAGATCTCTCGAATGTCAAGCTTGTAAAACTTCCATCCCATTTGAGGTATGTCCTTTTGAATGATGAGTTACTAATTTTTGAAGAGGGTCACGATAATGTGTTAAGAAGGTGGATAGTTGATGATGCGGTATAAGAGTGTGTGGTTCAGTCAACTGAAAGGGATAAACACCTAAGAGGTGTGAGAAAGAAGAAGAAACAAAAAAATCGATTGGAGGAAGAGTCAAAGAAAATTTTGGTTTAGAAAAGATGTGGGAAGATAGCAAGAAGGTTGTCAGACAATGGGTGAATGGTTCTTCTGCTAAGGACAAGTCGAATGCGATCTTCGAGCCACCATGAGTTGAATCATATTTGTCCGGCTAAATGACGTTAACGACAGTGCTTCGTGGGAGGCAACCCATGTGTTTCGGTATTTTTAGGTATGTTTTCTGCTATCCCTCGTAATTACTTCCATTCAATGGGGACATTGAATATTGTAAGTTTGGGGGTGGTTTGGGGGATAAGTAGTGTGTAGTAATTATTGTGTGTCATTGTGTTCATGTAGGATATCATGTTTTGCATATTAGTAGTAATTCATGCATGTATGTTCGTATTATCTACGTGTGTTTCATATAGGACATTCTGTTATTTTTGTTTGATTTACCATGTGAGTTTTCATTTAGTTGCATTTTCATGGCATGCATTTTTTTTCATGATCCCTTAGGACGAGCTGATTCTGATTGATAGGTAGGTGTTTAATTGAGTGTGATGATGATGAGTAGAGGGTTGATTTATAGTTTCTACAAAATTGACTTGCATGTTACGGGAACAAAACTAATTACACAGTCTCATTGGGTACTTTTGGGCTAGATTAGGGTCATGCTTGTTGGATGTTTTGAGATTTAATCACTTGCTTATTCTTAGAATTTTCGTTATTCCCTTTATAGCGTAGGAACACTAAAATCTAAGTTTGGGGGAAAACAGGAATTTCATGCTAGTTGTAATAATTGTCAATAATGGCTAGGTGTCAAATGGCTAGTAGCCGGCTCATATTTATATGAGTAGTCTAGGGTTGGAAATGAGAAAGGCTCATTCCAGATTGCATAAAAAAAAGAGTCAATGGTTTAATTGTTTATATGCAAAATTAATCAGAGTGAGCTCTTTAATACTCGAGTAATTAAGTCTGAGGGGACTTAGTCCTAGTAACCTAAAGCCCTTGTGGTTTGGGATTGCTGACCTAACACTCGCTACATGGTATTATTGTATAAGCCTTTTAGGTCTCATTCATTGCACGGTTAAATAAGCATGCGTATTGTATATAGTGTCGTAGTTTAGTAATAAGGCATGAGTTTCTGGCTAACTTGAATAAGGATGGAGGTGTTCCTAGGTTATGAAGTGTCTACAGTCTATTCTATTTATAAACCTGTGATTGTCTTGGCGAAGGATATGTATGATTTTTGACCTAGTTTTGGGAGTATTTCTGATGAGTATGCACACACGCACGTTTCTGTTCATGTATTTGATAGTATACGGGGACTTAGTCGAGCTCTGCTTGGATTTATTTGCATTCTTTGATATGTTTGCTTGTTAGTTTGTTTTGGTGAGTTGGGGATCTTGCATTTTTCATATTAGTTGCATTCATGCACTGCATTAGGTTGCATTGGATTTTGTGAGTACATTCGGTATAGGCCCTCACGAGAACTTACTCGTCCACTAGGGCTGCCTAGGGGTTTAAAGGGCTTGTTGCATATGCCAAATGCAACCGTGATCACCTACGGAAGTGGTACTAGTTAGTTGTATATAGTTATAATTGTTATGCTTGAGGACAAGCATCAGTTTAAGTTTGGGGGTGTGATAAGTGGATTTTATATCCACTTGGAACGCTTTGTATCGGCTTAAATTGATCGCTTGACCTCAAGTATGTTGTGTTTTTTATGTGTTTTTAGTGAATTAGTGCAAGAATATGAGTCGGATGTGGGGTGATGTTTTCCATGGTTAGATGGTGGATTTTGAGGTCAAGAATGAAAGTACATGAAATTGCGAGAGAGCCGGAAGAAACAGAATGAAAATCGGAGTTAAAACGAAGAAAATAGAGCAAAATCAGCAAATGAACAGTAGGTCGGGCGCGGGCGCGCCTAATTTGTACTAATTTCGGGCGCGAGGGCGCGCGGGAATGAACAGGAGCGATGGCGCGCGCGGTGTGGGAAAAATCAGCCAGAATTTCTGATTTTTGTTTTGGTCATATCTTGAGTTCTACAAGTCCGTTTTGGGCGATCTTACAGTCCACGCGAAGATAACGGAATTCTATTTCATTCTAAAGTGGTCTTGAGCACCTAACACTGCCAAAAAATTCCAGAACTTTTGGAAACCCATTCTGACAAGGAAATTGCATTGTTTTCTAAGTCTAATCATTATGGAATTACCTTGGATGAACAGAAGCTTCTAGAATCAGACTTATACATGGAATTGCAATTCTATTTTCATTCAAGATCGGAAATTGCCGTAATTCTATTCTAATTCAAAGACGGTAATTACTTGGAGGAGAGGCAACTTGGGGCTATAAATACACACCTTGGGAGACATAAAAATCATCACCCATCCACCAGAGATCACCTACACAAACATCTACACACCATAAGTCGTTCAGAGTACGAGATTGAGAAGCCAAGGCGAGGATTGTGACGACAAGAAGATCTAGACATAGTTTTCTTGTGTTCCTTTGTTTAGGCGTATCTTTTGGATGCTTGTTACTTTCACAGATTTGTTCTCTAAACCTTGTTACTTTATTGATTTATTCATCTTTATTTACATCTTTTCTATCTTGTTTATTATCATGTTTTCATCAAATCCCATGGTGACGAAAGGTTCAATTATGAACTAATCGTTGTCATGGGATCCTAGCGGATTTATCTATGTAGCTTAGTAGTTTGCATGCCTTAAAGATTTATGTGTGGTGAATTCTTGATATCCTCGTATGGTTGTGTTTCATGTATTTAGATGCGTAGCTAACATCTAATTTCTTAATCTCTTGCTAAACGAGAGTGGATCTTGAGATTTAGAACTTGCCATGCTAGCATAGGAGAGGTTGATGTTTTAACATCATGATTTGTGGCGTAAATAAAGATATTATGCTACCCTATGTGATCTAAGTGGATAACTTGTGCTTAAACCTTTATGTTTTCAAATTCTATAGAGATATAGGGTCTAAACACTACAAGAAAACAAGGCTAAATGTGACCAAATAAATTCGACCGCGGCTAAATATGACCGAATTCGGTCGACCATTTTTGGCCCGGCTAAATATGACCGAATTCGGTCAAATTTAGCCGCGGTCGAATTTATTCGGTCGAATTTAGTACCAAATGTGACCGATTTTTTTTTTGTCGAATTTAGTAGCTACTAAATTTGACCGATTTCTTTTTGGTCGAATTTAGTAGCTACTAAATTTGACCGATTTTTTTTCCAGTCGAATTTAGTAGTTACTAAATTTGACCGATTTTTTTTCGACCGAATTCGGTCATATTTAGTAGGGGAGCGGGAAAATTGCCGCCCAATTTTTTCCGAAATGTTGCCGAAATTTGGTCAAATTTATAAATATGATCGAATTCGGTAAAATATTAAATTCGACCAAATTTGGTCGAATTTACCCGCATTAAATTCAACCAAATTCGGTCGAATTTAATAATTGTGACCAAATTCGGTTGAATTTATTATTTTCAGAAATTGAAAATATATTATTAAATATTTAAATGTTTGTACACATCGTGAACAAATATTTATAAATACAAGGATAACGTTATTTATATGTATAAATTTATTTTGTTCGTAAAAAATATTCATATGATAGGAGAAAGTTAAATTTTTATTTAGTAGATTTTTTAAATAAATTAAATAAGTATTTAATTAGTTTGAATAATTATTATTAAATATTTAAATGTTTGTACACATCATTAAAAAATATTTATAAATACAAGAATAACATTATTCATATGTATAAATTTAGTTGAGTGTGAAAAATATTCATATGATAGGAGAAAGTTAAATTTTTATTTAGTAGATTTTTAAATAAATTAAATAAGTATCTAATTAGTTTGAAAAAATATTATTAAATATTTAAATGTTTGTACTCAGCATTTATAAATATTTATAAATACAAGGATAACATTATTCATATGTATAAATTTAGTTTTGTGTAAAAAATATTCATATGATAGGAGTAAGTTAATTTTTATTTTATTTTTTTTTTATAGGCAAGATTTTATTATAGTGAGCCTGAAGGCTGCTTACAAAGATGTTACAACCTCTGAATAGTGAATATAAAGCCACTGGAAGACTAGGACACATGACACAAACCAACAGCTATGCATAATGCAAACCACTATTACGCATTATTCTAAGAAAGCACCACCACCGCTTGACATACTTTCAAAAAATTCACTGCAAATTTCCGAATTTTTGGCACACAATTTTAACGGGCACATAAAAAACACCACCACCACTTGACATGCTTTCAAGTACCCAATGCATTGACCCAAAAACCCGTATGGAAGTGCACAACGCGTGTGGAAACATCAATTCACCATTGCTCACAGTATCAGTTGTAACTAGCTGGAAAAAGAGGACTGAAATGAAAGTTTGACGCGAGAAAGACCAATAACCAGTTCTATATCGTCTTGAGCTTAAGCATAATAATCGACACCCCGAAAAGAATTGCACTCAACTAATTCAATCCCATGGTTTCGAACAAAACATAAGGGAATTGTATTCTCTACCACTTAAAACAAAACCAACAAGATACTCACTGCACGCATCACCTTGCGGTTACACGTCGTCGCAACAGATGAGCCCAGGTTGGTGACGCCCGGAAAGAATAGGAGAGGCAAGACATATCCGACTTCTCCAAACACACCTCCAATGATCAATTAGAATAAGAATTAAACGCAACAATTTCCAACCCATTGAATCTTGTAACAAATCTCGGGAATCCTAAATGTTCCTGATGAACCTAATGCTAATTCTTGATGAACCTAAAGACTACCATTGCTGGAGATTTTAACAAGACCCAAGGTATTAGATAAGAGTTGTTTGGCTTCCTCAACTGAAGGTCAAATTGAAAGCGGAATGAAGAATAAGAGATTGACAAAGCTTCGCCTCCAGACTCTACCAAACCGGAGTCAGCCTCCCTCGCTACACTGAGCTCGAACCACCAAACTGCAGCCAAACCAACACCACCTCTAGTGACCACAGGCTCCGACCCCAGGATGATTGAAAAAGAAAACCCAGCACCCCAAATGGTCAGCACCCATAGAGAACCCCAGTCTCCGTCGCCTTAGAACCAAGAAACTCGATCCAACACATCTGATTTGCGGCTTGCAGAGATAAACCGAGGTCAAACCCAGCAAAGCCTAAAAGATGTTTAGGCACCCCGGAAGAGGGAAAGGTCATGGATCTAAGGATTAAAAGACACCACAAACAAGAGGAAACCGATCTCGATACAAAGATATAGCCAAAAGACCTCATTAAAAACCCCAAAACCCTATGGGAGAAATTAATGGGGGAAAAGGGTATCCTCGAAACTTCACCCCGAGAATGGTAGTGAAGCCGCTAATCAATGAAAGAAACCGGAATCTACGAAAATAGGGTGGGCTTTAGATCCAGATAAAAGAAGTACTGATATGCTAAAAGTAGTAAACGAATTTAAGACCTCCGGCCGGTGGAGAAGCCACCGCCGGAGGAGGAGTTTGAGAGAGAAGACTAGTTGGACAGTGGTTTTTTTATGAAATAATTCAATTGATGCGACCTAGAAAGCTGATAAGGTATTGTTATGAATTCTCTTATCCTAGTTAATTTTTATTTAGTAGATTGTCTAAATAAATTAAATAAGTATCTAATTAGTTTGAAAAAATAAAAAAAAATTATGAGGGTATTGGAAATACATACGGTATATAAAGTAATTTTTTTAACAAAAAATAAAGAGCAATTTCGACCAAATTTGGTCGAATGTAATAAATGTGCTTCGTCCCAGATTGTTGTTTCTATTTTTTTAAAAAAATATTTCTCGACGATCCAACCGTACGGATGTCAAGATATATCTAATTTAGTGATATTCCCAAATTTTAAAAAAAATAAAAAGTTAATTTGGTTCGAGATCTTAGTAGATCACTACTACTCTAACAAGTACTAGTAACTAGTAACTAGTGCTTTGTCACTGATTGTTGTCTCTATTTTTTAAAAAATATTTTTCAACGATCCAACCGTACGGATGTCAAGATATATATAATTTAGTGATATTCCCAAATTTTCAAAAATTAGAAAATTAATTTGGTTCGAGATCTTAGTAGATTACTACTATTCTAACTAGTACTAGTAACTAGTGCTTTGTCACTGATTGTTGTCTCTATTTTTTAAAAAATATTTCTCGACGATCCAACCGTACGGATGTCAAGATATATATAATTTAGTGATATTCCCAAATTTTCAAAAAATAAAAAATTATTTTGGTTGGAGATCTTTGTAGATCACTACTATTCTAACTGGTACTAGTAACTAGTGCTTTGTCACGGATTGTTGTCTCTATTTTTTAAAAAATGTTTCTCGACGATCCAACCGTACGGATGTCAAGATATATATAATTTAGTGATATTCCCAAATTTTTAAAAAATAAAAAATTAATTTGGTTCGAGGTCTTAGTAGATCACTACTATTCTAACTGGTACTAGTAACTAGTGCTTTGTCACGGATTGTTGTCTCTATTTTTTAAAAAATATTTCTCAACGATCCAACCGTACGGATGTCAAGATATATATAATTTAGTGATATTCCCAAATTTTCAAAAAATAAAAAATTATTTTGGTTGGAGATCTTTGTAGATCACTACTATTCTAACTGGTACTAGTAACTAGTGCTTTGTCACGGATTGTTGTCTCTATTTTTTAAAAAAATGTTTCTCGACGATCCAACCGTACGGATGTCAAGATATATATAATTTAGTGATATTCCCAAATTTTCAAAAAATAAAAAATTAATTTGGTTGAGATCTTAGTAGATCACTACAATCCTAACTTGTACTAGTAACTAGTGCTTTGTCACGGATTGTTGTCTCTATTTTTTAAAAAATGTTTCTCGACGATCCAACCGTACGGATGTCAAGATATATATAATTTAGTGATATTCCCAAATTTTCAAAAAATAAAAAATTAATTTGGTTCGAGATCTTAGTAGATCACTACTATTCTAACTGGTACTAGTAACTAGTGCTTTGTCACGGATTGTTGTCTCTATTTTTTAAAAAATATTTCTCGACGATCCAACCGTACGGATGTCAAGATATATATAATTTAGTGATATTCCCAAATTTTCAAAAAATAAAAAATTATTTTGGTTGGAGATCTTTGTAGATCACTACTATTCTAACTGGTACTAGTAACTAGTGCTTTGTCACGGATTGTTGTCTCTATTTTTTAAAAAATGTTTCTCGACGATCTAACCGTACGGATGTCAAGATATATATAATTTAGTGATATTCCCAAATTTTCAAAAAAAAAAAAAATTAATTTGGTTGAGATCTTAGTAGATCACTACTATCCTAACTTGTACTAGTAACTAGTGCTTTGTCACGGATTGTTGTCTCTATTTTTTAAAAAATGTTTCTCGACGATCCAACCGTACGGATGTCAAGATATATTTAATTTAGTGATATTCCCAAATTTTCAAAAAATAAAAAATTAATTTGGTTCGAGATCTTAGTAGATCACTACTATTCTAGCTGGTACTAGTAACTAGTGCTTTGTCACGGATTGTTGTCTCTATTTTTTAAAAAATGTTTTCGACGATCCAACCGTACGGATGTCAAGATATATATAATTTAGTGATATTCCCAAATTTTCAAAAAATAAAAAATTAATTTGGTTGGAGATCTTTGTAGATCACTACTATTCTAACTGGTACTAGTAACTAGTGCTTTGTCACGGATTGTTGTCTCTATTTTTTAAAAAATATTTCTCGACGATCCAACCGTACGGATGTCAAGATATATCTAATTTAATGATATTCCCACATTTTCAAAAAATAAAAAATTAATTGGTAGGAGATCTTAGTAGTCAACTGCTGAATTGACTAGTAATAGTAAGTAGTGCTTCGTCACAGATTGCTGTTTCTATTTTTTTAAAAATATTTCTCGACGATCCAACCGTACGGATGTCAAGATATATCTAATTTAATGATATTCCCACATTTTCAAAAAATAAAAAATTAATTCGGTAGGAGATCTTAGTAGTCAACTGCTGAATTGACTAGTAATAGTAAGTAGTGCTTCGTCACAGATTGTTGTTTCTATTTTTTTAAAAATATTTCTCGATGACCCAACCTTACGGTGGTCAAGATCCATCCTTTTTATTGTTATTTCCAAAATTTCATAAAAAATAAATTTATTTGGTTTGGTAATTTAACGGTCAACTACTACGTTGACTAGAACCCTAAATAAGGATTCGTCAGGGTTTAGTGTTTCGATTTTTTTAAAAATATTTCTCGATGACCCAACCACATGGTGGTCAAAATCCATCCTTTTTAATGTTATTGCCAAAATTTCATAAAAAAATAAATTAATTTGGTTTGGTAATTTAACGGTCAACTAATTTAAAAAATAAATTAAAAATTTAAATAAAAATATAAAAAATCCAAAATTTAATTTAAAATTTATGCACACCAAAGTAGTCATACTCACTATTTGTGAGATGAATCTTACCCTACTTTCACTAATCTTCCATTTTTTTAATTTTTCCCCATTTTTAACTAGTTTGTCAAAATAAATTAAAAAATTAAATAAAATAGGAAAATGCCTATTTTTGAACATAAAATTCTGAATAAAAATTTGGTTTTTTTTCTATTTTATTTAATTTTTTGGCATTTATTCATATTTTTAAAATAATAAATTCAACTAATTTACATCAAATATTAAATTCGACTGAATTCGGTTGAATTTAGCCGGGCTCCAAAATTCAACCATATTTAGTCGAATTTAATATTTACGTGGCTTTCTCTCATTGGTTCATTTAGTGTCACATGGATTGATGAGTCAACAATTAATCCTAGCCCTTAAAAAAATCAATATAAATCCTAGCCCTTCATTTAAAATACATACATATATGATATATACACACACACAAACCCAAACCCCCCACCCACCATTCCTCCACTGCCTCCCTCGGCTCTCCCCCCCCCCCCCCCGGGTCCCCATGTCCCCATGTCCCCCATCTAAACTTAACTAAACAAACCCCCCCACCCACCCACCCACCAATTAACACCCGCACCCACCAATTAACACCCGCAGTTGACCCCCTCCCCGCAGGTCCCAACGCCCCAACCAATTTTTTTTATAAAAATGTCAAATTTCTAGGGTTCTTAGTTCAAAAATTGGGGCTTTTCATTTGAGTGATTGTTTGCTTGTGTTGATGCTTCCATTAGGCTTTTATGATGATTTGGAGTCGATTCATGTGTTTAATTTGAGTGTTTGTGTGCGATTTGAAGAAAAACGAGTTCAAGTTTTTGACCGAATTTTCAACTTAATTTTTCAGATTTTCCATTGATTGTTCATGAAATATGTTGCCATGGGTAGTTTCTATATGTTCTCAGCTTTGTTTTGAGACCAAGTTTGCTAAGTTTCGTTTACGTTTTACGCGAATCGCGTTTTGGCCGGACTTGGGCTCGAAGTCGCCGGATTTCGACTTTGTGGTACGGATTTGGACGGTTTTTAGCAGTTTTAGCATGCCCAGCAGTGTTAGAATGTAGCCCAGCTGAGAAATGCATGTGTGTGTGTGTGCGAAATGGCCGGAAAATGAGTGTTGGAAGTGGCCGGATTTTTCTCGCCGGTGGTGAATAGTAAGCAGCAGATTCTGCTGCTTTTTTTAAAAAAACTGATGCAAATTAAATTCGACTGAATTTGGTCAAATTGAACACAAATAAATTTGACCAAATTCGGTCGAATTTAGTGCAATTCGGGCGCCAAATTTTGGAATTTTGAATTTTTCACCAAAATTTGAAATTTTCGAAATTTTGAAAATTTTGGTCGAATTTTTAATTCGACCGATTTTGGTTGAATTTAATACACTAAATTCGACCGAATATAGTCGAATTTATATACTAAATTTGACCGATTTATTCGGTCGAATTTATAAATTCAACCTAATTTATCGGTCGAATTTATCCTAAATTCGACCGAATTACTAAATTTGACCGGCATAAATTCGATGAAATTCGGTCGAATTTAGCTAAATTTAACCGAATTCGGTCGAATTTAGCTAAATATGACCGAATTTTTTTGGTCATATTTAGCCGTTTTTCTTGTAGTGAAACATGATAGGTGTCTACTCATTTTCTATCTCTTTTGTGGATGTATATATGCGTAGTTCGGTACTAGTATACCGAGAGGTAACTTTTACTTGTTTCGTGTTATTCGATCAGATATCAAAACCATCACATGTATTGATTAAAGGCTGCAACTCTAAGTGAAGTAGATAATGAAGTTAGGATTCCATGTTTATTCTCGTATAAGTAATTCGATTTTAATTCTTGTCAATTAGTTAATTCTTAGTTTTATAATTTGCAACTTAGTTTAATTTAGATAATCAAACCCAAATTTGTTAATTGTCTTAGCAGCGAATTAAACCCATACATTATTGTATAGGTACTAAACTGAATTAAAAACCAAATTTCTGTGGGAACGAACTCGACTTATTCATATATTACTTGTGACCACGTACGCTTGCGTGATATTGTGTTAACAGCCACCGCCGTACTCATTTCTTGTCTTTAGCTTGCAAATTAAACCAGAGTTCAATACGGCCTTAACATATCTGCAAACACTTATATAGGCTGTGAATCTGAATAATCGATCTCGTGCAACATAAAATTACAGGTCCCTTGACCTACACCGCACTTATTTACATTTATGATCACAAGTTTTGCCTTCAGTTGCAATCAACATCATTAACTTGTTTGAATTGTGTGCGAACTCATTTTTAACCTGAAAGACGGGTGTTTGTGGCACATATATACACTGATATGATGTACTCCTTCTGTTTTTTATATAAGTCGCTTGACTTTTCTGCACGTACTTTTAAGTCCTTGGTTGTTGAATGCAGCTGCGGAGGACTTAGAGAGCACAGTTGGTTCTCCTAGTTCGGATTTTCGTCGAGGAAGAAGACTTGTCATGATGCTATGGATAGTGCCAGGGTACAGGCATTGGAAAGAGCTAAGTGCTGCATCTCAGGAGTGAATCCTGGGTTGGCAAACGACTCTCAGGCTTTACTGGAACGAAGAGGTGCTAATCGAGATAAGGGAATTAAGCTTAAGCCTGCTGGACATGGAGACAATGCGGACAACAGACGTCTAGAACTGAAGATTAGGACTGCGGAACTATTTCTGGTTTATTTTGATTATTTTACCTATTAAGATATGTAATTAATGATGCTGGTGTAATTTGTTTGAACTTTGCTCGTCTTTATCTTGGTAAGGTATGTTGGGATATTTTGTTTAATTCAACATATATTCTGTTATTCTAGTTATGGAAATAAAGTGTTGATAGCAAGAATAAGATAATAGATGAGATGATATCAAATCATCGTTCTTATCCTTAGTTTGTGGTGGTAGTTTTTTTTTCCCTATTTAAACAATGTAATCGTATTATTTTTATATCAAGAGAAGAGAATACAATGTAGTCTTTAGAGTATTTGGGTCTTGTACATATCAGTTTTCATTACTTATTTTCATTATTGTTCTTGTTATTTTGAGTCAGTTATTTGTTTATTTTCAACAAGGTAAACCTGAACTCGCTCTCACGGCAGCTAGGGTCTCCGTATTAGATTCCCTCTCCTTTATCTATTTACAAAAGAGAAAACTGGGTCGGAGGACAACCTCAGGATCTCCCCTGAGGTTATACAAAATATTGCTTATAAAGTAAGGGACCCCGCAGGGGCAGTTTTATAAATCTAAATTTTTTATCAGTAATTTACACAAATGCCATTAAATTTTGTATTGATTTGTTCTATCCTCGGGGTTCTAACCTGAGGTGATCCTCAGGCACATGAAACCCTTTATAAAATTATATGGTTAATTAAAAAAAAAATTGTCCAAATTTTTTACATCTACTTAAAAGTTACTATAAGCATGTGTTCAATTCCTCCATCACTTTGTATATAAATATGTAGAGAAAACAGGAACATTTCAAATATGCAATGGTTCGACGTCTTATAATTCGAAATAAGAAGTATAATGTCATATAGTAACAATTAGCAAATCTTTATCCTCCATGCATGTTCAAGATGCTAAAATTTTTATTAGGAAAGTATAACATTGAAATCAAGTCCCAGAAGTCCAGAACTACCGAATACCTAGCCTGATGAACAAGATACTAAACAAGACTCGTCCATTAAAGAAAAAGAGAACAGCTGCCACTGCCAACCAACAAAACAAACACATAGAAGATCGTGCCCAGCTTCCATCAACACCATCGATCAGCTTTCCTTGCTAAACTTAACATTCATTACAAAATATCAAGTACACAATGTATATTCGTCTTTTATTAAAATTTTCTTCCCACCATATTTTATCTAGTTCCATCATGGCACGCAAGAGGAATGTGACCTCTTTTAGGATGGCTCTTGCAAACGTTACCTACAGGTTGCAACGAAAAATTATGTAAGTGCATAAAAATGTATAAAATACAAAGGGCTTGAGGTGCCTGAGGTTGTCCTCAGGGTTTCCCCTGAGGTTAAAAGATTTACAATATATTCTAAGACTATATATGTAAATTACTATTAAAAAAATTATATTTACAAAATTGCCCCTGCGGGGCCACTTGATTTATAGGAAGAAAACCTTTTAATCTCAGGAAGATTGTCTGAGGACAACCTCAGGCCCAGTTTTCTCAAATACAAAATCCCTGTACCAGCATATAATTAGACTACATGAGGTCTAGTATTTACTATTTAGAGATCAAAAAATGGAAATTTAGAATACTCGAGAAATAATAATATTACTTCCTTTCTTAAGTTCAGAGAGTAAGCGCCTAGCAGAAGAGTTAGCATCAGTTGGTAAAGTCAGTGATCGAAATAAAGTAATTACGAAAAGAAGAGTGACGAGTAACAGTAGCAAGTTGATCCCTCGTGTAGATATAGCCACTGAAGCCATTTCTTGATAATATATGTACAATCAAAGAGATCGATAGAGAACTACACTCTTTTGATCTTTCTTTTTTGTATACTCTAGCTAGTCTCTGCATAGCTGATCATTCTCATATATATACACAAAAAATTCCACTTACACGGCATTGGCCACTTACTTTCAATTTATGGGAATAACTTTGAAGACAATAGAAATTTCAAACTTACTTGCGCGTTTTCTTTTTCTAGCCCATGACAGCAGTCAGGACGTCATAGTGAATCATGACTTGTGCCATGTACATTCACTGAACCTTATCTTTGGCTTAAGTATGCAGAAAAAAAAATCATAAGATGAAATTAAGTAAATTCTTCTCCTCTAGGGGATGAAATATCTTTAGTTACTTTCTTCCATGGTTCTAAAAATCATCAATATATTTTACCTATTAATCATCCGATTAATTATTATAAGATCTTCTGTTGATGCGATTTTCAAAATTCAATTAATTCTCATATATTTTTCTTAAACTAATATTTGTAGCTTAATAAATTATTATTGACTAGCCTATGACCCATGCTATGCACGGTTATTTTAAATATTTTCTATTATTTATTATTTTTTTGATAAAATTTTAATTTATTTCATTTATTATTAAATTATAGTTTACATTAGTTGATTAATCTATGTTTTAATTTTTAGATTATCCAAATGAATAAATATATTATGATTGAAATTTTTTGGTTAATTATATTTTATGTTAACTCATATATTTAAATCTATAACCTTTATTAATAAGCGAAACACCGTACCACTTTTGGTTTCACCCCTATTTTGGTTTCACCCTTATTTTATTTTCACCCCTATAATCCTATTTCTACTATAATTCTATGATGCTTTTTTATTAAAATAGAAATTTTATTATAATTATAATTCCTTAATTACAACTTTAAATAAAAAAATAGTTTCATCCCTAGAATCATATTCCCTTACAATTCTATGTTATTTTTTAAATAAAATAATAAAATTGAAATCCTATTATAATTGTAATACAATTTTTTATCATAATTTAGAAAAAAAATAATACGACCAATTCTCCAAAAGATTTTTCAAGGAGAACAACTAGAACATGTTTCTATACACTACTCTGGAACATTCTTCCCTGTGATTTATGTTATATTTTTAAACAAAATATAATAAAATTTAAATCTTAGTATTATTATAATTCTTACATTGTATTAGCAAATTTTTTTATTATAACTTATAATAAAAAAAAAAGATTACGATCAATTATCCTAAATATTTTTTAATGAAACCAATCAAAACGTGTTTCCATGCACTTCTATTAAACAATCTAAGTTTATAGTTTGTTAATAGCAAAAAATATTTATGCAAATAACATAGTTATTTTTATAATTTTATAAATATATAATTAAATAAAAATTAGAAATTATTTAACATAAATCTCCGAGCCCGTGCTTCGCACGGGTTATCATATAGTAAATATAATATATTAAGTAGTTATTATATATTTATTCAATCTTTTAACATTAAAATGATTTATCTTTACTTTATTCTTTCTTCTTGAAAGAATCAAATTTACAGGCTTCTCAAACCCATTTTCTTTCATTTCAATCTAATGTACATTATTATACATAAATATATCATATATATTTAAACATATTTTCTCCTCTATAATTTGTATGTAATCAATACTGTTCAATATATATATATAGGCAATTGATCAAATACAAACCAATCTTAAAATGAGAACTACAAACCTTCACTAATTTGTACAATCAAAATCACTATTTTATATTTAATTTAAAAAATATAAAAAAGATCAAAATTATTAAAATGAAAAACTTCCCAGCCCCCCCCACCCCCCACGACGGCCGCCATCCCCACCTCCTGCCACCCCGCCCCCAACCTCCAACGACCTCTCCTATCAGGCCCCCAACCTCTGACGACCTCTTCCGGCAAGCTTCAACCACCAACACTGCCAGTCAACCACCATCACTACAAAACAGGACCTCCACACACCAGATCTGACTCCTAATCGTTCCTCCGGTGCCACCAGGCACGGATTCAGCCACCACCACATGCCCGATTCTTCACTTTTCCGGCGAATTTCTTCATCACCACGTCTGGCCCCATAGGGGCCCCGTCTTCATCGTCAAATCGTGATGATTCTTTCATACTTGCGATAGAAATGCGAAGCATTTAAGACAGTAAACGGATGAGTTAGGTAGTCATGAGGGCCGAAGGCTCTCGACACACCCGTCAATCGTCTTTTGCCTTTACCATTGATTGTCATTCCTTACAACTTTTGAATGATAAAGGCGCGAAGCGCCGTAGGGCCCCGTCTTCATCGTCAAATCGTGATGATTCTTTCATACTTGCGATAGAAATGCGAAGCATTTAAGACAGTAAACGGATGAGTTAGGTAGTCATGAGGGCCGAAGGCTCTCGACACACCCGTCAATCGTCTATTGCCTTTACCATTGATTGCCATTCCTTACAACTTTAGAATGATAAAGGCGCGAAGCGCCGTACAAGAAGGTGCAAAGCACCGTTAACCGGTAATGATTTGTAGAATTGGTAGCGTTGGTGGAGATAGCAGTGAGGTGGTGGTGGTGTGGTGGGGCTGGGGGTGGTGGGGGTTGGTGGCGTTGGGAGGTGGTGTGGTGGCGATAGGTGGGGGTGGATGGGTAGAGGGCAGAAGGTGTTTTTAGGGGGGTGGGTATTAGTGATTTTAGGTTTATATATTAGTGATTTCACGTGGTTTGTAGGTTTGTATTTTAATTTGGTTTGTATTGGAGTAACCCTATATATATATTAGTGAATTCATCTCAGTCCTTTATTTCGAATTCATCTCAGTCCTTTATTTTAATAAGACTCCTTTAATCTAAACCACATATTTTATTGTTTCTCTGCCTTCATCCCATCGCCTATTATCCTGTAGTTTTTTACATTTCTCACACTTCTTCTTCCCAATCTCCTCTCTCTCTATCTCTCTCTCTTTCTCTCTCTCTCTCTCTCTCTCTCTCATTAAACTACGAGCTCGAAATTGAAACATCTTCGAACCTTTAAAAAGTTTTCGAATTCATATTCCATCTTAGACTCTCATCTTCCCGACGTCGATTATAGACCATTACAGGCTACGATAGAAGCTTCGACGAATCTTTTGAAGGTATAAAAGAATAAGATACGTCATGGATCAATTAAAATTTCAGTTCATCATGATGGAGGCTAACAATCAACGAGCATTACATGGATGTGTGGGCTGGTGAAATGACGATGATGACTCAGATCTGGTGATTTTGATGCCATTACGAACTTACATCTGAATTGTTTGTATTTATTTTGTGCCCAGAATTTTTAGTGATTTGGGTGTAAATTTGGTGATTTGTCTTTAAATTTTGGGTTGAATTTTAATTTGGTGATTCTGTAGTTGTTGATAGCGATTATGATCTAAATCTTGGTGATTTGAAATGGTGATGATGACTCAGATCTGGTGATTTTGATACCATTACGAACTTACATCTGAATTGTTTTTTATTGATTTTGTGCCCAGAATTTTTAGTGATTTAGGTGTAAATTTGGTGATTTGTCTTTAAATTATGGGATGAATTTTTATTTGATGATTCTGTAGTTATTGATAGCGACTTTGATCTAAATCTTGGTGATTTGAAAATAAATTTGGTGATTAAGTAGCTTATAGTATAGGGTGATTATGTCGATGTGTTTTTTAGTGATTTGGATTCGAATTTAATAATCCATGTGGTGACTGTGTATATATACATTATGTCGTGGTGGTGATTGGTGTTTGGTGATGGCGGTGATGTTACTATGGTGGTGCAGTCGTGGTTATGGGGATGATTGTGGTCGTGAGGTGGAATGACGATGGAAATACAGTGGCAATTATTATGATGTAGGAGAGGGTGGTGGGTCAGTGGGGACGTGCAAGGACATACAAACATATGCTGTATGACATTTGTGTTGTGTATTTTTAACGCATCATTAATTCTGTAACTATCCCTGTAGTTCAGTTTAATTACAAAATTGTCACTGGGGTCTCAGTTCTCATTCTATTGGGGTCTCATTGGAATAACCCTATATATATATATATACATATAGTTATTTATTTATTTATGGGTTAAGTTCAAATTAAAACCTTATATTAACTTAGAATTTAGAACTATTTTCAACCGTGGATTATGTTTAATCAACAATTTAGATTTATACGAACATAATCCACAATTGAGATTTATCTACTATTACGCTTTACCTATTAGCTTCAGTTCTCCTCCATATGCCTTTATCTTAACAAATTCAGTTAACTGTATTGCACATTGTAGCTTCGGATCGTAAAAGAGCAGGGGTAATATAATTTCAAACCAAAGTATACAATAATTAGGAGGTTTGAAGACTAAAAATGAGAAGGCTTTTAAGTGTGTTTAAAATGTGAGGCTTAATTTAAAAATTAAAGATTCAACTATAAGTTTTTCTTGGAAACAATTTGTGAGATGATAGTGTGTGCAGATTCGATATGGTATGTGCTCAACGATCTCGATAGTTTAGAAGAATAGGCTGGGATTATAAAGATAAATGAGTATTTGGTATTGACTTTCTTGCTTCGGTATGTAGGTCCGTAATACACACAGACACAATTTTTTTCCCCATGTTGCTATTGCACTATTGGTTCGTGCTTGTATGCTATTTAAAATCAAAAATAATTTTGAAAGATGAGCATTTAGTAAGTTGTTTCCAGACTTGCTTGACCGTTTTGAAGGGGATTTCACAGCAATATAATTAGGGATTTCACAGTAATATAATTTTCTTTTTAAGCTAAGTAGCTAACTATTTTGACTTTTAGAATCAATTAAATCAAAATGTGAAGGATGATGATGTGGAAGGTGGGGTCCTACTCGGTCCAAAATGCTGCCAAAACCTACCAGCATTGGTAGGTTTTGTTTTCCTACCAAATTTGGTGGGAAATAATTAAAGGAAAACGTTATCGTTTTCGTTGTTTCAAATTCAACGGAGATACTGACGTGGAAGGTTGGCTACCATTATAGATAAAACCTACCAAATGTGGTAGGTTTTAATTTCCTACCAAATTTTAGTAGAAAATGACCTTCGGAAAATGACATATATTTTTAATTTAAGAAATTGTTAATTAATTTCATAAATGTGAAGGATGACGATGTGGAAGGTGGGGTCCTACTCGGTCCAAAATGCTGTCAAAACCTACCAAAGTTCGTAGGTTTTGTTTTCGATCAATATTTGGTAGGAATTGGTGCTTGTACAAATTTTGGACCCCACACGCACCATTTCCTATCAACTTTAGGAAATGGTGCCTCATTTCCTACCAATTTTTGTTTTTCGTTACAGTTAGATTTACAAAAAAAATTAATAAATTACATACATTTTAAGCCGCATAGGTAAAAAAAAAATCTACCGTATGTGGTAAATTCTCTTTACCCAATAGAAAAATACTAACGAACGAAAAAATATGAAGATGTAAATCTGATCGATCAAAACTAAAGTCACAAATTATAAGAATTGAGAAACTCAAGTGAATTTGCTCTATCATTTCTAATGCATCATTGAGTTAATCCCTTAAGTCAAAAAATTAAGAGAAGTTCTAAATATTAAGTAATTTAGTTATGTTACTTGAACTTACAGTATATGATGAAACACGTACATATAAGGTTTAATTTTTGTTATGTCATCAAGTATAGCAATTCGTTAAATAATTTTGTACCAACAATATCAAATCTCATATAATCTTTTAATTAGCCTTAAAGTTTCGTATAACAATTTTATAATTTCTTATCAACATCAAATAATAAGGGCATCAACATCAAATAAGAGCTTTCTGAGATTAAAAAGAAACTGAATTTATCTTTCATTATCTTTTTGGTACCTCTCGAGTTTCATATATAATATATGGAAAAAAATTTCGTGCCCCAGGACGGGGTGAGGCGTTTGCCTTGGTTGCCTTACGTTTGCCTTGGTCGCCTTACCAAGGATGGGTTCTGAATGTGAATGTGAAGTAACACAAGTTCTTCCTCTAAATTTGAGAAGAATCGGATGGAGTTGGGGAAGAAGCTATAAGCAGAGAGTTTGATGTACGTAGAAAGAAGCTGGATGAGGGGCATTGGAAACTGTTAGGATTGGAAGAGGAAAAGGAATGAGAAAAGAAAAAGGATATTTTTGATAATCAACTCTCATTTGATAAAATCAGAAACTTTTAATTTTGCTTACATAGTGCATGTTTTACTTAAGATTTGATGTTCTACTACATTTAGTCTAAAACTTAAAATATATATGTTGAGTATCTATACCGAAAAGATCAAAGGATAAGCATTTAAATTTATCTATTGACTTTGTAATATATATGTTTCGTTTAAGTATTTACATATATTTTTATTACATTTAGGCTACTGAGATATTGAGTTTTTTTTATACTGCCAAAGTAGGTAAAAATCTGAACTTTATTTTCATAATTTTTTACACCATGACATTTCTCATACTATATAGGTAACCTTTTGACAAGATCATTGAGAAAATCATTTGCAATATTTAATTAACGATTCACGTCTATTTATAAAGCTGCTGATACACACATACTCCCTCCGTCCCTCAAGGTTCTTTACGTTGCCTTTTTGCACGAAGACTAAGGAATATTGTTAAGATAATTGAAGTAGTGGGTGTAATAGTGATTTTATTGTTAAAATAAGTGAAGTAGTTGGTGTAATAGTGATTTTATTGTTAAAATAAGTGAAGTAGTGGGTGTAATAGTGTAAAGTGTTGAAAAAGTGGAGTGAAGTAGTGGATGTAATAATGTATTTTATTGTTAAAAATTACTATTTATGGTATGTATGTAAAGAAATGAGAGGGACGTCCCAAAATAAAAACTGTAAAGAAATGAGAGGGACGGAGGGAGTAATACATAGTCTCACCTCACCTTCTCATCTCAATGGTCATATATTCGTACAAGCAGTAGTATTCATGCAATAGATGCAGGTCACTTAAAGTAAATTTCCCTAGTTTCTATTCTTCATTTCCGAGCAACATGGAGGCGAAACACTATATTGACGAGCTCTTGGAGAATAACTTCTGCCAACACCACCAACGCTCCGCCCTATAGATTGCAATGATAAATTACACAATTTTCTAAGAAACTTTGTACTATATGTAGATGCATCAAACAGGTATATCATGGCAATTAATCTTTATAGAGTGAAAACTAAAGGATAATATCAATTTGTACGGTGGTAGAGAATTAGGAAAAAAAATTATAAATTGTAATCCCTCTGTCTCTTTAAACTCTTCCCCTTTGAAATGTCGATCCTATTCATAACAAGAGACAAATTACTAATTTACGTATAATCTATAAATCTAAATATAGTCATGAGTGATCTTGTTGAATTTGTATTTATGAGTACTTTAATACAGTGAAGTTTTTATACTTAGTACTAATACGAAATTAAAGATATTAACGATTAAAAATGTGCATTGGAAAACGTGTACAAGGGAAATGGGAATAGTTTTATGGGACGGAGGGAGTAGTGTAGAGTATTTTACTTGGGACTCCCGAACCGAGTATACGCCGTACAGAATGGTTAGTTTCTACCAGTAGAGACGATGGTATGTCATGAGAAGTTGATTGAAATGAAGAAAGTACAAAGAGAAGAGTGATGCGTAACAAGAGTAATAATTTGATCACCAGAGAAGATGGAGCAGCTAAACCCATCCTATTTAGCAATTACACTAATTGTATACGTAAATTAGTTTACGTAAATATAACAAGTTTACGTAAATTAGTTTACGTAATTGTATAAATCTAAATATAGTCATGAGAAACCCGACATATGTGACTTTATTCAAAAGTTTTTTGAGAATGGAACAATTCCGGGGGGAGTAAACTCATCTTTTATAACGCTGATCCCGAAAGTAAAAAGCCCCAGTAAGGTTACTGAATTCCGCCCAATCAGCTTGATGAACACATCTATGAAGATTCTTACTAAAGTGCTCGCAGAACGACTAAAAAAGGTCATTGGACCCTTAATCTCGGAAAATCAAGGAGCATTCATCAAGGGCCGACAAATTTTTGATTGTATTCTTATTACCAACGAAGTGTTCTCAGCACTAAAAATGAAGAAAAGCCAAGGACTAATACTGAAACTCAATTTCGAAAAGGCATTTGATAATGTCAAATGGGATTTCCTATTTCACACGATGGAGTCCATGAATTTTCACCCAAAATGGGTCAACTGGATCAAGAGAATAATGATCACAACAAGGGTATCACTCCTTGTTAATGGAGCTCCAACAGATGAAATAACCCCCTCAAAAGGACTCCAGCAAGGTGATCCACTCTCCCCTCTCTTGTTCAACATTGTTAGTGAAGTACTCAGTACACTCCTACAAAATGAACTCAAATCTGGAATCTTTGAAGGGATCCAACTTCCCAACTCTAGCCAAATGCTATCACACATCCAATTTGCGGATGACACCATACTGTTCATCAAAAACACCACTGACTCGGTACAAGGGATAAAACGGGTGCTGCAATGTTTCCAACTTCTGTACGGTTTGAAAATAAACTTCCAGAAAAGCAGTTTAATTGGTTTCCAAGATGACGAAAGTGAGGTTGCTCACTGGGCGGAATTGTTAGGGTGTAGGGTCTAATCAGGTCCTATGAACTACCTGGGTACAACAATAGGATCGTCTCCTAAGTCACTCACATTTTTGGACCCCCTGTTATCCTCTGTAAAGAAGAAACTATTGAACTGGAAAAGTGACTCTCTATCCACAGCTGGCAGAATGGTGCTCCTTAAGTCCTCAATTGATAGCACTCCATCGTATTGGTTTAGTCTATTCCTCATGCCTGCAACAATTCTAAACTCTCTAGAAAGAATTCGTAAACGATTTCTGTGGGGATTAAGAACTTCTGAAGAGTCAACTCGAGATAAAATCCATCTCCTAAAATGGGATAAGGTATGTACTCCAAAAGATAAGGGAGGGCTAGGCATCACACCCTTAAAATCCCGCAATCATGCTCTTCTGGCCAAGTGGTGGTGGCGATATTATAACAGTAGAGAATCAAAATGGGTCAATTGCTTGGCACATAGATATGGCCAAGAGATCTTCTATGACATGGGAAAACTCGGCCAGCGAAATGATCTCTCTCCAATCATCATGAGCATCGTAAAACTGGGAAGCATAAGCCCCATCTCGAATCTTCTCCAACAATCATGCTTTAAATGGAATCTCAAAAATGGTGGAAAAATCCTCTTCTGGGAAGATGAGTGGCATACATTAGGTAGACTAAGCGAGGTCTTTGACAGACTCTATGCTCTTACCTCACTCAAGCACTCCACCGTCAAGACTTTCATCCAAGTATGGCAACATGCTATTGACACGACATAAGACATTTGGGTCCGTCCTATCTCCAGAAGTAATCTACACGGATTCCATACTCTGTCTAACATAATTAACTCAATCTCGCTTTCTGATGGCGAAGACTACCTACAGCGGGTTCCTTCCAAAGGAGAGTTTACTACAAAATCATGCTGCAAGTTCCTGGACCACACGACAAATGCCCTCGGGGCGAATTGGAAATCACTGTGGGAAAATGTTTTTACACCAAAAATTTCAATATTCCTCTGGAAAATTCAATGGAACATACTACCCACAAGAATGTTTTTACATAGGCGAATGGGTAGTAGTGTTTCAACTACATGCCCCTGGTGCGATCAGCAAGATGAGGATTTACCTCATCTTCTTTGGACCTGTGAATTAGCAAGATAGAGCTAGAAATTCATAGAATAGTGGTGGAGCCTATCAATTAGGTCCAACGTGCATTCATTTAATCTCTTCACACTTCTGAAGTTCAAATCAGGTCACTGCGTAACTAGAGCATGGAAATTGGTGGTAGCTGCGGTATGCTGGTCCATTTGGCTTGCTCGAAACGAATTGCTATTCAAAAACAACAGGATATCAAAGTCGACTCTAGAGCTACTGATCTTTATCAGAACATCTAAATGGGGGGTTGCTTCGAAAATTCTTCAGACAGAAAATAACCCGATTTGGAGAGTCAACCCTCAAGGATTTTTGGCACACCAATCATACATTAGGAAAAAGCAATTCTGGGACGAGCAATTAAATCAGTACAACATCATTTGTGCAGTCGATGGAGCAATGGTAACAAACCAACAAGTTCCAAGTAAGGGAGGAATTGGAGGTATTGTCAAAAATAGCAAGGGATCCCTTATCTATTTATTTGTAGGACCATCAATGAGATGCAATATAAAAGATATTGAATTTCAAGCCATTTTCCACTTACTGCAATCTCTGCAAACCTTAAACCTCTCAAACCATAAAGTTATAGTTCTTTCCGACTCGTTGGAAGCCCTGCGACTGCTCAAACCTGGAAACCAACCTCTCTCTTTTTCACAAGGACTATCTCATGATTTTAGAAACAAAGTGTTACCCTCAATCACCTTCAAGTCTATCCCAAGAGAATTCACTGAAGAGGCAGACTCGTTAGCTAAGATGGGCCTCAACCTTTCCCACTTTACAGATTATTGGGCCTTTAATCCAACACCCCAGGCCTATTAGAGCAAGCTAAGCCCACCCCACTTAGAGGAAGATTCCTATAGTTTACACTACGCCATAAACGCACATACGCAACCCCCATTTTCAGTTGCGTAAGGCCTGAAAAGCGTTGCGTAAGGTCTTACGCAACGCTTTTGGGGCGTTACCAATACTGGCGTTGCGTAAGACCCCTAACGCAACGCTTTTCCAAGCTATTGCAACGGTTCGAAAAGCATTGCATAAAAGGCCTTACGCAACACCAAAAGCATGTAAACGCAACGCTTCAAGGGGTTGCATAAGATGTTTCAGCCATGTCACCATGCTGACATGGAAGTAAGGTGCCACGTCAGCATGCTGACATGTAAGCAAGGTGCCACGTCAGCATGCTGACATGTCACTAGTGGGGCCCACAAGTGCCACGTCACAAAATGGAGGGGGCTGCCACGTCATCAGTGGGGTCCACATGCCACGTCAGCAGTGGGGCCCACATACCACGTCAGCAGTGGGTACCCACATGCTGACGTCATCAGTGGGACCCACTGATGACGTCAGCAGTAGGGTCCACTATCTAACGCAACGCTATTTGTGCCTAATGCAACGCTTACATTTTTTTTAAGCAACCCCTTTCTTTTCAAATGCAACATTAAAACTATGCTAATACAACTTTAAATAGAGTCAAACGCAACGGTTTTTTATAAAAAATTTGAAATGGCAGCTTTGTTCATACATATACCAGCCTGTCTAATCCAAACAACTAAATGTCCAAAAACAACCACAATTATGCAGCCAACAAAAGTACTTAACAGTCATTGCCAACACAAGTACTTAACAGTTTACATATTCTTACCAACATCAACTAAACCAAGCTAGCGCATGCACTAAAAGTTCAAAGTACGCCAATTCAAACTTCAAAAGTATGGAATAACTAAGTTATTCCATAAGTGAGCGCTACAAAATAACCAATGTTAGGTCCAAATGTGTTGTAGAGGGGGGGTGAATACAACTTTTCGATTATGAGTAGCAATAAATACGATGCAATAAATGAACACACAGATTCAAGGAATATATTTCTTTTATATATAACTTGAAAAGGTTGCTACAACATTCATTACAAAGTATAACAGAAGTTGAGAGAGAAGTGAATGATTCTAAGCTCTGTGAATACTCTCTCTCTTTTTCTTGTGTTTTTCTCAATATTGCTCACTAACTAAAAACATTACACAAGTGCTTCTATTTATACTACATGTAATCTATGACCTGTAGTCTTCAAAGACTAAGATGTACGTGGCCCAATGATATCCACATAAATCTTGTCTTATCTTGAAAGCTTGGAAATCTGCCAATCAGAAGATGCCATGTGTCATGTTGAAGCTGCACTCTAAGTAGAACTTCTACTTGAGAATTTCTACTTAGCCATCTCGAAATTCTAAGTAGAACTTCTACTTGAGAATTTCGACTTAGCCATCTAGAACATTTCTTACTTAGAAAATATTCTGGTCTTCAACTTGAAACTTCAATGCACATCTTGAGCTTGTGATATCTTCATATCTTCTTTGTTCTTCTACAAGCTCTTGAACATGGATCTTTATTACTGACATAAACTTGCTATCAATGTCCTGACACTTGATGCACTGGTCTGGTTCATAAGTGACTAGTCTTGATAGTGTTTCTGCTTCTTGAATAAATTACCATATTCACTTAGTAACTTGGCTTTCCAATATTTGCTTTCCTTCTTGTTCACTTGAAATCAATTAGTCTTGTTGATACTGATAGTTATGATCTTGATTCTTGAATTCTCAAATCACTGAGGCCTGAACAACTTTGACTTGAACTTCTCTCAATGATTTCTTCTGGGCTTGATCATAGTTAACATGTTCAATTGTATCAATTACCTTGTCTTCATATAGTGTTGATTTCTTGTGACTTCTTGTTCTTGATTGTCTTCTGGTTAAGTATCTTTTCGTTTAATTGAGTTACATTAGTTATAGTGTTACAAGTTAATACACTCTGCCTTTCAATCTCCCCCAATTTGATTGTCTAACAATGACATTCAAATTAATGAAGGATAACTCAACTAAACAATGAGACGAGAAAAGATAATTAACATTACAGTCTTGAAAAATATACAATTACAAGTACATGAAAACAATACAAAGAACTTAAACTAGAAACAGAATTCGAACCTCGAATTAAAGATCATTTGAATGATTCCTATCACCTGGATTATTTCATATCTTTTAGTCAAACTTATATCACCTTATTGGATTCATTCTAAGATGAATTTTCCTCAAGTGAGTTAAAGCAACCGAAAGACATGAAGGTTTTCCAACTTCAAGTTCACACCACTCTGACCTTTAACCCTAATTCCGTTTCCTTTTCCTAGCTTCAGCAGCTTGATCTTTTTCTTCTTTCTGCCTTCTGCGCCTTTCCTCCTGCTGCTTTTGTTTCTTATATACTGGATTATGAAGTTGCGTCCACCTAGTATTCAACAAACTTACTGCTTCCATCTCTAGAGGGTTCCTGGGTTCTGGGTAAGGATGTTTGAAAAGCCTTCTGAGTTTGTCCACCTCCTGAGTAGTTCTGATCTCTGGAATGTCCTCAAATTTCTTCATGATAAGCCGAGGTTTCCTATGAGTTTTATCAGATTTAAACTGACAGTAGATCATTTTGGGATAGCCTATGACACGGTTAGTATTGTGGACACTAGCCGCATCTCGCTCCAATCGCTTCATTTCCACTACTACATCAGATAGGTAACTCACGAGTCTCTGCTTTTCTGTCACATACTTAACTTCCACATCTTCCCATTTGAACACATATAACACTTTCTCTAGAAATGCAGCATCTTGAGTCTGCTTCAGCCAGTCTCTACTCATATGCAAGAGTGTTTGCTTCTGGTCTGCATCTATGAATACTAAGGCATCAGCTGCATTATCAGCAAAAGAATGTATCCAGTATACGCTGTCTCTTCTTGGAACACCAACTGCCTCCCTTATCTCTCCTTGTTCCAGTTCTCCAGTAGGAAGATTCAGAGCTTCATCAACGTTCTTCATTGCTTGAAGAATATTCCAATTCCTCTCTATCAGCTCTGGTTCAATCTTCACATTATCAAGAGGGTTCGGAGCAATGACATCACACTTCCACACCTCATTGCTCTTCTTTAGTATGACACTTTCAATGGTCTTCACTGAATTATCTTTAAGCACAGAAGCGAATCCCTTACCCATCATCTGCCTACAGACGGCCTTAAGAGATTCCACTGAAAGTTCCATTAATTCCTTTTCCTCCAGGCTCACCCTCTTCAACTTACTGTCAACCACCATCCGGACAACATTTGGATATGCTGAGAATTCTGGACCCTTGTCCTCTGCTAGCCGCATTAACTGATCCCGATACAGAATGCTTAGATTCTCAGAATGAGAGTATTGAATTTTTGTTGCTAGCAAGAACAACTCTGATGCAGATCTTCTCGTCATGAATTGATCATCCACGTACATGAAAGACATCGGGACTCCTTCTGTGAAAGACAAAACAACCTGCCACTCCTTTTGCGTTGAATTGTATCCAACCCTGACTTTAGAAATTAATCTCTTTAAAGCATTTATGTAGTCAGCCGCCATTGGATTCTGCAAATTGAGTTGGTAGAACAGATCATCTGCTTCCTTGTTATGCTCTCCTTTTGAACATGGTCCCATCAAAATCTTTCTTGCGTCATCCCACTTCTTCCCTATCCTTCTATTGTCCAGATCGATTTGAGGATCAGCTAGCCTTGCAAGCTCATAATCGTACTGCTTTCCTTGTAGCTCCGCTTTCTTTTCCTGAAACGCAGCACGATCTTGCATTTGCTTCATTTTAAAGAACTCAGCTTGATCCAAGGCTAACTGTTGAGCTTCAAGGGTTTCCTCATCGACAGTAATTTCTTCAGGCAATCCGAAAGACATTCCAGCACCTCCACCTTGATCCTTCAATGATCTCTTTATAGCATGTTTCAACGGTGCGTCTTCCATATCGGAATCTGAGTCAAGTAACTCCTGTACTTTTTCTTGATAACTCAGATCAACGAATGGCTCATCTGGCTCAATCGCTATTGCCTTACCCTTTTTCCTTCTTAGAGCCTCTTCATCAATGGATGGCTCAACTTCCATTTCTTTTACAAGATCAGCATGTTCTTGAATTTCTTCGATTTGAACTCCCTGCTGTCTCGTCTCCTTTATATTCTCCCCCTTAGGTGAGTTATCCTGAACTCCACCCTGGTCTCCAGATCCACCAGCTGTATCAAAATCTTCAAACCCGGAACCATAGGCTCCTGCTCCACTAGCACCACCTGTACCAGCATCGGGGGGAGGTTGTTGCGGCGCGAAACATTCCGGGGGCACAAAACTTCTGATTGCGTACATAACTCTGCTTATTTCCACAGCCAGATTATCCATTGTAAACTCCATTGCTCCCATCCTGTCATTCAGGGTGTTTCCCAAGACACCAGCAGCATGGCCCATGTCATTTACCTGATTTTTCAAATCAGTAAAAGCTGAAGCTTGAAGTGCCATTCGTGCTGCGTAGTCGTCAAGTGCCCTTTGATTGTCTCCAACATTCATCCCTAACTGCCCCATTGACTGCCCAAACTCCTTCATTTGATTTTCCATAGAAGACAAACGAGATTCAAGATTTTCAGAATTAAGGGACGGTGTTTGGTTTAGGTGACCTCGCTCTAATTCTCGTTCTGTTGGTATTTGGCGCTCGGTTTCGGGCCTTAAAAATGAAGGTCCCTCTCTCCCTAACCTCTCACACACACTCCCTGTCTCACGCTCGTGTATGTCTTCAATAATTGATCCAAAATATGAAGAAGTACCTGCAGAAACTTGATAAGAAATATAATTTGCAGTTATGGGATCAAATACTGTTTGTTCCTGAGTTGGAATCTCAGGCTGAGAGGCTACAAAGTGTTCTTGTACAACATCAGAACCGATCCTCTTTGTAGCATCAGTACGTACCGGTGAAGGTACGGTTGAAGTTTTTAAAGCTTCATGTCCTCTTGAAGCAACAGTATCTTTAAGAGGTACAAAATCATCATCAAAGTCAAAATCCCTATGTGCAGATTGTTCATGGGGTGAACCACTCTCGTGAGGTGGAGTGGTTGCGTGTGACACTCTAGGGTTTGACTGAGATTTAGAAGTAGCAGCATGGGAAATTTTGGCTTTCTTGCGAATAAGTTGCTGCTCTTCGGGTTCACTCTCATCATCATTTCCTACATCTATATGTGCTGGCTGTTTAGATTCCGGTGACTTAGGTGACAAGGAATTAGAAATATAGCTCTCACCCTGGGATAGATCCTGCGGGCTAGCAGTCTCTTGGGTCTGGGAATCAGAAACATGGGAAGAGGAATGAGTAGAGTGTGGAGAGAGATTACCTGATTCATTACCTTGTTCGTCTTCGCTTTGTTCATCAGGAATCGCTTCAAATGCCTCAGCATGAGCAGACCGATTCTGAGCATGTGATGAAGCTTGTGAGAAGTCCATCAAGGTAGTAACTCCCTCATCATATGTAAGCCACACTTGTAAGGTTTCAGGAACAGACATCGGTTTTCCATGATGTTTATCCTGATTTTCAACTGTTGAAAGTGACTTAGTGCCCATCCCTAGCGGTGCAGATGATGAACCACTGGCAAAACTCCGTCTAACTGCAAGAGCATCCTTCGGTACTAAACCATTGATCAGCATCTGTAGGAACCGAGGAAACCAGCAGACAACATCTGTGGTGTTGAGGTCTCTGCTTGCAGGTGATCCCATCACAGCCACTATCTCAGAGAGAACTATTCGTCCATAATTGATATCCAGCTCTCTTGCTAGGGCAATTCCGAGGTTTTGCATGGGAATGGAAATTTGATGGTAATCGCTTTCTCGTGCCCGAAAACATCTTGTGATGGCCTCGAAAAAGTAATTCCATTCCACATGAAGAAATTGTTTTTGGATGTTTCCAGTGATCCGGCCAGTCGGAGGATAACACCCTATTTCTTCAAAGAATTTGAGGCGATCTGCAGCTGTAGGTTCTGGATCATAAGCATCTCTAACAGAGAATCCAAGAACCTTGTTGACAATTTGTTCAGTCACCACATATTCCTGACCCGCTAAGGTAAACCTGAAACCAAAGGGGGTAGATTTGCTCCCAAAAGAAACCGCACTAGTCCATAATTGCTGTAAAGCATCATGCACTAGTGTAGGTTTAGCCGTAAAAGCAGTGCTAGCTTTGGAATACAAATTTAGAAATCGTATCCAAGACTTAAAGCGCGGGAGTTGATCACCAATTTCCGTAGAAATATTATAAAAATTGTTTTTGGCAAGTGAAAATTGGTGAGCCATTTTAATTAAAAGTTTTTCTTTAAAAAGATGTGAAATTTTAAATTTAATTTCTGAAAAACAATTAATTTTTAATTAACAGTTTTATTCCTTTTAATTTTTCAAGAACAACAATAGTCCCTTTTTAGAAAAATTAAACTACGGAATTAAAACAAATAATTTTTAGAAGAAACCGTTAAATCCCTTTTAATTAATCAAGAACACAAAAGTTCCCCTTTTGAGAAATCAAACTACGGGATGCAATTAACAGTTAAAGGATGGCAAATTTCGAACCACTAAATAAATCTGCTTTAACAGTGAAGTGTGAGTGTGTAAAAGCGTTTTTGAACAGATCTGTAAACTTGTGTGTATATATGCGTGTATATATCTCAAGAAAGATGAACAATGACACAAGAACACAAGAACAGAGATTTAATGGTAACACACAAGTGATAGCAGTCTAAAAATGGGCATTAATTCGTTGTCCGTATGAGATTTGTCACAAAAATCACGAATCAATGGTTGTATATATGAAATCGCCTGTATATATGGTGCGGCTGTAAAACTCAAATTAGGTAAAAGTGAAAGAAAACATCGAGTTAAAGATGTATATATAGATATGACTGTGAAATGACTAAATTGTCCCTGTTAAAAATCATGAAAACTCTAAGTACACACAGGGAGAACTCTATCTCGAAGTCTATCTCGAAGTCTATCTCGAACTTTCTTAAGTCGAACTTCGAGATAGAGTTCGAGATAGCTGTAACTCGAAATTTTAGCACTTGGCAAAAATCAGCAATAAAATCTATCTCGAAATTCGAGATAAAGTTCGAGTTAGCAGTTAACTCGAAAAACTTAAACCACTTGAACCATTAATCTATCAAAGATCATGTAAACAGCACACTACCAACATTACTAGGGAAATCTATCTCGAAATTCAAGTAGAAATTCGAGATAGACTTCGAGTTAGGAATTAACTCGAAATAAATCCCCTTGAACACAACTGAGAGCTCTATCTCGAACATCAAGTCGAAATTCGAGTTGATTTTCGAGATAGAGTCTAACTCGAAATTATTCAGTAACTCGAAATTTTCTCAGTTCTTTTCAAAAATATCTCCAAAAATGGAAACTTATCTCAACCTTCGAGATAAAGTTCGAGATAGAAATTATCTCGAATATTTTGAAGAAAATAAAGATAGGCACACTGGTAACTCTAAGTCGAACTCTAAGTCGAACTTCGAGTTGAATTTCGAGATAGAGTCTAACTCGAAATTCTTCCCAGACTTAGAATTTTCAAAACTTCACACTGGAAGCTCAAATCGAAATTCAAGTCGAATTTCTAGATGAGTTTCGAGATAGACACTAACTCGAAATTTTGAAGATACTTAGATTAATTTGACAATTTTTCTTTGAAAAACTCAACAATTAATTTTGTCAAATTAATATAAATATCAATTCAAGGATTTTAATATATGACATAATTAAAACATTCCTTGATAATTCTAAGGCCTCTAATTACATGAAAAACACAGGTAAATTCATCTAAAAATCATGCAATATTTAGAATATTATGAATTTAACTCCCCCTATGTTCATGCAATTAAACAAGCATAAATTCACAGATTTGTGCTATAAAAGACACTTAAAACACACTGAATTCATGCAAAATCATACTATATGCATCCTATAATAATCATTAATTAGGCATTTTAAAGTCTAAACACATAATGATTAAATATCTTGCATATACCAACATAACCATGGATTTTACAGATAGAAGGCTTTACTAACTTGTGTTAAGCATTCCCAATTCACCAACCAACCTATTGAATGTTACTTCATCAAGAGGTTTGGTGAATATATCTGCAATTTGTTGCATTGTGGGCACAAAATGTAGCTCCACAGTTCCCTCCTCGACATGTTCTCTTATGAAGTGATACCTGATGTCGATGTGCTTTGTTCTTGAGTGATCTACAGGATTGTTGGTTATGGCAATGGCACTTGTGTTGTCACACATAATTGGAATTTTCTTGTGCTCCATGCCATAATCCTTCAATTGGTTCCTCATCCACAGTATTTGAGATACACAGCTTCCAGCAGCAATGTACTCAGCTTCAGCAGTAGAAGTGGATACTGTATGTTGCTTTTTACTTTGCCAGGACACCAATCTTCTGCCAAGAAATTGACAAGCACCAGATGTGCTTTTCCTATCAATCCTGCAACCTGCATAATCTGAATCCGTATAGCCAATTAGATTAAAACCTGTATCTCTTGGGTACCAAATTCCTAGATTTGGTGTACCCTTGAGATACCTAAAAATTCTTTTGACGGCTATGAGATGTGATTCTCTAGGATCCGCTTGGAACCTTGCACATAAACAAGTCGCGAACATTATATCGGGTCTACTTGCAGTTAAATAGAGAAGTGAGCCAATCATACCTCGATAGCTTGTGATGTCAACTGATTTACCTGATTTGTCTTCAACAAGCTTCGTGGCTGTTGCCATGGGAGTCTTGGCTGCTGATGCATCTTCTAGATTATACTTCTTGAGTAAATCTCTGACGTACTTGGATTGACTGATAAAGATACCATCTTTTCTCTGACTGATCTGTAATCCAAGGAAGAAAGACAGCTCTCCCATCATGCTCATCTCGTATTTGTCTTGCATTAGCTTAGCAAATTTCTCGCACAAGCGCTCATTCGATGACCCGAAGATAATATCGTCCACATAGACTTGAACAAGTATTAGATCATTCTTCACATTCTTATAGAACAATGTTTTGTCAATTACTCCCCTAGTAAAACCACTTTCAATTAAGAATACGGATAGGGTTTCATACCAACATCTTGGGGATTGCCTGAGGCCATAGACTGATTTGAAGAGAAGGTACACAAAATCTTCAAGTTCTGGATCAATGAAGCCAGGCGGCTGTTCCAGATACACTTCTTCTTCTAACTCTCCGTTCAGGAAGGCACTTTTCACATCCATCTGGAAAACTTTGAAGTTCTTATGTGCTGCAAATGCCAAAAACATCCTGACTGCCTCAAGTCTTGCAACTGGTGCATAGGTCTCATCATAATCAATTCCTTCTCGCTGAGAATAACCTTTTGCAACCAAACGAGCCTTGTTTCGTGTTACAAGTCCGTTTTCATCCATTTTATTTCTGAATACCCACCTTGCTCCAATTACTGATTTGTTCTTTGGTCGGGGTACCAGCTTCCAAACTTTCTGCCTTTCAAACTGATTGAGTTCCTCTTGCATTGCAATCACCCAATCAGCATCACCAAGAGCTTCTTCTATTTCTTTAGGTTCAAGCTTGGATAAGAACCCAGAATATAAGCAAATATTAGCCAGGTCAGCTCTTGCATTTCTTCTAGTAGACACACCAGCATCTGGATCACCAATAATCAATTCAAACGGATGGTCTCTATTCCATACTCGTTCTCTTGGAAATTGTCTTGATGATTCAGCATGACTTTCTGAATTGTGGTGCTGACTACTTTGAATACTTTCACTAACTCCCCCTGAGTTAGAGCCAGCTCCTACAGAACTAGAGTCAACTCGATTCGAGCCTTGAACAGTAGTCCTTGAGCTGCTATTTACTCCCCCTGAGTTGTTGCCGGTTCGTACTGAAGAAGTCTCTCCTGATCTTGTAGAATTAGCTTGTTCACTAGACTCAGGTTCTTCACGTACACTTGGAACATTTAATGGGACAACCAACTCAGGTTCATCTTCAAGATCTTCTAAGTCCAGATTCTGAAATTTTAGGGACTCAGGTTCACTAGAATCTCTTGAAATTGATGAGAGTTTGGTATCGTCGAATCTGACGTTGTAGCTTTCAGTCACTTTTCGATCATTTACTAAGAACACCCTATAAGCTGCTACCACATCTGTGGAGTAACCAACAAATATTCCTTCACGAGCTTTTGCTGCAAACTTACCTAGATTTTCATCATCTATAAGCACATAGCATTTTGCTCCAAATACATGAAAATATTTGATTGTTGGTCTTCTTCCGTTCATAAGTTCACATGGTGTCTTTTCTTTATCTTTTATGATCAAGGATCGATTTTGAGTGTAACACACGGTACTCACTGCTTCTGCCCAGAAATACAGAGGAAGTTTCGAATCATACAACAAAGTTCTTGCTGCTTCAACCAATGTTCTATTCTTCCTTTCAACTACTCCATTTTGTTGTGGAGTTCTCGGGGCTGAGTACTGACGACGTATTCCTTTAGATACACAGAAGTCATTTAGCACTGCGTTTTTGAATTCAGTGCCATTGTCTGATCTAATCGTCTTCACAGTAAGTGTTGAAACATTCTCAATTTGAGTGATGTGATCAATGATTAAGAAAGGTACTTCGTCTTTCGTCATTGCGAACAATACCCATGTATACTTGGAGAAGTCATCCACGATTACCAATGCATATCTTTTCCTAGATAAAGATAGGACATTCACTGGGCCAAACAAATCCATATGAAGAAGTTGCAGAGGCTCAGTGATACTAGAAATTTCTTTGCTTTTATGTGATGCTCGCTTCGACTTTCCCATTTCACAGGCTTCACAGAGTCCTTTCGGAGCGAACTCCATTTGAGGTAGATCTCTCACCAATTCTCGCCTCGCGAGAGCATTCATCGTTTTGAAGTTTAAGTGAGATAACTTTTTGTGCCATAACCAGCTTTCATCATCCGAAGCTTTGCTGTAGAAACAGGTAACTTGATTCTGATTTGCTGAATCCATGTCTGCAACAAAAAGATCTGCCTTTCGAACTCCTCTCAAAGCCAGTTTGCCTTCCTTGATGTGAGTGATTGATACACCTTTCTTGTTGAAGACAATTTCGTAACCTTTGTCACAGAATTGACTGATACTCAACAAATTATGCTTTAATCCCTCAACATAGGAAATATCTTCAATGATGACATTGCCAGTTTTCAGTTTGCCATATCCCTTTGTCACACCTTTGCTGTCATCTCCAAAGGTAACATAAGGGCCAGCTTTCATAACCAACTCTGTAAGCAGGGACTTGTCTCCAGTCATATGCCTCGATGCTCCACTATCTAGCACCCATATAACTTTATTTCTCTTTTGCTTAATGCCCTGCAATGACAGATTGATTAGACTTTCTTCGGAACCCAACTTTGATTGGGCCCGGCTTTTCGATAAGATTGATAATCAACAGATTTAACAACTGGAGATGCACTTTTCTTAACATAACTAGAGCTTTCGACTTCCTCCTTTCCTTTCTCAGACTTGACATGTTTATCAGTCCTAGGAGAAGGTTTGTCACTCCTAACTTTAGGAGGACTGACAGTCTTAGCTCTCCCAAACTTCTTTTTGATGTTTGAACTAGCAGCAGTATTTGAGCATGACTGGCTAGATGCATTCATTAAATTCACAAAAGTTTGCATAACGTTAAAAGTGCATGGCATACAATTAGGTTGACCACACTGTGCATGATTCTGATGCAGATTATTCATTTTATGTGTGACAGGCATGGCATGTGTAGCAGTGCATGCATAAGAAAGATGTTCAGTAGATTTACAGTGATAACATGCTTTCTTTATTCGATCAGCCTTAACCTCTTTTATGCCTTTCTTCCCTTGTTGTTTAACAGCCTTAGCTCCTATTCCTAGTCTAGATTCATCTCTAGGAAAATTGATTTTAACTTGTTTAATAGGAGTTATAGGTTGTACGTTCTGACGATCTTCCATCTCAATCTCATATCTAGCTATCAATTCAGTCTCTTCTTCTTCTATTCTAGGAACAAGGTGTTTGTAGATGGGTTTGATAGAAGGTTTAAAAATGCTAGGTATATCATTTTTAGGGTCACTGGAACTAGTGTCTATAGGTCTCTTCCCATCTTTCTTAGAAAGATTAGAATAATCAAGTCCTACACCTACTCCAGTTATCTTTTTAAACACATCATTATCTACATACACTTTACTAGCAGCTAGTTTGTAAGCTTCACATTTAGTTTCTAACTCAGCTAGTTTGTTCCTTAAACATGATTCTATTTCCTCCTTAAGGACGAGCTTGTGTTCCAAAGATTTAATAAAATCTCTTAGAGAAGTATCTACAGTGCAAGCAGCCTCTAACTCTTCCACTTTTGCCTCAAGCATTCTGCTTTTGGCGACAAGTGTTTTCTGTTCCTTTTGAGAAGTGTCTAGGCTTTTGCACAACATGTAGATCTCTTCGCTAAGAGCCCCGTTCTGTTCCTTATAATCATCAATAGACATTTCTACTTTAAGGGTTAGAACTGGTACCTCTGGTTCCTCTGATGTCTCAGCCATGAGCGCAAAGTTTGCTACATGAGTAACCTCTTCCTCATCTGAATCATCCCAAGCTCTTCCTTCTGTTACTACTAAAGCTCTTTTACCATGTTTTTCTTTAATCAGCGATTCATACTTGCTTTTGAGGGCTTCAAATGTCTCTTTTGGATAAGTCTGTTTAGGCTTTTTGCAGTCCGAGGCAAAGTGTCCAGGTTCTCCACAGTTATAGCATTTGAACTTCATTTTGAAATCCAACGGAGATTTGTAGCTGGTACTCTTGCCTTTACCTTGGTAGCCTGACGAACTACCTCCACCCTTAGCAGCCCGATAATAAGATGAAGAATTTCTCTGTGGTCGGTTGCTCTTTCTGAATCTCATATTGCTGAACTTCCTTGCCATGTATGCCACGACACTATCGTCCATGTTGTCCAGCTCTTCTTGGGTGAAGTAGTCATCATCACTGTTGGATGCGCACTCGTCATCATTATCAACTTGATGCGGTGCAGGTGATGATTTAGGCTTTGCTGCAACCATTGCCTTCTTAGGCTCTTCCTCATCAGCAACTAATCCTGATGCAGTTTCTTTTCCCTTTGAATCATTGTCCCATGCTTGATCTTGAAGAGTCTCCAGCTCATAGGTCTTCAGAATTCCATAATATTCTTCCAGAGAAGTTGTATGCAAATCTCTGGTTTCTCTGATTGCGTAGACTCTATGTTCAATGCTCTTTGGCTGGTTCCTCAAATATCTTGTATTGGTTTCAACCATGGGGAGAGTAACACCTCTCAGATTCAAATCCAATACCAACTGACTGAATCGTAGGTAGACGTCTGTTATGCTCTCTCCTTTTCGTATTCTAAAGGTGTCATACTCCATCTTGAGTATAAGTGTCTTGTTGCTTCTAACCTCTGCAGATCCTTCCATGACAACTTCTATTTTGTCCCAAATCTTCTTTGCTGTATTCAAACCTTTGACTATGTTGAACATTTCATGATCAAGAGATTCCATCAAGGTTTGTCTTACTGCAGTATCATAAGCTATTTGCTCCTTGTCGGCATCCGTAAAGTCCGCTGCCTTTTTGGGCTCAGACCGAGCAGGTATAACCTCCTCTCCTTCCGTACGCTCAGGAATAGCTTTCATTGGAACGAATTTACCTTTTTCAAGGACTTCCAGATACTCAGGGTTAATACTCTCCAAGTAGAGTCTCATTCTGAAAACCCATTCTTCATAGTGATCTCGGTTGAACATTGGGATCTTGAAAGAATTTTTAGGAGCCATTTCAAATCTTGTCACTAAAAATCTCTAAGTACCCAAGACTAGGCTTATGTAGAATATCTATGTAGAACTTCTGCCAAGTCGAAATTTCTCTAAGTAGAAATTTTTGCTCAAGTCGAAATTTCTCTTAAGTAGAAATTGTCCAAGTCGAAATTCACCAAGTAGAAATTGTCCAAGTCGAAATTCTATGTAGAAAATCTCAAGTAGAAATTCTATGTAGAACTTTTGTCCTTAGAATAATTTTCTTCTGCAGATTACTTTAATATTGAATAAACAATATCACCACTAAAACACCCTTTTTGACTTTTGATTACTTTACACACCGAAAGTGACTAACCCACCTGCTAAGCACTGAGTACACTTTCTTTTGCTTTCGGCTAAGAAATAATAATCAAATCAAAAGTACCAAAAACACCTTTTTGACTATAATTTCTTTGAAAAGGAAATTGAAAAGTTGCTGGGTTATATTCTTGATAAGAACAAATGATGAACACTCAAGAACACCAAATATTAATGAACCCAGATTAATTCACAAAAATTAATTAAAATACACCCAAGCCAAATAATCACTCCTGGAGTATTTAAATAATTTTTCTGGATGAGTTTTCACTGGAAACGAATTAAAGCTTACTTTTCTAGAATTTTAGAAAAGTAGATCTAGAAAATGAAAACTCACGATTCTTCTACTAAACACAAGGATCTATGTTTTGTATGTCAAACAACCGCTCTGATACCAATTGTTAGGTCCAAATGTGTTGTAGAGGGGGGGTGAATACAACTTTTCGATTATGAGTAGCAATAAATACGATGCAATAAATGAACACACAGATTCAAGGAATATATTTCTTTTATATATAACTTGAAAAGGTTGCTACAACATTCATTACAAAGTATAACAGAAGTTGAGAGAGAAGTGAATGATTCTAAGCTCTGTGAATACTCTCTCTCTTTTTCTTGTGTTTTTCTCAATATTGCTCACTAACTAAAAACATTACACAAGTGCTTCTATTTATACTACATGTAATCTATGACCTGTAGTCTTCAAAGACTAAGATGTACGTGGCCCAATGATATCCACATAAATCTTGTCTTATCTTGAAAGCTTGGAAATCTGCCAATCAGAAGATGCCATGTGTCATGTTGAAGCTGCACTCTAAGTAGAACTTCTACTTGAGAATTTCTACTTAGCCATCTCGAAATTCTAAGTAGAACTTCTACTTGAGAATTTCGACTTAGCCATCTAGAACATTTCTTACTTAGAAAATATTCTGGTCTTCAACTTGAAACTTCAATGCACATCTTGAGCTTGTGATATCTTCATATCTTCTTTGTTCTTCTACAAGCTCTTGAACATGGATCTTTATTACTGACATAAACTTGCTATCAATGTCCTGACACTTGATGCACTGGTCTGGTTCATAAGTGACTAGTCTTGATAGTGTTTCTGCTTCTTGAATAAATTACCATATTCACTTAGTAACTTGGCTTTCCAATATTTGCTTTCCTTCTTGTTCACTTGAAATCAATTAGTCTTGTTGATACTGATAGTTATGATCTTGATTCTTGAATTCTCAAATCACTGAGGCCTGAACAACTTTGACTTGAACTTCTCTCAATGATTTCTTCTGGGCTTGATCATAGTTAACATGTTCAATTGTATCAATTACCTTGTCTTCATATAGTGTTGATTTCTTGTGACTTCTTGTTCTTGATTGTCTTCTGGTTAAGTATCTTTTCGTTTAATTGAGTTACATTAGTTATAGTGTTACAAGTTAATACACTCTGCCTTTCAACCAAGTTATACCATAAGGGAGCGCTACAGAATAAAATCCCTAAGTTGTGCCGGCTTGAGTCATTGGAGTACCATTGTCGTCTTGATCACTGGAAATCGTGGCACAGAACTGTCCAATATCCAATTTCAGTTCTGGATTAGCTTCACCCAATTTTTTCAGCATCCATGTCATGTTCTCTTGCACTTTTTTGTCCATCCTGGATTCTAATTCACCTTCAAGTTGCTTTATCTTTGTTGTCAACTCCTGAACATTGTCTTCTGTAGGAGCAACCGGAGTCGATGTGGTACTAATCTTTTTCCCTGGCCTTCCCACCAGCCAGTTTCGTGCATGGTTCTTGCCATTAGAAGCGACTGCATTTGCTTCAGCCTCGTTTCCATCATCAAGTAACTGCTGGATTTTGGTCTACAAAAAATGGTTAATTCAATATGTGAAATAAAGCATTATTATAGACTACATCTATACAAGAAAATACACTTACAATTTTTTCCTTCATTTCTACAGTATTTGACTTGTAGGTTCGACCTTCCTGTCGCTTACGAGAGTCTGAATAGATTTGAGCATCACATGGGTCTGCATGCTCGGGGTCAGTCTTTTTCTGTCATGTATGGGATAACACATCAAACATGTCATTAATCAAAAATACCAATGTCATTTTACGAAAGTTATGCAGAAAATTTAACTCCTATATATCAAAGATATACTATGTCATATTTTGAAAAATAAATAAAAAGGGATGGACAATAATTTCCAAATCTAAGTTCCAATTCTACAAATCACAGTGTCCTGGCATTATTATTAAAAATAATAATTATTATATTACAGAGACAGTTACAAAATTAGGTCTCAGAATATACACCAATGAATCCTGGATCATTGCTAAAACAGTAAAGCTATATTTAGTGCAAGTATTTTTCAAAAAATTTACTTCTATGTATCTGTTACCTAATCCATATGAAATATCAAACAAATCTAAGGCCTATATGAAAAAATTAAACTTGGACAAAGAAAAACACATACCATGTCTTCAATAACTAGGGACACAGGTTTACGACCCAAAGTGTGTGTCTCAACTAATTCTTTACGATTCTTAGCATTATCCGCAGCAAGTTTCTGTAAAATAAAAACATATCATGATACTTGAATTTTTTTTGGTCAGGATGCTATAAAACTGTTGGTATAATTTTTGCACAAAATGATTTAATAACCGATTACTTGTACTAAATCTTAAAGCTTTACCTTAACTGATTCATCCCCCCAGTACTTCAAGAGCATTTTGAACTCCTCTAGTGGAATCCGCTCGGTTCTGTGTTCCAGTCTTTCCCGATCAGTTTCATATCGAGTATAAAACTTTTCCTTCATACGAGACTTGTGCACCTTCCAAGCAGCATTCATTGTATTATACACCCATTTCTGTCCATCTTCAGGAATGACATACCTACCCTATAAAATAAAAAACATAAAATAAATAATTAAATTTATTAATTCACTATATAATTTTTGAAAATGATTTAATCTATGGATTAGGTAAGAATTCACCAGAGTATATTCCCACAAATTTTGCTTCAATTGGTCGGGAACAACGCGCCAATTGATGTAAGTAAGTGACACATTATCCCTTGCTAATGCCCCCAAAAAATTACTTAATTCCGCAATATCTTCCTTATTTTCAGAAATTGCTTGACCTTTATGATTCAACGAAATCACTTTTTTTTCTTCAGGGTTCCTTCCATGAACCTTACTCATTCTTGTCGGTCCTCTAGGTTTTCTAGGAGCTCGTACTTTATTAACCATGTGCACAAAATATAAAGAAAACTGTTAATACTATGTTACCAAGTTGACAATTCAACTGACCATATATTACCAAAATTCAACTGACCATATTACCAAAATGCTACAAAGTTAACAATTTGTTACCTTCCTCAACTTCCACATCCATAATCTCCTCCATGTTCAATTCAGCAACATTCTCAACATTCCCTTCTGTTCTAGCTGCTTCATTTTTCTTTTGACGTTCTCGTAATGCTAGGTAAGCAGCAACCGTACCAGCACCAGGAGCTACTTCATCATTACTTGACTGTCTAAACACTTTGCTGCATGTTGGTTTCACTTGTGTTGGACGATATGAACTTGTAGCTTCCTTCTCAGTGCCAACTTTCCTCGACTCCTTCACAGTGCCAGCTTTCCTCGACTCCTCAATTCCGAGGGTTGCATTAACTCGTGACCGAGTTCTTGGTCCAAGTTGAGTTTTCTTTGTTTCAACAATTTTAATTCTCTACAATTTGTAAGATATTTAGATCATTAATTCCACACTTTTAATGAACATTACAAATTCTGGTATAAAAATTTAAATCGAAAGACCTACCTCCGACGAACCATCACTTTGATCATCGCCCTGATTTTCTGGAATATACTGTGAGTCGCAGTCCTCAAGTTCTTTCCCATTTTTGCCTTTCCCTTTTTTGCCTTTCCCTTTACTGTTCTCGGCTCCATCTCCCATGAGACTAGAAACTAATGGCGGTATCCCAAATTCTTGACATTTTTCAGCATTTTCTTGCATTCTGCGAATTCTATCAATTTCATACTGTGTCAGCGGTGGTGGAGGCACCTACAAGAAATCATTACATAAACAATAATTAGAAAAACTAAACACTAAAAATTCCAGGTGAGTTATATTTATAAGACCCTATTTTCCAACAGGTACATAAAAATCAAATCAGACTAGTCAAATCATACCTTCACGGGAACATCATTCTCTTTGGTCTTTTCACTGTCACTTGAACCTTTATCTAAATCTAATTTCCTTCTTACAGTTGCATTTTCATTCACATGTACGTCTTCTTGACCAGACATCAAAACAGGCTGTGCTGAAAATTCCTTCTTCTTACCAACCTCAGGTGAGGTCTTACTCCTTTTCTGCTGTTGTTGCTGGAGTTGATGTGTAGTAACAAACCTACGCTTCACTTGTGGTTTCTTAGCAGAAGCTGTAACAACAATGTATACATTTTGTGTGAACATTAAAATTCATTAGGCTGAAGGAAATTATGAAAGAGAAAAAAGATCCAAGGTATTAGACTGTAGCTTAGTCTGCTTAGGTTTACTATTTTTAATGGCTGGATTGTTCTATCTTTTCCTTTCGATTCATATTTTTTTGACAAGTACCAGAGAAAAAATGATATAGCCTAATCAAGACGATAACTCTTTAAAGTCGGCTCTCCTCGTACAGTCAAGGCAACACAGCCTCCCCACATCTCGCCTCTATACTAATTACGCCTTTAATAGCATTGAACTATTAAGAAAAAAGTCCCAACTAAGCGCTAATTTTATAAACTAGTCTAAATTCAGTTTGTGTTACATATCAGAACACAATCAATAATGTAATAAAACTATACAATACAAGTAAAGCAAAACACTAGTCAATAATATATGCAACACTTCAATAAGATGTTGCAATAAAATTGAATTATTTAAACGGAAACACTACATAAAAAATGTTGCCTCATCACATATTACAAATCAGATGCAAGCAATACACCAGGCAAGAATTTAATATTACATGTAGATTATACCTTGGATTAAGTTTTTCCTTGGCCTGACGATTACGTGAGGTTGCGTCTGAATCATTGGCTCAATTTCTTTGTCAACAACATTGTCTATGTAAAAATTTATTTCTTCTCCCTCAACGCAGTCCTTAGTAAGTTCAACCACTTCCGCGTCTTTTGTCACGAGTTCCCAACCACCTCCCCTTCCTTTGCTGATATAGATTCCTCCAATTTCAGTGTAATGGAGGTAGTCTTTTACATAATCCATAAGCACAGTGTAAGAGAAACAGTCCACTTCTACGCGGGTTACCACCATAGATTTTCCACCAGCATAGACTGTCTTCTTAAACTCTCCTTGATGGTATAACCTGACATTGATGTTTTTTCCTTCCATCCTGTTCACAGTAAATGTCCCATTAGAACCAGGTATATATATATATAAATAATGAAGAGTTATAAATCATTAAACATAAAGTCTAAATTATTCCCAAAATCCACCCCCGTTTCATAATCCATGGAGTCATTACTATTTCCTAATTTCGTTCGTGAAACATCATAAATCCAATTGACATGTAACGGCGATGGCCCATTGCAAACCAGATGATCATAGATGACATCTTTCGTATGCCAGTTACGATCCATACAGTTTTTGCAAGGGCACTTCATTTCATCGCCTAGACAAGAAACAGGGAACGCATTTTTCAAAAAATCTTTTACCCCTTCCCCATATCCAGCACTATATCTGGGAAGTCCTATCCAAATATTACTCTCATCAACCATTACAGCAATATATCCACTGCCTAGTAAATCTAAACTTCTATACGTGGCTAACAGTTTCGACAAATCACCAAGGCCAAGCCTGTAAGGTTTAAATATATTATAATCTACCATATGAAAAAGGCTTTTGTAACGAACATTGTAATTGTACTATAAGTAGTTTAACGCTAGAGTGTAATGAGAAGAACAGATGCACACTTAGAGAATTAGGAAAAATATATAACAAGTTTAGCTAAAACTTGTCAATATAGTTGCTAGCACATTGACAAAATAGGGATGAAACAATGAAAAAAAATAGACATGAAAACACACATACATTACAGTACTCTCTCTGTTTGTCTCCCTCTCTCTCTCTCTCTCCATCTCTCTGTCTCTCCCAATCTTCTTGTTGGCTCTCACTCGCTCTAACACTCAACAAATATCAAGCACATAAAACACAAATACAAGTACATAAAACCCTAGACATGAAAACCGTAGATTTAATCACATGCAATAATTATTTAACCAAATCCAAGATAATCAAGCACATAAAACACAAATACAAGTACATAAACCCCTAGACATGAAAACCCTAGATTTAATCACATGCAATAATTATACCCAAATCCAAGTTAATTAGAGATTTTTACCTAGAGAGAAACCGTGAGTAACGAAGATGTTAACTGAAAGCCCCAATTGAAAAAGCCCCAATTGAAAAAGCCCTAATTCCAACTGCAAAATGAAATGAATCTGTGAGTACAGAGAAGATTATGTGTAAAGAAAATGAATCTGTGAGTACAGAGAAGATTATGTGTAAAGAAGATTATGTTTAAACCGTGTATGCAATTTCAGTGTGGGAGAGTCGAGAGTGGAGAGTGTGTGGTGAGAGTGTGCGGTAGAGAGCTTTAGATCTGGGAAAGTACTCACAATAATTGGGGGAAAGTATAGCTTTAGTTTTGGGGGGAAATTGTCCGCTCTTTTTCACCGTGCAAATCACGTGTCCTCATAACACAGTAATGTTGTCTTAATTCTCAAATGATTTTAATTTTTTTCAAATGAAATGATTTTAATTTTTTTCATTCGAGTAAAATTCCATTCATTAATGATAAGTCATAAGACATTTATAAAAATAGTCGAACAACGAAAACATAAACAAATAATAATTAATCCATAATCAGGCAATTTGTTGAAGATGATTAATGATTTTAATTTTTTACTTGTTGGATAAAAATTTTAATATTTTTAAAATAATAATTATTATTATTAGAATAATATTTTTTTAACATCTACGCGATTGGAACGTCGAAAAAATAATTTTAAAAAATAGATTCATCATTCGGGACAAGACTAGTTAATAAAAGAATATAAATATCTAATGCAACACTTCAAACAGCAAATGCAACACTAGTGATACCTAATGCAACGCTTCTGACACGTCAGCAAATGCCACGTCATCATTAGTGGGTCCCACTTCTGCCACGTCACCAATTGTGGGTCCCACTTCTGCCACGTTAGCATGTTGGGCCACCTGCCACGTCACCCTTGTGGGTCCCACAATGCCACGTCAGCAGTGGTGGGTCCCACATCTGCCACGTCATATTTTTTAAAAAAATATACAGATATCTAACGCAACACTTTAAACAGCAAACGCAACACTACTTGTCTCTAATGCAACGCTTCTGCCACGTCAGAAAATGCCACGTCAGCATTAGTGGGTCCCACTTCTGCCACATCAGCAATTGTGGGTCCCACAATTGCCACGTCAGCATGATAGGTCTCTTGCCACGTCACCCTTGTGGGACCCACACTGCCACGTCAGCATTTGTGGGTCCCACATCTGCCACGTCATATTTTAAAAAATAAATAAATATGTCTAATGCAACACTTCAAAGAGCAAACGCAACACCACTGGTACCTAATGCAATGGTTGCTGCCACGTCAGCAAATGCCACGTCAGCAAAGGTGGGCCCCACTTCTGCCACGTCAGCAAATGTGGGTCCCACATGTGCCACGTCAGCAAATGTGAAAGGCAGAGTGTATTAACTTGTAACACTATAACTGATGTAACTCAATTAAAAGAAAAGATACTTAACCAGAAGACAATCAAGAACAAGAAGTCACAAGAAATCAACACTAAATGAAGACAAGGTAATTGATACAATTGAACATGTTAACTATGATCAAGCCAAGAAGAAATCATTGAGAGAAGTTCAAGTCAAAGTTGTTCAGGCCTCAGTGATTTGAGAATTCGAGATTCAAGATCATAACTATCAGTATCAACAAGACCAATTGATTTCAAGTGAACAAGAAGGAAAGCAAATATTGGAAAGCCAAGTTACTAAGTGAATATGGTAATTTATTCAAGAAGCAGAAACACTATCAAGACTAGTCACTTATGAACCAGACCAGTGCATCAAGTGTCAGGACATTGATAGCAAGTTTATGTCAGTAATAAAGATCCATGTTCAAGAGCTTGCTGAAGAATAAAGAAGATATGAAGATATCACAAGCTCAAGATGTGCATTGAAGTTTCAAGTTGAAGACCAGAATATTTTCTAAGTACTAAATGTTCTGGATGGCCAAGTAGAATATTTCTAAGTAGAAGTTCGACTTAGGAATTTCGAGATGGCCAAGTAGAAATTCTCAAGTAGAAGTTCTACTTAGAGTGCAGCTTCAACATGACACATGGCATCTTCTGATTGGCAGATTTCCAAGCTTTCAAGATAAGACAAGATTTATGTGGACATCATTGGGCCACGTATATCTTAGTCTTTGAAGACTACAGGTCATAGATTACATGTAGTATAAATAGAAGCACTTGTGTAATGTTTTAGTTAGTGAGCAATATTAAGAAAAACACAAGAGAAAGAGAGAGAGTATATTCACAGAGCTTAGAATCATTCACTTCTCTCTGAACTTCTGTTATACTTTGTAATGAATGTTGTAGCAACCTTTTCAAGTTATATATAAAGAAATATATTCCTTGAATCTGTGTGTTCATTTATTGCATCGTATTTATTGCTTCTCATAATCGAAAAGTTGTATTCACCCCCCCTCTACAACACATTTGGACCTAACAATTGGTATCAGAGCGGATGTTTAACATACAAAACATAGATCCTTGTGTTTGGTAGAAGAATCGTGAGTTTTCATTTTCTAGATCTACTTTTCATTTTTTCGAAAAGTGTGCTTTAATTCGTTTCCAGTGAAAACTCATCCGGGAAAAATTATTTAAATACTCCAGGTGTGATTATTTGGCTTGGGTGTATTTTAATTAATTTTTGTGAATTAATCTGGGTTCATTGATATTTGGTGTTCTTGAGTGTTCATCATCTGTTCTTGTCAAAGAAGATAACCCAACAACTTTTTGATCTCCTTTTTCAAACAAATAAGATAGTCAAAAAGGTGTTTTTGTACTTTTGATTTGATTATTATTCCTTGGCCGAAAGCAAAAGAAAGTGTACTCAGTGCTTAGCAAGTGGGTTAGTCACTTTCGGTGTGTAAAGTAATCAAAAGTCAAAAAGGTGATATTGTTTATTCAATATTAAAGTAATCTGCAGAAAATTATTTTAAGGACAAAAAGTTCTACATAGAATTTCGACTTGAGATTTTCTACATAGAATTTCGACTTGGACAATTTCTACTTGGTGAATTTCGACTTGGACAATTTCTACTTAGAGAAATTTCGACTTGAGCAAAATTTCTACTTAGAAAAATTTCGACTTGGCAGAAGTTCTACATAGATATTCTACATAGCCTAGTCTTGGGTACTTAGAATTTTTTAGTGACAAGACTTGAAATGGCTCCTAAAAATTCTTTCAAGATCCCAATGTTCAACCGAGATCACTATGAAGAATGGGTTTTCAGAATGAGACTCTACTTAGAGACAATTAACCCTGAGTATCTGGAAGTCCTTGAAAAGGGTAAATTTGTTCCAATGAAAGCTATTCCTGAGCGTACGGAAGGAGAGGAGGTTATACCTGCTCGGTCTGAACCTAAAAAGGCAGCGGACTTTACGGATGCTGACAAGGAGCAAATAGCTTATGATACTTCTGTAAGACAAACCTTGATGGAATCTCTTGATCATGAAATGTTCAACATAGTCAAAGGTTTGAATACAGCAAAGAAAATTTGGGACAAGATAGAAGTTGTCATGGAAGGATCTGCAGAGGTTAGAAGCAACAAGACACTTATACTCAAGATGGAGTATGACACCTTTAGAATACGTAAAGGAGAAAGCATAACAGACGTCTACCTACGATTCAGTCAGTTGGTATTGGATTTGAATCTGAGAGGTGTTACTCTCCCCATGGTTGAGACCAATACGAGATATCTGAGGAACCAGCCAAAGAGCATTGAACATAGAGTCTACGCAATCAGAGAAACCAGAGATTTACATACAACTTCTCTGGAAGAATATTATGGAATTCTGAAGACCTATGAGCTGGAAACTCTTCAAGATCAAGCATGGGACAATGATTCAAAGGGAAAAGAAACTGCATCAGGATTAGTTGCTGATGAGGAAGAGTCTAAGAAGGCAATGGTTGCAGCAAAGCCTAAATCATCACCTGCACCTCATCAAGTTGATAATGATGACGAGTGTGCATCTAACAGTGATGATGACTACTTCACCCAAGAAGAGCTGGACAACATGGACGATAGTGTCGTGGCATACATGGCAAGGAAGTTCAGCAATATGAGATTCAGAAAGAGCAACCGACCACAAAGAAATTCTTCATCTTATTATCGGGCTGCTAAGGGTGGTGGTAGTTCATCAGGCTACAAAAGCAAAGGCAAGAGTACCAGCTACAAATCTCCGTTGGATTTCAAGATGAAGTTCAATTGCTATAATTGTGGTGAACCTGGACATTTTGCCTCAGACTGCAAAAAGCCTAAACAGACTTATCCAAAAGAGACATTTGAAGCCCTCAAAAGCAAGTATGAATCGCTGGTGAAAGAAAAACATGGTAAAAGAGCTTTAGTAGTAACAGAAGGAAGAGCTTGGGATGATTCAGATGAGGAAGATGTTACTCATGTAGCAAACTTTGCGCTCATGGCTGAGACATCAGAGGAACCAGAGGTACCAGTTCTAACCCTTAAAGTAGAAATGTCTATTGATGATTATAAGGAACAGAACGGGGCTCTTAGCGAAGAGATCTACATGTTGTGCAAAAGCCTAGACACTTCTCAAAAGGAACAGAAAACACTTGTCGCCAAAAGCAGAATGCTTGAGGCAAAAGTGGAAGAGTTAGAGGCTGCTTGCACTGTAGATACTTCCCTAAGAGATTTTATTAAATCTTTGGAACACAAGCTCGTCCTTAAGGCAGAAATAGAATCATGTTTAAGGAACAAACTAGCTGAGTTAGAAACTAAATGTGAAGCTTACAAACTAGCTGCTAGTAAAGTGTATGTAGATAATGACGTATTTAAGAAGATAACTGGAGTAGGTGTAGGACTTGATTATTCTAACCTTTCTAATAAAGAAGGGAAGAGACCTATTGACTCTAGTTCCAGTGACCTTAAAAATGAAATTCCTAGCATTTTTAAATCTTCTGTCAAACCCATCTACAAACACCTTGTTCCTAGAATAGAAGAAGAAGAGACTGAATTGATAGCTAGATATGAGATTGAGATGGAAGATCGTCAGAAAGCACAACCTATAACTCCTATTAAACAAGTTAAAATCAATTTCCCTAGTGATGAATCTAGACTAGGAATAGGAACTAAGGCTGTGAAACAACAAGGGAAGAAAGGCATAAAAGAGGTTAAGGCTGAACGAATAAAGAAAGCATGTTATCACTGTAAATCTACTGAACATCTTTCTTATGCATGCACTGCTACACATGCCATGCCTGTCACACATACAATGAATAATCTGCATCAGAATCATGCACAGTGTGGTCAACCTAATTGTATGCCATGCACTTTTAACGTCATGCAAACTTTTGTGAATTTAATGAATGCATCTAGCCAGTCATGCTCAAATACTGCTGCTAGTTCAAACATCAAAAAGAAGTTTGGGAGAGCTAAGACTGTCAGTCCTCCTAAAGTTAGGAGTGACAAACCTTCTCCTAGGACTGATAAATATGTCAAGTCTGAGAAAGGAAAGGAGGAAGTCGAAAGCTCTAGTTATGTTAAGAAAAGTGCATCTCCAGTTGTTAAATCTGTTGATTCTAAATCTTATCGAAAAGCCGGGCCCAATCAAAGTTGGGTTCCGAAGAAAGTCTAATCAATCTGTCATTGCAGGGCATTAAGCAAAAGAGAAATAAAGTTATATGGGTGCTAGATAGTGGAGCATCGAGGCATATGACTGGAAACAAGTCCCTGCTTACAGAGTTGGTTATGAAAGCTGGCCCTTATGTTACCTTTGGAGATGACAGCATAGGTGTGACAAAGGGATATGGCAAACTGAAAACTGGCAATGTCATCATTGAAGATATTTCCTATGTTGAGGGATTAAAGCATAATTTGTTGAGTATCAGTCAATTCTGTGACAAAGGTTACGAAATTGTCTTCAACAAGAAAGGTGTATCAATCACTCACATCAAGGAAGGTTCATTGGCTTTGAGAGGAGTTCGAAAGGCAGATCTTTTTGTTGCAGACATGGATTCAGCAAATCAGAATGAAGTCACCTGTTTCTACAGCAAAGCTTCGGATGATGAAAGCTGGTTATGGCACAAAAAATTATCTCACTTAAACTTCAAAACGATGAATGCTCTCGCGAGGCGAGAATTGGTGAGAGATCTACCTCAAATGGAGTTCGCTCCGAAAGGACTCTGTGAAGCCTGTGAAATGGGAAAGTCGAAGCGAGCCTCGCATAAAAGCAAAGAAATTTCTAGTATCACTGAGCCTCTGCAACTTCTTCATATGGATTTGTTTGGCCCAGTGAATGTCCTATCTCTGTCTAGGAAAAGATATGCATTGGTAATCGTGGATGACTTCTCCAAGTATACATGGGTATTGTTCGCAATGACGAAAGACGAAGTACCTTTCTTAATCATTGATCACATCACTCAAATTGAGAATGTTTCAACACTTACTGTGAAGACGATTAGATCAGACAATGGCACTGAATTCAAAAACGCAGTGCTAAATGACTTCTGTGTATCTAAAGGAATACGTCGTCAGTATTCAGCCCCGAGAACTCCACAACAAAATGGAGTAGTTGAAAGGAAGAATAGAACATTGGTTGAAGCAGCAAGAACTTTGTTGTATGATTCGAAACTTCCTCTGTATTTCTGGGCAGAAGCAGTGAGTACCGTGTGTTACACTCAAAATCGATCCTTGATCATAAAAGATAAAGAAAAGACACCATGTGAGTTAATGAACGGAAGAAGACCAACAATCAAATACTTTCATGTCTTCGGAGCAAAATGCTATGTACTTATAGATGATGAAAATCTAGGCAAGTTTGCAGCAAAAGCTCGTGAAGGAATTTTTGTTGGTTACTCCACAGATGTGGTAGCAGCTTATAGGGTGTTCTTAGTAAATGATCGAAAAGTGACTGAAAGCTACAACGTCAGATTCGACGATACCAAACTCTCATCAATTTCAAGAGATTCTAATGAACCTGAGTCCCTAAAATTTCAGAATCTGAACTTAGAAGAACTTGAAGATGAACCTGAGTTGGTTGTCCCATTAAATGTTCCAAGTGTACGTGAAGAACCTGAGTCTAGTGAACAAGCTAATTCTACAAGATCAGGAGAGACATCTTCAGTACGAACCGGCAACAACTCAGGGGGAGTAAATAGCAGCTCAAGGACTACTGTTCAAGGCTCGAATCGAGTTGACTCTAGTTCTGTAGGAGCTGGCACTAACTCAGGGGGAGTTAGTGAAAGTGATCAAAGTAGTCAGCACCACAATTCAGAAAGTCATGCTGAATCATCAAGACAATTTCCAAGAGAACGGGTATGGAATAGAGACCATCCGTTTGAATTAATTATTGGTGATCCAGATGCTGGTGTGTCTACTAGAAGAAATGCAAGAGCTGACCTGGCTAATATTTGCTTATTTTCTGGGTTCTTATCCAAGCTTGAACCTAAAGAAATAGAAGAAGCTCTTGGTGATGCTGATTGGGTGATTGCAATGCAAGAGGAACTCAATCAGTTTGAAAGGCAGAAAGTTTGGAAACTGGTACCCCGACCAAAGAACAAATCAGTAATTGGAGCAAGGTGGGTATTCAGAAATAAAATGGATGAAAACGGACTTGTAACACGAAACAAGTCTCGTTTGGTTGCAAAAGGTTATTCTCAGCGAGAAGGAATTGATTATGATGAGACCTATGCACCAGTTGCAAGACTTGAGGCAGTCAGGATGTTTTTGGCATTTGCAGCACATAAGAACTTCAAGGTTTTCCAGATGGATGTGAAAAGTGCCTTCCTGAACGGAGAGTTAGAAGAAGAAGTGTATCTGGAACAGCCGCCTGGCTTCATTGATCCAGAACTTGTAGATTTTGTGTATCTTCTCTTCAAATCTGTCTATGGCCTCAGGCAATCCCCAAGATGTTGGTATGAAACCCTATCCGTATTCTTAATTGAAAGTGGTTTTACTAGGGGAGTAATTGACAAAACATTGTTCTATAAGAATGTGAAGAATGATCTAATACTTGTTCAAGTCTATGTGGACGATATTATCTTCGGGTCATCGAATGAGCGCTTGTGCGAGAAATTTGCTAAGCTAATGCAAGACAAATACGAGATGAGCATGATGGGAGAGCTGTCCTTCTTCCTTGGGTTACAGATCAGTCAGAGAAAAGATGGTATCTTTATCTGTCAATCCAAGTACGTCAGAGATTTACTCAAGAAGTACAATCTAGAAGATGCATCAGCAGCCAAGACTCCCATGGCAACAGCCACGAAGCTTGATGAAGACAAAACAGGTAAACCAGTTGACATCACAAGCTATCGAGGTATGATTGGCTCACTTCTCTATTTAACTGCAAGTAGACCCGATATAATGTTCGCGACTTGTTTATGTGCAAGGTTCCAAGCGGATCCTAGAGAATCACATCTCATAGCCGTCAAAAGAATTTTTAGGTATCTCAAGGGCACACCAAATCTAGGAATTTGGTACCCAAGAGATACAGGTTTTAATCTAATTGGCTATACGGATTCAGACTATGCAGGTTGCAGGATTGATAGGAAAAGCACATCTGGTGCTTGTCAATTTCTTGGCAGAAGATTGGTGTCCTGGCAAAGTAAAAAGCAACATACAGTATCTACTTCTACTGCTGAAGCTGAGTACATTGCTGCTGGAAGCTGTGTAGCTCAAATACTGTGGATGAGGAACCAATTGAAGGATTATGGCATGGAGCACAAGAAAATTCCAATTATGTGTGACAACACAAGTGCCATTGCCATAACCAACAATCCTGTAGATCACTCAAGAACCAAGCACATCGACATCAGGTATCACTTCATAAGAGAACATGTCGAGGAGGGGACTGTGGAGCTACATTTTGTGCCCACAATGCAACAAATTGCAGATATATTCACCAAACCTCTTGATGAAGTAACATTCAATAGGTTGGTTGGTGAATTGGGAATGCTTAACACAAGTTAGTAAAGCCTTATATCTGTAAAATCCATGGTTATGTTGGTATATGCAAGCTATTTAATCATTATGTGTTTAGACTTTAAAATGCCTAATTAATGATTATTATAGGATGCATATAGTGTGATTTTGCATGAATTCAGTGTGTTTTAAGTGTCTTTTATAGCACAAATATTTGAATTTATGCTTGTTAGATTGCATGAACATAGGGGGAGTTAAATTCATAATATTCTAAATATTGCATGATTTTTAGATGAATTTACCTGTGTTTTTCATGTAATTAGAGGCCTTAGAATTATCAAGGAATGTTTTAATTATGTCATATATTAAAAATCCTTGAATTGATATTTATATTAATTTGGCAAAATTAATTGTTGAGTTTTTCAAAGCAAAATTGTCAAATTAATCTAAGTATCTTCAAAATTTCGAGTTAGTTTCTATCTCGAAACTCATCTAGAAATTCGACTTGAATTTCGATTTGAGCTTCCAGAGTGAAGTTTTGAAAATTCTAAGTCTGGGAAGAATTTCGAGTTAGACTCTATCTCGAAATTCAACTCGAAATTCGACTTAGAGTTCGACTTAGAGTTACCAGTGTGCCTATTTATTTTCTTCAAAATATTCGAGATAATTTCTATCTCGAACTTTATCTCGAAGGTTGAGATAAGGTTCCATTTTTGGAAATATTTTTGAAAAGAACTGAGAATACTTCGAGTTAGTTTACAACTTCGAGTTGGACTCTATCTCGAAACTCAACTCGAATTTCGACTTGATGTTCGAGATAGAGCTATCAGTTGTTTTAAGGGAATTTTTTCGAGTTAACTCCTAACTCGAAATCTATCTCGAATTTCTACTTGAATTTCGAGATAGGTTTCCCTAGTAAGGTTGGTGTGTGCTGTTTACTTGGTCATTTATAAGTTAAATGGTAAAGGTTTTCGAGTTAACAGCTATCTCGAACTCTATCTCGAAGTTCGACTTAGAAAGTTCGAGATAGACTTCGAGATAGACTTCGAGATAGAATTTCGACTTGAGTGTTCCCTGTATGCACTTAGTGTTTTTCACATTTTTTATCAGGGGCATTTCTGTCATTGCACATTCATGTCTATATATACATCTTTAACTCGATATTTTCTTTCACTTTTACCTAGTTCAGTTTTACAGCCGCACATATACATACAGGCGATTTCATATTCTCGACCATTGATTCGTGATTTTTGTGGCTAATCTCATACGGACAACGAATTAATGCCCATTTTTAGACTGCTATAACCTGTGTGTCATCATTAATCACTGTTTTTGTGTGTTTGTGTAACGATTCATTTCTCTTGAGATATATACACACGTATATATACACACAATTTCACAGATCTGTTCAAAAACGTTTTAACACACACATACTTCACTGTTAAAGCAGATTTAATCACTGGTTCGAAATTTGCCTTACATTAACTGTTTGTTGGAGCCCGTAGTTTGATTTCTCAAAAAGGAACTTTTGTGTTCTTGATAAATTAAAAGGGTTATAACAGTTAATTGTTTAATTAATTGTTTAATTAATTGTTTTTCGAAAATTAAAATTAAAATTCACATTTTTCTAAAAGAAAAACTCTTAATTAAAATGGCTCACCAATTTTCACTTGCCAAAAACAATTTTTATAATATTTCTACGGAAATTGGTGATCAACTCCCGCGCTTTAAGTCTTGGATACGATTTCTCAATTTGTATTCCAAAGCTAGCGATGCTTTTACTGCTAAACCTACACTAGTGCATGATGCTTTACAGCAATTATGGACTAGTGCGGTTTCTTTTGGGAGCAAATCAACCCCCTTTGGTTTCAGGTTTACCTTAGCGGGTCAGGAATATGTGGTGACTGAACAAATTGTCAACAAGGTTCTGGGATTCCCCATTAAAGATGCTTATGATCCAGAACCTACAGCTGCAGATCGCCTCAAATTCTTTGAAGAAATAGGGTGTTATCCTCCGACTGGCCGGATCACTGGAAACATCCAAAAACAATTTCTTCATGTGGAATGGAATTACTTTTTCGAGGCCATCACAAGATGTTTTCGGGCACGAGAAAGCGATTACCATCAAATTTCCATTCCCATGCAAAACCTTGGAATTGCCCTAGCAAGAGAGCTGGATATAAATTATGGACGAATAGTTCTCTCTGAGATAGTGGCCGTGATGGGATCTCCTGCAAGCAGAGACCTCAACACCACAGATGTTGTCTGCTGGTTTCCTCGGTTCCTACAGATGCTGATCAATAGTTTAGTACCGAAGGATGCTCTTGCTGTTAGACGGAGTTTTGCCAGTGGTCCATCATCTGCACCGCTAGGGATGGGCACTAAGTCACTTTCAACAGTTGAAAATCAGGATAAACATCATGGAAAACCGATGTCTGTTCCTGATACCTTACAAAAGTGGCTTACATATGATGAGGGAGTTACCACTTTGATGGAATTCTCGCAAGCTTCATCACATGCTCAGAATCGGTCTGCTCATGCTGAGGCATTTGAAGCGATTCCTGATGAACAAAGCGGAGACGAACAAGGTAATGAATCAGGTAATCTCTCTCGACACTCTACTCATTCCTCTTCCTATGTTTCTGATTCCCAGACCCAAGAGACTGCTAGCCCGCAGGATCTATCCCAGGGTGAGAGCTATATTTCTAATTCCTTGTCATCCAAGTCACCGGAATCCAAACAGCCAGCACATATAAATGTAGGAAATGATGAGGAGAGTGACCCCGAAGAGCAGCCTCTTACTCGAAAGAAAGCCAAAATTTCTCATGCTGCTACTTCTAAACCTCAGTCAAACCCTAGAGTGTCACACGCAACCACTCCACCTCACGAGAGTGGTTCACCCCTTGAACAATCTGCACATAGGGATTTTGATTTTGATGATGATTTTGTACCTCTTAAAGATACTGTTGCTTCAAGAGGACATGAAGCTTTAAAAACTTCAACCGTACCTTCACCGGTACGTACTGATGCTACAAAGAGGATCGGTTCTGATGTTGTACAAGAACACTTTGTAGCCTCTCAGCCTGAGATTCCAACTCAGGAACAAACAGCAATTGATCCCATAACTGCAAATTATATTTCTTATCAAGTTTCTGCAGGTACTTCTTCATATTTTGGATCAATTATTGAAGACATACACGAGCGTGAGACAGGGAGTGTGTGTGAAAGGTTAGGGAGAGAGGGACCTTCATTTTTAAGGCCCGAAACCGAGCGCCAAATACCAACAGAACGAGAATTAGAGCGAGGTCACCTAAACCAAACACCGTCCCTTAATTCTGAAAATCTTGAATCTCGTTTGTCTTTTATGGAAAATCAAATGAAGGAGTTTGGGCAGTCAATGGGGCAGTTAGGGATGAATGTTAGAAATAATCAAAGGGCACTTGACGACTACGCAGCACGAATGGCAATTCAAGCTTCAGCTTTTACTGTTTTGACAAACAAGGTAAATGACATGGGCTGTGCTGCTGGTGTCTTGAGAAACACCCTGAATGACAGGATGGGAGCAATGGAGCTTACAATGGATACTCTGGCTGTGGAGATAAGCAGAGTTATGTTCGCAATCAGAAGTTTTGTGCCCCAGGAATGTTTCGCGCCGCAACAACCTCACCCCGATGCTGGTACAGGTGGTGCTAGTGGAGCAGGAGCCTATGGTTCCGGGTTTGAAGATTTTGATACAGCTGGTGGATCTGGAGACCAGGGTGGAGTTCAGGATAACTCACCTAAGGGGGAGAGTATAAAGGAGACGAGACAGCAGGGAGTTCAAATCGAAGAAATTCAAGAACATGCTGATCTTGTCAGAGAAATTGAAGTTGAGCCGTCTGTTGAAGAAGAGGCTCTGAGGAGGAAAAAGGGTAAGGCAATAATGGTTGAGCAAGATGAACCATTCATTGACCTAAGTCATCAAGAAAAAGTACAGGAGGTAATTGATTCAGATTCTGATATGGAAGACGCACCTTTGAAACATGCTATAAAGAGATCATTGAAAGATCAAGGTGGCGGTGCTGGGATGTCTGTCGGAAAGCCTGAAGAAATTACGGTTGATGAAGAAACCCTTGAAGCTCAACAGTTAGCCTTAGATCAAGCTGAGTACTTTAAAATGAAGGCAATGCAAGATCGTGCTGCTTTTCAGGAAAAGAAAGCGGAGCTACAAGGAAAGCAGTACGATTATGAGCTTGCAAGGCTAGCTGATCCTCAAATTAATCTGGATAATAGAAGGATAGGACAGAAATGGGATGACGCAAGGAAGATATTGATGGGACCATGTACAAAAGGAGAGCATAACAAGGAGGCAGATGATCTGTTCTACCAACTAAATTTGCAGAATCCAATGGCTGCTGACTACATAAATGCTTTAAAGAGATTAATTTCTAAAGTCAGGGTTGGATACAATTCAACGCAAAAGGAGTGGCAGGTTATTTTGTCTTTCACAGAAGGAGTCCCAATGTCTTTCATGTATGTGGATGACCAATTCATGACGAGAAGATCTGCATCAGAGTTGTTCTTGCTAGCAACAAAAATTCAATACTCTCATTCTGAGAATCTAAGCATTCTGTATAGGGATTACTTAATGCAGCTAGCAGAGGACAAGGGTCCAGAATTCTCAGCATATCCAAATGTTGTCCGGATGGTGGTTGACAGTAAATTGAAGAGGGTGAGCCTGGAGGAAAAGGACTTAATGGAACTTTCAGTGGAATCTCTTAAGGCCGTCTGTAGGCAGATGATGGGTAAGGGATTCGCTTCTGTGCTTAAAGATAAATCAGTGAAGACCATTGAAAGTGTCATACTAAAGAAGAGCAATGAGGTGTGGAAGTGTGATGTCATTGCTCCAAACCCTCTTGATAATGTGAAGATTGAACCAGAGCTGATAGAGAGGAATTGGAATATTCTTCAAGCAATGAAGAACGTTGATGAAGCTCTGAATCTTCCTTCTGGAGCACTTGAACAAGGAGAGATAAGGGAGGCAGTTGGTGTTCCAGGAAGAGACAGCGTATACTGGATACATTCTTTTGCTGAAAATACAGCTGATGCCTTAGTATTCATAGATGCAGACCAGAAGCAAACACTCTTGCATATGAGTAGACAATGGCTGAAACAGACTAAAGATGCTGCATTTCTGGAGAAAGTGTTATATGTGTTCAAATGGGAAGATGTGGAAGTTAAGTATGTGAAAGAAAAGCAGAGACTCGTGAGTTACCTATCTGATGTAGTAGTGGAAAAGAAGCGATTGGAGCGAGATGCGGCTAGTGTCCACAATACTAACCGTGTCATAGGCTATCCCAAAATGATCTATTGTCAGTTTAAAGCTGATAAAACTCATAGGAAACCTCGGCTTATAATGAAGAAATTTGAGGAAATTCCAGAGATCAGGACTACTCAGGAGGTGGACAAACTCAGAAGGCTTTTCAAACATCCTTACCCAGAACCCAGGAACCCTCTAGAGATGGAAGCAGTAAGACTGTTGAATACTAGGTGGACGCAACTTCATAATCCAGTATATAAGAAACAAAAGCAGCAGGAGGAGAAGCGCAGAAGGCAAAAAGAAGAAAAGGACCAAGCTGCTGAAGCTAGGAAGAGGAAACGGAATTAGGGTTAGAGGTCAGAGTGGTGTGAACTTGAAGTTGGAAAAACTTCATGTCTTTCGGTTGCTTTAACTCACTTGAGGAAAATTCATCTTAGAGTGAATCCAATAAGGTGATATAAGTTTGACTAAAAGATATGAAATAATCCAGGTGATAGGAATCATTCAAATGATCTTTAATTCGAGGTTCGATTTCTGTTTCTAGTTTAAGTTCTTTGTATTGTTTTCATGTACTTGTAAATTGTATATTTTTCAAGACTGTAATGTTAATTATCTTTTCTCGTCTCTTGTTTAGTTGAGTTATCCTTCATTAATTTGAATGTCATTGTTAGACAATCAAATTGGGGGAGATTGAAAGGCAGAGTGTATTAACTTGTAACACTATAACTGATGTAACTCAATTAAAAGAAAAGATACTTAACCAGAAGACAATCAAGAACAAGAAGTCACAAGAAATCAACACTAAATGAAGACAAGGTAATTGATACAATTGAACATGTTAACTATGATCAAGCCAAGAAGAAATCATTGAGAGAAGTTCAAGTCAAAGTTGTTCAGGCCTCAGTGATTTGAGAATTCGAGATTCAAGATCATAACTATCAGTATCAACAAGACCAATTGATTTCAAGTGAACAAGAAGGAAAGCAAATATTGGAAAGCCAAGTTACTAAGTGAATATGGTAATTTATTCAAGAAGCAGAAACACTATCAAGACTAGTCACTTATGAACCAGACCAGTGCATCAAGTGTCAGGACATTGATAGCAAGTTTATGTCAGTAATAAAGATCCATGTTCAAGAGCTTGCTGAAGAATAAAGAAGATATGAAGATATCACAAGCTCAAGATGTGCATTGAAGTTTCAAGTTGAAGACCAGAATATTTTCTAAGTACTAAATGTTCTGGATGGCCAAGTAGAATATTTCTAAGTAGAAGTTCGACTTAGGAATTTCGAGATGGCCAAGTAGAAATTCTCAAGTAGAAGTTCTACTTAGAGTGCAGCTTCAACATGACACATGGCATCTTCTGATTGGCAGATTTCCAAGCTTTCAAGATAAGACAAGATTTATGTGGACATCATTGGGCCACGTATATCTTAGTCTTTGAAGACTACAGGTCATAGATTACATGTAGTATAAATAGAAGCACTTGTGTAATGTTTTAGTTAGTGAGCAATATTAAGAAAAACACAAGAGAAAGAGAGAGAGTATATTCACAGAGCTTAGAATCATTCACTTCTCTCTGAACTTCTGTTATACTTTGTAATGAATGTTGTAGCAACCTTTTCAAGTTATATATAAAGAAATATATTCCTTGAATCTGTGTGTTCATTTATTGCATCGTATTTATTGCTTCTCATAATCGAAAAGTTGTATTCACCCCCCCTCTACAACACATTTGGACCTAACAAAATGCCACATCAGCACATGTGGGTCCCTCTCCTGCCACGTCACCATTTATAAAAATAAAAAAATATCTAACGCAACGCCATCAGTTAGTGTTGCATAATGTGAAACACTGTGGGTAATACGCAACGCTAATCTATATCTAACGCAACACCAATTCAGCTCAGTTGCAAAAGACCCAAAACTTCTATCTAACGAAACGCTTTCTGTGCAACGCTTTGTAAAAAGGGTTGCGTATGCTCACTTATGGCGTAGTGTTAATAATTAAATTTCAAGATAGACTTTTTGTCTTTTCAAACCCTTGGCTTATAGAGCTCAGCCTTTCTTACTTTATTCCTGCTCCCCTTTATCTAGTTCATCTTTTCTCACATTGGAAATTTAAGTTTCTCTTTCCCTATGTGCCTCCCCCCAGAAAACAAGGGCATCGTAAATCCCAGCAAAATCTTCTTTCAGAAGATTTATTCAGAGGCTCTAGTCCTTGTATCGACAGTTCTTAAAATCCACTCATACTTTCATCCATCCATTCCACACCTCCCCTAATAGTACTCACTCCCCAACCTTTTCACAATCACCTTTCTGCTCTTTCTCTCATGAAAGTAATGTGGGTTGCCCCAGTTGGTGATTTTGTAAAAATCAACATGCATGGCCTTGAGCTGCCTAACCCTCTTCCAAATGGAAACTCAAATGGGATCGGGGTAATTATCAGGGATTCTGATGGAGTCATGTTATGGGGGGCTATGGGCCCAATGAAAGATGTCCCACTCTTAGAAGCCCAAATCCGTGGTATGCACGTTGGTATGGTCAATGCAATCAAACTTGGATGCAACAGATTGCAACTTGAAACGGACAATCTTGATGCATACAACACGCTACGATTCCAGGAAGAACTAATCATGGAAGAGAATGTGGAGAAGGCAACCATTCAAATTAACACTCTGGTGAAAAATAAACTCTCCACAGGCATTTCTGCTTGCAAGATGTCCCAGACCTCGGCTACACATAATTCAATAGCGGCTTATGCTGCAAGATTTGGAATGGAAAATCTAACAACGTTCAGCATCTTTGACTCAAGTGTTGGTAACTTCTCTGAACTCCTCCGCCTAGACATGGGATGGGGTCCTCTGGTACCTATCTACGATCCACTCCCAAACCTTGGCCATGGTGAAGTTCTCACTGACCCTAAGCTCTCATTCTCTGCACTTAACTCCTCAGCCACTAGCCATAGCAATTGCTTCCCACCTGGCAAAAACTATGATGGCATCGATGAAGTGGATTTAGACCCACACTCCTAAGGCTGAATGTCCTCTTTCTAAGCGAACCCATGATATTCTACCTCCCATCAACATTAATATCACCTTTAATGTTTTGGTCTCTCAAAATGAAGCTGCTGAAAAACCTCAGGCATCTCTGAAGGGCAAGGAAAAACTATACAAAAATTGCATCTTTAACAAAGATGGGCTCCTATCCAATGAAGCAATTCACCTAATCGACAATGGCGGCCTCAACTTCATTTCCAAAAAGTTGAGCAAACAGAGATCAACATGGAGGAAAATATCTTAAACGACCTCAAGATTAAAGACCTTCTGGCTAGTGCGATTGAGGGCTCCCTCCATGGGATACTGGCATCTCTTCCCTCCTCTGCTATCGGTAGTCACGGTGGTATCTCCATTCAAGGAAATAAACCACAAATGAATGACCAGCAACCCTCGGGTCATATGGATGTTGATGACCACACTTTGGATTCCTAATCTTTCCAGTGGTTTCTTAGCCAGGGTGCGGGGTTTCTATCTCTTTTTTTCCGTCCGATTATCATTCGTTGTAGTAGGCATGTATCCTCTAGCTTTATCCTCATCCCATGGGCAAATCAGTTAATTTTCCAATGTAGCATTGATATCCCAGATTGTTCCCCTCTCTTTGGCGCTGTTTGTGTACTCATATTACTGTACACTTATGCCTTATAAGGCCATAAGCACTTATGGGGGGTGTTTGCCAAAATAAGTTTTAGCTCAACTTATAACTTATAAACCCATAAGTTGAATGTTAAGAATTCTTAACTTTCAACTTATAACTTATAACTTATTCTCGATATACGCAATATATAATATCCTTCAAATCTTCAAAACCATATATCTCTCGATCCATTCATTAGAAAATTGATATGTATATATCAAATTTCCCTATTCATCGAGATCTATCCATTGATATCCATTGTTATATATAAAAAAACAATATTTTGAAAATTATAAAAAAAAGTTAACTTATAAGTTCTGATTTACCCAAACAGTCTACTGATTATAAGTTCTGATTTACCAAACACTCTAATGACTGCTCTACTCATCACTTATATGACATAAATGCTTATAAGTCATAAGCTACTTATTTTAAGATACCCCAAACATACACTTTATCTATTAATATAATTTCCGATTTATCAAAAAAAAAATTGTATAAGTTGATAAGAAAAGAGATTTAAGAAAATCTGAACTTGGGGAATAGGCGGATAGTCCCCATGGAAAAAAATTACTCCCTCCGTCCATTTCATTTTTTTACACTTTCTATTTTGGGCCGTCCAATCCATTTCTTTACATTACTAAAAATAGTAACTTTTAACAATAAAATACATTATTACATCCACTACTTCATTCCACCTTTTCAACCCTTTACACTATTACACCCACTACTTCACTTATTTTAACAATAAAATTACTATTACACCCACTACTTCATTTATTTTAACAATATTACATCCACTATCTTGGTTTCCGTGCAAAAAGCAAATGTAAAGAACTCAAAAAAACGGAGGGAGTAAATTTTAAATCCACTGACTAGGAAAGTACGTGCATGGAAAAAAAAGCCAAAAGGTAACCGCTACCGTACGCCAAAAGTCAAGCATGGCATTATTCATGTACCGTGACTTTTCAAAAGTTAAATTAGCTACGACTTTGAAATTTCTAGGAAATACATTTCATGAAATTCGTTGGTTAGTAAAATTAAGGAAAGTATTAATATTTTAGATTTACACGAAATGTGAGAAGTTATACAACTACTTCTCCCCGATATTTGACGGTCATCTATATTACGAGGATGTTTGGAATTGCTTAAAATAAGTTACTTTTGACTTAATGGAGGTATTTTTAACTAAAAGGAGAAAGTGAAGTTGTTTACTTTAAGTTGAATGAAAGTGTTTGAGTAATTTTACTTATGTTGGAAATATTGACTACTACAGCAACATAGAGGCAGTTATATATCGTATTTAACAAGTCAAGGCCAAGCAAACAATTAACGAAACAAAACACGAAGGTAAAACACATGCAAATTAGTAACTGATAGAACAAAGGAAGATAAGAAATCATACCAGAAGCCATAGCTATGCAGGTATAAAATAAGAAACAATCAGCTGAGTCACCAGGCCTTGCAAAGAAGTCCTGATTGTTCTTGAAGAGATAATTGCCTCCACTTACACTGTGTCAGGATGCTGGCAATATTCTTCCAGGATAAAACAGCTCCGAGTTTAGATGGTCACAGTAACCAGAAAAACTCAACTTCGACTAACACCTCAGTTCGCCAGAAAAACCTTCTGTTAGAGTACAGAATATAAAGGGAGAATAGAGTGTATAGAGAGAACAGAGAATGTAGGGTGTGGACAGTATGTTTTTGTATATGTGTCACACAATCAGTAGCTTAGGTCTCTATTTATAGGAGAGGCCAAACGTAACTGATACCACCCAATTAATTTTGTAACTCCCATTCTAATTAATTAGAATGAAACGGTCGATTTAATATAATCAAAACGGCTGTAACAGCTGATTTTATATTAAATAAATCGTAACAGTTACGTTATATATTTATCCACATTATGACTTCCAATTAATAGAATAAACGCTCAGACTCTACTGTCAAAATCACGCAGAAGTTACTGTCAACAAGTCTCGACAGTATCTTTAAAGTAACTGTCAACAGTTGACAGCAACTTTGTTTCATGACAGTAAGTTTCACCTTCCTGACAGCAACCTTGTTTCATGACAGTAAGTTTTCACTTCCTGACACAACCTTGTTTTTGACAGCAAGTTTTCACTTCCTGACAGTAACCTTGTTTCTGACAGCAAGTTTTTCACTTCCTGACAGTAACCTTGTTTCTGACAGTATGTTTATAATATTAAAATAAATCAATAATCCATGCAATAAAATTCCTCGCCCAGGTCGCCTCGCGTACGCGAGACGCCGAGACATTCGCCCAAATCGCCCTTCGACCGAGCCGACCCGAGTCGAGTCGAGACGAGACGTGACGTGGCGTGTCGTGACGTGGCGGGGCGGGCGGCGGCGGCGCGCGCGTGTGTGTGTGTGTGTGCGCGTGGAGCACACAGTAACACCATGCACCATCATACACCTTAGTAGTTGTACACTACCCATGTGTGTGATTCTATATAAAGCCAACAACCCCCTTTATTCATTTCAATGTGGGACAAATACACATTCTCATTTTCAAGCTCTTTCAAGCCACCAATTTCAACTCCATTTCTCTATGGGTTTCACTAAGAAAATTACTTAGACCCATATATGAAAATTTAAGTTCCCATATCAAGGAACAATTTCCAATTGTTAAAATCCGGAATTAACATCAAGAACATAAAATAATTATGCCCTAAAAACCCCATTTTCTAACAATCCCCCACAAATCCATACAGAAATGTTCCAGGTTTCTCATCATGACTTGTTTTTCAGAGTTGGTACCCTTCCGGGTTTGAACCCTCCTAAGTCCCCTACTTCAATGATTACCGGATTCAGATGGAATGTTTCACCTTGAATCTTAATCCGTTTGGTGTAACCATGTTCCATAGACGACGACAAGTCAAAGGCTATGGTGCCAATCTACGGCTTTGAGACATTAAAGGTCTTGTCTCGATCCTGTTCGTCGAATGCTTCAAGGAATAACCCTTTCCTCTAATTGCGACCACACAATTACATTCGCTTAGCTGGGCATCTCCAGAGATGTACTGCTACCATCTCGTCAATTGACTTGACCCCATTCAGAGTTATAATAACTCTTGCTTACTAGCAGTGTCAGTACCTTCTAGGTTTACAGGGGATAGACTCAGATACAACAGTATCATTTATGTAGCAAAGGTACTACCAATTCATCCTTACAGCTTGTTATTACCACATTGAATACACTTCAAGGGATCTCCTCTCATGTGTATTGGGTTCCCACTGATGATGAACTATGATGGGTTGACAGCCCCATCCCCAACCTCGACTTAAGGACCACTGCAGGTTCCAGTCCTTTAGTTAAAGGATCAGCTATATTATTCTGAGTTCCTATGAACTCTACAGCAATAATCCTATCAGACACTAAACCCCTTATAGACTTTAGTCTAACTTGGATGTGTCTCTTTGTTTTAGCATTATACTTTTTACTGCTAATCTTGTCGATAGTTGTTTTACTATCACAATGAATAGCAAACGCAGGAAGTGGTCTGCTTACTACAGGTATCGCGGACATAAGTCCATGTAACCATTCAGCCTCCGTCCCCGTGGCATCAAGTGCACACAACTCAGCTTCAAAAGTAGACCGAGTTACTATAGTCTGTTTGGTCGACTTCCAGGATATTGCTCCCCCTGCTAAGGTGAACACGTATCCAGTCACTCCATTGGAACCAGACTTCTTAGCTATCCAACTTGCATCACTGTACCCCTCAAGTACACCAGGAAATCTCCTATAGTGTAAACTTAGGTACATTGTGCCTTTTAGATATCTAAGTACTCTATCAAGAGCATCCCAATGAGTTCTGTTTGGACAGCTTGTATACCTAGCCAACTTAGACACAGAATATGAAATATCTGGTCTAGTACAGTTAGCAAGATACTGCAAACTCCCTATAATCTGAGAATACCTTAACTGAGACACAGGTACTCCTGAAGCATTCTTAACAAGGGCAACTTTAGGATCATAGGGTGTACTAGCGATTCTACACTGTGAATAACCATATTTCTCAAGTATAGATTTCTCTATATAATGAGACTGCGATAAAGTTATTCCCTCAGCTGACTGAGTCAGCTTGAGACCAAGAATCACACTAGCCTCACCCATATCCTTCATTTCAAAGTGCCTTTTCAAGAAAGCTTTTGTCTCGTTAATAATCTCAATATTGGTTCCAAACAATAGTATGTCATCTACATATAGGCACATGATGACACACTCACTACCTTTAACTTTGGTGTAGACACACTTGTCACTATCATTAATATCATAACTGAACGGCACTATAGTTTCATCAAACTTTTTATGCCAATCCCTAGGAGCTTGTTTCAAGCCATAGATGGATTTGATCAACTTACATACTTTCCTTTCGTTACCAGATGCAACAAATCCCTCAGGCTGATCCATATAAATCTCTTCTTCAAGTTCACCATGAAGAAAAGCTGTCTTTACATCCATTTGATGGATGATAAGACCATGTACGGAAGCCAATGCAACAAGCATTCGAATTGTTGTCATTCTAGCTACTGGAGAGTATGTGTCAAAGTAATCAATGCCCTCCATTTGCTTAAAACCCTTAGCTACCAGTCTAGCTTTGTACTTATCTATTGAGCCGTCAGGGTTTAACTTCCTTTTAAAGATCCATCTGCACCCGATAGTAGAACACCCAGGAGGGAGATCAACTAACTCCCATGTTCCGTTAGAAACAATAGAGTCAATTTCACTCTTTACAGCGCCCTTCCAGTGCCTAGACTCTGAAGAATCCATAGCTTGTCGGAAAGTTAAAGGTTCATCCTCGACATTGTAAGTGATAAAATCACTTCCAAAATCCTTGACTACCTTTGCACGCTTACTCCTTCGTGGTTCCTCTACCTCCTTAGCAGTAGAGCTACTACTAGGTTCCGCCCCCACATTTGTCATCTTTTCCACATGATCAGGAATAGAACTTGATGTGTGAGTAGGATCTTCATTAGAAGTATCTTGAGGCATACCAGTCTTCATAGGGTAGACATCCTCAAAGAATGTAGCATCACGAAACTCAACTATCGTGTTTGCCACTATACCATCTATGTCAGATTTTAACACTAAAAATCTCATAGCTGTAGTGGTCTCAAGATAGCCCAGAAAGATACAATCAACAGTCTTCGGACCTAGTTTCTTTCTCTTGTGTTCAGGGACAAGTACCTTAGCAAGGCACCCCCACACACGAAGATACTTAAGACTAGTCTTCTTGCTCTTCCATAACTCATAGGGTGTCTTATCCATGTGTTTCAGAGGGACTCTATTCAGAATATGGCAAGCCGTATTCAGAGCTTCTCCCCACATGTATTTAGGCAGCCCAGAGTTAATAAGCATACTATTAATCATATCTTTAAATGTTCTGTTCTTTCGCTCAGCAACCCCATTAGACTCAGGTGTGTATGGTGGGGTAACTTCATGAACTATACCATTGTTTGCACAAAATTCATTGAAAGCGTTACTCGTATACTCACCACCTCTATCAGATCTCAACCGTTTAAGTACCTTACTAGTTTGTTTTTCTACTTCAGTTTTATATATAATGAATTTACTAAGTGCTTCATCCTTATGTCTAAGTAAATAAACATAACAGTATCTACTACTATCATCTATAAAGGTAATGAAGTATCTAAAATGGTCCTTAGTCAACACACCACCAAATTCACAAATATCAGTGTGTACTAAATCTAACAAGTCTGAATCCCTAACAATATTATGAAAAGGTTTCCTTATTTGTTTAGCAGACACACATACTTGACATTTAGAATTCTTTTCTATAGTGTGTTTTGGAATCAACTCTAAGTTCATCATATTTTTAAGAGCACCAAAATTTAAGTGACCAAGTCTAGCATGCCATAAATCAGAAGATTCAACATAATTAACAGAAGGAGTAATATTATTAATCAATCCACCCAAAACGGGAGCAGCATTTATCACAAATAAACCATTCGACAAGTAACCCTTGCCAAAAAATGTACCAGTATGAATAAGAACTACTTTATTACATTTGAGAGAGACTTCAAAGCCATTAGCTACTAAACAACTACCACTTATTATATTTCTACGCATGTCAGGAACATGATGCACTCTCGTCAGGGATAGAATACGTCCCGAAGGAAACTTCAGGTCCACGTTTCCTACTCCATGTACTTGAGCAGCACTTGCGTTCCCCATCGTCACTGTCAAGCTATGACTCTGTTGATAAGATACAAATAAACTAATGTCAGCACAAATATGCACATTAGCTCCAGTATCAATCAACCATTCATTTGACAGATAAGTGGAAAATAGTACAGGGTTGTAGGTAACATACCGGTCCACGTTGGTTTCAGAAGCCAAAGCCTCACCAACAACCATGTTCGCTACAGGCCCACTAGAGGTTCCAAGCACAGCATTCGCTTGAGCTACACCCTCGGCTTTCTTTGCTTTCTTTGTAGGGCAGTCCTTACTCCAGTGCCCAACCTGCCCACAAGACCAACATGGTTTGTTTGCCTTTGGTTTCTTGGCCTTATCCTTGTCACTCTTAGGTTTATTACTATTACCCTTCTTAGAGACAGCCTTCCTTTTCTGTCCTACAGTAGCTACATTTACCTTCGAGCTTCCATGCTCAGTTGGCATCACATGTCCCTGTTTGGACTTGTGTTGTTCTTGCACCGAGATGTCCAGCATAAGGTTGGTCCATGTGATCTCTCCTTTCTGTCTTTTCAGGGAGAGAGAGAACTCTTCCCAAGACTTTGGGAGCTTTTCAATCACACTCATCACCTTAAACTTTTCGGGGAGGTCCATTCCAGACTCCTTCAAAGCATGCACTATCATCTCGAACTCATGCACTTGCTCAGTCATGGACTTATTGTCCACCAGCTTGTAATCAAGGAACCTCGCCACAGAATACTTTTCCAGACCTTGTGAGTCAGTATTATGTGTCTGGTCCAGCTTCTCCCATAAGAGTTTTGCGGTGTAGGCATCAGAAGAATACACATCAAACAATGTGTTGGTTAGAGCAGCCAGAATTGCTGCCCTAGCAACCCCATCCTTTTCAGCCCACTTCGCATAACTCTTAACTGATTCAGCCTTCTCTTGATCCACAACCGGCTTCTCATATTCCACAACAGGCCACAGACCCTTTACAGTCAACCACAACTTCATCCTTTTCTGCCAACGAGAAAAGCCAACGCCCCCATTGAATTTCTCTGGCAAGCCAGTTAATTCAACAGGTTGTGGAAAACTGTAAGTGGTCCAATCAATGACCCCAACAGATGCAACCGAACTACCACTAGCAGGAATCTCACTCTCGTTAACCATTATGCTAAATACTATATAACCAATTATCTCTTCAAGAATGTTGGAAATATTGACTACTACAGCAACATAGAGGCAGTTATATATCGTATTTAACAAGTCAAGGCCAAGCAAACAATTAACGAAACAAAACACGAAGGTAAAACACATGCAAATTAGTAACTGATAGAACAAAGGAAGATAAGAAATCATACCAGAAGCCATAGCTATGCAGGTATAAAATAAGAAACAATCAGCTGAGTCACCAGGCCTTGCAAAGAAGTCCTGATTGTTCTTGAAGAGATAATTGCCTCCACTTACACTGTGTCAGGATGCTGGCAATATTCTTCCAGGATAAAACAGCTCCGAGTTTAGATGGTCACAGTAACCAGAAAAACTCAACTTCGACTAACACCTCAGTTCGCCAGAAAAACCTTCTGTTAGAGTACAGAATATAAAGGGAGAATAGAGTGTATAGAGAGAACAGAGAATGTAGGGTGTGGACAGTATGTTTTTGTATATGTGTCACACAATCAGTAGCTTAGGTCTCTATTTATAGGAGAGGCCAAACGTAACTGATACCACCCAATTAATTTTGTAACTCCCATTCTAATTAATTAGAATGAAACGGTCGATTTAATATAATCAAAACGGCTGTAACAGCTGATTTTATATTAAATAAATCGTAACAGTTACGTTATATATTTATCCACATTATGACTTCCAATTAATAGAATAAACGCTCAGACTCTACTGTCAAAATCACGCAGAAGTTACTGTCAACAAGTCTCGACAGTATCTTTAAAGTAACTGTCAACAGTTGACAGCAACTTTGTTTCATGACAGTAAGTTTCACCTTCCTGACAGCAACCTTGTTTCATGACAGTAAGTTTTCACTTCCTGACACAACCTTGTTTTTGACAGCAAGTTTTCACTTCCTGACAGTAACCTTGTTTCTGACAGCAAGTTTTTCACTTCCTGACAGTAACCTTGTTTCTGACAGTATGTTTATAATATTAAAATAAATCAATAATCCATGCAATAAAATTCCTCGCCCAGGTCGCCTCGCGTACGCGAGACGCCGAGACATTCGCCCAAATCGCCCTTCGACCGAGCCGACCCGAGTCGAGTCGAGTCGAGACGAGACGTGACGTGGCGTGTCGTGACGTGGCGGGGCGGGCGGCGGCGGCGCGCGCGTGTGTGTGTGTGTGTGCGCGTGGAGCACACAGTAACACCATGCACCATCATACACCTTAGTAGTTGTACACTACCCATGTGTGTGATTCTATATAAAGCCAACAACCCCCTTTATTCATTTCAATGTGGGACAAATACACATTCTCTTTTTCAAGCTCTTTCAAGCCACCAATTTCAACTCCATTTCTCTATGGGTTTCACTAAGAAAATTACTTAGACCCATATATGAAAATTTAAGTTCCCATATCAAGGAACAATTTCCAATTGTTAAAATCCGGAATTAACATCAAGAACATAAAATAATTATGCCCTAAAAACCCCATTTTCTAACAACTTAAAGTTAAATGAGGATTTAATAATTGTGACTTAAAATGAAATTTGACTTAAAAAAATTTAAAATTCATAATATTTGAACTTTACAAGAATCGTGAAAAAAGAAAAAAAAAAAAAAAAACTCCATAAGTCATAAGTCATAAGTTAAAAGTACCTAAATGGAACTTATGACTTAAAGCAGTTTTTTAACTTAAAGCCGGGCTTTAAGCCATTTACCCAAACAGGTCGAGAACAACTTAAAGCTCCTTTTTGCTTTAAGTGCCTGTTCCCAAACAGGCTCTATATTATAATAAGTAAAAGAGGGTATAATTTATAGTTGGTTACCCTTTTTTGGTTATCCTCATTTTTGGTTATCCCTCATTTATCACCGTTAGATCAGCAACTCAAAAAGATCATGACCGTTAGATATAACAATACTAAAAGTTGTTATATGCAGAGGTTTAAGGTTCGATTCCCGCCAATAACATATTAATTTATATTTAATACTAAAAATTATTATATATAAAGATGTAAGGTTCGAATCAATAACATATTTAAACTAATATTTATAATATTATATTATAAATAAATTTTATCCTTTTTTTTTGTTATCCCACTATTAAAAAAGAATTAAAAAATAAAAAAAAAGTCTGAACAAATGGTAGTTCACATAAATGTGAAGCCAAGCAACGTAGTCCTAATAGATGCAGATCTCACGGCAAAACTTGGAGACTTCAGTTTCAGCTACAAATTAAAATCCAAATATAAAAAATCATTTTTAATAACACATTTTTAAAAACATTACGTGCATTAAAACTATATAACTTGGAATTCTTTTTCGAAGAAAAAAATAACTTGGAATGATTTTTTTTTAATTATTTACATGCAATATATATACAAAAAGTCCTACTCAACTACAAACCATTCTTAAATCCATACTATACAATAATATAATAAGCAAACTAGGGGATAATTTAGACGATAACCGTTAGATCTAATAATAAGGAATATTCTATATTTAAATCCCTCTCCTAAAGATTCGAATCCCGTCAACAACAAATTTACATTAAGATTTTATATTATTTATTTGAAATAATACATGTCATTTATTAAATAACTATTGTTATTATTACTAATAATTTTATTAATTAATATTACAAAGTTAAATTATATCAATAATAAATTATTTTATTTATTTTATTTAAAAATAACCCGAGTTTTGCACGGGCTATAAGCTAGTATATATAAAAACTAATCACATTTTTATGATTGGGTACAGTTAAACTTTGATAAATGAATACGCTCGGGACATAAAAATTTTATTCATTAATCGAGATTATTCATTTATCGAGGTAAAAAATACACCATCTCTATTATGTCGGGACCGGAAAAAATTATTCATTTGATGAGGTTATTCGTTTATCGAATATTCATTTATCGAGGTTCTACTGTATAGTAAAAATTAAAAATTATGTACATATTTAAAGTGGTTAATTCATTACTCCTATAATATAAGAAAAAAAATGTTTTAATAGCACAAAACCTACACACAATTAACAAATAAGGATAAAATATCAAAAAAAAACCTAATTAAAAATAAGTCATAAATTCATTCTTTATATACAATAAACAAGTAAACAAAACATACCATCAAAATTTCAATTCAAAAAAAGTTTTTAAAAAAACAATTTACAAATAATTACAAAAAAAAGTCTTTAAGAAAATATATGGTAAAACAAGATATTAAAAAAGTAATCAAAAAACATATCATAATTAGAAGTGACACCAAAATTCAACAAAATATAATCTATAAAATAAATGCTAATTCAAAAAGTTTAATACGACATATTTCCAAAAAAGTTAAAAAATTACCTTTAAAAATTATAAAAACACTATAATAAAAGATCTAAAAATTTTAAGATAATCTTTAAATTATATAATCAAAAAGAGTTAAGAAAAAATGTTACACGAATATAGTACCCACATGTTTCAAGTATAACATATGTAATCTAATAAAATAAAAATAATAAAAATAATAATGAAATACTAAAAAATATGTTAGCCCAAACCTTGAAATATAAATTATAGAAAAACTATTTACAAGAAAAAAAATATATGTATACTACGAACCATATGTATACTACAAACCATATAACATATGTATTATTATTATTAAAAGTAAAAACAAACTATTCGAAATGCTATAAAACTAATTTTACAGGAAAAAAATTATAATAAAAATGTCCTGCAAAATATTAATAAATCGCGCACGGGTATAAAGCTAGTATTATAAATTAGTGGATAATCCATTCGTAAGTTTTGGTATACATGTTTAGGCTTGAACCATCCATTTTTAGGTTTGGTATCTTGGTTAGTACAACATTCATGTTTTTATTTGACCCAATTCTAATAAGTATTTGACTCATTTCTCATTAATGTACTTTATAAATTTATGGAAAGTTTATTAATAAAATTTGAATCATTCCTTTAATTTTGCTAAGTTCATTAATGCATATTATCTTATAACATGTATGATATATACAGTAAAATATCCAACTAAATTATTTCTTAAATTAATTTGTTGTAATATATAAAAACAACGCATGCATTGTATTAATATTAATTCTTTCAAAATTTTATTACTTAATCAAAAATATAATTTTATTTATTTTATTGCTATTAAATAATTTTTAAAATACCCCGTAAACCCAGTCAAACATTTTGAAAACCATAAACAAGAGATTAATGGATTACATAGGTTTTAATTTTATGCCTCATTATTTATACGCATTACTGCATCAGGAATACAGTAAAAAATTATTTACCAGTTGAAAAGAGTAATTTACATTTGACATCTCTCTAATTTTTTTATTTTTTTTTTGCCATTCTATTATTTTAGTATGTGTTCTGGTATATGCGGAAAGTGGTTCGACAAGACATAATCCTGATTTACCACATCAGCTACACCATCACCCCTTACATCTCTCTAATTTTTAAAAAAATGCAATTTGGATTTCGTAATTTGCAAATTTCAGAAAGATGGGGGTGTTTGGAAGTTAGAGGTTTGGGATAAAATTAGAGGTTTGGGGGTAGATTAGAGGTTTGACCAAATGAAACCTCTAATGTGAGTGTTTGGTTGTTAGAGGTTTGAGTTAGAGGTTTGGGATCAAAAAGCTAATTTTGAAAAAGCTCCTTTTAGGAGCTTTTTCAATTAGAGGTTTGCTATGTGTCACAAAAAGTTATTCAAAAAGCTATTTACCAAACACTTTTATTCAAAACAGCTAATTTCAATCCGCTAGTCAAAACAGCTAATTCAATCCGCTAGTCAAAACAGCTAATTCAATCCGCTATCAGCTAACAGCTATCAGCTAATTGCCAAACAGGGCCAAAAAACAATTTGAACCAGTTGATGTGGACTACATTACAAGGTCATGCTGGACTTTAGCCCAATCAATGTCCCAGTTACTGCACTAGGTTTAGCCCAATCAATGTCCCAGTTATTACACTAGGTTTAGCCCAATCAAGCCCATACAAAATACACCTACCAGAATATATATTTGTACAACAAAAAGTCAAAAAGTACCCGCCAAATACATAATTTACCTCCGGCGCTTCTAATGTACTGTTTTAATTTCGTCAATAACTGACCACACGTTACTTTTCATTTTGATGAAAAATAAACTAAAAGCTCTTGATCTAGTTAAGAATGGAGAAGGGCTCAGATTTACCAGCTCCGTTTGTTGGGGTAGCAGTCTTTAGGCCCGTTTGGGAAATATTATTTTTCGGAAATAAGTTACTTATTCTGGAAAAAAGTTAGGAAATATGTACATTTTTCTGAAATAAGTAACTTATTTTTGCAAGATAACGAATATTAAACTCTCGATACACATTTTTCTCTAAAAAAAAGTATATAAATACGAAATTTTTTCCAAAATAAGTAACTTATAAGTTGATGAGTAGATTTGCCAAACGAGCAGTTTGTCTTGAAAGGAAACAAGGTGTTGATGGGTCGTCGCCTCTCGGCCGTTGGTCATAACACATTTGCACTTCCTGGCGGTCATCTCGAGTTCGGTTCGTAAAATATATTCGCATTTAAATGAGAATTATTTATCTAAAAAATATTTTTTATTTTTTATTTATTGATGTTTTGTTCCGTAAAAAGAAATTACTAATATTTTTACCATTATAAATCACACATTTTAAAAACTAATAATATTTGTTGAACAAGATGTCAAGAACCTGAACTATGTTATGCAGTTCATATTTGAATGGATGATATGTAATTGCCACAAATGTTAATTGATTTGATTACTTTAAGTCTTTATTAAGAAATAGAAAGTTTAGAAACTTAGGTTATGCACTTAATCTGTTTGAGCTTAATCCTGAATCACTTTAGTTCGATATGTCATGTTGACAGTGGTTCTAGATTGCCCTGCCACGGTTAAAAATTTAGGTTGTACAATTTTATTTTTTCTCGAAAACATGCTTACAAATGCAGAAGCTGCCAGCTGGTGTAGTCTAGAGGAACAAAGAGTTCTGATCATTTGTTGTGTTGAGGATAAAAAGTTGAATATCCAATAAATTGGAAATTGTATCTGTAATTATGCTACTATTACGCTTTACCTATTAGCTTCAGTTCTCATCCATATGCCTTTATCTTAACACATTCCGTTAACTGTATTGCACATTGTAGCTTCGGATCGTAAAAGAGTAGGAGTAATATAATTTCAATCCAAAGTATGTAATTAGGAGGTTTGAAGACTGAAAATGAGAAGGCTTTTAAGTGTTTAAAATGTGAGGCTTAATTTAAATATTCAACTATAAGATTTTCTTGGAAACAATTTTTGAGATGATAGTGCACAATGTGCAGATTCGATATGGTATGTTTCCAGACTTGCCCCCGAGTCTTGACCCTTTTGAAGGGGATTTCACAGCAATATAATTTTCTTTTTAAGCTAAGTTGCTAACTATTTTGAATTTCAGAATCTAAATTGATTGATCATCACTTGAACTCATCAGTCATCACAACGAGTTATGGTAGCTCGCCTATAATTGGTCATCTCTTAACGCTTCTATAACCATTGCTTGAAGCTGTTTAAAGGCATCTGTGTATGCAATATGATTTGTAGAACTCCTTATTTTACATCTCTCTTTTTACAGGGGAAAGTTTTGAGGATTGCGCTGCGAGAGAGGTGAAAGAGGAAACTGGATTAGATGTCGTGAAGATAGAATTTTTAGCAGTCAGAAACAATGTTGTACTAAATGAACCAAAACCAGCACATGTTGTTTGCATATTCATGCGTGCAGCTCTGGCAGACCCTGATCAACTACCGCAAAATATGGAGCCAGAAAAATGCGGTGGTTGGGAATGGTATGACTGGGAAGACCCACCAAAACCACTGTTTATCGGGTTGGAGAATCTGGTGCAGAGTGGTTTCACTCCCTTCCCCGCTGACTAATATGATGGGTTATCCTCTCATTTGCTTTGTTATAATACTTCAAGCAGCTTTTAAAGCTCCGGACTTAATATTTATTTAGTTATGTCAAAATGATATAAAGTATTGGTCTAGTGCCAGTTCTCAGAAGTTGGTATGTATTCTGATCGCTTAATCTTGTGATACTATGTTGGTTGGATTGGTTGTAAACTTCTGCAACAATTTTGACTATATCCGACTGGATGTAATACTCGGTATTATATATTGGCCAGATAATTTGAAAATGGGTACTTGTAGCAGGGATTATCGAAAATCGGTACCATTCTAATCGCATAACTGCTCGGTTATGGTGACATCATTACTAGTTCCGTGGAAAGGGCAGTCCGTTACTTCGTTTAGGTCAAAACTAGTTTAACCAATTGCTAGTATAACTGACAACACGAGCCATGGTTAGTTTAAATAACGTCAGCAACACATTGTGAACTGATCCGACTCGAGTTACACATAACTGACCAATATAATTAGTGACCACAGCTAGCATTATCTTCAATAGAGATTATAACCACTGGATTAAGTTGTGATTGGTCGTTTGCTTGTTGGTTTAGACTGTTGTCCTGATTATAGACAGTTGAATGTTTGTCTCTGTCATTTACAAAAATCTGCTAAGAGTTGAACCTTATGGTTCACACATTCAACATTCTGTATGCACATGAATGCCAATCATGTGAGAAGTCATTCAAGATAGAGAAAATAAACTATATCAGTGGAAGACTTGAATGTTCAGCAATCATGTCAGTTACCGATTTCATGTCTTACAAAGCTACAAAGTTTAGAAGTAAAAGACTGTTAACCAAATGTTCAGTGATCTTGTCTACAAATGCAGAGAAGATTTCCAGCATATACCTACCATTCAATTTCTGGATAAATTTGGAGCCACGGTGAGCTGTTTGGCAGTTTTATTATTATAAGTAGCATCCATATTATTCTTCCTTGATCCACAAAAGTAGGATTGACACAAGGAAGTAAGGAACTCTTAACTTAGTTTCCTTACTGAGGTCAGATCAGCTGAAATTTGAGAATGGAGAAAGTACCTGGTTTGCAGGAGACGCTACCTGCTCCTTTTGTTGGAGTAGCAGTGTTCTTGATAAAAGGAAAGAAGGTGCTCATAGGATGTCGCCTCTCTTCCGTCGGTCACAACACTTTTTTTGTTTCAGGCTGTCATCTCGAGTTCAGTTAGACCTTAGGCTCCTATCTTTTTATTTCACATAATCAAATTGTTCAACTTCAGATATGTAAAATGTACTCTAAGTTACTTGTGTTCATACTTTGATAATCCACTCCCTTTGCAATACAGGGGAAACTTTTGAGCAATGTGCAGCGAGAGAGGTGAAGGAAGAAACAGGATTAGATGTGAAGAAGATAGAGTTTCTGGAACTGAGCAACAGTGTTATACTAAATGAGCCGAAACCAGCTCATATTGTCTGTATATTCATGCGTGCAGCTTTGGCCAATGGTGATCAAGTTCCGGCAAATATTGAGCCAGACAAATGTGATGGTTGGGAATGGTATGACTGGGAAAACCTTCCCAAGCCTCTCTTTAGTCCCCTGGAGGATTATGTGCAGAGTGGTGTTAATCCCTTTCCCATTGCTTAAATTTCATGAGTTAATAAAAGTTCTCGAACAGCATTTGAAGAGTTCAATCCTCTAGCTTTTTTTGACGAAAAGCTTAGATTATATTAAGAACACAAATCCTTAGCAATACAACTTCGAATGAAACTAGGAACAGAGTTCCTATCCAAGCTACGACCTGACAGATAATATGAGTCCCTAGCCAAATGGTGAGCGACCACATTAGCAGATCGTTTAACAAATAACAAAACAATTTTGTTCAAGCGTTGAAGAATGCATCTACATTCCTCAATGATCAAGCCGAAGTAAGACTTCATAGGCACAGCAGACCTGATTGCTTGCACTACAACTAAGCAATCAGATTCGATGATAGCTTCATGCCATCCTTGGCGATCCATCCAGCTCAGAGCTTCCTTGAATGCCATGGCTTCTGCGACAGTAGGAGACACAAGGATCTGGTGAAACCTTGCCGTAGCTTCAATCAATTCCCCGTTCGAGTTTCTGGCAATCATTCCACACCCAACACCACCTCGATCTTCAAACACCGCTGCATCAACTGATACCTTGACTACGTTTGGCTGGGGCTTAACCCATTTCGTTGCTCCATCTCCTTGACCATGGGGATGAAGAGGAGTCATAAAGGTTCTCCTTTGGGTTACTTTCCACTGAACAAGGTACTGCCTTGCTGCTGCAACAATTCTGAGGATTTTTGTGGTTTTTTGATTCCAAACAAGATCATTACGGGCTCTCCAGATAGCCCAACAAACTGTAATGATTTCGGCATACTTGTTTTCATCCACCTTGTTGAAAATTTTTAACAGCCATGATCCGAAACAAGTAAAATCGTGCACGTGGATGCCTGGTAGTAACACTGCCCAACAATTTCGAGCCACTTTGCATGTCACTAAACTGTGAAGAATGGATTCTTCTGCTTCTTGACAAACCGGGCACAAGCTTTGAACGGGGACATGTTTTTGCTGGAGTTGAATTAACGTTGGTAAGCAGCCTGAAATAGCTCTCCACACTAGGTTTAAAGTTTTTGGAGGTGCTTTTATATTCCATAGAGTCTTCCAAACCAGCTCGTTTTCCTGGGAATTCCACGTTCCTTTCTGAGATTGCAAAAGGCGATAAGCAGACTTGACCGAATAAATTCCTGTGTCTTCGAGATACCAGAATAAGCTGTCCTCACAGTTCCATTCAGACAACGGAATGGCCAGAACAGCTGCTTTATCACTCTCATTAAGAACATCTGAGATCAGCTCCAAGTCCCATTCTTTCTTGTCTGTGCAGAAGAGAGACGCCACAAACCCATTCTGCAGCGGTTCCTTATCAGATGAAATATAAGGATTCTCTTTTGTAACTAGCCATGGCTGATCAAGAATTCGAATTTTTGATCCGTCGCCAACTCTCCATCGAAGGCCATCCACCAGCAGTTGTTTTGCTGCCAGTAAACTTCGCCAAATGAAGCTGGGGTTGTGACCAATAACCAGGTGAAAAATATCATCATTCGCAAAGTACTTTGCCTTATATATTCTTGCCACAAGACTGTTAGGATTCGTGATCAGTCTCCATAATTGTTTTCCCAGCATTGCAATGTTAAAATCGCGAAAGTTTCTGAACCCCATGCCTCCCGCGTTCTTGTGCTTTGCAAGCCTATCCCAACTCATCCAGTTAATCTTCGATTTATTTGGCTGACCAGTATTCCACCAAAACCTGGCAAGAGCTTTTTCTATATTGCTCGTGATTTCCACAGGCAACAAAAAGACGTTCATGGCATATGATGGTAGTGTTTGCGCCACCTGCTTGACCAGGATCTCTTTTCCAGCTCTCGATATGAAACTTCCATCCCAACTTCTAACTGTCATGTTCACTTTGTCCTTCAAATAGCCTAGGAGTGCTGATTTGTTTCTCCCAATCACATTGGGTAACCCAAGATAAGTCGAGTGCTCATTTGCTGGAACCATCTGCAAAGCTCGACAGATTGAGTCCCTGTTGTATTGAATGACATTTGCACTATAGAAAATCGACGATTTATCCTTATTTACTTGTTGTCCTGAAGCTTTTTCGTATTTTCCCAGCACCTCCAAGATTTTCATAGCTTCTTGCGAGTCAGCCTTACAGAAGACATATGAGTCGTCTGCGAAAAACATGTGTGTGACAGTGGGTGCCCTTCTGGAAATTTGGACACCATGAATCCATTTTTGCAGCTCATATTTTTTGAGAAGAGAGGATAGACCTTCAGCGCATATGATGAATAAGTAGGGAGACAACGGGTCTCCCTGTCTCAGCCCCCTAGTTGGAAGAATCGGCCCCATCTCATGCTCACCGTTAATGATAGTATAGGCAACTGTGGTTACACTTCGCAGGACCAAATGAACCCACCATTGGGAGAAACCCATCCTGATTAGAATAGCTTTCAAAAACTCCCATTCGATTCGATCGTATGCCTTACTCATATCAAGCTTCAGAGCCATGTAGCCATCCTTGCCAAGCTTCTTTCCTTTTAGGTAGTGCATGATCTCATATGAAACCATAATATTGTCAGAGATGAGACGTTCCGGGATGAATGCACTTTGCGTTTCTGACACCACTGTACTCAATAAACCTTTCATTCTGTTGGCCATGACCTTGGTTATGACCTTCATGAGCACGTTGCATAATGCTATGGGTCTCAAGTCCCCTACCACCATTGGATTCTTCTTCTTCGGAATCAAGACAATATTAGTGTCATTCAAGCCATTTGGGACTTCTCCTGTAGCAAAAAAATGTTTAATTAAATTATAGATGTCATCACCAACAATGTGCCAATGTTTTTGAAAGAAAGCCGGAGTCATTCCGTCTGGCCCGGGGGCTTTGTCGGGGTGCATTTGAAACAAGGCATATTTGACTTCCTCCTTTGTAACTTCTCTGTTTAACTCCATGTTTTGCTCATCTGTAATCGTTTGAGGGACACATTCCACTACATCATCTACTTCAACCCTGGTTGCTGTGAACAGGTTCTTGTAAAAGGATTGTATGAGGTATTGAAGTCCGTTTTCCCAGTCAAGCCATTCCCCCGAGTCATTCTTCAACTTAACAATCCTATTCGTCCTCTTTCTTTTATTGCACGCTGCGTGAAAATACTTTGTGTTTTTATCTCCAGCATTGAGCCATAGTTGTTTAGAGCGTTGTCGCCAAAATATCTCTTTTTGGTCAAGGACCAAAAACAGCTGCTGTTTTGTATCTCTGTAGAGTCTCACGGATTGTGCATCACGTTTTCTTCGAAGGTGCCTTAGATTCTGGTGGCATTCTCTGATTTTCTTGTTAAAGCAGCCCGTTATTTCCTTACCCCAAGCACTTAAGTTAGTCGCGCAGAGATCAATTTTTTGCTGGATTCCTGCGTGTTGATTTGCTTCCCAGTTATCACGGACTATAGTACTGCATAAAGGCTCTGTCAGCCAAGCATTTTCGAACCGAAAGCGCTTTTCCTTCACAGGAGAATATCTGCAAGAAGGCTCAAGAAATATGGCACTGTGATCGGAGGGCGAGCCCTCGAGGTTATATAATTTAGCAAGAGGGAATAAGTTGAACCAGTTGTTCGTGGCCATGGCACGATCCAGACGAATCTCCATCCAAGCATCGGTGTCCCTACCCTTTTCCCACGTAAAAGGATGCCCATGCAACTCTATATCTTTAAGCCCAGCTTCTTCTAAAGTATCGTTAAAGCCATCTAGCAACCACTGCGGATATAAAGCTCCTCCTTTCTTGTCAACCTGAGCAACAATATTATTCATATCCCCAATGATGCACCAAGGCAAGTTGGAGTCTCTAGCTAAATTCCTAAGCAGATCCCATGTTCTCCGTCTTCGACTTCTGTTAGGCTCACCATAGAAGCCCGTAAGTCTCCAAACTTGGCCACCCTCATCATTGATAATAACATCAATATGGTTGTTGGACATGCTGAGAACATTAATTTGATCTTGAACTTTCCATAACAGAGCCAAACCTCCGCTCCTCCCTTGAGCTTCCATCACCACCATTCCCTGGAACCCTATACGGTTTCTCACCCTTTCCATCTTTTGTTTGCTACTCAAAGTCTCACAAAGAAACACGAACGACGGCCGTTGTTGACGGATAACGTCCTTTAGGAACTGAATTTTCCAAGGCGGCCCTAATCCTTGGCAGTTCCAACTCAAGACAGTCATGATGATTGGCGGGACTGCAAGGCAGTACCCGCCATAATCAAGTTTTTTTGGTTCTGTTGCTCTGTTTGTGTGTCTTCCTCCCTGTCTTCTTTTGGGCTGGTAACCATATCTTCACTTGGGCTTCCCGACTTCTGGTCAGTCGACTTGTTTGGGCTTTCTGGATTATGGGTCAATCTCCTTTTTTTTGAGTCTGTACATAAAATATCATTTGTGGCGTTAATGTTCTCAATTTGAATATAATTGTTGTCCTGGTGGGTCTTTTGTAGCTTTTGAGATTTATCTTGTATCCCACTTGTTCCCCCTCGGGTTATGTTTATGGTCCCTAACCCCCCATGCGGAATAATTCTCTTGTCCATCTCGAGGACTTCACTACTTTTGAGCGGAGATTCTAAAGTTGCTTTGTTTGACCGTTCATGTTCCTGAGTTCCTGTCATGTTCACCGGAGATTCACTTGTCTGACCCCCTGACATGCTTACCTGAGATGCACTTCCTGACCTCAGCCATTTGTTTCCCATGGTGTAGGTGCGTCTTTTTGGTTCAGCCCGCATCCAAGCTCCATATGGCTTCTCTATTTCACCTCCCTGAGCTTCAAATATTTTCTCACAGAAATTGTCACTATGGCCAATCACTCCACAAATAAAACAGAAGGTGGGTATAGCCTCATACTTGAAGTTCACCCAACACCATTCTGTTGAACTTTTCCTTAGTTTCATCCTCCTCTTTAACGGAGAATCTAATGGGATTGATACTCTAACTCGAAAGTGTTCCCTCCAAACTCCCATAAAATTGTTGGCGTCCGCTTCGACAAATTTGCCAATGTAGTTTCCTATATCTTTAACGACACGTTGAGACATGAATCCCGTTGCCAAGCCATGAAGCTGAACCCAAATCTCCATATTGTTTATCCCCATTGTTTTAGGGTCCATGCCTTCCTTTAGTCTCTCAAACACTAAATGAAACCGGCCAAATGTCCAGGGGCTCCCATCCCACACTCGTTTAATGTCAATTTCGTGGTAAAATTGAAACAGAAAACGGTTTGAATCTAGTTGTTTGACATACATACCTTTCCCCGGTCGCCATAAAGTAGCCATTTTATGTTGCATGGCCTGAAAGTCGATCGTTGAATCAGTAAGAAATCTTCCTACAAGACACCACCTCGTGTCAATCTCGCTCAAAACTTCTGTTTTTTCTGCGTAATCGAGCCCTCCTTGATCTTCTTCTTCTATGGAGCACTTAGCAAAGCTCTCTTCCATTTCACGAAATTCATTTCTTTGACCAGTCATCTTCACCAAATCTTTGAACAGACACCAGAGAACCGAACTTTGGACTAATGAAGCAGATAATCTTAACTATGAAACTTTCTTACCATGTCAAAAGACAAGACTAGAACTCACTATGAGCTAGTATCAATTGTTCCTTAAGGTTTTCTCTCTAGTCTCTTTAGTCAAACTGATACTTGAATATTCAATCCTCTAGCTTAATCATTGACTATAAAGTAAAGTGTTTGGTAACTTTAACTTGGATTTCAACACACACTGAATGGCTTGCTTTTCTTACTGTATTCAGTATATTTCTCATGTCCAACACTACATGATACTATTAATAAATAATGATACTAAGAGTCCCACTCTATGGAGAATCATCTTACGTGGAGAACCGTGAAGAAACACTTAAAATGCATTAAAATTGTCCTTTATATAAGGCCCATGGCGGGGCCCCTTTACAAAAAAGTCTTATAATTCTACCCTCTATCCATTTGTCAAAGAAAAAAAAAGAAAAAAAAAAATTCACTGTTCACGTGATGACGTGGCAGTGGATTTCACTGGTTAACGGTGCTTCGCACCTTCTTGTACGGCGCTTCGCGCCTTTATCATTCTAAAGTTGTAAGGAATGGCAATCAATGGTAAAGGCAATAGACGATTGACGGGTGTGTCGAGAGCCTTCGGCCCTCATGACTAACTAACTCATCCGTTTACTGTCTTAAATGCTTCGCATTTCCACGACAAGTTTTTTTTTTTTTTTTTTTTTTTTTTTTTTTTTTTTTTTATGGATAGAGCCAATTATTTTAAGCATTTTTTGTGAAGGTACCCTTGGCGGGGTCCTTATATATAAAGCAATTTTAATGCATTTTAAGTGGTTCTCCACGGTTCTCCACGTAACATGGTTCTCCATGGAACAATGGCCATGATACTAATAATAAATATGTAAATGTGACTTGGTCCCTAACAATATGTATTTCGTAATCGTTCGATCGAGTATTCAATGACTAAGATTATAATAAATTTTATGTTACTCTCTGCAAAGCCATGGGCTTCTATAAATTTTCGCGAAACCCATTTTACTCCCTTCGCTCTCGGCCTGCTACATGAAGTCCATTATCGCTCCTCTAATACTTATTACTAGGATTTTTTGTCCGATTCGCATGGTTCTTGTTTATAATTTTAGTTCAAATTGATGATTTTGTTCGTTTTTAATTTAAATTCCTTCATATTATTAATATAAATGCATTTGTTTGATTGACATAAAAAAATATTTATTAAAAAAGAGATGAGCAAATAGATGACATAAGATATATACAATAAAACCTCTATAAATTAATAATGTTGGGATCGACAAATTTCGGCAAATTTTATTAATTTATAGAGATTATTAATTAATCGAGGTAAAATTTATACTGTTGCTATTATGTTGGGACCAAAAATCTGCATTCAAAATATTAATTTATCGTAGTATCGAGTATTAATTTAACGAGGTTTTACTGTATTAGTTAAGTTGGTTGATAATATATTTTTTTTGGCTAAATTGTTTTATAAAACTTTTCAACCAACATTATAATTTTAGGCTGTATTTTTTTTTGTTTGTTTTCACAAATAAAATCAAAGTAAAAGTTTACCGTCAGAATGTTTTTCTCCTTCATACTTAAGTTATAAAATATAGCTTTATCGATATTTATTTTTTCCACGCAAAACTTTTTTTGAACATTCTTCAATATGTATGCTAATAATTATATTGAAATTTTGTTGTCTCATTTTTTATTAAATATAATTATAAATTTTAAATAGTAAATAACAAAAATCAAGTTATAAAATTTTGGGATATTTACATAAATAAATAAGATTTTAATAATTATTTCCAATTTTACTACCACCCAACTATCTTTTCACTTCTATAAAATCATTTTTTCAAAAATACTACCTCATTATACTTTTATGTTTTCAAAATTCCAAAAATACTACATTCCTCAATTGCAACTTTTGCAACCTCAATTGCAACTTCCAGTTTTCAAATTTCTGATTTCATGTTCTGGGGTTCAGATATCATTTTCGACCTCTTTTTTGGACTCTGATATATATATATATATACTAGCCTAAAATCCGTGCGATGCACAGATTTTTTTTATATTAAATAAAAATTTTCATTAATTAAAATTAATTTTTTTAAAACATGAATTTGGAGGCTTACTTTTTTATATGAGATGATTTGATAATAATTATATAAATGTTATTCGTGATATTTCTAGAAAAGGAGGGATTTAGTTAGAAAAGATGATAGGTTTTAGTTAAAAAGAATAATCAATTAATTATTAGTAATTATAAAATTATTACTTCATTGTATTAAATAGAATGTTCGTGGTATGATTAGAAAAATAGAGAATTTAGTTAGTGAAAATTAAAAAGATTATATGTTCTAGGTGAAAAAGGTAATTGATTAGTTTATAGTAATTATAATTGAATTACGTTATTTTACTAAATACAATTGCTCGTAATGTTTTTAGAAAATGAGAAAATAATATTGTCCGTGGTATTTCTATTATAAAAGGGATTTTAGTTAGAAAATATAGAAAAGATGATATGTTTTAGCTGAAAAAGGTAATCGGTTAATTAAAGATATTATAATATTATTAGTTTATTTTATTAAATAGAACCGTCCGTGAAATAATTAAAAAACAAAATTAGTTAGAGAAAATAGAAAGGTAACGTGCTTGATTTATGTGGAAAAAGTAATTTATTAGTTTATAGTAATTATAATTTAATTATGTTATTTTACGAAATAAAATTGTTCATAGTTTTTAGAAAATGAGAAATTAACGCTACCCGTTATATTTCTAGAAAAAGAGGGAATGTAATTAGAAAAAATAGAAAAGATGATATATTTTAGCTGAAAAGGTAATCGGTTAATTATTAGTATTATAATATTATTATTTTATTTGTATTAAATAGAATCGCCTGTAATATAATTAGAAAAATGGAGGTTTTAGTAAGAATAAAGAAAAAAGGTAACGTGTTTTGCTGAAAAAAGGTAACCGTCCATGATATAATTGGAAAAAGGGAGATTTTAGTTAGAGAAAAGAGAAAAGTTAACATGTTTTGACTGAAAAGGGTAATTGATTAGTTAATAATAATTATATATAATTATGTTATTTTTTAGCTGAAATGTTAATTGGTTAATTATTAATATTATAATATATTTTTTATTAAGTAGAAATGCCTGTAATATAATTAGAAAAATGGAGGTTTTTGTATGAAGAAAGAAAAAAGGTAACGTGTTTTGCTGAAAAAGGTAACCATCCATAATATAATTGGAAAGAGAGAGATTTTAGTTAGAGAAAAGAGAAAAGTTAACTTGTTTTGACCAAAAAAGGTAAGTGATTAGTTAATAGCAATTATATATAATTAAGTTATTTTTTTAAACAAAATTGCTCGTAATGTTTTTAAAAAGGAGAAATTTTAGTTAGATAAAATGTAAAAGATATTCTATTTTAAATGAAAAAGGAAATTATTTAGTTATTGAAAAATAGAAAAGGTTATATGTTTAAACTGAAAAAGGAAATTGATTAATAAATGAGAAATTTTAGTTAAATAAAATATAAAAGATATTGTATTTTACTTGGAAAATGAAATTATTTAGTTCTTGAAAATAGAAAAGATAATATGCGTAACCTGAAAAAGGAAATTGATTAGTTAATAGATCGGGTAATTAGGTAAATTCAATAGGTACAGTTGAACCAAACTTTTAATATTTCGGCTTTTATATAATAGTATAGATATAGATAGTAATTATAATTTAATTATGTTATTTTACGAAATAAAATTGTTCATAGTTTTTAGAAAATGAGAAATTAACGCTACCCGTTAAATTTCTAGAAAAAAAGGGAATTTAATTAAAAAAAATAGAAAAGATGATATATTTTAGCTGAAAAGGTAATCGATTAATTATTAGTATTATAATATTATTATTTTATTTGTATTAAATAGAATCGCCTGTAATATAATTAGAAAAATGGAGGTTTTAGTAAGAATAAAGAAAAAAGGTAACGTGTTTTGCTGAAAAAAGGTAACCGTCCATGATATAATTGGAAAAAGAGAGATTTTAGTTAGAGAAAATAGAAAAGTTAACGTGTTTTGACTGAAAAAGGTAATTGATTAGTTAATAATAATTATATATAATTATGTTATTTTTTAGTTGAAATGATAATTTGTTAATTATTAGTATTATAATATTTTTTTTATTAAGTAGAAACGGCTGTAATATAATTAGAAAAATGGAGGTTTTTGTATGAAGAAAGAAAAAAGGTAACGTGTTTTGCTGAAAAAGGTAATCATCCATAATATAATTGGAAAGAGAGAGATTTTAGTTAGAGAAAAGAGAAAATATAACTTGTTTTGACCAAAAAAGGTAAGTGATTAGTTAATAGCAATTATATATAATTAAGTTATTTTTTTAAACAAAATTGATCGTAGTGTTTTTAAAAAGGAGAAATTTTAGTTAGATAAAATGTAAAAGATATTCTATTTAAAATGAAAAAGGAAATTATTTATTTATTGAAAAATAGAAAAGGTTATATGTTTAAACTGAAAAAGGAAATTGATTAATAAGGGAGAAATTTTAGTTAGATAAAATATAAAAGATATTGTATTTTACTTGAAAAATGAAATTATTTAGTTATTGAAAATAGAAAAGATAATACGCGTAACTCGAAAAAGGAAATTGATTAATTAATAGATCTGTAATTGTAAGGGTAATTAGGTAAATTCAATAGGTACCATTGAACCAAACTTTTAATGTTTCGGCTTTTATATAATAGTATATATATATATATATATATATATATATATATATATATATCAGAGTCCAAAAAAGAGGTCGAAAATGACATCTGAACCCCAGAACATGAAATCAGAAATTTCCAGTTTTCAAATTTCTAATTTCAAGTTCCATTTCTCAGATGTCATTTTCGACCTCTTTTTTGGACTCTGATATATATATATATATATATATATATATATATATATATATATCAGAGTCCAAAAAAGAGGTAGTTGCAAACTGGAAGTTGCAAATGAGGTTGCAAAAGTTGCAATTGAGGAAGGTAGTATTTTTGGAATTTTGAAAACAAGGTCGGTATTTTTAGAATTTTAGAAAGATGGGTAGTATATATTTAAAAATCTAATAGTTCACATGGGTAGTTTTGAAACTATCCCTAAAATTTTTATAAAAAATATATGAAAATTTATATAATATAAATAACGCCTTAATTTTGAAATGGCCTAATTAAATATGTGAGATTTAACTTAGTAAAAGTCAGGTCAAAATTTTGAAATGAATCTATGTAAAAAGTATTATCTATCTTGTTTACAAATTATTCATCTATTGCGGTTTAAAGTTTGAAGTAAGAAGTGCTGCAAAACTACTTCTCTCTACTACACAAATGCACCGATGAACACAATCTTTTAAAATCTAAATCACTCTTTCTTTAAATTATCCAAGCAATAAGTATTTCATCCGCAAAATGTAAATAAGAAGCAAATGTAAAAGCAAAATCATCAGAAGCCCCACCCTCAACCATAAATTTGAAAAAAAAAATACACAATTCAAAATTATTAGTTCAAATATTTTTAATCATGTCATGCCAAATTTAGAAATAAATGAAGAACAAAGAATGAAACAAATAAGATCAATTAAGTTATAATAAGTAAAAGATAAATATGGTAATTGAAATGTAAGATAGATATTAAAGGAGGAGGAAGTTTAAATTAATACGCACATAAATATGCTTACATGTATCAAAACCACATAAAAAAAGGTATTATTGGTACATGAGAATTTTAGGTACTCTTTCACAATAAATCTGTAGACATTTCAAAGTTTCCCAACAGGTTCAGATTTTTCAAAAGGCACATATGTGTGTCCTGGTGAATCGTATGGAAGGGATCTTAAAAGCTTGACTGCTACTTCTGAAAATGCTTTAGCTTCTGAATGACAACACAACCTTCACGTTAGCATTGTAAAATACTTGACAAAAATTTTACAGTAGATATTAACATTTTTCAATAACTGCTCAGGGATTGTATTTGTGCAATTGTATTTAAACACAACATACCCATCAAAGATGTGCCTGACTCCATTAACAGCATATTCTATTTTCGCTTCACTGAGCTCCACTGGTGCCGAGGACTACATTAACAGCCCATCAAAGTTACAGGTAAAAAATATCCTGTAAAATGATCTTAAAAAGCTTCCAAAAAAAATTTTCGCAGTTAAAATCCCACAACACGTCTCACTTAATAGACACAACTAGGTGGCAATAATAAACAAACCTTAAAACGGGATCCTTCTTTTTTGCTTTATTTTCCAAACTTTTAGTCTCTCTCCACCGAAGCCTCGTTCACTTCCACCAAAGATACCCTGTATTCAGCAGAACGTAAATGTTGTGCTCTAAATCCACCTTGGGCTTGATTTAAGACCCACTAAGGTTATGGACTCGAATCAGGTGGATATGGACGGATAGATTGGGCTAAAGAGTAAGTATGGTAATTTGGTATGCCTTAGAAATAAACTGGAGGACAGGATTCTGGCATCTAGTTCAGGGTTTGCTCATATGGGGGTTCAGACATGTAAACCCCGAATAGGGATAATGCTGTGTTGAGGCTTGGCAGGGGTTCAACTGGGCATAAGGCTTTCAAGCAGGGATACGCGCATGAACCCTGGCAAGTCCCAGAAAACGCACCAGCAGTCCCAGAATCTCCTAAATTGTAGGAAATTAGATATGGTACATTCCAACAACCTTTTGGATAGCTCCTAAACAATAGGAACGCCCTAATAGCAGTGTATATCATGGACTAACATTATATATATATGGAATATGTATATATGTGTGTATATTGGTGGATATATCACAAAACATGTGGATTAATTATGGAATAACAACTAAATAAATATGGAAGGATGGATACACGATCAAAGGAGGTCTGTTACGGAAGGATAGGCTTATCAGATGGTGGATAGTAATCAAGAACTACATGGGATTTGATCTCTTATAAATATAAGGGTATGTAGGCAATTTGCAAGGTTAGACACACTGATACACCTCTAACACACGCTCTGGGCTGCTCTCTCTCGATTGAATAGGTTTTATTCAATCACCATAGCTCGGAGTGCTTGCAAACTCAGTCCAAATATCCACCATTCATCCTCTCGGGTTAGGATTTATGAACTTAGGGTTGTTGGCTTGTAAATTGGTTTATTTAATAAAGATCCTTGGATTGTTCTTGGATTATTCTTGTAATTCTCTCATTGAAGTGTTGTACCAATTTTCCCTTACAACATTTGTGGCGCTAGAAGAAGGGGCTGGTTTTATCTCTAGAGGGAAGAGATGTCTCGAAATTCCGGTGATATATATTCATACACCGGAGGATGAACGGAGTGATGGTGCTGGAGAACGTAATGATGAGGTCACGAATCATGAGCTTAGGGAAAAGAGTATGAAAAAATGGGGAAAAAATCATGGCTCATCGGAAAAAGGATGAAGAAGAATGAAGTTTACCCATAACCACCATTATTTCGGTCAATTGGTGGTAAATGTATAAAAGAAGATATGTGGCTCTGAGACGCTTGGATTTTTATTGTGATGGGAGAGGTCTTTGAAAGAATGGCCAGGAATCAACGAAATATAAGAAACCTATCGATGAATTGTTTGCGTGAGATAAAGAGCAAGAAAATTGGAATTTTGACGCTCCAGTTTTTTATCAAAATTGACTGAATAAACTTCTTTGATCTAGAAGGTTCTAGGTGCAGTGCAATATACCGTTGGAAAGGTATCGGAATCTAGTTTCCGGCAAAATTTACGGCTCATAAAAATACCATTTCTACAGGAAGTTATGCCATATTTAGTCAAAGGTGGTCAAGCTGTCCAGGATTGTATGTTTCTACAGTTTTTGAGCCAACTTGACGGAATAAACTGCTTTGATCTGGAAGGTTCTAGGTGCAGTTTGATATACCGTTGGAAAGGTATCGGAATCTAGTTTCTAGCAAAATTTATGGTTCGTAAAAATACATTTTCTACAGGAAGTTATGCCATATTTAGTCAATGGTGGTCAAGCTGTCCAGGATGGTACGTTTCCGTGTAAAAAAATCTGCATTAAGATGATAAGGCATTGATAAGTAAAATCGAGGGAGAAGCACGATGAAAGCTGATGTTTGAAGTTTAATAACCAAGAGGATGCAATGGTTTTAAAAATAAAACCAAGGGGTTCAAGGGGTGAAGGCAGGAGAACCTCAATCTGGAGGTCGCAACCCTGACAGAAGGCACTCAGAATCAGATGAACCCCCAATTTCTCAGCTATAAGGTTCCTTGCAGATGAACCCCTAAATACTTAATTCTGGAAAACGTACTCATGGTAGAAGAAAGTGGAGAATATCAATCTAGGGGTTCAACTTGTTGGAGGTTAAGGCCCATCAGAGCTCCCCAGCAACACTTCTGGGGTTAAACAAGTCCAGGGGTTTCCTTCAAAAATTATGGAGTACGGCTCTAGTTCGTACCATACTTCAATCCATGAAGTAAGTAAATAAGGGAACTTGAATGATAATGGGGGTACAAACACCATGATATATGTGCTGTAGGTGAACCCCATCGTAGATAAGGGTGCGAACCTCCTGATAGAGAGTAACAGGCGAACCCCAATGCAGACAAGTAGGGGAGAGCACGGATCGGATCGGATCGGATTTATGGTAAAACCGAAACCGAAACCGAAACTCTTCGGGTTTTAAAATCTAAAACCGAAACCGCAACCGAAACCGGCGGTTCGGATTCGGATTCAAAAGTACCGGATCGGATGCAATCGGTTCGGTTTCGGTTTTAAACCCGACTTAAATAAAATTGACAAAATAAATATGATTACAAGAATTTTTAAGCATAGAAAGTCCATCTGTACCTCCAAAATAGCATACAAAGTTTTTATAATAAATTGCGAAAGTCTAACATAATTCTTGAATAATGAAAATTCAACATAATCTTCGAATATAAATTGCAGGAGCAGCAGCACCAAAACAGCAACGATGAAGACTGGATAGACAGAAGTGTTCCAGATGATGCAAGATTTGACAAAATAGCCTTCATGATCTGTGCAATAAATTAGGAAACCTTAATTAGAGCAACCAGCTGTTAGATAAAAGCATCCTGTTAACACATCCTGTAGCTTAGAAACAGAGGTGAAGGCAATTCTGCATATCGTAAGTCTTTTAGGATATTCCTGCTTTACAAATAAGTCATTACTTATTTGTTCAGACTGTGTTGAAGCAATTCAGATTATCAGAAATGGGATGAAAGGCATGGCAAACCTTTGGATTGATATGGCATCTCTAACATCTTTGGCCCAGGTAAGGATAGAACTAAACTATGTTCAGAGGGAGCTTAACTCCAATGCAGACTCTCTAGCAAAAAGGGGTCAAAACAGACGACACCTCTCCTCTTTTTGGGCCTAGCACTCATATCTCCATATTTCAGTTTTTCAGCAAGTTTGCACTGGACAGTGGCTGCTAGTCTCTCTCTCAAGGTCTGGGATACAATGCTAGCCTCCTTTACAGTTTTTAATCTCAATATGTATGTTACACGATGTATGGTTAGATGGTGTGATTATGGGAATGGGACTTAGGAGGTAGTTTCTTATAGGCTCCATGTAACCTGCCAATTTCCATTTCATTTCCAGAAATGGCCCGGTCATGTACTCTTCCCTTTTATATAATATATTACATTGGTTTACCAAAAAAAAAATCATAGCATGATATAATTACCAAACCACTCAACAAGGTATGCTAAGGCCTGTTTCTAGACATTTCAAAAAGAAACAGGTGACATATCCATTCAGTCCATTTTGCCCTTGTGAAGGTTGAAACAAGAATTTTGTTCTCATTATATTTTCTACGTAGGCGTATGTTTTTTACTTTCCTAATGCAGAAGTTGGTCATTGTGACTCTCACACTGGACACTAGCACTCACTAGTACTGAGTTGTATTTTAGAAATACAATATACTATTAATAAATTTATGTGCGATCTATCAAACTAAGTATCTCCAATCTTTTGCTTATAATGTAAGTTGTCTGTCATCAATAAATCGACAAAGTATTTGTCTGTCACTGCAAAGCCAAATATGTCTTAAGGTTTTTTATATAGCAATAACCGTAAGACCAAAATAATTGATAAAGACTACACACATAATTGTATGCTTAGCTCAGAACAAGATAGACAACTGCCTAATATAGGTCAATGTGCAGTTCCACAAATACAAGATTAATCGACAAAATAATTGATAAAGACTACACACATAATTGAATACACGATCTATTCCCCATTGTGCAAATAAATTAAGTAGCATCTTTCCAATTGCAACCCCTTTATGGCTTCCAATTTGAGGAAAATTTAGAATCTTTTTGCAAATCTTCCAATCATCATTAATCCAATGAGCCGTAAGGCACATATAATTAATGTTTTGTACCGATGTCCAAGTATCCGTTGTGAAGGATACTCTTTGAAAGGCCAAACTCTTTTTCAATTTTACTAACTCTTCTCCATATATTTTGAGACAATCCCTTGCAACGGTCCATCTACTTGGCATCTTAAATCTTGGTTCCGCTTCATTCAATAACTCTCGAAACCCTTCGTGTTCTACAATCCTAAAGGGTTGATTGTCTTTGATACACATTAGGGCAACTTTTTTCCTTAACCTCTCTTGATTAAAGGTGTGAGGTTTAACGGTGCGAAGTTTATCTTCCTTTGATATTACTTCAAATCGCAATGTCTTTTGCAATTTATCAAGATTGGTACGAAGTGGTGATTTAGGACACACATGTTTTAAATGATTCAACATTGCGGATGTACCATTTCGTGAATTACAACCCATTATTAAACTACACAACTTACATTTAGCTTTCTCTTGACCACGTGGACAACCCGGAATCCTACCAAAATAATCCCATACCACCGAACCCTTTTTATCCTTATCACAGATTTCATCATCTTCTTTATTATCACATTTCACTTCATCTTCTAAGTTCAAATGTATCTACAATTGAAAAAAATGAAACTAATCTTTATACAACTTATAAAACTACTAAACTAGCATAAACCGAAAGCAAAGAACATAGAACATAAAACAAAAATCGCAAATTGTAAATTATAAAAACATACCACTTCATCTGTTTGTTTTGTAGGTGCTTCTTCTTGAGGAGTTTGATTCTCAGATGGAGCTTCCATGGTAGTGATTTGTGAATACGCCTTGATTGTAGTCTTAATATGATATCTAATTTGTCGGCCGTGACCCGTGAGTACTGAGCAGTAGAGGAAGGCAGAGAGTATTCGGCTATTCGCTGCGGCTGTGACGCTGTGTTGTGTGCAACTGTCTGTCTACAAGAGTGCAAGTAATTACTAATTAGATTAGGTTTTAATTTAACTGGGCTGCTGGCCCAAATTGAAAAGAGACAGAGCCCAACCAATCAACCATCCATTTCTATTTTTTAGCAGTTATATTTCAAAAAATATATGTATTTATTAATATATATATATATATATATATATATATATATATATATATATTATTTATTTATTTATTTTAATCGGATCGGATTCGGGTTTTTTCGGATCGGATTTGACAAGAAACCGAAACCGCATAATCAGATTCGGATTCGGTTTTTAATTTTTCGGTTTCGGTTTCGGATCGGATTTATACGGATCAGTTTTTAGCGGTTTTTAGCGGATTCGGATTCGGATTCGGATTTTTTCAGATTTTTGCTCAGCCCTACAGACAAGGGTGCGACCCTCCTGACTTAAGGGGTACGGGTGAATCCATATTGAAGCAGGGATGCGAACCCCATGATTAATGATCAGTAGGTAAACCTGGATGATGGCAAAGATATGTACTCCCTCATTGATGAGCTGCCGAAAATATTTTACATTATCCTCTTAGATACCTCTTGTTTCTTACAACAAGCTAGCTCATGTAAGCTTAGAGGTGTCTTATTGATAATTCACATATTCGATATGAAGGTTTCCCATCAACATTGACCATGAGAACAAGAATGAGCAACAAGACAAAGCTTCCATGAAAAAGAGGTTTATTGGTGAGAGGAACACGGACAGGGGTTCGATGATGACATGTTCAAGGAGATAAGTCCTAGAACCCTGAGGCTTCACTTAATACAAGCCCGAGTATGTTCAATAGACTGGGCAGGAAGCTTAATATGAAGCTCGCCAAACTAAAATGTGGAAAAGATTGGTAAAAAGGACTCCCCCGGAAAAGAGCTTCCCAGAAATGGGGTTCATATACGATAGGTTCGATGATGGAAGGCCCCTTGATTATAAGTAAGAAGCTGAATAATGAGAAGCCCCCACAATAAGCAAGAAGAACCCGGGAGGCAATCTGAAAAAGGGTTTAAGCAAGAAAAATCCCATTCAAACACTTTAAGCCAAATTGGACAATATTGGAACTCAATATAGGGGTTCCACCATGGAGGTTGTATCACTCGACATGAGAACCCCAAAAGAATTAATTAGTGCTTAAAGGGGATTCATCAAGAAAAAACAATCTCGGCCATGTTTCGCCTCTTATGCAACAAATGGGTGTTACACAACTGGTGTGGGATACTAAAATGGTTAAACCAAGGAAATGGTTAGAAGTGGACACCTCACTGTATGATTTGAGGATAGCTCGATTCAGAATACTGGAGGAATCATGTTACGAGCAACCCTGCTGATGGAACCCCATGAAGTGGTTCCAGTTTTTTGGGGGGTAGTACCACCCATAGCGTTGATGTAAATGGCTGCTCAAATGGAGGATTACGAAGGCATAATGTATCATGTAGAAGTAACAAGTGGGAAGCTTCTCAAAAAAATGAAGCAATGAAACCTAGAGAAATGAGGGCGCACCTCTAAAGCAAAGTAGAGCCTCTATAAATGAAAAATGAGGAGTTCTTGGTTGGACACGTGACGACACCTAATGAAAAAGTAAAAAGCAGCTTATAAAGGTACTCACGATGAAAAATTCACTAACAGTGGAATATCAAGCTAAGCATTGAGCGAAAGGTCTCATGTAGTGACTTAAATAAAGCTCTTCCAAAAAGGTTATCATGGAAGTTGAAAGTGGACTCGAACCTCTCACGAACTAAAAATATCATTGATAGTATTGAAGGATGAACCCTTTTGAGCGTATCCTACAACACTATGGTAGGATGACCTATTCTGAAGAAGATGCAAATGGTGAAATCAATTTATAACATGGCTTTAAAGGTTTCATCCATAAACCCCTCAAGCACAAGAAGTTGGAAGGTTTCCCCTAAAGAGGTTCCCCTGATACAAGTCCCTCAGACATCATAAGTTGGAACATAGGAATACCTCAAGGAAGGAATTATGGAAGGAGCTGAGGATTATAATATCAATAAGATTTTGGAAAATATGCTACTAGATAAAGAACGGGGTATAAGCGACCTCTCCACCAATATTGAAGAAGATGGTACGAGGTTCATCCATGAACGCTCTAAAAGGAGGAACCAGAGGCTTTAAAAGCTAGAGGAAACAACAAAGCTAACAACGGAATCTAAGTTGGAATGGACTTGGTTCTGCATACACAAAGGCAATGGGAAGAAATCAGGGGTGGCTTCCCCCAGGATGATAATATTAACAACTTCGGCTATGGAGGATGGAGAAAATCCGAAACACTCGGTAAAAGGCATCCTGGGGTATTGGTTGAAGCACCTAAGCGGAGGCCAAAGAAAGGAGGTTTTATCATCTAGACAAAGAAAATGGTTGCATACCTCCCATTCATAAGGAGGAGCATGTCTTCCCACTCAGACTAAAAAAAACTTGTTGAAACTACGACGAGACGTGTATAGCCAGATTCACGGGTGTCCATTTACACTTTTCCTAAAAGAGGATGAGAAGCAGAATATGGTTCAATATTGGTCATGGACAAACTACACCGAGGAATCGGGGGGTAGTGGATACCAGGCTACATGGAGGATTTCTAAGATGCACCATATTTTTAAATGAGAAGATGTACAAAGGAGGTTCAGGTTCGCAAACCCTTGGCGGCCTTCAGCCTCAGAACCCCTTACTGGGTTACAATGACAAAACTTGACATAAAACATGATCTTCAACAATCAACATGGTCGGTTGTATAGGTGGTCACAATTATATCCACGACATACATCTGGAGTAAGATCTTAAAGGAATTATGTTGAATAACTAGAGACCGAGAATGTTATGGAATATTGTTTCGAACTTGGAACATGGAGGAGATCATTGGGAAAACATATCGGGTGGCAAGGATATAATCATCATGATGTAGAAGTATGTAAGGATGGTAAGTATATGTGGGCGTACGTGCATCAAACGTAACCTGCCAAAAATTTAATTGAGGCAACCACAACGTTGAGGTACAACAATCGAATCCCGGAGGTTCAAGAATGGAAATTATTGAATCATCATCGAGGAAAAAAAACATAGTCTTTCTTGGAAGGAATTTTACGAGTAGTAGCCACTTCACCTATGATACCCCTGGTTTCTTACAATGAGAACGCTCACGTAAGCTTAGAGGTTCAGGGTGAAGGTTGATTGAACTTGATTGCGAATTACATAAGGTTCCTCTTGCATGTAATGGCTGCAAGGAACCGGGGGGTAGTGGATGGTATACTTCCCATGATGGTATCTTTAAAGTGGTAAATTTTTAAGCAAACGGAACTTTCACGCAATGAATGGGCCAGGACCATGAGATTCTTGAGGCTCTGGTATGCGAACCCCTAATGGAATCTAATTCGAGGTACCCCTGGAAGCTAGATCAAGGAGCATATGCGGATTGGATTTCATAAATTGAGTTGGAAAGGATTTCTCATGTATGGATTATGCATGAGCTGGATTTATAGCATATGGATTATATGCTAAAGGAATGGAACGCATGTGGTTTACATGCAAATGGACAGGATCGCATGTGGATTATGTGTGCAAGGCTGGAACATGTATGGATTATACATGAATCGCATGTGGATTACGTATGCAAGGCAGGATTGGAAGCACATGGATTGTGTGCTAACTGATTACACGGACTATATAGAACATGTATGGATTATACATAAATCAAGGCAGGAACATGTATGGATTATACATGAATCAAGGCAGGGACATGTATGGATTGTACATGTATCACCTGTGGATTACATGTGAATGGATTGAAACCACAAGGCAGGTTGGTCCTAGGGAAACTAGGGCCATAAGGTTCCCTTACATTGGAGGTTCACTCATTTGAACCCTGAGAAGGCGTAACGCCGATAAACTTCCGTGTAATCACGTTGGTGGACAACCAACCCCGTTATGGGATTTATGTATAGCTGTGGAAGCTACGTACAAATTGGCAAACTGCTTCGCCACGACCCCAGGGAAACTGGATGAGTGAAGTCCACTCTTGGAAATTGGAACGCTAAGGATTTTAGCGATGTGGGGAAATCACATGGGATTGGCAAACAGCTTTGCCACGATCCCAGGGAAGTGAAGTCCAACTCAAGGATATTAGAATGCTAAGGAAATTAGCATTGTGAGGAAATCACATGAAACCTCGTTGAGGGAATCTCCGAGGATGGAACCTGGTCGAGGGAAACTCCCAGGATTGAACCTCATTAATGGGAATTCTTCATGCACTCTTGGTCTGATCCCGGAGACCGGTCTAGGATTTGGGATTTAATCGGTAAGAGGTTCTAGCTTATATTAGTGGAAGCCCGGGGGTAAGGCATGAGTGCTTATCTGTGAAATAATTTTTATGACTTGATTAAAACTATGATCACTTCATCTTTGCCTTTATTTGCTTAACTACTGTGAATGACTATGTGTACTTATGTGCTTTATGGGCTATGTGTACTTATGTGCTTCATGTCTTATATTTGCATGCCGTCTTTGTGTGTTCATGTTTTATTGTTTACGTGAACCTAGTCCTTTACTATAAGATAGGTTATGCCAAAGAACTCTAGGGGTAGTACATGTATGGACCTGTTACGTAGGAACCTTTTATGTATGAACCTCTTAGGTACGGGCTTCCTCTAGGAGTATGGATTGGATCTGGATTAGATCTGTATTGGATCTGGATTGGATTGGATTTAGATTTGGATTGGATTGGATTTAGATTGGATTTGGATTTGGATTTGGATTGGATTTGGATTTGGTTTGGATTGGATTTGGATTGGATGGATTATGCATGAGCAGGTTTAACATGTATGGATTATGCATGTCATAGGTTCGCATCAATCCTAGGGACGCTAGGCTAGCGAAACTCCCATCAACTTAAAGCCCACGTAAGCCCTCAACAGGTAGTGTGGCTAGGTCCACGTGAACCCTCAATAGGTAATGGAACCTTCTTTCTGGATTTGCATTGACCCTAGGTATCCTAGATGAGCAAAGCTCCTTTCAATCTTACGCCCACGTAAACCCTTCATAGGTAGTGTGGTGAGCCCACGTGAACCCTTGACAGGTAGTGGTGAACAAATATATACATGTTAAGGCTATTGCGTGAAGCCTTGATATTTATAAAGCATTCAAGGGTACAACTGGGTGAACCCCTAGGGCTTGAACGTACCCCTAAGCAGTCTACTTTACATATGGAATATGCACAATCAAAGGTTCAAGGATTCAAGAGGAGGAAGGCTTACATATCATGCAGGAAGGAAATCTAATCCTCCGGGGGTAATTCAACATCTCACCATGGAAGGGCTTACATAATGGAATGAGGTCCTCATCTTAAGCTCAAAGGGTGGCATCCCCAACCTTATTGGTTCAATGGTTGAACCCTGACTTGGATTGACGTGTTAAAAGAAAATATAATTTCTACTTTCATTATTTTATATATTCTCTATCACAAATGTTTTCTATGCATACAAGGAAATTTATATAGCATCTAGCCAAAAACTTCATTGCGAAGTTCATCTTTTCAAATGGATCATTATCTTCTATCACACATTAATTCATGTTCATCTCGATGTGCGTATCACATGATTTCACACTTGCATGGATTTATACACAAAGGGTCATCATGACATATATTTATTTACATTATGCATGAGTTTCAAAATTATTCTCAAACTTGCTAACTGATAGGTACTTAGGCATACTATATGCCTCATGACGTAACCACTTGGAAAGACATAGTTACAATTGAGGAGGTTTCTATAACCTTACCTTGGTCCCTCATAGGGTAGGCTCATCTGCATCATATGGATTATAGGTTCACTTGGAAAAAGCCCCATAGTTTATGGGCATGGTTTGGCAAAGTCCCATGGTCTATGGGAACAGTTTGGAGAAGTCCCACAACACTGGGCATCATTGGAGAAGTCCTCAAAATACTTAGCAATATCTTGGGAGGTCCATTGTGATGGTTTCATGAAAATCTCTAAATATTGTGGCATATGTCTTGAAGAGTGCATTCGTCAGGGTTCTACTTGAGTGTGAAGGAAGTAATGGGTTTATATATACAAAGTCATATGCACTCGCATAATCATCCTTGCATCTATGAATTATATATTTATGCGCTATGTGCATTATATATGTGAGCTACTTAGCTCATGTAACTAATCACTTTTTCTAGCTTTCTTGGTAGCCCAGGGTTCTGGAAGATTGAAGCTTATTTGCAACAGCGGAAGCTTCATAGCTTCACCCACAAGGATTCACACATGAAGACTAACCTCACAAGGAAAAGAAATATATCGAGAACTCAGGCTATGGTTCTCAAGGAAGGAGGCTGGAAGCTGGTAGGTTCAGGTGATCAGGATAAAAGCTCAAGATTGGAACTAGTACGCCATGCATGGACTAAGGTAGATGAAAGGGGTTCATTTAAGGATTCAGACTGAGGTACATGTGTGGAACCATTGTATTTCTTGTTTCTTACGCCGAGTTAGCTCATGAAAGCTTGTAAGCATGATGTGGAAGCTATAAATTTCTCTAAAGAATGCAAGGAATTGAATATGGACAAGTGGCAAGCCCGATACATGGGGTTTCACGATGGAAATGGAGAGTTTTGGTGGGATTCAAATTTTAAATAAATTGAGTTCGAATAGGATGCTGCATGTTTGGGGGCTTATCACTTGGAAAGAATTTTATCTAAAATACTTCTCTAATAATTATCTGGGAAATTGGATGTTTATGCAAAGGTACATAGCTTGAGGGGTTCACTAATGGTACCCCAATGTGGAGATGGTGGAACCCTGGGGTTCAAACTCGAAGGTTATGAAGGTACAGTCATTAGCACAGGAGTTTCATGGTCGAGTCCCTTGTTTCCTACAACGAGTACGCTCACGTAGGCTTAGGGATTCACATGGGATGAAAGTGTGATTGAGGTATGAGTAATATTAGGTTCCTTTTACATTCAAATGGCTACAAGGAACCGGGGGGTAGTTGTTGTGCCCAAAATCCACCTTGGACTTGATTTAAGGCCCACTAAGGTTATGGACTCGAATCAGGTGGATATGGATGGATAGATTGGGCTAAGGAGTAAGTATGGTAATTTGGTATGCCTTAGAAATAAACTGGAGGACAGGATTCTGGCATCTAGTTCAGGGTTTGCTCATATGGGGGTTCAGGCATGTGAACCCCGAATAGGGATAATGCTGTGTTGAGGCTTGGTAGGGGTTCAACTGGGCATAAGGCTTTCAAGCAGGGGTACGCGCATGAACCCTGGCAAGTCCCAGAAAACGCACCAGCAGTCCCAGAATCTCCTAGATTGTAGGAAATTGGATATGGCACGTTCCAACAACCTTTTGGATAGCTCCTAAACAATAGGAATGACCTAATAGCAGTGTATATCATAGACTAACATCATATATATATGGAATATGTATATATGCGTGTATATTGGTGGATATATCACAAAACATGTGGATTAATTATGGAATAACAACTGGATGAATATGGAAGGATGGATACACGATCAAAGGAGGTCTGTTACGGAAGGATAGGCTTATCAGATGGTGGATAGTAATCAAGAACTACATGGGACTTGATCTCTTATAAATATAAGGGTATGTAGGAAATTTTCAAGGTTAGACACACCGATACACCTCTAACACACGCTCTGGGCTGCTCTCTCTCGATTGAATAGGTTTTATTCAATCACCATAGCTCGGAGTGCTTGCAAACTCAGTCCCAATATCCACCATTCATCCTCTCGGGCTAGGGTTTATGAACTTAGGGTTGTTGGCTTGTAAATTGGTTTATTTAATAAAGATCCTTGGATTGTTTCTTGGATTATTCTTGTAATTCTCTCATTAAAGTGTTGTACCAATTTTCCCTCACAACAGTAAACATCATTCGCACTAGCAAATCCAGTAACAAAGTTGTAACCTTACAGTATACAAAGCCAAGTAAGAAAAATTATTCACTGTGAAGCATATTGATTTTTTTGTAGTTGCAAGACTTTCCAAAATCGTTTATACAATACATTAAACCTAATATTTAACATTCTTGTAAAAATTAATTCTCTTATTTTGATCTCTAAATGTTGGCATATAACACGCTAAAGGTTATAGTTGTGCCATGCACATTAAGGTTAAAATATAATCCACACATTAAAATGCTAAACAAATTATTTTTTATCACGAAGAATGCTAAACAAACTATAATCATGATAAGAACTAATTTGTTGCTACATTTTTGGCCGATTTAATACAAATGTACAAATAAAGAAAGGTTGAAAAGAACATTTATGTACAGCAAGTACTGTAGAATCAAGTACATCAACAGCCTGACCTTTATTGACTTTTTCCATACACCCAACTGACCAAATTCCTACCATCCACATCTTTGAACTCAGGTCCTACAATGTTGAACTCCAACTTTGTCTATATTTAGGTAGAATATAACCAAATGTGTGTGCAATGCTTTCCTACTCACTGAAAAGTTCACAAGCATTAATATTGTATATACTTTCATTTTATTCTCAGACTCCATCTTCATTATTTTTAGGTAAAATTTCAGAATATAAATTTGTAACGGGCTTCACTCCTCATAAAGACCTCTATTCACTTGGTTTACCTATGAAATATCATTCCAAAAGATGAGTTCACCTGGATAAGATTAGAAAGACATTAGTATATTTTGTTAGGTGGGCATGCAGAATGACATTGTATTCATTAATGCTCTACACATACAACTTTACCGAACTTAGCAGAATATTCAATTCAAAAGAAGGCTTAAATCTATCTAAACACTAACTGATAGTTTCTGAAGCATCAAAAGCAAATCATGAAAATTTAAGAGATAAATAAGTGTAAAGATCATCGCAATGTCCTTGTGAGAACCTGATATTCTTGCCTATTTGAAATTTTTACAGGAGTTGCAGCACCATAAGATATTCACACAAAGAACAGAGAGAATATCATACAAGAAGAGAAGTCAAATTACCATTTAACATTAATTAGTTCAAATTCAATTCCACAAACTAAAAATCAAATTGCTATTTCCCATTAACTTTAATGACGATCACCAAAGCATCAAGAGAGTAGGGTCCCAAAAAACATATCATAGGAATTTCATTCAATACATTCATACATGATAATATGCATGCTTTTGAGAAATAGATTAAAGAAATAATCTTATTATCTTAAACTGGCAATCAATGAACTAATAAGACACTTTTACCTGGATAACATTCAAACAAAATCTAAGCCATCAAAAAATAATGTCCTACGAAGAAAAACACTAAATATAAACTTACAAAAAGCAAATCTTCTACATATATACCAAGTTTTAAAGCTGAAGATGCGGTGATAATGTTAAATATAATTGATGTGATTTAATATCAGTGTTTAAGTGTTACAGGGAAACAGAGTTTAACCTATTAATGAAAGCAGTCGCAGTAGAGTTTGAGTATACGCTGACAGATGGAAGCGCAAACGCTGACAGATGGGAGCGCAAACACTGCTGACTGGAAGCGCAACAGAGTTTGTTAAACTCTGTCTAGCGGAAGCGTCTACAGTTCAACAGAGATTGAAGATTAATTCAAGATAAACATGGAAGCAATATCTTTGAAGATTGGATAGCTGTCCAAGAGATTGAGTTAACTTAGAAGACGTGTAGCAATTGTAATTGATATCAATTGAATAGCTTAATTATAGGAGAATCAATTAACGATTGTACGTAGCTGTATATCTTATAAATACAGTTAGGTTAACCCTAGAAGGGTGTCGTCGTGAACGAATATCATTCATTGTAACCTAAGCGGCTCTCTGTGATATTTACATCACTGAGAGAGGAGTTAATACAAAAACAGTTTTTTAAATTGTTATTTACTCATACTTTATTGATTATTAGTGTGTATTCGGCCTAACAATTGGTATCAGAGCCAATCTGTTAATTGACTACAGCTTAAGATCCACACAAATACTACTATAATCAATGACAGAAATTCCTCCTCCCACAACAGGCTCAAGTGCTGAGAAGGCTCAACCTACAACAGTGAGCCGATATGAGACAATCAGGGTTCCCATACTCAGGCCAGTAGAATACTCTACCTGGAAGGTGAAAATGGCTATGTTTCTGGAGGCTACAGATCCATAATATCTTGACAGGATTTATGAAGGTCCTCATATGCCAACAAAATTATCTGTTGTTACTGCTGGACAAGAATCTAAATCTATTCCAAAAGAGAAGAAAGATCTGACTCCTGAAGACATCTCATCTATTGGCAAGGATGCAAAGGTTAGACATCTCCTTCATAGTGCATTAGATAATGTTATGTCTAACAAAGTGATCAACTGTAAGACTGCAAAAGAGATCTGGGATGCCTTTGAGGTCAGATGTCAGGGGACTGCTGCAATTAAGAAGAATAGAAGGAACATACTCACACAAGAGTATGAACACTTTGAGGCTAGATCTGAAGAGACAGTGACTGAAACTTTTGACAGATTCTGTAAACTTCTCAATGATCTGTCACTGGTGGATAAAGAATATGATCTAGAAGATTCAAATCTCAAGTTTCTTCTTTCTCTGCCTGAAAAGTGGGATGTAAAGACAACCACTATTAGAGACAACTATGACCTTGCTGAAACTGATATTGTTGAGATCTATGGACTGCTCAAGACTTATGAACTGGAAGTGGAGCATGGAAGCAGAAGATCAGGCAGGAAGTCAAAGTCTGTTGCTCTGAAAGTTGAAGAAAGATCTTCAAAGAAAGAAGCATCAAGGAAGAAGGCAAAAGGAAAAGCCTTGGTCATTCATTCAGAAAGTGAGCCATCAAACTCTGGTGTTGACTCAAACACAGATGGATCATCTGATTCTGAAGATGATGAAGAGATGATTCAAATGGCTGCGTTGATGGTAAAGACCTTCAAGAAGATGGGATTCAAGAACTTCAAGAAGGGAAAGAGATTCTTCAAGAATGATTCAAAGTCTGACAGGAAGAATTTCAGCAAATCTGATAAAAAGGACTCCAAATCTGGGAAGAAAGATAAGTCTGAGATTCAATGCTACAAGTGTAAGGAGATGGGTCACTATGCTCTTGAGTGCAAGAAGGGTAAAACTGAAAAGGCACTCTATACCAAAGGTAGAGACTGGGCAGACACCTCAGATTCAGATGAGTAGGTGAACTATGCTCTCATGGCTACTACTGTAGATGAAGCTGATAATTCTGAAAATAAGGTACCTCTGACTACCTATGCTTATAATACTGATAATGTATCTGAATTGAGGATTTATCTTAAGGCTTTACATATCAGTTATAGGGATCAGACTTTAGAGAATAAGAGGATTAAAAATGAGAATTCTGAACTCAAAGAGAGGAATAAGCTTGTAGAAGAGAGACTTGCTAACATGCAGCAAGTTCAAAAGGAGAGAGATGATGCTGTCTATCTAGAACAGGAATTGCTTGGTAGGAATAAGCAATTAAAATCTGAGTTAGAAAAGGCTAATAATACAATTAAAACTTGGACTGATTCTGGAAAAGACACTCATGAGATTTTTCAAGCTGACACTGTTGGTTTAGGGTACTGTGAAGAGAAGATGAGCTTAGATTTCTAAATCATGTGAAAGTTAGGCAAACTCTTCTAACAAGAAAATTTGTTCATGGTAAAGTTAAAACTGAACATGGAGCTGTTAAAAGTGAACCAATAAAAACCTGTGCTAAACAGGTTAACATTGGTTCAATGACAGATAAACAACCTAAGCAAAAGCTTAAAGAGATAAAATCTGTCAACAAACAGAAAATGCCTAGAAAAAACAGAAATGGAAAGGTAGGCATTACATCAGGAAATAAGCCAATGCTTGCTACATTTGCACCTAGAAAAACTTGTCATAACTGTGGTAGTACTAATCATCTTGCTAGTTTCTGCAGGAAGAACAAAGACATTAATTCTTTACCCTCCAAATCTGGAGTGAAAAAGAATAATGTCAAACCTAGACCACAAACTCTGTGCAAACATTATGGAAGTACTTGGCACTCAATTTATACTTGCAAGAATTATCATGCTATTTATCATAATTACTATGAACTGAAACCTAATTTGAAATGTGTTAAAGTTAATTCTGCAGGTGCTAAGTCTGAAAATGTTAGTTTAAACTCTGATAATGACAAATCCGCTGCAAAAGCTAACAGATTCAATAAAGCAAAAGGATCCAAGCAAGTCTGGATCCTTAAAACTAAAAATCAGTGATTGTTTGTGATTGCAGGGCATCAGGGAGAGTATTCTAGTCTTGGACAGTGGATGTTCTGGACACATGACAGGAAATAAAGCCCTGCTATCAGATTTTGAGAAGAAGGCTGGCCCAAAAGTTTCCTATGGAGATGGAAACATAGGACGTACTCTGGGATATGGCAATATCAATCTTGGAAGTGTCATCATCATTAATGTAGCTCTGGTTCCAGGACTCAAGCATGATCTGCTATCTGTGAGTCAAATCTGTGACAGAGGATTTCATGTTGATTTTCAACCTGAATACTGTGAGGTTATCAACAAATCTACTGGAAAAGTTGTTTTGATTGGACAAAGGCGCAACAATATCTATGAAGCAAGCTTGTTGACAAACTCTGCTGGAAAGACTATGTGCCTATCAACAAGAATGTCCAGTGAAGAGAGTTGGAAGTGGCATAAGAAACTCTCTCATTTAAATCTGAACAACATCAATGAGCTGATAAAGAATGATCTTGTGAGAGGACTTCCAAAGTCCTTGTTAAATGTAGATGGCCTGTGTGATTCATGTCAAAAGGCCAAACAGAGAAAGGCTTCCTTCAAAAGCAAGTCTGAGTCTTCAATTATTAATCCTTATCATCTTCTACATGTTGATCTTTTTGGACCAGTGAATGTTATGTCTCTTAGAAAGAAGAGATATGATACACTTGGGTGTATTTTCTAGCAAAGAAGGATGAAACTGCATTAACTCTGACAGAACATATAATGCAGCTGGACAAAGGGTCAAAGAATCAAGTGAAGATTATCAGAAGTGACAATGGAACTGAATTCAGGAATTCAACAATGGAAGAATTTTGCAAGAACAAAGGAATTAAACAAGAGTTTTCTGCACCTGGCACTCCACAACAGAATGGTGTAGTTGAAAGGAAGAACAGAACTTTGATAGAAGCTGCCAGAACCATGCTTGAAGAAGCAAAATTGCCAACCTATTTCTGGGCAGAGGCAATTCAAACTGCTTGTTTTACTCAAAATTCTACTCTGATCAACATACATGGGAAAACACCATATGAGATGGTGAAAGAGAAGAAGCCTAACCTAAAATATTTTCATATTTTTGGGTGCAAATGCTTTGTGTTGAAGACTCATCCTAAACAGTTGACCAAATTTGACCTGAAGGCAGATGAACGAATTTTTGTTGGTTATCCAGTGTCAACTAAGGCATTCAGAGTTTATAATCTGAGAACAAAGGTGATTATGGAATCTATTCATGTGTCTTTTGATGACAAGAAAATAACTGGACTTGAAGATGTCAATGACCATGATCAACTGCATTTTGAAAATGAAGATCTAATCTCTGATGGAATAAACTCTGACGGAACAATTCTAACATACTCTGTTGATGCAAACTTTGAACCTCTACTGGTAAACACAGAAGAAATTGTTCAGACAGAACAAAGGAGAGAACCAGTTGAGGGGGAGCATGAAGAACAAAACTCTGATGATTCACATTCTGAAAGTGAGTCACATGAAAAATCTGGGTCAATCTCTGATGATTCAAACTCTGTTGGTTCAAAATCTGACAACTTAAACTCTGAGCGATCGAATTTAGGGGGAGCCTCAGAGAATGAAGAAAGGCAACAAGATGATCAGAAGAACATTGATCAAGGAAATGGACAAAATCTCATACACCTGATCTGATTATTGGAGATCCAGATGCAAAAATGAGGACAAGAAGTGCCACAACAAATGAATGTCTGTTTCATGCATTTCTGTCCAAATCAGAACCAAAGAAAGTGGAAGAAGCTCTTCAAGATGCTGACTGGATAACAGCAATGCAAGAAGAGTTAAATGATTTGAAAGGAATAAATCCTGGACTCTTGTACCAAGACCAAAGGATAGATCTGTTGTTCGTACCAAATGGGTTTTCAGAAACAAAACTGACAGTGATGGGGTTGTTACAAGAAACAAGGCCAGACTTGTGGCCAAAGGCTATTCACGTACAGCAGGAAGGCATAGACTATGATGAAACTTTTGCTCCAGTTGCAAGGTTGGAGGCAATAAGAATCTTTCTAGCATATGCTTCCCACAAGAAATTCAAGGTTTTTCAGATGGATGTGAAAAGTGCTTTTCTAAATGGAAAACTTGAAGAAGTGTTTGTTGAACAACCACCAGGATTTGTAGATCCCAAGCATCCAGATTATGTCTACAGGCTTGACATAATCCCAAGAGCATGGTATGAGACTTTGGCTCAATTTCTTTTGGAAAGTGGGTTCAACAGAGGTACAATTGATAAAACCTTGTTCTACTTCAAACTTGGTAGTGATCTGTTATTAGTTCAAATCTATGTAGATGACATAATTTTTGGGTCTACTAATGATAAACTCTATAAGAGGTTTGCCAAGCTCATGCAGTCTAGATATCAGATGAGCATGATGGGAGAGCTTAGTTATTTTCTAGGCTTACAGGTGAAGCAAACAGATGATGGTATCTTTATCAATCAAGCGAAATATAACAGAAATCTTCTCAAGAAATTTGGCATGCTTGATTGTTCATCTGCAACAACTCCCATGGCAACTGCAACTAAATTGGACAAAGATACAGAGTCACCAGTAGATATGACAAGCTACAGAGGAATGATTGGTTCTCTTCTCTATCTAACATCAAGTAGACCTGATATCATGTATGCAACATGTCTGTGTGCAAGATTTCAGGCAGATCCAAGAGAACCACATCTAACAGCTGTGAAGAGGATTTTTAAGTATCTCAAGGGCACTATAACTTTAGGGCTGTGGTATCCAAGAGAATCAGATTTCAACCTACTTGGCTACTCTGATGCAGACTTTACAGGCTGTAAGATTGACAGAAAAAGCACCAGTGGAAGTTGTCAATTTCTTGGTGACAGACTTGTTTCTTGGTACAGTAAGAAACAGAAATCAATATCCACATCTACAGCTGAAGCAGAGTATATTGCTGCTGGTAGCTGTTGTGCACAGATTCTTTGGATGAAGAATCAACTGCTGGATTATGGATTGAGGTATAGCAAAATACCTATTTTTTGTGATAATCAAAGTGCTATTGCTATGATAGGTAATCCAGTACAACACTCAATGACCAAGCACATCAGCATAAGGTATCATTTTATCAGAGAGCATGTAGAGGAAGGCAACATTGAGCTCCATTTTGTATCTACTGAACAGCAACTTGCAGATATCTTCACCAAATCTTTGAGTGAAGCTATATTTACAAGGCTGGTAAATGAACTAGGAATGGTCTCTGGTTTTGATTAGAGATATTTGTTAGTTTCATAAATTTTCTTGAACAATATGTTGCTCATGTTTGTGTGAATTTAAGTCTGTGCTTAGTGAAAATGCACACCTAGAGGGGGGTGAATAGGTGTAAATGGCTAACTATGTATAACTAAAACTGATTTTAAAAATTACCAGAAACAGCTTACTGATTTCGTTTAGGCAGATACAAATGGTATGCAGAAAGCACAGATAAATGCACAGATAACACAACAAATGGTAAACTGAATGCAAACAGTATGCTGAGTGCAATGACAGTAATTAAGATAAGATGCACAAACAGTAAGCAGTGCAGAAATGGTAATCTAGATGCAAGCAGTAAATAAAGTGCAGAAAATAAAGAACACCAAGACTTTTAGCCAGGTTCGACCCCTAACCCCTATGGTCTACGTCCTGGTCCCTTACCAACTTGGTAAGAGAATATATTATTGATCACTGAAATAAGCCAATTACAAGATACAACAATATATCTCCCTTAAAACCCAGTTGTTGACAAATGGCGTGCTGAACTCCTGTTTCTGAACTTGCTCTTTAAGCTATACTTCCCAAGTATACTTCTCTAGCAACGTTCACCAAACCCTAGTTCCCTAGCCAAACTGTCCAACAACTAATCCTTACAAATCGAACAATACAATCAATAAAGAATACAACTCAAACTATGAACTCTTTAAGAATAGCACGTATCAATATACTAAGAGCTCGAAAGAATTAAAGATATAGCAATGAAAAACCGAGTTGTTTGAAATCTTGTGTGCTTGAATCTTTTCTCTGAAGTGTTGTTGGATTGTTAGCAACGAATTAACACAAGAATAAAATATTTATAGTCTCACAACCAACGTTCGGAAAATCAATCACCAATTATTCGAACTATAAGAAATCAATTTCCAACGTTCAATTGGTTAGAGATTTTACCAACGTTCTTGTGAACGTTTGACAGAGGGTTTGGAAGAAAGAGATCGTAGAAAACATAACCCTTCTGATTTGTATAGATAAAAACGCGTATAGGAGATTTTGTAGAAAGAAATCTTTTAAATAAGGAAACTCCTATAAGATTTATAAATTAATTCGAATGAGGATATTTTGAAAAGATTTTGAGCTCTAAATATATTGTGTACGTATTATATAATAAAGAATCCTCACAATATATTTCCTGAAGTAAATCCATGAGAATTTGTCTTGATCTTTATCTTCAAGAATTCTGGCAGTTTCGAATGGCTTGCTGTTTGAGTCTGCCAGTTGTGAAAATCTGCTGTTTGAGTCTGTCAGTGTGAAATGGCTTGCTGAACTGTCTCTGTTATAGCACCAGATAGCTTGCTGTTTGTATATTCTTTGTAAACAATCAGTACCCTGCAAAACCAAGTTAGTACATCCATAACACAATGTTTTATATCAAATTACAAGCAAATAGCTTGCTGAAAGTGATCATCAAAACCATAGGAGTATCAATCTCCCCCTTTTTGATGATTACACAATATTTAGGAGAAATAAGAACTCCCCCTAAATCCCTGCATATTAGTACATTTTGATATAAAACAGATTCAAGATAAACAAGCATAATTAATTACATCCACATCGAATATCTTGACCAAACAAGCAAATAAATTCTCCTAAATTTCTCCCCCTTAATCCATCAAAAAACTAACAGAAAGAATATTAGTCCAGGTCTGGAATAAGCATAGAGAAATAAATTTAAAAAATTAAATCATGGTAATGGCATATAAACAGTTCAGATACAAATGGTAAGCCAACGTTACCCATTCTGTGCTTGTCAGCTTGCTGACTACACAGTACACATGCCAAGTTCCATTCGAATAGCTGCAAATCTTTCTTCAGCCAATGGCTTTGTGAAGATATCTGCTAGTTGAACTTCAGTTGAGACAAATACCAACTCAATCTTCCCTTTTGCTGCATTATCTCTTAAGAAATGGTGACGAACGTCAATATGCTTCGTTCTTGAGTGATTGACAGGATTCTTGGAGATATTGATAGCACTCGTGTTGTCACAATATATTGGAATTTTGCCACACTTGATATTGAAGTCCCTTAAAGTCTGAATCATCCATAAAATTTGAGAGCAACAGCTACCAGCTGCTAGATACTCTCCTTCAGCCGTTGATAGAGCCACAGAAGCTTGCTTTTTGCTTTGCCACGAAACCAAGCTTTGTCCAAGGAATGTACAAACACCACTTGTACTTTTTCTATCAGTTTGAGACCCTGCATAATCTGCATCACTATACCCCACGAGATCAAAAGTATTTGTGATAGGATAGAACAAACCAAGATTGATAGTACCACTTAAGTATTTAAAAATTCTTTTAACCGCATTTAAGTGAGACTCTTTAGGGTTTGATTGAAACCTTGCACAAACACAAACACTATACATGATATCAGGTCTTGAGGCAGTTAAATATAATAGACTTCCAATCATACCTCTATACCTTTTGACATCCACATCCTTACCATTCTCATCTGCAAACAGCTTGCTGTTTTGAGTCATAGGAGTTGTTTTTGCTTTGACATCTTCATAACCAAATCTTTTGAGCAGATTCTTTGTGTACTTTGATTGATGCACATAAATACCATCATTGGTTTGCTTGATTTGGAGACCCAAGAAATAATTAAGTTCTCCCATCATGCTCATGTCGAATTCATTGTACATGCACTTAGAAAACCACTCACACATAGATTCATTAGTAGCACCAAATACAATATCATCCACATATATTTGTACAACAAGAATATCTTTACCATTTTGCTTTGTAAATAATGTGGGATCGATATTACCTCGAATGAATCCATTTTTGAGAAGAAACTTACTAAGCCTCTCATACCACGCTCTAGGGGCCTGCCTTAAACCATATAATGCCTTCTTGAGCTTGTAAACATAGTCATGAAACTTCTCATGTTCGAATCCAGGAGGCTGTTTGACATAGACTTCCTCATCCAGCACGCCATTTAGGAATGCACTCTTTACGTCCATTTGATATAACTTGAATTTCTTGTAGCATGCATAAGCAAGAAGCATTCTGATTGATTCTAAACGAGCTACAGGTGCATATGTTTCTTCAAAATCAATTCCTTCTTGTTGATTATAGCCTTGAGCCACGAGCCTTGCCTTATTTCGAGTAACTGTTCCAAATTCATCCACTTTGTTTTTGAACACCCATTTGGTTCCTATGATAGAAGCATCTTCTGGTGGCTTTACAAGTTCCCAAACATCACATCTCTCGAATTGGTTGAGTTCCTCTTGCATTGCCATGATCCAATTTTCATCTTCTAATGCTTCTTTGATATTTTTGGGTTCTTCTTGAGCTAAAAAGGCAGCATAAGCACAAAAGTTTGCTTTTCCTCTCCTTGTTGTGATTCCATCTGAGATATCTCCAATAACAAGTTCTGGAGGATGATTCTTTACTGTCCTTGTAGCCTTTGGTAGAGAATGTTGAGCAATTTCTTCATTTGTTGTGATTCTGACCACTTCAGCTTGCTGATTTGCAGTTCCAGCTTGCTGTTTTCCATTCTCAGTAGTGTTTTTGGCTTGCTGACTTCCAGTTTCAGCAGAATTGTTGGCTTGCTGATTTCCAGCAACTTGAGGTTGTATGTTATCACCTGCAAATTCTTCCTCATCTCTTGGCAGATCATTGTTAGGTTCTTGAAAAGTAACATCAATAGATTCTTCAACTATATGTTTATTTAAGTTATAAACTCTATATGCTCTACTAGTTAAAGAATAGCCAAGAAAAATAGCTTCATAAGACTTAGCATCGAATTTACCATCATTATCAATCGTCTTGAGCACAAAACACTTTGAGCCAAAGATTTTGAAGTAACCAATGTTTGGCTTCTTTTTCCTCAACAATTCATATGGAGTTTTGTTCAAGATAGGCCTGATTATGACTCTGTTCAACAAATAGCACGCTGTATTCACTGCTTCTGCCCAAAAACTTCTAGGCAGCTTGCTTTCTTGCAAAAGTGTCCTTGCTGTTTCTTGTAGTGACCTGTTCTTCCTTTCTACCACTCCATTTTGTTGTGGAGTCCTTGGTGCAGAAAATTCATGTGTAATTCCTTTTTTTTCACAATAAGCAATGAAGTCTTTGTTGAGAAATTCTCCTCCTCTATCACTTCTTATACCTACAAGCTTTGTATTCAACTTGTTCTCAAGTAATTTGATTAGCTTCTTAAACTCATCAAAAGCACAATCTTTAGTACGAAGAAATAATACCCATGTAAATCTAGAATAATCATCTACAATCACAAAACCATATTGTTTACCTCCAATACTCTTGTAAGCTTCTGGACCAAATAAGTCCAAATGCAGAAGCTCTAAGGGTTTAGAAGTAGATACCATTTTCTTTGATTTGTGAGTACTTCGAAGCTGTTTTCCCAACTGGCAAGCTGAACATACTTCTGTTTTGACATACTTTAGCTTGGGCAGCCCTCTCACTAGTTTCTTGCTTGATAACTTTCTGATCAAATCCATGTGTGCATGTCCCAATCTTCTATGCCAAATATATGGGTCATTATCCATTGCAGCCAAACAGCATGCTGTTTCCAATAGATCCGGTACCAAGGATTTGAAGAGTTTTGCTATTCCCAATTGTTACTCTTCCACCCTTTTTCATTTTGAGATTCATAAACTGAGATTTGTCTCCACACATATGTCTTGTGCATCCACTGTCCAAGATCCATTGCTTTGACTTGACCTTAGCAGCAAGGCACATCTACAAAACAAACAAAAATACCTCAATGTTTTGGTACCCATATAGGTTTGGGTCCAGGTTGGTTAGTAGCAAGAATATATAAAGCATTTAAATCAGATTTCTTGATCCACATTTGGACCACTTTTGGGGATTGATCATTCTGCTGGTAAGCTGTTTGTCTCCTGCTATTTGCATTCTGGTATACTGTTTGTCTCCTGCTATTTGCATTCTGGTATACTGTTTGTCTCCTGTCTGGTCCATTCTGGTAAGCTATTTTCTGTTTGCCTGATCCACTCTGGTATGCTGTTTTCGTCTTATGATATACTTGAACCACACAATTCTTTTCCAGATGTCCTTTTCCACCACATTTGTTGCATGTCTTCCAAGGCATAGCATAATTGTAGGGAATGCCATTCCTTCCATCATATTTGAGCACCTTATTCTTCTTGTTGAAGTTTAGACCAACACCTTCTCTGACCAAAGGTACATTTGCCTTCTTCATCATTGTCTTTAAAGTGTCTTCACCTTGAACAAAAGTTTCCATGCCCTTCTTGAGATCTTTAACTTCTGTTTCTAGGAGAGTGATCACTTCAGCTTGCTGTTTGATGAGTTCAGCTTGCTGACCTCTCTTTTCAGCAGTTTTTGAGGATTCGGTTTGACTAGATTCCTTCATCTTGTATGATTCCAATGTTTTAGCTTTAGCTTTAACATCAGACCTTAGCTCTTTGATTTCTTCAGTCAATGTCTTGTTTCTCTTTTCGAGTAGCTTGACATTAGCCTCTAAATGTCTGTTCTTAGTAGTAAGTTCCTTGATCTCTGTAGCTTTACTGAATGAAGTTGAATCCCATTCTTCCATTTTTGGCAATAGATCTTTTACCATTTTGGATAAATAGGCATTTTTATCAGTCAGCTTGCTGATTTCAGCCTTTAGTGCCATGTGTTCTTCAATTGTAACACTATTTTGTTCCTGCATGGTTAGTGAATCTAACAAAGTATCATCTGAAGAAATATAATCATTAAAAGAGTTTACCTCACTCTCATCTTCTTCAGAATCAGTTTCAGCATATACTCCTTCTGAATTTCCTAGACCATATTTTTCATCCATTCCAACAAGTGCTAAGTTCACCATCTCTTCACTTGAGTCATCACTGGAATCAGAATCATCATCACTCCAAGTCAGTAGAGCCTTTGATTTCTTCTTGTCCTTGAAAGCAGTAGGCTGTTTTGACTTTAGTTTGTAGCAATTCCTTTTATAATGGCCTGGCTTGCCACATTCGAAACAAGTTTCCTCCTTAGAGTCTTTTGAGCCTTTCTTGTTGTTGTAGTAGCCACCTCTTTCCCTTTTCATCATGTTCTTCTTTTCTATCAGCCTCTTGATCTTCTTTGAAATAAGTGCAAGTTCTTCATCTGAATCAGATTCATCATTAGAGTCAATTGGCTTGCTGTTTTTAGAATGGAGAGCCATATTCTTCATCTTTTCTGTTGGAGCTTTAACACTTGAACTTCCCACCTGATTTCCATTTATCTTGCTTTCAAATTGCTCTAGCTCAGCAAATACAGCCAAGTGATCCATAGTATCAATAAGTGGTGAGGATTCCAAGGCAGTAACTTTGGCTTCGTAGATAAATGGTACTGCACTTAAGACCTTCATATTGATTTCATCTTGTGGTATAGATTTTCCAAGCCTCTTCAGTGAGTTAATAGTAACTTGAAACCGTGCTTGACTATCCTTGATAGTTTCACCTTCATTAAGCTTGAAGTTTCCAAAGTCATTCATTAGCTTGCTAAGTTTCACCTTCTTTAGAGATTTCGAACCTTCATGATAAGTCTCCAAAGCATCCCACATTTCTTTTGCTGATTTGAGTGAAGATACTTTATCATATTCAGCTTGGTTCAAACCATTCATAAGAGAACTCCTTGCCTTTCCATTGTAGCCAAGTTTGATTAATTCATCCGGAGTGAGATCATCAACATCCTTTGGCTTGCCATCCTTGTCAAGAAAGACATAAGGACCTTTTTGCACAACTCTCAGAACTAATGGATCTCTGGATAAGTGAGTTTCCATGCTGCTTTTCCACCAGTGGTAGTTGTGTGTGCCATGAAGAAGTGGAGGCCTAAAATCAGATTTTCCTTCGGGATAGTTTTCAGCCATTATGATCGAATACTTTCCTGTTACAGAATTGTTAGTATACCAAAGCTCTGATACCAAATGAAAATGCACACCTAGAGGGGGGTGAATAGGTGTAAATGGCTAACTATGTATAACTAAAACTGATTTTAAAAATTACCAGAAACAGCTTACTGATTTCGTTTAGGCAGATACAAATGGTATGCAGAAAGCACAGATAAATGCACAGATAACACAACAAATGGTAAACTGAATGCAAACAGTATGCTGAGTGCAATGACAGTAATTAAGATAAGATGCACAAACAGTAAGCAGTGCAGAAATGGTAATCTAGATGCAAGCAGTAAATAAAGTGCAGAAAATAAAGAACACCAAGACTTTTAGCCAGGTTCGACCCCTAACCCCTATGGTCTACGTCCTGGTCCCTTACCAACTTGGTAAGAGAATATATTATTGATCACTGAAATAAGCCAATTACAAGATACAACAATATATCTCCCTTAAAACCCAGTTGTTGACAAATGGCGTGCTGAACTCCTGTTTCTGAACTTGCTCTCTAAGCTATACTTCCCAAGTATACTTCTCTAGCAACGTTCACCAAACCCTAGTTCCCTAGCCAAACTGTCCAACAACTAATCCTTACAAATCGAACAATACAATCAATAAAGAATACAACTCAAACTATGGACTCTTTAAGAATAGCACGTATCAATATACTAAGAGCTCGAAAGAATTAAAGATATAGCAATGAAAAACCGAGTTGTTTGAAATCTTGTGTGCTTGAATCTTTTCTCTGAAGTGTTGTTGGATTGTTAGCAACGAATTAACACAAGAATAAAATATTTATAGTCTCACAACCAACGTTCGGAAAATCAATCACCAATTATTCGAACTATAAGAAATCAATTTCCAACGTTCAATTGGTTAGAGATTTTACCAACGTTCTTGTGAACGTTTGACAGAGGGTTTGGAAGAAAGAGATCGTAGAAAACATAACCCTTCTGATTTGTATAGATAAAAACGCGTATAGGAGATTTTGTAGAAAGAAATCTTTTAAATAAGGAAACTCCTATAAGATTTATAAATTAATTCGAATGAGGATATTTTGAAAAGATTTTGAGCTCTAAATATATTGTGTACGTATTATATAATAAAGAATCCTCACAATATATTTCCTGAAGTAAATCCATGAGAATTTGTCTTGATCTTTATCTTCAAGAATTCTGGCAGTTTCGAATGGCTTGCTGTTTGAGTCTGCCAGTTGTGAAAATCTGCTGTTTGAGTCTGTCAGTGTGAAATGGCTTGCTGAACTGTCTCTGTTATAGCACCAGATAGCTTGCTGTTTGTATATTCTTTGTAAACAATCAGTACCCTGCAAAACCAAGTTAGTACATCCATAACACAATGTTTTATATCAAATTACAAGCAAATAGCTTGCTGAAAGTGATCATCAAAACCATAGGAGTATCACTTAGAATCTCTTCATGTGTTTTTATAATATTAGCATACTCTGTTTGTCAAAATCTGCTGCAATAATGATTAAACTCTGATGAGACTCTGAATCTGTTTCTGTCTGAACATAAACACCAATGAAGAAAAATGTATGAAGCATGATTCACAGTTATTAGTCATGAATCCTTCTAAGTTATCTATGATCTAATCTTAAACTGTGCAAAAATTTTTACACAGCATGATACTGTTTCCATATTTATAGCATCTCTTAGGTTATCTATCCTAAACTCTGAATTTGTAAACAGTGTGTGCATTGCCCCTCACGATTAACTTTTGATGTTGATGCATTCTAAACTCTGTTAATTCAAACTCTGATTAGTTAGCTTCTGTACTTAGAACACCCCCATAGCAATTAGATAGGCTATTTAGCACTCCTTTGAGATTATGTTGTAACTAGGACGACCCAGGAACTTGCTGGTAAAAGTAAGGGCTAAAATTCCTTAATTTTTGGTGACTAGTCAAGGACTAGGAAGACCCAGGAACTTATCAAAAGATAAGGGCTAAAATTACTGGATTTTAGGTGACTAGTTCCAACCTCTGATTACTGGAGAGGAAAAAAAAAGTGTATATTTTTTAAGCTTAGTTAGAAGGGGGTATAGGAAAATTCAGAGTTACTGTATATTATTTCTCATCTACAGAGTTTAGCATTCATCAGATATTAAGAGTTTACTGTGAGAGTTTGTGCATCTAATGTTTACTGATTTATTTTATGGATTTTATAAAATATTAGATGCTCTAAATATTGACTTAGTAAACTCTGCTACACACACACTCAGATTCACACTGTGCAGAGTTTGAAAGGGTTACAGTAATAAAGATGGAGGATTGGTAAACGTTGTTGGATTTTGTTAAATACTCTAAGGTATTATTTTATTTCAGACAGAATATTTAATTGGAGTTCAAAGAGTTTTTGAAATATTATATGTATTATGTGACAACTGTTAGTGGGTGTCGTACAGTTAATGTGTATTGGAAATAGGAAAGAGAACAACGGTGATAATTGCTATTTTACTGCGCGTGATTAATTGATCCACTGCATGCATGACACGTGTCTCACTCACCCATTATTGTGTCCCACTCACACATTAATCTAGGAACGGTTTAGTGTTTTAATACATAAACGATTGGATTTTGATTTTTAATTACAACTCTATCACTTCTGTGTATAACGATTCACTTTTACTCTCACTTACACAAAAATACATCTCACAGTTTTCTCATTTTTCACTTCGATATTTTCACAAACACCTTTCATACATACCATTTTCACTGTCATTTCCTGCTCTATTCTTGATCTAATGGCTTCTAAACCTTTTACTGCTGTTGGTCTTCGATTTGTTCCTAACAACTTTGCAGCTCCACTCGATAATGAACGTGTTCCAGAAGCGTTTCATCTTATGCAGAACTTTCTTCGCGACTCAGAGATTGGGCAAGCTCTTATTGAACCCTCTACTCTCTCTGCTTCTCAGATTGCCACTTTCTGGCAAAACTCAGTCTATGTTGCTGGAGGAGAAAATGGAATTCCAACCATAATCTTCACTCATGATGAACAAGAGTTTGTGATTACTCCACAAACTATTAGAGAGACCATGGGCTTCGACACTCACACTTCATATGCTGTTGTTTCTAAAAATAATCTGTTGGAAATGCTAACAGAGATTGGGTACATGGAATCTCTTGCAAAGCTAGGCAGTGTCAAAAGGCCAAATCTCAGAAAAGAATGGAACTTCTTCTTTGACTGCATCACAAGAACATTCCAGAAGAAGGTCACCAACTGGGATGCGATTCCCATGGACAGTCTGCAAATTGGGTATTCTCTACTTTATGGCAGTAATTTTGATTTTGGTCGTTATGTCTTAATGAATTTAGGTGCTAAACTGTCAGAGCCTACTACAGTATACTTTGCTAGATTTTGTCAAATACTATTCACTGCTTGTGTATCTGGATTAGACATTGATGAAGCTGATGTGATTCAGCCTTTTGAAGTCAATAAGAGAATATTCTCTGATATGACTAACAACGATGCTGGTAAATAGAACCTACCTGAGTTTGTTCTGCCACTTGCTTTGCAGAACTTTCTAAATCAACCCCAAGACCCACCACTACCACAATCACCACAACCTGAACCAATCATTGAATCAATAATATCTGAACCAACACCACACTCTGAACCACAGTCTCAATCTCAACCAAAACCCAAATTCATTCCATCTACCACTGCTACCACTTCACAACTCATAGCTAACCCAAACACTCAACCTTCACCTTCACCTCAAATCCAATCTCAACCTTAATTACACACTCAACTACCAACTCAACTTCAGCCATCTAAGCCAAAGAAATCTAGAGCTATCAGGCCTTCAAGAAAGCAAAGAATAAACAGGCTTGTAGAAGATGAGGCTCCTATTCCTAAGAGAAGAAGGTTGCTAATAGATGAATCTGAGAGTGAAAATGAAGCTCAAGATGAAGCTCCAAAGGACATCTCTAAGGAGACTCCTGTTGTTGAGATAGAGGTTATCACTGAACCTACTTTAGCAGAGAATGAACTTCAAGCTGATGAGCCAGTCATTGCTCCTTTGGAAGATTTTGCTGAAAATTTCCAGACATTCTCTGTTGAAGTTGAAGATCCAATTCAAACAACCATGCCTGATACAAACTCTGCTGACACTGGTGTTGCAGATCAACCTACTGTGGTGTTCGAAGAAACAGAGGTTGCATCTCACACTGAGTTATTTTCTGATGCACATCAAGGCTCAGAACATGATGAGGAAATTGATCAACCTTCAAAAGATGTACCTTCAGAGTTTGTCCTGGTAAACACTACTCTAGTACAGGTTGCTCATCAAGAACAAACTGCTGTTAATGAAGAAGAACAGGTTGCTCAAGCAGAACCTGCTACAGATTATAATGAAGAAGCTGCCTCAGTTGCAGATGAAGCTGAAGATGGCTCTCACAATATTCTTTCTGCTGAAGGGAGTGCAGAAACTGACTCTCCATCTAATGTTGAAGTTTAGACTGATGGACTGAAATCAGGGGTGAAGACAGGTTTTGCAGGACCTTCTATCTTGGATGTAGAAGATGAGTACTTGGAGAAACAAAGTGTAGAATGGTATAAGGAAGATTGCATTTTTCCTATTGGACGTGCAGCCAGATTTCTTAAGGAAAACTCTCAGAACATTTCAAATCCTGATATCCTAACTTGTCTACAAGGAACAGTGATTCAGGTTAAGGCTTTGAATCACAGGTTTGATGAGAATCAGAAAGCACTTCTTGATCTCAGAACTGAAGTTGCTACTCATGAGGAGAAATCTCACAGAGAAAATTCAAAGTTGTTTCAACAATTTCTAGGGCACAGGAGACTCTCACTGAGAGATTGAGTAAAGTTGAACAGAATCAGACTTTCCTAACTGAAAAGGTTGACTCTATCGCAAACTCTCTCGAGTTAATAACATCTATTCTGATTCCAGATGGTGATGATGTCAAAAAGGGGGAGAGAATTGCTAGAACTAAGTGCAAGCAGTCTCAAACTCTATCAAAGAGGGATCATCTGGATGATGAAGGTATAAATCCAGAAAAGAGGTTAAGAACTGATGCTGCAAATCTAAGATTTGGAAGGTCTACAAGGTCTACAAGATCAACAAGATCAAGCTCAGCAGCAAATACAAATTTTCAGAGTACTTCAAGACAAAAGGATTTGTCATTCTCTGACAATCCACAAACAGATGAATAGCTGGCTGCTAAGATTTTTCTTGAAGAAAATGCCGAGGGTGCTACACTTGAAGATGTTCATGCTGAAGAGATGCTTTTACAAGAAGAACATTTGAAGGCATTGAAGTCTGGGAAAGGAAAGAAGACTGCTAAAGTTTCAAGGCCTGTAGAAAAAGGAATTGTGATCAGAGAAAATGTAGTTGGCATTCAAGAAGAAGAAGAAGAGGGAAAATTGATAAGAAAATCTTCTCTTGATGCTAAGTTACAGCTGAAAGGGATAATGGGTGAAGAAGACAAAGACAAGAAGGTAGACACAACCTCTGTTGCTACAAAAGTTGTGAGTGAATCTCTACCAGTACAAAGCAAACTCTTACCTGGATTCTCTAAGCCTAAGATTCCAGTTCCAGCACAAACAAAAGAGATTGGTAGTTTTCAACATAGCAGAGCTTGTTCAGGAAAGCCTCCTGGCAAGAATACTTCTGGTTTGGGTTCAAATAGAGATTTTAGAATCAGTAATAGTCCAAGAGATCCCTCATCACTCATCTCTCCTGGTTCTGGTATGATTCAAGAGAATCTGGACAAACTGGAGTCAGTTCAACTGGTTCACCAGAAGAGTTTAGATATTCACTTCTTGTTGTACTTCATGGAAGATGGAACAGTATATAGGGTGAATGAAGATGCTATTAAGCTCAAACCGTTTGAAGAACTTCAGTATGTTCTGTATATATTCAGGGTCAGAAATCGACGAACAGCACTCATTGCTAATTCCATAAGAGAACATATGCAAAAAGCCAAAGTTCTTACTGGATCGAAGTCTGTTGAAGAGTATGTGCCTAAGTACAGAGATTATCGAGGAAAACTGATTGAAATGCAGAAGAACAGTGCTAGATTGAAGACTGATCTTGGTGTAACAGTTTTGGATTTCAATTCAGAATCTAAAAAGGCATATTTCATCAAGCTGGGAAATGATATGAGGAAGAACAAAATCTACTCTCTAAGAGCTGCAATCTATCAGACTGGAGACAATGATCCTCAGTTGAGAGAAATCAAGCAAGTTATGCAGAGAGAGCTTGAGTATGCAGAAAGAAGGTTACTCATTGACTACCTTAGAACAACACCAGATCTTGAGGAGGTTAGGTAGAAAGAGTTTGTAAGCAATTCTGATTTTCTGTAGATTTTGTTAAGTCAAGATTAAACTCTGCTTAAATGTTAAACACTATGATTATATTAGATTGTTTTGACATCATCAATTACTGTGAACTTGTACATTTTTACTAATGAATAAGTTGGGGGAGATTGTTAAATATAATTGATGTGATTTAATATCAGTGTTTAAGTGTTACAGGGAAATAGAGTTTAACCTGTTAATGAAAGCAGTCGCAGCAGAGTTTGAGTATACGCTGACAGATGGAAGCGCAAACGCTGACAGATGGGAGCGCAAACACTGCTGACTGGAAGAGCAACAGAGTTTGTTAAACTCTATCTAGCGGAAGCGTCTGCTGGTCAACAGAGATTGAAGATTAATTCAAGATAAACATGGAAGCAATATCTTTGAAGATTGGATAGCTGTCAAAGAGATTGAGTTGACTTAGAAGACGTGTGGCAATCGTAATTGATATCAATTGAATAGCTTAATTATAGGAGAATCAATTAACGATTGTACGTAGCTGTATATCTTATAAATACAGTTAGGTTAACCCTAGAAGGGTGTCGTCGTGAACGAATATCATTCATTGTAACCTAAGCAGCTCTCTGTGATATTTATATCACTGAGAGAGGAGTTAATACAAAAACAGTTTTTAAATTGTTATTTACTCATACTTTATTGATTATTAGTATGTATTCGGCCTAATAGATAATACTAATAGAAATTTACTCAGCTGAGTTATAAGAAAGCATAATCTCTCCCTCCTGCATCTCCTTTTTGGACATTTCATCTATTTAAATCAAAGGAACAAATACATTAATTAAACCTAATATTTAACATTCTTGTAGAATACCATGATTGACATTTAACGCATTTTATACGAAGAAAATGTATATCAATAGATTATGCAAAGTAAATCCATCTAAACATAAACATAATATTTTCGAAGTATTTGAAGATCATGATAATAAGCAAAACATGGAATTTTAGAATATGCTACTAAGATAGGTGTAAAGATTACCGCAAGGAACTATGCGAAACTAATTTTCTAAGTACATGTTGACTATGAGATTAAGACCTTAAATTAACTTTCAAAACACGATAAAAACCTGCGAATATCTTATCTAAGAGTAAGGCTTGTATGTACCCGATTTCTTGTACATGTACATCTTTAATTGTTCATAATACTGCAGACTTTAAACTTCTATTAATTGGGGATATTTAGAAGAAACTTAAAGAACTTGCAATATGACATAAAAATGAAATAGGAAATGAGGTATCACATGATGATAATGAAGATTCGATAAGAAAAACGTTATACCTTCCATGTGGTGTTTCTTGATCCGCCTTTGTTGATAAACGTAGTATCCAAATTAAATGTATTAGGAATTCATCTTGATCTTTCTTCACCTAAATAACAACAATCTTAAAATCTCTGTCTTAGTCGGCACTAAAGAAATACTAACATTATTTGCTTTCTTCCCAGATAGAACCAATCATAGACATTCATTCTTATATGATATTCTCACTAATGCATTCTTATATGTAGCACTAACTAATAATCAAAATTTAAATTTATTTGAACTTCTCACTTTCCAAATAATTAGTTTTTAACAAAACTAATTGTTAATATGTAGAACCTTCTTTAGATGTCCAGTGACTTTAGATGAATCAGGGGAGACTTTTTATTTTACAAACACATGATATAAATTCCTCATTCAGAGTGCAAAGAAAAGGTAGCAAGAACCAACAGAATAACTTGGAGGGAAAATGAATGGGCTTACCTCACAAACAAAATCTTATTTCGTAATTCTTTCCAGTTAAAAGTCCTGAATCAAACACAAATAAAGTGGTCAAAACATGAGATTCTTTGTTATATATTAAAACAAAGTCATTCACGAAAATTAATCGAAAATTAAAACAAATAAAGTGGTCAGAACACGAAAATAAAAACTTTACATAACATAAAGCTATAAATTCCTTCACTCGTGCATTTTATCAAACAGTTGTTGGGATCAAAATCATAAACATAAAATTACAAAATCATCCACTGGTGCATTTTATCAAACAATTGGTGGGATTGAAATCATAAACATAAACTTACAAAATCATTCGCTCGGACATTTTATCAAACACTTGGTAGGATCAAAATCATACATAAAGCAATTTCAAAATCATATGTCTATGCAATTAATCGAAACCTAAAAGTTGTACTATAACAAACTAAAATCATAAGTAATATGAAAATAAGAACAAATCGTGACTCTATGTATAATTGCATACCTTATTTTGTTGTAAAAATATTTGATCATTGTACATGATATCCCCAACAATATATCTCTCACTACCTGCAAATTAAATAACAAATTTAGTTACAAAATGAGAGAAAGAGGAAGTTTAAATTTTGAATATTGAATTCATTCTTCTCAGGAAAGCTTCAGGGTATCATGTTTCTATGTGTACATTTGTATGTTATGTGAAGCACGTGTAGAGGAGCAGTAACCGAGCAAATTAACGTACAAATACACATTTTATACTTTAAATATAACATATATACCTGTATAATACATGAAAAGATGTATAAGTCAATAGGTCAGGTGGCAAATTATTGTAAATACGATAAAATGAAGAGGATAGAATTGTAAATAACTACTCAAAAATCCTTCAGGCTTTATACTCTTAAGTAGATGTACACACATATATAGTAGCTAAATTTTTTTGAATCAAGAATCTGTTCGCACTAAATCACGCAAGCGTGCGCGGTCACAAGTAATATAGATATAAGTTGAGTTCGTTCCCACAGAGATCTGATTTAGGTTTCAATTCAGTTAATGCACCTATGCAACAATGTATGGTTTTTATTCACTACTAAGACAATTGACAATTTTGAGTTTTGATTAACTAAAATTAACTACGATGCAAATTAACAAGATTTAGATCTAATTAACTAACATGATTTAAAACTGTTTAACTAATTATGAGAGTAAAAACATGGGATCCTAACTTCATTAAATACTTCGCTTAGAGTTGATGCCTTCAATTAAAGTATGTGATGGTTATGATATCTGATCAAACAACACGAAACAAGTATAGGCTACCTCTCAATATACGAATACCAAACTACTCATACATCCACAAAAGATATAGAAGATGGGTATACACCAGTTATGTTTAGACCCTATATCTCTATAAAATTTGAAAACATAACGATTTAAGCACAAGTTATCCATTAAGATCACATAAGGCAGCATAAGATAGTTCAAATTACGCTACAAATCATGATGTCAAAACATACATAATCCTATGCTAGCATGGCAAGTTCTAAATCTCAAGATCCACTCTCGCTTCACAAGAGATTAACAAAACAACTTAGATGTTAGCTACGCATCCAAGAAAAATAAGCACAACCATACAAGGATATCAAGAATTCATCACACACAAATCTTTAAAGCAAACAAACTACTAAACTACATAGATAAATCCGTTAGAATTCCATGACAACGATTAGTTCATAGTTGAACCGCTCGTCACCATGGGATCTGATGAAACCACACATATATAGTAGCTAAATTTTTTTGACTCAAGAATCTTTTCGCACTAAATCACGCAAGCGTACACGGTCACAAGTAATATAGATATAAGTTGAGTTCGTTCCCACAGAGATCTGATTTAGGTTTCAATTCAGTTAATGCACCTATGCAACAATGTATGGTTTTTATTCACTACTAAGACAATTGACAATTTTGAGTTTTGATTAACTAAAATTAACTACGATGCAAATTAACAAGATTTAGATCTAATTAACTAGCGTGATTTAAAACTGTTTAACTTATGAGAGTAAAAACATGGGATCCTAACTTCATTAAATACTTCGCTTAGAGTTGATGCCTTCAATTAAAGTATGTAATGGTTATGATATCTGATCAGACAACACGAAACAAGTATAGGCTACCTCTCAGTGTACAAATACCAAACTACTCATACATCCACAAAAGATATAGAAGATGGGTAGACACCAGTTATGTTTAGACCCTATATCTCTATAAAATTTGAAAACATAACGATTTAAGCACAAGTTATCCATTAAGATCACATAGGGCAACATAAGATAGTTCAAATTACGCTACAAATCATGATGTCAAAACATACATAATCCTATGCTAGCATGGCAAGTTCTAAATCTCAAGATCCACTCTCGCTTCACAAGAGATTAACAAAACAACTTAGATGTTAGCTACGCATCCAAGAAAAATAAGCACAACCATACAAGGATATCAAGAATTCATCACACACAAATCTTTAAAGCAAATAAACTACTAAAATACATAGATAAATCCGTTAGAATCCCATGACAACGATTAGTTCATAGTTGAACCGCTCGTCACCATGGGATCTGATGAAACCATGGTAATAAACAAAGTCGTAATAATAGTAATAACGCTAGAGTAATAGAGTTAAGAAAACAAATCCCAAAAACATCCAAAAGTATCGCCTAATAGAAGAAAACAATAAGTAGATCTAGATCTCCGTTGCTAATCACGAGCTTCGGAATCCTTCTCCAAGTCTGAATCTCCGTCTCTGACTCTTTCTCTGCGTTATGTAGGGTGTTGGTATTAATTATACGTTCAAGGATGATAGAACATGTTTATATAGGCCCTAGAATTCTTTTCCAGCAAGAAAAGTCTTAAAATAACAATTTAATTCGAAACATGATAGAAAATAGAATTTTTCCAGAATGTAACAGCGTTCTCAGCGCCGCCATACGCAGTCAGCGCTGCAAACTCTTCCCTGGTGCATTCAGCGCTGGTGCTATCTACCAGAATTTTGATTTTGCTTTAGACTTCAAGAAAATTTCCCAAGCTTCGCGTGGACTGTAAGATTGCTCAATTCGGACTTCTAGAACTCCAGATATGGCCAAAACAGTGTAGACTGCGCAACCTACCCGGAAATCCGAATTTTCCATAATTTGCTCATTTCTCATCCATTTTCTCTTTCGATTCTTTTACCACTACCCGTTCTTCAATTCTTGAGCGTGAATCCACCATGAAACATGCAAATGTATCTCCTCACTTTAAGATAGTAACCCTGCACCATTCTTACTAACAACGAATCAAAAATACGACATACTTGTGACCAAGTTAATCAATTTAAGCCGAAACGAAGCGTTCCGAATCTAAATTTGATTGATCATCACTTGAACTTATCACAACAAGTTATGCTAGTCTGGTATGTAATTGTTCTCCCTCAAGACTTCTATAACCATTGCTTGAAGTATTTAAAGGCATCTGTGTACGCAATTTGATTTTTTTAACTCCTTTCTTTACTTTTCTCTTATTGCAGGGGAGAGTTTTGAAGAATGTGCTGCAAGAGAGGTGAAAGAGGAAACTGGATTAGATGTCGTGAAGATAGAATTTTTAGCAATCAGAAACAATGTTATACAAAAAGAACTGAAACCTGCACATGTTGCATTTTCATGCGTGCAGCTCTGTCAGACCCTAATTAACTGACTAATATGGTATGACTGGGAAGACCCTTCAAAACCAGTGTTCATCGGGTTGGAGAATCTGGTGCAGAGTGGTTTTACTCCCTTCCACACTGACTAATATGATGGGATATCCTCTCATTTGCTTTGTTACTCCCTCCGTCCCTCCCAATTCTTAACATTTGGGTTAGGCAGGAGATTAAGAAAGAAGAAAAAAGTAAGTGGGAAGAGAAAGAAAGTGAGTGGAAAGTGGGTAAAATTGTGGGACATATCAATATTTAAGTAATATATTAGAAAGATGGAGGAAAGTAGTGGAAAGTGGTGGACCTTTTTTATTTGTTTAAAGGTTAAAATTTTACTATTTTTGGAATATTTGGAAATGTAAAAAATTGAGAGGAACATCCCAAAATAGAAAATGTAAAGAATTGGGAGGGACGGAGGGAGTATAATACTTCAACCAGCTTTTAAAGCTCCGGACCTTATATTTATTTATTTTTATTATTTTTTTTTGACGAAATGCAGGAAGATATATTCATAAATCAAACCAATACAAAATAAAACAGTGGGACAAACCCCCGACTGTCGATACGACGAGGTTGAAAAACAAATAAATTTTTTTCTCATCGTTTAACAAATTGAACTTAAAAGTTCTTGAATCTAAAAATGAATTCGAAGACATCCGAAATGATCCAAACTGTGCCAACATCCCTGAGAGCAGCGGTGTTACAATTGATCACGTCACGTAAGATCCGTTGATACCCCAGTGTTCAGAAGCCTCAGTTGGAATTCCACTCCAGCTATCTACATGCCGGATACCAGCTATAGACATGCCGAAAATAGGAACCTCCCAAGGATGGGTAATATTACCCCAGCTATCTACATGCCGGTTAACAGCTATAGACATGCCGAAAGTAAAAACCCTAGACCTGGCAATTTGGTACACGACACGTGAACACGACACGAAATGACACGAAAAAATACGGATATGGGTTTTGATTTTTAGTACACGAAACACGAAAGTACACGAACACGAAATTACACGATAGATTTAGTGTCGGATATGAGTTTTCATTTTGGGTACACGAAAGTACACGAAAGTACACGAAAGTACACGAAATAAAGATGTTAATAATTTACTACTTATAGATTTAATGTATATATTAATATTTTTTTATAAGTATATATATTTTACACAAAAATATACATATTTACAAGTTTTTACAGAGTTGTATTTATATTTATATATGGAAATGTAAAATATTTAATGTATATTTCATATGAATATAATATTTACTAATAAATTTTAACTAAATTTTATTTTTATTTTTATATAATATAAACACGAAACACGACACGAAAATACACGAATTCATTTCGGGTGGATACGGGTTTCATATTCAAGTACACGAATCCTGTTTCGGGTGGATACGGGTTTCACCTTCAAGTACACGAAACACGAAAGTACACGACACGAAAGTACACGACACGATCCGATTGCCCGCTCTAAAAAACCCCCAATAGATGATGAAAAATCTTTGGTTGTGAGTGGTGAGCTTTTGCAATAATCATCAGCTTCCCAGCATCGATGCGGACTTTCCAGATCCCCCAAAACATCATCAAAATCATTCTTAGCAGATCTGATCTGTTATAGATCATAACACAAACCAAACAAATCTAACAAACTCTCACAAGGAGAGACAAACAAACTCTCACAAGGAGAGACATATAAACCCAATTAATGGGTAACCAAGCCAAAAACTCACAATCCTCTCAGAAGGATGATGATTATTGAAAGATATAAAAAACTGAACAAGAAAAGGGGCCTCCGGTCGGTGGATAAACCACCGCCGGAGGAGGAGGCCTGAAGAAGACGAAGAAGAAGTAGGGAAGGTAGAGAGCAAAACTTTGCTTTCGGTGGAAAAGTTTTGGACCTTATATTTATTTAGTTATGTCAAAATGATATGGTTTACTTGTCTAGTGACAGTTCTCAGAAGTTGGTATGTACTCTGATCTTATGAAGTAATGTTAGTTGTAACAATTTAGACTTATATCCGACTACATGTAATAATCAGTATTACATATTGGCATGTAGCAGGGATTATCGAAAATCGGTAGCATTCTAATCCGATAACTAGTCGGTTATGATGACCCATTTGAATACTAGCATTGCTAGGATAACCAACAATGTGAGAATGAGGCATGGTTAATTTAAATAACGTTAGCTGCATGTTGCGCATGAGTTTAACTGATCGACTTTAGTTACAAGTAAGCTATCAGGATAATTAGTGAGTTTAACCAATCGACTTGAGTTACAAGTAAATGACCAGGATAATTAGTGACCATCTATAACCTTTATTAATAAACAAAATCCTCTTTTAATGGTACCATCTTTTTGGTTCATACTATGAGCCCGTTTGGGATATCTTAACACTTAAATGTAATAAGTAACTTATATGAATAAGTATATAACTTATATTTTCGTGTTTGGGTGTTTAATTTATAAGTTATCAATTTTTTTTTTAAAAAAATGAAAATATATTTAATTTAATACATCTTCTACATACATCCCTCTCCCCCTCTTATTCATCCTCCTTCCCTGTATCTATATATCTTCTATACCAATGTTTTGAAGATTCGGTGTCCAAACGGAGCAATTAAACCATCAAAATGAAGCTTTCACTGTCCTCAATCCATTTTATTCAACAAAATCGAATTTGGGGTAAAAATTTTGACGTCTATGAAATTGGGGTTTTTATTTTTAAGTTTGAAGGGTGGTTAAGAAGGTGGGTGGATGGGAAGGATGGGAAGTAATTAGGTGCAGGCGCCAGAATAAGGAGGCGAAGAGAGATGAGAGATTAAAAATTGTGAGAAAAGAGAACTCAGAGATAAGTTGAATGAGAAAGTACCCATTTCTTTACTTTTTTCATACCGACTTATCTGACAATAATAAGTTCGTTTTACAAATTACCCAAACACTCTGTTTTGTTGACAAATGGGCTTAAGCCCATATAAGCTGGATTTCTGAAGAGCCAAACATGCTCTATATTTTGGTTTCACCTCAAAATTTGGTTGACACTATATTTTGGTTTCACCTCTAAAATTCTACTTCTCCTAGAATTATATGTTGTTTTTTAAAACATAGAATAAAAATAGAAATTCTATTATAATTATAATTTTTTATTTGTATTTTTTTAATAGAACCCTATTTTCCCCATAACACTAAGTTTTTTTAAAAAAGAATTAAAATAGAATTCTTATGATTATTGTAATTCTTCATAATAATTAAAAATAGAATACTATGTTTTTATGATTATTATTAAAAATAGGAAAAGACTACGATAAAAACCACCAATAAATAGAGGTAAAACACCAACGAATACAAAATACAATCCAGGGTCACTTGATATAAATTTTTGTAAAACACCAACGAATACGTAGTCTGATTATATAACACTTTATAAAACACTAACAAATCTATAACCTTTATTAATAAATCCATGTTTAATGGTATGTTGTAACAAATTTGGTTCCATCCTTATTTTTGTTTCATCCTAAATTCCTACTTTCCCTAAAATTTATATTATTTTCTAAAAAAACTGTTTGGAATTCTATTATAATTATAATTCTTTTACTATAATCTTACTAAATTGTACAAAAATCGTATGCATTAAAACCATAACCACGTACGTTTTGTTTTCTTGATTGTCTTAAAATAATCTTAAATAAATAATCAATAAAATCTATATCTATAACCTTTATTAATAAGAAAAACCCCTTTTCAATGTACTTTTTTGTACCAAACTTGGTTCCCACAATATTTTGATTTCACCCCTAAAATCTTATTTCCCCTAGAATTCTTTGTTGTTTTTATAAAATAAATTAAAAAAATCCTGTTATAATTATAATTCTTTTATTACAATTTAATCAAAAAAGACTACGTACTAAAAAATATTACTAATACATATATTGATCTAAGGTGACATGCTTATCTATAACAAACAAAATTCCTTTTTAATGGTACTCCGGTACCAAAATTTTGTTCCACCCATAAGATTCCAATTTCTCCTAGGATTCTATATTATTTTTTAATAAAATAAAAAAACATTTAAATAATATTATAATTATAATTTTTTATTATAACTCTATTTAGTTCTCAAATAACGTATTTATCATAATCATGTACATTTTTACGTATATATCAGAATCATTTAGTTTTTTTCTCGATTTTCTTAAATAAATAATATATAAAATGACCTTTATTAATAAGCACATTCTTTTTAAATTACGTAATTTTTTATAAGGAATTAATGATTAATTTAATTAAACTTTTTCGGGTCTGTGCTTCGCACGGGTTATCATCTAATATCTAATATTTTATTAATAAGTGAAATCGCGTTTTAATGGTACTTTCTTCTAGATGCGTGTCTTCTAAATTATTGGAATTCTGATGCATTACAATTCTTTTATTATAAACTATTGAATTATATAAATAACGTAGTTTCCTTTTGTACCTTTTATCATTTTTTAAGTATCCTTTAAATAAAATAATTATTATAAAAATTTAATTAAAAAAAATCAATTTAAATAAAATATCTCTCTACCCGTGCTTGGCACGGAATATCATCTATCTAGTATAGTAGTTAACAATAACTTCAACGGAGATTATAACCATCCGATTAAGCTGTGATTGGACTTCTCTTTTAATAACACATTTATAGTGTCTTGCTATCTAAAGCCTTGAAAGACTCTTTATCATATTAATATGGGATTTAAGTTTTCAACTTCCGATTTCCACCTTTTTTTTAAGTGATCAATTTCCATTAAGGGATCAATTTTGGATTATCACAACTCATTCATTTATTAATCATTTTAAGTATTTAAACATGCATTGGAAAGTTCTCACGGAGGAGAATATACTCCAAGCACAACTTTTTGTATACACGCACACAAGGTCCATTTAAATCGGAGCTCAAAATAACTTATCTCGTTTTGAGTATTTGAACATGCATTAGAAAGCTCTCGCGAAGAAAAACATACTCCAAGCACAACACTTATTGCGAACACGCACAAAAGGCCCATTTAAATCGGATTATGAGCTTAAAATGATTCATCGTGGAATTAAAAACCCACATTTTCCAACAAAAAGAAATAATAATTGAAAAATCAATGGAACAATGTCAATATTTATTAATAAATTGTAAATAATGATAGGCATAAACAATAATAATCAATTTTATTAATATGAATCATTGCCTATAAATATAGGCATAAACACAGCAGGATATGGATTAGTTGCATGTATTAGAGCATCTCCAATGGCATTGGCTAAGTCCATTGGTTAAATTTCAAAAAAATAATAGTTGGCTAAAATTTACTGAACCTGTAGCGTGTTTTACTCCAATGGGGATCAGCTATAATGGTTGATTATATTTCAAAAAAGGTATGATTATTATAATTATTAATTTTTTTGGTCAATTATGGGAAGAAAATGGGCGGGAAATGATATGACATTTGCTACAGATCTCTAGTGCTTCAACAAATATGGACAATGTTAAAAAAATATAAAGGATTGGCTAAATTTTTAGATAAGGGGAATGCCCCATTGGAGTGATGAACTTTTAACATATCATGTATAATTTTCAATTTTGGTAAGTTATTTCAAATTTTAGCTAAGGATTTTATTGCATTGGAGATGCTCTTAGTGGTTCTTCCACAATTTTCTACAAAGTTAATGGGATTTTCGTAATTTAATACGCTACGCAAAAAATTATAGTAAAGTCTCATGATTTTGTGAAAATTTTGATACATTTTATGTAAGTAATATTTTCTTGATTTATAAGTAGATTGTTAAATAATTAATTCGGACCTCATTAATAAATTGTTTTCAAAAATTGTAGATGATTCAGGATTTGATCCAAATTAATTAGAAGATATTGATAAAAATATCCAATTTTTTGAATGTATTTTCAAAAAAATTATGAGTTTGCAAATGTTGCATTTAGGATTGCAAAGATTGTAACCGTATTTTTGAAAAAAAATAATCTATAACATGAATATTTTTGAAAAAAACCCTTAACAAAATGCTTAACAGAATGCAAGAGATAGATGAAAAATTGCCCAAAATACCCATATTTTTAAAAGAGACATCCCAAAATACCCACTTTGGCAAAAATTGATACATCGATAGGTAAGGCGCATCCACTGTAATCTCTCTTTCCCGTCTCTCTCCGGTGAGTGGTTTAAAATCTATCATTAAACGTTGTTTGAAATGGTATAGGTTTGTAGATCGTCGTCGAAAGACGAATCTTATAATGGTGTATAGAATGTCAACGAAAAATGCTCGGAGATGATCAAATAAAATGAATAGAGTTAGCCGGAAAAATGGAGTTCGCCATATAATTTCGAACGACTTGGTGGTTACAATCCGGCAATAAAACTATGGTATAAATTTGGTATAGGATTGTAGAGTATGAAATTCCGATTTTAATAGTGTATAACACTTAACTGAAAAACTAGTGATTATGGCTGAACGAATGAACGGAGATATTCGTCGAGAATCTCCTGTCAATCACCAAGGATTGCTGGCGTATCCCATAATATGCTACTTGTGTAGGCGTAATCTGTTCGCATGCACTTCTGCTATAGGCGTGTCCCGGAACATTCGTTTTTTATATGGGCGTGATCTAGGATACTCTTCTCTCATAAACGTATCCACACGGTATTTAGGGCGGTGCTCGCAAGGTATTTTGGTTATCAAATAATAAAAAGTGGATATTCGGGGTAATCTACCCAAATGATAAATTTTAAAATTCTAAAATGTACAATTAAATTCAATAAAATTCACTAATTTATCAAATGTTTAAATATTTGTAAATAATATTAGATAATCATATTTAGCAAAAAAAAAATATTAGCTAATCATAGATTCTAAAAAGTTTTTTTTTTAATTTGAAATAAAATTCTCTAAAATCTTGATTAAATCATCAGATTTGAAATAATCCTTTTCATTTTCTATTATATCCCATAAAAATATAAAAACAAAGCAATAATTGAATAGAACAAAATTTTTAAGTTAAAACGATTCTATAAAATCTATACAAAATATACCACTTTTGACAATCTGAAGCAAATTCTGTTTCAAGTTTGATTTTTAAAAATGAAATAAAATAAATTTTGATTAAAATTGGGTTCTTTTTTATTAGAGGCGAGAGGTGGCGTTATTATAAATAAAATAAAATTATTTTTGAGCAAGGATAGAAATTAAATTTTATCATTCAAGTAGGAATAGGAAAAAAAAAATAATAAATATATAAATTTTCCCTCTTCCTTCGTCCGCCTCTTCACCTCCCTAAAATCTACTTCTATACTTACAACCGTATATACATACATACAAAAACCGTATATTCATTCAATCACCACTGTAAAACCCCAGTTGCTCTTTAATCTTCTCAATCCCATCTTAATTTCAAGGTAAATTATCTCTCCTTTTCATGTTATTTCCATTAATTAAATTTTAATTCTATAATTATTTATATATTTGTAAATTATTATAATTAGTTGATGTTTGTGATTCAATTGATGGGTTCTTGGTGGATCTTGATTTATTAGTTTGTTCTTCTTGTACCCTTTTGTGTGTATATGTTTTTACATTGTATGTCACATTAAAGCTTGTGTTTTTATTCAATTGATGGGTTCTTGGTATGTGCTGATGTGTTTGTGTGTGTGTGAGAGAGAGAGATAGAGAGATATTGGGAGAGAGATAGGGAGAGGGAGAGAGAGAAAGAGAGAGAGAGAGAGAGAGAGAGAGAGAGAGAGAGAGAGAGAGAGAGAGATTGGAGCATATGTTTAGAGTTGATTGTAATGAAATAATCTTTTTTGCAGGGTAATTCTTGATTTATTGATTGGTGATTAGATTTTGCCAATTGAAGTGTGGTAACTGGAAAAAGGTTGGAAATTTAACTTATTCGAACATGGTCACTGATTCTTTAGCTGACTTGGGTGTTAATAGCGCTTGTATCAAGTCAAAAGATTCGGATGTTGAAAATTTGAACCAAAGTAATGTCGTTGCTGGTTCGGATTGTGTGCAAGCAGTGAGTGGTGTTATGAGTCATGATAAGTTGGTTGAGACGAATGGGTCAGCTAGTTCCAGTTCCAAACGAGCTCGGGTGGATAGTGTGGAACATCAGGCAGCGGTGCACATAAGATATGAGTGTTTGTCAAGGTATGTGAAGTTTTTGATACTTATGTTAGGGTTTTCAGCTGTTTGATTGTGTGGTCCTCATGGATGTAAAGTTGACTTTTAATGGTATTTATTTTGTTCTTGAATCATAGAGAGAGCAAGAAAAAGCTTGAGGAGCTTCTAGGTGAATGGTCAAATTGGCATGCGGTGCATTGCGCTTCATCTAAGGTAAGAATTTCTTTTTAAAATTAAACATGTTAGCAGCGCGACATTGTAGAACACATGGCATTGTCTTGTATATATGTGGTTCCACAAAGTGTATAACTGTTAATTTTAATAGCTCTATTTGTTATCTTTAGGATTCTTGTGATGCTCTCGAATCTGGTGGGGAAACATACTATTCAGCTTTACAATGCGGGACTGAAAATTCATCTGTGGTACGCTCCTTCACTGATTCCGATATTAAGTAAAAGACATTTGGGCCCAAATGTTTGAACGAAAAAATATTCAGTGAGCTTAACATTTAAAAAACTGCTCTTCAAAAATTAAACTTTTGACCAATTCCAACTATAACCTTCAATTGGACTCTTTGGCCAAATTTTGGGTTCAATTTATTTAATTATTTGATGTTTCAGTTTTCCAAGATCTAATTTTACTTATAGCAGTCTATATGAATAATGCAGTATTGAGTGAATTAAAGAAATTAACTAATAAGTACAAGAAACCCAGGTTTTTTGTTGATAAGAGGTTGCATTTTTTTTTTCTTTTCCAGATTTGTTGATTTATTTGAGGTACTGCAGTCAGTTTTATATTAACCTTGTTTTATTTTTTATTTTTATTTCTCAAGTCATTCTTGATGGAAACCCAAGCAAAGAAAAAGCAAAAGACTGATGTTCTTTCATTGAAATGTGATTCTGTTCCTCTTTATGATCGGGGATATGATTTTGCTCTGAAGTCTACTGATGGATCTATTGAGGAGAATAGGTAAAGGTTTATTCTTTTTAAAATTTGATAGTGATATTTTTGCAAAGGATCTTTACATCTGTCTAATCCCATGGTCTGTTTTTTTTACAGAGGCTTAAACCCTCTAAATGCCTCTCGCTGCTTTAATTGTGGCACCTACGGCCATTCACTTAATGAGTGTCCTAAACCTCGAGATAATCTCGCTATTAGCAGTGCCAGGAAAGAGCACCACTTAAAAAAGAACCAGAATGGCAGGCCTCATGTATTGACTCGATATTATCAAAATACTCCTCGTGGAAAGTATGATGGATTAAAGCCTGGTGCTCTTGATGCTGAGACAAGAAACCTTCTCGGTCTTGCGGTAATATATTTAACTAGCTTTGTTTAACGTATTTCTCCGGTCTTTCTATGTTTTAATAGATTAATATGTTCTAGGAAGTTTAAAGTTTTAGGGAGGCATTTTCGTAAATACTGATGATAGGTCGTGGAATCTGTAATAAATTTCTTATTGGGTAGGAGATTTCATGAATTCATGTGAGGAGTATATGCACGATGTGTATATTGTGTAATTAAAGTGTGTTCTCTTGCTATAATAATTGTATGCTAATTTTGGTGAACAATTTTTCTGTTATTCAGGAACTCGATCCACCTCCATGGCTCAGTAGGATGCGTGAACTAGGATACCCTCCTGGATATCTAGGTAACAGCCTTTTTCTTTTTTGCCTCCTTAGATTTGACTTTCCATATTCATAGAATAACAAGTGTATAGAATAACAAGTGTATACTGCATAGTAGTTGTCATGTTGTATATCTCTTATTTTGTGTTCATACTTCACATGGATGAAGTTAGAAGCTTACTGTATTTTGTTCATTGTTATGCATAATCAATCATCATCAAGTCCCCCGTACGTTCTCTTAGCTTTAAACTAAGTTTCATTCTGTTATGATGATATGATCATTTCTTTCTACCACTCATTTTAAAATATCATCTTTTATCCACTACATTATTTCCTTTTTTATCAATACTGTATCAACTCCTTTACTCTTGGCACAATTTTTACCTTTCATTCTTCCTGTTCCAATTATGCTTCTTTTTCATTCAATTTTCTCTAACCCTTTATTCTTCAGTCTACCTCATGCCTAAACAAAAAATATTTTTTTCCTCTCGAAGTTTACCCTCAATGAATGCTGATTTTATTCAACTATTACAGACATTGAAGATAGCGACCAGCCTTCAGGGATTACAATATTTGATGATGATGAATCTTCTAAACAAAAGGAGAAAATTAGCAAAGTGGATGTTCAAGAACCAGGGAGAACGATGAGTGTTAGTTTTCCTGGAATAAATGCACCAATTCCGGAAGGTGCAGACCAGAGAAGGTGGGCATCTTCACCTTTGCAGCAAACTACCAATCAATGGTCCAACTGCTCCGCTGAGTTACCTTCTAGAGGGAACACTTATTCTCAGAGACAGCAGTCAGACCACAAAAGTGGTTTCTTCTCAGGCTATGCACAAGAACTTGACTCTTTATTGTCTAATTATTCTGGTTACTCTCATTACAAAAAACCGGATTGTGCTGCTATTAGCGATCTAACCTTTAGGGATGGATTTTCTGGACTAAGAGGTCAACGTACTCGTGGTTTATCCCCTAGCAATGTAATTTATGGTTCCAGTTACAGTAGTGGGTCAAATTTAATCGTTGGAAATCCGGGAGGCCGTAGGGTTCATCAATTTGATGCTAGGCATGGTCATTTGCCAAGTGCCAGTAATCATAGTCCTTTTAGTATTTCACCTTTGCCAAGTGCCCGTAATCACATTCCTTTTAGTATTGCACCTTTACCAAGTGCCAGTAATCATAGTCCTTTTAGTATTTCAAATAACCAGTTTGCATATTTGCGCCATTTTTAAGAAGGTTTTAGATTTTTGGTGCTCAATTTGTATCCTGTCAATTCCTAATTTATTGGGTTTTGACATTCTATATTTCTGCTAGCTTGTTGCACATTCCATCAGCTAAAACTTGTAAAAGTTATGTGCCAACTTTTTCTTTCTGTATTTTTTGCATGATACATCAGCTTAATAAAAACTTTCAACTTAGTATGTGTCAATTCTTCTTTCTGTACTTTTGTTGTGATACTTCATGGTATACTGTACAGCTAATTAAATGGTACAGGGTAGTTTCATGATATTGTATCTAGTGTTTTGCACGTTGGACATTGCCAGCGATTATATGTGTACGTCGATTTTATGTGTGTATATATATGTTCTTGCTCATCCTCTCCCCGACCCAGAGTGTAGTCTTCTTTACATTCATATGGTAAATATGTATTTCTTCGTTAAATTTCTTAAGTTCTTTGACAATGTTATTGAATCTTTAGTACTAAACATATCTTAATGTAAACTGTTATAGTTTCAGTGTAGTAGGTTATAGACCGCAGGTAGTTGAACTGTGAACTTGGTTAGGTACAATTACCAAATAAAGAATTTTGGTTAGATATCCATGCCCTACTTGCAGGCAAATGTGTGCTTTTCCATATAATATTCATTTTGATTATTTAGGTATATCTAGCTTTAGTGAAGCTTTACATTTAAATAGGATGCCATTCATTCCACTCTAAGAGCAAGTGCACAACACAGAACTTTGACATTTGTCCCAGTATATCTGGACATTTGTTGAACTTTAATGGTAATATTTAACAAGAGTGAATTAGTATTCACTTCTGATGTGTAGTCCCTTTTGTGAAAATACAGTTAACAGAAAGGTAACATTTGAACATCATCCTATAGAAGTTTACTGTATGACCAAGACATCTAAAACCAGAAATTAATTTAATTTAATTTTACAGGCAGAAGTTAAGGTCATTATTGTAAGTCTGGTGGTGCTCACTGGTCAATGAATACAACTGGTATTTCCTCTTGGCCAGTAGGCCTATTTGCATGAACAAGTTGAGGTCCTTCGGTGGACTTAATTACATAAATTGTGATAACTGTACCTACAGTCTACAGGGTACAACACTGTTAATAATTCATTCGTGTATGGTTGGCTCTTAATGGTGTGTAATAGTTTCTTAATCTTGTTCTCTTCTGTTTGAGCTCAATGTTGGCTCCACTCTTTTTTAATTGTCTAGTCATGTAGTTAGGTGGGGCTGCTCACCTTCCTTCTTTTGTCATGATCTTCTTTCAAGAACCTTAAAACAAGCATCCACAGTTGGGGGAAATATTATGCACTAGATAAACAAAATTTAAGTTCCTTTTTACTGCTAAACCAGCTTTCTGAGCTGCATCTATAACCTGTGTTTTTTGTTTGTTTTTCTAGATGAGGACAATCATGGCAAAGACCCCTCATGATTCCTCTTTCTCATTCTCAAGGAGATTCTTTCATTGGAAGAAGAATGCCAATGAAGATGACGATATGGAAGAAATCTTAACTTTCAACTCCTCACGTGTTTCCGAGTTGAAACTTGATGATCTTGATCTCTCGGCACATTCACTGCCTCTTCCAGTGATGGTACCAAATAAGAAGCGATCAATTGTGTCAGTTTCTAGTCTGCGGTCAGCTTTCACGTTTACTAAGAGTAGGTCAGGTCTTGGCAAAACAGTGATATGCACCCTTTTTGGTTACAGGCATGGACGTATTCATGTTGCATTTCAAGACGATGCTAAATTGAGTCCTGCTTTTCTGGTTGAACTAGCAACCCCCACAAGTGTACTGGTTCGTGAAATGGCTTCTGGAGTGGTTCGGATGGCTTTGGAGTGTGACAAGAAAGTAGTGAAGAAACGTACTAAGCTACTGCAGGAACCCATATGGAGGACATACTGCAACGGCAAGAAATATGGATACGCTACAAAATGTGAATGTGGACTAGAGGAGTGGTCAATTCTAAATGCTGTTGGTCCGATCACAAATGGAGCTGGTGTGCTACCAGTGAATAAGAGTGATGGTGTTGCTGAAGGTGAGCTCATGTACATGAGAGCCAAGTTTGAAAGAGTTGTTGGGTCAAGAGATTCTGAAGCATTCTACATGATCAATCCTGATGGCAAGGGAGGTCCTCAACTTAGTATCTTTCTTTTAAGAGTTTAAAAGTCGCAAAAAAAAAAAAGTTTGCTTAGGCGACTTTAAGTTCGGTGACTTGGTGGAGATTTATTAAGCTTCAAAGTATCAATATCTATATTCTGATTGCAGTTTTACAAGTTCTATAATGGAGATTTTGGTTGCTTCCTTTGTTTTTTGAGTATGTTAATGTTGTAATGAATGTTTAGAGATCAGTACTATAGGTTGATTATCTGTTTGTCTTGAATTATGGCAATTTCATCTATGGGTGTGATTTGTACCAAACGATATGATCCAATAAATTGTACCGGTAGATGGCGTTGTCACCGAACCAAACTCTTTAATATCGTCTTTAATATGTGGCCTACTTTTAAATTAGATTCCATCCCCTTGTCATGTGTACTGATGTTTGAAAGACCAAATCTAAAATCTATCAAATGTAGTTCAAAAGTTGGTCAAATTATTGTTCCTTTGCCTTCTTTTAGAGGGAAGGGTTGTTGGGTTTCGAAAATTTAAGTTTACAATCGTAGTTTATTAAAAAATCGCATCCCTTGGTAACAATAATTTTCTTCAATATCAACATAAAATCACGACATTCTTTTTTAATATCAACTATTAATAATAGAAACATAGTTTTAATACTAGGAATCGAAATTTTGATACGGCTTTTCGCAAGCATGTAGGTTATGTTAAAGGATTGTTATTTAAATTTAACCGAGGGGATTTTTCACTCTTGGGGAATGCTCTGGCATCAGAATAGAGTTATTCACATGCACGGTATAGATAAAAGAATAACTTCAACTTGGCCGGATCAAGTGAAAGTAACGGTGATGATCAGTGAAAGTAACGGTGATGAAGCCACATTGAGAAGTCAGTACTGGGTTTGTCATAGGTCCAACGAGATCGTACATGGTCTTCTTCTTTTTAGTAAAGTGGTGGCCTCATCATGCAGAGCTGCATGGAAATGGACGTCGTTTATGATTTGTCGACGTATCAGTCTGTTGCGGAATGTTGATTGACATGTATTGATGGATATTTACTTCATTCTGGTGGTGACATGTGGTGAATGGTACAATATTGGTCCGTATATGATAATGTAGGTGACCAATTTAATTACCTAACTGCGCTGTTCGTGGGAGTAGAGTAGATAGGGATTGGCATTAACTCTGCTTGTCCTATCCCGATACGATTCTCACACCGAATCCCATCTATGTATCGAATGGAACGAGTATTCGGGAAATTTTTCGGATACGGGCCGGAAAATGGGGACAATTTTCAAAACTAATCGGGAAGCGGGTCGGGGCCGAGATTCTATGTCATCCTGGTCCGATCCCCGATCTCCGTCCCAATTTTCTCCACCAACCCGATTCTCAATTCTCGATTCGATTTCACCATTCTACAAAAAAATAATTATATATATTAATAATCATATATTATATATACGAATTTCCAATACTTTATATTGGAAACAAAATGATATTTTGATCTTACATGTTTGTTATTCTAGTAGTCAAATAACTTCATTTTCATGTTATTTAAAATTGTTTTTAAGTAATATTAATGAGCTACTGAAATAAGGGAATTTTTAGATTTTAAAATGAAGTTTTAAGAGTTAACATATATGCATTTGAAGATTAGATTAATGGTAATGAAAAGATGTTATTTAACATCTAATTTAGCTGTAGTTGCTAATTTCGCTTGCAAGAAAGAACTACTTCAAACCTCATAAGTTAGTGTTTAAAATTATTTAAATTATTTTTGTCTAAAATAAAATTCCTCGATTTCCAGCAAGATTCCCATTAACCGTTTGGACCGAGGACGTGAAATGAAAAATAACCCCTAACAAGGATTGGACTGGGAACGACGATCGGATTTGAATTCGGGAATTGGGGACAAGAATAGCACTCCCTAATTCCGAAGTGCCCGGATGCCCATCCCTAGGGGCAAAGTAGAGCATCGAAATGGACATAATTTATGCCTTCGTCGTTGTGGGCGAGTCGTATCTATGCATGCAATTGACAAAAAATCAAGTCCCACGTATGTTCGATGGACAAGGGGATATAGCAGGTTGGAGAAAAATTAGTTTCTCAATGCTTGTTACAGAGGAGGCTCTGTTATGTGCGTAGCAGTTGTGAAACATTTCACATGAATTGTAAAAGAACGGAATAAAAGCTTCGATACAAAATGGTGTCAAGATCCGACACGCCCAAGATATGAACATACATGTCCTTGTGTATATACAAGCCAATTAAAGCACAATAAATATTAAAGTACAGACACTTAAAAAGAGCCATTTGCTTATATGTTTGTGACAGTGTCTAAATTGTAAAAGTCTTTGCATCCAAATTTATTTGGTCTTAGCAATGGCTTTCAGTAAACTCAACCAAGCTTTCTCATATTGTAGAAGTCCTACAAACCGAAATTCTGCGTTGTATTCAGTTATAATCTCTATATATTCCTCAGCTGGCTGGTTCATCTTCTTCCCTTGCTTGATTTTTTTAATCATCTCTATGGGTATCACCAACTGCAAGAACTTACCTTGATTAACTATAATGCAATTGTTGAATCAAAATCTTTAATTATTAAATTTAAAGGGTCAGTTTTGACATAAAAATTACCTGATGTTTACGGACTAATTCATCACAGAAAGCGACTTTTTCAGTAGAGATAAAAAGGACTCCTGCAATCAGACCAGCTGAGGAACGAAAGTAACACTGTGAGGCCTTCAACACCTTCTCTTTTTCTCTAATCCCAAACTCATGCTTGAACAGATTAGCTCTGCCACCGGCTATAATGATGTAGATCACCATAATCAACATGTTGCGAATATTCTCAATGAATACAGGACGACGCAATTTAACTGCAAATCAGTTTTGTAGCAGTTAAGTGAATATCTTTTTTGAGAGGGAAAAAATCGCATTAAAAGATGAAAAAGAACAGGAAAAATTGAAAATTGCACTTTGTTGGTAAACTTAATAAGCTCAAGGAAGAAAGTACACTAGCAATTATACGAATATAATTGAATTCTTACAAGTTGTTCACAGAGCTAGGAGGATAAATTACGTACAGTGATGATGGATCCTCTTACACAAGTTGATAATTTTCCAGCTTCCTAATGTTATCTTGAGGTCCAAAGTTGTGTTTTCTTCATCTGCAATGACAAGGAAAGTGCATGCATCATCAATCAGCACCATAGCCTAAATTTAATATCAGAAATCATAACCATCATATAGCAATATCTACGACATTTATTTTGACACCTTCATCTGATGTACATGAAAAGTAGCCTTCACTTTCTTCATCAAACTGATCAGAGGCCATGCTCCAGTTTTCAGAATCAGGATTTGTGAACACAATATTTTTCATGTCTGTTTCTTGCTTGTATGCATGAACTCCACACCAATTTACTGTCCCTTTTGACAATTCAAATGTAAGCTCCACATGATTCCAATCATGGTGTATGTATGTATCAAGATCCCGCCACTGCTTGGAGGACATTTCAGTTCTTAGATCATGTAGCCAAGTAAAATGCTCCAGTTTTACAGTATAATTATTACGATAGACATAAACTCTGCGGCTATTGATGAACAGGTTTAGTTGGAAATCTAACCATAACTCTTCCTGTCCACCAAAAACAGAACACACGCTTATTACTGGGAAATTTTCTGAAAACCAGAAGGACAAGGATCCCCCTTTTACACGGTGATCAAACCAATCCGGAATCCCTCTTCCTGGGACTTGAACATGTAAGTTCTTGACCTCCTTCAAGCCCTGACTTAATAATATGTCTGATGACTGTTTAGTCAATGATCTGCAAAAATCAGTACTTATGTCTCGTAAACGTTGTGGAATCTCTGGAATGTCGTGGAGGAAACTGCAATAATCCATTTGGAGAGTCTCCAAGTGGAGACATTCTTTGATGCATGTCGGTATAGTAACAAAGTTGTTTCCTGAAAGGTTTAGCTTTTCTAACTTGTTAAAACTACTGAGGATAATGTAAACATCATCATCTGATAGATCACAATATTTGACATTTAGCAAAACCAAGTTCAGTATCGAAGTAACTGAACCTTCAACTATTTGTCCATGTTTCTTGAATAAGCTCAAGCATTTTCGAATTTTGGGACAATTTCCCATATCAAGTTCCTTTAAGTTTTGCAGAGCCAGAAAACTACTTGGAATATCGGTAAGCCAAATACACCTTGTCAAACATAACTTTTCAAGCCCAATTAGATTGCCAAATGAAGATGGCAGTTTCTTTATTGCAGTCTCCCCCACATGAATGAACCTTATCTTTTCCATTCTCCCTTGAACATCCGGGAATTTCTCAAGTTTTGAACTACTACTAAAATCAAGATGTTCAAGAGCTGTCAACTTCACAAGAGTTGGAAAACTCTTGAGGCTTGTACATCCCCAGACACTCAACCTAACAAGCTTATTTAGAAACCCAACAGAATCATGAAACTTCACTAAATTCGTGCATCCATCAAAACTTAAATCTACTAAATTTGGAATCTGAGAGAGGTCAGGTACTTCTTTAATAGCAGAGCAATGTCTTAGATCCATGTGAGTCAAATAATCGTACTTCTGCATTAAAGAAAATTGTAATTAAAATATTATATTTATTTTAAATAGTCATACTATTTCATCAAGCGATAGTGAGTTTACCTTGAATGGCTTCTCCAATGCAAAACGACTATACCTTAACTCAAGTATTACGAGTTTCTTGGGATAAAAATCAGGTGGCAGTGACGATGATGGATAGTCATCCCAGAACAGCACTCTTAAATTATTTGGGAGATGCTTGGGAGCTTTGGAAACACATCCAATTTGATATTGATCAACTTTAAGCATTCTAAGATTTTTCATCTTTTCAAAAGCTTCATCGTTCCACTCAACTTCATACACTTGTCTGGGCAACTCTAACACTATAGCTTCAAGCTTATCTGTTCCCTATTTTCATTCCAAAAGAAAGGAAAAACAGAAGACAAAACCTTCAGCAATAAACATAGATATAGGAGGACTTTAATGTAATAAAATGTGTGTTATATCTCACCATGTTATCACTTAGTACTCGAACAATATCTTCATAAAACCATAATCTACTACGTTTTCCAGGATCTAATGGTGATTCTTGTCGAACAACTTCTCTACCCATATCTTGAATTAAATCATGCATCCACAGCTGATTTTCTTTAACAGCTATCAGAGATTTGTCAGTAAGTTCTCGAATACCAGAATTTGAGTAGAATCCACATGCATTTAGTATACGTTTGACATGATCCAATTTCTCATCTTTAAAAAAACATGCAATGTCAAGGAAAATTGCTTTTTCATTCTCCTCCAAATTATCAAAACTGATTCTGAGTATTTCTTGAATCTTTCTGTTTGGAATGCTTTTGTACTTTTGCAATGTGCATTCCCATTCATCAATTGTTTTACCAAATAACTCAGAACCTATTATTTCCATAGCCAGTGGAAGGCCCTGGCCATAAAACACTGCCCGCTTTGAAATTTCTATCCAACTTTCGTCTGGTTGGCTTCTTTTGAAGGCTTTCCAACTGAACAATTCAAGAGCTTCATCATCATTCAATTCCTTCACATCATATATTTTATCGACTCCGTGAACATCTAGCAAATGCTTATCCCTTGTTGTAATAACGACTCTACTACCCAAACCAAACCAATCCATTCCTCCTGCTAATGCTTGTAACTGTTCTTGTTTGTCAACATCATCGAGAATCAAAAGAATTGCTCTTGTGCGGGGAAGTCTGTCTCTACTTATAGCTATTCCTTGGTTAACATTGTGTACATTAGAACCTTTCTCCATATACACCTGCGAAAGAATTTCTTTTTGGAGGTCTTCCAAACCAAGTTTGACAGAATTTTCTCTAACATTTGCTATGAAAATTTTGTAATCAAATTTATCAGCAACAAAGTTATAGAGTGCTCGTGCAATTGTCGATTTTCCTATTCCACCAATGCCATAAATCCCAATCATGCGAACATCATCACTAGAATTAATTTCTAAAAGTGAAGTCACTTCTGATACACGAGACTCTAACCCGACTGGATAATCAACAACATGCATAAATATCGAGTTCAGCTTCTTACTTATTTCGTCAGTAATCTCCTGAATAAACTGATCATATTCATCATACCTGATATGCCATCCAGACAAGTTGGCCACACTGTGTAGAACAGACTTCCAGTTTTGAACCCTGTCCATCCGATCCTTGTACCTTTGTTCATGCCTAGCCATTGCTTCTCCAAAGCTTCTAATCTGATGTCTAACATCTGCTGGATCCACTTTGTAAAAAACAGGTCGAACCAACTGTCCCATTGTTTCCATACACTGATGAATCTTGACAAGTTCATCAAGGCACCACGGGGATTGAGCATAATTTTCCGAGAAAATAACAATTGCAATCTTCGATTGTTCAATTGCTTTGAGAAGGGCAGGTGCGATATCTTCTCCTTTCCTAAGCTCCTCATCATCTTGAAATGTGTGTATTCTTTTTTGGCACAAAGCTTTATAAAGACTGTCTGTGAAATTGGTCCTAGTATCCCACCCTCTAAAGCTAAGAAACACATCGTAAGTCCAATGTTTTTTGGTGGAGGAAGTAGTCACTGTATGTGCCATGCTACCGTAAGATTAAAACAAACCAAACATACACAGTATATGCCGCTCGTAAAACAAGACCGGAACAACACTACCTTAAGATGACAAAACAGCATCTAAAATAACTTGCTCTGGTTTTGCTTGACACATTATTACAGTAGTAATTAGTAAAGTGAAAGATGTAGATAGAGTGTTTCTTTGGACAGCATTTCAACTGTTAGAAAAGATGAATGGATACATTTTCACATTAAGCATCTTCTTTATTTCTTGAGTAGTGCTACATACCCCAAATTGGGTATCAAATTTTGACATCAAATGATGTGACACTAATTAATTTGCATTTTGGAATATTTTAATTGGATGGCCCTAGCGGGCCCATTATAATTATAACCAATAATTACTTGCCAAGTCATTTGGGAAAGGAATTTGGGGTATCAATTTAGGATACCTAGCATTTTCCTTATTACTTTGGACAGCACATTATTATCCCCACTTTGTGGTGGTGGGTCTCTTGAAATTTAAATTCGGAAGAAACATTTGTCAAAAGATTCATCCGAACTTACTTTAGAGCATGTTAACGATCCGTTTAATGTTTGAGCATTTTAAGGACCCGTTTGATGTTTTGGCTTGTGCCCATGCATGTGCCGAGTTCCTCAAACTTGTCAATTTGAAATATGAAAAAAAAAGAAAAAGAAATATGAAAATCACTAGTAGTGCCATGGTCGCTTCAATATTTGCACCAACTCAATATTTTTTGATCATATGCATGAAGATAATGATTCTTAAAAAATAATTGGGATTGAAATGTAAATATATTATTCTTATTTAGAAAGAAAATTTAAAGATATTCATTTTAGTTATATGGTCAAAGCATATTGAGTTGATCTAAAATACAACACCAGAGCAGTGTTGCATATTTCGTAAATCGGAACTATTCGATTGAGGTACCGATTTACGATTTATTGGGTGATTTGGTTGAAAAATCGGCGATTTATTGGCGATTTTTTCAAAATTGGCCGAATCGATTCCAAAATTTTGACCGATTTTTGGCTGATTTATCGGGGATTTATCAAAAATCGGCCGATTTCTATAACAGAGCACCAGAGTAAAAAATAGCCACGGGATATTCTTTAATTGGTTGACTTAAATTCAATTAATTTTGTAATGAGAAAGTATTTTATGTCTATGGCAATTCGGATAATCGATTCGATTTCAGATCGAATCAATTTTGGATCGGATCAATTTTCGGATTATTATATATTTGGAGATAGTTCGGATCGGACCGGATCTGATTCAGTGCGGATCTAATTCGGATTGAAATCAATGAAATTCGGATTAAGATCGAGTTAGATTCATATCGGATTAAATTTGGTTCGGATCTTTTTGGATTATTGCTCATTCATTTTTTAAAATTTGGAAACTTTGAAGAATAATTTATTATTAAATATAATATTTTCATAATAATAAAATATACTTTTTCAAAATCTTTTGATTAAATTGTTATGTTATTTTTGTCAAGAAATTGTTTTCAATATGAATTTTGCTTACTAATAAGAGGTGGATTAAGTTTTAATGTACATGGACAATAGGCTATGATACCTTAAAATTGTATAATTAATAAAATAAAATTCAATTCAACTTTTTTTATTCGGATTTATATCGGATCTTATACTTCGAGTCATATTCGGTTCAGATAATTTATTTTTCAATTTTGACATATGATAAGATATATTTTTATATACATTTTATATAATTTTATTCCCACATTTAATTGCATTTTGCATTGATTTGGATATTTATTTAATTAATTTTGATGTTTTATTTCAGGAGACAAGAATTTCTAAATTGGAAGAATTTGGGCTTAAAGAGCTATTTTGGAGCTGAAATTGGAAGAAATTCGGAAAGATGAAGAAATAACAAAATAAAGAAATAAAGTGCAAAGAAGAAATAAAAGAAGAAGAAAAAAAAGAATTTGGAGCTTGGAGCAAAAGGAATATTTCAAACACACCCTATCCCCTCCCATTTTTAACACATTTTGTTTTAATGGTCAAAGGTTTCCACCACTCACGGGATTGATGGTAGAAAAATCAGAATATTTGCCAATTTGTCAATGCATGCAGCAAGCTTTGAAAAGGAAAAGCAGAAGTTTTTGAAAATAAATGAGCAAACTTTGAAAAGCAACCAAACAAGAGTCCTATAAAAAGAATAGGCATTTGTTCATTCAAGGGGGAATTACTACACGGAAAGATTAGAGAAGGAGAGGACAAAAAGAGATAAAGCATCTGCACTTTTTCATTTCATCTTTGTTTTCATTCGGCTAAGGCAACTTTGGAACTAGGGGCTTGATTTTCTTTCTTCTCTTTTATGTACAATTTGGCTTAATTTTCCGTTCTATTGTAAATTTGAGGTACTCCTAAATTTTATCTTGTTTATTAATATATGTTTTATATGTCTTGTTTAAATATTTTTGTCGTTTCTATTAATAGCATGTGTGAGTAGTTTATTTCTAGGGTATAAGGGGAAGTCATGTTTACACCACAATAATGCTTTAATTTTATTAGTTGTTTAACGGATATAAAATAATTCTAATCGATATGTTATAAAATTTAATTTGTGTTATCGGTCGGTATCATTAATTAATTATTTGCGAATTATAGAATATGAATAATAGATCGAGAGATTTTATTCACTAGAGGCATGCATACGATTAGCGGAATTGAATTTTAGTGCGAAAGCATAATTAGATTTTCCGAGAGCGTTAACGCTTGAAAGAGATTAACACATGCTCTAATTATTTAAAATCCGTTAAATTACTATATCCGTTTAATTTGTTTCGATGTAAACATGGTGAACCCGGTTGCCCTAGACTTTTAATTAATCGACTTAAAAATACATTTATTTGCCTTAGTTAGTTTTATAATTTTTTTAATAATTGTTAAAATTATAAAATTCGTGACAATTAAATTATAATTGATAAAACATGTCTCCCTGTGAACGAACACAAAAATATACTTCATCAAATTGGCGCCGCTGCCGGGGAGGCAGTTAGTTTTTATAAATTTTAGTTTTATTGTCCGGGTTTTATAATTTTTAATTATAGATTTAATTTTTATGTTTTATGTGTTAGTGTAAAAAAAAAAACATAAAAAAAATTAGTTTCATAAAATTTTCAATAATTAATTTTCTGTCTTATTTTGTGTTTAATTCGAAGCTTAAGTTTCCCCTTTCTTTGTTTCAAAACCCAACACCCTTCCCCTGTTTTTATTTAGCAAACCCAGTTTCTTCCCAAACTCACTCTCTGTGTCTTCATCGTTTTCTCCCCCTTCGCTGTAAACTGTAAAGACGAATTCCATACTCCTTCAATGCCCCATCCGCATCCCTCGCCTCACTCCAAATCTCGACACCGCCTCCTCCTTCACGCCCCTTCCCCTTCAACACCTCTCACACACCCGCCAACTCCCCTCCTTCCCCTGTTCATTCTCTTCAAAACCCCAGTTATTTTTTGTCGATTTTTTTGTTTCGAATTCATTAAATCAACATTGGATTTTTCTGTGCTGAACCGAGTTATTTGACGAGTCTTATGTTCAGTTTTTCGTTTTTGATGAGTTTAAACTGATTTAGTTCACTCGTTGATGTCTTGATTTCACTGAGTTGCTGGTTGAACGAGTTGGGTTTGGAGTCCAGTTTCCGAATTCTATGTGTTCGGTTTTGAGTCGTTTGTAGTGTTTGTAGTTTTGGTTGGGTGTTAGCAGTTTTTAGTGATTGTAAATTTGTAATCGTGTTAGTTTGTATTGGTTCAATTTGTTAACGTTGCTGAGTTACCGAGTTAGTTACATTTTTCTTGTTTAGCAGCTAGTGTTTGTCGAGACTGGTTTTTATGCTTCTGGATTCTTGTTAAATTGAATCTCCAAGTTTAGAGACTGTGAAATTCTGGATAATGCAGTGAGCTATTGTTTGGGTTTAATTGTTTGGTTCACTTTTGGGTAGTTAATCTTACGAACGAGTCATGCCAAAATTTTATTAAAAATTTTCTGCAAAATAAAATCCAATTTAATTTAATTAATAAAAAAAAAATTTACATATTTTGTTTAGTTTGTTAAAATTTTGTCTTAATTTTAATTCGTCTATTTTTCCATTGTCTCATTGGAACTTTAGTTCCAATTGAGACCGGTTTTACTGCTTTTCTTGTTTTTGTTGTTGATGCACAGGTCTACAGAAGACGCATTTTTAACTCCTGATTCTACTCGGGATCTTGATTCTGGAGTACCTCTGCAACAATATATCGATAAACAGAGGAATAAAACGCAGAGAAAGATCAATTTCTCAGAGATTAAAATGGCCGACCCTCCTGTTAAATCTTTGAAGAACTATTCACAGCCCTCTCCGAGTGGGGTACCTACCGGTCTTGCTATGCCAGCAATTCAAGCAGCAAATTTCGAAATCAAGCCTGCTTTGCTCACTATGATCCAACAGAATCAATTTGCTGGGCTTACCTCTGAAGACCCTACAAATCATCTGCAACGGTTTCAACAGCTCTGTTCTACAATTAAACATCAGGGAGTCACTCCAGACCAGTTGAAAGTCATGTTGTTCGGTTTCTCCCTTCGTGATAAAGCTCAAAAATGGTTGAATGATATTAACTTGACCGAGTGGGATGAGATTGCTCAGGCTTTCTTAACTGAGTTCTTCTCTCCAAACAGAACCGACGATTTGATCGACAAGATGATGGGTTTTAAGCAAGATTATGGCGAATCTCTTCGGGATGCTTGGGACAGATTTAAGGATTATCAACGTGCATGCCCTCACCACGGTCTTGAGAAGTGGTTTCTGCTTCAACGCTTCTACAATGGTCTTGATCCTGAAACAAAAGGGATGGTTGATAACGCTGCAGGTGGCATATTTTTAGACAAAGGAGTTGATGATGCACATGCCTTTCTTTCCAATTTGGCCGCCAATCACTTCATTAACCCGAGAGCAGCCAAGAAAAGGGGTAAACTTGAAGTGGATGCATATTCTCTATTATCATCTCAACTCGCTGCATTGACTCAGGAGATCCACTCATTGAAGACATCTCAGTCCTCTACTCCTCCTATGAGTATCAATGCATTGCCATCCGTGGCTCCTAGGAATTATCCTGTTTGTGAAGTCTGTGGCATCCAAGGCCACTATGGTAATGATTGCCAATATAATGCTCAAAATTCACAAAATTTTCAGATGGAGCAAGCAAATGTTTTCCAACAGAGACAGCAGTACAATCCGTATTCCAACACTTACAATCCTGGTTGGAAAGATCATCCGAACTTCTCATATAGGAACAACAACGCTCAGAATTCAAATGTTCCTAATCAGCAGCAATATCAGCAATCGTACCAGCCTCCTCCACAGCAGCAGTATAGGCCTCCTCAAGGACCTATGAATCCCCCTGGATTCCAGAGGCCTCCCCAGAATTATGCTCCTCAAGCCAATCAAGCTACACAGGCTGATAATCAAGGTGACATGATGAAGATATTGTTACAAATGCAAAAGAATATGGAGGATACCAACAGAAAAATGAACCAGATGGAGATTCATAATAAAATGCTGGAAACTCAGATTGCTCAAATGGCTAGTTCTTCGTCTTCAAGGCAACAAGGCTCTTTACCCGCACAACCAACTCAGCCAAAGGAAAACGTGAATGCCATTACTCTTAGGAGTGGTCGTACATATGATGCTCCTCCAATGCCTACTGACGATGTTCCTACTGAGAAAGAAAAAGAGAATTCTGAGGAAGACAAGGTAGAGAAAGTTGTTGAAGATACTAACAAAAGTGAAACTGAGGAAAGCAAGGAAAAGGACAAAGAGAAGATTGTAGTTACTCCTCCACCATTTATGCCAAAGCTCCCATTCCCTAGCAGGATGAACAGAACTAAGGTAGACCAGCAATTTGGTAAGTTCATGACACTTGTCAAGAACCTTGAGGTAACAGTTCCTTTCACTGATTTAATTTCTCAAGTTCCATCATATGCAAAGTTTCTTAAGGATATTCTCACTAAGAAAAGGTCATTTGGTGAGGTAGAGACAGTAGCTTTTACTGAGGAATGTAGTGATGTCTTACATAATAAGTCTCCACCTAAACTTAAAGATCCTGGTAGTTTTTCGATCCCGTGTCATTTAGGTGCATTGTTCATTGATAGAGCTTTATGTGATTTAGGCGCTAGCGTCTCAGTCATGCCTCTCTCAGTTTTTCAAAAACTAAATATGGGAGAATTAAAATGTACACAGATGACTTTGCAAATGGTAGACCGTTCGATAAAATATCCCCTTGAAATTTTAGAGGATGTGCCTGTTAGGGTTGGAAAATTCTATATTCCTGTAGACTTTGTAGTTCTAGATATGGAAGAGGACAGCCAAATACCTATTATTTTAGGTAGACCATTTCTATGTACTGCAGGTGCTATAATTGATGTTAAAAGTGGGACTCTCACATTGAGCGTCGGTGATGATAAAATTACTTTTACTCTAACCTCTGCTCTTAAATCCCCTTTGCTTGAGAATACTTGCTGCAGTATTGATGTTGTAGATGAAATTGTCCAAGATGAAACACCTCAGATTTTATTGAATGATACATTGGAAGCAGTGCTCATGCTTGAAGCTTCAGAAGGAGAAGGACATGCTGAAGTCGATTCATTGGTTCTTGAGTTAGATGGTGCAGCTGATCCGAATTGTGAGGTAACCAACACTGTCACTTCTTGTGGTGAACCTCAGGTAAATAAGTTAGAGCTAAAGCCTTTGCCATCTAATCTGAAATATGTGTTTCTTGATGATGAAAAGACTTGTCCTGTGATTGTTAGCTCTAGTCTTGATGATGACCAGGTTTTTAAGCTTCTTACTGTTTTGCGTGCGCATAGAAAAGCTATTGGGTACAGTATTGATGATCTTACAGGAATTAGCCCAGACCTTTGCATGCATAGAATTCACTTAGATGATGACCATAAGCCTTGCATACAGGGACAACGTCGCTTGAACCCTAACATGCAAGAGGTTGTTAAAAAAGAAGTTTTGAAGTTGTTAGATGCGGGCATCATTTACCTGATTTCTGATTCTAAATGGGTAAGCCCAGTTCAGGTAGTCCCTAAAAAAGGAGGAACAACGGTAATTAAAAATGACAAAGATGAATTAATTCCCACTCGAATTGTCACCGATTGGCGAATGTGCATTGATTACCGCAAGTTAAACATTGCTACTAAAAAGGACCATTACCCTCTCCCTTTCATTGATCAGATGTTAGAAAGACTTGCTAAGCATAAGTACTTTTGCTATTTAGACGGATATTCAGGGTTCTTTCAGATCCCTATACATCCGGATGACCAAGAAAAGACTACATTTACTTGCCCATATGGTACTTTTGCATATCGTAGAGTGCCTTTTGGTTTGTGCAATGCCCCTGCTACTTTTCAGCGTTGCATGACTGCCATATTTTCTGATTTCATAGAGTCTATCATGGAAGTATTTATGGATGATTTCAGTGTTTATGGATCTGATTTTGATGTATGTCTGCATAATCTCTCTAAAGTGCTTAAACGTTGTGAAGAGGTGAATTTGGTTTTGAATTGGGAAAAGTGCCACTTCATGGTCAATGAAGGGGTGGTACTTGGTCATTTGATTTCTGAACGTGGCATCCAGGTTGACAAAGCAAAAATTGAGGTGATTGAGAAGCTTCCCCCTCCTGTTAATGTCAAGGGAGTGAGGAGTTTCCTTGGTCATGCGGGTTTTTATCGTCGTTTTATAAAAGATTTTTCAAAAATTGCAAAACCCCTCACTCAATTGCTGCTTAAGGATGCCACCTTTGTGTTTACTGACGCTTGTTTGGAGTCTTTTAACAGGATTAAGGCAGCTTTGATAAGTGCACCAATCATTCAATCTTCAGATTGGAATCTTCCATTTGAAATCATGTGTGATGCAAGTGATTATGCAGTTGGAGCAGTTCTCGGTCAAAGGAAAGACAAGGTATTGCACACCATCTACTATGCAAGTAAAACCTTGGATGAAGCTCAAGTCAATTATGCTACCACTGAGAAGGAGCTTCTAGCTGTGGTCTACGCTCTTGACAAGTTCCGGACATATCTCATTGGCTCCAAAGTCATTGTTCACACTGATCATTCGGCACTTAAATATTTGCTAGCCAAGAAAGAAGCAAAGCCAAGGCTTATTCGTTGGATTCTGTTACTCCAAGAATTTGACTTGGAAATCAAAGACAAGAAGGGTGCTGAGAATGTAGTTGCGGATCATCTTTCACGGTTGCGTTTCAAATCTGACATTGCGTCAAGTACTCCTATTGACGATTCTTTTCCAGATGATCACCTGTTTTCGGTTGCTACTCAAACACCATGGTATGCAGATTTTGCAAATTTCTGTGTTAGTAGATCTCACCCTCCAGAATTGACTTATCAGCAAAGAAAGAGGTTTTATCACGATGCTAAACACTATTTTTGGGATGACCCTTTCTTGTATCGAAAGTGTGCTGATGGAATCTTTCGTAGATGTGTCCCTGAGTTCGAAGTACATGACATTCTCAAGCATTGTCATTCTCTCGCATGTGGAGGCCACCATGGTCCTTCTAAAACTGCTTCTAAGGTACTACAATCCGGTTTCTTTTGGCCCTCTCTATTTAAGGATGCTCGTGCTTTCTGTTTGGCGTGTGATGCATGTCAAAGGACGGGTAATATTTCTAAACGTCATGAGATGCCTCAAACTGGTATTCTTGAGGTCGAGATATTTGACGTATGGGATGTTGATTTTATGGGACCCTTCCCAAGTTCTTGTGGGATGAGATACATCTTAGTTGCTGTCGATTATGTGTCCAAGTGGGTTGAAGCTGTTGGATCAGTAACCAATGATTCCAAGGTTGTTATGAAGCTCTTTAAAAATATCATCTTCCCTCGTTTTGGAGTTCCTAGAACAGTGATAAGTGATGGTGGTTCTCATTTTCGCCATCGCCAGTTTGAAACTTTGCTGAAGAAATATGGCGTTACTCACAAGGTTGCTCTTGCATATCACCCCCAAATAAGTGGCCAAGTGGAGGTTTCTAACCGCCAAATCAAAAGCATTTTGGAGAAGATGGTGGCAAAGTCAAGGAAAGACTGGTACTTGAAGCTAGATGATGCTTTGTGGGCTTATCGTACGGCGTACAAAACACCTATAGGAACCACTCCTTATCGATTGGTTTATGGTAAAGCATGTCACTTGCCAGTGGAATTGGAGCATCGCGCCTTTTGGGCTATCAAAGAACTCAACATGGATTTAAAGGCTGCGGGGCAAGCGAGACTTCTTCAACTTAATGAATTAGATGAGCTTCGATTTGATGCTTATGATAATTCTCGGCTTTACAAGGAGAGAACGAAGAAGATGCATGATAAAATGATTCAGAGAAGAGACTTTCAGGTTGGTGACAAGGTGTTGTTGTTCAATTCCAGACTTCGACTTTTTCCAGGAAAGCTCAAATCAAGATGGTCCGGACCTTTTACTGTCACCGATGTCAAATTTTATGGTGCTATTGAAGTTATGGGACAAGATGGAACAAAATTTAAGGTCAACGGTCAACGCCTTAAATTATATGTGGATGGTGCATTTGTAGGGAAGATGGAGGTGATTTATCTTGACAACCCCTCCACGGAGATCTGAACCAGCTGAGTCGAGCCAACGACGTTAAACAAAAGCGTTTCTTGGGAGGCAACCCATGGATCATACTTCTGCAAAGGGGAGTTCTTCTTTCCTTTTGTTTTATATATTGTTGATTTCTTTGGTTAATTAATGAGTCATTGAGGACATTGACTCGCTTAAGTGTGGGGAGGTGTTCTCGGTGTTCTCAACGTAGTGTATATAAAAAAAAAAATTAAAAATCCAAAAAAATTGAAAAATGCCAAAAATAATTCTAGTCATGTGAAGATTTCTTGTGAAAATGCACCCATGCATGCTTAGGAATCTTGTGTTTATGGATGCTTTTGATTAAGAAGTGATATGTGATGTCCTTGTGCACACACGTACGCTAGCAAGTAGAAACTAGTAGACTTATTGAATGTGCTAAATGATTAGAATGCCATGAATATGTGCAAGGTAATTTGGTCTATATGCTTTGAGTACAAGTAGGTGCGTTAGAAAGACTGTTATTTGGGATTGATTATGCTTTGTCACACCAAGTGAGTTTTGAGCCCATATGCATATCTTTTGCATGATTTTTCGTTTGCTTGAGTGTCCACTTGTCGTTTGCATTGCTAGCACTTGCTTGAGATCTTTCTTGAGATGCATGACATTAATTGATGATAACATGATAAAGGCAATAGGATAACCTCATATTTCCTATATATCCAAACCATTATACATGATCCATTAGTTAACCCTTTGAGCCTAATCTTGTTCTTTCGGTGACACACCATGTACCTGCCATATATCCTTTTTATTGTATTAGCCTTACATTAATTTTGAACCCAATTGTCAAAGGCTAGTATTGTGCTTAAGGGAGTGATAAGGTGTGCATAAAAAGGGTTTTTTTTATTAATGATCATAACTTTTGGGGAATATTTGGGGTTTGGTTCATAGCTTGTTAGTAGAAGTTTGAAATCATATTTATGGGATCATTTTTCTTGCTATTGCTTAGCTCTCTTGAAAAAAAAAAGAGAAAAGAAAAAAAATAAATAAATACGAGAGCATACTTATTCTTTGTGATCCTACTTTGATTCGACTAGTCAAGTTGTTTATAAATAAAAGCTCAAGTGTGGGGAAGTATTTATAGGTTTCAATAATTATGGGAGAACTTCAATGTCAGGTACTAGCTTTCGACTTAACCTTCTTTGGCTTTCTTGACATACCTTATCCCTAGCCCCGTTACAACCTTAACAAAGACCTTTTGATTGTCATCGATGATGTATGTTGCGTTAAAGGTTAGATTGATACCAAGGACGAAGCATGTTTATGATATTGTTGGAGTTGAGTGATACACTTACCCTTTGTTTTGAGTGAATATTTTTGTGAGTGAACGGTGAGTTGTTGCTTTTGCATAGGATATCCCAGGTCGTGTCTTAAAGATGTGCTCTTGTGTGCTTAGCATGTTTACCAACTTATTCTTACATTTGATATGAATTTCTATGATCTTATGCATCTTCTTTGAGTACGCTATGTGGATACTTGCACTTTAGGCACCAAGGCATTGCATTTTCATTCTGATTCTTAAGCCGATTTCGCATGAGAGGACGGGTGTGTGTGGTGTTGTGTTGATGTGTGGTCTTTTGCATGAGCTAGATGAATTTTGTGGGTATATTTACTATAAAGCCTCACGAGACAACACTCGTCCTACTAGGGCTGCCTAGGGGTTTAACGACTTGTTGCATATGCTCAATGCAATTGTGTCATCTACGAAAGTGATATTAGTTAGAATTTAGTTTTTATTTCGCTTATTTGCCCGAGGACGTGCAAATGCTTAGTGTGGGGATATTTGATAAGATATATTTTTATATACATTTTATATAATTTTATTCCCACATTTAATTGCATTTTGCATTGATTTGGATATTTATTTAATTAATTTTGATGTTTTATTTCAGGAGACAAGAATTTCTAAATTGGAAGAATTTGGGCTTAAAGAGCTATTTTGGAGCTGAAATTGGAAGAAATTCGGAAAGATGAAGAAATAACAAAATAAAGAAATAAAGTGCAAAGAAGAAATAAAAGAAGAAGAAAAAAAAAGAATTTGGAGCTTGGAGCAAAAGGAATATTTCAAACACACCCTATCCCCTCCCATTTTTAACACATTTTGTTTTAATGGTCAAAGGTTTCCACCACTCACGGGATTGATGGTAGAAAAATCAGAATATTTGCCAATTTGTCAATGCATGCAACAAGCTTTGAAAAGGAAAAGCAGAAGTTTTTGAAAATAAATGAGCAAACTTTGAAAAGCAACCAAACAAGAGTCCTATAAAAAGAATAGGCATTTGTTCATTCAAGGAGGGATTACTACATGGAAAGATTAGAGAAGGAGAGGACAAAAAGAGATAAAGCATCTGCACTTTTTCATTTCATCTTTATTTTCATTCGGCTAAGGCAACTTTGGAATTAGGGGCTTGATTTTCTTTCTTCTCTTTTATGTACAATTTGGCTTAATTTTCCGTTCTATTGTAAATTTGAGGTACTCCTAAATTTTATCTTGTTTATTAATATATGTTTTATATGTCTTGTTTAAATATTTTTGTCGTTTCTATTAATAGCATGTGTGAGTAGTTTATTTATAGGGTATAAGGGGAAGTCATGTTTACACCACAATAATGCTTTAATTTTATTAGTTGTTTAACGGATATAAAATAATTCTAATCGATATGTTATAAAATTTAATTTGTGTTATCGGTCGGTATCATTAATTAATTATTTGCGAATTATAGAATATGAATAATAGATCGAGAGATTTTATTCACTAGAGGCATGCATACGATTAGCGGAATTGAATTTTAGTGCGAAAGCATAATTAGATTTTCCGAGAGCGTTAACGCTTGAAAGAGATTAACACATGCTCTAATTATTTAAAATCCGTTAAATTACTATATCCGTTTAATTTGTTTCGGTGTAAACATGGTGAACCCGGTTGCCCTAGACTTTTAATTAATCGACTTAAAAACACATTTATTTGCCTTACTTAGTTTTATAAATTTTTTTAATAATTGTTAAAATTATAAAATTCGTGACAATTAAATTATAATTGATAAAACCTGTCTCCCTGTGAACGAACACAAAAATATACTTCATCAACATATTCCAAATCCTAATTGAATCTAGTATTTTGGATTATTTTCGGTTAAATTTTTGTTCGGATAATTTTCGGATCAGTTTAATTCGGTTTTCTAATAATTATCGAATTTTCTAATTCGGATGTAAAATTGTATTTGATTTCATGAATTTTGGTTCGATTTGATTGTTCGAATCGGATCAAAATACATTTTGCCAGGTCTAGGCAAGTCCAATCGATCCAAATATCCAAATTTGAGATCATTTATTCAGGATAATTTATCCTGAATTCTCCAACACATCAGTGATCAAGTGATCCAAATGGTGATAGGTGAATAGTGCATATTCAAATTGGATTAATATTAAATCAAATACTTAGAAAACAAATGATGGTTTTGCTAGTTGTATATTTAGTTTATTAGATTTAAAATTGATTTGTGATTTTTTAATTACTTAATTAATAGTAATAGTATGTAATTGATAGTTAATAAAATTTAAATTTGGAATAAAACTTATACTAATGAGAAATAGTTAATAAAATTTAATTTTAGAATAAACTTTAATTAATATATTAAATATAATAAAAAATAATTATTAATGATTAAACATTAAATTTAAGATTAAATAATTTAATAAAATTTTATGTAATATAATATGTAAATAGTAATTTAAATCAAAAATTTGGATCATAGTGTTGAAATTGATCACAAATTTGGATCAGATTCAAATTTGAATTTTTGGTCTTAACTATTGTAGATGGCCTAATAACAAATTTGGAAGCATAATACATACGTATCAAAATCTTAAAGCTTATATAACCATTAACCTCAAACTGTTTAGTAGAAAAGAAAACTGACAACTCTCGAAAGTGCAGAGGAAAAAAAATAGAAATCGGGACCGTCGTGAGCACAAATTTTGTTCCACGGGGCCTGGAGTCATTTTTCTTAATTGCACAAATTTACAGTGTTCACAAATATCTCACTATTCAATGAGAACTGATATGCTTATGCATTTTGGAGTCATTTAGTACTAACATTTTTCTTTTAGAATCAAATATACGATCAAGCGAAAGTAAGTCGCACAATCTCCAATTTCCTAAGACAAGATCAATAACGGTTAAATAGATCGATATAATATTGACATTTTTTTAATGAATTGCATTAAAAAAAACCTTATTAATTGAATCAATGCACAAATTCGAATTTAAATTTTAGGGGTGGTATTGTATTATGACTTTTAAAGACTTTTGAAGACTTTAGAAGTTTGAAGGTATTCAGTTAATACTTTTAAATACTCTTTAAAAGTAAGTAGGTATTGTTTCATGATTTTAAAAAAAATCTTTAAAAGATTAAGGTATTGAATTAGAACTTTTAAGGAGTTATTAAAAGTTACTCCCTCCGTCTCACAATGTGTTTCTCGTTTTGACTTTGGACACTGTTTATTATAAACGATTGACTACTAATTTACGCATAATTTATAAGACAAAATATAGTCATGAGTGATTTTATTTGATTCGTATTTATGAGTACTTTAATACAGTGAAATTTTTATATTTGATACTAATACGAAATTCAAGATATTAACAATCAAAAGTGTGCGTTGGCAAACGTGTCCGGAGGAAACAAGATACATATTTAGAGACGGAATAGGTCAACTAGAATATTCTAAGTATTTGATTTAATATTAATCCAATTTGAATCTGCACTATTGTTATGCCCAAAATTTATACAAGGTAGAAATTGACTTCTGATTACCTATTGGCATATTAAATCAAATACTAGAATATGAAATCAAATACTAGACTATTTAATACTTAGAGACGGAGTACCTATTGTTATGCCCAAAATTTATACAAGGGAGGAATTGACTTCTGAAGGCAAAGTCAACTAGAATATGAAGAATATTTCATGAAGACTTGTTGAAGACTTATTGAAGAATTACATGTCGCGCCAACATCAGTTGCCGCGTCAACTATATCAGCTTGTCGCGCCAACTATGCTATCAAGGTCTCTAGAGGTTTGTTTGAACTGAAGATATATTCTACATCTAGGTTGATTCTTCAACTAGATTGGTACTCTAACTTTTATTATCGAAGGCCTCCAGGGGTTTTACCTGATGAGAAGACTTTCTTGTCGCGCGAATCAGTGAGTTGTCGCGTCAGCTAATGAAGACACGATTCTGCATTCTGATGAGTTAACCTCATTGGGGAATCACCTATCTATATATTTGAAGGCCAGATTCTGTATTCCAGTAAGTTATCCTTATTAGGGGATCAAAGGTAGTTAAGCCTGTCAATACGCTATGAAGATCTAATCCTGCATTCTAACAAGTTGTCCTTGTTGGGGGATTGTGAGATACTCGGCGTGACGTAATTTGGTAGAACTTGCCCCGTAGTCTGGTTGGTTAGCCTCATCGGGGGGTAAGGATCCGTTCATGCATTTGGAGTCCCTGCAACTCTTGATCGAGGAAAGAGCTGGTAGCGGTTGATGTTAGCTCCGATAGATAGGGCTAATGTTGTATCCGTGAAGTCCTCATCAATTGTTGAGCCTTGGGGCCATTCGGGCTAGGCTTCATCGCATGGGCTCTTCCAAATGGGTTTCGTGAACGGTTGGTTCGACAACCTATTTCTGATCAACTTAGGTTTCTTGCTCTCCAAGAACTACATGGGCTTGATCCTCTATAAATATAGCGGTACGTAGACACATTGAGGGGGATTTGGAAGCGAAAAAGCTCAGTGAGCCACCACCAAAAAACCCCAATTCGTCACAACCACCGTACTCCGGTGACTTTTTTAGCGAAGAACCACCATCACAGGTCTTGAATCCGGTAAACAACCTTGAATTTTGTTATCACAAATTCCTACATTAACAAATTGGCGCTAGAAGGAGGGGCAGTTTCAAGATCTACATCTAGGAGGAAGGATGTTTCATAATGATGGTTCTTATGGAAAAGGTTACGAGATCGGTGGCAACTCCAAGCACAACTCTTGCCCAGCAACAAGGTGTTCGGCATGCTTTCAGGACATCAACAAGGTATTAGGCATGGTTTCAGGTCAACAAGGTTTTCTGGTGATGACTTGAGTTAGGCGAGATCCTAAAAACAAGGAGGAGGAAGGTGTGCAGATGAAAACCCCTGAAAATTCGGTTGGCATCTTCAAAGTTGACGTAACATCTACAACCACTTCTAAGGTTGTCGTAGCATCTACAACCACCTCTAACTAGTTGTTGTGCCAAGATCGTTGAGTTGATACTCCCATCATTTGGCGTGCCAACCCCCTCTAATCATGTCTTCGGGATGCGTTTGATGCTAAATTGGTTGTCTTCAACAAGTTGGCGTGCCAACATGGTCAAATCATGTTGGAGTGCACCAGGTAAATAACTAACATTCTTGTTATTTTTTTATTGTTATTTGGCCTCTTGTAGGATAGAATCTAGGAAAAGAAATAGCAACATGATTCAAGCTTCAGACGTGACATTCTCCTCTTAGCGGCGTGCCAACCATCTCTAGGTGCGCCAACCTGACTATCTCTCAGGAAGCATTATGGTTTTGCTGATATCGCCGAGTTGACCTTCAGTTGGCAGTTGGCACGCCAACCTCCCTCCAAGATTACAAAGTGGCGCGCCAACACCTCTTCAGGCATGCCTACAGGGTCAGTAGAAGTTAGCAAGAGGTGTTCCAAGTTTGTTGGCGCGACAACATTGCCAGGTCCTCTTGGAGCATATTCTTCAGGTAAGCAAGTAATATATTTATTGTTTGTACATGTTATCTGATTTCTTGTAGGGTGGAAGCTATACGAAGGGAACATCCAAAGGTTTTCTTGACGTGCCTGCAACCACAACCTTTAGTTGTTGCGCCAAGTCTTCTTTAGGCGCGCCAACATGGAAGAACCTAGCAAATGAATTTTCATATCCAAAACCATTTTGGACACATTGTTTCTCAAACTATCCAACTCAAGCATTGAAGAATCAACTCTCTTGTTGAAGATCTTTTTGTATTGATGACCCAAGTTTCTTCACCTTTTTCTACTTCAATAAGGGATGCTCTCTTACCAATATTTTTAAGAAGTGTAGTTGAAGAAGTCTTCAAGAGGATAACCAAGAACAATTTTAAGCCTCTCAATTATCATTAGATGTGCTCCAACCAAGTTGACGTGCTAAAGTTACTAAATTGACTATCTTCTACAAGTGGTCACTGCGACATGGTCAAGACCTCTTGGGGGCATACCCGTTAGGAAGTGATTGAAGCTATGGCCAAAATTTGATCTTTAGTACGAGTTGGCGTGCCAACTCCATTCTAGGCGTGCCTACAATGAAGCATTCATGACCAAGTTGGGGTTACCTCTAGTTGTCACAACCTAGCAAGATCCATCCCAATTGAAGTGTGTGTATGGATCATATTCTAGTCAAGTCCAAGGATGCTCTAGACGTGTCTTCAAGTTGACGTTATAGTTGCAGCCGCAACCCTATACTACAAGTTGACGAGGCAACATTGATAAAGTCCTTTTGAAATGCATCATTCAGGTAAATACGTAAGTTGTTTATTATTTGTTAGTACTAATTGAGTTCTTACAGGGAGGAGGTTATATAGAGAAAATATAGAAAAGGTTCTCTAGATGCATCTGAAGAAAGAGCTTGCAGCTGCAAACACAACTTGCCACTACAAATAGTCTCAGGTATGAAGATGATTCATCTTTGTTAGCACGCGGACAAGAGAGAACCTAGAAGGTGAAATTTTACATCAAACATCAGTTTGGGCATATTAATTTGTCAAGGCATCTCTCTCGGCAAAAGCTCTCTTGAAATTATTCTTTCTTCGTCATCGAGTGCCTTTCAATCATGACATCATCCCAGTGGCTTCAACTACATCAACTCTTCAGCTAGCTGCTGTAGCCCATAAAAGGTCAATGTGATAATCTTAAGAAGTTGCTTGTTCATTTGAAAGAGGAAGCTAATGTATCGATAACTCAAGCTTCTTCATCTCTCTCTGTTGCTGCAAGGAATTCTCAAACCAAGTTGGGTTTGTTGGCATCGGGCCAATCAAAATATGCTTTAAGTTGGGTTGGTACCATGAAGTACATTTTGCACTTGAAGTACATCTTGCATCTACTGACATCTCCGACTATGGTGAAAAGGTCATGCGGAGGAAGTACTTGAAGAACTTTCAGATATGATGCCTTACTCTTTGTTGATGCGCCAACAAAGGTGCATCTTCAGAAGCGAAATTGAAGTTTTACTTATTGTTCTTCTTAACCTATTGTCACACCCTGGACCTCTAAGCATGCTTCACTGGATGTGCTCCAATCAAGATTGATTAGCCAACAATTGTTTCAAAATCCATTCCAACTAAATCGACACGTCAACAGCCTATTGGGATGACTCTCAACTCACAAGATGATGTTTCATGGGTACAAAGATAACTCTTATTTCTGAAAAGACCCAAGAATTTTCAAGAGCATTTTATCCGAGTTGTTGCATCAATTCCTTTTGAGGTATGCACATAGTTGTCGTGCCAACAGCGTTGGTGCGCCAACTCAATTTGGAGAGTTTCTCAACAAAGTTGTCGTGCCAACAGCGTTGGTGCGCCAACTCAATTTGGAGCGGCCAATTCTACAGAATATTTGCAGTCTTATGAAGGCCTCAAAGGGTTTGCTTGGATGAAGGCCTCTAGGGGTTTTCCTGGATAATTCGTGACAGCGTCACTTTTGAATTTATTCATCTCTTTGAGATGCCCCTATACGGGATGACAATATGAACTACTTCAACACTCGGGGGGTAGTATTCGTACACCCTCCTAAATGCTACATACCCATAGAGCTGAAAGCCATGGGACCGGTATACCGGAATTGATACATGTGAATTGTTCGAGGAATCATAATTGTGAGATAAGTAGTGACGGGCTGTGGCCACCTACTAAATAAGATGAAGAATGATACAAGTATTGCAGGGTTACGACTACCTACTTAGAGAAAATGAGAAACGTAATAAGTAGTGCGGGGCGTAAGCCACCTACTTAATATGAAAGATATTATCTACATAGAAGTCCATGTGACTTTCCTATGTATTTACACATTCTATTCCTAGTCTCCGGGGGTAGTACATTTACACCTCACCAAACTAGTGACTACATACTTCATTTAAAAACATTCATTGTGCCATGAGCCATGAAAATGAGTTTTATTGTTCCAATCATGATAATCTGACTCAAGAAGTCATGAAATAAAACCTACAAGGTTCTTTAATTATTTGCCTGATTCCATTGAGGGATCAATTATTATTTGCAGGTGATGATTCATTAATGAAGAAAGATCAACAAGAATGTAGTTGGAAAATATGGTTGAGCTAAAATGCCAACTATTACTTACAAGGATTTCTTTACTCAACTGTATTGTTTTGCCAACCGTTGTTGCTGCATCAACTAGCAGTCAAGCTTGACTCTTTTCTGAGCAATGGATTTAGTTTATTTTTCTACAAAGTCTACTAAGAATCCAACCATGCTTTTTCCTAATTTGATGCTATAGTCGCAGTCAGCCATCCATCTAGAAGTCTTCCACCTTCAATGTGAGGCTGGTGACATCTTCTTCAAAGGAAACAAAAGAAGCGTACTTATCCTTCACCAACTGCTCTTGGCATGCCAAGTCTAATCTGAGAGTGGAGAAAGTAAAATTAGTTGCCTTTGTTGTGCAAGTCAAATTTATCACTATGTTGCACATGTTGCCGCGTCAACAACATTGTTGCCGCGCCAATAACATTGTTGCCGCGCCAATAACATTGTTGCCCACTCCAAAGAAGAAAGAAATGATTGTTAGAGGCTGAAATTGGGTTGAATACCCTAGATCAAGTCAAACCTCCAGCTGTCCTCTTGTGACCGTTGCAGTTACATAGAAATCTTCCGCGTATTATGCTTCGTCCAACGATTTGAATTTTAAATTCCTTAATTTCGGGAATTATTCTGAAGAATTATATGAACATCTCTTGAATGATTGAATTCGAGATGGAAGTCAAGTTTGATGCTTTATTGCAGGTGTTGTTACACCAACAACCGAGTTAGCGCAAACAATATGGTTGTCGCGTCAACTGCGGAAGCTTTTATAAATTTTTTGCTTATGCTTAAAAGCCCCTTTGCATTTTTCAAATACAATAGAGGCTTGGGGGGTAGTTGTTATGCCCAAAATTTATACATGGCAGGAATTGACTACTGAAGGCAAAGTCAACTAGGATATGAAGAATATTTCATGAAGATTTGTTGAAGACTTATTGAAGAATTACATGTCGCGTCAACATCAGTTGCCGCGTCAACTATATCAGCTTGTCGTGCCAACTATATCAAGTTGTCGCGCCAACTATGCTATCAAGGCCTCTAGAGGTTTATCTGAACTGAAGATATATTCTCCATCTAGGTTGATTCTTCAACTAGATTGGTACTCTAACTTTTATTATCGAAGGCCTCTAGGGGTTTTACCTGATGAGAAGACTTTCTTGCCACGCGAATCAGTGAGTTGTCGCGCCAGCTAATGAAGACACGATTATGCATTCTTATGAGTTAACCTCATTGGGGAATCACCTATCTATATATTTGAAGGCCTGATTCTATATTCCAGTAAGTTATCCTTATTGGGGGATCAAAGGTAGTTAAGCCTGTCAATACGCTATGGAGATCTAATCCTGCATTCTAACAAGTTGTCCTTGTTGGGGGATTGTGAGATACTCTGCGTGACGTAATTTGGTAAAACTTGCCCTGTAGTCTGGTGGGTTAGCCTCATCAGGGGGTAAGGATCCGTTCATGCATTTGGAGTAAGCCATGGCTTTTCCCTGCAACTCTTGATCGAGGAAAGAGCTGGTAGCGGTTGATGTTATCTCTGATAGATAGGGCTAATGTTGTATCCGTGAAGTCCTCATCAATTGTTGAGCCTTGGGGCCATTCGGGCTAGGCTTCATCGCATGGGCTCTTCCAAATGGGCTTCGTGAACGGTTGGTTCGACAACCTATCATAGTGGGCTTTTTGGGCCTGCAAGCAAAGAGACCTATTTCTGATCAACTTAGGTTTCTTGCTCTCCAAGAACTACGTGGGATTGATCCTCTATAAATATAGAGGTACGTAGGCACATTGAGGGGGATTTGGAAGCGAAAAAGCTCAGCGAGCCACCACAAAAAAACCTCTCAGTCTCAACCCCCAATTCGTCACAACCACCGTACTCTGGTGACTTTTCTAGCGAAGAACCACCATCACAGGTCTTGAATCCGGCAAACAACCTCGAATTTTGTTATTACAATTAATTCCTCCGTTAACACCTGTTATTCAAAAAGTCAATGATTTTGGTGGAAAAATAAAATTGAGAGGCTTTTAATGACTTTTTATGAAAAAGAGTATATATTTTCTTCCAAAATTATCATGCCTTTTTTGAGAAGATTTGACAAGAGTTTGGATTTCCTCAATTAGCAAAAGCTCCTACCTAGGGTTCTATCCTCTACAAAATGTTTGTTCTTTTCTCACAGATTTATTATTGTGTTTTTCCTTAATTAATGTGTTTTTCTTTATGTTGCTTCTTTCTCCATGTACTTGTATCCTCAATTATTTGCCAAGGAATGATCAATATCCTCCTTACTACTTCTCACAAGAATAAGATAGCCATTCTTTTGCTTCAAGTTCAGTTAATGATCGTCGCCCCCATGTTTTGATAGCCAGCTCCACTGCTTTCTCAGCCAAATTGATATTTTCTTTTGATAATTCACATGGAAATAGATTGTGAGAATGAGGGTCTATTAATAGGATTTACAAATGGGCCTTCATGGATCTTCAAAGAGATATTACAAGTGGACTATTCTATGGCCCAACATAGACTTTCATTCACCTGGCAATTACGTAATTGTGACATCGTAATTGTGACATCGTAATATAGCACATTAATAGCCTGCAAAAGTAGACTAGAACAATACAAGAAATTGTGATAGTAAACTGACCTTCCACGACTTCTTTGAAATAGGTTTCTTCACGGAAACATAAACACTGTCACCTGGCTTAACAACGCTGCAAAACAAAGGAATATATGTATATATTGAAATCACATTTTAGTACCAATCGTTTTCTGAAAACCAACAGTTTGATATTAATATAATTACATGCTACTACTCAATAAAGTATGTGTTTATTGTGTTTAAAGGCAATATATGATCTTTGTAGCTAGTCTCGTATAGCCACAAAATTTATCAAAAAATCTATTAAAATTTTTAAAAGTAATTTTATTAGGAGTCATCAAAAATATTTTAAAATTTGAGGAACTCAACAAGAGTCATTAAAAATCTATTAAAATTATTCTCCCAAAAATTGTCATTAATAGTCATAATCTTACAAAAATCTGTGAAAATCAGATTCAATAAATAGTGAGATTGAGGTTGACCATATATAATCAATATGTAAAAAAATTATAAAATTTTTAAAGTTGAACACATCATCTTGATATCATCATTTATTTATTTTTTTCATTTTACATAATACTACGCGAATACGTTAACTAAAGGTTCGATAAATTTTACATAATCACTACTTCACATTAGAAATGCTCTAGATCATCTTTTTTCTTTTTTTTTTTTGCTAAATATCTTTTTTTTATATGATACAACTATTTTCTTCTCTTTTTCAGCTTTTCCAAATATCATGAATTCAAGTATTCAACTCTATGATTCTCTTCTTTAGTTTGGTAAATTATAATTTCACTGAGCAATACAATACCGTTTTTAAAACTCTGTTCATATCGAAATTTTAGCATAGGTCAAATCTTTGTACTTTATTATAGTAATTATTATAATAGTAGCATATCAAATCAAATAATATTATTTATTCTTTTAGTTTCCTTAGATGTAATAATTAGTCCAATACGATTATTTATGTTGAAACATTTTTATAAGATTGAATTTCAATTTTATTTAATTATAACTAAATTGTTAGTCACTCATGTTTAAGTAAACTCCCCCCAATCACATATTAACAAAACTATTGCATCCAAAAACTTTTCAAAATTATACATGATCATTTTGATTTGTGAATTGATTTGTGAATACATATTTATATAAAAAATTTATATATTTTGATCTAAAATAAATGTTCAAATGTCTAGATATATATTTGGAGTAGGGATCTAGAGAGAACCCCTTTAAAAGGAGAACTTAGAAAACTAAATTAAAATATAGCACATATGGTATGCAAACTGATCGTTGTGAGATGAAGAAAAATATGGTGAAATTATATTTTAAAAAAATATCACCGATTAACGGGAAAAATCAAATAAAAAACGGAGGTGATTAGGTGAGATTGTGTGTGTGAGGGTGTATTTGATTAGTGTGTGGGTGCCCCTGGCGGGGCCATTGATTATAATACATCCAATGGTTAGGATTAGTACCTTTGTTTTCTTCAAAAAATGAGTTCTCTTTTGAGCCACACCCTATATATTTGAGTATTAACTATTAAGTGTCCGATAAGAAAGCCTGACAAAATGAAGAAATGTAAGCAAATCGTCTCCATTAATATTAGCAACATATCAATTTATTCCTTCCAAAAATACATAATTTAAAAATCAATTGTACCTTATCAGTATTAATTGATATATATATATTCCTTTACCCTCTTACTCTTTTCAAAATTTAGCTCTTTTCAAAATTTAGAATTTCTTTTTAAAAAATCTAATGATTATCTAGAAGATTGACTCTCGTTTATGAGTCAATCTCGTCCTAATATGGATCGGCTAATAGTTACATAATAAAATCATGCACATTAATAAACAAAATCATATTCTTAATTATTGTTAATTATGATTTGTTACCATAACCTAATAAGTAACGACCTAAAAACTTTTGGTACAAATACAGGTTTCAACCATAATAATATGTAACAAGATCTTAAAACTTTTGGGACAAATACAGGTTCAGGGTTGCTTAGTCAATTATTAAAATTTATACGTACAATTGAAGTTGTTTTAATGGCTGAGAAAAAGTTACTAGTATTTTTCATGTTGTCGGGGATGCTATTTATCATGCTTGGAACAAGTTTTACCGATGGGCTTATTACATGTTGCCAAGTTTGCTACAGACAATGCCAAGATTTTAGCGGCGAAATAAGCCAGAAATGTTATAGAGATTGTGTCCAGAAGAATTGCCATATGCCTTGCAACTTCAAATTTTTCAGTGGTATGATTTCTCTATACATTAGAACGTAGATATATCTCAATTTGCATTCATGTTAATATATTTATGTACACTGATAACAAAAATGACCATATTTATGTGTGTCTTTGATTGTTACAGGTAAAAAGACTGAAAGTGAGAAGGTGGAGATCAATGGCTAAAAGAAACTAGTATAGAATAAGAATCATGCATATTGATTTCTGTTTGATTCAGTTTTTGGGGATAAACTGTTCATGTAAATCGAGAAAAATACAATGAATAATATTTTATGATGAGTTATTATTACAACTGGAATGGCTTTTTTTTAATGTAAGCTCTTTGTCTGTATTTTCATTCCAAGTTGTAAGGTCTAAGAAAATCAAGAATATCTGTTAGAGTTTTAACAGTTAAAAAACTTGCAAGTGATACAATAGCAATTTGTAGTAACAAGCTTGAATCTGGGCTAAAACATTCAGATGCATAAAGAAGCTAGTATTCAAGTAATACTACTAGGATGTTGAGAATGCCTTAATATCTGTATGTAGAAGTTAGAAGGACCTAGTGATGCCCATACTTGCGTTCACTTATATGCTGACAACTATTTGGATTTAGGATGCCTAACATTTACCTACTTAGCATCCCCACCTTCTTTACATATCTGCTAAGAGCTAGTGAAATTGTTCAACTTTGAAAGGCTACATATATGAAGGTGATCACCCAAAAGGCTTCCTGCACAGCCAGAGCGTCCAACATGAAGCATAAAATTTTGAGTAGTAGGTTTTATTTGACAAAGTTCTCAGGTAACAGAGATTATTTATTTCTTCGACACATGTTTGAGCTATTAATAAGTAGGCAATGAGATAAGAACCACTTTCTACGGTGAATATTATTAGACATATTCCAGGTAAATATGTGAGCCTTGGGAGGTGCTGTTACTCTCCAGTCACATAACTGACATTAATATCCTTTTTGATTCACCTGTAGAGCTTTTCCCCTTCTTCCATTTCCTATACCACCAGTTACACCAGATAATACCAACTGCAGACACCAATCCAAAAAACATGAAGATTGACCTCAGCAACCAAATATGACCCCTGTTCTTTCCTCTAGCCCTACAACCAAATAAGCCATTAACCTTTTCACACAATCCGGGGTTCCCTAAGAAGCTAACAGTGTCACGAGGTAGCTCCCACAACTCCGCTGGAACTTCTCCCGATAAGTTGTTGTAATTAAGATTAAGACGAGTCAAGCTCCTACATTTGGCCAACCCTACTGGAATTTCACCAGAAAAGTTGTTGAGCATCACCACAACCCTGTCTAAAACACCATTTTCACACAAGCTCGATGGAAGTTTGCCACAAAACTGATTCCTTGACACATCAATCCACAGCAGAGGCGAGTTTTTGCCAAGTTGATCAGGCAGTTCGCCCGTAAGACGATTAGCAAACAATTTTAATTCGGATAAATTAGGAGAGTTGGCAATGCTTTTTGGCACCTCACCTTCCAAATTGTTTGTTTGCAAATCCAGAGACTCAAGTGGCAATGAGCACAGCCCTTCTGGAATCGTCCCAATTAATTCATTGCTAGATGCATCAAATGACCTCAGTGCCTTCATGTCAGACCATCCAAACCTTGGTAACTCACCAGACAACAAGTTATTTTGAAGATAAAACTCAACCATGCGAGTCAAGTTGGTAAATGAAGTCAATATAACCCCTGCTAAGTTATTATACGACAGGTCAAGATGAACTAAGTTACTTAGTCGAGTCAGCGAGTCAGGAATTTCACCCATTAAGTTACAACTACAAAACAACAAAACCTCCAAATTTGTCAAATTACCAAGTCCTGGCGGAATTCGACTTGGTGAAAACTGGTTAAACGACAAATCCAACCGCTTTAAACTCCTAATATTACCCCAAAATGCCGGGACAACACCATCTAGAAGATTTTCCCTAAGCAAGATTACTTCGATGGTTCTGAACATCCCGAACCTCGCAGGAATCTCTCCATAAAATTTGTTACCAGAAAAATCAATGACTGTAATGTTTGGAATGTCGAGTAAAGTGGCAGGGATTTTACCAGTGAGGAGATTTTGAGAGAGATTGAGGTGTCGTAGAGACTGACACATGGAGATGTCATCAGAAAGTGTGGAGTTGATTGAGTTGTTAAAAAATGAGATGAAACTCAAATTTGGAAGGCCGTGGCAGAGTACAGATGAGGGAAACGCACCAAGAATATGCGCGTTTGAGAGGTCAATAGAAGTGACAGAGAGAGTGAGTGGATCACAAGTAAGACCATACCAGTGGCAGGGTGAGTCAACGTCTCCCAGTTTCCAATCCGATAATACATTATCAGGATCGTCAAAATGCAAGTGCTTAATTTGGAGTAAAGTGGCTGCTTCTTGGTTGAGGGAGCAAGTAAACATAGGAGCAAAGGAGAACAGAAAAAACATAAGAAGAAGAAAAGAGGCCATTGAATGACAGGAGAGTGATTAAATGTTGGGAAGTAGTGTAAAAACCGATGGATGAAACAGGAGCCAACAGAAAATACTAAAACAAGAAGCAAATACAAAACCAAACAATTGAACCTGGGAGCTACTGTAGTAGTGCAGTTTGCCAAAGAAAGATACAGAGCAGAGCGAGTGTACTGATGATAGAAACCTACAACACGAAGAGCTTACATTATTTGTTAATGAAACTAAAAATAAAGATGAATGCAACCAGAATCTTGATTAATTGTCCTAACCAAACTAATCATGATCCTATCAATGAAGATCCTTTAAGAATGAAAGTCTTGAATCTTGTTGCTGCTTTTAGTGACTCATTATAAAAGTCTAATTGCAATGATGTATCAAGTGATGCATAGTATTAACATAAATCCAGATTTAGTAAGGCAGTTATGATAACAAGTCATTGATGGAAGGAACCCATTTCATTAAGAACTTCATCTAATCTAATCTGATTAGATTAGATGAAGTTCTTAATAATAATTCTATCATCTATGTTAAAGTTGGTGTTAAGTCTGCTGCTCTACCACCTGGACGTTCATTTTTCCGCACCATTAGCCACTCTTTGATTAATTGTCCTAACCAAACTAATCATGCTCCTATTAGTGAACATCCATTGATTCCTGCTTATGACGAAATTATTAAGAATCTGACTCTACTAACAGGCATATTTGCAATGATGTATCAAGTGATGCATATTAATAACATAAATCAAGATTTAATAAGCCAGTTAGAGAATCAGGAAATGAACTAGTCCAGACCATCTCATCTCCAATACTAATTACGTCCCACATAGCTATACTTATGTAGAGAACACAACTGAAAGACTTAAAGCAGCTCTTCAACCTTACAATAATAATTTTTTCTAACTGAAATGTGGTGTGTTGATCAACTTACATCTAGTCTGGTAATTGTGGTGTTTAAGTTAATTTAAAGGAGTTCGGACTAGGTTTTTTAAAGGGAAACTAAAAACATCAAAAACACATGTACTTGCAAAGATCACAATTATGTTCACAACTAAGTTGATAAAATATGTACCTGTAGATGTGTAGCTGCTGACTCTTCCTTCAAATTGGTAGAATGCAACTTGTGAGAGAATTGAATCAAAAGAAAATGCAGAAATTCGAAAGAAAAGTTACAAGAACTATCTCTCTGTCTCTCCCCCAAGTTCTCAAAAACACACTCTTTCCTCAACAAATGAATAAACATGAGTATGTACTGCATATTTTACGCGGGCTGTGTCCTGCTACAACTAGAAAATGTGTGTATTAGTTTACAATTTTTTTTTTAATTTTTAATTTTTTTAAAAAATAGAAAATCGAACTTAATCTGTAAAATTAACCTTCAAGAATTAATTAAATATATGTTATTTATATTTTTAATTTTCAAGTCGAAGCTTTCAAAATTCTCAATAATAGTTTGTTCTATCACTACATACTTTATACTTAATAATTACTTTTGACTTTATCATTATTTTTAGAAAGTAAATTATTTTTGTCATTGTATTGTAAAGAGGTTATTGAAATAGACAATAGACAATCTTATACCTGTACACAAACTTATACCTTTAGACAAAGTTAGCTGCAGATGAATATTTTACCGTATATAAGTAATATAACAACAAACTACAGATGAATATTTTACCGTATATAAGTAATATAACAACAAAAACCAAAGACCCATCTGCATCATCTTAGAAGAAAAGTTACTTCTCACTTAAAATTAATATATGTTATATAAGTTATAAGTAGATCTTCAAGTTTCGTAAAATAAAGTGTTGGATAAATTATAACTTAAAATTTTTTGGATTGATTTTCTAAAATTTATAAAATTGTTTTTATCGAAGTTTAATAAAGTATTTGTAATATATGATTTTAAATTAAGAATTCATAACTAAAAACAATCATCAATATATATATATATATATATATATATATATATATATATATATATATATATATATATATATAAAGGAGGGTACGCGGGATCTTAGGTGGCATTCTAAGATTGTCTCAATCTATTTTTCCAATTTTTTAGGATTTTTGAATTTTAAATAGTAATAAATCAAAAAATTATCATTTAGATGTTAGAAGTAAAATAGGTGTTTGAATTTGTAGAGGATAAGTGTTCTAAGTAGAAGAGGTGTTCGAAATTGTAAAGAAGAAAAGTTCTAATCTATAAACAATAATTATTTTTTAAAAAAATTAAAAATAGAATAAGTATTCGAATTTACAAAGAAGAATATTTATCAATATTATTTGTTAATTATAGGATAGGTTGATATTATTTTATCCAAATTTAGAATTTTAGAATTTTGAATACTAATAAATAAAAAATATCTTATTGAAGGATACGAGCGTGAGAATATGTCTAGAATTCTATAATTTTAAATGTCAATAATTTAAATTTCTAATTAACCTATTTAAAGTAGAAATGATATTCGAAATTGCAGGGAATAGAGTTCTTAACGTAGATAAACTTTCGAATTCATAACAAACACATGTAATTTAAGCTATAAATTCTTAAGTTGGCTCCTACAACTATACTACTGTAAACAAAACCTTTTTTTTGTCAGAATTGTAAACAAAATCTTAAATACAAAAAGGTACATTTTTTTTCACGTGTTTCTCTTTACTTGCCCATTTATATTTTCTGTTCTCTTTTTTATTTTGATCTTCGGCATGTCCTTGGTTATTTTTAATGGTTCTGTTTAAGTTCATCTTTACTTTCTTTTTTTTTGGACTAATAACGCTCTAAAATTTTAACATTACGCAGGAATCATCAATCAATATATATATATATATATATATATATATATATATATATATATATATATATATATATAGGGCTTCTCAGTGGAGATAATTGAGTAACTTAGGAACTAAACCATTAAATTTGAATCATCTAAAATAACCACCTCCATCTTATGATGTACCTGCACACACAAAACCCACCACATTTATACACGTTGAAATATAATTTTTATATAACTTTAGTTGTAATATAATTTTAACGGATATCAGTTATTTCATTGTGGTGTATTTTTCAATAATTTTCCACATACAGAACATATAACACTTTATAGAACATAATTTTTTTTTTTTGTACCACAATCTTTGCAAAAATTTTAAAATTAATTAGTACATGTACTGTTTATATTTTTACATTTTGTATTGTAATTTTTTGTTTTACAAAATTTGTGTTATGTATTTTATATTTACAATATTATACATTTTATCTTTTATCATGTAGTTTTACACAAAATATCTAATTTTTATTATATAATTTATTAGATGTAACATTTTTTCATACAGAAAATGACATTCATTTTGCAATATATTTGAATAAATTGTAATTCTACAAATATATATTATACTTACAAATTGTCATAATCTTTTTTTTTGAAATAAACTTGATTTATGTGATACGTGTGATACAATTGTTTATATAACCTTAGTTTTATAAGTAGTTTTTAAAAATGTATAATTATACATTTTATTTTTATTTTTTTAATTTAATATTTTATTTTGTATTAAAAATCATCAATTTGTAAATGGTATACTTTTCCCATTAATTAAAAAATTGTAATTTTTGTTATTTTTTTTATATTATGTTATTTCATAATATATTCCTTATATATTATATTTTTAGTTAAATTTTTTGTATTTAAAAATAACATTTTTTGTTTTTTTTAATATAAAACATTTAAAATTACCTAAAAATTATATGTAAACTTTTAATACTTAATATATTTTTTTTCGTATGTACTGTATTTGATATTTTTATGTGTCTTTTAATATATAGAACTTATATTTTTTCATATTCATTAGTTTTATGTGTCTCTCAAATCTCAATATACAAAATGTACTAACCTTTTATTAAGTATTTATTTACATATCTTAATGATCCTTTATATGTTGTGTTATGTATTTTATGTATTTTTATGTGATGTATTATCTTTTGTACTGTATTTTGTATATCTTAATGATCCTTTATATGTTGTGTTATGTATGTTATGTATTTTTATGTGATGTATTATCTTTTGTACTGTATTTTGTATTTTTAATGTGTTGTGTATAGTATATTTATACTTACAAATTGTGATGTATTATCTTTTGTGCTGTATTTTGTATTTTTAATGTGTTATGTATTATCTTTTGTGCTGTATTTTGTATTTTTACTGTGTTGTGTATAGTATATTTTATACTTATAAATTGTGATGTATTATCTTTTGTGCTGTATTTTATGTATTTTTATGTGATGTATTATCTTTTGTGCTGTATTTTGTATTTTTAATGTGTTGTGTATAATATATTTTATACTTACAAATTGTCATAATTTTTTTTGAAATAAACTTGATTTGTGTGATACGTGTGATACAATTATTTATATAACCTTAGTTTTATAAGTAGTTTTTAAAAATGTATAATTATACATTTTAATTTTTTTTGTATAATTTAATATTTAATTTTGTATTAAAAATCATCAATTTGTAAATGGTACTTTTCCCATTAATTAAAAAATTGTAATTTTTCTATGTGGCTGTAATTTTTTTATATTTTGTTATTTCATAATATATTCCTTATATTTTTTATTTTTAGTTTAATTTTTTGTATTTAAAAATAACGTTTTTTTTTGTTTTTTTTAATTTTTTAATTGTTTTTAATATAAAACATTAAAAATTACCTAAAAATTATATATAAACTTTTAATACTTAATATATTTTTTTCTTATGTACTGTATTTGGTATTTTTATGTGTCTTTTAATATACAGAACTTATATTTTTTTGTGATGTGTTAGATTTTTATGTGGTGTTTATATATTCATTAGTTTTATGTGTCTCTCAATATACAAAACGTATTAACTTTTTATTAAGTATTTATTTACATATCTTAATGATCCTTTATATGTTGTGTTATGTATGTTATGTATTTTTATGTGATGTATTATCTTTTCTGTTGTATTTTGTATTTTTAATATATTGTGTATAGTATATTTTGTATTTTTTTAAGAAAATGTTTTATTTATAATAATTTTTTCCTTGTTCTTTATTTTTTTCAGTAAATTTGAGATGTCATGTTTATGTATTCTATTAATACTAAGTTTTTTATAAATACAATATATATATTGATGTATGTAAGAATAAGAAAGATGTAAAAATTAGAATACATGTAGTAAGAAAATGGGTGATAGTTATTGATTGTGAACTTCTAAAATCAACTATCGGTTTTTTGTGTTGGTGTGTGTAGAACACGTGTAGTGCAGTTGAGTACGAGAGGATCTGGTGTGATTAAGCACATGATAAGTGGAGTTAGTTAATCTCATCCATTCATTTCATTTTAAAATTAAGGGTAATGATGTTGGTTACTTAGTTACTCAATTATATTGGTTCCTTTTTGAGCCAATATATATATATATATATATATATATATATATATATATATATACATATAGGCATTTGCTCCATACAGAACACTCTTATATAACAAACAATAAAGAACACTATAAAATCATTTATTCCAATAGATCCATTGGCCCCGCCAGGGGCACCCAATACAAAAAGTTCTTATTTTTTTAGGCTCTATCCATCCAGCAAAAAAAAAATGAAAATTTACTGTTCATCGATGACGTCACTCATGACGTCATCGATGAACAGTAAATTTTCAAAAAAAAAAATTTTGCTGGATGGATAGAGCCTAAAAAAATAAGAACTTTTTGTATTGGGTGGCCCCACCAGGGGCAATGGATCTATTAGATATGAGGTGTTCTTTGTTGTTTGTTATATAAGGTGTTTGCTATGGAGTCCAACCTATATATATATATATATATATATATATATATATATATATATATATATATATATATATATATAAAGGAGGATACGCGGGAGTTTAGGTGACGCTCTAAGATCGTCTCAATCTATTTTTCTAATTTTCTAGAATTTTAGAATTTTAAACACTTATAAATAAAAAAAATATCATTTAACATATTAGAAGTTAAATAGGTGTTCGAATTTATAGAGGAGAAAAGTTCGAATTTATAGGAAGACATATGATTAGAAGTTCTATTGGAAGTAGAATAAGTATTTATAAAGCGTATGATTAAAAGTTCTATTGAAAGTAGAATGGGAGTTCGAATTTATAGAGAATAAGAGTTCAAATTTATAGAAAAAACATATAACTAAAAGTTTATATTGGAAGTAGAATAAGTATTTATAAAGCATAAGATTAAAAGTTCTATTGAAAGTAGAATAGGAGTTCAAATTTATAGAGAATAAGAGTTCGAATTTATAGAAAAACATATAAATAAAAGTTCTATTAGAAGTAGAATATGTGTTTGAATATATAGAGCATCCACATAACTAAACATTTTATAGAAAGTACGAACTTCTTAAATTAATTATTTTTTATATAAGTTAATTATACTTCTATTAAGAAAATTTATTCATAAATCCAATACTATTATCATAAAAAAGTCATCGTATTTAAAAAGAAAAGAATTGATGTGTTAACATTATAAAAGAACATTCTCATGTAGGAATCCTAAATAAAAATAGGAGTATCTATGATATAAAAAGAAAATAAGATGTGTTTTCATTTTCTAAAACTCCATAAATTTTAGAAAGTCTAGATAAAATATAAATTGGAATTCACTCTATTTTCTAGGTTTTAATTTTAAGGAAAATAGTTGTTGTGTAAGATAAGTATCATTAATAATATGTAATGATCTGGAATTTCGACCTAAACGAGAGCGGGTCAAAACATGTTTAACGGGAAGACGGCTCACTATAAAAGATTGTATTAGCTATTAAAATATCATTTTGATGTTATAAATTTTATTTTATTTTTAGGATTTGATTTTTATGGATAAACATTATCATACAAGTGATATATGTAAAAGTTAGGTTTTTGGTCTTAACGAGGGAACGGATAAATAGTAATAACCGTGTTTAACGAGAAAGCGATTCATTAGAGAATACCGTATAAAATGTTTTATAATATCATTTTCGTAACGAAAAGCCTTCAAATTTAATTTTTTTTATATGTTAACATAACAAAAAGACATTCCCATGCGGAAGTTGTAAATAAGTACATGAATATCTATAATATAGAGAAAATATAAGATGTATTTTCATTTTTAAAACTCTATAAATATTAGAAAGTTTAAAGAATATAAAAATTGGAATTTACTTTCTTTATATAATTAGTTAGAATTTCGATTCCAAATAAGAGCGACTCGAAACATATTTAACGGGAAGACGGCTCACTAGAAAAGATTGTATTAAATATTAGAATTTGATATTGATGTCATAAATTTTTTTTTATTGTTCGATTTTATGGATAAAAAATATTATATAAGTCTTTATAATATATGTTAAAGTTAAGATTTCAATTTTAACAAGAGAGCGGCCCAATCGAAAAAATAGTGTTTAGCAAGAAATCGATTCATTAGAAAATGATATTTAATTATTAAAATTTAATATTAATATTAGAATATAACGTAAATGTATTAATTTTAAAAAAAATATTATAACGCCGCCGCGAAGCCCGACGAATAATGGCCCTCTTTATCACAATTTTAAGCTAAAATGCCCTAAATATCACAACCTGAAAAAATTGCCTTTATTATCACAAAGTAACGCAACTTAAACTGGAGTTACTAAGCAACGCAACGGCGTGTGGCGTTATTGGCACTTTATTTTTTTTTAAAGCATCAACGCAAATTCAAGTCGCGTTGGTGACTTTAAAAATTAGTAGACTTAGCCGACAGTTAGCCGACAATAACCAATATAAAAGGAGTATAGACCATAACACATATAAAAACAATACACACACCCCACTTAGACGACAGTTGTTTAAAGTAGATGGAAATAATAAACTAATCAAGCTTGTATAAACTAACCAAAGCAAACGCTACATGAGATTGCGTTGGTGTTGGAAACGTAATCTTATATTGCGTTTATCACTTTCCCAAAAAAAAAAAAATCCCAGAAACGTGACACTCCCATGCGTTCCTAATAAACGTAAGATCATGTTGCGTTTATCTGTGATATTTTGGGCCTTTTTTTTCAGATGTGATATTTAGGACATTTTACTTTTAAATTGTGATAAAGAGGGCCAACACCCAAGCGCGGCTTTATCGGCTAGTTTATAATAATTTAGCAATAAGCCCACCTGCTTAGTTTGCCAAACGAATGGCATTAAGTCCGAACAAACTTATGTCCCAAATAAGAGGTTAAATGAAACGCCAAATGCAGACTAAATCTTTTTTCTTCAATTCAAAATCATAATGCAAGGATGGAGCTAATATAAAAAAAAAAGAACAAGAAGTCAAGAACCATAAATGAAAAAATGGTGTTAAGCACACATAATTTGTGAAGTAGTACTTTTGATACTTAGAGATTTACAATAGATCCCCCTATAGGGATGCATATATAACACACAACAAAATCGCAGGCAATACACACTAAATCACAATAAATTCAATCCACAAACCTAATTACTCCTTCAATTGTTGGCCGAAATTGAGATGCACTACTTGAGTTAATTGATAAAATTCTTTATACAAAACCTTGTGGCTCGTTCAAGGAGTGGATAGAATTCTCCGAAGAAGGCATCCAAGTAACAGCAAACAATATGGCATCTATGATGACAATTTGTCCCGACCCGATGGATATTCGACTCGTTCCGATTTGATTGGGTCTAACCGAACCCGAAATTTTGGATATGGATATGGATTTGGGATTTATTTCTAGACCCGAATAAATGTTGGGTCGGGTTTGAGTTTTGTCCAAACCGAACCGAACCGGACCCGAAACCCGAAATTTGAACCGAACTCATCTCAAACTCGAATCCGATCCAAAATACAAAATATATACATATATATTTGTGTATAATATAGTGTATTATGTATATAATTAAATGGTTTTAGTTATTAATTTTTTAATAGTCTAATTCTTTTAATACTATTAATTTAAGCTGCATTCAACTTAAGGTTACTATATCTTTCTCGTAATATCGTCAACAGTTTTTTTGTGTTCATAAACTATTAAGAGACTCTCGTCTTATAAAGCATTCCAGTCAATTTTTGACATATAAATATTACAAATTGATAGACATATTTTTACTATTCATCTTTTAATTATATGTATTTGGATGATGCATGTGCTTAATTAAAATCTACATTTTCCTTGACATTTGATTAAATATAGTGTTCTAATTGATAAATTATTGTTTAAAAAAACATGTTGATAAATAATTGTATAAGTAAATTGAGACCCGATTAAAACCCGAACCGAAACCCAACGAATCGGGTCTGGATCTAGGAATTCGGGTTTCAATCGGGTCTGGGTTCGGATCTGGATCCAACATATATATTTGGGTCCGGGTCTGGTTTTTACAAAACCCGAACCGACCGACCCGATTGTCATCCCTAATGGCATCTATATACGTCAACTTTAGAAATGAGGGCTCATATATACTATAGTTTGTCGGGCATTTTGTAAGGAAAAAAAACAAGGTACTGTTGTACAGACCGGTCCTAAAAATCACAAATGAATAACATATATTTTATTTTATATATCAGGAATCTAGGTTGAATTAAATATCAGAACAAACACCTAACAACATAAAGAGTATATAAATTGATAACTAATACACAAAAAATTTCATTATACATACATGCATGTTATGTAATCATATTTTTTTTTTGACAAAATGTAAATTCATTACTCCATTAAATCATTCGAGATATACTTCTTAACCTTGATTGGAACAGACCTCCAATCAAAAATACGATCAGGATACATATGTGACAATCGAGCAAGCTCATGTGCCGCCATATTCGCAGACCGCTTAATAAAATACAACTTCACGTTGTTAAACTCACGAACATTATTCCTACAATCCTCAATCACCTTACCAACCTTTGATCGCATGGGAGTTGCACTTCTAATAAGCTGCACCACCACTAGACAATCTGATTCTATGGTGACTGCATGCCAACCCATTCCTTTCGTCCAGCTCAAGGCCTCTTTTACTGCAATAGCTTCAATCAACATTGGATTCATCACCTCTGCAAAGCTGTTTGTTTTCGCTAAGAGCAGGTGACCATCGTGGTTACGAGCGACAAGCCTAATACCTGACTGTCCTTGGTCTTCAAAAACTGTTGCATCAACTGTGATCTTTACTTCATTCTGTTGTGGCTTTGTCCAGTACATTAATCAAACACATATACGATATGTACAAGTTTTGAACCAAATTATTAAAATAAGCATAAAAAACATTAGGGAAATTATGAATGATACCCCTTTGGTTTTTATTTTTACGAATGGTACCACTACTTGTTTTTGAGTTACAAACGGCACCACTGTGTAAATGATTTGCTATTAAACCAGCCACTCCGTCCATTAAACGTTAATTAAACGTTACAAGTAGTGGTACCATTCCAAAAGGGTACTATTCATAATCTTTTTATAATATAAATAATTAATTGATTACCTTTTTCAACTAAAACGTATAATCTTTTTTATACTTTCTAACAAATATATATATATATATAGGGTGCCCTTCCACAACCACGGGTGGCTGCGGAATGCCAACCATCAGGCGCAATGTTACATTGCGCCAGGTCGCATTGTTTCATTGCCCCAGGTCGCAATGTAACATTGCCCCATTTCGCAATGTTTCAATGCACCAGGTGCAATGTTATAATTTAATATATTTTAAAATAATTTAAATTTATGAATAATTCTATTGGATTGAAACTAGTTTTAACTAGTTTTTTTATAATGTTATAATTTAAATTTACACTACTCTTAAAGATTTTTCATTTTTTTTTATTTTCCCCATTTTTAAATGGTTTGTCAAATAAATTTAATAATTAAATTAAAAATGTAAAATGAAAAATTATGAACTTAAAATTCATACAAAACCAAGTGGTCATACTCACTATTTTTAGAAACAGACTGCAATTTGTAGTTTTTTAAAAGTTTTCATTGCTCCAGTACTACCTGAATTTTTTTATTAAGCAATTTTGATTTTTCTTTAATTACAATCAAATATTAAATTTTTTTTTAAAAAATCACTTATTATAACATTTTAAGATTTTAGAAGGTGCAAAAAAGTTTTTTTACATAATTTTGGCACAAGATGCCAAAAATTAGTACAAAATGGTAGTTTTATGCAGTTTGAATACCCTGTTTTACTCTGTTTGCTTGGGTTAGAGTAATCTAAGATGGGTGACCCCATGGGAAGTTTATTTTTGCAGAATTACCTGGCGCATTGATACATTGCGCCTGGCGCTATGTTTCATTGCTCTGTCTTTTAACTGCGCAATGTTTCATTGCGCCAGTACTACCAAAAATAAAGTAAAACTGGATTTTTTTAAGGATTATTTATTTTTCTTTAATTATAATCAAATATTACATTTTTTTTTAAAATTCGAATGTTTAAAAATAACTAATAATTGGCATTAAAAAATTTGAAATATTGCCATTATTATTATTATTATAAATATTTTCAAACTTTTATTATTTCATAATATTTATTTGAATGCTTTAATAATAGAAAATAAAGTAAAATTCAAATAAATAGAAAATAAGACGGAAAATGACAGTGATACCCTTAATTCCTTTGCATTGATTCATTGCGCCAGGCGCGGATGAAATTAATTCCCATACCGCATTGTTTCCTCTTCTTTTCAGTTTTAAACCCTACAAACACACAGACTCTTACGATTGGCGATCCTCAGGTGATTCCTCAGGTGATTCTTACGATTGGTTCGATTTCTGCAGTCATCATCATCAATTTATACATACACACTCGAGCTCGATTTTAAATTCCGGACTACTACTTCAACTCGTAATCTCTCAACTGTACATTTTATCGGTAATCCTCTGTTGTTCTTCACCTTCAGGCTTAAGTTGTGTTAATAGCTAAGCTACAGGTTGTTGTATGTATGTATTTTGACAATATTTGTTTTAATTTCAAGCTAGTTGTTTTTTTATTAGCGACATAAAAGTGTTTGATGAAAGTCCCCTTAGAATTTTTATTCCTGATTATTGCTTATCATGATGTATGTAAAGTGTTGGGATAGTGAAAGTGGTAATTGTTTGTTTCGGTCACTTGTTATATTTGTATGAGTCGGAATTGGTAGAGTGTGTTTGCCAAAATGGTTTATATTGAGCAAATAGCTTACTGTTTCATGAGCATGTATCACTTAATGATGATGTAAGAAAATTATTTAGTAAATTTAAGTGTTATAGTTGAATTTGCTTGCATCTGAAGACTGAAAGTAGTTTTGCTGATTTGCATACTGGATACAAACTTAAGTTATGAGATGGTCTAATTTTTTGATTTTGCACATTGCAGATACTATGGATATAGAGTGCGGGCCTGTCGATAGATCGCTTTTGACCATGCAGGATGAGCATATTATTACTGTGATATGGAAGGGGGGTAAGCGGGATAAGATAGATGTGAGACAGTTGACTACTATGCATTGGTAGTGGGATTTCAGGGAGCGTCAAATTGATTTGCTAGAGTTATGGGGTTTCAGGGCATTTGCATACCCTCAGTCGATTCCTCAGAACGACATTAGATTGATCACGGCCATGATAGAGAGGTGGAGGCCAGAGACGAACACCTTTCATTTCCCATTTGGTGAGCTGACCATCACATTAGAGGATGTTTACATGATCTTGGGCCTGCCTGTTTATGGTCGTCCCGTGACTCATTCGGAGCTTATGAAACCAAAATCATATTGGATGACGAAGTGGAAGGATTTGAGGTTGAACAAGAAGGAACGTAAAAAGATGTATGATGATGGGGTGATTCTTCACAAATTGAGGGAAAGATATAAGAAGATTCCCAAGACGAAACGTCCAGAATACATGGAGCAGGATGATATAGTTTACACCCGGGCTTACCTTCTATACATCATTGGGGGTGTGTTGTTTCCTTCAGGGAAATGAGACGTGGTTCATCCTCGATATCTACAGCTCATCCAGGATACTGGTGAGATTGCTGGCTATGCATGGGGAGCCGCTGTATTGGCTCATATGTTCAGGAGTTTGACCAGGGCTGCGCATAAGAGTGCCAAGGCTTTTAACGGATGCAGCATGCTTCTTATGTATTGGGCATGGGAGAGGTTGTTACCTGGTGCTCCGGAGATTGCACCTCATCAGGATTTTACACATCCGAGGGCATTGGCATGGATTCAGGCGCGGAAGAGGGTTAACCCCCACCACCATACAGGTCTGTACAGGGGTGACTTTGATAGCTTTGAGATTTGTTGGCTGACATGGCGGCCTTATGAGAGGTTTTATGATCGCATTGATGTGGATGACGAGTCTCATGACAGTGAGATGTTGGATGCATTGCATATTAGCCTCGGTCGACTCCTTCTTGTGTCTTTTGACATTGTCGAGTATGTCATGCCAGACAGGGTCATGAGACAGTTTGGTATGCTACAGCATATACCACGGGATCCAGTTGACATGTCTCAGCTGCGGAGGGAGAGGGAGTCTCGTTGGGGGCGGGAAGATCATTTTACGCTTTTGGCCCGGATCCGAGATGATTGGGATAGTTTTATGGCTACGGGTTTGCCTGTCGTTGAGGAGGTTGCAGACGCATGCATAGAGGAATACATGGACTGGTTCGGGCGTGTTAGTAAGTTGAGGATTGCTCCATTTCTGGCTGAGCATCCCACGGAGATAGTGCCTCGTGATTGGTACCCCCAACAGGACATGGCTGATGCGGTATGCTTCTATAGTTCATGCATTTTACTATTTTAGACCTTAATTTGTTAGATTTCTGCGCTTTACTCCTTAGTTTCTATAGTTCTTACATGATATACATGCTAATGATAAATGCAGCTAGATTGTGGCATGAGGATACTTCATGAGATGCACCTTCGTAACCCCCCTGACTGGTTCTATGATCTCATCCCTGAATTTTTATATCGTTATGATCGAGTCAATGCCGAGTGGAGGGGTCTTGGATTTAGCAGGCCTAGTTTTGATAGAGCCCCTAGTGCACATGATATGGATATTGACCCCAGCGCTCCTTCATCTTCGCAGCAGCCTCCACTATCTGTCTCTCAGAAACGTGTGCGTGAGGTAGTAATCTTTTAATTTTATTTGATACTTGTTATCTTTGAATGTAGTGGATTTGTATTACCATGTTATGTTATTGCAGGCCGAGACTACTGATTCTCCTCCTTCACCTACGCCAGATGCCACGACTAACATGCAGATTGCATATTTGAGGAGATTGTACGGGCATGGAGATGAATATCCATAGAAGGAAGAAATGTATTTTTATGAAAAAATGTATTTTGATGTTTTCCCCCCTCCCAAATTAGTATTAATGAATAAAAATCTTGATTTGAAGTTTATTCTAAACATTTTGTTTTATTGGCTTAAAATTTATCTCCAATTCAATTAACAAAAAAATATTATTTTAACATTTATCCGATTTTAAAAAATATTATTTGGGAAGTTGAAATTAAAAAGAATTTTTGGTAAAAAAAATAGTTTTTCATTTTTATATTTAACATTTGAAATAAATTGTAATTTTATCATTTTTCCAATTTTTAATTGAAATATTATAAAATAAATAATAAAAAAAACTGGGTTAAAAACTAGGTTGAATTTTGAAGAATTACCTGGCGCGTTGATACATTGCGCCCTACACAATGTTTCATTGCGCCAGTACTACATGGATTTTGCATAAGCAATTTTGATTTTTCTTTAGTTTTAATCAAATATTACATTTATAAAAAATATTCACTTATTATAACATTTTAAGAATTTAGAAGGTGTAAAAAATTATTATATTAAATATCACGAATAAAATAAAATTTTAAGCTTTTTTTGAATTTTAAATGCAAGATATATAAATAAATATTTTAAAATATTATTAGTTAAAAAATTAAAAAAATATTTTTTTTCCATTTTTCTGGAATTTTATATTAAATATCACGAATAAAATATAAATTTAATCTTTTTTCGAATTTTAAATGCAAGATTTATAAAAAAATATTATTTTTTATTACGTAAAAAATTACTGAAATAAATATGAGGGGAATTCGATTCTATTATATATTAGAATGGCAAGGATATTCAGCAGATGTGGCATTCCTGGCCGAGAGTGTTGGTTCGAAACAAAACTACGTAGTTAAGCGTGCTGGGATCAGAGTAATCTAAGATGGGTGACCAGATGGGAAGTTTTTTTGCAAAATTACCTGGCGCAATGATTCATTGCGCTAGGCGCATTGTTTCAATGCCCTGCCATATGACAGCGCAATGTTTCATTGCGCCTGTAGATGCTCTAACAGTTTTACACAGTCTTCCATGTGTTCCACTTTCATTCCCAAAAATTCAAATGTAATTTTCAAGTTACATTAAATTTAAAGTATAACCACAGTGTTCAAGTTACATTAAATTTAATTTTGAATTTTAATGTTGAATAAGTTACATTTTTATCTATAAATTTAATTTGAATTTTAATGTTTATTTTCATGACCGAGCATTTGTCTTGATATGCTTATGTGCTATTTGTGCTAATTGATTTCCTAGAGATTATATTTTAATTCTTACGTATTTTCTATTATCATGATAAATTGGATTAATCATGACATTTTCTAGGGAATCTAAGAGAGAGACTGTTGCTATAGCCTAGCCTTGCATGCATCCATAACTGGTATTAATAGTCGTGTCTCCTCGTTTCATATTCCAAAATCACTTATACATATTCAGTAGCCAGTTACGATCTCTTCACTTCCAATTACTCTGTCCTCTCTGCAAATCTCTTCTCTTAAATCTACTTCAGTTATCTACCTCTTCAATGGCCCTCATCATGTACTCTAAATTCATCGAAGGAGTTTACTTCAACTATCAAGACTTTGTCATTGTGGTTGAAGGCTCCACCTATCCAGTTAATGACATTCCTGATTCGATAATCAAGAAGTTCAGCTTCGAGATGGAAATGGAGATGTCCTACTTACTAATGAGTTTCGTCATGGAGCAAGAGATCATTGCAGAAGAAAGAGAAAGGGAGAGGCGTCGTGCCTTAGTCGAACATGATCGTATCATTCGACTTGCTGTGACTATGTCCAGAATCTTTCATCGCCGAAGTGAAGCAGCCCAGAAGAAACAGAAGATCCAGGACCCTTCTAGTTCTTAGGATTTCTGTATTATGTTTTTAAAGAAAATGTTTGTCTTTACTTGCATCGATCATTAATGAAATCTGTTTGCTTCATTTCTTGTGTTCATTATTTGCTATAATTCTCAAATGTGTTATTCTATGTGTGTTTCACTTGATTAAACCTGCTATTTGCTTAACTGAGATATTTAAACATGACTCTCTAAAATTGTGATCATGATTTAGCAGTGTCAAGAAAAGATTCTCACATATTACTGAATATCACATAAACTTGGTTGAATTTTGCAGAATTACCTGGGGCATTGATACATTGCTCTGTCTTTTAACAGCGCAATGTTTCATTGCGCCAGTACTACAACATGGATTTTTATTTAAGCAATTTTGATTTTTCTTTAATTATAATCAAAAATTACATTTTTTTTAATAAAATCACTTATTATAACATTTTAAGATTTTAGAAGGTGCAAAAATATTTTTTTACATAATTTTGGCACAAGCTTCCAAAAATTAGTAAAAAACTGCAGTTTATGCAGTTTATGATCCTCTGTTTTACTCTGTTTCTGGAAATGGCGCAATGATGCATTGCGCCAGGCGCAATTTTTCAATGCGCTGTCATATGACTGCGCATTGTTACATTGCGTCAGGTCCAGAAACAGAGTAAAACTGGATTTTATTTAAAGAATTTTGATTTTTTTAATTATAATCAAATATTACCTTTTTAAAAAACAAAATTCAATTAGTATAACATTTTAAGATTTTAGAAGGTGTATAACAATATTTTTACATAATTTTGGCACATGCTTCCAAAAAATAGTAATAATTAGTAAAAATACATAACACATTTAATTGTTTTTTGGACAATTTCTTCTATCATGATTTGCTCCTTCTTCTCCGCACTTTCCGCACTTTCGTGGCTTCGTATTTGAAGTCGAAGTTTCAATACCACTTTTATATCTTTCCGCTTTCTTTCTTCCCTTCGTTTTTGACCTTGGTGGATCAAATATTGGATCATCTTGATAGTAATCATCTTGATAAAACGAATCATTCATCCTTTCCTTACGTTCTTCCGGGAAAGCATTTTTCACATGACATTTCTCTCTCTCAATCAAATTCATCACGTAATTGAACCGTGGTACGGAACAACTACCAATAGCACCCAAACCTTGAAAAGATTTGCACAATGCACTATACCTTGATGATTGTGATGCACCAACATTTGCAAGAACGGGAGGCGTATATGGTAGAGGTCCGGCAATTTGGTTGCCTTTCATTGTCCACCTAGGCATGATGTAATCTTTTGGTATTTTGGTTTTTTGTTGTTTATCGAGGTAACGGATCATGTGTCTACAAATCATTCCGGAATGTTCGAACTTTTTACAAGCACATTCAATCCTTTGGTCGATATGAACCGTCAATTGATAACTTCTTCTACGATTCTCCGGTACGGTAGACTTCTCCACCAAATACATTTTAAACAAGTAACATCCCAACCCTTTAGCTTTCTTCACGACATAACACTACAAGAAAAAGTTCAATAGACATCACACTTTAGACATCAGTCGTAAATGCCGCTGATGTTAAAAGATGTAATAACATCATCCCGAATTAAACTGATGTCTTTGTTATTTGTAGACATCACTCTTTTTAAAACTGATGTCTAAAGTCACTCTTTAAAAAATTAAAAAACGCGCGGCCCAATTATGTTTTCCCCCTTAGTGAAATTTTCACCCCCAAAATCAAAATCCCCCCCCCCCCTTAACCAAATATTATCCCCGCCCAAGCCCATACAGTACAATTATTGAGCTCTCAGACATATTAACATAAAATTATGATGTCTAATATCGGAAAAGACATCTTTTTCAAAGAAAAAAGGTGATGTGTATGTGAAAAATAACTTAGTTTATTATATGTTTTCTAGAATATATGGCATGCAAGTTGTTTATAAAATTAATTATATCTAACCTATTTTGTAGAACAACTGATGTGTATTGAATGAAAAACTGATGTCTATGTTAGCATAGACATCGGTTTCTGACTGATGTCTAGAATAGACATCTCCCACCTAGACATCACATCCAAAATAACATAGACATCGGCCAGAAACTGATGTCTATTGACCCTTTTCTTGTAGTGTAAGATTGACTTTTTAAAAGCTCCTTTTGAAATTGTTTAAACATTTCCTTGGTGTAAACTTCGGATGCATGAATTTCCAAGGACGAGTGCAATACTAGTCTTCTTTCGGTTTCCTCGGTGTCGAAATCACATTTAACCTCCTTAAGATATTGTGTCTCCAAAGCCTTTTGTGAATTTTCGATGAATTCTTCCAAACCGGTAGATGCTTGCACATATTCATCAAAAAAGCATTCATAGACTCGCTCCTTGAGGTAGTGGTCATACCGGCGGAAAAATAATTTCTCGTGTAAGCACCGATCCATTGATCTCTAATAACATACATTTGATTTAACCAAACATGATCCTCAAGTTGGTACTTCTCGACCAATTCCTCCCACTTACCTTTGAATTCCGTTGGTGACAACGACTTGTACACACATGCATTGAAATCCGGTTTGAAATCCGGATAGTTGGTGTACAAATTAGACAACTTCTCGGGAAACTTATTACTTATATGCCATGTACAATATGTATGCTTTGTATGTGGCATAATCTCAGCAATAGCATTACTCAAAGCGATGTCTTGATCGGTGATAATTGTCACGGGCGGTTTGTTGTCAACGGCCTCCAACCACGTTTTCAAAACCCACTTATAAGATGGCTCTTTTTCATCCCTTATGAGTGCAAATCCAAACAAAATATTTTGGTAGTGGTGATTTACCCCCGTAATGGGTATGAAAAGCATACAATACCTATTCGTCCGATAAGTCGAGTCGAACGTAACCACTTCACCAAAATTTTTATATGCATTCATGGATCGAGGATCTACCCATACCAAACCCCTAACACGATTCTCCTCGTCCACATCAACTCGATAGAAAAATTTGCCAAAATTAGTTTCTTGTTCTAATTCCCGAAGTAAGACCAAACCACACTCCGCATCTCCTAAATCAAATACCCGGCGTCGAATGTCACGTATGACATTACGCACGTCTTGTGGGGAGAAACCAAGATTTTCAACACCGCCACATGTCTCGCTTAGATATTTCATCACTTTTGCCGTCTCGATGCCGGATTTGTTAAACAACTCAATAATTGATTTAGTGATTGGATCTATGTTTTGTGACCTTTGAAAAAATTGAACCTTATCCGGTGTCACCATAGCATGATTGTGTTTCAATACGACCGAACTTATAATCCATTTATTTGTTTGCACTTTATGAACTACGCACATGCGGGCTTGACAATTTGTTCGTGGAATTACATCTCTAATACGTTTATCTTTATCACGACCCATTAAATTCAATGGTTTTGTTCTTCCACCCTTCCGACAAATAAAAAATCGGGATGATGGATCCTTAGTTCCTAAATGATTATGCGTATTCCTAATTATTATCTCAAATCCGACACTTCGACCATAATCCCTATAAAATTTTGTCGCCTCATCTAATGTGTCAAAAATCATACCAACACTAGGCACAACATCATTAATATTCGGAAATGTAAACCCACAATTTTCGTTTCCGATATTAATATCACCATCATCTTCATTATAATCTTCACCATCATTTTCTACATTCACCTTATTTTTACCTTTATTAACATCATTTTTTCCCGCATCATCATCATCATCCACATTCATCTTTTCTTTACCCACATTATCATAGTCATCGACATCAATTATTTCATCAATAAATAATTTTCGAGAAACCGGATTTTTTCTAGCGGGCGTAGTAACTTCATAATCATAATCATTATGCTCCTCACTAGATGAACTAAAATCATTAAATAAAAATGTTGCCATAAAAACTAACCTTTTTTTGATAATATTTGACCTCCAAATGATAAGCAAAATTGCACTTTGAAACCTTAAAAGATATTTTTTTAACGATGTTAGGAGAATGGAAAATTTTTAAGTATGTTGGGAGAATGGGAGAATATTGGAAGAGTGGGAGAATTTAAGGATTTGGAAGAACATTGATTTAGAAAGTGATGGTAGTGAGAGTTCACGGTTGAGAGAAAGAGAATGGATTGAAGAATGGGAGAATTCATTGTTTGAAGAATTTAGATTTAGAAAGATTAAAGTAATAAAGTGTAAAGTAGTAAAGTGAGTTAAGGGGTCCAGGTGTTTTTCTGTTTTCTGGATCAATAAAACAGTGCCCCATTCTAGCCACCCACCACCACCAACCTAGATAAATAAAAGATATCTACGAAACAGGCGCAATGTTTCATTGCGCCAATGGAATAAGGCGCAATGTTTCAATGCGCCGGACAACAATGTATCATTGCGCCAAATGCAGCTGGCGCAATGTTTCATTGCTCCAGGCGCAATGAAACATTGCTGCATTGTTTTTAATGTATATTTAATTATTTAAAATTAAAAAAATCATTATTATCGCATTACAAATACTTAATTTAGTTCACTTAACTTAATTTAGTTGAATAAAAATTTATTTCACTTAATTTGAATATTTAGTTGTGAATTTTGTTTGAATGTATGTAGTTATGCAACTATGACCTTATCAATTAAGTTAGAGTTCTGTTTTGTAATTTGTATCTTAATAATCGTAAGTTGATAGGTACAAAGAAGAGGTACCGCTTCGTTGAAAAACAAACGATAGTAGTAATATAGATGATAGTTAGATGATAGTTCATTCTTAAGAAGTTAAAATAACTCTTAATATATATTGAGACCTTATCATTCAGTTAGAGTTTTATTTTGTATCCTTAAGTTTAATAAACATTGCGATTGATATGTACACAGTAGAGGTACCGCTTCGTTGAAAAACAAACGATAGAAGTAATATAGTAGTTAGATGATAGTTCATTCTTAAGAAGCTAAAATAACTCTTAACATATTATTGAGACCTTATCATTCAGTTAGAGTTTTATTTTGTATTTTGTATCCTTAAGTTTAATAAACGTAAGTTAATATGTACACAGTAGAGGTACCGCTTCGTTGAAAAACAAACGATAATAGTAATATAGATGATAGTTCATACCCAAGAAGTTAAAATAACTCTTATTGAGACCTTATCATTCAGTTAGAGTTTTATTTTGTATTTTTTATCCTTAAATTAAATAAACGTAAATTTAAATGTAAAAACTAGAGGCAACCCTCGTTGAAAAGCATACGAGTTTTATTTGTAATTAATATATTTCAATTTTTAAATAATTTAAACATATTTGTAATATAGTAATTAATTGCGGTTACTAAGATTTGTTTTGAAATCATATTAAAAAACATTATAACATTAAGTTAACATTATATTAAAATAAAAACAAAAATATACCTGGGGTATTGAAACATTGCGTCCTGCGCAATGTTACATTGCGCTAGGTGCAATGTCACAAAGCGCCATGCGCAATGTTACAATTCTCCAGGCATATTTTTCACCCAATCCTGGCGCAATGTTACATTGCGCCAGTCGCAATGTTACATTGCGGTTGGTGGATATCCATCCGTGGTTCTGGACCGGCTTCCATATATATATATATATATATATATATATATATATATATAATGAAGGGCATATATTTTATTTAAAGCCCTTGAAATTAATGGATCCAATACGGTCGCACTGGACCCAAACAAAACGATATCTTCGTAACTAGCCGTTATCGGCCTTTGTTTTGTCAGATCTGCAACTTCTGACCGGCGCATCGCCGGAACTCCAATCAATTTTCAGCTTAACCTGTCTTCTCATTTCTATTATTTGTCTTTCTGTTTTAATTTGTATTTTCAGTCTCTGTTTGTTCCCGTTAAGTTCATCAACCTCCCCTCCTCTACGTTCTTCCTCATCCTCACCATCTCTAACCCTGACCCCTTCTCCATTTTTCCTCCGACCTCCAACCATCGCATAACCATCGCCACCCTTTTTCCCATCCATCTAGTCCAATCCCCGTAACTCACAGTCCTCTTCGACCAACCCCTCTTACATCCGCCTTCCACCTATTTCCGCCCGCCAACCAGCTCTCTTTTTCGTCAAAACAATTAACCCTCAAACCACTCCCCTGTTCATTGCCTTCTCTCCGTTCGCTGCAACTCGCTTCCCCTCTAATTAAACAAATCTGAACCATCTACTCTCCGTCTCTTAATTCGAACCGATTTAACCCCCCTTTTCTAAATTCGAATTGTCAAAACCTTCTGTAATCCTCTTAACCGGTCACCCGTTATTTGGATCTCGTCTGTATTAACTCTGTCCAGCCTCCATTCCTTAGCCCAACCATCTACCGCATTCCTCCTCTAGCCCAAATCGTTGGCTCCTCTCCTCCTCCCTCTCAGTCGTTTTCTTTTCCCGACCTTCTAACACATCACCCCCCTTCAACCCTCAACCCTCCTACTCCTTCAACCTCCTACTACTTCGCCTGTTAACCCTCAACCCCTCCACGCCGTCGACCCTCAACCCCCCCTTCCCTGTCCGACCCGCCTTTTCCCAATTCCCTTTCTCTTTCCCAGGTTCGATTAGTATTAGTGTTAATAGTATAGGTACTATTAGTATTATTTCTACTACTATTATTAATATTATTATTTTATTTAATTACTTTTATTTACTTTCTTTACTATTACTATTTTATTATGTTTTATCGATGTCGCGTTTTTTGCGTGTTGGCAGTCTAAATATAGGTACCCTAAATGGCAAATTTTTGGAGCTCGTGGATGTATTGAAGAAGCGAAGAGTGGACGTGGCATGTATTCAAGAGACTAGGTGGAAGGGGGCTCAGTCTAGAGAAGCGAACGGGTATAAGTTGTGGTACTCAGGTCTTGCCAACTCGAGGAACGGAGTGGGTATTCTTCTGGCGAGTGATCTTAAAGACAACGTCGTGGACGTGAAGAGGTGGAATGATAGGATCATGTCCGTCAGAGTGGTGGTTGGGGAGAAGGTGGTGAACGTGGTGTGCGCGTATGCCCCTCAAGTCGGTTTGGGCGACTCGGAGAAGGAGGCTTTCTGGGTCTGTTTAGATGAGTTGGTCGGAAGCATTCCGGATGACCAACTTTTAGTGTTTGGTGGCGATTTTAATGGTCACATTGGTGAGAGGTCGGATGGTTATCCCAGCGCCCATGGGGGTTTCGGCTTCGGGGTCAGGAACGTCGGTGGGTCAGTGCTGTTGGAGTTTGCTACTGCCCAGGAGTTGGTGATTGTGAATTCTGTTTTCCAGAAGAGGGCTGAGCACCTCATTACCTTTAGCAGCGGGGGTCTCAACACTCAAATAGATTACCTTCTTATGTGAGAATGAGGGTCTATTAATAGGATTTACAAATGGGCCTTCATGGATCTTCAAAGAGATATTACAAGTGGACTATTCTATGGCCCAACATAGACTTTCATTCACCTGGCAATTACGTAATTGTGACATCGTAATATAGCACATTAATAGCCTGCAAAAGTAGACTAGAACAATACAAGAAATTGTGATAGTAAACTGACCTTCCACGACTTCTTTGAAATAGGTTTCTTCACGGCAACATAAACACCGTCACCTGGCTTAACAACGCTGCAAAACAAAGGAATATATGTATATATTGAAATCACATTTTAGTACCAATCGTTTTCTGAAAACCAACAGTTTGATATTAATATAATTACATGCTACTACTCAATAAATAAAGTATGTGTTTATTGTGTTTAAAGGCAATATATGATCTTTGTAGCTAGTCTCGTATAGCGACAAAATTTATCAAAAAATCTATTAAAATTTTTAAAAGTAATTTTATTAGGAGTCATCAAAAGTATTTTAAAATTTGAGGAACTCAACAAGAGTCATTAAAAATCTATTAAAATTATTCTCCCAAAAATTATCATTAATAGTCATAATCTTACAAAAATCTGTGAAAATCAGATTTAATAAATAGTGAGATTGAGTTTGACCATATATAATCAATATGTAAAAAAATTATAAAATTTTTAAAGTTGAACACATCATCTTGATATCATCATTTATTTATTTTTTTCATTTTACATAATACTACGCGAATACGTTAACTAAAGGTTCGATAAATTTTACATAATCACTACTTCACATTAGAAATGCTCTAGATCATCTTTTTTTTTTTTTTGCTAAATATCTTTTTTTTAATATGATACAACTATTTTCTTCTCTTTTTTAGCTTTTCCAAATATCATGAATTCAAGTATTCAACTCTATGATTCTCTTCTTTAGTTTGGTAAATTATAATTTCACTGAGCAATACAATACCGTTTTTAAAACTCTGTTCATATCGAAATTTTAGCATAGGTCAAATCTTTGTACTTTATTATAGTAATTATTATAATAGTAGCATATCAAATCAAATAATATTATTTATTCTTTTAGTTTCCTTAGATGTAATAATTAGTCCAATACATGGTTGTAAAAATCGGTAATCGGTATAAATCGGTTGAGGTGCCGATTTAAGATTAATCGGGTAATCGGGGATTAATCGGAATGATTAATCGGAGTACTAATCGGATATTATAATAATATTTAATATATTAGTCTAATTTACAATTAAACATATCATTTTAAATAAATTCACAGGATTAATCGGATTTCAAATATCAAATCGGTTGGTTACCTTACAGAGGATTAATCGGGGATTAATCGGCTAAATCGGGGATTTTTAGAACCATGGTCCAATACGATTATTTATGTTGAAACATTTTTATAAGATTGAATTTCAATTTTATTTAATTATAACTAAATTGTTAGTCACTCATGTTTAAGTAAACTCCCCCCAATCACATATTAACAAAACTATTGTATCCAAAAACTTTTCAAAGTTATACATGATCATTTTGATTTGTGAATTGATTTGTGAATACATATTTATATAAAAATTTTATATATTTTGATCTAAAATAAATGTTCAAATGTCTAGATATATATTTGAGTATTAACTAGTGTCCGATAAGAAAGCCTGACAAAATGAAGAAACGTAAGCAAATCGTCTCCATTAATATTAGCAACATATCAATTTATTCCTTCCAAAAATACATAATTTAAAAATCAATTGTACCTTATCAGTATTAATTGAAATATATATATTCCTTTACCCTCTTACTCTTTTCAAAATTTAGCTCTTTTCAAAATTTAGAATTTCTTTTTAAAAAATCTAATGATTATCTAGAAGATTGACTCTCGTTTATGAGTCAATCTCGTCCTAATATGGATCGGCTAATAGTTACATAATAAAATCATGCACATTAATAAACAAAATCATATTCTTAATTATTGTTAATTATAGGGGTGTAAATGAGCCGAGTCGAGCCGAACTCTAAAATGTTCATGGCTCGTTTGTTAAGAAATTATCGAACTCGAACTCGAGCTCGAACTTGAATCGAGCCAAATAATGTGTTTGAGCTCGGTTCGTTAAGATAAAATGTTGTTCGCGAACAGTTCACGAACAGCTCACGAACATGTCTCATGAGTTTACTCACGAACTTTTACTTTCGAACAACTCATTAAGCTTGTTCATGTAATTATGCTCACGAATAAATCTTAAACATTGTTGGTGAACTTATGCTTACGAGCTCACTTATGAACAACTCATAAGTTTATTTCGTTATTTTTGTATACAAAAATCTAATATTAAAAAAAATAAAAAGTCCAAAATTAAATAATTAAAATTTTGTCTCAGCACTACAAATAATAATAAATCATCAACCAATAAAATTCTCACATCTCCAGTTCCAAAAAACAAACAAAGTTTGATTTAAAAAATAAAGGGCAAATAAATGTAATTATTTGATATAAATAAACTTAAGTTATTAAAACTTAATCATTTAAAAATTTGAAGCTTGCACCAACATATAGGAGATTATTTATCGAATTTGTTTATGAACCGCTAATGAACTCGTATACCAAGCATGTTAACGAGTTCAATTATCGAACTTATTCACGAACATGTTCATGAGCTATGTTTACGAGCATGTTCACGAGCTATGTTCACGAGCACGTTAATCGAACTTGTTCGCGAGCTATCGAGTCGAACTTTACTGTGATCAACTTCAGCTCGTTTATAAATCGATCCTTAAAATCATGTTCAAGATCGACTCGTTTGTGAATCGAACCGAACTCGAACCGAACTTTTTTCGAATCGAACACCGAACCGTTCACGAGTGTATCGGTTCATTTACAGCCCTAGTTAATTATGATTTGTTACCATAACCTAATAAGTAACGACCTAAAAACTTTTGGTACAAATACAGGTTTCAACCATAATAATATGTAACAAGATCTTAAAACCTTTTGGGACAAATACAGGTTCAGGGTTGCTTAGTCAATTATTAAAATTTATACGTACAATTGAAGTTGTTTTAATGGCTGAGAAAAAGTTACTAGTATTTTTCATGTTGTCGGGGATGCTATTTATCATGCTTGGAACAAGTTTTACCGATGGGCTTATTACATGTTGCCAAGTTTGCTACAGACAATGCGAAGATTTTAGGGGCGAAATAAGCCAGAAATGTTATAGAGATTGTGTCCAGAAGAATTGCCATATGCCTTGCAACTTCAAATTTTTCAGTGGTATGATTTCTCTATACATTAGAACGTAGATATATCTCAATTTGCATTCATGTTAATATATTTATGTACACTGATAACAAAAATGACCATATTTATGTGTGTCTTTGATTGTTACAGGTAAAAAGACCGAAAGTGGGAAGGTGGAGATCAATGGCTAAAAGAAACTAGTATAGAATAAGAATCATGCATATTGATTTCTGTTTGATTCAGTTTTTGGGGATAAACTGTTCATGTAAATCGAGAAAAATACAATGAATAATATTTTATGAAGAGTTATTATTACAACTGGAATGGCTTTTTTTAATGTAAGCTCTTTGTCTGTATTTTCATTCCAAGTTGTAAGGTCTAAGAAAATCAAGAATATCTATTAGAGTTTTAACAGTTAAAAAACTTGCAAGTGATACAATAGCAATTTGTAGTAACAAGCTTGAATCTGGGCTAAAACATTCAGATGCATAAAGAAGCTAGTATTCAAGTAGTACTATTAGGATGTTGAGAATGCATTAATATCTGTATGTAGAAGTTAGAAGGACCTAGTGATGCCCATACTTGCGTTCACTTATATGCTGACAACTATTTGGATTTAGGATGCCTAACATTTACCTACTTAGCATCCCCACCTTCTTTACATATCTGCTAAGAGCTAGTGAAATTGTTCAACTTTGAAAGGCTACATATATGAAGGTGATCACCCAAAAGGCTTCCTGCACAGCCAGATCGTCCAACATGAAGCATAAAATTTTGAGTAGTAGGTTTTATTTGACAAAGTTCTCAGGTAACAGAGATTATTTATTTCTTCGACACATGTTTGAGCTATTAATAAGTAGGCAATGAGATAAGAACCACTTTCTACGGTGAATATTATTAGACATATTCCAGGTAAATATGTGAGCCTTGGGAGGTGCTGTTACTCTCCAGTCACATAACTGACATTAATATCCTTTTTGATTCACCTGTAGAGCTTTTCCCCTTCTTCCATTTCCTATACCACCAGTTACACCAGATAATACCAACTGCAGACACCAATCCAAAAAACATGAAGATTGACCTCAGCAACCAAATATGACCCCTGTTCTTTCCTCTAGCCCTACAACCAAATAAGCCATTAACCTTTTCACACAATCCGGGGTTCCCTAAGAAGCTAACAGTGTCACGAGGTAGCTCCCACAACTCCGCTGGAACTTCTCCCGATAAGTTGTTGTAATTAAGATTAAGACGAGTCAAGCTCCTACATTTGGCCAACCCTACTGGAATTTCACCAGAAAAGTTGTTGAGCATCACCACAACCCTGTCTAAAACACCATTTTCACACAAGCTCGATGGAAGTTTGCCACAAAACTGATTCCTTGACACATCAATCCACAGCAGAGGCGAGTTTTTGCCAAGTTGATCAGGCAGTTCGCCCGTAAGACGATTAGCAAACAATTTTAATTCGGATAAATTAGGAGAGTTGGCAATGCTTTTTGGCACCTCACCTTCCAAATTGTTTGTTTGCAAATCCAGAGACTCAAGTGGCAATGAGCACAGCCCTTCTGGAATCGTCCCAATTAATTCATTGCTAGATGCATCAAATGACCTCAGTGCCTTCATGTCAGACCATCCAAACCTTGGTAACTCACCAGACAACAAGTTATTTTGAAGATAAAACTCAACCATGCGAGTCAAGTTGGTAAATGAAGTCAATATAACCCCTGCTAAGTTATTATACGACAGGTCAAGATGAACTAAGTTACTTAGTCGAGTCAGCGAGTCAGGAATTTCACCCATTAAGTTACAACTACAAAACAACAAAACCTCCAAATTTGTCAAGTTACCAAGTCCTGGCGGAATTCGACTTGGTGAAAACTGGTTAAACGACAAATCCAACCGCTTTAAACTCCTAATATTACCCCAAAATGCCGGGACAACACCATCTAGAAGATTTTCCCTAAGCAAGATTACTTCGATGGTTCTGAACATCCCGAACCTCGCAGGAATCTCTCCATAAAATTTGTTACCAGAAAAATCAATGACTGTAATGTTTGGAATGTCGAGTAAAGTGGCAGGGATTTTACCAGTGAGGAGATTTTGAGAGAGATTGAGGTGTCGTAGAGACTGACACATGGAGATGTCATCAGAAAGTGTGGAGTTGATTGAGTTGTTAAAAAATGAGATGAAACTCAAATTTGGAAGGCCGTGGCAGAGTACAGATGAGGGAAACGCACCAAGAATATGCGCGTTTGAGAGGTCAATAGAAGTGACAGAGAGAGTGAGTGGATCACAAGTAAGACCATACCAGTGGCAGGGTGAGTCAACGTCTCCCAGTTTCCAATCCGATAATACATTATCAGGATCGTCAAAATGCAAGTGCTTAATTTGGAGTAAAGTGGCTGCTTCTTGGTTGAGGGAGCAAGTAAACATAGGAGCAAAGGAGAACAGAAAAAACATAAGAAGAAGAAAAGAGGCCATTGAATGACAGGAGAGTGATTAAATGTTGGGAAGTAGTGTAAAAACCGATGGATGAAACAGGAGCCAACAGAAAATACTAAAACAAGAAGCAAATACAAAACCAAACAATTGAACCTGGGAGCTACTGTAGTAGTGCAGTTTGCCAAAGAAAGATACAGAGCAGAGCGAGTGTACTGATGATAGAAACCTACAACACGAAGAGCTTACATTATTTGTTAATGAAACTAAAAATAAAGATGAATGCAACCAGAATCTTGATTAATTGTCCTAACCAAACTAATCATGATCCTATCAATGAAGATCCTTTAAGAATGAAAGTCTTGAATCTTGTTGCTGCTTTTAGTGACTCATTATAAAAGTCTAATTGCAATGATGTATCAAGTGATGCATAGTATTAACATAAATCCAGATTTAGTAAGGCAGTTATGATAACAAGTCATTGATGGAAGGAACCCATTTCATTAAGAACTTCATCTAATCTAATCTGATTAGATTAGATGAAGTTCTTAATAATAATTCTATCATCTATGTTAAAGTTGGTGTTAAGTCTGCTGCTCTACCACCTGGACGTTCATTTTTCCGCACCATTAGCCACTCTTTGATTAATTGTCCTAACCAAACTAATCATGCTCCTATTAGTGAACATCCATTGATTCCTGCTTATGACGAAATTATTAAGAATCTGACTCTACTAACAGGCATATTTGCAATGATGTATCAAGTGATGCATATTAATAACATAAATCAAGATTTAATAAGCCAGTTAGAGAATCAGGAAATGAACTAGTCCAGACCATCTCATCTCCAATACTAATTACGTCCCACATAGCTATACTTATGTAGAGAACACAACTGAAAGACTTAAAGCAGCTCTTCAACCTTACAATAATAATTTTTTCTAACTGAAATGTGGTGTGTTGATCAACTTACATCTAGTCTGGTAATTGTGGTGTTTAAGTTAATTTAAAGGAGTTCGGACTAGGTTTTTTAAAGGGAAACTAAAAACATCAAAAACACATGTACTTGCAAAGATCACAATTATGTTCACAACTAAGTTGATAAAATATGTACCTGTAGATGTGTAGCTGCTGACTCTTCCTTCAAATTGGTAGAATGCAACTTGTGAGAGAATTGAATCAAAAGAAAATGCAGAAATTCGAAAGAAAAGTTACAAGAACTATCTCTCTGTCTCTCCCCCAAGTTCTCAAAAACACACTCTTTCCTCAACAAATGAATAAACATGAGTATGTACTGCATATTTTACGCGGGCTGTGTCCTGCTACAACTAGAAAATGTGTGTATTAGTTTACAATTTTTTTTTTAATTTTTAATTTTTTTAAAAAATAGAAAATCGAACTTAATCTGTAAAATTAACCTTCAAGAATTAATTAAATATATGTTATTTATATTTTTAATTTTCAAGTCGAAGCTTTCAAAATTCTCAATAATAGTTTGTTCTATCACTACATACTTTATACTTAATAATTACTTTTGACTTTATCATTATTTTTAGAAAGTAAATTATTTTTGTCATTGTATTGTAAAGAGGTTATTGAAATAGACAATAGACAATCTTATACCTGTACACAAACTTATACCTTTAGACAAAGTTAGCTGCAGATGAATATTTTACCGTATATAAGTAATATAACAACAAACTACAGATGAATATTTTACCGTATATAAGTAATATAACAACAAAAACCAAAGACCCATCTGCATCATCTTAGAAGAAAAGTTACTTCTCACTTAAAATTAATATATGTTATATAAGTTATAAGTAGATCTTCAAGTTTCGTAAAATAAAGTGTTGGATAAATTATAACTTAAAATTTTTTGGATTGATTTTCTAAAATTTATAAAATTGTTTTTATCGAAGTTTAATAAAGTATTTGTAATATATGATTTTAAATTAAGAATTCATAACTAAAAACAATCATCAATATATCAATATATATATATATATATATATATATATATATATATATATATATATATATATATATAAAGGAGGGTACGCGGGATCTTAGGTGGCATTCTAAGATTGTCTCAATCTATTTTTCCAATTTTTTAGGATTTTTGAATTTTAAATAGTAATAAATCAAAAAATTATCATTTAGATGTTAGAAGTAAAATAGGTGTTTGAATTTGTAGAGGATAAGTGTTCTAAGTAGAAGAGGTGTTCGAAATTGTAAAGAAGAAAAGTTCTAATCTATAAACAATAATTATTTTTTAAAAAAATTAAAAATAGAATAAGTATTCGAATTTACAAAGAAGAATATTTATCAATATTATTTGTTAATTATAGGATAGGTTGATATTATTTTATCCAAATTTAGAATTTTAGAATTTTGAATACTAATAAATAAAAAATATCTTATTGAAGGATACGAGCGTGAGAATATGTCTAGAATTCTATAATTTTAAATGTCAATAATTTAAATTTCTAATTAACCTATTTAAAGTAGAAATGATATTCGAAATTGCAGGGAATAGAGTTCTTAACGTAGATAAACTTTCGAATTCATAACAAACACATGTAATTTAAGCTATAAATTCTTAAGTTGGCTCCTACAACTATACTACTGTAAACAAAACCTTTTTTTTTGTCAGAATTGTAAACAAAATCTTAAATACAAAAAGGTACATTTTTTTTCACGTGTTTCTCTTTACTTGCCCATTTATATTTTCTGTTCTCTTTTTTATTTTGATCTTCGGCATGTCCTTGGTTATTTTTAATGGTTCTGTTTAAGTTCATCTTTACTTTCTTTTTTTTTGGACTAATAACGCTCTAAAATTTTAACATTACGCAGGAATCATCAATCAATATATATATATATATATATATATATATATATATATATATATATATATATATATATATATATATATATATATATATAGAGGGCTTCTCAGTGGAGATAATTGAGTAACTTAGGAACTAAACCATTAAATTTGAATCATCTAAAATAACCACCTCCATCTTATGATGTACCTGCACACACAAAACCCACCACATTTATACACGTTGAAATATAATTTTTATATAACTTTAGTTGTAATATAATTTTAACGGATATCAGTTATTTCATTGTGGTGTATTTTTCAATAATTTTCCACATACAGAACATATAACACTTTATAGAACATAATTTTTTTTTTTTGTACCACAATCTTTGCAAAAATTTTAAAATTAATTAGTACATGTACTGTTTATATTTTTACATTTTGTATTGTAATTTTTTGTTTTACAAAATTTGTGTTATGTATTTTATATTTACAATATTATACATTTTATCTTTTATCATGTAGTTTTACACAAAATATCTAATTTTTATTATATAATTTATTAGATGTAACATTTTTTCATACAGAAAATGACATTCATTTTGCAATATATTTGAATAAATTGTAATTCTACAAATATATATTATACTTACAAATTGTCATAATCTTTTTTTTTGAAATAAACTTGATTTATGTGATACGTGTGATACAATTGTTTATATAACCTTAGTTTTATAAGTAGTTTTTAAAAATGTATAATTATACATTTTATTTTTATTTTTTTAATTTAATATTTTATTTTGTATTAAAAATCATCAATTTGTAAATGGTATACTTTTCCCATTAATTAAAAAATTGTAATTTTTGTTATTTTTTTTATATTATGTTATTTCATAATATATTCCTTATATATTATATTTTTAGTTAAATTTTTTGTATTTAAAAATAACATTTTTTGTTTTTTTTAATATAAAACATTTAAAATTACCTAAAAATTATATGTAAACTTTTAATACTTAATATATTTTTTTTCGTATGTACTGTATTTGATATTTTTATGTGTCTTTTAATATATAGAACTTATATTTTTTCATATTCATTAGTTTTATGTGTCTCTCAAATCTCAATATACAAAATGTACTAACCTTTTATTAAGTATTTATTTACATATCTTAATGATCCTTTATATGTTGTGTTATGTATTTTATGTATTTTTATGTGATGTATTATCTTTTGTACTGTATTTTGTATATCTTAATGATCCTTTATATGTTGTGTTATGTATGTTATGTATTTTTATGTGATGTATTATCTTTTGTACTGTATTTTGTATTTTTAATGTGTTGTGTATAGTATATTTATACTTACAAATTGTGATGTATTATCTTTTGTGCTGTATTTTGTATTTTTAATGTGTTATGTATTATCTTTTGTGCTGTATTTTGTATTTTTACTGTGTTGTGTATAGTATATTTTATACTTATAAATTGTGATGTATTATCTTTTGTGCTGTATTTTATGTATTTTTATGTGATGTATTATCTTTTGTGCTGTATTTTGTATTTTTAATGTGTTGTGTATAATATATTTTATACTTACAAATTGTCATAATTTTTTTTGAAATAAACTTGATTTGTGTGATACGTGTGATACAATTATTTATATAACCTTAGTTTTATAAGTAGTTTTTAAAAATGTATAATTATACATTTTAATTTTTTTTGTATAATTTAATATTTAATTTTGTATTAAAAATCATCAATTTGTAAATGGTACTTTTCCCATTAATTAAAAAATTGTAATTTTTCTATGTGGCTGTAATTTTTTTATATTTTGTTATTTCATAATATATTCCTTATATTTTTTATTTTTAGTTTAATTTTTTGTATTTAAAAATAACGTTTTTTTTTGTTTTTTTTAATTTTTTAATTGTTTTTAATATAAAACATTAAAAATTACCTAAAAATTATATATAAACTTTTAATACTTAATATATTTTTTTCTTATGTACTGTATTTGGTATTTTTATGTGTCTTTTAATATACAGAACTTATATTTTTTTGTGATGTGTTAGATTTTTATGTGGTGTTTATATATTCATTAGTTTTATGTGTCTCTCAATATACAAAACGTATTAACTTTTTATTAAGTATTTATTTACATATCTTAATGATCCTTTATATGTTGTGTTATGTATGTTATGTATTTTTATGTGATGTATTATCTTTTCTGTTGTATTTTGTATTTTTAATATATTGTGTATAGTATATTTTGTATTTTTTTAAGAAAATGTTTTATTTATAATAATTTTTTCCTTGTTCTTTATTTTTTTCAGTAAATTTGAGATGTCATGTTTATGTATTCTATTAATACTAAGTTTTTTATAAATACAATATATATATTGATGTATGTAAGAATAAGAAAGATGTAAAAATTAGAATACATGTAGTAAGAAAATGGGTGATAGTTATTGATTGTGAACTTCTAAAATCAACTATCGGTTTTTTGTGTTGGTGTGTGTAGAACACGTGTAGTGCAGTTGAGTACGAGAGGATCTGGTGTGATTAAGCACATGATAAGTGGAGTTAGTTAATCTCATCCATTCATTTCATTTTAAAATTAAGGGTAATGATGTTGGTTACTTAGTTACTCAATTATATTGGTTCCTTTTTGAGCCAATATATATATATATATATATATATATATATATATATATATATATATATACATATAGGCATTTGCTCCATACAGAACACTCTTATATAACAAACAATAAAGAACACTATAAAATCATTTATTCCAATAGATCCATTGGCCCCGCCAGGGGCACCCAATACAAAAAGTTCTTATTTTTTTAGGCTCTATCCATCCAGCAAAAAAAAAATGAAAATTTACTGTTCATCGATGACGTCACTCATGACGTCATCGATGAACAGTAAATTTTCAAAAAAAAAAATTTTGCTGGATGGATAGAGCCTAAAAAAATAAGAACTTTTTGTATTGGGTGGCCCCACCAGGGGCAATGGATCTATTAGATATGAGGTGTTCTTTGTTGTTTGTTATATAAGGTGTTTGCTATGGAGTCCAACCTATATATATATATATATATATATATAAAGGAGGATACGCGGGAGTTTAGGTGACGCTCTAAGATCGTCTCAATCTATTTTTCTAATTTTCTAGAATTTTAGAATTTTAAACACTTATAAATAAAAAAAATATCATTTAACATATTAGAAGTTAAATAGGTGTTCGAATTTATAGAGGAGAAAAGTTCGAATTTATAGGAAGACATATGATTAGAAGTTCTATTGGAAGTAGAATAAGTATTTATAAAGCGTATGATTAAAAGTTCTATTGAAAGTAGAATGGGAGTTCGAATTTATAGAGAATAAGAGTTCAAATTTATAGAAAAAACATATAACTAAAAGTTTATATTGGAAGTAGAATAAGTATTTATAAAGCATAAGATTAAAAGTTCTATTGAAAGTAGAATAGGAGTTCAAATTTATAGAGAATAAGAGTTCGAATTTATAGAAAAACATATAAATAAAAGTTCTATTAGAAGTAGAATATGTGTTTGAATATATAGAGCATCCACATAACTAAACATTTTATAGAAAGTACGAACTTCTTAAATTAATTATTTTTTATATAAGTTAATTATACTTCTATTAAGAAAATTTATTCATAAATCCAATACTATTATCATAAAAAAGTCATCGTATTTAAAAAGAAAAGAATTGATGTGTTAACATTATAAAAGAACATTCTCATGTAGGAATCCTAAATAAAAATAGGAGTATCTATGATATAAAAAGAAAATAAGATGTGTTTTCATTTTCTAAAACTCCATAAATTTTAGAAAGTCTAGATAAAATATAAATTGGAATTCACTCTATTTTCTAGGTTTTAATTTTAAGGAAAATAGTTGTTGTGTAAGATAAGTATCATTAATAATATGTAATGATCTGGAATTTCGACCTAAACGAGAGCGGGTCAAAACATGTTTAACGGGAAGACGGCTCACTATAAAAGATTGTATTAGCTATTAAAATATCATTTTGATGTTATAAATTTTATTTTATTTTTAGGATTTGATTTTTATGGATAAACATTATCATACAAGTGATATATGTAAAAGTTAGGTTTTTGGTCTTAACGAGGGAACGGATAAATAGTAATAACCGTGTTTAACGAGAAAGCGATTCATTAGAGAATACCGTATAAAATGTTTTATAATATCATTTTCGTAACGAAAAGCCTTCAAATTTAATTTTTTTTATATGTTAACATAACAAAAAGACATTCCCATGCGGAAGTTGTAAATAAGTACATGAATATCTATAATATAGAGAAAATATAAGATGTATTTTCATTTTTAAAACTCTATAAATATTAGAAAGTTTAAAGAATATAAAAATTGGAATTTACTTTCTTTATATAATTAGTTAGAATTTCGATTCCAAATAAGAGCGACTCGAAACATATTTAACGGGAAGACGGCTCACTAGAAAAGATTGTATTAAATATTAGAATTTGATATTGATGTCATAAATTTTTTTTTATTGTTCGATTTTATGGATAAAAAATATTATATAAGTCTTTATAATATATGTTAAAGTTAAGATTTCAATTTTAACAAGAGAGCGGCCCAATCGAAAAAATAGTGTTTAGCAAGAAATCGATTCATTAGAAAATGATATTTAATTATTAAAATTTAATATTAATATTAGAATATAACGTAAATGTATTAATTTTAAAAAAAATATTATAACGCCGCCGCGAAGCCCGACGAATAATGGCCCTCTTTATCACAATTTTAAGCTAAAATGCCCTAAATATCACAACCTGAAAAAATTGCCTTTATTATCACAAAGTAACGCAACTTAAACTGGAGTTACTAAGCAACGCAACGGCGTGTGGCGTTATTGGCACTTTATTTTTTTTTAAAGCATCAACGCAAATTCAAGTCGCGTTGGTGACTTTAAAAATTAGTAGACTTAGCCGACAGTTAGCCGACAATAACCAATATAAAAGGAGTATAGACCATAACACATATAAAAACAATACACACACCCCACTTAGACGACAGTTGTTTAAAGTAGATGGAAATAATAAACTAATCAAGCTTGTATAAACTAACCAAAGCAAACGCTACATGAGATTGCGTTGGTGTTGGAAACGTAATCTTATATTGCGTTTATCACTTTCCCAAAAAAAAAAAAATCCCAGAAACGTGACACTCCCATGCGTTCCTAATAAACGTAAGATCATGTTGCGTTTATCTGTGATATTTTGGGCCTTTTTTTTCAGATGTGATATTTAGGACATTTTACTTTTAAATTGTGATAAAGAGGGCCAACACCCAAGCGCGGCTTTATCGGCTAGTTTATAATAATTTAGCAATAAGCCCACCTGCTTAGTTTGCCAAACGAATGGCATTAAGTCCGAACAAACTTATGTCCCAAATAAGAGGTTAAATGAAACGCCAAATGCAGACTAAATCTTTTTTCTTCAATTCAAAATCATAATGCAAGGATGGAGCTAATATAAAAAAAAAAGAACAAGAAGTCAAGAACCATAAATGAAAAAATGGTGTTAAGCACACATAATTTGTGAAGTAGTACTTTTGATACTTAGAGATTTACAATAGATCCCCCTATAGGGATGCATATATAACACACAACAAAATCGCAGGCAATACACACTAAATCACAATAAATTCAATCCACAAACCTAATTACTCCTTCAATTGTTGGCCGAAATTGAGATGCACTACTTGAGTTAATTGATAAAATTCTTTATACAAAACCTTGTGGCTCGTTCAAGGAGTGGATAGAATTCTCCGAAGAAGGCATCCAAGTAACAGCAAACAATATGGCATCTATGATGACAATTTGTCCCGACCCGATGGATATTCGACTCGTTCCGATTTGATTGGGTCTAACCGAACCCGAAATTTTGGATATGGATATGGATTTGGGATTTATTTCTAGACCCGAATAAATGTTGGGTCGGGTTTGAGTTTTGTCCAAACCGAACCGAACCGGACCCGAAACCCGAAATTTGAACCGAACTCATCTCAAACTCGAATCCGATCCAAAATACAAAATATATACATATATATTTGTGTATAATATAGTGTATTATGTATATAATTAAATGGTTTTAGTTATTAATTTTTTAATAGTCTAATTCTTTTAATACTATTAATTTAAGCTGCATTCAACTTAAGGTTACTATATCTTTCTCGTAATATCGTCAACAGTTTTTTTGTGTTCATAAACTATTAAGAGACTCTCGTCTTATAAAGCATTCCAGTCAATTTTTGACATATAAATATTACAAATTGATAGACATATTTTTACTATTCATCTTTTAATTATATGTATTTGGATGATGCATGTGCTTAATTAAAATCTACATTTTCCTTGACATTTGATTAAATATAGTGTTCTAATTGATAAATTATTGTTTAAAAAAACATGTTGATAAATAATTGTATAAGTAAATTGAGACCCGATTAAAACCCGAACCGAAACCCAACGAATCGGGTCTGGATCTAGGAATTCGGGTTTCAATCGGGTCTGGGTTCGGATCTGGATCCAACATATATATTTGGGTCCGGGTCTGGTTTTTACAAAACCCGAACCGACCGACCCGATTGTCATCCCTAATGGCATCTATATACGTCAACTTTAGAAATGAGGGCTCATATATACTATAGTTTGTCGGGCATTTTGTAAGGAAAAAAAACAAGGTACTGTTGTACAGACCGGTCCTAAAAATCACAAATGAATAACATATATTTTATTTTATATATCAGGAATCTAGGTTGAATTAAATATCAGAACAAACACCTAACAACATAAAGAGTATATAAATTGATAACTAATACACAAAAAATTTCATTATACATACATGCATGTTATGTAATCATATTTTTTTTTTGACAAAATGTAAATTCATTACTCCATTAAATCATTCGAGATATACTTCTTAACCTTGATTGGAACAGACCTCCAATCAAAAATACGATCAGGATACATATGTGACAATCGAGCAAGCTCATGTGCCGCCATATTCGCAGACCGCTTAATAAAATACAACTTCACGTTGTTAAACTCACGAACATTATTCCTACAATCCTCAATCACCTTACCAACCTTTGATCGCATGGGAGTTGCACTTCTAATAAGCTGCACCACCACTAGACAATCTGATTCTATGGTGACTGCATGCCAACCCATTCCTTTCGTCCAGCTCAAGGCCTCTTTTACTGCAATAGCTTCAATCAACATTGGATTCATCACCTCTGCAAAGCTGTTTGTTTTCGCTAAGAGCAGGTGACCATCGTGGTTACGAGCGACAAGCCTAATACCTGACTGTCCTTGGTCTTCAAAAACTGTTGCATCAACTGTGATCTTTACTTCATTCTGTTGTGGCTTTGTCCAGTACATTAATCAAACACATATACGATATGTACAAGTTTTGAACCAAATTATTAAAATAAGCATAAAAAACATTAGGGAAATTATGAATGATACCCCTTTGGTTTTTATTTTTACGAATGGTACCACTACTTGTTTTTGAGTTACAAACGGCACCACTGTGTAAATGATTTGCTATTAAACCAGCCACTCCGTCCATTAAACGTTAATTAAACGTTACAAGTAGTGGTACCATTCCAAAAGGGTACTATTCATAATCTTTTTATAATATAAATAATTAATTGATTACCTTTTTCAACTAAAACGTATAATCTTTTTTATACTTTCTAACAAATATATATATATATATAGGGTGCCCTTCCACAACCACGGGTGGCTGCGGAATGCCAACCATCAGGCGCAATGTTACATTGCGCCAGGTCGCATTGTTTCATTGCCCCAGGTCGCAATGTAACATTGCCCCATTTCGCAATGTTTCAATGCACCAGGTGCAATGTTATAATTTAATATATTTTAAAATAATTTAAATTTATGAATAATTCTATTGGATTGAAACTAGTTTTAACTAGTTTTTTTATAATGTTATAATTTAAATTTACACTACTCTTAAAGATTTTTCATTTTTTTTTATTTTCCCCATTTTTAAATGGTTTGTCAAATAAATTTAATAATTAAATTAAAAATGTAAAATGAAAAATTATGAACTTAAAATTCATACAAAACCAAGTGGTCATACTCACTATTTTTAGAAACAGACTGCAATTTGTAGTTTTTTAAAAGTTTTCATTGCTCCAGTACTACCTGAATTTTTTTATTAAGCAATTTTGATTTTTCTTTAATTACAATCAAATATTAAATTTTTTTTTAAAAAATCACTTATTATAACATTTTAAGATTTTAGAAGGTGCAAAAAAGTTTTTTTACATAATTTTGGCACAAGATGCCAAAAATTAGTACAAAATGGTAGTTTTATGCAGTTTGAATACCCTGTTTTACTCTGTTTGCTTGGGTTAGAGTAATCTAAGATGGGTGACCCCATGGGAAGTTTATTTTTGCAGAATTACCTGGCGCATTGATACATTGCGCCTGGCGCTATGTTTCATTGCTCTGTCTTTTAACTGCGCAATGTTTCATTGCGCCAGTACTACCAAAAATAAAGTAAAACTGGATTTTTTTAAGGATTATTTATTTTTCTTTAATTATAATCAAATATTACATTTTTTTTTAAAATTCGAATGTTTAAAAATAACTAATAATTGGCATTAAAAAATTTGAAATATTGCCATTATTATTATTATTATAAATATTTTCAAACTTTTATTATTTCATAATATTTATTTGAATGCTTTAATAATAGAAAATAAAGTAAAATTCAAATAAATAGAAAATAAGACGGAAAATGACAGTGATACCCTTAATTCCTTTGCATTGATTCATTGCGCCAGGCGCGGATGAAATTAATTCCCATACCGCATTGTTTCCTCTTCTTTTCAGTTTTAAACCCTACAAACACACAGACTCTTACGATTGGCGATCCTCAGGTGATTCCTCAGGTGATTCTTACGATTGGTTCGATTTCTGCAGTCATCATCATCAATTTATACATACACACTCGAGCTCGATTTTAAATTCCGGACTACTACTTCAACTCGTAATCTCTCAACTGTACATTTTATCGGTAATCCTCTGTTGTTCTTCACCTTCAGGCTTAAGTTGTGTTAATAGCTAAGCTACAGGTTGTTGTATGTATGTATTTTGACAATATTTGTTTTAATTTCAAGCTAGTTGTTTTTTTATTAGCGACATAAAAGTGTTTGATGAAAGTCCCCTTAGAATTTTTATTCCTGATTATTGCTTATCATGATGTATGTAAAGTGTTGGGATAGTGAAAGTGGTAATTGTTTGTTTCGGTCACTTGTTATATTTGTATGAGTCGGAATTGGTAGAGTGTGTTTGCCAAAATGGTTTATATTGAGCAAATAGCTTACTGTTTCATGAGCATGTATCACTTAATGATGATGTAAGAAAATTATTTAGTAAATTTAAGTGTTATAGTTGAATTTGCTTGCATCTGAAGACTGAAAGTAGTTTTGCTGATTTGCATACTGGATACAAACTTAAGTTATGAGATGGTCTAATTTTTTGATTTTGCACATTGCAGATACTATGGATATAGAGTGCGGGCCTGTCGATAGATCGCTTTTGACCATGCAGGATGAGCATATTATTACTGTGATATGGAAGGGGGGTAAGCGGGATAAGATAGATGTGAGACAGTTGACTACTATGCATTGGTAGTGGGATTTCAGGGAGCGTCAAATTGATTTGCTAGAGTTATGGGGTTTCAGGGCATTTGCATACCCTCAGTCGATTCCTCAGAACGACATTAGATTGATCACGGCCATGATAGAGAGGTGGAGGCCAGAGACGAACACCTTTCATTTCCCATTTGGTGAGCTGACCATCACATTAGAGGATGTTTACATGATCTTGGGCCTGCCTGTTTATGGTCGTCCCGTGACTCATTCGGAGCTTATGAAACCAAAATCATATTGGATGACGAAGTGGAAGGATTTGAGGTTGAACAAGAAGGAACGTAAAAAGATGTATGATGATGGGGTGATTCTTCACAAATTGAGGGAAAGATATAAGAAGATTCCCAAGACGAAACGTCCAGAATACATGGAGCAGGATGATATAGTTTACACCCGGGCTTACCTTCTATACATCATTGGGGGTGTGTTGTTTCCTTCAGGGAAATGAGACGTGGTTCATCCTCGATATCTACAGCTCATCCAGGATACTGGTGAGATTGCTGGCTATGCATGGGGAGCCGCTGTATTGGCTCATATGTTCAGGAGTTTGACCAGGGCTGCGCATAAGAGTGCCAAGGCTTTTAACGGATGCAGCATGCTTCTTATGTATTGGGCATGGGAGAGGTTGTTACCTGGTGCTCCGGAGATTGCACCTCATCAGGATTTTACACATCCGAGGGCATTGGCATGGATTCAGGCGCGGAAGAGGGTTAACCCCCACCACCATACAGGTCTGTACAGGGGTGACTTTGATAGCTTTGAGATTTGTTGGCTGACATGGCGGCCTTATGAGAGGTTTTATGATCGCATTGATGTGGATGACGAGTCTCATGACAGTGAGATGTTGGATGCATTGCATATTAGCCTCGGTCGACTCCTTCTTGTGTCTTTTGACATTGTCGAGTATGTCATGCCAGACAGGGTCATGAGACAGTTTGGTATGCTACAGCATATACCACGGGATCCAGTTGACATGTCTCAGCTGCGGAGGGAGAGGGAGTCTCGTTGGGGGCGGGAAGATCATTTTACGCTTTTGGCCCGGATCCGAGATGATTGGGATAGTTTTATGGCTACGGGTTTGCCTGTCGTTGAGGAGGTTGCAGACGCATGCATAGAGGAATACATGGACTGGTTCGGGCGTGTTAGTAAGTTGAGGATTGCTCCATTTCTGGCTGAGCATCCCACGGAGATAGTGCCTCGTGATTGGTACCCCCAACAGGACATGGCTGATGCGGTATGCTTCTATAGTTCATGCATTTTACTATTTTAGACCTTAATTTGTTAGATTTCTGCGCTTTACTCCTTAGTTTCTATAGTTCTTACATGATATACATGCTAATGATAAATGCAGCTAGATTGTGGCATGAGGATACTTCATGAGATGCACCTTCGTAACCCCCCTGACTGGTTCTATGATCTCATCCCTGAATTTTTATATCGTTATGATCGAGTCAATGCCGAGTGGAGGGGTCTTGGATTTAGCAGGCCTAGTTTTGATAGAGCCCCTAGTGCACATGATATGGATATTGACCCCAGCGCTCCTTCATCTTCGCAGCAGCCTCCACTATCTGTCTCTCAGAAACGTGTGCGTGAGGTAGTAATCTTTTAATTTTATTTGATACTTGTTATCTTTGAATGTAGTGGATTTGTATTACCATGTTATGTTATTGCAGGCCGAGACTACTGATTCTCCTCCTTCACCTACGCCAGATGCCACGACTAACATGCAGATTGCATATTTGAGGAGATTGTACGGGCATGGAGATGAATATCCATAGAAGGAAGAAATGTATTTTTATGAAAAAATGTATTTTGATGTTTTCCCCCCTCCCAAATTAGTATTAATGAATAAAAATCTTGATTTGAAGTTTATTCTAAACATTTTGTTTTATTGGCTTAAAATTTATCTCCAATTCAATTAACAAAAAAATATTATTTTAACATTTATCCGATTTTAAAAAATATTATTTGGGAAGTTGAAATTAAAAAGAATTTTTGGTAAAAAAAATAGTTTTTCATTTTTATATTTAACATTTGAAATAAATTGTAATTTTATCATTTTTCCAATTTTTAATTGAAATATTATAAAATAAATAATAAAAAAAACTGGGTTAAAAACTAGGTTGAATTTTGAAGAATTACCTGGCGCGTTGATACATTGCGCCCTACACAATGTTTCAATGCTCTGTCATATGACAGCGCAATGTTTCATTGCGCCAGTACTACATGGATTTTGCATAAGCAATTTTGATTTTTCTTTAGTTTTAATCAAATATTACATTTATAAAAAATATTCACTTATTATAACATTTTAAGAATTTAGAAGGTGTAAAAAATTATTATATTAAATATCACGAATAAAATAAAATTTTAAGCTTTTTTTGAATTTTAAATGCAAGATATATAAATAAATATTTTAAAATATTATTAGTTAAAAAATTAAAAAAATATTTTTTTTCCATTTTTCTGGAATTTTATATTAAATATCACGAATAAAATATAAATTTAATCTTTTTTCGAATTTTAAATGCAAGATTTATAAAAAAATATTATTTTTTATTACGTAAAAAATTACTGAAATAAATATGAGGGGAATTCGATTCTATTATATATTAGAATGGCAAGGATATTCAGCAGATGTGGCATTCCTGGCCGAGAGTGTTGGTTCGAAACAAAACTACGTAGTTAAGCGTGCTGGGATCAGAGTAATCTAAGATGGGTGACCAGATGGGAAGTTTTTTTGCAAAATTACCTGGCGCAATGATTCATTGCGCTAGGCGCATTGTTTCAATGCCCTGCCATATGACAGCGCAATGTTTCATTGCGCCTGTAGATGCTCTAACAGTTTTACACAGTCTTCCATGTGTTCCACTTTCATTCCCAAAAATTCAAATGTAATTTTCAAGTTACATTAAATTTAAAGTATAACCACAGTGTTCAAGTTACATTAAATTTAATTTTGAATTTTAATGTTGAGTAAGTTACATTTTTATCTATAAATTTAATTTGAATTTTAATGTTTATTTTCATGACCGAGCATTTGTCTTGATATGCTTATGTGCTATTTGTGCTAATTGATTTCCTAGAGATTATATTTTAATTCTTACGTATTTTCTATTATCATGATAAATTGGATTAATCATGACATTTTCTAGGGAATCTAAGAGAGAGACTGTTGCTATAGCCTAGCCTTGCATGCATCCATAACTGGTATTAATAGTCGTGTCTCCTCGTTTCATATTCCAAAATCACTTATACATATTCAGTAGCCAGTTACGATCTCTTCACTTCCAATTACTCTGTCCTCTCTGCAAATCTCTTCTCTTAAATCTACTTCAGTTATCTACCTCTTCAATGGCCCTCATCATGTACTCTAAATTCATCGAAGGAGTTTACTTCAACTATCAAGACTTTGTCATTGTGGTTGAAGGCTCCACCTATCCAGTTAATGACATTCCTGATTCGATAATCAAGAAGTTCAGCTTCGAGATGGAAATGGAGATGTCCTACTTACTAATGAGTTTCGTCATGGAGCAAGAGATCATTGCAGAAGAAAGAGAAAGGGAGAGGCGTCGTGCCTTAGTCGAACATGATCGTATCATTCGACTTGCTGTGACTATGTCCAGAATCTTTCATCGCCGAAGTGAAGCAGCCCAGAAGAAACAGAAGATCCAGGACCCTTCTAGTTCTTAGGATTTCTGTATTATGTTTTTAAAGAAAATGTTTGTCTTTACTTGCATCGATCATTAATGAAATCTGTTTGCTTCATTTCTTGTGTTCATTATTTGCTATAATTCTCAAATGTGTTATTCTATGTGTGTTTCACTTGATTAAACCTGCTATTTGCTTAACTGAGATATTTAAACATGACTCTCTAAAATTGTGATCATGATTTAGCAGTGTCAAGAAAAGATTCTCACATATTACTGAATATCACATAAACTTGGTTGAATTTTGCAGAATTACCTGGGGCATTGATACATTGCTCTGTCTTTTAACAGCGCAATGTTTCATTGCGCCAGTACTACAACATGGATTTTTATTTAAGCAATTTTGATTTTTCTTTAATTATAATCAAAAATTACATTTTTTTTAATAAAATCACTTATTATAACATTTTAAGATTTTAGAAGGTGCAAAAATATTTTTTTACATAATTTTGGCACAAGCTTCCAAAAATTAGTAAAAAACTGCAGTTTATGCAGTTTATGATCCTCTGTTTTACTCTGTTTCTGGAAATGGCGCAATGATGCATTGCGCCAGGCGCAATTTTTCAATGCGCTGTCATATGACTGCGCATTGTTACATTGCGTCAGGTCCAGAAACAGAGTAAAACTGGATTTTATTTAAAGAATTTTGATTTTTTTAATTATAATCAAATATTACCTTTTTAAAAAACAAAATTCAATTAGTATAACATTTTAAGATTTTAGAAGGTGTATAACAATATTTTTACATAATTTTGGCACATGCTTCCAAAAAATAGTAATAATTAGTAAAAATACATAACACATTTAATTGTTTTTTGGACAATTTCTTCTATCATGATTTGCTCCTTCTTCTCCGCACTTTCCGCACTTTCGTGGCTTCGTATTTGAAGTCGAAGTTTCAATACCACTTTTATATCTTTCCGCTTTCTTTCTTCCCTTCGTTTTTGACCTTGGTGGATCAAATATTGGATCATCTTGATAGTAATCATCTTGATAAAACGAATCATTCATCCTTTCCTTACGTTCTTCCGGGAAAGCATTTTTCACATGACATTTCTCTCTCTCAATCAAATTCATCACGTAATTGAACCGTGGTACGGAACAACTACCAATAGCACCCAAACCTTGAAAAGATTTGCACAATGCACTATACCTTGATGATTGTGATGCACCAACATTTGCAAGAACGGGAGGCGTATATGGTAGAGGTCCGGCAATTTGGTTGCCTTTCATTGTCCACCTAGGCATGATGTAATCTTTTGGTATTTTGGTTTTTTGTTGTTTATCGAGGTAACGGATCATGTGTCTACAAATCATTCCGGAATGTTCGAACTTTTTACAAGCACATTCAATCCTTTGGTCGATATGAACCGTCAATTGATAACTTCTTCTACGATTCTCCGGTACGGTAGACTTCTCCACCAAATACATTTTAAACAAGTAACATCCCAACCCTTTAGCTTTCTTCACGACATAACACTACAAGAAAAAGTTCAATAGACATCACACTTTAGACATCAGTCGTAAATGCCGCTGATGTTAAAAGATGTAATAACATCATCCCGAATTAAACTGATGTCTTTGTTATTTGTAGACATCACTCTTTTTAAAACTGATGTCTAAAGTCACTCTTTAAAAAATTAAAAAACGCGCGGCCCAATTATGTTTTCCCCCTTAGTGAAATTTTCACCCCCAAAATCAAAATCCCCCCCCCCCCTTAACCAAATATTATCCCCGCCCAAGCCCATACAGTACAATTATTGAGCTCTCAGACATATTAACATAAAATTATGATGTCTAATATCGGAAAAGACATCTTTTTCAAAGAAAAAAGGTGATGTGTATGTGAAAAATAACTTAGTTTATTATATGTTTTCTAGAATATATGGCATGCAAGTTGTTTATAAAATTAATTATATCTAACCTATTTTGTAGAACAACTGATGTGTATTGAATGAAAAACTGATGTCTATGTTAGCATAGACATCGGTTTCTGACTGATGTCTAGAATAGACATCTCCCACCTAGACATCACATCCAAAATAACATAGACATCGGCCAGAAACTGATGTCTATTGACCCTTTTCTTGTAGTGTAAGATTGACTTTTTAAAAGCTCCTTTTGAAATTGTTTAAACATTTCCTTGGTGTAAACTTCGGATGCATGAATTTCCAAGGACGAGTGCAATACTAGTCTTCTTTCGGTTTCCTCGGTGTCGAAATCACATTTAACCTCCTTAAGATATTGTGTCTCCAAAGCCTTTTGTGAATTTTCGATGAATTCTTCCAAACCGGTAGATGCTTGCACATATTCATCAAAAAAGCATTCATAGACTCGCTCCTTGAGGTAGTGGTCATACCGGCGGAAAAATAATTTCTCGTGTAAGCACCGATCCATTGATCTCTAATAACATACATTTGATTTAACCAAACATGATCCTCAAGTTGGTACTTCTCGACCAATTCCTCCCACTTACCTTTGAATTCCGTTGGTGACAACGACTTGTACACACATGCATTGAAATCCGGTTTGAAATCCGGATAGTTGGTGTACAAATTAGACAACTTCTCGGGAAACTTATTACTTATATGCCATGTACAATATGTATGCTTTGTATGTGGCATAATCTCAGCAATAGCATTACTCAAAGCGATGTCTTGATCGGTGATAATTGTCACGGGCGGTTTGTTGTCAACGGCCTCCAACCACGTTTTCAAAACCCACTTATAAGATGGCTCTTTTTCATCCCTTATGAGTGCAAATCCAAACAAAATATTTTGGTAGTGGTGATTTACCCCCGTAATGGGTATGAAAAGCATACAATACCTATTCGTCCGATAAGTCGAGTCGAACGTAACCACTTCACCAAAATTTTTATATGCATTCATGGATCGAGGATCTACCCATACCAAACCCCTAACACGATTCTCCTCGTCCACATCAACTCGATAGAAAAATTTGCCAAAATTAGTTTCTTGTTCTAATTCCCGAAGTAAGACCAAACCACACTCCGCATCTCCTAAATCAAATACCCGGCGTCGAATGTCACGTATGACATTACGCACGTCTTGTGGGGAGAAACCAAGATTTTCAACACCGCCACATGTCTCGCTTAGATATTTCATCACTTTTGCCGTCTCGATGCCGGATTTGTTAAACAACTCAATAATTGATTTAGTGATTGGATCTATGTTTTGTGACCTTTGAAAAAATTGAACCTTATCCGGTGTCACCATAGCATGATTGTGTTTCAATACGACCGAACTTATAATCCATTTATTTGTTTGCACTTTATGAACTACGCACATGCGGGCTTGACAATTTGTTCGTGGAATTACATCTCTAATACGTTTATCTTTATCACGACCCATTAAATTCAATGGTTTTGTTCTTCCACCCTTCCGACAAATAAAAAATCGGGATGATGGATCCTTAGTTCCTAAATGATTATGCGTATTCCTAATTATTATCTCAAATCCGACACTTCGACCATAATCCCTATAAAATTTTGTCGCCTCATCTAATGTGTCAAAAATCATACCAACACTAGGCACAACATCATTAATATTCGGAAATGTAAACCCACAATTTTCGTTTCCGATATTAATATCACCATCATCTTCATTATAATCTTCACCATCATTTTCTACATTCACCTTATTTTTACCTTTATTAACATCATTTTTTCCCGCATCATCATCATCATCCACATTCATCTTTTCTTTACCCACATTATCATAGTCATCGACATCAATTATTTCATCAATAAATAATTTTCGAGAAACCGGATTTTTTCTAGCGGGCGTAGTAACTTCATAATCATAATCATTATGCTCCTCACTAGATGAACTAAAATCATTAAATAAAAATGTTGCCATAAAAACTAACCTTTTTTTGATAATATTTGACCTCCAAATGATAAGCAAAATTGCACTTTGAAACCTTAAAAGATATTTTTTTAACGATGTTAGGAGAATGGAAAATTTTTAAGTATGTTGGGAGAATGGGAGAATATTGGAAGAGTGGGAGAATTTAAGGATTTGGAAGAACATTGATTTAGAAAGTGATGGTAGTGAGAGTTCACGGTTGAGAGAAAGAGAATGGATTGAAGAATGGGAGAATTCATTGTTTGAAGAATTTAGATTTAGAAAGATTAAAGTAATAAAGTGTAAAGTAGTAAAGTGAGTTAAGGGGTCCAGGTGTTTTTCTGTTTTCTGGATCAATAAAACAGTGCCCCATTCTAGCCACCCACCACCACCAACCTAGATAAATAAAAGATATCTACGAAACAGGCGCAATGTTTCATTGCGCCAATGGAATAAGGCGCAATGTTTCAATGCGCCGGACAACAATGTATCATTGCGCCAAATGCAGCTGGCGCAATGTTTCATTGCTCCAGGCGCAATGAAACATTGCTGCATTGTTTTTAATGTATATTTAATTATTTAAAATTAAAAAAATCATTATTATCGCATTACAAATACTTAATTTAGTTCACTTAACTTAATTTAGTTGAATAAAAATTTATTTCACTTAATTTGAATATTTAGTTGTGAATTTTGTTTGAATGTATGTAGTTATGCAACTATGACCTTATCAATTAAGTTAGAGTTCTGTTTTGTAATTTGTATCTTAATAATCGTAAGTTGATAGGTACAAAGAAGAGGTACCGCTTCGTTGAAAAACAAACGATAGTAGTAATATAGATGATAGTTAGATGATAGTTCATTCTTAAGAAGTTAAAATAACTCTTAATATATATTGAGACCTTATCATTCAGTTAGAGTTTTATTTTGTATCCTTAAGTTTAATAAACATTGCGATTGATATGTACACAGTAGAGGTACCGCTTCGTTGAAAAACAAACGATAGAAGTAATATAGTAGTTAGATGATAGTTCATTCTTAAGAAGCTAAAATAACTCTTAACATATTATTGAGACCTTATCATTCAGTTAGAGTTTTATTTTGTATTTTGTATCCTTAAGTTTAATAAACGTAAGTTAATATGTACACAGTAGAGGTACCGCTTCGTTGAAAAACAAACGATAATAGTAATATAGATGATAGTTCATACCCAAGAAGTTAAAATAACTCTTATTGAGACCTTATCATTCAGTTAGAGTTTTATTTTGTATTTTTTATCCTTAAATTAAATAAACGTAAATTTAAATGTAAAAACTAGAGGCAACCCTCGTTGAAAAGCATACGAGTTTTATTTGTAATTAATATATTTCAATTTTTAAATAATTTAAACATATTTGTAATATAGTAATTAATTGCGGTTACTAAGATTTGTTTTGAAATCATATTAAAAAACATTATAACATTAAGTTAACATTATATTAAAATAAAAACAAAAATATACCTGGGGTATTGAAACATTGCGTCCTGCGCAATGTTACATTGCGCTAGGTGCAATGTCACAAAGCGCCATGCGCAATGTTACAATTCTCCAGGCATATTTTTCACCCAATCCTGGCGCAATGTTACATTGCGCCAGTCGCAATGTTACATTGCGGTTGGTGGATATCCATCCGTGGTTCTGGACCGGCTTCCATATATATATATATATATATATATATATATATATATATATATATATATATATATATATATATATATATATATATATATATATATATATAATGAAGGGCATATATTTTATTTAAAGCCCTTGAAATTAATGGATCCAATACGGTCGCACTGGACCCAAACAAAACGATATCTTCGTAACTAGCCGTTATCGGCCTTTGTTTTGTCAGATCTGCAACTTCTGACCGGCGCATCGCCGGAACTCCAATCAATTTTCAGCTTAACCTGTCTTCTCATTTCTATTATTTGTCTTTCTGTTTTAATTTGTATTTTCAGTCTCTGTTTGTTCCCGTTAAGTTCATCAACCTCCCCTCCTCTACGTTCTTCCTCATCCTCACCATCTCTAACCCTGACCCCTTCTCCATTTTTCCTCCGACCTCCAACCATCGCATAACCATCGCCACCCTTTTTCCCATCCATCTAGTCCAATCCCCGTAACTCACAGTCCTCTTCGACCAACCCCTCTTACATCCGCCTTCCACCTATTTCCGCCCGCCAACCAGCTCTCTTTTTCGTCAAAACAATTAACCCTCAAACCACTCCCCTGTTCATTGCCTTCTCTCCGTTCGCTGCAACTCGCTTCCCCTCTAATTAAACAAATCTGAACCATCTACTCTCCGTCTCTTAATTCGAACCGATTTAACCCCCCTTTTCTAAATTCGAATTGTCAAAACCTTCTGTAATCCTCTTAACCGGTCACCCGTTATTTGGATCTCGTCTGTATTAACTCTGTCCAGCCTCCATTCCTTAGCCCAACCATCTACCGCATTCCTCCTCTAGCCCAAATCGTTGGCTCCTCTCCTCCTCCCTCTCAGTCGTTTTCTTTTCCCGACCTTCTAACACATCACCCCCCTTCAACCCTCAACCCTCCTACTCCTTCAACCTCCTACTACTTCGCCTGTTAACCCTCAACCCCTCCACGCCGTCGACCCTCAACCCCCCCTTCCCTGTCCGACCCGCCTTTTCCCAATTCCCTTTCTCTTTCCCAGGTTCGATTAGTATTAGTGTTAATAGTATAGGTACTATTAGTATTATTTCTACTACTATTATTAATATTATTATTTTATTTAATTACTTTTATTTACTTTCTTTACTATTACTATTTTATTATGTTTTATCGATGTCGCGTTTTTTGCGTGTTGGCAGTCTAAATATAGGTACCCTAAATGGCAAATTTTTGGAGCTCGTGGATGTATTGAAGAAGCGAAGAGTGGACGTGGCATGTATTCAAGAGACTAGGTGGAAGGGGGCTCAGTCTAGAGAAGCGAACGGGTATAAGTTGTGGTACTCAGGTCTTGCCAACTCGAGGAACGGAGTGGGTATTCTTCTGGCGAGTGATCTTAAAGACAACGTCGTGGACGTGAAGAGGTGGAATGATAGGATCATGTCCGTCAGAGTGGTGGTTGGGGAGAAGGTGGTGAACGTGGTGTGCGCGTATGCCCCTCAAGTCGGTTTGGGCGACTCGGAGAAGGAGGCTTTCTGGGTCTGTTTAGATGAGTTGGTCGGAAGCATTCCGGATGACCAACTTTTAGTGTTTGGTGGCGATTTTAATGGTCACATTGGTGAGAGGTCGGATGGTTATCCCAGCGCCCATGGGGGTTTCGGCTTCGGGGTCAGGAACGTCGGTGGGTCAGTGCTGTTGGAGTTTGCTACTGCCCAGGAGTTGGTGATTGTGAATTCTGTTTTCCAGAAGAGGGCTGAGCACCTCATTACCTTTAGCAGCGGGGGTCTCAACACTCAAATAGATTACCTTCTTATGTGAGAATGAGGGTCTATTAATAGGATTTACAAATGGGCCTTCATGGATCTTCAAAGAGATATTACAAGTGGACTATTCTATGGCCCAACATAGACTTTCATTCACCTGGCAATTACGTAATTGTGACATCGTAATATAGCACATTAATAGCCTGCAAAAGTAGACTAGAACAATACAAGAAATTGTGATAGTAAACTGACCTTCCACGACTTCTTTGAAATAGGTTTCTTCACGGCAACATAAACACCGTCACCTGGCTTAACAACGCTGCAAAACAAAGGAATATATGTATATATTGAAATCACATTTTAGTACCAATCGTTTTCTGAAAACCAACAGTTTGATATTAATATAATTACATGCTACTACTCAATAAATAAAGTATGTGTTTATTGTGTTTAAAGGCAATATATGATCTTTGTAGCTAGTCTCGTATAGCGACAAAATTTATCAAAAAATCTATTAAAATTTTTAAAAGTAATTTTATTAGGAGTCATCAAAAGTATTTTAAAATTTGAGGAACTCAACAAGAGTCATTAAAAATCTATTAAAATTATTCTCCCAAAAATTATCATTAATAGTCATAATCTTACAAAAATCTGTGAAAATCAGATTTAATAAATAGTGAGATTGAGTTTGACCATATATAATCAATATGTAAAAAAATTATAAAATTTTTAAAGTTGAACACATCATCTTGATATCATCATTTATTTATTTTTTTCATTTTACATAATACTACGCGAATACGTTAACTAAAGGTTCGATAAATTTTACATAATCACTACTTCACATTAGAAATGCTCTAGATCATCTTTTTTTTTTTTTTGCTAAATATCTTTTTTTTAATATGATACAACTATTTTCTTCTCTTTTTTAGCTTTTCCAAATATCATGAATTCAAGTATTCAACTCTATGATTCTCTTCTTTAGTTTGGTAAATTATAATTTCACTGAGCAATACAATACCGTTTTTAAAACTCTGTTCATATCGAAATTTTAGCATAGGTCAAATCTTTGTACTTTATTATAGTAATTATTATAATAGTAGCATATCAAATCAAATAATATTATTTATTCTTTTAGTTTCCTTAGATGTAATAATTAGTCCAATACATGGTTGTAAAAATCGGTAAAAATCGGTAATCGGTATAAATCGGTTGAGGTGCCGATTTAAGATTAATCGGGTAATCGGGGATTAATCGGAATGATTAATCGGAGTACTAATCGGATATTATAATAATATTTAATATATTAGTCTAATTTACAATTAAACATATCATTTTAAATAAATTCACAGGATTAATCGGATTTCAAATATCAAATCGGTTGGTTACCTTACAGAGGATTAATCGGGGATTAATCGGCTAAATCGGGGATTTTTAGAACCATGGTCCAATACGATTATTTATGTTGAAACATTTTTATAAGATTGAATTTCAATTTTATTTAATTATAACTAAATTGTTAGTCACTCATGTTTAAGTAAACTCATATTAACAAAACTATTGTATCCAAAAACTTTTCAAAGTTATACATGATCATTTTGATTTGTGAATTGATTTGTGAATACATATTTATATAAAAATTTTATATATTTTGATCTAAAATAAATGTTCAAATGTCTAGATATATATTTGAGTATTAACTAGTGTCCGATAAGAAAGCCTGACAAAATGAAGAAACGTAAGCAAATCGTCTCCATTAATATTAGCAACATATCAATTTATTCCTTCCAAAAATACATAATTTAAAAATCAATTGTACCTTATCAGTATTAATTGAAATATATATATTCCTTTACCCTCTTACTCTTTTCAAAATTTAGCTCTTTTCAAAATTTAGAATTTCTTTTTAAAAAATCTAATGATTATCTAGAAGATTGACTCTCGTTTATGAGTCAATCTCGTCCTAATATGGATCGGCTAATAGTTACATAATAAAATCATGCACATTAATAAACAAAATCATATTCTTAATTATTGTTAATTATAGGGGTGTAAATGAGCCGAGCCGAGCCGAACTCTAAAATGTTCATGGCTCGTTTGTTAAGAAATTATCGAACTCGAACTCGAGCTCGAACTTGAATCGAGCCAAATAATGTGTTTGAGCTCGGTTCGTTAAGATAAAATGTTGTTCGCGAACAGTTCACGAACAGCTCACGAACATGTCTCATGAGTTTACTCACGAACTTTTACTTTCGAACAACTCATTAAGCTTGTTCATGTAATTATGCTCACGAATAAATCTTAAACATTGTTGGTGAACTTATGCTTACGAGCTCACTTATGAACAACTCATAAGTTTATTTCGTTATTTTTGTATACAAAAATCTAATATTAAAAAAAATAAAAAGTCCAAAATTAAATAATTAAAATTTTGTCTCAGCACTACAAATAATAATAAATCATCAACCAATAAAATTCTCACATCTCCAGTTCCAAAAAACAAACAAAGTTTGATTTAAAAAATAAAGGGCAAATAAATGTAATTATTTGATATAAATAAACTTAAGTTATTAAAACTTAATCATTTAAAAATTTGAAGCTTGCACCAACATATAGGAGATTATTTATCGAATTTGTTTATGAACCGCTAATGAACTCGTATACCAAGCATGTTAACGAGTTCAATTATCGAACTTATTCACGAACATGTTCATGAGCTATGTTTACGAGCATGTTCACGAGCTATGTTCACGAGCACGTTAATCGAACTTGTTCGCGAGCTATCGAGTCGAACTTTACTGTGATCAACTTCAGCTCGTTTATAAATCGATCCTTAAAATCATGTTCAAGATCGACTCGTTTGTGAATCGAACCGAACTCGAACCGAACTTTTTTCGAATCGAACACCGAACCGTTCACGAGTGTATCGGTTCATTTACAGCCCTAGTTAATTATGATTTGTTACCATAACCTAATAAGTAACGACCTAAAAACTTTTGGTACAAATACAGGTTTCAACCATAATAATATGTAACAAGATCTTAAAACCTTTTGGGACAAATACAGGTTCAGGGTTGCTTAGTCAATTATTAAAATTTATACGTACAATTGAAGTTGTTTTAATGGCTGAGAAAAAGTTACTAGTATTTTTCATGTTGTCGGGGATGCTATTTATCATGCTTGGAACAAGTTTTACCGATGGGCTTATTACATGTTGCCAAGTTTGCTACAGACAATGCGAAGATTTTAGGGGCGAAATAAGCCAGAAATGTTATAGAGATTGTGTCCAGAAGAATTGCCATATGCCTTGCAACTTCAAATTTTTCAGTGGTATGATTTCTCTATACATTAGAACGTAGATATATCTCAATTTGCATTCATGTTAATATATTTATGTACACTGATAACAAAAATGACCATATTTATGTGTGTCTTTGATTGTTACAGGTAAAAAGACCGAAAGTGGGAAGGTGGAGATCAATGGCTAAAAGAAACTAGTATAGAATAAGAATCATGCATATTGATTTCTGTTTGATTCAGTTTTTGGGGATAAACTGTTCATGTAAATCGAGAAAAATACAATGAATAATATTTTATGAAGAGTTATTATTACAACTGGAATGGCTTTTTTTAATGTAAGCTCTTTGTCTGTATTTTCATTCCAAGTTGTAAGGTCTAAGAAAATCAAGAATATCTATTAGAGTTTTAACAGTTAAAAAACTTGCAAGTGATACAATAGCAATTTGTAGTAACAAGCTTGAATCTGGGCTAAAACATTCAGATGCATAAAGAAGCTAGTATTCAAGTAGTACTATTAGGATGTTGAGAATGCATTAATATCTGTATGTAGAAGTTAGAAGGACCTAGTGATGCCCATACTTGCGTTCACTTATATGCTGACAACTATTTGGATTTAGGATGCCTAACATTTACCTACTTAGCATCCCCACCTTCTTTACATATCTGCTAAGAGCTAGTGAAATTGTTCAACTTTGAAAGGCTACATATATGAAGGTGATCACCCAAAAGGCTTCCTGCACAGCCAGATCGTCCAACATGAAGCATAAAATTTTGAGTAGTAGGTTTTATTTGACAAAGTTCTCAGGTAACAGAGATTATTTATTTCTTCGACACATGTTTGAGCTATTAATAAGTAGGCAATGAGATAAGAACCACTTTCTACGGTGAATATTATTAGACATATTCCAGGTAAATATGTGAGCCTTGGGAGGTGCTGTTACTCTCCAGTCACATAACTGACATTAATATCCTTTTTGATTCACCTGTAGAGCTTTTCCCCTTCTTCCATTTCCTATACCACCAGTTACACCAGATAATACCAACTGCAGACACCAATCCAAAAAACATGAAGATTGACCTCAGCAACCAAATATGACCCCTGTTCTTTCCTCTAGCCCTACAACCAAATAAGCCATTAACCTTTTCACACAATCCGGGGTTCCCTAAGAAGCTAACAGTGTCACGAGGTAGCTCCCACAACTCCGCTGGAACTTCTCCCGATAAGTTGTTGTAATTAAGATTAAGACGAGTCAAGCTCCTACATTTGGCCAACCCTACTGGAATTTCACCAGAAAAGTTGTTGAGCATCACCACAACCCTGTCTAAAACACCATTTTCACACAAGCTCGATGGAAGTTTGCCACAAAACTGATTCCTTGACACATCAATCCACAGCAGAGGCGAGTTTTTGCCAAGTTGATCAGGCAGTTCGCCCGTAAGACGATTAGCAAACAATTTTAATTCGGATAAATTAGGAGAGTTGGCAATGCTTTTTGGCACCTCACCTTCCAAATTGTTTGTTTGCAAATCCAGAGACTCAAGTGGCAATGAGCACAGCCCTTCTGGAATCGTCCCAATTAATTCATTGCTAGATGCATCAAATGACCTCAGTGCCTTCATGTCAGACCATCCAAACCTTGGTAACTCACCAGACAACAAGTTATTTTGAAGATAAAACTCAACCATGCGAGTCAAGTTGGTAAATGAAGTCAATATAACCCCTGCTAAGTTATTATACGACAGGTCAAGATGAACTAAGTTACTGAGTCGAGTCAGCGAGTCAGGAATTTCACCCATTAAGTTACAACTACAAAACAACAAAACCTCCAAATTTGTCAAGTTACCAAGTCCTGGCGGAATTCGACTTGGTGAAAACTGGTTAAACGACAAATCCAACCGCTTAAAACTCCTAATATTACCCCAAAATGCCTGGACAACACCATCTAGAAGATTTTCCCTAAGCAAGATTACTTGGATGGTCCTGAACATCCCGAACCTCGCAGGAATCTCTCCATAAAATTTGTTACCAGAAAAATCAATGATTGTAATGTCGAGTAAAGTGGCAGGGATTTTACCAGTGAGGAGATTTTGAGAGAGATTGAGGTGTCGTAGAGACTGACACATGGAGATGTCATCAGAAAGTGTGGAGTTAATTGAGTTGTTAAAAAATGAGATGAAACTCAAATTTGGAAGGCCATGGCAGAGTACAGATGAGGGAAACGCACCAAGAATATGCGCGTTTGAGAGGTCAATAGAAGTGACAGAGAGAGTGAGTGGATCACAAGTAAGACCATACCAGTGGCAGGGTGAGTCAACGTCTCCCAGTTTCCAATCCGATAATACATTATCAGGATCGTCAAAATGCAAGTGCTTAATTTGGAGTAAAGTGGCTGCTTCTTGGTTGAGGGAGCAAGTTAACAATGGAGCAAAGGAGAACAGAAAAAACATAAGAAGAAGAAAAGAGGCTATTGAATGAAAGGAGAGTGATTAAATGTTGGGAAGCAGTGTAAAAACCGATGGATGAACCAGAAATGCTAAAAACCAGAAGCCAACAGAAAATACTAAAAACCAGAAGCAAATACAAAACCAAACAATTGAACCTGGGAGCTACTGTAGTAGTGCAGTTTGCCAAAGAAAGATACAGAGCAGAGCGAGTGTACTGATGATAGAAACCTACAACACGAAGAGCTTACATTATTTGTTAATGAAACTAAAAATAAAGATGAATGCAACCAGAATCTTGATTAATTGTCCTAACCAAACTAATCATGATCCTATCAATGAAGATCTTTTAATAATGAAAGTCTTGAATCTTGTTGCTGCTTTTAGTGACTCATTATAAAAGCCTAATTGCAATGATGTATCAAGTGATGCATAGTATTAACATAAATCCAGATTTAGTAAGGCAGTTATAATAATAAGTCATTGATGGAAGGAAACCATTTCATTAAGAACTTCATCTAATCTAATCTGATTTTTACTAGCCCTTTTTTGAGTGATACGAACAGGTATATTTGCAATGATGTATCATGTGATGCATATTAATAATATAAATCAAGATTTAATAAGCCAGTTAGAGAATCAGGAAATGAACTAGTCCAGACCATCTCATCTCCAATACTAATTACGTCCCACCTAGCTATATACTTACGTAAAGAACACAACTGAAAGACTTAAAGCAGCTCTTCAACCTTACAATAATAATTTTTTCTAACTGAAATGTGATGTGTTGATCGATCTTTATTTTAACTCTCCTTATGTTTTACCAACTTACATCTAGTCTGGTAATTGTGGTGTTTAAGTTAATTTAAAGGAGTTCGGACTATGTTTTTTAAAGGGAAACTAAAAACATCAAAATCGCATGTACTTGCAAATATCACAATTATGTTCACAACTAAGTTGATAAAATATGTACCTGTAGATGTGTAGCTGCTGAGTCTTCCTTCAAATTGGTAGAATGCAACTTGTGAGAGAATTGAATCCAAAGAAAATGCAGAAATTCCAAAGAAAACTTACAAGAACTATCTCTCTGTCTCTTCCCCAAGTTCTCAAAAACACACTCTTTCCTCAAGAATTGAATAAACATGAGTATGTACTGCATATTTTACGCGGGCTGTGTCCTGCTACAACTAGAAAATGTGTGTATTAGTTTACAATTTTTTTTTTAATTTTTATTTTTTTTTAAAATAGAAAATCGAACTTAATCTGTAAAATTAACCTTCAAGAATTAATTAAATATATGTTATTTATATTTTTCATTTTCAAGTCGAAGCTTTCAAAATTCTCAATAATAGTTTGTTCTATCACTACATACTTTATACTTAATAATTACTTTTGACTTTATCATTATTTTTAGAAAGTAAATTATTTTTGTCATTGTATTGTAAAGAGGTTATTGAAATAGACAATAGACAATCTTATACCTGTACACAAAATTAGCTTGCAGATGAATATTTTACGGTATGTAACAACAAAAACCAAAGACCCATTTGCATCATCTTAGAAGAAAAGTTACTTCTCACTTAAAATTAATAAAGTTTAGTAAAATAAAGTGTTGGATAAATTATAACTTAAAATTTATTGGATTTATTTTGTAAAATTTATAAAAATGTTTTTATCCAAGTTTAATCAAGTATTTGTAATATATGATTTTAAATTAAGAATTCATAACTAAAAATAATTTCTAATAATTTAGCAATAAGCCCACTTGCTTAGTTTGCCAAACGAATGGCATAAAGTCCGAACGAACTTATGTCCCAAATAAGAGGTTAAATGAAACGCCAAATGCAGACTAAGAGGGCGTTTGAGATTGCTTAAAATAAGTTAATTTTGATTTAATGAAGGTGTTTTTAACTTAAAAGAGAAAGTAAAGTTGTTTGCTTTAAGTTGAATGAAAGTGTTTGGGTAATTTTGCTTAAAGTTAAATGGAGGTTTAATAATTTTGACTTAAAGTGAAATTTGACTTAAAAAAATTTAAAATTCATAATATTTGAACTTTACAAGAATTGTAAAAAAAAAAAAAGAAAAAAAACACCATAAGTCGTAAGTCATACTCCCTCTGTCCCTTTTGATTCTTAACACTTTCTATTTTGGGATGTCCCAATAGATTGTTAACATTTCCTAAAATAGTAAGTTTTAACACTATTACAACCACTACTTCACTTATTTTAACAATACTTTACACTATTACATCCACTACTTAACTTATTTTAACTATAAAATTACTATTACACCCACTACTTCATTTATTTTAACAATATTACACCCACTATCTTGGTTTCCGTTTAAAAAGCAAACGTTAACATCCCATTGGGACGGAGGGAGTAAGTCATAAGTTAAAAGTACCTAAATGGAACTTCTGACTTAAAGCAGTTTTTTAATTTAAAGCGGGCTTAAATCCCATGTTGCAAAACAGTTCAAAATCAACTTAAAGCCGGCAAAAACAAAAAGCGGGGTTGCCCAAACGGGCTCTAAATCTTTTTTCTTCAATTCAAAATCATAATGAAAGGATGGAGCTAATACAAGAAAAAACAAGAACCATACATGAAAAAATGGTGTTACGCACACATAATTTGTGAAGAAGTACTTTTGATAGTCAGAGATTTGCAATAGACCCCCCTATAGGGATGCATATATTGTTGGAAATATTCACTAATATAGTAAAATAGAGGCAGTTATATATCTAAAATCAGTAGCTTAACTCTCTATTTAGAGGAGAGGCCAAACGTAACTGATACCACCCACATTAATATTGTAACCCCCGTTCCATTTAATAAAAATGTAACGGTTGATTTAATATAATAAAAACGACTGTAACAGCTGATTTTCAATTAAATAAATCGTAACAGTTACGTATATATATTATCCACACATATCAGTTTTTATTTAAACACATAAATAAAATCCCTCGCCCAGGTCGCTTCGCGTACGCGAGACGCCGAGACATTCGCCCAAATCGCCCTCCGACCGAGCCGACCCGAGTCGAGACGTGACGTGTCGTGGCGAGGCAGGCGGCGGCGGCGCGCGCGTGGAGCACACAGTAACACCATGCACCATCATACACCTTAGTAGTTGTACACTACCCATGTGTGTGATTCTATATAAAGCCAACAACCCCCTTTATTTATTTCAATGTGGGATAAATACACATTCTCATTTTCAAGCTCTTTCAAGCTACCCACTTCAACTCAATTTCTCTATGGGTTTCACTAAGAAAATTACTTAGACCCATATATGAAAATTTAAGTCCTCATAGCAAGGAACAATTTCAAATCGTTAAAATCCGGAATTAACATCAAGAACATAAAATACTTATGCTCCAAAAACTCCATTTTCTAACAATCCCCCACAAATCCATAAAGAAATGCTTCAGGTTTCTCATCATGACTTGTTTTTCAGAATCGGTACCCTTCCGGGTTTGAACCCTCCTAAGTCCCCTACTTCGATGACTACCGGATTCAGATGGAATGTTTCACCTTGAATCTTAATCCGTTTGATGTAATCATGTTCCATAGACGACGACAAGTCAAAGGCTATGGTGCCAATCTACGGCTTTGAGACATCAATGGTCTTGTCTCGATCCTGTTCGTCGAATGTTCCAAGGAATAACTCTTCCCTCTAATTGCGACCACACAACTACATTCGCTTAGCTGGGCATCTCCAGATATGTACTGCTACCATCTCGTCGAATGACTTGACCCCATTCAGAGTTATAATAACTCTTGCTTACTAGCAGTGTCAGTACCTTTTAGGTTCACAGGGGATAGACTCAGATACAACAGTATCATCTATGTAGCAAAGGTACTACCAATTCATCCTTACAGCTTGTTATTACCACATTGAATACACTTCAAGGGATCTCCTCTCATGTGTATTGGGTTCCCACTGATGATGAACTATGATGGGTTGACAGCCCCATCCCCAACCTTGACTTAAGGACCACTGCAGGTTCCAGTCCTTTAGTTAAAGGATCAGCTATATTATTCTGAGTTCCTATGAACTCTACAGCAATAATCCTTTCAGACACTAAACCCCTAATAGACTTTACCCTAACTTGGAGGTGCCTCTTTGTTTTAGCATTATACTTTTTACTGCTAATCTTGTCAATAGTTATTTTACTATCACAATGAATAGCTAGCGCAGGAAGAGGTCTACTTACTACAGGTATCGCGGACATAAGTCCGTGTAACCATTCAGCCTCCGTCCCCGTGGCATCAAGCGCACACAACTCAGCCTAAAAAGTAGACCGAGTTACTATAGTCTGTTTGGTCGACTTCCAGGATATTGCTCCACCTGCTAAGGTGAACAAGTATCCAGTCACCCCATTGGATCCAGACTTCTTAGCTATCCAACTTGCATCACTGTACCCTTTAATCACACCAGGAAATCTCCTATAATGTAAACTTAGGTATATTGTGCCTTTTAGATATCTAAGTACTCTATCAAGAGCATCCTAATGAGTTCTGTTTGGACAGCTTGTATATCTAGCCAACTTAGACACAGAGTATGAGATATCTGGTCTAGTACAGTTAGCAAGATACTGCAAACTCCTTATAATCTGAGAATACCTTAACTGAGACACAGGTACTCCAGAAGTATTCTTAACAAGGGCAACTTTAGGATCATAGGGTGTACTAGCGATTCTACACTGTGAATAACCATATTTCTCAAGTATAAATTTCTCTATATAATGAGACTGCGATAAAGTTATTCCCTCAGCTGACTGCGTCAGCTTGAGATCAAGAATCACACTAGCCTCACCCATATCCTTCATTTCAAAATGCCTTTTCAAGAAAGCTTTTGTCTCGTTAATAATCTCTATATTGGTTCCAAACAGTAATATGTCATCTACATATAGGCACAAGATAACACACTCACTACCTTTAACTTTGGTGTAGACACACTTGTCACTATCATTAATATCATAACTGAACGGCACTATAGTTTCATCAAACTTTTTATGCCAATCCCTAGGAGCTTGTTTTAAGCCATAGATGGATTTGATCAACTTACATACTTTCCTTTCGTTACCAGATGCAACAAATCCCTCAGGCTGATCCATATAAATCTCTTCTTCAAGTTCACCATGAAGAAAAGCTGTCTTTACATCCATTTGATGGATGATAATACCATGTACGGAAGCCAATGCTACAAGCATTCGGATTGTTGTCATTCTAGCTACTGGAGAGTATGTGTCAAAGTAATCAATTCCCTCCTTTTGCTTAAAACCATTAGCTACAAGTCTAGCTTTGTACTTATCTATTGAACCGTCAGGGTTCAACTTCCTTTTAAAGATCCATCTGCACCCGATAGTAGAACACCCAGGAGGGAGATCAACTAACTCCCATGTTCCGTTAGAAACAATAGAGTCAATTTCACTCTATACGGCGCCCTTCCAGTGCCTAGACTCTGAAGAATCCATAGCTTGTCGGAAAGTTAAAGGTTCGTCCTCGACATTGTAAGTGATAAAATCACTTCCAAAATCCTTGACTACCTTTGCACGCTTACTCCTTCGTGGTTCCTCTACCTCCTTAGGAGTAGAGCTACTACTAGGTTCCACCCCCACATTTGTCATCTTTTCCACATGATCAGGAATAGAACTTGATGTGTGAGTAGGATCTTCAGTAGAAGTATCTTGAGGCATACCAGTCTTCATAGGGTAAACATCCTCAAAAAATGTAGCATCACGAAACTCAACTATCGTGTTAGCCACTATACCATCTATGTCAGATTTTAACACTAAAAATCTCATAGCTGTAGTGGTTTCAAGATAGCCCAGAAAGATACAGTCAACAGTCTTCGGACCTAGTTTCTTTCTCTTGTGTTCAGGGACAAGTACCTTAGCAAGGCACCCCCACACACGAAGATACTTAAGACTAGTCTTCTTTCTCTTCCATAACTCATAGGGTGTCTTATCCATGTGTTTCAGAGGAACTTGTTATGCAAAATCACGCAAGCGCACGTTGTCACAAGTAATATATGATTAAATCAAGTTCGTTCCCACAGAGATCTAGAATGGTGTTCAATTCAATTAATGTACCTATGCACCGATGTATAGGTTTTTATCCACTGCTAAGAAAAATAATAAAATTGAGATTGATTATCTAAATTAACTAAGTGCAAATTATAAAACTAAGAATTAAACAATTAATGAAAGTAAAATTCGAATTACTGATATGAGAATAAAACATGGAATCCTAGTTTCATCATCTACTTCACTTAGAGTTGCAGCCTTTAATCACTATGTGCAATGGTTTTGATATCTGATCGGATAACACGAAACAAGTATACGCTACCTGTCAGCATACGCATACCAAACTAAACATACATCCACAAAAGAGATAGAAGATGAATAGACACCAATTATGCTTAGACCCTATATGTCTATAGAATTTGAAAACATAACGGTTGAAGATCAAGTTATCCATAAAGATCACACAGGGCAGTATAAGTATTTTCATCTCACACCACAATCATATTGATAACAATTATGAACCTATGCTAGCATGGCAAGTTCTAAATCTCAAGATCCACTTTCACTTCACAAGAGATTAACAATTTAGATGTTCGCGACGCATCTATCTATTAAGTCTAACCATACGAGGATATCAATTATACGCCACACACAAATCTTTAAGGCATGCAAACTACTAAGCTACATAGATAAATCCACTAGGATCCCATGACAACGATTAGCCCATAATTGAACCGTTCATCGTCATGGGATTTGATGAAGACATGGTAATTAACAAGATATAAAAGAAAGGAATAATGATATTAATAAAATAAGAGTTGAGAAACAAATCTATGATTCAACGTATACAAAAGATGAAGTAGATCGAGATCCGTGCTTGTCACCGAGCTTGAATCCTTTTCCACTTTTCTCCCTTGCGAAACTAACTTACAATAATAATAATGCTATGATAATCTCTATTTTACAAGGCTAAGATGTGTTTATATAAGCCTACATATCTTGCCCAACAAGAAAAACAACCTAAAATACAATTGGAAATAGGTTTGGGTGTAAAAAATATAGTTAAAATTCGAAATATGGCAAAAAGGAGATTTTTCAGCAATTTCTGGCCGCACCAGCGCAGCCTGCGCAGCTACCAGCGCTGCCTGCGCTGTCCTCCCTGTCAAGCAGCGCAGCCTGCGCCCTGTCAAGCGCTGCCAGCACTCCCTTGGCTGGTGGCGACTTGTTTTCAGCATTTTTTCTTCGTTTTTCGGCCGTTTCCTTCCGTTACTTTTGCAATAACTTCCCATCTTCAATCCAATGACTTGCAAAACTCTTGATAGTTGATATCAAGTCACCATTCTTCATTCCTTAGCATAATCAACTCCAAAATCAACAGAAAATTCACCCTTAATCGATATTTCTCCAAACCTACACAAGTAAATAAAACACATAAAAAATACCACAAACTTGAGTCCAAGTACACCAATTTAAGCCGATATGGAACGTTCCAAGTGGATATAAAATCCACTTATCAGAACTCTATTCAGAATATGGCAAGCCGTATTCAGAGCTTCTCCCCACATGTATTTAGGCAACCCAGAATTAATAAGCATACTATTAATCATATCTTTAAATGTTCTGTTCTTTCGCTCAGCAACCCCATTAGACTCAGGTGTGTATGTGGGGTAACTTCATGAACTATACCATTGCTTGCACAAAATTCATTAAAAGCGTTACTCGTATACTCACCACCTCTATCAGATCTCAACCGTTTAAGCACCTTACTAGTTTGTTTTTCTACTTCAGTTTTATATATAATGAATTTACTAAGTGCTTCATCCTTATGTCTAAGTAAATAAACATAACAGTATCTACTTCTATCATCTATAAAGATAATGAAGTATCTAAACTGGTCCTTAGTCAACACACCACCAAATTCACAAATATCAGTGTGTACTAAATCTAACAAGTCTGAATCCCTAACAATATTATGAAAATGTTTCCTTATTTGTTTAGCAGACACACATACTTGACATTTAGAATTCTTTTCTATAGTGTGTTTTGGAATCAACTCTAAGTTCATCATATTTTTAAGAGCACCAAAATTTAAGTGACCAAGTCTAGCATGCCATAAAGTTGAAGATTCAACACAGTTAACAGAAGGAGTAATTTTATTCAAAGCACCCAAAACGGGCTCAGCATTTATTACAAATAAACCATTTGACAAGTAACCCTTGCCAAAGAAAGTACCAGTATGAATAAGAACTACTTTATTACATTTGAGAGAGACTTCAAAGCCATTAGCTACTAAACAGCTTCCACTTATTATATTTCTACGCATGTTGGGAACATGATGCACTCTCGTCAGGGATAGAATACAACCCGAAGGAAACTTCAAGTCCACGTTTCCTATTCCATGTACTTGAGCGGCACTTGCGTTCCCCATCGTCACTGTCAAGCTATGACTCTGTTGATAAGATACAAATAAACTAATGTCAGCACCAATATGCATATTAGCTCCAGTATCAATCAACCATTCATTTGACAGATAAGTGGAAAATAGTACAGGGTTGTAGGTAACATACCGGTCTTCGTTGGTTTCAGAAGCCAAAGCCTCACCAACAACCATGTTCGCTACAGGCCCACTTGAGGTTCCAAGCACAGCATTCGCTTGAGCTACCCCCTCGGCTTTCTTTGCTTTCTTTGTAGGGCAGTCCTTACTCCAATGCCCAACCTGCCCACAAGACCAACATGGTTTGTTTGCCTTTGGTTTCTTGGCCTTATCCTTGTCATTCTTAGGTTTATTACTATTACCCTTCTTAGAGACAGCCTTCCTTTTCTGTCCTACAGTTGCTACATTCACCTTCGAGCTTCCGTGCTCAGTCGGCATCACATGTCCCTATTTGGACTTGTGTTGTTCTTGCACCGAGATGTCTAGCATAAGGTTGGTCCAGGTGATCTCTCCTTTCTGTCTTTTCAGGGAGAGGGAGAACTCTTCCCAAGACTTTGGGAGCTTTTCAATCACACTCATCACCTTAAACTTTTCGGGGAGGTCCATTCCAGACTCCTTCAAAGCATGCACTATCATCTCGAATTCATGCACTTAATCAGTCATGGACTTATTGTCCACCAGCTTGAAATCAAGGAACCTAGCCACATAATACTTTTCCAGACCTTGTGAGTCAGTATTATGTGTCTGGTCCAGCTTCTCCCATAAGAGTTTTGCGGTGTAGGCATCAGAGGAGTACACATCAAACAATGTGTTTGTGAGAGCAGCCAAAATGGCCGCCCTAGCCACCCCATCCTTCTCAGCCCACTTTGCAAAACCCTTAACTGATTCAGCCTTCTCTTGATCCACATCCGGCTTCTCATATTCCACAACAGGCCATAGACCCTTTACAGTCAACCACAACTTCATCCTTTTCTGCCAACGAGAAAAGCCAACACCTCCATTGAATTTCTCAGGCAAGCCAGTTAATTCAACGGGTTGTGGAAAACTTTAAGTGGTCCAATCTATGACCCCAGCAGATGCAACTGAACTACCACTAGCAGGAATTTCACTCTCGTTAACCATTATGCTAAATACTATATAACGAATTATCTCTTCAAGAATGTTGGAAATATTCACTGATATAGTAAAATAGAGGCAGTTATATATCCAAAATCAGTAGTTTAGCTCTCTATTTATAGGAGATGCCAAACGTAACTGATACCACCCTCATTAATATTGTAACCCCAATTCCATTTAATAAAAATGAAACGGTCGATTTAATATAATCAAAACGGCTGTAACAGCTGATTTTCAATTAAATAAATCGTAACAGTTACGTATATATATTATCCACACATATCAGTTTTTATTTTAATTAATCTGAATATACATATATATAAACAAATTCTGTCCAGGACCCAATATCAGGATCTGATCCATCAAGATTTTAGTCCGTTAGGATCTGATGTACGTCCATCAGTATTTGATCATCAGGATCTGGTACCGTCAGGACTTACGGCAGTTACTGATTTATTCCAAGTACTGATCCCAATCGATATATATATATATTTATTTATTCTAATTAAAATATATTTAAACACATAAATAAAATCCCTCGCCCAGGTCGCCTCGCGTACGCGAGACGCCGAGACATTCGCCCAAATCGCCCTTCGACCGACCCGACCCGACCCGAGACGTGACGTGGCGAGGCGAGGCGGGCGGCGGCGGCACGCGTGTGTGGAGCACACAGTAACACCATGTACCATCATACACCTTAATAGTTGTACACTACCCATGTGTGTGATTCTATATAAAGCCAACAACCCTCTTTATTTATTTCAGTGTGGGACAAATACACATTCTCATTTTCAAGCTCTTTCAAGCTACCCACTTCAACTTAATTTCTCTATGGGTTTCACTAAGAATATTACTTAGACCCATATATGAAAATTTAAGTCCTCATAGCAAGGAACAATTTCCAATCGTTAAAATCCGAAATTAACATCAAGAACATAAAATACTTATGCTCCAAAAACTCCATTTTGTAACATATATAACACAACAAAATCGCACGCAATACACACTAAATCACAATAAATACAATCCACAAACCTAATTACTCCTTCAATTGTTTGCCGAAATATTTGAGATTCACTACTTGAGTTAATTGATAAATTTCTTTTTACAAAACCTTGTGGCTCGTTCAAGGAGTGGATAGAATTCTCCGAAGAAGGCATCCAAGTAAGAGCAAACAATATGTATATGGCATATATATACATCAACTTAAGAAACGAGGGCTCATATACTAGGGCTCATATACTATAGTTTGTCGGGCATTTTGTAAGGAAAACAAGGTACTCTTGTACAGATCGGTCCTAAAAATTTATAAGCCTAGTGCGAAAAAAAATTATGAACCCTTAAAAAAAATTTGTAAAATTAAAAATCTCATTACAAACATGCATGTTAATGTAATCATAATTTTTAATCAAACACATATATGATATGTACAAGTTTTAAATCAAATTATTAAAAATAAGCATAAAAAACATTATACAAGTATGTATATATATATATATTAAAGGCACACATTTTATTTGAAGCCCTTGAGATTAGTGGATCCAGTACGGTTGCACTGGTGGCACTGCTTTAGGGCCGTCCATGCTGTTGTACTTAGGGATGACAATGAGTCGGGTCGGGTCGGGTTTGGCCAAAACCAAACCCGAACCCAGTTAAATCCACCAAACCCGAACCCGAACCCGAACCCGATTAAATCCGAAATTTTGAAACCAAACTCGACCCGGTTAAACCCGAACGGGTTTTCGGGTACCCGAAACCCGAAAAAAATAAATAAATAATAAATATTTTTTATATTAAAAATAATATAAAACATAAATATATAAAATATTTTAATTTTTATTACATATGAAATATTAAATATATATAATAATAGATAATATATATTAAATATTAAATATTATGTATAAAATAATAGAAATAATAATATATATTAATTCGGGTTTCGGGTCAGGTTCGGGTTTGGACGGGTTTCGGGTTTTCGGGTCGGGTTTGGCCAAAACCCAAACCCGACCCAAAATTGATTCGGGTTTAAAAATCAAACCCAAACCCGAACCCAAACCCGAAAATTTCGGGTTCAGTTCGAGTTATTCGGGTCAAAACGGGTCGGATATCCATCGGGTCGGTACAAATTGCCGTCCCTAGTTATACTTCATAAGCATTCCCTTCTAACATTATGAGCAAATGAGCAATCAGATCGAAAATGTGTTCCTCTGAGCAAATAAGTTTTAAAATATGGCAAAGTGAATCCGAGCATACCTCCTTTTCCCCCAATTTGTGTGTAGAAGTAATTCAGCAGTGACTGCTTGCATATCGTTCGGTTAGGGATAAACTTTTTTAAATGAATTTTTTTTTCAAGGAACATATTTTTGTACATTTATGTATGCTTGACAAAAAAAGAAAAGAAAAAAAACTTGCAAACATAAGGTAGAGCTTAAGCTAATTATGTGTCTTAACCATGGTTGTAAAAATCGGTAATCGGTATAAATCGGTTGAGGTACCGATTTAAGATTAATCGGGTAATCGGGGATTAATCGGAAGGATTAATCGGAGTATAAATCGGATATTATAATAATATTTAATATATTAGTCTAATTTATAATTAAACATATCATTTTAAATAAATTCATAGGATTAATCGAATTTCAAAAATCGAATCGGTGGGTTACCTTACAAAGGATTAATCGGGGATTAATCGGCTAAATCGGGGATTTTTAGAACCATGGTCTTAACAAATCGACACGCAATATTTAAACTTTGACTTTCGAGTTGTTTAAACTGCTAGTATATTCATACATGCGTCTCGGCTGAAGCTTTTTGAGTACGTATCTTATGCCTCTCGGCTGTAATTTTGGATACATATACACATTTGTGTAAAAACTACACAATCCGTGTGTACAATCACAAGGCTAAGTGTATGAAATTTTCTGACGGTGGAGTTGTTGAGTCAAATGTCAAAATCTTAGCATGCAATCTTTGAGAAACCCCGCTGTTGCTATACTTTTAATTTTCAATTTTCACCCATATTCTATTCAAGATAACTACTAGTACTATACTTTTATGTTTGACTATGCGAAAAATATATTTATTTATTAATCAGTCTCATTTAATTTTACAATTCATTAGAGTGTCCCAGTTTACTTTACAAAATAGTAGTCCAGTAGTGATATTATAGAGCGAAATAATACTCATGAATCATGAGATTCTGAGATTATAAACTATTAATTGTTAGCTATTTGTGGATTGAATTAATTATTTTAAGAGTTATAAACTTTGTATTTCATTCCTTTTTTTTTTCTAACAACAAATTAGTATCATAAATTACACAGCATGTTTGATTGAGTGCAAAGCAACAATCCACCGATCTCACCACCGACCATGATAATTTGGTAGGAAATATGTCCCGATTCCGGCCGACTATTTTTAGACCAACAGGCTGCATGGTCGGAAATAGAGAGCTAGGACTAATTAACCGTTCTGTTTCAACAAATAATTTATATGTAAAGAAAGGTTGAACAAACAAAATAATATTTCTATACAGTATATATCTAACAATTACAGTAAGTAGATCGAAAGCAACAAATACTGAAGCTCCTATTGTTCTAATCAAGCTTAAGCTTAACTAAAAGAAGCTTGTAACTCTACCTACAAACCCGCCTGCAAACCACATAGTATGATTATGTTCTACGTACTCATTAGACCTAGATTTAAAGAAGGAAAAAAACCTCTTGGGAGAAAAATCAAAAAATACAAAAATATAAATTCAACAATTAAATAATCTGAGGTTCATCACCATAAGTAATTTCGATCCATGTTGATTGAATTCTTCGTCAGTTGTGGCCTTTAGATGGACCTGATCCGGGATGATGATCGCCTTTCGGTAATTGACTGAAAACCAATCCTTCATATTTTGGTTGATATTGCTTCAAGTGCTCCGGTACCATCTCCGGTGAAAACTTCTTTATCATCATCATCATTCTTCCCGGTCTTGTCGCCGCGCAAGAACTCACCAAAAGACAGACAATCAAGAAAACACTGAACAGATTACATGAAAAGTATTGTTTAGCCATGGAATTTAGAGATTTTTTTTTCGAGAAAAGTATAGAGAGAATTTTTTTGGTAGCTAGGGTTGATTAGTATAGTGAAAGAATGTTGCTAGAAATGTACGTACATTCTATTTGCGTAGGTGGATATATATAGAGAGTGAGTGTTGATGTCTGAGGAAGCAGAAAAGATTAGGAAATTGCATGGGACAAGTAAAGTCTTGGAAATTTAGAGATAAAAAGAAAGGGTGACACACACGCAAATGAGTCAGGCTCTTGAATGTCAAAGGCATGGGCAGAAAAAAATGAAAAAATAAAACTAAAATGTTACCCCGATTTGTTGCCGGCTACGTGGTTTAGAGGCCATATCTTTGATAATTGGCTTCAAAAGATCTCCAATATTGTGGTTAAAATAATTAATTATAATAATGTAAAATCTATAACCTTTATTAATAAGCGAAACCCTCTTTTAAACGTATCTAAAGTTTGGTTCGCATTATATTTTGGTTTCACCCGTTTTTGGTTCGCACTATATTTTGGTTCCACCCCTAAAATCCTATTTTCCCTATAATTCTATGTTGTTTTTTTTAAAAAATAGAATAAAAATAGAAATCCTATTATAATTATAATTCTTTTTGTAATTGTGATCCTATTATAATTATAATTCTTTTATTTGTAATTTTTTAAAAAAAATCATATTTCCCCTAGAATACTATGTTCCTTTAAAAAGAGTTAAAAATAGAGTTCTTATGATGATTATAATTCTTTTCTTTATAATTTTTTTAACTAGAAAAAACCAACGATCAAAAATCACCAACAATAGAGGATAAGCGAATACGTAGTCAGATCGTATAACATTTGATAAAACACTAAAGAATCTATAACCTTTATTAATAAATTTCTGTTTAATGATATTTTCGTAACAAATTTGATTTCACCCTTATTTCATCACAGATTCCTACTCCCCTAAAATTCATATTATTTTCTAAAATAATTGTTTGGAATTTTGTTATAATTATAATTCTTTTAATATAATATTACTGAATTGTACAAATAACGTATATATTAGAACCAGAACCATTTATGTTATATTTTCTTGATTGTTTAAAATATAATCTTAAATAAATAATAAACAAATCTATATTTATAACGTGTATTAATAACAAAACCCCTTTTTAATGTACTATTTTATACCAAATTTGGTTCGTACCATTTTTTGGTTTCACCCCAACACTCCTATTTTCTCTATAATTCTATATTATTTTATAAAATAAATAAATATATTATACTACAATTATAATTTTTTTATTACAACTTAATAAAAAAAACTACGAATACAAATGTTAATCTACGGTGACATGCTTATCTATAACAAACGAAATAAATTTTTAATGGTACTTCGGTACCAAAAATTGGTTCCACCCATAATATTCCTATTTCTCCAAGGATTCTATATTATTTTTTTATTAAAATAATAAATTGTTAATACTATTATAATTGTAATTTTTATTATAACTCTATTCAGTTCACAAATAATGTATTTATCATAATCATGTACATTTTACGTATATATCGGAATCATTTAGTTTTTTTCTCGATTTTCGTAAATAAACTTAAATAAATAATATATAAAATGACTTTATTAATAATCAAATTCTTTGTAAATAACGTAATTTTTTATAATAAATTAATGATCAATTTAATTAAATTTTCTCGGGCCCTTGTCATCTAATATCTTATTTGTAAGTGAAATCACGTTTTAATGATACTTACTTCTAGATTTGTGTCTCCTAGAAATATTGGAATTTTGATGTAATTACAATTCATTTTTTATAAACTACTGAGTTTCATAAATATCGTAATTTTCTTTTGTACTTTTTATCATTTTTATAGTATTTTTTAATGATAAATAAAATATTTCCTATAAAATTTAATAAAAAATGATCAATTTTAATAAATTATTTCGACCATGCTTCGCACGGGCTATCATCTAGTATCAATTAATTACGTAAAATTTATTGAATAGTAAAATTGATTATAATTATTTATTATATTTTAACATAACATATTATTTTATGTAATTGTAAATATTATATTTTATTTTATTATGGTAATCAGTGATCTGTAAATTCACTATAGGTCATTACACGTTTGTAGAAGTTCGACAAATATAACTAACTGATTAGGATTGACTAAATTTTTTGCTAAATAATTTGTACAGTTGAAGTTATGAAATTTTTAAATAATTTCTACAAATTTTCTAATATGTAACAAAAAAAAATTAGCTAAACATTTTATACCAAATATCTCTAATTAATGGCATTAATTAGTAATTTTATATAGAGAATTAGCTAAAATTGTAGATAAGGAGAATGCCCATTGAATTTTTAATATATTATGTATAATTTCAATTTTGATAAGTTATTTAAAATTTTAACTAAGCATTTGTCTTGTTGGAGATGCTCTTAGAAATCATTTATATATACGATTTGTTTACTTTTTTTGTTTTTATGGAACTAATTTGCGTGTACGTCTCCCTAATAGCACTACAACTACAGCTATTATGGAAGTAATTAATTACAGTATAATTTTGGTCCTAAATACGGCATAAGCTTCCATCTATTGCAATCAAACATGCCTAATTCATCGTAAAAATATGTACATATATACGTACGTAGGGATGGGAACGGGTCGGGTTCGGCTCGGGTTTTGCAAAATCCAAATTCAAATATTTTCGGGTTTCGGGTTTCGGATCGTATCGGGTTTCGGATCAAAAACTCAATATCCAAATCCAAATCCGTCGGGTTTCGGATCGGATCGGGTTTTTTTCGGGTATTCAAAATTAAAAATAGTGTAAATAAGTTGCTTAACAAAAAAATAAAAAAAATTGTGTAAGTAAGTTAAAAAATACCGCTACATCCATGACAATTTATTTTCTCGATCTTTCCATATCTTATGTCTCAAAGATATGTGTATGTATAATATGTATTTATAATATACATTTATATATAATATATAATATATATATATATATATATATAAAATAGTGTATGTATAACATGTAATATATATATATATAAAATAGTGTATGTATAATATGTTATACATTTATATATAATATATAAAATATAAAATATAATAAATAAAAGTCGGGTATTTTTCGGGTTTCGGGTTCGGCTCGGGTTTTGATCGGGTTTCGGGTTTCGGATCGGGTTTCATGAAATCCATATCCATATCCAAAATCTTTCGGGTTTAAAATTTAAACCCATATTCATATCCAAATCCAAAATATCGGGTTCGGATCGGATAAAAAATTAGATTTCGAATCGGGTATCCGTCGAATCGAATTTTTTTCCCATCCCTACGTACGCGTTGCGTTCACATCTTTTAGAGGATAAGATTTTTTGAGGATTGATTCAACTAGTGTCCGTACTAAGTAGCACACATGTGCGATAAAGCGTGTGAAAAAACACAAGAGATTTAATATTTCAGGATTAGATATACTTGACAAAAAAAAAAAAAAATTAATCAACGATTATATTATAATAGAGTTTAAAATGGACGATTAAAAACATACAGTAATTAACGAAAAGGCCGTCGCTGCTTGTTGATAACTGATTAACTGCCATAAAATAAGCGTTGCAAAAGTCAAAGTCAACTCCTTCTTTTTTAAATAATTTTATACATACAGAGTAGGAGTATCTCAGATGTCCACGGAAAAAGAGGATTAAGGAAAGGATTAAGGAAAGACATTCTATTGGGTAAAATTAAAAAAAAAAATATTTTTAGAATGGAGTTGTTGTAGAGAAGAGTAGAGGAGATGGATATTTTATATTTATGGATACGATTCGTTATAGTACATTATGACGTGCGGCATCGAATTGTCTATATGTGGCATGCCATGTTGCTTCTTTTATCGACTAAAAAATGTTACATGCATAGGGTGACACAGATACAGCGATAAAATAAAATAAGATAGATAAAATAAATTTTAAATTATTAAACAACAATTGTGTGAATACATGAATCACAATTTCTTTAAGGGAACCCTTTCTTTAATTAAGATTAATCTGTTGCGTATCTTTTGTATTTTCCAACTTCGATTCTGATGAATTTATATGTATCTTTTCTTCGGGACCAGTCTAGGAAGTGTTCTTGTCAAGAAAAAAAATCTAGTAAGTGTTCCATTAGACATCAACATATGAGGTAGTGGCATCGAATGGATTTTTCATAACTAAATGATTACCATTAATTTTAAAGCGTTGTTAAGAATATATTTAAAAGGTTCTTTATTTAAACTCTTAAATCAAACTATAAAAACTATAAAGATCTAAACTAAAATGAAGTTTTTTTCACCGATGAAAAGTCCCAATACCTTTATAATTTCTCTATTCGTCATTTTCTTGTTAAAAATCTTTTTTTGCTTTCAATAAATTCTCAATTTATTTGGGTTTTGTTAGTCTCTCCATGTGAGAGTTTGATTTTGTTTTGGTATGTCTTGGTGTTCTTCACGGCCGAGGTTATAAATCGGCATAATTTTTATGGGTTTGATTCAAGAATGAAGGTCATTATGAAGTCGAATTCATAATCGATAGCTCAAACGATAGCTCCTTCGGGGCATGATGAAGTGGGTATCGGTTAGGGGTGTACAGACGATCCGCTCAATCGCATTAACCGCTCGCACCACACACAACCGAATCGCATTTTGCGAATAATCACGAAATGTGGATTGGTTGCGGATGTAACTTTTAATAATCGCTCATTTGCGGTTTTATATATTCAAAAATCGTAAAATCCGAACCGCAACCGCAAACCGCAATATATAAATTATATTTAAATATATATATATATTTTATATTGATATGGGCTAAAAGTAAGCCCTAAGACACATTTAATGTGGCATTAATTAGACCTAGAATGGTCCAAACGTGGGGCCCACCAGATGGGCCCAAACCCTAGCTATAATATTAATTTCGTAATTAATATTAGGGGTAATAAACAGCCCAGCAAGTGAGAGTCAAATAAGGATATTATTCTTGCCTGACTTAGTCTCCAAGATACATATTCCAACATGGAAACTGACTCCTACAAGGAAGGAGTCTAGAACCTTCCTTGAGGCGGTGACTTGCCCACCAAGTCACCTAACCCTACTACGATTTTAGGGTTTCTCAGCCTATATAAAGGGTCTGACCCCTCATCTCAGAACTACGTTTTCTTGGCTTGATTCTCTAATACAGAGATACGTAGGCATTCTGTGAGGACCGTTAGTCTCGAACGCAGAAGCAGCCATAAAAGCACGAAGCTCACGAACCCTAGCCTTAAATACACAAACCCTAGCAGCAATAATTTAAACCTAGTTTTTATTCCACAACATTTGGCGCCGTCTGTGGGAAGAAGACATCAACCATGGTTCAAACACGAAGAACTGCTCCAGGCGCTACAGAGCCAATCGCTACCGAGGCCCTACCTCTTAGCTCTGCTCCGCCCCTTACTGAACAAGTACTTCCGACATCTGAGCAAGTACCTCCGGCATCCGGAACTATCGTTTCGTACCAAGTTTCTCAACCCCTAGGGACGACTACCCATGTTGAGAGTACGCTACCTCCGATCATCCACACAGTTCCAGGGACTAACCCCCCTCAGACGGGGATTTCTTCTCTGATTGTAGGTCCCAACAACCTTACACGAGGGGTTCAGATCCACACTACGGATCTCCCCATAAGCACCAATCCAACATATGGGATGTCCAATTACGGAGCTGGACCGAGTGGGCATGCCCTGTATATTCGAGATCGAGATTATCGCGATTTTTCTGGTCCTTATTCAGATGAATCATCTTCTGACGATGATTACGAGCGTGATGAAGCCCCAAGGAGGCGACGTGCAAGTAAAGAGCCTATGGGGAGAACTCGAACTATCCATGATGGACTCACTTCAACAGTTGCTGAGAGGATCAAGGCTTATGAAGCCGAGATCTTAAAGTTAAAGGAAGATATGGCCAGGGAGCAAGCCAGATCAAATCTGACTTTGCCACCTCCCACGTCAGGACCGATTCCCTTCATAGATCTGGAGAGACCTCTAAGGAGGCAAAGAAGGACTACCATCCCACCTGAAAGAACTACAAGGGTGGAAACCCCTAAAAGCAACCCTAAGGATCTGATGCCACTTGGGGACCCTGATGATCCCACACCTCCGTTTACTGAAGACGTGATGAATGCTCATATCTCAAAGAAGTTTAAGATGCCAACAATCAAAGCTTATGATGGAATGGGTGATCCTGCCAACCACGTTAGAACGTTCTCAAACGCACTGCTGTTGCAGCCTGCAAGCGACGCTTTGAAGTGTAGGGCTTTCCCTCAAACTTTGTCAGGCATGGCTCAAAGATGGTATAGTCGGCTTCCTGCAAACTCGATTGGTTCCTTTAAGGAGTTGAGTGCTGCCTTCATTAGTCAGTTTATCAGCGGAAGAACGCATGAGAAAAGCTCTGCATCTCTTATGTATGTGGTACAAGGGAAGAGCGAAAGTCTGAGAGACTACCTTAAGAGGTTCACCAAGGAGACTCTGAACATCACTGATCTGGACAATAAGGTTGCAATGGTAGCCTTGGAGCATGGTACCACCGACTTATACTTTAAGAGATCGTTGGCAAAACATCCCCCGGAGAATATGGCTGATCTCCAACGAAGGGCTGACAAGTACATCAAGGCCGAGGATAGCACGAAGAAGGAGGTCACATTAGGCAATGGTCAGGGAAACAATGATACAAAAAAGCGTAAGCAAGGGCAGGAGTACGATGCTAGGGACAAGTATCCCCGAACCAGCAAGGACTCTGATTCGCCACCAAAAAAGAACTTGGGACCAAGGTTCTCTGACTATGCAAGGTTGAATGCCCCTAGAAGTCAAATCTTGTTGGAAATTGAGAAGGATAAAGACTTCCGATGGCCGAAGCCACTCAGGGGAGACCCCGCAAAGAGGAATAAGGATCAGTACTGTAGGTTCCACCGAGATGTAGGACATGACACGGATGATTGCAGACAGTTGAAGGACGAGATTGAATTCTTGATCCGTAAAGGAAAGCTGAACAATTTCACAAAGGGTGGAGATCATGGAACCCAAAGAGGGGATTACAACAGGAGAAACAATGACAGGAGGGATAATGATCGTGACCGCAACACGCAGCCCCGAGGGCCAGTTATCAACATGATCTGGGGAGGCCCAACAGCGGCCGGTACAACCCGCAATTCTCGAAAGGCATACGCAAGGGAAGTGATGCATATTGTGGGAGAGGCCCCGAAGCGTGCTAGAACAGAAACCGTGATTGGTTTTGATGACTCTGATCTGGAAGGGGTGAAATTCCCCCATGATGACCCATTAGTTATAACCCCTGTGATTGGGAACTCGGAGGTAAAACGAGTCTTGATAGACAATGGAGCTTCTGTTGACATTCTGTTTCATGATGCGTTTGTGAAGATGGGATATACCGATTCTCAGCTAACTCCGACTAACATGCCTATTTATGGGTTCAATGGGGTTGAGTCCAAGGTCGAGGGTACTATCCAGTTACCCGTGACAATCGGGCAGGAACCTAAGGAAGCTACTCAAATGCTAAACTTTCTGGTAATTAAGGCAGCCTCGACTTATAACGCAATCCTGGGAAGGACTGGACTTCATGCGTTCAAGGCTGTTGCCTCAACATATCACATGAAGATTAAGTTTCCAACCCGAAATGGGGTTGGAGAACAGAAAGGCGACCAGAAGATGGCAAGAAGTTGTTATGTGTCCGCCCTAAGAGCTGATGGAGTCGGGGGGCAGGTACTCCCAATTGAAGACATGGATGTCCGTAGTGATGATGAACAGCGAGGAAAGCCAGCAGAGGATTTAATACCCGTCCCTCTAGAGCTGAGCGACCCGGAGAAGGTTACATATATAGGAGCATCTCTGAGGGAACCCCTGAAGGGCGAATTGATAGCGTTCTTGCAAGAGAATAGCGATGTGTTTGCTTGGACAGCAGCAGACATGCCAGGGATTGACCCCCAACTTATAACTCATAGGTTGAACGTCGATCCTGAGCGGAAGAAAATAAAGCAGAAAAAGAGGAATTTTGCTCCTGAAAGGCAAGAGGCCATTAAGTAAGAAGTTGATAAGCTTTTGGAAGCTGGGTTCATTGAGGAGATTCAGTTCCCTGAATGGTTGGCTAATCCCGTCATGGTCAAGAAAGCAAATGGAAAATGGAGAATGTGCATCGACTTCACAGATTTGAACGATGCATGCCCAAAGGATTGTTTCCCTCTACCAAGGATTGACACCCTAATAGATGCTACAGCTGGACACGAGATGTTAAGTTTCATGGATGGTTTCAGCGGATACAATCAGATTAAGATGCACAAGGACGACATTCCTAAGGTATCTTTCATAACCGACTTTGGTGTTTTCTGCTATCTTGTTATGGCTTTTGGTCTAAAGAATGCAGGAGCTACCTATCAACGATTGGTGAATAAGATATTCGCCCATCTGATTGGAAAAACCATGGAGGTCTATGTTGATGACATGTTAGTCAAGAGCCTACTCAAGGCAGATCATATAAGGCACCTCAGAGAGGCATTTGAAGTGCTAAGGCACCATAAGATGATGCTAAATCCAGCAAAGTGTGCTTTTGGTGTTGGATCGGGAAAATTTTTGGGGCTGATGGTTTCCAAGAGAGGCATAGAGGCCAACCCGGACAAGATTAAGGCTATTCTGGACATGGAGTCACCCCGCTCAATACGAGATGTACAGAAATTAACTGGCCGTGTTGCAGCCTTAGGAAGGTTCATCTCCAAGTCTGGTGACAAATGCTTGCCTTTCTTTCAGGCATTAAAAAAGGTGAAAAATTTTGAGTGGACCACAGAGAGCCAGGAGGCCTTTGAACAGTTGAAGAAATACATGGCTAAAGCCCCGTTGTTGGCCAAACCTAATCCTGGAGAGATTCTCTACCTATACCTGGCGGTATCCGAACAAGCATTGAGTGCTGTTCTAGTCAAAGAAGAAAAGAAAGTTCAGAAACCCATCTACTATGTGAGTAAGGTGTTGCATGGGGCGGAATTGAATTACTCTTCCATTGAAAAGTTTGCATTGGCATTAATCACTGCTTCAAGGAAATTGAGACCGTACTTCCAGGCTCACAAAATCGAAGTCTTGACAGACCAACAGTTGAGAAGCATATTGCACAGTCCGAAAGCAAGTGGAAGGTTGATCAAATGGGCTATAGAACTTGGAGAGTTTGATATCAAGTATAAGCTTCGGACAGCCATCAAGGCTCAGGCATTGGCTGACTTCGTGGTTGAATGCACTATTGACAACCAAGAAGTCGGGGGGCAGGAGATGATAACCACCCCTGAGAACGAGGATAAAGGTGAAGAACTTATAACTGGACAGAAGGAATATTGGGTGCTCTATTTTGATGGAGCATCAAAAACAAAATCTAGTGGTGCAGGATTAGTTCTGCAAAGCCCCGATGGGTTCACGGTTGAATACGCTTTGAAGTTGGACTTTCCAACGACCAACAATGAAGCTGAGTATGAAGCCCTGATAGCCGGATTAGGCTTGGCCAGAATCATGAGGGTCAAGAATCTCAAAGTATGTGGAGATTCGAGACTGGTGGTCTCCCAAGTGAATGGCGAGTTCGAAGCCAAGGATGAGACTATGGCAAAATACCTAAGAGTCGTGAAGGCTGTTATGACTCAGTTTGAAGAATGCTATGTGGAACACATTCCGAGAGAGGAGAACGCTAAGGCCGATGCCTTGTCTAAATTTGCTTCTTCTGAAATTGAGAACTATGCAGGTAGTGTTTACTTCCAGGTCTTGAAGGCCCCGACCATCAACTCTAAGTTGGTAGCACCTATCGATGTGGGAAGCTGTTGGATAGATCCTATTAAAGCTCATCTAGAAACTGGATGGCTTCCAGACAATGCCTTGGAGGCACGAAAATTGTCAGTAAGAGCATTGAGATATGCCTTGATTGAAGGCATCTTATACAAGAGATCGTTTGTCATCCCGTACTTGAAGTGCCTAAGGCCCCAAGAGGCAAGAGAAGCGTTAGAGGAAGTTCATGGAGGGATTTGTGGGCAGCACTTGGGGGGCAGAGCCCTAGCTCACAAGATTACCCGTCTGGGATTCTATTGGCCAGAGATGTTAGCAGATGCACAGGACTATGTCAAGAGGTGTGACAGATGTCAAAAACACGCTCCAATTGTAAGGCAGCCGCCTGAGATGTTAACTTCGATCAATTCTCCCATCCCGTTTGCAATGTGGGGAATGGACATATTAGGTCCTTTCCCTATGGCTTCGGCACAGAGGAAGTTTCTGATAGTCGCCATTGACTACTTCACCAAGTGGATTGAGGCTAAACCTTTAGCCAAGATAACCACCAAACAAGTTTCCCAGTTCTTTTGGGAGAACATAATTTGCAGATATGGGATCCCTCGAATTCTTGTGACAGATAATGGGACACAATTTAACAATGAGGAATTCAAGAAGTATTGTGAGGAAAATGCTATTGAGCTTCGTTTTACCTCAGTGGCCCATCCGCAAGCGAATGGGCAGGCCGAGGTGGCCAATCGAATTATCCTGGATGGACTAAAGAAAAGGGTCGAGCGCTCAAGAAACACTTGGGTGGATGAGCTGCTACCTATACTCTGGGCTTATCGCACTACTTGTAAAGTAACTACCGGAGCAACCCCGTTTTTGCTAGCTTATGGAGCTGAGGCTGTTGTGCCACTGGAAATCATGCAGGCATCACCTCGAGTTGAGGCATATGAACCTGAGGCTAATGAAGAAGGCATGAGGCTCGCTCTAGATCTGATTGATGAAGTTAGAGATGAGGCGAACGCCAGAAATGCGGAGCATCAAAAGAAAGCGTCTTTCTATTACAACCACAGGGTTAAGGAGAGGTTCTTTCAGCAAGGTGACTTGGTTCTCAGGAAGATTGAAGCTTCTGGAGTTGGCCAGAAAGGGAAATTAGCCCCCAACTGGGAAGGACCATATCGAGTCAGAAGGACGCTAGGACGAGGATCATACAAGTTGGAGACCTTAGATGGGAATGAAGTGCCCCGAACTTGGCATGCTCTGAACTTGAAGATTTATTATGTATAAGCCTTCCTAGTAAGGACTTGGCTTTTTGCTATTTATTAATAAAAGTAGAAATAAGGTTCGATGAAACCATTCCAGGGACTAGTACCCCGAGTAGGACCATAGTATCTATGTAAGGGTTGAACCCTCTTTCGAGATATCAATGCAAATCTGTTTTCCATTCTATGATTCTATGTTTTGTTTATGTACCAAGCACCTGTTGAGTGCAAGTCTGGAAAGATCAAGTACTGAAAGTAAATAAGCATATGAATAAAGGAAACAGATGCATAAATAAAACGCCCCGAAGGGCCATGGTTTAAGTTAAGCTACAACACACGAATAAAAGTTAAGTCCCGAAGGACATTGACTGAAAGATGATAAAATAAAGCCACAAACGGCTAGATAAAGGCCGTGCAAGGCCATAGGGGAACCCATCCTACTTAGTTGGGGATTCTTCCCCGCTGCTCTCCTCGCCCGACTCCTCCTCACCTGAATCCTCTTCTTCGCCGGACTCTTCACCTGAAGTTTCTTCCTCGGCTTGATCAACGACCGCCATAGGTTGAGTAGTAGTCTCCACATCTTCGGTTTCCTCCTCCCCGGAGGATGAAGTCGAACTGTCTTCGTTACGGATCACCCTTTTGCCTGGGATCGGTTGTCGAACAACTCCAACTTTCCTGGCAGGCGGGGGCTTCTTTCCACGGGACCCTGAAGAACTTGAGTCTTGGCTAGCAGCTGGAGGACGCCTCCTGGATCCCGAAGATCTACGGCTACCTTTAGAGCCTGAACCTGATGCTTGGGGAACAATCCTGGTTCCCGATCCAGAGGCAAGGTTTGCACGGTCCTCGTCACCCGCAGTCCAGAAAGGGCAAGGAAAATCAGAGGGGATAACCACTGAGGGATGTTTGCTACTTACAGCACTGATTGCCTTGTCCCAACCAACAGACATGTTGTAAGGACGTACCTCATCATCATGATCATCAATGAACTTTAGAAACTCTTCAGATTTATGATATGCCTTAATCAATTTGTTAGCATCATTCATCTTCTTTTGAGCCAAGGAGGCAAGTTGCTTTCGGGAGGATAAGGCATCCGCTTCGGCATGGGTAACCTGAGAATGCAGGTCGTCAATCTCTTCCTGGAACCTAGCTGAGTCAGTCTTCAAAGATATATTCTCATCCCTGAAAGCCAGGCCTTGGGTACAGACAGCTTGGAAGAAGGCATTAGCCTACAATCAAAGTTCACAAAGCATAAGGAGTGTGAAAGAGGTAAATCATACCAGAATCGGTAGGAAAAGTATCTCACCTGATACAAGGCTTGGGAGCCCAGAAGTTGATTCTCATTCATTCTGTCCCCAGCAAGCAAGGACAGTCTATCAGGAGGAGTAACAGAAAGCTTCGACCAGTCTAGGGATAGTTCAGGACTCCCAGAAACCGAGTCTTGTTCGCATATACCCCAGGATGGCATAAAGGGGGTTCTGATACTTCCACGGGATCTCTTCCCGCCTTGAGAGCAACCTTCCAAGAAGTTGGGAATCCGAGGCTTAGCGGGATTCAAAAGCTCCTCAGCTTTTTTCTTCATTCTTTGAGTCACGGTCGGCTGATTCTGAGGACGGCTGTCAATCTCCTCCGCAGCTGAAACACAAAGAGAAAACACAGATATAAGAACAAACAGAGTTCATAAGAAGCTTAAGTAAGGAAATTACCCTCAACGGAAAGAAAGCTAAGGCCAGCTTCGATAAGGTTCTTTTCATTCAGAAACATTTTATAATGGGTACTGCCATCATCGGCCAGAAGCCAATCTCGATCCTGTAACTCCGAATCATCAAGGTCGCAAATGAAGTGTATACTATCTTGCACAACTCCGAATCTCTTGACGAAAAAGTTACCCCAATCACCGCCTTTCCATTCAAGAATTACAAACTCTCTCTCCCAGAAATGTTGGGAATCTGGTAAAGAATAAGGGTTCACCATGTGTGGAATTTTGGCCCTGTGCTTGAGACTGACCCATCCTTTCTTTTGGTCGGAAGAGTTACTGGCTATGAAGATACTTCGAAATAGTGTAGTAGTCGGGTGAATCTCCAATTGACGACATCTTATTAAAAACATAGAGATATATCTCCAAGAGTTGGGATACAACTGACAGGGATGAATCTGATACTCTGCCAGCAATCTTATGATGAAGTTATCAACGGGGAATCTGAACCCAGCATCCAGAGCACCCCAGTGGACGCAAAGCCTCTCGGGGTGCCAGTTACAGGTCCTGTCTGATGGTTTCGCGAGACGAACTTTGATAGCACTCGGAAAGTGATATGAGTCCTTTATTTTCTGGACATCTTTTTCGTTTAACTTACTGGGACTGCTAAAAGCATCTAAACTAGCACAGTTCGGGAATGTGTCCCTCATAATATTAAGAAGATCTAGTAAGGATTCAAATTTACGATCAACGAATGAAGAAGGTTTGATTTCTTCCTTACCTTTAGCTGTCCTCATCTTACTCCTCTTTGCCATGGCTTCCATCATGGATACAGGGGGAGCCACTGGCCGGTTACCTTCTGACATCTTGATTACAAAGCTGGAACTTGATCTTGAAACTTGAAGGCTAGAAAGCTTAAGAATTTGAAAACCCAGAAATGAAGAAGTGAATGAAATGAAAGCTACCACACTTCTTTTATAAAAGAAGTATGACCTGCTGTAAAAGGTTGAAGTTCGGTCTGGTTCGCGTTTACAGGTCATCTATCGTTTAAAGATGAAAAAAGGACAGAAATTGCTCGTTTTATACAGAAAGGATCGTTAAAATTCAAATATGCCAAAGAAGAAATAGCTGATGTTTGAATAATATCGTCGGAAGTCACGAGTGACCAAACTGACGATCCAAGATCAAGGTCAAGTTCCTTGATCCTGAAGATAACAAAGTCATGAATGGCCAAAATGATGGTTTGAGATTCAGATCAAAGTCTTTGATCCTCAAGATCATGAATGATTTTCACGTCTGGGTTAACTAGCTAGCCAAGAAGCAATCGACCGCGACGCACAAGGGGCCTCAGCCGACCAGGTCCCGGAAGACCAGGTCCCGGCCGACCAACCTATTTTAAGGAGGGTCAGCCGACCAGGTCCCGGAAGACCAGGTCCCGGCCGACCAACCTATTTTAAGGAGGGTCAGCCGACCAGGTCCCGGAAGACCAGGTCCCGGCCGACCAACCTATTTTAAGGAGGGTCAGCCGACCAGGTCCCGGAAGACCAGGTCCCGGCCGACCAGCTTACTTTGGAGGGGTTCAGCCGACCAGCTTCTGAACCTGGATCCCCCCGGTCCAGGTTCAGTTCTTGGTCCTGGATCCCTACTTTTTCAGCAAATAATTTTGGACATGGTTCTCGACTTTTTCAGCGAATATCAGATGATTATCAATGTTAAAGAGAGGCCAAGGTTAGCCATGAAGGCCAAGATGAGTCATGAAGGCCAAAGTTAGCCATGAAGTCACAAGCGACCATACTGACGATTCGTAATCAAGGTCAAGACTATGGATCCTTAGGACCATGGATGGTTTCTGATCCTAGATCCACACTCTCTATTGAAATCAAGAAGGAGTCTAAGTTCAAGTTTTTTAAGCCAATTATTGACTAGTTAACCCTAGAAGAGGAATTTCAGCCAACCAAGTCCCGGAAGACCAGCTTCTGGCCGACCAGCTCCCCTGGAGGAGGGCCAGCCGACCAGCTTCTGGCCGACCAGGTCTCAGCCGACCAGCTTTTGGCCGACCAGCCCATTTTCAGGGGGTCCAGCCGACCAGCTTCTGAACCTGGATCCCCCCCGGTCCAGGTTCAGTTCTTGGTCCTGGATCCCTACTTTTTCAGTGAACTTTTAAACCTAAATCTCGACTTTTTCAGCAAATCTTGGATGATTGTTAATGATGAAAAGAGATTGAGATTAGCATAGATTAGTGCCGATTAGCACCGTTTAGTGCTGTTTAAGCACTGATTAGTGCCGGTTAGCACTGTTTAGCGCCGATTAGTGCCGTTAGTGCCATTTGATGCCACTTAACATTGTTTAACACTGTTTAAACATTGTTTAAGGCTGATTAGCGCTGTGTAGTGCCGTTTAACACTGATTAGTGTCGTTCAACGTCATCGTAAATGCGTCGGTCGCTCCACGCTTTACATCAAGATGATATTGTTGAAAATACTCGCGTAAGAGCAATAAACCCTGACCCAAGTCTCGAATAAGGCCGTTATAACTTCAAGGAAAACCTGATCAGTTTTCCTAGAAGTTGGGGGGCAAATGATATGGGCTAAAAGTAAGCCCTAAGACACATTTAATGTGGCATTAATTAGACCTAGAATGGTCCAAACGTGGGGCCCACCAGATGGGCCCAAACCCTAGCTATAATATTAATTTCGTAATTAATATTAGGGGTAATAAACAGCCCAGCAAGTGAGAGTCAAATAAGGATATTATTCTTGCCTGACTTAGTCTCCAAGATACATATTCCAACATGGAAACTGACTCCTACAAGGAAGGAGTCTAGAACCTTCCTTGAGGCGGTGACTTGCCCACCAAGTCACCTAACCCTACTACGATTTTAGGGTTTCTCAGCCTATATAAAGGGTCTGACCCCTCATCTCAGAACTACGTTTTCTTGGCTTGATTCTCTAATACAGAGATACGTAGGCATTCTGTGAGGACCGTTAGTCTCGAACGCAGAAGCAGCCATAAAAGCACGAAGCTCACGAACCCTAGCCTTAAATACACAAACCCTAGCAGCAATAATTTAAACCTAGTTTTTATTCCACAACATATATTATATAAATAATAATTTAAATACATATATGTTTATTTATTATGTGATTCAATATTTTGTTCCCTTGTTATGTATTTAACTATTACAAGACTTTCTATATATTTACTTTTGCCTCAAAAATGATGATCAGGACCTACTATGTGTAATGTTTGTTGTATTTTGAATTTAATATTATCAAGTTATTGTTTATTTTTATTTGGTGGTTGAACCGCAATTCGAACCGTAACAATCGCATTTTCGCGGTTGGAATTGATGTAGTTAATCGCAACCGCAAATGCGGTTGTAGTTGAAGTTTTTATGAAATCGCTATATGCGATTTAGTTGGACTTTTAGTCCAAAATCGATCCTATCTGAACCGCGTACACCCCTAGTACCAATAATATATCTAACGAGGATGCATGAAGCGGGTACTTGTATTTGTATATACATTATTTTTAAAATATCGTTTATCTGTCTTTTCATGAGATCAGACGATTTCAATTTACTGTTTATTCGACTTGATCATTGGTGTAGATGCCGTATGACTTTTATTATTGAATTATCACCTTTGTTTTTTTGAAAAGAATAGGTCAATGATGTTTCGAATATTAGCAGGTTAAAAATTAAGCTAGTTAATTACTCTAGTTTTTGCAGCTACAAAGATATAGATGTGCATACGATACGAGTTTAAATCTGAATGCCGACTTTGTAATCTGTTTAGCAGACATGACATACACAGACAAAGACCCATGAATTCTACAAAATTTACATAACATATGTGGAATATGTATATGTCATGCGTCATGCTTCTGGGGTGTGCTGGAAATCATGTATGGGGGATGACAGGGCTTGTTTTTCTTGTTTCTTATTTCAAAAAGTCGTAAAACACAGATTTTGTTCCACATGGAGCAAGCTGACATTGAAAACATAGACAACCTACACTTACAACAACGTGTGAATCACTCAGGCCCGGTTCCATCAAGCCGGCCGGTTAATTACCTAGGTTACGTGAGCACCGGCCGTTTTTTATACCCAGCGCCGTATCTCATCTTGTCATACATTCGCTTGTACGTACAATGTACGAACATTAGACATTATTTACTGGAATAATTTAATTAAATTTTTGAAGATACATGTTAAATAGAATAGTGCACACATCGAAAATATGGATGATTTAAGCAAAGCCTACATGCATGCCGAATTGTGGTCGGTTTTAGTATGTCATGTTATGCTTTTCAAACTTGCCGCATTATTTGATTAGTTAGACGGTTCACGTCTTGGTTATGGAAGTTCTCAAGTACTCTGTATTTGCTCCATTGACTATATTGAATTATTGATTAGTATATTGAATTTGTGTTTTAATCTTTCATTATGCACACTAATACGAGTATATACTACTATATAGACAATATCGATCGAATTACAAGAAATATAAATACTCAAATTCACCTATAACCTTATGAATTACTCCACTATTGAATTACCGTAATCGTTGTAAAACCCAGTCTCCTGACTGGCATCTTATTAATCAATGTCGTTCACTGCTAATTAGCCAAAACCTCTAAACTTGTAGGCTCAAGTACTATTGCTCATTGGGGACACCCACCATTTCTAGCTAAAATTATTTAACTAAAAGAGAATCAAACATTTGATAATATTTTAATATTTTTATAAATGAGAATATTGAGGTTGAAGTGACTTGAGCTGAGATCTTTCACACTGAGAGTTCTGATTAAGTTATCAGTTCTCCTAAAATTTCAAGATGTTAGAAGTCGGGCTTATCAATATTATATATTTATTTGATGACACAATTTTTGGACTAGAAATTTCGATCCAAACTTATAACTTGGTTCGATCGTCTTGAACTAGCTATTTTCGATCAAAACAACAACGAACATTTCTAGCATAGTCGAAAATAGTAAAATCAATCAAATTTATCTAATTTTGATGGGCTAAATTTGACCATTTTCTGTTGTATTGTTTTTTCACTATGCGAACCAAAAAAAAAAAAACAGCATACAGTCCAAATTTAAAATTCATAAATATTTTTGTGTATATTTTTTAATTATCAAAATCAAGAGATTCGTACGATTAAATATTTTTAAAATAATAATAAATATGCATACCTCAAATCCTAAATCTGAATCCTAAACAAGTTTAATTTGCAAGTTTTTATAAATAAAATCTATTTTCTTAGGTTAAAGCAGTGCATAGGACCCATGATTTTGGGGTAAATGGCCAAAATCGTCACTGTACTAATCAAAAACTTTAACTTGGGTCACGAGTTCAAAAAAACTTTCAAATGCATTACTAAACTTAATATACCTTTTACCACTTAAAAAAACTTCTCCGCACATGAGAGTCGACTCCAGATCTAGGGTTTGTAGTCGCCTCTTCCATTCTCCACTTTCCTTCCTCCCTTTCACCGATTAAGCCCTTTCGCTCCTCCAACCTCTCTTCTATTTACTAGTTTTTTTAATAAAATCGAGTTTTTGATCCAAAAGCTTCGAAATAACATCCTTTCAATTTGTAAGGATTTCGTATCGCTTCGTGCGAGTTGTTTTGTTTTGTTATGTTTTTAGTTGTATCGCTATATGCGAGTGTTCTTGTGTTTGTTGCATTGAAAATGAATTATATGGTATTCTGGGAGATCTGGATATCCCGCATCAACAACACTTACGGCATGTCTATAGCTGGGGAGCATGTAGATAGCTGGGGTGCGTTTGGGACAGTGGTGAAAATCACATGTGCTCACCTCTCACAAAAAATGTTTGTTCATATCATGAGGCCTTCTCTTAACTCAATTTTTACAACTGAGTCCTCTGAACATCGCACTAATCACAGAATTACTGTGAGGGTCAATTGTGAAGCTACTGTTATCTGGGGAGATGTAGGTTGGATTCCTCGAGAGGCCATTGAAATCATTTTTAATTTTCAGAATATTTGTATTCAGTTTGTTATGCAATCTGGAAACAAAGCGGCTAATTGTTTAGCTCGTTTTTTTGTTTTTCAACCTGGTTGCATGGTTAGTTGGGGGTTTGTCCCGACTGAATCTCGTTCAAATTATTAATGAAATATGCTTTAATTTTTGGCAAAAAATAATTAAAATAAAAACTTAATATACCTTTCAGTTCGGTCATTGTACTTTAAAATTTTTTCACTACCATTAAATTTTCGTTGACTTTAATAGAAGTCTGTTAAATGGTTACAACTCAGCAGCCAACTAATGATACAAAAAATAAATTAAGCCACATATACGTGCCACATCAATTATTGATTTAAAAAAAATGAGCCCAAATTTATTTAAAAAAACACAAAAACAAATAAAACATCACAAACACAGCAACCAACCCCACCAACTGTTTGGTTAAATGTCTCAAAGAAAAAGTTGGCCGGAAAATGGATGAAACAACCCATCTTCTCCATTCATCTTCAACAAAACACCACCAGCCACCCAATCCCACCGCCCAGCTGTAACTCAACTCCGTTCACCTCTATCATCCCGTTCACATCAGCCCACCCATCTCCCCTTCGACAACCACCATCCTCACCTCGCACCAGACAACAATTGCCACCACTCTTCACACCACCGTTCTTCACCTCCTCTCCCTCACAACAGTTCAACACCAACCCACATCTTCTCCTCCTGCAATCGCCACCATCCCACCATTCCAGCCTCCCACCTCACTTCACCGCCCTTATTCCCCCTTCTTTCCCCTGCAACACCCCTCCACCCATTTCACCAACATCACTCTACAACCTCACCTCCCTCCTCTGTACGTACACTTCACATCTCAACTCCTCTATCTCCTCTATGTCCCACATCTCAACTCCTTGCCTGCAATTACCAACATCAGCCGCCTTCTCCTTCGTTCTCTCTCTCACCAATTCACCGCCTCCCAATTCACCTCCGTTCGCCCTTATTCCACCACCAAACCACCGCCTCACCTTCTTTTCTCCGCCACGAAAACATCACGCACCACCGTCCCTCAACTCCACCGTTGTTCTCCCTTTCATCCACCATTGAACTACGCAATCCCCATCACCAACACAACCAATACAGCCTTCTTCTTTCATTGAAACCCACGATCTTCTTCCTTCACCTCCGACCAACAGCCCCTCTACAACCGCGCCTCACCGTCCACCCACCTCCTCAACCACCCTTCTTCTTCCTTCCACCTTCACCACCGTTCCTCTACTACCAATTCTCCCTCGTTCTCACCAATTCCAACCCTCGATCATCTCCCCTGCCTCCCTCGAAACAAACATATATACTTGTATATAGATCGATAATTTAAATCTAAAACCCCAATTAACCTCATCTGATTTAAGCTCAAGAGAGAGAGAGAGAGAGAGAGAGTAGAGGGGTAGAGTGAATAAAGAGAGATGAGCGAGAGACCGAGAGTTGATGAGAGAGATGAGTGATTTATTTGGGTGTTAATTAAAAAAAATGGAATTAGTTATTAGTTAAAAATAATAAAAATAATATTGGTGTGTCATGTCAACATCCACCTCATTATTCCGTTAGTCAATTTAACGGAGATTAACGGCAGTAACCTTTTTAAAATTTTTTAATAGTTTAAGTGTTTGACTGAAAGCTTTTTTGGGCTGGTGACCCAAGTGAAAGTTTTCGAATAGTACAGTGACGAAATGGCCATTTACCCCATGATTTTGTCATTGATTTTAGTGTCAAGTAGCATGTCAACTACAGTATATCCCAAGGGTAAGAAGTATCAAATAAAAATAGCACATATGTTAGTAATTTCCTTGATATTCATAAGCATAACTGAGTAGAATTAAAGATGTAGTATTTAACAGAGTCTAAGCAAAAGTAATAAATGCATTCTCATATAGGAGGAGTTTATGGATCATGAATCACAACCTAAATGGTAGTTTGACTGAAACAAGGAATAAGCAGAGTTAAACAAATGATCTCAAAAGACTGGCAACTTAAATTCTAGATAACTTGAAAAATGGAAGTAGCTAGGTAGCAACAATTAATCAGTCCCTTGATCAACATTACCTACAATCAAATGTTAATTTTAACTTGATCAGTAATAGCATTAATCATTATTGCATAAAAAAAGTTGATAGCAGAAATGATAAAGTTAAATAAGATAACTCTACTATTGTTTTACTAATGCAATACATGAGGTATTAAATAGATACAGTCAACCATTCTTTATCACAGACAAAACTACTTTATAACAACACATTATATATATATAGTTTATGAGTTGCTAAGGAGTACATAATGAACAAGAATTAACAATCACAAAGAAATATATGAAGGATATAATTTAGTTACCTCTCACTCATAACTTGCACTGAACCTTTTCACAAGAAACTTTTTTAGCCTGCTGGCATAGTCAACAGGAGGCACAACAGTTGGGAATTGTGAAAATTGCCCATACACAAAAAGCTTCAAGCGTTTGCCGGCAAATTCCAATTTTTTGGTGAGATTGAATGGGAACCAAATAATCTATGATGTTGTATGTTATTGTTCCAGCAATTCTATCCCATGCAACTAACAAGGAATAGTCCATTATATTCACCCCCTGTTAAATTCACACAAAGCCCTTGTTATTGGATGTAATATTGACACAATAATATAAGTTCTTATTAAATAACTGATGATATAAATACTTTTATGTGCTAAAAAATAAGTTTACTTGCCTGGAGAAATTGAGTGTCATTTGTAAGCCTATTAATCATCGTTTGCATGTCTTATTGACTTAGATGGACATCCTCAGCCAACATGAGTTGCTCAAAATCATTATCTAATCCAGTAGATCTAGCAGGGGAGTTTGGACTTTTTGCTCTCCCCTTTATGCCCTTCAAATCAAATAGCAAGCTGTCGTTGGCTTTAGGAATTTGAGTTTTGTCAGTGGCTAAATAAAAACCAGTTCCTTGGCTAGTCACCACCTGAAACACCCCCAAGGTTTATTAAGGCAGGTGTTCCCATGATCAATATGGTTCAAATATAGATGTTCGCATTTATCAAAACATATAAACTCATCTTCTTTGATTCTCTTGACAATAAAATGATCATCAACAGATACCATGAAAAGAGAATTACTTTTCCCACCACTAGCCACATAGTTTGTACATGTGCCCAATTTGCTAATATAAACCCTATCAAGCTGGGGTTAATCTCTTGGAACTGATCAAGATGAAGAGAGGTGCATTCAACAGCTTCCTGATTAAGTATATATAATTATTTTATTTGATTTGTGTAGTGTTGTGTTGTTAATATGTGAGGTTTTCTTCCGTACTAATCAGTTGACATTGTTATTCGTAGTCAAGAGTTCATGTAACCTCCGTTTGATGTACGTGCTTATATATAGGAGTATGTTTGTGGCTTTGCATCGGTAATTTATGATAGTCATGATTTGTTATCATATGAGTGTAAGTAAGTTGAGTGTCTCTTTAGTTGTTTATAGACGTCAACTTGTTAAGTAGATATACTAATTATTATATACTCTGTTTGATTTGTGTTATTAATATGTGAGGTTTGATTACTAATATTCAATTGATTGTTATCATATATGCTAAAATCTGCAAGTAATTTGAACTTTTTAGATGTCAAATCTGCTTTGAGTACAGAGTTCGTAACCGTCGTTTCATGTGTTTATACTCGTATATATTTGTAGCTGCTTTAGATCTGTAATTGATAATAGTTACACTACTATTTGTCATCATCTCGATCGATCTCTAGATTTAATTATTTTGTTTAATTTGTGTGTTATTAAAACAAGGCTTAATTACATATACTCGTAACAATTAATTCAGCAACATACATGCATTTTTAATATCATGTAAAAGTTACCGCCCAAATTATATTGCTTATATTATCTTTCACGGTCTCTGTAGTGAGGTGCTCAATAACATTTTCATGATCGAATTCCGGAGGAAGTACAGTAAATTCCTTTCTAAAAAGATCTGTTAGATGGAAGGACGAGCCTGATGAGCATAGAGATGAGATCACTCGAGATGAGCCCCCGCCAAGGCACTTAAGGCAACTAGATAATCCGAATGCCATTGAAGAAAATCTGTCACGAAATGCTCACTTAAGTCATGACTCGAACTCTTTAATTAAGACATATATATATATATGCTGTTGCTCTTAAAAAAATCTCAAAGTCTACTGAGCTCTGTAAAAATAGAGTAAAATTAAATCTAAAATTAACACGACTTGACGTGTAGAAGAAGAACAAAGAGATCGACATTCATGTGACGGCTACTATAACCAATAACAATCATTAACTAGGGAATACATAGAAGCATGAAAATTAACACGAATATATATATATATATATATATATATATATATATATATATATATATATATATATATATATATATATATATATATATATCATACTCATATTATTATCATATACATAGAAAATTATATAATGAACAACATCTGACGACATGAATAACAATCAAACCTCACATAATAACATACACAAATGAAACAAAATAATTAAATCTAGAGATCGATATATCGAGATGATAACAAATAGCACGTGTAACTATTATCAATTACAGATCTAAAGCAGCTACAAACATATACGAGTATAAACACATGAAACGGCGGAACGCGGTACTCAAAGCAGATTTGACGTCTAAAAGATTCAAATTACTTGTTGACCTTTAGCATATATGATAACAATCAATTGAATATTAGTAATCAAACCTCACATGCATATTAACAACACAAATCAAACAGATTATATAATAATTAGTATATCTACTTAACAAGTTGACGTCGATGAACAACTAAAGAAACACTCAAATTACATACACTCATATGATAACAAATCATGACTATATATCATAAATTACAAATCTAAAGCCACAAACATACTCCTATATATAAACACGTACATCAAATGGAGGTTACATGAACTCTCGATTACGAATAACAATGTCAACTGATTAGTACGGAAGAAAACCTCACATATTAACAACACAACACAAATCAAATAAAATAATTATATCTACTTAACGAGGATCAACAACTAGAGAGACACTCAAATTACACTCATATAGTAACAAATACTCACATATATCAATACAAATCTAACGCTAGAAACGACGTAAACACATAAAACGGAGATTACGAAAGAATGACTCAACTACGAAAGAGATTTAATTACGACGTTGATCGATTAACTATGATCGATGACGAATTGAACTTGTATGTAGCTCAGAGTATATATATATATATATATATATATATATATATATATATATGGTTAAGTTCTATGGAGACCAGCATTTTTAGTGAAGACCGGAGACCAATATCAATCAAAACATTGCAAAAACTTATTTATTGAAAATCATGTTCTATGAAAATCACTATACCATCTATTTCATTGAAAATCTTGAAGATCATATATGTTTTACATGCAAATTTCATTAAAAATCTTCAAAATCATGTATGTTCTGCAAACAAAATATTGCAGAACGTATTATTCTCCAAAATATGTTCTGCTTGCAAATCATATATGATTTTAAAAATTTTGAATGAAATAATAATGTTAATTGAACATTCTTTGCTAAATATATATGTTTTGCAATGTTTTGAGTGCATAATGTATATGGTCTCCACTCAAATGGTGGTCTCCATAGAACTTAACTCTCTCTCTATATATATATATATATATATATATATATATATATATATACATTTGATCTAAGATTGCCCTTCTCATAATAATGGTTTTTTTTGATAAAAATTTCACATTTTAATATATATTTTTAAATGTAAGTATTTAATGGGACATTAACATTGCTAATTTTCAGGAAAAAAAGTACGTATTTACATACATTTTTTTCTAAAAAAAGGACTTATTTATAAAAAATAAGGTAAATCAAACACCCCCAAATATATATAGTATAGACGCAATGTATATAAATTTGTAGTATTTATAAATGAAGTTTAATATTTATTGTCAGGGCAAGTATAGGTTTCAAGAATTTTGGGGTCCAAGAAAAACTTTCAAATTGAGGTCAAAAAATTAAAATATAAAATAAATAAAAGCATGGTTCTAAAAATCGTCGATTTAACCGATTAATAACTAAAAATATTATACCAATTCGATTTTTTAAATTCGATTACATAGATATGTTACTCAAACAAAACAGTAAACACGTAAGTGTATATATAAAAAAATATTCTTTAAAATTGTTGAACAGTCTGCAATAAATACTAATAATAAAACAGAGGGTATACGTGTGGGCAACAAAATTAGTGTATGAATAACAGCGAATAAGGACAACAGAATAACGAAAAGGATATGAAAATTCGAGTATAGTGCGGAACTGTCTCCTTAAAGCTTATTCGCCCCTCACCGTATGTGTGGAACGATAGCCTCCCATGATAAAATGGATTAACAATGATGTTGCAGAAGAACAGCTGTAACGACCGGGAAAATTTCGTGTAATTCATTATATTAAAATATATTTTTAATTGATTTTACTTTGTTTTAATTTATTTTTAATGTATTTAAACTCGTTATGATTTTTATTAAATAGGAAAATTATCCTATACGTGTTATGTGACTTATGTGTAGCATAGAATATTTTATTCTATTTTTCTGTAATTTTTATATATTTTTAGAATTCAATTATTTCGCATTTTAATTTTCGGACCCAACCCTGTACTGAATTCAAGTCAATGTTTTTGATAAAAATATTTTTATATAACAGTAAGATATTTAAAAATATATTATTTTGTAATTTATGTAATATTCGTAAGTTTTGGGAAATTTTGACATTTGTATTATATTTGTTTTAAAATAAAATTTTACATTTTTATCCCATAAAATTATTTTTAAGGCTTAATAATTTTAATTAGGGGTTAAAAATATTTTTGGGGTATTAATGGTTGATTAATATAAATAGCAGCTGATTTATTTTTATTTATTAAAAAAAATCAGAAAATCAGATTTTTTGATTTAAATTTCTGAATTTTCTGGGATATTCGTTCTTGGTGTTCTTGAGGATCAAACAGTCTTTTGAAAGTGATTCCGGAATTCAAATCCTTCATACGAGTAATCAAATAGAATCTCATGATCTGTACTACATATTTATGTGTGTGTGCGTATATTTGAATATGCTTGATTCGTGAATTCATGATTTTCGTTTTAATTTTCGAATTTCTTGAATTTGGTGTTGATTGTACAATGATCTACCGTTTATGTGATTAGTGTCTATAGATTGCTTATGATCTCAGGAATTTTACAGTTTGAGGAGAATAGAATGTATACAATCAAATAAAACGTATCCAATATATACAATTTACAGTTTGAGGAGAATAGAATATATGTATAGCAATATAGCATGTTCTCATTCAAAAAGTTGGAAAATTATTTTCATGAAGATCTCAATTTAGTGCATAATACTTGATAAAATAATGAGTAATAAATATTTTAACACATTTTCATACATATATTATATATATACACATAAATACTACTTGCACAAAAAATTAAAAATAAATCTAAAAGCTTAAAAACTATATGTACGAAACATTGTAAATTACAATTTACAATAAGCATAATTTGTATATAATTTGTAAGATGTATAATAGGGCCTGTTTGGGAACTCATTTTGCTGCCAACTTATGGCTTATAAGGCCATAAGCACTTATGGGGGCTGTTTGCCAAAACAAGAGCATGTTTGGCACTTCATTTATCCAGCTTATCTGGGCTTAAGTCCATTTGGACTTAAAATAAAGTGTTTGGCTAAATCGAGAAATGACCTTATTTTTGATAGATAAGCCCGTTTGAAAAAAGTACAGAAACGGGTACTTACAGACATGACTTATTTCATAAAACAAGAAAACACACTGAGATCCGTGAATGAAGACCGACATAAATTCATACTTTTAACTTTATTTATTCTTTATCTATTCTTTTAACTTTTTGCTCATACATATCTATTCAATTATAATTCGGTTTTTAATTTTTAAAATTAAAAATATTCAACTTGGATAGCAGACTAGTACTAAGCCCGCATTCTTTGTTATTAAAATTTATTTTAAAATTATGTAAATTAATTTGTAACTGTAATATACTAAAATTATATAATTATATTTTTATGAGATAATAAACGAATTAAAATTATATAGATAATATGTAAGTGTATCATATATGTATATAATTTTATAATGTATTTTAATAACAAAGAATGTATTTTATATAATTTTATGATGTATCATATATGTTCAAATTGTTTCGGATAATATTTTATGCATTCAATTAAAATATTATAATTTATTTAGAAAAAATGATAACTTATAAGTCATAATTGCCAAACATCTTTAACTTATAAGTTAAACATCCAAACACGAAAATATAAGTTATAAGTAACTTATTACTTATTTCATATAAGTTACTTATTACATTTAAGTGATAAGTAACTTATTTTAAGATTTCCCAAACGGGCTCTAAGTTTTAACTCAAATTATAACTTATAAGTTCATAAGTTGAATGTTAAGAATTCTTAACTTTCAACTTATAACTTATAACTTATTCTCGATATACGCAATATATAATATCCTTCAAATCTTCAAAACTATATATCTCTCGATCCATTCATTAGAAAATTGATATGTATATATCAAATTTCCCTATTCATCGAGATCTATCCATTGATATCCATTGTTATATATAAAAAAAACAATCATTTGAAAATTATAAAAAAAAGGTAACTTATAAGTTCTAATTTACCCAAACAGTCTACTGATTATAAGTTCTGATTTACCAAACACTCTACTGACTGCTCTACTCATCACTTATATGATATAAGTGCTTATAAGTCATAAGCTACTTATTTTAAGATACCCCAAACATACACATAGTGTGTATGTCCGATATTTTGTATGTTTGGGGTATTTGGAAATGAGTAACTTATGTCATATAAGTGATAATTAGAGCAGAGATTATGGGGTTGTTTGGGCTTTCATTTTACTATTAACTTATGGCTTATAAGGCCATAAAAACTTATGAGTGGTGTTTGCCTATTTAAGTTTTAGCTCAACTTATGACAATGTTACGAAGTGTATGTTTGGGGTATCTTAAAATAAGTAGCTTATGACTTATAAGCACTTATGTCATATAAGTGATGAGTAGAGCAGTCAGCAGAGTGTTTGGTAAATCAGAACTTATAATCAGTAGACTGTTTGGGTAAATCAGAACTTATAAGTTAACTTTTTTTTTAATTTTCAAAATATTGTTTTTTTATATATAACAATGGATATCAATGGACAGATCTCGATGAATAGGGAAATTTGATATATACATATCAATTTTCTAATGAATGGATCGAGAGATATATGGTTTTGAAGATTTGAAGGATATTATATATTACGTATATCGAGAATAAGTTATAAGTTATAAGTTGAAAGTTAAGAATTCTTAACATTCAACTTATAGATTTATAAGTTATAAGTTGAGTTAAAACTTATTTTGGCAAACACCCCCAATAAGTGCTTATGGCCTTGTAAGGCATAAGTGCACAGTAATATGAATAGCCAAACAGGGCCGAAATCCTAACATTCAACTTTCAACTTATTTTTATTTCTCGATACATGCAATATATAATATTCTTCAAATTTTTAAAATCATATATTTTTTTATCCGTTCATTAGAAAATTGATATGTGTATATCAAATTTCTCTACTCATCGAGATCTATCCATTGACATTCATTGATATATATTAAAAAACAAATATTTTGAAGAAAAAAAAAAGTTAACTTATAAGTTCTGATTTACCAAACACTCTACTGATTTATAAGTTTTGATTTACCAAACACTCTAATGACTTATAATTTTTGATCTACTTAGACCATCTCCAACCCAAGACACTAAAATAGTGTCCTAGGAACAATATTTTGGTGACAAAATTACACCATTTACAAAATACACTCCAACCCATGATCACTATACTTGACACTAAAAGGAATCTTTCACCAATAAAATAGAATATTCTAACTTTGTTCGATTTACATTATTAATATCTATTATATTTTAAATTGTAATGTTATGGTCACATAATATTAAATTTATTAATATAAAAATTAATTAAAAAAATCAATATCCAAATTTTGAAATTGATATTTTAGAATTATGACATTTTAGAATTAACAAGAGTTAGGAACAAATAGTAGGACATAGATAAAATTTTTAACAAGAGTTAAGAAGAAAAGAATTTTCAATTGATAAAAATTTAAAGTTAAAAATCATGAGAACAAATAAGTTGGAAAAAAAATTACAAGAACAAATAGTAGGACATAGATGGAAAAAAGTTGTTTTGTTAACAAATATAGGGGTATTGTTGGAATTTTGAAAGTCACCAAATTTGGTGACCTAGGATCACCAAATGTACTTTTGTCACCAAATTTGGTGACCCAAAACTCATTTGGTGATCTTGGGTCACCATTTTAGTGTTGCATTGGAGTGAGTTTGACACTATATCCATCACTATTATAGTGATTTAGTGATGAATTTGAGTTGCTCTTATCACTTATATGACACTTATGCTTATAAGCCATAAGCTACTCATTTTAAGGTAAGCCAAACACCCACTATAAGTCAGTAGAGTGTTTGGTAAATCAGAACATATAATCAGTAGACTGTTTGGGTAAATCAGAACTTATAAGTTAACTTTCTTTTATAATTTTCAAAATATTTATTTTTTTATATATAACAATGGATATCAATGGATAGATCTCGATGAATAGGGTAATTTGATATATACATATCAATTTTCTAATGAATGGATCGAGGGATATATGGTTTTGAAGATTTGAAGGATATTATGGGCCTGTTTGTTTTATCTTATTACTGTGAACTTATGGCTTATAAGCCCATAAGCACTTATGGGGGGTGTTTGTTAAAATAAGTTTTAGCTCAACTTATAACTTTTAAACCCATAAGTTGAATCTTAAGAATTCTTAACTTTCAACTTATAACTTATAACTTATTCTCGATATACGCAATATATAATATCCTTCAAATCTTCAAAACCATATATCTCTCGATCCATTCATTAGAAAATTGATATGTATATATCAAATTTCCCTATTCATCGAGATCTATCCATTGATATCCATTGTTATATATAAAAAAACAATATTTTGAAAATTATAAAAAAAAGTTAACTTATAAGTTCTGATTTACCCAAACAGTCTACTGATTATAAGTTCTGATTTACCAAACACTCTACTGACTGCTCTACTCATCACTTATATGACATAAGTGCTTATAAGTCATAAGCTACTTATTTTAAGATACCCCAAACATTTATGTCATATAAGTGATGAGTAGAGCAGTCAGTAGAGTGTTTGGTAAATCAGAACTTATAATCAGTAGACTGTTTGGGTAAATCAGAACTTATAAGTTAACTTTTTTTTATAATTTTCAAAATATTGTTTTTTTATATATAACAATGGATATCAATGGATAGATCTCGATGAATAGGGAAATTTGATATATACATATCAATTTTCTAATGAATGGATCGAGAGATATATGGTTTTGAAGATTTGAAGGATATTATATATTGCGTATATCGAGAATAAGTTATAAGTTATAAGTTGAAAGTTAAGAATTCTTAACATTCAACTTATGAACTTATAAGTTATAGTTTGAGCTAAAACATATTTTGACAAACACCCCCTGTTGTGACCAAAATCTTGCATGGATCAGATTTAGGCCCATGATGAGTTTTGGGTCCAATCCACAAGGAAAGAGGATGTTTTAGAGGGCTTCCAAGGTACCCATGGTAACCCATGAAAACTGATAACAGGGCTCCCAAGATAATAGGGCTCCCGGGTAGAAGGGCTCCCGAATGGCATGGCTCCCGGATAACAGGCTTCCAAGAGCATATGAACAACCCATATGGGCTACCATGAGATGGGTAGCAGGTAAATATGACGATAAGGGTCCTGGGAATGGCCTCCCATGGATGATCCACAACCCATAGACATCATTACATAGCTTCAAGTACAGCTACAAGACATGGCTTACCAGAATAGCTTTCATAACCGGCTTACCAAAGGGGCTGCCATAGTTTGGGTTACCGGGCGGTACCCCTAGAGGGGCTACCTTGCGATGAACATTGAAAGAATATAAGGCTTATGGTCCCGGGGATAGTCTCATCCATAGCCAATGACAACCATCAGAGAGGGCTTCCAGCATAGCTTCCGTAACTGGGTTACCGGAGGGTCTACCGGGTGGTACCCCCAACTTCCCCGGAAGCCTGGCAGAAGCACAGATTCAGACTAGGACAGCCATCGGATAAGGCTTCCAGTATGGCTTCCATGGTTGGGCTACCGGAGTCAGGCTACCGGGTGGTACCCCCAGCTTCCGCCGGAAGCCTGATCAGGCTGCCAGATCAGATAAGGCACGCCTCCTACTTTTTAGGAGCACGTCTCTACAGCTGAAATACAACTCTAAACGGATAATTATTCAGTTATTCGAGGATATACATCATTATTACATGATAAATCATACATTCATGAGATAAACATCAGTGGATAGGCTTCCAACAGTCCTGATAAGGCTTGGAAACCTGATAACTACATCACAATCAGTTGATACACGATTTATATCAGCAACAACAGTCATTATCCCACTGGAGAGAGGATAAATCATCACAAACAATCAAACTTATCAAATCAAGAACTACATCGGGGCTTGATCCACTATAAATAGTGGTATGTAGGCAGTTTACGGGATCTTCTTCGACACTTACACTCCTTGAGTAGCTAGAGCACGTGCACTCTTGTGTGACACAGTCAAATTAGGGTTCTTGGCTGGCCAACAGATGGTCCTTGAACTCTATCCCGTAGATTCAGTCCCAATCATCACCAAAACACCTTCCCGTGTTCTTCGGAAACCCCTAGCCGTGAGCCTTCCCGGGCGGCTAGCCTCAAATCTCCGACTGCGAGCCTTTCCGGGCAGTTGAGAGATTCCATATTTAACGGCGCTATTCCAGCAACGGCCTCCACGTAGTTGTGCTAAAATCCTCCCACAACAATTGGCGCTAGAAGGAGGGGCCTTTTATTATTGTCTTTTGGAGGAAAAGATGTTTGACCGCTCCGGCAACGACAAAACGCCGTCTAGCGGTGTCGATAAAGAAAATGGTGATAAAAAGCATATTGTTACCATCGATGAAATGTATCAGTGCATCAAACGAATGGAAGAAAAACTGGACTTCCTTGAAAGAACTTCTGAATTGAAGAAAAAGTGTGAAATGGAGCTTAGTCCATTGTCAAAACAAGATGAACAAGAAACGATTCCAGGACGAAACTCGCATGAAGAAGGGCCTGGAGATATTTTTTGAGATGATATGCAAGGACATGAAATTCCCTTAAAATATGAGATGATAAATAGTGGCATTATTGGTGCACAAAATGAGCCAAATACGGGTTTGGATGGCTTGATTGTTGGTCGGAAATCGCACAGAATGGGTGAAATTTCCCCTGAAAGAAGTAATCTGAAGAGATCTCAGATATGGGCTCAAAAAGGCTTTCGAGGACGAATGCAATCAGGGTGCCAAGGGGGCTTCCACCTGGGATCCCGCCTAGGGGTACCATGGCATCATCATGAAAGAATGGGCGAAATTTCCCCTGAAAGAAGTAATCTGAAGATATCTCAGATGGGGGGCTCAAAAAGGCTTTCGAGGATGAATGCAATCAGGGTGCCAAGGGGGCTTCCACCTGGGATCCCGCCTAGGGGTACCATGGCATCATCATGAAAGGTGGGCGAAATTTCCCCTGAAAGAAGTAATCTGAAGAGATCTCAGATGGGGGATCAAAAAGGCCTTCTAGGACCAATACAATCAGGGTGCCAAGGGGGCTTCCACCAAGGATCCCGCCTAGGGGTACCAAGGCATCAGCATGAAGGACTCCCGCTGGAAACCCATCAATACCAAGGCCAGAACGAATCTCAAGCGTATAGCCATGTCAGTGAAGGAAAGTTCTTACCCTTTGGAAGCCTAGTAGCTGGATGGATAAAGCATAAGTCAGGCTTCCGGCATACTTGCAGCCTTGGAGGTAACCAGGAAATGAATCTAGACAATATGGATGAAGAATATATACCCTCCAACAGGCAACCGGACCCATTTATTGTTGAAAGGCTGAGCAAAGCCTGGGAGGCAGATGGGCCACCACTCCCCAGGTTCTGTGCAACAAGTGGCAGCCCCGAATATGATGGTAGCCCTGGATCCGGTAGCCCTGAAATCCGGTAGCTCTGAACTTGATCTCCTCCAAGCTTACGATTCGAAATCCCGGGATCCGGTAGCCTTGGATCCGGAAACCCTGGATCCGGTAGCCCTGAATCCGGGAGCCCTAAAATTCGGAAGCCCTGGATCCGGTAGCCCCGAAGACAAAACACCAAGGAGCCAGACTGACCAGTCACATGATTGGATTGGGGTCCCAAGGAAGACACCCTAAATTGTCACCCATCAGGAAGCCCCATCGGAAGGCCTCTGTTGGGCATAGGCTCAATGATATACAACTTATTAGTTGTAGCTGTGTAACTTTGAACTCAGCTGTGTAACTTTGAACTCAGCTATCATGAATTTTGTCATTCGTAGACACTCGGGGGGTAGCGCATATGCACCACCCGTGGTAATAGCAAAATGCTGTACCAATTGAATATCTATAAAGCTGGAAGCAGATTCCTATTCGTTGTCTTTATAAGCAAAATGTCTGATACAATTGACAAATGAGATCAGTAGTCAAAAAAAGAGAAATGATGACGATGTTCTAAACATGTGGACAAAAAAGTCAGTAAAAAGAAGATGTGCACTCATAGTGTGGGGCTTCCACCATGGAAACCTCGTGTCAAGGTTCCCAATTCGTTCGGGGGGTAGCACCACCAATAATATTGATGTTGGAAGCTGGTAAGAGAAACCATGGAATAAAAAAAAATTCTTCCTCATGAGCAATTTGATACTGCGGAAGCAAATACAGGGCTTCCGGTGCAACTGATCAGCATCCCGGAACACAAATGTCATGTGGAAAATGAGTGACCTACCAGCCACGTTGCTAAATGGGAACAACTCAGACGATGAGAAGATCCTCAAATATGATTTTAGAAAAGCTGAACTAAGGCATATCCTATAATTCTGTAAAAGGGTTACCAGCTGTAGAAGACAAGTAAATGGTAGCCTCAATTGCCATTTACCCACGAGGCTTCCCATGCAAAATAAGAAGGGTTGCCTAGAAGGGCCACTAACACAATCTCGAAGAGCACTACCAAATCTCTCACCCAAGAAGAAAAGGCATGAAAGCCCTTAAGATGAACTAATGGAGGTGCCAATATGATAAGTGGATTTTATATCCACTTGGAGCGTTCCATATCGACTTAAATTGATTGACTTGGTCTCAAGTTTGTTGTATTTTTTATGTGTTTTGTGTAGTTGTGCAGGGTGGTAGCTATCGGTTAGTGTTGGTGTTTCTAATCGATATTAGAGCGGAATTAAGTATTGGAATGAAGATGGTACACTTGTGTTATGCTACCAAGGAGTTACATGTGTCATGGTATTAAAGATGTTAGCTAATGCGAAAGAAACGGAGGAGAAAGGAGCAAATTGTGTAAAATTCGGATGGTTGCGCAGTCTTCACTGTTTTGGCCATATCTGGAGTTCTACAAGTCCGTTTGAGGTCCGTAAGCTGTCCACGCGAAGCCTGGGAAGTTTTCTATAATTATGAACAGTAACAGACCGCGCAGACTGCGCTGATACCGCGCAGGGTGCGCCCGAACTCGCTGGAAATTCTGAAATTCTATCATGTTTCGAATTAAATTGTATTTTTAGGTGGTTTTTGACACAAAAATCGTATTCTAGTTGTATTTAAGGTATTTTTTCTTATTGGGCAAGTGAGGGAGAGCCTATATCAACATCCAACCCTTGTAATCATAAGATATACACACGTTACGTAATATAACCTAGTTTTTGAGAAGAGAGAAAAGGAGAAGGAATTCCTCCAAGCTAGTGACAAGCAAGGATTATTCTTGAAACCTTTGTATTCTTCTATTGTGGGGATTTAATTCTAAACCTTATTTCTTCTTCTTTATTTTTACTTGTTGATTTTAGAATTATGTTTTCCAAAGAACCCATGATGACAATTAGGTCAATTATGGGCTAATTCGTTATCGTGGGGTTTTAATGGATTTTGCTATGGATTCTAGTTATTGAGTGTTAATTATGCCTTGGTGTGTGATTGAATGTATTGATTGCCTAGTATGTTTAAGCTTATTCGTTATAAGTGCGTCGCGAACACTTGTAATTGTTTGTTTAATCCTAGTGAATGCGAAAGTGGATCTAGGGTTTAGAACAATTCATGCTAGCATAGGTTTTTGCATGTGAAGAACATGTATTAATTTGTGATGTAATTCTAACCGTCTTGCATCGACTATGTGGTTAAATGGGTGCTTGATTTTCAACCGGTATGTGTTCAATTGCTATAGACATATAGGGACTACACATATTTGGTGACTACTTGACTTCTATCAATTGTGGATGATCAGTAGGATGGTATATGCACAACGAAAGTTGGTGTGTATCAGTTTAGTGCATCTAATCAGTAATCAACTCTGTCACATGCTAGGCTAAAGGGCATAAGATTCTAGGTGAAGTAGTAAATGAAATTGAAATCCCATGTTTGTTTATTATAAAGTTAAAGTTAAGTTATTTCCTCGTAATTGGCTTAGTTGGTAATTAATCATTAGTTAAATCAAACCAATATTGTGATTGTCTTAGCAGTGAGTGTAAATCATAAGCTGGTGCATAAGTGAACATAACGAACAATTTGAGTCTCTATGGGAACGAATCCTATTTACTCTATATTACTTGTTGACCACGTTCTCTTGCGTGAATAAGTGCGAACAAGTTTTTGGCGCCGCTGCCGGGGACTCGGTTCATTGTTTGTTTAGTTTATGATCTTGTCATCAATTTGGGTTAAATTCACTGACTCGGACGTTTTTTTTTCTTTTTATTAGATGGATTATTGGGAGCAGGAATTTGTAATTGTTTGTGAGCTGTGTGCAGGTGGACATTACACTCATCAATGTGAGTATAACAGAAACCGGCCAAATTTCAGCTGGGACTACAATCAGAGTGGTATGGAGCAATTCCAATATCCATCCTACCCGCTCCAAAATCAGCAGTTTGAAGATGAGCCATACAGTCCAGGGGGAATTCAGCAGCAACAGGGGCAACAATTTCAGCATCAGTATGCCCCAATGCATCAACACTTTCAACCTCTTGAATTTCAGCAGCAGCAATTTCAGACTTGGTCTATCCAACAGTCGACCGAAGAAGCTGAATTAGAAGAATTGAGGTTGATGGCTAAAAGCAATGCATTGTCTCTCCAGAGAATAGGAGATCAGATTGGTCAAATTGCAAATGCATTACAAACATTGAATCATATTGCAAGTGACACAGAAGGCCTAGCTGTAGAGGAGGAGGACAAGAACCTTCCTATCAGTCTTGACTGGCCTTTCTTAGCCACGGGTGAGACCATGATCGTAGTTCATGAAGGAGAGTCTGAGGGCAAAGATGGGGAAGAAGCAGAACATGAAGCTGATAAGGAAGCAGAGTCGGAGGCAAACCAATCAGAAAATTCAGAATGTCCAGAAAACTCGATTCTGAATAATCAGCCGCAACCACTTCCTTTGCAATCTCAAAATTTTGAAGAATCAGCCCAAGATCAAGAAAATTCCAAGGCTCAAGCGGCTATGTTATTTCCTTCGAAGGATGAAGGGGGTCTCAGTGTGGAAGATGATGAATTAGAAGAGCATGTTCAGTTGTTGAATGCCGCTCCGTTGCAATCTGACTTCGACCAGCTGGAGGCCGAAGAGGAAAAGAGCATCACTCCTGTTGACGAATCTACTCCGGAGAAGACTACAGAGATCGTCCAAATCAATTTTCCTCCTCCATATCCACAGAGGCTTCAGAAGCAAACTCTAGCCATGAATTTGACGGCGGAGGATGAGGAGTGTTTTAGCTTGAAATTGGTTGATGCAGGGCAGAGTAAAAAGTATGACACGGAGAAGGAGAAGGAAAAGTTTGACCAACTGAGGATTACAGTGCCTTGGTTAATGGGGCTACGTATTCCACATAAATTGCTTGGAGTGGAAGATCTCTGGAATTCTCAGGTGCGCCTTAAGCCATCATTTGAAGGAGCTCCCGAACTTGAGCTCAAAACATTGCTAGTTCACCTTGGGTATGTTTCTTGTAATTCAAATCCTTTGCTTGCTATTGTTATTGCTGCTAACTTTTCAGGTAGGCGGGAGAATGTTGTTAAGAGATTTTGTGAGGAGCGAATACGGGTAAAGCTTGTTGTTGAAGATGTCGCTCCAGAAAAGATCATTAAATGGCCTTATAGAGATGCGGTGCAGGAAATTTTCAAGATGAAAATCGTGGCCAAGTCTAGCTAAAGACGTTAAAGAAAGGCGCTTCGTGGGAGGCAACCCATGATTTTTTTTGCTTTCGAATAAAACAACAGTTGCGCAGGAGCACACCACATCTATCCACCACCAGACACACCAACCGAGGAGGGTGGAGATGCCGGCGTGTAGGGGAGTATCTCTTGTACCCTTTAATTTTACCTTCAATGAGGACATTGAAATTTTTAAGTTTGGGGGTGATTTGGGGGATAGTAGTTGTATGTATTGTTGTATTTTGTGGTCATAGAGGATATCTTGTTGCATAGTAGTGATAGTTCATGCATGATTGTTATGTTCGTATTATCTACGTTTGTTCATATAGGACATTTTGTTTTATTTTCGTATACCATGTGAGTTTTCATTTAGTTGCATTTTCATGGCATGCATATTTCATGATCCCTTAGGACGAGCTGATTCTGAGTGATAGGTGGATGTTGATTTGGGTGTGATGATGATGAGTAGAGGGCTGATTTATAGTTTCTATGAAATTGACTTGCATGTTACGGGAACAAAATTTATTACACAGTCTCATTGGGGTGCTGTTGGGCTAGGTTAGGGTCATGCCTGTGGGATGTTTTGAGATTTAATCACTTGTTTATATTTAGAATTTTCGTTATTCCCTTTATAGCGTGGGAACATTAAAGTCTAAATTTGGGGGAAACCAGGAATTTTCATGCTAATTGTTAATATTTGTCAATAAAGGCTAGGCGTCAAATGGCTAGTAGCCAGCTCATATTTATATGAGTAGTCTAGGGTTGGAAATGAGAAAGGCTCATTCCAGATTGCGGGAAAAAAAAAGAAAAAAAAAGAAGAAAGAAAAAAAAAAAAGTCAAGTGTTGTTTGTTAATGCAAAATTAACCAGAGTGAGCTCTTTAATACTCGAGTAATTAAGTCTGAGGGGACTTAGTCCTAGTGACCTAAGGCTTTATAGTCTGGGATCCACTGACCCAACACTCGCTACATGGGTATTATTGTATAAGCCTTTTGGGGTCTCATTCATTGCACGGTTAAATAAGCATGCATATTGTATATGTAGTGTCGTAGTTAGTAATAAAGCATGAGTTTCTGTCTACCTTGGATAAGGGTGGAGGTGTTCCTAGGTTATGGAGTGTCTACAGTCTATTCTAGTTATAAACCTGTGATTGTCTTGACGGAAAGCATGTATGATTTTTGACCTAGTTCTGGGGGTATTTCTGATGAGCATTGCACACACGCACGTTTCTGTTCATGTATTGTTAGTATACGGGGATTTAGTCGAGCTCTGCTTGGATTTGTTACGTTCATTGAGATATTTGCTTGTTAGTTGGTTTTGGTGAGTTTGAAAGGGATCTTGCATTTTCATAGTAGTTGCATTCATGCATTGCATTGCATTGGATTTTGTGGGTACATTCATTATAGGCCCTCACGAGACCTTACTCGTCCACTAGGGCTGCCTAGGGGTTTAAAGGGCTTGTTGCATATGCCAAATGCAACCGTGATCACCTACGGAAGTGGTACTAATTAGATAGTGTAGTTGTTTATGCTTGAGGACAAGCATCGGTTTAAGTTTGGGGGTGTGATAAGTGGATTTTATATCCACTTGGAGCGTTCCATATCGACTTAAATTGATTGACTTGGTCTCAAGTTTGTTGTATTTTTTATGTGTTTTGTGTAGTTGTGCAGGGTGGTAGCTATCGGTTAGTGTTGGTGTTTCTAATCGATATTAGAGCGGAATTAAGTATTGGAATGAAGATGGTACACTTGTGTTATGCTACCAAGGAGTTACATGTGTCATGGTATTAAAGATGTTAGCTAATGCGAAAGAAACGGAGGAGAAAGGAGCAAATTGTGTAAAATTCGGATGGTTGCGCAGTCTTCACTTTTTTGGCCATATCTGGAGTTCTACAAGTCCGTTTGAGGTCCGTAAGCTGTCCACGCGAAGCCTGGGAAGTTTTCTATAATTCTGAACAGTAACAGACCGCGCAAACTGCGCTGATACCGCGCAGGGTGCGCCCGAACTCGCTGGAAATTCTGAAATTCTATCATGTTTCGAATTAAATTGTATTTTTAGGTGGTTTTTGACACAAAAATCGTATTCTAGTTGTATTTAAGGTATTTTTTCTTATTGGGCAAGTGAGGGAGAGCCTATATCAACATCCAACCCTTGTAATCATAAGATATACACACGTTACGTAATATAACCTAGTTTTTGAGAAGAGAGAAAAGGAGAAGGAATTCCTCCAAGCTAGTGACAAGCAAGGATTATTCTTGAAACCTTTGTATTCTTCTATTGTGGGGATTTAATTCTAAACCTTATTTCTTCTTCTTTATTTTTACTTGTTGATTTTAGAATTATGTTTTCCAAAGAACCCATGATGACAATTAGGTCAATTATGGGCTAATTCGTTATCGTGGGGTTTTAATGGATTTTGCTATGGATTCTAGTTATTGAGTGTTAATTATGCCTTGGTGTGTGATTGAATGTATTGATTGCCTAGTATGTTTAAGCTTATTCGTTATAAGTGCGTCGCGAACACTTGTAATTGTTTGTTTAATCCTAGTGAATGCGAAAGTGGATCTAGGGTTTAGAACAATTCATGCTAGCATAGGTTTTTGCATGTGAAGAACATGTATTAATTTGTGATGTAATTCTAACCGTCTTGCATCGACTATGTGGTTAAATGGGTGCTTGATTTTCAACCGGTATGTGTTCAATTGCTATAGACATATAGGGACTACACATATTTGGTGACTACTTGACTTCTATCAATTGTGGATGATCAGTAGGATGGTATATGCACAACGAAAGTTGGTGTGTATCAGTTTAGTGCATCTAATCAGTAATCAACTCTGTCACATGCTAGGCTAAAGGGCATAAGATTCTAGGTGAAGTAGTAAATGAAATTGAAATCCCATGTTTGTTTATTATAAAGTTAAAGTTAAGTTATTTCCTCGTAATTTGCTTAGTTGGTAATTAATCATTAGTTAAATCAAACCAATATTGTGATTGTCTTAGCAGTGAGTGTAAATCATAAGCTGGTGCATAAGTGAACATAACGAACAATTTGAGTCTCTGTGGGAACGAATCCTATTTACTCTATATTACTTGTTGACCACGTTCTCTTGCGTGAATAAGTGCGAACACAATACCAAGAAAATATAGAGGAAGCTCTTGGAAAAGGGGCAACCATGTTCCTAACAGCTCCAGGCATCACAGTCATGACCACAGCCTGACCAGAAGCCCCATGAAAATGGCAAAAATGGCTAAGTTCTAAATGCTCCCAGATAAAGAAGGCCTATATATCATGGCCGCCTCAGGTTCCCAAAGAGTTATGAACCAGAAACTTCACTCACAAGATGTTCCTATGAGAACCACTTCAACAGCTGAAGCTTAAATCATGAGATATCATTGGAAAAGAATTATGAAAGCAAACAAAATCCCGGAAAGCTATCACAAGAATATTAACGGGATATTGATGATCACTCTACCGAAAAGGAAGTGATATGAAGCCCACGAATGGCATGCCACCGAGGTTGCCACATATTAAGGCTACCAACTATCTGGCAAATATAGGATGGAAGGTTATCCTGAGAGTATGCAAGGAAACCAGAGGCAATTAAAAAGGCCTCATAATCAAAGAAAAACCTCTCGAAGAGGTTGCTACGAGAAAGGGATGGCTTCCCCTTGGGAAATATAGCTAGCAGCTTCCCACATGAGAGATGGAGAAAATCCAAAATTAATGAAAGGAGGCTTCCTATCAAGAAGAAAATGGGTATAGGACTTCCAATTATGAAAAGAAATGTGGCTTCCCAATTGAGATTTATGGACCTGACAAAAAGCTGCAACAAGTTATGATACAATACCCAGCTTCCCGGGTATAGATTCAAACCTTCTAAGGAAAGAAGTGAAGATATCAAAAATAGAGCTAAACCAGAGGCTCGGGGGGTAGTAACAATCATGCTACCAAAACTTATTACAAAAAATGTTCGAATTTCAGAGGATTGACCGGATAATCAATCCAGGTTTCATGTCCATAGCCAACTGGAGAATTGGACTTTACAAACTTCAGAGTTCTGGGTCCTGTATTGTCAGGGTACATAGGAGGCTTCCCCATACTTTACTTGATGAGCTTCACTGAAATATACTCAGAGCGATAAGAGAATTGAGATGATAGCAACTAGATTGGTGATAAGATGAATTAGTTCTCCACCACAGACAAGCTGTCATGAAGAACTGGGGGGTAGTGGATAATATACTTCTCAGAGTGGCATCTTGAAAATGCCAAGTTTTAAAGCAATGGAGCGGATAGTATACTTCTCAAAGTGGCATCTTGAAAATGTCAAGTTCTAAAGGCTTCATGATTATTACCAGACATGTACGGAAACTTGAGTGGTTCACATGGCTTACTTGGTTAGTAGGAGAAGTCCTCCAAATACTCATTTTAGGAGAAGTCCTTCGAATACTCATTACCAGACATGTATAGAATCTTGAGTGATTCACATGGCTTACTTGGTTAGTAGAAGAAGTCCTCCAAATACTTATTACCAGACATGTACGAAAACTTGAGTGGTTCACATGGCTTACTTGGTTAGTAGGAGAAGTCCTCCAAATACTCATTTTAGGAGAAGTCCTCCGAATACTCATTACCAGACGTGTATAGAATCTTGAGTGATTCACATGGCTTACTTGGTTACCGGGACATGTATGGTACCCTGTTCGGCATACATGAATCCCTTCATTTTTTGGGCTCGTGTGGTACCCTGTTCGGCACACATAAATCCCTTTATTACCAGACATGTATGGAACCTTGAGTGGTTCACATGGCTTACTTGGTTACCAGGGCATGTATGGAACCCTGTTCGGCATACATGGTTCCCCTCATTACTTGGGCTGGTGTGGTACCCTGATCGGCACACCTGGATCCCTTCAATACCAGACATGTATGGAACCTTGAGTGGTTCACATGGCTTACTTGGTTACTAGGGCATGTATGGAACCTTGTTCGGCATACATGGTTCCCCTCATTACCTGGGATGGTGTGGTACCCTGATCGGCACACCTGGATCCCTTCAATACCAGACATGTACGGAACCTTGAGTGGTTCACATGGCTTAGTTGGTTACCAGGGCATGTATGGAACCCTGTTCGGCATACATGGTTCCCCTCATTACTTGGGCTGGTGTGGTACCCTGATCGGCACACCTGGATCCCTTCAATACCAGACATGTACGGAACCTTGAGTGGTTCACATGGCTTACTTGGTTACCAGGGCATGTATGGAACCCTGTTTGGCATACATGGTTCCCCTCATTACTTGGGCTGGTGTGGTACCCTGATCGGCACACCTGGATCCCATCAATACCAGACATGTATGGAACCTTGAGTGGTTCACATGGCTTACTTGGTTACTAGGGCATGTATGGAACCTTATTCGGCATACATGGTTCCCCTCATTAGTTGGGATGGTGTGGTACCCTGATCGGCACACCTGGATCCCTTCAATACCAGACATGTACGGAACCTTGAGTGGTTCACATGTCTTACTTTATTACCAGACATGTATGGAACCTTGAGTGGTTCACATGGCTTACTTGGTCAATAGAGCATGTATGGAACCCTGTTCGGCATACATGGTTCCCCTCATTACTTGGGCTGGTGTGGTACCCTGATCGGCACACCTGGATCCCTTCAATACCAGACATGTATGGAACCTTGAGTGGTTCACATGGCTTACTTGGTTACTAGGGCATGTATGGAACCTTGTTCAGCATACATGGTTCCCCTCATTACCTGGGATGGTGTGGTACCCTGATCGGCACACCTGGATCCCTTCAATACCAGACATGTACGGAACCTTGAGTGGTTCACATGTCTTACTTGGTTACCAGGGCATGTATGGAACCATGTTCGGCATACATGGTTCCCCTTCATTATTTTGGGCTTTTGTGGAACCCTGATCGGCATACATGGTTCCCCTCATTACTTAGGCTGGTGTGGTACCCTGATCGGCACACCTGGATCCCTCCAATACCAGACATGTACGGAACCTTGAGTGGTTCAGATGTCTTACTTGGTCACTAGGGCATGTATGGAACCCTGACCGGCATACATGGATCCCTTCATTATTTAGGCTTGTGTGGAACCCTGATCGGCACACATGGATCCCTTCCTTTTTAGTCATGTATGGAACCCTGATTGCCATACATGGCTTCCTTTGTTATTAATCATGTATGGAACCGTGATTGGCATACATCGATCTTTCAATCACTAACCTACGTGGTTACAAGAGTTAACTCGTATGGATTATCAAAAATTTTACTAATGTAGCCTTGCAGGAATGGCTTACATGGCATTATCACACTCGATTTCATAAAATAATTGGGGCTCCCGGAATGAAGGCTCCCAGGTCGAGCTTCCGGCACCCAGGCTACCAGTAATGGGTTACCGCCAGTAAGGCTCCCAGAGCCAGGTTTCCATACTGCGGGCTTCCAGGACCTATAGGGTTACCGGACGGTACCCCCTCACCCAGGGTGGCAACCACGCGGACTAAGGATAGGGCCCCAGAACAAACGTTTCCAGGTTGGGCTGCCGGTGCTAGGCTTCCACAAGCAAGGCTCCCAGATGGGGCTCCCAAAGTCAGGCTTCCGGGTGACAAGCTCCCGCAATGGAAGCCCCTAAGACGGAAGTTGCAACCTCAAGGGATAAGGTACATGCAACCCCATACGCTTTTGAGCAACCTATACGGGTATGTAAAGACTAAACTCACTCCTCTGAACTATGGTAATGCTCATATGCTGTATTACTCATCCAAGCTTTTGGTTAAGAGTTGTAGCTTATCCACTGATGTTTAATTAAAGATTCCTAATACATGCTTTATGATTGTGAAAATGACTAGACATTTTAGGAGTAAACTTATGTTCCCCCTTTTAGGATTCCGTAGAGGCCACCTACCTTGTGTGGAAACCCCACTTGATAGATATTAAAAGATTGCACTACCTCTCGATAATAGATTATAAGATTAAAAGATTATAACCTCTTTATACCTTGTCTACTTAGAAGATCGCTGATCATAATATTAAGTAAATGGTTAGCCCCTAATAATCAGATTTAGGCTTAGCTAGAATGCCTTAGCCTGAATATAACTGCTTAAATGTACTAGAATTTGAATGGTAGGCCTAATGCCTAAACAGATTTTACTAAGTTGCTTATGCGCTAGATAGTAACCCATGCACTTTAAACGTTAAGTGATAGAAAGAGGTTACCTAGTGATGGATATAGATGTCATTAACATATGTCTAAGACTAATAATAAGATGACCCTATCAAATGAAATATGCATACATTCATAAAACTAGATAATAATTAGTTTATAAACCAACAAACCTAATGATTAAATTTTAAGGTTCTTGTTGGTAGAGTTCACAAAGTTTTGCAGGATCAGCTTTCAAAGCTGAGTAGATTTTAGAAGATGAGCAGATTCCTACTCCAAAAATGGTTCCTGAATATTAGGGTTCCAAGACGGAAGCTCTAATACTTTCTACACCAGACAAGGTTCCTGAACCAAAAGCGCTTCCAGGATGAAGGTTCTGCTGAACCTAGGGCATCCACGATGGAGCTTCAAGGACGAAACATCCAAGATGGGAACCCTAGGATGGAACTTCCAGAATAAAAAATCTAGAGTGAGGATCCCAGGATGGGGTTTCCAAGATGAAGCATCCAGGATGGGTATCCCAAGGTAGGGCTACCAAGACGATATGTCATGGTGGAAGCTCTAAGATGAATACTACAATCTTGAAGGGCAAGCTTCCAGTCACCCACAGTGCATGTGGACAATCATTATGGGTTACCATTGAAACAATTGAAGATTCCAAAGTTGGAAGCTCCTTCGCTACTCCTATGATGGAGACGAGGTAATATTTATAATGCGTCTAAATACACACGTCATAACCAAATTACACAGGTATGTGAGAAACTAAACCCTCCTTAATTGCATGAAATTGCACTCTATGACAAGTATGTGAAATGATTATCCCTTAGGCTTAAGATTATTACTTTTTGATATGCCAAATTCATTGAAATCCTTGCGTGAATAGGAGAATTCGGTATGCTAGAGGTATTAAGTCAAGATGATTAGCAAGACCTACAAGATATCTTTCACTGTGCATCCTATGTGACTCTACCACATGAATATTTGCATGATGCTAAATGACTCTTGCCTACTAAAATTCAAATATGCTATTGTCATGTCTAGATACTGCCTAAGTAATACATATGTTGTCACTCAATTAAGATACATGAGATGAACATAAGGCATGCACTAGAAAATATATTCTGAGATAAGTAATGTTTGAGGTTAATTGATTCCTTGAATGTTTATCTGTAGCTAATGGCTAGCCTATATCTTTAGTGCTCACCTGCAATGGATAGCATGCAAGGTTAATGTTATTCACCTGTAACTAACAGCTTGCAGGTTCCTTGCTGTTTACCTACTACTAATAGGTTTCATCCTATATACCTATTGCTGATTGTTTACATATTATTTATATGCAATTAATAGCTTGCAGGATGATTGCTATTCACCTGAAGCAAATGGCTTCCAAGTTCCATGATGTTTACCTATGGCTAACAAGTTTCCTTGTTATTTACTTATAGCTAATGACTAATGATTTCTTTGATATTCATCTGCAACTAATGGTATGCAGGTTCCTTGAGACTTACTTGAAACTTATAGCTAACAGCTTCTAACTAATAGCTTCCAGCTTGTAGCTTCCATTCTGCATCTTCTGTCAAACAGCTTGCAGGTTCATTGATGATCAGTTACAGCTAACAACTTCTAGACTTCACAAAAGTAAGATTAAAGCTGGAATGGGCTGACATATTACACGAGAAAGAGATCTAAGGGCTCGGGGGGTAACTCGGTTCCCCAACACCCTACCACAAAGAGGAAAAAGGGGTTCCCATTATAAGTTCACATGAAACAAGGGGCTTCCACCCTCAATGTTCAGCAACGGAAACCCGAATCCGAATCGACACGATAAGAACAAAGATAAGTTTTACTCTACTACCTTTGCATTTTCACTATCATGCATGTTTTCCACACTTATAAAGAAGATTTTTCAACATTCATCTGAAAACTTTGCTGAGATGCATGTTCTGTCAAAAAGATCATTGTTTTGCCTTGCATAAATTCACAAACATATGAATATGCCTACATGATCTGAATTATACCTGAACCAATACATGAAAATCATCATGATTTACACAATGCATGTGTTTTTATAAACATTTTTTCGAAATTGCTAGCTGAAACTGTCGAGTAGGTACCTAGGCACGCTATATGCCCCACATGTTACCACTTGGAAAGACATGGCAGCGATTGAAGGTGTCTCCACGACCTTCCATTGGTTCCCCTTGAGACACGCATACAAGATTATTAATGATATAAGCGCACATATGAGATTATGTGTTGCCTCCTGAAAATTCATGTGAGTACAAATCACTTACAACTTATAGGAGAAGTCCTCAAAATACTCATTACAGGAGAAGTCCTCAAAATACTCATTACAGGAGAAGTCCTCAAAATACTGAACAAAGTCTAAAGGGATCCGATGCGTTGGAATAATGGAAACATCTGAAAATTGTGGCACAATGCCTGGAAAAGTGTGTTTGCCAAGGTCCTACTTGATTGGAGAAGCGGCAACATAACTTTTTTACAAAATCATTTGCACTAACATATTCATACTTTCCTGTATGCATCAAATAAGTGTGATCTTGTGCATTATCTTTAAGGGCTACTAGCCCTCGTACTTATCTCCTTTTCTAGTTGTCTTGGTAGCCCAGGTTTTGGACGCTTGAGGCATCCCTGCAACCATAGGAGCTTCTGGACATCAAAAGATTCTTACATGAAGGCCAATTTGGTAGAGAAAGGAAGCATCTCAGAACGTAAAGTCATGATGTTTAAAAAAGAAATGCCAAAAGCCGGTAGCCCCATGATATGATGCCAACCGGAGTACCACGAATGAAACGAAGTGAATAGAAGATATCCTTGATTTGAAAACTCACATTGAAATATGCATGCAGAAGCAGAGTGTTTCCTGTTTCTTATGCCGAGTTAGCTCATGTAAGCTTGGGAACACGATGTGGAAGATGTGTACTTCTCCGAGAGAATAATAAGAAAGGATTGGACCTTACCTTGTTCTGGTTCCTCTTGCACTCATGCTTCAAGGAACCGGGGGGTAGTTGTTATGACCAAAATCTTGCATGGATCAGATTTAGGCCCATGATGAGTTTTGGGTCCAATCCACAAGGAAAGAGGATGTTTTAGAGGGCTTCCAAGGTACCCATGGTAACCCATGAAAACTGATAACAGGGCTCCCAAGATAATAGGGCTCCCGGGTAGAAGGGCTCCCGAATGGCATGGCTCCCGGATAACAGGCTTCCAAGAGCATATGAACAACCCATATGGGCTACCATGAGATGGGTAGCAGGTAAATATGACGATAAGGGTCCTGGGAATGGCCTCCCATGGATGATCCACAACCCATAGACATCATTACATAGCTTCCAGTACAGCTACAAGACATGGCTTACCAGAATAGCTTTCATAACCGGCTTACCAAAGGGGCTGCCATAGTTTGGGTTACCGGGCGGTACCCCTAGAGGGGCTACCTTGCGATGAACATTGAAAGAATATAAGGCTTATGGTCCCGGGGATAGTCTCATCCATAGCCAATGACAACCATCAGAGAGGGCTTCCAGCATAGCTTCCGTAACTGGGTTACCGGAGGGTCTACCGGGTGGTACCCCCAACTTCCCTGGAAGCCTGGCAGAAGCACAGATTCAGACTAGGACAGCCATCGGATAAGGCTTCCAGTATGGCTTCCATGGTTGGGCTACCGGAGTCAGGTTACCGGAGTCAGGCTACCGGGTGGTACCCCCAGCTTCCGCCGGAAGCCTGATCAGGCTGCCAGATCAGATAAGGCACGCCTCCTACTTTTTAGGAGCACGTCTCTACAGCTGAAATACAACTCTAAACGGATAATTATTCAGTTATTCGAGGATATACATCATTATTACATGATAAATCATACATTCATGAGATAAACATCAGTGGATAGGCTTCCAACAGTCCTGATAAGGCTTGGAAACCTGATAACTACATCACAATCAGTTGATACACGATTTATATCAGCAACAACAGTCATTATCCCACTGGAGAGAGGATAAATCATCACAAACAATCAAACTTATCAAATCAAGAACTACATCGGGGCTTGATCCACTATAAATAGTGGTATGTAGGCAGTTTACGGGATCTTCTTCGACACTTACACTCCTTGAGTAGCTAGAGCACGTGCACTCTTGTGTGACACAGTCAAATTAGGGTTCTTGGCTGGCCAACAGATGGTCCTTGAACTCTATCCCGTAGATTCAGTCCCAATCATCACCAAAACACCTTCCCGTGTTCTTCGGAAACCCCTAGCCGTGAGCCTTCCCGGGCGGCTAGCCTCAAATCTCCGACTGCGAGCCTTTCCGGGCAGTTGAGAGATTCCATATTTAACGGCGCTATTCCAGCAACGGCCTCCACGTAGTTGTGCTAAAATCCTCCCACAACACCCCCCATAAGTGCTTATGGCCTTATAAGCCATAAGTTGGGAGCAAAATGAGTTCCCAAACAGGCCCTATATATTGCGTATATCGAGAATAAGTTATAAGTTGAAAGTTAAGGATTCTTAATTAACATTCAACCTATGGGTTATGGGTTAATAAGTTATAAGTTGAGCTAAAGCTTATTTTGGCAAACACCCCCATAAGCACTTATGGGCTTATAAGCCATAAGCTCCTTGAAATAAGTGTAAACAAACAGGCCCATTAAAGTGGCAATTTTTCGCATCTTTCAAAACTATCATCATTATAATCTTGGGAAAATCAATCAATATATATACAGTTATGTGTGTGTAAAATCACGTGAAGGCTTGTGTTTATAATTTTGTTTATAATTTTTCTCATTTAATTTCGCTTTTTTTAATTATTGTATACAAATCAGTAGCTGACGTGTCAAAAAGGGTACCATCTCAGCTTGATTCTAACGTCCGTCAGAATCTAATTGACGAAAGACTTAATCGGAAAAAATTCGAAAATTCAATTATCCGTACTGCAGAATCTTTTGTTTAGGGACCTAAACAATAAAATCTGAAAAGTTTAGTGACTGCATCAGTTTATTTTCCCTTATAATCTTTTATCATCTTACAATAATTGACGATTTATTACTCAAAACATCTATAATAGTTTGTCAATAAAAATGTCAACTGTTGTGCCCAAAATCCGCCTTGGGCTTGATTTAAGGCCCATTAAGGTCACGAGTTTGAGTAAGGTGGATATGGATGGATAGGCTGGACTAGGTATGGATGTTCTGGCCCAATATGCCTTGGAAATATACTGAAAGATGAAGATTCTGGCATCTGGTTCGGGGTTCATTCATGCAGGGGTTCAGGTGTCTAAACCCCAGTTGGAGGTACTGCTGTGTGGAAGGCCTGATAGGGGTTCGTGCAGGTGAAGGGCTTCCAAGCAGGGGTTCACACTCGTACCCCGACAGTCCGCGGGAATTGGCCTAGCAGCCTCCTAAATTGTAGGAGAACGGATATATATCACGCTAACTGACTTTTGGATAACTCCTAAACATCATGGACGACCCAACAACCTCTGGAATCGTGGATAATCATCATATATACATGGATTATGTATATATATGCGGATATATGATGGAAAATCATATAAATATGAAGATAACTATGGTTTTATGGAGGGATAACTACTGGATAATCATATCATCTGGGATAATTAACTCGATCAGTTCAGTTGGGGAAGATAAATATAAAACATATGTGATATATACGCTGTGTATATATATATGCGGTTGTACAACGGAAGGCCAGGGTTCAGGCAGTGTCCTATGGGAGCTAGGACTCTTCTTCATCAACAAAATAACAAATGGATCAGCATGGTCAGGAGGATAAGGCTTATCAAAATGTGGTTGGGCTATCAACAAGGAGTCCAAAACCCTAGAACTACATGGGACTTGATTCCTATAAATATAGGATATGTAGGCACTTTGCAAGGGTTGAATCTCACTTCACTCTACATGGATCATGTAGAAAACTTGAGCAATACACATCTCTGGCAGCTGGGATTGAATGAGTAGGAATTACTCCGTCCTTGCTGTCCGGTGACCTTGCAAACTCAGTCCCAAAATCATTACAAATAATCGCCCACTCTGGTAGTTGAACGCCGGGCTGTAAATGCTTGAACGCCGATTCTGCAGCCGGAAATCAAGCAATTCATCCGTTATTCCAGCGATATTCTCTCGAAGTGTTGTACCAAATTCCTCTCACAACATTTTTGGCGCTAGAAGGAGGGGCATTGGATGATCTTTTGAGAGGAAATATTACAAAAAGCTCCGGCGATGAACATACACCGAAGAACAATGGAGGTGACCATGAAATTGAGATCGAGGAAGGAGGTCACCAATCGATATGTGGCGGATTATATCATGTGGATGGACTGGAAAATCGAGTCTCTAAAAAAAATACAAAAAGATGAAAAAATGGAGGAAAAATCATGGCTTATCGAAAAAAAAAGGATGAAGAAGGAAGGTTACCCATAACCTTTATTATGGTCATTTGGTGGTAAAATGCATAAAAGAAGGGATGTGGCTCTGAGGTCTTGGAAAGAATGGCTGGAAAATAACTCTTTTGGATGCTAAATTCCGATATGAAGGGTCCAGAATAGGGGTTCAGCTATACGGGGTTCCGCGATCCAGAAACTCTCATATCAAGAGTGTGTTAATGTATAACTGAATGTATGAGGAATTGAATGTCCATATGTTGATGGAGATAATGGCCATCTAGAGAGGTACCAGTTGAGGGGTTCAAGGGCAAAAGGCAGGAGGAACCTCAGTCTGGAGGTCGCACCCATGACAGAAGGCACTCGGATCCAGATGAACCCCTAGTTTCTTAGCCAAAAGGTTCCCTGCAGATGAACCCCCAGTTTCTCAACCGGAAGGTTCTTCGTAGATGAACCCCCAATTTCTTAACCACAAAGTTTCTCGCAGATGAACCCCCAAATACATAATTTTGGCATTCGACAAATAGGCTTTTATAATCGAAAAGCGGAGAATATCAATCTAAGGGTTCAACCACTTGGAGGTTAAGGTCTATCAAGGTTCCCCCTTCAACAATTCTAGGGTTAAACAAGTCCAGGAGTTTCCATTAAAAATTATGGAGCACAATCCATGAAGGGAGTAAATGGGTGAACTTGAATGATGATGGGGGTACGAACACCATGATTGATGAGCTGTAGGTGAATCCCAGCGCAGATAAGGGTGCGAACCTCCTGATAGATGAGTAACAGGTGAACCCCAGTACAGATAGGGGTACGACCCTCCTGATTGAAGGGGTACGGGTGAACCCAAATTGAAGCAGGGATGAGAACCCCATAATTAATGATCAGTAGGTAAACCTGGATGATGGCAAGGATATGAATTCCCTCATTGGTGAGCTATCGGAAATATTTTACATTATCCTCTTAGATACCTCTTGTTTCTTACAACGAGCTAGCTCATGTAAGCTGTTAACACAAAATCACGCAAGCGCACATGGTCACAAGTAATATAGATATAAGTCAAGTTCGTTCCCACAGAGATCTGGTTTTTAATTCAATATTGTACCTATGCAACAATGTATGGTTATTATGCACTGCTAAGACAATTAACAATAATGGATTTTATAAACTAAATTAACTAAGAAGTAAACTAACAACTAAGAATTAACTAACTAACGAGAATTGGAATCGAATTACCTCTGCAAGAGAAACCATGGAATCCTAACTTCATTAAATACTTTGCTTAGATCTGACGCCTTTAATCACTATATGCAATGGTTATGATATCTGATCGGATAACACGAAACAAGTATACGCTACTTCTCAGTATACGAATACCAAACTAAACATACATCCACAAAAGAGATAGAAGATGAATAGACACCAATTATGCTTAGACCCTATATCTCTATAAGATTTGAAAACATAACGGTTGAAGAACAAGTTATCCACATTGATCACATAGGGCAGCATAATATCTCTATTTACGTCACAAATCATGATGTTAAAATATCAACCTATCCTATGCTAGCATGGCAAGTTCTAAATCTCAAGATCCACTCTCGCTTCACAAGAGATTAACAAATTAGATGTTAGCTACGCATCTAAATTCATAAAACACAACCATACGAGGATATCAGATATACAACACACACAGATCTGTAAAGCATCAAGATACTAAAGCTCCATAAATAAATCCGTTAGAATCCCATGACAACGATTAGTTCATAATCGAACCTCTCGTCATCATGGGATCAAGTGAAACCATGATAAAAATAAAGTATGGAAAAATACAAATAAATCTAAGTAATTGATATGTAATCGTCCTCTCCTAATGATCCAAATTACAAAGGTTGGATGTGTTTATATAGGCTCTAGAAGTCTTGCCCAGCAAGAAAATACCAAAACAGAATTATAATAGAATTTCTGCAAAATACGTTTCCTAAACTGATTCTGTTTTTAAGGAAAATTCGTAGCTGACTTTTCTTCAGTATTTCTGGACCGTTCCGGTTGTATTTGGACCTCTGGACCACTTTAGAATGATAGATAATTCCGTTATCTTCGCGTGGACTGCTTACGGGACTCAAACGGAGTTGTAGAACTCAAGATATGGCCAAAATAGTAAAAACTGTAATTTTTCAGCACCGCGCTCGTGCAACCTGCGCCCATCAGTCTGTTTGTCGCGCAACCTGCGCCCACCACGCGTAACCTGCTCGTGCAACACCTGTCCCATATTATAGAAAATCTCTCAAGCTTTGCGTGGGCAGTAAGATCGCTGAAAATGGACTTCTAGAACTCCAGATATGTCCAAAACAGTGTAGACTGCGCAACCGTCTCAGAAATCCGAATTTTAATCAATTTATTCTCCAAAAACGATAGAAGCATCAACCTTAATCAACATTCTCGTAAATCTGCATAACTAAACAAAACACATCAAAACCACCACAAACTTGAGTCCAAGACAATCAATTTAAGCCGATATGGAACGCTCCAAGTGGATATAAACTCCACTTATCACACCCCCAAACTTAAACCGATGCTTGTCCTCAAGCATAAACAATTACAACTAACTAACTAATTAGTACCACTTCCGTAGGTGATCACGGTTGCATTTGGCATATGCAACAAGCCCTTTAAACCCCTAGGCAGCCCTAGTGGACGAGTAAGGTCTCGTGAGGGCCTATAGCGAATGTACCCACAAAATCCAATTAACCTAATGCAATGCAATGCATGAATGCAACTAATATGAAAAATGCAACTAATCTAGTACTAATATCCTACCATACCTTCAAATCCTCTCATGCCATATCAACTTAAGAATCAAAGTAAATACGCAATGTCTTTGTGTCGAAAGTGCAAGTATTCACATAGTCTACTCAATGAACATGCATAAGTTCTCACAAGCCCATGTCAAATGTAAGAATAAGTTAGTAAACATGCTAAGCTTACAAGAGTACATCTTTGAGACAAAACTCGGGATCTCATACGCAAAAACAAGCAAACACTCACAATCCACTCACAAAAGAATATTCACTCAAGAACAAGGGTAAGTGTATCACTCAATTCCAACAGAATCATAGGCATGCTTGACATTTGGTATCAATCTAACTCTTAACACAACATACATCAATGACGATAATCAAAAGGTCTTTATTTGGGTTGTAACGGGGCTAGGGACAAGGTATGTCAAATAAGCCAAAACAGGTGAAGTGTCAAAAGCTAGTAAGTACCATAATAAATCACACACAACACCCTATTTCTCCCCCCCCCACATAATCTATTATTCTTCCAACAAAAACACTCGACTAGTCGACTGAAATAGGATCACAACAAACACAAACATGCTCTCATAATATATATATTTTTTTTCTTTTTTTTTCTTTTTTTTCCTTTTCTTTTTCTCTTTTTTTTTCTTTTTTTTTTCTCGAGAGCTAAATATAACACAAACAATAATATACACAATAACAATGATCCCATGAATTTATTACATATGCCGACTATCAAATAAACAAACCCAATTTTCAATATTTCCCCCAAAAGTACGACCAACAATAAACCCCTCCTTGCACACCTTATTACTCCCTTAAGCACTCTACTAGCCTTTGACAATGTGGGTTCAAATTAATGTAAGGCCAATACAAGAAAAAGGTCTAGGCAAGTAATGTGGTATGTCACCGAAAAAATAGGATTAAGCTCAACGGGTTAACTAATTGATCATGTAAACATGGTATGGTAATATGGGAATATATGCGGTTATTCCTATTGCCTTTATCATTTTAATCGTCAAATAATGTCATGCGTTTCAAGAAAGACCTCAAACAACTGCTAGCAATGCAAACAATCCGTGGACACTCAAGCAAACGAATAAATTTGCAACAAATATGCAATAAGGCTCAAAAACTCACTTGGTGGAAAAACATACTCAATCCCAAGCAAAAAATCTCTCTAACGCACCGACTTGTATTCAAAGCATGCAAACTAAATCATCTTGCACATATTCATGTCCTTCTAATCACTTACAACATTAAATAAGTCTACTAGCTTCAACTTACTAGTGTATGTGTGTGCACAAGAACAAAGCATATCGCTTCTCAAACAAAAGCGTCAACAACACAAAATTCCTATCAAGCATGGGTGCAAATGCAAACTATTATGAACTCACATGAAATACTAACAAAAAAAGAGAATGTCCTATATGAAACAAACGTAGATAACACGAACATAAATGCATAATTTACTACTACTAATATGCAAACATGAAATCCTATATGAACAAAATGACTAATAATCACATATATATACACTACTTATCCCTCAAACCACCCCCAAACTTAAAATATTCAATGTCCTCATTGAATGGAAGTAAATACAAGGGATAGTAGAAAACATACCTACAAAGCGCCGTACATATCCTTCCCCATCGCAACTCAAACATGCTTGTTCGGCAAAAATCCCCTTTTTGTAGCAATTAGCATCACCTCTCCCAAGCTTAGAAGCCATAAGAATCAATACCCAACTCACAAGAAGCTCCACCAATAATCACCAAGCAATACCACACCAAAAATAGGCAAATACCAAGAATAATACAAAATCCCAATTTTTCAAGAACACAAATTCGTAATAAAAATAAAATTTGAGAAGAAATAAACCCATTACGAATTCGAGAGGTGAACTTGCAATTAATTCCTCTTTAGAATTGAAATTTTTAGAGATTTAAATAAAATAGAAGAGGAATTGGATTTGTATGGCTAGGTGTGTATATATATAAGATGATGGATAGATGAGATTTAAAAATTTAGAGTGTAGGAGAGATTTGGAGAGGTTAGGATTTGATGTGGGATAGATATAGGAATTTAGAATTGAAGAAATTTGAGTTAGGGTTGAAATTGGGGGAAAAATTGTAGGTTAAAACACTAATTTTCGGAAAAAATCTGGGCAGAGAGGGGGTGTAACGCAGCTTCTAGACGCGTTTCAGGGCTTTTGCGCGGAGCAAGGTAGAAACGCAGGATCAGAATGCGTGTTAGGGTAAAAACCTGTCGGGTAACGCAGGCGCAACCTGCGTTACAGGAGCGCAAACTGCCCCGAAAGCAGTAACGCAGGCGCAACCTGCGTTACAGGGGCGCAAATTGCTCGAACAGTTCATTTTTTATTTATTTTTTTCATACAACAGTCAAATTTTTTTTTTTTCCTACACTAATGGCATGGGTTGCCTCCCACCAAGCGCTTCTTTAACGTCAATAGCTTGACGTTACTTCCAAGCCTCCACTAAGGATGATAATAGTTCGCCTGGTCCTCTCTTCGCAATACTTCATCATCATCTCGGCGACACACTTTTTGCTCCTTCTCCTTGCTTGGCCTATTCATGTAACAACTATATCCTCTTCCAATGCCTTCATCTGTTGACCCAAAATCTGACAATTTGTAGAACAACACACATTCGCGGGCTTCGCTTGAATATAATGAAGGAGGGTAAATGTAAGTTGCTGAAGCCTTTGGTTCATCAAAGAGAACTTCCTCCATTGGCTCTAATGCGCTACCTCCATCTTTAAACTCTGAGACAAGTAGAAGACCTGCATCTTTCCCATGTTCTTCAGCCTCTTGGTACGCACATACCAATTCTTGAAATTTGTGCAGCTCATCAGTGTTTATCCCAAATAGTGCCCTTTCCAAATCATCCACCATCCTAACATGATCAAATTCCTCACATGGCTTGCGAATGCTCATCTCACCTTGAAATTTGTCTTCCTCAATTAAGCATACAGTACCTTGCTCCAAGTCACCGTTATTCTCTGGAATTGCCTCTAGCATGAATTGTTGATTCTCTTGTTCCAAGGCACTCAAAACTTGAGCAACAAGTGTCCCCATAGATTTGATAGACTTCTCATGATTCTCTACAAGCATCCTAATCTCCTTCCTAATCTCCTTCAAATCATCAACCTCATCTGATTGAAAAGTAGGAATAGGTTGCTGATGTTGAAACTCTTCACTACCAAAGACATATGATATATCTGGAACATCTTGCTGGTACTGTTGAGGATGGTATTGAAAATATGGTTGTTCCTCATAAGTGACATATGGATCAACTCCTTCGTAGTAACAATACTGTGAGGGATCATGAACGCCCAAACACCGCTCACATTGCTGAGGCATGGATGTACTCGAATATGCCCACCATGGCAACTCCTGGCCTGCCATCTTCAAACACTCAAGTACTTGAAACACACCGAACTAAACAAGATAGATAAGAAAAACAAATCCGAGTCAGTGAACTCTAACGACCACTATTGACAAGCACATAAACCAAAAATAAAACACCAATGATCCCCGGCAGCGGTGCCAAAAACTTGTTAACACAAAATCACGCAAGCGCACGTGGTCACAAGTAATATAGATATAAGTCAAGTTCGTTCCCACAGAGATCTGGTTTTTAATTCAGTATTGTACCTATGCAGCAATGTATGGTTATTATGCACTGCTAAGACAATTAACAATAATGGGTTTTATAAACTAAATTAACTAAGAAGTAAACTAACAACTAAGAATTAACTAACTAACGAGAATTGGAATCGAATTACCTCTGCAAGAGAAACCATGGAATCCTAACTTCATTAAATACTTTGCTTAGATCTGACGCCTTTAATCACTATATGCAATGGTTATGATATCTGATCGGATAACACGAAACAAGTATACGCTACTTCTCAGTATACGAATACCAAACTAAACATACATCCACAAAAGAGATAGAAGATGAATAGACACCAATTATGCTTAGACCCTATATCTCTATAAAATTTGAAAACATAACGGTTGAAGAACAAGTTATCCACATTGATCACATAGGGTAGCATAATATCTCTATTTACGCCACAAATCGTGATGTTAAAACATCAACCTATCCTATGCTAGCATGGCAAGTTCTAAATCTCAAGATCCACTCTCGCTTCACAAGAGATTAACAAATTAGATGTTAGCTACGCATCTAAATTCATAATGCACAACCATACGAGGATATCAGATATACATCACACACAGATCTGTAAAGCATCAAGATACTAAAGCTCCATAAATAAATCCGTTAGAATCTCATGACAACGATTAGTTCATAATCGAACCTCTCGTCATCATGGGATCAAGTGAAACCATGATAAAAACAAAGTATGAAAAAATACAAATAAATCTAAGTAATTGATATGTAATCGTCCTCTCCTAATGATCCAAATTACAAAGGTTGGATGTGTTTATATAGGTTCTAGAAGTCTTGCCCAGCAAGAAAATACCAAAACAGAATTATAATAGAATTTCTGCAAAATACGTTTCCTAAACTGATTATGTTTTTAAGGAAAATTCGTAGCTGACTTTTCTTCAGTATTTCTGGACCGTTCCGGTTGTATTTGGACCTCTGGACCACTTTAGAATGATAGAGAATTCCGTTATCTTCGCGTGGACTGCTTACGGGCCTCAAACGGAGTTGTAGAACTCAAGATATGGCCAAAATAGTAAAAACTGTAATTTTTCAGCACCGCGCTCGCGCAACCTGCGCCCACCACGCGCAACCTGCTCGTGCAACACCTGTCCCATATTATAGAAAATCTCCCAAGCTTCGCGTGGGCAGTAAGATCGCTGAAAACGGACTTCTAGAACTCCAGATATGTCCAAAATAGTGTAGACTGCGCAACCGTCTCAGAAATCCGAATTTTAATCAATTTATTCTCCAAAAACGATAGAAGCATCAACCTTAATCAACATTCTCGTAAATCTGCACAACTAAACAAAACACATCAAAACCACCACAAACTTGAGTCCAAGACAATCAATTTAAGCCGATATGGAACGCTCCAAGTGGATATAAACTCCACTTATCATAAGCTTAGAGGTGTCTTATTGATAATTCACATATTCGGTACGAAGGTTTTCCATCAACATTGATCATGAGAACACGAATGAGCAAGAAGAGAAAGCTTTCGTGAAAAGGAGGTTTATTGGTGAGAGGAACCTGGATAGGGGTTCGATGATGACAGGTTCAATGAAAATAAGCACTAGAACCCTGAGGCTTCACTTAACAGAAGGCCGAGTATGTTCAATAGACTGGGCAGGAAGCTTATTATGAAGCTTGTCAAACTAAAATGTGGAAAAGATTGGTAAAAAGGACTCCCCCAGAAAAGAGCTTCCCAGAAATGGGGTTCGTATACGATAGGTTCGATGATGGAAGGTCCCTTGCTCATAAGCAAGAAGCTAAATAATGAGAAGGCCCGCAATAAGCAAGAAGAACCCGGGAAGCAACCTGGAAAAGGGTTTAAGCATGGAAAATCCCATTCAAAGGCTTTAATCCAAAATGGAAAATATTGGAACTCAATGTAGGGGTTCCACCATGGTAGTTGTGTCACTCGACATGAGGACCCTAAAAGAATTAATTAGTGCCTAAAGGGGATTCATCAAGAAAAACAATCTTGGCCATGTTTGGCCTCTTATGCAACAAATGGGCGTTACACAACTGGTATGGGATACTCAAATGGTTAAATCAAGGAAATGGGTAGAAGTGGACACCTCACTATACGGATACGATGGAAGCTCCGTTCAGGATACTCGGGGAATCATGTTACCAGTAGCCCTGCTGATGGAACCCCATAAAGTGGTTCCAGTTTTTCAGGGGGTTGCACCACCCATTATGTTGATGTAAATGGCTGCTCTAATGGAGGATTATGAAGGCAGAATGCAACATGTAGAAGTAATAGTTGAGAAGCTTTTCAAAAAAAAAAAAATTAATCAATGAAGCCCAGAGAGATGAGGTTGCCCCACTAAAGGCAAAAGCAGCTTATAAAGGTTCTCACGGTGAAAACTTCACTAACAGTGGAAGGGGGAAATTTGAAATATATATCCAGCTAAGAGCGTTGGGTCCAAAGCAATGACCTAAATGAAGCTCTAGCAAAAAGCTTATCGTGGAAGTTGAAGGTGGACTCGAATCTCTCACGAACTGAAAATATCACTTGTAGTATTGAAGGATGAACCCCTCTTATCCACCCCCTTGGAAGGAGTTATGGTTGAGAGCGTATTCTACAACACTATGGTAGGATGACCCGTTCTGAAGGAGATGCAAATGGCGGACTTAATTTATATTATGGCTATGAAGGTTCTCATACTGTAAACCCCTCAAGCACCAGAAGCTAGAAGGTTTCCCACATTGGGGTTCCTCTGCTATAATCCCCGTAGACATCAGAAGTCGGAACACAGAGATACCTCAAGAAAGGAATTACGAAAGGAACTGATGTTTATAATCTCGATGGAATTATGGAAAAGATGCTACTAGGCAAGGAATGAGGTATGAATGACCTCTCGATCAAGAAAGAGATGGTTGCGAGGTTCATACACGAATCCCTTAAAGGAAAAACTAGAAGCTGCAAAAGCTTAAGGAAACAAAGCTAACAACGGAACCTCAATTGGAACGGACTTGGGTTTGCATACACCAAGGAGATCGAAAAGAACCAGGGGTAGCTTCCACCAAGACAATATTGCTAGCGGCTTCCTCACCTAAAAATGGAAAGAAACCTGAAACACACGGTAAAAAGCATACTGGGGGGGTACTGGTTGAAGCACCTAAGCGAAGGCCAAAGAAAGGAGGTTTTATCATCTAGACAAAGAAAATGGTTACATACCTCACATTTATAAGGAGGAGCATGGCTACCCACATGGATTAAAAAAGAGGTTGAAACTACGGTGAGATGTGTATAGCCAGCTTCACGGATGTCCATTTAGACTTCTCCTCAAAGAGGATAAGAAGTTGAATATGATCCAATATTGGCCATGGACAAACTACGCTGAAGAATTGGGGGGTAGTGGATACAAGGCTACATGGAGGATTTCTAAGATGCACCCTATTTTTAAATGAGAAGATGTACAAAGGAGGTTCAGGTTCGTGAACCCTTGGCGGCCTTCAGCCTCAAAACCCCTTACTGGGTTACAGCAACAAAACTTAATATAAAACGGGATCATCAGCAATTAACATGGTTGGATTTATAGGCGGTCACAACTATGTCCACGGTATACGCCTGGGGTGGGATCTTGAAGGCATGCGTACTTGATACCTGTGGCAGGAGGTTTAGTCAATTGAACCTACGGAAGCTTGATTTATGTGAATTATTGGTACCAAGGAGGTTTGTGAAATGAGGTTTCGAACTTGGAACCTGAAAGAGATCCTTGGAATACCATATGAGGTGATATGGATACAATCATCAAGATTCAAAGGCGTGCGAGGATGGCAAGCATGTGTGGGCGTACGTGCATCGAGCATAAAAGGCTGGAAGGTTTATTGATGGAACCACGATGTAGGGGTACGACAACCGAACCTGGAGGTTCAAGAATAGAATTTATGGAGTCATCATCAAGAAAAAATAACATGGTCTTTCTTAGAAGGAATTTACGAGCAGTAGTCGCTTCACCTTTGTAACCCCTTGTTTCTTACAATGAGTACGCTCAGGTAAGCTTAGAGGTTCAGGGTGAAGGTTGATTGAGCCTGAGTAAGGATTATATTAGGTTCCTCTTGTATTAATGGATGCAAGGAACCAGGGGGTAGTGGATGGTTTACTGCCGTGATGGTATCTTGAAAATGGTAAATTTTTAAGCAAATGGAACTTATTTACAATAAATGGGTCAGGGCTCAGGACCATGAGATTCTTGAGGTTCTGGTATGAGAACCCCTAATGGAATCTAATTCGAGGTACCCCTGGAAGCTAGATCAAGGAGCATATGCAGATTGGATTTCGTGAATTGATTTGGAAAGGATTTCTCATGTATGGATTATGCATGAGCTTGATTTACCATGTATGGATTATGCATGGAGCGGATTTCTCATGTATGGATTACGCATGAGCTGGATTTATATCATATGGATTATATGCTAAAGGAACATGTATGGATTATACATGAATCGCATGTGGATTACGTGCGCAAGACAGGATTGGAAGCACATGGATTATGTGCTAATTGATTACACGGACTATATGGAACATGTATGGATTATACATGAATCAATGTAGGCACATGTATGGATTATACATGAATCAAGGGAGGAACATGTATGGATTATACATGCATCACATGTGGATTACATGTGAATGGATGGGAAACCCAAGGCAGGCTGGACTTAGGGACGCTAGGGCCATAAAGTTCCCCTATATGGAGGTTCACTCGTTTGAACCCTGAAAAGGCGTAACGCCGATAAACTTCCGTGTAATCATGTTGGTGGAAAACCAACCCCGTTATGGGACTTATGTACAGTTGTGGAAGCTACGTACAATTTGGCAAACAGCTTCGCCACGACCCCAGGGAAACTGGGTGAGTGAGGTCTAACTCTTGGAAACTAGAACGCTAAGGATTTTAGCGATGTGAGGAAATCACATTGGATGGCAGACGGCTTCGCCACGACCCCAGGGAAACTGGGTGAGTGAAGTTTAACTCTTGGAAATTAACATCGTGAGGGAATTAACATCGTAAGGGAATTAACATCGTAAGGAAATTAGCATTGTGAGCAAATCACATGGAACCTCATTGAGGGAATCTCCTATGATGGAACCTCGTTAATGAGAATTCTTCATGCACTCTAGGTCTGATCCCGTAGATCGGTCTAGGATTAGGGGTTTAGTCGGTAAGAGGATCTAGCTTATATTAGTGGAAGTAGACCTGGCAAAACGGGTGGGTGGGTGGTTTCTTGTCGTGTCATTTCGTGTTTCGTGTACACGGGTGGCTGACACGAACATGACACGAAATCATTTCGTGTACCCAAATCCTGGCACGAACACGAACTGGTAAAAAGACGAAACGACACGAAACGACACGAAATTTTTCATAAACACAAAAATACACGACACGAATGTACACGAATGTACATGAAAAGTACACGAAATGTACACGAAACGAAAAAAATAAAAGATTAATTAATTTTTTATTATTTTGAAATATTAATAATGTATTAATTTATACATATTAATTGATATTATATATTTTTATTTATAAAATTCAACTATTAGCCTTAAACTGAATACTATAAATTAGATTATTATAATATATTAATATATAATATAAATTATTATTTTATTTATTTATTTCGTGTACTTCGTGTCGTGTCGTGTACTTGAAGGGTAAACCCAAACCTGACACTAAATCTCGATCGTGTACTTTTGTGTTCGTGTACTTTCGTTTCGTGTACTAAAAATGTAAACCCAAACACTAAATTTTCGTGTCGTTTCGTGTCGTGTTTTCGTGTCGTGTGAAAAATTGCCGGGTCTAAGTGGAAGCCCCGGGGGTAAGGCATGAGCGCTTATCTGTGAAATATTTTTCATGACTTGGTTTAATGAAACTATGATCACTTTATTTTTATCTTTATTTTCTTAACTTCTATGAATGACTATGTGTACTTATGTGCTTTGGGTGCTATGTGTACTTATGTGCTTCATGTCTTACATGCCTTCTTTATGTGTTCATGTGTTATTGTTTACGTGAACCTAGTTCTTTAATATAAGATAGGTTATTCCAAATAACTCTAGGGGTAGTATGTGTATGGACCTGTTAGGTAGGAACCTTTTAGGTATGAACCTCTTAGGTTCGGGCTTCCTCTAGGAGTATGGATTGGATTTAGATCTGGATTTGGATTTGGATTGGATTTGGATCTGGATTGGATTTGGATTGGACTTGGATTTGGATTGGATTTGGATCTGGATTGGATTTGGATTGGATTTGGATTTGGATTGGACTTGGATTGGATTTGGATTTGGATTTGGATCTCATGGATTGGATTTCTCATATATGGATTATGCATGAGTAGGTTTTAACATGAATGGATTATGCATGTCATGGGTTCGCGTCGATCCTAGGGACACTAGGCTAGCGAAACTCCCATCAAATTAAAGCCCACGTAAGCCCTTGGCAGGCAGTGTGGTTAGGCCCACGTGAACCCTCAACAGGTAGTGGTGCCCTTTCACTACTTATGTCATGGGAATGAATTAATGCTCCCATCAGTCTACGACCCACGTGAACCCTCAACAGGTAGTGTGGTCAGGCCTACGTGAACCCTTAACAGGTGGTGGTGTCCTTTTATTATTTACATTATGAGTACGCAACAATGCTCATATCAGCTTCAAGCTCTCGGCAGGTAGTGTGGCTAGGTCCACGTGAACCCTCAATAGGTAGTGGAACCTTCTTTTCGGGTTCGCATTGACCCTAGGTATCCTTGGTGAGCAAAGCTCCTATCAATCTTATGCCCACGTAAACCATTCACAGGTAGTGTGGTGAGCCCACGTGAACCCTTGACAGCTAGTGGTGAACAAATATATACAAGTTAATGCTATTGCGTGAAGCCTGGATATTTATAAAACATTCAAGGGTACAACTGGGTGAACCCCTAGGGTTTGAACGTACCCCTAAGTAGACTACTGTACACATGGCATACGCATGAACAAAGGTTCAAGGATTCAAGTGGAGGAAGGCCTACTTATCGTACGTGAAGGAAATCTAATCCTCGGGGGTAATTCAACATCTCACCATGGATGGGCTTACATAATGGAATGAGGTCCTCATCTTAAGCTCAAAGGGTGGCATCCCCAACCTTATGGGTTCAATGGTTGAACCCTGACTTGGATTGACGTGCTAAAACAAAAGATAAGTTCTACTTTCATTCTTTTACATATTCTCTATCACACATGTTTTCTATGCATACAAGGAAATTTATATAGCATCTAACCAAAAACATCATTGCGAAGTTCATCTTTTCAAATGGATCATTATCTTCTATCACACATTAATTCATGTTCATCTAGATGTGCGTATACGCACATGATTTCACACTTACATGGATTTATACACAAAGGGTCATCATGACATATATTTACTTACATTATGCATGAGTTTCAAAATTATTTTCAAACTTGCTGGCTGATAGGTACTTAGGCATGCTATATGCCTCATAACGTAACCACTTGGAAAGACATAGTTACAATTGAGGAGGTTTCTATAACCTTACCTTGGTCCATCCTGGGGTACGCATATAAGATCATCTGCATCATATGGATTATAGGTTCACTCGGGGAAAGCCCCATAGTTTATGGGCATGAATTGGCAAAGTCCCATGGTTTATGGGAACGGTTTGGAAAAGTCCCACAACACTGGGCATAATTGGAAAAATCCTCAAAATACTTAACAATATCTTGGGAGGTCCATTGTGATGGTTCCATGAAAATCTCTAAATATTGTGGCATATGTCTTGAAGAATGCGTTCGCCAAGGTTCAACTTGAGTGCGAAGGCAGCAATGGGTTTATACAAAATCATTTGCACTCCCATAATCATACTTGCATCTATGCATAATATATCTATGCGCTATGTGCATTATATATGTGAGCTACTTAGCTCATGTTACTAATAACTTTTTCTAGTTGTCTTGGTAGCACATGGTTCTGGAAGATTGAAGCCTATATGCAACAGCGAAAGCTTCATGGCTTAACCCACAAGGATTCACACATGGAGACCAACCTCACAAGGAAAAAAAATATATCGAGAAGTCAAGCTATGGTTTTCAAGGAAGAAGGCTGGAAGTTGGTAGGTTCAGGTGATAAGGATAAAAAGCTCATGATTGGAACTGGTACGTTATGCATAGTCTAAGGTATGTGTAAGGAGTTCATTCAAGGATTCAAATGGGCTACATATGTGGAAGCATTATGTTTCATGTTTCTTACGCCGAGTTAGCTCATGTAAGCTTGGAAGCATGATGTGGAAGCTATGTATTTCTCTGAGGAAGATTAGGAAGGATTAGATCATGTCATGCTTTGGTTCCTTTTGCACTAAAAGGCTACAAGGAACCGAGGGGTAGTTGTTGTGCCCAAAATCTGCCTTGGGCTTGATTTAAGGCCCATTAAGGTCACGAGTTTGAGTAAGGTGGATATGGATGGATAGGCTGGACTAGGTATGGATGTTCTGGCCCAATATGCCTTGGAAATATACTGAAAGATGAAGATTCTGGCATCTGGTTCGGGGTTCATTCATGCAGGGGTTCAGGTGTCTGAACCCCAGTTGGAGGTACTGCTGTGTGGAAGGCCTGATAGGGGTTTGTGCAGGTGAAGGGCTTCCAAGCAGGGGTTCACACTCGTACCCCGACAGTCCGCGGGAGTTGGCCCAGCAGCCTCCTAAATTGTAGGAGAATGGATATATATCACTCTAACTGACTTTTGGATAACTCCTAAACATCATGGACGACCCAACAACCTCTGGAATCGTGGATAATCATCATATATACATGGATTATGTATATATATGCGGATATATGATGGAAAATCATATAAATATGAAGATAACTATGATTTTATGGAGGGATAACTACTGGATAATCATATCATCTGGGATAATTAACTGGATCAGTTCAGTTGAGGAAGATAAATATAAAACATATGTGATATATACGCTGTGTATATATATATATATATGCGGCTGTACAATGGAAGGCCAGGGTTCAGGCAGTGTCCTCTGGGAGCTAGGACTCTTCTTCTTCAACAAAATAACAAATGGATCAGCATGGTCAGGAGGATAAGGCTTATCAAAATGTGGTTGGGCTATAAACAAGGAGTCCAAAACCCTAGAACTACATGGGACTTGATTCCTATAAATATAGGATATGTAGGCACTTTGCAAGGGTTGAATCTCACTTCACTCTACATGGATCATGTAGAAAACTTGAGCAATACACATCTCTGGCAGCTGGGATCGAATGAGTAGGAATTACTCCGTCCTTGCTGTCCGGTGACTTTGCAAACTCAGTCCTAAAATCATTACAAACAACCGCCCACTCTGGCAGTTGAACGCCGGGCTGTAAACGCTTGAACGCCGATTCTGCAACCGGAAATTAAGCAATTCATCCGTTATTCCAGCGATATTCTCTCAAAGTATTGTAGCAAATTCCTTTCACAACATCAACTATGCTATATCTTGTTCAATGATGTTAATGATATATTATATCTTATTTTATATTTATATTATCTATATTATTATAGAATAATAATTAAAATTTATCACTTTAACATTGTGCAATATTGTGCACTTCAATGCATTCAATATATATACAGAACAAAAAATAAATAGATGTATAATTGACATCTCATAATGAAAAATGGGAGGAAAATAGATAAAAATTGACATTATTTCTTTTTTGTTAATCAAAATCATGAATGCACATCTCTTTAGAACAAGCTTTAAAATAATGTATCGGAGATGTGGTGCTATTTATAATATCAAAAATCACTTTTTAATGTTAAATTATATTAATAATTTTTTCTATTTTAACATAATCATTGGATATTCTCTTACACATGTTTATGTTAAAGGCATGTAACACATTTGCTAATATTTCTTATATGATTTTATTTAAATATTTGTATATAAGCAACTTATTTTCGTTCTATTAGGATAAAGTAGATTGCTTGCTTATATAGGGGTGTTTGGAGGAACTTATTTTTCAAAATAAGTCAACTTATTTTAAGTCAAAGTTAGATATTTCTATTTTTTTCTGAAAAGTTATCTTTTTTTTTTTTACAATTTATAGAATCTCAAACATATATTAAATAATTGTATAAAAAAATTTATCAAATATGAAATTTTTACCCAAAAATAATAATTTATTTTAAATCGTAGCCAAATATACCAAAAATGCAGATCGTTGGAGAACTTGTTCAAGTCGTCCCATTTTCAAGCTAATGTCACTAGTACGACTGTCCACTGCCATTGTCTGGCTTTCACCAAAGGTGAAAATGCAATGTAAAAAACCCGGATCTCAAGGAATAAAAAATGATCACTGTTTGGGTTGCCTTCCGGGCCTGATCGGTTCAGTAATTGTTTGTTTCTTTGGTTTTAGCATTTATCACAAAACCAGGCTCCCTTACTCACACACATCTGTTGGACTTTGACCATTAATGTCGTACATGTAAGTTCGAACCAAGTCAGAATCAAAATAATGATTTTTAATTAATTAAATTAATTCTCGATATCACCATCAATTAATATTTTAAATACAAATTTTCGGTCACAACATAATAATGACAATATAAATTTAATTTGATTTAATTAATAATTTTTTAAATTAATAAAAAAATTCAGTTCCAACGATATTAATTTTTAGAGTTTTTATTGTAATTGCGAAATTATATATATATATATATAAATTTGGTTTTATGCCTGGGAGATCGACGACCGAGGCTATTCATCTCGTTAGACGCCTTATGGAGAAGTTCAGGGATCGTCGTAAAGACCTTCATATGGTGTTCATTGATCTTGAGAAGGCGTATGATAGCATCCCCCGAGAAGCTATCTGGAAGAGCCTTGTAGAAAGGAGATTGTCTTCGGCGTACGTTAGGGCGATACAAGACATGTACTCCCAAGCTAGATCTTGCGTCAGATCCCTGTGGGCGACTCGCGATTTTTCCCCGTGGAGATTGGGCTCCACCAGGGGTCGGCCCTTAGTCCCCTTCTTTTCGCGCTTATCATTGATGTCATGTCACAAGGGATTCAGGATGGCGTCCCTTGGTGCATGCTCTTCGCTGATGATATCGTGTTAGTGGCGGAGTCGAGGGGGGAGGTGAATGAGAAGTTGGAGTTATGGAGATCTACTTTGGAGTCCAAAGGCTTGCGTTTGAGCCGGTCAAAAACCGAATATCTCAGGTGTAACTTCAGTGGTGAGGACAGAGAGGAAGGGGTGGAGGTTAGGATTGAAGATGAGATCGTCCCTCGAACGAATAAGTTCAAGTATTTGGGTTCGATCATCCAGAAGGAAGGTGAGATTGAAGACGATGTCACGCATCGTATTAAGGCTGGGTGGTTAAGGTGGAGGGCAGCGTCAGGGGTGATGTGCGACAAGAAAGTTCCTTTAAAGTTGAAAGGGAAATTCTATAGAGCGGCAGTTCGTCCTGCGATGTTGTATGGTTCTGAGTGCTGGGCGGCGAAGAAGGCCCTCGAGAACAAGTTAGAAGCGGCTGAGATGAGGATGTTGCGGTGGTCTTGTGGGCGCACGATGTTGGACAGAATTCTGAATGTAGTTTTTAGGAGCGAGCTGGAGGTGGCGCCTTTATCTGCGAAAATTAGGGAAGGGAGGTTGAGGTGGTTCGGTCACATTCGTAGGAGGAGGGCTGAAGCCCCAGTGAGGAGGGTCGAGAGTCTTTCGGTTGCAGGGGTGAGGAGGAGAGGTAGACCGAGGAGGTCGTGGGAAGAGCAACTTGGGTTGGATATGAAGGCCTTAAACTTGAATGAGACCATGACCGGTGATAGAGGAGCTTGGAGACGTCAGATCAGAGTGGTGGATTCTCTTCTAGGGAGCGGCTCTGTTGTTGAGAGCCTAAGAGTTGGGTTATCACGGTTAGCGCTATCATAGTTTTTTCGGTCCTTTCGTGCTCATTTTTCATTTTTTATTGGCTTCTGTTTTCTGGCTGTTCATTTGCAGGGAGAATACCGCAATGACATCGTGGATCTAAGGGTCTTGCAGAATGGAGTAGTCAATCACCGGGGATCTTGTGCGAGGAGTCATCCGAGATCAGAGTGTGTCGAGAATGGAGTGGATAACCCCCGCGTAGGTAAGTCCCATGTGATAAAAAAAAAAAAACATGGGCTCAGGTATGGCTCCGAACTTTCCAAAAATTTATGTAACCGTTGCAAATATCACACACCATTTTTCTGTTGTGCACTAAGCTGGGGGTCTTCACGGAAACAGCCTCCTTACCGTAAAAGGTAGGGGCATGGTCTGCGTACATCTCACCCTCCCCAGACCCTGCTCTGTGCGGGATATACTGGGTATGTTTGGTTTGGTTTGGTTTTATATATATATATATATATATATATATATATATATATATATATATATATATATATATATAGGGTTGGACTCCATAGCAAACACCTTATATAACAAACAACAAAGAACACCTTACTCGTATACTCACCACCTCCATCAGTGACGTCATCGATGAACAGTAATTTTTCAATTTTTTTTTTTTTTTTGCTGGATGGATAGAGCCTAAAAAAATAAGAACTTTTTGGATTGGGTGCCCCTGGCGGGGCCAATGGATCTATTGGAATAAATGATTTTATAGTGTTCTTTATTGTTTGTTATATAAGAGTGTTCTTTATGGAGCAAAGGCATATATATATATATATATATGCCTTTGCTCCATACAGAACACTCTTATATAACAAACAACAAAGAACACCTTAGATCTATTAGATCCTTTGGCCCCGTCAGGGGCACCCAATACAAAATGTTGTTATTTTTTTATCCTCTATCAAGCCAGCAAAAAAATAAAATAAAAATAAAAATAAAAATTTTACTGTTCATGATGGCGTCACTGATGACGTCATCGTCATGAACAGTAACTTTTTAATTTTTTTTTTTTTTGAGATGATGGATGGATAGAGGGTAAAAAAATAAGAATTTTTTGTATTGGGTGGCCCCGCCAGGGGCAATGGATCTATTAGATATGAGGCGTTCTTTATTGTTTGTTATATAAGGTGTTTGCTATGGAGTCCAACTATATATATATATATATATATATATATATATATATATATATATATATATATTAAATTTATTATAATAATGATCTTTGGCATTTATGAAGTTCTAGCTTCTCCTTATTTTTATTTATTGATCTAATTTTGAGTGCAAATATTTTAAAAGTGTTGAGTCTGTAAGGTAATCAATAGATTCGATTTTTGAAATCCGATTAATCTTATGAATTTATTTAAAATGATATGTTTTAACTATAAATTAGTCAAATATATTAAATAATATTATAATATCCGATTAATACTCCGATTAATCCTTCCGATTAATCCCCGATTACCCGATTAATCTTAATCGGTACCTCAACCGATTTATATCGATTACCGATTTTTACAACCATGGTCTGGCCTAGCAATTAGGAAGAAGATCAGAGTTCTTTAGTTTTACATTTTTTTATCAACTTCCATATCACAAAATGTAAATAGAATATATTTTTTATGAAATTTGTTTTTGTGATTTATATATCTTATACTAGTAATTAATTGTTGGTCAAAATTTGTAAATTTATTTTGAAAAATTAAAGTAAATCAATTTGAGTGGGCCGGTCATCTGAGGAAAAAAGAAAGGAGAATATGTGTGTTCACTGCAAGCAGTGGTGGAGCCAGAGCCAAATTCCAGGGGGGTCCAAAAATTTCTGAAAATTTAAATCGCGCGAAGCGCGAATTTTTTTCCACTAAATCATGCAAAAAATGAAAAATTTTCACTAAATCATGCAAAAAATGGATATTTTCCACTAAATCATACAAACATGGATATAAAAGAAGACAAATAGACCATCTAGGAGGGGTCAAGAACAAGTAAATGATAGAATATATATAATTTTTTCAAAATTTTTTTTTTTTTTTTAAATCCCACAACCTAGGAGGGGCCAGGGACCCCCTGGACCCCCCAGTTCCGTCACTGACTGCAAGTGACAGAATATTTATGTGTCTAGCTTGCCAACAGAACATTATGCAATTGCGTGTATGTACGTTCAGATACTGCATGCATGCATCTGTAATCTGTATGGAGGGGAATTGCAGGAGTTTAAAAGGTGAAATGATAAATTCAGATTAATTTACACTTCAAATTAAAATCTAATTTTCCACTTCTAGACATCTAATCTTCTTCTCCAAATTGTACATTAAATGGAAGATTAAGAGATCAGAACATGCACCACATTCCCCTCCGATCCAACTCAGAATTTTATCGAGTTTGTCACTGACATGGTGCAAGACCAGAGGGAACTTGACCGGTTGATGACAAACCGATGGTATAACAAAGATTCTGATTGTTCCAAGCCCCGAAGCGCCTCCCCATTTTTCCATAAAATGATTCAGAGAACTTAAGTTGGCCTCTGAAGTTATTTCCATTAATGTACATTGCAGTAACATTAGGCATTTCTGCTAGTTTTGGTGAGAGCTCACCGGTGAGATTGTTGTCGTTCAGTCCCAAAAATCTTAGTCCTTTTAGCTCTGAAATGGAATCCGGAACTTCACCCGTTAAATTCATCATGGAGAGATCTAAAATAACCAAGCTTTGTAGATTATGCCAATCAAGATTCATCAGGCTTCCACTTATTGGATTTCTTGATAATACTAGCTCTTCCAAAGAGCTCAAATCTTGAAGTGACTTAGTCAGAACACCTGAGAATTTGTTCCTGCTGAGGTCCAAAAGAGTTAGATTTTTCAGGTTCCCGATTTGAGTGGGAATATTTCCCACCAACTGATTGTTGCTAAGATCAAGTTTCAACAATGAATCTAACCCACCGAAAGTGAAAGGCAGAGTCCCGGATAGTGAATTTCTACTCAAGTCCATAATTAATAGCCGTCTCAAGCTACCAAAATTCGATGGAACTTGACTTGTAAACTGATTTCCCGAAAGTACTAGCCGCTTCAAGTTGATTAAGTTGCCTAAATTTGTTGGTAATTCACCGGTTAATCCATTTTCCAAGAGCACAAGAGATTGAAGATTACTAAGGCCTCCGAAAGTCATGGGAATTCGTCCAAGGAGACCAGGATTTGATCTGAACTCTAGTGACTCTAGGCTGCCTGAAAGCGCACTCCAATTCTGAGTAGGGATTGTGATTGGATGGTTTTTGTGTACCATGCAGTTAACAAATGATAGGACTTTAAGGTGCGCAAGTGAAAACAAATCGGAGCTGAACTCCATATTTGACACACAACTTGGAGAATTTTCGTGAACAAGGCCAATGTTTAAGGCCGTGACAGACCAGTAGCCATCATCAAATATATCACAAGTAACACCCTGTTGAAAATTTGCCAATAAAATTGTTAAATTTTTAAGTAAATACCAGAATCTGAAGCAAGTAGTAAATTAGTGCTGTGGATCAGATTTAAGCTCATAATATGCATGCATAAAACACAGCAACTTGCTTGTCTCTGTGTTCAATTTTCATTTTATCTTGTATTGGTTAGCTACACATGATGTAATCAACACTTAGTTTCCAACTTCAGACTCATACAATATACCCTGGTTCTAAAATTACTTATAATATAGGAGAATTAAAATTACTCCACTATTTTAACACTAATTAAGTTATAGATATTTAACTTAATTAGTGTTAAAATATAATTAAATATACGAAATGATCTTAAATTTACTTAAATATGTAACTTGTACAAAATGATCTCTCAACAATTGAAAAATATTAAGTTAAGAAACTACTTTATTACTGTACTTATTAAAATAAAATATTATCCACAAGCCACAATTTATGTACAGCACTTAAAGGAAAAATATGAAGGTTCCTCAGAAGAATTACAGTACCTGGATAGGAGTCCAACCACAAGGATCAGGATAGAGGTCTGAACCATTCCATGACTTGCCTACAAACCCTTGAATGACAGAGTACAAAGCTTCTTGCTCTCTTTTTTCCATTAAAGCTCCCAATGGTTCAGCTTCTTCTCCATTACAACATACAACACTCATGCAAATTATGACAATCAGAACCTTGGAAGTGGACCTTGACTTTTTGATACTCTTCATTTTCCCAAACAAATTTCACTAGTTCAAGCAAGCAAGAGATAATGCAAACAGAGCCAAAACAGGGGGAGTCTTTCGAAAAAGTTCAGGATTTCAGAAGTTCAAGTAAGAGATGATGAAAACCGAGCCAAAACAGGGGAAGGCTTTTGAAGAAGTTCAGTTTTTATGGATAGAGAGAAATAAAATACTTCACCAAGGCAACACTGAAGATTGTTTTTTGTATGTTTTTAAGTGGCTAAGACAGAAAACATGCACCAAAAAATGCAAAAAAACAGAGGAAAGCAGGAGACTTAAACTGATATGGAGGTTGTTATTGTGAGAAATCTATATAAAGGCATTATATGAAATCATGCCTCTTGTATAGAACACAGAATAGTCTGAACAAAGAAAGATCCATAGGGTTTAAATATAACAGGGAAAAGAAGATGCAGCAAAGGCAAACTATAATCTTCTAGCTGTTTCTTTACAATGTTTATAGCAAAGCTAAGGTGTAGAGTGTTACAGAGAAAAGGAAAGATCATAGTACAGAAGATTATTGATGTATCAGAATTCAGAAATAAAAGCTTTAGCACAGTTCTCTATGCTTAAAACAGTAATTATAGATATGTCCACAGTTCAGATTTCAGAACCAAAAACTAACTGAAACTATTCAGAAGCTGAATGCAATGCAAGCTGAGTTCTATATAGTTAATAGTTTCTGTATTTAGGGAAAAAAAATTGTTCTGTCTTTTCCTCTTTCTTTTTGGCTTAGTATAGGTTTTTCTGTCTGAAGCGGAGTTTTTAGGAAACAGCCTCGGGGAAAATCTGTATATAATATATAATAATACCACATTTTACTTGATGCGACATGGTGGGTAAATGTTTGGTTTGGTTTGGTTAAATTCAAATGTTTTCGGCTTTTTATTGAATTATTGATAATTGCAACAAATATATTTCCCTTGTTTTTAAGTCAAGTTGAATAAATGGATGTAAAGCGATGAATTCAAAAACCATAGGTATGCATTTATAGAGAAAAAGATGTTCACAAAATTATCAATTTCCTTGCATTGACAGCATAAAAATTTTCTTTGCAAGAGAACAATAGATTCTTATTTGGTGACAACAATGAAGAATAAATTTACTATATAGTTTGAATTCATAGATTACTAAATGAGGATAAATAATTGGTAGTTGGTTGTTTAATGGTTGGACAGAGAGGCTAGTAGTAGTTGTGAGGATTGCATATGGTTAGGGTTCTTGTTTAGAGGTCTGTGTGTTTATCAGTGTGGGGGGGAGGGGGGGGGGGGGGGGGGGGGGGTGGACCAGTATTGCATGCAGAATTCAGAAGAAGTAAAGCGATAGATGCATGCTAGCCAAAGGTGAGGTTTGTCCAAGAGACTTTCTTCTCTCTTTTTGGGCTGATGGATATTAAACAACTTTAGTCATAACTGAATTAAAATTAGAAAATTATACCTAGTATTACTGTCATTTCACTGATTTGAAATTAGATTTTATACAAGTCCCATCCTTCAATCTTAGAATCTCTTGAGAGCTTTTTTGCACTACTTGGAGCAATTTGCACTCATGTAATCTTACTACCACTCATTGTTATAGAAATCATTTCTGAAAAATCGTCGATAAATCACCGATTTTTCAACCGAATCATCCGATAAATCGTAAATCGGTACCTCAACCGAATAGTTCCAATTTCTGAAATCTGTTACACTGCTACTACTTGACATATGACAAATTTAAAGGTACATACATATTAATAATTATAACGATTTCGATTCAAGAAGATTATGATATACGCAGCATTACCCTAACTTTCTGTGGAACTGATTTTAGTTGTACTCCTACATAAGTCAAGTGGGCTTCAACTAAAATTCACGAAGTACAAACACTTTCGCAAATGTTGAAAGTGGAAAAACATCCTCTACCCTAGAAATGAATACTAGCTTTCCACTAGTTCAAGGTTTTTAAATGATGTCAAAACTTCACATGATCTTTTGATAGCTACAAGGGAACATTCAATTTATGGTATTCCATGTGACCAATTTTCGTTTGCTTTCACCACAAACATCTCTTTAAAACACAATGGAACCTTATACATATCAACCCCACCAAAGAAAAGGTTAGGATTTTCCAAGTAATATACAAAAATAAGGTAAATTCACAAGTAGAAACATGATACATACATTTTACATGCAAAATTTGAAACAGAGTAGATAGGGAGCAGTCATGATGGACCAGCTATATAGGAAGTTTAATGAGACTTCATTTTATTTAGGGACCAGACTACAATGAAAAGATTTGCAAGGACATTAACTTATTTAGTAGCCACCCAGGTCTATTAGTAGTGACAAGTCCTTCTCAAATTAATTAATTTCTCTTTATAACTTTACTCACTTTAAGGTACATTAGATTAATAAGCCCATATGATATGTCTTGTAGTGTAACAAGTATGTTTTGTTGGTGATTTATGTTACAAAATCAGAAATTCATGTAGTAAAATCTAACTAATTTGAAAGGGATGTTTATAGAAGATGGTCAGCACTGGATTGGATTGGTAGGTGACCACTGCACCATTGAATAGCACCAAAAATGCCCACAAGAGTTGAAACATATTTATTTGCGATGTTGATTGTTGCAAGCGATAAAACCAAACCAAACCAAACATACCCAGTATATCCCGCATGAAGCAGGGTCTGGGGAGGGTAAAATGTACGCAGACCATACCCCTACTTTACAGTAGAGAGGCTGTTTCCGTGAAGACCCCCGGCTTAGTGCACCGAATAGCAAAGTGTATTAAATACAAAGATGATAATGGTGGGTAAAGTAGTCGATCGAACCTGGGCCCATGGCCTGGGTCTCATGGGGCTTACCTACTCGGGCAAGGGGCACTCTTCTCCTGATCTAGGAAGACCTCCGTCCAAGCTCCCTGCGCCTGCAAAAACAGAAAACAGAAGACAATATGAAGATAAAAGCCAAGCTTCTAAGCTAATGCTAAACGAGAGAGCCCAACTCTGAGGCTCTCAACCACAGAACCACTCCCTAGAAGAGAATCAACAACTCTAATCTGGCGCCTCCAACAACTCCTATCAGCTATCGCGTTCTCGTCCAAGTTAAAGGCCTTCAAATCCATCCTGAGCTGTTCTTCCCACGACCTCCTCGGTCTGCCTCTTCTCCTCACCCCAACAACCGTAAGACTCTCGACCCTCCTCACCGGGGCTTCCGGAAGCCTCCTACGAACGTGGCCGAACCATCTCAACCTCCCTTCCCTAACTTTCGCAGCAAAAGGTGCCACCTCCAACTCGTTCCTGAAAACCACATTCGGGATTCTATCTAACATCGTGCGGCCACAGGACCAGCGCAACATCCTCATTTCAGCTGCTTCCAACTTGCACTCGAGGGCCTTCTTTGCCGCCCAACACTCCGAACCATATAACATCGCAGGACGGATAGCTGCTCTATAGAACTTCCCTTTCAGCTTTAACGGGACTTTCTTATCGCACATCACCCCTGACGCAGCCCTCCACCTTAGCCACCCCGCGTTGATACGATGAGTGACATCATCTTCAATCTCACCTTCCTTCTGGATGATCGAACCCAAATACTTGAACTTATCCGTACGGGGGACGGTCTGATCTTCAATCCTAACCTCCACCCCTTCCTCGTTGACGACACCACTGAAGTTGCACCAGAGGTATTCGGTTTTAGACCTGCTCAGACGCAGTCCTTGGGGCTCCAAAGTGGATCTCCATAACTCCAACTTCTCATTCACCTCCCCCCTCGATTCCGCCACTAGCACTATATCATCGGCGAAGAGCATACACCAAGGGATGGCGTCTTGAATCCCTCGCGACATAACATCTAGGATTAGGGCAAAAAGAAGAGGGCTAAGGGCCGACCCCTGGTGTAGCCCAATCTCCACAGGGAAATAACGAGCATCACCGACTAGGGTCCGAACGCAGGAACAAGCTTGAGAGTACATGTCTTGAATCGCCCTGACGTACTCCGACGACACTCTCCTCTCCGCAAGGCTCTTCCAAATAGCTTCACGGGGGATGCTATCATACGCCTTCTCAAGATCGATGAACACCATATGGAGGTCTTTGCGACGCTCTCTGAACTTCTCCATAAGGCGTCTAACGAGGTGAATGGCCTCGGTCGTCGATCTTCCCGGCATAAAACCAAATTGGTTCTCTGAGATTTCAACCTCTCTTCTAATCCGAGATTCAACCACTCTCTCCCAAAGTTTCATAGTATGACTGAGTAATTTAATTCCTCGATAGTTACTACAGTTCTGAGCGTCACCTTTGTATTATTATCGCAATGGATATTTATGGTACGCATAAATAATGAATACCAAACCGTAGTAACGTTAACTATTAACAAACTAATTAAAACTCGTAGCATGCAAGAGAAAAATAGTTGTCCCGCATAAGAACTGGACTGTGTTTTGCCAAAATAAAGACGAGGATGGAAAATTAAACTCCCAATCATTTTTATAAAAAATCAATTAAGCTTCCAACGGTAGATTAAAGTTGAATATGGTTGTCTTTTGTTTTTGCACTTGGCTTTCTATAATATGTTAAAATATAATATAACATCAATGTATTGATGAACGTCCTTGATTTACTCTTAACCCAAAAATGGAATTTCGGATGAGGAGAATGTTATAATATAAAAAATAGATTTTCAAATGAGAAAAATGTTAGAATATAATATATATCCAATGAGTCTTATATTATATCCTAACACTATATACCTACCTAGCACCATTGGGTTGAAATATCACATTTTTAATGTGAATGGTCCAAAACATCACAAATAAAAATTAAGGCCCTTACTATAACAAGGCAACGTAATATAAATACGCGTTACTATGCAACGTGCGTTTGTGCGTGAGATTCACTCGACAAATTAACTGGGTTTTACATAAAGACTGTGTAGTGGGTTGTGATGTGAAACCCGACTCTTCTCCTTCTTCTTCACCCACCCCCACCCTCTAGCCCCGGCCGTCGCCGCCCACCGCCGTCGCCGCCCTCCCCCTTCTCCCATCTCCGCCCTTCTCCTCCCTCCTCCTTCCTCACTGGGGCCGCATGCCTCATGTATGTACACGACGGTGGTGATCTTCCCCTCTCCCTTGTTCGTGAACTCTGGTTGTGATTGTGATTGTGGGGGTGTGTGTGTTGAGCGATTACAGTGTGTGTATAGGTTTTGTGTGTGTAACTGTGGGAGTATATATTGAGAGGCTGTTTGAAACAAAGATGGCCCAGCAATAACTCCACATTCTCCAGCGTTACTGCCATAAACGTAATATGATACTGCGTTGGTGGTGACAACGCAATCTAATGTTGCGTTTATAACTTTCCAAAAATTAAAAAAAAACCAGCAACGTGACACGCCTTTGCGTTTCTTATAAATGTGACTTAATGTTGCGTTTATTTGTGATATAAAGGGCCATATTTCTCAGATGTGATATTTTGGGCATTTTTAGTTCAAATTGTGATAAAGAGGGCCAATACCCAGATAACTGCACCAAACAAAAATATTTAAAAATTGTAATCAATTACATAACTCATACAAGCTAGAATACAGAACAATGGCCTCCCAATTAGTTGAGTATAACCATAACTTGTAAATAAACAAAATCATCGGAAATCAAATCAAGCTGAACATAATCGAATTCTTGGTGAGTAAAGTATAGTACTAACCAGTGAGTTTGTTTGTCAGGATTCGAATCATAGAGGTTGTTGACCTTAAAAATTCCATTAACGCCATCTAATTCTGGGTGTAAGAATAATTCTCTCAAGTAATTTCTATCAACTATACATCATTAGGATGATTCTCCATATTTTATCAATAAATTTGAAGAATGAGTTATGAAATCTATTATTATATATCTAATAAGGCAACATACACGTTTGGTGAGTGATTTTATTCGATTAAAATGACGCCTTTATCCTATATATTATGGTATTTATTTGATTATATATCTATATCTAATACGGCAACATAGGCCGGTGCTTTTCCTCTTCTCCAACTCTTCTGATTCTCTCTCAACTCCAATTTCTGTACTCTCTTCAATTTATGTACTACTATGCACAAGCGAACGTATGGAATTAGGGCGCGCGTTTCTCATCTTCTCAGGTCAGACCTCAAGGCCAAGCGTCTATGGTTTGTTATTCTATACTCAACTCAATTCTCCTTTTAGATTCTCTCTCTATATATATATATAGGTTTTCGCTCAAATACAAACTAACCCTTAAATACAAACTAAAAACCACTATCTTCACACCCTATTTTACTATCACCACACCATACTTTACTTTCTCCACTCACTATCTCCACACCATATTTACTATTTCTACCCCCACCCCCGACCCCCACCCCCACCCCCACCCCCACCCCATTCTCCGATCATTATCTACGGTCATCTTCTCCGGCCAATATTCAGCACCACACCGTCATCTTCATCTGATTCTGGTGAAGCTCCGATCTATTTTCATGGCAGATCTGTTTTTCAAGCTCCGATCGCATCTAACTCTCTCCTCCATCTTTGGTCGCCTGCATCTTTGGTTACAATAGTGATTATGGTGGCAGCAGTGGTGATTAATAGTGGCAGCGGTGGTGGTGTGGTGTGTCGTGGAGGTGTGAAGGTGTTGGTATCAGTGGTCGCTCGATGGGGCCGCAGGCCAAGATCTGGGATGAATAAATGGGGCTGATACTTTGAAAATTATTGATTAAATAAGTAATTATTGTAATACGATTTGGTAATTGTTGCAAGTGATCAAGTGATATATATCATCCCTTTAGTTACCACCATTAGTTCCGGCAGCAACGATTACCACCATTACTTCCGGCAGTAACGATCTCAGTATATTCTGATGCTAGCTCACATGATTTCTCAATCTTATATCACAAAACAACCAGTCAACCACTAAAATTAATGATTTATTCACAAAATAAGCACAAACTCAACTCTATGATAGGTTGTTTTTCATCGTAAATGATAAATAGTTAAACATTAATTGATTGTCATAAAATCACTAATTTTTATACCACAAGTTATTAATTCATGTAGTACTAATCACTAATTTATGCTATGGAAATCACTAATTTATATTGCTAAAATTACTGATTTTTATGATTCATGTATCTGAGAATAATGCATGTGTTAGTTGATAAACTATTGTCTATCAAAAAGTTCACATCGTTTGTGATTTAAAGATGATGATGAACTATGTCGAAGGACAATGGTGATATGTGCCTGCAATAACAGTGAATGGTAAGTGCCGGACAACGTAATAAAAGAAATAGATTTGAGAGAGTAATAAAAAATTAAAATGACGGAGATTGAATACACAAGAATAAGAAATATATCTATTGTAATATAAAAGAAATGTCATCGGAATAAGTGAGAGTAGTGGTCGGAGTGAGGCGATGACTCAGAAAGAAGAGGCGTTGATATTTGTTTATACACGAGCATGTACGTATAATTGGGCCGGGTTGGTTTAATTACTGGTGGGCTGGAATGGTTTTTAGTTTTTATTTTAGTTTAGTTTGTAGTAGAGCATGACTCTCTATATATATATATAGTCCTACTCCACTACAAACTAAAATTAACTACAAACTAAAAACTAAACACTAATCTAATATTTCAAGCTAATCTAATGACCAAACTAGGGGTACCAAAATACAAAAAATGCTTAAAATAATTGGCTCTATCCAAAAAAAAAATTAAAAAAAATAAAAAAAATCACTGTTCACGTGATGACGTGGCAGTGGATTTCACTGGTTAACGGTGCTTCGCACCTTCTTGTACGGCGCCTCGCGCCTTTATCATTCTAAAGTTGTAAGTAATGGCAATCAATGGTAAAGGCAATAGACGATTGACGTGTGTGTCGAGAGCCTTCGGCCCTCATGACTACCTAACTCATCCGTTTACTGTCTTAAATGCTTCGCATTTCCACGACAGGGATATTTTTTTTTTGTTGGATAGAGCCAATTATTTTAAGCATTTTTTGTGAAGGTACCGTTGGCGAGACCTTAGAATAGATGAAATATAATTAATTTAGTGTTAGTTTGTAGTTTGTATTTAAGGATTGGTTTCATATATATATATATATATATATATATATATATATATATATATATATATATATATATATATATATATATATATATATATATAGGCTAGTGAGAACCTCTTAGAATGAGAACTTAGTCCCTAAAGCAAATTATCAAAATACACCCCCAAAATCACAAAAATACAAACACCATCACCACCCAAACCCCCCCACCCCCCCACCCAACCCAACACCACCCCCCCACTACTCCACCCCACCCCACCCCACCCCACCCCATCCCATCCGAAATCAGTAAAATACACCCCCAAAATCACAAAAATACAAACACCGGCCACCACCACCCCACCTCACCTCACCCCCACCCCACCCCCCACCCCCCCCACTCCACCCACCCCTCATCCACCCCCCCACTACCCACCACCCCCACCACACCCCACCCCACCTGACCTGAAATCAGTAAAATACACCCCCAAAATCACAAAAATACAAACATCACCACCACCCCACCCCACCTCACCCCCACCCCTCCACCCACCCCTCATCCACCACACCTCACCCACCCACCACACCCCCACCACACCCCACTTGGAATCAGTAAAATACACACCCAAAATCACTAAAATACAAACACCACCACCACCCCAACCCCCCCCACCACACCAACCCACCCACTTGAAATCAGTAAAATACACCCCCCCCAAAATCACTAAAATACAAATACCACCACCACCACACCTGAAATCAGTAATATACACCCCAACCCACCCCACCCCACCTGAAATACAAACACCACCATCCACCACCACCCCCCACCCCATCCCACTTGGAATCAGTAAAATACACACCCAAAATCACTAAAATACAAACACCACCACCACCCCAACCCCCCACCCCACCCCACCCCACCCACTTGAAATCAGCAAAATACACCCCCCAAAATCACTAAAATACAAACACCACCACCACCCCACCTGAAATCAGTAATATACACCCCACCCCATCCCACCTGAAATCAGTAAATTACACCCCCCAAAATCAGTAAAATACAACCCCGAAATCATTAAAAATTTTCTAAGAATTTTTTTCGAAATATTTAATTGGAAATATTTTTTTCGGAAATATTTAATCGGAAATATTCTTTTCAGAAATATTTATTCTGAAATATTTTTTCCCGAATTATTTATTTGGAAATATTTTTTCAAAAATTATTTATTCGGAAATATGTTTTTCCAAAATATTTATTCGAAAATATTTTTTTCCCAAAATATTTATTCTGAAATATTTTTTTCCGAATCATGCTGATGTATGCACTGATTTGATTTTTTCATTTTTTCATTAATTATAATGATTTGGTGATTCTGCAAGATTTTGGTGATATGCTTTGGGGACTAAGTGCTCATTTTAAGAGTGGTTCTCATTTGAGCACTTGCATATATATATATATATATATATCATAGTCTTTGTATGGTATATGTATGTTGACTTAACTGAATCCAACTCCACCCCTCTTTTTGCTGCTGATTCATTCTTCATGTTTGATATTCTTTGATTTTGTTACCTTTAGTTTCTGGACCTTGATATTCGATTGTACCGTCATTTATGTGTCCGTATTTCAATGAATTGCAAAAGGTATTTAGGCGAGTATGGTTTGGTATTACTCAATTGATATTTTAGAGAAAGAGTAATTAGGATATTTGCATAATCAAAATTTAGGCAAATGATTATTTTCCTAGCATCTCGAATATGTATTTGGATGGGTTCAGCTTGATGCTTGATTCGAAATCAAGCTTGTTTGGGATGTCTATTTATCGTGTTCAATCTATGTGTTTGGCTTTTGTTTAAAGTAAAAAATGCATTGCTGGATAAAGGAAGTTCTCTTATAGATAGGCGAGAAAGAATTGCATGTTATGGGGACAAGTTGGAATAGTGGGTTCTGTGACTTCTGTTATCCTTGTACTACATCATCTTTTATTTCAAGCCCTTGAATTATTAGTTGTAAAATTTTAATATTCATTTTCCTAATCTATCATTTATAACAGCTACTACTTGCTTTTAAAATACAAAATGGAAGCCCCATTTGCAATATAAGGAATTTCAAAATATGTTTGCTCAACATTTACCCCCTGATGAACACCTTGTTTAGCAAGTGACTTAATAAGGTCAAACTCAAGCAAGTGACAAATGGCTCTTTCTCTTCTAGCTAATTTCCAATTCGTAGTGATTTCTTATGCCATCACTTTTCGCCAATGGTTGCAGGAACTCCAGCTCCTTTTACTGTGGCTGGGGTAATTGATGGTAAATTTGGAAGTGGATATCTTGTCACTGTTACCATTGGTTCCGAGACACTAAAAGGTGATCCTTTACCAAACTCCAAAAAATGCAGCTGATCAAGTAACACCAAATCACAACACATCAAAAACTATTGACAATTTGGCTACAACTAATGGTTTGATGCGACGCAGGCGCAGAAAGAAATGTGAGATGAAGAAGAGGGATCCTGCACATCCAAAACCTAACAGAAGTGGGTATAATTTCTTTTTTGTGGAGTAGCATGCAAGGCTGTAACCGCTGTATCCAGGAAAGGACACAGACATTAGTAGGATGATTGGTGACTTGTGGAACAAATTAAATGAAACTGGAAAAGCAGTATGCACCTAAAGATGAAAATTATTGCATGACTATATATAAGCACTTGGAATATTACTTGTAAATTTGTAATCGAAATATCATATGACTTGTGAATTAACATCTTTTTCGAATAATTTATGCCAGGTATATCAAGAAAAAGCTGTCAAAGATAAAGAAAGCTACAGGATTGAAAGGGATGATTACAGATAAATATTAAAGACAGGTCAAGTTATTAGCAATGTTTTACCAAATCAGCAACAGCCTCCTAAGATTGATATTAATATGATAAATGCTGGTGGAAAGATTGAAGCTGAAGGTGGAGATTCTCCACAAACTCCTAAAACTGAGCTGAAATCTGGGAATCGTGACTGGAGCAAGTTGGACAATATAAGTGCAGATGGGGACAATGTTATGGTTAGAGTCCATGGAGTAGTGATGAATGCTAAAAATGTTGGTATGGGATCTTTGGTCGCCAAAAATGCATTAGAGTTACATAATAGAGTTATCCAGAATGGACAGGAAGATGTTGAACTCATAGAAGCAGATGATCAAATGGAGTCATAGAGAAAATCTGCACCCAGCGAGGGGAAAGAATCAGAGGAACCAGAACAAAGAGAAATAGCAGCAAACGAAGTGAGTACTGAGAAAAAAAATTATTAGGGAAGATACAACCAAACGAGATTTGGCACCTATTGAAGGGCAGGTACCTGGTGAAGTAAAAGAATCAGTGCATCTTTAAATATTCTTCTAATTTTTGTAGGATGGTACTAGAGTGAAAATAAGAAATTGGTCGATTTCCACACTGTAGCACTTAATAGTTTAAGTGTTATACTTTTGCTTTCTCGTGTTTCTTAACAATATAATTGCTTTGCTGCTACAATTTTTGTCTATGATACTTGCAATTGTGAACCCAGAAGTGCATATTGTATAGAAAAGATTCTGTCAAAAGATAAAGTAAACCTTTTTCTGTAAAAGGACAACACTATAACTTTCCTCTTATGAACTTCATCTTTGCAATGTTACTTGTAGCTTTTCAATTTAATTAGTAGTGCAGGTATCCCCGGATATCAAGGATTAAATTTAAGGCCAAGCCATCTTTTTCCACTTGGCAACTTCAAAGTCGGTCCAAATACAGCTACATCATACCATTTCATGTCTCAGGTGTGTGTTTATGTGTTCTCTAAACTATACTTATAATTCTTTTCTGTCAAAAGCTTATCGAATTGAAAGTAACTTGAAACTACAGGATGTATGGGGCAATGAGCTACATAAACTTCTTCAAATTTAATTTGATGCTAACAATAATCTTGGTCGGTAATTTCTAGAAACTTCAGCTTCCTTAAGTCACAAAGGTGCTTATGTTTGTTGGGCATCGTAAGTTAATTATATAAGAAACTACTAGGGGGGAATGGATTGTAAATTTCTCTAACGAACAGTTCATTTCTGAAATTGATTGCAGCTACAACAGAATTAAATTTGGTAGAGCTAAGTGATATCAGCATTTAGATAGAAATCGGGGGTGTTGTATCCTCTTTTTCAAAATGATTAGGAAATTCTTGTAAATTACATATAGCATGCATGTTCCTTCAAAGATTGTTTGAATTTTTTTATTGTAATATCGTTCATGTACGCTCTCAAGTTTATTATTTAATTAATATATACAACTCCGTAGAATGACATTAGGGAAAGGGTGGTGAAAACAAGTCGAGCTATCACCATTAATAGCAAAAAGTCATATTTAAGGTGAAAAGGCATGGAAATAGTTCTTGACTCTTTATAATATCGAGTCTTACCTCCCTTTTTTGCTAAATGAGTCTCATCTCTTTACTGATATCTGTCTCAAATTGTCACTCATTTGTTGGGCATTTCATTTTATAATGTTCAAGTGATTATATTCCATAGTAATTGACTATGTTGTATCTCCCATACTTTCTTCCATCTAATATATACTGTTCCATCAATCTAGCAATATAATTATTTATATTATATTGTATTGTGATCACCCTTACAGATTAGTGCGTTTGATAATTTCCAGAGTATTAGCCCTTGTCGTAGATGTACGGTTTTCTATAGTCTATCCTTTTTTATGTTCACTAATAAACATATGCTACGGAATCTGGTTGTGGTCCTGCTTGAAGCCTCCCCTTAGTTCTAATTGTTTGTTAATTGGAAAAACCGGATTAGTAAACACAATAATGATTGGAGAAGGCAAATACGGACCTAGCTAGCTGCTCTGCCTGATCGTACAACTTCCAATTAGTGAAAGGACTTCATGGAACTGATTTTTGAAAATTAAGACGAGCATACTGTTCAGGGGTTTTCTACTCGTTTTGTTGTACTTATTATGGTGAGAAATAAATAAATTTCACAGTCCACTTACTCTTGCTTCTCTGCAGATTCAAGAATATTGATAGGCTGCCTTTCAAACTAATGCCATTGATTGTGTGGGTAATAAAAAAATTTCTATGCATGTCAGGATTATTTTTTCTATGCATGTAATTTGTGCTCTTCCAATTTATATGCTGCAACATTTTTGGTTGATTTCTATAAGCTGGAAGTGATTTTACTAATTTTTGGTGTAGCTTGCTAACTTAACAGAAGAGCTAATGAGGTTGGCAAAGGGGAGGATTTCGGATGGAGAGCTTAAATATGCTAAGAATATATGCAGGTTTGTGCAAGATATCTACAGAGAGCTGACTCTTCTTGCCCCCGACATGGTCGACAAGTCAGAAATGAAGATGAAAATGATGATGCAAAGTGTAATGAAAACAAAAAAGGGTATGTTTTGCCATTCATCCTGCTCTACTTTCATAATCCTCATGTCCTTTAGGTTGTGTTTGGTTGGGGAGAATGGAATGTAATGGAATAGAATGAATAGAAATTAAAAGAACAAAATAAACATGAGAGGTAAGATTTTTTTTAAAAAAAATGAGCGGGTGCAAATTTTGTATGATAGAATTTGGGAAGAAAATAGGTTAAAGGGAGATTGGATCATTCCTTTTTAAGTTGGTGTGTTAAAACTTTAGCTTAGGTGGTTAGGAATGGAATGATGTAATGAATGAAATTTTTAAATATTTAACTATGTTCTTATTCAAATTTCATTTCATTCCCTCAATTTCGTTCACCCCAACCAAACACAATAGTATAGTATTATATCACTGATTCCATAAGCTGCCTTTTAATGAGCTTAGTCATGGAACTTCTTGCTTTAGATAGCCTGACCAAAATACTGACGAACATTTAATATCTTTATGATGCAGGTTTTGGGCCATTTACTTTTTAAGTTGACCATGTGTTGGTTTGTCACCCAAGATTTAAAGAATTTAAGTTTTTGGGGAGCCATTATTTTCTCCATCAAAACCAATAGTTAGAAGGGACCTTGAAAGAAATATTCGGTACTACTAATGCATTGAGTTTCATATAAACTCTCTCTTGTAAAGCATAAATGGTTTGACAACTATAGGTATTGCATAAGTAGAAGAAATTTATATGAGAGCTTCTTAATGTTTGTTTTTTGTATAAATTATAGATATGTTGTTTTTCTGAAAAATTCTTATACTCCAATATTGATGATAGCTAGCTACTGAGCATGTCCAAAATATTTTATATAATATTTTCGCATGGTGCATTATTAATCCTTTTTTTTCCTACTCATTACTTTATTCTCTACAAATGCTAGGTAACAATGTAACATGCATAATTAATTCCTTTTCTCCTATTCATTGTTTTATTCTTTACATCTTGCTTCGACGTTCATTTTAGAGGATCAGAGTACATTCTTTTTCTTAAACACAAGGATTTATGATAAATAAGGCTAGAGCTTGCCCGTGCCTCGCACGGGCTATAAAGCTAGTTTTTTGTTGAATGGAATACATGCATGTTTTGCTGACAATGTTAAATTTATATAATATATAATATATATTTGTCGAATACCTAAAAAATAGCGGTATCATTCTACTTTTTTCCCGCTATAATTTAGGGTAACATATATACTTAGACTAGGATTGTTAGAGTATCTTCAAGGGTGTAGCTATAATGGTTAGTTAAAATAATATATAATAATTGTTAGCTAAAATTTGTTGAACCTGTTATCAAATCGTCTGTGCTCACGAATAGGGGTTGTGCTCGAATGATATTAGTTATAATGGTTAGCTATAATTCAAAATTAGTATATATTGTGTAACGGATGGGTAGAAATTGATTTATATGGTATGTATTATTGTGTAGGCGTAGTTTTAATATGGCATAAAACTGACATGGATGTTTTACCTAATGACTATAACTCTACAAATATTGAAGACGAGATGGAGAATATCTATAATTATTGCTAACAGTTTTGATAGTTGGAGGGCTATATTTTTTTAACTAATATGTATATCAAAGTGACATCTAGACTTTTTAGCTAACAGATGGTAATGATTGAAGATGCTCTTATGGCGATAAAATTGGTTCGTGACACACAAATATAATTTTGTTATTTATCTATGCACTACAACCACCGTCAGTACAACCGCAACCACAATCACCTAATCATGTGATTTTCGAGTTTGAAACTTATCTATTTGTGGTGGTTGTTGATTTGATTGATATGTGTATGGATATGCATGTGTTATGTGTGTTCGATTCACTCTTTTCTGCATTTTTAGGACTGTTCTAAAAGACAACTTTCTATTTTGGAAATTTCGGTTTTATATTTCGGTTTTCGGTAATAACCGAAATAAATATTTCGGTTCGGTTAAAAACCAAATTTTATTCGATTCAATTTTCGGTTGTGATTTTTCTGGAATTTCGATTTCGATTAACCGAATTAAAATTCGATTCGGTTCGGTTAAAACCGAATACTCACCCCTAGCAGCAAGCAACCAGCAAGTCCCTTTTAACGCTAATATTTTGTTTTATAATGTTTAAATGGTAGAACTCTAATAAAAAGTTTTTATTGTGTTTTACTTTAATAGCAAAATTTAGCATATTTGATAATTGTGATAAATATAACTAATAGCGCGATTCAAGTTGTCAGAGTTTATCTTTCAGAATTCTTTTAAACAGCAATAAAATAGGACAGTTTTTAGTACCCAACCCGAAAATCTAGTTCTAAAATCCGATACAAAATATCCGCTTAAATTAGTTGCGTATTTTTGCTCTGTTTCTGGAATTGTAATCACACGATTCTCGCACTTTTCATACCAGACCGGACCCAAAATTTCTGATTCAAGTTGTCAGAGTTTATCTTTCAGAATTCTTTTAAACAGCAATAAAATAGGACAGTTTTTAGTACCCAACCCGAAAATCTAGTTCTAAAATCCGATACAAAATATCCGCTTAAATTAGTTGCGTATTTTTGCTCTGTTTCTGGAATTGTAATCACACGATTCTCGCACTTTTCATACCAGACCAGACCCAAAATTTCTGATTCCCCACTTTGTCCACCAGTTTTTAAATTTCTGGTTCGATTTTTCTAATAAATTTGAAAAATTACTTATGACTTTAAGCGAAACTATTTTAAAATGTATGTCGTATCGACTTAGCTCGTTTTAAACTTTAAGTCACTTTAGCTTAGTTTAAAAAACATTCATGTTTTAAGTCCCTGTTAAACTAATACAAACAATTATTACTTCGAAAGAGGAAAGAAAAAGGATCCGATTGTAATAATTGAATACGAACAAGGTGCATATTAAATAAAGTGAATACTAAACTGTAAGGACTAAAAAACCAATGTTGACTGTTTCGAAACCTAGTAATATGCAAGAGCGAAAAAATAGTCTGTGCATATGCAACAATAGCGTCTCCTAAATTAAGATTACACATCCGTTCCAACATAAAGATTTTCTTACAGATCAAAATCATCAAATGTGAAATCTACATCAAACTCCCAGTCACTTGTTAAATGGTCAGGAAAGCTTGACGAACCTTGGTCGAGATTGGAGTGAGACGACGTAGGAAATTCACTGGGAGGTAAACACCTTAGGGGCTGAACATAACCAGCATTCTCGGGCATTGTCCTAGTTAGAGGATACATATCTTGCTGATCAACCATCAGCGCATCGGTATTATACTGCAACCCATTCATCGAACTACTGGTAGCATTTGCCATATAATTTGAGTTATTCGGGTTCCAAGCAGCATTGTTGTTAGATGGCATAGTTGTACTTTGCTGAATAAAGCTTGGACCAGGTCCGCCTGAGTTGTGTCCATTGTATTGTTGTTGGGTGATAACATTTTGGCCACTGGACGATGCTGCTGTGCTATGCCCAGTAAAATTGTTATGTAGTTCACCTGCAACAGGTCCATTATGGTCTTGCGGGGCAATTAACTGTGGACCTGCATTAGGTTCTGCTTCCACCTGTAGATTCACCTCTGGATCGTCGTCCTTCGCTTTTTTTGCTTTGCTTTTGTATATTCTGCATAGGCACCATTCACAGAACTGCACCAACAAAATAATATGTACCAATATTATTGATTACATAAATCACACAGCCAGAACCAGAGAACAATCGTAACCTAATTAGTGTGTATGTACTTGTTACATGTAGTTTTAATTATACTTGTTGCATGTAGTTCTAGGAACTGTTCTAATGTATGATTAAGTTTCCGAAACTAACTACCAAATTACCGACAAACAAATGCATTATAAATGTTTCTTATATGACATAACAAGTGCATCGAAATCTGGCAAAATGCAAGAATAAACAGGGGATAAAAGCAAACTCACCTCAGAGCTGTTGTAGTTATTTGGTAGATTTACACCATCCAGCCTATACTCATTCATTTTCCAATCAGTGCGAAAACCATCCTGATCGGTGCCATCCGGCTTCTTATAGTAATAATCAAGCGTAATTCTTCTTCCAATTTTAACTCGCTTATTATTATCACCCGCTCGAAAAATATATTTAACGACATTTGTTTGCTTCCAGTACCCTTCACCTGCAGCCCGATCTGGGCGATTTCCGTTCGCATACTTCCGGTTCCGTTTGGTAAAAAAGTACCAGGTCTTCTCACATTGTTCCTGGTGTGCAGCTGCAAAAAATTTGAAAAATCATATACAAAACAGAAAATTAAATCCTCTGGAAAATACAAACTAGTACAGAATCATATTTCAGATTTATCATATTGATGTGTTGGCTGCAAACATTAACCAATATAAGCATAAGTGATAAGTGAATGACAAACCTTGCGTGATTAATTAACGGATTATACACTAGCACAAAAAAGGAGTCCTAACAAAACTAATATGTTAGTTTTCAAAGTAAAATACTAAAATAAGTACAATAATTTATCCTAAAATCTTGAATAATTATTTAGAGTTTTTATTAAGATTAATTAACGTTCTATGTCTTGTGTTCTCAATTTCCTAGTATAAAGAGGATTGTAAGAATACGTCAGGTTAAAAAAAGACTCTTTACCATATATTTAAGAAACGCAGTAAACTGTTATTTCAAGCAATAACAGTAAATTTGAGGATTTTTTTTCATGCAACTGTAATGCATAAGTAACATAACAGAGGATACACGGATATAACAAATTTCGATAAATAAATTTAAGTATCAAAACCGTAAAGTAATTCATATGCATTATATATATGAGTAAGATTATGAGAACCGTGAAAACTTATTTCTTGGCATCATATAATCTGAAACTTTAAGAATAGTAACTTAGCCAAAAAAAAAAGAAACTTTAAGAATAGTTCTCACAATTTTCCGACGCTCAGACGAACCAAAAACTGTAAATTCGAGTAAGGTTTAGTACTAACCAGTGAGTTCGTCCGGATTCGAGCCATACAGATTGACGGTAAAAATTAAATCATTAACACCACCTGATTCCGGGTGATCGACTATTACTTTCAAGTAGTCGTCTATTAACTGTACATCGTCGGGAACAAACCTGTAACCAGGCGGGATTTCATGTACTTCATCTTGGTCATTACGAATATTTACTTGTTCGTGTTGGGGCTGGTGATTCTCCATAGCTAACCAAGAAACTTTAAGAATGTGTTATATGAATTAATTTGTTAAATTTGATACATGTTTAGTTCATAATGTTGAATTTATATAGACGATTAGGGGCTTACCCTAAAAGAATCTGCATTGTTCCACTTCGCTTCCCGTTAGAATATAGGGTAACATATCTTGTGTAGGACTCCGAGTTATTTATTTATTACCGAGTGCATTTTGAATCTTATCTGTTTATCAACAATCGAAAAAATAGGAGTGTTTTGTGTTGGTTTGCCTGACAGCTAGCGGGTATAATTTTTCTTTTTTTACAAAGCTAGCGGGTATAATTTTAATTATGCTAATTTATTCTGCTCACATAAAATTTTTTTTTTTACGGGTTGCTCACATAAATTTTATTTTGTTGGTGTTGCGTTAATTAATAGAGAATTTACCAAAAATACTAGGTCTAAAATTTTTTTTTACAAAAATACCATCTTCTTTAATTAATTGCATATTTACTATCTTAATTGCAAAAATAATATCTTTTCTTATGCGATATTATCCAAGGATTATATACCAAATGTTATATCTAAATAAATAACAACGGATCATCTTATGCGATATTATCAAGTTTACTGATAAGTGCATATTTTTGCATATTTTTATTACCTATTTATTGCTTGAACTCGTATTTTAATAATTTATTTTGTTGCATTTCAGGAAATTCGTGAATAAATAAAGAAATGGCAAAATAGAGAAATAAAGTGCAAGGAAGGGAAAAAGAGGAAGAAAAAGGACCAAAAAGAAAAAAAGGAAAAAAAATTAGGAGTTTGGTGGAAATGGAATCTTGGAGGACACATGGAAGGTGGAGATCATCCCAACACACTTAAAAAGTGTATGACCAAGATCAACTCTACCAAATCTTAATGGGGAAGGAATCTTTTAATGGCTAGGATTACACCACCACACAAACCAAATGTAGGGCCAAGATTTGCCCACACCCCCCCTAAACCCTAATTCCCATCCTATAAATACCCCCTCATTTCCCTTGTATTTCTAAACTTAGTATAGAGTAGAGTAGGTAGGGTAGTGTAGTTTTAGGGTAGATTTAATTTCTTGTTCTAGTTCTAAATTTTGTAAACACTCCCTTTTATTTTAATGCAATTTTATTTCCTTTAAATTCTTGTCTTGCACTTTCCTTTATTGTTGCCTTGTTTCGTTACTTTCGTAAATCCGTTTAGTGGACAAAGTAGCTAACCACTTTGGGTTGAAAGTAGCGACTTTTAATTTCTTGTCCTTCGTTAATAATTATAATTAAGCCCCTTTAAATCTCAATTTTATTGTGGGCCATTTATTCTACAACATCGTTTTAGTTTATTTTTAATTTCGTAGTTTATTTCTTAAATTTTCGTATTTATTTTTTTAAAAAAAAACCACAAAAAAATATTAATAGCTTAATTAATTTCCAGCCTGTTTTACTCTGTTTATTTCGTAGCTCAAGTAGTTTCCCCTGTTTTTCTATCAATTTCGTTCATAAGCCTCCATTCCCTGTTCTTCGATTCTAATCAACCTAATCACCACTGTGTTCTTTTTCTTCTTCTCGCCAAAACCCCTCCCCTTTACTCCCTTCCTCTCCGTTCGCATAAATCCCAGCCTCTCCTCCTTCTCTCTCTCTCTCTCTCTCTCTCTCTCTCCCTATTTTGTTTTCCCCTTTTATTCGATTTCCTGCTTAAACAAACTGCGTCTTTTTCCCCTCTTCTTGTTTCCCCTCTTCGATTTAAATTAGACAAACCCAGTTTTCTCCTTTTCTCCTCCTTTCTCCCGCGATACTTCCACAATCTCCTTCTGTTTTCGTCAAGTTTGAGTTTCATTTTGCAGAATTATGTTTAAACAGTTGAGTTTGTTTGTTGAATTCTGTGGGTTGCAAGAATGTACGTAGATTGTTTGGTGTGATCAGCGAAGCTAAGTTGACTGTGTACTCCGATGGTGGTGTTTATGTTTCCTTTGTCTGCAATTTGTAGTATAGTGGTAGTATGGTGGTAGTATAGAGGTGTTTATTATGTTTATGGTAGATTGTTTAGTGTGATGCTAAAAGGAAAAGGAATATGATCATAGTTCAGTTGCAGGTTGTCAATTGGTGTGGTCGTCTATTTGAAATGTCTGAGTATGTGTTAAGCTGAGTTGCGAGCTCTGTGTGTATCCGCGAATTGTATTGTTTGTTGTTCGAGTCTTGTTCTGTTTTGTAGGCTGAGTCCGCGTGTTGTTCTACTGAGTTTGTGGTTGCCAGTCAAGTACCGAGTTCATGACCGAGGCGATGTATTGGTTTTAGTTTACAATTAGCGTTTACTTTTCATTTTATTTTCGTGGTTGAGCTGAGTCTACATTGCTGCGTATTTGATTCTTCTGAGTTGTGCATTGGGATCTCGAACGGTTTTAATTCGAGCTTTGTGTGAATTAGTTCAATACCGAGTCATTTTGCTGAGTTCTGTTTTGATTTCCGAGTTGTCTGTTCTGTTTTGCCGAGTTTTGCGAGTTGACTCGGGTGGAGTTAGTTTATGTTAACATTGCTGGCTCTTGTGTTAATTTTGGTCTGATTTTTGGTAAGCTCTTGAGCGAATACATCATGACGAATTTTCTTGAAAATTTTCTGTAAATTAATTTTGGTTTTAATTCGAATTTGAAATCTTTCAATAATTTAGTTTTTGTTCTTTTAATTTTTAATTACTTAGTTTAAAATTAGAATAATGGAATTTTCTTTTAAATAGATTAAATTGTCTTTTAGGAGTTAATTAGTAAAAATTCGAATTTTCCCAAAACCATTTGTTCTAATCCGATTAAATTAAAAATTAAGGTTTGCGAAAATATTAGTCTCTGTGGAACGAATCTTAAAATACTAAAACGAGATCGTGCGCTTGCGATTTTTAAATTGTATTTATTTTAGCACATCAAGTTTTTGGCGCCGCTGCCGGGGACTAATTATTTTTCGCGCCTTAATTTTTAGTTTTTCGGATTAGTTTTAGTTCTTGCCTTTTTTTTGTTTCGTTCTTTTTAGGAAAGCTTGAGATTTCGGAACTCTCTTCAACGGAGCGTGGAAAAATTGGAATTTATGGAAAGCGAGCTTCGGTAACCGTATCTCACTCTTTTCGGCCTTTTTATTTTTAGAAAATCACAAAAAAATCAAAAAATAAAAAATCACAAAAAAATTGAAAAATCAAAAATCCAAAAAATTAGTTGTAAATACATAATTGTTGCATCATGCATTCATCACGTAGGTGCACATCATGCTAGATTTTATTTTTTGTTTTTAATTTTTCGTACCTATTAATTGTGGTGATCGCTGGAGGACCCCAAGGTACGTTAAATTCTTCTTTTCTTTAGTTAGAAGCACGTAGTTAAGCATCCATAAATGTTTTTTTTTTATTGTTTTTTTTTTATTTTTTTTTTCATTGTTTGTTGCATCATTTGTAAATAAATCTTAAGGGCAAAACCCACTCATAAGATAAGGGAAGGGATTTCATCACTCTTTTCTTGGCCCAAAAACCACTTAATTCCTCATTTTGCATGCCTTTAGCCTTTAATAAAATTAATTAGACGTTTGCCCTAGGAATTCGCGCTCAATTAGGAAGGTACCTAAGAAACGAAGTAATCATTATTTATTCCGAATTTTTGGTGTCTAGGCAAGCGAGAGCTTACCTGGCCAATTTAGATTCGGTGTCTAAGTGACGAGTTTGGCCTCTTGGCAATGCCTGCTCTAATCTGGCCGAATCGGTCCGAATAAATTCTGATTTACCGAGTTTTTGGTGGTCCTTACGGTTAGGAGCAAGGTCTAGTTATTTTATTAGGGAACCTAGGTTTAGAATTTTTCTTTTAATTTTACACCTTTTTTTTTGTGTGTTTTAATTTTTCGCACTTACTTGCTACGTGGTTTTATCCTTGATTAATATTTACCATGTCCGTAGCATTTAGGGAGCGTTATTACCAAGGTTTGGATTTTGACGAGGAGATAGCAGATAATAAGATGTGGTATGAGTCAACTAGGGAACCTAGTATATATAACGAGTCGTCTAGTACTTTTAGTGATTTGCATTATAGTGAAAACAATATTGCAATCGACTCTGAATTAGATGCTCTTACTAGACGACTCGAAGCTTTAGAAACCCTTTGTGGCCCTTCACACACGTCTTGGCACCCAAATTTCAACTCTCCGAGTCTCAATTTTCAACATGGCCCCGACTCTCAACAAGTCAGCGCCATGTTTCAACCAACCTTTCGAAATGACCATTTTACATCGTTTTCTAATTCCGGTTGGAGAGATTATCCCGATCTCTCATGGAACCAAGGTCATAGCTATCAAACTCCGCCTCCACATTTTCAAGAATCGAACTCTTATCCAATTCCAAGTCAAGTTCCTTATTCGAGTCCCAGTCAAACACCCTCCCACCCACCCGGATTTCATGATTCGAGTAGGAAACTTGACACCTTAGAAAAGAGTATCGAGGCTTTATTGATTTCTCAAGACAAATTCATGCAAACCAGAACTTCTGATAGGCAAATTTTGAACTCTAATGTTCAAGCCTTATATAAGTTAGAATTTCAAATTAATCAATTAGCCACCATGTGCGAGCGAGAGACAATAACCACCCCGAATCCACCCGAGGTCAACCCTGAATTTCTTTTCACTGAAAGACCTATCGATACTTTCGATGATATCATCTCTCCTAGGTCTACTATTCAAGTTGACACTCCTTTCTGTGGTGATTCACACGAAGAAGATTTTAATGCTGATATCATTCTTTCTCTAGGTCAAACGAAGAATCCCGATGATTCTGAGTTTGTGGCTTCACCTAGACAACCATCTTCTTCTTCTAGTGAACTTTTCCTTTCATCCTCCAAACCTCTTCCCGAAAAACCCAAAGAACTTCATACTCAACAAATAGGAGCTAATCTAGTTAAGGAGGTTGTTTCAAGGCCAAATTTGGGCGATCATGAGGTTGAGTCTCTTCTTAAACAAGATTTCCAATTGCATTACGAGACCAATCGAGAGCTTCACGAATCTTTTAAGGATTTGACCTCGGAAGAGATGTTTGGAGAGATGAAGAATATTTGTTCCAAAATGGAAACCCAACATAAGGATAGTTCTTGTGATCCTAATTCTGTTGGTAAAACTTTTTTCGAAGAGCCACCCCCACCCGTTTCTATTTCTTCATTTTCCACTCGTTCTCCATCTTTCATCAAAACTCATGATATTCATGACCAACATCTTATCGTAATTAATTTGCTTAAACAACAAAAAGAAGCATCTTCGTGGTCTATGAATATGAGTTTTATTCTTGCGCCTAATCGGTTCGTTCGAGTGGTCTATGCTATTTTTGTGGGTGAATTTCTAAAATATGATTTGTGTGTAACAAAGATAGTTTTTCCAAGAGCAGGTATTGGTTAGTAAATATTTGTTTTGTACCTCCCCTCGTGTAAAATAGGTATGGGGGAGGATTTGTGTGCGTGTGTGTGTGTGTTGTTTTTCTTTCGTAGTTTTGTAGAAGTTTTTCAGTCTCCGTCATCCCTTATCAGGTATTTCCTCAACTTTATCCTTTCTCATTTCTCATTTCTCTTGCATACATTGAGGACAATGCATGATTTAGGTATGGGGGGGGGGGTTTTAGTGTAAATATATAAATTTAAAAAATCAAAAAAAAATTAAAAAAAATGAAAAAATCAAAAAGAGTGCTTTTTCTAGTTTTGTTAATTGATTACTAGTTGCTTGATGCACCCTTGCATGCTTTGATAATCTTATGATCCATTAACTTTTGCTTGAGAAGTGATTTGCTAAAGTTCTTTTTCACACACTCACACTAGCAAGGTGAAGCTAGTAGACTTATTTGAATTTTGCATGAAATTAGAAGGTCATGATTAGGTGTAAGATGATTTGGTCTCTATGCTTTGAGTACAAGTAGGTGCATCGAGGAAACCATTTCTTGAGATTAATTATATTTTACTACACCAACTGAGATTTTGAGCCTATATGCACATCTTTTGCATTTATTCTTTTGCTTGAGTGTCCACTTGTCAATTGCATTGCTAGCCCTTGCTTGAATTCTATCTTGAACTGCATGACATTAATTAATGATAAAATGATAAAGGCATTTAGGAATAACCTATATTTCCAAAAATATCCACACCATGCTTACATGATAAATTAGTTAACCCTTTGAGCTTAATCATATTCTTTCGGTGACACACCACATTACTCGCCTAAGACCTTTTTCTTGTTTAGCCTTACGTCTTCTTCATCCCAATTTGTCAAAGGCTAGTAGGAACTTGGTGGAGCAATAAGGTGTGTAAAATAGGGTTTACTATTGTTCATAACTTTTGAGGAAATATTTGTTGGTTACCTTGTTAGTCGATTTTCAAATCAAATCTAAAGGAGGATTATTGTTACATTTATCTTAGCTCTCATAAAAATAAAGAAAAAAAAATAGAAAAAAATGAAAAAAAAAGAAGAAAAAAAGGAAAAAATATACATATGAGAGCATACCTATGTTTTTTGTAATCCTCCTTCATTACGACTAGTCAAGGCTTTTATTTGTTGAAATAAAAAATAGAGTTGTGTGGGGAGGTGTTGTGCATGATATTCATGGCGACTACTAGCTTTTGACACTTCACCTTATTTTGGCCTTTCTTGACATACCTTGTCCCTAGCCCCATTACAACCCTAATAAAGACCTTTTGATTGTCATTATTAATGTATGTTGTGATTTAAGTTGGGATGATACCAAGTGTCAAGCATGTATTTGATTTTGTTGGAATTGAGTGATACACTTACCCTTGTTTTTGAGTGAATATTCTTTTGTGAGTGAAAGGTGAGGTATTGCTTATCTGTTTTTTGCATAAGAGATCTCAAGTTTTGACTCTAAGGTGTGCTCTTGTAGACTTAGCATGACTACCAATAATTTTTGCATTTGACATGAACTTAAAATCACTCTTGCATGTTCTTTGAGTAGACTATGTGAATCCTTGCACTTTCCACACCAAGACTTTGCAAATTCATTTTAATTCTTAAGTTGATGTGTCATGAGAGGACATGTATGTGTGGTGTGCATTGCCATGTGATCTTTTAAACAAACTAGATAGAATTTTGTGGGTATATTCACTATAGGCCCTCACGAGACCTTACTCGTCCACTATGGCTGCCTAGGGGTTTAAAGGGCTTGTTGCATATGCCAAATGCAACCGTCACACCTACGAAAAGGAGTATAGGACTTTGCATCTAGATTTTATTTTTCTTTTTGTTTTACTCGAGGACGAGCAAAAGATAGGTATGGGGGCATTTGATAAGTGCATATTTTTGCATATTTTTATTACCTATTTATTGCTTGAACTCGTATTTTAATCATTTATTTTGTTGCATTTCAGGAAATTCGTGAATAAATAAAGAAATGGCAAAATAGAGAAATAAAGTGCAAGGAAGGGAAAAAGAGGAAGAAAAAGGACCAAAAAGAAAAAAAGGAAAAAAAATTAGGAGTGTAACACCCCCAGATCCAGGGTCAGGGATCTGGTCGTTACGGTTTCAATATCCAACCACAAAACCAACATAATTAAAATTACAACCTTGTGACCCAAAACAACAACAAAAACACACCCGTTATAGTCCCAGAGATGAAATCAGAGTAACCAACAATATTATTAATCACAAGTTTGAGTTCTTACAACCCAAAGAATTACAATTGTACAATTACATATTCTTTGCCATCCATTAATAGATACCATAATATAAATACATTTGAGGCTCAAATGCTAACAACTAGCCTACCAGTAGTTGCATCCTCAACAAAGGTAGCCAAGACCTTAGCGGTAAACCTCTGACGGTTGACACCTGCTTACGCTGCGTGCGCCTTGCGCGGCCATCTGATCTAGCTGTTGTTGTGATATAAATAAATAAAGCAAGGGTGAGCAATAGCCCACCAAAAATATGATTGAACGACAATAATATATGACAGTTCAAAATATCTTTGAAACCATATGCCATGCATTAACGATGTAGTACCAATATAAGGTATGAGATGAAGTTACAAGGTAACTCAAAAATATATTTGTTTTGAATAAATATCTGCTATGCAAAAGATAAGCAAGATATTCTCAATTATCATAAAAGAGGAACTTGCAGGAAAAATATTGCAATTCCGGTTTCAACACTTTTTCACCTTGCCAACACCAACAGTGTTGCAGAAATTTCTCACTTTTAGAAGATGAACTAATACGGGAGCATTGCCGCGCCAGATGCCCTGACGTTTACGATGATCAGTCGTATGTCATGCATCTCATCAGTCGTTCTCTACATGTAGAAGGTAGCTCCGACGGAATTACTTATCTACCGCCCTCTGGAACTCCTCAGCCAACGGTGGGGCTATTGCTGGACCGGCGCCACTCGGCCACTTACGCGTCTCCTAGTTCGAATATCATCCATGACTCTGAAACGTAAAGTTCGTTCCCCTTTTTCCCCAAGTGTAACACTTGTTGATAGGACTCCACAAAGTAGTCGTATCTAATTGGAAAGGAAAATTCACCAATATTTCCCAAGCTGATGCTTGTTAATGGATATAAACTTGTTACATCAATCATACCCCTCGAGCGTTGAGGAGGTAACCAAAAGACTCATATCGATGCTTGAAAGAATCAAGATGTGAGTGACAAGATAGTTTTAGCAAGTATAGGACCGGGCAGTCCAATAAATAACATCGCTCAAGTGAGGTCCCCTTATATATGTTTGGAAGTTGAGCGAGTATTTAAATCTTCTTTAAGATAGATTTAAATGAAATTAAAGTTTTGGGAACCTCCCCTTGATAAAATAGTCATAAAAGACTCCGAAATATTTTACATAATATTTGAAGGTGAAGGATAGCCTTCGAATAATATAAATCATTATAAAAAGAATTCAAAAGAATTTTATTAAACATTCCAAGAATGTTTATTAAATCAATAATAATTAAGGAATATGAATAAATCATAATATTGCTCGTAAGTAATCCTCGAATGAATATATAGAATTATTTATTAAATAAGTCTCTTCTTAAATGAATATTTAAAATAATATTCCTTGAATAAATAAACTTAAATAAATATTTAAAATAATATTTACTGAATAAACCAAACCTTAAATGAATATTTGAAAATAATATTCATTTAATCAATAACATTCCAAATGAATATCCAAATAATATTCATTTAGTAATCAAAACTTTAATGGAATATTCGAAGTAATATTCCTTGAGTAAATAGAACTTCCAATGAATATTTTAAAATAATATTCATTAAGTAAATCAAACCTTAAATGAATATTCGAAAGTAATATTCATTAAATAAATAAAGATCAAATGAATATTCAAGATGATATTCGATAAGTAGATAAACTCAAATAAATATTTCAAATAATGATTATTAAGTAAATAAAACCTTAAATGAATATCCAAATAATATTCATTTAATAAATACTATTCTAAATGAATATCTAATTAATATTCATTTAGTAATCAAAACTCTCAAGGAATATTTGAAATAATGTTCCTTAAGTAATTAGAATTTCAAAGAAATATCTTAAAGTAATATTCATTGAATAGATAAAACCTTAAATGAATATTCGAAAGTAATATTCATTTAATAAACAATATACTAAATGAATCTTGAAATAATATTCATGAAATAATCAAACTCTAAATGAATATTCGAAATAATATTCATTTAATATTTCTCGACTGAGATAATGCTCAAATAACATTTCTCGAAAGATTTCCAAGTAAATAATACTTTATGGAAATATAATTAATGTTTAATAATAACATTCCTCAAAAGGAATACTAATCTGTCGTTGGAATCCCTCCGGGTTTCCAAGACTACATCTATATCTCAAAATACCGACTCCCGGTCTACATTTAAAGAATGAATATCGCATGCCCTTCACTAAGGGTCTTAACCAAAAATCCGGCTTATACTGATATATCGTATCTAGTCTATAAGCCAATATCAATTCAGGGAACAAGTATTGCAATATAACTTGAAAGTAGACATGCATGCTATGGCATATGTATACAACAATCATCGTATATATATTATCACAACAACAGTTCCAAGTATTGGAAACTTGCCTGAGAATCGAGTGCGGGTAGGGGTAATGTGTCCCGGGTCAGCTCGACAATCTATAAACAATCAGAATACTTAAGATTAACCACTTAACGCTTATAAAAAGGCTAAGTATAAACTCTACTTAAATCGAAACATGTTTTCGAGTTATCTCGTTACGTCTCTTTTAGTGTATCTCTTTTTATCACCGATACGATCCGACATTCGTTCGTTAACAAGACATGTCATCATGCTTATACTGGGTATACACTTAAGTCGTATAAGTTCTAAGGTTGGTCGTTTACGAATCAAGATTATACCTCGGGTGTTATCGCCCGTTTCCTAAGTTATAACCAAAGTCAGACCTTTAAGGGGTTCGTTCGCGTTTAACCTCGATTCAAACATTTTTATAAAATCGGAAAACGATCCATTCGACATGTGGTCTTCTCCCACACCTTTATTTTTACCTCTAATATTTAATTATTAAGATTCGCCACTGATTTCGCAATATTAAAGGGATCCAATTTCGGTTACGAACTTTTGATTACGGTTCCGAACCACTTTTACGAATTTAATCATAACTCCTAAACCGTAAGTCCGTTTCATGCGATCTTTATATCAAAACGAAGCTTATAACATAATCTAGCTTATCATGGAAGAATTCGAAGCTAACCAGTGATTTATACCTACTGTCAAACTCGTGTTCTTATGGTTAACGAAATTTTGGCATTACGACGGCTATAAAGCGGATATTTACCAAATTCCAAAACTCCCAAAAATCATGACATCTACTCCAAACAACACATACATGATTTATAACCATGAACTGAGGCCAAGCAATGCCTTTCCGTTCATCTAGGCTATTTTTAACATTTATCAAAACTAAACCATAATCATGCTTGTAATCATGCTTATAATCACTAATTAGCATAACTAAGCTTAAATCCATCAAGAACATGCATAATCTCAAAGTAAGACCTAGGGTTTCAAGTGTGTTATACCTTCCTTGAGGTGTGTATGCACTTAGTAAGCCTTGTATAGTCCTTGTATAGCCTCCATGAAGCTTGGATCATCAATCAAAATCAAGATCCAAAAGTTTTGTTCTTGAGGTTACTATTCACCCTTAACTTTGATGATTTTATTGAAAATGGAAACAATGGATTTTGAGGCTAAGATTTCTAGGGTATCATTTTTATGAAATATAGGATCTAGGATAAAAGTTTGGTGATCAAACAATGGTGGGAGGGTTGATTTCAATTCTTGAATTAAGAAAAAGCCGAATGGCTTTTTGGAGAGGGAGAGAGTGTTTTGCTTGGCTTTCTTGCTCTCATCCTTGGTGAAATGATTTTGTGATATTTGTGGGGTGTTATGGCTGCTAATACACTCTAATTACAAGTGTCAAGACTTGATGGTGTGTTAGAAAAGAGTGGTGACATGAAGCCTTGTTGTTTCATTCTAAATCACCCACCTCATTCTTGCTTTTTCTTTTCTTTTCTCATTTCTTTTTCCACCAATCTAATATTAGTAAACCCTAGATGATCATGTGGTGTTTCTCATCTCATTATATATTTAATCCGTAATTCGTTTCACGTTCGCTTTATCGCTTAATCTCGTTATAAAGTTCTAGCGATTTCCAAAACGCTTATCATTCTAACTCGAGGATTTTCCTTCTAATTTCTCAAATCATAATTAAATAAAATCCTTAATTCCTTGACATAATAAATCTCTTATCTACTAGCACATGGTTGCCCCTTGGCCCTCTGCTTGATTCTTTTGTCCGTTTATTGCTCAATTCATTGATCGTTCGAGGGAATAACTCATTCGTTTCTAGTTAGGGTTTTACCGAAAACCTTCTTAATAATTCTAATACTATTCTTCATCTTTCTTAATACTTCTCGAATTTAAATTCCTTAAATCCCTTAAATAAATCCTTAAGTTTGGCAGTGTCCAGGGAATTCTCGGAGAAAATGAAAGTGCTCTATTTCTGAATCCGACAGCTTTTACATACACTTATTTTCCTCCTGGATCACTAATACGAACTCAGAAATCCGTTCCGAATACCGGGTATAACATTATTATAATAATATTCCAAATTCCACCAAAATCACTATTCATCACTTATTTTTATTTAATTCCTATAGTTAGGAAAATGAACCTGGTTCACCCTCGAGTGTTCCTTAACCTTTTTACGGAACCGCTGGGCTTATAATAGATATTGATTTGGATGACATGAGGGTATCTATTTCTCTCTAGGGAATCTTATCTTAACTTTCTAGGAGATAGATTATTCTAATCTAAGTCATCACCCAATAGCATCCTTCAGGTCATATAACCTTGGAATATATATCCTTCCATTATTCATCCCTTAAGGCCAGTATTACTTTGTAGTTGTAACCACTGTTCACTCTTACATCAATACATAATAAAAGTTTTAATTCTACCCAAAAATCTGGGTTCTTACAGTCTCCCCTCCTTAAAAGGATTCCGTCCCGGAATCAGGTAGAAGACAATTGGGTACTTGTTGGTTATTTCGCTTTCCAATTCTCTGATCGATCCTTACACATTCCAATCTTTCTAAAGCACATCGTACTGGTGTTACAATACACCCTTTATCCGTTCTACCAATTCTTTGATACTTTCGCATAACACATTATCCGGTATACGCTCTTGTCTGGTCTTATACTATTAACCTTATTGGTACGTGTAGTGACTTCGGTATCACTAAGGCGCTACGAATTCCGGAGATAACCTCACTCGTAACTTGCAATTTCCTGATCGCTTTAATCTTCGCAATCTCGATGTATATATATTTAGGTGGAAAAAAATTTATCGAGAGATCACTGTGATCAATGAACATTTGTTATATTGCATAGTTAGTACAAAAAGGGGGCCAGCCTTTAGTACTTGACAAGCAATTAAACAATTAATGGCATTCCACTTAGACTCCTATCACACAGACAGAGAGTCACGTAGTATTACCTCCCCTCCTTAAAGGGTTGTTCTTCTCAATTTAGAAGAAGATAAATAAGGGAGAAGAAAAGAACGAATTTCAAAGAATCATATAAGAAAGTTTTCATGATTGTCAAAATATCATACTTAGAATTTACCTCTGAACTATAGAGGTTTATTAGAGAAGAAAATAATCATATTCGTATCAAATTCCACTTTTTCGTATTCTCACACATCACATGTCCTTGTTACTCTGTCCATCATTCTGTGGACCTATACTCTTGTTCGATATTAGCATCAACTACTTTTGGAAAATCCTTCAACCTCTCAGGTTAAAATCATGGATTTCTCGCTTGACATTATTAATACTGGCATTTCATGCCACGACACTAGCCATTTCATATTCATAATTCTAACACCACTAGGTTGTCATTCCGATAGCTCATTAGGAAAACCCATTCATCAATCCATTCATAACATTCCTTGCTTCGCTTCCGTAGTTATTCCCCAATCTTATCCGTATTTCCTCGAATTTTCCAAACTTAAAAGGAGTCAATTTGTATGTCATTCATGCTCCTAATTCCAACTTTCCGCTTTGGCCAATACCCTTACCTTGCCAATTCCATACTCTTCTCGCTCCATTACTGGAGCTTCCCATGAGTCTGCCTATCTGACTCTCTTATTAATTCCCAATTCTATTTCCATCTTTATCAGTCTCTTGTCTTTATTTCTACTATAATCATTTTATGATCCATCATAACCTAATTCTTCATTTCAAATATCCCGTCGTTCCAGAAATTACACCATCCGAAATAAACCTGGATGATTTCTTTAACTTTGATTCAATTCGACATTTCCACAGTCGTTACCACCTAATTTCTCAGAAGGATCACCATCGTTTATCGTTTACTTAGTGCTTTAACAACTAAGCATCATAATTGTCAATTCAAGATCCTCTAGGAAAACAAAATAATCACTATTCCCTATCCATAGGGAATGCTTCCTGAACTTGACGTAGATATTACATGAAGCAGATAAAATTGCGGGAAAGCTTCCAGCATCGCAGCTGGAACAGGCTGGTGAGATTATTAACCATATATCTCCGGTAGAAGACTAAAAGCTTAGCGGTTTGCTTAATCGCTTGCCAATCTCATAATTCTCTATCTGGATTGCACAGAAATACACCAACATAAATTTGCTTGTCATTCATCATCGTGCCATTTGGCTTATCAGTATTTGTACCCTTTCTATTTCTGGTCATTTACTACCAATTCATTGTTACTTAACCTCCCCTCTCTCTTTCCAAAGAAAAGGCGAGTCTCTTGGGGAATTTGGTCTGGTCTGTCGTAGAGCCTCCTAATGTCGGTAATGTGCTACTGGCAACATCAGGAATCGAATCTTTACTTAAACTATTCTTATAGTTGATCCTGGCAAAATCATTAGACGGAATGTAACTTTCTCTACCACATTATGACCATCAAGGTCCTTACATTATCATTCTATTTCTTTGGTCTGAGCATTTATACTTACTCCCCCATACTTAAAGTGTCGGCCATCTCGTTGGCCTTTCCCGATTCTAATAATTTCTTGGGGTCAATGTTTTCTAGATCTATTCCAACTCAGGGTGGAAGCATTCTCCCTTAAATTCTGCTGAATGAGAGAAAGTATCTATCAGTCTTTTCCAAAAGTCATTGCTTCCACCTTTCTAGTGTGAACTTTACTATCGGTACTCCCATTCATACCTAGGATATTTCCTTACTTAAATCTCTTCTTGTTTTCAGGATAATCTCAACCTTATTGGTTCAATCCATACTTTTTCATGATTTCACACATGCTTCCTCTGGCCTTATTGTTACTATGTCACACATTCCTTACCAAACTTCCCTTTTTGAAACTCAGAGTATTACCTCTTCCCTTATAAGGTTTCTTAGGTCATCCTCATCATTCCTCCTGTATCTTCCGGTTACAGGGTATATCAACATCATTAGTCAATTTTATAACAATTCTGTCTATGTACTTTTTGAGATTCCTTTCCACAAATCTTACAGGTTATTGATACCTTGGTCGATTCAACTTATATCGGCTGATTTCACAGTGCCTATTGTTAGGGGTGATGCTATCCTTTGTGCATCCCCCAGGGTTCGTCTTAATATATGGACATTCTATGCTCAATTCTAGTTTCAAGGAATACTTATATCTTGTACTTGGCAATTCAATCATATATCCTTAATAAGGGTCTCTTTTAATCATTCTCATCCTGATAATCTATAGGTAGACTAATGCTAACCTCTTCTTTCAAACGAATGTTAGTCTATATGACCTTCCAAAAGACAACACATGTCTATCTGCTCTTTCTTACAGAACTTGGTAATGGTAGCAAGGATGTTCTGGAAGATATTGGTCGTGTTCAACGTGAATCTCTTAATGCCTAATGCTCTTTTTGTGGACACTAAGCTTCAGATAACATTTATGCATCACAGTACACTACTTTGGTAATTTTCGTAACTTTTCCGTGGTCACTACCCTCAATCCTGATACGTCCATGGTATATATAAATCCATCATCCTGTATCTCAATTCATTTTATATCAAAAGCCCTCGCGGTTGGCACTTGATTAGAAGCACCCCGCTTTGTCCTTACATTGTTGATTCAGTCACTTGATAATCCTTAGTGACTTGGCCCCAATGGCCATGCTAAAATATGTGAGTTTAGGGGTCGGCTAATAGCATTACTTTTCTAGCAATTGCTGGCATAGTGCCTTCTACTTTGATACCTTTTGATCTTTTCAAAATTTTACTCCATATAAGTCTCACTTGACTTCTCGGTACCGTCTCCGGTCACCTTTCCTTTATTTTTATCATTTCAACTTCTCTTATCAATTTCACGTACCACGTAAGCTTAACACTTCTAGCATAACAACCTTTTCATTTCAGTCAATCCCGGAATTTCTCAGTCCGGCCTGTTTCTTAATTACATTTCCCTTTTTCCTTCAAATCTCAACTTCATAATTTTATCCCTATAATCAGTCATAATAATCGGGGTCTGTCTACCAGCCTGCATAGCGGCTATCCTACCCAATCCATAGGGTTCGCTCCAGTTTCCATTCTCTTCGGTGACGTATTCAGATAATCCGAAAGACAAGGTTTGCCAGAATTCGTCGAATTCCTTTCCAGGATTAGGGAAATTTCAGTTAATCTATTCACCCACTAGTAACATGCCACATCTTCCCTATACATTTTCGTCCTATTAGTTGATACTACCAAATACCAGTCTTCTTAACAACTAGTCTCAGAAGGAACACTACCGTCGGGTTAGTCGTTCCTCAACATTGGCACTACCAAGGCCATCCGAATCCGATGAACTGCGCTGTCTAAATGTATTCGAAATTACGCTGTCGTGCTGCATAAGCGCAGACCTATACCTGTATGAGTTGCATCATAATATTTCCCAAAGTTTCCTTCTTCCATTAGGCAACGCCAACCCTGGTCATCACCAACTTTATCTTTAGCTCCAGGAAGATCTTCTCACGTTTATCTTGTCCATTCAAACTTTTATTCTTATAATAATTCGGGTTACGGGACTACACTTTCTGTAAAGTCCTGAGTAAATCCTTGGTAATACCTTGTGAATTTTATGAAATTTCTCACCTTTGCCAGTGTGGTTGGCCAATCTCTATTTGAAACTATCTTTAACTTGGTAGGGCCGACTAACACTACTCTTATTGATCATGTGTCCTATTGCTGGACTTCATTTTGCCAAAACTCTTATTTCGAGAACATGTCCTACGCCTGTTCTTTCAGGTTGCATCTAGAAGCATTCTCAATTACATCTCGACCACTGCTCGCCTTGCCTAATCCATTTATGATTCAGTGTCAGAATAAACTTAAGGTAACTACCATAATCCATTCAAGGAAAAGAAAGAATTTAATACTCTTCTGAATCACATGCAACTAATGTTTCTGGTTCATCATTTCACTGAACTGAACTGAACTTATACTTGGTTTCTTGGCGATAGCCTCATTACTAGTTTATCATAGACTCACTGGTCTTTTAGTCTTGTAGGTTCTGAGATCATTGTCTTGCTTACTATTTCCTTATATACTTTATCCGTTCAGGCCATCACTTTCCAATGTCTTTTCTTTCTAAGTTGATCCATTTATAAGATGGGCATTTCCCTGAATAAAATCACCTTAACAATCTCAATTTGGTTTCATAAATTAAAACCTATGAAATCTGTCTCCTCACGGCGAATTACCATTAACCACATTCACACTAATTCATTTATCTGAAGATATGGCACTTGCCACCTATGTCTTAACTGTTCCTAGGGACTCTGCTCCCCGTCCTATATCAATGTATTTGATAATCATGCATCATTCTAATTCCTTTCTCATTAATTTGAAAGTCTCCAAGGATTCTTATCTATCCTTACATAAGGTCTTGAGTAATTCCTCAAATCCATCTTACTTGCTGGCACTTCATTCGGTAGTCCAGCTATAGATCCAATATACCTCTTTAATTCTCTTCATAATATATCAGTTCTTTACGCTCACTTCTCTGAGCACTATATCTAGATTCTTACAGTCTCTCTGGCTGCAGCCCTCATCTCCTCAAGGTAAACTTCCCTGTCTCTAACAGGATTCTCCCCTCTGCTGGAACCTCTTCCGGGTCCTCAGTAGGGTACTCTATCGCATCCACCATCCAATCGTCAGCATATAATCAGGCATCATCGTGCTGCTACTCGTATGCCTCAAGGTCTGTCGCCTTACTAGTCGGTACAAGAACGAGCTAAGTTACTACCATGATACTTAATAGTTCCCATAAGGGTTTTATATGTCAATACTACCTTAAGTAGTCCGACTATGAACTTGGCAAGAGTTCTTATTATCTTAATGAATTTATTGTTTTAACGTCGCATCATCTCTGGGATATATAACGCTCTCTCTGATACCATTTCTGTAACACCCCCAGATCCAGGGTCAGGGATCTGGTCGTTACGGTTTCAATATCCAACCACAAAACCAACATAATTAAAATTACAACCTTGTGACCCAAAACAACAACAAAAACACACCCGTTATAGTCCCAGAGATGAAATCAGAGTAACCAACAATATTATTAATCACAAGTTTGAGTTCTTACAACCCAAAGAATTACAATTGTACAATTACATATTCTTTGCCATCCATTAATAGATACCATAATATAAATACATTTGAGGCTCAAATGCTAACAACTAGCCTACCAGTAGTTGCATCCTCAACAAAGGTAGCCAAGACCTTAGCGGTAAACCTCTGACGGTTGACACCTGCTTACGCTGCGTGCGCCTTGCGCGGCCATCTGATCTAGCTGTTGTTGTGATATAAATAAATAAAGCAAGGGTGAGCAATAGCCCACCAAAAATATGATTGAACGACAATAATATATGACAGTTCAAAATATCTTTGAAACCATATGCCATGCATTAACGATGTAGTACCAATATAAGGTATGAGATGAAGTTACAAGGTAACTCAAAAATATATTTGTTTTGAATAAATATCTGCTATGCAAAAGATAAGCAAGATATTCTCAATTATCATAAAAGAGGAACTTGCAGGAAAAATATTGCAATTCCGGTTTCAACACTTTTTCACCTTGCCAACACCAACAGTGTTGCAGAAATTTCTCACTTTTAGAAGATGAACTAATACGGGAGCATTGCCGCGCCAGATGCCCTGATGTTTACGATGATCAGTCGTATGTCATGCATCTCATCAGTCGTTCTCTACATGTAGAAGGTAGCTCCGACGGAATTACTTATCTACCGCCCTCTGGAACTCCTCAGCCAACGGTGGGGCTATTGCTGGACCGGCGCCACTCGGCCACTTACGCGTCTCCTAGTTCGAATATCATCCATGACTCTGAAACGTAAAGTTCGTTCCCCTTTTTCCCCAAGTGTAACACTTGTTGATAGGACTCCACAAAGTAGTCGTATCTAATTGGAAAGGAAAATTCACCAATATTTCCCAAGCTGATGCTTGTTAATGGATATAAACTTGTTACATCAATCATACCCCTCGAGCGTTGAGGAGGTAACCAAAAGACTCATATCGATGCTTGAAAGAATCAAGATGTGAGTGACAAGATAGTTTTAGCAAGTATAGGACCGGGCAGTCCAATAAATAACATCGCTCAAGTGAGGTCCCCTTATATATGTTTGGAAGTTGAGCGAGTATTTAAATCTTCTTTAAGATAGATTTAAATGAAATTAAAGTTTTGGGAACCTCCCCTTGATAAAATAGTCATAAAAGACTCCGAAATATTTTACATAATATTTGAAGGTGAAGGATAGCCTTCGAATAATATAAATCATTATAAAAAGAATTCAAAAGAATTTTATTAAACATTCCAAGAATGTTTATTAAATCAATAATAATTAAGGAATATGAATAAATCATAATATTGCTCGTAAGTAATCCTCGAATGAATATATAGAATTATTTATTAAATAAGTCTCTTCTTAAATGAATATTTAAAATAATATTCCTTGAATAAATAAACTTAAATAAATATTTAAAATAATATTTACTGAATAAACCAAACCTTAAATGAATATTTGAAAATAATATTCATTTAATCAATAACATTCCAAATGAATATCCAAATAATATTCATTTAGTAATCAAAACTTTAATGGAATATTCGAAGTAATATTCCTTGAGTAAATAGAACTTCCAATGAATATTTTAAAATAATATTCATTAAGTAAATCAAACCTTAAATGAATATTCGAAAGTAATATTCATTAAATAAATAAAGATCAAATGAATATTCAAGATGATATTCGATAAGTAGATAAACTCAAATAAATATTTCAAATAATGATTATTAAGTAAATAAAACCTTAAATGAATATCCAAATAATATTCATTTAATAAATACTATTCTAAATGAATATCTAATTAATATTCATTTAGTAATCAAAACTCTCAAGGAATATTTGAAATAATGTTCCTTAAGTAATTAGAATTTCAAAGAAATATCTTAAAGTAATATTCATTGAATAGATAAAACCTTAAATGAATATTCGAAAGTAATATTCATTTAATAAACAATATACTAAATGAATCTTGAAATAATATTCATGAAATAATCAAACTCTAAATGAATATTCGAAATAATATTCATTTAATATTTCTCGACTGAGATAATGCTCAAATAACATTTCTCGAAAGATTTCCAAGTAAATAATACTTTATGGAAATATAATTAATGTTTAATAATAACATTCCTCAAAAGGAATACTAATCTGTCGTTGGAATCCCTCCGGGTTTCCAAGACTACATCTATATCTCAAAATACCGACTCCCGGTCTACATTTAAAGAATGAATATCGCATGCCCTTCACTAAGGGTCTTAACCAAAAATCCGGCTTATACTGATATATCGTATCTAGTCTATAAGCCAATATCAATTCAGGGAACAAGTATTGCAATATAACTTGAAAGTAGACATGCATGCTATGGCATATGTATACAACAATCATCGTATATATATTATCACAACAACAGTTCCAAGTATTGGAAACTTGCCTGAGAATCGAGTGCGGGTAGGGGTAATGTGTCCCGGGTCAGCTCGACAATCTATAAACAATCAGAATACTTAAGATTAACCACTTAACGCTTATAAAAAGGCTAAGTATAAACTCTACTTAAATCGAAACATGTTTTCGAGTTATCTCGTTACGTCTCTTTTAGTGTATCTCTTTTTATCACCGATACGATCCGACATTCGTTCGTTAACAAGACATGTCATCATGCTTATACTGGGTATACACTTAAGTCGTATAAGTTCTAAGGTTGGTCGTTTACGAATCAAGATTATACCTCGGGTGTTATCGCCCGTTTCCTAAGTTATAACCAAAGTCAGACCTTTAAGGGGTTCGTTCGCGTTTAACCTCGATTCAAACATTTTTATAAAATCGGAAAACGATCCATTCGACATGTGGTCTTCTCCCACACCTTTATTTTTACCTCTAATATTTAATTATTAAGATTCGCCACTGATTTCGCAATATTAAAGGGATCCAATTTCGGTTACGAACTTTTGATTACGGTTCCGAACCACTTTTACGAATTTAATCATAACTCCTAAACCGTAAGTCCGTTTCATGCGATCTTTATATCAAAACGAAGCTTATAACATAATCTAGCTTATCATGGAAGAATTCGAAGCTAACCAGTGATTTATACCTACTGTCAAACTCCTGTTCTTATGGTTAACGAAATTTTGGCATTACGACGGCTATAAAGCGGATATTTACCAAATTCCAAAACTCCCAAAAATCATGACATCTACTCCAAACAACACATACATGATTTATAACCATGAACTGAGGCCAAGCAATGCCTTTCCGTTCATCTAGGCTATTTTTAACATTTATCAAAACTAAACCATAATCATGCTTGTAATCATGCTTATAATCACTAATTAGCATAACTAAGCTTAAATCCATCAAGAACATGCATAATCTCAAAGTAAGACCTAGGGTTTCAAGTGTGTTATACCTTCCTTGAGGTGTGTATGCACTTAGTAAGCCTTGTATAGTCCTTGTATAGCCTCCATGAAGCTTGGATCATCAATCAAAATCAAGATCCAAAAGTTTTGTTCTTGAGGTTACTATTCACCCTTAACTTTGATGATTTTATTGAAAATGGAAACAATGGATTTTGAGGCTAAGATTTCTAGGGTATCATTTTTATGAAATATAGGATCTAGGATAAAAGTTTGGTGATCAAACAATGGTGGGAGGGTTGATTTCAATTCTTGAATTAAGAAAAAGCCGAATGGCTTTTTGGAGAGGGAGAGAGTGTTTTGCTTGGCTTTCTTGCTCTCATCCTTGGTGAAATGATTTTGTGATATTTGTGGGGTGTTATGGCTGCTAATACACTCTAATTACAAGTGTCAAGACTTGATGGTGTGTTAGAAAAGAGTGGTGACATGAAGCCTTGTTGTTTCATTCTAAATCACCCACCTCATTCTTGCTTTTTCTTTTCTTTTCTCATTTCTTTTTCCACCAATCTAATATTAGTAAACCCTAGATGATCATGTGGTGTTTCTCATCTCATTATATATTTAATCCGTAATTCTTTTCACGTTCGCTTTATCGCTTAATCTCGTTATAAAGTTCTAGCGATTTCCAAAACGCTTATCATTCTAACTCGAGGATTTTCCTTCTAATTTCTCAAATCATAATTAAATAAAATCCTTAATTCCTTGACATAATAAATCTCTTATCTACTAGCACATGGTTGCCCCTTGGCCCTCTGCTTGATTCTTTTGTCCGTTTATTGCTCAATTCATTGATCGTTCGAGGGAATAACTCATTCGTTTCTAGTTAGGGTTTTACCGAAAACCTTCTTAATAATTCTAATACTATTCTTCATCTTTCTTAATACTTCTTGAATTTAAATTCCTTAAATCCCTTAAATAAATCCTTAAGTTTGGCAGTGTCCAGGGAATTCTCGGAGAAAATGAAAGTGCTCTGTTTCTGAATCCGACAGCTTTTACATACACTTATTTTCCTCCTGGATCACTAATACGAACTCAGAAATCCGTTCCGAATACCGGGTATAACATTATTATAATAATATTCCAAATTCCACCAAAATCACTATTCATCACTTATTTTTATTTAATTCCTATAGTTAGGAAAATGAACCTGGTTCACCCTCGAGTGTTCCTTAACCTTTTTATGGAACCGCTGGGCTTATAATAGATATTGATTTGGATGACATGAGGGTATCTATTTCTCTCTAGGGAATCTTATCTTAACTTTCTAGGAGATAGATTATTCTAATCTAAGTCATCACCCAATAGCATCCTTCAGGTCATATAACCTTGGAATATATATCCTTCCATTATTCATCCCTTAAGGCCAGTATTACTTTGTAGTTGTAACCACTGTTCACTCTTACATCAATACATAATAAAAGTTTTAATTCTACCCAAAAATCTGGGTTCTTACAAGGAGTTTGGTGGAAATGGAATCTTGGAGGACACATGGAAGGTGGAGATCATCCCAACACACTTAAAAAGTGTATGGCCAAGATCAACTCTACCAAATCTTAATGGGGAAGGAATCTTTTAATGGCTAGGATTACACCACCACACAAACCAAATGTAGGGCCAAGATTTGCCCACACCCCCCCCCTAAACCCTAATTCCCATCCTATAAATACCCCCTCATTTCCCTTGTATTTCTAAACTTAGTATAGAGTAGAGTAGGTAGGGTAGTGTAGTTTTAGGGTAGATTTAATTTCTTGTTCTAGTTCTAAATTTTGTAAACACTCCCTTTTATTTTAATGCAATTTTATTTCCTTTAAATTCTTGTCTTGCACTTTCCTTTATTGTTGCCTTATTTCGTTACTTTCGTAAATCCGTTTAGTGGACAAAGTAGCGAAATGCTAACCACTTTGGGTTGAAAGTAGCGACTTTTAATTTCTTGTCCTTCGTTAATAATTATAATTAAACCCCTTTAAATCTCAATTTTATTGTGGGCCATTTATTCTACAACATCGTTTTAGTTTATTTTTAATTTCGTAGTTTATTTCTTAAATTTTCGTATTTATTTTAAAAAAAAAAAAACCACAAAAAAATATTAATAGCTTAATTAATTTCCAGCCTGTTTTACTCTGTTTATTTCGTAGCTCAAGTAGTTTCCCCTGTTTTTCTATCAATTTCGTTCATAAGCCTCCATTCCCTGTTCTTCGATTCTAATCAACCTAATCACCACTGTGTTCTTTTTCTTCTTCTCGCCAAAACCCCTCCCCTTTACTCCCTTCCTCTCCGTTCGCATAAATCCCAGCCTCTCCTCCTTCTCTCTCTCTCTCTCTCTCTCTCTCTCTCTCTCTCTCCCTATTTTGTTTTCCCCTTTTATTCGATTTCCTGCTTAAACAAACTGCGTCTTTTTCCCCTCTTCTTGTTTCCCCTCTTCGATTTAAATTAGACAAACCCAGTTTTCTCCTTTTCTCCTCCTTTCTCCCACGATACTTCCACAATCTCCTTCTGTTTTCGCCAAGTTTGAGTTTCATTTTGCAGAATTATGTTTAAACAGTTGAGTTTGTTTGTTGAATTCTGTGGGTTGCAAGAATGTACGTAGATTGTTTGGTGTGATCAGCGAAGCTAAGTTGACTGTGTACTCCGATGGTGGTGTTTATGTTTCCTTTGTCTGCAATTTGTAGTATAGTGGTAGTATGGTGGTAGTATAGAGGTGTTTATTATGTTTATGGTAGATTGTTTAGTGTGATGCTAAAAGGAAAAGGAATATGATCATAGTTCAGTTGCAGGTTGTCAATTGGTGTGGTCGTCTATTTGAAATGTCTGAGTATGTGTTAAGCTGAGTTGCGAGCTCTGTGTGTATCCGCGAATTGTATTGTTTGTTGTTCGAGTCTTGTTCTGTTTTGTAGGCTGAGTCCGCGTGTTGTTCTACTGAGTTTGTGGTTGCCAGTCAAGTACCGAGTTCATGACCGAGGCGATGTATTGGTTTTAGTTTACAATTAGCGTTTACTTTTCATTTTATTTTCGTGGTTGAGCTGAGTCTACATTGCTGCGTATTTTTTTTTTTTTTTTTTTTTTTTTGACGTAAATAGGAAATTTTATAAGCTCAAATCAGCCAAAATAGAAGGAAATAAACTGACAGGGACAGACCCCCCATCAAACACTCGACCTGGAGAAGAACGTGACTCTCTCGCGATAGCGTGAGCAGCCATGTTAGCAGATCGTCTAATATAGAACAATACAATGTTTAATTCTTTAAGCATCTTTCGACACTCCGTTATGACACAACCAAACTGAGAAACCCAGTTGACATCACTTCTAATTGCTTGCACGACAGACAAACAATCGGTTTCCATGACCACCTTTTCCCAGTTATGCGATTTGCACCAGCTTAAGGCCTCTTTAATTGCCATAGCTTCAGCAAAACCTGGCCTTGCATTGCCTTGAAAAAGATCAGTTTTGCCTTGCACTACAGCACCAGCACTATCCCGGGCCAACATTGAAAATGCACCCTAGAAGGGGGTTGAATAGGTGTAAATGGCTAACTATATTTAACTAAAACCGATTTTAAAAATTACCAGAAACAGCTTACTGATTTCGTTTTATGCAGAGACAAATGGTAAGCTGAATGCAAACAGTAAGCAGAAAATAAAGAACAGAAAATAAATAACACAGAGACTTTTAGCCAGGTTCGACCCCTAACCCCTATGGTCTACGTCCTGGTCCCTTACCAACTTGGTAAGAGAATATATTATTGATCAACGAAATAAACCAATTACAAGATACAATAATATATCTCCCTTTTTAACCCAGCTGCTGACAAATGGCTTGCTGAACACCTGTTTCTGAACTTGCTCTCTAAGCTATACTTCCCAAGTATACTTCTCTAGCAACGTCCACCAAACCTTTGTTCCCTAGCCAATATGCCCAGCAACTCAACCTTACCAATCCTGCTGACAAATGGCTTGCTGTTTGCTGTGTTGAACCAACTCTCTAAGCAATACTTCCAAAGTATCCTTCTCTAGTCTAGTTCGACCCACCCAAAACCTTAAGCCAAACTTGTACAGCAAGTATTCAATACAAATTGAACAATACAATCCAAAATAAGATGTTCGAGTATTACAACTCAAGCTATAAACTCTCTTATATAATATAAGTGTATATAACAATAAAGCTCAGAGTTTATAAGAATGGTGTTTGAGAGAGATGATAAGAACGTGTATAAGCAAGTCTCAAACTTGTAGTTGTGTTTTTCTTCGTTGCTTACAAGAAAGGTTGTAAGTGAATATATATGAAAACAAACAAACGGCTAGTTGAAGATTTGATATATGGAAAAGATTTGATTGCATAAAAACACTCTCCAACAGCTATATTAGTTAGAGGTTTTGAATATAAAACGTTTGGAATGATTTAATTCTCCAACAAACTCATTTTGATATATATACGATAGTATATATATGATAAAATCAATTTCCAACAGCTATAAAAAGATATGAACAAATCTGGGCTGTTATGGAATGTTTAGATAATTAAAAGATTGAGTAAAATCTGTTTTGAAAGGATAAGGAAAGATAAATCACAATCTCACTAAATAAGAAACAGATTTTCGAAAAAGATTTGAGCTCTATTAATTATATATACCATATATTATATAATAGAGTCCTTACATATTTAATCCTAGCCAATCTCTGATCTTTAAGCAATCTTCAAGAAATCTTCGAAATCAAACTTGACTAAGAACAGCTTCTGGAAAGTCCAAGTCAGCTTGCTGTTTGTGTCTGTCAGTGCACTGGAAAGTCCAGTCAGCTTGCTGTTTGTGACTGTCAGTGCAGATGGCTTGCCAAACTGTCTCTGTTGTAACACCAAATGGCTTGCTGTATATATATTCTCTGTAAACTTAATATACCCTGCAAAACCAAGTTAGTACAACCATAACACAATGTTTTATATCAAACTACAAGCAAATAGCTTGCTGAATGTGATCATCAAAACCATAGGAGTGTCAATCTCCCCCTTTTTGATGATTACACAATATTTAGGAGAATAAGAAAGCTCCCCCTAAATCCCTGCATATTAGTACATTTTGATATAAAACAAATTCAAGATAAACAAGCATAATTAATCATATCCAAATCGAATATCTTGATCAAACAAGCAAATAATTTCTCCTAAATTTCTCCCCCTTAATCCATCAAAAAGAAACATTAGTTCAGGTCTGGAATAAGCATAGAGAACAAATCATGATAGAAGCATATAAACAGTTCAGATATAAATGGTAAGCCAACGTTACCCATTCTGTGCTATCAGCTTGCTGTTTTGGTTCTGGCGAGTTCATGTCAGCTTGCTGTTTTGGTTCTAGAGAGCTGAACAGATAGATAGCTTTAAATCTATGACTTTCCATATCATCAACCAAGCTACCTGAGAGTATACTTATACATAGCAAACACATATATATGCATATGATACATCAAGTGATTCAATCATATAATGGTAAGCTAAATATAGTAAAACTAGTACAAGATAAACAATCAGCTTGCTGTATATAACATCAAAATCCACTAGGGTAACAATCTCCCCCTTTTTGATGATTATATACCAATATGTGATTGAGCTAAAAGCTCCCCCTTAATCATTGATCAATACTTCCTGCAAAACAAGATTAGATAGATAAACATGAAGTATTAAGATACAACCTTTGTATTCATCATCAAAACATCATGGTAACATTCTCCCCCTTTTTGATGATGACATACTTGAATACATCGGAGAGACTATGTTGCTCCCCCTAAAACAATGCTCCCCCTGATTAAAATAATATCTCATCATATAATCAGGTTAGCACAATTCATCATATGCAATAAGATATAAATACGGATCATCCCTGCATGAAACATTAGTTGATAAATCCAATATATAATATTATAGCCCTTTTTATCCTCATGTATTCATGTTCTTCTCCCCCTATGACATCATCAGAAAAGGGTCAAGAAGATAAGCATATAAGAATAAAACATGTGGTAAAGCATTTAACAAGCATGAGGCTAGTTATAATTATAAAGTTGAATAAATCAAACCAGCATGCTGAAAACACATTTCCAGAATATTCATCGATAGCAATTGTTCTTCTGAATTGGAAAATGGCTTGCTGATTAGACAATATACATTCCAACTGATCATAATAGTATTCTTCTTTCTTGTTTCCTGCATAATACAATACATATACATATATTTGTCCCATCTATGTATTAGAGGAATCTCGTTAGTACCACAAGAATAATATAATCATATTCAAAGAAATATACGAGGACAAATAACATACTTACTACTTAAGTACCCAAATTTTATTGGATCTACCATGGTTTGTTGATAGGACATAGAGAACATGTAGATCAGATTTCTTGATCCACTGTTGTATCACTTTTGGTGCTTGATTTGCAGTCCTTTGTGTTCTGCCAGACTGATAATGGTAAGCTGTTTGTCTTCTGCCAGAAGCATTCTGGTATGCTGATTGCTGTCTGACTGGTCCATTCTGGTATGCTGTTTTCTGTCTGATTGATCCATTCTGGTATGCTGTTTTCGTCTTATGATATACTTGAACCACACAATTCTTTTCCAGATGTCCTTTTCCACCACATTTGTTGCATGTCTTCCAAGGCATAGCATAATCATAGGGTATGCCATTCCTTCCATCATATTTGAGCACTTTATCTTTCTTGTTGAAGTTTAGACCAACATCTTCTCTGACCAAAGGTACATTTGCCTTCTTCATCATTGTTTTTAAAGTGTCTTCACCTTGAACAAAAGTTTCCATGCCCTTCTTGAGATCTTTAACTTCTGTTTCTAGGAGAGTGATCACTTCAGCTTGCTGTTTGATGAGTTCAGCTTGCTGAACTCTCTTTTCAGCAATTTTTGAGGATTCTGCTTGACTAGATTCCTTCATCTTGTATGATTCCAATGCTTTAGCTTGAGTATTAACATCAGACCTTAGCTCTTTGATTTCTTCGGTCAAGGTCTTGTTTCTTCTTTCAAGCAACTTGATATTAGCCTCTAAATGGCTGTTCTTAGTATTTAGTTCCTTGATCTCTGTAGCTTTACTGAATGAAGTTGAATCCCATTCTTCCATTTTTAGCAACAGATCTTTTACCATTTTGGATAGATAGCCGTTCTTATCAATCAGCTTGCTGATTTCAGCCTTTAGTGCCAAATGTTCCTCAATGGTTACACTTTTTGATTCCTGCATTGTTAGTGATTCCATAATAATATTTTCAGAAGATTTCCAGGAGTGAAAAGAGTTTACCTCACTAGAATCTGATTCTGAATCAGACACATCACTATTTTCAAGAACTTCTTTCGTGTTTCCCATATCATCAATGCCAACAAATGCAGAGTTTATTATCTCTTCACTTGGGACTTCACTAGAAATAGCTTTTTCATCATTCGAAGTCAATTGTGCCTTTGACTTCCTTTTATCTTTCAAATCAGCACGCTGTTTTGTTGTTGTAGCTTTATAATGCATTTTTAAGGTATCCCATATGTCTTTTGCAGTGCTACATGAGGAGACCATGTCATAATCTGACTCTGAAAGACCACATATTAATGTATACTTTGCTCTTCCATTATAGCCTGATTTTATCAATTCTGATTCTGAGAAATCGTCAATGTCTTTTGGCTTGCCGTCTTTGTCAAGAAAATTGAATGGACCCTTTTTAACGACTCTCCATTCAATTGCATCATCTCTGTTGAGAAGCACCTTCATTCTCTGTTTCCAAGCATCATAATTTTCAATCCCATTGAGAAGTGGTGGCATCTCTAAATAATCTCCTTCTACATAAGCGGGTGCCATAGGATCTGTACTTTCCTGTTACAGAAATGTTAGTACACCAAAGCTCTGATACCAAATGAAAATGCACCCTAGAAGGGGGTTGAATAGGTGTAAATGGCTAACTATATTTAACTAAAACCGATTTTAAAAATTACCAGAAACAGCTTACTGATTTCGTTTTATGCAGAGAAAAATGGTAAGCTGAATGCAAACAGTAAGCAGAAAATAAAGAACAGAAAATAAATAACACAGAGACTTTTAGCCAGGTTCGACCCCTAACCCCTATGGTCTACGTCCTGGTCCCTTACCAACTTGGTAAGAGAATATATTATTGATCAACGAAATAAACCAATTACAAGATACAATAATATATCTCCCTTTTTAACCCAGCTGCTGACAAATGGCTTGCTGAACACCTGTTTCTGAACTTGCTCTCTAAGCTATACTTCCCAAGTATACTTCTCTAGCAACGTCCACCAAACCTTTGTTCCCTAGCCAATATGCCCAGCAACTCAACCTTACCAATCCTGCTGACAAATGGCTTGCTGTTTGCTGTGTTGAACCAACTCTCTAAGCAATACTTCCAAAGTATCCTTCTCTAGTCTAGTTCGACCCACCCAAAACCTTAAGCCAAACTTGTACAGCAAGTATTCAATACAAATTGAACAATACAATCCAAAATAAGATGTTCGAGTATTACAACTCAAGCTATAAACTCTCTTATATAATATAAGTGTATATAACAATAAAGCTCAGAGTTTATAAGAATGGTGTTTGAGAGAGATGATAAGAACGTGTATAAGCAAGTCTCAAACTTGTAGTTGTGTTTTTCTTCGTTGCTTACAAGAAAGGTTGTAAGTGAATATATATGAAAACAAACAAACGGCTAGTTGAAGATTTGATATATGGAAAAGATTTGATTGCATAAAAACACTCTCCAACAGCTATATTAGTTAGAGGTTTTGAATATAAAACGTTTGGAATGATTTAATTCTCCAACAAACTCATTTTGATATATATACGATAGTATATATATGATAAAATCAATTTCCAACAGCTATAAAAAGATATGAACAAATCTGGGCTGTTATGGAATGTTTAGATAATTAAAAGATTGAGTAAAATCTGTTTTGAAAGGATAAGGAAAGATAAATCACAATCTCACTAAATAAGAAACAGATTTTCGAAAAAGATTTGAGCTCTATTAATTATATATACCATATATTATATAATAGAGTCCTTACATATTTAATCCTAGCCAATCTCTGATCTTTAAGCAATCTTCAAGAAATCTTCGAAATCAAACTTGACTAAGAACAGCTTCTGGAAAGTCCAAGTCAGCTTGCTGTTTGTGTCTGTCAGTGCACTGGAAAGTCCAGTCAGCTTGCTGTTTGTGACTGTCAGTGCAGATGGCTTGCCAAACTGTCTCTGTTGTAACACCAAATGGCTTGCTGTATATATATTCTCTGTAAACTTAATATACCCTGCAAAACCAAGTTAGTACAACCATAACACAATGTTTTATATCAAACTACAAGCAAATAGCTTGCTGAATGTGATCATCAAAACCATAGGAGTGTCAAACATACCTATACCATAGCAAGAACTCTCCGAAAACACCGCTGCGTCGACTGTTATCTTAATTTCACCGTCTAAAGGCCTTACCCAGTTCTGGGCTCCGTCTCCATGTTCGATAAACTGGTACAGAGCTTGGGTAGAATTATCCTGGGCATTCTTCCATTCTATAAGATACTGCTTCACCGATGCAACCACGGTATTCACTAAGGTCCGTTTATGGTTCCAAACTAGCTCATTTCTCGCCTTCCAAATACTCCAGCAGGTAGTGACAATTTCAGCATATTCGTCCTTGCCAGCAAGAGCGAACATATGGCTCAACCAACCAGCAAAGTTCCTATAGATACCATTATCAGCTACTATACCCCTTGTTCGCCAAACCTGGGCTGCAAACGCACACTCAACCAGGGCATGATGAATTGTTTCCTCACCATTATTACAGACCGGGCAGATAGTTGAAAGAGGAACATGCCTAGCAGCTAAGTTCATTTTTGTAGGGAGACAATGAGAGAGAGCCCGCCAAGCCATATTCAAGCACTTAGGAGGGGCCTTGATTTTCCAAAGCTGCTTCCAGATGCTGTCATTGCTCGAAGGATTCCAATCACCCTTTTGCCACTGAATCAACTTATACGCGCTCCTAACTGAGGAACTTCCATTATCTTCTTTACTCCAACAAATACTATCAACTTCCTCATTGTTGTTAATGACTGTGTTGAATATACGTTGCTGGTCCCTATCGTTGAAGATGTCTTTAACAACCTCCTCATCCCACTCTCGACCCCCTTCTACCATTAAGCTCGAAACCGTGGCCCCCTGAAGCCACTGAATATCACTAGTGATATACGGATTTTCTTCGTCACAAAGCCAAGGCTGACCACTAATCTTTACTGCATTTCCAGGCCCCAAACACCATCTTGATCCATCCATTACTATTTTCCTTGCTTCCAGAATGCTTCGCCATATAAAACTTGGGTTGCCACCCAACTTAGCTTCAAAGAAGTGTTCATTAGGAAAATACCGAGCTTTATACATTTGATTCTTCTGAGTTGTGCATTGGGATCTCGAACGGTTTTAATTCGAGCTTTGTGTGAATTAGTTCAATACCGAGTCATTTTGTTCCCTTTAATACCTCTCTAAGGTTCTTTGTAAACTTTCCATGTATACTTTACAGTAATATGGTCCTGTAAGTGTCTTGGCGTATTGTAGGTTTTCTGACTTGTACATCTTCAGTAATTTGTCTTCAAGAAACCATTCGAGAAATGACTAAGTACTAGATTCGAGAACTTGAGTTGAGTAGTTCGATAACTATGACTTAGCCAAATTCTCATCACTTACATCTTTTACACTCTCTATGCGCCATTTCATTATATAAGGTATAAATCTTCATTCTATGAGCGCCACTTAGTGTAGATATGGGAAAACTTCCGTTGTATTGGAACCAAGTGATTTTACTTAGCCAAATCTCACATCCATTACAAGTATATACATGGTTGTCCATGTATAAAAACAACTTGATCCCCTCTATTGGCACTGATAAGTGCATATTTTTGCATATTTTTATTACCTATTTATTGCTTGAACTCGTATTTTAATAATTTATTTTGTTGCATTTCAGGAAATTCGTGAATAAATAAAGAAATGGCAAAATAAAGAAATAAAGTGCAAGGAAGGGAAAAAGAGGAAGAAAAAGGACCAAAAAGAAAAAGAGGAAAAAGAATTAGGAGTTTGGTGGAAAGGGAATCTTGGAGGACACATGGAAGGTGGAGATCATCCCAACACACTAAAAAGGTGTATGGCCAAGATCCACTCTACTAAAGCTTAATGGGGAAGGAATCTTTTAATGGCTAGGATTACACCAAAACACAACCCAAATGTAGGGCCAAGATTTACCCACACCCCCCTAAACCCTAATTCACATCCTATAAATACCCCCTCATTTCCCTTGTAAAAAATAAGTAGTGTAGTGTAGAGTAGACCTTAGGAGTAGGTAGTAGTGTAGTTTTAGGGTAGATTTAATTTCTTGTTTTAGTTCTAAATTTTGTAAACACTCCCTTTTATTTTAATGCAATTTTGTTTCCTTTAAATTCTTGTCTTGCTCTTTCGTTTTTGTTGCCTTGTTTCGTTACTTTCGTAATTCCGTTTAGTGGATAAAGTAGCGAAATGCTAACCACTAGGGGTTGAGAGTAACGAAACTTTGGTTTCGTATTCGTAGTTTAATTTAATTTTAAATCGTAGTAAAGCCCCTTTAAAAATCAATTTTATTGTGGGCAATTTATTTTAAATCGTCATTAATATAATCATAATTTCATGTCATAGTTAATTTCTTTCGAACTCTCGTTAAATAGCTCCCCTGTTTTTATGCGAAACACAAACCCAGCATCATATCTCTTCATTTTTATTTCAAAAACTCCTCCCCTGTTCTTCTTATCATTCGATTAAACCCACCAATCCACCATCTCCCTCTTTTGTTTTCTTCTTCCCTCCTTCGCTGAAGCTATAACCACGAGCTAAATCCCTCTCACTCTCTCTATCTCTATCTATCTACTCTATATATCTATATATTAATCGAACGAACCCCAGCCTTCTCTTTTTCCCTTATTTTGTGCTTAGTTTTGTTTCGATTTCTTTCACCTATTTCCGATTTTAGTTTGTTAAATATACTTTAGATTTCACGTCCCTTTTACTAATTGTGTTTGAGTCGTTGTAATCTGTGGTTGATGTCCGATTAATGTTGAGGCTTCACTGAGTCAATCCGTTTCGAGTTCACTGATAATATAGCTGAATCGTTGCTGTCTGTTCGTCGTTTATATTGTGTTCAGCTTTTGTTGTTTGGTTTTGTTCTCTGCGAGTTCTTGTTACAGGAGGATTCGTGTTTAAGGCGCTGGTTTCACTGATTTGTTATAGTATTCTTGTTTGTTTTGTTGGTTGAATTTATAGTTTGAGTTTGTTAATCGAAGATGCTGAGTCAAATCGTGTTTCTGTGTTCGTCGCTCAGTTGATGTTGATTTCGCGTGTACGTTTTCTGTGCTGCGTTAGTGAAGACCTTCATTGCTGCGTGTTTAATGTTGCTATCGGTGTTAGATTTCCCCTAGTCCTTGCAGTTCATTGAATATTAGTTCGGTTTTTTTTTATTAAGTCGTTTTGCTTGAGTTGAATCGAGTTTTTGTTACTGCATTTCCAAGTCTGCTGTGTATGCTGAGTTGTTCGTTGGTTTTTCCTGGTTTTCGAGTTGTTTGTAATCTGAATAATAAGTCGAGTCTGGACTTGAGTTGTTTTCTGTCTTCGGTTTCCTGTTTCGAGTCATCGAGTCTGCTGAATTCTGGGTCGTGTTTTTGTTCCAAATTGCTCTTTATTTTGCTGTCGAATTTGCTGTTTAGTAATCGTTTCTTTAGTAAGTTTTGTGTTAAGAGTTGTCTGGGGTGATTTTGTGAATTTATCAAATTGCTGCTTATTTATTTGATTGCCGAGTTCGCGAGACAAAAGCTGGTTTGCTGTCAAATTCTGTTACCTGTTTTCGAGCTTTCCGAATTTTTTTAAAACTTAGTTAATTTAGTTGTTAAAATTAGTTTTTAATTTAATTGCAGTTTTAATTAGTTTTAAATAGGTTAAATTTTCTTTTAGAAATTAAATAGTAAAATCTAAATTTTCTAAAACCCAAAATCGTTCTAATCCGACTAAATTAAAAATTAAGGAATTTTCGAAAATATTAGTCCCTGAGGAACGAATCAATAAATATTACAACAATCGAATTTTGCGCTTGCAATTCCAATTTTAATTATTTTTAGCACAACAAGTTTTTGGCGCCGCTGCCGGGGACTAATTATTTTTCGCGCCTTAATTTTTAGTTTATCGGATTAGTTTTATTTCTTGCTTTATTTTTGTCTCGTTTTTTTAGGAAAGTTTGAAATTCGGGAATCTCTCACGGAGCGTGGAAAAATTGGAATATTTTGGAAAGCTTGCTTCGGTAACCGTATCTCACTCTTTTCGGCCTTTTTATTTTTAGAAAATCACAAAAAAATCAAAAAAATCAAAAATCAAAAAAAAAATTGAAAATTGAAAAAAAAAAAATAGTTGTAAATACATAATTGTTGCATCATGCATTTAATCACCTAGGGCACATCATCTAGATTTTTATTTTCTTGTTTTTAATTTTCGTACCTTATAATTGTGGTGATCGCTAGAGGACCCAAAGGTACGTTTAATTTCTTTCTTTCTTTAAATTAAATCACGTAGTATAAGCATCCATATTTGTTTATAATTTTTGTATATATCGTTGTTTGTTGCATCATTTTGTAAATAAACTTTAAGGGCAAGACCACTACAAGATAAGGGAAGGGATTTCATCACTCTTTCCTTAGCCCAAAAACAAATAAATCCTTCATTCTGCATTCCCTAGCCTTTAATAAAATTAATTAGATGTTTGCCCCTAGGAATTCGCGCTCAATTAGGAAGGTACCTAAGAAACGAAGTAATCATTATTTATTCCGACTTTTTGGTGTCTAGGCAAGCGAGAGCTTACCTGGCCAATTTAGATTCGGTGTCTAAGTGACGAGTTTGGCCTCTTGGCAATGTCTGCTCTAATCTGGCCGAATCGGTCCGAATAAATTCTGATTTACCGAGTTTTTGGTGGTCCTTACTGTTAGGAGCAAGGTCTAGTTATTTTATTAGGGAACCTAGGTTTAGAATTTTTCTTTTAATTTTACACCCTTTCTTTTTTTTGTGTTTCATTTTCGCACTTACTTGCTACGTGGTTTTATCCTTGATCAATCTTTACCATGTCCGTAGCATTTAGGGAGCGTTATTACCAAGGTTGGGATTTTGACAAGGAGTTAGCGGATAATACGATGTGGTATGAGTCAACTAGGGAACCTAGTGTATATAACGAGTCGTCTAGTACTTTTAGTGATTTGCATTATAGTGAAAAAAATATTGCAATCGACTCTGAATTAGATGCTCTTACTAGACGACTCGAAGCTTTAGAAACCCTTAGTGACCCTTCACACACGTCTTGGCACCCAAATTTCAACTCTCTGAGTCTCGATTTTCAACATGGCCCCGACTCTCAACAAGTCAACGCCATGTTTCAACCAACCTTTCGAAATGACCATTTTACATCGTTTTCTAATTCCGGTTGGAGAGATTATCCCGATCTCTCATGGAACCAAGGTCATAATTATCAAACTCCGCCTCCACATTTTCAAGAACCGAACTCTTATCCAATTCCGAGTCAAGTTCTTTATTCGAGTTCAATTCAAACACCCGCCCACCCACCCACCCGGATTTCATGATTCGAGTAGGCAACTTGACATCTTAGAAAAGAGTATCGAGGCTTTATTGATTTCTCAAGAAAACTTCATGCGAACCAGAACTTCTGATAGGCAAATTTTGAACTCTAATGCTCAAGCCTTATCTAAGTTAGAATGTCAATTGAATCAATTAGCCACCATGTGCGAGCGTGAGACAATAACCACCCCGAATCCACCCGAGGTCAACCCTGAACTTCCTATCACTCAAAGACCTATCGATACTTTCGATGATATCATTTCTCCTAGGTCTACTATTCAAGTTGACACTCCTTTCGGTGGTGATTCACACGAAGAAGATTTTAATGCTGATATCATTCTTTCTCTAGGTCACACGACGAATCCCGATGATTCTGAGTTTGTGGCTTCACCTAGACAACCATCATCTTCTTCTAGTGAACTTTTCCTTTCATCTTCCAAACCTCTTCCCGAAACACCTAAAGAACTTCATACTCAACCAATAGGAGCTAATCTAATTAAGGAGGTTGTTTCAAGGTCAAATTTTGACGATCATGAGATTGAGTCTCTTCATTAACAAGATTTTCAATTGCATAACGAGACCAATCGAGAGCTTCACGACTCTTTTAAAGATTTGACCTCGGAAGAAGTGTTTGGAGAGATGAATAATATTCGTTCCAAATTGGAAAACCAACATACGGATAGTTCTTGTGATCCAAATTCTGTTGGTGCAACTTTTTTCGAAGAGCTACCCCCACCAGTTTCTATTTCTTCATTTTCCACTCGTGCTCCATCTTTCATCGAAACTCATAATATTCATGACCAACATCTTATCGTAATTAATTTGCTTAAACAACAAAAAGACGCATCTTCGTGGTCTATGAATATGAGTTTTATTCTTGCGCCTAATCGGATTGTTCGAGTGGTCTATGCTATTTTTGTGGGTGAGTTTCTAAAATATGATTTGTGTGTAACAAAGATAGTTTTTCCGAGAGCAGGTATTGGTTAGTAAATATTTGTTTTGTCCCTCTCATAGTAGAATGTAGGTATGGGGGAGGATTTGTGTGCGTGTGTGAGTTGTTTTTATTTCGTAGTTTTTTTTTAGAAATTTTCAGTCTCCGTCATCCCTTATCAGGTATTTCCTCAACTATCTCTTTTCTCATTACTCATTTTCTCTTGCATTCGCATACATTGAGGACAATGCATGATCTAGGTATGGGGGGGGGTTTTTAGTGTAAATATAAAAATTTGAAAAAAATCCAAAAAAATCCAAAAAATGAAAAAAATCAAAAAGAGTTCTTTTTCTAGTTTTGTTAATTGATTGCTAGTTGCTTGATGCACCCTTGCATGCTATGATAATCTTATGATCCATTAACTTTTGCTTGAGAAGTGATTTGCTATAGTTCTTGTTCACACACTTACACTAGCAAGGTGAAACTAGTAGACTTATTTGAATTTTGCATGAAATTAGAAGGTCATGATTAGGTGTAAGATGATTTGGTCTTCATGCTTTGAGTACAAGTAGGTGCATTGAGGATATCATTTCTTGAGATTGATTATGTTTTACTACACCAAGTGAGATTTTGAGCCTATATGCACATCTTTTGCATCTATATTCTTTTGCTTGAGTGTCCACTTGTCATTTGCATTGCTAGCCCTTGTTTGAGTTCTATCTTGAAATGCATGACATTAATTGATGATAAAATGATAAAGGCATTTAGGAATAACCTATATTTCCCAAAATATCCACACCATGCTTATGTGATCAATTAGTTAACCCTTTGAGCTTAATCATATTCTTTCGGTGACACACCACATTACTCGCCTAAGACCTATTTCTTGTTTAGCCTTACGTATTCATGATCCCATTTTGTCAAAGGCTAGTAGGTACTTGGTGGAGCAATAAGGTGTGTGAAAAGGGTTTACTTTTGTTCATAACTTTTGAGGAAATATTTGTTGTTACCTTGCTAGTCGATTTTCAAATCAAATCTAAAGGAGGATTATTGTTACATTTATTTTAGCTCTAAATAAACAAAAAAAATGAGGAAAAAAAAGAAAAAAAAAAGAGAAAAAAAAAAGAAAAAAAATACATATGAGAGCATACTTATGTTTTTTGTAATCCTCCTTCATTACGACTAGTCAAGGCTTTTTGTTGAAATTTGAAAATAAATTGTGTGGGGAAGGAGTTTGGTGTTGTGTATGATATTCTTGGTAACTACTAGCTTTTGACACTTCACCTTATTCTGGCCTTTCTTGACATACCTTGTCCCTAGCCCCATTACAACCCTAATAAAGACCTTTTGATTGTCATTATTAATGTATGTTGTGATTTAAGTTGGGATGATACCAAGTGTCAAGCATGCATTTGATTTAGTTGGAATTGAGTGATACATTTACCCTTGTTCTTGAGTGAATATTCTTTTCTGAGTGAAAGGTGAGGTATTTCTTATCTGTTTTTTGCATAAGAGATCTCAAGTTTTGACTCTAAGGTGTGCTCTTGTAGTCTTAGCATGATTACCAATAATTTTTGCATTTGACATGAACTTGTAATCCCTCTTGTATGTTCTTTAAGTAGACTATGTGAATCATTGCACTTTCCACACCAAGACTTTGCAAACTCATTTTGATGCTTAAGTTGATGTGTCATGAGAGGACATGTATGTGTGGTGTGCATTGCCATGTGATCTTTTATACAAACTAGATGAATTTTGTGGGTACATTTACTATAGGCCCTCACGAGACCTTACTCGTCCACTAGGGCTGCCTAGGGGTTTAAAGGGCTTGTTGCATATGCCAAATGCAACTGTCACACCTACGAAAAGGAGTATAGGACTTTGCATCTAGATTTTATTTTTGTTTTACTCGAGGACGAGCAAAAAATAGGTATGGGGGCATTTGATAAGTGCATATTTTTGCATATTTTTATTACCTATTTATTGCTTGAACTCGTATTTTAATAATTTATTTTGTTGCATTTCAGGAAATTCGTGAATAAATAAAGAAATGGCAAAATAAAGAAATAAAGTGCAAGGAAGGGAAAAAGAGGAAGAAAAAGGACCAAAAAGAAAAAGAGGAAAAAGAATTAGGAGTTTGGTGGAAAGGGAATCTTGGAGGACACATGGAAGGTGGAGATCATCCCAACACACTAAAAAGGTGTATGGCCAAGATCCACTCTACTAAAGCTTAATGGGGAAGGAATCTTTTAATGGCTAGGATTACACCAAAACACAACCCAAATGTAGGGCCAAGATTTACCCACACCCCCCTAAACCCTAATTCACATCCTATAAATACCCCCTCATTTCCCTTGTAAAAAATAAGTAGTGTAGTGTAGAGTAGACCTTAGGAGTAGGTAGTAGTGTAGTTTTAGGGTAGATTTAATTTCTTGTTTTAGTTCTAAATTTTGTAAACACTCCCTTTTATTTTAATGCAATTTTGTTTCCTTTAAATTCTTGTCTTGCTCTTTCGTTTTTGTTGCCTTGTTTCGTTACTTTCGTAATTCCATTTAGTGGATAAAGTAGCGAAATGCTAACCACTAGGGGTTGAGAGTAACGAAACTTTGGTTTCGTATTCGTAGTTTAATTTAATTTTAAATCGTAGTAAAGCCCCTTTAAAAATCAATTTTATTGTGGGCAATTTATTTTAAATAGTCATTAATATAATCATAATTTCATGTCATAGTTAATTTCTTTCGAACTCTCGTTAAATAGCTCCCCTGTTTTTATGCGAAACACAAACCCAGCATCATATCTCTTCATTTTTATTTCAAAAACTCCTCCCCTGTTCTTCTTATCATTCGATTAAACCCACCAATCCACCATCTCCCTCTTTTGTTTTCTTCTTCCCTCCTTCGCTGAAGCTATAACCACGAGCTAAATCCCTCTCACTCTCTCTATCTCTATCTATCTACTCTATATATCTATATATTAATCGAACGAACCCCAGCCTTCTCTTTTTCCCTTATTTTGTGCTTAGTTTTGTTTCGATTTCTTTCACCTATTTCCGATTTTAGTTTGTTAAATATACTTTAGATTTCACGTCCCTTTTACTAATTGTGTTTGAGTCGTTGTAATCTGTGGTTGATGTCCGATTAATGTTGAGGCTTCACTGAGTCAATCCGTTTCGAGTTCACTGATAATATAGCTGAATCGTTGCTGTCTGTTCGTCGTTTAAATTGTGTTCAGCTTTTGTTGTTTGGTTTCGTTCTCTACGAGTTCTTGTTACAGGAGGATTCGTGTTTAAGACGCTGGTTTCACTGATTTGTTATAGTATTCTTGTTTGTTTTGTTGGTTGAATTTATAGTTTGAGTTTGTTAATCGAAGATGCTGAGTCAAATCGTGTTTCTGTGTTCGTCGCTCAGTTGATGTTGATTTCGCGTGTACGTTTTCTGTGCTGCGTTAGTGAAGACCTTCATTGCTGCGTGTTTAATGTTGCTATCGGTGTTAGATTTCCCCTAGTCCTTGCAGTTCATTGAATATTAGTTCGGTTTTTTTTTATTAAGTCGTTTTGTTTGAGTTGAATCGAGTTTTTGTTACTGCATTTCCAAGTCTGCTGTGTATGCTGAGTTGTTCGTTGGTTTTTCCTGGTTTTCGAGTTGTTTGTAATCTGAATAATAAGTCGAGTCTGGACTTGAGTTGTTTTCTGTCTTCGGTTTCCTGTTTCGAGTCATCGAGTCTGCTGAATTCTGGGTCGTGTTTTTGTTCCAAATTGCTCTTTATTTTGCTGTCGAATTTGCTGTTTAGTAATCGTTTCTTTAGTAAGTTTTGTGTTAAGAGTTGTCTGGGGTGATTTTGTGAATTTATCAAATTGCTGCTTATTTATTTGATTGCCGAGTTCGCGAGACAAAAGCTGGTTTGCTGTCAAATTCTGTTACCTGTTTTCGAGCTTTCCGAATTTTTTTAAAACTTAGTTAATTTAGTTGTTAAAATTAGTTTTTAATTTAATTGCAGTTTTAATTAGTTTTAAATAGGTTAAATTTTCTTTTAGAAATTAAATAGTAAAATCTAAATTTTCTAAAACCCAAAATCGTTCTAATCTGACTAAATTAAAAATTAAGGATTTTCGAAAATATTAGTCCCTGAGGAACGAATCAATAAATATTACAACGAAACGAATTGTGCGCTTGCAATTCCAATTTTAATTATTTTTAGCACAACAGGCACCACTAGATTCAAGACTTAGCCAAATTTTCATCACTTACATCTTTTACATTCTATAGGTTTCCACTTCATTATACAAGGTATAAATCTTCACTTTATGGGCGCCACTTGGTGTAGTGATGGGAAAACTTCCCTTGTATTGGAACCAGGTGATTTTACCTAGCCAAATCTCACATCCATTACAAGTATATACATTGTTGTCCATGTATAAGAACCACTTGATCCCAGACTTAGTGTAACGCCCCAAATCCGGGGTCAGGGATTTGGTCGTCACGCGGAAATCCTTAACATTAATAACCTGTTTAACAACATTAAACCATCTGTAATCATTAAAACTGAAATATAACTCTGCGACCCCAACCACCAAGCATCTTTTAGGTCATAGGGCTAGAAACAAGAACTAAAATCTTTACATCTTTATTACATCCATTTAATTACATCACACTGAGTATTACAAATCCTATCCTACTAGTGTAGCTTCGTTGAGAAGTACACTAGCACTAGTACTATCCTGTACAAAGTGATATATACATAATACACATCAATACACTTATATATAACTTACTCCAGCTATCTATGTTCTGGATCATATCATCTTCACAAGGGCACACTGCCTACTTCTCCTGAGCCATGCAGATAAGCCTCAATCATCTACCTTCCTCTGAAAGGTTAATATTTAAAACAAGCAAGTATGAGCGAAAGAATTGCCCAGCAAGTATTAATAGAGCACAACAATATATATCAATATACACATGGAGTTTTTGAAACATAACGATACTTAATATCAATTTCGAAATATTTACAACAATGAAACCTCAGTAGGGGATATATGACATTTCGAGTAACATCAGATAAATAAAGTAAGTTTATGTCAACAATAGTAATCCTCATGCCTTATCCACATACCATACTCATAGTATTGATAACCTCTTAGGGAGCCTTTCAAAATATGCAGTTCAATATGCTGCTAAGATAGTTATTACCACCCTTCATAAACCAAACCATTATAAAGTTCCCTTTTCAATACTCCTCAAGTTTGTAAGTAAATACACATGAGTATATCATTATCATCAAAACACCTTACAGTTCAAGATTCTGTACAGGATATAAGTTCGTTACCACTTGATAAGTTAAACTCAGAAATAACTGGTAGGAAGAGAGTCAAAGCTCTTGAAGCAAAACATTTGGGATTTAACATCAATAACCGATGAACCAACTTTCATCTTCTGAATAATTGCAAAAGTGCATAAGTACGTGCCATTATTGTTAGAATAATCCTGCAGTTCTAGATACTGCATGAATTCATCATCTTTCAAAATTGAAAACAACACTATCGGCTACTTGGCGCTTAGGCCTAAGAAGCAGTGTTTGAGTATTTTTCCAAAGTGGAGGATGGGACTTAAAGAAAACATAAAAACCTGACAAGGATTGACGATGATCAGTCGCCACATCCAAGTCCAATAATCCGCGGGTCTTCTCTACCAGTAGAAGGATAGAAACTACATCCGTAACTATCCCCGAGTGAAAACTACATCCGTAATCACCCTCGATGAAAACTACATCCGTAATCATCCTTCGGCAACACATGGGCCGGAATAATAATTGATGGACCGCCTGGCTCACGGCCGCTTACACATCCCGGGAATCGTTCGTCAACGATTCCCACACCTGCCAGAGTCCCCTTTTTCTTTTCTTGTCAAAATCATTTTGATAGAAAACTTGAGTAGTTGAAGTTCGACTTCAGTCGACCGATAATTTCTTGAAAAACGAGCAAGAGAGTAAAACCTGACCGGGGGTTTTTGAAAATGTTTTGAGTTCAAAAGAGTTCAAGTATAGATATACATTTGTACCGATATCAATCTCAACACAGGGTTTTGTGATCACACATGGAAAATGGTACGCATAAGCTTGTAACCACAACAGGGTAATTCCATATATATATAAGTTCTTGAAAAGTAACTTACCTAGATAGATTCAAAATATAATATTTTAAATGACTATGAAAGTCCTTAGACAACCTTTAAATGGTGTTTTATAACCTTCAAAACACTTAGAGTATTTAATAAATATTTGGCTACTATGTAACAAATAATAAATATTCAATAATCCCTTTTTAAAAGAATACTCAAATTAACATTCATTTATTAAGTAATATTCAAATAATATTTACTATTAATACTGGAATATTTAATAACCTCAAAACACCCAAATACCACTCTTGGAATGTTTCTAATCAAAATCAAGACACAATCTCTCCAGTAGTTTCCAAACTTTAGCCACTTTATCAAATAACTACTACTGACTCTCGGTCAATAAGAAATAATTAATAAGCATGAAAATCCTTCTTCTCTTTTTTTTTTGTTTCTTAATGAATATTATGATTAATATTCATCGAATTAAATAAGCATTCAAATAACATATATCGATATCAATCTAGCTGGTTTAAGCTGAAAGTAACCAATTTATAACCATTGGAATATCTTTAATCCGTATTGAAAATAAACTATCTCCGATAAATAATATACTAGATAGAATCACTCCATTAAATTGTTTTATTATTTCTCCGGGACAAAGTGATTTTAAGAAAGCGTTTTGAAAATGATATTCATCTAATTAAATAAATTTAATTAGGCGAATGAGGTTTATTTAATTAGTAAATGCTTTCAGGAGCATCTATTAATTAAATAAACACTGGTTTATTGGTGATGTTGCCTTTAGGTTAATTATTGCGAAATTCTTTTTAAAAGCTTTGCCCGGGTTTTCGAAAACATACAACACAAAATAGCCCCGACACGCGGGCTAAATTCGATACCTCAATACACGCTCTACCCTCTGAGCCTTTCTTATTCCGATACATAAATATATACCTCATAACATATAGTCCACTTCCCTAGTACGAAAAGTTTATAGATATATATATATACCGTATAAATCAAGATATAGAGCCATAAAAATATCACTGCCCATCAACAGCATTATAAGCCATGGGGTTTGGTTATTGCGCGAGCAGGATTTAATATTATTGGCAAAGCAAGGAATACAATGATTTGGGAGAAGAAGTACAAGGTTGGAAAAACTCGCGATTATGGATTGAAAACTTATTTAACACATTTCATATATTTAAAATAAATATACTCTGAACAATAGAGTATGCATAGTAAACTTGCCTCTGGTCCTTAGCAGAAAATAGAACCCGCGAACAAATGCTTCACACCTCGTCCAATTAATTCCATGGACCTTACCTGACGTCTCGATCTTCCTTTTTGGATGCGCGTCGCTCCCATTTGATTACGCCCTAATAGTACTGAAATAGTTATGAGTGCGTGTCAGTCCTACCTCGTATATCGAGTAGACACAACTCGGGATTATCACTAAATAACATAAAGTCAAACTATAGGTGTCCTCCCTATAGTTGACTATCCTATTACCACTTAATGTACATAACACCTTATAACCATTTAATAGACTTGAACCAACTTAATATATAGATAATATTCAAAACACAATCAATCCTCGATAAAGACACATAATATACAATTAATCCTCAAGACACCTCTAACCCATGAATTAGCACATAACTCCTCAAGACAACAATTAATCCTTGAAACAATTTACTTAGCACATTTTCACATAAACAATTAACCCTCAAGCATGCCTTTAAATAATTAAAATCAAATAAGTTAAATAAATTTAAGTGCAGGGGATTTTTAGAAAATTTGGGCATGAGGTATTCGTTTATCGGACTATGGGCACAGCCCCTCAATGTCAATCAACAACAATTCAATCATGTTTTAAATAAAATAAAGCTGCCCCAACTTGCAGCAATCAACAAAAGTAAACAACTAAGAAAGTAACCGCCCAAACATGCGGCACATAACACATAATAGTTTATTGTAGCATTAGCTACTACTTACGCTCCACCAATGACCATTTCACTCACGCACATTAATGATACACGTGACGACCAATCATTGATATTCGTAAGTCCTAGGAAACAACTCCTAGCACTAACTAATACTTACGCTATATAAATGATCGTGTCACTCGAGCATATTAGTTATACTTGTGATACTCAATCATTTAATATTCGTAAGCCCGAGGAACTAGTCGAAGAGAATTACACAAGTCCATAAATATTGACATTTAGAACTCATGATCTCATTACGACTCCTCGCAGTTTAAATTAAATAACATTTACCATCTAAACACATAAGGAATTATACCTTTGCTTAAATAGACCATAGGTACTTCACCACCAAGTACTTGACTCAATGACCATTACTATCCACCTGTAAGCCAACACCACATAGTTGATAATTAGACAATCACCACATGCTAAGACTCGATTTATACCATCTAGCACATAAACATTTAACGTATACACGTTTACAATTAGCCAACTCTTATAATCGTACATTATATAATAATAACAATTAGCAATTAGCGGTTACCAATTACAATTAACAATTAACAATTTGCATTTACCATTTATCACTTAGCAATCACCGACTACAATTGAAACTACCAATTAGCAACTAGCAATTAGCACTTACATTTACAACTTATAATTATCCTCTTCCGAATTAATCACGACAATTCCCCTAATACTCATGATTTAGCATTTTAATCTACTTATGAAGTTAACACATCAATCTTACAATTTAAATCTAATTACAATTACCACAATTAATACATTACAATTTATCACTTAACTAAATTATCATAATTAACTAATTAAATTACTACAATTTACTAATTAATTACTACAATTAACAATATATAACAATTCATTTCTAAACTAATCCCACAATTAAATAATCAAAATTAATATATAAAAATATACACGCGGATACGCGTATCTCAATTATACCTCTTTCGATTCCGACCCGCAATTCAAGCCACCGGAACCATCACCGCCATCTCTCTCTTCTCCCTCTCTCTCCTGCCATCTCTCTCTCTCTCTCTCTCTCTCTCTCTCTCTCTTCTTTCCTGCCTCCGCTGCTGCGCGCCACCGCGCCCTCCTCCACCACGGCGGCGCCGCCGCCCTGTGCTCCATTTCCTTTCCCTTCCCCGACCTGTTGCCTCCCCCATCTTTCTCTCCCAATTTCTTTTCTCCCCTCAATCTCTCTTTTTCTCTTCCCGCTGTCCTCTCCCCCTCCCCCGATTGTTTTTGTGCGGCGTGTGTATATCCCTGTATGTATGTATGCTGTGTGTGTTGTGTTTGTAACCTAATGGGCCTAAGCCCAATAACCATTAAAACACCCCATTTAATTACTACACACTATAAATAATATTTTAAACTAATAACTCTAATTTGTAAAAAAAAAAATTTTAGCATAATTAAATACTAGAATATTTTTAAAGACTTTTGGAGAAAGAATTGGAATTAAATCTAAATTTTCTAAATTGATATGCATTTTACAAATATTAATAATTTATAAAAACAATTCATAAAAATAATAATTGTGATTCATAATTCACAATTTACAGGGCTTTATTAAAATACTAAAAACAATATTGTTTTAATAAAATCTCAATTTCTTGATTTTATATATTAATCGAGTAATTTTTGGTAAATCCCCAAATAATTAAAATAAACATTTTCTAAGGATTTTAAAATCTCTAAATTATTCAATAATTAAAATCTTTACTGAATAATTTCACATTCCAAAATTAAATCTTTATCCAAATAATTTATTGACTCGAGATATCTACTTGGTCCATAAAATTTTTAAAAGGGTCCCGGTTCCACTTAACCGAAAATAATTAAATAATTAAATTAAAAAAAAAAAAATTTCCTCCTCATTTTAGGAAAACATTATCATTTTTGAAAAAATAATAAAATCATTTCTTGAGAAATCCGGGTTATTACAGTTAGTTTATATTCACCAAATACACCTCCTACAGAAAGTATAAGAGTGTAGGAACCACATGAGTTTTACTTAGTTTATTTTAGGTCGTAATACTTGTAACTAGCCATGGTTAGTATGTAAGTCTATATATATGACATCAGTATTTTATTATTCAAGTGATGAACATATTTGTAGCACAAACCACACACACAAATAGAAGCATAGCATTATACCGAGTAGGAAAGAAAAAGAGGCACATATACACTACTCATCGGAGTTTTTATTAATGGCTGGAACAAACCCTTTTATATTTTAAGGGTCATTAATAAAAAATTCCGGTAATTCAATCTTTTAGGGACATACACATAATACAAACATTGTAGAAGATTTAATTTGTATAATCTTTGTAGAAGAGAGAACTAATTGTTCTTGGTAGCGGTAATTTAGGGTACTAAATTTGACCAAATTTGGTCGAATTGAATGCACTTCGGGCGCCAAATTTTAAAATTTCGAAATTTTTACCAAAATTTTGAATTTTTTGGTACCAAAAATAGTCGAATTTTGTACTATCAATTTTGACCAAACTTGGTCGAATTTATCATAAATTCTACAGTATTACTAAATTTTACCCGCTTAAATATGACCAGCAGAAATTCGATCGAATTTAGCTAAATTCGACCGAAGAAATTCGGTCGAATTTAGCCGTTTTTCTTGTAGTGTATAAATGCAGATTATCTAGCCTATGTGGGGTGGCACTAGACCTGGCAAATTGGATAATCGGATCGGATTTGGATCATATTAATTTCGGATCAGATCAATTTTCGGTTCTGGCTTATTTTGATATAGTTCGGATCGGATTTGATTAGGTTCAGATCTAATTTCGGTTTCGCATAATTTTGATCGGTTTCGGTTCGGATCGGGTTGATTTCAGATCATATTGATTTCAGATTAAAATCAAATAAATTTCGGATTAAGACAGATTAAAATCGGGTTAGATCAGATTTTGTTCGAATCAAAATAAATTGCTTCTGAATAATGTTGTATTCGTTTTAAATCATCATCGAATGCCAACCTTTGACTCCAAATTTATACACACCCACGTAGTCATACAACCAAATTTTAAATTCAAATTTTGGCTTTTTAATTTTTTAATTTATTTTACAAACTAGTTAAAAATGGGGGAAAAATAAAAAAAAAGAAATTTTTTGAAAGTAGGGTAACCTTTTTCACACAAATAGTAACTTTAATATTTAATATTACATTAAATAAACCTAAGTTGGTAACCCTAGAGACATATTTAATATTACATTAAATAAACCTAAGTTGGTCCAATGTCAAAGCCCAATTATGAGACCCAAAATCCTAATTGTAGTAATAAATTCGTAGTTAAATAAATCAGCCTATCGAGTCCAATGAGGACCCAAACTCTTCAAGGAGTAGTCATAAGAGTCTAATGGGAATCAGCCTTCCCCATGGAAGGATCCAGAATTCTATCTAGAATGGGTAACTTGTCTACCAAGATACCAAACCCTACCCTAATTCCAAGGTATCCAATGCCTATATAAGGGCATGACCCTTCATAAATCAGAACTACGTGTTTTGGCTTGATTCTTGATATTTGCAAGATACATAGGCATCTTTTGAGGACAGATTAAGTAACTAAACACTTGATCAGCCATAGAAGCTCGAAGCTCTCTCTAACCCTACAATCAATACGCAATAAATACACCTACTTTTTAATCCATAACATTTGGCACCATGTCTGTGGGAAGAAGACATCAACCATGGTTAAGAAACGAAGAACATCATCAGCCTCGATTGATACCATACCCCTGAGCTCTACTCCACCCGTCACTTCTGATCCGCTCATTGCTACTGGACAATGGCAAGTACCCCCATCAACAGGTGTGTATGAATTTCAGTTCAAAATTTGGCATTTTTCCTATATTTATCTAATTTTTTAAATTATATTATAAACTAGATAAAAAATGGGGAAAAATAAAAAAAATGAAAATTAGTAAAAGTAGGGTAATATTCATCACAAAAATAATGAGTATGACCACTTGGTTTATGAATTTTAGTTCACATTTTTGTCTTTACTCTAATTTTACTTAATTTTTTGATTTATTTTACAAACTAGTTAAAAACGCGGGAAAAAATAAAGTTCAAAATTTGGTCATTTTCCGAATCAAATAAAATTATTTTTTCTTAAATTTTAGCAATAACATTAAAAAGGATGGTTTTTGACATCTTTACGGTTGGATCATCGAGAGATATTTTATAAAAAAAATAGAAATATGAATTAAGGACGAAACCTTGTTTAGGGGAATTAACTAGTCAAAGTACTAGTTGACTGCTAAATTACCAAATCAAATAAATTTAATTTTTTCTGAAAATTTTGAAATAACATGAAAATGGATGGTTCCACATCTGTATGGTTGTATTGTCAAAATTTTCTTTAAAAAAATTGAAGCATGAATCAGGGACGAAACACGGTTTAGGGGTACTAGTCAAAGTACTAGTTGACCGTAAAATTACCAAATCAAATAAATTTATTTTTTCCAGAAATTTTGAAAAAAAACATGAAAAATGATGGTTTTTAACATCCGTACGGTTGGATCGTCGAAAAATATTTTTTATAAAATTGAAACACGAATCAAGGACAAAATCCTGTTTAGGGATACTAGTCAAAATACTAGTTAGCCGTATTAATTAAATTTATTTTTTTTCTGAAATTTTAGAAATAACATCAAAAAGGATGGTTATTGACATCCCTACAGTTGGATCATTGAGAAACATTTTTAAAAAAAATATTTTCACTAATTTTTCATTTTTTTTATTTTCCCCATTTTAAACTAATTTGTATAATAAATTAAAAAATTAAATAAATCAAGAAAAAGGCCAAATTTTGAATCAAAATTCATACACACCCAAGTAGTCATACTCACTATTTGTATGCTGAATTTTACCCTACTTTAAGTGATTTTCCATTTTTTATATTTTTCCCCCATTTTAAACTATTTTGTAAAATAAATTATAAATTTAAATAAAAATTGGAAAAGGGACAGATTTTGAGCTAAAATTAATACACACACTCAAGTAGTCATACTCACTATCTGTGTGATGAATGTTACCCTACTTTCACTAATGTTTCATTTTTGTTTTTATTTTCTCCCATTTTAAACTAGTTTGTAAAATAAATAAATAAAATAAAATAAATAGGAAAAATGCCAAATTTTGAACTAAATTTCATACACACCCAAGTAATCATACTCACTATTTGTGTGATGAATGTTAACCTATTTTCAATAATTTTCTATTTGTTTGATTTTTTTCTCCATTTCTAACTAGCTTACAAAATAAATTAAAAAATTAAACAAAAATAAAAAATTGCCAATTTTACAACTAAAATTCATACACACCCAAGTAGACATACTCACTATTTGTGTGATGAATATTTCCTTACATTCACTAATTTTATATTTTTTTGATTTTTCTCTCATTTTTAACTAGTTGGCAAAATAAACTAAAAATAAATATGAGAAAAGGGCCAAATTTTGAACTAAATTTGATACACACCCAGTTAGTCGTACTCACTATTTGTGTGATGAATGTTACTTACTTTCGATCACTAATTCTTCATTTTCCCCCCATTTTTAACTAGTTGGTAAAATAAATTAAAAAATTAAATAAAAATGGAAAAAAGACCAAATTTTGAATAAAATTCATACACACCCAAGTTAAAGATGTTCAAAAAGCCTGAAGCCCAAAATCCGGCCCAATCCGATCCAAAAAAAACCCGAAAAACCCGGTCCGATTTGGCCCGGCCCGAGGACCTAAAATGGGCCTCCTATTGTTCATCACTAGGAAGAGTTCCTTGTGGCCTACTAAGTAAGGCACTTGCAATCTGTCCTATCTGGGTTTCCAAGACTTTCTGGCCAGCTTGTAGGTTCTTTACCGCTATCCACACCTCATCCGATTTATCATTAGATGATTGCCCCATATGAGCCTGGGGCTGTTGCTGCTGAAATCCAGGAGGTTGATATGGTGTCCTTGGAGCATAAGGTTGTTGATAGCCTTGATTGAATGGCTTTGCTTGCTTATAAGGCTGTTAAAAAGGTTGTTGTGCACTTTGATTGTTGCTCCAGCTGAAGTTGGGATGATTCCTGTTGTTAGGATGATAAGTGGCTGGAACTGGTGCAGCAGGTCTCTGGAAATTACTCACGAACTGTGCTGATTCAGAAGAGATAGCACACTGATTCGTCTCATGTGCGCCCGCACATAGCTAACAAACACTAGCCACCTGCTGAACTCCATAATTAGCAAGAGAATCCACCTTCATAGCAAGAGCCTTCAACTGAGCTGTAATCATTGAAGCTGTATCTACTTCCAAAAATCCTGCTGCCTTGCCTTGAGATAGCCTTTGGGTTGGATTTTGATATTCATTAGCAGCCATCATCTCTATAAGATCATAAGCTTCATCATAGCTCTTTGCCCACAGAGCTCCTCCTGATGCTGCATCTAGCAAGGGCCTAGATTGTGCTCCCAACCCATTGTAAAACCCATTAATAACCATCCAATCAGGCATGCCATGATGAGGACACTTGCGTAGCATCTCCTTGTAGCGTTCCCACGCCTCACACAAGGTCTCGCCAGATTGCTGTTGGAATTGAGTCAACTGGTTCCTTAATGCTGTAGTTTTCGCCATAGGGAAGAATTTAGTAAGGAACTTCTGAGCAAGATCTTCCCATGTAGTACTGGAACCAGGTGGCAAAGAGTGTAGCCAGCTCTTAGCCTTATCCCTCAGAGAGAATGGGAAAAGCCTCAACCTGATAACATCATCTGTCACACCATTACATTTGAAAGTGTCACAGATTTCGATAAAGTCCCGAACATGCATGTTGGCATCCTCCATAGAAGCACCCCCAAACTGAACCGAGTTCTGCACCATCTAAATTGTGCCCGGCTTGATCTCAAAGTTGTTCGCTGCAATAGCTGGCCTAATAGTGCTAGACTGGATGTCATTGAGTTTCGGCTGAGAATACTCCTTCAAAGCCTTAGCTGCTGCTGCATCTGCCATCGTTACTGTATTTTCAGATTCCTCTTTCTTATCCTCTTTATTCTCTACAAGATCATCTTTTGCCAGTTTTTGTAAACGAGCTTGCAAACGTGTTTGCATACAAACCTAAGTACCTGCAAACACCACGAAACAAACAAACTAGGTAAGAAATCCGAGTCAGTGAATGCTAGCGACCACTGATGACAAGCACATAAACTAAAATAAAAACACCGATGATCCCCGGCAGCGGTGCCAAAAAAACTTGTTATGCAAAATCACGCAAGCGCACGTTGTCACAAGTAATATATGATTAAATCAAGTTCGTTCCCACAGAGATCTAGAATGGTGTTCAATTCAATTAATGTACCTATGTACCGATGTATGGTTTTTATCCACTGCTAAGACAAATAACAAATTGGATTTTTATTAACTACTAAATTAATTATCAAACTAAAGATTAACTAATTAAAGAGATTAAAGTCGAATTACTAATATGAGAATAAAACATGGAATCCTAGTTTCATCATCTATTTCACTTAGAGTTGCAGCCTTTAATTAAAACATGCGATGGGTTTGATATCTGATCGAATAACACGAAAAGAGTAAAAGTTACCTCTCGGTATACTAGTACCAATCTACGCATACATCCACAAAAGAGATAGAAGATGAATAGGCACCTATTATGTTTAGACCCTATATCTCTATAGAATTTGAAAACATAAAGGTTGAAGCACAAGTTATCCACTTAGATCACATATGGTAGCATTATATCTCTATTGATGCCACAAATCATGATGTCAAAACACCAACCTATCCTATGCTAGCATGGCAAGTTCTAAATCTCAAGATCCACTCTCGTTTAGCAAGAGATTAACAAATTAGATGTTCGCGACGCACCTAAATTCAATAAGCACAACCATACAAGGATATCAAAAATTCACCACACATAAATCTTTAAGGCATGCAAACTACTAAGCTACATAGATAAATCCACTAGGATCCCACAACAACGATTAGTTCATAATAAAACTTTTCGTCACCATGGGATTAGATGAAAACATGATAATTGACAAAATATAAAAAGAAGAAATAATATTAATAGTAAAAGAACACAAAAGATGAAGTAGATCTTGATCCGTTGCTTGTCACAAGCGTTGAATCTCCTTCTCCTTTTCTCTCTTGCAATTCTATGTTACAATAATAAAACGATCATCTAAATTACAAGGCTAAGATGTGTTTATATAGGCCTAGATATCTTGCCCAACAAGAAAAACAACCTAGAATACAATTGGAAATAGGTTTGGGTACCAAAAAATACAATTAAAATTCGAATAAGGGCAAAACGGAGATTTTTCAGCAAAACAGAATTTTTTTCAGCAATTTTCTCCCGCAGGAGCGCTGCCTGCGCAGCTACCAGCGCAGCCTGCATTGTTCCTTCTGTTCAGAGCGCAGCCTGCGCAGCTCCAAGCGCAGCCTGCGCTACCTTGGCTGTTCAGGCTGCTTTCTGCAGATTTTTTTCTTCTTCGTTTCTCGTCCGTTTTCTTCCGTTCCTTTTGCATTCACTTCCCGTCTTCATTCCAATGTCTTGAACACTCTTGATAGTTGATATTAAGTCACCATTCTTCATTTCATAGCATAATCAACTCCAAAATCAACGGAAAATTCACCCTTAATCGATAATTCTCCAAATCTGCACAAGTAAATAAAACACATAAAAACTACGACAAACTTGAGGCCAAATACACCAATTTAAACCGATACGGAATGTTCCAAGTGGATATAAAATCCACTTATCACACCCCCAAACTTAAACCGATGCTTGTCCTCAAGCATAAACAATTATACTAACTAACTAACTAGTACCACTTCCGTAGGTGATCACGGTTGCATTTGGCATATGCAACAAGCCCTTTAAACCCCTAGGCAGCCCTAGTGGACGAGTAAGGTCTCGTGAGGGCCTTTAGCGAATGTACCCACAAAATCCAATGCAATGCAATGCATGAATGCAACTAATATGAAAATGCAAATTACTACTACTAATATCCTACCATACCTTCAAATCCTCTCATGCCATATCAACTTAAGAATCAAAGTAAATACGCAATGTCTTGGTGTCGAAAGTGTAAGTATTCACATAGTCTACTCAATGAACATGAATAAGTTCTCACAAGCCCATATCAAATGTTAGAATAAGTTAGTAAACATGCTAAGCCTACAAGAGTACATCTTTGAGACAACACTCGGGATCTCATACGCAAGAACAAGCAAACACTCACAATCCACTCACAAAAGAATATTCACTCAAGAACAAGGGTAAGTGTATCACTCAATTCCAACAAAATCATAAACACGCTTGACATTTGGTATCAATCTAACTCTTAACACAACATACATCAATGACGATAATCAAAAGGTCTTTAATTGGGTTGTAACGGGGCTAGGGACAAGGTATGTCAAGTAAGACAAAACAGGTGAAGTGTCAAAAGTTAGTAAGTACCATAATACATCGTACACAACACCATATTTCCCCCCACATAATTTTTACTAAAAACAAGCACTCGACTAGTCGACTGAAATAGGATCGCAACAAACACAAACATGCTCTCATAATATATATTTTTTCTTTTTTTCCATATTTTTTCTTTTCTTTTTCTTTTTTTTTTTTCGAGAGCTAAATATAACACAAACAATAATATAAACAATAACAATGATCCCATGAATTTATTACATATGCCGACTATCAAGCAAACAACCAAACCCAATTTTCAATATTTCCCCCAAAAGTAAGACCAACAATAAACCCCTCCTTGCACACCTTATTACTCCTTTAAGCACTCTACTAGCCTTTGACAATGTGGGTTCAAATTAATGTATGGCCAATACAAGAAAAAGGTCTAGGCAAGTAATGTGGTATGTCACCGAAAAAATAGGATTAAGATCAACGGGTTAACTAATTGATCATGTAAACATGGTATGGTAATATGGGAAAATATGTGGTTATTCCTAAATGCCTTTATCATTTTAATCGTCAAATAATGTCATGCGTTTCAAGAAAGACCTCAAACAACTGCTAGCAATGCAAACAATCCGTGGACACTCAAGCAAACGAATAAATTTCAAATATGCAATATGCAATAAGGCTCAAAACTCACTTGGTGGCAAAACATACTCAATCCCAAGCAAAAATCTCTCTAACGCACCAACTTGTATTCAAAGCATGCAAGCTAAATCATCTTGCACATATTCATGTCCTTCTAATTACTTACAACATTCAAAAAATCTACTAGCTTCAACTTACTAGTGTATGTGTGTGCACAAGAACAAAGCATATCACTTCTCAATCAAAAGCGTCAACAACACAAAATTCCTATCAAACATGGGTGCAAATGCAACTATTATGAACTCACATGATATACGAAAATAAAAACAGAATGTCCTATATGAAACAAACGTAAATAACACGAACATAAATGCATAATTTACTACTACTAATATTCAAAGTATGAAATCCTATATGAACAAATAATACAACAACAACTACTAATCCCTCAAACCACCCCCAAACTTGAAATATTCAATGTCCTCATTGAATGGAAGTAAATACAAGGGATAGCAAAAAACATACCTGAAAACACCGAAACACATGGGTTGCCTCCCACGAAGCGCTATCGTTAACGTCATTTAGCCGGACAAATATGATTCAAATCATGGTGGCTCGAAGATCGCATTTGACTTGTCCTTAGCAGAAGGACCATTCACCCATTGGTTGACAACCTTCTTGCTATCTTCCCACCTCTTTCCTAAATCAAACTTCACTATGCCCCTTCCTCCAACCGACTTTTTCTTTTTCTTCTTCACACCTCTAAGGTGCTTATGCTTCACAGTCGATTGATAAGAACACTCCTCTACCTCATCATCCATGCTCCACCTTCTTAACACATTATCGTGACGCTATTCAAAAATTAACAACTCATCATTCAGAAGAACATACTTCAAATGGGATGGAAGTTTTCCAAGCTTGACATTCAAGAGATCTCGTATTGAAGAACTGTCAATGGAATCACTGATAGGATGCTTTAGCACATGCATGTCAGATTTTTCGCTCAATAACTGATCAAACTTCTTTCTCTGACCCGTATCAACTATTTCCACACTACAACACTCTTCATCCTCTGTTGGAAATTTCATGGCCTTGAACACATTAAAGGTGACACTCTGATCTTGCACCCTCATTGTAAGCTCTCCTTTTTGCACATTAATCAAAGTCTTTCCTGTAGCCAAGAACAGTCTTCCCAATATTATGGGAATCTTCTTATCTTCTTCAAAATCCAAGATAACAAAATCAGCTGGGAATATGAGCTTATCAACCTTCACCAAAACATCCTCCACTATACCCCTCGGATATGTGATCGTCCTATCAGCCAACTGCAAAGAGATGTTAGTTGGCTTTGGCTCCGGTAGACCAAGTTGCTTGAAAACAGACAAGGGCATAAGATTGATACTAGCTCCCAAATCACATAAACACTTGTTAAAAGACAACTTCCCAATGGTGCATGGAATTGTAAAGCTTCCTGGATCCTTAAGTTTAGGAGGCAATTTCTGTTGCAACACCGCAATGCACTCTTCTGTTAATGCCACTGTTTCAAATTCTTCCAACCTTCTCTTCCTTGACAAAATATCCTTCATGAACTTTGCATATCTTAGCATCTGCTCCAACGCTTCAACAAAAGGAATGTTAATAGACAATTTCTTGAAGACATCCATTAATTTCTGAAACTGTTTCTCTTGACTTTTCTACAAGCGTCCAGGAAATGGCGGAGGTGAATAGATCTGATTATTCTTTGAAGATTGCTCCGGAGTAGACTTTTCAACAGGTTTCTTGCTCTTCTCACCATCTAGCTCATCAGCTACTAAGTCAGATTTCTCAATTACTGGTAATGCAGATTTTTCAACATGCTGATTCTGAACATCTTCATCTTTCTCAGTTGCTGATTTAGGATCACTTGTGACTTTTCCAGATCTCAAAGTAACTGCATTGACCTGTTCTTTGTTGTCCCTCCTGCCTGGATTAACCTCCGTATCACTAGGAAGAGTTCCTTGTGGCCTACTAAGTAAGGCACTCGCAATCTGTCCTATCTTGGTTTCCAAGACTTTCTGGCCAGCTTGTAGGTTCTTTACCGCTATCCACACCTCATCTGATTTATCATTAGATGATTGCCCCATATGAGCCTGGGGCTGTTGCTGCTGAAATCCAGGAGGTTGATATGGTGTCCTTGGAGCATAAGGTTGTTGATAGCCTTGATTGAATGGCTTTGCTTGCTTATAAGGCTGTTGAAAAGGTTGTTGTGCACTTTGATTGTTGCTCCAGCTGAAGTTGGGATGATTCCTATTGTTAGGATGATAAGTGGCTGGAACTGGTGCAGCAGGTCTCTGGAAATTACTCACGAACTGTGCTGTTCAGAAGAGATAGCACACTGATTCGTCTCATGTGCGCCCGCACATAGCTCACAAACACTAGCCACCTGCTGAACTCCATAATTAGCAAGAGAATCCACCTTCATAGCAAGAGCCTTCAACTGAGCTGTAATCATTGAAGCTGTATCTACTTCCAAAAATCCTGCTGCCTTGCCTTGAGATAGCCTTTGGGTTGGATTTTGATATTCATTAGCAGCCATCATCTCTATAAGATCATAAGCTTCATCATAGCTCTTTGCCCACAGAGCTCCTCCTGATGCTGCATCTAGCAAGGGCCTAGACTGTGCTCCCAACCCATTGTAAAACCCATTAATAACCATCCAATCAGGCATGCCATGATGAGGACACTTGCGTAGCATCTCCTTGTAGCGTTCCCACGCCTCACACAAGGTCTCGCCAGATTGCTGTTGGAATTGAGTCAACTGGTTCCTTAATGCTGCAGTTTTCGCCATAGGGAAGAATTTAGTAAGGAACTTCTAAGCAAGATCTTCCCATGTAGTAATGGAACCAGGTGGCAAAGAGTGTAGCCAGCTCTTAGCCTTATCCCTCAGAGAGAATGGGAAAAGCCTCAACCTGATAGCATCATCCGTCACACCATTATATTTGAAAGTGTCGTAGATTTCGATAAAGTCCCGAACATGCATGTTGGCATCCTCCATAGAAGCACCCCCAAACTGAACCGAGTTCTGCACCATCTGAATTGTTCCCGGCTTGATCTCAAAGTTGTTCGCTGCAATAGTTGGCCTAATAATTCTAGACTGGATGTCATTGAGTTTCGGCTGAGAATACTCCTTCAAAGCCTTAGCTGCTGCTGCATCTGCCATCGCTACTGTATTTTCAGATTCCTCTTTCTTATCCTCTTTATTCTCTACAAGATCGTCTTTTGCCAATTTTTGTAAACGAGCTTGCAAACGTGTTTGCATACAAACCTAAGTACCTGCAAACACCACGAAACAAACAAACTAGGTAAGAAATCCGAGTCAGTGAATGCTAACGACCACTGATGACAAGCACATAAACTAAAATAAAAACACCGATGATCCCCGGCAGCGGTGCCAAAAAAACTTGTTATGCAAAATCACGCAAGCGCACGTTGTCACAAGTAATATATGATTAAATCAAGTTCGTTCCCACAGAGATCTAGAATGGTGTTCAATTCAATTAATGTACCTATGCACCGATGTATGGTTTTTATCCACTGCTAAGACAAATAACAAATTGGATTTTTATTAACTACTAAATTAATTATCAAACTAAAGATTAACTAATTAAATAGATTAAAGTCGAATTACTAATATGAGAATAAAACATGGAATCCTAGTATCATCATCTACTTCACTTAGAGTTGCAGCCTTTAATTAAAACATGCGATGGGTTTGATATCTGATCGAATAACACGAAAAGAGTAAAAGTTACATCTCGGTATACTAGTACCAATCTACGCATACATCCACAAAAGAGATAGAAGATGAATAGGCACCTATTATGTTTAGACCCTATATCTCTATAGAATTTGAAAACATAAAGGTTGAAGCACAAGTTATCCACTTAGATCACATAGGGTAGCATAATATCTCTATTGATGCCACAAATCATGATGTCAAAACACCAACCTATCCTATGCTAGCATGACAAGTTCTAAATCTCAAGATCCACTCTCGTTTAGCAAGAGATTAACAAATTAGATGTTCGCGACGCACCTAAATTCAATAAGCACAACCATACAAGGATATCAAGAATTCACCACACATAAATCTTTAAGGCATTCAAACTACTAAGCTACATAGATAAATCCACTAGGATCCCACAACAACGATTAGTTCATAATAAAACTTTTCGTCACCATGGGATTAGATGAAAACATGATAATTGACAAAATATAAAAAGAAGAAATAATATTAATAGTAAAAGAACACAAAAGATGAAGTAGATCTTGATCCGTTGCTTGTCACAAGCGTTGAATCTCCTTCTCCTTTTCTCTCTTGCAATTCTATGTTACAATAATAAAACGATCATCTAAATTACAAGGCTAAGATGTGTTTATATAGGCCTAGATATCTAGCCCAACAAGAAAAACAACCTAGAATACAATTGGAAATAGGTTTGGGTACCAAAAAATACAATTAAAATTCGAATAAGGGCAAAACGGAGATTTTTCAGCAAAACAGAATTTTTTTCAGCAATTTTCTCCCGCAGGAGCGCTGCCTGCGCAGCTACCAGCGCAGCCTGCGCTGTTCCTTCTGTTCAGAGTGCAGCCTGCGCAGCTCCAAGCGCAGCCTGCGCTGCTCCAAGCGCAGCCTGCGCTGCCTTGGCTGTTCAGGCTGTTTTCTGCAGATTTTTTTCTTCTTCGTTTCTCGTCCGTTTTCTTCCGTTCCTTTTGCATTCACTTTCCGTCTTCATTCCAATGTCTTGAACACTCTTGATAGTTGATATTAAGTCACCATTCTTCATTCCATAGCATAATCAACTCCAAAATCAACGGAAAATTCACCCTTAATCGATAATTCTCCAAATCTGCACAAGTAAATAAAACACATAAAAACTACGACAAACTTGAGGCCAAATACACCAATTTAAACCGATACGGAATGTTCCAAGTGGATATAAAATCCACTTATCATAAGGTAGTTTTTTGAATAATAAATGTTGTTCAATATTGGCGGGGTGTAGTTGTATTTTATTTTGGAGCCTCGGGTATTTTCGATGTTTTCATCGCTCCAGTCGTAGCCCCGACTTTATAAATGTATTTACAATTAAATCAAAAAATTTATTATTTATTTTAGTTGTCAGGATAATCAAATCGATAAATTTTTAATATTTCGGCTTTAATATAATAATAGAGATAAGTTTGTAACAAGAGAATATTTATTTGTTGGATAATTTTTTATTCAAGTATTTTCAATTTCAAATATATATCTGATTATCACTTTGAGTTTATGTTCGGTTCAAATAAATTTTATTCGGATTTAATCGGTTTCTGGTTATTATCGGTTCTAATATTTCGAATTATTTTCGATTCAGATAATTTTTGGATCGGATCAAATTGGTTTTCGGATCATTATCAGATTTGACTATAATGTACTAATTTCGGTTAGGATCTCAATTCCAAAAATTTCGGTTCGGTTCTCCAAATCCAGATCCATTTTAGCAGGTCTAGGTGGTACCGTTTATTGAAAAATATGATGTATGATCTAAAATAATGTTGGTTTGTCCTACCTGATCACAAATTTGTACTAAAAAAAAAATTCGATTAAATTTGATTGCACAAACTCGATTATATCATGTCAAATTTAGGATCAATTTCATATATTAATGATCAATTTAAAATTTACTAAAATTAATCAATTTTAAAACTGGTCAAATCTAAAATTTTGGTCAAATTTATCCCATCAAATTTATTAGATTTGAAAGGCGGGAAGTTTGTCGCATAAGCAATTTTTTGGTGGCTTTTTAAATTTGATCGGATACGATCGAATTAACGACCGGGAAAATTTGTTGATCTTCAAACTTTGAATTTTATTTTTAAATAATTACTTGAGAATCCCTGTGATGTGTTGCAGTTGTTAAAACGAAAAAAATGCACCTGGTTGATATGATTCAGCAGTACCTGGAGTAGGTCATCTCAAAGGGAAAGGTAGCTCAAATCCTGGCCAGAATCGTAATCATGAAGACAGTAAAATCTTCATGCAGTCTTTGTTGTGGCAGAAATTCTGGAAGACATTTAGGTTAAAAAATTCATAAAAATAATTACATTATTTAAATATCTTTTGAATTTATACATGATGGCAGAATATTTAAAGGTCTAAATTAGTATTTTATACTCCCTCCGTCTTTTTCATTTCTTTACACTTTCTATTTTGAGCCGTCTCTTCCATTTCTTTGCATTACTAAAAATAGTAACTTTTAACAATTTAAAATACATTATTACATCCACTACTTCACTCCACTTTTTCAACACTTTACACTATTACACCCACTACTTCACTTATTTTAACAATAAAATCACTATTACACCCACTACTTCATTTATTTTAATAATATTACATTCATTATCTTGGTATCCGTGCAAATATCAAACGTAAAGAACTCCAATGGACGGAGGGAGTATATAGTAGTGGTACTTTTGGTTTCAGTACTGTTCAACATCATTTAAGCACAGCTAGCGTGATCTCTTGCAAGCTTTAGATTTCCTTCCTCTGATGACATTGAAGAAACTATTTTTATGATAATTAATATACTCCAACCGGGGTATGATTAAAAAATCCTAGTACTAAAGTTATTCGGTTGATTTTTTTATAAAAATAATAAATATGATTATATTATAGATTACAAAATTTATACAAAACAAAAAAATATTTTTATATATATGTCGTTTATCTAATTTCATATTTTAAAATTTATCTATTATATCATTATTAGTAATATTGAAATTCTTTTGTTCCGTGCATTTACAACGGTACTTAGTTTGAAGGAAAGAAATATTTTGAACATCTATAGGTGTATACATTTGTATTTTAATGGTATAATTAAGTTCACCAGGTGTTTAATTAATTTTATTGGACCATTTCCAAGAATCTACTAACTCATTCTTAAAAATAATATAAATAATTACATTTTTAATAAGTTATTATTTTGTTTATAATGCCAACTCAAACAACACTTTATATATTTATTCTTTATATAAATTATACTCCCTGGTAAAAAAATTATCCCAAATTACATGTTCCCTCCTTTTTTTACATACAAATTTAAGGATAATTTTTTCAAAACTGTCCCCACATTTATTGTTTCCAATGTTTCACTTTTTTAAAATTTAATTCCATTTTCATTTTTCAATCCATTAATTAAGGTATTTATTGAAAAAATTTATCCAACAAAACTTTTTCTTAATAAATGTAATTTTTTAAAAAGTACATAAAAAATAGGAGTAGTTCATATTTCAATCCTATTATAACAAAAATTTGAATTCAAGGAAGGGAATTGGAGGTAGCGAAATAAAAGCCAGGATTTTAAAAATGAGAAAAATGAATGAACTCTTAAATTTCTAAAAAATTAGTAAGAGTCACTTAAAAGTCAAAACTCTAATTTTTATATTTTAGCAAAAAAAATAAGTCTACGTCTTTCATGTTCTCTCCTATACGTTCGTGACTTTTCTTCAATGCGGTGCCAGTATATATGTACCTGTGTTGCTATATTGTTTGTCTTTTATGCAACGATGGCCCGCCTTTTCTTGTACTGGTTTGGCTTACTAGGGTTGCCTCTCTTTTGGCTGGAATGCAATGTCGATAATTTGTGTGTTCCTCCTCCGTTCATGTCTTCATGAGTTATAGTTACCCCTTCCAATTTTACATTTGACATGTGCCACGTGAATATGACACGAAACAATACGAAAAATATGATTTTGGATTTCAATTTTTGGTACATGAAATACGAAAGTACACGAACTTGAAATTATACAAAATATTTAGTGTCGGATATGAATTTACATTTTAGATACACGAAATTACACGAAATATTATATATATAATTTTTGTTTTTTATATTTTTATTTCTTACGTTCGTTTTGGGTACACGAAAGTACACGAAATATTATATTATAATTTTTTATATTTTTATTTCGTGTACTTTCGTTTCGTTTCGTGTTTACACGAAATATTTCGTTTCGGGTTTGGGTAGGTAGTCAAGTACATGAAATGATTTCGGGTCGGTTTCGATTTTAGTTCTGAGTACAAAAAAACACGAAAGTACAGTACACGATACGATTGTCAGGCCTAGTTATAGTGCCTTTGATTTTTTACGGCTTGAACTGTGAAAAAATCGTTTTCTGGAAAAAAAAATTAACATTAATATGTATATTTATTTAGAAAAAGAATATTCAAAACAAAACATAAAAAATGAAAATTACTATTATTCAGGAATTGATTACTACTTCAGAGTGTTGTATAGGGTTGTTTACACTACTATGTTTAATTAACTAAGCATTATTAACGTATTTAACTCAAAATTACACTAGCTATTAATGTGTACGTTGGTGTATCAGTTACTAATAAGCTTATTCTGTTAACTTGTTAACAACTTTTATTAATGCCACTAAACTATAGGACGTATCAAAAAAATGTGAATTGGAGTATTAGAGTTGGGTTTTTTTATCGAGTTTTTAGAGCCTAAGGGAATTTGAAATTTTCTTTGGAATTTGATTCAGATTTTAAACGAACCGATTCTAGTTTGTCCATCGTTTATATATCCTTAGCTATAGTTGAGGTATTCTAAATTTAGCTTTAGTCTTTATTTCCAATTTGAAGCCTAATAAATTCAAATCAATTTTATTAAAATGGCCCAAGAAAAATCAGTATATATGAGTTAAAAGCATAAAATAAATAAATCAAGAAAAACTTTTGCCTTAACTGCGCAAGTCATTAATTATATGCTATACATATACACTGATTCACATGGAATATGAGATAGACGATCTTATACTATGGTTGTTTAGTGTTTACTGTTTTGTGATGATCTTTCGTCAAATGACTGGTTCTTGTTCCAGAGATGTTATTTATTTATTATTGAGTGAAGAGTTTGTCGATTAACAATTGTTGTGGAATAAAAAATAGGGAGTATTTATTGCGTATTAACTACTAGGGATTGTGGAAGCTTCGAGCTTTAATGGCTGCACTTGTGTTTCGTGACTCAATATGTCCTCACAAGATGCCTATGTATCTCTGTATTGTTAGAGAATCAAGCCAAGACGTAGTTCTAGGTGATGGTGCCCTCAGGGCTATGGCGACGAGTTGAGGGCTCACCTAGGACGTAGTGGCTTGTATGTCCTTATTCGAGGATTGAGCCAAAACGTAGTTCTGAGAATGAGGGTACGACCCTTTATATAGGCTTGAGAAGTCTTAGAATCGGAGTAGGGTTAGGAGATTTGGTGGGCAAGTCACCTCCTTGGAGAATATTCTAGATCTTATCTTGTAGGAATCAGTTTCCATCTTTAATTAGGTGCCTTGGAGGCTACACCATAAAGATATGAGAAGTGCTACAGGTACCAAATTGAGTACCAAAATTGGGTACCAAATGACATGGCAACAAACACTTGTCATTTTCAAATTTTTTGATTGGATGGCCCTGGCGGGCCCAGTATAACTATAACCAATTAAAACAAAGCCACATCATTTTGTGACAATTTTTGGTACCTAATTTTGGTACTTCTAGCATTTTTCTAAAGATATTGTATCATTATTTGACTCCTATTTCCAAGCTGTTAATTAACCCCCAATATTAATTACGAAATTACTCCCTCCGTCACTTTTTAGTTGGTACATTTGCAAAAAACACACATATTAAGAAAGAATTAATTATTTAATTTGTTTCCATGTTTGCCCTTAGTTTTAACATTAAATGATGAGTTATGAGTGTGTATATTAAATATAAAGTCAAACATTGGTATTAGAAACAAAGGGGTATATATGGAAAATTTGGTAAAAATATGTATTGGAACATGTAATGTGACAACTATTTAGGGACAATTTTTTTTTGCAAATGTACCAACTAAAAAGGGCCGGAAGGAGTAATATTTAATTAGGGTTTTGGGCCTCATTAATGGGCTTCGTATTTTGACCAAACTATATTTAATTAATGCATCATTAATTGTGTCCCTAGGACTTATTTTTAGCCCATATCAACAATCTTCATGATCTTGCCGACATATCATATATACCTGTCACTGTATGTTAGTTTCATTCATGACGTTTACCTGGTGATCTCAAAGTTATTTAAAATTTAGAGTATTGAACTAAACTTTATATTAGCCTATATGGATATGCTTTATAAGGCTAGTTCGACAGTTTAAGAGATATGTACATTAGGCTTGGATTTTGATAATTAATCTGCAAACGGTAAGAGAGAATCGAAAATAAGTCTATATATCGCGAAAAGTATAGCTAAAAAAAAATATTTACAAATTTACTTTATAAATTTATGAATATGATATACAATTTTTTATGATATAAAATATGATATACAATTTTTTTTATGATATTTTTAAAAAATATAAATATTATTATATAATGTGTTTAATTTGTTGGTCAAAATTGGTCATAGTTAAACTCAAATAAAAATTATGGCACCTGGAGTACATAATATAGCAAGCTAATTGAAAAAAAATCATACTCACTCCGTCCCGGCCATTTGTTTACATTTGGTTTGGGCACGGAGACCAAGAATAGTGGGTGTAATATTGTTAAAATAAATGAAGTAGTGGGTGTAATAGTGATTTTATTATTAAAATAAGTGAAGTAGTGAGTGTAATAGTGATTTTATTGTTAAAATAAGTGAAGTAGTGGGTGTAATAGTGTAAAGTATTGTTAAAATAAGTGAAGTAGTGGGTGTAATAGTGTTAAAACTTACTATTTTAGGAAACGTAAAGAATTGGTTGGGACGTCCCAAAAAGGAAAGTGTAAACAATTGGTTGGGACAGAGGGAGTACATATGGACCAGGGGACAGGAGAAAGGGAAAGAAGAAAAGAGGAGGGGATGTGAAAGTGACTTACCAATTAGTACGTATCATAACAGTGTGAGTAGCTAGGTTAACTCAACAACCATATTTTGCTTTTCGTATACTTTAGAAATCAATATATTGGAGGTTGGAGCTGGTATGTACTACTGTATGTACTGAAGTCTGAATATCAGCTTTAAGTTGCTACACTATTTATTCAAGTGAACGGTTATTATATGCATGTGGATGTACCTGAGTCTGGTTATAATTGTAAACGGCCGACATTAGAATAGAATGTACTCTTTCCGTCTCTAAATATCATTCATGTTTTGATTGGACACGTTTACCAATGCATATTTTTTATTGTTAATATCTTCAGTTTTGTATTAGTTTAAAATAAAAACTTCATTGTATTAAAGTACTCATAAGTATGAATCCAACAAGATCACTCATGACTATATTTGGTCTTATAGATTAAACGTAAATTAGTAATTTGTCACATGTTATGAACAATCCCGACATTTCAAATAAGGAAAACAAAAAGAGAGACAGAGGGAGTATCGTATTATTAAAGCAAAATGTGATTAACGCTTCGCTTAGAATCTAATCCGAGCAAATTAAATTAATTACGATTTCATTTTTCTATCGGAAAAGGTTCGTTTTTTAGATCTTACCCTAGTTGGAGGCTTTATCAATGGAGAAATGCTAGAGTTCCCAAAAAGGTTTCCAAAATCATTCCCAAATAATGAGATTGATTACTATATTATTGGTTGTTCCTTAAATTAATGAGATGGATCCATCGTATATACATATGAATCCACGGATAAAAATAATCCACCTATCACTCAAGAACAAATTTGGGAACTGTTTCGGGGTGCGTAGCATTGCTCTTATCAATGTGTCTCATTTCCTTGACTATGTATAATGTTATAATCTGCCTCCGCCGCCGCCAAGGAGTAATTCTGTCGCAAGGAGCTCTGGGATGGGGAATCCCAATCATTCAGGGGGTTCGCACCGGAGGTCGGTGACTCCTAGGATTCCTAATAGGCGACCGAGTCCGCGGATAGGTGGAGATCCTCCCGTTCTGATGAGTAATACTGAGCTTTTTGACCAGATCACTTATATGGGCAATACGATCAATCGAATGGGGGCAAGAATGGATGCAATGGAAAGGGAAAGGCAGTTTCTCGAAGAAACTCGCCTGAATCAGGAGGGGCGACGCCCAAACCATGGGTGGGAGGCGAGTTATCGAACACCAGTTGGAGATCGACGCGTTGGGAGAGAATTTGACATGAATTACCAGCGTAACCTATACAGGGAGATTCCTTTCGAAGGGGATGTTCGAGTTGTTGGGGAGATTGGAGGAAATCGAAGGTTCCGGGCTGTCACTCCCAGAGCTTTAACTTTTGGTGATCCCTATGTTGAACTCCCTCCAGATAGAGAGGATCCCAGACAGTCAAGCCAAGTAGAGGGAGTTCGAGCTAGCGGTCAGAGGATCTTGGAACAAGAAAGGCGCCGTTCTCATCATGAGAATGAAGCTACGGGAGATCCTGATCCTGCGGCATTCACAATGGTTCGAGCCAGGAACCATAATCCCCAAATGGGGACCCAGAACCATTACAGCTTAGGGTATGGGGAGAGGAGGTCCTATGCCAATCTCTTTAATCAAGCAGAAGGGAACCGGAGAGGACCCATAGAATCTAACTTGGAGAGAGATCTGATGGCCTCTCGCGGTTATAATTTTTCCCGTCCAGAGAATTCTACTGTTGGAGATCGGTATCGATTCGAAGAGATAATGAATCAACAGCGGCGCGAGGAGGCCCCCCGTGGAATTCCTGGGTTTGAGGATTTGGACTTAAATGCGTTGCGTAGGTTGTTGGCACAATCGGAGGGACAGGCAGGGGCTATGTTTGAGCCGGCCCCGTCTCCTTTCTCTTTGGCAGTACGGGAAGCACCCCTTCCACCATCTTTCAGGGGGGTGGGAGATCTAAGGTTCACGGGAAGTTCTGACCCAGCTGAGTATATTGCAAGGTTTAATACAGAGATGGAGCTTTACCAAGTGGAGGACCTGACAAAGTGTAGGTTGCTAGCCTCAACACTACGGGGGAATGCTCATCAGTGGTTTCAAAAGTTAGGACCGGGCTCAATCACTTCTTGGGATCAAATGCGGAGAATGTTTTTAATTCAGTTCCAATCTTCTATTGTCTACGCTCCCCCTGTCACGACTCTAGCCAATATAAAGCAGAGAGAAGGGGAGACTCTTCAATCTTATTTCAGACGGTTCAATGCTGAGGTCCCCACTGTTCGAGGAGCTTCAGATGAAACTATCAAGAACTTTCTCATAGCTGGGGTGAGAGTAAATTCGGATTTTTGGAAAGAGCTTCAACGAAAAGAACCATTGACTCTTGCAGATCTCTACGCGCAAGCTGAACCCTTTAAGAGGGAGGAGGAAGCCTTGAAGAGAAGTGATTATCCTGAAACTAGTCGTAGGGGCAAACGCAAGGATAGGTCTCCAAGCCCAAAAGGAGATGCGAGGAGGAATGGCCGAGTTGATGTCAATATTGTTGATACTTGGGAGTCAGACCGATCAAGGTCACCTAGCCCGCCACGGTATCCTCCACCACCCCTATATTCTTTGAAAGATCAGGGTCATCCCCAGAACAGTATCTTCACACCTCTGGTGGCGTCTATTGGACATATTTTTGAGGTAACAAAAAAGGAGGGATTGTATAAGACACCGCTCCCCCTTTCGAAGAATGCTCAAAGAGATAAAAAGAGATACTGTACTTATCACGAATCTCATGGCCATGACACTCATCAATGTCGACAATTGAGGGAGGAGATTGAACTGCTTATTAGGAATGGGAAGTTGACCGAATGGGTCAGGAAAGTAAAGGCGGACGTCCCTCCTCGGGAGGAGGCTAAGAGGGACGGTCCCGAAGACAAAGATAGGTCGGATAATCAGAAGAAGACCACGTTCGTGAAAGAGGCGAGCATTCACACTATTTTTGGCGGGCCTCATGTTGGCGGGAATGGAAGAAATGCTATGGAGAGATATGCTCGCGAGGCAAGGGACCCTCCTCTAACAAATGTAAATCATTTATCAGAAAGACCTCCTAAGCTGTTTAAGGGGGAGGATACACAGATAATTTTTTCAGAAGAAGACGCTAAATGGGTTCATCACCCGCACAGCGATGCTTTGGTGGTAAATGTAAGAATCGGGGCAAGGAGTGTTCATCGGGTATTTATTGATAATGGGAGTTCAGTGAATATTCTTTATTACGGAACTTATAAGAAGATGGGGCTTCTTGATAAAGAAATGACTCATGGAACGACCCACATTTACGGCTTTACAGGGGATTCTGTACGGGTCAAAGGTACTGTAAGGTTGTCGCTCACCTTGGGGGAAGACCCTTATTCAGCTACTCAAATGTTCGAGTTCTTGGTAGTTGATCAACCTACCTGCTATAATGCACTGCTTGGGAGACCGGTATTGAAAGAAATGAGGGTGGTGACATCAATATATCATCTAGCAATGAAGTTTCCTACTCCAGCGGGGATCGGATGTGTGAAGGGATGTCAATACGACTCCAGGGAGTGTTACAACAAGATGATGAAGTCTTCCTCAAAGGGTAAACAACGAGAGGAGATGCTGGACTTCAAAGAGGAAAGTGCTCAGGAAACCTTGAAATCGTTTGAACCTAGACCAGTTACCAATATGGTTTATACAGTGGAGTTTCCCGGCGAGGATGACTTGGCTAGTTACGAGACTTTAGTCAGGCAGAGTACTCCGCTCTTTCTGTTAGAGGCGCCACCTGTTTTGGGGAAGACTGTGGAAGTTACTATGGAAAATTCAGAAGCGGAGACTGCATTTGGGGAAGAGGTCGCAACTGACAGAACAAGGTATAGGGTGTTGATGATTGGGGCCCCTCCTCTTGTCAATCAAAATCCGTTTCAGGAAGGGATTGTTGAGGATGTCACTGACGAGGAAGAGGAACAAAGAAATCTTAGGGCAAAAAAGGGTAAATTTGTTATGGAGTATGGAGACACTCCGATGGTTGAATTTCCAGATGATTTGATGATTGGGAGAGAAGGACTTAAATCGCCAGGGGATGAAATTGTTTCTATCCGAGAAGTGGGAGAGTCCAGTGGAACAAAGGAAATGGAGTTTGACTTGGATCCTCGGTTACCCGAGCCCAAGAAGAATATGGGTCCAGCGGAAAACACTGTGCCGGTTCTGGTAGACGAGAGAGACTCGTCTAAGGTATTATACATTGGGGCGAGGTTAGAGTCAGGCTTAAGGGAGAGGCTAGTTGGCTTTTTAAAGGAAAATCTGGATGTTTTTGCTTGGAGTCATGCTGACATGGTAGGAATTGATCCTGAAGTAATGTGTCATCATCTCAACATTGATCCATCTAAGAAGGGTATTCGGCAAAAGCGAAGGGCGGTCAGTGGTGAACGGGCTACTGCCTTGAAGGAGGAGGTTGATCGGCTGCTAAATGTCGGGTTAGTTAAAGAGTCCTTTTACCCAGATTGGTTGGCGAATCCGGTTTTAGTGAAGAAGTCTAATGGAAAGTGGAAAGTCTGTGTTGACTTCACCGACTTGAATAAAGCATGTAAGAAGGATAGCTTTCCTTTACCTAGGATTGATCAGTTGGTGGATGCTACTGCGGGGCATGCTTTACTCAGTTTCATGGACGCTTATTCAGGATACAATCAGATACCGATGTATGCGCCTGATCAGGAAAATACTTCTTTCATCACAGATAGGGGGTTGTATTGCTATATTGGAATGCCTTTCGGGCTACTCAACGCAGGGGCGACTTATCAGAGGTTAGTAAACAGGATGTTCAAAGATCAGATCGGGAAAACAATGGAAGTTTACGTAGATGACATGCTTGTAAAGTCGAAGGAAGCAGAAGATCATATCCGGCATCTGGAAGAGATGTTTCAAATCCTAAGGAAATTTCGTATGAAGCTTAATCCACAGAAATGTGTGTTTGGGGTGGAATCTGGGAAGTTTTTGGGATTCATGGTGAATCACAGGGGGATAGAAGCGAATCCTGCAAAGATACAAGCTCTTCTTGATATGAGATCTCCACGAACAGTGAAGGAGGTTCAAAGTTTGACTGGGAGAATTGCTGCCTTGAATCGTTTTGTGTCCAAGTCTTCTGATAAGTGCAAAGAATTTTTCAAAGCTATCAAAGGTGTCGGGAAGAATTTCGAGTGGACTCTTGAGTGCGAGGAAGCTTTTCAGGCATTGAAAAATCATTTGGGATCTCCTCCGCTGCTATCAAAACCTCTTGAGGGCGAGGTTCTCATTTTGTACTTGGCTGTTTCGGAATACTCCGTTAGTGGGGTTCTCGTCCGAGAGGAAAATGAAGTCCAATATCCTGTTTATTACGTTAGTAAGAGGTTGTTGGAGGCAGAGATAAGGTATTCGAATATGGAGAAATTGGTGTACGCTCTGATTTTGGCTTCCAGGAAATTGCGACCTTATTTTCAGGCACATAGAATAGAGGTCCGAACATCGTATCCTTTGAGGCAGATATTGCATAAACCTGAGACTTCTGGGCGAATGTTGAAGTGGGCTGTGGAGTTGGGGCAATTTGATGTAGAGTATAAACCAAGAAGTGCTATAAAGGGACAGGCTCTTGCTGATTTTATTTTGGAATTTCCTCTAGCACATGAGGGCGATGCCTTGGCCGTGGTACCTAGCCCTCCTCCCGAGTTAATTCAGGAAAGGCCTACTTCGGCACCATGGTGGACTTTGTATGTGGATGGTGCATCAAACAATGAAGGTGCAGGTGCGGGGATTGTCTTGATCAGTCCGGAAGGACATCGTCTGAGGAGCGCGATTCATTTTGCTTTTCATGCAACGAATAATGATGCCGAGTATGAAGCTTTGATCTCGGGTTTGAAGCTCGCCCTCGAGATGAAGGTGGAAAATATAAACATCATGAGCGACTCAATGCTGGTTGTTTATCAGGTTAATGGGGGGTTTCAGGCTAGGGGACCCCGTACCGAGCTATACATGAAGTGTACCCAGAGATTGATGAGTTTGTTTCGGGAGGCGAAATTGGAGCAACTTCCTAGAAATGGTAATGAAGAGGCGGACGCTCTGGCTAAGTTAGGTTCTCAAAAGGAAGCCACTCTTTTAGGGGTTATCCCCTTGGAAGTCCAGAAGCAGCCCAGTGTCCCGGAGGTTGAATTAATGCAGGTCAATGTAACTGTGCGTGCTACTTGGATGACCCCAATCTGGAAATATCTGAAGGAAGGAATTCTACCAGATGATAGAGTCGAGGCTAGAAGACTTAGATATAAAGCAGCTCGTTATGTGGATTTTGGAGGTTCTCTTTACAGACGGGGTTTTAATCAGCCATTATTGAAATGCATAGAGGGAGAGGAGTGCAATTATGTCCTACGAGAGGTCCATGAGGGAATCTGTGGAAATCACTCGGGGGGTGGTTCTCTTGCGCAAAAGATATTACGGCAAGGATATTTCTGGCCTACTCTCCGGGAGGATTCAATGGTTTTTGCTAGATCCTGTGATAAATGTCAAAGGTATGCCAATTACGTGAACAGTCCTGCAGCTCCTCTCACTTCTTTGATGAGTCCTTGGCCCTTTGCTATGTGGGGAATTGATTTGATAGGAGAGCTCCCTAGGGGGAAAGGAGGGGTGAAGTATGCTGTCGTGGCAGTTGATTATTTTACCAAGTGGGCAGAAGCAGAGCCTCTAGCTTCAATTACGGCAAAAAAGTTGGTGGATTTTGTTTATCGGTCTATCATTTGTCGTTTCGGGATACCTTACAAGTTGATATCCGACAATGGGAAGCAGTTTGACAGTAAAGAGATGAGGCAGCTGTGTGAGAATTTGGGAATTAAGAAAAGTTTTTCTGCCGTTAGCCATCCTCAGACAAACGGCCAGACGGAAGCAGTGAATAAGATAATCAAGCACACGCTCAAGGCAAAGTTAGATGACAGTAAGGGGAGTTGGCCCGAAGAATTGCCTAATGTTTTATGGAGTTATAACACAACGCCTAGATCTACCACAGGAGAAACTCCTTTTTCTTTAACATATGGGTGTGAGGCCATGGTTCTAGTGGAGTTGGGTGCAGGGTCTTTTAGAAGAGATAATTACCAGCCGGAAGTGAATGAAGTTAATCATCGTCTTTATTTGGATTTGGCAGAGGAATTCAGAACGACTTCTCAAGCTAGGTTGGTATCTTACCAGCAAAGAGTGGCAAGGTTTTACAATTCAAAGGTTAGGGCGAGGCCTTTAAAGGTGGGCGATTATGTTCTCCGACGGGTGATGCCTAACACAAAAATCCAGAATCATGGAGTGTTTGGCGCTAATTGGGAAGGTCCCTATAGAGTGAGAGTAGTCTTATGGGAAGGAACTTATTATCTGGCCGACATGGAGGGGAAGCACATTCCGAGAGCTTGGAACATGGAACACTTGAAGAAATACTATCAGTAATGTATGTTCTACTTTTGTTATACTTTCCTTTAAATTATTATTTTCATGAAAGTCTAGGGGGGTAGTGCATGTACTCTTCCTTAGCCAGGATTTATATATTTATGAATAAAACATGCTTGTTTTTCTTGATTGTTTTTTTTCGTTTAAATTCTGTGATAGATGACCTCCTTTAAGGAGGATTTTCATAGATGTATGAAACGATGGTCTCCTTTGAGGAGAGTTTTAAAAATTAACTTCGGAAAATCCACCTCCTGTGAGGAGGGTATTTCTGGAATGGAGAACGACCTCCTTTGAGGAGGGTATCTCAAATTACCAAAGTCCTTGCAAAAACCGTACTTCCGGGGGGGATGTCCGTACTTCCGGCGCCTCATCAGGGCACGAACTTCGGGAAATCCACCTCCTGTGAGGAGGGATATTTCTGGAATGGGGAACGATCTCCTACGAGGAGGGTATCCCAAATTATCAAATCCTTGCAAAAACCGTACTTCCGGGGGGGATGTCCGTACTTCCGGCACCTCATCAGGGTTCGAGATTCGGAAAATCCACCTCCTGTGAGGAGGGTATTTCTGAGCTGAAACAATGATCTCCTTTGAGGAGAGTATCATAAAATCAATTAAGTTCTGAGGAAAATGACTCTCTTAGAGGGAGATACCCTCGAGAAGATATGGTAGTTGTTACTGTTGAAGGAAGAAATTTGTTAAAGTTAAAACTCATGAGTTAAGGCGAGATATGACAGATAGAGATGAAGGCATAAATAATCTACAACCTACTAAAAGGGGCGAGGCCTTTTAGAAGATAGAATTCATGCGGTCAACTTCTTATAGAAGGCGAGAACCTTATGTCTAGGCGAGATTGTCAGCTTGAAGAATATGCAGAAAGAGTTAAAAAGACAATTATAAAAAATAAACCAAGTGATTACAAGGGCGACGTCTTTAAATGGAGGACGCGCACTCCGGTTTCGAAATTAAGTTAAATGGATTACAAAGGGCGAGGCCATTAGAGGAGGGCCCGCACTCCTATTGTGTTCGCAATTATCATGAGTTCATATAGTCAGTTGCCAGTTGTATGAGTGGGCGAGACTTCTGTGGCATCCTTGTTCCGGGCTACTTCATTCTTTCTCGCCTCTTCGTCTTCGGCTGCCTTGAGCTCTGACGCTATCTTCTTGCGGAGGTCATCCTTTGCAGCTTCGATCAACTCAGCATTATCTGCTTTGAATGTAATCATATAACCTGGAGTTGAAGGGGCGAAGTGTTGAGCCCAGTTGTAATCAGGATCAGCTGCAAGAAAGTTCCGAAGATAGTCAAGGAATCCTGCACTATACGCCTCGCTTTGTCCTTTCCTCGAACTAGCAGAAAGCAAGTCGTTCTCGCTTTTCAACTTGGCAACCTCGTCTTCATGAGATTTCCTTAAGTTGTCGAGGTCGAAATTTGCCTTGTCCAACGCCAGCTGAAGTCTGTCAACATCATCTTTTCTAGCTTTGGTCTCGTTGTCGAGTTTTCTCTGAATCTCGCCCATCTTGGTGCTGTGGGAAGAAGCCTCGCTTTTTAGCTTTTTAAGAGATCTCTCTTGATCTTTAATAGTCGAGTTCTTCATAGCGAGGACCTTTAGGCCATGATAAAAAGCATCTCCAAGACCCGCCCTAAAGCTGAATTCAGCCTCCTCATCAGAACGATTCTTTAAAAGCTTAACATCATTATCAGTGAAATTTTCCGCAGCAACAGAGCCAAAGGTTGAAACAACCGAGTCAGAAGGCGAATCTTCAACCACAATTCCTTTGTGCTTTTTGTGTGGCTGGTTTTTGGTTACATCATCCCGCCTCCTATTCTTATCTTGTTTCTCGCCAGCATTGATAGTTGATGGAGTAGGGCGAGGTATATTCAAAATGACCGAAGGAGCAGGGCGAGATTGATTAGCCATGGCTGAAGCTGTGGGTGCATCAGCGTATGGGTTTCGTCCGAATGGGAGCCTCGACATTTGACCTGAGGACGAGAATACAAGGGAGTTAAGAACATAGTAAAGACAAATATGTTTGTTTGGAAAAAGTACGTTAACACAAAATAAGATTATAAGTAAAGGGTGAGGTGGTGTTTTAAGGACGAGGTACCTTTACCAGTAAGCCCTTCTATTTGTTTTTTACGAGTACTTCTTTTAGTTCCTCTCTTGAATTTAACATATGGGATCTTTCCGTAGCCCTCATTATAGAAACCATGGGTACGAAGGTTATCAGGTACCACTAAGACATCGAGATCTTTCTTTAACCTAGGAAGTTGAGAAATAGCCAAGGCTCTGGCTGCAGCATCGCCTGTTAATTTTGTCTGGGTGGGTTTGTCTACAGAATAAACAAAATTACTTACAGGTGATTCAAGGACGAGATACTAATTTTTATAAGGACTAGATACTAATTTCTATAAAGACGAGATACTTACAAGGGTGTAGATTGAATTGAGTCCTAATCCTCGGAACGTCGTACATATAGAGAAAATCCTCTTTCCATATCTTCATATTACTGGGATTACCAGTGATAAAACCCTTCCTGTTATGACTTGGCCAAAAGGCGAGATAGTAGAATCCCACGTCTTTCCCACATCGTCTTAAAGAGAAAAAATGACTCAGCTCGGCCATGGTTGGGGCATCGTACCCTTCATTCCTATACATCATGTACAGACCAATAGCTGCCCTATAGCTATTGGGAGACAATTGTACTGGGGCGATATTAAAATAAGTAATGATTTGGTGAAGGTAAGGATGCATAGGCGTTCCAAAGCCAAGCTCTATCAACTTGTTGGTTAGAACCATTCTCGGCGTTGGTAACCCCTCGATATTGAAAATATGCATTCTCATAAAGGAGCGAGGTCGCAGCCATTTTCCTTCCAGGTTATAATACTCGATTAAAAACATAATTTCTTTTGAAGATATCTTTGAGGCGAGTCCTGCACAGGAGATTCTGCTTTGCTCGAACCTATGTTTCATTCTGAGTGGTTCACTAACATCATCTTCAAAATCAAGATCGAGGTCGGTTATACGGACGGGTTGTTTGTATGGGTTGTTGGGAGGAGAAGGTAATTCCATGGCATAACGAACGGGCGAGACTGATAAAACCTCTTCCTCATCCTCGCCTTCTGCATCAGAACTCGTCCCAGGAGCTTCACTCTCGTCTTCGTTGTCATCTTCAACCTCGACTTCATCTTCGGGATTAGGAAAATTAGAATTGTTCTCTAACATGGCTTTATATTTTGCAAGATCCTTCCCTGGGCCTTTACCTAATCTTGATGGGCCGGGTTGATCTGGATCTAAGACGGTAAATAAATCATAAAGATCTTCCTCATCTTCTGCATTCTCACCAAGATCTTGGGCGAGATATATACTAGCAACATCTTCAGCGTCGCCCAATTGGACGCTGTCTGATAAAGATATTACGTAGTTTGGGTTGGCTTCAATGTTTAGATTGTTGACATTTCTTTTATGAGCTTTTAACCAATTGGGGTCAAGGTATGTGTTAATCTCCTCCCTAGTGGAGGGTTTTGAAGAAGAGGGCGACATTCCCCTATCGACGGACGGCGAGCTCTCTCTCGACATCTGAAAGAGAGGGCGAGGACGAAGTCAAAGTATGTAGATAAGAAAAAACTAGTAAATAATATGACTTTAAGGAAATGTCCTCGCCCTCTTAATTAAGTATTCCTAAAGGACGCTAACGAAAGTTCTGTCGTAGAAGGGATTGATATGACAAAATATCTATCAGTAAGGAAATAATAAACCACAAGAGGGGTAAAGAGGTACCTTTGTTGAAGGAATCGCCTTTAGATATTGGAGGAGCACCCACGAAATTAAGAACCTCGCCTTCCGTTCAGAATAAACTCGCCCGCCTTGATAAAAATTTTATCAGCGCTTCGTGAAGATAGTTAGATAAGTTAAGAAAATAGAAAGGAAATTTGAAGGTATTTATAGTAGTTGGGGGAAGAGGAAGAGTGAATACACGTGGCATTATGTGATTGGGTGATAAAAGAACAGAAAACGAGGTGTGACTATTGAGAGAATTAGTTTCTTTTATATATAAATATATTGCAAGAAACTGGGGGGTAGTTGTTATATCCCAAAATAAACATTCTCGCCCTATTGTGAATCTCGCCCAAATTAAGACGACTGGGTCCAATTACCATGACAACTCGCCCTAGTGGCAACAATCATGGACAGGAAGGAGATGGACCGTTTACTAGGTCCTTAGATTAATACATCCCAAACTAGATCACGCCTTTACAAGCGGGTCTCGCCCTTTAAATGGGATCTCGCCCACTTTAGAGACATCTCGCCCCTACCTTATCTCCGTAGCTCAGAAAAGTGTTGACCCCGAAAATACCGGGTCAATAACTTGATCAATACGCTCCGAGAAAATAGATGGGTTTTTAGGTCTGTATCAAAGGCGGTGATCTTAATCCAATGGGCTCCTTAAAAACGGAAACCTAGCCCATTACGATAACTTGTTCTCCAAGAACTACGTTTGGCTTGATCCCTATAAATAGGGTACGTAGGCACATTGTATGACAGGATGCAAACCCTTGCAAAAAAGAGAGAATTCAATATTCGATCTAAATTGCAATAATCACATCATACAATCTCAGCCATTCCTAAAATATAAACCCTAACCCTAATTCATCCTACACCAATCACTACTATAATTCCAGCAACCCTCCCCGAATTTGTTTTCCCAAATTCCTCCGTTAACATATAACAGATCTGTCATTAATTTTGCAAATCAGGTGGGTGGGTATTACCTCGATTTTTATTATTGGCCGGCTTAATATCTGAGAAATGAACAAATTTATAAACATCACATAAAAGTACCAATTCAATTACAAACCATTGAATCCCCTACTTAGACCTACCTAATTAATTAAGACACATGATAGACATATTTATATGTACTCCCTTTATAAATAAGATCTAAAACTAGACTTCAAGAAGCAAGATCTAAGGTACTAACCTTTGAGGGATTGCAGGATGCTTCTGATTCTGTTCAAAGTACTGGCCGGATCAGTTCTCTAGGAAATTAATAGAGTTAGAATTTAAACATTCAGAACTAATGTCCCAACCAAGATAAAATAGATTGCTGGAGGAACCTAATCCACCTGAGAATAGATCACCATTTTTCTCATGGTCATAACCATACAGCGGGCACAATACTGATGATCCAGATGGGCTTGCAGTAGCGCCCAAAAGCTCCATGCTACCCAGATGATGATGAACTGATGATTGAGAAGTCGAAATAGTATCTTGACTACTTGTATTCGATCCTTGGCCTATTTCAAAGAGGGGATTAGGGTTTCCAGTAGGCCCTAATTGGGTCAAGTTGTAAGCTTGAGCAGACAAGCTCCATATTGGATTTTCAAGGGTTCTGTTCATCTTTTTTTCCCTTGTTCTCTTTCTTGCTCTTGCTCTTGCCATGTCCCTCAAATGTTTAGTACTTCTTGTAGCTGATTTTTGGGGTTTTTTTGTGCCGAAAACACACTCAACTTGATCTGACGTGGTTTTAACCTTCCTTTGCTCTTGTGAGATTTCAATTGAGATTGAACCCTTTTGACAAACACTGTTGTTTTTCATTTCTGTAACATGGTTGCAGTTACAACTGAGCCGATTGATGGCTTTCTTGGACTTGGAAAAGAGCCATTCAATAGTTTTGCTAGCCTTTTCGTAACCCAGCCTATCTTGAAGATCAAAGAACTTGCGAGCGGTTTGTACCGATAGTCTCATTCTTCTGTCTCTAAGACCTTTTGCAGTGTTAATCTTGGTGTGCCTATCTTTCTTCCCACTTCTCCTTGCCATTGAGCCTTTCTTCAAAGTACTCTGCTTAGATTCCGAAGAGTAATTAGGTAATGAACTATGCTGATGAATTTCAGTGCCTGCAGTAGGAGTAGTGGTGCAAATCTCATGTGCAGTATACGTGTTGATGTTAACTCTAGGCAAAGGCACATTTGAGATTTGCGTAATTTCGGCTTGTTGACCCTCATCAGCTGCCATTGGGACGGAAAAAATCTGATTTTCATCTAAAAGAGAAGAGCTGAAGTTTTGGAAGAAAGGTAGAACTTCTTCTTCTTGTGGTATGGTAGAAGGGTTACCATTGTAAAGTTTATCAACATCGAGTGAGTTAATAATCCACGACATTAGGCCGTTACTTGTAAGCAAACTGGTTTGATTTGTGCTGAATAACTGATGCGGGCCGGTTTGTTCTTGGAAAATTAATGTATATATATAATCTATATACTTCGTAACTACTTATATATAGTTGCACATTCGAAGTACGATAAATAACCGTGTAAGCATTCTAGAATGCAATTGCTAGCTAGCCAAAGATTTGTATACATGATAATGTTAACTAGTTTTGGAATGACAGTACAATCTACTTATTGATAATTCATGCGGATTTTTCTTTCAAAACAGAAAGAAAAAATGAATGGATAGGGAGAGTAACCGAAACTCTTCGGATAATGGATCAAATAATGCAAACGTATAGAAGAGAATCATTTGGAGCTTTTAATTTGTGACCTATTATCTTTTGGTTGATAGGAATTTGGAAGCATATAAAGGGATAATGTTATATATATGAAGCTTGCTTTAGGGCTAAAGAATTAATAGAAGAAACAGAAGAAATGTGTAAAATATGTGACCCATCACGTGGAAGCAGCAAGTAAAGCATTTCTAATAAAGGAGAAGGAAACAGAGCGCTTGAAATTGCTCAGAATGTAACAAGATAAATGGAAACTAGAGTGGAAATTTGTTGCAGTAGATCATGTGCCAACTCTAGAAACCTAGAAGAAAAAGATAAGAGGATAGATATGAGTGAAGACAATTATTTAAAACTATATAACACATATCTGTCACCGTTCATGTACTATTTTATTGAATCATATCACTTTCACTTTGACCGTATGTTATGGTGACCTAGCTATTTAGGTTTCTATGTCTCTTGGACTCCAAAAGTAAAGATGATCTTTTTTTTTTTAAATTATATACATTGATACATCCATCTTGTATTTATTTTCCAAACGAAAAGGTTGTTGTTGCTTTTCTTTGTTACTCCCTCTGTTTTTATATATAGGTCGCTTGATTTTTCTGTACATACTTTTTAAAGTGTTTTTATGTCAATGCACATAAAATTAAATATGTGCAAAAAAATTAAACGACCTATATAAAAAAAAGAGGAAGTAGTTGCTTTGATGAGATTCGAAGTCTCGAAAATCCGTGAAGGAAGCAAGTGAGCTAGATACTGTTAATAACCAAGGACTGTCATCCACATTTTTGGAGTAATTCTTTCTAGGTTATTTTTCAAACAATAAATGCGGCCTCATATATTAAAATTGTTATATGTATGCTTATTTTTCTCAAAACTATTTGAATGATCTGAAAATAAAGATAACAAAAAAATTTCTAGATAATAATTGTATTATATAATTAGATATAGGGCATATTTCAAACTCTGCGAACAGAAGAGTATTAAGGAGTTCAAAGCTCAAAAGAACCGAATAAGACATCCCTATTGATAAAAGTTTAAGGTTAAATGTAAGAAACCAAATTTTCGGTAGAATTAAAACTTTTTATTAAGTGTTGAGAAAAGAAGGAATAATGATTCCGATTTTAAGGTAGTAACAGTTCTAATGAATGAGTGTTGAATGGATATAGATTCCAAGGTTTATATGTTAGGAAGAATGCAACGGGTTGACAACCTAGATTAGAATAATCTATCTCCTAGAAAGATAAGATATGGAAATTCCAAGTATAGGAAATATTCTCATGTCATCCAAATCGATATCTGTTATTAGTCCAGTGATTCCGTGAAAGGGTTAAGGAACGCCCGAAAGAGAACAAGAACATTTTTTTTATAATTATAAGGAATAAAAAGAGAATAAGCAATGAATAGTGTTTTTGGTGGAAATGAGAATATTATTAGATGACGCTATATAGAAGTATTCAGAACGGATTTATGAGTTCGTATTCATGATCCAGGGGCGAAATAAGTGTATGTAAACGACATCGGAATCAGAAAAATAGCACTTTTATTTTCTCCGAGATTTTCCCTAGACACTGAAGGATTTAAAGATTTATTAAAAAGGATTTAAGGAATTTATATTCAAGATTTATAAAGGAGGATTGAGAATGTTAGTATTATTATTAAGAAGGTTTCCGGTAAAACCCTAACTAGAAATCCTTGAGATATTCCCCGAACGATTAATGAATTGATCGATAACCGAACAAAAGAGCAAGCAGGAAAGCTAGATGCATGCATGTGCTAATGGATAAGAGCAAGTAACCAAGTTAGTTATAAGAGGAACTAGCACCATTAGAATCAAACTAGTACTTAGCAACACTTTCTCATCTTATCACTAAAACTCCAACACTTGTCCATCCAAATACCTCATCCATGACATAACACCTTTATTAAAGCCACTTTATGACCAAGATATTATTTTGGCGTAGCAATAATGCAAGATTGGATGAGATAGTGCAAGAGAACAAGGCAAGAACACAACTCTCTCAAACTGCCAAGCAAGAACACCCATGAAAAGAAAATTCATATCTCCATTTTTATCCATGATAAAATCACCAAATTTTTACCACAGCTCCCTCATAGTATGGAGATCATTTGCTCAAAATTTCATGTCATTATAATGAGTGTAGCCTAGTCAAATCTCCTCCCCAAGATGGAAAACCGAGCTGCCCAGAATCCTTGACAGTTTCTGTGACGACTTTCAAACGGCCATATCTCCTTCATTACTCAATGGAATTTGGTTTTCTTTAGCTTGTTGGAAATCTGTTTAGATGCTCTACAACTATCCTTTAGAATCCTCGTCCAGAAAACCTCGGTAAGGCCCTCGTTTTTCTTGATCGTTCCACTAAGTTATAGCAGATCCGAAAATCACTAATTATGTTCTTGATGATTCTTGCTAGTTTAAGGTTGTAAGTAGTTCTAAGCACTAGATCAAGGCTTATTAGACTCATATACACTCTCCAAGGAAGGTAAATCTCTCATGAACCCTAGATCATACTTTAAGTTTTATGAATATTCTTGGTGGTTTTAGATTAGTGATGATTATGGTATTATTATTAGCATGTAAGCATGATTAGTTAGTGGTGTAGTTAACCTAAGTAAAATGATGCATATGATGGTGAAATCAGATGCTTATGGACTTATTATAGTGTATGTATGCCCGGTGTGGCTTGGTTGATGTTTGATCGTGATTTAAAAATTTAGAAATGTTCGACTTATAGTCTTCGTAATGCCCGATTTTCGTTAGGCCTTAAGAATTCGTGCATAACAGTTAGTATAAGTTTCTGGACTTGATAAGTATATGACATACCCTTGTAGATCTCGAGTCATAGATTGTTTTGGCGCAATAATCGAAACAAACGGACTTACGGTTTAGGAATTATGATTAAATTTGTAAAAATGGTTCGAAACCGTAATCGAAAGTTCGTAACTGAAATTGAACCCTCGTAAACTATGTTATTCAGTGGCGAATCATAATAATTAAATACTAGAGGTAGAAAGGAAGGTGTGAAAGAAAACCACATGTCAAACGGATCGTTTTCCGATTTTATAAAAAAGTTCGAATCGAGGTTAAACGCAAACGAACCCCTTAAAAGTATAACTTTGGTTATAACTTAGAAAACGGACGATAAAACTCGAGGTGTAATCTTGGTTCGTAAACGATCGACCCTAGCACTTTTGTGACATAAGTATATACCAAGTGTGAGCTTAATGATATGCCTTGATAAAGAACGAGTGTCGGGTTATAGCGATTTGAATAGAAAGTCATGTTAGGGGATGCATAACGAGATAACTCGAAAACACGATTTAATCTAAGTAAAGTACATACTTAGCCTTTTTTTAAAAAAAAAGTATAAGTGATTAACCTCGGATATTGTGACTATTGATAGATCACCTGATTGACCGAGGCACACTACCCCTACAGGATTACCAGGCAAGTCTTCAAAACTTTGAAGATGTTGTTGTGATAATATATATATATATATATATATATATATATATATATATATATGATTCTATTTACATATGTCATAGCATGCATGCTTGTTTTCAAAGTATATTGGAATACTTGTTCCCTGAACTGATATTGGCCTATAGACTAGATATGAATTATCAATTATAAGCCGGATTGTTTTGTGAAGACCCTTAGTGAAGGGCGTATGATATTCATTCTTTAAATATAGACCGGGAGTCGGTATTTTGAGATATAGAGATAGTCGTGGAAACCCGGAGGGATTCCAGTGACAATTTATTTGAGGAATGTTATTTATGAACATTATTTATATTTCCATAAAGTATTAATTACTTGGAAATTATTCGAGGAATGTTATTTGAATATTACCTCAATCGAGAAGTACTATATGAATATTATTTTGAATATTCATTCGCGTTTATTTATTTACTGAATATTATTGTAATATTCATTTGAGCTTTAAATTACTTAAATGAATATCAGTTTCGAATATTCATTTAGAGTTTGACTATTCGATGAATAATTACCTTAATATTCTTGGAAATTTATTTATTAAATGAATATTATTTTGAATATTCATTTAAGGTTTTTATGTACTTGATGAATATTATTTTAAAATATTCATTGAAAGTTCTATTTACTTAAGAAATATTATTTCGAATATTCCTTTAAAATTTTGGTTACTACAAGAATATTATTTTGATATTCATTTAGAGTATTATTTATTAAATGAATATTATTTTCAAATATTCATTTAAGGTATGATTTATTTAGTGGATATTATTTTAAATATTTATTGAAGATTATTTATTGAATGAATATTATTTTGAATATTCATTTAAGAAGAGATTTATTTAGTAAATAATGCTATATATTCATTCGAGGATTACTTACGAGCAATATTATGATTTAATAATATTCCGTAATTATTATTGACTTAATAAATATTCTTGGAATATTTAATTAAATTCTTTTGAATTCTTTTTATAATGATTTATATTATTCAAATATCATCCTTCACCTTCAGATATTATGTAAAATATTTCGGAGTATTTTACGACTATTTTTATCAAGAGGAGGTTCCCAAAACTCTATTTTCATTTAAATCTATCTTATAAGAAGATTTAAATACTCGCTCAACTTCCAAAAATATATAAGGGGACTTCACTTGAGTGATGTTATTTATTTGACTGCCCGGTCACAGACTTGCTAAACTATCTGGTCACTCACATCTTGATTCTTTTCAAATATGGATATGAGTCTTTTTGGTTACCTCCTCAACACTTGAGGGGTAAGATTGATGGAACAAGTTTATATCCATTAACAAGTATCAGCTTGGGAAATATTGGTGAATTTTCCTTTCCAACTAGATACGACTACTTTGTGGAGTCCTATCAACAAGTATTATACTTGGGGAAAGGGGACGAACTTTACGTTTCAGAGTCATGGATGTTATTGAACTAGGAGACGCGTAAGTGGCCGAGTGGCGCCGGTCCTGCAATGGCCCAACCGTTGGTCGGGGGTTTCCAGAGGGCGGGCGATCCGTCGGTGCTTCCTTCTACATGTAGAGAACAAATGATGGGGAGCATGACATGCGACTGATCATCGTAAATGTTGTGGCTCCTGGCACGGCAAGCTCCCGTATTAGTTCATCTTCCAAAATGGGAAATTTTCTGCAACATTATCATTGTTGGCAGGGTTGAAAAGTGTTTGAACTGGAATTGAAATATTCTTCCTGCAAGTTCCTTTATTATGAAAATTGATAATATCTGGCTTATCTTTGACATAGCAGATATTTCCATGGAGTAATTATATTTTGAGTTACTTTGTAACTTCATCTGATACCTTATATTGGTACTACGTTCGTTAATGCATGGCATATGGTATCAAAGATATTTTGAACTGTTATATATTATTACTTTTCAGTTATATTATTTTTGGTGGGCTATTGCTCACCCTTGCTTTATTTATCTATATCACAACAACAGCTAGATCAGATGGTCGCGCAAGGCGCACACAGCGTAAGTAGGTGACAGCCGTCAGAGGAATAACCGCTGAGGTCATAGCTACCATTACTGAAGAGGTAGCTACTGGTAGGATAGTTGTTAGCATATGGGTATCAAATGTATTTATTATATGGCCTATACAAATGGATGGCAAATAATATGTAATGGTTAATTGTAAACCTTTTGGGTTGTATGAACTAAATCTTGCGATTAATAATATTTGATAATTACTCTACTTTCATCTCTGGGACTATAACGGGTGTGTTTTACGTTGTTGTTTTGGGTCGCAAGGTTGTAATTTAAATTATATTGGTTTTGTGGATGGATATTGAGACCGTAACGACCAGATCCCTGACCCCGGATCTGGGGGTGTTACAGAAATGGTATCAGAGAGAGCGTTATATATCCCAAAGATGACGCGACATTAAAACAATAAATTCACTAATATAATAAGAACTCTTGCCAAGTTCATAGTCTGGCTACTTAAGGTAGTAATGACATATAAAACCCTTATGGGAACTCTTAAGTATCATGGTAGTAACTTAGTTCATTCTCGTGTCGACTTGTGAGGCGGCAGACCTTGAGGCGTACGAGCAGCAGCACGGTGATGCTTTATTATATGCTGGTGATCGGCTTGTTGATTCGATGGAATACTCTACTGAGAAGCAGAAAGTGGTTTCAGCTAAAGAGGAGAAACCTGTTAGGGATAAGGAGTTTACCCTGGAGGAAATGAGGGTTGCAGCCAGAGAGACTGTAAGAGTTAAGGTATAGTGCTCAGAGATGTGAACATAGAGAACTGAGATATTATTAAGAGAATTAAAGAGGCATATTGGATTCATAGCCGGACGGCCGGATGAAGTACCCGCAAGTAAGATGAATTTGAGGAATTACTTGAGATCTTATATGGGGTTAGATAAGAATCCTTAGAGACTTTCAGATTAATGAGAAAAGAGTAGAATAATGCATAATTATCAAAGACATCGATAGATGTCGGGAAGTAGAGTCCCAGGAACAATTGAAATAGAGGCAAGAAGTGTCAAATCATCTGATAAATGGGTTAAGTTCGAATGTTGTCAATAGTAATTCGCCATGAGAAGGTAGATTTCATAGGTTATAATTTATAAAGTCAACTTAAGAATTGATGAGGTGGTTCGATTCAGGGAAATGTTCATTTTATGAATGGACCAACTTAGAAAATAAAGACATTGGAAAGTAATGGTATGATGGGATTCAGAGGAATAGTAAATTCTTTATTTTCCTTGAATGGATTAATGTCATTATCTTAAGTTTTTTCGACACTGAATCTTAAATGGATCAAGTAAAGCAATCAGTGGTTAGAAGGTAATTGAGAGTGTTTTTAGATGAAACCTGAAGGAACGAGTGTATGCCAAGTTCTCGAAGTATGAGTCTGGCAAAATAAAGTTCAGTTATTAGAACATACGATCAATATTGAGTAGTGTTGGTGGGTCCTGCCGAGCTAAAGACGATTTCAAATGGAGAAAGGCCAACCACACCAACAAAAGTGAGAAATTTCATAAGATTCACAAGGTATTATCAAAGATTGCAGTACCATAACCCGACTTATCTGTAAGATTAAAGAGTTTGAATGGACAAGATAAATATGGGAGAAAATCTTCCTGGAGCTAAAGATGAAATCGGTGACGACCCAGCACTGGCGTCGCCTAAATGGAAGAAGGAGAATTTTGCGATATTTTATGATGCATCTCATACAGGGTTAGGCCCCGTGCTTATGCAGCACGTCAGTGTAATTTCGGATATATTTGGACAACACGGTTCACCAGATTCGGATGGCCTTGGTAGTGCCAATTTTGTGGAACAACTAACTCCGACGGTAGTGTTCCTTTTGAGACTAGTTGTTAGGTAGACTGGTATTCGGTAGCATCGACTATTGGGACGAATATGTACCGAGAAAATGTGGCATGTTTTAGTTTGGAAATTTTGATTTCCCCTTCTAGGGAAGGTATATATTTGGTTTCCTTCCAATGGTTAAGCTCCCAACTTTACGTCAATCATTTCATTTTTATAACTGTTGATAGTTTGACCCGCTTGAATGTTCCTAGAAATATTCTTCGGGTATCAAAATGGATCTTCTTAGTGTTACCAGTGGGTGGATAGATTGACTAAAAATTTCCCTAACTCTGGAAAGGAATTTGACAAATTTTAGCAAACCTTGTCTTTCTGATTATCGGAAGATATCACTAAAGAGAGTGGAACTGGAGCGAACCCTGTGGATTGGGTAAGGCAGCCGCTATACGGGCTGAGAGACAGAGCTCGATTATCACGATTGATTATAGAGATAAACGGATGAAGTTGAGATTGGATGGTAAAAAGGGAATTGTAATTAAGAAACAAGCCGGACTGAGAAAATCCGGGATTGACTTAAATGGAAAGGTTGTTATGCCAGAAGTGTTAAGCTTATGTGGCACGTGGAATTGATAAGAGTAGTTGAAAGGATAAAAGTAAAGGAAAGGTGACCGGAGATGGTACCGAGAAGTCGATTGAGACATATATGGAGTAAAGTTTTGAAAAGATCAAAAGGTATCAAAGAAGAAGGCATTATGCCAACAACTTCTAGAAAAGTAATGCTATTAGCCAACCCCTAAACTCACATATTTTAGCATGGCCAGTTGGGGCCAAGTCTCAAAGGATTATCAAGAGACTAAACCAGCAATGTAAGGACAAAGCGGGGTGCTTCTAACCAAGCGCCAACCGCGAGGACTTTTGATATAAAATGAATTGAGATACATGATGATGGATTTTATATATACCATGGACGTATTAGGATTGAGGATAGTGACCAATGAAGAGTTACAAAGATTGTCAAAAATGTTGCAGTATGATGCATAAAGGTTATCTGAAACTTAGTGTCCTCAAGAGGAGCATTAGGCACTAAGAGATTCACGTTGAACACGACCAATATCTTCCAGAACATCCTTGATACCATTACCAAGTTCTATAAGAAAGATAGATAGACATATGTTGTCTTTTGGAAGGTCATATAGACTGACATTCGTTTGAAAGAAGAGGTTAGCATTAGGCTACCTATAGATTATCAAGATGAGAATGATTGAAAAGAGACCCTTATTAAGGATGTATGATTGAATTACCAAGTACAGGATGTAAGTATTCCTTGAAAATAGAATTGAGGATAGAATGTCCATAGATTAAGACGAACCCTGGGGAATGCACAAAGGATAGCATCACCCCTAATAAAGACATTGTGAAATCAGACGATATAAGTTGAATCGACCAAGGTATCAATAACCTGTAAGGATGTGTGGAAATGAGTCTTGAAAAGTACATAGACAGAATTGTATTAGAATTGATTGATGATGTTTGATATACCCTGTACCCAGAAGATACATGAGGAATGATGAGTATGACCTAAGAAACCTTATAAGGGAAGAGGTAATGTTCTGAACTTCAAAAGGGAAGTTTGGTTAGGAATGTATGACATAGTGACAATAAGGCCAGATGAAGCATGTGTGAAACCATGTGAAAGTATGGATTGAACCAATAAGGTTGAGATTATCCTAAAATAAGAAAGGATTAAGATAAGAAATATCCTAGGTATGACTGGGAGTAACCGTGATAAAGTTGACACGGAAAGGTGGAAGCAATGACTTTCACTACGTCAAATTTGGGCTTTCGTCACTCTTTTGTACAGTAAGGGCTGTGACACTTTGGAAAAAACGAGTGGCTAAAGGTCATCGTCCCAAGTTTTAGCCACACAATTATTTTTTGAGTGACCGAAATCACATTTTTTGGCAGATTTAGTCACAATTTAAAAAAGTGTGACAATTGAGAGATGAAATAGCATGGTTTTTTTGTTGACTTTGTCCAAATCCAAAATTTATAGTCATACTTGAGAGATAGAAGTGTGACAAAAAATAGCGACGCTTCTTTGCTCTGTCTAAATGTTACGAAAAGGTCACAGTCATTTTGGGTGATGTGGCTAAATGGGAAATAACCTTTGGTCACTACATTTTATATGTGACTAAAAAGTAGAGTTTTCCGCATTATGTCAGATCGCTTTGTTCGCTTAAGGGAGCTAAAACTAGTGACTGTATTATTGTGTGACTAAAATGTACTCTGTTTTTAGGAGTACTTGAACAACGATTTGTTATTTTGTTGGTTATTTTATTGGTGTTGTGCCACAGCAAATTAACAATGGTTGATGTCCACAAAAAATGAATTTAAATAATGCCCCCAACCAATTAAATAATGAATCAATAAATTTATCAATACCAAAATTTCTAATTGATCTACAATTTCTATGTAAAAATTGCATACATTACAATCTCATGTCTCTATACGAGTCATAATACAAATTATCAATGTAAAAATTGCATACATAACTCTGCAAAGGCAATGCCATTCTTAATGTATCTGCATCATGACTAAGTAAATACGAGTCGATCATTTTGTTGTTTCTCTCTGGAAAAATGCCAATCTTGTTTAACATTATTCTGTTGTTTGCCTCTGGGAAATTACCCAGTTGGTTCAGTCTCATTTTCTGGTCAATTCTGTTGTTTTTGTTTCTTCTGTAGCTTGTATCCTTAGCATTACTCTGTACTGAAATTAAAGGAGAGTAAAATTAGAACAACATTGACAACAACTAATAAACTAAAAGAAATGCTAATGCATTAAGATAATTTAGGACAACAAAGTGTGGTAGCTTTTTAAATCCATATGCTCCTCTATGGTATGTAGTTTCTATGGAATACGAAGGTTACCGTCCCTTCCATTGTATTGAACATGGGCAGCCACTTCATAATTTCCATTACCGGATGTTTGGTTCAACTTTTTTACGGAAAAATAAGTACTGATCTTTCAAAACAAGTACCTACATCTGGGAGATAAGTGATAGATATTCATATGGGAATAATTGCTTCTACTTCAATAAAAAAAAATTACTACAGATTTTCTTTGTGCAACTTGCGCAAACATATTTGTAGCCTCTGTTTTGCTTACTATGCATGTGCATGATGTACAAACTTTATGTGTGAAAATTTCAGTAGTTTTCGTATCAGTGATGTGCCATCACCAGAGATAATCCAAAACTAGTACACATATTGGTAAGACTGGCCAAATAGTCTTGGAAATACAAAGTGTTTGAGCTTCATTATCAACACGAAAACGCCATAACATGGTATATGTAACAGAGCAATTGACAAGTACCTGCAATTTTCAGTTTTTTACAATAATATTAGTTTATCATTACTATGGTTGTCAAATGCAAAGACACACATTTAAATTTATGTTCTAACTTCCTTTAAAGCAGCAGACGTTAGGGCTTGAAACTACATACCATAGAGGAGCATATGGATTCATTTTTTTTCCCTCTATGAACAAGAAGTTGTTTAACTGGTGAAATCCAGCACACTTACACCACAATTACTCTGAAGTAAGACCCTGAAGTACTCAGTTCCTAATCCTGAAACAAAGAGAAAAAGAGGAGGAGATATGATTTGTAGTGTTCATAATTTCGATGTCAATTCATAAAAGAGATGACAAGTACCTAATGCTGTAGCAATACAAAAATCGTGAAAAGTATAAGAAATTACAACTTAACAAAACAACAAACACCAACAGGGAGAGAGAGATAGAGAGAGAGGGATGGAGAGAGGAGAGGGAAAGAGGGAGAGAGAGAGCGGGTAGAGATTTGAGAGAGATGGGGTATATTCTAAGAAAGAGGGGGAATTGAAAATTTTCGACTAAGTAAAGGAAGGGTGGCTTTTTTGTTAGAGATAGGATAGGGTTGGAGATGTGGCGGTATTTTTGCCGCATATACCTTTTCATTGATAGTTTGGGAAAAATTTGTTCGAAAATGGAATAATTAGTATTAAAATTAATAATAAAGCCAATCATTCATAATTATTTTATAAATAAATATTTTGAAATTTATTTAAAAATCTTCAAAATAATTTTAAATTAATTTTTGGATGATCTAATCGTACGGATGTGAACAACTACTTATATTAGTGGTATACAATTTTTTTTTTTTAAAAATCTAGTGAAAGTACTACTTCGAGAAACGAGAATACCACCCACTTAACAAACTATTTTTTAAAATTAATTTTTGGACAATCCAATCGTACGGATGTGAACAACTACTTATATTAGTGATATACAAAATTTTTAAAAAAATCTAAAATTTATCTTGTACGACTTTATAACAAAAATCTAGTGAAAGTACTACTTCGAGATTCACTGAATAATTTTTTTGAAAGATTTTTTCGACGATCGAACCGTACGGATGTTAATAAAGACTCATTTTAGTATTGGGAAAAAATAATCAGAAAATAAAAAGGCCGGGTTGCACGAGATATTACCAAAAACGTAGTAAAAGTTCTACTTCCTATAACGAGACACGTTCCAGATTCACTGAATAATTTTTTTGAATGATTTTTTCGACGATCGAACCGTACGGATGTTAATAAAGACTCATTTTAGTGTTGGGAAAAAATAATCAGAAAATAAAAAGGCCGGGTTGCACGAGATATTACCAAAAACGTAGTAAAAGTGCTAATTCCTATAACGAGACACGTTCCAGATTCACTGAATAATTTTTTTGAATGATTTTTTCGACGATCGAACCGTACGGATGTTAATAAAGACTCATTTTAGTGTTGGGAAAAAATAATCAGAAAATAAAAAGGCCGGGTTGCACGAGATTTTACCAAAAACGTAGTAAAAGTGCTACTTCCTATAACGAGACACGTTCCAGATTCACTGAATGATTTTTTGAATGATTTTTTCGACGATCGAACCGTACGGATGTTAATAAAGACTCATTTTAGTGTTGGGAAAAAATAATCAGAAAATAAAAAGGCCGGGTTGCACTAGATTTTACCCAAAACGTAGTAAAAGTGCTACTTCCTATAACGAGACACGTTCCAGATTCACTGAATAATTTTTTTGAATGATTTTTTTTGACGATCGAACCGTACGGATGTTAATAAAGACTCATTTTAGTGTTGGGAAAAAATAATCAGGAAATAAAAAGGCCGGGTTGCACGAGATATTACCAAAAACGTAGTAAAAGTGCTACTTCCTATAACAAGACACGTTCCAGATTCACTGAATAATTTTTTTGAATGATTTTTTCGACGATCGAACCGTACGGATGTTAATAAAGACTCATTTTAGTGTTGGGAAAAAATAATCAGAAAATAAAAAGGCCGGGTTGCACGAGATTTTACCAAAAACGTAGTAAAAGTGCTACTTCCTATAACGAGACACGTTCCAGATTCACTGAATAATTTTTTTGAATGATTTTTTCGACGATCGAACCGTACGGATGTTAATAAAGACTAATTTTAGTGCTGGGAAAAAATAATCAGAAAATAAAAAGGTCGGGTTGCACGAGATTTTACTAAAAACGTAGTAAAAGTGTTACTTCCTATAACGAGACACGTTCCAGATTCACTGAATAATTTTTTTGAATGATTTTTTCGACGATCGAACCGTACGGATGTTAATGAAGACTCATTTTAGTGTTTGAAAAAATAATCAGAAAATAAAAAGGCCGGGTTGCATGAGATATTACCAAAAACGTAGTAAAAGTGCTACTTCCTATAACGCGACACGTTCCAGATTCACTGAATAATTTTTTTGAATGATTTTTTCGATGATCGAACCATACGATTGTTAATAAAGACTCATTTCAGTGTTGGGAAAAAATAATCAGAAAATAAAAAGGCCGGGTTGCACGAGATTTTACCAAAAACGTAGTAAAAGTGCTACTTCCTATAACGAGACACGTTCCAGATTCACTGAATAATTTTTTTGATTGATTTTTTCGATGATCGAACTGTACGGATGTTAATAAAGACTCATTTTAGTGTTGGGAAAAAATAATCAGAAAATAAAAAGGCCGGGTTGCACGAGATATTACCAAAAACGTAGTAAAAGTGCTAATTCCTATAACGAGACACGTTCCAGATTCACTGAATAATTTTTTTGAATGATTTTTTCGACGATCGAACCGTACGGATGTTAATAAAGACTCATTTTAGTGTTGGAAAAAAATAATCATAAAATAAAAAGGCCGGGTTGCACGAGATTTTACCAAAAACGTAGTAAAAGTGCTACTTCCTATAACGAGACACGTTCCAGATTCACTGAATAATTTTTTTGAATGATTTTTTCGACGATCGAACCGTACGGATGTTAATAAAGACTCATTTTAGTGTTGGGAAAAAATAATCAGAAAATAAAAAGGCCAGGTTGCACGAGATATTACCAAAAACGTAGTAAAAGTGCTAATTTCTATAACGAGACACGTTCTAGATTCACTGAATAATTTTTCCGACGATCGAACCGTACGGATGTTAATAAAGACTTATTTTAGTGTTGGAAAAAAATAATCAGAAAATAAAAAGGCCGGGTTGCACGAGATATTACCAAAAACGTAGTAAAAGTGTTACTTCCTATAACGAGACACGTTCCAGATTCACTGAATAATTTTTTTGAATGATTTTTTCGATGATCGAACCGTACAGATGTTAATAAAGACTAATTTTACTGTTGGGAAAAAATCATTCAGTGAATCTGACACGCCCCCCGTTTCCGAAATCTGTACTATTACAACGTTTCCGTTAAGATGAGACACAACCGGGCCTTTATATTTTTTTGTTATTTTTTCCCAACACTAGAATGAGTATCTATTAACATCCGTACAGTTGGATCATCGAAGAAATCATTTTAAAAAATCATTCAGTGAATCTGGCACTGAGTTTATAACAAAAGTATTGTTGAATTGGTCAAACTAGTCTAATTTTGGAATAACTCCGAATTTAAATCTTTTTTCGATGATCAAACCGTACGGATGATAATATATATTGAATATAGTCATGTGAAAAAAATATTAAAATAATTAAAATTATTCTTGTATGAGTTTATAACATAAACTCACCAAAAGTACTACTCTCTTTCTAACTAGTCTCGTCCCGATTGAACATAATCTATTTTTTAAAAATCTTTTTTTGACGATCCAACCATACGGATGATGATATATATTGATTATAGTGATGTGTAAAAAAATAGAAAATATCAAATTATTCTTATATGATGTTTTAATGATCAACTATCAAAAGTATTGTTTGGTCAAACTAGTCTAATTTTGGAATAATGCTGTATTAAAATCTTTTAATATATATTGACAATATATATTTATTTCAGTGATGTGAAACAAAAAAAAATTAAACTAATCTTCTACAAAATTATTTATAAAATTAATAAAAAATATTATTTTATAAAAGATTTATTTTCCTTTCCCTCTTCTATTTTCCTTCCGACGAAATCCAATTTTTTTTGAAATTTTACTAAACTCAAATCCCCTCCAAACACCAATTTCACTTCCCCCTTTTTTTTGTCTAAAGACCTCTGTATTGTTATCTCTTTATCTTTCACACACGAACAAGAAATCCAGGGAATTCTCCCTCTCTCTCTCTCTCTCCAGTTACAAACTCAATCACAAATTAAACAAACAGGGCCTCTATTATTCCATCAGATCAAGAATCAACCCACATGTGTAAGTAATTTAATCTCCATCTCTTTCTTTTTTCCAAATTGAAAACTAGGGTTTAAATGAAAAATTTGTTTAATTACTTATCTTTTTTGTTCTTATGAATTTTCATTTTGATTGATAAAGATGGCAACTTGTATGAGAAAAACTCTTCATAAATTGAATCTTGCCGGAAGGAAACAAGAAGAAGCTAAATGCTTCTGCCAAGCTTCTTGGTTTATGTTTCATGGAATTTGTGGATTTTTGGGACACTTGTGTGGGTTTTTAGATGTACTCATGTTTACTAGTGTTTGATGGAAATGGATTTTTTGGTGTTGGAAAAATGGTTTTGATGATTAAGTTATAAAGTTTAAGTTATGTTTTGGTTCTGTATACAGCTGAGGCCATTTTACTCGGGTTCCAGCACTATCTTGTGATGCTTGGTACTACAGTTCTCATTCCCGCTACTCTGGTTCCACAAATGGGAGGAGGAAATGTAAGGCTTGACTTACATCTTTGTGACTAAAATTTGTGTTCATTTTGAATCTTGATGCACTATTCTTAGGGTACGAAGCATATTCGTGCCTGCTTACAGATGTTTTCTCGACTCTCGACCTATATAAAGTTCTGTTAAATGTCTTATATATTGTTTAAATGCAGCAGTCTTCTTCGCTGAACCTACATTTGGAAGATGGTGAGAGTTAGTGTCCTGAATGACGCTCTTAAGAGCATGTTTAATGCAGAGAAGCATGGAAAGCGACAGGTTATGATAAGGCCTTCCTCGAAGGTGGTCATTAAATTTCTCATGGTCATGTAGAAGCACGGTTAGTGTTTATCTTTACGATCCTTCTTTTGTATGCTGAAATTGAATTAGTATGTAACAGCAATCTGGTGTTGTTTAATGTTATTCATTTTTACCTATATTGTTATCCTGATGCAGGATACATTGGTGAATTTGAATATGTCGATGATCATAGATCTGGAAAAATTGTGGTTGAGCTAAATGGGAGGTTGAACAAGTGTGGTGTCATCAGCCCTCATTTTGATGTCGGTGTGAAGGAAATTGAACCTTAGACTGCGAGGTTGTTGCCATCAAGACAGGTGAACTCACTGTACCACCTTTTTCAGCATTGTATACATATATAGATCCAGGAACCATCACGAAATTTGATTGGGAATTATCCTGTATACAGCACTGTATTATCTTTATCCTTTGATTTTGAATTGTTCTTCCTTTCTATGATTGATTCAATGAAGAATTGTGGGTACCCCAAATGAGGATACCTGGCCTGGAGTAACATCTCTCCCTGATTTTAAGTCTGCTTTCCCGAAATGGCCATCCAAGGTATTTTTTTGTTGATATGATGTTTATTTATTGGTCCTGCACATATTTAGGAAACTTATTAATGCATCTTTAACGTGCATGAACTGGGAAATGTGGTCCCAAATCTTGATTTGGCTGGTCTGAATCTCCTCGAAGTGAGTTTAAAAATGTTATATTTTTACTTGTATATAGTGGCTAGTTAGTGATCTTTAATTATCTTTCTTTTTATCTTGCCATCAAGACAGGTGAACTCACTGTACCACCTTTTTCTCTGCTATCATTAATTTCATAGCAGCCTCAATATCATTACGAGTGATCATACATTATGATGTTATTCATTTGGTAATTTACTCTGTTTCATTCGGTTTGGATACATTGTGCTAACTACATCAGCGGGTATTATGGATCATGAAGAAGCTAGAAGAAAAAATGTCGGTGGCAAAGTTCTTGGTTTCTTTTACTGAGCTGAGCTACTGTGAAGAATACCGGAGATTGTGTTTTCCACTGGTAAGAGCATACCACTTTCTGGTTAGATATGAGGTTTCAGTTTCGGGAATGTTGATGTTGAAGTGAGTTGTGGTTTAGCGTCACAAGAGAGACAATACTGCCGCTCAGGCTAGAGGTAAAGATATACATGGAATTCTTTGCGAAAGGCTTAGCGTCACCAGAGAAAAGTATATGCATACAAGACTAGAACAATACAAAAATTTTGGATTGTGGATTATGAATTCAGTTATATAATAATGTACATGCTGTTAGAATTGTGTAACAACATTGTGTTTTGATTTTGGTACATTGTCTTTGGATTTTGGCATTTTAGTTACTTGTTTGAATTTTGGAATAGTTCGTGTTTGGATTTTGGCATTTTTGTATTATAATTGTTATTATGGATCATTTATAATACAAATAAAAATCCTGTATGATTTAGTTAAGTGTGTGTGGCTATTACTACCCTTTAGCCACACTATATATTACAAAAAATCTATAAAAATATGTTTTAGCCGGAACTATAGTTACTACAATTATTAGTGACTAAAAGCAGTTGTTTAATAGTGTATAAAACATAGAAACGGCCACACAAAAATTATAAAATGTGGCCATACCCAAGTTTTTTGCCACGATTTACCAATAAATAGTGCGACCAAAACTAAGCCTTTGATGAATGTTGGTATTTAGCCACGTTATTATTTCTCTTTAGCCACGACGCATCCTGTGGCTGCAAGCCGGTATTTAGTCACACTTTTGAGCTTAAAATGGGGGCTGTTAGACCCAAGGGGTGGTATGCTTTAGTCATTCTGTTTTGAGTTACAGCCACACAGCTGGGGTGTGGCCTTAGGGGGGCATAAAATGACGAGACCTTAGGTCACACTTGGCTGAAAAATTAAAACGTGGCGGAAAATTCTTAGCCACACATACTTGATGTGACGGAAGCCAAAATTTGATGTAGTGTTTTGGAAAAAGACTGAAATATGTTTTCTCTCATTTAGCAGAGTTCAAGGGAGGATGCTTCTACCCTGAATTGGAATAGATCTAGAAAACATTGATTTCAAGAAATTATTATATTCAGGAAAGGCCAATGAGGTGGCCGACACTTTAAGTATAGGGGAGTAATTATAAATGCTCATACCAAAGGAATAGAGCGATATTGAGAAGGACCTTGAAGGTCAGAATGTGATGGAGGATTTTACATTCCCTCTGAGGGTTGTGCGAGAATCAACTATAAGGATAGTTTAAGTAAACATTCTATTCCTGATATTGACTGAAGCATATTACCGTCATTAGGAGGCTCTACGATAGGCAAGACCAAATTCCCCAAGAGACTCTCCTTTATTTTAGGAAGAGAGAGGAGAGATTAGGTGATAAGGGATGACTGAATACAGAAGGTAGATCAAATAAGCTTTTGTTCCAATCGGACGTTCCATTCCTGATTCAGATTCCACTGCATGGTTGGTAAAAAGTGGACTATCAATAGACTGTGAAGACAACTGATTGTCCGTAGGACTTGTCTTGGTTTTTTTGGCCAAACTAGCTGCGTATTTTGGTGAATGTCGCAACTCATGCCAATGCCATATGTAAGTGAATTTTTCTTTCATTATTTTCTCGTACATGCTCATTGCTTGTCCTATCTGCAAAAGAAATTGCAAAAAAACTTGTTAAAAATTAGGAACAATATGTATTGTACTGGAGTTTTAGCAAGCTTGAAGGCTAATTTTGCAACAGTCTCTAGATAATAAACACATCTGATAACAAATGGTCAGGTTAACACTTATGGAATATTTTAAACTTTATAACTTGTTGCCTGATTAAAGATTCATCGATCACCCTAACAAAAAAGAAGAAAAGAAAACACTCATAAATCACTGGTGTGGCATTACACAGATTGTTACAATTACAAATCCAGAAAAAAGCATCAGAATGTCACATACTTAAAAACTATACTGGTGTGGCACTTGCTTGCTTTGCTTGCACTACCAGGAATCAGGTTTACCCCATTTGGGGAGAAACCAGTACAATAGATTTACAGTTACTGTGGTTAATTTACTAGTTGTATGTAAGGTTAGTTTGTGAACGTACAGTGATACTTGGCAGTAAAATTAAAAACATGCAAGTTCTTTTACAAGCACCAGACTTTGCATATGGAGTAATAACTTTACATAATGATTTTTACCAGAGCTGGGAAGAATATTTAGGTATTACTCGTTCTGAAATAGCTAACAAAAGTAAGAAAAGAACCTTAACTTCTGATAGTTTTTAAAATTTCCCTATTCTGTTCCTGTTTTAAAACGTTGGCTCCTATGAATGCAGAACTACAGCGAAGAACTAGGGTTGGTTCGAGAAGAAAGGTCGAGGCTTTAGATAATGGCCATTGCGTTGTCGATAAATAATGAAACTAGTATAGTTTCCACGTCAGCAGTGCCAGCTACGAATTGCTATGTCAGCTGAGTTTGTTAGAGTTAGTTACATTCTGTATTATGAGTATAAAAACTGCTAGAATCAAGTTAGTTGTAAGCTTTTCATTTCTATCATTTCTGTAACGAAACAATGAGCTCTTTCATGAGCATTGTATAGTTCTTTGTTCTTTTGTAAATAAACACTGTTTCTTTACTTCATAACTTGAAGATTATCATGGTATCAGAGAACCAGATGAAGATTCTTTATCGTTTAATCGTTCGCTTTGTGTTTTCTGGTGTATTTTGCTGTTTATTCTTCAACTTTTGATCATTTCCGCCATTAAAGCTTCATATGAGAGGTTTTATCTTCTTCGTTCTTGTTATCTGTTCTTTGTTCTCAGTTTTTTGTTCAATTTCTATGCAAATTTCTTGTTCAGATCTTGTTTTCGATCTTTGTACGGTGTCGTTGTAAATCTGATCTTGTTAATTACGATCTGTTATCAACTTCACGATCTATAACAAAATGGCTGAGTCAAGTGCTTGGAATATCAATAATCGAACTAATACACAGTCTAATAATGACACTACTAGTGCGTATTACACACATCCTTCGGATGCAAGTTCGTCTCAACTAGTAACTGTGAAGTTTAATGGAGTCGGTTTTGCTAATTGGAAACGAGCTATGATGTTGAGTTTATCTGCTAAAAACAAGTTAGGTTTTGTGGATGGATCAATTCCAAAGCCTATAGTCACTTCTGTGTTAGCTTCTTCTTTTGATGTGAAAGCATGGGAAAGATGCAATGATCTAGTCTGTTCTTGGTTGCTAACGAATCTTGATGAGAATATTGCTAAAAGTGTCCTGTTCTACAAAACTGCAAGAGAGATTTGGTGTGATTTAGAGGATTGTTTTGGTTATGCGTCAGTTGCACAAATTTATGCTTTAGAACAACAGCTAATAGAGTTAAATCAAGGTCCTAAATCTGTTTCTGAGTTTTTCACTGAGATTAAGACGCTTTGGGATGCGATGAATGATGCAAGTCCCTTGCCTTCTTGCACTTGCAATCACTGTACTTGTAATCTTACTCAGAAGGTTTATCAAAGAGAACAGGATCACAGACTTATTCAGTTCATGAGGAAACTTAGTGACAGGTTTTCTGTTGTTAGAGGCAATATATCTTGATGCATTTGCCATTGCCTAACATCTCTACAGCTTTTAGAATGTTTTCTCAGGAAGAAAGGCATCAAGAAATCTCTTAGAGTGGTTCTAATACAGAATCCTTAGCCTTTTTGGCAGGGGCCAAGAAATCTTATGACAGCAAAGCTACTGCAAGTAATAGTTTTCAGAGACAAATAGACCAAGTGATGGAACCAAAAGAGTATATAAGTTCTATTGCACTCATTCCAAAATGAGTGGTCATAGTCTTGAAAGATGTTTCAAAGTGCATGGCTATCCACCTGGTTTTAAGCATAATAAGGATAAGAAAGTTGCAGCATTATCTACTGCAAATGTTAATCAGACTGGTACCATTTCTGTTGCACAGCTGTTGTCTTTTCTCAACAACCAGTCATTTGATTCTAATGACTCTCAGACAAAAGATAGTAATGGCCATGCTTTGTTAGCTGGTAAGTTTTGTTTTTCGGCAGATCATAATAATGTGAGTAATTGGCTTATTGACAGTGGAGCCACTGATCACATGTGTTCAGATTTGAACTGTTTTGCTTATTACACAGAGGTAAATCCTGTTGAGTTTATTACTATTCCAAATGGTAAAAAAGTTGCAGTAAAGCATATTAGAGTTGTTGAACTATCTGGAGATTTGACTTTGCACAATGTCCTACATGTGCCAGATTTTCAGTTCAATCTATTGTCTGTCCAGAAATTATGCAAAGACTTTAACTGTGAAGTCATTTTCTCTGCTAATAAATGTACTTTACAGGACCTTTCTCATAAAGAGTCATAGATGCTTCTTGGTGAGATACAAGGTGGATTGTACAATATTCATAAAGTTTCTTCAAATACTTCAATTCATACTTGTCATGCTGCTGTGTCTGCTGATGTATGGCATCTCAGACTAGGGCATATCCCTTTTCAAAGAATTAAGATGGCTTTGCCTCACACCTCTATTCAATATTCAACTAAGGACATAGTCTGTAAAATTTGTCCAATGGCTAAACAGACTAGAGCTAGTTTTCCTGTTAGTTCAATAAAGACTACTTGTGTTTTTGAAATGATTCATATTGATGTATGGGGTCCTTATCAAGTGAAGACACCATCTGGTTGTAATCAATTTTTGACTATTGTTGATGATTTTAGCCGTTTCACTAGGGTCCATTTGCTTAAGCATAAGTCTGATTGTACTAAGATTCTTACTGATTTTCTACAATATGTTGAGACTCAATTCAAAGCTAAAGTTCTTACTATCAGATCTGATAATGCAAAAGAGTTCACTGCTGGTTCTATGGTTGTACTTTTTCAACAAAGAGGGATTACTCATCAAACTAGTTGCAGCTATACTCCATAACATAATGGTGTTGTGGAGAGGAAGCACAGGTTTCTTCTTGAAACTGCTAGGTCTTTATACTTTCAATCTAAAGTTCCTTCTTAGTATTGGGGTGATTGCATTCTTTGTGCTACTTATTTGATCAACAGAGTACCTTTATAGAGTATTGGTAATCTAACACCATACTTCAAATTGTATAAGGAAGAACCTGATTTACAACATTTAAAAACTTTTGGCTGTCTATGTTTTGTGTCCACTCCTACTGTCAATCGACACAAGTTTGATCCTAGAGCTACTGAATGTGTGTTTCTAGGTTACTCAACCTTTAAGAAAGGTTATAAAGTGTTGTGGAATAAAAATTAAGTTACGAATATTGCGGCTAGGGTTTATGTGTATTTAATGCAAAGGGGTTGGTGAGCTTCAAGCTTTAATGGCTGTTTCCGTGTTCGGGACTAATCGGTCCCCACAGAGTGCCTACGTATCTCGTATTGAGAATCAAGCCAAGACGTAGTTCTAGGTGATGGTGCCCTCGAGGCTATGGCGGCGAGAGCTCACCTAGGACGCAGTGACTTGTATGTCCTTATTCGAGGATTAAGCCAAAACGTGGTGGGTGACGTATGGAGCTCTGCCCAACGTAGTTCTGAGAATGAGGGGTCAGGCCCTTATATAGGCTGAGAAGCCTTAGAATTATGGTAGGAGTGGGTGTCTTGGTGGGCAAGCCACCGCCTCAAGGAAGTTTCTAGACCCCTTCCTTGTAGGAATCAGTTTCCATGTTGAAATATGTATCTTGGAGGCTAAGCCAGGCAAGAGTTATATCCTTGTTTGACTCTTATTTGCTGAGCTATTTATTACCTCTAATATTAATTACGAAATTAATATTATAACTAGGGTTTGGGCCCATCTGGTAGGCCCCACGTTTGGACCATTCCGGGTCTAATTAATGCCACATTAAATGTGTCTTTAGGGCTTACTTTTAGCCCATATCATTTGCCCCCCAACTTCTAAGAAAACTGATCAGGTTTTCCTTGAAGTTTTAACGGCCTTTTTTGAGACTTAGGTCAGGGTTCATCTTTGTACACTAGTGTTTCACGAGTATTGTCTTTATGTAAAGCGTGGAGCGACCGACGCGTTCACGACAATGTTAATTCGATGCTAATCGGCACTAATCAGCCTTAACGATGCTTAAACAATGTTTAAACGACGTTAAACGGCATAAAACGGCACTAAACGGCACTAGACGGCGCTAACCAGCCTTAAACAATGTTTAAATAGTGTTAAACAATGTTAAAAGGGAGGATAAAATGGCACTCACGGTGCTAAACGACAGTACTCGGTGCTAATCGGCACTAAATGGTGCTTAAACGACACTAATCGGTGCTAATCGGCACTAAACGGTGCTAACGACATTATCGGTGCTATCGGCACTAACGGTGCTATCGGCACTAATGGTGCTATCGCCACCAACGGTGTTATCGGTACTAACGGCGCTTACAGCACTAACGGTGCTATCGGCACTAACGGTGCTTACAGCACTAATGGTGCTTACAGCACTAACGGTGCTATCGGCACTAACGGTGCTTACAGCACTAATGGTGCTATCGCCACCAACGGTGTTATCGGCACTAACGGCGCTAAATGGTGATCGGCTGACGTTTTCTGAAAACGTTGAATCATCATTGTCATGTTTGAATCATCACTAACGTGTTTCAACTTTCTGAACCACTTTAGTGAGGTATGAAGCGAGTCAGGGGTGTTCTGAATATCAAAGTGATTTTTCAAGGTTGACGGACCATCGACATCCACTTCCAATTAGCTAAGGCCCTCAAAAAAAAATGAGGTGGTCGGCAAAGGATGGTCCAAGACTATAGAAAATTCAATTAGCTTCGTGTGGACTGTAAGATCATCCGAATCTGACATCCGGAGCTTAAGATATGGCCCAAACAGCGTTTGAAGGATCGCATTGAGTTCCCGGTTGGCTTAAGGGCTTCAAACTGCCTCGGTCGGCCAGTACCCAGTCGGAAAAGAGTCTCCAAGACTGTAGAAAATTCAGAGAGCTTCGCGTGGACTGTAAGATCGTCCAAATCTGATACCCGGAGCTCAAGATATGGCCCAAACAACGTCAACAGTCCGTGTAGGATTGAAAATCAGTCTTTGTCGGCTGACGCCCTCCTTGGAGCTTGGTCGGCCAATTAGTGGTCGGCAAGTGGTCTCCAAGACTATAGAAAACTCAGAGATCTTCGCGTGGACTGTAAGATCGTCCAAATCTGATACCCGGAGCTCAAGATATGGCCCAAACAGCGTCAACAGTCCATATGGGACTGAAAATCAGTCTTGGTCGGCTGACGCCCTCCTTGGAGCTTGGTCGGCCAATTATTGGTCGGCTAGTGGTCTCCAAAACTATAGAAAACTCAGAGATCTTCGCGTGGACTGTAAGATCGTCCAAATCTGATACCCGGAGCTCAAGATATGGCCCAAACAGCGTCAACAGTCCGTATAGGACTGAAAATCAATCTTGGTCGGCTGACGCCCTCCTTGGAGCTTGGTCGGCCAATTAGTGGTCAGCTAGTGGTCTCCAAGACTATAGAAAACTCAGAGATCTTCGCGTGGACTGTAAGATCGTCCAAATCTGATACCCGGAGCTCAAGATATGGCCTAAACAGCGTCAATAGTCCGTATAGGACCGAAAATCAGTCTTGGTCGGCTGACTCCCTCCTTGGAGCTTGGTCGGCCAATTAGTGGTCAGCTAGTGGTCTCCAAGACTATAGAAAACTCAGAGATCTTCGCGTGGACTGTAAGATCGTCCAAATCTGATACCCGGAGCTCAAGATATGGCCCAAACAGCGTCAACAGTCCGTATAGGACTGAAAATCAATCTTGGTCGGCTGACGCCCTCCTTGGAGCTTGGTCGGCCAATTAGTGGTTGGCTAGGAAACCCGGATCTGAAAATCATCCGTGGTCTTGAGGATCGAGAAACTTGATCTTGATCTCAAGTCATCCGTGATCTTAAGGATCAAGAAACTTGATCTTGATCTTAAGTCATCCGTGATCTTAAGGATCAAGAAACTTGATCTTGATCTTAAGTCATCTGTGATCTTAAGGAGAATCATCCAAGATTCGATGAAAAATTCAAGTTCTAGGTCTGAAAACTACCCGAGGTTCGCTGAAAAAGTCGGGATCTAGGACCACAAACTACCCGTGATCGGCCGGATCAACGGGTAGCTCGTGGTTGGCTAGCCCGTGATCGGCCGGAGGGGCTCAATTCACCGTGGTCGGCCACACGGTGATCGGTCGGAGGCCTCCCGGGCACGGTGGTCGGCCACTTGGTGGTCTTCTAGCTCGTGGTCGACTGGCACACCCCCGGGTGCGGTGGTTGGCCGTCTCGTGGTCGGCTGCTGCTCCCTCGGGCGTGGTGGTTGGCCGCTTCGTGGTCGGCCACTCCGTGGTCGGCTGAGGCTTCCTAAAACGCCATGGTCGGCTGCACGGTGGTCGGCTATGGCCCTTCGGGTGTCGTGGTCGGCCACCTCGTGGTTGGCTGGGAAGCCCGAACCTAAAACCTCTCCGTGATCTTGATCTCCAGTCATTCGTCATCTTAAGGATCAAGATTCTTGATCTTGATCTCAAGTTATTTGTCATCTTAAGGATCAAGATTCTTGATCTTGATCTCAAGTTATTTGTCATCTTAAGGATCAAGACTTGATCTTGATCTCAAGTTATTTGTCATCTTAAGGATAAAGATTCTTGATCTTGATCTCAAGTTATTTGTCATCTTAAGGATCAAGATTCTTGATCTTGATCTCAAGTTATTTGTCATCTTAAGGATCAAGATTCTTGATCTGGATCTCAAGTCATCGTTTTGGTCACTCGTGACTTCTAATGATATTATTCTTTAATTTATGATTAGCACTGCTAATCTTGTGCTTAAGGCTGAATTTGTTACTTAACTTCTTAAGCGCAATCATATGTTCAGCAAATATATCAGCTATTTCTTCCTTGGCATATATGAATTATAACGATTCCTTCCGTCTGTAATAGATAGTTTTAGATCGAAGATCCACTTTTTCAGATTGGTCTTCGAGTTTTGACTTTAAGTTTCAGTTTTTGGATCTTGATTAGAGATTCATGACGACCTCATCAAGTTTGGCCTTCAGAGCTAATCTTGGCCTTCATGGCTAACTTTGGCCTTCATGGCTAATCTTGGCCTTCATGGCTAATTTTGGCCTTCATGGCTTATATCTCGTGTTTCTCATTCCAGGATTCGAGGTTGATGTTCTCAGGTTCCACGTCGATGTTCTGGATCAGAGACCCGGGATCCCAAGTTGATTTTTCAATTTCCAAATCGAGGTATCAACCTTTCTTGTTAGCTTTTCTAATAAGCGTTCTTAATCAACTACCAAAACATTTATCAAGTTGGGGGTGTTCTGGACCACCAATCATGTGGTTTCAGGTCATTAGGAGGTGTTTGCCATGTCTTGAAAGGTTTCGTGAACCTTGAATTCAAATTACTTGTTTTCTAGCTCTCGTGACCTTCCGGGCCTTAACTTGTTTGCTGAATCCTTGTTTTTAAGGTTATCACCAACCCATGATTCTCATTTGAAGATGTAGGATCTTGTAACGAAGTTCTTTAGTTCTTGCCTTCCCCTTGTTTCTCATGGAGGAGGTCTTCCTTTTCGGTTGATCATTCAGATAGTTCATTTGCTTCTTAGCGCTTGACCTTAGGCCTGGTATGCCTTTGTTGGTTTTCAACCCTTTTCTTCAGTCCATCAAGGATTATACGATTAGCTACCTCAGCTTGTCCATTAGCTTGCGGGTGTGCTACTGAAGTAAAACGAAGATCAATAGCATTTTCCTCACAGTACTTCTTGAACTCTTTGTTGAATTGCGTCCCATTATCCGTCACAAGGATTCGTGGGATTCCATATCTGCAGATCACGTTCTCCTAAAAGAACTGGGCAACTTGCTTGATGGTTATCTTGGCTAGGGGTTTGGCCTCAATCCACTTAGTGAAGTAGTCGATGGCTACTATCAAAAACTTTCTTTGTGCAAATGCTACGGGAAAAGGACCAAGTATATCCATTCCCCACATTGCAAACGGAATAGGAGAGCTGATCGGGGTCAACATCTCAGTCGGCTGCTTTACAATCGGAGCGTGCTTTTAGCACCTCTCACACCTCTTAACATAATCTTTTGCATCAGCCAACATCTCTGGCCAATAGAATCCTAGACGAGTGATCTTGTGAGCTAGGGCCCTGCCCCCAAGTGTTGTCCACAGATCCCTCCATGAAATTCTTCCAACGCTTCTCTTGCCTCATGGGGCCTCAAACACTTCAAGTAAGGGATGACAAATGATCTCTTGTAGAGAATGCCTTCGATCAATGCGTATCTCAATGCTCTCATTGACAACTTTCGTGCCTCCAAGGCATCGTCAGGGAGCCATCCAGTTTCAAGGTGAGCTTTGATGGGATCCATCCAACAGCTTCCTAGATTAATCGGTGCTATCAACTTAGAGTTGATGAACGGGGCCTTCAAGACCTGGAAGTAAACACTCCCTGCGTAATTCTCTATCTCAGAGGAAGCAAACTTGGACAGGGCATCAGCCTTAACGTTTTCCTCTCTTGGGATGTGCTCCACATAGCATTCCTCAAATTGGGTCATAATACCCTTCACGATCCTTAGATACCTTGTCATGGTTTCATCCTTGGCCTCGAACTCGCCATTCACTTGTGATACTATAAGCCTTGAGTCTCCACAGACTTTGAGGTTCTTGACCCTCATGATTCTTGCCAAGCCTAAGCCAGCTATCAACGCCTCATATTCAGCTTCATTGTTGGTAGTAGGAAAGTCTAACTTCAAAGCATATTCAACTGTGAACCCATCGGGGCTTTGCAACACTAAGCCCGCGCCACTAGATTTTGTTTCTGATGCTCCATCAAAATAGAGCACCCAATACTCCTTCTGATCAGGTACAAGTTCTTCATCTTTATCTCCACTCTCAAGGGTGGTTACTATCTCCTGCCCCCCGACTTCTTGGTTGCCTATGGTACATTCAACCACGAAGTCAGCCAATGCCTGAGCCTTGATGGCTGTTCGAGGCTTATACGTGATGTCAAACTCTCCAAGTTCGATTGCCCACTTAATCAATCTTCCACTTGCTTTTGGACTATGCAATATGTTCCTCAATTGCTGGTCCGTCAGGACCTCGATTTTATGCAACTAAAAGTACGGTCTTAGCTTTCTTGAGGCTGTCACCAATGCCAAAGCAAATTTCTTGATGGATGAGTAATTTAACTCGGCTCCGTGGAGCACCTTGCTTACATAGTAGATAGGTCTCTGAACCTTGTTCTCTTTTTTGATGAGGACGACACTCAATGCTTGCTCAGACACTGCCAGATATAGATAAAGAGTCTCTTCGGGACTTGGCTTGGCCAACAACGGGGCTTCAGCCATGTACTTCTTCAATTGTTCAAAGGCCTCTTGGATTTTATGTGTCCATTCAAAAATTTTCACTTTCTTCAATGCTTGAAAGAAAGGCAACCACTTATCACCAGACTTGGAGATAAATCTCCCTAGAGCGGCCACTCTCTCGGTTAGCTTCTGTACGTCCCTCACAGACGGGGAGGTTCCATGTCTAAGATTGATTTGATCTTGTTTGGGTTGGCTTCTATGCCTCTTTTCGAAACCATCAAACCCAAAAAATTTCCAGATCCAACGCCAAAAGCACACTTGGCTGGATTTAACATCATTTTGTGGTGCCTCAGAACTTCGAATGCCTCTCTGAGGTGCTTAATGTGATCTGCCTTGAGTACCTTGAGTAGGCTCTTGACTAACATGTCATCAACATAGACCTCCATGGTTTTTCCAATCAGATGGGCGAATATCTTATATATTCACCAGTCGTTGGTAAGTAGCTCCTGCATTCTTTAGACCAAAAGCCATAACAAGATAGCAGAAAACACCAAAGTCAGTTATGAAATATACCTTAGGGATGTCATCCTTGTGCATCTTAATCTGATTATAGCCGCTGAATCCATCCATGAAGCTCAACATCTCATGTCCAGCTGTAGCATCTATCAACATATCAATCCTTGGCAGGGGAAAACAATCCTTTGGACATGCATCATTCAAATCAGTGAAGTCTATACACATCCTCCACTTCACATTCGCTTTCTTGACCATCACAGGGTTTGCTAACCATTCAGGAAACTAAATCTCTTCAATAAACCCAGCCTCTAAGAGCTTGTCAACTTCTTATTTGATGGCCTCCTGCCTTTCAGGAGCAAAATTCATCTTCTTCTGTTTTATTGTCTTCCGTCCAGGATCAACATTCAGCTTGTGAGTAATGAGTTGGGGATCAATCCCTGGCATGTCAGCTGCAGTCCAAGCAAACACATCACTATTTTCTTGCAAGAATGCTATCAACTTGCCCTTCAAGGGTTCTTTTAAAGACGCTCCCACATAAGTTACTTTCTCAGGGTTGCCCGGCTCTAGAGGGATGGGAACTAAGTCCTCTGCCGGCTTTCCTCAACTTGCCCTTCAAGGGTTCTTTTAAAGACGCTCCCACATAAGTTACTTTCTCAGGGTTGCCCGGTTCTAGAGGGATGGGAACTAAGTCCTCTGCCGGCTTTCCTCGGTGTTCATCATCACCACGGACACATCCATGTCTTCGATTGGGAATACCTGCCCCTTGACTCCATCAGATCTTAGTGCGGAGACATAGCAGCTCCTTGCCATTTTCTGGTCACCTTTCTGTTCTCCAACTCCATTCCGGATTGGAAACTTAATCTTCATGTGATAGGTAGAGGCAACAGCCTTGAACGCATGAAGTCAAGTCCTTCCCAGGATTGCATTATAGGTCGAGGAAGCCTTAATCACCAGAAAATTCAGCATCTGAGTAGCCTCCTTAGGTTCTTGTCCAACAGTCATAGGTAACTGAATTGTTCCTTCAACCTTGGACTCAACTCCATTGAATCCGTAAATCGGCATGTTGGTCGGGGTCAACTGAGAGTCAGTGTACCCCATCTTTATAAATGCATCATGAAACAAAATATCAACAGAAGCTCCATTGTCTATCAAGACTCGCTTCACTTCCGAGTTCTCAATCACAGGGGTTATGACCAACGGGTCGTCATGGGGAAATTTCACCCCTTCGAGGTCTGAGTCATCGAATCCAATTGCTATCTCAGTCCTGGCACCCTTCGGGGCTTCTCCCACGATGTGCATCACTTCTCTGGCATACGCCTTTCGAGAGTTTCGTGTTGTACCAGCCGCTGTCGGGCCTCCCTATATCATGTTAATAACTGGCCCTCGGGGCTGTGGGTTACGATCTCGGTCTCGATCATTATCCCTTCTATCATTGTCTCTTCTATCATATTCCCTTCTTTGAGTTCCACGATCATCTCCCTTAGTAAACTTGTTCAGTTTTCCTTTCCGGATCAAGAATTCAATCTCGTCCTTCAACTGCCTACAATCATCCGTATCATGCCCCGCATCGCGGTGGAATCTACAGTACTTATCTTTGTTTCTCTTTGCGGGATCACCCCTAAGTGGCTTCGGCCATCGAAAATCTTTATCTTTCCCAATCTCCAATAGGATCTGACTCCTTGGAGCATTCAGTCTTGCATAGTCATTGAATCTTGGTCCGAAACTTTTCTTCGGTGGTGATTCAGAATCCTTGCTAGTCCGGGGATACTTGTCCCTAGCATCATACCCTTGTTCTTGCTTCCATTTCTTAAAATCATTAGAGCCCTTGCCATTGCCTACAACAGCTTCTTTTTTCATGCCATCCTCTGCCTTGATATACTTATCGGCCCTTCGTTGGAGCTCAGCCATGTTCTCAGGAGGATGTTTTGCCAAAGACCTCTTGAAAAAAGGGTCAGTGGTTCCGTGTTCCAAGGCTACCATGGCCACTTTGTTCTCCAGGTCTGTGATATTCAATGTTTCCTTAGTGAATCGCTTGAGATAATCCCTTAGATTCTCGTTCTTCCCTTGTACCACATACATGAGGGATGCAGAACTCTTTTCATGAACTCTTCCACTAATGAATTGGCTAACAAAGGCACTTTTCAACTCTTTGAAAGAGCCAATCAAATTTGAAGGTAGCCTGCTATACCACCTTTAAACCATACCCGACAGGGTTTGAGGGAACGCCCTACACTTAAAGGCGTCACTAGCAGGTTGCAGCAGTAGTGCAGCGGTGAACATCCTAACATGGGTTTCAGGATCGCCTATTCCATCATAGGCCTTGATCGTTGGCATCTTGAATTTTTTTTGAGATGCGGGCATTCATCACCTCTTCAGTGAACGGAGGTGTTGGATCATTAAGATCTAGCGGCATCAGATCCCTGGGGTGGTTTCTGGGGACTTCCGCCCTTGCCATTCCTTCAATTGAGGCATCGGCCCTTCTTCGTCTCCTAGACGACCTCTCCAGATCTATAACAGGAACACTTCCTGAGATTGGAGGAGGTCGATGCAGACTTTGATTCTGCCTTGCTTGCTCCCTAGCGGCGTCATCTTTTGGCCTCTGGATCTCAGCCTCATGAGCCTTGATCCTTTCCTCAATTGTTTGCGGAGGTCCATCATGGATCCTTCGGGGCCTCCTTCGGGGCTCTCTACTAGCACGTCGCCTCCTTGAGGCTTCGTCACGATCATCATCATCATCATCAGATGTCGAATCAGTAGTATAGGGACCGGAATAGTCTAGATACTCGCGATCTCGGATCTGCAAAGCATGACCACTTGGTCCAGGTTCTCGGACAAGGGGTAGTTGGGTAATCCATACATGGGGTTAGTATTCACGGGGAGATCCGTAGTAGGGATCTGTACCCCAGATGGAGGGCGGTTAGGATCGATCAGGGGAGAGACCACCATCTGAAGAGAGTTGGTTCCCTGATCTGGATGGACAACCATAGGCAGCGTACTCCCAGCAGGGGGATTCGTCCCTAGAGGCTGAGAAACTTGATTTTGGGGTATCGTCCCTTGTTCTTGCGTGGTTGTCCCAGAGGTAAGAGGTGGATCAGAGTTGATCGGTAAAGCTTCGGTAGAGCTTGGTACAGTTCTTCGTGTGTTAACCAAGGTTGATGTTTTCTTCCCACAGACGGCGCCAAATGTTGTGGAATAAAAATTAGGTTAAGAATATTGCGGCTAGGGTTTATGTGTATTTAATGCAAAGGGGTTGGTGAGCTTCAAGCTTTAATGGCTGTTTCCGTGTTCGGGACTAATCGGTCCCCACAGAGTGCCTACGTATCTCGTATTGAGAATCAAGCCAAGACGTAGTTCTAGGTGATGGTGCCCTCGAGGCTATGGCGGCGAGAGCTCACCTAGGACGCAGTGACTTGTATGTCCTTATTCGAGGATTAAGCCAAAACGTGGTGGGTGACGTATGGAGATCTGCCCAACGTAGTTCTGAGGATGAGGGGTCAGGCCCTTATATAGGCTGAGAAGCCTTAGAATTATGGTAGGAGTGGGTGTCTTGGTGGGCAAGCCACCGCCTCAAGGAAGTTTCTAGACCCCTTCCTTGTAGGAATTAGTTTCCATGTTGAAATATGTATCTTGGAGGCTAAGCCAGGCAAGAGTTATATCCTTGTTTGACTCTTATTTGCTGAGTTGTTTATTACCTCTAATATTAATTACGAAATTAATATTATAACTAGGGTTTGGGCCCCACGTTTGGACCATTCCGGGTCTAATTAATGCCACATTAAATGTGTCTTTATGGTTTACTTTTAGCCCATATCATAAAGTGTTAAACCTTTCTACACTTAAAATTTCTATCTCAACGGATGTTGTTTTTCATGAAAACAGTTTTCCTTTTCATTTCACAGAAAATTCTACTGATTTTTCTAATGGAATCTATTTGCCATCACATACTATTTCTGATTGTGATAATTTTTCTGCTGATGATACTAATGTTGTAGACATTAGTACTAATGTTTCTGACAATTTTGTCAATTTTGAGATCTCTGAGACATCTGAATTTTCTCTAACTCATGAGAATTCTGCTAATTCTGACATTCATGTCTATTCTGATATTTCTGATTCTACAACTTCTACAAATCATACAAATTCTCAGATATCTTTTGTTAATGACACAGTCAGTGATCATACTACTTTAAGAAGATCTCAGAGAACACACACAAAGCCTAAATATCTTAGTTCTTATCAGTGCCATACTAGTGCTAATTCTCATTGGTGTAACCTTGTACATCATACACCACAAACTTCTGTGTGTGATATTGTTGAACCTACTTCCTATGCTCAAGCTGCTGCAGACCCCTTATGGGTTGTTGCAATGGAGACTGAAATTCTAGCTCTACATAAAAACCATACTTGGGATCTAGTTCCACTTCCACCTGGAAAAAAGGCCATAGGTAGTAAGTGGGTTTTCAAACATAAATTGAAGCCAGATAGAAGCCTTGATCGTTGTAAAGCTCGTTTGGTTGCCAAAGGGTTCAATCAGAAGTTTGGCATTGATTATAAGGAAACATTTTCACCTGTTGTTAAAATGGCTACTGTTCGAACTCTTATTTCTGTGGCTGCTAGTAAAGGTTGGCCCTTGTATCAGTTGGATGTTAATAACGCCTTTTTGCATGGCGATTTGGTTGAAGAAGTATACATGAAGGTACCAGAAGGTATACCTAATCCTAATAATCTTGTTTGTCTACTAAAAAAGTCCATAAATGGTCTTAAGCAAGCTTCGAGAGTTTGGAATGACAAGTTGGTTTCTGAGTTGATTAGTCAAGGTTTTAGACAGTCCAAGAATGATTATAGTTTATTCATTAAGAAGCATGATCAGAAAATTTGCATTGCTGCAGTATATGTCGATGACATTATCCTTACTGGGACTGATCTGGATGGTATGCAATCTTTGAAATCTCATTTGCATCAGCTATTCAGTATCAAGGATTTAGGAAAACTTCGTTATTTTTTTGGTATAGAGGTGGATTATTTGGATACTGGTATTTTCTTAAGTCAAAGAAAGTTTGCAAAAGAGTTGTTGGCTTCTAGTATGTTTGATATTTCTAAACCAACTTCTACTCCTCTTCCTTTACATCTCAAGTTGTCCACAACGGATGGTAAGTTAATATCGAATCCTGCAGATTATAGGACTTTAGTAGGTAAACTTAATTACCTTACTAATACTCGACCAGATCTTGCTTTCACCGTTCAATCTCTAAGTCAGTTTATGAATGCACCTCGAAGTTCTCATTGGTCAGCTTTGCATCATACTTTACGATATGTTTCAGCTACTTCTGATAAAGGCATTCTCCTTCAAGCATCGGATACTATTAAACTTCAGGCTTTTTCAGATGCTGATTGGGCGTCTTGTATTGATTCACGAAGGTCCATTACAGGTTACATTTTGTTGTTTAGTAGTTCACCTATTTCCTGGAAGTCTAAGAAACAACCAACAGTTTCTAAGTCATCATCTGAAGCTGAGTATAGAGCTATGGCTAGTGCAGCTTCTGAAATCACTTGGATTGTTCATCTTTTGGATGATCTCGATGTTCATGATCTCAAACCAGTAACTTTGCATTGTGACAATCAGTCTGCATTGTATATAGCTCAGAATCCTGTCTTCCATGAGCGTACCAAGCATATCGAATTGGATTGTCATTTCACACGAGATAAGGTGTTAGAAGGCTTGATTCAATTGACTTACTTACCTACTCGTTCTCAGTTAGCATATGTGTTTACTAAGGTGGCACCTTCGCCTCATTTCAACTCTCTACTTTCCAAGTTGGGATTGTTTCCCACTCCCAACTTGAGGGGGGATAATGAAACTAGTATAGTTTCCACGTCAGCAGTGCCATCTACGAATTGCTATGTCAGCTGAGTTTGTTAGAGTTAGTTACATTCTGTATTATGAGTATAAAAACTACTAGAATCAAGTTAGTTGTAAGCTTTTCATTTCTTTCATTTCTGTAACGAAACAATGAGCTCTTTCATGAGCATTGTATAGTTCTTTGTTCTTCTGTAAATAAACACTGTTTCTTTACTTCATAACTTGAAGATTATCAATAAAGGAGGCTTTTCAGGCTCAGAAGATTAAAGTAAAAAAAAAAAAAAAAACTTCTCAACCTGTAGAAGCAATTTTTTCCCGAAGCACTGCTGAAAATTCTAGTTTTAGTGTTCTACTATTCTTATTACGGTTCTAAACATTCTAGGACTCTAGACAGGTAATTTTGTTGAAGTTATTAGATAGGAAAAGATAAATGGTATAGAGACATGCCAAAGAGCAACGTGGGGGATCACCACATGTATGGATGAATTTATGATCAACAAGTACAAAGTTGATCCATCAATTATTTACGCTGAAACGAGATTGGTATAAATAGGAATCTTATTTATTTTCGACTACGAAAGGACTCTTGAATTTAGGATATGCTTCAAACTTAGACTATCTAAAGCATCTCTAACATTTTGTTCAACTTATTGTCTATTTAGATATTCTTGTTTGGAATGGTTGTACTTTTTCTGCAACTTCTTGATTGGGATCAAAGTCTCCAACTGCTTCCTTCCGATAAAATAAAAATGAAGCAGATGGATGTTTACAGCTCTATTATAGAGTGCCAGCACACTCAGAACAGGTTTATGTAGAAAATATTACATGCACTTTTACTCACAAGTACTCACAATGTCTGATTGGTCCGAAGCTAGTAGATTTTCTTCTGAAACTGTTTCGATATAGTAAACCTAATAAGCATAAAATACTCCTATCAAAACCAAGATAATTTCAAATATAGTGAAAAAGAAAAGGAGTCATTGTATAGTCTATGAGACAGAAGTCAAATCATAGCACATGAAATAATATTTTCCTGAAGGCCTTAAGTTTGAACTCTGTACTGATGTTGCTCTACTGAATTGAATAATAGCAAAGTTAAAATCACAGGGGGTCATTTTATCCAATCTTGAGTTCGAAAAACAATATGTTAAAATCACAGGGGGGTCAATTTATACAACTTAAGAGGAGTTGGAAAAACAATATGTTGATTACCTTATTTAAACAATCTAGGACTCTAGACAAAATTTAAACGACCTGGGCCTCTAGACAGAAACTATAACGTATAGTCATGGTTCTCTGTTTATGATTGCAAACAGAGTTTAGCTGAAAACAAAATCAGTCAATAACATAACATATCAATAAATATATGTTAGGGAAATTGAAGAACCACCTCCTGAACAAATGCTACTCAAAAGTGAAAAATATTCTAGCCAAAATTAAATCAGTAACCAAAACAAGACAAATTCATTACTAAAAACAAATTAAGCTACGTTTGTTGTGGAATAAAAACTAGGTTATGAATATTGTGGCTAGGGTTTATGTGTATTTAATGCTAGGGTGAGTGAGCTTCGTGCTTTTAGTGGCTGTTCTTGCGTTCGAGACTGATCGGTCCTCACAAGATGCCTACGTATTTCTGTATTGCTAGAGAATCAAGCCAACGTAGTTCTGAGAATGAGGGGTCAGGCCCTTATATAGGCTGAGAAGCCTTAGAATTATGGGAGGAGTAGGTGTCTTGGTGAGCAAGCCACCGCCTCAAGGAAGGTTCTAGACCCCTTCCTTGTAGGAATCAGTTTCCATGTTGAGATATGTATCTTGGAGGCTAAGTCAGGCAAGAGTTACATCCTTGTTTGACTTTTATTTGCTGAGCCGTTTATTATCCCTAATATTAATTACGAAATTCATATTATAAATAGGGTTTGGGCACATCTGGTGGGCCCCACGTTTGGACCATTCTAGGTCTAATTAATGCCACATTAAATGTGTCTTTAGGGCTTACTTTTAGCCCATATCATTTGCCCCCCAACTTCTAGGAAAACTGATCAGGTTTCCCTTGAAGTTATAACGGCCTTATTCGAGACTTGGGTCGGGGTTCATTGCTCTTACGTGAGTATTTTCAACAATATCATCTTAACGTAAAGCATGGAGCGACCGACGCATTTACGATGATGTTGAACGACATTAAACGGTGTTAAACGGCACTACACAGCGCTAATCAGCCTTAAACAACGTTTAAATAGTGTTAAACAATGTTAAACGGCATAAAACGGCACTAATCAGAGCTAATCTGTGCTTAAACGACACTAATATGTACTAATCGGCACTAATCTGTGCTAATCGGCACTAATCCGTGCTTAAACGACACTAATCTGTGCTAATCGGCACTAATCTGTGCTAATCGGCACTAATCTGTGCTTAAACGAAACTAATCTGTGCTAATCGGCACTAATCTGTGCTAATCGACACTAATCTGTGCTAATCGGCACTAATCGGTGCTAGCGGCACTAACAGCACTAAATGGTGCTAACGGCACTGAACAGCGCTGAAAGGCACTAAATGACGCTAGTCGACGCTAACGGCACTAAATGGTGCTAAATTTTAATTTCGGCTTCGTTCGTGCCTTGGATCAGAATTGAAAATCAGTCTTGGTATGTTGATGGAGGTGTTTGCTATGTCTTGAAGGGTTTCGTGAACCTTGAACTCAAACGACTTGTTTCTTAATCTTCGTGACCTTCCGGGCTTTAACTTGTTTGCTGAATCCTTGGTCTTAAGGTTATCATCAACCCTTGACTCTCATCCTTGTGATGAAGTTCTTTATTTCTTACATCATCCTTGTTTCTCATGGAGGAGGTCTTCCTTCTCGGTTGATCATTCAGATAGTTCACTTGTTCCTTAGCGCTTGACCTTAGGCCTGGTATGCCTTTGTTGGTTTTCAACCCTTTAGCTTGATTCTAGGTTTCCAACCTTCTTCTTATGCTCATATAAACTTTCTTAGGTCTCAACTTGACTGACGACTCTTGATTTGAGTCCTTAAACTCAAACGACAAGCTCGATTGGAGGCAGACAGCCCTGTTGGCCATCAAGACTTAAATTTTGTGTCGGGATTTGAGATTCAAGAGTTTAAGTATGGAATGACAAAGGACCTCTTATCTCAACATTCTCACTAATAGTTTCTGTGCTTTCAAGGCATTATCAGGGAGCCAACCAGTCTTAAGATGAGCTTTGAGAGGGTCTATCCTTCAGCTTACATCAACTGGTGCTACCAATTTCGAATCGATGGTGGGGTCTTCAGGACCTGGAAGTAAAAACTCTCCGCATAATTTTCTATCTCAGAAGAGGCGAACTTAAATAGGGCATCAGCCTTAATGTTCTCATTTATTGGAATGTGCTCCTCATAGCGCTCATCATATTGAGTCATAACAGCCTTCACAACTCTCAAATACTTTGTCATAGTTTCATCCTTAGCTTCAAATTCACCATTCACTTGCGAGACTACCAGTCTTGAATCTCCAAAAACTTTGAGGTTCTTGACCCAGTATTCTGGCCAAGCCCAATCTGGCTATCAAGGCTTCATATTTAGCTTCATTGTTGGTAGTAGGAAAATCTAACTTCAAAGCATACTCAACTGTGAACCCATCGGGGCTTTGCAAGACCAAACCTGCACCACTGGATTTTATTTTTGATGCTCCATCAAAATAAAGCACCAAATACTCCTTCGGATCAGGTATAAGTTCTTCATCTTTATTCTCAAATTCTTGGTTGGGTACTATCTCCTGCCCCCCGACTTCTTGGTTGCCAATGGTACATTCAACCACGAAGTCAGCCAATGCCTGAGCCTTGATGGCCGTTCGAAGCTTGTACGTTATGTCAAATTCTCCGAGCTCAATTGCCCACTTAATCAGCCTTGTACTAGCCTTTGGGCTGTGCAATATGTTCCTCAAGTGCTAGTCCGTCAGGACTTCAATCTTGTGTTCTTGGAAGTATGGTCGTAGCTTCCTCGAGGCTGTCATTAATGCCAAGGCAAACTTCTCAATGGTCGAGTAGTTCAACTCAGCCTCATGCAAAACCTTACTCACATAATAGATAGGCTTCTGAATTTTCTTCTCTTCTCGAATAAGGACAACACTCAATGCTTGTTCAGATACCGCCAGGTATAGGTAAAGAGTCTCCCCTGGACTTGGTTTGGCCAACAACAGGGCTTCAGCCATGTACTTCTTCAACTGTTCAAAGGCCTCTTGGCTCTCCGTGGTCCACTCAAAATTTTTCACCTTCTTCAATGCCCGAAAGAAAGGCAAACACTTGTCACCAGACTAAATGAATCTCCCTAGGGCCACAACTCGGCCAGTTAGCTTATGTATATCCCGTATAGAGCGGGGTGGTTCCATATCCAGAATTGCTTTGATCTTGTCCGGGTTGGCTTCTACGCCTCTCTTCGAAACCATCAATCCCAAAAACTTTCCTGATCCAACACCAAAAGCACACTTGGCTGGATTCAACATCATCTTGTGGTGCCTCAGCAATTTGAATGCCTCTCTGAGGTGCTTGATATGGTCTACCTTGAATAGGCTCTTGACTAACATGTCATCAACATAGACCTCCATGGTTTTTCCAATCAGATGGGTGATTATCTTATTCACCAGTCGTTGGTAGGTAGCTCATGCATTCTTTAGACCAAAAGCCATGACGAGATAACAGAAAACACCAAAGTCAGTTATGAAATATACCTTACGGATGTCATCCTTGTGCATCTTAATCTGATTGTAGCCGCTGAACCCATCCATGAAGCTCAGCATCTCATGTCCAGTAGTGGCATCTATCAAGATGTCAATCCTCGGCAGAGGGAAACAATCCTTTGGGCATGCGTCATTTAAATCAGTGAAGTCGATACACATTCTCCACTTTCCATTTTCTTTCTTGACCATCACGTGATTAGCCAACCATTCAGGGAACTGAATCTCTTCAATAAATCCAGCTTCCAAGAGCTTGTCAACTTCTTGCTTAATGGCCTCCTGCCTCTCAGGAGCAAAATTCATCTTTTACTGCTTTATTGTCTTCCGCTCGGGATCAACATTCAACTTGTGAGTTATAAGTTGGGGATCAATCCCTGGCATATCAGCTGCTGTCCAAGCAAACACATCACTATTTTCTTGCAAGAATGCTATCAACTTGCCCTTCAGGGGTTCTTTCAAAGATGCTCCCATATAAGTAACTTCTCAACTCGCTTGGCCGTCATGGCTTCAATGTTTGTCTTGGTCTTGGGTGTTGAACGTCGGTGTTCGAAGGTTGAATGCCAAAGTTTGAAATCAAGGGTTTTCAATCTCAAGGGTGTTTTAAATCACCGAAATATCTATCAGAGCTGCCGGTCCAAGGCCAGGGGGTTTCTGGTTAGCCCCACGAGGTCTTGAACCTTCTCTAGGAGGTTTTCAAAATTACATATTGGTTTTCAAGTCATCATGAAGTTTCAACCTTTGGATCTTAATTGGATGTTCATGACCCCCTCAAGTTTGGCCTTCATAACTAACCTTGGCCTTCATGGTTAATCTTGGCCTTCATGGCTAATCTTGGCCTTCATGGCTAACAGCTTCTGTTCTTCAACCTAGGATTCGGGGTTGATTCCTCGATTTAGATTTCGATAAATGCAATCCCGTTGGCTTCTTGCCTTTTAAACTTCTGAGACGAGAGCTTGCTTGAACTTCTTAATCCTTGCTTAAGGTTATCTATTGGCATTCATCCTTGGATCTAGGGGTGAGCATCGGGTGGTTTGGGCGGTTTAGGAGCGCCAAACCAACCAAACCATAAATTTCGGGTTTTTAATTTTTCAAACCATAACCAAACCAAAAACCATAACATTTTAAAAAAACCAACCTAATTATAACGGTTTGGTTTGGTCGGTTTCGGTTTAAAACCATTATTAAATAATAAAAAAGAGGCAACAACATGTGTGAACCAATAGTATAGTAGCATAAAGTTTTATCAAAGCAAACCAATAGTAGAATAAAGTTTCATCAAAGCAGTTATAAAATAAATTACAAAATCTTCAAATATTTCCAAAGGATCATACATTAAGTTCACAAAAGTCTTAGTTAAAAAAAAGAAGTCTAAAGCATTGGATATCGAATGTAATAAAATTAATATTAAAACTATATATAATATATATATATATATAATATTTATATATTATTTGATCTTAATGGTCGGGTTGGTTAAATCGGGTGGAAAAATTAGTAAAACCAAACCCAACCCAAAATTTTCGGGTTTTAAAAATTTAAAACCATAACCAACCCAAATTGAAAAAAAAACCTAAACTTTCGGTTTGGTCGGGTTGGTTTGGTCGGTTTAACCGGTTTTTGGAAAACCGTGCTCACCCCTACTTGGATCCTTAATCCATGTACTTAATAAGTATTGAAGAGTAGCTAGTCCCTAACATCCTCGGCCTTTCATGGCTTTGACTGTTGCATATGGCTTTTATCTTCTTTTCTTTTATCCAGGGTCCTTTACAGACTTAAACTCTTACTTGGTTATGTTGTAACCCAAATCTTGGCCCTTCGGGATCTTCACCTATGCATTTATTTGTTTTCCATTCGTGTATTCTTTTATTTTCGGTACTTGGTCATCCTTGACTTGCACTCATCGGGTGCTCGGCACATAAATAAAATCACTCAATCAATGAATGGAAATCAAACTTGCATTAATAACTTGAAATGGGTTTAACCCTTACATAGAGTACTACTGTCCTACTCGGAGCAACATGCTCTGCAATGGTTTCAATGAACCTTATTTCTGCTTCTACTAGATGAAGCTAAGTCCTACTAGGATAACTTGAGCCCATCGGGGCATTGCAAGACTAGGCATGCATCACTTGATTTTGTTTCATTTGATTTTGTTTTTGATGCTCTATCAAAATAGAGCGCCCACCATTCCTTCTGGTCTCATCATTCTTATTCTGAAGTTCACTTCCTGCTTGGGGTACTACCTCCTGCCCCCCGACTTCTTGGTTGTCAATGGTACATTCAACCACGAAGTCAGTTAATGCCTTAGCCTCAATGGCTGTCCAAGGCTTCTATGTGATGTCCTCTGCTGGCCTTTTTGGTGTTCCTTTCTTCTACGGACATCCATGTCTTCAATTGGAAGGACTTGCCCCCCGACTTTATTAGGCCTTAACGAGGCTACATAACAGCTTCGTGCCATCTTTTGATCACCTTCATGTTCTCTAACGCCATTCTTGGTTGGGAACTTGATCTTCATATGATACGTTGAGGCAACAGCCTTGAATTCATGAAGTCCAGTCCTTCCGAGGATAGCGTTGTACGTTGAAACCGCCTTGATTACCAAGAAGTTCAACATCTGAATGGCCTCCTTGGGCTCCTATCCAATAGTTACAGGCAACTGAATAGTCCCTTCAACTTTGGATTCTACTCCATTAAATCCATATATAGGCATGTTATTGGGGGTCAACTGAAAATCATTGTACCCCATCTTCACAAATGCATCATGAAACAGAATGTCAACGGAAGCTCCATTGTCTATCAAGACTCACTTCACCTCTGAGTTTTAAATCACAGGAATTATGACCAATGGGTCATCATGGGGGAACTTCACCCCTTCAAGGTTTGAATCATTAAAACCAATTGCTATTTCAGTCCTAGCACGCTTCGGGGCCTCTCCCATAATGTGTATCACTTCTCTGGCATAAGCCTTCTCGAGAATTCTTTGTTGTGTCGGCCGCAGTCGGGCCTCCTGAGATCATGTTGATCACTGGCCCTCGGGGCTGTGGGTTGCGATCTTGATCGTCATCCCTTCTATTATCTCTAATTTGATTACCACGATCTTCACTCTTAGTGAAACGGCTTAGTTTCCCTCTACGGATTAAAAACTCGATCTCATCTTTGAGTTGTTTGCAATCATCAGTGTCATGCCCCACATCTCGGTGGAACCTATAGTATTGATCCTTGTTTCTTTTCGCGGGATCACCCCTAAGTGGCTTCGGCCATCGAAAATCTTTGTCCTTCTCAATATCTAGCAAGATTTGACTCCTTGGAGCATTCAACCTCGCATAATCAGAAAATCTTGGTCCTAAACCCTTCTTTGGTGGCGACTCGGAGTCCTTGCTAGTCATGGGATACTTGTCCCTAGTGTCGTACTCTTGTTCTTGTTTTCTCTTCTTAGAGTCATTGGAACCCTTGTCATTGCCTCCAGCAGCTTCTTTCTTCAAGCTATCTTCTGCCTTGATATACTTGTCGGCCCTTCGTTGGAGCTCGACCATGTTTTCAGGAGGATGATTTGCCAAAGACCTCTTGAAGAAAAGATCAGTGGTTTCGTGTTCCAAGGCTACCATGGCCACCTTATTCTCCAAATCAGTGATATTCAATGTCTCCTTGGTGAATCGCTTGAGATAATCCCTTAGATTCTCATTCTTCCCTTGCACCACATACATGAAGGATGCAAAATTTTTCTCATGAACTCTTCCACTAATGAATTGGCTGACAAAGGCAGCGCTCAACTCCTTAAAAGAGCTAATCGAATTTGCAGGTAGTCGACTATACCACCATTGAGCCATGCCCGACAGGGTTTGAGGCAACGCCCTATACTTTAAGGCGTCACTTGCAGGTTACAATAACAGTGCATTCGAGAACGTCCTGACATGGTTTGCGGGATCGCCCGTTCCATCATAAGCCTTGATCGTCGGTATCTTGAACTTCTTTGAGATGCGAGCATTCATCACCTCCTCAGTAAACGGAGGTGTGGGATCATCAGGATCCCCAAGTGGTATCAGATCCTTGGGGTTGCTCCTGGGGGTTTCCACCCAAGTTTTTTTTTAGTTAGGGCATCAGCCCTTCTTTATCTCCTTGACGGCCTCTCCAGATTTATGACGGGAATCCTTCCTGCGATTGGAGGAGGTCGATTCAGACTTTGTCTTGCTTGCTCTCTAACAAAATCATCCTTCGGCCATTTGTGGAGGTCCATCATGGATTCTTTGGGTCCTTTTTCGAGGTTTCCTACTAGTACGTCACCTCCTTGGGGCTTCTTCTCGATCATCGTCGTCATCCTCAGATGTCGAATCAGTAGTATAGGGGCCGGAGTAGTCAAGATACTCTCGATCTCGGATCTGTAAGGCATGACCGCTTGGTCCAGGTTCTCGACTAGGGGGATAGTTAGGCAACCCATACATCGGGTTGGTATTCACGGGGAGATTCGTAGTATGGATTACCAGAGGAGAGACCACCATTTGGAGAACCACATACAGCGTACCCCCAGCAGGGAGATTCGTCCCTGGAGGCTGAGAAACTTGAGTTTGGGGGATCGTCCCTTGTTCAAAGGTGGTTGTCTCAGAGGTGAGAGGCGGAGCAGAGCTGATTGGTAAAGCCTCGGTGGATCTTGGTACAGTTCTTCGTGTGTTAACCATGGTTAATGTTTTCTTCCCATAAACGGCGCCAAATGTTGTGGAATAAAAACAAGGTTATGAATATTGCGGCTAGGGTTTATGTGTATTTAATGCTAGGGTGAGTGAGCTTCGTGCTTTTAATGGTTGTTCTTGCATTCGAGACTGATCGATACTCACAAGATGCCTACGTATCTCTGTATTGCTAGAGAATCAAGCCAACGTAGTTTTGAGAATGAGGGGTCAGGCCCTTATATAGGCTGAGAAGCCTTAGAATTATGGTAGGAGTAGGTGTCTTGGTGAGCAAGCCACCGCCTCAAGGAAGGTTCTAGACCCCTTCCTTGTAGGAATCAGTTTCCATGTTGAGATATGTATCTTGGAGGCTAAGCCAGGCAAGAGTTATATCCTTGTTTGACTCTTATTTGTTGAGCCGTTTATTATCCCTAATATTAATTACGAAATTTATATTATAAATTGGGTTTGGGCCCATCTGGTGGGCCCCACGTTTGGACCATTCTAGGTCTAATTAATGCCACATTAAATGTGTCTTTAGGGCTTACTTTTAGCCCATATCAACGTTTCTATCAGTTCATTTAAGTACAAATTTATTAAGCTCGCAACACCATATTTATTAATTACTACTGAACAATGCAGAAGATCAATGTTATGAATTACGATCCATGTAAATCTGAAAAGAGGTATTAGCATAAGAGACACAGAATAATGTAAGCTATGAAGTACCTTATCTTGCCCGGTAGTGCCGCTTGGATTTCTTCCAGTGATTTGATTATAGAAACCAACAAACTTGCTTACCGAGGTGTTAATTGCGGACCATCGATTACACAACGAAGTAGGCGTCCGGTCACTATCAAAATTTTTATGTTCATGGTAATAGTTCCAGATCCTATTCCAATAGGTGTTTTGTGTCTGATTGTTGCCTTGAACTGGGTCCGTACTAACATTAAGCCAAGCAGATAAAAGTAACATATCCTCTTCGATTAAAAAGTTTTTTGACCAGCCTTTTTTTGGTTTTCTTGGTGCTTGCTGACTGTGCTCCTGGGATGAAGGGGGTGCTTGTGAGTAGAAAATGTCTTCGGCTTCATTATATGCACCATCGTTGAGTAAAGAAGTAAAAGTGTGTGCCATTTTTAATAATCCTGTAAAGATAGGCTGCAATATATATGATATATGAGTAGTGAGGAGCATTTTTTAACACTAGTGCCTAATAAACAACAACAAATTTCTATATGTAACTACTTAGTATCAACCACCAGCCTTACCTATAATTGCAATAATAAGAACACTGATAAACCAAATTATTGTCCTATGCAAATAGTTTACATAAACTTGTTTGTTTGCAGAAGTTAAACATCATGGCAGAACTAAATCAGGCCTGTAATTAAGTCAGAGCCGGATAAGTGTATAAGCAGTACGATTATCTAGCCAAGGTTTATGTCAAATTGTAATTATTAGGCTTTTATGCATTACAGTGCTAAACATATATGTACTGCTATATCGTTAATATATTGATTAAATTGATCGAGATAGGTGAAATGAAAATAATCTCTATGGACTATGGCAGCGCAGAGTGATTTTAAGTATCTGCACTAGATTCTACAAGTGTTGCACAAGCCATGCTTACTGAACTTGACAAAAGAAAAAGACCAGTAGAAATGAAAAAAAGGACCAGAAGTTCATATTCCGGTTTCTTTGATTCTAATGATATTTCACTGTCTAATTCTACAAACAGCAATTTACAAAAATATGAATAAAACAAGCATTGCAACTCAGTCGTTTGCAAGAAGACCACGCTACGAATTAAGGAGCATAATGAATCATAACATACAGACCCAAAGATACATACATATAAGCACAATTGAGCAAAAGAAATTGCAAGGCACTGAGTTTTCACAAATTTGGGTATAAATTCTTCTGAATATCAAAGAAAGATATACAAACCTAATTTTGTGCAATATTCGAATTGATTTTGAAAGGACCCTGAACAACCCGCGATCTCTCAATTTGTAAAATAATCATGAACAAAAACCCTAATTTGACACAAATTGGATAAAAAGAGATGGAAGATATGTACCTCTATAAAAAGTTCAAGTGGCGGGAGTGGAAAAGAAATCAGCGGGAGTGGAAAAGAAATCAGCGGGAGAGGGAAAAAAAGAGCGGGGGATGACGTGAATTTGCTACAGATCTGTAGTGCTTGTACATATATAGCCAATGTTGAAGGGTTGGTTAAAATTATACATAAGGGGAATGCTCCATTGGAGTGATAAATTTTTTACCTATTTTGTATAATTTTTAATTTTGGTAAGTAAATTTAATTTTGGTGATAAATTTAATTATACATAAGGGCTTTAACCCATTGGAGATGCTCTAAGGTGTTTTACTCCAATGTAGTTGGTTATATTGATTAGCTATAATTTAAAAATGGTATATTTTCATTATTTTAAGTTGTTAAAAATAGAATATATTATTATAATATGGCAATTGATGATGTGAAATTTTACTACAGGTCTCTAGAGATTCGACAAATATAGCCAATATGATGAGATTATCTAAAATTTTAGCTAACAGTTATGTCCCGTTGGAGATGAAATATTTTTACACATTCTCTAAAATTTTTATTTATGATATTTTAGCTAAGGGGTATGTATGATTGGAGATGCTCTGAGATCTATCTTGCTGGAACCTTTCTTTAACATCTTAAGATTTTTTATGAACAAACATGATATTAGATTTAGGAGGGGTGATAATTGTAAGATCTTGTTGGAATTTTTCTCTCACACCTTAAGTTTTAGGAGTCCATGAAATAATCTCAGAGGTTTTACAAAATACTAACTAAGTCATTGATTCAAATTAATAAAAATAAATTAATAAAACATTAACAAGCATAAAAAACTAATTTCTACACCTATCCCAAAAAAATTACAAAATAAAATTATATTATAATGGAAATCATAATACATATCAGTGTTTATCGTAGAAAACATTAATACTGATACCAAAACCCTATTTTTTTTCACATTTGCAGCTGACATAAAATATGAAGGAAATAAAATCCTGAAACTGAAAATAACATTGAAGAATTATTAATTGTTTAATCTCTTTCAAGTGATGATAATTAAAGGCCCAACAATCAAGTCAGCTAGCCCGCATGGAAAAATAAGTAAAGGTGCTTAATTCTTGAACGTTTTTATCTGTACTAGTCAATCCAATCTTAGACCTCTAGGACTAAGAGGCTATCTGTACTAGTCAGCCCAGTCATGGTTTTATCTGTAAGTACAAGAAAAACCAAGAACTAATTAAAAAGAGTTAACTAAGTCGTATTGGAAGAAGAATTACTCCCTTCGTCCGGTACAATTCTTTACATTTGTTTGGACACGGATACCAAGGATTGTGGGGATAATATTATTAAAATAAATGAAGTACTGAGTATAATAGTGATTTTATTGTTAAAATAAGTGAATTAGTGGGTATAATAGTGATTTTATTGTTAAAATAAGTGAAGTAGTGGGTGTAATAATATAAAGTGTTGAAAAGGTCAAATGAAGTAGTGGATGTAATAATGTATTTTATTGTTAAAAGTTACTATTTTTAATAATGTAAAAAATTGATGGAACGGCCCAAAAAAAATGTAAAAAAATGGGAGGGAAAGAGGATTATTCTACACCCCTAAATCCCATCTAGCAAAAATATCTCCCAATTCTAAATAAAAGGGCCTGTACAAGCCTTCTCAAGTCTCAACAATAAAAAAAAATTAAAATAGGGTGCCTGTTCACTGATCTTAAGACAAAATAGTCCAGATCTTCAAGTAAGGAGTTTGTATAAAGTTATGATATGTGTTAAAATATTAATATCACTGATCACTGCGTTGATTGATTAGCTGAAAGGCAATCTAGAGTCTAAACTGACAAAAATACAAATATTTGAAACCAAATCTACTTTATAGTAGGACCTTCTCAGACAATGATTATAAAGTAGGAGTAATATTGATTACTGTACGTGTTGATGCCTGATGGTGCTCAAGTGAATCGATAATTTGACTGCACTTGCGCCTCTTTAATTAAGAAATTACTGTATGAGTTTCGTATTTTTGATATACGGAGTATATAATTGGTTAGTTCTCAACTTCTCATCGGATCCGTTTAGCCGCATAAGATCAATTCCAAGAGCTCTTAAATTTTTCTCTAAAAATAATATAAATATATTACCTCTTAGTTATTTAATATACAAAAATAATTATCATCTTCAATAATTCTCCTCAAATTTACTCCCTATATATTTCCTGTTACGTCACTATACAAAAACCATAAAAGGAGGCAATTGGTGTACAAAAATGTCAGACAAACGAATATTCATCTATTTAAAATTGGATGAGGAATGAAGCTATCCTCCTCACTGTTAAGAAGAGATACTCAGCTCTTAAAGCAAGTCCAATGCTAGATGCTAAATTGCTATTACTATTGCTATTGCTATAATATATAACCAAAAAGTGAATTTTGGTGCTAAAATAAAACTCACCCTCCAAAGTTAGTTCTATAACTAATTTTAAATTTAACCAATTCTTTTAACTTTTACCAAACTTTTTTAACTTTTATTGAACATTCTCAATAAACTCATCTCATTATAGTTAAATGATGACATGGCATGGATGCATAAATGCATCCTTGGTTTCGATCTGAATCTTTTCTTTGCTAATTTCTTTACGATAAGCTGTGAATTAGTAATTAGTTGCGCTAAAATTGAATCTTTTTAAATTTGTATTTGTTTTGTTTGATTCATGTCTTGTTTCTTCTAGGATTAATTTTGACAAGAGGATTTTTTTGGTTTTGTTTGTTATATTTGTATGTATGTAAACTGTTATGATTTTGATCCTTTTTTTTCCCTTTAACCTGCCGTGTTTCCACTGTTCTTTAAATTTTAGTTTTTTTACATGTTTAATGCTTGTTGGTCTGTGTGTCGTGTGTGTATGTATTAGTTGTAGCAAACGATTGTGTGAGTATGTGCGGGTACTGTTGCGTGCGTGGTTATGTGTGTGACTATGAATATCGCAGGTGTGTGGTCGAATGGTTGTATCAAAATTCTGGAATTTTAATTGTTATAATTCAGCTATGTTTAAGCTCATGGATGGGAGTGACCTTAGTTTTTGTAAATTGTGAATTTTGCTGAGATTACTGAGTAGTATGTACTGTTCTGTTTTAGTGTTTTTCGAAACAAAGATAATCATCCCGATTTGCAGCGAGTTTGTAACGATTGTTTAGTTTCGTAGTTTTTGTTTTCCGGTTTTTGGTTTGTTTGTTTGTAATGAGTAGTTGTTTCCTGAGTAGTTGTTTCCTGAGTAGTAGCTCTGTTTTGCTTTGTATTCGCGAGTGGAGCCGTCGAGTCTAGTCGTTGCTTGTTGAATTGCTTTGCGAGTTTTGAGTTTTGTAGGTCGTTGAGATGTTGAGTATCCAGTTTGTGTTTTTGCCGAGTTGACTCGGTTTGTGATGAGTTGTGGTTTAGAGAGTTCAGTTTTTTTGTTTGAATTGAGTTTGCTGTGAGTCGAGTTCCTTTTTCTGGCTGTCGAGTTTGAGTTCTGAGTTCGTGCTAATTTTCTGTCATTGTTTTCTTTTGCTGAGTTGTTTTATCGAGTTGTGGTGTACTGAGTTCGAATTTCTTTGCTGAGTAATTTACTCGTTAGTTTTGTTTTTTTTAGCCTAGATTTTAGTTTTTCTGAGTTATTCTGCTGTTAGTAATTTTGAATAATAATTAGCCTCCATGATTGTTGTTCATAAATACTACATTTAAGAGGATCATTATCTTGTAGCTTTAATACTACTAACAAATTCAGTTTCTGATAATTATGGAAATTGTTTATGATTTTGACTTTATTTTATCATTTACTTTAATTTCTCACATGTTTTATTAAGGGTTGATTTTGACATCTATTATTAATTTCCTTAATTTGTGTCATGTCCGTTTAATTTTTATTAGTAGTATTTAGTTTTAATATTGGTTTATACTCAGTAAGATTGTACCATTTTTACATAGTTTTGTACTTATGAGAGTGTGCCATTTAATTATGGCTTTATGGACCAATTTTGGGTAACTATTGATGTCATTTTTTGGCGGGTTGGATCATTTATTGATTTGGAATTATGTCGTCATGTTAGAAGACCTTATAGTAGACCTTTTATGAGAAATTAACTTTTATATGTCTAACCATAGGGGTCCCCTTTGGTTAGATATATAAAATTTGTTCAATTTTATTAATTTTTTAATATAATAATTATTTAATATATATTCGATTAACTGCTCATTGACATATTATTTTTTGTTGGATTGATATATTCAGTTTTCGTGGATGGAAAGGATTAAAGAGAAGATGGAAGACGGCAAGTTTTGGGGTTTTTTGGGTAGAAGATGGATAAAAATGGGATTATGGATTACTATAGTGGATGAATCAAGTCGAAGAATCAAGAAGTTTATAGTCATTTCATTTATAGGTTTTGTTAAATGTTGTACTCATTTATTTAGTAGGGCACTCTTTTTTCCCCGCTTGAGTTTTTTCCCATAGGGTTTTGCTCTTGTGGGGTTTTTAACGAGGCCTTTTTGGTGGATATAAAGGTGTAGTTATCTAAACTTCCGGAGGAATCTCTTTCCTATGGGTTGTTAAACTCATGGATTGGTTAAGCATACCTTTCGGTTAGATGATGAAGCTTTTATTATCTCTTCGGATGTATCATCTTTTCATGAATGAAATTTATCATTCCTGAGCAAAAAAAAAAAAACTATAGCACCCCTTAGAGCATCTCCAAGATGCTCTCTACTCAAGCTCTTAACTCAAAAAATGAGGAGAGAGAATGAAAATGTTGCTCCAAGAGACTCTTAGTGACTCTTAAAAACACTAAGAGCCTCTTCTCTCTCCTCATTTCTAAGAGCCACTAGTAGCTCTTAACTTGTATTTTAATAATAAAATATGCATGTCCACCAATTCTTGCACAACTTTTGGTTATAGTGGGATTAATTTATGAATAAATTATAAATAAAGAGCTAATGTAAAGAGGATTGTTGGAGTTTGACACATAAACCAATGTAATAACTTGTTAAGAGCCATTTATTTATAATATTTTGAAGAGTGAATGTAAGAGTCTCTTGGAGATGCTCTTAGGAGATGAGTTTTTTAGCACTTGGTGCTATAATATAGTAATAGCACTAAAGATAGCATTGCATTGGACTTGCTCTTAACTTTTTGAAGAAGGTTTAGGAGCCTGTTGGAGATATGTTTGGTCTTGAACTCCTCAAAATAGGGTTAATTATCAACTGGGTCACTTATTTCACTTCAGTATATCAAAGGGGACACCAATTTCATTTCCGTATCATTTGAATCACTAAAGTCATCATAAATATTAAATAGATAACTCTAAATATATGTTTGAAAATAAAAGTAATATTTTCTTGATTTTGCACATTTTTCTTGAATGTTACCTCAACCAAATGAATAATTGTTAAATTCTAGTATTTTAGATGATATATTTACATTTTTTAAAATTCATTTACTATTTATTTTTAATTTTAGAGTTATCTTCCTTGTTTTAATTAAAAATAAATAGTAAATGAAAGTTTTAAATTCTAAATCTGTTATCTGAAATACTAGAATTTAACAATTATTCATTTGGTTGCGGCAACATTCAAGAAAAATGTGCAGAATCAACAAAAGATTAGTTTTATTTTTCGAACACATATTTGGAGTTATCTATTTGAAATTTATTATGACTTTAGTGACTCAAATGATACCGAAATGAAATTGGTGACCCCTTTGATACATTGAAGTGAAATAAGTGACCCTATGGATAATTAACCCCCTCAAAATATAGCTTAAGAGTCTACATAGAGAGCTTCTTGGAGTTGCTCTAATACTTTTAACTGGACTTATAGGACATGTTTGGCAAATCTTAAAATAAGTTCTTATGGACTTATTTTGAAATATAGTACTCGCTCCGTCCTTTTTTAGTTGGCACATTTGCAAAAAAACAAACATATTAAGAAAGTTTTAGTTATGTAATTTGTTTCCATATTTGTCCTTAATTTTAACATTAAATGATAAGTTATGAGTATGTATATTAAATATGAATTCAAACATTTGTATTAGAAATAAAAGGGGTATATATGGAAAAATTGGTAAAAAAAATGTATTGAAACCAAGGAATATGACAACTATTTAGGGACAAATTTTTTATTTTTATTCAAAAATTGATCGTGACCCATAAAAATTTTTGAATGAATTAATATAACAAAAATTCTAAAGATCCACGACAATGCACATTTAAATATATCAAATTTCCAAAAGAACCAAACTTCAAATAAGGGTAAAACAAGCTTATGAACTTGGTAGAAAGATTCTCAAAAAAGAGAAAAATCAAATGAAAAACAAAATTAAGAAAAATAATAAAGAGAGACTTAGAACGTTTCAGCGGGAATGTGACTGTTTGATAGTATTAATATTAATGCCATTGATCTAAATTGAAGGTTAAATAATTTTATACTTAAATTAGTTACATTCTAATGAAATTATCTTTTTTAAATATTGATTAAAATAATATATTTATATTAATTAATTAAAAATTTTACCATTCGATGCATAGCACTGGTAGAATGTTAGTTTATATAACATATCGTAATAAATTATCGTGATATACACTAATAATAAATAACTTTGTAACATATTTATACAAAATAAAATTGTACCTTACACAAACATAAAATGCGGCGTTTGAATCGTTTTTATGGACGGAGACCCTATTAATGCAAGTCAAAAGAAAACTAAAGAAATTACAAACATAAGCTAATTACAAGTCTTTATAATTGTGCTTATATACCCTTTGTCAAAATTGTGCTATACAAACAAGCAAACACAATAGACCTACTTAAATACATTATCAAACAACCCTCCCTCTAATTATAAATTTTATAACTGCGCATGTCCCTCTCTACCATCCATTTCTTTACAATTTCCTTTTTGGGCCGTTTCATCATTTTTTTACATTACCCAAAATTGTAAGTTTTAACACTATTACACCCACTACTTCACTTATTTTAACAATACTTTACACTATTTCACCCACTACTTCACTTATTTTAACAATAAAATCACTATTACACCCATTACCTCATTTATTTTAACAATATTACACTCATTTTACAGCCACTATCCTTGAATTCCGTGCCGAGCCACCATGTAAAAAACTGGTTGGGACGGAGGGAGTACATATTATTACATTCATTTTCCAACGAATCCAATACAAAGAGAATCCAACACTAAAACCCCGTCTCTCTCTTTCTCCCTCTCTCTCTCAGGGACACAATCTCTCTACATCTTTACACCTCACTCACAAATCTGTTACTACTCCATCTCTCTCTCTATCTCTCTCTCTCAATACACAAACTCCAAATGTCCATCTTCTTAATCTCTCTCCTTATTCTCATTCACTTCTCTCCCTCCTCCGCCACCTCTGACGACCAATACTACCTCAAACTCCCCCTCCTTCACAAAACACCATTTCATCCAAACCCTACTCAATCTCTCTCCTCTGACCTCCACCGCATCTCTACCCTCCACAAAAAATCGCCACAACTCCCACTCACTTCCGGTGCATCCACCGGAAGTGGCCAATACTTTGTAGACCTCCGGATAGGTACTCCACCTCAACGTCTCCTCCTTGTCGCCGACACCGGTAGTGACCTAGTTTGGGTCTCCTGCTCCGCTTGTCGTAACTGCTCTAAACACCCACCAAACACCTCATTTTTCCCGCGTCATTCAACCACATTTTCACCCCATCATTGCTTTGACAGCTCATGCAAGCTCATTCCTCACCCTAGACACGTCGCGTGTAATCACACGCGCCGCCATAGTCCATGCAGATACGAGTATTCGTACTCGGATGGATCGTTCACTAGGGGCTTTTTCAGTCGAGAAACCACAACTTTTAATACCAGTTCCGGCAATGTGGTTAAGCATAATAAACTCGCATTCGGATGCGGCTTTAACCTATCCGGACCAAGTGTTTCTGGTCCGAGCTTTAATGGGGCCCACGGCGTGATAGGATTAGGACGTGGGCCCATATCTTTACCCTCTCAATTAGGACGGAGATTCGGTAACAAGTTCTCATATTGTCTTATGGATTACACTCTTTCACCACCTCCTACAAGCTTTTTACTATTTGGAAACAACCTTGCAGTAAAAAAAAGTTACACCCCGTTATTAGTGAACCCTTTGTCACCTACATTTTACTATATAGGCATTAAAAGTGTATTTATTGAAGGTGTGAAATTACCTATAAGTCCATCTACTTGGGCTATTGATAGCTTTGGTAATGGTGGGACCATAGTGGATTCGGGTACCACACTCACATTTTTACCCGACCCGGTTTACATTCGGATTCTAAAAGTTGTCAAGAAGCTGGTTACGTTACCAAGTCCAGATGAGACAAGTCCTGGTTTTGATTTTTGTATAAATGTATCAAGCGTGTCAAGACTCACTCTGCCCAAACTGAGTTTTAAACTGGTTGGCAACTCGGTCTTCTCACCACCTCCTAGTAACTATTTTATTGACACTGCGGAGGATGTTAAATGCATGGCTTTACAACCAGTTGGGTTGCCATCTTCGTTTTCTGTTATTGGAAATTTAATGCAACAAGGATTTCTTTTCGAGTTCGATTCGGATCGGTTGCGGCTCGGGTTTTCGAGACGAGGTTGTGCACTACCGTGAGTAACGTTACTAAAATTCTTTTGTTTTAATATTTACGATTTTTGTTTGGACATTGTTGTTATGTTGATGAATTTGTAAGTTTCGTTTATACAGTATTGAGTAAAAATGGGGAGGATATGATTTATTTATATAAGGATGGAGTAAAATACAAAACAACAAGGACCAATTTGATGCTGTCTTGTTGCTTTGTGGGTTCTCACGTGAACTTGTTGGATCTCTGACACTTTGATGCCATGTTTTTTGTTTTGCAAATATAAAAATTATACTCTCTCTCCCATCCATTTCTTTACAATTTTCGTTTTGGGACATTTCACCAATTTTTTACATTACCAAAAATAGTAACTTTTAACAATAAAATACATTATTACATCCACTACTTTACTCCACTTTTTCAACACTTTATACTATTACACACACTACTTCACTTATTTTAACAATAAAATCACTATTACACCAACTACTTCATTTATTTTAACAATATTACACCCACTATCCTTGGTCTCCGTGCCCGAGCACCCTGTTAAGAACTATCGGGACGGAGGAAGTACTAATAAAATTACGTACACTCTTATGATATTTATGAATTTTTTTAGGAAACTAAGTTTGAATTTCGAAACATATTTAATTTAATTATTATTAAATATTTCGTAGTGTACGTGTACGTGTACGTGTACCTAGTTATGCACATAAATGTAATGTATGGTCGTATGGATGCAGTTGGTAGACAAGCAGCCTGTTTGGCTGATGCTCCTTAAAGGAGTTTTCAGCTTTAAGTCATTTTGGGTCTGTTTGTTTCCTCCGGCTTTAAGTCGGTTTTAAGTTAAAAAATTGCTTTAAGTCATAAGTTCCATTTAGGTACTTATGACTTATGATTTATGGAATTTTTTTTATTTTTATTTTTTTTCACAATTCTTGTAAAACTTAAATATCATGAATTTAAATTATTTTTAAGTCAAATTTCACTTTAAGTCAAAATTATTAAACTCCCATTTAACTTTAAGTAAAATTACCCAAACACTTTCATTCAACTTAAAGTAAACAACTTTACTTTCTCCTTTAAGTTAAAAATACCTCCTTTAAGTCAAAAGTAACTTATTTTAAGTAATCCCAAACACCCTCGAGATCAGTTCATAATCAATGTAAAGTGGATTGTTTTAATTTAAGTAAGGAGTATTGATAAATCTCAGTACTATTATAATTAATCTATTTGCTTATTTTATCAATGTTATATAAATATTAAACTAAGTACAGATCCTTGTAAAAAAAATTAAGTACAAACCAGTTGAGAATCGGCTGAACTATTAATTTAAATATTTAACAAATAATTCTGTCGAATTTTGGTTAATTACATATGTTATAGAGTAAATGTGTAAATGTCGTATATGCATTCGATACCTCGATAATTATTGTAAATTTCGAACGGTATACCTCGATTGTAAGAGAATAATTATAATTTTTTCGAAACATTAATAGTAATTTGATATATTGATTCTCAATTGCCGACTTGCCGTGGTTGCTTATCATTTTATTCAACCCCTGTATGTTCAAACATTGGTAGACTTAAGACTTTATTATGAGTAAAGAGTGTACCACTTTTTTTGGTACAATGAAGTAATGAAAAGTACAACAAATTTAAGAACGTAATTTTATAGTTTAAGGGATGAAAACTTGGTTGGGATTGAATAGTTAAGAATGGATTCGCCATTGATAATTGACCACACAAATTCTTGGTCTCATCGAGTCCTCGATTGAGACTTTGATCCCCACTGGTCCACAATGTGTTGTGCTTGAGAGTTAAGTCCTAGCTTATTATCATCCTATACCTTCTACTCTTCTAGGTGGCTTTTGCCATATTAATCTTTTCATCAATTTTCCTCCTTCCTTTTTTAGCTGCCAAGTTTCATTAATCGGTTGATTCTAAGCGGTTGATAATATTTTGTGTCAGGAAGCTGTGATTGGAATCAGTATTTCTAAATAATCGGAACCAAAAAATTACTGGTTGTTTTCTAAATGATTAGTTGGATTCAAAATATTTTGTTAAATCAATGACTTGGCATAACACCTCAGTTCCATATCAAAAAATTTTGGGAATTCTCTTTAATCTATAAGGTCAAATACATGACCAACAAATCATGAGTTGATTGCATTTGGACTAGTACTCCCTCAGTCTCATCGATTTGTTTACGTTTCAAAATTATGTTTTTGACACGTATTTTAAGGCATATTTTAAAGATAGTTTCATAACTTATTTTTAAATTTTTTTTTTTTGTATAAAAATATAATGTATATATTTTTATACAAAAAAAGAAATTTTTAAAAATAAGTTATGGAACTATCCTTAAAAAAATAAATGTAAAGAATTGGTTGGGACGGAGGGAGTATGTTTTAACTTATTTTGGATTCGGAATCGGGATTCGACCTGATTTCGAAAAAAATTTGGAATTAACTAGAATCGGCATTGACTTGTTTATATAAAAGACTCAAATACTTTTATTTTAATCGATGTAAAATGTTACGATCACAATCCGGACAAGAACCTAACTGTATTGCAACATATATATGCACATAGCGCATTAGCGCTTGATTTTCCACGAGTCTTGCTATATTAAGGGGAAGGATTTAGCCAAAAAAAAAAAAGATAAAGGGGAAGGAGATATTCATTTGCACGCTTGTAGTAAATGTGTATGGTTTGGTGCTGGCTTCCCAACCATAAAAAGCCAACATATGTAGTAGGGGGTGCTTCAATTCCTAGCCCCTTTAAAAGCTAGACACATTCACATTGTTGGTAGTGTCCTTTATGTTTAATCACATATGAAACTGAAAGCTCGTGATTTAATTTCTTCACAAGATTTACTAGACAGCAACTATTGATATTCAATTTCAGGTTGTTCCAATATTTCAATAATGGCAAGTCAAGTGGGATCTTTTTGCAATCGCAAGGGACCTTCCCGGGTTTCACTATTGTGTAGCTCCGCGACGAATATTATCTGTCATTATACGCAACAGTTACTCAGCAATGTCGTAACAATAATGCTTTAAGAACATTTTTTTATTTAGATCAGATCTATCAATCTATCTATATATTCGATATCGTGACACAACCAATCAATGAGGAGCTAATCAAGCTCCCAAATCCTGCCTAACAATTTGATGTTTTGTGAGATTATTTTAACTCTTAGGCTATGTTCACTTGAATTGAATGGAATGAGGGAAGAATGGAATGAAATTTATACTATTATTTGGGGGAGATTGGGGAAAGTGTTTATAAACACATCCTTATGTTGTGTTTGGTTGGGGAGAATGGAATGAAATGGAATGGAATGAATAGAAATTAAAAGAATACAATGAACATGAGAGGTGAGATTTAAAAAAAAAATGAGTGGGTGCAAATTTTGTATGATAGGATTGGGGAAGAAAATAGGTTGGAGGGAGAATAGATCATTCCTTTTCAAAATGATGTGTTTAAATTTTAGATTAGCTGGTTAGGAATGGAATGATGTAAGGAATGAAATATTTAAACAATTAACTATATTCTTATTCAAATTCCATTCCATTCACTCCAATTTCATTCACTCCAACCAAACACAATGTTAGGGTGTGTTTACTTGGAAAGAATGGAATGAAAATTGTAAACAAAATTTATGAAGATAGAGGGATGTTGGGGGAAATAATGAACAAGTATGAGGGAGAAGAAATTTTTTATGATGAAGATTGCAAGGAAAATGATGAAGATTGGGAATGGAGCATTCCTTTCAAAACATGTAGGTTAGAATTCTAGTTCAAATTATTTGGAGAGGAATGAAGCAAGGAATGAACTTTATAAACACTTTCCCCAATCTCCCCCAAATAATAGTATAAATTTCATTCCATTCTCCCCTCATTCCATTCAATCCAAGTGAACATAGTCTTTAGAGCATCTCGAACCGGGAAGAACCTTAGTAATAATATCCTAGTAATAATATCCTAGATGGTATCTGATATATATAAAAAAAATACTTCAATAAATAATTATATTTAGCAAAAATTTTAGCTAAGGTCATTGGAGTTCTAATTATTTTCCTTATGTATAATTTTAACTATTTTCTAATATAAATTTTTTTAATTAACTACTATAACTATTTCATTGGAGATGTTCTTAATCTGTCTTGGAAAATAAATGTAAAATTGTTTTTTGAATTTCAATAAATTTGAAAAATTTGTGAAAAATCATTATCCAACGTATTTGCTCTATGCCGCCTTTTAAAATTGGAAAATGTTAACCACAGCCCTTAGGGTTATGGTTAAGGTGTTATGTGGTAGTTTTTAATTGGCTCAAGGTTGTGCCCCACTTGCAAAAAAGTATGTGCCCCCATGCATTCACATAAATCATCCAATAAAAATTCACCACATGGCAAAAATTAATCCTTAAACATAGCCCTAAGGGCTGTTGTTAACAGGACCCTTTAAAATTTTAGTTCCGTCACTAATTTTAAATGAAACTAATATATGACAATGTGTTATTGAATAATTTGTAGACACAATTCATATAGGGATAAAGTGTTCCTACAATTAAGTGTTGTAAATTTTTCTAAACACATTTTCTTAAAATTAAATATGTTCGACGTAAAATTAGTTAAATTAATCTCGTACGATGTATATATAATAAATCATATAAAATATCAGTTAATTTATTTTATTATATTCTCGAATGGTTTGATATTAACTTTCAAAAAACGACATACATATTTTCAGATTGTAAAATTTCTTTGAAGTTCTTTATGTTGACTTTTCTATGAGTTTAAGAGTTCAAAATGTATAGTTACCATATAAACATGAAATTGTGATGTTTAAAATGTCAAAAAATGAATATGTTTTAATTTGAATTGGAATTAAGCAATTGCCGGAGGTGATTTTTCCTAATTATAGGAACATTTTACCACATATAATCTGTTTATATATTTGTTGCAATTATGAGTTTATCGGAAAAATAAAATATATGGAGATTGCCGATTGGATAAGAATCAAAGTAGAGTTGGCTGAATGTAACAGGAGTTGGCAGAGGCAGGTGTTGCTGCGGTTGGTTGATGTCAGGGAGTAGGTGATTGTTGTTATTTTGATCAGGATTGATCACGATGACGGAGCTCCCAGTTCAATTATTATTTGCATACAGAGAGGATAACTAGAAAGGATCAACATTTAAGTCAAATTCTCCAAATTCATTATCTAAAATGGGACATTATTCAAAAAAGAAAGAAAAAACGTTATGCATCTAACAAATCATAAAGATTGACATTCAGCTGAAATTGGACTTGTTAGGCAGCCGTATATTTGCCTAATTTCTTTCCACCAACCTCACCACCAACCATTCCATCACCTACCACATTTTTATCACCTATATATACTCCTCCCCCTTCATTACTAAAATTACACCTTTCTCTTTTCTCTCTTCTCTCTGTATAGCTGCTAGATAGTCCGTCTAGTAGAGAAGCCGGTTTAGCCCGCTTTCAGGAAGTGTCGGGATAGAAGGTCCTCGTGCCTAAACTATTCCTTAGGTTACTTGGGTCTGACTGCAGCCATCGGAGGTGGTCCCGCTGCAGGGGTCTTTCTATCAGGTTGTGTGGCACTGTCAGGGTTGAGAGAGGGAGAGAAGGAAAGGTTGTCGGGAAATAGTGATAGGGGGAGGTTTTGAGATAAACACTTCAGTGAGTTGGGGATATACATAATAGGTATTGTAGGGCTGAATTTTTGTATGAAATTCAAGGGGCCGGATACCCGGATATTGTAATCTCTTTTATCTAGTGTGAAGTTGTTGCTCTTGTGGATGTAGGCTGGGCCGAACCACGTTAAATCTCTTGTCTCTTTTACTGTATTGTTGGTTTGTTGCTTCATTACTATCACGTATATTTGTGGGATCTAAGCGCACATATTTACCAAATCGCTTCCGCATTCGCAGGGAATCGGGCAGATTCCTAACAGTTGGCATCAGAGCTAGTTGTGTCTAAATTATTGGTGCCGAAGGAAAGTCGTTAAGAAAAGTGGTTGTCTAATTTGGCGCCGTTTTGACGGAAGTGCTCCCATTGTTTCTTACACTTACCTGGCCAATTGATTTAGTTGTTTGGATTGGTTTGTGTGTGTAAACGGAGATCATGGCAAGTATTGGAGGATTCAAGGTGAGTCCATACGATGGTAAAGGAAGTTTTACTCTTTGGTAGAGAAGGGTAAAGGATATCCTAACCCAACAGAAGCTAGCAAGGGCTTTGAAGGGGAAGGAGGGAAAACCAACAAAGATGAGCGATGAAGACTGGGAGGATGCTGAGTCGCAATGCATGAGTACCATCAGGCTATGCATTGCTGATAACATTATCAATAATGTTGTTGACGAAAGCACGCCGAAGGAATTATGATCAAAGTTGGAGACATTGTATCTCGGGAAGAACTTGACTACAAAGTTAAATATGAAGCGCGAGTCATACAAGCTGAAGATGGCAGCTCAAGGCAATGTTATTGAGCACATGAATGTGTTTAATGGTATTGTTGATCAACTTGAAAAGGTTGATGTAAAATTGGAGGAAGAAGATAAGGCCCTTATTCTTCTTACTTCGCTTCCGGAGTCATTCGATCATTTGGTCACAACCATTTTGTACGGAAAGTACACGTTAAAAATGGAGGAGGTTCAGTCAGCACTTTTGTCAAATGCTGGAAGGAAGAACCAGGATGGTGACAAGGACGGAATGACAGTTTTGGCTTTGCGTAGTCAAAATAATATAGGAAGAGGTGCTGTGAGAGGATTTACCAATAGCAGGGGTAAATCCAGATACAGTGAAAAGGGCATACAGTGCTTTGGTTGCAAGGAGTGGGGTCATATTAGGCCGAATTGTCCGTTTAATAAGAAGGATCCAGATGCATCATTGGCTGTGGTTACTCTCGATTGTGAAGATGTTTGCACCGTCTTCAATCGAGGCACTAGTTCTCCAGGAGAATGGATATTAGACTCAGGGTCATCTTACCATGTATGTTCCGAGAGGGGGCATTTTGACAAATTCCAAGATACAAAGAATGAAACAGTTTCTTTGGCTAATGGATCTACTTGTGAGATCAAGGGGATTGGAATTGTGAAAATCAAAATGTTCGATGGAATAGTTCGCAGCTTGAACGGGGTAAGATATGTGCCTAAGTTGAGGAATAATCTAATATCTATCGGTCGGTTAGCTTCAGAAGGCTACAGATGCTCTGTAGTAGGGGGAGCTATGAATATCAAAAGAGGCCGTGTGGTTCGGATGAAGGGAGAGCTACGTGGGGGAATATATCGTCTGATTAGTACGTGGCCAGAACGTACTGGAACTTCGAAAATCTGGTTATCTCGTGCACGAGGGAAGAGTGACTTGAAGGATACTGCTACGGTTGTATTGCCTTCTAGTCTAGACGATGGTGCAAAGACTGCTGGGATGGATGCTTGGTCGAAGGGCTTCCACGACATCAACGAGTAGTTGGTGTGTTGCAGCTGCATATGGGCATCGATCAACACGAATCAAGTGAGCAGTGAACCATGCAACATATTGATTTGTTTGATATGCAGTTGGGGAGTAAATGAAAGATCGATGGTCACACTTGTGTGTGTGTGTGATGGTCACACTTGCGTGTGTGATGGACTACATATGGGATTGGCCGACGTGAATCAAGTGAGTATGTGTGTATACAACAGATTGCTTCACATGTATGTAGTTGGACAAATAGAGGTCAATGGTACACTTGTGCATATAGCAAGTGGGCATTCGAGAATGAATGTGCAAACTAGGCTATAGTTTGGAGTCTTGGACTCGGGGGGAGTTTTGTCATAGAGAATGATACGGATCGAGGAAAAGTTGGAGTTGTGCCAACAGGGCACAGGTTTGGAGTGCAAGTGAAGAGCTGTGAGTTTGGAAAGAGGGGGAGATTGTTAGGCAGCCGTATATTTGCCTAATTTCTTTCCACCAACCTCACCACCAACCATTCCATCACCTACCACATTTCCATCACCTATATATACCCCTCCCCCTTCATTACTAAAACTACACCTTTCTCTTTTCTCTCTTCTCTCTGTATAGCTGCTAGATAGTCCGTCTAGTAGAGAAGCCGGTTTAGCCCGCTTTCAGGAAGTGTCGGGATAGAAGGTCCTTGTGCCTAAACTATTCCTTAGGTTAATTGGGTCTGACTGCAACCATCGGAGGTGGTCCCGCTGCAGGGGTCTTTCTATCAGGTTGTGTGGCACTGTCCGGGTTGGGAGAGGGAGAGAAGGAAAGGTTGCCGGGAAATAGTGATAGGGGGAGGTTTTGAGATAAACACTTCAGTGAGTTGGGGATATACATAATAGGTATTGTAGGACTGAATTTTTGTATGAAATTCAAGGGGCCGGATACCCGGATATTGTAATCTCTTTTATCTAGTGTGAAGTTGTTGCTCTTGTGGATGTAGGCTGGGCCGAACCACGTTAAATCTCTTGTCTCTTTTACTGTATTGTTGGTTTGTTGCTTCATTACTATCACGTATATTTGTGGGATCTAAGCGCACATATTTACCAAATCGCTTCCGTATTCGCAGGGAATCGGGCAGATTCCTAACAGGACTCAAACATTTCACTAAATTGAATTTATTGTACAATTCGTTAAATCGTCTTACATTTTTACAGAAATTATTTGACATGGAAAAATATGTTGATATGACATGTTTAACGATTTGAGAGCATCTCCAAGGATGTTATGTAAAATGGTTAGCTATAATCATTAACTATAATGATAATGTAAAATTTTTGTTAAGGGTGAACATGTATGCTCCAAGAGAATTATCTATAATTATGGTCATGATTATACATAAAAGTTTTATTGATTCAACAAATATAGTTCACCAAATGTCATTATCTATATTTTTTTGCTAAGGTATTAATGGTTGGAGTGCTCAAATTTTTACATATTATCTAAACTAGGGACTTTGCCCGCGCTACGCACGCGATCCAAAAAAATGTAAATTTTTTATTAGAATTCTTTAAATAAATTACAGTAATTTATTAATTACATTAATGTATCAATTCCTTAAAAAACGAATATTTGTACAAAATTTAAGTTTTAAAAAATACATAAAAAAATTCAACATCTTCATCTACCTTAAAAAAAATAAACATTTTTAAAAATAAAAATAGGAATTACACATATTTATTAGATTATTATTAATAAATTCTATATGATTATTACTCCCTCTGTCCCTTCAATTTATTAGATGGTATGAATTAATGCATATTAAGACTCTTAAAGAGTATAGTTCCATAACATATTTTTAAAATTTTAATTTTTGTATAAAAATTGAACAATTTTATTTTTGTACAGGAAAAAAATAATTGAAAATATGATATGAAACTATCCGCAAAATGCAACTTAAAATCCGTATCTGAATTACGTTCCCAAATGAAAAGATACAGGAGGGATAGAGGGAGTATTAATAAAATGTAATTGTTGAAAATTCAATTGATTAAATACCTAATTTTTTTTACTAAAAATATATATTTACCAAAAAATACCAAATTAATTACATTTGTCAAAATATTAACATATTAAATTATTAAAATTAACACTCAACTACAATTACAAAATTAACTTAAAAAAAATATTAAATTTATTAAATATTAATAGAATATTGTACAACAATTTAATTTATTTAATGTAAAATTTAATGTAAAAGCCTCATTACATTAAGAATTTGCTTGGTAATAAGACATAAATTAACAAAAGGCTATATTTAATTTTATAAACGGGAACGGATACAAACCTCTTTACCTTGAAAACGGGAAAACCCCCAAAATCGTCCGTTGCATGCAGAGGTATTCGACATTGCACCCATTCTCAATCGGAAGACAAAGACAAAGTTGAATCTTCATACTCTCTATTCCAATCTCGATCTAATCAATCTTCAAAACAATGGAGGTATACAATCTTGCTTATATTCATTATTTCTTCTACTTATCTGTTTAATCCAGGACTGTTAGATACAAATTTGATTCATATGGGTTACTGGTCCATGTGGTATTGTTACTGGGAAGTGTGATTATATACTCTAAAGTGTTTGATTTTGTAAGAATATAACTTTACCTTTTTTTTTAATTTATGCTCTCTCCAGAAGAAGTTATAGAATCTCCAGAAGTAGTTATAGACTATTGATGCTTAGTTTGATATTGGAAGTTTTTTAAATGTTAGATTCGAATATGGATAATGCAGTCCCTGCTTTGTAAGCATAAAGATTACAATATTACTTTGTTGTTTAATTGGTAGAATATGATTGACGAACAGAAGATGATATAAGCATTGTCTAAGAATTAGTACTTGAGTGATGTTTGTTCCCATTTATAGGGATATAATAGGTTTAATTTTATGATTCAACTTTTATCATACACCTTTTTACTGTTTATAATACAACCGTTTACATTTGATGATTCATAAGGGTGGACAGGATAATCGAACTCAGAGTCGTTTCATCGCTGTAATTGATCAAGATGTATGCCAGAAAGAACTTGTGGTAAATGATGTTAAATTGTGAAATGTACAAAGTTATTTGCAGTTGACATACTATTGATTCCAAATGCTCTTCACAATTTAAACAGATCTTACCAAAGCAAATAAGTACTGAAATAGGGGAATTCATGCCTTTCCAAGTACAATTGATGCTTCCAACTGGACAAATGATTAATGTTCATTACAATAAGGGCATGCAAAGTATCACCAATCTTGGAAAGTTAATCGAGGAATGAAGAAAAACATCTGGTTCTTTGGTTTTGTTCTCCTATAAGGGTGGTGCAAGGATTTTGGATCATATCTTCAATAATAATGGATCAGAAGTAGAATACATCATTCCAGAACCTCATGCTTTGGAATTCTTCTGCCATCAAGGTACTTGTATAATACCAAATTCTATGGTACATTCTAAATTGTAAATGTGATTTATCTATTTGAAGATGTACCGTAAATTTACCTAATCTTATCTGTCAGATAAAATTGAAGGCATAGGATGGAAATTTATCTTCATTGCTGATGATGCATTGTTTCATGACGGAGCACTTGTAAGTTATATGAATGTATTAAATATGTACTAAACTTCTTACATTGAACTGATATTATAATACATATGTACAAAGTAAGATAAATATGTAATGTGTTTTATTTAATTGTTTTTTCAGGAAATTCCAGAACCATATTTTAAACGGTTTCGAAAAATGATCCCTGCATACATCCAATATGCTTTGCCAGATGGAAAAATGTTCTCAGGACGATACTCAAAAGATGATAGAAAGTTTTTTGATTTAATGAATATTGTCATATACAGTAAGATCACAGTAGATGATGTTTTACTGTTTACAAATTGGGGTTCTGGACAATTTGATGTTGTTGTTTTTAATGGATCAAGAGTGGAGAAGACAATCAATAATATTGCAGTAAAGACTGGTAAGAAGTTTAAATACTGGAGCATTGTATTGTAAAGCATGATAACATTATAACCTATGATTCATTTATTTTAAGAATTTTATATTTGTAATGCCTAATGAGAATGCATTGTTTATATTAAATGCAGAATCAGATGCAGCTCATGGACAACATTCCTCCTGATTATGAATTGGATGTTATCCCTATGGTCTTCTCTGTGATCATGACTAAATCAAACGTTAATTCATCATCACATGGGGTGGTATGATTTATTTTAGTTCTAAATTTGATTTAACTGATAAGTTTAAGCCAAATCAATACTGATTTTTGTTTCATTTTATCACTTTAGTACATTCCAAAGAATATCACTCCTAATGATAGGGAATGGAAAGCAAATGAGAGGGTGACATTACGGACTGAGAATGGAGAATGGTCAGTTGGTTTAACCATTTCAAACAACACTCCAAGATTCTCTGCTGGACGGAATCAGTTTGCAGAGAAGAACAAATTGAAAAGGAAACAAACACTGCTCTTCACTCTGCTTAATGATGAGTTTAATGGAACTGTTTTGGATCGAACAATTTGTTTTTGTGAAGGAAAGTTTTGGGAACTTTGAAAAAGAAATGATGGATTGGTTGTAACATGTATGCAATATTATCAGATTCTATTCAATGCGGTTTTATTAATTTGTGATACGTGATGGATTTTTTTATATAAGTACATTAATATATCTAAACAATATTGTGATGAAATATATATCTATGCATACCTTTACTTAACAAACGTTTTAGTGAATGATATACAGAGTACGAATATAAGCTTTGTACAACTTAATGAAATGTTAAAAAACCCAAATAATATCATAAATGAATAAAGGAGTTATATGGGAATTCCTGTCATTAAGAATAGTTCTCATGTAGACACATGGTGGAAATGTAAGCAATTCTAAATGCAAACCATGTGCTGGTTAAAAATTCTTTAAGATCATTGAAGATAATTGCAATGAAATTATTATTCTTAACTCAAAATGACTTTTATAATAGTTTAGTCAAACACTCTGGTTGTTGGCATCTAAGGTTTTTACATATGTATTGGATAGATGTTACCACATTCTTAAGACAATGAAGCAATATGAGTTAATCAACTAAACATGACTGATTAGGAACCCATTTCTATTTATTTGGAAGAACATTGGTCATTATTGAAAAATCATATCCTAGATTCACACATAATATCTCATATTCCATTATGATATAAGGGTTAAATACACATTGATTAACAATGAATAGCAAGAGGAAACAAAATGCAGAAGCTTTATTCAAACCATTTATAAAATGGGGAACAGAATCCAAGATTCAAAAACAATCCAAAACAAAACCAAATTTGGCAATATTCAATAAGACAACTAATAAGATCATAATCTTGACAAACTTTATTAAAATGAATAACTGGCCAAGGAAGGCATATTCAGAGATCTGATAGTAAGATGCCACTTCTCATGCGAGCAACAGTTACTTCTCCTGCGAATTGATCACAACAGCAAAGCAAATATGTATTAGACAATTTATGAAAAGTATAAGTAACGATCAAAGGAAATGTATATCAGAGAGTACTAATTATACCATCTTTATCTTCTTGTTAACTGACATAGCAGATCCAGGAGTCATGGCAGCATCATTTCGATCAAATGACTACAATTCAATAAAAAACGAACATTAGAAAATGCTAAATTGTATGCTGGAACTATTAACATATAAGATGTGTATGGACAAAACTAACATCAGACAATGTAATGGTTGGGATATCTGGAGGAGGTGAACCATTAGTAATCGATGTAGTTACATTGGACTTCTCATACAGATCAGTTGCATGAAAAACGAAACCACTCTAATTGCTACTATCTTCAATAACGTCTATAGTGACAGTAATTTCATTGCCAGCAAGTCCCGCAATAACATCAGGAACCATCTTTGGATCCTTTAAAAATATTAAAATCTTAATATGTGAAAGAATAAAAAAGACTATGCTAATAAGAAGCTACAATAACAAAATCTATATTTCTACTCAAATCATGTATTTTTGCTTGAACTTTGAAAATTCTAAATTTGCTTACATTATCAGTTGATTTTTTAAGATTGGAAGCAGTAATACCAATCATTGCCTTAACAACACGATCCATAAGAAACACTTTGGCTGTCTGCGTTTGATCCTCACCAATTACCAAAACACGGTACCTAAAATTAAGAAATTTTTATGGTCATAACAGTAAAAAAAGGAATTGATGCAAGGCAAAAAATGAATTGTGGTATAAAAAATTTTGAGTACCTCTTGTCCGCCACTGGAATGCTCCTATCACATTCAAGACATTTGAAAATCCTTTAAATCTTTGTCACTTGTGACTGACATGAATTACATGAATTATACCACCAGAAACAGTAATCCTCAACCTTGGCAATGACAAAAGTGCAGAACATATTCTTCTGCAAAAAAATTTCATAATCATTAGTATTTTAGTTCTTTACCAATGTTAATTGAGAATGGACTAAACTGAACATGATAGGTTTATTTCTAAATACCTTGACTCTTTCTTTTGGATTCTCAACTAAATCTTTCAGTATGACTTCCTCAAAAGTATTAACAATCCTCATATCATTAGTGAAGTCATCCTCGTTATGAGATGATTTATATCCTTCCTCCTCAAGCCTTCAATAAGATGATGACGAATAAATGTGTTTATTCATCTAACTTTAAAAATGCTTAAGCAACAATCATAATTAAAATCACTCAAATATAGTAATAAGACATCAATTATTATATTACCTCTGCCTCATGTCCACAACATAATCATCCTGTAGATTAAAGTAAACCTTGGATGATGGCAATGTAATGATTTGTACAGAATCTAAAGACATATAAACATAGATTATTTATGTGATTTAAAGAAAATCGTATTGATATGTTATTAAAAATGTGCATATGTCAAAAGAAATCTGAAAATTCCATACTCTTATATGTAGTCAGCTTGGTACTGGTGAGTATTGCAATCACAGGTTTCTCAAGTTCAGGATGATAGTCATTATTCACAGACTTAGCTAATTCTCCCCATATAGCAACTCTATGACTAACACTACAATCAAGCATAAAATTTCAGCATGTTAATATGAAATACAATTATTTTATATGAATTTTTGAACAGATATTAGTCAACATAAATATAAAGTTTAAATTGATCTAACCTTCCGTCACAAAGTTTGAAACGAACAATGTCTCGATCTCCAAACTTAGTGTTAATCCTCCTAAGCCTTTCAAACTTTTCAACGACTCCAATGACATCTATAGCATAAAATTAAACAAATTAAATGACTCTATATTTGATACTCTAAATTCTTTAAAAAAAATCTCGAACCTGTTGCAAATTCGGGACTCTCATTGGGATCATATAGACTTGCAATATTATAAAGTCCACCAAGATCTATGAATTCAAACTTGTGTAGTGGTATCATGGAATTATCATTCGATGGCTCAAATGTAGTCCCATTATTGAACCTTATAGTATTTCTGGTTGAAACAGGTTTTATATTACCAGCAGTATCCTTAACTGCAAAATCTTGAATGACATATACACCACCCTCAACAACATTTGCGCCAATAGCATTCCATGTATCCGCATAAGAAAATGCATGAACGTGTGTATTCTACGAATCAAATAATGATGGTTATATTTTTTTACGTTAAATTTTAAGAGCGTCAATTTATATTTAAAAACTTGGCTAACTCTATTAAGATAAAAAACATCCATACTTACATCATCATCAAGCAATATAAGGTTGAAACCTTTAGTTATTCCGGTATCTGGTGTAACAGTTGGCCACATCCTGGTAATCCTAACCTTAATTTTCCAATCCATCCTTGATTTTTCGAGATTGCGGAGACGATCAAACGCAAGGTGAGCCATTGATTAACACGCTGCATAACATAAAGCACATATCAAAATATAACATGTACAGAGTGAAACAAACTAAACTATAGAGATATTACTAAAGTGAATATGTAGTAAGAATATTACAATACAGACGTTTATGACTAAATGAATGACTATAGGAATGAGGAAGCTTGATAGTACTAAAAAACTTCTAAGCGTCTTTATATAAAGAAGTCCACGAAGATATTGATTTTTAAATATCAATCCTAACAAACTGATATGATTTTGATAACGACGTAATTTGTTTGATTTGATAAGTAACAATTAATTTTCATAACAAACTACCTTATCAACATGTAAGAGAGAGTTTGTTATCGGATTAATTTTATGCTTTATATAAGTTAATGGTATATTTGAGATTCCTACAATAAAAACAATTAATACATACAATTTCAAAAAATTATCAATCCACTTGAAAAGGGGAAAATTAAAAATAAATCCTAATTTTTAGCACAATTAGATTGTAAGACAACAATTTATTCTTCAGATACATAATTATTTTTAGTAACTTAAAATAAAATTTAATATTAATTTAAATCTCTTTAAATTTATATCACATATATATTTATTGACACTTTAAGCAAACTAATTTCCACATTTTACAAAAATTCAAAACGAATCATGAATTTTTGTAACATGTATAAGGCGTATATTATTGAATAATATAACAGTAATAATTTTTCCACACTTTTACAATACTCATTTATACAAAGTGATAAATTATGAATTTTTTTGATTCAATTGTAATAAAAAATATAATTTAAAAATATTGATTTAAAATGTTTACATGAGCTAAATTTAAATATGTAAAAATATGTATTCATCTTATTAAAAAATATAAAATGTAAATTTTCATTATATAAACATTTAAATAAAATTTGGTCGATTTTCAATATTCCAAATTTATCACATATCTGCAAAGCATCTGAAACTGACGAACTATAATACAATATTTTTTAATGTGTTATTTTATTCTTAAATCATTTTTAACTTATTAATAAAAAACAATATAAACCTCACCAGTTGACATCTCATATATTTTCTTATATTAATAACCATGTGAAAATAAATTTTTTAATTAACTATCTGCTAAAATGAATGTAACAACTTTAAAAATAAAAATGTAAAACAAAATTATATTCTAACTAAAAAACATATTTTCTACAAATTTAGTTTTTTAACATCATTTTTAATTATATAATAACTACCGTGCAATATTTAAGATCCACGTATAAAATTTACATAATAACGTGTATCATATTTTAAGCTGTAAAAAACTACTTAACAGTTTATGAGAACGTGACTATACATTTTTCTTTACGTTTTTGGTGGTTAATTAACCGCAAGTACTTGGAAGTAGTATATATTCTAATGTACAATGTTCACAAACATTTCATAAAATTACACATTGCTAAACTGCATAATCAAAACAATGACTTCAAGATCTGCAAAAAGAAAAAGGTTCTCGGACATGAAAAATTTGGTGGTGAACGACTTAAACAAAATCAATCTTACTTCAGCAGAACTAAATGAAGATATACGTACGGCACATGAAGACTTTGGACTATTTTTCAAGAGCATGGCAGACATGCTTAATGAATTGTTTGCTAGGACTCTTGACATTGAGGAAAAATACTTGTACATAGATTTGATTTTGAACATATCTTTCATTGTTTAAGTCATTTTCTTAGTTATGTTTTTTTTGTATCTTATGGCAATTATACTCATCTTTCTTGTAGGAATATTACTGAAGTTTTAGACGGGAACTATGGTGTAACAGTTGGACAGTCATCTCAAAGGAATGTTCAGAGTCAGGGTGCTTATGAGGGAAGAGAATATAGATTTGTACAGGATACTAAAACTTCTCTGGATGGCCATGTGAAGCAGTTAAAAGAATTGCTGGAAGAAATGCTCAAAGGTTTCAAGAAATTTGAAGGAGATTGGGTACAAAAAATGAATGAATGGATAGCGAAGGCTGGTGAAATTGATGAACACATAACAGAAATGGGTGGAAGGCTTACAGAATTCAGCCGTAATATATAAGTATGTTAGGAGATATAGACATCTATACTTATTTACATGGTATCTAATATTGATTATAGTAAGATGTTTTATCTCAGTTTGTTTATGTTAAGAAGATTTCTATAAAGGAAATCTGTGGTGTTTCGTTTATTTAAGGATAATTGTGTACATATATCAACTTTGTTCATTTATGTTAGTAGAATCTCTCCAAGTATCAACAATAGTTTTATTTTTGTGGAATTCATAGGAATGTTAGAGGAGCATGTTTATAAAATGAATAATAAGATAAAAGAAATATGAAAAAGATAGTTCATGCTCTACAATCAACTCATTTATAAAATATAACATTTAGGTGAATCTTGAAAACAATGGTGGAACAGTTGGAGAATCAATGTATATCTATGAACTGAGAACAGTTGCATATATATGAAATGAAAACAAATGCATGCAGACCTATACACATGTGCATTGAGATACTGTTTGAGGTATTAACATCTGATAAACTACATACATTTGATACATGTATAGGAACACCTAAGTACATCTGATTAATTTCGATCTGATACATTTTTCTTGGATAATGGAGTATGTGTGAAGTTCTAAATCAATATAACTAATGTCGTGGTCTTTTACTTCCTTGATCTTCATCTGGGAAACAACTTTAAATGTTGATCTTACCAACCAACATAACTTCACATATAGTACTATATCGAAACAAATCTTAAATACTTAAGGTTCCATATTCAATAAGCAATAAAAAAACACATTTGAACATTAGTTCTAGAATAAAAAGTTCCAAATAACCTAAATACTTAAGGTTGAACAGAACATAAAAGTACTTTAAACAGTATGATCTGCAACTTGCAATGAACACAATTTGTATCCCACACGTGCTTCATAGTGATACTCTTGCCCCATGGATCAGATTCGTCAATGTAGTTATATTCAACGGTTGCAGGACAGAGGGAGAACCATAGCTCATCCCCCAAAGGAATGCCCTCAATCTGATATATAGGATCAAGATTCCTTGCATTCGGGCAAAATTTATAAATAGGCAACAGGTTATCCACTTCAGACATGCCAAAATACATATCAGAAAGAAATCTCATCTGTTCGATTATCTTATCCTTGAGATGATATGTATTAAGCAATACAGACATCTCCTCAGCTATTTGATTCCTTTCAAAGGTCCTATATATTGCTTTAAAAAATAAATGGGAGAATCTCGAAGGAAAGTGATTACCAGATAAATCAGACAAAACAGATAGATGATGATGAACATCCTGTCTGAGAAGAAGATTCCGACATGAGTTAAAAAACTTTGCTTGCTCAACATCATTCCGAACAGCATATTGTATGAAACCATAAAATTTATCACGTACAACTTCGGAAGGCTCATTGTAGAACTGGTAAAGAGCATCCCAATTTAGCCTCTCCAAAACATCCTTAATAGTCTGCCTGGACTTACCTAAAACCCACGCTATGAACATGAAGGAAAAAGCGTGGAAGTTTTGTTCTTCAAGTATAATGAAGTTGAAGATTTGGCTAATAACATCACGTCGTACATTTGAAAATTATTACCATCCATGTTGGTAAATGTAAAATGTTTCAGAAGTTGGTTTAAATCTGAGGAGATAAAATGTAAAAGCAAGGAGATAAAATGTGATTAATCTAAGGCAAACTTTTTGAGAAATGAATATGATTAAGTTCTTTGGAGAATGGGAAAAGGTGTAGTTAATGAGATACTTCCTTCCACTCAATAGTTCACATGCATAGATTGAAAAACTGTTCGACTTCAGCCTTTTTTTAATCTTTAAACATTAAATTATGTATGTATAAAATGGCTTATGGTGGAAGTGTCGATGCCTTTAAGACAATACTTAAAAATGATAGAAAGAAAATACATGGTATATCCTTTTAGATTTTATAAATATCTAAGATAATATCAACACAAATCAAATCAAAGATTTGGAGTGTGAAAATGGTATAAAGGCAAATCTAAAACATTAATATATGTACTCTATAACATATTGTTAGGACAAATCAAATCAGATGTTTGGAGTGTGAAAATGGTATAACTTGTTGTATGACCAAATCATTGGCATACATTATTTAAATTATGTAAAATATATTTTAATACTAATAAAAAAATTATTTTTTAATAAAATATGATATTTTTTTACATCATTATCATATGTGTTGCACCACTCATTAAGATTATATTGAAATATTTATGGGTAAATCGTACGGTTTTACATCTATTTAAATATTTGCGAGAATATGCTCTATCAACAAAATAAAAAAAAATTAAAGAGATATAATATCAAACGCATTTCATCCAAAAAATAAATATTGCCAAACTTTAATTCGTTAACAGTTTTAATTTGTCATGTGGACATTTGCAAATTGACGAACTTATTTTTTTACTTGACTATTACTATGGAATTACTAATTATAAAAAACACTTATTGAAAATAATTGGTAAACTTTACTCTTTTTATTTATAAAATAAAATAAAATCAAAATTTATTACATTATTCTAAATTTAGTGATATGCCATACAATTTATTTTTAATTTGTGTACAATATAAATATGTACCTTAAAGCTGTTTCTCCAAATATATTTTACATAAATCATTATATACAATTATTGTTATATCAATTTACATAATTAAAAAACAATTAAAAAATGGATTATTAATTATTTAATAATTAAATCTATGATCTAAGAACAAATAAATTGATACATTTTTTAACTAAATTATAGTGAGAATAAAATCTTATCAATCTACGTAGTTGCAAAAAATAAAAAAAATGTTAAAAACTCATAATGATAATATAGAGGATTTTAATTTTCTTCAAATAAAATATTTTATATATATTATTTCATCAAATTTAAATAATTTCTAATCAACCTACTTTGAAAGTATGATAATAAAATTGAATAATTATTAAATTTTTAAAGGAATAGAAACATAAATATAAGATTCAGAAAAAGATAAAACGCATCTCCATAAACAGTAAATGTCAAATATAAGATTTAGTAACCAAATACAACTTAAATGTGCAAAATAAGATATACCAACTATGAAAATGACAATCAAAATTACTGATTAAAGGATAAAATCCTTTTTATTTTAAACAAAAACATGTTTAGAAATCATCACTTTTGGTTATCACTCGAGAAAAAAGGTCTTCATCATGGAGCAAATATATTAGGAACATATGCTTGATCAAGTAACCTGTAAATAAAACCAAAAAAAGAAAAAACTTTGGATAAATATATTGATTGTGTAAAGCAAAATATGTAAGTTGTGAAATATGTTGATATGTATGTTGGATATTATACCATTGCCTCATCACTCGAACATCTTCATAATCAATATTGATGTAAACTTTGGATGAATCTGAAGTACTTACTTGAAGGGAATCTACATATTCACAAAATAAAAATTTTGTAGCTTAGTACTCGAATTTATAAACAAAAGGTTAAATTTAAATATTTGTGCTGCAAAACATATTACCATGAAATATTCGTGGCCTCACAGATGTTAGAATCACAATAGGAAGATTGTCAAAGTTCCCTTCAAGTATTGAAGCAAAAGCTTCCGTATGCTCATCCCAAGCTACTAAATTGATAACATTGCTGGTTTCAAAAAAAAAACATTGCTTTAATCAACATATATGAAAAATGGATATTAGTCATGGCTTGTTACTCATAACTCACATTTCTACACAAATTCATTACCTTCCATCGTATAACTCAAAATGCATAAAAGTTTTGACTTCCCAAGGGGTTTGAACCACTTTAACTGGTTGAATGTTCTGAACAACTCCAACAATGTCTAATTTGATATCACAATTCAAATTAGATTATGATGAATATATAAATGAAAGATGATAATAACGGAACAAATCTGAACAAAATAATTAACAATACCTATAGCGTACAAAGGAGACAAAGATTGTGAAAAACATGCTGCAATTTCATGAACTTCAGAAAATGGTTGAATTTCAAATTTATGTCTTGGAATAGTAGCAACAGGTATGGGAAGATTTAGTGTCCTGGTGAATGTTGTGAAAATAACAACCTTGTCAGAAGATACTGGCCTCATTCGTCCTAATGGTTCTCTCACAATCAAGTTTTCAATCTCATAAGAATTTCCTTCAAAAATAGTATTACCAATTGCATTCCAAACAACTGGATACATGAAAGCAAGTACATGATAGTTCTGTACAAATCCACATATAACAAAGATTCAGTACATAAATACTAAAAATTATAAAAGGTAGTGGTGGATCGTAATACTATGTAATACATTACCTCAGAGTCCAGCAATATGAGATTAAAACCTAAAAAATGTTGATTGTTTCCAAAAGAAGGCCACATGCGAGTGATCCGTACACGGATAATCCAATCTGTTCTGGAGTTATTCAGTAATGCCAGGTTCTCTTCCATGTCTACACGTTATAAGTTGATTGTAAGCAAAATCTAAATAAGATAATGTTCATGAATGAAAAAGTTATATATAAGTACCTTAGGTGTATAAAGACTGGTAAAAAAATGATAAAGGACAGACTGTGAAACATGTAATCTACATATACATGTTGATAAGTTTAGATTAGCATAAGATTAGAACATGATTTACGTTAACATTATCGTTATTATAATCCTGAACATTGCAATTATCTTTTAATTTGTTAGGATTTCACACAAAGAATGATAATGGGATATCTCATGATTGATTATATAGAATATTCTGGTAATTAGTTGGATTACAGCATTGCCAAATATAAATAATAATGCTCTATCACTGATAAGATTAATATGCATTGTCATTGAATCAATTTTTTGTTGGACGAAGATTTTAAATGAACTTTTTAATTGTTTACTTAACAAAATCCAAATTGTGTAACAAAATAAAGATTGATTGCTAAATAATTCATACAATCTGAAAAGAAACAGAAATATAAAGTTTTCTTAGTTATCATGATCAAATAACAACATAAAGATATGTAAATATGTACATTAATTACATAACATCTTTCTCCCAATTTGGAAGTTTTTATAAAATGTGGAAAACACATTAAAAAGCAAAAAACTATAAAGCTTCATCCAAGCTTGGAAGGTTGTAGAAAACCTCCTCAAAAACTACATTAGATGTAAAGTTTGTGGTGGAACCGGTATCATCTACAATTAATATATATAATCCTCCTGGAGAAGTTACACGTGAAATGGCAACGTAAAGTTGACCATGGCTGAAAACGGATCTCGGAAGATATAATCCAACATTATCAAGAGATTGTCCTTGACTCTTGTTCACAGTCATCGCAAAACATAACTGAATTGGAAATTGCGTCCTCTTGAAATCAAAAGGCCACTTTGTGTTATTTGGAATCATATCGATCCTAGGTATTAGATGTTTAGAACCAACGTGAGTACCACATAGAATCTAGCACTCTATACTATTTTTACGACATCCAATAACTATCATCCTTGTGCCATTGCACAAACCCATGATCTGGTTCAAATTCCTCATTAACATTACCACAGCACCAATCTTGACTTTCAACTCATGCTTAGGAAGACATGGCATATTAATAGAATTCAAATACTCAACTGGGAAAGATGCATCAAATTCATTATCCTCTCCACCATTATCATCTATGGAATCCTGGCTGAGGTAAGTATGAATCCTTCCTGGAATCTTGTCAATAATTTGAGAATTGATATCATCGACCACGACATTAGTTGGAGTCAGAATTGCTCTTGATCTCAAGTAGTTAGGACAATGCATGTTCCTTAAGAAATCTGGATAGATGATATCAATGAGATTCTTTGTAGGATCTTTTTCACTTGTAACGACATATTGAGGAGGAACAACAAATTCAGGATAAACATTAACATCTGGAGTGTTAGGAATAATTCATAAGTTGTGATGTTAAGAATAGAATTTACACATTATACTTCTTGTAATCCTGATCTTATAAAGGATTTAGCACTATATATAGGATTTATGTGTAAGACAGTTATCTGTACAGTTTAGTCAGAAATGAACAGTGTATCGGAGACTACATGTCAGGAACAAAGAGCAAATCCGGATGACGGTCTGATACTGATAATGATCAGATACTGATACAAGATGAAATCCTGATATCAGTCTTGTTACTGATGATGTCATTATGGATGCTACAGAAATTGGCAGGTGCTATAAAACAGGATCTTTGTTTGAGGATCAAGCAAGAAGATGTTATAAGGAAAGAGTTTTCTATTGATGGAAACTATCGACTAGAAGGCAGAACATTGTCATGTATAGATTATATCTTTCTGTTATTAGTTTATAGGTAGCATTATAAATACTCTCTCTATATCATTGTAAAAAGTGTCGTAGTCGAACAAGTGTGTTGTGAGTTCGTGTGCGTAGCTCTGTATAAGGTTTGTATTCGAGAGTTCGAAACAAACAGAGAGAGAGTTTTATTTTGTCAACAGCTGCTAAAGGTATTGTACACTTTTGGTAGAGTTTGTATTTGATCTTATTAATACAAACAGAGTTTAATTCATTCGTTTATTCTTGTTCATATAATCAAGCAAAAATCAGAAACGATTATATAACTTGTATTCAACCCCTCCTTCTACAAGTTATTCGAGTTAACAATTGGTATCAGAGCAGGTTGATTTTGAATAATCATAAAGATCTGCAATCATGTCTGGTTACAAGGATGGGAATACTAAGATTCCTATGCTCAAGAGAAACGAATATACTCTATGGGAAGTAAAGATGTTGCATCATCTGGAAGCAACAGATCCTGATTATCTTGACAGAATCAGAGATGGACCTTTTGTTCCAATAAAGGTCGTTGGACAAGCAACTGTTGATGGTGTGGTTGTTCCAGAACATACAGCAGAGAAGCCAAAATCTGAATGGTCAGATAAAGACAAGGAGAATGTTCTTAAAGATGCTAAAGTGAGAAACATATTATTCAACAGTCTTGATTCTGTTCTCACTAACTATGTTCTCTCTTGTAAAACTGCTAAGGATATATGGGACAATCTTAAGGTTCACTGTGAAGGAACTAAGCCTGTCAGGAAGAATATGAGGACATTACTTATACAACAGTATGAGTACTTTGAATCAAAGTCTGGTGAGTCACTTACTGATACCTTTGATAGGTTTACAAAACTCATCAATGAGATGGCCATGCATGGTAAATATTATGACTTGGAGGATATGAATACAAAGTTCATGAAAGCTTTGCCTGATTTCTACAATGAGAAGATATCTGCGATTGAGGAAGCTAATGATCTGGATGAGATTTCATTAGAGGCAGTATATGGAAAATTGAGAGCTTATGAACTTGACAAGCAGCAGAAGAAGAGCAGGAGTGAAGGAAAGATGAAGACTATTGCACTTACTGCTCAATCTGAAGTTAAGAAACTTCCTGAAGAACAGCATGAAGAGATTGCTGTAAAGAATTCAAGGAAGAAGAAAAACAAAGAAAGTTCTGAGTCAGAGACTACTGATATGGACTCTGACAAAAATGATTCTGAATCTGAGATGCAGGAACTCTTTGCTATGTTTGCTAAAGCCTTCAAGAAAGGAAGATTCAACAGGAGAAGATTTAGCAAAGGACCTTTTCAAAAGAAGGAGGAGAAGAAGAGTGACAAAGGCAAAAGTACAATTGTCAAGCTTGATAAGGCCAAGATCAAGTGCTTTAACTGCAGCGAGCTTGGACACTTTGCTAGTGAGTGTAAGAAACCTAGGAATTCAGGAAAGGGTAATGCACTTATGGTCACACAGAAGGATTGGGCTGATTCCAGTGATTCTGAAGATGAATTGGATTATAACAACATTGCATTGATGGCAAATGGTTCAGACAAACTTGGATCTCCAAAGAAAACTTCTCCATCCTCTGTTAAGGTATCACTTCACTCTCTTGATTCATTTGATAGCTTAAATTCTGATGAAATTAGATCTATCCATGCTGAGTTTAAGAATCTTATGACTAATTTTAGAATTCTTACTTGTGAAAGAGATGAACTTAAGGTTAAGAATGATAAATTAGTTGATAGAAATAATTTTCTTGAATCTGAGTTAATTCAAATGGAAGAATACAAGTTAAGTTCTGATAAAGCTAAGCATGATTATAGTGTTATTCTTGAGGCTTATGACTATGTCAGAAAAGAACTAGAGGAAGAGAGAGATGTGATTAAAACCATTAACAATTCCAGTAAAAAGACTATAGAAATCTTTGAAAGTGGAATTCGTGGTAAGGTTAATGGTTTAGGTTTTGATAAGGCTAGACAAGAAGAAAGAGTGGCTATTGTCAATGATGATAGTAAAATAGAAGCTAACACATCTAAATCTGAAGGTAAGAAAATTGTTTCTGAACCTAATCATGTTAAATTTGTTGATTCAAAAGGTACCCCTATTGTACACAAAAGGATTAACAATAGTAATTCAGATGAGAAAGTGTTAGAGAAAACGAAGAATGTAAACATAGGGTTTCTGTCTAAGTCTCAGTAGAAACAGAGATTAGATGGTCTTTCAGAGTCTAGCAAGATCAAAAGAAATAGGAATGGAAAAGAAGGTATTAACAAAGAGAATAATTACAAGAATGTACCTGATGCACCTAGGAAAAAATGCTATAAGTGTGGAAATCATAATCATTTGGCCCTAGACTGCAATCAAAAACCTTCTTGGAAAACTAAGTCCAGATTCCCCAAGACTCAGAAAATTCAATACCAACCACAAAAAGCTTGTTATCATTGTGGTAGTTTACTTCATTCCATTTACATGTGTAGAGAATATCATGAACTGTATTATGACTATTATTCCTTGAAATCTGAAACTCCTAGTCACAAACAGTTTGTGAAATTAGAGTCTAAAGTTGACTCTATAACAGGTAAAGTAAAGACAAAATTCTCAAAGCCTGTTGTTTCTAAATCTAGTAAGAAAGGATCCAATCAAAGTTGGGTCCTAAAAAATTCTAACTAGTTACTTTTTGTTTGCAGGGCACAGAAAAAGAAGCATTCAATTATCTTGGACAGTGGATGCTCTGGACATATGACTGGAAAGAAGTCCCTGCTTAAAAAGTTTGAAAATAAAGCTGGCCCAGTAATATCTTTTGGAGATGGCTCAATTGTTTTGGGGAATGTCATCATAGAAAATGTAGCACTGGTTGAAGGCTTGAAACATACTCTTTTAAGCATAAGTCAACTGGGTGATAAAGGTTACAAATCAATCTTTGACAGAGAAGGATGCAAAATCTTGAATATGCAGAATGGAGACATTGTTCTAACTGGTCAAAGACATGGCAACATATATGAAGCCAGCTTAAGTGATACATCTAAAGGAATTGTTAGATGTCTCTACAGCAAAGCAACAAGTGATGAAAGCTGGAATTGGCACAAGAAGCTCTCACATCTTAATTTCAAGAAGCTTAATCAACTTGTTAAGCACAATCTTGTGAGAGGCCTACCTCAGGCAAATTATGTGCAAGATGGACTTTGTGATGCATGTCATCTTGGAAAGCAAAGAAGAACCACTTTCAAGAGCAAGACTGAAAATTCAATTACTGAACCATTTCACATGCTACATCTTGATCTGTTTGGTCTAGTAAACATTATGTCTATCAGCAAGAAAATATATGCTCTAGTGATAGTGGATGATTTCACAAGGTTCACATGGGTGTTCTTTCTACACAAGAAGGATGAAGCTCCTCAGCAAATCATTGAACTTGTAAAGAATATTCAGAATAACTCTGAGTACAAAGTTAAAGTACTTAGGAGTGACAATGGTACAGAATTCAAGAATTCTACGATGGAGGGGTTTTGTGCAGACAATGGAATCACTCAACAGTTTTCTGCACCTGGTACACCTCAGCAGAATGGTGTAGTGGAAAGAAAGAACAGGACTCTCATAGAGGCAGCAAGAACCATGCTTGCAGATGCAAAACTTCCAACCTACTTTTGGGCAGAAGCTATTAACACTGCATGTTTCACTCAAAACTGTACCTTGGTAAATAGTCATGGAAAAACTCCCTATGAGACGATCAAAGGAAAGAAACCAAGTGTGAAATACTTTCACATCTTTGGATGCAAATGCTATGTCCTAAAAGTTCATCCAGAACAACTTGGAAAATTTGAAGCCAAATCGGATGAAGCAGTTTTTCTAGGATATTCAGCATCTAAGGCCTTCAAAGTTTATGATCTCAGAACTCACATTGTTATGGAATCAATTCATGTTGCATTTGATGATAAGAAATTTGGAATTCTGCAAACTGATGAAAGCCATGACAAATTGGAATTTGAAAATCTGAAGATTTCTGAGATACTCTTCAGTGATGATGAAGGTTCTCTAGAAGGAATTTTTATTGCTTCTCAAAGGAATGCTACTGTTGAGGGGGAGCAAATAAATCAAAGAGAACATAGTGATCATCAGGAGCAGACTAGCTATTCAGAGTCTACTCCATCAGGAACTGATCTTTCAGAGTCTATTGAGGAAAGATCAGTAACTAGCAGCAATATGGAATCTACTGATTCTATTGATCAAAGGAGAGTTTTTTAAGGTAGAGAGAATTCTTCTACAAGAGATACCACTAACTTAGGGAGAGACTAGCAGAGTTGATCTACCACCTGTTAGAAAATGGACAAAGGATCATACTGAAGATTTGATAATTGGTGATCCAAATAGTGGTGTTCGAACTAGAAGATCAATTCAAAATGAATGCTTGTATAGTTGCTTTCTCTCAAAGAATGAACCTAAGAAGGTTGAAGAAGCCTTACAGGATCCTGATTGGGTAATTGCAATGCAGGAGGAGTTAAATGAGTTTGAGAGGAACAAAGTCTGGAAATTGGTACCAAGACCTAAAGATAGATCTATTGTTGGTGCAAGATGGGTTTTCAGAAACAAGCTAGATGAATCTGGTATGATTGTAAGAAACAAAGCAAGACTGGTGGCTAAGGGTTATTCTCAGGAAGAAGGCATTGATTATGATGAGACCTTTGCACCTGTAGCAAGATTAGAAGCAATCAGAATGTTTCTTGCATTTGCAGCTCATTCAAAATTCAAGGTATATCAAATGGATGTAAAGAGTGCTTTTCTAAATGGCAAACTTGATGAGGAAGTGTATGTGGAACAGCCACCTGGATTTGTTGATCCAAAGTTTCCAAATCATGTCTATAAACTTGACAAGGCACTCTATGGACTAAAGCAGGCACCAAGAGCATGGTATGAGACTTTGTCTAAATTTCTTCTTGAAAATGGCTTCACAAGAGGTACAATTGACAAAACTCTATTCTTTAGAAAGATAAAAGGTGAATTGCTTTTAGTTCAAGTTTATGTTGATGATATTATTTTTGGTTCTACTAATGAAAAGTTGTGTGCTAAGTTTAGCAAGCTAATGCAGTCTAAGTATCAGATGAGCATGATGGGTGAATTAAATTATTTCTTAGGCTTGCAGGTCAAACAGACTGAGACTGGTATTTTCATTAATCAGTCAAAGTATATTAAAGATCTTTTAAGAAGGTTTGACTTTCAAGACTGTGTAGTTGCAAAAACACTCATGGCAACAGCCACTAAACTAGACTCTGATCCTAAGGGAAAGAGTGTGGATAATACTAGTTATAGAGGCATGATAGGCTCATTGTTATATCTAACTGCAAGTAGGCCAGATATAATGTTTTCTACCTGTTTATGTGCTAGATTCCAAAGTGATCCTAAGGAATCTCATTTAATTGCTGTGAAGAGAATTTTTAGATATCTCAAAGGAACCCCAAATCTTGGTTTGTGGTACCCTAGAGAATCTGATTTCTTTCTAATTGGCTATTCAGACTCTGATTATGCAGGGTGTAAGATAGACAGGAAAAGCACTACAGGTACATGTCAATTCTTGGGAAATAGATTGATTTCTTGGGCAAGCAAGAAGCAACAATCTGTTTCAACCTCAACTGTAGAAGCTGAGTACATAGCAGCAGGCAGTTGTTGTGCACAACTCCTTTGGATAAGAAATCAGTTGATGGATTATGGTATGACACTTAGTAATATTCCTATGTTTTGTGATAATACTAGTGCTATTAAAATTGCAGAAAATCCAGTTCAACATTCAAGGACTAAGCACATTGATGTCAGGTATCATTTTATTAGAGAACATATTGAGAATGGTACTGTGGAACTTCATTTTGTTCCTACTGACAAACAGCTTGCAGATATTCTAACTAAACCACTTGATGAGACTACATTCAGTAGATTAGTAAGTGAGTTAGGAATGTTAAATTTTTAGATCTTTAACATCTGCAATAGTAGCAAGGTATGTTGTTTTTAGCTTATAGACTTGATATTCTTGTCAGGATCTATATTTGATTGTTAAATGCTTTAGCTATAACACTTTGCCTTGATAAATTTCAGTATGATAGACTTGTTAATAATCATCAGGATTAGTTTTGTATCAGGATGCTGACGTCATCAGTATTGTGTCAATATCAGGATTGTGAAAATTGTTTCAAATCCTGACGTTTACTTTGTGTAGTAATCTAATTCTGTGATGTGTTAAGTCTATGCCAGCAAGTTTTAATATTTGCATACTGATAATTTATACATCATTCAATAATCAAAAGACAAGTAGATAACAAGAAATTGTATTTTCATTAATTGAAAGTATTACATACATGGAAATGAAATACAACATCTTTTTGTCTAATTTCTACTGATAATTCTATACTTGTTTACTGATATGAATTCTGAGGTACAGGACAATGAGCATCTCAAGAAATCCATCAGGGGATTTGAACAGCCTCGTCTGCTCTTGGATTCCTTGTCTGGGTGACTTGAATAAGAGTAGCTAACTTAAATGAATAGCATCTCCATCAAGATCAACCTCAGACTCTCGGCCAAATTCTTCATCCTCAAGTATTGAGGAGGTTAGGGGAAGATTGTATCTAACAGATGGATGTTCTAGGAGAAACCTCTGGATATTATCGGAAATCAATCCATCCATGATTAGTTCGATGAGAAGAGTCATCTTTTCAAAGAGATGATCAAGAACAGGATGTTCATCGACTGTGAAAAATCTAAAGAATGGGTTTGAAGGGAATTTTGGTTTGAGAAGCATTGTTGAGAAGAAAAGAAATTGAAAGGTTTATGGAGAAAGGCATAAGGCGTCTGTTTCTTTTAAAGAAAGATGTGAGAAGCTGAACAGTCACTTGGAAGTTTTAATGAAGTCAGATGCTAATTATTGCATATGACTGTATTTCTTGTTTTCAAGAAATATTGAATGTATCTAACCAATTGATTTTTGTTCAGATTAATTTTTTGTTTCTTTTTCAGATAAAAGAAAAAAAAAATGCTACGTGAAAACTCCATATTAAGTCTCTGGAATCAGGATGATATTGATCAGGATTTCATGTGTGACCATCAGGATTTGAGAATTATTATATTTTTAAATCACATTGTATTTTGTGATTATTTTGATGAGAGGTCAACAGGAAAAGGAAGCTGATCAGTATTGATTATTTATACCCTGATTTATTTCATGAAAATCAATTTTGGATTTTATTTTCCAAAAATCGTGGGTAACCGCACTTTTCAGGGACTGACACCTGTCAATCTACGTGTCAATGTGGGATAGTGGTCTGAAAGATTTGTGAAATATATTTGTTTTGAAACTCTAATTGTGTAATTGCTTTCTCTAATTTTACATTCTCTAAAGCAAAAACACTCTTGAGTTTTCAAAATCACTAATCCATTTCAAGAATTTTTCAAGTTCTTTTCAGATCAAAAATGGCAGCTCAAAGAAGATTACCTAAATCAGTAGCCTTCAAGTTTGGTGACTTTGATTTTATGACAAACAATCATGTAGCAGCTATCACCAACAAGGAAGGAGTGTCATCTGATTTTCATCCAATCATGGACTTTCTGGCGTATGGACCATTAATTTTTGCATTGACAGCATATCAACAAATTAATCAAGCAGCTGTTACACAAGCTTGGGAGAATGCTGAGGTAATTGATTCTACTCAGAGTCAATCAGGTAAGATTGTTCTACATTTAGGACAAGACTCATTTGACATTACTGAATCTGTTGTTAATTCAGTACTTCGCTTACCTGTTACTGATAATTATGCAAGTGAACCATCTGATGATAATGTAAGGACTATGTTGTCTGAATTAGGTTATAGTGGACCTCTAGACAACCTGAGCCAGTTGAATAGGTCTTTTCTTAGAAATGAATGGTCTTTTTACTTTGATCAAATTGCTAAATGTTTTACTGGTAAATGTAGTTTTTTTTCAGCAAATTACTTCTGTTACATCACATATTGCTTATAGTTTGCTTTATGACAGAGTAATTAACATTGGTCACATTATCTTAAGTCAGATGAGTATTAAACTTGGGTTTAGAGATCAAAACAGGAAAATGGTTTATTATCATAGATTTATGCAAATGTTTATTAACCATTTTATTCCTGATGTTGAAACTAGATTTGGTAGGGAACATTGGGTTTCTTCTTATGAACAGCAAAAGAGAATTTTCTCTGACATTATAAAGAAGGACAATGAAAAGAATCTAGATGAAATACCTGCAATTCATTATCCACATCATGTTCAGGTAATTCTTAAAACTCATCTTCCTACTCTCTACAATTCTTCTTTCTTTTATGGTGAAATGGCTCAGGAATCTCATTTGGAGGAGAACCCACCTGTGTCTACCCGAGTAGCCCAAAACATTATAGTCTCTGAAACAATTCAAGAACCAAATTTTGATCCACAACCTATTGTTTCAAAGAAACCAACCTCTGGTGTTTCTCAAAAGACATCAGTTGTAAGGAAGAGAAGATTTGTTGTGTCAAGTAGTAGCAATTCTAGTGAAGATGATGATGATTTAACTCTTGCTGAGAGAGCAGAATTGAGGGCTGCAATTCAACTTTCTCTGTTAGCACAAAGAGATGAAAAACCTCGTCACAACCAGGCTGCAGTCTCCCAAAAGGCTGTAGTTCTTAAAAAGGGAAAACAGCTACTGGATACTGTCTCTCAAAATACTGTGTCTATTGAACAAAGATCTCATCCCAAGATCACTTCTGTGTCTACACCTCTTGAGTCTTCTCAGGATAAATCTTTTGCTCACTATACCAGGAGAACAAGGAGAAAGATTCAATTGTCACCTACACACACAGAGTCTAGTCCAACTAACATTATGCGGGTTTCTACACATCAAGCTACATCTATGTCAGTATTTGACAAGAGAGATCTGGATATTGATTCTTCATGGGAAACTACATTGTCATACAGAATGGCTATGGGACTTATCTCTCTAAAAGTGAAGCTTTCCAGGCCAGTTCTAAATTTTCTAAGTGAAAGTGTTCCTAGACTTTCATTTCCTGAAGAATATGGACTTCTACATCAAAGACTTGACTTAATGAAGATGTATTTCTATGTATCTGTCAGAAGACAATTAGTCAAGAAATTTGGACTCTCGAAGCATGTTGCACTTCAATCACTTCATGCATATTTATTTGACAAAGATGTCATTATTGAAGATGCCTCAGCTCAAGATGAACAACTGGAGGAAGTAGATAGTGGGAAGCAGTCAACAGAAGATACTATTGCACCAGTGGTGAATAGTAGGAAAGATCAGATCACAGTCACTACAACACAAGAACCATCTAGTCAGAGGTTGGATGACTCAGGAGCTGTGATGGCTGATGCTAAAAGGTCTTCTGTGATGACTGAGAATGCAAGTGAGATACCCTATGATATGGGAGGAATGACTTTGGTTGATTTTTCTGAAGATCAAACAAATTCTGTTCAGTCAGAGTCTATCCACCTTGAGGGTGAGTCTCAGCAAACAACACTTAAAGATGGTGATGTACTAACTATGGTGTCTAATGAAGTATTACTGAAGACATCAGAGTCTAGTAAAGAACCTGAAAGTGGTATACTGGAGCCTGTAGTCTCTGGAAAGAAAGTAGATGATAGTATGGGTTCAGAGACTATAGCAGCTCACTCCTTGGAGAAAACCTCAAGCTCCTTGCCATATGAGGAACCCTCTCTCCATGTGAGTTCAGGTATAAAAACTCCTTCTAAATCCTATTTTTCTGTAGGTCATGAGAGCACTTATCTAAATTTGAGGGATACACTTGAAAAGATGGACTTAGATCCACAAATTGAGAGGCTGGCTCCTGACCAGGCAAAAGGTGAGGTAGAAAGAGTGTTGACTTTAGTAAGTCAAAGTGAGAATGAGGGTATGGATGATCAACTCCATAGTGAGGGAGAGAAAATTAGGAAACCATCATTGGATTTCTGGGATCAGGTTTTTCCTGAATCTTGGTCTGAAAATTTGGATATGGATGCTGGTACTTATTCATTCATCAAAATGTATCAGAAGAATGACCTAGCACATCACAATGCAAAACCAAAAGTTAGAGCTCAGAAGCAAAAGGAGAGGCTTGCAGGAATCATTAACAGAAGAGGTGCCAGGATAAAGCAATCTCTTGATACATATGTACCAGATGAAGTTTCTAATGATTCTAGTGTTCCTTTGTATGTACTTCCAATATCAGCTAGAATTGAGACATCTACAGTCTCTGATCACTCTAAGGAGGAGTCAGGATTTGAAGATGTTAGTACACAGAATACTGGTGAAGGAGATGATGATCATGTTTCAGCTCCAGATCAGAAAGATGAAGATGTTGATACTTCTAATCAGGTTTTATTACTTGAATATCATACAACTCAAGCAACTTCTTCTACAAGACTTGAAGATATAGTTCTTTCTGATTCTGACTCTGAAGATACTAGAAGCACTTCCAACATTGAAGTTCATTCTAATGTTTTGAAAGATATACAGAATTCTCAAATTGCTATGCAAACAAGACTTCAATCACTTGAAGATAACCAAGTCACAATTATGGAAAATCAAGCAGTTCTGATGAATATCATTTGTTCTGTTTCTGAATCTCTTGGAATTAATGTTGATGATGTCAAAAAGGGGGAGATAAAGACAATTCAAAGACAACAACAACACCACCAGACTGGGGGAGATAAAGAGCAGAAAAAGGGAAGTAAAAAGAAGAACTAGGAGTGACAGTGGTGAATCTCAGCTAGGAAGTGGTAAAGGAAGAGCAGCATTAATAGTTAAAATTCTTTCTTCTAAGTACTAGATAATCGTCTACATCTGGGAAGGAGGTACTTAACTTCATAATTCTACATTCATAAATTCTATTCTGGTTGTATTGTTATATGTTTTGACATCCACAACTTAGATTTATGCTTCAGTTTGTAAAGCATAAATAGGGGGAGATTGTTAGGAATAATTCATAAGTTGTGATGTTAAGAATAGAATTTACACATTATACTTCTTGTAATCCTGATCTTATAAAGGATTTAGCACTGTATTTAGGTTTTATGTGTAAGACAGTTATCTGTACAGTTTAGTCAGGAATGAACAGTGTATCGGAGACTACATGTCAGGAACAGAGAGCAAATCCTGATGATGGTCCAATACTGATGGGTGATCAGATACTGATGCAAGATGAAATCCTGATATCAGTCTTGTTACTGATGATGTCATTATGGATGCTACATAAACTGGCAGGTGCTATAAAACAGGATCTTTGTTTGAGGAACAAGCAAGAAGATGTTATGAAGAAAAGAGTTTTCTATTGATGGAAACTATCGACTAGAAGGCAGAACATTGTCATGTATAGATTATATCTTTCTGTTATTAGTTGATAGGTAGCATTATAAATACTCTCTCTATATCATTGTAAAAAGTGTCGTAGTCGAACAAGTGTGTTGTGAGTTCGTGTGCGTAGCTCTGTATAAGGTTTGTATTTGAGAGTTCGAAACAAACAGAGAGAGAGTTTTATTTTGTCAGCAGCTGCTAAAGGTATTGTACACCTTTGGTAGAGTTTGTATTTGATCTTATTAATACAAACAGAGTTTGATTCATTCATTTATTCTTGTTCATATAATCAAGCAAAAATCAGACACGATTATATAACTTGTATTCAACCCCCCCTTCTACAAGATTAATAGAATCAATCTTGCCATCACCAATTTTGAGTTGCCATTCACTGAATTCAGCTATAATTTTGTTTTGAGCTTCCGAGTTGCCTGAGTGTAATCGCATATTCTGACGGAGTAGGAAAACCTTACAATGGTTCCATAATTTAGATCTGTTCAATGAAGCACGAACAATATCAGCCCTAATACCCTTTGTTAGAACTGGTAAGATCTGACGGAAATCACCACCAAAGACAATTGTGATTCCACCGAATGGTTTATATTTTCTAGCTGGATCAATGGCAGACATTATGTCACGTAGTGTACGATCTACAGCTTCAAAACCATGTCGATGTTGCATAGGTGCCTCATCCCAAATTATTAAACTTGATTGTTGCAACAATTCTGCTATATCGGTACCATGCTTTATTCCACATGTAGAATATTGATCAAGATTAAGAGGAATATGAAATCTTGAATGAGCTGTCCTACCACCAGGAAGCAATGTAGCAGCAATTCCTGAACTTGCTACTGGAAGTACAATCTTACCTTCTGATCGTAAACGGCAACATAGTGTTTGCCATAAAAAGGTTTTACCACATCCACCACTACCGTAAACAAAAAACATGCCTCCTTCACCATTAGCGATATTAGACATAACAGCATCATATACTTCTCTCTGTTCTGTATTGAGTCTCCCATGATTTCTTTCGTGCATAACTCTCATCTGCTCTTTATCATAACCTGTTTCTTCAAGAATAAGGCGATTTAAAGCACTACCAAAGAAATCTTCATCAGGAAATGGAATCATTGGAAAATCTCTTAGGCTCTTGCCGATATCATTCAACAGCTTTCCAATCTCTGTATTTCAAATTAAAAAGTTATGGTTTTATGAAATGTAATATTCAAGTGATAAATTACAAACACTTTAATGAAATGTTAAATACCTGCAAGTGAGGAATTTTTAATCTCGTACTCAGTCAAATCAAGTTTAGGATTCTCAGACAATTTACGTCGAATGTATAAAATGTCATCTGATAAGATTTGCCAATGTGCATCCCATAGAGAATATGGATCTGATACTGAACAATATACCAAAATGTTGACAAACAAAGCACGAAGTTGAGACGGCATACCAGAATGTGAATTCTCAACCAACGCTTCATGCCATTGGTGATCATTATTTAACAGTCCAAGAGCATCGCATGCCTCCTAATATGTAGGATGAACAACTCCATCTACAGTACGGAGATCGGAAAATGAGGTCGCACCTCGGATTCGTAATAAAAGCATCCAAAGGTACAGTGTATCCCCACTGGTTGCGTGCACCTCGGCTAACCTTCCAACTACGTCACCTCTTTGGCGTATCTTCCACCTAGATTCCTTGGCCAACCAAGTAAAATGGCTTGGGAATTCAGCATATGTATATTTGCGAGCATGAGGAATATCTCTGTTAGCTATAAACCAACCCTCAAGTTTAGAAGTTTTATTTTTGGCTCTGTCGCAAACCTTTTTCAAATCAGAAGAAGTCTTAAAATTAATATATTTGGCACCAGGAAGATGAACAGGTAAACGATCCACACTTGGCCAACGGCTGTGAATATCAAAACCAAATATTCTCCATGATGCTTCAAAAGCACATACATATCGGCCATCTAGGTAATTTTGAACTTCATCCAAACTTTTGCTCTTGTTTTGCTTATCGTTTAAGGTAGAAGAACCTTTTTTCTTCTTAATCATCATTGTGGCAGTGTCATGACCTTTCAGACAATACTTAAAAAGGTATTTCAATGATCTTGAACTATTACAAATCTCTAAATTTATATGGCACTGAAAGCGAACCAACAAATCTCTATTATATGGTACGACAAACTGATTATCAAAGATTTAAACCTTTTTTCGTGACAAATCTGTCAGTTTTACGCCTCCTATATACAGGAAAACCACTATCATCAATGAAAGTATTTCCATTATATCTGCATTGAAAAAAAAAAATTATCAAAAACTCAAGGCTAAAACAATCATATATGATAAGGACTTTCAAAACTAAAAATGTTTACCGCTTTGGAAAATGACGAATACATAACCCATTAACCATGCAGGGAGAGTAAGAGCAGTCAATACCACAGGGACCATGTATCATATAATTCATTACAGCATGGTATCCTATTGGATCAGAAACTTTATCAGGTATTTCGGCAGATACCAACTGATCAATTTTTTCAATGTTGTTTGGCCTATCATCTGGATGTAACCATATCAACATGTGTACATGGGGAAGTCCTCGTTTTTGAAACTCAATTACATGCATAACTGTTGAAGGGATAAATTTTTTCCAAATTTAGCAATATGTTTTACTGATATAATATATTAAAATAAATAAAAGTAAAAAAATACCTCCAATGCATCTGCCAAAATAGTTTTTTTTCTTTATCAACTCAATTAACTGGTCGACCTTTAACTTAAAAACTCTTGCAATGATGTCAGGGGCATCAACAACATCCACATTTGGTAGGATCTCAAGCATTTTATAAATCTCAGACCATTTTGTATTGCATGTCATGGTGAGAAACAACGAAGGATGACCAATCGCACGACATATGGCCAATGAGTCCTTAAAGTATTGAGACATATATCGGGCAGACCCGGTAAATGAAGCCGGAAGTATTACAGCCTTACCAACATAATTCGGATCATGGTCTCCTTTACGTAAAGCATCACGTACAGAATGATATAAATCAGCTCGAATTGTATTCTAATGTGTGGATACCCAATCCAAACGATATTGTTCAATAGCAGTAAAGGCATCAACAATATATTGTTGCCACAAACGGCCAGCAAGATGTAGAGTTAGACCTATTCAATTGGAAAAAACAAAATTAATAAGATATTGGATGTAAACAATAATTCTAAAATTATAATGACATATAAACTTATAATACCCTCAGATGTATGTATCATGACTTTATAACAATAATACTCCTTCAGAGATACTGTTTCCCTAGATTTTGATTCAGGATCCTAGTCATCGTCATTGTTTTGTAAATGTACAGGATTTTTCACATTCTGCAATGGGATGTGTAAGTGAAAACATTTCCTTCCATGTGGGAACAACAAAGGATACTGAAATTGCATGAAGCATGGATCAGTTTCGTATATCCTCTTCAAACCATTCTATTTAGTCCTCACAACAGTGTCTCTCGTACCACCGCTGTCTGCATCATCGGAGACAATGAAAGCAGCAATTTCGTTAGATGGACCAATGGGATTTGGTCTACCACTCGCTGAACTGGATGAAATAATAACCAACTTAAAGTCATCAAGATCGTTATTCTCAAACCTATCTCGTGCCATACGAAAATGCTGAACCAACTTATTATTTTGATCAAGCATAGCAAGAAGTGATTCTACAATATCAGGATCAACACTGTCGTTATCTCCTCCAAGAGCGTTTATTCTGTTCTCAACTTCATTCTCCGTATCATAAATATAAAGTTGACAAAATTTAGGCGTACTACCATCAGCAGGAACCAAACTCCCAAGCATATGATAATTCTGTCCTCTTATCTTGAAACAATAAGGACCTCTCCCTCTATTGATACCCTTATCAACTTTGCCACCTGTACTGATGAAAGCAAACATGCAATTGTATACTCTGATATTTTGTTTGAAATGTTTTGATTTATCACCACCATATAGTAGAGAAGCAAGTGGTTTAGGAGGTTGTGGCTCTTTCTCCAGTAGAACCTGTCCATTCCGGCAACAAAGTGAAAATGTTGGGTATTTGTGTTTGTAGCTTTTGTTGTTACGCTCTTCATTCCACATAGTTGCATTACACTTTTGACATGTTTTATCAGGGCCACCAAGATCCATGTACCCTCTCCATAAATCAGGATTAGAAATGAATTCATCTTCTTCTTCATTAAGCATGTGATCTTCATAAACAGGAGGTACATCATCTGTATTGTTCATATTACATCAATTTCAAAACTTAAATGAAAACATTCCAATGTTTGAATTTAATAAAAAAACATGTATATACCTAGATCATCCGTAATAGATTCTTTATATGGGATCCTATTTCCCATGGTAGATTCACCGTTATTGATTGATTGTTTTTTGAAAGGAATATTTTTACCCTCAACATCATTATGATCTTTATAGGAATCATTCATAGGATCCTCTTGATCAGTAGGAACATTGAAGCAATGGGAAAATGAATCTGTGGTGTTGTCAGATCAATTAATAAGAGGCATTGGTAAGTAAATTAAAATTTACGTAAATAAAAAAGTTTTGCAAAACAAAGATACCAGCATCATCAAATTCTGCTTGGAGATTCCTTATCCCACTTGAAAAATCAACAGGTAATTTCTTACTTGCATCATTTCCTTTCGGTCGAATTTCAACATCTCTATGCTTTATTTTACATAGCGATTGTTGATATGTTAGAACAGATTGCATTTGATCAAAAGACTGAGGAGTTTCTTCCATCTTACGTTGGAACTCTTTTTCAATGTTAGGACGACGGACACGACGCTTCAAAACTGGTAAAAACATCGTGGAACAATTAATGAAGAATGTAAATACAAACAGAGTTTTACATAGTGTAAATAGAGGAAATACCATCCATGTTTGAATCTATTGACTGTAGAGGAATTCGATCAACTACAAAAAATGAAAAAAATTCAATATGTAAATTATATTAGGTATTCAAATCAAGACAAAGTTTGATAAAGTCAATAATGAGATTATCTCATACATTGCATCTTATTGACATTAGGTCCACGTGGCTTCTTCTTTTGACCTTGTACTGAATTAAAACAATGTGTTAATATCGGTAACAAAATGGTAAAAAATATATGAATCAACATATTGAATTGAAAGAATACCAGTACTGTTACTTGAATTACACCCTCGCTCTAATACTGATGAACTAACTGCATTGAAAGAATTTTAACATTTCTGTAAAACAAAAAAAGAATAAACACAGCAAATGACAATAATTTAATGAGTGAGGAGAAATCAGAAAATTACCTGAATTACCAAAATCTCTTGAAGGTGTTACCGAATTACCTACCCATGGAAAAAGTTGCATTAATCAGTTTTGAAAATATTAATGCTTGACTACAACTTGAATGAAGAACGAATACTAAAACATACTAAAGGTCTTATTAACATTAGGTCCACACACCCTACGCTTTGTTCCTGACATTCATAAAATTGTTAATCAAAGTTTCATATAATGTACAATACATTAATTCATACATTACTTACAAACAAAACAATCTTTTCAATATATGAACGATAACCAAAACTTTTATAAAGAACTAACCTTACTTTTATAAAAAAACAAACCTGTTGAATCATTAGACAACGGAAACGGAGATGCTGCTGATGAATTTATGGATGATTGTTTTGATATATTGGAATCCTAATTCTCGACATTATGACGCCAACATGGATTTTGCGTGCCAACAGCTATTGGGTGATTCTTAAGTACTACGGATTTATCAACAACATTACCAAGATGTGTTCGTTTAGAACCTGTCAACAAACACCAAAATAATATAATACAATCATTGATAAATCCAGGAGGAATGATCATCTGTAAGGACACAAAACTGAATGCTATTACCTGATTGTTGATTATTAGATAATTTCATACCTGATAAATCCATGTGGATTGAACGATATAAGGATGAAAGACGTCCAAAAAATTCACGACCAATCAACGATGATATGGATTGATGATTTCGATTTAGGTTACATGCTCTGAATCTGTTTTTGAACTGATGATTACTGGAGAATTCAAAAAACAAATATCTTTTATTCAATAATAACAATAATTTTGTTACCTTGAATATAGCTGTCAATCTGTACGTTCAAAATTCAAAAAACAGAATATTTTGAGTATAGCTGTCAATCATTACGTTCAATTTTTAAAAAAATCCTATAGTTATGGAATGTAGTTATTATAAAATGTGTTAAATAGGGTAGGTTTAATGGGTGGGTTAAATGGATTATCCATTTAGGAAATGGGTTAAATATGTGAGAGGGATGGGTAAATTTTTTTCCCATGGGTAAATTTATATGGGTTGCACCACTCATTAAGAATATGTTGATAATGCCACTAGATACCAACTAGATGCCATGTAGATAATTTAGCTAAGGGTTTTACACCCTTGGAGATGCTCTGAGAGATAGAAAATATGCCTAATGAAGTTATGAAATGGATTTTCTACCTTACACACATGCCACATGCAACAATTTATAATTAGTAAAAAAAAAACATGCAACAATTTATAGATAAAACAAATTAAACAATATTAACTTTTTGAAATATATTGATTTTAAAAAATTAAGAAATATAGCCGTTAGATATGTCATATCAATTTCCGTCTAAAAAAGTCAGGTCACTTAATAAATTGACAATTAATTCAACTCAATGATCTATTTGAGTTCAATTTCAATTTAATGAGCGTCTTGACACATTAAGCCGACTTTGCTGATTATCTAGATCATTAACCCGTTTTAAGTATTATGTCAAACTGTGAAGTGTAATTATCCTAAAACTCACGAGTTGTAAAGAAACAGAACCGTGTTTATTTGGAATCTTTCTCCTTTGTCAAATTTGTAATATACAGAAACAGTTTTTCAGTAAGAAAAAAACAAAGAAAGAAAACCCTCATCATATGTACTGGACTGATCTAAGCCCAAAAAATAAATGATTGGGCTCAGGACTATCCATATATTGGGTCTACTGTGACATTGGGAGTACATCATCGCAGTTTCTCCGGTTCTATCAAACACAGAAGTATATTACGATCTAACAACTAACATTTTATTGTATCGTTCGGTACAAATTATCAACTCTATAATTTACTGTAAATTTAATCAAGTGGTAAGAGTTAATTTCTTGTCGTACAAGGTCCTGTATTCGATTGTCTGTCGTTCAAAAAAAATCAAACTATATGATTTACTGTAAATTTAATCTTACGTGGAAAAAAATAGAATCTCAAGATGCTTATTAATTACCTTTGCCAAAATGTATAAATGGTCAAAACATTGTGACCTAATGCATACTATTCCCCTGTTCCCAGTGAAATTTAATGCTTCGAACCATATTGCATACCTGTGTTTTTTAGAATTCAATCTTTGTATTCGAACTCTTAACTGAGAAATTAGCTTAAGCACCGTCATTACAGGCATGGCACATGCCAGAAATGAAAAGCTTGTTTCATCTCGTGGTCTAGGGTAGTGGGAATGCAGCTGTTGCTGAAAGAAAGCAAAAATGATCAAAACGCAGAGAGAAAAGGTCCTCAAAAAGGTTAAAGAACACATGAAGGGGCCAATGTATAGCCACGCGTGTGACCACCTAAAGCGTTTTATTTAGAGGATATCAATCTCCTTTTGCTTCCTCTCTATGCTCAAAAATATCTTTAGTCGATCAGATATGCATGCAATGGCGGATTTAAATTAAAGTCCTACGCCAACAAGTGCTTTCATGAAAAATGATATCCTTTTTTTTTTTTACTAATATTAGATGAGGTCGAAATAATTTATTAAAATTGATCATTTTTTATTAAATTTTATAGGAAATATTTTATTTATCATTAAAAAATACTATAAAATTAATAAAAGTACAAAAGAAAATTACGATATTTATGGAACTCAGTAGTTATAAAAAAAGAATTGTAATTACATCAAAATTCCAATATTTCTTTTAGCAAAAAAAAAATTCCAATATTTTTAGGAGACACAAATCTAGAAGTAAGTATCATTAAAACGTGATTTCACTTACAAATAAGATATTAGATGATAAGGGCCCGACAAAATTTAATTAAATTGATCATTAATTTATTATAAAAAATTACGTTATTTACAAAGAATTTGTTTATTAATAAAGGTCATTTTATATATTATTTATTTAAGTTTATTTAAGAAAATCGAGAAAAAAAACTAAATGATTCCGATATATAAGTTAAAATGTACATGATTATGATAAATACGTTATTTGTGAACTGAATAGAGTTATAATAAAAATTACAATTATAATAGTATTAACAATTTATTATTTTAATAAAAAATAATATAGAATCCTTGCAGAAATAGGAATCTTATGGGTGGAACCAATTTTTGGTACCGAAGTATCATTAAAAATGTATTTCGTTTGTTATAGATAAGCATGTCACCGTAGATTAATATTTGTATTCGTAGTCTTTTTTTATTAAGTTGTAATAAAAAAAATTATAATTGTAATATAATTTATTTATTTATTTCATAAAATAACATAGAATTCTAGAGAAAATAGGAGTCTTGGGGTGAAACCAAAATATGGTACGAACCAAATTTGTTATAAAATAGTACATTAAAAGTGGTTTTGTTATAAATACACGTTATAGATATAGATTTATTTATTATTTATTTAAGATTATATTTTAAACAATCAAGAAAACATAACATACATGGTTCTGGTTTTAATATATACGTTATTTGTACAATTCAGTAATATTATAGTAAAAGAATTATAATTATAACAAAATTTCAAACAATTGTTTTAGAAAATAATATGAATTTTAGGGGAGTAGGAATCTGTGATGAAATAAGGGTGAAACCAAATTTGTTACGAAAATATCATTAAACAGAAATTTATTAATAAAGGTTATAGATTCGTTAGTGTTTTATCAAATGTTATACGATCTGGCTACGTATTCGTTGGTGTTTTACCCTCTATTTGTTGGTGATTTTTGATCGTTGATTTTTTCAAGTTAAAAAAATTATAAACAAAAGAATTATAATCATCATAAGAACTCTATTTTTAATTTTTTTTAAAGGAACATAGTATTCTAGGTGAAATATGATTTTTTTTAAAAAAATTACAAATAAAATACAAAATTGCTCTTGCTTTTATGAACGCAAGAGTTAGACTTGGCTTAAAATAAGGACAATTTTATCTTTGCAGAAAAATTTGCTATGTAAATAAAAATTTTGCTCTGAAATTAGTATTTCCCGTAACGAAACCACAAGATGTAGATGTTGTATAATGTATACTGAAACTTAATTTCTTATTGAGAATCCAGGGCAAGGGATGCCTCCGCCTCTGATCATGTGTATATTTTATAAAGTGCTCTCAATAAAAAAATTGTTCTTTCAAAAGAAAAAAAATGGTTAGTACCCCTACAATATTGGTTATTATATCATCATATTCTCATCGCATTTTTAATTTAATTTTTACTTCTTGAAATCTCTCCTTTGATCTTGACTGAACTTACTATGTTAGTACATGCATCAGATGAATCTAGTATGTACTTGATGGATCCTGATCATTTTTTATACAACCATGAAATGAGTCTAAATTTCTGAAAATATACAAGGTCAAATTAAGCTTCATAGGAGTATATGGGGAGAGCACGGTTCGGTTCGGGGCGGTTTTACCCCGAAACCGAACCCGAAACCGCATGTCTTCGGTTTTAAAAATTGAAAATCGCAACCGAACCGTCGGTTTCGGTTTTAAAAATATCGGTTCGGTTTTTATCGGTTCGGTTTCGGTTATAAAACGAACAAAAAAATCATAAATATATTATAAGATTTTAAATTTATAAATTATAACGTTCACGATTTTAAACAAAATATTCAATGAACTGTTGAATTGTTAGAACTTAGGAACCAACTAGAAAGTAAAAGGTGAATTTCCGGTTGCTATTTTTGAACTATACATGGTCATGTTACTGGTCAGAATCCAACCTTACTGCAACTTTATAATTAAATTAAAAACAAAAAACTCAATTGCCTTCAGTTATTTAACCACAATTGCTAAATTAAAATGTGCTTCTTTGTTTCACAGCTTATGATTTGCTATCTAAGATAACTGACAAGTGCTGCTTATCTTAAATTCAATAAATAATTATGAATTTAAGATAAAAAAAAATTATTACATATATCCAATTCCGACATCTTTCCTTTTCTCATCCGACATCGTTTTGAAGTTGAATTACAATTGAAGATATAATATATTTACTAATTTTAAGAATACATGTAAATTATATAAATTATATTTTTATTCATTTATTTTTATAATCGGTTCGGTTCGGTTTTAGTCGGTTTCGTTTTAACATATAACCGGAACCGGAACCGAAAGTCTCGGTTTTTAAAAATAAAAAACTGCAACCGCCGGTTGAGTTTCAGTTTCGGTTTTTTCGGTTCGGTTTTGGCCGATTTCAGTTCGGTTTCGGTTTCAATTCGGTTTTTGCTCACCCCTAATATCAATAGAGAATACCAACTGTTCAGTCATATCTCTCTCTCTTTTTCTAATCTCTCTCTTCTCTCTCTAAAACAAAACAGCGCCTCCATCTCACCGGCCGGAGGCTTTTGTTTTTCTTTCTTCGTGTTTTGTTCTTCTTGTCTTTCAATAATCATCCTCGGGTGAGGATTTCTACCCATTTATTGGGTCATTAGTCCCATTTATTGGATTTTGTCTCTCTCCGTGTTAGAGTTTAAATTTGTTTTAGTGTGTTTTAATGTCCGGGATCGCAGATCTGCGGGATGTTTGGTGTGTTGGATCTTTTGGTTATTTGTAAAAGATTTATATGGATTTGCAATTATGATTGGTTTTTCGAATACATCATGTTCATCACTACGTCAAATCATTAGGTAGTCCCTTCAAAAAGGCTGTAATTTCCAGCGATGTTAGCAAGGGGTCGCACCAGAGAGAAGATCTTTTCAACTGTTGTAGCTTCGATGAAGAAGACTTAGATTTAATCTTTGTCATGTGTTTGTTAAATTTCAATTATCTTTGTAAATGTCGTATGACTTTTGTTCATTGAACTATTTATCCTTAAAAAAAAAAAAAATAGAGAATACCCACTGCTTTCTGATTTTTAAAAATCCGACGATTCTAAATGGGAGAACAAACACACTTATACATTGAACCTACACTGCATCCTCTGAGTCATGCTCATGATCTACGGGGGGTTGACACGAATAGGCGAGACCTGTCACGTTCCTAACAACTGGTTGAAACGATGTCATTATGTGCTGAACTTCTTCAGCGAAAGTCTTTAAAATAGGAAGGAAATTTATGAAAAAGGAGTAAATGAGGGCAATTAAGATCAAAATTTATTTTTACTGGTAATGAGAATCATGTTGGAAAGAGCGTCGCATTTGGGTAGGATAACTAGTCACCATATTTGTCAAATTACCAATAACTGGTGGAAGTGTGTTATAGGCTTATAGCCAGTCTTCAAACAGGAATGGACAACTTGATGATAAATTGGTGGGCTTAGCTAGTATCCTTAAATAATCTCACTTGGGACTAATGAATTAAGAAAATCAGGGGATTGTCGATTGTAGTTTGACCCTTGATCCATCAGATAAATCTTGCTAGACAGGGCTCCTGATTTTTTTTATTTATCCAACTTGTAATTATACTACCATCCTGCTGCCTTACTCAGTTCCCATCAATGTGAAACTTATGTAATATGGAGTATGGATCCCAGGATGGTGTTGTTCTTTGGTTGAATAACCATGCAAGGAAGCTTCAGAGAACATCACCAAAGCAGCTAAGCTTAATTTCAGTACCATACAGTTTTTTGTACAGAGTCCACCAATATAATGTTAGGACAATTGTACAGCAACTTTTACTCATTTTACCATATAATATGCCATTTTCTAAGTTTTATTGTACATTTATTTTCAGTGACAACATAATGTAGACCAGAGATTGTAGTTTGTGTAGGCAAGATAGCTCTCTGAGCTTCCTGTTACTTCTCCCTTTTATGGTATTTGCTAGTCATTTTACGTGCGATGGAGGGCTATAAAAACTCTCAACTCTCTGACCTATCCAGCTTGGATGGATAAATTATATATATGTCTAGGCCTGAATTGGAAGTGGCTAAAGAGACCACCCTTAGATTTTGGCAATGTGCTGTTATGGCGGGTACCGATATTCAATTCACGGGGTGTTTTCGATGTTTAGACATGACAAAATGTTGAAAGACTTCTACTATTGAAGGCAAGAAAGATTGTTTCAAGGAAGCCATTAAAACCTATACTTTTCTTGTTGACTTGTTGCAATGAGCTAGCTAGGCCCTTGTGGTGTAGCAGAAATAGCTGGGATAAGTGAAAAAACCATGAATCTGAGCAGCCTCACAGGTCATTAAGTTTGTCTTGACAATGGCTAGTCCGAACACTGGGCCAAGTTTTGTTGATTACAAGAATAAGATCGTGTTTTTATATATGCATTGGATGCATTTATGTCTAATGCTGCAGAGGAGCTGTACAGTGATAATCTAGTCCAGTCCATCATTCTGGGCCATTGTGTCTTCTTGGAAAGTAATGGAAGTACTGTTTAGAGCTGGCTACCCAGGTCATCTTCTAGAAATATTCTTATTTTTGTTACTACATTCATTTAGATTCAAATATGAACATGTACAAAGGTTAAAATGATAGACGTATATTTAGAAAAAAAAAAAAATATTATTGACGACATAGCTGATCATTCTGTCGGTTCGGTTTTTAATCGAATCGAATTAGAAAAACCGAATAATCGAAATCCATTTTTCACCGAACCGATTTGTCACCAGAAACCGAACCGAAATATTTCAAACCGAACCGAAATAGTTCACCATAAACCGAACCGAACCGATTTAAAAAAAATTATATAATATTATTATTTTTAATTTTAAAATTAATTTTAGTAGCAAATATATTAAAATAGGTAACAATTAAAATAAAATAAAACACAAACTATCAATTTAAATATTTAAACTTAATTTTAAACTAATTACTCATGCATATATATAATATAAACTTATATATATATAATATAAATAATATATATATAATTCGGTTATTTCGGTTTGAACCGATTTTTTTTTAAAAAACTGAACCGAATCGAAATTTATTTCGGTTTGAACCGAAAAAATCGAAAAACCGAATTTTCAAAAAAAAAGTAAACCGAACCGAATTATTCAACATTTCGGTTCAGTTTTTCGGTTTCGGTTCGATTTTGCTCACCTAATTGATGTATGTACGTGCAGTGGTGGCAGAACCTGAATTTTAAAGAAGTGGAGTTTAAAAAAAAACTTAAAAATGACATATTCATAATGTTCAAAACACTCTTGAAAAATTGCTAGACATCTCATTTCTTCAAATAATTTGTATGATTCTCAGATTTAACACATGATTATCTTGAATGTAAAGAATTTGATACTCCCTCTATATGGTTTTGTGTTTCCTGTTTTAACTTTGGGCACTGTTCATTATAAGCGGTTTACTATTAATTTACGTATAATTTATAAGACAAAATATAGTCATGAGTGATTTTGTTGGATTCGTATTTATGAGTACTTTAATACAGTCGAATTTTTATATTTAATACTAATACGAAATTGAAAATATTAATAATTAAAAATGTGCATTGACAAACGTGTACAGGAAAAACGGGAAACATATTTAGAGATGAGTACCAAACAATAGAGTGAAGATAGCAGTGGCTTGACTGAACATCTAAGAAACAACCAAAAGTGGGTCTATTTTTCTCTCCAGGTGGGGTTCAGAATTAGGAGGTGCACGTGGGCTCGACACGATGATAATTACAGAAGACTGGTTGGCTTTGATTTTTCACTATACGACTGATTAGTCACAACTCACACTTGCCTAGTCCATCTGAATATCATTAATATTAGAATTATTTCCTATTTTTTGGTATTTGTGGCCGACAACAGAATATAAGATTATGGATTTTTTACAAGGGCTTTCATTTTCTTCACTCTCTGACACTCTGACCAGCTTTCATCTAGACCTTCTTACTTTATTTTCTTTGTTTTATATTTTGTTCGTGTGCATCATTTCTTACGTGCCAATGTAAAAGTTGATAGAAATATATCTATCATGATTTTGTTTGTAATATATGAGAATTTTTTGATTTTTTTGCTATGTAATGATGTTATTTTGTCAATTTCGAAATTCGACTTGTGCTCATATTATTTGTCGGTTTGGTGCTATTTTATAATCTATTGTAATATGATAGTATGAAGATACATGGTTTTTGAATAACAAAATAGTTGTGTAGGTGATTTTTTACTTGATCATCAAATCGAGTTGAGTCAGTGTTGTTTTGATTTTTGTTTTAATTATAACAATAAATATTTAAATTTGAGTCGTGTTTAAAATCGTGTGTCTATGTTGTTAAAAAGTTAAACAATTATCATAAATGTGCTTATAGAAAAAGTATTAGAAGTGTGGTTATTGGTTAATGATTGTATATGGACCAAGATAATGTGATAAGTTGATAACCTATTATTGTCAGAATTATTCCAAACGTGTGATAGGTCTTGATGGACCTATGATATACATGTATGTGGCTTAATTAAGCATTCAAACCTAACAGAATATAGTAGGTTTGATGGACCTATGTTAGAAAATTCGATAATAATATCCTTAAATATTAATTAATCATGAAAACTATCTATGTGTCATGCATGTTAACCTAGCTGATTAGTAGGCTTCTTAATCAAATTATCCTCATACATTTACTAATAATCATGATATACCACCTACCTGATCCAGCCAGCTGGCTGACATTTCAGCTGCTAAAAATCTTAATTAAATCTATGTTATATGCTTTATCATCCATCTAATCATTAGTTTCATCTAATAATAAAGTGATCATACATAGCTAGTGATAAGAAAAATTGCATCTGAAATTAAGAGCCAAGTTGCCATAAGAATAAGACTCAGATATCCCAAATCAATGCACATAGTTTGCAACAAATCTTAATTTGCATGGAGCCAAAGACCCTCATTTCTTTGTTGACAAACTGATTTACAACTATCCGAGATACAAACTTATAAACCAAGAAGTTCTATATATGAACTCATTCAATTTTGGTGGTGGGTGTATGAATAGAAGTTCCTTAAATTTCAAACTATTTGAGATTGTCATGTATTAACATGCATATATATAGAGATCTCTGTCACTCTACATACAATTGTGGAGCTGTACTGCAAAATTGTATCAACCTGAATAAGAGTAGATTCCAATATTACAATATACACATATGTATAATTTCATTAGAAACTTTCCATTGATGTACATGAAACTCTCCATTAACCCATGAACAAGGGTAATTGGTACAAAATTGTGGAGTCTCCACATATACATAATACATGCATTGGTGCTATCCTCACCAACCCTCTATCTTCTTCACTAATCACTACAATTTACACTTGACAAAAAATGAAAAAATAAGATACTAATCAAAACAAGATCAGAAAGAGAAAAAAGGTTTGTGTAGTTTAATTACTCCTGCCAGCAAAGGAGCATTACTACACATCTTTTGATAATATATAATCTAGCTCTTTGTTGTCTCAATACTCCTCCAAGTCCTTTACTTGCAATCCTTCTCTTGGATGCTCCCATTGTATTGCCATTCATCATCTTCATCTTTCTTGATCTTTCTTTACAAATGCCCGATTTTCTTGTAGTGTACGTCTCTCGAATAGTTAATTTCGAGTATAACACAAGAAGGAGAGAATTGGACCTCGAGCTAAATTTGTTGATAATTGAATATAAGAAGTTGGAATTGAATTGAAGGGATTGTGCAAGTGGAAGAAGGGTTCTTATAGGAAGGTGAAAGAAGTATACTATGGGGCATCCAAGGTTATGCAGTCCCCTTTGGCTCACCAAACAGTACCCTTATGGGTCCTACTTTCCCACTTCTGATTCCATGATATTATACATACAAATTTAGTTCATGCATATTTCTACATGTATCTACTGTTTAATCTTGTCATTTGCTTTAACTTTATAATAATTGTTTCCAGGGTATCATCCACCGCTAGAGTCAAATGGTATATATACAACCCTATTCAAATGACAGAAAAGTAGTCCAACACAGATTATGAAGAGATATGTATCTAGGTATAAATTATCAACTAATTAACAACATTCTCACAACATAACATGATGATTATGAAAAGTTTGGTGTAATTAAGTTACCTGTTTTATTTTAATAAAATCCCAAGTGTTCAGAAGGTGGATTCAATATCATGCATACTACTAATTGAGTAATCAGTTTTCGTAGGGATGAAATTAGGATTTCGAAATAGTGTGAAAATTAAGGATTCGTATAATAGTGATTTATAATAAAAAAAATTGCTTCAGTCTAGATTCGTCCCCTTTATTCGGTCCCAGAATTACATGACACTCATATCTTTACACACCGACTTAAAAGAATTATATGAAGATAAAAATTTACTGTTGTAAAACTGTAGCGATAAAGAAACAAAGGAAGGTGCTAGCTGGTTTACGATCGATATATCATGTCATCTATTTAACCACAAATGGTATGTTGGGAGTGACCAACAAACATAGTGGGCGTGCCATTACAACAATAAGGAGCCAATGTCTGCTATGTGGATAAGGATCTGTGTTGTTGATGAGGTTATGGAGTAACGGTGAGATTTAATTATATTTTATGTAACAGATATTTTGTGTAGTTTATACACATGAAAACACATATGTACCCATCACAGAAGTCCTAATTGATTGAAATCGTGACTATCATCCCATGCCAAGGTCATAGGTTTAATCCTACTATGAGGCACAAAAATAAGTAAATTATCCTACTCGTGTGCTAATAATCTTCCAGATTAGTAGAATTAAGTACGCGAAAGCTGACACCGAATTAAAAAAAAAACACACACATATGTACGTGTACTACGTATGCGTGGTTGAATCCTAGTTATAAGCACGTACGTCTTAACTAATGGGGTGTTTGGAGAAAATTTTTTTCAGAATAAGTCAACTTATTTTAAGATAAAGTTAGAGATTCCTAACTTTTCAACTTATTTTTGCAACTTATCAAATTTCAAACATATATTAAATATTTTTATAAAAACAAATTATCAAAATATAAAATTTTTATCCGAAAATAAGTCCATAAATCCAAAAGATAAGTTGTGCCAAACAAGCACTAACTTAAAGCAGATTAGTGACTAAATGAAGGCATCTTATCTTAACAAAATGCTTTTCGACCTGTGTACACGTACGTGTGCCCAGTCTTGTCACTTGTGGGTTCACATATGTAGGCACACGGTGGAATCGCTCAGACAAGATCATGCCATATGATATACTACTCCCCGTCTCACTAAACATTTCCCGTTTGACTAAAAAACGGGTTTTAAGAAAAAGTGGGTATTAAATATTATTTTATAAGAAGTAGTGGGTATTGAATATTGTTTTTAAAGAGTAGTGGGTATTGAATATTGTTTTTTTGGAGTAGTGGGTATTGAATATTATTTTTAAGGAGTAGTGGGTGGAATAGTAGGTATTGAATATTAGTTTTTTGGAGTATTGGGTGGAATAGTGGGTGTTGAATATTATTTGTAATGATTAGTGGGTGGAGTAGTGGGTATTAAATATTATTTTTAAGGAGTAGTGGGTGGAGTAGTGGGTATTGAATATTATTTTTTATGGCTTAAAATAGAAAGGAGAAGAGTATTTTGATAGTCCCGATTTAGTAAACAGGAAACGTTTTAAGTGACGGAGGGAGTATTATTTAAGCCCGCGATGCTGGGCTATTTTAATTTTATAAATACTATTGATGGTGAAATAATATTCCATCATGCCATTAGTTCTCAATTTTAAAATGATATTGTTTTTTTTGTTGCTGCTATTGCTATGTTGTTTGAGGCAAGGTTCTAAAAATCGTTAGGCGGGTCTAGGCCCTATTTTTTTATTAAAAAAAATTTGAAAAAATCTTCAATTTAATTTGAATTAAAGAAAAAAATACAACAGCCATTCAATGTTTGAAATATATTATTTAAAATACTCATAGAAGTTTATTCCCTACAAATTTTAATAAAGACATTAATTTATCAAAAAATTAAATATTTATAAAAAATACTCCTCGGCACCGCCTCCGACGGCACCTCGAACCCGGATTGTGTCATTATTAATTAATGACAATTATGCCAAAACATTTCAATAAGTAATATACACTTCTTTACATGCCATATGATCCAAGTTTTGTATAAAAAGTTTTGCATAACATCATATAAAGAGCTATGTACAATCTTATAGTTTGAAAATGGAGCTAAATATAATTAATCACTATCAGCTACTCATGTTTCAAACAGAAAGTATCCAGATATGTAAATCAAATGGTTGGTATGGCTATAGCCTCGATGTCATGAGTAAAATCATCCAAACCTTGATGTCTTGAAATCCACTTCACAATAGCCCAAACTCCAACAGCAGTATCTCCATGGAACATGAGTCGTTCTCTGTAGAAGCATAAAAGAATATTAGTTCTCATAATGTCCAAATTAAAACAATTACATTTGCAATAAATTATGAATTTTAGCAACTTACTTTATTCGAGATATTAATAAATAAGAGTTTAGTTGCATCTCAATTTTAAATAAGCTAAATTCAGTAATTTATATAGACATCTAAAGATAGTATCTCCTGTGCTATTGTACAACAGCATTAACATTGCTCAATCAACTCGAGCTGCTATTGAAGAATTTTGTTTATAAATTATGTACATGAGTAAGAAAATATGGGCAACTAAAGTTCACAAAAAACTTTCTTAAGGACATAGGCTTGGGATCAAGTAAAACAACCTCCCCTGCAATCTCAGTGGTCCTCTATAGACCAATAACATTTACTATATTTTACATTATTATTTTTTGTTAACAAAAAAATACCTCTAAAATATAACGGGCCATCCATAACTCATATCTTGCTCATATACTAACAGATGGGTTGTCTTGAAATGCCCACCTTGAAATAGAAAATCGAAAATCATCGAAAGTTTAATTCATACAGAAAGATAACCAAACACTCTAACAGATTAAAAACTACAATTTGTGCCTTACATGATAAAAGTCTTGCCAGCAATATACTACTTTAAGCTATTAAGCTCGTACGTCATAACAAAAGATCACCCTTATTCATCAACACTAACAGGCTAGCAATAGATGCAGGAAGCAAATTTAAAGGCTTAATAAAGTTTTGCATGGCAAGCGACAATTTCTCTAATGGTTCCACAATTAAATTTAGATGGATCTCAAATCCATCAACCTTCCTCATCCCTATATATGAACCCCGGCTGCAAATCTCAAAATTAACTTGAGTAGCTAAGCAGAATTTTAAGAACATGTGGCATTAACACACTTCTTGTCTTGAGCACACAAAATGGTAAAGATTTGGACTATAAGAGACCGACAATGAGGCATGGCAACACCAAACAAACATTTCTTCGTTTTTGGGGTACTGATTTTTTTCCAACCAAGCAAAGCTGCATGACATCAAATCCTTATACAGATACTCCTAATTCTTTAACAAAGGATTTATAGTAAATTTTCAAGACCATAAAGTTTTATCATCAATTACCAGGCTTGGTTATTTGGAGAGAACTTGCGATTCTCTTGTTCTCTTTCCTGTGAAGTTGGAAATTTCTGCAAGAATAATAGTTCTAAGATTAGTGGAACCAACCGATATAGGATAAGAAAGAAAGTAATATAGAAAACATTCAAAGCAAACCTAAACCAGCAAAAGAAATGTCCTATGAAGATAATACATCTCAATTATAAGCTAAAGGTACCAATCTATATACCTGAAAATAATACATATAATCATCTTTAAAAGCAAGAAATGTCACCAATCTATATACCTGAAAAGAATGTCACATAACTGCATCAAAGTAAGCAAGAAATGTTCTTAGCCTTCATTCATATTGGAATCATAACAGAATGCTAAAGAAGTTCTTATCAATTCATTTCTTTCGCACACACTATCAAACAGTTTGTGCAATAATATTCTATAAAAAATTAAATAAAAGAAATCTAACAAAGATCAGATATAATCAAAATATACCTTAAGTGTGCTTCTACAGAACTCCTGTATTTATCGATCTTGTTCTCATATTCATCAATCGATTTGTTTTCAAAGTTCAAACTGCAAATCAAATAAGAACAAATTAGAAAGTTGAAATGATGTAATACGTTATATTGAAGATAAGAGAAAAGCTAGTAAAAATATATTGCAATAATCTGTTGTGTTTAATGCACTGAACTGTATCGCTATATTGTTACCGGTAGTTTTATCGATGCCACTGTTTGAGTTTGTTGTATCTTGGTTTTGTAATATTAGGAATAAGTATTAGTTCATTCCTTTGATTATCTGTATAATGATAAATATTAGGTGCAATCAAGTTGTGGCAAATGTGATTAGATGAAGGTCAGTTCAAGGACCATATGCCCCAGTCCCATTCAACTATTACTCCTCTGGAAGTAAGAGTATGGTACTAAACACAAGTTAGTTGATCAGGCCAGTTCATAAAAATTGAGATACATATGCTTATATATATATATAAAATCGCATCTAAGTTGTAAGCTCATCTCACTCATCAATTAGAAATCATAACTGTTAGGTCCGGAATAACGTAGAAGGGGGGTTGAATACGTTATTTAAAAAATATTTCGATTTTCGAGATGTGAAAAATGAGGTCAACAACTGAATCGAAATAAAACAATTGGTTCGGGAAAATATCTTTGAACTGATAAAAACCCAAGGGGTGTTACAACTTCTAATCCAACGGATTAGCTTCAAAAACTCGAACACTCCTAAGGATAGTTTAGGCACGAGGACCTTCTATCCGACACTTCCTGAAAGCGGGCTAAGCCGGCTTTCCTACTAGATGGACTGTCTAGCAGCTTACACAGAGAAGATATTTAAGAGAGAGAGAAAGTTGTGTGTTGAGGTGTGTTTTGAAATGAAATACAACAGGCCTATTTATAGATTTTCTAGAAAATCACTATGCTGCATAGTACCCCATTTAATAACGTAAGGGGTGACGTTTTCAGTAGCAGCCTGTTGAATTTTTCATGAACAAATTTCAACATTCAAACTTTCAAAACTGCATTTTTCAATTCAAAGTTTTAAACTTTGATTTTTTAATTCATGTGGGCCCCACATGTTTCTTACTTTATGAATAGTACTTTTGGGTACTATTCATGAATAGTAATTTCAGTTACTATTCATATGAGTAGTACTATTCATATGAATAGTGATTTTGGTTACTATTCATGTGAATAGTGATTTCGGTTACTATTCGTATGAATAGTGATTTTAGATACTATTCATTTTCTCTCTTCTGTTTATTCTGCTGTTTTAATTTACCTCAGAAAATAATTCAAGTACCAGATTAATTTAATTATTTTGTTATAAATAATTAATTAATCTGTTACTTATTTAATTTTCAGAGTAAATTAACTTTTGACAATACCTTGAGATATTATGTCTGTCCTTGATCGTCAATAGGCTTTGGCAATTCTTTCTATGAATTAATGTGTTGATCCTTCCCGTATGTGTTGACACTTGGTGCAATGGTCTGGTTCACAAGTGACTATCACTGATCTTGATCTTCACACCTTCGTTACATTCCAATTTATTAGCCTGCAGCAATACTTCAAATACATGAAATCTTTTGGCCCTTCAACTGAATCATCTGTACATCTTATTCTGTCACTGAGGCTTGATCATGTTAATGTACTTCTTTCAGCGACTTGATCCTTGTTGGTGCCTGTTCTTCAAATTTCACGATCCCTGTATAGAGTTAATATTATTTATCTTTTATCCTAGTTGAGTTATATATGTCCTCCATTACATATTGCATTTCATTATGCTTTACAATCTCCCCCTATTTGATTGTTAGGGTTTGACAAGCAAATACCTAGAGGATAACTCAACTGATACAAATAAAATACAAAGATAAATAATATTAAAGCGTATTCTGGATCATTTATATACATTTTCCAGATTTCTAAAATTTAAAACAAGTTTAAGACAATTGTTCCTTTAGACTGAACATATCTTCAAGTTTGCCTTTGTTTTCTTTCCACATAGCACTAATACTCCCATTAGCTTTTCCTTTCCCAAGATAAAGTTAATTCCGTGTCAACAATCTTTTCCTTCCCTTTATTACGCCTAGTAGCTTCTTGCCCATCCACCTTCTCCCCCTCAGTTGGGTTATCCTTCAAAATAGTAGGAGGTGGAGTCGGTAATTTAGACGAAGCTGTCTTCACCAAGGAATTAATTGCATGACTAAACTGGGCTGCTATGGAACTTAATTGAACCTGGAATGCATCATGTTGAATAAGTTGCAAATTTTTGATTTCTGCAATGGACTTATAGATATTTGACAACTCTTTCTCCATTGTTTGGACCCGTGTAAGGAGTCTGCTGTATTCCTTTCTGGTTACAGGTGCATGTGGTTGAGTAGGTTGCTCACTCGTACGTTCTGCAGGTGTTTCACTCAACACTCTATATTCACTCGGTTTAGTGGTTTGGGTTACACTTACATGTTCTGTTTGTGTTTCCCTCAACTCTCGTCCAGAGCTTCCACCGATATGTGTACCTGCAAATGAAATCATCCTAGCCCCTTTTTCAGAGGTCACGGATGGTGCAATGAAAGTTCGTGAGCTTCCGTCCTCGCGTGAAACGAGTTGCCGACCACTGGTAAAGAGTGGTAAATCTCGAAAGAGATCCAGAGATTTTCCCTCTGGGAGGTTAAACTTGAATCGATTAAATGGCACAAAACCCAAGTTTCCCTCGTAGGTCTGTGAAGACACTTGGTTCATAAAAGAACCTCCTACCGATGGATCTTTCCGTAAATTGGAAGATTCACCAGTTGCTCCCGTCAATTCAACCTTATTTATATTTTCACTTATTGGATAAGAAAGAATTGTTTCACTAACATTTGCCGTTACCTCAGGTTCATTGGGTTTACTTCGTTTAGAATGAGGTAGAGCGGCTGTTGTAACTAACTCCTTATGTGGTGCTGATGAGGCACTATCTCCCTCAATAATGTGGATGACTGGTCGTTTAAGTGATAATTGAGGTGTAGGAGTTTGTTGTGTTTGTGTTTGCATTTGTAGAATGGGCTCTTCGACCTGTGTTAGAGTCGGTGGGATTTCCTGCTCTTGGTCGGGTAAGATGGCCACTGGGGGCTGTAGAAACTGTATTTCCTGTGACACAATAGGGAATACAAAGGTTGGAATAGCAGGGATTGAAATATTACCTTGTCGTATACCTGCTCTCACTGGTCGTGGTAACAACGGAAGTGGGACAGTCTTTAGATATTCAGTTAGGACTGTAGGCACATCCGTATATTTCTTTTTGCTTATGTATTTAATTACATTCGTCTTCATGGAAGAACATTCCACCTTGTGACCATTTTCCAAGCGTACCCTGTCTTCATCATTCAAAAAATCATTTAATATTAACTGTAGAAACCTTGGATATAGACATTTGACATTTTGAGTTCGAACATCTCTTGTTCCCAAGCGTTTCATTTTTAAAATGATTTGACCAAGCACTAATTTTCCAAAATTAATCCTCAAATTATTGGCGACCGCATACCCTATTATTTGAATAAATTCAGGTATTCGATCTTGATTTGTTCTATCTGAGGAAAAAACATGGTTAAGAGTGTGAAAGAAGAAATTCCAGTACTGGGTTAGAAATGTTCTATAAAGATTACCAGTATTGAAATTGCCATCTTGGTACCTTATAAAACGAAAGAACATTTCAATCTGTTCAGGTGTAGGATCAGAAACGAGATATTCCATAGGAAAATGAAGAATTCGATTAACATCTCGTTCAGTGACCCTAATCGACCTACCAAGTAGTCGATATGTGAATGCACACCCGTCCTGTCCAGAAGTGTTAACCGCACTGCAATATAGTTCACACAATGCATCATGGTTAAGCTGCACCTATGTAACTAAAGCATAACGGATTAATGAATGTTCATTCAGAAATTGTGTCCAAGCCCAAAATTGCTCATCCTGAATGGTTTCGATTTGCTGAATAGAAACAGGATTAACTTTAGCAATTAAAAATCTTCCCTGCAATGCCATTTTCAAAAACTTTGAGGAAATTCAAAAACAAGGGTTAATGCGTATAACAAGAATATGAAATCCGCTCTAAAAACCACCAGCTAGATTGTGAGATCTTTCCGGTCAAAGCTTGAAATATTCATCAATTGTGTGTGTATGCTATGTATATCTGAAAATTGATGATGTTAAACACAAACAAAAACTCATCATTTATAAGGTTTCAAGTATTAGTGGGTTAGGTGTAATAGTGACAGGTTATGTTTGAAAAATAACACCGCTCCATAATTTCTCACCTAACTACCTAATTAGCCGAAAAAACATCTTATCACCGAAACCTATCAGTCTATACACATACACATATAATACTTCTAATTATTATTGATTTAAAAATAATCACACAGTAAATCAAGAATTAATCCACAATAATCAGATAAACTCACAATTAAATAGACATAAAATTAACAAAATATCATTAATTGATATATGTCAATAAAATATTTATTTAATTATGCTACAATTAACTCAATTATTTACTAACTAATTACCATAAAATATAGCATTTATAAGCGTGGTAATTAATATAGAGATACCTAAAAAAATGATGACTGGATGCAAAGTAAATTCACAAGTCCTAAAAATATGGACATTTAAAATACCTGTGAATTTATAACAAATTGCAGTTATTGATTATCCAAAATTAATTAGACAGATTTAACATCCCAAGTTCACCAACTAACCTGGAGAAAGTGGATTCATCCAGTGATTTAGTAAAGATGTCTGCAATTTGTTGATCTGTGGGAACAAAATATAATACCACAGTTCCGTTCATGACATGCTCTCGTAAGAAATGATACCTGATATCAATATGCTTAGTCCTGGTGTGTTGAACTGGATTGTTGGCAATGGCAATGGCACTCGTGTTGTCGCATAGAATTGGAATTTTGTCCAACATGAGTCCATAGTCCTGAAGTTGATTCCTCATCCACAGGATCTGAGCACAACAGCTACCTGCCGCAATGTATTCTGCTTCGGCTGTCGAGGTAGATACTGAGTGTTGCTTCTTGCTGTACCAAGATACCAACCTTCTTTCTAGAAACTGACAGCTTCCATAAGTACTTTTCCGATCAATCTTACAACCTGCGAAGTCAGAATCTGTATAGCCAATTAGGTCAAAACATGTTCCTTTAGGGTACCAAATCCCAATATTGGGGGTTCCCTTAAGGTATCTGAAAATACGTTTAACAGCTATAAGATGTGACTCTTTAGGGTTAGCCTGGAATCTAGCACATAGACAAGTTGCGAACATAATATCTGGTCTACTAGCAGTTAAGTACAAGAGAGAGCCGATCATACCTCGATACTTCGTGATGTCAACTGACTTACCAGATTTGTCTTCATCAAGCTTGACTGCAGTTGGCATCGTGGTCTTGGCAGTAGCTGCTTCTTCCATCCCATACTTCTTCAGAAGATCCTTTATGTATTTTGATTGGCAGATGAAAATACCATCAGGCTTCTGAACAACTTGAAGTCCAAGGAAGAAGGACAACTCACCCATCATGCTCATCTCGTACCTACTCTGCATTAGCTTAGCAAATCTCTTGCATAGCAAATCATTAGTAGAACCAAATATTATATCATCCACATATACTTGCACCAGAATTATATCAGTTTTATGCTTTTTATGAAAGAGAGTTTTGTCTATGATACCTCTTGTAAAACCATTTTCAAGTAAGAACTTGGAGAGAGTATCATACCATATTCGAGGGGCTTGCTTGAGACCATAGACAGCTTTGAAGAGAAAGTACACAAAACCTTCAAATTCCTTGTCTTCGAACCCAGGGGGTTGTTCAACATAGACTTCTTCCTCTAGATCTCCGTTCAAAAATGCACTCTTCACATCCATCTGAAAAACCTTAAAGTTGGAGTGTGGAGCAAATGCTAAGAACATCCTGATTGCTTCAAGCCTTGCAACTGGAGCATAGGTTTCATCATAATCAATTCCCTCTTCTTGAGAGTAACCCTTTGCTACCAATCGAGCCTTGTTCCTCGTAACAATACCATTTTCATCCAGTTTATTTCTAAAAACCAATCTAGTGCCAATTACAGATTTACCTTTTGGTCTTGGCACCAGCTTCCATACTTTCTGCCTTTCGAACTGATTGAGTTCTTCCTGCATTGCAGTTACCCAATCTGGATCATCAAGAGCTTCATCAACCTTTTTAGGTTCAATTTGAGATAAAAATCCTGCGAAATTGCATTCATTCTGTGTTGCTCTTCTAGTCTGTACACCCGTGTCCGGTTCACCAATGATCTGTTCAAAGGGATGCGCTCTGCTCCATACCCTTTGTCTCGGTAGATTTGATCTTGATGATTCCCCAAGTTCATAATTGTGTTGAGTGTGATGACTAGTAGATCCAAAATCATTGTTTGCTCCCCCTGAGCTGTTGCTTTCAGAGTTTGATGAATCAGAGTTTAATGAACCAGCAGATGCATTCTTTGATGTTTCTTCACTTGATTGGGGTTCATTTTCATTGTTCACTTGCTCCCCCTCAACATGTGCTGCTGTCTGATCTACTGGTATAGATTGAACAATAGAGTCTAAAAGAGTATCAGAATTTTGTAGATCAGCATTTATTTCTTCATTCTCAAATCTCAGCTGGTCATGTTCATCAAAGTCTTCAAGTCCTGTTATCTTCTTAACATCAAAAGACACATGGATAGATTCCATGACCAATTTTGTTCTCAGATTGTAGACTCTGAATGCTTTTGTGGATAGTGGGTATCCAACAAAGATTCCTTCATCAGCTTTTAAATCAAATTTGGAAAGCTGTTCTGGATGAGTCTTAAGAACAAAACATTTACATCACAACACATGAAAGTACTTCAGGTTCGGCTTCTTATTTTTCACCATCTCATATGGTGTTTTACCATGCTTGTTTATGAGTGTAGCATTCTGTGTGAAACAAGCAGCTTGCACAGCTTCAGCCCAGAAGTAAGTTGGCAGCTTTGCTTCATCAAGCATGTTCCTTGCAGCTTCTATGAGAGTCCTGTTCTTTCTCTCTACTACTCCATTTTGTTGTGGAGTTCCAGGTGCAGAGAATTCTTGCTTTATTCCATTTTCTTTACAAAACTCTTCCATGACTGCATTCTTGAACTCAGTGCCATTATCACTCCTTATGATTTTCACTGTATGCTTAGATCCTTTGTCCAGTTGTCTGACATGCTCTGTTAAGATTGATGCAGTTTCTTCTTTCTTGTGCATGAAATATACCCATGTATATCTGGTGTATTCATCAACAATAACCAAGGCATATCTTTTCTTTCCAATAGACATTATATTTACTGGACCAAATAAATCAACATGCAATAAGTGATATGGCTCAAGAATTGAGGATTCAGTCTTACTTTTGAATGAAGTTTTCATTTGTTTTGCCTTTTGACATGAGTCACATAGGCCATCTGGAGTAAAAACTGATTTGGGCAATCCTCTCACAAGATCTTCCTTTACTAGCTCATTAATGCTGTTGAAATTCAGATGAGAAAGTCTCTTGTGCCAATCCCAGCTTTCTTCAATTGATGCTCTACTCAGTAGACAGATTGGAGAGCCATCAGAGTTTGTTGAAAGCTTGGCTTCATAAATGTTACCATGCCTGTATCCCTTCAGAACAACTTTTCCTGTAGATTTGCTTACAACTTCACCGTGTTCTTCAAAGAAACCCACATGATAACCTTTGTCACAGATTTGACTCACACTTAGCAGATTATGTTTGTGTCCTGAGACTAGAGCTACAGATTCAATGATGACATTCCCAAGTTTGATATTGCCATATCCCAGAGTCCTTCCTATGTTGCCAACTCCATAAGAAACACTTGGGCCAGCTTTCTCCACAAATTCTGATAGCAGGGCTTTATTTCCAGTCATGTGTCCTGAGCATCCACTGTCCAGAACAAGGATATTTTTCCTATTACCCTGCAATCACAAAAACCACTAATGATTAGTTTTAAGGACCCAGACTTGCTTGGATCCTTTGGTCTTATTAAGTTTGTTAGCTTTTGCAGCAGAAGTCTTATCAGAGTTTGTGCTAACATTCTTTTTATCAGAATTTATACATGTAGAATCAATCTTGAATTTATTCAAAGAGGGTTTAAGTTCATAATAATCATAATACAACTTATGATACTCTTTGCATGTATAAATAGAATGCCAAATACTGCCACAGTGAAAACAAGAATTCTGTGGCTTAAACCTAACTGAACCACTCTTAACTCCTGACTTAGGAGGTGTAGAGTTTATATTTTTATTCTTCCTGCAAAAAGCAGCAAGATGGTTAGGACTTCCACAGTTATAACATTTCTTCCTAGGAGCATTAGGAATAGGCATATAGTTATTGCTTTTACTGATGCCTACCTTTCCATTTCTGTTTTTCGTAGGTTCTTTTACCTTGTTTATTCTTTTTAACTCCTTCAGCTTGTGTTTAAGCTGTTTCTGAGACATTGAACTAATATCTACTGATTTAGCTTTATCCTGTTTTGGTTTGTCAGATTTTGGTACAAACCTCACATGATTAATTTTGGGTTTTGCAGCCTTTTCAGTAAATACAGGTTTAGAGGTCTCAGCTTCTAGGTTGACAATTTTCTTTTTATCAGTGTAACCTAGACCTTCTTTCCAACAATCATTGTCTATGATATCCTGAGTTTTCTTACCAGAGTTAGTCCAAATTTTAAGAATGTTTCTTTCTTTAGCAAGTTCAGATTCAAGATAAGCATGCTTTTTCAATAATTCAGTTTTAACAAAAATAGCATCATCTCTCTCTTTCTGAATTTCTAACATCTGGACTAATTCTGATTCTAGATAATCATTTCTCTTTCTAAGGTCTAGACTTTCAGATTTTATTCTTTCATTTTCTAAAGTCTGATCTCTATAGCTTACATGCAAGTTTTTAAGAAAGAGTCTTAACTCAGATATATCAGTAGTATCAAAAGCTAGAATAGAGTGAGGTACCTTGGTCTCAGTAGCTTCAGAGATACTATCAACATTTGCCATCAAGGCGTAGTTCACCTCATCTTCAGAGTCTGAAGTGTCAGCCCAGTCCTTTTTCTTTGTGATGTAAGCTTGACTTTTATCAGCTTTGGCTATCTTGCACTCAGGTGCAAAATGTCCTTTCTCACCACAATTATAGCATGTGATCTTGGACTTGTCGACTTTCCCAGACCTGCTTTCCTTTCCCTCAGCTTTTCTGAAATTCTTCTTGTCAAAATTTGAATCTCTTCGTGTGAACTTCTTTCCCTTCCTGAAGTTCTTGTAAGCCATCTTCTTGAAGCCTTTCACCATTAGGGCTGCAAGTTGTATCATCTCAGCATCACTACCATCATCATCAGAGTCTGTGAGATTGTCAGAGTTGGAGTCATCATCAGAATTTGATGACTCAGTATCAGACTTTGTAATAAGAGCCTTTCCTTTGGATTGACTCTTTTTCACAGCAATTTCTTTAGAAGCTTTCTCCTCAGCTTTAAGAGCAATTGACTTGGTCTTGCTTCCATGCCTATTGCTTCTTTGTTCCATCTCAAGCTCATGAGTCTTAAGCATTCCATAGATTTCATCAAGGGATATGTCTTCTAGATCATGATTGTCTCTGATGGTAGTGGCCTTTAAGTCCCATTTTTCAGGAAGAGCCAACAAGAATTTCAGATTGGAGTCTTCAAGATTATACTCCTTATCTACCAGTGATAGATCATTCAACAATTTCAGGATTCTGTCATATATGTCTGTTAATGACTCATCAACATTTGAGTCAAAGTGCTCTTACTCCTGTGTGAGTATTGTTCTCCTGTTCTTTTTGATGGCTTTGGTTCCTTGACATCTGACTTCCAAAGCATCCCAAATCTCCTTAGCAGTTTTGCATCCAATGACCCTGTTAGACATAACATTGTCAAGGGCGTTATGTAATAGATGCCTTACTTTAGCATCTTTGCTAATAGAGGAGATATCTTCAGGAGTGTAGTCTTTTTTCTCTTTTGGAATCATTTTTTGTTCTTCTCCAGCAACTGCAACAGACAATTTTGTAGGCTTATGTGGACCATCATGGATTCTGTCTAAGTACTCTGGATCTGTAGCCTCCAGAAACATTTCCATCTTCACCTTCCATATGGGATATTCTGATGCCCTGAGTATTGGAACTCTAATTGATTCATATCTGCTTGTTGTTGGAGTTTGTGTTTTCTCTGTCATGATTGTATGGCTTTTTGTATAGTAACAGAGTGGCTCAAAATGAACAGTACGGTATTTATGAACAGTACCATATCTTTGAATAGTACCGTATTTGTGAACAGTACCGTATTTGTGAACAGTACCGTATCTGTGAATAGTACCGTATTTGTGAATAGTCCGTATCTGAACAGTACCGTATCTGTGAACAGTGACGTACAACACCGGATCTGATCTGTATATCGATCAACTTGCTCTGATGCCAATTGTTAGGTCCGGAATAACGTAGAAGGGGGGTTAAATACGTTATTTAAAAAATATTTCGATTTTCGAGATGTGAAAAATGAGGTCAACAACTGAATCGAAATAAAACAATTGGTTCGGGAAAATATCTTTGAACTGATAAAAACCCAAGGGGTGTTACAACTTCTAATCCAACGGATTAGCTTCAAAACCTCGAACACTCCTAAGGATAGTTTAGGCACGAGGACCTTCTATCCGACACTTCCTGAAAGCGGGCTAAGCCGGCTTTCCTACTAGATGGACTGTCTAGCAGCTTACACAGAGAAGATATTTAAGAGAGAGAGAAAGTTGTGTGTTGAGGTGTGTTTTGAAATGAAATACAACAGGCCTATTTATAGATTTTCTAGAAAATCACTATGCTGCATAGTACCCCATTTAATAACGTAAGGGGTGACGTTTTCAGTAGTAGCCTGTTGAATTTTTCATGAACAAATTTCAACATTCAAACTTTCAAAACTGCATTTTTCAATTCAAAGTTTTAAACTTTGATTTTTTAATTCATGTGGGCCCACATGTTTCTTACTTTATGAATAGTACTTTTGGGTACTATTCATGAATAGTAATTTCGGTTACTATTCATATGAATAGTACTATTCATATGAATAGTGATTTCGGTTACTATTCATGTGAATAGTGATTTCGGTTACTATTCATATAAATAGTGATTTTGGATACTATTCATTTTCTCTCTTCTGTTTATTCCGCTGTTTTAATTTACCTCGGAAAATAATTCAAGTACCAGATTAATTTAATTATTTTGTTATAAATAATTAATTAATCTGTTACTTATTTAATTTTCAGAGTAAATTAACTTTTGACAATACCTTGAGATATTATGTCTGTCCTTGATCGTCAATAGGCTTTGGCAATTCTTTCTATGAATTAATGTGTTGATCCTTCCCGTATGTGTTGACACTTGGTGCAATGGTCTGGTTCACAAGTGACTATCACTGATCTTGATCTTCACACCTTCGTTACATTCCAATTTATTAACCTGCAGCAATATCTTCAAATACATGAAATCTTTTGGCCCTTCAACTGAATCATCTGTACATCTTATTCTGTCACTGAGGCTTGATCATGTTAATGAACTTCTTTCAGCGACTTGATCCTTGTTGGTGCCTGTTTTTCAAATTTCACGATCCCTGTATAGAGTTTATATTATTTATCTTTTATCCTAGTTGAGTTATATATGTCCTCCATTACATATTACATTTCATTATGCTTTACAATAACCCACCTACGCAAACATAAAAAATAAACTAAATAGCAACATTAGAAGTTAGCAACTAAACATCAATTAAGGTCATCGGAACCAATCACATTCTTATTCTTACAATTTGTTTAAATAGCAAAATTAAAACTAAACTATGTGTTAAACTAAAACAAATTGGAAGTCAAACCTGCATATGCACTTATCATGTCGCTTCACCTTCTCGTATGAGCTACTATTATCTGCACATAAACAAAAAAAACTTGGGTAAAAAAGCATGTCAAACAAACCCATTTCTTAAACTCGTGAATAATTTGTAATAAATCATTCATTAAAAGATATACAAAACTGTGATGCACAAAGGCTGATTGAGAAGAAAAAAAGTTGAAAATTTAATAATTGTCTCATAGTCAATACATTAAACGGCTGGTGTACAATCTTCAATCTGCAAGAAAACTAAACAAACGTGATGAAAAATATTTACAAAAGACACATGTAATACAATTACATGAAATCAAACAAACAAATAGCACAATTAGAGATATGTTAAGATGCACATAATTCAAATTGGAGAGAAAGGGAAGATAGTGATGGAAAGAGAGCAAAGATAATCTAATAAAGTTTGTTGGAATTCAAATTCAAAGTAATTATTAGATAGATAACATTGAGAGATGTGCTTGGCTTCTCTGATAAGTTTTGAGTTTTGAACATAAATTATTGTAGATGTAGTACAGACTAATACCGGGAAGAGGGAATAATAGTTTTGAGTTTTGACACAGAGATGTATTATTGGCATAATTTTGTAATAAAATCTAACTTTGAGGGTGAAGACTTAAAATGACCAAAAACACTGTTCATAACACATAACAGAAACTATTATATAGTAGAAGTAGATTGCATACATGTGTAGACTCTCATCACCCCCACTGATTAAAGCTGAGGTTATATACGGTTTAAATCGGTGATCATGTAAATGATTAATGAGAATAAAAAGCAGTGTGAATTTCCAGATCACTCGTGCCCAATCCAAAATCTCGCTAAGATATTTTCTTTAGCTAGCTAACAGAAGCACTCCTCAAGTCCTCAAAAGAAAAAATGTAGCAGGAGCAGAAGGATAGCTAGGATAGTCGAAGGTAAAATGTAATTTCTGTGTTAAATTTACTGGTAAACGGGCTATTTAGTCACTGAATTATTCAAAAACTTTTAATTGGGTCACCAACCCAAAAACGTTTTTAATCGCATAATAAAGCACTCAAAAATTTTTAATTGGATCACTGTCGTTAGTCATTGCCGTTAACTTTAACGGATAGACGTCAACTTTCAATTAGGTCATCAATATGAAATTTAACTTTCAATTAGATCATAGGTATTATAAATTTTGAATAAATTTTTAAATTTTGAAAATTTTGAATTTAATTTTTTCAAATTTAAATTTTTGAATTTTTTTGAAATTTCAAAATTTTTGAATTTTTTCGAAATTTTTGAATATGAATTTATTAAATCGAGTTAAGTTTGTGGGAATTGCGAGCGTTTTATATATGTTACTCAAAATTATAGCTCAAACTAAAATAATTTCTATGGAATGATTGTATTTTGGAGCCGAGTAATGATTGTATTTTGGTTTGTTTAATAAGCTTAACTTTTTTTTTTTGTAACTTCGAACATATGAATGCTACACTTTATTAAAATAAAAATTATACAAATAAACAATTATGGATGAAAAATACTAAGACTAAACTAAACATCCTCTCCCTCTCCGTTGAATTTTTTTTTGAAATTTTTTTGAAATTTTTAAATTTCAAAATTTTTGAATAAATTAATAAATTTTGAGAATTTTGAATATTTAATATTTTCTTTCAAATTAAAACAAGTTACCTTTCTGATTTAAAACTAATTTGACAATCATTAATATTTACCCGAAAATATATTTCGGCACGGTCATCCTAATTAAATAAATAATGAAATAATATAATGAATGATAATTAGTTGATTGCTGTTGGGATTTATAGGTGATGGCTTAGAGACAACTTAACTAGATTTCATTATGCTTAGTTTTTCACTAAGTAGAACATACTGTCACAGCCAGAGTGTGTTCTTGTAATCAAATAAATTACTATCATGTAATAATTGTATCTCTTGGAAGAAGTTCATACATTTGTTCAAGCCACAAGTTATACATCAGGATGACAACACTGTCACAACATTGATAGTAAGGTTACAAGAAGACAGCATGTTGCAGGTCATGACAGCAGACTCTATCTGACAACAACATTGGCGGAAGCATGAGACAGCAACATTCTCACAGCTTGACAGCAAGTCTGGAATTCCGATAGCAACATTGGCGGGGATTCATATTGTCAACCAAAGAATATTCTCTTGACAGCAAACTTGGCGGTTAAAATTACTGTCTCACTGAATTATTTGATTTGAAGATTTATCTCAGTCAAACCCGTGACAGTTTAGATGTTCAAGAAACACTGCAACACTCCAAAGATTGTAGCAGACTTGCAAGACTACGACAGAAGTTTGAGAGATTATAAGACAAAAGCTCGTCAATTTAAAGAGTATGACAAATCCACGTCTACTAGAATTGTATTAGCTTGAATAAGAAACTATCTAGGTTGCTTTACATATAATGATAAATCTATTTGTATAGCAATTTAGGAAAGTCACATGGGTGTGCAAATTGTAAGGAGCTGCCACCTGAAAATGACAGCAGCTTCACAACCCATGTGACAGAGATGATAATAAAGCAAACTAGTCTATATAGAGAATCGTCTCTCATTCTTTTTGTTACAACTCAAGAAACCGAAGCTGGAGAAAACATTATTTTCTCTAGGTTGTAGCAACAATTATCACTTGTGTTTGCATTTCTTCTACTGATAGGTTAGAATCTTTATTATTGTTGTTGAAGTAAAGATTTGAATTTATCAGTATTGCATTCAACTCCCCTTCTGCAATACTCCGGGACCAACAATTGCCTTTTTTAATTAAAAAATGTTTACTTTTAATTGATGATACTACTTCTTATAAATACCAAAAATATCATATCTTCCAATCAATAATTTTTTTCTAATTAAAACACACGTTAACTTTTAATTTAAAACATAATCTTACAATAACTAATATATACCCAAAAATATCACGCCATATCTTCTAATCACTAACAAAATATAATAAAAATCCGTTTACTACGAATAATGACCGTTAGATTTTTAGTTAAAAATGAGAACCGTTAGATCTAATGATTAGATATAATATATAGTTAAATTTATTTACTAAAATGCATACCCGAAAATCACACCACAATTTTCAATTATTAATCAAATATATTAAAAAGCCGGTATACGTTGTTTATAATAAGGAAACATGAGTGTAATCCGTAAACATGAGTTTATTAAATTATATTAAATTTAAATTAAAAATATTGATTATGTACAAACATAATTGTAATATTTAATAAAAATTAGGGCTTTTTTCATAAATATATAGGAAAAAGTAATTTTTTGCACATTTACTTTTGTTAAGAATAGTTATTTGCAATTTTACCAACCTAAGTTTCAAAATTGCAAAAATACTAGGTCCCCTTTTCCCTCCCCCTCCTTCCTCACGTGACTCCCTCATTCACGCCTGTGTCCTTTTTTTTTTAATGTGGGATGATTTTGGGTTGCATGGCCCCGTAGGGGCATATTCAACTTAATGCAACCACATTCAACTAAATGCAACTAAATTTCTGATTTCAAGTTCCATTTTTCAGTTGTCATTTTCGACCTCTTTTTTGAACTCTAATATATATATATGAGTTCAAAAAAGAGGTCGAAAATGACAACTGAAAAATGGAACTTGGAATCAACAACTGACTGCAACTAAATTTCTGATTTCAGTTGCATTGAGTTAAATATTGCCCATGGCGGGGCCATGGAACCCAAATCCACCAAAAAAGTTGGATGTGGTTGCATTTAGTTTATTATTGCCCCTGGCGGGGCCTTGGAATCCAAATCCACCAAAAAAGTTGGATGTGGTTGCATTGAGTTGAATATTGCCCTTGGCGGGGCCTTGGAACCCAAATCCACCAAAATCACCCAACCTTTAAAAAAAGAAGTTGCATGTGGTTGCATGAAGTTGAATATGGTTGAATGTGGTTGCATTGAGTTGCAACCCAAAATAGCACCTGATGTGCTAAAATAAATAACAAATAAAATCGCAAGCGCACGATCTCGTTTTAGTATTTTAGATATCGATCCACAAAGACTAATATTTTTCGCAAACCTTAACTTTTAATTTAATCGAATTAGAACAATTGGGTTTTGGAAAATTTGATTTTATACTAATTAATTCTTAATTCTAAAAACTCTGAATTATTCTAAATCTAAATTATTCTAAAAATACTAATTCGAATTAAAACCACACTCCTTTATTTTATTAAAATTTATTTACAGAAAATTTTAGAAAAATTGAACATGACAAATTCGTAAATTTAACAAGCCCACAAATCATAATTTGTAACTGAGAAAAGCAAAACAAAGACGATTCCAAAACACGAAAGTAAATCAACAATCCAAACCAAACCAGTACAGAACTAAACTCAGCAAAACCGGAACAAAGAAACAGGACTCGCAAATCAAAACCCAGAAACCAGAAAAAACTCATAACTCGAACAATCTACACAACGTTAATTCGACAAATAGCAAACAATAAAACTCAGCGCCAACTCAAACTCAACAAGAGACTCGGAAAAAAAATAACTCGAAAATAATAAGGAAACTCGGAAATCAAACAAATAGCAGCGAATTATTGTTAGACGCATTTGAGGGGGCCTTACTAGTTTCTAGGGCTTCGAGTCTTCTAGTTAGAGTGGCTAATTTGGCATCGGTTGCAATCGAATTCCCAATCGAATGCAAACCCCTAGATGAACTAGACGACTCATTAGACTTATTGGGTTCCCTAGTAGACTCCCACAACATGGTCTTCTCGGCTAATTCTTCAAAAAATGTCCAACCCTCGTCCTCATCTTTCTCCATGAATTTTCCTTGGCACATAGATTCCAACAACGCGGTTGTTGGACCATCTAGGGCCTCATAAACGATCTTACAGAGTCTCCATTTCTCTATTCCGTGGTGGGGGCATTGTGACAAAAGATTTTTAAATCGATCAAAATATTTCCAAAAAGACTCGTTTTCCTTTTGATGAAATTGATTTATTTCGTTTGTAATTCTCGTAGTCTTATGGTTTGGAAAATATTTCTTTAGAAAAATGACCACAAACCCCTCCCACGTGGAGATAGAATTAACGGGTAGACTATACAACCATTTTTTTGCATTTTCTTTAAGCGCGAAATTAATGAGCCTAAGCCTAATGGAGTCCTCGGTAAGATGTTGGAGTTTTTGCTAGGCGCAAACCTCCTCGAATTCATGGAGAAACAAATACGGATCCTCACCGTCACTCCCGTTAAATTTTGGCAACATACTAATGTGGTGAGTTTTAATCTCGAAATTATTACCATTTACGGGAGGAAGAGTGATACAAGAGGGTTGAGCGGAACGGGTAGGGTAGCAACGGTCCTTAAGAGACGTGGCCATGTTTACTACTGAATCGGAGGTATCTAAAGACTCGGAATCAGACGAGGAAGAAATCTCAAATGATCTCACTAGTCTAGAAGATTTATCCCTAATCCACGTAGTTCGCATAAACCACAAAAGGAATCACGTAGCAAGTAAGTGCGAAAATTTAAACAAACAAAAAGAAAGGGTGTAAAATTAAAAGAAAAATTCTAAACCTAGGTTCCCTAAATAAAATAACTAGACCTTGCTCCTAACCGTAAGGACCACCAAAAACTCGGTAAATCATAATTTATTCGGACCGATTTGGCCAGATTAGAGCAGGCATTGCCAAGAGGCCAAACTCGTCACTTAGACACCAAATCTTAATTGGCCAGGTAAGCTCTCGCTTGCCTAGACACCAAAGAGTCGGAATAATTAATGATTACTTCGTTTCTTAGGTACCTTCCTAATTGAGCGCGAATTTCTAGGACAACCGTCTAATTAATTTTATTAAAGGCTAAAGGCATGCAAAATGAGGAATTAAGTGGTTTTTGGGCCAAGGAAAGAGTGATGAAATCCCTTCCCTTATCTTATGAGTGGGTTTTGCCCTTAAGATTTATTTACAAATGATGCAACAAACAACGAGATAAAAAAAACGATAAACAATTATGGATGCTTTAAACTACGTGTTCTAAACTAAAGAAAAGAAGAATTTAACGTACCTTTGGGTCCTCCAGCATTCACCACAATTTAAGGTACGAAAAATTAAAAACAAGAAATTAAAAATCTAAATGATGTGCCCTAAGTGATTAAATGCACGATGCAACAATTTTGTATTTACTAACTAATTTTTTTTGGATTTTTTCAATTTTGAATTTTTTTGTGATTTTTTTGATTTTTGATTTTTTTTGTGATTTTCTAAAAATAGAAAGGCGAAAAGAGTGAGATACGGGTTACCGAAGCACGCTTCCAAAAATTCCAATTTGTTCCAAGCTTCGTGGGAGATTCCCGAATTTCAAACTTTCCTAAAAAAAACGAGACAAAAATAAGGTAAGAAATAAAACTAATCCGAAAAATTAAAAATTAAGGCGCGAAAAATAATTAGTCCCCGGCAGCGGCGCCAAAAACTTGTTGTGCTAAAATAAATAACAAATAAAATCGTAAGCGCACGATCTCGTTTTAGTATTTTAGATATCGATCCACAGAGACTAATATTTTTCGCAAACCTTAAAATTTAATTTAATCGGATTAAAACAATTTCGTTTTGGAAAATTTGATTTTATACTAATTAATTCTTAATTCTAAAAACTCTGAATTATTCTAAATCTAAATTATTCTAAAAATACTAATTCGAATTAAAACCACACTCCTTTATTTTATTAAAATTTATTTACAGAAAATTTTAGAAAAATTGAACATGACAAATTCGTAAATTTAACAAGCCCACAAATCATAATTTGTAACTGAGAAAAGCAAAACAAAGACGATTCCAAAACACGAAAGTAAATCAACAATCCAACAAAGAACTCAGAACAATAACCAAACCTACGAACTCATAAACAGATACGAAACCAAACCAGTACAGAACTAAACTCATAACTCGCGGCAATGTCAACAACGTAGAAGACAGTAAATCGATCGATTTAAACTTAAACTCAGCAAAACCAGAACAAAGAAACAGGACTCGCAAATCAAAACCCAGAAACCAGAAAAAACTCATAACTCGAACAATCTACACAACGTTAATTCGACAAACAGCAAACAATTAAACTCAGCGCCAACTCGAACTCAACAAGAGACTCAGAAAAAAAACAACTCGAAAATAATAGGGAAACTCGGAAATCAAACAAATAGCAGCGAATTAAACCACAACTAAGTAAGACTCATTACAGCTAAGAAAGCAAGAAGAGAGCAGAGGGGGTACGAAAATAAAATCAAAACAAGGGTCTTGGGTGTTGCAGAGAATGAAAAAGAAGTGGGGAAAAGAGTGAGATGAGGGATAGAGAAGAAGAAGTGTTAAAGAACAAGAAAAACACAGCTGGGTTTGTTAAGCTCTTCGAAAAAGAAACAAGGGAAGGGGGTGGTTGAATAGAAGAATGAAGCAGGGGTTTTACTACGAATTAAAATCAAAGGGGACAGAAAATAAATGCTGAAAACTTATAAAATTATTTTTTTTTGTTTTTTTTTAAATTTTATTTACACTAACACATATGACAAAAAAAAAATAGATTTACAATTAACAATAATAAAACCCACAATAAAATTGAGATTTAAAGGGGCATAATTAAAATTAGCAACTAAGAATAAGGAAATAAAATTTCGTTACTTTCAACCCCAAGTGGTTAGCATTTCGCTACTTTGTCCACTAAACGGATTTACGAAAATAACGAAACAAGGCAACAATAAAAGAGAGAGCAAGACAATAATTTAAAGGAAATGAAAATTGCATTAATTAAAAGAGGGGTGTTTACAAAATTTAGAACTACAAAATAAGAAAATAAATCTACCCTAAAACTACACTACAATCTACTCCTAAGGTGTATGGTGTATAATACAAGGGGGATGAGGGGGTATTTATAGGATGAGAATTAGGGTTTAGGGGGGTGTGGGTTAATCTCCACCATACATTTGGGGTGTGTGGTGGTGTAATCCTAGCCATTAAAAGATTCCTTCCCCATTAAGCTTTGGTAGACTTGATCTTTGGCCATACACCTTTTTAGTGTGCTGGGATGATCTCCACCTTCCATGTGTCCTCCAAGATTCCCTTTCCACCAAACTCCTAATTCTTTTTCCTCTTTTTCTTTTTGATCCTTTTTCTTCCTCTTTTTCCCTTCCTTGCACTTTATTTCTTTATTTTTTCATTTCTTTATTTATTCACGAATTTCCTGAAATGCAACAAAATAAATTATTAAAATATGAGTTCAAGCAATAAATAGGTAATAAAAATATGCAAAAATATGCACTTATCAAATGCCCCCATACCTATCTTTTGCTCGTCCTCGAGTAAAACAAAAACAAAAACAAAATCTAAATGCAAAGTCCTATACTCCTTTTCGTAGGTGTGACGGTTGCATTTGGCATATGCAACAAGCCCTTTAAACCCTAGGCAGCCCTAGTGGACGAGTAAGGTCTCGTGAGGGCCTATAGTGAATGTACCCACAAAATCCATCTAGTTTGTATAAAAGATCACATGGCAATGCACACCACACATACATGTCCTCTCATGACACATCAACTTAAGAATCAAAATGAATTTGCAAAGTCTTGGTGTGGTGAGTGCAAAGATTCACATAGTCTACTTAAAGAACATGCAAGAGGGATTACAAGTTCATGTCAAGTGCAAAAATTATTGGTAATCATGCTAAGACTACAAGAGCACACCTCAGAGTCAAAACTTGAGAACTCTTATGCAAAAAACAAACAAGCAATACCTCACCTTTCACTTACAAAAGAATATTCACTCAAGAACAAGGGTAAGTGTATCACTCAATTCCGACAAAATCAAATACATGCTTGACACTTGGTATCATCCCAAATTAAATCACAACATACATTAATAATGACAATCAAAAGGTCTTTATTAGGGTTGTAATGGGGCTAGGGACAAGGTATGTCAAGAAAGGCCAAAATAAGGTGAAATGTCAAAAGCTAGTAGTTACCATGAATATCATGCACAACACCTCCCCACACAATTCTATTTTTTTTATTTCAACAAAAAGCCTTGACTCATCGTAGTGAAGGAGGATTACAAAAAACATAAGTATGCTCTCATATGTATTTTTCTTTTTTTTTCTTTTCTTTTTTTTTCTCTTTTTTGTTGAGTATTGAATACGGTAAAAGAATACAGAGGGGGGGTGAATGGATTCTTGAACTTTTCTTGGATTGAGTCTATGTAGCAGATAAGTGCCTGTGTGTGTAGAATTCTAGGTGCGGATAAAGAAATAACACAAGACACAATTTCACTTTAATCTAATGTATTATTAGATAAAGGTTGCTACAATCTGTGAATACAAATGGTAGTATTCTCAGCTTTGTTTTTCTCAGAGAGATATAGCTTACAGTGTATGAAAAACTTGACTCACAAAAGTTACTAAGTTATGAAGTGAGGCTGTGTCCTTATAGAACATGGATACAGCCTACTTACTGCAAATAAGGTAGCTAAACAAATTACTTTCTAGTCTGTCTATCCTTTTTGAGTAAGTGTCCAAACGGTTACAGATTTGACTTTGCAAAGCCTGTTTAGATCCACTTCTTTAGCTCCTTGTCTCTTCTATATCTCTCCAAGCTTCCTTGTAGGCTTTCCAGAGCACGTTACAGATTGTGGTCCATAAAGTGCATTGGCTTGTTGCAGGTTTCTGACTTGTACAATTTCTTCAGTATTTTGTCTCCAAGAATGTATTCGAGAAGTGACAAAGTAAGTGATTCGAGAACTAGAATTGACTTGATCGATAACTCTGAGTTCTCGAACACTGTTATATAGACATATCGAACCACTTCTCGAATAGCTCTTTTCCATCAGGATTCCTTGAGTTGTCGAATAGAACATTTGACTTATCGAATCCTCGAGATATCGAATAGCTTTCTGAGTCCTTGAGATGTCGAATGGAACTTTGACTTGTTGACTCTTTGAGAACTCGAATACCATCTTGACTTGTTGACTTCTTGAGTTCTCGAATAGAGTAGTAGACATATCGAATCCCTGAGATATCGAATGAGATATCGAACAGTGTATTCAGAGATATCGAATAGTGTCTTGAGATATCGAATCCCTGACTTCTCGAATGCTGGACTTCTCGAATTGGTACTTAGGCAAATTCTTCATTTCTTCAAATCCCAACTGTGATTATTTGACAGTCTTTAACTCCTTGCTTGAGGCATGAACCTTGGAACTTCTTTCAAGCATTATTCTAGACTCTATTTGTACAATTACACAACTAGGATTTGATGCCTATTACAAGTATAATACAAACAGAAACTCTACAACTAGAGGTTCCCTCAGTTAAGAGGTCATGTAAGTAATGCAAAGCATTACAAACAATTAGGCTTATTATTAGATGTGTACAGGCATGCCTCTGTAACTAACAGTGTGCATGTGTGAGTTGTTTTATTTCGTAGTTTTTAGAAATTTTCTTTCTCCCTTTCTAACCACTTCTCATAGCAGCCCTTTCTTATCTTTTCAGCATAATCTCTCTTCATTTTCACAAAGTCAATCAATTCCAGCTTCCATACTTTCTCCACCTTGTCTTTAGAGTCCAGCAATGCAATGATTCTTTCTATCTCATACAATTTACCCCAATTCTGACAACCCCCTTGTTTGAATTTCATTTCTCTCCCATCAGTGTACTTGATCTCAAGGTGGTCATCCACAATTGCAGCAAAGCATATCTTTTGAGCTCTTAGAAATTGTAGTTGCTCTTCATCAAAGTCTTCATCAAGTGGCTGGAGTTTCAATCCTGGAATGATTGTTAGGGCTCTTGATTTGGATAGCTTCACCTTTCTTGCAACATGTTTAAATTTCATCCTCTTGACATGATTGCTTGGCAGAAATCTTTGACCTTTGTTGGTAGACCATAGTAGTATTCCATTAGCAGTTTGCTTTCTGAAACATACACATGGTTTCTTGACTTGAATCTTCTTCTCTTCTTGAGGTGGCAAAAGAGTTGCAGAAGCCATAGATGTAGATTTTGCTAGGTCACCACTAACAGTATTCACCCTAGACTTAGAGTCTTGTGTTGTGGTGAGATTACTGCTAGCAATGCCTAAGGCTTGCTGTTTTCCAATCTTCCTCTCATAGATTTTGCCTTGGTCATCATCATTCTTCTTATCCTTGTCACCCTTCTTCTTCTTATCTTCATCACCCTTATCTCTCCTGTGATGTCTTCTCCTCCCATCACTTTTATTTTCAGAATCATCATCCTTATTTCTCTTAGGTTGAGCCATCTCTGGAATTTCACAAGTTGCTATAAAAGTTCTGAGGATGTGCAGTGCCTCAGTTTCTTCAGCATTTCTGGCTCCAACCTTCTTTTATAATTGATCAATGATAGCAATGATCAGTCTGTGGTTTTTAGAGGTGAGATCATGGGGAATGACCAATTGCTTGATGTCTTCAATTCTGGTGCCAGACTGATAAATGATTGTCCATGGCTTCTTGATCACTTCTGGTAGCCTTGAAGGTTGGTCATTCCTCAAGTCATCAAACAGACTTTTGTTGTTTTCATTCTTCTTCTCAATAAGCTCAAGTATGGCATCTATCTCTGAGTGTTTTAGTTCTTGTAGAGTCTTGTATGTTAGATGCCATATCTTCAATTTGGATATCATCACTATCTCCTTGATCCATAGATTATTGACTTTCTTAGGAATGACAGTGATGCAATCAATCTGCTTCTTCAACTCCCTCGGATAGAACTGAGTGTCACCAACCTGTTCCCTTGTGGCTTTCAGAAACTCCAAGAAGGCTTTATCATGATAAACATTGGAGTTAGCAACTTCTTGTAGCTTGGCCTCAGTAACAACTTTAACTTCTACAGGCTTGGCACTCTCAGGTATGGAGGTTGGAGATTTGTCAGATGGCATACTCCCTGCAACCACTGTGGTAGTTATGGATTGCTTTTGACCTCCAGGAGTAGTGATGTGCACAGTTGGTAGAGTGACAACTGGCAAGGTAGATGGGGGCTCATCCACTTTGGATTTTCCTTTGCCTGGCACATTAGGTAGAGATTTTGAAGCTCTTTGTTGACCACCCTCATTTAGTTTTATGCCTTTCTCCCCCTTTGTATTTGAGTTCCTTGTCTTCTTCTCCCCCTTAGGCTTGTTGTCAGGCACAGAGGCTGTAGAAATGTCCTTTGGGATTGAAGATTCGTCAGGTAGAGGGAGACCCATATGCTTCATCATAGCAGCTAACATGGATTGTTGATGCAGAAGGACATCAGCTGTGGTGGATGCTTGAGTGTCCAACTGGTCATTTAGAAGTGCAACCTTGTCTGTAAGATGAGCATTGGACTTGGTGAGAGTAGCCACCTCCTTCTCAAGAGCATCTACTTTGCTGAATAACTCAGTAGATTTGAAGCCAGACAAGGATTGTTCTTTGAGTCTCTGCACTTCAAATCTAGTCATGTCATGTACTGGGACTTCAGTGATCAGTCTGTCTCCATATAGATTTTTGAACATGGTCCTCAGCATGGCATTGGCATCTGTGGTCTGATCAGATAGAATTTGAAATTGATGCCCCAGACCTGTGACAGTATCCTTTAGCAGAGCTAGCCCATTGTCCATCTTGGTGCAGGTGGTGTTGCAGTGTTTGAGGTCCTTGAACACACTGTCTAGCTGAGGGAATTTGGCATCAAAGGTCCTCTTGATTTCTTCTACTTTGGTGGTTGTCTTATCACACACTCTATTGACCTCAGTTTTGACTCATTTTCCCAGATAGTGTGCAGCCTTGAGGAATCCCTTGTGTGAATCATTCATAGCCTCATACACTTCACCAGGGGTCAGAGATTTGGCATTGGAACCCAGTGAAGTGAGATATTCCTCTCTGAGATACTGAAGTGCTTCATCAAGAGTAATATCATATTTTCCTTGCAACCAGGCATCTATGTTGCCATCTCTCTCAGCATCATCAATGATCTTTGTCTTCTGCATCTCCACATCATCCCTATGGAATAGCAGAATGGCCTCATAGTCTGGATTAGGCATGTCTGCAGTGAGAAGGTTCTGAGCAATCTTTGTGAACTCAGGAATCTGATCCACAATTAAGCTTTGAAGTGCTTCAACCGTCAATTATTGTGGAACAGATCCTGATCCTGAAGCACTGTCATGTTGCACAGGCTTCAGCCATTGTGACATAAAGTCAGAGCTAGAGCTAGGCAAGCTAGACTCCTCAGTTACAGATGCAACTTCTGTAACCGGATGGATTGACTCTACAACTGGTGTCACCACAGAAGTGGGATGAATTACACCAGCAGTTGACACAGGCACATAGTCTCTAGTAAGAACTAGTGGAACCTCTGTGTTTGTGATGGTGTCATCAGGAGATGCCTCAGCATGCATTCCCTCACCATCTAAATGTGGGTTCTGAGTGGTGAGCAAAGTGTCATGCACTAAGTCACTTGAAATTATTGGCTCATCAAGAGAAAAGAATTCTTGATGATCAATGCCTTGCATCTCAGTTGCCTGAGTTGCAGGTTCCAAAGAAATTTCAGTGTTAGATTCTGGAAGATAAGTGTGTTTAAGAGTAGATTTTGGCAACTCCCCCTGAGAGATAGAGGGAGTTTCAAGTGTGATGTGCTCTCCACTCAGTGTAGTGCCAGCCTTATCACTCCCATGTGCTGACTCTGTACAAGAAGGTGCATTGGGGAGGATGCTTGATTCTATAGGTGCACCCTGTTGAGAGGATACACCTAGTGAGCTGTGTGCCCCTGATTTTACAACTTCAGCAATTTGTGTGACTGAAGAGGTGGTCTTAGATTTCTTCTTCTTTGTCCTGTGTAAGGGTGACTCAGGTTCCTCACTTTCTAGCCCTAATTCAACAGCTAATGCTGCTTTAGATAAGATATTTAATGGTGCAGACATTACTTCCTTTCTCTTCTTTTTACTAACATCACCATTTTGAGAGGATGATGCAGTTGGCTCAGTATGTGGTAGAGTGTTTGGTTGAGAGGGTTGGTTAGCAGGCCCTGGGTTAGCATTTTGTTCTACTTGCTTGGGCTGTGCTAACTTAGATTTTGCATCAAATGTTGGCATGTTGTGGGGATAAGTTCTAAACAAACTCTCCATATGGGGAGTTATGTTCAGTCTTACATCCACATCATTCCTAGTCTCCAAATTACCAAAAATGAGTTTGGTCATGGACTTAGGATAGCCTATTCTATTTTTATCAATCCCAGGCAATTCCATCAATGAAGCATTCTTAAAATTAAGTACAGATTGAATAAAGCGAGGGAAGAAAATATCAGTACCTCTATTGGTTGTGTTCTTACCAAGTCTTCCATATAGTTCTTGGAGGATGATTTGGCCAACATCTATCTTCTTTCCATAGGCCAATGCATATCCAATTTGCTGCACAGGTGCACTGATTTGATCAAAGCTTGATTTCCTGGCAGTGAAGACTTGAAGAAGAGTTGCAAACACATAGCTCCACTCCTTTCTCAGATTCTTTCTGTTTAGCTTTCCAAGATTGATCCCATCTGAGTAGTTGATGAACTCAAAGAATTCCTCTAACTCTACATTAGTGGCCAGTCTGTCAAATGACTCTTGTTGTAGGCCCAGTGCTTGATTCATGTCTGCAGTAGTGATAGTGATTTCCTTATCTTGAACCTTGCAGTAGATGATATATGAAGTGATTGCGTTTTCCAGGGCTACAACCTCCACAATAGCAGTACCCCAAAACTATTCCAGGATATCTAGATACAGAGTTGGGTTGGCAGAGAGTGCATCCTTGATGTATGACTCAGCCATCCATTTCACAAAGCACTTGAAATTGGCATTGGGTGCTTCAACATCACTAGTGAGAGCGATGAAGTTGGTGTTGAACTTTACTGTTGCCATTTGTGTAGAAGAGAGGAAAGAAATTGAAGGTTGAAGAAGAAATTTGGCTTTTCGTAGATAGGGTTTCAGGGGTTTAGAGAGTGTAAATGCTTGAGAAATCGAATGAAATGAATCGAATAGATGTGAAATTGTATAAGTATGAAGTACTTGAATTGTCGATTAGATGAAAGTTTTGTATCGACAAGTCAGGCATTCGAGAAGTAGAAAACAACTATTCGAGAAGTCAAGAAAGGCTTAATCGATAACTCAAGCAGATAGAAACTCACAGCTGGCAGTTATCTAACTTAGAAATAATTCTAAATTAAATAAAATGTGTTTTTATGAGTGAATTAAATTTTTAGACAAAAGTCCAAAATCGGTTAAAATTCAGCGAGAAATCAGCCTTTTCAAATGATTCGAGAACTCAGATATAGTGTTCGAGAACTCAATTATTCGAGAACTCAGTTACTATATTCGAGAAGTCAAGAATGCCTCTATTCGATATCTCAGAAAGACTCTATTCGAGAACTCAAGAGTACTCTAATGAGACGTATTAGAGATGTCGAATAGTGAATCATTCGAGAAGTCTGACTTATCGAACTATATCCATCACTCATAAAAATTTGATTTTAACTATCTTTTGAAAATTTACCAGACATATTCATTGAAGAATATCCTAGCAAATTAAATAGTGATTTTCTCAAAATTTCATAGAAATTTTAAGTTAATAGAAATATGATTTTCAACATATGCAACAGATTTGAAATATTTATAAATCATATTTCAGCCAACATTTACTCCAAAAATATTGAGAATTTAGATAGAGTAAGTGTTTACTGCTGCAACAACCTAGATGCTGTATTCACTTAGCCAGAATATGAAGAATTCAGCATTCCAATCTCACTTACCAACCTTGTGAAGGTGGCTTCATCTAATGGCTTAGTGAATATATCAGCTAGTTGTTTATCTGTAGAGACATAATGCAACTCAATGGTTCCATTAGTTGCATGTTCTCTTATGAAATGATATCTGATGTCAATGTGCTTTGTTCTAGAATGATTGACAGGATTGGCAACTATAGAGATTGCACTTGTGTTGTCACACATGATTGGAATTCTTTCCAACACAAGTCCATAATCTCTAAGTTGATTTCTAATCCAAAGCACTTGAGCACAGCAACTTCCAGCAGCTATGTATTCAGCCTCAACTGTAGAAGTTGACACAAATTGTTGCTTCTTGCTATACCAAGAAACTAACCTTTGTCCAAGAAACTGGCAGCTTCCTGAGGTGCTTTTCCTATCCACTCTGCATCCAGCATAATCAGCATCAGAATAACCAACCAGATTGAACCCTGTGTCCTTAGGATACCATAGACCCAAGTTTGGAGTGCCCTTCAGATATCTAAAGATCCTTTTTATTGCAATCAAATGTGATTCCTTTGGATTTGATTGAAACCTTGTACACAAGCATGTAGCAAACATGATGTCTGGCCTACTTGCAGTGAGGTAGAGTAGAGAACCAACCATGCCTCTGTAGACTGAGATATCTACTCTCTTGCCTTTAGCATCTTCATCCAGTTTAGTGGCAGTGGCCATGGGTGTCTTGGCAGGTGAACAATCTTCCAAGTCAAACTTCTTCAATAAATCCTTGATGTACTTGGTTTGACTGATAAAGATACCATCCTTCCTTTGACTGACTTGCAATCCTAGAAAGAATGTCAACTCTCCCATCATACTCATCTCATATCTGCCCTGCATGAGTTTAGAGAATTTCTCACACAGCTTCTCATTTGTAGAACCAAAAATGATATCATCCACATAAATTTGGACTAGGATAATATTATCACCATGCTTCTTGCAAAACAGTGTCTTGTCCAATGTGCCTCTAGTGAATTGATTTTCAAGAAGAAATTGTGATAAAGTATCATACCATGCTCTTGGAGCTTGCTTAAGTCCATACAGTGCCTTAAGCAATCTGTAGACCAATTCTGGGAAATGTGGATCCTCAAAGCCAGGTGGTTGTTGCACATAAACCTCTTCTTCCAACTCTCCATTTAGAAATGCACTCTTGACATCCATTTGATACACTTTAAAGTTTGAATGAGCAGCAAATGCCAAGAATATTCTGATGGCTTCCAATCTAGCAACAGGGGCATATGTCTCATCATAATCAATGCCTTCTTGTTGAGAGTATCCTTTTGCAACCAACCTTGCTTTGTTTCTTACTATTACACCATCTTCATCCATTTTATTCTTCAGAACCCATTTTGTTCCAACAATGGTTCTATTCTTTGGTGCAGGCACAAGTTCCCATACTTTGTTCCTTTCAAATTGATTCAGCTCCTCTTACATGGCAATAATCCAATCTGGATCCAGCAGTGCATCATCAAGTTTCTTAGGCTCAACTTGTGATAGAAAACATCCATAGAGGCACTCATTTTGAGTTGCTCTCCTAGTCCTTACTCCTGCATTAGGATCTCCAATGATTTGCTCTGCAGTGTGTGATCTATCCCATTTCCTCGAGTGTTCAGCCTGACTTCTCATTCTTGATGTTGCTTCATCATCCACATCATGGTCATCCTCATTTCTTCCCCTGTGAAGTTGCCATTACTCACAGGTGTGTCTTGGATGCTTGTTTCTCCACTATCGATTGGCACAAATTCTTCTCTTGTATCATTAATCACTTGAGTTTGTTGAACTTGAGTTTCAACTCCAGTTTCAATCTCTTCATCAGAATCATCTAGATTATCAAACCTCAATGGACCTTTGTCTTCATCATTGGCTTCTTCTAGTCCAGGTAGTTTGCTGTCATCAAATGTTACATCTGTGCTTTCCATAACTTTCTTTTGACTGATGACATAAACCTTGTATGCAATTATTTCCATAGAATAACCAAGAAAAATTCCTTCAAATGCTTTTTCATCAAATTTTCCAACATATTCAGAATTATCCTTTAGTACAAAGCATTTGCTTCCAAAAGTATGAACATACTTTAGAGTAGGCTTCTTTCCAGTCATCAAGTTGTAAGGTGTCTTTCCAGTGCTTTTGTTGATGAGGGTCCTGTTCTGGATATAGCATGCAGTGCTCACAGCCTCAGCCCAAAAACATGTAGGCTTTTTTGCATCAAGTAACATTGTTCTAGCAGCCTCAATTAGAGTTCTATTCTTTCTCTCAACAACTCCATTTTGTTGTGGAGTCCTTGGAGCTGAGAATTGCTGAGAAATGCCATTCTCTTTGCAGAATGCTTCAAGTGTGGCATTTCTGAACTCTGTTCCATTATCACTCCTCAGTGCAATTACACTTGCATCGTTTGCCTTTGCTTCCTTGTCAACTTTCTTTATATGCTCAATAATTACTTGTGGAGCCTCATCTTTTGATGCTAGAAATTCCACCCATGTATACCTTGAAAAATCATCAACCATTACCAGGGCATACTTCTTTCTTCCAAGTGACATTATGTTGACATGCCTAAACAAATCCATATGGATGAGTTGTAGTGGCTTGGTTATTGATGTCACTGTCTTTGACTTGTGGCTTGATCTTTTCATTTTTCCTTTTTGACAAGCCTCACACACTCCTTCTTGGCAGAATTCAAGTGTGGGCATGCCTCTCACTAACTCTCTTTTGACTAGAGAATTAATGGCCTTGAAGTTCAGGTGTGATAGTTTCTTGTGCCAAAGCCAACAATCTTCATTTGATGCTTTTGAGTAAAAGCAACAAATTTTGTCCTTGTTTGTACAGTCCATATTGGCTACAAACAGGCTTCCATTCCTTACTCCAGATAGAGCAAAATCACCAGTCTTCTTGTGGGTGATCAAACATTCATCTTTGTCAAAATTCACTTTGAATCCTCTATCAGTAAACTGACCAACACTTAGCAGATTATGCTTGAGCCCCTTGACTAGTGCTACATCTTCAATGATGACATTTCCAACTTTCAGCTTGCCATATCCCAATGTGTTACCCATGCTGTCATCTCCAAAAGCAACCATTGGGCCAGCCTTTTCCTCATACTGTGATAGCAGGGCCATATCACCAGTCATATGATTTGAGCATCCACTGTCCAAAATCCACATGAACTTCTTTTCACTTTCTTTGCCCTGCAAACACAAAGGTATTACTTTTCCTTTGGTACCCAAACAAGTTTGGGTCCATGTGACTTAGAGACAGTTTTATCATAAACAACATGCTTGTCAACTTTCTTAGTATTAGTCTTCTTGTCACTGTTGGAAGTCTTAGAACCTGATGTTTCAGACTTAGGTGACAGAGGTACCTTCCTAGCTTTAGGAGGACTTGAAGACTTTGACCTTGTGTAGTGTGTGTGAGAATTGTGACTGATACAACCATCAATGAATTGCCTTCTTAAATTAAAACAACTAGTCATAACATTCATATTGCATGGCATACAGTCAAATTTATCACAAAAAGGTGCATCTCTATGACTTAGAGGCACAGAACAATCATAGAAAGGTTTAGACACATTACCAACAGGTTTCTTGCATGCATGAGTTAAATGATTGGTACTGAAACAGTTCTGACAAGTTTTCCTAGGGGCATTAGGCATATAAGCATAGTTGTTATCCTTGTTAATCCCTAACTTGCCATTTCTGTTCTGTTTCTTCTTAGTCACTTTCTTTTCTGATTCACTTTTCCCAGCTGAGACAAACTTAACAAACTTCTTAGGTCTTGGTCTATCAACTACTGGTTCCTTGGTCTTTGACTTGACACTCTCACTCTTAGAGGATGCTTGTTGTTCACTAGATTGTGCCTCATCCTCATCATTCAACATTTTCTTGATAAGTAAGGCATCCTCATCAATTTCAAATTTTGATTCCTTAAAAATTGGATTTTTAGTCTTTCTCAAAAATTGAGGCACTTTCTCATGAACAGCTGTGTCCTCTTCAATGACAGCATAGCCTTTCCTCTGTTTGAGAGAGTCATAGTCAAGTCCAATAGCTGCTTTGGGTTTAGCTTCAATTTTCTCACAGTAGGATTGCACTAAACCAGATGATTTCTTGAAAGTTTTCAGTTTGAATTCATTCTCAGCTAATTCATCCCTAAGAGCCTTCTCTACTTGACTAGCACATACAACCTTGTTCTGCAAATATTCAACTTCTTTCTTAAGGTTTTCTACTTGCATAGCAGTTAGCTCAAGTTCCTCATTCTTTTTGGTCAATATTTCATTTCTAGTAGACAGTTTAGCAATCTCCTCATTAGCAGCAGTCATACTAGTATGAATATTAAACATTTCAACAGATAGTTGTTCGATCATGCATTTATACTCAGAAACAGACATGTCTATAGTAGTGAGAGATGGTACCTGAGAATCAGATGAAGATGAGTCATCCTTGGAGTTGGCCATCAAGGCATAATTGCAGAATTCTTGTTCCTCTCCATCACTCTCAGAATCATCCCAACACTTCCCTTCAGCTATGTAGGCCTTACCTTGTGTCTGCTTTTTCAGAAGGGCCTCATACTTAGCTTCGAGCTCAAGATAATCTCTATCCTTCTTTTTAGGCTTCTTGCATTCACTGGCAAAATGCCCTAGGTCATTGCATCTATAGCACCTTACAGATGACCTATCTACATAATTGGTTTTGAACTTATTTATGTTTGGTTTCACAGGTGCCTTGTTCTTGTTGGCTGAATGGTTTTGAGTTTTGGGTTTGAAGGGTTGATTTCTTTTAAATCTGATGTTTGGAAATTTTCTGGCCATGAAAGCATATGAAGTATTTTCCATCCCATCAAGTTCTTCCATAGTGTAAAACTCTTCTTCTTCTTCCTCCTTTTCCTCAACAGGTTCACTCACCCCAGCTTCAGTTTCTTCATCATCTGCTACCTCCTCTATCCTTAGCTGGCTTGTAGATGCTTCTAGGTCCAAAATAGATTTGTTGACAATCAAGGCACATGATGTGTTTATCATTCTACCTTGGTTGGCTTGGATAGCCCTTTTCTGAAGCAACTCAAGTTCATGAGTCTTTAGGACTCCATAGAGCACATCATAGGTGACTTTGTTCAAATCTCTCTCCCTTAGAGAAATGACTCTTTGCTCCAGATGATTTGGTGAAGACAACAGAAATTTCATATTTAACTCCTTGGTGCTGTAAACCTTGCCATTCATCTGCAACTCAGTAACTAGCTTGTGAAACCTTTCAAACATTTCAGTGATGCTTTCCTTGGGCTGTGCCATGAAAGCTTCATACTTTGTGACCAGTATCTGTTTCTTGTTTTCCTTAACCTCATCAGTCCCTTCACACAACACCTCAATGTGATCCCACATCTATTTAGCAGATGTGCATGATGCAATGTTTGCAAACATTGACCTGTCCATGGAATCAATGATAAGCAGCATGAGGTGGCTGTCAAGAACAACCTTCTCCCTTTCTGACTCTGTCCACTTTGATGGATCCTTGGCCTCATAAGATCTTGGGATAGTTGTGGTTCCAACAGTCTTCTCTGGTATCTCTTGTTGTGGAACAAAAGGACCATTCTTGAGAATCTCAGGATACAAGGGATGAGAGGCTTTAATGAACAACATCATCTTTATCTTCCAGAGGTTGAAGTTTTCTTTGTCAAACTTAGGGACCTTCACCGTTCCTGTAGTCTTTGGTGTATTCGAACTCATGATCGTTTTTCTGTTTTTGAATAAACAGCCCGCTCTGATACCACTTGTTGAGTATTGAATACGGTAAAAGAATACAGAGGGGGGGGGGGTGAATGGATTCTTGAACTTTTCTTGGATTGAGTCTATGTAGCAGATAAGTGCCTGTGTGTGTAAAATTCTAGGTGCGGATAAAGAAACAACACAAGACACAATATCACTTTAATTTAATGTATTATTAGATAAAGGTTGCTACAATCTGTGAATACAAATGGTAGTATTCTCAGCTTCGTTTTTCTCAGAGAGATATAGCTTACAGTGTATGAAAAACTTGACTCACAAAAGTTACTAAGTTATGAAGTGAGGCTGTGTCCTTATAGAACATGGATACAGCCTACTTAGTGCAAATAAGGTAGCTAAACAAATTACTTTCTAGTCTGTCTATCCTTTTTGAGTAAGTGTCCAAACGGTTACAGATTTGACTTTGCAAAGCCTGTTTAGATCCACTTCTTTAGCTCCTTGTCTCTTCTATATCTCTCCAAGCTTCCTTGTAGGCTTTCCAGAGCACGTTACAGATTGTGGTCCATAAAGTGCATTGGCTTGTTGCAGGTTTCTGACTTGTACAATTTCTTCAGTATTTTGTCTCCAAGAATGTATTCGAGAAGTGACTAAGTAAGTGATTCGAGAACTAGAATTGACTTGATCGATAACTCTGAGTTCTCGAACACTGTTATATAGACATATCGAACCACTTCTCGAATAGCTCTTTTCCATCAGGATTCCTTGAGTTGTCGAATAGAACATTTGACTTATCGAATCCTCGAGATATCGAATAGCTTTCTGAGTCCTTGAGATGTCGAATGGAACTTTGACTTGTTGACTCTTTGAGAACTCGAATACCATCTTGACTTGTTGACTTCTTGAGTTCTCGAATAGAGTAGTAGACATATCGAATCCCTGAGATATCGAATGAGATATCGAACAGTGTATTCAGAGATATCGAATAGTGTCTTGAGATATCGAATCCCTGACTTCTCGAATAGACAAATATACTTCTCGAATTGGTACTTAGGCAAATTCTTCATTTCTTCAAATCCCAACTGTGATTATTTGACAGTCTTTAACTCCTTGCTTGAGGCATGAACCTTGGAACTTCTTTCAAGCATTATTCTAGACTCTATTTGTACAATTACACAACTAGGATTTGATGCCTATTACAAGTACAATAAAAACAGAAACTCTACAACTAGAGGTTCCCTCAGTTAAGAGGTCATGTAAGTAATGCAAAGCATTACAAACAATTAGGCTTGTTATTAGATGTGTACAGGCATGCCTCTGTAACTAACAATTTTTTTCTTTTCTTTTTTTTTTTCATTCATTTTTTATATATATATATTTTTTATTTTATTGAGAGCTTAAAATACATGTAATAATAATCCTCCTTTAGATTTGATTTGAAAATTGACTATGAAGGTAACAACAAATATTTCCTCAAAAGTTATGAACAATAGTAAACCCTTTTCCATACACCTTATTGCTCCCTCAAGTTCCTACTAGCCTTTAACAAAATGGGATCAAGAATACGTAAGGCTAAACAAGAAATAGGTCTTAGGCGAGTAATGTGGTCTGTCACCGAAAGAATATGATTAAGCTCAAAGGGTTAACTAATTGATCATGTAAGCATGGTGTGGATATTTTTGGAAATATAGGTTATTCCTAAATGCCTTTATCATTTTATCATTAATTAATGTCATGCATTTCAAGATAGAATTCAAACAAGTGCTAGCAATGCAAATGACAAGTGGACACTCAAGCAAAAGAATATAAATGCAAAAGATGTGCATATAGGCTCAAAATTCTCACTTGGTGTAGTAAAACATAATCAATCTCAAGAAATGATTTCCTCAATGCACCTACTTGTACTCAAAGCATGAAGACCAAATCATCTTACACCTAATCATGACCTTCTAATTTCATGCACAATTCAAATAAGTTTACTAGCTTCACCTTGCTAGTGTAAGTGTGTGAACAAGAACTTTAGCAAATCACTTCTCAAATAAAAGCTAATGGATCATAAGATTATCATAGCATGCAAGGGTGCATCAAGCAACTAGCAATCAATTAACAAGACTAGAATAAAATTATAACTCTTTTTGTGATTTTTCATTTTTTTAATTTTTTTTTGGATTTTTCAATTTTTATATTTACATTAAAAACCCCCCATACCTAGACCATGCATTGTCCTCAATGTATGCAAATGCAAGAGAAAAGAGAAAGGATAAAGTTGTGGAAATACCTGATAAGGGATGACGGAGACTGAAAATTTCTAAAAACTACGAAATAAAACAACTCACACATGCACACTGTTAGTTACAGAGGCATGCCTGTACACATCTAATAACAAGCCTAATTGTTTGTAATGCTTTGCATTACTTACATGACCTCTTAACTGAGGGAACCTCTAGTTGTAGAGTTTCTGTTTGTATTGTACTTGTAGTAGGCATCAAATCCTAGTTGTGTAATTGTACTCATAGAGTCTAGAATAATGCTTGAAAGAAGTTCCAAGGTTCATGCCTCAAGCAAGGAGTTAAAGACTGTCAAATAATCACAGTTGGGATTTGAAGAAATGAAGAATTTGCCTAAGTACCAATTCGAGAAGTCCAGCATTCGAGAAGTTAGGGATTCGATATCTCAAGACACTATTCGATATCTCTGAATACACTGTTCGATATCTCATTCGATATCTCAGAGATTCGATATGTCTACTACTCTATTCGAGAACTCAAGAAGTCAACAAGTCAAGATGGTATTCAAATTCTGAAAGAGTCAACAAGTCAAAGTTCCATTCGATATCTCAAGGACTCAGAAAGCTATTCGATATCTCGAGGATTCGATAAGTCAAATGTTCTATTCGACAACTCAAGAATCCTGATGGAAAAGAGCTATTCGAGAAGTGGTTCGATATGTCAAAATAACAGTGTTCGAGAACTCAGAGTTATCGATCAAGTCAATTCTAGTTCTCGAATCACTTACTTAGTCACTTCTCGAATACATTCTTGGAGACAAAATATTGAAGAAATTGTACAAGTCAGAAACCTGCAACAAGCCAATGCACTTTATGGACCACAATCTGTAACGTGCTCTGGAAAGCCTACAAGGAAGCTTGGAGAGATATAGAAGAGACAAGGAGCTAAAGAAGTGGATCTAAACAGGCTTTGCAAAGTCAAATCTGTAACCGTTTGGACACTTACTCAAAAAGGATAGACAGACTAGAAAGTAATTTGTTTAGCTACCTTATTTGCAGTAAGTAGGCTGTATCCATGTTCTATAAGGACACAGCCTCACTTCATAACTTAGTAACTTTGTGTGAGTCGAGTTTTTCATACACTGTAAGCTATATCTCTCTGAGAAAAACGAAGCTGAGAATACTATCATTTGTATTCACAGATTGTAGCAACCTTTATCTAATAATACATTAGATTAAAGTGATATTGTGTTCTGTGTTGTTCTTTATCCGCATCTACATCTCTGCACACACAATACTTGTTTGCTACACAGACTCAAGGCACGAAAAGTTCAAGAATCCATTCACCCCCCCTCTGTATTCTTTCTTTGTGTTCAATACTCAACAAGTGGTATCAGAGCGGGCTGTTTATTCAAAAACAGAAAAACGATCATGAGTTCGAATACACCAAAGACTACAGGAACGGTGAAGGTCCCTAAGTTTGACAAAGAAAACTTCAACCTCTGGAAGATAAAGATGATGTTCTTCATTAAAGCTTCTCATCCCTTGTATCCTGAGATTCTCAAGAATGGTCCTTTTGTTCCACAACAAGAGATACCAGAAAAGACTGTTGGAACCACAACTATCCCAAGATCTTATGAGGCCAAGGATCCATCAAAATGGACAGAATCAGAAAGGGAGAAGGTTGCTCTTGACAGCCACCTCATGCTGCTTATCATTGATTCCATGGACATGTCAATGTTTGCGAACATTGCATCATGTACGTCTGCTAAAGAGATGTGGGATCACATTGAGGTGTTGTGTGAAGGGATTGATGAGGTTAAGGAAAACAAGAAACAGATACTGGTCACACAGTATGAAGCTTTCATGGCACAGCCCAAGGAAAGCATCACTGAAATGTTTGAAAGGTTTCACAAGCTAGTTACTGAGTTGCAGATGAATGGCAAGGTTTACAGCACCAAGGAGTTAAATATGAAATTTCTGTTATCCTCACTAAATCATCTAGAGCAAAGAGTCATTTCTCTAAGGGAGAGAGATTTGAACAAAGTCACCTATGATGTGCTCTATGGAGTCCTAAAGACTCATGAACTTGAGTTTCTTCAGAAAAGGGCTATCCAAGCCAACCAAGGTAGAATGATAAACACATCATGTGCCTTGATTGTCAACAAATCTATTCTGGACCTAGAAGCATCTACAAGCCAGCTAAGGATAGAGGAGGTAGCAGATGATGAAGAAACTGAAGCTGGGGTGAGTGAACCTGTTGAGGAAAAGGAGGAAGAAGAAGAAGAGTTTTACACTCTGGAAGAACTTGATGGGATGGAAAATACTTCATATGCTTTCATGGCCAGAAAATTTCCAAACATCAGATTTAAAAGAAATCAACCCTTCAAACCCAAAACTCAAAACCATTCAGTCAACAAGAACAAGGCACCTGTGAAACCAAACAGAAATAAATTCAAAACCAGTTATGTGGATAGGTCATCTGTAAGGTGCTATAGATGCAATGACCTAGGGCATTTTGCCAGTGAATGCAAGAAGCACTACAAGAAAAGGGTCAATAGACATCAGTTTCTGGCCGATGTCTATGTTATTTTGGATGTGATGTCTAGGTGGGAGATGTCTATTCTAGACATCATTCAGAAACTAATGTCTGTGCTCACATAGACATCGATATTTCCTTCAATACACATCAGTTGTTCTACAAAATAGGTTAGATATAATTAATTTTATAAACAACTTGCATGCCTTATATTCTAGAAAACATATAATAAACTAAGTTATTTTTCACATACACATCACTGTTGGTCCAGGAAAGTATTGCAGAAGGGGGGTTGAATGCAATACTAATAAATTTCAAAAACTATTTCAACAACTTAAATAGAATTTGTAATTTACTAGTAGAAGAAATGCAAACACAAGTAAAATCAAACACGAGGATTTCACAAAATAAATGTTTTATTTATTTTGCAAAGTTTTGCTACAACCTTGAGAACAAAATAATTCTCAAGCTACAAATACTCAAGAGATTACAGTTGTTGAGTTCCTTTTGTTGTATAAATAGAGTGCTCTATTTATAGTGTGATAGTCTACTGTACTACCACTATCAACATGGGTTGTTGAGTTGCTGTTATATTCCTTTTGCATCTCATTCCATGATTCATTCCCATGTGATCATCACAAAGTAACTTTAAGATACTTTCCACATTTGAGCCACCCAGATCTAGCCGTATTCAATTTTATCTGCTCTAGACTTTACAGGTTGTTCCATGTGATCTCTCGAGCTTCAGTTATAGACTTTCCAAGCTTGCTGTAAAGGTTGAATATTACAACACGCCTGCTTCTTTTGAACATGTACTCTGTCGCTTAATTTGACTTAGAAAATTCCTAAATCAAGCTGATTCTATATGACAGTATGTTTGCCACAAAGTTTGCTGTCAATGGATTATGCTTTGGTTGACAGTATGAATTTCCCGCAGATATTACTGTCAAGAATTTTGCTTTGGTTGACAGTATGAATTCCCGCAGAGATTGCTGTGAAGAATTGTGCTTTGAATGACAGCATGTATTTCCCGCAGAGATTGCTGTCAAGAATTCCAAACTTACTGTCGCAAACTATATATCAAAGTTGTTGTCATCAGAATCTCCGCCAATGTTGCTGTCAAGTTGAAACTTGCTGTCGACCTAGGCAACATGTTGTTTCCTTGTAACCTTATTGTCAGGGCTTGACAGTAACCTTTATTCCTTCTGTCGAACTTATGTATTTCTTGAGGCTTGAACATAATCGAACTTCTTCCAAGAATTACACTTATTACATGACAGTATTTATTTAAATTACAAGAATACATTTCAGGCTATGACAGTATGTTCTACTTAGTAAAACTAAGTATACCAATAAAACTAGTTAAGTTGTCTATTCCATCACCCATAAATCCAAACAATCTCCCCCAATTTGTTTTTATGGACAATAAGGACAAATTTACAAATATCATGCTGACAACTTAACTAACATAGATCAGAAAGAATAAACTCTTCATTTCTAACCAATGATTAAACTGAATTGTTTTTCAAACAATGTATCACAAAAGTTCACAAAAAAAAAAATCTTTACTTATCTTGATTTGAACTTTTCATCTTGCTCCTTTTCCCTTAGAGCTCTTCTGAGATTTTCAATTAACTCCTTTTCTTCAGGGGACTGTGCATCATCTTCATTTTCCACAATGTATTTTATGATCATTGAGGAAGCAGTGTTTAATACATCTCTGAGTTCCATCCAGTAAACATTTTGCTTTACAATTGATCTGAATTTTAGCACATCTCCCTCCATCTTGAATCTCCTGCCAGGAAGCTGATTTAGAGTTTCCCTTCTTTGTTTGTCCAGGCTGGGATCCTCTCCTCTCCTCTGATCAAAAATCATATCAAGCTCCCAAGAACACAGTGTTTCAAGACTGTTAGTTTATCCAACCACTTGCCAGTATATTTCTTTTAACACACTGGTCTTCAACTTAGAGAAACTATCTGCATAAATTTCTTCTTTGCCATACTTGATTCTCAAAGGATTGTCCAGTACGCATGGCTGATAGTTGGATTCTTCACTGTTGATCTTATTGATTTTACTGTAGCTTTCCTTCATTTGAGCTTCAATCTCATCTTCTATCTGTTGATGAGATTTTTTTCCTTGATGCTAATTCTTCTCTGAATCTTTGCTCTGCTTCATACATCTTCATTTCATGTTCTGAATAAGGTTTCTCCATTTCTTTCCAGTTATACTCAGGAATAGGATTGTCTTCTTCATACTCCAAACCAAGGATTTGATAGACATCATCATCATTGTGAAGTGTCCAATCACCAAACTTCTCAATAAATTCAACATGCCTGGCTTCATAATACTTGAGAACTTGATCCATGATCTTCTTTGAAACATTATCATAGGTTTGCAGTAGCTCAACCATCATTTCCAGATTGAAGAAATCAATTCTTCGATTTACTGTTCCAGAAGTTTGAATTAATTTCTTGGAGATCACCTTTGATTTTGTTATCTGAGTGAAGTCAGATTCCACTGTAATCAACCTTTCATTGTTTTGCCATAGAATGTATCTTGCAACTTCTTCTTTTGACTCATCAAATTCTATGGATACTGAGGTGATTGTATCTTTGGCCTTCAGCTGCATCATTTCAAAGCTATTCATTCTTCTTCTCATGAGAGGTTTCTTGAGTCCTAACCCTGTAGCTTTTCCTTCTCCTTTGTAGACAGTCTTTCCCTTTGTTGGTCTTTTTGATTTTCTCTTGATTCTTACTGTCTTGGAGGTTTTGACAGTAGGATCGTTGACAGTTTCTTTTATAGGGCTTCTGACAGTGTCTTCTGTGACAGCATCTTTAATGACTGTGACTTCATCCTGTCTGACAGCATCTTTGTTGACATCCTTGACAGCATCTTTGTTGAAAGTATCTTTTTCAAGTTGTATACTGTCAATTTCCATTTCTTCTTGATTTCCTTTCAATGCTTCAAGTACTTCTTCCTCTTTCTTTTCATCAACTTTCTTGCTTTTGCTAGAATTTTCAGAGGTTTCCTTTGATTCTACTTCTTTGACTTGAGTTTGCTCTTTTGAAGAGTCTCCCAGTTCTGTTTTCTTAGGTCCTCCAGCTTCACCTCCATCTTGATTGTCATCACCATCTTTTTCCAAGGTGTCATCAAAAGTGCAGTTTCCACCTTGAGCATTTCTGCTTGAATTTGCTTTGGCAATGAGCTTTTTAATTTTGGCACTGTATTCCATATCTCTCTTTGCCAATATCTTGTGAATATCTTTAACTGCCTGAATCCTTTCCTTGGTGATGGGTGCTTTCAGCAATAACTTAAGTACATCCATGATGACTTTGCTTTGTAGAGATGTTTTGCCTTCAAGAGTTAAGAATCCAAGACCTTTAGTTCCTTTGGCTGTTGTCTGTTTAAAGCTTACACCATATGGTTGGATACTTACTTCTGGAAGTTTGCTGTTAACCATTGTGCCCAGTTGCATATAGAGACTTTCATCAAAGATGGTAGAGTTTTTCTTCACTAGAATCCCAAGGATGTATTGCACTCTGGCAGAGAAAGTTTCCAGCAGTTGAGTTGTTATGAATATTGAATGTCCACTCTTTAGGTACACTTCAACTACCCACCTCTTCTCTGAGCTAATCTTCACAGAAAGATTTACAATCTTTTCTTTCAAAGCTTCTGCCAACTTAGCAGGTTTTCCTTTAGATTCTGTGATTGCTTCATTCACCAGATTGTTGAATTCCTCATCCTTATTATTCAAGGTGCTCTCCATATGACTTACTGTTATTGAGTCAGCTTCTTCTTGGGAATATGTGCTTCCATCAGTCCAAGTGATAAACTCTGAAGAAGTCACATATTCAGGAAACTTGCTTTTGCCTTTACCCATCCTATTTGATTCCTCCTTTTCTCTCCATAGCCTCTCCAGTGTGGATTCTTTCTTCTCAGGAACTGGTTCATTGATTTTGATAGAGGATGCTTGATTTCCTTGTATCTGTCTTAATACCTCCTTAGATACTAACATTTGTTCCCCATCTACTTCAGTTTCAAAAAGCTCCTCAGTTCCAGAGGCTATTGCAGTTTTTACTTCTTGCTCTTGCTCCCCCTTACTCCTTTGCTCCCCCTGACTTTCAGCTTCCCCTTGTAACTCCACCTTTCTTTCTGGTTGCTCAGCCTCTTTCTGATCTATTACTTTCTCCCCCTGAGTTAAGTTTGCAGCATGAATCAAGGAAGAAAGTGACAGTAGTGTGGCTTGAATTTCAGCAAAACCAGTCTTCACAGTAGATGACAGGTTGTCCAGCTTGCTTTCCATTATAGCACATCGATCTTCAAGAGCTTGGAGCCTGTCATTTGTGGATGTAGAAGGACCACCAGACCTAAGCCTTTTAGGAGGTAAGGGATAAGTCTGGGGCATGGAGGCTGTTGGGGTTCTCACACTCTCAGTGTTTTTATAGATGATCTCATCATCTCTCACAAAAATTCCCTCAAGGCCTAATGCCTTTTGTTTACTGGCTCCCTCAAGATCACTCTGGACATGCTCAAGTCCCTCACCTTTTTCCATCACATTTGGCTGCCTCTCATTTTTAGACTCACTTCTCTTTTCTTTTATCTCTCTTTTCTTTTGCTCTCCCTCACTCATCCTAGATGCATGAGTATGAGCAGTACTAACATGCAATGAAGAAAAAGATGACTTAGATTTTACCTTAAAAGCCCTGGAGAGTGGCATGTCATCATCAGAGATGTCTTCAATTAGTCCTTCCTGGAATTGTGATTGAGCAGTGAGGATAGCATCTTTTGGAAGACTTTTGACAGTATCTTTTGTCAGAATGGTACTGTCACTTGATTGTTTGACAGTACCTTCTGTTTTGTCATTGATAGCATCTTTGGCTGTGACAGCAACTTCCCTAGGGTAAGATGCTTTGAGGGAATCGATCAAGATGCTGGCTGTTTCAATTTCTGGCAAATTTGCATCTTGATCTAATCCAGTGTTTGATGGAGTGGTATCCATTTCACTTTGAGAAATGGGTTCTTGTGGACCACTAGATGGGGGCTCATCCATGATTTGAGATGGATGATCAAAACCTGAGGGGTTGGTGCTGTCCCCCTCTCTAGGTTGTTCAGAAGAAACAACAGATATAGGAATGAAAGAAGAAGATTGAAGTTCAGATTGAATAGTTGGCTGTTCCACAGAAGAAGATTGTGGAACATCAATAGTATGAATGAATTCCTCACTGTGCTCTATTTCTATGTGTGTATCTTCAAATATAGGTTCCTCAAACGTGAATTCTTGAGTTTGTGCAGACTCTTTACAAGATACCTTGGGAGACAGGCCAATTTCAATAGATGTCCCTTGTTGAGAAGAGACACCTAGAGGTGAGTTTATTTCCCTATCATCCTCTACAGTCTTTTGGGAAACTGTAGGGTGGCTGACAGTAACCTTGGCCCTTCTAGCTCTCTTCTTCTTAGGCTCAGAAGGGGCTACTGTGGGTTCTATTTCACTACCAACCTTATTTGCTGCACTAGGTGCAGTGACTCCCTCTTGACTCTCAACTTGTTCACCAGTTGCACTCTCAAGGGTCCTTTTCTTGGATTCCTGTTTGGCCATTTTAAGGGCTTTTGGTAGTCTAGAGTCCCTAGGTGGAATGTATGGTGTAGAATGTGGGTTAACTGAATTTGGGTCTAATTCAGCTTCATTCTCAATTGTGAAAACAGTGTAATCTGTTGGAAATGGAAAACCAAGGTTGGGCACTTGATTAACCATGTGTTGTGTGAAACATAGTGGAATATGTGTATTTAAATTTTGTGTGTTGAGAGAAGTGTGTGTGTTTTTCTTTAAAACGGGACATTCTTCAAATTCAGAATTATCCTCAACATTTCCACAAATATTATTAATACACATAGTTAAAAAGCGAGGATAGATGGATACCTTCTTGCCTATTGCGCTTTTCAACTGTGCCATGATCAGTTTTCCAATGTTCACCTTGTATCCATGGACTAATGAATGAGTGAGCTTCTTGATATATGATGGTATTCCATTCCAGCCTGTAGTCTTGGTAGAGAACACCTTCACCATTACATCAAAAATCATACTCCACTCTTTTCTCAGAAATTTCCTGTCCATTTATCCTGTTTGATACCACTTATCAGAAGTTTCTTCAAGTTAGGAGCCAGAGTACCCACTCTTCAGAAAGAACCTTTTTAGAGTATCATCAGTGGCTAATTCCTTAAAGTTTTCTCCACTGGCTAGCACAATACCCAATGCCTCATTGATAATCTTTACTGAAAGAGAGTGACTTGCATCATCTATTTTGAACTTAATTTCTTCATCCTCTCCAGTTCCTTGAACACTTGCAGATTTCCAGAATTTTTCAATTCTAACAGTATCAATTTTGGGGGTAGAGGTTACTGCATGACCTAGGTAGGATTTATTTATGAATGAAATAAGTCCTTTGAAGCTTTCACCAGCATCACTAGGAGAAAAGATACCGGCAAAGTTGGTTTGAGCAACACTTTGTTTAGGTGCCATTGTTGAATGCTTTGAAAAATGAAAGAGAAAATGCGGTTTTTGGATGCAGAAGGTTGAAAGGTTTTTGCAAATGAAAGTGATAGTAGATTAAACGGTAGATTCAGTTTATAATATGAATCGATTTAACCTCTCTTAATTTAACGTGTGATAATGATATTTCCCATTAACTCCACTTGCTATATTACGTGGCAGTTGCTATTAAATCGTGGATTGGTGGAAAGAAAAGAAATATATGTGTATATATATATATATAAATTAATGTATATATATATATCTTTCCACTATCTTTGACAGCAACTTCCCGTGACAGCAACTTTCATTGACAGTAACCTGTGCGCTTTTCTTTCTCTACCAATTTTGACAGCAATTTCTTGTGACAACAACTTTCATTGACAGTAACCTGTGCGCTTTTCTTTCTCTACCAATTTTGACAGCAATTTCTTGTGACAGCAACTTTCATTGACAGCAACCTGTGCGCTAACAACATTTCTGTCAATCAGCTTCATGAGTGACAGTAAGTTTTATCTGACAGTAAACTTATCATAAAATCATGCTGTCACTGTTCATACATAACTTAAGTTAAGGACACATGATTTCTTAAAAATCATTTTAAGACAGACATGTAAAACTATTTTAGCATAGTCATAGCAAGCATGATATCTAAAAATCCTTTTAGCATAGTCATAGCAAACATGCTGTCTGAACAAATAGCAAATAGTACCTTAACTTCTCATGACAGTACCTTCTAGTGACAGTACCTTGAAAGTTTCTGTCATGAGCTGCGATCGAGAATTGATAAACCAGTTAGATAATCATACCTGATTTAGCATTCCTAATTCACTCACCAACCTGATAAAAGTTGCTTCATCCAATGGCTTGGTGAATATGTCTGCAAGTTGCTTGTCTGTTGGAACATAAACCAATTTTACATCTCCCTTTTCAACATGCTCCCTGATGAAATGATGCCTTATATCAATGTGCTTTGTTCTGGAGTGTTGAACTGGATTGTCTGATATGGCTATGGCACTAGTGTTGTCACAGTAGATAGGAATATTTGACAACTCTAGTCCATAATCCATTAATTGATTCTTCATCCAAAGTATTTGTGCACAGCAACTTCCAGCTGCAATATATTCAGCTTCTGCAGTTGATGTAGAAACTGAGTGTTGCTTCTTACTGAACCATGACACCAATCTCCCCCCAAGAAATTGACAGCTTCCTGTAGTACTTTTTCTGTCAATCTTGCAGCCAGCATAGTCTGAATCAGAATATCCAATTAGATCAAATCCAGTTTCCTTAGGGTACCAAAGACCTAGATTTGGGGTGCCTTTGAGATATCTAAAGATTCTTTTAATTGCAACTAAGTGTGATTCTTTTGGATCAGCCTGAAACCTTGCACAGAGACATGTAGCAAACATTATGTCTGGCCTGCTTGCTGTTAAGTAAAGCAATGATCCAACCATGCCTCTGTAGGTACTAGAATCCACTTTCTTGCCTTTAGGATCTAACTCTAATTTGGTGGCTGTTGAGATAGGTGTCTTGGCAGGTGATGAATCTTCTAAGTTAAACTTCTTGAGAAGTTCTTTGACATACTTAGATTGACAGATGAAGATTCCTTCCTTCTTCTGATAGATTTGAAGACTAAGAAAGAATGTTAATTCTCCCATCATGCTCATTTCATACTTGTTTCTCATTAGAGATGAGAACTTTTCACATAATCTTTCGTTTGTTGAGCCAAAGATTATGTCATCAACATATATCTGCACTAGAATGATGTCTTTGCCATGGTATTTATAGAATAAAGTTTTATCCACCACACCTCTTATAAATTGATTTTCCAGGAGAAAAGTGGATAGTGTGTCATACCAGGCTCTTGGTGCTTGCTTTAAGCCATATAGAGCCTTGAACAGCTTGTAGACAAAGTTATGCCGTTTGTCATTTTCAAATCCAGGAGGCTGTTCAACATACATTTCTTCTTCTAATTCTCCATTTAGAAAGGCACTTTTGACATCCATTTAAAATACTTTGAATTTGCAGTGTGCAGCAAAGGCTAAGAAAATTCTTATGGCTTCAAGTCTGGCAACAGGAGCAAATATTTCATCATAATCTATCCCTTCCTGTTGACAGTAACCTTTGGCCACTAGCCTTGCCTTATTTCTTGTCACATTTCCACTTTCATCTATCTTGTTTCTGAAGACCCATTTTGTCTCAATGATTGATTTTCCTCTTGGCCTTGGAACCAGCTTCCAAACATTGTTTCTTTCAAATTGATTGAGCTCTTCTTGCATAGCCATCACCCAATCAGAATCCAACAATGCTTCTTCAACTATTTTTGGTTCCATTTGAGATAAGAAACATGAAAACAAGCTTTCAGCAGAGATATTCCTCCTTGTCCTTACACCAGTAGTGGGATCTCCAATAATTAGATTACTGGTATGATCTCTATTCCACTTTGTTGATTGAGGCAAGCTACTTGTTTGATGAGATTGTCTTTCATCAGTGTGAGGATTTGATTCTCCACCATTTTCATTGTTTTGCTCATTTAGCTCAAATTCTCCAGTCTCACAGTCTTGTTGATTGATGCCTGAAATTGTCTGTGATTGGGCTGAGGTTTGATTTAGATTATGAGTATTGACAGATTCTTTCTCATATCCCATTGATTGAGTGAGACTTGGTTCTTCATCAACATATTCTTCTTTTTCCAAGTATCCTTGATTCTCAAATCTGAAGGGTTGCATTTGACCATCCTCATGTAACCCTGGAAACTTGGTTTCATCAAACGTGACATTGACACTTTCTTCAATTGTCTTGTGTTCCATGATATAGACTCTGTAGGCAGTCCTTTCTATCCCATATCCCATGAAAATGCCTTCATATGCTTTAGTATCAAACTTGCCTTTTCTTTCATGGTTGTCTTTCATCAAAAAGCACTTGCTTCCAAAAATATGAAAGTACTTGACAGTAGGTTTCTTCCCTGTCAATAGATAGTAAGGAGTATTGCCATGAGCCTTGTTGATTAGTGTCCTGTTCTGTGTGTAACAAGCAGTGTTGATGGCTTCTGCCCAGAAATATGTTGGTAATTTAGCATTGCTCAACATAGTTCTTGCAGCTTCAATAAGTGTACTATTTTTCCTTTCTACAACTCCATTTTGCTGTGGAGTTCTTGCAGCAGAGAATTGTTGAACAATCCCTTGATCTTTGCAGAAGTTTCCAAGTGTAGCATTTTTTAATTCAGTTCCATTGTCACTTCTTAGAAATTGAACTTTTGCTTCAGGGGTCCTGTCAAGTACCCTTATGTGATCAATGATTTCTTGAGCAGCTTCATCTTTTGATTCTAAAAATCTCACCCAAGTGTACCTAGAATAGTCATCTATCATGACCAGTGCATATCTTTTTCTGGATAGTGATTGAACATTCACTGGTCCAAAAAGATCCATGTGAATCAACTTGAGTGCTTCAGTGTTAGTGTTGACTTGCTTTGATTTATGCATTGCTTTCCTCAATTTTCCCATTTGACAATCTTCACACAGTTCTTCTTGACAGAATTCCTGTTGAGGTAGTCCTCTCACCAATTCCTTCTTCATTAGCATGTTCATTGTTTTAAAGTTGAGATGGGAAAGTTTCTTGTGCCAAAGCATGCTATCTCCAACACTTGCTTTGCTGTAGAAGCAAAATATTCTTTCCTCATTTGTTGAGTTTAAGTCTGCAACAAATAGGCTTCCTTTCCTTACTCCTTTCAGAGATAGGCTTCTATCCTTCTTGTGGTGGATTGTGCATTCCATCATGCCAAAATTAACTTTGAATCCTTTGTCAGTGAATTGACTGACACTGAGCAGATTATGCTTCAAACCTTCCACAAGAGAGATTTCTTCAATGACAACATTTCCAGCTTTTAAACAGCCATATCCCACAGTGTAACCTTTGCTGTTGTCTCCAAAGGTTATTGTTGGGCCAGCCTTCTCAACATATTGTGATAGCAGGGATATATCACCAGTCATGTGTTTGGAACATCCACTGTCGATTATCCACATGACCTGTTTACCTTTCTTTCCCTGCAAGACAGAAAGAGTTTAATTTGCATTTGGTACCCAAGTCTTGTTGGGTCCTGCATACTCAGTATCATCAGAAACCTTATCAATATTTGAACCAATATTATCAGAAGATGATTCCTTGACTTCTTTTATTACCCACTTAGTTTTTGACTTAGACTTTTTCTTAGTGAGAGCAGACTTCTCACTTTCTTTAGTAGATTCAGAAGTCTTTGCAGTTTGCATATAAGAACATAATTCATTAGATGAAATTTGCAAATTAAAACATGTACTCATGGCAGTAATTTTGCATGGCATACAGTCAATGTTATTACAAACTACCAATTCTCTTTGCATAATGGGGGTTCTGTGTAAGTTCCCTTTCAACTCTGTTGCATTAGATATGCTACTAGTTGATTTCTTACAAACATGAGTTAAATGATGTGAGGAGCCACAATTATTGCAAAGTTTCCTTGGTGCCTGCTTAACATACGCATAATTATTCTTTTTATCAATGCCTAGCTTCCCAAGTCTGTTTTTGGACTTGGAGACAACTGTCTTGACAATCTGTTCAGAAGATGCTGTCGAGCTATTTTTGACAGCATCTTTTGTACTTGCTGTCTTGACAGTAGGTTTGAAAGTTACTGTCTTGGTTGACTTCTTGACAGTATCTTTTGAACACTTGGTTGGACTGTTTAATACTGTTTCTGTCATAGACATTTTGACAGAATCTTTTTCTTTCTTAGATACACTGTCAATCCTCTCATCTGCATCACAGAGTTCTTGATTAATAATTAGGGAATTTTCATTAACCTCAAACTCTGTATTTTTGAAGATTGGATTGCTCACATTTTTGAGGATGTGAGGTCTTACAGTATTGTTATCATCATTGTTCTGTATAACAGCCTCTTTACCAGGTCTCCTACTATAATCATAGCCTATGCCTATCTTCTTACTTTCAGTATGTTTCTCATGATACTCTTGAACTATTTTAGAGGAATTTCTAAATGCCTTTAGCTTAAATTCATTCTCAGAAATTTCTTTTCTTAGATATTCCTCTATCTCTTTAGCACAGATTAAATCATTTTTTAGTCTTTCGTTTTCCTGAGCTTAAGAATCAATATAACTGGTCTTAAGTAACAACACATCATTGTTGGATCTGAGTACTTCATTTTCTTTAGTTAATCTAGCAATTTCTTCATTTGCAGCAGATAAACTAGTATGAATATTAAACATTTCAGTACTCATTTCCTCAATGGTTTGCTTATAGTCATTTAAAGACATATCTAGTAATACTAGAGATGGTACCTGACTTGTCGAGGTTGATGCTTCTTCATCCTCTCTAGCCATCAAGGCTAAATTCACAAATTCCTCTTCTTCTTCATTATCAGATTCATCCCAGCATTTTCCTTCAGCCACATAGGCTTTTCCTTGTCCTTTCTTAAATTGACTTCCAGTTCCTCTCTCCATTCTTTGTATTTGTTTTGGTCTTTTGCATTCAGTAGCAAAGTGACCAAGTTCATTGCAATTGTAGCATCTAAACTTTGACCTATCTACCATTCCTGTTTTGTATCCTCCCTTGGTGCCAGTAGCAGGTTTTGATGAGCTTCCTTGGTTATATTTTGGAAATTGACCTTGAGGCTTATATGGCTTGTTCCTCCTGAACCTTATATTTTTGAATTTTCTTGCCATAAAAGCCATGGTTGGATTGTCCATTTTCTCCATTTCTTCTAGAGTGAAGAATTCTTCATCTTCAACATCTTCTAGTTGAAGGACAACCTTTTCTTCATCTTCAACTACCTCTTCAATTTTCACAGATGAAAATTGAGGTTGTTGATCATTTTGAATTTGCTCACTTGCTTGAAAATATGATGGTCCTTGAGCAACTAGAGCACCAGCCATGTTTGCCATTAATCCTTTGGATCCACTTTGTATGGATTTCTTTTGATAATATTCAATTTCATAAGATTTTAGAACTCCATACAAAGTTTCAAGAGAAATAGAGTTTAAATCTCTTCCTTCTCTTATGGCTGTTACTCTATGCTCAAGGTGTTCTGGAAGAGTTAGCAGAAACTTGATATTGACTTCCTTCTTTTCATAAAACTTTCCATGAATCTGGAGCTCAGCTATCAGTTTGCTAAATCTTTCAAACATGTGAGTTAACTCTTCTCCATGCTTGCCCATAAACGCTTCATATTGTGACACCAGTATTTGTTTTTGATTCTCTCTGACCTCTTCACTTCCTTCACATAGCAGTTCTATCTTTTTCCACATATCCCTGGCAGAGTTGCATCCTATTATATTTCCACTCATAGCTTTGTCCAGGGTAAGTGCATCTAGTAGAATGAGTTGCAGATGATCATCCAGTGCTACCTTTTCTTTTTCTGAGTCATTATACTCAGAAGGCTTCTTAGCAACCCAATGAGCTGGGATTACTACATCATTAACTGTAGCAGATGGAATTTCCTTTTGAGGAATGAAGGGGCCATTTTCTAGAATACCTAGGAATAGTGGATTCTGAGCTTTGATAAATAACATAATCTTCTTTTTCCATATGTTGTAGTTTTCTTTATCAAAAGCTGGAATCTTGATATTACTTGACCTTTGAATACTTGCCATTTGGATCTCAGATATGTGTATTAATCTGATTGCTCTGATACCAGTTGTTGGTCCAGGAAAGTATTGCAGAAGGGGGGTTGAATGCAATACTAATAAATTTCAAGAACTATTTCAACAACTTAAATAGAATTTGTAATTTACTAGTAGAAGAAATGCAAACACAAGTAAAATCAAACACGAGGATTTCACAAAATAAATGTTTTATTTATTTTGCAAAGTTTTGCTACAACCTTGAGAACAAAATAATTCTCAAGCTACAAATACTCAAGAGATTACAGTTGTTGAGTTCCTTTTGTTGTATAAATAGAGTGCTCTATTTATAGTGTGATAGTCTACTGTACTACCACTATCAACATGGGTTGTTGAGTTGCTGTTATATTCCTTTTGCAGCTCATTCCATGATTCATTCCCATGTGATCATCACAAAGTAACTGTTAGATATTGATTCAAGTGATGATCAGGATCTGGGTATTACTGATCAGATACTGATGCTGACGTCATCAGGAATACAACGTCAGTATTGGATTATCAGGATTAGAAGCTGGTCAGTATTTGATGAAGATTCTCATCAGACTAGAGATCAAGGAAGATTGATATGTCGGTTCCTAATTTGTAGGAATGCAGCTATCATACAAGATATGCATTCAGGGATATATGTAATTGATTTAGAATATCTTGTAATTGATAGTGCAACTGTGTACACTATATAAACACAGTTTAGGTTTTACATTAAGTAATCGCTTACACGAGTTATATTGTAACCTAGCAGCTCTTAAGAACATAAGAATTTCTTAAGAGAGTTTTGTAACAGTTTTATATCAGAATTAATAAAGCTGTTATTGATTCATACTTGTGTTATTTGTTTTAAGTCGAAAATCTTATACAATTGTATTCAACCCCCCTTCTATAATTGTTATTTACTGGGCAACAATTGGTATCAGAGCTTAACTGATTAATTAAATCAGAAACGATATTAAGATGTCGACAAGCAAGTATAAAAGCATCAAAATTCCAATTCTCAAGAAGACTGAGTATCCAACCTGGAAAGTGAAAATGATGATGTATCTGGAAGCAACTGATCCTGACTATCTTGACAGGATCAATGATGGACCATTTCTTCCAACAAGACTAGTTGCAAGAACAGAGACTGTTGCTGAACACTATGTCATTAAGGCAAAGAGTGAATGGACGACAGAAGAAAAGGTTCAAGTACTCAAAGATGCAAAGGTAAAAAATATTTTGCATAACAGTCTTGATAATGTCATGTCTAATAGGGTAATAGCATGCAATACTGCAAAGGAAATTTGGGATACTTTGGAAACTCAATGTCAAGATACTGAATCTATCAAAAGAAACAGAAGGGCTCTGTTGATTCAGGAGTATGAGCAATTCGATGCTAAATCTGATGAAAGCCTTACTGATATGTATGATAGATTCTTGACTTTACTGAACAATCTATCACTGGTTGGCAAAGAGTATGATCCAGAGGATTCGAATACCAAGTTTCTCAGAGCTTTAACTGAAGAGTGGGATACTCAAGCTTCAATCATAAGGCATCAATATGATTTGAAGATGTTGTCTCTTGATGAAGTCTATGGGATGCTAAGAACTCATGATCTTGAGGTTCAACAGAGGAAGAACAAGAAAAATGTCAAAGCAAAAGCTGTTGCTTTGAATGTTGAATCAAAATCAAAGGGAAAAGCTGAGGAGGTTTTTTAACCGAAAGAGTAGAGTGGAAGAGTCAATTCCTGATGACTCATCATCAGATACTGATACTGAGTCTGATCCTGATACTGATGATGACTCTATTGATTCTAATATGATGGAAATGGTTGCTATGATAGTCAAGGGCTTCAAAAAGATGAAGTTCAGAAAGGCTAGGAAGCAAGGGAAATTCCAGAAGAAAACCTTCAATGCTGACAAAGACCTACAAGAAGAAAGAAGGCAAAAGCAGCAAGTTTGACAAGTCAAAAATCAGATGCTATAACTGTGATGGAATGGGTCATTTTGCAACTGAGTGCAAGAAGACCAAAACCAAAGCTCTCATTTCTTCAAGCAAGGATTGGATGGACTCATCATCTGACTCTGAAGAAGAAAAAGTGAATTATGCTTTGATGGCTAAAACTGATGAGACTTCTGCTGGTGAAAATAAGGTATCTGAAGTTTTATTTGATTTTGATACTAATAATGTTTCTGAGCTAAGATCTTTCTTAAAATCTCTGCATATTAGTTTTAGGAGTCAATCTCTTGAAAATACAAGAATAAAATCTGAAATGGCAGAGGTTGTTAAGAGAAATGATCATTTAGAAGCTGAGTTAATTTTCTTGCATGAAGTTCAAGCAGAATGTGATAATGCTAAACACATAAAACTTGAAACAGAGTTTAAATGTAATGAACTTGAAATGCAACTTAAAGATGCTAATGAAAAACTCAGAACCTGGACACATTCTGGTACAAAAACTCATGAAATTATTACTGATAAAAACTGGAAAGAGTGTCTAGGGTATAAGCCAGAACATGAGAAAAAGGACAAAGGAAAGGTTGTTTCATCTAACCCTGGAAGAGTTATAGTTGATGACTCAACAAATCCAAAAACCTACAGATATGTTACAGACAGTACTAAAACCAAATTAAAACCGGTTAATTATGTGTATCCAGAAATTCCCAAATCTACTTCAGAAAAGGGATCTACTTCTACACATCATTCTGAGGCTAGAACTGTCAAAAACAAAAATGTAGGTCTTTTGTCCAAGAAGCAATTAAGGGATAGAATCTGTGATGTAACAGATAGGAAGAGAGTTCCAACTGTCAAAAGGAACAGGAATGGTAAAGTTGGAATAAACAAGGAGAATAATTATAAGTATATTCCAAATGCACCAAGAAAAGTATGCTTTAACTGTGGTAATTCTAATCATCTTGCTATTGATTGCAGGAGGAGTAAAAAGAAGCCAATTGTAGTTCCTAAGTCTGACATTAGGAATAAATCAGTATTCTATAAACCACAGAATCCTTGTTTTCATTGTGGCAGTAAATGGCATTCTATTTATACATGTGAAGAATACCATAATTTGTACTATAATTATTATGAGCCTTTGCCTAAGTTCAATAAAAGTGCAAATTTTGGAAAAACAAAGAACTTGAATACTAATCATGCATCTGTTAAGAAAAAGACTAATTCTGATGGAGTTAATCCTGATGAAAGTGTCTTTACAAGAAAATATTTTACTGATAAAGATGTTAAATTGCATGAAAAGAGAACCCAACATGTGTGGGTTCTTAAAAATTCTAACTGAGTTCTTTGTGATTCTGATTGCAGGGTAAAAAGAAAAATGTGTTAGTCATGGATAGTGGATGCTCTGTGCACATGACTGGAGACAAAACCTTGCTATCAGAATTTGAGGAAAAGGCTGGCCCAACTGTGTCTTATGGAGATGGCAACATTGGACAAACTTTGGGATATGGCAGCATTGTAATTGGAAATGACATCATTGAAAAAGTAGCTCTGGTGAAAGGACTAAAGCACAATCTGTTGAGTGTTAGTCAGATCACAGACAGAGGTTATCGTGTCAACTTTAATGATACTCATTTTGAAGTTATTAGCAAATCTTCAGGAAAGATTGCATTAACAGGTCAAAGACATGGTAACATTTATGAAGCCAACATTCACACTAATACTGAAAATCCAACTACATGCCTCATCAGTAAAGCATCTGTAGATGAAAGTTGGAATTGGCATAAGAAGCTTTCTCATCTCAACTTCAACAATATAAATGAGTTGGTAAAGAAAGATTTGGTAAGAGGATTACCAAAGGCTCTATATACTCCTGATGGACTCTGTGATTCTTGTCAGAAGGCTAAACAGAGAAGGACATCATTCAAGAGTAAATCTGAATCCTCAATTGATGAACCATATCACATGCTACACCTTGACTTGTTTGGACCAGTGAATATTATGTCCATCAGTAAGAAAAGGTATACTCTAGTCATTGTTGATGAATATACTAGATTTACCTGGGTTTATTTTCTTCACAGAAAAGATGAAATTGCTGAAATACTGCTGGACCATGTAAGACTTATTGAAACTGGCACGGAATACAAAGTCAAGATTCTGAGAAGTGATAATGGGATTGAATTTAAGAATTCAGCAATGGAAGAGTTCTGCAAATACAAAGGAATAGTTCAACAATTCTCTGCTCCTGGCACACCTCAGCAAAATGGAGTAGTTGAAAGAAAGAACAGAACTCTTATTGAAGCTGGCAGAACTATGTTGGAAGAAGCTAAACTACCTACATATTTCTGGGCGGAAGCAGTCAACACAGCATGCTACACTCAAAATATTACACTAATCAACAGACATGGTGTAACTCCTTATCAGATGATTAAGGAAAAGAAGCCAAGCTTGAAGCATTTACATGTGTTTGGCTGCAAGTGCTTTGTTCTAAGACCTCATCCAGAACAGCTAGGAAAATTTGAAACAAAAGCTGATGAGGCCATCTTTATTGGCTATCCAACAATAAGAGCCTTTAAAGTCTACAATCTGAGAACAAAGACGGTCATGGAGTCTATTAATGTATCTTTTGATGATAGAAAGCTAACAGGAATACAAGAAGACTCTCATGACAGTTTGACTTTTGCAAATGAAGCTACCAACAATTCTGATGAAGTCAATTCAGATACTGATATTCTGTCAGATCCTGACGATCGATCAATTCCTGATCAAACACCTGTTACTGATGATGACTCAAATAATGCAAATGTTGAGGGGGAGCAAGAGCGAGACATCACCAGTACTGATACGACTCAAACATCAAGTAGAGACTCATCAGAAACAGATTCAAGTGACATACATGACAGTATATCAGAAGGAGATAGCACTATCTCAGGGGGAGCTTCTAGCAATTCTAGTTCTTTTGAAGAAAACACCAATCCAGTGGGAGCATCCAGTTCAAGAAATGACTTACCATCAGCAAGGAAATGGACTAAAAGTCATACTCCTGATTTAATAATTGGGAATCCTGAAGCAGGTGTTAAGACAAGAAGTGCAACTCAAAATGAATGTTTATATAATAACTTTCTGTCAAATGAGGAGCCTAAGAAAGTTGAAGATGCACTTAAGGATGCTGATTGGGTTACAGCTATGCAAGAAGAACTGAATGAGTTTGAAAGAAATGAAGTCTGGAAACTTGTACCAAGGCCCAAAGGAAGGTCTATTGTGGGTACAAAGTGGGTATTCAGAAACAAGACTGATTCAGATGGCACAATTGTGAGGAATAAAGCAAGACTAGTAGCAAAGGGGTATTCTCAACAGGAAGGAATAGATTATGATGAGACTTTTGCTCCTGTTGCAAGACTGGAGGCCATCAGAATTTTTCTGGCATATGCAGCCCACAAGAAATTCAAAGTATTTCAGATGGACGTAAAAAGTGCATTTCTCAATGGAGAACTGGAAGAGGAGGTATATGTTGAGCAACCTCCTGGCTTCATTGATCCCAAACATCCAGATCATGTCTATAGACAGGATAAAGCACTTTATGGACTAAAGCAAGCTCCAAGAGCCTGGTATGAAACCCAGCTCAATTCTTACTGGAAAGTGGATTCAATAGAGGTACAATTGATAAAACCTTGTTTTATTTGAATCATAGTAAGGATTTACTGTTAGTTCAAATATATGTTGATGATATCATTTTTGGGTCAACTAATACTAAGCTGTGTGAGAAGTTTTCAAAGCTAATGCAGTCTAGATATCAAATGAGCATGATGGGAGAAATGAGCTATTTCTTAGGTCTTCAAGTTAAACAGACTGATGAAGGGATTTTTATCAATCAGTCAAAGTACACAAAGAATTTATTAAAAAGGTTTAACATGCAAGACAGCTCTACAGCTTCAACTCCTATAGCTACAGCTACAAAGCTTGATCCTGATCAAGGAACTGAAGTAGATGTAACCAACTACAGAGGAATGATTGGCTCACTCTTATATCTAACTGCTAGCAGACCAGATATCATGTATGCAACATGTCTATGTGCAAGATTTAAAGCAAATCCTAAAGAACCACATCTCATTGCAGTGAAAAGGATTTTCAGATATCTAAAGGGCACTTCTACTCTTGGCCTTTGGTATGCTAGAGAATCAGACTTTAGTTTATGTGGTTATTCAGATGCTGATTTTGCTGGATGCAAAATAGACAGGAAAAGTACTTCAGGCAGTTGTCAGTTTCTTGGAGGAAGACTAGTTTCTTGGTTCAGTAAAAAGCAAAAGTCTATCTCCACATCAACTGCAGAAGCTGAGTACATTGCTGCTGGAAGCTGTTGTGCTCAGATCATGTGGATGAGAAATCAGCTAATGGACTATGGTTTGTCATTTTCAAAAATACCTATTTATTGTGATAACCAAAGTGCTATTGCTATGACAGAAAATCCAGTTCAACATTCTCTTACAAAGCACATCAGCATCAGGTATCACTTCATAAGAGAACAAGTACTGGAAGGAACAATTGAACTTCATTTTGTTCCCACTGATCAACAGTTAGCTGATATATTCACCAAGCCACTACCTGAGGCTACTTTTACAAAGTTGGTGAATGAACTTGGAATGGTAAACTATGGCAGTTCCTGAGAGAAAGAAGTCATCAGATACTGACTACTTGCAAATACTGATGGAAAGTCAATCCTGACACTGGTCAACGTCGAATCCTGATGCAACGATTCGATCATCAGTATTTAGTTCAGAATCTAACTGTCTTCATTTTATCTCAATTTCCTGATTCAAGCTATGTTTAATGTTATTGAATTCCTGATAATGTGATCACTTTAATTAGTCCTCATATTTATTTTCAGTTAACATGTTAAATCAAAAAAAAAACATTAAATAGAATAGAATAACTAGATTTTTCATTGATAATAAGAAAGAGTTTACATTCAAAGATTACATCTTTTGTGTTCTCTATCTACTAATCTATTCAACAGGAAATAAAAGACCAATCCACTCCATTGTTAATAGCCATCCCAGATCCCATCTTTGCCACTTTGTTTGGGTGGAAGTTGACATGGATAAGGTTATTTTTGCTGACATATTCATTAACAATGGTTGATGGAGTTGGATGAGGATGCCTTAGATGAAAGCCATGCGAATGTTGTTTGGAGGGCAGCATCGATGTCGATCACTTTTGCAGGTTTTTCCTTCTCGATTTCTTCGAGACCTGCATCCATCTGTAACCAGAGAGTCTCCAGTTGTCTTTCCCAGTCGAAAGCATCAAACTCTTCACGAGTATAACTTAATATATCTCTTTTCTCTAAGAGATGGAGGTTTTTCTCAATGATGGTAAGGTTCGACATTGTTAAAATTTTTGATGAGAAGGGTTTTTCTTATTTTTCTTTCAGGAGAGAATGAAGCGTTATAGAAGTAAGTGGACAAGTCTCTAAGATTAAATAGAGAAGGGTGGAACGAGAATATGAAACGATTCATATTACTGGTGCAAGTACCAGGTATTATTCGATTGTGATGTTTTAAATTTCTTTATTTAAAACAAAATTACCATGTTTTATTTTGGTCACAATTTTATTTCACGAATAATACGTAGCGCGTGTGTTCACTCGTTGCTTACATACAGTTACAGATGTAAGTCATAACGCGATTAATCCTCACCACTCTTTCACGTAATTTGGTCCATTACTTTAGCAATAAACGAATGATTTACTGACACCTGTTTCTGAGAAGTTACAAGTATTGTCATATATCAATTTACTAATTGATTTGTTATTCTCAAACTATCAGTAAAGCATCGTCTCTCTCTGTCTTTACATTCTCAAACCCTAATTTCAAAATTAACACATCTTTTGTGTTTGAAATTCCAATGGAGAATTTATTCATGAACAGCAAGGTGGTAATCAATGGAGTTACTTTTAATACGAATAACTTCACTGCAGTTCTAGATCATCAGGACTTGCCCAATGATTTCCACATTATTCAGGACTTTTTGGCCTCAAGCCCAATCAATTATGCACTAACCCAACCTGCCAAGATATCTTTTAAGTCTGTTATGCAGGTTTGGAACACAAGTGTTTTTGGGAAAGGTCTTCCATCAGAAAATCCTCAGATGAGCTTTGAATATGACAATGTTACATACTATGTGACTCCTGAGATTGTCACTGAAGCCCTACACTTACCATCAATCATTGGTAAGCCTGTATTCAAAGTTCCTGATGCAAAACTTCTTGAGTATGTTGTAAGCTTGGGTTACAATGGAACGCCAAAGAAGTTTGGAGAGCTCTACAGGACAAAGCTCAAGAAGGAATGGAATTTCTTCTTTGACACTATCAGCAGATGTTTCTTGAATAAAGTGTCAAACTTTGATGCCTTACCCACAGGTTCAGCCAAAATTGGGTACTCTCTAATTCATGATCTCTCATTTGATTATGGTTCCTTTATACTAAAGGCATTAAGTGAAAGAAAAGCAGATAAATGTGGTTATGTTTGCTTTCTTAGATTTTTTCAATTAATATTTTCTCACTTATGTCCTCATGCTGTTTTTGAGAATGATACAATTTTGCCTATATGTAAAATCTCAGAAAACAATATAAAGAGTCTAATCAATTCTGATAAGGCAAATAAGTTTGTGGGAACTCCATACATTCCTGATGAAGTATGGTCTCTTTTAAGAGAGAGAATGCCTATTCAATATGGCCCAGCAACTGGTGCTATGGAACAGGACCTTACACATCCTATTCCTGACACAAGCACACAACCTATACACTTATCTAAACAGTTAACCACCTCTGGTGTCTCACAAAAGGCATCAGTTGTAAAATCAAAGAAATCAGCTAGATCTGATGTGTCTAAGAGGCAATCAGGGTCAAAGGATTTCTCCACTCCAACTCACTCTCAAATGAAGTCACAAGGGGGTGAACAAAGGGTTCTTGAAACATCTGGTTTGAATAAAGGAACAGGAGTGAAAAGGAAAGTTGATCAAAGAGCTATTTCTGATTCTGATGATGATACAATGCCTATATCAGTCTTGCTGAAAAAGAAGGAGATTGATGTTGTTGAAACAAGAGAAGTGGCTGTCTCTGAAAAGCCAAAGAAAAGAAGAAGATTAATCAGCAAAGGCAAATTTGTTGATCACACAGAATTTCTGAATCTTACTGATGCTATGGAAGACAATCCTGATGTTGTAAATCAGGATGGATCATCAGTTCCTGATGTTACTGCTAATCCTGACATCTCTACTCCTGATAATTCACCTATGAAGACTGTTGAGATTTCTGATTCTCCAGCATCTGCATCTCCAAAGAGAAGAATTATTGAAATGTCTGTCGATCAAGTAAATGCTATTGCTGCTCAGCTGGGTGTTAAACCTTCACCACTTGAAGTAAAAACTGCTGAATCAAATGTCTTTCACAGACAGAAGAAACAGAGGACTACTATGTCATCTCTGAGAGGATCTAGCCCACAAGAACCTGAACTTCAAAGGAGTTCAGAAGCTATTGCAGATCCAGTCACACAAGAACCACCTACTCAAAGTGTAGGTGCAGACATTACTGAAGGAATAGTCACACAAGAACCATCTTCTCAAAGGGAAGGTGAAGACAAGAATATTCCTGCCCCACAAGAACCATCTACTCAAAGTGAAGATGTTGGCAAACTCACATCAACAGGGGAGTTTCCTGACAATGCTCAAGGGGCTTCTGAAATTGAAATTGAACTTGCTAGAAGTCTGGCAGAAAAAGCTTCTCATGATTTGCACATTGCTGAATGTGATAAAGTGATTGCTAACACTGCATTTGAGGGAAGCACACAAGAACCTTTGACTCAAAGTGTTGAAGAATCTTCAAAACCTCAGGCTACACAAGAACCATCAGTAGCAAATACTGATGCAAGTCATGCTATAGTTGCAGTGGTCAATCCTGATGTAAGTACTACTGATCCACTTATTCCATTGCTTATTGAGCCAATTTCAGCAAGGCCAATGGATTCTTTAACTACTTCATCAGGTAACATCTCTTTCTCTACTTCATTTACTACTGATAGTATGATTACAGATAGACCTGATAAAAGGGATACCTCTATTTGTATGACTTCAGACCACTCTTCTCAACCACCTCTTATTTCTTCACATTTAATGAGCCAGAACCTTTCTTGTGAGATTGAGAGTGAACATTTAGAGAAAAAGAAGAGTGATGAGAGGCAGTCTCCTGAACTGGCAAAAGGAGAGGTAGAAAAGAGTGAGAAGTTATTAACTTCTAGTGAGGTAGAAGTTGCTATTGAAAGTAACTTAGGTAACATTGTGAGAAGTGATGAGATCACTTTAAAAGAAAAGAGAGATTTAGGAAATGTTACTAATTTGTCTGCAGGTCATCAGGATTCACCAGCTGTATCTACTGGTGTTTTGAAAATGAAAAGTGTTATGCTTTCTGATGACAATGTTGAAAATAAACTACCTGAGGCTGGTGGTGGCTCAGATGATGATGATGATGATCATGCTGATCTTGAAACAAAGCAAATGCAGGCAGCTATAAAAGCAAGTCTCCAATCTACTTATGGGTCTTCAAGTAGATACATGCAGTCAATGACTCAAGAAGAATTCAGAGGGGAGTATAGTTCAATTCTTCCTCCTGATACTCGAGCTGTAAGGGGACATGAATGGGATACAGAATGGAATGTACCGACTGCTGAGATGAATTTTCAAAATGCTCTTTTTCATTCTGGTCATATTGCTACGCGGATGCCAACTCCTGAACTTAAGGCTCTTCTCAAAACCAATGCTCTTCTAGCGAAGGGATTGAAGAGTGAGATTGACTCTATGAAGGCTGTAACTGATAAATTTCAAGCGGGTATTCAAACATCTGTTTCTATATCTGCTACTGCTTCTCAAGCACGCCTTCTTGCAGATGATATTAAAGCTCTTGACAAGAGAATGGATTCTAGAATGACTGTCTTGGAATCAAAAGTTGATACTATTGATGAAACCCTCAAGCTTATTTTGTCTTTCTTCATTGAGGAAGATACTGATGTCAAAAAGGGGGAGAAGGTAGTCAAAACAAAATGCTCACCTAATCCAGTTGTACAAAAGGATGATGATAATTCTGGAAATGATGGTGGTGCTAAGTCACATCATAAAGTTGAAACCTCTGATGCTGCTTTAGTAACAAAGAAAACTAATACTCAAACTAAGCAGTCAACTCACGTTTCTAGATCTGGAAAGAAGACAGTGACAACAATGATGCAATCTCAGAATCCAAAAGAAGAACAGTTTGTGACACCTGGTCAAACTCTGTCAACCATTCCTGAGGATGATGTGTATGTGGAATAGGATGAAGATGTTGCTAATCTGTTTCATGAACTTGACATTGGGGAGGGTCGTGTTCTTAAGCTATTTCATAAAGATAAAAGAGTTCAACAGTATCATGCTGAGAAAGCACTTGTCTTATCTACTGGAGAAAATCCAAACATGACTACTGATGAGTTCTTAGAAGAACAGAACATGATCTTTGAAGAGTTTGCAAAACAGAATGAAGTTCCTGCTGCAAGAAGAGGAAGAGGCAGAGGAGGAAGATACAGAAGTAGAGGAAGATTATCTGCTCAAACAAGTACAAGGCAAACAAGATCTAGTGGAATCAAATTGAAAGATGTTTCTGAAAATGAAAAGAAACTCCACTATTTCTTGCATCAACTCCAGACAACAAATTCAATGCTCCTGAAGAAATTGAAGAGGAGATATTGCCTTTGAAAAGAAAGAGTAAGGTAGCTGTTCAATCTACTGCATCTAATAAGAAGTTAGTCGTTGGATCAATTTCTGATGTTGTTTCTGATTCTGAAGAGGCTGAAATTTTAAAAGAACTTAAGATTATGATTCTTAAGGTTGTGGTTGAATTTCACAATATGGAAGTTTTTGAAGATACATTGGAGTATGAACAAGAAAACTTCAGTAGATTTGAGAAAGAAAGTGAAATCAGAACTAAATCCAGAGAAGCAGAAAGAATAACAACCAGAGATTACTTAAGAAATGTTCATAGATCAAACAGGAAGTTATGGTATGATAAAGATAGATCTGTTCCTGAACATCAGCAGGATTATCCAACAAATGAGAAGAAGAAGAGTAAGAAAAAGGAGGAGAATAAGGTTGATTATAGGAAACCAGTTGTGTTCAAATCAACTGGACTGATAAAAGAGTCTTCTTTGATCAATGAATTACTGATTGTTAAAACAGAGTCTACTACATTTATTGCTGAAAGTCCACCAAAATGGGTGAGTATGCAATCTGGTTTGAGAGGATGGGAACCTGGCACAAGAGGAGGAATTGGATATAGTCATGCGCTGGTTATTTTCATTGCACAAACTGATCAATATGCTCTAGTTGACAAGATTTGGGATGAGTTAACTGTAGATCATCTTTGGAAACTTGAAGCTGTTGCTATCATTACTGATTGTCATGCTGATGCAAAGAAAATAGAAAAGCTGGTGTACTTCATGAAAGATGGAAGTGTGAAGAAGATTCCTATTCATGAATTGTTGTGTAAATCTGCAAAAGAGCTGAAATATGTTCTGTATCTTCTCAGAAGTAAAAGAATAAATGTTAGTGAAAGAGAAGTTTACCAAAATTGGTGTGTCATGATTTACAGGAAGATTAGACAGAGATTCATGGATGGAGGAACAAGGTATGATGGCAATTATATTCCCATGTACTTAAATTTAAGAGATATAGAAGTTGAAATGAAGAAAGGTACAGCTGTTAAAGAAGTGTATCTAGGCATGGAACAATTGTCTCTAAATCCAGATGGGAAGGAAATTGCTTATGTGTTGCTAGGTGACTTAGATCTTCCAAGAAGCTCAATTCAGAATCTCAGGGCAGCTATCTATCAGATTAATGAGGAAGATGAAGAACTCAAAAATCTGAAGAAGAAACTGATTCAAATTCTTGAAAGCAAGGAAGAAGAATTGTTATCTGAATTCTTGAGACTGAATCTGTTTTATCAAAGAATTTCTGAAACTGTTCCTGATGATTTTTAGAAGGTATTTTGTTTTGAGTTTTTGACATCTTGAATCAAGGAATTTGTGCTTTGTTTTATAAAGAACAAATTGGGGGAGATTGTTAGATATTGATTCAAGTGATGATCAGGATCTGGGTATTACTGATCAGATACTGATGCTGACGTCATCAGGAATACAACGTCAGTATTGGATTATCAGGATTAGAAGCTGGTCAGTATTTGATGAAGATTCTCATCAGACTAGAGATCAAGGAAGATTGATATGTCGGTTCCTAATTTGTAGGAATGCAGCTATCATACAAGATATGCATTCAGGGATATATGTAATTGATTTAGAATATCTTGTAATTGATAGTGCAACTGTGTACACTATATAAACACAGTTTAGGTTTTACATTAAGTAATCGCTTACACGAGTTATATTGTAACCTAGCAGCTCTTAAGAACATAAGAATTTCTTAAGAGAGTTTTGTAACAGTTTTATATCAGAATTAATAAAGCTGTTATTGATTCATACTTGTGTTATTTGTTTTAAGTCGAAAATCTTATACAATTGTATTCAACCCCCCTTCTACAATTGTTATTTACTGGGCAACAGTAACTTTAAGATACTTTCCACATTTGAGCCACCCAGATCTAGCCGTATTCAATTTTATCTGCTCTAGACTTTACAGGTTGTTCCATGTGATCTCTCGAGCTTCAGTTATAGACTTTTCAAGCTTGCTGTAAAGGTTGAATATTACAACACGCCTGCTTCTTTTGAACATGTACCCTGTCGCTTAATTTGACTTAGAAAATTCCTAAATCAAGCTGATTCTATATGACAGTATGTTTGCCACAAAGTTTGCTATCAATGGATTATGCTTTGGTTGACAGTATGAATTTCCCGCAGATATTACTGTCAAGAATTTTGCTTTGGTTGACAGTATGAATTCCCGCAGAGATTGCTGTCAAGAATTGTGCTTTGAATGACAGCATGTATTTCCCGCAGAGATTGCTGTCAAGAATTCCAAACTTACTGTCGCAAACTATATATCAAAGTTGCTGTCATCAGAATCTCCGCCAATGTTGCTGTCAAGTTGAAACTTGCTGTCGACTTCGTGAAACTTGCTGTCGACCTAGGCAACATGTTGTTTCCTTGTAACCTTACTGTCAGGGCTTGACAGTAACCTTTATTCCTTCTGTCGAACTTATGTATTTCTTGAGGCTTGAACATAATCGAACTTCTTCCAAGAATTACACTTATTACATGACAGTATTTATTTAAATTACAAGAATACATTTCAGGCTATGACAGTATGTTCTACTTAGTAAAACTAAGTATACCAATAAAACTAGTTAAGTTGTCTATTCCATCACCCATAAATCCCAACAATCACTTTCTTTTTTTGAAAAAGATGTCTATTTGGATATTAGACATCATAATTTTAGCAGATAAAGTGATGTCTATAGTTATCTTAGACATCATCCTAGACTGATGTCTAATGTTCTTATAAACATTAGTTTCTTTTACAAAAAAGCGATGTGTATAGCTATCTTAGACATCATCCTATACTGTTGTCTAATGTAGGTATAAACATCAGTTTTTTCTGAAAAAACTCATTTATATGTGTCTCTTGGACATCAGATTTTATAAATAAAAAGTTATTTCTATTTGTTTTTTAGACATCGAACATTGTAGAAAAAATGTGATGTATATCTTTGTTTTAGACATCATTATTTGGTAAAATCACTTTATTTGCTAATAATAGATGTGACAATTGTCATTATGTGGCTATTGACAAAATAAAAACCAATGTCATCAACATCCAAATTACATAAACTGCATATCCGATGTACCAAATCCAAAGCAAGTAAACATGACTACATATCTCGGCAAAATTAACTAAACTGAGCAAAGTACCCATCCACAAAACAAGGCAGTAATAAAGAATTTGGTAAGGAGTAAGCTGATTATTGCAGGAAAAATAGACTAACTATACTCTATGTATTATATAGGCTAGATGTTATAAACACCGACACACCATGAGGCCAGTCATTCATTAGACAGTAGTTTCTCAGTTCTTTGAAGTTCAGAAAGCAGCTTTATCTCATCAATTTCAGAGGGTATGCTAACGGTAAACTCATTGTTGTCCCGTAAACTGCAACCGTTAAGAAATGACTGCAAGTATAAAGAAGTAGACCAATCAGACAAGAAGGTAAAATGTTTGAACTTTTAAAATATTGATCAACTATAGTCCTAAATTAAGCTTCAGTTTCTAACATACAGAAAACTAATAAATAATGATGTAGCATGATAAAAAGCACAGCTATTCAAATAGTTACTAGCAATCTTTACTTCTGCTTTCTAGATAATAAAATAATAGTTCTAAGTTGCATCCATATATTGTATGCTATCATAGTTGAACGGGTCAATCTTACAATACAGCTGACATGACATGACTTAGAAAGGAGAGATACGTATGGTACTGATGTGGAAATTGGATCTCTGGAGGCCTAGACGGTCTCATAAGTAAATGTTTAAAACATCAATGCTATATAATGCTTCAAAATTTATGAACTTCAAATAAAAAAACATCTAACAAAGCAATCCAATTACCTGTTGCAATTTCTTGACCAAAGAACTTTACCTGGACTTTGCAAGCTCCATTCAAATATCTGAATAAAAATTCCCAGTTTAGTTGCTTCGAAATAAGTTGACATTTAAAGTCAAACTTCTAAGCAGATACTTGCTGTAATATATTAATAAATCATCAACAATTAAGGAGAAGCATTGAAAACTTGTCTTATTTTTTTTTTTGTCTGAAACATAAGCAAAATTCAAACCAGAATTAAAAAACTTTCCTTTCCATCTGAACCTAGGCTAAATATACTAGTCTCATCATGCCCGAAAAGAACAGAGCTTATAGCAGAATCATGAGCTGGCCATCCAGTAATTTGCAGACCAGCAGACATGTCTTAACCTTGTTAAGGGCATTCATTGGTGCAAGTATGCGAGATTATTTGTGAGAACATGAATAACAAGTTAACAACTAATCAAAATGAACCAAAAAAAATAAGGATACCAAACATATGAATCATTCCATCACTTGCAGCAGCTGCTAAGATCTTTCCATTGTGGTTAAAGCATAATGAAGTAATTGCGGGTGGATCCTCACCAAGAGGCAGGACTGTCTTCAACAAATAGAGAATGTTGTAGACACATTTGTCAGTGAAAGACATATCATATATATATATATATATATAATGACTTCTAAGGAGAACATTAAACACTTGACATACCATGGCCTTCCAAGTCCTCATGTTCCAAACAGTCAATGATGCACATCCCAATTTAGAAAAAGCATCTGTGCCCTGCCTGCCAAGAAATTTGAGTATCGCATCATTTCTTGTTTATGAATAGAAAATTTGAGTATCGCATCATCACACTGCTGTTAGCTAGTCTAAAGTTATTAGAAAATTAACACCATTTCTTGTTTATGAATAGATATTTAAGCATATCAATTGTTCACATGTAAACCTGACTGTGCCATCAATGGAAGCACTTGCAATGTTGTCTCCAGATGCAGAAAAGCGACATCGACTGATCGGACTTGTGTGACCTAAGAAAGTCTCCTGCAAATAGAAAACCACACAGAATCCAGTAAAGCATCATATAGAGGTGATTTGCACAAGACAGTGTGGACCATAAATAAAGATTCAACAAAGTAGCAAGCCATTAAAATGTTAAATGAAATTGCTAATGTAACTACACCTGAAACACCACTTTCACCTCCGGAAATTCTTCTTCACGATGCATTTCTTCTTCAAAATCTGTTATGCACAATCAAGTTGGAGTATAAAAAATTGTGTTAACAAAAATGAGATCATGCAGTTTATAGAATACGTGTAGAGAAAGTATCAACCAATCAAGACCAGATGTATCCAATTCATGTGTAGCAAAGGTAGATGCATGTTTTAGGCACACACAACTATTTGCAAGGCATGGCCTAAAGGAACACTGGCCAGCTTTTTGAGTATATGTCAAACTATAAACACACAACAATATTTGCAAGGCATAGCCTAAAGGAAAACTGGCTAGCTTCTTGAGTATATATCAAAGTGTTAAGTGACATAACATGTTCACGTTGAATTCTAAGCTGGCAATAATTTCACGGACAGCCCATTATAAAAAAAAGGTACGTTATTTTTACGGCAGAATAGAGGCAATCATGTTCAGCTAACTATCAGATAAGATTGCCTCCATATTAAAAAATTGTGAATAGTTAGATCCCTGTGTCTTGATCAAGAACAAATAGAATAGGATAATTAACACTATCAGTACTTACCCTCCACACCATACCCAACATCACTACTTGTTCTTAAACTCGAACCATAAGCACTGCTTGATTTATGAAAATCCATATCCTGATTTAACTCAGTTCCACCAGCATCCATAGAGGCAGGCGTACAAGCTTCTTGACCAGATATAGATGGAGAAGTGACATCTTCATCCAAACTTATTTCCTTTGTTGTCGGAGTTCTACTGCACTACGAATATGTAATTGAAAAATATTGCACTCTTCTAATAATAAATTTAATGAGGAAAGCCATACCTCATTGATGATGACAACCGAGTTTCCTTTTCCTCGAGTAACGCTTGAAGTTCTGATAGTTTGAGATTAAGATGCTTGATATTATTTTTCAGACTTTTTACAGTACTGCTTTCAGAACTGATCTTCAACAAAGCAGGAATGCGTGATCAGCTAAGAAAAATATGGTATTAATATGATTAGTTTGGCAGTAAACAACAAAATCCATCTGACAATAGTTCCATCCAGTAACAGAAACTATAGTCACCTAATACCAGCTTTAGTTTTTCATAGATCACCAATATTAACAGTTCTAATATTAATATATCAACTACCATTTTTAAATCCCAAGTGAACTACCATCAAACAATTGATTATTACTTGTCACATTAATTGGCAAAAATCTTAACTTTTTATGTGCACAACAATGAATGGAAAATGTATGCAATAAGCTATGCAAAGGATATGAGTGCCATTAAATATCTCGCTCAAGAAGTTCCTGACAGAAAGATGCAAGGCATCAAACCAGTCCCTCGAAAAATATATGTGAAACCTGGGATCGGAGATTGGATTCTTAATATATGGGATGGCTGCAAGAAAATTCTTACTCACATTAGCTAGTAAGATAAGATATAAATGCTCCAAACAAAGCAGAAAATACCCACCAAACCATGAAGTCCAGTCCTCGTTACTTTGCAACAATTCATTACCATTCAATTCAAAAAACTCAATAACTTTATCAGTTCTTCCGACTTGCACAGCATGGATAATGTAATACTTTAGAATAGAGACCTCTAACTTCGCCAATGCTGTTGTTAGAACTGCTTCAAAAGAAGAAAAGCACTGCCTGAAAAATCTGAGCAGACCAATCAAGTTCTCTACCTGAAATTTAGGAACATAAACTGAAAATATCAAATCTAATATCTTATCCACTTGAAACCCTTTGCCGATATCAGTGCTCAACTCTTTCTCAAATGTCTGCAAAGTACTTGTAAACCCTCTAAAGACCAGATACTCTCTCACTAACTCCTCAGCAAACTGCATGTTATCCATTTTGTCTCAACTTCTAACCTACAAAAATAGGCATGTCTTCAGTGCATGAAAACGATGTGTACACAGTATATACATATACGCTTGTGTATAGATGATCAGCTATCCCCAAAAAGTAAAATTTACATATTGTTCCTCCTATAGGTAACAACTTTCATATTATAAAGAACAGAACACTAAGTAGTTTGCTTCATCCTACAACTTTTTTCTCCTGAACAGAACACTAATTGTTCTTTTTCCTGATTCCACATGTCACAATGCATACATGAACTTCATCAAATTGAATATAAATTATAAGCAAACCTCATCCTTTCAATTTTATATAGCTCCACAAAGCATACCTGTTGAGTGGCTCGAGCCCATCAAAAATTTGTTCCTCTTGGATTATCCTAGTGAACATTAGTCTACGAAAGAACAATTAATTGTTACAAATTAAACAGGGATACAAACAAAATAAATCAATTAACGAAACAAAGATACAAACCAACACTAGATATAAACCAAATCAGTTGACAAACACATATGCAAACTAATTTAAAATTAACCTAATCAAAGTGATTAATACTAATACAAACCAGTTCACAAATATATATACAAACCCATTTAGAATTTACCTAATTAAATCAAATAATATAGACACAAACCCAAACAAAGTATATACAAACAAACCCAATTATAATTAACCTAATTAAAGCTTAAAAATTAAATAAATGGAGCAATTACATGAATTAGGTAGATACTACTTACTAACTGAAGAGCAAATCGAGCAAAGAGAAGAGCAAATCGAACAAGTCGCGGGCCAAACCGAGCTTTCGAGCTTTTCTTCGTGAATTAAGTATTGAGGAACAAATCGAGCTAGGGTTCTTCGTGAGTTGTTCTTGATGTGTTGTTCTTGTTCGATTTAGGGTTCTGATTGTAAGAGTGTGTGGGACGGAGGTGAGGAGGTGGTCATCGTAAGTAGAGCAGGTGGTCGTGGTGAGTGGGGGTGCAGGAGAGAGCGAGAGAGAGAGAGAGATATAGCGAGTATCGAGAGAGAGAGAGAGTATCGAGAGAGAGTTTAATTTTTAGTTTTAGGTTGTGTTTAATTTGTCTAAAGGGGAATAATTGTGTAGAGGCCGGGAAATATTTGGCCAAAAGGGGGGAATTTTGATTTAGAGGTGAAAATTTTAGTTAAGGGGGAAAACCAAAGAAGGCCCGCGTGTTTTGTTTTTTAAAGGCTGACTTTAGACATCAGTTTTAAAAATAGTGATGTTTACGAAACATAAAGACATCAGTTTAATTATGGGCGATGTTATTACATGTTTTAACATCAGTGGCATTTACAACCGATGTCTAAAGTGTGATGTCTATTGAACTTTTTCTTGTAGTGAAGCCTAAAAAGAAGGATAGAGATTATCTTGAGCTCGAAGCTAAGTATGAGGCCCTTCTGAAAAAGCAGACACAAGGTAAGGCCTACATAGCTGAAGGGAAGTGTTGGGATGATTCTGAGAGTGATGGAGAGGAACAAGAATTCTGCAATTATGCCTTGATGGCAACTCCAAGGATGACTCATCTCCATCTGATTCTCAGGTACCATCTCTCACTACTATAGACATGTCTGTTTCTGAGTATAAATGCATGATCGAACAACTATCTGTTGAAATGTTTAATATTCATACTAGTATGACTGCTGCTAATGAAGAGATTGCTAAACCGTCTACTAGGAATGAAATATTAACCAAAAAGAATGAGGAACTTGAGCTAACTGCTATGCAAGTAGAAAACCTTAAGAAAGAAGTTGAATATTTGCAGAACAAGGTTTTATGTGCTAGTCAAGTAGAGAAGGCTCTTAGGGATGAATTAGCTGAAAATGAATTCAAACTGTAAACTTTCAAGAAATCATCTGGTCTAGTGCAATCCTACTGTGAGAAAATTGAAGCTAAACCCAAAGCAGCTATTGGACTTGACTATGACTCTCTCAAACAGAGGAAAGGCTATGTTGTTATTGAAGAGGACACAACTGTTCATGAGAAAGTGCCTCACATATTGAGAAAGACTGAAAATCCAATTTTTAAGGAATCAACATTTGAAATTGATGAGGATGAGGCACAATCTAGTGAAGAACAAGCATCCTCTAAGAGTGAGAGTGTCAAGTCAAAGACCAAGAAACCAGTAGTTGATAGGCCAAGACCTAAGAAGTTTGTTAAGTTTGTCTCAGCTGGGAAGAGTGAATCAGAAAAGAAAGTGACTAAGAAGAAACAGAACAGAAATGGCAAGTTAGGGATTAACAAGGATAAAAACTTTGCTTATATGCCTAATGCCCCTAGGAAAACTTGTCAGAACTGTTTCAGTACCAATCATTTAACTCATGCATGCAAGAAACCTGTTGGTAGTGTGTCTAAACCTTTCTATGATTGTTCTGTGTCTCTAAGACATAGTGATGCACCTTTTTGTGATAAATTTGACTGTATGCCATGCAATATGAATGTTATGACTAGTTGTTTTAATTTAAGAAGGCAATTCATTGATGGTTGTATCAGTCACAATTCTCACACACACTACACAAGGTCAAAGTCTTCAAGTCCTCCTAAAGCTAGGAAGGTACCTCTGTCACCTAAGTCTGAAACTTCAGGTTCTAAGACTTCCAACAGTGACAAGAAGACTAACACTAAGAAAGTTGACAAGCATGTTGTTTATGATAAAACTGTTTCTAAGTCACATGGACCCAAACTTGTTTGGGTACCAAAGGAAAAGTAATACCTTTGTGTTTGCAGGGCAAAGAAAGTGAAAAGAAGGTCATGTGGATTTTGGACAGTGGATGCTTAAATCATATGACTGGTGATATGGCCCTGCTATCACAGTATGAGGAATAGGCTGGCCCAATGGTTGCTTTTGGAGATGACAGCATGGGTAACACATTGGGATATGGCAAGCTGAAAGTTGGTAATGTCATCATTGAAGATGTAGCACTAGTCAAGGGGCTCAAGCATAATCTGCTAAGTGTTGGTCAGTTTACTGATAGAGGATTCAAAGTGAATTTTGACAAAGATGAATGTTTGATCACCCACAAGAAGACTGGTGATTTTGCTCTCTCTGGAGTGAGGAAGGGAAACTTGTTTGTAGCCAATATGGACTCTGCAAACAAGGACAAAATTTGTTGCTTTTACTCAAAAGCATCAAATGAAGATTGTTGGCTGTGGCACAAGAAACTATCACACCTGAACTTCAAGGCCATTAATTCTCTAGTCAAAAGAGAGTTAGTGAGAGGCATGCCCACACTTGAATTCTGCCAAGAAGGAGTGTGTGAGGCTTGTCAAAAAGGAAAAATGAAAAGATCAAGCCACAAGTCAAAGACAGTGACATCAATAACCAAGCCATTACAACTTATTCATATGGATTTGTTTGGGCCTGTCAACATTATGTCACTTGGAAGAAAGAAGTATGCCCTGGTAATGGTTGATGATTTTTCAAGGTATACATGGGTGGAATTTCTGGCATCAAAAGATGAGGCTCCACAAGTAATTATTGAGCATATAAAGAAAGTTGACAAGGAAGCAAAGGCAAACAATGCAAGTGTGATTGCACTGAGAAGTGATAATAGTGATAATGGAACAGAGTTCAGAAATGCCATACTCGAAGCATTATGTAAAGAGAATGGTATTTCTCAGCAATTCTCAGCTCCAAGGACTCCACAACAAAATGGAGTTGTTGAGAGAAAGAATAGAACTCTAATTGAGGCTGCTAGAACAATGTTACTTGATGCAAAAATGCCTACATGTTTTTGGGCTGAGGCTGTGAGTACTGCATGCTACATTCAGAACAGAACCCTCATCAACAAAAACACTGGAAAGACACCTTACAACTTGATGACTGGAAAAAAGCCTACTCTAAAGTATGTTCATACTTTTGGAAGCAAATGCTTTGTACTAAAGGATAACTCTGAATATGTTGGAAAATTTGATGCAAAAGCATTTGAAGGAATTTTTCTTGGCTATTCTATGGAAAGAATTGCATACAAGGTTTATGTCATTAGTCAAAAGAAAGTTATGGAAAGCACAGATGTAACATTTGATGACAGCAAACTACCTGGACTAGAAGAAGCCAATGATGAAGACAAAGATCCATTGAGGTTTGATAATCTAGATGATTCTGATGAAGAGATTGAAACTGGAGTTGAAACTCAAGTTCAACAAACTCAAGTGAATAATGATACAAGAGAAGAATTTGTACCAATCGATAGTGGAGAAACAAGCATCCAAGACACACCTGTGAGTAATGGCAACTTCACAGGGGGAGGAAATGAGGACGACCATGATGTGGATGATGAAGCAACATCAAGAATGAGAAGTCAGGCTGAACACTCGAGGAAATGGGATAGATCACACACTGCAGAGCAAATCATTGGAGATCCTAATGCAGGAGTAAGGACTAGGAGAGCAACTCAAAATGAGTGCCTCTATGGATGTTTTCTATCACAAGTTGAGCCTAAGAAACTTGATGATGCACTGTTGGATCCAGATTGGATTATTGCTATGCAAGAAGAGTTGAATCAATTTGAAAGGAACAAAGTATGGGAACTTGTGCCTGCACCAAAGAATAGAACCATTGTTGGAACAAAATGGGTTCTGAAGAATAAGATGGATGAAGATGGTGTAATAATAAGAAACAAAGCAAGGCTGGTTGCAAAAGGATACTCTCAACAGAAAGGCATTGATTATGATGAGACATTTGCCCCTGTTGCTAGATTGGAAGCCATCAGAATATTCTTGGCATTTGCTGCTCATTCAAACTTTAAAGTTTATCAAATGGATGTCAAGAGTGCATTTCTAAATGGAGAGTTGGAAGAAGAGGTTTATGTGCAACAACCACCTGGCTTTGAGGATCCACATTTCCCAGAATTTGTCTACAGATTGCTTAAGGCACTGTACGGACTTAAGCAAGCTCCAAGAGCATGGTATGATACTTTATCACAATTTCTTCTTGAAAATCAATTCACTAGAGGCACATTGGACAAGACACCGTTTTACAAGAAGCATGGTGATGATATTATCCTAGTCCAAATTTATGTGGATGATATCATTTTTGGGTCTACAAATGAGAAACTATGTGAGAAATTTTCCAAACTCATGCAGAGCAGATATGAGATGAGTATGATGGGAGAGTTGACATTCTTTCTTGGGTTGCAAGTCAGTCAAAGGAAGGATGGTATCTTTATCAGTCAGACCAAATACATCAAGGATCTATTGAAGAAGTTTGACTTGGAAGACTGCTCACCTGCAAAGACACCCATGGCCACTGCAACTAAGTTGGATGAAGATGCTAAAGGCAAGAAAGTAGATATCTCAGTCTATAGAGGCATGGTTGGTTCTCTACTCTACCTCACTGCAAGTAGGCAAGACATCATGTTTGCTACATGTCTATGTGCTAGATTTCAATCAAATCCAAAGGAATCACATTTGGTTGCAATAAAAAGGATCTTTAGATATCTGAAGGGCACCCCAAACTTGGGCTTATGGTATCCTAAGGACACAGGGTTCAATCTGGTTGGTTATTCTAATGCTGATTATGCTGGATGCAGAGTGGATAGGAAAAGCACCTCAGGAAGCTGCCAGTTTCTTGGACAAAGGTTAGTTTCTTGGTATAGCAAGAAGCAACAATCTGTGTCAACTTCCTTAGGCTGAATACATAGCTGCTGGAAGTTGCTGTGCTCAAGTGCTTTGGATTAGAAATCAACTTAGAGATTATGGACTTGTGTTGGAAAGAATTCCAATCATGTGTGGCAACACAAGTGCAATCTCTATAGTTGCCAATCCTGTCAATCATTCTAGAACAAATCACATTGACATCAGATATCATTTCATAAGAGAACATGCAACTAATGGAACCATTGAGTTGCATTATGTCTCTACAGATAAACAACTAGCTGATATATTCACTAAGCCATTAGATGAAGCCACCTTCACAAGGTTGGTAAGTGAGATTGGAATGCTGAATTCTTCAGATTCTGACTAAGTGAATACAACATCTAGATTGTTGCAGCAGTAAACACTTACTTTATCTAAATTCTCAATATTTTTGGAGTAAGTGTTGGCTGAAATATGATTTATAAATATTTCAAATCTGTTGCATATGTTGAAAATCATATTTCTATTAACTTAAAATTTCTATGAAATTTTGAGAAAATCACTATTTAATTTGCTAGGATATTCTTAAATGAATATGTCTGGTAAATTTTAAATGATAGTGAAAATCAAATTTTTATGAGTGATGGGTATAGTTCGATAAGTCAGACTTCTTGAATGATTCACTATTCGACATCTCTAACAAGTCTCATTAGAGTACTCTTGAGTTCTCGAATAGAGTCTTTCTGAGATATCGAATAGAGGCATTCTTGACTTCTCGAATGTAGTAACTGAGTTCTCGAATGATTGAGTTCTCGAACACTATATTTGAGTTCTCGAATCATTTGAAAAGGCTGAATTCTCGCTGAATTTTAACCGATTTTGGACTCTTGTCTAAAAGTTTAATTCACTCATAAAAACACATTTTATTTAATTTAGAATTATTTCTGAGTTAGATAACCGCCAGCTGTGAGTTTCTATCTGCTTGAGTTATCGATTAAGCCTTTCTTGACTTCTCGAATAGTTGTTTTCTACTTCTCGAATGCCTGACTTGTCGATACAAAACTTTCATCTAATCGACAATTCAAGTACTTCATACTTATACAATTCCACATCTATTCGATTCATTTCATTCGATTTCTCAAGCACCTAAACTCCCAAAACCCCTGAAACCCTATCTACGAAAAGCCAAATTTCTTCTTCAACCTTCAATTTCTTTCCTCTCTTCTACACAAATGGCAACAGTAAAGTTCAACACCAACTTCATCGCTCTCACTAGTGATGTTGAAGCACCCAATGCCAATTTCAAGTGCTTTGTGAAATGGATGGCTGAGTCATACATCAAGGATGCACTCTCTGCCAACCCAACTCTGTATCTAGATATCCTGGAATAGTTTTGGGGTACTGCTATTGTGGAGGTTGTAGCCCTGGAAAACGCAATCACCTCATACATCATCTACTGCAAGATTCAAGATAAGGAAATCACTATCACTCCTGCAGACATGAATCAAGCACTGGGCCTACAACAAGAGTCATTTGACAGACTGGCCACTAATGCAGAGTTAGAGGAATTCTTTGAGTTCATCAACTACTCAGATGGGATCAATCTTGGAAAGCTAAACAGAAAGAATCTGAGAAAGGAGTGGAGCTATGTGTTTGCAACTCTTCTTCAAGTCTTCACTGCCACGAAATCAAGCTTTGATCAAATCAGTGCACCAGTGCAGCAAATTGGCTATGCATTGGCCTATGGAAAGAAGATAGATGTTGGCCAAATCATCCTTCAAGAACTATATGGAAGACTTGGTAAGAACACAACCAAGAGAGGTACTGATATTTTCTTCCCTCGCTTTATTCAATCTGTACTTAATTTTAAGAATGCTTCATTGATTGAATTGCCTGGGATTGATAAAAATATAATAGGCTATCCTAAGTCCATGACCAAACTCATTTTTGGTAATTTGGAGACTAGGAATGATGTGGATGTTAGACTGAACATAACTACCCATATGGAGAGTTTGTTTAGAACTTATCCCCACAACATGCCAACATTTGATGCAAAATCTAAGTTAGCACAGCCCAAGCAAGTAGAACAAAATGCTAACCCAGGGCCTGCTAACCAACCCTCTCAACCAAACACTCTACCACACACTGAGCCAACTGCATCATCCTATCAAAAGGGTGATGTTAGTAAAAAGAAGAGAAAGGAAGTAATGTCTGCACCACTGAATATATTATCTGAAGCAGCATTGGCTGTGGAACTAGGGCTAGAAATTGAGGAACCTGAGTCACCCTTACAAAAGCCAAAGAAGAAGAAAACTAAGACCACCTCTTCAGTCACACAAATGGCTGAAGTTGTAAAATCAGGGGCACACAGCTCACTAGGTGTATCCTCTCAACAGGGTGCACCTATAGAATCAAGCATCCTCCCCAATGCACCTTCTTGTACAGAGTCAGCACATGGGAGTGATAAGGCTGGCACTACACTGAGTGGAGAGCACATCACACTTGAAACTCCCTCTATCTCTCAGGGGGAGTTGCCAAAATCTACTCTACAACACACTTCTCTTCCAGAACCTTAATCACAAATTTCTTTGGAGCCTGTAATTCAAGCAATTGAAGAGCAAGGCATTGATCACCAAGAATCTTTTTCTCTTGGTGAGCCAATGGACTCAAGTGACTTAGTGCATGACACTTTGCTCACCACTCAGAACCTACATTTAGATGGTGAGGGAATGCATGATGGGGCATCTCCTGATGACACCATCACAAACAAAGAGGTTCCACTAGTTTTTACTAGAGACTCTGTGCCTGTGTCAACTGCTGGTGTAATTCATCCCACTTCTGTGGTGACACCAGTAGTAGAGTCAATCCATCCAGTTACAGAAGTTGCATCTGTAACTGAGGAGTCTAGCTTGCCTAGCTCTAGCTCTGACTTTTTGTCACAATGGCTGAAGCTTGTGCAACATGACAGTGCTTCAGGATCAGGGTCTGTTCCACCACAATTGACGGTTGAAGCACTTCAAAGCTTGGTTGTGGATCAGATCCCTGAGTTCGTAAAGATTGCTCAAAACTTGGTGACCTCAAATCTACCAAACTCAGACTATGAAGCCATCTTGCTATGTCATAAAGCAGATGTAGGGCAGCAACAACAGAAAATAGCTGATGAAGCTGAGAGAGATGGAAATGTGGATGCCTGGTTGCAAGGAAAGAATGTCATTCCTCTTGATGAAGCTTTTCAATATCTTAGAGAAGAATACATCACTTCACTTGGATCCAATGCAAAATCTCTCACCCCTGGTGAAGTGTATGAGGCCATAAATGATTCATACAAGGGCTTCCTCAAGGCTGCACACTATTTGGGTAAAGGAGTCAAGACTGAGGTCAACAGTGTGTGTGCTAAGACTGTCACTACAGTGGGGGAAGTTAAGAGAACATTTGAGGCAAAATTCCCTCCATTGACTGTGCTCAAGGACATCCTAGCCTGCAAATCAACCTGTATCAAGATGGATAATGGTCTAGCCCTACTCCATGACACTGTCACAAGTCTGGGAACTAAGTTTAATGCTCTCTCTACTCAGACCACAGATGCAACTGCCATGTTGAGGACCATGTTCAAAAATCAGTATGGAGACAAGCTAGTCACTGAAGTCCCTGTGCATGAAATGACAAAGTTTGAGGTCAAAAGACTGCAAGATCAATCCTTAACTGGTTTCAAGGCCACTGAACTGCTCAACAAGGTTGATACTCTTGAAAGGGAGGTGCTGTCACTCAAAGAATCCAATGCCCATCTGGCAGGTACAGTTACAAATCTCACTGAGCAGCTGAACACTCAAGCCACTACCACTGCTGATGTTCTTCTGCATCAACAAACTATGTTGTCTGCCATGATGAAGCACATGGGCATCCCTCTACTTGAAGAATCTTCAACTCCTAAGGCCCCTACTACAGCCTCTGTGCCTGACAACAAGCCTAAGGGGGAGAAGAGGATAACAAGGAACTCAAAATCTAAGGGGGAGCCTCAGACTAAGGGGGAGACTAAGGATGGCCAATCAAGAACTGCTAAGTCATCTCAGTCTGAGAAAACTAAGCCAGTATCCAAGGATGACAAGTTGAAGAAAGTGGTTGTAGATGAAGCTGCCAAGCCATCTGAAACTGAAGGGAAGTCAGAATATGAATTTGTCATCCCTAACATTGCTAAACAATCCTTTCAAGCGGAACCTTCAGATTTCAGAAATGTGCTTACTCAAAGGGTATGTCAAGAAACTGCAAACTCTAGACTATACCATGACATATCCTTTTTGAAGCATCTACAAGAGTTAAGGAAAAGAGCCAATTTCCACTACTTTGACTACATCAAGCTTCTTGTGCAAGATGTGTTTCTAGTCACTGTAGTAAGAAGAGAAATTGTGCAAACCAATCCCCATGCCATCATCCTTACTAATGATAGAGAAGTCTTAGTTCACACTGCCAAGAACCTCTTTCACATCCACATTGAAGCCTTTCAAATTCTATCTAGCTCTGAACTTGGAACAATCATCAAGAAGATAGAAAGGAATAACTCATCAGACAACAATATGCTCAAAGAGATTCTCACCAAGTGCATGAAATCTCAACTGCCTCAAGTAGTTCCTCAGCCACATTGTATTCTATATGAAAAAGATCAAGACATTGTTGCTTTCAGATTTGGCCAACATCTAAAAACAAACAACATGTCTACCATAAAGTTTCTGGCTGGAGTTCTACATTCAAGGAGTGGAAAATCTGAATCTGAAAATGAGGCTCTTGACATTCTGGTGAAGTTTATCAACTCTCAAACAGACATCACGCCTATTGCTCAAAGTGGAAAGTCAAATCAAGACAAGGATGATCATGATAAAAGTGGAAGCATGGGTGGAGATCAAGGGAGATATAAGGGCAGTGATGACAAGAAGAAAAGGGATGATAAAAGCAGAAAGAAGGATGATGACAAGGATGGAGGAAAGGTCTATGAAAAGAAGAAGGGAAAACAGCAAGCCATGAATATTACTAATGATACTTCTACCACAACACAAGGCTTAATGTCTAGGGTGGGTGTCACTAGTAATGATTCATCAAAATTAACATCTCTGGCTTCTGCAACTGTTTTGGCACCTCAAGAAGTGAAGAGGATTCAAATCAAGAAACCAGGTGTATGTATCCATAAGCAAACTGCTAGTGGAGTACTACAATGGTCTTCTAGCAAGGGTCACAAGTTACTGTCTGGCAACCATGTAAAGAAGATTAAAGTCAAACATGCTGCAAGAAGAGTGAAGCTATCCAAATCAAGAGCTCTAACAATCATTCAAGGATTGAAAATCCAACCACTAGATGAAGATTTTGATGAAGAGCAACTGCAATTTCTAAGAGCTCAAAAGATATGCTATGCTTCAATTGTGAATGACCACCTTGAAATCAAGTACACTGATGGGAGAGAAATGAAATTCAAACAAGGGGGTTGTCAAAATTGGGGTAAATTGTATGAGATAGAAAGAATCATTGCATTGTTGGACTCTAAAGACAAGGTGGAGAAAGTATGAAAGCTGGAATTGATTGACTTTGTGAAAATGAAGAGAGATTATGCTGAAAAGATGAGAAAGGGCTGCTATGAGAAGTGGTTAGAAAGGGAGAAAGAAATTGACAGACTGGAGATTGAAGTAGAAAAGCTAAGGGCAAAGGGATTGTGTAGAGTTCAGTTTGATCCCTATGTGGTGAAGTATAAGAGAAGAAATGGAGACAATGTCAATATAAGAATGAACCTACTCAGTCACTATCCTGCCAACATTCTGGAGCCAGTGCTTGAAGATTTCAAAAACTCTATCATGATTGAAGAATTGGATGCTATGGTAGAAATCATAAGAGCAATAGATGAGAATGCAAGAAAGGAGAAAGAAAGGAAACAGAAAGCATATGATGATCTACAAGCCAAAGCAATGGAGATGCAATCAAATGAAAATGGCTAGTACCTCATCATATTGTAAGAGTATTTATCTTGTAATACCATTTATGTGTTCAATCAATATACATACCTGTACTTTTAAAGTCTTATCCTTATGTATGTTAGGCTTGTTATCAGACATGAAATTGTGACTAAGGGTCTCACTCACAATTTGGGGGAGATTGTTAGTTACAGAGGCATGCCTGTACACATCTAATAACAAGCCTAATTGTTTGTAATGCTTTGCATTACTTACATGACCTCTTAACTGAGGGAACCTCTAGTTGTAGAGTTTCTGTTTGTATTGTACTTGTAGTAGGCATCAAATCCTAGTTGTGTAATTGTACTCATAGAGTCTAGAATAATGCTTGAAAGAAGTTCCAAGGTTCATGCCTCAAGCAAGGAGTTAAAGACTGTCAAATAATCACAGTTGGGATTTGAAGAAATGAAGAATTTGCCTAAGTACCAATTCGAGAAGTATATTTGTCTATTCGAGAAGTCCAGCATTCGAGAAGTCAGGGATTCGATATCTCAAGACACTATTCGATATCTCTGAATACACTGTTCGATATCTCATTCGATATCTCAGAGATTCGATATGTCTACTACTCTATTCGAGAACTCAAGAAGTCAACAAGTCAAGATGGTATTCGAGTTCTCAAAGAGTCAACAAGTCAAAGTTCCATTCGATATCTCAAGGACTCAAAAAGCTATTCGATATCTCGAGGATTCGATAAGTCAAATGTTCTATTCGACAACTCAAGAATCCTGATGGAAAAGAGCTATTCGAGAAGTGGTTCGATATGTCAAATAACAGTGTTCGAGAACTCAGAGTTATCGATCAAGTCAATTCTAGTTCTCGAATCACTTACTTAGTCACTTCTCGAATACATTCTTGGAGACAAAATATTGAAGAAATTGTACAAGTCAGAAACCTACAACAAGCCAATGCACTTTATGGACCACAATCTGTAACGTGCTCTGGAAAGCCTACAAGGAAGCTTGCAGAGATATAGAAGAGACAAGGAGCTAAAGAAGTGGATCTAAACAGGCTTTGCAAAGTCAAATCTGTAACCGTTTGGACACTTACTCAAAAAGGATAGACATATTAGAAAGTAATTTGTTTAGCTACCTTATTTGCAGTAAATAGGCTGTATCCATGTTCTATAAGGACACAGCCTCACTTCATAACTTAGTAACTTTGTGTGGGTCGAGTTTTTCATACACTGTAAGCTATATCTCTCTGAGAAAAACGAAGCTGAGAATACTATCATTTGTATTCACAGATTGTAGCAACCTTTATCTAATAATACATTAGATTAAAGTGATATTGTGTTCTGTGTTGTTCTTTATCCGCATCTACATCTCTGCACACACAATACTTGTTTGCTACACAGACTCAAGGCACGAAAAGTTCAAGAATCCATTCACCCCCCCCCTCTGTATTCTTTCTTTGTGTTCAATACTCAACACACACAAATCCTCCCCCATACCTATCTTACACGGGGAGGCTAAAGAACAAAATCGAATTAGCCGATGCCGGTAGGAAAATTAGGGTGCAACTTTGAGAAAATATCAAGAAATTTGTGAAAATTTCGATTAGCAAAGATTTTCTCAATTAACATGGAATCATTCAACCCTAAAGAGCAATTGTCACTAATGTTCTCCCTAAACCAACTTAATGCTTCTTTATTTTGGTTAAGCAAATTAGAGATAATGAAAGTTTGGCTAGGGTTAGAATCATTATGAAGGATAGAAGACAAGGGTTTAGCTTTCCCTAAAGGTTGTTGATCAAATTCGGGATGATAAAGAATTAAATCAAATGCGGGTGGTGTAGCCACGGGAGTGTGAACAACGGGCTCACTACTAAAAATCTCGGATGGGGTCTCACACTTGGAACGAATGTCTAACAAATCCCCTAAGAACGCACCAAATGTAGGTGATTCACCAACGGGAGTTTTGACAACGGGCTCAACAATAGCATCCTTGGGTTTGGTCTCCCACGGAGAACAAATGGCATCCAATTCCCTCAACATCTCTTCCGAAGTCATATCCCTTAACGACTCAGAATACTCTCGATTAGCCTCATGGTTGACTTTGAAATCCTCAATGAGAAGAGACTCAATCTCACTATCCTTAAGGTTTGACCAATTAACAATGTCATCAACAAGATTGACCCCTATGGATTGTTCATAGAGCTCGTTGGGTAGACTTGATCTTTGGCCATACACCTTTTAGTGTGTTGGGATGATCTCCACCTTCCATGTGTCCTCCAAGATTCCCTTTCCACCAAACTCCTAATTCTTTTTCCTCTTTTTCTTTTTGGTCCTTTTTCTTCCTCTTTTTCCCTTCCTTGCACTTTATTTCTTTATTTTGTCATTTCTTTATTTATTCACGAATTTCCTGAAATGCAACAAAATAAATTATTAAAATACGAGTTCAAGCAATGAATAGGTAATAAAAATATGCAAAAATATGCACTTATCAGCACCCCACCTTAAAAAAAAAAAGTTGCATGTGGTTGCATGAAGTTGAATGTGGTTGCATTGAGTAGCAACCCAAAATAGCACCCCACCTTAAAAAAAAAAAAAAAAAAGAACATGGGTTGTTGAATGGATGAAGTGACGTGGAATGAGAGGCAAAGGGGGGGGGGAAAGGGGACCTGGTATTTTTGCAATTTTGAAACTTAGTTTGGTAAAATTACAATGAATTCAAGAAGATGGTATTTTTGCAAATATGAATTTTAAATCTAGTATTTTTGTTGAATACCCTAAAAATCAACATTAATTAATTGACTGCCTTTTTCACATTTACTTAGTTGAAAATATTACATTTTTAAAGACCTAAAAACATCAATTGTATCATACCTTTTAATCATTAATATTTCATTTCGAATTAAAACAAGTTACCTTTTTATTTAAAACTAATCTTACAATCATTAATATATACCCAGAAATATCACACGATATTTTTCAATTATTAATAAAATATATTAAAAATTTGTATACATTGTTTAAAAATAAGGAAATACTAGTATAAAATTTACTAACATTTCAAGTTTCGAACCCCATCAACGACATATTTATTTTAAAATTTTATAATATAAGTTTTAAATCATGTATATCATTAATTAACTTTATATTAAATCATTTAAATAAAAATAAAAATAAAATACTGTGAACAATGATTACATAACAATATAATTATAATATAAAGTAAAGTTATTACATATCAAAAGAAATCTGTGCATCGCACGGGTTATAAACTAGTAATAATAAACAAGTAAACAAAGTTTATCATCAGAATCTCAATTTAAAAAATAATTTATTAAAAAACAAGAATGTACATTTAATTACAAAACAAAAAAGAAGTTTTTTAAGAAAATATTAGGTAAAATAAGATAATGAAAAAGTAATCAAAAAACATGTCATAATTGGAAATGACACCAAAATTCAACAAAATATAATCTACAAAATAAATGCCAATTCAAAAAAAATCTAAATGTATAAAACTAAAATCAACAATAAACTTAAATATAATGCCCTTAAAACAAATACATACTAACAGAAAAACATAAAAAGATAGTACAAACTTTCTTTCAAAAAAGTACAAATGTATGTATGTGTGTTCACAGTCACATATACATATATAAAGAATAAGTCCCACATATCTAAAGTATATTATATATATTCTAATAAAATTGAGGAAAACCCTTCAAAAAATATGAAATATTAAAATATATGTTAGGCTAAACCTTAAAACATAATTTAAAAAAAAATAGCTAAAAAAAATAAAATAAATCGTTCACCAAATAAAAGTGCTTTAAGAAAAAATAATTTTAATTAAAATCATTAAAGATTCTATTTTTAAATTTGACAACAAATATGTTTCTAAAATTTAAATTAAAAAAATGTGAGCACAGATCAACAAATTCTTACTTTGCAAAAAAAAAATTAAAATAATAAAAAGTGAACACAAATCAATAAATGAACATATTTAGATTAGAAAGCAATCTAAACACCCACAAAATAAGTTTATATTAATATCTAAATATAATACAACATATAAACCCCTAAGATTACTCTAAATAAAAGTAAAATTTTAAAATTAACATGAAAAAATAATCAATATTCAAACATATAAAAAAATTTAATACCACACATATTTATAAAAAAGTTAAATAAATGTCTTTAAAAACTATATACTAACAAAAGATCTAAAAAAATTTAAGATAACCATTAAATTACATAATCAAAAAGATAAAAAAATAATAATAAATTGTTACACGAATATAATACCTATTATGTTTTAAGTATATCATATGTAACCTAAAAAAATAAAATAAAAATCAAAAATAATTATGAAATACTAAAAAATATAAACTTTGAAATATAAATTATAAAAAAAACCATTTACAAGAAAAAAAAACAAATGTATAATTACAAACCATATAAATTATTATCATTAAAAGTAAAAACAAATTATTCAAAATGCTATAAACTAATTTTTCAAAAAAAAATTATAATCAAAATTGTACTATAAAATATTAATAAAATTACCGTACATCACACGGGTATAAAGCTAGTATAATATAATGGAGTTATAGAGGTCAAATGTAGGAACTCGTACATTACAAAAAACTAATAATTTTAAACACACTCGCACGACTGACTAGTGACTAAGATACCAATTTAGCTTTTAATTTTGTTAATAACTCGCATCAAATTTAACTGCATACCACTGATGAGGTACATAAACCGATAAACAGCTCAATTACAAGCGTTGTCAAAAGGTACATAAAGAGCCAAACTCACACCAAGAACATATAAACGGTTCTATGTCAGACCCATAGCAACAGTTGACAGTCGTCCTAAGAGTTCTAAATATAATTTGACAAGGAATTTCTGTGCTAACACTGAGTAAGCTCTGGATAAGTTCAGTGAGTTGTCTCTTTTTAGTAATAAAACTCTTTGTCAGAAATGTATAATGAATCACCGCCACGTACGAATCCTCCAACTAAAGGATGTCGAACTTTGTTAAACTTGTGGCAATAATAGCAGCCATTCGTCTTATCTCCCGTTACATTTCCTGCAAGACAAATTCATAGGGTTACCAAACAAGTAGCCTGTTATCTTGATAACAAACAAATCAATAATCAGGCAAAATGAAAATAAAACGGCACCAACTAGCAGTAAGAGAGAAAAAAAATCACGACCATCTACATGTCAAAAACAAACCTGACTTCAACTCTGTTGGGCTCAAATCCACGCAACGCTTAAAAGAAACAACCCCGTTGATAATTGTCAGTTCGGCGAAAAACAACTTCTTTGGAGCCATAGGATCAGCCTCCTTAGCTTTGAAGTTGATATGGAAAATTGAGCATTTCGGCAGGATCACATGTGTACCAAAAGCCCGGTTCACCAGTTCATAGTTTTTAATCTAAGAATTCAAGGCAAACAGAACACAAAGAAATATCAATATAATTCAACAAAAAAGGAGATTCATGATCTAATTTAAAGAAAAGCAAAAAATAACATTCCGAAGAATACTGACATCTCTTTGGTTGATGAACTTCACGGCTTCAGTTGCATACAGGCTTGCATCATTAACATGTTGCGATGAGTACTCGCTTTCCTTTTTGGGTTCCCGGTCCTGGGAAACTTCTTTAAGCCTGCAGATTAAGATATTAAAACCAAAATCACCAAAAAGTTTGAGAAAATTAAGAAAAGGTTTACTAAAATATGCAAGCAGCAAACATCGGCAAAAACAATAAAGTTTATATTAATTGGCAAATAAGAATGGAACCCAGAACTAACAGCAGTAAGCCCAGTGTAAATAGCGGGAAGAAAAACCAATCAAAATAACAGTGTTTTTTACCCTTCTAATTTTTGTGAATCAAAAATCCTACCAGTGTTTTTTAAGAGAGAGAGAGGGGGAGAGAGAGAGAGAGAAAGAGGAACTAGTGGAGCTTGCGTTGCACAGAATGAAAATGTGTCCATGCTTTTTGAACGGTTTAAGAAGCTTGTATTGCACAGAAAGAAAATATGTCCATGCTTTTTGAACGGTTAACTTCACTATTTGATCAAACATAATAACTTTACTATTTGTATACATGTATATATTATGCATTTTAGAAATGAACACTTAATACACACACAGATACATAGCGTGTGGAGTATATATGGAGGAAAGTTGGAGTTATATACAAGAGCCAAATAACCACTTACATGGGCAAGTGCTTCTCCTGATCGACAACTGCGATGTCAAATATGTCTTGAAGTGTTTTGTACATTTTATCATGGCCACGTGTGAATCCTCCACCTTTAGGATGCCAAACATTGTTATAAGGGCAGCAGTAATTGCAGCCATTCAATCTATTTCCTGCGAGATGATTTAACAGAGGTTACTGAAATAAGTAGCCCAACAAACAAACAGATGAAACAAGCAAGCAAAAGAGAAATTCAGCTAGTAGTACTAAGACACAGATAAAATCACATGAGCACATATACACGTCAAAAACAAACCTGCAATATTTTTTATTGGCCCCAAGGATACGCAGAGCCTGGCAGAAAGAACCTTGGTAGTGGCAGGACATTTCAGCTCAGCGAAAAATCTCTCCTCTGGAGCATCAGTAACATCAGTGTTCTTAGCTGTGAAGTCCACATGATAAAGGAAGCCTTTTGGCATGGCCACAGGTGTAACAGAACCGGGCCTTAGTAGTTCATATTTTGGAACCTACAAATTTATGCCAAGGTGAAGAGAAAAGAAGAGAAAAATTAAAAGAATCCAGCAAAAAAGGTGATTCATGATTGATGTTGAGTGAGAGAGAGAGAGAGAGAGAGAGAGACTGACTGAATTTTGATTATAATAGTTGAGCGCTTCAGTTATTTCTAGAGGAGGTACTTCTGTCTTTTTCACGGACGTCCACGTCCACTTAGATTCAGGATGGCTGAAACGTTTTAGCTGACTGCAATGCAATAATGCAGTTTTAGCGATAACAAAAAGCTAAAGGCAGTAATAAGTAGTTACCAATAAAAGAGATGTGTATGGAGGCAGTTTAGTAGCATGTGTTTTCATGGGGTTACCCATAATATCCAAAATGGGATTAGGATTAGCCAACAACACAAACATCATTGCCGAAAAGATAAGTATATATTGCCAAAAAACAGCAAGTACATAAATATTTGATGATGATTAAGAATTGGCTTGCACGTAAAGCCCAGACTCTAACCTCCAGTGCCTACATAATATGAAGTATGAACACAGGCAGGCAGGCAGGCAGAAAAACTCAATTTACATTGAATTTTTATCATTAGGCCTCTAAACACCCAATTTACTATTTTCCTCCAGCAAGGATTACAGGTGCAGAAAAACAAGTAGTACTGAACCAACAATACTACTGAAGATTCAAGTTTTTTTTTTTTTTGGACCGAACTGGAAATATATTTAAAATTATTGTGGACCGAGTATGGTAGATCCGATCATGGACCACAAAAGCATTCATGAAAGTTATTATTGATTCCAACCTATAAAAATTATATTTTTGGAGAATATAAAAGTTGAAGCATGAGGCAAGTGACAAAGTCCTTTTGAGCTAAAAGCAGCTGTGACTGCTTGTGATGGCAGATAAGCACACTATAATAGAGCATGTTTGTTCCACTAGGGGTTTCATAACTAGAGGATGAACTCAACTTGGATCCATTTATGCATGCAATAATCATTTGATTGTATTTTGGACGTAGTTAAGGCTGAATGTTATGAAAATTGGTAGTCCTAAACAAAAAACATATTTAGACGGGACAGCTAGTAATGATGAATTACACACTTGCCGTAGATCCTATTACAAACAAATACAAATGGGGTTTAGGAGCAGTATTCAAGTACCAAATAAGGTGTAAATGTAGATGCTATGTTTTTCTTCTAACAATAAGTACATGTTCAAGTAAGTAATTATACATATGTGTGTGTGATGACAATGATTAATTGGCATTCATATAAATAAAGCCCAGAAACTAACATTACCCGGGCCTAGATTTGGAGATACGATCGGATGCATACACAACCCTCGAACGCAAACATTTGAAGATAAGGATCTTCATATCACAAGATGCTGAATCACGCCTACTCGATCCACGGAAAGGCGCCATCGTTTGTCTCCGCCTCTTTTCTTTTCCCCCTTTCTCTACCCCCGTATAATGAAAACTAGTCCCACTAAATTCCGATTTTTACCTTCTTTAAACTTTATTATAATACTAGCTAAAACATGCACGAATTTTTTTTAATATTATATAATAAAAATTCATTAATTGGAATTAATTTTTTTTAAACATGAATTTTGGAGACTTACATTTTTATATGAGATGATATGATAATAATTATATAAATGTTATATGTGATATTTCAAGAAAATGAAGGATTTTAGTTATAAATTATAGAAAAGATGATAGGTTTTAGTTAAAAAGAGAAATCGATTAATTAATAGTAATTATAACATTATTATTTCATTTTATTAAATAGAATGCCCATGATATGATTAGAAAAATAGAGAGTTTAGTTAGAAAAAATTAAAAAGGTAATATGTTTTATGTGAAAATGGTAATTGATTAGTTTATAGTAATTATAATTTAATTACATTATTTTACTTAATACAATTGCTCGTATTGTTTTTAGAAAAGAAGAAATTAATATTATCCGTGATATTTCTATTAAAAGAGGGATTTTAAAGATTATAGTTCAGAAGAGTAATCGATTAATTATTAGTAATTATAAAATTATTACTTCATTATATTAAATAGAATGCCCGTGATATGATTAGAAAAATAGATAATTTAGTTAAAGAAAATTAAAAAGGTAATATGTTCTAGGTGAAAAAGGCAATTGCTTAGTTTAAAGTAATTATAATTTAATTACGTTATTTTACTGAATACAATTGCTCGTAATGTTTTTAGAAAAGAAAAAATTAATATTGTCCGATGATATTTTTATTAAAAGAGGGATTTTAATTAGAAAATATAGAAAATATAATATGTTTTAGCTGAAAAAGGTAATCAGTTAAATAATAATATTATATTATTATTAGTTTTTTTTTATTAAATAGAATCGTCCGTGATATAATTGGAAAAAGATAAATTTTAGATAGAGAAAATAAAAAGGTAACGTGAAGATGATATGATTATGTGAAAAAAGGTAATTGATTAGTTTATAATAATTATAATTTAATTATGTTATTTTACTAAATAAAATTGTTCATAATTTTTAGAAAATGAGAAATTAATGTTGCCCGTTTAATTTCTTGAAAAAAGGGGAATTTAATTAGAAAAATAGAAAAGATGATATATTTTAGCTGAAAAGGTAATCGGTCAATTATTAGTATTATATTATTATTATTATTATTATTATTATTATTATTATTTATTAAATAGGAACGCCCATGATATAATTGAAAAAAGGGAGGTTATAGTAAGAGAAAAGAAAAAAGGTAATGAACTATCCATGATATAATTGGAAAAATAGAGATTTTAGTTAGAGAAAAGAGAAGAGATAACATGTTTTGACTGAAAAAAGGTAATTGATTATTTAATAGTAATTATAATATAATTATGTTATTTTATTAAACAAAATTACTCCTAGTGTTTCTAAAAAGGAGAAATTTTAGTTAGTTAAAATTTAAAAGATATTCTATTTTACCTGAAAAAAGAAATTATTTAGTTATTGAAAAATAGAAAAGGTAATATGTTTAACATGAAAAAAGAAATTGATTAATAAAGGAGAAATTTTAGTTAGATAAAATATAAAAGATATTGTATTTTACCTGAAAAAGAAAATTATTTAGTTCTTGAAAAATAGAAAAGATAATATGTGTAATCTGAAAAAAGAAATTGATTAATTAATAGGATGAGTAAGGGTAAATAAGTAAAATCAACATATACCGACCGGCCGACCAATTTAATGTTTCGATTTTGCGATGCACGGATATTTTTTAATATTATATAAAAAAAGTTCATCAGTTTAAATTAATTTCATAATAATTATATAAATGTTATCCATAATATTTCTAGAAAATGAGGGGTTTAAGTTTGAAAATATAGAAAAGATGATAGATTTTAGTTGAAAAAGGTAATCGATTAATTATGAGTAATTATAAATTTATTACTTCACTTTATTAAATAGAATGGTCGTAATATGATTAAAAAAATAGAGGATGTAGTTAGAGAAAATGAAAAGGTAATATGTTATAGGTGAAAAAGGAAATTGATTAGTTTATAGTAATTATAATTTAATTATTGCATTTTACTAAATAAATTGCTCAAAGTTTTTATAAAATGAGAAATTAATGTTACCCGTTATATTTCTACAAAAAAGTGAATTTAATTAGAAAAACTAAAAAAGATGATAAATTTTAGTTGAAAAGGTAATCGGTTAATAATTAGTATTGTAATATTATTATTTATTTTTATTGAATAGAAATGCCCGTGATATACTTGGAAAAAAGGAGGTTTAGGTAACGTGTTTTGGCTTAAAAAGAAAAAGGTAATCGTCCAAGATATAATTGGAAAAAGAAATATTTTAGTTAGAGAAAAAAGAAAAGTTAACGTGTTTTGATTGAAAAAACTAATTGATTAGTTAATAGTAATTATAATATAATTATGTTATTTTATTAAATATAATTGTTTGTAGTGTTTTTAAAAATGAGAAATTTTAGTTACATAAAATGTAAAGGATATTCTAATTTACTTGAAAAAGGAAAGTATTTAATTATTGAATATTGAAAAAGGTAATATGTTTGACCTAATAAAGGAAATTGATTCATAAAGGAGAAATTTTAGTTAGATAAAATATAAAAGATATTCTATTTTACCTGAAAAGGGAAATTATTTAGTTCTTAAAAAAGTAGAAAAAATAATATGTTTAATCTGAAAAGGGAAATTGATTAGTTAGTAAATATGTAATTGAAAAATAGAAAAGGTAATATGTTTAACCTCAAGAAAGAAACTGATTCATAAATGAGAAATTTTAGTTAGATGAAATATAAAAGATATTGTATTTTAGATGAAATAGAAAAGGTTTTGTTTAGTTGATTTGAGTAAAAATTGAAATTGATAATAGATTAACAATATTAATATTAGTTTGGGGGTGTAAGGGTAATTAGGTAAATTCAATAGGTACCGACCAACCAAACTTTTAATGTTTCGGAATTTATATAATAGTATAGATTTTATTGAATAGAAATGCCCGTGATATACTTGGAAAAAAAGAGGTTTAGGTAACGTGTTTTGGCTTAAAAAGAAAAAGGTAATCGTCCAAGATATAATTGGAAAAAGAAAAATTTTAGTTAGAGAAAAAAGAAAAGTTAACGTGTTTTGATTGAAAAAACTAATTGAATAGTTAATAGTAATTGTAATATAATTATGTTATTTTATTAAATATAATTGTTTGTATTGTTTTTAAAAATTAGAAATTTTAGTTACATAAAATGTAAAGGATATTCTAATTTACTTGAAAAAGGAAAGTATTTAATTATTGATAATTGAAAAAGGTAATATGTTTAACCTAAAAAAAGAAATTGATTCATAAAGGAGAAATTTTAGTTAGATAAAATATAAAAGATATTTTATTTTACCTGAAAAGGGAAATTATTTAGTTCTTGAAAAAGTAGAAAAAATAATATGTTTAATCTGAAAAGGGAAATTGATTAGTTAGTAAATATGTAATTGAAAAATAGAAAAGGTAATATGTTTAACCTCAAGAAAGAAACTGATTCATAAAGGAGAAATTTTAGTTAGATGAAATATAAAAGATATTGTATTTTAGATGAAATAGAAAAGGTTTTGTTTAGTTGATTTGAGTAAAAATTGAAATTGATAATAGATTAATAATATTAATATTAATTGGGTGCAAGGGTAATTAGGTAAATTCAATAGGTACCGACCAACCAAACTTTTAATGTTTCGGAATTTATATAATAGTATAGATTTATGGAGTTTTAAACTATGAAAATACATCTTATATTTTTTTATATATTATATATATTCTTTTATTAATTTACAGCTTCCGCATGAAAATGTTTTTCCGTTATGTTAACACATCAATTTTTTTAAATACGAAGACTTTTCATTACAGGAATAATATTGAATTTATGGACATAATTTCTAATGCAAGTATAATTCAATTGTATAAAAAAGTTAAAATAAAGAATTTCCAGGGAAAAAAATATAAAGTTTGAAAAAATCGTATAAGACGTCTCCACCGGCCTCGTATTATATTTCTAATAAAACATATTATTATATGTAGGCCATTGTTCCATGGAGAACCATCTTACGTGGAGAACCACTTAAAATGCATTAAAATTGCTTTATATATAAGGGCCCCACAGGGGCATTTTCACAAAAAGTCTTATAATTTTATCATCTATCTATTTATAAAAAAAATTACAATTTTTTTTTAATTTTCAAAAAATGATGACGTGGCAACATTTTTTTTTTTTTTTTTTTTGATGAATGGATAGAGGGTAGAATTATAAGACTTTTATGTGAAAGGGCCCCGCCAGGGGCCTTATATAAAGGGCAATTTTAATGTATTTTAAGTGGTTGTCCACGTAAGATGGTTTTCCATAGAGTGGGACTCATTATATGTATCCTCTATATATTCAAACATCCTTTCTACCTCTAATTTATTTTTTAACTATATGTATTTTCTATAAATTTAAACTCTTCTTATTTACAAATTAGAACTCCTATTTTACTTACAATAAAACTCTTACTTATATGTCTTACAAACACCTATTTTACTTCCAATAAAACTTTTAATTATATGTCTTCCCTATAAATTCAAACTCTTATTCTCAATAAATTTGAACACCTATTATGATTCTAAAACGTTAAAAGATAGTTTTTTTGGTTAGTAATATTTAAAATCCTAAAATTCTAAAAAATTTTAATATATTTATTTTCTATTATATCATCAATATTAAATTTTAATATTCAACACGGTTTTTTTAATGAACCGCTTTCTCGTTAAACGTGGTTATTCCTATTGAGCTGCTCTCTCGTTAAGATCAAAATCCTACTTTTACATATGTTACTTGTATTACAATGTTTATCCATGAAAAATCGAATCCTAAAAATGAAATAAAATTTATAACATCAATATCAAATCTAATTGCTTATACAATCTTTTCTAGTGAGTCGTCTTCCCGTTAAACACGTTTCGAGCCGATTTCATTTGTGATCGAAATTTCAACTTCATTACATATTATTGATGATACTTATATTATACAACTTTTTTCTTTAAAATAAAAACCTACATAATTCCAATTTTTATTTTTTCCAAGCTTTCTAAAATTTATGGAGTTTTAAAAAATAGAAAAAAACATCTTATTTTGTCTTTATATTATAGATATTCTTGTACTTATTTAGGGTTCTCGCATGAGAATGTTCCTTTATTATATTAACACGTCAGTTCTTTTCTTTTTAAATATTAAGACTTTTTTTATGAGATTAGTATTGGATTTATGAAAAATTTTCCTAATAGAAGTGTAAATAACTTGTATAAAAAATATATAATTTTAGAATATCATAAAAGATGTCACGACCATTCTTGTATTCTACTTCCAATAAAATTTTTAATTATATGTATTCTTTATATATTCATACACCTATTCTACTTCCAATATAATTTATAATTATATGTTTTTTGTCTAAATTCGAACTCCTATTCTATCTCCAATAGAACTTTTAATCATATGTCTTATAAATTTATATGTCTTCCCTATAAATTGAAGCTCTTCTTATATATAAATTCAAACACCTATTCTACTTCTAATATGTTAAAAGGTATTTTTATATTTATTAATGGTTAAAATTCTAAAACTCTAAAAAATTAGAAAATAGTAAAGCAAACATAAATGCACTTAAATACAAAAGCTAGGATATTCCTGTTACTTGCCTGAAAGTTGTCAAAGGCTCGAGTATTGAAAGTAATTAGTAACTTGTAAACTTCTGGTACATTATATCGAGATATGTATTCAACAAGCAATTACAACCATACTTTTTTCATGGTATTACAATTCCAGGACTATTAGGCATTAGCTTATATATACCTGCCCATCGGCTATTATCAACAAAACATGATACTGGTCATGACTTTGTTCAACAATAATAATTGCCATTTCAATAATTGGAATGAAATATGTTAAAAGATTTTTTCCAATCTTTTAATATTTATTTTTACTCTTATTCTACTTCCAATAGAACTTTTAATCATATGTCTTATAATTAAATATCTATTTTACTTATAATAGAACTTCTAATTATAGGTATTTTCTATAAATTTGAACTATTCTCATCTATAAATTCGAACACCTATTCTACTTTTAATATGTTAAAAGATAATTTTATATTTGTTAGTGTTTAAAATTCTAAAACTCTAAAAAATTGAAAAAATAGATTGAGATGATCTTAGAGCGTCACCTAAGCTCCCGCGTATCCTCCTTTATATATATATATATATATATTGATTGTTGAATGATTTTAAGTTTCTTGTACAACTTTCTTTTAAATTCAGTTCCATTATCATTTCTTAGAAGATGAACAGATGTTTTCTATCAGGACATATGAGATTAGCAATAGCAAATATGTCTGTTTTTCTTCTAAAAATGACCTTATTTTATAGACTAAATTGCAATTTGCAACCCTTTGGTTCGGATCAAAATCAGTTTAGTACTCATAGTTTGCATAATTGCACTTTGCATCCCTACGAATGTTTGGGCGCTGCAAATTGCACCCCTTTCGTGTATTTTTACCAAAAACCCAAGGATAATTTGGTAAATTCAGAATACTTAATTACATTTTGATCCCTAAAATATGAAATGTTCCATACATGAACCCTTGAACAAAAAGTTTCGAATTTTCATAAATTTTTCGAATTTTTCCTAATTTTTTTGAATTTTTCCTAATTTTTTTCGAATTTTCCCGTGCATCGTTTGGAAAAATTCTAAAAAAATTAGGAAAAATTCAAAAAAAAAATTATAAAAATTCAAAATTTTTTGTTCAAGGGTTCATGTATGCAACATTTCATACTTTAGGGATCAAAATGTAATTAAGTATTCTGAATTTACCAAATTATCAGGGGTAATTTGGTAAAAATACACGAAAGGGGTGCAATTTGCAGCGCCCAAACATTCTTAGGGATGTAAACTGCAATTAAGTAAACTATTAGTACCAAACTGACTTTGGTCCGAACCAAAGGGTTGCAAATTGCAATTTAGTCTATTTTATATCCATTTATGAGTCTTTCGCTTACGAGCGATCCTTTATTTCTTTATTTTTCTTCGGTAGGCATTGTTCTAAAAATCGATGATTAATTGAGATTAATCACATTAATTCCTGTTCCATGAATTACCGTACTGATTAATAACTCGAATATCCGATTAATTTCTAAATATCCGATTAATTCTTGGACAGTACATCTACCGATTAAGTCTCCGATTCCCGTTTTTTACAACACTGCTAGTAGGTAATCTGCATTGTAGTAGACTCCAGTACATATGATGAGTACATTTTGGCACAAAAAAAAGTTAGTTGCAACAAGGAACTTTGAGGAGGCATGAAAAAGAAAAAATGGAGCCTTAAAGCATCAAAATTTGGCTAAGGCATGGGTGAAATTGTTCGCCCAACAAAACATGTTCCTGCCTGACGTCTTGACTCGTGACACCGCGTGGAAGTACATGGAGTCTCCGCGATACCATGGAGCGCGTCGCGAAGGGCCCGTTCTATTCTTCGCCCCATCACGGAGCGTGCTGTGACAGATTCAAATTTCAATTTTAAATGAAGTGGGAAGGAGTATTTTTATTGGCTATTGCTAGTGGGCCTATGTGTATGGGCTTGGAGCATGTCCCATCTATATATATCAAAATAATTACAAGCCATCAGATCTAGACATTTAGTATGTAGTTTTTCTTTAAAAATATTAGGATTAGATAGTTGGAGGAGTAGCCTCCATCAATAAATATAGATACATATATATTGTTGTTGGGATTTATGGGTGATAGCATAAAGACAACTTAACTAGATTTCCCTGTACTTAATTTTTACTAAGTAGAACATACTATCACAACCAGAGTATGTTCTTGTAATTAAATAATTGTTGTCATGTAATAATTGTATGTCTTGGAAAAAGTTCATGCATTTGTTCAAGCCTCAAGGGATATATCAAGAAGACAGCAAGAATAAGAGTTACTATCACATCCTTGACAGTAAGATTACAAGAATACAATATGTTGCAACTTGCAAGTCACGATAGAAGGGCTACATCTGACAGCAGCATGGGACAACAACATTCTCACACTTGACAGCAAGTCTGGAGTTCCGACAGCAACTTTGGCGGGAGCTCATACTGTCAAATATCTGAATATTCCTTCGACATCAGACTTGGCTGTTAAGGTTACTATCTCAATGAATTATTTGATTTGGGGATTTTTCTCAGTCAAACCCGTGACAGTTTAGATGTTAAAGAAACAGATTTGCTGCAACACTCCATCGATTGTAGCAGACCTGCAAAGACTACGACATAAGCTTGAGAGATCACAATACAAGGCTGGTCAATTCAAAGAGTATGATATATCTACATCTACTAGAATTGTATTAGCTAGAAATAGAAAGAATCTAGGTTGCTTTACATGTATTGTTAACACTGTCTCTATAGCAATTTAGGAAAGTCACATGGGTGTGCAAATTGCAATGAGCTGCCACTTGAAAACGACAACAGCTCCACTACCCATGTGATAGGGACAATAGAGTATCTTAGTCTATTTAGATACACGTCTCTAATTCTTTCTGTAATGCTTCAACAGAAACAATCTTGTATCTCTCAAGATAACGAAGCTGGAGAAATATTTTCTCTAGGTTGTAGCACTACTTTCACAAGATAAATAAAACATTTATTTTGTGAGAAATCTTGATTCACTTACGTTTGCATATTACTACTGATAACTTGTAATCTTTATTATCGTTGTTGTTTTAAAGATTGGAATTTATCAGTATTGCATTCAAACCCCCCCCCTTCTGCAATACTCCGGGACCAACAACTGGTATCAGAGAAACATATTGACACACAAATCTGAGATCATGACGAGTGTTCAGAAGTCGAGTGGTATCAAGATTCCAGTCTTTGGTAAAGAGAACTACAATTTCTGGAAAAGAAAGATCTTCTTATTTATCAAAGCTGTCTATCCACTGTACATGAGAATCCTTGAGAACGGCCCCTTCATTACTCAGAAGGAAGTAGCTGCTGCTACTGTAAATGACGAAGTCATCCAGCCCACTGGGTTGCTAAGAGGCCTTCAGAGTACATAGAAACTGAAAAGGAGAAAGTAGCCTTGGATGACTACCTACAACTTATCTTGCTCGACTCTCTCACTTTAGACAAAGCCATGTGTGATAATGTCATGGGATGTTCATCTGCAAAAGAGATGTGGAGTAAGATAGAACTGCTGTGTGAAGGAAGTAAAGAGGTCAGAGAAAATCAAAGGCAAATCCTTGTATCACAATATGAAGCTTTTATGGCAAAGTCTGGTGAAGAACTCACTAACATGTTTGAAAGGTTCAGTAAGCTAATAGATGAGTTACAAATTCATGGAAAGTTCTATGACAAAAAGGAGATTAACATCAAATTTCTGCTCACTCTCCCTGAGCATCTTGAGCACAAAGTCAAAGTCATAAGAGAAGGAAGAAACTTGAATGATGTTTCTCTTGAAACTCTTTATGGTGTGTTTAAGTCATACGAACTCGAACTCTTTCAAAAGAGAGCTATTCAAACTGGAACCAAAGGAAAGATAGCAAACATGTCAGGAGCCCCTGTAGCTCATGAACCACAAGTAGCTCATCCAAGTGAACCTTCACAAAGTTCACAACCAACACAAGTGCCATCTTTGAAGATTGAAGAGGTGTTGGATGACGAGGAGAAGGTGGCTCTGCAGCTCAAAGATGTTGAAGATGAAGACTTCTACACAGTAGAAGAGATTGAAAGCATGGATAATCCAACCATGACTTGTATGGCTAAGAGATTCAAGAATATAAGGTTCGGAAGAGACAAGTCATATAAGCCACAGGGTCAAATATCTAACTTCAACAAGGGATGTTTTTCAAAGACTACTGGAGGTGCCACAAGAGGTGGATACAAGACAGGGATGGTGGATAGGTCGAAGTTCAGATGTTACAACTGCAATGATCTAGGTCATTTTTCTACTGAGTGCAGAAGGCCAAAACAGAATCAAAGATTTGAAAAAGGATCTGGAAATCAGTTTAAGAAGAATCAAGGAAGAGCCTATGTGACTGAAGAAAAATGCAAGATCAGAAAAAGTAACTACATGTATTCAACGAATGAATAATCCAAACATGTTACACAACCAATCAAATAATTATTTTTTGAGTAATTTAATTTTTTCATATTACTTATGGGACGAAATAAACACAACATTAAAAACCATATTTAGTATGTTTCTCTAAAATGTAAAGGGAAAATGTGATCTTTTAAAATAGACTTAATTGCACTTTGCACCCCTAGACTTAGCCGAAAATTCACTTCGCATCTTATTGTTCCGGAAATTGCAATTTGCACCCCTAATGTTTCAAGCCCGCTACATTTAGCACCCCTTTAACGATTTTAAGTTAACTTTGACTGTTACCGTTAGTCAAAATGAGGGTATTTTGGTCATTATACTCAATAATAATTATTAAGCTTAAATAATTTCAATTAATATTATAATTTTTAGATTTTAAGATTTACCAAAATTTTATTTATAATTTACATATTTTTAAAAATATAATTTGTATTTCAAATTTTTTTAAAATATTTACATAACTAAATTCTTGTAAAATATTATTTAAAATATAAACTATATTTGTTATAATTTTCAAAGTACAAACGAATATAAATTCAAGATTTCGTATTTTTTTTTCATTTTTTTAGAAAAAAAATCAACTTTTAAATTGTGTTTCTTAATTTTTTCAAAATAATTAAGTTTAATATATTAGTTAATGACTGAAATACCCTCAGAAAAATTGACGGTAACGGTCGTATTTGACGGAATTGAGTGAAAAGGGTGCTAAATGTAGCGGGATTGAAACAGTAGGGGTGCAAATTGCAATTGTTGAAACAGTAAGATGCAAAGTGCAATTTCGCCTAAGTACAGGGGTGCAAAGTGCAATAAAGTCTTTAAAATATGTGTTTTGGCCATCAAACACAATTGTTCTTCCTGCCTTATTTTCCCAATGGTACAGCTCCAAAGAATAGAAAAGTACGGCAGTTCGCAAAATGATAATGGTAGTTACTAATAAAAGTTCTGGACAAATGTTACACTTGAAGAGTGCATATATGGCATTGCATCCAGTTTCATACAAACTGCAACTAGTTATAAGTCTATAACTATAACTTATATTTTGCTGAACCATAAGTGTTTTCATGTTTGTACTCTTTTCTGGTACTAGGACAGTAGGACTATACATTTTAATTAGAAGTTTACAAACAATTCTGGGAATCACTAAATTACTGGACTTCCCTAATCATCATTCAATCTGATATCTTACGAAATGAAATACAATTCCATTGTACAGAACATGCTCGTACGATAATATTATGCAAGCCCCAACATCTCAACATGTTTCCAAATAAAATTCAAAAAGAAACTGTAGGATTTTTTTTTCCATATTATAGGCATTGATATATTGACCAACCATGTATGAAGGATGACATTTGCATTATCAATTAATCCTAACTTATAGCTTTGATTACATTAAAAACAAGCAATCACAACGTTTTACGTTTATATTTCTTGAGTATTTCGACTTCATAAACTGCAACACTTTTGCTCTCTAAAAATATAAATCAAAACTAATGGCACTTAACAGATAGGTAAATCCATGTAAATATACATCTGTATGGAATTTTCTCACAAAATTATATAACGTACAGCATTGACATAAACTTTTTATAATACATTGATATTCCGACTTCTTTTACATACTGAAGTTAATAAAGGATTTTACCACTGTACAAATCTGAGTATTATTTGTCATGTATTTAGAATAGTATATTTAATTTAATTAGGATGTCTGCAGGAAAAAAAGAAAAGAAAAGAAAGTGTATATACATTACTCAATCTTCTCTAGGAATCCACCGGGTCCACCATAGACTCTTACTGCGCTGGTTCAGCTCACTCATACTCTCATTCAGTGTTTTCAAAATCTTCTTTTGGAAACGAAGTGCCGAAGCCAATGCATTTCTCTGTGCTTTTTCCTTTTTCTTAGGCTTTATTTCCTGCCAAAAAATTTGACGCAGAGGGAGCTTAATAAATGAGTTGGCACCTCATTGGAAAATATGCATTCGGTAAGTATATTTTGCTGCTACGAAATCATCGTTATAAGATTTTTTTAGGGTGCTGAGCAAGGCATATCAGCACCCTTTCACACAAAAGGAGGTAGCAACAATGGTTAAAAAAAAACCGTTTGCACTATATAATATATTAAGACATAATAGACTTTTATTTAGCAAAATAAGAATAAACTTTTAGTTGAGTTAGAAACAAACTCTGAGGTTTTGAAGTTGCGCTTCTGTGAAGCCACCTTCCTTCTCTGTTCCGGACTTTGCCATTAACTGTATAATCTAGTTTGTAGCTTCCCCGTAGTCTTGCTGTGTAGCTCGAAAGAATTTCAGCATGAGGTTTTGCATGACGGACAGAGTCAAAAGGCCTTCGCGGACAAAATAAGGATGGGCTAAAGCTGTCTTCGCACTAGTTCTTTGTCGAGCTTTATATCGAACCATTGATGTAAGAAGCTCCCATCCTATTTCATTATCTAATGCCAACAATTCAAATCCTCTTCTGAGATCAGGGCTCGCACGGGGCTCTACTGTCTTTCTCCATGTAAGCAAATCATATTCAGCTCTCTTTAGCTGACGGTTAAATTGAATAAGACTGCTATCTGAGCGTAGGGCAGGGAATGCCTAAAAAAGAACAATGCCACTTTGTTAATCAACAAACACTGTAATGATAAAAAGTGTTTCGATATAAATCTAGAACACCTAGCTGTGAAATGACGAGTTGCATTCTATTAATTACTGAATAGAAATTATAAACAGAAAAGTACTTCGGATCTACATACATGAGTATGTAACATGACGATACATGAGTATGTAACATGACCATAATTTCGGCATGTTCACTAAATCTAAAATGCCAGGTTTATGATACTTCCAGCACTATTTGACCCAACAGCGAAAGTGATACTTCAAACACAGATGTTTCTTCTTCTAGCTAACATAGTGCATTTCATTGTTGGAATCTGTGCACAGTGGTACTTGTTTTACTTTTGCTTCTGGAATTAACATTTCTTAGTAGCCTTAAACATGCACCAATATAGTGAAGCATATGCAATACTTATCATTTTATCATGCAGAAATACACTACAATTTTGTGCTGTGTCAGTAAAAAGATCAAACAATGTGTATCTAAAACCAAATTGACCTGTGGCAACCCTGCTTTAATTGTACCGAAGTCTCGGTTATATGGATATTTAATTATTTATGATCATTAGAGCTAATTCTACTCACCATTTGTAAGAAAATGAGACCAGTACTGTAGATATCAAATCGATCAGGGAGATTCAACTGTTAAAAAATCATCATAGTGATGGAAAATAAGGTTAGTCACTGGTAAAATTAAAGAGTTTCTACGAAAGCTGTCAAAAACCAAGAGGGGCACCTGCCACAGAACAGGGGAAAGTGCAGTTGCAACAGGAGCTGATGGTGCAGATGGAGTTTGAGTGCTCATAATGTATTGCTCAGGTGCTGCATATCTGAACAGGAAATCACAAAAACGTTGGAAAGTCCATCTTATGAAAAATGCAGGATGTCACTGAAGTGAAATAATGATGTATCATTGTTCAGAGTGATTCAATTTCAAAGCATGATGAAGTTAACTTTTAATACTGAAGGTGTTAGAATTCTATTTAATGACAACACAAAACCTATAGATTAAATAAAGGAAGTCAGATTTGGATAACATTCCGAAGAGGACAGAAATTCACCAAACTATGAGGAAGTAATACCCAGTTAGAGTATTTGGAACTTGGAAGATAATTATCTTAATTATCAGACTACTACAGAGATGCTTGCTAATGCATATATGTGCTTTATAAAATCAACAAAATAGGGTCCTGGTCTCTGGCAAGAGATTGTTGCATCATAGTACTGTCCCCGCTAATTAAGCACGGATAGTATGTCGGCAACAATTGCTTGCCAAGGACCTGCACCCAAAAGATACTAAAAAAATAATAATCAATGTACATTATAAGGAGCCGGACACTGACTATGAGCACTTGAATGAACCAGTATTTCAGGAGGGAGGGAAAGAAAATATACACTCAACTAGTAAAGAAGTTGGGTTTAGTTCTCTTAGCTAAAACTTCAAAGACAATCATCTTTACCATTAGACTACAAAGCTGCTAGCCAATGCATATGTGTCCTTTATAATAAACAAAAAATTAGGAAGAAGTCTAAATGAATATACATTTCAAAGGAGTTGAACTTAATAACATAGCATTATTCTCAACACTGGGCTACAATGACTACATGCACTTGAATGTAGATAATACATGTGTGCTTCAAGTAATCAAATTAAAAGCAATTATCTACGTGTTTTTCAAAAAAGTAGAACCCATATCCTATTGATTATAGAGCAACAAATCCTAACAGCAGGGGTACAATGACTTGTGCAAGATTTAATACATAAATATTGTATTTATTCACTTAGCAAGCTGCAGGAGCTTGTTTTGCCACTGCACCCCCGCCCCCCGGCCCCTGCACACCCCCTTACATGATTATTTTTTATTTTTGGATCTACAAAAAAAATGGGGGCCAAAACCCAAAGTAACTAGTAACTAGCTAATTTGCAGTCAAGGTGCCCCAAGATACTCTTCATCAGGTCGAGAACAGGAACTTCCAGGAGAAAATCATCTTAGGCAGAGGTATTGATATTTTGACATTTTGGAGGTCTATTTTTTTGGTACTCCATTGTTTGGTTTCCATTGCAAGTTCCCAAATTTGGTATTTACTGCGGCTTATGCTCAGGCGTAGGTTCCACACAAAAGACAGAACGATCAGGTTTGATATGCAAACCAATCCAACTTGTGTGTTGTGTGGTCTAGAAAATAAAACAATAGATCATTTGTTCTGCATGTGTGATTTTCTTCGCTGGTTATCAGTGAATACACCCCATTACAAGCAACTGTAACAGTAATGTAGCCTTTTGGAATTCGTTAACTTCTAGCAAATGGGAGAGCCAGTTGACAAAATTATAAATCTCGTCTGCTTTGTACTATATTTGGAAGGAATGCAACCAAAGAACTCATGCGAATAAATACCAATCAGTGGCCGAGGTAGTCCAGACTCTAAAACTGGGCATTAGGAAGAAAACGACATCTTGTTTTAAGTTCAAAACTGCATTTAGGCATGATATTTCTTTATTTTTAAACTTGTACTAGCACTATAATAGACTGTGATGAGTTTCCTTGTCGCTAGACTTAGTTTGTTGATAGCTACTTATGACTAAGTTGGAGTTTGTTCCACTTGTTGTAGTGGTCCTCGGGTATGCCCCCGTATGTTGTATTTTATTTGTTGGGATAATACAATTACTATTACTTAACGGAAAAAAATCATCATAGTTGTAATCTTATATTGAATGTGTATATATATGCAAGAATCAAAGAGCACCTGAGCAGTGGCAAAGACACTCAGGAAAATATAGTTATCTTTAAATCTACAGATGATTCAAACAAAGCATGCCTACAAGGATAATAGCAATGTCATTGAGAATGGAAAGTACATGAAAATTTAAGTAGCTTGTAAAAATAGTTATTCTTATGCTTTTTCAACCAATCACTCAGGTCTTAAACATAGCAGAATGGATACCTTGGATCTAGTAGAAACTCCTTAGGAACGTAATTTATACCAACTCGCAAATCTGCAGCAGCTCCTAAATCGATGATTTTGAATGTGCGAGAACCTGCTTTGATTGAGCAGTGAAGTCATATATAATATGCATTTTGTAATAAATAAGAAAATCAAATGAGGCTCAAGTAAAAGCTCATAGAGCAACTACCTTCCGAAAAAATGATGTTTTGTGGCTTAATATCTCTATGAACAATCCCAGTCGAGTGTAGACTATCCAATGCAAATAAGATTTGCCTGAGAATTGTTTGAATGATCCTGTTCTCTCTTTCTATCCCTTTTGGCAAGTCTTGAACTTGTCCAAGAATCAGTGCTTCCACCTGCCAAGTTATCAAATTAGACATTTTACCAACATAACAGATTCATTCCTATTTTCACGAATAAGTTTTGACTAGTTATGGACATTAGTAGTTATTGTCTTATTGATCACTCCAATGTAAAAACGATAATGACAGATAGTCTTATGAAATTGCCAATGAAGAAAAAGGACCGAATGTACTAACATTGTAGGGAAAATCTTTACTCTGCATCAAATCGTAAAGTGTTGCTTCCCCTTCGAAACGCCATATGAGCCAATACTCACTTGTTTTCTTTGAAGAATTCTGAAATGCATATTGTAAATGCAAATATTTAATTTGGGTATGTAAAACAAAATCAGTAATAAACTGTAAGATTAGTTCAATTAATTACTTAGTTCCCTTCGATAATGAATTCGCTATATATGGTATCAGTATCAAACATAATTGAGCAAAACCTCAAGAAATCCATATACGAAATTAGCACAGCTATTCGAACAAGCCCTACGTGCACGCTCATTCATCCATATCTCTACTGCACCATATTCTGTAGCCTTCTTCAACACTAAATCCCCTGCCTTTTAACAACCACCAAAAGAAAGGTACACAATATTACTTCATTGTAAAGCAACTTTCGAATTTAGATAAGTGATCAAATCGCAATTTGCAAAGCAGACAAATCAATACTACTGCTGAACATGGATTATCAATATTCATCCAGTTCACAACTAAATACGTAAGATCGGCATCTCTCTAAGCTCATATTATCAATCATACCATTTCCAGTCTTCAACATTAAGCAGTGATATATAGACTAATGCAATGACGAAAAGAAATGCATACGAAGAAGTGCAAATTCAAAGAGGACAAATATCAAGTACCTTCGAAGGGTCATTCTTTAAGGAAACTCTATAGACAGTACCAAAAGCTCCCTCTCCCAACTTCTTACCCAAAACAAAATCATCCTGTCATGATCACACAAAAGCCCACATATTATATTACAGCAATCAAACATTCCAAGATTCTAATTATCTAAGAAAAAACATTCTAACATGCATGTATACTATAGTAAAACACACTATCTCTGTGTGTGTGTGTTACCTTTCTATAGGTAGGCCTAAAGAACCTCTCAACAAAAGCAAGAACAAACATGTCCCAAAAGCCAGGAGCCACACCAGGAGTAGCCCAAAGATAAGATAAAGTACCCAAAGCCAAAATCACACCAGGAACAGTAATAGTAAGCTCATTTGATCTAGGTAATGTACTTCTATAAATCATATCCCCACAAGCCATAACTGTACAAGGAAGCCCAACTCCAACACCCAAAAAAACATCAACTAACTGAACTCCAGAAGCACTAATTTGATGGGCTTTTGACCTTGATATACTTACATGTTTTTCATGTACTAAGGTTGTAACCTTGATCTTTTTTCCCAAGAATTGTGATGGGGGTTTTGAGTTAAGAAAATGGAGCTTAACTGTGCCTAATCCAACTCCAGTTGCAGCAAGAGCTGCCATTTTTATGAAATTTTAAGAAGGATAATGTATCTACAAGTATCTGTATATACATATATTTTTTCGTGTCTATAGATTGAGTTTGCTGGGAGTTTGCTAACCAGTAGAACTAGTATCTTAAGTTAAACTGAGGTTGCTTGTGTCTTGAAGGTTATTTCAGGTATTTTTGTGGTGGTGAATGGTTTGATCAACTTGTTAAATCTTGACCACTTATATTATTATTCTCTCATCTTGGACCTTGTTTGTGTGGGCTTTAACATGGGTTTTGACAACATTATTAACATAGATAATGAAATTGGGTTTGACAGTATCTTGGACCTTCTTTGTGTGGGGTTCATCACGGGCAAATATGGGAAGTTGTTTTGAATGGGCTTAATGTTTTCTAACCTTGGCATATCTGTTTTTTTTTATATAAAGGAAGTGGCTTTCAAAGAAAACAATCAGCCCAAGATAAAATTTGTGAGGTAGTTGTTGATGTCGAAGCTGATGACTCGAAAATAGCATTAATTTTTTTCAGAAAAAATTAACTACATGGTCAAACTTCTTTAACGTTCGTGTCGAAAAATCAAATGTCAATTATTGCTAAACAAAAATGGTAAATTTGCAATGCATCTCATTTTTACTTTGATATGATTTTTTTTTTAAATATTAATTTGAAAATCGAAACTGTAGCATTGAACATCAAAACTGCATATATAAGAATCCAACTACACCACCGATTTTTAGTTCGATTTTTTCACGCATTTCAATATGTTCGGACCGGATACTTGTAAATTATATTTTTCTTTATTTTTTTTATTTGTATAAGAATATAGAATCCATATTTTTATATAAAACAAATTTTTTAAAAAGAATAATTATAAATATCTCGTCCAATTATATTAAAATGAGTAAAAAAGAAGAATTGGAGTATGCAATTTGATTTCTGATATCATGACTGACGTTTTTGCTACAACTTTACCTGTGTCTAAAATTGACGGGGTCTAAAATTGAGGGGGGCTCAAATTTTATTCATTGTCCAAATGACTCTGTGGATGTTGGCTTCCTTTATTCTCCGTTAAGAAATTAAAATGATTAGCTAGCTAGTCTTTCAAAAAAGAATGAAATGTTGAAGCAAGTAAGCTACAGTGCTACACATGTTCTTTTTTCCTATCCACTGATTATCCTAGCTGACTGTGATTATAAACAACAAATCTCTCTTCTAGGATACTTAAATTTCAAGATTTCAAATTTTTAATTTATTTATGTATTTATAAATTCTCAAGGCACCTAACTACAGTAGAACCTCGATAAATGAATATTCGATAAATGAATAATCTCATCAAATGAATAATTTTTTCCGGTCCCAACATAATAGAGATAGTGCATTTTTGACCTCGATAAATGAATAATCTCAATTAATGAATAAAATTTTCCGGTCCCGAGCATATTCGTTTATCGAGGTTTAACTGTAAATTGAGCTGTATATATACAAGTTAGTTATGACAAATTTCGGTTCGATTTCGATTTTAATGTAGATTCTTTTTATTTACCCTATTATTATAGAGAAATGTTAGAGTTTATAAAAAAAATTCCAAAATCGTTCTCAAATGTTTAATTGGTAAGATTTGATTAAATATATTTTTAAAAATAATGAGATCCTTCATGTATTCATATAGACTCTACTAAATGAAAAAAATATACTTGTTATTCGAAAATAATTTCGGAAATAATTTCGAGATCCCCAGCATTACTTAGTATAAACCATGGTACGTAAGTCATAACACATATGATATGAAAGAGGACAATAATACTAGTTTTCACGGATTTATTAACTTAATATGGCTGGTATTTAATTTGAGCTTGACTTAACTTGCGACTACATAATTGTATAGGAACGTTCGACGTAAGTTGACATTTATATAATTCCAAATATTTGAAGAGATTGGGGAACCTGAGATGTATCTCAGGTAAATTTCCTGAGATATGTGGGATTTGTATATAAATATAGGATGAGTATTTTAGTAAAAACATGATTTTTTTAATTAGTCTTGCGGGCCCAAACAAATACTCTTATAAAGTAGAAATTTTTAATATTTTAGCAAAAATTCCCTGAAATCAATCTCAGGTCCTTTTTCTCATATTTGAATTACGTTTACTAATTAGAGGTACATGGAAAATAATCATAGAATAATTGATAGAGGTCAATTGTAAAATTAAGCTATGAGCCTATGACTTTTTGGGATAATAGTACTCCCTCCGTCTCATTTTTCTTTTCCCGTTTGACTAAAAACACGGGTTTTAAGACAATTGGTAATGAATATTGTTTTTTTATGGAGTAGTGGGTATTGAATATTGTTTTTAAGAAGTAATGGGTATTGAATATTGTTTTTAAAGAGTAGTGGGTGGAATAATGGGTATTGAATATAGTTTTTAAAGAGTAGTGGGTGGATAGTGGGTATTGAATATTATTTTTTAAGGAGTAGTGGGTGGAGTAGTGGATATTGAATATTATTTTTAAGGAGTAGTGGGTGAAGTAGTGAGTATTGAATATTGTTTTTAAGGAGTAGTGTGTATTGAATATTATTGTTTTTGGCTTAAAATAGAAAGGGGAAGAGTATTTTGATAGTCCCGATTTAGTAAACAGGAAATGTTTTAAGAGACAGAGGGAGTAGAGTTTATTGCAAGTCGAGTGATAACTTATCACTCGGGAGTTGCAGCAGAATTAACGTTGTATCTACAGTCGTGTATTTTTCTCCTTTGACTAGTAGCCTTGTGGAGTATTTGGAATTTAGAGATTTGGGGTAGATTAAAAGTTTGATCAAATAAAACTTCTAATGTGAGTGTTTGATTGTTTGAGGTTTGAGTTTAGAGGTTTGGGATCAAAAAGCTAATTTTGAAAAAGCTCATTTTAAGAATTTTTTCAATTAGAGGTTTGCTATGTGTCACAAGAAGTTACTCAAAAAGCTATTTACCAAACATTTTTATTCAAAATAGCTAATTTAAATCCGCTAATCAAAATAGCTAATTCACTCCGCTAATCAAAACAACTAATTCAATCCGCTACAACTAATAGCTATCAGCTAATTCCCGAACAAGACCTTAAATTTCAAATTAGTTATAAGAAGAAATAAGATTAAAATCATTTCATATACGTAGACCTTTCTGACACACCAATGCATTACACAAACACTACATAAAATTATGAAAGCTACAACCACAATCGCATTATGCATTGTCTTTTCCTGAAGATTATATTATCGGATTAGAGAATATTCTGACTTTTGAAGTCCGTATGCCAAAATCTACGAACTTAAAATATGTATTTATAGATACATGTGTGTGTTGAATAGGTGTGTAAAACACTCAAATTTTGTGTGAGTTGCTCGAACTTATTAATTCGTAAAATATTTGAATTTGGTTTGATAATAATTAATTTGTGTTTAAGTTTGAGCCATTTAAATATTTTACCCAACAAAGTTTGAGCTTCGGTTCGTAAAATTCGCGAATCTAATCGAATTTATTATTTTTAATATTATATATCATACATATATTTATATCTTAATTTTTAATATTTATAAATAATTTATATATGTAATCGAGTTGAACTCGAATCAAACTAAAGCCGAATCGATCATATTCAAGGTTTTATCAATATTTATGAGATCGATTTGAGTTTTTGAGCAAGTTCCAACATGTTCAGTTTTTTACGAATCAAGTTTCAAACTTAAAATGAAAGGTTCGATGAAGATGGAGTCCGAATTTTATATAATTTTGGATGATACTCGATCTTAAAGTAAATTATGCTCAAGGAGACAGGACTGAGATGAACGATATTCCTTTGTTCATTTCCTTCCTTTTTATTACTTATTTTAGGTTTTTTTTATTTATCACTTTGCATTTTTATTACATATTTAATTATTAATATTATTTCACTAATTATTCCTATGTTTATACACGTGTTTTCATTTTTTTTATATTGAATCAAAAGATTATTTAAGTAATTTTGTAACATCATTAATAACATAAAAGTGTATTAATTACACTTTCTTGATTTCACAAAAAATTCTGAACGATTAATAAACTGTTATAGGTGAGCAAAATTCGATGCTAATCAAGGAATTTACTTTCGAGGAATTTATTGATACAGTCAAATAGATGCACCCCGATAAAGCCTCTGGGCCTGGCGGTTTAAATCCCGGTTTCTTTCAAAGCTTTTGGTCTATTATGGGACAGGAGGTTTTTTCATTTTGCAAGAGTTGGTTAGAGTCGAAGACTATACCAGGTGAATTCAATAATACTAACGTTGTGCTTATTCGTAAAAAAGAAAATGTTGCTTGTATGAAAGGCCTTAAACCTATTGCTTTACGTAATGTATTGTACAAAATTCTCGCTAAAGCGTTGGCTAATAGGTTGAAGTCTGTGGTCGAAAAATCAGTCTAAGTATAACAGACAATGTCCTCATTGCTTTTGAAGTTATGCATTTTATGAGGAATAAAAATAGAGGGAATGAAGGAGAGTTAGCTCTTAAACTTGATATTAGTAAAGCATATGATAGGGTGAGTTGGAAATTTCTTCGGCAAATGATGGGTTTTTGTGATACTTGGATTGATTGGATGATGATGTGTGTCAAAACGGTGTCCTACAATTTTTGCTTGATTGATTTTTTGGTGGGGTTTGTTCTGAAAAGGGGTTTAAGACAAGGGGATCTGTTGTCCCCTTATTTGTTTCTTTTATGTGTTGAGGGACTGTCGAATGTTATTGACAATGCTTCAGTAGCTGGAGATATTCACGGGTGCCAATTCAATCCTCAAGCGCCTACGATATCTCATCTCTTATTTGCAGACGACATCTTTTTATTTTTCAAAGGGACCAATGAGGAAGCAGGTAATATTAAAACTTTGCTGGCCAACTATGGGAGACAATCGGGACAATCCGTTAATTTTCAGAAATCAGAGATATACTTCAGTGCTAACGTTCGTCGAGACAAGCAAGTGGAGATAGCAGACATCTTGGGAGTGCACAATGACATTTCAAATACTAAATACCTTGGTCTTCCTTCTTTGGTTGGTAGATCGAAAAAACGTGTCTTCGGTTATTTGAAGGAGAGAGCTTCTAAACGTATTCAGTCATGGCAGAATAAACCAATTTCGCGTGCTGGAAAGACAGTGCTTATAAGAAATGTAGTCCAAGCTATTCCAGCCTACACTATGTTTTGTTTCTTGCTCCCACGAACGTTATGTCAAGAATTGGAGAGGCTTTTCAATAATTATTGGTGGAGTGCTTCCTCGAGCAGGAGGAGAAGTGTGAAATGGCTTTCTTGGGCTAATATGAGTCTGTCAAAAAAAAAGAGGGGGTATTGGATTTAGAAGTCTATATGGTTTTAATGTTGCTCTTCTTGGAAAGCACTGTTGGGACTTCATGCATAATCCTGATTATCTTGTATCCAGACTGTTCAAATCTCGTTATTTTCTTACGACTCATCTACTGAAAGCAAAGAAAGGCAATGGTGTGAGCTTCATTTGGAATGGCATCTGGTCAGCTAAGGAGTAGTTAATCAAAGGTTACAGATGGATCATTGGAGATATACTTCAGTGCTAACGTTCATCGAGACAAACAAGTGGAGATAGTAGACATCTTGGGAGTGCACAATGACATTTCAAATACTAAATACCTTGGTCTTCCTTCTTTGGTTGGCAGATCGAAAAAACGTGTCTTTGTTTATTTGAAGGAGAGAGCTTCTAAATGTATTCAGTCATGGCAGAATAAACCGATTTCGCGTGCTGGAAAGACAGTGCTTATAAGAAATGTAGCCCAGGCTATTCCATCCTACACTATGTTTTGTTTCTTACTCCCACAAACGTTATATCAAGAATAGGAGAGGCTTTTCAATTATTGTTTGTGGATTTCTTCCTGGAGAAGGAGGAGAAGTATGAATTGGCTTTCTTGGGCTAATATGAGTTTGTCAAAAAAAAAAGTGGGTCTTAGTTTTAGAAGTCTATATGGTTTTAATGTTGCTCTTCTTAGAAAGCACTGTTGGGACTTCATGCCTAATTCTCTTATATCCAGACTGTTCAAATCTCGGTATTTTCTTACGACTCATCTGCTGAAAGCAAAGAAAGGCAATGGTTTGAGCTTCATTTGGAATGGCATCTGGTCAGCTAAGGAGGAGTTAGTCAAAGGTTTCAGATGGATCATTGGAGATATACTTCAGTGCTAATGTTCGTCGAGACATGCAAGTGGAGATAGCAGACATTTTGGGAGTGCACAATGACATTTCAAATACTAAATGCCTTGGTCTTCCTTCTTTGGTTGGCAGATCGAAAAAATGTGTCTTTGGTTAATTATTTGAATGAGAGAGCTTCTAAACGTATTCAGTCATGGCAGAATAAACCGATTTCGCGTGCTGGAAAGATAGTGCTTATAAGAAATGTAGCCCAGGCTATTCCATCCTACACTATGTTTTGTTTCTTACTCCCACGGACGTTATATCAAGAATTGGAGAGGCTTTTCATTAATTGTTGGTGGATTTCTTCCTCGAGAAGGAGGAGAAGTATGAACTGGCTTTCTTGGGCTAATATGAGTCTGTCAAAAAAAAAGAGGGGGTCTTGGTTTTAGAAGTCTATATGATTTTAATGTTGCTCTTCTTGGAAAACACTATTGGAACTTCATGCATAATCCTAATTCTCTTGTATTCAGATTGTTCAAATCTCGGTATTTTCCTACGACTCATCTACTGAAAGCAAAGAAAGGCAATGGTTTGAGCTTCATTTGGAATGGCATCTGGTCAGCTAAGGAGGAGTTAGTCAAAAGTTTCAGATGGATCATTGGAGATGGGAAAAGTATTGTAGCCACGAAAGATCCTTGGTTACGTAAAAAGTTGGATTTTTATGTTGAATATAGTCATGAAGGACGGAATGAGCTAGTTGAAAGTCTTTTTCTCCCTAATACAAAGCAGTGGAATGTAGAGTATGTGTAGAAGAGTTTCCTGGAGGAGGATGCCAAGGCAATTCTTGCAATTCATATCCCTCAAAGAAATATCAACGATAAGGTGGCTTGGTCTGGTACTTCTAATGGTGTCTACACAGCAAAATCAGGTTACCATTTTTGGTATCATAGAAATATTGATACATCCGCTATTCCATAGAGTTCAGGTTGGAGTAAGATCTAGAGGTTATCGATTCCTAATAAAAGGAAAATATTCATTTGGCATTTTTGTCGTAACAGTGTACCAGTACGAAAAAGTGTTATTCCCAGATTACACACTTTTATAATTATAGAAGGGGGGTTGAATACAATTCTTGATAATTATAATTTCTGATAAAAACCACAGAAATCTATAAGGAGATAATTGCTGAATGAGAAATGATTCACAAACACATAAAAATGGTTAAATGTACCACCTGAGATTTTTATTCGAAGAAAACTCTGTGATACAAATGTACACAGCTTCTGTTTTTACAACTCTTTTCTTCTAAGGATATTCAAGAAACCCTAAGCAAATATGTCTGTTTTCTTAGTTTCTAAAGAGTTGCTACACTTGGTTATATATCCCAAGTTTACAAGTACTACAGGAATAAGATAATATTAATCTAATTCAAGTTGACTTGCTACTCCACTCCAAATCCACATGTAGCCGGAAGGTTGTCCTTGTGAACAGATATGTCCCCTGCACCTTTCTTGTATGTAATGTGTAAATGGAATGCTTCTTTCTTCTACATTTCCAAAGTATGGCTGCCATACTGCTTTTTATACCTACTATCAACCCATGTGATCTGTCAATCAAACTTGTCCTTATCAACTGCTAATTCCCAGCTAGCATAGAAGAAAGTGTTAATGATTATCCGTTGATGTTGTACACAGTCATCCGTTGATGGTAGTTTGAGCTGTATCCGTTGATAGAGTAGATTTGAGTTGTATCCGTTGATAGCGTCATATCTTCATCCGTTGATACACTTTCACTTAGACAGAATTACATAGCATAGCTTATTTACAATTGGCTACCCTATTCTGCCTATCCAATGATGGTCAACATGACTCTGAATAGAAACACTATCAACTGATAGCATAGAGGTACTGCAGTATGCTACAAAACCTCATCCGTTGATGAGCTACCTGTCAACGGATAGAGTTATAATGTCTCATCCGTTGACAGTTACAAAACTTGATTTATACAATTTTGATTGATTGTGAAGTTATCATCAAGTACATCATATTCCTAACAATCTCCCCCAATTTATACTTGATGGCAATAAAGCATAAATTTAGGACCTTGATGACACCAAAACATTCCTAAGAATATATATAGAACTATGCAAAAATTGTATTAAGCTACAAAAATTAAAATACAACAAGTTTGAGAAATTTACAGAGAAGTGCTCCTCTAGACTGAGCATATTAATATTGTTTCTTCTCTCTGGTTGGCATCACCCTTGATTTTCCTTCTTTGGCAGAGTTGGACTCAATTTGCATTTGGAGTTGCCTATAGAAGGCATCTTCCTCAACAACTTTTGGATTTAGCTTTTGTTGTAACCATCTCAGGTATTGAGAACTAGCCTTTGATAGTTGGTCTTCTAACCTGAAGAATCTCCTGTTACCATCTTCATCCCTGAACTCCATCATCCAGTAGGGTTGAAGATGAATTTTCTGTCCATTGAATGGGATCTTCATCTTTCTTGGTAGTCTTGATGGTGAGTTCCATTCTCTCCTTATCTGTTCTATTCTGTCCAGTATCTCCCCTTTTGCTATCCTGGAGAACCCTGTGTTTCTCTTGATTGCAGAGAACACTTTGGTTAAGGTCAGATAGTTTTCTCCAAGAACCCTCTGTAGTGGCCATTTCCTTTCCTTTCCTCCCTTGTATACAAAGACCAATCTCTCGGGCAAATGTTTATATTTGTCAATTCCTCTTACTTCTGACAATTCATCCAGATACAGATTCATGCCAGAGTATTCTTCAATATCTGCCTGATAGATAATATCATCCTTGTTTTCCAATATTGGCTGCTTGACAATAGCAGGTACCCTAGCAACTTGAATTGGTTCCTTTGAAGGTTGCTTCCTTGGTATCCTTTTCTTCTGTTTAGGCTTCTGTTGAGGCTTCAGCAAGAATGAAGGAACCTCAATGGAGTCAAGATTCATTGGTTCCTCTTTAGGGAGTATAGGGTCACCATGGAAATTCACAGCTGGGTCGAATACTTGTGCAGAAATAGATTGTGATGAGCCAACAGTTTCACTTCTTTCAATTTCTGGAGAGACAGGCCTCCTTGCCTTTGATTTCACTCTCCTTTTGGATTTGGGGACTTCCTCAGGTTCCCTCATTTCATCCTCTACCTCATCCATTAACTCCTGAGCCAGCCTGGCTTGCTTCTCATCTGAGTTTTCATATTGATTTTCTTTACTTGGATGAGCTTCCCTTAGAAGTTTGGAGGTCTCCTCTCTTTTTGCTTCAACAAATCTAGGATGGTTGTTGGATATATTTAGCACTTTTCCATTCCTTATTATCACAGCCATCCAATCTCTTACACTCTTATTTGTCTTTTCCTTGAACTCTTTGATTGTATTTCCCATTAGCTTCTCATCATCATCCTTGGGAAATGGAAAGTCCAATTGTAACTTGTTCTTCCCATTTGCCTTTGGTGGAGAGTAGGCTCTGGTTCTTATGTATGGTTCAAATTCTTTGACATAAGATGGTTCAGCATCATAGAATGTAGGAGCCACAATCTCTGGAGTGAGCACCTTCAGAATTATGGTTGATATTGTTGGAGCTGAGGACTGAGTAGAGAACAGAGTTGATACAATTGATTCATTGATCATTCTCTCTGTCCTCAGAATTCTTTCATTTGCCTCCTTGTTGATCTTTTCTAAGGCTTCTATTCTGGCTTGCCTTTCACCATCTGAGATTTCTGATATACTTTGAACCTCAGGCAACACCATTTTCTTCTTCTTCACAGGGGAAGCCTCTATAGAGAACTCTGTTGGATTGACCACTATAATTGGTTGTTGCTCCCCCTCACTCTGTGCTATCTTGCTACTGGATGCTGGAATTTGACTAGCTGCAACAACAACCTTTTTCTCCCCCTTTTTGTTAGCATCAAGGGTTGGAGATGAGGCTGCAAGTAGCTTTTCCAGTAGCTCAGTCTGTTTGGCTTGATTGGCAATTACTGTTTGCATTTGAGATTCTATACTATCCACTCTGGAGGAAAGATGCTGAACTGATTTGGCCAGACTATCTTCCTTCAATAACTTGCTAGTCAGCACCTTCTGAGTGGTAGTAGGGGCTAGTGCCTCAATCCTGGCATCTAGTTCCACTTTCATTTCCCTTATTGCAGTTTGCACCTCCTCCTATTGGGTTCTTTGAATAACCATATGCATCTTGTGAAGTTTGAGGGAGGCCAATATTTGCTGAAGGACAGCCTTCCTCTGTGGATCTGCATTCTGGTGCTCAGCCATAGCAGATTGATATTGCTTCATAATCTCCACATTGAAGTCACCAACCACAGTGGTAGAAGAAAATAACCATTCTGGAGTATCTTCCATATTGACTTCTTCTTCACTTGAGGTGCTAGCACTGTCATTATTGCCAAACTCTTCACTGTCAGCATCTGAAGGCAGAGCTGTCAAAGCTTCCTTTGCTCTTTGTAGAGATTGAGAGGTGTGCACTAGGTGCATTGCCTCCTCTGCCTCCACATTGCCCTGTTGTGCCATGACTTGATAGGTAGAAACAGGATGAGTAAAGGTTTCAGGATCCAAAGAGATGGAGTCAATAATTGACTGATATTCTTGTCGAAATTCCATCTCCTTAGAGGCTTCATTAACCTCCATTAACTCACTAGCAATGGCTGAATCTTCCTGCCTTATTTCTCCTGTAGTCCCTGTTGTGCCCAAAATCTCCATGGACTAGATTTAGGCCCATTAATCAATAAGGTCCGATCCATACAAGTTAGAAGATTGATCCAATACGAGCCAGGAAGATCAAATAGAAGAAATGACTAAAGAAGTACGAATAACAGGAGGTTCCCCAATGGTCAGGAAGCTGAGCTGAACACTCGAAGACCAGGTTCCTCCCAGCCGAGGAGTTCGAATTAGCATAACAACAGCCATAGAGATGATAAAAGCATATAAAAAGTTATCCAGTCTAACTAGTTTGTTATTTGTGCAGGTACTAACACCAAAAGGGAGGTTCCTAAGTGATATGTCCCGAAATAAGGAGGTCCCTGAGAAACAGGCTCCTGAAATGTAGGTTCCTGAGCACCAGGTTCCTACGAGTTGCCAACAGAAAGTTCTAGAAGCCATCTAGAACAGATAAACGAATTGGTATCTGAGTATGATTCTAGGGCGCAGATGATCCTAGAATAACTCTAACCAATGAGAGAAAAATAAGTAGGGTACGAACTCGAGTTCTACTCCACTTAGCCAAACTAGTTCGTGAAAGGCTCTAAAGGAACCTGAGTCCAACACGAATTAGATGACCGAATGCAGCTATTCCAGTAAGAGACGAAATCATACTAGAACTACGTGAGCTTGATCCCTATAAATACAAGGGTACGTAGGCACCTCAGGGTACGACGCATTAAGTTCTCTAGTTTTCTCTAAAGGCACCTGAGATTATTGGAGATACCCTCGAGCTCAGCTCAACCCCCACAAACACAACCCAAACCTTTCGTAGAACAGTTGATCGCTAGCCTATACAACTACCTGTAAACCTCACATAAGTTGATTACGAAATCCACTCATCAACATTGGCGCTAGAAGGAGGGGCAAGTTAATATCTTAAGAGTGGAAAAGATGTCAGGCAGCTCGGAGAGCGAAGCAACCCGTTCTGAGCGACAGGTTCATGAGGAGAACGCATCTCCTCCCAGAGCACCGAAGGTCACTAAAGCAGCCATGATGGAAATCCTAAAGACTGTGGGAGAACGTTTATCGACTTTGGAGCAGGCTTCAAGCAAAAAGAAGAAAAAGAAGGCAAAGAAGAGCAAGAAGTCGAAGGTTACTCCGAAACAGTTGAATTTTGAAGAATCTGAGAATGGAGAGGAGGTTCCTGGCGATGGTGAAGAACTGAAAGAAGGTAATGATGATGAAGATATGGAGAATCCTGAGAAGAATAAAACTGGTAGCAAGGACCGTACAGGGTCCAAGAAGAAGAAGAAAACCAAGACTGGAGGTTCCTCAAAGAAAAAGAAGAACGATAAAGACCCATCTGTCGAGATAATTGAAGAAAAAAGCACGGATTCAGATGAGGATACTGAAGAATCAAGTGCTACAGGGTCGCAAGAGGAAGAAGGGACGAGTAAGAAGACAAAGGCGGAAGCTGTTGGGGAGGTGACGGCAGAAGATGTCAAGAAAATTTTGGCTCAACTCAAGGACGAAAAGAATCTTGCTGTGAACCCTATAACAGCTTCTCCTTTCACCAAGAAGGTTCGAAAGTCGGCTTTGCCTAGGTCTTACAGGCCCTCAAATGAGTTGAAATTCGATGGGACTACTGACCCCATTGAGTACCTTAGTCGTTTTGACACAGAGATGGATGTTTATCAAGTGAAGGAAGCCACCAGGTGCAGGTTACTAGCTGCAACTCTACAGGGCGGAGCCCATCAGTGGTTCAAAAGGTTACCTGCAGATTCGATTGGTTCTTGGGCAAGCATGGGGAAGCTCTTTGTCACTCAATTCAGAGCATCTGTTGCATTTGCCCCACCGACCAATACCTTAGCCAATATCAAGCAAAGACCTAGTGAGACATTGACAGAATATTTCAAGAGGTTTAATGCAGAGGTTCCTAAAGTTAGGAAGGCATCTGAGGAAACAATAAAGAATTTCTTAATCGCTGGAGTCAAAGGAGGCTCAGATTTTTGGAAAGCACTGCAGGGAAAAGAACCAGAGACGTTAGCGGATTTTTATGCCCAGGCAGAACCCTTTCGACTGGTGGAGGAGTCTCTAGCTGAATTAAGGAAGGATCCAGATTTTGTAAGGCAAAGTGGAAGCAAGAGGTCGAGACAAAGAAGCCCCAATGGTCGTGACAACAAAAAGGTGGTTAGTCGCACATCCCAGGTGAAGCCTGAAGCTGTGAATCCTACTAAACCTGTCATGAGTCAGGTGCCGCCACCAGCTTCCTATAACAACAATAGACCAGAGAGACCCGTCTATGAAACTTTCACCCCTTTGGTAGCTCCGATTGATCATATTTACGCAGTGAATGAGAAGTCCTCATGGTTTAAGAAGCCTTTCAGAACCGGTCCCCCAGGAAATAAGAATGAGCGCCCCTACTGTGACTTCCATGATAATAATGGGCATAATACTGCAGATTGTCGTCACCTCAGAGATCTAATTGAAACTCTAATCAGACAAGGGCAATTGAGTGAATGGGTGGCTCAGGAAGGAAAAAAGTATAGAGATGAGAAGACTCAGAAGACACAGACACAGGAACCTGTCGTGATGGAGGGACCACCTAAGGCTGGGTGCATACGCACAATTATAGGAGGTCCCCATATTGGAGGAAGCAGCAGGAATGCCATGGAGAGGTATACTCGTGAGGCTAAAGAACGTCCTTTAACCAGTATTTACAGTCTGTCCCAGAGGTCCCCAAAGCTGTTTGAAGGAGAGGATGCAGATTACTTTCACTGAAGAAGATGCTTCCTGGGTACATCATCCCCATACTGACGCTTTGGTTGTTGAGGCAGGAATTGGATCTTATGAGGTTCATCGAGTGCTAGTGGATAATGGAAGCTCTGTAAACTTGTTATCTTACTCAGCTTTCAAGAAGATGCATTTTCTGGATAAAGACTTAACTCCAACAAACGATACCTTGTACGGATTCACCAATAATCAGGTTCCTATCAAAGGTAAGATTCGTTTGCCAGTAACCTTAGGTGATAAACCATGTTGCATTACACAGTTGGCAGAATTCATTGTTATAGAAGAGAATATGAATTACAATGCTATTTTGGGAAGACCCATTTTGAAGGAGATGAGGGTAATCACCTCCATTTACCACCTCACTATGAAGTTCCCGACGCCAAATGGAGTTGGCATAGTTCGAGGATGTCAGTATGAGTCTAGAGAGTGTTACACCAAAGCTTTGCAACATGCTGCTAGAGCCGCTAAATTGCCTGAGCCTATGGGCGAGTTTCCTGATAGTTTTCCAGGAAAGAACCCAGACAAGATAACGGTCGACCTGCGCAGTTCGCCTTTGGAAGGTTTTGTGTCAGCCTCCTGTAGAGCTATAAGAATTGAAGAGATCATAGAAGAGGAACCTCATGATGAGATTCCCGTTTTTCGGGGACCAGATACCCCCTACTTACTGATAGAAGGAGCACCCCCTACGGATAAGGATGGTGATGTGTGTATGGTAGAAGGGTTGGATGAAGAAAAATCCCGAAAACTGAAACATAATGGATGCAATGAAGACAGTCTGCCAGCATCAAAGAGAAGGAATGTCATGCATGAAGTGCAGGAACCGTCTACCGTCCAGGAACCTCAAGAGGACTCAACCGCAGAGATGGAGGTAGACTTAGATCCTCGAATGCCAGAAACCATGGTAAAGGCTGGACCAGCTGGTGAAACTCTGGATGTGAAGATCAATGACAAAGATGGTATAAAGGTGTTGAAGATTGGAGCTCAACTCGATCCAGCCTTAAAAGAATCTCTCATTACTTTTTTGGGCAGGAATCTGGATGTGTTTGCATGGTGTCATGCAGATATGGAAGGGATAGATCCAAGGGTCATGTGTCATAAGTTGAATATTGATCCAGAAAAGAAAGGAGTGAGACAGAAGCGAAGACCAGTTAGTGGAGAAAGAGCCCAGGCATTGAAAGAAGAGGTCGACAGATTATTGGATGCAGGATTAGTTAAAGAATCTTTTTACCCAATATGGTTGGCAAATCCTGTTTTGGTAAAGAAACCTAATGGAAAATGGAGAACCTGTGTGGACTTCACAGATCTCAACAAAGCATGTCCGAAGGACAGCTTCCCACTGCCACGGATTGATCAGTTAGTGGATGCAACAGCTGGACATGCCCTCCTTAGCTTCATGGATGCCTATTCAGGTTATAATCAAATCCCTATGTATGAACTTGACCAAGAGCATACTTCTTTTATTACGGACAGAGGTCTTTATTGCTATGTATGCATGCCATTTGGGTTGATTAATGCTGGAGCTACATATCAACGGTTAGTGAATATGATGTTTAAAGACCAAATTGGCCATACTATGGAGGTATATGTGGATGATATGTTAGTTAAGTCTAAGGAAGCTGTTGACCATGTAAAGCACTTAGAAGAAATGTTTGGAATCTTGCGGAAGTACAGAATGAAGCTGAACCCCCAAAAATGTGTGTTTGGGGTAGAATCAGGAAAGTTTCTGGGTTTCATGGTAAACCACAGAGGTATCGAAGCCAACCCAGCCAAGATTAAAGCATTGATTGATATGAGGTCTCCGAGAACTGTGAGAGAGGTTCAATCTCTTACAGGAAGAGTTGCAGCTTTGAATAGGTTCATTTCGAGGTCCACTGATAAGTGTCAGGAGTTCTTTAAAGCCATAAAGAAAGGAAACAAATTTGAGTGGACCACAGAATGTGAGATAGCGTTTGGAAAGCTAAAGGAGCATTTGGGGAGCCCCCCACTGTTAGCCAAACCTGTGGATGGAGAAACATTGATACTTTATTTGGCCGTTTCAGAGTATTCCATTAGTGCAGTTCTGGTTCGAGAAGAGAATGGACAGCAGAGCCCAGTTTACTATGTTAGTAAAAGGTTACTTGACGCAGAAACGAGGTACACAGGAATGGAGAAGTTGGTTTTCGCATTGATTCTGGCTTCCAGGAAGCTGCGACCTTATTTCCAAGCTCACAAGATTGAAGTAAGAACCTCATATCCACTTAAGCAAGTGATGCATAGGCCAGAAACCTCTGGAAGAATGTTAAAATGGGCTGTAGAGCTAGGACAGTTCGACATAGAATATAAGCCAAAGACAGCAATCAAAGCTCAAGCTTTAGCAGATTTCTTAATCGAGTTTCCACCTCATGTAGAGGTTACTGGCCAAGAGGGGCCAAAAGAAGTGGTGGAAAAACAGGCAGACAATGACAACTGTGCACCTTGGTGGACACTGTATGTGGATGGAGCTGCTAACAGTGGTGGAGCAGGTGCAGGCATAGAATTAGTTAGTCCAGAAGGGCACCAACTCTATAGCTCAATTCATTTTGCTTTTAAAGCCGCGAACAATGATGCAGAATATGAGGCATTGATTGCAGGACTCAAGTTGGCTTTGGAGATGAAAGTAGAGAATATCAGGGTGTTTAGTGATTCAATGTTAGTAGTTTGGCAGATTCGTGGTGGTTTTCAGGCGAGAGGGCCGAGAACAGACTTATATTTGAGATACTCCCAGGAGTTGATCGCAAGGTTCAGAGAGGTGAAGCTGGATCAGGTACCTCGAGGAAAGAATACCAAAGCGGATGCATTGGCCAAGTTAGGGTCACAAAGAGAATCCACGTTATTGGGGGTAATTCCACTTCAAATCCAGGAGCAACCAAGTGTTTTCAAGGAAGAGGTAATGGACATTGAATTTCCAGTTGAAGATTCCTGGATGACCCCAATATATCGTTACCTGGACAAAGGGGAGCTACCTCCCAATCAAAGTGATATCAGGAAGCTGAGGTATCGAGCAGCCAGGTATGTAATTTATGATGGAGTTCTGTATAGGCGAGGATTCAATCAGCCTTTGCTCAAGTGTGTAGCTGGAGAACAATGCAAGTATATCCTCGAGGAAATTCATGAAGGAGTATGTGGAAATCACTCGGGGGGTAATTCTCTAGCCATGAAAGTCCTTCGACAAGGATATTATTGGCCAACCATCAAAGCAGATGCTACGAAGTTTGTGCAGGCATGCAGTAATTGTCAGAGGTTTGCAAATTTTGATAGTCGTCCTGTAGCCCCTATTAAACCGATTGTTAGCCCCTGGCCATTCGCTGTTTGGGGGATAGACCTCATTGGAGAGCTCCCGAAAGGAAAAGGAGGAGTGAAATACGCAGTGGTCGCAGTCGATTACTTTATAAAGTGGGCGGAAGCAGAACCACTTGCTAAGATTACAGCGTCAAAATTGACTGAATTTGTGTTTCGAGCTATTGTATGCAGGTTTGGCATTCCACAGAAGCTGATTTCTGACAATGGGAAGCAGTTCGATAGTAGAGAGCTTAGAGGATTGTGTGAGCAGTTTGGAATCAAAAAAGCATTTTCAGCAGTATATTATCCGCAGAGTAATGGACAGACTGAAGCAGTGAATAAGATTATCAAGCACACTTTGAAGACAAGGCTTGAAGATAAGAAGGGAAGCTGGCCAGAGGAGCTTCCTGGAGTCTTGTGGTCGTATAATACCACGCCTAGAACTACAACTGGTGAGTCTCCTTTTACCCTCACTTATGGTTGTGAAGCTATGGTACCTGTGGAAGTTGGAACAGGTTCCTTGAGAAGAAAGTATTTTGATCCCGAGAGCAATGAGGTCAATCATAGACTGTATTTGGACATGGTTGAAGAGTTGAGAGCAGATTCACAAGTGAAGTTAGCAGCATATCAACAGAGAGTTCGAAGGTATTACGACAAAAAGGTGAAGGCAAGACCTTTTAAAGTCGGAGACCTAGTTCTGAGAAAAGTCATGCCAAATACCAGGGTTCTGGCACATGGAGCTTTTGGAGCAAATTGGGAAGGGCCTTACCAGATAAAGTCAGCCATTTGGGAAGGAACCTACCACTTGATGGATATGGATGGGAACCTCATTCCGAGAGCTTGGAATGCAGAACATCTCAAGAAGTATTATCAGTAACTCTTTTATGTGTTTTTCTTAGGAAAAGTAAGGCTCTTTCAGCCCAAGAATAAAGGCAGCTTATTAGTTATAGCTGACCAGTATTTTGATTCCAGTATTCAATTATGCATGTACTCGGGGGGTACTTAATGTGAACCTCTCTACTTGCAAGACGATTTTGTTTTAAGTATTGAGCGGTGTATAGCTCTACGTTGAATATTTTAAGTGCATTATTTGCAGCTATAGCTCCTTAATAGTTCTTTTACGTAATAATCATTACCCAAAAGAACTGGGGGGTAGTATTCCTACTTAGACAGTATTGCACATGCTATGATTTGATATTTCATATGCCAATTTGAAATTTTTGAAACAGGTTACCTAGATTAACAGGTTCCTGTAGCATTGTGTTGCATTTTGCAGGTTACCTAAGCTGACAGGTTCCTGTAGCATTGACAGTATGTATGAAGTATGAATATGAATTGACAGAATGTGCAGACTACGATTGATTGACCAGAATTAGCTTGTGGACAGATTGTTGAGAAAAGGATAAAAGTCCCAGGTAGCTTCCTGGGCATCGAGCAAAGCCCCAGGTAGCTTCCTGGGCATTGAGCAAAGTCCCAGGTAGCTTCCTGGGCATCGAGCAAAGCCCCAGGTAGCTTCCTGGGCATCGAGCAAAGCCCCAGGTAGCTTCCTGGGCATCGAGCAAAGCCCCAGGTAGCTTCCTGGGCATCGAGCAAAGCCCCAGGTAGCTTCCTGGGCATCGAGCAAAGCCCCAGGTAGCTTCCTGGGCATCGAGCAAAGCCCCAGGTAGCTTCCTGGGCATCGAGCAAAACCCCAGGTAGCTTCCTGGGCATTGAGCAAAGCCCCAGGTAGCTTCCTGGGCATTGAGCAAAGCCCCAGGTAGCTTCCTGGGCATCGAGAAAAAGTCCCAGGTAGCTTCCTGGGCACGAGAAAAGCTTCAGGTAGCTTCCTGAGCAAATGAGATTGAAAAGCCTCAGTTGACTGAGCACGACATTGTTGCCAAAAGCCTCAAGTTCCTTGAGCACGTGAATTAAAGTCCTGACAAAAGGCACCTTAAAGAGAAGCCTAATAAGCTCTCCCTCATGTGGAACCGCCTTTGGCACATGGGAAGAAGGGATAAAATCCTTAGCATTTACCTTCATAAGATGTCTAGCCTGACACATGGAGAAGAGGAATCTGTGTGGACTCCCAGAACGGCGCACAGGTTCCTAGAATCGCCTCGAGGCACAAAAAGGAACCAACATGCCTCGAGGCATGTTGGGACCTAGAGATTAGGATTGGGAGCCAAGCAGGCAACCTTTCCAAGAGATGACCCGAATTAAACAAGAGAAAGCTTTTACTAACGTTAACTGTTTTTTGTTTTATGTTTATTTTGCAGGATTAATACTCGAGGAACCTGGTATTGATGAAGAAGAAGTTATTAAAGAAGGCTACGATTTAGATTATCGGTACAAAGTATAAGCACAAAGGTTCCAGGTTTTACAATTCAGCTGTAGTTTGTTGCATTTATTTTTGAGAATAGACAAGTGGAAATATGCATGTGTTCTGTTTCTTACAATGGGTTAGCCCACGTAAGCTTGACCATATGAATAAGGAAGCTGAATTATTCTCTAAGGCATAACAGCATAGTATTTCATAAGGTTTAGAAGAAAAGTATGCAGCAAAAGCAAATATCATAAAGAGAGTTATGGGTACAGAGACCCAGAAAACCAACATAAGAGTTAATGGCACGAAGGCCATGGAAATCAAATTTAAAGTTACATGTTGCGAGGCGTTACGAGGAGCCCGCGACCTCATTGAAAGTTATCAAAAGTTTTTAAGAATCTTGTTGAAATTACGAAGGAGGAACTTCATTGGAACCCTTAGCAGCAACAGGAGGAGTTGGAAGGATAGGCTGAACAACGTCAGGAGTAGGAACCTCTGCAGTCTCAAGGTTGGCACCTGGAGACCTCTCAACCGTTTTCACGGGAGGTACAGAGGTTGCAGCAGCAGTTTTCTTTTCAAAATCCTTGATCATCCCTACCACGTCTTCACCCAGGAGGGACCAGTCTATATTGGGCATCTTCTCCCATGTGGAACGTATGTAGTCATTAATACCTTCATCATAGCCTTCATCGTATCTGGCCTTCTCCTTGATAAGTATGGATGACTTCACAACTTCAGCAGCAGCATTCAAGGCATCCACTTGGGCTTCCAGCTCATTGGTTCTTTCCAACATCGACAGTTTCTCGTCCCTAAGGATCTTGACCTGTTCTTGAAGTTCATCCTTGCTATTCTTCAACGAGGTTTCAACAGCTTTAGCCCTCCTTACCGCAGCAGTGGCAACATTCACACTCTCCTCTTTAGCAACCAGCTCCTCTTTGAGCTTCGAGATTTCCCCTTGTAACCTGAGGTCATATTGGATCTTCAAGGCAAAGTCATCACAGAATCTAAGAGTAAAAAAGGCGTTCTGGGCCGCAGAGAACCTCATAGCTTCCAAAGCTTCAGTAGAGTCCATTTTCGACCAGCCAGTAATAGTCTCAGCAGGAACATGAGTGTCAATCAAGTCCTTAAACTGGTTCTGAGCAGCGGTAGGTTCAGTCTTCACAGCTTTGTTCTTCCTCATGGATCTAGTTTGAGAGCTCCCTGATAAGTCAAGTGTGGTCTGAGCCAATTTGCGTTTCGAAGAACCTGATGGTTGAGTCTGGACGGATACAGGGGTTGGAACTTGGTTAATTGGAGTTGCATCAAGCGGAACCTCCTTTACACTGTCTTCAACCTTGAAAATTTCTTCCACGTTTTTAGATCTCTTTATAAATGAAGGAACTTTTGGAGCCATATCTGCATAAGTTAGAAGGTTAAGGTTAGAGATATATATATGAAGTGAACAAATGAAATTGCACAAATATAAAGAAACTCCTACCAGAAGTTGAAGGAATAAAGCCTAAAGTCATCAAGTTATCAGGGGTCATCAAGACCAGACAATCTCTAGTGGAGGCTGATAGTTTCAAAATCTTAGTTGCTCTTTCCAAGCAGACTCCCGTAAGAACGGTTTGCTTAGGGATATTGGGACGACAATTAAACTCGTATCTAACGTAGGGGCAGTCATAGCAATAAAGAAACTGTTCCGACCATTGTTCAAAGTTTTGCTTAACATTTTTTATGCACTGACCCTGGTGACAAGGCCAGGCTGAAAGGTAAAAACAACCAGAATTTCTTCCAGTGTCTTTCAGTCTGAAGAAATAGCCCAATTCAGGAGCTGTCAAAGGAACTGTAAACTTGCTGGAATATAGTATAAAAGTGCTGATGGCTAACCGATAAGAATTAGGGGTGAGTTGCATTGGTGCTAATTGATAAAAGTCAAGAACCTCTCGTAAGAAAGGATGAAGGGGCATGGAAACACCTACCCTCAGGAAAGCGGCAGATATGACAGCATGGGGGATACCTTGTTTTGGGATTTTCAAATCAAACCTGTGAGCTCTCTCACCAGGTTCCGGGACTGTTATCTTACAGACAGGGCGGTGACATTCCTCGAATAGTCTTTCCAGTTTAACTGAGGTCATGATAGAATCAGATTTTTCACAAAAAGGGACAATCTCTTGTTTGAATGGTTCTCTTTCTACAGATATCTCACTTTGAAAGTCGGGTTCTAGGAAGGACTCAGGTTCAAATTCAGGTTTTGATACCTCTTCATTATCAGACCAGTCATCTCCTAAATCGATTAAGCTTAAAGGCTTTAAGGGGTCAATAGCATTTGGAGGTTTCACCAAAATATCTTGAGGATCACCAGTGTTGGGAATCAAGACCCTAGACCTAGTTCTATTACCTACAGATGCGACAAAAACAGGTTTTACGGAAGAGAGGTGGTCAGAATGTGTTGAATCAGAAGACATCTGCAAGAAACAGACGAAAAAGGTCAGACTTTGGAATTCTTAAAGGGAGACCTGTGGTTTTAAGACGATTGAACTACTTTGATTATGTCAAGTAAGTTTCTTTTTAAGAGTTATATGGAGGGTGTACACTCACAGAGATAGGTATGAAATATGACATGAATACGAAACAAATTAAGATAGAAGACAAACAAACAGTCAAAAGCTTTCAGTAGAATCATAGTGATGGAACCACAAATCGGTGATGGAACTACCAATAGAGAAGGTATTATGGATGGTTGTGTGTGTGACATATAAAAACCATATACAAACACTTATCAGATAAAAGACAGCATGCAAGATCGAAGTAATCAGATAGTTAAAAATGCAATTGAGATTATGAGAAAACAGAAAGAAAGGATTCAGAATCATACCTTGGATTGAAGAAAACGGCGATAGAAGATTTGGATTAAGCAGATGACCGTCGGACTTCTCCTATTTTTCTCTCCAAGGGTTTTAGAAAATATTTGGTAAAGGTAAAAATGAAGATGAAGTCATTCATTTGTTTATATAATCAAGACAGCTCTATACACGTGGCAGCACAGTACTGGAGCGGTAAAAACGAAGAGGTACACGCGTGAGAAGCGTGTAAACCTTGGGAACTCACACATTAACTACAGCTTTGGTAAGTGATAAGTTTAATTCAACTTTTGAATTATCTTCTACAACCAACCATTATCCTCTTTTAACTTATTAAATTTAAAGAGGCATGAAGTTAAGTGACAAGTTGGATTCCTTGAGAAGTTGAATGCAAGCATAAAGTAGATTCCGAGAGCTGGAGCAAGAAAGAAGAAAATAGCGAGATAACAGGTTCCTTAATACAAAGGAAGCTTACTCAAGATTATATCAAGCTGAAAATATTTTATGTCCTGTTTCCTATACCGAGTTAGCTCATATAGGCTTGGATATACAATGCGGAAGCAAGATATAGTTACCAGGATGGGTTAACATTAAACCTTTGATCGAAGAATTAAAAATAGGTTCCTTTCACATTACATGATTTCAAGGAACCGGGGGGTACTTGTTGTGCCCAAAATCTCCATGGACTAGATTTAGGCCCATTAATCAATAAGGTCCGATCCATACAAGTTAGAAGATTGATCCAATACGAGCCAGGAAGATCAAATAGAAGAAATGACTAAAGAAGTACGAATAACAGGAGGTTCCCCAATGGTCAGGAAGCTGAGCTGAACACTCGAAGACCAGGTTCCTCCCAGCCGAGGAGTTCGAATTAGCATAACAACAGCCATAGAGATGATAAAAGCATATAAAAAGTTATCCAGTCTAACTAGTTTGTTATTTGTGCAGGTACTAACACCAAAAGGGAGGTTCCTAAGTGATATGTCCCGAAATAAGGAGGTCCCTGAGAAACAGGCTCCTGAAATGTAGGTTCCTGAGCACCAGGTTCCTACGAGTTGCCAACAGAAAGTTCTAGAAGCCATCTAGAACAGATAAACGAATTGGTATCTGAGTATGATTCTAGGGCGCAGATGATCCTAGAATAACTCTAACCAATGAGAGAAAAATAAGTAGGGTACGAACTCGAGTTCTACTCCACTTAGCCAAACTAGTTCGTGAAAGGCTCTAAAGGAACCTGAGTCCAACACGAATTAGATGACCGAATGCAGCTATTCCAGTAAGAGACGAAATCATACTAGAACTACGTGAGCTTGATCCCTATAAATACAAGGGTACGTAGGCACCTCAGGGTACGACGCATTAAGTTCTCTAGTTTTCTCTAAAGGCACCTGAGATTATTGGAGATACCCTCGAGCTCAGCTCAACCCCCACAAACACAACCCAAACCTTTCGTAGAACAGTTGATCGCTAGCCTATACAACTACCTGTAAACCTCACATAAGTTGATTACGAAATCCACTCATCAACAGTCCCTTCTCTCCTCTCATCTCTCTTTTCTTGCATCAGGGGCTCCCCCTGGCTCACACCTCTCACACCCTCACCTTCACCTACTAAGGTTGAACTCTCTTGCTCTCATTTTGCCTGACCGGAAGAAATGGTCAGCCTCTCATTATTTTTCTCTCCTTTTGCCTGCTCATAAGGCAGCCGCTCACTCCCTTCCCTCATTCCTAAAAGTGTTTCAACTACTACAAACTCCTCCATAGTTGACATGGGAATGTCACATTTTGCAGTGGTAGAGAGAGTTGTCAACGGATAAAGTGTATCCGTTGATGTAGTAGTTATTGCTGTCAACGGATGATTAGTTGTAGACTCATCCGTTGATGGAGAAACACTTGTCAACGGATGAAGGATATCCGTTAATGAAGGAAAAAGAGTATCCGTTGAAGTGAAAACCAACACTGAATCTGTGGTGATTGATTTTAAGGAAGAGGCCACAGATAGTGTTGTGAATTCAGGAATGGAAGATTGATGGCCCAACAAATCATCTAAAAGATGATGACCAACAATTGTTGAGTGGGGCTTCTCCAAGAATTTTAAAGATGGAGAATCAGGAATTGATGTAGATATCATATCCACATCCAAAGATGGAGTTGGTGATGGTGGATTAAAATGTGTATCGATTTGAAGGTTAAGATCAAGGGGTTGTGACTCCACATTTATTGAAGTCACATCAAACTGAACTTGAGAAGGTACAGTTTGCTGTACTGTGTGTGCACCCTATGATTCCCCAATGGTTTTGGATTTGACTCTTCTACCATAGGTTTTTGAGTGAGAGCTATCTGTGTCTCTTGCCCTTTTGTGCAGTGTTCCTGGAGTGGAACTTAAATCAGTAGTCATACCCTGTTGAGAGGATGCAACTAGAGTTTGGCTTGAAGGTTCATTAACAGTCTTTTGAGAGACTAAAATGTTGGTTGCACCTGCCTCACCTTCCTTATCCTTAGGACTTCTTTGATGTTCACCCTGTCCCTCACCACTCACTACCACCTTCACACTCCCCTCAAGAGTTTTGGTAGTTTTTGTAACAGGTGCCTTTTGAGAGACACCTGAGGTTTGTCTTTTTGATTGTGGTTTTAGAACTTTGGATTTGGTCACTTTGGTAGGAGCCTGTTTGGTCACAGCCACAGACTCCATTGTGACACTAGAAGGCAAAGAAATTTGGGGGTTGGAGATAGGAGTTTCAGGGTTGGAAATAGTTACCTGAACAATTGGTAGATATACCAATTGTACTTCTGCATTTAGGTTTATTCGAATCAAATCGCTTAACACTCTCTTCTCCTGAACAAAACAATTGAACTTGCTAGGAGCATAAAAAATCTATCAAAATAAATATTCTTGCTCCTAGTTTCCTTTTTACCTAATTTAGCTGTTATCTCATACATGACTAGTGAGCAAAAATTATAAAATTTATCAGTCAAGAGCATACATAGCATAACTAGCATGGAATTGGTAACAGCATCAAAATTACTAATTTTGCCAGAAAAAGTTTTAATGAAGGCATCACAAAAATAACTCCATTCTTTAATCATACCTTTCCTAACAATTTTCCCTAAGTTCTCAGTACTAAGGGTATAGTTTATGGAATTTAGCATGGTAACAATTTCAGCATTACTGGGTATTTTTAGACAGTTATTCTCAAGCAATTTTAAACAAGCAGTTATCACATCAGAGTTAACTACATAGTTTTTACCCTTTAAAGAAAAAGCAAGTGTAACGTCTGTGCCAATGTACTCAGCAGATGCCCACACCTCTTCAATTACCTCGTGGATTAGAAGAGTGGTGGCAGTCATAGCATATGACAGTTTGCATTTCTTCAGGAAATTCATCATGGTGTGATATGCTTCTGGAGCGTTCACTGTATCAACAAAGGCTGCGAAATTGTTCTTCTCATAGGTAAACCCAGTGGAAGACATCATCTTAACAATAGGCGCCATTGAAGTGTTTGAACTTTTGTTGCAGAGAGTTTTAGTGAAGAAGATGCAGTTAACTTATGAGATTCTTGAAAAGGAATAAAAGTGAGATGTGAGAGCACAAGACAGCCTTTTATATTTTTCAAGAATTAAAAATGAAATAATTAAAAGTAATTACTCCATTGGACAAAAGTAACTGTCATATAATAAATGAAAAGAAAAGAAGTACAGCCGTGACTAAATATACACGTTTACCAACGGCTATATAAAAAGAATATGTATATCAACGGATAAAGAATGGACGGTTGAGAAAACAGTTTATCCATCGATGACGTGGACAACCTGTTATCCGTTGACATACGAAAATCTAGTAATGTGTTTATACTACCAACGGATAAAAGGATATCCGTTGGTAAGCAAATTTTGCCTTAGACAAAATTTCTGCTAAAAAATTTTCTGAGAGTTTTTAATTCTCAAGTAAATCAAAACACATTTCTAGCTGCAATTATAGAGTATGATTAGATATCACTAGGAATTACGAAAAATTAAGCATACCTAGTTCACCTACCAACCTTGTGAATGAAGATTCATCAAGAGGCTTGGTGAAGATATCTGCAAGCTGCATTTCACTTGGCACAAAGTGTATTTCTACTGTACCATTCATCACATGCTCTCTAATGAAGTGGTATTTGATGTCAATATGCTTGGTTCTCGAATGTTGCACTGGATTCTCTGTGATGGCAATAGCACTAGTGTTGTCACAGAAAATTGGAATCTTCTCAACTTTTAGACCATAGTCAATAAGTTGATTTTTCATCCAAAGAATCTGTGCACAACAACTTCCAGCAGCAATGTACTCAGCTTTAGCTGTAGAAGTGGAGACTGAGTTCTGTTTCTTACTGAACCATGACACAAGCCTGTTCCCTAGAAATTGACAGGAGCCTGTAGTACTTTTCCTATCAATTCTGCAACCTGTATAGTCTGCATCTGAATAGCCAATTAGATCAAAGCCAGAATCTCTTGGGTACCAAATGCCAAGGTTTGGTGTTCCCTTGAGATACCTGAAAATTCTCTTAATAGCTATCAAGTGAGACTCTCTAGGGTCAGCTTGAAATCTAGCACAAAGACAAGTGGAAAACATTATATCAGGTCTACTAGCTGTTAGATATAGAAGTGAGCCTACCATGCCTCTATAGCTTGAGATGTCCACAGACTTTTCCTTAGTATTCAACTCAAGCTTAGTTGCAGTGGCCATAGGTGTTTTTGCAGAGGCACAATCCATTAAGTCAAATTTCTTTAAAAGATCATAAATATATTTTGTTTGACTTATGAAAATTCCCTCATTAACTTGCTTCACTTGTAAACCAAGAAAGTAAGTTAATTCACCCATCATGCTCATTTCATACCTACTTTGCATAAGTTTGGCAAACCTTTTGCAAAGCTTCTCATCTGTAGACCCAAAAATAATATCATCTACATAGATTTGAACAAGTATTGAAGAACCATTGACATTTCTATGAAATAAGGTTTTATCTACTGTACCTCTAGTGAAGTGATTCTCCAAAAGAAATTGAGATAAAGTGTCATACCAGGCTCTTGGTGCTTGCTTCAAACAATAAAGTGCTTTCAGGAGAAGATATACATATTCTGGAAAATCTGGATCTTCAAAGCCAGGAGGTTGATAGACATATACCTCTTCTTCCAGTTCCCCATTTAGAAAGGCACTTTTGACATCCATCTGATAGACTTTGAAATTGGCATGTGTTGCATAGGCTAGGAAAATTCTAATTGCCTCAAGTCTTGCCACTGGAGCAAAAGTTTCATCAAAATCTATCCCTTCTTCTTGAGAGTAGCCCTTTGCCACTAATCTATCTTTATTCCTCACAATTATGCCATTTTCATCAGTCTTATTCTTGAGAACCCATTTGGTACCTATGACACCTCTATCATCAGGTTTGGGCACAAGCTTCCATACTTTATTTCTCTCAAATTGGTTTAGCTCTTCTTGCATTGCTAAGACCCAATCTAGATCTAGAAGGGCATCTTCCACTTTCTTAGGTTTCTCTTGAGACAGGAAACTACTGTATAGGCATTCTTCTTGTGTAGCCCTCCTAGTTTGGACTCTTGAGTTTGAGTCACCAATGATTAACTCAAAAGGATGATCTCTGGTCCATTTTCTTGAAGGTGGAAGGTTTGATCTAGATGAGGTTGCTTCATCTAAATGAGCATGATCTTGTTGATTGGTCATTGAGTTTTGACTTTGAGAAACTCCCCCTGAGTTTGTTGTCCTTGCGGAATTATGAAGTTGACTGTCAACGGATGCATCATTTTGTCTATCAACGGATGCTCCATTTTGCCTGTCGACGGATGCATGAGAATGCCTGTCAACGGATGCATCTGATGCTCCAGTATGACTGTCAACGGATGCTTCATTTCCAGTGTTAGCATCACTTCTAGTTGGACCAACAACTCTAGGTGAATTTCCATGGCCATGATCTTCATTTTCCTCATCATCATCAATGTACATTCTTCCTTCTACCTCATTTTCAAATCTCAATTCTTCATGGAAGCCTTCATCATTTAGACCTAGAATATTTTGATCATCAAACACAACATGTACAGATTCCATAACAATGTTGATTCTTAGATTGTAGACTCTATAGGCTTTCCCTGCTGCATATCCAACAAAGATAGCTTCATCTGCCTTTGCTTCAAATTTGCCCAAGTTATCTCCATGATTTCTTAGCACAAACACTTACATCCAAAGACATGAAGAAAAGCTAACGTTGGTTTCTTGTTGGTGAATAACTGATAAGGAGTCATTCCTCTAGCTTGATTGACCAAGGAAATATTCTGAGTGAAACAGGCAGTGTTGACAGCTTCAGCCCAAAAATATGTTGGCAATCTATATTCACTTAGCATTGTTCTAGCTGCTTCAATGAGAGTTCTATTTTTCCTTTCAACAACCCCATTTTGTTGAGGTGTTCTAGCAGCAGAAAACTCATGGACAATTCCATTCTCTTCACAGAAAATCTTCATTGTGGAATTTTTGAATTCAGTACCATTATCACTCCTGATTCTTTGTACTTTTACTTCAGAACCATTGTTTACTAGTCTGAGATGATTGATGATGATTTCACTTGCACAATCTTTGGAGTGCAGAAAGAAGGTCCATGTAAACTTAGAAAAATCATCTACAATCACCAGACAGTATTTCTTCTTTGAAATGGACATGACATTTACTGGGCCAAATAAGTCCATATGCAGTAATTGAAGTGGCTTAACAATGGATGACTCAGTCTTGCTCTTGAAGGATGATTTCTTTTGTTTCCCTAATTGGCAGGCATCACACAATCCATCCTTGATGAACTCCAATTGAGGGATTCCTCTAGCAAGATCCTTCCTTACCAAGTCATTCATAACTTTAAAATTCAAATGTGACAGCTTTTTATGCCATAGCCAACTCTCATCCTTGCTTGCTTTGCTGAAGATACAAGTAATGGATTCTGAGCATACTGAATTGAAGTCAGCTATGTAAACATTTCCTTTTCTAAAGCCTGTCAAAACCACATTGTTGTTTTTCTTGGCAGAAACAACACAGGCTTCTTTAGTGAACTTTACTTCATAGTCTTTGTCACAAATCTGACTGACACTCAGCAAATTGTGCTTCAAACCTTCAACTAAAGCCACTTCTTCAATGATGACATTGTCCTTTGAAATCAAGCCATATCCCTTAGTATATCCTTTGCTGTCATCTCCAAAGGTAATTCTAGGGCCAGCTGCCTCCTTGAACTCTGTGAGCAGGGTTGAATCTCCTGTCATATGCCTAGAGCATCCACTGTCTAGGTACCATAGATTCCTTCTATTTCCCTGCACACATTCCAAAATACAAATCAAGTTGATTTTGGTACCCAAGTTTCCTTGGGTCCTTTCTTGTCAGCCTTTGGTTTTGCACTCTTAGCAATCTTCACTTTAGGTGTAGATGCTTGAGTGATAGGTTTTGACAGATGCTCATTTGCACAAATATTTGATGCATGCATTTGTGGAAAATTGGCATACATATTATTCATGCTAGGAATGCTCCATGATATTTGTGGCATATTCACATATTGAAAATACGGATTAGACACATATGGCATGTTCACATATGGATTTGAAAGACTAGCATTCTGATACAAACCAGGCATAACATGCATTGCAGGCATACTTGGCATAGATTGAGGTACATGAACAGGAGTCCTTTTAACAGACTTGCAATTAGAAGATAGGTGATTGACACTATTGCAATTACCACAAGTTTTCCTAGGAGCAAACTTGTCAGGAGAATAATTGTTTTTCTTGTTAATGCCTATCTTACCATTTCTGTTCTTTTTCTTTTTACCCTCAGTCTCTATCTTTTCATTAACTGATTTACCAACAGCCTTTTTGTTAAGTAAATCACCTGCCTTAGCCTTCTCACATGATTTGGCTTGGCTACTTTTACCAGAAACAAAGTTCTTGGCTACTGGACCATACTGATTATTCAGTTTCTTGAGTTCCTTCTTACTAACAGACTTTTTGTTAGTCGACGGATACCTCTCATCCGTTGATGGTTCATCTGTCAACGGATGATCACTATCCGTTGATTCACAAATAGTTTCTAGATCCTCAAGGCAAGGTTCTAGCTCCTTTTTCTTTTGAGTCCAGGTATCCCTCACAAATGATTCTATTCCCTGGACTTCTATTATGTTTTGAGAAATATTCCTACAGCTTTGAAATTTAGCAATTATTCCTTGTTCTTTTTCAAGCTGGTTTCTTAAAATCAGTTCTCTTTTTAACACAGCTTCAAGTTCACTTTTAGCATCATTACAATCAACTCTCATTTTCTCAAATTCTAGAAATTGAATTTCTAGAGCAGCATTTCTATCACTTAAAAACATATTAGTCTCTTTAATCCTATTGTTCTCTTTAGTAAGTGATTTAAGAGTAATACTCAAGTGATATAGTTCAGTAGACATTTCATCTATAACACTATTGCATTCCTCTTTGGTGAGCTCAGAGAGATTAGTAGAAAATACCTGATTGCTAGCTGAACTTGCTTCCTGCTCAGAATCAGCCATCAATGCAAGGTTGACAAACTCAGCATCATCATCAGAATGATTTCCATCAGCAGCCCAGTCATACTCTTGGGTCATGAATGCCTTTCATTTCTGTCTGAGAAGATCAAAATATTTCTTCTTGTAGTCAACAGTTTCAGTTGGCTTTCCCTTGTTCTCAGATCTAGGCTTCCTGCATTCACTTATCATGTGACCAGCAATTCCACAATTGTAGCATTTAATTTTGGATTTATCCACATAGTTGCTCGTGGAAAAATCCTTGTTAAATGGCTTAGCCACCCCAGAGTTTCTTCTGAATTTTAGCTTAGAGAATCTCCTAGATAGAAAGGCTAAATGCTCATCTATCTCATCTAATTCATCCTGATGAAGGACACTCATTTCTTCAGACACTTTTTCCTTGCTTTTGCTTGATTCTGCTCTACCTTCACAAACCTCCCTGTTTGGTGTAGATTTAGCAGCTTCAGTCCTCTTTTCCTCCTTCTGCTCCAAGTTGGCAACAAGTGCAACTGACCCACTTTTCTTTTGGGCCTTCTCAATTTCTTCATCCTGCTCCATTTCTAGTTCATATGTCTTTAAAGTTCCATAGATCCTTTCAAGAGTAAATGTCTTGTACTCTTGAGTGTTTCTTAGAGAAACAGTCATTGGCTTCCACTCTTTGGGCAGTGATCTCAGAAATTTGAGATTAGAATCTTTCACTTGGTAGATTCTTCCATACAGTTTCAAGCCATTCAGTAGCTTTTGAAATCTACTAAATGTGTCATTCAATGTCTCTCCATTCTTGAAATGGAAGTGCTCATACTGTTGGATCAGTAGTTGCATCTTGTTTTCCCTTACATGTTCTGTACCTTCACAAAGGGTTTGAACAATGTCCCATACTTCCTTGGAGGTAGTACAGTTGATAACATTGTCAACCATGTCTGTTTCTAAGCCATTAAACATAATATTCATGGTCCTTTTATCTTTGTGGACTTCTGCAACGTCCTCAGTACTCCACTCAGAAATAGGTTTGGGAATGTAAGTGTCTGGTGCATCTGCAGCAAGGCCAACTCTTGAAGCCGCCTTCATTGGAACATGAGGACCCTTCTCAATGCAATCTACAAAACCTTCATCAATAGACATGAGAAGTAGACGCATTTTTACTTTCCAGTGAAAGTAATTTTCTCTATCAAGAACCGGTATCTTCACTCCATAATCCTTCTTAGACATGTTGGAAGTGTGTTGATCTTTAAACTTCAAGCCTGTTAGAAGCTTGCTCTGATACCAATTGTTATTCCCAGATTACACACTTGTATAATTGTAGAAGGGGGGGTTGAATACAATTCTTGATAATTATAATTTCTGATAAAAACCACAGAAATCTATAAGGAGATAATTGCTGAATGAGAAATGATTCACAAACACATAAAAAAAATCAGGTGGTTAAATGTACCACCTGAGACTTTTATTCGAAGAAAACTCTGTGATACAAATGTACACAGCTTTTGTTTTTACAACTCTTTGCTTCTAAGGATATTCAAGAAACCCTAAGCAAATATGTCTGTTTTCTTAGTTTCTAAAGAGTTGCTACACTTGGTTATATATCCCAAGTTTACAAGTACTACAGGAATAAGATAATATTAATCTAATTCAAGTTGACTTGCTACTCCACTCCAAATCCACATGTAGCCGAAAGGTTGTCCTTGTGAACAGATATGTCCCCTGCACCTTTCTTGTATGTACTGTGTAAATGGAATGCTTCTTTCTTCTGCGTTTCCAAAGTATGGCTGCCATACTGCTTTTTATACCTACTATCAACCCATGTGATCTGTCAATCAAACCTATCCTTATCAACTGCTAATTCCCAGCTAGCATAGAAGAAAGTGTTAATGATTATCCGTTGATGTTGTATACAGTCATCCGTTGATGGTAGTTTGAGCTGTATCCGTTGATAGAGTAGATTTGAGTTGTATCCGTTGATAGCGTCCTATCTTCATCCGTTGATACACTTTCACTTAGACAGAATTACATAGCATAGCTTATTTACAATTGGCTACCCTATTCTGCCTATCCAATGATGGTCAACATGACTCTGAATAGAAACACTATCAACTGATAGCATAGAGGTACTGCAGTATGCTACAAAACCTCATCCGTTGATGAGCTACCTGTCAACGGATAGAGTTATAATGTCTCATCCGTTGACAGTTACAAAACTTGACTTATACAATTTTGATTGATTGTGAAGTTATCATCAAGTACAGCATATTCCTAACAAAAAGATTGAGTTCCAGAGATGTTACACTTCCTATAACTTGCCCTATGTGTCTTAAGCACATTGAGCATCTGTTACATGTATTTTTTGACTATGAATTTGCAGTACAGTGTTGGGATCATGTTCAGTTGAGTTACGACGTGAGAGGAACTGAATTTGCCCAGACTGGCTTCTTAGTAAACTCAGTGATCGAAGGTCAAGCTGAAGAGTTATCTTAAGCGTGCACAATTTTCTAGGGGATCTGGTGTTGGAGGAATAAGAAGATTTTGGAGGGCACATCAATTTCACCTACGTTTGCTATGGATAACAGCTTCAGAATTTTAATGAAATGGAAGCAGACTATTAAAACTAAGTCTACTAGAGAGAATAAGGAGTGTGAAAGGGGAGATTGAAAGGAGAGATAGGAGTGAAGGGAAGTAACTCACTGCACTTTCATGTGTACTAGAAATGCTAAATGTAATCCCTATGTAATGGTTGACGATAACTCAACAATAGAACAGGACATGTAATAATATACAGGTGCACAGGAATCTTGGAACACAGAGTTCAGTTAAGACAAAATATCAAAGGATCATCTACAGACTTGAAGCTCACTGGAAGAAGTTCATTAATATGTTCAGGCCTCAGTGGAGAATAAAGGATGGTAACATCTACTCAAGGATGTGGAAGTTACAGAAGATTGTCTTAGTCTCAGAAGATTTTATTGTACCACAATCGAAGATGCAGTAAGGTTTAAATAGAAGAGTGTGGAATCATATTCGGAATCAAGAGCCCCTATCAAGACTAGTCACTTATGAACCAGACCGTTGCATCAAGTGTCAGGACATTGGAGGCAAGCTCTCGTCAGTTAATATGGTTTTAATCATTCTAAAGTTGTTGATCTTCTTAAGTCATGTGAAGGATCAACACAGGAGGTAAATTAGTGTTGAAGTGCCAAAGTTCCAGAATATGCATTGGAGCTGTATTGGAAGATCGAGATACAGGTCGAAATACAGTATTCAATGTTTAAGGAACGAGAATTAAATGTACGAAGAATTAGTGGCACAACCTGATTGGACCTTTACTAAAGCTTCACATAATTGAAGGCCAAATACTTGGACGTGGTGGAGTCACGTATACGGGGCCATGTATTTGGTTGAGGAAGTCTACAAAAATTGAAGAGTGGAATGGAAATATTTAATTTAATTAAATAAAGTATTTATTTAATTTAATTAAATAAAGTACTTATTTAATTTAATTAAATAAAGTATTTATTTAATTATTTATATATTTTATAAATAAAGATATTCTTTATTTATATTTTATATAAATATTAAATATTACTTTTGAATTAAATATTTCCAAAGGCATGCTTGGCACATGACTTTGCATTAGGGTTTGGTGGAGCAAGAAAAGAAAAAGGAAAAAGGAAAAAGAAATGCTTTTCAAATTGATAAAAGAGAAAAGCAAGTCTTCTCTTTCAACTAGCAAGGTGTGCAGCCGAAAGGAGAAAAAAAGAGGGGAGAGAGAGAAAATTATTTTTTCTCTCCCCCATGGCTAGATCTGTTCTTGAAAATACTTGTAGCCATGATTTTCTTTGTTACACCACTCCTCTATCTTTCTAGTGTAAACACTTGTTAAATCTTGTATAGAAGATAGGGTTGATTCTTGCCTCCTAAGTCCATAGACTTTAATATTTTTAGAGGAGCCAAAAATCATTTCTTTGTTGTGTTCTTGAGCTTATGTTCTTGAACTTGTTTGTAGCATTGCCCCCACTTCATAAATATAAATTTATATTTGTGGATCTTGTTGTGTTGTGTGTTTTGGGTGATTTTCTGTTCTTGGTCTTGGTTATTTTAATGGAGTTATACGCTTGGAGAAGACCATGAACAGTAACTGGGTTTGAGCCAAATTAATTTTTATGTTGTCCCAAAAATAATTAAAAGTCATAATTTTTTATTTGGGAATCGTATTCACCCCCCCTCTACGATCTCCGGGACCTAACAATTGGTATCAGAGATTTTCGGTTGACATACAAATCGATTGGATCCATTTTTTGAGATTAAAGAGGGTATGAAAATAAAAATTATTTTTGTTCACTGGGCATCCAGGAAGCAGTAGGTGTTTTGTTAATCGTTGAAGCCCAGAATTTTTCTAAGTACTTACTAGGGAACCTAAGTAGAAATTCTGGAGGTGGAAATATTTTCTAAGTACTCAAGGAGGGAAGCTATCTAGAAATTCTAGATAAGTTTCTACTTAGAGCCAAGTAGAAATTCTGGAGGTGGAAATATTTTCTAAGTACTCAAGGAGGGAAGCTATCTAGAAATTCTAGATAAGTTTCTACTTAGAGCCAAGTAGAAATTCTGGAGGTGGAAATATTTTCTAAGTACTCAAGGAGGGAAGCTATCTAGAAATTCTAGATAAGTTTCTACTTAGAGCCAAGTAGAAATTCTGGAGGTGGAAATTTTGGCTAAGTCAAAATTTCGAGATAGGAATTTCGAGATGGCTAAGTAGAAATTCCTATGTAGAAATTTTGTTAACTGCTGAAATTTTGGCTAAGTCAAAATTTCGAGATAGAGTTCGACTTGGAGTTCGACTTGAGGTTTGACTTGAGGTTCGACTTGAGGTTCGACTTGAGGTTCGACTTGAGGTTCGACTTGAGGTCCGACTTGAAGTTCGACTTGAAGTTCGACTTGAAGTTCGACTTAGTAGAAATTTTGTTAACTGCTGAAATTTTGGCTAAGTCAAAATTTCGAGATAGTCTAAGTAGAAATTTTGTTAACTGCTGAAATTTTGGCTAAGTCAAAATTTCGAGATAGTCTATGTAGAAATTCCTATGTAGAATTTCTACTTGAACTTCGAGATAGAGTCTATGTAGAAAATTCCTATATAGAAGTTCTACTTGAAGGACTGTTTCAACATGACACATGGCTATATAGCTTAACTCTTGTTTAAACAAAATGTTTTATTAAACAAAACAACAGGAGTTGTTTCTTCGTTCGTTGAGGACAAACGAATTGGCTGAAGAACATTCTAATGGAGCTGGTTTCTGATTTTACCATTGGAGATGTGTTTATACATCGGTCTACTCAGTGGATCATTTGGTTATTGAAAGGAATTAGTTCGGTTAGGGAAGAGTCTTCGATCAGTGGTTTCTGAATCAATGTCTGAAGAATTTAGGATTTTGAAAAAGAATTCAGTTTATCTGTCAAGAACCAAAACACCTGAAGATTTGGTTAAAAGGACATCAGTGGTAGAAACACATAAGGTTGATTATCACTGGCTTATGATAATATGGGGTTATTGCTACAAACACACAAAGAAAAGTGATCTTTTCAAGCAGAATATGAGACATTCTATGTCGGGGTTTTTAAGCAGAACAGTCAGGCATCAGTTTGGGTTGAAGCAGGAACTGTTGAAGTCAAATGCAAGGATACTTCCATGAGTGTCAGTGGAATGGAAATTGACTGGGATCAATTGATTATCACTGGAGATGGAATGTTAAGCATCGTTCAGGTATACACTCTAACTAGTCTATCTTTGTTTGATTCAATTATAGAAGTATTAAGTGCTGAACTGCATTATGTTGTAAGCTTGATGTAATGCATGTCTCACCTTGATTTCTATGTGAATTAGATAACTTATGTTAATCTGTTAGTGTTGCTTATTTATCCGTATTTGACTTCATGATTAAATCTTATGTGATTTGGTACTTGCTTTACGATAATTGATCATGTTAGCATATAGGGTCTTAGGTAATTGTAGGGGTACATTTACCGGAAAGAGTATGTGCTGCATGTTAAGTGCCTTGATGTTTAAATTGTCTATAATCTGCTTATACTCGCATGGTTATGTTAAATGCCATATTTGATCATGTGCTTGTTAAGATGAGTTCATTTTTTATTTTGGGAATTACCTAGGGGTCAGTATAATAAATTGTAGATTAAATGTTTAAATCTGAACTGACTTAGGTAATTAGAGATAACATAATGATTAGCTAACAACAGAGGTGATTTAGGAGGATTAGTAATCTGAGTGATTGATTCTTCTATTTTTACTTATATGCATTGCATGATTCTTATAGACTGCTAGTCTACCTTAAGTTAGGTTGGAATCACTGAGCTCATAGCCAAGACTACTTGTTAAGGCTGATATAGACGAGGAGTGATCAGTCAAATAAGAATAAGCATGTTGAACTTAAATGCTTTGTTGCTAGCTTTATTTAGAAATATCTCTAACCCTTGGACTCAATTAAATTGAGGACCACATGCTTTAATCATTTGTGAATGCAGAGTATCTTTTAACAGGTACAAGTTACATATCTTTGACATTTTCATGTTCAAGGTATATAACTACTTTTACTCTGGTATTCAAATGGTTAAGCAAGACTCCCTATTTTTCTTGAATGATCTGAAGCACACATTAAAGGAAGTCTTAGGGAATTCTTTGCGAAGGGTTTCTTAATATCAGTTTGAGGACGAACAGTGTTGATCGGGGTCAAGAGAAATAGAAGCTCACTAAGCTGGAAGTGAGGTTGTAGCTGACACGAAATGTAACGCTTATGATGAAGTCAACTGTTTGTTGAAGTTTATCAGAATGGAGTTAGCAACAACAACGGGTGATGCTCTCACACTTGGTTTATCAAGACAACGGATTCGATGGTAAAGATGAAGTTGGTGAGAAAGGACTACTTCTAGTGAAATTCTTTTAAAGAAGGACATTAGTGAAGTATGTCAGTTTAGGGAAGTCAAGTCAAAGACTACCCTGGTTAAGTTTGATGGTTGTTCATGCATTCTTTAGATGAAGCATCTCAATGATTAATCACACTAAAAGGATTAGACAGATTGTTGTAAGAACACTTTGAGGGCAGGTAATAGAATTTGATTGACGAATGAAGTTCTATGGTTTGTCTGCACTGAAAGGAGTATTCTATAGTAACGTTCTGTTTCCGGACTTCATGACCAAATGGAGGAGTTGATAGGAAAATCCAGAACTTGAGTGGAATTACAAGGATAATGGATAGACTTAAGGTTTCCTATCTACTACGGCTGAATCAGTTAATATAACAAGTCTAATCAACAATTATAAAGAGAAGACATCAAGTAAGATTAATCATGCCTAAAGTCACATGGTGTGATAGAGGGTTATCTCATTTGGAGTTAAGAACTTATAAAGAGTTTGTGATTGAATTGAGGAGGTCTTAGATGCAGTGAACATCATCATCATCAAGCTCCCAAGCATTCATTTGGTTTTAGCTCTGAATTCCTAAAGGTTGACATCCTGTTTAGGGCTCGAGATCAGATGACACTAGATGAAGAAAAGTTGCAGGCAACATCGCAGGGGGAGCATTAGCAAGTTGGATCACCTAGTCGAGTTTAATGGTTCTGAGGCTAGCAGTGCTCATTGGGTAAGAGTTAAAGATTCTTAGGAGCACTGAGTGATCCATATTGAGTGATTGCATATTGGAAATGAATTTGCCAGTTTAAATTCAATGCAAGATGATCTCAACTAAATTGAAAGAAGACTAATCTACCCACTGGAAAATCCAAGGAAACATTAAGGACATTTCTGTCATGACAAAGGGTTTTGTGTAACAACATTTCCTAGAGTCAGTTCTTAATGAATCTGGGAAGTAGAGTAGTGATTAATAGTGTCGTGCTTGAATGAGAGTGTTTCATTGGTGTTTCTGAGTGAATTCAATGAAGACTAAAGATGCACTAACTAATCAAGATTGAGTTGAGTTCGTTGGAGTTTGATCCTAAGAAATTAGTTAGGGTTCGAATCAAGGGACTAACTAAATTGAAACAGAGGCAGATACACTTAGCACAAGGAATCAATCCACATGAAGACTTGGTAGTAATACAGAAGCTGAAGGGTAGTTCAAAAATTCTAAAGGTTCTACTCTGCTAGTATCAAGACTGTTGGTTTCTAGTGTGCTGAGTTTGGTGAAGCTGCCGCCAAGACCAATTTCTACAAGGAAATATTTTGGTGTTGAAGGTAATGCAGTTTCCATCTGGATGAGCAAGGCATTGCTTCGAAGATCAATGTCAACTGGTAACTGGAGGGTTATTCCTGTCCAAATGGAGTAAACGTTCGATCTCAAAAGGAGTCAACGTTCGATCTCTCGGACTCAAAAAGGGAGTAATTGTTTATTCAACGATCATACACCAGTAAAGCTTCATTGACTAAGGTATGTCACTCTAGTCTAGTATTGACTTATCTAAATGCAATGTATATAGAGTGTTCATGCTATTTAGATGTTTATTTTCTTTAGGCTCTGGTTAATGTTTGGCTTGTGTTTACCCGGGACCCGAGATTATATCTATGTGATAAATTAGGACCTCCCAGGACCTTACATGACCATTAGAAACCTAACAATGTAGCATCTCTTTGTATAGTCAATGTATATCCAGAACTTTATACCATGATTATATTATATATGGGTCTACTAACGAAAACTTGTAGTTGCAGTTCTTTTTGGATTTTAAGTAATTCAAAAGAATGATGGCAATTAAAGTAAGTCAAGGATCTTTTGAAGATGCGCAACTTAGAAGATTCTAGACCTGCCAAAACTTCTTGCCAACAAACCGCTATGCTTGATCAGGGCAAATTAGGTATATGAACCGAAGTGACAAGCTTTAGAGGTATGACCAGCTCATTACTTATTCATGTGCATTAGACCATATATTTTATTCTCTATGTTATGCCCATGTGAAATTTTACAAGCGGATACTAGAGAATCTCATCTTGTAGCCACAATATGAATTGTTTAAGTATCTTGAGGGGGATCACCATTAACTTAGTGCCCTGAGGATACTAGATTTAATTGGCTTTATAGATATAGTGATGCAGGTTGTCAGAAAGACAGGGAAGTAATTTCTAGATGCTGTCAAATTTCGTGGAAGAAGTTGGATCTTTGTTAAAATAAGGGGAAGCATTCGACATACAAAGCTACTTCAAAGGATAAACCTAAAGCAGCTTGTGGATGGTGTGCTGAAACTTATGGACAAGGGAACTACTTCAACTCCAACAACTCTGTTGGATTCTGTCTACACCACTTGTTGAAATCAACGCATGGACATAAGGTATCATTTTCTTCGAGAGTTGTCCATAGTTGAATAAATTGCAGATATTTGCTAAACAACTTAATGAATTCATTTTGTCTAAGTTAGTTAGTGAAATTGGGATGTTATTCTTATGTGCATATTTGTTGGAAATCCCACCTGCAAGGAATTCTTAAATGACTTCACAAGTATTGAATTTTAAATATTTTTTGGACTTGTGAAGTTATTTATATCTAGGACATCGTACTTTGTGCTGTCATATGTTATTAATGCTATATGTTAAATGTTTCAGCATAAGTATTTATATGTTTTAATTAGTTGTATGTAAGGTTATTGACTTATATCAGTTAATGGTAGTTAGTCGTAATTTTATTTACTTCTGATTGATTAATGCTATTATTAATGGAATCACTTAATATGTAGTTTAAGTGAAGCATCATGTCTTATAGAAAATCCATTAATTTTAGTTGTCATTTTTTTTATTAGTGATGTCACTTAAAATCTCTGCGCTAAGTGACAAAAAGATTATTTCAAAAACACTAATATTGAAAGTGATTTACTACATCGCGAGGGGTTGTCAAAGATCATAAGTTTTAGTATGAATATTTAAAGGACTTTGATCTTTGATGCAACTAGTACCTCGAGCTTACATACATTATGATTGTCATGAGCATTTTTAATATGCTTATGTGATAATTGTTGAGATGTATTGTAAGAAGTTAAATGCTGTTATTCGGTCAATGTATATTCAGTGTTTGGCGGATGCTTATATTTTATGCTTTAGAATTATCATGATCTATGGTATTGCATTATGTGTTTGTCTCAAGCGACAAGTGGTAATTTTCAAGCAAAATGTAAGTGTCTTATGTGCTTAATTGTTTTGTAGTAAGATGCGTTTTATTACAAAATGATTGAATGATGTTAGTACTTATGAATGTTTTGTCACTCTTAGATATGAATTCCATCCGTTTTGGTAGTCATTGCTTGGTTAAGACCATGTAGTTGGAATTCATACCCTTGATAATTCATTAGTATTAATATGTGCGTTTCATTATTTAGAACTTGAATGCATAAAGAAATTTCTTGTCTATTTCTTATGAAAAATGTTTTATCTAAACAAGCATTCATTTACCAGAGAATGAAAAGCAACAAAAAGAACTTTTTCAAACTTCTCCTTTGAAAAGTTTTTAAAAGGTTTCTAGAGGATTATCTTTCTATTTCAAAATCATATATCCTCTCTCTCTCTCGAAAATGTTTTGAAATGTAAAATGTTTTCTCTCCACGATTTATTTAAGTAAAGTTACTTGATGACTTGTAACGTAGGTTGCATGGTATCAGGCTATTTTATTTAAATAAGCTGTCTTGATCTTGAGGTATTAACCATTGGTAACATTTTTCAAAATTCTTGTCAGTGTCTGTTTCACATTGACTCGTAGTACCAAAACAATGGTTGCTAGCTTAAAGATTAGTGCCTTGGACTGTATGACTATCGCATTCGTTCGATCTCCTTTTGTCATGAATGATTTATGTTTTAAGTCGGAGATAATATGAGATAGACGAATATGATGTATATGATACCTAAGTATATTTTGGAAATCATAGTCATCTATTTGATAAGAATGAATTGCAAAACAATTTCTGAAAACATACAGTGAGCAAGATGAAATAGATTTGAGTTTCTAATCAAAATGTTTTGTTAAAAGAGGTGGATTTCAATTGGATGTTTATCTAAGAGAAATTCAAAAGAACGATTTTTGTAAAATCTGTTAAACCTTATATAGCTATTATATAGCTCTGATTAACTCTTTCTGTTTAGCCGAAATGGCTTAGCCTAAGTGGCTATAGGGGAAGGTCGTGAAGTTGATTAACCCATCAATTTCTAACCAAGACCTTAGTACCAAACACTGTCATCCAAAATTCAAACTTTCAACCCTCGGTGATATAAGGAACTTATTTAAGTTAGTGGTTGTTAAGGGAGAAACTGCACTAGTTGCAGGAAATAAGGATGTGTCGGAAGTGTACCCACAGCTCTACCTCTCGAGAAGTAAAGAAGTATACAAATTGAGGTAACTGTAGCTCATCTGCATTCTCTCAAAAGAATGCAGAGCTGAAAAGGCAATTACACCGTTTCTGGATGAACTCTCTCAACAGGTAATTCCAGTGAAGATTCGCTCGTCAGCCAGAGCACCTTGTAATGGGTCAAGCACACCAGAAGCATTCACGCTGATGGTAAGCCTAAATGATTAATATTTATGAGGACACATTGCGAGGAGTGCACTTTGTGAGGTATAGGTGAAACCCCTAAACTTCTTTGTTTACCATTCATGGTGAATGAAGTTGTTGAGACGCCTTCACAGGCATTTGAGGGAAACTTGGATTTCTTGCCATATATAAGAATCCTTGTCAACCCTCCTAGGAGGAACAGTCCTAGTTCCCTAACGGGATTTCTCATCTGCAGAGCAATCTGTTGATGGTGAGAGGAAATCACTGACAGTTTTCCATGACTGAAAATAGTGAGTTAATTCATCTTCACAGGTGATTGAGAGAGATGTTTGTACACGTCTACTCTCCTAGAAATTCAAATTCTGGAATACATGGAACGCTCAAAGCTTAAAAGGCATATCACCTTCAACGATCCAGTGCATGGATTTGCATATGGGGAGTCGGTTGATGCTTAGATAGCTGCCAAGTACGCATATCACATTCAACGATCCAGTGCATGGATTTGCATATGGGGAGTTTGTTGATGCAGAAAATAGCTGAGTAACAACTCGTAGACTATGATTCAGTTGGTTTACCAATTTGATGAGTCTTTTGAGGATCAGGGTGTTGGGATTTCAGTCACTCCTGGAATGGAGGAGATTCCAATATCAGAAGGGTTATTCCCCGACAACGAGCCACGTGTGCATGGATTTGCTCATGGTGAGTTGGGTGACGACCTAACTGAAACTCTGTCTGAGATTACATCTCAGAACCTAGAGATCTTCAGTGATCGACAACATGCTATAGTCAACGATCCATAATATCTTGGTGAGACTAGCATGGATTTACTTGCAGGTACAAATTGCTATAAATGGAATGAGAGCAAGTAAGGGAGAGAAACACTTGAGTGAAGTGAGAGAGTGATACACTTGAGTGAGAAGTAGGGAGAGAAATGAGTGGAGCACTTACGCTTGAAAGTGCAAACACCAACAGAACGTAGTAGATGTGAGGAAACCATAGACCAAACACTAACCTTGCTAATATGTCTGAATCCTGTAACTATATTTTCCTGCTTTAAAATGTTGAAGAGATTCTTTTCTGGAAGACAAGCCAAAGAGGAGTCTAGCTGAAGCTTAGTGGGAATGTCCAAGCTATTACCTTTGGGTGTATTAATCCGTGTTGTTCTCAATCTCAAAGGGGGAGACATTGATTTTTAGGCCTAAGGAGGATTTTATGTTCAATTGGAGGAGAGTTCCTTATTCGATTGGATGTAGATGATACTTTTATTGTCTTAGAGGCTATTCTCAACTAAGGGGGAGAATTTGGTGATACAAGAAACAAGAAATATAGTTTATAGTTTGGTATTAAGAAATATAGATTGATACCAGGGGAGAATTTGAAGAAACTTGGAACATATCTTGTGGAGGTTAAATAGAGGACATCTAATGACACAAGATTGGATTGGATCTTGCAAGAACTAAGGGGGAGAATTAGATAACATTTAAAGCTTAGTGATGCAAGAGCTGAGAAGGAGAAATTACTAAGGGGGAGAAATCTTAGTAATATGTTGGAGCCTAATTCCTAAAGGTGTTGTAGATTTAACTGTCTTTTCATCTGAAGTGCAGAAGTTACTTTTTGTCAAATGGGAGAAGTTATGGAGAATCTTAACATCTTGATTTTAAAATGCTATATCTTATTCTGAAAAGATATCTAAGGGATTTTGCTCTGTTTGTTTGAAGATCTGTACTTGGAACATTCTTAGGAGAGGTTCGGCAGAAGAATTCTTTCTAGCACGATCAATGAATGAAAATGAGGATTTCTTTAAAGAGCATCAACTCAGGGGGAGTTTTTGCTAAGTAGAAGTTTTCTAGGTAAAGAAGAATGTTGAGGGAGATTTTCAAGGGGCATTTGAAAAGTGTCCAAGTATATTCTATTTCTTGTTTCAGTGATAGATGAAGTCAGTGGAGCAGTACAGGGAAGAAAGAAAAATATATCTCCTGGAAATAGAACATCCTGAAGAAAAAGAAGAAGTGACTTTCATTCCAAGAGAGAACAACCTTAAGGGGAGAATGAGTTGACCTCTTATGGGGAACATAGAGAGCTGTATGTTCTAGTTCAAATTGCAAGATGAACCGGAATGATTGTTAAGGAGTCTCTACTAATGATTTTATTCTTTATTGAAAGAACCCCATCTTTGAAGAACAACGAAGTAGAGAAAGCTCAAGGAAAATGAAATTCAGAAATTCATCATTCATTTTCAGCAACTCAGGAAATCTGGATTAAACTGATTATATCTTTCCAGAACTTTTTGTATATTATTTTCATATCCAGTACTTTCATTGTTTCTTGTATGTTAGTTGAGTTATCCTCTAGTAGTTGATTTTATTTAATTGCTATTGGGGGAGAGTGTTTGGAAATAGTATTTGATTGTTATTCCATATCAACCAAATAGGGGGAGATTGAAAGGGGAGATTGAAAGGAGAGATAGGAGTGAAGGGAAGTAACTCACTGCACTTTCATGTGTACTAGAAATGCTAAATGTAATCCCTATGTAATGGTTGACGATAACTCAACAATAGAACAGGACATGTAATAATATACAGGTGCACAGGAATCTTGGAACACAGAGTTCAGTTAAGACAAAATATCAAAGGATCATCTACAGACTTGAAGCTCACTGGAAGAAGTTCATTAATATGTTCAGGCCTCAGTGGAGAATAAAGGATGGTAACATCTACTCAAGGATGTGGAAGTTACAGAAGATTGTCTTAGTCTCAGAAGATTTTATTGTACCACAATCGAAGATGCAGTAAGGTTTAAATAGAAGAGTGTGGAATCATATTCGGAATCAAGAGCCCCTATCAAGACTAGTCACTTATGAACCAGACCGTTGCATCAAGTGTCAGGACATTGGAGGCAAGCTCTCGTCAGTTAATATGGTTTTAATCATTCTAAAGTTGTTGATCTTCTTAAGTCATGTGAAGGATCAACACAGGAGGTAAATTAGTGTTGAAGTGCCAAAGTTCCAGAATATGCATTGGAGCTGTATTGGAAGATCGAGATACAGGTCGAAATACAGTATTCAATGTTTAAGGAACGAGAATTAAATGTACGAAGAATTAGTGGCACAACCTGATTGGACCTTTACTAAAGCTTCACATAATTGAAGGCCAAATACTTGGACGTGGTGGAGTCACGTATACGGGGCCATGTATTTGGTTGAGGAAGTCTACAAAAATTGAAGAGTGGAATGGAAATATTTAATTTAATTAAATAAAGTATTTATTTAATTTAATTAAATAAAGTACTTATTTAATTTAATTAAATAAAGTATTTATTTAATTATTTATATATTTTATAAATAAAGATATTCTTTATTTATATTTTATATAAATATTAAATATTACTTTTGAATTAAATATTTCCAAAGGCATGCTTGGCACATGACTTTGCATTAGGGTTTGGTGGAGCAAGAAAAGAAAAAGGAAAAAGGAAAAAGAAATGCTTTTCAAATTGATAAAAGAGAAAAGCAAGTCTTCTCTTTCAACTAGCAAGGTGTGCAGCCGAAAGGAGAAAAAAAGAGGGGAGAGAGAGAAAATTATTTTTTCTCTCCCCCATGGCTAGATCTGTTCTTGAAAATACTTGTAGCCATGATTTTCTTTGTTACACCACTCCTCTATCTTTCTAGTGTAAACACTTGTTAAATCTTGTATAGAAGATAGGGTTGATTCTTGCCTCCTAAGTCCATAGACTTTAATATTTTTAGAGGAGCCAAAAATCATTTCTTTGTTGTGTTCTTGAGCTTATGTTCTTGAACTTGTTTGTAGCATTGCCCCCACTTCATAAATATAAATTTATATTTGTGGATCTTGTTGTGTTGTGTGTTTTGGGTGATTTTCTGTTCTTGGTCTTGGTTATTTTAATGGAGTTATACGCTTGGAGAAGACCATGAACAGTAACTGGGTTTGAGCCAAATTAATTTTTATGTTGTCCCAAAAATAATTAAAAGTCATAATTTTTTATTTGGGAATCGTATTCACCCCCCCTCTACGATCTCCGGGACCTAACAGAGTGTCAGTCTGGATTGTAAAAGGATATTAGGTGGAGTCCATTGACCCTGGAGCGTTTAAAGTTAATGTTGATGCATATGTCTTTTCTAGTGCGACCACATTCTCTTCTGGCTTTTATGTATGACTTTGCGAAGTAATGAAATTTTTTCTTGTTTCAAAAAGGTTAATAAAAAGGAACGAAGAGAATATCTTGCAATCAATTTTGGTATACAATATCTAAAATTATTCCCAAATGATGGGAAATGAGTTAATGACAGATGCAAAAAAAAAAATCTTGGCAAAAATATTTTTAATGAATTTTTTTTGCTTTCACATTTCACTGCTGATTGAGTTGGCCCTATAACAGTTTACAAAAGAGAGAATTTAAGGGTTGTCTTGATCCACCTTGCCATTAGTTGAATCTGTCCACAATAATAATGGATGGAAAATTATGAATGGTACCCCTCTATTTTTGGCTTTTACGAATGGTACCACTACTCATTTTTGACTTAGAAACGGTACCACCGTGTATTTCTGTGTCAACTAAAAATAGCACTCTGTCACACCAAACGTTAACTAAACGGTCAAAAACATTTTCTTTTTACTAACTTCACCAAAACTGAATCAAAATCGGGTCAACGGGTCAAAAATGGGTCGCCAAGAACATTCAAAGATCTTTCCAGATTCCGGTGATATTGCCTCTGTTCCAAACACCACCATCAGTCCAGCAGCCTCCTCCATTCTCGTTGCTGTTCAGTTCTGCAGCCGTACTCCACCGCTGCAACACCTTCTCCGTCGACCCACCTACAACAGCTTACCAGCCACCATTCCAACCCAACAACTCCACAAATCATTCAATGCAAACACCACCACTCCGACCAAAGACTTTCACCGCATCTCCGTTCACTCCGCCTTCTTCAACAACCTTTCATTCACGACCCATCCATCACCTTCTCTTCTTCGTTTCCGCCGCTTCTCCCCTTCAATTCGCGCACCCACCACCATTTTTCATTTACTCCGTTCAACCACAACCTCCTGCACTTTTCCTTCTCCCTTCTCCCCATCTCCTCCACATCTCCCTCCTTTTCCGTTCACCGTCGCCTTCCTCCTGCACACCTCCACTCCTCCCCCACTCTTCAACCCACCTTCCACCTCCACTCTCTCCGTTCACCCTCTGTTCTCCTTCATCATCTCGTTCCATCGCCGTTCTCCACCGCCCAACAACGCCTTTGCACCCACTACTCCTCCAATACCTTCCTCCTTCATTTTCCGACCAACAACTACCAACAAAACCACCACTGCTCCCCCTTTCTCATCTCTTTCTCGTCTTCTCTCTTTCTCCCCCTCTCCTCTCTCTCTCTCTCTTTCTCTTTCTCTCCCTCTCCTCTCTCTCGTCTTATCTAATATAGTATCATTTAGTAAAAACCGTATTTAGAGTGTATTTTCTTTTTTTTAATAAAGTAGAATACATATTAGGTAACATTTAATTAACGTTTGATGGACGGAATGGCAGGTTTAATAGCAAATCATTTATACGATGTTACCGTTTATAAGTCAAAAATAAGTAGTGGTACCATTCGTAAAAACCAAAAACAGAATGGCACCATTCATAATTTCCCATAATGGATCATCATTTCTGCAAATATCAGAATGAAACAAATATTTACATAACCGTGTATGCATGGTGTGCCACCATCATCATGGTTATAAAAATCAGTAATCGGTATAAATTGATTGAAGTATCATTTTAAAATTAATTGAGTAATTAAAGATTAATCGGAAGGATTAATCGGATATTATAATAATATTTAATATATTAATATAATTTACAATTAAACATATCATTTTAAATAAATTTACAAAATTAATCGAATTTCAAAAATCAAATCGATTGATTACTTTACACAAAATTAATCAACTTAATCGGAAATTTTTAGAATCATGACCACCGTTAATACTACAATATGCCCCCAAGTGGCCTAACTGATTTTGACTTAACTTATAATATATTTCTGGTGAAAATACATATGGGGCAGTTTGGGAAATCTTAAAATAAGTTACTTAACACTCATATGAAGTAAGTAATTTATATGAAGTAAGTAATAAGTTAGTTACAACTTATATTTTCGTGTTTGGGTGTTTAACTTATAAGTTGGTAAAATATTTATTAAATTAAATTAAAAAATATTAATTATTTAATATAATAATCCCAGTACATGCATATGACATTTTTAAATATAAATGTAAAAATATAAAATATTAAACAAGTTAAAAAAATTAAGTAATACGAAATAAGTTGGAAAAAGTATGTCATTACTAACTTATCACTTATCAACTTATTTGGCAAAATAAGTTCATTCTACCTGTACAACCAAACCGTCCGAAATAAGTTGAAACGGACTTAAACTCAGATAAGTCCATTTTTCGGGAATGCCAAACACGCACATGGTATAATTTGAAATCTTAAAAACTTAGCTGGCGCTTGCATGTCGGCAACATAACCCAAGTGTTGCTACAACTACAAGCATGCATCTACGAAAAGGAAAAGCTATATATGGTGACAAAAATGTACCGATTTATGAATAAATCGTGGTGTACGTAAATAGGAGGGTGTTATATAAAATGCTGTATGTGGCATTCGTTACACCACCTTTTGCAATAAAACAGCTTTATTAAATCCATGAAATATAGGAGTATATTTTTACTTTAGGACGATCTCTTGTAAGTTGTTTCTCTCCGCCCCATTGTTTCTACATAAATATCCTCCTGTGTATACAGGAACGGAGGTAACGGGTGTTAGGCGTCGTTATCCACTTAACCAATAAATCATCATGAATTATTTTAGAAACAATTATCCCATATTCTTCTACAGTGCAATAATAATCCAAATTTGGATCGGTAAATATTCAAATTTGGATGAGTCTATTCATGATCCAAATTTGGATCCAAATTTGGATCAGTTAATATTAAAATAATGGTATTATTATTTGTATAATTTTAAATTTTTAAATTTAAAATTGATTTGTACTTTTTTAGTTACTTACTTAATAATAGAATGTAATTAATATTTAATAAAAAAAATTTAGAATAAAACTTATATTAAAAAAAAATGTATTTCATTAAAATTTAAGTAAAAATATACTAAATGCATAAAATAACAATTACATTAATTATAATAAACTAATGTATCTGTGATATTTTATATGTTAATTCATATAAAGTTTAATACAAATATATATAGTATAATATTTGGATCATATTATTAAAATTGATGAGAAATTTAAATTCAAATTTAGACAAATTAATACTTTAAATTTAAATTTTTGGATACAAGGCCTTAGCAGTTAGCACTTGCATAGCACACCTTGTTGAGTCTGTTCTGTTGATTTTTCAACTCATTTATATATTCAATGCAGATAGCATGTTTTTAAAAAGCATTAAATCTAAGAAGACAAAAAGGACAATTATAGAGAAGATGGGTCCATAAATGGCATAGATTTTTTTCAGTTGCGAATTTACAATTATGGTTAATTATGGTGGTGGCCTCTCTATATCTATCTCTCCTACCAGCAAAACCATACAACAACTATTTCCCCCACTTGTGAAGAGTACACTGGCCTGAATTAAATCATGGTGAGTTTTTTTAGTATGTGTTCAAGAATATATATTAATTATTTATTTTTATAATATTTTTATAAGATGGTTCTTTTCATTAATAGGTTTTTTTTGTGTATACAAAGAAATTCATTATTGTCAATAATAAATAGAAACTAATTAAAATTTAATAATTCACTTTTATTGTGTAATCTTGGACACGCTTAAAAAGTCCCTATTTACGAATGTATATCATTAATACAGCTATAGCAAGAAGTTAACACAAAAAGGCAACTCCAGCCACTTGTTCTTTTATCAAATTTCTACCAAAGTGTAGGCCCTACGAAATTCTATATTTATGGTTCAAGTTTTCATAGCATAAAAAAAGAAACGTGTAACGTAAAACAACGGGACAAAACAAGAATTGAAATGTACTCTCTGTCCCATCCATTTCTTTACAATTTCCTTTTTGGGTCGTCCCACCATTTCTTTACATTACCCAAAATAATAAGTTTTAACACTATTACACCCACTACTTCACTTATTTTAACAATACTTTACACTATTTCACCTACTACTTAATTTATTTTAACAATAAAATCACTATTACACCCACTACTTCACTTATTTTAACAATAAAATCATTATTACACCCACTACCTCATTTATTTTAACAATATTACACTCATTTTACATCCACCATCCTTGACCTCCGTGCCCAGCCGCCATGTAAAGAACTGGCTGGGACGGAGGGAGTAATAAGCTAGCTGATTTGACTGCGAAGTCGATTGTACCAACCTGAGTATATTAGGAGGGAATAAAGAGCCATGAATAATTAATATAAAAATAGAAAGACACTACTATTGAACTACAATAGACAAAGTGAGAAAGGTGAGGTAGATCTTTATCTGTTTTTCTGAATAATTGTCTTTTTGATTTTTGATATAAAACATATCAGATCTTTTTGATTTCCTATTTAAATATGAATGCTAAATGATAATTGCATCTAAAATTTTAAGTTTAGTTGTCCGAGAAAGGTTTCAACACTCAATTGTATTTTGTACCGATTGATCATAGAGATACAGACAAATAAATACATTTAAATTAAATATTTGGTAATGGGAGAATTTGAATGTGAAATTCCATCCTTGACCAAGTTCTGATACCATACCAAATAATTTAGAACTCGAGTCTTATCACACGGAGAACATTGATATCAAGTTAATTAATTATCAATTTTCTAAAATTTAAAAATGTTAGGAAAATAGATTACTAGATTATATATATTTATGGAGGATGACAGTCTATAAATAACCACCTTATATAAAGTGCAAAATATGTATATTTATCATTTTTTGTGAAATATAATTATAATTCTTAATTAAAAATTTAAAATGAAATTACATAATTTTTCTTTTTGAAAAATTATTAAAAGTTAATGAAATAATCCAAACAATTTCTACCATAAAATCGAATTTATCCAAAATGATTATACTGTAGAATAAAATTAAAATCAAGTTTTTGTCTAAATTTTATGTGCTAAATCCTTTAGAACAAGTCCAACACATTCTTATACGTCCTCCTAACTTAAATTAGAAAGATTTAGGTCTAAAATTGTGCTTGTGCTCCAATAGTCTCTTAATTTTTCCTTAAAAAGTTAAGAGGACAGGCTCCCTTATTTCACTTTTATCAATAAAATATTATTTTCCCTCCTCTTTCCAATTGTTTCCCTCTTTTTTGTTTTTGCTTCCTTCCTTTTATTAATTATTTAATAATTATAAGGATAAATTATAAGGAAACTTGTTGAAGTTGTCATACCTTATAATATCGAGTCTAATATTTTATAATATTTATAAGAAAAATATAAGGAGATTGTTGGACTTGCTCTTATAAAATTTAAATGTTATTAGTATTCTATATTAGAATCAAATTTTATGTTCCTAAAAATTTTATTTACAATTTATTGCTGAAATTTTATGGTGAAAACAATAATTTTTTTCCCAAATTCTATATAAGGAGATTTTTTTTTTTTGAATAATGACCTATTTATCGATGAGAACAATTTTTATTCATTATACATCTTTTGTGCATAGTTATATACTTGGTTGTAAAAATCGTTAATCGATATAAATAGGTTGAGATACCGATTTAAGATTAATTGGATAATTGGGGATTAATCGGAGCATTAATTAGATATTTTAATAATATTTAATATATTAGTTAAATTTACAATTAAATATATCATTTTAAATAAATTTATAGGATTAATCAGATTTCAAAATTTGAATCGGTTCGGAAATTAATCAACTAAATCTAAAATTTTTAGAACAATGATTATATATAGCCACTTGCAAGATGGATGGGAGGTTTGCTAGTGTGCTACTCCCTCCGTCCCGGTGATTTTTTTACATTTGCGGACCAGTTTTCGGCACGGATTTTAAAGTGTATTTTAATGATAGTTTTATAATTTATTTTTGATATTTTTTTTGTATAAAAATAGAACCATCCTATTTTTATACAAAAAAAAAATATTAAAAATAAGTTATAGACAATTAAAATGAGTGTCAAATATGTAATTTTTCATGTAAAAAAATGAATGGGGTAGAGGGAGTACATAATACGACGTACATATAGTAGATCGAAATGTTTCTTGTTCATGATCCGTAACCCTAGCTAATTTGTTCATCCCTTTTCGCAACCATGCCCCATAATCATTAGGGTTAAATATTTGGTCATCAAGTAAAGTTTAAATATCATTTTTTTTTCACGAATTTTAATGATATATTATTTGAATCATTAAAATTATAATAAAAAATTAAATAAATGTCTTTAAATGTTTATTCGAGAAGTAAAATAATCTTTTGTAGAGTTTTACACGTTTTTATTGAATGCTACCATAACCAAATGAAAATTCGTTGAATTCTAGTATTTTTGATCATATATTCAGATTTTAAAAACTTTATTTACAATTTATTTTTAATTAAATCACAGAAAATAATTAAAAATAAATAGTAAATAATTTTTTTTTAATCTAAATATATTACCTAAAATACTAGAATTCATAACTTTTCATTTGGTTGTGATAACATTTAGAAATAATGTGTACAACTCAACAAAAAAATATTTTCTATGTTTTGAACACATATTTAAAGATATTTATTATGATTTAGTAATTCAAATGATATTCCTTTGAAATCAGTGAAAAAAATGATTTCTAAACTTCACAACCATTTTGATATTTAACCCATAACCGTTACAACTCTCCCATCCTAATGCACTCCCATCCTAGCAGTGGCGGATCCAGGAATTTAGGTCAGGGTACTCGGAATCCTGGCTCCCGTGCGAAGAGTGGTATTTTCGCGCGGAGCGCGAAATTTTTTTTAGGGTATGAACTATTGTTCTAAAATATTTAACCAAGATTTGTTAATTGGAAGTAAAATTTTAGTAAGTTAAATGTATATATAGATGTTAGAGGGATTTCACATTGATTTTCCATCAATATGGGACAAAATGTTGGAGCTAGGAATCAAAACTGGTACTTCCTCCTTCGCTTTTCGGTCACCAAACGAGCTGATCTAAGCTATTTCTATGTATGTTATGCAACTAATGTACAAAATTTACAACTTTAAAAAATTATTTTGATTTTTCTTAAATTATCAACAACTACAAAACTAAAAAAAAAAAAAAATGCAGAAATTTTTAACCCAGCGTACTCGACCGAGTACCCTCGGCACTATGTACGTCCGCCACTGCATCCTAGTGCAGAAAATGTGTACATACTTATATTTTATACATGTGTCTTTGTATGCACACACATTTCTCGAATTTTCGCTAGAATAATAATAGTACTATAAATTTTGTATTTATAGGATAGCCATATGGAATTTCAAAAATAATTTGAATATTATCTGTTCGAACACATGTATAGCTTGTTAAGAGCCAAGTGGGAGATGAACAAAAGACCATGTTGAATAGTTGCTTTATTTCTTGGAGAAAAAAAAGGTTTTAAGAATGAAAAATTATTGTTAAAATCTTTTTGAAATATATCACAATTGTTTTCGCATGCAATAAGCAATTAATTTCAGCAGACAACACAAAAGAAATTTTTGTACATTATCGATTACTGTTAGATGTATGTGGCACATTATTTATGTACTAATACCCAAAATCAACTGATCTTAATAGATCTATGTGACCATACATGAGTGCTCATTCCATGGTCGAGTACAAAAGTGAAACATCATATATTATGTGTGAATAATATGGACTTGTCAATCTCTCTCGATACATATGATATTTTTGATCCAACATACAACCTATGAATCTTCTCATAACTTACCATATTTCTGTTGACCTGACCCACTCCCAAAGTCTACGTACAAGCTCCAATTACATTATAACTCTATATGTACACTTGTACATTCTATATTAGTAGCAGTGTTTAAAAAATTATCTGATTTTCTAAAAATTATCGATAAATTATTAATTTTTTGTTAAAAATATTTGATCGATTTAATTTTTAAAATTTGATTTATCGGTGTGAATTATTTTTGTATGGTATTTATATTATAAATTAGGCTAATATATTAAATATAATTAAAATATTAAAATTTATCCGATTTTTATTTCGATTTATCATTTCGATAAATTCTCGATTTATCAATAAATCGTTATTAGATACCAAAATCGATTGGTTCCGATTACCAAAATCTACGACCAAAATTACTAGACATCTTATCTTATACATAAAGTATAGACTTCTTTTTTTTTATTACTTAGTTCTCTCCTCCTATATATAAACTCAACCTCATCTCAAGGCCACTAGGTCATCACACAAAATTATTTTCTTCTCATACAGTTTTCTCTTGTCCCTCCTCTCTTTAATCTTCTTCCAAAGCCAAATATAAACACATATACACTAAGAAAATGGATGGTAGTTGCATAGATGGGAGCACAACAAGTGACTCCATATCCATCACACCCACATCTCTACTTATTTCTTCACCAACCCTCTTCCCAATGTTACCCGAAAGTTTTTGCCGCATGGGAAGCGGCACTAGTGTTATAGTTGATTCGGAGTCAAGCTTAGAAGCCGAATCTAGGAAGCTCCCCTCTTCAAAATACAAAGGGGTTGTTCCTCAACCTAACGGCAGATGGGGCGCTCAAATCTACGAAAGACATCAACGTGTTTGGTTAGGCACATTCGACGAAGAGGAAGAGGCCGCTAAGGCTTACGATATTGCAGCCCAACGATTTCGTGGTCGAGATGCTGTTACAAATTTCAAAAAATTATCCCAAAAACAAGGAGACGATGTCGAAATCATGTTTCTTGATTCACACTCAAAAGCCGAGATTGTCGATATGTTACGCAAACATACTTATATAGATGAGCTAGAGCAAAGTAAAAGAAACAACGGGTTTCAAAAAAAGATGGATGATGTTCATCAATTCAACAAATCTCGCGAGCATTTGTTCGAAAAGACAGTGACACCGAGCGATGTCGGAAAGTTGAATCGGCTAGTGATACCGAAACAACATGCCGAGAAACACTTTCCATTACAAAGCCGAGACACCTCCAAAGGCGTGCTGTTAAATTTCGAAGATTTGGGTGGTAAAGTGTGGAGGTTCCGGTACTCATATTGGACAAGCAGTCAAAGCAACGTGTTAACTAAAGGTTGGAGTAGGTTTGTGAAAGAGAAGGGACTTAGTGCGGGCGACACTGTCAGTTTTTATCGATCCACCGGAGTCGATAAACAGCTGTTTATAGATTCGAAAGTGAGGAACGGATCGGGTACGGGTAAAAATGTGAAGTCGGATCTCCACCCGGTCCAACCCGTTGAAATGGTAAGACTGTTTGGGGTGAATATATTTAGGGTTCCAGACGTTGATAATTATGGAAAAAGAACGAGGAAGATGGAGATTACAGAAATTTCCATTAATGGTAAGAAAAGTAGAGTTACTGATGCATACTAATAGTAGAGTAGTATTTTAGGTTTGTTGCAAAAAAGATTAAGTCATTTTCCTTATTCAACAAAAAAGCAGCTGAAGAAAGCTGTCCAAACTCAGGTGGAACTTTGCAGGTTATTTAATTACTCAAATCTGTTTTTTTTTTTTCCTTTTACATAGTAGATAGAGTACTTGGTACTTCCTCTGTCTCAAAATAATTTTCTTGTTTATTTTTGACACATTTGCTATTGCACACTTTTAATTATTTATATTTTTAATTTTATATTATTATTTATTATAAAAATTTCATTATATTAAAGTACTAATAAATACGAATTCAACAAAATCACTCATGACTATATTTGATCTTATAGATTAAGTGTAAATTAGTAGTCAACCGCTTAGAATGAACAATGTTCAAAGTCAAAAACAAGAAAAGTAAATTGATACGGAGGGAGTACCTCAGTTAGAGTATCCTATGCTTAATTTGTTGTACATAGACCCTTGCGTTTGTCTTGGTACTTTCTAATCCTGTTTATACGCACTAATCAGGACATAAAATTTCTGTATATATTGAAGAAGAAATATGATTCCTTCGCTATAAATCTATAACTAAGAGCATCTACAACCCTTTAAAACCTTTAGCTAAAATTGAATAAATAATCTCATAATAAAAATTATAGAGAATATGTAAAAAATTCTTCACTCCAACTACGCGTTCCCCTTTTCTAAAATTTTAGTCAACCTCCTGATATTGGTTATATTTATCGAAACTCTACAGATCTGTAGTGAAATTACACATCATCTATTACCATATTAAAAGAATATATTCTATTTATAACAACTTCAAATAATAATGACATACTATTTTAAAATATAGCCAATCATTATAGTCAATCTCATCGAAACACCATGCCTTACATGTTCAGCAAATTTTACATAATCGGTATTTTATATCATTTTAGCCAACACCATTATAGATGCTCTAACTAGCTAGCTATGCTATTATCTTTCTCAATTTTCTTCACTCATAAAATTATTCAATTATCGAATATTTATTTACATAAGTATGATGCTATTTCAAACTATTCCTTGAACTTTGGGATAGATATATGCGTTTTCAGTTATGTGTATAAGATAGGGATACGGGTTGACAAAACTCATCAATCCGTTCTTAAATTGATTTTATATTCGATTAATCCAACCTGATTAGTTTCAAATCGAAGTAAGATTAGGTTGAGAAAATTTCAACATGATATTAATGAATTGGATATGGAATTCAATTTTTTTTAACTCAACCAAACCCAAGTTTATAATTTTGGTAAATTAATAAATATATATTTTGAGTTTCATTAGTCTATCTCACTGGCTTTACCTGTAATGAAAGAACAAAATTGAATTTATGAAGGTTTAATTACTGAATCCCTTTCCAACGGCATGTTCATGTTTCGGAAAAGATCCGACGTAGTTTTATATGGATACTACCTGACGATAAAGTTAAAATTGAAGTGAGTCGTTATGATTCAACCAGAGGACGTATAATTTATTGACTTCGCAATAAGGATTCGAAAGATTAAGTGTTTTTATCAACTTCAACATTCCTTTCGTGAGAAGATGATTGGACATAAAAATTTCAAGAAACCTATTTTCTTCCAAAATATAGATTCAGAATTAAAATGTGGAATGCCAAATATGTAAATAAAAGCTTCTATTCGTAAAATTTATATTAATTATTAGGTTTATTCGAATCTAATAACTTTTTTACATAATCAATTTGACTTATATATTTAAATAATGTGATTAAGATACTTGATATTTTTTTTATAGCATACATAAACGGAAGCAATACTAAAATCTAAGTACTTCCTTAAATAAATAAAAACAGGACCATGAAAAAAGAAACCATACTTTTTGTCCATGTCCATGCAGTCATGCACTACACCTTTGAGAAGCTATCACTATGTACGGATTCTTCCATTTTTTTTTTGTCCCTGAAATCCTGTAACATGTTAATTGAAACAGGCTTCAATTATAAAATATGTTTAACTTCTAAGCTTAGATTTGTTTTGAATGCTGTGTATTAAATGCTAGTACATCTTAATTAAATGATTTTAAAATTGAACGCCCCCTTTATTAAGTTTTGCAATATCAGTAACATAAATTTTACTTTGTTGTTTCAGCAAAAAAATTAAGCAGAAAATACATTTTATTGCACTTCAATGAAAATTTTACAATTACAATTTTTCTTACCCAAACATATGAATTCTTCACGACCTTATGAAAAAGAAGCTATTGCGTAGTTTGGGCCTAATCCATCATCTTCTATACGTTATACTCCACGACACAAGCCCGTTGGACACCCCATAAGTCCACGAATAGATAATAACTGGCTGCTTTAATAATTTTATCTTCTTCACAATTCATATGCAGCTCCATGCGAATTGCAATGCACTTCCACAGTTCTACCGGTTGAACATCACTCTCCGCGTGCTAATGCGAATTGCATGCAGTTCACCGCAAAATCTTTACTTTAAAAGAATTTACAATTGGTCCAGGGATCAATTGAATGATCAAAAATCATGATTAATCAGCTAGGAAGCGGGGACACTTGAGTCACCCACCATATTCCCGTGTCAAATTCTTGAACACGGTGTCCGGCCCTGTATTCTTCTAAATCCTACTACCAAATTTTATTTTATCAATTGTAGTCAAAATTTGTGTTAACTAAGTACTTTTACAAAATTAAGTATCAATACCCATAAGCAAATACTCTATTGATTATCATGTTCAATTTTGCATAAATGAAGATATTATACTTGTTGTGAAATAAAAACTAGGTTACGAATCCGTATTTAATGCTAGGGTTCGGGAGCTTCGTGCTTTAATGGCTGTTTCCGTGTTCGAGACTAATCGGTCCTCACAGAGTGCCTACGTATCTCGTATTGAGAATCAAGCCAAAACGTAGTTCTAGGTGATGGTGCCCTCGAGGCTATGGTGGCGAGAGCTCACCTAGGACGCAGTGACTTGTATGTCCTTATTCGAGGATTAAGCCAAAACGTAGTTCTGAGGATGAGGGGTCAGACCCTTTATATAGGCTGAGAAGCCTTAGAATTATGGTAGGAGTAGGTGCCTTGGTGGGCAAGTCACCGCCTAGAAGAAGGTTCCAGATCCTAGTATGTAGGAACCAGTTTCCATGCTGAAATACGTATCTTGGAGGCTAAGTCAGGCATGAGTAATATCCTTGTTTGACTATTATTTGCTGAGCTATTTATTACCCATAATATTAATTACGAAATTAATATTATAAATAGGGTTTGGGCCCATCTGGTGGGCCCCACGTTTGGGGTCTAATTAATGCCACATTAAATGTGTCTTTAGGGCTTACTTTTAGCCCATATCATTTGCCCCCCAACTTCTAGGAAAACTGATCAGGTTTTCCTTTAAGTTGTAACGGCCTTATTCGAGACTTGGGTCAGGGTTCATTGCTCTTACGTGAGTATTTTCAACAATATCATCTTAACGTAAAGCGTGGAGCGATCGACGCATTTACGACGGTGTTGAATGACACTAAACGGTGTTAAACGACACTACACAGCGCTAATCAGCCTTAAACAACGTTTAAACAGTGTTAAACGATGTTAAACGGCATAAAACGGCACTAACGGCACTAATCGGCGCTAAACGGTGCTAATCGGCACTAATCTGTGCTTAAACGACACTAATCTGTGCTAATCAGCACTAATCTGTGCTTAAACGACACTAATCTATGCTAATCAGCACTAATCTGTGCTTAAACGGTACTAATCTGTGCTAATCGGCACTAATCTGTGCTTAAACGACACTAATCTATGCTAATCGGCACTAATCTGTGCTTAAACGGTACTAATCTGTGCTAATCGGCACTAATCTGTGCTTAAACGGCACTAATCTATGCTAAAAGGCACTAATCTGTGCTTAAACGACACTAATCTGTGCAAATCTTGACCTCTTTTTAGTACTGAAAATCATCCGAGATTCGCTGAAAAAGTCGAGATCTAGGTCTGAAAACTATCCAAGGTTCGCTGAAAAAGTCGGGTTCTGGGACCACAAACTACCCGTGATCGGCCGGATCAACGGGTAGCTTGTGGTCGGCTAGCCCGTGATCGGCCGAAGGCCTCCCGAACACGGTGGTCGGCCAGCTCGTGGTCGGCCGGGTCGTGGTCTTCCGACTCGTGGTCGGCCAGCTCGTGGTCCTCCAACTCGTGGTCGGCTGCTTCATGGTCGGCTGCGGCCCTCCGGGTGTCGTGGTCGGCCACTTCGTGGTTGGCTAAAAAACCCGGACCTAAACCTATTCGTGGTTTTAAAAGAAATCATGGATCTCAGATCTAAAGTCATCCGTTGTCCTAGAAACCATGGATCTAGGATCTAAAATCATCTGTGGTCTTAAGGATCAAGAATCTTGATCTTGATCTCAAGTCATCAGTTTGGTCATTCGTGACTTCGTTATCTTAAGCATCAAGAATCTTGATCTTGATCTCAAATCATCCGTGATCTCAAGGAAAATCATGGATCTAGGATCTAAAATTATCCGTGATCCTAAAAAATCATGGACTTGGGATAAAAAATCATCTGTGGTCGGCTGACGTCCTCCTTGGAGCGTGGTCGGCCAATTGGTGGTCGGCTGGGGCCTGTGGGTCTCCATGACTGTAGAAAACTCATAGATCTTCGCGTGGACTATAAGATCGTCCAAATCGAATACCCGGAGCTCAAGATATGGCCCAAACAGCGTCAATAGTCCGTGTAGGACTGAAAATCAGTCTTGGTCGACTGACGCCCTCCTCGGAGCTTGGTCGGCCAATGGTGGTCGGCTAGTGGTCTCTAAGACTATACAAAACTCAGAGATCTTCGCGTGGACTATAAGATCGTCCAAATCTGATACCCGGAGCTCAAGATACGGCCCAAACAGCGTCAACAGTCCGTGTAGGACTGAAAATAAGTCTTTGTCGGCTGACGCCCTTCATATGCACCTGGTCGGCTCCAAGTGCTCCTTGGTGGCTGACAGGTGCGCCTTGGTGGCTGACAGGTGTGCCTTGATGGCTGACAGGTGCGCCTTGGTGGATGCCATGTGCTCCTTAACCAAAACGGCACTAAACGGCGCTAATCGACGCTAAACGGCGCTAAGTTCAAGAACCAAAACCATCAACCGGGCCAACTAACTGACGGGAGACGTCAGGGGGTCGGCCAGACCCCTTCATATGAGGCTGGTCGGCCGAAGGAGGTTCTTGGTGGCTGCCAAGTGCTCCTGGTCCTTCCTTGTACACCTTATCGTGCCTCTTCGGAGCTCTTTCGTGATGTTTGAATTCTCATTCTCGACCCTGAATCTCGAACTTGATTGTTGGTAGTTGAACTTCAACTTTCATTAACCTTGAAACAAGGTCTTCTTTATCAACCATGTTCATCAACATTGAATAATGTTCTTCATACTTGGTCGTCGACTATCAACCCTTCTCTATTTTGAATCATGTGCTTCATGTTTGAAGTATTCTTGAATCTCTAGATAATCGAACGTATATGAACGTCGACATTTGGACCTCAACATCAATAATCGATCGTTGAATGTCATTATTTAAAGTCGATGACCAAACATACATCCTTCACTTCAAATTGGCTTTCATAACTTCAGTGACCTTCTGGGCCTTAACTCGCTTGTTGAATCCTTGGTTTTGAACCTTGAGTTCATTCATGGTTGTTGGTTATCATCAACCCTTCTCTCATTCTAAGATGTAAAAATGATGAAGTCCCTTAGTTCTTGCCTCATCCTTGTTTCTCATGGAGGAGGTCTTCCTTAACTCTCGGTTGATCATTCAGGTAGTTCACTTGCTCCTTAGCGCTTGACCTTAGGCCTGGTATGTCTTTGTTAGTTTTCAACCCTTTAGCTTCATTCTAGGTTTCCAACCTTATTCTTATGCTCATACAACCTTTCTTAGGTCTCAACTTGACTGACGACTCTTGATTCGAGTCCTTAAACTCAAACGACAAGCTCAATTGGAGGCATACAGCCTTGTTGGCCATCAAGGCTTAGATTTTGTACCGGTCAAGATTTTAAATATGGAATGACAAAGGACTTCTTATCTGAACACTCTTACTAACAATTTCTGTGCCTTCAAGGCATTATCAGGGAGCCAACCAGTCTCAAGATGAGCTTTGAGAGGGTCTATCCTTTAGCTTACATCAACTGCTGCTACCAATTTCGAATCGATGGTGGGGTCTTCAGGACCTGGAAGTAAAAACTCTCTGGGCTCTATTTTCTATCTCAGAAGAGGTGAACTTAAATAGGGCATCGGCCTTAATGTTCTCATTTCTTGGAATGTGCTCCTCATAGCGCTCATCATACTGAGTCATAACAGCCTTCACAACTCTCAAATACTTTGTCATAGTTTCATCATTAGCTTCAAATTCACCATTCACTTGCGAGACTACCAGCTTTGAATCTCCAAAAACTTTGAGGTTCTTGACCCTCAGTATTCTGGCCAAGCCCAATCCGGCTATCAAGGCTTCATATTCAGCTTCATTGTTGGTAGTAGGAAAATCCAACTTCAAAGCATACTCAACTGTGAACCCATCGGGGCTTTTGCAAAACCAAACCTGCACCACTAGATTTCTATTTTTAACGCTCCATCAAAATAGAGCACCCAATATTCCTTCTGATCAGCTACAAGTTCTTCATGTTTATCTCCACTTTCAGGGGTGGTTACTATCTCCTGCCCCCCGACTTCTTGGTTGTTAATGGTGCATTCATCCACGAAGTCAGCCAATGCCTGAGCCTTGATGGTTGTCCAAGGCTTATACTTGATATCAAACTCTCCAAGCTCTATGGCCCACTTGATTAGCCTTCCACTGGCCTTTAGGCTATGCAATATGTTCCTTAATTGCTGGTCCGTCAGGACTTCAATTTTGTGCGCCTGGAAGTACGATCGTAGCTTCCTCGAGGCCGTTATCAATGTCAATGCAAACTTCTCTATGGTCGAGTAATTCAACTCAGCCCCATGCAAAACCTTGCTCACATAATAGATAGGTTTATGAATCTTTTTCTCTTCTCGAACAAGGACAACACTCAATGCTTGATCAGATACCGCCAGGTATAGGTAGAGAGTCTCCCCAGGACTTGGTTTAGCCAACAACGGGGCTTCAGCCATGTACTTCTTCAGCTGCTCGAAGGCCTCTTGGCTCTCTGTAGTCCACTCAAAATTTTTTACTTTCTTTAAGGCCTGAAAGAAAGGCAAGCACTTATCACCAGACTTGGAGATGAATCTCCTTAGGGCCGCAACTCGGCCAGTTAGCTTCTGTACATCTCGTATGGAGCGGGGTGGTTCCATATCCAAGATCGCTTTGATCTTATCAGGGTTGGCCTCTATGCCTCTCTTCGAAACCATCAATCCCAAAAATTTTCCTGATCCAACGCCAAAAGCACACTTGGCTGGGTTTAACATCATCTTGTGGTGCCTCAGCACTTCGAATGCCTCTCTGAGGTGCCTGATATGATCTGCCTTGCATAGGCTCTTGACCAACATGTCATCCACATAGACCTCCATGGTTTTTCCAATCAGATTGGTGAATATATTATTCACCAATCGTTGATAAGTAGCTCCTGCATTCTTTAGACCAAAAGCCATAACAAGATAGCAGAAAACACCAAAGTCAGTTGTGAAAGATACCTTTGGGATGCCATCCTTGTGCATCTTAATCTGATTGTAGCCACTGAACCCATCCATGAAGCTCAACATCTCATGTCCAGCTGTGGCATCTATCAACATGTCAATCCTTGGCAGAGGAAAACAATCCTTCGGACACGCATCATTCAAATCAGTGAAGTCTATACACATCCTCCATTTCCCATTTGCATTCTTGACCATAACAGGGTTAGCTAACCATTCAGGAAACTGAATCTCTTCACTAAACCCAGCCTCTAAGAGCTTGTCAACTTCTTGTTTAATGGCCTCCTGCCTTTCAGGAGAAAAATTCCTTTTTTTTCTACTTTATTGTCTTCCACCCAGGATCAACATTCAACTTGTGAGTTATGAGTTGGAGATCAATCCCTGGCATGTCAGCTTTAGTCCAAGCAAACACATCACTATTTTCTTGCAAGAATGCTATCAACTTGCCCTTCAGGGGTTCTTTCAAAGATGCTCCCATACAAGTAACTTCTCAGCTCGCTTGGCCGTCATGGCTTCAATGTTTGTCTTGGTTTTGGGTGTTGAATGTCGATGTTCGAAGGTTGAACGCCAAAGTTTGAAATTAAGGGTTTTCAATCTCAAGGGTGTTTTAAATCACCGAAATATCTATCAGAGCTGCCGGTCCAAGGCCAGGGGGTTTCTGGTTAGCCCCACGAGGTCTTGAACCTTCCCTAGGAGGTTTTCAAAATTACATATTGGTTTTCAAATCAACACGAAGTTTCAACCTTTGGATCTTAATTGGAGGTTTATGACCCCCTCAAGTTTGGCCTTCATAACTAACCTTGTCCTTCATGGCTAATCTTGGCTTTTATGGCTAACAGCTTCTGTTCTTCAACCTAGGATTCAGGGTTGATTCCTCGATTTTGATTCTGATAAATGCAATCCCGTTGGCTTCTTGCCTTTTAAACTTCTGAGACGAGAGCTTGCTTGAACTTCTTAATCCTTGCTTAAGGTTATCTATTGGCCTTCATCCTTGGATCCTTAATCCAAGTACTTAATAAATATTGAAGAGTAGCTAGTCCTTAACATCCTCGGCCTTTCATGGCTTTGACTATTGCATATGGCTTTTATGTTCTTTTCTTTTATCCAGGGTCCTTTACAGACTTAAACTATTACTTGGTTGCGTTGTAACCCAACTCTTGACCCTTCAGGATCTTCACCTATGCATTTGTTTGTTTTCCATTCGTGTATTCTTTTATTTTCGGTACTCGGTTATCCTTCACTTGCACTCATCGGGTGCTCGGCACATAAATAAAATCACTCAATCAATGAATGGAAATCAAACTTGCATTAATAACTTGAAATGGGTTCAACCCTTACATAGAGTACTACTATCCTACTCGGAGCAACATGCTCTGCAATGGTTTCAATGAACCTTAATTCTGCTTCTACTAGATGAAGCTAAGTCCTACTAGGATAACTTGAGCCCATCGGGGCATTGCAAGACTAGGCCTGCATCACTTGATTTTGTTTCACTTGATTTTGTTTTTGATGTTCCATCAAAATAGAGCGCCCACCATTCCTTCTGGTCTCATCATTCTTATTCTGAAGTTCACTTCCTGCTTGGGGTACTATCTCTTGCCCCCCGACTTCTTGGTCGTCAATGGTACATTCAACCACGAAGTTAGTTGACGCCTTAGCCTTAATGGCTGTCCGAGGCTTATGTGTGATGTCCTCTGCTGGCCTTTCTTGGTGTTTCTTATCACTGCGGACATCCATGTCTTCAATCAGAAGGACCTGCCCCCGACTCCTTCAGGCCTTAACGAGGCTACATAACAGCTTCGTGTCATCTTTTGATCACCTTTATGTTCTCCAACACCATTTTTGGTTGGGAACTTAATCTTCGTATGGTAAGTTGAGGCAACAGCCTTGAACGCATGAAGTCCAGTCCTTCCCAGGATTGCATTATAAGTCGAGGATGCCTTGATTACCATAAAATTCAGCATCTGAGTAGCCTCCTTGGGTTCTTGCCCGATTGTCATGGGCAACTGAATAGTCCCTTCAACTTTGGATTCTACTCCATTAAATCCATATATAGGCATGTTATTGGGGTCAACTGAAAATCATTGTACCCCATCTTCACAAATGCATCATGAAACAGAATGTCAACGAAAGCTCCATTGTCTATCAAGACTCGCTTTACCTTTGAGTTTCCAATCACAGGAATTATGACCAACGGGTCATCATGGGGGAACTTCAGCCCTTCAAGGTTTGAATCATTAAAACCAATTGCTATTTCAGTCCTAGCACGCTTCGGGGCCTCTCCCACGATGTGCATCACTTCTCTAGCATAAGCCTTCCGAGAATTCCTTGTTGTACCAGCCGCAGTCGGGCCTCCTGAGATCATGTTGATCACTGGCCCTCGGGGTTGTGGGTTGCGATCTTGATCGCCATCCCTTCTATTATCTCTAATTTGATTACCACGATCTTCACTCTTAGCGAAGCGGATCAGTTTCCCTCTACAGATTAAAAACTCGATCTCATCTTTGAGTTATTTGCAATCATCAGTGTCATGCCCCACATCTCGGTGGAACCTACAGTATTGATCCTTGTTTCTTTTCGCGAGATCACCCCTAAGTGGCTTCGGCCATCGAAAATCTTTGTCCTTCTCAATATCTAGCAAGATTTGACTCCTTGGAGCATTCAACTTTGCATAATCAGAAAATATTGGTCCTAAACCCTTCTTTGGTGGCGGCTCAGAGTCCTTGCTAGTCCTGGGATACTTGTCCCTAGCGTCGTACTCTTGTTCTTGTTTTTGCTTCTTAGCGTCATTGGAACCCTTGTCATTGCCTCCAGCAGCTTCTTTCTTCATGCTATCCTCCGCCTTGATATACTTGTCGGCCCTTCGTTGGAGCTCGGCCATGTTTTCAGGAGGATGCTTTGCCAAAGACCTCTTGAAGAAAAGAACAGTGGTTCCGTGTTCCAAGGCTACCATGGCCACCTTATTTTCCAAATCATTGATATTCAATGTCTCCTTGGTGAATCGCTTGAGATAATCCCTTAGATTCTCATTCTTCCCTTGCACCACATACATGAGGGATGAAGAACTTTTCTCATGAACTCTTCCACTAATGAATTGGCTGACAAAGGCAGCGCTCAACTCCTTAAAAGAGCTAATCGAATTTGCAGGTAGTCGACTAGACCACCTTTGAGCCATGCCCGACAGGGTTTGAGGGAATGCCCTACACTTTAAGGCGTCACTTGAAGATTGCAGTAGCAGTGCATTCGAGAACGTCCTGACATGATTTGCGGGATCGCCCGTTCCATCAAAAACCTAGATCGTCGGCATCTTGAACTTCTTTGAGATGCGAGCATTCATCACCTCCTCAGTAAACGGAGGTGTGGGATCATCAGGATCCCCAAGTGGTATCAGATCCTTGGGGTTGCTCATGGGGGTTTCCACCCTTGTTTTTTTTAGTTGGGGCATCAACCCTTCTTTGTCTCTTTGGCGGCCTCTCCAGATTTATGACGGGAATCCTTCCTGCGATTGGAGGAGGTCGATTCAGACTTTGCCTTGCTTGCTCTCTAGCAATATCATCCTTCAACCTTTGGATCTCAGCTTCATGAGCCTTAATCCTTTCCTCAGCCGTTTGTGGAGGTCCATCATGGATTCTTTGGGCCCTTCTTCGAGGTTCCCTAGTAGCACGTCGCCTCCTTGGGACTTCTTCTCGATCATCATCGTCATCCTCATATGTTGAATCAGTAGTATAGGGGCCAGAGTAGTCAAGATGCTCTCGATCTCGGATTTGTAAGGCATGACCGCTTGGTCCAGGTTCTCGACTAGGGGGATAGTTAGGCAACCCATACATCGGGTTGGTATTCACGGGGAGATCCGTAGTATGGATCTGTACCCCAGGTGTGGTTAGGGTTAACCAGAGGAGAGACCACCATCTGGAGAACCACAGGCAGCGTACTCCAAGCAGGGGGATTCGTCCCTGGAGGCTGAGAAACTTGAGTTTGGGGGATCGTCCCTTGTTCAAATGTGGTTGTCTCAGAGGTGAGAGGCGGAGCAGAGCTGATTGGTAAAGCCTCGGTAGAGCTTGGTGCAGTTCTTCGTGTGTTAACCATGGTTGATGCTTTTTTCCCACAGACGGCGCCAAATGTTGTGGAATAAAAACTAGGTTACGAATCCGTATTTAATGCTAGGGTTCGGGAGCTTTGTGCTTTAATGGATGTTTCCGTGTTCGAGACTAATCGGTCCTCACAGAGTGCCTACGTATCTCGTAGTGAGAATCAAGCCAAAACGTAGTTCTAGGTGATGGTGCCCTCGAGGCTATGGCGGCGAGAGCTCACCTAGGACACAGTGACTTGTATGTCCTTATTCGAGGATTAAGCCAAAACGTAGTTCTGAGAATGAGGGGTCAGACCCTTTATATAGGCTGAGAAACCTTAGAATTATGGTAGGAGTAGGTGCCTTGGTGGGCAAGTCACCGCCTAGAAGAAGGTTCCAGATCCTAGTATGTAGGAACCAGTTTCCATGCTGAAATACGTATCTTGGAGGCTAAGTCAGGCAAGAGTAATATCCTTGTTTGACTCTTATTTGCTGAGCTGTTTATTACCCATAATATTAATTACGAAATTAATATTATAAATAGGGTTTGGGCCCATCTGGTGGGCCCCACGTTTGGACTATTCTAGGTCTAATTAATGCCACATTAAATGTGTCTTTAGGGCTTACTTTTAGCCCATATCAATACTAATATTTTCATGTTTTGGATGAATAAATTATGCATTTTATTGAGTTTGCATGCAATTCTTGATACATTCAATTTACTATTAAAAATATTAAAACATAATTGATACCTATATATACATTTAATTAATATTTGTTATATATATACAGATATATATTAAGGGATCTAATTTTAAAATTTGTTGGTTGATTTGAGAGAAAATTTGACAGAAGATTTGGGTTTCGCAAGAATAAGACTTCAATATTTCTATTCAATTTTTTTACGTTTCAATTTTCAATTTTCCTTTTAATGATTTATTAATTTTGATCAACTAGGCCGATATTTGATTTATTAATCCGATTTTTGACTTATTAATTTAAATTTGACAATTATCATAAATAGCGATGCTGACCTAATTTTGGTATAGTATATGGAATCGATTACCTTCTATATAGGAATAAATGCCAATTAATTATTGCTTAAAGAACACTATTTTCGCTTTGTTTTAAGCGACACACACCATGATAAACAGCTGATATTTATCCTTTAAGTAAAGGTTGCTTTTAAAATGTTTAAATTTTTTGATAATTTTACTGATGGTTTGTATGTGTATTTATATACATCTAGTCAAGGATATGTTAATTGAAGTATTCCATTGATTGTGAATCTTGTATTCTATGAAATATTTTATAAATACTCCCTCCGTCCCGTACATTTGTTATCATTTCAAAATGGGGTGTCGACACGCATTTTAAGGATAGTTCCATAACTTATTTTTGAAAGTTTCTTTTTTTGTATAAAAATAGTAGAACAATCCTATTTTTATACAAAAAAAGAAAATTTTAAAAATAAGTTATGGAACTATCCTTAAAATCCACCTTAAAATGCGTGTCAGAAAGTGACAAAAAAGTGTAAACAAATGGATGGGACAGAGGGAGTATTACATAAGATATGTGCAAGCATTATTATAATTACATAAGATATGTACAGTGGTTTGGATATGCTAGTTGTTACGCCCCCGTAAGATGGAGGATCCATCGGAGACTCCAATATTCTGTAAAGAGAGATTTAGTCATAGCATCAATGAGCTGATCTTTTGTAGATATAGTAGACCGTAAGTTTGCCAGCTTGAAATTGCCGTCGAACAAAATGATAATCCAATGCAAGGTGTTTCATCCTGATATGAAAAATGGGATTAGCACTAAGGTAAATGGTGCCAATATTGCCATAGTAGTGTATAGTGGGAGGTTGTGCAAAAGAGACACCAAGTTCATGCAGCAAATTTTGAATTCACTGAATTTCAGTAGAAGCATAAGGTAGAGTATGATATTCAACCTTCATAGATAAGGGTGCAACTGTGTGTTACATTGAAGATTTCCAAGAAATAATAATATTAGACATGATAATGTGGTGGGGACTGAGACAATAATTACATATTTAAATCTTTCTTCATATAATCTTTATCCGAATACCCAAATACAAATTTAATATTGAACTTTAGTCTTTGACGAGAAATGACTTTAATAATATCATTTAACAACTGATGAAAAATTTACGAGAAGAGAAATAATTCAAAAGTAATATTTGTATTAAAATTCATCCAAGGGAGACTAAAATTGAAATAAGTACGTTACGAGTTTTCCTTAAACAAAATTTTACTCTATTAGGAAATTCCTTGTATATACATTAAATTCTTAAATAGATTTGATATAGAAATATAAATAAGGATTTTAATCAAACCTAATCACTAAAGCGATGTAGGATAGAAAAGACAGGACAAGTAGCTAAAGGTCCTAACCTAGTGAAGAAGGCTAAGGTCCTATTAACGATAGGTCACAGGTTCGATTCCCCCTTTCCTTTGTAATTTGAAATGCCCTTGTGGTTGATTTGGATAAAAAAAAATAAAAAATGATCCATCAATACAAAAAGCAGAATTCAATTATTGAAAACATTCAATTCACTTTATCTTATCATATCTTATCTTTCTTTTATCTTTTCTTACAAATAAATGTTGATTATTTTAGGATTGTTTTATTATTTTTAATATGAAACAAATTTATCAAAGTTAGGATTTTTATAAACCTTAGTATGCTGTTATTGATATTTTAATTAGATGTATTAGATGCAACTAGCTCCATAGCCCTGCGAGGCACGGTTTGTGTGTGTCAGAAGCAGTTTTGTCACATATGTAACTTAAAATTGCAGCACATACACAATTTTGACAAGATGAAATATTTATTTTTCAAAGCATTAATAGCTAATCTATAACATTCGTGCCTCTCCATCAAATTGCATGTTGAGTATGTCTATAGTGCAAGAAGGTTTGTAATCTATCAACTTCAATGACTATTCATTCTGCATTAATCAGAACCAGAAGATAAAAATATTTAAATACAATCACAGTATTATCCATACATACATGACTAAATATTACACAAATTAGTTATTAGGTTACAACCATTATCTAAGACGAACAATCCAGCTTTCGACTGAAGTACCTTACCAACATGTATAAATGCATAATTGGTGATAGCAAGATCATTGGTAAATCTTTGCATGATTTGATTGACCATGCATTTACAGTACGAGATTTGCTAGTAAAATCATGTTGATATGTATTTATATTATTTTGTAATTAATTGGTGTTTGCAACATGTATATGCTTAGTATGCAAAACATATCTAAGAAATTATCTATTCATGATGATTGATATATGTACAACTAAAAATAAGTAAATTTCAATGTGCTAATCTCTTTTTAATGAATGTTCAAATGATTGAGTTCTGAGCATATAAGAATTTATATTAGTAGTAACTACTGGATCATTTACAACCGATTTGTGCATTTTGACCCGAATTAAGAGATATGCGGTAGATATAAATTAATATACAAATTCTTGTATCTATCTTCTAAATCCAAGTAATTTGTTTCTACTCTTGAATAAAAAAATGCTTCATAACTATGTATTGTTCGAAATATTCTCAAAGTTTAACAATATAATTAAAACTAATATCTAGCATAGTGATAAGGAATCTCACTTCTGAGTTAGAGATCAAGGGTTTAATTTCCATAAGAAACAAGTTTTTTATCATTAATATAATATAGGAGGTGTAATTTAGTAATTTCATAATAATTAAATTGTCTTACCATATATTAATATTGAGTTTTATAATATATCCAAAACTAATGTCTAATATAGTAGTAAGGAATCTTTTTCCTAATTTAGAGGTTAAGGGTTCAATTCTCTTTAGGAACAATTTTTTTTATCATTAATATAATATATGAGGGTTGTTTCACAATACATTAATAACGAGTTTTATAATATATTCAAAATTTATGTCTAGCATAGTGTTAATGATTCTCACTTAGAAATTAGAGGTCAAAGGTTAAATTATCACTGGAAACAATTTTTTTATCATTAGTACGTATAATACAGAAAGGGCAAATTAGTAATTTCAAATTTATTTATCATTAGTATAATACATAAAGGGTAAATTAGTAATTTCATGTTGAATAAATTGTCTCACAAACCCCCATGTTGTGTTATTAATAATATAATAGATAGATTTTTTTTAGTTATTTATTGAATGTCATTAAGCTTTCAAACTTGGTATAAAAGTATTAACATTTTTTTATTGGGTGAATGTAGCCTAAAGTTAACTTTAGGATAATTCTCTAAAGTTACCATTAAAATCAAGACACATCATCCTAATCACTAATGCTCCTACGGGGCTCTTGTAAATAAAAATAGTAAATAATTATAATCACATAGGTTTAAAGGTTAACTTTAGGAAATTCTTCTAAAATTAACTTTAGAAACATTTTTCTCTTTTTTATATTTATTAAACTTAAAAAAATAAGTATAACATTTATTCAAACATTTCAAGACTCTAGCATGCATGTATATTATGGTAAATACAATATTTGTGAGTGTGTGCATTATTGTGAATTTTTGTTGTTAAATCGTGGATGTCTCTTACATACGATTTGTTTTTTCATTTTTAATTTGTGATATACTTTTTACAAAAAGCGAACCACTCTCTCCTCCTTACACATATGTACATAGAACGTCTCGAGTTGTACATCATTAGCCACTTCCGTAAATGAAAAATTGCATTAATTTCAATTATTTTCAAATTTGTTAGATTTCTTTTTACCTTTTCATACATACACTACAAGAAAATGTGGATTAGACATTATATCGATTTATCAAACCACCGATGTTAAAGATATTTTTAATATTAATAATTTTAAAAGCGATATATATGTTAAATATCGTTCTGGGCATCGTTTGCTAAAACAACCGATGTCTTAAGAATTTTTAAAAAAATTAAAAACACGCAGATGTTTTTCCCTTCTTTCTAATAAAACAGTTCCCCCGGTAGCAATTTTTATTCCCCCGCGTCTCTCCCACATAAAATTTCCCTTAGAAACATTTACCCCAAAATCACTGTGTCATTCAACCATCTCTCTCTTTCTTTCAATCGACCATCTCTCTCACCCGCTTCTCTCATTCGACCCTCTCTCTCACCCGCCTCCCACTCGACCCTCTCTCTTCCTCTTGACCCTCTCTCTCAATCAACTCTTTAAATTAAACCCTAATTTTTCTCTATTAAATCCTAGCTCATCTCTAGGTTAAAACAATGAACTGAAAGAGAAGATTACATACGAACCTTTAGTTTGAATTAGTTCGATTAATAGAAGAGGAACTCAAATTATTACGTCATTTTTCGATTTTTTTTACTCACAGTTCTTTTTATTTTTAATTGAACTCCTTTTTACAAATTGGTTGCTTTTTCAGCTTACGTCATCTACAATTAGTAAGTTCGTGTGTTAGTTACTTATTCTTCTTTTTGCATGTGTCTTTTAGTTGTTTTTATTTTATATTGTTGTTTGAATTCTTCAATTTTTGTGTGTATGATTGTTAATTACTTGAGAGTTTCTGTTTGTATTCTTATTTTCTCATTGAATACACACACGTATATATATATATATATATATATATATATGCGTGTATGCATATCAATTTTTATACGTTTTTTTCAATTTACGTATTTTTGTTTTATTAGTGCATCTGAATGCTATTTAGTTTTAAAATTTTACATTTTCATAAATTGATCAATCTTTAATTTCATATGTTATGGTTTTCGGTTGATGTAATGAATATATTATTTTCGTATTATGTGCTAATTTATGCATTTTGCATACCGTGGCTACTTATAAGTCTGCAAATGGTATATATGAATTCTTGTGTCCGGAAAGGATTTATTGTTTCCTATTATGATTCTTTTTAGTTTATGAAAAAAAGTACTAAACATAGTAGGTGTTTTGGTAGGTGATTTGGCATTATTGTCATTATATATAAACATATACTTTTTGTGTTTCAAATTTCTGATCGCGAATCCCAGCATACCCCTGGTTGGGATGGGGAGGCCCACCACTTAACTTTCACTCTCCTCTCCAATCCTCGATAAAACTTGCGTTCCCCAGGCGCTAATTAAATGGGGGTCTTTCCTTTTCGCCTATCGCTCTTTCCTGCAGTCCTAAGCTTCCGGCTTCTAATCTAAGGTATTCAGACATAACTTTGCAAGAGCATTTGCTTGTGTACGTGCGGTTAACATTTTTTGCTTTTGAGACTCAACTATAAGTTCTATTCTTTAGTGTCCTCCTGATTTCTAATTAGATGCATGTGCTTGTTTATATGATTTCTAATTGTGATTTGACTATTTAATATTTAATCCTTTCTATTGTTAGAATATTAGGATATTTTATGAAATATAATCATGGATAATTAGTTGATACTGTCAAGCACTGAAAATTCCATACCATATTCAAGAGTTAAGTTCTATGGAGACCACCATTTGAGTGGAGACCGTGGAGACCATATACATTATGCACTCAAAACATTGCAAAACATATATATTTGCAAAGAATGTTCAATTAACACTATTATTTAATTCAAAATCTTAAAAATCATATATGATTTGCAAGCAGAACATGTTTTGGAGAACAATACGTTCTGCAATATTTTGTTTGCAGAACATACATGATTTTCAAGATTTTTAATGAAATTTGCATGTAAAACATATATAATCTTCAAGATTTTCAGTGAAATAGATGGTATAGTGATTTTCATAGAACATGATTTTCAATAAATAAGTTTTTGTAATATTTTGATTGATATTGGTCTCCGGTCTCCACTAAAAATTAACTGGAATACAAAATGTAAATACCTTGTTTTGCACCATGACTAGAAATATGTAATTTTCGATCTATGAAAAATTAGTAAGCACACATTAACTAGAAAGTTACTTATTATTGACCCAGGCACTTGTTAGAAACATAAACTTTATCATATTAAATTTGAGAGAGGTTTTTGTATCATAAATGGGGATGGTGTATACCATTTGTTCAATTATGTCTTTTGACATATATAATTCGTATCTTATAATTATATTGTGATGTCAATCAAGAGTATATAGCATATTTATATGTTATAGAGGGCCTTTGGAAATCAATCAACAATTTTTTTTATGATACATATGAAAGGAAATGAAGGAATATTGTTAAAAAAGGGTACTATTATACTACATTAATTCGAACATATATAATTTTTGTACAGTCTAACCCGATCTTTAAAGTCAAGACTAATTAGACTACTAAAATTTATATAGAATAGCAATTTCCGTAAATTATATATTTTTTAAAAAGCTCAATATTCTAAATGTGGTGAAAGTTTTGTTTGTTCCAATCTTATTTTTAGGAAATGTCATATAGTAAAATATGATTAAGTGGCAATAATTTTGCAATTGATGAAAATATTTTTTATTAATGAAATCTATAATTGGGAAGTCAAAATGGAGGACCGGTATGAACAAATAAAAAAGAAGCATATATTAATGGGTATTAGTAAATATATTCAAAATGATGAAATACTTTTTTATGAATTAATAATTTTTAGGGATTGGGAATGATGTTTTTATATTTAAATCAAAGATATTGGTGGAGATATTGAAAGTCTTAATATTTAGATATACACACGGAACCAATATAGTCTAAGAATTAAACTTTCATTTTTTTGCGCAAATAATGTAGCTAATGATTTGTCATTCACAACAAGTAGTAGAATGAAAGAAGCCCCGATGCTCGTACATTGTATTTAGGTACAATTTATTATGTGGAAGTAAGTCTTGTAAAAAAATGGGGAATGTGTAGTACTATATCACCAATATAAAATATAAATAAAAGAAAACTGATATTTCAATAACAAAGAAGAAATGGTATGTAGAATATGATGAGACATGCAATATAGTAATTAAGTAGATCAAGAAATACGTAAACCGATAAATGTACAGCAAAAACGGAAAAACCTTTGGAATCATTTTATCATGAAGCGTCTAAGCAGTGGATAATTGTTGTGCAACAATTGTTAATGAATCTGTTAAGAAATCTAGAGGATAATTCTTTGGAATCATTTTATCATTATGCTATTATGTGTATGGAAATGTATGTTCTCAGTTCAAGACTTACTACACTTCTGGCTAGTCTAGATTGGAGGAATGAGTCTATCACTAGAATCTCTGTGCTTTATCTATCTAATTTTGAAGCATGTAAAATTTGTCAGCAAATCTCACATGCTACCAAGACCTGTGTTGAGAAGGTGAGGAAAAGGGTAGGCCTCGAAACGACCTAACTTCAACCTGTGTAGAGACCCGAAGAAAGAGGGTGAAGGTCACGAAAAGTGAGCATACCTAGGAGCAAACTTAAGGATGTAGGGATTTCCGAAGTCACCGGATTGGGACCGAAGAGGGGTAGAGGTAGGCCTCGCAAAGTACAGTGACAAAGCAGGAGTCAGGTCTGAGACCAAGAGAATTAACTATAGAGTACAAAAACAGGATCTGGAAGTGGAAGCAAGAATAGGGATGAATATGGTTTTTGTCAAGGAAGGTTGGTTGTATGGGTGATAGTCAAGTTGTTGGGATTGGTCAGGCACATAGGGATCAGACACTTAGGGATCAACTGAGATCTAGTACAAAATTGATCTTTTACGTCGCCTCTTATACGTCGGTTTCGGCCAAAGGCGACGTATAAAGCAGTTATATACGTCGGTTCCGCACACTACGCCATAAATGCTCATATGCAACGCTTTTAGAAAGTGTTTCAGTGAAAGTGTTTCGTTAGGTATGAAATTTTGGCTCTAACGAAACAGAACTTGAACTGGTGTTGCATTACATATATTTAGTGTTGCATTTGATCCAAAGTGTTTCAATATAATGCAACACTAACAGCAAGCGTTGCATTAGGTATTTTTTAATATTTAAAAATGCTGATGTGGCAACAGTGGGGTCCACGCGTGCTGACGTGGCATTTGCTGACGTGGCAAGTGTGGGGCCCACAATTGCTGACGTGGCAAATGTGGGACCCACATTTGCTGACGTGTCATTGGCTGACGTGGCAGAAGCGTTGCATTAGGTGAAAGAGGTGTTGCATTTGCTGTTTAAAAGCGTTGCATTAGATATTTTTGAATTTTTATTAAATGTTGACGGGGCAGTTGTGGGACCCACCAGGGTGACGTGGCAGTGTGGGGTCCACCAGGGTGACGTGGCAGAGGCCCAAAGATGATGACGTGGCAAGTGTGGGGCCCGCAATTGCTGACGTGGCAGATGTGGGGCCCATAGTTGCTGACGTGGCATTGACTGACGTGGCAGTAGCGTTGTATTAGGTGACAAAGGTGTTGCATTTGCCCTTAAAAGCGTTGCATTAGCTATTTTTGGATTTTTAATAAATGTTTACGTGGCAGATGTGGGACCCATCTGGGTGACGTGTCAATGTGGGGCCCACCTGGGTGACGTGGCAGGAGGCCCACAGATGCTGACGTGGGAAGTGTGGGGCTCACAATTGCTGACGTGGCAGATGGGGGGGGCCCACAATTGCTGACGTGGCATTTGCTGACATGGCAGAAGCGTTGCATTATGTTAAAAAAGTGTTGCATTTGCCTTTAAAAGCGTTGCATTAGATACTTCTCTTACCGGAATGATGAAACTATTTTTTAAAATTTTTTTTTCGACGTTCCAATCGGACGGATGTCGAGATATAACGATTTTAATGAAGTGGTAAATTTTTGAAAAATTTGCTAGATGTACTTGGTTTGGTTTTATAACGGTCAAACCGGTCAAAGTAGGCTTTCCTTTTAACTAGTCTTGTCCCGAATGATGAATCTATTTTTTTAAATTATTTTTTCGACATTCCAAACGTACGGATGTCAAGATCTCACGATTTTAGTGATTTGGTAAATTTTTAAAAAATTTGCTATATTTATTTGGTTTTGTTTATAACGGTCAAACAGATCAAAGTAGGCTTTCCTTTTAACTAGTCTTATCACGAATGATGAATCTATTTTTTTTAAATTATTTTTTCGACGTTACAAACTTACGTTTGTCAAGATCTAACGATTTTAGTGATGTGGTAAATTTTTTAAAAAAATTCTATATTTATTTGGTTTGGTTTTATAACGGTCGAACTGGTCAAAGTAGGCTCTCCTTTTAACTAGTCTTGTCCCGAATGATGAATCTATTTTTTTAAATTATTTTTTCGACGTTCTAAACATACGAATGTCAAGATCTAACGATTTTAGTGATGTGGAAAAGTTTTAAAAAATTTGCTATATGTATTTAGTTTGGTTTTATAATAGTCAAACCGGTCAAAGTAGGATTTCCTTATAATTAGTCTTTTCCTGAATGATGAATCTATTTTTTTAAATTATTTTTTTGACGTTCCAAACGTACGGATGTCAAGATCTAACGATTTTGGTGATGTGGTAATTTTTTTTAAAAAATTGCTAGGTGTATTTTGTTTGATTTTATAACGATCAAATCGGTCAAACTAGTTTTGTCCTGAATAGTTTAGATTTATTTGGTTTGATTTTGTCATAATCAAATCCCAAATTTTTTAAATTACTATTTTAATTTTGATCTATCACATTTTTAAACTTTTTATAATTTTTAAATTAAAATAAATAAAATAAAATTACACGTTGAAAAGAAAACATTGATTACTAGGTAAAAATTTGGGCGGATGATTTTCCCCCCATCTCAAATTTAGGCGCACTCAACTTTACCCTAAAAAATTCTAACTTCCCCCTAAAAACATTCATTCTCGCCGCCTCCCTCTCTTCTCATTTTCTCTCTCTCGACAATCTCCTCTCTCTTTCTCTCAATCTCGCTCTCCATCTCTCTCTCGACAATCTGGAATTGCAAACTCCCATTGGTAATTAATAAGTCATTATCGTGCTTTTGATTTTCTACTCTCTACTAATTTAGGTATTAAATTTGGGGCTTTGATTTAGGTATTCAATCTCTAACTAGTATAGGTTTCAATTTGGGGCTTTGATTTATGTATTCAATCTCTAACTAGTATAGGTTTCAATTTAGGGTTTCAATTTAGGGAATTGGTAAGTAAGTACATATTTTCTTGATCTTATTTTTTACTCTACACTCATTGTTTGAATTTTTTTTTATTTTGCAGGTGAATTTGGTACTTTCAATTTGGGGCTTTCAATTTGGTACTCTATCTAATTTGGCTTCTGGTCTAGGATATTACATATGACTAATTAGAGATCTAATTTATGTTTTGGATTTTGTGTTTTGGTCTAATTTACTTCATATCAATTGTGTGTTAGTGACAGGCGGAGAGCTATAGATGGAGATAGAGAGGGAAGGGGAGACATAGAAGTACAAAGAAATTGGTAGGTTTTTATTCAAAAAGGCAACTTTTGAATGAATATCTGTTTGATATGTACCATGGATAGTTCACATTGTGTTGTTATTTATTTGATGAACAGATCTTGTGTCATCCAACGCAAGTACAAAATAACAAAGGCTCTTTTATTTAAGGCAGAGAGGTCTTCATTTGATCGTCTTCGTCAACAGGTTGGTGTGGTAACCATTACAAATTTACAATGTACTTCAAGTTTGGTGTGTTAACTATTACAATTTACTTAAAAGTGAAGTATGATATATTTTCTCTCTCACCTATCCAGCACCATATCTGTTGTGTGTAGATATGCAGGCTAGAAATGGAACAAAAGAGATTAGAGGAGGATGTAACTGTATATAACTGGCTGCAAAAATAGCTGAAGCTCTCACAAGTGTTTACGAGGGTATGCTTTCATTCTTTTCTAATTTAGCTTTGTATTATATGACAACATTGTTAAGTAAGAGCTTTTACTGGTTCAAGTGATCAATCATAATTTTTTTAGGGAACAAGATCTTTAGAAAAAATATTTGGTTTTCCTTTTCATTTGTGATGGGTGTACTAATGATAAAATTACAGAACTACAGTTTGATGTCTTGCTCTGCTTACTGCCTACAGTAGTACAGTGGTGTTTTTTATACTTTGATATTTGTGCAGTTCTTTATTATCTTCTTTTATATAGATACAAATGGGACATATCTTAACTGGGAGAGGCTAAACAAACAAAGTCTTGAAATTAAGCTCCATCATGGAGATGTTATATCTTTTTCAGCACCTCCTCACCACGGTAGCCTGATGGTTTACATTTTATGATTTATAACCAAGACAGTGGACCTTATTCTTACTTAAAGATGCTTCTATTATGTGTGAAGAGGAGCTTGGCTCTGGAAATAAAAGGCAAAGAGGAATTGGTCTTGGTGCTTCTGAAGGTCCTATTTCTCTTGATGATTTTCGTAGTCTTCAAAAATCAAATACGGTATCCTTCTTTTGAATGTTGAGTGTATGTTCTCTAATGAAATAGAGTTTAGCGTGCATGTTATCAAGAACAACAAATTGTTCTTTCTAATACAGTTGTTATTCCATCAACTTGATGCTTGATAATTTTCTGAATTTGGTATCTGTATATCTTCTTACCTGTGTCTGCACGTTATCTACAAATTGTCTTTTTTATAACAAATTAACCCAACTTTAAATAAAATTACATATTGTCTTTTCATAATTTTAAAAATCTGTAAATTATATCTCATTGTAGAATCAGAATAACATCATGTTATCTTTGTTATGTGATAATTATACCACTGAACACAGGGCAAAAGCCAGACATGTATATCAAAAGTTTAGTTTCTTGTAGTAGGCACAAAAATTGCAGTTAGTCCTTGTGAATGGTGTTGCAAAATTTTTGGTGTATATTTTTGCATTCTGCTATATAAGATTTGTTGATTACATAACATTCCCAGTCAGAACAATTTGTCAAATTATTTTATTACTATATAAAGTAATTGGAACGTAATGGAGCCAGGAATGAAAATTCTGAATGAATACCTTTAGTGCCAAATAAGATTTCATTTTACAAGTATTTCTGCTTCATATTCTGCAAAGTCTGTACTTGCGTTCTGTTTCCTGCATATGGCTGTAAAAGTGGGTTCCTATGTTTTTTTTGCTCCCCCATAATTTGGCAATCAGAAGAAAATATATAGACCTTGACAATGCTTCAGACTCGAACATTGTTAATTTATTGAATTCCTTTCATTCGGAAGGGTATATGTTTTCTGCTTCATAGTTACCACACTTGGCCTCGTCTTCAAAAACCAATGCGTTGTTTTTTTGCTCCTTCCTTTCCTCCTCTTCTGTCTTCAAGTTTTTTATAATTATTTACTTAGTAGATATGTACATGCATGAAAGAAGCTATAATTAACCCGCAAATGTATGAGCTGAAACATCAAGCATGTGAAAGAATTTTGTTCTCTTTTAAGTTTTAACACAATAATGTATGTATATCAGGTCAACCAAAAAAGCACCTGTTGACAACAGGTTGGAGCGTCTTTGTCAGCTCTAAAAGACTCTTTGCTGGTGATTCTGTTCTATTTATATGGTACGAGAAAGGTGTTTACTGCAGTTCTTCTCTTGTTCTACTTAGTCCTACTGCTTTTTCTGAGTGTACATATTTGCTTGTAGAGATGAAAAGTCACAGCTTCTCTTGGGTATAAGGCGTGCTAATCGACAACAGCATGCACTCTCCTCATCCGTTATATCCAGTATAGCATGCACATCGGGATTCTGGCTGCAGCTGCTCATGCTGCTACTAATAACAGCCCATTCACTATATTTTACAATCCAAGGTACTGCAGATGTTGATACTTTCTATTATGACATTGGAATTTTCGAAATATCAAATACTTACTGTAGTAAATTTACACAGGGCTAGCCCAGCTGAGTTTGTGATTCCTTTAGCCAAGTATAACAAAGCAATGTATGCTCAAGCTTCACTTGGAATGAGGTTTAGAATGATGTTTGAGACAGAAGAGTCAGGAGTGCGCAGATACATGGGTACCATCACAGGCATCAGTGATCTGGATGCCACTCGTTGGAAAAGTTCGCAATGGCGCAATCTTGAGGTATGGAGCATGCTACTTTGGGCGGCTTTTTAGTATGGATCAGGATGTCTTGTCCTTGCAGTGGGCATGGCTGGAGAGTACTGGCAAACATATTAATGCCTTTGTGCACATTAATTTAGACTTAATCTTATGTGCTTGTTTTAGAATTATGTTGGATTCTTTTTGGATGTATTAGTAATGGTTTAATTAGGTATTAGTATGATGGTGTGGATGATTATAACTATTTGGTGGCTGGTTGAATGTTTGGGATGGCTTTGAATGCCTTTGAATGTATTTTGCTGGGTTTCTTTATGTAAGAAATAGAATATTGCAGAAATTTTAATAAAAGCGTTGCATTTGATCATTCCAGTGTTGCATTAGACATTTTAGTGTTGCCTTAGGGTAAATATAGTGTTGCCTTTGATCAGATACTATTGTTTTAAAAAGCAAAAAGCGTTGCATTACATAGCTGTGGGATGCAGTGTTGACGTGGCACGTGGGACCCACTGTTGACGTGGCAAGTGGGACCCTGTACTGACGTGGCACGTGGGACCCACTGTTGACGTGGCATGGTAGGCCCCATCACTGACATGGCACGTGGGCCCCACATGATGACATGGAGTGGGCCCCGCATGCTGACGTGGCATGCCAGCTGGATTGTTGCTGACGTGGCATGCCAGCTGGACCCATTGATGATGTGGCATGCCAGCTGGACCCATTGATGACGTGGCAAGCTAGTGAGACCCACTTAGTGACGTGGAATTGTAATTTTAGCTAATGTCAAATGCAACGCCCTTTTGGTGTTGCATTTGAATGCTCTGGTGTTGCATTATATAGCAGATGCAACGCTTTTTGATGTTGCGTTAGATGCCATAAAGCGTTGCCTTAGGGGGTCTAACAGCACGGTGGCGTATGCAACGCCCCCTGGTGTTGCATTTGGTCTAACGCAACGCTTTTTTGGCCTAAAGCAATAGTAAACATGGCGTTGCATTTGAGCGTTTTTGGTGTAGTGGCATAAAGGCGACGTATAAAGCAGTTATATACGTCGGTTTAAGAAAAAGACGACGTATAAGGTCATATTATACGTCGGTTAAGGAAAAGGCGACGTATATAATGCTACTTTATACGTCGATCGAGTAAAAGGCGACGTATATAATGCTACTTTATACGTCGGTCGAGTAAAAGGCGACGTATATAATGCTACTTTATACGTCGGTCGAGTACATGGCGACGTATATAATGCTATTTTATACGTCGATTGAGAAAAGACAACATATATAACCCTACTTTATACGTCGGTTAAGAAAAGGCGACGTATATAATGCCTATATACGTCGGTTGAGGAAAGGGCGACGTATATAATGCTACTCGACTTTTATTGTAACCAACGTATAAAAACAATTTAATTTATAAAACTCGGCCTCAGTTTTAGACTTCAATTTATCCCTAAATTAACACTGACCTCTAAAAACAAACTCTCTCCCTCTTATCTCTGGCAAATCAGTTGGACTTTCAAGCCCTAATATAGATTTAGGAGTCTCAATTTTGTTCATCGGATTCTTAGTTCAGTTTGATCTATTATTTGTTGTGGGATACTGAAGAACACAACTCTTCTCGCCGTAAAATTCACCGGCGAATCACATATCGCCGCCGCACGAGTTCGATCTGAAATGCGAGTTTACTCATTCTCATACTACTCAATCTCTCGATTCCAGTTTCTTAATCTGGTAATTTAAATCTCTCTCTCTCTCTCCCATTGTTTTCTACTACGTTTTTAGTCATTTTATTGTTGATTTTTTCTTTAAATTGTGTAGTTCTTTAGCTGTAATAAAATATACATGTGTGAATTTGTTGTTGATAGTTTATGTATTAGCAACAACAATGGGTAATTAGGCATTGAATCCTTTTATTTATATTTTTAAGTGTGAAGCTGTCTAGTTTGAAAATTGAGTGTTTGATTAATTCCTGCCAAGTGTTAGATGAATTTTTCCTGAGAAATATATAGTCTTAACTCTTAACAAGTGCTTGTTGTTCTGTGTCTGGTACCTTTTTGAAAGTTGTAGCAGCTCCTCAGAGTGTTTCTTTCTGCATAATGTTTAATTTTCTGGGGATCAAAAAATGGATGCGAAACATTATATTTCATATTATACTTGCTCTGCCTCTTTTACAAAGTTTATCATTTTCTAGAGAACGGACTAACATGTAAAATTGTTGGTGTGAGCTTTATTAGCATGTATTTCAAAACATGGTAATCATTAATATAACAAATTGTATCTGAAGTGTGTGTGTGTGTGTGTTTTGTTTTTTGGTTCCGTTCGTATGAAGTTGAAAATTTTAGACATGAGTTGATCATCTAAAATATGATATATCACTGTGTGCATTAAAATTCTGAAATCATTTTATCAAATTGTTGACAGTCAATCACTGATGGAGATGGGTACAAAAGACATGGATTTTGTACAACTTAATCAGTTGATTGGAAGAAAAACTGGAGGGATATCGGTATATCTATTCACATCAGCAGTAAGAGGCAAAGTGGATCCATGTAGTCATATCATTGTTCGTGGCAAAGCGATGTCTGGACGCACTGAAGATATGTTTAACCTGGTATACTTTGATTTTCATACTTAAAAATATACTATATTATTAGCTGGTAGAACTTATATATGCTCTCTCCTGGATCTGAAGATATGTTTAACCTGGTATACTTTGATTTTCATACTTAAAAATATACTATATTATTAGCTGGTAGAACTTATATATGCTCTCTCCTGGATCTGATAAAAAACTTTAATGAATATGATTATTTAGTGTATAACTTAGTTGATTTCCAAGACTTGTCCTTCCTTTGCCCATTAGGAAAAAATCTGGCACACACACCAAACCCACAAACATTATGTGTGTGTGTATATATGTGTGAAATTCTCTTCCCACCCTGCTAGTGTGAAGCTCTACAAGGTAATCCAGTATGGCTTCGTTAGATGGTAGCAAAGAAAAAGAGTCACTAAGAACAGAGTTATCATCGTCATCTGATGAGGATGATAAAAACACACCTGATGCTAAAAAGATGCAGGTAGTTGATGTCACTAAGCTTTATGCTTTAGAACGCCATATGTTTATTGAGAAGCTTGTCAAGCATGCCGAACATGACAACCTTCAGTTGTAAAATTATAAAGAAAAGAATAGACAAGTAGGCACTCTTTCCTTCTTAAACATTAATATGTCAATGTAATGCATGAAAGCAAGCAAACTGCAACGTTTGGGTTAAAATTTTAACAAAATACTGCAGAGTTGGTGTGAGGTTACCTACAGTTGAGAAGAATGTTCTAAAAGGGGTATAATGTAGTGAGAATATGTGTCAAATTAACAAAAACTGGATTTCGATGTCAGATGGTTGATGTTTTCGTACTTGCTAATCAGAGAGAACAAGAATGGTATATATTAAGGAAAAGGATGTTGGAACTTGTAGAACTTGTATGTTTTCTAACTAAAAGAAATTATGAACTGTGTCTGAGACTCTGAGCATAGACAATTGCATGCCAGTATTAGATTCCTTTTTTTCTGAAATGTATGGTATGGTATCACTTCAATTATTAAAAAATTTCTTTGTGGTTAACATCTCAGAACATATGCGGATTCGAGGAGAAGGGTGAGATTGGGTCGAAAACATTCTTAATTTTGGTGTTTCGTAAGTCAACTCTGTTTGTGATGCATTTTTGTGCTTTAGTTTTTCTTTAGTGGTGGAGTTTCTTTTGGAGGAATCTTGACAGCTCTCTTTGTTAATAGTTATGTAATCAGTGTTTTTCGCTTTCACATTTTTCCATTTACACCACTGTTTTACTTGTGCAGATTGTGAGACTTATAGTTGGACTCGTGCCCCTGCTTAGAAATTCTATGATTGGTGATGAAACACCTCCCCGTGTAATTGAAATACTCGACCGTCATGATTGGGCAAACGTTCTAAACACATTTACCATGTATAGATACGAGCTAAGTTTTTGTTTGTAGAAGGCAGTTACAAACTCTGAACTGATTTCCATATGCCCTGCCTGTTATTGTATGCTAAGCAACAATTGCATTTTAACACAGCCTCACGGGGTGATACTATGGTGAAGTTAGTTACTAAACGATTTATGGTCAAGTCTAGACTAGATTGAGTCAATGTACAGTATTTATCGTGTTCTTTATGTGTTGAATAATTTTCTGCATCTACCCCTCCATTTTTTTTTTTGCTAAATCGCATCTTCCCTCCTTGACCTGCAGGGATGCAGCTATTCCTGTTCTCACTCTGATTATAGGAACAAACCTCCTAAAAGTTAACAAGGGATTGGAACTACTACAACTACATAAGGCTGAAATATCTATGAATAAACCAGGCCTCTGATGCTTCGGATTATATATACCCATTCAGGTTTACGAGCATCAGGAGTCTAGAAATCCATGGTTATTGACATTATAGTTGCTCGTTACATTGCCTTGCTATTGATAGGCACTGTGGTTGTCAGAACTGTAGTAAGATTAAATTTGGTGCATGCAAATCCTTTGTACAGTTAGATTGAGAATTTGTGAGCATTTTGGATGTATTTTTTCAAGTGTATAGCAGTAATTATGTTTTTTAATCTATGTTTGTGTTCAAATTGAATTGGGAAATTTTAATTATTGTAGGTTTTTCATTTTACAAAATTTGTTAAAGCAGGTTATTTTGATATTTTAACATGTTTTTGGATATGGGCACGGAGAAACAAAAAAAAATATTTTTTTTTAATTTTTGTGGACAATATACGTCGGTTCTCACATAGGCGATGTATAAAGCATAATCTATATACGTCGCCTTTTTGGACATTATACGTCGCCTTTCTTTGACATTATACGTCGCCTTCTTTCAACTTTATACGTCGCCTTTTTAACCGACGTATATTAAACTTTATACGTCACTTTTTTAACCGACGTAAAAGACTCATGACTTTATACGTTGCCCTTCTATACGTCGCCATTTAACCGACGTATAAGACCTATTTAACCGACGTAAAAAGCCAGTTTTGTACTAGTGATGAGGTGCAGGATAAAGATGGAGAGCATCTCTAAGTAGGGTTCTAGAGGAACAGTAAGGCAGGCCAAATCAAAGCGAGAAAGGTCCAACGATTAATGAAGGAGGGAAATGAAGACCATTTGACTATAATTCTAATTGTTATTGTTATTGTTACTGTTTTATATTATAAGATTTTGGTTTGTAATTTGGTTATCTTTGCTTGCATGTATTTAGGCAAGTATGAATTTATTTATTTTTGGTACCGGATTTTTATAAAGGATTCCCGTTTATTATCTTTTAATAAAATATAAATCTAGAGGCGTTGAAAAAAAGGGTCGTTGAAAAAAAGGGTCCGGGTCCCTGACAATCGTTTGTCAGGGACCGGTTATTTAACAATCGGTTCCACAGCCGTTGGATCGTTGATCCAACGGCTGAGATTAAAAAAAAAATTATTGTCCGCTATAATTTTTCGCGGATAGGCAGATTGTCTATCCGCGGAAAATTTCCGCGGACAGGTAATTTGCCTATCCGCGGAAAAATATAGCGAACAATAAATTTTTTTTGTAATCCAGGGGGGCCGTTGGATCAACGATCCAACGATTTAGAAACCGATTATTATATAACCGGTCCTGACAATTTTGTCGGGACCAAAACCCTAAAAAAAATGGAGAAACAATGTCCAAAAGTTTATTGAGGAGAAAGACCCTTGGATGACCCCAAAAGCTACATACCGACACTGTGACCTGAATGTATTGAAAAATACGGATAATATTTAAGTATACAAATTTGAGGGATGAATTTAATTTACTATTCCTAGCTCCTGTAGTTCATTTGCAGTACGAGGCCGGGAAGGGACCCCTGTGATTCTTCAAACCTAACCTAAAACTAACCTAATCTGTAACATAAATATAATGGCATCGGCCCCAGTAGATGATTATATAAACTTAAATTGTTTGATCTTATCTCGAATTTGATTGGCCCATTTTGTCATCGCCAGCTACACACAACAGAATATTCAACCACAAATGCTTCCCTCCCTATGTCAATAACAACATTTTATATCAGAGATTTGTTTGTACGCGACGCCCTGACTTTGATCCAGTGATCCACCCATATGCCCTTCCGGCCATCCTGGTCTGTTATTTTATTTTCTTTTTCCTCAAGTTCAATATATTCAAAATATTACAATCTTCCCTCTAGTGAGATTTTATCTTAATTTACAGACCGTAGAACTAATATTTCTTACTAAAAAGTGCATTTTGTACCGAAGTTTGCCCGAGTTTAATACAACTTTTTTTTTTATCATATTTTCAATTTTGCATTGAAAATTATCATTTATATATACATATATAACATTGTTTTAAAATTCTCCAATTAGGAATTTCTCTAAAGTTCAAATCATATATATACATGTAAAACAATATTGTACAAAAAAAAAAAAATTAACATTTGTAGTACTATACATTAATAGTTATGTTGTATACTAAGTTTATTCCATTAAATGATTCTTGTAAGATCCTTATATTCTTCTCCTCTCCGGATCCATCTATGCTTTATGAGGTCCAATCCTTTTAATATATAATCCCTTGATTCCCTTTCCTTAACATAATATATAAGACTACTTTATCAGCCCATAAACCTAAAACTAGGGAGAAGAAAAATGATTAGCAATAATAAGACTTTTAATTACTCGGACAAAATGCAGAAATGTCTAGAACATCTTGAATCGTTAGAAGAGGAACGTCGCAAGATTCAAGTGTTTCAGCGCGAGCTTCCCCTCTGTCTTGACCTTGTTTCTCAAGGTAGATGCATATAGAACTTGCATTTCATTATTGTTAATTTTCTATCATTTTGGTTGATTTAACTAAGATCTCCTTTTATTGTGGCTTTTTTTTTTTGCAGCTATTGAGAAATGCAAAAAAGATTTTTACAGTCCGAAGCAACAATCGGATTGCACTGAGCAGACATCAAGTGAAGGACCAGTTTTGGAAGAATTCATGCCTATAAAAAGAGCAGCTTCTTCGAGGGAGGATGAACAACATTCTAAGGAAGCTAAGAATTTCATTAGTACTGATAATAGCCGCAGTGAAAAATTGTCGAAGAAATCAGATTGGCTTAGATCTGTTCAGCTATGGAATCAAACTCCAGACTCACCCACCACCAAAGAGGTAACTCAATGAAACTTAACAATTGGGGTAAATTATTATGCAAACCAACTAAAATTATTATGCAGAGTTTTGTTTATTTAGTTTAAAAATTATTCTTGTTTTCAGGACTCCCGGAAAAAAGTTGCAGTTGTTGAGGTGAATAAAAATGGCAATGGTGGTGCTTTTCATCCTTTTATAAGAGAGGATAAAAAATTTGTAGAGGCACCTGTACTGGCTGCTGCAGCTAGCTCCACGGAGGAGACTGGTGGCAGCAGTGGTGAGTGTAAGGTTAAAGAGAAAGATGATCCACAAAAAAAAGCTAGGCGATGTTGGTCACCTGAATTACATAGGCGGTTCTTGCAAGCCCTTCAACAACTTGGGGGTGCTCATGGTGTGTATCAAATTAAGATTTCCATATTTCCATTATGCTTTTATCTAGTTAATGTTGTGAATGAATTCTTCGATACTTGGGTTGCATTAGTATTTGTGGTAATATATTGCAGTCGGTACACCAAAACAAATCAGGGAACTAATGAAGGTTGATGGGCTCACTAATGATGAAGTCAAAAGTCATTTGCAGGTTTGTTGGTAAACTTTAAATTTCTTTGATCGTATTTCTGACCAACAATGTTGGTTAATTGGTTATATCCGATCAGCATTCGCCCATTATTTCCAATCAACTCTTTACAGTCACATTTAAGTTTGCTGTTATTATCTGTCTTTCTCGTAGGGATAGATGTGGTCTTTAAATTGATAAGTATATATAGATAAAACAGCACAACTATTGCAATTCGGAGATACCATTCATTAAGATGTGAACAATAATCAATTTGCTGTATTCATTTTAGCACCTTATGTATTTATAAGCTTTGATCACCTAATAATTAATACATGAATCTGAGTTTAATGGATGGAGTTCAACTTCAGTATGCATGGTCTGATGTCAAAAGCTTAACCTTCGCAAGTATATTTCATTTTCAGAAATATCGTCTACATACAAGAAGACCTAGCCCTTCAAGCAACAACGCACAAGCACCTCAGTTTGTGGTGGTAGGAGGAATATGGGTGCCACCGCCACCAGAATACACCTCCACCGCTGCTACTTCCGATGAGGCAGGTCTCATGATCAGGTCTGCAAATGGAGTTTATGCACCAAAAGCTACAAAAATGCCAAGGCAACAAAGTGAAACAAATTATTCTGATAAAAACGGAAGCTATAGCCAAACTAGAAGTCGTTCTGATTCACCCGAAACTTCATCTTCTGCACCTACTAACGTCATAGCTTCACCTGCATATTGATTTTACGAGCTGTAACGGATCGATCTATACATTTTTTGTGACATAAAAAAGTAGAACACGGACTTTAGTGTCTTAACTAATTACTTTGTGTTAAATGCTTTTTACACAGTATACTTGATAATATTTGACTGTCTGATGGCTGTAATTATCGGAATCCTTTGCAATGTCTTGATAGTGGAATAAAACGATTAATTTTCTTGTTTATTATACTAATTAAAGAAGCGATTAGTTTAACGTAGTAATTAGAAACTGTCAAAAACATTCGAGATCATCACTAATTAATTATCTAGTATAGCAAACTAATTACTGTCTATTTATTTTGTAATTAAGTTGAGTAAAAAATTAAGACAAAAAGCTTAGTACTGGTGTCACAAATCACATCTTCGAAAAGAAAAAATTTTATTTTGTGATAATTGCACAACAATGACTCAAGATCCGAATATGCCAGGTATATGCATGTGTAATGATGATAGTTTCGTATTATGTAGCTTAATATTGTCTCATTGGTCAAGTATATTCTCTCACTATCGTTTTTATTTTAAGTTATCTTTTAGGTATAGAATATATTCGAATCCTCGATTCTTGGCTTCTCCAAGATTCCTGCTTAGCATCCCTCTTTAATTTATTTATTTTTACTTAATTTGGCCTTTCGGATGAGCCATATGTTACTACCAACTTACCAAGTACCAACTCTATATATCCCACATGCATTTTATAATTGGTTTGTTTGATCAGATTTAAAATAATTTTTTACGGATTTATTTTCGGATAAAAATTTCATTTTTTGATAAATTGTTTTATACAAGTATTTAATATATGTTTATGATTCTATAAGTTGCAAAAAAGAAATTAACTTTTTTCAAGAAAAAGTTAGAAATCTCTAACTTTATCTTAAAATAAGTTGATTTATTTTGGAAAAAAGTTCCCAAAACACCCCAATATGAAATGATAGTACTCTTAATACACTTTTGCAGATAACTAAGCAATTAAGAAGTTTCCGACCATTACATAATTAAGCTTGAGTAATGTTAGGATTTCTAAAAGGGAAATGCTATGTTCCCTAAATTTTTGTCCCAAATTTTTTTTCCAAATGATATGGCATGGTGAATAAATGGTAACTTTCCTAATAAAAATAATGACCCCGCGTGTATACATATGCGTCCACAAATTAAAACTCGTCACTTGTCATGCCACGTCTTTTGGTATTTTATTTGGGGAATTTTTTGGGGAACCACTCTTTCTAAAATTAATCAAAAAAATTTTTCTCGAATTTCACATATGTTAATTGTTGGTATACATATTAAGGTTAGCGTTCAAATAGAAATCAAACTTAGAATAGAAACTAGAAACCTACACTAAATAAATTATATTTCATTTATTTTAATGGCCCCGTTAAGGCACCTTCACAAAAAACTTATAAAATTCTTGGCTCTATTCAACAAAAATATAAAAAAAATAAAAAAAGTTACTGTTCACGTGACATGAACAGTAACTTTTTTTTTATTTTTTTGTTGAATAGAGCCAATAATTTTAAACATTTTTTGTATTGGGTACCCCTAATTTGATCATTAGATTAGCTTGAAATATTTAATTTATGTTTAGTTTCTAGTTTTTATTCTAAGTTAGTTTCTGTTAGAACAAGATCCTACATATTAATACATACAAGTCGTGAGAAATTGATCGATAATTAACCAACACGTATATTATCATTTGAAAATTATTCTGGATCTAAATTTGGAAGTTTTAACATTTCTTTTAATATAGAATTGTACAAGGTAATAATTAAAGAACAACAATGAAATATAAGATATAAAAACATAAAACAATATTTGTTAATATAATATTCTTGAAAGAGTTTTTTTTTTTTTGAACTCGTCTTGAAAGTTGAAAGAGTTATGTAATAACATTTACTACATACATGATACACATTACACACACTTAAAAGGACAAGCGAATGCTTTGATAACCTGATCAGATGATAAAACACACACATACATACATACATAATGTTTGCATGTTACATTTTCTAAGCTACCTATAGCTAGCATCGATCAAAATACAATGTGATTACGAGACTTATCAAATATAATTAATATGACCTAGCTTCTGAAAAGCAACGTGACAACGTCTCTTGGTGAGTGGAAAGGCCAGATATAGAGTTGGTAGAAGGGTAGACATGCACCTGAACGTATTAAAAAAGAGATTTGTTAACATTAGCCTTGTTTTCGAAGTCATTCTTTAAGAATTAATTAGTCGTGCAACATGAATTAACAAATCAACAGCTGGGTCGGAACCAATGAGCTCGAATTCGTGAAACAACAGGCAGCAACAATATCGAAAAGCATATCCCCTGACTATCGCAGGAAGAATATACCGAGCTAGTATGTGATTTATTACCTTCTGTACACGAGAGTGGTATCTTTGTCTATTAAACATTTTGTAGAGTAGGTTTAACCAGTGTTCCAGAAATCGCTAGGCGGAGCTAGGCGGTTGAGGTACCGCCTAGGGATTAATCGGGTAGGCGGGGATTAATCGGACGGATTAATCGGAGCATTAATCGGTTGTATTTAAATATTATTTTTAATATTTATATTTATATAATATTATAATTACAAAAAATATCATATATCAATTTTTTATTGCCCGAATAAAAACAATCTTAAGTTCTTAACCAAGTAGATATCAATTTCCCAAATATTTTTGTCAATTTTTGACTTTTTCAACGATTTTTGCCATTTTTTTGTCGATTTTTTACTTTTTCAGCAATTTTTATTATTGACCGCCTCAGCCCGCCTCAGCCCGCCTCGGACCGCCTCAGCCCGCCTCAGCCCGCCTCAGACCGATTTTCTAAAAAAACGTTTAATTTCCCGCCTCGGCCCGCCTCGGGACGTTTTATTCCCGCCTACCGCCTAGGCGCCGCCTAGGCGGCCGCCTCACCCGATTTTTAGAACACTGGGTTTAACAATATCCTAATATGTTATTTATAAATTCACTACAAGAAAATCGCAATCAGACAACACTCATCAGACAACGCTCGGACGAAAAAGCATTGTTTAGAATTAAGAGACAACAGTGTTTTTGTAACTTCAGAAAAGTATTGTGTCATCCAGGTACCCTACAACGGTTTAAAAACGTTGTCTAGTAAATTGATTCAGACAACGACTTTTGCAATGTGGTGTTGTAAAGACGAGTAAGGTTGCACAACTGTTTTTACGAACATTGTCTGATCTGTTTTGAGACAATGTTTATAAACCGTTGTATGATTCACACAACTGTTTTCATATACCATTGTGTTATTACAATTCACACAACGGAATAATTAACCGTTGTTAAATCGTGTTTTGATGAGACAACGGTTTTTATGAAACCGTTGTCTAAACTACAAAAATTTTGAATAGAATTTGGTGGGAAATAATGAAATATTTGGTGGGAATAATGAAATAATTTGGTGGGAAATAATGAAAATAATCAGACAACGGTTTTCTTATAAAAAATGTTGTGTTATATTAAGCACAACAACAGTTTTTTATAAAAAAAAACCGTTGTTTAATGTTCTGGTATGATATTTTAGTGGTCAACTATCAAAGTACTACTTGGTCAAACTAGTACAATTTTTGAATAATATTTTTTTTGGACGATCCAATCGTAAGGATGATGTTATATACTGATTTTAATGATGTGTACAACAAATTAATAAGAAACAAATTATTCTTGTACGTGTTTATAATATATATCCGCCAAAAGTACTACTCCATCTAACTATTGTCGTACCGATTGCACATTTTTGTTAAAATCTCGTACAACCCGACCTTTTTATTTTTTGATTATTTTTTCCCAACACTAGTGTTTATTAACTTTCGTACGGTTCGATCGTCGAAGAAATCATTCAAAAAAATCATTCAGCGAATCTGGATTGTGCCTCGTTACAGGATGTAGCATTTTTGCTACGTTTTAGTTAAAATCTTGTACAACCCGACCTTTTTATTTTTTGATTATTTTTTCCCAACACTATAATGAGTGTTTATTAACTTTTGTACGGTTCGATCATCGAAGAATTCATTAAAAAAAATCATTCAGCGAATCTGGATCGTGCCTCGTTATAGGAAGTAGCATTTTTGCTACGTTTTTGTTAAAATCTCGTACAACCCGACCTTTTTATTTTTTTATTATTTTTTCCCAAAACTAGAATGAGTGTTTATTAACTTTCGTACGGTTCAATCGTCGAAGAAATCATTCAAAAAAAATCGTTCAGCGAATCTGGATTGTGCCTCGTTATAGGAAGTAACATTTTTGCTACGTTTTTGTTAAAATCTCGTACAACCCGACCTTTTTATTTTTTGATTATTTTTTATCAACACTAGATTGAGTGTTTATTAACTTTTTTACGGTTCGATCGTCGAAGAAATCATTCAAAAAAATCATTCAGCGAATCTGGATCGCTCGTTTTTGCTACATTTTAGTTAAAATCTCGTACAACCCGACCTTTTAATTTTTTGATAATTTTTCCCCAAAACTAGAATGAGTGTTTATTAACTTTCGTACGGTTCGATCGTCGAAGAAATCATTCAAAAAAATCATTCAGCGAATCTGGATCGTGCCTCGTTATAGGAAGTAGCATTTTTGCTACGTTATTGTTAAAATCTCGTACAACCCGACCTTTTTATTTTTTGATTATTTTTTCCCAACACTAGAATGAGTGTTTATTAACTTTCGTACGGTTCGATCGTCGAAGAAATAATTCAAAACATTGTTCATCGAATCTGGATCGTGCCTCGTTATAGGAAGTAGCATTTTTGCTACGTTTTTGTTAAAATCTCGTACAACCCGACTTTTTTATTTTTTGATTATTTTTTTCGAACACTAGAATGAGTGTTTATTAACTTTCGTACGGTTCGATCGTCGAAGAAATCATTCAAAAAAATCATTCAGCGAATCTGGATCGTGCCTCGTTATAGGAAGTAGCATTTTTGCTACGTTTTTGTAATAATCTCTTACAACCTGACCTTTTTATTTTTTGATTATTTTTTCCAAACGCTAGAATGAGTATTTATTAACTTTCGTATGGTTCGATCGTCGAAGAAACCATTCAAAAAAATTATTCAACGAATCTGGATCGTGCCTTCTTATAGGAAGTAGCATTTTTCACTAGTAGAAAACAGGCCTTTTACGTCGGTTAAATCGACCTTATACGTCGGTTAAATGGCGACGTATGGAGGGGCGACGTATAAAGTCATGGATCTTTTACGTCAGTTAAAAAGACGACGTATAAAGTCTTCTTTTACGTCGGTCAAACAGGCGACATATAAAGTCCAAATATACATCGCTAAAAAGCCCGACGTATAATGTCCAAAAGACCGACGTATATTGTCAAAAAAGACCCGACGTATAATGTCAAAAAGACCAACGTATATTGTCTAGAAACAACCGACGTATAATACTAAAAAGACCGACGTATATTATCAAAAAAAACAAAAAAAAATTCTTATTATTTTTGTGCACCCAAATAAATAATCAAAAACCAAAATTTGTACAAACCAAAATCTTGTCATAATATAAATTTCTTAACTTTCAAATTCAATCACAATACAATATACTATTATCAATTTTTAAAAAATGAAATTCATTTTACAAATGTTTGGGATACAGCATAAATAGCAGATTACAAAATTGAGACAAATTACACTTCTACTCGAAATTCATTTCTTTTCTTTTCTCTTTCTTTTCTACTGCACTTCTACTTGACCCTAGCTGGGAAAGTGATCGATTGATATTCCCTGCTTTCAAACGATCCCCAGCTGCCCCTGTTAGCTTTTGTCTTTCTGACCCAGCAAGATCGACAAGATTTATTCTACTTGACTTGAAGCAGCTTAAGCCATCTGCGACACCCTACATAAAACATATATCAAAGTCTAAGCATACATACAAGAAATATGAGCAAGAAAGACGAGATGAATATTCTAGAGATACATGGTGGCAATGAGTGCTCTAACACTTATTCATTATGTCAAATAATAAGAGAAGTCCTTATATACTATATTACTTGTGGACAGTTTTAGTGGGTGTGTAGTAACTTTACAGTACCTTGTCTACTTTTTACAACAAATTAAACAATTATATGTATATAATTATCTAAGAAAGCACCTAGTAATATATTTGCTGGTAATGAATACACTTTACATTAACAGAATTCTAACCTCGCACATGACTCAACAACACAAGTGAAGACACTATGTATGTAACGAATATACTTTACAATTACAGAATTCTAACCTCACATCGCAACTCAAGAACACAAAATTTTTTATAGTGCGAGAAGTAAATTAAAGTAGATTTTACCTGGTCAATTAAAAGAACTCTAATGCCTGTTTGTTTACTGCTAAGAGATTTCAAGAAGTCTTATAACCTCTTAGGTTCACAGAGTGCATCTGGATCAAGCACATATATAAACCACACAAAGATTGGCTGCAAAGAATACATTAGCAAAACATTAGAAAATTCTCAACTGCATACAAAACATAAAGATTGCCTAACAGCTTCACATTAACAACAAAACGTACAATTAGGAGTCAACAACAGCTTTGGCGTGCTAATCTCTTATTGTCAATCTGGTGAACAAAGATATGTAATACTATTATATATACCATAAATCATACTCCCTGTTTCTTTGTCATTCTGAAAGTGTCACACCCCATCATGGTGTAAATGTTCCCACAGAGACTCCAAACAGACCTCATAGCATTGTAAAAATCACATTATTTATCAAAAATATGGAATAATTTACTATTCTTTACAACATTTATCAAATTTTAAAGCAACAAAGGACAACATTTTAAGAAGCCTACTACAATGCAATAACACTATGCGACTAAAGGCTACGAAAAAATGTTGCAATACTATCCCTCAGCCCTCTATTATTCTATTGTACAAAATACACTACGCCATAAATGCTCATATGCAACGCTTTTAGAAAGTGTTTCAGTGAAAGTGTTTCGTTAGGTATGAAATTTTGGGTCTAACGAAACAGAACTTGAACTGGTGTTGCATTACATATAATTTAGTGTTGCATTTGATCCACGGTGTTTCACATAATGCAACACTAGCAGCAGGCGTTGCATTAGATATTTTTTAATTTTAAAAATGCTGATGTGGCAGCAGTGGGGTCCACACGTGCTGACGTGGCATTTGATGACGTGGCAAGTGTGGGGCCCACATTTGCTGACGTGGCAGGTGTGGGACCCACATTTGCTGACGTGTCACTGGCTGACGTGGCAGAAGCGTTGCATTAGATGAAAGAGGTGTTGCATTTGCTGTTTAAAAGCGTTGCATTAGGTATTTTTAAATTTTTAATAAATGCTGACGTGGCAGTTGTGGGACCCACAAGGGTGACGTGGCAGTGTGGGGTCCACCAGGGTGACGTGGCAGAGGCCCACAGGTGCTGACATGGCAAGTGTGGGGCCCACAATTGCTGACGTGGCAAATGTGGGGCCCACATTTGCTGACGTGTCATTGGCTGACGTGGCAGAAGCGTTGCATTAGGTGAAAGAGGTGTTGCATTTGCTGTTTAAAAGCGTTGCATTAGGTATTTTTGATTTTTTTATAAATCCAGACGTGGCAGTGTGGGGTCCACCAGGGTGACGTGGTAGAGGCCCACAGGTGCTGACGTGGCAAGTGTGGGGCCCACAATTGCTGACGTGGCAAATGTGGGGCCCACATTTGCTGACGTGTCATTGGTTGACGTGGCAGAAGTGTTGCATTAGGTGAAATAGGTGTTGCATTTGCTGTTTAAAAGCGTTGCATTAGGCATTTTTGAATTTTTAATAAATGCTGACGTGGCAGTTGTGGGACCCACCAGGGTGACGTGGCAGTGTGGGGTCCACCAGGGTGACGTGACAGAGGCCCACAGGTGCTGACGTGGCAAATGTGGGGCCCACATTTGTTGACGTGGCAAATGTAGGACCCACATTTGCTGACGTGTCATTGGCTAACGTGTCAGAAGCGTTGCATTAGGTGAAAGAGGTGTTGCATTTGCTGTTTTAAAGCGTTGCATTAGGTATTTTTGAATTTTTAATAAATGCTGACGTGGCAGTTGTGGGACCCACCTGGGTGACGTGTCAATTTTCATTTTCTGAAACTTTGGGAATATCAATACATTAGATATATATTGACATCCGTACGGTTTGATCGTTCAAAAATATTTTTAAAAAAATAGAAACAATAATCCGTAACAAAGCACTAGTTACGAGTCATATTGAAAATAGTAGTGATCTACTAAGATCTCCAATCAAATTAATTTTTTATTTTCTGAAACTTTGGGAATATCATTACATTAGATATATATTGATATCCGTACGGTTGGATCATTCAAAAATATTTTTCAAAAAATAGAAACAATAATCCGTAACAAAGCACTAGTTACGGGTCATATTGAAAATAGTAGTGATCTACTAAGATCTCCAATCAAATTAATTTTTTATTTTCTAAAACTTTGGGAATATCATTACATTAGATATATATTGACATCCGTACGGTTGGATCGTTCAAAAATATTTTTTAAAAAATAGAAACAATAATCCGTAACAAAGCACTAGTTACGGGTCATATTGAAAATAGTAGTGATCTACTAAGATCTCCAATAAAATTAATTTTTTATTTTCTGAAACTTTGGGAATATCATTACATTAGATATATATTGACATCCGTACGGTTGGATCGTTCAAAAATATTTTAAAAAAAATAGAAACAATAATCCGTAACAAAGCACTAGTTACCGATCATATTGAAAATAGTAGTGATCTACTAAGATCTCCAATCAAATTAATTTTTTATTTTCTAAAACTTTGGGAATATCATTACATTAGATATATATTGACATCCGTACGGTTGGATCGTTCAAAAATATTTTTAAAAAAATAGAAACAATAATCCGTAACAAATCACTAGTTACGACTCATATTGAAAATAGTAGTGATCTACTAAGATCTCCAATCAAATTAATTTTTTATTTTCTGAAACTTTGGGAATATCATTACATTAGATATATATTGACATCCGTACGGTTGGATCGTTCAAAAATATTTTTAAAAAAATAGAAATAATAATCCGTAACAAAGCACTAGTTACGAGTCATATTGAAAATAGTAGTGATCTACTAAGATCTCCAATCAAATTAATTTTTCATTTTCTGAAACTTTGGGAATATCAATACATTAGATATATATTGACATCCGTACGGTTGGATCGTTCAAAAATATTTTTAAAAAAACAGAAACAATAATCCGTAACAAAGCAATAGTTACGAGTCATATTGAAAATAGTAGTGATCTACTAAGATCTCCAATCAAATTAATTTTTTATTTTCTGAAACTTTGGGAATATCATTACATTAGATATATATTGACATCCGTACGGTTGGATCGTTCAAAAATATTTTTCAAAAAATAGAAACAATAATCCGTAACAAAGCACTAGTTACGGGTCATATTGAAAATAGTAGTGATCTACTAAGATCTCCAATCAAATTAATTTTTTATTTTCTAAAACTTTGGGAATATCATTACATTAGATATATATTGACATCCGTACGGTTGGATCGTTCAAAAATATTTTTTTAAAAATAGAAACAATAATACGTAACAAAGCACTAGTTACGAGTCATATTGAAAATAGTAGTGATCTACTAAGATCTCCAATCAAATTAATTTTTTATTTTCTGAAACTTTGGGAATATCATTACATTAGATATATATTGACATTCGTCCGGTTGGATCGTTCAAAAATATTTTTAAAAAAATAGAAACAATAATCCGTAACAAAGCACTAGTTACGAGTCATATTGAAAATAGTAGTGATCTACTAAGATCTCCAATCAAATTAATTTTTTATTTTCTAAAACTTTGGGAATATCATTACATTAGATATATATTGACATCCGTACGGTTGGATCGTTCAAAAATATTTTTAAAAAAATAGAAACAATAATCCGTAACAAAGCACCAGTTACGAGTCATATTGAAAATAGTAGTGATCTACTAAGATCTCCAATCAAATTAATTTTTTATTTTCTAAAACTTTGGGAATATCATTACATTAGATATATATTGACATCCGTACGGTTGGATCGTTCAAAAATATTTTTAAAAAAATAGAAACAATAATCCGTAACAAAGCACTAGTTACCGATCATATTGAAAATAGTAGTGATCTACTAAGATCTCCAATCAAATTAATTTTTTATTTTCTGAAACTTTGGGAATATCATTACATTAGATATATTTTGACATCCGTATGGTTGGATCGTTCAAAAATATTTTTAAAAAAATAGAAACAATAATCCGTAACAAAGCACTAGTTACGAGTCATATTGAAAATAGTAGTGATCTACTAAGATCTCCAATCAAATTAATTTTTTATTTTCTGAAACTTTGGGAATATCATTACATTAGATATATATTGACATCCGTCCGGTTGGATCGTTCAAAAATATTTTTAAAAAAATAGAAACAATAATCCGTAACAAAACACTAGTTACGAGTCATATTGAAAATAGTAGTGATCTACTAAGATCTCCAATCAAATTAATTTTTTATTTTCTAAAACTTTGGGAATATCATTACATTAGATATATATTGACATCCGTACGATTGGATCGTTCAAAAATATTTTTAAAAAAATAGAAACAATAATCCGTAACAAAGCACTAGTTACCGATCATATTGAAAATAGTAGTGATCTACTAAGATCTCCAATCAAATTAATTTTTTATTTTCTGAAACTTTGGGAATATCATTACATTAGATATATTTTGACATCCGTATGGTTGGATCGTTCAAAAATATTTTTAAAAAAATAGAAACAATAATCCGTAACAAAGCACTAGTTACGAGTCATATTGAAAATAGTAGTGATCTACTAAGATCTCCAATCAAATTAATTTTTTATTTTCTGAAACTTTGGGAATATCATTACATTAGATATATATTGACATCCGTACAGTTGGATATATCGTTCAAAAATATTTTTAAAAAAATAGAAACAATAATCCGTAACAAAGCACTAGTTACGAATCATATTGAAAATAGTAGTGATCTACTAAATCTCCAATCAAATTAATTTTTTATTTTCTAAAACTTTGGGAATATCATTACATTAGATATATATTGACATCCGTACAGTTGGATCGCTCAAAAATATTTTTAAAAAAATAGAAACAATAATCCGTAACAAAGCACTAGTTACGGGTCATATTGAAAATAGTAGTGATCTACTAAGATCTCCAATAAAATTAATTTTTTATTTTCTGAAACTTTGGGAATATCATTACATTAGATATATATTGACATCCGTACGGTTGGATCGTTCAAAAATATTTTAAAAAAAATAGAAACAATAATCCGTAACAAAGCACTAGTTACGAGTCATATTGAAAATAGTAGTGATCTACTAAGATCTCCAATCAAATTAATTTTATATTTTTTAAAACTTTGGGAATATCATTACATTAGATATATATTGACATCCGTACGGTTGGATCGTTCAAAAATATTTTTAAAAAAATAGAAACAATAATCCGTAACAAAGCACTAGTTACCGGTCATATTGAAAATAGTAGTGATCTACTAAGATCTCCAATCAAATTAATTTTTTATTTTCTGAAACTTTGGGAATATCACTACATTAGATATATTTTGACATCCGTACGGTTGGATCGTTCAAAAATATTTTTAAAAAAATAGAAACAATAATCCGTAACAAAGCACTAGTTACGAGTCATATCGAAAATAGTAGTGATCTACTAAGATCTCCAATCAAATTAATTTTTTATTTTCTGAAACTTTGGGAATATCATTACATTAGATATATTTTGACATCCGTATGGTTGGATCGTTCAAAAATATTTTTAAAAAAATAGAAACAATAATCCGTAACAAAGCACTAGTTACGAGTCATATCGAAAATAGTAGTGATCTACTAAGATCTCCAATCAAATTAATTTTTTATTTTCTGAAACTTTGGGAATATCATTACATTAGATATATTTTGACATCCGTATGGTTGGATCGTTCAAAAATATTTTTAAAAAAATAGAAACAATAATCCGTAACAAAGCACTAGTTACGAGTCATTTTGAAAATAGTAGTGATCTACTGAGATCTCCAATCAAATTAATTTTTTATTTTCTGAAACTTTGGGAATATCATTACATTAGATATATATTGACATCCGTACGGTTGGATCGTTCAAAAATATTTTTTAAAAAATAGAAACAATAATCCGTAACAAAGCACTAGTTACCGATCATATTGAAAATAATAGTGATCTACTAAGATCTCCAATCAAATTAATTTTTTATTTTCTGAAACTTTGGGAATATCATTACATTAGATATATTTTGACATCCGTATGGTTGGATCGTTCAAAAATATTTTTAAAAAAATAGAAACAATAATCCGTAACAAAGCACTAGTTACGAGTCATATTGAAAATAGTAGTGATCTACTAAGATCTCCAATCAAATTAATTTTTTATTTTCTGAAACTTTGGGAATATCATTACATTAGATATTTTTTGACATCCGTATGGTTGGATCGTTCAAAAATATTTTTAAAAAAATAGAAACAATAATCCGTAACAAAGCACTAGTTACGAGTCATATTGAAAATAGTAGTGATCTACTAAGATCTCCAATCAAATTAATTTTTTATTTTCTGAAACTTTGGGAATATCATTACATTAGATATATATTGACATCCGTACGGTTGGATCGTTCAAAAATATTTTTAAAAAAATAGAAACAATAATCCGTAACAAAGCACTAGTTACGAGTCATATTGAAAATAGTAGTGATCTACTAAGATCTCCAATCAAATTAATTTTTTATTTTCTGAAACTTTGGGAATATCATTACATTAGATATATATTGACATCCGTACGGTTGGATCGTTCAAAAATATTTTTAAAAAAATAGAAACAATAATTCGTAACAAAGCACTAGTTACCGGTCATATTGAAAATAGTAGTGATCTACTAAGATCTCCAATCAAATTAATTTTTTATTTTCTAAAACTTTGGGAATATCATTACATTAGATATATATTGACATCCGTACGGTTGGATCGTTCAAAAATATTTTTAAAAAAATAGAAACAATAATCCTTAACAAAGCACTAGTTACGAGTCATATTGAAAATAGTAGTGATCTACTAAGATCTCCAATCAAATTAATTTTTTATTTTCTGAAACTTTGGGAATATCATTACATTAGATATATATTGACATCCGTATGGTTGGATCGTTCAAAAATATTTTTAAAAAAATAGAAACAATAATCCGTAACAAAGCACTAGTTACGAGTCATATTGAAAATAGTAGTGATCTACTAAGATCTCCAATCAAATTAATTTTTTATTTTCTGAAACTTTGGGAATATCATTACATTAGATATATATTGACATCCGTACGGTTGGATCGTTCAAAAATATTTTTAAAAAAATAGAAACAATAATCCGTAACAAAGCACTAGTTACCGGTCATATTGAAAATAGTAGTGATCTACTAAGATCTTCAATCAAATTAATTTTTTATTTTCTAAAACTTTGGGAATATCATTACATTAGATATATATTGACATCCGTACGGTTGGATCGTTCAAAAATTTTTTTAAAAAATAGAAACAATAATCCGTAACAAAGCACTAGTTACCGGTCATATTGAAAATAGTAGTGATCTACTAAGATCTCCAATCAAATTAATTTTTTATTTTCTGAAACTTTGGGAATATCACTACATTAGATATATTTTGACATCCGTACGGTTGGATCGTTCAAAAATATTTTTAAAAAAATAGAAACAATAATCCGTAACAAAGCACTAGTTACGAGTCATATCGAAAATAGTAGTGATCTACTAAGATCTCCAATCAAATTAATTTTTTATTTTCTGAAACTTTGGGAATATCATTACATTAGATATATTCTGACATCCGTATGGTTGGATCGTTCAAAAATATTTTTAAAAAAATAGAAACAATAATCCGTAACAAAGCACTAGTTACGAGTCATATCGAAAATAGTAGTGATCTACTAAGATCTCCAATCAAATTAATTTTTTATTTTCTGAAACTTTGGGAATATCATTACATTAGATATATATTGACATCCGTACGGTTGGATCGTTCAAAAATATTTTTTAAAAAATAGAAACAATAATCCGTAACAAAGCACTAGTTACAGGTCATATTGAAAATAGTAGTGATCTACTAAGATCTCCAATCAAATTAATTTTTTATTTTCTGAAACTTTGGGAATATCATTACATTAGATATATATTGACATCCGTACAGTTGGATATATCGTTCAAAAATATTTTTAAAAAAATAGAAACAATAATCCGTAACAAAGCACTAGTTACGAGTCATATTGAAAATAGTAGTGATCTACTAAATCTCCAATCAAATTAATTTTTTATTTTCTAAAACTTTGGGAATATCATTACATTAGATATATATTGACATCCGTACAGTTGGATCGCTCAAAAATATTTTTAAAAAAATAGAAACAATAATCCGTAACAAAGCACTAGTTATGGGTCATATTGAAAATAGTAGTGATCTACTAAGATCTCCAATAAAATTAATTTTTTATTTTCTGAAACTTTGGGAATATCATTACATTAGATATATATTGACATCCGTACGGTTGGATAGTTCAAAAATATTTTTAAAAAAATAGAAACAATAATCCGTAACAAAGCACTAGTTACGAGTCATATTGAAAATAGTAGTGATCTACTAAAATCTCCAATCAAATTAATTTTTTATTTTCTGAAACTTTGGGAATATCATTACATTAGATATATATTGACATCCGTACGGTTGGATCGTTCAAAAATATTTTTAAAAAAATAGAAACAATAATCCGTAACAAAGCACTAGTTACCGGTCATATTGAAAATAGTAGTGATCTACTAAGATCTCCAATCAAATTAATTTTTTATTTTCTAAAACTTTGGGAATATCATTACATTAGATATATATTGACATCCGTACGGTTGGATCGTTCAAAAATATTTTTAAAAAAATAGAAACAATAATCCTTAACAAAGCACTAGTTACGAGTCATATTGAAAATAGTAGTGATCTACTAAGATCTCCAATCAAATTAATTTTTTATTTTCTGAAACTTTGGGAATATCATTACATTAGATATATATTGACATCCGTATGGTTGGATCGTTCAAAAATATTTTTAAAAAAATAGAAACAATAATCCGTAACAAAGCACTAGTTACGAGTCATATTGAAAATAGTAGTGATCTACTAAGATCTCCAATCAAATTAATTTTTTATTTTCTGAAACTTTGGGAATATCATTACATTAGATATATATTGACATCCGTATGGTTGGATCGTTCAAAAAATTTTTTAAAAAAATAGAAACAATAATCCGTAACAAAGCACTAGTTACGAGTCATATTGAAAATAGTAGTGATCTACTAAGATCTCCAATCAAATTAATTTTTTATTTTCTGAAACTTTGGGAATATCATTACATTAGATATATATTGACATCCGTACGGTTGGATCGTTCAAAAATATTTTTAAAAAAATAGAAACAATAATCCGTAACAAAGCACTAGTTACGAGTCATATTGAAAATAGTAGTGATCTACTAAGATCTCCAATCAAATTAATTTTTTATTTTCTGAAACTTTGGGAATATCATTACATTAGATATATATTGACATCCGTACGGTTGGATCGTTCAAAAATATTTTTAAAAAAATAGAAACAATAATCCGTAACAAAGCACTAGTTACCGGTCATATTGAAAATAGTAGTGATCTACTAAGATCTCCAATCAAATTAATTTTTTATTTTCTAAAACTTTGGGAATATCATTACATTAGATATATATTGACATCCGTACGGTTGGATCGTTCAAAAATATTTTTAAAAAAATAGAAACAATAATCCTTAACAAAGCACTAGTTACGAGTCATATTGAAAATAGTAGTGATCTACTAAGATCTCCAATCAAATTAATTTTTTATTTTCTGAAACTTTGGGAATATCATTACATTAGATATATATTGACATCCGTATGGTTGGATCGTTCAAAAATATTTTTAAAAAAATAGAAACAATAATCCGTAACAAAGCACTAGTTACGAGTCATATTGAAAATAGTAGTGATCTACTAAGATCTCCAATCAAATTAATTTTTTATTTTCTGAAACTTTGGGAATATCATTACATTAGATATATATTGACATCCGTACGGTTGGATCGTTCAAAAATATTTTTAAAAAAATAGAAACAATAATCCGTAACAAAGCACTAGTTACCGGTCATATTGAAAATAGTAGTGATCTACTAAGATCTTCAATCAAATTAATTTTTTATTTTCTAAAACTTTGGGAATATCATTACATTAGATATATATTGACATCCGTACGGTTGGATCGTTCAAAAATATTTTTAAAAAATAGAAACAATAATCCGTAACAAAGCACTAGTTACCGGTCATATTGAAAATAATAGTGATCTACTAAGATCTCCAATCAAATTAATTTTTTATTTTCTGAAACTTTGGGAATATCACTACATTAGATATATTTTGACATCCGTACGGTTGGATCGTTCAAAAATATTTTTAAAAAAATAGAAACAATAATCCGTAACAAAGCACTAGTTACGAGTCATATCGAAAATAGTAGTGATCTACTAAGATCTCCAATCAAATTAATTTTTTATTTTCTGAAACTTTGGGAATATCATTACATTAGATATATTCTGACATCCGTATGGTTGGATCGTTCAAAAATATTTTTAAAAAAATAGAAACAATAATCCGTAACAAAGCACTAGTTACGAGTCATATCGAAAATAGTAGTGATCTACTAAGATCTCCAATCAAATTAATTTTTTATTTTCTGAAACTTTGGGAATATCATTACATTAGATATATATTGACATCCGTACGGTTGGATCGTTCAAAAATATTTTTTTAAAAATAGAAACAATAATCCGTAACAAAGCACTAGTTACCGGTCATATTGAAAATAGTAGTGATCTACTAAGATCTCCAATCAAATTAATTTTTTATTTTCTGAAACTTTGGGAATATCATTACATTAGATATATATTGACATCCGTACAGTTGGATATATCGTTCAAAAATATTTTTAAAAAAATAGAAACAATAATCCGTAACAAAGCACTAGTTACGAGTCATATTGAAAATAGTAGTGATCTACTAAATCTCCAATCAAATTAATTTTTTATTTTCTAAAACTTTGGGAATATCATTACATTAGATATATATTGATATCCGTACAGTTGGATCGCTCAAAAATATTTTTAAAAAAATAGAAACAATAATCCGTAACAAAGCATTAGTTACGGGTCATATTGAAAATAGTAGTGATCTACTAATATCTCCAATAAAATTAATTTTTTATTTTCTGAAACTTTGGGAATATCATTACATTAGATATATATTGACATCCGTACGGTTGGATAGTTCAAAAATATTTTTAAAAAAATAGAAACAATAATCCGTAACAAAGCACTAGTTACGAGTCATATTGAAAATAGTAGTGATCTACTAAAATCTCCAATCAAATTAATTTTTTATTTTCTGAAACTTTGGGAATATCATTACATTAGATATATATTGACATCCGTACGGTTGGATCGTTCAAAAATATTTTTAAAAAAATAGAAACAATAATCCGTAACAAAGCACTAGTTACCGGTCATATTGAAAATAGTAGTGATCTACTAAGATCTCCAATCAAATTAATTTTTTATTTTCTAAAACTTTGGGAATATCATTACATTAGATATATATTGACATCCGTACGGTTGGATCGTTCAAAAATATTTTTAAAAAAATAGAAACAATAATCCTTAACAAAGCACTAGTTACGAGTCATATTGAAAATAGTAGTGATCTACTAAGATCTCCAATCAAATTAATTTTTTATTTTCTGAAACTTTGGGAATATCATTACATTAGATATATATTGACATCCGTATGGTTGGATCGTTCAAAAATATTTTTAAAAAAATAGAAACAATAATCCGTAACAAAGCACTAGTTACGAGTCATATTGAAAATAGTAGTGATCTACTAAGATCTCCAATCAAATTAATTTTTTATTTTCTGAAACTTTGGGAATATCATTACATTAGATATATATTGACATCCGTACGGTTGGATCGTTCAAAAATATTTTTAAAAAAATAGAAACAATAATCCGTAACAAAGCACTAGTTACCGGTCATATTGAAAATAGTAGTGATCTACTAAGATCTTCAATCAAATTAATTTTTTATTTTCTAAAACTTTGGGAATATCATTACATTAGATATATATTGACATCCGTACGGTTGGATCGTTCAAAAATATTTTTAAAAAATAGAAACAATAATCCGTAACAAAGCACTAGTTACCGGTCATATTGAAAATAATAGTGATCTACTAAGATCTTCAATCAAATTAATTTTTTATTTTCTGAAACTTTGGGAATATCACTACATTAGATATATTTTGACATCCGTACGGTTGGATCGTTCAAAAATATTTTTAAAAAAATAGAAACAATAATCCGTAACAAAGCACTAGTTACGAGTCATATCGAAAATATTAGTGATCTACTAAGATCTCCAATCAAATTAATTTTTTATTTTCTGAAACTTTGGGAATATCATTACATTAGATATATTCTGACATCCGTATGGTTGGATCATTCAAAAATATTTTTTAAAAAATAGAAACAATAATCCGTAACAAAGCACTAGTTACGAGTCATATCGAAAATAGTAGTGATCTACTAAGATCTCCAATCAAATTAATTTTTTATTTTCTGAAACTTTGGGAATATCATTACATTAGATATATATTGACATCCGTACGGTTGGATCGTTCAAAAATATTTTTTAAAAAATAGAAACAATAATCCGTAACAAAGCACTAGTTACCGGTCATATTGAAAATAGTAGTGATCTACTAAGATCTCCAATCAAATTAATTTTTTATTTTCTAAAACTTTGGGAATATCATTACATTAGATATATATTGACATCCGTACGGTTGGATCGTTTAAAAATATTTTTAAAAAAATAGAAACAATAATCCTTAACAAAGCACTAGTTACGAGTCATATTGAAAATAGTAGTGATCTACTAAGATCTCCAATCAAATTAATTTTTTATTTTCTGAAACTTTAGGAATATCATTACATTAGATATATATTGACATTCGTACGGTTGGATCGTTCAAAAATATTTTTTAAAAAATAGAAACAATAATCCGTAACAAAGCACTAGTTACGAGTCATATTGAAAATAGTAGTTATCTACTAAGATCTCCAATCAAATTAATTTTTTATTTTCTGAAACTTTGGGAATATCATTACATTAGATATATTTTGACATCCGTATGGTTGGATCGTTCAAAAATATTTTTAAAAAAATAGAAACAATAATCCGTAACAAAGCACTAGTTACGAGTCATATTGAAAATAGTAGTGATCTACTAAGATTTCCAATCAAATCAATTTTTTATTTTCTGAAACTTTGGGAATATCATTACATTAGATATATTTTGACATCCGTATGGTTGGATCGTTCAAAAATATTTTTAAAAAAATAGAAACAATAATCCGTAACAAGGCACTAGTTACGAGTCATATTGAAAATAGTAGTGATCTACTAAGATCTCCAATCAAATTAATTTTTTATTTTCTGAAACTTTGGGAATATCATTACATTAGATATATATTGACATCCGTATGGGAATATCATTAACATAATATTAAATAATTTTAATATTAAATCATTAAATAAAATTTTGATAAAATTAGTTAAAACATTTATATGAAAATGTAAAGTCTACCAATAAATCATAATTTTATCTTTATAAATATTAAATAATTTTTATTAATATTTAAATGAATTATTTTTTTTTATAAAAAAATAGAAATTACAATCTATTGTATCACAATTCATAGAATACTTGGACAGATTACTTTTGGTTTTGACAAAATTCGGGCGGCGGCAAAAATACCGCCCTTCTCAATTTTCTCTTACACAAAAAAGCCCCGCTCTCACTTCTAATTAATTCACTCACACCTCTCTCTCTCTCTCTCTCTCTCTTTCTCTCTCTCCCTCCGGACTGCTGCTGTTCCGTTCAATCGATTTGAGGCAAATAAATGTCTTCAATCGATTAGATCTTAATTCGATTAGATCTTAAATCGATTTGTGCAAATCGCCTTCTTGTTCAATCGACTTCTTCTTCAATCAATTAAGGGTTTCTTCGGTTTGAATTAGGGTTTTGTTTATTTGGTTTTTTTTTCAATTTAAGAGGTCAATCGCTTCGATTAATTAGAGCTTCTCTTTTTTTCAGGGCTGAATTAAGGCTTCCATTAAATTGGGGTTTTAAAGGTACTCGATCTCGTCGTTTTGTCCGATGAGTGATAGTGGATCAGATGGACTTGGTACTCTTGAGTCTGTTTGCTCAGGTTTGGAACTCTTTGCTTATCGTCTGCTTTCCATTTTCTGAAAAAGTTTTCTTTGTCCCGATGTCTCATCTCTTTGAAGTCTTAAACAGAATCAGCTTCAATTCTGGGACGGTTTGAGTTTATTCCTCATGTTTTTCTGTTTACTGTGATTATTATGTAAGTAGTACAGAAAGCCTAACTTTTGAAATTTTATGGCCACGCATATAGTTTGTATATTTTTTGTTGGGATCGGTACACATTTATGCCATGGGCATCTAGTATCATCAGCGTTGTTCTACAAAATCTTGTTTGGCCATTTTCAAATATAAAAAAACTTGCAATTGTACCTAATTATTATTTCAAAGTCACTGTATTGTTCATTGAGCTTGAGTGGAAATGTTACAGGGTAGCTATTGACCTTCACTTGGTATCCAGGTCTTCTTGAAAGTTGTTGCAGGTGATTATCATGTTCTGGTTGCTGGAAGCACCAAGGGTTCTACAGTTCTTCACTGGGGTATATCCAGTTCAACCCCTAAGGAGTGGTTGGTATGTCTACAATCTTATTATATAGAGTACTCTTCTTGAAAACTGCATGGCATTCTCAATTCACATAATATCTTGTAGTGTCACATAGTGAACCTTCACATGTTCATTATATGCTTGGAATCTTCTCTTAATTGCAGGCTCCACCAAAGGATATATTACCTGAAAAATCCAAGTTGCTGGATGCAGCATGTCAAACCTATTTCACGGACATTTCAAATACCAAAGGAACTTTTCAGGTAGTATTTGAAAGAGATATATGATTCTAGGCGTTAATTTTTATTTTTTGACTCATTGCTGCAAGTTTTGACATGAATGTTTGTGTTTTCCTTGTATGCAGTTAGTAGATATAAATCTGCAGCAAAGAAAGTTTGCGGGGGTCCAGTTTGTCATCTGGTCAGGAGGTTCATGGATGAACAATAATGGGGCAAATTTCTTTGTAGTCCAAGTGGAAAGGTTTTACCAATACGTTTTAGTCGATTTTTTATGATGCTCCCTGCACTTGTTCTACAGTACCTGAATGGCAGTAAGACTACAGAGCGTATGGAAAATTCTTCTGGAATTTGATTCCTCTGAAGCTTAAGTATCTGAATAGAATTCAAATTGGCTTGGAAATTAAAAATATAATTAAGGAACAAATAATCATATAATATGAAAATGAAAAAGTAATTATTTTTTTTGATGTTGTCGAACTGCATATACTCTGTTTACTTTTTTTTAATCGAGTGCATGAAATTAATTTATATAGCTTGTTTGCAGATTGAAAACGATGGAAGAGGGATCATCAAGTGGCTACTAAATGAAATATCACAGAGAGAGAAAGAAGCAGAGCGGTCACTAATGCACAGGTAAGTATGACATGAAGAGAGGATGCGACTCTTTAATTTGTAGCATCTTATCTTAAAACATGGCCTTATCTACTTAATTCAAGGATGGTGCTGGATATAGGATATTTGGATACTTGTACTCGTGTGAAGAAAACTGATGCATGGGAAAAAGAACTAATGCAATAGAGAAAAAAAAAGGAAGATTTCATTTGTGTTTATCTTGGTGTCAGAATTGATAGAAACCTTGAAATGTGTTTTTGAGCATGTTAGTATTACTTATATATGTGTTGAACTTTAGGTGATGTGACATTTGATTTAATATTGTGTGCTCTTTTGTTAAGCAGGGCTTAATCGTGATGTACCTAGGATTAGCACTCTAATGCTATATTGCTATTTCCCAAACAAATTACATGCCCGAAAATATGTTCATGTATATGTACCTAGGATTTAATATTCATGTATATGTACCTTTAGACAATAAAACTTTTGAGTAATAAACATAATATACTTCTAGCCAGAACGGACAAATGCCCATTTCTGAAATCTGAGTTTCTGACCGATGTTCAGTATTTCCATATCCTTGATAATCTAAGGAGGCAATTGATATTGCACCTGTGCTAACTACATGAAGACAACTACACATGTTGGAGTATGTAATTACTTTTGTTGCTAGCAGCAATTATCTCCTGTTACTTGCAGTTTTCTAATTTTGGAATTTCCTTTATCTAATTATTATGTTTATGCTTCATATATTTTTAGGAGCAGGTGTTTAGCTGTAGATTTCTATTTTGGCTAATAGTAAAAATTTTAATAGTTCAAAAATTAAAAATCTTACTTAAAAGTTAATCTAGAGCTTAGAATTACTTGAATTGTTCATGGTTGCTGTTAATCTAGAGCTTAGAATTTCTTTGGTAAAAAATCTTAATATTTCTTGTTCATGGTTGCTGATTATCTCATAATATTGTACCAGGGAAAGAAGATAGTGATAATCTTTTCGACAAGCTCCACACGACTAAGTTAAATGCCCATATGAAGGAATTGATGCCCATATGAAGATAGTGCACTGCATTATGTATCTGTTTTTAATATCTAAATTTTGTCGTTTTGTATCTCTAAATTATAGACTTGATTGTATGTGCTTGGTATTGGCACTTTGATACATTTTAATTAGAAGTAGGATGATTGAATGTATGTTTAATGTTTTGGATTGGTTTCTTTATGTATGAAATTATATATTGCAGAAATTTTAATTAAAGCGTTGCATTTGATCTTTCCAGTGTTGCATTAGATATTTTAGTGTTGCATTTGGTAAATATAGTGTTGCCTTTGATCAGATACTAGTGTTTAATTTAAAAAGCAAAAAAAAAGCGTTGCATTACATAGTTGTGGGCCCCAGTACTGATGTGGCATGGCAGGCCCCACAGCTGACATGGCATGTCAGGCCCCACAGCTGACATGGCATGTCAGGCCCCACATCAGACATGGCAAGTGGGCCCCCACATGCTGACGTGGCAAGTGGGCCCCCACATGCTGACGTGGCATGCCAGCTGGACTGTTGCTGACGTGGCATGCCAACTGGACTTGCTTACGTGGCATGCCAGCTGGCCCTATTGATGACGTGGCAAGCTAGTGGGACCCACTTAGTGACGTGGAATTGTAATTTTAGCTAATGTCAAATGCAACGCCCTTTTAATGTTGCATTTGAATGCTCTGGTGTTGCATTATATGTCAGATGCAATGCTTATTGATGTTGCCTTAGATGCCAAAAAGCGTTGCCTTAGGGGGTCTAACAGGACGGTGGCGGATGCAACGCCCCCTGGTGTTGCATTTGGTCTAACGCAATGCTTTTTTGGCCTAAAGCAACAGTAAACATGGCGTTGCATTTGTGATAGTTATTAACAACCTTAAATTCATTTAGTTGCCAGGTTTGTTTGGAAGATTAATATATCAAAATTTATTAAAATTTTAATAAATTTTAATAAATTTATATCGATATGTGGTTTCGAAGCTCCTCTTCTTTCAAACCAAAGAAAGTTGCAACCATTTTTTTAATGTCTTTTAACAAACTGAAATTAATATATTTGGTTTCTTGTTTCGAAGTAAAATTGATCTTTTTTTACAAGATCAATTTACACAACTACAGATTCAAAGAACTAGAAATTCAGAAAACCTTAAGAAAAAAAAGGGGAGGGAGAGGGTAACAAAAGAGCAAAACTATGGTCACTTGACTCAATTGATGTAATCCTAGCCCTGGCTTGTTTTTATATGAAACTTTTTCAAGAAAAGTATTATTTATTTGTTACTGTATTTCCGGGGATAAAACAAATGCACCAGCTAACTTATAGTATGCTACATATCTAGACATCTATATCATTTCATTATATATGCCCAACTGTAAGAATTCGAATATGTTACATTACATATAAACAACATACATCAGGAACATAGTATCAAGTATGAAAGCACTATATTTGAAACAAAATAGATACCTTTTCCTCCTTTCGTTTCTGAAAGGTGTCCAATAAGAAACTTACCCATCCCTCTTGAACCTACAAAAGGATATCAGGTTAGTAACTGAAACATTTAAAGCACTCGCAAGAAAACTCTAATTTGGATTATATTTCACTACACAAATATTAAATCATTCTTGAACTTTAAAAACCTAGTCAAAGCATAATCAAGTAAAGACTCACACTAGGAGGTTAGATGAAGACTCACAGCAGGAAGAGGACTAAAGAGATGAGAGCTCGACTCCAAGATAAACGATAGCTATGATATTCAAATTTATCAACATTAGATTAACCGACTAAAACTCAAAACCCTAAATGAAGATTAAATCAATATATCTCTACAGAGCAGTAAAGAAATTAGAAGATTAATTGAAACCCAAATTGAATTCTAAACTAATTGTACCGACTGAAGAGCATTAGAAATTACGATTGCATCTATGGATCAGGATCGAACATATCTGGATTGAACACATATCGATGTATATATAGATTGCAAAATCGCGAGCTCCATTGTCGTGAGAGTAATCGACTATATTATAACATGATTTAAGAATGCAATACTGGAGCGAATGATTTGTATAACAGTGATTTATTATATGAAGAACAGCAGATAAGAAATGGGCAAATGGCAGTGAGAACAGAGAGGGAGAGATAAGGGCGGATAGAGAGATAAAGGGTTGACAGAGATGGAGATGGGGCTTGAGGGAGAGAGAGACAGGCGGCGAGAGAGAGAGACTGGGGTGGGAGAGAGTCGTGGGCGGAGAAAGATGATGGAGAGAGATTTGAGAAGATCAGATAATTGAGTTAAAATGAATGATCGAGATTAATTGCATCCAATGGCTCTAAGTAACGATCCATGTGCTTAAGTATTACCCAATAATAATGTGACACGTGGCCCATTTCTAATTTCTTTAAAGGTTTTATACGTCGGTTATATTAAGAGCGACGTATATAATAGCATTATTTATGTCGCCTTTTCCTCAATCGACGTATAATGTCATCATATATACATCGCCTTTTTCTCAACCGACGTATAATATCATCATATATGTCGCATTCTCCTCAACCGACGTATATAATAGCATTATATATGTCGGCCTTTCTTAACCGACGTATAAAGTAGCATTATATACGTCACCTTTTCTCAACCGACGTATAAAGTAGCATTATATATGTCGCCTTTTACTCAACTGACGTATAAAGTAGCATTATATACGTCGCCTTTTCCTTAACCGACGTATAATATGACCTTATACGTCGGCTTTTTCTTGAACCAACGTATATAACTACTTTATACGTCGCCTTTAGGCAGAACCGACGTATATAACTGCTTTATACGTCGCCTTTGGCCGAAACTGACGTATAAGAGCCGACGTAAAAGATCAATTTTGTACTAGTGTTTGCTACGTTTTAGTTAAAATCTCGTACAACCCGACCTTTTAATTTTTTGATTATTTTTTCCCAAAATTATAATGAGTGTTTATAAACTTTCGTACGGTTCGATCGTCAAAGAAATCATTCAAAAAAATCATTCAGCGAATCTGGATCGTGTCTCGTTATAGGAAGTAGCATTTTCGCTACGTTTTAGTTAAAATCTCGTGCAACCCGACCTTTTTATTTTTTGATTATTTTTTCCCAAAACTAGAATGAGTGTTTATTAACTTTCGTACGGTTCAATCGTCGAAGAAATCATTCAAAAAAAATCGTTCAGCGAATCTGGATTGTGACTCGTTATAGGAAGTAACATTTTTGCTACGTTTTTGTTAAAATCTCGTACAACCCGACCTTTTTATTTTTTGATTCTTTTTTCCCAACACTAGATTGAGTGTTTATTAACTTTCTTACGGTTCGATCGTCGAAGAAATCATTCAAAAAAATCATTCAGCGAATCTGGATCGTGGCTCGTTTTTGCTACGTTTTAGTTAAAATCTCGTACAACCCGACCTTTTAATTTTTTGATAATTTTTTCCCAAAACTAGAATGAGTTTTTATTAACTTTCGTATGGTTCGATCGTCGAAGAAATCATTCAAAAAAATCATTCAGCGAATCTGGATCGTGCCTCGTTATAGGAAGTAGCATTTTTGCTACGTTTTTGTTAAAATCTCGTACAACCCGACCTTTTTATTTTTTGATTATTTTTTCCCAACACTAGAATGAGTGTTTATTAACTTTCGTACGGTTCGATCTTCGAAGAAATCATTCAAAACATTGTTCATCGAATCTGGATCGTGCCTCGTTATAGGAAGTAGCATTTTTGCTACGTTTTTGTTAAAATCTCGTACAACCCGACTTTTTGATTTTTTGATTATTTTTTTCGAACACTAGAATGAGTGTTTATTAACTTTCGTACGGTTCGATCGTCGAAGAAATCATTCAGCGAATCTGGATCGTGCCTCGTTATAGGAAGTAGCATTTTTGCTACGTTTTTGTTAAAATCTCGTACAACCTGACCTTTTTATTTTTTGATTATTTTTTCCAAACGCTAGAATGAGTATTTATTAACTTTCGTATGGTTCGATCGTCGAAGAAACCATTCAAAAAAATTATTCAGCGAATCTGGATCGTGCCTCGTTATAGGAAGTAGCATTTTTGCTACGTTTTAGTTAAAATCTCGTACAACCCGACCTTTTAATTTTTTGATTATTTTTTCCCAAAACTAGAATGAGTGTTTATAAACTTTCGTACGGTTCGATCGTCAAAGAAAGCATTCAAAAAAATCATTCAGCGAATCTTGATCGTGCCTCGTTAAAATTTCATATAAAAAAACTAAAATTTCTTAAAATTTCATCAAACAAAATCCCAAATAGTATGGTCAACTATCAAAGTACTCCTTGGTCAAACTAGTTTAATTTTCGAATAATTTTTTTTTTAATTTTTTTGGACGATCCAACCATACGGATGATGTTATATATACTTGTACGTGTTTATAATATAAATTTGTAAAAAGAACTATTCCCTCTAATTTGTAAAAAGTACCATTCCCTCCTACATAGATATTTGTTTAATTTTAAGTAATTTTTTTTAAAAAGTAAATTAGAAAAGTAGGAGAATAAACATGAAAAAGAAGGGCGGCATTTTTCCCTCCTACACAAAATATTACAATTTCACTTTCCCCCTTAAACCAAAATAAAACTATCTTCCCCCTTAACCAAAATAAAACTCTCGCTCACGGGCAAATCATACACTCTCACTTTTACTCCCTCTCCCTCTGGACTATCCTATCTAAATCGAAGAAGTAATTCTCTTCTCGTTCTCTTATTTGTTCTCTTATTTCTTCTCATTCACTTCTCTTCGCTTCTCTTCTCTAGTCGTGCTTCAAATCTAATTTGTTTTTAATTGTGCAGATGATTAATTACAGCTTCATACACCCGCTCAGATTAAATTGGTAAATGTAATAAATCGATTTTCATTACTTAATTGATTTTGCTCTCTTCTTTACTATTCTGTTTTTATTTTCAATTAGTGAGTTTCAATTGGGCACAATCTGTTTGATGAAATGTCTCAACTAATTCATCCTTTCAGATTTAAGAAGACGCTTCCGAAGACCTCCAAGATCTGTGGGTGTTGTGCGTTTTACAGAGATGATGAAGAGTTTGCTTAGAACTGGTAATATTGCTTAGCCTTAAGAAATTGCAAAATGGTAGTGTCGTTTCCCAGTGGCTTCGTTTCTATCCCAGTGTTTCAGATTTAATTTCATAAATCCGGTCACACACTCATCTTTTATTTTGATGTTGATATATTTTGGTGTTTATTGTCTTTAAAACTGAAGGTTATGGTAAGCAGGGCTGGCAAACATATACTGAAGATTTTGCTCGTGGGCCTGGACCTTCTAGGCCAAATAGAAGGTTTTTTTATGATGGTAGCTGTTTGCCCATATATGGGAGAGATAGCAGCAGGGACATCAGGTTTGAGTGTCACTGTTAACTACCTAAAAGATTCGGTATTTGCAAGGTTGGAGAGGAAGATTCAGATACTCTGAAGTTTGAAGAGGAATATCTGATTGTCAAGGACTCAAGGTTGGAGAGTGCTTACAAGCAAGTAGTTACGACTCTTATGATATTTGCAAAAAATTGTGTTGTGATAAACCCTTGTTTATCATACTCTTGTCACTAAAAAATTGTTCATTATTGCCACTCTTTTCACTATAAGTACTTAGGAATACTCTTGTTTATCATGATAAACCCTTTGGTGACCTGCTTTTGTGTTGCTTGTGTAGGAGGGTTACATGGTCTATGAGTGCAATCAAAACTGTCATTGCAGTAGATCCTACAAGAACAGAGTTTTATAAAATGGGGTACAAGTGAAATTGGAAGTTTACAAAACTGAAAACAAGGTAATAGTGCTATGTAGCATTTACTTTTCAACTTGCATCCATTTATTTATGAATCGGAATTGTATTGGATCTCACTTTTTACAAATTGATATGCAGGGATGGGCAGTCAGGGCATGTGAACAGATCCTGCACAGTACATTTGTATGCGAGTACATAGGAGAGGTTATAGATGAGCAGGAAGCTACCATTAGGCGCAATAGGTCCAAAATTTCTGTAAATTAGAAGCTACTACATGTTCATAGTGTTTCATGTTTATCGTTCTTTCTGATACATAATTCTATTAATTATGATTCTTTTTGAAATTTGAATCATCATGTATGGCGAAGAAGGTTGCAACTATTTATATGAGATTGATGCTCACAGTAATGACATGAGCAGATTGATCGAGGAGCAGGATCCTTACGTGATCGATTTGCATTATTTATTTGTCACTAATGCAGATCTTGCAAACGATAATTTGAGGTCAAGGAGATAGGGTAATTAATTCTTTGCTAGTACTGCAAACACAGATTTCCTGTCACCGGATATTTTTTGTTAGTTCTCTAATAATTAAATAAACCATTAACAGTGCTTCATGTCACCGGTTTGTGTTTTCATGGATGGTATCAAAGTTCTTGCCAAGCAAAAATTGTATCAAAGTGCTTCTGCTACTGATAACTCCCGGCTGGTTAATGTGCCAATGATTTCTTCTGAATCTGAGAACTTTGTGGAGTCTCTTCGTGTTAAGATACCAAAGCCTGTGTCAGAGAACAAGAAGAAGAAACCATCATTTCCAGCAGTTTACCACAACAGCAGCAAGCATCGGTGAGGAATGTTTAGATGTCTTGGTGAATGGTTGTAATGATGAATATTTAGTTGGTATGGATTAGTTTGGGTTGATGGTTGTGGATATTTTATGTAATGGTGAATTTTAATTGGTATGGATGATATATGATGAATGTTGGGTTTGAATTTTTCTGGCTTGTTGATTGTATTGTCTAGCCTTGTTTCATTTGCATAGATAAAACCATTGTCTAATTGTTCTAAGCCAAACAGTTTAGCTATGTAGACAACACTTTTGAAGCTACTAAACTTTGTATAAAAAATAATCAGACAACGAATTGTATCACATGTAAATGTTGTGTGATTATTGGCTTCACGTGCCTCTGATTCAGCAAAATAGTTGTGCACATTAAAATCTAACAACACTTTTGAAGCTACAAAACATTGTACAAAAAGTATGAAGACAACGAATTGTATCACATGTGAATGTTGTGTGAATGTTGGCTTCACGTGCCTCTAATTCAGCAAAATAGTTGTGCACATTAAAATCTAACAACATTCAAAATTAACCAAACCGTTGTAACATCACCATAAGAACAACGTTTTTTTAACATATTCGTTGTGGTTTCTGGGTGTGCTACAACATTTTTTGAGCATGGTGTGTTGTTGTTACGTATATCAAACAACGTTTTGTGTACCGTTGTGTGATGTTGGTAAGAGACACCTGCTCGATAGACAATGCTATTCCAGGGCATCAGACAACGGGCAATAACCATTGTATACTTCAATTTTCCTTGTAGTGATTATATAATCATAAATCTATTATATATCTTATACGGCAACATACCACTTTGGTGAGTGATTTTATTCCTTTTAAAATTACAAATTTAGCCCTTTTACCTGCGTTTGTCTGTAAAACCCTTTCACTTTTACCTGCCCTTTACCTTTCTAATACGTTCTCGTCTCTTAGGCAATTAAATGACTGTCGAACAACATGGAGAAGGTAGGGATATATACATAAATCAAGGTCATTCACGTAGAGTTTTGATGAATCCTCACCACTTTGTATACATAAACAGTGTTTTAGCTATCTTGTGAGTTAGCAATGCAGTAGTTTGTCATTGTTGTGTACCTTTCCTAATCTGCGCTCCTCCACTCGTATCTTGTAAGTTGGCAATGCAATTTGTCATTGTTGTGTAGCTTTCCTGATCTGCGCTCCAAGTGTTCGATGATATGCCAGGTAAAATTTGTTGTGACATTTTCGTTCCCTGACCCGTTTAATGCTGATATTTGCATGATGTTTGTGTGAATTTTGGGCATTATTACCATGATTGCAGTGACATAATAATTTTAAGGTGTGTTACCGATACTTGCAGTTTTGTGCCCCTTGATTTGGTAATTAAATATCAAACTTTTTTTATTGATTCCTTTATATACCAATGCTTTTTTTTTTTGGAATTTGTTACTTTTGGTAAATTTTTGGGTTTGATACTTTGTCTTGGCAGTTTCTGATAATTGTATTTGTTGTATGAGTTACTTTATCCATAATTTTTTGATTGTATCAGGGGAGAGTAGAGTGGTGGATCATGACTGAGCAGGGTAAGATGGCTTCATCATCTTCTGTTGCTGCAAAACAAAGCTCTTTGCCAGAAGTGGGTTATCATCCCTATCCACAGCCATTGGCTAGATATGAGGATGTTGTAGTTTCTAGACAACTGTTTATGGATACACTGGGGAAACTCCACGCTACAATGGGAACAAAATTCATGTGAGCTTACTCTTTTTTACCTTTCTGCAACTGCATAGTTTTGTCTAGTAGCTGCTTCACATTATTCATTACTGTTATGCAGTTACTATGTATTGTATATTTACTGTGTCAAGGTTCATACATCATAATGTGTAAAATACTAAAATGATTTTTTTTAACTGAAAGTTACTAGCATTGTAAATTAGCACGAGGAAACACATTTGACAGTAGACCACAACATATGTTTTTGACAAACACTTTAGAATAATGGAGCTTCTTTGCTGTATTGTTTCTTATAAACACTTTAAATTCCTTTCTTGTTTGTTTCTTGCATTTTCGTGTTTCCGAAGTTTGGAGGTGGAAACAATTGTTACATTAGTTTCCGTTTGTAGACAACTAAGATTTTCTATCATCTATGAATACAGTAGGGGAGATCTCAGTATTAAATCAAAGCAGTGGACTTCTACTCTCCCTCCAGTGCATGTTCAGTTTAATACATCTGATATGTTTAGATACTCTAGCCATTCAGCTTGACTTGAAACATTGTATCAATAAAAGGATTGATAAATATGATTATGTGTAGCTCTCTCCTAGCATTGACCTTACAAATAGTTGAAACCAATTAATTTGTTATTATAAGGACATTCCATAATAAAGTGTATTCTCTCCTAATCTTTAGCCCCTGGGATAAAAGGAGAAAAATGTGTTTATCAGAGTCTCAGCTTCCTGTAGAGCAAGACAATTAACAGCAGAGACCACATTTTATCAACTTATCTCTTTGATAATTAATAAAGGTTGACGTAGTTATTCTAACAATGTTTGAGGAATTAAAGTGGCCATCGAAAGTTTGCTTCTTTTTGTGCTTGAATTGTACCTCTATGTCCAACTCTCTGATAGTAAAACTTACATACTGACCACTGCATTGCCTATTGATAAATAAAAATCTCATTTTTGTAATTATGCTTTCTGGAAAGCTAACCTCAATTTTATCAAAGCAGGGTCATGTTTTGAACTACACAGTTTACTGCTTGCTGCATATGATCTTCCATAGTAATGAGTGACAAGCTTAACTTGTCCTGCTACCCTGTTGAAACTAAAATATAACGTATATTTCTAGAATATACGTGATGCTTAGATCCTCGCGTGTTCGGGAAAAACTCTAAATAACATTAAATTCTAGACAACTTTATTTCTCATTTTTGTAATTATGCTTTCTGGAAAGCTGTAACGCCCCCAAATCCCCTACAGGAATCCAGGTCGTCACATCTCTTGCGGAATATTCGATCACCTGCTCACAATAAAATCTACAATAATATTCATAATACACACCATCTTTTACTCCACGGGTTATAGTCTTAGACAAGTACTCAATAATTCCAAAAGATATTACATCTCAATTTCACTTCCCAGAATCTCTGAAATACCATTACAACTCCAAAGTACTAGATAATAAAACATTATTCAAACACCTTCCCAGCCTGCACCCTCCTCAAATGTTATAAGGTTAACACACCGAATCAGTTGTCTTCTCTTTCCCTTAATCACAGTTCGCTGTACTAGTATCAGCTCTGATTGCGCCTGTTTTATAATATTTAAATAGCAAGTATGAGCCAAAGAATGCCCAGCAAGTATATATAGATATCATATAATACAACAAAACTCGACCAAAATATAGTTTTTACCACTATAATATATATACTTTTGAAAAGAGATCAACTCAGAAATTTTTTATAAATCTCGAAATACTACTCATATGAAAGAATAAATATATCTCAATAACTTCTCAAATATGAAAGAATAAACTATATCTCAATAACTTCTCAAAATACCACTCATATAATTCAATAACTCCTCAGAACTGCTCAATTGATTTGAATGAATAAAATTTAACAACTCCTCAGATCAACACCCTAGTTAACAGAACCACACAGGCATCGGTTAACCGTTAGGAAGTCGATGATTGGATTTCTTCTCAGAACGCCTACTCAAGTAATGGATGATCAGTCCATTATCACTACTCGTTTACTATCGATAGAAGGATGAGCCGACTTGCTCGGACCATCACCCTATTTTACTTCTCAGATTGGGTGAGCCGACTTGCTCGGACCATCACCCTAGTTTACTTCTCAGATTGGGTGAGCCGACTTGCTCGGACCATCACCCTAGGATGAGCCGACTTGCTCGGACCATCATCCTAAATACTTCTCAATTGGGCCGGTGCGTTACTCCGGTCACTTTTGCTTTTAGAAGCAATAAATCACAACTTACTTTATATATATATATATATATATATATATATATATATATATATATATATATATATATAACCTCACTCTTAAATATAAATATTCTGTAGTATGAAAATATCATTAAATATATGTTTATCATCTCTTCTTCGAATACGAATGAAGTATTTCAATACACCTCCCAACAATATGGCCAACTCATGAAATAAATTTGAACACCTCGTATAATAATATATCCGGATAACAGCTCAACAATAATATACACTACTACAGATTTCAGGTTACATAGCGTTCCTTTTTTAGCTTACATAGCGTTTTTAAACGCTATGTAAGCCAGCGCTATGTAAGTTACTCTAGCTTCTATAGCGCTTGTTGAAGCGCTGTCTTATTCATACTTGCATAGCGTTTGTTGAACGCTATACTAGCTATTACCTTCGATAGCATTTTGCCAAACGCTATCTAAGTCTATCTGTGTTATTGAAATTGTCTCTTGGATAGCTTTTTGCCAAACGCTATACAAGTCATTTTTCAAAATCTAAGCTCAGTACCATTTTTAAAACCGCATTTTTAAAAAAAATAATTTATTATATTTTGGTTATTTTTAAACCTGTATTATTGTTCCTAATTAAATCATAAAGCATTTTCGCCAATACAAAAAAATGAAATCTAAATTCCAACAAAAGAACAAGCAAATCAAATTTCTGCATTAAAATATAAATAAAATCCAAAACATTAACAAGTGATACAAATCTTTACTAGATCACTTGGTAGCGTACAAAAATTACTTCATTAAGAGTTTGGATTCCAACTCTCAATAAAACTCTGGATTACACACTAGAATATAAACAAAAAATTACTTCATTAATAACATGTCCCTAAGAAATCGATTGTACAAGAAACCTGCCCAATTACTCTAGAAGCGGATCATTTTATCGCGTGGATAGGACTTCAATTTCGGGGAATAGGTAAACTGTAACAAAATTAAAATTTATTAGATTTTGAATTAATATACTTTTAGCTACAGAGCACTAACATTTCCACCTTCATGATCACTGTAATAAATATTGATATACCAGTCACTTACCAACAAAGATTGATAGAACACAAATGCAAGTAAACTTCAAGAAGATAGACAGACTAAAGACGAAGACAGTGAACTTGGCTTGTATTATAGCACCTGAATAATTGCACACAGAAGAGATTATTACATTTGCATGTTCAAAACAGATACCAACTTCTGACATTTTAATTTTCAATGCATAAGCACAACAAATGTATTGCTCAATAATAGTTTCACAAGAGAATAATTGGTACAATCACGACCAACTATGACAAAACTCTGTTTTTCTTAAGTAAGTGTTTGATACAGGAGGAAGTAACTATATTGTCGATTCATCTAAGTGTTTGATACAGGAGGAAGTAACTATATTGTCGATTCATCTAAGTGTTTTATCTAAGCTCACGTTATAAAGAAAATCTTAAAAGTTTCTAAAATTTTTTTTTCGAAAGTTCAAATTTCGGAATAATATTTTAAAAATTAGATCTCATGTCCTTCAATGCCTACTATTGCAGTTTAGCTTGTTAATTATGTCGCACAGAATTTTAAAATACAATTTGGAGTTCCGTCCTTTCTTTTTTTGTTCAATTACAAATGCAAGGAACTTTGGCTGATTGTATGAACATATATAAAGTGGTTTAATGTTAACTTATAAGAGGGAATTAATGGTGGTGCTAAAGAATCTATTGAAACCGAGGGAGTAATAAATTTGAACACGAGAAGGATAGCAAGGTATTTTTAGAGGGTAATAAATCCGAGATATGGATCTAGCAAGGTAGGAGGATGAAAAGGCTAGAGTTGGCTGCAGCCAACTCAATCAATTGTCCTAGTCCTTAGTTATATAATCACTAAATTGATACTAGGGTCAGCTTGTTTTTGATCTATAACAAATTTTTGCATTCAAATGGTGGTAAGATATCTAAAATCTTGGCCCAACACCCTAATGGGCCTCCATCCTTCCCATTTTTGTAATTTTTGCACTAAGTTGATATGAGTTGCATATGTCATTTCAATTTCAATTGTAACTGTAGCATATATGCAGAAAACGGATTCGTTGATTAACTTCTGTGTTGTTCAGATATGTGTGTCAAGATACATTATCTGTTTAAAAAAAAAAACCTCAAGTTTATTACGAATCGGATTACAGCCATTCATTACAGATCAACTATGCACTCATTAATTCACTGAAGTCTCTTAATAGAAATGTAAGAAATCACTGATTGCATAGAGCGTAGACCCTGAATGAAATGATGAAATCTCATGCGATAAGAGTATACAGGTGCAAACTCTTCCTTGTTTCAATGAGTTAATACGATTATTACAATGTACCTCATAATCTCATACCAGCATGCCCATACACTTCAACGTAACAGGACCTGCACTCCTGAAACAAGCACATGGATAAACATGATCAACACAACGATGCTTGCTACATTAACCATACTAGACCGTAATCGTGGCTTTATTTATGACATCTTGGCATTACTGTAGTTTAACAAAATTATTGACGTTTTTTAAGTATAAGGATCCCTGAACCAATTGTTTATATGGGAGGTGCATGTCTTACTGCTACTTATTGGTCGAGAAAAGGTGTTGAATGGATCTCACCATTTTTAGTCGTTCGCGCGATGGAAAGTTAGACGACTTTAAAAGAGCTCATTCTAAATTTCTTACTCTCCTAGCAGAGATCAGAAACACTCCCGTCAATTCATGTAAATGGTAAAGTTCAAATATGTCTACTTTAATTTGCACGTATTTACGAGATGATGTGCTAAAAATTCAAGCCAAGTCGGAAAAGATGTGCACACCATAAAAAAATTAATATTTTAATTAAAACTCTGTGCAGCATGCCTTCCTACTTGAATGAACACACAAACTCTAGTTCCATAAGTTGCAAGTCATGATCGTCTCTTATTGTCAGAAACCAGCTAAAATTTATCTAGTAAAACTATAAAGGGATAAAAAAATCAAGAAACCACAATTTAGACCCTCAATCCGTATCGAATATCATAGCAACCAATGCTCACAGAATTACACAAATATGTTTAAAAATCTTGATAATAAATACACATGCAAAAAAACAGAAAATAATCGATAAGGATGTGAAAATTGATTAACCTGTATGAGTGCGGGTGCGAAATTTAGAGCTAGCATATTCAAGACAAACATAAGGGTCTTGCCTTGAAATCCATTCTGTATCTTTTAACCTTGAACAACCAATCACTAATAACATCAAAAATTCAACAAACATACAAAATTAGTACATATATATGGGGGGAGAGAGAGAGAGAGAGAGAGAGAGAGAGAGAGAGAGAGATTTAGCCAGAGAGGGGAGAGAGAGAGAGGGAGGGAGGGAGAGAGAGAGAGGGGGGGGAGAGAGAGGGAGAGAGGGCAGTACCTATAATTTCAACAATAGATCTGAAGGGGCTTTTGATTTATGATGATTGAGACATCATAATCAAAGAGCGAATAAGTGAGAATCGATCGGAAATCCGATGAATTCTACTGGAATTGAGTGAGGCGATTCATAGGGTTTGAGAACCGCTAATCTGGGTCTATAACGGGGTTTGATTGTTGAAACAATTAACTTATATATATACGGGTGTGTGTGTGTATATCTCGAGTGTGTGTGTGGATTCAGCCGGAGCTGTGTAGTGGCGGCAGCGAGAGGGAGGAAAGGGGCGGCGCAGCAGGGCGGAGGGGAGGAAGAATTAGATGTTGAGAGAATTAGATAGGTTAATTAACTCTAATGGGCTACTGGGTGTTAACTTAGAAAACATTTACTTGTATAGCGTTTGAAAAAATGCTTTAGATCAGTTAAAAAATACGTTTTCTTCCATAGCATTTGTTTAAACGCTATCTATTCTCCACCTTTAATAGCGTTCAACAAACAAACGCTATACTAGTTATTCTATTTTATTTTTCATTTATTTTTAATTTTCTTCTTAATACCTTGCATAGCGTTTCGTGTAAGAACGCTATATAAGCATCAATCATAGATAGCGTATGTTAGAAAACGCTATGTAAGTGGCGTTTTCTAAGTTTAAATTTGTAGTAGTGATATGTATGTAAATTGCATGAATAAAATCTGGTATAAATCACTAGAAAGAATACTTGACTTTGTATATCGAAAACTTAATCAGCATACTTATGAATTTAAAAATATAAATACTCCGAACGATGGAGTACAAATTAGTAAACTTGCCTGTGCTCTGCGGTGCGATACCCCAACTTGCTCCACGTCTCTGGTTCTTCGGCATTTCACCTTCTCGGGCCTAGTTCAGCTATTATTTAACTCAACTTCTGATCACCTTTCAATCAACTTCTAGTCACCGTTATATAGTACTTATGCACACCTACAACTTTCGTTCTTTAAGTTTTTCCAAACGAGTCTCCTAACTCCTCCGAAATCCTACCCCACAATGGTTCCTCGAATAATTCCAAAACTTAACATTTTTACGCGAAACCTTTTCCATTTTTAAATCTCACAAATGATTTAATATTTCCGATTTTAGTCTAAAATAATCTGATTCGATCCGGTTAATTAAAATAATCCGAAAATGCTAAATATCAATCCCCTAAAATAATACCATTGACATCCTATACAAAAACTCAATCAATAAATAATCCTCAAACAATTATCTTACTCCACGATAAAGAAACATAATTAATCAATTAATCCTCGAGACAACAATTAATCCTTAATTTAAATAAATAAATTCTCGAGACAATAATTAATCCTCAAATTAAATAAATAAATCTTCAAGACAATAATTAATCCTCGAATTAAATAAATAAATCCTCAAGACAAATATTAATCCTCGAATTAAATAAATAAATCCAACAATTATTTCTACTTACTCAATTAAAAAAAAACCATAATAATTATTCCACTTTAATACCCTCATCATTTTAAATACCTCTTTTATCAATGAATCATTAAGTCTCTAATTTATGCCCAAATAATCACAAAATATTTCTATTTAATTAATAAATCAATTACCACTTTAATTATTTATTCCTCACAAATTAAATATTAATCTAATTTTTAACCAATTTAAATGATATTCATATTTTTAAACCAATATAACCCTTTTTTTTATTAGTAATATAAATTCCGATTAAAACATACGATCATTAGTTTTTTATTGATTCGCTATTATTATAATAATATTTTCACTACAACAGTGGCGTCGGCCCTACCTGCACCACCACCGTGCATCTCCTCTCCGGCTATCTCTCTCCCGGTCGTCTCTCCCTCATCTCCCTGCTTCTCTCATCTCTCTCTCTCACCCTCAATCTCTCCCCCGTCTCTCTGTCATCTCTCTCTCGCTGTCATCTCTCTCTCCCGTACATCTCCTCATTCCCTCTCTCTGATCTCCGACTCACTCTCTCTCTCAATCTCTCCACTCCCTCCCCTTCTCCAACAACATCGACAACCATCAACACCCCTTAACTTCGATACACAACTTCGATCCCTCTCTTCCTCCCTCACTCCGTAATCTCTCCCCTGCATCTCTCTCTCGTCTCGCGTCTCCCTCCATCTCCGCCGATTATCAAACAACACCACCACCATCGCCAACCTTCCCTCTCCTTCCCCGATTACACAACACCCATCTCCTTATTACTCCGATAATAACCAACACTGACTCCAATCATCACTCTCCCTCTCGACCTCCCCCTCTCTCGTTTTTCCAACAACACCAAACCCAACAACACCCAACACTCCAATCCGCAACCCACAAAATCAACACAGTTAATCCAAGTATAAAACGAAAATGAAAAAGTTGTGATAGTCAGAAAACAAAACTACCTGTGATTTCACTCTGTTTGTTCGTATGTATATATGAGGTTCGAGCTTTGGTTTTTAAGGAAAAGACGGTTGGTGTTTTACAGAAAAATTGGACTACTCTGTGTTTTGGTGCTCTGTTTGTGTATATATGGGTTCTGTGTTTTTGTAAAAATAATGGCCGGTTTCTATTAATAATGAAGGAGTCAAAAGTTGGGGAACTAAAATAATAAAATGGTGGAATCATTCCGGGAAAAGAGGCTTGTTTTCTGCTAGTGGAATTGAAAAAATACAAACGTGGGGGACAAAAATTAATGGAATATTTAGTGCTCCATAAAATCATGATCATGTTTTGTAAGTGGAAAATTATAAAAAAAAAAAACATGGGAGACAAACTGAAATGCTCCAATTTAAATATTTGTAGTCTCATCAATCATCTCGTTCCTCCCCTGCTGGCTAATTAAAACGAAACTCTAATTTCGTACTCTAAAAGAAATTCGATCCAAAATTAAAATCTTATTTTTCCTAAATTTCCTAATTTCAATAAATACCAAATAAATATAATTAAATACATATAATATCTGAATATATCAAATTTTCAAATTTCACAAAAACGCGCTAATTAAAATATACTAATGCATCGCTCATAATTAAAATTTAAATATCGAGCAGAAAGAAAAAAAAAATTATTCGAAAATTCGCGGATATTACAATCTTCCCTCCTTAAAAGGATTCCGTCCTCGGAATCAACGTAGGCAATAACTAAGGTTGATTATTTCGTACTCTACTCTTCAATATCCCCTCACCACTTTTACCAGCTTTATGCTCCCCATATCTCAATTATAAACCCGTATGCTATACCGTCTATTTTCATCTCTGATTTCATTCTTTAACACACCTCTATTTTCATACCAGCTCATCATTTATACCCACTTCTTTCATTTATTCTTATCTTGACTTTATCCTCAAAAATACATCTTATCCTCAATAGTAAATCTCAATTATGCTTTAAAACTTCTCATATCATTTTCTCTTACTAATCATTAACTATACCTTTTCTTCTCATCTTTCATCCTCTTGAATCAATTCATTCTCAACCTTTACCATAACTGCTTCTTATACTCATGTCACATATTCCCTCGTCTAAAACATTGCATCATTTTATCCAATAATCTTTTAACTCCTTCCTCCTCCAAATCTATACATAATACCATCATACTCTTCTTGTTTCGTTTCCATCTATAAAATCAACTCTATTTATCTCTTCTATACTTTTCCAAAAGTCACAACCTCACTCGATTCAACTTATCCCAATATGGTTTAGTCTAATAAAATTGCATACCCATGAAATATTTATTAATGAAACAATACATTACATATCTGTACATATTCATATATATACACATATATACCTGCAGTTATATATATATGCATATTTATGGATACATAACCGTATATACTTCAATTTAACCCAATAAATAAATCATGGATACACATTTCTCTCGTCCTAATTGATTCTACTACTGCTAATGGCCATCATGTCTCCACCCCACAACTCTTTGAAATCCTACTATATATATACCTATCGGTTTCTTGGCTTCTAAACTCTCTCTTATTATAGTCATAACTCCTCCTACACTCGTTCTAAGATTTATAACCTACTGCTCTGATACCATTACTGTAACGCCCCCAAATCCCCTACAGGAATCCAGGTCGTCACATCTCTTGCGGAATATTCGATCACCTGCTCACAATAAAATCTACAATAATATTCATAATACACACCATCTTTTACTCCACGGGTTATAGTCTTAGAAAAAGTACTCAATAATTCCAAAAGATATTACATCTCAATTTCACTTCCCAGAATCTCTGAAATACCATTACAACTCCAAAGTACTAGATAATAAAACATTATTCAAACACCTTCCCAGCCTGCACCCTCCTCAAATGTTATAAGGTTAACACACCGAATCAGTTGTCTTCTCTTTCCCTTAATCACGGTTCGCTGTACTAGTATCAGCTCCGATTGCCCCTGTTTTATAATATTTAAATAGCAAGTATGAGCCAAAGAATGCCCAGCAAGTATATATAGATATCATATAATACAACAAAACTCGACCAAAATATAGTTTTTACCACTATAATATATATACTTTTGAAAAGAGATCAACTCGGAAATTTTTTATAAATCTCGAAATACTACTCATATGAAAGAATAAATATATCTCAATAACTTCTCAAATATGAAAGAATAAACTATATCTCAATAACTTCTCAAAATACCACTCATATAATTCAATAACTCCTCAGAACTGCTCAATTGATTTGAATGAATAAAATTTAACAACTCCTCAGATCAACACCCTAGTTAACAGAACCACACAGGCATTGGTTAACCGTTAGGAAGTCGATGATTGGATTTCTTCTCAGAACGCCTACTCAAGTAATGGATGATCAGTCCATTATCACTACTCGTTTACTATCGATAGAAGGATGAGCCGACTTGCTCGGACCATCTCCCTATTTTACTTCTCAGATTGGGTGAGCCGACTTGCTCGGACCATCACCCTAGTTTACTTCTCAGATTGGGTGAGCCGACTTGCTCGGACCATCACCCTAGGATGAGCCGACTTGCTCGGACCATCATCATAAATACTTCTCAATTGGGCCGGTGCGTTACTCCGGTCACTTTTGCTTTTAGAAGCAATAAATCACAACTTACTTTATATATATATATATATAACCTCACTCTTAAATATAAATATTCTGTAGTATGAAAATATCATTAAATATATGTTTATCATCTCTTCTACGAATACGAATGAAGTATTTCAATACACCTCCCAACAATATGGCCAACTCATGAAATAAATTTGAACACCTCGTATAATAATATATCCGGATAACAGCTCAACAATAATATATATGTATGTAAATTGCATGAATAAAATCTGGTATAAATCACTAGAAAGAATACTTGACTTTGTATATCGAAAACTTAATCAGCATACTTATGAATTTAAAAATATAAATACTCCGAACGATGGAGTACGAATTAGTAAACTTGCCTGTGCTCTGCGGTGCGATACCCCAACTTGCTCCACGTCTCTGGTTCTCCGGCATTTCACCTTCTCGGGCCTAGTTCAGCTATTATTTAACTCAACTTCTGATCACCTTTCAATCAACTTCTAGTCACCGTTATATAGTACTTATGCACATCTACAACTTTCGTTCTTTAAGTTTTTCCAAACGAGTCTCCTAACTCCTCCGAAATCCTACCCCACAATGGTTCCTCGAATGATTCCAAAACTTAACATTTTTACGCGAAACCTTTTCCATTTATAAATCTCACAAATGATTTAATATTTCCGATTTTAGTCTAAAATAATCTGATTCAATCCGGTTAATTAAAATAATCCGAAAATGCTAAATATCAATCCCCTAAAATAATACCATTGACATCCTATATAAAAACTCAATTAATAAATAATCCTCAAACAATTATCTTACTCCACGATAAAGAAACATAATTAATCAATTAATCCTCGAGACAACAATTAATCCTTAATTTAAATAAATAAATTCTCGAGACAATAATTAATCCTCAAATTAAATAAATAAATCTTCAAGACAATAATTAATCCTCGAATTAAATAAATAAATCCTCAAGACAAATATTAATCCTCGAATTAAATAAATAAATCCAACAATTATTTCTACTTACTTAATTAAAAAAAACCATAATAATTATTCCACTTTAATACCCTCATCATTTTAAATACCTCTTTTATCAATGAATCATTAAGTTTCTAATTTATGCCCAAATAATCACAAAATATTTCTATTTAATTAATAAATCAATTACCACTTTAATTATTTATTCCTCACAAATTAAATATTAATCTAATTTTTAACCAATTTAAATGATATTCCTATTTTTAAACCAATATAACCCTTTTTTTATTAGTAATATAAATTCCGATTAAAACATACGATCATTAGTTTTTTATTGATTCGCTATTATTATAATAATATTTTCACTACAACAGTGGCGTCGGCCCCACCTGCACCACCACCGTGCATCTCCTCTCCGGATATCTCTCTCCCGGTCGTCTCTCCCTCATCTCCCTGCTTCTCTCGTCTCTCTCTCTCACCCTCAATCTCTCCCCCGTCTCTCTGTCATCTCTCTCTCGCTGTCATCTCTCTCTCCCGTACATCTCCTCATTCCCTCTCTCCGATCTCCGACTCACTCTCTCTCTCAATCTCTCCACTCCCTCCCCTTCTCCAACAACATCGACAACCATCAACACCCCTTAACTTCGATACACAACTTCGATCCCTCTCTTCCTCCCTCACTCCGTAATCTCTCCCCTGCATCTCTCTCTCGTCTCGCGTCTCCCTCCATCTCCGCCGATTATCAAACAACACCACCACCATCGCCAACCTTCCCTCTCCTTCCCCGATTACACAACACCCATCTCCTTATTACTCCGATAACAACCAACACTGACTCCAATCATCACTCTCCCTCTCGACCTCCCCCTCTCTCGTTTTTCCAACAACACCAAACCCAACAACACCCAACACTCTAATCTGCAACCCACAAAATCAACACAGTTAATCCAAGTATAAAACGAAAATGAAAAAGTTGTGATAGTCAGAAAACAAAACTACCTGTGATTTCACTCTGTTTGTTCGTATGTATATATGAGGTTCGAGCTTTGGTTTTTAAGGAAAAGACGGTTGGTGTTTTACAGAAAAATTGGACTACTCTGTGTTTTGGTGCTCTGTTTGTGTATATATGGGTTCTGTGTTTTTGTAAAAATAATGGCCGGTTTCTATTAATAATGAAGGAGTCAAAAGTTGGGGAACTAAAATAATAAAATGGTGGAATCATTCCGGAAAAAGAGGCTTGTTTTCTGCTAGTGGAATTGAAAAAAATACAAACGTGGGGGACAAAAATTAATGGAATATTTAGTGCTCCATAAAATCATGATCATGTTTTGTAAGTGGAAAATTATAAAAAAAAACATGGGAGACAAACTGAAATGCTCCAATTTAAATATTTGTAGTCTCATCAATAATCTCGTTCCTCCCCTGCTGGCTAATTAAAACGAAACTCTAATTTCGTACTCTAAAATAAATTCGATCCAAAATTAAAATCTTATTTTTCCTAAATTTCCTAATTTCAATAAATACCAAATAAATATAATTAAATACATATAATATTTGAATATATCAAATTTTCAAATTTCACAAAAACGCGCTAATTAAAATATACTAATGCATCGCTCTTAATTAAAATTTAAATATCGAGCAGAAAGAAAAAAAAATTATTCGAAAATTCGCGGATATTACAAAAGCTAACCTCAATTTTATCAAAGCATGGTCATGTTTTGAACTACACAGTTTACTGCTTGCTGCATATGATCTATCATAGTAATGAGTGACAAGCTTAACTTGTCCTGCTACCCTGTTGAAACTAAAATATAACATGGGAACCACATAGACTTCATCACCGGGTTATATATTCCTCACTCTTGTTTTGTCTACACATGTTTATTGTAGGATCCCTGTTATAGGGGGGAAGGACCTGGATTTGCACCGCCTTTTTATAGAGGTCACTTCTCGCGGAGGTATTTGGAGGGTAATGTTGAAGTTCACTCCTGTATTAGAGTAAAACGTTCTGGATTTTCTTTTTTGCCATTATATTGAATAGGACTAAGCAGGTCTCAATTGGTCAGAATTTTACCAAGTATATGCAGAAGGTCGCTCTTGATATTATGATTTTATTCAGATACAGATGAGATGTGTATAGTTCTAGATTAATGAGTGTACTTATATGTTTGTTCTGATTTAGAAGAACCTGATCCAGAAAGTGTAATAAGTGTACACTAAAATAAAATAAAAACTTCTTTTCTTGTTTTGGTGTTTGGTTTAATCCTACAAATTTTACGCAAATGTAATTTAGTTGTATACTTCAGATATACATTTTTGACAGCACCATGACATTTCTAAAGAAATCATGATATCCGTTATCTAAAATTTTGTGCTAGAACCGGATAGAAGAACTTTTGGTTCACTTGATCATAATATTTGAACAAATGACCACGTTAATTTTTTGTTATGGCTCTCAGAATATTGAATCATTGTTGAGTTCTTCGAAGCGGTATACATTGTTATGTGCTACATTTGAATGACCACACGCGTCTCATTAGGTGTTTTTGTGCATTTCAATTATTGTTATGTGCAGTTGGAATTATTTATTTAATCTGGCTTGCAATTTGGGGAGGCATCTTTGCATTTGCAGGAAGTGGATTGGCCGGCCCTTCCCAATGCAAAGGTACCGTCTCTTGCTATGACTTACAACTCCCCTCATTACACCCCTGCACCCAACCTATGTTTAAAATGATGTTTTCAGGAAAACCAATTATGGGCTACTGCTGATATAACCTTTGGGAAAGCCTGGGAACCATGATATGCCGAGGACTCCTTTACTATATAAGCAATTTCAAGATTGTGCCCGCCTATGGTGAATATAAACCAATAGACACGGACAAAAATATTATTTTTGGTAAAGGAACAGTAATCGAAGACTGCCTGCACGACAGCTCTGTACCACAATTCAGATTCAACCTCAGCACCTTGTCCGAAATCATGTCGAACCTGCACACCAAAAAAACCCTAACTGGTATTCCACCAATTCACACTGTACGTCCTCATTTAATTGTAAATTTAGTGCAGCGATGTTTACCAACAGTCTATTATGTGCTTCAGATATTGGTGGAGTGCTGATGGAGGCAGGAGACATAGAATATGACCGTAACAACGTAACAAGGGTCAGACTCACATTGCTTGATACCAGGTAACTTACAACAACCCAACAAACACACCTACAACCCCATTGAACTCCATAAAGGTATCCTTCTAAGCAATTTTATACTAAACTACAACTTGCAGCCTTGCGGAAACAAATGTGCACTTGGGGGGAAGAATGGCGACTCTTTTCAGAATGGAGCTCAAAATGACCCGCAACAAAAATGTGATCATCATCGTCACTGGTCTGTTGGTCAAAGCTAACAAAGGTAATCCTCTCCAATCCCGCCAAATATCAAGTCCAATAATTGATACCCATCGTGTACTGCACTACAAAAATTAGAGTTTTAAAACACCCATACTCACAATATACACAAAACCAAACCAAACATTTTTACAAGAGATACAGTACGTCCTATCCCCGTCTCCTAACCCAAAAAGACAGGTAATGCATTTAATTCTCTCTCTCTCTCTCTCTCTCTCTTCCACTGCCAAGAAAAATGAGTTGTTTTGTTTAACAAATTTAGTATACCATTTTTCCAGACCTGTCAAATTATTTATTCGGTAACCATGTCTTCGATCAACGGCAAACCTTGAACTGAAATAATCATGATAACATAAATAAAATGATTGAATTACCTCGTACTCACTCGCACTACTATATTAATTAGTTCCGTCCTTACCTAACAGCATTCTAGTTTGCTATTTCAGAAACTGGAAATTATTTGCCGGTAAAAATGGGACATATTTAATCGCCCTATACTGCCTCATATTTGCAATCATTGATTCTGAAAGTTTACGACTACTTATCCATTCAAGCATATTCTTTTCAAACTAACTAATTTTCTTTATTGGATGTAACCAGTCCTGAAGTATAATGGGATGCTTCTCAATTAGAAAAAAAAAAGAGGCATGATTTTTACACACAACCACATTCACTGTAATCACTACATTGGAGGCTGTCGTACATGATTATATTAACGTTTCAACTAAATACACTTCTGTGCTACAGGGACGCTCATCTTATCATCCACACCAGCAACCGATCTATACTTCAATCCAAACTGTAAACAGCTCCAACACCTTCTACAACACATCACTAACACATATGGAAATTTCATCAGCCAGGTACCTAATCGCCCAAGATACCCCTACAAACTGTTGCCGGAACCGGATACCGCTCCACCACATTCAACAATACAGTAACTTCTACAACCTCAACCTTCAACTCCCCAAAAGGTAACTCATTCATTTGACAAATTTAGTACATCATTTACATTGCAAATAGCATCTTTATTGCAACATGTTTGCCCCAAAAATATTAGACTAAACAGTCACAACTCTCCCAAATTAGCTCCGTTGCAATGCCATCATTCTTGATATTCTACTTGGAGACATGCACCATCATGGCTCCTGCATTCGTTGCAAACAATTTTTCAACCCTACAAGAAACAAGTACTACCGTGGACAATGTTCCAGGAACTACATAATACCTCAGGTCAACAGGTAACATTGCTCTACATTTATTCAAACAACAAACAACTTCCCAAATATTACAAATCATTTAAACATACACCCCCCCCAAAAAAAATTTATCTTACAGGTCAAGTTTTTTGCTGCTTGTCGTGGACCGTACTGGGAATACTAACTTCACACTTCAAGAACACACCCTTCAGCAACTAACAAGGAACTCCGGAGAGGAACTCTTAGCGGCTGCCAAACGTGTAAGCATTCCCTCACTTAATCAATTGCTGATGCACAATGCCTCCGACAATACTACTTAATGCCTTTTATGTGCAAATTAGTCCAGAATACCAGCAACGACTAAATACCTTTCTTCCCCATCTCACCAGGTTAATGGAATCCCAACATTCCCACAGGCTTTGCACATCATTAAAGGCGCCCGTTGCACTTTTGAGGTCACAATAAAATAATCTACTCATTCAATAAGACGACCATGATTATCATTGAGGATGTCATGGAATATAAGAAACTAAACCAAACAAACAATAAAAAAGGACAACATTCGACCTTCCCATGACATTCTCACCTTTGCTTTTCTACCTTAATTGAACGGCAAAATGTATTGCACGGAAATAGTTACCAACTTTCTGAATAATGGCACCATATACGCTAACACATCTGAAGAAGCGCATTTCAGATTGCCTTTACATTAGAGTAATTATGTTTATGTATCTCTCACAAATCTCAAGATACGCCATGCACATGAGTTCATTACATATCTTTTACAAATCTGAGTCTACAGAAACAATATAGAAGCCTCCGGATCTTTTGAATTTGTTTATTAAGGTGTCTACATGAGATTTATCTAGACATTTTATTAGATAAGGCAGTCCACACTCCTAAATTTCATAGTATAATTATACATATAGCCAAATAGCATAACCGGTACCCCAATGTATTATGGTTGTTAATGTAAATTTGGATGTTGCTTAATACAGCTGATGTTTGCATATATATCGATTCTTCCCTTATAATTATAAATTTAGCTTTTTACCACACTCGGCCCCAAATTTACAAGCAAACAGAAGATGATATTTATTTGGAACTATTAACACAACCGTGGACGAAAACATTAGCTGTTCACTTTAGAGCACGCTTTAGTATTCTAAAGCACTATGTTTGGTTCCTTACATTGCCACAACATCCTACTCCATATATATGTGAACTTTTCCCTAACATTCAATGACTTATATACATATTGCTCTTCCAGACTGTACATGACTACCACCCCATTACATTACAAAAACTCAAAAAAAATTATAAGCCCACAAAGCTAGAACTTGCCCGTGCCTCACACGGGCTACAACGCTAGTTTTTAGTAATTTAAGAAGTTGATTTTGCATATCAATTCCGGAAATATTACTTCTATTAATTTCTTATTATTATTATAATAATAAATTTGAGGGGAAAAAAAGAAGTAGAAAAAAGAGAAAGAAAGGAGGTAGAAAAAAGAAGTGAAATAAATTTTTTATTCGTAAAAATGAAATAAATAATGATTAGTTTACTTATAAATAGGTAATGGAATGTTTCTTTAAATTACTAGGGGACATTGTTAAAATGCTATAAATTACTTATATTTGAGTTTAGCACATGTTAAGCAAGTTATTGGACTTGGTCGTAATAGCGCTAGCAAATTTAGATGGTTTGATGGGATTCCACACCTAACATATACAGGGTGATGGCCTTAAGTATCGATGTTAGAGATTCGTTGGCCCAAAATACTGATATTAGCGAAGCATAGTCCTAAATATCGACGAGATACGTATACCGAACACACATCTGAGAGAGATGCGTGTCCATTGTTAATTGGGAAGTTCGCATCAAATGCGTGTGTCAGGATGCGTATCCTGAGATTGCGTATCACATGACACACATCTGTCAAATGCGTATCCGTCATCTTCTTCGTTTCACAGAAAAACGCGAGCGTTAGCAATTTTTAGACGATTCCCGAGCAACTTCCGGTGATGCTCCTTCTCGACCATCCCACAGTTTTCCCATCACATATTATATATCAATCAACTCAGTTTTTCATCCTTGACAACCGTATACCCTTGTTTTTCCATTTCAAATGTCGAATTAAAAAAAATCCAAATTAAACGCTAATTCATTCGAGCATTTTCGATGAAGCTTTTCAAGCACCCCTGTGAGGCCGGAGGAGATATATGAATATAAGAAGATGAAGGGGATGAGATGAATATGATGATGTAGTGCTGTGGTGGTGTGTTGGTGGCCGAAGAAGGCTTGTTGAGAGAGAGAAAGAAGAGAGGTGACGGAGAGAGTTGGTCGCCGATGAAGGAGAGACGAAGGCTGAGAGACTTGCTACAATAAAACGGATACGCATTCGTAAGATGCGTATCCCGTTAGTATTTCGGATCATCTTCCCGGGATCATCTTCTCGACATTCAGTATTTCGGGCCATCAGTCTCCAAAATTTGGCATTTCAGACATTTTCTCACATATATATAGGTATTAAGAAAAAGAACAATAGTATATTTCTGTTTGGTTTTTGTATATAGAAAAATATGATAGTATATACTACTTTTAATTCATATATATATATATATATAATAAAAATAAACCAAATAAAAAAATTTATTGATAATATATATTTTAATTATTTTATGAAATACATGTGAAAAAAAATATAAACAATGAAATGAATAAATTAATTTGTTGTAACATAAAAAGTAGGATTATGATTGCAATTAGGGTTTAAGAATATTTGTTGTTAGATTTTATGAGTTTCGAGTTTTAGTGATTGCTCTATTTGTGACTAAACGTGATTGAATCTGTCGCCTACTCATTTCAATGAAATTGAAATTCAAGTAAAAAATTTAGTTCTAGGAGAAGAATTAGGGGTCTTTATATAAACATTGAGAGTCTTAGAATTTGTATGGATTTAAGAGTCTTGGGGGAGAATTCCGCCCTTAAGGATATAAGTTGGTGACTTGGTAGCCACTCTTTCTAGAAACTTCCCGTAATTAGAATACGTCATTTAATTAGCTTCTTATTTAATTACGAAATTATTTTTTAATTAGGGTTTCACACCTTTGTTATTTGGTCATCCTTCTAGACCAAACTAAATTTAATTCATGCAATATTAATTACGTTTCTAGAATATTTTTTAGCCAATTTCACGATCATTTATCAATACAAGATACTAAATTGATTTAGAAAATTTTTGAACAATGAATATTAATAAAAATTAGTTAGAAAACTTAAAAATAACACCACATTAAAACGTAAATGGTATAAAAATTAAATTAACCATTAGAAACATAATTAGCATAAGGAAGTTAAGGTGATTTAGTTATCACACGATCCAATAAAAAGTGGTTGTTCTAAAAAAAAATATGCATTCTACAATAAAAATACAATTAACGAAAGATAACAATAATATTTTTATAATATGCAAGTATTTGAATAAAAACAAAAGTTGTATATTTTCGGGTGATGGTCCAAAATAATCACCTGGGAAACTGGATGACCCTTTTTACTGACGGGACATGGTACATCGTGTACCGTGATAGGGGGTGTGTTGCGGAACTCGATCTTCCATAACAGGGCATGATACGGAGCTCCATCTTCCGTGTTATGCATGATACGGTGTACTGTGTTCCGTGACAGTGCTGCGCACCCACCTAACACGGAACACCGTCCACCGTATCATGCATAACACGGAAGACGGAGCTCCGTATCATGCATAATACGGAGAATGCTTCTCCGTATCATGCTAACACGGAGGACGATTCTCCGTATCACGTCGGTATTTCGGACCATTTTTTTCAAAATCAGTATTTTGGGCAAAAACTTGGGAAAAATAGGTATTTTGGTAATTCTCTCTATATTTTCACACATGATACTGAATAGAATTTAAAAAATGAAAGTGTAATATAGAATGAGTAAAAAATATTCAAATATTATAATAAAAATAAAACTAATAAACAATATTCAAAAAAATATTAGAAATTTTTATAATGCACATTTAAAAAAACAAAATAAGTAATAACCAATCAATATAATTAATATTAAAGAATATATTCACACAACTATTGGATAAAACAATTTCATTTTTTGAAAAAATTGAATTATATAGAAACTGGAAAAATAAACATAAAATTGTAAAGAACACACACACATATGTATATATATTATTATAAGCGAAACAGAGTATATTTGGTTATCGATTTGGTACACTTTTTCTGGTACACTCAATAACAACCGTTAGATTTTAATATAAATAAATAAGAACTGTTGGATCTAATGCTAAAAGAATATTACTTTTCTAAGATTTGAAATACTCTTATAGGTTCCAAGTTCGAATCTCACAACTATTAAACATATATATTATTTTATAAACTACTCTCACGAGTTTAAAATACAATTTCCGTCAACAACATATTATTAATTATTAAAACACTATCGTTAAAAATACTATCAAACATGTATGACAATATTTTATTATCTTCTACAATTTATTTTTCTACTAATTAAAATATATATATGAAAATATGGGTAATAAAACAAAAAATATTAAAAAATACATCCGTGCATCACACGTGTAATAAGCTATATAGTAAATAATTACACAAAATCTGGAAAATACTTACAATATAGAAAATTTTGTATAAAAATCGAAAAAAAGTCTAAATGATTAGATAAATTTCACTGTTTCTATTAAATAAAAGTTAGAAAAAACAGTTATATCTATACTATTATATAAAAGTCAAAACATTAAAAGTTTTGGTACTGTTTTTTGGTACGTTGTGAATTTACTTATTTACCCTTCATTATAAAGAAAAAAATATATGATATCTATACTATTAAAACTCCTAAAATAAACAATAACATAATATAATTAATGTTAAGTAGTTGATTGTCTTTTTCACATTTACTTTTAATTGAAGATATTGTTAGTAGTATTTTTATGTGTTCGTTCACAGGGAAGGACTGATATCAATGTCAATCTCAAGTCTTTTATCTCTTGCAATTCAGAAGTGTGGAAGAATAGATTGGTGATTATGATTATTAACTAAATTAAACTAATAAACAAATAAAAACTATATAATAACGATGAGAGAAAATAATCCAAGATTTGGGGTTCTTCAATTGACTACCAAGAATGTCTAATTTGTGTCTCTTGTTAGTTAAAAACAATCCTTCTAAAGTTTATAAATTCCTCTCCCAAGGTAATTCATAATGCCTACAATCATCCCCTAATCGCCACTCCCATGGTCAATCAAAGTATAATCATAAACTATTAAAACCAAGGATTAACAGTTTCACAATTCCTTTATTAATCTCCCGATTCAATAATTAAATTGTGTCTATCATGTCATGTACTAGAATTACAACTCTTCTCCCGATTCGTTATAATCCCTATAGATTCAATCAAAAGTTAGCTACTCTTCTAATTGAGTTAAGCCCTCAATGACAGATTAACAATAACAAGAGAAATCAAACAAACTCGATAAATCAACGAATACTACCCAACTCTTGGATAAAAGGAATTAACTACTCATAATTGAACAAAACAAGTATATATAAAAACCACAAATCATGAGTTTAGAATTTAAGAACAAAGAATACAAATCTTGAAGTGTCTTGAACTCCGGACGAATCCCTTGTTGAGTAGTGAATACGGTAAAAGAATACAGAGGGGGGGGGGTGAATGGATTCTTGAACTTTTCTTTGATTGAGTCTATGTAGCAGATAAGTGCCTGTGTGTGTAGAAGTGAAGGTGCGGATAAATAAACAACACAAGACACAATATCACTTTAATCTAATGTATTATTAGATAAAGGTTGCTACAATCTGTGAATACAAATGGTAGTATTCTCAGCTTCGTTTTTCTCAGAGAGATATGGCTTACAGTGTATAAAAAACTTGACTCACAAAAAGTTACTAAGTTATGAAGTGAGGCTGTGTCCTTATAGAACATGGATACAACCTACTTACTGCAAATTAGGTAGCTAAACAAATTACTTTCTAGTCTGTCTATCCTTTTTGAGTAAGTGTCCAAACGGTTACAGATTTGACTTTGCAAAGCCTGTTTAGATCCACTTCTTTAGCTCCTTGTCTCTTCTATATCTCTCCAAGCTTCCTTGTAGGCTTTCCAAAGCACGTTACAGATTGTGGTCCATAAAGTGCATTGGCTTGTTGCAGGTTTCTGACTTGTACAATTTCTTCAGTATTTTGTCTCCAAGAATGTATTCGAGAAGTGACTAAGTAAGTGATTCGAGAACTAGAATTGACTTGATCGATAACTCTGAGTTCTCGAATACTGTTATAATGACATATCGAACTACTTCTCGAATAGCTCTTTTCCATCAGGATTCCTTGAGTTGTCGAATAGAACATTTGACTTATCGAATCCTCGAGTTGTCGAATAGCTTTCTGAGTCCTTGAGATATCGAATGGAACTTTGACTTGTTGACTCTTTGAGAACTCGAATACCATCTTGACTTGTTGACTTCTTGAGTTCTCGAATAGAGTAGTAGACATATCGAATCCCTGAGATATCGAATGAGATATCGAACAGTGTATTCAGAGATATCGAATAGTGTCTTGAGATATCGAATCCCTGACTTCTCGAATGCTGGACTTCTCGAATAGACAAATATACTTCTCGAATTGGTACTTAGGCAAATTCTTCATTTCTTCAAATCCCAACTGTGATTATTTGATAGTCTTTAACTCCTTGCTTGAGGCATGAACCTTGGAACTTCTTTCAAGCATTATTCTACACTCTATTTGTACAATTACACAACTAGGATTTGATGCCTACTACAAGTACAATACAAACAGAAACTCTACAACTAGAGGTTCCCTCAGTTAAGAGGTCATGTAAGTAAAGCAAAGCATTACAAACAATTAGGCTTGTTATTAGATGTGTACAGGCATGCCTCTGTAACTATCAATCTCCCCCAAATTGTGAGTGAGACCCTTAGTCACAATTTCATGTCTGATAACAAGCCTAACATACATAAAGATAAAACTTTAAAAGTACAGGTATGTATTTTGATTGAACACATAAATGAAATTACAAGATAAATACTCTTACAGTATGATGAGGTACTAGCCATTTTCTTTTGATTGCATCTCCATTGCTTTGGCTTGTAGATCATCATATGCTTTCTGTTTCCTTTCTTTCTCCTTTCTTGCAATCTCATCTATTGCTCTCATGATTTCTGTCATAGCATCCAATTCTTCAATCATAATAGAGTTTTTGAAATCTTCAAGCACTGGCTTCAGAATGTTGGCAGGATAGTGACTGAGTAGGTCCATTCTTATATTGACATTGTCTCCATTTCTTCTCCTATACTTCACCACATAGGGATCAAACTGAACTCTACACAATCCCTTTGCCCTTAGCTTTTCTGCTTCAATCTCCAGTCTATCAATTTCTTTCTCCCTTTCTAACCATTTCTCATAGCAGCCCTTTCTTATCTTCTCAGCATAATCTTTCTTCATTTTCACAAAGTCAATCAATTCCAGCTTCCATACTTTCTCCACCTTGTCTTTAGAATTCAGCAATGCAATGATTCTTTCTATCTCATACAATTTACCCCAATGTTGACAACCCCCTTGTTTGAATTTCATTTCTTTCCCATCAGTGTACTTGATTTCAAGGTAGTCATCCACAATTGCAGCATAGCATATCTTTCGAGCTCTTAGAAATTGCAGTTGCTCTTCATCAAAGTCTTCATCAAGTGGCTGGAGTTTCAATCCTGGAATGATTGTTAGGGCTCTAGATTTGGATAGCTTCACTCTTCTTGCAACATGTTTAAATTTCATCCTCTTGACATGATTGCTTGGCAGAAATCTTTGACCTTTGTTGGTAGACCATAGTAGTATTCCACTAGCAGATTGCTTTCTGAAACATACACATGGTTTCTTGACTTGAATCTTCTTCTCTTCTTGAGGTGGTAAGACAGTTGCAGAAGCCACAGATGTAGATTTTGCTAGGTCACTACTAACAGTATTCACCCTAGACTTAGAGTCTTGTGTTGTGGTGAGGTTACTGCTAGCAGTGCCTAAGGCTTGCTGTCTCCCACTCTTTCTCTCATATGTTTTACCTTGGTCATCATCATCATTTTTATCCTTGTCTCCCTTTTTCTTCTTGTCTTCATCACCCTTATCTCTCCTGTGATGTCTTCTCCTCCCATCACCTTTGTCTCCAGAATCATCATCCTTATTTCTCCTAGGTTGAGCCATCTCTGGAATTTTACCAGTTGCAATATAGGTTTTGAGGATGTGCAGTGCCTCAATTTCTTCAGCATTTCTGGCTCCAACCTTCTTCTGTAATTGATCAATGATAGCAATGATCAGTCTGTGATTTCTAGTGGTGAGATCATGGGGAATGACCAATTGCTTGATATCTTCAATTCTGGTGCCAGACTGATAAATGATTGTCCATGGCTTCTTGATCACTTCTGGTAGCCTTGAAGGTTGACCATTCCTCAAATCATCAAACAGACTTTTGCTGTTCTCATTCCTCTTCTCAATGAGCTCAAGTATGGCATCTATCTCTGAGTGTTTTAGGTCTTGTAGAGTCTGGTATGTTAGATGCCATATCTTTAATTTGGAAACCATCACTATCTCCTTGACCCATAGATTGTTGACTTTCTTGGGGATGACAGTGATGTAGTCAATCTGCTTCTTCACCTCCCTCAGATAAAACTGAATGTCACCAACCTATTCCCTTATGGCTTTCAGAAACTCCAAGAAGGCTTTATCATGATAAATATCTGAGTTGGCAACTTCTTGCAGCTTGGCCTCAGTAACAACTTTGACTTCTACAGGCTTGGCACTCTCAGATATAGAGGTTGGAGGTTTGTCAGATGGCATACTCCCTGCAACCACTGTGGTAGTTATGGATTGCTTTTGTCCTCCAGGAGTAGTGATGTGCACAGTTGGTAGAGTGACAACTGGCAAGGTAGATGGAGGCTCATCCACTTTGGATTTTCCTTTGCCAGGCACATTTGCTAGAGACTTTGAAGCCCTTTGTTGACCACCCTCTTTTATTATTATGCCTTTCTCCCCCTTTGTATTTGAGTTCCTTGCCTTCTTCTCCCCCTTAGGCTTGTTGTCAGGCACAGAGGCTGTAGAAATGTCCTTTGGGATTGAAGATTCATCAGGTAGAGGGAGACCCATATGCTTCATCATTGCAGCTAACATGGATTGTTGATGCAGAAGGACATCAGCTGTGGTGGATGCTTGAGTGTCCAACTGATCATTTAGCAGTGCAACCTTTTCTGTAAGATGAGCATTGGACTTGGTAAGAGTAGCTACCTCCTGTTCAAGAGTGTTCACCTTAGTGAATAACTCATTGGCCTTGAAACCAGATAAAGATTGATCCTGCAGCCTCTTCACTTCATATTTAGACAGTTCATGCACAGGGACATCAGTCACTAGCTTATCTCCATAAAGATTCTTGAACATTGTCCTCAGCATGGCATTGGCATCTGTAGTCTGGTCAGATAGATTTTGAAATTGATGCCCCAGACCTGTGACAGTATCCTTTAGCAGAGCTAGCCCATTATCCATCTGGGTGCAGGTAGAGTTGCAGTGTTTGATGTCCTTGAACACACTATCTAGCTGAGGGAATTTAGCATCAAAGGCCCTCTTGACTTCTGCTACTGAAGTGGCTGTCTTGTCACACACCCTGTTGACTTCAGTTTTGACTCCCTTGCCAAGATAGTGTGCAGCCTTGAGGAAACCCTTGTAGGAATCATTTACAGCTTCATACACTTCACCAGGTGACAGGGATTTTGCATTGGAGCCTAGTGAAGTGATGTATTCCTCCCTGAGATACTGAAGTGCTTCATCGAGAGTAATATCATATTTTCCTTGCAACCAGGCATCTATGTTGCCATCTCTCTCAGCATCATCAATGATCTTTGACTTCTGCACTTCCACATCATCCCTATGGCATAACAGAATAGCCTCATAGTCTGGATTAGGCATGTCTGCAGTGAGAAGGTTCTGAGCAATCTTTGTGAACTCAGGAATCTGATCCACAATTAAGCTTTGAAGTGCTTCAACCGTCAATTGTTGTGGAACAGACCCTGATCCTGAAGCACTGTCATGTTGCACAGGCTTCAGCCATTTCGACATGAAGTCAGAGCTAGAGCTAGGCAAGCTAGACTCCTTAGTTACAGATGCAACTTCTGTAACCGGATGGATTGACTCTACTACTGGTGTCACCACAGAGGTGGGATGAATTACACCAGCAGTTGACACAGGCACAGAGTCTCTAGTAAAAACTAGTGGAACCTCTGTGTTTGTGATGGTGTCATTAGGAGATGCCTCAGCATGCATTCCCTCACCATCTAAATGTGGGTTCTGAGTGGTGAACAAAGTGTCATGCACTAAGTCACTTGAAATTATTGGCTCATCAAGAGAAAAGAATTCTTGATGATCAATACCTTGCATCTCAGTTGCCTGAGTTGCAGGTTCCAAAGAAATTTCAGAGTTAGATTCTGGAAGAGAAGTGTGTTTAAGAGTAGATTTTGGCAACTCCCCCTGAGAGATAGAGAGAGTTTCAAATGTGATGTGCTCTCCACTCAGTGTTGTGCCAGCCTTATCACTCCCATGTGCTGACTCTATACAAGAAGGTGCATTGGGGAGGATGCTTGATTCTATAGGTGCACCCTGTTGAGAGGATACACCTAGTGAGCTGTGTGCCCCTGATTTTACAACTTCAGCCATTTGTGTGACTGAAGAGGTGGTCTTAATTTTCTTCTTCTTTGTCCTGTGTAAGGGTAACTCAGGTTCCTCACTTCCTAGACCTAATTCAACAGCTAATGCTGCTTCAGACAAGATATTCAATGGTGCAGACATTACTTCCTTTCTCTTCTTTTTACTAACATCACCCTTTTGAGAGGATGATGCAGTTGGCTCAGTATGTGGTAGAGTGTTTGGTTGAGAGGGTTGGTTAGCAGGCCCTGGGTTAGCATTTTGTTCTACTTGCTTGGGCTGTGCTAACTTAGATTTTGCATCAAATGTTGGCATGTTGTGGGGATAAGTCCTAAACAAACTCTCCATATGGGGAGTTATGTTCAGTCTTACATCCACATCATTCCTAGTCTCCAAATTACCAAAAATGAGTTTGGTCATGGACTTAGGATAGCCTATTTTATTTTTATCAATCCCAGGCAATTCAATCAATGAAGCATTTTTATAATTAAGTACAGATTGAATAAAGCGAGGGAAGAAAATATCAGTACCTCTCTTGGTTGTGTTCTTACCAAGTCTCCCATATAATTCTTGGAGTATGATTTGGCCAACATCAATCTTCTTCCCATAGGCCAAAGCATATCCAATTTGCTGCACAGGTGCACTGATTTGATCAAAGCTTGATTTCCTGGCAGTGAAGACTTGGAGAAGAGTTGCAAACACATAACTCTACTCCTTTCTCAGATTCTTTCTGTTTAGCTTTCCAAGGTTAATCCCATCTGAGTAGTTTATGAACTTAAAGAATTCCTCCAACTCTGCATTAGTGGCCATTCTGTCAAATGACTCTTGTTGTAGGCCTAGTGCTTGGTTCATGTCTGCAGTAGTGATAGTGATTTCCTTATCTTGAACCTTGCAGTAGATGACATATGAAGTAATTGCGTTTTCCAGGGCTACAACCTCCACAATAGCAGTACTCCAGAATTATTCCAGAATATCTAGATATAAAGTTGGGTTGGCAGAGAGTGCATCCTTGATATACGACTCAGCCATCCATTTCACAAAGCACTTGAAATTGGCATTGGGTGCTTCAACATCACTAGTGAGAGCGATGAAGTTGGTGTTAAACTTTACTGTTGCCATTTGTGTAGAAGAGAGGAAAGAAATTGAAGGTTGAAGAAGAAATTTGGCTTTTCGTAGCTAGGGTTTCAGGGGTTTAGAGAGTGTAGATGCTTGAGAAATCGAATGAAATGAATCGAATAGTTGTGAAATTGTATAAGTATGAAGTACTTGAATTGTCGATTAGCAGAGAGTTTTGTATCGACAAGTCAGGCATTCGAGAAGTAGGAAACAACTATTCGAGAAGTCAAGAATGGCTTAATCGATAACTCAAGCAGATAGAAACTCACAGCTGGCAGTTATCTAACTCAGAAATAATTCTAAATTAAATAATATGTGTTTTTATGAGTGAATTAAACTTTTAGACAAAAGTCCAAAATCGGTTAAAATTCAGCGAGAATTCAGCCTTTTCAAATGATTCGAGAACTCAGATATAGTGTTCGAGAACTCAGTCATTCGAGAACTCAGTTACTATATTCGAGAAGTCAAGAATTCCTCTATTCGATATCTCAGAAAGACTCTATTCGAGAACTCAAGAGTACTCTAATGAGACTTATTAGAGATGTCGAATAGTGAATCATTCGAGAAGTCTGACTTATCGAACTATACCCATCACTCATAAAAATTTGATTTTCACTATCTTTTAAAAATTTACCAGACATATTCATTGAAAAATATCCTAGCAAATTAAATAGTGATTTTCTCAAAATTTCATAGAAATTTTAAGTTAATAAAAATATGATTTTCAACATATACAACTGTAACATCCCAGTCCCACATCGAGAAGATATGAGACTTTAGTTCAGTATATAAACAAAAGTAATACTACTAAGTGCACCAATAAATCATGATCTTTTGGGGGCCTGTGGTGGGCTTGTGGATTACCCAAGTTGGCTTCATTTAGGCCAGTTTACTTTGGTTTATTTCGAATTCGGAATTGGAACTCGACCCGATTTTCGAAAAATACTCGGGATTTGACCCGGGTTGTCACATATGGTATCAGAGCCGACTCTCGAAAGCTTGATTCGTCAAGTTGCCGGAGGTGGGGACACGAAGCCAGCTGGTATTATCCCACAATGGCTAGGGAGGAACGATCTTGGACATATGGGATATCCGTTCAGGCCTGACGAGGACGTCAGGAGTTTAAGTGGGGGAGTTTGTAACATCCCAGTCCCACATCGAGAAGATATGAGACTTTAGTTCAGTATATAAACAAAAGTAATACTACTAAGTGCACCAATAAATCATGATCTTTATATACAACAGATTTGAAATATTTATAAATCATATTTCAGCCAACACTTACTCCAAAAATATTGAGAATTTAGATAAAGTAAGTGTTTACTGCTGCAACAATCTAGATGGTGTATTCACTTAGCCAGAATCTGAAGAATTCAGCATTCCAATCTCACTTACCAACCTTGTGAAGGTGGCTTCATCTAATGGCTTAGTGAATATATCAGCTACTGTAGACTGAGATATCTACTCTCTTGCCTTTAGCATCTTCATCCAATTTAGTGGCAGTGGCCATGGGTGTCTTGGCAGGTGAACAATCTTCCAAGTCAAACTTCTTCAATAAATCCTTGATGTACTTGGTTTGACTGATAAAGATACCATCCTTCCTTTGACTGACTTGCAACCCTAGAAAGAATGTCAACTCTCCCATCATACTCATCTCATATCTGCTCTGCATGAGTTTAGAGAATTTCTCACACAGTTTCTCATTTGTAGAACCAAAAATGATATCATCCACATAGATTTGAACTAGGATCATATCATCACCATGCTTCTTGTAAAACAGTGTCTTGTCCAATGTGCCTCTAGTGAATTGATTTTCAAGAAGGAATTGTGATAAAGTATCATACCATGCTCTTGGAGCTTGCTTAAGTCCATACAATGCCTTAAGCAATCTGTAGACAAATTCTGGGAAATGTGGATCCTCAAAGCCAGGTGGTTGTTGCACATAAACCTCTTCTTCCAACTCTCCATTTAGAAATGCACTCTTGACATCCATTTGATAAACTTTAAAGTTTGAATGAGCAGCAAATGCCAAGAATATTCTAATGGCTTCCAATCTAGCAACAGGGGCAAATGTCTCATCATAATCAATGCCTTCCTGTTGAGAGTATCCTTTTGCAACCAGCCTTGCTTTATTTCTTATTATTACACCATCTTCATCCATCTTATTCTTCAGAACCCATTTTGTTCCAACAATGGTTCTATTCTTTGGTGCAGGCACAAGTTCCCATACTTTGTTCCTTTCAAATTGATTCAGCTCCTCTTGCATGGCAATAATCCAATCTGGATCCAACAATGCATCATCAAGTTTCTTAGGCTCAACTTGTGATAGAAAACATCCATAGAGGCACTCATTTTGAGTTGCTCTCCTAGTCCTTACTCCTGCATTAGGATCTCCAATGATTTGCTCTGCAGTGTGTGATCTATCCCATTTCCTCGAGTGTTCAGCCTGATTTCTCATTCTTGATGTTGCTTCATCATCCACATCATGGTCATCCTCATTTCCTCCCCCTGTGAAGTTACCATTACTCACAGGTGTGTCTTGGATGCTTGTTTCTCCACTATTGATTGGCACAAATTCTTCTCTTGTATCATTATTCATTTGAGAATGTTGAACTTGAGTTTCAACTCCAGTTTCAGTCTCTTCATCAGAATCATCTAGATTATCAAACTTCAATGGATCTCTGTCTTCATCATTGGCTTCTTCTAGTCCAGGTAGTTTGCTGTCATCAAATGTTACATCTGTGCTTTCCATAACTTTCTTTTGACTGATGACAAAAACCTTGTATGCAATTCTTTCCATAGAATAGCCAAGAAAAATTCCTTCAAATGCTTTTGCATCAAACTTTCCAACATATTCAGAATTATCCTTGAGTACAAAGCATTTGCTTCCAAAAGTATGAACATACTTTAGTGTAGGCTTCTTTCCAGTCATCAAGTTGTAAGGTGTCTTTCCAGTGTTTTTGTTGATGAGGGTCCTGTTCTGAATATAGCATGCAATGCTCACAGCCTCAGCCCAAAAACATGTAGGCATTTTTGCATCAAGTAACATTGTTCTAGCAGCCTCAATTAGAGTTCTATTCTTTCTCTCAACAACTCCATTTTGTTGTGGAGTCCTTGGAGCTGAGAATTGCTGAGAAATGCCATTCTCTTTGCAGAATGCTTCAAGTGTGGCATTTCTGAACTCTGTTCCATTATCACTCCTCAGTGCAATCACACTTGCATCGTTTGCCTTTGCTTCCTTGTCAACTTTCTTTATATGCTCAATAATTACTTGTGGAGCCTCATCTTTTGATGCCAGAAATTCCACCCATGTATACCTTGAAAAATTATCAACCATTACCAGGGCATACTTCTTTCTTCCAAGTGACATTATGTTGACAGGCCCAAACAAATCCATATGGATGAGTTGTAGTTGCTTGGTTACAGATGTCACTGTCTTTGACTTGTGGCTTGATCTCTTCATTTTTCCTTTTTGACAAGCCTCACACACTCTTTCTTGGCAGAATTCAAGTGTGGGCATGCCTCTCACTAACTCTCTTTTGACTAGAGAATTAATGGCCTTGAAGTTCAGGTGTGATAGTTTCTTGTGCCACAGCCAACAATCTTCATTTGATGCTTTTGAGTAAAAGCAACAAATTTTGTCCTTGTTTGCAGAGTCCATATTGGCTACAAACAGGCTTCCCTTCCTTACTCCAGATAGAGAAAAATCACCAGTCTTCTTGTGGGTGATCAAACATTCATCTTTGTCAAAATTCACTTTGAATCCTCTATCAGTAAACTGACCAACACTTAACAGATTATGCTTGAGCCCCTTGACTAGTGCTACATCTTCAATGATGACATTTCCAACTTTCAGCTTGCCATATCCCAATGTGTTACCCATGCTGTCATCTCCAAAAGCAACCATTGGGCCAGCCTTTTCCTCATACTGTGATAGCAGGGCCATATCACCAGTCATATGATTTGAGCATCCACTGTCCAAAATCCACATGACCTTCTTTTCACTTTCTTTGCCCTGCAAACACAAAGGTATTACTTTTCCTTTGGTACCCAAACAAGTTTGGGTCCATGTGACTTAGAGACAGTTTTATCATAAACAACATGCTTGTCAACTTTCTTAGTGTTAGTCTTCTTGTCACTGCTGGAAGTCTTAGAACCTGAGGTTTCAGACTTAGGTGACAAAGGTACCTTCCTAGCTTTAGGAGGACTTGAAGACTTTGACCTTATGTAGTGTGGGGAATTGTGACTGATACAACCATCAATGAACTGCCTTCTTAAATTAAAACAACTAGTCATAACATTCATATTGCATGGCATACAGTCAAATTTATCACAGAAAGGTGCATCTCTATGACTTAGAGGCACAGAACAATCATAGAAAGGTTTAGACACACTACCAACAGGTTTCTTGCATGCATGAGTTAGATGATTGGTACTGAAACAGTTCTGACAAGTTTTCCTAGGGGCATTAGGCATATAAGCATAGTTGTTATCCTTGTTAATCCCTAACTTGCCATTTCTGTTCTGTTTCTTTTTAGTCACTTCCTTTTCTGATTCACTCTTCCCAGCTGAGACAAACTTAACAAATTTCTTAGGTCTTGGCCTATCAACTACTGGCTTCTTGGTCTTTGACTTGACACTCTCACCCTTAGAGGATGCTTGCTGTTCACTAGATTGTGCCTCATCGTCATCATTCAACATTTGCTTGATGAGTAAGGCATCCTCATCAATTTCAAATGTTGATTCCTTAAAAATTGGATTTTCAGTTTTTCTCAAAATGTGAGGCACTTTCTCATGAACAGCTGTGTCCTCTTCAATGACAGCATAGCCTTTCCTTTGTTTGAGAGAGTCATAGTCAAGTCCAATAGCTGCTTTGGGTTTAGCTTCAATTTTCTCACAGTAGGATTGCACTAAACCAGATGATTTCTTGAAAGTTTTAAGTTTGAATTCATTCTCAGCTAATTCATCCCTAAGAGCCTTCTCTACTTGACTAGCACATAGAACCTTGTTCTTCAAATATTCAACTTCTTTCTTAAGGTTTTCTACTTGCATAGTAGTTAGCTCAAGTTCCTCATTCTTTTTGGTTAATATTTCATTTCTAGTAGACAGTTTAGCAATCTCCTCATTAGCAGCAGTCATACTAGTATGAATATTAAACATTTCAACAGATAATTGTTCAATCATGCATTTGTATTCAGAAACAGACATGTCTATAGTAGTGAGAGATGGTACCTGAGAATCAGATGAAGATGAGTCATCCTTGGAGTTGGCCATCAAGGCATAGTTGCAGAATTCTTGTTCCTCTTCATCACTCTCAGAATCATCCCAACACTTCCCTTCAGCTATGTAGGCCTTACCATGTGTCTGCTTTTTCAGAAGGGCCTCATACTTAGCTTCTAGCTCAAGATAATCTCTATCCTTCTTTTTAGGCTTCTTGCATTCACTGGCAAAATGCCCTAGGTCATTGCATCTATAACACCTTACAGATGACCTATCCACATAACCGGTTTTGAACTTATTTCTGTTTGGCTTCACAGGTGCCTTGTTCTTGTTGGCTGAATGGTTTTGAGTTTTGGGTTTGAAGGGTTGATTTCTTTTAAATCTGATGTTTGGAAATTTTCTGGCCATGAAGGCATATGAGGTATTTTCCATCCCATCAAGTTCTTCCAGAGTGTAAAACTCTTCTTCTTCTTCCTCCTTTTCCTCAACAGGTTCACTCACCCCAGCTTCAGTTTCTTCATCATCTGCCACCTCCTCTATCCTTAGTTGGCTTGTAGATGCTTCTAGGTCCAGGATGGATTTGTTGACAATCAAGGCACATGATGTGTTTATCATCCTACCTTGGTTGGCTTGGATAGCCCTTTTCTGAAGCAACTCAAGTTCATGAGTCTTTAGGACTCCATAGAGCACATCATAGGTGACTTTGTTCAAATCTCTCTCTCTTAGAGAAATGACTCTTTGCTCCAGATGATTTGGTGAAGACAACAGAAATTTCATATTTAACTCCTTGGTGCTGTAAACCTTTCCATTCATCTGCAACTCAGTAACTAGCTTGTGAAACCTTTCAAACATTTCAGTGATGCTTTCCTTGGGCTGTGCCATGAAAGCTTCATACTGTGTGACCAGTATCTGTTTCCTGTTTTCCTTAACCTCATCAGTCCCTTCACACAACACCTCAATGTGATCACACATCTCTTTAGCAGACGTGCATGATGCAATGTTTGCAAACATTGACTTGTCCATGGAATCAATGATAAGCAACATGAGGTGGCTGTCAAGAGCAACCTTCTCCCTTTCTGACTCTGTCCACTTTGATGGATCCTTGGCCTCATAAGTTCTTGGGATAGTTATGGTTCCAACAGTCTTCTCTGGTATCTCTTGTTGTGGAACAAAAGGACCATTCTTGAGAATCTCAGGATACAAGGGATGAGAGGCCTTAATGAACAACATCATCTTTATCTTCCAGAGGTTGAAGTTTTCTTTATCAAACTTAGGGACCTTCACCGTTCCTGTAGTCTTTGGTGTATTCGAACTCATGATCGTTTCTCTGTTTTTGAATAAACAGCCCGCTCTGATACCACTTGTTGAGTAGTGAATACGGTAAAAGAATACAGAGGGGGGGGGTGAATGGATTCTTGAACTTTTCTTTGATTGAGTCTATGTAGCAGATAAGTGCCTGTGTGTGTAGAAGTGAAGGTGCGGATAAATAAACAACACAAGACATAATATCACTTTAATCTAATGTATTATTAGATAAAGGTTGCTACAATCTGTGAATACAAATGGTAGTATTCTCAGCTTCGTTTTTCTCAGAGAGATATGGCTTACAGTGTATGAAAAACTTGACTCACAAAAAGTTACTAAGTTATGAAGTGAGGCTGTGTCCTTATAGAACATGGATACAGCCTACTTACTGCAAATAAGGTAGCTAAACAAATTACTTTCTAGTCTGTCTATCCTTTTTGAGTAAGTGTCCAAACGGTTACAGATTTGACTTTGCAAAGCCTGTTTATATCTCTCCAAGCTTCCTTGTAGGCTTTCCAAAGCACGTTACAGATTGTGGTCCATAAAGTGCATTGGCTTGTTGTAGGTTTCTGACTTGTACAATTTCTTCAGTATTTTGTCTCCAAGAATGTATTCGAGAAGTGACTAAGTAAGTGATTCGAGAACTAGAATTGACTTGATCAATAACTCTGAGTTCTCGAATACTGTTATAATGACATATCGAACCACTTCTCGAATAGCTCTTTTCCATCAGGATTCCTTGAGTTGTCGAATAGAACATTTGACTTATCGAATCCTCGAGTTGTCGAATAGCTTTCTGAGTCCTTGAGATATCGAATGGAACTTTGACTTGTTGACTCTTTGAGAACTCGAATACCATCTTGACTTGTTGACTTCTTGAGTTCTCGAATAGAGTAGTAGACATATCGAATCCCTGAGATATCGAATGAGATATCGAACAGTGTATTCAGAGATATCGAATAGTGTCTTGAGATATCGAATCCCTGACTTCTCGAATGCTGGACTTCTCGAATAGACAAATATACTTCTCGAATTGGTACTTAGGCAAATTCTTCATTTCTTCAAATCCCAACTGTGATTATTTGACAGTCTTTAACTCCTTGCTTGAGGCATGAACCTTGGAACTTCTTTCAAGCATTATTCTAGACTCTATTTGTACAATTACACAACTAGGATTTGATGCCTACTACAAGTACAATACAAACAGAAACTCTACAACTAGAGGTTCCCTCAGTTAAGAGGTCATGTAAGTAAAGCAAAGCATTACAAACAATTAGGCTTGTTATTAGATGTGTACAGGCATGCCTCTGCAACTAACATCCCTTCGCTCCTTCCTTCAATCTTCTTCTCCAATTGATTCTCTCCTTTTTCTCTCAAAAGTCTATCTCTAAAATAGTTCTAGAACTAAAAATATGAATAGTAATGAAAATAGGTTATGAATACCCTTACAATAATACCCTAGATGTGTTTATATAGGCTATAAAAGTCTTGCCCAATAAAAGTATTTTAATACTCTAAATAAATTACAAGTATGATTCCATAACTGAATAGGATTCCTTAATTAAAATTCGTAACTATATTTACTCCTCTGTTTCGGGGCTCTTCCAACTGGATTTTGCTTATTGGACCACCTCTGAATTAAAGATAATTCCACAAGCTTCGCGTGGACAGTAAGATCGTCAAATTCTGACTTCTGGAACTCAAGATATGGCCAAAACAGTGTAGCACAGCCCGTGTAGCCCAATAATACGAATTTTCTCCTATTTTATCTCCAAAATAGCTCTTTTTGCTCCAAATCTTTCCAAGTCATGAATTCTTTATTTCCTACAATAAAACAATAAAATCTATTAAATAAAAATCCAAATCAATGCAAAACACAATAAATATGAGAATAAAATCATCTAGAATATATATAAAAATATACTCTATCAAACATCCCCACACTAAGCATTTGCACGTCCTCGGGCAAATAAGTGAAATAAAAACTAAGTCCTAACAAATATCACTTTCGTAGATGACACGATTGCATTGAGCATATGCAACAAGCCGTTAAACCCCTAGGCAGCCCTAGTAGGACGAGTGTTGTCTCGTGAGGGTTTATAGTGAATATACCCACAAAATTCATCTAACCATGCAAAAGATCAATGCCAACACAACACCACACACACAAGTCCTCTCATGCCTCATCAACTTAAGAATCAAAGCAAACATACGATGTCTTGGTGTCGAAAGTGCAAGTATTCACGTAGTCTACTCAACCAACATGCAGAAGGTCATAAAAATTCATGTCAAGTGTAAAAATCGTTGGTAATCATGCTAAGCCCACAAGAAATACATCTTTAAGTCTAAACCTGGGATCTCCTATGCCAAAACAAGTAATAACTCACCTTTCACTCAAAAATATTCACTCAAGAACAAGGTTAAGTGTATCACTCAATTCCAACAAAATCATAAACACAACTTGACACTCGCAATCAATCTCACTCTCAACACAACATACATCACTGATGACAATCAAAAGGTCTTTATTCGGGTTGTAGCGTGGGCTAGGGACCAGGTATGTCAAGTAAAGCTAAAACAGGTTAATGTCAAAAGCTAGTACCCAACAATAATCATTATTCAACTCCCTTTCTATTAAAACAAATACTTCCCCACACTTGGATTTTTCAATAACCCTTACATAATAACTTGACTAGTCGAATGAAGAAGGATCATACAAACATAAGAATGCTCTCAAATTTTTTTTTTTTTTTTATTCTGTTTTTTTTTTTTTTTTGAACAATCTGGAATGAGCCTTTCTCATTTCCAACCCTAGACTACTCATATAAATATGAGCCGGCTACTAGCCATTTGACGCCTAGCCATTATTAACAATTATGAACAACTAGCATGAAAATTCCTGGTTTCCCCCAAACTTAGACTTAAATGTTCCTACGCTATAAAGGGAATAACGAAAATTCTAAATATAAACAAGTGATTAAATCTCAAAACATCCCACAGGCATGACCCTAACCTAGCCCAAAAGCACCCCAATGAGACTGTGAAATAAATTTTGTTCCCGTAACATGCAAGTCAATTTCATAGAAACGATAAATCAGCCCTCTACTCATCATCATCACACCCAAATCAACATCTTCCTATCAATCAGAATCAGCTCGTCCTAAGGGATCATGAAATATGCATGCCATGAAAATGCAACTAAATGAAAACTCACATGGTATACGAAAATAAAACAAAATGTCCTATATGAAACAAACGTAGATAACACAACATATATGCATGATTTACTATTACTAATATGCAAACATGATATCCTATATGAACACAAAATACAACAATACATACAACTACTAATCCCCCAAATCACCCCCAAACTTAAAATATTCAATGCCCTCATTGAATGGAAGTAAATACAAGGGATAGTAGAAACATACCTGCAATGCGCCTTACACCACCTCATCCACGCTAGGAGCCATAAGAATCAATACTCAACTCACAAGAAGCTCCACCAATAATTACCAAGCAATATCACACCACAAATAGCCCAAATTCCAAGAATAATACAAAATTCCCAATTTACAAGAACACAAATTCGTAATCAAAATAAAATTTGAGAGAAGAAATAAACCCACTACGAATTGGAGAGGTGAACTTGCAATTAATTCCTCTTTAGAATTGAATTTTTAGAGATTTAAATAAAATAGAAGAGGAATTGGATTTGTATGTAGAGGTGTGTATATATATTTGGGGAAAAAAAATAAAAATACAAATAAAAATAAAAAATAAAAATAAAAATAAATAAAATAAATAAAATAAAATATGAAATAGGAGATGGATTGGGAATAATTTAGAATTAATATAGGACTAGAATTAGGAAGAAAAGGGGTTGGAATTGAATTAGGAGATGAATAATATTTAATATATATATATACACATAAACACACGTCTTTGACTAAACTAGTACTATATATTAACTAAACTAGTACAGTACTATATACTATTAACTAACCTGGCCAGTAAGAGTCTGGCGCCACGTCCACAACTGTCGGCAGGTTTTTATGGTTTTTTTTTTCAAGAGAGCTAAGGAATAAACACAATGATCCATAGATATTTTTATGAATTTCGACTAGCAAGCATCAATCCAAAATCCATATTCCCCAAAAGTATGATCATCAATAACCCCCCCTTTTATGAGCACCTTATTACTCCCTTAAGCACGATACTAGCCTTTGACAATTTAGGTTCAAATTCAATGTAAGGCCAATAGAATAAAAAGGATAATGGCAAGTAATGTGGTATGTCACCGAAAGAATAGGATTAAGCTCAAAGGTTTAACTAATTGATCATGTTTAAAAAGGTGTGGAAATATAGGAAATACGAGGTTATACCTAATTGCCTTTATCATCTTATCATCAATTAATGTCATGCATTTCAAGAAAGATCTCAAGTAAGTGCTAGCAATGTAAACAACATGTGGACACTCAAGCAAACGAAAAATCATGCAAAAGATATGCATATAGGCTCAAAAACTCACTTGGTGTGACAAAACATAATCAATCCCAAGTAACAAGACTCTCTAACGCACCTACTTGTACTCAAAGCATGAAAACAAAGTCATCTTGCACATATTCATGTCATTCTAATCACTTACAACATCCAATTAAGTCTACCAGCTTCAACTTGCTAGTGAAAGTGTGTGCACAAGAACAAAGCACGTCACTTCTCATACAAAAGCGTCAAGAGCACAAAAATTCTACGCATGCATGGGTGTATCAAGCAAAATACAACAACTAATCAAATTGCATGGCTAGAATTATTTTTGGTATTTTTAATTTGTTAGTAGTATTTTTATGTGTTCGTTCACAGGGAAGGACTGATATCAATGTCAATCTCAAGTCTTTTATCTCTTGCAATTCAGAAGTGTGGAAGAATAGATTGGTGATTATGATTATTAACTAAATTAAACTAATAAACAAATAAAAACTATATAATAACGATGAGAGAAAATAATCCAAGATTTGGGGTTCTTCAATTGACTACCAAGAATGTCTAATTTGTGTCTCTTGTTAGTTAAAAACAATCCTTCTAAAGTTTATAAATTCCTCTCCCAAGGTAATTCATAATGCCTACAATCATCCCCTAATCGCCACTCCCATGGTCAATCAAAGTATAATCATAAACTATTAAAACCAAGGATTAACAGTTTCACAATTCCTTTATTAATCTCCCGATTCAATAATTAAATTGTGTCTATCATGTCATGTACTAGAATTACAACTCTTCTCCCGATTCGTTATAATCCCTATAGATTCAATCAAAAGTTAGCTACTCTTCTAATTGAGTTAAGCCCTCAATGACAGATTAACAATAACAATAGAAATCAAACAAACTCGATAAATCAACGAATACTACCCAACTCTTGGATAAAAGGAATTAACTACTCATAATTGAACAAAACAAGTATATATAAAAACCACAAATCATGAGTTTAGAATTTAAGAACAAAGAATACAAATCTTGAAGTGTCTTGAACTCCGGACGAATCCCTTCGCTCCTTCCTTCAATCTTCTTCTCCAATTGATTCTCTCCTTTTTCTCTCAAAAGTCTATCTCTAAAATAGTTCTAGAACTAAAAATATGAATAGTAATGAAAATAGGTTATGAATACCCTTACAATAATACCCTAGATGTGTTTATATCGGCTATAAAAGTCTTGCCCAATAAAAGTATTTTAATACTCTAAATAAATTACAAGTATGATTCCATAACTGAATAGGATTCCTTAATTAAAATTCGTAACTATATTTACTCCTCTGTTTCGGGGCTCTTCCAACTGGATTTTGTTTATTGGACCACCTCTGAATTAAAGATAATTCCACAAGCTTCGCGTGGACAGTAAGATCGTCAAATTCTGACTTCTGGAACTCAAGATATGGCCAAAACAGTGTAGCACAGCCCGTGTAGCCCAATAATACGAATTTTCTCCTATTTTATCTCCAAAATAGCTCTTTTTGCTCCAAATCCTTCCAAGTCATGAATTCTTTATTTCCTACAATAAAACAATAAAATCTATTAAATAAAAATCTAAATCAATGCAAAACACAATAAATATGAGAATAAAATCATCTAGAATATATATAAAAATATACTCTATCAGATATTACCTTTTATAAACACCTAAAAACATTAATCGTATCATATCTTCCAATCATTAATATTTCCTTTCGAATTAAAACACATTACCTTTTTAATTTAAAACTAATCTTACAATCATTAATATATACCCGAAAATATCACGTCGTATTTTTAAATCTATATTATATTATAAAAGACGAAATATAAAAGTTTTGGTACAGTACTTACCTTATTTAATTGTTTTACTTTATTACCCTTAATTATTTTACTTTATTATAAAAAATGAAACAAGATTTTTTCTTAAAATATTACACGTAACTCTTCCCAACACTTCTCCTAAATAATAAAATAATAATTAACCAATTACCTTTTTCATCTATTAACTTTTCTAATTTTTCTAACTGAAATCTTTTCTTTCCAAAAATATGTTAGTTCTAATTATTGAAATAAACTAATAATATTATAATTATTAATAACTACCTGATTATCTTTTTCAGCTAAAAGGTAATATCTTTTCTATATTTTCTAACTAAAAAATCTCATTTTCTTCTGAATAATAACTAACCAATTACCTTATTCAACTATTACTTTTTCTAACTTTTCTAACCAAAATCTATTTTTCCAGAAATATTATAATTACTAATAACTAAATGATTACCTTTTTCAGGTAAAAAATGAATATTAAAAATATGTCTTTTAATTTATAACATTTATACGTCAAAAATTGACTTGAATGCTTTATAATATTAGTCTTTTTATAGTTTATGGACGAAAAAATATGGTTGACGGGACTACGAGAAACTATTTAATAACTTCAATTTGAATGGTGTTTGAAGTAATAGCATTAAAGTATGATACATCTTACAATTATGAAGTCAAATTAGATTACTATAAAATTAAAAATTTTAAAAAATTTTATATATATCTATACTATACTATTATATTAAAGTCGAAACATTGAAAGTTTATCGATTTGATTTTCGATACGGTTATCCTAATTATTAAAATAAATTTTGGTTTTCGGTACGGTTATCCTAATTATTAAAATAAATAATAGAATAATATAATTAATGGTAATTAATCGATTGCCATTTTCATATTTATTTTTAGTTGATATCACCTTTTATAAATATCTAAATTAGTTATACCATATCTTCAATCATCAATGTTTATTTTCTAATTAAATACACTACCTTTTAATTTAAAACAATATAATTTTGCAATCATTAATGTTTACCCAAAAATATTACACCATGTTATCGTTAAATTTTTAGCAATTATAAAGTATATTTTATGATTAAATTACATTACTAAAGATTCAAGTTTCGAATACCGTAAACGACATATTTAACTTAAAATTTTATAACATAAATTTTAAATAATGCATATCATTAATTAAATTTATATTAATATAATTTTTAAAAATAATAATTATATAAAAACATAATTATATCATAAAATAAAATTTATAATCTATCAAAAGAAACCCGTGCATCGCACGAGTTATAATCTAGTAATATTTATATGTATACATATATTTTAAAATAATAACTTAAAGCAGTCGTGCGAAGTATATATTATAAAAGTAAGTTATTATATAAACTACTATTAAATGTACATCTAGTAACTTATTATATAAGCTACTATTAAATGTACATCTAGCATTGATCCTAGTTTGATATTTCATACTAACCGTTTGTTTACGTTTTGGTTGGGTACGAAAATTAAAGAAAATATAAAATAGCAAGATAAAGTAAATATCCTTTATATATATTATAGGCCAACAAGGCATTTCATGCTTATTTAGTATTTTACTAATTTGCCCTTCTATCATATTAATATAAAAAAATGTTTGTCATAAGAATTGAACCCATGACCTTTGTATAAAGAAAGGATAATTTTCACATCTCCAACCACTACACCAAAGAAATTTTTATAATCTTTTTATAACTCATTAAATACATACTCCAAGACCTCATTTGTTATAATGTTCAACATTTCTATTAATCCATATATTTTATAGTGAAACCCGAGCTGAATTGTTCATCGGACTAATCGTAGCTTTACCGAACAAAGTTCAAGTTTTAAATTACTCAATTCTTGAGGTTCGCGAGACTAATCGGACTTTTAATACTTAAATTTTTTAAATATTATAAATATCTTTCAATGTAAATTTTCAATATTTTATAAAATTCATATATTTTATCAAGTTAAACCCGTGTCGAACATAAGTCGAACCATTTATATTCAAACTTTTTTCACAATAGGTTAAATCGATTCAAGATTTCAAGTTTTATGAGTCAAGTTTCGAGGTTAAAATTAAAGGTTCGAGTTCAAGCTCGATGGAAGTTTTTAGCCGAGTTTGAGCTCGAGCGTGGCAATGTTCGACTCGAGTCGATTACACCCCACTCTCATTGCTATTGTGCAAAATATTTTGATAGACTAGAAAAAAAATAATTTAAGGAAAACAAAACAAAAATTATTGCAGATGAGATTTGAACTTCATATTATATATTAGATAAACATTTAGATAAAATACATAGTTAGGTCAAATTTTTTTATTAAAAAATAGATTATAGCTACTCTTTTAAAAATAATATATTTAAAATGTCTAATTGTATTATTGAAATATGATACTTAGTAGATAATATATCACAATGTACATGAATAGAAACCAAAATTTTAGCTAATTTTAATATAAATTATAATAAAATTAAATCACTATCACATAATCACTTCCACACCACCACGACCACGACATGTACCACTATCAAAATTACCAGAATTTTATATATAACAATGTAACAACATGAACACCACCACTTATACCACAAAAATCACCAATATCAAAGCAAAATCACTAGGAATTCAACTAAAGTTAGCAAAACTTAAACGTAAATGACTAAAAAATTTGAACGCAAATTACAAGAATATTCCAGATTTAGAATTGTGTAAATATTCAAAGTTGTTGGTAATGGTATTGATGGTAGTAAATTAAGTAAAAATGTCATCGATCGACGTTACAAACTTAGATCTATTGAGAGAGGGATTAATGGATTAGTGGAGGTGTGGTCAAGAATGTGACTGGAATTCGTGACAAACATGTTCATCAGTTACTTTGGAAATGGTGGTCGATTTGGTGACAACAAAATTAAAGATCGCAGAGTGACAATGGTATATACACACACTCCCTCTCTCTCACCCATTCACACACATTATACATATGTGTGTACATCATGAACGATGATGACAAATGGAATGAGGTGGTGATAATGGCAGTGTAAAGCAAGTGATGGTATCTAAGGTCGTCGAAAATAGAAGGGACATAGGAGTGGATGTTGGGAGAGGTTGAGATGTAAATTAGATTTGAATGTGTGGTTATGATTAGTTTTTGATTCTTATATCTATAAAAATATCATTTTGCACTTATCTATATATAAGCACGTGAGTCTACTAACTCGTGATTAGATTTTTAAATTACGTAGTGTTTAATCATTCCAAGTTATGTTTTTTAAATTGTTAGATGTGATTGTATTGTTATAATCATATATGAACTTTAGGTAAGAAATTTGAGTTATTACTTGTATCCATAAAAAATACCACTGATGTATAGTGTTTCAAAATTTAGAATCGTCTATTAAAAAAAATCAAAACAACAACATTTTATGAATTTAAATGGTGCCCGTGCTTTGCACGGGCTTTTATGCTAGTAGTGAGTAAAGTGTTGTAATTGATTAATATTTAATAATTGATATTTAATGTATAAATGAGTATATGAGAGAAAAGTAGTAAGTATAATTAATTTATAATTTTATAATTTTATAATTTTTGAAAATTATAAAAATGTAAAAAATCGGAAGAGATATAAAAAAGAAAATTGTAAAGAATGATTGGAACAAATCGAGAAAGCTACGATTTACTTCATGAATGAAATATTTATATGATATAAATATTTATAGGATCATAATCTACTGCAATGAAAATGTGAAATATATGCAGAACAATGATCACAGATTCGATCCACTGGATGGCACGAAAGTAAGTGGACTGACTGCATATTCGGTGGGCATGAGTGTGCTAGCAATTTTCCCGATGAGGTGCGTGAAAGTTGGCTTATGTACTTTTTAAAATAGTGCAAAACTATTGTTCTCCCAGTTCTCACGTATAAATTGTTCTCACCTAAATCATACCCTATATTTGTATATAAAATTTTTAACTTCTTCTTGTATAGACTGACTTTTTAATTATCACTTCTTGATTTTTAAAAATATCTAAAAAAATAGTGGGCTTTCAGTGTAGCCCTTTTCTCGCTAGCAAGGACTTACATAATCAAATGGGTTACAAATCCCATGTACAACCAAACCGAAAAAAAATTAAGTGAAGTCTAATTATCTAATCTGGGCTTTAATTGAAAAGCCCACTTAAAGGCCCAACCCAATAGGTCCACTGACACTTCCATTTCGTCTCTATAAACGAGTCACATAGACATACCTCGCAATTGTAAATGTTAAAACTGTAGTAACATTCTGTGATTCTAACAGCGAATTTCACGGCGATAAATTCGCGGCTATAGACACAACTATAGATACAAAGTAATCACAGTAATAATTTGAGCTACGATCATGGCGGAGAAGCAATTGATCGTCGTTGTTGAAGGCACTGCTGCTATGGGGCCCCACTGGCAAACAATTGTTACTGAATATCTCGACAAGATTATCAAGTAATTCACTAATTTACTCGAATTATATATTTAATTCTAATTTGTTTATAATTATTTACTGTTTTTATGTATTTTTTGTATGTGTAGTGATTTTGTACTGAAATTTAGGGTTTATGATTGTGATTGGAATTGTTGATTATAGTGTTTGTTTGTGTGTGATTGTGTTTACGGAATTACGGTAACTGATTCTTGTTGTTTTCGAAATGATTTTTTAGGTCGTTGTGCGGTTATGATGCCACCGGGCAGGTAAGGAATGCTTTCGGGTTTGTTTTTGTTGTTGTTACTTGTGTTTAGGAGTTATGTGTTGGTAATGTGTTTGTTTGATGAAATACGATGTCGATTTATCAGTAATACTGGCATTGTTGAACTAATTTATTATATACTATCATGTTGCTTGATGGTCATCAGATTCGTTACTTGTTTTGATTCATTATTACTTGTTTTGTAGAAGCCATCTGCTCCTGTTCCTCTAGTTGAGTTCTCGTTAGTTATGTTTAATACTCCTGGGAATTATAGTGGTACGTATTTCTTTAATCTTTATTAATGTTTGATGAAATTATTATTGATCATCTAGTTTTGAGTGATTAAAACACTTTTTCCATTTGGTTTTACTTTTTAATATTTCTAATTGGTCATCTACAATTCTTGCACCTTATGTTATCACGGGTGCACAATAATTGGTGTTAAATAACCACTCTCCCGAAATCTTATCTTAGGGTGCCAGGAGTAGTCCTTAATTGGAAATTTGGAATATATCCTATATTTAAAACTCTCCTTCGCTCATATGAGCTCAGATACCAATGTTAAGTAATCAACTCTACCAAAATTACGGGGTAGTTATGTTTTTACCCGAATTAGTTGTAAGATTCACCAAAAATATGGAAAAATATAATGCGTATATAATATTGTAGTTGCAATACAAATATTTATATTGATCAATATACAATGTTCTATAGTGAAATAAATTTACGAGTCATTAAGCACTGTTTTTAATTTTTGTTATTTCCAAAGTATTTGGTGAATGCTATTGCATTCTAGTGCATCACATGTCGTTATTAGTGAATTCTACAATGTAGAGATGTAAGTTAAGAATGTTTGTAGTTGAATATAATCCATAGTAAGTATATCATTAAGTTATTAGACCATTATCCAAAATATTAATCTATTGATTTTTTACTTGTGTATGTGTGTGTTTGTGTTATGACCAAAATGTAGTATATATTCTATTCCTTGTCCTATCATTGATTTATGTAATCATAGAGGCTGTTTAATAATAACGCACAAATATGCGCGCCTACCTTTATTGTTATCTTGGCAAGTGAGACTATTTTGGTGTAGCCCATTGATAGACCAGAAGTTAGAAGTTAGAGGTAGGTTAGTATATTCTTAATGGCTTAAATATAGCATATACACACATGGTCTGCTCAACTTTGATTTTTCAAAGGTCAAAATCTCGAGCTGACCTCGTCAAGTTTTACAAGTTATGAAAGTTATAAAATCCGAGTGTCGGACTTTATTTAAAATATGGTGAGACATGACTTTGTCCTTGTTGTGGGTACAAGCGACGTATCATATCTTTTTTATTATATGTAAATATATTGGACAGGATAAGAAAAACAAGTTTGGGGACTCGGGCAATTGAAAGCTAGTTTTTTTCTTAGACACCTGTTATTCTGAATTTTTGTTATAAAGACATGTCCTTTCATCAAGCCGGAAGTGGCATATTCTTCTTTTGTTCTCTCATTTTTCTTTTTGCATCCCAGTTCATATTATATGTGCTCTCTCAGTAGGTCAAAGTAACCAATATTTTATTGGAGGGATCGTACACAGAATAACCAATATTTTGTCCAAGGTCATGTCTTGGGATATGGTTATGGTGGCTGAAACCAAAGAGTCGGAGTGACAGAGCTCATGACTTTGTGGTTGATCTAGTATTTTGTAGAGCTTCCATTTTTTGGCCTTGATTCTGAAAATGTCTAAACGTTAGGTGAAAAGGCTTTATAGTTTTCAGACATCAGTAATTAAGTTACATAAATATCTCCATGCTTAAACAACACTTTGGTTCTTCTGATTCTTAATGATTGTCAATATATGTTGCAAGTACACATTGGTTTACTATGAAGATTTTATTGAAATTGACATTGTTGTGGTACCAAGGTGGACACTTTAATATGAGGAAATCTATAAACTACATCAAGGCCCTGCCTATAAATTTTGGACACTCTTTGATGGTTGATTTTTCATGAACTCTTTTTCGGCTGAAATTATTTGAATTGTGTATATTGTTTTTTAACACGGCCCAATTATATAGCATTTATGATTATGCTTCGGAGTTGATAACTAGGGTTTGTGAATATTATCTTCTCGCTCTCACATTTGTTCTGTTTGGTATCTTGTTTTAGTATTTTAATCTCTTATCATTATATTCTATGTGCAGCTTGCTTAGTTCAAAGGAGTGGCTGGACAAGAGATGTTGATAATTTTTACCAGTGGCTATCAGCTGTATCATTTTCTGGTGGTGGTTTCAGTGATGTTGCAATCGCTGAAGGGCTTGCTGAAGCTTTGATGGTGTGTAATGGTTTTTTTATAGCTTATTCATTGTTTATGGCTTAACATCTATTTCCTTACAGCGAATTCCTATAAGAGCTTCATAGTGTCTTTTACATCTTTTCTCAGTGCTCTTATTATTTTGCCTAGATTTTTCTAGCACATTTCTTATCTCAATGTTAAATATTAATATTGGATGATTATATGGTGGCATGTCCATTGTCCTGTGTTCTGAACCTCTGATAATGTATGAACTTCGAAAGTTTATTGTTCTAATCAGCACATGTAGGTAGAGATCAATTGGGTGGACAAAACTTTGATGAATGCTAAGCTCTATATGTTTAGTATCATCTGGAGTGACCTTGCTTGATATGTAAATTCGATAGAATATCGAACACAATTTGTTTTTGTACAATACTTATTCGTGCTGCTGCTTTTTTTTTTTTTGCTAAATTATTCTTGCTGCTTTTAATTATACTAATGCAATTCCATGTCTGTTGATCGATCAGATGTGCACTCCCTTGAATGGGAAACAACCTCATCCGAATGTAGATAGGCAAAGGCATTGCATTCTCGTTGCCGCAAGTAATCCATTTCCCTTGCCTACACCAGTTTTTCGACCACAGATTCCAAAGTTGGAGCAGAGTGAAAACACTGAGGCACAAAAAGAGAGCCGTATATCTGATGCTGAGACACTTGCTAAATTCTTTCCGCAGGTGGTATTCATTTTTCTGTACTTCCCGAGTTTATCACAAGGCAATTCTATCTAATGTTTTTAAAATTAGCTGATCATTTCATTTTACTGCAGTTATCTGTTTCTCTTTCAGTTATATCTCCTAAACAGCTTCCAAAACTTAAAGCAATCTACAATGCGGTAATGCTACAGTTTTTCCTTTTTTTATTTTCATTTTAAATTTGTTGGTTTATGTTACCTTGCTATTGTGCTCTTCAGAGTTGCAGTCTAGCGGTACATGCATTACTCTATGTTTCTTGTTTTTAGCTTCTGTTGTAGGCACCTGCATTCTAATTGAAAATCTTATGCATCATCATTTTGGGCTTTCTTGTTAGCAATTGATTACATTTTTGAAAATCAACTCGAGAGAACTAGTCGCTTTTCCCTAGATGGGCATAGATTAGCTGAAGTAATTCTCTTGCACTGAATTGAGTTTTCATGGTATTGCTTGTGTGGCATGGTAGGCATCATTTATTAAATTTGAGGCGGGGTAGCAGGTAAATACATAATAATTATAGGAAAAAAGAAGTAAATAATGCACAATCACCTCTGACAGTTGTCATTTACCTTGTCTAGAAAATCCCTTTTAAGCCTTCACTTCTAGTTACTTTGGATTTTAGATGAGATAACTTGAACTTGCACCGACAATCAACTACTACATGTTCTTGAAATTAGAAGCGCACACTTCTAAAAAAATAATATCTAGTCCGAAGTATGTTACTATATAGTTTATTTAATGGAGCACACCTAAGTGAAAGCTGTCAAAGTTTCATTACTGTCTGAAAGTTTAATACTTTCTGTTATCAACAATTTTTATTGCTCTGGTTGCCTTATAATCTTGGTACTTTCTATGTTAAGCTTCAGGTTTCTCTATTATTGACCTTTTTATGTGCACATCTGACATCTCTTTGTATAGATCGATGTTATTTTACAGTTCTCTTAATACACGGAAGTTAGTCAGTCACCAGAAATAATTGTTAATTTGATATGCGGGTCACTTTTATTTACAGGGAAAGCGCAATCCTCGAGCAGCAGATCTTCCTCTTGACAATGTTAAAAGCCCTTATCATCTTGTTTTACTATCTGAGAACTTCATAGAGGCTCGTGCGGCTTTAAGTCGGAATGGGATTGCTAACTTAGTATCAAATCATAGTCCTATGAAAGTTGATACGACTTCAGTTATGAAAGTAGATACTGCTTCAGTCCTTCCAGTTTCAGTGCCGCCTCCAACTTCTCTTCCTTCAGGTCTTTGACAACTTATAACATCTGAAATAACTCTGGTCTACAACCATGTTAAATTATCATTTGCTCTACCATAAGTTGTTAAGAAGATATGCAAAATTATGTAGATGTGTCTGAAGAGTCTGCTGGTATTAGCTAATATTAGAAGTTTTCAATTTAAAACAAAGCTGTTACGGGATTGGAAATTACTCTTACTAGTAAAACTGTGACTAAGGTATCTGCAGCATACCATTTGAATGGACTGGCTAATAAATTATGGGTGCACATGAGTTGTCATTTTTTGTTGTTTGCAATCTGTAATCTTTGTGGAAGATGCTAATTTTCTGTCTTCAATATCCAGCTAATGTATCTGTCGTGAATCGGCAACCAATAATTGTTGGAAATGTGACCCCGGCTACTGTAAAGATTGTAAGGCTCATTTATTATCCTCTCATTTCTCCTTTGCATTAAATAATTGTATGACGCTAAAAGTTTAGATGCTTGATCTGGTCATAGTTTCTTGAACTTTATTACAATATTAGTGGTCAGGATATAACTATGTACCCTTTCAGGAGCCAACCACTGTGACGTCGATGGTTTCTGGACCCGGATATACACATGTTTCATCAGTCCCTCGTGCTGCTTCACAAGGAGTTCCAACCTTGCAAACTTCTTCACCATTATCTGCTCCACAGGAGATGATCCCAACTACTGAAACCGTGCAAGATTTGAAACCTATGGTTACTGGTCTGACACAGTCCTTACGTCCAATGGGTCCAGCAGCAGCAAATGTAAGCATTCTAAACAACCTCTCTCAAGCACGGCAAGTGATGAATTCTGCAGCCCTTGCTGGCGGTACATCAATAGGACTTCAGTCGATGGGTGGAACACACATGGCAATGCATATGTCAAATATGATATCTAGTGGAATGGTGTCCTCTGTACCTCCTACACAAACTGTATTGTCTTCAGGCCAATCAGGCATGACATCGATGGCTACATCGGGACAACCAGGTATAACATCAATGGCTGGGAACGGAACATTAGCAGGAAATCCACAGGTTGCACTAAATGCCAATCCTGGTTCATTTGCTTCCGCATCTTCCAATCTTTCTGGAAATTCAAGCCTTGGCATGTCACAGCCAATGGTTAATCCTCAAGGAGGTGTTAGTATGGGTCAATCAGTACCTGTAGTGAGTCAAGGAAATATTTCATCAACACAAATGGTGCAAAATGGAATCGGAATGAATCAAAATATGATAAGTGGTGTTGGTCAATCTGGTATATCTTCTGCTAATAGCACAATGATGCCTACTCCTGGAATGGGTCAACAAGGACAACCTGGACCTCAGTCTCTTGGGATGGCGAACAATGCAGCAGCAAATATGACCCTTCCTTCACAAACAACGAATGCGATGCAATCAGCACAATCTAAATATGTGCGAGTATGGGAGGTAAATTACTTTTCTTCAGTAGTGAACTAAAATATTTTAGTGCTCAAGACTTGTGATATATTTAGGCAGTTTGGTGTTAAAACTGATTCAGATTATGGTATTGTATTGCACTATATTTAAGAAGGTACTTTTATCTAAATCGGGTCCATGCTAATATTAATATCGTCTTGCTTACATGTGCCCGGGGTCCATATGCTTAATTGGTTGGGCACTAAGCACATAAAGAGAACAAAAGTGATAATATCATAAAAATAATCACCTAATGTCCACTTCTCTCCTATTTCTCTTCTCTTTTCTTTTTTTTTTTCTTCCTCCCTGCTCCCTCCCTCTATTCCTTCTTTTCCTTCATTTTACTCTTTGTGTTTCTTTTAGGGTCTTTCCCTAGTAGCCATATATGATTTATAATTCTATAGTATTTAATCTGTAATTGAGAACAGAGTCTATACCTAGAAATATATGTATATTATTAAAAATATTGTCTACTATAACTTGAAAAGTTTTTTTTTTATGAATATGTACATAATCATAATTTTGGACAACAGTATCTTATGTAGGAATAAGTTTTTTGTATAATTATATTAATATAACTGTAACATACTTAAACCATTGGAATTAATATATTTTATATTTTAGAATTTTAAAATCTTTAACCATGGACGTTGAATAAGAGTTAAGCTATATAATATTTATGCATGATATATGTAACTGTAAGTTAAAGGTGAACATGTGTGTATATTTGAAATGTAGTAAATGGTAAATACCGTATTGCTTTCTGGACACCTTATCGGCATGGCATCCTCGCTCCCTTTTCAGTGCTTTAACGTCAATAATAGCAACGTTAGGGATATAATTAAACATCAGAAACATAGTTTTGCAAAATACATTTGGGATGTATAAAAATACATTGTATTTGAAGGATATTTTATTTTGCTGTTTCCTCATAGCATTCCGATAAGATTTAGTTGACCCATTTGACTTCTCTTTATTGTGCTTAATATTTTTGAAGCAGGAATATTAACATAATGTTTGTCTAGTAATGTTTTCTATTGATTGTATTCATATAACTTCTGAAATCCAGGGGATCATAAGTTGATTTTTGGGTGTATACACTCTGTCTGCTAATATTTACTTTTGCAGATGTGCAACTTAGTTACAAAAGCAGTGAAGACTTACTGACTGATCTAAATAATGCAGGGAAACTTATCTGGGCAGAGACAAGGCCAACCTGTGTTTATTACCAGATTAGAAGTACGTTTACACAGAACCAATGCGTTTTAATAATGCATTTCATCTATTTCATATTTATTTTACATAAATTTAAATTGGACTTTGCAAGTAAAATTTTAGTTTTAATTGTAGTATGACATTGTAGTCTTTTGTAGCATAGATATGACTATGCATGTGGAATCTCTTATACATCTATGTACGCATCGGTATTAAGAATTACCTCATTTGAACTTGGGACTCATGTTTTGCTTTCCATGTTGCAGGGGTACAGAAGTGCATCAGCTTCAGAGACGTAAGTACAGAGTGTTTTACTTTCATAAGAATTGTGTTTCAGATATCTATATATTACTGCTTGAACTTTCCATTGTACAAAACATTAAGGTCAGTTCTTTTATATTTTTTGTTTGGGAGATTTTCTTCCAGGATTTTAGGGAACAAAGAAAAAATTTTGTTTTAGGGTTTCAAGTATTTGTACCTAGGGATCATTAGTACTAGATAACGGGTAGGTGCAGTTTTAAGGTTGATGGTGTGTTTGTTCTAGGTTTATTATTTTTATAGGTAAATTTGGTGCAAGTCTGCCGTGCATATTCCCATCGAGAAGGGTAGATGAGGCAAAGGCTTTTGAGCTGCCCTAAATCCAAATTATACTTCGATCAGTGTTTTTTGATTCTTATAAACACATTCCCCTATCATATTTTATATTGACATGCCCTGTTTAAAATAATATATTTGTATATTGGTAATTGATTATTTCTTCATTTATTGATGTACGAATAAACTCACTAAATTAATTTATTGTTTAGCCTTGTTGGTGTTAGCTTGTTAAGTAACTTTATATCAATTTACTATGTGAGTAATGATGTAATTCCGAGTAATTTTGTGTAAAGTGTCATGTTGTATGAACACATTTGATTTTTAGTCAAATCTCTATTGTTTATTCCTTATAACCCATACATGTTGTAAGAACTTTAGAGGGAATAATTTCTATTGTGTCAAGTCACACGAAAAAAAACACTTATGGAATGCTATATGTGGCTGATTAATTTTGTAAAATTTGATTATCCTTAAAATTTTCGGAGAGTGTTTAATTGTTAAAGATGCTCACTAAATTTTGGCACAAGTAAACAATGAGATAAAATTTGTTTTAAAGATGAATGAAACCTATTATTATGGTTAAAGGCTTGAAGCACGTCTTGCTAGTCTACTGAAGATAATTTTGTGTTCTTTTTCTTGCTCCAGGCTGGCAGCTAATTGGCCTCCAACTATGCAAATCGTAAGGCTAATATCACAGGACCACATGAATAACAAGTAATTTCCTTGGTTCTTATTGTAGTAATGTAGTTACATGCTTCTGTTTCATTAAATATTGCTGCTCTGTCTGTTATTATGGTCATTATGTGCATCTACTTTCTTTTCAACACCAGGCAATATGTTGGGAAGGCAGATTTTCTAGTTTTTCGGGCAATGAATCAGCATGGTTTTCTTGGGCAGCTGCAAGAAAAAAAGCTTGTAAGTCATGTCAAAGGCTTTCACTGAATGTTTTTTAATAAGGGCTCGTGAATTATAATTATGATGTACTAGAGTAGTTAAAATGAAAAGCATCCATGTTGAATTCTCTCTGTGGAAGCGCAGTACTAAAAGACAATGAGAACTACTATTTTTACTCAACATATTAAAAGTCATGAACTATGAAGACTATCATTAAAGAGAAAGTGACACCTAATATCATTAAGATAAGAAAAAGTCCCGCTCTACTAAACATATTTGTGCATTTTCCAAAATTCTTGCATTATGTTTACAGATGTATCTTCTGCAGGGCACATATCTTCAGAAACATTATGCATGTGTGTTGTCTACACTAACTTGACAAGGTTGACAGCAAGAGGTTTCGAGTCACTTGTCACTAACTTCTATAATATGTTATTTTTCACCTTATTAGGTTTAAATTAAGTGAGCAGAGTTTATACGATTAAAACCATATCGTAAATTCTGGTTCAATTGAGTTCAAATTAAATGGTTAAGCGGGGACCAGAGTAGAGGGGCATCATTAATATGGGACTCATGTTGCTTTATAAAATGAAGAGTAAAGTAAGATAAACCATATATTTGTTTAGTTTACAATTAACCATTTGTAAGTTTCAAGAGACAAAATACCATAAGGTAGCTATTTGGCAAGTTACATTAGTACCATTTATATCGTATGAGCATTTAAAAAACTGATCCCTTGTCTTCGATTTTGTACGGACAGATGTGGTTGGTTGCATGTTTTGACCAAAATGGTCATTTATAATGTACTTAAAAGTTGAAGGGTAAGAGTATATTTCTGAATGGAGTAAAACAAAACAAATTCATAGACAGCAAGGTGCAGGAAAGTGTCAATACAACCAGTGGAAGTTTTTTTTTTGCTTAAAATTTAGGTCACTAATACAATATATACAAGCTACTTCTCAACTGAATATATAATTTTACCCTGTCTCAAGAGATTCCAATTGCAGAAGCACAACTGCTGATAGCCCAAATGCAAGTTTGGACTCCTAATGTTCTTATAAATCCACTACGAGAACAGTTTCATCTAGAAATTTTAAGTTAAGTTGATTTGAACTCTTAGAATAAGGTTGCAAAGTCAATGTTTGCCATATCCCAGGAGTCTTAGCTCAGAATCACAATTGCTGATTCAAATTCTATAGCCCAGATGAAAGTTATGGACTCATTATGTTCATGAATCCATCAGAGGACCTTTTACACACAATTTCTTTTGGTAATGTTAAGTTCAGTTGACCTAGAACTCTAGGAATAAGGATGAAAAATCATAATGGGTGGTTGAAGTTCTAGAATTAAAGTCAGAGTGAGCAGAGTTAATGCTGACCTATCTTAAGGTTTAAAACACTTAAAGCCTATATAATCGTTATTGTAGATAGGATGTTGTGGGTACCTTGTAGTTGTTAAATGATGTTTGTAAGAGTGTCCTGTATATGAACTGCCAGATTGAAGGATTAATTGTTCATTAAGAATATTCTGTGGCTGGTATATGGTGGATCAGAAGCTACAGAAGTTCTGTGCGACGTACTGCACAGTGCTTGCCTCTATCCCAATTATTATATCATCTGATTATTTGCTGATCTACTTTTGAGTGTCGAAAATTTTTATTTGGAGTAACTGATGTTATGCCCCTATTGAGATAAAAACGGAACCTGACTGAATACTGTTTAAACAGAAATTCCTATTTCCTGAAATTAAAAGTTACATTTTGTGTGGAACCCAAAGGGTAGTTATTTATTTCTGCTGTTTAACTTAATGCCACATCTGTTATAATGAAATGAGCAATCAAGTGGATATTGTGTTGCATAATTTTTGTTTCCTATATCATATTTAATCTGTTTTGTCATCCTTGCACCTGATAATTTGAAGAGGATTTACAGTGATCTGACTTGGTTCATGAAGTCAATATGTATCAATCTCTTGAGGAGTAACATTATATAAATTCCTTAACACCCAAGTTCTGTGTTGACATCTTTGTTATAAACATCTAGTGTGCAGTTATTCAGTTGCCGTCGCAGACATTGCTGCTATCAGTTTCCGATAAAGCCTGTCGTTTAATTGGAATGCTATTTCCTGGGGTAAGTGGAACCTCACTGATTATCTAGAGACATTTGTAGATTGCTTTTATTTGAGTCTGCTACTCTACTCGGTTTCACCACCACAATTTCAGGACATGGTCGTGTTCAAACCACAGATATCCAATCAACAGCAACAACACCAGCAGCTACAACCACAGCAGCAGCATCCACAGCTACAACACCAGCAGCAGCTTCAACAGCTTCAGCAACAGCCTCTCCCGCAGATTCCGCAGCAGCAACAGATTCCGCAGCTGCAGCAGCAGATTCCGCAGTTGCAGCAACAGCAACAGCAACAGCAGATTCCGCAGTTGCAACAGCAACAGCAGATTCCGCAGTTGCAGCAGCAGCAACAGATTTCCCAGATACAGCAGCAGCAGCAGCAGCAAATTCCCCAGATGCAACCTCAGCAGCAAATGCAGCAGCAGCAGCAAGTTCCCCAGATGCAACAACATATCCCACAAATGCAACAACCGCCATCACAGCAGCAACAAATGGTTGGGACAGGAATGGGCCAAGCTTATGTTCAAGGTCAGGGTCGATCACAGATGGTAAGTCAAGGGCAAGTTACATCTCAAGGTCCACCAACCATGTCTGGAGGAGGGGGATATCTAAGTTGATTTTTTTTTTTGTTTTGTTTGAGTATTAGTAGTACTAGTAAGATAAAAACTAAAAACTGTCCTAGTACTTTGTACATTTAGTAGAAATTGGTTCATTGTAATTTAGTCCGGTTAATGAGGATGTTATTCTCATGTGTAACTCTTGTTGATGGATTTGATTGGTTATGTGGGGAACTCATTCTCATTAACCATGTAACTCAATCTTGGCTTACCCATGAAAATCCAAATATTCTGTCCTCATTTTCTTTCATTCCCCTTTGACATTGTGAACTAATACAAGCTTATAAAGATTATTAAATTTTAAGTGATGTAGTGCATAAAACTGGTTTATTGACAGTTCGTAGTACCTTTTGAATCTTGAATACTACTCCCTCCGTCCCACCCATATGTTCACATATGGGTTCGGGCACGGAGGTCAAGGAAATATATAAAGAAAGGGGTGAAAAGTAAGAAAATTGAGTAAAGTGGTGGGATCCATAAATATATAATGTATAAAGTGGGTATAGTGGAGGAGAAAAGTGAGTAAAGTAGTGGGACCCATAAATATATAATGTATAAAGTTTACTCCCTCCGTCTCTAAATACTTTTCCCATTTGAGTTGGACACGTTTGCCAACGCACACTTTTGATCGTTAATATCTTCAATTTTGTATTAGTATTAAATATAAAAACTTCACTGTATTAAAATACTTACAAATACGAATCCAACAAGATCACTCATGACTATATTTGGTCTTATAGATTAGACGTAAATTAGTAATTTGTTTCATGTTATGAACAGTCCCGACATATCAAACGAGAGTAGCATTATGAGACGGAGGGAGTACTATTTTAGGAAATGTGAAGAATTGGATGGGACATCCCAAAAAGGAAAGTGTGAAGAAATGGATGGGACAGAGGGAGTAGTCAATTATGTGGGCCGACTTTGCTTAATTTTAACACGCTTAAAATGATCACATTGGCATGTGAGTGCTACCAAAGTAATATTTGCTTTGCTGAACCCATTGTCTTAGCAAGGTGATAGTTAAAGGTGAGCAAAAAACCGAATTAAAATCGAAATCGAACCGAAACCGGTCGAAATCGAACCGAAAAAACCGAAACCGAAATCGAACCGGCGGTTGCGGTTTTTGATTTTTAAAAACCGAGACTTTCGGTTCCGGTTTCGGTTTTAGGTTAAAACCGAACCGGTTAAAACCGAACCGGTTAAAACCGAACCGAACCGATTATTAAAATAAATAAATAAATATATAATTTACATGTATTCCTAAAATACACTTTCTTCTTCTTGAAGAAAATTATTGAGTTATCTGATTTCGTATAACATTGTAACTTTTTTCATCTTTGACACAGTATTGTATCTTTATAATACAGAAAAATAAACTATCTTCGACAATCACGAGATTGAGGAAACCATCTGGACAACATATAGTATTTTGCTTGAACAATCAATGCAAAAAGGGCATAGCACAGAAGATGCAGCAATGCAACAATTGAGTACCTGCAGATATTTTTCATAGATAAGATATGCATAAGATATTTTTCACATATTTAAAGTGACTTTGTTTAAACAGCTCAATAACTTTGTTTTAAACTCATTCAACACCTCAATCACTTTATTTAAAAATCGAGAGCATTATAATTTATAAATTTAAAGTCTTGAAATATATTTATGATTTTTTCGTTCGATTTTATAACCGAAACCAAACTGTTTAAAACCGAACCGAGCTTTCTAAAACCGAAACCGAAACCGACGGTTCGGTTGCGGTTGCGGTTTTCAATTTTTAAAACCGAAGACATGTGGTTTCGGGTTCGGGGCAAAACCGCCCCGAACCGAACCGTGCTCTCCCCTAGTGATAGTTGCTTACTATACCCGTATGGAACCGATAGTGAGATTATTACATGAAAAATGGAATCTAAAGCATTGATATCTGAAATGATAGCTTGCATAAGTTATACTTAGAAAACATGTTGATATCTGAAATGATAGCTTGCATAAGTTATACTTAGAAAACATGTTGTTACTTTCAAAAATCGAAAACCAGCAAAGGTTTAGAGATAAATGGTGCTGTTGATGTAGTTTTCTACAATATACATCGATATAGAAAGGTGTTGTCGAATAGGACCCATGGTAACACTTACACGTACATTTTACGTGAGTCGCTAAGAACATCTAGTGTGCAGAATGAAATTTTAGTATGAATTGTTTATTTCTGTGCACTTCTGCGGTTAAAAGTTCAAATAACTTCTTTTCTGAATGCTAATACCCTAACTTTTTTTTAATTTTTTTTTAAAATAAAAGTTTAAATATTAAATTTATATTCAAAAGAAAAAATAATTTAAAATAATTAATGGAACTATCTTCAGAAATATTTGTCTCAAGAGTATAGCTTAAAAAGTTGTTAACAGGAGTGGAATGCTCGTCTTCATTATTCTTGTTCTTCCGGTCTCTCTTCATTTCAAATGGTGATCACTATAGAAGTAGTCATGGGGGACAGTCTATTTGAGCTCAAAATAAAAAAGAATGGTCTCTGAAGATTTCTCCTAAATTTCGTTATTTTATTGATCTTGCAATGATTTTTGCATTTACCCGAGTTTTATTATTGTCGTGATTTTGAGCTTGTTCATCACACTTCCTGGTGTATTTGCTGATTGTTATTTCTGTAAAAACAATAAGCAAATACAGAAAAAAAAAAGAACTTCGATCCAAGATGCATAAATTTGTTATTTTAAACCTACCTGCTTCCCCAAGGTGATATGTGCACATTATGTGGTTATATAGGTGCACACAATATTAATAATGAGACCAAAATGTTCTTAAATTCTCTTTTTTTTCAATTAATTATTTTGTCATTGTACTATTTAGTTTTATTATAAAAAATGGAGGTAAATTTAGACTTCATTAAGGTCAAATAAAAATAAACAAGTCATACTTTAAAGTTCTGTGAAATGACATATAAAAATTTATATATATATATATAGGGGTTGATTCACATGAGAACCATTATCTAACAGAGAACCGGAGAACCACTGGATCCTACTGTAGAACATATTTTGTTTCGTAATAAAAATATATTGTCCTGCTATTGAATTTCAAAATTATGCACATGAAATTAAAATTTCTACAATTGAAATTGCTTCTTTTTCAAAGTTTTGCACATGACATTAAAAGTTCTACAACTGAACTTGCTTTTTCTACAAAGTTCTACGACTGAACTTACTTTTTTCAACAAATATTCTATTGCTGAACTTAAAGTTCCGCTGTTGAACTTAAAGTTCCGCTGCTGAACTTATTAGAGTTCTCTGGTTCTCAGTTTAGTGTGGTTCTCCATAGAGCGTGACCCATATATATATATATATATATGAATGATTCTATTATTAGTATAAAAATAAATTTAAGATTGTGCATGCAATTTATGTAGACACTAACAAATAACTTCTATTTAATAAATTATAAGAACTTAAATTATAAGAAACTAACAAATAACATCTATTTAAATAAAAGTAAAAAAAGTGACTAGTTTAAGCCTAAATAAACATACAAATAATCTTTTCACAACTACTTTTAAATTTTTCATGGTAAACTTATTTACTCAAGAACATTTAATCATATTTTCTTTTTGAAATATTTTACATACTTAGTAAGTGTTGAGTATTGAACACAGTAAAAGAATACAGAGGGGGTGAATGGATTCTTGAACTTTTCTTTGTTCGAGTCTATGTAGCAAGAGTGTTTGTGTGTGCAAGAGTGAAGGTGCGGATAAAGAACAACACAAGACACAATATCACTTTAATCTAATATATTATTAGATAAAAGTTGCTACAATCTGTGAATACAAATGATAGTATTCTCAGCTTCGTTTTTCTCAGAGAGATACAGCTTACAGCGTATGAAAAACTTGACTCACAAAGTTCACAAAATTCAATTACTAAGGAAGTGAGGTTGTATCCTTATAGAACATGGATACAACCTACTTACTACAAATAAGGTAGCTGAACAAATTACTTTCTAGTCTGTCTATCCTTTTTGAGTAAGTGTCCAAACGGTTACAGATTTGACTTTGCAAAGCCTGTTCAGATCCACTTCTTTAGCCCCTTGTCTCTTCTATATCTCTCCAAGCTTCCTTGTAGGCTTTTCCAGAGCACGTTACAGATTGTGGTCCATAAAGTGCATTGGCTTGTTGCAGGTTTCTGACTTGTACAATTTCTTCAGTATTTTGTCTCCAAGAATGTATTCGAGAAGTGACTAAGTAGTTGATTCGAGAACTAGAATTGACTTGATCGATAACTCTGAGTTCTCGAATCACTGTTATATTGACATATCGAACCACTTCTCGAATAGCTCTTTTCCATCAGGATTCCTTGAGTTGTCGAATAGAACATTTGACTTATCGAATCCTCGAGATATCGAATAGCTTTCTGAGTCCTTGAGATATCGAATGGAACTTTGACTTGTTGACTCTTTGAGAACTCGAATACCACTTTGACTTGTTGACTTCCTGAGTTCTCGAATAGAGTACATAGACATATCGAGTCTCTGAGATATCGAACAATGTATTCAGAGATATCGAATAGTGTCTTGAGATATCGAATCTCTGACTTCTCGAATGCTGGACTTCTCGAATAGACAAATATACTTCTCGAATTGGTACTTAGGCAAATTCTTCATTTCTTCAAATCCCAACTGTGATTATTTGACAGTCTTTATCTTCTTGCTTGAGGCATGAACCTTGGAACTTCTTTCAAGCATTATTCTTGACTTTATAAGTACAGTTACACAACTAGGATTTGATGCCTACTACAAGTACAATACAAACAGAAACTCTACAACTAGAGGTTCCCTCAGTTAAGAGGTCATGTAAGTAATGCAAAGCATTACAAACAATTAGGCTTGTTATTAGATGTATACAGGCATGCCTCTGTAACTAACAATCTCCCCCAAATTGTGAGTGAGACCCTTAGTCACAATTTCATGTCTGATAACAAGCCTAACATACATAAAGATAAAACTTTAAAGGTACAGGTATGTAGATTGATTGAGCACGTGAATGAAATTACAAGATAAACAATCTTACAGTATGATGAAATACTAGTCATTCTCATTTGATTCCATCTCCATTGCCTTGGCTTGTAGATCATCATATGCTTTCTGTCTTCTTTTTTTCTCCTTTCTTGCATTCTCATCCATGGCATTTATGATCTCAGCTAAGGCATCCAACTCTTCAAGCAGAATAGAATTCTTGAAATCTTCAAGTACTGGCTTCAGAATGTTGGCAGGATAGTGATTGAGTAGGTCCATTCTTATATTGACATTATCTCCATTTCTCCTCCTATACTTCACCAAATAGGGATTGAACTGAACTCTAAACAATCCTTTTGCCCTTCGCTTTTCTGCTTCAGCTTCCAGTCTATCAATTTCTTTCTCCCTTTCTAGCCATTTCTCAAAGCATCCCTTCCTTATCTTATCAGCATAGTCTCTTTTCATTTTTACAAAATCAATCAACTCCAGCTTCCATACTTTCTCCACCTTGTCTTCAGAATTCAATAATGCAATAATTCTTTCTATTTCATATAGCTTGCCCCAATTTTGACACTGTCCTTGTTTGAATTTCTTCTCTCTTCCATCAGTATATCTAATCTCAAGGCAGTTATTCAAAATGGCAGCATAGTAGATTCTTTGAGCTCTTAGATATTGCAATTGGTCTTCATCGAAATCTTCATCTAATGGTTGGAGTTTTAAACCTGGATAAATTGTCAGAGTCCTTGATTTGGATAGCTTTGGTTTCCTTGCAGCTTGTTTGAATTTGATCCTTTTTACATGGTTGCTTGGCTGAAATCTTTGACCTTTGTTGGTAGACCATAGTAGTGTTCCATTAGCAGTTTGCTTTCTGAAACATACACATGGTTTCTTGGCTTGAATCTTCTTATCTTCTTGAGGTGGCAAAACAGTTGCAGAAGCCATTGAATCAGATTTTGGTAGGTCATCACCAACAGTATTCACCCTAGACTCAAAGTCTTGTGTTGTGGTGAGCTTACTGCTAGCAATGCCTAAGGCTTGCTGTTTTCCAATCTTCCTCACATAGACTTTTCCTTAGTCATCATCATCTTTCTTCTTCTTGTCATCCTTCTTCTTCTTTTCATTTTAATCACCCTTATCTCTCCTGTGATGTCTCCTCCTCTCATCACTTTTGTCTTCAGAGTCATCATCCTTATTTCTCCTAGGTTGAGCCCTCTCTGGAGTTTCACCAGTTGCTATAAAAGATCTGAGAATGTGCAGTGCTTCAATTTCTTCATCATTTCTGGCTCCAACCTTCTTCTGTAGTTGATCAATGATAGCAATGACCAGTCTGTGATTTTGAGAAGTGAGATCATGGGGAATGACCAATTGCTTGATGTCTTCAATTTTGGTGCCAGACTGATAGATGATTGTCCATGGCTTCTTGATCACTTCTGGCAGCCTTGAAGGTTGGCCATTCCTCAAATCATCAAACAGACTTTTGTTGTTCTCATTTCTCTTCTCAATAAGCTAAAGTATGGCATCTATCTCTGAGTGTTTTAGGGCTTGTAGAGTCTTGTATGTTAGATGCCATATCTTTAATTTGGATATCATCACTATCTCCTTGAACCATAGACTATTGACTTTCTTGGGGACGATAGTGATGTAATCAATCTGTTCCTTCAACTCCCTCAGATAGAACTGAGTGTCACCAGCCTGTTCCCTTGTGGCTTTCAGAAACTCCAAGAAGGCTTTATCATGATAAACATTTGAGTTAGCAACTTCTTGTAGCTTGGCCTCAGTAATAACTTTGACTTCTATAGGCTTGGCACTTTCAGATATGGAGGATGAAGGTTTGTCAGATGGCATACTCCCTGTAACCACTATGGTTGTGATAGATTGCTTCTGACCACCAGGAGTAATGATATGCACAGTTGGTAAAGTAACAACTGGCAGTGAAGTAGGAGGCTCATCAACTTTAGATTTCCCTTTTCCTGGCACATTAGTTAGAGATTTAGAAGCCCTTTGGTGACCACCCTCATTTAGCTGAATGCCTTTCTCCTTAGACTTCTCCCCCTTAGGATTTGAGTTTCTTGTCCTCTTCTCCCCCTTAGGCTTGTTGTCAGGCACAGAGGCTTTAGAATTGACCTTTGGGTTTGAAGATTCTTCAAGTAGAGGGAGACCCATATGCTTCATCATAGCAGCCAACATAGATTGTTGATGCAGAAGAACATCAGCTGTGGTGGTTGCTTGAGTGTCCAACTGATCATTGAGAAGTGCAACCTTGTCTGTAAGATGAGCATTGGACTTAGTGAGAGTAGCCACCTCCTTTTCAAGAGTATCCACTTTAGTGAATAGCTCATGTGCCCTGAAACCAGAGAGTGATTGATCCTTGAGTCTCTGGACTTCATACTTGGTCATGTCATGAACAGGGACCTCAGTTACCAGCTTATCCCCATATTGATTCTTGAATAGTGTTCTCAGCATGGCATTTGAGTCTGTGGTTTGATCAGACAGAGATTGAAACTTATGCCCCAGCCCTGTGACAGTATACTTGAGAAGGGCCAAGCCATTGTCCATTTTGATACAGCTAGACTTGCAGGCTAGAATTTCCTTGACCACAGTCTCCAGTTGAGGGAATTTGGAATCAAAAGCCCTTTTTAACTCATGCACCTCCTTGGTTGTGGCTGTACACACTTCTGTGACTTCTGTCTTGAGACCCTTGCCAAGGTAGTGTGCAGCCTTGAGAATTCCCTTGTAACTGTCATTGACTGCTTCATACACAGCACTAGGGGTGAGAGATTTGGCATTGGACCCTAGTGAAGTGATGTACTCTTCTCTGAGGTACTGTAGGCCTTCTGAGAGAGGAATGTCATATTTTCCTTGAAGCCAGGCATCTATATTGCCTTCTCTCTCAGACTCATCCACAATTTTGGCCTGTTGTTGCTCCACATCCTCTTTATGGCACAGGAGAATAGCTTCATAGTCAGGATTGGGCAGGTTGGCAGTGAGGAGGTGCTGTGCAATCTTTGTGAACTCAGGGATCTGATCCACAATTAAGCTTTGAAGTGCTTCAACCGTCAATTGTTGTGGAACAGACCCTGATCCTGAAGCACTGTCATGGTGCACAGGCTTCAGCCATTGTGACATAAAGTCAGAGCTAGAGCTAGGCAAGCTAGACTCCTCAGTTACAGATGCAACTTTTGTAACCGGATGGATTGACTCTACTACTGGTGTCTCCACAGAAGTGGGATGAGTTACACCAGCAGTTGACACAGGCACAGAGTCTCTAGTGAAAACTAGTGGAACCTCTGTGTTTGTGATGGTGTCATTAGGAGATGCCCCAGCATGCATTCCCTCACCATCTAAATGTGGGTCCTGGGTGGTGAACAAGGTGTCATGCACCAAGTCACTTGAGTTCATTGGCTCATCAAGAGAAAAGAATTCTTGATGATCAATGCTTTGCTCCTCAATTGCTTGAGTTGCAGGCTGCAAAGAAATATGAGATGAAGATTCTGGAAGAGTAGTGTGTTGTAGAGTAGATTTTGGCAACTCCCCCTGAGAGATAGAGGGAGTTTCAAGTATGATGTGCTCTCCACTCAGTGTAGTGCCAGCCTTATCACTCCCATGTGCTGACTCAATACAAGAAGGTGCATTGGGGAGGATGCTTGATTCTATAGATGCACCCTGTTGAGAGGACACATCTAGTGAGCTGTTTGCTCCTGATTTTACAACTTCAGCCATTTGTGTGACTGAAGAGGTGGTCTTAGTTTTCTTCTTCTTCTTTGTCCTTAGTAAGGGTGACTCTGGTTCCTCACTTTCTAGACCTAGTTCAACAGCTAATGCTGCTTCAGATAGAATATTTAAGGGTGCAGACATTACTTCCTTTCTCTTCTTTTTACTAACATCACCCTTTTGAGAGGATGATGCAGTTGGCTCAGTAATTGGTAAAGTGTTTGGTTGAGAGGGTTGGTTAGCTAGCCCTGGGTTAGCATTTTGTTCTACTTGCTTGGGCTTAGCTAACTCAGACTTAGAGGCAAATGTTGGCATGTTGTGGGGGTAAGTTCTAAACAAACTCTCCATATGGGGAGTTATGTTAAGTCTTACATCCACATCATTCCTAGTCTCCAAATTACCAAAAATGAGTTTGGTCATGGATTTAGGATAGCCTATTCTATTTTTATTCATCCCATCTAATTCAATCAATTTAACATCTAAGAAATTAAGGACAGATTGAATAAAACGAGGGAAGAAAATTTCATTACCTCACTTGGCTGAATTCTTACCAAGTCTCCCATACAGCTCTTGCAGAATGATGAGACCAACGTCTATCTTCTTTCCATAAGCTAATGCATAGCCTATTTGCTGTGCAGGAGTACTGATTTGGTCATAGCTGGATTTTCTTGCAGTGAAGACTTGAAGAAGTGTAGCAAACACATAACTCCATTCCTTTCTCAAATGCTTCCTGTTAAAGTGCCCAAGACTGATTCTGTCTGCATATTTGATGAAATCAAAGAAGTCTTCCAATTCAGCATTTGTAGCAAGTGGGTCATACGCCTCTCCTTTGGTACCCATCCCAAGTGCCTCATTCATATCCTCTGTGGTGATGGTGATATTTTTGTCTTGAATCTTGCAGTAGATGATGTACGAGGTTATTGCAGAGTCAAGGGCCACCACCTCCACTGTAGCAGACTACCAAAACTGTTCTAGAATGTCGAGATACAGAGTTGGGTTAACAGATAGAGCATTCTTGATGTACGATTCAGACATCCACTTCACAAAGCACTTGAAATTAACGTTGGGTGCTTCAACATCACTAGTTAGAGCAATGAAATTGGTGTTGAACTTTACTGTTGTCATTTGTGTAAGAGAGAAGAGAGAGGAATCGAAGGTTGAAGAAGAAATTTAGCTTTTGCAGTTAGGGCTTCAGAGGTTTTGGGAGTTTGGATGCTTGAGAAATCGAATGAAATGAATCGAATAGATGTGAAATTGTATAAGTATGAAGTACTTGAATTGTCGATTAGATGTATGTTATGTATCGACAAGTCAGGCATTCGAGAAGTAGAAAACAACTATTCGATAAGTCAAGAAAGGCTCATTCGACAACTCAAGCAGGTTGTAGCTCACAGTTGGCAGTTATCTAACTTAGAAATAAATCTAAATTAGGTAAAATATGTTTTTATGAGTAATTCTGAATTCTGAATAAAAATCCAAAATCGGTTAAAATTCACCGAGAAATCAAGCTTTTCAAATGATTCGAGAACTCAAATATAGTATTCGAGAACTCAGTCAATCGAGAACTAAAACACTATATTCGAGAAGTCAAGGAAACCTCTATTCGAGAACTCTAAAAGACTCTATTCGAGAACTCGAGAGTGCTCTAAAGAGACTTGTTAGAGATGTCGAATAGTGAATCACTTGAGAAGTCTAACTTGTCGAATTATACTCATAGAAACTCAATTTTCACTATCTTTTCAAAATTTACCAGCCATATTCATTCACGAATATTCTAGCAAATTAAACAGTGATTTTCTAAAAATTTCATAGAAATTTCAAGTTAACAAGAGAATATGATTTTCCAAATATTCAATAGATTTGAAATATTTATAAATCATATTTTAGCCTACACTTACTCCAAAAATATTGAGAATTTAGATAAAGTAAGTGTTTACTGCTGCAACAATCTAGATGCTGTATTCACTTAGCCAGAATCTGAAGAATTCAGCATTCCAATCTCACTAACCAACCTTGTAAAGGTGGCTTCATCTAATGGCTTAGTGAATATATCAGCTAGTTGTTTATCTGTAGAAACATAATGCAACTCAATGGTTCCATTAGTTGCATGTTCCCTTATGAAATGATATCTGATGTCAATGTGCTTTGTCCTAGAATGATTGACAGGATTGGCAACTATAGAGATTGCACTTGTGTTGTCACACATGATTGGAATTCTTTCCATTAACACAAGTCCATAATCTCTAAGTTGATTTCTAATCCAAAGCACTTGAGCACAGCAACTTCCAGCAGCTATGTATTCAGCCTCAGCTGTAGAAGTTGACACAGATTGTTGCTTCTTGCTATACCAAGAAACTGGCAGCTTCCTGAGGTGCTTTTCCTATCCACTCTGCATCCAGCATAATCAGCATCAGAATAACCAACCAGATTGAACCCTGTGTCCTTAGGATACCATAATCCCAAGTTAGGAGTGCCCTTCAGATATCTAAAGATCCTTTTTATTGCAGTCAAATGTGATTCCTTTGGATTTGATTGAAACCTTGCACACAAGCATGTAGCAAACATGATGTCTGGCCTACTTGCAGTGAGGTAGAGTAGAGAACCAACCATGCCTCTGTAGACTGAGATATCTACTCTCTTGCCTTTAGCATCTTCATCCAATTTAGTGGCAGTGGCCATGGGTGTCTTGGCAGGTGAACAATCTTCCAAGTCAAACTTCTTCAATAAATCCTTGATGTACTTGGTTTGACTGATAAAGATACCATCCTTCCTTTGACTGACTTGCAACCCTAGAAAGAATGTCAACTCTCCCATCATACTCATCTCATATCTGCTCTGCATGAGTTTAGAAAATTTCTCACACAGCTTCTCATTTGTAGAACCAAAAATGATATCATCCATATAGATCTGAACTAGGATAAGATCATCACCATGCTTCTTGTAAAATAGTGTCTTGTCCAGTGTGCCTCTAGTGAATTGATTCTCAAGAAGAAATTGTGATAAAGTATCATACCATGCCCTTGGAGCCTGCTTAAGTCCATACAGTGCCTTAAGCAGTCTGTAAACAAATTCTGGGAAGTGTGGATCCTCAAAGCCAGGTGGTTGTTGCACACAAACTTCTTCTTCCAACTCTCCATTCAGAAATGCACTCTTGACATCCATTTGATATATTTTAAAGTTTGAATGAGCAACAAATGCCAAGAATATTCTGATGGCTTCCAATCTAGCAACAGGGGAAAATGTCTCATCATAATCAATGCCTTCCTGTTGAGAGTATCCTTTTGCAACCAACCTTGCTTTGTTCCTTATAATTACACCATCTTCATCCATCTTATTCCTCAGAACCCATTTTGTTCCAACAATGGTTCTATTCTTTGGTGCAGGCACAAGTTCCCAAACTTTGTTCCTTTCAAATTGATTCAGCTCCTCTTGCATGGCCATAATCCAATCTGGATCTAGCAGTGCATCATCAAGTTTCTTAGGCTCAGCTTGTGATAGAAAACAGCCATAGAGGCACTCATTCTGAGTTGCTCTCCTAGTCCTTACTCCTGCATTAGGATCTCCAATGATTTGCTCTGCAGTGTGTGATCTATCCCATTTCCTTGAGTGCTCAGCCTGGTTTCTCATTCTTAATGTTGCTTCATCATTCACATCATGGTCATTCTCATTTCCTCCCCCTGTGAAGTTGCCACTACTCACAGGTGTGTCTTGGATGTTTGTTTCTTCACTATTGATTGGCACAAATTATTCTCTTGTATCATCATTCACTTGAGTTTGTTGAACTTGAGTTTCAACTCCAGTTTCAATCTCTTCATCAGAGTCATCTAGATTATCAAACTTCAATGGATCTTTATCTTCATCATTGGCTTCTTCTAGACCAGGTAGTTTGCTGTCATCAAATGTCACATCTATGCTTTCCATGATTTTCTTTTGACTGATGACATAAATTTTGTATGCAATCCTTTCCATAGAGTAGCCAAGAAAAATTCCTTCAAATGCTTTTGCATCAAATTTTCCAACATATTCAGAATTATCCTTTAATACAAAGCATTTGCTTCCAAAAGTATGAACATACTTTAGAGTGGGCTTCTTTCCAGTCATCAAATTGTAAGGTGTCTTTCCAGTGTTTTTGTTGATGAGAGTTCTGTTCTGGATATAGCATGCAGTGCTTACAGCTTCAGTCCAAAAACATGTAGGCATTTTTGCATCAAGTAACATTGTTCTAGCAGCCTCAATTAGAGTTCTATTCTTTCTCTCAACAACTCCATTTTGTTGTGGAGTCCTTGGAGCTGAGAATTGCTAAGAAATACCATTCTCTTTACAGAATGCTTCAAGTATGGCATTTCTGAACTCTGTTCCATTATCACTTCTCAGTGCAATCACACATGCATTGTTGGCCTTTGCTTTCTTGTCAACTTTCTTTATATGCTCAATGATTACTTGTGGAGCCTCATCTTTTGATGCCAGAAATTCCACCCATGTATACCTTGTAAAGTCATCAACCATCACCAAGGCATACTTCTTTCTTCCTAGTGACATAATATTGACAGGCCCAAACAAATCCATATGAATGAGTTGTAGGGGCTTGGTTATTGATGTCACTGTCTTTGACTTGTGGCTTGATCTTTTCATTTTCCCTTTTTGACAAGCCTCACACACTCCTCCTTGGCAGAATTCAAGTGTAGGCATGCCTCTCACTAACTCTCTTTTGACTAGAGAATTAATGGCTTTAAAGTTCAGGTGTGATAATTTCTTGTGCCACAGCCAACAATCTTCATTTGATGCTTTTGAATAAAAGCAACAAATTTTGTCCTTGTTTGTAGAGTCCATATTTGTAACGACCCGGAAAATTACGTGTAATTTACTATATTAAAATATATTTTTAGTTGATTTTAATGTGTATTAGTTTATTTTTAATGCATTTAAACGCGTTATGATTTTTATTAAATAGGAAAATTATCCCATATGTGTTATGTGACTTCTGTGTATCATAGAATATTTTATTCTATTTTTCTGTAATTTTTATATTTTTATAATACAGTTATTTTGCATTTTAAATTCCGGACCCAGCCCCTGTACTGGATTCGAGGCCCTGTTTTTCATAAAATTATTTTCATATAATAATGGGATGTTCAAAAATGTATTATGTTGTAATTTTTGTAAAATTCATAATTTTTGGGGAATTTTGACATATATATTGTATTTGTTTAAAAATAAAAATTTTACATTTTTATCCCATAAAAATTATTTTTAGGGCTTAATAATTTTAATTAGGGGTTAAAAATATTTTTGGGGTATTAATTTTCAGATTTATATAAATAGCAGAATTTTATTATTAATTGTTAAAATTAATCAAAAATCAGATTTTTGATTTTATTTTCTGAAAATTCTGGAAATTGTGTTCTTGGTGTTCTTGAGAATCAAACCACTTTTTGACAGTGTTACCGGAGTCCAAATCAATCATGTGAGTAACCAAACTGAATCTCATGATCTGTACTATATGTTTATGTAGGTGTTGATATGTGTGTATGTCTCGATCGAAAATTTTTATTTTTTATTTAATTTTCGTATGAATTAAATTTGGTATGGATTGTAGGATGATTTGTTGTTGATATGGTTAGTACCTACAGATTGCTTATGCTTCCAGGAGATTTATCATGATTTTTACTTGATTTTTCGTAGCTTAATTATGAAAGTCGAGTTTTAGTGGGGGTGAGATTTAAAGATTGATTTTTCTGGATTTATGAGTGATTTGTTGCTGTTCTTGATGATTGATATAGATTGTATGAGTAATAAGCTTCGTTTTGGTGTATAAAACGTTTGATTTGGTGGCCGATTTCGAGTTCACCGATTTTAATTTTTGAGGTCGCCGGACTTGATTCGGTTTTGGCCGGATTTTTAGTATGGTTGAATCTGGGTTCGAATGGTTGGTATGGTTGTGTTTAGGAGATGATTTGGAGCGATTTTGAGCTTTAAAACGTAACGAATGGTACGTTTTTGAGGCCGCCGGAGTTCGCCGGAAATTTTATCCGGTCGCCGGTTTCTGGAAAACAGCCATTGACGGCGATGAGTGTTCTTCGAGCATTCATACGAAGAACAGTGAAGATGGTGATGAATAGTAACCATTTGATCCTAAAAATCTGTTAACCTTTTCTGAAAAATGATTTTGGAAAATTATTTTCAAAATTTTATTATAAATTCGAATTTTATTTTCAGAAATTCGAAAAATCATTTTTAAATTTCGAAAAAATATTTTTAATTTCGAAAAATACTTATAAATTTTTAATAAATTATTTTTATTCGAAAATCTATTTTATTTGATTATTTTAAATTTATTTAGCTAATATCTTAATTAATTTAAATTGATTGATTAAGTAATATTAATCAATTAATTTAATTAATTAAATATTATTTAAATATAATTGAAAATAATCAGATTTAATTATTTTGGAAAATAAAATGATTTATTTATTTTCTAAATATTATTTTACCTTTAATATTTATTTCTTTATTTGTTTTATTTGTTTAAAATGTAATAAAATTATTTTAAAATTCTAAAAATAATCCGGGAGCGATAAAAATAGTTTTAAAATTCTAAAATTATTTATAAACCCGGATTAAATATTTATTAAAATATTTTGGGAATCCAAAACTTACCCGGAGGGTTTATTAGCTATCGTTTTTGATTCAAAAAGGGTTAATTAAATCTTTTAAAATTATTTTCGTGCTTTAAAAATATTTTTAAATATTCTAAAAATATTTTTGAGTGCTCTTTTATTTGTGAATCGTATCTGTTGTGTGAATTACGTGCTATGTGATTATGTGAATTGCGTGTTATTATTCTTTGATTATCTATTAGTGATTTGTAAATATTCTATGAATAATTTGAGTGCTCTTTTATTTGTGAGCCGTATATGCTATGTGTTAATTGGTTATGTGACAGGTATATATGTATTTAATTCGAGGATTAATGATTATCTCTAGGGTTAATTATTGTCTTGAGGATTAATGACTTATTTCGAGGATTAATTGTTATCTCGAGGATTAATCGTGTCTTGAGGATTAATGGATTTTCATGTTTCTTTATTGAGGAATAAGATAAATGTTTTGAGGATTATTTATAGATTGAGTTGGACTAAGTTGAATGCATAAATGTTTAATTCGAGGATTAATTGGTAAATATTGACTTAGGAATGTCAGCGGAGTTAAGTTGGTATGAGACGAAGAAAGTTGGAGATGGATGCAGTATTGTGTGGATTGTAATGAAGAAGGTTGAGATGAAGGCATTGTCTGTGGATTGTTGGATTTATTGTGAGGTGTTTTAACATCGGGAAAACGTCTATGTTCAAAGGGGACATTTCCAATTATTTTCTTCTGGCAGAGATATTGAAGTAGACGCGCGGGCTCGATATCGACGGATCAGACTCGTGGCAACCGCTGAAGCGTAAACCAAAGCAAGATTAAAACAGAGGGCATGATGACGTGAGATAGAAGAAAAGGATAGTTGTCTTACTGCGGCATTAAATGATAGCTAAGGACCAGAGGCAAGTATTTCTTTCCCTTGATCATCTTATACACTTTTTATTTTATGTTTCATTGATTCATATCATGACGAATAGCTATTGTTCAGAGCTATTTGTGATTCTTAAATATTTTTGTGCGAACACAGTTGCTTGATATTGATACATTTGATGTGGGGAATTGTGTAAGAAAAACTCTTCATATCCTTATTATCGTAGTAATAATGGGATATGACCTGTATTTAAAACTAAGCATTTCCTGTTGAATTCGGAAATTGCTCTATTGGATTGGAAAATGGTAAAGCGTAGGAGGCCACATGTCGTAGTTGGTCCGGCTATATTTAAGGAGGATATGGTAACCATACCATCTTCCTATAGGCTAACATTACTTGCCTATTTTGGGTACCCCAGAAATCCGAACTATACACACACGGAAAAAAAGAGAATACCGGTGGAGTATAGAGGGTCCCATTGCCTTAGAACCTGATCAGGGGGCAATGGTGTTTTAGTAAAGTGTATCCAATCCATATCGCCATAATGGCTATTATATATTGTGAGTTGGCAGATGATTCATTTTTATGACATGCCAAATGATTTCAGTTATGGTTTGAATGATATCACAGTTGTTGATTCAGTTTCTCTATAAACTGCTTTACATTTCAGTTGATTTTATGCCCCACTTATCCTGGTTTAATATCAAAATTTTTATACGCTTGCTGAGCATTTCTTTCGCTCATACTTGCTGTTGTAAATCCTAACATTTCAGTAAGGTAGTTTGGCGAGACGTATCCGCACAGTTCAGAAAGAGAAGAAGCGAGATGCTATTCCGAAGATGACTTGGCTCAGGATGTCTGGATTTAGAGTAAGATCTATTTTATATAATTGAGTTCTAATATTTATTATTATTATGTACTGGTCTGGTTAGCCTGGCGTACTTCTTATCGAAGTTACACCAGTGATTTAAGTTTGATCAAAGAGAATGTTGTAAAGAATGAATACTTTCTATTTAATGGAATTTGGATTCTTGTTTCTAGCCCTATAACCTAAAAAGATCTTGGTATGTTTGGGGTCACAGATGTTATATTTCCAATGTTGGTCAATCACAAGCGAATGATTATTATTAAACAGATGTTCTATTTTGAGGACTTTCGCGTGACAACCAAATCTCCTGACCCCGGATTTGGGGGGTGTCACAGTTGGTATCAGAGCAGGGTTATAGTAAACTAGAAACGAGAGTGTGTAGGAGTGTGTATAGCTAAGTAAGGAACGTCTGAGCTCATATAGAGTTCGTGTTGGACTATTGGATATAGTACCAATTAGTAAGTTAAGATTGGAGTACTCGTTTGATATAGTTATGGTGAACTGGATAGACCGCCTGGAGAATGGAGATGTCTACTGTGGAATCTTCAGAGATTATTACGAGCTGACGATGACATACGATATCGATATCGGTAAAACGTGGAAAGGTGGAGGCTTAAAATCGAATGACGAGCTATCGAAGGAACCGAAGAAGAAGGCATAAGTAGAGACCTTGGCAATACCTTTTCTTTCTATGAATTATTTTGATATTCCGCCTACAGAGGCATTTGTTAAAAGATATATCTCCTCTTCTAAATAGTGACATTTTGATACTTGTGTTCAATCTCCATTTGAATCTCAATTGTTTCATTGGTTACTATGAAACCTATTTTTAAATTTCTGAGACTTTCAACTTTTTGTTTTCTCCAATGATTAATAACTTTATTTGCAATATAGTACCACTTGTTCGGTACTTTCTTCCTGGTTCTTCCTTTCGGAAAATAACAAATTTGGAATTCCTTTCATTTTTCTCTAATCCTACTGAGACGAACAACCCTATTTATAGGGGACACCAGGTATATCTGTCTGTGTGATAGAAGTTGGATGGGACGCCATCACTGGTGTGTTGTGTATTACAAGAAGGCTGATCACCTTTAATTGTAAATGTCGGAGCTAAGACACACAACGTCGGGTTCATGTGATCATATTGATCCCTCAGTTATTCTCTTATTTCAAATCAGGTTGTTTAAAATTCATAACCACAATTGTGAGACATTTGCTATGATATGGAATCTGTTCTCTTCAAAATTTTATGATTTTTGTTATCTCTACTGAATTTCAAGGGTATGCCAATCAGGTCAGGATAAGCGAAATTCGCAGATAGAAATTAGATTCGCAACAGAATCGTCAAGAGCAAGAGCGAGTCCTAAAATGATTAGAATATCAGTGACATGTCAATGGAATCAGTTCTCTCTCTCTCTCTCTATCAAGGATATTATGTTAATGGAAAGTTGTTCGAGCCATATTTGAACGAATAATGATGGGTTGTAAGACTCCCGTGATAACTGTATCAGATAGAGACCCTAAAGTGAATTGAGATTTTGGAGAAGTTGTTTACGAAGGAACATTATCCCCAGTTTTGTAAAGCAAGTATTGATGATGAAGGAGTTAGGGAACCTCACTAGTTGCCTTAGTTGATTCCGAGGACGGAATCCTTATAAGGGGGGAAGTCTGTAACGACCCGGAAAATTACGTGTAATTTACTATATTAAAATATATTTTTAGTTGATTTTAATGTGTATTAGTTTATTTTTAATGCATTTAAACGCGTTATGATTTTTATTAAATAGGAAAATTATCCCATATGTGTTATGTGACTTCTGTGTATCATAGAATATTTTATTCTATTTTTCTGTAATTTTTATATTTTTATAATACAGTTATTTTGCATTTTAAATTCCGGACCCAGCCCCTGTACTGGATTCGAGGCCCTGTTTTTCATAAAATTATTTTCATATAATAATGGGATGTTCAAAAATGTATTATGTTGTAATTTTTGTAAAATTCATAATTTTTGGGGAATTTTGACATATATATTGTATTTGTTTAAAAATAAAAATTTTACATTTTTATCCCATAAAAATTATTTTTAGGGCTTAATAATTTTAATTAGGGGTTAAAAATATTTTTGGGGTATTAATTTTCAGATTTATATAAATAGCAGAATTTTATTATTAATTGTTAAAATTAATCAAAAATCAGATTTTTGATTTTATTTTCTGAAAATTCTGGAAATTGTGTTCTTGGTGTTCTTGAGAATCAAACCACTTTTTGACAGTGTTACCGGAGTCCAAATCAATCATGTGAGTAACCAAACTGAATCTCATGATCTGTACTATATGTTTATGTAGGTGTTGATATGTGTGTATGTCTCGATCGAAAATTTTTATTTTTTATTTAATTTTCGTATGAATTAAATTTGGTATGGATTGTAGGATGATTTGTTGTTGATATGGTTAGTACCTACAGATTGCTTATGCTTCCAGGAGATTTATCTTGATTTTTCGTAGCTTAATTATGAAAGTCGAGTTTTAGTGGGGGTGAGATTTAAAGATTGATTTTTCTGGATTTATGAGTGATTTGTTGCTGTTCTTGATGATTGATATAGATTGTATGAGTAATAAGCTTCGTTTTGGTGTATAAAACGTTTGATTTGGTGGCCGATTTCGAGTTCACCGATTTTAATTTTTGAGGTCGCCGGACTTGATTCGGTTTTGGCCGGATTTTTAGTATGGTTGAATCTGGGTTCGAATGGTTGGTATGGTTGTGTTTAGGAGATGATTTGGAGCGATTTTGAGCTTTAAAACGTAACGAATGGTACGTTTTTGAGGCCGCCGGAGTTCGCCGGAAATTTTATCCGGTCGCCGGTTTCTGGAAAACAGCCATTGACGGCGATGAGTGTTCTTCGAGCATTCATACGAAGAACAGTGAAGATGGTGATGAATAGTAACCATTTGATCCTAAAAATCTGTTAACCTTTTCTGAAAAATGATTTTGGAAAATTATTTTCAAAATTTTATTATAAATTCGAATTTTATTTTCAGAAATTCGAAAAATCATTTTTAAATTTCGAAAAAATATTTTTAATTTCGAAAAATACTTATAAATTTTTAATAAATTATTTTTATTCGAAAATCTATTTTATTTGATTATTTTAAATTTATTTAGCTAATATCTTAATTAATTTAAATTGATTGATTAAGTAATATTAATCAATTAATTTAATTAATTAAATATTATTTAAATATAATTGAAAATAATCAGATTTAATTATTTTGGAAAATAAAATGATTTATTTATTTTCTAAATATTATTTTACCTTTAATATTTATTTCTTTATTTGTTTTATTTGTTGAAAATGTAATAAAATTATTTTAAAATTCTAAAAATAATCCGGGAGCGATAAAAATAGTTTTAAAATTCTAAAATTATTTATAAACCCGGATTAAATATTTATTAAAATATTTTGGGAATCCAAAACTTACCCGGAGGGTTTATTAGCTATCGTTTTTGATTCAAAAAGGGTTAATTAAATCTTTTAAAATTATTTTCGTGCTTTAAAAATATTTTTAAATATTCTAAAAATATTTTTGAGTGCTCTTTTATTTGTGAATCGTATCTGTTGTGTGAATTACGTGCTATGTGATTATGTGAATTGCGTGTTATTATTCTTTGATTATCTATTAGTGATTTGTAAATATTCTATGAATAATTTGAGTGCTCTTTTATTTGTGAGCCGTATATGCTATGTGTTAATTGGTTATGTGACAGGTATATATGTATTTAATTCGAGGATTAATGATTATCTCTAGGATTAATTATTGTCTTGAGGATTAATGACTTATTTCGAGGATTAATTGTTATCTCGAGGATTAATCGTGTCTTGAGGATTAATGGATTTTCATGTTTCTTTATTGAGGAATAAGATAAATGTTTTGAGGATTATTTATAGATTGAGTTGGACTAAGTTGAATGCATAAATGTTTAATTCGAGGATTAATTGGTAAATATTGACTTAGGAATGTCAGCGGAGTTAAGTTGGTATGAGACGAAGAAAGTTGGAGATGGATGCAGTATTGTGTGGATTGTAATGAGGAAGGTTGAGATGAAGGCATTGTCTGTGGATTGTTGGATTTATTGTGAGGTGTTTTAACACCGGGAAAACGTCTATGTTCAAAGGGGACATTTCCAATTATTTTCTTCTGGCAGAGATATTGAAGTAGACGCGCGGGCTCGATATCGACGGATCAGACTCGTGGCAACCGCTGAAGCGTAAACCAAAGCAAGATTAAAACAGAGGGCATGATGACGTGAGATAGAAGAAAAGGATAGTTGTCTTACTGCGGCATTAAATGATAGCTAAGGACCAGAGGCAAGTATTTCTTTCCCTTGATCATCTTATACACTTTTTATTTTATGTTTCATTGATTCATATCATGACGAATAGCTATTGTTCAGAGCTATTTGTGATTCTTAAATATTTTTGTGCGAACACAGTTGCTTGATATTGATACATTTGATGTGGGGAATTGTGTAAGAAAAACTCTTCATATCCTTATTATCGTAGTAATAATGGGATATGACCTGTATTTAAAACTAAGCATTTCCTGTTGAATTCGGAAATTGCTCTATTGGATTGGAAAATGGTAAAGCGTAGGAGGCCACATGTCGTAGTTGGTCCGGCTACATTTAAGGAGGATATGGTAACCATACCATCTTCCTATAGGCTAACATTACTTGCCTATTTTGGGTACCCCAGAAATCCGAACTATACACACACGGAAAAAAAGAGAATACCGGTGGAGTATAGAGGGTCCCATTGCCTTAGAACCTGATCAGGGGGCAATGGTGTTTTAGTAAAGTGTATCCAATCCATATCGCCATAATGGCTATTATATATTGTGAGTTGGCAGATGATTCATTTTTATGACATGCCAAATGATTTCAGTTATGGTTTGAATGATATCACAGTTGTTGATTCAGTTTCTCTATAAACTGCTTTACATTTCAGTTGATTTTATGCCCCACTTATCCTGGTTTAATATCAAAATTTTTATACGCTTGCTGAGCATTTCTTTCGCTCATACTTGCTGTTGTAAATCCTAACATTTCAGTAAGGTAGTTTGGCGAGACGTATCCGCACAGTTCAGAAAGAGAAGAAGCGAGATGCTATTCCGAAGATGACTTGGCTCAGGATGTCTGGATTTAGAGTAAGATCTATTTTATATAATTGAGTTCTAATATTTATTATTATTATGTACTGGTCTGGTTAGCCTGGCGTACTTCTTATCGAAGTTACACCAGTGATTTAAGTTTGATCAAAGAGAATGTTGTAAAGAATGAATACTTTCTATTTAATGGAATTTGGATTCTTGTTTCTAGCCCTATAACCTAAAAAGATCTTGGTATGTTTGGGGTCACAGATGTTATATTTCCAATGTTGGTCAATCACAAGCGAATGATTATTATTAAACAGATGTTCTATTTTGAGGACTTTCGCGTGACAACCAAATCTCCTGACCCCGGATTTGGGGGGTGTCACAATATTGGCTACAAACAGGCTTCCCTTTCTTACTCCAGATAGAGCAAAATCACCAGTCTTCTTATGGGTGATCAAACATTCATCTTTGTCAAAATCCACCTTGAATCCCCTATCAGTAAACTAACCAACACTTAGCAGATTATGCTTGAGCCCCTTGACTAGTGCTACATCTTCAATGATGACATTACCAACTTTCAACTTGCCATATCCCAATGTGTTACCCATGCTGTCATCTCCAAAAGCAACCATTGGGCCAGCCTTTTCCTCATACTGTGATAGTAGGGCCATATCACCAGTCATATGATTTGAGCATCCACTGTCCAAAATCCACATGACCTTCTTTTCACTTTCTTTGCCCTGCAAACACAAAGGTATTACTTTTCCTTTGGTACCCAAACAAGTTTGGGCCCATGTGACTTAGAAACAGTTTTATCATAAACAACATGCTTGTCAACTTTCTTAGTGTAAGTCTTCTTGTCACTATTAGAAGTCTTAGAACCTGAAGTTTCAGACTTAGGTGACAGAGGTACCTTCCTAGCTTTAGGAGGACTCGAAGACTTTGACCTGGTGTAGTGTCTGTGAGAATTGTGACTGATACAACCATCAATGAATTGCCTTCTCAGATTGAAACAACTAGTCATAACATTCATATTGCATGGCATACAGTCAAATTTATCACAAAATGGTGCTTCTCTATGTCTTAGAGGCACAGAACAATCATAGAAAGGTTTGGACACACTACCAACAGGTTTCTTGCATGCATGAGTTAAATGATTGGTACTGAAACAGTTCTGACAAGTTTTCCTAGGGGCATTAGGCATATAAGCATAGTTGGTATCCTTGTTAATCCCTAACTTGCCATTTCTGTTCTGTTTCTTCTTAGTCACTTTCTTTTCTGATTCACTCTTTGTTTGCACTAAATCACGCAAGCGTACGTGGTCACAAGTAATATATGAATAAGTCGAGTTCGTTCCCACAGAGATCTGGTTATGGTTTTAATTCAGTAGATGCACCTATGCAACAATGTATGGTTTTTATTCACTGCTAAGACAATTAACAATAATGGGTTTTATAAACTAAATTAACTAAGAAGCAAATTAACAAAACTACAAATTAACTAACTAGCAAGAATTGAAATCTAATTACTTCTGCAAGAAAAACCATGGAATCCTAACTTCATTAAATACTTCGCTTAGATCTGACACCTTTAATCACTATATGCAATGGTTATGATATCTGATCGAATAACACGAAACAAGTATACGCTACTTCTCAGTATACGAATACCAAACTACCCATACATCCACAAAAGAGATAGAAGATGAATAGACACCAATTATGCTTAGACCCTATATCTCTATAGAATTTGAAAACATAATGGTTGAAGAACAAGTTATCCATAATGATCACATAGGGTAGCATAATATCTCTATTTACGCCACAAATCATGATGTTAAAACATCAACCTATACTATGCTAGCATGGCAAGTTCTAAATCTCAAGATCCACTCTCGTTTAGCAAGAGATTAACAAATTAGATGTTCATGACGCATCTAAACACATGAATCACAACCATACGAGGATATCAGATATACATCACACACAGATCTGTAAAGCAATCAAGATACTAAAGCTCCATAAATAAATCCATTAGAATCCCATGACAACGATTAGTTCTTAATTGAACCTCTCGTCATCATGGGATCTGATGAAACCATGATAAAAAACAAAGTATGAAAATATACAAATAAATCTAAGTAATTGATATGTAATGGTTCTACTCCTAATGATGATGATCTATTACAAGGGTTGGATGTGTTTATATAGGCTCTAGACATCTTGCCCAACAAGAAAATACCAAATCAGAATTATAATAGAAGTACGTTTCCTAAACTGATTCTGATTTAAAGGAAAATTCGTAGCTACCTTTTCTTCAGATTTTCTGGAACGTTCCAAACGTAATTGGACCTCTGGACCACCTTAGAATGATAGAGAATCTCGTTATCTTCGCGTGGACAGCTTACGGGCCTCAAACGGACTTCTAGAACTCAAGATATGGCCAAAACAAAATCAGAAATTCTGGCTGATTTTTCACCCGCGCACCACGCAGCAACCCGCAGCGCCGACGGCCTTGGGGCGCTGTCAGCATGGCTCCAATCTGCACTACACGGCGCTGACAGCCTTGCGGGGCTGTCAGCATGGCTGCCTTCTGCGAAAACTTGATTTTTCTTCGTTTTTTCACCGTTTCTTCCCGTTCCTTTTGCATGAGCTTCCGTCTTTCATTCTTAATGACTTGTATACTTCTTAGGAGTTGACATTAGCCACCATTCTCCATTCCATATCATCAATCAACTCCACTAACGCTCCAAAAATGACGGAAACTACACCTTTAATCGATATTTCTTCAACCCTACACAATTAAACAAAACACATCAAAACTACCACAAACTTGAGACCAAAGCAATCAATTTAAGCCGAACTAGAATGTTCCAAGTAGATGTAAAATCCACTTATCACACCCCCAAACTTAAATCGATGCTTGTCCTCAAGCATAAACAATTACAACTAACTAACTAGTACCACTTCCGTAGGTGATCACGGTTGCATTTGGCATATGCAACAAGCCCTTTAAACCCCTAGGCAGCCCTAGTGGACGAGTAAGGTCTCGTGAGGGCCTATAGCGAATGTACCCACAAAATCCATCTAACTAAACAATGCAACACAATGCCATGTATGAATGCAACTAATATGAAAAATGCAATTGACTACTACTAATATCCTACCATACCTTCAAATCCTCTCAATCCCTCTCATGCCATATCAACTTAAGAATCAAAGTAAATACGCAATGTCTTGGTGTCGAAAGTGCAAGCATTCACATAGTCTACTCAAAGAACATGCATAAATTCTCACAAGTCCATGTCAAGTGTAAGAATAAGTTAGTAAACATGCTAAGCCTACAAGAGTACATCTTTGAGACAAAACTCGGGATCTCATACGCAAAAACAAGCAAACACTCACAATCCACTCACAAAAGAATATTCACTCAAGAACAAGGGTAAGTGTATCACTCAATTCCAACAAAATCATAAACATGCTTGACATTTGGTATCAATCTAACTCTTAACACAACATACATCAATGACGATAATCAAAAGGTCTTTATTTGGGTTGTAACGGGGCTAGGGACAAGGTATGTCAAATAAGCCAAAACAGGTGAAGTGTCAAAAGCTAGTAAGTACCTTAATAAATCAGACACAACACCCTATTTAACCCCCCACATAATTTTTACTAAAAACAAACACTCGACTATTCGACTAAAATAGGATCACAACAAACACAAACATGCTCTCATAATATATTTTTTTCTTTTTTTTTTCTCTTTCCTTTTTTTCTTTTTTTTTTCTTTTTTTCTTTTTTTCGAGAGCTAAATATAACACAAACAATAATATACACAATAACAATGATCCCATGAATTTATTACACATGTCGACTATCAAGTAAACAACCAAACCCAATTTTCAATATTTTCCCCAAAAGTAAGACCAACAATAAACCCCTCATTGCACACCTTATTACTCCCTTAAGCACTCTACTAGCCTTTGACAATGTGGGTTCAAATTAATGTAAGGCCAATACAAGAAAAAGGTCTAGGCAAGTAATGTGGTATGTCACCGAAAAAATAGGATTAGGCTCAACAGGTTAACTAATTGATCATGTAAAATGGTATGGTAATATGGGAAAATATGCGGTTATTCCTAAATGCCTTTATCATTTTAATCGTCAAATAATGTCATGCGTTTCAAGAAAGACCTCAAACAACTGCTAGCAATGCAAACAATCCGTGGACACTCAAGCAAACAAATAAATTGCAACAGATATGCAATGTGGCTCAAAACTCACTTGGTGGAAAAACATACTCAATCCCAAGCAAAAATCTCTCTAACGCACCTACTTGTATTCAGAGCATGCAAACTAAATCATCTTGCACATATTCATGTCCTTCTAATCACTCACAACATTCAATAAGTCTACTAGCTTCAACTTACTAGTGTATGTGTGTGCACAAGAACAAAGCATATCACTTCTCAATTAGAAGCGTCAACAACACAAAATTCCTATCAAGCATGGGTGCAAATGCAAACTATTATGAACTCACATGAAATACGAACATAAAACAGAATGTCCTATATGAAACAAACGTAGATAACACGAACATAAATGCATAATTTACTACTACTAATATGCAAAGCATGAAATCCTATATGAACACAATGACTAACAATCATATATATATATATATATATATATACACACACTACTTATCCCTCAAACCACCCCCAAACTTAAAATATTCAATGTCCTCATTGAATGGAAGTAAATACAAGGGAAAGTAGAAAACATACCTTGGGTTGCCTCCCAAGAAGCGCTTCTTTAACGTCAATAGCTTGACGTTACTTCCAAGCCTCCATTAAGGATGATAATAGTTTGCCTGGTCCTCTCTTCGCGATACTTCATCATCATCTCGGCGGCACACTTTCCGCCCTTTCTCCTTGCTTGGCCTATTCATGTAGCAACTATATCCTCTTCCAATGCCTTCATCTGTTGACCCAAAATTTGTCAATTTGTAGAACAACACACGGGCTTCGCTTGAATATAATGGAGGATGGTAAATGTAAGTTGCTGAAGCCTTTGGTTCCTCAAAGAGAACTTCCTCCATTGGCTCTAATGCGCTACCTCCATCTTTACATTCTGAGACAAGTAGAAGACCTACATCTTTCCCATGGTCATCAATCTTTTGGTACGCACATACCAATTCTTGAAATTTGTGCAGCTCATCAGTGTCTGTCCCAAATAGTGCCCTCTCCAAATCATCCACCATCCTAACATGATCCAATTCCTCACATGGCTTGTGAACGCTCACCTCACCTTGGAATTTGTCTTCCTCAATAAAAGACTCAATTGCACTATCCTCAAGATTTGACCATGAAACAACCTCATCAATCAGCACCTTAGAATCCCAGAGATCAGCCAAGCCGAGCGACTCACACTCTTCCTCCTCATCACTATCCACCACAGGTTCTGACAAAATAGAATTTTCTTCTTTTTCTATAGGATTCTGATCATGAATTCCTTCTTCATCCTCAATTTCTGAATTCTGATCGTTCGTGACTTTTCCAGATCTGAGTGTTATGGCCTTAACCTGCTCCATGCCATCTCGTTTTCCTGGATTCACCTCTGTGTCACTAAGAAGAACTCCATGCGGTCCGTTGAGAAAGGCACTTGCAATTTGCCCAAACTGATTCTCCAATGTAGATTGACCATCATTCCCATGAAACTGTTGCTGCTGAAAACCTTGAGTGTTGCTCCAGCCGGAATTGGGATGATAGGTGGCTGGATCTGGTTGTTGGAAATTGCTCACAAACTGCACCGATTCAATAGATATGGCACATTGAGTCGTCTCATGTGTGCCCTCACATAGTTCACAAACACTAGCAACTTGAGGCACCCAATGCTTTGACATAGAATCCAATTTCTTATTAAGTGCCTCTAGCTAAGCTACTAGAGCTGTGACTGTATTAACTTCCAGAATTCCTGCTATCTTGCCTTGTGATAATATCTGAGTTGGATTCTGGTATTCATTCGCAGCCATCATCTCAATCAACTCATAAGCTTCCTCGTAGCTCTTAGCCCATAGAGCTCCACCTGATGTTGCATCTAGCATGGGTCTTGACTGTGCACCCAAGCCATTATAAAAAAGTTAATCACCATCCAATCAAGCATCCCATGATGTGGACACTTCCTTAGCATCTCCTTATATCGCTCCCAAGCCTCGCACAAAGATTCTTCAGACTGCTGTGAAAACTGAGTAATAGCGTTCCTGATTGCTGCGGTCTTTGCCATGGGGAAAAATTTAGTAAGAAACTTCTGAGCAAGAACCTCCCATGTCAAAATAGAACCTGCTGGTAGAGAGTGCAACCAACCCTTAGCTTTACCCCTCAAAGAGAATGGGAAAAGTCTCAATTTGATAGCATCTTCCGACACCCCGTTGATCTTGAAAGTGTCACAGATCTCAATAAAGTCCCGGATGTGCATGTCAGGATCCTCCGTAGGAGCACCCCCAAACTGAAACGAATTCTGCACCATCTGGATTATGCTAGGCTTGATTTCGAAAGTATTAGCTGCAATGGCTGGCTTGACAATGCTAAATTGGATGTCATTGATCTTTGGTTGAGAATAATACATCAATGCTTTTGTTGCTGCTCGTTCTCCCATTGCTACCTGAAACACATAGAACTAAACAGCTATGTAAGAAACAATCCGAGTTAGTGAACTCTAACGACCACTGATGACAAGCACATAAACTAAAAATAAAACACCGATGATCCCCGGCAGCGGCGCCAAAAACTTGTTTGCACTAAATCACGCAAGCGTACGTGGTCACAAGTAATATATGAATAAGTCGAGTTCGTTCCCACAGAGATCTGGTTATGGTTTTAATTCAGTAGATGCACCTATGCAACAATGTATGGTTTTTATTCACTGCTAAGACAATTAACAATAATGGGTTTTATAAACTAAATTAACTAAGAAGCAAATTAACAAAAATACAAATTAACTAACTAGCAAGAATTGAAATCTAATTACTTCTGCAAGAAAAACCATGGAATCCTAACTTCATTAAATACTTCGCTTAGATCTGATGCCTTTAATCACTATATGCAATGGTTATGATATCTGATCGAATAACACGAAACAAGTATACGCTACTTCTCAGTATACGAATACCAAACTACCCATACATCCACAAAAGAGATAGAAGATGAATAGACACCAATTATGCTTAGACCCTATATCTCTATAGAATTTGAAAACATAATGGTTGAAGAACAAGTTATCCATAATGATCACATAGGGTAGCATAATATCTCTATTTACGCCACAAATCATGATGTTAAAACATCAACCTATACTATGCTAGCATGGCAAGTTCTAAATCTCAAGATCCACTCTCGTTTAGCAAGAGATTAACAAATTAGATGTTCATGACGCATCTAAACACATGAATCACAACCATACGAGGATATCAGATATACATCACACACAGATCTGTAAAGCAATCAAGATACTAAAGCTCCATAAATAAATCCATTAGAATCCCATGACAACGATTAGTTCTTAATTGAACCTCTCGTCATCATGGGATCTGATGAAACCATGATAAAAAACAAAGTATGAAAATATACAAATAAATCTAAGTAATTGATATGTAATGGTTCTACTCCTAATGATGATGATCTATTACAAGGGTTGGATGTGTTTATATAGGCTCTAGACATCTTGCCCAACAAGAAAATACCAAATCAGAATTATAATAGAAGTACGTTTCCTAAACTGATTCTGATTTAAAGGAAAATTCGTAGCTGCCTTTTCTTCAGATTTTCTGGAACGTTCCAAACGTAATTGGACCTCTGGACCACCTTAGAATGATAGAGAATCTTGTTATCTTCGCGTGGACAGCTTACGGGCCTCAAACGGACTTCTAGAACTCAAGATATGGCCAAAACAAAATCAGAAATTCTGGCTGATTTTTCACCCGCGCACCACGCAGCAACCCGCAGCGCCGACAGCCTTGGGGCGCTGTCAGCATGGCTCCAATCTGCACTACACGTCGCTGACAGCCTTGCGGGGCTGTCAGCATGGCTGCCTTCTGCGAAAACTTGATTTTTCTTCGTTTTTTCACCGTTTCTTCCCGTTCCTTTTGCATGAGCTTCCGTCTTTCATTCTTAATGACTTGTATACTTCTTAAGAGTTGACATTAGCCACCATTCTCCATTCCATATCATCAATCAACTCCACTAACGCTCCAAAAATGACAGAAACTACACCTTTAATCGATATTTCTTCAACCCTGCACAATTAAACAAAACACATCAAAACTACCACAAACTTGAGACCAAAGCAATCAATTTAAGCCGAACTAGAATGTTCCAAGTAGATATAAAATCCACTTATCACTCTTCCCAGCTGAAACAAACTTAACAAACTTCTTAGGTCTTGGCCTATCAACTAATGGCTCCTTGGCTTTTGACTTGACACTCTCACTCTTGGAAGATGCTTGTTGTTCATTTGATTGTGCCTCATCCTCATCATTCAACATTTTTTTGATGAGTAAAGCATCCTCATCAATTTCAAATGTTGGTTCCTTAAAAATTGGATTTTCAGTCTTTTTCAAGATGTGAGGCACTTCCTCATGAACAACTGTGTCATCTTCAATGACAGCATAGCCTTTTCTCTGTTTAAGAGTGTCATAATCAAGTCCAATAGCAGCCTTGGGTTTTGCTTCAATTTTCTCACAGTAGGATTTTACTAGACCAGAAGATTTCTTGAAAGTTTTTAATTTGAATTCATTTTCAGCTAATTCATCCCTAAGAGCCTTTTCAACCTGACTAGCACACAAAACCTTATTCTGCAGATATTCAACTTCTTTCTTAAGGTTTTCTACTTGCATAACAGTTAGCTCAAGTTCCTCATTCTTTTTGGTTAACATTTCATTTCTAGTAGACAGTTTAGTAATCTCTTTATTAGCAGCAGTCATACTAGTATGAATGTTAAACATCTCAACAGATAGTTGTTCAATCATGCATTTATACTCTGAAACAGACATGTCTATAGTAGTGAAAGATGGTACCTAAGGATCTGATGGAGATGTGTCATCCTTGGAATTGGCCATCAAGGCATAATTGCAGAATTCTTGTTCCTTTCCATCACTGTCAGAATCATCCCAACACTTCCCTTCAGCTATGTAGGCCTTACCTTGTGTCTGCTTTTTCAGAAGGGCCTCATACTTAGCTTCGAGCTCAAGAAAATCTCTATCCTTCTTTTTAGGCTTCTTGCATGCACTGGCAAAATGCCCTAGGTCATTGCATCTATAGCACCTTACAGATGACCTATCCACATAGCTGGTTTTGAATTTATTTCTATTTGGTTTCACATGTGCCTTGTTCTTGTTGACTGAATGGTTTTGAGTTTTGGGTTTGAAGGGTTGATTTCTTTTAAATCTGATGTTTGGAAATTTTCTGGCCATGAAAGCATATGAAGTATTTTCCATCCCATCTAGTTCTTCAAGAGTGTAAAACTCTTCTTCCTCCTTTTCCTCAACAGGTTCACTTACCTCAGCTTCAGTTTCTTCATCATCTGCTACCTCCTCTATCCTTAGCTGGCTTGTAGATGCTTCTAGGTCTTGAATAGATTTGTTGACAATCAAGGCACATGATGTGTTTATCATTCTACCTTGGTTGGCTTGGATAGCCCTTTTCTGAAGCAACTCAAGCTCATGAGTCTTTGAGACTCCATAGAGCACATCATAGGTGACTTTGTTCAAATCTCATTCCCTTAGAGAAATGACTCTTTGCTCTAGATGATTTGGTGAAGATAGCAGAAATTTCATATTTAACTCCTTGGTGTTGTAAACCTTGCCATTCATCTACAACTCAGTGATTAGCTTGTGAAACCTTTCAAACATCTCAGTAATGCTTTCCTTGGGTTGTTCCATGAAAGCTTCATACTGTGTGACCAGTATCTGTTTCTTGTTTTCCTTAACCTCATCAGTTCCTTCACACAACACCTCAATGTGATCCCACGTTTCTTTGGCAGATGTACATGATGCAATGTTTGCAAACATTGACATGTCCATGGAATCAATGATAAGCAACATGAGGTGGCTGTCAAGAGCAACCTTCTCCCTTTCTGATTCTGTCCATTTTGATGGATCCTTGGCTTCATAAGATCTTGGGATAGTTGTGGTTCCAACAGTCTTCTCTGGTATCTCTTGTTGTGGAACAAAAAGACCATTCTTAAGAATCTCAGGATACAAAGGATGAGAGGCTTTGATGAACAACATCATCTTTATCTTCCAGAGGTTGAAGTTATCTTTGTCAAACTTAGGGACTTTCACCGTTCCTGTAGTCTTTGGTGTATTCGAACTCATGATCGTTTTTCTGTTTTTGAATAAACAGCCTGCTCTGATACCACTTGTTGAGTATTGAACACAGTAAAAGAATACAGAGGGGGGATGAATGGACTCTTGAACTTTTCTTTGTTCGAGTCTATGTAGCAAGAGTGTTTGTGTGTGCAAGAGTGAAGGTGCGGATAAAGAACAACACAAGACACAATATCACTTTAATCTAATATATTATTAGATAAAGGTTGATACAATCTGTGAATACAAATGATAGTATTATCAGCTTCATTTTTCTCAGAGAGATACAGCTTACAGCGTATGAAAAACTTGACTCACAAAATTCAATTACTAAGGAAGTGAGGCTGTATCCTTATAGAACATGGATACAACCTACTTACTACAAATAAGGTAGTTGAAATTACTTTCTAGTCTGTCTATCCTTTTTGAGTAAGTGTCCAAACGGTTACAGATTTGACTTTGCAAAGCCTGTTCAGATCCACTTCTTTAGCCCCTTGTATCTTCTATATCTCTCCAAGCTTCCTTGTAGGCTTTTCCAGAGCACGTTACAGATTGTGGTCCATAAAGTGCATTGGCTTGTTGTAGGTTTCTGACTTGTACAATTTCTTCAGTATTTTGTCTCCAAGAATGTATTCGAGAAGTGACTAAGTAGTTGATTCGAGAACTAGAATTGACTTGATCGATAACTCTGAGTTCTCGAATCACTGTTTTATTGACATATCGAACCACTTCTCGAATAGCTCTTTTCCATCAGGATTCCTTGAGTTGTCGAATAGAACATTTGACTTATCGAATCCTCGAGATATCGAATAGCTTTCTGAGTCCTTGAGATATCGAATGGAACTTTGACTTGTTGACTCTTTGAGAACTCGAATACCACTTTGACTTGTTGACTTCCTGAGTTCTCGAATAGAGTACATAGACATATCGAATCTCTGAGATATCGAATGAGATTCGAACAATATATTCAGAGATATCGAATAGTGTCTTGAGATATCGAATCCCTGACTTATCGAATGCTGGACTTCTCGAATAGACAAATATACTTCTCGAATTGGTACTTAAGCAAATTCTTCATTTCTTCAAATCCCAACTGTGATTATTTGACAGTCTTTATCTTCTTGCTTGAGGCATGAACCTTGAAACTTCTTTCAAGCATTATTCTTGACTTTATAAGTACAGTTACACAACTAGGATTTGATGCCTACTACAAGTACAATACAAACAGAAACTCTACAACTAGAGGTTCCCTCAGTTAAGAGGTCATGTAAGTAATGCAAAGCATTACAAACAATTAGGCTTGTTATTAGATGTATACAGGCATGCCTCTGTAACTAACAATAGAAAATAAAAATACGATGATCATCTAAAAACACAGCCATATTTTAATTTAATTAAATTTGTATTTGAATTAAATTAACAATAATGATTGTATGGAGGACACTTTAGTTAGTAGTCAATATTGGTGTGTACACATATTAGCTCCAACACATCATATAACCGAATGTGTGAATAAATGTCTACATGGTACACTTACAAGCTTATAAAGATTATTTTTCGAGTGGTAGATTGGATGCAGAGAACAGGTTTAGTGCCAGTTAAGAATCCACTTAACGACTTGAGCAATATATGCACCACGTTTGCTTAATTTCACACGACTGAAATGATCACTTTAGCATGTTGTGACGGTTACCAACTTGCCAACATCAGTTAGTGTTAAGCCATATTTTCGGTTACCTCTAATAATCTCCCAAATTTCCAATATTATTAATTATTAATTCAGATTAATAATTATAACTTAATACCTAAGTTTTATCCTCTCCCTGAAACGAGGAAAGAATCAATCTTAATCAATCAATTACGGAAAATATCTCCAAACGATATTCTTCAAATCAGGAAGATATCACAACGATAAGATTAAATCAGATAAAATCAGTAATTACCCAGATTAACGAAGTTTATCCCTAAAGTCTCTAAGGGATAGACACAAATTAATTTCACAGAACTGCGTTGGCTTGATCCTTATAAATATAAGGTACGCAGGCATCTTGAAAAAGGATCCGACACATCTAACAAGTCGAGACACCTCTCAAGTCCAGCCCCAAACATCCAAAATCCCAAATCCCCCTATTTTCATAATTCGTTATTCCAGCAACCTCCGAAATCTGTTATCACCAAATTTCTCCGTTAACAATTGGCGCTAGAAGGAGGGGAAATTTTCGTTTGTGGAGGACAAACGAATATCACTTTTAATGGGGTTATGGGTTTCATCATTATACATCGGATTTTGGGTTTTTATTCATACAAAGGACTTCGACGATGACATGGAGACTGTTTGTCAAAAAAAAAATGGAGATTGGCTTCGTGGGACCAGCAGTGAGATGGAGCACAACAAAATTATATAAAAACGGAGGAACATGCGGTACAAAGAATTAACAGGGAGTAACTCAGGACGTAGGATGGCTATTGGGACAAGGATTTAAAAAAAAAATTGAACAAAAGCTTCTTTGCGGGACCAGCGGCCAGCGGGAATAAAGAACATAAAAAAAAATTTTAAGAAAAAAAATGCAAATTTACCACAAAGCACAAGCAACTCGGAGCCCAAACAAGTCACAATTGCAAAGAGAGGAAGTTTCATGGCGGGCCCGTCCATTGTCTAGAGAAAAAAAAAAAAAAAAACCACAGGAACGAAGCAGTGCGGCAAGGAGAAGGAAAAAAAAATTTTGCAAACCAGGATCCACGCGCGGCAAGGCAAAAGAAATTAAAAAAAAAGGAAAAAAAAAAGGGTGAAGCATGGCTACGTTTTTTGATACAACATCACAAAGAAGCAGCGACGAACAAATCACAAATCACGCCCGGATACTTCGATATCCGAATCAGCCCGAACCGGCAGGAAACAAAAAAAAAAGATAATTTTTATTTCTTCTCCTCAATTTATTTTTTGTGATTATAAATATTATTTTAATTTCACACTCATCTTGCCATGCATGCATATATCTTGTTTTATTACTTTTTCAGACAAAATATTTATTATTTAAAAATTCGTGCGAATAACATATTTTAATGCTTGTAAAATTATTACGATTTGAAAAATATTGTACGACATATTTATGCATGTTTAAATTAACATGTTTGTTATGCATGAATTATGTCTTAAATTTATTTTTATTTTTGCATATATTATTTCATCATATATATATGTCACAAAATTAATTTCAAATTTACAAATTGAATTTGTTAAAAAAGAAGACCCTCCGGTATATTATTTTTGAAGGCCCTCTTTTTTAGGGGTAATATTTTGGAAGACTTTTAGTTGAAGATTTTATTATTTTAGAAGGCCCTCTTGGGTAATATTTTGGAAGGTCCTCCTTTGTAGAGTTTATATTTTGGAAGGCTCTTATTCGAAGAGTTTATAATTTTGGAAGGCTCTTAATTAAAGAGTTTATAATTTTGGAAGACTCTCTTTTAATGGGGGTAATATTTTGGAAGACTTTTAATTGTAGATTTTATTTTAGAAGGCCCTTATTCGAAGAGTTTATATTTTGGAAGGCTCTTATTCGAAGAGTTTATATTTTGGAAGGCTCTTATTCGAAGAGTTTATATTTTGGAAGGCTCTTATTCGAAGAGTTTATATTTTGGAAGGCTCTTAGTCGAAGAGTTGATTATTTTTTAAGACCTTTTCTGATGAGGATATTTTTTTATAGAAGACCTTTTGTGTGTTGCTCATATTTTTTAGAAGACCCTTTGTGTGTTGCTGATATTTTCTAGAACAACCTTCAAGTGTCGCTGATATCTTTTTTGAAAGAATCTTAGAATATTGATAGGACTTTGAAAAGATGACCTCCTCTAAGGAGGATCTTCGTGGAATATATTTATAAAACAAATGGTCTCCTTTGAGGAGAGTTAATAGAATAAACTTCGGGAAGTCCACCTCCTGTGAGGAGGGATATTTCTGGAATGGGGAACGACCTCCTTTGAGGAGGGTATCCCAAATTACCAAAGTCCTTGCAAAAACCGTACTTCCGGGGGGGATGTCCGTACTTCCGGCGCCTCATCAAGGCACGAACTTCGGGAAGTCCACCTCCTGTGAGGAGGGATATTTCTGGAATGGAGAACGACCTCCTTTGAGGAGGGTATCCCAAATTACCAAATCCTTGCAAAAACCGTACTTCCGGGGGGGATGTCCGTACTTCCGGCGCCTCATCAGGGTTCGAGCTTCGGAAAATCCACCTCCTGTGAGGAGGGTATTTCTGGGCAAAAATGGTCTCCTTTGAGGAGAGTACTAATGATCTCCTTTGAGGAGCGTATTATAAAATTCTGAGGAAAATGACCCCCTTTGAGGGGGATACCCTCTAGAAGACATGGTAGGTATGACCTTTTTCGACTGTATGTTGCTCAAAATGCTTTGCACGACTCTGTGAATAATGCTTTGATGGCTCTCCAAAATACATTTTCTTACACATACAAAACTTATTATATCGCATATTGTCTTATTTACATCTACATGTATATTACGGGCACCTTGGTGCTCCATATTATTTATTAATCTTCCTCTCCTAGCTGTTTCAGTGACTCAAGAAATTTGGAAGATCGAAGCATGCTTAGTTCTCCACTGCAGCAAGCTACACTGAAGAACTGGGGGTAGTTGTTACGCCATATTTTCGGTTGCCTCTAATAATCTCCCAAATTTCCAATATTATTAATTATTAATTCAGATTAATAATTATAACTTAATGCCTAAGTTTTATCCTCTCCCTGAAACGAGGAAAGAATCAATCTTAATCAATCAATTACGGAAAATATCTCCAAACGATATTCTTCAAATCAGGAAGATATCACAACGATAAGATTAAATCAGATAAAATCAGTAATTACCCAGATTAACGAAGTTTATCCCTAAAGTCTCTAAGGGATAGACACAAATTAATTTCACAGAACTGCGTTGTCTTGATCCTTATAAATATAAGGTACGCAGGCATCTTGAAAAAGGATCCGGCACATCTAACAAGTCGAGACACCTCTCAAGTCCAGCCCCAAACATCCAAAATCCCAAATCCCCCTATTTTCATAATTCGTTATTCCAGCAACCTCCGAAATCTGTTATCACCAAATTCCTCCATTAACAATTAGATACTTAGACGTATCTTGTAAGTATTGCAGTTATGCCTCACAATTACTTAATGACTATGTTAATGTTCTTCCCATTTCACATGTATCTAATTGTTTTGGTGCAAAGCTAGGATAGTTGCTTACTGAACCCTTATGGAACTATGAAAAAGAAAGACCTTCACCGCCTTCTATGTATGGATGCATCTTTATACTTCCCAAATGGTCATAACAGAACTACTTACCATATGGGTGTATATAAATGGAGTCTGGTTTGTAGTTGCCCATCATGTGATGCGATAGATATGTATAACCAACCTTAAAAAGTTGGTTTTGCTTATAATGGTTTGATCACTTCTTGTGGGTTACCAGAAGAGTTGCTAAACCCTTAAACTGGGAAAAAAAAAATTATAAGAACTCTGCGTAATATCAGAAAGTGTTGGTATGAAGTTATGATCGGTGTTATTGAGTAGATGATGGTTAAATAATCTGTTACAAAACTAAAATTTTAAGAAAAATAAAGTTAAGGATATGTACATTCGGAAATTATTCAGACCTACTCATACGAGAGTCTTGTGCACTGGGTACGACCTTTATATAACACTGTAACCGGATGTGTCCAAACTTAAGTGTTTAGGACCACAAATAGGAGTAATGTTTTTGGTTATATGGACAATAGTAGTAGGAACAATGTTTCAAGAGCCAAAAACAGGAAAATTTCTGACTTAGATCTTTTTTTTTTTTATCTAATTGCCTTTACTCTTTAACTACAAGTTTACAAATACATATCTCTTAACTTGCACAATTTACCTATTTCTTCCAAGCATGATGATATCAGCTTCACCTCCACTTCCAAATGTAAACTTTCTTTTGAGTTTCTTATTTATTCTATTAAAGGTGATTATAATTCTTTTATGGTTGATTCTCTAACCCTGGCATACATGCAGGAAGTTCCAACAAATGATCCAGGGAAAACCGGACCTCCTCGAGAAGGCAAATGGTGGTACTCAACTTTTCATACTGTCACAGCCATGGTTGGTGCTGGTGTTCTCAGCTTGCCTTATGCCATGGCCAACTTAGGATGGTATATCTACAACATAACAATCTCTTGTGTTCATGTATTCATGTAAAGTGCAATGTTTTTCCTCAGAAAAATTAATATAATCAGTGGCAATGTGTATGATTATGCAAAATATATAAAATAAACTCAAATGCAACATTTCCTAATGTTTTTTAAAGCAAGCATCCAGCTTTCCTAATGCTTAAGTTTCTCAGGGGTCCTGGAATCGTTTTTATGCTTCTATCCTGGATCATGACATTATATACAATATGGCAGCTGATACAACTCCACGAATGTGTTCCCGGGGTCCGTTTTGATCGCTATTACAGCCTTGGTCAGTATGCTTTTGGGCAGAGACTAGGAGCATGGATTGTGCTGCCACAACAACTCATTGTACAGGTTGGCTGTAACATTGTGTACATGGTCACTGGTGGCCAGTGTCTCAAGAACTTCTTCGAAATAGTCTGTGCAAACTGTATTAAGCTCAGGCAATCTTACTGGATTTGTATTTTTGGTTCTGTACATTTTGTTCTTTCCCAACTCCCAAATATCAACTCTGTTGCTGCAGTTTCAGTGGCAGCTGCCATCATGTCACTCAGGTGATTATTGACTTATTAGAGCTTTTCTGTCAGTTGAGGTCTAAGACTAATACAAGATTCTTCAATAAAAGTGAATCACTGGATCTCTAGATTCATTTGTTCCACGCATACCTTTAATAAGACAAATCTCTGGATCTAATTGCAGCTACTCGACTATAGCTTGGGTGGGCAGCTTAAACCAAGGCAGGGCTGAGAATGTGAGCTACACATTTAAATACACCAGTGGAGCTGACTCGGTTTTCAGAATGTTCAATGCGTTAGGCCAAATTGCATTTGCATATGCCGGTCATGCAGTGACCCTTGAAATCCAGGCAACGATGCCATCAACCCCTGAGAAGCCTTCCAGAATTCTAATGTTTAAAGGTGCAGTTGGGGCCTATATTATAACAGCGATTTGCTATATGCCGGTTGCCTTTATAGGATACTATGCTTTTGGTAAAGATGTTGCTGATAATGTATTAGAGAATCTTGAAAAACCCTCATGGCTCATTGCTGCAGCTAACCTAATGGTTGTCATCCATGTCATTGGCAGCTATCAGGTACTTAAAAACTTATAACTTACTCTGTGTTTGTATGCACCCTTAACAAATTATCTGGCCAGGTGTTTGCAATGCCGGTGTTTGATTTGGCAGAGAGAACGATGGCTAAAACTTTCAAAGTACCAACAGGAATATTACCTAGACTTGTAGTTCGTTCTGCCTATGTTGGTAAGGCTACTTCTGAAATTAGTTGTGTAAATATTTGACCACCTTAAATATTTTTTTGATCAAACCTTGCAGCCTTCACTTTGTTTGTGGGTTTAACATTCCCTTTCTTCGGGGATCTTCTTGGTTTCTTTGGAGGATTTGGTTTTGCTCCCAGTTCTTATTTTGTAAGCAAAATATCCCATTTTTCCAATTAAGCCTGCAATTTAACAAAAAAATAGAGAAGTAAATTGGCGGAGTGTAATTGTGCAGCTGCCATGTATACTGTGGCTCACAATCAAGAAACCTAGAAAATTCAGTGTCTCATGGCTCATCAACTGGGTAAGTAACAAAAAATCGTTTTTTTCGCAAACAATATTGCATTGTGGCTAGATGGTGGTCTAATGACAAGCTCAACTGTAGATTATTTGATACTTTTAGCATATGTGATTGCAGGTTTGCATATTTTTAGGAGTGTTCATCGTGGTGGCTTCAACAATTGGAGGGTTTCGGAATATAATATATGATTCTTCCAGCTACAAATTCTACTCATGATTCATTAGTGCTTTTGTTACCCCAGAATTTGTGGTTGAGCATCTAATCAGTCAGATAGAAGTTACATAGCGATAAAGAATTTGCCGATGTGCCTGGAGCCCCCTGGCTAGTGCATTCATTTGGTTACTCCTTTGCAAGCGAGTAACCTATCCCATGATTATTACATATCAGAATTCATAGTATAGGAAGTTAGGAACACACTTTGCAAGAATATGAATTACATCATCCGTTACTACATTGTCAAGAACTGCGTAGCCCTATGCGTCTACTGAAATATAGTACTAATAAATAAATATAAAAATAGCTTTAAATTTCAAGAGGTTCTTTATATGTCATTGCTATCTAAAATACAATGTCTTTGCCCCAGACTCCCGGAAAATGGAAGATATACCAATAATGTCTTTGTTTTTTCTTCTTTTCTTGTTGCTTTTAGACCTTACTTCACCACAGTATAGTCAATCTACTAAATTCAAGATGGGGGCATGCAATCCCCATCCAAGAATGTTGCGTCAATGATAAAGGAGGGAGAATGCTGTAAAAGACCAACAATACAAATTAGTCTTTGCTCCAAGTTTGCAAGTGTCAAGATAGCTACCCTTTTCAAGATTAGACTCACAGTATCAAGTAATTGAAGTTTTTCATGATCAGGTTGTAAATGCTGAAATGGATGTAATACCAGATCTTATGACTCCACTGCTGAAAGGACGGATTGGATTCCAAATATAATAAAAAGAACTCCACCTGATAGTGCAATCTGCATGATAAAAATTTACAAATTTTTATAACGCTGCTACTTGTTCAATCTAGGAGAAAAAGTAGGTCCAAAGATAGGAAAACAGGATGAAACATAATAAAAAAAATGGGTGATTTATTACCAGTCTCTCAGATATTTGTTTTGCCAAACTCTTTCCTCCGAGGACGGCAGCAGTGGTACACAAAGCTTGTCCTCTGAAATCATAAATACTATAATATTATTTTCATTATAACTTTTCAAAGGGAACATAATTCAAGACCTGACCAGTCGATTGCCCAAATGTTCTACACTGGACTGTTATTGAGATAATGATTGATGATTTAACATGAAAACTGGAACATGCCCAACTTTCCAGGTGACCAACTATATTCTGCTTGAAAATACAGCAGAACCCCTCTAAATTAATACTCTCTAAAGTGATAGTCTCTCTAAATTGATGAAAAGTTCTGCTCCCAAGTCGGGACCAGTATTAAAATTTAATAACCTCTTTATCGTGATAATTAATACTCACTTTTTAAGAAAATTGTCGTGTTAAATTTCGGTCCCCACTTTCGCATAAAGTGATATCCTTGATAAAATACACTTCGTCTTTAATTGGACGCGATTTATAAGTAATTTTTTGACATAAAAGTGTTGATGTACATAATTTATAAGTGATATCCTTGACATATATTCTAGAATTTAAAGAAATTCTTTACACTGCATACATTATTGTGTAGAAGATAAATTTTAATAATTTTAAAGTTCAAAAAGTTGAAACCTCTCTTATGCGATAACCTTTTTAAAGTGATAATTTTTCCCGGTCCCAAGGATATCACTTTAGAGGGGTTCTACTATAAAAGGTAGACCTAGAATGCAAGGGAACATGAAATTTGTCAACTGGTTATGCGATTTCAGGATAGCATGCAACCAAATAAGCAGTTGCAAGGCAGTTTAGTGAATCTTCGATGTTATATATCCAAAAGAACATGTTTCATATCTAGAACGATATCAGGCAATTAAGAGAAGAATGGCTGGCAAGCACAGCTTTTCTATCCCCATTTTTCGAATATGTATAAATGATATACTTAAATTATGAATCTCACTCTACATTCTATAGAATTCTAATGTAATTTATTTATTTTTTTCAAAGTTTCATACTGTCTGCCTATTTTTTCTAGTCTAAAACAAACATATGTGTGGCTCAGCAATTAGTTTATCACCTTTTCAGTAGGATTCACATGTATCCATAACAGTGAGGGAGAGGGAAAGAGACCATTTGCCGATAGGGTTAACAATTAATACAACTAATATAAAGGTCTCTCTGAAGAAATAGTTTCAACCGTTAGAGGAAGCTTACTTACAAGATTCCTCCAAGTACTACACCGAACGGATTTTCATCTGCTGCCAAACCAATGGTAGCTAACTGACAAGACCATTATGTACACAATTTTAGATGATAATATAAAATAGAACAGATACCATAAAATGTAGAACATATTTTGTATTAAAGATTCTGGTAGAATGTTAAACCTGGCTCTTGTCACCCCATTCACCAAAAAATGTGATTGAAAATGCCTGTCATGAGAACAGTCTCTGCTTAAATGGAATACTAACTGCATGTCAATTTTTTTTAACTTCAAAGTAATATTTTCAAGAATAGAACCTTTAGAAGGATTGGCGAGAAGAACTGGGTGAGAAACGACCGCCTGTTCTTTTTCGTATCATCATCACCCTAAGAAACAGTATAAGGATACTTTATTACTATTTTTCAGTAACTAATGAAACCTTTTATACCATCAATGTAAGTACAAACTTAAATCACAAAAAATGAAACTGCCTTGCCACAAGTAAACGCACAGGCCTTTAAAAGCTTTCAATCATAAATAAGATAATAACATACTTGCAAAAACATTTTTTTCCCAGACATTTTTAACTTTGACGAACTATGCAAGATTAAAGAACTTCGAATGAAGATTACTAAAGTACTTTTCAAGGCATATGAAAGCCGTGACAACAAAATAGGAGATGAAGATGCTATTGTCTTGCCAAAATTAAAATCAACATGAAGCACATACTTATGACTCTTCTATTTCTTCATATATTAATATCAAATGATGTCACAACTGCATTTTCTATATAGATAAAGATTTTACAACTAACTTTATGTAACCAGCCTTAACCGGTTCTGCGATGTAGTTGGTTCCGTTAAACAACTCAGTGGAAGTCAAACGCAGTACCATCCATGTAAAAGAAATCCGTCGACTATTATAAGCCTGCCTACACTACTGTAGATAAATCAAACACCTCCTTAAGAGGCTAAGGAGATTCCTAAGGGGACTAAGTATTATGCTTCAAGAGTAGATGAGCAAAAAAAACAGCAAGGAAAGAATTAAAGCTTAGAGCAGGACAGAAAATTTCTGACTGAGGTCAGCTGCAAAAGGGACTTTATTGTTTATTATCTAATTTAATGAATAGTAGTGCATCTAAAACATGGTAAAAGATTTACGGGAAAAAATAGGCACTCTCACATATCAAAGAAAAAAGTAAGCATTGTCGTAGTTCAAGCAAAGAATTACTAACGGCCTAACCTTGCTTTTGTCTTTGCTCGCTCCATTGGTTTTCATATTAGCATCCTAATCAACATCATAAAGTAAGATTATATAATATCTCAGGTCAATATGAGTAAGTTTTGGAAGTAGAAAAGAGATTAACCAATTCCGCTTCAATTTCAGCCAAGTCTTCAGCCTCCCTATATAACATAATAATATAATCAATTTTAATGGAGCGGACCACTTGTTTCCATAAAGAACACACCATCAATATAAAAGACAGTGAAAGGAGTGGATTAAGTGTTACCCGTCTTTAAATGCATCCCACAATGACCAGAGCCCAAATGCAAAAAATAATAATGTTGTTATATGATGAGTGAGTTTACGAGGAATCTGCACATGTTTACAATTAGAAACATTAACAGATAGGGCTTTAAAAAATAAAAGTGCAGCGAACAAGTGAAGCATGATAGCTTCTCTAAGAAATCCCATATTATGTCAAATCATTGGAAGTTGTTCACAACCAACTTTATAGATTACCAAAGAAACTAAGGAAGTTAATGCTAGTTTATATGGTTGAGTTACACACTTGCACCTTAAACAGGCCAAAAATATTATAAAGGTACTACTCCAACATGGAACTAACATATGATACTAGTCCCTCGTGTAGTTTTGCTTTATATGTTACCTGGCTAAAGACTTGCCAGTTGGCAGACAAACATAAACAAGCATAAAAATCAAACAGAAACAAATCAAGCAAAATGCATTTGTACTCATAGCTAATGAAAAAGAACTAAGCAAGGAGTGTAATTGACTCAAGTTAAAGTTCAAACACATCACAAGATATCAACTGTGACACTCTGATGATCCGATTCATCTCTGAATCTATGATATATTTTGAAAATCTATTAGTACCATTCATCCTATTCGGATAATTATGATCACAAAGTGATTAAAAAATGCCCATATCTCTATCACCGTTACCTAACCGACCAAGTAATCCCTAGGCCTGCAGATTCTGCAAACTCCTCATTGACATCAATAATAAAAAAAATAGTTGGAAAGCAAAAAAATATTCCCCTGAAGTATAGTAAAGTTACTAATATTCTTTCAGGAAAATAAAAGTTGCTTGTCCTCAACTATACCAATGACAGACATGAAGTGCACAACTGCACATAAGATTTATGTATCTGGTAAGTGCATACTTGTCAAGGCGTAAAGGCGAACCTAGGCAATAGCAAACCGCCTAGATGCCTAGGCGGTAAGGCGCCCGCCTAGGCGTACATTAGGCGAGTTAGGCGTTTTGCTATATATAGGCATATATTTTAGATATTATGTAGATATATTTTAACTGGTTTTATTAATAATTACAATAATGTGAAGATTAGTTTATTTGATTGAATAAAATAGATTTCATATACTTTTACTTGTTTAATATCGAGACTTTTGTCACGAGGACGATGGTTCAATAGTACAAGTTTATGAATTTTAACACAAAAAGGAGAAATAAGCAAAGTCGAATCATATATTAGAAAAATGTTTTATATATAGAGTTGAACACCTACCTCGCCTAGGCGCCGCCTAAGCACCGTCTACCTCGCCTAGGCGCCGCCTAGGCACCGTCTACCTCGCCTAGGCGCCGCCTAGGCACCGTCTACCTCGCCTAGGCGCCGCCTAGGCACCGTCTACCTCGCCTAGGCGCCGCCTAAGGCGCCGTCTACCTCGACTAGGCGATTAAAATCTAGGCGGTTCAGACGCCTTTTCATTTTTTACCGCCTTTCCGCCTAGGCGACGCCTAGACGACGCCTAGGCGACGCCTTGACAACTATGGGTAAGTGGTAACGTGAACTACATTTATGATAAGTAATCCTACTTATTAGCCGAAGTGATTAGGAAGGAAGGATAATTCTCGAAATATGCCACTACTACAAACATCACGGGGATTCAACAGTTGTGTCTCAAGATGCTTTACCTACTCTTTCCTTGAAATGGTTGTGGGACCTATACTGATACAATTGAACATAATACATAACACGAGTAAAATCATATTTGGATCGTTAAGAATCCAGACTGCCAAATTAACATATAGCTTACCAAGTTTGGAGCAGCCCAGCCTAAGAGAGCCGAAAGAATAGTCATCACCTAGAAAGAGGCACATATGAAATATACTTTTAAGCCTCAAAATATGTGATTGAGTTCAATAATAATATAATAAAAATAGGTGCCAGATATATATATTCGCTTACAATCAAAGCAGATAGGCACCCTGCCAAAACCAGTCTCCTGGGATACCGCATCGCCAAGATCTAAAACAAGCAAGATTAGTTAGACAAGAAAGTATGATACTTGTGTCTTGAATATGTTCTTAGCACCAAAGTATATCTATCTAAGATAGAAATGGCATACCACAAAATGATGTCATGAGGTACCTTCTCTTTTCCTCACTAGTAAAATTTGGAGACCATTGAATTTGACTAGAAAAGTACCGATGACTATTATGGTATACAAATATTTACATTTTATAGAAGTTAAAATAAGCACAATGTCTGCATATATTATCCGCTTGGTAATTTTGTGGTCATACATCCCATCACAAAAGTGACTAAGATTCCTTATTCATGGTGAGGAATAGAAGTGGAAGTAAAAAGTTTCTATATACTTTATTCATATCTAGTATTCATAAAATACATTATAGGTATTAGTTATACGAGTTCCCAAATATCTAATTTCTCAATAATAGAAACTCTGTTTTACTTCCACTTCTATTCCTCATCAATTCACCTTTATTTTGTATTCTTGCAATGGGACCAAGTCCATAACAACAGGTTGCTCGGTTGTGTTTCAAAGCAACAACTGTGTGCCCATTAACTATGATTGCTAAAAAGGAAGAAGGGAATTCAACCTTTCTTACATATTACCTCAGAATGCAAATAAACAACCCTTCCGCCTTGCTAAAAACAACAACAAGACTTACTCAGTTATAATACCACTCAAAGTGGTGTCTGAGGAGGGTAGATGTACGCAGACCATTATAGGGAGGCTGTTTCCGAAGGACCCCCGGCCAAGTACAGAATTACAAATACAGAAATACAAATACAGAAAGGAAACCTAATACAAACTAGGAAACTCACGCACACGCAGGAGTCGAACCCCTGACCTCCTTCAAAGGAGGCCAGTGGCTCAACCACTGCACCAACATGTTGTTGGCTTCATACATATCGTTGCTCTTCATCAATATCCTTTTCATACTTTGGGCCAGCACATGTGTAAACACACATGCGCAAAAGTTTTCCCCAGCCTAGTTCTGGTAAGAGCTAGCAACCCTTCCCCAACTTAAAACATTTAAAATGGAGAGTCGTTAAAAGTCATCAAGACTGTTCTTATAGACTCGTAGAAGAAAGGCCTATAAGGTCGTATTATTGTGATGGCCTTGACATTTTAGATAGTAGAACAAAGTCATAAACAATGTGAATACTCCGTAATACAGGTCTGTGAACATATAAGATATTATCTGTAGATGTCTCATGTTCATTCATCATCATCGGTGCAAGCCAACTTTAACTCCGGCCCGTTTTAATATGTACGTGTCTTTATTTTTTATTAATTTATAACATGAGATTGCAAGATTGGTTTTTACTTCCTCGCCTCTTATATAATGCACTTACTAATTACTATGCCTATTGTTGCTCGTCTTTATATAAAATGCTTTGATTACGGGCATATGAGGAGTACATTGTACATCTCACTGACCCAGACCCTGTTTTACAATCGGGATGAACCGGGTAAGTTTGGTTCAGTTTTGTAACTAACTTCATCAAACCAAAAGCTCTTTGCAGACCTTGAGTTTGTTATTAGAAAAATCCTTATAAACTTTCCAAGATTCAGCCAAGTATGAATGTTCCTAGTTGCTAATTAAATTATTGATCGACGGCTCGAGGCTTAAATTCCCTAATTTAAATACATACATATACAGAGTTGAACAATGTTCTCGCGTGTTGTCACGTTAAAACTGTTCTCGATTACTAAATCACCATATCTTATAAAATTATCACAAAGAACATTTCGAAAAAATCGAAAAAAAAGGATAGCAGACGAAATGATCAACTAACCGCAGCTGCGAAAAAGGTCTTGTCCCCGATTTCAGAGAGCACAGTCATAGCAAGAGACTTAGTAAAACCCTAATTACACACAAGAAAACACAATATCATTACTTAATTAAAACAATTAAACAAGTGAAATTAGAAGTAAGCTTTACTTGTAAGACAGAGTGATTCATTTTGCTGAGAGATAAGAATGTGTGTAATTGAAATGGTAAGTGTGTGTGTGTGTGTGTAGGGGTAGGTGAGTTAGTGAGTTGGTGACTCGGTAGAGTGGTCAAGGAGGAGAGCGGCGAGTGTGATGTGGAATGACTCGGAGGGTGAGTGTGATTAGTCAACGCCCTGCTCAACCAATCAAAAATTAACGGTGACAAATTTTATTCTCTTTGACGAGTTGATCTCCTATAGGATCCCTGGGCCCGAATAGTTTTTTTTTTTAATATTTTTTGGCTTATAGCCATTTAGAAGGAGTATCTATTCGTCGATAAATTTGTCATAAGCGAAAATTGAACCCAGAATATCTGTATCGATTATTGGATATCTGAGTGTTTTTTTTTTTGAATAATTTTTTTAATATTTTGGGTTCATTTAGTTGTTAGACGTTTTGATGATGAAGCCCTTTTTGTGTTTTGTAGAAATTAGGTTTTAAACACCACGGACACGGAGGGCTTATAATTTACTCCCTCTGTCCCTCTTATCAATTATTTATATTATTAAAAATACTAATTTTAAATAATAAAATTCATTATTACATATACTACCTCACTCCACTTTTTTAACATTTTACACTATTACACTCACTACTTCACTTATTTTAACTGTAAAATTAATATTACACTCACTACTTCACATATTTTAACATTAAAAAATAATATTACATCCACTATTTCATTTATTTTATTCATTTTCCTTGGTCTTTGTGTTAAAAGCCAATGTAAACTTTCTGGTGGGACGTAGGGAGTATCTGGTTGGTCCATCCCTGTTGTATAAATTTAAATTTCTAATTGAAAATAATTTTCTTAAATATTAACATAAAAATCAATAAGAAAAACTTAATTTTCTTAAATAAAATATTTTGAATTTTGTGCTTAGTTAAAAATCAGTGAAAATCATTTACAAATTTCGATTAATTTTGAATATTTACCGAAAATCTGATCGACAAATATCTTAATTTTGGGATTTGTCGATGATTTGGTCACTAATTACGCATATTTTACGCAATACTGTATTTCTGTCCAGCATGCATGCATGTTTGTTTACCATGAGTATGGAGGGTCGATTCCGTGCTCTCTTTTTTATCATGCCAAAGAAAACGACTGAGAGCTGATGCTCATAATTATTGTTATTTTTCCTTGTCTTTGGAGCGTTTCCTCTATAGATAGTCATCTGGTTGAGACATTCAAAGTTGATATTTCATTTTCATTTTGCATCCTTTTCGAACTAGTCTCTAATCATGCAAATGACAGGGAATTTACATAATATTTCATAAAATAAAATAGTACTCCGTACTACTTCCTCCGTCTCATATTAAGTTGCTCGTTCCATATGTCGGGATTGTTCATAACATTACACAAATTACTAATTTATGCATAATCTATAAATATAATCATGAGTGATCTTGTTGAATTCGTATTTATGAGTACTTTAATACAGTGAACTTTTTATATTTATTATTAATACGAAATTAAAGATATTAACGATAAAAAGCGTGCATTGGTAAACATGTTCAACTCAAATGGGAAACATATTTAGAGACGGAGGAAGTAGTATATATTACGAAAAAAAAAATCAAAAATATTTTCAAATGCTAAATGATATTGTATCATTTTATTAGTAAAATTTGTATTAACAATTTATATCATAATCCTTGATTTCCGTGAAAAAACCCAACGTAAAAAACAACGAAGAACGGGGGAGCAACAATTACGTACTCGTATGAAATATTCATCATGTGGCAACATCTGGAGCAATTAGAAATGAGATACCCTTTGTACTTTTATATGGGTTTTGATCCCTGACAAACATTTGTCAGGTACGACTTATCTAACAATCGGTTTATAAATTGTTGGATCGTTGATCCAACGGCTCTCCTGGATTATAAAAAAAATTTACTGTCCGCTATAATTTTCCGCGGATAGGAAGATTGCCTGTCCACGAATAGGCAATCTGCTACCTATCCGCGGAAAATTATAGCGAACAATAAATTTCTTTTTTTTTTTTAATCTTAATCGTTGGATCAACGATCCAACAATTGTGGAACCGATTGTTAAATAACCGATCCCTGACAAAAGAACCTTTTTTATATTAATTTGGAATATGCGTACTACACCAATGACAGGCAAATCCAGGTCGATATCCTAATATCAACAAAAAACAATTAAAACAACTAGTGGCCTTACTTCTCAAAAAAAAAAAAAAAAAAAAAAACTAGTGGCCTGCCTGACCGAAAATTAGGGGCCATGTTTGGTTGATCACCGATTCACCGTACATAAAAGAATAAAAAAAAATTATTCTTTTTCTTTAACTGTGATAATAATAACTGTGATATTTGGTCAAAGAATTGTTGTCTTCCCTTGCGTTCTCTTCAATTTACATGTAGCATCTTGCATGTATAAAACCAAACCAAACCAAACATACTCAGTATATCCCGTTCAGAGCAGGGTCTGGGAGGGTAAGTTGTACGCAGACCATGCCCCCGCTTTTTAAGGCGGAGAGGCTGTTTCCGTGAAGACCCCCGGCTATGTGCACGACAGATGCGGTGGGTGATGAAGACACAGTAATCTTAACTGTTCAAGAATGTTTAAAGCAATACCTGAGCCCATGGCGTTCTCCACATGGGACCTACCCGCCTGCTTGGAAATCTGATATTTTGATATTGAGGTCCTGATGCTCTCCACTTCTTCAACTTGTGAGAATATCTCCGGTCGGGTCCCCTGCAAAATACACCACACGCAAATGACAGCAGACCAAACCAACCGAGTCATACAAGAGTATACCGGTCCAAGGCAATCAGAATACAATAAACGAAAAATGCTAAAATAAAAAATTAGACTTCTAAGCTAAAGCTAATTGAGACAAACCAACTCTGTGGCTCTCCACAACGGAGCCGCTCCCTAAAAGAGAATCTACCACTCTGATCTGACGCCTCCACGCGCACCTGTCAGCTGTCATGGTCTCATTCAAGTTCAGGGCCTTCAGATCCAACTTAAGCTGTTCTTCCCACGACCTCCTCGGTCTGCCTCTCCTCCTCACCCCATCCACCGAAAGACTCTCTACCCTCCTCACTGGGGCTCCAGCTAACCTCCTACGGACGTGGCCGAACCATCTCAACCTCCCTTCCCTGACTTTCGCCGAAAGAGGCGCCACTTCAAGCTCGCTCCTAAACACCCCATTCGGAATTCTATCTAACATCGTGCGCCCACACGACCATCGCAACATCCTCATTTCAGCCGCTTCTAGCTTCCTTTCGATGTCCTTCTTTGCCGCCCAACATTCCGAACCGTAAAGCATCGCTGGCCGGATTGCCGCTCTATAGAATTTCCCTTTCAACTTTAAAGGGACCTTCTTCTCGCACATCACCCCTGACGCTGCCCTCCACCTTAGCCACCCAGCCTTGATACGATGTTTGACATCGTCTTCAACCTCACCCTCCTTCTGAATGATCGACCCTAGATACTTGAACTTATCCGTACTAGGTACGATCTGATCTTGGATCTTAACTGCTACTCCTCCCTCGCTCTCCTCACCACTGAAGTTACACCATAGATATTCGGTTTTAGAACGGCTCATACGTAATCCTTGGGACTCCAAAGTTCCAACTTCTCGTTAACCTCCCCCCTTGACTCTGCCACTAACACGATATCATCGGCGAAGAGCATGCACCAAGGGACGGTATCTTGGATCTCTCGCGACATGACATCTAGGATAAGGGCGAAAAGAAGAGGACTTAGGGCCGATCCCTGATGAAGCCCTATCTCAACAGGGAAAAAGCGAGAGTCACTTTTCTTTAGATTCACTTTTCTTTTTTTCACATTTAAAAAAATTCAATATGTAATCTATGTAAAAAAAATGTAATATACCACGCATTAAATCTATTTGAAATCTATTTAAGAAACTCTATTATTTCTATTTCAATGTATTAGAGCATCTTCAACAACAACGTTAACTAAAAATGATTGACTAAATTACATAAAATATTGATTATGTAAAATTTGTTGAACATGTAAGATATTGTGGATATTGGCTATATTTCAAAAATGGTATGTTATTAATATTTCAAGTTGTTATTAATGAAATATATTATTTTAATATAAAAATAAGTGATGTGCCAATTCACTGCCGACCAAGAAATTATCTATAATTATAGACAAGTGTTAGGAATATGTTGTAGTTGATGATGATAACTTAACAATCAAGCAAAATTGTATAAGTCAAGTTTTGTAACTGTCAACGGATAAGACCTTATAACTCTATTCGTTGACAGGTAGCTCATCAACGGATGAGGTTTTGTAGCATACTGCAATATCTCTATTTATCAGTTGATAGTGTTTTTATTCAGAGTCATGTTGACCATCAATGGATAGGCAGAATAGGGTAGCCAATTGTAAATAAGCTATGCTATGTAATTCTGTCTAAGTGAAAGTGTATCAACGGATAAGTACAGGGCTCTATCAACGGATACAACTCAAATCTACTCGATCAATGGATACAGCTCAAACTACCATCAACGGATAATTGTGCACAACATCAACGGATAATCATTGTCACTTTATCCTATGCTAGCTGGGAATTAGCAGTTGATAGGGACATGTTTGACTGACAGATCACATGGGTTGATAGTAGGTATAAAAAGCAGTATGGCAGCCATACTTTGGAAACACAGAAGAAAGAAGCATTCCATTTACACAGTACATACAAGAAAGGTGCAGGGGACATATCTGTTCACAAGGACAACCTTTCGGCTACATGTGGATTTGGAGTGGAGTAGCAAGTCAACTAGAATTAGATTAATATTATCTTATTCCTGTAGTACTTGTAAACTTGGGATATATAACCAAGTGTAGCAACTCTTTAGAAAAAGCGATAAAACATACATATTTGCTTAGGGTTTCTTGAATATCTTTAGAAGCAAAGAGTTGTAAACACAGAAGCTGTGTACATTTGTATCACAGGGTTTTCTTCAAATAAAAGTCTCAGGTGGTACATTTAACCACCTGATTTTTTATGTGGTTGTGAACTATTTCTATTCAGCAATTATTTCTTTATAGATTTCTGTGGTTTTTATCAGAAATTTATAACTATCAAGAATTGTATATACACCCCCCCCCCCTTCTACAATTATACAAGTGTGTAATCTGGGAATAACAATTGGTATCAGAGCAAGCTTCTAATATATTTGAAGTTTAAATATCAACACACTTCCAACATGTCTAAGAAGGATTACGGAGTGAAGATACCGGTTCTTGATAGGGAAAATTACTTTCACTGGAAAGTAAAAATGCGTCTACATCTCATGTCTATTGATGTAGGTTTTGTAGATTGCATTGAGAAAGGTCCTCATGTTCCAATGAAGGCTGCTTCAAGAGTTGGTCTTGCTGCAGATGCACCAGACACGTACATCCCAAAACCTATTTCTGAGTGGAGTACTGAGGATGTTGCAGAAGTTCACAAAGATAAAAAGACCATGAATATTCTGTTTAATGGTTTAAAAACAGACATGGTTGACAATGTTATCAACTGTACTACCGCCAAGGAAGTATGGGACATTGTTCAAACCCTTTGTGAAGGTACAGAACAGGTAAGGGAAAACAAGATGCAGCTACTGATCCAACAGTATGAGCACTTCCATTTCAAGAATGGAGAGACATTGAATGACACATTTAGTAGATTTCAAAAGCTATTGAATGGCTTGAAACTGTATGGAAGAATCTACCAAGTGAAAGATTCTAATCTCAAATTTCTGAGATCACTGCCCAAAGAGTGGAAGCCTATGACTGTTTCTCTAAGAAACACTCAAGAGTATAAGTCATTTACTCTTGAAAGGCTCTATGGAACTTTAAAGACATATGAACTAGAAATGGAGCAGGATGAAGAAATTGAGAAGGCCCAAAAGAAAAGTGGGTCAGTTGCACTTGTTGCCAACTTGGAGCAGAAGAAGGAGAAGAGGACTGAAGCTGCTAAATCTACACCAAACAGGGAGGTTTGTGAAGGTAGAGCAGAATCAAGCAAAAGCAAGGAAAAGGTGTCTGAAGAAATGAGTGTCCTACAGCAGGATGAATTGGATGAGATATATGAGCATTTAGCCATTCTATCTAGGAGATTCTCTAAACTAAAATTCAGAAGAAACTCTGGGGTGGCCAAGCCATTTAACAAGGATTTTTCTACAAGCAATTATGTGGATAAATCCAAAATTAAATGCTACAATTGTGGTATTGCTGGTCACATGATAAGTGAATGCAGGAAGCCTAGATATGAGAACAAGGGAAAGCCAACTGAAACTGTTGACTACAAGAAGAAATATTTTGATCTTCTCAGACAGAAAGGAAAGGCATTCATGACCCAAGAGTATGACTGGGCTGCTGATGGAAATCATTCTGATGATGATGCTGAGTTTGTCAACCTTGCATTAATGGCTGATTCTGAGCAGGAAGCAAGTTCAGCTAGAAATCAGGTATATTCTACTAATCTCTCTGAGCTCACCAAAGAGGAATGCAATAGTGTTATAGATGAAATGTCTACTGAACTATATCACTTGAGTGTTACTCTTAAATCACTTACTAAAGAGAACAATAGGATTAAAGAAACTAATCAGTTCTTAAGTGATAGAAATGCAGTTCTAGAAGTTCAATTTCTAGAATTTGAGAAAATGAGAGTTGATTGCAATGATGCTAAAAATGAACTTGAAGCTGTGTTAAAAAGAGAATTGATCTTAAGAAACCAGCTTAAAAAAGAACAAGGGATAATTGCTAAATTTCAAAGTTGTAGAAATATTTCTCAAAACATAATAGAAGTCCAGGGAATAGAATCATTTGTGAGGGATACCTGGACTCAGAAGAAAAAGGAGCTAGAACCTTGCCTTGAGGATCTAGAGACTATTTGTGAATCAACGGATAGTGATCATCCGTTGACAGATGAACCATCAACGGATGAGAGGTATCCGTCGACTAACAAAAAGTCTGTTAGTAAGAAGGAACTCAAGAAACTGAATAATCAGTATGGTCCAGTAGCCAAGAACTTTGTTTCTGGTGAAAGTAGCCAAGCCAAATCAAGTGAGAAGGATAAGGCAGGTGATTTACCTAACAAAAAGGCTGTTGGTAAGTCAGTTAATGAAAAGGTAGAGACTGAGGGTAAAAAGAAAAAGAACAGAAATGGTAAGATAGGCATTAACAAGAAAAATAATTATTCTCCTGACAAGTTTGCTCCTAGGAAAACTTGTGGTAACTGCAATAGTGTCAATCACCTATCTTCTAATTGCAAGTCTGTTAAAAGGACTCCTGTTCATGTACCTCAATCTATGCCAAGTATGCCTGCAATGCCTGTTATGTATCAGAATGCTAATTTTTCAAATCCATATGTGAACATGCCATATGTGCCTAATCCTTATTTTCAATCTGTGAATATGCCACAAATGTCATGGAGCATTCCTAGCATGGATAATATGTATGCCAATTTTTCACAAATGCATGCATCAAATATTTATGCAAATGAGCATCTGTCAAAACCTATCACTCAAGCATCTACACCCAAAGTGAAGATTGCTAAGAGTGTAAAACCAAAGGCTAACAAGAAAGGACCCAAGGAAACTTGGGTACCAAAATCAACTTGATTTGTATTTTGGATTGTGTGCAGGGAAATAAGAGGAATCTATGGTACCTAGACAGTGGATGTTCTAGGCATATGACAGGAGATTCAACCCTGCTCACAGAGTTCAAGGAGGAAGCTGGCCCTAGAATTACCTTTGGAGATGACAGCAAAGGATATACTAAGGGATATGGCTTGATTACAAAGGACAATGTCATCATTGAAGAAGTGGCTTTAGTTGAAGGTTTAAAGCACAATTTGCTGAGTGTCAGTCAGATTTGTGACAAAGACTATGAAGTAAAGTTCACTAAAGAAGCTTGTGTTGTTTCTACCAAGGAAAACAACAATGTGGTTCTGACAGGCTTTAGAAAAGGAAATGTTTACATAGCTGATTTCAACTCAGTATGCTCAGAATCCATTACTTGTCTCTTCAGCAAAGCAAGCAAGGATGAGAGTTGGCTATGGCATAAAAAGCTGTCTCATTTAAATTTTAAAGTAATGAATGATTTGGTAAGAAAGGATCTTGCTAGAGGAATCCCTCAATTGGAGTTCATCAAAGATGGACTGTGTGATGCCTGCCAATTAGGGAAGCAAAAGAAATCATCCTTCAAGAGCAAGACAGAGTCATCCATTGTTAAGCCTCTTCAATTGCTGCATATGGACTTATTTGGTCCAGTAAATGTCATGTCTATTTCAAAGAAGAAATACTGCCTGGTGATTATTGATGATTTTTCTAAGTTTTCATGGACCTTCTTTCTGCACTCCAAAGATTGTGCAAGTGAAATCATCATCAATCATCTCAGACTAGTAAACAATGATTCTGAAGTAAAAGTACAAAGAATCAGGAGTGACAATGGCACTGAATTCAAAAATTCCACAATGAAGATTTTCTGTGAAGATGATGGAATTGTCCATGAGTTTTCTGCTGCTAGAACACCTCAACAAAATGGGGTTGTTGAAAGGAAAAACAGAACTCTCATTGAAGCAGCAAGAACAATGTTAAGTGAATCAAGATTGCCAACATATTTCTGGGCTGAAGCTGTCAGTACTGCCTGCTTCACTCAGAATATTTCCTTGATCAATCAAGCTAGAGGAATGACTCCTTATCAATTATTTACCAACAAGAAACCAACGTTAGCTTTTCTTCATGTCTTTGGATGTAAGTGTTTTGTGCTAAGAAATCATGGAGATAACTTGGGCAAATTTAAAGCAAAGGCAGATGAAGCTATCTTTGTTGGATATGCAGCAGGGAAAGCCTATAGAGTCTACAATCTAAGAACCAACATTGTTATGGAATCTGTACATGTTGTGTTTGATGATCAAAAGATTCTAGGTCTAAATGATGAAGGCTTCCATGAAAAGTTGAGATTTGAAAATGAGGTAGAAGGAAGAATGTACATTGATGATGACGAGGAAAATGAAGATCATGACCTTGGAAATTCACCTAGAGTTGTTGGTCCAACTAGAAGTGATGCTAACACTGGAAATGAAGCATCCGTTGACAGTCATACTAGATCATCAGATGCATCCGTTGACAGGCATTCTCATGTATCCGTCGACAGGCAAAATGGCGCATCCGTTGATAGACAAAATGATGCATCTGTTGACAGTCAACTTCATAACTCCTCAAGGACAACAAACTCAGGGGGAGTTTCTCAAAGTCAAAACTCAATATCCAATCAACAAGATCATGCTCACGTAGATGAAGCAACCTCATCTAGATCAAACTTTCCACCTTCAATAAAATAGACCAGAGATCATCCTTTTGAGTTAATCATTGGTGACTCAAACTCAAGAGTCCAAACTAGGAGGGCCACACAAGAAGAATACATATACAGTAGTTTCCTGTCTCAAGAGGAACCTAAGAAAGTGGAGGATGCCCTTCTAGATCCAGATTGGGTCTTAGCAATGCAAGAAGAGCTAAACCAATTTGAGAGAAATAAAGTATGGAAGCTTGTGCCCAAACCTGATGATAGAAGTATCATAGGTACCAAATGGGTTCTCAAGAATAAGACTGATGAAAATGGCATAATTGTGAGGAATAAAGCTAGATTAGTGGCAAAGGGCTATTCTCAAGAAGAAGGAATAGATTTTGATGAAACTTTTGCTCCAGTGGCAAGACTTGAGGCCATCAGAATTTTCCTAGCCTATGCAGCACATGCCAACTTCAAATTCTATCAGATGGATGTTAAAAGTGCCTTTCTAAATGGGGAACTGGAAGAAGAGGTATATGTCCATCAACCTCATGGCTTTGAAGATCCAGAATTTCCAGATTATGTATATCTTCTCTTGAAAGCACTTTATGGTTTGAAGCAAGCACCAAGAGCCTGGTATGACACTTTATCTCAATTTCTTTTGGAGAATCACTTCACTAGAGGTACAGTAGATAAAACCTTATTTCATAGAAATGTCAATGGTTCTTCAATACTTGTTCAAATCTATGTAGATGATATAATTTTTGGGTCTACAGATGAGAAGCTTTGCAAAAGGTTTGCCAAACTTATGCAAAGTAGGTATGAAATGAGCATGATGGGTGAATTAACTTACTTTCTTGGTTTACAAGTAAAGCAAGTTAATGAGGGAATTTTCATAAGTCAAACAAAATATATTTATGATCTTTTAAAGAAATTTGACTTAATGGATTGTACCTCTGCAAAAACACCAATGGCCACTACAACTAAGCTTGAGCTGAATACTAAGGAAAAATCTGTGGACATCTCAAGCTATAGAGGCATGGTAGGCTCACTTCTATATCTAACAGCTAGTAGACCTGATATAATGTTTTCCACATGTCTTTGTGCTAGATTTCAAGCTGACCCTAGAGAGTCTCACTTGATTTCTATTAAGAGAATTTTCAGGTATCTCAAGGGAACACCAAACCTTGGCATTTGGTACCCAAGAGATTCTGGCTTTGATCTAATTGGCTATTCAGATGCAGACTATGCAGGTTGCAGAATTGATAGGAAAAGTACTACAGGCTCCTGTCAATTTCTAGGGAACAGGCTTGTGTCATGGTTCAGTAAGAAACAGAACTCAGTCTCCACTTCTACAGCCGAAGCTGAGTACATTGCAGCTGGAAGTTGTTGTGCACAGATTCTTTGGATGAAAAATCAACTTATTGACTATGGTCTAAAAGTTGAGAAGATTCCAATTTTCTGTGACAACACTAGTGCTATTGCCATCACAGAGAATCCAGTGCAACATTCGAGAACCAAGCATATTGACATCAAATACCACTTCATTAGAGAGCATGTGATGAATGGTACAGTAGAAATGCACTTTGTGCCAAGTGAAATGCAGCTTGCAGATATCTTCACCAAGCCTCTTGATGAATCTTCATTCACAAGGTTGGTAGGTGAACTAGGTATGTTTAATTTTTCATAATTCCTAGTGGTATCTAATCATACTGTATTGCAGCTAGAAATGTGTTTTGATTTACTTGAGAATTAAAAACTCTCAGAATAACTCTTAGCAGAAATTTTGTTTAAGGCAAAATTTGCTTATCAACGGATATCCTTTTATCCGTTGGTAGTATAAACACATTACTAGATTTTCGTATGTCAACGGATAACAGGTTGTCCACGTCATCGATGGATAAACTGTTTTCTCAACCGTCCAATCTTTATCCGTTGATATACATATTTCTCTTTATAGTCGTTGGTAAACGTGTATAATTAGTCACGGCTGTACTTCTTTTCTTTTCATTTATTATCTGACAGTTACTTTTGTCCAATGGGGTAATTACTTTTAATTATTTCATTTTTAATTCTTGGAAAATATAAAAGGCTGTTTTGTGCCCTCACATCTCACCTTTATTCATTTTCAAGAATCTCATTAGTTAACTGCATCTTCTTCACTAAATCTCTCTCTGCAACAAAAGTTCAAACACTTCAATGGCGCCTATTGTTAAGATGATGTCTTCCACCGGGTTTACCTATGAGAAGAACAATTTCGCGGCCTTTGTTGATACAGTGAACGCTCCAGAAGCATATCACACCATGATGAATTTCGTGAAGAAATGCAAACTGTCATATGCTATGACTGCCACCACTCCTCTAATCCATGAGGTAATTGAAGAGGTGTGGGCATCTGCTGAGTACAATGGCACAGACGGTACACTTGCTTTTTCTTTGAAGGGTAAAAATTATGTAGTTAATTCTGATGTGTTAACTGCTTGTTTAAAATTACCTGAGAATAACTGTCTGAATGTACCCAGTAATGCTGAAATTGTTACCATGCTTAATTCCATGAATTATACCCTTAATACTGAGAACTTAGGGAAAATTGTTAGGAAAGGTATGGTTAAAGAATGGAGTTATCTTTGTGATGCCTTCATTAAAACTTTTTCTGGCAAGATTAATAACTTTGATGCTGTTACCAATTCCATGCTAGTTATGCTATGTATGCTTTTGACTGATAAATTCTATAATTTTGGCACACTAGTCATGTATGAGATAGCAGCTAAATTAGGTAAAAAGGAAACTAGGAGCAAGAATGTTTATTTTGCTAGATTTTTGATGCTCATAGCACTGCATGTATCTGAGAATGAGCTATCCATTGCTAACCCGGATAGCAAGTTCAATTGTTTTGTTCAGGAGAAGAGAGTCTTAAGTGATTTGATTCGAATGAACCTAAATGCAGAAGTACAATTGGTATATCTACCAATTGTTCAGGTAACTGTTTCCAACCCTGAAACTCCTATCTCCAACCCCTAAATTTCTTTGCCTTCTAGTGTCACAATGGAGTCTGTGGCTGTGACCAAACAGGCTCCTACCAAAGTGACCAAATCCAGAGTTCCAAAACCACAATCTAAAAGACAAACCTCAGGTGTCTCTCAAAAGGCACCTGTTGCAAAAACTACCAAAACTCTTGAGGGGAGTGTGAAGGTGGTAGTGAGTGGTGAGGGACAGGGTGAACATCAAAGAAACCCTAAGGATAAGGAAGGTGAGGCTGGTGCAACCAACATTTCAGTCTCTCAAAAGACTGTTAATGAACCTACAAGCCAAATTCTAATTACATCCTCTCAACAGGGTGTGACTACTAATTTAAGTTCCACTCCAGGAACACTGCACAAAAGGGGAAGAGACACAGATAACTCTCACTCAAAAACCTATGGTAGAAGAGTAAAATCCAAAACCATTGGGGAATCACAGGGTGCACACACTGTACAGCAAACTATACCTTCTCAAATTCAGTTTGATGTGACTTCAATAAATGTGGAGTCACAGCCCCTTGATCTTAACCTTCAAATCAATACACATTTTGATCCACCATCACCAACTCCATCTCTGGATGTGGATATGATATCTACATCAATTCCTGATTCTCCATCTTTAAAATTCTTGGAGAAGCCCCACTCAACAATTGGTGGTCATCATCTTTTAGATGATTTGTTGGGCCATCAATCTTCCATTCCTGAATTCACAACACTATCTGTGGCCTCTTCCTTAAAATCAATCACCACAGATTCAGTGTTGGTTTTCACTTCAACGGATACTCGTTTTCCTTCATCAACGGATATCCTTCATTCGTTGACAAGTGTTTCTCCATCAACGGATATGTCTACAACTAATTATCCGTTGACAGCAATAACCACTACATCAACGGATACACTTTATCCGTTGACAACTCTCTCTACCACTGCAAAATGTGACATTCCTATGTCAACTGTGGAGGAGTTTGTAGTAGTTGAAACACTTTTAGGAATGAGGGAAGGGAGTGAGAGGCTGCCTTGTGAGCAGGCAAAAGGAGAGAAAAACAATGAGAGGCTGACCATTTCTTCCAGTCAGGCAAAAGGAGAGCTAGAGAGTTCCACCTTAGTAGGTGAAGGTGAGAGTGTGAGAGGTGTGAGCCAGGGGGAGCCCCTGATGCAAGAAAAGAGAGATGAGAGGAGAGAAGGGACTACAGGAGAAATAAGGCAGGAAGAATCAGCCATTTCAAGTGAGTTAATGGAGGTTAATGAAGCTTCCAAAGAGATGGAATTTAGACAAGAATATCAGTCAATTATTGACTCCATCTCTTTGGATCATGAAACCTTTACTCATCTTGTTTCTGCCTATCAAGTCATGGCACAACAGGGCAATGTGGAGGCAGAGAAGGCAATGCACCTAGTGCACACCTCAGAATCTCTTCAAAGAGCAAAAGAAGCTTTACAAACCCTGTCTCCAAGTGCTGGAAGTGAAGAGTTTGGCAGTGATGACAGTCAAAGTTCAGATGGTGAAGAAATGAATGAGGATGAAACTCCAGGATGGATGTTTTCCAATGCCACTAAACTTGGAAATCTCAATGTGGAAATCATGAAGCAATATCACTCTGCTAAGGCTGAGCACCAAACTGCAGACCCACAGAGAAAGACTGTTCTTGAGCAAGTTATGGCCTCCCTGAAACTACAAAAGATGCAATCTGTTATTCAAAGAACACAACAGGAGGAGGTCAAGTCTGCAATTAGAGATATGAAGATAGCACTAGATGCCAGGATTGAGGCACTAGCTCCTACTACCACTCAGAAGGTGCTTTCTAGCAAACTTCTCAAAGAAGATAGCATGGCTAAGTCTGTTCAGCTTCTTTCCTCCAGAGTGGATAGTATGGAATCTCAAATGCACACTATCATTGCCAATCAATCAAAACAGACTCAACTACTGGAAATGCTACTTGCAGCTTCAACCCCAACCCTTGATGCTAACAAAAAGGGGGAGAAAATGGGAACAAGCACAGAAGAGGCTGCAACATCTACTGGCCAATTTCAAGCTACCAGTAGTGAGATAGCACAGAGTGAGGGGGAGCAACAACCAATTGTGGTGGTCAATCCAACAGGAGATAAAGGCTTCCCCTGTGAAGAAATAAGTGGCTTTGCTTGAGATTCAAAACTTAGAAGAAATCTCAGATGGTGAAAGGCAAGCTAGAATAGAAGCTTTGGAAAAGATCAACAAGGAGACTAATGAAAGAATCCTAAAGGCAGAGAGGATGATCAATGAATCAATTGCATCATCCTCTGTTCCTTAATGCTCAATCTTCTGCTCCAACAATATCAACCACAATCATGAAGGTGCTCACTCCAAGGGTTGTGGCTCCTACATTCTATGATGCTGAGCCATCATTTGTCAAAGAATTTGAACCTGCCATCAAAACCAGAGCCTACTCACCACCAAAGGAAAATGGGAAGAACAAGCTTCAATTGGACTACCCATTTCCCAAGAATGATGAAGAAAAGCTAATGGGAAAAACAATCATGGAGTTCAAAGTACAGACAAATAAGAGTGTAAGAAATTGGATGGCTGTAATCATGAGGAATGGAAAAGTATTAAGTATATCCAACAACCATCCTAGATTTGTGGAAGCTAAAAGAGAAGAAGTCTTCAGAATCCAAAGGGAAGCCCATCCAAGTACAGAAAATCAATATGAAAACTCAGATGAGAAGCAAGCCAGGCTGGCTCAAGAGTTAATGGATGAGGTAGAGGTTGAAATGAAGGAACCTGAGGAAGTTCCCAAAATCAAACCTAAAAGAAGGAAAGCTAAGACCAAAAGGGTTCTTTCTCCAGAACCCTCTCCAGAAAAAGAAACCATTGGCTCATCAGTACCTATATCTGCAACAGTAGTCGACCCAACTGTAAACTTTCATGGTGACCCCATAATGCCTAAGGAAGAACCAATGAATTTTGATTCAATTGAAGTTCCTTCATTCTTGCTGAATCCAAAACAGAAGAAAAGGGCTCCAAAGAAGCAAATTTCAAAGGGACCAGTTCAAGTTGCTAGGGTACCTGCTATTGTCAAACAACCAATCTTGGAAAACAAAGAAGACTTTATCTATCGGGCAGAAATTGAAGAATACTCTGGCATGAATCTATATTTGGATGAATTGTCAGAAGTAAGAGGAATTGACAAGTACAAGAATCAGCCTGAGAGATTAGTGTTTGTCTACAAGGGAGGAAGTCAGAGGACATGGCCATTACAGAAGGTTCTTGGAGAGAATTATCATACACTGACCAAAGTGTTCTCAACATTCAAGAGACACACAGGGTTCTCTGAGATAGCCAGAAGGGAGATAATTAGCAGAATAGAAGAAATAAGGAGAGAATGGAACTCACCCTCAAGTCTACCAAAGAAAATGAAGATCCCATATAATGGACAGAAAATCCATATTCAACCCTTTTGGATGATGGAGTTCAGGGATGAAGAGGGCACTATGAGATTCTTCAGGTTAGAAGACCAACTGTCGAAGGCTAGTTCTGATTACCTAAGATGGTTACAACTAAAGCTAAATTCAAAAGTTGTTGACGAAGATACCTTCTATAGGCAACTTCAAGTGCAAATTAAGTCCAACTCTGCCAAGGAAGGAAAGTCAAGGGTGCAGCCAACCAGAGAGAGGAAACATCATTAATCTGCTCAATCTAAAGGAGCACATCTCTGATAAGTTTCTTAAAGCTTTCTGTTTTTAATTTTTGCAGCTTAATACAATTTTTGCATACTGTAGTGTGTATATATCTTTAGGAATGTTTTGTTATCATCAAGGTTCTGAATTTATGCTTTATTGCCATCAAGTATAAATTGGGGGAGATTGTTAGGAATATGTTGTAGTTGATGATAACTTAACAATCAAGCAAAATTGTATAAGTCAAGTTTTGTAACTGTCAACGGATAAGACCTTATAACTCTATTCGTTGATAGGTAGCTCATCAACGGATGAGGTTTTGTAGCATACTGCAATATCTTTATTTATCAGTTGATAGTGTTTTTATTCAGAGTCATGTTGACCATCAATGGATAGGCAGAATAGGGTAGCCAATTGTAAATAAGCTATGCTATGTAATTCTGTCTAAGTGAAAGTGTATCAACGGATAAGAACAGGGCTCTATCAACGGATACAACTCAAATCTACTCGATCAACGGATACAGCTCAAACTACCATCAACGGATAATTGTGCACAACATCAACGGATAATCATTGTCACTTTATCCTATGCTAGCTGGGAATTAGCAGTTGATAGGGACAGGTTTGACTGACAGATCACATGGGTTGATAGTAGGTATAAAAAGTAGTATGGCAGCCATACTTTGGAAACACAGAAGAAAGAAGCATTCCATTTACACAGTACATACAAGAAAGGTGCAGGGGACATATCTGTTCACAAGGATAACCTTTCGGCTACATGTGGATTTGGAGTGGAGTAGCAAGTCAACTGGAATTAGATTAATATTATCTTATTCCTGTAGTACTTGTAAACTTGGGATATATAACCAAGTGTAGCAACTCTTTAGAAAAAGCGAGAAAACATACATATTTGCTTAGGGTTTCTTGAATATCTTTAGAAGCAAAGAGTTGTAAACACAGAAGCTGTGTACATTTGTATCACAGGGTTTTCTTCAAATAAAAGTCTCAGGTGGTACATTTAACCACCTGATTTTTTATGTGGTTGTGAACTATTTCTATTCAGCAATTATTTCTTTATAGATTTCTGTGGTTTTTATCAGAAATTTATATCTATCAAGAATTGTATTCAACCCCCCCTTCTACAATTATACAAGTGTGTAATCTGGGAATAACAACAAGAGTTTTGTCCCATTGAAGTGACTAATTTTTACATATTATGTATAAGTTTTATTTTTGAAAAGTCAAGTAAATTTTTAGTTAAGGACTTGATATGATTATCGATGCTCTTAGTCCTAGTGATTATTATAGCATTTATAAAGATCAAAATATTTATGTATGATATTATATACATTTTGCAAATTATAAATAGAAAAACTCAGATTAAAACTTCTTGCTAAAATGTAGAAAGTTTGAATAAATTTTCCATATATAACAAAAATTAAATATAAATATTGATAACATAATGGATCTGAAATTGATCTCCGATAACTCTAATTTCATGAAATTACAATATTTTTTCATACAAATTTAATGAATTTTTTTATAAATTTACTCACCAATATTTATATGAGAAATTGTTACAATCTCATGCTCAACTCGTGCCCTATCAGTGTTCTAAAAAGCGGTAAGCGGTTCTAAGCAGTGGAAGGACCTTTTAGTGCTTAAGCGGTTAAGCGAACGCCTAGGCAGAATTATAAGCGGGTCATTAAGCGGATTGTGAATATATACATATTTATTTAATTATATATGTTTATTATATATATTAATTTATAATATGAAATTTGAAAAATATGTAAAGAAAAAATTAAAAAAAATTATTAAAGGATCAACATTTGGTCAAACCCGCTTAATCCCCGCTTAATCCCTGACTAAATCCCGCATAAATCCGCTTAATCCTGTCTAAACCCGCTTAATCCTCTGAAAAACGTTTAATTCTCCGATTTTATACTAATCAAAGCGGTTAGACCTTAAAAACTGCCAGGGCGGTCGCTCAGGCTTTTTAGAACAGAGGCCCTATGTAAAAATAGTACAGTATCAATCTTGGATCAAAATTCAAAATTCTTTTTCTAAATTACACAAGTGCCACGGTGTTAAATCAATAAATAACAAAACATGACATTTTTTTAAATTAATTTATCTTCAAAACGTCTTTATCTACCTTTCTCTCTCCTTTCTCAAAGTCCAAATGGTGGCTTTAGCCGTTAACTTTCAGTTTTTATCCCACTTTTCATTTGCCAACAAAAAAATTAAAATTAATTAATTAACTAATTAATTATTAACTACTCTGATCCTCCCCTTTTTAAAACCCTAATTTCACTCTTGATAACTGATCCAATTCAATCAATTGAACTCATGATTTTACTTTGATTCCCAAAAAGATTTGATCTTTTGCATCAAAATGAATAATTCTCGAAGCCCTTCTTCTGTTTCTTCTTCTGATGATTCTGCTTCTATTGCCACTACACAACAGGTGAATTATACATACATATATACTTACATTTGTTTATTACTAGTTTGGATCAATGAATAATGTTTTTGTATGTATATTTGATGTTTTTGTGTGATGGGTTTTTGTTTTCTTGATTCATTTTGTGTTTGACTTTGATCTTTGTCATAAAGTTTATATTTTTATGAAAGAATGCAAACCTTTAGGAATTTACAAAATATTATTATGAATTTTTATGAATGAATGCAAATCTTTATGAATTTTTAGTTTAAATTTTATAGAAAGTGCATTCATTTGGATTGATCATATGATTGTTTATGTTGATTGATCTCGAGATTTTGTTAGGGGATCAGTGATCAGTCTTGTGATTCTTTTTAGTGTGTAATAGCTAATAAGTAGGGGATCAAAATAATAGGTATTTTTTTTTTCGAGTGTTGATTGTTATCAAAATTGAAACTTTTTATTCTTTAAAGATAAATAAATATACATGTGTGTGATTGTTTGTTGTAGAGGACTGCAATAAAGTATATACATTTGTATTGTGTGGAACAAATTTGTGCTAAATGTAGGTTTAGTAGGTCCATATTATAGGAAATGAGAAGAAACTGAAAAAAAAAAAAAAAAACTAACTTTGGGTGGAATTGTAGAATGCTGGACGCAGTCTTAGAAGTGCTGATGGAAGTAATTCTTTATCATCAGGACAAGCTTTAGAGGTGACACGTCGATGGAGGGATGTCTTCTGGTCAGTAGTGTTTGTGGCTCATTTGATATGCTTAGGGATTGTTCTTGGGGTTCTAGGTTTAAATAGGTTTAGGAAGAAGGATAGGCTTAATATAGATAGATACACGTCTCGAATACTAGAGAATCAAGCAGGTTTAACAGAGGACTACTGGCCACTGTATGCTGTTGCTTGTGCAGTTGCAACTGTACTTGGATGGACATGGCTGTTGTTGCTTGGTTCGCGGGCAAACCAGATGATGAAGTTCTCGGTTCATATTTTGACTACTTATCTTGCTGTGATCAGTGTTTTCTGCTTTTGGACCCAACAATTTTTCTGGGGTGTTGTTTTCGCTATTGGGTCTGGTTTGCAGTTCTTGTATGTCATGGCCGTTATTGACAGGTATATGACAAGTATAGATTTCCTTATACTTTCAACAGAATGTTCTTGTCTTCTTTCCTTGATTAGAATGATATTTGTTCCACATGGTTGGATCTATATAGAGTATAGTTATAAAGTCAAAAAAGATTCTGCTTACCGGCGAAGTAAGTTATTTAACTTGTGCAACGATGGAATCCAGGTTTCCATTTACCATGCTGGTGCTGCTAAAAGCAGTGAAGTTGGTCTGGAATTATCCTGAAGTTATGAGAGTAGCATGTGCATTTATGATGGTAATGCTGATGTGGCTAGGACTATGGTCCTTTGGAGCAGCTGGAGTTGTGGCTTCAAGCATGGGTGATGGTGGACGCTGGTGGCTACTTGTGGTGAGCTGGCAAGTTTTGCTATTCGTTGCATGCTAGAATCAGACGGAACAATCTTAATTACAGGTTTCGTTTTCTAAGAGATGAAGAGTTTCGGTTGTCTTTGCAGGTCCTCTCTGTAAGTTTGTTTTGGACAGGTGCAGTTCTTTGTAATACAGTACATGTTATAGTTTCTGGGATGGTGTTCCTTGTTCTTTTCCATGGTGGTCGAGAAGCAGCGTCAATGCCTCAGAAACCACTGATGAAATGTCTAAGATATGCCGTGACAACTTCTTTTGGCAGTATCTGCTACGGATCACTCTTTACAGCTGCTATCAGAACATTGCGATGGGAGGTATAGAAATAATATTTTCTTCATACTAAGTTAAAACTGTAAATACTGGTGTATCATGTATGTACACTGTATGTTTATTTGTACGCGTTAACAGCTATAACCTTGTAAATTATTTGACCAATATTTTGCAGATTAGAGGATTTAGGTCAAAGATTGGGAACAATGAATGTTTGCTCTGCTGTGTTGATTTCTTGTTTCACCTTGTGGAGACCCTTGTTCGGTTTTTTAACAAGTATGCCTATGTCCAGGTAATTTACCTATATTGTTGTGTTTTTTAAAGCTTGTTGCGTAGCACCTGTTTTGAGGTTAACACTGAGATTCAGTTGTCTAGAGGACTATAATTGCACTCGAGGCTGTCAAACATAGATATTAATCCTCATATCATTAAAGAAAGAAATAGAATTTTTGAAGAACAAAATTCTATTGTTTGTATCGATACTTCAAAAATAAAGTTTTGGTATTAGTTTATTTCTCGAAGTTGCTGTTGGAGTTCTACTCTCACAAGTCATTGTAGGAGTGCGTTTATGGTTCACAGTAAAACTTTCTACCTGCCAAGTGCTTCCGCCACAAGGACAATTGAAAATGTAAGGTTTCTACATAACAATAAGTACTTGGTTTGCTGGTACAAATTTTAACCATTTTGAAGCACAAGCACTATTATTTCCTTCATTTCCTGGTGGCGTGCTCTTTTCCTCAACGTGCAATTTTGACACTTCTAGAACTGCATTATTCAGGGATTGCAAGTATGAAAGTAATTTGGGGCTTTCTTGATTGGTTATGGTGCTTTACTGCTTCATTAAACACCTTTCGAGTAATGTATAAATGACACAAAAATGAATGTTAAAACTAATAAAAATGCACCCACTTGACAATGACAAGAGTCCCCAAGGCCAAAACAAGTGAATGAACGGAAACTGATTGCTGACTGTACTCTGGAGTCCAAAGGTGCGGAATCTCGGCGGAGGGTCGTGCTACCCAGTCAAGAAGTGGAGGGTCCAGTGAGAAATGTGCCTCACAGGGTTTTAACTTTTAAGGGAAGTGCCTTTAAAAGAAAAAGTCGTACTATTAGAAAACTGATTATCTTGGTTCGAGCCCAATTGGGAGTTTGATTCGATCTCTTCCTATAGAAGAATCTAGTTGCAATTCTAGACCCTAAAGGGAGAATTAGGGTCGACTATGAATAAAGTACTAGTTTGGCTGTGTAACAGGGAAATTCCCTTGCCAAGTAAACTGTTGAATTTTTTTAATCTTTTAGTCAATCATACTTTTAAGTAAAAACTGTCTGGGTTGATGTCCCTATCCTTACTTTCCACTTATTGCATTTTGTAGTTGCATCTTGTATTTCACTTTTTTTTTTTTGCTAAATATCTTGTATTTCACTTTTGCTCGTAAGAAACTGCTGCTTAAAGAATTTTTTAACAAGCCTAGCGAAAGAAGTAGTTAATAAAAGTAAAGTTACTAAAAAGACCTTTTTCTGTTAAAAGGAAAACATTGTGTTCCTGTAAAATGTAGTTCTTGAGGTTCTCATTGCTATAAATTTCGTTTATTGTTAGAGCTACAGCAATTTAAATATATTCGTAAATGCAGATTGCCATATTTGGGAAAAACTTCAACAAATCAGCAAGAGATGCATGGGAGTTATTCCAGTCAACTGGTGTTGAAGCTCTTGTTGCGTACGATTGTTCAGGGTCAGTTCTTCTGATGGGTGCTCTTTTGGGAGGGCTCCTTAGTGGAACTTGTGCAGGGGTTTGGACAAGGATCAAGTATCCTGATAGGGTGATTATGGTTGGATCCACTGCCATGTTGATGGGCATGATCTTGGTAATGTGCTCATTATATGCTCATCTTTGTTTTCTTCCTCTTTCTACGTCTTTATTCTTCTCCGTAATTGCCGAATTATCATAACCAGCGAAAAAAGATTATTGGGCTTGAACTGACGTTATCCACCTGTTGATGTTCAAGTCAGTTAAGCTATAAAGCTCCCCTATTTGCTTGGTTGACAGCCTTTTATAATGGTTATATTGGCTCAAACTTAACAGTCTCTTCTACATTATTCTCCACTTTGTTTTGCACTTGGTTAAATGGCTGAGTATGACTTTTTACCTAGTTACTTGCCCACAATCATATCACATAATTGAAATTTAAAAGCTACAGAGAGAATGCGGAGATCCAGTTTCTAAACAATTGAAGTTTTCGTAGAGTTCTGGGTTGCTTGGCATCTTATAGATGTACCAACAAAAGGCAATAGTTGTATGATGGAGATCTTACATTAAGTTTGGAGCTTGCGCTTCTAGTTCCTTATGTTAGCTTTTATAAATTGTGTAAGATGGCAAAAGTTTCCTTTCTCAGTCGTCCGGCTAGGTCTGGTCCATGCAGGAGAAGGGTCTAAAAGTATAACAAGTACTTTCTTTCAGTAAAGTTCTAGTGGTTTAGACCATTTTTCATATGTGCCTGCTATTTTCTCCTTGAAATCTTTATCAGGATACCAGGTTTCCATTAACATGGGTGACTAAGAACCCCCTTGAATATGCATTTGTGATTTGACTATCAATGTTCGATTTCACTTCTAGGTCGGGGTCGCGATGGTTGTGGTAGAAAGTGCTGTTACATCCATATACATATGTTTTGCGGAAGACCCTTTGTTGATACAAAGGTGGGACCCTGACTTCTTTGACCAGATGTCTGAGACACTGCACCAGCGTTTGCAGCACAGGAGTGCCCGAGCAAGAGAAGTTTTAAATCATAGAAGAGTTGAGGAACGGATACAAGAAGCAACACCCATCTGACATATATCAATCTTTGTGCTTAATTAGTTCTAAACTTTGTAATTTATTTTCTCTAGTTTTAAGTCAATTGTATAAAAGCTTTCCTTTCGTCTCATTTCCTGATGCCCGAGTTTTGTTCAGTGTAACCGTGACAGTTCCAACAACTGTGATTGTTGAAGATTTAATGTTCTAATTGATGAAGTGTGATTAGGATTCAGTGGAGAATCAAAGTGATACGAGAACATAGACACTTGGTATATCATTGAATAATTAATTATGTGCAAAATCATTAATTAGTTTTGATCAATTATGTCATAAATGAGTTTTTGTGTTCTTGTGATATGCTTTGATTCTTATATGAACAAATGCTATGTTGTATACTCGATATGAATCAAAACCTATGTTGTCTACTCAATCTTCTTCAATAAATAAATTAATCTTCGTTCTTCTTTTCTCTTCCGATGTTCATTACTTCTAGCCTTTAAAATAATAGTTCGGCTTCAACATCTTAGTAATGCCAAATTGTGTGAAAAAAAGAAAAGAAGATTGCTGTAAATTTTCGTATTACACGGTGATCTCGTATCCTTAACAGTAGAAATATTGTTCTCCGATCCAGATTTTCCAGCTCGACTGTAATTCAAGAATCGGAGAATGATGCTTCCACATTCCAAATCTTATAGTAGAACATAGTACAGTGCATCTACATCTGTCATGCTATGAAGGGAGCTGGATCGGCTACTCTCGGTACAAACGGTATTCTTATTACAATAAAGAAGCATCTAAATGCAAACAAAGTACACTATAACCTTCTCTGACCCCTGCTCAGGCGGTCTTGTGCACTAGTTACGAACTATACATGTACAATTCTTCTAATTAACATGTTTCGAACATATTTTATTTGATTCTTATTCGCCACTGCTTATGCCTTGTAATTGCTCCTTCCTTTCTTACTTTTCTTCCTCCTGTGTAACAGAATTTGTAACATCAGTATTTCGCAATTCTAAATTATTAACCACATCTACGCATACATTAAACAACTAAGAGGCCAGAGAAAACGTACGAGACTTGTTTCTCTTGTTGGATTCAACCAAATGTGGTATGAATACTCCAGTTCCATTAACATTAGACTTCCACAAATTTAAAATTGTGGTAGGCACTGAGCAAGGAGGATTTTCGGTCTCTGTCCAATCGAAATAGTTCTGATCTCTATGAGACGTATAATTATTTACTCGTCTCATCATCCGTGAGTCCTCTGAATCATTCTCACCGGATATGTTAATCAACACAAGAATTCTCCTTTCAAGCTCGGCATAGAATACATCATCTCCATCACTTTCAATATTGTCAGTTTTGTCGAGATCATGATCAGCAATATTGTACAAATCCATGAGTATAGCCACCTAGCTAGGTCCTGTTGAAGTCTCTTACATATAGTAGTTGGATATGTGAAAGTGGGTTCAAAACTTCAAATAGAGGGGAAAAAATGGATCAGAGAAATGTGCTTTATTTTGACCTCAGACAAAATCAAAGTATCTGAATTGATAAGTTGCTGTCTATTGTCCAAGTGGATGCACATGTGAGAATATTTCAAGTCTTGTAACTTAGTAAGATAACCTTTTGGAAGTATGAGCTACCTTCTAGAATTGTGACTTATTCTTTTATCAGTGGATAGTACCATCCCTTGAGCCATCCATAACTGATACTATAAATTTTCTGCATCTATCCCTTCATCTTCCATATACTTACCTAAACATAAGAAGCATTGTTTCAGTTGAGGTGGCAAAACGTTGCAACTCCGAACTAAAATCTTAAATAGTTGTTGTTGCTGGTTTTCTCCCAACCACTTCCCGTTTTCTAGTGATGGTAGACTATCATTATACAACTTTTTCCCACTCAACCATTGAAGAGTTTAGTGATAAGAACACCCCCCAAAATCACTATAGCTAATGGAAGACCGGCACAAAACACAAGAAAGATGTATATATAAGAGACTACATATCTGGTAATGTATGTAACACACAAAACACAAGAAAGATGTATATATAAGAGACTACATATCAAGCTAAAATTAGCTAAAATTCATCAAATGTTTCATAATTAACGCAGTCTATTGATACTTCCACTGGAGTTCAGGTTAAGGTTGTACACTTGTACCTTCAATGAAACTTGATGAATGCATGTATATTACGTATGTACCTACTACCTAGACAATCTCCTCTTGTGGGAAGTGCTTTTAAGTTTTAAGTAGTTCCCAACTTTGATCTGTGCTTAAAGATTCTGGTTTGTGAATTTGGTTTTATAATCTCCAAATTCGGGTTATTTGCATCCAGGGGCGATTCTAGCATTAAGCATGGGGTGACAAATGTCCCCCATTATTTTAAAAAATATTATAAATTTATATAGATAAATAAATACTCATTTACAACATGCACCTTCAAGTATCACAAAATAGAGGTAAAGTTTTGTATCAGAATAGGTTTAGACGTTTAGCAGACTCCCCTATTCTTTGTTAATTTGTCTTGCCTTGTGGCTACAAATATTGATTTGCTTTACTTCCTTCTCAACGGTAAATATACATCTCCCCCTCCTTCATTCCTATTATATTAATTCATATGCTTCTACCTGTTTGTTAAAATGCCCGAGAGATATACATGATACATGTTAAATTTCCAATATTAGTAATGATGCTATAGTACATCATTTTCAGTCGATGAAAACTTATAGGAGAAAAGTGTAAGAGACTATGACTCATTTGATAATTTATTGCATTTTGCTTGTTGAATTTTTTTTTTTAGCTTGTACGTTGTACCCCATTTTTAAATTTCTGAATTCGCCCCTGTTTGCATCAATTTAAATAAGTCATACATATCTGTGTAATATTATAAAATAATAAATTATTGCATCTAAATGAAAAAAGAGAATAATGTTCAGATTACCTCAGGAACTTACCTAAGGTACTTACCTTAATTCTTTATAAAATCTTATAAAATAAATGGCCTCGCAGGGGCATTTTTGTAAAAACAAGATTATTCATAAAAATTTTCTTGATTTTATGGAAACATCTCAGGGAAAATAGCTGAGGTAATCTCAGGTACAGCATTCTCATGAAAAAATTATATTCACATTTAAATTTAAATGTTAGGACCGACTTGCAACATTCAGTGAATAATCACTGAATGATGAGATCAGGGACATGAGCAACTTTGTAAAAGTCTTCTAGGCGAATCCTATCACAGAATTCTAATGACATCTCCGTCAAGATTAGTCTTCGAAGGGCATTCAGAAATATGAATCCTTTTGGAATCTCCTCCAACGAACAATTCCAAATTTCCAAGTATTTAAGAATGGGCCGGGCATGCTTCCTTCCTCCATCCTCCATTTTTCCAAATTGAGAAAATAGGGATTAAAGTGATGTGAGTTTTGGGAGTTTGTATATTGCCTTTTTTATTCTTTTATATTAAATTATGATTTAATAAATTTTAGTTTTTAAAAATTTGACATTTGAAAATGAGTATCACCTATGTTTTTTCTGTTTGACTAACATGTTCAAACAAAATTTATATTTTAGCATATGTTGATATTAATAAATAGACATTATCAACCAACCAAACAAATTCAATATATATGCTCAAGTTACATATTTACTAAAAACTATATAATTTTATGTGTATCGCCCTGTTTAGTTATCAATATTAATGATTTTTATAACAAAGTTCGTAGTCGCTCCTCTCTCTTCTCCCCTCCCAAAAAAAATACTAAACTAATGTTTAGGAGCTGACATTAGTGCCAGAATTTTTATGTTCAGTCGATGAGTTCATTTTACATTGATGACTAGCTTTATTTCTGACAACTACGAATGGCATGGACGACTATGAACAGAACGAGTATCCCAAAAAGACGACTTGATATAAAAGAGAAATAATTCACATGACTAGCTTTATTTCTGACAACTACGAATGGCATGGACGACTATGAACAGAACAAGTATCCCAAAAAGACGATTTGATATAAAAGAGAAATAATTCACAGCAATGACATACAGATGATTAAAAAGTAGAAAATACTAAGTCAAATGTTGATCCGATCAAATAAGAACAGAAATAAACCTAACAATTGAGAAAAACAAAGACAAATGCAAGACAGCTTGGAGAACGAGTCTACTCGTCAGCTAACAAACCTGGAAATAGGAGTAAAAGCAGGAACAGAAGCTAAGTGGAATAATCGTGGTCAAAAGTCAAAACCATTACCTGATAAATACATTCAAGAGTTCGAGCGAGAAAGGGTTGTTGATTCTTACTTAGCCAAATACTTGGAGATAATTACAAACTCTTGAATAATATAATAATTATTAATAAATAACTAATTACCTTTTTCAAGATACATCTTTTTATAATTTTCTAACTAAATTGTCTCTTTTTCAAACTTGCTTTTTTTACTTAATTATCCTTACTTAAATATTTATTATTGGTAAAAACATGTAATTATATTTCATTAAATAAAATAATAATATTATAGTTCCTAATAACTAACCAGTTACCTTTTTCAGCTAAAACACATTATATTTTCTAACTATAACCTCTCGTTTCCAAAATTTTTACGGATTGTTCTTGTTGGGATTTATGGGTGATAGCATAGAGACAACTTAACTATATTTCCCTGTACTTAGTTTTTACTAAGTTGAACATATTGTCACAGCCAGAGTATGTCTTCGTATTCGAATAATTGCTGTCATGTAATAAATGTATGATTTGGGAGAAGTTCATATGTTTGTTCAAGCCTCAAGGAATACATCCAGAAGACAGCAAGAATAAAAGTTACTGTCATGTCCCTGACAGTAATGTTACAAGAAGACAAATGTTGCAAAGTCACGACAAAGCTACATTTGACAGCAACATTGGCCGAACCAAGAGACAGTGACATTCTCACACTTAACAGCAAGTCTGGAGTTCCGACAGCAACATTGGCGGGAGCTAGTACTGTCAACCACTGAATATTCCTTTGACAGCAGACTCTGCGGTTAAGGTTACTGTCACCTTGAATTATTTGAATTGGGTATTTTCTCAGTTAAAGCCCGTGACAGGTTACATGTTCAAGAAACAGATTTGCTGCAACACACTATCGTTTGTAGCAGACCTGCAAGACTACGACAGAAGCTTAAGAGATTCACAAGACAAGGCTGGTCTATTCGAGGAGCATGTGATATCCACATCTACTAGAATTTTATTAGCTAGAAATAGAAAGAATCTAGGTTGCTTTACTTATAAGGTTTATCCTGTCTGTATAGCAATTAGGGAAAGTCACATGGGTGTACAAATTGCAATGAGCTGCCACTTGAAAACGACAGCAGCTCAACACCCCATGCGATAGGGACAACAGAGTATCTTAGTCTACTTAGATAAATCTTAGATTCTTTTCTATTCATGTACGCACACGAAGAAATCTGTATCTCTTGAGATATCGAAGCTAGAGAAACACTCTCTCCAGGTTATAGCAACACTTCACACAAAATAAATAAAATATTTATTTTGTGAGAAATCTTGTTTCACTTATTGCTTGCATACATCTACTGATAATCTATAATCTTTATTTTCGTTGTTTATTTAAAGATTCGATTTTATCAGTATTGCATTCAACCCCCCCCCCCTTCTGCAATACTCCGGAACCAACAACTGGTATCAGAGCGTACAGATTGATACACAAATTTGAAGATCATGACGAGTATTCAGAAGTCAAGTGGAATCAAGATTCCAATCTTTGATAAAGAGAACTACAATTTCTGGAAAAGAAAGATCTTGTTATTTATCAAAGCTGCCCATCCATTGTATTTGGGAATTCTTGAGAACGGTCCCTTCATACCTCAGAAGGAAGTAGCTGCTGCTACTGTGAATGATGAAGTCATTCCAGCCCATTGGGTTGCAAAGAAGCCTTCAGAGTACACAGAGCCTGAAAAGGAGAAAGTAGTCTTGGATGACTATTTACAACTCATCTTGCTCGACTCACTTACATTAGACAAAGCCATGTGTGGTAATGTCATGGGATGCAGATCTGCAAAAGAAATGTGGAGCAAGATAGAGCTGTTGTGTGAAGGAAGTGAAGAAGTTCGCGAGAACCAAAGACAAATTCTTGTATCACAATATGAAGCCTTTATGGCGAAACCAGGCGAAGAACTTACACACATGTTTGAAAGGTTCAGTAAGCTGATAGCTGAGTTGCAAATTCATGGAAAATTCTATGATAGAAAGGAGATTAACATCAAATTTCTGCTCACTCTCCCTGAGCATCTTGAGCATAAAGTCACAGCCATAAGAGAGGGAAGAAACTTGAGTGATGTCTCTCTTGAAACTCTCTATGGTGTGCTCAAATCATACGAACTTGAGCTTTTTCAAAAGATAGCTATTCAAACTGGAACCAAAGGAAAGTTGGCAAATATGTCAGGAGCCCTCATAGCTCATGAGCCACAAGTAGCTTGTCCAAGTGAACCATCACAAAGTTCACAACCAACACAGATGTCATCTTTAAAAATTGAGGAGGTGTTGGCTAACGAGAAGAAGGTGGTTCTGCAGCTGAAAGATGTTGAAGATGAAGACTTCTACACAGTAGAAGAGATTGAAAGCATGGATAATCCAACCATGGCTTATATGGCTAAGAGATTCAAGAATATCAAGTTCAGAAGGGACAAGTCATACAAGCCACAGGGTCAATCATCTAAATTCAACAAGGGAAGTTTTTCAAAGCCCACTGGTGGAACCACAAGAGGAGGATACAAGATAGGGTTGGTGGATAGGTCGAAGTTCAGATGTTACAACTGCAATGAGCTAGGTCATTTTGCTACTGAGTGCAGAAGACCAAGACAGAATCAAGGAAAGGGATCTGGAAATCAGTTTAAGAGGAATCAAGGGAAAGCTTATGTGGCTGAAGGAAAATGCTAGGATGATTCTGAAGATGAAGAAGAAGAGGAGTTTGTGAACTTAGCCCTCATGGCTAAATCTGATGAAGAAGCTTCAAGTTCATCAAATTAGGTACCATCTCTAGTCTTACTTGATATGTCTAAAATTGAGTATAAGCATACCATTGAGGATTTAAGTGCTGAGATGTTTAACATTCATGTTAGTTTATCTACTGCTCATGAAGAAATTGCTAAGTTAACTAAACAGAATGAAACTCTCAAATCTGAAAATGAAATGTTGTTGCTAAGAATCAGTCCCCTAGATTCATTAGCTCAAGAGAATGCTAGATTGAAGAATGATATTACCCGTGCTAAGGAAATAGAAGAATTTCTCAAGAGTCAAATTGCAAAAAATGAGTTTAAACTCAAAGCTTTTAGAAACTCTTCTAGGTTAGTCCATGAATATCATGATAATCACACTGAGAATCAGAAGGTAGGAATAGGTTTCGAGTATGGTAGAAGGCATGGAAGGCAATTGTTCTTGATGATAGTGATGATGTCAAACCTCAAATTCTCAAAAGAGTTAATAATCCAATTTTCAAAAATCTTCAAGCTGATTTTGATGAAACCTCCTTGTTCATCAAACAAGAGCTACTTGATGAAGATGAGTGCATTGACAGCACACTGAGCAAAGGAAAAGATACTGTCAAGTTCCCCATGACAGAAACTCTACCAAGCAATCAGACAGAATGTTCTAAAGTAGCTGACAACAAGGATGAGACAGAAACTTCAAAAGATACTGTCAAGAGAGAACCCAAGACAGCAACTTTAAACCTGCTGTCACTACAAAGGCAAAGAAAGGTACTGTCAAGGGTGGCTCGACAACAACTTCAGAACATACTGTCAAAGCAAATGCCTACAAGCCTAAGAATAGGAATGGTAAGTTAGGGATTGATAAGAAGAATGGATATAGTCATGTTAAGGATGCCCCTAGGAAGCTTTGCAATAATTGTGGATCATCTCATCATTTAACATTTATTTGTAAGAAACCCAAACAGGATAAGGTTAATGCGTCCAATGTTAGTGATAACTTACATAGAACCCCCATTATGCAAAGAAGTATGGATGTCTGTAATAACATTGACTGTATGCCATGCAAAATTGTTGTTATGAGTACTTGCTTCAATCTGCCTATTCTGTCTACTGAAAGATGTTCCTATTTAGAAACTGTTGAGACTTTTGTGCCTACCTATGTTGGTAAAAAAGCAGCTTCCACCAAGAGAAAGACTAAGTCTAACTCTAGAACCAAGTGGACAGTAAAAGAAGTCAGATAGGAGGATTCTAGTGTCGATTTAAATGTGAAACAGAATGATATGAACAATGATGCTGTAACTGCAGGACCCAACAGAGTTTGGGTACCAGATGCAAATTAAAATCATCTATTTTGCAGGGCAAGAAACAGAAACAGGTCATGTGGATCATCGACAGTGGATGCTCCAGGCACATGACTGGTGATATAGCCCTGCTATCACATTTTGTGGAGAAATCCGGCCCAATCATAACTTTTGGAGACAACAGCAAAGGTTACACTGTGGGATATGGCTGTTTGGAAATTGGAAATGTTGTCATTGAAGATATTGATCTTGTTGATGGATTGAAGCACAACCTACTCAGTGTCAGCCAGTTCAGTGACAGGGGATTCAAGGTTGATATTGATATGATGGTGTGTGATATCTATCACAAGAAAGATCGAAGCCTCTCTTTGAAAGGAGTCAGGAAAGGAAGCTTGTTTGTTGCAGATTTAAATTCTGTCAATAAAGACAAGGCTTACTATTTTTACAGTAAAGCATCAGTTGGTGAAAGCATGCTTTGGCACAAGAAGCTCTCACATCTCAATTTCAAGAATATGAACATTCTGATGAAGAAGGATTTAGTGAGAGGACTACCCCAACAGGAATTCTGTCAAGAAGGACTACGTGAGGACTTTCAAATGGGCAAATTGAAAAGATCTGTGCAAAAATCAAAGCAAGTGAATACCAACACTGAGCCACTCAAATTAATTCACATAGATTTGTTTGGTCCAGTAAATGTTCAATCTCTTGCAAGGAAGAGATATGCCCTGGTAATGGTGGATGACTACTCAAGGTACACTTGGGTGAAGTTTTTAGAGACAAAGGACGAAGCTGCTCAAGAAATCATTGATCACATAAGAGTTCTTGAAAGAACCCCCAAAGCTCAAGTTCAATATCTGAGAAGTGACAATGGTACTGAGTTCAGAAATGCCACACTAGGAAACTTCTGCAAAGAAGAGGGCATTGTCCAAAAATTCTCCACTTCCAGGACACCACAACAAAATGGAGTTGTAGAAAGGAAGAACAGAACTCTCATCGAAGCTGCGAGAACTATGTTGAATGATTCTAAATTACCAACATACTTCTGGGCAGAAGCTATTAATATGGCTTGTTACACACAGAATAGAACCCTGATCAACAAGACTCATGGAAACACTCCCTACTATCTGTTAACAGGAAAGAAACCTACTGTCAAGTATTTTCATGTATTTGGAAGTAAGTGTTTCATGATGATTGATAACCATGAAAGGAAAGGAAGGTTCAATGCTAAAGCTTATGAAGGCATTTTCATGGGATATGGTTTGGAAAGGACTGCCTACAGAGTCAATGTCATTGATCACAAAGTCATTGAAGAAATTGTGAATGTCACATTTGATGAAACCAAATTCCCAGGACTGCAAGAGGATGGTCAAATGGAGCCTCTTAGATTTGAAAATCAAGGGTATTTGGAAGAAGAAGAAATTATTGCTGATGAACCTACTATCACTCAGGATATTGAGTTTGAAAGAAATGCTGTCAACACCAATGATGCTACTCAAACTCCAGCTCAATCTCAAACTATATCAGCTAATCATCAGAATGAGAATGATTCTGGAGACGTTGAAGAACATGAAGGAGAAAACATCAATGGTGGAGAGTCAACACCTCAAAGAGGAAATGATGAAGCAGATCAAGAAAGAAGCTTGCCCAGAACCATTAAGTGGAATAGAGATCACACTAGCAATCTAATCATTGGTGATCCCACTACTGGTATAAGGACGAGAAGAAATATTTCTGCTGACAGCATGTTTTCATGTTTTCTATCTCAAACTGAGCCAAAGTCAATTGATGAAGCATTGTTGGATTCAGATTGGGTGATAGTTATGCAAGAAGAGCTAAATCAATTTGAGAGAAACAATATATGGAAGCTGGTCCCTAGACCCAAAGGGAAGTCAGTAGTTGACACAAAGTGGGTCTTCAGAAACAAGTTGGATGAAAGTGGAAATGTGACAAGAAACAAGGCAAGGCTAGTAGCTAAAGGTTACTGTCAACAGAAAGGAATCGATTATGATGAAACATTTGCTCCTGTTACCAGACTTGAAGCTATTCGGATATTTTTAGCCTATGTTGCACACTGTAACTTCAAAGTGTTCCAAATGGATGTCAAACGTGCCTTTCTTAATGGAGAATTAGAAGAGGAAGTGTATGTCGAACAGCCACCTGGATTTGAGGATGCCGAGTTGTATGACTTTGTCTACAAGCTGTTCAAAGCACTTTATGGATTGAAGCAAGCCCCTCGAGCTTGGTATGAAACTCTATCTACTTTTCTCATTGAGAATCAATTTACAAGAGGTGTAGTGGATAAGACACTATTCTACAAGCACCATGGCAAGGACATCATTCTGGTTCAGATTTATGTTGATGACATAATCTTTGGTTCTACAAATGAGAAGCTGTGTGAAAAGTTTTCATCTCTTATGAAGAGCAAGTATGAGATGAGCATGATGGGAGAACTATCATTTTTCCTAGGTCTACAAATTCCTCAAAAGGATGATGGTATCTTCATAAGCCAATCGAAATATGTCAAGGAACTTCTCAAAAAGTTCAACATGGAAGATGCATCACCTGCCAAGACACCTATCTCTACTGCAACCAAGCTGGATTTGGATCCTAAAGGAAAGAAAGTGGATTCTAGTACCTACAGAGGCATGGTGGGATCGTTTCTATACTTAACTGCTAGCAGACCAGACATCATGTTTGCTACATGTCTCTGTGCAAGGTTTCAAGCTGATCCAAAAGAATCACACTTAGTAGCAATCAAGAGAATCTTTAGATATCTCAAAGGCACTCCAAACCTAGGCCTTTGGTATCCTAAAGATACTGGATTTGACTTGGTTGGTTATTCGGATTCAGACTATGCTGGATGCAAGATTGACAGGAAAAGTACAATAGGAAGCTGTCAATTTCTGGGTGGAAGATTATTGTCATGGTTTAGCAAGAAGCAGCATTCTGTATCTACTTCAACTGTAGAAGCTGAATATATCGTAGCTGGAAGTTGCTGTGCTCAAATTCTTTGGATGAAAAATTAGCTAATGGATTATGGCTTGGAGTTGTCCAATATCCCTATTTATTGTGATAACACCAGTGCCATAGCTATCTCAGACAATCCAGTTCAACACTCCAGGACAAAGCACATTGATATCAGACATCATTTCCTAAGAGAGCATGTTGAAAGGGGAACTGTGAAGATGATTTATGTTCCAACAGAAAAGCAACTTGCAGATATTTTTACGAAGCCACTAGATGAAGCAACCTTCAACAGGTTGGTAAGTGAATTGGGAATGCTAAATCCGGTATGTTAACTTACTAGTTTTTACATTTTCAATGTGGTTAAAAATTGCAGCTCGTGACCTTAACCTTCAATGTTACTGTCATGAGAAGTTACTGTCCTATGTGCTACTTGTTTACTTGACAGCATGTTTGCTATGACTATGCTAAATTCAAATCACATGCTTGTTTTAATTTTTGTAATGAGTAGTCACGTGACACTAACTTGTTTTATACGCCTGCTTAGTGATAAGTACTTGTGTCATTTGATATGACTACGGGTATTTGTTAGTCTTTTTAATTTAAAAGTTAATTACTTCATTAAAAAGAGGCAGTTGGGAACTGTAGAGTCACTTATATTATGTTATAAATAAGACCAAAGCTAAACCCTTTGTTCTCACTTAACACCCTAAGAACTCTAGAGTCAAATATGAGCAAGAGGAAAGCAGAAGACATGTCATCGTCAACGGCGCCAGGAGCAAGCGGAGGAGTGAAGCCAGAGCCTCCTAGTCTCAAGAAGGAGATGGAGATAGCTGCTACTAATGAGCAGCTTGATCTCTGGGTAGATAAGTTTCATACTTATCTCGAGGAAGAGGGGATCTCCGATCAAAAGGAGAAGGAGAAGATCGCGGAAAGGCTGCTGCTAGAAGCTTTTCCAAACTTAAAATAATTTCCAGTTCTTAAGAACTATTTGTATTGTTTTAAGTTTTATTTAATGAAATGACCGTTTTATCTTCTTAGTTTTCTTGCATGTCATTCATTATCGTCTTCTCATCATTATCTATCTATAAATGGTTGTTAAGTTGATTGTTTGTGTGTATGGATGTTTGTGGATGTGTGCTAAAACCGACAAATATGTGCTTAAATCGATTAAAATGCTATTTGGTAATTTTCGCTTAAGCGATAGGCAAAGTCGATTAAAATTCATGACATAAATTATTTTCGCCCAAGTTGCTGTCAATAAGTGAAGATGCTGTCACGAAGTGCCTTGATAACAAGTTTCTTAGATGACACAATGGAAAAAGTCTCTGTCATGAAATTTAAAGGACATTGTATAAATTGCTTAATGATGACACTATGTTCTTGCAACGATATTACTATCAAGCAAAACTTGCTGTCATCCTCTCAAAATTACTAATGAATTTGTTATAGCGCACAGGTTACTATCAAGATTAGTGGACCGAATTAATTGGGATTTTACCTCCACGATTTACAGCCACTAAAAAGTAACTACCCACGACTCCACGTAACTGATTAATGGGCTAAGACATAGTTACTTTCCCTTTCTCAATAAGACATTTGCTATTTTTATGTAAGCAACTGTCAAACACACAAACACATAACTTTCAACAAAAACCTCTCTCTCTCAAAAGCAAAATCTCTCTCCAAAGCTCAAAGCAAGAAATGGCACCCAAACAATCCTCTTCTCAAACAAACTTTGCTGGTATTCTCACTGCTGGAGATGCTGGTGAAGGATATAAAGGACTCGTATCCTTTATCAACAAGTCATATATGGGTCATGCTATAACATCTACATCATCCTTGAACCTGGAAAGGCTTGAAGAATTCTGGAAAACTGCCTATGTTCCAAGAGGTGCAGGTGATAAGTGGAGTTTATATCCACTTGGAGCGTTCCATATCGGCTTAAATTGATTGTCTTGGACTCAAGTTTGTGGTGGTTTTGATGTGTTTTGTTTAGTTGTGCAGATTTACGAGAATGTTGATTAAGGTTGATGCTTCTATCGTTTTTGGAGAATAAATTGATTAAAATTCGGATTTCTGAGACGGTTGCGCAGTCTACACTGTTTTGGACATATCTGGAGTTCTAGAAGTCCGTTTTCAGCGATCTTACTGCCCACGTGAAGCTTGGGAGATTTTCTATAATATGGGACAGGTGTTGCACGAGCAGGTTGTGCGTGGTGGGCGCAGGTTGCGCGACAAACAGACTGATGGGCGCAGGTTGCACGCCGGTGCTGAAAAATTACAGTTTTTACTATTTTGGCCATATCTTGAGTTTTAGAAGTCCGTTTGAGGCCCGTAAGCAGTCCACGCAAAGATAACGGAATTCTCTATCATTCTAAAGCGGTCCAGAGGTCCAAATACTAGGGGTGAGCAAAAAACCGAATTAAAACCGAAACCGAACCGAAACCGGCCAAAACCGAACCGAAAAAACCGAAACCATAACCGAACCGGCGGTTGCGGTTTTTGATTTTTAAAAACCGAGACTTTTGGTTCCGGTTCCGGTTATAGGTTAAAACCGAACCGGCTAAAACCGAACCGAACCGATTATTAAAATAAATATAAAATTTATATAAATTTATGTTATGTATTATTAAAATTAATAAATATAATATATCTTGAATTATAATTAAGTTTCAATTTGTTAGGAAGATATTATTCAAAAAAAAAAAAAACTAGACTCACCGGCTTATACATCTGACTATGGGAATCTACAACAAGATATAAGAAGTTAGTACAACAACAAATAGTACCAGAATACCCGCAGTAGTAGTTTTGCATCACATTTTTTTTTTGCCAAGTATGTTTGTTTAATTTACCTTTATCACTCAAAAATACTTCAACCTCTGACTGCAATAAGTTTGATATCTGAATAGTAGGAAGTATAAAGATTTCCTTCTGCTCTTGTAATGCAACATGTGAATTCCTGTTACTAGATGTGTATCCTGTGCTATCAGGTTGTATAACTGGAATATCCCTTCCAATGCTCTGAATTAGGAAGTCTATGTTACCAATATGTCCTTCTTCAGATTTCAGAGAACAATGTGCAATGCTAAAGGAACATATTTTCATCCGGTTTTAAAACCGAAACCGAACCGTTACAAACCGAACCGAGGTTTTTGAAACCGAAACCGAACCAGAACCGGTGGTTGCGGTTTTCGATTTTAGAAACCGGGGATGTATGGTTCCGGTTCCGGTTTTACCCTAAAACCGGACCGAACCGGCCCATGCTCTACCCTACCAAATACAACTGGAACGGTCCAGAAATACTGAAGAAAAGTCAGCTATGAATTTTCCTTAAAAACAGAATCAGTTTAGGAAACGTATTTTGCAGAAATTCTATTATAATTCTGTTTTGGTATTTTCTTGCTGGACAAGACTTCTAGAGCCTATATGAACACATCCAACCTTTGTAATTTGTATCATTAGGAGTAGAACCATTACATATCAATTACTTAGATTTATTTGTATTTTTTTCATACTTTGTTTTTATCATGGTTTCATCAGATCCCATGATGACGAGAGGTTCACTTATGAACTAATTGTTGTCATGGGATTCTAACGGATTTATTTATGGAGCTTTAGTATCTTGATGCTTTACAGATCTGTGTGTGATGTATATCTGATATCCTCGTATGGTTGTGTTTCATGTATTTAGATGCGTAGCTAACATCTAATTTGTTAATCTCTTGTGAAGCGAGAGTGGATCTTGAGATTTAGAACTTGCCATGCTAGCATAGGATAGGTTGATGTTTTAACATCATGATTTGTAGCGTAAATAGAGATATTATGCTGCCCTATGTGATCAATGTGGATAACTTGTTATTCAATCGTTATGTTTTCAAATCTTATAGAGATATAGGGTCTAAGCATAATTGGTGTCTATTCATCTTCTATCTCTTTTGTGGATGTATGTTTAGTTTGGTATACGTATACTGAGAGGTAGCGTGTACTTGTTTCGTGTTATCCGATCAGATATCATAACCATTGCATATAGTGATTAAAGGCGTCAGATCTAAGCAAAGTATTTAATGAAGTTAGGATTCCATGGTTTATCTTGCAGAAGTAATTCGATTCCAATTCTTGTTAGTTAGTTAATTCTTAGTTTGTTAATTTGCTGTTTAGTTAGATTTAGTTAATTAAAACCCAATTTTTTATTTGTCTTAGCAGTGAATTAAAACCATACATTGTTGCATAGGTACAATACTGAATTAAAAACCAGATCTCTGTGGGAACGAACTTGACTTATATCTATATTACTTGTGACCACGTGCGCTTGCGTGATTTAGTGCAAACAGCAGGTAAAAACACAATACAATGCAAAATCAAAGGAATCACCTGCATCCTCACAATCAAAGGCATCAACGAAGCTTTGGGAACTGGACTGCAAGCTAAAGAATCATACAAGGAACTTGCAAATGATGAAACCCTAAAGAAGTTTTCTTGAAAATTGGGTATTCTGGTCCTGTTCTTGAAGAGGGTACATCGAAATGGTACTCGACTGGTGAAATGGACAGAAAGCATTTGAGAAAAGAATGGAGCATGATTTTTGATGTCATGGTGAAGGTTTTCTCAACCAAAACCTCTGGATGGAATGGAATTCCCTCCTATATCAAGAAGCTTACTCACTCTCTTGTCCATGGTTACAAAGTGGATGTAGAAAAGTTGCTTATGAGTCAACTCAAGTCAGCTCTAAGCAGGAAGGTACATGTTTATCCTCGCTTTCTTACTATGTGTTTGAATTCATTATGTGGTATTGATGATAATGCATCTCTCTCTATAGAATGCAATGTTTCACCAAGCACATGGCTGATCAAGAGCCTCATCTTGACGTAGCACTACCCTCTGGGTATGATGTCTTCTCCATTGAGAATGAAGCTGAATTAGACCCAAATTCAGTTAACCCACATTCTACTGCATACATTCCTATCAGATCCTCTAGACAACCAAAGACCACAAAAACAACTTTTCAAGAATCCAAGAAAAGACCCTTGGAAACTGGTGTTGATAGTAGTTCTGAGAATGTTGAGAGAGAAACTGCACATGATGCAGCAAATAAGGATGTTAGTGAAAGTGAACCCATAGTGGTTCCTCTTGAGCCTAAGAAGAAGAGAGCTAAGAGGGCCAAAGCCACTGTCAGCCACCCCACAGTCTCACAAAAGGCTGTGGAGAGTAAAAGGGAATCAAACACATCCCTAGGTGCTTCTTCTCAACAAGAAGTATCTATTGAAGATGGCATGTCTCCCAAGGTATCCTGTAAAGAGTCAGCACAACCTCATGTACTCACTCATGAGGAGCCTACACTTGCAGAAATGCACACAGAGATAGGGCACAGTGAGGGTCATGAAACTTCTACTCTTGATGTTCCACAAGTTAACCCTGTGGAACAGCCAAAAATCTCTTCTAAACCATCACCTTCTTTATTCTCTAATCCATCAATTGTTTCTTCTCAACAACCTAGAGAAGGGAACAATCCAATCCCTTCAGGTTTTGATCATCCATCTCAAGTCATGGATGAGCCCCCATCAAGTGATCCACAAGAACCCATTTCTCAAAGTGAAATGGACACCACTCACTCAAACACTGAGCTAGATCAAGATGGTACTCTGCTAGAAAATGAAACAGCCAACATCTTGGTCGAACTTCAAAGAGCAACTGACCTTCAGGAAGTTGTTGTCACAGCCTCAGCTGTTGTCAAAGACACCACAAAAGTTACTGTCAACCCACCTGTGGACAGTAACATTTTGGGTAAAGATGATGTCGCCTCTACAAAGCTTGATCATGATACTGTCATTGTTGAAGATGCTTCAGATGATGATCAACTTACTATCTCTGCTTTGAAGGTACAATCTAAACTTTCTACTTCTTCAACTAAAATGCATGCAAGTACTGCTCATACCCATGTATCTAGGATGAGTGAGGGAGTGAAAAGAAAAATAGAGATAAAAGAAAAGAGAGGTGAGCATAAAAATGAGAGGCATCCAAACGAGCTGGTAAAAGGTGAGGGACTTGAGCATGTCCAGAGTGAACTTGAGGGAACCCCACACACAAAGGCACTAGGCCTTGAGAGTCATTCTGTGAGGAGTGATGAGATCACTCAAAAAAACAATGAGTGTGTGAGAAACCCCACAGCCTTCTTGCCCCAGTCTCTTCCTTTATATCCAAAAAGGCTGAGAACTGGTGGTCCTTCTAAACAAGCTAAATCAAGGTTGAAATCCCTTGAGGGCAGATGTGCATCCATGGAAGCTAAACTTGATGCTCTGTCCACTATGGTTGCTACTGGTTTTGCTGATATTCAACAAACTCTTCACTCGTTCTCTGCCATCCTTAGTGCTGCCAACTCAACTAAGGGGGAGAAAGTGGTAGATCAGAATGAGGGTAAGGGAGAGAAAGTGGTGAATGAGGGTGAGGGAGAGAAAGTGGTAGATCAGAATAAAGCAAACCTGGTAGAGAAGGAGAAACAAGGTGAAGCTGCAAGTGAGGGGGAGCCTACAAGTGAGGGGGAGGAAGTTTTGGAAGAAAAAGAGGGAGATGAAAGTGAGGGGGAGCAAGAGAAAGAAGAAAGAAACTTTGGTGAAGAACTGAAGGCAACATGAGATGGTGAATTGTTTGAAGCAGAAATAGATGGTGATGTAGTATTGTTATCCAAGGAAGTGTTGGAGCAATTAAAGGGGACTCAAAAGTCTAAAAGAACAATATTGCCTCCACTGAAAATCAATGAGCCAAATCCTGAGGAAGTCGAAGCTCCATTCCAGAAGTTGCAAAAGGAATTGAGAGAAAAAGAAATTCAAAATGCTCTGGGTAAAGGCAAAGGCAAAATGCCTGAGTATATGGACATATTTGCTAGCATATCTACTGGAACTACTTGGTCAGATGGAAGTGAATACGCCTTGAAGATGCAGAATTGATGATGGTTGATCACATGGAGAGTACTTTGAGCAACAAAGATGAAGATTTCAGTAAGTTGGTGGATGAATCAATTAGTGAAGCAGGGGGAGCTTTTACAAAATTGGCATCAACACTGAAGAGCAAAGTAATAAGTATCTCTGTGAAAATCAACTTGGAAAGAAGATGGGCTGTTCAGGTTTATTTGAGAAACCGTTTGACCATATTCATCACAATGCAACTTTTACAAAGTTTGCATGCTAGAGTACTCCAAGTCCTTGGAACCCTGGTAGTCAGAAATTCAACAACCTTCAATGATAGTCTGATAGCACAAAATAAAAGGATGGTTGAAGATAAACTCCCTGAGGTGATTCAAAATCCTTATGGTGTGTGTTTCAGAAGGATCACAAAGACAGGAGCTAGAAGGTTGGATTTCTTACCATTGGATAAAATCTCAGGACTAAGCACTGAAACAATCATGACAGTGCTGAAGAAACTTCTCAAATCCAGTATCACAAGTGAAAAGGTTAAAGCTGTCAAAGATATTCATAGGCTGTTAGCAAAAAGAGATGAGGAAATTAGCTCAATCATAAAGAAGCTGATCTCTTATGCTAATGCCAAGATGGGAGGAAGCTGCAACTATGATGATACTTTGGATGATGATGAGGATGAAATTGGAGGAAGTGGTGAACCTGGAAAATTCAGGAGTTCTAGGAAAGAAGCATCTGAGAATGTTGCTACACAAACTCAGATGGATGCTACCCAAGAAGAGCAAAAAACTCCCAGTACTGGAAAGAAATATGCTATCAATGAAGAAGGGGAGTTAGAAATTTGTGAAGCCTTGGAGGCAAGTATCTTGAGATTAGCGATTGAATGCTTTAATGCTGAAAAAGATACTGTCAACAAGGATACTGTCAAATTGGCTGAGGACACCCAAGTGAAAGATGCTGTCAAGAGCCAACCAATCGAAGCTGTCAAAGTTGCTGTCATGAAAGATGATGTCAAGGATCAACTTGATGAAACTATCAAAGTACGAAAGCTTGTCAAGATTTCACATCTAACAGAAGGAAGACAAGAGCCCAAGCCTATCGTACAACCAAGATAAAAGGGAAGACAGTTGCAGCAGCAAAGAAAAAGAAGCATGGAGCAGTTTTGACAGAGAAGCCCATTGATAAGAGAAAAGTAAATAGTTTTGAACTATTGAAAAAGATGATTGATGGGAGCATATCATCTGTCTCGGTGGAACTGGACCCAGTCAACAAAAATGTACGAAAGTATGACCTTAAGGACTGTGGAACTACATGTATAACTGTAGAGCCAGACTTCACTATAGAGATAGTCTCACAAGTGGTAGGCATGCATGATCTCTCATGCAAAAAGGTAAAGGTAAGGAGAAGAATTGATGATGCAGACCTTGAAGTTAGTTCTGATGGGGAACCAATGCCTGATGTGGACCTTGTAGCAGCACATCGTCCTTTTACAAAGGCTGGCATGGCTGAATATGAAGCAGAACAAGCTTATCAGGCTGCTAAAGCTAAGTCATCCCAATCTACCAAACCTACCACATCTGCCAAACAAAGTACTGATGATTTAGAAGCTCAACTGAAGGAAAGCTACAAGAAAATCAACAAGCTATTCAGTGAGGAAGTAAGTTATCAGCCCTGTGTACTGGATAATCCTCTGAGAATCAAGGATGACAAGCAAGAAATCTATGTTGATAGTTTTCACAAGCTGAGGACCAGTATACTGAAGGATCTCTACTGGAAAGTTGTTGGATCTATTCATAAGCTCGAAATGCTAGTTGCTTGGGAACTAGAGGAAATATTTGATCAAAGGAGAGATGAAGATCCAAAGCTGGACAGAAAAAGGAGAGAATCCTTAAATGCTTTTCCTGGAAGGAGGTTCAAATTCATCCAAGGAATTCTGAAGTTCAGAACATACACGTATGATTTTGAAACTTGGTTTGATGTAAAAGATGCTGAAGTATTTACTTCTCGAGTGATACAAGGGTACATTGAAGACATTGAAGATGATGTCAGATCACCAGAAGAAAAAGCTTTAGTTGAAGACCTCAGAAAAGCAAGAAATGAAGCTCTCAGAAGAGAGGGAAAAATCTAAACAATTGGAGACTGCCAAAATCAAGCTAAGTTAAACTCTGATTTGCTCATTCAATAGGAGCAATTGATTTGCAGTAATTTCATAAGCTTCATGTTCTAGATTTTTCTTTAACATTCATCAGTTATAGTATTTCAGCTATTCTGATCTATGTTAGTTAAGTTGTCAGCATGTTTTGATTGTAAATTTGTTGTTATTGTCCATAAAAACAAATTGGGGGAGATTGTTGGGATTTATGGGTGATACCATAGAGACAACTTAACTATATTTCCCTGTACTTAGTTTTTACTAAGTTGAACATACTGTCACAGCCAGAGTATGTCTTCGTATTCTACTAATTGCTGTCATGTAATAAATGTATGATTTGGGAGAAGTTCATATGTTTGTTCAAGCCTCAAGGAATACATCCAGAAGACAGCAAGAATAAAAGTTACTGTCATGTCCCTGCCAGTAATGTTACAAGAAGACAAATGTTGCAAAGTCACGACAAAGCTACATTTGACAGCAACATTGGCCGAAGCAAGATACAGTGACATTCTCACACTTGACAGCAAGTCTGGAGTTCCGACAGCAACATTGGCGGGAGCTAGTACTGTCAACCACTGAATATTCCTTTGACAGCAGACTCTGCGGTTAAGGTTACTGTCACCTTGAATTATTTGAATTGGGTATTTTCTCAGTCAAAGCCCGTGACAGGTTACATGTTCAAGAAACGGATTTGCTGCAACACACTATCGTTTGTAGCAGACATGCAAGACTACGACAGAAGCTTAAGAGATTCACAAGACAAGGCTGGTCAATTCGAGGAGCATGTGATATCCACATCTACTAGAATTGTATTAGCTAAAAATAGAAAGAATCTAGGTTGCTTTACTTATAAGGTTAATCCTGTCTGTATAGCAATTAGGGAAAGTCACATGGGTGTACAAATTGCAATGAGCTGCCACTTGAAAATGACAGCAGCTCAACACCCCATGCGATAGGGACAACAGAGTATCTTAGTCTACTTAGATACATCTTAGATTCTTTTCTATTCATGTACGCACACGAAGCAATCTGTATCTCTTGAGATATCGAAGCTGGAGAAACACTCTCTCCAGGTTGTAGCAACACTTCACACAAAATAAATAAAACATTTATTTTGTGAGAAATTTTGTTTCACTTATTGCTTGCATACATCTACTGATAATCTATAATCTTTATTTTCGTTGTTGATTTAAAGATTCGATTTTATCAGTATTGCATTCAACCCCCCCTTCTGCAATACTCCGGGACCAACAGTTCTATTTAATTAAATTAATTAATAATATTATAATGACTAATAACTAACTGATGTATCAAATTATATCTAACCGTAAGCGCACGGTGTCTATTGCTAGTACAGAATGGCAAGCGGGTCGTATCCACGAGGAGACATGTTCTATCGATCCCGTATAAATTATTGTCAATTGTTTCAAGGGTAAACGATTATTTGATAATTTTTACTAACTAATAACTACAACTAAATTAACACTAATTAAATAAATACTAAACTAATGAATTTAAAATCTAGGGCAATCAGGTCCACCATGCTTGCAAAATAACTGGCTCCTAAACTAATGCAGTTAACGTGGTCAAGTAACTAGAGTTTGTCATTCTCTCTCAAGCAATAACACTCTCGAAAGATGCTTACACAATTAATCACTTTTAGTAATTCAATGATTAGGTAATTAAAGCAATGTTAATCTCTCTCGAGTATTAACGCTCTCAGAAATCCAATGATGCTCTCGCACTCAAATTCAATTCTGTTAATCGTATATGTGCCTCTAGTAGTATATCTCTCGATTATACTCCTATTGCATAAAATTAATCCGTGATATCGGTCGATTACACAAATTAAACATGAAAATATAATCAATTAGTATAACCACAACCCATCAAATCACTGTGAAAAACATGCCAATACTATAGTGCAATCGTGGCTTCCCCTAAATGCCCTAAAAACAACTACTCTCTAATACGAAAATTAAAACAAAAATAATGAAGAACACCATATAAACCAAACACTAATTAACAAGTGAATATAAGTAAACTTACATTAATGGTGATGAATCCAAGCTAAACAAAGTACATCTCATCCTCGAGATGTAGAAGAAAAACCCTAGATTTGTTAAAAGTATGTATGTAGTCTCCCCTCTATTCTCTCCTAAAAGCTAATAATAAAAACTAATAATAAAAACTAATCTCTATCCCCTAATAAAAGTATTTTTAATGTTTTAATTAATAAATTTACAAAAAGATATCCATAATTGAATAGGATTTTCATGTCAAAATTCGTAGCTGTATTTACTCCTCTGTTTCTGGGCTCTTCCTGTTGGACTCTGCTCTTTAATTTGGACCATCTCAGAATTAAAGAAAATTATCTAAGCTTCACATGGACTGTAAGATCGTTAAAATTCGACTTCTGGAACTCAAGATACGGCCCAAACAGTATAGGCAGCCCGTGTAGCCCAATAATACGAATTTTCTTCTATTTAAACTCCAAAATATTGCTACAAATCCTTCCAAGTTATGAATTCTTTTTATCCTACAATAAAACATCAAAATCTATTAAATAAAAATCCAAATCAGTGCAAAACACAATAAATATGAGAATAAAATCATCTAAAATATATATAAAAATATACTCTATCACTAACCATTTACATTTTCAGCTAAAACACGTTAGCTTTTATAGTTTCTCTTACTAAAACTTCTTATTTTCCAATAGTATCACAAGCAATTGTATTCAATAAAATAAAACCGTAATAATAATTGATTGATTACCTTTTTAAGCTAAAATGCATCATCTTATCTATATGTTATAACTAAAAATTTTCTTTTTTTAGAAATATTACAGCCAATATATATAGTTATTATCAAACAATATCATTCAAAAATTTAACTTACAATATTTAAATCTTAAAAAATAATTCAAATTATTGAAAAAAATCATATAATATTAAAGAAAATTTGTGCATCGCACGGGTTTTAAGCTAGTTATCATAATTTGTGGAGTTTAAATGCAAAACTGGAAACTTATATATCATTAAAAAACTCAATAAAATATCAATTAATGAAAACGATAAAATAATATGTAAAAAAATTAGACATCAAAACTGTAAGTATACATATATCCATCCTAGTATTTGTAATTGAAGAAATTTTCAGTCATAAAAATTAAGGTTTTATTTTCTAACGGACAAACATTAAGATTTTATTTTCAACTAAATGATATGTGAAGATTTCATTTTTAGAATTTCAAATTATTTCAGGGTTTACAATCCTTTTACGCCAAAATAAAACATACCTAAGTTGAGGGAGTCAGGATGTCTACAACATTTCCATATTTGATCCATGTCGCTCTTCTCTGCAACTTCGAATCAATCTCTGTGGAGCTCTTCTCTGCAACAGAAGATTGAAAGTAAGGGTTTGTTTGATAACTCATCTTAATAGTCTCTTAATGATCAAGTTTTGTTGTCGGTCAAATGTTTAATATTTATCAAATGCACTTATTGAATCAGAATTCATTGAATCACCACTGGATCGGTAAGTGTTGTAGTCCTAGCTTTTTGGTTAAGCATGCCACTGAATGATGTCAATAATGTGGGAGCAGTTATCCCCTTTTGGCTTCTATAGTTCTATGTTTACGTGAAATATTTATTTATTCAACTATACTTTTTTTACAAGTTTTAGTGATTTTGTTTCATTTATATTATTATTATTGTTGTAAATAACTTTCATAATTTTTTTATGATTTATGCTCTTTATACCAAATGAATATCGTTTAATTAAAAAAAATGAGTTATTCAACTCATTTTAGGATGCCAAAATGAGCTATTTTTGTACATTACTTTTAAATTTTTTCAAATAAAAAAAATGGAGACAAAATTTTATTCAAAAAATAAAACTATTTGGAACATAGAGAATTCGTTAAATTTAATTTGGAATAAAATCAAATAAAAAGATGAATTTGTGAAATATTAATTAGCTATTCAACAAGTTCAAAACGTAAGTATTAGTTATTCAGCTAATTTAACACATACGTTATCAAACATCATTTATTATTCAGTAAAAATTATGTTCATAAGTTGTTTCATTCAGTCAATTTAATCATTCAATATTTTTCATTCATTTTTATCAAACAACCCCTAAGTGATTTTTAAGATTATAACACTTTACTATCAAAAAGAAAAACTATACACACTAAAACACACACAGACTCAACCATAAACACTCAAACACACGATTACGAAACACAATCAAACACACAAAAAGTCCTCGATTCATACAATAGAGTTCGATATTTCATCTTTGTTAGAGCAAAATTACAATAATGAGGTTTTTTAGCATTTGGTTAAGTTTGTATGTGAAATCATGAGTGTTACTTATTTGGTGAGCGAGCTCGATTCATACAATAGAGTTCAATATTTCGATATTAAATGAATGGAATTGGGATATGGATGGAATATAATGAAATAGAGCCACTTTGGGGTTCCCTATGAAATGAGGCATGGAAGGGGGCCACTACGAAGAAGTTCCGGGAGTTACGAAGGAAGCTTCGAGCTCGTATTGGTCATGGGTTGAGAACGGGAATTTAACTCTATGAGATCTAATCTCTCGTTATTCCTCAGTAGCTCAGTGGTAGAGCGATCGGCTGTTAACTGACTGGTCGTAGGTTCGTTAGAGCAAAATTACAATAATGAGGTTTTTTATGCATTTGATTAAGTTTGTATGTGAAATCAAGAGTGTTACTGATTTGGTGAGCGAGTTTTATTATGAAGTGAGAGAGAGCGAGTTTAGTGTTTATGATGTTTTAACTTGCCAAAAATTGCATAGGGTTATTTTGTTAAACTTAAGAAAAAGAATAATTATATTACTTTCCTTTTTCACACTGACTCTATTTACTTGGAAGGGTTTAGGATAAATGAAGGGGTTTTTTATTTGTTGGGGAATGATGAATTGAGTAATTATGAAGTTAGGGTTTTGGATAAATGAAGGGGTTTTTTATTTGTTGGGGAATGATGAATTGAGGAATTATGAAGTTAATTTGAAGAATGCATCGGTAAAAAAAAATCGAAATTAGTACCCTTTCTTTATCAGTTTTTACAATATTATTAGTTTGAGTACTCTAATTTAGGTATAAGCGATTCATACAGAAAACTCCAAAAAGCTGCGAAAATACACCGTAGTAGAGTCAAGATGGAGGGGGGATCTCTTCAAGAGATGTTTGATAAACTAATGTCGTTCGAATCCCATGACCTGGAAACTGTAGCTTTAGGTTGTCTATGGTTTACATTGTTTATCCCAGAATTGTTACGATGTCTGTGCCAAGCCTTGAAGATTGCCAATTTGTTTGAATCAAAGACTGAAGACATACTAGGCATTGAGCTCTGTATGCTACACCTGGTGTGGGCTTTCGCCTCCCAGGTGTTGCGAAAGAGAGATTTTGACAGCAAAACAGGAAAAGAGCCTGGTGCAGTGATTTATAGAATCCGATTTATAAAATAAAAATTTAACACGATTAAAATAAAAATGACAATATACTTACTTTGAAATAAGGAAAAAATCTTGTACTTTTTCTGATTTTTTCGGGGGTTGAAGAGCCTGGTTTAACCATAAAATTCACCACAATTTTATTTAGAACTTTCAGAATATTGTTGAAATTTTGACTAGTACTACTAAAATGTGAGCGGTTGAATGTTTCACCAACATGAGAATATCGAGAATTCTGACCAAGTAGAAAAGTTGTCAACATCTCCTCAATACACAATAAATCTTGTATCTTCCAAAAGTATTTTTTCTCTAATAATTTTGGATAGCTTAATAAAAACCTACGGATACAACCTGTAAAGTTTTCGAAAGTGTTCATATTCTCTTAAATTGACAGGTCGCCTAGTAAGTGAACACTAGATGCTTTGATTAGACAGGATAATGGTGTGCTTATTCAACTCACTTAGTATTGCTTCATTTACTGTTAACAAATTTTTTAAAATTTCATGTCGTTTTCCTTCTCTTTCTTCCTCTTCTTCCATCTCCTTTTCTTCCTCTTCTCGGTTTTCAATATCCATATTTATGTTCATTTTACTGAGTGATATTGGTGACGGTGTCGATCTTCTACAATTTTATAAAACTAGATCATATAAAAATCTAATACAAGATTGCAAATATGATTCAATATGACATATGTTTATAAATATGATTCAATAGTAAACACTATATAATATACAATTAAAAATATGTACCTTGTATTCAATTTAATAAAAAAAAATACCTTTTACTCAATTTTCTGATGGTCGAATTGATTGGAGAACACACGATCTTGGGTTGTAGTGAAGAAAGTTTAAGGGTTTGAGAGAGGCAATATATGATCTTTATAGTTAGTTTGGTATAACCGTAAAATCTATAAAAAAATCTATTAAGTTTTTAAAAAATCATTTTATTGGGAATCATAAAAAATATTCGAAATTTCGAGAACTCAACAAGATTCATTAAAAGTTTATAAAATCCATTAGAGTCTTTCTCCCAAAAATTGTCATTAAAAGTCATAATACAATACCATTCCCTTGTACTCCGTGCAAAGTATGGATTATTTTTAATTTTTCATAATTTGTTAATAGTGTAGTATATATTTAAAGACCGGACATATTCACATAAATTAACATGATTCCTAATGATTCCTGTTTAAGTAATAAGAAAATGGAAGAGATTTGTGCAACCAGATATCCTTCGTTGAGGAAGCAAGTGCTATACAGATGTATCAACTATATGACTAATGACGTACATATAATTAAATTGAAGTATATACAATGTAACATCCCAGGTTTTTAGATTAATTTTAGTAAATAATTGATAATTTAGTATTAATAATTTAGGATTTAAAATTATAGCATTTTTCAATTTTAGTGGAGTTATTGCAGAAAGTCATTAAAAATAGAAGATTAATAGGTTGTAACTCATAATTGATTTTCAAGTTTTAAATTTAGGATAAAAATTAGTAATTTTTTCAGTTATAGGAAGACGTATCATCAAAAAGCAATTATTAAGGACAAAATAAGATATAGGATAATGTATGTATACTTATATAGGAAATAGAGAAAGATTGAGATACTACGAAACATTAGAAAACCCTAGCAAGAAGAGAATATAATCGGGCAAAGGAAAAAAAGAAACGCCGAGAGAGAGAGAGAGAGGGAGAGAGAGAGAAGAACACGAGAGGAGAAGAGCAAGAGAACAAGAAGACTCATAACAAGAATAAAAATAAGGGGTAACGATTCTTTATTTCTCTCGATATTCGTGTTAATTCATGTGTATGATGTTTGAATGATTTCGATGATATTAAGGATCTTTTTTGTTCTCTTGAGTTTTGCATATGTGATAAAGTTTTGTATATATATACATGAGTTCTTTGTTATATTCATTGTCTTTGTATGATTACTTCGATTTTGTATGCATAGTATATTTGGAATCTGAATTCTTGTAAAATTCGTATATGATTCGTTATTCATCGGAATTTCATGAAATTAGACTTTCTGAAAAGGTATTTTAATTATCTACATCTTTGATTCTTTGTGTTTTTCGAAATTCATTGTAAATATGAGTTTTCTGTGATTTGGTGACCTGCTGGTGTGTTTTCGAAATTGAGAAGGCTAACTTCAAAAATTCATAGTAAATTGAGTTTTTATCCAAAAATTATGAGCGATATCATTCTGAAAAGACATTTTCGAGCTCTACATTTTTCGTTTGCATTCCTCCATCAAATTCTGTGATTTTGAAGTCTTAAATAGCAAAATAGTAGGGAAGTCGGGGTCTGATTCTGTCTGCAGTCCGCAAATATCTACTTTCTGAATTCGTTACTTGTTTGTTTTTATTGAGTCTTACCATTCTGGAAAGGTTTCAGAATTGTCTACGTTTTTCGTGCTTTGTGCTTTTTCAGATAAAATCATTTTCATAGAGTAATTTGCCAATTTCCAGAACTGATCAGGGCTGATTTTGTTAACAATGGTCTATTTTGTAAGATATTTGGTGTGTGATTTTTGGAATTTTCTTTGAGTAAGTTATATGTAGCGCCGCATGAGTTCTATTAAGGTGTGTGCTTATTTGCTTTGTTTGACTGTTAATATATAATGAATTAATATTTAGGATTTGTTGTGACTTTATTTTCAGGGTACGGCTTCGATATCGAGGTAAGTGACTTTTCGTTGCTCACTAGATTATCAAATCTGTTTATATTCTGTTAATTTTATTGTATTTGTATTATTTGATTTTTGAAAATTGTAACATCGAAAATAGAATTTAGAAAATATTTTTATAAGAATCCCCAGTTTTAGTTGCGTATCGAATCATAGAATCCGGTCACTGGATAGTGTGACGCATATAACTAGTTTACGTACGTTCCGGAACACATAGATACCTTGTTGAGTAAGACTTAACGATGTACGTAAACTGGCCCCCATCGAACTATAGAAGCCGTGTCACTGGCATAGTGCGACCGTAATTTAAACCTGTGGGAATAAAATATGATTTTACTGTTAAGATTCTTTTATCGATTTACAGCTTTAGAACTTTTATTTTTTTTTAAGTATTATTTTTGAGTCGTCGGGCGATGGTTACTTGCTGGGCTTTGCAGCTCATTGTTTTAATATATTTCAGGTTACTAAGCTTTGGTTCGAATAAGGATGTGAACTTGTAGATTTTTGTGCTACTTGATTTAGATGCAATTATTGGAAAAGACTTATCTTGTTATTAGAATAAATTCCAGTGATTTACTAGAAATTAATTATTGAATTTGTCTAGCTACGTCTCAAATTTTAATTATTTCAGATTATTGTGTTAACTTTTGGGTTTGACTTTGATTAATTTCGGATTTATTGAACAAATAATCTACTTTATTTAAGTTTTGAAACCAGAATAATATTCCAAAAAAATTCGGGTTTTTACATACAAGGTTCAATTTTCTGCGACAGCAGAAAGATAAAAAAATGCAAAACATTCCGGAAACCAAAACACAAACACAAATGAGTATGCTGCATAATTCAAGACTATTCAACGTCGCTATCCTTGCTGAGGCATTACGAATCAAACCCGGAAAAGAAATGCTGAACATTTAGCTCTCCGGTTGGCTTTTTAAACGTAGTTATAAGGTACTTCCAAGTTGTAATTAGTTGTAATTCATCAATTACGTCAACTTTATGATCCTAGAATATGTCTTTAGTGAGAATGTACAATGATGGTGATTAAACGTATAATGCTGCAGGGACAAAAAATACTGACATAAAACTGATTAAACGTGAACTAAAAATAAAAACCTTCCGTTATTTTACAGTGAAATCTATATCAGATCAAATGATGAAAATACTAATGAACTGATCTTGTTACATGATGTTGTCATTCAAGAGTATGTCTAAGCTGGTGAGTATATTGTTGAGCTAGGGGAACGGAAGGCGTGTGTCGGTCTATAGATATTTTTGGTGTTTTTCTACCATTATAACTATTACAAATTTACAGACATATAAAAATGCCCCCATAAAAGTTAAAAAAATCGAAAGTATCTCCTCAAAATTTACTTGGCCTACGTTAAAAGAAAATCCATGATCCCGCCTCGTGTACATGAGATACATATTGGACAGCTCCGCGGTCTAAACCCCGGGGACCCTGGTTAAGGTCCGGGGAAGAGGCTGTGCAACATGGTTCTGTGCTACTTGTTCCTGCACAGAAGTTGCTTATAGTTTCTTGCTCAAATGAGTGTTCCAAGTATATCTGCTACCATATTTTTCCATCCCATGCAGACATTTTAAACAGCCAATTAATAGAATACTATATGCATACATGATAGTTTCAACAATAGTATATGCTACTATTTATAATAGCAGTAGAAAGCTTAATCGATTATCGCGACTAATCTTCTTCTACCATCATAATATTGAAGAGCAGAAAGTTGATTAAGGAGAGATTAGAGAGCTAGAGGAGACTAGAAGTTATGCATGTAACAAAGATATGTGTAAAATGAAAGTTGAAAGGTTGATGATACATAAGCATTAGGTCTTGTATATTTATAGGGAAAAGTTTGTGGAGGAACATGAGTTTTGGTGGTTGGGATTTGGGATAGTGAAGGAACATGAGCCACTACCCATTCCAGAGGACTAGTCAATGTACCAGACCCCCCTCCCAGGATACAATTGTTTTTTATTTTATTATTTAATATATTTGGCGGAAATAAAACATTTGGTTGACTTTAGAAATTAAATTTATCCGGCCCTAAAATTATTTCTCTAAATTTGTTATTGAAACTCTTTTTTTTTTCGAAAAAAGGGAATCAATTCATTAATTAAAAGCTATACGACATGTCGACATCTATAAATACAATTGAAATTGAACAAACGCTTAAATATATTGTTATTGAATTCTTCTTTCTTGGAGAGTTTTTTTTTTTTTTTTGTCAAATCTTTCTTGGAGAGTTAATCAAGCTATTTTTTGAAATTCTGTTAGAATTAATAATTAAATTTTTAACTATTTTTTGGAAGTCAGGACTGACGCGAGATCAGTCTCAACATGGTTCGACCTCTGTTCTAAAAGTCGGCGATTAATCGCCGATTAATGGTTGTTCGGTAAGGCACCGTACTGATTTTACAAAAATCGGTCAAAAAATCGTTTTTTCAAAAAATCGGGATTAATCGGTCAAAAATCGGCATTATTGATAAAAAATTGAAAAATTTGTAGAAAAATTAAAAAAAAATCAAAAAGTATAAAATTGAATAAATTTTAAGAAAAATATTATTTTCATATACGAAACTAATATTTTAAACGATTAAATCATGAATTTTATCAATTTTTTCTCTCATATTGACCACAATTCAAAAATTAGATATTAGTAAAATTTATATTTACTTTAATAATGCTATATATTTTAAATATATTTATATAAATAGATAATAATTATTCATGTATAATCAAAATAATAACATAATTATGTATATTAATAATAATTATATTTAAAAATAATATTAAATTAGTTCCGATTAATGATCCGATTAATCATTCCGATTAATCTCCGATTACCCGATTAATCCCTGGACGGTGCCTCCACCGATTAAGTCCGATTCCCGCTTTTTACAACACTGGGTTCGACCACTAAATAAACGCCATACAAAATTATATATTAACAACTTTAATATGGACTCGTAAATTGTTTATTAATTAAAAACAATTAAATAGTAGCTATAGATTTCTAGTTCTAAAACTCAATCATGTTTAACGCAAAAAGTACTTGAAAAATTATCGAGTTGTGTTGGGATACAGAAAAAGAATATATAAAAAGAAAATTATAATTTTTTCAATAGTGCCCAGGTAGGCTGCTAGAATTACGATTTTTTTATGAATCTTGATGATTTTATTCTTGTTTTCCGATAACAATGTCATGCAGATAAAAATTATAAGGAGACCACCATTTTAATAGAGACGTGGGAGATATTGTAAAACAATTTATTTATTTTTTTTGAGTAAATTGCAGAAAAGTGGCTTGAACTAAAATTTTTTTGCAGAATGATGGCCAATGTATTAAAGTGAACATTTTGGGGGCCGAACAAAATATTTTACGCAATAAAATGGCTCCGCTCAGCCTAGCCTTAACACCGTCAAGTCTGTTAGGGGTATTTTTGTCATTTCACAATTATTATAACTCTAATTTCACAAATTTCACTCCAGAACTCAACATTCAGACAGTAATTCCACAACAACTCAATCGTCATTCCCAGCCGCATCCATCTTCTTCTCCGTTTACCTCGCAGCTTCACCTCGCCATTCCCAGCCGCTACATCCTTCGAACTCCGGCCAACTGCCACTCTCCTGTTCACCTTCCACCGACTCGTCCCTTCACCACCGTTCGTCAACACCCGCCTCAAACTCTTCATTCAACCACTGCCGTTCCTCTACCACCACCGCCCTTTCTTCTCTTCTTCTAATCCACAAATGCCTTTTTCTCTCCGATCACCCATTCTTCTCACCAATTCCTCTACCTCCCCATCGCCTCTCCTCTTTCGTTCATTCCAACTCCTTCAACAGCCTTCACATCCATTCCCGTTCTGCCCACAACAATTCCACCATCTCCACCACTCCTTTCCTTTCTCCACCACCCAACAGCCTCACCATCTCCCTTATCCCTCCAACCATTCCAACCCACCTGCTGCCGTTGTCCTTTCCGCCGTTCACCACACTGCACTACCAGCCCCCCTTCTTCACCATCTTCCTCTCTCTCCACCAATTATCGGCCCAGCAAATTCACGACCACTACTGCTCTTCTTCTTCCCGCAAGAGTCCTCTTTTCTGCCGTCCCCCATCACTCCAACAACAATCGACCACAGCCTCTACTTCCCTCCTTCACAACACCATCCTCTGCAACTCGTCCACTCCATCACCGCCACGCTAGGAGAAGATGGAGATATGGTTATGAAATGGGTGATGGCTGTTGATGGTTGAAAGAGAGGATGGTGGGCAGTTTGCAGCGGTGGGGCGGAGTCGCGAATTGAATGATGGAGAAAGGAGAGGAACGAGGTGGGGCTGCAGGATGGAGAATGAAGGAGTTGAACGGAGGTGATGCAGGGGACGGTTTGAAGGAGGTTGGAGGAGTGAAGATGTTGTTGTAAGGAATGGGAGATGAAGGAAATGGGTGGAGATGATGGTGGACGGCGTGGAGTGTGTGGGCGCTGGAGAATTAAGAGTGGCGGTGGAGTACGGAGGAGAGGCGGATTGGTGGGGGAACGGTGGTGAAAGAGCGTGGAGGAGGAGGAAGGCTGAAATGCGGTGGAGTAAGGGTGAATGGAGATGATGTGCGAGTAGGAAGGGCAGTGGTGGTGTTGACTGTGTTGTTGAGGGAGATAGAGTCGGGGGAATTGGTGGTGGTTTGGTAACCCGCTTGCAGGGATGAACGGCGCCAGAGTTGGAAATGGGTTGAGGCGCGAAGTGGGCGGCGTTTGCGAAGGAAACAGAGGAGAAGTTGGGATTGTGGCTACGTTGAATGAACGGAGAAGGAGGGAGTGGGAGTAATGAAGATGGAAAATTGTGAACTGACAAAAATACCCCTAACAGACTTGACGGTGTTAAGGCTAGGCTGAGCGGAGCCATTTTATTGCTTAAAATATTTTGTTCGGCCCCCAAAAATGTTAACTTTAATACATTGGCCATCATTCTGCAAAAGAATTTTAGTTCAAACCACTTTTCTGCAATTTACTCTTTTATTAAAGATACATGAATTTTAAGATTTTTAATAAAATAATAATTTTTATTGACATTCTACATAAAAAAAGAGTAAATTTTAGAAAAGTGGTTTGAGCTAAAATTCTTTTGCAGAATGATGGCCAATGTATTAAAGTTAACATTTTGGGGGCCGAACAAAATATTTTAAGCAATAAAATGGCTCCGCTCAGCCTAGCCTTAACACCGTCAAGTCTGTTAGGGGTATTTTTGTCAGTTCACAATTTTCCATCTTCATTACTCCCACTCCCTCCTTCTCCGTTCATTCAACGCAGCCACAATCCCAACTTCTCCTCTGTTTCCTTCGCAAACGCCGCCCACTTCGCGCCTCAACCCATTTCCAACTCTGGCGCCGTTCATCCCTGCAAGCGGGTTACCAAACCACCACCAATTCCCCCGACTCTATCTCCCTCAACAACACAGTCAACACCACCACTGCCCTTCCTACTCGCACATCATCTCCATTCACCCTTACTCCACCGCATTTCAGCCTTCCTCCTCCTCCACGCTCTTTCACCACCGTTCCCCCACCAATCCGCCTCTCCTCCGTACTCCATCGCCACTCTTAATTCTCCAGCGCCCACACACTCCACGCCGTCCACCATCATCTCCACCCATTTCCTTCATCTCCCATTCCTTACAACAACATCTTCACTCCTCCAACCTCCTTCAAACCGTCCCCTGCATCACCTCCGTTCAACTCCTTCATTCTCCATCCTGCAGCCCCACCTCGTTCCTCTCCTTTCTCCATCACTCAATTCGCGACTCCGCCCCACCGCTGCAAACTGCCCACCATCCTCTCTTTCAACCATCAACAGCCATCACCCATTTCATAACCATATCTCCATCTTCTCCTAGCGTGGCGGTGATGGAGTGGACGAGTTGCAGAGGATGGTGTGGTTGCTATGATGTAGGTGGTGTTGGGGGTGAATGAAAGAAGGGGGAGAAGGGCAGTGAAGGAGGGAAGTAGAGGCTGTGGTCGATTGTTGTTGGAGTGATGGGGGACGGCAGAAAAGAGGACTCTTGCGGGAAGAAGAAGAGCAGCAGTGGTCGTGAATTTGCTGGGCCGATAATTGGTGGAGAGAGAGGAAGATGGTGAAGAAGGGGGGCTGGTAGTGTAGTGTGGTGAACGGCGGAAAGGACAACGGCAGCAGGTGGGTTGGAATGGTTGGAGGGAGATAAGGGAGATGGTGAGGCTGTTGGGTGGTGGAGAAAGGAAAGGAGTGGTGGAGATGGTGGAATTGTTGTGGGCAGAACGGGAATGGATGTGAAGGCTGTTGAATGAGTTGGAATGAACGAAAGAGGAGAGGCGATGGGGAGGTGGAGGAATTGGTGAGAAGAATGGGTGATCGGAGAGAAAAAGGCATTTGTGGATTAGAAGAAGAGAAGAAAGGGCGGTGGTGGTAGAGGAACGGCAGTGGTTGAATGAAGAGTTTGAGGCGGGTGTTGACGAACGGTGGTGAAGGGACGAGTCGGTGGAAGGTGAACAGGAGAGTGGCAGTTGGCCGGAGTTCGAAGGGTGTAGCGGCTCGGAATGGCGAGGTGAAGCTGCGAGGTAAACGGAGAAGAAGATGGATGCGGCTGGGAATGGCGATTGAGTTGTTGTGGAATTACTGTCTGAATGCTGAGTTCTGGAGTGAAATTTGTGAAATTAGAGTTATAATAATTGTGAACTGACAAAAATACCCCTAACAGACTTGACGGTGTTAAGGCTAGGTTGAGCGGAGCCATTTTATTACTTAAAATATTTTGTTCGGCCCCCAAAATGTTCACTTTAATACATTGGCCATCATTCTGCAAAAAAATTTTAGTTCAAGCTACTTTTCTGCAATTTACTCTTAATAAAAGCAGAACATGTTTTGGACATGTTTTGAAGAATAATACCTTTTGCAATGTTTTGTATACATAATTTTAAAAAAAATTGATGAAATTTGTAGTTAAAATATACATAATTTTCAAGATTTTTAATAAAAGAATGATTTTTTATAGAACATAATTTTTATTGAATAAATTTTTGCAATGTTTTAGTTGCATAACGTAGGTGATCTCCCCATATGATCTCCCCATATGATCTCCATATAACTTAACTCAAGTTATATATTAAAATTATTCTCAAAATTATTCCCAAGATGCCACTTTATTTCCAAGTTACCATGTGCATCTTTTAATTCTGGAAATGCATATGTATACGTGATGAACCTCATTATTTATAAAACACGCATCCAATTCCAACTAAATCATGCCAACTAAATATTTGGAAGCATTTTTTAAAAAAACTCTTTAACATTTCTTTCTCCTTATTTCTATTTTACTAAATAGGAGATACAATCTCGTAAGAGCATACAATATTTGCAACATGAATTTTCTTCGCACAAAAAATTTATCATCTATCGAAAAGCAAGAAAGTTACCCCGGAAATTCTTGACAATTTACCCATGATCATTGAATTCCAAAAGAACGTTTTACTAAAAAATAAAAAACAAACTACTTGTTTTAGCAATAAGCACCTCGATAAATAGATCATTAAGACCAATTTATAACTAGTTGCAATCACAATATCATTGTAATAACCCTCGATCAGTTGTGCTCAAGTCAGACACGTTTTTAAAAGCCCTGTGATGCACATTTTAAAGAAATTATACTGAATTATGTAAAATGATAAACCAACGTTAACTTTATGAAAGTGCCTTGTTAGGCCGAAACTACCATCGAAGTTTCTCCCGCTGCAGTACGGGTTTTGCAGAAAATATTTGTTAATCTTACCAACAAAAAACATTCTCAGGATACTAGTAGCCTGGTGTCTCCACATTTTAATAACAACATATTAGGGAGTACATTAAAAAATTTAAAAGATTTCGAAACTAATCTGTGATAGCATCTTCAATCAGATTAGAAGCTCTGATAGTATTTCCATATGTGAAATGAAACTCTAACTCGACATCATGGCATGACTTGCCTGGAGTGCTTCATTTGCGAAATAACGCACATCCACGTCTGGGTCCTCGGCAAGTTCCACAAGAGCAGGACGGATAGTGTTCTCAACCACCTACATTGCATGAAAGCTTCAGCAAGAGAAGGTGGGCAGTGACAGAAATAAAGACAAGATAAACAATTTAACAAAGAACAAGCAAAGACAGGGAAAACATTAGAAAAGACTGAAGATTGATCAGCAAGTGACAGTGACGTATATAAACACAACATAAACAGCTTAACAAAGAGAAAACAAACACCAAAAAAAGTGGATAAGAAGACCACTTACAGATTGATCCACAATAGGGATAAGGGATTGTAACACCTTTGCTACATTGAACTTGATATTGGGCACTCTAGAAATAACAATATTTAACATGTTAGAAAAATGCCAAAGTAGTGTAAAATGAAAACTAAGAAGGAAACACTTCACTGTGACAATACCTGTCCTTGGACAAAGTAATAATCACAGGCAGCAACTTAGAACAAGTGATTTCTGAGCCCATGACAGGAGCGAGTAGAGAAATTGCACGGAGGATAGTCATTCGATACAGGTAATGAGGGTTATTAATCATATCCAAAACCTGCGGAAATGGGAAAAAATATTGAACAGGGACTTCCACAAAAATAGTAATATTGTCATAATTGCATTCTGTACTAAAGGAAAAAGCGGTGGAGGGTATACTCTATCATATATTCATAATAAATAAATATAAAAATAAAAATTTAATTCTTTTCAGCATAGATTGATTTCAATTCAAATTGCATGAACTAATTTTAAGGTTTAATGCAAATTCAGATTCTACAACTCATTATCTCGAATTAGAAACAGGTCAAATGATAATATTTAATGGACATACTCATAAGATTACATAGTATAAGGAGCTGCTCAGATAAAAAACAAATCCTCTAATATAAACTTTGAAGGAAAATGATTATGGCGGTGGCCAACCTCATGGACTAGAATTGATTGAAAGGACTTTATAAAGCTTCGCAAAATCTCTTATCAAAGGTGTCAGTAGTATAGTTTAATCCATTAGAGACAAACCTGCGGAACAATATGCTGCATCGCCCATTCTGGACCAAATTCCTCTGCAAGACGCTTCAAGTTATTGGCAGCGGCATCTCGAATTGAGTAAACCTGCACCCAAGAATAATATATTTATATGCTCAAAACATAATCCAACGAATGACTATGAACTATGTATCTCGCAAATAGATTCTTCAGGCATAGTTGGAAAAAGACTTCTGTTTATGCTGGAATATAAAATTCTTGTAGAAAGCAGGACACAAAATTTGGGGGTGCAAAGCATTTAAAAACCAATCAAAAGATGAGGAAATGATGATCAACAAACATCCCAATTCTTGCTAAACTTCTTATACTATAAAGGGACAAATGCATGCAACCTCAAGTGTCTAATACTAATAGGCCTTTCAATACGCGATGCTACAGATATTTTTCACTATATATTAGCTATTGAAACCTGGCACTCTGAAACTGTTAATATACTAAATGATGATCAGTCCCATGTTCGAAATCTATTGCTAGGTCATGCAAAGAATTTAAAACTACAAGAGCAACTGTGCAAGACATTATAGAAAAAAAATAAGAAAACTAAGTTTTGCAATACTACTATTCCGTGAATAAGCAAAAGTGCACCAACCTTATCCTGCAACCACTGCATACAGAGAGTACCTAGTTTATCATCAAAAAATCCTACTCCAAGCTGACTAGCCAATAGGGGTATATACTCAATAATTGCCAGTCGCACTCTCCAATGTCGATCCTCTGCAAGCTCAACAATCGCTGGTAAGAGAGATTGGGATAATAAATCTATTCCAATAACCTGCAAGAAATGGTGAATTTTAACTACAGAGATAATGAGCTGAATGGTGATATTCAACTAAAAAAAATAAAGAACTGATTGCAATTAAAAATAGAAATCATAATTATAGTTTATGCTCCAGTATTCTCTAGTTCAGCAATTAGAGCTCAGGCCTCAAAACATGACAGAAGCAAAATTATTTTGTCTTTTGGAAAAAAATGCACTGGACCTTTGATCTTAAGCTGTAATTTTGTAAATTTACAAGTCTATAGTGTGAACTTACTATTTGTGCCGGGAGACTAGAAACTTTAATACGTACATAGTGTATCTAAGGTACCTGGTTGACTTGATCCAGCTTGCTGATAATATTGAGACGCACATCAGGAAATTCATCCTTTAGAAGAGAAAGAAATATTGGAAGAAGCTGTTCAATTGTTGCTTCCTGCAATAGGCACCAAATAAGCTAAATAAGTCAACTTTCTGAAAGAAAACCAACAATAAAAATATTAGTCATTAAGGACAAATCAGTCTAAAAAAAACTGTCCACTAGATGAGCAGATCAATAATAACAACTCAGTAAATCGGTAGCTGCTAAAGACTTAGGGTTCGTTTGGATTGGGGGTCGAGAAAGGTTGGGTTCGGTCGGGTTCAAATTTAAAATTTCGTTTTTAAGAAAATTTTAAAAGTTAAGTGTTGGATCTTGAATTTAATGTGTAAGATTACTTTAATTCTTTCGTAAACTACCAAAGCCTGACAATTTACTTTTAAAATTTCCTCAAAAATGAATATTTAAATTTGAACTCGATCCAACCCAACCCCTCTCAACCCCCCAATCCAAACGGACCCTTAGGCATATCCTACCTGCACGCTTGTAACTTGTTATTTACCATGTTTGACATTCTACAAGAATAACAGACCTCCAAAGTGATAGTATCTAAAATTTACTTTGCAGGTTCATTTCTAACGGGAATTTGACGATGCAACTGCATGAATGTTTGTATAAGTTTACTAATCACAAGCATAAAAAGTTGAGCAACATATAGTACCTAACTAAGGAGAGAAATCAATAACTATAGTTTCATGGGAGTCAACTGAAAGATACATTATACATACCTTTCCTAATACAGGAGCCATGCCCATTATAACCGAGGCCAGAGCAGATCTAACATGCTGAGAAGAATCAGATGATAACTCCTACAATATAATGTGGCTATTTAATACAACTGTTGAGACTAAAGGCCGTACAAGAAGAGTTAATGCAGTGGATACAAACTACAATGAGGCTATAGAACATCACCTTCACACATGGAAGAATGTGCTGAATTGCTAGCTCAGGATTAAGAATTCTGCAGAACTTGGTGACTTTGCCAGCAGCAGCTATACGTACTTCAGCTTCATTATCTCGAAGAAGTCGCACATATGCAGGAACTAATTCCGTCCTTCAAACACATACATGGTCACATATAATCAATATTACATTATTTATTCTCTAAGAAGAAGTTGAATGTCACTTGAAAATTTGACCTATATGATGTCAGATTCGTGTTTTATATTTTTCAGTTTGCACAACTCTAATATGCACGAGACATGCATACAATTTTTAGCTTTAAACTATTTAATGACAACTATGGAAGACCTTTGAGTATTCAATCAATACGAAAAACTTGATTTACTAAAGAGTAAAGCATTTAAGCACAAGTCAAGCAATTGAATCTTTAATATCTTTATGAGAAGTTGAGAACATCCTGGGAAAAACTAATACATTTAACCACTTAGGTTTCCGGATGGAACACTACATAAAATGATTAAAAAAACTGCAATAATGATAAGTTTGACTCAACAGCGATTCGTTTCTTAAGATATGTAATGGAACATTTCAGACAACTTTCACAAAATACAAACCTGGTAGGTTCAGGTCCCACAGCTTCACATAATTCATAGAGCTGATTGGCAACCATGTAACGAACACGCCACGACTTATCCTGGTCAAGATCAGGTAGTTAGTCAAACAATTTATTCAATGACGCAGATATGTTAAGTTGTAGTATTTCTAAGCAACAAGGAGAAGTGTATTCAAAAGTTCAGCTACAAAGAGAATAATGTCAAATAAAAAATATAGTACACGGTACTAAATTAGTGATCCTAGACACTGTATCTTCCAAAAAAATCACTGTAATATCTTTGGAAATTAGTTTATTCTCATGCGAGGTGTCACCTAGCATCGTCCAAGGACTGGACTCCGTCAAGTGACCAACAGTAGGCTTCTCAAATACCACACAAAATTCTCACATAAAGAAAAAAATTCCTACCCAAAATTGTGGAGAGCATTTACAAAGTACTTATGATATCTGCATAAATTTAATTGTAAAATTGGTAGAATTATCTTCTTGTTTATGAAGTAGGTTATGTAGCGCAGAATGGGAAATCAAAGATTAAAAGGTGCAACTAAATGTTATTTTCTTAGGAGGGATAACATTTGCAGAAATTTTGAGATTAAGGAGGGGCCAACTGTTTGAATATAACAAACCTCGTCACTAGCAATTCATAGGATAGCAAACAAGGAGTTGTATAATTAAATCGAGCAAATAAGCAAATGCAGATTCAAAGTTGCACCTGGGAAAAGTTGACAATAACGGGAAGTATATGTGCTACACAATCTTGAGGTTCCAACAACTTTCCAAGAGCAGCACATCCTTCAACAGCTAGCAACCGAACAGAATCTTGATCTATAAGAAAAGAAATTTAAATTGTTATCCTGAAATTTAGCAAATTATTTTGAGAACTTCATATAGGACCTACAACTAAAAAAGTCAAGGTTCCAGCACTCTTCTGCGTAATATAATAATGAACAGAAATGTAAAATTTTGTAATACGTGCATACTTTTTCTTCAACAACAACTAGAAATCCAATAGATCAAACTCCTACAGCATTAAATCACAGATCCTAAAGTCTTACTTTAAAAACTCGAAAACCTTAAAGAGTGTCAGTTGGGACCACAACGGCGAATATGAAGGAAGACTACAATATAATTTTTCTTTATGAATTGAAGAGAACGAAAAGAGAAAATTATAAGCTCCTAAAAACCCTTAGGAGCACAGAGAAAGTCCTTTCACTTTTCTTCCCCTTCTTCCTCCCTTTGTTTTAATTCAAAGCCATAAGCTAAAGCAGTGTTATTAAAGGCGCGATTAATGGCGCTTCACGCTTAGGCGAAAGGTGTGCGATTCGAAAATGTGCGATTTAGAGCGATTCTGAAATCGTCCAAAAGGCGCTCATGAGGCGCTAAAAAGCGCAAAAAGGCGCTCATACCAGTAAAAGACAAGAATACCCTTAAAAGGGAGGGTAAAAGGAAAAAACCCCTAAAATTGTTTCACACAACTAATGGAAGATCTTTTCAAGTCTAATAGATGATAATGAAGAGGAAGAGCGAGAATTTGAGGGGCCGGAGATTGAGTTAGAAGACACCGAAGATTTTGAATTAAAGAACTTTATAAATGAAGCCTTCATTATTGATATTATTATCATTTTATTTATGGTCTTTATTATGTTTGAATGTTAAGATTATGTTAAGTAATAGTTTCTTGTTAAATATGTGCTTATCTTTTTTTGGTAAAAAGGCACGCGATTAATGGCGCTTCGCGATTCGCGCCTCAAATTTGGGTCTTGCACTTTTTTATAGTTAGCACCTTAAACAACACTGAGCTAAAGTGTAAAGACTCGATAACCATCAGTACAGTGAACCACAGTAAGTCCATAAATGCATAATTAAACTATATTTATCTAACCCACCAATTTGATTATTAAGCAGTCAGTTTCCTGCTTTTTAATCTAAAAAGTTGTTAATCATTTTACAAACATATTCTTTTACAGGCATATGAAATAGAAAGTCATCGTATTTTAACAGCTCAGACCGACCGATTGGTAACTCAAAGAAAACTCAAGTCTACATAATACACTTCCTTAAATAAATATATGACATTGCGATTATTGCAGGACTAAAAACACCAATGCAAAATCAAAATCGGTATAACACTGAATATCTAATCCATCAAACTTTCAGGATGTGCATTCTTCAACAAATTTGCAAATAATGCACTGTAATAGAAATTAAAGTTAGTATCCCCAAATTAAATGCTTACCATCCTGGGTAAGATCCTCAAATATTGACATAATATCAGTCTTGAGATAAGCCGGTTCAATGGTTGCAGCAAACTTCCCCAAATTTGTAGCAGCAGATCTCCTAACCATAGGCATGTCATCCTGACACAACTGACTGTATATCGATCGCAATTCGGTTTTCAACGTCTCTGGTGCACTGGGATATGCAATGTGAAACAATCCACAAGCAGAAACTCGAGCAGTAAACCATTCACCTGCTGCCAACCTCTGAAGGTACCAACTAAAGCAAGTTACAAATTACCAATTAATGGGAAAAAAAAAATTCAATGTAAACGCGGTCAGAACTTCAAGTGAGAGTAATGTATAAAAAGGCAGGCCAGAAACTACCAAAAAAACTTGTTCAAGACGATGGTTCACGTGTCACTTTACACTTTACTACATATCTACCCTCGTGTATCATCTAAGTGGGATCCAAAAGGGGTAGAGTAAGTATCTAACAATGGGAGATGATAGAGAAAACTTCGGGGGCAAGGTGTCGTGTGACTCAACGCCCTATATCGAAATATAAGAAAACAAAATATTTTCCCCTTAGTGATCACTTTGTCCCAAATAGTCCATAATAATTCCCCTAAAAGATGACAAAGATCACCCACCTTCCTAATGCCCACACACCAAACTCTTAAGAAGCATGTCAGTATAAAACTTTAGAAATAGGAAAAGAACACGAAACTTTTAGGATAGCTTAAATGAATATAGAATATTAAAAAATGGGAAAAAGAAAAGCAACAAGCATGCAAATAATTGTCAATATATAGGAGCACCCCTAACCTATGCTGAAACGTTAGCACCTAAATTATAATGAAGCAATAGCACATGTCCTAGCTTCTTTCTCAATATGCAACTTTAAAACTATTCTATCATACTTATTGTTTGCTGCAAATGCACTGCCAATAAGATATAGGTTCATAAATTACAGAGCTTGTTATAATCCTCTGATGTAAACGTCAACCAACCTTCACTAGAGGAACAAAATAGTCATTTAAATCACTCTCCCTCATCTGAGATCCAATTCTACAAAGGGACTCCACAGCTTTGTCCCTGACACAAGTTTCTTCAACAGTGCAAAGATTTTCAAGAGTGGGGAGCAAAACATGAGCGTGTTCCACACCTCCAACATAAGGAATAAATACTCCCAACTCTTCGGCCATTGCAAGAAGAACCTCATCGTCATCATCATTGTTCTCGCTCAAAAACGGAATCAATTCCCTTCTTGTCCGTTCCTCCCCGAGAGCACGAGCAATAGTCGAAAGCCTTCTAATAGAATTAAGTCGCAACTGAATATCGTCATTCTTCAGCTCATCAATCAACACAGCTATTGGGTACAATGGCTCATCAACATTCGACATTGTATTTCACTAGATTCTTCAACTTTAAACAATCAAGAAAAAACAATCAGCAAAAAAAATCTAGTTACTTAGCTGAGAACGCCTATAACATAACAAACAATACATATATTCATTCACCGTAAATCTAACTAATCATTAATACATTCACTTAAAAAAACGATGCACAATAACATAACGGTACGGAAAAGACAAACTGATTAAAACTCTAGTACATTTAGCAGAGAACGACAACGCATTCCATAAGATTAAGCAATGCTCTATCATTTTCCCACGAAAAATAACCGTAAGCTTACCAAACAACACATGACATACAAAATTTGCCTTTTCCCTTACAAAATCCTAAAATTACACCGAAACAAACTATTACAACGACACAGCTTACGCCTTCTAAATTAGGGTCCGATCACATAAATAACATCGAAATCTCTAACTACCAACACTACGAGATCTGGGCGTCAAACTCCATAAAAATGAGCAAACTATTAGGAAGTGAAGAACACACAGTGTATGCATAATTCTAATCAATCAAACACTAATTAACATATATGAGATTCATTAATATATATTTATATACATGGATCAATTCGATGGGTATAAATTAAATGGGGAAAATATTATGTAAATTGATAAAGATACACACAGATAGATACACGAGATGTGTGTGTGATATGTGTAAACGAGATTAAGAAAGAAATAGGAGAGTTCGAAGAGGTCGTACCGGTTTCAAGCTTTTTGCAAAGAGGGAGGGAGGGAGATTAGTACAGAGAGACGAGAGACGAGAGAAAGAGAGAGAGATTTATAAAGTTTGTAATTAAATCATTTAAGTATAGTAAATTGCACTTTGGTGGTCTCAACTAAAATATTTTTGCATTTTGGTGATCGATGTGTTAAATTCGCAAATATGATACCCGAATAATTAAATTTAAAACGATGTGTGGGCTCCGCTTCAAATCATTTAACTCCGTTAATTAAATGAAGGGTAATTTGATCATTTAATGTAAAATGGATAACATCAACATAATGGAGATCGGAGAGGGAGTCACATAAATTTTTCTGTGCAGTGCAACTTCTGAGCTGCCGGCATACTAGATTATAATATGGACTCTCTTGCAAAATTTGAGTAATAATTAGTTAATCTATTGTTGACGTAGGGCATTTAGCAGCACATGACACAACATTAGATCCATAAAGTATTGGTGCCCTATCTAACCATCGCACCATTTCCGGTTATCTAGAGCACGATCGTAATGCACCCCGTCACTACATCGATTGTCAAAATGCCATGAATACGCCAAGTCAAAGGCATCAATCACCTTACTAACCAGGCCAAATTGCCTTAGTTTGTCCAAAAGAATCCCGTTAAATGCCTCCATATTGCTGGGATTGAAGGCCATTCTTCTTGCATAACCAGCAGTTACAATCGTGCTCCTGAATATAATCTCTGGCAACACCAATCCCTTCTGTTGGACACCCTCCTTATGGGCACCCCTAAATAAATCTTTGTTGGTGTTGTTCATTCTAAGGGAGCATTTACAGGGCACCCACAAGAACAAAATGAAAAAAAACGAGGACAAAGGAAATGGGGATTTATTGATTCGAATGAAAAAAAAAAGGGAGAAAGGGTTGTGAATGTTGAAAGAGAAGGAAGAAAGGAGAGGGGTGTTTGCGTTGACAAGAAGAGAAAAGGGAAGGGGGTTTGAGAGAAATTAAGAAAAGAATACAGGGTAGAGGCTGTGCCTGAGGTTATTTACGTTAAATGGCCAAATTACCCTTCATTTAACTAATGGAGTTAGATGATTTGAGGCGGAGCCCCAATATCGCTTTAAAATTAATTGTTCGGGTACCATATTTGCGAATTTAATACATTGGTCACTAAAGTACAAAAATATTTTAGTTCAGGCCACCAAAGTGTAATTTACTCTTTAAGAAATTAAAGTTTGTTAAATGAAATTTGAACCGAAACAAGAGACTTTGCTAGTTTGGATGCTTTTGGGGGAAATGCTTTTTTATAAAAGCTATTTTTTTAGAAGCAGGTAAGAGATGCTTTTCCAAAAAGCTGCTGATTAAAGCGGACAATAGCTAATGAAATCTAACATCAAACCTCAGCTCCTGCATTGTTTTTTAAAATAATTCTACTACTCTGCTCTTCTCAATAAGGTAATACAATCCTATACAAAATCAAACTTCACTATATATATATATATATATATATATATATATATATATATATAAACTCGTGTAATCAGAATCAATTACACCATAATCAATCAAAATAGAATTTATAGGTAGTAGGTTCAAGGCCTGGTTCAACCCCGTGGTACTCTTCTTCCCTGATGTAGGACAAGTTGTAGAATCAAATGAAAAGAGGGATTATATGAAGATGATAACAATACAAAGATTTACTCAATGAATTATACAAGACCTCAAGGATAATCTCAATATTATTCCAAAGGAAAAGATGTATATTCAAAGGTCCTTCCAATGTTTGATATCAATCACTATAAATAGTGAACTAAAGGGCTAACAACCACCCCAACAATTATTAAAGCACAATACAATTATTAAAGCACACTTATTAAAAGCACAATTATTAAAGCACAATACAATAATTAAATCTTAATATTAATAAATAGAATTAACTGTTTATTAATAAAATAAAAGATTCCTTTTATTTTTATTTTGTCCCTCATCATTCTCCCCTTGTTAGAGAAAACTCGACCACGAGTTTTGTAAAATGCAAGATCACGGGCAAGCTGGCGAAATGGTTCTTCACTCCCGTTCCCCATCATGCTCCCCTTGTTTGAGAACACTCTGTCACGAGTTTTGTAGAAAGCAAGGACAATGCAAGTCGGAGATGGGACCACGATAAAAGTTCTGCACCTTTTGAGGAATGGCTGAGGGGCAAAGAACTTCGAAAACTGATCGACAAGTGAAGGAGGCTCGAGCACGTACTTAGGAATAATGAAATCTATATGCTCGACCTCGATAATATCATTAATGATATTATCACCAGTGATCATCACAAAGATATGTGATGATCCTCTTAATCCGGGTAACACAGTAGTTGAATCATCTGATATGATCCCTTATAGGCCCTCGATATTATCACTAGTGATCATCACTAAGTCATGTGATGATCCTTTTAGCTCGGGCGACACATCATCTAATATGATCCCTTTTAGGCCCTCGATACTATCACTAGTGATCATCACCAAGTCATGTGATGATCCTTTTAGCTCGGGCGACACAATGATTGAATCATCTGATATGATTCCTTCTAGGCCATCATCCTCCCTCTTTCTCCCTTTCTTGGAAAAAACTCGACCACGAGTTTTGTATAAATCAAGTTGTGGCTCGATTTCTTCTTTTTGATCCTCACAAATGATTTGGAAGTATTCAAGTTGTGGCTTGGTTTCTTCTTCTTCTTGATCTGTACGAATGACTTCTTTATTCTCAACTTCTTTGAGCTTTTTAATTGGATCTTCCGTATATATATCTTCAAGATGCTCAATTTCCGTTGAAATTTCATCCTTCTTCGCATTTTCCAATTCCGCAAGACGTAGAAGTTGAGATATAATAGTGTCACCAATCCTCTTTATTTCCTCATTTGCACGTTTGTGACTCTCTTTTCTCAATTCAATTTTGTACTTCTTTTCCAACCTCTTAAGTTCATCACGTGCTCTATCAATTTCTCTCAATGTAAGCTCATATTCAAGTAATTTCCATTCATGACGACGAACATAAATTTCATAGTGTAAAAGATCACAATCTTCCTCATAACAAAGAATATTATATACTACGTCGTCAATTGCAGATTTTATGCGTTTAGACATGATTTAAAACACATATTAACAACTGAAACCGCAAAACATAGTTGGTAGGGGCTGAACTGTCAGAGTCCAGAAGTTGTGGCAAATTCTGTAAGTACATGGACTGAACAGTGGCACATCTGAAGTACAGGGGCTGAACAGTAATTTTCTGAAACTGTGAGGAATGATATGCAGTTTCTGGAAGTACAGTGGATGAATTGTAATTTTTCAGAAACTTCAAGGCTGTTTAGTAGATTTAAGAAACTGTAGGGGCAGAAATGTGATTTCTGTAAAGTTCAAGGACTGGATTGTATGTTTCTGCAAGTGGGGGGATTGGATTGTAATTTTAGAAACTTTAAGGTACCTAACTGCAGTTTATGGATTAAAACATTAGGTGGGGAGTTGGACAAAAGAAATAAAGTAGTATATTGAATTATTGATGTGCTTACTACTTTAATTAAATTAATTGAAGTTTGACTCAAATAATGGAGGTGAGGTGGGGTTTAACAAATGGATGTGTATATAGTTTAAAGTTAAAATGGGTTGGGGTAGGTGCCACAATATGTTTATACATAAGTATATTGTACGTATATATGGAAAAGAAAGGCTTATGAGTTACCCCTTTTGATTCAACACCATAGCAAAACACGGATGAGCAGTGGATGAGGGGAAGCAGTAAACAGTTCTGATGGATGAACAGTGTTTTCTGTCCGTGAACAGTAGCTTCCAGGTAGTGAACAGTACTTTTCCAATAGTGAATAGCGATATTGATGATGAATAGTACTTCAGAAATTTTGGAAATTAGGACAGAAGATGGGTTCTGGTGGGTGGTGGTGGTGTGTTGGTTTTATGGTGATTAAACAATGGTGGGCAGCGGCTGCGAACAGTAAACGGCGGTGGTGAACAGTAACAATGCTGATGATCAGTAACTTAACTCCGGTGAACAGTAGCAGGAAAACCAAGATTTCAGCTCTGATGCCAATTTGATGTAGGACAAGTTGTAGAATCAAATGAAAAGAGGGATTATATGAAGATGATAACAATACAAAGATTTACTCAATGAATTATACAAGACCTCAAGGATAATTTCAATATTATTCCAAAGGAAAAGATGTATATTCAAAGGTCCTTCCAATGTTTGATATCAATCACTATAAATAGTGAACTAAATGGCTAACAACCACCCCAACAATTATTAAAGCACAATACAATTATTAAAGCACACTTATTAAAAGCACAATTATTAAAGCACAATACAATAATTAAAGCTTAATATTAATAAATAGAATTAACTATTTATTAATAAAATAAAAGATTCCTTTTATTTTTATTTTGTCCCTCATCATTCCCTCTTTTATATGATATTCTATATGCTTTTATTGTCATTTTTCATATTTGTCATGAATGAATTAGTAGTTCTTTTAGTAGTTATCTCGACTATCATGGTTAATATAGAATTTATGTTAAAAGTTCACAAAAAGGAGTCCCATACTTGGTACCTTCATATGTTTTCACATTAGCATTTATATATGTTGCATTGGTGTTTTTCAACTCTGTAAACTGTAGAAGGTAGATGTTGTCATGTTGATGCATCAAGTTGTTGCTCGAGTGACAAATATAATTCAAATCAATTAGAACTTCGCATAATACCTCCTCCGTTTTCATCATATCAGCAAAAATACAAAGTTTGGAGCAGGAGAACATTCGTCCGCTTTACAATTTGTTGCTTCCTTCATTTAGCCACCTGATCATGTTATGTGCCAGAGGAGCAAACATGTATACATATATCTAACTATTTCACTGGCTGTATATTCATACCACTAGAGTATGCACTCTGATCCTCTCTTTTTTTAATTGCATTGGAACCATTGCAGTGATGTTATTGTAGCTTTGCTATAGAGACAAAAATTACTCCCTAGTATTTGTCTTTAGCCCATTTGCTACAAACTTGTAGTAGCATCAATGTATTAATGTATGTACTTGATATGTATTCTTTTATATACTTCTTTCGCAAAGAAAAGTCACAAAACAAGTCCAGTAATCACTGATGAAACTATACAATAACACAATGTCGTGAAGTTCAGTGTCATGTAATTGTATTATGCAAACTTTAAACTAACTACACCAGTAAATTTAATTTATTATATATCTGCTTATAGATCAGTTTTCACTAGAAAAATGGACTACACAATGTGATATCTTCACATTTTAATTAGGTTCAAATGTCAGTTGCTTCCTTAATTTGCATTACCAGATATATTCTTTCAAAAGGTTCATCTTTTTTATTTTTAATTGTACTAGCTAGTTTGTTATGTAAAAACATTGTTAAATAGTACATTTTTAAAAATTATTTACCAAACGCTGATTTATCAGCTTTTCATTCAACAATAGATTTATTATGAATGTTACTAAACAGTCAGCAGCTTTTTCTGACATCAACTTTTTCTGACAGTGCTTTTTCCCACAGTTACAGTAGTTTTTGTTAACTCGAATAACTTGTAGAAGGGGGGGTTGAATACAAGTTATATAATCGTGTCTGATTTTTGCTTGATTATATGAACAAGAATAAACGAATGAATCAAACTCTGTTTGTATTAATAAGATCAAATACAAACTCTACCAAAGGTGTACAATACCTTTAGCAGCTGCTGACAATATAAATCTCTCTCTCTGTTTGTTTCGAACTCTTGAATACAAACCTTATACAGAGCTACGTACACGAACTCACAACACACGCTCTTTACAATGATATTGAGAGAGTATTTATAATGCTACCTATCAACTAATAACAGAAAGATATAATCTATACATGACAATGTTCTGCCTTCTAGTCGATAGTTTCCATCAATAGAAAACTCTTTCCTTCATAATATCTTCTTGCTTGTTCTTCAAACAATGATCCTGTTTTATAGCACTTGCCAGTTTCTGTAGCATCCATAATGACATCATCAGTAACAAGACTGATATCAGGATTTCATCTTGCATCAGTATCTGATCATCATCAGTATTAGACTGTTATCAGGATTTGCTCTTTGTTCCTGACATGTAGTCTCCGATACACTGTTCATTCCTGACTAAACTGTACAGATAACTGTCTTACACATAAATCCTATATAAAGTGCTAAATCCTTTATAAGATCAGGATTACAAGAAGTATAATGTGTAAATTCTATTCTTAACATCACAACTTATGAATTATTCCTAACAATCTCCCCCTATTTATGCTTTAAAATCTGAAGCATAAATCTAAGTTGTGGATGTCAAAACATATAACAATACAACCAGAATAGAATTTATGAATGTAGAATTATGAAGTTAAGTACCTCCTTCCCAGATGTAGACGTTTATCTAGTACTTAGAAGAAAGAATTTTAACTATTAATGCTGCTCTTCCTTTACCACTTCCTAGCTGAGATTCACCACTGTCACTCCTAGTTCTTCTAGTTCTTCTTTTTACTTCCCTTTGTCTGCTCTTTATCTCCCCCAGTCTGGTGGTGTTGTTGTTGTTGTCTTTGAATTGTCTTTATCTCCCCCTTTTTGACATCAGCAACAGTAATTCCAAGAGATTCAGAAACAGAACAAATGATATTCATCAGAACTGCTTGATTTTCCATAATTGTGACTTGGTTATCTTCAAGTGATTGAAGTCTTGTTTGAATAGCAATTTGAGAATTCTGAATATCTTTCAAAACATCAGAATGAACTTCAATGTTGGAAGTGCTTCTAGTATCTTCAGTATCAGAATCAGAAAGAACTGTATCTTCAAATCTTGTAGAAGAAGTTGCTTGAGTTGTATGATATTCAAGTAATAAAACCTGATTAGAAGTATCAACATCTTCATCTTTCTGATCTGGAACTGAAACATGATCATCATCTCCTTCACCAGTATTCTGTGTACTAACATTTTCAAAACCTGACTCCTCCTTAGAGTGATCAGAGATTGTAGATGTCTCAATTCTAGCTGATATTGGAAGTACATACAAAGGAACACTAGGATCATTAGGAACTTCATCTGGTACATATGTATCAAGAGATTGCTTTATCCTGGCACCTCTTCTGTTAATGATTCCTGCAAGCCTCTCATTTTGCTTCTGAGCTTTAACTTCTGGCTTTGAATTGTGATGTGCTAGGTCATTCTTCTGATACATTTTGATGAATGAATAAGTACCAGCATCCATACCTAAATTTTCAGACCAAGATTCAGGAAAAACATGATCCCAGAAATCAAATGATGGTTTCCTAATTTTCTCTTCCTCACTATGGAGTTGATCATCCATACCCTCATTCTCACTTTGACTTACTAAAGTCAACACTCTTTCTACCTCACCTTTTACCTAGTCAGGAGCCAGCCTCTCTGTTTGTGGATCTAAGTCCATCTTTTCAAGTGTATCACTCAAATTTGGATAAGTGCTCTCATGACCTACAGAAAAATAGGGGCTAGAAGGAGTTTTTATACCTGAACTCACATGGAGAGAGGGTTCCTCATTTGGCAAGGGGCTTGAGGTTTTCTCCAAGGAGTGAGCTGCTATAATCTCTGAACCCTTACAATCAGCTTCTTTCCTTCCAGAGACTACAGGCTCCAGTATACCACTTTCAGGTTCTTTACTAAACTCTGATGTCTTCAGTAATACTTCATTAGACACCATAGTTAGTACATCACCGTCTTTAAGTGTTGTTTGCTGAGACTCACCCTCAAGGTGGATAGACTCTGACTGAATAAAATTTGTTTGATCTTCAGAAAAATCAACCAAAGTCATTCCTCCCATATCATAGGGTATCTCACTTGCATTCTCAGTCATCACAGAAGTCCTTTCAACATCAGCTATCACAGCTCCTGAGTCATCCAACCTCTGACTAGATGGTTCTTGTGTTGCAGTGACTGTGATCTGATCTTTCCTACTATTCACCACTGGTGCAATAGTATCTTCTGTTGACTGCTTCTCTCTATCTACTTCCTCCAGTTGTTCACCTTGAGCTAAAGCATCTTCAATAATGACATCCTTGTCAAATAAATATGCATGAAGTGATTGAAGTGCAACATGCTTCGAGAGTCCAAATTTCTTGACTAATTGTCTTCTGACAGATACATAGAAATGCATCTTCATTAAGTCAAGTCTTTGATGTAGAAGTCCATATTCATCTGGAAATAAAAGTTTTGGTACTCTTTCAACCAAAAAATCTAGAACAGGCCTTGACAACTTCACTTTGAGAGAAATTAGTCCCATAGCCAGTCTGTATGATAATGTAGTTTCCCATGAAGAATCAATATCCAGATCTCTATGGTCATTTGCTGACTTGATTGTAGCTTCATTTGTAGAGACCTGCATGATATTAGTTGGACTAGACTCTGTGTGTGTAGGTGACAATTGAATCTTTCTCCTTGTTCTCCTGGTATAGTGAGCAAAAGATTTATCCTGAGAAGACTCAAGAGGTGTAGACACAGAAGTGATATTGGGATGAGATCTTTGTTCAATAGACACAGTCTTTTGAGAGACAGTATCCAGTAACTGTTTTCCCTTTTTATGAACTACAGCCTTTTGGGAGACTACAGCCTGGCTGTGACTAGGTTTTTCATCTCTTTGTGCTAACAGAGAAAGTTGAATTGCAGCCTTCAATTCTGCTCTCTCAGCAAGAGTTAAATCATCATCATCTTCACTAGAATTACTACTACTTGACACAACAAATCTTCTCTTCCTTACAACTGATGTCTTTTGAGAAACACCAGAGGTTGGTTTCTTTGAAACAATAGGCTGTGGATCAAAATTTGGTTCTTGAATTGTTTCAGAGACTATAATGTTTTGGGCTACTTGGGTAGACACAGGTGGGTTCTCCTCCAATTGAGATTCCTGAGCCATTTCACCACAAAAGAAAGAAGAATTGTAGAGAGTAGGAAGATGAGTTTTAAGAATTACCTGAAAATGATGTGGATAATGAATTGCAGGTATTTCATCTAGATTCTTTTCATTGTCCTTCTTTGTAATGTCAGAGAAAATTCTCTTTTGCTGTTCATAAGAAGAAACACAATGTTTCCTACCAAATCTAGCTTCAACATCAGGAATAAAGTGGTTAATAAACATTTGCATAAATCTATGATAATAAACCATTTTCCTGTTTTGATCTCTTAACCCAAGTTTAATACTCTTCTGACTTAAGATAATATGACCAATGTTAATTACTCTGTCATAAAGCAAACTATAAGCAATATGTGATGTAACAGAAGTAATTTGCTAAAAAGAACTACATTTACCAGTAAAACATTTAGCAATTTGATTAAAGTAAAAAGACCATTCCTTTCTAAGAAAAGACCTATTCAACTGGCTCATGTTGTCTAGAGGTCCACTATAACCTAATTCAGACAACATAGTTCTTATATTATCATCAGATGGTTCACTTGCATAACTATCAGTAAAATTTAGACACAAAGATGTTGTATTTCATTTCCATATATGTAATGATTTCAATTAATGAAAATACAATTTCTTGTTATCTACTTGTCTTTTGATTATTGAATGATGTATAAATTATCAGTATGCAAATATTAAAACTTGTTGGTATAGACTTAACACGTCACAGAATTAGATTACTACACAAAGTAAACGTCAGGATCTGAAACAATTTTCATAATCCTGATACTGACACAATACTGATGACGTCAGCATCCTGATAACAAATCTAATCCTGATGATTATTAACAAGTCTATCATACTGAAATTTATCAAGGCAAAGTGTTATAGCTAAAGCATTTAACAATCAAATATAAATCCTGACAAGAATATCAAGTCTATAAGCTAAGAACATACCTTGCTACTTTTGCAGATGTTAAAGATCTAAAAATTTAACATTCCTAACTCACTTACTAGTCTACTGAATGTAGTCTCATCAAGTGGTTTAGTTAGAATATCAGCAAGCTGTTTATCAGTAGGAACAAAATGAAGTTCCACAGTACCATTCTCAATATGTTCTCTAATAAAATGATACCTGACATCAATGTGCTTAGTCCTTGAATGTTGAACTGGATTTTCTGCAATTTTAATAGCACTAGTATTATCACAAAACATAGGAATATTACTAAGTGTCATACCATAATCCATCAACTGATTTCTTATCCAAAGGAGCTGTGCACAACAACTGCCTGCTGCTATGTACTCAGCTTCTGCAGTTGAGGTTGAAACAGATTGTTGCTTCTTGCTTGCCCAAGAAATCAATCTATTTCCCAAGAATTGACATGTACCTGTAGTGCTTTTCCTGTCTATCTTACACCCTGCATAATCAGAGTCTGAATAGCCAATTAGAAAGAAATCTGATTCTCTAGGATACCACAAACCAATATTTGGAGTTCCTTTGAGATATCTAAAAATTCTTTTCACTGCAATTAAATGAGATTCCTTAGGATCACTTTGGAATCTAGCACATAAACAGGTAGAAAACATTATATCTGGCCTACTTGTAGTTAGATATAACAATGAGCCTATCATGCCTCTATAACTAGTATTATCCACACTCTTCCCTTTAGGATCAGAGTCTAGTTTAGTGGCTGTTGCCATGGGTGTTTTTGCAACTGCACAGTCTTGAAAGTCAAACCTTCTTAAAAGATCTTTGATATACTTTGACTGATTAATGAAAATACCAGTCTCAGTCTGTTTGACCTGCAAGCCTAAGAAATAATTTAATTCACCCATCATGCTCATCTGATACTTAGACTGCATAAGCTTGCTAAACTTAGCACACAACTTTTCATTAGTAGAACCAAAAATAATATCATCAACATAAACTTGAACTAAAAGCAATTCACCTTTTATCTTTCTAAAGAATAGAGTTTTGTCAATTGTACCTCTTGTGAAGCCATTTTCAAGAAGAAATTTAGACAAAGTTTCATACCATGCTCTTGGTGCCTGCTTTAGTCCATAGAGTGCCTTGTCAAGTTTGTAGACATGATTTGGAAACTTTGTATCAACAAATCCAGGTGGCTGTTCCACATACACTTCCTCATCAAGTTTGCCATTTAGAAAAGCACTCTTTACATCCATCTGGTATACCTTGAATTTTGAATGAGCTGCAAATGCAAGAAACATTCTGATTGCTTCCAATCTTGCTACAGGTGCAAAGGTCTCATCATAATCAATGCCTTCTTCCTGAGAATAACCCTTGGCCACCAGTCTAGCCTTGTTTCTTACAATCATACCAGATTCATCTAGCTTGTTTCTAAAAACCCATCTTGCACCAACAATAGATCTATCTTTAGGTCTTGGTACCAGTTTCCAGACTTTGTTTCTCTCAAACTCATTTAACTCCTCCTGCATTGTAATTACCCAATCAGGATCCTGTAAGGCTTCTTCAACCTTCTTAGGTTCATTCTTTGAGAGAAAGCAACTATACAAGCATTCATTTTGAATTGATCTTCTAGTTCGAACACCACTATTTGGATCACCAATAATCAAATCTTCAGTATGATCCTTTGTCCATTTTCTAACAGGTGGTAAATTGACTCTGCTAGTCTCTCCCCCTAAGTTAGTGTTATCTTTTGTAGAAGAATTCTCTCCACCTTCAAAAACTCTCCTTTGATCAATAGAATCAGTAGATTCCATATTGCTGCTAGTTACTGATCTTTCCTTAGTAGACTCTGAAAGATCAGTTCCTGATAGAGTAGACTCTGAAAGGCTAGTCTGCTCCAGATGATCACTGTGTTCTCTTTGATTTATTTGCTCCCCCTCAACAGTAGCATTCCTTTGAGAAGCAATAGAAATTCCTTCTGGAGAACCTTCATCATCACTGGAGAGTATCTCAGAATTCTTCAGATTTTCAAATTCCAATTTGTCATGGCTTTCATCAGTTTGCAGAATTCCAAATTTCTTATCATCAAATGCAACATGAATTGATTCCATAACAATGTGAGTTCTGAGATTATAAACTTTGAAGGCCTTAGATGCTGAATATCCTAGAAAAATTGCTTCATCCGATTTGGCTTCAAATTTTCCAAGTTGTTCTGGATGAACTTTTAGGACATAGCATTTGCATCCAAAGATGTGAAAGTATTTCACACTTGGTTTCTTTCCTTTGATCATCTCATAGGGAGTTTTTCCATGACAATTTACCAAGGTACAGTTTTGAGTGAAACATGCAGTGTTAATAGCTTCTGCCCAAAAGTAGGTCAGAAGTTTTGCATCTACAAGCATGGTTCTTGCTGCCTCTATGAGAGTCCTGTTCTTTCTTTCCACTACACCATTCTGTTGAGGTGTACCAGGTGCAGAAAACTGTTGAGTGATTCCATTGTCTGCACAAAACCCCTCCATTGTAGAATTCTTGAATTCTGTACCATTGTCACTTCTAAGTACTTTAACTTTGTACTTAGAGTTATTCTGAATATTCTTGATAAGTTCAATGATTTGCTGAGGAGCTTCATCCTTCTTGTGTAGAAAGAACACCCATGCGAACCTTGTGAAATCATCCACTATAACTAGAGCATATCTTTTCTTGCTGATAGACATAATGTTTACTGGACCAAATAGATCAAGATGTAACATGTGAAATGGTACAGTAATTGAATTTTCAGTCTTGCTCTTGAAAGTGGTTCTTCTTTGCTTTCCAAGCTGACATGCATCACAAAGTCCATCTTGCACAAAATTTGCCTGTGGTAGGCCTCTCACCAAATTGTGCTTAACAAGTTGATTAAGCTTCTTGAAGTTAAGATGTGAGAGCTTCTTGTGCCAATTCCAGCTTTCATCACTTGTTGCTTTGCTGTAGAGACATCTAACAATTCCTTTAGATGTATCACTTAAGCTGGCTTCATATATGTTACCATGTCTTTGACCAGTTAGAACAATGTCTCCATTCTGCATATTCAAGATTTTGCATCCTTCTCTGTCAAAGATTGATTTGTAACCTTTATCACCCAGTTGACTTATGCTTAAAAGAGTATGTTTCAAGCCTTCAACCAGTGCTACATTTTCTATGATGACATTCCCCAAAACAATTGAGCCATATCCCAGAGTTTCTCCTTTGTTGCCATCTCCAAAAGATATTATTGGGCCAGCTTTCCTCTCAAACTTTGTAAGCAGGGACTTCTTTCCAGTCATATGTCCAGAGCATCCACTGTCCAAGATAATTGAATGCTTCTTTCCTGTGCCCTGCAAACAAAGAGTAACTAGTTAGAATTTTTTAGGACCCAACTTTGATTGGATCCTTTCTTACTAGATTTAGAAACAACAGGCTTTGAGAATTTTGCTTTTATTTTACCTGTTGCAGAGTCAACCTTAGATTCTAATCTCACAAACTGTTTGTGACTAGGAGTTTCAGATTTCAAGGAATAATAGTCATAATACAGTTCATGATATTCTCTACACATGTAAATGGAATGAAGTAAACTACCACAATGATAACAAGCTTTTTGTGGTTGGTATTGAATTTTCTGAGTCTTGGGGAATCTGGACTCAGTTTTCCAAGAAGGTTTTTGATTGCAGTCTAGGGCCAAATGATTATGATTTCCACACTTATAGCATTTTTTTCTAGGTGCATCAGGTACATTCTTGTAATTATTCTCTTTGTTAATACCTTCTTTTCCATTCCTATTTCTTTTGATCTTGCTAGACTCTGAAAGACCATCTAATCTCTGTTTCAACTGAGACTTAGACAGAAACCCTATGTTTACATTCTTAGGTTTCTCTAACACTTTCTCATCTGAATTACTATTGTTAATCCTTTTGTGTACAACAGGGGTACCTTTTGAATCAACAAATTTAACATGATTAGGTTCAGAAACAATTTTCTTACCTTCAGATTTAGATGTGTTAGCTCCTACCTTACTATCATCATTGACAATAGCTACTTTTTCTTCTTGTCTAGCCTTATCAAAACCTAAACCATTAACCTTACCACGAATTCCACTTTCAAAGATTTCTTGTGTCTTTTTACCAGAAATGTTAATGGTCTTAATCACATCTCTCTCTTCCTCTAGTTCTTTTCTGACATAGTCATAAGCCTCAAGAATAACACTATAATCATGCTTAGCTTTATCAGAACTTAACTTGTATTCTTCCATTTGAATTAATTCAGATTCAAGAAAATTATTTTTATCAACTAATTTATCATTCTTAACCTTAAGTTCATCTCTTTCACAAGTAAGAATTCTAAAATTAGTCATAAGATTCTTAAACTCAGCATGGATAGATCTAATTTCATCAGAATTTAAGCTATCAAATGAATCAAGAGAGTGAAGTGATACCTTAACAGAGGATGGAGAAGTTTTCTTGGGAGATCCAGGTTTGTCTGAACTATTTGCCATCAATGCAATGTTGTCATAATCCAATTCATCTTCAGAATCACTGGAATCAGCCCAATCCTTCTGTGTGACCATAAGTGCATTACCCTTTCCTGAATTCCTAGGCTTCTTACACTCACTAGCAAAGTGTCCAAGCTCACTGCAGTTAAAGCACTTGATCTTGGCCTTATCAAGCTTGACAATTGTACTTTTGCCTTTGTCACTCTTCTTCTCCTCCTTCTTTTGAAAAGGTCCTTTGCTAAATCTTCTCCTGTTGAATTTTCCTTTCTTGAAAGCTTTAACAAACATAGCAAAGAGTTCCTGCATCTCAGATTCAGAATCATTGTTGTCAGAGTCCATATCAGTAGTCTTTGACTCAGAACTTTCTTTGCTTTTCTTCTTCCTTGAATTCTTTACAGCAATCTCTTCATGCTGTTCTTCAGGAAGCTTCTTTACTTCAGATTGAGCAGTAAGCGCAATAGTCTTCATCTTTCCTTCACTCCTGCTCTTCTTCTGCTGCTTGTCAAGTTCATAAGCTCTCAATTTTCCATATACTGCCTCTAATGAAATCTCATCAAGATCATTAGCTTCCTCAATCACAGATATCTTCTCATTGTAGAAATCAGGCAAAGCTTTCATGAACTTTGTATTCATATCCTCCAAGTCATAATATTTACCATGCATGGCCATCTCATTGATGAGTTTTGTAAACCTATCAAAGGTATCAGTAAGTGACTCACCAGACTTGGATTCAAAGTACTCATATTGTTGTATAAGTAATGTCCTCATATTCTTCCTGACAGGTTTAGTTCCTTCACAGTGAACCTTAAGATTGTCCCATATATCCTTAGGAGTTTTACAAGAGAGAACATAGTTAGTGAGAACAGAATCAAGACTGTTGAATAATATGTTTCTCACTTTAGCATCTTTAAGAACATTCTCCTTGTCTTTATCTGACCATTCAGATTTTGGCTTCTCTGCTGTATGTTCTGGAACAACCACACCATCAACAGTTGCTTGTCCAACGACTTTTGTTGGAACAAAAGGTCCATCTCTGATTCTGTCAAGATAATCAGGATCTGTTGCTTCCAGATGATGCAACATCTTTACTTCCCATAGAGTATATTCGTTTCTCTTGAGCATAGGAATCTTAGTATTCCCATCCTTGTAACCAGACATGATTGCAGATCTTTATGATTATTCGAAATCAACCTGCTCTGATACCAATTGTTAACTCGAATAACTTGTAGAAGGGGGGGGGGGTGAATACAAGTTATATAATCGTGTCTGATTTTTGCTTGATTATATGAACAAGAATAAACGAATGAATCAAACTCTATTTGTATTAATAAGATCAAATACAAACTCTACCAAAGGTGTACAATACCTTTAGCAGCTGCTGACAATATAAATCTCTCTCTCTCTGTTTGTTTCGAACTCTTGAATACAAACCTTATACAGAGCTACGTACACGAACTCACAACACACGCTCTTTACAATGATATTGAGAGAGTATTTATAATGTTACCTATCAACTAATAACAGAAAGATATAATCTATACATGACAATGTTCTGCCTTCTAGTCGATAGTTTCCATCAATAGAAAACTCTTTCCTTCATAATATCTTCTTGCTTGTTCTTCAAACAATGATCCTGTTTTATAGCACTTGCCAGTTTCTGTAGCATCCATAATGACATCATCAGTAACAAGACTGATATCAGGATTTCATCTTGCATCAGTATCTGATCATCATCAGTATTAGACTGTTATCAGGATTTGCTCTTTGTTCCTGACATGTAGTCTCCGATACACTGTTCATTCCTGACTAAACTGTACAGATAACTGTCATGCACATAAATCCTATATAAAGTGCTAAATCCTTTATAAGATCAGGATTACAAGAAGTATAATGTGTAATTCTATTCTTAACATCACAACTTATGAATTATTCCTAACAGTTTTTAACAGCAATCCCAAACAGAGCCTTAATTACTACTCCCTCCGTCCCAATGGGATGTTAACGTTTGCTTTTTGCACGGAAACCAAGATAGTGGGTGTAATATTGTTAAAATAAATGAAGTAGTGGGTGTAATAGTGATTTTATAGTTAAAATAAGTTAAGTAGTGGATGTAATAGTGTAAAGTATTGTTAAAATAAGTAAAGTAGTGGGTGTAATAGTGTTAAAACTTACTATTTTAGGAAATGTTAACAATCTATTGGGACATCCCAAAATAGAAAGTGTTAAGAATCAAAAGGGACGGAGGGGGTATAATATAGTGTACAGCTCAAACAATGGGATGGGTTAGGTACAACTCTTATCTTGTTTGGATGTAAGGATTGAGTAATGAAGGGTTAACCCTTACCTTGTTTGGATGAAGGGTTAGGTTGGGAAGGGGTTATAATATGCTTAATTATTATTTTTTAAATGAAAAAAAATAATTAAAAAACATATTTCTTAAAAAATAAGAAAAGCATATATTTTTTTTGGGAAATATTCTTCTGGAAAAATTTTTTTTGGGAAATAATTTTTCGGAAAATTTTATTTCAAAAAAAAAATTTCCTAAAAAAAATTTTCGAAATATTTTTTCAAAATATTTTTCAGAAATATTTTTTACGGAAATAATTTTTCCCGAAATATTTTTCGAAAATATATTTTCCCGAAATATTTTCTTGGAATTATTTTTACCCAAAATATTTTTTTGAAAATATTTTCTCCGAAATATTTTTTTTCAAAATATTTTTTCGGAAATATTTTTCCCAGAAATATTTGTTCCTAAATTATTTTTTCAGAAATATTTCATTGGGAAATATTTTTCTCGAAATATTTTTTTCCGAAATTTTTTTTTGAAATTTTTTTTTTCGAAATTTTTTTTTGGAAATATTTTCTCCGAAATATTTTTTCCCAAAATATTATTTATGAAATATTTTTCCCCAAAATATTATTTTCCCGAAATATTTTTTCAGAAAAATTTTTCCCCGGAAAATTTTTCATAAATATTTTTTCCAGAAATATCCTTTCCGAATTTTTTTTCATAAATATTTATTTCCGAAATATTTTCTCAAAAAATATTTTTTCATAAACATTTTCTCGAAAAATATTTCTTCCAGAAATAGTATCTCAGAAAATATTTTTTCCAAAATTATTTTTTCAGAAAGATTTTCTCGAAAAAAATATTATTTTTAGAAAATATTTTTTCATGAAATATTTTTTCGAAAATTTTTTCTCCAAAATTTTTTTCCCTGAAATATTTCTTTAGAAATACCTTTTCCGGAAAAATTTTCGAAAGTATATTTTTTGAAATTTTAAAACCCTTTTTAATTATTAATTAAAAAAACATTTATCAATTAATTACGTAATATATATAATATACAAAACAATAATCAAAATTAATTATATGCTAACTATTATTGTTTATACATGATTAAAAAGAAAATATATAAAAAAATAAAAAAAACATTAGAAAACCGTTCGCAGCAAGACAACAACAATGTCCAACTCCCCAAATCGAGGTGTTGAAGAGCTCCCCCATTTTCATTATATTAGAACTCTCTCCCAACCCCTGACCAACCGCTATGAACCCAATCCTCTATATTTTAAATTTCTATACAAACAAGGATTGTGAAATTTGAACCCCTCCCAATCTAACCCAACTCATCCCTCCCCAACCCTCAATCCAAACAAAGCATTAGGAGTGCTACTTCTGAAAAGAACACAAAGCTCGTCTGTTACACAATATTAAAACCACAACAGCAAAGAACCAGTGCATGACCAAAGGTAATTTAAAAACTCGTGGAAAGCGATTATGTTCAAATGATCTGGATTCGGGAGAACTTCAAGTTAACCATCTATCTTACCAACAAGATTTCTTACCCTTAGACCGAGAACAATATTATGTGCATGTTATAACGATTATGTGCCAATAACCTCTCTCAAACTCTGTTCTAAAAGTCGGCGATTAATCGAGATTAATTATCGATTAATAGCTGTTCGGTGGACCATCGTACAAATTTTATAAAAATCAGTTAAATAATCGTTTTTTCAAAAAATCGTTCAAAAATCGGTCAAAATCAGATTAATCGATCAAAAATCGGCCTCATTGGTAAAAAATTGAAAAATATATAGAAAAATAAAAAAGTATAAAATTGAATAAAATTTAAGAAAAATGTTATTCTCATATACGAAATTACTATTTTAAACGGTTAAATCATGAATTTTATGAAATTTTTCTCTCATATTGACCCCAATTCAAAAATTAGATCTTAAAATTTATATTTACTTTAATAATTCTTTATATTAAATTATATTTGAATAAATATATGATAATTTTACATGTATAATCAAAATAATAAATAATCACATATATTAATAATTATAATATTTAAAAATAATATTAAATTAGTTCCGATTAATTATCCAATTAATCCCCGATTACCCGATTAATCCCTAGACGGTGCCTCCATCGATTAAGTTCGATTCTCACTTTTTACAATACTACTCTCAAAATATAAAACACTACAACAAATCTGACATTTATCTACCATATTTAAGAGTAGGTAAAACTTCTATTGGTAAATAAAGTTTTTTACCTACTAATACGATATTGGTAGTGATAGATAGATAATGATTGGTAGAGGAAAAGTCTTTATTTACACATATTTATTTATTTATTTATTTATTTTGATAAAATGCAAATTCATTCCATTAAATTAAAACAAGTCTAGCCGGGACAAACCCCCAACTGACAATGCAATCAGGTTGATAAACAATAAACGAGCTAAGCAAATAGTTGCATTGTTTCCAGACCGCTTAACACATTGAATCCATAGATTCTTGAAAATGAAAATGAATACAAAGGCTTCCCGAGTAATCCAGCCTACATCACTCCCGAAAATGGTAGATTCACAATTGACCTTCACAATAGTTTGATGGCTGTTGTGGTGTTCAGGCGACTCAGTTGCAAAAACTAAGCTATGAGGAACAAGAGTCCTCGAATAATGAACAACTATAATTTGTGAAAGGTGAGCACATGTGGTCGCCACCGTTCCAAGCATACCCCAGCTATATACATGCCGGGAACCAGCTATAGACATGCCGAAAGTATTAATAATGCGGTAAATCCAGATCTCCCAAAATTCCATCTGAATCATTCTCATTGATAACAACACAAAAACATAACAACCACAAATATAATAATGCATAACAACCCAAAAAATTGGGTATTAAAACACACGCCAAAAGGCGAGACGGGAAAACAAAATCGAACCTTATTGAAACAAAGAAGAACAAATTCGAGGATAAAACTCGATTTTATTGAAACAAAGAGGAAGATGGTGGTTGTGTTAGGTGGTAGGGACGGCGGGGGCAGGGGTAAGGGGAAGGGTGAGATGGGTGGTGAGGGAGGAGGGAGGGTCGGAGAAGAGATTGGGGCGGCAACGGCTACGTTAGTCGGCTCTCATAGGTTTTTAGTCTACACATATTTATATATTATGTGGTTTCCACATAGATCCAAGTCATCGTGATATGTCCTTTTTTGACTAGGATGATCTACATGGCATGTCACAAATTAGCCACATGGCAACTCGTGAATGGTCCACATGGCAACTAGCATGCAAAACAGGTGGAGCCTAATTAGCTGGCCACATAACGCCACATAAGCAATTCATGTGGCACCTAAAGTACCATATCAATTTGTAATCATTATTTTATTTTATTTTATTGGATCATAAAATTAATTTTATAATTGTAGGTTTATTTTATTTTCTTTTATGTTTTACTGCTCATAAATAATATAAAATGATATATGCTCTTCATAAAATTCTTCATTTTTGCATATAATTTAAACAACCAAACAATTTATACAACATTAATTGATCACACAATTACAAATGAAATTAAAAAACTCTAGAACAAAGAATTATATTGAAATTTTTCTAAAAATGTTTAAATCACAAAGCTGAAAGTAAAGATTCTCCTAATCTTGGTATCTTCAGACTCATTCTTGGTGCACATAACTGTTTAAGATGATTTTACACTTCACATATCAACGGATGAATTGAAGCTAATTTGCAATTCAATGTTTATCTTTGATTGTCCCGAACTTTTGAAAGCAAAATAAATCCTCTACAAACACTGGGAAAATAAAAAAAGAATGAGTGTGCACTTTGTGTACTTGGAGTTTACCTGTCAGACCACTTGGGATGCTAGACTTCAGAAAGTACCACGGGCCCGCACTTCACTTTTCGTTACACAAAGTGTATCGCCGTCAAATCTGTTTAACTCTGTTAGAAAATGCAAGGGTAAAATCGTCTTTTAATCATCTTCTTCTTCATCAACCCATTTCCACCATTAACAATTTATTTAGAACTTGGAGCTTGTATATCTCATTCATTTTTTAACCAAATCATCTCATTTAAATTGCATTAACATCGTCTCTTTCTCCCCTACGATATGATATCAATTTTGAATAATAAAGATTTGGTTAAAAGACAATGTCGAATAATAAAGATTTGAATAATGGGAAATTTACACCAATATTCACAATGTTAGTTTATTAACCTCGCATAACATAATGACACATACTTCTAAAATTTATAAAAGACAATGTAAACTCTGAATACCTCCCGACTTAAGTTGTACTCTTGAAGAACTGAGGGTGAAAATGCTTTCATTTCATCACAGTTCCAGGTGGCAATGTAGTGGTCACTCAAGGAGTAACATATTTGTCCTTAATTTCATACACCGAGTCATCAATGGGAGAAGTCGCCCCAAGTGGCAACGTAGTACTCATTTCATGTGTATCATCTTTGTAGTTGATGCTAACAACCCGGTCATCCCTTGATCCAATAGGAGACTCCAAAATATTGTCAAGAGCAGCATCACTGCCTCACTGGTTCCATTAACATCATAATGAAAATTAGTTGCATGATTGGGATATGATGTACGGATGTCTACATTATCTAACACTGACTTGGGTGAAGTGTTTGCACTGTGTGGATCTAAGAGTGGTTTTACAATTTCCAAGTATGATGAAAACCATGATGTCCCCTGCTTTGCATAGAACAATATATAGGCATGTGACTCAAAGCTCCAAAATACAGCGAAGCGAATAAATACAAAACAACGAACTAGAACAAGACTCAAATCTCAGCAATTAAAACTCAATTCTCAGAAATTCTACCAACATTACAACTCGATCCAGCCTACTGACTCGGTGAATGAACTCAGCGCAAACAACTCAGAAACTCAGCAAACAACAACTATTCCTAACAGTAACACAGAACACAAAAGCTACATGAAAACAGAACTCAATACAAAGCTCGAACAAAACAGTGTTGATTTCAAACTCAGTAACAACATCACTCGCGACTACACTCGACAACCAGTTAACCTAAAAAAACAAGCAGCAAACACGACTCATCTAATCGACTAGGTAATTAATAGACTCAGTAAAAACTCGGAAAACAACAACAGTAAAAACCAACAAAACCAAGTCCATAAACTCACATTCACACATTCGCACAACAAAACACAGAAAAATACAGCAGCACAATCGAAGAAACGCAGCAAAATTCAGATTACAACTCTACTCAAAACTCATAAACATATACACAGTACACATCGACTCAGCACCACTCGAGGAGACAACGATTTAACAGCAAAAAGAAGCGAACTCAACATAGCAGCTACGAACTCAACATTAAATTATGATGAAATTTGGAGAAACAAACAAACAATAAATCGAACAGGGGAAGGGGGTTTTAGCGATAGAGAAACGGAAGGAAGAAAGAAACATTTTGTTGGGTTTGATTATTTGAAGAGAAAGAATAAAGGGGGAGAGAACAACTGAGATTCAATGAAGAAAATATTAAAAGACGATTTTACCCTTGCATTCAATGAAGAAAAGTGAAGTGCAATATAGCCCGTGGTGCTTTCTGAAGTCTAGTATCCCAAGTGGTCTAACAGGTAAACTGCAAGTACACAAAGTGCATTTTACTCAAAAAGAATCTGTAAGAAGTATGTTTTGGGTTTAGAGAGAAACTACCGCAAAATGCAAGTAATAAAAAATAAGTTCTTTGTGGGTTACCTAAAAATGAAAAATAATGATCTTCCATGAATTGTATCTAAAAAATTTATCAGCTAACTGTAGAAATATTTTTTTATTTGAAAGTAATTTTTTTACACATTTAGCCATATGAGTTTTTGCAGTTGTAATAGACCCTTATATCCTAAACTCATGGGCCATGGCCCAAATCCATTAGCCCAAACTACAAAGTCAATACAAATACAAGTATAAAACGATGTATGTATTCAGATCACAAAGTAAACACATCTACTGTATTATATACTCCGTATAAAACGATGTATCCACCTCATCAGCCACCTAATGCTACCTCCGCCTTGTCCGTTATATCCCCCCCCCCCCCCCCGTTGAATGTAAACGTATTATTCACGCACCGCTTCTCTCCCGACACTTCATCTCTCCATCTACTATCCCTCTTTCTTCCCATGTATGTTTGCCCGTCTTGAGCTTCAATCCTCTCCAGGTCAGTTGTAATTTTAATGTTATTCCTTCATTTTCCATAAGAGTTTTCTCTATGTTGATCGCGATTTCCGGGTAATTTATCGGGGCACCCAAGGTAAAGATGTTTTTGGTTTTGTTGTATTGTTATTATGTTGGCTGTTTTCGCACCCAGCCCGCCCCATATGCCACTCTAACTATGTATATAAAAAATGGTGTTTGGTTTATTGTTTGAATGAACTGGAAATTAATGCTGAAAAATCCTTTGCGGGAGCTAAAAGTGTTGTGTTTGATTTGTAGCTTTTTTGGATGACAGCCGTGGTAGGGTGTGATAGCAATGACAGTGCAAGTGCAAAGGCATCCTGAGGAAACTCTCTTCCAACGTTTGACATTGACTGTTTTACATTTTTTCGCAGGCAACAACAATCAAGTGAGGCTCCATCGAAGAGGTTTTAATTCTCAGGCATGCCTTATTTTTCATGTATGTCGGTCTAATTGTGATGTTTCAATACTTAGCAAGTTTTTGTTTCTACACATGTCGATGGATTATTGTGTTTAGTTTTTAAGTGCTTAAGAAATATGAAAGTGTATACAACAAAGAGGCCAGTAAGAGCATGAGAGCTAATCATCATTTTAGTAATTAAAAGAAGCCTTTGCGAGTGTGTAGAATATTTAACTAAATATATTTTTAGAAAATTTGTTGACTCTTCAAGAAAAGAGGATGTGAGTCATCCCATGTTAACTAAACTATTGACAAAAATCACTGTACCTATTAAGAAGTTCATAATTATGTTTTTTATTTACTCCCTGGAAGCCAAATATCTATTCCATTTAATGGATGTGCGTAGGAGGTTGATAGCATACCTACCGACAAGTTTCAAGAATTTGACTCTATTTTATGTCTAATTGTATATCTTTGCTTTGTTATGCTTTATGACATTTAAGCATGAATGAGCTGTTAGTAGTCAACTTCAACATACAAATTCTAATTTGGTTTATTTCCCCATCAGTTGTCTCTGTAATAGATATTGCATGTAAATGCACTTTATCTCTATAGTTTGCTTGTAAGAAAGATCCAAGCTCGATAAAGGATAGCCGAGGTTGTTGTCGGGCATTATCCTTATGCTCATCATAATTCGTGTATAATAATTTAGTGACATGACTCTTTAGAATGCAGTATGACTGTATGAGTTGTACCGGCATTCGATCATGTCTTCTCGCCAATGTATAGTCATCGGAAACCGGAAAAATCCAATTGAAGTAAGTTACTTGCACCAAGTGTTCAAAATCCTAATTTTGAAGCTACGAGATATACTAGCTAAGCTACCAAACTTGCCAAAATGTGAACCAGAACTAAGAAAATATTTATGGGAAGATATAGATAGTTACAATTGGATCGAATACATAGGCATTTATTTTAGTACAAGTAAAACTCCATATATATTAACATAGGTAAAAAAAAATAATTAAGCTTACGTATAAATAAATCTTTTCCCTATAATCTATATACATAAAGGAACGCAACAAAGATTTTACAAGGCAGCCTTAGCCTTCATCTTTTCCATTTTTCTTAAATAAAATTTTTCTCTAGAAAATTTATGTAGCTGGGTAGTTATCTAGCTCTCTAGCTTTGTATTTATGTTTAAATATATGCAGAATAGAGGACCTTGAGTTACAAATCTCGGGAAAGTCAACGTCATTCATCGGTTTCATCTCACTTGAAGAGAACAACTAAGGTGTGAGTGCAGAATATATAATGGTTGAATTCAGTTGCCTGAAACTGAAATAGATGCGCTGGGCCTGCCTTTTAACAATTTTGGTATGAACATTATTTCCTTCCTTAATTCAGCATGATTAGCTTATACTTAAATATGCTCTACATTTCTCCTGACAAAAAAAAATGCTCTACATTTCTGTGTATACATTACTTTTTTGGTTTTTTAATATCATGAAAAATGTTGTTTTACTGTGAGTTTTTTATACAGTGGTATTGTAGATTTCGTAAGAATGTTATTTGAGAAAATGTCTACAAGTTATATTTGCCAGATTACATACAGAGGCATGGAATCTGATTTAATTGCCCACATAAATGTTGCTTATTCTGCTATATGTATAGCACTTACAAGTAAACTAATATGGAGTATATGTGCAATTGTAGTCTGTAGTTGTAATCCTTTTGGTTGCGTGTAACGTTATGTTATATTTTAAAATAGGATAACTGTTTGCACTAAATCACGCAAGCGTACGTGTCCACAAGCAATATATGAATAAGTCGAGTTCGTTCCCACGGAGATCTGGTTATGGTTTTAATTCAATTTTGTACCTATGCAACAATGTATGGTTATTATGCACTGCTAAGACAAATAACAATATTGGGTTTAATTAACTAAATTAACTAATATGTAAATTAACAAACTAAGAATTAACTAACTAACTAGAATTGAAATCTAATTACTTCTGCAAGAAAAACCATGGAATCCTAACTTCATTAAATACTTTGCTTAGATCTGACGCCTTTAATCACTATATGCAATGGTTATGATATCTGATCGGATAACACGAAACAAGTACACGCTACCTATCAGCATACGTATACCAAACTACCCATACATCCACAAAAGAGAGAAGATGAATAGACACCAATTATGGTTAGACCCTATATGTCTATAGAATTTGAAAACATAACGGTTGAAGAACAAGTTATCCATAAAGATCACACAGGGCAGTATAAGTATTTTCATCTCACACCACGAATCATATTGATAAACAATTATGAACCTATGCTAGCATGACAAGTTCTAAATCTCAAGATCCACTTTCACTTCACAAGAGATTAACAATTCAATTTAGATGTTAGCTACGCATCTATCAATTAAGCACAACCATACGAGGATATCATATATACATCACACACAGATTTGTAAAGCATCAAGATACTAAAGCTCCATAAATAAATCCGTTAGAATCCCATGACAACAATTAGTTCATAATCGAACCACTCGTCATCATGGGATCAAGTGAAACCATGATAAAAACAAAGTATGAAAAAATACAAATAAATCTAAGTAATTGATATGTAATAGTTATCTCCTAATGATGATAATGATAAATTACAAGGGTTGGATGTGTTTATATAGGCTCTAGACATCTTGCCCAACAAGAAAATACCAAATCAGAATTATAATAGAAGTACGTTTCCTAAACTGATTCTGATTTAAAGGGAAATTCGTAGCTGACTTTTCTTCAGATTTTCTGGAACGTTCCAGCTGCAATTGGGCTTCTTGACCACTTTAGAATGATAGAAAATCTCGTTATCTTCGCGTGGACAGTAAGATCACCCAAAAATGACTTCTAGAACTCAAGATATGGCCCAAACAGTGAATCTCACGCGTGCAGCCTAATAAATCCGAATTTTAATAAATTAAATCTCCAAAAACGACAAAAACATCCACCATAATCAACATCCTTGTAAATCTGCACAACTAAGCAAAACACATCAAAACTACAAGAAACTTGAGTCCAAGACAATCAATTTAAGCTGATATGGAACGCTCTAAGTGGATATAAATCCACTTATCACACCCTCAAACTTAAACCGATGCTTGTCCTCAAGCATAAACAACTAACACTAACTAATTAGTACCACTTCCGTAGGTGATCACGGTTGCATTTGGCATATGCAACAAGCCCTTTAAACCCCTAGGCAGCCCTAGTGGACGAGTAAGGTCTCGTGAGGGCCTATAGCGAATGTACCCACAAAATCCATTGCATAGTGCAATGCATGAATGCAACTAAATGAAAATGCAATTAATCTAATACTAATATCCACTACTAAAAAACTGTTAATAGACATCACCATTTTTAACATCGATTACAATAAAACCGATGTTAAAAATCAATTTAACATCGCCCTTTTTAAAACCGATGTCTTTTAAACATTCAGACATCACTTGACATATCAACCGATGTCTAAATGTTTTCTTAAAAAATTTTAGACATCGCTTCATTTATGAACCGATGTCTAAATGTCTACTTAAAAAATAAACGCGCGTTCCCTCTGAATTATTCCCCCCCTTAATTTTATTTCCCCCCTTTAGTGTTTTATTTGCCCGCTTAGCCAATTCAGTTTCCCCCGTAACCAAAGTTTTTGTATTCCCCCCCCCCTTTTTTAATATCATTCAGACAAATTAAATAAAAACAAATTATAACCTAAAAACTATCACTCTCTCGACTCTCACCTCTCTCTCTCTCTCGACTCTCACCTCTCTCTCCACTCTCTCTCGACTCTCACCTCTCTCTCCACTCTCACGAGCTATCTCTCATCTCTCCTTACTCTCCCGACTCTCTCTCTCTCTCGACTCTCACCTCTCTCTCCACTCTCTCTCGACTCTCACCTCTCTCTCTACTCTCACGAGCTATCTCTCCTCTCTCCTGACTCTCCCGACTCTACCTGCAGATGTTGTACCCCTTCATGTTGAAGGAGATTCCGAGCCTGTAGTTAAGAAGCCGCCTGCACGAGTGCCTATAGCCAGGCGTGGCCTGACATCGAAAGGGAGCAAAGTTCACTTTTGCATTTCACTTTGAATTGTCTTGTATCTTTGCTTGTGCTATGCATTAAGGTAAACTTAATTTAAGCATATGTACCTCTGCAGGTTGCTCTTTTCTATGAAGATGGTCGTCCAGTTGGAGCTCTTCCAAGAAACAAGATAGAGTTCACTATTGTGCTCCAGGATATCTCATCAAATAGGTATGCTCTTTTTAAATTTACATACATGAAGTGGCTCCTCTCTGTCATCGCTTTATTATTGTTGTTTTTATTTAGGGCATGTCTCCAGAATTGGTAATATCTTCAAGTTTAGTATTATATGATCTGGAAGTACAACTAATTGTCCTACAACGCTGCAGGAATTGAGGGACATTGCAGGAACAGATGTGGTAAAGGGCAAGAACTTCTTTCTCAAAACTGACATTAGAGGACCTTCTTTCAAGGTTGACTATACTGGAAAGCAATACTGACTGTGAGCTGGTTCTCTGTTTACTAGTTAAGAAAGAGCATGTCCGGTGAAGCCAGTTATATAAATTAATACTTGGCATATTAGAAGTCATATCACAGTGCACGTATGTTTGCAGGGTTACTGATCCTGGATTATAATCCTATAGCAGTCAGTCATTTAATTTTATTAATTACATCTGTTTTGAATGGATGCCTTCGACAATGTTTACATATTTGTTTTACATGTGTTGCCAAACTAATAATCTATTGTGCTGCACATGTTAACAAGCTGGTTTCCTTTTACAGGCCAAGGCTCTTAAAATGGAACTAGAAGCAAAGGAAGTCCCTGTATATGTCTATGTTGCCATGTGTTACTGGCATCCTTATACAAAGGAAGCTATTCAACAGGCAAGTTTTATGTTATAAAAATTATCCTAGAGTTTATTTATTTAATTATTTTTATCAACTTATATGTTATTCACATCCTGGATGTGTAATTATTATAATTGAATGTTTATGGTCTATACTCTTTACAACCTATAGGTGTTATTCACGTTTATTGTTTGAAAGAGTCTCAGGAAAGGCCCCTCATGAAGATAGCAATATAGTGCACTCTAAGACCTTTCCTCTCTTTTTTATTCTTCTTTCTAAAATGTCACAAAAAAAGAGGTTTCCTATTCTGATTAATTCATTAGCTTTGATTAGTTTACTAATCAAATTGGCATGAAAGGCTTCACAAGAAAATCTGGTTGTGGATTACAAAGATTGGCAAACTCTTCATGGACGACGGTTTAGGTTAGCACCATACTCTTGTCTGAACTTCCATTGAAGTTTATCCTTACATGATACGTACCACACTAAATTAAGAATTGTTAAATCAAGCAATCTGGTTACAATTAACATGCAACTGATTTTGATAAGAAAGACAGTCTCTAAAAAAAGGAAACTTAATTCATCTGGAGTCTGATATATCTTACTTCGTAGATCGTTGAAATTTTGGATGGTACTACGACTTTATGGCCTGGAAAACCTTCAATCTTACATCAGAAACCGCATTCAGTTGGCTGCAAAATTTGAAAGTTTTGTTTCTCAAGATCCAAGATTCGAGGTTAAAAGAGCTACTAGTTAATGTGAATAATAAACTATTAAATCACTACACATCATGTATAAATACATTTAATATTTGCAGGTTGTTGCTCCTAGCAAGTTTGCGTTAGTTTATTTCCGTCTTCTACCCCCCCCATAAAAATGATAATAATTCTAACCAACTGAACCATAGCCTACTGGATGCTGTAAAAGCCACTGGATCAAAAGCTTTTGTTTCTCACACGGTGTGCTTTCTTGTACAATAAAGATTAAGAATAAGAAATTCGAATATTTTAACAATCTGATGTTGTACTTTGAAACTAAATGAACAAGAACTTGCAATATGTTCATAATTCTGCTCATGTACATAAAAAGTTGCAAGAATCATATTCCAAATATTCTTTTAAAACAGTGTTGTTCCCATTAATTTGATCAAGGTGCTGTATACAGGACTACAATGGGGATGGCATGCATTTAGATTCCCAGCATAGTGTTATATATTATAACTTTTTGCAAGCATTTAGATTCCTAATATTTGCATTTGGAGTGAAGGATTTACATATTTATTTGCAAAATAATATGCATATACTGTGTATGTGTAGGCTTAGAATCAAAGCTTAATGTGCTATGGTGATGTTTATCTGTATATTTATTAAACTAGTAGAAATTAAATAAAATGAAGCATGTGGGTGACACTGTTTACATAAATTCCTTAATAGAAGCAAAGGTTTTTGATAGCAAATTTTAGTATATTATCTTATTTAAGTGTTAGTGGTAGTGTCTATACATGTGCTTCATGCATTTTTTTCAGAGCTAGCAGTATCGATTACTTGCTGTGCCAACTGATTTTATTCGGTAAGTTTAATTTTAGAGTCCTGGCTTATGACAGGTAAATAGCGACTATGCACTATAACCATGTGAAAGACATTATAACTAAACTTATTATTTAAAAGAAAAGTGCAGTGCCTCCTTTGTGTTGGGTGTTTATAATGTGCTTGGGCCTTTAAGTATGGTATATATATACCACCTGCATAACTAAGTTTCCTTACTCCATTTTGCTTCCTTGAAACTATATGAACTCTATAACTCTTGTAACAGATACTCTTCAATTGATAAATTTATGTCCTCGTTAATTCTTGTATTCTTGTTCTTCTTTTCTCTACTTCTAGCGATTTTTGGTAAATGAAATGCCGCACTAGGTTGTAATGCTCTTTTGAGTTATGTTGTAATATATTGTGGTATTTTTTTTTGAAGAAGTTTAGCTAGTACTCTTCTGGGAGTAAGTTTCTAGATATGCAGAATTTGAGATATATTTTAGTGGGTTGTTACAAGTAGCTTTAGCATTGCGACTACAGAATCTGAACAATTCTCTTGTCTTGGATAAGTGGTTATTTTATTGAAGATAATAAATTACCTAATGCAGTCCATTGCAAAGATACTATCGGTCCTTGGGAAGAGAGGCCGGTACACTATGATGATGTTTTTGGGATTACTGGACAGATGATAGACTAGGGCACCTAGAGTTTTTACAGGTAACTTCATATGGTTCCCTGCAGTAAATGTCCATTAGTTATAATTGGTTATTTCATGGACTTTCATATTCTTTAAGTCGATGGTGATTTACTATTTTCTGCAGCTAGCAGAAGGTAAGTATATGCTGATCCTTTTTTGGTTTTTCAGTTGCAGGAAGTACTTGATGGTTTTGAGTTCGCTAAAGGTGATGCTTCATCAACATGGGGTTCTGTTCGAGCATCATTGGATGTACATTTGACTAGTAGATACTTGATGGTTCTAACTTTCTAGGAGTTAAGTTATTTTTGCATATGGTAGTATTAAACATTTTTGTTGGTTTTGCGGATTGGTGTATAGCATTGTCATACTTTGGATTTGTCTAGCTAGTTCTTTAGATATGGTACATTGTTTGGATTATGGTTGTTTGAGTGACATAGGTAGTATATTTTGTAAATGACAAATTGAATAGTTGTGGTTATGAGATCAATGTTTTGGATTAAGGTATCAATGTTTGGATATTATGTAAATGTTTGGTATGAATATTTTCAATGCCAAATTGAGTAATAAATAACAAATATTTATTAAAAAAAAAGGACAAAATACAATGGACATCAGTAAAAAACGATGTCTATAACAAATATACACAACGGTTATCACAAATAAAACCGATGTCTAACATCAACTTAAATAGCGAATAAGTATAAAAACCGATGTCTAATATACTCTTCCACATCGGTTATCACAAAGAAAACCCATGTCTAAGGATATATTTAACATCGTCCGAAACCGATGTCTAATATGACTTTATACATCAGTTGCGATAGAAGAAACCGACGTCCAAAATAGCCGTAGACATTATTTTACTTCCAAATAATGATGTATATGTCGATTTGTGAGTTGTGTAAAACATGTTTATTTGCATCTAGCACCTGTAATAGTACGGTAGAAATGTCAAGTTCATGCAATTTATGCAAAACAATTAGATATAAACATCATTTTTTTGGTTTAAAATCGATGTGTAATAGCTTACTGGACATCAGTCAAAAACCGATGTCTATGACATGGGACTTTTAACATCACCGACAAAGACATCGGTATGGTTTTTTCATAGACATCGGCCAGAAACCGATGTCTATGAGCTTTTTTCTAGTAGTGATCCCACCATACCTTCAAATCCTCTCATGCCATATCAACTTAAGAATCAAAGTAAATACGCAATGTCTTGGTGTCGAAAGTGCAAGTATTCACATAGTCTACTCAATGAACATGCATAAGTTCTCACAAGCCCATGTCAAGTGTAAGAATAAGTTAGTAAACATGCTAAGCCTACAAGAGTACATCTTTGAGATAAAACTCGGGATCTCATACGCAAAAACAAGCAAACACTCACAATCCACTCATAAAAGAATATTCACTCAAGAACAAGGGTAAGTGTATCACTCAATTCCAACAAAATCATAAGCATGATTGACATTTGGTATCAATCTAACCCTTAACACAACATACATCAATGACGATAATCAAAAGGTCTTTATTTGGGTTGTAACGGGGCTAGGGACAAGGTATGTCAAATAAGCCAAATCAGGTGAAGTGTCAAAAGCTAGTAAGTGCCATAATAAATCATACACAACACCCTATTTTCCCCCCCATATAATTTTTCTATTTTTCTTCCAACAAAAACAATCGACGAGTCGACTAAAGTAGGATCATAACAAACACAAACATGCTCTCATAATATATTTATTTTTTCTTTTTCTTTTTTCTCTTTTTTTTTTCTTTTTTTTCCGAGAGCTAAATATAACACAAACAATAATATAAACAATAACAATGATCCCACAATTTTATTACACATGCCGACTATCAAGTAAACAAACCCAATTTTCAATATTTCCCCCAAAAGTAAGACCAACAATAAACCCCTCCTTGCACACCTTATTACTCCCTTAAGCACTCTACTAGCCTTTGACAATGTGGGTTCAAATTAATGTAAGGCCAATACAAGAAAAAGGTCTAGGCAAGTAATGTGGTATGTCACCGAAAAAAAATAGGATTAAGCTCAACGGGTTAACTAATTGATCATGTAAACATGGTGTGGTAATATGGGAAAATATGCGGTTATTCCTAAATGCCTTTATCATTTTAATCGTCAAATAATGTCATGCGTTTCAAGAAAGACCTCAAACAACTGCTAGCAATGCAAACAATCCGTGGACACTCAAGCAAACGAATAAATTTGCAACAAATATGCAATAAGGCTCAAAAACTCACTTGGTGGAAAAACATACTCAATCCCAAGCAAAAATCTCTCTAGCGCACCTACTTGTATTCAAAGCATGCAAACTAAATCAACTTGCACATATTCATGTCCTTCTAATTACTTACAACATTCAATAAGTCTACTAGCTTCAACTTACTAGTGTATGTGTGTGCACAAGAACAAAGCATATCACTTCTCAATCAAAAGCATCAACAACACAAAATTCCTATCAAACATGGGTGCAAATGCAAACTACTATGAACCCACATGATATAAAAACAAAAAAACAGAATGTCCTATATGAAACAAACGTCGATAGCACGAACATAAATGCATAATTTACTACTACTAATATGCAAAGCATGAAATCCTACATGAACACATAATACAACAACAACTACTAATCCCTCAAACCACACCCAAACTTAAAATATTCAATGTCCTCATTGAATGGAAGTAAATACAAGGGATAGTAGAAAACATACCTGAATACCGAAGCATCTAAGTCCTCATCCTCCTCGGATGAATCTGGTGGAGGATATTGCGCACGAGCTCCATAGACTGGCCACCTTGCCTGAATACTACAAAACCCACAATTGACAAGAACACAAATTCGTAATAAAAATAAGATTAGAGAAAAAGATTTACCCAATACGAATCAAAGAGGTGAACTTGCAATTAATTCCTCTTTAGAATTGAATTTTTAGAGATATAAAAAAAATAGAAGAGGAATTGGATTTGTAAGTATAGGTGGGTATATAAATAATAATAATAATAATAATAATAATAATAAATAATAATAACAATAATAATAATAATAATAAATAATAAATAATAAATAATAAATATGAATTAGAATAGAAATAGAAATAGGTTTAGAATTTTTGAAGAAAAGATGGGAGGTTTTGGAATTGAAATAGGATTAGAATAGGTTTAGAGAGGGGAGTATAAAAAGAATGGGGTGAGAAATGTTTTTTTTTTATAATACAAAGCTGAACATCAAAATTCGGACAAACAACACTTGAAGCAACCTGCGCGTGGGAAAAGCAAACTGCTCACAATGCAGTCACGCAGGCGCAACCTGCGTGACAAGGGGGGCAAACTGCGGTACATCCAGTAACGCAGGCGCCGCCTGCGTTACAGAGCTGCAAACTGCGCTGAGAGCAGAAACGCAGGGGTAACCTGCGTTACACACTCAAATTCGATTTTTTTTTTCTTTTTTTCATACAACACTCACATTTTTTTTTCCCTACACTAATGGCATGAGTTGCCTCCCACGAAGCGCTTCTTTAACGTCAATAGCTTGACGTTACTTCCAAGTCTCTATTAAGGATGATAATAGTTCGCCTGGTCCTCTCTTCGCGAGACTTCATCGTCATCACGGCGGCACACTTTCTGCCCCTTCTCCTCGCTTGACCTATTCATGTAACAACCATGTCCTCTTCCAATGCCTTCATCTATTGACCCAAAATCTGACAATTTGTAGAACAACACACATTCGCGGGCTTCGCTTGAATGTAATGGAGGAGGGTAAATGTAAATTGCTGAAGCCTTTGGTTCCTCAACGAGAACTTCCTCCATTGGCTCTAATGCGCTACCTCCATCTTTAAACTCTACGACAAGTAGAAGACCTGCATCTTTCCCATGTTCTTTATCCTCTTGGTTCGCACATACCAATTCTTGAAATTTGCGCAGCTCATCATTGTCTTCTTGGTACGCACATACCAATTCTTGAAATTGTGCCCTTTCCAAATCATCCACCTCACTAGCTTGATCAAATTCCTCACATGGCTTGTGAACACTCTCCTTCTCTTGGAATTTGTCTTCTTCAATTATGCATGCAGTACCTTGCTCCAAGTCATCATTATTTCCTGGAATTGCCTCTAATATGAATTGTTGTTTCTCTTGTTCCAAGGCTCTCACAGCTTGAGCAACTAGAATCTCCAAAGATTTGAGAGACTCCTCATTACTCTTCACAAGCATCCTAATCTCCTCCCTAGTAGGAACCTCATCTGACTGAAAAGTAGGAGTAGGTTGCTGATGTTGAAAATCTTCACTACCAAAGAAATATGACATATTTGGAACATCTTGATGGTACTGTTGAGGATTGTATTGAAAATATGGTTGTTCCTCATAACTCAGAGGTTGAGATTGCCACGGGTCATGTTGTTGCAGAAAATTCTGGTTCTGCTATTGCAGAATATTCTGAGGATAGTAAGGTTGTGCTCCATATTGTTGACCTCGATACTGCTGATAAGGCTGCTGAGGTTGTTGAATACCACCTTGGTTGCTTCAGCACTGATACGTCTCATGTGCGCCCGCACATGGCTCACAAACACTAACCACCTGCTGAACTCCATAGTAATTTAGAAAATCCATCTTCAACGTTAACGCTCTCTGACAAGTACCTGAAACACTACGAACTGCAAGAATAGATGAGAAAAAGAAATCCGAGTCAGTGAACTCTAACGACCACTATTGACAAGCACATAAACCAAAAATAAAACACCGATGATCCCCGGCAGCGGCGCCAAAAACTTGTTTGCACTAAATCACGCAAGTGTACGTGGTCACAAGTAATATATGAATAAGTCGAGTTCGTTCCTACAGAGATCTGGTTATGGTTTTAATTCAATTTTGTACCTATGCAACAATGTATGGTTATTATGCACTGCTATGACAAATAACAATATTGGGTTTAATTAACTAAATTAACTAATATGTAAATTAACAAACTAAGAATTAACTAACTAACTAGAATTGAAATCTAATTACTTCTGCAAGAAAAACCATGGAATCCTAACTTCATTAAATACTTTGCTTAGATATGACGCCTTTAATCACTATATGCAATGGTTATGATATCTGATCGGATAACACGAAACAAGTACACGCTACCTATCAGCATATGTATACCAAACTACCCATACATCCACAAAAGAGATAGAAGATGAATAGACACCAATTATGCTTAGACCCTATATGTCTATAGAATTTGAAAACATAACGGTTGAAGAACAAGTTATCCATAAAGATCACACAGGGCAGTATAAGTATTTTCATCTCACACCACGAATCATATTGATAAACAATTATGAACCTATGCTAGCATGGCAAGTTCTAAATCTCAAGATCCACTTTCACTTCACAAGAGATTAACAATTCAATTTAGATGTTAGCTACGCATATATCAATTAAGCACAACCATACGAGGATATCAGATATACATCACACACAGATCTGTAAAGCATCAAGATACTAAAGCTCCATAAATAAATCCGTTAAAATCCCATGACAACAATTAGTTCATAATCGAACCTGTGGCACCCTAACTTCCCGATACTGAAAATATATTTTTTCTTAAAAGAATATACATTAATCCTCTAAATACTTTTACAATGCGGAAGCTAAAAACTTTAGAAAATGTGACTCACTATACATATAACACTTAGCAGTTAAAGCATGCTCTCAACTATTGGAATTAATTAGATAAAATAGACTTTGATACAGGGAAATTTTAGAAAATTTCGGCATGAAGTATTCGTAAATCGGACTATCCACCTGTAATTCAAACCAAACCAAATTCCATTTAACAACCAAACAACAATTCCAACTTTTAAGAAAAGCAACTACAAGTTCAACATGTCCTACCCGATCAGGTGAACAACTATGACAAATACAACACAACATGATAACATCAACATATAACCTTAATAGCAGAATAAACCACTTAACAAATTTATATATGCAAATGCTGAGGAGGAGGGACTCTGGAGATCAGCTGGCCGACCATACAACTTAACCTGAAAAAAAGATGAGCGATTTTAATGAGTCGCAACTCAGTGAACATATATCATCATATGATATACTCTAGTGTAATTTACATATTTACGAACCGACAATCCAGTATTTCGTGTTTTATAAGGATATCTGTATATACCTGTTAACTCATCAACTCGTAGTGTCATATACACATACCTGTAATTCATTCTCTCTTTATTTACCCAACTCTCCTTGTATCATTCCGTAGTCTTATCCCTGTTATCAGTTCAACGACTCTAATCTACATATTTATTATTACCAACAATTTTATATATAAGATCTGAATATTTTCCATATGTACGCGGAAGTCATCTATGGACTCGACAATCATCCGTGTATTTGTGATACTTAGTTAAGTCATTCACCTTGAACCCTGTAGGCTAATCATACATATATAACGAGTACATATCATCCAATCATATCTTTGAACACCTAGTCAACTTATCCTCACGTAAATTAATTTCAGATAATCATTTCACTTTTATTCAAGAAATCATGTACAACCATCACGTATAGGAAAATTTTATAATATCACCATATATTTTCAAAGAACATGTTTGTGCACCTTGTCAACACGTAGTCACGCAAATAATTCCAAGTCATCATTCAATAAATCCAAGCAATCATTTACTATGAATGTATGCAACATATGCATGAGACTCACTTTTCTATCACCTTGTTTCTTTACTTTGTTGTGACTAACCAACTTGACTTTAGTATCTCCCGGGATTTCTTGGCCTCAAGGGCTCTTTTTCTATTCACGTTGCTTTGTAGTCCAAAGGACTTTTCTATTCACGTTGATGGCTAGCTAGGCCATTTATTCACATTGCTGATACTAAAGTATTGGCAGTCACAACACCTTTATTTAGTGAGACTCAAATGAAACAATATGCACATCATATATCTCGTTTCATTTTTTTTTTCCTTCCATGTACTTATTCACGTTGACATTTTCCTTTCATGTAATCCACATCGTTCACACAATAACCCTTTTCATGTCAACCATACTGTCATCATGTATTCACATTGCTCATACATCACAATGATCATGTATTCACCTTTCTCATATATCAAGTATATAATGCACATTTCAGATAATTCATTCAAATAAAACTTATCACATTTAGCAAATAACGATTTTCATGTAAGATCATACTTGTGAGAATTTATTCAAATAACAATCATTTATAGCCACATGATACTTCATTTCACTATTATTATAGTCATCGTGTAAGTACTTTCATCACGTAATCATATAAATCCACATATTCTGATAAATCATGTAATTCTTTCTTGTAATATATATATTCAAGTCTTTGGCATTTCTTAGTTGTATCTTTTAATCCCGTAAATATCACAAGTTATTATAGAGTATACATATATAAAGCAAAGATTTGATAGATGCTCACCTCGGCCTCTGTACTTCTTTTAATGATTCTTGGTGATATTCTATCCACGCTCCTTCCATGTCTCGGGTACTCTTCCAAGTAGCTTTAAAACTCCAATCAAGCCTTACCCATCAAGAATCAAGGGTTTCCCCTAAATTTCCTTTGAAATCAGCCCCTCAAACCCTAGCTTAAGAAGTGTTTTATGGCGTGTTTGTTATGTGTTTGATGCTTGCTAAACACTAGGCTAATTATCCAAGATGATCAAATAATCGCCAAGCTCTTCTTTTCTCTCCTTCTCTTCTCCCATGCTTCCAATCAGTTTTTACAAGAAAGGATGAAGGTGAATAGTGATTTTGGTGTGTCAAGATTCTCCTTATCCATATATATCAAGAATTATCCTCTAAATTTACCAAAATGCCCTTCTACTTAGTACTTCTCATTTCTTTATCAAATAAAATTCGAGCCTTGTGATTTTTGGAAGGGAATTTGGTTTCTCATATTTTTAATATATTATTCACTTTATTACCTTCGCGTGGAGTGTTTATACGCGCGATTCTGACTTATAGATCTTTTTCTATGAATCTCAGAAGTTCAACTATCTACTATAAAACGTTTTAAATTCCTTAATAGATACTTAGGAGTCTAATCCTCAAATGTCGTAGAAGACTAAAGTCACTCATACAATATCCTCTATCATAATCTCAATTAATAATTTCACACCAAAATTTACTATTCATCCCCTGGGTTACTATTCATTTCCGGTAGTTACTATTCATTTCCCGAGAAATCTCAAGAACGGAAATTTTCAAAAACTAACCGAATACACACACACACACTCCTTTTCTTCGTACATTAATAATATTTTAACGAATTTTAAGTCTTGTGAATTGTATTAGTAATAAACAATTTTATTTATTAGAATTAAATATGCATGCTAGGATAGGGATGTTACAATTCTCCCCTCCTTAAAAGATTTCGTCCTCGAAATCCTATACTTGTGTAATTGACCAAGTGCCAATACTTATCTTTATTATTCTGCATCTCTTAATATTCTAGTCAACTCTATCTCCCGAGTTCATAACTCTTATACTCTATAATCATAGTTACTAGCATTCTGCAATATAACTTATAACTTCAAAACTAATCGGTCGATATTTTAGCACCATTCAACCCATCAACCTTACGAGAATTACTCCTTTCATCATACCAAACATGATACTTCTGAAAAAAATACTTTATCCTTTTTATTATTGTAAAACATGTTCCCACTTCTAACAGAACAACTTGAATTCTATAATTTCCAATTTCAACCATAATATAAATCATGGTATTGTATGCAAATATCGCAACCATACTCATATCCATTAATCTGTAGAGCCACACTGAAGTACAATCACATTCTAACCAATCAGCTTATCTGAATTCCCTTTTGAAAACAAAACTCTTGTATCACGTTAATAATATATATTCATACCACCACCATATATGTTTTTCTGATAACTCGCGTTCATTCTAACAACACAAAATCTGTAATGCTCAATAGCATGCTCTAATATATACATATTCTTCTATTCACGTATTTACCCATCAACCATTCACATAAACTCTATATATCTATATAGTTCAATCTCAAACTCAGTACTGACATACATCAATCATTTCAATTAATCATTTATCATCTTATCTGTCTTGTTCGTTCTTACTCTTGTGACAACTCAGTCTCGGATCAACAGTTTGATTATCAATCATATTTGACAACTTAACCTCCAAGAATCTCCTTTCAATCTCTTAAGAACAAACTTCATTTTTCAACTTTTATGATCCTACAACTTTCGTTGTTAACCCTTATAGTCTTTACCACAAACTCATAATATTTCGATCACGATGGTCACTCAGCCATTCCATCACTTATCATTTTTTATTTAAAAGTCAAATCAGCCAATTTATACTAAGTGAATCCAATTTTAAATTTTATCACTTACTCACTTCTTCGTCTTTCATATCACCTGATTCCAATTATAATTACATAACATCTCATGATCTCAACTATTTATTTCTAGCTTTCATGATTTATGACTCCTTAACCACTATTACCAGTCAACTACTCATCAATTTCACTTTCACTTTCACCCTTTCACACTTGCTTTCCTTAGTGTATTTGTTTTCTCAATCACTAATCTCTCATGACCCTTATCGGTTTAGTTTATACTATATGGCCATCAGTCATCCACTCAGTTATTATCAACATCATATCCTCATTTGTATTCGAGCAATATTCATCTTATCATCGATATACTAACCTTGAATTTACCATCTCTTTTACTATAATATCTCAAACATGTAGATACTTTATCTCCACACACCATGTTCTTATATGAATAAATATAAAAGATGGTTCCCGCGAGTATCAACTCCGTGTAGAACTTTATTCCCTTATGCATTTACAATCTTAACTATCATTAGTGAGACTTCTTCTACAACACGTCACTTCATCTTAGATACAAAACTTTCGACTATCATACCATATGAGATTCTTCTGTAAGCTTCCCATGAGATTTAAAGATAACCTTTGTCTATTATTCTGATTGGAAACTTTCTGAACATTCTTGCAAGATAAGAAACATTGAAAAATTTCACAATAAGTCGTAACAAGAAACCTGAGTGAATTGAATCAATGAACTCATCGACAATATACATGAGAGAGAAGAATAAGATGGATGTGACTGAGATCAACCATAATCGTACTTAAGATGGCCAATCTTTCGTACTCTTTTGGTTTGCAACACATAATTAGCTAGGTGGCGTCCCACCAACTACATATGTATTGTTTATCCCAATCAGATGACAAATTGTTAATACAAGGAATGGACGGAATATTATTTCGAAAGAATTCTAGTGAACTTTCCTTTTGCAGTTCACTATATCACATGATAGAAAATTTCATTTGATAAGCTCAAGAGAATCTTTTTGACTGAGTGACCTTATTAGGTCTCATACCATTACCTTTTGGTAACACAACTTATGGAATGGACCCAATCGTCTTTACCAGATGCAATTCTGATCATCTGTCTTATCTATTACCTTACGGTAATCTTCATAACTATTACCTTTCGGTAATCATCATCACGATATGGATCCACCAGATGCAAATTTGATCATCTGTCTTAACTATTACCATACGGTAATCTGCATTACTCTTACCTTTCGGTAATCATCGTAAATATTACCTTTTGGTAATCTTCATCATACCCCCATATAAAATGGGTTGTAAACTCAGTCGGACATTCATCATTTAACTTGAACTACTTCATTCTTACTTATACTTGAAACATAACCACTAGCCAGAACAATTGACTAGTTACCTCAATAACATAATTGATAATTGAACAATTAGTTAACGATCTTCAACATCTTAATTCCATCAACTAGTCTGCATCGACTAGCTCGCTAAATTAACTTCATCATAGCATAGCTAATGAACAATATTAGATATTCGTGTATATAAATCATTATATAACTGATAAATCAGCGCTAGCCAGAACAATTGGCTAACTACCTCAACAAAATAGCTGCTAGCCAAAACAATTAGCTAGTGACCTCAATAAAATCTTGATTTATATTAAGTCGTCTAGATCGACTAACTCATAATAATAATCTCATCATAACATAGTCAATAAGTAATTATTCGCTATCCGGATAAATAGCTATAATAGGATTGGAAATACCCTTCAATTTTGCTAATACTGATCAAATGATATTATTCTCAATAACAATCATAAGTCGTCAATATTATGACACCAATTCATTGCACCCAATATAATTTAAACAACTAACCATTATAAATCAATAAGAATAAAAGATATCAAATTGATCTTATGTATACATAAAAAAAAACATCGTACATCTCAATCACAATTCGAAACATGGTACCATTAACATAACGTAAAAATTTCAATTTCATAAGAGCAAATATACTTGCGTAAAAACGTAATCAACAATACATAAGCTTCTACATTATCGAAAGAATTTTACCCGTGATTGTTTCTCACATATCATTTATACACATAGGCATACATCATATAAACATCCAATTCATTGCACCTCATAAATATTTTCACATAGCAATCATTTGTACTTTATTACATTCTAAAACTTTCCTTTAATTCTAAATAAAGGATTACCTTTTTGGTCTATTCTTCTTTCATTTCGTTTCCACACTATAGACTTGACTTTGGCCAGCTGTCCCCTCGCTCCTTTATGCAATATGCTCACGCTTATGCATATCTATATGTTCATATTCTCGTACATACACATGTATCACCATTTAAATGTATGTATTACATGTACATGTATGCAAATGTGCCCTATGAAAACATAACAAACTAACCGTACCCGGGCAGTGCTAGTGCACTTCCGGCCGGGTGTTATCTCTGATACCACCTGTGGCACCCTAACTTCCCGATACTGAAAATATATTTTTTCTTAAAAGAATATACATTAATCCTCTAAATACTTTTACAATGCGGAAGCTAAAAACTTTAGAAAATGTGACTCACTATACATATAACACTTAGCAGTTAAAGCATGCTCTCAACTATTGGAATTAATTAGATAAAATAGACTTTGATACAGGGAAATTTTAGAAAATTTCGGCATGAAGTATTCGTAAATCGGACTATCCACCTGTAATTCAAACCAAACCAAATTCCATTTAACAACCAAACAACAATTCCAACTTTTAAGAAAAGCAACTACAAGTTCAACATGTCCTACCCGATCAGGTGAACAACTATGACAAATACAACACAACATGATAACATCAACATATAACCTTAATAGCAGAATAAACCACTTAACAAATTTATATATGCAAATGCTGAGGAGGAGGGACTCTGGAGATCAGCTGGCCGACCATACAACTTAACCTGAAAAAAAGATGAGCGATTTTAATGAGTCGCAACTCAGTGAACATATATCATCATATGATATACTCTAGTGTAATTTACATATTTACGAACCGACAATCCAGTATTTCGTGTTTTATAAGGATATCTGTATATACCTGTTAACTCATCAACTCGTAGTGTCATATACACATACCTGTAATTCATTCTCTCTTTATTTACCCAACTCTCCTTGTATCATTCCGTAGTCTTATCCCTGTTATCAGTTCAACGACTCTAATCTACATATTTATTATTACCAACAATTTTATATATAAGATCTGAATATTTTCCATATGTACGCGGAAGTCATCTATGGACTCGACAATCATCCGTGTATTTGTGATACTTAGTTAAGTCATTCACCTTGAACCCTGTAGGCTAATCATACATATATAACGAGTACATATCATCCAATCATATCTTTGAACACCTAGTCAACTTATCCTCACGTAAATTAATTTCAGATAATCATTTCACTTTTATTCAAGAAATCATGTACAACCATCACGTATAGGAAAATTTTATAATATCACCATATATTTTCAAAGAACATGTTTGTGCACCTTGTCAACACGTAGTCACGCAAATAATTCCAAGTCATCATTCAATAAATCCAAGCAATCATTTACTATGAATGTATGCAACATATGCATGAGACTCACTTTTCTATCACCTTGTTTCTTTACTTTGTTGTGACTAACCAACTTGACTTTAGTATCTCCCGGGATTTCTTGGCCTCAAGGGCTCTTTTTCTATTCACGTTGCTTTGTAGTCCAAAGGACTTTTCTATTCACGTTGATGGCTAGCTAGGCCATTTATTCACATTGCTGATACTAAAGTATTGGCAGTCACAACACCTTTATTTAGTGAGACTCAAATGAAACAATATGCACATCATATATCTCGTTTCATTTTTTTTTTCCTTCCATGTACTTATTCACGTTGACATTTTCCTTTCATGTAATCCACATCGTTCACACAATAACCCTTTTCATGTCAACCATACTGTCATCATGTATTCACATTGCTCATACATCACAATGATCATGTATTCACCTTTCTCATATATCAAGTATATAATGCACATTTCAGATAATTCATTCAAATAAAACTTATCACATTTAGCAAATAACGATTTTCATGTAAGATCATACTTGTGAGAATTTATTCAAATAACAATCATTTATAGCCACATGATACTTCATTTCACTATTATTATAGTCATCGTGTAAGTACTTTCATCACGTAATCATATAAATCCACATATTCTGATAAATCATGTAATTCTTTCTTGTAATATATATATTCAAGTCTTTGGCATTTCTTAGTTGTATCTTTTAATCCCGTAAATATCACAAGTTATTATAGAGTATACATATATAAAGCAAAGATTTGATAGATGCTCACCTCGGCCTCTGTACTTCTTTTAATGATTCTTGGTGATATTCTATCCACGCTCCTTCCATGTCTCGGGTACTCTTCCAAGTAGCTTTAAAACTCCAATCAAGCCTTACCCATCAAGAATCAAGGGTTTCCCCTAAATTTCCTTTGAAATCAGCCCCTCAAACCCTAGCTTAAGAAGTGTTTTATGGCGTGTTTGTTATGTGTTTGATGCTTGCTAAACACTAGGCTAATTATCCAAGATGATCAAATAATCGCCAAGCTCTTCTTTTCTCTCCTTCTCTTCTCCCATGCTTCCAATCAGTTTTTACAAGAAAGGATGAAGGTGAATAGTGATTTTGGTGTGTCAAGATTCTCCTTATCCATATATATCAAGAATTATCCTCTAAATTTACCAAAATGCCCTTCTACTTAGTACTTCTCATTTCTTTATCAAATAAAATTCGAGCCTTGTGATTTTTGGAAGGGAATTTGGTTTCTCATATTTTTAATATATTATTCACTTTATTACCTTCGCGTGGAGTGTTTATACGCGCGATTCTGACTTATAGATCTTTTTCTATGAATCTCAGAAGTTCAACTATCTACTATAAAACGTTTTAAATTCCTTAATAGATACTTAGGAGTCTAATCCTCAAATGTCGTAGAAGACTAAAGTCACTCATACAATATCCTCTATCATAATCTCAATTAATAATTTCACACCAAAATTTACTATTCATCCCCTGGGTTACTATTCATTTCCGGTAGTTACTATTCATTTCCCGAGAAATCTCAAGAACGGAAATTTTCAAAAACTAACCGAATACACACACACACACTCCTTTTCTTCGTACATTAATAATATTTTAACGAATTTTAAGTCTTGTGAATTGTATTAGTAATAAACAATTTTATTTATTAGAATTAAATATGCATGCTAGGATAGGGATGTTACAGAACCACTCGTCATCATGGGATCAAGTGAAACCATGATAAAAACAAAGTATGAAAAAATACAAATAAATCTAAGTAATTGATATGTAATAGTTATCTCCTAATGATGATAATGATAAATTACAAGGGTTGGATGTGTTTATATAGGCTCTAGACATCTTGCCCAACAAGAAAATACCAAATCAGAATTATAATAGAAGTACGTTTCCTAAACTGATTCTGATTTAAAGGGAAATTCGTAGCTGACTTTTCTTCAGATTTTCTGGAACGTTCCAGCTGCAATTGGGCTTCTGGACCACTTTAGAATGATAGAAAATCTCGTTATCTTCGCGTGGACAGTAAGATCACCCAAAACTGACTTCTAGAACTCAAGATATGGCCCAAACAGTGAATCTCACGCGTGCAGCCCAATAAATCCGAATTTTAATAAATTAAATCTCCAAAAACGACAAAAACATCCACCATAATCAACATCCTTGTAAATCTGCACAACTAAGAAAAACACATCAAAACTATAAGAAACTTGAGTCTAAGACAATCAATTTAAGCTGATATGGAATGCTCCAAGTGGATATAAATCCACTTATCAATAACACCATGTTAAAAGATTATTAGGGTAACATGTTTCAAAGAATTGTCCATTATATTTCAGCGTGCTCCAGGAAGTCATAGGCTCATAGCTCTCGCTAACATATTGTTAGTGTAGGTGCCCTAGAGGCAATACATTGTTTATTTTGATAAACCTTTATGTCATTTGATTATTTAATAAATGTATTTATTATGACTTTAATTACTGCGATATATTTGTTAGCATAATAAATGTCCTTAGAATAATGATACACATTATATAGTTTAAGTATTTAACTTGAACTTGAGATTATATAATATATCATATTCTTAAAGGTCCCTAGTCGAGTATTATTATATAGGACAATAATAATACATACATAGACTAGTATGTTGTTGACTGATAACCACATCTCATTGGTTATAAGTATGGAGATACTAAAGTCAAAACATAGGTACATGTAAGGGTACATGGCACTGGACAGACCCACCGTGAGATTCTTCATGTTAATAAAGTCATAAGAAAGACTCACAGTGATAATGGTGTAATGATCCTTTGACTTGAGATCATTATATTTCTATACGAGGATAATATACTTTGACTACATTAAAAGTTACCTTTGACCGGGTGATGATAAAAGTGGACATCGGGTATATTGTGAATCGTATGAGAAATATGAATGATAGATAAAGGATTTAACCATCCTATCAGATAGGAGAGATATTATTGGCCTCTTGATTGAGTGAGACTATAAAATGCATGGCCGTGCTCAAATAGTGATTTGTTTTAATAGTCTACTCATGGATCAAGTAAACCCGGATTAAATTATGAAGAGGATGACATGAAACATGCCTCGAGTTTAATCTATAATATTTGGTTAAAGGGATTATATTACACGGGAACATTAATCACAAAAGGTTTTATCGAATCACGATTTAATTATTATTTAATTGGGTAGCAATGATGTATTACTAGATGCCGCTCATTGTTTATAATTTTATTAGAGAATAAAATTATTGCCAATTAAATGATAGCCTAGAGGATCACACACATAGAACATTTTAAGGAAGAATTAATTTAAATTATGAATTTAAATTAATTAAATGATTAGTTGTATTTTATTATATTAATTAAGTGGGACTTAATTAAGATATAATAAAATACAAATGAGATATGATTTTAATAATTAAGTATGACTTAATTATTATTTATTTAAATAATAGGATTTGATTCTATTATTTAATTAATCAAACTTGGGCTAGGTTTTTAGTTGGGCTTTTACCTTACACTATCATATAAATATATGATGATAGGTAAAGAAGGTAATTAATTTTGTACGACAAAAATAATCCCCAGCCGCTTGAACCAAAACCTAAAAAAAGAAGATCTCATATTTTCATTGGAGGCTAGTACCTCCCTTCCAATCAAGAATCGTTCTTGGAGTGTTCGTGTGGATACCGTAGAGGAGGCTTCGAAGAGGAGCACTCAACGATCGTGAAAGCTTAGATCTCCATTAGACATACAATCGTAAAGCTTCTTTAAGGTAAATCATCAATCTCCGAATTAAATATCATGTTTTTGCATGGATCCTGCGGTAGGGTTTCGATAATTATTGTTTTGTTTTAATTTTCCGCTGCGTTTGATGCTCGAAACCCTTCACATATGCCATATCGGTATCATATAAATGACATATCTTTGCCTTTATATATGAAATGTTAAAAGATGTTTGAGTAAAAGCCTCTGACAATGTAAATGCAACAAAGCTTAATTCTTATATACAATAAAAATTTTACTTTTTCTCAAAGCTTAAGCTTAACAACCTGCCTTGCATATAAAAAAAGGGAAACGAAACTTTGTATTATTTAGAAATGGAATTGTGCATCTTTAATTTGAAGTAATGTATATATATGATTAAATTACTGTGGCTATCTTAGTTTCTCTGCATCTATCTGTTGGAGGACAAACACACACGCATGATTGATAAATTTGTTTAATGAGCACTACCTGGCACTAGAAATAAAATCAGGTCTAAATTTTGTGTCGTGATTCCACTAGACTTGAAAAAAAAGAATTAAAATAGTACATGAACATTACTAAGAATGCTCTCTAGGTGTATTTCTAGGCATGATGAGAAATGTGGACATGAGAACAATAACTGCAAGTTGGAGGAAATGAGGAATAAAAAAGGACTCTACATAAGTTAAGAGAACATAATGGAAAACACGAATAATACAGGAGAAAGACACACTATTCAGTTTACTGCATATTCTGAATCAGTTTCCTTATCTAAAATTCTTCAGTTAGTGTACAAGTTGTGATACTGGTTGTATGAGGTTGTAGTCTAAAGCAAACGAGAGAATTTTGCAATCCAGAAAAGGTAAAAGTGGCATATGCTTTATATTAGCAGTAGACAGAATCAGTATATAGAATGTGCAATTAAACATTTTTGTACATGGATGTAGGTTCTGCTCGACGAGTTCAACTCATACAATTATGAGAGAGGAGCTAACAAATTTATTCACCAGGGGAGGGGAGGTTATGTTGTTTTACCACACAAAGATGGAGATGATGAGAAGTGTTCATACTTATGATGTTATTATGTTGGCTGGTTCCGCTTCCGACACCATACGCCACTCTAGCTACGTATATAAAACATGGTGTTTGGTTTATTGTTTGAATGAGCTGGAAATAAATTCTGGAAAATCCTTTGCGGGTGAATGTGTTATGTTTGTTTTGTAGCCTTATTGGATGACAGGCTGACAGCCGTGGTAGGGTGTGATAGCAATGACATTGCAAGTGCAAAGGCATCCTGAGGAAACTCTCCATTGTATGTAGTATTCCAATTATCTAAATATTTATCTAAATATAATGTCTAGGTAGAATGAAGACTATTAGTGACTAGTTAGGTAAATCTGGGTATTTCTTTTTGTTTGGTCATTAGGTTCTGGTAATCGAAATATAATTTCCAGGAAAGCTAAAGTGTATTAGGGAAGAGTTTAGTAAAGCTTTAGCTTTCTTTTTGCTTTGTCTTGTGAGGCTAATCGGCATGCAGATAGAGTTCTTCCCCTGGATTACATATTGTAAAGCCTTTTTGTCTATGTGTGTTGATACAGTTGGTCCTGCGTGTAAGTCTGCTGTGTTCTATGCAACACCAGGCATCAACAACAAATTGCAAAAGGAGTCTACCACCCAATAACAAAGCGTGACCCTCTGAAAGACGAAATTGCAACCTTAATGCTTGGAATTCTCTCATACTAACTGTTTTGTCACTGTCTTCGACTGCACCAGGTACGTCACGATGCTTAATGCTTAACCGAAAACCATCTTCACCGTGAGGGAATAACAGAGGATACTGTATTTCAACTTGTATATCATCCTAAAGATAGGAATTCAGACATACTGTAGCTTTGTTTTTTATATCATTTAGACGACAAAGACTTGAATATCAAGTCCTTAAAAATTGAGGAACTATTGAGTTACAATTACAGATTGTAAAATACATTGCCAATTCATTTGTAGTCATAGCTTAAATAACTCTTTTTATGATTCTTGAGTAGGAAAACTGATCTTAAAATTATAGACATAAGTTGTTGGGAGCTAAAAACATTGGCAAGCATTGGCAAAGATTATACATAAGGTTATTAATATATAATTAGGCACCTATACTAACGCAATTTTGGAACATGTTGGTACGTTGCAAAGTGGAAAAATTTGGCTTTTAGGATCGTAGGAAAGATTTCGCTTCCTATTTAGGTTGGCAAATATGTAATGCATTAAAGAATACTGGATTCTTTTGCCATCATAGAAAAGATTTTGTTACCATTTTATGTTGACAGATGTGCAATGCATTGAAGAATACTGTATGTTTTTTTTGAAATATAGGGGAATGCAAGTTTACTATTCATTCTTAGTTTCTTTCATTGTCCAGGTCAAGGGTTTTGGAATTTGAAGTGGACCTTTCCAGCCCTTTAAGTTGCTAAGTTTTGCACAAAGAAGAATAATTCCCGGTCTTTTTTAAAAGAAGAAAAACATAGCATGTTTATTGAATCATAGCAAAAAATCTCTAATTTGTCATTGATATTTTAGCTTGACATGTTTTAGAACCCTAACTGATTGATAACTAATATGCATCCATCTCCAGGGATGCATGCATTTGCATTTGAATCCTAGCTTTGTTGATCCCCTGATTTTGTCATGCGTCTTGTAATTTAATTTGTCTCCTTCTTCAATACTGTTAGGAATATGTTGTAGTTGATGATAACTTAACATTCAAGCAAAATTGTATAAGTCAAGTTTTGTAACTGTCAACGGATAAGACCTTATAACTCTATTCGTTGACAGGTAGCTCATCAACGGATGAGGTTTTGTAGCATACTGCAATATCTCTATTTATCAGTTGATAGTGTTTTTATTCAGAGTCATGTTGACCATCAATGGATAGGCAGAATAGGGTAGCCAATTGTAAATAAGCTATGCTATGTAATTCTGTCTAAGTGAAAGTGTATCAACGGATAAGAACAGGGCTCTATCAACGGATACAACTCAAATCTACTCGATCAACGGATACAGCTCAAACTACCATCAACGGATAAGTGTGCACAACATCAACGGATAATCATTGTCACTTTATCCTATGCTAGCTGGGAATTAGCAGTTGATAAGGACAGGTTTGATTGACAGATCACATGGGTTGATAGTAGGTATAAAAAGCAGTATGGCAACCATACTTTGGAAACACAGAAGAAAGAAGCATTCCATTTACACAGTACATACAAGAAAGGTGCAGGGGACATATCTGTTCACAAGGACAACCTTTCGGCTACATGTGGATTTGGAGTGGAGTAGCAAGTCAACTAGAATTAGATTAATATTATCTTATTCCTGTAGTACTTGTAAACTTGGGATATATAACCAAGTGTAGCAACTCTTTAGAAACTAAGAAAACATACATATTTGCTTAGGGTTTCTTGAATATCTTTAGAAGCAAAGAGTTGTAAACACAGAAGCTGTGTACATTTGTATCACAGGGTTTTCTTCAAATAAAAGTCTCAGGTGGTACATTTAACCACCTGATTTTTTATGTGGTTGTGAACTATTTCTATTCAGCAATTATTTCTTTATAGATTTCTGTGGTTTTTATCAGAAATTTATAACTATCAAGAATTGTATTCAACCCCCCCTTCTACAATTATACAAGTGTGTAATCTGGGAATAACAATTGGTATCAGAGCAAGCTTCTAATATATTTGAAGTTTAAAGATCAACACACTTCCAACATGTCTAAGAAGGATTATGGAGTGAAGATACCGGTTCTTGATAGGGAAAATTACTTTCACTGGAAAGTAAAAATGCGTCTACATCTCATGTCTATTGATGTAGGTTTTGTAGATTGCATTGAGAAGGGTCCTCATGTTCCAATGAAGGCTGCTTCAAGAGTTGGTCTTGCTGCAGATGCACCAGACACGTACATCCCAAAACCTGTTTCTGAGTGGAGCACTGAGGATGTTGCAGAAGTTCACAAAGATAAAAAGACCATGAATATTCTGTTTAATGGTTTAGAAACAGACATGGTTGACAATGTTATCAACTGTACTACCGCCAAGGAAGTATGGGACATTGTTCAAACCCTTTGTGAAGGTACAGAACAGGTAAGGGAAAACAAGATGCAGCTACTGATCCAACAGTATGAGCACTTCCATTTCAAGAATGGAGAGACATTGAATGACACATTTAGTAGATTTCAAAAGCTACTGAATGGCTTGAAACTGTATGGAAGAATCTACCAAGTGAAAGATTCTAATCTCAAATTTCTGAGATCACTGCCCAAAGAGTGGAAGCCTATGACTGTTTCTCTAAGAAACACTCAAGAGTACAAGTCATTTACTCTTGAAAGGCTCTATGGAACTTTAAAGACATATGAACTAGAAATGGAGCAGGATGAAGAAATTGAGAAGGCCCAAAAGAAAAGTGGGTCAGTTGCACTTGTTGCCAACTTGGAGCAGAAGGAGGAGAAGAGGACTGAAGCTGCTAAATCTACACCAAATATGGAGGTTTGTGAAGGTAGAGCAGAATCAAGCAAAAGCAAGGAAAAGGTGTCTGAAGAAATGAGTGTCCTACAGCAGGATGAATTGGATGAGATAGATGAGCATTTAGCCTTTCTATCTAGGAGATTCTCTAAGCTAAAATTCAGAAGAAACTCTGGGGTGGCCAAGCCATTTAACAAGGATTTTTCTACAAGCAATTATGTGGATAAATCCAAAATTAAATGCTACAATTGTGGTATTGCTGGTCACATGATAAGTGAATGCGGGAAGCCTAGATCTGAGAACAAGGGAAAGCCAACTGAAACTGTTGACTACAAGAAGAAATATTTTGATCTTCTCAGACAGAAAGGAAAGGCATTCATGACCCAAGAGTATGACTGGGCTGCTGATGGAAATCATTCTGATGATGATGCTGAGTTTGTCAACCTTGCATTAATGGCTGATTCTGAGCAGGAAGCAAGTTCAGCTAGCAATCAGGTATATTCTACTAATCTCTCTGAGCTCACCAAAGAGGAATGCAATAGTGTTATAGATGAAATGTCTACTGAACTATATCACTTGAGTGTTACTCTTAAATCACTTACTAAAGAGAACAATAGGATTAAAGAAACTAATTAGTTCTTGAGTGATAGAAATGCAGTTCTAGAAGTTCAATTTCTAGAATTTGAGAAAATGAGAGTTGATTGCAATAATGCTAAAAATGAACTTGAAGCTGTGTTAAAAAGAGAACTGATTTTAAGAGACCAGCTTGAAAAAGAACAAGGGATAATTGCTAAATTTCAAAGTTGTAGGAATATTTCTCAAAACATAATAGAAGTCCAGGGAATAGAATCATTTGTGAGGGATACCTGGACTCAGAAGAAAAAGGAGCTAGAACCTTGCCTTGAGGATCTAGAGACTATTTGTGAATCAACGGATAGTGATCATCCATTGATAGATGAACCATCAACGGATGAGAGGTATCCGTCGACTAACAAAAAGTCTGTTAGTAAGAAGGAACTCAAGAAACTGAATAATCAGTATGGTCTAGTAGCCAAGAACTTTGTTTCTGGTGAAAGTAGCCAAGCCAAATCAAGTGAGAAGGCTAAGGCAGGTGATTTACCTAACAAAAAGGTTGTTGGTAAGTCAGTTAATGAAAAGGTAGAGACTGAGGGTAAAAAGAAAAAGAACAGAAATGGTAAGATAGGCATTAACAAGAAAAACAATTATTCTCCTGACAAGTTTTCTTCTAGGAAAACTTGTGGTAATTGCAATAGTGTCAATCACCTATCTTCTAATTGCAAGTCTGTTAAAAGGACTCTTGTTCATGTACCTCAATCTATGCCAAGTATGCCTGCAATGCCTGTTATGCCTGGTTTGTATCAGAATGCTAGTTTTTCAAATCCATATGTGAACATGCCATATGTGCCTAATCCTTATTTTCAATCTGTGAATATGCCACAAATGTCATGGAGCATTCCTAGCATGGATAATATGTATGCCAATTTTTCACAAATGCATGCATCAAATATTTATGCAAATGAGCATCTGTCAAAACCTATCACTCAAGCATCTACACCCAAAGTGAAGATTGCTAAGAGTGTAAAACCAAAGGCTAACAAGAAAGGACCCAAGGAAACTTGGGTACCAAAATCAACTTGATTTGTATTTTGGATTGTGTGCAGGGAAATAAGAGGAATCTATGGTACCTAGACAGTGGATGTTCTAGGCATATGACAGGAGATTCAACCCTGCTCACAGAGTTCAAGGAGGAAGCTGGCCCTAGAATTACCTTTGGAGATGACAGCAAAGGATATACTAAGGGATATGGCTTGATTACAAAGGACAATGTCATCATTGAAGAAGTGGCTTTAGTTGAAGGTTTGAAGCACAATTTGCTGAGTGTCAGTCAGATTTGTGACAAAGACTATGAAGTAAAGTTCACTAAAGAAGCCTGTGTTGTTTCTACCAAGGAAAACAACAATGTGGTTCTGACAGGCTTTAGAAAAGGAAATGTTTACATAGCTGACTTCAACTCAGTATGCTCAGAATCCATTACTTGTCTCTTCAGCAAAGCAAGCAAGGATGAGAGTTGGCTATGGCATAAAAAGCTGTCTCATTTGAATTTTAAAGTTATGAATGATTTGGTAAGAAAGGATCTTGCTAGAGGAATCCCTCAATTGGAGTTCATCAAGGATGGATTGTGTGATGCCTGCCAATTAGGGAAGCAAAAGAAATCATCCTTCAAGAGCAAGACAGAGTCATCCATTGTTAAGCCCCTTCAATTGCTGCATATGGACTTATTTGGTCCAGTAAATGTCATGTCCATTTCAAAGAAGAAATACTGCCTGGTGATTGTAGATGATTTTTCTAAGTTTTCATGGACCATCTTTTTGCACTCCAAAGATTGTGCAAGTGAAATCATCATCAATCATCTCAGACTAGTAAACAATGGTTCTGAAGTAAAAGTACAAAGAATCAGGAGTGACAATGGCACTGAATTCAAAAATTCCACAATGAAGATTTTCTGTGAAGAGAATGGAATTGTCCATGAGTTTTCTGCTGCTAGAACACCTCAACAAAATGGGGTTGTTGAAAGGAAAAACAGAACTCTCATTGAAGCAGCTAGAACAATGTTAAGTGAATCAAGATTGCCAACATATTTCTGGGCTGAAGCTGTCAACACTGCCTGCTTCACTCAAAATATTTCCTTGATCAATCAAGCTAGAGGAATGACTCCTTATCAATTATTCACCAACAAGAAACCAATGTTAGCTTTTCTTCATGTCTTTGGATGTAAGTGTTTTGTGCTAAGAAATCATGGAGATAACTTGGGCAAATTTGAAGCAAAGGCAGATGAAGCTATCTTTGTTGGATATGCAGCAGGGAAAGCCTATAGAGTCTACAATCTAAGAACCAACATTGTTATGGAATCTGTACATGTTGTGTTTGATGATCAAAAGATTCTAGGTCTAAATGATGAAGGCTTCCATGAAAAGTTGAGATTTGAAAATGAGGTAGAAGGAAGAATGTACATTGATGATGATGAGGAAAATGAAGATCATGGCCTTGGAAATTCACCTAGAGTTGTTGGTCCAACTAGAAGTGATGCTAACACTAGAAATGAAGCATCCGTTGATAGTCATACTAGATCATCAGATGCATCCGTTGACAGGCATTCTCATGTATCTGTCGACAGGCAAAATGGAGCATCCGTTGATAGACAAAATGATGCATCTGTTGACAATCAACTTCATAACTCCTCAAGGACAACAAACTCAGGGGGAGTTTCTCAAAGTCAAAACTCAATGGTCAATCAACAAGATCATGCTCACATAGATGAAGCAACCTCATCTAGATCAAACCTTCCACCATCAAGAAAATGGACCAGAGATCATCCTTTTGAGTTAATCATTGGTGACTCAAACTCGAGAGTCCAAACTAGGAGGGCCACACAAGAAGAATGCCTATACAGTAGTTTCCTGTCTCAAGAGGAACCTAAGAAAGTGGAGGATGCTCTTCTAGATCCAGATGGGGTGTTAGCAATGCAAGAAGAGCTAAACCAATTTGAGAGAAATAAAGTATGGAAGCTTGTGCCCAAACCTGATGATAGAGGTATCATAGGTACCAAATGGGTTCTTAAGAATAAGACTGATGAAAATGGCATAATTGTGAGGAATAAAGCTAGATTAGTGGCAAAGGGCTATTCTCAAGAAGAAGGAATAGATTTTGATGAAACTTTTGCTCCAGTGGCAAGACTTGAGGCCATCAGAATTTTCCTAGCCTATGCAGCACATGACAACTTCAAAGTCTATCAGATGGATGTTAAAAGTGCCTTTCTAAATGGGGAACTGGAAGAAGAGGTATATGTCCATCAACCTCCTGGCTTTGAAGATCCAGAATTTCCAGATTATGTATATCTTCTCTTGAAAGCACTTTATGGTTTGAAGCAAGCACCAAGAGCCTGGTATGACACTTTATCTCAATTTCTTTTGGAGAATCACTTCACTAGAGGTACAGTAGATAAAATCTTATTTCATAGAAATGTCAATGGTTCTTCAATACTTGTTCAAATCTATGTAGATGATATTATTTTTGGGTCTACAGATGAGAAGCTTTGGAAAAGGTTTGCCAAACTTATGCAAAGTAGGTATGAAATGAGCATGATGTGTGAATTAACTTACTTTCTTGGTTTACAAGTAAAGCAAGTTAATGAGGGAATTTTCATAAGTCAAACAAAATATATTTATGATCTCTTAAAGAAATTTGACTTAATGGATTGTGCCTCTACAAAAACACCTATGGCCACTGCAACTAAGCTTGAGCTGAATACTAAGGAAAAATCAGTGGACAGAGGCATGGTAGGCTCACTTCTATATCTAACAGCTAGTAGACCTGATATAATGTTTTCCACATGTCTTTGTGCTAGATTTCAAGCTGACCCTAGAGAGTCTCACTTGATTGCTATTAAAAGAATTTTCAGGTATCTCAAGGGAACACCAAACCTTGGCATTTGGTACCCAAGAGATTCTGGCTTTGATCTAATTGGCTATTCAGATGCAGACTATGCAGGTTGCAGAATTGATAGGAAAAGTACTACAGGCTCCTGTCAATTTCTAGGGAACAGGCTTGTGTCATGGTTCAGTAAGAAACAGAACTCAGTCTCCACTTCTACAACCGAAGCTGAGTACATTGCAGCTGGAAGTTGTTGTGCACAGATTCTTTGGATGAAAAATCAACTTATTGACTATGGTCTAAAAGTTGAGAAGATTCCAATTTTCTGTGACAACACTAGTGCTATTGCCATCACAGAGAATCCAGTGCAACATTCGAGAACCAAGCATATTGACATCAAATACCACTTCATTAGAGAGCATGTGATGAATGGTACAGTACAAATGCACTTTGTGCCAAGTGAAATGCAGCTTGCAGATATCTTCACCAAGCCTCTTGATGAATCTTCATTCACAAGGTTGGTAGGTGAACTAGGTATGCTTAATTTTTCATAATTCCTAGTGGTATCTAATCATACTGTATTGCAGCTAGAAATGTGTTTTGATTTACTTGAGAATTAAAAACTCTCAGAATAACTCTTAGCAGAAATTTTGTTTAAGGCAAAATTTGCTTATCAACGGATATCATTTTATCCGTTGGTAGTATAAACACATTACTAGATTTTCGTATGTCAACGGATAACAGGTTGTCCACGTCATCGATGGATAAACTGTTTTCTCAACCGTCCAATCTTTATCCGTTGATATACATATTTCTCTTTATAGCCGTTGGTAAACGTGTATAATTAGACATGGCTGTACTTCTTTTCTTTTCATTTATTATCTGACAGTTACTTTTGTCCAATGGGGTAATTACTTTTAATTATTTCATTTTTAATTCTTGGAAAATATAAAAGACTGTTTTGTGCCCTCACATCTCACCTTTATTCATTTTCAAGAATCTCATTAGTTAACTGCATCTTCTTCACTAAATCTCTCTCTGCAACAAAAGTTCAAACACTTCAATGGCGCCTGTTGTTAAGATGATGTCTTCCACCGGGTTTACCTATGAGAAGAACAATTTCGCGGCCTTTGTGGATACAGTGAACGCTCCAGAAGCATATCACACCATGATGAATTTCCTAAAGAAATGCAAACTGTCATATGCTATGACTGCCACCACTCCTCTAATCCATGAGGTAATTGAAGAGGTGTGGGCATCTGCTGAGTACAATGGCACAGACGGTACACTTGCTTTTTCTTTGAAGGGTAAAAATTATGTAGTTAATTCTGATGTATTAACTGCTTGTTTAAAATTGCCTGAGAATAACTGTCTGAATGTACCCAGTAGTGCTGAGATTGTTACCATGCTTAATTCCATGAATTATACCCTTAGTACTGAGAACTTAGGGAAAATTGTTAGGAAAGGTATGGTTAAAGAATGGAGTTATCTTTGTGATGCCTTCATTAAAACTTTTTCTGGCAAGATTAGTAACTTTGATGCTGTTACCAACTCCATGCTAGTTATGCTATGTATGCTTTTGACTGATAAATTCTATAATTTTGGCACACTAGTCATGTATGAGATAGCAGCTAAATTAGGTAAAAAGGAAACTAGGAGCAAGAATGTTTATTTTGCTAGATTTTTTATGCTCCTAGCACTGCATGTATCTGAGAATGAGCTATCCATTGCTAACCCGGATAGCAAGTTCAATTGTTTTGTTCAGGAGAAGAGAGTCTTAAGTGATTTGATTCGAATGAACCTAAATACAGAAGTACAATTGGTATATCTACCAATTGTTCAGGTAACTGTTTCCAACCCTGAAACTCCTATCTCCAACCCCCAAATTTCTTTGCCTTCTAGTGTCACAATGGAGTCTGTGGCTGTGACCAAACAGGCTCCTACCAAAGTGACCAAATCCAGAGTTCCAAAACCACAATCTAAAAGACAAACCTCAGGTGTCTCTCAAAAGGCACCTGTTGCAAAAACTACCAAAACTCTTGAGGGGAGTGTGAAGGTGGTAGTGAGTGGTGAGGGACAGGGTGAACATCAAAGAAGCCCTAAGGATAAGGAAGGTGAGGCAGGTGCAACCAACATTTCAGTCTCTCAAAAGACTGTTAATGAACCTACAAGCCAAATTCTAGTTACATCCTCTCAACAGGGTGTGACTACTAATTTAAGTTCCATTCCAGGAACACAGCACAAAAGGGCAAGAGACACAGATAGCTCTCACTCAAAAACCTATGGTAGAAGAGTAAAATCCAAAACCATTGGGGAATCACTGGATGCACACACTGTACAGCAAACTGTACCTTCTCAAATTCAGTTTGATGTGACTTCAATAAATGTAGAGTCACAGCCCCTTGATCTTAACCTTCAAATCGATACACATTTTGATCCACCATCACCAACTCCATCTCTGGATGTGGATATGATATCTACATCAATTCCTGATTCTCCATTTTTAAAATTCTTGGAGAAGCCCCACTCCACAATTGGTGGTCATCATCTTTTAGATGATTTGTTGGGCCATCAATCTTCCATTCCTGAATTCACAACACTATCTGTGGCCTCTTCCCTAAAATCAATCACCACAGATTCAGTGTTGGTTTTCACTTCAACGGATACTCTTTTTCCTTCATCAACGGATATCCTTCATTCGTTGACAAGTGTTTCTCCATCAACGGATATGTCTACAACTAATTATCCGTTGACAATAATAACTACTACATCAACGGATATACTTTATCCGTTGACAACTCTCTCTACCACTGCAAAATGTGACATTCCAATGTCAACTGTGGAGGAGTTTGTAGTAGTTGAAACACTTTTAGAAATGAGGGAAGGGAGTGAGAGGCTGCCTTGTGAGCAGGCAAAAGGAGAGAAAAACAATGAGAGGCTGACCATTTCTTCTGGTCAGGCAAAAGGAGAGCTAGAGAGTTCCACCTTAGTAGGTGAAGGTGAGGGTGTGAGAGGTGTGAGACAGGGGGAGCCCCTGATGCAAGAAAAGCGAGATGAGAGGAGAGAAGGGACTACAGGAGAAATAAGGCAGGAAGATTCAGCCATTGCAAGTGAGTTAATGGAGGTTAATGAAGCTTCCAAAGAGATGGAATTTAGACAAGAATATCAGTCAATTATTGACTCCATCTCTTTGGATCCTGAAACCTTTACTCATCCTGTTTCTGCCTATCAAGTCATGGCACAACAGGGCAATGTGGAGGCAGAGAAGGCAATGCAGCTAGTGCACACCTCGGAATCTCTTCAAAGAGCAAAAGAAGCTTTACAAACCCTGTCTCCAAGTGCTGGAAGTGAAGAGTTTTGCAGTGATGACAGTCAAAGTTCAGATGGTGAAGAAATGAATGAGGATGAAACTACAGGATGGATGTTTTCCAATGCCACTGAACTTGGAAATCTCAATGTGGAAATCATGAAGCAATATCAATCTGCTAAGGCTGAGCACCAAACTGCAGAACCACAGAGAAATACTGTTCTTGAGCAAGTTATGGCCTCCCTGAAATTACAAAAGATGCAATCTGTTATTCAAAGAACACAACAGGAGGAAGTCAAGTCTACAATTAGAGATATGAAAATAGCACTAGATGCCAGGATTGAGGCACTAGCTCCTACTACCACTCAGAAGGTGCTTTCTAGCAAACTTCTCAAAGAAGATAGCCTGGCTAAGTCTGTTCAGCTTCTTTCCTCAAGAATGGATAGTATGGAATCTCAAATGCACACTATCATTGCCAATCAATCAAAATAGACTCAAATACTGGAAATGCTACTTGCAGCTTCAACCCCAACCCTTGATGCTAACAAAAAGGGGGAGAACATGGAAAAAATGGGAACAAGCACAGAAGAGGCTGCAACATCTACTGGCCAATTTCAAGCTACCAGTAGTGAGATAGCACAGATTGAGGGGGAGCAACAGCCAATTGTAGTGGTCAATCCAACAGAGTTTGAGATAAAGGCTTCCCCTGTGAAGAAACAAGTGGCTTTGCCTGAGATTCAAAGCTTAGAAGAAATCTCAGATGGTGAAAGGCAAGCCAAAATAGAAGCTTTGGAAAAGATCAACAAGGAGACTAATGAAAGAATTCTAAAGGCAGAGAGGATGATCAATGAATCAATTGCATCATCTCTGTTCCTTAATGCTCAATCTTCTGCTCCAACAATATCAACCATAATCATGAAGGTGCTCACTCCAAGGGTTGTGGCTCCTACATTCTATGATGCTGAGCCATCATTTGTCAAAGAATTTGAACCTGCCATCAAAACCAGAGCCTACTCACCACCAAAGGAAAATGGGAAGAACAAGCTTCAATTGGACTACCCATTTCCCAAGAATGATGAAGAAAAGCTAATGGGTGTTAGAAATGATTGATGAGAACAGTGTTTGGAAGCTATAGTGACAAAACAGAGTTTAGCTGGAAGTAGTCAGAGTTTAGCTAAACACTGACTGGAAGCGCAACAGAGATTGTTAAACTCTGTAGCGGTATTGTCTGAAGAGTCAACAGTGTTTGAAGATTGATACAAGATAAATTTGGAAGCAATATCTTTGAAGATTGGAAAGCTGTCAAAGAGATTGAGTTGACTTGGAAGACTAGAGCAATCGTGATTGATATCAATTGTATAGCTTAATTATAGGAGAATCAATTACTGATTGTATGAAGCTGTATGTTATATAAATACAGTCAGGTTAACCCTAGAAGGGTATCGAACATTGAGAATTTTATTGATTGTAACCTGAGCAGCTCTCTGTGATATTTTACATCACTGAGAGAGGAATTGTTAATTCCAAACAGTTTTTAAGTATTAAACAGTGTGTTCTTGTTAAGTTACTTATACAGTATTTGATTAACTATTGTGAATTCGACCTAACAAGTGGTATCAGAGACAATCTGTTACTTTATTACAGTTAAAGATCCAAAACACAATAGTAATCAATGGCAGAGATACCTCCACCATCTGAGAAAGCCCCTACTACTGTTAGTAGGTATGAAACAATTAGGGTTCCTATACTTAGGCCATCAGAGTATGCAATTTGGAAGGTGAAGATGACCATGTTTCTGGAGGCTACAGATCCAGAATACCTTGATAGAATTTATGAAGGTCCTCACAAACCTACAAAGTTATCTGCTGCTGCTGCTGGTGAGGAATCAAAGGTCATTCCAAAAGAAAAGAAAGATCTAACTGCTGAGGATCTTTCATCTATTGCAAAGGATGCAAAAGTAAGACACTTACTTCACAGTGCATTAGACAATGTTATGTCTAATAAAGTGATTAATTGCACAACTGCAAAGGAAATATGGGATGCACTTGAGGTTAGGTGTCAAGGAACTCCTACAATCAAGAAAAACAGAAGAAACATACTCACTCAGGAGTATGAGCACTTTGAGGCAAAGTCTGAAGAAACCATGACAGAAACATTTGACAGATTCTGTAAACTGCTCAATGATTTGTCATTGGTTAACAAAGAGTATGATTTAGAAGACTCAAATCTCAAGTTTCTTCTTTCTCTACCTGAAAAGTGGGATGTGAAAACAACCACCATAAGAGATAACTATGAACTTGGTGAAACAGAGATTGATGAAATTTATGGACTGCTCAAAACCCATGAATTGGAATTGGAGCAGAGAAACAAAAGATCAAGTAGAAAGTCAAAGTCTGTTGCACTTAAGGTTGAGGAGAAACCATCAAAGAAGGAAGCATCAAGGAAAAAGGCAAAAGGAAAAGCTTTAGTCATACACTCAGAAAGTGAGTCATCAAACACTGATGATGACTCAAACACAGATGGAACATCTGATTCTGAAGATGATGAAGAGATGATGCAAATGGCTGCATTGATGGTAAAGACCTTCAAGAAGATGGGATTCAAGAACTTCAAGAAGGGAAAGAGATTCTCCAAGGACTACTCAAAGTCTGACAAGAAGAATTTCAAGAAATCTGAGGGAAAGGACTTCAAATCTGGTAAGAAAGATAAGTCTGAAATTCAATGCTACAAGTGTAAGGAGATGGGTCACTATGCTCCTGAGTGCAAGAAGGGTAAAACTGAAAAGGCACTCTACACCAAAGGCAGAGATTGGGCAGACACTTCAGATTCAGATGAGGAAGTCAACTATGCACTCATGGCTACTACTCAAAATGAAGATGATGATCTAAAGGTACCCCCAACTACCTATGCTTATAATACAGATAATATAACTGAATTGAGAATTTATCTTAAAGCATTGCATATCAGTTATAGGGATCAGACTTTAGAAAATGAGAGGATAAAGACTGAGTGCTCTCAACTCAAAGATAGAAACAAACTAGTTGAGGAAAAGCTTGAGAACATGAATAAAATTCAGAAGGAGAGAGATGATGCTGTGTTTATTGAACAAGAGTTGCTAGGGAAGTATAAGAAACTAGAATCTGAATTGGAGGATGCTAAACAAATCATTAAAACTTGGACACACTCTGGTAAAGATACTCAAGAAGTGTTTCAGTCAGATACAGTAGGTCTAGGTTACTCTGAAGGAGATGTACTTAGATTTGAAAATTTGGTAAAAGTTAGACCACATCGTTCATCTGAAGGTAATGTCATGGGAACAGGTGGACCTAAGACTGAAGCTGAGAAAAAGGCTGTTAAAGAATCATATGCTAAGACTTTTGTTAAAGAGGCTAACATTGGTTTAATGACAGATAAACAACTCAAGCATAAGCTTAAAGAGATAAAATCTGTCAACAAACAGAAAATGCCTAGGAAAAACAAAAATGGAAAGGTAGGCATAACATCAGGAATTAAGCCAATGCTTGCTTCATTAGCTCCTAGAAAAACATGCTTTAATTGTGGTAGCACTAATCATCTTGCTAGTTTCTGCAGTAAGAATAAGAACATTAATTCTTTGCCCTCTAAAACTGCAGTTAAAAATGATTATGTGAGAACTAGACCACAGACTTTATGTAAACACTGTGGAAGTACATGGCATTCTATTTACACTTGCAGAGATTATCATGCTATTTACTATAATTACTATGAACCCAAACCAAATTTGAAATGGGTTAAAGTAAACTCTGTAAATGTAAACTCTGAAAAAGTTAGCTTAAACTCTGATAATGTGAATTCCGCTGCAAAAGCTAACAGAATTAAGAAAGCCAAAGGATCCAAGCAAGTCTGGATCCTTAAAACTAACAATCAGTGATTGTTTGTGATTGCAGGGCACCAGGGTGAGTACCCTAGTCGTGGACAGTGGATGTTCAGGACACATGACTGGAAATAAAGCCCTGCTATCAGAATATGAGGAGAAGGCTGGCCCAAAAGTTTCCTATGGAGATGGCAACATAGGACATACTCTGGGATATGACAATATTAATCTTGGGAATGTCATCATCACAAATGTAGCTCTGGTTCCAGGACTCAAGCATGATCTGCTATCTGTGAGTCAAATCTGTGACAGAGGATATCATGTGGATTTTCAGCCTGAATATTGTCAAGTCATCAGCAAATCTACAGGGAAAGTTGCTCTAGTTGGAAACAGACACAATAACATCTATGAAATTAAATTGTCAACAAACAATGATGGCAAAGCAGTGTGTCTGTCAACAAGAATGTCCAGTGAAGAGAGTTGGAAGTGGCACAAGAAACTCTCTCATTTGAACCTGAACAACATCAATGAGCTAATCAAGAATGATCTTGTAAGAGGTCTACCAAGGTCTTTGTTGAATGTAGAAGGCCTGTGTGATTCTTGTCAAAAGGCCAAACAGAGAAAAGCCTCATTCAAAAGCAAATCTGAGTCTTCAATTGTTGATCCTTATCATCTCATACATGTGGATCTTTTTGGACCAGTGAATGTGATGTCTCTTGGAAAGAAGAAATATGCACTAGTCATTGTTGATGAATATACCAGATACACATGGGTATATTTTCTTGCAAAGAAGGATGAAACTGCATTAACACTGACAGAACATATAATCCAACTGGACAAAGGGTCAGAGAATCAAGTGAAGATAATCAGAAGTGACAATGGAACTGAATTCAGGAATTCATCAATGGAAGAATTTTGCAAGAGTAAAGGAATCAAACAAGAGTTTTCTGCACCTGGCACTCCACAACAAAATGGTGTAGTGGAGAGGAAGAATAGAACCTTGATAGAAGCTGCCAGAACCATGCTAGATGAAGCAAAATTGCCAACATACTTCTGGGCAGAAGCAGTTCAAACTGCTTGTTTTACTCAAAATGCAACACTGATCAATAAGCATGGTAAAACACCATATGAAATGGTGTAAAAGAAGAAGCCAAATCTAAAATATTTTCATATTTTTGGATGCAAGTGTTTTGTGTTGAAGACTCATCCTGAGCAGTTGACCAAATTTGATCTAAAAGCAGATGAAGGAATTTTTGTTGGCTATCCACTGTCAACTAAGGCATTCAGAGTTTATAATCTGAGAACTAGAGTGATCATGGAATCAATTCATGTGTCATTTGATGACAAGAAAATAACTGGAATTGAAGATTTCAATGAACATGATCTACTCCACTTTGAAAATGAAGATTTATTCTCTGAAAAAGTAAACTCTGATCAGACTAATCTGACAAACTCTGTTGATCTAAACTCTGAACCTCTACTGGTAAATACTGAAGAAACTCTTCAATCAGAAACAAGGGAAGAACCAGTTGAGGGGAGCATGAAGAATCACATCAAAGTGATAATTCAAACACTGAAAGTGACTCAGTTGATAATTCTGAATCAAACTCTGTTGATTCAAACTCTGTTGATAATTCTGAGCAGTCACATTCAGGGGGAGCATCAGAAAATGAAGAGAGGCACCAAGAAAATCAGGAGAGCATGGATCAAGGGGGAGGATCACATGATGACAAAAGCAATTTGCCTTCTGCAAGAAAATGGACTAAGTCACATACACCTGATTTAATTATTGGTGATCCAGATGCAAAAGTAAGGACAAGAAGTGCAACAACAAATGAATGTCTGTTTCATGCATTCTTGTCACAAACTGAGCCGAAGAAAGTGGAAGAAGCTCTTAAAGATGCTGACTGGATAACAGCAATGCAAGAAGAGCTAAATGAATTTGAAAGAAATGGAGTGTGGACCCTTGTACCAAGGCCCAAAAATAGATCCATTGTTGGTACTAAATGGGTTTTCAGAAATAAAACTGACAGTGAGGGTGTTATCACAAGAAACAAAGCAAGACTGGTTGCAAAAGGCTATTCACAACAGGAAGGAATAGACTATGATGAAACATTTGCTCCAGTTGCTAGATTGGAGGCAATCAGAATCTTTCTAGCATATGTCTCTCATAAGAAATTCAAAGTGTTTCAGATGGATGTGAAAAGTGCATTTTTAAATGGAAAACTTGAAGAAGAAGTGTTTGTGGAACAACCACCAGGTTTTGTAGATCCAAAATATCCAAACCATGTCTACAGGTTAGACAAGGCACTCTATGGACTTAAGCAGGCACCAAGGGCATGGTATGAAACTCTTGCCAAATTTCTACTAGAAAGTGGATTTCATAGAGGTACTATTGACAAAACTCTGTTTTATTTCCAATCTGGTAGTGACTTGCTCTTAGTTCAGATATATGTAGATGACATCATTTTTGGATCTACTAATGATAAACTCTATAAGAAGTTTGCCAAACTCATGCAGTCAAGATATCAAATGAGTATGATGGGAGAGCTTAGTTATTTTCTAGGCTTACAGGTGAAGCAAACAGATGATGGAATTTTTGTAAATCAAGCAAAATTTTCCAAAAATCTTCTCAAGAAATTTGGTATGCTTGACTGTTCATCTGCAACAACTCCCATGGCAACTGCAACAAAATTGGACAAAGATGCAGGGTCATCAGTAGATATGACAAGTTACAGAGGAATGATTGGTTCTCTACTCTATTTAACAGCTAGTAGACCTGATATCATGTATGCCACTTGTTTGTGTGCAAGGTTCCAGGCAGATCCAAGAGAACCACATTTAACAGCAGTAAAGAGGATTTTTAAGTATCTCAAGGGCACTATAACTTTGGGGCTGTGGTATCCAAGAGAATCAGAGTTTAAACTACTTGGTTATTCAGATGCAGACTTTGCAGGCTGTAAGATAGACAGAAAAAGCACCAGTATAAGTTGTCAATTTCTGGGAGACAGAATTGTTTCCTGGTACAGCAAGAAACAGAAGTCAATATCTACATCTACAGCTGAAGCAGAGTATATTGCTGCCGGTAGCTGCTGTGCACAGATTTTATGGATGAAGAATCAACTGCTGGATTATGGATTGAGGTATACCAAGATACCTATTTACTGTGATAATCAAAGTGCTATTGCAATGACAGGTAATCCAGTACAACATTCAATGACAAAGCACATCAGCATAAGGTATCACTTCATCAGAGAGCATGTAGAGGAAGGCAACATTGAGCTTCACTTTGTGTCTACAGGACAACAACTTGCAGATATCTTCACCAAGCCATTGAGTGAAGCTACATTTACAAGACTGGTCAATGAACTAGGAATGGTCTCTAGTTTTGACTAGTGATGTTGGTTAGACTCAAAAACTTATTGCTCATGTTATGCAAATTGTTAAGTGCTATGTGAACCTTAATATTAAACTCTGTTCTGCATGCTTATGTTTAAAACTTGTTAAACTCTGTCAGCATGTCTGTCTGTTAAACACTGTTAACATGTTGGATACACTCAGTGAATTCAGAATTGATTTTTGTCTGAATGAAAACACCAATGAAGAAAAATGTATGAAGCATGATTCTCAGTAATTAAATCATGATTCTTTCTGATTCACTGTAATCTAATCAGACTTTGTGCAGTAAATCAACACAGCATGATACTGTTTCATATTTATAGCATCTCTTAGTTTATTCAGTCCTAAACTCTGAGTATATGAATATTGTGTGCATTGCCTCTCATAAGAAAATTTCTGTTATTGATGAACTCTAAACTCTGATAAGTGACATTCTGTTCCTAAAGGTATGGTTCCTGATAATTCCTTGTTTGTACTTGTGAAAACCATAAAACTTGAGATGTGTCATTGATTAGTTTGGTGAGTTCAGATTCATGTCTACACCCTGTGAGAGTTTGAGCCAAATCAGTGATTGATACATTTTCTATCAATCAGTATTTATTGTTGTGTGATATTCATCAGGAAGTATGTTTCTCTAGAACTTGTATTAAACCACTTTGAGACTACATGATATGTGTGTGCATGAAAATGATAAAGGCAATAGGATTTACCATTCTTTCAAACACTATTCAAAATTTTTTTGAACACTGTTCAAACACTGTATAAACACTGTTAATAAATACCACCCTTAGTAAACCCCTTTGAGCCTAATTAACTGCTCAATTTCTTAAACTCTGAAGTATTCAGAGCAGTTATATTTTTAAAAAAAAAAAATCAAGCAGGTGAGTGTTTCTAAAGAAAAGAAAAGCTTACTCAGTATATATGCTAAATAAAAAAATAAAAAATAAAAAATAAAAAAGGCGTATATACTGACCTTGTACAAATATGTACTAACAGTGTGACTGAACACTTTGCTCTATTAAAATGTTCAGCTTGAAATTCACTCATGAATAAAACATCTCTATTCATCTGTTTGATCTTACTCCATTACAACCCTGAATAAAGTCCTTTTGATTTGTGCATACATGTACTCAAAGTAGTGTAGATTTGGTGGACATTCAAGCATATGGTAGATTCTGCTATTTCTGATTGAATGTGAGTGTAAACACTTCACCTAAACACTTGTGTGCTTCGAGAGTTTGTGAGATTATCAAATTCATGACTGTTATTCACTGAATGATGCTCTGATTTCTATCTCTTGATCTTTTTGTCTTCAAAGACTGTGTGCTTACTTGGATAATCATGGAACATCAAAGGGAATGGAAGTTTTCAGATTTCTGTATTACAGTAACTACAGAGTTTGGCATTCATCAAACAATCAGTGTTTAATATGAGAGTTTGTGCATTCAGTGTTTATTGATTTTTGTTATGGATTTTATGAAATATTAGATGCTCTAAAAATTGATTTTAGTAAACTCTGCTTCACACACACTCATATTCACAACTGTGCAATTTTTGAAAGGGTTGTTAGTGATAAAGTTGGAAAATTGATAAACACTATTGAGTTGTGTTAAGTACTCTAAGGTCAAGTTTCATTGAGATGATTTGACTATTTTGGAGTAATTGGGGTAGTTGACAACTGTTAATTAGTGTAAATATGTCAAAGTGTCGTGATTATAGGAATGACAGCGGTAATTATTAAGTGATCCATTGGTTGTTTGACACGTGTCCCATGATAGTGTCCCACTCACACATTACTCTACAATCAGTTGCGCGCTTTTACTGAATAAACGATTGAGTTTTAGTTTTACTCTAATCGTTTTTGTTCTCTCACTTCACATCTATTCATATTCACCCACTCACAGTTACTTGCATACTCATTCACTTTCAAAATTCTCACTCATTCTCCTTCACATTTTGGTAAACACTTACCATACATCTTTTCTCTGAATATCTTCGTATCATATCTTACTAATGGCAACCAAAGCGTTTGATGCAGCAGGATTAGTTTTTCTTCCTAGCAACTATGCAGCACCACTGGAGAATGCAAATGCTCCAGAGGCGTTTCATTTGTTTCAAAATTTCTTGAAAGACTCTGAAATAGGGAAGGCTTTAACTGCACCACCAATACTCTCTGCTTCACAAATTGCTACTTTCTGGACAAACTCTGTGTATGATGATGGAGAAGAGTCTGGCACTCCAACAATCACTTTCACTCATGCTGAATCAGAGTATATCATTACTCCAACTACGGTTAGGGATGCTCTGGATTTTGAGACTCACACTTCTTACAGTGTTGTTGGTCATGATCGCTTGAGGACAATGTTGCAGCAAATTGGATGTGCAGGCAACTTGAATAAGCTAGGGTCTCTGAGAAGGCCGCTTTTGAGAAAGGAATGGAGCTTCTTTTTCGATTGCATTACAAGAGCTTTTGGAAAGAAGACAACAAATTGGGATGCACTTCCTCTTGACACTCTCCAAATTGGTCATGCTCTACTATATGGAGGTAATTTCGATTTTGGTAGACTAGTGCTAATGAATTTGGGAGAACGTTTGTCTGAGCCTACTTCTGTTTATTTTGCTCGTTTTTGTCAAATGTTATTCACTGCTTGTGTACCTAATCTTACAATTGATGAAGCTGATGAAATTCAGTCTTTTCAAGTTGCTAAAAGGATGTTTTCTGATTTGACAAATAAAGATCTCACTAAACAGCAAATACCTGATATGTTTATGCCATTAGCCTTACAAAACTATGTTAACCAACCTCAAGTTTCTCAATCACCACAACACCTGCCTGAACCATTAGACACTATACATTCTGAACCAACACCCACAACACCCACAACCACTGTACCTACTACATCTCATCAACCACAACCAGAACACATAAACTCTCCAACAATAAACTCTCCACCACTAAACTCTGAAACCTTAAACTCTGAGCCAGCACCTACTGAAAAACCCAAATCCAAACCAAAAAGAAAAATACACACCGCCCAAAACACTAAACACTCAAAGGCTAAACACACATTACCTGGAGCTGTTTATTCTAGAAGAAAGAAACAAAAGGCAAACAGACCTTCACTTTCACCACCTAAGGAGAGCTCTAGTGAAGAAGAAGAAGAGGAGATTGTAGTGCCTCAAGTCAAGAAGAGAAGATTAATTCTTTCAGAATCTGAAGATGAGCATGTATTTGAAGCTCCAGAGGTGGTTTCACTGCAAACACCTACTGTTGAGGTTGCAGAGAATGTTGCTATACCTGCAGAGGTTGAAATGCCTGCAGAGGATATTGTGGCTGTCAATGTTGAAATACCTGCAGAGGTTGAAATACCTGCAGAGGATGCTGTCAATGTTAAAGTACCTACAGAGGATAACATGCCTGTAGAAGAGGATCACAGAGATGATTTTTCACCAGTGAATGATGTTCTTGAATCATTTCAACCAATCCTTGATCCTATCTCACCTGTTGTTCATACTGAAGCTCCTGGTGTAGCTGATGAGCCTGCAGTTAATTTACCTGAAGCTGCAGCATCACACACAGAACTGATATCTAATGCTTCTCCAATTCCAGATAAAGGTGATGAGGTTGATCAGGCAACTAAGATAATTTCTGAATATATGACTGTTGAAGCTACACATACAAACTCTGTTGCAGAGCCTGTGCAACATGAGGAGACTATTGACAAGATTGCAGAAGTTATTGCAGAAACTGTGGCTGACACAGCTCAGCACAGTGGTTCTTTAAAAGATGCTCAAGCTAATGATGCAAGTGCTGAAGATGAATCTGAAAACAGTGCAAACTCTGATTCTTTTCTGAGTGCACCAGCACAGACTGAAAATAAACATAAACCTTTTGATCAGCCTTGTCCATCTCATGCAATTGAAGTAGAGCACCTTGCTAAATATGCTGCTAATTGGTATAAACAAGACTGTATTTTTCCAAAAGGGAGAGCAGCTGATTTTGTTAAGCAGACTGCAAGTAAAATTTCAAATCCAGAGATTTTATCATGTTTAAAGGCAACTGTGGTACAAGTCAAAACTCTGGATGGAAATTTTGCTGACACAAAACAAGAAATTGCTTCTTTGAAGACTGAGATACAGTCAAGAGAAATGAAGATGGAAAGAGAGTCCAAACTCAAAGCTGCACAGCTGTCTAAAGTTCAAGATACTCTCTTTGCCAGGCTAGGAAAGGTTGAAGAGAATCAAGCTTCTTTGTTTTCTAAGGTTGATTCTATTGCTAATTCTTTGGAGCTCATTACATCTATACTCATTCCTGATGATGTCAAAAAGGGGGAGAGAGTTGCTAAGTCTAAATGCAAAGTTTCTCAAACTCTGCTTCAAAAGGATGATGCTGGAGATGGAGGGGCAAGTGATAAGAAGAAGGGTTTAAACTCTGAAACACTAACTCTGAGATCTGGCAAATCTCTTAAGTCACAGTCTGTTGGAATAAACACTGAAACTCAAGGTACTTCAAAAACCAAGAGTTTGGAATTAATATCAAATCCAAAGACTGATGAGGAGTTAGCTGTTAAGCTTTTCATGGAAGAGAATGCAGAAGGAGTTACTATAGAAGATGCTAAAGCTGAAGAGAAGAGTCTGCAAGAAAAGCATTTGAAGACTTTAAAGTCTGATAAATTAAGGAAGAATGTGAAAGTTGTTAAAGCTGCAAAGCCTGTTCTTAAAGGCATTCAAATCAAAGAACCAGTTGGTACAAATCAAAGAATGCAAGTGTTCAGAAAACCAACAGATGAAGAAGCTAAGCAAAAGCTGAAAAGTATTGTTACAACCTCTGTTGATACACATGTTGTAAAGAAGAATGAAGACACAACCTCTGTTACTACACAAATTGTGACTACACCATTATTGTCTTCTCAGTTGAAATCAACATTTGGAAAAGGTGTTCTTCATGATTCAAGGCTAGAAGCTACAGTTCCAATGGATTTTACTGATAGTAGAGCTTTATCTGGTAAAGTTGGATACAACAAAGAAGGTATAGGCTCACACAGAGACAAAAGGTAATATGTTGGTCCCAGAGATCCTTCTTCACTGTCTGTTCCAGGTCGTGGTGTCACTCAAGAGAGTTTAGACAGACTGGAGTCAGTACAGCTTGTATATCAGAAGAGTTTAGAGAAGGATTTCTTGCTATATTTCATGGCTGATGGAACAGTGTTTAAAGTTTCTGAAAAGGATATTGAATTAAAATACTGGGAAGAACTTGAATATGTCCTGTATATTTTCAGAGTGAGAAATCAAAGAGCTCAGTCAGTTGCAAATGTACTCAGACAAAAGATGATTCAAAATCTTGCCAGGAGAAATATGAAGTACAACAGCAAGTATGTTCCAAAGTACAGAGACTGGAATGGGAATCTGATAGAAATGGAGAAGGGGACTACAAAGCTGAAGACAGATCTTGGAATTACTGTTCTGGATTTTAATGTGAAGTCTGAGGAAGTGAAATATATCAGGTTGGGAAATGAAATGAGGAGAAACAAAATCTACGATCTTAGAGCTGCTATCTATCAGACTGATGAGAATGATCCTCAGTTGAGAGAAATCAAGGAAGCTATGCAGATAGAGCTTGAAAATGCTGAAAGAAGATTGCTTATAGACTATCTCAGAACAATGCCAGATCTTCAAGAGATTAGAATTTGAAGTCTGTAAGAATTTTCTTATTTTCTGTAGAATTTGTTAAGTAAAAGCTTAAACTCTGTATGTTAGACACTGTAAAACTTTGTATTTGTTTTGACATCATCATTTACTGTAAACTTGTACATTCTTGCTAATGGACAAGTTGGGGGAGATTGTTAGAAATGATTGATGAGAACAGTGTTTGGAAGCTATAGTGACAAAACAGAGTTTAGCTGGAAGTAGTCAGAGTTTAGTTAAACACTGACTGGAAGCGCAACAGAGATTGTTAAACTCTGTAGCGGTATTGTCTGAAGAGTCAACAGTGTTTGAAGATTGATACAAGATAAATTTGGAAGCAATATCTTTGAAGATTGGAAAGCTGTCAAAGAGATTGAGTTGACTTGGAAGACTAGAGCAATCGTGATTGATATCAATTGTATAGCTTAATTATAGGAGAATCAATTACTGATTGTATGAAGCTGTATGTTATATAAATGCAGTCAGGTTAACCCTAGAAGGGTATCGAACATTGAGAATTTTATTGATTGTAACCTGAGCAGCTCTCTGTGATATTTTACATCACTGAGAGAGGAATTGTTAATTCCAAACAGTTTTTAAGTATTAAACAGTGTGTTCTTGTTAAGTTACTTATACAGTATTTGATTAACTATTGTGAATTCGACCTAACAATGGGAAAAACTATCATAGAGTTCAAAGAACAGACAAATAAGAGTGTAAGAGATTGGATGGCTGTAATCATGAGGAATGGAAAAGTATTAAATATATCCAACAGCCATCCTAGATTTGTGGAAGCTAAAAGAGAATAAGTCTCCAGAATCCAAAGGGAAGCCCATCCAAGTACAGAAAATCAATATCAAAACTCAGATGAGAAGCAAGCCAGGCTGGCTCAAGAGTTATTGGATGAGGTAGAGGTTGAAATGAAGGAACCTGAGGAAGTTCCCAAATTCAAACCTAAAAGAAGGAAAGCTAAAACCAAGAGGGTTCTTTCTCCAGAACCCTCTCCAGAAAAAGAAACCATTGGCTCATCAGTACCTATGTCTGCAACAGTAATCGACCCAACTGTAAACTTACATGGTGACCCCATAAGGCCTAAAGAGGAACCAATGAATTTTTATTCAATTGAAGTTCCTTCATTCTTGCTGAATCCAAAACAGAAGAAAAGGGCTCCAAAGAAGCAACTTTCAAAGGGACCAGTTCAAGTTGCTAGGGTACCTGCCATTATCAAACAACCAATCTTGGAAAACAAAGAAGACTTTATCTATCAGGCAGAAATTGAAGAATACTCTGACATGAATCTATATTTGGATGAATTGTCAGAAGTAAGAGGAATTGACAAGTACAAGAATCAGCCTGAGAGATTAGTGTTTGTCTACAAGGGAGGAAGTCAGAGGACATGGCCATTACAGAAGGTTCTTGGAGAGAATTATCATACACTGACCAGAGTGTTCTCAGCATTCAAGAGACACACAGGGTTCTCTGAGATAGCCAGAAGGGAGATAATCAGCAGAATAGAAGAAATAAGGAGAGAATGGAACTCACCCTCAAGTCTACCAAAGAAAATGAAGATCCCATATAATGGACAGAAAATCCACATTCAACCCTTTTGGATGATGGAGTTCAGGGATGAAGAGGGCACTAGGAGATTCTTCAGGTTAGAAGACCAACTGTCAAAGGCTAGTTCTGATTACCTAAGATGGTTACAACTAAAGCTAAATCCAAAAGTTGTTGAAGAAGATACCTTCTATAGGCAACTTCAAGTGCAAATTGAGTCCAACTCTGCCAAGGAAGGAAAGTCAAGGGTGCAGCCAACCAGAGAGAGGAAACATCATTAATCTGCTCAATCTAAAGGAGCACATCTCTGATAAGTTTCTTAAAGCTTTCTGTTTTTAATTTTTGCAGCTTAATACAATTTTTCATACTGTAGTGTGTATATATCTTTAGGAAGGTTTTGTTATCATCAAGGTTCTGAATTTATGCTTTATTGCCATCAAGTATAAATTAGGGGAGATTGTTAGGAATATGTTGTAGTTGATGATAACTTAACATTCAAGCAAAATTGTATAAGTCAAGTTTTGTAACTGTCAACGGATAAGACCTTATAACTCTATTCGTTGACAGGTAGCTCATCAACGGATGAGGTTTTGTAGCATACTGCAATATCTCTATTTATCAGTTGATAGTGTTTTTATTCAGAGTCATGTTGACCATCAATCGATAGGCAGAATAGGGTAGCCAATTGTAAATAAGCTATGCTATGTAATTCTGTCTAAGTGAAAGTGTATCAACGGATAATAACAGGGCTCTATCAACGGATACAACTCAAATCTACTCGATCAACGGATACAGGTCAAACTACCATCAATGGATAAGTGTGCACAACATCAACGGATAATCATTGTCACTTTATCCTATGCTAGCTGGGAATTAGCAGTTGATAAGGACAGGTTTGACTGACAGATCACATGGGTTGATAGTAGGTATAAAAAGCAGTATGGCAGCCATACTTTGGAAACACAGAAGAAAGAAGCATTCCATTTACACAGTACATACAAGAAAGGTGCAGGGGACATATCTGTTCACAAGGACAACCTTTCGGCTACATGTGGATTTGGAGTGGAGTAGCAAGTCAACTAGAATTAGATTAATATTATCTTATTCCTGTAGTACTTGTAAACTTGGGATATATAACCAAGTGTAGCAACTCTTTAGAAACTAAGAAAACATACATATTTGCTTAGGGTTTCTTGAATATCTTTAGAAGCAAAGAGTTGTAAACACAGAAGCTGTGTACATTTGTATCACAGGGTTTTCTTCAAATAAAAGTCTCAGGTGGTACATTTAACCACCTGATTTTTTATGTGGTTGTAAATTATTTCTATTCAGCAATTATTTCTTTATAGATTTCTGTGGTTTTTATCAGAAATTTATAACTATCAAGAATTGTATTCAACCCCCCCTTCTACAATTATACAAGTGTGTAATCTGGGAATAACAAATTCATCACCACATCATACTGTTACCTACCTACGTGAATTTTAATCTCTCCATGCGATCTCTCTCTCACCTCATTACATTAGAGGGATTTTAAAAATTATACAATGCCAATAAGTTAGAACATGCTCGTGCCTCGCACGGGCTACAAAGCTAGTTTCATTTCATAAAACAAAAGGCATTTCAAATCTTCAAATTTCACACTTGATCAATCCATATCTTTACAAACCCTTTTCATTTCTAATCTCATTTTGTTTCAGATGATGTAAATTTTGCACCTTTATTGATTCTTTACAATTACAGCTAAAGATGTAATTTGGTAAGCAATATTTATCTATCCTTTTAAGCAAAGATTTGATCTTTTCTTGATTTTGGGCTTAAAATTTGCAATTTTATATTATGATTATTGTTTTATCATGTTTCAATCTGATTTAAAATGTGGGGTTTTCCCAGATGAGATTATTCATCAAATTCTTGCTAGATTACCCATGAAATCCCTTTTTAGGGCTAAATGTGTTTGTAAATTATGGTATGGTTTAGACTCAAATGAGTATTTTGTACAAATGTATAATGAATTATCTGTTACGAATCCTATGGTGTTGATTGAGGTTACTGAATCATCACAGTTTAGATCTAGTTTAATCTGTGTTGATAATCTGAGGGGTGTGTCCGAATTTTCATTGGATTTTGTTAAGGGTAGAGTGAAAGTTAGAGCATCTTCTAATGGATTGTTGTGTTGTTCAAGTATTCCTGATAAGGGTGTTTATCATGTTTGTAATCCGATGATGAAAGAGTATAGGTTGCTTCCTAGAAGCAGAGAAAGACCTGTTACTCGATTTCATCCCGATGGTGAAGCTACTCTTGTTGAATTAGCTTGCGATTTGGTGACACACAAGTATAATGTTGTGTTAGAGGGATATCATAGAACGTTTGGACATAGGCGTGATAGAAAATTTATGTGTTTGGCGTTTGATTCTGAATGTTCAGTTTACTCACATGAATAAGAATCATGTTGTGTATATTAATGGTTTGCTTCATTGGATGACCAGAAAGTTGTTCTTGGTTACTTGTTCTTGATTTGAATAATGACATTTGGAGGAAGATGAATTTGCCTGACGAATTAAGGTTGTAGGACTGGAAACCGAGTTTATTTGTTGGAGTCGGATGGTTATTTGTCTATGATTAAAGATATCAGCTGCTTGGATGAGTATTTGGATCTTGAAAGATTATGAGAGTGAGGAATGGTGTCTTTGTGGTTTTTAGCACATGCCTATCGGAGCACAATCTTCACTTTTCGTTAAGGTGATATCTGCATAAGATGCGCTGATGAAATTCTGTACATACAATTTCTATTTTTCTGTGGGTATCTACGCTTGTAGATATTGTAATAAATATTGTTGGTACCCGATGATTGTACTTTGTATTATATGATTCTATTCATCTTCAGCTTTATGAAATTCCGCCTATGGTATTGGTTTATAATTGTATATGGTCTTGACAAGTCTATGCTTTCAGAAAATATCATCTGTTACTAACAATGTAGCATCTCATATGGTGCCTAAATGCTCTCTAGTCCCTAGTAATTCATCTCAAGAATATATTTTACAAAGTTCTAGGCTGCTTTGCCACTGGGTTTATACATAGTATGTTTTTTCTTGACTTGTACAGTTCCTTGGGATACAATAGTTATATGTTTCGCACCTTTGTGCAGTGTACTGACCATTTAAAGTTGAAGGTTTCACTGATACCTCATTGGAACACCAGCACGGTGGTGTCAATAGTTACCATGGTTATTAGTGATTACAGTATTGTTTAATCAACCTGATAGTCGAATGAACGGTACTCCTACTTACAACAAATGAAAAGAAAAATTACATAGAATAAGCATATTATATAAGCAAAATTTGAAGATTAAAATGTATTATAATAATATTATACAGCAGATCGAACCAAATACTGTAAAATAACAAATTCAAGGGAAAAACGTACACGAGGATTTCTGACTTATTTGCTTCTTATAAAATTCTACTTGATATTATTATTGACGGTAGCAAGGTCTAACTGACCACCAAAAGACAATCATAATTTTATTTTTTACTATTCTCACAAAATTACAAGAGCTAGTAGAAATTTTTGCGATTAAAATATACTATATTATTACTTATTCAGCTAGCATAAAGCAACATGTGTTGCACCGATAAAGGACATAAGCAGAATAGCTGAAACTATTGCATCCCGAACATTATGTTCTTCTTTTTTATTATAGATTGTAATGGAGTTATATATTACAAGCCCTGTAAAACAATTAAACGAAATAATGAGTATAGTACGAATTATGATATCGCATACGTCGTGAAAACTCCACACGTCACGCATTTTACGTACTAAACCTGCAATATAAATAACGTAAGTTAATTTACACAACATTACAACACGCATTTTCATTTTTTTTTTTAAAAACATCTAATTGCAAAATAAATAAAAGATCACAATGCATATGGGCAGATGACATTATTATACATCTAAATTTGCTTATACCAGGGAGAAGAAAATAGGAAGTAATTATTAATTACTCCGTATGATAAAAGAAAAGAGAGCACATATTTCATTTATAAAAAAACAGAGAGAAAGAAATGCAAAGCGATGCTAAAATGGATCATAAGTTGACTGAACATACATACCCTCTCTCAAATGCTGAATGGAATGAACAGTTGGTGTATATTTAAGAGCAAGCACATGTTGCCGGGTTATTCCGTGATATACTTGGATGGATAACTTTGTTCCCTTTTATTACTCTAACTGACTCCATTTTTTGACTTATTATTTCCCTAACCAGAAGTCCAGAGCTCTCGATTTTTTTTTTTTTTTTTTTTTTTTTTGTATATAAACACAAAATCTATACTATTAGGATAACAATGGATCCGGTTCGGACGTATTTTGTCATATTCAAATTCAAATCCAAATTTTTTCTAATTTGACAATTAAATTTATACTGGTTGATAACCCGTTTATTTTTTAAAATGATTCAATTTCTATTAATAATAATATTAAACTTTTACATCTCTATTACATTTATATGACATTATTTATTATTTATATTATATATTTGAAAGGAAATATTAATATTTTTGGCATCTATTTTTTTACCTTTAATATTTAATTATTTTCACTTAATTATTCGCAATTAATTGTTTTTTTATAAATATACATAAAAAGGTTTAATATTAAAATGTAAGTATCGAAATTAGGTTTTTATTAAAAGAATAACATAGAATTATAGTAGAAATAGGAATTTAGGGATGAAACCAAAAAAATAGTAAATAGGGGTGAAACTAAAATATGGTGGAACAAAAAAGGTAGTACCATTAAAAAGGGATTTCGCTTATTAATAAAAGTTTTTTAAAAGTCTTTGAATTATTTTATAAAGTTGAGTTGATTTAATGAAGTTCATTTGTAAATTTATTGTGTGTGGTATCTCGTGTTAATTAAAATAATTGGAAAAAGATAATTATATTACTTTATAATAAATTTTTTATTTTTTAATTAAAAAAACAACATAGAATTTTAATAAAAATAGGAGTTTGGGATGAAACAAAAATCAAATAACTTGAAAGATTAATAAAAAGCCTATTTTTTTTATTAGTGCTATGCTGATATTACAGACATTCTTTGCTTGTGATCCTTGAACTCTCGTCTCTCGATGACATTGTGCGTGTAATGTAGTGAGAATTGAGAATACCATTCAAAATAGAAAAACAAATTAGATTTATTCATGTAACTGACTGTTCATTATCGAATTTGGTAAAAAAAACTTGCTACGTGTAAAAATCAAAAAACATTCACACGCAAAAATAGAAATATAATTATGATAGATTTTTATTTTTTAATTAAAAAATAACATAGAATTCTAATAGAAATAAGAGTTTAGGGGTGAAACCAAAAAAATAGTAAATAGGGGCGAAACCAAAATATGGTGGAACCAAAAAAGTAGTACCGGGTTTCGCTTATTAATAAAAGTTATTAAGTTATAGATTTAAATCAAATCAAAATTTCAAAATTCAAATCCTGATCCAAATCAGTGGGTTTCGGATTAAAATATAAAATCATCCACTTTTTTTATCCCTCTCTAACGCTGTGCTCCCGAGTTGGGAGTGGGAGAGAAGAGAAGAGATTTGTGAAGAAAATTTCAAAATTTTCCACCCTACCCGTGCTCCAGAGTTTTTTAGAGGGGAGAAGGGAAAAGAAGGGGAGAGAATATAGGATAGATTTTGATAGCAAAAATTTCTCTCCAAAATTGGAAAGATTGGGGCAGAAGAGAAACGATCATGTATCCTAATTTTTAGGCATTCCAAAAATATCCTTCTATAATCACTTTGACAGAGTCATTCCTTTTTAAAATTACTAGAACAAGTTCTACGAGCTTCTTCCTGCTACTGCGTTCAACACCATTAATCAGGTAAATTAATTTTTACAAAATCTCATATTTCATATCTCCCTTGTGTGTAATTGTGCGTATATATGTACAGAATATAGGTTTAATCAGATCTTTGTTATACTATTATTATAATATATACATGTATGTATGCTGTATTGCTGTGTACATGTAATAAGAAATTGTGAATATATTTAGTAAATTAACTAATATGATTTAATTGTTTAATATGTAAGGATGGATATTACTTTATTTGAAAGGGTAAATCAACTTCGTCATTGGGTATATATGCAACAATTAGCTGCTATTCAGGTGGTTTGTCTTGTTATGGCATTTGTTATACACCGTAAAAATCAGCGTGTGAAGTGTGTAGATCTGCCTAGTAGGGAGCTGAGATTACATAGACAAAGAGTACGAGAAGAAGTGATGGATGACCTTTCTAATAGTGAAAAATGTCGTGATACAATTCGTATGAATAAAGAAGCTTTTTTAAAATTATGCAATATATTAGTAAGTGATGGTGGCCTCCGATCAACCCAAAGAATGTCGGTTGAAGAGCAAGTTGCTGGATTTTTACATATAATAGGAGGTGACCAGCGAAATCGTTTTATTTCTTGGGTGTATCGTCGATCTTCCTCAACTACAAGTAGAACCTTTCATAGAGTTTTGAAAGCGATATTAGCAATAGAGGATCGTTTTCTACAACAGCCTAATGGACAAACAATTTTGCAAGAAATTCGCAAGGAAAAAAGGTTTTTTCCTTATTTCAAGGTAATTTTAACTCATAAATTACTTATTATTAGATATATTTCTTAATAAATGTATTAATATTAAATGACACTATATATTTTCAGGATTGTGTCGGTGCTATTGATGGAACACATGTTCGTGTTAGAGTGCCTAGTAAAGATGTTCCCAAGTATCGTGGTCGCAAGGGATACCCGACAATCAATGTGCTGGCTGCATGTACTTTTAATTTAAAGTTTACGTACATTCTGAGTGGTTGGGAAGGCACCGCATCAGATTCAAGAATAATTAAAGATGCCTTATCTAGAGAAGATAAATTATATATTCCCAATGGTATTGATTTTTAAAAATAATAATAAGTTTTAGTTTTATTTCATTTATTAAAATTAAGACATTAATTCTACTTCTTTGCATATAGGTAAATATTATTTAGTTGATGCGGGTCTCCCTCATAGAAAAGGACTGATTGCTCCATTTAGAGGTGTTCGTTACCATTTGAAAGAATACTCAGCTCGTGGGCCTCGAAATCCAAAAGAGTTATTTAATCATCGTCATGCATCGTTGAGGAATACTATTGAACGGGCATTTGGTGTGCTAAAAAAAAGATTCCCTATAATTAGAAGTACGACCGAGCCATTTTATTCGTGTGAAACACAATCAGACATATTTCTTGCGTGTTGTATCTTGCACAACTTTTTACAAGTTGAAGATCGTGATCTTGTAGCTGAAGAAGAAGTGATAAAAGAGTTAGAAAAGGAAGTTCCTGAAGTAGAATTTTCTGCACCAAGGGACAGGGGTGAAGATGGTGCTATTGCTGATGCAATAAGAAACAGAATAGCAAATGCAATGTGGAGCAATGAAGAAACAGAAACAGAAGGTGAAAGAAGGAGATGCAGTGAAGAGAGAACAGTTGACCTGGACCCCTGTCATGGACAACTTATTTATCAAGTCCATGCTTAATCAACAATACGAAGGTCACAGGATTGATGGAACTTTCACATCTCAAGCCTATGTTAATATGGTAGCTGAGATGCGGCAAAAACTGAACATAGAACTGAATAAAGCACATTTAAAGAATCGCTTGAAAACTCTCAAAGAACACTTCGCACAATGCTATGATTTATTTCGTGGAGTAGGCTTGAGCGAATTCTCTTGGAATTCGGAAACTAAGTTGTTTGAGGCAACAGAAGATGTTTGGGATCAACTAATAGCCGTAATTATATGTGTTACTGATTGCATCATATCATTGATCTATTTTTAGTAATATATAGTTCTATTTTATTTATTTATTTATTTTTGTAGGTGAAACCTGATGCTGTTAAGTGGAAAACCAAACCAATCTTACACTACAATGAACTAGAAGAGCTATTTGCAAAAGATAGAGCTACAGGTGCTAGAGCTGAAACAGCTAAGGAGAAAAATAAACGAAGGTCTAGTACAAGTTCCGGGGACATGTTTGATGAAATCAATGATTTAATAACCGGGGGCAATGTGAATCTGGAAAGTTTAAACAATGATTATGATGTTCAGTTTGTGGCTGCAACGCCATCTCCGCACGAAGCATCTAATAGTGCAACTGAAGCTAAGGATAAGAAAAGAAAGTGTGAGGAGGAGGAGGACTTAAATAAAGGAAAGAAAAAGAAGTGCGAGGAGGAAGAAGACATAAATAAGAAGATTATGAGTTCTTTGGAAAATGTTGCAGGTGCTATTAGGGAAGGACACGCTATACTTAAAGAGAGTAACACCATACTGGAAAGGTCTCGACAACGTGTTTATACGGAAGAAGAAATATATAACGGGTTGCAGAGTATCGGTTTTGATGAAACTAAAATCTGTGAAGCATATCTTTTTCTTGTGAAGCATCCTGAAAATGCAAGGGCAATGTTTGGATGTCCAGTTCCAATGCGAAAGAAAATCCTGGAGGAAATGATGAATAAACAAGGATAAGTTTATTGTGTTTTTCTGTTTTGGAACCGTTTTTCTAAATTTTGTCATTCCATTAGACTACTGATAGGATAATTTAGGATTGTCAAGAATTAATGTTTGGTTTTTGCAATAGACTACTGTTAGGATAATTATTTTAGCAACGAATAAATGTTAGGTTTATGTTGAGTTACATTTTAAATTTAATTTTTAATCATATTACTTCTGTTCATTTTTTGTTGGTTTACTATTTGATATTGGTATGAAGAAATTATTCTGGTCTAGGGAACTTAAAGTGGTCATGTTATTTTGCTGGATTCCTTTTTAATGATCCAGGAACTATGCTTGATGTACTGGCCAGATTTTGGTGCAAGGAATTTTATTTTTTGGTTTCATTCTAGTATCATAATTTTTAAAAATTTTAAGTTCAACATGGAGGGGCGGTATTTTGTCTCATATACTGGTTGTATGATACATTTTCAGAGACTTGTTTGCTGGCTCCTGGTTATTTTGTCTCAGTATATATACTGGTTATGTTTCTGCATTTGTCTGACTGTCTGAGGTTGTTGTGCAGTTTGTTTCTTTGTATTTGCAGAGGAGGTCTTGTAATTTTGTTCAAAGCTTTTGAGAAGTCAAAATGCATTGACAAAGTGGTTTTTGATCTGAGTCTGGCAAAAGGTCTTAATGACTATACTGGAGTCATCTTAGCGGCCATTTTCATTCTCATTGATAATTTAAAGTTATAACTCGCTATGCATGACTTCCTCTCACCCAGACCAGATGTCAGATCAATATATGTTTGCTTATGAACTAATATCTCATTTCGCTCATGATTATCACCATCTACTATTCCTCATATTGGTTCACCACGAAATTATATGTTGTGTTGTCTAATATGAGGAATAATGTAACAAGTCAGGAAGCTGCTTCTAAATATTATCCAGATGTATAAAAATGTCCAAAGTAAAGTAGTTTAATTGAGTTATAGGACTATTATTCCCTCTTTATAATAAAGGTATGCACATCATTGTTAGACTAGATGAGCTAATTCTGTTATCTATAGATGTTCTTTTGTGTGATGAAAGCTGTTGCTCTATCTGCAAATTACATCAAAATGTGGGTTTAAGCATTAGCATCATACCGCATGGTACAGATAATCAGATCAATACCATATGTTGGCAGAACGGAAATGATTGGTACAGATTCTGTGGAAACAGATCACAAGAGAAGCTTATTTTAGTTCTACATCTAATTGTCAATTCAATAAGATTTAGCGTAGCAGGTAGAGACCGGTAACAGTACAGGTTGCGAAACATCAATCTTCTAATTGGTCATTGACAAACACCTTGTACCCTTGGCACATGCCAGAAAGAAGGCAGTACTCGTTCTTTGCATGGTATGTAGCCATCAAGCCTGCATTTAATAAACCAAATTCCAACATCTTGACCAGTAAATCATCAAGGAAAATCTATCCCTCGAGATACTGTAGAGCATGTAAACGGAATAAATTAAAGCTATAACTAGGTGATTGACTCCCTGAAATGGGAATTGTAGGAATGAACATTCTATAATAACATAACCACCAGCAAGGCATACTTTATATATTGAGGTACATGATATCAGAGGTAAATGCTTTAATTAGCTCACTCATACTATGAAGTCTTTTATTACAGAATTATAAGAGTTGATTATTTAGCTAGTAAAACAGAACAAATCTCATGCAATTTGCCGCATTGCCTCTATAAAAAATTAAACTCTCCGCAGTTGGTGACTAACAAACCGAGTAAAGTATCTATGTGCATATTCTTGATCCGAATTTTCTTTTCTTGTTCTAAATATGTACTTGATAGTTCTGCTGGTTTATGTCTTTTTATTCAATAGCAAGTCACTAATCTATTTTTAATAAACGTCAACAAGTATTTGCCTCCTGGAATGGTACCAGAGCAGTTTAGCACTATGAACAATTTCAGTATGCATTATTAAACTTGTTCACTGATATTCAACCTTTGAACTTGCCAGAATATAGTATTTGCACTCACCGTTCTAATTATTTTACTAATTAAATCTCGATTGCATAAGCAAACAATTTAATAAACTTCAGGTATGTAATTTGCCGGCTGGACTTTGAAGAGGGAGGAGACACCTTGACTGTGAAAAAAAACATAACAATTTTGAGGGTATTATAGTAAAAATGTACAAAAAAAAAATTTTCTTCCCAAACTCAGGAGCACAAGAGAGATTAAAATAGATGCTCTTTCCCTCCAACTCGGGAGCACACAAGAGAATCATTTTTTTCTGTTATTTCTTTTCTCTTCCCTTCTCTTTCCATCTCTTCTCTTCTTTTCTCTCCCAAAAAAACTCTCGAGCACAGTGTAAGAGTTTGTTATTTATTTACTTTTAGAATTCAATATAAAAATTTAGGATAGTAGTGTCGGAATGTATGAGCATTCCATTTTCTTCTTAGCAGGTTGCATTTGTTTTTTGAGTGTCTGTTTGGGTGGTTTTTGTATCTGTTACGGTGTTATCCCTTTTATTTTTAATTTTTTTTTTTGTTAACGTTTGCTTGTCAAAAATGAAATTTCTTTTGTAACATCAAATCTATACTTCCGAAATATTTCTTTTGGTTAAATTAATTTTTTTTTGTTTTACTAAATAAATGTTGTATTAAATGAAGAAAAATATAAAAATATTAGGGATATACTCGTCCAACTAGGGAAAAAAACTCAGCATAGAATACATGCCAACAAAACAAGCCAAAAACTACAAATTATAGTAAGATTGTAGTCAATAAATTTTAGTACATTACGGTACCCAAATAAACTAAAATTTTCCATTACAGTGGAATAGTTTAAAATACATGAATCTGAAATGATACGCTGATACCAATAAAACAAAAATTAAACACTACCACTCTTGAGTCTTACCACAAACTAAACAAGCTATCCACCACAAAAATAACAAAGTATGAAATAATCAAAAGAAAATTGAAAGGCTAAATTCATTAGAAAATAAAGAAACTCTCGGTTGTAGTAGAGAGTTGATACATGAACAATATAAAAGCATACTGAAATAATAAACACTCTTAAACTAAATAAAAAAACTAGAATACAAAGTAACATTGACTACAAACTCACAACTACATCTATACTATACTATAATAAGTAAACTAGAGGATAATTGGTAGTTTGGTAGTTTAGTTCAACCCTATTTTTTAGCCATAATTTTAGTTCAACTAAAAATAAATTTAATTAATATTTTATCTACCTAAAAACATTCCCGGGTAAGCAAAAATTTAGCCGAGAGTTTTGATCGAGAGGAGTGGCTATCTATACTATAATAAGTAAACTAGGGGATAATTGGTAGTTTGGTAGTTTGGTTCAACCCTATTTTTTAGTCATAATTTTAGTTCAATTAAAAATAAATTTAATTAATATTTTATCTACCTAAAAACATTCCCGGATAAGCAAAAATTTAGCCGAGAGTTTTGATCGAGAGGAGTGACGTGTGTGTCAGTGTGGCTATAAACTAGGGGATAATTGGTAGTTTGGTTCAATCCTATTATTTAATATTAAAAAACATATTAAACAAATAACAAATTACACTATAACAAATTAAAATTAATATTTCTAATATTAAAATTAATATTTATAATATTATATTACACCATAAACAAATTACAAAAAATTAAAAGAAACCCGTGCTTTGCACGGGTTATAAGCTAGTAATACTAATAATATACTACAAGTAGTACATGTTGGAGCTCGATTTATGCCTCGTCTACGCCCGAATCTGGTATGCCAAGAACACGTTTCAGAAGCTCCTGGAAGGAGAAGAATGCGAGGGACTGGCCCCCCGATTCACCTCCGGTGTGAGAATCAGTAAAAAGATAATGGGAACGTAAACGTAAAGCGTATGTAAACCAGTCTATTTTGTAGTGTGTATGATTGTGTCTATCACCTGATAATTGTTGTCTATTTATACTGCTTTCAGGGGTAATCCCCATTGATGGCCTTTTGATTCTCAATTATGGAGGGGGCGTTACAACGGTCGACAGTTACGTTTCACTGTCTTCGTCTGGATTAATAGGGTTCGAGCCTAATGGCTAGAAGCCCATTTACATATTATACTGGGCCCTCTAACATGTCCCCGGGCTTCGGTCGGTATGTCTATAGAGGCCGAAGTCCACTTAGACCGAACAGTCCGAGCGTTCGGTGCTCTCTTCCTGAGGGCACGTCTTTTGAGGTGACAGTTGTCTTTTATAAAAAATCGTTCTCCACGTGTCAGCATCTAGGACGAGGGTTTTGAACCGTCCATTCATCTCATCCGTTCATTACTGCTATGTATATTTAAATTCTAGTATCCTCTATGCCATTTCATTTTCTGGAAACCCGTTTTCTCAGTGCGCATTTACGGAGTGATCAACGAGTCCATCCATCTTTGAAGAATTTCCAGTTCCATACCTCTTTTCAACAAGTAAGTACTTTTCTGTTTATGTCCTCTTATGTGCTTGAATATCTTTAGATAATACCCTTGGTTTTTCCGAGATGTGATATCCCTTTAGAGTATCTTCTTTCACTTTCTTTGGTCCTGTGTACACTTAAGAACCTCTTTCGCCAAACCCCTTTTTTCTTTCCGTCGTCGTTGGTCAATTGGTACTCGGGGATTTTTCTTCGGCCATAGTTAGTTATTCTTGCTTTTATCTTTCTGTCCCCGAGTATTGGACTAACGACTCATCTTTCTTTTTCAGATTCCAATGGAAAATCTTGAATCAGGTCCTTCGGGTCATGCTGTGGGCCATTCTCCTATTTTACTTTTTGGAGATGGTACCGAATACCCTGCCGCTAATCAGTCTTCGGTCTTGAAACAAGATGACTTAGATACCTTTAGGACTAAATACGATTTTCCCGAGGGTTATCGTTGCTTTTTACCTGATCCTACGGATCGTATATACGACACCCCTGGCATATCGGTGAATGACGATCCTGAAGAGATTGCCGTTGGCCTGTCGGAAAGCGCTTTTATTTGTGGGCTTCGATTTCCCTTGTTGCCCCTTATAAAAGTTCTTTTGAGGGATATGGGTATAGCGATCGGCCAACTAGATCCGAATAGCTTTATACACATGAATGTTTTCCAGCATCGATGCTTGGAGTACGATGTCCCCACTCTGTCGGTCCTCTTTTGGCATCATTATGATTTTCGTAAAAATGCCAAATCTCCGGGGTTTTATAACATTACCCGAAGAGTGGGTCGTTCCGATTGGGCAGCTACCAACTCAAGTAACAAAAAGATGCATAACCATTGGTGTTATGTTACTGGTCCTGGTCTACATAGGTTTTCGGAATGGAGGGAGGTCGAGACGGCCGAGAGGGTTAAACTGAATACTCTTTCAGACGAAGAGAAACGTTTATACCGAAAGCTAAACACTCCCTTAGCACCTGAAAATAAACTTTCATTGTCCGTTACCAGAGATGGGTCTTGGCTAAAGGATATGATGGGTATTTCTATCATCACTTTATTTTTCCCTTGCATATATTTTTCTTTGATATCTGATTCTCCCTTTTTGTTTTCCTTTTAGTGTCTGCAGCGGCTGATATAAAAAGAAGAGCGGCCGAACGGAAGGCCTTGCTGGCTGGTGGATCTGGGAGCCCTTCTCAAACTAGTGTCGCTCCGGTACCTTCGGAGGTGGAGACTTCTCTGGTAGTTCAGGAAGTTACACCCATGCAAGCCGAAAGGGTAGAAGTCCCTTTCGATAGCGATGTCGAGATGATCCCTCAGGAAACTCTTGCTGTGGGTGGAAATAAGTCTGAAAAGAAGAGGAAAACCGATGATTCGATTCCTGTCCTGAAGACTTATCGTCCCTCCTGGGGTGTAGTGGATACCGATTCCTTTGGTGCTCCAGCTCCGATGCCTGTCAAGGAGCTAAGCCAGAATTTGTGCAGTTCTTTCATCCTCCCAGCTGATTGTCCTGTTTACGATACAGTCCCTACTGTGGAAGCTTGCGAAAACATGTTGGGGCATCTTAGTTTGGTAAGGTTTTTTCCAATCATCCCTTTCTGTCCCCATTTGTTATCCCCTCTTTTTTTTTGCAATAACTCCTGTGATATGTTTCCAGGCCGTTCCTTGGGCTGCAGCTGTGACCGCCAAGGTCAAAGATCAAGCCGTTATTATTCGGAGTTTTAAGGCAGAGATCAATCTTCTAAAGGATAAAGTTGACCCTTTGGAAAACCAGGTAAAGAAGGCCGAAAATCTTCTAGCAGAATCACAACATAGAGAAAGCCTTCTTATACAAGAGAAGAATGATCTGCTCCTTCAGAATGACGTCTTGATCGGGGAAAAGCAGAAGCTGACTAATGAGCAGAAGACCGATCGCTTGGAATTGCACCGCTTGAAGAAAGAATTGAAGAAAGCCAAGAAGATCATATCCCGATCCGAGGATAGGGGCTTCGCTGTAGGATATGATGATGTTGTTCTTGCTGCCCACAAAGCTGGTTTTGACTACAAGCAGATCCTTTTCAATCCTGAAGACGATCCAGTCCTTCGGAAGGGTGCTCCTGATGAGCCGTTGGTGGTTTCCTCCGATCCTGATTCGGAGTGATAGTATTTATTTCTTTGTAATAGGTTTATTGTTTTTCGAACTTGTGCCTTCGAGTAATGACTGTACTTTGTAGTACTTTTTGTCAATTGATTGTGATTTTCTTCCAGTTAAATTCTCCTTGCATTGCTGTTTCCGAATAACTCTTCATATAGCATTGAGTCTTTCGATATATATATATATATTCTTCAAGTAGTAAACAATACCTGATATGAACCGTAATAATTCATTTCCAAAGTAATTTTTCGGAAGTTCGAGTAATTCGAATCTTCCTTTACTTGGAGGAATCTTTTTTTCTTTTAAAAAGAAAATGTTTTGTGCTTCATATTTTTTGTGCTTCGGGTAGTCTCTTCGGACGTGACCCTGTCTTGCCCCCAAGTCGTTGTTTTGGCCGAAGGTCTTTTCTTTCGGTTTTGGGCGAATCCTGCCTCCCGAAGACCTTGGGGCGAACTGCGACTTTAAAACTTTGGTGTTGAAGAATACCTGGAAAAATTCTCCCTTTTTTTTGAACGTCGAGACTCTTAGTATTTCCCCCTCATTTAATGGTAGTTTGACCGCTTTTTCCTTAGGCACGTGTCCCAATCTGGTGTAGGGGTCATTCAAACGCCATTTCATCAGAGCCGTTGAATTCCTTTATAAATAGTGACTAGATTTGTCTGTGAATAACTTCATCTTCAATCACGTCCGAGATTTTTTTTTTTTAGTGATCCATTTTCTCCTTTTTAAACTTCTCTATCTTTCAACATAGATAACCATGTCGAGTCGAGCAGAGATGAAAAGAAGGGCAGCGGAACGACGGGCTCAGAAAAGACGTACGCCTGATAGTGGTTCTTCTAGTCTTCCTCTTTCCCAATTGGAGGGTGACATTCCAAGCATCTCTGAGAAGAGAGGTCGCATGGAGTCTAACCCTTACCGACCTTCGTGGTCTATTACAGAGTCAGATTCTTATGGAGCGTCTGCTTCGGCCGCTTCCAAGAGCTTGGCCAAGGATTTGTGCTCCTCATTTATTCTTCCTAAGGATCGATCGCTTTATGATTCTGCTGATCCGGCAGAAGCCGCTGCTAATCTCATGGGGCATTTGAGTTTGGTAAGGAATTTAGACTTCCTCCTTCCCCCCCCTTTTTTTAGTCTTTGATTTCTGATCTTCTTCGTTTATAGGCTACTCCGTGGGCTGCTTCAATAACTGATAAGGTGAAGGACCAGAATCTTCTACTGTATAATCAAGGGAAGCAGATCAGCGAAACGATTCCCTTCTTGGAGAAACAAGTAGAGAAGTTGCAGTCAGAGCTTGCTTCTGTTCGGTCGCAGAATGCCGATCTTGTCAAAGAGAACAATGCCTTGTGGCAACAAAATGACAAGATGATGGCTGATACAGAAGACTTGCTCGACTGGATGGAGCATCGAAAAGCTGAGCTTGCGCAGATGATGGATTCCGACCCAGAGGGTGTGGTCCCTTAATTTGTATTTTATTTCTGCCTTTGGGCCAACTTGGTAATTTTATCACAAGTTAATAAAACTATGGCCTTCGGGCAATTTTCTTTCTCGATCGTTTGTCGTTAAGATACTTTTTGTTTCCTATGCATATGCAGTCTTTGGATTTGTAAGTAGCTTGTATTTTGCTTTGAGCAATATTTATATATTTTGGCCATCTAGGCTACACAATTCCTACGCTCGAAGTAATTTTCGGAAATTCGAATAATTCGACTCTTTCCTTACTTGGAGGAATTTTGAAAATTTCTTTTTTCTTTTTTTTTGTGCTTCGGGTAGTCTCTTCGGACGTGACCCTGTCTTGCCCCCAAGTCGCTGTTTTGGCCGAAGGTCTTTTCTTTCGGTTTTGGGTGAATCCTGCCTCCCGAAGACCTTGGGGCGAACTGCGACTTGTATTCGGGTTTTTAATAGTTCCCAGCCAAGTAGTATCTCAGCCATTCGGGTTTATCGATGAAAATATAAATCAATTGGGCGAAATACTCAAGCCTTTATTAACAATCGATTCAACTTTACATAGTAATCATATAATTTGAATATTTCTGCGAAAAAGCTTACTGATAAAACTTTCGTAATCGGGAGGCATGCCATGTGTTTTTAATCGGAACCCCGTTCAGCTCAGCGAGTTTGTACGTTCCTGGTCGAACGACTTGAATAACAACATAAGGCCCCTCCCAATTCGGTTGAAGTTTTCCTTGTTTGTTCGGCATAGAGGTGGCTAATTCCCGAAGAACTAGATTTCCTACTTCAAAAGATCTTTTCCTTATGCCTGAATCATAGTACTGAGCAGCTTGCTGCTGATACTTGACATTTTTTAGATATGCCTTTTCCCTAGCTTCTTCCAACAGGTCAACATTAGCTCGAAGACCCCATTCATTTGTTTCGGCGTTGAATACTTTGCTTCGGTAGGATTCCAGGCCTACTTCTACTGGGACCATTGCATCGGTTCCATATGTCAGCTTAAAAGGAGTTTCTCCCATTGAAGATCTTGCCGTAGTTCGATAGGCCCATAGCACATAAGGCAATTGTTCGGCCCATAGCCCTTTGGCCTCTCTGAGCCTCTTTTTTATCCCATCAAAGATAATTTTGTTAGCGGCTTCCACCGCTCCATTTCCTTGTGGGTGACCGACAGAGCTGAACTTCTGCTGAATTCCAAAGAAAGCTAGAAACTCCTTGAATTTCTTGCCGATGAATTGTGTTCCATTGTCAGATACAAATATTTTAGGAATTCCGAATCTGAGTATTATTTGCTCCAGCATGAATTTCTTGGCTGCCTCTTTGGTAATTGAAGATAAGGGGCGTGCTTCTATCCACTTTGTCATGTAGTCAATTGCTACAATGCAATATTTGGCTTGCTTGGTGCTGGTATGAAGTATCCCGACAATGTCCACAGCCCACATGGCGAAGGGAATCAGATTTAAGACCGAAGCCATTTCTTCGGGGGGTTGCTGAAGAGTTGACACTGTTTGCACTTCTTAGAATAATCAAGTGCATCAGACCGAAGTGTCGGCCAAAAGAATCCCTGCCTTAGAATTTTGAAAGCCAAAGAGCGACCTGCCAAATGCTCTCCACAAATCCCTTCGTGAACTGCTTCTAGAGCTGTTTTTTGTTCTTCGGGATTCAGGCATCTCAATAATGGTTCAGTGGCGGACCTTCGATATATTCTTCCTGCAATCATTGTATACCTGACGACCCTGTGTCTGACTTTTTGCGCTTCGGCCTTCTCTAATGGTAATGTCCCCCTTTCCAGAAATAACCGTATGGGAGTCATCCAATCTATCCCTTGGTGAATCTCGAAATAGACCTTTTTATCAATGGAGGGTCTTTTGGCCTCGGTCAAGTAGACCGATCCTGTGAGATTTTGGGTGTCGGCCGAAGCCAATCTAGATAGCGCATCAGCTCGGCTGTTGTTTTCCCTGGCGACAGTGGTCAGCTCAAAAGATTCGAACAGTAGGGATTTTGTTCTTACCTGGGCGGCGTAAGCTTTTGTTCGGGTGTCCCTTTGCTCGTATTCTCCCGAAAAATGTTTGACCACCAGCATCGAATCACTGAATGCTCGAAGATGTCTGACTTCTAGGTTCTTTGCTAGATTCATTCCGGCGATAAGAGCTTCGTACTCAGCCTCATTGTTTGTTAAAGGGAAAGTGAAATGGATGGCTTGGCATATTTCAAAACCGTCAGGGCTTGTGAGGATTAGGCCAGCTCCGCATTTTCCGCCAGCCACCGATCCATCTGAAAACAACACCTAGAGGGGGGTGAATAGGTGTTTATGAATAACAATGCTTATTTATGAACTGTTTTGAAAAATACCGAAAACAGCTTGCTGTTTGTAATAACACAGTTTACAAATGGCACGCTGTTTAAGTCTAATATGCAATGCAGAATGAAATAAACAGTAAGTAAAATAAGACACACAATCTTTTAGCCAGGTTCGACCCCTAAACCCCTATGGTCTACGTCCTGGTCCCTTACCAAACTTGGTAAGAGAATATATTATTGATCAACTATAATCCGATTACAAGATACAACAATATATCTCCCTTATACCCTGTTGCTTACAAATGGCTTGCTGTTTCCTGTGCTGAACTAACTCTATAAGTAACACTTCCTAAGCTTACTTCTCTAGTCTAGTTCGACTCACCCTAAACGTTAAGCCAACGTTTGTATAGCAACAAATAAATACAATCTAAACAATACAAGTTTGAATGATACAACTCAACCTATGACCCTCTGAATATATATAGATATATACGAATGAAATTGGTTTGAAGGTTTAAAGAATATTGCAATGAAAGCTTTGAGTTTTTGTAAGGCTCTTTAATTTTCTGCACTGTATCGTTGATAAAAACTGAATGATATCAGTCCTTTTATAGGCGAATGAAACCAAGTGAAGATATTAATTTCTGAGCTCCAACGGACATAATTGTTACCGTTGTTTTTTATCAGATTCTGTTTGAAGAAAATGAGAGAGGAGCTAGAAGAAGAAGTGATGTTCACGTGTGTTGCAGGAGTTGTATGGACTGAGTATGGCAAAGAGCATATGGTGAAGAAATCACGTGAAGGAGACTTTGAAGAAGAAATGGTGAGAACGTGTATAGCAAGAGGTGTAGAGAATGTGTATGATAAGAAACATATGATAATGATATGTATCATATGAGAATTTGAGTGGAAGACAAGTGTATGTTTAAATTAATGAAAAGTAGAATCTTTACTTTTCTAAAATAAACATAATGAATATTGTTTTTGTCTTCATGCATGATTGAGGTATGGGAGTTAATATATTCATATATAATCAGAGGACCCATACATATAACCCTAACAAAGATTCCACTTGATGTTCCTTGAATTTCTTTATATTCGGCAAAACTGTCCAGGTTGAAACCAGCAAGCTGTTTGTGTAGCTGGTACGCCATTTGCATAAAATGGCTTGCTGTTTGATTTAAACTGATAATATAATCAGTAGGCTGTTTTTCCTGCAAAACCAAGTTAGCACATATACATATGGCATGCTGTTTTATATCTGAAATCAAGCCAAATGGCTTGCTGTTTGTTATCATCAAAACTTAGGAGTTTCAATCTCCCCCTTTTTGATGATTGCAACTAATTTAGGAGAATTATTAAAAACTCCCCCTAAATTCCTGCATCTCAAGGAGTTAGATATAAAACAGTTCGATTGATTATGGCAACCCATATAACACGACAAGCATTTAAGCAAGAAATCATTAACCAGCAAATATTCAAACAGGTCATACCAAAATAAGTTCAATACAAACCCAGACATACTAGCAGGACAAGGTTTTTAAAGATAGAGAGATAAAAGTGATCAAAGCAAACAAGTTCAAACAACACAAGTTCAGTAATTCTCCAAATTTTTCTCCCCCTTAATTCATCAAAAAAATTAAGATTCTGATGGTGCAGTCCTGGGAGCAACATGAAAGTCTTCATCTCCTTCCTTATCTGTGCCACCTTTCTCTTCTTCAGGAGCATCTTTGGCAGCAGCTTGAGCCAATTTGTCAAGCCCCAATTCAGTGTCGACTGCAGAATGAGAGGCAGAGGTGGTTCCAGCTGTCTTGAGCAACAAGTCCCTCACGAATTTCAAATCCTTGTGAAACCCTTTCATAACTGTCTTGATTGTTTGACAGTCACATGATATCACCTTAAGAGCCTGCTTGACTGCTTGCATCTCTTTCTTAAGCTCAGAAACACTTTCAGTGGAGGTAAACTCAGAGGTAGCAGGAGTTGGGTTGGATGGTTCACCAATTTCAGGAAGATCAACAGAAGGGGGTGGAGGTAAAATTCTGGTTACTAAGCCATCCACAAGCTGAATATTGTTCTGAGTTAAAGCCTTATGATCAAAGACTTCCTTGACATTGATTTTCAGGGCTTTCTTGACATCTATCCTAAAGGTTGTAAACACCTTAGTAAGAACCTGAGCCTAGGGGATTCCAGTGGTTGTTTTATCAAGAGTACTAAGCATTTTTTGCATGATAAGAGATGATATATCAAACTTCCAACCAGCTAGAATCATAGCAACCAACACCACATCTTGATTAGTGAAGTTGGACTTATTCCCCATTCTAGGACAGATGTGAGACCTAACAAGCTTAAAGATTAAATGAGCCAAAGGGGTAACTTCAGTAGTACTGGGAGGTGCAGACTCCTCAACCAAGTCAGAACCAATTAAGATAGATAGTTGATCCTTAATAGAAAAATCAGGAAATTCCAAAGCAGTTTGAGCCGTATACACATCAAGTTCGGATTCATAATCAACATCTAGAATATAGCTAAACAGAGATGTGTTGAATTGAATTTTCTTTCCATTCACAGTAGAACAAATATTACCAAATTTATCAGAATGGAGATTAGCATAGTATTCTCGAACAAGGTCAGGGTAATAAACTTTAGGTAGGTTGAGAATAAATGAATCGATTCCAACATCTTCAAACAACTTAATAATACCAACATCAGTAAGGGGAGCAATAATCTTACTGTCGAGAAGAGGAGCAGTGATGAGATTCCGAGTCCCCAACTCCATGGTAGAGAAACGTGATTCGAACTCAGGGCTGGCGAAAAGAGGAGTACCCTTCAACCTCTTCGACTCCGGAGTCTGAGAAACTTCATCGCCGCTGTTGTGAGCAACATTATCCAATTCAATCAATACTTTTTCTTTCTTTGATGAGGGTGTGTTTGCAATGAGGCCTGATTTCCTGGTTCGAGTCATGATGATTGACAGAGAGATGAAAACCCTAAAAATCGCCGATTGATGAAACCCTAGTCGCCGCTTGAGAGTGTTTTGATTGAGAGAGAAAATGAAACTAAACCGACTTCGACCCTATTTTTCTTTTTGATAATTTTTAGGGGAGAATATTTAGAGTTTAAAAACTAAATATTTAATTATAACATGATCAGATAGAATTATATGGGAAATAATATTAAGATAGAAACAAACAAGAAAAACAAAAATCCAATAAATTCTTATTTCGAACAGATGAAGGAAATTTTCTAGAATTCAAACAATTTTAACACCATATAATCATGTAGCATATATTATCAATTTTGGACACATAAATTCATATGATATCTACTTTCACACAAATGGTAAGCCAGAGATGGAATAACAAACAGTATGCCATGTATAATATGTAACTGGAACAAATGGTAAGCTGACCTGTCCAGAACTCATCTTCCAGCACGCTGTTTTACATAGAACACATACCTAGTTGCATTCGAATGACTGAAAATCTCTCTTCGGCAAGAGGTTTTGTGAAAATATCGGCTAGTTGGAATTCAGTTGGAACAAAAACCAACTCTATCTTGCCCTTAGCAACATTATCTCTCAAGAAATGGTGTCGAACATCAATATGCTTCGTTCTTGGATGATTCACCGGATTTTTAGAAATGCTAATGGTGCTAGTGTTGTCACAGTTGATTGGAACTTTTCTACACTTGATATCAAAGTCCCTTAGAGTTTGAATCATCCATAGAAGTTGAGAACAACAGCTCCCAGCTGCTAGATACTCCCCTTCTGCAGTGGATAAAGCAACCGAAGTTTGTTTCTTGCATTGCCAAGACACTAGGCTTTGTCCAAGAAATGTACAAACACCACTAGTGCTTTTTCTATCAATTAGGCAACCTGCATAATCTGCATCACTATACCCAACAAGATCAAAAGTATTTGTGATAGGATAGAACAAACCAAGAGAAATGGTACCACTTAAATATCGAAATATTCTTTTAATGGCATTTAAGTGAGATTCTTTAGGGTTTGATTGAAACCTTGCACAAACACATACACTATACATTATGTCAGGTCTAGAAGCAGTTAAATACAGTAGGCTTCCAATCATACCTCGATACCTTTTGATATCAACAGCCTTACCACTTTCATCTGCAAACAGCTTGCTGTTTTGCATCATAGGAGTTGATTTTGACTTAACATCTTCATAACCGAATCTCTGGAGTAGATTTTTTGTATACTTGGATTGATGTATAAAAATTCCATCCTTAGATTGCTTGATTTGAAGACCCAAGAAATAATTGAGCTCACCCATCATGCTCATTTCGAACTCACTATGCATACACTTAGAAAACCACTTACACATAGATTCATTAGAAGCTCCAAAAATAATATCATCCACATATATTTGAACAATAAGAATATCTTTACCATCTTGCTTAATAAATAATGTGGGATCGATTTTACCTCGAATAAAACCATTTTTGATGAGAAACTTACTAAGCCTTTTGTACCAAGCCCTTGGAGCCTGCTTTAAACCATAAAGAGCCTTCTTTAGCTTGAAAACATAGTCTGGATACTGTTCATGTTCGAATCCAGGAGGCTGTTTTACATAAACTTCCTCTTCCAGCAAGCCATTTAGGAATGCGCTCTTTACGTCCATTTGATATAGCTTGAATTTCTTGAAACATGCATAGGCAAGAAGCATCCTTATTGATTCCAAACGAGCAACAGGAGCATAAGTTTGATCAAAGTCAATGCCTTCTTGTTGATTATATCCTTGAGCCACAAGCCTTGCTTTATTTCGAGTAACGGTGCCAAATTCATCAACTTTGTTCTTAAACACCCATTTTGTTCCAATGATTGAAGCATCTTCTGGTGGCTTAACAAGTTCCCAAACTTCACATCTTTCAAACTGATTTAATTCTTCTTGCATAGCCATGATCCAATTCTCATCTTCTAATGCTTCATTGATATTTTTTGGTTCTTCTTGAGCTAGGAAAGCTGCATGAGCACCATAATTTGCTTTTCCTCTTCTTGTAGTAATTCCATCAGTAATATCACCAATGACTAACTCAGGTGGATGATTCTTAACCGTTCTTGTTGCCCTTGGTAAAGAATGTTGAGCTATTTCTTCATGAGTTTTCCTTCTTATCTTTTCTCGAGGTGACTGATCTTTTTCATCATAAATAGGTAGTTTCTCAGTAGTCCTTGATCCTCTAGGGCCTTCCAAAGACATTTTTCCAATCCTGGAGATTGTATTTTCCATTTCAGCTTGCTGTCTTGAACTTTCAGCATGCTGATTGTTATTGTCTACATCATCCTTGACTTGCTGACTTTCTTCTTCATCTTCATCTTCAGTTTGCTGTTCTGAACTTTCCTCTTGCTGATTTGCACTGCCAGTTTGCTGATTTGCACCTCCAGCTTGCTGATTTTCACTTCCAGCTTGCTGATTTTCACTTCCAGCTTGCTGTCCTGCAAAATCTTCCTCATCTCTTGGTAGATCATTGTTAGGTTCTTGAAAAGTAACATCAATAGATTCTTCAACAATATTTTTATTAACATTATAAACTCTATAGGCTCTACTTGTTAAAGAATAACCAAGAAAAATAGCCTCATAGGATTTAACATCGAATTTACCATCTTTACCAATTGTCTTGAGCACAAAACACTTGGAGCCAAAAATCTTGAAGTAACTGATATTAGGCTTCTTGTTTCTTAACAATTGATATGGAGTTTTATCCAAAATTGGCCTGATTATAATTCTGTTTAACAAATAGCATGATGTATTCACAGCTTCGGCCCAAAAACTTCTAGGCAGCTTGCTTTCTTGCAGTAGAGTCCTTGCTGTTTCTTGAAGTGACCTATTCTTCCTTTCCACCACTCCATTTTGCTGTGGAGTCCTTGGAGCAGAAAATTCATGGGAGATTCCTCTTTGTTCACAATATGTAATGAATTTCTCATTAACGAATTCACCTCCTCTATCACTTCTTATACCTACAAGTCTTGTATCATGCTTGTTCTCAAGTAATTTAATCAGTTTCTCAAATTCATCAAAAGCACAATCTTTAGTACGAAGAAACAATACCCAAGTAAATCTAGAAAAATCATCTACAATTACAAAACCATATTGTTTACCTCCAAAACTTTTATAAGCTTCAGGACCAAATAAGTCCAAGTGCAGAAGCTCTAAAGGTTTAGAAGTAGATACCATTTTCTTTGCTTTGTGAGTACTTCGAATTTGTTTCCCCAATTGGCATGCTGAACATACTTCAATCTTAGAATATTTCAGTTTTGGTAGACCTCTGACCAGATTCTTGCTTGATAGTTTATTAAGCAGGTCCATGTGTGCATGACCCAACCTCCTATGCCATATATATGGATCATTGTCGATTGCAGCCAAACAGCATGCTGTTTCCTGCATTTCGAAATCTAATACATATATATTTCCTTCCCTTCTAGCAACTAGGGGGATTTTGTTAGCACCAATAGTAATAACAGTTTTATCTATGCCAAATTTAACAAAATGTCCATCATCAAATAGTTGAGTGACACTAAGTAGGTTATATGAAAGACCTTTGACATATTGAACATTTTTAATCGAAATATTACTATTGCCAATGGAACCAATACCAAGTATTTTAAGAGTCTTGCTATTGCCAATGGTAACTCTTCCTCCTTTCTTCATTTTGAGACTCATAAATTGAGATTTGTCTCCACACATATGTCTAGTGCATCCGCTATCCAAAATCCATTTATTTGACTTTACTTTAGCGGTAAGACATATCTACAAAACAAACAAATACCAATTTAATGTTTTGGAACCCATATAGGTTTGGGTCCAGATTGGTTAGTAGCAAGAATGTATAACACATTTAAATCAGCTTTCTTGATCCACTTTTGGATCACTTTTGGTGACTGTTGGTAAGCTGTTTGTCTTCTGTCAGGAGCATTCTGGCGTGCTGTTTGCCTTCTGACTGGCCTCTTCTGGTAAGCTGTTTTCCTTTTGGGGTTTACTTGAACTACACAGTGTTTTTCCAGATGTCCTTTTCCTCCACACTCGTTGCATATCTTCCAAGGCATGGCATAATTGTATGGTATGCCATTTCTTCCATCGTATTTGAGTGCACCAAGTTTGTTGTTTGATTTCATGCCAACTCCTTCTCTGACCAAGGGAACATTTGCCTTTTTCATCATTGTCTTTAAACTGTCTTCACCTTGAACAAATGTTTCCATTCCTTTCTGAAGGTCTTTGACTTCTTTTTCTAGAAGAGAAATCAATTCAGCTTGCTGTTTGACAAGTTCAGCTTGCTGTTTTCTCTTTTCAGCAGTTTTTGAGGATTCGGCTTGGCTGGATTCTTTATGCTTGAATGATTTTATACATTCATCTTTTGCTTCAATATCTGCCTTCAAGTTTCTGAGTTCCTTCATGAGTGCTTCATTCCTTTGTAGAATTACTTTGTTGACACCTTCGAATTGAACTAGTTTCTCTTTTAAATCCGTGATTAAATCATCATGATTTAATTCTGGAGCCTTCTCAGCCATTAACTCAGAAATAATATTCTTCAACTGATTGTTCTTCTTTTCCAGCTTGCCATTCTTATTTTTCAGTTCCATGTACTCAATAATGGACACATTACTTGGTACCTGCATGGTTAGTTCTTCTAGAATAAAAGGAGAGGAGAGTAGATCAGAATTAATTGAGTTTACCTCACTTGCATCATCTTCCGAATCTGAAAAATCACTCTCTACAAGACCTTCTTTTATGGATCCTTGTGAGCTTTCTTCATCATTTAGACCTACAAGTGCCAAATTCACCATGTCTTCACTTGAGTCATCACTGGAGTCTGAGTCATCATCACTCCAAGTCAGTAAGGCCTTTGCTTTTCTTCTGTCTTTGAAACCAGCAGGCTGTTTTGACTTCAGCTTGTAACAGTCTCTTTTAAAATGGCCTGGCTTGCCACATTCGAAGCAATTTTGTTCCTTAGCTTTCTTGTTGATGTTGAAATTTGCTCTTTCCTTTTTCATTCTATTTTTCTTCTCAATCAGTCTCTTGATCTTTTGTGAAATGAGTGCCATTTCTTCATCAGATTCTTCATCAGAATCTGTCAGCTTGCTGGATGCAGTGGCCGGCTTGCTGTTTGTGGAATGAAAAGCCAAATTCTTCATTTTGGCTAGAGGAACCCTAGCACCTTCAACCTGACTTTTATTTATTTTACTTTCAAACTGTTCTAGCTCAGCAAAAACAGCTAGATGATCCATGGTGTCGATTGTTGAGGATGATTCCAAAGCCGTGACCTTAGCCTCATAAATAAATGGTACAGCACTTAACACTTTCATGTTAATTTCATCCTGTGGAATATCCTTTCCAAGTCTCTTTAAGGAGTTTATAGTAACCTGGAATCTTGCTTGACCTTCCTTGATAGTTTCATCTTCATTGAGCTTGAAGTTTCCAAAGTCGTTCATTAGTTTGCTTAGCTTCACCTTTCTCAAAGTTGTTGATCCTTCATGGTAGGTTTCCAAAGCATCCCACATTTCCTTTGCTGTCTTTATAGAAGAAACTTTATCATACTCAGCTTGGTCTAATGCATTCATTATAGAATTTCTGGCTTCTCCATTTTAACCACATTTGATAATCTCATCGGGAGTAAGATCATCAACATCTTTTGGATTGTTCTTATCATCCAGAAATTCGAAGTCTCCTTTTTGCACCACTCTTAATACCAGGGGTCTCTTGGACAAGAATGTTTCCATTCTACATTTCCACCAGTTGTAATTTTCTGATCCAGTGAGGAGAGGAGCTCTATAATCTGATTTAGCTTCGAGATATTGTTCACCCATGATCGATACCTTCCTGTTACAGAAATATTAGTATACCTCGCTCTGATACCAATTGAAAACAACACCTAGAGGGGGGGTGAATAGGTGTTTATGAATAACAATGCTTATTTATGAACTGTTTTGAAAAATACCGAAAACAGCTTGCTGTTTGTAATAACACAGTTTACAAATGGCACGCTGTTTAAGTCTAATATGCAATGCAGAATGAAATAAACAGTAAGTAAAATAAGACACACAATCTTTTAGCCAGGTTCGACCCCTAAACCCCTATGGTCTACGTCCTGGTCCCTTACCAAACTTGGTAAGAGAATATATTATTGATCAACTATAATCCGATTACAAGATACAACAATATATCTCCCTTATACCCTGTTGCTTACAAATGGCTTGCTGTTTCCTGTGCTGAACTAACTCTATAAGTAACTTCCTAAGCTTACTTCTCTAGTCTAGTTCGACTCACCCTAAACGTTAAGCCAACGTTTGTATAGCAACAAATAAATACAATCTGAACAATACAAGTTTGAATGATACAACTCAACCTATGACCCTCTGAATATATATAGATATATACGAATGAAATGGGTTTGAAGGTTTAAAGAATATTGCAATGAAAGCTTTGAGTTTTTGTAAGGCTCTTTAATTTTCTGCACTGTATCGTTGATAAAAACTGAATGATATCAGTCCTTTTATAGGCGAATGAAACCAAGTGAAGATATTAATTTCTGAGCTCCAACGGACATAATTGTTACCGTTGTTTTTGATCAGATTCTGTTTGAAGAAAATGAGAGAGGAGCTAGAAGAAGAAGTGATGTTCACGTGTGTTGCAGGAGTTGTATGGACTGAGTATGGCAAAGAGCATATAGTGAAGAAATCACGTGAAGGAGACTTTGAAGAAGAAATGGTGAGAACGTGTATAGCAAGAGGTGTAGAGAATGTGTATGATAAGAAACATATGATAATGATTTGTATCATATGAGAATTTGAGTGGAAGACAAGTGTATGTTTAAATTAATGAAAAGTAGAATCTTTACTTTTCTAAAATAAACATAATGAATATTGTTTTTGTCTTCATGCATGATTGAGGTATGGGAGTTAATATATTCATATATAATCAGAGGACCCATACATATAACCCTAACAAAGATTCCACTTGATGTTCCTTGAATTTCTTTATATTCGGCAAAACTGTCCAGGTTGAAACCAGCAAGCTGTTTGTGTAGCTGGTACGCCATTTGCATAAAATGGCTTGCTGTTTGATTTAAACTGATAATATAATCAGTAGGCTGTTTTTCCTGCAAAACCAAGTTAGCACATATACATATGGCATGCTGTTTTATATCTGAAATCAAGCCAAATGGCTTGCTGTTTGTTATCATCAAAACTTAGGAGTTTCACCATCAACAAATAACTTCCAATTTCCCGGAGTCTGGATCAATTTTTCTTCAACCTGCAATTCTTCGGAGCCCGAGAACGAGCATTCTACGATGAAATCTGCCAGGGTTTGTGCTTTTATGGTTGTTCTCGGTACATATTCTAGATCAAATTCCCCCAGCTCGATAGCCCAAGCGACCACTCTGCTTGAAGCTTCATGTCTCTGAAGTATTTTTTTCAAAGGCTGATCGGTGATAACCTGGATCGTCCTCCCCTGGAAATAATGTCTTAGTTTTCTGGAAGCCATTACTAACCCATAAGCAAATTTTTCGGCGTTCGGATATCTGGTTTTCGCCTCTTTGAGCATATGGTTGATGTAAAAAACTGGATATTGATTTCCATCGTGGTGCTTTACCAAGACAGCTCCTAATGTCCGGTCGTTCGCAGCTAAGTAAAGCTGTAGAGTTTCTTGCGGGCTGGGTCGCATTAGTAATGGGGCTCTTGTTAAATACTCCTTGATGTCTTCGAAAGCTTTTTCGCACTTTGGACCCCAGGAAAATGTCTTCGTTCCTTTCAAGACCTCAAAAAAGGGTAAAGTTTTGTCGGCCGATCGAGAGATGAATCTCCGAAGAGCAGCCAGTTTTCCTATCAATTTTTGAATGTCTCGGATTGTCTTCGGAGTTTCCATGTCAATGACTGCTTTTATCTTTTCTGGATTGGCCTCAATGCCTCGTGCACTTACCATATAGCCAAGAAATTTTCCGCTGAATACCCCGAAGGTGCATTTGTTTGGATTAATCCGCATGTTGTTTTTCCTTAGAGTCTCAAAACATTCTTTCAAGTCTTCCGCATGATTCTGAAACAGAGATTTTACTATCAAATCGTCCACATAACACTCCATGTTTCTCCCGATCTGATTCTTGAAGACGGTGTTAATCATTTTTTGGAAAGTGGCTCCTGCGTTCTTTAATCCGAAAGGCATGACAATGAAGGCATATGTCCCTTTTGGGGTGATGAAAGCTGTTTTCGGGATGTCTTCGGACCTCATTGCAATTTGATGGTAACCCGAAAAGGCATCTAGGAAGCTTAGAATCTCGTACCCTGATGTGGCGTCGATGAGCTAATCAATATTGGGGAGTGGATAGTGATCCTTGGGGCAGGCAAGATTAAGGTCGGTATAATCTACACACATTCTCCATTTGCCGTTCGCCTTTTTGACCACCACCACATTAGCTAACCATTCTGGATATTTGATTTCTTCGATAAATTCTGCCTCTAGGAGCTTCTCCACCTCTGACTGGATTACCTTTTGTCTTTTCATGGCGAAGTTCCTCTTCTTTTGTTTGACTGGTTTAGCTCCATCTTTGACATTCAAGCTATGCTGGGCAATGTTCGGATCAAGTCCAGGCATGTCTTCAGGACCCCAGGCAAATACGTCATGATATTCTCTGTTTACAGCAATTACTTTCTCCTTCAGTTCTGCGTCCATATTCTTTCCGATTCGAATCATTTTCCCCGAAGTACCTACATACAGTTCGACCTCTTCGGTTTCCACAGCTGGTTCGGCTATCGGATTTGAGAGATCGGCCCCAAATCTCTCTAACTCGATACTCATGGTGTGGTGGCTACCTTCAGCTTGATCATTAACGCGTCGTTTCTTTTTACCTTCGGGTTCGGTTTCTCCTTCGGATTTGTCCAGATCCTCTAACATGATAATTCTTGCAGCTTTTTGATCTCCTTTCATTTCACCAATGCTAAAATCGGCAAGGAATTTCAACTTCAAGTGTGGTATTGAGGCTACAGCTTGAAATTCTGTCAAGGTCGGACGTCCCAGAATGCCATTATATGGGCTGTCTACTCGAACAACATAGAACTTCACTTGTTTCTCCACCGTACAAGGTGGTTTGCCTAACATCAGGGACAATGTGATTGTCCCTTCAATCGGGACTGGTGAATTTCCAAAACCGTAGAGCGGAGGTTCATTGCATGATTCGAGTTGTTCTCCTCCCAAATTCATCTTTTCATAAGTCCGATGATACAAAATGTTGACCGAACTACCACTATCAATTAGGACCTTCCATACTTTATTTTGCCCAATGATCGGATTTATTACCAGGGGATCTTCATGTGGCCAGATAACATCCTCGTAGTCTTCCTCAGTGAACATTATGGCCAGTGGCTGTTTGACCTGTGGAGTGCGCTGATACAAATTATAGACCTGGCAGGCATACCTCTTTTTGGCTGTTTTGCTGCATCGGTCTAGTATTGTGCCTCCCATGATGGTCTTCACCTCCCCTCTATATCTTGGGGCTTCGTCTCTATCTCTTGGCCTTGGATTGTCATCGTCTTCATGCCGGCTTTTGGTGTCTTTCTGACCATGATCGCTTCTTTTAGGTTCTAACCGATCTCTTAAGTCTTTAACGAACTGATTTAAATCGCCAATTTTCACCATTCTTTCTATCAACCTCTTCAAATGGAAACATTCATCGGTGTTATGACCTTTGTCTTGGTGATAATCACATTATTTGTTTTCGTTTTTCTTATGATCGGGCACCCTCATCTTCGCAGGCCTTCGGAAGTCTGGTCTCCCTTTGATTTCGTTTAGTATTTTGGAAATGGGAGCATTTAGAGGCGTAAACACCATCGGCTCTCTTTCTTTCTTCGGATCATTTTTCCCCTCGTTCCTGTCATTATCCCGCTTATCCTCTCGTCGGGACTCGTCTTTCCTTCGGTCGTTTTTTCCTGTGTTGCCCCTTTTCTTGTCGTCCTTGGTAGATTCTTTGTAGCCATCAATAGACTCCAGGTTCCTTCGGATTTTCTCTCCTCGAATATAAATATCGTTGAGTGACTTTGGGGGCACATCATATAAGGACGATCGAAGCTTCCTGCCTTTAACCGAATCGAGGCCTGCTGTTAGGAATCCTGCCGCCTTGACCTTGTCCAGATTAGTGACCATACCAGCCTCTTCTTTAAATCGGGCCAAGTAGTCTCCCAATTCTTCATCAGGTCTTTGACGACAATGAATGAGAGATTCGGTATCCTTTTCTCTTCGGCATAGATGGGAATAGTGCCTCAAAAACTTGCTCTTCAGGCGATCGTAGGAAGGTATCGATCTAGGCCTCATCGATCGGTACCACAGGGAAGCTGAGCCCTTTAAATACGTTTTAAACATTTTACAGAGCATAATATCATCATGACCCATACCTGTCATCAAACTTTCGTATTTCTCGCAGTGATCCTCTGGGTCCCCCCTACCATTAAATTCGGTCATCTTTGGGAATTGGCGCCCAGGAGGTGGCCTGTACTGTTCAATCTCTTCAGTTACAATAGGCTCTCGACGCATCCTCTTCTGATCTCCAAACATATATTTTTCCATTCTTTGGAGTCTGTCCTTCCACTGGGAACATGTGTCTCCTTCTTCTGAATCTGAAGGGGGTAAGGAGTATAATTCCGATTCCGAGGAATCATCCGGGTTTATTCGTGATCTCTTTTCTCTCCTGCCCTCGGAGACTGTCTTTCGGGGCTCATCTTCAGGAATTTCCTATTCAACCCGGAGGGATTCTCGTGCCAGCCTTTCCTCTAATTCAATCTCCTCACGTCTGAGCTTGATAGCCTGCAGCCTTAGCTCATCCGCCTTCTTTTGTAGAGCCTTTCTCTGAGCCTGCTGGGATCCCTCTGCTTCAGAAGCTTTTCCTTTTTCATTCAGTCGCCTTAGTTCTTCGGGGTTTGTTTCTGTTGTGCGGTTGAGATCTTCAGGATCTTCAGGTGACATGGTTTACGAAAAAAGCTTATACGTTCCCACAGACGGCGCCAAATGTTGGAGCTCGATTTATGCCTCGTCTACGCCCGAATCTGGTATGCCAAGAACACGTTTCAGAAGCTCCTGCAAGGAGAAGAATGCGAGGGAATGGCCCCCCGATTCACCTCCGGTGTGAGAATCAGTAAAAAGATAATGGGAACGTAAACGTAAAGCGTATGTAAACCAGTCTATTTTGTAGTGTGTATGATTGTGTCTATCACCTGATAATTGTTGTCTATTTATACTGCTTTCAGGGGTAATCCCCATTGATGGCCTCTTGATTCTCAATTATGGAGGGAGCGTTACAACGGTCGACAGTTACGTTTCACTGTCTTCGTCTGGATTAATAGGGTTCGGGCCTAACGGCTAGAAGCCCATTTACATATTATACTGGGCCCTCTAACAGTACCAAATCCTAAACCAATCGAGCACATCATACTAAGCACGAGTAATATATTTTTGGTTTGATGAGGGACCCTCTCAAATATTTTCTCCTTACCTAGAGTGGGGATAGTTGGATCCTCTTTAATAATGTCCATGGGACCTTGCTCATTACGAAGATAGTTAACTTTATTAGCCTTGTAAGTCTCAACTAGAGAAAGTATCATTGAAGCCCCCATGTTAACCAACACCCATATTGTAAAATCCAACCCAATAAATGTGCTATAAAATTAGTTTAATATTCATGCTATTTACGAGTAGATTTTTGAATTTCATTTTTATTAAATTTGTAATTTAAAATATATAAAATACTAAAAAAAATTCAAGTAAAGTAATTTTTTAAAAAACAAATTTTCCATAAAGTTTAACAACTAATATTGATGAGAAAGAAAATGCACTACACATATTTCTAGCGAATTTTAAGTTGGGGCACAATGACAATATGTGTAGTTGTGGCACTACACATATTGTCTTGGGAGTACTAGTATTTGAGTGGGTTAATACTAGGCTACTAGCGCTAGTATTAGTGCAGGAAAGACCAACGGAATTTGTGGAAGCGAGTAATAAGCTAACTAGACTAATAGGTGCATGGGCTGATGGGCAGTGTCAAACAAGACTACTTCCAATGCTATACAAGGTGAAATGCTTTCCCAAGACAATAATAATAGGAGTATGAAACTTAACAAAAAAATTATAATTATAATAATAATAGGAGTATGAAGTAGGATACATTATTGTAACAAACAAAACTGTTAGAAATCCTATTAATTATTTTTAGAGTAAATTGCAGAAAAGTGGCTTGAACTAAAATTTTTTTGCAGAATGATGGCCAATGTATTAAAGTGAACATTTTGGGGGCCGAACAAAATATTTTAAGCAATAAAATGGCTCCGTTCAGCCTAGCCTTAACACCGTCAAATCTATTAGGGGTATTTTTGTCGGTTCACAATTCTTATAACTCTAATTTCACAAATTTCACTCCAGAACTCAGCATTCAGACAGTAATTCACCGACTCGTCCCTTCACCACCGTTCGTCAACACCCGCCTCAACCTCTTCATTCAACCACCTCATGTCCTTTCCGCCCCACCTCATGTCCTTTCCCGTCCACCATGTCCTCAACCTCCGTTTATCTCTCAACCTCCGTTCATCCCTTCTGACCGTCCCACCCCCTTTAACCTCACCGACCACAACAACTTCCACATCTCAACCATTCAACTCCAACCTCAACACTTCGTTCAACCTCCAAGCCTCCACCATTCCACACCATCATCGCCGAGCAACCTTCAACCATCTCCTTTTCCCCTCCTTCCTCCATCCACCTTCAATTCAAACCCAGTCCACCTCCTTCCTCCATCCACCTTCAATTCAAACCCAGTCCACCTCCTTCTCTCCTTCAACCCCGTTCGTCATCTCATCCCTCAGCCTGCAACCACCTCGCGCACCATCATTCCCTTTGTTCTTCATTCCAACAAGCCGCCCCATTTCGAACTCTCAAACCTCGCCATTCACCATCTCACCTCCCACACCTGAGCTTCCCCAATTCCTTCTCCTCCATCCCTCCATTACTCCTGCCTTCACCAATCTCTACCACGCCATTTCTTCCCCAACAATCCTCTTCTTCCATTCCACCCATCTCCCCTCCGTTTTTCTCAACAGCACCTGCAAACAACGAACCAACAGCCTTCCTCCCCATTTTATTAACTACCGCGCTTCCCCTTCATCCTTCTACTGCTCAACCCATTTCTTCCTTTTCTCTTCACCGCCCGCCTCACCTCCGCACATCCATAACCACCACTGCTACAACCAACCTTCTTTCCTCCCCTTATCATCTCGCATCACCACCATAGTACCTCCTCCTTCTACAATTGCACTACCCTACACCTCCGTTCATCGCGAATTGAGTGATGGAGAAAGGAGAGGAACGAGGTGGGGCTGCAGGATGGAGAATGAAGGAGTTGAACGGAGGTGATGCAGGGGACGGTTTGAAGGAGGTTGGAGGAGTGAAGATGTTGTTGTAAGGAATGAGAGATGAAGGAAATGGGTGGAGATGATGGTGGACGGCGTGGAGTGTGTGGGCGCTGGAGAATTAAGAGTGGCGGTGGAGTACGGAGGAGAGGCGGATTGGTAGGGGAACAGTGGTGAAAGAGGGTGGAGGAGGAGGAAGGCTGAAATGCGGTGGAGTAAGGGTGAATGGAGGTGATGTGCTAGTAGAAAGGGCAGTGATGGTGTTGACTGTGTTGTTGAGGGAGATAGAGTCGGGGGATTGTGGCTGCGTTGAATGAACGGAGAAGGAGGGAGTGGGAGTAATGAAGATGGAAAATTGTGAACTGACAAAAATACCCCTAACAGACTTGAGGGTGTTAAGGCTAGGCTGAGCGGAGCCATTTTATTGCTTAAAATATTTTGTTCGGCCCCCAAAATGTTCACTTTAATACATTGGCCATCATTCTGCAAAAAAAATTTAGTTCAAGCCACTTTTCTGCAATTTACTCTTATTTTTAGAAAAAATGTTCAAAATTTAATTGGTTTTTTATATTCCGTGTGTTTATGATAAAACTTTTAGGGATGATAATTACTTTGATTAGATGGATATCTAATCCAAAATCCGTAATGTTTTAATAATTGTTTGATATATTAATATTTATGTAATTGGTATAAATTGACGAATAATGCTAATATGATAGTGTGGGACCCACAAGGGTGACGTGGCAGGAGGCCCATCAATGCTGACGTGGTAGGTGTGGGGTCAACAATTGCTGACGTGGCAGAAGTGGGACCCACCTGTGCTGACGTGACATTTGCTGACGTGTTAGAAGTGGTGCATTAGTAGGGATGGAAAAAAAACCGATCCGACGGATACCCGATCCAATTCGATCCGATTGGATCTACCGAACCCGATTTTTTGGATTTGGATTTGATTTTTAGACCCGAAAGAGTTTGGATTTGGATTTGGATATTAGCTATATCCAACCCGATCCAAACCCGAAACCCGAAAACCCGATCCAAACCCGATCCAAACCCGAAACCCGAAAAAAACCCGATATATATACATATATAAATTATAATTATATATATTATAATTTATTCCTTAAAAATAAATACCCGTTACTTAGTTACACTAGGTAATTTTGTTCAGGCAATTTTGATACACATGCTGTGCTACTATGAAATTTCTTAGTTCAGGCAATTTTGATACACATGTTGTGCTACTGCTAGTCTTCTAGTCTACACTCTGTCTCTGAATATTTATGTGGATATTTATTTGCAATTGTATTTAAATTTTTATGTCTTTAGATATTAATAGTGGTGTAACTTGGACTTATTTATTTTCATGTCTCTGAAATTTAGATATTTATTTACTATTGTAATTTTAATTTTTATGAAATTTAGCTTAAAAAAATATTACTATACTACTTTTTTTTACAAAGAATTAAAAATTTCGGGTTTGGATAAAACCCGAACCCGATCCAAACCTTTTGAATTTCCAAATCCATTTGGATTTGGATCGGGTTTGGATTTGGATATCACAGATATCCAACCCGATCCAACCCGTTGCCATCCCAATGCATTAGGTAATAATAGTGTTGCATTTGTTGTTTAAAGTGTTGTATTAACTACTTCTCTTACCAGAATGACGAATCTATTTTTTAAGTTATTTTTCCAACATTCCAAACGTACGGATGTCAAGATCTAACGATTTTAGTGATAAGGTAAATTTTTAAAAAATTCGCTAGAAGTATTTGGTTTGATTTTATAACGGTCAAATCGGTCAAAGTAGACTTTCTTTTTAACTAGTCTTGTCCCGAATGCTGAATCTATTTTCTAAATTATTTTTTCGATGTTCCAAATGTACGGATGTCAAGATTTAACGATTTTAGTGATGTGGTAATTTTTTTTTAAAAAAACTAGTAGTATTTCATTTGGTTTTATAATGGTTAAACCGGTCAAAGTAGACTTTCCTTTTAACTAGTCTTGTTCCGAATGCTGAATCTATCTTTTAAAATTAATTTTTCGACGTTCCAAACGTACGGATGTCAAGATCTAACAACTTTAATGTTGTGGTAAATTTTTAAAAAAATTGCTAGAAGTATTTCGTTTGGTTTTATAACGGTCAAACCGATTTAAGTAGACTTTCCTTTTAACTAGTCTTGTCCCGAATGCTGAATATATATATTTTTTAAATTATTTTTTCGACGTTCCAAACGTACGGATGTCAAGATCTAACGATTTTATTGATGTGGTAAATTTTTAAAAATTTTGCTAGAACTATTTCGTTTGGTTTTAACGGTCAAACCGGTCAAAGTAGACTTTCCTTTTAACTAGTCTTGTCACGAATGCTGAATCTATTTTTTTTAATTATTTTTTCAACGTTCCAAACGTACGGATGTCAATATCTAACGATTTTAGTGATATAGTAATTTTAAAAAAAAATCCAAGATATATTTAGTTTGATTTTTTAATGATCAAACTGGCCAAAGTAGAGTTTTCAATTTAAAATGCTAGTTTAAAAATTCCTAAATTATATTTTTTAAAATGCTCGTTTATCCAAATTTATAAAATGACAATACATTTTAAATTTTTCTAAAAAAAATTGTATTTTATAATACAAAAATTGTAATGAAAGTACAACACAGATGACACACATAAGCAGCAAACCATCAAACATTTAGCAAAAAAATATTGATAACCATTTTTGTTTGACTATATTTGTTGAATCAATGAACCTCTGGTGTATTATTCATTGGACCCTTAGCCAAAATTTTACAATATCAAGATGGCCAATTAATATAACCAATCATTTTACATAATACCCTGGGAGACGGAGATGCTCTAATAAAAATAATTTAAAGATAACTGATGATTCATCATAATTGATGAATTTGCAGATAACAAGAATATTTAAAGGGCTTATAGAAGATACAATTAACTTATTTGTAACAGAAGTAGAAGACATGAACAGAAAAACCAACAGATATTATTTTAGGACTCCATATATTAAATAATATTTATTGATTTACTTTCTTCAAAAAAAATATTTATTAATTTATTTATTCTAATAATGGGATCGGTTAACCGCAACAGCAAATCGGTTTCGATGTTTTAATTTTTTGGTTGACGATTTTATATGAATCAATTTTTAACGTTTCAGTTTTGAATTTATTCTGTATTTGGCTCCGCCCATATTCAACCAATGGCACTTCTGGGGTAAAAATTGGAACCATGATCAGGAAGGAATATTATCATTTTTTTTTGATAAACCAAATACGTATATTAAAAAAGAGCAACAAGCTGCTAGAGATACATCATCAAGAACCATTTGAGAGACTCAAACATACAATAGACATAGTGCCTGTTTGGCTGAAGGGGTAAAAAGCCGGTTTTCAAATTATTTGGACAAAACGGCCGTATTCAATTTTGATGGATTTGGTAAAATTGCTGAACCTACTTATTCTATATAAATAAGTTGATAAGTTGGAAGTTAGAAATTCTAATTCTCAATTTTCAACTTATTCTTATTTCTCGATATATGTAATATATAATATTTTTCAAATTTTTAAAATTATATATCTTTTGATCCGTTCATTAAAAAATTGATATGTATATATCAAATTTCTCTACTCATCGATATCTATCCATTGAGATCCATTGATATATATTAAAAAACAAATATTATGAAAATAATAAAAAAAAGTTAACTTATAAGTTCTGATTTACAAAACACTATTTATAATTTAAACACTCAAACACGAAAATATAAGTTATAAATTACAATTACTTAATTCATATAAATTACTTATTACATTTAAGTGGTAAGTAACTTATTTTAAGATATCTCAAACGACCCCATAAGATTAAGTAAAAAGCCCATACTATTCATACTACTATGAAAGACCTAGACCTCAACATAGGTAAGCCACATAAGGAATATTATCATTAATCCACCGAGTTCAATTAAATTATTAGCTAGATTTCTATCTGGCTTATCTATCAAGGAGGACATATATGTTTGCTATATGTTAAATAACATCTAAAACCCGTAATATAACAATTAAAAAGTTAATCTCATGCAATTAATTCAAGAAGACAATACATAAATATCAGAAATATATTTAAAACTGATGTGTTATATGGTAATAGACATCGGCCAGAAATCGATGTCTAAACTTTCGACTTTAGACATTATCAACAAAAAATCGATCAGAATTTTTCAAAGACATCGATCAAAAACCAATATCTATCAGCATTTTTTTAGTAGTGCATGTATACATTCTATAACAATCCATTCATGATGACTTTGTAATTGGTTTCGTGTCATTAAACACTGTCAAAAGGAACAACCGGGTTGTTTTTTTTATTTCACTTCTATTTTTTTGAAATATATTTGTATTATAATATTTTATATTTAATGAAAATCCATAAATAAACTCCAACCTTTATTATTTAAGCTCCAATTCCATTTTTTCATACTTGCAAATTATATTATCTTCCATAGTATAAATGAAGAAATACATGCAATGCATGGGTAATTATTAGAAATAAATCATAATGGAGTTTAAATATAAAAATTTGGAATTTATTTATTATTTATCAAATTTTAATATAAAATAATTTATATACTATATTTATTTATTTATTAGAATTTTTTTGGTTCGGTTGAAATCTAAACTAGAACCAAAAAATTTGGAATAGTTTGGTTTTTTTTTGTTTTTGGTTTCTCTTTTTTGTTCTCCCCAGGTGTGAGAATAAAAACGAGGTGATTAATGAATTAGTATAGATGAGTCCCTTCTAGGTACCTCATTAGATGGAGAATATGAGAGAACCATGTATTTTTTCTGATTCTATGAAAAAAAAAATTCTTGGAGAAAAAAATTTCTAAAAAAATTCTGTCCTGCCACGTCATCACTGCCACATCAGCAGTGACGTCAACCGTGCTGACGTGTCGCTGCCACATCAGCAGTGACGTCAGCAGTGCTGACGTGGCACTGCCAAGTAGACAGATTTTTTTTAAAAAAAATATAAAAAAATAATTTTTTTATTTTTCTTTTAAAAAATAAAATAAATGTTTGGTTCTATCATAGAATCATCAAATTGGTCTTTTTTTTATAGAACAAAAAAAAAGACCTTTCTTTTTATAGAACCAAAAAATAAAACTTTGATTCTACTATAGAATCATATAAAATTAGTAGTTCTCTCATATTCTCCATATAAGGAGGTCCTCTCTAGAATAATGGCCTAGATATGTTAATATGGAAAATAAAATTGGGTGCAGAAATGGCGTTTGTATAATATTTACAATTTAAATTTGATAAAATGATAGAATTGATTAAAAAATTAATGTGAACCGCCTGTGTACAACATAAAATCTTCATCCACAAATTCATGTCCACTAGCTTATAACCCGTGCGATGCACGGATATTTTTTGATATGTAATAATTTTTTTAATGTTATAATTACATTTTTATATAATTATTATTTACAATATTTTATTTTAATTTTAACTTGAATTATTTAATAAAAATTTAATTAATTATATGCATGAAAATCTAACGGTCATTATTCGTAGTACACGGATTTCTATTATATTTTGTTAGTGATTAGAAGATATAGTGTGATATTTTTTGGTATATATTAATTATTGCAATATTATGTTTTAAATTAAAAGTTAACGTGTTTAAATTAAGAAAAAATATTATTGATTGGAAGATATAAGTTTATAAAATTATAATAAAATTTTATTATGTAGGTGTTTTCTTTTATTATGTTATAAATTTTATTTAATATTATAATTATGTTTTTATATAATCATTATTTTAATAATTTTTTAATTTTAATTTAATATAATTTAATATAATTTAATATACTTACATTTACAAATTATACTAATGTTTCCTTAATATAAATGACGTATATGAAATTTTAATATATTTTATTAGATAATTGAAAAATATGGTGCGATAAGATTAGTTTTAAATCAAAAAGGTGACATGTTTTAATTCGAAAGGAAATATTAATGATTGGAATATATGATACGATTGATGTTTTAAGGTGTTTGTAAAAGGTAATATATTCAACTAAACGTAAATGTTAAAAAGACAATCGACTAAGTACCATTAATTATTTTTTATTATTATTTACTTTAGGTGTTTTAATAGTATAGACATTTAATATATATTTTTTAATGAAGAATTATATACTAATGTTTCCTTATAAATTAAAAGGTAACGTGTTTTAATTCGAAAGGAAATATTAATGATGGAAAGATATGATACGATTGATGTTTTTAGTTGTTTATAAAAGGTAATATCTTCAACTAAAAGTAAATGTGAAAAAAGACAATCGACTAATTACCATTAATTATTTTATGTTATTATTTATTTTAGGTTTTTTAATAGCATAGATATAAGATTTATTTGTCTTTTTAAAGAAGGTTTTAATGAAGAATTATACTAATGTTTTCTTATAAATTAAAAAGGTAACATGTTTTAATTCGAAAGAAAATATTAATGATGAAAATATATGATACGATTGATGTTTTTAGTTATTTATAAATGGTAATATCTTCCACTAAAAGTAAATGTGAAAAAGGCAATCGACTGTTATTATTTATTTTAGGTGTTTTAATAGTATATATATAGAATATATTTTTCTTTTTAATGAAGGGTAAATAAGTAAATTCACTTAGTACCAAAAAACAGGTACCAAAACTTTTAATGTTTCGGCTTTTATATAATAGTACTAGCTTATAACCCGTGCAATGCACGGGTTTCTTTTGATATATTATAAATTTTATTTATGTTATAATTATATTTTTATATAATTATTATTTTTAAAAATTATAAAATTATAATATTAATTTAATATAATGTAATACAAATTAAATTAATGATATGCATAATTTAAAATTTATATTATAAAATTTTAAGTTCAATATGACGTTGACGGGATTCGAAACTTGAATCTTTAGTAAAATAATTTAATCATAAAATATACCTTATAATCGCATCTAACGTTCTCATTAATTACTAAAAATCTAACAATAATATGGTGTAATATTTTTGGATATATATTAATGATTCTAAAATTATGTTTTGAATTAAAAGGTAATGTATTTAATTAGAAAGCAAACATTCATGATTGGAAGATACGGTATACTTGATGTTTTTAGATGTTTATACAAGGTAATATCAACTAAAAGTAAACATTGTATTTAATTAGAAAGGGAACATTGATGATTGGAAGATATGTTATAATTGATGTTTTTAGGTGTTTATAAAAGGTAATATCAACTAAAAATAAATATGAAAAAGGTAATCGAGTAATTACCATTAATTATATTACTCTATTTTTATTTTATTAATTAGGATAATCAAAACGAAAACCGAACCGACAAACTTTCAATCTTTCGGCTTTAATATAATAGTATAGATAGATTTAGACTTTTGACCGATCAAATTGACTAATTTTTGACTATAATTTATACTAGTTTTTTTTATTTATATTTTATTATTAAAATTTTAAGTTGTATACATATTTTTATTCTTGAAATAATTTTTTAACTTTATAAATCTCATATATATAAATATTATTAAAATTATTTATTTTGAATTGTTACTTTAAAAATACATACGTATACATATAAATATTACATAAAAATTATTTTTTTAATTTTTATTTAATAGAAAAAGTGAAATTTATTTAATCATGCATGTTTACCTTTCTTCGAATTTTATACAAATTATCTATATTGTAAGTATTTTCCATATTTTGTGTAATTTTTTACTATGTAGCTTATTACTCGTGTAATGCATAGGTGTTTCTTTAATATTTTTTGTTTTATTATTCATAAAATTACTACATTTAAAAGTCCAAATTATATAAATATATTGTGATAAATTTATAAATTATCAATTTATCAATAATTAATATTATTTTTAATTTATCAAAATTTTACATTAAATTATAGTGAACAATATTATATGTTTTTTTAAGGTATAAATTATTGCTTTAGGTAGTGTTTAGGATTACTGTTCCGGAAAGCTACATCAGCTTTTAGCACAAAAGCAGGTAAAATGGCGTTCGATAAAATAACTACTTTTCGAAAATAAGCTATTATTGTTTGCAATCTCAAAACACTCTTAATTGGTTTTTACAATTTTTACGTTTTATGTAAAATAATATAAATAGAAATATTTTAGAAAATATGTAATAATAGTATTACATGGTAAAAATACAAAAATATAACAATTCATGTTATTAAAATTGATGGATCAACTTTAACCAAAATCCACCAAGTACTAAGAAAAATCCACCAAGTATGAGTACCCGCAAATTTAATCAAAAATTCAGATATATTTTTAGATTTTGGATAAATTTGAATGATACACCCTCTGTCCCGTGTGTTTGTTTACATTTGCGAACCAATTTTCGGCACGGATTTTAAGAATAGTTCTATAACTTAGTTTTGATATTTTATTTTTTTGTATAAAATTAGAACCTCCTATTTTTATACAAAAACTATTTTTATACAAAAAAAAAATATCAAAAATAAGTTATAGAACTATTCTTAAAATGCACCTTAAAATGCGTGTCAGATACGTAATTTTTTATGTAAAGAAATGGGTGGGACGGAGGGAGTAATTGTTTTCCTTATATATATATATGTATGTATCAGAAGATCAGATAGACTTTCATTCCGAAGTTTCAAAAAAAAATCTTGAATTTTTACATTTTTTATTTTTTTATTAAAATATTTTTCTTGAATTCAATTAATCATTAATTATACATATTAAATATATATTAAATACACTTTATTCCATATTTAATGTAAAAGGCTAGAAATCTTTATTAGAACATTATTATTATTATAAATTTAATATAAAATATTAATTATTTATATAAAAGTACCATTATTTTAAGGTAAAATGAAAAAATAATATTATTTTTATCTTGTCATTTTTAATTCTTATTCAAAAACATTGCAATTTTTTTCGACAACAATGACTAGACGATTTTAAGTTTATGATAAATTCATCGTGATAATCATAATAAAATAGGAAGCATATATATATCGATTAACATCCACAATTTAAATAAAAGCAATATCGTAGAATTTACTTTTATGCATGAACAAATTACACATGGGTGTGATCAACTCGATTAAATTGAATCAAGCGGAACCTTTTTTCATTGATTAAGTAATAAAAAATTGTACCTTTAATTTGTTGTTTGATTATTTTATGTTGAAATAAATTAATATTCTAATTAAAACATTATTATACTATTACCAATCAATTAATCATGTACGTATGTTATGAGATTGGAGACGAGATTTAATAACGTTAATTGGTTATATTTGATATTTAAAATTTTTATTATAAGAATTATGTTGATATTGTAGTTTGGTATGGAAAAAAGCAAGAGATCTTTAAAGAGTTGATTTTTGCTATTTTAAACAAATTCTCACTTGCTTAGCATTGAGTAAGGATGTTATAAAAAGGCATCGACTTTGAAAACAATTACATTATACATATTTATTATAAAATTTAATATAATAGTATTAGAAAATGTGAGTATTACTTTGAACATGTGTCCATAAATTTAATTTTAATATTACATACACATAGTTCTTATAGAATGAAATTTAAATAAATTTAGAGATACGAGTGTCGGATCACTACTAAAAACATGAAACATGACTTGCAATATGCATTTGAATTCTGACTTTTTTATTATACAACCAAATATATCGATAAGTTAAGTCAATCACAGCTCTCATCACATTTAATTTATATTTTGCTTCTTTACATTATACAATCCAATTTACTGACAAATTAAGCAATCATGTCTTTCATAATGTTATCGACAATAAAAAAGATGCACAAATGTTATTTTACTTATCAAATATCAAATTTACAAATGTCTATCAATATTGGATTTCAAAAACATTTTTTATGCGACAAACTATGTGTTGTTAATATCTTCGAAATTATTTATTTATATTCATGAGTTTAATTGAAACATATTTTCTTTCTACTAATTCATTTCTCTTTAATTTTATAATAATTCAAATTTAATTACATTTCACACAATTTTGAATTTATCATATTAACTTCCAAATAATAAAATTTAATAAACAATGATGTTATGCATATGATTTTTGGAAAATATTTTAGTGTCACGAGTAGGGCGGCTTCGTTACCTAATTATTAATAATACTCAAGATTCACTTTCTGCTAATTCTTTTATCTATAATTCTTTAACATTCAAATTAATTACACATTTCCTAAAAGTTTCAATTCATCGTTTCACTTTCAAATAATAAAACGCAATGAATAATGATATTATGTATGCAATTTTTAAAAATATTTTTATACCGTTTGTAGCGCGACTTTGTTAAGTAGAATATTATAATGTCCAGGATAATTGTCCTCAAAAACTTCTAAAACATTTTTCTTGCATTTTCCAATTTATTAAAAGAAAATTTACACATTTAGTATCATCTTAATTTGTCATTAATTATATCTATTGAGTATATTTTACAATTTTTAATTTTTTTATAAAAGCATTTTCTTATGCATTTAATAACATCTTAATTAATCATTAGTTACATTTATTGAATATATATATATATATATATAATTTTATTTTATTTATATCAAATGTATTTGAAATCTCATTTTAATAGAAAATAATAATAATCTATATCTATATATATTATAATACCAGGAGATCGGAAAGTCACCAGAAACGTTTAAAATAATTTTCTTGAATTGTCATATTTTTGATTTTCTTATTAAAATTCTTTTCTTGCATTAAATAACTTTTAATGGCATCTTAATGACATTTTAATAATCATTAATTGTACTTATTAAATAAATATATATATTAAATTTACTTCATCTTATTTATATAAAAGATTGACAACCTTTATTTGAGAATTATAATTGTTATTTCAATATAAAATATTAATTATTAATTATATGTATAAAATTAAGATTATTTAATGTAAATTAACGACTTCAAATTATTCACATTGCGTCATTTTTTATTGTGTCATGTTGTTTTATTATATTGAGTGAAAATAAATTAATATTCTAATTATATAAATTCTTATACTTTTACTAACCATGTATATTATGAGAAGGTGAAGGCCCTAAATAATCAAAAATAAATAGTAATGGCTCAAAATATTGAAAAGCGGAACAACAGTCCTTTTTACGGACTTTATGCGTCACGTTAAATCGTCTTCGTGTTACAAAGAATACGTTGTCTGGAACGGAGCAACAAGTAGACACGCTGTTTGTAGGCGTCCACTGAGCTGAAGATACGCCGTTGCCAAATGCGCATCTGAAGATACGCATTTGCCAGTGGCGTATCCTGCGTCTTCTCCAAAATCGTAGATATGGTGATTTTCAGGCGATTTCGATCAAAACACGGCGAAGCTCCGTTCGTTCGATTCCGTCGTCCGTGTATGTTCTATACACCATTCGAAATATCATTCGACGATTTACAACCTTATATCTATTTCAAACCATTTGTTTCGCCTGATTTTAAACCCCCAAATCGAACCCTCTCTCCTCCCCTCAATTTTTTGACGAGTTTGTAGAAGCCTTGCGGAGCCAAATTCTCATAAATCAGTTAGGCAAAACGAAGAGGAAGGTGCGTTGATTATTTTGGTATACTCAGAAGGGATGGAAGTGGCCGGAGAGAGACTAGAGAGGCAGAGAGTGTTCGGGTGAGGCGGAGAGATTGGGAGAGAGAAGAGAGAGACAGGAGAGAAGAGAGATGCTACAGTTGTTGGGATGCGCTACACGCAGTAGCGTGTCTCCTGGGTCGTCAGGGTTAGCCTTCCGAAAATCAGTATTTTGGGCAAAATATCTCCAAAAATAATTATTTTGATAATTTTCTCATTATGAGAGGGGTGTCGGCTTTAAAAACATAATTTAGTTATATTTAATACTGTAATTGCTATTTTTCATGTTTATAATATTTTTAAAATTATTAAAATTCTTGATATATAATGAGAGTATTATTCCAACTAATAATTCATACAAGCTGTTTTAAATCACTTTTTCTAGGAAATTTTAAAAATAATTATTAATTTTTATATTAATTTATCTATTTTCAATAGCTAAAAATAAAATTTTATCAACCGCGTGAAGCGCGACTAAGTTGCCTAGTATTGTATAATAGCAGGAAATCAGATAGGATTTCATTTAGAAGTTTCAAAAAAAAATCTTGAATTTCTTGATTTTTTTATTAAAATATTTTTCTTGCATTCAATTAATCATTAATTGTACATACTAAATATATATTAAATAAACTTTATTCCATATTTAATGTAAAAGGTTAGAAATCTTAATCAGAACATTATTATTATAAATTTAATATCAAATATTAATTATTTATATAAAAGTACCATTATTTTAAAGTAAAATGATAAAATAAAATTATTCTTATCATGTCATTTTTAATCCTTATTCAAAATCATTGCAATTTTTTCGACAACAATGAATGAATAGACGATTTTAACTTTTTGATAAATTCTTAACTAGTGATCGTGATACGGAAATATATATATCGATTCACATTCACAATTTAAATAAAATCAATATTACAGAATTTACTTTTATACATGAACAAATGACACACAGAGTGTGGCCGTCAATTCGATTATATTGATTCAAGTCGACCCTTTTTTTCATTGATTAAATAATAAAAAAAATGTACATTCGTTGTTTGATTATTTTATGTTAGAATAAAATAATATTCTAACTAAAACATTATAATAATATTACTAATCAATTAATCATGTATGTATGTTATGAGATGGGAGATGAGATTTAAGAACATTAATTAGTTATATTTAATATTTACAAATTTATATTATAAGAATTGTGTTGACATTGTAGTTTGGTATGAAGAAAAACAAGAGATCTTTAAAGAGTTGATTTTTGCTATTTTAAACAAATTCTCACTTGCTTTAGCATTGAGTTAGGATGTTATAAAACGGGCATCAACTTTGAAAATAAATACATGTATATATTTATTATAAGATTTAATATAAGATTGTTAGAAAATGTGAGTATTACTTTGAACATGTGTCCATAAATTAATTTTAATATTACATACAAATAGTTCTTATAGAATGCATAGAAAATTTAAATAAATGTAGAGATATGGGTGTCGGATCACTACAAAAAACATGAAGCATGACTTGCAATATGTATTTGAATTCTGTCTTTTTTGTTATACAACCAAATATATAGATAAGTTAATCCAATCACAGCTCTCATCACATTTAATTTATATTGTGCTTCTTTACATTATACAATCAAATTTACTAACAAATTAAGCAATCATGTATTTCATAATGTCATCGATAATAAAAATGATGCACAAATATTATTTTACTTATCTCCTGTCAAATTTTACAAATGTTTATCAATATTGGATTTTAAAAACATTTTTTATGCGACAAAATATGTGTCGTTAATATCTTCGAAATTATTTGTTTATATTTATATTGTGCTTCTTTACATTATACAATCAAATTTACTAACAAATTAAGCAATCATGTATTTCATAATGTCACCAATAATAAAAATGATGCATAAATATTATTTTACTTATCCCCTGTCAAATTTTACAAATGTTTATCAATATTAGATTTTAAAAACATTTTTTATGCGACAAAATATGTGTCGTTAATATCTTCGAAATTATTTGTTTATACTCAAGAGTTTAATTGTACTAATTCATTTCTCTTTAATTTTATAAACAATCAAATTTTATTACATTTCACACAATTTTCAATTTATCATATCAACTTTCAAATAATAAAATTTAACAAATAATGATGTTATGTATACTATTTTTAAAAAATATTTTCGTGCCGCACATAGGCGGCGGCTTTGTTACCTAATAATTCATAATGTTTAACGATAATTTTTATAATTCTATAGATTATTGTAATTTTAAAAATCATAAGTTTTGATAGTGTACTTGGCAGGAATTTTTTTAAAAATCTTGTGTTAACAACTAAATGCTTTGGCCTCGAGAAATTCATCAATTTAATTTATTTTTTTTAAAATTAAATTCATCAGGTTATTTGGTGGTGCTCAGTTTTGCTTTTGTTAATTAAAGCCTTGATTTCAAAACCCATTGGTTTACTCAAACATCGGACCTCAAGGCCCATGGACCATGGCCCATGGGCTATATAGCAAACACATGAATTAGTCTCTCTTAAAAAGCAAAATGAGGCCCATCTAAGCATACCATCCTCTGGTCAGAAATCCTACTCTTTTTTCTTATCCAAACTTCCCATGCCACTGGCTATTGCTATCACTTGAACTACCATTCCAAAACACACTTGTATTTCTAACATACAAAAATGTTATCCATGTCTGTTCAAACTGGAATCAAGGGCACCTTCACATGCCCTACTTTACCTTCATGCAATGTGAAACACCAGGCTTTCTCATTGCCACATTCATCTACCAACTTTGTCATTAAAACCAAACCATGTAGAAGAATCAGGAGCTTGTGTGCTTCCGCAACTGCAGAAGCCGAAGCAGCTGTTTCGGAAACTCCTGTGGATGGTTCAGCTTCGGAGTCTGTCCCTGCTCAGGAACCTGAGGTCTATTTAGTTACTTTCTTTCGTTTTTAATATATTTTTTCGATGTCTTAGATTTTTAAGTTTGCGGAGAAGATAATTTGATTTTTAAGTATACGGAGAAGAGAACAAGGATAGGAAGCAATGACATTGTCATGGGACGGAAGGCGATAGCCTTTGACAATTAGTTATATCTGAATTATTATGTAGTGCAGGTGTGGATATAAGGGAAGCAGAGGGGCACCTGCCCTTTCGATTAGTAGTAAATCCTAAAAATTTAGCAACTGAAATGATTTGTAGCAGAATTATTCTGCCTAGATTTGTTAGTTTGAATCCTACAAGGCAATCTTTCCTAATTAGATTGCTTTGTTTCGATCTCACTGATCTCCAGTGACTTCGAAAAATTCTAATCATAGTCATGTTGGTGTTACCTCCAATTTTGATAAGATTCTATTGTGCCCCTCATGACTTTTATGATCATCAAGCTTAGAAAATAGTTATATGGATCATTAAGTAGGTAAAATTTTCAAGATTATAAGACACTTCTGCAAAAATAAAATTCTGGTTACTTGTAGGTTTTATCTTCATTTCTCTAGAATCTAGACATTTTTTTCAGTATTCTTTTGAAATGTTAATTCTGCAGAAGCTCAAAGTGGGGGTGAAGGAAGTGGGGAAGCCGACACTAGTGTTGAAGTTCATATGGATGGAGAAGAACATCGGTCTGGCTCTCGATCAGAAGATACCAGGTCATGGCACCGTTCCATTGAGTCCCTACTACTTCTGGCCTAGGAAAGATGCCTGGGAAGAGCTTAAGACCACACTAGAAAGCAAGCCATGGATATCTCAAAAGAAGATGATTATTCTTCTAAATCAGGCTACTGACATCATCAACTTATGGCAACAAAGTGGTGGCAATTTGTCCGGACAGCAGTAATCTTTATTCTTGGTAAAACAGTGAGGCAGCTTTTGGTTATTGTTTTTACATCCTGATAATGTTGTAAGACCTCTCTAGTTTGTTGTATTCAATTTCCATTCACAATGGTTGTAACTTGATGATTTCGTTATACTATCATAAAATCGAAAGTAGAGATACCAATTTGTTGTTTTTAACAGCCTTTTCAGCATATTAATTTTACTCAATATTGTTCGAAGCAAGCAATCTATCACAGCAAGTACATTTTTTTCGATCGAAAGGGAAACCAACATTATCTAGAAGGATTATATGATACCAACTTAATGCAAGACTGTGAAATATAGTTTTCTCATATGCATAAACTCTAAAACTATGGTTCCGCGATCAGGCCATGTCACATTAACTTTCAGCCTGTCTATCCATCAACGCATTTTTCACGAAAAACATATGCAAAATAATGATTCCATATTTTGGTCTAAAATCAGTCAATCTACAAAGGTAGCCAACAGGGCATTCAGTTGGGAGTTAGGGCTCATCATCAACATTCAAACTGAGGAGGTAAACAACAAGACCAATAACAGGTACAAATTTAAGGTAACTCACAATACTAATCTTGCTTTTTTGAACATTCTGTAGGTTATCGTGTATAAGCCAAGGCTGGAAAATTGTGTAGAGACAGATATCCCATATGAAGGCATAGGCAAGTCTTTCTGATCCTAGATAACTTAACAAGAAGTCCCATCTTTCTGTTAGAGCACCAAAATTACCATCTTCTCGACCAAAGAGAGCCCATAATACGGATATCAAACACACAGCTCCACCAATCAGTCCAACACCTGCTGCACCCTTAGTCATGACAGTACCAAGTTGAGAGGTCTTTCTAGGAATGTACTGGCCATCAGCCTCATTTAGACGTATAGCCATGTAAGGTATCAAGAATGCTGCATAAAACCCAAAGAGAAAAGGAAGAATGAGAGGTCATTAGAGGAAAATGCAATAAAAAGCCGCAATGACTGCTAATGAAGCATTCAACAAGTGCTTGCAGTTCTATTTATCAATATTCTTCGGCCGAAAAGCCAAGTAGGGTTGAATGCCCTCTACTTTTAGTTCACAGTCTTTCTTATTTTGAATCCTCATTAACTTCTTAAATTAAAAACATTCAACTGAGATGATACAAATGTAAGGGAGAAAGGACAAATGATTCACATATATCTGGTGACCTAAAAAGCCTGTTTCAGTTTCCCTTGTTCTATCCAATAGTTGACTAATTCATGTTGGGGGAAACATAAAAGTGTAGTGGATTGCTTACTGTTTGTGAGGAACATCTGGAAGCCCCATAATATATCTAACGAGCCTTTATATCTGTCTCGTTTACGATCAGTGAACAACAGAGGTGCAAACATCAGTGTCCATCCAATGACAAAATTAAATAAACCTTCGGACATCTGGATATGAGCCATGAAAATTAAGAGTTGGACAATGGATCGAATGTTGTGATATGAGCAGAAATGTTCTTACCGGGTGAAGCACTGGAGCATCAATCAGACGGATTCCAACTACTCTGACACAAAAAGTTCATTAGCTGATTTGTTAAAAGCAACCAGCACCAATTACATGACTGCAGATATAATTACGAATGAACTATAATATATAAACACACACAAGGTTAGGCACTTCTTCTTAGAATGGACAACAAAGTAATACAACCTATTCAACACCCTCAATAAGGAAAACCAGAATAAAAAGGGGAAAAGAGGAAGAGCCTTTAGTTGCCTCAGACAATTGACATTGCGAGAGTAGAACCTAGCTTACTACGTACTAGTACCATCGTGGTCAACTGAGGCCAATTATAACCAAATCGTACAGCAAATTTGCTGCCTATTAATACATTCCATGGTTGAATATTCTTTATTTGACCGTATTCTAATATTTACTCCCACCATTGTATTGCAACCTTTATTCTACATAAAGATGATTTCTAGAAGTAATTTTAGGAGATTTCATCTGACTCCTGTTTCATGTGTGTCAACCAACACAGAACTTGTCCTACAAGACAGTGACTTGTGCCTCCAAGCATTTCAAGTTAAACTTAGTGTTAAAATATGAGCAATGCGGAAGTAATAAACGGAACTAGTAGAGAGGAGAGAAAAACACGGTAGTAATCTTAGAACTACATTGTATTGATCTTGTTGTGTTACATGAGAGCATAAGCCCTTATATAGGAAGTAAAACTTGGTTGGTGGCCTTGGTTGGTGGCCTTGGTTGGTAGCCTTGGTTGGTGGCCTTGGTTGGTGGCCTTATTTGGTAATCTTGATGACCTAAGCGCTTATGTCATAGTATCTTGATGGCCTAAGCGCTTATGTCATAGTTATTGCTTATATTTAACACGCCCCCTCACTCGAAATCTCATCTTCGGATGAAAGACCTATCTTGGGATTGAAGAGTGGACACTAGTAGCCCTTGAGCTTAATCTGAGTGTCCAACTGTACCCATTTTTAGGATCGACCGATCTTGAGTTTATTGAGTCTTTTGGGATACCGGGACTCGAACTTGTGACCACATGGTATATTTTAGGCCATGTGAAATAATAGAAAGTGCTGCTTTTCAGCACAACGGTGGATTACCACCAATCCGTCCTTGAACTGATTATTTTGAAGAAACTGAGACTCGACTTTGTAATCACTCAGTATTAACAAGCCTATGTCTGAACACAGGAGGAATCTACATTTGTCATCCCTTGAACTATAAGCAGCTGGAACCGTATTTGGTAGACTGCATCCCTTAAGATCGTCCATGAACTGGTCCTTCTGCTTTTTTTACAAGAATGAAATGCAAGATATAGCAGTGAACTGTGTGTATGTATTTGTATACATACTACTACTTCTGCTGCTCTGTCATTTGTGGCAGTGAACTGTGTGTACATCTGTATACATACTACTACTTCTGCTGCTTTGAATCGTCTAGATTAATGAACTCACCTTGACAAGGAACATCACCTGACTAAATTTAACCCCATTTACCACTGTCAAGGGCCTGACCTGAATATGCAGGAGCAGTCATCCTATTTTTAGATCTGGTTTGGGGGTCAGAAGTATAAACAACTGAATCTGGACAGAAAAACTGGGTAGAAAATTCTGCTGGAAACAGAATCTGCATAAATAAAAAACTGGGCAGAAAATTACTCCCCTCTGCTGGAAGATACAAGTCTGGGCAGCTTGTGTTTTCCTTGAAAAACCACAAAGCTTCAACTGAAAATCTCTTCCTCTCTACTCCCGCTCTGATACCATGTTAAAATATGAGCAATGCGGAAGTAATAAACGGAACTAGTAGAGAGGAGAGAAAAACACGGTAGTAATCTTAGAACTACATTGTATTGATCTTGTTGTGTTACATGAGAGCATAAGCCCTTATATAGGAAGTAAAACTTGGTTGGTGGCCTTGGTTGGTGGCCTTGGTTGGTAGCCTTGGTTGGTGGCCTTGGTTGGTGGCCTTGGTTGGTAATCTTGATGACCTAAGCGCTTATGTCATAGTATCTTGATGGCCTAAGCGCTTATGTCATAGTTATTGCTTATATTTAACACTTAGAAACCCAAACAGTATCAGGAAAATAGTTTACCATACGCACAAATGCCAGTGCTACTATGCTAGGACAAATTTGCAAGAGCTCTAGAAAAAGACCAGATATACTTTATGTGGCATAATCAGAATGTGGGAGTTTACTAACCACCTTGATAGTTGATACTCTTTATAACAGTTTTAACCAAAAACTTTAAGCAGAAAAACATCAGGTAGACCAATACTAGCTAGTTGATCATATGATAGGCATCATAAGGGAACTACTAGCTAACTAGCTGAGGGACATGTAGGCAAAATTAAATGCCTGAAAGCGCCTTATATGATCTCAGTTAAGTGTGCGTTTGCATGTGTGGAGAAGTCTATATAGTATATAGTAAGGATAAAGAAGCTTCATACTGTCATTTCACTATTTCAGTCTTTCAAGAAAAAATAATTCAGCTTACCTGAATTCATAAGAGGAAGTACAAAGAAAAAGTTCAGAGAAAGTCCCACAAGAGAATCAATTGTGTCTGAACTGATTGCCCATACAGGATCTCCCTGCAAAAAGAGACTTAGTCCAGGAAATGACACTATAAATGGAGAAGATCTCTATCACAAGTCACAATTGGAGTAAAAAAAAACATCAAAGTATGCACAAGAACAACCTCATCATTCAACCGAATTTTCTTAAACCCTAACTGCATTAAAACGGGACAGCATAGAGAATAAGTAAGATGTAAACATATTTTTCCTTGGAATGAAAAAATGTTTAATATGTAAATACAGGAAATAAATGATACCTATTATATCTAGAACTTCAACAAACATTGAAGGGTTTTGATCTAATAAGGCATGAACACACTAGTAAAAACGCCAAAAATAAGTAATGAAATAAAAGATCAGAATGAACTTTTGTACTGAAGTTGTGATCCTTTTTTTTTTTAAGTCAAGTTGTGATCCTTTTAAATGACTAAATCATGCTACAATTCGATCAAATTAAAGGATCCCGATGTTTTGTGTAAAAACCTTACTCTTTGTTTGTTCCTTGCTTAGCTGATTTTTTATTTTTGTATCCCCATTTTTATCTATATAAATCAGAAATAAAACTCGAGGATTAAAATGGGTATCTAAAATTTTGAATGTCCCCTTTGATTACTCATATGGTACTTTTGTTTCAGTTCTAACCTACTTCAGGGATCATGTAGTAATTGTTTGCAAAACTTGGTAATAGGCCTTCAAATCTTCAATCATTTTAGATATCAACTATCAAGATGATTGTTCATGACAGTTCCCAATTTGAGATGGCTAGGTCAAACGAGCACCAATAGATTAATATGATGTTGTTACGGTAGATAGACAGTGAAACAAACATATACAAATCATACAAACAAAGCACATTACACATATATACAGATTCTAGCTAGAACAATACTATCTTAAATTATTTTTTTTCACATCATAATTTGCAAAACAAAATGTAAAAAAAGTGCAGGACAGTTCTCGTTGTTCTCGTTAAGTAAGCAACTCTCCCAAAACCTTAAAGTATTCCTTAATTGGATCATATATAAGGCCTAATTATCAATTTTAAGGTTTTAGAAGAACCGGTAACTTAATAGTTCTATTGGTGCGAGTCTACATTATTATATTAGTAATAACCAAAGTAAACTTTTCGAAACTTACAGGAGCAAAAGGAAGCAAGAAAAGCCAAACAATATACACTACTTCAGCAGCCCACAACACAAACTGCAGCACTTTCCTCACATTCTCATTCTCATCATCTAAACTAGCTTCATCACCCGATATCGATTTACGTCGAGTGGCATTACAAGAAATGCAATCAACTTTTTTCAAGTGCATCAAATCAAGATTTAAAGAACATGCTGACGTGTATGATGATGAGTCGCTGAATGGAACAAGTTGCCTGTGTTTAAGAACTGGTGATAAATTGGGTTTGTGATTGGTGGGCTTGGGTGTGATTGAAAATGTGGTGCATATTAGTGTAGAGGTTGTTGACATTTTTGGTGGTTTGGCCGCCGGTGGCCGGAAATTTTGGTGGGTGATCGGAGTTTTAGGTGAGGTGAGGAGTGTGCTCACGTGGTGCGCGCGTAGTCAAGTGTTTATGTTCGGTAATAAACTGTCGGAATGTATCTTGTTTTCTTGTCATTTTTTATTAAAACAATTTTCAAAGCCTAACACCAAGAGAGTCCTACATTCATTCTTAAAAATAATAGTATAAATAAGGGAAATGCTAACTATAGCCCTAAGGGCATTAAATATTCTCATGTTTTCAACATTTAGTCTTAGTTATTTAATTAATTTTTGGTTTTCCAATGTTTCTTTATAACACTAATTTAATTTTCCAAGTAATAATACTGGACCCCCATGTATTCACATCAATTTCCATTAATAAAAATTTCCAAATTGCTAAATAATCATATTGAGATAGGTGCAAAATTGATGAATTCCGTGCAAAAATGACATATTAAATGCATTTATCCACTTACATTAATTCTTAACCATAGCCCTAAGGGCTATGTTTAGCATTACCCTATAAATAAATGGCTCTTTAACAAGTTATTACATTGGTTTATGTGTCAAACTCCAACAATGCTCTTTATATTAGCTCTTTATTTATAATTTATTCACAAATGAACCCCACTATAACCAAAAGTTGTGCAAGAATTGATGGACATGAATATTTTATTATTAAAATAGAACTTAAGAGCTACTAGTGGCTCTTAGAAATGAGGAGAGAGAAGAGGCTTTTAGTGTTTTTAAGGGCCACTAAGAGTCTCTTGGAGCAACATTTTTATTCTCTCTCCTCATTTTTTTGAGTTAAGAGCTTGAGTAGGGAGCCTCTTGGAGATGCTCTAATAACTAGACGGAGACGAGTGTACTAACATTATATAGAAACAACAATTTAATTTTAATGGACATTTGTTTATTTATAATTTTTTGTTATAATATTCCTACTTCATTTTGTGTATAATGTAATTAATTCGAATTTAGCTAAAAATTATAAATAATATGAAATAAAATATTTAAATACATTCGAGATTATAGAATGCATTTCAAATGGTTTAGGTGCGCTATTAATTTTAGTTACATTGTTATTAATCAGGAGAACTATTTAGTAAATCGGTACTCCCTTCGTCCCACCCATTTCTTTACAGTTACTATTTTGGGCCGTCCTATCCATTTCTTTATGACGCAGCACGGAAGCCTAGGAAAAGCAAGCGCTAATCCTTAAGAACAAACATGAATCCGCAAGCACGAATTCGAAAAGATAACTCTGGAATCCACCAGAAAGATGAGAAAACTCTCAAGGGTTTTTGATATAATAATAAGATAATAATCCAGTACAATTGATGATGTTTATATATGCTGGGATATAAAACCCTTATTGAAAAAGAAATAAGTGCATGTTTGGCAAATCTGTCAAGTAACTTATAAGTTACTTATTTCGGAATTTTTTTTTTATTTACACACTTTTCTTTAGAGAAAAATGTGTATGGGGAGTTTAATATTCGTTATCTTGCAAAAATAAGTTACTTATTTCAGAAAAAAGTACATATTTCCTAACTTTTTTCCATAATAAGTAACTTATTTCTGAAAAATAAGATTTCCCAAACGGGCCCTAAACCTAATAAAATATTTATTTAATGCAAGCGTGATCATGCAGGACTGAGCATGATCATGCGCAATCTCCCCAATATCTCACTAGAAGTCTCTGCCAATAATTTCCAATTTGGCATGATCATGCCATTCAGCAGCGTGGTCATGCCGTCATGCATATCAAGCCTTTACTTTGCGAGTGCCCTTTCCTCGATCCATCGCAGCCTCAATACTCGCTGCCAGCTATCCTACATCAGTCCCCTCCACCTCTGAAGAACTCGACCCCGAGTTCTCATCTGGATACAGAACATAATCACCATGGTACTCATAGATATCACCCGCATTGAACGTATTAGAGATGTTCATGGAAACCGTTCCTTACGCAAGAACACCATCACCCGTCTCCCTCTTTGAAAACTTTGGCTCTCTTTCTATTATCTGCAACAACTTTGTTCTTCTTTCCCGTGGCTTCAAGCTTTGCCTTGACACTTTCTTTCACAGAGATAATCTCTTGAGCCATATTCTCAGCTGCTACGCTAACCCCCGAAGCTTTAGGCAACCTGACTAAATCAACCACATGTTTAGGAACAGAAGTATATACCAAGGAGAAAGGTGACTTCCCTGTTGCAGAATGCACAGCGCTGTTGTAAGCAAATTCCACCTGAGGCAAAGCTAAATCCCACTGTTTCGGCTTCTCTCCACAAACACTTCGAATCATATTTCCCAAAGTTTGATTAGTTGCCTCGGTTTGCCCATCAGTTTGAGGATGAGCTGTAGAACTCCTGTTTAGGGCTGTTCCAAACATCCTCCACAAGGTGATCCAAAAGAGACTAAGAAATTTCGTATCCCGGTCTGAAGTAATAGACTTTGGCACTCCGTGTAAACGCACAACCTCCCTGAAAAATAGCTTGGCTATGTTGGATGCATCAGCAGTCTTCTTACATGAAATAAAGTGTGTCATCTTGGAAAACCTATCAACAACCACGAATACAGAATCGACACCCCGTTGAGTACGAGGCAACCCAAGCACAAAATCCATAGACAAATCCATCCAGATATCATCAGGAACAGGTAAAGGCATATAAAGACCAGTGTTTTGAGACTGTCCCTTAGAAACTTGACAAGTATAACACCTCATCACAATTGCACCCACATCTTTCCTTAGGTGCGGCCAATAGTATCTCTCCTCCAAGCTAGCAATGGTTTTGTCTCGGCCCAGATGTCCACTAAGTCCACCACCATGAAGATCACGAATAAGCTTTTCCCTCAGCGAAGAATAAGGGATACATAATTGATCTCCTTTAAACAAGTAGCCATCTCGTACATGAAAATCGGCAGATGGATGATTTCTACTACACTTGAGCCACAAATCTTTAAACTCAGCATCACCAGAATATAACTCCTTTAATAACTCAAAACCCAAAATCTCATGTTCTAATGTAACCAGCAAAGAAGCTCTTCGACTTAAAGCATCTGCCACCTTGTTAAGAGTACCAGATTTATGTTGAATAATAAAAGGGAATTTTTGCAGAAAACTTACCCATCTAGCATGCATTTTATTGATAACTTTCTGACTATGAAGAAACTTCAAAGCTTGATGGTCTGTAAATAGGATGAATTCCCTCTGAATCAAGTAGTGCTCCCATTGTCTTAGAGCTCGAAACACTGCATAAAATTCCTGGTCATACGTACTCCACTTTTGACGTGCTTTAGATAATTTTTCGCTAAAGAATGCAATCGACTTCTTTTCTTGGGACAATACAGCCCATATGCCCACCCCACTTGCATCACATTCCACTTGAAAAATCTTATCAAAATCAGGTAAAGCAAGAACAGGTGTTGTACAAAGTTTTTCTTTAATCAAGGCAAAACTTTGTTCTTGTTCAAACCCCCAATGAAATTTTCCTTTCTTTAAACATTCGGTGATAGGAGCCGTAATAGTACTGAAATCTCTAAAAAATCGCCTATAGAAGGTAGCTAAACCATGAAAACTTCGTACCACAGTAACAGATTTAGGGACAGGCCAGTCTCAGATAGCTCTAACTTTCTCTTCATCAGCTTGAATACCATCTTCCCCCACAATAAAACCCAAGAACAACAATTTATTTGTGCAAAATGTACACTTCTTCAAATTAATGTATAACTTATTCTCTTCCAGAACCTTTAACACTTGCATAAGGTGCTCTAAGTGCTCCTCTTTGCTCTTACTGTAGATAAGAATATCATCAAAGTATACCACAACAAAAGAACCAATAAAAGGACGAAGTACCTGGTTCATCAACCTTATGAAAGTAGTTGGGGGCATTAGACATCCCAAAAGGCAACACCAACCACTCAAATAACCCATCCTTACTTTTAAAGGCTGTCTTCCACTCATCTCCAGGCCGAATACGGATCTGATGATATCCACGGCGAAGATCAATCTTTGTAAAGAATCTCGAACCAGCTAACTCATCAAGCATGTCCTCCAATCGAGGAATAGGAAAACGATACTTAATGGTTATCTTGTTAATAGCTCTACTATCAACACATATTTGCCACTTGTTATCTTTCTTCGAAACAAGAAGGACAGGAACAGCACAAGGACTCATGCTCTCACGAATAAATCCTTTCTTTAATAACTCTTCAATCTGCTCCCTCAAAATCTCATTCTCCTTGGGACTCATACGATAGTGTGGCAAATTCGGTAAATTGGACCCTGGGATCAAATCAATCTGATGTTGGATATCTCGCATGGGAGGCAATGCATTAGGCAACTCATCTATAATCAGCTCCTCAAAATTTTGTAAAATTTTCTGTACCTCCTCCGAAATAGCCTCTTCTGTAACAGAACTCATCAACCCTTTAACCACCATAGGAAAAAAATCTCCCGTTTCTTTAATGGCTTCATCTAACTCCTTACCATCGTTGGATAACACCAAAAAATTAGATTTTTCCTGACCTGCACTTTCATTAAAATCCAGAACTGGAGCCATGGCAATTTTATGATTACCCCACTTAAACAACATCACATTATCACGTCCCTTATATGTCACATTAGTGTCAAATTGCCAAGGACGACCAAGTAAAACATGACAAACATCCATATCAAGAACATCACACATTACCTCTTCCTTGTAGTGCTTTCCAATGGAGATAAGAACCTTGCAAGTCAAAGAGACACGAACTTGAGAATTTTTTCTAACCCAACCGAGGGTGTAAGGATTTTCGTTGATCATTGTGGGTAGCTTCAGATGATCAACTAACTTTTGTGACACCAAATTTTCAGTACTCCCATTGTCCACAATCAAGTTACACATTTTATAGTTACACATTTTATTGTTGACTGAACAATGTGTCTTGAACAAATTTCTGCGCTGGCTCTCTTCTTTGGATGATAACAACACCCTTTGAAGCACTATATTCACCCTTTCTGATGAATCTTCTTCTGCGAACTCTACCCCTTCATAATCATCATCTTCCTCTCTATCCTCATCTTCTACCTCCTCCAAAAGTGCAATTGTTGCCCTACTTGGACACACATTAGATCTATGCCCTTTTTCCACCACATCGAAAACACTTATCACCTGAAGGCTTGGCATACGGATTGTTCGACTTCTGAACAGGAGCCTTACTTTGTTGAACACCACTGCTAGAACTGCTAGATCCTTTATTCACAGTACTAGTATCCTTGTTCACCACACTCTTTTCCTTATCATTCGAGTTGTCAAAACTCGGTGTAAATCTTCTATTGCCCGAGAAAACACGAGGGGTTTTCTCCATAAGTTCAGCTTTCAATGCAAGATTGGTAGCCTCTGCCACAGTCCATGTTAGTTACAGAGGCATGCCTGTATACATCTAATAACAAGCCTAATTGTTTGTAATGCTTTGCATTACTTACATGACCTCTTAACTGAGGGAACCTCTAGTTGTAGAGTTTCTGTTTGTATTGTACTTGTAATAGGCATCAAATCCTAGTTGTGTAACTGTACAAATAGAGTCTAGAATAATGCTTGAAAGAAGTTCCATGGTTCATGCCTCAAGCAAGGAGTTAAAGACTGCCAAATAATCACAGTTGGGATTTGAAGAAATGAAGAATTTGCCTAAGTACCAATTCGAGAAGTATATTTGTCTATTCGAGAAGTCCAGCATTCGAGAAGTCAGAGATTCGATATCTCAAGACACTATTCGATATCTCTGAATACACTGTTCGATATCTCATTCGATATCTCAGGGATTCGATATGTCTACTACTCTATTCGAGAACTCAAGAAGTCAACAAGTCAAGATGGTATTCGAGTTCTCAAAGAGTCAACAAGTCAAAGTTCCATTCGATATCTCAAAGAATCAGAAAGCTATTCGACAACTCGAGGATTCGATAAGTCAAATGCTCTATTCGACAACTCAAGGAATCCTGATGGAAAAGAGCTATTCGAGAAGTGGTTCGATATGTCACTATAACAGTATTCGAGAACTCAGAGTTATCGATCAAGTCAATTCTAGTTCTCGAATCACTTACTTAGTCACTTCTCGAATACATTCTTGGAGACAAAATACTGAAGAAATTGTACAAGTCAGAAACCTGCAACAAGCCAATGCACTTTATGGACCACAACCTGTAACGTGCTCTGGAAAGCCTACAAGGAAGCTTGGAGAGATATAGAAGAGACAAGGAACTAAAGAAGTGGATCTAAACAGGCTTTGCAAAGTCAAATCTGTAACCGTTTGGACACTTACTCAAAAAGGATAGACAGACTAGAAAGTAATGTGTTTTAGCTACCTTATTTGTAGTAAGCAGGCTGTATCCATGTTCTATAAGGACACAGCCTCACTTCATAACTTAGTAACTTTGTGAGTCAAGTTTTTCATACACTGTAAGCTATATCTCTCTGAGAAAAACGAAGCTGAGAATACTACCATTTGTATTCACAGATTGTAGCAACCTTTATCTAATATACATTAGATTAAAGTGATATTGTGTCTTGTGTTGTTTATTTATCCGCACCTTAATTTCTGCACACACAGGCACTTATCTGCTACACAGACTCAATCCAAGAAAAGTTCAAGAATCCATTCACCCCCCCTCTGTATTCTTTTACCGTGTTCAATACTCAACAAGTGGTATCAGAGCGGGCTGTTTATTCAAAAACAGAGAAACGATCATGAGTTCGAATACACCAAAGACTACAGGAACGGTGAAGGTCCCTAAGTTTGATAAAGAAAACTTCAACCTCTGGAAGATAAAGATGATGTTGTTCATCAAAGCCTCTCATCCCTTGTATCCTGAGATTCTCAAGAATGGTCCTTTTGTTCCACAACAAGAGATACCAGAGAAGACTGTTGGAACCATAACAATCCCTAGAGCTTATGAGGCCAAGGATCCATCAAAGTGGACAGAGTCAGAAAGGGAGAAGGTTGCTCTTGACAGCCACCTCATGTTGCTCATCATTGATTCCATGGATATGTCAATGTTTGCAAACATTGCATCATGCACGTCTGCTAAAGAGATGTGGGATCACATTGAGGTGTTGTGTGAAGGGACTGATGAGGTTAAAGAAAACAGGAAACAGATACTGGTCACACAGTATGAAGCTTTCATGGCACAGCCCAAGGAAAGCATCACTGAGATGTTTGAAAGGTTTCACAAGCTAGTTACTGAGTTGCAGATGAATGGAAAGGTTTACAGCACCAAGGAGTTAAATATGAAATTTCTGTTGTCTTCACCAAATCATCTGGAGCAAAGAGTCATTTCCCTAAGAGAGAGAGATTTGAACAAAGTCACCTATGATGTACTCTATGGAGTCCTAAAGACTCATGAACTTGAGTTGCTTCAGAAGAGGGCTATCCAAGCAAACCAAGGTAGGATGATAAACACATCATGTGCCTTGATTGTCAACAAATCCATCCTGGACCTAGAAGCATCTACAAGCCAACTAAGGATAGAGGAGGTGGCAGATGATGAAGAAACTGAAGCTGGGGTGAGTGAACCTGTTGAGGAAAAGGAGGAAGAAGAAGAGGAGTTTTACACTCTGGAAGAACTTGATGGGATGGAAAATACTTCATATGCTTTCATGGCCAGAAAATTTCCAAACATCAGATTTAAAAGAAATCAACCCTTCAAACCCAAAACTCAAAACCATTCAGCCAACAAGAACAAGGCACCTGTGAAACCAAACAGAAATAAGTTCAAAACCGGTTATGTGGATAGGTCATCTGTAAGGTGTTATAGATGCAATGACCTAGGGCATTTTGCCAGTGAATGCAAGAAGCCTAAAAAGAAGGATAGAGATTATCTTGAGCTAGAAGCTAAGTATGAGGCCCTTCTGAAAAAGCAGACACATGGTAAGGCCTACATAGCTGAAGGGAAGTGTTGGGATGATTCTGAGAGTGATGAAGAGGAACAAGAATTCTGCAATTATGCCTTGATGGCCAACTCCAAGGATGACTCATCTTCATCTGATTCTCAGGTACCATCTCTCACTACTATAGACATGTCTGTTTCTGAATACAAATCCATGATTGAACAATTATCTGTTGAAATGTTTAATATTCATACTAGTATGACTGCTGCTAATGAGGAGATTGCTAAACTGTCTACTAGAAATGAAGTATTAACCAAAAAGAATGAGGAACTTGAGCTAACTGCTATGCAAGTAGAAAACCTTAAGAAAGAAGTTGAATATTTGGAGAACAAGGTTCTATGTGCTAGTCAAGTAGAGAAGGCTCTTAGGGATGAATTAGCTGAGAATGAATTCAAACTTAAAACTTTCAAGAAATCATCTGGTTTAGTGCAATCCTACTGTGAGAAAATTGAAGCTAAACCTAAAGCAGCTATTGGACTTGACTATGACTCTCTCAAACAAAGGAAAGACTATGCTGTCATCGAAGAGGACACAGCTGTTCATGAGAAAGTGCCTCACATTTTGAGAAAAACTGAAAATCCAATTTTCAAGGAATCAACATTTGAAATTGATGAGGATGCCTTACTCATCAAGCAAATGTTGAATGATGAGGATGAGGCACAATCTAGTGAACAGCAAGCATCCTCTAAGGGTGAGAGTGCCAAGTCAAAGACCAAGAAGCCAGTAGTTGATAGGCCAAGACCTAAGAAGTTTGTTAAGTTTGTATCAGCTGGGAAGAGTGAATCAGAAAAGGAAGTGACTAAAAAGAAACAGAACAGAAATGGCAAGTTAGGGATTAACAAGGATAACAACTATGCTTATATGCCTAATGCCCCTAGGAAAACTTGTCAGAACTGTTTCAGTACCAACCATCTAACTCATGCATGCAAGAAACCTGTTGGTAGTGTGTCTAAACCTTTCTATGATTGTTCTGTGCCTCTAAGACATAGAGATGCACCCTTCTGTGATAAATTTGACTGTATGCCATGCAATATGAATGTTATGACTAGTTGTTTTAATTTAAGAAGATAGTTCATTGATGGTTGTATCAGTCACAATTCTCACACACACTACACAAGGTCAAAGTCTTCAAGTCCTCCTAAAGTTAGGAAGGTACCTTTGTCACCTAAGTCTGAAACCTCAGGTTCTAAGACTTCCAACAGTGACAAGAAGACTGACACTAAGAAAGTTAACAAGCATGTTGTTTATGATAAAACTGTCTCTAAGTCACATGGACCCAAACTTGTTTGGGTACCAAAGGAAAAGTAATACCTTTGTGTTTGCAGGGCAAAGAAAGTGAGAAGAAGGTCATGTGGATTTTGGACAGTGGATGCTCAAATCATATGACTGGTGATATGGCCCTGCTATCACAGTATGAGGAAAAGGCTGGCCCAATGGTTGCTTTTGGAGATGACAGCATGGGTAACACATTGGGATATGGCAAGCTGAAAGTTGGAAATGTCATCATTGAAGATGTAGCACTAGTCAAGGGGCTCAAGCATAATCTGTTAAGTGTTGGTCAGTTTACTGATAGAGGATTCAAAGTGAATTTTGACAAAGATGAATGTTTGATCACCCACAAGAAGACTGGTGATTTTGCTCTATCTGGAGTAAGGAAGGGAAGCCTGTTTGTAGCCAATATGGACTCTGCAAACAAGGACAAAATTTGTTGCTTTTACTCAAAAGCATCAAATGAAGATTGTTGGTTGTGGCACAAGAAACTATCACACCTGAACTTTAAGGCCATTAATTCTCTAGTCAAAAGAGAGTTAGTGAGAGGCATGCCCACACTTGAATTCTGCCAAGAAGGAGTGTGTGAGGCTTGTCAAAAAGGAAAAATGAAGAGATCAAGCCACAAGTCAAAGACAGTGACATCTGTAACCAAGCCACTACAACTTATCCATATGGATTTGTTTGGGCCTGTTAACATAATGTCACTTGGAGGAAAGAAGTATGCCCTGGTAATGGTTGATGATTTTTCAAGGTATACATGGGTAGAATTTCTGGCATCAAAAGATGAGGCTCCACAAGTAATCATTGAGCATATAAAGAAAGTTGACAAGGAAGCAAAGGCAAACGATGCAAGTGTGATTGCATTGAGGAGTGATAATGGAACAGAGTTCAGAAATGCCACACTTGAAGCATTCTGCAAAGAGAATGGCATTTCTCAGCAATTCTCAGCTCCAAGGACTCCACAACAAAATGGAGTTGTTGAGAGAAAGAATAGAACTCTAATTGAGGCTGCTAGAACAATGTTACTTGATGTAAAAATGCCCACATGTTTTTGGGCTGAGGCTGTGAGCACTGCATGCTATATTCAGAACAGAACCCTCATCAACAAAAACACTGGAAAGACTCCTTACAACTTGATGACTGGAAAGAAGCCTACACTGAAGTATATTCATACTTTTGGAAGCAAATGCTTTGTACTTAAGGACAATTCTGAATATGTTGGAAAGTTTGATGCAAAAGCATTTGAAGGAATTTTTCTTGGCTATTCTATGGAAAGAATTGCATACAAGGTTTATGTCATCAGTCAAAAGAAAGTTATGGAAAGCACAGATGTAACATTTGATGACAGCAAACTACCTGGACTAGAAGAAGCCAATGATGAAGACAAAGATCCATTGAAGTTTGATAATCTAGATGATTCTGATGAAGAGACTGAAACTGGAGTTGAAACTCAAGTTCAACAAACTCAAGTGAATAATGATACAAGAGAAGAATTTGTGCCAATCAATAGTGAAGAAACAAGCATCCAAGACACACCTGTGAGTAATGGCAACTTCACAGGGGGAGGAAATGAGGATGATCATGATGAGGATGATGAAGCAACATCAAGGATGAGAAATCAGGCTGAACACTCAAGGAAATGGGATAGATCACACACTGCAGAGCAAATCATTGGAGATCCTAATGCAGGAGTAAGGACTAGGAGAGCAACTCAAAATGAGTGCCTCTATGGATGTTTTCTATCACAAGTTGAGCCTAAGAAACTTGATGATGCATTGTTGGATCCAGATTGGATTATTGCCATGCAAGAGGAGCTGAATCAATTTGAAAGGAACAAAGTATGGGAACTTGTGCCTGCACCAAAGAATAGAACCATTGTTGGAACAAAATGGGTTCTGAAGAATAAGATGGATGAAGATGGTGTAATAATAAGAAACAAAGCAAGGCTGGTTGCAAAAGGATACTCTCAACAGGAAGGCATTGATTATGATGAGACATTTGCCCCTGTTGCTAGATTGGAAGCCATTAGAATATTCTTGGCATTTGCTGCTCATTCAAACTTTAAAGTTTATCAAATGGATGTTAAGAGTGCATTTCTAAATGGAGAGTTGGAAGAAGAGGTTTATGTGCAACAACCACCTGGCTTTGAGGATCCACATTTCCCAGAATTTGTCTACAGATTGCTTAAGGCACTGTATGGACTTAAGCAAGCTCCAAGAGCATGGTATGATACTCTATCATAATTTCTTCTTGAAAATCAATTCACTCGAGGCACATTGGACAAGACACTGTTTTACAAGAAGCATGGTGATGATATGATCCTAGTTCAAATCTATGTGGATGATATCATTTTTGGTTCTACAAATGAGAAACTGTGTGAGAAATTCTCTAAACTCATGCAGAGCAGATATGAGATGAGTATGATGGGAGAGTTGACATTCTTTCTAGGGTTGCAAGTCAGTCAAAGGAAGGATGGTATCTTTATCAGTCAAACCAAGTACATCAAGGATTTATTGAAGAAGTTTGACTTGGAAGATTGTTCACCTGCCAAGACACCCATGGCCACTGCCACTAAATTGGATGAAGATGCTAAAGGCAAGAGAGTAGATATCTCAATCTACAGAGGCATGGTTGGTTCTCTACTCTACCTCACTGCAAGTAGGCCAGACATCATGTTTGCTACATGCTTGTGTGCAAGGTTTCAATCAAATCCAAAGGAATCACATTTGATTGCAATAAAAAGGATCTTTAGATATCTGAAGGGCACTCCTAACTTGGGATTATGGTACCCTAAGGACACAGGGTTCAATCTGGTTGGCTACTCTGATGCTGATTATGCTGGATGCAGAGTGGATAGGAAAAGCACCTCAGGAAGCTGCCAGTTTCTTGGACAAAGGTTAGTTTCTTGGTATAGCAAGAAGCAACAATCTGTGTCAACTTCTACAGCTGAGGCTGAATACATAGCTGCTGGAAGTTGCTGTGCTCAAGTGCTTTGGATTAGAAATCAACTTAGAGATTATGGACTTGTGTTGGAAAGAATTCCAATCATGTGTGACAACACAAGTGCAATCTCTATAGTTGCCAATCCTGTCAATCATTCTAGAACAAAGCACATTGACATCAGATATCATTTCATAAGAGAACATGCAACTAATGGAACCATTGAGTTGCATTATGTCTCTACAGATAAACAACTAGCTGATATATTCACCAAGCCATTAGATGAAGCCACCTTCACAAGGTTGGTAAGTGAGATTGGAATGCTGAATTCTTCAGATTCTGGCTAAGTGAATACATCATCTAGATTGTTGCAGCAGTAAACACTTACTTTATCTAAATCCTCAATATTTTTGAAGTAAGTGTTGGCTGAAATATGATTTATAAATATTTCAAATCTGTTGCATATGTTGAAAATCATATTTTTATTAACTCAAAATTTCTATGAAATTTTGAGAAAATCACTATTTGATTTGCTAGGATATTTTTCAATGAATATGTCTGGTAAATCTTTACAAGATAGTGAAAATCAAATTTTTATGAGTGATGGGTATAGTTCGATAAGTCAGACTTCTCGAATGATTCACTATTCGACATCTCTAATAAGTCTCATTAGAGTACTCTTGAGTTCTCGAATAGAGTCTTTCTGAGATATCGAATAGAGGAATTCTAGACTTCTCGAATATAGTAACTGAGTTCTCGAATGATTGAGTTCTCGAACACTATATTTGAGTTCTCGAATCATTTGAAAAGGCTGAATTCTCGCTGAATTTTAACCGATTTTGGATTTTTATCTAAAAATTTAATTCACTCATAAAAACACATTTTATTTAATTTAGAATTATTTCTAAGTTAGATAACTGCCAGCTGTGAGTTTCTATCTGCTTGAGTTATCGATTAAGCCATTCTTGACTTCTCGAATAGTTGTTTTCTACTTCTCGAATGCCTGACTTGTCGATACAAAACAGTCTGCTAATCGACAATTCAAGTACTTCATACTTATACAATCTCACATCTATTCGATTCATTTCATTCGATTTCTCAAGCATCTACACTCTCTAAACCCCTGAAACCCTAGCTACGAAAAGCCAAATTTCTTCTTCAACCTTCAATTTCTTTTCTCTCTTCTACACAAATGGCAACAGTAAAGTTCAACACCAACTTCATCGCTCTCACTAGTGATGTTGAAGCACCCAATGCAAATTTCCAGTGCTTTGTGAAATGGATGGCTGAGTCATATATCAAGGATGCACTCTCTGCCAACCCAACTCTGTATCTCGATATTCTGGAACAATTCTGGAGTACTGCTATTGTGGAGGTTGTAGCCCTGGAAAACGCAATCACTTCCTATGTCATCTACTGCAAGGTTCAAGATAAGGAAATCACTATCACTACTGCAGACATGAACCAAGCACTAGGACTACAACAAGAGTCATTTGACAGAATGGCCACTAACGCAGAGTTGGAGGAATTCTTTGAGTTCATAAACTACTCAGATGGGATTAACCTTGGAAAGCTAAACAGAAAGAATCTGAGAAAGGAGTGGAGCTATGTGTTTGCAACTCTTCTCCAAGTCTTCACTGCCAGGAAATCAAGCTTTGATCAAATCAGTGCACCTGTGCAGCAAATTGGATATGCTTTGGCCTATGGAAAGAAGATAGATGTTGGCCAAATCATACTTCAAGAATTATATGGGAGACTTGGTAAGAACACAACCAAGAGAGGTACTGATATTTTCTTCCCTCGCTTTATTCAATCTGTACTTAATTATAAAAATGCTTCATTGATTGAATTGCCTGGGATTGATAAAAATAAAATAGGCTATCCTAAGTCCATGACCAAACTCATTTTTGGTAACTTGGAAACTAGGAATGATGTGGATGTAAGACTGAACATAACTCCCCATATGGAGAGTTTGTTTAGGACTTACCCCCACAACATGCCAACATTTGATGCAAAATCTAAGTTAGCACAGCCCAAGCAAGTAGAACAAAATGCTAACCCAGGGCCTGCTAACCAACCCTCTCAACCAAACACTCTACCTCTTACTGAGCCAACTGCATCATCCTCTCAAAAGGGTGATGTTAGTAAAAAGAAGAGAAAGGAAGTAATGTCTGCACCTTTAAATATCTTGTCTGAAGCAGCATTAGCTGTTGAATTAGGTCTAGGAAGTGAGGAACCTGAGTTTCCCTTACACAGAACAAAGAAGAAGAAAACTAAGACCACCTCTTCAGTCACACAAATGGCTGAAGTTGTAAAATCAGGGGCACACAGCTCACTAGGTGTATCCTCTCAACAGGGTGCACCTATAGAATCAAGCATTCTCCCCAATGCACCCTCTTGTATAGAGTCAGCACATGGGAGTGATAAGGCTGGCACAACACTGAGTGGAGAGCACATCACTTTTGAAACTCCCTCTATCTCTCAGGGGGAGTTGCCAAAATCTACTCTAAAACACACTTCTCTTCCAGAATCTAATTCTGAAATTTCTTTGGAACCTGCAACTCAGACAACTGAGATGCAAGGTATTGATCATCAAGAATCCTTTTCGCTTGATGAGCCAATAATTTCAAGTGACTTAGTGCATGACACTTTGTTCACCACTCAGAACCCACATTTAGATGGTGAGGGAATGCATGCTGAGGCATATCCTAATGACACCATCACAAACACAGAGGTTCCCCTAGTTTTTACTAGAGACTCTGTGCCTGTGTCAACTGCTGGTGTAATTCATCCCACTTCTGTGGTGACACCAGTAGTAGAGTCAATCCATCCGGTTCCAGAAGTTGCATCTGTAACTGAGGAGACTAGCTTGCCTAGCTCTAGCTCTGACTTCATGTCAACATGGCTGAAGCCTGTGCAACATGACAGTGCTTCAGGATCAGAGTCTGTTCCACAACAATTGACGGTTGAAGCACTTCAAAGCTTAATTGTGGATCAGATTCCTGAGTTCACAAAGATTGCTCAGCACCTTCTCACTGCAGACATGCCCAATCCAGACTATGAGGCTATTCTGTTATGCCATAGGGATGATGTGGAAGTGCAGAAGTCAAAGATCATTGATGATGCTGAGAGAGATGGCAACATAGATGCCTGGTTGCAAGGAAAATATGATATTACTCTCGATGAAGCACTTCAGTATCTCAGGGAGGAATACATCACTTCACTGGGCTCCAATGCAAAATCCCTGTCACCTGGTGAAGTGTATGAAGCTGTAAATGACTCATACAAGGGTTTCCTCAAGGCTGCACACTATCTTGGCAAGGGAGTCAAAACTGAAGTCAACAGGGTGTGTGATAAGACAGCCACTTCAGTAGCAGAAGTCAAAAGGGCCTTTGATGCTAAATTTCCTCAATTGGATAGTGTGTTCAAGGACATCAAACACTGCAACTCTACCTGCACTCAGATGGACAATGGGCTAGCTCTGCTAAAGGATACTGTCACAGGTCTGGGGCACCAATTTCAAAATTTATCTGACCAGACTACAGATGCCAATGCCATGCTGAGGATAATGTTCAAGAATCTTTATGGAGATAGGCTAGTGACTGATGTCCCTGTGCATGAATTATCTAAATATGAAGTGAAGAGGCTGCAGGATCAATCTTTATCTGGCTTCAAGGCCAATGAGTTATTCACTAAGGTCAACACTCTTGAGCAGGAGGTAGCTACTCTCACCAAGACCAATGCTCATCTCACAGAAAAGGTTGCATTGCTAAATGCTCAGTTGGACACTCAAGCATCCACCACAGCTGATGTCCTTCTGCATCAACAATCCATGTTAGCTGCAATGATGAAGCATATGGGTCTCCCTCTACCTGATGAATCTTCACTCCCAAAGGACATTTCTACAGCCTCTGTGCCTGACAACAAGCCTAAGGGGGAGAAGAAGGCTAGGAACTCAAATTCAAAGGGGGAGACAAAGGGAGAGAAAGGCATAATAATCAAAGAGGGTGGTCAACAAAGGGCTTCTAAGTCTCTAGCAAATGTGCCTGGCAAGGGAAAAGCCAAAGTAGATGAGCCTCCATCTATCTTGCCAGTTGTCACCTTACCAACTGTGCACATCACTACTCCTGGAGGACAAAAGCAATCCATAACTACCACAGTGGTTGCAGGGAGTATGCCATCTGACAAACCTCCAATCTCTATATCTGAGAGTGCCAAGCCTGTAGAAGTCAAAGTTGTTACTGAGGCCAAGCTACAAGAAATTGCTAACTCCAATGACTATCATGATAAAGCCTTCTTGGAGTTTCTGAAAGCCATAAGGGAACAGGTTGGTGACACTCAGTTTTATCTGAGGGAGGTGAAGAAGCAGATAGACTACATCACTGTCATCCCCAAGAAAGTCAACAATATATGGGTCAAGGAGATAGTGATGGTTTCCAAACTAAAGATATGGCATCTAACATACCAGACTCTACAAGACCTAAAGCACTCAGAGATAGATGCCATACTTGAGATCATTGAGAAGAAAAATGAGAACAGCAAGAGTCTGTTTGATAATTTGAGGAATGGTCAACCTACAAGGCTACCAGAAGTGATCAAGAAGCCATGGACAATTATTTATCAGTCTGGTACCAGAATTGAAGATATCAAGCAATTGGTCATTCCTCATGATCTCACCTCCAGAAATCACAGACTGATCATTGCTATCATTGATCAATTACAGAAGAAGGTTGGAGCCTGAAATGCTGAAGAAATTGAGGCACTGCATATCCTCAGAACCTATATTGCAACTGGTGAAATTCCAGAGATGGCTCAACCTAGGAGAAATAAGGATGATGATTCTGAAGACAAAGGTGATGGGAGGAGAAGACATCACAGGAGAGATAAGGGTGATGAAGATAAGAAGAAAAAGGGGGACAAGGATGAAAAGGATGATAATGACCAGGGTAAAACATATGTGAGAAAGAGTGGAAGACAGCAAGCCTTAGGCCATGCTAGCAGTAATCTCACCACAACACAAGACTCTAAGTCTAGGGTGAATACTGTTAGTAGTGACCTAGCAAAATCTACATCTATGGCTTCTGCAACTGTCTTACCATCTCAAGAAAAGAAGAAGATTCAAGTCAAGAAACCATGTGTATGTTTCAGAAAGCAATCTGCTAATGGAATACTACTATGGTCTACCAACCAAGGTCAAAGATTTCTGCCAAGCAACCATGTCAAGAGGATAAAATTTAAACATGCTGCAAGGAGAGTGAAGCTATCCAAATCTAGAGCCCTAACAATCATTCCAGGATTAAAGCTCCAGCCACTTGATGAAGACTTTGATGAAGAGCAACTGCTATTTCTAAGAGCTCAAAAGATATGCTATGCTGCAATTGTGGATGACCACCTTGTAATCAAGTACACAGATGGGAAAGAAATGAAATTCAAACAAGGGGGTTGTCAACATTGGGGTAAATTGTATGAGATAGAAAGAATCATTGCATTGCTGGATTCTAAGGACAAGGTGGAGAAAGTATGGAAGCTGGAATTGATTGACTTTGTGAAAATGAAGAAAGAATATGCTGAGAAGATAAGGAAGGGCTGCTATGAGAAATGGTTAGAAAGGGAGAAAGAAATTGATAGACTGGAGATTGAAGCAGAAAAGCTAAGGGCAAAGGGATTGTGTAGAGTTCAGTTTGATCCCTATGTGGTGAAGTATAGGAGGAGAAATGGAGACAATGTCAATATAAGAATGAACCTACTCAGTCACTATCCTGCCAACATTCTGAAGCCAGTGCTTGAAGATTTCAAAAACTCTATTATGATTGAAGAATTGGATGCTATGACAGAAATCATAAGAGCAGTAGATGAGATTGCAAGAAAGGAGAAAGAAAGGAAATAGAAAGCATATGATGATCTACAAGCCAAGGCAATGGAGATGCAATCAAAAGAAAACGGCTAGTACCTCATCATACTGTAAGAAGTATTTATCTTGTAATTTCATTTATGTGTTCAATCAAATCACATACCTGTACTTTTAAAAGTTTTATCTTTAATGTATGTTAGGCTTGTTATCAGACATGAAATTGTGACTAAGGGTCTCACTCACAATTTGGGGGAGATTGTTAGTTACAGAGGCATGCCTGTATACATCTAATAACAAGCCTAATTGTTTGTAATGCTTTGCATTACTTACATGACCTCTTAACTGAGGGAACCTCTAGTTGTAGAGTTTCTGTTTGTATTGTACTTGTAATAGGCATCAAATCCTAGTTGTGTAACTGTACAAATAGAGTCTAGAATAATGCTTGAAAGAAGTTCCATGGTTCATGCCTCAAGCAAGGAGTTAAAGACTGCCAAATAATCACAGTTGGGATTTGAAGAAATGAAGAATTTGCCTAAGTACCAATTCGAGAAGTATATTTGTCTATTCGAGAAGTCCAGCATTCGAGAAGTCAGAGATTCGATATCTCAAGACACTATTCGATATCTCTGAATACACTGTTCGATATCTCATTCGATATCTCAGGGATTCGATATGTCTACTACTCTATTCGAGAACTCAAGAAGTCAACAAGTCAAGATGGTATTCGAGTTCTCAAAGAGTCAACAAGTCAAAGTTCCATTCGATATCTCAAAGACTCAGAAAGCTATTCGACAACTCGAGGATTCGATAAGTCAAATGCTCTATTCGACAACTCAAGGAATCCTGATGGAAAAGAGCTATTCGAGAAGTGGTTCGATATGTCACTATAACAGTATTCGAGAACTCAGAGTTATCGATCAAGTCAATTCTAGTTCTCGAATCACTTACTTAGTCACTTCTCGAATACATTCTTGGAGACAAAATATTGAAGAAATTGTACAAGTCAGAAACCTGCAACAAGCCAATGCACTTTATGGACCACAACCTGTAACGTGCTCTGGAAAGCCTACAAGGAAGCTTGGAGAGATATAGAAGAGACAAGGAGCTAAAGAAGTGGATCTAAACAGGCTTTGCAAAGTAAAATCTGTAACCGTTTGGACACTTACTCAAAAAGGATAGACAGACTAGAAAGTAATGTGTTTTAGCTACCTTATTTGTAGTAAGCAGGCTGTATCCATGTTCTATAAGGACACAGCCTCACTTCATAACTTAGTAACTTTGTGAGCCAAGTTTTTCATACACTGTAAGCTATATCTCTCTGAGAAAAACGAAGCTGAGAATACTACCATTTGTATTCACAGATTGTAGCAACCTTTATCTAATATACATTAGATTAAAGTGATATTGTGTCTTGTGTTGTTTATTTATCCGCACCTTAATTTTTGCACACACAGGCACTTATCTGCTACACAGACTCAATCCAAGAAAAGTTCAAGAATCCATTCACCCCCCCTCTGTATTCTTTTACCGTGTTCAATACTCAACAGTCCACACGGTCTGCAATCCCATCTTTTCTTGTATCGAACTTTTAAGCCCACTGATGTATCTCGCAACTTTTTGATTTTCACTCTCTCCTAAATCATTGTGATCAGAATATCGCAGAAACTCAGTTGTATATTCAGTTACAGTCCTCCTTCCTTGAACACACTCAACATACATCTTATACATAATTTGCTCATAGTCCTCCGATAAAAATCTTTCTAACATCAATCGCTTCATCCGCCTCCAAGTTTTTATCGGTTCTTTTCTTTGCCTCTTCACTACTAAAAAACGCTGATAGACATCGGTTTCTAGCCGATGTCTTTGAAAAATCCTGACCGATGTCTTTGTCGGTGATGTCTAAAGTCGAAAGTTTAGACATCGGTTTCTGGCCGATGTCTCGTAGCATATAACACATCAGTTTTAAATATATTTCTGATGTTTATGTACTGTCTTCTTGGGTTAACTGCATGAGATTAACTTTTTAATTGTTATATTACAGGTCTTAGATGTTATTTAACATATAGCAAACATAGAATAATTCGACATAGACATCTGTTTTTTTCCAAATATTGATGTCTAAGCCTTTATTAACATCGGTAAATATTAAGAAAAGCGATGTATAATATGACCATGGACATCAGTTTTAGACGATGATGAAGATATCTATTGCATTGGTTACCTATTTTTAAAACCGATGTCTGAGGTCCCTTAGACATCGTTTTCAGCCGACGTTTAAGACTTCTAATATATCAGTTTTTTTTAAGAGGAACGATGCGTAAGGCCTCATATGGGACCTTCATATACATCATTTCTAACAATGTTTGTGCACACCAATAACCAAAGTAAAACAATACCAAGTTAGAACTAAACTAACCAAACACATATATTAACCAACATAAATATCAAGTATTCTTACATAACCAATCAAAACCAAACTAACAGCTAGCGACCAAACCAAAATATCAAGTACATTAGCAAAACCAATAAGCTAAAAATCTAAATAAACGTAGAACGCAACCTTGTTATCCATCTTGTCCACGACCACTAAACTATCGTTTACATCTGAAACTTCAGTTTTATGGCACCATACAAAGTTGTGGCTATGTCCAGGATTATGTTCCACAAGGTACATGGTTGCACCATTCACATACTTTTGATGTTTCACATATTCTTTTCTAAGGCTAGATATGCTCTAAGGTTTTCTTTTTATCTGTTTCTTCATGATGGAACAAGCAGCCAATGGATTCTTAAATCCAGCTCCAACCCTCCTGTTGAAAACAAAAATAGACTTAATAAGCTCCACGGCTTCAAATGGAAGGCACTTCATTATCTATTGGTATCTATTGGAATCACCATGTAACCCACGCATAATCATTTTCACACACTCACTCACTATGTGAACTGGAATGCAAACCTGATTAGTTGACACTTTAATGTGACTGCATCAACACTGCCTTCGTAGATGGTATTCATCTACATCACAAGCCCTTTCTTCCAAACTCATAAACATAATGTCAGGAAGTTTTAAACATAAATCTGCTGGATGTACTACCTATTACAAGACAATAGAAGGTTAAAATGCTAAGTTAGCTTCAAATATTTATCTCTAATTCTCTACTATAATCTCTCTGTTTCTCTCATATTTAGCCTTAATCTGTAATTCTGTTTATAAACTCAAAAAAATTTGTAGGACATTAAAAGTGAAATTTTGTATTCGAATTTCTAAAAAACCATTCAGTTTTCATTAAATCCAAAAAAGTATTAGTTGAAGGGCATATCTGACTTGCTATGTTGGAAGATGATCTAAGGAATACCTGTTAAAGCCAAAATTAATCTGGACTCCTCCACTTCCTTCTTGCTGCTATACAAGATGATAAATTTAAGATTATTAAAGGCAGCCATCCAGGCACTTGTTTATATGCTCATAGAAAAGTCTACCATATGAATGCCATAAAAAACATGCAACCAGTCATATATTAACATTAGAATAGCATAAAAGAAATATACCAGCACATGATCCACGTAATCGAGTCGTTCAGGATGAACACGTAGGCTAAATGTAAGGAGAGAGACGTACAAAGTGATGACTCCTACAATAGGCATGTCAACTTGTGCTTCTATCACCTGTCATCGGTTATATTTATATTAAATCCTTGAATTGATAATGGAAGGTGGCATAAAGAGAACATTACTAAGATAATTATAACAAGAATATAAACATGTGTGCATCGAGTATGGTGTATGCGAACAAGCACATTAAACGAGAGAGTTTATCATATCTAGTAACTTAATATGGTGCTCAATTAACTCGTAAATTGGTGACAGAAGAAGAGATGTAAAAAAAAAATCAACTTCATAGCAACTATAACTACGGAAAAATGATAAATAAAAAGTCAGATTAGCATGTGATAGACGTATTTAGACAACTATGCACATCCATTGTATGACAAGTTCATACTAAGGACATTAATTTATGAAGCAAGAATTCAGCTATAAAAAGAACTTGTGAAGCAAGAAGTAAATGAGCAATCAAACATTGATTTAAATAACGAATTTAGTTTATGGGCTTCATGCAATCTTATTAATTAGGCCAGTAAGAACTTGGAGCCAAAGCAACAAGTTATCTTCCTACATCACATTTCGAAACACAACATCTATTATTCTTAGCAGATTGGCATAAAAGAGGGCCAGTAAATAATATTTAAAAAAACAATGAAAGTTACCTTGTCAATGGCCCCACTTAATTTAGTAAATGCCTCAACTTGTAGGAAGTCTGGTAGTACCTAAAAATATACACAAGTCAATCAGATTTCTGAAGTATGATTTACAAAAAAATATGCAAACAACTTACCTCTGGACTTGATGATGCATAGTTTGACAGTCTCTCCATTAATCGTGATAAGACTGTCTTGATATCAACCGTTGCTTGAATTTAAAGGCACGAGGAAAAATATTATGATTTATGAGTTTACCAATGTTTTTCTATTTTGCCTATATAATGAAAGGGAAACAATGTGTATCCAGCAGCTACAACTTTCAGTATGTAGAAGCACATTAAATAAACACTAAAAAGACAATATGTTGGATGGTGGTTTGAAACCACACATCTCTTATATTTTGGTGGATAAGTATAAACACGTAAATCAAGATTGATAGTCCTAAAACAGAGCAAGGAAAACTACTTTTCTTCCTAGATAATGCAGGTCACTTTTATCTACTAAAGAATATGGTCCAATAGTCCAGATATTTCGACTTGGAAAAGAAAACACGTAAAAGCATAAGGAGCCCATAATAATGAACAAATATTTAGCTAGCAGCAGTACCACCCTATAATAACATTTACTTCTAATAAGGGTATAGTGTATACAAGGCAGATAATATATATACATATATAAAAAGAAACCTTAGGCATAATTTTTGGACAAAGCAAAATGGAAACAAAGCCATTTAATTACGATGGAAGGAGTATTTAACAGTACTATGTTGCAAGTTCAGTTCTTAAAAGTTGCCAACTAGAACTTAAATGTTGCCACTTCGGGTTTAACAAACTTTAGAGAAATATATAGCAACAGATACTTATAATGTGCAAAATATAGTTCATAACTACCAGTAGAAGAATGGGGAGATCTGAGAGTAAAGTGTGTACCCTTGGTGCGGATAGAACGCACCCTTCAACTTGAGTGAAGTTATTGCTGACTGAAACACCACAAGCACGTAGCAATGGCTCATAAGCATAATTGTTGACTTTTAAAGCCTGCAAACACCATGGAACAAGTTAGAAACCAGTACCAGATTGATCTTTTCTCAAAAGGTTAGTAAGAAAGGAATTATATTTGTTAAAGTTTTCATCCTATCTTGTGGTTTTTGCCTTGATTTTTCCACCAACGATGATCGTTGAAGAGTGGTCAGGGCTTTTGTATAACGTTGCAAAGAAACCAGCGAACAAAGCTACAAAAATGTTGCAAACAAGTATAATGTAAATAAATCATACTCCGTACATAGAGGGTCTAAAATTAAATTTAGATCTGAAACTGCAAATAACTAATGGGATCCAAGATTTACCTCTAGAGGAATATAAGTTGGACGCTTATAGTTGTAGAGACCAAACAGTGGATGAAGCTGTCTGTCATAGTAGCTGTATTCTTTAAGAATTACAATATGATCACATGAGCTGGCATAATGATGTGGGACAACAATGATTTAATCAAACCTTGGGAGACTAAACCACAGAAGAATCTCTAAAGTAAAATCCCTAAACTGATATTTAATCAATCCAAAAAAAAATTCAGAAAAAATCTGTTTGTATATAATCAAAGCTAGAGCCTTGATCCTCTGGTGAAGTGGCACTAATATGTTCAACACACAACATAAATACCGTAAACAAACCCTAATGATGATGTAATAAAGCTGAAACAACCGGGCTATAATAAATAAACCAACCAACAAAATGGTATATAATAAGTATATATATAAAATCTTGGGACCGATCCCCATCACAAAGGATGCTATAAAGATTTTTCTTGCACACTAAAAGAATTAAAAGGCTTGCAATACTTTATAAAACAAGCAGCTAAAAATAATGATAAATCAAGTTTTAACAATAAAAGAAGTGTGATACCAACCCTAACATTAAGGTATAAAATTAATGAAACATATTTACTTTAGCAAACAGAGAAATAATAAGACGTTCTTTGAAGGAAGAATATGTTACCGGACTAATTAACTTTGCATATGAAACAATTTCAACTCCAGCTGTTGACGGAAGTGATGGAATCTGCTCATCTACTACCCCTCCAACGACATGTATAACCGTTAGAGTGCGTAAAACATAAAATAGTTGCAATGACCATGGTTCAACTGACTCCAAAAATTAGCCTAAAAATCCCAACTGAGAAAGTTTACAGTATACAATCCTATTTCATAATTTTCTCATACGGAATAATATCATTCAACAGTAGTAAATAATTAATTACTATTACATGATTGGTTAGTAGTAGTTATCAGCTAGCTTCCGGGGCGAACCCAATTGTTCAACCTAAGATCAAATTAAAAAAATTAGGGTTTCGAGCTTAAAAATCCCCAATTGAAAATTAAAATGAACTAATTGAAATCAAACACAAGCTTACACACTTACCAATTTGAGCTTTAAATAAATCGAATTGAGTTCATAGTTTTATAACTTCGAATCGAACAATCTCCGGTAGATTGATTTTCGAGAAAGAGAAGGGTCATAATGAGAGTATAGAGAGGGGGAGGGGGAGAGAGAGAGAGAGAAGGGTGAGATTTAGGGTTCTTGAGGGAGGAGGTGAGGCTGTGAGTCGAGAGAGAGGGGTGAGAGTGGAGAGAGAGGTGAGAGTCGAGAGAGAGAGAGGTGAGGTGAGAGTCGAGGTCGAGAGAGAGTGATAGTATTTAGGTTTAATTAATTTGTTTTGTTTTTATTTTTTAGCTAGTCTGAATGATATTAGAAAATTGAGGGGGGAAATACAAAATTTTGGTTAAGGGGAATAGATTTGGCAAAGACCGGGCAAATGAAACTTAGAAAGGGGGAAAATGAAATTAAGGGGGGAAAAGAGCGCGCCTTTATTTTTTAATGTAGAGATTTAGAGATCGGTTCATAAATGAAGTGATGTCTAAATATTTTAAGAAAACGTTTAGACATCGGTTGACAAATGAAGTGATGTCTGAATGTTTAAAAGACATCGGTTTTATTTTCACTGATGTTAAAAAGACTTTTAACATCGGTTTTATTTTAATCGATGTTAAAAACGGTGATGTCTATTAACAGATTTTTAGTAGTGCTTCCTCTGCAAAACCAACTTATCCCACCAAACTGTAGCAGTACTCTTCAACTTGATAGCTACCATCTTCACCTGCTTACTCTCAGGAACACCCATGACATCGAAGAAACGATCAACATCAATCTGCCAATCCAAAAACTCCTCTACCCCCATAGTTCCATAAAATAACGGGATATCAGCCTTGACTTTGTAATCATTATTATTGCGCTGATTTCCGTTTTCTTCCTCTTCTTCCTCCACAGCTTCATCAGAACTAGAATTGTCGAAAACCCGAGAAGCCCTAACACGTCCTTCTCTTCCACCTTTACGTTGGTTGGTACCGTTATTCACTTGAGTCGACAACGTATCCATACGATCTGTTAAAACCTTCAGAGCCGCGATAAAAGCCGTCGTAACCTCTCGAAGATCTTCCTTGGTAACCGATTGGTCTCCCATAGCTAATCAAATAGCGAAAAGACAGGAAAAAGCCTGTTCTCTGATGCCAACTGACGCAGCACGGAAGCCTAGGAAAAGCAAGCGCTAATCCTTAAGAACAAACACGAATCCGCAAGCACGAATTCGAAAAGATAACTCTGGAATCCACCAGAAAGATGAGAAAACTCTCAAGGGTTTTTTATATAATAATAAGATAATAATCTAGTACAATTGATGATGTTTATATATGCTGGGATATAAAACCCTTATTGAAAAAGAAATAAACCAAATCCAAATTAAATTAAAATATTTATTTAATGCAAGCGTGGTCATGCAGGACTGAGCATGATCTTGCGCAATCTTCCCAATATCTCACTAGAAGTCTCTGCCAATAATTTCCAATTTGGCATGATCATGCCATTCAGCAGCATGGTCATGCCGTCATGCATATCAAGCCTTTACTTTGCGAGTGCCCTTTCCTCGATCCATCGCAGCCTCAATACTCGCTGCCAGCTGTCCTACATCAGTTTACATTCCAAAAATAGTAAACTTTTAATAATATAAAATACTATTACACCCACTAACTTTCTCCACATTCTCAAATCTATTATTAAATATTGATACGTCGCCCCACCACTTTACCCACTTTTCATAACTTTTCATTACTTTACCTACTTAAATATATATATATATATATATATATATATATATATATATATATATATAAAAGTTCTATGGAGTACAGTTTAATTGGAGTACGTTGGAGTACATATACGTTCTACACTCAAAAAATTTTAAAATTTATTGTTTTGCAAATCTTATTACATGAACATCATTATTTCATCGTAAATCTTGAAAATTTTGTATGTTTTGCTAACAAAATATTGCAAAATGAATTGTTCTGCAAAACACATTTGGGTTGCAAAACATATATGTTCTGATTGCAAAACATAAAGGATTTTCAAGATGAACATATTGCAAAATATACATGATTTTCAAAATTATCAATGAAATTATGATATTCATATAACAAGGTTTGCAAAATAATAAATTTTAAAATATTTTGAGTGCAGAACGTATATGTACTCCAACGTACTCCAATTAAACTGTACTCCATAGAACTTGACCCATATATATATATATATATATATATATATATATATATATATATATATATATATATATTGGTCTCCGTGCCCACCAAGGATGTAAACATCCTGGTGGGACGGAGGGAGTATAACATTAAGTGCTATCATGAAAAAGGTGATATAATATTGTTATATGTAAGTTAGTTTCTTTTTTGTGCAGTACATAATTTTAGCACTATTTATTTGTTTATTAATGAATATGGTGCAGTGTCTCAATTATAACAAATACAACGTGATTGATTAATATTAATGCATGTGATTTTTATGTAAGACGTTACTAACATGCGAATGATCAGTTTCTTATCTGGACCTTATAATTTATATTCTCGGAATGAATACAAGTAATGCAGTCGGCGTACGTTTCTTTATATGCAAAAGACTAAAACTTAATACATAAAATGAGTTGGCTAGTACGACTATATTGAAATACATTTTATATTCACATAGTAGTGAAATTTTACATATTTAAATATTTATCATTATTTTGTGAATTGTATGTATATTTGTAAGCATCTATAATAACCAATAATGTATCAAAAAGCTGACTATTATGAGAACCTGTATTAGAAAAAAGCTTTAAAATTCTTTAATTTTTTGTTTGATATTAAATTTCCTAATCTCGGTTGTTTAATTGATGTTTTAACTTTTTGTTCCAAGAACATTTTTCAAAAATCGGATCAAAACTCAGTTTGAACCCACCACATGTTAAGCTAGATATTTATTGCAAACATTCTCATTTCATTGGACGACGTCATTTTTTATCCCCAAACAATCTTACTAAACCCATTAATAACATATGTAAAACATATTAAAATTTCGAGTAATTTTTAAAAATCGAGTCATATTTTGATTTTAAATTCGTAATAAGTTTAAATTCACCGGCCCAATACCAAAATTTGATAAATTTATGATTTATTGGTACATTTAATATTAATTTTCATACTTATAAACTAATGAATTATCTAATTATTCTCAATGTGGGTTTAGAAAGTTAAAGATCTACTCCCTCCGTCCCGTTGAATTATTAACATTTGCGGACCAGTTTCCGGCACGGATTTTAAGGTGCATTTTAAGGATAGTTCTATAACTTATTTTTGATATTTTTTTTTTTGTATAAAAATAGAACAATCCTATTTTTATACAAAAAAAGAAAATATTAAAAATAAGTTATAGAACTATCTTTAAAATGCACCTTAAAATGCGTGTCAGATACGCAATTTTTTATGTTAAGAAATGGATGGGACAGAGGGAGTATAATTCAAGTACTTATCAAATGTTTGGTGCAAAAAAATATTTTAATTGTGATCCCTGTTGATCCCGGAGTATTGCAGAGGGGGGTTGAATACAATACTAATAAATTTAAATCTTTACTTCAACAACAGTAATAAAGATTCTAATCTATTTGTAGAAGAAATGCAAACACAAGTAGTAACTCAAGATGTTTATCACAAAATAAATGTTTTATTTATTTTGCAAAGTGTTGCTACAACCTAGAGAAAATATGATTTCTCCAGCTTCGGTTTCTTGAGTAATACAGAAAGAATGAGAGATGAATCTCTATAAATCTAATCTGTTCTAACATCTCTGTCACATGGGTTGTGGAGCTGCTTTCATTTTCAAGTGGCAGCTCCTTACAATTTGTACACCCAGTAAATTATTTGATTACAATAACACACTCTGGCTGTGACAGTATGTTCTACTTAGCCTATACAATAAACTAAGCACAATGAAGTCTAGTTAAGTTGTCTCTAAGCTATCACCCATACATCCCAACAATCCTACATTGAAAATAATTTTTATAAAAAAACTTAATTATATATGAAATGTATTCTTTATATTTAAAAGGTTCGAACACATTTTTAAACTAAACAATAATTAAAAATGAAGTTGTGGTCCATTCATTTACTTTGTTTTACGACAAGATCGGCAAAAGAATCTTACAAGGAATAATCGTTAAATCGGGGATTCGAAGTAAAAATCGGAAGTATTTGTAATATTATTTAGTATATTATTTTGATTTTATTAATTATTTATTAAGTAATACTCCCTCTATCCATCTCATTTCTTTACACTTTCCTTTTTGGGACGTCCCACCAATTCTTTACATTACCAAAAATAATAACTTTTAACAATAAAATACATTATTACATCCACTACTTCACTCCACTTTTTCAACACTTTACACTATTACACCCACTATCACATATTTTAATAATAAAATCACTATTACACCCACTTACTTCACTTATTTTAACAATAAAATCACTATTACACCCACTACCACATTTATTTTATTTATTTTCCTTGGTCTTTGTGCTAAAACTCCATGTAAAGTTTCTGGAGGGACAGAGGGAGTATATATTTATCATATCATAAAGCATATAATAATTCATATTTGATTAAATATATTATTTTAATTTTATTAATTTATTATAAATACTCCGATCAAGAAGTAGTCATAAAGAATAATCGAGGATTTTAAAAATCGAATCGGCTGAGCACCTTGTAAATGATTAATCAAGGATTAATCGGCTGAATCAGGGATTTTTAGAACAATGATTCCAGTTTTTAACATTAATTTTATAAATTAATTAATAACCATATAAATATATTGTATATGCCATTGAATGATTCAACATTATTAATGCTAAAATCTAATTAGATTTTACATACCATCCATGACGTTATTTATATAATTGATGGCAGTATTAAGGTGACAAAATGAGAAATTTTAATTAGTTTGATAGGTGTAAAGCTGGCACCCCGTCTCATTAATTATTTTTACAACCAATTGTAAAGAGACATGTGGCATTTGAAGAAAAAAAAATTTGAAACATTTTTGGGTTCTATACTTCCATGCATTTTTGATTTGGACACCAACGATTTAAATAATAAATTATTATATACCTTGCAGTTATATACTTACATTTGGTCTAGTAATGTAAGAACTTGTATTAAAAATGTAATTATTATTATTTAATGGAATAAATATTTATCTGATTTATTCAACTCGATGGAACGATGTGTTATAGACGGATATTATTATCGTTATATGTATTTAATTGAGGTTAGAGAGTTCCCCGTATATGTTAAGGAAAAAAAAATGCGTTAGTTGATCGTATTCTTTTAATAAAAAATCATGTTAGTAGTATTTGCCGTTTCGGCAGACCGTACTTTTAAAAGCTCAGCGGTTTCGTTTTTAAAAGCGTATTTATATCAAAACTGATCAAATAAATTTTAAAATATTCTTGTCTCAAGTTATATTCATTCTATCATGTTTGAGGATTTTTCAAATTATTTTCGTGAATTTTCGTAAAAATTTCGCCTATGTTTTGTATCCGAAATTCCACTAAGCGGCAATTACGGAACCGATTTCATGAGACCTGAATAAAATATTCACAAAAGCAAAATATTCCCCAACAAATCTGTCAATTATATCAATACCAGCCCCAGCAATCATTCTCTCAAATTATTGTTTCAAAAATCAAAAATTTCTTAGAGAGAAAATTCTAGTGTTCTTCAATTTCAAGCTCCAAATCGGAGGCCTTCCCGGAATTGAAATCAAGCGTTCTAGTAGTCAAAACGAAGGTATCAAAATCTAGTTTCTAAATATGTGCCCAGAATTCGTGGGGGATCATTATTTGATTTTATATGATTTTTACAAAATTCGAATTTAAAGATTCAAAATTATGATTTTTCGTAAACTTGATTGTTTATGTGATTTGATGATTCCATGTTGTAGATAATTTTCTCCTGGTCAGTTTGGTATATCATATGTTAGGTTTTGAGTTCGTTAAACGTGTTTAAATGTGGTTTGATTATTTCGAAATTGTTCTTGGTGTTCATCGGAAAATGTTGACTTTTTGAACGGAATTTTAGTTCGAGTAATTGTTTGGAAATTCTGGGTTGGTAAAGTTGTAGATCGTTCAAAGACAAAGCTTGTGTTGAGTTTGGGTCATGTTTGACTAGATTTCGAGTTTCGCCGGAGTTGCGCCGCCGGCCGGAGCTGCCATTGCCGCCGGTGGTGGAGCTTGAAAAAGAAGACGATGAATAGTGCTGATTATTTCTGATTTTTATTTTAATTGTTTTAATTTTCGAAAATTCATATTTAATTCAATAAAAATCAGAAAAATACAAAGTCAGTTTCTAAATTTTCAGAAAAATATTTTCTGTATTATTTTAAAACAAAAATCGGATTTATCCAAAATTATTATTTATTTTAAGATTTTTGGAATCATTTCCTTAATTATTTAAATGTAGAATTTAATACTTTAATTATATTAAATCATTTTGAATAATAATTTAAATTAATTTAATTATTCGATAAATGAGATCATTTATCGAATAATTTTATTCATTAATTATTGTTTAATTTAATTAATATAATTGAGGTTATTTAATTCCAAATTATTCCGTTTTGAGTTTTAAATGCTTTAAATATATTAGAAAAATCCCAAAAATTATGAAAATTGTTTTAAAAATATTTCGAAGCGAGATTTAATTTATGACGAGGTTTGGACATGTGTTAAAAATAATTGTAGAGTTCCATTAATTGATTACGTGATCTGAATGTGTCCGCTAGGGCAATATAAATGTTACGTGCTAAATGAATTATGTAAATTATGTGAATTACATGAAATACGTGGAGTGAATAGTGAAATGTATTAGTATTTGATTCGAGACGTTTATTATAGAGTCGAGTCAGAGGAACAAAGGAAAAGCTAAAGCAGAAGGTTACGAGAATATTTAGATGGACTTGACCTTATTATCAGGCAAGTATTTTTCTATCACTTGTTATCCTATTAAATATACAAATGCTATGTCATGTATCCCTTTAAATTATTGTTCAAGAAATCATTCTTAAATTATTCACAGCATGAATCCATTGAATTATTCTTATCAACTTTGACGGGATTCATTTAAATTATATTCATTTCAACCTTTTTAGGCATTCGCTCTAGTCGATGCCTTATTACTCTTGATTAATTATTATTACCCAGATTGTGGCGTTCGACTTCGTCGACGCCTGTAATATCGTTGCATTCGATTTACCATTTCTTGTATCGATCTAGACGACACTTATTGTTATTATTGTTGATTCTTCATTATCACCCCATTGTTGTATCGAACTCATCGATACTAGATGTTGTACCATTTGTTATCGTACATTCACTTTGAGTTGTTTGCCTGGAACGTGAACTTCTAGTGATTGTTGTGATCGAGGTTGTCAATCTTCCGACACCTAATTATGATTTAAAGGTTGTCAATTGTACCGACACCTGAACGTAAGGTTAGAATTGGTGGATTTATATAAAACTTGACCTTAATTGGTCTGACCATATATTGGTCGATGTGTAAGGCCTTTCAGTGCCTTGGATCCGATGAGGACTTTGCTTTGTGCACTGTCCGGGTTAGAGCGTGACTGATCAGCATGCCTAACTTTGTTTTTTAAAAATTATGAGATGGACCAGTTCTAACATTCTGAGTATTTGACTCTAGTTGATGTTGAGCCACTTTCTTATGGCATTATTGATTGTCGGAACTTATCCGAATTTATCTGTTCATATCACTGAACTTGATTCACCTTTCAGATATTCTAGTATGGCTTGTAGTTAATACCTGGAACGATTAAAAGTTTAGTATTTTTTTTTTTGAATAAAATCGAACTTGCATTAAACAACAGAATCCAACTCCAAAGATCGAACAAGGAAATTAGGTGGAGTGACATGCCACTCCCCTACGTCTGACATAGAATAAGTAGCTTGTGCTAAGACATGCGCTACATTATTCGCAGAGCGAAAAGCAAACTTAACTAGCACTTGATTTATGTGCTTACTTAACTCCACACAATCCATCACAATGGTATGAAATGAAGACCTCCCTAGGCTTCCATTACAAGCATCAGCTAGAGCATAGCAATCTGTTTCAAAACTACATTGCCTATACCCTTGAATAATTGCCCATGAGATAGCTTCTTTGAGAGCTATGGCTTCTGCTTCTCGAGGCTTCCATGTACCTAGGAATTTCTTTGTGCGTGCTGCTACAAAACCTCCTCTATCATCTCTAACTACCGCTGCAATTCCAATCCCACCAGTCATGTAAACCGCTGCATCTACATTGATTTTCAACCATCCACTCGAAGGTGGTAACCAACTTCGGTCTCCCATCTCTCCTCTAATCTTCATATTATCCTCTCTTGCTTGCGCTTCCGTCCATTCTCTCAATAAGCAGGTAGCTGTATTTCTTACACCAACGATGGATCCGTTGATTCGATTCCACACCCATCTGTTTCTCCGATGCCATAGGCTCCAGCACAACATCGAAATCTCTAGACATTGATCCTTTGAGGCTTGATTAAAAACACGAGCACGTACCATTTTTGGAGATTCATTTTCAGAACATTGCACTAAAGAATGAAGACCTACTGCATGCCACAAAGTCTGGACAAAGTCGCATAGAAACATAACGTGAGTTCCCGTTTCTACTGCAGAGTGGCACCATGGACATGCAGGATGCACATCGACATACTTGCTATACAATGCTGCATTTGATGGTAAACAATCCTTGCAAACCCTCCACAACAGATGAGACACCTTACGTGGAAGTCTTAACGCCCAGATTTTTCTCCACAACCTGTTGTAATCGTCTTGACATTCCCCTTGCAACAACCTGTAATAGCTCTTTACAGAGAATAAACCTTTATCCTCCATTAGCCAATACCAGGAGTCATGTGTAACATGACTTGAAAGAGGGATACTTTGAATCAACTCACAGTCCTCCCTTTCAAATAAATCCTTGATAATTTCCACATCCCAATCTCTCCCCTCCACTGTCATTAAGGTGCAAACTTTTATGTTCCGTAATTGATCATAAGGAGTCGTTCTTATGTAACCATTTGGTATAGCTGGTAACCACGGATCCCCCCATACCAGAGTATCCTGACCATCCCCAATTCTTCGACGAGTTCCCCTTTTTAGAACTTCCAGAGATGCCTGAATTCCCCTCCACACATAACTAGGATTATTTCCTAACTTAGCTTCTAGTAGACCAGTTTGAGGGTAATATCTAGCCTTCATAACTGCACTAAGAAGTGGATTTACTTCCGTCAGGAGACGCCAACTCTGTTTAACTAGCATTGCCATATTGAATTTCTTCAGCTCCTTTAAACCCAGGCCACCAAATTCCTTTGGCGCACACATCTTCTTCCAAGCGATCCATTTGACACCTCTACCTGCAGCATTTCCCCAGAGAAAAGCATTCATTTTCCGTTCAACCTCCTGGCATATCGAATCAGGAATGAGAAACATGCTCATCCAGAAATTTGGGGTAGTTTGAGCTGCTGTTCCAACCAACATCAGTTTCCCAGCTTTCGACAATTCTTTGTTACTCCATGATTGCAACTTTGCCTGAACCTTATCACTCAGAAAACCAAAAATCTCCTTCTTTTTTCTACCTATAAACATAGGCATGCCTAAGTACTTCCCAGGCCTCTCCTTTTCAATGACTTGTAATCTGTCACAAACTCCTCTTCTATCTAACTCGCGTGTATTGGGCTGAACACTATATGCGATTTTTCAAAGTTTATTTTTTGCCCCGAAACCTGCTCATATTTTGTGAGAATACTCGCTATGTGCTGAGCTTCAGTGCACTTAGCTTTGAAAAACAAGTAACAATCATCTGCGAAAAGAAGATTTGTTATTCTCGGAGCTCCTCGAGCCACTCTACATCCCTGAATCAGCCCACATTGTTCGTATTGGTGAAGAATACCTGTTAACCCTTCCGCACAGATGATGTATAAATATGGGGAAATTGGATCTCCCTGCCTAATTCCTCGGGTCGATCTTACCTCCCCAAAACTCTTCCCATCCTTCACAAAACTATACGACACTGTTGTTACCAGTTGTATAATACGATTTATCCATTGCTGTGGAAAACCCATCCCGGTAAGCATACTATCAATATATCTCCATTCCAAACGATCATACGCCTTAGATATATCGATCTTACACGCTGCTACTCCATCTTTCCCTTGAGTTTTTCTGTGGATGTAGTGATTTATCTCAAAAGCCAACATCGCATTGTCTGTCAGGAGTCTACCCTCAATGAAAGCAGATTGATTATTTGATATAATCGAATTTAGGCAAGGTTTCAATCTGTTAGATATTACCTTCGACAATATGCGCATAATGACGTTACACAGCGATATAGGACGTAAGTCTGCAACTTGCTTTGGGCATTTCACCTTCGGTATCAAGCATACCAAAGTTTGATTGACTCCATCTGGCAAAGTTCCATAGTCGAGAAAATTTTGACAAAATTTAATAACATCCACACTCACTATGCTCCAGTAAGTTTGGAAGAAACAGGGATTGAGACCATCTACACCTGGAGCTTTTTCTGGGTACATACTAAACACTGCCTCTTTTACTTCCTGTTCCGTTATCTGCTGCATCAACTCATCACTCTGCTCCTCCGTTACCTTCTTAAAGTTGATCCTTTCTGATAATTGTTCATTCCCATTTGATGACATGAAAACATTTTCAAAATACTTTATTATAGTATTCTGACATTCCTCCTCCGTGTTACACCAAACACCATTTGCATATTTCAGTCGACGAATTTTATTGTGCTCCCTCCTTGCAGATGCAAATCTATAAAAGAATCGGGAATTATTATCCCCATGTTTTAACCAATATTGCTTAGCTCGCTGACTCCAAAACACCTCCTGCTTTTCCAGTAATTTCAGGTAATTCCATTTTGCATCGTTATACATTTTGACTCCACTCACATCTCTTCGAGACTTCCTACGCTGCATCTCCTTTCGATAGAATGAGATTTTTTTCTTTAGATGCCTTATTAAGCCTCCCCCCCACTCTTCGAGTTTCATACAACAAGCACTTAGCTTTTGCATTAAGTCCTGAGCCCCATTGTTACTCCAACAATCCTGAATTATATTCCTACAATCTGTCTCATGGATCCACATGTTCTCAAAACGAAAACGCCTACCCTTATGCATATAGATTTTTCTATTAAGCTGAAGGTAAATTGGCATGTGGTCTGATGTGGAAACTTCATGAATCTGCACTACTGCATTTGGAAATAACTCGAGCCATTTCTTGTTAGCAAAACCTCTATCTAGCCTCTCCATCACCCACTTTTCAGTTCCTCTGAATCGCTCCCAAGTAAACTTTTCCCTCTCATACCCCAAATCCACTAAGCCGCAGTCAGTTATAGCTTCCGAAAAACCATTTATCAAGGCTCGAGGATGACTTCGACCTCCTTCTTTCTCATCTGCTGTCAGAAGATCGTTGAAATCCCCGATAATGCACCATGGTAAGTCAGAACTTGATGCCAAATGTCTTAGCATAGTCCAAGCTTCAGCCCTCATTCCCCTCTCTGGATACCCATAATACCCCGTGTACCTCCATCTCCCCAGCTGCTCATGATTAACTTCAAAATCAATATAATTTTGACAGCTGTTTTTTACCTCTATATTTTCTTCATTTCTCCAAAATAAAGCTAGGCCACCTCCATGCCCACGAGCTTCTACCACAAAGTGACCTACAAAACCTAGTTTACTTTTTAATTTCTCCACTCTATCTTTCTTACACATAGTTTCACACAAAAAAATGATGCTGGGCCTATAGAAATTATTAATTTCTTTTAGCAGTCTAACTGTCCGTGAGTTGGCCATCCCACGGCAGTTCCACGCAATCAGACTTATAATCCCTGGCGGGCCTGGCTTCCAGGACCCGCCACTTGCAAGTTTAAATGGTCTGCTTTTTGACTGTCATGGTTTATTCCTTCTTGATATTCCTCCACTTTGTCTTCCATTCTTTTTCTTTTTGGGTCACTGAGCACACTTTCACTTTCCATATTATTAATACCTCGGTCTTCGGTTGTTTTGTTTGCCACTTGAATATGTTCACTTGCTTTTTTGATTTCCCGCCCTTTGACTGCAATGCCCCCAGTATCTCCACCAATTTCAGTAATCACCCCTTCTACCTCCATGAACCTGGTTCCAACTCTACCCTCATTTTGATCCATAGTCGATGATGACTCACTATTGCTCGAATTCATCCATGTTTTACTTTCAGCACCTGCGTTTTTTAACCATCTTGCCCCAGTACTTAACTTTGCAGCATTTTTTGGTGGAGCTCTCAGCCATACCCCGTAAGCTCGTTGAATTTCTTTGTCTGGATTTGCATATACAATGCTGCAGTCGCGTTCAGAATGGCCTAAGATACCACAAACGAAACAGAAAGTACCTAGTCTTTCGTACTTAAAATTAACCCAGCTGGAGCCACCTCCTTCCTTCTTGACTTTTACTCTTCTTTTCAAAGGCTTCTGCACATTTAAAGCCACTCTAATACGGATGTATTGTTTCCAAACTCCATCCCGTGTGTTGGGCTCCATTCTTACAAATTTTCCTATCGATGCTCCAATGCTTCTCAGTATAAACTCAGATAGAAGACCTCGTGGAATATCATACACCTGCACCCACATCTCCATATCTTGTAGGGGAACTGCATTTGGATCCTCTCCATCTTCCAGTTTATGTAAGATGAGCGTAGCTTGCTCAAACGACCATGGTCCCCCCTCAATCACTTTCTGCATATCCAGTTTATGAAAGAACACAAACAAATATCGCATACCACCAATCTCTTGGACCTCCATTTTCTCTTTTGGCCTCCACACCGTAGCCATCACATTCTGCATGGCCATAAAATTTATATTCTTTTCTGTTAAGAACTTGCCTACAAGGACATACGTTTGCTTCTGATGGACTGCCTCCTCTCTGGCCACCACTATTTCTCCTTCATCCTCCTCTTCAATGACAAGATCTGCATATAGTTCCTCCAACGCTTTCTCTTGCTTCTCCATTTTCTTACTAAGCTTAGATAGAGGTGGTGTTGAGATTGAAGACTGATTTGACAAAGATTTGTTTAAGCAACACAACCTTTTTAGGTATGTTTTGACTGGTAACTAGACCTGGGCACATTAAAGGGATGAAACACTAAAAAAAACTGTCAAAGTGACAGAGAGAAAAAACTGTCAAGGTGTGACAAAAAGTTTAGTATTTATTTATACATTGAAGGATATTCTTGTTGAGCTTTCTGGCTCACCTTGCAATGTAATGTTTCTTTTCCAGTTAAGATCGAGGATGTTTAGACCTAGTGGCTCGGCAGCCAGGGGAGTGATGTTTGATGATTGAGAGTGCAGCTGGTTTAATTTCGTGTATTGTGGTAATAAATGGATTGGATAGACTAGACATTTAAGATCTATCAGATTGTATTAAATTATATTTGAGGTTTGTAATAGTAATTATCAGTGTTTGTTTCATACTTTAGCCTGTGCTCGTATCTTGGATGAGGGATTGTATTATTATTGTTCCGCATTTACAGGTTTGGATTGTTTAATTGAGTTGTGAGCCCGGATCTGTATCCCGGATTTGCGAGGCGTCACAAGTAACGTACCTTTTAATTAGTATTTAATAAAGAAATTAAAATTAATCACATATCTTAAATATTAACATTTTATAATATTTCACTAATCTGGATAATTTAAAAAATATAAGTGAACCACGTATCACAATTCACTAATTAATGATCCAATATAATGTAAATAAAATCGGTAAACCTAAAAATAGGAATATAATAAATTATAATTAAAAAATCTTAACAATCAAAATGTAAAGTACTCTATACACTAATTCATATATCATAGACTGACATTTGATATTGTTACACTAATTTGAATAATTTAAAAAATATTAGTGAATCATGTATCACATATCACTAATTAATGATCCAATATAATGTAAATAAAATCGATGACTCTATTTACTATGTGCAACCATATAACTTTGTTTGGAATGTGTTTCTCAATTTATTACATATCACTTAAAAGTATTTCCTTTGTACATCTACCAGTATTTTACTTGGTTTGGAATGTGTTTCTCAATTTATTACATCTTTATATTATAGAGAATTTATCAATTATACTATTTTTTTTAAGTTTCATTCAAAGAAAATTTCTCGGGTATTTAATGGAACTCCGAAATCAATCGAAAACGATTTATCTAATTTCTAAATTATCTCAATTTTTAAACATAATATTTGCAGTCAAAGAAATAATTGATGTTATTAAAAGCAAGTCTTATCTTAAAATTGTATTATAGTTAGGATATAAAAAACAAGTTCTAACCTTTTTTTCGAAACATATCTCCAATTGAATCCTAAAAAATTTCAACTGCGTGCAAAGCGAAATCAAAATCAAAGAGGATTTTAGTATATACTTTATTTATTATTGTATATGCTTAGTATTTTTATAATATATACAACGAGCATCGACCTAAAAAATCGTGAGACAAAATCGGTATAGAAAAATATATGAATAATTCACTTTATTTGGTGTAGTTCTGAAACCATTCGAAAGTTATTTATCTAATTTTTTGAATTAGCTCAATTTTCAAAAATAAAATATACAATCAAGAAAATAATTAATATTATTAAAGGCAAGTATCAACTCTAAATTATATTAGAATTAGGATTTAAAAAAGCAATCTGTAAATTATATTAGAAATAGGATTTAAAAAAGCAATTTCTAACCTTATAAGATATGAAAGAAAGAGAAAAGAGGGCGTTGTGGTCTGAATTAGTTTTTGTCTCTGGAAAGAAAAGTTCGAGTATTGGGAATTTATATATTCAATTTTGAAAGGGTTATACTTATACACGATGGTTGATGAGGCTATGAAAGAGATATACATGACGAAGGCAACCACCTATAAATCTCAGGTGGTTGATGAGGCTATGAAAGAGATTTACACGACGGCAAGCACCAATAAATCTCAGGAGGCTAGCAAAGAGTTAGACGCGGGCACCTATAAATCTCAGGTGGATATGGAGGTAGATAAGTTTTTGTGGAGGATACATTGTCGCGACGGCGTGTTAGTGGCGAATTTGTCACATGCGATGGCTCGCAAGTTGACTTCAAAGTTATACTGTATTCCCGAGAACAATCTTTTCCTATCTCCCACTATGCCAAGAGCAGTTTTGCTCATATTTATCGGTTATTGTGACCACCAGGAGGATAAATTCGTCAAACTAGTTGATCCAGTGACTCTATTTGATGTCATTCAGGCAGCACACTACTTTGATACTAAGGACCTAATGGATTTGACATGTCAAACATTGGTGAGCATGGTCAAGGGAAAAACTGTCGAGGAGATCAGGACAAGGTTTAACATCCACAGAGATGACTGTATTTACTATGTGCAACCATATAAAAGGCCTAGATTTTCCACAGACCACATAATGAGAAGTCGAGAAGAAAATGCTCTTATAATGCCGTCGAGTTTCTTTGATGTTCAGCGTTCTCCTGCTGTCACTGAAGCGATGAGCTCCATCAAGAGAAGGTACTCAGAGTTCTATGCTTTTGCTGCCAATCTCTTAACGTCTACGAGTGACGAGGACCTGTTCAGGGCAACCGGATTAATAGAATCATGTGTTTGGGAGGACGAAGTATTAGCTGATCATCTACAACCTACTCATGTTATGATCCATTTTGGAATCTTGGAGCGGGACACGCCGCAAAATGTCCAGGAGTGGGCTCTTAAAACTCTCTCACATGTAAGCTTTACTGCACACAAGTATGAGATACCACCACGCATGATTCAACTACTTGTGAAGTTTATTGATCATTCTTCCCAGTTTGCAGCGCAACGGGCTTTGCTCACATTGGCGAATATAGCCATGGCTCAGCCCGAGTATGTAGTAACTATACTGGAGACCGATGCTTTGAAACGTGTGAGAACTTACGGTGAATGGTATCGTGGAGAGGAAATGATGGATTCCGTAGACATGTTTATGGCAGCTGTTTGTCGTTCAAAAGCTGTTTATGATTCTAATAAGGTAGGTGAAGTTCTTACCACATTACAAATACTACTATTTGAAGTGCTGGTAGTTTCCGAGGACCAGTTGCAGCAATTGTGCTACGCACTCCAGTATCTTACCTATGAAAAGGTGCTGAAAATTGAAGAAACTCAGTTGATGAAGCTATTTAGTAAGCTTATTGAGATCATCCGTTACCCCCGGGGTGATTGTTTATATCCCAGTTATGCACTTGGAGTAATTGGAAATATTGCACGGTGGGGAAGTTCTGACCAAATTAAGATTTTGACTTCAGATTTTAGGATTCTGGAATACCTTCGGGTGTTCGTCCTAGCTAAATCTAAGAAGATTCGGGAGGAAGCTTGCCGAATAATTTCAAACATAGCTGCAAGAATGAAAGGAGGACTAATAGAAAAAATGCATGCTTCCGGATTGATAGAGCCTCTCTGCTACCTGATTGATAAGGACGAGTCTAATGTAAAGATGGAAGCCGCATGGGCAATATTTAATGGCATCTACGGTTCGTTTCCCCCCTCTCTCCCCGTCATCCCATAAAAGAGAAGACTGAAGAATGCCAATAAAGCCAGTTGCGAGCATATGAAAAACTGTAACTGTGAAGTGTTAAATAGTTATAGTTCAGAAGTTAAAAGTACTTGTATTTCAGATGACCTGATTTCTGCACCTCTTTCTTTCGAAAGATGATTATGTAACAAATTATTTTCAATGCTAGTGAATGTCATCAGAGACTTGTAACCCACAATAGTACCTTTATGAAACTATGGTTGGCGATTGCTCTTCTGTTGTGTTCCAGTGCACGTAACACTCTTATTAAAAGGTTATAGCTGGTGACCTCCAAACGTGGCACTGTCTAATCTCTTGGCAGCAGTTCTAATATCTTTTTTTAGACAATTCTTAAATTTATTCGCCTCTTCTCTTGCTTTTACTGCTTCAAATGATTCATGAGTTAACTCCTTAATAGCTTTTAATGTTTTTTTTTTAATCCTGGCAAAGCTACATCTCTATAGCTACTTATTATCAATGTTCTTTTTGATCGCATCTTGAGGTAAGACCTTCAACTGGTTGAAAGACTAGTAATTCTGGTTTTGATGTTTAGGTTGCTTCCTGTGCATGTCTCTCCCGACCAAGCTCGGTTAAATATATAATTTGTCATGGGCAGTGTTGTAAAAAGCGGAAATCGGACTTAATCGGTAGAGGCACCGAACAACGATTAATCGGCCATTAATACCGACTAATCCCGATTCGGAGAGGTACTGAACATCGATTAATCGGAATTAATCGCCGCTTTTTAGAACAGAGGCCATGGGGGATAATTTCTGAATGTCTCACTCGCCATACCAGCCAGTCCTAGAAGTTCATCATCAACGTCACTCGGTACATCCCCCGTTGTTTTCATCACCAAAATTGCCATCATAAATACAAAGCAATTTACATGTATAACAAATTAATTAAATATACTTTCATAAAATGATTAATCGGGGTAGATTACATATATACAAGTGATGGATCAAAATGTCGAAAATGATTAATCGAGACAGATTAGATATATACAGGTAGTGGATCAAAACTGTAACTGTGAAGTGTTACATAGTTATAGTGGATGTTTGGCTTACCTTAAAATGAGTAGCTTATGATTTATAAGCATAAGTTAATAGATATGCTAATATTCATAAACATATCACGTGAACACATGAAAGCAGATTCCTCCTTCATGGGCTATCTCAGCTTTCCATGCACAGCCCCATGCTGCCTTTCAATCCCATACTTCCATGTTTCCCATGCGCATACAGTAGTTGTAATCTCACTGTGTATAAATACCTGTTTTATGTAAATGAGAAAGATCAACAACTTACAATCCTTTATGGTATCAGAGCACTGAAGTCTAACGACATTTTTTTTTTTTTCAAATCATGGAAATGAACAACTTCTCTTCTTCGGGATTTATGTCTATCAAACTTGATAGGACCAACTATCCCTTATGGCTTGCACAGATTGCTCCAGTTTTGAAGAGCAAGAATTTAATGGGGTTTGTCGATGGAACAACTCCTTGTCCTGCCAAAGACACTCCTACAGAAGACCCCAGTTATATTTCTTGGCAACAAAAAGATCAAATGATCTTGAGTTGGATCAACAGCTCATTAACGCCGTCAGTTCTATCTACTGTTGCGTGCTTCACCTCTTCTCGTGAAACATGGATGTCACTTGAGAAAAGGTATGCTTTTCAATCTCAGAATCGAATTCTCCAATTAAGAAATGATCTTTTTACCACAAAAGGAGATAGGCTTTCCATTTCTGATTTTGTGGACAAGATTAATCAAATTGCAGATCATCTCGCTTTGGCTGGAAAACCAATCGATGATGATGATCTTGTTACCATTATCATGAACAATGTCGGCTCTACCTATGAAGCCACTGTTAGCTCTGCTCAAGCACGTGACACACCTATCTCATATGATGATCTTATCTCCTTACTTTTGAGTGCTGAAATGCGACACAAGGCACAAAATAGTCCATCCATTGAAGTCAACCCAACTGCTATGTACGTTTATCATCCTCCACCTTACACTCATCGTGGACGTGGTCCTGGCACTCATCGAGGATCACATTTTAGAGGTCGTAATCGTGGTCGTGGCCGCACTAATTTTTCCTCATTTTCTGGTCGTGGTCGTACTGGACAACAACATTCAGCATCTGTTGAAACCTTTACTATGCCACCACCTCGTCCTACATGCCAAATATGTCAACGTCCTGGTCATTTAGCTATTGATTGCTATAACCGTATGAATGCTGCATACGAAGGACGTGTTCCTGCTAGGCAACTTACTGCTATGGCAGCCTCCATGCCATCCACAACCAACCAATCTACGTGGATTTCTGATAGCGGAGCATCAAATCACATCACTGCAGACTTGGCAAATTTGGCTATTCATGAACCGTACACTGGTAATGATAGTGTGGCAGTTGGTAATGGAACAGGTTTGCAAATTTCACACATTGGTTCTACCAACTTTTCCCATGATTCCTCAACCTTTACAATGAAAGACATCCTACATTGTCCTAATGTTGCTACTAATCTTCTCTCTGTTCATCAATTTACTAAAGATAATAATTGTTTTTTTGTCTTTTTTCCTCATTTCTTTTATGTGAAGGACCTCACAACCGGGAAGACGCTTTTCCAGGGCCAGAGTAAAAATGGCTTGTATCCTCTTCAGATTCATCACCAAATCTCTTCCAAATCAGATAGGCCATTTGTTTTTGTTGGAGTTCGAGTCAATGCTCAAGTTTGGCATTCTCGTCTAGGCCACCCTGCATCCAGTACTTTTATGCGTCTTCAATCAAAACACTGTTTACCCATTAAGGGTTCAAGTCCTGTTTCATTTTGTCATTCCTATCCTTTGGGCAAAAGTGTTAAATTGCCATTTAAGTTGTCTGATTCCCTTTCAAATTTTCCTTTAGAATTAATACATTCTGATGTTTTGTGTTCTTCGACTCTTTCAAACAAAGGATCAAAGTACTATGTTTTATTTGTTGATGACTTCTCACGGTATTCATGGATATTTCCAATGCAACACAAGCATGAGGTTTTTGACATTTTTGTCAAATTCCGATTACGGGTTGAAAATTTGCTTTCATCTAAAATTAAATCGTTTCAATCCGACGGAGGAGGTGAATATACTAGCCACAAATTTCAACAGTATCTTGCTAATAATGGCATCAGTTTTCGTTCTTCTTGTCCTGCTCACCCTGAACAAAATGGACGCGCCGAACGCAAATATCGACATATCGTTGATACTGGACTCACTCTTTTGGCTCATTCATCTATGCAAATAACCTATTGGGTAGATGCATTCAATACTGCAGTATATTTAATAAATAGACTTCCCACCCGTGTTTTAAATCATGTCAGCCCTTATGAAAAGCTATTCAACAAATCTCCTAACTACACTGATCTTCGAATTTTTGGTTCTGCATGTTTTCCATACTTAAGACCGTATAATTCAAATAAATTGCAATATCGGTCCAAGTCTTGTGTTTTTCTGGGTTATTCCCTCAACCATCAAGGATATCGTTGCCTCGATCTCACATCAGGACGTTTTTACTTGTCACGTCATGTTGTCTTTGATGAGTTTTCTTTTCCTTTCCAAGCACTCACCAAAACAAGCTCTACCACAATGCCTTCTCCTGACTTATTGGTGCCACTACTAGGCATAGATACCACCCCAATACCAGCAACACACACTGATCCTACACCACTTGTTCCACCTCATACTAATCGTCCCACCATACCATCCACTTCCAGCAACCAGACTCATCATGACCACACCCCTACTGATCCCCCTCCTACACACACAATGGTTACACGCAGCAAGGTTGGCACTCATAAACCGAATCCCAAATATGCTATGAATATAGTATATGATTCACAAGTTGAACCAACCTGTTTTAGTCATGCTGTAAAAATTCCAGAATGGAGACAGGCTATGGGGGCTGAATTTAATGCTTTGCAAAAAAATGGTACTTGGTCCTTAGTCCCCCCTGAACCAACTATGAACATTCTTCCCAGCCAATGGGTCTTCAAAATCAAGAGACATGCAGATGGCTCTATTGAACGGCACAAGGCTCGTCTAGTTGCGAATGGTTTTCATCAACTACAAGGGCTGGATTATACAGAGACTTTCAGTCCAGTTGTGAAACACTCTACTATTCGGGTCGTTATTGCCTTAGCAGTACATCAGAATTGGCAAATTCGACAACTTGATGTTCAAAATGCCTTTCTTCATGGAGTGTTATCCGAAGACGTTTATATGCGACAACCTTCTGGCTTTCAGGACGCTAATTTTCCCCATTATGTTTGTAAGCTTCACAAGTCCATATATGGATTGAGACAATCCTCTCGAACTTGGTTCAAACAATTTTCCGATTATATTGAGGAGTTTGGATTTCAAGAAGCACAGGCCGATCCTTCAATGTTCACCTATCATGTGGGAGATGTGATGATCATAATTCTCATATATGTCGATGATATATTAATCACTGGAAATAATCCGACATATATCTCTCGGTTAATTGATAATCTCAACAAATTATTCTCCATGAAAGATTTAGGCTCTCTAAATTATTTTCTGGGTATTGAAATCCTTTATGGGTCTGGTGGTCTATACCTCACACAAAAGAAATACACAATGGACTTGTTACGGCGCACTAATTTTCTGGAGGCAAAGCCTCTTTTATCTCCTGCACAAACTGGAAAAAGATTGAGCTTACATGATGGGGGACCCTCTACCAGATGCTACTGAATATAGAAGTGTTGTTGGCGCCTTACAATACTTAACAATTACACGCCCGGATATCGCTTTTGCCGTTAACCAAGTGTGTCAATTTATGCACAAACCATCCACTTCTCACTGGACAGCAGTCAAACGTATCTTGCGGTATTTAAAACACTCTCATGATTATGGGCTATTCTACCAACCAGGCCCTCTGCGTTTAGAAGCATATTCTGATGCCGATTATGCTGGTGATCCAGATCATCGATTGTCTACAGGCGGCTATTGTATATACCTGGGGTATAATCCAATATCTTGGAGTGCAAAGAAACATCGTACTGTATCACGCTCAAGTACGGAAGCTGAGTACCGTCAATTAGCTTATACATCTGCTGAAATCTCATGGCTACGCATCCTTTTTAAGGATCTGGGTCTCTTCATCTCAACACCTCTCATTTGGTGTGATAATATTAGTTCCATTTCTCTTGCCTCAAATCCAGTTTTCCATTCCCGCGTGAAGCATTTAGAAGTGGACTATCACTATGTTCGCCAAAAGGTGATCCGTAAAGAGCTTGATGTTCGCTACATATGCACTGATGATCATATTGCAGATGTGTTTACAAAAGGACTATCTTCTGCTCGTTTTAAGACGTTAACCAACAAGCTTATGGTCCGCTCTCCTCCCATCACCTTGCGGGGGTGTAATAGATATGCTAATATTCATAAACATATCACGTGAACACATGAAAGCAGATTCCTCCTTCATGGGCTATCTCAGCTTTCCATGCACAGCCCCATGCTGCCTTTCAATCCCATACTTCCATGTTTCCCATGCGCATACAGTAGTTGTAATCTCACTGTGTATAAATACCTGTTTTATGTAAATGAGAAAGATCAACAACTTACAATCCTTTATAAGTGTCATAAGTGATAAGTAGATCAGAAATTATAAATTATTAGAGTGTTTGGTAAATCAGAACTTATAAATCAGTAGAGTGTTTGGTAAATCAGAACTTATAAGTTAACTTTTTTTATTATTTTCAAAATATTTGTTTTTTAATATATATCAATGGATGTCAATGGATAGATCTCGATGAGTAGAGAAATTTGATATATACATATCAATTTTCTAATGAACGAATCAAAAAATATAATTTTGAAGATTTGAAGGATACTATATATTGCGTGTATCGAGAAATAAGAATAAGTTGAAAGTTGAATGTTAGGATTTCCTAACATTCAACTTATCAACATACTCCGTATAAATTATAAGTTGAACTAAAACTTAAATAGGCAAACACCCCCCTAAGTTCTTATGGATTTATAAGCCATAAGTCGACGAAACAAATTAACAACCCCATAGTTCTGAAGTTAAAAGTACTTTTATTTCAGATGACCTGATTTCTGCACCTGTTTCTTTCCAAAGATGATTATGTAACAAAAAAAATTCAATGCTAGCGAATGTCATTAGAGACTTGTAACCCACAATAGTACCTTTTTGAAACTATGGTCCTGTTTGGGGTTTCATAAAGTTGCTAACTTATGAGTTATAAGTGCATAATAGCTTATGAGAGCTGTTTGCCAATTTAAGTTTTAGTTCAACTTATAACTTATATGTTGATAAGTTGAATGTTGAGTATACTTGACATTCAACTTTCAGCTTATTCTTATTTCTCGATACACGCAATATATAATATCCTTCAAATTTTCAAAACCATATATCTTTTGATCCGTTCATTAGAAAATTGATATGTATATATCAAATTTCTCTACTTATCGAGATCTATCCATTGATATCCATTGATATATATTAAAAACAAAAATTTTGAAAATAATAAAAAAAGTTAATTTATAAGTTCTGATTTACCAAACACTCTACTGATTTATAAGTTCTGATTTACCAAACACTCTACTAACTTATAAGATCTGATCTACTTATTACTTATATGACATTTATGCTTTTAAGGCATACTACTCATTTTAAGATATCCCAAACACACAGTATGATTGACGATTGCTCTTTAAAAAAATCTAACCTTTTTTTTTTTACAATTATGGACCGTTTGGAGTATTTAAAAAAGAATTTGACAAAAATACCAATTTTTTTTTTAACTTTTTCACAAAAATATCGATTTTAAATTTTTTGACAAAAAATACCAGCTTATTATGCATTTTTGAAATGGGTATTAGTATTACACATTTATAAAATGGGTAATTTGTAAAAAGAAAAAATTTAAAAAATAATTTTTAAAAGGTAATACGTATCTTTGAAATGCGTAACACATGGAAAAAGAGGATGTTACGCATTCCAGGAATGTGTGTCGCCATTTTTATAATATTTTTTTTGGGTTTTTACATGTGATACTCATTTCTCAAATGCAAATGCGTAACAACAATATCCACTTTGGAAATAAATAATAAACTGGTATTTTTTGTCAAAAATTTAAAATTTTTTATTTTTGTAATAAAAATTTAAAAGAAATGATATTTTTTACCATCACCCTATCTTAAAATAAGTAACTTAATTTAAAGTGGATAAGTATCGTATAATTGATAATTGAACTATTACTTATAAGTTGTTTGGATTAATTAATTTATAAGTTTTTTTTTCTAAATTAATTAATTTATAAGTTAATCAAGTATTTGGTAAATTTATAGCTTATAAATTAAAATGATTTTTTTAAAATTATTTTTTTAAATCAGTGATTCTAATACATGAATTTTAATAAATAGACAAAATTTAAAAACATGAATATTGAAATATGTAAAAAGTCGAGCTAAAAACTAGAACAGAGTTAAATTCAAAATTAACAAATTTTTGAATTCTTGTTATACAAATTTTCAATAGTAGTGGGCAAGTCAAAGTACAATTTATAACAAACATGGAGTATAAATTGTTATTACTGTAGCACTTTTGGGCTTTGGCATGTTGGGATCAACAAAATATAATATAAAAAAAAAATCTACACCGCTGTATTGGAAACCTTGCTATTTTCTTTCGTTTTCTCTTGATTAAAGATTGGATTTCCCTAAAAATCTTCCTTTTTAGGAAAGATTTGGTTGTTTTTTTTTCGGATTAAAGCTATCGGATCTAAGGATTAAAAGCCTTTTTCGATTTAGCCTACAACTTCTTAGATCTCCTTCCCAAAGAATTTGTGCTCAGATCTAAAAATTTGTCTTGAATCTTCGAGCTTTATTTTCCGTAGTTGTAATTTTTCAATTTCGATTGTAGTTGTTTGGTAATTTTAAGACTTGTTTGTAAGTTTATTTTTTTGTAAGTTCAGTTTGATTTCTCTCCTTGGTGAGAGTTTTGGTGTTCTCTCCTGGGTGAGAGGTGTGATTTTCTCTTCTTTTGTGAGAGTTGGTTCGATTCAACGATAAGAGCTTGTGCGGAACTTCACTTGTGGTCGTTAGCTCAAACGGATTTTGGAGAAGATATTGAGCGCAGAGCGAGTATTTATAGATATATCATTTTATTCAGACATATGCTTATTTGTCTCATTTTGATTATGAAGACGAGCTTGTCATCCTGTTCTATGTTTGATCGTTTTGATCACTCTTGTAGATGCCGTATGGCTTTTATGTATTGAATTTTCGCCTCTTATTCAAAAAAAAAAAAGATGGATATGAGACAGGAATGTTACGTCCCATTTGAGGTTTCATAAAGTTACTAACTTGGGTTTATAAGTTCCGGTCTGGATAGGTAAATTAGACCGGGCCGGGTCTATTGGTTCAAGGATCGGACTAGATCGAATATAACTGATTCAGTTCCCGGTCCACAAAATCAAAAAAATCCGGTCTTCGGTCCGGTCCGGTCGAAATCCTGAAAACACCCGGTCCAGACCAGACCGGACCTGATTTTATGTATGTAGTTAATTTTACATTATTTTATCTTTTAAACAGTGGCGGAACCAGGATCGATTTGCAGGGGGCTGAAAAATGTGTTGGCTCTCGTGCGAAGCGCGAAAAGAAAGTTTGTACTTCTGATCCGGCGCGAATCGCGATTTTTTTTTTTATAGTTCGAAATCATTGCTTCATCTTGACTTATATCAATAAGAATAAGAAAAAATAATTAAAGAACTACCTTTATAAAGTGGTGAATCTCTTATTCTATGAATTTGGATGAGATTGTGTGAAGTTATTGGCTTGACCAAGGCTTGGAATTCTAAATTTCAAAATTTGACCTAGGCTATTAAAAAATATATATGATCATTTTCAAAATTAACCCCGGGCTAAAAAAAATTACTTAATTTTTTCGGTTCGACCCGGGCTAGCGCCTGGGCTAGCCCCCTAGTTCCGCCCCTGCTTTTAAATTATATAGTTTAATGATTAAATATCAACACATAACATTTTTTAATGATCCAAATTGGTAAATAATAAATTTATGAAATAGTATATATAAACACTATATATAAGACCGGTCCGGTCCCAAGATCGGTTATGACGGTCCGGTCCCTGGTCCATGAATTCAATAAAATTCGGTCTTCGGTCCGATCCGGGTCGGTCCGGTCTGGTTTTGGACCTTTGTGCAACCCTAATTGGGGGTGTTTATCTATTAGCTCAATTTATAACTTATATGTTGATAAGTTAAATGTTGAGTATCCTAAGATTCAACTTTCAGGTTATTCTTATTTTTTGATACACGCAATATATAATATCCATCAATTCTTCAAAACCATATATCTTTTGATCCGTTCATTAGAAAATTGATATGTATATATTAAATTTCTTTACTCATCGAGATCTATCCATTGATATATATTAAAAACAAATATTTTGAAAATAATAAAATAAAGTTAACTTATAAGTTCTGATTTACCAAATACGATTTATAAGTTCTGATTTACCAAACACTCTACTACTTATAAAATCTGATCTACTTATCACTTATATGACATTTATGCTTTTAAACCATAAACTACTCATTTTAAGATATCCTAAACACCCACTCTTGCCAACTTTCAACTTATGTTAAATAAGAAATAAATAAGTGGTTTCTTTTATTGCCAGGTAGTAGGGGTGTACATGGGTCGGCCAAATCGATCAAACCGACCCAAACTGGCCCTATTTTCACCCGACCCAAACCGAGTAATTTCAAACCGGAATAAGGTTGGGTCAAAAAAAATTTAACCCGGTGTTAATGGGTTGGGTATGGGTTTGGACTTTTTTCACCCAACCCAACCCAACCCAACCCGTTTAAAATTTGAATAGCCCACTAGTTTTCTAGTCCAGGTCCAAGCGTGTGGCTGCTTTTCAAAGTAAATTTATCTCCATGTACTAGAGAAACACAAGACAGTCATTATTTTGTCACAATTGCAACTGATGTGACTGGTTATCACCGTATCCTTGTAGCTTTTCGAGGATTCACATGCGAGTTGATGTGATCGTAAGACAGGCCTCTCAGAATACCATATTAAATGACTAGCTAGTCTTTGTAGTAAGGTATTAAGAGAAGCTACCAAGGTAACTAAATCTTACATTATTAACAACAAAAAGATTCATTGAAACAGTGATCTACAATCAACAGCTCTGTGTGGTCTCAATCTGGAATACAGGCTGTAGGCTGCAATCCTCCACATATTCACTACAATTTTGGGTTGATTATTATTTTGCATATCCAAGTTTATTTAACTTTACATTTAAGCAACCCGTTCAAACCGATCCAAACCGATTTATAACAAATTGGGTTGGGTTATAAATTTAATTTTTATGGGTCGGGTTAAAAATTTCAAAACCGATTTATAATGGGTTGGGTCGTTTTAATGCTTTACCCGGCCCAAACCGACCCGTGTACACCCCTACCAGGTAGCACAAGTTAAAAACTCATTTTTGATTCATTTTACTCCTCCGGCGGTGGTTTATCCACCGACCGGAGGCCCTTTTCTTGTCCAGTTTTTTGTTTTCTTTCAATAATCATACTCCTTTTGTGAAGATTGTGAGTATTTGGTTTGCTTACCCATTAATTGGGTTTATTGGTCTCTCCTTGTGAGAGTTTGTTTGTCTCTCCTTGTGAGAGTTTGCTTGGTTTGTTGGTTTTAATGAAGATCTACAATAGATCAGTCCTGCTGAGAAAGATTTTGTCGATAGTTTGGGGGATTTGGAAAGTCCGCATCGAAGCTGAGATGCTAACGTTTATTGCAAGAGCTCGTCACTTACAACCAAAGATTGTTCAATATTATTTGTTGGGGGTTCACTTTCGGCATGTCTATAGCTGGTATCCGGCATGTAGATAGCTGGGGTATTACTCATCCTTTGGGGAATTCCATTTCCGGCATGTCTATAGCTGGTATCCGGCATGTAGATAGCTGGAGGATCGTTCCTCTGACCTTAGTTTATACAACTGAGGTACTGGGGTATCAACAGATCTTACGTGAAGTGGTCAATTGTAATAACGTTGCTTTCAGGGATATTAACGCAATTTGGATCTTTTCGAATATCTTTGAATTCATTTTTTAGCTTCAAGAACTTTTTAGTTCAGTTTGTTGCACGATCTGAAAACAATTTATTGTTTTTTCAACCTGGTCGTATCTACAGTCGGGGGTTTATCCCGTTGTTTTATTGACTTGTTTCAGTAATATAATCCTTTGCATTTTGTCAAAAAAAAGTCTATTTTAAGTGGAGCCAAACACACACTATATTTCCCAAAAAAAAATCACTGACGTGCAAATCAAAATTAAAGTAAAAGACGATTTTGGTATTTAATTTGTTATTATTTTGTATGCTTGGTATTTTTATAATATACTACCTTATAATTTGTGTAACGCACGACTCCTTTTTTAATATTTATGATTATATTAAATTTTTTTAATATGTATATGTTATTAATTTACAGATCAAATTGTTGTTAAAAAAATTGATATACATAAGGATTTACACGTTTAATTTACTATTTGCATTCTATCTTGAATTCTTAAAATTTGATTTGGACGATTTTACACAAATTTCATTTTTGTCCGTCTCCTTACTCCTTAGGGCAAACCCAGCAGTGATCCAAAGATCCAAATTTGGGGCAGATTATCCTAAATTCTTCTCCAGCAGTGATCCAAATTTGGATCAGTGAATAGTACTGATCCAAATTTGGATCACCACTATTCACTGATCCAAATTTGGGTCAGTTGATTTCATATTAAAATAATGATTTTGTTATTTATATATTTATAGTTTATTAGATTCAAAATTGATTTATGATTTTTTAATTATTTAATTAATTATAGTACATAATTAATAAAATGAATATATTTATCGTTAACTAAGAACACAATTTTAATATTAATTTCGTATATCAAAAAATTTAAGTTTACACATTAAATTTAAGATTAAATATATTATATCCTTTATTATAATACCTGAGTCTACCACATGTCAGTTAACCAATAAGAATCGAGGAATTATTTTAGGACCAATCAGAGCTAATTCCTAAAATTTAGACATTTCCTTATTTACAATCTCACTCTACCTCTTTAACCATGGTTAGTTAACACTTCTAATTTAAATACAATAATGATTTTATTAAACATATCCATAAATACCTATTTTTTAAGAAAATCACAATTTTAATTTGAAATCAATCACGATATACCATTATATATTTTAAATTAAATTTCATAATTAATCATTCATTAATCAACCACATTTTTTTTTAAATTTTATCCTTATCGTACAAAATCCTTAGAAGGTGCTCAGTGATTGATTATTATAATTTTTAAGTGCATTGCGGATATTGTTCAAAACCCTATTCAATCATGTGTGTTTGTGGTGTAAACAATGAACGTACGTGAGAGCTATACAATTTATTTTTTTGTAATTCTTATTTTTAATATATTATTAAAATTGTGGAATTTATTAATTTAATAATATTTTGTACATATTTACTATGCTAATGTTAAATTAATTATTCATACTCAGAAAAAGGAAATTAATTAGTTAGTAGGATGAATTTTATCTATAATTAAGTAAGGATAAATAAGTAAATACCGACCAACCAAACTTTTAATATTTCGGCGTTTATATAATAGTATAGATTATCATACATTATAAATTGATTTTTAATTTTTTATAATGTATATTGTATAATTATAATCGATATTAAATAATTATAATCTAACATAACTAAAAATCTGAAAAAACCGGATTTGAAATCAGATTTTAAATAACTTGGATGAAATCCATACCTTTAAAAAATTGATTTTTTTGATAAGCTCAAAAATATATTTATTTATAATTTGTTGATAAAATTAATTAATAAATGCATATAAGCCAACACTACAAAATCGGATTTGAACAAATTTTAAACATGCATATCTGTTCTTTGCGCCCCCTTTATATGCATACAGCCATTTTCCAAAATTGCATATTTATTAATTAATTTTAATTCAAATATATTATTTTAGCACATGAGTCTATTTTATCTAAATTCTATAATATATTATTTTAATATGTTAAACTCTCGATATAATCGATCTACAATTATATGGTGCTATCAAATTTGAATAAATCTACTATTACTGAATTTAAATTTTAAAAATTATAAAAAAGTTACCATAATATTCTAACAAAATCAAGGTTCTATAAACTTTTAAATTAATCAATTATATTTAAAAAGCTAGATTCAAGCAAATAAAATGTTAAAATGAATTTTTAACAACTTTTCTTTAACATTTTACTTATTAGCATTTTTTAGTTATGCAATAATTAATGGGACAAATAAATTGATCTGACAATATATTTGAATTATTCAAAATACTAAATATATTCTCAAATAGTGTTAGATATTATTTAGTGTATAAATTATCAATCAAAAAATAAAATTCATTACATAGTCAGTGAAAATATTATTAGTAAATGTTTTCATATCAAATTTGTCAACTCATCAAAAAAAAAATCTTATAAATCACTATTTTTTTTATAGAAAATTAATTCATCAAAAAATGGCATACGAACATCTACATAAATATACAAATTTTCAAATTTTCTTATAAATCACTATTTTATATAGGTAATTAATTCACCATAAAAGATCATACAACATCTACAAAAATAATCAAGATTTGACTAATACATATTAAAATGGTTCTTATCAAGGTTTTCATCATCCAAACTACGATTATCTTAAATTATGTACAACCCTCGCTTATATCACTAAATATATAGCCTTTTTACCGAGATAATCCAATAATTTATTATAATCGTGAGTAAAATATTTATCTGATTTGTCAAAACGTATTCGAACAATCGACCATAACTGCAATTCTATACTATCCAATTCAATGAACTAATATAACAAAACCCTGTAGATCTAAGATCCCGAATGCCAAAATAAAAGAACATACTCTCACAAATTGTAAGGACAAAACATAGTATATGGGTAGACAAAAATCCACTAAAGGGGTACTATAGTTTCAAAAAAGAGATATATTTATTGAAAAACAAAGTAAAATCAAGGAATAGAAACGGAGTTATCATTCACAAGGAGAAAGTACAAAATCCAATATATCGATCGGTAGATAAAACCCACCCACAATGTACTAAACTCTCAATAAAGATAAATATTTATTGAAAAACAAAGCAAAATCAAGGAAACGATAAAAGGAGGGTTTATCATCAACCAAAACGTTGATGTCAGCCCCTAAACTTTAGTTTAGTATTTTTTGGGAGATTAGAAGAGAGAGAAACGACTACAGTCTTCGTTATAAAAATCAATATTCTTGATAAGCAGATAGGTCCATACATAAAAAATTATATGTTTCTAATAAAAGGTGTCGTTTAATTTTGTATTTTTGAATTAAAGTAAGAGTATTCGATTCCCATATCCTAATATAAGAGCAGACATGTCGAATTTTCTTGGTTGGCTGATACTCCCTCAGTATTCTATTTTTATACAAAAAATTTTTTTTGAAAAATAAGTCATGAAACCATCCTTAAAATGCACCTTAAAATGCATGTCAACCAATCTCTCTGAAAGGTAAAAAAAATGGTGGGGACAGAGGGTGTAATATTTATTTTTTAATATCAACAAAATCTTAAATATAGGTTAAAAAACTTAATAACTTGGTAGATAGATTCTAAACAAACAGATATATTTATTTATTAACAATAAACAAAATTTAAAAAAAATGGGTGCTTCATTTTATGTACTCTAATCTTAGTTTTGTTTTGTAGAATCTCAAAATTGTTTTCAGTATATAGTAATATACAGTACTTAGATAACCTAGGCCAGAGTAACATTACATGCATATAACTATCATATTTTTTTTTCTTTTTGCGTATTATTTTTGTTTCATGTACAAAAACAAATAGTGTAATTTAGTATCATTTTGTGTTCAAATTTTGGATAAAAAAAAATATTAATGTCATTTTCATGCAAGATCCCGAACACACACAACATAAATGTATACAACACAAATGATTTATCAGGTCTACTTAAGCGTTTTCTTCTAATATATGTCGGAAAAATATACTCACTATTAAAGGAAAATGAATTTCATGTTTTTTAACCCGATAATTAAATTACAAGGACACATATATAATATTGTGATTAAGTGTTTATATATTACACATTTGATTTTAGTTTCATGTACAGTTTTCTATTCTAACATGTGAGTCAAATAAAAAAAAGATAGGTGATGCTCCTTTCAAATGTCTTATTTTACGCGTAGGGATGACAACGGGTTGGGTTCGGTCCGAAATTTGTAAATTTCAAACCCATATCCATATATTTTCAGGTTTTAAAAATAAATTCAAATCCCAAACCAAATCCTTTGGGTTTCGGATTAGATCTGGCTTTTTCGGTTATCCAAAATTAGTAATAATGTAGTCAAATTTAAAATAACTGATACACACAAACAATATTAATTATATTTATACAATAATTAAAAATTTGAATGATAAAATTAAGTAAGTACTCAAATGTAACATATTGTACAATTTAACATACTAAATAAATTAAAATATGTTAAAAAAAAATTTCTTCGTATACAACACAAATGAAAATGTTATGTAAAGTAAAGTAAAGAAAATTACATCTTAAATATTTCAATGAAACTTGAGATTGAGAAATAGAAGTTCTAATTACTAATTAGTATTGACAATTTCTAATGAAATATTTGAATAAATTAAATAAATTATATATCTTACATCTAAATATTACATATAATAATTTCAAATTATGATATTATATAATATATGTATCGGGTGAGGGCAATCATCATAAATTCTAAAAGTCTTATCTTACTCTAAGAATGGAATATATTGGATATATTTGGTCGATTGATAATACTTATTTTTCTATAGTAAATCCATTCACTAATAAAAGTACATATAATTTGTAAATATGATATTGAACAAACACACTGGAAAATAGATTAGATTAAATTTTCCTTTATAATAACTACGTTGGTTTAATGGATCTTACACAATAGGGATCCTTTCTCATGTCGCTGAAACATGCAATCTTTTTTTAGAGACAATCTAATGATTTATAATGGTCGTGAGAAATAAGTGTTTATGAATTTTTAATATGTATTTGAAAAATTGATCGCGACATATACAATTTTTTTGAATGAATTAATATAATACTAATTTTGGAAACACATGGTACTGCACATTAAATGTACCAAATTTCCAAAAAAACAGAACTTAAAATATGGTTAAAAACTTATGAACTTGGTAGAAATATTCTCAAAAAAACGAGAAATCAAGTGAAAAAATAAAATTAACAAAAAAATAATAAATAGGGGCTTAGAACGTTTCAACGGGGAATGTGAATGGTATGATATTTGTTTGATAATACTGATAATATTAACGCAATTGGTATAAGTTGGCGAATAAGTAAGTTTAACTTTGAATTAATTACATCCGAATGAAATTATCTTTTTTAAATAATGATTAAAATAATATGTTTATATTAATTAATTATTAAATTTTATCATTCGGTGCGTAGCACGGATAGAATGCTAGTAAATAGTTAATAACGATAGCAGACTCTGACTGGAGATGGCCTTACTCCCTGATCTCTATTTCATGTTACCACTAAACCACAGATTTAAAATGATAGCAGACTCTGTGCTCTAGTCGGATATGTCAGTCAGTCTACTATCTTTCGAAAATCGAAACTGCTCCGAGTTTTTTCGATTCGAGATAATCATGGGTGGCCTTGGCTATAGCCTATAGATGAATAAGTCTTGCGCCTACGACCCTACTATTTTAAGGTCCCAAAATCTTCAATTTTCCAATGTAAAAAAGTATAGAATGTGCATCATATATGCACGATAAGGCCTCCTAAACTGATATCGACTAGGATCTCCTACTCCTAAGTTTCAGGACCGCCCCTGGAGATAATGTGCTTCCTATTTAGGCACAGCATGCAACATTAATATCAAAAAAATTATAGCAATAGTATACAAACCCGCAATCTCTAGCAACAAATACATAATTTCTTATTTACATAAAAAAAATGGCATAACATAAAGACAACTGCTATCGAAAAATGGAAGCCACACGGTGATTATTGAAAATCAATGTAATGCACCTACTCGGGCTAATGTACAAGCACATACTTGGGGTTAATATACCCGCAACATGCAAAATTTGAACAAATTCTGATACTCAACCACATGTCATTGCCTATACACCCGCCTGGTCCTCATTGACATAGGCATATTTTTTAAGTTTAGGCGCAAAGAACGTTCTGCTTTTGGTTTTTCATCATAATTGATTTTGAGGTTTACAGGGACCGGCTCCCACTCTGGAGTTGCTTGAGATGTCATAGGGTATTGCTTGTGAAATATGGTAGGCTCTGAATCACTTTCGTCTAAGGTATCGCCATCATTGTCATGGATTCTTGTTAAGGAAATAGGACGTTGTTCAGTGCCTTCATCGTCATCACTTCCATCGAAGACAACTTCACTCTGAAATGCCTTGGTTTGGACCTCTGTGTGTTTAGAAAATTCAGTCTCTTGCAGAACATGATCAGAATCATATGGACTTGAACCAGATAATGAATTTTTACTTAATCTTGCATTCTTCTTTATTTTAGACCCTTCATCATTCTTTTCCATTTGTATTTCTTCATCCTCATACACAGAATGATCATAAGTGTTGGAGATCTCAGATTCCTCTCTGTCTAACCCTCGACCATTTGGAACTCTAGGCTCAGGGCTGTCAGATACCTTTTTCGACCACGAACCAGGACTACTTTGATCATCTGGATCATACGACCCAGAGCGAGAGAGTTCCACAGCTGCTCTTGCAGCAGCAGCTGCATAAGCTGCAGATTCGAATGCTGCTTGAGCTGCATCAGCTACATCCTTGTACTTTTTTCTTCCTTTCATAGAATCCGAGAAACTTTCAACTTTCTCTTCATTAAAAGAAATTGAGGAATTATCTACAAGGTTTGATCCGGCATCAAAACTCTTCTACACATTCATAACAAGGATCCGATTAGTTTTAATCTGTCTTAACAAAATCAAATTTCCATGATTACAATTTTCAGCCTCTGTACTTGATTTTTTAAAATAATGTTGCTAGCTTACCTCAGTTGTTAAGGAGGATTCTTCTTCGAGTTGTAAACTAATTCCATTCTCAGAAGCAATCGCTTTAAGAACCTTCATTCTACTCTCCAGGTTTGGTTGTCTAGTTGATAGTTTTACTACCATCTATACACAGACCACACAGATACTTAAACAATATTGTTCACTTAAGTTTAAAACGATTCATTTAAACTTCAAATCTACCTTAGTATTGACTTTACAATTATTGCGTAATTCAACACCACGAGCCACAAATTCTTTCCCAAAACGTGATGTGAACATTGCACGCATCTCTTGAAGCTCTGGAAACTCTCCGCATCTTGTAGAAGCATATATCAAGCTTGATACGGTCTCCTCCAATTCTTCTGGACATCCCCTGTAAAAACGAAATCATGTCATTTTCTAAACCACATACATAGTAATTAGTAAGTTATAAGTACCATCTTAGCACCATACATGAAAAAATGTAAAAAGAAGAAAAGGACTAACTTTTCTTTGTCTACAAGATCGAGCCTCTCTGCGAACAGATGACAGTAACCCTCTACTAAAACAAACACATCCAACATGTTCTGCTCCTTGATCACTTGCTCAACCTGTCAATATTCGACATCCCATTATAAATTAACCAATGCATTATGCATGGATAAAAATTGTAACAACTGTGGTTGTCAAGTTGAAGAATTACCCGATTGAGAGCACGTTCATGATGGCCAAGTTTAAGTAGCTCAATAACATCAGATCGAGCCACGGACATGCGAGCCTGTCGCTGTTTTGTTAGCACGGAAAGCCTAGAGATGGCGAGGCTGACAACAGGTTTGAACTTATAAGTCTTAAGCGTGCGGCCTAACAAAGCATCAATCTTCCTTCCCATCACACTCTTGAAATTCACTTGTTTTAGTTGCAGCAAGTAGACGTGAATTTCAGAGTTAGGAGAGAAGACAACAAAACCAAATTATGAATATGAATATAGGCCTATTTCTTACCTTTATATGATGACATGAGAAACGATGAAAATAAAATTAAAAATAAGATAATAAAAGTTGGCTGCGGCGTCTATATTAGCGAGTTTGCATGTCATGTAATGAACAGTTGTATACTTAGGCGTGTGAGTTGCGACTCTGAGTCTAATTTTTAATAAATGTCTAAGATTTTGACGCGGCACCTTTTCTTGGCCGACGGTAATTGGATTGTTCTTTCCTCTATTTTTTGTTTGGTTCTCTTTACTCTTAACGGGAGATTCACGCAATTTATGTCATTTAACTATCCACCGTTATTTTCATATTTTGACATAAAAAAAAAAAAAAAAACTATCCACTGTTACATGCCTAATTATTTAAAAACTAATCCACTGTTAACTTTGTACTCATATTACAGTGCTAGGATGGAAAGTAGGAACCGGTCATTTGCCTTGATCTCCAAGCTGTCAAGCAGATGAGATTTTATCATAACATTTAAACAGCTCGGTTTCTTGAGTTTTAGTTCATGCTAAGAAAATAGGTAGTCACAGTTCACAAATCTTCCGCATCTGTGTGATCTGATGCGATTTTATTCAATGAAATGACTTGTTCCATAATTTTTTACATTACTTGATTTGAAATTTTTTATAGTTCATTATGTGATATATCACCACACAAGATGAATTACTCACTTGTACAGTAGTTATAGTGTGTCAGAAGAATCAATTAATTCATCTTTTCAGTCCACAAAATGGATTTAACTTGCAATAATTCTGAATATTACTACTGAAGATCTTTTCTGAAAAGAGAAATTTATTCATTTTGCTGTATAGATACATTCTCATTTCACATCTTCTAAGATTGTAGAGGGTTCCCGTGAAAGATGAGTTGATAAAAGTACTACAGAAATGTAAATTTCCAAGCAACTACCTCCTATATTAATTTAAAATCAGACGTGATGTGTGAAACATACAACTATGATGGAAGGAACATACAACTATTATTGAAACATTCAACGACCTTGTATACACGAAAACGAAGAAGCTTGGAAATTTTACAAAAAAAGAACGTTGATAATTGTCTTTCATATAGATCTAGAACATTACCATTTACAAAATTTAACAATTAGTCCATAGTGGACCCCGAAGTTTAGAAGAAATTTTCCGAGCCATAAAGTTTAGTAAATCTCTAGTGGTTGCATTTTTAAAAAGTAAAATGCGTTGCAGGCTTTGATTTGATTTTTTTTCACCCCAACGCCAAATGCCACCACGTGGTAAGATATCTAAGATGAATGTAGAGCACTCAATGTTGGCTGTCAAAATGTCCTACGTTGGTTGAGAAAAAATGCAACACTTGCCTTGTAGTCTCCTCTGCCTCGGACTTGCACGAGTAGAAAAAACCCAAGGAATTCTCTTATATTTTATGTTGGTCGTAAGTGTTGTTAAAGTATAATCAATACCTCAATCTCATATGTTAAAGTTGGGACAACAATTTAATTGTTTAAAATGAAAACCTCCATGTTGTCTATATGTACAGGAAAGTAAAGTACATTGCTTTAGAATCAAAATTCTGAAAGTGCAAACTGTACTTTACTCGGTATACAAATCATATATTCATCTGCCGTAGTTAAATATGTGTCATTGACCAAACTTAACAAGCTAAAAAAAACTTCCATGTCTGCATCTTTTTCGTTCTCTATCAACAATGGCTTATGATCCGTTTCAATGATGAAAAATACAACATATAATATAAAGTGAGACAGACAGAAGTGTATTATTAATCATAAAAATAAATATCATTATATTTACAATGTAACTAATACCATAAAAATAGTATTTATATCTTTAATTGGATACGTATCCAACCCGAAATTAATTTCTTTTCTTTTTCTGACAAACCCAAAATTATAGTTTGAAAATAAACAATCTCTCAGCAAATTAACCACTGTCTTTATATTAATTATCAACTCAATTTCTCAAGTCCTCCCAAATATTATCCACTGAATACTTTATCATAGATTCATGTTAGAGGAATTTTCAGCGTGTTTGAATTTGTTCGTTAAAATCAGATTTTAGTGGGGTTTTCTAAGTAATTTATCCCAACTAAGCATATTTAGAACTTCGTGTCATCAGTTTCTGCTCAGTGATAACTAGAACAAACAGAACGCACTTAATGCTACTAATTAAACGCGCTTCTGAAAATAAAACCAGCAAGCCTTCTTTTCAAGTATTGGCTATACAAGTTGCTGAGTACTAATCAGTAATCAGTTAAGCCTACCCATAGATCCTGCATACCTGCACGTCTCAGCAAACAATACTCTTACTCTACAAGCCCTGCAGATCTACAACCTACCTATGAGGCTATGACAAACACGAGATCATGGAATAAACAAAAAGATAATTCACATGAAAAAACTATGAAAAAACAAATCACAATATAAAGTTTCACTATAATCTGAAGTTCAAAACTATTACAATTAATAAGTTTGCCCACAAGCACCAAATCAACACAACTTTAAGTCAACTTCTACAAGTCTCCCCCTGAATACAATACATGTGAAAACACGTAACATATGTCTACACCAAGACAAGTAAAAATCTTTAATTCCATATTAGCAAGTACATAAAATCGAGGTATCAGAGGGAAACACCATGGAACAACGTACAATGTTGTCGGGCACTTCGTTCCAACCGGTTTCCAAATTAAAATATTAAATACAGCACAGGTCGCCGCATATGTCAGGATTGAGATGAGAACACATAAAAGTACATACCCCATCATTGGATGGTTTACGAGTCGACCATTTGGTCAAGCAACAAATAGCAGTCTAGAAGATGTCAACGCACCTTGTGGTTTCAACATTTTATCAAGTTCAAATCGTTTTTTACCCTACAGGTCGCCGCATATGTCAGGATTGAGATGAGAACACATAAAAGTACATACCCCATCATTGGATGGTTTACGAGTCGACCATTTGGTCAAGCAACAAATAGCAGTCTAGAAGATGTCAACGCACCTTGTGGTTTCAACATTTTATCAAGTTCAAATCGTTTTTTACCCTACTTAGTACTCCCTCCATCCCCATTTATCTATCACTATGACTTTTTGCACGTCTCGTAAGGTGCATAAAAGCATGGGTCTACAATTTATTTATAATGGATCTTATATTTATCAAAATAAAAATAAAATTCATAATATAATTTGTGAAACTATCTTTTCAATGCACCTTACGATATGTGCAAAAAGTCAGTCATAAAAAGGAGGGATTTTTGAATGACTAAAGTTCTTATAACTGTATGTGCACCATACAACTATCCCTGGGTGCAAACCTGGTAGAGCTTGCTTTACAAAATTCTATACATAGTTTTAAGTCACATGCTAGCTGCTTGTAACAAATGGTAACTAAAGAACATATTTTTCACCTATTTAGACTAGGCTTTAATTTCGTACTGGTAACATGATATGATAAAATTAGAAAAGAATGGTTAGAAAACGGTGCCAGATGACAGGCTTTTTAAAGAAAAGATGGATAAACTTTTTCAGTGGAAACAAAGAAAGAACTACACACCAGTATTCAGTTATATTAATATAGATGACATGATTGCAGCCAAATTGCACTAAAGATATATATTCAAATTTTTTTTTGAGTCACTGATAGTTATAGATTTAAGAAAAAACTAAAAGTTAATAAATAATAGTAAGACCAAAATAAAAATGATAACATAAAATTTTGAACTAATATAATCACTAAAAAAAATATTTAACAAAATAATTTATTGTGCCTCACTTGAATAAGGCACACCTTGCACCTCATTAGTTCCTTAGTTGAGGTGTGAACCTTATTAAAACCATTGCGCCTTGGGAAAAGCAAGGTGCACCTTTGCTCAATACCAAAACGAATGTCAAACCTTAAGCACGTTACCTTGAAACTATCAAACGGTAGGGAATGACATAATATAACAAAAAAGATAAATTTTAGATCTATGATAATTGAAGGGGAATATAAATAACAAAATTAATATTTGTTAATAACAAGATTTTATATATTTAGTGTAGAGATATATAGTATAGTTATCTAATATACGTATTATATACTTATATGTGTAGCTAGAAATTATTAGGGATGTAGCCTATCTATAATAAACCCAATTGTTTTGTGCCTTGGTTCATTATATCCTATTATTAAGGTTTTCTATTCATGTAAAAGTGATGTAATCCCACATATTAATTAAACTTGATTATGGTTGCGATTCATCATAATTCTGCAGTTCAGAAACACCCTTGGGGAGTTGGGGTACTGGATTTTATGCAATTAATCCACCCAAGTTCATCTTTAATGTTTTTATCTTTATATATCATCTTTTTACAAGTTGTCCTGCATAAATAATAAAATGCTACGAATGTCTACCAACATTTAAAAGTAGAGGAAATAATAGTTTGCAGTGACAAATAACATATCAACTAATTGTCCTAACAATGTAAAAGAAAGCAAAGAATATCATGATTAATGTGGAAGGAGAAAAATTACTACTAATTTTACATATTTCTATTTAGATATAAAGGCATTTATAATTTATATTACATAATTAGAAATACTAGTTGATAACCTGTGCGAAGCACGGGCCGAGTTTATTCTTTAAAATGACTCAAGTACTTCTATTAATAATAATCTTAAATTTTTACGTGTCTATCACATTTATATGACATTATTTGTTATTTATATTATATATTTGAAAGGAAATATTAAAATTTTTGGTATCTATTTTTTTACCTTTTGATATTTAATTATTTCCACTTAATTATTCTTAATTAATTGTTTTTATTTATAAATATACATAATAATGTATAATATTAAAATTTAAGTATCAAAATTAGTTTTTTATTAAAAGAATAACAAAGAATTATAGTAGAAATAGGAATTTAGGGATGAAACCAAAAAAGTAGTAAATAGGGGTGAAACCAAAATATGGTGGAACCAAAAAAGTAGTAGGTTTCGCTTATTAATAAAGGTTTTTTAAAAGTCTTTGAATTATTTTATAATGTTGAGTTAATTTAATGAAGTGCACTTGTAAATTTATTGTGTGCGGTACCTCGTGTTAATTAAAATAATTGCAAAAAGAGAATTATAGTTATAATAATTTTTTTATTTTTTAATTAAAAAAACAACATAGAATCCTAGTAGAAATAGGAGTTTGCGGTGAAACAAAAATTGAATAAATTGAAAGATTAATAAGAAGCCTATTTTTATATTAGTGCTATGCTGATATTACAGACATACTTTGGTTGTGATCCTTGAACTCTCGGTGACGTTGTGCCAGGTATAGTGCGGTGAGAACTGAGAATACTACTCAAATAGAAAAGTTGTACAAAAGCAAATTGACTTTATTCATGTAACTGACTATTCATTATCGAATCTGATAAAAAACCTGCTATGTGTAAAAATCCCAAAAAAATTCACACAAAAAAATAGAATTACAGTTATGATAGATTATTTAATTAAAAAAATAACATAGAATTCTAGTAGAAATTGGAGTTTAGGGGTGAAACTAAAAAAGTAGTAAATAGGGGTGAAACCAAAATATAGTGGAACAAAAAAAGTTATAATATTATAATTATAATATGATTTCAATTTTATTATTTTCTTTAAAAAATAATATAGAATTTTAAGGGAATATGATTCTAGGGATGAAACTATTTTTTTTATTTAAAGTTGTAATAAAAGAATTATAATTATAATAAGATTTATATTTATTAAAAAATAACATAGAATTATAGTAAAAATAGGATTATAGAGATGAAATCAAAATACGGTACCAACGAAAAGTGGTATCGTTAAAGGGGTGTTCCTTGAAAAATCTTTTGAAGAATCGATAGAATTATTTTTTTATTCTAAATTATGATAAAAAATTGTATTATAATTATAATAGGATTTTAATTTTATTATTTTCTTTAAAAAATAAAATAGAATTATAAGGGAATATGATTATAGGGATGAAACTATTTTTTTTATTTAAAATTGTAATAAAAGAATTATAATTATAATAGAATTTCTATTTTATTAAAAAACATCATAGAATTATAGTAGAAACAGGATTAAAGGGGTGAAACCAAAATAACGGTGAAACCAAAATAGGATGAAACCAAACGTGGTACCGTTAAAAGGGTGTTTCGCTTATTAATAAAGGTTATAGATTTTAGAGTTCAGATATATGTAGAGCCGGCAATTTCGTACACGACACGAAAACGACACGAAAATTACGGGTTTGGGTTGACCTTTACGGTACACGAATACACGGATGAATTTAGTGTCGGTTTTGGGTTTACCCTTGGGTACACGACACTAAACGAAAATACACAAAATAAATAAATATTTAAATAATTTTATTAAAATTATATGAATACATATTTTAAAATGATATTATATATATTATTTTTATATAAAATAAATAAAAAATAGTTTCAAATCTTAGTTTCACAAGACTTAAGCACACTTCATTCTTCATTCCTTATGACATATTGACTTAAGACTCGACTAGTAAAAATTTAAAATTTAAATATTTTTATTTTTATTCAGAAATTACACAAAACACGACACGAAACGTACACGAAATGAAGGTACACGAACACGAAACGAAACGAATCCTTAACGGGTCGGTTTTGGATTTAGCATTATGTACACGAAACACGAAAGTATACGAAACGAACGAATTGTCAGGTCTAGATATATGGTGTGAATCATCTATTAGGAATTTAGAACTCTAATAATTACTAGAATTGGTTTTATGTTCGGATTATACTCATTCCATGTTTTAAGATCACTACTCTTTAAACACTTATTATCTTCACGTGAAGAGTTAAATTCTGTGAATTGCTGAATACAAATGCGAGAATTTATTGTGAATGTGCATATAGGTTTTATCCATGTCTTGTCCTATATCAAGTGGTATTAAGAGCCAACTTTTTTAATACTTACTGATTTACACGATTTCAATTTATCCAATTTTTCAGCCTCACCCATTCATCGAAATTAGCTCAATCGAGTCAAAAGCACAAAATGCACCAAGAATACCCAACTCGACTCTTCTAAACTCTTTTAACAGCACCTAGGACTCTCCAGCGAAGGAATAAACTAAACTCTTTTATGAAAGCAGCACCCAAGACCTTCAAGTGAAGCAAAGGGAGGTAAGCGAGGTCTGAAGCAAAACAAAGGGAGGAAAGCAAGATGGTCTCTGAAGTAAAGCAAAGGGACTTAAGCGAGGTGGTCCCCAGCATTAGGTTGGGTATATGGCTACATGGCATGTTTGCACCTTCAATGCCTAGAGCCTCGAATAACATTTATTTTTCATATAGACCCCTTGATATTGAAGTATCTAAGTTTTCAACTGGAAAAACAAACTTCATGATCTTCAAGACATTCTTAAAAAATCTTATCCATATGGTTCAATTCCGAATATCAGGCAACCATTAATAGCTATACGAGATTCAAAGAAAAACATAATATATTGCATGATGAGTACAAGAGACTAGATGAATAAAAATGAAATAGCATTATTTTTAATGCTATAATATGAAGCTGTATGCATAAAATGACCACTCACTCCTATGAAATGTCAAACTTGAATGCAAAGTCGCATGTATGCATATGGATATCTTCATCCTTGCCACATCAACAACCAAGTATGAATGGACAGAAATAAATTAACCATTACGACACTACGTAACATAATTGGATTGGATTTTGTAAAAGAGTAAATCTTGGTGTACACCCTTATACACTACTAACTCACTAACACTATTATAGGTATTATAGGAGTAATTTTATATTTATGTTATCTAACCTAGTTTTTTCAGTTGAAGCAAATTTACTATCTTTTTTAACCAAATAAAAGTTTAATTTTAATGTAAAAAAAAATCTTGAAAAAAAAAAAAATCTCATATTTTTAAAAGTAACTAAAATCATGTATTCATAACTACATAAATTTTAAAACAATTTAAGACATATATTCTAAGTTGAATAACATTAAATAACATAAGAAATTATATATTATTTACTTAATAAAATAAATAAACATCTACAACAACAATTACATGTTCTTAATTTTATAATTTAAAACGAAAGAATAAAGTATTAAAAGGCCCACTAAACAATACAAAAGCAAATGTATGTATAATTGTATGTGAAACATATATTATTTTATAAATTCAAATGATATATAAGAAATATATAATAAATGTAATGATTTGTTTTAAATGTTAAAATTGTTAATTGGCCTAGCTTTGTGGCTAAATTTATACACTCTGTTTTTTAAAAATTTATCATGTTGCAACTTACTTCAGTAAGGTTATCAGATTTAATAAATTTCACTAAAATATATTGATACAAAAACAAAGCACAAAAAATGAGAGTTTTGATTTAATTAAATAAAAAGTAAATTAAGTATGATAAGTATTTGTATAACTACCTTCCTATAATTATGGTAGTGTGTTAGTAGTGTATAAGGATATACGCCAAGATTTATTCTTCTACATAATTATTCGAGTTTTATGTAGAATTTTATCCTATTATCTATGTTTTAGGATCTCTATTGAATATTTATAATCTACATTATTTCACAAAACTGAATATTATGAATTCATAAATATTTGATGTATCTCAAGATTCATTTGTTCATTTTTATCAATTCTATGTGGAGATAGGTTTTATCCTACCTCTTAAGTCCTTTTCTCAACCTTATCCGTCCTACAACAAGGATGGATAATCCAAAAAGGCAAAAAAGAACAAACATAGGACGGTAGTTCATACAAACCAAGGATTATGGCAACCTTTGTTTCTGTAGGAAGCATCTAAAGTCTAAACAATATAAAGTTATTAGGAAGAAAGGGACACCAACAAAGGGACTTGCAAATACATGCACAAAACAGATTTATTTTAAAAAAATTATTTAAGTGTACTTACAAGAGGCAATAGGGGGTGTTTGGGGGAACTTTTTTCCAGAATAAGTCAACTTATTTTAAGACAAAGTTAGAGATTCCTAACTTTTCAACTTATTTTCCAACTTATTTTTGCAACTTATTGAATCTCAAACATACATTAAATATTTGTATAAACAAAAATTATCAAAATATAAAATTTTTACCCGAAAATAAGTCCATAAGCCCATGAAATAAGCTTAGCCAAACAGACCAATAGAAGTGCAGGACACTGGAACCTAAAAAGAAGTAAACGACACATTACAGTGAATCCTTAATCTAATTTATAAAGTTTATTCACACCTACTAGAAGAAGAGCGTAAAAACAGATAGGCACTTACTTGGATCACATTCCAAATGAAAGCCTCAGCATTCAGCATCCCATGCGATAATCCCAGATGACCATGGATCAGATACAACGTAAATTTATTAGTCTAAATACTCTTCTAATGCCATGTGTAAAGAAAAAGAAAACTTAACAATCAATCAAATGACTAATAAATCAAATAACTAATAAATAACGTAGCTTCTCCAAAGAGCACATAATATGTGTGTTGTCAAGGAGTTAAGTCACAGTCAACTAAACAAATGTGTATTATCTTTATTTGTATTTGCAAGTGTATGGTGTATGCTGTATGCTGTATGAGCATGCGTCTATATGTGTGTGCAGCAAAAATCATCAATTCATAGATTCAGCCTAACTGGATTAAAACAAATATTAAGAGCCAGGTATAAAACAGTAAATAGAATGACTTGCTCTGTTACCTACCAATGCAATAGTAAAATAAAAAAGTAGTGTTGGACAGAAACACTCCAACAAAAATAATTTAAATAAGAGAGAGCTACTAACTTAGCTCATATAAAAATCATAGAACTTATAGATAGTCATTTAATATATAGTTCGAGAAGTTACATAACAGACTCCTAGGAAACAACCAAGGTACCTTCTCCCAGAGTGCCTTTTAAGCATTTGAAGTACGGGATAGTAGCTTCATAGCCCTGGCAGATATCCTGAACGAAAAAAATAATTAGACTTTCCAGGATCATATCATTCAGATATATAATTAGAAAGAACAATAGTCATATAAACAATGATCGAAAAAGGACAGAAGCAACCAAACTCCCATATCAAAAGTGTAAAGGGAATTATAAAATGAAAATGACTGAAATGTAACCAATATTGGCGAAATTTCCCTAAGCAGAACAATTTTTTACACTACACATCAAGTAAACATATAACAAGTGCATATAAGGCCTGCAAGTACATTTGTAAAAACTGATGTCCAGATACAACTTTAATGAACATAATTGCCAAGGGAAAATGATAAAATTCTCTTAATGGTCATTATCAAGAATGAGTACAAAATGATAAATCGCCTTGGGCGAGTTGTCTTACAATAGAACAAACTCCATTGAAAGAACCTCCACCAAAGAGTTCCCCTGGCCAAACACCATCTTCTCTGCAGATTTCAACAGGCAAAGGGGATCCCTATACACAGCTTCCGAGCACCAAATGGAAGATAAAAGACAGATTCTCAAAGATTAGTTATCTAAATGTCAATTGGATCAAATAAACATTTATCTACTGCAACATCATTCTTTGAGTCAGAAAATCAGCATCATTGTTCACTTGCCCGTTATGAATGGATGGCTCAGTGACTGTGATACTGTGATCCTCTTATCTGGATCCAGTGCAAATATTTTCTCAAGAAGGTCCTTGAAGTTGGATAACATCTTTGGGTCATCTCCAGCAGATCCGAAAACTATACTACCAATATCTTTTGGCTTGATGTTAAGAACAAGTCTCCTGATTGTCTGCAGCAACCAGTTACACATTGAATGAAATAATAAACCAGCACAAACATGGTACATGAAATATGAAGAACATCCCAAAGTTGATGCAATTAACAATTTGTACCTTCTTTGTAACAGGATCCTCTTCTGTAGCAAGAAAGTTCAGATCCTGGTCAAAGTGATGATCTATAAAAGCTCCCTAAACAAATTAAGAGAGCCAAAAAGAAAGGAAAAAAAGAAAAAGACCGATAAAAGTTAGTTGATAGTTTACAATAGATAAGAGGCATAGAGTATGTACTATTGCAGTACTTACCCTTTAAAAACTCAGACTGAAACGAAAATTATCACTACACTTAAATCTACATAGAAATAATGGTTTGCTTTACTGCAATATTCTAACCTTTCGAAGCATCTTCTTGGGAAAAGGACCTTTCAATTCCATGTGAAGGCGAAGCATGTCATTGTTTGTAGGACCAGGAAAAAGAACTTTTCCGGTATAAATTTCGTATAAACAGCAACCAACTGACCAGATATCCATAGGATGGTCATACTGCAAACCTAGAACTGTGGAAAAGATTCAAAGAGTTAATGGATTGATTTAGAAGGCATCATTTAGTGGATATTTGCAAACTATAACTATAATACATCAAGTTCAAGTCATGCCCAGTCATTGGGATGAAAAAATTGAGAAAATATTTAGGGAGAGGGCTTACTTATTTCAGGGGCACGATAGAAGCGACTAACAAGATATGGTGTTACTTCGTTTTTGCCAGCAAACATAGCATTACCAAAGTCGCAAAGCTTAAGCACATTTTTTGCATCATTTACCTATGAAGAGCAGCAAACAGAATTTCAAATTCAGAAATTAATAGGGTTTAAATAAAAAAGCTACGGCAAATATCAGCAAGTAAATACATTACCAGCATATTATCTGGCTTGATATCACAGTGAAGTACACCGCAGTTTCTAAGATGCTTCAGTGCAATAAAAAGTTGCTTTGCGTACGTTCTAACTGCAGTTAATTTAAGTCCGATATTTCGCCCAAACTTCTTAAGAACCTCACGAAGATTCATGTGAAGAGACTCAAAGACCAAACAAAGATGATGTCGGTACTTAAAACTAGATATGTAGCGAACACAGTGTCTCCTATCATCCTTATCAGCAGCAACCAACTTCTTTAATATGTCCCGCTCTTCTAGGCCTGCCTTATGCCTAAATGCAAGCACAGCAAGAAATTAATTCTCATAGAAAAATGTAAGAGGATCATTTAACAAGAGAAGAACAGTAAAGAAACAGAAGGAAATATAGTATTACCCACATTATGTCATTGTTGCGTATTATTTTGATTGCCACCTCTTCTGGATCACCAGATCCAGCCTTAAGATCCTTCGCCCGCACTACACTTGAAAATACACCTTTACCATGAGCAGCAATAACTTCATATCGGCCATCTAGTATTTCTCCAAAACGGTAGCCTGCATATGAAAAGGCCGAATGACTGGAGAGAAAACTTGAGTTCAAATCAAACATAATACTGATTCAGTGCACCTAGAAGTACACAAGAAATGTGCACCATCATATGTGGCATATGATCATATACAGAACTGAACAGTAGTTTACTAGGTAAAGTTTAATTACATACTGTTGGCACATGACTGCACATAGAAGAACATGTTGTATTTTAGTGCAGATAGCATGAAACAGATCAAGTGATCATTTACAAAAAAAAAAGATCCTTATGCAGATACTTACTGTAATACCCCTCCACGTCGTCGTAATTATCATCAACGCCTCTTCTTTCAACAAGTAAACAATCTCCTTTCTCCTGAAATTTAGAAAACAAACAGAAGTACAATTAGCAAATGCTAGAATATAATCCATCTGACTATTACAGACAAGTAAACATATTACTATGAATCTAAAATTGCCAATATAGTCACGAAAACTACAGTATCTTGGCAATATAAACAAAGAAAAACCAACGAGGCTGTATCTCAAATTCATTCTTTCGAATTATGGGTATTCTATCAAAACAAAAGTCGGAGGCATACAACCTAGCCTACATATGGAAAACTCTTCCCTTGATTTTTAAACCAACAACTAGCCAACACTCTTGATCTGCAGTGTCATTCCCCGAGCACACTTTACATACTTACATCCCATCAGAACCCAATATACCTAAGTTGAATTATACGAAAACTAACGTCTTCACTATTCAGTCTATTCAACTAAGAACAGTAGCAATTCACCTTACCTCGCAACTGGAAAGGAAGCACATAACAAAACAAAAAAAAAACTAAATACACTACTATTCTCTGAAGACAGTGACAACTTCAACTAGTACAGAATTAACTGCATATAGCTCTGTTTAATGCTCTGAATTTCACTTGTTACTTCAACAAAGAATTCCTAGCCTTTTAGTTCAAGATATAAACCTCTACCTTGGCAGAAGGTGAATAAAACAGAATATTAACACAGGGAAAGTCCATATAATTATATTTCAGCCAATGAATGAATAAGATAGAGAATGACATGAGTACATAAGGATAGAATTAGAAACAATATACGCCTGATGCTTACCGATTTGCGTACTCCAGCAGGAGAGTCTCCAAATATATCATCACGAAACATATCATCAGATCCCTCACTCTGAAAAATATATATATTTAAAGGTCATTTACTAACATATAGAACACATGCACTTTGCAACATGAAGATTTGACCACCCTAGGTAATGGTAATGAGTTTACTTGCAAGTTCATATCATAGATAATCTCATTCTGTATAAATGAACGAACACTGCTCATATTCTTTGTGCATGTTCAGCAATTTTTAGAAAGAAATTTTCCTTGCACGACAAGCACTCATGGTTGGATGCAGTTGACAAGCGTGTGGAAATTTTGAAACTAGTATTTTTGGTGTTTAAGGACTTTTTCGAGGATTAAAAAAGAAATTTGAGTGCATAAAGCTCCCACGTCAGAAGGGGTTCAAACCCATTACCTAGCAGATAGCAAGCAGACACTTAACCATCACCCCAAGCATGATGTTTTTAAAGGATAAAAGAATTACAAAATACTCAAAAAATAACAAACATAATAGGCATCTTTTAAACTAATATATTAATCCCTCCATCCCAATTTAACTGTCTTGTTTGAATTTTTATGGTCAAAATGACTCAACTTTGACTGTAAATTAGAAATTATATTTTCATTATTTTGAAAAACTGAAAAACACATATTAAAGTAGATTAAATATACTTTTTAGTGATAGAATATTTATAATTATTTTCGATTATATATTGTATGAAATTTTCAGTCAAAGTTGGGTCAAATTGACTACAAAAAGTCAAACAAGACAGATAAATTGGGACGGATGGAGTAATACTTATTCAAAAGTTGGAAATTAACAAACCTTTGGAGTACCCTCTCCCAATGCTCCAGAGCCAGCAACCTTAAGAGCAGGAGGCACTATTTGTTCAGGAGATTTTTCCACGGAAAACGATTTCTCAAGAAAAGGAGTGACTGCCGCTTCATCCTGGGCACTTCTAGTTTCTTCATCTGATAAAGATGTTTTCATATTGATCTCCATTTTGGCTTCAAGCTTTTGATGCGACTGCTGAGTCTTAAATTTTTCGAGGATAGCTTGCTTTCTCTTTCTACTCTCTTCTTTAATTCTATCAATCTCTTCCTCTTCCTTTTCCGCAAGCTCCAACACAGTGTTTTCTTGTAAATTTCCTTGTTCAAGTTCATCTCTGCAGCCAAAGCAAACTACATACTTAGTATAATACATTACTGTTTAGTAAATAAACACTCAAATTATTTAGGCGAAAAAAAACTCTCTAATTCATAACAAAACGCAAGAATGCGTTAACGAAAAATACCTTCTTTCTTTCTCTACATCTCTTACGGAGTTATCAATTTTCGAACTCTGAATATCATCATCATCACTTCTTCTAGCTTTGTCCCGGTCGTCAGTTTCATCAGGTCTTCGATGCCTGTAATCTGTACAATTATTGCCATCAGCATAACCAGTATTACCATCAGAATGCTTACGATTCCGTGTAAATTTATCACTCTCTTTATCCTTTATGATCTCCTGGTGCCGATCCCTCCTCCTATCACTATCCCTTTCTCTTTCTCTTTCCCTTCTCCTTTCTCTTTCATTCCCTCTCTCCCATTCTTGGTCTCTATCTCTCTCTCTAGCTCGTTCTTGAACCTTCTCCCAATCTTTATCCCGCGGTCTATCCCTACGCTCTCTTTCTCGATCCCATGTTTCACGACTCTTATCCCTAAACCTGGTCTGAGTATCTGATATTTGGTATCTATCCTCACGAGTAGTATGCCTACTGTTAGTAGAACTGTGTTCTCTTTCACCCAAATCTCGGCTGCCATGCCTGTAATATTTATCATTTCTACTTTCACCGTCAGAATTCTTTGGAAGTCTAATCTCCCTATTACTCGTAACATCAAACTGTTGTACTTTAAAACGGGAAGGCTCTTCAGCTATGCTTTGCGATCGCAATTTCTCTTTAGCTGGAGGAGATCTTGATCTACTACCACGACGATGCTCTTCACGAATTCTTCCAGGTAAGGCTGACCTTCCCATGGATGTATGCCTATTCCCTTCATTTGCACTGGAATATGTTTTTTGTCTTCTAGGTTCAAATTCACCTATGTAGTATCCCTTCGGCTTTCCCAATCCCTCGGGGGTTGAAGATCGTGAGGATTTGCTGTATCTCTCCTTGCTAATATCAACCTTGCCATAACGTTCAACGCTTGAATCTCTTTGCACATCAATCTCATCACACATCTTAGCATCACCATTAATAATCCTTTTACTACTTAATGCTGCATCATCAACAGCAACTTCATCCACACCTAACATCATCGAGTGACAACCAACTTTTTCAACATTTTGACCTTCAAATGTAGACGAATTAAGTTCTACTCGAGGTGCCTCCTGCAAACCAATGAAACAAAAGCCAATAATTAGACATCACATTTCACTCTCTCGAGAACATCCATAAAAATCAATCAAATCTACAAATAAATAAATAAAAACCAATTTCAACAACAAAAAACATCTCTGATGTAAAACACGTAGCCAATCCTTACAAATCATCAAAAGCATTAGTTTACCCACACAACTATAGTTACTTGACTCACAAACACGCGGATCGAAACATAATTTCCGGTATTAAAGTTTCTTATTTGATTATTTTGCAGGTACAAAAGACCTATCTCAGTTAAGCATCTCACAAGACACAACATATAAGAATATATTACTGGAGTTCCTTTTTAAAAGGCACAAAAGAATTAACTCAGCCAAGCATCTCACAACATATAAGAATATAATACTGGTGTTTCTTCTTCGATTATTTTGCATCTAACTTACAAAAGAACCAACTAGTTAAGCATCTCCTAAAGTATATGATTAAATTGATGGACCATATTCTTCATTATTTTGCCTCTTAGCGCACTCAAACTCAATGACGGTTTTCTAGACATATTTGAATAAATCAGCAACCGCAAAATATTTCAATTTCATAACCTATTTACAATCAAGCTAAAAACATCTCTGAAGTAAAACACGTAGCCAATTCATACAAATCATCAAAAGCACCGTCAATAACAATTAGTCTACACACACAACACCTATAGGTACTTGACTCACAAAAACTCAGATAAAACATAATTTCCAATACTCGAGATTCTTCCTCGATTATTTTGCCTAACGCTCAAAAGACCTAACTCAGTTAAGCATCTCGCAACATATATGATTAAACAACCGGAGTTTCTTCTTCAACATACAAAAGAAAAATTATTTTGCCACTCACACACAAAAGACCTAACTCAATTACGCTTCTCTCAACATACACGAAAAAATTAGTAAACACATAATATTTCAATTGCATAATCTAATTACAATTCACACACATACACATCAAATGCAACTAAAATTAAGCAAAAAATGATGATAAAAAACCACGAAAAACACGAAAATTGACCGCACCTCATTCCGATCAGCATCGAGTTTAATTTCACCAGACTCCACATCAGACGAATCCAATCTCCTCTTCTCCGCAACAAACTCCTCATCTTCTTCCAGAATCTCGCCTTCCTCCACCTCATCATCCTCCGCAACATTCACCTGCACCGATTCCGCTTTCTCCTCAACAGCGTCTTCAATTTCGGCGTCTTTCTCGTCGTGATTACGACTCCGCCGGTGACGGCGATGGTTGTGGCGGTGGTGGCGGTGGTGGCGCTTCGACGGTTGTTCCGATTCGGTATCGGAATTGCGCCGGTGTTTGGCGCCGGAAGGATCGCCGGCCATGTGGATGAGTAGATCCGTACGAGTTAATTGATTTGTGACTCGGTTAGGTGAGTTGAGTGAGTGTGTGATGATTAACGAGCCGCCAATCTGATGGAGCGTTGAAAGCTTTGAGAAATCCAAAAATGAGGGATTAGCTTATATATAGTGTTCAAGCAAAGAATTTATTTATTTAATATTACAAAAAAAATAGAATTATTGGATTTTTTTTATTCCTTTTATTATGATTAACTAGCTTTATAGCCCGTGTGAGACACGGGCATGTTCTAGATGTGCTTAATGACTTTGCGTATATTTGAATATTAGCTTGGTATTGCAATATATGTTGTGTCTGTGAGCGCGCGATTTCTCCGTTATTTATTGCTTAATGTCAATCTCGAGTAGGCATGAATCTTTTACATGTACCATTTAAGCGATAGTAAATTTTGCAAGGCAAGGGCTTGTTAGCAAAATTATGTTAATATGTATTTGTGTTGCTCTATATTCAAATAATCAAATAGTATTTTCAATGTGTTGATGCTCAGAATGCAAATAAGTCCAAAAGAGATTATGTGTTCACCATGTATATCAACTATATAGCTAAAAAAAGGTATCATTTGCAATGTGCTAACCTCATTTCAAGGAGTACTAATTGCCTGAGTTAGGAGTATAAAAGTATTTACATAAATAGTGACTGTTTTGAACTTGCATATTAGCGAAAGATCGATACGACTGAAGAATTTATATGAGAGACTGGTTCCAAATTGCTTGGGGATCAACCGTGTGATCCAAACACCATGAAACCAGGTGCCTTAAATTAGTGCTTAAGTTTTTTGTTTGAGCTGATATTACCAAAATGGGTTGAACCAAAATTTTAAAAATGGAGAGAGCAAGTAGAAGACCTTCTGAAACCCATATTGTCATAAGAAAGAGATAATGGATCGATGCGTTTTCTGTTCCACTATAATTAAATATGTTAATATATAGGTGGTTAATGTGCATGCAATTTACCGCTCGAGCTTTGCTAGTGAAATCATGTTATTATGTATTTATATTGTTTTGTAATTAAATGGTGCTTACAACATGTAAATGCTTAGTATGCAAAACATATCTAAAAATTATTTATTCATGATGATTGAAGTATGTACCACTAAAAATAAGTAAATTTTAATGTGCTAGTCTCTTTGAAAGAATGCTCAAATGATTGAGTTATGAGCATATAAGAAGTTATATTAGTAGTGACTGCCTGATCATCCACAATCGATTTGTGCATTTTGACCCGGATTAAGAGATATGCGTAAGATATCAATTAATACACAAATCATAGTATCTATCTTCTAAATTCAAGTAACTTGTTTCTACTAAAAAAAAGCTTCATAACTATGTACTATTCGAAATATTCTCAAAGTTTTATGATATAATCAAAACTAATATTAGCATAGTGATAAGGAATCTCACTTCTAAGTTAGAGGTCAATGATTAAATTTCCATTAAAAACAATTTGGTATCGTTAATATAATATATGAGGGGTAATTTAGTAATTTCATGATAATTAAATTGTCTCACGATATATTGATAATGAGTATTATAATATATCCAAAATTGATGTCTAGTATAGTGGTAAGAAACCTTTTTTTAAGTTAGAGGTCAAGGGTTCAATTCTCTCTAGGAACTATTTTTTTAGCATTAATATAATATATGAGGGTTTTCTCATGATATATTAATAATGAGTTTTATAATAAATTCAAAACTCATGTCTAGCATAGTGGTAATGATTCTCACTTACAAGTTAGAGGTCATGGGTTCAATTCTCACTAGAAACAATTTTTTTCATTAATATAATATAGGAAGGGTAGATTAGTAATTTCACGTTGAATAAATTGTCTCACAAAATCTCATATTGTGCTATTAATAATTAATAATATAATAGATACCTAAGTCGACCCATGTATATAGTTAGATGCACTTAACTAATCATAAAATACAGTTAATTAATCAAAAAAGTATGAATTATTTTAGAACCAATCAGAGATCATTCCTAAATTTTAGACCAATCATAATATATTAAAAGTTTTCCTTATTTATCATTCTCATTATGATACTAACTAAGGTTAGTTAACAATTCTAAATTCAAAATTTACCACTAAAATTAAATTAATCATATCATTCTCATCCAAATTTACTTTTCGCGGTTATTTAACAATTTTTTATGGAATTTTTTTTTTAATTTAATTAGTACATGCATAAATTACCAATTTTTTAAATTTATAAAATGTTTACTAATTTATTAATCTTTTAATTTAAAGTCAATCAAAATTTTTCTATTGTATATTACGAGTTAATTTTCATAAATATAAACTACAATCGTACTATTATATATAGTTATATATTACAAATTAATTGTTAAACCGAATACACTTGTAGAGGGGGGTTGAATACAAGTATAAGTAATCGTGTCTGATTTTTGCTCGATTAAATAACACAGAAATACGAATGAATCAAACTGTTTGTATTAATAAGATCAAATACAAATTCTACCAAAGGTTTACGGATACCTTTAGTAGATGCTCTCAATATAAATCTCTCTCTCTGTAAAAACCTTAACACACAAGTTAATACAGACTCTCGATCTCTATTCTCGAACTCTTATTACAATGATATAGAGAGAGTGTTTATAATGTTACCTATCAACTAATAACAGAAAGTAGTAATAATCGATACATGGTAATTCTTTGCCTTCTAGTTGATAGTTTCCTCCAATAGTTTGATTCTTTTCTTCATGCACACTTCTTGCCTTTCTCCAAAAATATCTGCTCCTAAAATATACTCCCTCCGTCCCTCTAGGTTGTTTAGATTGGGAATGGGCACGGAGACCAAGAAAATATATAAAAAAATGAGTAAAATTAGATGAAAAATTGGTAAAGTTGTGGGACTTATCAATATTTAATAATAGATTTGAGATATTGAAGAAAGTAGTGGGTGTAATAGTATTTTTTTATTATTAAATATGAAATAGTAGGGGAAAGTAGTGAGTATAATAGTGGAGGAAACTTACAATTTATGGTAATGTAAATAAATGAAAGAGACATCCCAAAATAGTAATTGTAATGAAATGAAAGGGACAGAGGGAGTAGCACTTTCCAGTTTCTGCAGCATCCAGAATATCATTAGGATTACATCATCAGGATTTGTCATTACATCAGGGATTTGATCAAGCATCAGGATTTGATCATAACTCCTGAAAGATAGTCCGTGACACATAGTTCTTGATTGAACTTCGACAGTTTCCGAATAATCTGCTTATCCTATACTAAGTGTTAAACCCTTTATAAGATCAGGGTATTACAAGAAGCATATAGTTATTCTATTCTAAACATCACAACTAATGAATTATTCCTAACATTAATTTTCATAAATACTTTTTAACTAATAAATCATAATTTTTAATTTAAATCAATCACAATTATAATATTATTTATTGGCACGTCTATAATTAACGGGACAAACAAATTGACCTGACAAATTGTTTGAATTATTCAAAATACTAAATATACTCTCAAATAGTAGTAATTGGTGTATAAGTTATCAATAAAAAAATAAAATTCATTACAGAGTTAATGAAAATATTGTTAGTGAATATTTTCATAGCAAATTGGTCAACTCAGCACAAAAAATTCTTACAATTCAGTATTTTTTGATAAATAATTAATTAATCAATAAAAGGACATATGACTACAAAAATAATCAAAATTTTAAATTTTCTTATAAATCACAATTTTTTATAGGTAACTATTTAATCAATAAAAGGTAATACAACATCTACAAAAATAATCTAGATCGGACAAACACATATTAAAATAGATCATTTCAAGGTTTTTTTTTCATCCAAGCTACGATCGTTAATTAGAACTTAAATTGTGGTACATCCCTCGCTTATATCCTTATATCACTAAAATATATAGCCGTTTTGGTGAGATAATCCAACAATTTATTGTAATCGTGAGGAAATTACATACTCCTTCATTCCCAATAGATACTTTCTTTCAAAATGAGGTTTTTGACACGCATTTTAAGGTGCATTTTAAGGATAGTTGCATAACTTATTTTTAAAATTTTCTTTTTTTGTATAAAAATATAATGTTTATATTTATAATCCAATACAATACAATGCATGAATTTCATGTTTTCTAATCCGATAATTAATTACAAGGACACATATAAAATAATGTGATTATGTTTTGTATATAACACATTTGATTTTATTTCATGTGAAATTTTCTATTTTAACATGATAGTCAATTGGAAAAAGATTTGTGATACTCATTTTCAAATATCTTATTTTACGCGTAGGAAAGACAACGGGTTGTCGGGTTGGGTTCAGTTCGAGTTTTTTAAAAAAAAATCCATATCCAAATATTTTCGGGTTTCAAAAATTAATTCAAATCGAAATCCAAAACTCAATATCCAAAACCAAATTCGTTGGGTTTCGGATTAGATCTGATTTTTTTGTGTATCCAAAATTTGTATTAATGTAGTCAAATTTAAAAAATTGCTACACACAAACAATATTTATTATATGTATAAAATACTTAAAAATTAAATTGATTAAATTAAGTAAGCAGTTAAATGTAACATATTGTACGAATTGAACTAACATACTAAGTAAAATTTGAAATTTGCCAAAAATAATTCTTCGTATACAACACAAATGAAAATTTTATGTAAATTAAAAAAAATCTTAAATATTTCAATAAAACTTGAGATAGAAATATAAAAGTTCTAAAACTATATCAGTATTGACTATTTCTAATGAAATATTTGAATAAAAATAAATAAATAATATGGGTTATATCTAAAATATTACATTTAATAATTTCAAATTATGATTTTTATGTTATTTATGTGTCGGGTTTTAATATTGGTTCGGGTTTCGGATTGGATATCGGTTTAGTACAAATGAAATTCAAATCCAAATCGAAAATATTACGGGTTTAAAATTTAAATAATTCAAAAATTCGGGTTCGATATATCCAAAATTTTGGGTTTCATATTGGGTACCATCTGATCGTATTAATTTACCATTCCTGTTTATATGTAAATTAAAATTAATATTTAATATACAATATTTTAATGGAAAAGAATAAAAAAATTTAATATACAAACTCCCCAAATGAATATACACATTTTAAGTTGTCATTAAAAATAGGCTGAGGGCAATCAGCATAAACTCTAACAATCATATCTTACTCTAAGAATAAGATATATTGGATATGTTTGGTTGATTGATAATGTTTATTTTCTATATATAGTAAATCAATTCAATAATAAAAGGACATACAACTTGTAAAAATGATATTGAACGAACACATAGAAAAATAGATTAGATGAAAGTTTTCTTTATCATATCAACGTTCATTTAATGGATCTTGACAGAAAAAGATCATTTCTCATATCGCTGAAACTTTTGAGAGACCATAAACATGCAATCCTTTTTTAGAGATAATCTAATGATTTATAACGGCCATGAAAAATAAATGTTCATGAATTTTTAATATGTATTTGAAAATTTGATCACAACTCGTACAATTTTTTGAATGAATTAATATAATAAAAATTATAAAAACCCAAAATACGACACATTTAAATATACCGAATTTTCAAAAGAATAAAACTTAAAATACGGATAAAAAAACGTATGAACTTCGTAGAAAGATTCTCAAAAATGAGAAAAATCAAATGGAAAACAAAATTAAGAAAAAGTAATAAAGAGGGGCTTAAAACGTTTGAGTGAGGGATGTGAGTGTTATGATAATTGTTCGATAATATTAATATTAATGCAATTGGTACAAATTGACGAAAAGGTAATTTTGTACTTAAATTAATTTCATTCTATTTAAATTATCATCTTTTATAAATCATGATTAAAATAATATATTTATATTAATTAATTAATAAATATTACCATTCGGTGTGTAGCACATGTAAAACGCTTATCACGTACCGTGGATAGTGGTTATTTACCGCAGTACCGTATGCTATAACATTTGTTTGCTACGGACCTATCACTCTTAAATTAGTGAGTATTACATGCACAAGATTATAAGTGAATTAAAGATTGTGCAATATACTATACTCTTATTCTTCCTTTCAGATATTAGGCAGAAAATCCTTTGTACAAAACAGTACAAGATGAGCAATACAGGTTCATATATTCTATGTGCAACTTACATATCTGTACTAGAGTTGTATCTTTGCACATTGCTCACCATGTATGATTTGTATTTTATCAAGTATAGTTCAGAAGGGTAGCCTTCATATATGTTAAAGAAAGTCCTATAAATATATTATGAGTCTTCTGCACTTTAGATTATTTTAGTTGGTCATTGTTGATATCATGATATGCATTGTCGTGCCCTAGGAGAGTCCAGAGGGAAACTTGAGTATAAAATTGGTTCCCTTTCTTTATTGTACTTCTTAATTCATAATTGTTAAGTTGGCAACAAAATATATTTCCTCTGTTTCGATTTGATTGGTTCACAGGACTGTGGAATTTATTTAATAGCACAAGAATCAACATCAAAGCTTGCTTTTCATTCTTTAATATCATTATGACACTGACCAAAAATGGAGATATTCCTTTGCAAAAATAGTAAGAAAATAAAGTTAAATAAAGAAGAATCTAGTACACTTAACAGAATTATCATTCTCCCCATGCAAAGCCTAGCTCCACCAATAGGCTTTAATTATTTTTTTTATACTTTTCTCATCATCAGAGTTGGAGGAAGAAATTATCAAAGTATATTTGAATGAAGGTACAAATTTATAACTTGTATTGCTTTGAATTTGTGACTTGTAATGTTTTCTTAGTTTGTGATAGAGTTTTCACTTTTTCTATTGGTTTGTTTTCCTTTGTAACCAGGGCTTGCCAATCCATTCTTTATGCAACCATTAAAGATTACCAAGAGAATACATGGCTATATATGAGAAGGCGAGGTGGCTCAGAATAATTACTACTATCCTGCAAAGCTGATAGACATAAAAAGAGATAAGATGCTAGATTCCAAAATAGATTTAAAGCCAGCCAACAACTTAGGTCTCTGTATGCCTTGTTTGTCTGCTTCCCCATTTCAATATCTGTTTATATAGCATACGGCAATATCAAAAAAACCTCTGACCAAAGATACCACGTTATCAAAATAATCTCTAGAATTTAAACCCCTGCTCTGGCACTGGTAATCATTTCTTCTAAGTTCTTAGAATTAACACAAATAATACTCTTGTACTCTTTCTTAGAACCCAACACTTGAGATTCTTTCATTGTGTTTACGGGTACTTATGATTTTTAAGATTCCCCCTTGTGAGCCAAAGCTTTGTCTTTTACAAACTTTCTAGTAATCAATTATCATCCCCCATCAATATGACTAAGCAACTTTAATTTCTTGGATCGTGTGGGTCCTTATCTTCTTGAATAGTTGCAAGGTAGTACTACTAGTTTGTTTTTCTCACACAAAAAAGTACTCCATTTGTTTTTTTATATGACGTTTAAGGTTTTCTTTCTTGTTTACAAATATATGACATTCTCAGTTTTCAAGAACATGTGTATAATATTTTGCCACTACTGCCCTTATTTACTTCTTACTATTTTCAATTCTCAATAAACCTAGAAAACCGAAAAGGCTCGATGATTAATTTTTATCACTAATACTACTCTGTAGTCTTTATATTGGAGTACCAATTTGAGTCATCTTGTATTGAGCACTCTATACATACATTTACATACATCTTTATTTACAAAAACTCCATGAGTGCAAGCAGGAGTAACCCAAATAGAGAAGAGAATGAATGTCCATTTAAGTTGAAGAAAAAGTCTACATGCAAAGCTATTCGTGAAGAACTAAAATCTAAAATCTAAAACCATAAAATTTAAAGTTTAAGAATGTTCATATGACGTTTTCACATAAATTAAAAGTTAAACATATAAAAATAATAATATATAAATGGGTAAATTGATAAAAAATGTTAATAATAAAAATATATAAATACACACTTACACTTTTATAACTTACCATCAGAGTTGTTTAAATCACTTTGAGAATGACGGGAAAGTTCTTCATATGAATTAAACAAATAAAACAAAGTTGGATAGGCAATAAACATTATAAAATTAAAATAAATAAAACAAAGTTGGATAGGCAATAAAAATCTAAAAAAATAAAAACTTGCAAATTTAGATCCTTCTGGCTCGGGGGTGTTTGTTGGAATATTTTCTTCACTTGCTAAGAAATCTTCCCATGAACTCAATGGCATATTTAAATCAATATTATAATTAGTACCCATGATTTTTGAATGATTTTTCTACGTCTTTAATCTTCCAGGTGTCTTTGTAAACTAGAAGTACATGTATATATAACCGTGTATGCGGGGAAGCAAGGGAGGGAGATTAAAATCTTTGAAATTTCATTGGAGGGAGATTGAAAATTTTAGAGGGAAATTAAATTTACAAGAAGGAGATTGAAAATTTTAGAGGGAAATTAAAATTACAAGAAACAAATGAAAATGAATGCAGTAGAATACTCAAAATGAAGATGAGAGGATATATTTTTGAAAAGTGACGTGAAGTTAATCTAACCATGATAATTATACACGGGAGTATTAATTGTACACTGATAATGAAGAGAGAATGTGGCAAGGGTAAAAAAAGAAAAGTACTCGTTAATAATGACACTCTTTAATCCTGATGAAAAACCTTAAACGTCATATAAAAATATAGAGGGAGTACGAGGTAGCTTACTGTTAAGTGGGCCACTTAGAGAATCTCAATTTGAGCTTTAATGTATGAAACATAGCTGAATAAAATATTTGGTATTTTTAGATGTATTTAAGTAATATGTTTTAAATTAAAGTTTTAATAATAGAAGACATATTTAATGATTGAAAGATACAATAAAATTATTGTTTTAAGATTTTTAGAAAAGGTAATGTCTTTTAAAGAAAATAAAATGTCTTTTAATTAAAAAATAATTGATTAATTACTATTAATTATATTATTTTATTATTCTTAATATTTGGATAAATGACCAAAAATCGAAAACCAAAACTTTCAACGTTTCAGCTATTATATAATAGTATAGATGTACTCCATTCATCTAGAAATGAATTCTTATTTCCTATTTCCTGAAAAAATAAAAGATATGTGTATATTAATATTATTTGTTACATATATAATTAATATTGTTTGTAACAATTTGTTGACTCCATACGAGTAAACAACACATTTACCAACACCTTTTGTGCAGTGATATCTCAAGGAGAAACATTATATTCACTAGCGTTCTACCGATCGATAAATTATATTAATTAATTAATATAAATATATTATTTTAATTATTATTTAGATATATATATATATATATATATATAATTGGAATGTTAATTAACTTAAGTATAAAAATTACTTATCGGTGAATTCATGCCAATTGAATTAATATTAGTATTATGAACCAATCATCAAAACAAATACAATCCCCGTTAAAAAGTTCAAAACCATCCTTTTTTTAAATTGTTTTAATTTTATTTCTCTCTTTGTTAGAGACTATTTCTAAGTACCATGTTAACAAAATTTTCACCCATATTCTAAGAATTCGGTATATTTATTCAATATCGGATCCTTAAAATATTTATTATATTAATACATTGAAAATATTTGTATGGTCGTGGTTAATTTTTCGATTACATATTAAAAATGTATAGACACTCAATTCTTACGACTCCAATAAATCATTAGACTATCTATCAAAAAAGGTTGCAGCGATATGAGAAAGTATATTTATTTTGCAAGATACATGAAACGAACGTAATTATAATAATAGAAACTTTCATCTAATCTAGTTTGCTATGTGAACGTTCAATATCTTTTTTACAAATTACATGTCCTTTTATTAATGAATTGATCTTTTCAAAAAAATAGAACCTAATGAAGGAAATTTTTATTTCAATTATATAAAATAGAGAAGCTGGAAAACCTTTTCTATTTCAGATTTAAAAATTTCTTGTACAATTTAAATAAGGTTTCAATTTCTTTTTCTAAAAAATAGGAACTACCAATAGTTAAGTAAATTGCACAAATAAACCTTACAGAACTAACAATGAAAGTATTTACGTTTATATAACAATATTAGTTATTTTTAAAAAAATGGAAAATGAAGAATGCATAAATTATTTTAAAATATTAAATATTTTTAAAGTATTCAATAATAGTCTTGGAATAAAAATATTACATGATTAAAAATACATCGCAATACCTTGGATCGAGAAAAAAATATTATTTTAATCAAGGTTCTGGCAATCATAACAAATCATCAATATAAAAATAAAACAAAGAAAGCAAATATTAAATCAGTAATTTCAAATCTTAAAAACCAACAAAAAAGGCAACCTGAAAATTACATGATCAGGTGTTTCTGTACCGAGATCTCTAACAAAAAAAATACAAAAGTCATAGCAAAGAACAACCAGTGGCGCTCTTGGAATAACATATGATTATTAGAGTTTATGGTGATTGACCTTAACTTATTTGCAAAGACAACTTAAAATGTGCATTTTCAGTTTAGAAGTTTGTATGTTGGATTTTTTATTCTTTTCTAGTAAAACATGGTATAATAAATTTTAGTTTAATTTACTCTTAAAATAAGACATATGAAAATAAGTATCACCTATCTTTTTTCTATTTGACTAACTTGTGAAAATAAGCTACTGTCCATAAAATTGAAATCAAATGTGTAATATATAAACACATAATCACATTGTTATATATGTGCCCTTGTTGTAATTAGGACATTAGCTTAAATAACATGATATTCATTTTCCTTTGCGAGTGAGTATATTTATCCGACATATATAACAAGAAATAGCTTATGTAGACCTGAAAAATCATTTTGCACATCATATTGTGTACTTTAGGATCTTGAACGAAAATGACATGATATTGAATTGTGTACCCGAAATTAGAACACAAAAATAGCTTATGTAGACCTAATAAATCGTTTTGTACATTCATGTCGTGTAATTTAGGGTCTTGAATGAAAATGACATGATATTGAATCGTGTACTGAAATTATAACACAAAATGACACTAAATTACATGAATTTTTTCGTGTACACGAAATGAAATGAAATATTCGAATAGAAAAAATATGACAATTACATGAAATATCACTCTGTATCCAAGTTATGTAAATATATAATTATGTGTCTTAGAACTACATTGAGATGTTACAAAACTAATCTAAGAGTAGTATGCACGATGTAAAGTCTCCAAAACAAAATGAAACTCTTTTTTTTATTTTTTCTTAATATTGTTTTTTGTTAACAAATATCTCTCTTTGTGTAGAATCTTTCTACCAAGTTATTGAGTTTTCTTGCCCATATTTTATGCTTTGTTGATGTTAAAAAACAAATTATAATCAACCAACCAAACAAATTCAATATATGCTCTTAGGTTAAGATATGAGAATTGATATGATTACTTTAATTCCAGAATACAAAATTCAAAAAAGCACCATTTTATTAAAAATAATAAATAATTTAAGTGTATCAACCTTTTTATTTATCAATATTAATAATTTAATAACAAAGATTGTAGTTGTTGTTGCTCGCTCTCTCTTCTTTCTCTCTCCACCTCTCCCAAAATATGCTAAACTAAAATTTAGGAGCTAATATTAGCTTTTTGGTTTTTTATATTTTTTATAATTTTAAATTTATTTTTATTTATTTTTCAACAAAAAAACCTCTTTATTGAGAGTCCAGTACCTCGTTGCCCGTTGGTGGATTTTATCTATCAAAATATTAGATTTTGTACTATCTCCTTGTGAATGATAAGCCTCATTTTATTTTCCTTTATTTTACTTTGGCTTTCAATAAATATCTCTATTTGTTGAGAGCCTAATATCATATTCGTGGATTTTGTATACCCATATATTAGATTTTGTTATATTAGTTTATTGATTTGGATAGTGTAGAATTACAGTTTTGGTCGATTGTTTGAATACTTTCGGACAAATCAGATATAAATATTCCTCACGTTTATAATAAATTGTTAGATTATCTCGTCGAAAAGGCTGCATAATTTAGAGATATAGATGATGGATGTATCATAATTGAAGACATGTTCAATGATTGGATAAAGTAAATTAGTGATCTATTTTACTATGTATTTGTTCAATTTTAATTGTTTTTTTAGATGTATGCGCTTTTATTGATGATTTTTGCAGGTTTGATTATTTTTGTGGATAACATGTCCTTTAATAGATGAATTAATTATTTATAAATAAATAGTGATTTATAAGAAAATTTGTGTTAAATTGACCAATTTATTATGGAAATATTCACTAACAATATTTTCATTAACTCTGTAAAAATTTTATTTTATGATTGATAATTTATGCACCAAATAATGTATTGTACTATTTAAGAGTATATATATTTAATATTTGAGAAAAATGTTCCTAAAATTAACTTTAAGCAAATTACCTAAAGCCATTTGCATTATGTGTACAAAAGTTAGATGACATTTTTGTAATAATACAATTCATCCCATGCATTTACAAAAATAACCTTACTTTTGTACTGAAATATGACTTAACTTTAGATAATTATCTAAAGGTAACTTTAGGGCCATCAAACCCTTAATATTTTGAATAATTCAAATATATTGGAAGGTCAAATTGTTTTTCCATTAATTATTGCATAGTTAAAAAAAATCGTAATTAAAATGTGAAAGATGATTGTTTTAAAATTCATTCTAATGTTTCAATTGGTTGATGCTATTTTTTATTTTTTTTTTGGCCAAACTATTTAATACTTTACATAACTTAAATTTTGAATATGTATTTAGAATAATGTGCTAAATAGTTTTATATTGTTAACAATTTTTAATTCATGATTTTGATTGTACATTATGATTTTGAATTGAGAGTTTGAGATATCAGAATATCTATCATAGATATATAGACTCATGTATTAATGTATTATTTTTAAATTAAATAATTATCGTATTTAGAATAAAATTGTTAAGTAATCACTGAATAACATCGACAATCCAACACTGTAAAAAACATTTATCTATAGGCACGCCTAATAATGTAAATAAATCAGTGGAATGTGGTAAGGATCGATGCCTAGAATTCAGTAAGTCGCAGAATTATTGGAGTTCGCCACTGAATATTGTAATGGGAAGTAACTCTAGGAGAATATGGATTGGGGATGATGATAACCTAAATCGTTTTCTATTTTTTTTGTTGATTTTATTGGAAAATTAAAATACGAAACATACGATACATATATATAATCAAAATAAAAATATAATCTATCAAGTATAGTATGTCATATAATAAAAAGTTATAAAGTATTACATTAAACGAAATTGATATGATTTAGGCATGCGGAGAATTGATGCATACACTTAGTTTATCAAAGTTGACTAGGTCTGATAGGGAATAAGGAATAAGCGGCTTAAATTTCCCTTAATGTTTATATTGATATAATAATTATATATTTTAGTCTGTATGAATTTTAACTTATATAAATTGTTTATTAGTTAATCATTAAAATAAAAATTAGTAGTTATTATGTTTAGTTAATTGATATGAAAAAATAAAAATCAACTGTTATTAGACCTCGCAAACTAAACAGCAGTATAGAATCAAAACACTCAGCCGACTACAACCCGCAGCAAAACTTGATAAGTGGATTTTATATCCACTTGGAACATTCTATATCGGCTTAAATTGATTGTTTTGGACTCAAGTTTGTGTAGTTTTGATGTGTTTTGTGTAGTTGTGCAGGTTTCCAAGAATATCTAAGCTTTTGTCGTTTTTGGAGATTTAATTAATTAAAATTCGGATTTTTCGGGAAGGCTGCGCAGCTTATACTGTTTTGGCCATATCTGGAGTTCTAGAAGTCCGTTTTCAGCGATCTTACTGCCCACGCGAAGCTTGAGAGATTTTCTACAACCTGGGAAAGGAAACAAGTGCAAGGGACATGCTGAATAAAGTCGCGCACGTGTTCTTATAAAAGAAGGCCATGAATTTACTGTTTTGCCCTTTTTCTAATTCTAATTGTATTCTGGGCAGTTTTGGGTACCTTCTTTAAATCCTAACTGTAATAGAAGGCAATTTCTTGCTAGGCAAGATTTATAGAGCCTATTTAAACACATCCTACCATTGTAAACCATAGCAATTCATAGCTTTTAATCGTATCAAGGTACTTTCGATCTTCAATTCTTTTTTCAATATTATGTTTTCATTCATTATCATTATTATTATGTTTTCGTTATTAAATATGCGTAACTAATTCTCTAATCTGAGGATTGGGTAGTATTCCTTGGTATTCATGCATGCTTGATTACGTGATTTTCTGCTTTGCTGATCTGTTAATGAGATTTTAACACAATTAGGGGAGTCATGAACCTTTGATTGTATTCTAGGGATTGTAATAAGCTTGGGAGAGACGTTGCAATCTTAGTACATGATTTAACAAACATAATTTGAATATTAGATCGGGAGATTAATAGGAGAATTGTGAGACATATAATTCTTGGCACTTAACAGTTTATAGATATACTTTGATTGTATCACGGGAGTGACAATTAGGGTGTAGCTGTAGGCACTATATTGTAACCTGGGAGGGTACAGTATAACTTTAGAAGAATTGTTTTCAGCAAGGTAGGAACACATATATCACATTAATATTGAGCATGTATTGAGACCAAGTGAAGAACCCCAGTTCTTAGATTGTTTTCCCATATATTTGAATCTCAGTTTAAAATCAATTCTTAGTGCTTATAATTAGTTCTTGGTTATTTTAGTTAATAACACAAACCCAAAATTCTTCTCACACACTTCTAGACGTAAAGAGATAAGAAACCTGAACTTTGATATTACAATTCAGTCCTTCCCTGTGAACGAACACACAAAAATACTACAAACAAATTGGCGCCGCTGCCGGGGAAGGCAGTATACTTGAGTTTAGGTTAATTGTTTCTTATTGTTTAGATTTTAATTGGTTCCACAAGTTGTTTTGTTGGTGATTTTCAGGTGTATGCGACGTGCATCTTGCGCTAGAAAGTTGGAATTTGACCCTGAAATCGAGCGTACCTTGAGAAAGATAAGAAAAGAGAAAGCTAAGATGACGGACGCTGAGAATGTTAACGCAAATGTTAACGCAAATGTTAATGCAAATGTTAATGTTGATCAGACTTCTATTTGGGACCATGAGACACCTAATCCTGCCAATTGCATGTACAAAACTCCAGAGATTGGTGCAACCCAATTCAACATTAACCCGAGTTTAATTCAGATGATCAGCAATCAAGCTTTTGAAGGAGATATTGAATTAGAAGATCCACACAGACATCTAGAGCGTTTCGTGCAGATGTGTGGCTCATTCAGAATCAATGGTGTTACGAGTGATCAGATTCGTCTCCATATGTTTCCCTACTCTATTAAGGGAAGAGCTTTGGAATGGTTTCAGCAACTTCCAAACACTGCGGTTGCTACATGGGATAGTCTTTCTACTGCATTCTTGTCCAAATATTATCCTTCTGACAAGATGCAACAATTGAGGACTATGATTATGAGTTTCAAAGCACAACTGGGTGAAGGTCTATATCAGGCATGGGAGAGATTCAAGGCACTATTGAGGAAGTGTCCACATCACGGCTTGAAAGATTGGCAGATCATCAGTACTTTTTATGGGGCCATGAATGCAGAAATTCGTTTGAGTTTGGATGTGGCTGCTGGTGGAAATTTCAAGAAGGCACCAACTACACAGGCTAAAGCACTCCTTGAGGAATTGGCATCTAATAATTATTCATGGGCACCTAGTGGGACGAGCTCAGCAAAAGCAGCACAAGAATCTGAGATGATCAACATGCTGGCTCAAAAATTGGATACTCTAACTCAGGAGGTGCGAGGACAAAGAGCAAATGTGAATGCTATTTCTTCACCTATGGAGGGGTATAATGATTATGGTGCTAATCAGAACTCTTATGTGCAACAATTTCCAGAAGAAGCATCTTTTATTCAGGGAAGACAGCCGTGGCCTGTTCAGAATAACTCCTACTACAATCCAAATCAAAGGCCAAACAACAATCTTTCTTACAGTAATAATCATGCGGCTAATCCTTCTTATGCATTTCCAAGGCAGAATCAACCTTCTGGTTTTCAGTCACGACCACCATATCAAGCACAGCAGCAGTATCAACCTCCTCCGAAGAAAGAACCAGCTGATTGGGAGGTTGCACTGAATAAGATTATGCAAGGAACTTCTGGGGCATTGGCTAATATGGAATCAAGAATAGAGTAGATGGCATCATCTCAAAAGATGCTAGAAACACAGATTGGACAGATTGCCTCCAAGATGGGTGTTCGTGAGCAAGGATCACTTCCTAGTCAACCCGACCAGACGGGTAAAGAGCAATGCAAAGCAATTACTTTGAGGAGTGGAAAAGAGTTACCCGAGGTTGAGGTTCTTGAGCCTAAAGAGAAGGATGCTGAAAAAGAAAGTGAGATAGTAGAGATCGATGTAGAAAAGTCAGAGAAAGTAGATGAAGAGAAGAAGGAAGAAGAACCAGAAAAGCCATATGTTCCTCCACCACCTTATGTTCCTCCTATTCCATTTCCACAGAGACTTCACAACAGGCAGTTAGAGAAGCAGTACGAGAAGTTCTTGACTATGTTCCGGCAGTTGCATGTCAATATTCCTTTGGCTGAAGCGTTGAATCAAATGCCACTTTATGCTAAATTTCTTAAAGAGATGTTGACAAAGAAGAGGAAACTTGAGGATGCAGAAACCATTACTCTCAATGTTGAATGCAGTGAAGTCATCCAAAAGGCTATTCCTCAGAAATTGAAAGATCCGGGAAGCTTTTCTTTGCCTTGCACTATTGGGAAGATGGAGAACATGAAAGCCTTGTGTGATTTAGGGGCTAGTGTGAGTTTGATGCCATATTCAATCTGCAAACGACTTGGTCTTTGAGAGCTTAAAAAGACACGGATTTCACTTCAGTTAGCGGATCGTTCTGTTAAATATCCATTGGGGGTCGTTGAAGATGTGGTTGTCAAAGTTGATAAATTTGTCATACCTTGTGATTTTGTGGTGTTAGAGATGGATGAAGATGTCGAGATACCCATTATCTTGGGAAGGCCATTCTTGGCTACTGCTGGCACTACAATCGATGTTAAAGCTGGAAAATTGACATTGAATGTTGGTGAGGACAAAGTGGAATTTGATCTAAACAAAGCAATGAAGATGCCTCCTTTTGGAGCAACTTGTTTTACTGTTGACAGAGTTGATGAAATTGTGCATCTAGAAAATGAACACTTCATGGGAGCAGAAAGGGTATTAGATGATGTAGTAGAAGAAGAAGCACTTGTTGTTCGAGACATAGAAGTTGAGATGGTTTTTACGCTTTCAGAGGCACCACAGGTGGAACTTAAACCTCTACCTGCTAATTTGAGGTATGTCTTTCTTGGTCCTAATGATACATATCCTGTGGTAGTTTCTGCGTTGCTTAGTGATGATGAGCTGGAAAAATTATTACATGTTCTTCGGCAATATAAATCAGCTATTGGTTGGACAATTCAAGATATCAAGGGAATTAGCCCTGCTCTTTGCATTCATAGAATTGCCTTAGAAGATAATCATAAGCCTGTGATTGAGGGACAAAGAAGATTGAATCCGAATTTGCAAGAGGTGGTGAAGAAAGAAATCACTAAGTTGCTTGACGCTGGTATCATATATTTGGTTCCACACAGTAAGTGGGTTAGTCCTATTCATGTTGTGCCTAAGAAAGGTGGGATGACTGTTGTTCACAATGAGAAGAATGAATTAATTCCCACGAGAACAGTAACAGGTTGGAGAGTTTGCATTGATTACAGGAAGTTGAATAACGCTACTCGCAAAGATCACTTTCCCCCCCCATTCATTGATCAAATGCTCGAAAGGTTGGCGGGTAATGAGTATTACAACTTTCTGGATGGTTTCTCGGGCTACTTTCAGATTCCTATTGCACCCGAAGATCAGGAGAAGACCACCTTTACTTGTCCTTATGGTACTTTTGCTTATCGGAGGCTTCCTTTTGGTTTGTGTAATGGTCCTTCGACGTTTCAACGGCTCATGAACCACATATTCTCAGATTTTATAGGGAAAGACATGGAGGTCTTCATGGATGACTTCACAGTTTATGGTTCTTCCTTTGAATCATGTTTAGCCAGTTTGTCGAAGGTGTTGCAGAGATGTACTGAAACTAATCTTGTTCTTAATTGGGAAAAATGTCACTTTATGGTGAAGGAAGGCATTGTGCTTGGGCATAAAATCTCTAATAAAGGCATTGAGGTCGATAGAGCAAAAATTGAAGTTATTGAAAAATTGCCACCACCTTCATCTGTGAAAGGAATTCGAAGTTTCCTTGGTCATGCTGGTTTTTATCGACGGTTCATCAAGGATTTCTCCAAGTTAGCTCGGCCTCTCTGTAATCTTCTTGAAAAGGATCGTGTTTTTGACTTTGATGAAAGTTGTCTTGTTGCGTTTAACAAGCTGAAGAAGGAACTTACTTCTGCACCCATAGTTACATCTCCTGATTGGAGCTTGCCTTTTGAGCTTATGTGTGATGCTAGTGACTATGTTGTGGGTGTTGTTCTTGGGCAAAAGAAGGATAAGCGTATGCATGTGATAGCTTATGCAAGCAAGACTCTCGATGATGCACAAATCAACTATTCAACTACGGAGAAAGAGTTAATTGCAGTGGTGTTTGCACTTGATAAATTTAGATCCTATCTTGTTGGGTCTAAGGTGATTGTCTATTCAGATCATGCTGCGATTCGTTTCTTGATGACAAAGAAGGATGCCAAGCCTCGTCTAGTTCGTTGGATTCTCTTACTTCAGGAATTTGATCTTGAGATTCGAGATAAGAAGGGGTCCGAGAATTTGGTAGCTGATCACTTATCTAGGTTGGATCAAGGAGATGGAGAGGTAGGAGGTGAAAAACCTATCAATGATAAATTTCCGGAAGAGCAGCTTCTAGGTGTGTCCTTGTCTACACCATGGTATGCAGATTTTGTGAACTACATTGTGGGAGGAGTTGTGCCGGATGATCTATCTTATAACCAAAAGAAGAAATTCTTTTATGATGTGAAGCACTACTATTGGGAGGAACCGCTACTTTACAAGGAGTGTGCTGATGGAATGTTTCGTAGATGCATACCTCATGATGAAGTTCCTCATATTTTCAGGCATTGTCATTCTCTTGAGTGTGGAGGCCATAACAGTAGTATGAAGACAGTGGCGAAGGTTTTGCAGTCAGGATTCTATTGGCCTACCATGCATCAGGATGCTAGAGACTTTGTGGCAAAGTGTGATAGATGTCAGCGAGTTGGAAATATTTCGAGGAGGAACGAGATGCCTTTACAATCTATTCTTGAGGTGGAGATTTTCGATGTGTGGGGGATGGACTTCATGGGTCCATTTCCATCTTCTTATGGGAACCAGTATATTTTGGTAGGAGTTGATTATGTCTCTAAATGGGTTGAAGCTATTGCATCTCCTACTAATGATGCTAGAGTGGTGAAGAAGTTCCTAAAGAAGTATGTGTTCACTCGATTTGGAGTGCCAAGGGCTATTATCAATGATGGAGGTGCACACTTTTGCAATAAACAGGTGGCTGATCTCTTGAAAAAGTATGGTGTGACACAAAAGGTGGCAACTCCTTATCATCCGCAAACAATTGGACAAGTTGAGATTTCGAATCGTGAGCTGAAGTCAATTTTGGAGAAGACAGTGGCAGCGTCGAGAAAGGATTGGTCAACAAAGCTTGATGATGCACTTTGGGCATATAGGACGGCATTTAAAACACCTATTGGAATGTCTCCATATAGGTTGACCTTTGGGAAGCCATGTCATTTGCCGGTGGAACTTCAACATAAGGCATTTTGGGCGACAAGAGAGTTGAATTTTAATCTAAAATCTACGGGAGAGAAGCGTTTACTTCAACTTGGAGAGCTTGAGGAGATTAGGCTCCAATCTTATGAAAATGCTAGTATCTACAAGGAGAAGACCAAATTGTGGCATGACAAGCACATTTAGAAGAAGGAATTTGAGGTTGGGCAACATGTTCTATTGTTTAATTCAAGACTCCGTTTATTTCCTGGAAAGCTTAGATCACTCCATGGCCTATATATACCCATCCATACACACCCAATTCATTATCTTCCTCCTCTACATCTCTTAAAAATTCAAGTTTGGGGGAAAATTAGTACAAGTTCACCTCTTTGATTCGTAGTGGGATTTCTTTTCTCTATTTTATTTTATTACGAATTTGTGTTCTTGTAAATTGGGGTTTTTGTATTATTCTTGTTACTTGGGTATTTGTGGTGTGATTTTTCTTGGTGGTTTTTGGTGGGATATTTCTTGGTGGTTGTTGGTGGTGCTATTGTTGAGTGGGGTTTTGATTATTATGGCGCCTAAGCGAATGAGGGGTGGTTCTATTAGGGTGGAGAGATTTTCTTCTCCGGATGCGGAGGTTGAGTATAATCGACTGTTATCAAGGTCGGTGGCGAAAGAAAGGGGATTTTTGCCAATTCGTCATTATGGGTTGGTTGATGTGATTAGTGAGTTACGTTGGGGAGAGATTTGTAAGGCACATGCTCCTGTTCCGGTGAATGTTGTTAGAGAGTTTTATGCTAATGCTAAAGGTGAGCCGGATGAGGTGTGCATGGTTCGAGGTAAACAGGTGGATTATAGTATTGATGCTATTTGTGCAATTTTGGGCCAACCACCTAAGCTTGTGGGGGATGAAGATTGGGCAAGGAAGACTAGTAAGGATGTGGATTTGGAGGCAATTGTTCGTGAATTATGTGTTCCTGGTACAGTTTGGAAGTATAAATTGGGAACCACTGAGCCGGTTAATTTTCTGTCTTCTGCTTTGAATAAATTTGCACGTGCATGGTATGCATTCCTTTGTGCGAATATTATGCCTACTTCTCATATAGGTGAGGTCACAGTTGATAGATTGATTCTTCTTTGGGGAATTCTAAAGGGGAAGTACATTGATGTAGCTTATATTGTTCATCAGAATATTATCCGGTTTTTAAAGTCTAATGCATTATCATCAATGCCCCATGCTTCTGTTATAGCTGGTTTATGTAAGGATAGTGGTGTTATCTGGGGTGCGGATGAGGAGTTGCAGTCACCTTTGCCTTCCATTACTGATGTGTCTATTGATCGAATGCCTGACTGGCAAGGTGGGGTTCCACATTCGAGGGGGCTTGGTTATATTGTTGATGATGTTGGTGCTAGTGGTCATGGAGCGGGCGCTCAGCCACGTGTTTCAAGAGTACCGAGAGTTTTGGATGCCCACTTTAGGCGTTTGTATAGGCGGATGGATGCTATTCATGCTTGTAACCAGGAGTATGCTCAGGATATGGCTACAGCTTTGAGAGATCACTAGTACAAAAACTGCTTTATGCGTCTGTCAAAAAGGGTGATATGCAGCTGTTCACAATAGATGCGTATGGAGGAGTAGTATCAGCTAGAAAGTATATGCGTCTGTTGGGAAACATCCCAACAGACGCATATAGTCTACTGCATCTATCATTAACTGACGCATATAACAGAACAACTGCTGCAAAAAGTTAATCTTTTGCATCTGATTTTTGTAACAGACGCATAAAGCTTTTTTGCATCTGTCTACAACAGTCGCATAAAATAGGAAAACGGATGCAAAAAGTTTTATTTTTTGCGTCTATTTTTTGTAACAGATGCATAAATTATTTTTGCGTCTGTTTTATAAAGTTCAAGAACAGACGCAAAAAGACTTTTTTTAATATTAATTTTGTATTTCCAGCTGTACCTGTCCATACCAATAATTTGACTGTATCATCTTATATTTTCACTTAGAAACTGTCCATGCCAATGCATACATTCTGCTCGACCACAAAATATCAAATTCAAATCCAGTATACATCTCAATCCCAAAAATATTAAAATTACTAATTTGACAGAATGGAATAGTACTCGATTAACAGAAACCGACAATAATCTTATTAATTTTCAACTTGTTCCACCAAAGTACAATGTTTCATGATAATTAAAAAACCTTAACTTCAAATATTTTCACAAACTAAATTTAACAGGATGGTGCAAATCTTGACTAGCACAACCTAAAAGAACCTGTTCCCCTGCATGGTTGCTGGTAGATGATGATGCATTTATACCATTATCACCTGGTTGAGTTACTCCCCATTTTCCTTCTGACTCCATAGGTTCTATAACTTTCACAGATCCGTCTATCAAACCAACTGCAAACTGATTTGGATCCTGTGGATGTGTTGCGACGACTAGAGGGTACACAGATTAGCTTCTGCATGGCGGTACATCACCAGGTCAGTTTTACATTTCCAGGATATATGTTTAGAAGTTTGAATTAAATTTTTACAATCTGATAGTCTTACCCGTTTCTAAGCTATTTGAGGACATTACTAGAATCTTGCCAAGTCTCATATTACACTCACATCTCTTGATTATGAGACGAAAGATGTCTTTTATATTCTTTTAATAAGAAAATAAAATGGTATGATTATAATATAGAGAAGAAACCTTAGGCTGTGAAGTTTGAAATTATTGGTTTAGTGATTGCTTTTGCTTCGCCATTTAAGATTATACCAAGACTGTAAGACCCCATAGATAGATATTTTATATACTCTTCCCTACAACCTAAATTGTCTAGAGATAAAACCAACTTTAAGAATTACGCCATTACAAGTGCAGCCCTGGTATTCCACAGCTGGAACTTTCAAATTAGAGGTTCAATACACTATTTATGTTTGTCTGTTATCCACTAAAGAGCGTCCGAGGGCGTAATGACAAACTGCAATTGAACTGAACAAAAATACACAGCACACTAAACGAATCCAACAATAAAGGTAATTTGTGCCACAAACTTCTATGACAGCAAAGAAAGTTGTATCAAATATGTGACAACCTGTGGCTTGATATCATATATATATATATATATATATATATATATATATATATATAGTCACAAGACGGGAACTATTTTGATGTCAACTGAAGAATCTGCTATGTTCTAATTTCTCTTGTTACATTACTGCATTATGATACTTTGTAAGGAGTACAAGGCACCCAACTAACCTAGTTTAGCCAAAAATTTCTTCATTTATTTCTATATTGTTTTCTATATTTTCGTGAAAATTTGACAGTTACAACATCCCTAGTGACAAATGGATGATCATACATCTATAAAGAAAAACGTAAACTTACACATGTAGCCTCAGTAAAAGCCCAAAATCTTCCACCAGAGAGAACCAACTAATCCCCATATTGTAATGTTAATAATGGCCATCAAAATGCCTAGTTTCAGTATATCTAGAAATTTTACATACGCGGCTGCCAAAAAAAGGGGAAAAACAATTTTAGTATCAACTCAGCTGCACAAGATTTTAACTAAATAATTGTGATAAAAGTAAACATTTATAGGAGTAGAATCATATATCTTTTTAAAACTAAGACAAATTGCTACTGATCATTAGATTTATGAGTTCTGACAGTTGCGATTCTATGGAAGCGGAAGAATAGTATGATGGAATGGTAGTTTTGTATTAAACTTTTAGGGTCAATTGTCATTTTAACTAGCTGAAAATATTATAACTCAATTTGCTGTCTTCAAAGCTCCTTTTTCTTTTAAAATTTCATCATTTTTTAGTCATCTAAATTTAAATTACGTGAAAGTTAACTTTTCATAAATAAATGAATCATGCCAAAAGAAAGGAGGCGGTTTACTTGATAACTAGTCCTGATTTGTCTGTAACGACAAGCTCCAATATCAGATGACGTGTTTGTTATTCAAGAAATCTGAACCATCTCTAGATAAAAGCCAAAGACCAAAACAATTCATGGATACTAGAATTCCTATTACTTCTACATAATTTTGCGGTACTTTTTAATTTTTATAGATTGACTATGATGCCAAGTCTGCCAGTTACGTTCTGAAAGCAAAGATTCTTCATTCTTACATACCATATAGGATCATTTGACTTCAGAAGTAATATGAAATATAGAGAGTCCTGTTGTGAAGGTCTGAATTGTTTCGTTTACTGTGTGTTTGCTGCTATAGAGCTGCAAATGTGTATGTGTTGTTTTAAATTAAAAGGTAAATTGACATGAGTGTAGAGTATGACTGTAATTGAATCAGTGAAGCAGTTCTGATGATGATTAATATAATTTGAATCCGAGAGATCAGACAAAGTTTTCAAAAGAGGAGAAAGAGATAGATAATGTAAAACACGGCTTAAATATAAACAAATCTAATCCATTTATATGAATAGTGGATAGGAACATTGGTGTACCTCCATAGTATACAGCAGACTGACCACTGCTATAATGTGTTAACGCACCAAAAAGATTTGTACTGAATGCCAAAGCAAGGGCTGCTAGCAGGCCACGAGCTTTAGAAGCCAAGTCCATCGCAAGAAAAGCAGAGTAAAGTGCTCCTACATGTGCAGTCTGACTCACAAACAAATAGTGAATAAAAAAATATGTTGGCTAAAGAATGACAAAGGCAGCAGGTCAACTCAATGACAAAGATCGAAGAGAGCTGCCAACAGAATCAGCAATCCACGGTATGATACCATGCTTATTAGTTATCTTTGGCCTTCCAATAGAAACTGTAACTTTGTCCTAATATATACAAGAATTATCTTGAGTGCATTTATGAACACAAGTTTGAACTGTTATGCTGGTAACAAGTTCAAAAAAAAATATACCACCTAACTGGAGGTATTTTTCCTTGCAGCATAGGCACGATAAGCTGCCAATGCAACCACAGTGACAGCAGCACTCACTGCATGGTAGATAAAGAATATTTAAGAAAGATGAAAAAAATTATAAATTGACAGTATGAAGCTAGATGAGAACATGGATTAGCAGAGGGATCTCAATTTATTCATTTCCCAACTCATCACATTCCTTGACTGAACTAACTATCAAGGACATACTTTAATAAGAAAATTGGACATGTGAACTATTACTTCCTATGTTCAACAAAATAAGTCTCTGCTGACTTTTGATAGTCAATTAACAACATATTTACTATAATAGTTGACAGAATTGTGAATTTTAGAAATGACAATGCAAGTGATTTAGTAGTTTTAATAAACTTCGTGATTACAAGACCTTTATTAATATAATCAGTAGAAATTAAATCTTTGAGTTTAACATGCATATGTGAGTCTAATGACTAAAACAATAGGACTCACTGAAAAACAGAATATTATACTACCTGAGACAAACACGAGAGAATTATTTACAAGCTGACGTTTCACTTCTTGTATTTCCCAATTTCAGTTTCAGGAACACCAACATGAGGTTGCTTATATACTTTCCCAAAATTACTTGGCAACATTATATATTGTAATATGCTATTAGTTTTTTTTTAATATTGATAGAACAGAGGATACTATTTCCGAGGTCTCTAGCTTAACGGATTTGTGTGCAGGTCAGTGTGAGCCTAAGTACAGGAGACCATATATATGCAACTATCTAAACTAGTTAAAAACACAACAATAGAGTTCTAAGTCCAACACACTTTGTCAGTTGGGGAAGATTCAGTTTAGCTGTGGTATAGGAGCATCACTATTCGTTCTCATAGATGATAATGAAAAAACCTCGTGTACAACCCAAGAAACACTCCGGTCTAGCTTTTGTTGTCGATTCAAAAACCTCTGCACATGTATCTTTGTAATTTGTAATCTATGACTGATTTTGTAAAGTCTCTTTTTAACTAAACAAATTGCATATCTCATTCATTTTTTTACATTTTCTTTGATGGAGGTTCTTTACTTACAGTTCTAAAAATTTTAAAAGTTGTATAAAAGTTATAATATTAAAATTAACTATATTCATTATTTTTTTTCTCAATTATACACATTATATACATTAAATATGGATTAGTCTCACCATTTTACTTATTTTTCTTTCTTTTTTTTTAATACAAATATATGGTCAGGTGCCATATGACCTCCAAAGTAAATGACCGCTTCTTACGGGAGGGAATAGGGTAGGGGTATCCGCTACGTGCCTACGTTAAACCTCGCAGACATTAAATAATTGATGACTTGTAACAAGAAATGAAGAAATACAATTAAGTTGTAGCATGCACCATGCATTCAGCACAGCACTTATTGACAAGCTAGCTAGTAGTAGTAGTAGTAGTAGTATAAACGCAATAGCTTTGGCAACTATCTAGACTATTTGAACACACAGCAGCAGAGTTCAAAGTGTATACATCGCAAACTACTAGATAAAGAATGTAGTTAATTAACTACACCTCATTCAACAACCTTTTGACAAATAAAGTGTAATGCCAATGGAATTTCCGCATGTTATGGGTATTGTGACATACCATAGTCCAGAAATTAATAGTTCAAACAGAGTGTGTAACTAGTGATAGCAGAGTCACTGAATTTGCAATTATATATTGTTCTTATTTTATTAAAAATCCCCTTTCTAGTCTCTCCTTTTGAAACAGAGCCTTTAAAACTTGTGTGGCCACTGGCCAATATATTTACTTGGTGAAAAGATCAGAATATTCTAACTAAGAGATGTACAGTATAATTTTGCAAGAAAAAATGTTCAAGAAAGTGACAGTACATTGTCCCTCGAACATACAAACACAAAACTAATTCAATTACAATAGATACAAAAAATTAACAACAAACCAGCCCCATTTAGATAAAACGAAATACACACACCACGAACACAGTATACTAAAAGCATATACTGATTCCTAACACGTACACTATAGATATATATACATACACTAAATAAAACTCTCCAAACAACCACAACAACACACATACCTTAGATTGAATTGAAGATCGATAATTAGGGCTTCTAAAATCAATACGCTCATGGCTTCCCCCAATATGCGAATTCCAGCTTCAATTAGTGCTCGGAGAGGTAATTAACGGATTGGAGAGGTAATATACCATTATGAATTGGCTTGTATTAGGTTTTGTAATGGGTAATGGAGAAAGATAAAAGTAAATAGTGGGTACTGGGTTTAATTAGCGATATATCGACGGTTTGTATTATATTATATATTTTCTTTTTCTGTTTTTTAATTAATTTTTTACGTCTGTTAAAAACCAGACGTTATTGATCTTTATATGTCAGTTCAATAATAACAGTCGTATTTGATATTCCAACAGACTTATAAAATACTATTTTACATCTGTTTAGGTAAAACAGACGCAAAAGCACTTTTGCTTATATATTATGCGTCTGTGAAGGGTAAAACAAACGTATAAAACTACTTTTTGTGTCTGTTCTATTGATAACAGACGCAAAAGAGGAGACGCATAAAGCAGTTTTTGTACTAGTGGATGCGGGTATTCAGGCAAGGTGGCCAGTCTATGGAGCTCATACGCAGTATCCACCGCCAGATTCAGATTCCTCCGAAGAGGAGGACGAGTAGGTATGTTTTCTACTATCCCTTGTATTTACTTCCATTCAATGCGGACATTGAATATTTTAAGTTTGGGGGTGGTTTGAGGGATATGTAGTTGTTGTTGTATTAATTGTTCATATAGGATTTCATGCTTTGCATATTAGTAGTAGTAAATTATGCATATTTGTTTGTGTTATCTACGTTTGTTTCATATAGGACATTCTGTTTTTATTTTTTCGTATATCATGTGAGTTCATAATAGTTTGCATTTGCACCCATGCTTGATAGGAATTTTGTGTTGTTGACGCTTTTGATTGAGAAGTGATATGCTTTGTTCTTGTGCACACACATACACTAGTAAGTTGAAGCTAGTAGACTTATTGAATGTTGTAAGTGATTAGAAGGACATGAATATGTGCAAGATGAATTAGTTTGCATGCTTTGAATACAAGTTGGTGCGTTAGAGAGATTTTTGCTTGGGATTGAGTATGTTTTTCCACCAAGTGAGATTTTGAGCCATATTGCATATTTTTTGCAATTTATTCGTTTGCTTGAGTGTCCACGGATTGTTTGCATTGCTAGCAGTTGTTTGAGGTCTTTCTTGAAACGCATGACATTATTTGACGATTAAAATGATAAAGGCAATTAGGAATAACCGCATATTTTCCCATATTACCACACCATGTTTACATGATCAATTAGTTACCCATTGAGCTTAATCCTATTTTTCGGTGACATACCACATTACTTGTCTAGAACTTTTTCTTGTATTGGCCTTACATTAATTTGAACCCACATTGTCAAAGGCTAGTATAGTGCTTAAGGGAGTAATAAGGTGTGCAAGGAGGGGTTTATTGTTGGTCATACTTTTGGGGAAAATATTGAGATTGAGTTTGGTTATTTACTTGATAGTCAGCATATGTAATAAATTGTGGGATCATTGTTATTATTTATATTATTGTTTTATTTAGCTCTCGAAAAAAAAAGAGAAAAAAAAAAGAAAAAAAAAAGAAGAAAAAAAAAGATGAAGAAGAAAAAAAAAATATTATGAGAGCATGTTTGTGTTTGTTGTGATCCTACTTTAGTCGACTAGTCGAGTGTTCTTAGTAAAATTTATGTGAATGGTTCATTATGGTACTTACTAGCTTTTGACACTTCACCTGTTTTTGGCTTATTTGACATACCTTGTCCCTAGCCCAAGTTACAACCGAATGAAGACCTTTTGATTATCGTCATTGATGTATGTTGTGTTAAGAGTTAGATTGATACCAAATGTCAAGCATGTTTATGATTTTGTTGGAATTGAGTGATACACTTACCCTTGTTCTTGAGTGAATATTCTTTTGTGAGAGGATTGTGAGTGTTTGCTTGTTTTTGCGTATGAGATCCCGAGTTTTGTCTCAAAGATGTACTCTTGTAGGCTTAGCATGTTTACTAACTTATTCTTACACTTGACATGGGCTTGTGAGAACTTATTCATGTTCATTGAGTAGACTATGTGAATACTTGCACTTTCGACACCAAGACATTGCGTATTTACTTTGATTCTTAAGTTGATATGGCATGAGAGGATTTGAAGGTATGGTAGGCTAGATTAATTGCATTTGCATATTAGTTGCATTCATGCATTGCATTGCATTAGGTTAAATGGATTTTGTGGGTACATTCGCTATAGACCCTCACGAGACCTTACTCGTCCACTAGGGCTGCCTAGGGGTTTAAAGGGCTTGTTGCATATGCCAAATGCAACCGTGATCACCTACGGAAGTGGTACTAGTTAATTAGGTAGTTGTAATTGTTTATGCTTGAGGACAAGCATCGGTTTAAGTTTGGGGGTGTTTGATAAGTGGATTTTATATCCACTTGGAACATTCTATATCGGCTTAAATTGATTGTTTTGGACTCAAGTTTGTGTAGTTTTGATGTGTTTTGTGTAGTTGTGCAGGTTTCCAAGAATATCTAAGCTTTTGTCGTTTTTGGAGATTTAATTAATTAAAATTCGGATTTTCCGGGAAGGCTGCGCAGCTTATACTGTTTTGGCCATATCTGGAGTTCTAGAAGTCCGTTTTCAGCGATCTTACTGCCCACGCGAAGCTTGAGAGATTTTCTACAACCTGGGAAAGGAAACAAGTGCAAGGGACGTGCTGAATAAAGTCGCGCACGTGTTCTTATAAAAGAAGGCCATGAATTTACTGTTTTGCCCTTTTTCTAATTCTAATTGTATTCTGGGCAGTTTTGGGTACCTTCTTTAAATCCTAATTGTAATAGAAGGCAATTTCTTGCTAGGCAAGATTTGTAGAGCCTATTTAAACACATCCTACCATTGTAAACCATAACAATTCATAGTTTTAATCGTATCAAGGTACTTTCGATCTTCAATTCTTTTTTCAATATTATGTTTTCATTCATTATCATTATTATTATGTTTTCGTTATTAAATATGCGTAACTAATTCTCTAATCTGAGGATTGGGTAGTATTCCTTGGTATTCATGCATGCTTGATTACGTGATTTTCTGCTTTGTTGATCTGTTAATGAGATTTTAACACAATTAGGGGAGTCATGAACCTTTGATTGTATTCTAGGGATTGTAATAAGCTTGGGAGAGAAGTTGCAATCTTAGTACATGATTTAACAGACATAATTTGAATATTAGATCGGGAGATTAATAGGAGAATTGTGAGACATATAATTCTTGGCACTTAACAGTTTATAGATATACTTTGATTGTATCACGGGAGTGACAATTAGGGTGTAGCTATAGGCACTATATTGTAACCTGGGAGGGTACAGTATAACTTTAGAAGAATTGTTTTCAGCAAGGTAGGAACACATATATCACATTAATATTGAGCATGTATTGAGACCAAGTGAAGAACCCCAGTTCTTAGATTGTTTTCCCATATATTTGAATCTCGGTTTAAAATCAATTCTTAGTGCTTATAATTAGTTCTTGGTTAGTTTAGTTAATAACACAAATCCAAAATTCTTCTCACACACTTCTAGACGTAAAGAGATAAGAAATCTGAACTTTGATATTACAATTCAGTCCTTCCCTGTGAACGAACACACAAAAATACTACAAACAAAACTTTGGCAAAACTCAGAAGCACAAATTCCCAAATCCCTTGTTTCAGTTTATCCCCCAATTAAACCTTAATTCCAAAATCAAGCCCCAATTACTTCTTCCCCCTTCTTCCTCTCTCTCCACCACCGCTATTGGCGGTAACTAGCTGGAAAAATCCAGCGGCCACCACCTCCATTCCTCCCGATCTCCTCTTTCTTCTTCCTCACTCTAACCCCTCGATCTCTCCTCCTCCCTCTTTCCCTCAATAAAGACAGTGAAACTCGCCTATCTCTGTAATCTCTCTCGTCTCTCTCGCCTCTCTCTGCAATCTCTCTCGCCTCTCTCTGTCCTAAAACCTAATCCCAATCGCCCTAAAACCTAATCCCAATCCAAATCCTCTCTATATCTATATCAGACGTTCTTGTGGTGGCCATGTGGTGTCTAAGTATCGGACGTTAGATCTTAGCAAAATTGTAGATGAAGATATTTTTTTGTTTAAGGTATGCGAGGACAAAAATCTCTCACTTAATTTCGTACATTTTATTATTGAGATGCGCATATTTGCTGCTCATAGAAAATTGCGTGGTGAAATGTATGATCAGAAATTTTATTTAGGAAGTCCCGATTGTTATAAGAATGTTTTTATGATTGCTAAACTTTGTGTTGGAGATAAGTATGAAATTGGTTTTATAATTTACAAGCCAACATTATATAATCTGGGTTACAATGTTGGTATGGATTGGTGGGTTGTTCGTGCTTTTGGGTCTTCGACTCAATATTCTATTCCAAATGCTAAACAACTTCCCTATGCTTCTAGGTATTTAGGAATTCCCTCTACATTCTCATTTGATATAATATATAATGCGATAATTGATTTGTTCACCCATAATGATGATAATGGGGATGGTTATCGTGTAATGAATGTTGTTCTTTGTGAAACGATGAGGTCAAATGTGATGTTAACAAAAATATCATCGTGTCTTACTAAGGAAGATGAAGTCTGGCCGGAAGTCAAGTTAGATAATAAGGATATAGGTATAATCGAAAACTGGTACAAGGCAAGTTACGTTTGGTTTTTTTACGATATAGATTTTGAGTGGGATCCCTTGGGTAGTTATGAAAACTTGACCTTAGATTCATGTTCAGAGTCCCATTCTTTAGGTATGAACTTGAATAAAAAATCTGAAAGATATTTTGAAAAATTGGAGCGTTTGGATAAAAAAGTACTTCAAGAGAAATTTAGAAGAAAATCTGTCTATTTGGGCAGGTTGACACTAGAAAATAGGAAAAAATATCAATTTTTAGGAAATTTATTAAAGCCGATCTAATAATATGATTATGAAGTTGAAAGGCAGAGTGTATTAACTTGTAACACTATAACTTATGTAACTCAATTAAAAGAAAAGATACTTAACCAGAAGACAATCAAGAACAAGAAGTCACAAGAAATCAACGCTAAATGAAGACAAGGTAATTGATACAATTGAACATGTTAACTATGATCAAGCCAAGAAGAAATCATTGAGAGAAGTTCAAGTCAAAGTTGTTCAGGCCTCAGTGATTTGAGAATTCGAGATTCAAGATCATAACTATCAGTATCAACAAGACCAATTGATTTCAAGTGAACAAGAAGGAAAGCAAATATTGGAAAGCCAAGTTACTAAGTGAATATGGTAATTTATTCAAGAAGCAGAAACACTATCAAGACTAGTCACTTATGAACCAGACCAGTGCATCAAGTGTCAGGACATTGATAGCAAGTTTATGTCAGTAATAAAGATCCATGTTCAAGAGCTTGTAGAAGAACAAAGAAGATATGAAGATATCACAAGCTCAAGATGTGCATTGTAGTTTCAAGTTGAAGACCAGAATATTTTCTAAGTACTAAATGTTCTAGATGGCTAAGTCGAAATTCTCAAGTAGAAATTCTACTTAGAATTTCGAGATGGCTAAGTAGAAATTCTCAAGTAGAAGTTCTACTTAAAGTGCAGCTTCAACATGACACATGGCATCTTCTGATTGGCAGATTTCCAAGCTTTCAAGATAAGACAAGATTTATGTGGACATCATTGGGCCACGTACATCTTAGTCTTTGAAGACTACAGGTCATAGATTACATGTAGTATAAATAGAAGCACTTGTGTAATGTTTTAGTTAGTGAGCAATATTGAGAAAAACACAAGAGAAAGAGAGAGAGTATATTCACAGAGCTTAGAATCATTCACTTCTCTCTCAACTTCTGTTATACTTTGTAATGAATGTTGTAGCAACCTTTTCAAGTTATATATAAAGAAATATATTCCTTGAATCTGTGTGTTCATTTATTGCATCGTATTTATTGCTTCTCATAATCGAAAAGTTGTATTCACCCCCCCTCTACAACACATTTGGACCTAACAATTGGTATCAGAGCGGATGTTTAACATACAAAACATAGATCCTTGTGTTTGGTAGAAGAATCGTGAGTTTTCATTTTCTAGATCTACTTTTCATTTTTTCGAAAAGTGAGCTTTAATTCGTTTCCAGTGAAAACTCATCCGGGAAAAATTATTTAAATACTCCAGGTGTGATTATTTGGCTTGGGTGTATTTTAATTAATTTTTGTGAATTAATCTGGGTTCATTGATATTTGGTGTTCTTGAGTGTTCATCATCTGTTCTTATCAAAGAATATAACCCAACAACTTTTCAATTTCCTTTTCAAAGAAATTATAGTCAAAAAGGTGTTTTTGGTACTTTTGATTTGATTAGTATTCCTTAGCCGAAAGCAAAAGAAAGTGTACTCAGTGCTTAGCAGGTGGGTTAGTCACTTTCGGTGTGTAAAGTAATCAAAAGTCAAAAAGGTGATATTGTTTATTCAATATTAAAGTAATCTGCAGAAAATTATTCTAAGGACAAAAAGTTCTACATAGAATTTCTACTTGAGATTTTCTACATAGAATTTCGACTTGGACAATTTCTACTTGGTGAATTTCGACTTGGACAATTTCTACTTAGAGAAATTTCGACTTGAGCAAAATTTCTACTTAGAAAAATTTCGACTTGGCAGAAGTTCTACATAGATATTCTACATAGCCTAGTCTTGGGTACTTAGAATTTTTTAGTGACAAGATTTGAAATGGCTCCTAAAAATTCTTTCAAGATCCCAATGTTCAACCGAGATCACTATGAAGAATGGGTTTTCAGAATGAGACTCTACTTAGAGACTATTAACCCTGAGTATCTGGAAGTCCTTGAAAAGGGTAAGTTCGTTCCAATGAAAGCTATTCCTGAGCGTACGGAAGGAGAGGAGGTTATACCTGCTCGGTCTGAGCCTAAAAAGGCAGCGGACTTTACGGATGCTGACAAGGAGCAAATAGCTTATGATACTTCTGTAAGACAAACCTTGATGGAATCTCTCGATCATGAAATGTTCAACATAGTCAAGGGTTTGAATACAGCAAAGAAGATTTGGGACAAGATAGAAGTTGTCATGGAAGGATCTGCAGAGGTCAGAAGCAACAAGACACTTATACTCAAGATGGAGTATGACACCTTTAGAATACGAAAAGGAGAAAGCATAACAGACGTCTACCTACGATTCAGTCAGTTGGTATTGGATTTGAATCTGAGAGGTGTTACTCTCCCCATGGTTGAAACCAATACAAGATATTTGAGGAACCAGCCAAAGAGCATTGAACATAGAGTCTACGCAATCAGAGAAACCAGAGATTTGCATACAACTTCTCTGGAAGAATATTATGGAATTCTGAAGACCTATGAGCTGGAGACTCTTCAAGATCAAGCATGGGACAATGATTCAAAGGGAAAAGAAACTGCATCAGGATTAGTTGCTGATGAGGAAGAGCCTAAGAAGGCAATGGTTGCAGCAAAGCCTAAATCATCACCTGCACCGCATCAAGTTGATAATGATGACGAGTGCGCATCCAACAGTGATGATGACTACTTCACCCAAGAAGAGCTGGACAACATGGACGATAGTGTCGTGGCATACATGGCAAGGAAGTTCAGCAATATGAGATTCAGAAAGAGCAACCGACCACAAAGAAATTCTTCATCTTATTATCGGGCTGCTAAGGGTGGAGGTAGTTCGTCAGGCTACCAAGGTAAAGGCAAGAGTACCAGCTACAAATCTCCTTTGGATTTCAAAATGAAGTTCAAATGCTATAACTGTGGAGAACCTAGACACTTTGCCTCGGACTGCAAAAAGCCTAAACAGACTTATCCAAAAGAGACATTTGAAGCCCTCAAAAGCAAGTATGAATCGCTGGTGAAAGAAAAACATGGTAAAAGAGCTTTAGTAGTAACAGAAGGAAGAGCTTGGGATGATTCAGATGAGGAAGATGTTACTCATGTAGCAAACTTTGCGCTCATGGCTGAGACATCAGAGGAACCAGAGGTACCAGTTCTAACCCTTAAAGTAGAAATGTCTATTGATGATTATAAGGAACAGAACGGGGCTCTTAGCGAAGAGATCTACATGTTGTGCAAAAGCCTAGACACTTCTCAAAAGGAACAGAAAACACTTGTCGCCAAAAGCAGAATGCTTGAGGCAAAAGTGGAAGAGTTAGAGGCTGCTTGCACTGTAGATACTTCTCTAAGAGATTTTATTAAATCTTTGGAACACAAGCTCGTCCTTAAGGCAGAAATAGAATCATGTTTAAGGAACAAACTAGCTGAGTTAGAAACTAAATGTGAAGCTTACAAACTAGCTGCTAGTAAAGTGTATGTAGATAATGATGTGTTTAAAAAGATAACTGGAGTAGGTGTAGGACTTGATTATTCTAATCTTTCTAAGAAAGATGGGAAGAGACCTATAGACACTAGTTCCAGTGACCTTAAAAATGATATTCCTAGCATTTTTAAACCTTCTGTCAAACCCATCTACAAACACCTTGTTCCTAGAATAGAAGAAGAAGAGACTGAATTGATAGCTAGATATGAGATTGAGATGGAAGATCGTCAGAAAGCACAACCTATAACTCCTATTAAACAAGTTAAAATCAATTTCCCTAGTGATGAATCTAGACTAGGAATAGGAGCTAAGGCTGTTAAACAACAAGGGAAGAAAGGCATAAAAGAGGTTAAGGCTGAACGAATAAAGAAAGAATGTTATCACTGTAAATCTACTGAACATCTTTCTTATGCATGCACTGCTACACATGCCATGCCTGTCACACATACAATGAATAATTTGCATCAGAATCATGCACAGTGTGGTCAACCTAATTGTATGCCATGCACTTTTAACGTCATGCAAACTTTTGTGAATTTAATGAATGCATCTAGCCAGTCATGCTCAAATACTGCTGCTAGTTCAAACATCAAAAAGAAGTTTGGGAGAGCTAAGACTGTCAGTCCTCCTAAAGTTAGGAGTGACAAACCTTCTCCTAGGACTGATAAATATGTCAAGTCTGAGAAAGGAAAGGAGGAAGTCGAAAGCTCTAGTTATGTTAAGAAAAGTGCATCTCCAGTTGTTAAATCTGTTGATTATCAATCTTATCGAAAAGCCGGGCCCAATCAAAGTTGGGTTCCGAAGAAAGTCTAATCAATCTGTCATTGCAGGGCATTAAGCAAAAGAGAAATAAAGTTATATGGGTGCTAGATAGTGGAGCATCGAGGCATATGACTGGAGACAAGTCCCTGCTTACAGAGTTGGTTATGAAAGCTGGCCCTTATGTTACCTTTGGAGATGACAGCATAGGTGTGACAAAGGGATATGGCAAACTGAAAACTGGCAATGTCATCATTGAAGATATTTCCTATGTTGAGGGATTAAAGCATAATTTGTTGAGTATCAGTCAATTCTGTGACAAAGGTTACGAAATTGTATTCAACAAGAAAGGTGTATCAATCACTCACATCAAGGAAGGTTCACTGGCTTTGAGAGGAGTTCGAAAGGCAGATCTTTTTGTTGCAGACATGGATTCAGCAAATCAGAATGAAGTCACCTGTTTCTACAGCAAAGCTTCGGATGATGAAAGCTGGTTATGGCACAAAAAGTTATCTCACTTAAACTTCAAAACGATGAATGCTCTCGCGAGGCGAGAATTGGTGAGAGATCTACCTCAAATGGAGTTCGCTCCGAAAGGACTCTGTGAAGCCTGTGAAATGGGAAAGTCGAAGCGAGCCTCGCATAAAAGCAAAGAAATTTCAAGTATCACTGAGCCTCTGCAACTTCTTCATATGGATTTGTTTGGCCCAGTGAATGTCCTATCTCTGTCTAGGAAAAGATATGCATTGGTAATCGTGGATGACTTCTCCAAGTATACATGGGTATTGTTCGCAATGACGAAAGACGAAGTACCTTTCTTAATCATTGATCACATCACTCAAATTGAGAATGTTTCAACACTTACTGTGAAGACGATTAGATCAGACAATGGCACTGAATTTAAAAACGCAGTGCTAAATGACTTCTGTGTATCTAAAGGAATACGTCGTCAGTACTCAGCCCCGAGAACTCCACAACAAAATGGAGTAGTTGAAAGGAAGAATAGAACATTGGTTGAAGCAGCAAGAACTTTGTTGTGTGATTCGAAACTTCCTCTGTATTTCTGGGCAGAAGCAGTGAGTACCGTGTGTTACACTCAAAATCGATCCTTGATCATAAAAGATAAAGAAAAGACACCATGTGAGCTAATGAACGGAAGAAGACCAACAATCAAATACTTTCATGTCTTCGGAGCAAAATGCTATGTACTTATAGATGATGAAAATCTAGGCAAATTTGCAGCAAAATCTCGTGAAGGAATCTTTGTTGGTTACTCCACAGATGTGGTAGCAGCTTATAGGGTGTTCTTAGTAAATGATCGAAAAGTGACTGAAAGCTACAACGTCAGATTCGACGATACCAAACTCTCATCAATTTCAAGAGATTCTAATGAACCTGAGTCCCTAAAATTTCAGAATCTGGACTTAGAAGATCTTGAAGATGAACCTGAGTTGGTTGTCCCATTAAATGTTCCAAGTGTACGTGAAGAACCTGAGTCTAGTGAACAAGCTAATTCTACAAGATCAGGAGAGACATCTTCAGTACGAACCGGCAACAACTCAGGGGGAGTAAATAGCAGCTCAAGAACTACTGTTCAAGGCTCGAATCGAGTTGACTCTAGTTCTGTAGGAGCTGGCACTAACTCAGGGGGAGTTAGTGAAAGTATTCAAAGTAGTCAGCACCACAATTCAGAAAGTCATGCTGAATCATCAAGACAATTTCCAAGAGAACGAGTATGGAATAAAGACCATCCGTTTGAATTGATTATTGGTGATCCAGATGCTGGTGTGTCTACTAGAAGAAATGCAAGAGCTGACCTGGCTAATATTTGCTTATTTTCTGGGTTCTTATCCAAGCTTGAACCTAAAGAAATAGAAGAAGCTCTTGGTGATGCTGATTGGGTGATTGCAATGCAAGAGGAACTCAATCAGTTTGAAAGGCAGAAAGTTTGGAAACTGGTACCCCGACCAAAGAACAAATCAGTAATTGGAGCAAGGTGGGTATTCAGAAATAAAATGGATGAAAACGGACTTGTAACACGAAACAAGGCTCGTTTGGTTGCAAAAGGTTATTCTCAGCGAGAAGGAATTGATTATGATGAGACCTATGCACCAGTTGCAAGACTTGAGGCAGTCAGGATGTTTTTGGCATTTGCAGCACATAAGAACTTCAAGGTTTTCCAGATGGATGTGAAAAGTGCCTTCCTGAACGGAGAGTTAGAAGAAGAAGTGTATCTGGAACAGCCGCCTGGCTTCATTGATCCAGAACTTGTAGATTTTGTGTATCTTCTCTTCAAATCTGTCTATGGCCTCAGGCAATCCCCAAGATGTTGGTATGAAACCCTATCTGTATTCTTAATTGAAAGTGGTTTTACTAGGGGAGTAATTGACAAAACATTGTTCTATAAGAATGTGAAGAATGATCTTATACTTGTTCAAGTCTATGTGGACGATATTATCTTCGGGTCATCGAATGAGCGCTTGTGCGAGAAATTTGCTAAGCTAATGCAAGACAAATACGAGATGAGCATGATGGGAGAGCTGTCCTTCTTCCTTGGGTTACAGATCAGTCAGAGAAAAGATGGTATCTTTATCTGTCAATCCAAGTACGTCAGAGATTTACTCAAGAAGTATAATCTAGAAGATGCATCAGCAGCCAAGACTCCCATGGCAACAGCCACGAAGCTTGATGAAGACAAATCAGGTAAATCAGTTGACATCACAAGCTATCGAGGTATGATTGGCTCACTTCTCTATTTAACTGCAAGTAGACCCGATATAATGTTCGCGACTTGTTTATGTGCAAGGTTCCAAGCGGATCCTAGAGAATCACATCTCATAGCCGTCAAAAGAATTTTTAGGTATCTCAAGGGCACACCAAATCTAGGAATTTGGTACCCAAGAGATACAGGTTTTAATCTAATTGGCTATACGGATTCAGACTATGCAGGTTGCAGGATTGATAGGAAAAGCACATCTGGTGCTTGTCAATTTCTTGGCAGAAGATTGGTGTCCTGGCAAAGTAAAAAGCAACATACAGTATCTACTTCTACTGCTGAAGCTGAGTACATTGCTGCTGGAAGCTGTGTAGCTCAAATACTGTGGATGAGGAACCAATTGAAGGATTATGGCATGGAGCACAAGAAAATTCCAATTATGTGTGACAACACAAGTGCCATTGCCATAACCAACAATCCTGTAGATCACTCGAGAACCAAGCACATCGACATCAGGTATCACTTCATAAGAGAACATGTCGAGGAGGGGACTGTGGAGCTACATTTCGTGCCCACAATGCAACAAATTGCAGATATATTCACCAAACCTCTTGATGAAGTAACATTCAATAGGTTGGTTGGTGAATTGGGAATGCTTAACACAAGTTAGTAAAGCCTTCTATCTGTAAGATCCATGGTTATGTTGGTATATGCAAGCTATTTAATCATTATGTGTTTAGACTTTAAAATGCCTAATTAATGATTATTATAGGATGCATATAGTGTGATTTTGCATGAATTCAGTGTGTTTTAAGTGTCTTTTATAGCACAAATCTGTGAATTTATGCTTGTTAGATTGCATGAACATAGGGGGAGTTAAATTCATAATATTCTAAATTTTGCATGATTTTTAGATGAATTTACCTGTGTTTTTCATGTAATTAGAGGCCTTAGAATTATCAAGGAATGTTTTAATTATGTCATATATTAAAATCCTTGAATTGATATTTATATTAATTTGACAAAATTAATTGTTGAGTTTTTCAAAGAAAAATTGTCAAATTAATCTAAGTATCTTCAAAATTTCGAGTTAGTTTCTATCTCGAAACTCATCTAGAAATTCGACTTGAATTTCGATTTGAGCTTCCAGAGTGAAGTTTTGAAAATTCTAAGTCTGGGAAGAATTTCGAGTTAGCCTCTATCTCGAAATTTAACTCGAAATTCGACTTAGAGTTCGACTTAGAGTTACCAGTGTGCCTATTTATTTATTTTTCAAAATATTCGAGATAAAGTCTATCTCGAACTTCATCTCGAAATTGAGATGTTGTTTCCATTATTGGGGATATTTTGAAATAAACTGAGAATAACTTCGAGTTATTGAATAATTTCGAGTTGACTCTATCTCGAAACTCAACTCGAATTTCGACTTGATGTTCGAGATAGAGCTCTCAGTTTGGTTAAGGGGATTTTTCGAGTTAACTCCTAACTCGAAGTCTATCTCGAATTTCTACTTGAATTTCGAGATAGGTTTCCCTAGTAAGGTTGTAGGTGTGTGTGCTGTTTACATGGTCATTTACAAGATAAATGGTAAAGGTTTTCGAGTTAACAGCTATCTCGAACTCTATCTCGAAGTTCGACTTAGAAAGTTCGAGATAGACTTCGAGATAGACTTCGAGATAGAATTTCGACTTGAGTGTTCCCTGTATGTACTTAATGTTTTTCACACTTTTTAACAGGGACATTTTAGTCATTTCACAGTAATGTCTATATATACATCTTTAACTCGATGTTTTTCTTTCACTTTTACCTAATAGAGTTTTACAGCCGCACATATACGCACATATACATACAGGCGATTTCATATTCTCAACCATTGAGTCGTGATTTTAGTGTCAAATCTCATACGGACAACGAATTAATGCCCATTTTTTGACTGCTATCACTTGTGTGTTACCATTAAATCTCTGTTCTTGTGTGTTTGTGTCATTGTTCATCCTTCTTGAGATATATACACACGTATATACACACACGAGTTTACAGATCTGCTCAAAAACGTTTTTACACACACACTTCACTGTTAGTGGAGAGTTAATCATTGGTTTGAAATTTGCCTTCCATCAACTGTTAATTGCATCCCGTAGTTTGATTTCTCAAAAAGAAACTTTTGTTGTTCTTGATAAATTAAAAGGGATTTAACGGTTTATTCTAAAATTCATTGTTTTAATCCCGTAGTTTAATTTTTCTGAAAAGGGACTATTGTTGTTCTTGATAAATTAAAAGGGATAAAACTGTTAATTAAAGATTAATTGTTTTTCAGAAATTAAAATTAAAATTTCACATCTTTTTAAAGAAAAACTTTTAATTAAAATGGCTCACCAATTTTCACTTGCCAAAAACAATTTTTATAATATTTCTACGGAAATTGGTGATCAACTCCCGCGCTTTAAGTCTTGGATACGATTTCTAAATTTGTATTCCAAAGCTAGCGATGCGTTTACTGCTAAACCTACACTAGTGCATGATGCGTTACAGCAATTATGGACTAGTGCGGTTTCTTTTGGGAGCAAATCAACCCCCTTTGGTTTCAGGTTTACCTTAGCGGGTCAAGAATATGTGGTGACTGAACAAATTGTAAACAAGGTTCTTGGATTCCCTGTTAAAGATGCTTATGATCCAGAACCTACAGCTGCAGACCGCATCAGATTCTTTGAAGAAATAGGATGTTATCCTCCGACTGGCCGGATCACTGGAAACATCCAAAAACAATTTCTTCATGTGGAATGGAATTACTTTTTCGAGGCCATCACAAGATGTTTTCGGGCACGAGAAAGCGATTACCATCAAATTTCCATTCCCATGCAAAACCTTGGAATTGCCCTAGCAAGAGAGCTGGATATCAATTATGGACGAATAGTTCTCTCTGAGATAGTGGCCGTGATGGGATCTCCTGCAAGCAGAGACCTCAACACCACAGATGTTGTCTGCTGGTTTCCACGGTTCTTACAGATGCTGATTAATCATTTAGTACCGAAGGATGCTCTTGCTGTTAGACGGAGTTTTGCCAGTGGTCCATCATCTGCACCGCTAGGGATGGGCACTAAGTCACTTTCAACAGTTGAAAATCAGGATAAACATCATGGAAAACCGATGTCTATTCCTGATACTTTACAAAAGTGGCTTACATATGATGAGGGGGTTACCACTTTGATGGAATTCTCGCAAGCTTCATCACATGCTCAGAATCGGTCTGCTCATGCTGAGGCATTTGAAGCGATTCCTGATGAACAAAGCGGAGACGAACAAGGTAATGAATCAGGTAATCTCTCTCGACACTCTACTCATTCCTCTTCCTATGTTTCTGATTCCCAGACCCAAGAGACTGCTAGCCCGCAGGATCTATCCCAGGGTGAGAGCTATATTTCTAATTCTATATCATCCCAGTCACCGGAATCCAAACAGCCAGCACATATAGATGTAGGAAATGATGAGGAGAGTGACCCTGAAGAGCAGCCTCTTATTCGCAAGAAAGCCAAAATTTCCCATGCTGCTACTTCTAAATCTCAGTCAAACCCTAGAGTGTCACACGCAACCACTCCACCTCACGAGAGTGGTTCACCCCTTGAACAATCTGCACATAGGGATTTTGATTTTGATGATGATTTTGTACCTCTTAAAGATACTGTTGCTTCAAGAGGACATGAAGCTTTAAAAACTTCAGCCGTACCTTCACCGGTACGTACTGATGCTACAAAGAGGATCGGTTCTGATGTTGTACAAGAACACTTTGTAGCCTCTCAGCCTGAGATTCCACCTCAGGAACAAACAGCAATTGATCCCGTAACTGCAAATTATTTTTCTTATCAAGTTTCTGCAGGTACTGCTTCATGTTTTGGATCAATTATTGAAGACATACACGAGCGTGAGACAGGGAGTGTGTGTGAGAGGTTAGGGAGAGAGGGACCTTCATTTTTAAGGCCCGAAACCGAGCGCCAAATACCAACAGAACGAGACTTAGAGCGAGGTCACCTAAACCAAACACCGTCCCTTAATTCTGAAAATCTTGAATCTCGTTTGTCTTCTATGGAAAATCAAATGAAGCAGTTTGGGCAGTCAATGGGGCAGTTAGGGATGAATGTTGGAAATAATCAAAGGGCACTTGACGACTACGCAGCACGAATGGCAATTCAAGCTTCAGCTTTTACTGTTTTGACAAACAAGGTAAATGACATGGGCCGTGCTGCTGGTGTCTTGGGAAACACCCTGTATGACAGGATGGGAGCAATGGAGCTTACAATGGATACTCTGGCTGTGGAGATAAGCAGAGTTATGTTCGCAATCAGAAGTTTTGTGCCCCAGGAATGTTTCGCGCCGCAACAACCTCCCCCCGATGCTGGTACAGGTGGTGCTAGTGGAGCAGGAGCCTATGGTTCCGGGTTTGAAGATTTTGATACAGCTGGTGGATCTGGAGACCAGGGTGGAGTTCAGGATAACTCACCTAAGGGGGAGAGTATAAAGGAGACGAGACAGCAGGGAGTTCAAATCGAAGAAATTCAAGAAAATGCTGATCTTGTCAGAGAAATTGAAGTTGAGCCGTCTGTTGAAGAAGAGGCTCTGAGGAGGAAAAAGGGTAAGGCAATAATGGTTGAGCAAGATGAACCATTCATTGACCTAAGTCATCAAGAAAAAATACAGGAGGTAATTGATTCAGATTCTGATATGGAAGACGCACCTTTGAAACATGCTATAAAGAGATCATTGAAAGATCAAGGTGGCGGTGCTGGGATGTCTGTCGGAAAGCCTGAAGAAATTACGGTTGATGAAGAAACCCTTGAAGCTCAACAGTTAGCCTTAGATCAAGCTGAGTACTTTAAAATGAAGGCAATGCAAGATCGTGCTGCGTTTCAGGAAAAGAAAGCGGAGCTACAAGGAAAGCAGTACGATTATGAGCTTGCAAGGCTAGCTGATCCTCAAATCGATCTGGACAATAGAAGGATAGGACAGAAATGGGATGACGCAAGAAAGATTTTGATGGGACCATGTACAAAAGGAGAGCATAACAAGGAGGCAGATGATCTGTTCTACCAACTAAATTTGCAGAATCCAATGGCTGCTGACTACATAAATGCTTTAAAGAGATTAATTTCTAAAGTCAGGGTTGGATACAATTCAACGCAAAAGGAGTGGCAGGTTATTTTGTCTTTTACAGAAGGAGTCCCAATGTCTTTCATGTATGTGGATGATCAATTCATGACGAGAAGATCTGCATCAGAGTTGTTCTTGCTAGCAACAAAAATTCAATACTCTCATTCTGAGAATCTAAGCATTCTGTATAGGGATCAGTTAATGCGGCTAGCAGAGGACAAGGGTCCAGAATTCTCAGCATATCCAAATGTTGTCCGGATGGTGGTTGATAGTAAATTAAAGAGGGTGAGCCTGGAGGAAAAGGACTTAATGGAACTTTCAGTGGAATCTCTTAAGGCCGTCTGTAGGCAGATGATGGGTAAGGGATTCGCTTCTGTGCTTAAAGATAAATCAGTGAAGACCATTGAAAGTGTCATACTAAAGAAGAGCAATGAGGTGTGGAAGTGTGATGTCATTGCTCCAAACCCTCTTGATAATGTGAAGATTGAACCAGAGCTGATAGAGAGGAATTGGAATATTCTTCAAGCAATGAAGAACGTTGATGAAGCTCTGAATCTTCCTACTGGAGAACTGGAACAAGGAGAGATAAGGGAGGCAGTTGGTGTTCCAGGAAGAGACAGCGTATACTGGATACATTCTTTTGCTGATAATACAGCTGATGCCTTAGTATTCATAGATGCAGACCAGAAGCAAACACTCTTGCATATGAGTAGAGAATGGCTGAAGCAGACTCAAGATGCTGCATTTCTAGAGAAAGTGTTATATGTGTTCAAATGGGAAGATGTGGATGTTAAGTATGTAAATGAAAAGCAGAGACTCGTGAGTTACCTATCTGATGTAGTAGTGGAAATGAAGCGATTGGAGCGAGATGCGGCTAGTGTCCACAATACTAACCGTGTCATAGGCTATCCCAAAATGATCTACTGTCAGTTTAAATCTGATAAAACTCATAGGAAACCTCGGCTTATTATGAAGAAATTTGAGGACATTCCAGAGATTAGAACTACTCAGGAGGTGGACAAACTCAGAAGGCTTTTCAAACATCCTTACCCAGAACCCAGGAACCCTCTAGAGATGGAAGCAGTAAGTTTGTTGAATACTAGGTGGACGCAACTTCATAATCCAGTATATAAGAAACAAAAGCAGCAGGAGGAGAAGCGCAGAAGGCAAAAAGAAGAAAAGGACCAAGCTGCTGAAGCTAGGAAGAGGAAACGGAATTAGGGTTAAAGGTCAGAGTGGTGTGAACTTGAAGTTGGAAAACCTTCATGTCTTTCGGTTGCTTTAACTCACTTGAGGAAAATTCATCTTAGAATGAATCCAATAAGGTGATATAAGTTTGACTAAAAGATATGAAATAATCCAGGTGATAGGAATCATTCAAATGATCTTTAATTCGAGGTTCGAATTCTGTTTCTAGTTTAAGTTCTTTGTATTGTTTTCATGTACTTGTAAATTGTATATTTTTCAAGACTGTAATGTTAATTATCTTTTCTCGTCTCTTGTTTAGTTGAGTTATCCTTCATTAATTTGAATGTCATTGTTAGACAATCAAATTGGGGGAGATTGAAAGGCAGAGTGTATTAACTTGTAACACTATAACTTATGTAACTCAATTAAAAGAAAAGATACTTAACCAGAAGACAATCAAGAACAAGAAGTCACAAGAAATCAACGCTAAATGAAGACAAGGTAATTGATACAATTGAACATGTTAACTATGATCAAGCCAAGAAGAAATCATTGAGAGAAGTTCAAGTCAAAGTTGTTCAGGCCTCAGTGATTTGAGAATTCGAGATTCAAGATCATAACTATCAGTATCAACAAGACCAATTGATTTCAAGTGAACAAGAAGGAAAGCAAATATTGGAAAGCCAAGTTACTAAGTGAATATGGTAATTTATTCAAGAAGCAGAAACACTATCAAGACTAGTCACTTATGAACCAGACCAGTGCATCAAGTGTCAGGACATTGATAGCAAGTTTATGTCAGTAATAAAGATCCATGTTCAAGAGCTTGTAGAAGAACAAAGAAGATATGAAGATATCACAAGCTCAAGATGTGCATTGTAGTTTCAAGTTGAAGACCAGAATATTTTCTAAGTACTAAATGTTCTAGATGGCTAAGTCGAAATTCTCAAGTAGAAATTCTACTTAGAATTTCGAGATGGCTAAGTAGAAATTCTCAAGTAGAAGTTCTACTTAAAGTGCAGCTTCAACATGACACATGGCATCTTCTGATTGGCAGATTTCCAAGCTTTCAAGATAAGACAAGATTTATGTGGACATCATTGGGCCACGTACATCTTAGTCTTTGAAGACTACAGGTCATAGATTACATGTAGTATAAATAGAAGCACTTGTGTAATGTTTTAGTTAGTGAGCAATATTGAGAAAAACACAAGAGAAAGAGAGAGAGTATATTCACAGAGCTTAGAATCATTCACTTCTCTCTCAACTTCTGTTATACTTTGTAATGAATGTTGTAGCAACCTTTTCAAGTTATATATAAAGAAATATATTCCTTGAATCTGTGTGTTCATTTATTGCATCGTATTTATTGCTTCTCATAATCGAAAAGTTGTATTCACCCCCCCTCTACAACACATTTGGACCTAACAGAAGTATTGTGAACATGACATGGTGGTTGATGCTGAGAAGGTTTACTTGGAATTATGTGGAAGGTCGTTGAATACAAATGTTACAACTTAGCGAACTTTAATATGGCGTTCTGAAGGAATTTCTACACATGCGGAAGTATTTATAACATTTATTTGCATAGAAATCCTAATTAATCATGCATATATTTCAAGAAAATAAGAAAATTACCTTGAATGCTTTCCAGCAACAGCTATGAACTTGTTCTTAAATCCCAGCAATCAATCCTCAGTGTGTGGAGTGCTCTAACGGTATCCACCAAGAGAATTAAATGAAGAACAAAAAATGAGAGAATTTGGCTAATTCTTGATTTTGCAAGATTCTCTTAATCTTTACAAATGTTTTTGTACCGTGTTTGTTCATCACCAAGCTCTCTTCTCTTATAGCAAAAAATCAGCTGTGTTTTGACTAAACAAAGTCCTTGTAGTGATTACCTTTAATTAATTAATCTTTATTAATTAATCATTTAATGATTAAAACATATTTTAATCATTAATTCATTTTTAAACTCTTTAAAAATTATTCTCTCTACATATTTAATTTCTCAAATTAAATATATAATTTATAATATTAAGAACTCCTTCTTAACATATATTTATATATTTATAAATAATTAAATCATATTTAATTAATTATAAATTTATTATTTATTTATTTCTTAAATAAATTAACATTAGCCAATATAAATAATTTCCTTCATCTTCAAACTTAATCTCTTTTATGGTGTGACCCTTTAGGTTCATAATTATGTCGGTAGTAGAAATAAATAATAATAAACTATTTATTATTATTTATACGAATTACAATTAATTCGTTAAAAATAATTATGGTTATAATTAAATTCATTCTACATCGTGAGTGATACTTTTGAAGGTATATCGCGACTATCCGAATAATATGAATTCATCGCTAGGAATACAGAACCTATTCAGTGAATGGTTACCGTACAATAAACTCCTTCTGCCCTAACAATATCCCGATTAAATACAAGGCATAGATCTCGTGTCAAGCCTATCTAATTTAATCATATGATTTCTTATTCCTTATGTATAGTTCATGTTAATGCAAATTAGAAACTACTTTCTAATTTCATTCACTCTGGCCAGAGATTCCTGAACTACCATATTAAGAATAACATAAGATATTCACTTCCTTTACTGGAAGGGGTAGATCCTTTATCGATCGTTAACTATCTCCATATATAAATTCCAATGCCCAGAATAGAACTTATTAATTGTCCTTGAGACTAAGGACTAAACCAAAGCATTGTTCATTATATACAAGATGACTCTAACAATCTCAAGTCTAAGGATACTTGTACAACCATCACTATATGAACAATTACTGACACGTGAGTAAACTCTATTAATTGTTCAAGTGATCGAGTCATGTTCAGTGAACTCATTCCCCAATGAGCACCTACATACTAATTAACTATAGTGTCACCACACAAATGCCTATGAGAACAGACATCCTTTGTAGGAAGCAAGTATAGTATGTACCGATCTTTACGGATTGACTAACTCCCAATTAGTTATCCTATGATCAGGAATAGTTTAAGTTTAGTGTTATCATCTTCTAGATCTCACTATTATAATCTCATTATAATTCTAGAAGCTTCACTCTAAACTATGGAACATCTTATTTAATACACTTTAAATAGATAAAGCCCGTAATAAAAACAAACAAGTCTTTTATTAATATAAACAAAATCAAATAAGATTACATGAAAGTTCTTCCTAACTCATCACACATGATTGGATTTAGGACAAAACCTTTCAATCTCCCACTTGTACTAAAGCCAATCACTCTGGTATCTAATACCCATCTTATCCTTATGTCGATCAAAGTGATCATGAGACAATGGCTTTGTTAGCGGGTCTGCTATGTTGTTATGTGTGTCAACTCTCTCGATATTGACATCTCCTCTTTCAATGATCTCCCTGATCAAATGAAAACGCCGCAATACATGTTTGGAGCTCTTATGAGATCTAGGTTCTTTAGCTTGCGCTATTGCCACGTTGTTATCACAATACAACGCAATAGGCTCCTCAATGCTAGGAACAACTCCCAACTCAGAAACAAATTTCCTCATCCAAACGGCTTCTTTTGCAGCCTCACTTGCAGCTATATACTCTGCTTTCGCTGTGGAGTCAGCCGTTGTAGACTGTTTGGAACTCTTCCAACTAATCGCTCCACCATTTAGAGTAAACACGTACCCTGACATGGATTTGCTATCATCAATTTCTGATTGAAAACTAGAATCAGTATAACCCTCTATTTTCAACTCAGATCCACCAAAAACAAGAAAAATATCCTTTGTCCTTCGCAAGTACTTAAGGATGTTCTTCACTGCTTTCCAGTGGTCTTCACCTGGATCGGACTGATATCTGTTTGTCACACTAATTGAAAGAGCAACATCAGGCCTAGTACATAACATCGCGTACATGATAGATCCTATTGCTGAAGCATAAGGAATCTTACTCATACGCTCTCTTTCCTCAGGTGTCTTAGGAGACATCTTTTCGGAATGGGAAATTCCATGACTTATCGGTATGAGACCTCTCTTGGAGTTTTCCATGCTAAACCTTTTAAGCACTTTTTCGATGTATGTACCCTGGGTAAGACCTATCATTCTTCTAGATCTATCTCTATAGATCTTCATCCCGAGAATGTAGGATGCTTCTCCCAAGTCCTTCATAGTGAAATTCTTTGATAGCCACACTTTGACTGATTGCAGCATCAGTATATCATTTCCTATACGTAGTATGTCATCCACATACAATACAAGAAATGTTACCGCGCTCCCACTAACCTTCTTGTAGACACATGGTTCATCTATGTTTTTGATAAAACCAAACTCTTTGATTGTCTCATCAAAACGGATGTTCCATCTACGAGAAGCTTGCTTTAATCCATATATGGTTCGTAGCAGCTTACACACTAGGTGTTCATTCCCTTTGGAAACAAAACCCTCTTGCTGTGTCATATACACTTCTTCTTCAAGTTTCCCATTGAGGAAAGCCGTCTTCACGTCCATTTACCAGATCTCATAGTCATAGTAAGCAGCAATCGCAAGCAAAATCCGAATTGATTTTAACAGGGCTACAGGCGAAAAAGTTTCATCAAAGTCAATCCCTTGCCTTTGTCTGAATCCTTTTGCCACGAGCCTGGCCTTATAGGTCTCCACATGGCCATCTGCCCCAATCTTTCTTTTGTATACCCATTTGCACCCAATAGGTTTCACATCCTCTGGTGCTTCAACCAAAGTCCATACTTGGTTAGTATACATAGAATCCATTTCGGATTTCATGGCACTCTGCCATTTCTCTGAGTCAACACTACTTACAGCCTCATTATAGGTCATAGGGTCATCATCATCAATGATTGACAACTCATTGTCATTCTCAATGACAAGGCCATAATACCTCTCAGGTTGGCGAGACCTGAGAATCGATTACAATTGTACAATATATATTATGAAAATCAATTTATAATGTATGATGATATGATTGTGATTGACTTTATGTTAAAAGAATGGTTGATTAATGAATGATTAATTATGAAATTTAATTTGAAATATATAATAGTATATCATGATTGACTTCAAACTAAAATTGTGATTTTCTAGTATTTTTTTATTTTAAAAATAAGTATTTATGGATATGTTTAATAAAATCATTAATTTAAATTACCACCAAGGTTCGATTCTCCCCTACCACATGTATCAGAACAGATATTAAAATAATAGAATCACTGTGGCAAAAAAGAATAAAAATAAAATCATTAATTTAAATTAGAAGTGTTAACTAATCATGGTTAAAGAGGTAGGTTGATATTGTAAATAAGAAAAACTTTTAATATAACATGGTCTAAAATTTAGGAATTAACTCTAATTGGCTCTAAAGTAACTCCTAATTTTTTATTGCCTAACTGTACATTTATGCTCGAGTTATATTTTCTCTATAAGTTTTAACAAAAAATTAAATACATGTGATAAAATTTTAATTTCGGTTAATTGTCATGAATTAAGTGCTCTTGGATTTTAGTTTAAAAAAGTTGAAAGACGCGTGCTCTGTTCTCTCTCCTATAAAACAACCCCTCTGCGGCGGCGGTGGCTCCTCCACCGATCGAAGGTCCAATTTTCTTGCTTTTTTATTCTTGTTTTCTTCAATAATTAGTTCTCCTTGTGACGATTGTTTGCTGCCTTAGATTTGAATCCTTGGAATTTTCAGATTGTTCTTCTCCGATTTGTGGTGGATCCTCGGTTTCTTCCCAGATTTTTGGTGGATCTTCGGTCTCAAGAGGGGTCTGGTTTCTATAGCTTTTGAGGTTCCGTTTTCTAGATCTAAGACTTATTTTAGTTTGATTTTATTATGTAATTTCAATTTTCGTTGTAAGTTTAGTTTGATTTCTCTCCTTGGTGAGAGGTGTGGTTTTTCTCTCCTTGGTAAGAGGTGTGAATTTCTCTCTTATTTTGTGAGAGTTGGTTCGGATTCAACGATAAGAACTTGGTCGGAACTTCATTTGTGGTCGCTAGCTCAAACAGATTTTGGCGAAGATATGAAGGTAGAGCGAGTATCTATATTTTTTTCAGACATCTGCTTATTTGTCTCATTTTAATTATGAAGACGAGCATGTCATCCTATTCTATGTTTGATCGGTTCGATCATTCTTGTAGATGCCGTATGAATTTTATATATTGAATTAACACCTTTCATAAAAAAAAGTGCTCTTGGATTTATGTATTTATGGAAACTAGTTGTCTACTTTTTCTATGGATGTATAAAATCGGATAATTGTTTCTTAAAGGAAAAAAAATAAATTAAAAACCCGATAATTGTTGTCAAAAAATTTCTCAAATGTTCATTACAATTTATTATAAAAATAATAATTTTAATAAACTTCGTAGTCACATCAAAACATCAATTAAAATTTATAATTTTGTTACTAGTCAAATTTTTAGGGAGAATTTTCTAATTTTTTTTTTTGAGTTTTCCACCATTACTATTTTTAAAATATTTGTGCTAAGAATGGTGCGTGTGTTATTAGCTCAAAATAGTGACATCTAGAAAATAAAATTTATCAAAATATCACAGTTGCATGTTTTCTCCAAGATATTATAAAAAATTTGGCATGGACTTTAATGCATCTAGCACAACTGCTCACAGTGCTGCAAAATAAACACAAATTTGATACCAAATGATCTAAATTTACACTACACATCCTAAATTGTTCGTGTTATATTTACAAATAAACCAGTCTTTCCTTTGATAGTAGTATGTTCTTGCCAGTTTCCAGGGCTATCTATAAACTATACATTGTGTTATTAATAGAACCAGAGTTACTTGCTGAATTTCATGCATGCTGTTGTTGTCCAGTATTGTCCATGACTTGATCCTGCTTCTGTTCTGTAGAGCCATCATTCATAGTCATACTGAACTCCTGAATTTCTAGAATTTCAACTCTTCTGTTCATCTTTTTCCGTATTTTTATCGCCACGTCTGCTGGCTTGAATCTCCCACAGACACTTACACGTAAATGTTGCTTCTCTATCAAATGTGTCTCCACCTCTTCAACCACAAAATACAAATGAATTTTGATGTAACTTAATGTTGTATGAACATTTATCAACACTAAAGCAAAAGCCTAACCTTTGATGTTGAGAAGAATTCTTCTCATTTTCCTGCAGCAGGCATTGCAGTCTACGTTTATCCGCATCACCATGCAAAATATCTGTCATTCATTCCACAAAATAATTATATACTTATTCACTTCAAATGCTAAAATTTATTGTTAATCAAAATGTTTCTAAACAGCTTGCCTGTCCCGACATGACGTTGTAGACAGCCTTACTTAGTTTTTGAAAACAGGACTAATTATTAGCTAAATAAGGATGAAATTGCTCAAAGTTGGCTGTAAAATTGGTCTCTTGGGATCTGCTTGGACATTCTTTACCACTCAGCTAGGAATCTGATTCTGCTGCATACGCGAAGAAGCCTTGCAAGAAAATCTCAAGTCTTGGTTTTCTGTAAAGCATATCTGCAGGTTTGGTTACTTGACAATGGTATTGCAAAAGCATCTTTCTGGCTTTTTTGTAACATGTGCTTGCTACAAAAAAAAAAAGGATCATCCATAATATAAAAAGTTCTCTGCTAATTCCCTTTTACTTCCGAATATTCTAACTGATCTTTCATGGAACAAACTATTACAAATTTTTTTCCTACCTGTTTCATTTCAACCAGTGCCTCTTTACACTTCTTTTCTCCAAAACATAGCTAGGTTGTTGTGTATCCTATGAATTTTACAACTTCTGTAGGTGAAATAGATCATCTATAATGAGCTTTCAGCTGCAAGAAAAGCGAAAAAGGTGCATGACAAGAGTGACTCTGTTCTCGTCTAGTAAGTTAAATAACAGATGCTTCGTTCTCGTCTAGTAAGTTTTGTTGTAGGCTTGTAGCTAATAATTTTAAGCATTCAACAGATCACAGATGTGTTGGGACTCTGTTCTCGTCCCTAAGTTGCAGTGTAGCTAATACTATTAGTCTATTAATCATTTGACTTAAAGCCACCTTCTTGTCCATGATGCTAACCACCATTACAGACTTGCAGAGTCTATAATAATTACTGCTTCTCTTGAACCCGAAACAGCCAAGGATTGACAAGTACAAATATAAAACAAGGAGAAATGACTGGATTACTCAAATATATAAGACACAGCAGCTATTTGCTTGTTTCTTAAATGTACAAGTTCTCATGAATCTTGATATCATCTACAAGCTGTATCAAATCAAGGGCTAGTGCCTAGTTGTCATGCAGCTATTAGCCACATTTGTCAGGGGCAAACGTTTGCCACAACAAATGATGAAAACACGTACCGCAGAAACTTTTTGAGTTTCCGCGGTATGTGTATAGTAGGACTTTTGGTGTGAAAACAGGGAACCTGGATTTTGTGTACAGTAAAGTTTGCGGTATAGTTGGCAACAAATATTTGCTAGTGACGCCTGCCTTTAAAAGTGTGTACAGGGGCTAAAGGCATTTACTCTATTTCGGGTGCGCAACATAAACAAGCAATTACCGGCAAATCTGTGGACTAGATGATCCGATTCTCTCCGAGCGAATTTTTAATTCCATCTTAGATGTAACTAGGTCAGATTATTATCACTGTAAACGAAAAAAATATACTGTAGCCTGTAGGTGCTCGTGAAAGAAACGGATGGCTCTAACTAGTTTCGAATTTAGGCGAATTTAGAAAATATGAATGTGGAAGAATTTTACCGACTTGTTATTGTTCTTTTTTTTTTTTTCTGTTCTCTCCAAGATTCTACCTTCATTATACATACGGTAGCGCCTAGCAGAATATTTAAAAGAGGGCAAGCTTTTTGTTTACAAAGTCCAGAGTATGAAGAGTCATGAGCAAAGCATCCCGTCCCATTATTTGAAGTTAAGTTCTTTTTAAATAGCTCTCCTGTTTCTCTCTTCTACTTGATGTGTAAACCAACTTTCGGCTACCTATTTGGTTCACAACTTCATTCATTTATTGCTTTATGCTGATTTATACATAATTTTCTATCTGCTTTTCAAAGTTGATGCGATCTTCTATGTGCTGACTTGACACTAACTGCAATATCTGATTTACTGAATTTAAATTTTATAAAAAAAAACCTATGAGATATGTGTTTTAAATGCATTTAAAAGTTTGTTGCAAAGGTGGAAAATCTGGGATAGCAAGAAGGCCGATCAAAGCACATATAGTTACATGTTAATATTCATAGTCTCCAGAATTCACAATAAAAACATTCCAAAGAAGTCTGGACAAGTATATGCACTCCCAGTGAGAAGGGTGAAAAGGAAAACAGTAGATTATCAAGATAGAAATAAGAAAAGGGTAAAGAGACAAGAATAAGGGGGAGAGGGAGAGGCTTGGCCACGTTGATTCCACGTATGATCGTTATTCAAACTCGTGCATATGGTCTAAGAGGTAATTAGCAGCCAGCTCCTCGTTCTTGTTACACGCAAAGAAGACTTCTAAAACAAGTTCTCGATCAAATCCCATTGCCTCGAGCTGAATAAAGAATAGATAGTAGATAAATTACCACAATAAATAGTCACATTTACATTAATTCTAAGTATATGTGAAGGCACAACTTACACGCTCTATAGCATCACGCTCCTCCGGTGTGACTGAAATAGCCTGTGGCTGCCCAAGTAAGTTCCTGATGAGAAATTACAAGCACATTAGCACCATAAGCATTTGCTATATGCTAATAGTAAAAGTTATTAAACATGACATACTCGCCGCCTTCCATGGGTTCGTTTATCAGCTGAAGGAAATCAGCCTGATGCTCTTGGATAAGCCTCATTAAATGAGGATTTTGCTTCCCCAACTCTTGAAGCATGGGCTGTCAATGAATGAACGAAACAAACATCAGAATTATCAGATGATATTCACAGGTTAAAAAATATGTGCACAGACATATACATGTACATATTACCTGCAAGATTTGTGGGTTGGACTGCACCATAGCTCGCAAAGCTTGGAACTGGTACATAAGACAACTAAAAAGTGAAAAAAGATAAAGGGCAAGAAAGGAAGAAAGAAAGAAAAGGGATGGAGGTGAGGAAAGGGTAGTTGGATCTTAGGAAAATGAATACCTGTTGATTGGTGCGTAAAAAATCTAAGTTGCCTGCACCAGCAGCGTTAGAACCCATGTCGGGAAGACCCTGAATGATGAAATGAAAGGCATCGTCAAAAAAACGCAGATAAAACCAAAGTTGTTAAAAAAAATGCCTACCTGAGGGAAGAGATCCAACGGATTTGCATTTGGTCCAGTGGGAGCAATAGGAACGGGTTGGGCAGCCGTCGGAGGCTGATCAAGGGGGTTTGCAGCGTGGCCAGTTGGTGGCGATGGGGCCACAGGTGGAGCCTCAGCTTGCTCAGGGATTCCCTGTTATAATATTACACCATTATTAGATTGCAAAATTCTGGGCAATATGTAGACATCTATAATTGCAATGTTCACAAAGACTAGTGAACTCTAAAGTGAAAAAATTGCAGAAGCTTCCTAGCATAAGTAGTCAAGTACAAGTCAGACTCAGCACAAATAGAAGTAAATTTTTAACAAGTATTTCACAAATAAAGTTATTTTACAAAACAAGTAGTTAAATTTTTGATAATTTTAAAAACACACCCGACGGAACATACATATAAGTTAAATAAATGGCCAAGTGACAAAAAGAAAGTGCATGAGAAAGGTCAGTAAAATACAAGTTGAATAGAGTTTTCTTGAAAACTTTAGTGTACAAATAAGATATTCTGAACATTGTGAATATGCATTATATAAATCCACCCCACTTCGGATTTTTGATTTCCTAAACTATTTGAACTAACACTAACTAGAGACCCCAATACTAACGTTGCCAATATATTACAATGTCAAATATAATTTAGACATTTATGGAGTATGAGACTTCCATAAAAATTGTTTAATTAGGATATCACAGAATAAAATCAAGTACTTGCAAATAAAATCATCCTCTTCTTTAGGCGAGAGATATGGAAGTTATGCGGAACCATTTGGCTTATATTAAAGAAAGGTACTTAATACTTTAAACTTTTTTTACTGCCTCCATCCCAAAATTAGGTGAGCCACTTAAAATAATCATGCATTTTACGGTGTCAAATAGGTACTTGCAAATAACCTTTTTTCGTGTCTTTTATTCTGTGTAAAGCCTGAAATCCGTGAAATTTAACAGAAAAAGTGGCTTACATAATATGCAACGAAGGAAGTAGCTTAGAAGTATAAGTTATCATTTGTTTGAACAATTTATTAATAGTAATAATTATAAAATATAAAATTAGGGAATTGATAAATAAGCTCCACATATTACTATTTAAACTCCAATTGAGATGTGAATAACATAAATACCCATGATGAAATGAATATCAGTCAACTCCATCCTAAAAAATGAGGGATAGTTGGGTAATTAAAATCCTTGAAAACAGAAGTAGGAGTTTAAATAGTAAAATGAGGAGCTTATTTATCAATTACCTAAAATTAAGAGAAAATAATAAATAACTGAAATAAGTACCTATTTTCCTACTTATCAAAATTCAACTTCTAAGTTGACTTTGACTTAAGTGAGTTAAACAAACACCTCCTCCCCCCCCCCCCCAGTCGCTATAAAGCACAAGTCCCTATATCAAGTCCCTCTGACCATTTGAATACATATTCTTTACTGACCCAACCACTACATCCCTTGAGTTTCTCGAACTCTCAATTATAAAGATGTTAAAAGAAAATAAAATCCGGTTCACTTCGTTTTTTGAATTTAAGATAACACATGCATTATACTTGCATAATAGCATCACTTTAATCAAAAACAATGCTAAGCTTATTGTTGAATGGATGATATGTAAAACTACTACAGACACTTACGGAATAAAGATATTCCACCGCTCTCTCTGGATTGTTATAAGCAGCACGAAGTGCGCGAATAACTGTATCCCTGTCCCAAGTGCCCCCACCCATGTCAAGAATCTGCTGAATTGCTCCCTCAAGATTGCTTCCTGCTACTAAAACTGATGCTGCACTGTCATAATCATTGGCCTCCGACCTGGTCAACAAACATCAATATAGATATACAATCAAACACAAGTTTATTAATCATCAGTAAAAGAATCTAAATGTCAGAAAACCGATCATTAGTTTTATGCTATTGGATAGCAATGAACACACCCCACAGCTGCAGAGGGGACGGGAGCTACAGCTGGAGCAGGAGCAGGTGTCGGTGCAGGTCTGAAAAGTTGAGACAAATTATTAACAAAATATTTATTTAATTATTTTTTTATAAATGAGAAGATTTGTTGAATAGGCAGAGATAGATGGAGGATATATAAGATATATCAATACGACATAATATGCAATATATCTGTTCATGCGCCATGGTTTCAAAACTTACGCAGCCAAGGTTGCAGCAGCAGGTTGAGAAATTGCTGGTGCTGGAACTGAAGGTAGAGCACTTGTTTGCGGTGCCTACAACAATGACATCTCCTTAGATGCATCTCATTATGAAGAAAGACTTTCTAAAGAGTATTTCAAAATAATGATGCTTATGCAAATAATGAATTAATTCACAATAATATTCCTGAAAGACTAACAGCACACGTAGCAGGTAACAAACAAAACACAAACACTACATACATTAAATGATCTTACAAGACAGTGCATGTCAATGGAGAAGACTCAAACCAGTGATGGACGAAACTTAAGGTTAATACTAACCATTTAAGCAAAGGATAGTACCATAAGAAACTAATTTCAATTAACTTTAAACTGGCACGATCAGTAATCCAGTATATGTCTACGGTTACGGAAGCACCCTACTTGCTCATTCTGTATATCATTCATAATCATATCAACTTATGGCATCACCGGATTCCATCCATCAGACAACACCATATATATACAGAGAGTACAGTATTTTAGAATATTATATTCGAACAGGCATATTTCTACCATGACATAGTAAAGGAAATATTTATTTGCATTCGTCGTTTCTCATAACATATATAAGCGTCCTACTGTCCTACAACAATTTTGATGTTTGGAAGAAAGAGCATTCTTGATTTAATTATGATGTCCGGTGGTTGATAAGTAGAAATGCACTTGAAATTACCGAGTTTACATTCATATGGGCTATCTTAAGGTGTGTGGATGAACGATATATACAAAGAAACACAATGATTCCAGTTATATGGACAATTTAGCCCCGCTAATTGAGTTGTGAAGTTCTTGTAGGTAGTAACTAGTAAGCAGAGCATGCTCACGGCTAATTTTTTAATGAAAAATTCTACAAAAGGACCTATAGTTGCGCTCAATAAATTAATTGAGTGCTATAATTTATATAAATATGTAGTCTCCTGACTAATTAGTGTAATTGTTTGAGTAATATTTATAATTGGTGCAACTTAAATTCCACGTGACATCCTTTTTTGGCTAATTAATTTCATGTGATGTTTGCTTATATTAATATTTGTATCTGAAAAACATAGTATGTTATTATAATAAATCATATATAGAGTAAAATGTGGAACCGTGTCGGCAAATTTTGAAGTTGGGATTACGTAATCATTTTTCTAGCGAAAGTCTAAACAAAGTGATAACGGGATAGAAATATTTTAAAATTAATATTGCTGGTGATGTGGCAGTATTTGGCACCCTATATGAGTATCACCACTGAAGATGGTCCAAGTGTCAATAGACACTGTAACAAGGTCATTTTCAAGAAATAGAGTTACTGAAGAACAAAATCCTCCTTAGATTAAGCAAGCATTTTTCAATTACAAACAAAACATCAAATCAGGAATTTACGTCCAGTTTGCACAACAGAGTATTATATAGGTAGGTTCCAGTTGAAAAAAAATATTATTGTAGAGACAAATCACTATAACTATGTATGTTATATGAAGGACAACAGAGATATGAGCGAAAAAAACAGAGAGGATGATTCACCGAAACAGATTCTGTCTCTAATAGTACAAGCATGTTCAAGCCACATTACATTGAATGTTATTTCATAATCAAAATTAAAATTTCATACAGTCTGACTTACCTTAGGAGCTGCTGCCGTTGCTGTGGTTGAACCTTCACCAGATTTGCTCTGTTTATAAAAGATACAGAATAAGAATTTCAAACGATTATTAAAATGAAGAGAAGGCATGTTTGCGAAATCTGCTCATACAAAATGTCAGATACTGTGTTTAGTACTTTGTTAAGTAATAGTAGTATATGCAGAATAGCAGTAGTAGTGGTATGAGCTAGAGTTTCAGTATTGATTAGTAAGGGTATATTGGTCATTGCAGAGTTACTTACTTTGTATGCCTATAAATACCAATGTTCTGTGCACTTTTCCTATTATGAATGATATATGAAAATGGAATATTTTCCACCACTTCTCTCTCTCTCTCTCTCTCTCTCAACAGAGTTTCTCTCTCTAAAACTCTTTCTTCTTCTGCAAGTCTATCTTCTCTCTGCCTTCTCTCTACTTTTCTGATCTAAATCTCTCTGTCTCTCTCTAATCTCTGCCTATTCTCTATATTTCTCAACTCTATCTAGCTGTTTTACATTTATCAACAGAAAACTAAAAAAATAGTCACAATTCACAAACAGGTTCAGGAACTTACAGATCCTGACACAAAATAATCATAGCCTATAAACATAAGTATAAGTAGGGTAACATCATTACAGCTAATCCCATAACAACTTAAGAAAATAATCACAATTAACCTTTAGAGAGGTATATAACCAGATTATACACACGCACATAACTTATAAAGTTATAACAAACCCAAGGGATTATTAAAATTAGGACACGGGACATTTTCAAAATCTGCAAATTCAGAACGATTATAGGCCTATAGCTGTATACATCAGTATGAGAAGTAGGTGAAAATACAAAAGCTAAGCCTATAAAAACATTAGAAACCTAATGACAATTAACCTAGAGAGGTATATAACCATAAATATATATGCACACAACTTATTAACCTAATCTTACACATTTATGCCACAGGCTTAAGAACCAAAATGAAGGTGAATTTTTACTGGATATTCACTAATTAACCTGGAAAGATAGTGAGCCCGAAACTATGTACGCGACACAATTTTTAGTGTTTGAATTTAACAGTTAACAGTAAAGTACGTTAGGGTTTCCTAATAGGCACACGACAAGGCACGAAATAAATACGTGTGTGTGTGTGTGTGTGTGAGAGAGAGAGAGAGAGAGAGAGAGAGAGAGCAATCTATATTATTTTCGTATATTCATAAAATATAAAACTTAAAATTTTATAAATAAAATATTAAAACCTCAAAAGTAAATATAATAATAGAAGTGTCTTAAAAGTTAAAACCTACTAAGCATTATTATACTAACAAAAGTGATATTTTAATGAAATTATGGTAATATAATATTTATTAGTATATTAAGCTTTATGCACATGATGCAAAAAAAGGAACGACACACTTAGCAGATTCATTTACAGTAACACGAAACACGACAAGATTAGTATAATATTTATTAGTATTACAGTGTGTACTTCTTTTAGTACACGTAATACGACAAGATTTCCAAGTACACGACACGAAACAACACGACTTAGCAATATAATAATTTAATATATTATGCATATGACGTGAAAATACAATACGACACGACTTATCAAATTTATTTATTAGTACTTCGGTATGGACTTTTTGTATACAAAACATGACACGATAGCCGTGTCTGATTAGATAGTAAATTAATTGTTTAAAAAAAACCCAGATATACCATAATGTACATATCATGATATTCAATTTGACAAGCTAAACAGCAGAGATGTTGATATACATTCTTCGATATATTTAAATGGTGGAAAAGAGTTGTTTGTCTAGGTCAACATTATCAAGCTGCTTGTGGTTAAAGAGTTCAGCACATGAAGGATTTGAGCACCAAATAAAGATGAGAACTTTTTACCATAGACAACATGATGACAATAAAACTAGGATTTGAGCACCAAATAAAGATGAGAACTTTTTACCTTAGACAACATGATGACAATAAAACTATTTTCAGCAACATTGTTTTCAAGCAATGTTGTGCCATCTTTAAGCACTTTACCCTGATAGATGAGCATCTGCTGTGCAGCGGGATAAACCGCTGATCCTTGCACAGTTTCTATACTTCTCTTCACATCAGCAATCTGTAGACACGGAATCAATTAAAACCGAAAGTTACAAACCCAATTGTTCCATAAAAAGCCTCAATGCAAGTGAAATTAATGTAAATTTGTTTAAGATACAGCTTCTGATAGCTACCAAAAAAAAAAAGGTATTCGATTTCTTAAGATATAATCCTCTTAGCATACCTACCAACAATAATCAGAACTTGTTTCAAGAAAATTGTAGCTAATAATCATATTTCAAACAAGAGTTAACGTAAAAGGTGGTTACCATAACCAAATAGTTAGCCATTTTTTGTAATGTCAACTCTTTATTAAATCAAACACATTCTGATTTTTCCTTTTTACAATAAGGTGTTTCACTAGTTTTTATTTTATAGTAATGCTGCATTACAGTAAAATGCAAATGTGACCAGAAAAAGGGAAGAATGGTTTTGTTTCCTATCAAGAGGTCAACAGTGATCTTTAGGGCAACACACGGCTAGTCGACAACAATGTGCTTTGGCAAATATATTAACAATATAAAACCAAAAAAGTATTAATAATCGTAGTAACACTACTGATACTATCCTAACTGCTACTTATTCCAACTCAGAATCGCAACAAAAATTACAAAGAAGAAAAACAATAAAGTTCGAAATCAGTGAAAACTATACTATTACAATTCATAACCTACGCCTTTACACTCGATTTTTAGTCACTCCAATATCAATGACACATAACTCTTTCTACCATTATAATTCCAGTTTTGTTACCCTCTATCAATACAATTACGCTTCCAACCTTCAACTCTTCAAAAAACAAATGTGCGTGCTCGTGCTCGTGCTTTCCAACAATCATACGAAACAACTCTCGAATAACAAAATTAAATTAAATCGACAAGCACAACATATACATACTAATCAAATTAACCAGCTCAATTATCAACACAATTCAATCAAATTCACCACAAATCAAAAACACCTAAAAAATCACAAATTTCTCACCAATCACAATTCAATCAAACAATCACAAACCTCAAACACAACAAAACAACTCAAATTCACTAATCACACAACAAATATACATAAAAATACACACAAATTGATAGAATCGGAGAATTAACAAACCGAATCCTCAGGATTGACTTGAATTTCGAACTGACTTCCCTTCAAAGTCTTCACAAACACCTTCATAGTTGTTGTATGTATATGTGTGTGTATAGGTGTGTGTATATATTCGATCTAGAGAGAGAGAGAGAGAGAGAGAGGAGTGAGGATCGCAGAGGCTTGTGTTTGGCTTGGTTTTGTATCGAGACTTGCCCTTTCTCGCAAGGCAGCGTTGGTGAATTTGGTTCACGCGAGTTGTGGTGCGTGAGGTTCACGATGTGTGAGGGGGTGTTGCGTGGTAGGAAACCTTGGGGAGATGGGGATGATAAAGACCGGAATATGCTAGATTTTTGTATAATAAAATACTATTTTATTTTAACTTTTTTTTATTATTTTTTCAAACAAGTTACTACGAGGAAAAGAAAAAGAGAAGCCATTAAATATATAAAAATTAATGTGTGAATATTACATCTATTTTTATTCAGCATTCTAAAAAATATTCGATTTTTCAAAAATCACGGATAAATCATCGATTTATGGTTAAATTTTTTTTGATCAATTTGATATTTAAAATCCGATTTATCTTTATGAATTATTTTTGAATGGTATTTTATAAATTAGGTTAATATATTAAATATAATTAAAATATTAAAATTTATCCTTTTATTTCAATTTATCATCAATTCAATATTCAATATATATATAAAGGAGGGTACGCGGGAGTTTAGGTGGCGCTCTAAGATCGTCTCAATCTATTTTTCTAATTTTCTAGAATTTTTGAATTTTAAACATTAATAAATATAAAATATCATTTAACATATTAGAAGTAGAATATGTGTTCGAATTTATAGAGAAGAAGAGTTCGAATTTATAGGTAAGACATATGATTAGAAGTTCTATTGGAAGTACAATAAGTTTTTATAAGGCATATGCATAAAAGTTCTATTGGAAGTAGAATTGGAGTTCGAATTTATAGAAAATAATAGTTCAAATTTATAGAAAAAACATATAAATAAAAGTTCTATTAGAAGTAGAATAGGTGTTTGAATATATAGAGCAGACATATAATTAAATATTTTATAAAAAGTACGATCTTCTTAAATTATATGATTAGAAGTTCTATTGGAAGTAGAATTAGTATTTATAAGGCATATGATTAAAAGTTCCATTGGAAGTAGAATAGGAGTTCAATTTTATAGAAATAAACATATAAAAAACGTTGTATTAGAAGTAAAATAGGTGTTTGAATATATAGAGCAGAAATATAATTAAATATTTTATAGAAAGTATGATCTTCTTAAATTATAATTTTTTATATTACTCCCTCCGTCCTACCCAATTATTAACACTTTTTTGTCATTTTTTGGCACGCATTTTAAGGTGAATTTTAAGGACAGTTCATAACTTATTTTTAAAATTTTCTTTTTTGTATAAAAATAGGATTGTTCTACTTTTATACAAAAAAAGAGAAAATTTCAAAAATAAATTATGAAACTATCCTTAAATTCCACCTTAAAATGCGTGTCAAACACCCTATTTTGAAATGTTAACAAACCGACAGGAAATATATTCATAAATCCAAATACTATTGTCATAAAAAAAGTCATCGTATTTAAAAAGAAAAAAATTGATTTGTTAACATAATAAAAGAACATTCTCATGCAGGAATCCCAAATAAATACAGAAGTATCTTTAATATAAAGAGAAAATAAGATCTGTTTTCATTTTCTAAAACTCCATAAATTTTGTTAAGACTTAATTGCATGAGGATGGCCTCAACTATTTTTTTTTTGCATAAAAATGGCCCAAGTATTATTTTAAGCAGATGATTGCATTCCATCTAAATTAATGTAAAAATTGCTGTTTATTTTTATTTTTGGGCCATTTTTGTGTTAAAAAAAACATTGTTCAGCCATCATGTTGTAGTTAAGTCACAAATTGAATACACTCAGCTATTTAAAAAATATAGTTAGGCCATCACACTGTCTACTTTTATACTTGGGGGCCATTTTTGTGCAAAAAACAAATAGTTGAGGCCATCCTCCTGCAATTAAGTCATTTTAGAAAGTCTAGAGAAAGTATAAATTGGATTCACTCTATTTTTTAGGTTTTGATTTTAAGGAAAAAAAATTTTGTGTAAGATAAGTATCATCAATAATATGTAATGAAATTGGATATTCGATCTCAAACGAGAGCGGATCGAAACGTTTTTAATGGGAAGACGGCTCACTATAAAAGATTGTATTAGCTATTAAAATGTCATATTGATGTTATAAATTTCATTTTATTTTTAGGATTTGACTTTTATGGATAAACATTGTCATACAAGTGATATATGTAAAAGTTAGGTTTTTGGTCTTTACGAGAGAGCGGACCAATAGTAATAACCGTGTTTAATGAGAAAACGGTTCATTAGAGAAGACCGTATAAAAGATGTTTGAATATATTAGGAATACATAAAATAAAATGTTTTATTGGAAGTAGAATACGAGGACGGTGGAGACGTTTTATACAATTTTTTTTAAAACTATGTATCTTTTCTTCCTAGAAACCTTTATTTTAACTTTTTTATAGAAGTTAATTATACTTGCATTAGAAAAATATATCCATAAATTTAATATTATTCCCGTCACGAAAAGTCTTCGTATTTTTTTTTGATATGTTAACATAATAGAAAGACATTCTCATGCGAAAGTTGTAAATAAATACAGGAATATTTATTATATACAGAAAATATAAAATGTTTTCATCTTTTAAAACTCCAAAATATTAGAAAATTTAAAGAATATAAAAATTGGAATTTACACTCTTTATATAATGAAGTTAGAATTTTGGTTCCAAATAAGAGCGGCTCAAAATGTATTTAACGGGAAGACGGCTCTCTAGAAAAGATTGTATTAGCTATTAGAATTTGATACTGATGTCATAATTTTTTTTTATTTTTACGGTTCGATTTTATGGATAATTTTTTTTATATAAGTCTTTATAATATATGTTAAAGTTGGGATTTCGGTTTTAACGAAAGAGCGGCTCAATCGAAAGAATTGTGTTTAACAAGAAATCGATTCATTAGAGAAGACTATTTAATTATAAAAATTTAATGTTAGTATTATAATATAACGTAAATATATTGATTTTTTTTAAAAAAATATTGTAACGCCGCCGCGAAGCGCGGCTTTATCGACTAGTTCCAATAAATTTGCGATTAATCGATAAATTGCTATCAAATATCAAAATCAATTTATTCTAATTTTCGAAATATGCATGATTTTATCTCATTTATGTTACATCATTGATACTTCAGAGGTGATATTAATAATGTGAAGGATAATTGGGTTTTATGTCTCTCTTTTTTTTTTTTAACTCAAATTTTTCAATAACTAAGCCAAATCAGCTTGAACACAATACATAATATCAGCCGGAACATTTTGTGCCGAGAAAATACAATCAGTATTTAACCTAGACGCTCTAGCAATCTGGTGAGCAACTCGATTAGCAGATCGTTTTACGAATACTAAATCAACCAATGGCCATGATTTTAACTCTTCCTTACAATCTTGGACAATCCTCCCAAAAGCCGAAATCAACAATTCTGGGCTTCTAATTGCTTGTACCAGGACTAAACAATCCGTCTCAATTTGACGACGACTTGGATCCTGAGTTTTTAACCACGAAAGAACCTCTTTCAAAGCTATTCCCTCTATTATTTCTGCTGTGACCCCTCCCTCTCTAATAGGGGAGAGTAACCTCGGTTTGGTTCGATTTTTTGGATAAAATCGGAACCGAAACCGCAACCGAACTATTGGTTTCGGTCTTAAAAACTTCGGTTCGATTTTTATCGGTTTCGGTTTTAAAACTGCTTAAATAAAAAGTATTATAAATTTTAATAAATTTATATAATAAAAGTTAGACAAGATAAGTTCTAACAAATTCAGAAAGTAAAATAATTGTTTATATAAAGCTATTGATAACAATTGACGAGCAAGTTTTCATTGACTAATACCTGAACATGCAATATAAATCTGCAAAATTGATGGTGAGAAAATTCTATTCAAACATGCTATTAAAAAAAAGTGTAAAAATGTGATGGTAGAAATCACAAGCTTGCTATTGAGGACAGAAAGGAGGTTAGTACTTATTAAGTGCGGCTGCTTTTTTTTTTCGGAAAAAAAATATAATATTTAGATTGCTAAAATTCGGACACTCAATCTCTCCCGCTATGAAAAATCTATATTTTAATACATAATTAAGAATTTAAGATAAAGAATTTTATTACACATATATATATTCAGCTTCGACATCTTCCGTTTCCTCATCCGACATCGTTTTAAAGCTTAATTATAATTCAAGATATATTATATTTATTAATTTTAAGAATACATAAAAATTTATATAAAATTTATATATATTTTTTTTTAATAATCGGTTCGGTTCCGTTTTAACCAGTTCCGTTTTAATCTATAACCGAAACAAGAACCGAAAGTCTCGATTTTTAAAAATAAAAACCGCAACCGCCGGTTCGGTTTCGGTTTTTTAATATTAATAAAAAATTAATATAATCTTTCTCGTTTTTATTTGTGTGTGCATGTATTCTTTGCGTTGAGTAATTTTGGACTCAGGAGTCAGGCGAGTCAGGAGTGGTGTAAAGTTCATGACACCAATATATCATCTGGGTTTTTTAATTGGGCTTACAAAATGTATGAATGAGGAACAAAAGTACAAAACTAGCCGATCATGAAGAAATTGAGTTAGCCCAGTGGGCATAAAGGAAATAAAGTTATTCACTTATTCTTGTAAAACAAGATAAAGTTTATGGAATTGTTAAATACACTCGTAATATAATTTTGGAAAAAATTGTGAATACAGTTAAACCTCGATTAAGTAATATCCGATAAAGTAATAACCTCACTTAAGTAATAAATTTTGTCGGTCCCAACTTGGGCCAGTGTTGTAAAGTAATATTCTCGCTAAAAGCATAAGATAATAAAAAATTAGAAAGCCATTAAGGGCCCAAGTAATATGTAAAGTAATAATTCCAGAATTATATATATATATATATATATATATGAGAAAAATGGACCTGAGGTTGTCCTCAGGGTCCTCTCCTAATGTTATAACAATTTATACTTATAAAGTAAGGGCCCCGCAGGGGCATTTTTGTAATTATAAATTTTTTTTCCCAGTAATTTACATAATTACCCTCCCATTTGTATTGTAACTGTTTTAACCTCAGGATCCTCTCCTGAGGTCATCCTCAGACACTTGAAGCCCTATATATATATATATATATATATATATATATATATATATATATATATATAGGCCTTTGCTCCATACAGAACACTCTTATATAACAAACAACAAAGAACACCTTAGATCTATTAGATTCTTTGGCCCCGCCAGGGGCACCCAATACAAAAAGTTGTTATTTTTTTACCCTCTATCAAGCCAGCAAAAAAAATAAAAATAATTTTTTTACTGTTCATGATGACGTCACTGATGACGTCATCGTCATAAACAGTAACTTTTTAATTATTTTTTTTTGTTGAGATGATGGATGGATAGAGGCTAAAAAAATAAGAACTTTTTGTATTGGGTGGCCCCGCCAGGGGCAATGGATCTATTAGATATGAGGTGTTCTTTATTGTTTGTTATATAAGGTATTTGCTATGGAGTCCAACCATATATATATATATATATAGGCCTTTGCTCCATAAAGAACACTCTTATATAACAAACAATAAAGAACACTATAAAATCATTTATTCCAATAGATCCATTGGCCCCGCCAGGGGCACCCAATACAAAAAGTTCTTATTTTTTTAGGCTCTATCCATCCAGCAAAAAAAAAATTGAAAATTTTACTGTTCATGATGACGTCACTGATGACGTCATCGATGAACAGTAAAATTTTCAATTTTTTTTTTTTTTTGCTGGATGGATAGAGCCTAAAAAAATAAGAACTTTTTGTATTGGGTGGCCCCGCCAGGGGCAATGGATCTATTAGATATGAGGTGTTCTTTATTGTTTGTTATATAAGGTGTTTGCTATGGAGTCTAACCCTATATATATATATATATATATATATATATATATATATATATATATATATATATATATATATATATATATATATATAGGTGTTATAGGGTGAATATTGTATAACAATATTTTGAGGTTTTGCTGGAATCACGGAGCAAAATACGGATATTTTGCTATGAACACGAAGAACACGGAGGTGTTTGGTGATTGTTTGTGGCTGCTCTTGTCTATTGAAATTCAGTGGTGAACTGTTTCTCATGCTTTACAAGATGCCTACGTACCCTATTTATAGGGATCAAGCCAACGTAGTTCTCTTGGAGAAGAAGTTATCTAGACGGGCTAGGGTGTAACACCCCAGTCCCACATCGAGGAGATTTGGGACTTCTGTTCAGTTTATAAGGCAAAGTACTACTACTAAGTGCACCAACAAATCATGATCTTTTGGGGGCCTGTGGTGGGCTTGTGGATTACCCAAGTTGTTGCATTTGGGCCAGTTTACTTTGGCTTATTTCGGATTCGGAATTGGGACTTGACCCGATTTTTGAAAATAGGCTCGGGATTTGACCCGGGTTATCACATATGGTATCAGAGCCGACTCTCGAAAGCTTGATTCGTCAAGTTGCCAGAGGTGGGGACACGAAGGCTAGTGGTATTATCCCACAATGGACAGAGGTCCGGAGGTGGGGACACGAAGCCAGCCGGTATTATCCCACAATGGCTAGGGAGGAACGATCTTGGACCTATGGGATATCCGTTCAGGCCTGATGAGGACGTCAGGAGTTTAAGTGGGGGAGTTTGTAACACCCCAGTCCCACATCGAGGAGATTTGGGACTTCTGTTCAGTTTATAAGGCAAAGTACTACTACTAAGTGCACCAACAAATCATGATCTTTTGGGGGCTTGTGGTGGGCTTGTTGATTACCCAAGTTGTTGCATTTGGGCCAGTTTACTTTGGCTTATTTCGGATTCGGAATTGGGACTTGACCCGATTTTCGAAAATAGGCTCGGGATTTGACCCGGGTTATCACATAGGGTTTCTATGGGCTCGGCTTGGCCCAAATCCACTAGTCGTCTCCTTGGGTTATATTTTACCCATTTATACTGCTCATGACCCATGACCCATAAAAGGGAACCCACGGCTCGCCATGATGCTACAATTATAATTATTGGTGAAACTGACTAGATGGCCTCGCATGCGACCTCGCTGGGTCTGACCATGCGAGGCGATCCTCGCTTTTGTGGAGATAATCTACTTACGCGACCTCACTGGGTCTGACCGTAAGCCTTCGTAGTGAACATGCCCTAGGCCTCGCTGGACCTCGTGAACTGCGATCCCATATCTAGGGCTCGCTGGCGATCCCAGTCTATAAAATAATGTGATGAACTTCCCTGTGATGGCGGACTTTAATGACCCATTCCTCATTCTTAGGCCCATTATGTGAGATGTACTGATATTCTAGCCCATTAGGCCTGTTTAGGACTTATGCCAAATTCGGGCATAACAACTACCCCCCGAGTCCATATTGCCATTAGAAATGCGATGTGGACTCAAAGAATGTCTACCAGAAGATTGAATGCGAGGCCAAGGCCCATTATTGCTTATTCCTTTATGGGCTCTCATCGCAGGCCCAATGGATTCGAATAGCTGCTAACAGCTGGCGCGTCTCGAGATCTGGTCACAGTTGCTGAGATGATGACACGTGTAGCACATCCGTCTCTCTCCTCACTACTATATAAACCTCAAATTTCAAATCATTTGTCACTTTCCTTATTAACACCATACCGAAGTGCTGCCAATTTGCTCCCGGATCAAACAGAGACCCAGCTCGCTTTTAATCAAGAACGAGGCCAACCTTCCTCAAGATCTTCAGCTTTTCTTCATTAAAAGTAAGTTTCTCTCTCTTGTTCTTCATTTGAATGCATGTGTAGTTTATAATCTCATAAATATTTGCCGATAATTGCATGTGATGCGAGCCTGATTAACTGCGACCCCACACACTTAATTTCACACTGCGAGCCCTGCCTCGCTTAGACAAAAGAACGCGACCCCTTTTATAGGTAGACATACAATCTCAAAATAGAGTAGACGTGCGACCCCTTTATTCTTCGTGAGGGAAGTGAGAACACTTAGAGCCTCCTCTTCTGTTAATTTCCCTTCTGTTATCTCCTTTGATATTCTGTAAGTGCACACACTAATACTCCACCATCTTTTCAGATGTTTAGCGATAGCTCAAGGACTCCTTCACCTCTTCCTCACATTTCCATCAGCGAGCAAGCGGCTGCAAATATTGCCAAGGCTGCAAGTGCAAGCGACAACTCCTTCCAATTATATATGGACCCGCTGTGGTCACAAGAAGAGTTCACCCGAGAAACCCCGCTAAATACATGGAGAACCAGACGACCCTCCAGCTCGCAAAGTCACTCCGTCAATATCCCTTCAGGTTCAGTAAACCTGACATCCACAGCTATTCCAGCCTCGTCAGTTCAGGGTGAGGTTGATAGAATACTGAAGAAAGGGCAGAGATTTTTTGCCAATGTCCCCAAGCCTCTATCTCCCCTTGATAAGAATCTGCTCAACATAAGCCCCATAATACTAACCAGCACCTCGTCAATAGACTCTCTTGGCCATGCTTACTACGAACTCGAAGGTGGAGGTGATAACGAGGCCAATTCCGACGATTCTGATTACGAAGAACCTTCATCTGATGATGGCGGTCTGGACGAAGTGGCCAGAGTCGTTAACTTTGAAGATTACAACTACGTTCCTGAAGCTTCCCCACAACCTTACATACCGACCCCTCAGCCTGAGCTAGAGGGCATTATCTATGTTGGGGGACCTCGCCCTGAAGACATTGAAGAGGGATCGAAGGAAAAGCCAGGTCAGCGTCGCATCTTAGGCTGCAGGGACTTATCCACAACTCTTACTACTGAGTCCTTAAAAAAGGCAGTTGATACATACATACCGAAGGGCAAAATTATTCTGCCAAAGGCTTCAATGCGATGCTATCGCTTCAATCATACAGAAAATGGAGGAAGAGTGCCTCGAATGGTATTGTCATCTGCTATGATGAAAATCGGTGTCTCCTCACCTCTCCACCCATTTATTAAAGACGTGTGCGAGACCTACCACCTTGCTCCCATTCAAATCAATCCCAACGGGTACAGAGCAATGATAGCCCTTTACATCATCTACCATAAACTAGGATATCCCAATCTTGATGCGAGGACCATGGGATACTTCTTGCAATTGAAAAGATGCGGGCCATCTGACTTCGGCTATGTCTACTTCTCGGTCTGGCCAGAATTTAATAAGAAAGACCTTTACCACAGCGCTCCAAGTAACGCAGGCTCATGGAAGGGGCCTTATCTTTATGTTCACGAGGTGCCCACAATAAAGACTTCATTTAACTATCTTCCAGTAGGTCAAGTGCGAACCGTCCTGAAGGGCGAGGAAAAAACACGAGCTGACGATGTACTGAAAACACCCCGCGAGGACAGGAGTGTACGAACCCTCCTTACTTTAAAAAATTTAGTTGAATGCGGATTCCTAAAGGAGGGGATCGAGCTTCCCTCTGAGGCGGGGCCTTCAAATGCGAAGAAGGCATCACGGAAAAGAAAAAGGCAAGAGGAAGCCTCGTCCTCTAGGGTTGTAGTCGTAGAGAGTGAGAATTACTTTACTGTCATAGTCCAATAACTTCCTTATATTGTCTTCACGTTTTCTTCTTTTATGATTATAGACTCTAACTGCTTTCTATGTTTATTTTGCAGATATGTCAGGCAAAGGTCGTAGGCCTCCATTCTTGTAGAGCAAGGACACTCAAACTGCGAAGCCGGTCTCTACTCTTAGAAAAAATAATGAATTCCTGCCTCCTCCACCTCCAGTATCTACTGCGATCCCACATCAGCCATCGCAGGGCAATCCAGAACATATCTCCAAAAAGCAAAAGAAGGATGGCCCCTTGCCACAGGTAACAAAGCCCGCTGTAACAACTCATGTTCATCATCTATATGCGAAGCACGGGTACACCCATGCCACTGAAGAAGAATGCACCAAGTGGGTGGGTGCAGAGCTGATTGAAAACTCTGAATCGGTCTCCAAATGTCTAGCTGAAGCGTTTATTCGCCAAGCCTCGTATCTTCGAGAGCTGAAACAAGTAGTCTTCACCAATGACAAGCTGGAAAAGGAGATGAAGTCGCTAAAGATCAAAGCTGAAGAGGAGAAGAAGCTTCTGATGGAAAACTGCCAACGAGTCCTTCAGACTGAAATTGCGACCCTCCGATCTGAGCTTAAATTTGTTAATGACGAAAAAACAGCACTCCATAAGTCCCTGACCGAGGCGGAGCAGCACGAGGAGGAGCTAAGGAAAAAACATGAGAAGGAGTTGAACAAGCTAAAAGCGGAGCTCGCTGCTGCTCAATCTGATCGCGAGGCTGTGGAGGAGGCCGCTCAGACCGAGTTTATGAAGGGCTTTGTTCGCACTTATTCACGCAAGAGAACGTGGTCAACAAGTAATATAGAGTAAATAGGATTCGTTCCCACAGAGACTCAAATTGTTCGTTATGTTCACTTATGCACCAGCTTATGATTTACACTCACTGCTAAGACAATCACAATTTTGGTTTGATTTAACTATTGTTTAATTACCAACTAAGCCAATTACGAGAAAATAACTTAACTTTAACCTTATAATAAACAAACATGGGATTTCAATTTCAATTACTACTTCATCTAGAATCTTATGCCCTTTAGCCTAGCATGTGACCGAGTTGATTACTGATTAGATGCACTAAACTGATACATACCAACTTTCGTTGTGCATATACCATCCTACTGATCATCCACAATTGATAGAAGTCAAGTAGTCACCAAATATGTGTAGTCCCTATATGTCTATAGCAATTGAACACATACCGGTTGAGAATCAAGCACCCATTAAACCACATAGTCGATGCAAGACGGTTAGAATTACATCACAAATTAATACATGCTCTTCACATGCAAAAACCTATGCTAGCATGAATTGTTCTAAACCCTAGATCCACTTTCGCATTCACTAGGATTAAACTAACAATTACAAGTGTTCGCGACGCACTTATAACGAATAAGCATAAACATACTAGGCAATCAATACATTCAATCACACACCAAGGCATAAAAACACTCAATTACTAGAATCCATAGCAAAATCCATTAAAACCCCATGATAACGAATTAGCCCATAATTGACCTAATTGCCATCATGGGTTCAATGGAAAACATAATTCTAAAACAAACAAGTAAAAATATAGATGAAGAAATAAGGGTTAGAATTAAATCCCCAAAATAGAAGAGTACAAAGGTTCCAAGAATAATCCTTGCTTGTCACTAGCTTGGAGAAATTCCTTATCTCCTTTTCTCTCTTCCCAAGAACTAGGTTATAATACGTAACGTGTGTATATTATGATTACAAGGGTTTGATGTTGATATAGGCTTTTCCTCCCTCTTGCCCAATAAGAAAAATACCTAAAATACAATTTAATTCGAAATAGGATAGAATTTCAGAATTTCCAGCGAGTTCGGGCGCACCCTGCGCGGTAGCAGCGCACCCTGCGCGGTTAGATCCTGTTCAGAATTATAGAAAATTTCCCAGGCTTCGCGTGGACAGCTTACGGGCCTCAAACGGACTTATAGAACTCCAGATATGGCCAAAACAGTGAAGACTGCGCAACCATCCGAATTTTACACAATTTGCTCCTTTCTCCTCCGTTTCTTTTGTATTAGCTAACATCCTCAATACCATGACACATGTAACTCCTTGGTAGCATAACACAAGTGTCCAATCTTCATTCCAATGCTTAATTCCACTCTAATAACGATTAGAAACACCAACACTAACCGATAGCTACAACCCTGCACAACTACACAAAACACATAAAAAATACCACAAACTTGAGGCCAAAGCAATCAATTTAAGCCGATATAGAATGCTCCAAATGGATATAAACTCCACTTATCAGGCTTTATAAGGAAAGTTCCTGATTTCGACTGGTCACAGCTCGGTCCTGGCAATGCCGAGTTCGCAGTTGACCTCCGCAAGGAGATTGAAGAAGAAAATGCGAAGGAAGCGACCAGGATCGCTAGCGAGGCTGCTAAGGCTAACGCTGCTAACCAGGAGAAACCCAGTGAAGCTGCTGCATGACCTGTTTATTCCAATATTTTGAACTGGGGATGCGGACACCCCTTGAATGTCTCGCAAGTTGTAATATTTTTGTGATAACTTCATCGATAACTTTGTTGGGCTCGCGTAACGACCCAGTAACTGTTGGCTTTACATAACTGTCTTCATTTCTTCATATCTTATATTTGCCTTAGCTTTATAGATAGCTTGCCTTCTTTATAGATAGCTTGACCTCGCAGATGCGAAGCTTTCCTTGTAGAATATGTAGCTTTTTCTTTTTAATTTTGCTAAACTTCAAGGTGGACCTTGTCTCTTTGAGATCAAGACTTGCGATACCTTCCTTGCGAGGTCGCAGACACGATCCGGAGATTGAGGTCGCACCTTGAATTCTTTTTCTTTAAACTTTGAACTTCTTTGAGGAGATACTTTTTAACTAAACTTTGAAGACATTCCCCCAGGCCGCAGTAAGTGCACGCTCGTGACCTCGTTGACCTGAGGGGTGTTCGGCCTCGCATACGCTGTGCTAGCCTAGTCCTGAAAATTTTTAACACTGACAAAAGAATAAAATTGCACAACTTTTTTGGAGAACAAACTTCATATATATAAATACTAGGGACAAAGCCCAACTTTCATTACATCATAACGAAGAGGTGTCTATATGATCACTACCCCCCGAGTACTTTGTATGAATTTATTCTTGCTAAGTAGTAGTAGATGGAGACCACCAGGAGCGAAGCTTCTACTGGTAGTATTTCCTCAAATGTTCTGCATTCCAGGCCCGTGGCATGACCTTATCATCCATATCAGTTAGATAATAAGTCCCTTCATTGATGACACCATAAACTTTATAGGGCCCTTCCCAATTGGCCCCAAAGACCCCATGAGACGAAACCTTAGTGTTAGGCATCACTCTCCTAAGCACCAAGTCCCCTACGCGAAGATGTGGCACGCGAACCTTTCCATTATAGTACCTCGCGGCTCGCCTTTGATAAGCTGCGAGCCTTAACTGAGCCTCTTCTCTTGACTCTTGAATCATGTCTAAGTAGAGCCTGTGATTGACCTCGTTTGACTTGGGGTCGTAATGTTCCCTTCTGAACGAGCCTGACCCTACCTCCACGGGCACCATGGCCTCGCACCCATATGTCAAAGAAAATGGAGTCTCGCCTGTGGTAGACCTTGGGGTCGTGTTGTATGACCACAAGACCTTTGGTAGCTCCTCAGGCCAATTACCTTTACTCTCCTCCAACTTAGCTTTTAGGGTATGCTTGATTATTTTGTTGATGGCCTCAGTTTGTCCATTTGTCTGAGGGTGACTCACAGCAGAGAAACTTTTCTTGATTCCCAAACTCTCACAGAATTCTTTCATCTCCTTACTATCAAATTGCTTCCCATTATCTGAAATGAGCTGATATGGGATCCCATAGCGACAAACAATTGCTCTGTACACAAACTCCTTCAATTTTTTAGCTGTGATGGTAGCAAGGGGCTCGGCCTCGGCCCACTTAGTGAAATAGTCCACAGCCACGACTGCATACTTCACTCCTCCCTTAGCTTTAGGGAGTTCGCCAATAACATCTATTCCCCACATAGCAAAGGGCCAAGGGCTCATCAATGAGGTGAGGTGAGCAACCGGAGCATTACTGAAATTTGCATATCTTTGACACTTATCACATCGTCGAGCGAACTCAAAGGCATCTCTTTTCAAAGTAGGCCAGAAATACCCTTGACGTAGAATTTTTTGAGCCAGGGAACTACCCCCCGAGTGATTGCCACATATTCCTTCATGGACCTCTCTCAAAATATAGTTGCATTCTTCACCATCTACACACCTCAAGAGTGGAGTGTTGAACCCTCTTCGATACAAGACCTCGTCATAAATAACATAGCGAGCCGCCTGATATCTGACCCTCCTCGCTTCTTTTTTATCCTGAGGTAGCAGCCCATTCTTCACATACTCCCATATAGGGGTCATCCATGTTGATTCCTGGCTCGCTATTTCCATAACAAATTCTTCTGGTACACTTGGTTTATTCTGGATCTCCAAAGGAATAATTCCAAGTAGGGTCGCCTCGCGGCGCGAACCCAATTTTGCTAGGGCATCAGCACCTTGATTTTTTGCCCTCCTGATAAATTCTACCTTGACTTGTTTGAATGATTTCATTAATCTTTGTACACATCGCAGATAGAGCTCGATTTGAGGTCCTCTAGCTTGCCAACCGCATCCAATGTGGCCTGTGACCAGCATAGAATCACTGTACGCATTGAGATTCTCTACTTTCATTTCTATTGTGAGCTTGTGGCCAATTATGAGAGCCTCGTACTCAGCTGCATTATTAGAGGCCCCGAAGGCGAAGTGAACAGCACTACTCAACTTGCGACCCTCAGGTGTAACAAGCTCGATCCCAGCTCCGGCCCCTTCTTTGTTAGATGCCCCGTCAACATATAACTCCCACCATGAGGCTGAATTTTCATCTTTGAGTTTGAGGTCGACCACTTCTGGGATCGTTACGAGAGCCCAGGCATCTTCCTCAGATTGGGAAGGGAACTCCAATATGAAATCTGCTAAAGCTTGCCCCTTTATTGCACCTCGAGGCTTGTACTCAATGTCAAACTGACTCAGCTCTATGGTCCACGTTAAAAGTCTGCCCGAGGCTTCGGGTTTATGCATTATTTGCCTAAGTGGGTACGCAGTGCGAACCTGGATACTATGAGCCTGAAAATATGGCCTCAGCTTTCGCGAAGCCAACACCACAGCATAGGCGAGCTTCTCCATGTTGGTGTAGCGAGTCTCGGCATCTAACAATCTTTTACTGACATAGTAAACGGGGAGCTGAAGCTTTCCCTCCTCGCGAACGAGGACAGCACTGATGGCAGATTCTGAAACTACCAAGTAAACAATAAGAACTTCACCTTCATTGGGCTTAGAGAGTAATGGAGGCGAGCCCAGATGTTCTTTTATCCTCTGAAAAGCTTCCTCGCACTCAGGGGTCCATTCAAAACTCCTTCCCACCTTCTTGATCGCCTTAAAGAATTCGTGGCACTTGTCTGATGATTTAGAAACAAATCGATTCAATGCTGCGATCCTTCCAGTTAGACTTTGAACCTCCTTGACACTTCTTGGCGACCTCATTTCCATCAATGCCTTTATTTTAGCTGGATTAGCCTCAATGCCTCTGTTGTTAACAATGAACCCCAAAAATTTTCCAGATTCGACCCCAAAAACACACTTCTGGGGGTTGAGCTTCATTCTGAATTTCCTCAATATATTGAACATTTCTGCGAGGTGGGCTATATGATCCCCAGCCTCCTTGGACTTCACAAGCATGTCATCTACATAGACCTCCATTGTCTTTCCAATCTGCTTCTCAAACATCATATTAACGAGCCTCTGATAAGTAGCACCTGCATTGAGGAGGCCAAAGGGCATCCCAATATAGCAGTAGAGACCTCTGTCTGTGATAAACGAAGTATGTTCCTGGTCAGGGCTATACATGGGTATCTGATTATACCCTGAGTAAGCATCCATGAAACTTAAGAGTGTGTGGCCTGCTGTTGCATCTACCAACTGATCAATTCTTGGAAGAGGGAAACTATCCTTCGGGCAATGCTTGTTTAAATCAGTAAAATCCACACACGTCCGCCACTTGCCATTTGGTTTCTTCACGAGGACAGGATTAGCGAGCCAATCAGGGTAGAATGATTCCCTAATGAGCCCAACTTTTAGAAGCCTATCCACCTCTTCTTTTAGAGCCTCGGCTCGCTCTCCACTTATTGGTCTTCTTTTATGCCTCACTCCCTTTTTGCTTTGATCAAGATTGAGTCTATGACACATCACATTAGATCGATCCCTTTTTGCTTTGCTTCCATTGCTACCGTTCCCGGCATTTTTCTTGAGATCTGCCAATGATTTCTCAACGCGCTTAAAGGGCTCAGCGACCCGGTGCAACTCTGAAAGTGTACCAGGGGTTTGCTCTTGTAGTTTCTCCCAGAATTTGGTTCCTTCCCTTACCCCTGCAATAAGGAAATTCTTCACAGCCTCGTCATTAGCACCTCGCACACGAGGTACTTCAGCGTTGAACCTCTTGAAGTAGTCATGCAAAGTCTCCCCTTCCTTCTGTTTTATATTCGCCAGTGTGGACACAGGGGGTGCATAGAGCATTGAAGATTGAAATTGTTTGATAAAGATGTCCACGAACTGCTCCCACGAATCTATGACCACCAGGGACCCTAGCTTCGAAAACCATTATTGGGCACTCCCTCTTAGCGAGGCTGCAAACAGCCTACACCTCGCTAATAATGATACTTGATACACGTCCATCTCATTGTTGAATCGAATGACAAACTCAGCTGGGTCAGTCTCCCCATTATAGGTCATGTCGGAGTGATGACCACGGAACACTGCGGGCAGTGGAGTAGTGCGAATTTCATGAGTGAAGGGCGAGGAGGAACCCATATTGCTGAAAATCCCCTTCTCGTTGTTCATCGCATCCAATGCCTTTTTTAACTCTTCCAACTTATAATCCCCAATCCTAGCCTCTTTGTCTCCATCCTTCTTTCCTCCAGTACTCGCATGATGAGATTGAGTCTTTTTTGGGGCACTAGACTCTTCCTGGTCATTCCTACGATCCTTATTTTTAGGGTTTTCCTCGTGATGTTGGGATCGTTCACGTTCTCGATTGAAAGGGGGTCTGTCCTCGCGATGATGGGACCGCTCGCGCTCTCTGCGAGGAGAGGGGGGTCTGCCATTGTGACGATATGACCGCTCACGATCTTTTCGAGGAGATACGGGTTGATGAGAGCCCTTACTCTTATTTTTAGACCCTCCATCCTTGTTAGTTTTGAGATTCACCAACTTGAGACGGAGATCGTGCTCGCTGAGTTTCTTTCCAACCCGGTCAAAGACACTGACGGATCGTCCTTCTGATGAGGCGGGCTTCGCCTTCGACCCCTCCTTATCTATAGTAGCTGCCTCTTCTTCCCAATCGGGGTTTGTTCGATCCGTCACCACATCATCAAAGTCTCATATTAGCTTCTTGGTGGGGCCCTTACTACTCTCTACTTGATGAGTTCGATCCCCCGTCCTTGTATTCCTCTTTAAGCCTCTAGAACTATGTCGCTTCTCCATCTTGGCCACCGAGGCCCTTACCTCGATCATTTGGTCACCGAGGCCTTTCAAGAATGACATGACTTCGCCAGGCAAGGCCGCCTGTTGGACGACAGGGGGTGTTCGCTCCTTCTCCAATTCGTCCACGATCCCCTCCCTACGCGCCTCGCTCTCTGGTAAATTATTCCTCTGGGGGTCGTTTATGTCTTTCTTATGCGACCCCGGGGTCTCCCGATCTCCGTTTCTCTTTTTGTTCGATTTAGTCATTGTTCTCCCAAATCAACGACTTCCCCTCCTTCTAGCGCCAAATGTTATAAGGAGAATATTGTATAACAATATTTGGAGGTTTTGCTGGAATCACGGAGCAAAATACGGATATTTTGCTATGAACACGAAGAACACGGAGGTGTTTGGTGATTGTTTGTGGCTGCTCTTGTCTATTGAAATTCAGTGGTGAACTGTTTCTCATGCTTTACAAGATGCCTACGTACCCTATTTATAGGGATCAAGCCAACGTAGTTCTCTTGGAGAAGAAGTTATCTAGACGGGCTAGGGTTTCTATGGGCTCGGCTTGGCCCAAATCCACTAGTCGTCTCCTTGGGTTATATTTTACCCATTTATACTGCTCATGATCCATGACCCATAAAAGGGAACCCACGGCTCGCCATGATGCTACAATTATAATTATTGGTGAAACTGACTAGATGGCCTCGCATGCGACCTCGCTGGGTCTGACTATGCGAGGCGATCCTCGCTTTTGTGGAGATAATCTACTTACGCGACCTCGCTGGGTCTGACCGTAAGCCTTCGTAGTGAACATGCCCTAGGCCTCGCTGGACCTCGTGAACTGCGATCCCATATCTAGGGCTCGCTGGCGATCCCAGTCTATAAAATAATGTGATGAACTGTGATGGCGGACTTTAATGACCCATTCCTCATTCTTAGGCCCATTATGTGAGATGTACTAATATTCTAGCCCATTAGGCCTGTTTAGGACTTATGCCAAATTCGGGCTTACACAATGTATGAATGGGGAACAAAAGTACAAAACTAGCCGATCATGAAGAAATTGAGTTAGCCCAGTGGGCATAAAGGAAATAAAGTTATTCACTTATTCTTGTAAAACTAGATAAAGTTTATGGAATTGTTAAATACACTCGTAATATAATTTTGGATAAAATTGTGAATACAGTTAAACCTCGATTAAGTAATATCCGATAAAGTAATAACCTCGCTTAAGTAATAAATTTTGTCGGTCCCAACTTGGGCCAGTGTTGTAAAGTAATATTCTCGCTAAAAGCATAAGATAATAAAAAATTAGAAAGCCATTAAGGGCCCAAGTAATATGTAAAGTAATAATTCCAGAATTATATATATATATATATATGAGAAAAATGGACCTGAGGTTGTCCTCAGGGTCCTCTCCTAATGTTATAACAATTTATACTTATAAAGTAAGGGCCCCGCAGGGGCATTTTTGTAATTACAAATTTTTTTTCCCAGTAATTTACATAATTAACCTCCCATTTGTATTGTAACTGTTTTAACCTCAGGGTCCTCTCCTGAGGTCATCCTCAGGCACTTGAAGCCCTATATATATATATATAGGACTTTGCTCCATACAGAACACTCTTATATAACAAACAACAAAGAACACCTTAGATCTATTAGATCCTTTGGCCCCGCCAGGGGCACCCAATACAAAAAGTTGTTATTTTTTTACCCTCTATCAAGCCAGCAAAAAAAAATAAAAATAAAAATTTTACTGTTCATGATGACGTCACTGATGACGTCATCGTCATAAACAGTAACTTTTTAAATTTTTTTTTGTTGAGATGATGGATGGATAGAGGGTAAAAAAATAAGAACTTTTTGTATTGGGTGGCCCCGCCAGGGGCAATGGATCTATTAGATATGAGGTGTTCTTTATTGTTTGTTATATAAGGTATTTGCTATGGAGTCCAACCCTATATATATATATATATATATATATATATATATATATATATATATATATGGAAGTGCTCAAAAGAGTATAATGGCCTATATATATGTATAATGTATACGAGTTACAAAATTTAATTCTTTTTAAAATATGAATCTATAGCAGCTTGTTTCTTCTTTCCACCAAAGCCAAAATTAACCTCATACTTGACTTTATGTAAAGCATATATAATTACTGGTATGTTTTGCTCGTGTTATAACAAGTAATTGTTCAAAGTATTGATGAAATTCTATCATGTTAATATTATCATTTAATATTATGTTGTATGTTCATGAATTTATATTTTAGAATTACAATAAACTTTAGATGATTGAGTTTCTATACGATGTACACAACACATGTTACATGTATCTAGTGCAATTTTTTATATGCATGAATCTAGTTTTTAGATATAATTAATCATAACAAAAGTTATTTTAGATCAAATACATTGCATGTGATTGATTCTTGTTTTTAAGCATAAAGTATTGTTATACATAAACATAAAAAATCGGTAAAGTAATAAAATATTACTATATCGATAAAGTAATAAATTCGGTAAAGTAATATTTTTTCCCGATCCCAAGAGTATTACTTTAAAGAGGTTTAACTGTAGAAAATGCAGATAAAATTTAAATGAGTAAAGTGCACTTTGTGTACCTGTACTTTGGGCAAGACACCGCTTGAAATACCATAATTCAAAAACTGCCACGGGCAATATCGAACAAAGTAACTTTTTACAGAGTGTGTACTACCGTCTATTTTTGTCTAACGGTGTCAAATGCCTAGGGGTAAAACAGACATTTGCACTAGCAGTTTGCGCGGGACAAATGAAGTACGCGGGAATTACACCTATATATACAACATAGCAGCCCCCCTTTGTAATTGCAAACCCTAATTGATTCTATAACCTGAAAAATGGAGGCCAGACGTCGTACAGATGAAGAAATCGATGCCATCTTGGACCTTGCTTGCTACTGCGACCAGATGAGTGTAATGAAGACTCAATGGTTTGGCCCAAATGCAGGGAGGCGATTCAGGGCATGTCCTAACAACATTTGCGGCTACCAGGAATGGATTGATGAAGAACTTGGGCCTCGCACTCTAGAGATTATTAAGGAGTTGCAGGAGTCTCGGCTGGAGAGTGATGAAAGGTATAAGCACAGGATTGTTCGTATGAGGGAGAGGCATCAAGCTGAGATGTTACAGTTGAAGTCTAAGCAACAGTGTGTAGCTATTATTGGGCTGTTTGTGTTTGTTAATTTGATGATGAATATGGCTTTGAACACAATGAGGGATGACAACGAAGTTGAGGATGATGACTACGATTCTGTTGATGAGTGAAGCTTTGGTTAGGTTGTACTAGGACTGTTAGGTTTAATGAATGTCATTGTCTGTTTTATGCCAAAGGTTTGTTAGGATTGAAGCTTTGGTTAGTTTGTTCTAGGGTTGTTAAGTTTGTTGAATGTGGCTGTTCAATGTTAAGCTTGTTAAGCTTTGATCTGTAATGGAACCATTTTGTTAAGTGCATTGTTGTTGTTTTTATGTACCTTCTTTGCACATAAAATCTAAATCTAAGTGACAATAAACTTGGTAAATAAAAGACACTATGCTATTAAAAGTGCTTATACATTGCACCTAATAATACCTAATGAAACCAAAGTTGTTAAATCAATACCAAAAGGTATCCTTCATTTCATTACAAGCCAAAAGATTCTTACAAGGTTCGAAAGAGACCATTACAAGGTTCGAAAACAGACCATTAAAAGAGACCATTAAAAGAGACCATCAAAAGAGACCATTACGAGGTTCATAGAGATCATTAATTAGTTAAATAGATCACTGCTTCCAAATTGGCTTTTGTTTGAGCCTGCTTTCTCTTTTCTTTCTAGCAAGCTCCAGGTTCTTCAAAGATGTAACCTTGCTCTTGTCCTTAGTTGTAAAGCTCAGGGGCTGCACACCAAGAGGATTGTTGCTTGCTTCAGGATTGTTGGGTGTTTGAGAAGTGTTGGGGTTGGTAAACACCCCTCCCTGGCTGCCTTCACCCAATGTTGTGGTTGTTCTTCCAGTGCTTATATTGGCTTGTTCAGGAGTTGTCAAATTCACTTTTGTTCCACTCTGATCCTCATCAGTCTTTTTGGTCTTTTTGTTGTTCTGCTTCTCACATCCATTAGCCCTATCATGTGCCTGTCAACACAAAAGCATATGCATTCAGTGCAAGAAGGCTAGCTGGACATAGAGAATTTTCAACTAACATAGAGAATTATGAGTGCAAGAAGAAATCATAACCATACCCTAGCTGGACAAGTCCTTGTGTTGTGAGAATATTCAGTGCAATAACTGCACTTGATTTTGGTGTTCTGTCTTTTTAACTTAGTTGCACCAGGTGTTGTAGCATCATTTGTCTTATTCCTACTTTTTTTTGGCCTTCCTGTCTACACCTTGACCACAGGAGGTTGTGGTCTGGGATACTCAGTCCTAAACCATTCTTCTTCACCACATATGGGTTCAAGGGTGTGGCTGTAGCAAGCAATAAAGGTGTCCTTTGAGTAGCATTCATGAAAAAATTCCTCATAGTTCTTTTTTGACCATGCAATGCAAGCACATGCATGGTAACAAGGTATTCCACTCAACTCCCACTTTTTGCATGCACACTTTTTAGCATCCAGGTCCACCACCATCTGATACCCCCCCTTCAGACATGGTGACCAAGTATTTTGCCCCCTAGACCAGATCACATGGCACCCTTTAGTCATTTCAACAGCCCTAACGGAAAACTCATACACATTAGACATATTTTTAATTCTAATGTAAAATAAAAAAAAAGACAGAAGAATTTATGAAAAGGCTTACTTGTTTAATCTCTTCATAGCATTGGGATAGATAGGGTTCAAAGCATAACTGTTAATCATTTTGTCCCTTCTTTTTTGGATTCTTGTCATGACATCTATATGTATGGCTTGTAGCATAGACAGTATAGGTAGATCTCTATGCTTACCAATACTGTTGTTGAAGACCTCACATTGGTTATTCACAAACTGATCAGATTTTGCAGTCATCCTAAATGCACTTCTACTCCACTGACTCCTAGATTTTTCAACCAACCAATCATAGCACTTCTTAGACAGCTGGGAAATAAATAACAAAGTTAGGAGAAGTTGTAATGTAAAATGCAAGTGGGGTAATTTCAAAGTAATGTAAAAGAGATACCTTTCCCAATTCTTCCATGTGTTTATTGTAGGTGTAATCAGTGGTGGCCCTTGCTGCTTTCCACAAGCACATCCTCACACCAATTCCTTTGTGGTCCTTCCACATATTTATGTACAAGTGCATAACACAGAACCTATGTTCTGCATTAGGCACTATGTTCTCAAGAACAATGATTAAGCCTTTCTGCCTGTCAGAGATGAATGTCCAACTACCATCATTAACAATCTGCAAATCTTCAACCACATTCTTCAAAAACCAATTCCAAGAGTCAAAATTTTTTGCTTCCACAACTGCCCAAGCCAAGGGGTACATGCCATCATTAGCATCTGTCCCAATGGCTGTTAGCAGTTGGCCCCCATATGGTCCCTTCAAATGGCACCCATCAAGTCCAATTAGTGGCCTGCAACCACATTTGAATCCATTCTTAATTGAGCCAAAACAAGTGTAGAATCTTTTGAATAGCTTCTTCTCAGGATCTGCTGTGTCCTCTATCATTGCTAACACTGTGCTATCAGGCAATGCCTTTAGAAGCTCATTAGCATAGTCCCATACCTGACCATACTGCTCATCATGCCTGCCTCTAATTTTCTGCAGTGCCATCTTTTTAGCTCGTGCAATTGCATAAATACTCACATGACAACCCCAATCATTGACAACTTTTTTTAAGAATGCTGCCAAAGGCCAAGTAGGGTTTATCCTAATATCATTTTCATAATGATTAGCTATCCATCTTGAGTTAATTTGCTTCTGCTCAAAGGTTTGAATGCAAGTATGTTTTGGATTGTAGACTCTTATCTGGTAAGTGTCAGAGTTTGGCATTTTTGTCCCATAAATACTCCATTTACAACCTCCATGACAAACAAATTTGACCCTGGTACCATAATTCCTCTTCTGAATGATCCCTCTCCTCTCCTTGATAGCTTGCTTCTTCAAAGCATCTCTAAGCACTTTTGCACTGGGAAACAACTGGCCCGGCTCAAATTTAGGATTGTCCATCTCAGCTTTATCAAACACTGGCCAACTTATCTCATCCTCATCAATGGAGTTGGTAGCCATTCTTTCCTTTTCATTATCATAGAAAATAGAGTCACTAGATGAACCCATATTCTCATCTGTCCCCATCTTTGTGGCACTCTCTTTCTCTTTCTCTTTGTTACACTCAGCTTGCTCACCATCCTTCCTAGTACCCTCCTTAGCATTTTCACTCTGTTTACCTGCTTGCTTACTCTCCTTAGCAGCTTTCTTACCCTCCTTAGTAGCTTTTGCAGTCTCTTTAGCAACCTTCTTCTTTGCTCTTTCCTTCTTGTAGTAAGCCACATCTTCATCTGTATTGTCCTCATTTGAAGAGTCAGAATGGAATGAATCATCACTAAGTTCATCATGTTGGTTTACCACATAGTCTTCATCTTCTGGGTCATTGTCATTGTAGCTTGCATTCTCATCGTAGCCACCATCCTCATCAAACATTTCTCTAACAAAATCACTATCATATTCAGCCTCAACAAATTCCAAGTCTGGATCTTGTGATGGAATTTGGATTTCCTTAGCTAGAGGCTGGATTTCAACAGCAAACACTAACACCAATCTAGAAGGTGGCACCAGTTCACACATTTCCAAAACATCACTATCAGTTTCTAAGGTCCAAAGACCATTAATCCAATCAATTTTAGGGAACTTAGAGATTTGAACAAAGTCACCTATGATGTACTCTATGGAGTCCTAAAGACTCATGAACTTGAGTTGCTTCAGAAAAGGGCTATCCAAGCCAACCAAGGTAGGATGATAAACACATCATGTGCCTTGATTGTCAACAAATCCATTCTGGACCTAGAAGCATCTACAAGCCAACTAAGGATAGAGGAGGTGGCAGATGATGAAGAAACTGAAGCTGGGGTGAGTGAACCTGTTGAGGAAAAGGAGGAAGAAGAAGAAGAGTTTTACACTCTGGAAGAACTTGATGGGATGGAAAATACCTCATATGCCTTCATGGCCAGAAAATTTCCAAACATCAGATTTAAAAGAAATCAACCCTTCAAACCCAAAACTCAAAACCATTCAGCCAACAAGAACAAGGCACCTGTGAAACCAAACAGAAATAAGTTCAAAACCGGTTATGTGGATAGGTCATCTGTAAGGTGTTATAGATGCAATGACCTAGGGCATTTTGCCAGTGAATGCAAGAAGCCTAAAAAGAAGGATAGAGATTATCTTGAGCTAGAAGCTAAGTATGAGGCCCTTCTGAAAAAGCAGACACATGGTAAGGCCTACATAGCTGAAGGGAAGTGTTGGGATGATTCTGAGAGTGATGAAGAGGAACAAGAATTCTGCAATTATGCCTTGATGGCCAACTCCAAGGATGACTCATCTTCATCTGATTCTCAGGTACCATCTCTCACTACTATAGACATGTCTGTTTCTGAATACAAATCCATGATTGAACAATTATCTGTTGAAATGTTTAATATTCATACTAGTATGACTGCTGCTAATGAGGAGATTGCTAAACTGTCTACTAGAAATGAAGTATTAACCAAAAAGAATGAGGAACTTGAGCTAACTGCTATGCAAGTAGAAAACCTTAAGAAAGAAGTTGAATATTTGGAGAACAAGGTTTTATGTGCTAGTCAAGTAGAGAAGGCTCTTAGGGATGAATTAGCTGAGAATGAATTCAAACTTAAAACTTTCAAGAAATCATCTGGTTTAGTGCAATCCTACTGTGAGAAAATTGAAGCTAAACCTAAAGCAGCTATTGGACTTGACTATGACTCTCTCACACAAAGGAAAGGCTATGCTGTCATCGAAGAGGACACAGCTGTTCATGAGAAAGTGCCCCACATTTTGAGAAAAACTGTAAATCCAATTTTTAAGGAATCAACATTTGAAATTGATGAGGATGCCTTACTCATCAAGCAAATGTTGAATGATGAGGATGAGGCACAATCTAGTGAACAGCAAGCATCCTCTAAGGGTGAGAGTGTCAAGTCAAAGACCAAGAAGCCAGTAGTTGATAGGCCAAGACCTAAGAAGTTTGTTAAGTTTGTATCAGCTGGGAAGAGTGAATCAGGAAAGGAAGTGACTAAAAAGAAACAGAACAGAAATGGCAAGTTAGGGATTAACAAGGATAACAACTATGCTTATATGCCTAATGCCCCTAGGAAAACTTGTCAGAACTGTTTCAGTACCAATCATCTAACTCATGCATGCAAGAAACCTGTTGGTAGTGTGTCTAAACCTTTCTATGATTGTTCTGTGCCTCTAAGACATAGAGATGCACCCTTCTGTGATAAATTTGACTGTATGCCATGCAATATGAATGTTATGACTAGTTGTTTTAATTTAAGAAGACAGTTCATTGATGGTTGTATCAGTCACAATTCTCACACACACTACACAAGGTCAAAGTCTTCAAGTCCTCCTAAAGCTAGGAAGGTACCTTTGTCACCTAAGTCTGAAACCTCAGGTTCTAAGACTTCCAACAGTGACAAGAAGACTGACACTAAGAAAGTTAACAAGCATGTTGTTTATGATAAAACTGTCTCTAAGTCACATGGACCCAAACTTGTTTGGGTACCAAAGGAAAAGTAATACCTTTGTGTTTGCAGGGCAAAGAAAGTGAGAAGAAGGTCATGTGGATTTTGGACAGTGGATGCTCAAATCATATGACTGGTGATATGGCCCTGCTATCACAGTATGAGGAAAAGGCTGGCCCAATGGTTGCTTTTGGAGATGACAGCATGGGTAACACATTGGGATATGGCAAGTTGAAAGTTGGAAATGTCATCATTGAAGATGTAGCACTAGTCAAGGGGCTCAAGCATAATCTGTTAAGTGTTGGTCAGTTTACTGATAGAGGATTCAAAGTGAATTTTGACAAAGATGAATGTTTGATCACCCACAAGAAGACTGGTGATTTTGCTCTATCTGGAGTAAGGAAGGGAAGCCTGTTTGTAGCCAATATGGACTCTGCAAACAAGGACAAAATTTGTTGCTTTTACTCAAAAGCATCAAATGAAGATTGTTGGCTGTGGCACAAGAAACTATCACACCTGAACTTTAAGGCCATTAATTCTCTAGTCAAAAGAGAGTTAGTGAGAGGCATGCCCACACTTGAATTCTGCCAAGAAGGAGTGTGTGAGGCTTGTCAAAAAGGAAAAATGAAGAGATCAAGCCACAAGACAAAGACAGTGACATCTGTAACCAAGCCACTACAACTTATCCATATGGATTTGTTTGGGCCTGTTAACATAATGTCACTTGGAAGAAAGAAGTATGCCCTGGTAATGGTTGATGATTTTTCAAGGTATACATGGGTAGAATTTCTGGCATCAAAAGATGAGGCTCCACAAGTAATCATTGAGCATATAAAGAAAGTTGACAAGGAAGCAAAGGCAAACAATGCAAGTGTGATTGCATTGAGGAGTGATAATGGAACAGAGTTCAGAAATGCCACACTTGAAGCATTCTGCAAAGAGAATGGCATTTCTCAGCAATTCTCAGCTCCAAGGACTCCACAACAAAATGGAGTTGTTGAGAGAAAGAATAGAACTCTAATTGAGGCTGCTAGAACAATGTTACTTGATGCAAAAATGCCCACATGTTTTTGGGCTGAGGCTGTGAGCACTGCATGCTATATTCAGAACAGAACCCTCATCAACAAAAACACTGGAAAGACTCCTTACAACTTGATGACTGGAAAGAAGCCTACACTAAAGTATGTTCATACTTTTGGAAGCAAATGCTTTGTACTCAAGGATAATTCTGAATATGTTGGAAAGTTTGATGCAAAAGCATTTGAAGGAATTTTTCTTGGCTATTCTATGGAAAGAATTGCATACAAGGTTTATGTCATCAGTCAAAAGAAAGTTATGGAAAGCACAGATGTAACATTTGATGACAGCAAACTACCTGGACTAGAAGAAGCCAATGATGAAGACAAAGATCCATTGAAGTTTGATAATCTAGATGATTCTGATGAAGAGACTGAAACTAGAGTTGAACCTCAAGTTCAACAAACTCAAGTGAATAATGATACAAGAGAAGAATTTGTGTCAATCAATAGTGAAGAAACAAGCATCCAAGACACACCTGTGAGTAATGGCAACTTCACAGGGGGAGGAAATGAGGATGATCATGATGAGGATGATGAAGCAACATCAAGGATGAGAAATCAGGCTGAACACTCGAGGAAATGGGATAGATCACACACTGCAGAGCAAATCATTGGAGATCCTAATGCAGGAGTAAGGACTAGGAGAGCAACTCAAAATGAGTGCCTCTATGGATGTTTTCTATCACAAGTGGAGCCTAAGAAACTTGATGATGCATTGTTGGATCCAGATTGGATTATTGCCATGCAAGAGGAGCTGAATCAATTTGAAAGGAACAAAGTATGGGAACTTGTGCCTGCACCAAAGAATAGAACCATTGTTGGAACAAAATGGGTTCTGAAGAATAAGATGGATGAAGATGGTGTAATAATAAGAAACAAAGCAAGGCTGGTTGCAAAAGGATACTCTCAACAGGAAGGCATTGATTATGATGAGACATTTGCCCCTGTTGCTAGATTGGAAGCCATTAGAATATTCTTGGCATTTGCTGCTCATTCAAACTTTAAAGTTTATCAAATGGATGTCAAGAGTGCATTTCTAAATGGAGAGTTGGAAGAAGAGGTTTATGTGCAACAACCACCTGGCTTTGAGGATCCACATTTCCCAGAATTTGTCTACAGATTGCTTAAGGCACTGTATGGACTTAAGCAAGCTCCAAGAGCATGGTATGATACTCTATCACAATTTCTTCTTGAAAATCAATTCACTCGAGGCACATTGGACAAGACACTGTTTTACAAGAAGCATGGTGATGATATGATCCTAGTTCAAATCTATGTGGATGATATCATTTTTGGTTCTACAAATGAGAAACTGTGTGAGAAATTCTCTAAACTCATGCAGAGCAGATATGAGATAAGTATGATGGGAGAGTTGACATTCTTTCTAGGGTTGCAAGTCAGTCAAAGGAAGGATGGTATCTTTATTAGTCAAACCAAGTACATCAAGGATTTATTGAAGAAGTTTGACTTGGAAGATTGTTCACCTGCCAAGACACCCATGGCCACTGCCACTAAATTGGATGAAGATGCTAAAGGCAAGAGAGTAGATATCTCAGTCTACAGAGGCATGGTTGGTTCTCTACTCTACCTCACTGCAAGTAGGCCAGACATCATGTTTGCTACATGCTTGTGTGCAAGGTTTCAATCAAATCCAAAGGAATCACATCTGATTGCAATAAAAAGGATCTTTAGATATCTGAAGGGCACTCCTAACTTGGGATTATGGTACCCTAAGGACACAGGGTTCAATCTGGTTGGTTATTCTGATGCTGATTATGCTGGATGCAGAGTGGATAGGAAAAGCACCTCAGGAAGCTGCCAGTTTCTTGGACAAAGGTTAGTTTCTTGGTATAGCAAGAAGCAACAATCTGTGTCAACTTCTACAGCTGAGGCTGAATACATAGCTGCTGGAAGTTGCTGTGCTCAAGTGCTTTGGATTAGAAATCAACTTAGAGATTATGGACTTGTGTTGGAAAGAATTCCGATCATGTGTGACAACACAAGTGCAATCTCTATAGTTGCCAATCCTGTCAATCATTCTAGAACAAAGCACATTGACATCAGATATCATTTCATAAGAGAACATGCAACTAATGGAACCATTGAGTTGCATTATGTCTCTACGGATAAACAACTAGCTGATATATTCACTAAGCCATTAGATGAAGCCACCTTCACAAGGTTGGTAAGTGAGATTGGAATGCTGAATTCTTCAGATTCTGGCTAAGTGAATACATCATCTAGATTGTTGCAGAAGTAAACACTTACTTTATCTAAATTCTCAATATTTTTGGAGTAAGTGTTGGCTGAAATATGATTTATAAATATTTCAAATCTGTTGCATATGTTGAAAATCATATTTTTATTAACTTAAAATTTCTATGAAATTTTGAGAAAATCACTATTTGATTTGCTAGAATATTTTTCAATGAATATGTCTGGTAGATTTTAAAAAGATAGTGAAAATCAAATTTTTATGAGTGATGGGTATAGTTCGATAAGTCAGACTTCTCGAATGATTCACTATTCGACATCTCTAATAAGTCTCATTAGAGTACTCTTGAGTTCTCGAATAGAGTCTTTCTGAGATATCTAATAGAGGAATTATTGACTTCTCGAATATAGTAACTGAGTTCTCGAATGATTGAGTTCTCGAACACTATATTTGAGTTCTCGAATCATTTGAAAAGGCTGAATTCTCGCTGAATTTTATCCGATTTTGGATTTTTATCTAAAAATTTAATTCACTCATAAGAACACATTTTATTTAATTTAGAATTATTTCTAAGTTAGATAACTGCCAGCTGTGAGTTTCTATCTGCTTGAGTTATCGATTAAGCCATTCTTGACTTCTCGAATAGTTGTTTTCTACTTCTCGAATGCCTGACTTGTCGATACAAAACAGCTAATCGACAATTCAAGTACTTCATACTTATACAATCTCACATCTATTCGATTCATTTCATTCGATTTCTCAAGCATCTACACTCTCTAAACCCCTGAAACCCTAGCTACGAAAAGCCAAATTTCTTCTTCAACCTTCAATTTCTTTTCTCTCTTCTACACAAATGGCAACAGTAAAGTTCAACACCAACTTCATCGCTCTCACTAGTGATGTTGAAGCACCCAATGCAAATTTCAAGTGCTTTGTGAAATGGATGGCTGAGTCATATATCAAGGATGCACTCTCTGCCAACCCAACTCTATATCTAGATATTCTGGAACAATTCTGGAGTACTGCTATTGTGGAGGTTGTAGCCCTGGAAAACGCAATCACTTCCTATGTCATCTACTGCAATGTTCAAGATAAGGAAATCACTATCACTACTGCAGACATGAACCAAGCACTAGGACTACAACAAGAGTCATTTGACAGAATGGCCACTAACGCAGAGTTGGAGGAATTCTTTGAGTTCATAAACTACTCAGATGGGATTAACCTTGGAAAGCTCAACAGAAAGAATCTGAGAAAGGAGTGGAGTTATGTGTTTGCAACTCTTCTCCAAGTCTTCACTGCCAGGAAATCAAGCTTTGACCAAATCAGTGCACCTGTGCAGCAAATTGGATATGCTTTGGCCTATGGAAAGAAGATAGATGTTGGCCAAATCATACTTCAAGAATTATATGGGAGACTTGGTAAGAACACAACCAAGAGAGGTACTGATATTTTCTTCCCTCGCTTTATTCAATCTGTACTTAATTATAAAAATGCTTCACTGATTGAATTGCCTGGGATTGATAAAAATAAAATAGGCTATCCTAAGTCCATGACCAAACTCATTTTTGGTAACTTGGAAACTAGGAATGATGTGGATGTAAGACTGAACATAACTCCCCATATGGAGAGTTTGTTTAAGACTTACCCCCACAACATGCCAACATTTGATGCAAAATCTAAGTTAGCACAGCCCAAGCAAGTAGAACAAAGTGCTAACCCAGGGCCTGCTAACCAACCCTCTCAACCAAACACTCTACCTCTTACTGAGCCAACTGCATCATCCTCTCAAAAGGGTGATGTTAGTAAAAAGAAGAGAAAGGAAGTAATGTCTGCACCTTTAAATATCTTGTCTAAAGCAGCATTAGCTGTTGAATTAGGTCTAGGAAGTGAGGAACCTGAGTCACCCTTACACAGAACAAAGAAGAAGAAAACTAAGACCACCTCTTCAGTCACACAAATGGCTGAAGTTGTAAAATCAGGGGCACACAGCTCACTAGGTGTATCCTCTCAACAGGGTGCACCTATAGAATCAAGCATCCTCCCCAATGCACCTTCTTGTATAGAGTCAGCACATGGGAGTGATAAGGCTGGCACAACACTGAGTGGAGAGCACATCACTTTTGAAACTCCCTCTATCTCTCAGGGGGAGTTGCCAAAATCTACTCTAAAACACACTTCTCTTCCAGAATCTATCTCTGAAATTTCTTTGAAACCTGCAACTCAGACAACTGAGATGCAAGGTATTGATCATCAAGAATTCTTTTCTCTTGATGAGCCAATAATTTCAAGTGACTTAGTGCATGACACTTTGTTCACCACTCAGAACCCACATTTAGATGGTGAGGGAATGCATGCTGAGGCATATCCTAATGACACCATCACAAACACAGAGGTTCCCCTAGTCTTTACTAGAGACTCTGTGCCTGTGTCAACTGCTGGTGTAATTCATCCCACTTCTGTGGTGACACCAGTAGTAGAGTCAATCCACCCGGTTACAGAAGTTGCATCTGTAACTGAGGAGACTAGCTTGCCTAGCTCTAGCTCTGACTTCATGTCAACATGGCTGAAGCCTGTGCAACATGACAGTGCTTCAGGATCAGGGTCTGTTCCACAACAATTGACGGTTGAAGCACTTCAAAGCTTAATTGTGGATCAGATTCCTGAGTTCACAAAGATTGCTCAGCACCTTCTCACTGCAGACATGCCCAATCCAGACTATGAGGCTATTCTGTTATGCCATAGGGATGATGTGGAAGTGCAGAAGTCAAAGATCATTGATGATGCTGAGAGAGATGGCAACATAGATGCCTGGTTGCAAGGAAAATATGATATTACTCTCGATGAAGCACTTCAGTATCTCAGGGAGGAATACATCACTTCACTGGGCTCCAATGCAAAATCCCTGTCACCTGGTGAAGTGTATGAAGCTGTAAATGACTCCTACAAGGGTTTCCTCAAGGCTGCACACTATCTTGGCAAGGGAGTCAAAACTGAAGTCAACAGGGTGTGTGATAAGACAGCCACTTCAGTAGCAGAAGTCAAGAGGGCCTTTGATGCTAAATTTCCTCAACTGGACAGTGTGTTCAAGGACATCAAACACTGCAACTCTACCTGCACTCAGATGGACAATGGGCTGGCTATGCTAAAAGATGCTGTCACAGGTCTGGGGCATAAATTTCAGAATCTATCTGACCAGACTACAGATGCCAATGCCATGCTGAGGATAATGTTCAAAAATCTTTATGGAGATAGACTAGTGACTGATGTCCCTGTGCATGAATTGTCTAAATATGAAGTGAAGAGGCTTCAGGACCAATCTTTATCTGGCTTCAAGGCCAATGAGTTATTCACTAAGGTCAACACTCTTGAACAGGAGGTAGCTACTCTCACCAAGACCAATGCTCATCTCACAGAAAAGGTTGCATTGCTAAATGATCAGTTGGACACTCAAGCATCCACCACAGCTGATGTTCTTCTGCATCAACAAACCATGTTAGCTGCAATGATGAAGCATATGGGTCTCCCTCTACCTGATGAATCTTCAATCCCAAAGGACATTTCTACAGCCTCTGTGCCTGACAACAAGCCTAAGGGGGAGAAGAAGGCTAGGAGGAACTCAAATTCAAAGGGGGAGACAAAGGGAGAGAAAGGCATAATAATCAAAGAGGGTGGTCAACAAAGGGCTCCTAAGTCTCTAGCAAATGTGCCTGGCAAGGGAAAAGCCAAAGTAGATGAGCCTCCATCTATCTTGCCAGTTGTCACCTTACCAACTGTGCACATCACTACTCCTGGAGGACAAAAGCAATCCATAACTACCACAGTGGTTGCAGGGAGTATGCCATCTGACAAACCTCCAATCTCTATATCTGAGAGTGCCAAGCCTGTAGAAGTCAAAGTTGTTACTGAGGCCAAGCTACAAGAAGTTGCTAACTCCAATGACTACCATGATAAAGCCTTCTTGGAGTTTCTGAAAGCCATAAGGGAACAGGTTGGTGACACTCAGTTTTATCTGAGGGAGGTGAAGAAGCAGATAGACTACATCACTGTCATCCCCAAGAAAGTCAACAATATATGGGTCAAGGAGATAGTGATGGTTTCCAAACTAAAGATATGGCATCTAACATACCAGACTCTACAAGACCTAAAGCACTCAGAGATAGATGCCATACTTGAGATCATTGAGAAGAAAAATGAGAACAGCAAGAGTCTGTTTGATGATTTGAGGAATGGTCAACCTACAAGGCTACCAGAAGTGATCAAGAAGCCATGGACAATTATTTATCAGTCTGGTACCAGAATTGAAGATATCAAGCAATTGGTCATTCCTCATGATTTCACCTCCAGAAATCACAGACTGATCATTGCTATCATTGATCAATTACAGAAGAAGGTTGGAGCCAGAAATGCTGAAGAAATTGAGGCACTGCATATCCTCAGAACCTATATTGCAACTGGTGAAATTCCAGAGATGGCTCAACCTAGGAGAAATAAGGATGATGATTCTGAAGACAAAGGTGATGGGAGGAGAAGACATCACAGGAGAGATAAGGGTGATGAAGATAAGAAGAAAAAGGGAGACAAGGATAAAAAGGATGATGATGACCAAGGTAAAACATATGTGAGAAAGAGTGGAAGACAGCAAGCCTTAGGCAATGCTAGCAGTAATCTCACCACAACACAAGACTCTAAGTCTAGGGTGAATACTGTTAGTAGTGACCTAGCAAAATCTACATCTATGGCTTCTGCAACTGTCTTACCATCACAAGAAAAGAAGAAGATTCAAGTCAAGAAACCATGTGTATGTTTCAGAAAGCAATCTGCTAATGGAATACTACTATGGTCTACCAACCAAGGTCAGAGATTTCTGCCAAGCAACCATGTCAAGAGGATGAAATTTAAACATGCTGCAAGGAGAGTGAAGCTATCCAAATCTAGAGCCCTAACAATCATTCCAGGATTGAAACTCCAGCCACTTGATGAAGACTTTGATGAAGAGCAACTGCTATTTCTAAGAGCTCAAAAGATATGCTATGCTGCAATTGTGGATGACCACCTTGTAATCAAGTACACTGATGGGAAAGAAATGAAATTCAAACAAGGGGGTTGTCAACATTGGGGTAAATTGTATGAGATAGAAAGAATCATTGCATTGCTGGATTCTAAGGACAAGGTGGAGAAAGTATGGAAGCTGGAATTGATTGACTTTGTGAAAATGAAGAAAGATTATGCTGAGAAGATAAGAAAGGGATGCTATGAGAAATGGTTAGAAAGGGAGAAAGAAATTGATAGACTGGAGATTGAAGCAGAAAAGCTAAGGGCAAAGGGATTGTGTAGAGTTCAGTTTGATCCCTATGTGGTGAAGTATAGGAGGAGAAATGGAGACAATGTCAATATAAGAATGAACCTACTCAATCACTATCCTGCCAACATTCTGAAGCCAGTGCTTGAAGATTTCAAAAACTCTATTATGATTGAAGAATTGGATGCTATGACAGAAATCATGAGAGCAGTAGATGAGATTGCAAGAAAGGAGAAAGAAAGGAAACAGAAAGCATATGATGATCTACAAGCCAAAGCAATGGAGATGCAATCAAAAGAAAATGGCTAGTACCTCACCATACTGTAAGAGTATTTATCTTGTAATTTCATTTATGTGTTCAATCAAAACACATACCTGTGCTTTTAAAGTTTTATCTTTAATGTATGATAGGCTTGTTATCAGACATGAAATTGTGACTAAGGGTCTCACTCACAATTTGGGGGAGATTGTTAGTTACAGAGGCATGCCTGTATACATCTAATAACAAGCCTAATTGTTTGTAATGCTTTGCATTACTTACATGACCTCTTAACTGAGGGAACCTCTAGTTGTAGAGTTTCTGTTTGTATTGTACTTGTAATAGGCATCAAATCCTAGTTGTGTAACTGTACAAATAGAGTCTAGAATAATGCTTGAAAGAAGTTCCATGGTTCATGCCTCAAGCAAGGAGTTAAAGACTGCCAAATAATCACAGTTGGGATTTGAAGAAATGAAGAATTTGCCTAAGTACCAATTCGAGAAGTATATTTGTCTATTCGAGAAGTCCAGCATTCGAGAAGTCAGAGATTCGATATCTCAAGACACTATTCGATATCTCTGAATACACTGTTCGATATCTCATTCGATATCTCAGGGATTCGATATGTCTACTACTCTATTCGAGATCTCAAGAAGTCAACAAGTCAAGATGGTATTCGAGTTCTCAAAGAGTCAACAAGTCAAAGTTCCATTCGATATCTCAAAGACTCAGAAAGCTATTCGACAACTCAAGGATTCGATAAGTCAAATGCTCTATTCGACAACTCAAGGAATCCTGATGGAAAAGAGCTATTCGAGAAGTGGTTCGATATGTCACTATAACAGTATTCGAGAACTCAGAGTTATCGATCAAGTCAATTCTAGTTCTCGAATCACTTACTTAGTCACTTCTCGAATACATTCTTGGAGACAAAATACTGAAGAAATTGTACAAGTCAGAAACCTGCAACAAGCCAATGCACTTTATGGACCACAATCTGTAACGTGCTCTGGAAAGCCTACAAGGAAGCTTGGAGAGATATAGAAGAGACAAGGAGCTAAAGAAGTGGATCTAAACAGGCTTTGCAAAGTCAAATCTGTAACCGTTTGGACGCTTACTCAAAAAGGATAGACAGACTAGAAAGTAATTTGTTTAGCTACCTTATTTGTAGTAAGCAGGCTGTATCCATGTTCTATAAGGACACAGCCTCACTTCATAACTTAGTAACTTTTGTGAGTCTAGTTTTTCATACACTGTAAGCTATATCTCTCTGAGAAAAACGAAGCTGAGAATACTACCATTTGTATTCACAGATTGTAGCAACCTTTATCTAATATACATTAGATTAAAGTGATATTGTGTCTTGTGTTTTATTTATCCGCACCTTAATTTCTGCACACACAGGCACTTATCTGCTACACAGACTCAATCCAAGAAAAGTTCAAGAATCCATTCACCCCCCCCCCTCTGTATTCTTTTACCGTGTTCAATACTCAACAATCCGGTTGCTACCTACGCACATGCTTGAATATCGAGACCATATCCTTGTCGAAAAGGAAACTTTAAATTTTCAAGTAAGAAAACACGCAGTTTACCAATTCACATTACGATAACAAAAGCTAAATAGTCTTTGCAAATTGAAGAATAGAGATAAATAACATTTGATAATGTCTTCTGCATTAAAAAATTTAGAAAGGTCTTCAAATTCTTCAATCTTGCATTGCAAAACTCAAAAGCAGAATGTATCTCATTCTTCAATAACAATCTAGAACAAATATTTTGGACCTTTTGATAATTCATCTGCAAAAAATAAAAACAAAATCTAAAGAACTATGTCAAAAAATAAAAAAGCCAACACCAAACAGAAAATATGTTACAGATGCAGAAACTACATTATTTATGTTTGTTAGTTTTATTCAAAATCATCATACATTCCTAAAAATCTAAAAACAATCCAGACTTGCTAAATACACCTGTACAACAGAGGTTGTTTTATCAGCCTTGGGAATAAATGAGTTGAAGCATAATCAACCTACGCAATTTCTAAGGATTTGTTGCAACAGATCTATCAGAGTTCTGATTGATAGTGAAAGCAATCTCAACTTAGTAATTAGCAGGGTTTGTACAGATTTGGGATTGCCATTGGAGCCTCAGTCACCAATCTCAATCACGTTGCCTAATGGGGAGGTCCAAGAGTGGTGGCCAGAGAAGGAATTTATTTCAGCAGCCTAAGAAGGAGGAGAACCAAAGTCTCCTAACTCTCGTGAAAGATCAGAAGGTGGTGATGTTTTAGTATCTAATGAACTCAAAAGATAAGTATGTAATGAACCAAGTCAAATCATAAATATGTAGGATCTTTAAGAAACTAACATTATATGGCAGGCTAAAAATCAACACAAAAACAGAGACAGTGATATTTGTGCAATACAATTCCTACTGACACATGGATTTGCAATTTGTATGCTATACGTTACCATCCTCAAGTCAACATAAAAAAATAGTCTAATTCGATAATGGACTAAGAACTCGCAAAATCAGCAACTCAGTAATATAAACAAAACAGGACCAGCAAAATAAAAACAAAACGATAAAACTAAAACTCAATACAACTCAACTCGGCTGACTAGATAAAGAACTCACAATACAAACCAAAGAAACGGAACTTAGCGAAACAGGGAACCCGACACAATCTAACAACAATGACTCGTGAATATGAATCTAAAACGAGCAGGGAAAAGGCAGCTAAGCACACAACTGAGTCAACTCGACTCGCAACAAATGAAACCAAAACCCAAACTGAAATTCATCGAAACAGCCAAACAAACAAAATTCCATCGACAACAGCTCGGAAACCAGCACACTAAAATAAGCAAAACTACGCAACAAAATAGGACCAACAAAATAAAAACAAAACGACAAAACTAAAACTCAATACAACTCAACTTGGCTGCCTCGATAAAGAACTCACAACAGCGAAACAAGGAACCCGACACAAGCTAACATCACTGACTCGTGAATATGAATCTAAAACGAGCAGGGGAAAGACAGCTAAGCACACAACTGAGTCAACTCGACTCGCAACAAATAAAACCAAAACCCAAAATGAAATTCATCGAAACAGCCAAACAAACAAAATTCGATCGACAACAACTCGAAAACCAGCACACTAAAATAAGCAAAACTACGCAACAAAACAGGACTAGCAAAATAAAAACAAAACGATAAAACTAAAACTTAATACAACTCAACTCGGCTGACTCGATAAAGAACTCACAATACAAACCAAAGAAACGGAACTCAGCGAAACAAGGAACCCGACACAACCTAACAGCACTGACTCGTGAATATGAATCTAAATCGAGCAGGGGAAAGGTAGCTAAGCACACAACTGAGTCAACTCGACTCGCAACAAATGAAACCAAAACCTAAATTGAAATTCATCGAAACAGCCAAACAAACAAAATTCGATCGACAACAACTAGGAAATCAGCACACTAAAATAAGCAAAACTATGCAACAGAACAGGACCAGCAAAATAAAAACAAAATGATAAAACTAAAACTCAATACAACTCAACTTGGCTGACTCGATAAAGAACTCATAATACAAACCAAAGAAACGGAACTCAGCGAAACAAGGAACCCGACACAAGCTAACAACACTGCCTCGTGAATATGAATCTAAAACGAGCAGGGGAAAGGCAGCTAAGCACACAACTGAGTCAACTCGACTCGCAACAAATGAAACCAAAACCCAAACTGAAATTCATCGAAACAGCCAAACAAACAAAATTTGATCGACAACAACTCGGAAACCAGCACACTAAAATAAGCAAAACTACGTGATAAGTGGATTTTATATCCACTTGGAGCGTTCCATATCGGCTTAAATTGATTGTCTTGGACTCAAGTTTGTTGTAGTTTTGATGTGTTTTGTGTAGTGTGCAGGTTTGCAAGAATGTCGATTATGGTTAATGCTTCTATCGTTTTTTGGAGGTTAGATTTATTAAAATTCAGATTTTCCGGGAAGGTTGCGCAGTCTACACTGTTTTGGCCATATCTGGAGTTCTAGAAGTCCGTTTTCAGCGATCTTACTGCCCAAGCGAAGCTTGGGAGATTTTCTACAACATGGGACAGGTCTTGCACGAGCAGGTTGCGTGTGTTGGGCGCAGACAGCTCGACAATCAGACTGATGGGAGCAGGAAATTATTGTTTTGCCCTTTTCAAGTTCTAATTGTATTTTGGGCAGTTTTTAGAACCTTAATTGAATTCTAATTGTAATAGAAGGCAATTTCTTGCTGGGCAAGAATTATAGAGCCTATATAAACACATCCTATCATTGTAATTTGTATCACCATTACATATCAATTACTTAGGTTTATTTGTATCTTTTCATACTTTGTTTTTATCATGGTTTCATCAGATCCCATGATGACGAGAGGTTCAATTACGAACAAATCATTGTCATGGGATTCTAACGGATTTATTTATGGAGCTTTAGTATCTTGATGCTTTAAAGATCTGTGTGTGATGTATATCTGATATCCTCGTATGGTTATGCTTAATTGATAGATGCGTCACGAACATCTAATTTGTTAATCTCTTGTGAAGTGAAAGTGGATCTTGAGATTTAGAACTTACCATGCTAGCATAGGATAGGTTGATGTTTTAACATCATGATTTGTAGCGTAAATAGAGATATTATGTTGCCCTATGTGATCTTAATAGACAACTTGTTCTTCAACCGTTATGTTTTCAAATCTTATAGAGATATAGGGTCTAAGCATAATTGGTGTCTATTCATCTTCTATCTCTTTTGTGGATGTATGTTTAGTTTGGTATTCGTATACTGAGAAGTGGCGTATACTTGTTTCGTGTTACCCAATCAGATATCATAACCATTGCATATAGTGATTAAAGGCGTCAGATCTAAGCAAAGTATTTAATGAAGTTAGGATCCCATGCTTTCTCTTGCAGAAGTAATTTGATTTAAATTCTAGTTAGTTAGTTAATTCTTAGCTTGTTAATTTAATTCTTAGTTAATTTAGTTTATCAAAACCCAATTTGTTAATTGTCTTAGCAGTGAATAATAATCATACATTGTTGCATAGGTACATCTACTGAATTAAAACCATAACCAGATCTCTGTGGGAACGAACTTGACTTCTATCTGTATTACTTGTGACCACGTACGCTTGCGTGATTTTGTGTAAACAACAGGTAAAGGCATTGGAATAGGACAGAGTTGTTATACGAATAGGCCAAGCGAGGAGAAAGGGCAGAAAGTGTGCCGCCGTGATGACGATGAAGTCTCACGAAGAGATGACCAGGCAAACTATTATCATCCTTAATTGAGGCTTGGAAGTAACGTCAAGCTATTGACGTTAAAGAAGCGCTTCGTGGGAGGCAACCCGCATTAGTGTAGGAAAAAAAAATTGAGTGTTTTCTTTCAAAAAAAAAAAATGTCGACAGAATTTTCCACGCGCTAGAGCGCCAACCGCGCGCTATGTCCTGGCAACGTTTCTGTCCAGGAGATGTTACAAGACAGGAGTAGTATTTGTGTTTTGAAAAAATAAAAATAAATAAAAATCGTCAGTGCTTCTCACGCGCCACAGCGCCAAAACGACGCTACCGCATCCACCAGTTTCTGCCCGAGGAGTGCATTCCCGTATTTATGTGTTATATATGTGTTTAACACATATAAAATCAATTCCTACCCCTTTTCTAATTATTCTCTCCACCTAAAATCCTAATTCTAGTCCTATATTAATTCCAAATTATTCCCAATCCATCTCCTATTTCAAATTTTATTTTTATTTTTATTTTTTCTCAAATCTATATACCCATCAATATATACACACAAATCCTACCTCATTCCAATAATATTTCCTACAATCAATTTCAAGGCTTCAAGGTTCAAGTTTGGGGGATTTTTTTAATTGCAAGCTTCACCTCTCCGGTTCGTATTTGGGGTTGAATTTAATCGGTTGTTGTTGAGGCCAATTGCTATAGAAAGGGGATTTTTGCCAAACAAGCATGTTGAGTTGCGATGGCGAAGGATATGTAAGGTGCCTTGTAGGTATGTTTTCATATCCTCAGTAAGTTTATGTCTCAATCTACTGATCAGCATTGGCAAGCTGCTATCAAAGTTGTCAGATACCTCAAGAAATCACCAGGTCAAGGTATCTTGTTGTCTTCCACTAGTGCTTTACAATTACAGGTCTTTACTGATGCAGATTGGGCTACTTGTCCTATGACTAGGAGATCTGTTTCTAGTTTTTGTGTTATGCTGGGTAACTCACTTTTGTCCTGGAAATGCAAAAAGCATAATATTGTTGCAAGGTCTTTTGCAGAGGCAGAATATAGATCTATGGCTAATGCTTTATGTAAGGTTAAGTGGATTTACAATTTACTTACAAAATTACACTTTTCCATTCCTACACCTATTCATCTCTATTGTGACAACACATCAGCCATAAGTAGTGCAGAAAATCCAGTGCTTCATGAACGTACCAAACACATAGAACTAGATTGTCATCTAGTCAGAGATCATGTGAAGTCTGGTTTCTTGCTTCCTACATACTTATCAACCAAACTCCAGCATGCTGATTTATTTACAAAACCCCTTACTGTTGCTATCTTTCCTGTTGGGCAAATTAGGAGCTTTGAATATTTTCATACCTCCAAATTTGAGGGGGGATATTGAGGAGACTCAAGATTCAAGCTCAAGTCCATTCAAGTCAAGTCAAAGTTTGTAGTCAACTAGTATTAACAGAGTTGTAAATAAGTATAAGTAGTCAAGGTAGTTTGGTAATTGTACATAGTTGAATTGTGTAGTTTAGGAGGGAAAATCAGTTAGTTAGTTTGTGAGACTTTCATCCTTGTATATAAACAGAGAGACTGTAACCTCTTTGATTCAGTTAGTGAATACCATTTCTTTTCTTCATCATTAAGTTTTTCTACATTTATCAAATTTATTTTTATGTTTACATTGATAATAATTCATAAGTCACTCATAATATAAAATTACGAAAACAGATATTAACTTAACATTTTTACTTTTCACTTATTACTTTAAGCAACTTTAAGTCATAAGTAATAATTTTAAGCTTAGCCAAACGGCCTCCTACCCCCCCCCCAAAAACAGAAGTTGATATCGCATAGTACATATCACAACTATTAACAATTTTAATTTTTTTGCGGAGCTGGGAACCGGTTATCCAAAATTGAAGTACAATCTTTATTTTATTTTTTGTCAGGAAATCGAAGTACAAATTAGTTTTAAACAATCAGCTACTTAATTTTTTAAATTAGTACAACATTTTTCAAATCTCAAATGATATGGAATGATCATTTTATTGATCACTACGCCATAGATGGGCTATCGGAACATCTTTTTCATGGATGTTGCAAGAATGTGTTACCTTAGCATGTTATTTTAGACCTAATATAATATTTTGTTTTTTGTGTTACCTTAGCCACAAACGTGATGTTACTTTAGCTTCAAAAGTGTTGGTTGTTAGCAACATACATGATATGTTACCTTAGATCATTAATAAACTCAATTTTTAATTTTTTAACCAAAAATTTGTTTAATCATTTAAAAATCACATTTACCTTTAAATTAATTCATTTTATAAAAAGTAAGAGTTTACCAACCGGATGAGTTTTATTTTTAAATATCAAGGTATTTAATTATTATTATTATTTAGGTTCTATTTATTTATTAAATGTATAATAATGAATAAAAAAACAAAATCAAAAAAACAAAAAAATAATTGTAAAAACTGGAAAATAATACTTTCATTCTAGCACGGTTCCCAGTGAAATTTTTAGTGACCATATATCCCGCTTGTCTGAAAATAATTTTTTGAACACTTAAAACAAAAAAAATCATCTCTACACTCTCATTCTATCTACTCTCTCGCCTGCTCTCTCTCTCTCTCTCTCAAACCTCTCTTTCCCTCTCAATCTTCTCAATTAGTACGTTATTTTCTACAAATTAGGTTGCTGAATTGAATATGGCTTCGGTTTTGGGGCTTCTTCAAATTATGGTTTTTCAGATTATGGGTTCATTGTTTTGAGTTTAATTGATTCAGTTTTTGCACTTAAACTTCAACTATTTGCGGCTTATTTTCGATTTCAGGACTTCTCGAGTTTGGGCATTTGATTTGGGGCTTCTTAAGTGGATTTAGGGTTTCGATTAAGTGGATTTGGGGCTTCGATTTGTAAGTATTACCCCCTTTCTCTCCTTTCGATTGGTAGTTTTCAGTAGGGGTGAGCAAAACCGGATATCCGGTCCGGTTTTAAAATTCGGATCGGATACCTGGTTTTTCGGATTATGAAAAATCTATTCCGGATTCCGGTTCCGGTTTAACCGGATATCCGGAATTCGGATATCCGTTTAAATCGGATCGGAAATCGGATTATCCGGATCCGAAACAATTAAGTAAAATTTATTTTAGTTTGTATAAATAAATGAATTTTATTACATTTTCAATAATTTATCATTAACTTTACAAATGATAAATTAATTAATAAAATTTTATATATGATCATCTTATATTTTAACATTTGTATATTCATTTTTTTCCTAATTTTATTTTTACCTATCATAAACTACCATTCATTTCTTTAATGAGTTCTTATAAATATTTTTAAGAGATATTAATACTCCCTTTATCCCGTTTATATTGACCATAATTCCTTTTTTGCATGTTTCAAAAGTAGTGGTCACATTTCCTAAATAAAGTAAATTAGGTATTAATAATGTTATGTTTTTCAAAGTATGCAAACAATTGAGAGTAAGTTTGGCAATTGGCGGTTTTCACTTGATTGCTCAATACGTTCTTTTTGATTGATGGTCAATATAAACGGGATAGAGGGAGTAACACGCTAGCTCTCGAATTCATAATTTTAAGTGAAAATTATTATTAAAAAAAATGTTTTTCCATTGGCTTTGTTTTTTTTTAATATTATAATTTCTTAATTAATCAATCACTTTGGATAAAATGATTAAATAAAATAAAATATTTATCAAGTTTGATTTAAGAAAACTTACATGAGGTTAAGAAATTTTCATATACAAATATATATAATTGTATTTATAAATTCATACTCAAGTACATCCCTATTTACGTTTTTACACTTAAAATACTTATAAACTTAGGTGATACACAACAAATTCATTATTTTATTAGTGATAATACATTACTTAATTTAATATGTTCAATATTGATTATTTGTCCTGACAAAAAAATGTTGAATTATTTATCTACAATAAGTTCATTATTTATCAAATATATAATTTTTATTTAATAAATATTAAAGACCGGATCGGATCCGGATATCCGAATTTGTAAAAAGTTGTGATCAGGATCCGGATCCGAATTCATAAAAAAAAATCGGATCAGATATTCGATCGGTTTTTTCAGATCAAATATCCTAATTTCCGAATTTTAATAATCGGATACCAAATCGAATAATCCGATTTTCATATTTTTATGCTCACCCCTAGTTTTTGTACCGAAATCTTATTCCATTTTTAAGCGGATTGAATCCCATCATCAAAATCACTTACAATATGCTAGATTTTTGTACAATAAAATACTATTTAATTTTACTTTTTATTATTACTAGATGATAACTCGTGCGAAGCACGGGCTCGAAGATTTATGTTAAATAATTACTAATTTTTATTTAATTAAATATTTACAAAATTATATTACAAAAAATATAAAAAGAACTATGTTGTTTGCATAAAAAATTTATGCGATTAACAAAATATAAACTTAGATTGTTTAATAGAAGTGCATGGAAATACGTTTCGGTTGTTTTCATTGAAAAATATTTAGGATAATTGATTGTAATCTTTTTTTATTATAAGTTATAATAAAAAATAGGTCTTTTCTCATAAATATATTATCAAAAGTAAATTTTTTCAAAAATACAATCTTCTTTCAAAAATACCATCTTTCCTAACCCTCCCCCTCCCCCTCCCCCTTTCTGCCGACACATCCTTCCCGCCTGTGTCCTTTTTTTTTTTAAGGGTGGGATGCTATTTTGGTTGCAACCACATTCAACTTTTTTTTAAGGTGGGGTGCTTTTGGTGGATTTGGGTTTTAAGGCCCCGCCAGGGGCAATATTCAACCAAATGCAACCAAATTCAGATGCTATTTTGGTTGCAACCACATTCAACTTTTTTTTTAAGGTGGGGCGCTTTTGGTGGATTTGGGTTACAAGGCCCCGCCAGGGGCAATATTCAACCAATTGCAACTGAATGCAACCACATGCAACTAATTGCAACTGAATGCAACCACATGATGCAACTAAATTTCTGATTTCAAGTTCCATTTGTCAGTTGTCATTTTCGACCTCATTTTTTAACTATATATATATATATATATATATATATATATATATATATAGTTCAAAAATGAGGTCGAAAATGACAATTGACAAATGGAACTTGAAATCAGCAACTGAATGCAACCACATGCAACTAATTGCAACTGAATGCAACCAAATGCAACTAAATTCCTGATTTCAAGTTCCATTTGTCAGTTGTCATTTTCGACAATATTGCCCCTGGCGGGGCCCTGCAACCCAAAATCACCCCATCTTAAAAAAAGTTGAATTTGGTTGCATTTGGTTGAATATTGCCCCTGGCGGGGCCCTGCAACCCAAAATCACCCCATCTTAAAAAAAAAGTTGAATTTGGTTGCATTTGGTTGAATATTGCCTCTAGAGGGGCCTTGTAACCAAAAGCGTCCCACCTTAAAAAAAAGTTGAATGTGGTTGCAACCAAAATAGCATCTGAATTTGGTTGCATTTGGTTGAATATTGCCCCTGGCGGTTGCAACCAAAATAGCATCCCACCCTTAAAAAAAAAAAAAAAGTACACAGGCGGGAAGGATGTGTCGGCAGAAAGAGGGAGGGGGGAGGGGGGAGGGGGAGGGTTAGGGTTGGTATTTTTGCAATTTTGAAACTTAGGTTGGTAAAATTGCAATTAATTCAAGAAGATGGTATTTTTGAAAATAGAAACTTTAAACCTGGTATTTTTAGTAAATACCCTAAAAAATATTGCTAATACAATGTAAGAATTATAATAATAATAATAAGATTTCAATTTTATTATATTTTTTTTAAAAAAATAACATATAATCGTAGGGAAGAATGTTCTAGAGTAGTGTATAGAAACATGTTCTAGTTGTTCTCATTGAAAAATCTTTTGGAAAATTGGTCGTATTATTTTTTTATTCTAAATTATGGTAAAAAAAATTGCATTATGACTATAATAGGATTTCAATTTTTTATGATAAAAAATTGTATTATAATTATAATAGGATTTCAATTTTATTATTTTATTTAAAAAATAACATAGAATTGTAATGGAATACGATTCTAGGGATGGAACTATTTTTTTATTTAAAGTTGTAATAAAAGAATTATAATTACAATAGGATTTCTATTTATTAAAAAACAACATAGAATTATAGTAAAAATAGAATTATATGGATGAAATCAAAATACGGTACGAACCAAAAGTGATGACGTTAAAGGGGTGTTCCTTGAAAAATCTTTTGAAGAATCGATCAATGTTTCAATGCACCAAAAAACAGGTACCAAAACTTTCAATGTTTCGCTTATAACCCGTGCAATGCACGAGTTTATTATATTATATTATAAATTTTATTTAATATTATAATTATATTTTTTATAATCATTATTTTAATAATTTTTAATTTTTTTAAATATAATTTAATATACTCATGTTTAAAGATTATATTAATGTTTCCTTATTATAAACAATATATATGATTTTTAATATATTTTATTAATAATTGAGAAATATGATGTGATATTTTCGGGTATATATTAATGATTGTAAGATTTGTTGTAAATTAAAAAGGTAACGTGTTTTAATTATAAAGGACATATTAATGATGGAAATATATGATACGCTTGATGTTTTTATATGTTTATAAAAGGTAATATGTTCAACTAAAAGTAAATGTGAAAAAGGTAATCGATTAATTATCATTAATTTAGATTAGTTTTAAATTAAAAAGGTAATGTGTTTTAATTTGAAAGAAAATATTAACGATCGAAAGATATGATACGATTGATTTTTTAGGTATTTATAAAAGGTAATATGTTCAACTAAAAGTAAATGTGAAAAAGGCAATCGACTAATTACCATTAATTTTATTATATTAATGTGAAAAAGACAATTGACTAATTACCATTAATTGTATTATCTTAATCGACTAATTATCATTAATTATAACGTGTTTTAATTGGAAAGAAAATATGAATGACGGAAAGATATGATACGATTGATGTTTTTAGGTGTTTATAAAATGTATTATCTCGACTAATTACCATTAATTATATTATGTTGTTATTTATTTTAGGTGTATTTATGTTTCTTTATAATGAAGGGTAAATAAGTAAATTCACTTAGTACCAAAAAACAAGTACCAAAACTTTCAATGTTTCGGAATTTATATAATAGTATAGATTTTTTCTAACAAGTTACTACGACGAAAAGTAAAGGAGAAGCTATTAATAAATAAAAATTAATGTAAATATTACTTCTAGTTTTATCTAGTGGTCAAAAAAATGTTCCATTTCTTAAAAATCGTCAATAATTCTTCGATTTGTTGTTGAAAAATGTTTGATTGATTTGATTTTTAAAATTCGTTTATTGTTATGAATTATTTTTGAATGAATATTTATATTATAAATTAGGTTAATATATTAAATATAATTCAAATATTAAAATTTATCCAATTTTTGTTCCAATTTATCATTCCAATAAATTCATTAACTTACCAATAAATTGTTATTAGATATCAAAATCGATTTATTCCAATTTTAAAATTTTCATGATTTTATCTCGTTTATGTTACACCGTTGATACTTCAGAAGTGATATTAATATTGTGAAGGATAATCGATTTATATCTCTCTTAGAGCAAGTCCAAGAGTGTCCTAAACTAATGTCTTAAGTTAAAATATAGGACATTTAATGAAAAGTGATGATCCAAGAGTGTCCTAAATATGCCTTAAAATGCTAGGACATGTATCACCTTCCTTAAAAATAAAACTGTCCTAGACAATCCTCATTTACTTTCTAACAATAAAAAATTATTTTCCCCCAACATTTTTTTCCCACTTTTTCCCCTCCCTCCATTTTCTTTATTAGAAGCGTCACTTGCTGTATTATTATTTTAATAATAGGGAATGTGAATAAGGGAGAAAATGCCCAAAATGTCTAGATTTGAAGCCCCATGACCTGATATGCCTATATGCGGGAGCAGTGGCCCGATTTACCCACGTGTTACGCATCTCCTGAATGCGTGTATGATGATACGCATGATCAGTATGCGCAACACAGATAACGCATCTGAGAGATGCGCAATGACGTCAGCTAACGTCATTATCTCATTTACATCAATGGAGTCGTCTGAGCTCCAAAATCGCCCGAAAATCGCACTCATTCGTTCTCGTTATTCCGGCTATTTCCATTGATTCTGAGATAATGAAAAGAAAGACCATGTCTGCGTCTCCATTTATTGATGACTGATTTTTGTGTTTTGGCCCCGCAGGGACGTGCACAAGCTCTCGGAAAATGGATTTGGTTTTGGGGTTTTGAAATCCGGCGAAACAATCGAAAAAAGAGGGATATAGGCATATAGAGGAGGACAAGTCGATCAATTTGGTATATTGTATGGTATCGTTCGATGCCTGTAGGTGGTGAAAAGAGTGGTTGACGTTTTCGACAAAAACTCGCCTCCGACAAGAGGAAGAAGACGATGAACAGTGGTGATGGATACGCATGTTGAACATGCGTATCACCTATCACGCATGTTCAACATGCGTAACCCTTGCTGATTTTCACGACACAATCTTCATTTTGTGAAGGACACGCATGTGTCAAAGGAGTGTCCGGACACTCCTTCCCCACATGCGTGTCTCGTGGATAAATAGGGCCATGTATTCCGGAAATTGGTATTTTAGACCATTTATTTTGGGAGGTGGGCATTTAGGGCCATCACCCTGAATAAGGATTGTTGTTGGAGTGCATGTTTTAAAGTAATATTCTAAATTACTAGAACACTATAATTTATAATTTTTATAAGGCAACTATTAGGACACTCTTGGACTTGCTCTTAGTTATTAAAGATCCATTTGTGTAGAGAAATAGTATTTACGTGAATATTTAAATTTGTTATAATTGATGCTTTCTGTGAAAATTAATATGTTGCAAAATCATGGTTTTGGATCAGCTGTTATCTAAGTCGTAACTTAAGAAATTAACAATGATGTGGTCATTTTAAAGAGCGCGATGGAATACTAGATTCGATTGTTGTTCATTTCAAAATTTATATAAAAATTAATATTATTAATGTTAAGAAATATTTAAAAAATTAACATTAATAAAAAAATTCAATAAGGTTCATAATTCTCATGTCAGACGTTCCTCCTGTATAGTAAGATAAATCTTTCTCGTTTTTATGTGTGTGCATGCGTTCTTTGCGATGAGTAATCTTGTGGACTCAGGACTCAGGAGTGGTGTAAAATTCACGACTACAATACATTCCCTTCGTCCCAAAATACATGTTCTTTTTCTAAAAAATACACATTTTAAGGTAAATGTTAGTTGAATAATATTTTCCAACTAATACCTTAATTAATATACATTGAAAAATGAGAATAGTGTTAAGTTTGAAAAAAGTCAAATTTTAGATATAATAAATGTAGGAATAGTTTTGGAAAATCACCTTAAATTTGTATTGAAAAAAGAAAAGTGACATGTATGATGGGACAAATTTATTTTTCAAAAGGAACATGTATTTTAGGACGGAGGGAGTATGATTTTTCAGTTGGGTCTACACAATGTATGAATGGAGAACAAAACCGCAAAATCAAAACTAGCCGATCATGAAGAAATTGAGATAGCCCAGTGGGCTTAAAGTGAACAACGTTATCTATATACTCTTAAAGTGTAATGAGGAATTTACCCAATGGCCCATGACCCATTTTTGTACTAAAATGAAGCTATTTTGGTAAGTATCCACGGATAATCCATTTACCCACCTAATACTTTACCCATTTTATAGTTAATATAGTAATTAATTTGAATTTGAAATAAATCAGTTATGGAGATTATATCTCAATCAAATCTTCCTTAATTTTCTCGATCCGTTTCTTCTTCCTTTTCTACCAGCAATCGTTACTTTCATTCTTTTTGGAAAAACCAATATGCAAACCTAACGATTAAAGCATGTTCTTAATTTAATAGATTTTTCTTATTTGTTCTTCTTATATTGCAGGTTCGATTTCGTAGATTGAATTTCGTTCGATGTTACTACTCATATTAAGGTTGTTAAACTTTCTTTTCTCTGTACGTTTCATCGATTAATGATATTTTTTTGATGTTTGATCATAATATAGTGTTGTTTCAGTGTTGCAGATCGGTGTCGATATAGTTTCGAGTTAGTCTCTCTCTACACCAAGTTCTATGCCGAGTTTGTCTCTCTCTACACCAATTTCTATGTTTCAGTATTGCATTTTTTATAATTATCTGCCATGATTTTGTCAAGTACTGTGTGTTTTTGTTTTACAGCCTAACTGTTTGATTGAAGTTCTGAGATAAAAATACTATGTTTTATGTTGATTTTGTGTACATGAGTTATGTGGTTTACTGTTTGGCTGAGGTTATGTATTCAAGTCAATAGATTGTTTCTGTGCCATTACCATTTACCAAGATAGTTATTACTTCCATTGTTTCTCATATAATGCACATCAATTCCCAAAATTCGGTTTATTTTTGAATTTTGAATGGCTTTTGATTTGAACACAATCATGAAAACTAATTGATTTTTGCCTTATTACCGGGCTCCCAACCTCAGAATCGGTTTCATTTTTTATGCTATCCTTATTGTGCTTGATTCTATGATTCGTATGCGTGCCGGTTAGCATATCAATTCCTGATTAATGGCTACTTGGTATCGATCTGTATATAATATTTTTTACTTGCTGGTACATCTACTGTAATATGTAACTATGATATCCTCATTAGTTTTTTTATCCTTTTTATTGAATAATTGTTTTGTGGTATACTTCAAAAATCTAAATCAGAAATTTCGTAAATACTGGGATCTTGTTAGGAACTATATTGGCTTGCATTGATTTTTTGAGGTTTTGTCTTTTTACTGATTTAGTCGTTTGTCACAGGAAATGGTCGGAAGAGAAATTCACCTGCTCCACACTCTCCTTATTCATCAAAATATGGTAATGTATTGTTTGATAATCATGTTTTGTGATACAACTTCTAAAACTTTTTGATGAATGTAGATTACAAACTTTGCTTTGGAATTTGAATAATGTAAAATTTCTGATTCAGAACTCTGCCATGAATAATTGTATAAAACCAAAATTTTTGATTCAGTTTATTGTTCCTTAAGTCTGATTCATTTGCAAGGTTGAAACCAAAATTTTTGGTTGCAAATGAATCTCTTAATGATGATGATTTGTGAATTTGCGGTGCAAAATACAATTTTGATTGTGCTAGAAAGAAAAACACAAAATTGATGGTCGATATAAAATTCTAGATAAGAGTACACCTGTTAAGGAAAAAGCTAACTGTGCCATCTCAATTACAATGCCAATTGGATAAAGATTATGTTTTAATTCAATTGCAGTTTTGTTGAAACTTCCACAAGCAAATCTGCAGTATCTCAATGACTGTGAAAAGGAAGAACGAACTGATATGAAAGCGAGGCTCAAATCATTCTCAAATTTGTGTAAGAAACATTTACATAATAAAATCTTTTCAAAGTCAATCTAGATTGTTCTCATTTTATTATAGTCGATCTAATCACAATTATTATATTCTATAGTTTTAGAGCTTAACTTACACCGTACCAGTGATTTTGCGTTTTCAACTGGCAACCTGTTTTGTTTAATACAACACATGCCTTATTTATGCGCCATACCTATTAGAATGATGCATTTTGAATAAAAGGATTGGTTAATGTCAGGCCTCCTAATTTTTGCACCGCAAAAGATCATATAATATGAACTTTGATTTCATCTGGCAATTCTAGGTATGTTTTATTCTTTTTCTATTTCATCCGGCGGGTAACTTTTTAATAGTTATCATCAATTTTTTTCCTCTTTCAGTTGAAATGCTTGCCTTTAAAAGTTTCTCTTGCATCTGCATTATTAAATCATATGGCTGGTCCGAAGATTGTGGAAAGTAGACTACTTTGTCTTTGTTATTATTCCTATAATGCTCTAAAGATCATTAGGGATCTTGCTACAAAATTTCTGTATAGTTTCGATTTGGCAAGCATCAGTTTTGAAAATTTTTGTTATGTTTTTCCGATGGGCTCCCAACCTCAGAATCGGTTTCATTTTTTATGCTATCCTTATTGTGCTTGATTCTATGATTCGTATGCTTGCCGGTTAGCATATCAATTCCTGATTAATGGCTACTTGGTATCGATCTGTATATAATATTTTTTACTTGCTGGTACATCTACTGTAATATGTAACTATGATATCCTCATTAGTTTTTTATCCTTTTATTGAATAATTGTTTTGTGGTATACTTCAAAAATCTAAATCAGAAATTTCGTAAATACTGGGATCATGTTAGGAACTATATTGGCTTGCATTGATTTTTTGAGGTTTTGTCTTTTTACTGATTTAGTCGTTTGTCACAAGAAATGGTCGGAAGAGAAATTCACCTGCTCCACACTCTCCTTATTCATCAAAATATGGTAATGTATTGTTTGATAATCATGTTTTGTGATACAACTTCTAAAACTTTTTGATGAATGTAGATTACAAACTTTGCTTTGGAATTTGAATAATGTAAAATTTCTGATTCAGAACTCTGCCATGAATAATTGTATAAAACCAAAATTTTTGATTCAGTTTATTGTTCCTTAAGTTTGATTCATTTGCAAGGTTGAAACCAAAATTTTTGGTTGCAAATGAATCTCTTAATGATGATGATTTGTGAATTTGCGGTGCAAAATACAATTTTGATTGTGCTAGAAAAAAAACACAAAATTGATGGTCGATATAAAATTCTAGATAAGAGTACACCTGTTAAGGAAATATTCCATGTCTTCCGGAAGTATTCCTTTTTCAAAGTACCAGTGCTGCTAACACTCCAAAGGAAACACAGATTAATGGTATGACCTTCAAATTCTAGAATATAAGGTTAACAAAGTTTTTTGATGTATTTGTTCACATTTGAATGTTTATCTCCTTCATTGATATAAGCAAGTTGTCAACTATCCCTGTCCCCGTTGAATCCAAACATGCCAACATTATCAAAAGCGTGTCTGATGCACAGTATCGGACCGTGAACAGAGGTTTGCAAACTTACTCATTGATAACCATATTTTGTAAAAACTCATTAAAGGCTCATTACATATCCTGGTGTAATTTTGTTTCCAGGTTTTCCAAAACCATCATCCTGATAGAAGTTAAATGTTAATTTCAAGCATGTCTGAGTGCTAGCAAATACAGCTAGAAATAAAGTAGGTTTTGTGCTAATGGTCTTGCTAGACCAGCCCTTTCACTTACAAATTAAAGAGCAGATGAAGTTGTCATTGATGGAATGATCTGAGCAACACACATGGGCGAACCAGAATGTAGGCTAGGGGGTCAAAACCAGGTAAAATGTGGTTGTTTTAAGAGGAAGAAGTACAGTTAAAATTCTAAGAGGTGGGCCTGCAAACAAAAATAAATCAAGAGAATTTGGAAGGTCTGATAGATGGTTTAAGTGTCGTTAAGTATGGCAGAGGTTTTAAGCAAATAGATCATCTTATGTTCGTTGAAGATGTTGTGGTGGAATGGGTAATGTTGAAGGAAATCAAAATGGTAAAAACGAAAAAAAGTCTTGCAACTAATTTTGATTCAGGGTAAAGTGGTGACCAAAAGTATTTTGTAAGTTTGTACAAGCATGAACGAAGGGATGTTTGTCTTGCTTTTTTTTGTTGGTTTAAATATGTAACTTCTATGTTTTCTTTGTTGGTGTTGATGTGTAAGTTTTATGTATGAAGAATGAAGAAAAAGTATAGGGAGGATTACCAGACCCAAATATGGAGCTAATGGATGTCAAGCAAGTCGAGTTGGCAATGTAAAGAGCTGAAAATGTATCGTGGTTCCCTGATGCTATTAGTGGCGGGTGCTATGATTTTTGTTCTTTCCTGTTTTTGTTTGGTAATGTATTTGTTCGAGTCTGAAGGACTATGTCAAAGTGTATATTTGTAAAGTTTGTTAAGTATGGTATTAAGCTAATATTCTCAGGCTGTACTATTTTCATATATCTCTGGGAAAATTAAAAAAGAATTTTTATGTTCTGGAATTTGATATGTGATTTAGGAGCAAAAAGATACTAATAAGTATTTAGTTTTTGAGTAATCTAGAATTAGAATTTAAGACCAATTAGAGTGAAGTTTAAAGAATTTTAAACGTATGATTTTGTTTGCTAAACATTTGAATTAGAAATATGTAGATTTTTTCAAAAAAAAACACACAGATCAAAATTTCAAATATTAAAATGCATATTTTTTAAAAATTGAAATTGTAATAAAATTAAGCTTTACAAATTTTACAAATAAAATGAAGTGTTCAATAAGATAAGTTTTCATATTCAATTTGTTATAAAATACTTTTTATATGAAATTACGAAAATGTAATTTATTTTGGTTGTAAGATAATAATTAAATATATAATAATAATTAATTTACCTATGTAACTTAACTTTTACTATTAATTAATAACTAATATTAGGAAAATAAATTATAAAAAAACCATTAAAAATATATTTTTGATAGTGCTTTTAGATTTAATTTTAAGTTAATCAAAATTTAATAAGTAATGTATGATGTTTGGTCAAACTTTAAATATACAAGTCGCCTCTAGAAAGTATAACATTTGAAAGTATAACATTTGTAATTAAGTTGAATCCAAGAGGATACAGCTGATATTGATCCTTCCACAATCTAACCTAATGATGGAGGAATTATAAAGGCCTATAAACTTTTGTAATTTTATGATTGTTTGTTTAATATTTGTAATTTAATTGGACAAATTTTGGTTGAAAAATAAAATTTACTTTTTTATAATTGTAAAAAGTAAAAAAATTGAATTTTAAAAATAAATAATATATAAATTTTAGAGAAAACTGGGCCTGACCTCAGGCAATCTTTCTGACGTTAAAAGGTTTTCTTCCTATAAATCAAGTAAGTGGCCCCGCAGGGGCAATTTTATAAATATAAATTTTTTTATTAGTAATTTACATATATAGCCTTAGAATATATTGTAAATCCTGAGGACAACCTCAGGCACCTCAAGCCCTAAATTTTAATAATATACTTTTTTACTTATTTGTTCAGATAATGTGTTATTATTTTAAACTTTAATTCCTAAATTCATATCAAGGTAATTTTAAATTTATGAAGGATGACCTGTTCAGATAATGTATTTATAAGAATTCTAATAATTAACATTTAGGATGTTGTGAAATATTTCCAATATTTTACCAACTATATTAATTTTTATATAAATGAGTTTTTAATTTGCCGAGATATTACGAAATGGATTTTATGTAAAAAAAATATCACTTGGATGTCATTTTGAAATCCTTGAAAAACTTCGATTTTTATGTATTGTTTTTTAGATGTTCTAATGTTTTTTCATAATTAATGAATGGAGTGAATTACCTTAGATATAATTTTTGTTTTATTATTTAGTTATTTTATTCTTCATTTTTAGTAATTTTATTCTTTGTTTTGTTTGAACTTTTTAAAAGAGGAACCGTTTAAACTGCGAGGCATCGTCGTAAGGCGATGCCGAGAAACCTTTTACGCAATTTTATAATTTTTACAAAATTATAAGTTAAATATTAAAAAATTTATCGTTGGACGAACGATAATAAAGATAATTGTTAATTTATTATGATTAAACATAAATATAAATTGAATGAGATGAATATTGTGACAAATAAAAATAATAATTATTTAAAATAAAATTTATGTAAGAAATGCTTTTTAATTTTAAATAAAATTTTGTATTTTCTTTACCGATAATTAATTTATAATGAATCTACACATTATAAAATAATTAAACTTGAAACTTTGTTTTTAGTACTTAATTCTTTTTTAGATTAACTTTTGTAATTTTATTGTGTTTAAATTGCGAGGCATCGCCGTTAGGCGATGCCGAGAAACCTTTAACTCACGACGATGCCGAGAAACCTTTAACTCAATTTTTTTATACATTATATCCATAAATTGGATGAGGTCAATATTATGATTCATGAAAATAATATAATCTTTTAAAATATGATATCAAAATTTAATAAATTTATTATAATTTTTAGATCACGCGGTGCGAGCAAAAATCCCTATATATGTGATTGTAAATAAAGTTATTGTAGTTTATGTTTTCAAGAATATTAATAAATATATATATATATATATATATATATATATATATATTATGAAGTCATGTTATTAAATGGAAACTTTAGTTAATATAATTGAGCAAATTATTTTTTTGCTTCATAGTATTAGAAATTACAAAGAGAATTTTACACCAAAACAGATTAAAGTGAGACTTATTTGAGATAGATACACCCGTCTCCAAATTTACTAATTATAAAGTTTAAAAATTGCGAAAAATAATTATATTTAGAATAAAAAAACACAACACAACATACTCAGAGCACCCAAGCCCAAGGGTAGAGAGGCTATTTCCAGTTTTTGACCCCCGGCAGGAGTCGAACCCGTGACCTCACGGTTCACGGGTTGGGCACTTACCACTGCCAACTCAACCCCTTTAATTATATTTAGAATGTGATTGTAAATAAAGTTATTGTAGTTTGTCTTTTGAAGAATTTAATAAAAATAATATTTATGAAGTTATGTTATTATATTCAAATTTTAATTAATGTTAATGAGCAAATTAAATTTTCGCTTCGTACAGTTAGAAAATGAGATTCAAAGTTAAAATCATAAATTATCTTTGTTCAATTCCTTTTCCTATAATATAAATATAACCGTGTTGACAATTCTTACAAAATTATTTAATTTAAATATCATCACCTTTATCGTCAAAAATCACAAAAACTTATGTACACAACTCATACTTCAAACTAATTATAGAATGTCAACGCATACTTATATATGTTTTTATGATTTTTTACTATTAAAATTTATCGTCAAATTTATTGTCAAAAGCACATAAGTTTATACACACAATTTTTACATGTTATAATTTAAAATAAATGTTTGTTACTAATAAAATTAATATAACATTTTTTTATATTAAAAATTTTTAAAAAATGTATAAAAATAAAAATATATAGAGCGCGCGTAGCGCGGGCAAAATTCCCTAGTTCTTATAAGACAAGATAAAATTTATGGAATTGTTAAATATACTTGTAATTGTAATATATTTTTGGTCCTTTTGGATAAAACTGTGATTAGAAAAAACAGATAAAATTTAAATTTAAGGACTTCATTTAGCTAGAAGAGCTGAAGATTTTTCTTTTCATGGTTTTTTAATACACAGAAACTTATTAGATTAATTAAAACAAGAACTCGAGATTTATAAAATCAGATACATCATATCGGTTGCTAGTTGCTACCTACATATGCTTAAATCTCGAGACCATAACGAAAAGAAAACTATTACAGTAATTATCAAGTAAGAAAACGTGGAGTTTTAAATATCGAACCCATACCCTTATCTTTTAAAAACTTTTAATTATCAAGTAAGAAAACGTGCAGTTTACCGATACAAATTTTTGTCCTCACATAAATTTCGGTGTAAAATTTGGTGAAATAAGTTGTACTCCTATCAAATACATATTCTATTTGTTTCCTTTTATATGATACTATTTGATTTTTATACACCCGTCAATACGTTTTGTTATTTAAAATTATAATTTTTTTATTTTAATTTTCTAAATAAAAGTAAATAAAAAACAGTCATATTACATAGAAAAATGTTAACCACAACCCTTAGGGCTATGGTTAAGGTGTTATGCAGTAGTTTTTAATTGACTAAAGGTTGTGCCCACTTGCAAAAAAGTATGTGCCCCATACATTCATATAAATCATCCAATAAAAATCTACCACATGGCAAAAATTAATCGTTAAACATACCCCTAAGAGCTGTTGTTAACATGACCCTATTACATGGCATCAACAGCCAATAATTTCAAGTTCAAATCGCAGTGGCAAAAGAACCTTATTCATCAAATATTTTCATAGTATCGTTAAATTACTTTATTCCTTCTTTTTTAGGGAACTTTATTCTTTTCTTTGCAATTTTTTTTATCGAATCAATACTTAATACTACGAATAATATATAAAAACATTTCTTCTCGGAAATAAGGGGGAAAAAAATTAAAAATAATCTTTACATTTTTCAAATCATGATGTCATCCACGTTGGTATAAGTGTATAACTAACGTCCATGTATTGTGTATACGTCAGACTGCTAAACTGTGGGTAATATTTCGGAGGATCCGAACCCGATATCCGTATAATCAAACAACGAATCAACCGCTACAAACTCGCTAACATTACTATTACTATCGTATCCAAAAACGTCGTCGTTTAACTCAAACCCAAACGAGTCATAATCATCAAATCTCCACAACTCACTGAGTCCGACCGAGTCGGTCGCAACTCGGAACAACTCAGTCTCATTTTGCTTCTCGTCAGAGACACTCGGCGGAATACCGAGATCATCATCGGAAGCTCCGAGAAGGAAACCGATATCCGGCCGAGACTCGCCGGAATTCGACTCGTTCGCCGGAAATGGACCGGAGATTTCCTGTTCAAAGCTCTTCATGAACGAGTCGAGGTCTTCACTCGTTGTGCATACATCCGAGTCGTCGAGGTCATCTAGGAAATCTTCTTTAATTCTCTTTAACTCGGACTGAGTCGACTCGGTTAACTCGTTGGCTTCAAAGTCATCACGAACTCGCTTCTTGCAACTCACTGAGTCCATGTATGTATTGTGTGTAATGAAAATAAGTAGATGTTTGAGATGTATAGAAAGGTGATGTGGTGAGGAGGCAATGGATGTGAGGAAAGCTTATATAGTGGTGAGTAGCGCGTGGATTTAAAGGCGCGTGGGAGTGGTAGTTTTGGATTTTAATGTTGTTTTTCAAGTTTGTTTGTTTAGAGGATTGTTGTTGGTGTCTGCATTTTTGGTGTGTGGATGTGAATGCGATGCCGTTGTGAATTATTAATTGGATTTAATCTGTGGTTTTTTAGCTTAGTCTAGTCAAAATCTGCGAGGAAGGATTACATATTCAATTACGCCTCGAGATTTGTATTCCTATTTGTTATTCTTACTACTAGTACATTTTTTTCCCGAACAAAATACTCCCTCCGTCCCCGTTTACATGGGGATAGACACGGAAACCAAGAAAATGTGTAAAAAATGAGTAAAGTTAGATGAAAAGTGGGTAAAGTGGTGGGACCTATTAATATTTAATTATATATTTGAGATAGTGGAGGAAAGTAGTGGGTGTAATAGTGTTTTTTATTGTTAAATATATGAGATAGTGGGTGTAATAGTGGGAGAAATTTACTATTTTTGGAATGTAAAGAAATGAGAGGGACACCCCAAAATAGTAACTGTAAAGAAATGAGAGGGACATAGGGAGCAGGATTTTAGTAACTTAATAATAGTATATTCTTAAGGGTTTTGGTCCCTAACAATCGTTTGTCAGGGATCGGTTATATAACAATCGGTTTCTAAATTGTTGGATCGTTGATCCAACGGCCCCCCTGGATTAAAAAAAAAAAATTACTGCCCGCTATAATTTTCCGCGGATAGCCAGATTGCCTGTCCGCGGAAATTTTCCGCGAATATGCAGCGAAAATTTTCCGCGAATATGCAGCGGACAATATATTTTTTTTAATTTAATCTCAGCCGTTGGATCAACGATCCAACAGCTGTGGAACCGATTGTTAAATAACTGGTCCCTGACAAACGATTGTCAGGACCCTATTCTTAATACCAATAAGAATGTCACTTCGATTAAATACTCAATCTGAAATTGAATATGATATTTTTGTCAATCCCATCGACGTCATCCCTGAAATTAATATCATCACAATTGATCTTCACATAATTAATTTAAATGATATTTCAATGTTTGGAACTTTCAATTGCACCCACTGAAATGGGAGGGACGAACGCCCTCATAGTAAGAACAACCTTTCATCCTCAAATATTGAAATAGAATTATACTTTACAGAACAACCTTTCATCCTCAAATATTGAAATATAACTAGCATAAAAACCCGTGCGAGGCACGGGTCACTATTTTAAATTGTATTTTTAAATTAAATTGTGCATGATCAATGTCTTTCAAAATACTTCATGTGATTAATTAATGGAATTTTGCTTGTTAATGACACATATGTGATTATTGTGTACTTATTTAAGTATGTTCAAGTTTGTAATCGGAAAATTAATATGAGTAATATTGATAGTAGTCATGTTAATTTTTCTTTTTTACGAGTCATATAATAGAATTCGAGTGTTTTATAGGCATCGTCTAATTAAGAGGATTTTTCAGAACACTTACAATACTAAACTGTTCTTCCACTTCTTTGAAAATGATACATCCATTTAGTTCGATCTTCAATAATATTCAAGATACAAACTAAATAGGCTTCAAGATATTGCATTATGCGAATGTAGGTTTTACTCTTGATATTAATAAAAAACTTCGTAAATCTTCAAATATTCTACTCAGGCCTTGCGCTTTCACTTAAAACTATCTTTCCAACTCTTTCATCTATTTTCTTCTAATTTCTTCATTTTAAGCATCCTTTGTCCTTTACTATTCCTCTGTACGCTAGAATTGTAAAACACCATATAATTCTAATTGACTGAATAAATATATCTTGTGTAACTACAAGCTTATCACACTCTAGAATATTTTTTCGTACTTTTATCATCATAAGTTAAAGTTGCTCATATGCCTTATGTTCGTGATTTAACAATGAATTAATCATTTCTTTTTTCAAATACAGTTTCATCCAAAGATCCTAATTGAAGTGAACAGATAGACCAAAGACTTGAATGAGTTTGTTATTTTTCTTAGCGAATTACGAGCCTCTAGCTAGCTTTACTTATTTTCTAAAATTTATTATAATTTTTTAATTGATATTTTAATTATTTAAAAAAATTCAAAATTTTTACCTTTAATCAATTGTGTCTTGGTAAATAAATATTTGATAAATCAATAAATTCCTCAAATAAATAATTTATATAGTTCTATATATTGACATCGATAGAGAATAATATTAATAAATGATATAACATAATATACTATAATCTGAATCAATAAATGTAAAAACAAAATATAGCCAAGAATTGTTATTATGTTGATTATTATTATTATTATTATTATTATTTTAAAGTTTAATTTAGCTCCAAATTTATTTACAAATGTATTACTATTAAGACATTCACATATTACGTGTATTATTTATAAACACATGTGACATTGTGGCGTAGTGACAAGAGCATGCATAAGTTACTTGATAGATTCCCATGAACAACACTTTTTTTAATAAAAATGTGTTGGTGTTTTAGCTAAGTTTAATTTAGCTCCATAGTTATTTACAAATGTATTACTCTTAAACGACATTGACTTATTATGTGTATGGTTTGAAAACACATGTGACATTGTAGCATAGTGGTAAGAGCATGCCTAAGTTATTTGATAGACTCAAGTTCGATTCCCATGAACAACACATTTTTTAATAAATATTAAACATGAGGGCAAATTGGTATTTTCATGTGCATTAAAAAATCTCACATTTTCTTCTTGTGTTGGCCTATTATATATATAATAGATAGATTATACTTTACATACACATTAAAATTCATGTCAATCAGTGAAAAAAATTATAAAAAAATGAGAATGATTCAGTAGATGAACGGTATTCTTTTTAACTATGTGAAAATTAGGTCGAAGAATGGTTTTTAGAAAAAAAAAACAAAAATGAGGTCATACGAAATTAATCAATTGAATCAATCAGAAATAAATATTAATAAATCAAAATTAATTAAAAAATATTTTTTATTTTTAAAATTTTGAAAAAAAAAGACTTTATAAACAATACGGAGTATATTAGTATCACATGCGTATAAGTTAATTTATTGAATAAATCCTTTAATAATTCCTAATACACCAATTTTTCTCTCAAATGGAATTATTCTATTCATTAATACCAAATATGGGCTAATGATATACTAATTTTTTTTTTTAATCAAATGAGTTATAAGTGTGGTACAAATTATAAAGAAATAGGCAACATGTGACCAAACATCAACAAACATGCCCAAACATCAACAGTACCTCAACTTTCACCACTAGGCTAGGAACTCGCCATGACTATATAGTGGTTTTCATTAAATAAACAACAACACAACGTACTCAGTATATCTCGCATGAGCAGGGTCTGAGGGGGTAGAATGTACGCAATCATGCCCCTACACAAAGGTAGGGAGATTGTTTCCGGTTTTTGACCCCCGGCAGGAATCGAACCCGTGACCTCACGGTTCACGGATTAGGCACTTATCACTGTGCCAACTCAACCCCCTTCAGTGGTTTTCATTAAATCATAACACTTAAATTACCAACATCAAATCAATGATATATAATGTTTTTATTTAAACCTTTTGGTAGCTTCATGATTTTTAAATAAAATTACATATCATATATGTTAATTAAACTAATTGCGATTAATGTTGATTAATCAATTTGATTCATCATCGAATATCCGATTAATAATTACAAAATACGTTTACCATTCAATTCTGATTTCCGTCTTTTAAAACACCAATATATATATATATATATATATATATATATACACACGTTTGCTAATAAAATTTTACTATGTTATAGCCCGTGCGATGCACGGATTTTTTTTAATATGTAATAAATTTGTTTGATGTTACAGTTATATTTTTTAATAATCATTATATGAAATAATTATATTAATTTAGTTTGTATAAATTATATAAATTTAATTAATGATATGCATTGTTTAAAACTTATATTATGAAATTTTAAATTAAATATGTCATTGACGATATTCGAAACTTAAATCTTTGGTACAGTAATGTAATTATTAGATCTAACCATTCTTATGTATTATTAAAAATTTATCAATCATTATTCGTTGTATATGGATTTTTAATGTATATTTTATTGGTGATAGAATAATATATATTGTGATATCTTTGAGTATATCGTATTTTAATTAAAAAAGAAATATTAATTATTGAAAAATATGATATTTTAGGTGTTTATAAATGGTAATATCTTCAATTAAAAATAAACGTCTTTTAATTAAAAAAGGTAATTAGCTAATTATTATTAATTACATAATTTTATTACTTATTTATTTTAATAATTATGATAACTGTACTGAAAATTAAATATCAAATTTTTCAATATTTCGGTTTTAATATAATAATATAGATTTATTTTTGAAAAAAGTAATAATATTATTTATACTCAACTTCAAGTAAAGTTAAATTTTTGAATATTAAACCAGTCAAGCTTGAAATGAATTAAGGTTTGCGAGTCTACTTGTACTTCGTTTTTGTGTTTTTTTTTAAAACTTGCTTTTCCTTTTTGTTCTTTCACTTTTTGAAATCCAAACTTTTATTTGAGCTTTGTACCTAAAATTTAAGGCCTTGTTTGGTTCCATGTAACCCCAACACAGTAACTTGACTTCCTTGTAACTTGGACAATTACATCGTTTGGTTGTATACACATGGAGGAACTGAGAGTTGCGTGGTACTTGTAGTTACAGCAAAACACGGGAACCCACTTACCTAGGTCATGGGTGGTCATTGTAAGTTACATAGCTGTCTATCAATTATCCTTTATTAAAAACTATATAATATTATGCATATGCATAATAAATTAATTATATCCTTAACTATAAAATATACTTTAAAATCTAAAGTAAAAAAATATTATATTTACAGTATATTTTATAATATAAATTTTTTGTGTCAAAATATATATTGCATTTATTATATGTTCATATTACAAAAATTGATCATAAAATTATTGAAAAATTTTATATGTGTAAATTATTTATTTATTAAACTGTAAATTGTACATGTAACTAGTTATTAAATTAAAAAAAATTGAAAAAAGGTTATTAATTTTAATTTTATTTTTATTATATATTTAATCTTATTTTAAGTGCATTAAGAAATTTCATTTGTGTTACTATTTTATTTAAAACAAGTAATAATAAATTAGTATTTTTACTCATTTTAATAGGCATTCTACTATTTTAAAATCTCTTATTTGTTTTTTATTTTGAATGTTCTGTAAAAATATATCTTTTTTATTTTAATACTACTTTTCATAAATTTCTTTATATATCTAAATAAATTACTTTCATTATCAAACAAAACAATTAAATATGTAATTTGTAGTTACAGACTCATAAACCAAACACATGTTTTTTATTTTCCTAGGAACTAAATGTCCCGTAACCTACTTTCAAGGAACTGTAAGTTACAATGGAACTATAAAACCCGATAACCAAACGAGGCCTAAATGTGCATAACCTTATTTTTTTTTTATTTTTTTTTTTTGAAGTATGCATAACCTTATTAAAATAAAATTCAAGATTTCAGAACACTGGTTGAAATAACTAAAGTCACGTGAATGAGCCCCGATGTGCGTGGACGCCGTGGAGTAAAATATGGGTCATGCTCATGCATTGTAGTTGTACAATTATTGAGTTGGACACACGTATGCTTTATTGTCTGTCACGAATATTTTGATTTTACTCATCAACCGATTTAAACACATGGTCTCAAAATAATTGTGGTAATCTAACTCACATGGTGGACCAAACTAGATAACCCGATGCCAAAATGAGGATCGTTATTATTTTCGGGTCTTTGTAGTGTGGAATTGTGAATATGAAGGTTATGTTGGATATTTTTGTGTAATTGAATTGATTAGTTGATCAATGTAATCATAATATTACATCGAACAAGTCGGGAGAGTGCGGAGTGCATGCTCTGTTCGAGTTCGTTATGATTTCAGTATTATTGCTTATGAGACATGTCTATTGACATCAAACACATCTGTTAGAATGAGATGAATGAGATGTGTCTATTGGGAAAAGACACATCTTGAGATGTGTCTGTTGGTATTAGACATGACTGTTGGAATGAGATGTGTCTATTGGGAAAAGACACATCTTGAGATATGTCTATTGGCAAAAGACACACCTGTTGACATCTATATATAGGTGTTGCATTGATCATTTTCAGTGAGTTGGTTCATTTGAAATTCACAACAAAACACATTCTCTCTTCTTGCAGAATTTCTGACTTTATCCGATTGAATTATTTGGGTGAACCACAAATAACTTCAATCTGAAAGTGTTCACACGACTTCAGAAAAATCCAAGTAATTACCCATATTCCCCAACAAAGATTGAAGTTATCTATTTTCTGAAGATGGCGAACGCAGAATCTGCAAAAGATATAACAAGCAAGTTTGCAAAGTTGGACAAGTTTGAGGGTCAGGATTTTAGAAGATGGCAGAAGAAGATGCATTTTCTGTTGACCACGTTGAAGGTTGTGTACGTTCTAAGTACCCCCATGCCAGAAGTGATCGAAAATGAAATCGCTGAACAGACTAGGAAGCGGTGCAAGTGGGAAAACGATGACTACATCTGCCGGGGCCACATCTTAAACGATATGTCTGATTCCCTTTTCGATATATAACAAAATGTTGAGTCAGCGAAAGAATTGTGAGATTCTCTTGAATCTAAGTACATGGCAGAAGACGCTTCTAGTAAGAAGTTTCTGGTCAATAATTTTATGAATTATAAAATGGTCGATTCTAGACCGGTGATGGAACAATACAATGAATTGTTAAGGATTCTGGGACAGTTTGCCCAACACAATCTGAAGATGGATGAATCTATCTCAGTTTCTGGTGTTATAGACAAACTACCACCATCATGGAATGATTTTAAACACTCCTTGAAACATAATAAAGATGATATGACTCTGGTTCAACTTGGAAGTCATTTCATAATTGAAGAGGCTTTGAGGACTCAAGAAATTGAGAATAATCCTAAGGGAAAGAACCAAGTCGGTAACTCTTTTGTGAATATGATTGAAGATGGTGGGTCTTCCAAGAACTCTAAGAATGGCAAGGGTGATAAACGAAAGTTTAAAGGAAACAACAACAATTCTTCCAACAAAAAGCCTAAGATGGCATGTTGGAAGTGTGGCAAACCTGGACATTTCAAGAAGGATTGTCGGGTTGGTAAAGGCAAGCAAGAAAAGCAAAATGCTGGTCCAAGTGGATCCAAGGATCCAGAAAAGCAACAAGGTCAGATTTTAATGCAAAATTGTAATTCTGGTCAGAATTATGTATCACTAATATCTGAGGCATTTTACGTGCAGGATGACAATGTTGCTTGGTGGATTGATTCAGGAGCAACGAGTCATGTATGCAAAGATCTTCGTTGGTTCATAGACTTTCAACAAATCGAAGATGGATCTATCTTAAAGATGGGAAATGTTGCAACTGAACCGATCAAAGGACTAGGAAATGTCAAGATAGTTTTTACTTCTGGCAAATGTATATTGTTAAATAAAGTGTTGTATGTTCCTGGGATTCGGAAGAATCTATTGTCTGGTGTTGTATTGAACAATTGTGGATATAAACAAGTTTATGAAAGTGACAAATATATATTGTCAAAACATGGCTCTTTTGTTGGCTTTGGCTACTTGTGTAATGGTATGTTTATGTTGAATGTAAATACTCCATTTATTGATGAATCTGCTTGCATGGCTTCTACTAGTACTAGCAATAATTTGAATAAACCAGAATTATGGCATGCTAGACTAGGACATGTACATTACAAAAGAATAAATGATATGTCAAAAATGAGTCTCATACCTGCTATTGACTTAGACAATGAAAAATGCAAAACATGCATGTTAACAAAGATAACAAGAAAGCCCTTTAAGGAGGTTAATAGGGTGTCGGATGTTTTAGAACTAATACATAGTGATTTGTGTGATTTCCACTCTACACCATCATTAGGAAATAAAAAGTATGTAGTTACTTTTATTGATGATGCTACTAGATATTGCTATGTATATTTATTGAATGCTAAGGATGAAGCTCTTGACTTCTTTAAAATTTATAAAGAAGAAGTAGAGCTACATCAGAGTACCATGATTAAAAATCTACGTACTGATAGAGGAGGTGAGTATTATGATCCGGTATATTTTCAATCTACTGGTATAATACATCAAACCACAGCTCCTTATACACCACAACAAAATGGTGTGGCAGAGAGAAAGAATAGGACTTTGAAAGAAATGGTTAATTCCTTGTTATCCTACTCGGGTTTGAGTGAGGGATTTTGGGGTGAGGCTATGTTGACAGCCTGTCATTTATTGAATCGAATTCCTAGTAAGAGAAATTAGATTACCCCTTATGAACTTTGGTATAAAGAGTCACCAAAATTGAGTTTTCTGAGAGTTTGGGGATGTAGAGCAGTTGTAAGACTCACTGAACCCAAAAGAAGAAACTTGGGTGAACGAGGTATAGATTGCATATTTGTTGGTTATGCTGAGCATTCCATAGCATATAGATTCTATGTGTTAGAATCTAATGACTATGTATCTGTGAACTCGATTATCGAGTCAAGAGATGCTATTTTTGATGAAAACAGATTTACATCTATACCTAGACCAAGGGACATGCTTCAGAATTCTTCTAGTAGGAACTCAGTTTCTATTGAAGATGTGAATGGACCGTCTGAACCAAGGAGAAGCACTAGAGCTAGAAAAGCAAAGTCTTTTGGAGATGACTTTCATCTTTATCTAGTAGAAGGCTCTAAAGATGAAATTGAATATCAATACCAATATTGTTTTGTTATTGAGGAGGATCCAAATACTTTTAGCGAAGCTATGAAATCTAGGGATGTTGCATTCTGGAAAGAAGCTATCCAAGATGAAATGGATTCTATCATGAATAATAATACTTGGGAATTGAGTGATCTGCCCCCTGGCTGTAAAGCATTGGGAAACAGATGGATCTTCAAAAGGAAAATGAAGGTGGACGGTACAATAGATAAGTTTAAAGCTAGATTAGTAATCCAAGGTTTTAGACAGAAAGAAGGGATTGATTATTTTGATACTTATGATCCTGTTGCTAGAACCTCCACTATTAGGTTGTTAATAGTACTTGCTGCTATACACAACCTTGTCATTCACCAAATGGATGTGAAAATTGCATTCTTGAATGGTGAATTAGATGAAGAGATTTATATGAAACAACCCGAAGGGTTTGTTATGCCTGGTTGTGAGAACAAGGTGTGTAAATTGAAGAAATCAATTTATGGTCTGAAACAAGCACCGAAGGATTGGCATGATAAATTTGATACTGTGGTCTTGTCTAACAGTTATTTTCTCAACCAAGCAGACAAGTGTGTATATAGCAAATTTGATGCTTCTGGTAAAGGAGTTATAATTTGTTTATATGTGGATGACATGTTGATTCTTGGTACTGACCAAAATCAAGTGGATAAAACCAAGAAGTTCTTGTCATCTAATTTTGATATGAAAGACATGGGGGAGGCTGAGGTGATTCTTGGTATAAGGATCAAGCGTGAGAACAATGGTATTTCAATTTCTCAATCTCATTATATTGAGAAGATTCTGAAAAGATTTAACTTTAAGGATTGTTCTCCTGTTAGCACTCCTCTTGATCCTAGTATTAAACTCCTACCTAATACAGGTGTTGCAGTATCTCAACTTGAATACTCAAGGGCTATTGGTAGTCTCATGTATGCCATAATAAGCACTAGAGATGCACAAAAGGCCCATCGGGCCGGGCATTGACCGGGCTTTGAAAAGCCCGGCCCGGGCTTTGACTTTGACCGGGCCGGGCTTCTGTGAAAAATGTGAGCCCATTTAGGCCCTCGAAGCGGGCCGCGATGGGCTTTTTTTCGGGCCTGAAGCGGGTCGGGCCGGGCCGATCAGGCTTTTTCCGGGATCAAATTGAATCGAGATTTTATGTTACATAAGAATATTTTTTACGTAATAATGGCAGACATGTGTTAAACAATCTATATTGCCGATACAAATATTACATTTATCGATTTACTTTTTGATTTGATGATATATTAATTGATTACACGTGTATTTAACTTGTTTTCGTTCATGTATCGTAATATATGGATATAAATAATCTTATTATTAATAATGAATATGTAAATATATATGTACTTAAATTATTTTTATATTTGTAAGAAGTGTAAATACATAAATATTTATGTAAGTATACTAGAATAATCTAATTTTACCCGGGTTTTTTCGGGCCGAACCGGGCTTTTAATCAGGCCGGGCCGAAGACCGGGCTTTTTAAAAGACCGGGCTTTTGCCGGGCCGGGCCGGGCTGGGCTTTGCCCAAAAATATAGGGACCGTTTAAGGCCCTCGGGCCGGGCTTGACCGGGCCGGGCTTTGCCGGATCGGGCCGGGCCAGATTTTCGGGCTCGGGCTTTTTGTGCATCTCTAATAAGCACTAGGCCAGATATTGCCTATGCTGTTGGAAAGCTTAGTAGGTATACTAGCAAGCCAAGTTCACATCATTAGCAAGCCTTAAGCCGAGTGTTCAAATACTTGAAAGGAACCATGGATTATGGTTTGACATATACTGGATTTCCTTCGGTTATTGAAGGTCATTCAGATGCAAGTTGGATTTCCAATAAGGATGATCATTCTTCCACAAGTGGATGGGTATTCCTTCTTGGGGGAGGTGCTATCTCTTGGGCATCGAAGAAACAAAGTTGCATTACTGATTCAACGATGGAATCTAAATTTGTGGCATTATCAGCGGCTGGTAAAGAAGCTGAATGGCTAAGAAATCTGATTTATGAGATTCCATTGTGGCCTAAACCGATATCACCCATATCTATCAGATGTGATAGTGAGTCTGCCTTGGCTAATGCTTATAGACAAGTGTTCAAAGGCAAGTCTAGACACTTAGGTGTTAGACACAACATGATTCGTGAGCTTATCACGCATGGTGTAATATCATTGGAGTTTATAAGAACTCAACATAATTTAGCCGATCATCTAACCAAAGGGTTGAGTAGAGATCTTGTGCACAAGTCGGTTGTAGGGATGGGATTAAAGTCCATCAAAAACCTCTCATGTTGAGATACCCAATTCCCATCTAATATGACATTAGGTGCTGAATTCAATGTGGAAAGCTTAACATCTAGAGATTGGAACACATTAGTATTGTCATCCCAAGGTATGTGTTCAGACCTGCAAGTTAAGGAGGTTGAAGTTTATCTTCTTAATAGTTCTTTTGAAAATTTGCATATGCAGGTGCGAGAATAAAAGAACTACCTATTTGAGCATGAAGTTTAGCCGCTTCAAGAAGCTTGGACTTGGCTTTGATATGCTTATGAAGGATTAGGACACTAGGCTAGTAAAATATAGTGTCAAGTAAGAACATTTGAGAATGTAAATTTATGTGTATATTATCTTCATGTATTCACTATGAATAGTAGAGGTTCAATCCATAGTGATACCTTGATATTCGAATATTTGGAATGTGTAATATACTAATGTGAAATTCAATCGTCACGATATTTCATTTATGCATAAATTTGTCATTTGTTGTGATTTTATTTAGTTAATCATGGATTACGCTAAAATGGGGGAGGATTGTTGGATATTTTAGTGTAATTGGATTGACTAGTTGATCAATGTAATCGTAATATTACATCGAACAAGTCGGGAGAGTGCGGAGTGCATGCTCTGTTCGAGTTCGTTATGATTCCAGTATTATTGCTTATGAGACATGTCTATTGACATCAAACACATCTGTTAGAATGAGATGAATGAGATGTGTCTGTTAGGAAAAGACACATCTTGAGATGTGTCTGTTGGTATTAGACATGACTGTTGGAATGAGATGTGTCTATTGGGAAAAGACACATCTTGAGATGTGTCTATTGGCAAAAGACACACCTGTTGACATCTATATATAGGTGTTGCATTGATCATTTTCAGTGAGTTGGTTCATTTGAAATTCACAACAAAACACATTCTCTCTTCTTGCAGAATTTCTGACTTTATCCGATTGAATTATTTGGGTGAACCACAAATAACTTCAATCTGAAAGTGTTCACACGACTTCAGAAAAATCCAAGTAATTACCCATATTCCCCAACAGGTTAGGGCTGAAAAATGATTGGGATAAAATCGGATATCTCTTTGCTCAAGTATCGGATCAGATTACTTTTATCGTGTTTAGATTTGGATTCAGGATCATTTTATTCGGATTTAAACTGATCCCGAATACTGAGATTCAGATCTGAACCGAATATGAGCCAGTATCGTATTTCTTTTTTCTAACGGCCGAGTAGTTTATGATCCATCGAATACGAGTCAAATATAATCCACTAATATTATGTATCATTTTTATTTGAATTATATAAATACATTTATTATAAAAAATAATAATCATGAATTGAAAACTTAAATAATTGATCTATTAAGTATTTGATGATAAATACTCGGGTGGATAACTCGTACTTTATGAAAATTTAAATTTATAAATTTTATTAAGAAATTATAATATGCTATTCTGTTAGACATATAATGAAATAAAAATATAATTCAGATTCGGGTTTGAACCGAATATGGATAACTAAACATATTCGATGATAACGTATATTTTATCCACGTTTTGTCTTTCATTCTCTTGCATTTTGGTTAGTTCCGAATGTAGTTTTATTGATATTAATTATGTTTTTCATCTTTCAGTGCCTCATGCTTAATTGTTGAAAAGATGGCTTATTTTGGGCTTGAAAGCAAAGATTATTCATGAGGGAAGTTAGAAGATGCATGTTACCCTAGTGGATTTTGATGTTATATACAGCAAGCTGATTGCTTATCTTGTACTAGTTTTACTATATTTAGCTTACCATTATATGATTGAATCACTTGATATATCATATGCATATATATATGTGTTTGCTATGTATAAGTATACTCTCATGTAACTTGGTTGATGATATGGAAAGGCAAATATTTTTGTTCAGCTCGCCAGAACCAAAACAGCAAGCTGACATGAACTCGCCAGAACCAAAACAGCAAGCCAAATGGATTATCGATAGATATAAAACAACATGTTATTTCTGTATGTACTAAGTTGGTTTTGCAGGGTATATTAGCTTACTAATTGTCTAATCAGTTTGTCACAAACAGCAAGCCAAAGTTGGAATACAGTGACAGTTTGGCAAACCATTTGCGCAGAGACAGGTCACAAACAGCATGCCATTTATCAACAGTCCAAATTTTTCAGAAGTGCGGAAATCATGGAGATTTTATAGGGATTGACTTCTAAACAGTTGTAAGGATTGTTTAAATAGGGAATTCGAATATTATATATATCTAAGCTTATCTTAAACATATCTTTTCATTCAAAATTGATTTCATAAATTATAGGAGTTTGTTTCATCTAAAACTCTTATCCTCTTTTAAAAACTTCTATAAGTGTTTTATACGTATATATTTATGAAGAACTGGTCTTACATGTTCTATCTTTCTTTCTTCTTTATTCAAACATTAACATTAACATTATAAACAAACCTAACAAATTGAATGTTGAATTGGATTCAAACGTTGGATAATTTGTTGGATTAGTTTGTGACCGTTTGTGTTAAGTCTTTAAACCCTTGTTCTTGGTTCGTTTTTGGTTGCTGAAAATACAAGAACCACAAGAACATAAACAACTCTGCTTTACTTTGCATAATCATTCTTCTTGATTCTCTCGAGCTCACATATATATATATATATATATATATATTCTTCGTATTGTTTATTTAGAGAATCTATAGTTTGAGTTGTATCAATCATTAATTGTATTGTTCTGATTGTAAGTGTTTTGTTGTTGGACACTTGGCTTGGAATAGTAGGGATTCGAGGTTTGTGCTAGAGAAGTATACTAGGGTAGTATAACTTAAAGAATAGAGAGTAGAATCTGTTTCAGGACTATTCAGCAAGCCGTTTGTGTCAACATCTGGGTTTGAGGGAGATATATTGTTGTATCTTGTCATCGGATTATAGTTGATCAATAATATATTCTCTTACCGGGTTGGTAAGGGACCAGGACGTAGACCATAGGAGATTAGGGGACGAACCTGGCTAAAATTCTCTTGTGTTCTTTATCTTTCTGCACTTTACTTACTGCCTTTTCATTTAGCTTACTGTTTACATTCAGCGTACCATTTGCATCTGTGAAAATCGAATCAGTAAGCTGTTTCTGGTAATTTGTTAAAATTTGATATATTTAGCCATTTACACCTATTCACCCCCCTCAAGGTGTGCATTTTCAATGCAAGCTCGCGATGCCGGAAGGTTTTTAATGTATTATCTTGAAGATTTGTCCCGCACGACCGTTCCGTAGGCCGTTCGCTAGGCCGTTCAAAGAGTTTAAAAGGAGTAGTCTCTTGTACGGGTTGTTGTACGGCCGTTCAACAGGCCGTTCAACACTTGCGGGAATTTTTTGTAGCAAATTGACTATTTTGTCCTCTTGTCTAATTGATGTATTAATAGAATATAAGTGAACCAAGTAAACATATCTTATCTTCATCTCACTTTATTATTCAAGAGCATTAAATTTGGTGCATAATTTTTTTTTTGTAGAATAAAAAAAATTGGTCTTTTTTATAAAACAAAAAAAATAGAACTTTGACTCTGTCATAAAATCAGAAATTAATAATTATCCACGTAAGATAGTTTTCTATAGAACAATGACCTATATAGATATGTATGCATAGACGAAAGGTGAGGGATGGAACCTGGTTCGAGGAAGAGGAAAAATAGAGATATAGCATAGTTGAGATTGAAAGGTTTATTCATCTTTATTTTTATTCACCTTCTCTTACTAACAAATTTTTTGATCTCGGAATTAATTTCAAATTATTTTTAAAAAAAATTGCATTTTATTATATTGATTATGTTGTGAGGTAAAAACGGTACAACACTTCAATGAAAGAATTACAAGAATCAACCAAGAATAATCCAAAAATCTTTATTAAATAAACCAATTTACAAGCCAAAAACCCTAGGCTCATAAACCCTAATCCGAGAGGGAGAAGAGTGATTATATGGACTGAGTTTGCAAGCACTCCGAGCTATGGTGATTGAATAAAACCTATTCAATCGAGAGAGAGCAGTCCAGAGCGTGTGTTAGAGGTGTATCGGTATGTCTAACCTTGCAAATTGCCTACATACTCTTATATTTATATAAGAGATCAAGTCCTCATGTAGTTCTTAATACTTATCTTCCATTCTCTTCTGCCATATCCCTTGTAACAGACCTGCCACAATCGTTTATCCATCCTTCCATAATTATCCAGCTGCTGTTTTTATGATTAATCCATATATTTTCATAATTTATCCTCCTATACATATGTATATATATATATATATCCTATGTATATACGATGCTAATCCATGATATATACTACTGTTGGATCGTTCCTATTGTTTAGGAGCTATCCAGAAGGTTGTTACGACGTATATTATCCAATCTCCTATAATATAGGCAATTATGATCCCGCTGGTATATTTTCTGGAAACCTTCGGGGTTCATGCACGTACCCCTAACCTGGAAACCTGCTACCCAGTTGAACCCCTGCCTGGCCTTCACACAGCTTTACCCTTATCCGGGGTTCACATGCACGCACCCCTGTATGAACATACCTACATTCAATACCAGACCCTTGTCCTTCAATCCTTCCTTGACGCATACAGAGTCATCACGTTCAATCCTGGGCTCAGCTTATCCTTTCATATTCAACTAATTCGAGTCCATCCTATTAGTGGGCCTTAAATCAAGCCCAAGACGGATTTTGGGCACAACAACTATGTAACGCCCCCAAATCCGGGGTCAGGGATTTGTTCGTCACGCAGAAAACCTTAATAACAAATCACCTGCTTAACCACATTAAACCATCTGTAGTCATTAATAATTGAGTTACAACATTGAGACCCCAACCACCAAGCATCTTTTAGGTTATAGGGCTAGAAACAAGAATCAACTCCTTACTACTAGTATAACTTCGTTGAGAAGTACACCAGCAACTAATACTATATTATGCAAAGTAACATATATATTACACATCAATATACTTACATATAACTTACTCCAGCTATAAACTTTCTAGATCATATCGTCTTCATAAGGGCACACTGCTCGCTTCATCTAAGCCATGCAGATAACCTCGTCCGGCTACCTTCCACTGAAAAGTTAATATTTGAAAACAAGCAAGTATGAGCGAAAGAATTGCTCAGCAAGTTATTACTAGAGTTTAACAAAATATCCCATCAGGTGCATGGTTTCCATCATTCAACCGATACTTAGTATCATTCTTGAAACATTTATAACCACGAAATTCTATAGGGAAAGTATAATGTTTGAAAATAATATCAACTGAACAATGTACCAATATAATATAAAAGGTGTCGTTACAAGGTAATTAAATAGCCACATCTTGTTTGCGCAGTAATACACCAACATAAACTTGCTGGTTATTCAATATGAAATATCTTACTTATTGATAATATAATATCAGTTCTCTTCATCTGTAACAATAATTCCATCATTTCATATCATTTTTCTGTTTTCAGTATAGAAATCTGAAAACCATTTTCAATTCTTTCTTTCAAGTTTTGGGGATATCTGCTGGCGCCAGATACGTAGGACGATGATCAGTCGCCTGACCGTATCCGCTCTCTGTTTACTACTAGTAGAAGGGATGATCCCTACCTGGTAATCAACCCTGGAGGAAGGCCACCTGCTAACATCCTCCTGGAGGAAGGCCACCTGCTAACATCCTCCCTTGGCATCTTCGTGCCGTAATAAAATAATGAATGCTGGACTGTGTCGCACACAGCCCTGACACAGCCTCTTACGCAAGTTTTATTGCAATCCCCCTTTGTCAATCATTATTCCATTTATACAAATACCATTCCACATTTTTCCATTTCAATTTCCATTTCCATTTCACATTTCACATTTCACATTTCCATTTCCATTTCACATTATAACCATTTGAAAACATTTATAAAGATATATCATCAGTGTATCAATTCAAGACGTACATTCAGTTCACTATGAAATTCCTTAAACACCCTTTTAACAATATTTAATCACCCTTAGAACACTTAGAATATCTAAAGAATAACTATTCAATAATCCCTTTTAAAATGAATATTATAATTAATATTCATTGAATTAAATAACCATTAAAATAACATTTATCAATATCATTCCAGACATTTTTAACCAAAAATGTCTCATTTATATCCATCGAAACATCTTTATTATTCCGGAACAAAGCGATTTTTAAGAAAACATTTTAAAAATAATATTCATCTAATTAAATAAATTTAATTAGACGAATAAGGTTTATTTAATTAGTAGATGCTTTGAGAGGTATCTAATAATTAAATAAACACTAGTTTATTGGTGATGTTGCCATTAGGTTAATTATTGCGAAATTCTTTCTAAAACTTTGTCCGGGTTTTCGAAAATATACCTCTCAAGATAACCCCTTTCCACTTTTCCATTCATATATCAATACCTTTAAAATACACCAACTAAAATACTTTACCTGTAAGTCCCTTTTTAAGAAAAATCTGTAGATATCAACTGTTGTCCCCTTATATAACAAAATATTTATTAATAACGTCTGAAACAGTTTAGAACTCAAATATCCTCAATTTACACATAACTATAATATTATAAAATAACTTTAGATAACAAACTGATACCATAATATCATAAAAATAACCATAATAACAACTGATGCCATTCCTTCCCATATCACTTTACTCCTTATAGTATATCCATATTCATAATCATATCTATCTCTCTGTAATTCCCGTTTCACTGGGAAAACAATTCATTAACGATATATTAACAATAAGATCACACATGTATATTCCATGAAATCATTATACTATGAAGATATATAATTTTCAAAGTAAGGATAAAGAAATCTTGCAAATATGGACTGAAGTCTTATTTCACACATTTCATATATTTCAAAATAAATATACTCTGAACGATAGAGTATGTATAAATAAACTTGCCTCTGGTCCTTAGCACCAGACAGAATAGCGCGAATAAATCCTTGGCGTTTCGCCCAAGCAGTTCCATGAACTTTACACGACGTCTCGATCTTTCCTTTTTGATACACGTCGCTCCAGTTTGATCACATCTTAACGGTACTGTAATGGTTATGAGTACGTGTCAATCCTACCATGTATTTCGAGTAGACACAACTCGGAATTATCACTAAGTCACATAAAGTCAACCCTAATACCATCGACATTCTCTTGTCAAAACTTAATTAACAGATAATCCTCCAAACGCATTTAATTCTCGATAAAGACACCAAATAAACAATTAATCACCAAGACACAATTAAGAAAAATGCTAGAGGTACCAAATTGGGTACCAAAAATTGTTACCAAATGAATATGATTGGTTATAATTAAAATGGGCCCGCCAGGGCCATCCAATTAAAACATTACAATTTGCCAAATCACTCATGCCATGTCATTTGGGGACTTTTTTGGGGACTAAATTTGGGGTCCCTAGCACTACTCCACAATTAATCCTCGAAATCAATCATTTAACACTTAATTATATAAATAGTTAACACCCAAAGCATGCCTTCAAATCCTTGAAATTAAATAAGTTAAATAAATTTAAATGCAGGGGATTTTCAGAAAATTTCGGCATGTAGTATTCGTTTATCGGACTATGGGCTCAGCCCCTCCATGCCAAACAAAACAATTTATAACCTTGCTTTTGATAAAATAAAAGCTGCCTCAACTTGCAGCAACATAAAAGTAAACAAATAATGAAAAGTACCCGCCCAGACATGCGGCACCTAGCACATAATAATTAACACTACTACTTACGCTACACCAATGATCGTATTTCTCACGCATTTTAATGATACACGTGACAACCAATCATTGATGTTCGTAAGCCCTAGGGAACAACCCCTAGCACTAACTATTACTTACGCTACATCGATGATCACATCACTCAAGTATATTAATTATACTCGTGATAGCTAATCATGGATATTCGTAAGCCCTAGGGATTAGTCGAAAAGAATTACACAAGTCCTTTAAATATTGACATTTAAAAACTTGTGATCTTCTCATAATCCCTAGCACAATTCTAATTATTATAAAATTCTAACATTTAACATGTAAAGAAAATAAACTAACAGTTTATTCATGTCGAAATTCACATTGAAAAACTATCCACATATAGGCCAACACCACATAGTTGACAATCATACATTCAATAAATACTAAGACCGGATTTATACCATTTAGCATATAAACATTTTTTACTAGCAAAACCATCTAACATATAAACATTTTCGACACCATAAGCAACTTGCATTTAACAATTAACATTTACAATTTGAACTAACAACTAACAATTAGCAATTGAACCTTTATAATTAGTAAAATCGTATAACCTTTAATTATTATTCGACCCTCACATTTTAACAATTAACATTTCTCAATTACTAATCCACACATTAGGCGACTAACAATTTGCAAGTAATGACCACTAAGCCCGAACATATTCTTGGACTCACAATTAATCACAACAATTATAATTAACAATTAACAATCATAAGGCCCGAGCATATAATCGGACCCGCAACTAATCCCAACAATTATACTTAACAATAATACTCCTCCGAATTAAATCTCGGAAATTAATCTAACCACGAAAATTAACACATAACTCACAAATTAAATCTAATTAAATTACAACAATTAAATACATAAATTAAATTATACACAAAAGGTATACCATTTCGGTTTCGGCTCGACTCATCGGAAATCAATCACCACATCTCTCTTCCTCTCACCTGCATACTGCTGCAACATCACGCCCCTCTCCCTGCTGCCTCGCGCCTCCACCTGCTCCGCCCGCCGCTGTTGCTCCGGCCACCACCACCGCCGACCGCTGCCACCGCGTGTGGTGGGGCGACTCCTCCTGCTACACACCCGCGAGGCTCCCTTACCAGCACACACTCACGAAATTTACACACACACACGCGTATATACACACACATATACATATATACACACCAATTGATTCAAAAAATCAAAACCCCCAATTCAATTTCATCTCTAATCCCTAATTTCTATTCCCCCAATCTCACTCTCTCTCCCCGACACTTCTATCTGCTGCGTTTTTAATCCTTAATGGGCTAGGCCCAAAACTTATATTCTATCACTACTACTTCATTCTAGCCCCAATTAAAACACTACATCTTCACTCTTAAAACTAATAAACAGCTTTATAAATCGAAATTAAATAAAATTTCAGAAAATTAAACTTTTCATTTTTAAAATAAAGAACATAAAATTACGAACACCCACATATTTTCGAAATATTTTTCGGATAAAAAATGAATTAAATATGAATTTTCAAAGTTTTGATCCTTTAAATACAATAAAACTCTTAAAATCATTTTAAAAATACTAAACCACCCAAATTAATCCACCTTACAATTTTAAAAACTCAATAAATATATAAAGATAATATTTCAAAAGATTTCATGATTTTTAATTCCTCCGATAATTTTATAAAATTAACATAGGATCAAAATGCATGATTTAAATATATTTAAATCCTCAAAAATATAAATAAAATACATCAGCCTTCACAATTCACACAATCATCATATAAACACATAAACACAACTTCACATACATTCCACCTTCCAACAATAATCACATAATATAGTTCATAATTATACTGAACCAGACAATAATTAAATAATTCGCTTTTGAAATTCCTTGAACTGGAATAATGAACAATAAAATAAAATAAAAATTTCCTTCTCATTTTAGGAAAACATTAATATTCTTAAAATAATACTAAAATCATTTTCTGAAAATCCGAGTTATTACAAACTACCCCCCGGTTCCTTGTAACCATTTGAATGCAAAAGGAACCTAATATTACTCATACCTCAATCACACTTTCATCCCATGTGAATCCCTAAGCCTACGTGAGCGTACTCGTTGTAGGAAACAAGGGACTCGACCATGAAACTCCTGTGCTAATGACTGTACCTTCATAACCTTCGAGTTTGAACCCCAGGGTTCCACCATCTCCACATTGGGGTACCATTAGTGAACCCCTCAAGCTACGTACCTTTGCATAAACATCCAATTTCCCAGATAATTATTAGAGAAATATTTTAGATAAAATTCTTTCCAAGTGATAAGCCCCAAACATGCAGCATCCTACTTGAACTCAATTTATTTAAAGTTTGAATCCCACCAAAACTCTCCATTTCCACCGTGACACCCCATGTATCGGGCTTGCCACTCATCCCTATTCAATTCCTTGTATTCCTTAGAGAAATACATAGCTTCCACATCATGCTTACAAGCTTTCATGAGCTAACTCGGCGTAAGAAACAAGAAATACAATGATTCCACACATGTACCTCAATCTGAATCCTTAAATAAACTCCTTTCATATACCTTAGTCCATGCATGGCGTACTAGTTCCAATCATGAGCTTTTTATTCTGATCACCTGAACCCACCACCTTCCAGCCTCCTTCCTTGAGAACCATAGTCTGACTTCTCGATATATTTCTTTTCCTTGTAAGGTTGGTCTTCATGTGTGAATCCTTGTGGGTGAAGCTATGAAGTTTCCGCTATCGCAAATAAGCTTCAATCTTCCAGAACCCTGGTCTACCAAGACAACTAAAAAAGGTGATTAGTAGCATGAGCTAAGTAGCTCACATATATAATGCACATAGCGCATAGATATATAATGCATAGATGCAAATATGATTATGCGAGTGCATATGATTTTGTATAAATAAACCCATTACTGCCTTCACACTTAAGTAGAACCTTGGCGAACGCACTCCTCAAGACATATGCCACAATATTTAGAGATTTTCATGAAACCATCACAATGGACCTCCAAAGATATTGCTAATTATTTTGAGGACTTCTCCAATGATGCCCAGTGTTGTGGGACTTCTCCAAACTGTTCCCATAAACCATGGGACTTTGCCAAACCAGGCCCATAAACTATGGGGCTTTTCCCAAGTGAACCTATAATCCATATGATGCAGATGATCTTATATGCGTACCCCAGGAGGGACCAAGGTAAGGTTATAGAAACCTCCTCAATTGTAACTATGTCTTTACAAGTGGTTACGTTATGAGGCATATAGTATGCCCAAGTACCTATCAGCCAACAAGTTTGAAAATAATTTTGAAACTCATGTATAATGTAAGTAAATATATGTCATGATAACCCTTTGTGTGTAAATCCATGCGAGTGTGAGATCATATGATACACACTTCCAGATGAACATGAATTAATGTTTGATAGAGGATAATGATCCATTTGAAAAGATGAACTTCACAATGAAATTTTTGGCTAGATGTTATATAAATTTCCTTGTATGCATAGAAAACATGTGAGATAGAGAATATGTAAAAGAATGAAAGTAGAACTTATCTTTTCTTTTAGCACGTCAATCCAAATCAGAGTTCAACCACAGAACCCTTCAGGTTGGGGCTGGCTCCCTTGGAGCATAAGATGAATACCTCTTTCCATTATGTAAGTCCTTCCATTGTGAGATGTTGAATACCCCCCGAGTATCAGAATTCCTTCCTGCATGATATGTAAGCCTTCCTCCACTTGAATCCTTGAACCTTGGTTTGTGCATATTCCATATGTAAAGTAGACTACTTAAGGGTACGTTCAAGCCCTAGGGGTTCACCCAGTTGTACCCTTAAATGTTTTATAAATATCGAGGCTTCACGCAATAGCCTTAACTTGTATATATTTGTTCACATGCTGTGTATGATAAGGGGACACCACTACCTGTCAAGGGTTCATGTGGGCCTGGCCACACTACCTATGAAGGGTTTACATGGGCGTAAGATTGATAGGAGCTTTGCTCACCTAGGATACCCAGGGTCAATGCGAACCCGGAAGGTTCCACTACCTATTGAGGGTTCACGTGGACCTAGCCACGCTACCTGCCGAGGGCTTACGTGGGCTTGAAGCTGATATGAGCATTATTGTGTACTCATAATGTAAATAATAAGAGGACACCACCACCTGTTAAGGGTTCACGTGGGCCTAACCACACTACCTGCCAAGGGCTTATGTGGGCTTTAAGTTGATGGGAGTTTCGCTAGCCTAGTGTCCCTAGGATTGACGAGAACCCATGACATGAATAATCCATACATGTTAAAACCTACTCATGCATAATCCATACATGAGAAATCCAATCCAGGAAATCCAAATCCAAATCCAAGTCCAATCCAACCCAAATCCAAGTCCAATCCAAATCCAAATCTAATCGAAATCCCATCCAGATCCAAATCCAATCCAAATCCAAGTCCAATCCAAATCCAATCCAGATCCAAATCCAATCCAAATCCAAATCCAATCCAGATCCAAATCCAATCCAAATCCAAATCCAATCCAGATCTAAATCCAATCCATACTCCTAGAGGAAGCCCGTACCTAAGAGGTTCATACCTAAAAGGTTCCTACCTAATAGGTCCATACACGTACTGCCCCCTAGAGTTCGTTGGTATAACCTATCTTTATAGTAAAGAACTAGGTTCACGTAAATAATAACACATGAACACATAAAGAAGGCATGTGAACATAAGACATGAAGCACATAAGTACACATAGCACACAAAGCATTTAAGTACACATAGTCATTCACAACAGTTAAGCAAATAAAGGCAAAGATAAAGTGATCATAGTTTTAATCAAGTCATAAAAATTATTTCACAGATAAGCGCTTATACCTTACCCCCGGGCTTCCACTAATATAAGATAGAACCTCTTACCGACTGAACCCCTAATCCTAGACCGGTCTTCGGGATCAGACCTAGAGTGCATGAAGAATTCCCATTAATGAGGTTCCATCATAGGAGTTTCCCTCGACCAGGTTCCATCCTCGAAGATTCCCTCAATGAGGTTCCATGTGATTTCCTCACAATGCTAATTTCCTTACGATGTTAATTCCCTCACGATGTTAGTTTCCTTACGATGTTAATTTCCAAGAGTTAAACTTCACTCACCCAGTTTCCCTGGGGTCGTGGCGAAGCTATTCTGCCAATCCAATGTGATTTTCTCACACCGCTAAAATCCTTAGCGTTCCAATTTCCAAGAGTTAGACCTCACTCACCCAATTTCCCTGGGGTCGTGGCGAAGCCATTTGCCAAATTGTACGTAGCTTCCACAGCTGTACATAAGTCCCATAACGGGGTTGGTTGTCCACCAACATGATTACACGGAAGTTTATCGGCATTACGCCTTTTCAGGGTTCAAACGAGTGAACCTTATGGCCCTAACGTCCCTAGGTCCAGCCTGCCTTGGGGTTCCCATCCATTCATATGCAATCCACATGTGATGCATGTATAATCCATACATGTTCCTGCCTTGATTCATGTATAATCCATACATGTGCCTGCCTTGATTCATGTATAATCCATACATGTTCCATATAGTCCGTGTAATCAATTAGCACATAATCCATGTGCTTCCAATCCTGCCTTGCGCAAGTAATCCACATGCGATTCATGTATAATCCATACACGTTCCTTTAGCATATAATCCATATGCTATAAATCCATCTCATGCATAATCCATACATGAGAAATCCTCTCCATGCATAATCCATACAGGGTAAATCCAGCTCATGCATAATCCATACATGAGAAATCCTTTCCAAATTAATTCATGAAATCCAATCTGCATATGCTCCTTGATCTATCTTCCAGGGGTACCTCGAATTAGATTCCATTAGGGGTTCGTATACCAGGACCTCAAGAATCTCATGGTCCTGAGTCCTGACCCATTCATTGTATAAAAGTTCTGTTTGCTTAAAAATTTACCATTTTCAAGATACCATCACGGCAGTATACCATCCACTACCCCCCGGTTCCTTGTAGCCATTACATGCAAGAGGAACCTTATGTAATCCGCCATTAGGTTCAATCAACCTTCACCCTGAACCTCTAAGCTTACGTGAGCGTACTCATTGTAAGAAACAAGGGGTATTATAGGTGAGGCGGCTATTGCTTGTAATATTCCTTCCAAGAAAGACCATGTTATTTTTCCCCAATGATGATTCAATAATTTCCATTCTTGACCCTCCAAGGTTCCGAGGTCGTACCCTACGTCGTGATTGCCTCAGCTAACCTTTGGTAGCTTACGTTTGATGCGCGTATGCCCATACATACTCGCCATCTTCACACACTTTTACATTCTGATGATTATATCCATGCCACCCGATATGGTTTTCTAATGACCTTCTCCATGTTTCAAGTTCGAAACCATATTTCATAACCCTCCTTGGTACCAGAAATTCACATGAATCAAGCTTCCCCGAGTTTAATTAACTAAACCTCCCTCCATAGGATTCAGGTACGCCTACCTTTAAGACCTTACTCCATAGGATTCAACATTTTTTTTTTTGAAAAGCTTCTCAACTATTGCTTCTACATGTTGCATTCTGCCTTCATAATCCTCCATTAGAGCAGCCATTTACATCAACGTAATGAGTGGTGCTACCCCCTGAAAAACTGGAACCACTTTATGGGGTTCCATCAGCAGGGCTACTGGTAACATGATTCCCTAAGTATCCTGAACAGAGCTTCCATAGTATCCGTACAGCGAGGTGTCCACTTCTAACCATTTCCTTGATTTAACCATTTAAGTATCCCATACCAGTTGTGTAACGCCCATTTGTTGCATAAGAGGCCAAACATGGCCAAGATTGTTTTTCTTGATGAATCCCCTTTAGGCACTAATTAATTCTTTTGGGGTCCTCATGTCGAGTGACACAACTACCACGGTGGAACCCCTATATTGAGTTCCAATATTGTCCAATTTGGCTTAAAGTGTTTGAATGGGATTTTCCTCGCTTAAACCCTTTTTCAGATTGCCTCCCGGGTTCTTCTTGCTTATTGTGGGGGCTTCTCATTATTCAGCTTCTTACTTATAATCAAGGGGCCTTCCATCATCGAACCTATCGTATATGAACCCCATTTCTGGGAAGCTCTTTTCCGGGGAAGTCCTTTTTACCAATCTTTTCCACATTTTAGTTTGGCGAGCTTCATATTAAGCTTCCTGCCCAGTCTATTGAACATACTCGGGCTTCTATTAAGTGAAACCTCAGGGTTCTAGGACTTATCTCCTTGAACATGTCATCATCGAACCCCTCTCCGTGTTCCTCTCACCAATAAACCTCTTTTTCATGGAAGCTTTATCTTCTTGCTCATTCTTGTTCTCATGGTCAATGTTGATGGGAAACCTTCATATCGAATATGTGGATTATCAATAAGACACCTCTAAGCTTACATGAGCTAGCTCGTTGTAAGAAACAAGAGGTATCTAAGAGGATAATGTAAAATATTTTCGGCAGCTCACCAATGAGGGAGTTCGTATCCTTGCCATCATCCAGGTTTACCTACTGATCATTAATTATGGGGTTCGCATCCCTTCTTCAATTTGGGTTCACCCATACCCCTTCAGTCAGGAGGGTTGCACCCCTATCTGTATTGGGGTTCACCTGTTACTCATCTATCAGTAGGTTCGCACCCTTATCTGCGTTGGGGTTCACCTACAGCTCATAAATCATGATGTTCGTACCCCCATTATCGTTCAAGTTCACCTATTTACTCCCTTTATAGATTGAGCTATGGTGCGAACTAGTGTTGTGCTCCACCATTTTTAACGGAAACCCATGGACTTGTTTAAATCCAGAATTGTTGATGGGGAGCTCTCATGGGCCTTAACCTCCAACCAGTTGAACCCCTAGATTGATATTCTCCACTTTCTTCTACCATGAGTATATTTTCCAGAATTAAGTATTTAGGGGTTCATCTACAAGGAACCTTCTAGCTGAGAAATTGGGGGTCATCTGATTCTGAGTGCCTTCTATCAGGGTTGCGACCTCCAGATTGAGGTTCTCCTGCCTTCACCCCTTGAACCCCTTGGTTTTATTTTTAAAACCATTGCATCCTCTTGGTTATCAAACTTCAAACATCAGCTGTCGTCGTGCTTCTCCCTCGATTTTAATTATCAATGCCTTATCATCTTAATGCAGATTTTTTTTTTTACACAGAAACGTACCATCCTGGACAGCTTGACCACCATTGACTAAATATGGCATAACTTCCTGTAGAAAAGGTATTTTTACGAACCGTAAATTTTTCTAGAAACTAGATTCCGATACCTTTCCAACGGTATATCGCACTGCACCTAGAACCTTCCAGATCAAAGCAGTTTATTCCGTCAAGTTGGCTCAAAAACTGCAGAAACATACAATCCTAATTTTCTTGCTCTTTATCTCACGCAAACAATTCATCGATAGGTTTCTTATATTTCCTTGATTCCTGGCCATTCTTTCCAAGACCTCTCCCATCACAATAAAAATCCAAGTGTCTCAGAGCCACATCTCTTCTTTTATACATTTTACCACCAAATGACCGAAATAATGGTGGTTATGGGTAAACTTCATTCTTTTTTATCCTTTTTCCGATGAGCCATGATTTTTTCTCCATTTTTTCATATTTTCTTATCTCTTTTCCCTAAGCTCCTGATTCGTGACCTCATCATTACGTTCTCCATCACCATCACTCCGTTCATCCTCCGGTGTATGAATATCACCGGAATTTCGAGACATCTCTTCCCTCTAGAGATAAAACCAAACCCCTCCTTCTAGCGCCACAAATGTTGTGAGGGAAAAACGGTACAACACTTCAATGAAAGAATTACAAGAATCAACCAAGAATAATCCAAAAATCTTTATTAAATAAACCAATTTACAAGCCAAAAACCCTAGGCTCATAAACCCTAATCCGAGAGGGAGAAGAGTGATTATATGGACTGAGTTTGCAAGCACTCCGAGCTATGGTGATTGAATAAAACCTATTCAATCGAGAGAGAGCAGTCCAGAGCGTGTGTTAGAGGTGTATCGGTATGTCTAACCTTGCAAATTGCCTACATACTCTTATATTTATATAAGAGATCAAGTCCTCATGTAGTTCTTAATACTTATCTTCCATTCTCTTCTATCATATCCCTTGTAACAGACCTGCCACGATCGTTTATCCATCCTTCCATAATTATCCAGCTGCTGTTTTTACGATTAATCCATATATTTCCATCATTTATCCTCCTATACATATGTATATATATATATATATATATATATATATATATATATATCCTATGTATATACGATGCTAATCCATGATATATACTACTGTTGGATCGTTCCTATTGTTTAGGAGCTATCCAGAAGGTTGTTACGACGTATATTATCCAATCTCCTATAATATAGGCGATTATGAGCCCGCTGATATATTTTCTGGAAACCTTCGGGGTTCATGCACGTACCCCTAACCTGGAAACCTGCTACCCAGTTGAACCCCTGCCTGGCCTTCACACAGCTTTACCCTTATCCGGGTTTCACATGAACGCACCCCTGTATGAACATACCTACATTCAATACCAGACCCTTGTCCTTCAATCCTTCCTTGACGCATACAGAGTCATCACGTTCAATCCTGGGCTCAGCTTATCCTTTCATATTCAACTAATTCGAGTCCATCCTCTTAGTGGGCCTTAAATCAAGCCCAAGACGGATTTTGGGCACAACAAATTATTATTGAATATATGATATGATACTAGTAAGCTCGTTTCCCTAATATCTTAAGATTTTAGGAGAACTGATAACTTAACAATTGCAAACCTATTTTTACAAATATTTTTAAATTGTATCTGATTATAGTAGTTGCAAATCATATTTTTATAAATATTTTTAAAAATTAATAAAATTATAAATAAGTTTAGAGAAAATAATATATTTGATAAATATTTAAGAGTATACTCCCTCTGTCCCATCCATTTCTTTACAATTTCCTTTTTGGGCCGTCCCACCATTTCTTTACATTACCCAAAATAGTACTCCCTCTGTCCCGATTTGTTTTTCTTGTTTAAAATGTCGGGACTGTTCATAACATGAGACAAATTACTAATTTACGTCTAATCTATAAGACCAAATATAGTCATGAGTGATCTTGTTGGATTCGTATTTATGAGTACTTTAATACAATGAAGTTTTTATATTTAATACTAATACGAAATTCAAGATATTAACGATCAAAAGTGTGCGTTGGCAAACGTGTCCAGTCAAAACAGGAAAAACATTAAGGGACGGAGGGAGTAAGTTTTAACACTATTACACCCACTACTTCACCTTTTTTAACAATACTTTACACTATTTCACCCACTACTTAACTTATTTTAATAATAAAATCACTATTACACTCACTACTTCACTTATTTTAACAATAAAATCACTATTACACCCACTACCTCATTTATTTTAACAATATTACACTCACTTTATCCCCACTATCCTTGACCTCCATGCCCAGCCGCCATGTAAAGAACTGGCCGGGACGGTGGGAGTATATCACAGCCCCGCAAACAAACATGAAGATCCACGGTTTCAAAAAAAAACAAAAAAACATGAAGATCCACTGTTGACTGTCCGCAGTCGTGATTCATGCAACATCTGCGACCTAACGCACCACTATTCACCAATCACCAATCACCAATGTAGTACAATTCTTTATCGTCAACAAAACTTCTGTGTTTAAATAAAGATAGTGCGTTAGTTGTTTTCAAAAAAAAAAAAAGATAGTGCGTTAGATTCACACGATCAAGCTTGATTCTACTTTTCTTTTAATACGGGTCATAGGGCTAAAAATTGGATTTTTTTTAAAGATATATGTAATTTTTTTTTCAAAAATATGATACAATCTCAAAGGGTTAAGTATCAAATGAAAACAACACCTAGAGGGGGGGTGAATAGGTGTTTTTGGATAATAGTGTGAATTTATGAACTGTTTTGAAATTAACTGAAAACAGCTTGCTGTTTGTAATAACACAGTTTACAAACAGCACGCTGATTGTACCTGAAATGCAATGCAGAAAGAATATAAACAGTAAGTAAAAGAGACACACAATCTTTTAGCCAGGTTCGACCCCTAATCCCCTATGGTCTACGTCCTGGTCCCTTACCAAACTTGGTAAGAGAATATATTATTGATCAACTATAAACCGATTACAAGATTCAACAATATATCTCCCTTAACCCTTGCTGATTACAAATGGCTTGCTGTTTACCTGTGAACAACTAACTTTCTAAGTACTACTTCCCAAGTATACTTCTCTAGTCTAGTTCGACTCACCCTAAAACCTGAAGCCAATCTTGTACAACAGCAAAACAATACACTTTGAACAATACAAATGTTTTGAAAGAATACAACTCAACCTATAAATCCTCTGAATATATATATATACGTGTATGATGAGGTTTGAAGGTTTTGAAAGGTTTAGCAATGAAAGCTCAGTAGTTGTGTGAGTATATCTTGTTTTCTGCACGTTGTATTCAGTGACAAGAACTGATGTTATTCAGTTCTTATATAGGTGAACAAGATCTGAAGGTTTAAGGCTTGAAAGAATTCCAACGGTATGAATTCAAGCCGTTAGTAATGGAGGGCTTCTTTTGATCAATGGAGTGTGTTTGATTCTCTGCAAAAGACTGAGCACTGGTGCGTGAATGGTGAAGATAATGTGCAGGGAATAATGTTTGTAAAAGTCCCATGTGATGTATTTAGTGGAGGTATGGAGGTGTAATAAAATAAGGTAAGGTAACCTTATTAATTCAAAAGGAATTTTGTCTTGTCTCCAAAAGCTTAAGTGGGAGGATGGTGAATATATATTCTGAGGATTTTTACATATAATCTATATATAACATCTCCTCTTGACTGTTCTCTTAAATTCCCGAAATGAACTGCAAAAGCGTCAGACACAATCAGCTTGCTGATTGTACAATTGGCATGCTGTTTGCGACAAATGGCTTGCTGTTTGATGTGTACTGATTAGACAATCAGTAAGCTGTTTTACCCTGCAGAAACACGTTAGAGCATACACAAATGGCATGCTGTTTTAACCTGCAAGACCAAGTTAGAACAAACGAAATAGCATGCTGTTTTTATATCTACAAGCCAAATGGCTTGCTGTTTGTTATCATCAAAACCTAGGAGTTTCAATCTCCCCCTTTTTGATGATTACAAAACTTTTAGGAGAATTTTGAGACTCCCCCTAAATTCCTGCATCACAATGTTAGATATAAAACAATATTTATCTTAAGGTTTAAGAAATATACTTTAGCATATCCAGAATAAAAACTTAGTAAATCACAAAACATCATATGCCACATAATTCAAACATCACATAATTAACAGGTTCAAACAGTCAGAATAAAACCAAGTACTTAGGTACTATAGTCAAAAGCATCATAAAAGTAATCAAACAGAGCAAGCAATTAGAGCATGAAATTCTCCTAATTTCTCCCCCTTAATTCATCAAAAACTAAGGATCACTTGCTTCGGCATTTGACTTGGTAGCCTCTGTATCTGTGTCATCACCAGGAGCATTCTTTGCAGCAGCTTTGGCTAAGTTCTCCAACCCTTGATCATGAACAATCTCTGAGTGAGCAGTAGAGGTGTTACCAACTGTCTTGAGCATCAATTCCTTCATACTTGTGACCTGGGAGATGATATCTTTCATAGCACCTTTAATAGCTTGAAAGTCTGCCTTGATATCCTTCACATCATTTCTGATAGCTTGAGTATCATTTCGAAGGGAAATGATCTCACTTGTCATGATGGTGACATCTGCTTGCAGAGACTGAGAAACCAAGTTCTGATTTGCAGATTGAGGTGCAGAAGAGGTAGTAGGATCAGCATGTCCTTCAGATGGAGGAATCACAATTCTTGACAACACATCTCCTTCAATTTGCAGATTGTTCAAGGCCAGAAATTTTTGATCTATGCAATCTTTAACAGTGACCTTAACAGGTCCTTTAACATCAACAGAGAAAAACTTAAAGATATTAGACAACCAATTTGCATACGGCAGTCCACTCACAGATTTCTCAACTGTAGCTTGCATCTTTTTCAAGATGAATCCTGGTACATCAAAAGCCTTTCCAGACATGATCATTGCCACAACCACAACATCTTGACAAGTGAAATTCGACTTATTTCCTACACGAGGACAGAGGTGTGACCTGGCTAACTTAAACACCAAATGAGCCAGCGGAGTTACTACAGTAGTGGGAGGGGGGTTTGAATCCAAGGGTTTAACATCTCCCATCAAAAGCTGTAACTGTTCAGCATAACTGAGAAAGGGTAGGTTCACAGACCCTTGAGCAGTATAGATATCAAGCTCACTGTATGTTTTGATTTTCAAACGGGAGCTTAAAAAAGGGGGGTTTAATTGAATCATTGTACCCCTAACCATCGATGTTACATTACCAAATTTATCCGATTGCAAATTAGCATAATATTCACGGACTAAATCAGGATAGTAAAAATTGGGCAAATCAAGTATGAACGACTCTAACCCAATGTCCGAAAACAATTTAATTACTCCACATTGATTAAGAGAGGGAATAAGCTTACTTGCCAGAGGTTGCCCATAGATAATTGCTCGATTTCCCATGTCCAAATCCTTAAATCTATCTTCGAAGGCAGGAGAGATGAACACTGGAGACATTGTCATCTTAAGTTTCTTGGATTGTGGGGTTTGAGTGACTTCATCGCCGCTTTCTCGCATTCCACCGACTGTCTCGTCTTTCTGAGAAACTGATGGAGACAATTCCCTTTGAGCTCTGGTTTTGCGAACCATGGTGATGAGATGAGCAGATAAAACCGAGTTGCCGCTTGAAACCCTTAATCGCCGATTACACAGCCTAACCGCCGCTCAGGAACCCTAATTGCCGCTTGGATAGTGAATGAAAGAAATGACCCAATTGAAGCGCGTCTCTTTAGTTTTGGACAATTTTTAGGGGAGAATTTATGGTTTTTTGTAAAAACTAAATATCTAATTATAACATAATTAGATAGAATTATATGGGAAAAAATATTAAGATAGAAACAAACAAGAAAAACAAAAATCCAATAAATTCCTATTTCTCACAGATGAATAAAACATGAAAAACATGGATAATCACATTAATCAGGTAAATTGCACAAATATTAATTAGGAACAAGATTATTTAAAAAAAATTTAAATAAACATTCATCTACAATTTTGCAATTTCCTTAACACATAATCAATTAGCATGTTATATCAATGATCAGAATATGAGCATAGCTATTTATTTTCATAAACATAAATGACAAACAGCATGCTGTTTGTAGCTAGAGTCATGACAAATGGTAAGCTGACCTGTTTAGAAACTGTCAATCAGCACGCTGTTTACATAGAACACATTCCAAGTTGCATTCGAATGACTGAGAATCTTTCTTCAGCAAGGGGCTTTGTGAAAATATCTGCTAATTGAAACTCAGTTGGAACAAATACCAACTCTATCTTGCCCTTAGCAACATTATCTCTCAAGAAATGATGTCGAACATCGATATGCTTCGTTCTTGAGTGATTCACCGGATTTTTAGAAATGCTAATGGTGCTAGTGTTGTCACAGTTGATTGGAACTTTTCCACACTTGATATCAAAGTCCCTTAGAGTTTGAATCATCCATAGAAGTTGAGAACAACAGCTCCCAGCTGCTAGATACTCCCCTTCTGCAGTGGATAAAGCAACCGAAGTTTGTTTCTTGCATTGCCAAGACACTAGGCTTTGTCCAAGAAATGTGCAAACACCACTAGTGCTTTTTCTATCAATTAAGCAACCTGCATAATCTGCATCACTATACCCAACAAGATCAAAAGTATTTGTGATAGGATAGAACAAACCAAGAGAAATGGTACCACTCAAATATCGAAATATTCTTTTAATGGCATTTAAGTGAGATTCTTTAGGGTTTGACTGAAACCTTGCACAAACACATACACTATACATTATGTCAGGTCTAGAAGCAGTTAAATATAGTAGGCTTCCAATCATACCTCGATACCTTTTAATATCAACTGCCTTACCATTTTCGTCTGCAATCAGCTTGCTGTTTTGCATCATAGGAGTTGATTTTGGTTTTACATCTTCATATCCGAATCTCTTCAGTAGATTCTTTGTGTACTTGGATTGGTGTATAAAAATTCCATCCTTAGATTGCTTGATTTGAAGACCCAAGAAATAGTTGAGCTCACCCATCATGCTCATTTCGAACTCACTATGCATACACTTAGAAAACCACTTACACATAGATTCATTAGTAGCTCCAAAAATAATATCATCCACATATATTTGAACAATAAGAATATCTTTACCATCTTGCTTAATAAATAATGTGGGATCGATTTTACCTCGAATAAAACCATTTTTGATGAGGAACTTACTAAGCCTTTTGTACCAAGCCCTTGGAGCCTGCTTTAAACCATAAAGAGCCTTCTTTAGCTTGAATACATAGTCTGGATACTGATCATGTTCGAATCCAGGAGGTTGTTTGACATAAACCTCTTCTTCCAGCAAGCCATTTAGAAATGCGCTCTTTACGTCCATTTGATATAGCTTGAATTTCTTGAAACATGCATAGGCAAGAAGCATCCTAATTGATTCCAAACGTGCAACAGGAGCATAAGTTTGATCAAAGTCAATGCCTTCTTGTTGATTATATCCTTGAGCTACAAGCCTTGCTTTATTTCGAGTAACGGTGCCAAATTCATCAACTTTGTTTTTAAACACCCATTTTGTTCCAATGATTGAAGCATCTTCTGGTGGCTTGACAAGTTCCCAAACTTCACATCTTTCAAACTGATTTAGTTCTTCTTGCATCGCCATGATCCAATTTTCATCTTCTAATGCTTCATTGATATTTTTGGGTTCTTCTTGAGCTAGGAAGGCTGCATGAGCACAATAATTTGCCTTTCCTCTTCTTGTAGTAATTCCATCAGTAATGTCACCAATGACCAACTCCGGAGGATGATTCTTGACCGTTCTTGTTGCTCTTGGTAAAGAATGTTGAGCTATTTCTTCATGAGTTTTCTTTCTTATCCTTTCTTGAGGTGACTGATCTTTTTCATCATAAACAGGTAGTTTCTCAGTAGTTCTTGATCTTCTAGGGCCTCCCAAAGATATTTTTGCAATTCTGGAGATTGTATTTTCCATTTCAGCTTGCTGTTTTGAACTTTCAGCATGCTGATTGTTGTTGTCTACATCATCCTTGACTTGCTGACTTTCTTCTCCGTCTTCACCTTCAGTTTGCTGTTCTGAACTTTCCTCTTGCTGATTTGCACTCCCAGTTTGCTGATTTGCACCTCCAGCTTGCTGATTTGCACTTCCAGCTTGCTGATTTGCACTTCCAGCTTGCTGTTTTTCACTTTCAGCTTGCTGTTCTGCAAAATCTTTCTCATCTCTTGGAAGATCATTGTTAGGTTCTTGAAAAGTAACATCAATAGATTCTTCAACAATATGCTTATTAATATTATAAATTCTATAAGCTCTACTTGTTAAAGAATAACCAAGAAATATGGCTTCATAGGATTTAGCATCGAATTTACCATCTTTACCAATTGTCTTGAGAACAAAACACTTGGAACCAAAAATCTTGAAGTAACTGATACTAGGCTTCTTGTTTCTCAACAATTGATATGGAGTTTTGTCCAAAATTGGCCTGATTATAATTCGATTCAACAAATAGCATGCCGTATTCACCGCTTCGGCCCAAAAACTTCTAGGAAGCTTGCTTTCTTGAAGAAGAGTCCTTGCTGTTTCTTGAAGTGACCTATTCTTTCTTTCCACCACTCCATTTTGTTGTGGAGTTCTTGGAGCAGAAAATTCATGGGAGATTCCTCTTTGTTCACAATATGTAATGAATTTCTCATTGACAAATTCACCTCCTCTATCACTTCTTATACCTACAAGTCTTGTATCATGCTTGTTCTCAAGTAGTTTAATTAGTTTCTCAAATTCATCAAAAGCACAATCTTTAGTACGAAGAAACAATACCCAAGTAAATCTAGAAAAATCATCTACAATGACAAAACCATATTGTTTACCTCCAATACTTTTATAAGCTTCAGGACCAAATAAGTCCAAATGCAGTAGCTCTAAAGGTTTAGAAGTGGATACCATTTTCTTTGCTTTGTGAGTGCTTCGAATTTGTTTACCCAATTGGCATGCTGAACATACTTCAACCTTAGAATACTTCAGTTTTGGTAGTCCTCTGACCAGATTCTTGCTTGATAGTTTATTAAGCAAGTCCATGTGTGCATGTCCCAACCTCCTATGCCAAATATAAGGATCATTTTCGACTATAGCAGACAAACAGCATGCTGTTTCCTGCATTTCGAAGTTTAATACATATATATTTCCTTCCCTTCTAGCAACTAGGGGGATTTTGTTAGCACGAATGGTAATAATAGTTTTATCTATGCCAAACTTAACAAAATGTCCATCATCAAATAATTGAGTGACACTAAGTAAATTATATGAAAGACCTTTGACATATTGAACTTTATCGATCGAAATATTACTATTACCAATAGAGCCAATACCAAGAATTCGAAGAGTCTTGCTATTGCCAATTGTAACTCTTCCTCCTTTCTTCATTTCAAGACTCATGAACTGAGATTTGTCTCCACACATATGTCTAGTGCATCCGCTATCCAAAATCCATTGATTTGATTTTACTTTAGCGGTAAGACATATCTACAAAACAAACAAACACCAATTTAATGTTTTGGTACCCATATAGGTTTGGGTCCAAATTGGTTAGAAGCAAGGATATATAAAACATTTAAATCAGCTTTCTTGATCCACATTTGGATCACTTTTGGTGACTGTTGGTAAGCTGTTTGTTTTCTGTCAGGAGCATTCCAGCGTGCTGTTTGTCTTCTGACTGCTCCATTCTGGTAAGCTGATTTTCCTTTGTGGTTGATTTGAACCACACACTCTTTTTCCAGATGGCCTTTTCCACCACATTTGTTGCAAATCTTCCAGGGCATAGCATAATCATAAGGTATACCATTTCTACCATCATATTGAAGTACACTATGCTTCTTGTTTAAGTTTATGCCAACTCCTTCTCTAACCAGGGGAACATTTGTCTTCTTCATTAATGTCTTTAGGCTGTCCTCACCTTGAACAAAGGTTTCCATGCCTTTCTGGAGGTTCTTGACCTCTTTTTCCAGAAGAGAGATCAAATCAGCTTGCTGATTGATAAGTTCAGCTTGCTGTTTTCTCTTTTCTGCAGATTTTGAGGATTCGGCTTCACTTGACTCTTTGTGCTTGAATGATTGTATACATTCATTCTTTTCTTCAATCTCTGATTTCAATCTTCTAAGTTCTTTCATGAGAGCCTCATTTCTTTGAAGAATCACTTTGTTGACTCCTTCGAATTGAACTAGTTTCTCCTTTAAATCATCAATGAGATCATTATGGTTTGTTTCTGGATTCTTCTCAGTCATTAACTCAGCAATAATCTTCTTTAACTGGTTGTTGTTCTTTTCCAGCTTGCTATTCTTATTTTTTAGTTCCATAAACTCAATTATGGACACTTGATTTGGTACCTGCATGGTTAGTTCTTCTAGCATATTATGAGATGAAGGTAAATCAGAATTGATTGAGTTTACCTCACTTGCATCATCTTCTGAATCTGAACAGTCACTATCCACAACGCCTTCTTTTATGGATCCTAGTGAGCTTTCTTCGTCATGTAGACCTACAAGAGCCAAATTCACCATGTCTTCACTTGAGTCATCACTAGAGTCTGAGTCATCATCACTCCAAGTCAGTAAGGCCTTTGATTTTCTCTTGTCCTTGAAAACAGCTTGCTGTTTAGACTTTAGCTTGAAACAGTCCTTTTTAAAATGGCCCGGCTTGCCACATTCGAAGCAAGTTTGTTCCTTGGCTTTCTTTTTGGAGAAATCACCTCTTTCTCTTTTCATTCTATTTTTCTTCTCAATCAGCCTCTTGATCTTTTGAGAGATAAGTGCCATTTCTTCATCAGATTCTTCATCAGACTCAAACAGCTTGCTGTTTGACGATTCTGGCTTGCTGTTTGTAGAATGCAGAGCCAAATTCCTCATTTTGGCTAAAGGAACCCGAACACCTTCAATCTGACTTTTGTTTAACTTACTTTCAAACTGTTCTAGCTCAGCAAAAACAGCTAGGTGATCCATGGTGTCGATTGTTGAGGATGATTCCAAAGCCGTGACCTTGGCTTCATAAATAAATGGTACCGCACTTAACACTTTCATGTTAATTTCATCTTGTGGAATATCTTTTCCAAGTCTCTTTAATGAGTTTATAGTAACTTGGAACCTTGCTTGACCTTCTTTGATAGTTTCATCATCCTTGAGCTTGAAGTTTCCAAAATCATTCATTAGTTTACTAAGCTTTACCTTCCTCAAGGTTTTTGATCCTTCATGATAGGTTTCCAAAGCATCCCACATTTCTTTTGCTGTCTTTAGGGAGGAGACTTTGTCATACTCAGCTTGATCTAGAGCATTCATGATGGAGTTCCTAGCTTCTCCATTATAACCGCATTTGATAATCTCATCGGGAGTAAGATCATCAACATCTTTTGGATTGTTCTTATCATCCAGAAATTTGAAGTCTCCTTTTTGCACCACTCTTAATACCAGTGGTCTCTTGGACAAGAATGTTTCCATTCTACATTTCCACCAGTTGTAATTTTCTGATCCAGTGAGGAGAGGAGCTCTATAATCTGATTTAGCTTCGAGATATTGTTCACCCATGATCGATACCTTCCTGTTACAGAAATATTAGTATACCTCGCTCTGATACCAATTGAAAACAACACCTAGAGGGGGGGTGAATAGGTGTTTTTGGATAATAGTGTGAATTTATGAACTGTTTTGAAATTAACTGAAAACAGCTTGCTGTTTGTAATAACACAGTTTACAAACAGCACGCTGATTGTACCTGAAATGCAATGCAGAAAGAATATAAACAGTAAGTAAAAGAGACACACAATCTTTTAGCCAGGTTCGACCCCTAATCCCCTATGGTCTACGTCCTGGTCCCTTACCAAACTTGGTAAGAGAATATATTATTGATCAACTATAAACCGATTACAAGATTCAACAATATATCTCCCTTAACCCTTGCTGATTACAAATGGCTTGCTGTTTACCTGTGAACAACTAACTTTCTAAGTACTACTTCCCAAGTATACTTCTCTAGTCTAGTTCGACTCACCCTAAAACCTGAAGCCAATCTTGTACAACAGCAAAACAATACACTTTGAACAATACAAATGTTTTGAAAGAATACAACTCAACCTATAAATCCTCTGAATATATATATATACGTGTATGATGAGGTTTGAAGGTTTTGAAAGGTTTAGCAATGAAAGCTCAGTAGTTGTGTGAGTATATCTTGTTTTCTGCACGTTGTATTCAGTGACAAGAACTGATGTTATTCAGTTCTTATATAGGTGAACAAGATCTGAAGGTTTAAGGCTTGAAAGAATTCCAACGGTATGAATTCAAGCCGTTAGTAATGGAGGGCTTCTTTTGATCAATGGAGTGTGTTTGATTCTCTGCAAAAGACTGAGCACTGGTGCGTGAATGGTGAAGATAATGTGCAGGGAATAATGTTTGTAAAAGTCCCATGTGATGTATTTAGTGGAGGTATGGAGGTGTAATAAAATAAGGTAAGGTAACCTTATTAATTCAAAAGGAATTTTGTCTTGTCTCCAAAAGCTTAAGTGGGAGGATGGTGAATATATATTCTGAGGATTTTTACATATAATCTATATATAACATCTCCTCTTGACTGTTCTCTTAAATTCCCGAAATGAACTGCAAAAGCGTCAGACACAATCAGCTTGCTGATTGTACAATTGGCATGCTGTTTGCGACAAATGGCTTGCTGTTTGATGTGTACTGATTAGACAATCAGTAAGCTGTTTTACCCTGCAGAAACACGTTAGAGCATACACAAATGGCATGCTGTTTTAACCTGCAAGACCAAGTTAGAACAAACGAAATAGCATGCTGTTTTTATATCTACAAGCCAAATGGCTTGCTGTTTGTTATCATCAAAACCTAGGAGTTTCATCAAAGTGGTCACTGAAGTGGAAGCCATATATCAATTCGTTCACCGATCTTTACGGGGTATCATTTGAATCATTAAAGTCATAATAAATATCAAATGGATATCTTTAAAATATACTCGAAAAGCAAAAATAATTTTTCATTGAGTTCTACACATTTTTTCTTGAATGTTTCTATAACCAAACGAAAGTTTAATAATTCTAGTATTTCTGATAATATATTTAGATTTTTAAAAATTCATTTACAATTTATTTTTAATTTTATTGTCATTTTCCTTGTTTTAATTAAAAATAAATAGTAAATAAACTTTTTAAATTCTGAATATATTATCAAAAATACTGGAATTCATAATCTTTCATTTGATTATAGTAGCATTTAAGAAAAATGTGTAGAACTCAATGAAAAATTACTTTTACTTCCCGAGTACATATATACAGGTATTTGTTTGATATTTATTATGACTTTAATGACTCAAATGATACCCCGTAAAGATTGGTGAACAAATTGATATTTGGCTTCCACTTCAGTGACCACTTTGATACTTAACCCCAATCTCAAATATAAACATTGCCAACTTAAATGTAACTGTTTGCAATTTTCTGCACAACCATATATGCAATTTTTACTGTATTTTTACAATAAAAATAAAAAAATATATATTTTTGATAATTTTCTAATTAAATTTCCTCCATGAATTCTCATATAAATTTGTAATATTTATATTTTAGAATAATAAAAATTCGAGTAAATATCTCATCAATACAATGATTGCTTTTTGTATCACTAATTCGTGTTTTTAATTAATACTTCCTCTGTTCTTTTTAAGTTGTTACATTTGAAAAAAACTTACATATTAAAAAAAATTAAAGTTATAAAATATTCACATATATTACCCTTAATTATTATATTTAATTATGAGATTAATTGTACAGTTAAACATTGAAATTAATAGGATAGATATGGAAAAAATGGTAAAATTTATATCGAAATAAAAATGAGATAATTATTTAGAAATAAATTTTTTCAAATACAACAATTAAAAATGGGGAAAAAATAGCTTGGAACGAACCTTTCATCAATATTCTCTCTCTCTTTTTTTAATAGGCACGTAAGTTGATGACTTTGCATCAATGGATCAAACGAAAAGTACAAGTACATGACCAAAATTATTGTATTCCATTAATATCTACTAGTAGGGTTGATTATTTGGTTATAATTAAATCGAATTATTGAATATTGAAATATTGAATAAGGTCAAATATTATAATTGAATAAGGAATCGAAATATTTCGATTCGGTAATCGAACCGAAATATTTATTTCGGTGATTTTACCAAAATAATCGAATTATATATATTTATATATTTTATTTTACATATTAAATATAAAAATATAAATATTATTATTTTACATATAAAAAATAAATATTATTATTTTACATATAAAATATTATTAATTTACATATAAAAATTATTAATTATATATAAAATATAAATATTATTATTTTACATATAAAATACTGATACAGGAATTAAGAAATAAGAAGAGATAATATTAATATTTTGGTTAATTCGATAATTTTGGTTAAAAAAACCAAAATAACCGAATAACTGAAAATATCATAAATTAAAATCGAAATATTTCAATTCGATTAACTAAACCGAATAATTTTAATTATTTCAATTCGATATTCGATTAATCGAACCGAATTCTCAGCCCCATGTACTCGTACAATATATCTTGTGTATATCTTTTTATTCCTCTACAAAACTCATGAGCTGTACGTAACTGTGTGCATGTCATAGTCATAGATGCTAGAATAAGGGGCGGCAGTGGAAAATCTAATCAGCCAGCCGGTTTAGACAATTTAATAAGACTGATTAAGAGGCCGTTTGGCAACCCGTCCTTAAAGCTACAAATAGCTTTAAGTAGTTTTTGACCCGTTTGACAACCACTACTTTAAGTCGATTTTAAGTTAAAAAACTCTATTAAATCATAAGTTCTATGTAGGTACTTATGACTTATGACTTATGACTTATCGAATTTTTTTTTTCACGATTCTTCTAAAGTTTAAATATTATGAATTTAAAAAATTTTAAAGTCAAATTTCATTTTAAGTCAAAATTATTAAATCCCCTTTAACTTTAAGTAAAATTACCCAAACACATTCATTCAACTTAAAGTAAACAATTTTACTTTCTCCATTAAGTTAAAAATACTTTCATTAAATCAAAAATAATTCATTTTAAGCAATACCAAACACCCTCTAAATTCGATGAGAGAAGTAGAGAACACACAAAAAGCAAGGAGTCAATATTTGTTAGTTTGTCCCCAAGTCCCATAATGACTCACCTACTGGCAAGTACGGTTTATTCTTTTGTGCAACTTGCAAATGAATTCTACGATTTCTACCTTAAAATTCGTGTTATTTTAATGTCCAAATTTAAGGTAATTTACTTAAAGAAATTAAAATATTAAACTTTAATAGTTTTATTTTAAGATACCAACACATACTCTAAATGAAAGTACTATGTCATAAAACCTCATTAAATTATTATGAAATTTGTCTTTCAAAACATGTATTCAGCCAATTTAACATAATCATAATTTAGAAAAAATAAATTAACATTGTTACAGGGAGAATATTGTATAACAATAATTTGGAGGTTTGTTGGAATCACGAAGCAAAATACGGATATTTTGCTAAGAACACGAAGAACACGGAAGGAGATTGGATATTGTTTGTGGCTGATCTTGTATGATGTTTTCAGGGGTGAACTGTCAATCATCTTTTACAAGATGCCTACGTACCCTATTTATAGGGATCAAGCCATGCGTAGTTCTCTTGGAGAAGAAGTTACTAAGACGGGCTAGGGTTCTTATGGGCTCGACTTGGCCCAAATCCACTAGACGTCTTCTTGGGTTGATATATTTTACCCATTTATTCTATCCATGATCCATTGTCCAAAGAAGGAAGCAAATGGTCTCGCATGGCTAGAGTTGGGACCTCTTGGGCGAGGCTAATAGAGAAGTAACAAGGGTGTAGCATGCAACCTCGAGGGGTTGAGTCATGCGAAGCGGACCCAAGTGTATTGATACTCATGCGACCTCGAGGGGCTGCGTCATGAGCCTTCCAGCAAAGAATGAGATAGCGATCTAGTGTAGTATGTGGATGTGATGATAATACGAAGCGATCCCAATGAGGGAAGTCGTAGCGAAGCGATCCCTTGACGAGAGTTATACAAGAGGTGATCGCTATAGATGCGACCTTGAGGCCGGGCTAGCATGATGCTTAAATCAACTGGCCTCGCTGACGAGGTGAACGGAGAAGCTGCATGGCCTCGCATGCGTCCTCGCTGGGCTAGTCATGCGAGGTGGTCCACGCTGTACGGAGATAATTATACTCACGCGACCTCGCTGGACCTGACCGTAAGCCTTCATAATAAATATGCTCTAGGCCTCGCTGGACCTTGCAGAGAGAGTATTCTAGGCCACGCTGGACCTCTAGGCTACGTTGGACCTTGTAGAGAGACATGCATGATAGATGCTATCCCATACTAGGGACTTTGTTGGCGAACTCGACCCGCAGCTTGGGGTCGCAAAATTCCACATTGTGCTTGATAGTATATTGGACTGACTCCTGGTGGTGGGTTTTAGTGACCCAATCTTCATCTCTAGGCCCATTATGAGTTGTGGACCTCTATTCTAACCCATTAGACCTGCTTAGGGCTTATGCCAAGATTTGGGCATAACAACTACCCCCCGAGTCCATATTGTCATTGAAGATGCGATGTGGACTCAAAAACTGCTTTGTCAAATATTCGATGCGAGGCCTGTTGTAAGAACCCAAAATTTCGGTAGAATTAAAACTTTTCCTATTATGATGAAGTGCATCAATGAATAGTGATTTTGAGGATTAAGAAAATTTTTCATGCCACCTATGTACGAGACGTAGTGTGGATATTCCGAAGTTATACTAGTAATCTACGGAGTAAATAAGTGTATGTAAATGCGATCGAAATTCAGAAATTCCAAATTCTATTTTCGTGTAATATTTGACCGAGCATTGAATTATATATATCAGTAATATCAAGAAATGAGATATTTAATTTGAGGAACTGAGGAGTTAATATTTTGGAATTTTATTATAAGTGATTTGAGAATTTGGAACGAAAACCACTGAGGAAGTGAAACAAACGTTCTAGAAACCGCTGAAACTTTACAACGAGATTAAGCGATCAAGCGAGCAAATCATGAATTGAGAATAGTAAATATTAGAAGTCCAAGGAAGGATATATTATGAGAGGAAAATGGAATTGAGAATAAAATCCTAGAGTTAAAGGAAATGAGAACAATTGAGAAACCGCGAGAATTTTTTTTCTAAGATAAAGAGAAAATACAAAGAAAATTGGACACAATGATTGTTTGAGGTATTGGGCCACACTATTACAATGAAGTGCAACATATAAGTTTTAACATATTGATTTAGTAAATATACAAGAGGGGAAGCCCCTTGGTGCAAATAAGAAAAGAAAGGAAGGACTTGGAAACAATATGTATAAAGCAAGGGACTTGCTTGCAATTATGGATGGATAAAGGTAATCCAAATGAACCAATGAGGAGATGACACCACATGGCAAGAAGATAAGATGCATCCAAGTGAAAATATCAAGCATTATTGATCACTTTATCACTTTAAACAAAACAAAACAAACACCAAATACTCCAAACAAAACAAACACCAAATACTCCATTCTACCCAGCAGAAAAGGAGCTCACTAAAACGGGCCTAGAGACTTCATTACTCAATGAAATTTTTTGTTCTTTATATGGTTAGAAATCTGTGAAGACGCTCTACAACTTTCATTCAGGAGCCTCGACCAGGAAACGAGTGCAAGGGCTTCGTTTTGGCTGATCTTTGGGGCGTGTTTTTCCAGTCAGGAAACTCACTTCCATGTTCTTGATTTCTTTGGTGAGATTGAAGATGGTGAGCATAGAGTAAGGCTTCCCCAGGGTTAACCAAGCTTGTTTGAGATTGTAAGAACATCAAGAAGGTATAAAAACCCTAACCCCTCTTTGCCATGTAGTAATTGTGATGTTTAATGTTAGATCCATGGTTATTAGTGTGAATCTTGGACATATAAGTTATGGATGATGTAGACCTTGAGTTTAAGTGTTGTGGTTGTGATTTTTAGGCTTGTGGTTAGTGTATGTATCTCCATGTATGTTATAAAGTATGATCTTGGTGATTTAGATGTTGGTTGTGATGTGGATGTAAGATTCTAGGTTGGTTTAGTGATATAAGCATGCTGAGTTTTTCCCAGGAACTTGTACTGTCTTGTAGGAGGGTTTTGAACCCCCAAATCTTGTCCCCTGAAGTCCTAATGTATATTTTTGGAAAGGTATTTGAATGTAGTTTCCAGAAATATAAGGTTCATGACTAGGTAATGTATAGATTTTGAGTTATGGCCTGAGAAGTGAAATGTGTTTCTGGATTCCGGACTGCACTAGGTGGTCCCCTTGTGAACCTTGTTTGAACCCCTAAAAATTTATGTAGGATCATGGAAAAATTAGAGAAGCTAGTAAATGCAGTGGGGAAGGCTACCCAAAAAGAATTGGATTAAAATATGTATTTTTCAATTTTATAAAAATGTTGAAGTAAAATCCGTGCAAGTGAAAAACCACTTAGGGGATTAGTTTAAAGTAGTTTTAAGAATGTTCACTTGAGTTTCGAGTTTGAGGAATAGATTTGAGTCGAATGGGTAACGAAAGTGATAATGTGACGACATGATCATATGAGAGGGTTAGTGGTCACAAGTGGAATCATTAAGTTGGTCTTACGATTTTTTAAAACCTTATGATTAAGTAGCGTTGTTAAGGTACTAACGTACAAATATTGATTATGTATAGATTTCCATTCCACTTCGCGAGCCGACCACCCCAACCTCACCAAGGCAAGTTTTCCAACCCTAAGTATTTATTTTCAAAAGATTATATTCTTGATTTTACCAAGGCAAGTCTACTTTTCAAAACTTATATATAAGGATTTTCACTGTTGTGTTTGTACTTCCAAACGTACTATATGCTTATACTTTACGAGATTATGTTGAAGTTGAGATATATGCATATGTGTTTGTACACCCTTGAACTTAGAATAAAAGTGTTTTCTTCGGACAACGACTCTAGCAATAGAGGTCGTAGCGGTCCAAATATACTATTGACCGGGGAGCGGTATATTATTGTATCGTGATTAAATTGCGAAAGCCCGAAGAGTCATTCGGGAAGTATCGTATACCTAAGTAATTATTATTTTTACGTTGTTAAAAATACTCAAAAATATCTATCTTGGATTAAAAGCTTATTTTAATTAAATAATTATTTTATTAATTGTTTATATTAAATCTCAAAATATTATTTATTAATTATTGTTCATTATTTTAAAGACAAAACTAATCCAAGATACCTTTAGCATTTTCAAACTCGAACTCTTTCGAACCCAAAACATTTTTGAAAACCCCCGGTCAGGTTTTGTTTCTTGTACGTTTTTCAAGAATTATCGGTCGACTGAGGTCGAACTTCAACTACTCGAATTTTCTATCAAAATGATTTTTGAAAAGAAAAGAAAAAGGGGACTCTGGCAGGTGTGGGAATCGTTGACGAACGATTCCCGGGATGTGTAAGCGGCCGTGAGCCAGGCGGTCCATCAATTATTATTCCGGCCTAGGTGTTGCCGAAGGATGATTACGGATGTAGTTTTCATCGAGGGTGATTACGGATATAGTTTTCACCCAAGGATAGTTACGGATGTAGTTTCTATCCTTCTACTAGTAGAGAAGACCCGCGGATTGTTGGACTTGGTTGTGGCGACTGATCATCGTCAATCCTTGTCAGGTTTTTATGTTTTCTTCCAGTCCCATCCTCCACTTTGGAAAAATACTCAAACACTGCTTCTTGGGCCTAAGTGCCAAGTTGCCGATAGTGTGGTTTTTGATAAGAAAAATATTGACATCGTGCAGTATCTAGAATTGCAAGATTTTCTATAAAGATTGGCACGTGTTAGTGCACTCTTGAAATTATTTCAAAGAATGAAATGTTTTTGAATGAGAAACCTTCTAAGCCAATGGAAGGAAAGAGGTTTGCAATGATGTATTCCCTGTACAGTATGTTAACCGTAGAGTGTTTTGCCGAAAATGATATACTCATATGTATGTACTTTAAAACTTGAGATATATTGAGATGGGAACCTTATAAAGGGTTCATATGTTATTCTTAAAGCTCCTTAGTGAGTATAGATGTTTTATTCAAACTCGGACGTACACATTGTCCAATTATGTTTTGAAATCTGAGATATATACCCATATAGTTGGGAATGTTTTCGAAATAAACCACATTATTATTTTACAAAATGGTGAACTTGCTGAGCATTATGTAGCTCATTCTTGCTTTATAAAAACTTTTCAGAAAGAGAAGAATTTGATCAGTTAACTCCGCACCAGCAGAAGAGGAGTAGAAGATTTACCCCTGAGATGATTTAGTTCCTGATAAATACTACAGAGTAAGTCTGATAGGTTTTCAACTGTAATAGTAAGACTTGTCTTCAAGTGTAGTTGTATAAATGGAAGTGCGCAAGATTCTAGAATGTACAGATGAATTGTAATATTTAGCGTTACTTTTGATTATCGTTTCTGAGGCTCTAACTTGTTTGTGCTTAAGATTGAGGTCTGGATGGATGTATTGTTGAGTTATAAAGTTAATACAGGTATGATATGGTTGGATGGTGATGTGACGACCTGAATCTTTGACCTCGGATTTGGGGGCGTCACAGAAATGGTATCAGAGAGATAAGTTACAGTACTCAGAAACGAGAGTGTTGAGAGTTAAGTCTAAGTCGGAGAATGACATAAGAGATCGTAGTAAACTTATTATTGGAATACCAGAAGAGGTACCGGTGAGTAGAATAGACTGGAGTGTTTATTGGAGGTATTATACTAGGGTCGATAGAATCCTTAGAGACCTTCAGAATGATGAATAGAGGTTTGAGAGTCGTACATGACCTATCATAAGTAATAATGTAGAAAGCAGAGCGAAATCTCTAGAGCAGCTGAGGTAGAGGCGATATTGCCAATATAATCAGATGACTAGGCTGGCATAAATTTTGTGGCCCACTGTCCTCCACAGTTTAGGAGGCGGCATTTTAAGAATCAAGAAGTTTAGACTTCCCTACATATTTAAGGGTACTTAGTACTTGGAATAATGAAAGTCTTTTACTTTGGCTATAAGATCCGATTTTCGATAAGTAACGGGTTTACCTGAAAGTTGGTCACTATGTCGTTGTGGATTTCATTACCCTTGATGACGAATTTTACATGTGTTATACGAGAATGTTATCATAAGACGAGCGTGCTAGATAATTCCACGCATGATTCGGACGCTAGAGCATGGTAGTTCAACTTAGAGAACAAGCAAGTAGAATTAACAAAGGGACTCAAGTGAAGTTGAATATGGTTACAACGAGCGATACAGTGATCTCAGAGTCTATCAAAAGAAAAGACCAGTGGGTCTAGAGTGGGATCCTTTGATAGAGATGTTATCAGGGACTACGTATATATGTATTGTAGACCTCAATATTTTTGGTATATGTTCACATGCACACACCCGCCACTGAACCTATGGACTGCACTGAGATCCCTGAGAGATCTCTTTGATCTGTTCCCAGGGGGAACTGGCCACTTGTGATTCATGTCGGAATGCATGAAGTAGGACCCTATGGACTTAGCAGGTGTCCCCGGAATGATGTGAAGCTTGGTCTTCAAGATAAAGCACGAAGATGATAGATATATTTGTGAAACCCTAACTCGATAATTGACTCTAAGATGAAGATTGAGAGACGCACTAGTTGGTGTCTTGTATTACGAAGACGAAGAGATGGAGTTACCCTCATAGTGGTGATAATGAGATGCACGAATGATTATTAACTCATTTTGGTAACTACCGGCTGGTGCACTACTTCATTTTAAACTTTTCATTAACCATGTTACCTTGATTAGTTTATATCAGGTAATCCTTCTAGCTTTCTACTTCAAACTTGTGGAATAACCACCAGTGATATACTTTCTCTAAACCGGGACTCATCCAAAGTATCTTATTTGATCCCCGAGTATTTTATTTGAAGTTTATAATTATTTCGTTCTGCTCAGGCCTATTTACACTTTCTTTCAATTATCCAGGGAATGTTCAACAATTGTTTCCTTAATTAATCAATGAATATTCCTAAACGAATATTGATATTTGACTACTTCTTTCATACTTGCACTCTTCAGTCGAGCCCATAAATATTTATCAACTTGTTGAGAACAGGGATGATCTGACATCCAGATATTCCTCATGAATCCTTTCTTCTATTCAAAATGAGATTGTGCATCGTACATTGAAATCATAGTAAGGATATCATTTTGATATTGGTATTCTGAATTTAATTCTACTGTAGGATCTGATAAAGCATGTGTACGGAGGCACCCTTAGGTGGACCGTTTCATTGGTAGGTAATATTTGATGAGAGGTTATCTATTGTTCCGATACCTAGAACATTCTCTTCAGATTTTATAGTTTTCTTTTTCAAACTTAATAACTTCTTATTTCCATTCGTTGTCCGAGTAGCCTAAAGTTTCTTCAGTGGCTACGATGTTGAAATTCCGTTCTAGCCAATTGAAACTGGCTAGTCGATATGTCAATATGAATGACTAGTTGATTGTTCTAACTAGTCAAAATTGTAATGTTGTGAAGAACACCTAGCTAATTGTCCTAGCTAGTGGTGATGTCTCAAACAAGTGAACTAGCAAATTTTGTCTAGCTAGTTGCTAGTGTTTCTTGAAAAGGACTAGTTATTGTTTCACTGGTCCAACTCCCAATTTAATTCATTCAGCAATTCCTCAATGCATTTTGCATGTGGTAAAGTATGATAATGAAAGTTTTGACGAATAACTTGATTGAGACCTAGTGAGGTCGCCCACTCAACTTGAATTCTACCCATCTTCGTATCAGACCTTATGTCACTTGAATATTCTGTTCTTTCATTCATATAATGAAGATTCATTTGAAACCATAGATTACTTGAATGATAAACTGCTTCATTTTTATTGTCATAGAGTAGAATTGCTTTCGATCGGTTGACCTTTATCAATGGGACTTTTCAGATCCTCTATTTTTCAAGAGGAAAAGTATTCACCAGATGTAAGAATCGTATAAAGACCGTCTTTATGACTTTTGTATCCAACAATCATTGCCCTCGTGCAACATTCTCTATGATATCACATTACAAAATTATCAGGACATGAAGGAATAAACCTTGTTGTATTCTTTCTGTCCATCCTTACATCTCCGAAAATTGAGACTCCTAGTATTTGGAACCATCAACATTCTTGGAACATCCAATGTGGAATTCTTATTGAAATTATCTATTGGACCTTGTTATTTTGAAACCATTCCTTTCAAAAGTCATTACTCTAAGGTGAACGAGAGGTACAATTGTGAACCGTTGCACCAATATGAGATCAAAAACCAAATGTTGTAATTGTGCAGCCAGAGCGTGATGCCGAGTAATTATTTAAAGTAGGAATAACATGTCGGGGCATAACACAAGACCTTTAATATTAGTGTGAGGAAAGTTATAGGAAATGATGAGGTGGTTGGGAGTACGTTCCTACCAACCGTTGTCAGGATGTTATAGTAATGAATTCTGGAGTTACCAAGCCTTTTCCTGATCCAAGAAATTCAAATCGATTGCGATGTAAGACATATCCTTAGAGGAAACTAACATGGAAGTGAGATGGACAAGAAAGGAAGAAATATTGTGGCAAGAATATGAAGCTTTACTTAGTTTAAAGGGATTGATGCATATAGAGAGACATAAAGTTTAAAAGGCCCATAATAGCAAATGGATGCATGTATATATGCCAATGATCCTTCGAGATTACCACCTAATCAACTTTATTGGGAATCGCAGCAGCATACAGGCCTCAGGCTGATTGGCGCCAGTTGTGAAAGAGGACGAGCGTATGACATCTTACCTATACCATCGAGAACTGAAACCCTTATCGGAAATGGAGGATTTGTTGACTAGTTAAAGTGCGTAGTTGTTTTTCAAAGATAAGGTTAAAGAGAAGGTTTCACCAACTCCAAATCGACCTCTGTACGGCACCAAAGTCGGCATTTCACATTAATGTAAACATTATAAATTCTGGTAGTATCATGAGGATTGACTAGTGAGTCAGAAGCCCTTGTGGGTTAATAAATAAAGTTTTAAGAATGATATGAGAGATTAGTAACAACCTCGTTGTTAGCTATACTTTATAATGAGAAGAGGACTTTGAGAGTCACGACGATGCATCTTTCAAGAGTTTAAGAGGTGTGCTGATGCAGTAGAAAGGGGATGATAGCCTATACTTGTAAACAACATAAAGGTTACGGGATGGGATATACTAACCGTGAGTCTGGGATTAGTCATGATGGCGTTCACGCATAAAACTGAGACGTTAATTTTATGAGAAAATTGTGAAAGTTTTCCACAAGTGCCATAAGTATATCTTCATATTAGAACTAAACATAAGAAAGAGAAGGTGACGAAAGGGAGCAGGGAGTATAATGGAGAAATTTGTTATTTCCCAGGAAAGGCCAGTGTGGTGGCCGATACCTATAGAGGGGATTATTCAAAATTGGAATTCAGTCAGTATTGACCAAGAAAATAGAGTATATACAATAAAGAATAATGTTAGAGGAAAATGACTAAATTATGGGGAAGGACAAAGATGTACAGAGAATTAAGAGAATGTTTGGCAAACGGATATGAAGAATTGTATTGGCAAGCTATTAAGTACAAACGCAACATGTCAAAACAAAATGATAGAGATCTAGTGGATCAATTCCGCCCGTAGAAAATCTTGAACGTGGACAGAATTATAATGAATTTCAGGAGTAGGTCGCCGAAGACCGAGCCAAGAGATGGCCCTAGTTGATTTATAATTGCTGGACCAAGTGATTTACCTACGAGAGACTTTCCATTTAGAAGATTATCGATTTATATACGGAAGAGATGGTGGTGCAATATAAAACTTCTGCAGTGATTACGTCAGATAGAGACTTAAGGTTAGACTTCGAATATTGAAGGTGCTTTTAAGTATAATTAATAAAGAGATTGAGCGTATGTACTAATTTGATCTGTGGCTGACGGACAGGGAAGAAGAATTGTCCAGACGATCGAATTTATAATTAGTGTCGTGCCTTAGATTTCATGGGGCAGTCGAGAATAAAAACTTATCCGTGAAACGAATGTTGTTATCACGATCAGCACCATGCGGACGTAAGGACGTCTCTTGTAAAGCGTACTGTTGTGCCCAAAATCTCCATGGGCTAGATTTAGGCCCATTAAGCTATAGGATCCGGTCCATACAAGCTAGAAGATTGATCCAGTATGAGTTATGAAGATCAGATAGAAGAAATGACTAAGGAAGTATGAGTATCAAGAGGTTCCCAATGTATAGGAAGCTGAGCTAAGCACTAGAAGACCAGGTTCCTCCAAGCGGAAGAGTTCGAGTTAGCATAGCAATAGCCATAGAGATGATAAAAGCATTCGAAGAGTTATCCAGTCTAACTAGTTTGTTATTTGTGCAGGTACTGACACCCAAAGGGAGGTCCCTAAGTGATATGTCCCGAAATAAGGAGGTCCCTGAGAAACAGGCTCCTGAAACGTAGGTTCCTGAGCACCAGGTTCCTACGAGTCGCCAACAGAAAGTTCTAGGAGTCATCTAGAACAGATAAACAAATTGGTATCTGAGTATAATTCTAGGGCGCAGATGATCCTAGAATAACTCTAACCAATGAGAGAATCATAGGTGGAGTACGAACTCGAGTTCTACTCCACTTAGCCAAACTAGTTCGTGAAAGGCTCTAAAGGAACCTAAGTCCAACACGAACTAGGTGACCGAATACAGCTATTCCAGTAAGAGACAGAATCATATTAGAACTACGTGAGCTTGATCCCTATAAATACAAGGGTACGTAGGCACCTCAGGGTACGACGCATTAAGTTCTCTGATTTTCTCTAAAGGCACCTGAGATTATTGGAGATACCCTCGAGCTCAGCTCAACCCCCACAAACACAACCCAAACCTTTTCATAGAACAGTTGATCGCTAGCCTATACAACTACTTGTAAACCTCATATAAGTTGATTACGAAATCCACTCATCAACATTGGCGCTAGAAGGAGGGGAGTTAATATCTTAAGAGTGGAAAAGATGTCAGGCAACACGGATAGCGAAGCAACCGGTTCTGAACGACAGATTCATGAGGGGAACACATCTCCTCCCAGAGCACCGAAGGTTACTAAAGCAGCCATGATGGAAATCTTAAAGACTGTGGGAGAACGTTTGTCGACTTTGGAGCAGGCTTCAAGCAAAAAGAAGAAAAAGAAGGCAAAGAAAAGCAAGAAGTCGAAGGTTACTCCGAAACAGTTGAATTTTGAAGACTCTGAGAATGGAGAGGAGGTTCCAGACGATGGTGGAGAACCGAAGCAAGACAATGGTGATGAAGATATGGAGAATCCTGAGAAGAATAAAACTGGTAGCAAGGATCGTACAGGGTCCAAGGAAAAGAAGAAAACCAAGACTGGAGGTTCCTCAAAGAAAAAGAAGAAAGATAAAGACCCATCTATCGAGATAATTGAAGAAGAAAGCACGGATTCAGATGAGGATACTGAAGAATCAAGCGCTGCAGAGTCGCAAGAGGAAGAAGGAACGAGTAAGAAGACAAAGGCGGAAGCTATTGGGGAGGTGACAGCATAAGATGTCAAGAAGATTTTGGCTCAACTCAAGGACGAAAAGAATCTTGCTGTGAACCCTATAACAGCTTCTCCTTTCACCAAGAAGGTTCGAAAGTCGGCTCTGCCTAGGTCTTATAGGCCTTCGAATGAGTTGAAATTCGATGGGACTACTGACCCCATTGATTACCTTAGTCGTTTTGACACCGAGATGGATGTTTATCAAGTGAAGGAAGCCACCAGGTGCAGGTTACTGGCTGCAACTCTACAGGGCGGAGCCCATCAATGGTTCAAAAGGTTACCTGCAGATTCGATTGGTTCTTGGGCAAGTATGGGGAAGCTCTTTGTCACTCAATTTAGAGCATCTGTTGCATTCGCACCACCAACCAATACCTTAGCCAATATCAAGCAAAGACCTAGTGAGACGTTGACGGAATATTTCAAGAGGTTTAATGCGGAGGTTCCTAAAGTTAGGAAAGCATCTGAGGAAACAATAAAGAATTTCTTAATTGCTGGAGTCAAAGGAGGCTCAGATTTTTGGAAAGCACTGCAAGGAAAAGAACCGGAGACGTTGGCAGATTTTTATGCCCAGGCAGAACCCTTTCGACTGGTGGAGGAGTCTCTAGCTGAATTAAGGAAGGATCCAGATTTTGTAAGGCAAAGTGGAAGCAAGAGGTCGAGACAAAGAAGTCCCAATGGTCGTGACAATAAAAAGGTGGTTAGTCGCACATCCCAGGTGAAGCCTGAAGCTGTGAATCCTACTAAACCTGTCATGAGTCAGGTACCGCCACCAGCTTCCTATAACAACAATAAACATGAGAGACCTGTCTATGAGACTTTCACCCCTTTGGTAGCTCCGATTGATCATATTTACGCAGTGAATGAGAAGTCCTCATGGTTTAAGAAGCCTTTCAGAACCGGTCCCCCAGGGAATAAGAATGAACGCCCCTACTGTGACTTCCATGATAATAATGGGCATAATACTGCAGATTGTCGTCACCTCAGAGATCTAATTGAAACTCTAATCAGACAAGGGCAATTGAGTGAATGGGTGGCTCAGGAAGGAAAAAAGTATAGAGATGAGAAGACTCAGAAGACACAGACACAGGAACCTGTCATGATGGAGGGACCACCTAAGGCTGGGTGCATACGCACAATTATAGGAGGTCCCCACATTGGAGGAAGCAGCAGGAATGCCATGGAGAGGTATACCCGTGAAGCTAAAGAACGTCATTTGACCAGTATTTACAATCTGTCCCAGAGGTCCCCAAAGTTGTTCGAAGGAGAGGATGCAGATATTACTTTCACTGAAGAAGATGCTTCCTGGGTACATCATCCCCATACTGATGCTTTGGTTGTAGAGGCAGGAATTGGGTCATATGAGGTTCATCGAGTGTTAGTTGATAATGGAAGCTCTGTAAACTTGTTATCTTACACAGCCTTCAAGAAGATGCATTTTCTGGATAAAGATTTAACTCCAACAAACGATACCTTGTACGGATTCACTAATAATCAGGTTCCTATTAAAGGGAAGATTCGTTTGCCAGTAACTTTAGGTGATAAACCATGTTGCATTACACAGTTGGCAGAATTCATTGTTATAGAAGAGAATATGAATTACAATGCTATTTTGGGAAGACCCATTTTGAAGGAGATGAGGGTAATAACCTCCATTTACCACCTCACTATGAAGTTCCCGACACCAAATGGAGTTGGTATAGTTCGAGGATGTCAGTATGAGTCTAGAGAGTGTTACACCAAAGCTTTGCAACATGCTGCTAGAGCTGCTAAATTGCCTGAACCTATGGACGAGGTTCCTGATAGTTTTCCAGGAAAGAACCCAGACAAGATAACGGTTGACCTGCGCAGTTCACCTTTGGAAGGTTTTGTGTCAGCATCCTGTAGAGCTATAAGAATTGAAGAGATCATAGAAGAGGAACCTCATGATGAGATTCCCGTTTTTCGGGGACCAGATACCCCCTACTTACTGATAGAAAGTGCACCCCCTACGGACAAGGATGGTGATGTGTGTATGGTAGAAGGGTTGGATGAAGAAAAATCCCGGAAACTGAAACATAATGGATGCAATGAAGACAGTCAGCCAGCATCAAAGAGAAGGAATGTCATGCACGAAGTGCAGGAACCGTCTACCGTCCAGGAACCTCAAGAGGACTCAACCACAGAGATGGAGGTAGACTTAGATCCTCGAATGCCAGAAACCATGGTTAAGGCTGGACCAGCTGGTGAAACTCTGGATGTGAAGATCAATGACAAAGATGGTACAAAGGTATTGAAGATTGGAGCTCAACTTGATCCAGCCTTAAAGGAATCTCTCATTACCTTTTTGGGCAAGAACCTGGATGTGTTCGCATGGTGTCATGCAGATATGGAAGGGATAGATCCAAGGGTCATGTGTCATAAGTTGAATATTGATCCAGAAAAGAAAGGAGTGAGACAGAAGAGAAGACCAATTAGTGGAGAAAGAGCTCAGGCATTGAAAGAAGAGGTCGACAGGTTATTGGATGCAGGATTAGTTAAAGAATCTTTTTACCCAGTATGGTTGGCGAATCCTGTTTTGGTAAAGAAACCAAATGGAAAATGGAGAACCTGCGTGGACTTCACAGATCTCAACAAAGCATGCCCGAAGGACAGTTTCCCACTACCACGGATTGATCAGTTAGTGGATGCAACAGCTGGACATGCCCTCCTTAGCTTCATGGATGCATATTCAGGTTACAATCAAATCCCTATGTATGAACCTGACCAAGAGCATACTTCTTTTATTACGGACAGAGGTCTTTATTGCTATGTATGCATGCCATTTGGGTTGATTAATGCTGGAGCTACATATCAACGGTTAGTGAATATGATGTTTAAAGACCAAATTGGCCATACTATGGAAGTATATGTGGATGATATGCTAGTTAAGTCTAAGGAAGCTGTTGACCATGTGAAGCACTTAGAAGAAATGTTTGGAATCTTGCGGAAGTACAGAATGAAGCTGAATCCACAAAAATGTGTATTCGGGGTAGAATCAGGAAAGTTTCTAGGTTTCATGGTAAACCACAGGGGTATCGAAGCCAACCCAGCTAAGATTAAAGCGTTGATTGATATGAGGTCACCGAGAACTGTGAGAGAGGTTCAGTCTCTTACAGGGAGAGTTGCAGCCTTGAATAGATTCATTTTGAGGTCCACTGATAAGTGTCAGGAGTTCTTTAAAGCAATAAAGAAAGGAAACAAATTCGAGTGGACCGCAGAATGTGAGATAGCGTTTGGAAAGCTAAAGGAGCATTTGGGAAGCCCCCCATTGTTAGCCAAACCTGTGGATGGAGAAACATTGATACTTTATTTGGTTGTGTCAGAGTATTCTATTAGTGCAGTTCTGGTTCGAGAAGAGAATGGACAGCAGAGCCCAGTTTACTATGTTAGTAAAAGGTTACTTGATGCAGAAACGAGGTACACAGGAATGGAGAAGTTGGTTTTCGCGTTGATTTTGGCTTCCAGGAAGTTGCGACCTTATTTCCAAGCTCACAAGATTGAAGTAAGAACCTCATATCCACTTAAGCAAGTGATGCATAGGCCAGAAACTTCTGGAAGAATGTTAAAGTGGGCTGTGGAGCTAGGTCAGTTCGACATAGAATATAAGCCAAAGACAGCAATCAAAGCTCAAGCTTTAGCAGATTTCTTAATCGAGTTTCCACCTCATGTAGAGGTTACTGGTCAAGAGGGGCCAAAAGAGGTGGTGGAAAAACAGGTAGACAATGACAACTGTGCACCTTGGTGGACACTGTATGTAGATGGGGCTGCTAACAGTGGTGGAGCAGGTGCAGGCATAGAACTAGTTAGTCCAGAAGGGCACCAACTCTATAGCTCGATTCATTTTGCTTTTAAAGCCACGAACAATGATGCAGAGTATGAGGCATTGATTGCAGGCCTCAAGTTGGCTTTGGAGATGAGAGTAGAGAATATCAGGGTGTTTAGTGATTCGATGTTAGTAGTTTGGCAGATTCGTGGTGGTTTTCAGGCGAGAGGGCCAAGAACAGACTTATATTTGAGGTACTCCCAGGAGTTGATCGCAAGGTTCAAAGAGGTGAAGTTGGATCAGGTACCTCGAGGAAAGAATACCAAGGCGGATGCATTGGCCAAGCTAGGGTCACAGAGAGAATCCACGTTATTGGGAGTAATTCCACTTCAAATCCAGGAGCAACCAAGTGTTTTCAAGGAAGAGGTAATGGACATTGAATTTCCAGTTGAAGATTCCTGGATGACCCCAATATATCGTTACCTGGACAAAGGGGAACTACCTCCCAATCAAAGTGATATCAGGAAGCTGAGGTATCGGGCAGCCAGGTATGTAATTTATGATGGAGTTCTGTATAAACGAGGATTCAATCAGCCTTTGCTCAAGTGTGTAGCTGGAGAACAATGCAAGTATATCCTCGAGGAAATTCATGAAGGAGTATGTGGAAATCACTCGGGGGGTAATTCTTTAGCCATGAAAGTCTTTCGACAAGGATATTATTGGCCAACCATCAAAGCTGATGCTACAAAGTTCGTGCAGGCATGCAGTAATTGTCAGAGGTTTGCCAATTTTGATAGTCGTCCGGTAGCACCTATCAAACCGATTGTTAACCCTTGGCCATTCGCTGTTTGGGGAATAGACCTCATTGGTGAGCTCCCGAAAGGAAAAGGAGGAGTGAAATACGCAGTGGTCGCAGTCGATTACTTTACAAAGTGGGCAGAAGCAGAACCACTTGCTAAGATTACAGCGTCAAAATTGACTGAATTTGTGTTTCGAGCTATTGTATGCAGGTTTGGCATTCCACAGAAGCTGATTTCTGACAATGGGAAACAGTTCGATAGTAGAGAGCTTAGAGGATTGTGTGAGCAGTTTGGAATCCAAAAAGCATTTTCAGCAGTGTATTATCCGCAGAGTAATGGACAGACTGAAGCAGTGAATAAGATTATCAAGCACACTTTGAAGACAAGGCTTGAAGATAAGAAGGGAAGCTGGCCAGAGGAGCTTCCTGGAGTCTTGTGGTCGTATAATACCACGCCTAGAACTACAACTGGTGAGTCTCCTTTTACCCTCACTTATGGTTGTGAAGCTATGGTACCTGTGGAAGTTGGAACAGGTTCCTTGAGAAGAAAGTATTTTGATCCCGAGAGCAATGAGGTCAATCATAGACTGTATTTGGACATGGTCGAAGAGTTGAGAGCAGATTCACAAGTGAAGTTAGCAGCATATCAACAGAGAGTTCGAAGGTATTACGACAAAAAGGTGAAGGCAAGACCTTTCAAGGTTGGAGACCTAGTTTTGAGGAAAGTCATGCCAAATACCAGGGTTCTGGCACATGGAGCTTTTGGAGCAAATTGGGAAGGGCCTTACCAGATAAAGTCAGCCATTTGGGAAGGAACCTACCACTTGATGGATATGGATGGGAACCTCATTCCGAGAGCTTGGAATGCAGAGCATCTCAAGAAGTATTATCAGTAACTCTTTTATGTGTTTTTCTTAGGAAAAGTAAGGCTCTTTCAGCCCAAGAATAAAGGCAGCTTATTAGTTGTAGCTGACCAGTATTTTGATTCCAGTATTCAATTATGCATGTACTCGGGGGGTACTTAATGTGAACCTCTCTACTTGCAAGACGATTTTTTTAGTATTGAGCGATGTATAGCTCTACGTTGAATATTTTGAGTGCAGCTATAGCTCCTTAATAGTTCTTTTACGTAATAATCATTACCCAAAAGAACTGGGGAGTAGTATTCCTACTTAGACAGTATTGCACATGCTATTTGATATTTCATATGCCAATTTGAAATTTTTGAAACAGGTTACCTAGATTAACAGGTTCCTGTAGCATTGTGTTGCATTTTGCAGGTTACCTAAGCTGACAGGTTCCTGTAGCATTGACAGTATATGTGAAGTATGAATATGAATTGACAGAATGTGCAGACTATGATTGATTGATCAGAATTAGCTTGTGGACAGATTGTTGAGAAAAGTATAAAGTCCCAGGTAGCTTCCTGGGCATCGAGAAAAGTCCCAGGTAGCTTCCTGGGCATCGAGAAAAGTCCCAGGTAGCTTCCTGGGCATCGAGCAAAGTCCCAGGTAGCTTCCTGGGCATCGAGCAAAGTCCCAGGTAGCTTCCTGGGCATCGAGCAAAGTCCCAGGTAGCTTCCTGGGCATTGAGCAAAGTCCCAGGTAGCTTCCTGGGCATCGAGAAAAAGTCCCAGGTAGCTTCCTGGGCACGAGAAAAGCTTCAGGTCGCTTCCTGAGCAAATGAGATTGAAAAGCCTCAGTTGACTGAGCACGACATTGTTGCCAAAAGCCTCAAGTTCCTTGAGCACGTGAATTAAAGTCCTGACAAAAGGCATCTAAAGTCCTGACAAAAGGCACCTTAAAGAGAAGCCTAACAAGCTCTCCCTCATGTGGAACCGCCTTTGGCGCATGGGAAGAAGGGGTAAAATCCTTAGCATTTACCTTCATAAGATGTCTAGCCTGACACATGGAGAAGAGGAATCTGTGTGGACTCCCAGAATGGCACACAGGTTCCTAGAATCGCCCCGAGGCATAAAAAGGAACCAACATGCCTCGAGGCATGTTGGGACCTAGAGAATAGGATTGGGAACCAAGCAGGTTACCTTTCCAGGAGGAAAAAGGAACCAACAGGCCTCGAGGCATATTGGGACCTAGAGAATAAGATTGGGAGCCAAGCAGGCAACCTTTCCAAGAGGTGACCCGAATTAAACAAAAGAAATTTTACTAACTTTAACTAGCTTTTGTTTTATGTTTATTTTGCAGGTTTAATGGTCGAGGAACCTGGTCAAATCATTTGGGATCTAAGGTTATCAGAAAGGGTTTTTAGTTCAAAAGGCGACTCTGACAATGTTGAGTGAAGCATAGGAAAAGACGTGTTTAGGCTTACAAAGTTGATCAGGTATTTTATAGGGAACCTGGTTTAGACCTGGGAGGAATCTTTAAGGAAAACTACAGTTCAGATTACGGTGGTGAATACATGTCTTGAAGTACAAACAAAAAAAAAAGGTTCCAAGTCTGCAAGTAAGTTGTATTTAGTTACATGTTACTTTGAGAAAATTATAAGTGAAAGTATGGATGCATCCTGTTTCTTATAACGGGTTATCCCACATAAGCTTGGGTGTATAAGTATGGACACTAATTAGTTTTTAAGATGCATGATGATAAAGTATTCTACGAGGTTTTGGAAAAAAGGTGTGCTGTATTAAGTACAGACGCAAGTTAAGAAACTAGGCATGAACAAGCAAGAGCGAGAGATATAGCAAAAGTAGATAATAGTCATTAGAAACATAAAGAGTTATAGGGTACAAGGACCCTAGGCAAACCAAAGTTAAAGGCACGAAGGCCATGGAAACCAAGTTAAATTACATCCCGCGAGGCACTACGAGGGGCCCGCAACCTCAAGAAAAGTTATGGAAAGTTCAGAAAATTTATGAAACTTTAAGCAGGAGATACTTTACTAGATTCTTCGATGGCTGAGGAAGGTGGAAGAGTGGTTGGGGCAACGTCAGAAGCAGGAATCTCTGCAGTCTCAAGGGTGGCACCCGGAGACCTCTCAACCGTTTTCACGGGAGGTACAGAAGTTGCAGCAGCAGCTTTCTCCTCAAAATCTTTGATCATTCCAACTACGTCTTCACCCAAGAGGGACCAGTCTATATGAGGCATCTTCTCCCATGTGGAACGTATGTAGTCATTAATACCTTCATCATAGCCTTCGTCATATCTGGCCTTCTCCTTGATAAGTATGGATGACTTCACAACTTCAGCAGCAGCATTCAAGGCATCCACCTGGGCTTCCAGTTCATTGGTTTTTTCCAACATCGACAGTTTCTCGTCCCTAAGGATCTTGACCTGACCTTGAAGTTCAATTTTCTCATCTCTTAAAGAGGTCTCCACGGTCTTTGCATTTCTGACAGCTGCAGTAGCAATGTTTGCCTTATCCTCACTAGCAGTTAATTCTGCTTTGAGTTTGCGAATCTCACCTTGAAGTTGGATGTCATATTGGGTCTTTACAGCAAACTCATCGCAGTATCTAAGAGCAAAGAAAGCAGATTGAGCAGTAGCAAATCTCATGGCGTGCATGGCCTCAGTAGAACTCATCTTACTCCAGGCAGCTATCGTCTCTGTAGGAACATGAGTGTCAATCATATCCTTAAACAAGTTGGAAGATTGATCAGGATCGGTTTTTACTGCTTTGCTTTTCCTTGACGAGCGAGTCTGGGGAGCTGCTGAGAGGTCAAGAGTTGTCTGAGCAAACTTCCTCTTTGAAGAACCAGAATGAGTAGTTTGGGAAGCAGGAGTGCCAGGAATTTGATTAATAGGAGTTGCATTCAGCGGAACCTCCTTAGTTTCAGTCTTGAAAATCTCATCCACGTTCTTGGATCTTTTGATAAACGATGGGGCTTTTGGAGCCATATCTGCGAAAGAAAATACAAGAAAGTATCAGAGATTTATATACAGAATAAGCAGGTAAAAGTACAGATGTATAATAATAGAAAAGAAAGGACAACAACAGGGAAACTCATACCAGAAGCTGAGGGTATAAAACCTAGGGCAGACAAATTATCAGGGGTCAATAGGATCATACAATCTCTTATGGCCGAAGAGTGCTTCAAAGCCTCTTCAGCTCTCATTAAACAAGCTCCAGTAAGAACAGTCTGTTTTGGAATTAATGGGCGGCAATTGAATTCAAAGCGGATAGAGGGGCAATCAAAGCAGTAAAGGAACTGCTCTTGCCATTGATCAAAGTTCTGTTTAACACCTTTTATACATCGGCCTTGATGACTAGGCCAGGCAGTCAGATAGAAACAACCAGAACCCTTCCCAGTGTCCTTCAATCTGAAGAAGTAACCTAATTCATGTGCAGATAGTGGGGTTGTGAACAGGCTAGTGTACAGAATGTAGGTACTAATGGCTAACCTATATGAGTTAGGTGTCAATTGGAGAGGGGCCAAGCCATAGAAGTCAAGAACCTCTCTCAGAAAAGGATGTAGAGGGAAGTATACACCAACTTTGAAGAAGGCAGCAGAGGTTACAACATTTGGAATACCTCGGTCAGGTATCTTGGTATCAAACTTGTGAGCTCTCTCACCTGGCTTAGAGATAATAATGGAGCAGGATGGACGAAAACATTCCTCATACAATTTCTCTAACCTAGTCAAGGTCATAAGAGAATCCATTTTTTCACAGAAAGGTACAATTTCTTGCTTATACAACTCCCTTTCAACGGACACTTCGTTATCAAAATCAGGGTCTGGGATCAAACTATGATCAGGCTTAGACACTTCTTCTCCGTCAGAGGGCCAATCATCCCCCAAATCTACAAAGGAAGGGGCAGGAAGATTTGTAGAAGGTAAGGTCGAAGGTTTGAGAAGAATAGTTCCAGGTTCACCAATGTCTGGAACAACAACCCTAGACCTAGTTCTTTCCCCTATTGGCATCATAGAAGGTTGAATTGAAGATAAGTGGTCAGAATTTGTAGAATCAGAGGACATCTGCAAAAGACAGACGGAGAAAAATCAGGTTTTGAGTCTTCTAAAAGAGAAAATAGTGGTTCTAAAGTTCTTGGACAGACATAACTATGAGACACAGGGTGATCAGTGAATTACACAGAAGCTACGCACCATTAAAACGACTCACATCGACTACAGTACAAATCGAAAACATGGGTGTACAGAATATGAATGAACAATGTTGAGTCCCAGAAGAAGTCAGGGTCACAAGACCGTAAATCGATGATCAAACAAACAGGGTATAGAAAAAGACTGTGTGAGAAGCATGGAATAGATACAAATGTATACATACAAAGATTAGAAATGAAGAACATCGACATGCAAGACACAAAAGTGCAGACAAGTACGAAATAAAGTCAAAAGAGCAGAAAGAAAGCAAGTCATACCTTAATTAGAAGAAAGCGGCGACGGAGAGTTTGGATTGAGTAAGTGACCGTCGGACTTCTTCTTCCTCTTCTCTCTCTAAGGGTTTTGGAAGATATTTGGTAAAGGTAAAAACTAGACTTGGAGTTAGAAGTGTGTTTATATAATCAAGACAGTTCCGCACACGTGTCAGAGCATTAGTGGAGCGGTAAAAACGAAGAGGTATATGTGTGAAAGGCGTGTGAACCTTGGGAACTCATGCATTAACTACAGCTTCGGGAAGTGATAAGTTCAATTCGAACTTAGAGTTATCTCCAGCTGCCAACCCTTATCTCTTCCTATAGATTCTTAAATTATTAAATTTAAAAAGACGTAGAGTTGAGTGACGAATTAGATTCCCAGAGGAGCAAAATGCAAGCATCGAGTTGACTTCGAGAGCAGCTATCTGAAGAAGAAAATAGCAAGATAACAGGTTCCTTAATGCAAAGGAAGCTTACTCAAGACTATATTAAGCTGAAAATATTTTATGTCCTGTTTCCTACGCCGAGTTAACTCATGTAGGCTTGGATATAAAATGTTGAAGCGAGGTATTGTTACTAGAATAGTTTAGCATAGAACTTTTGATCGTAGAATTAGAATAGGTTCCTTTCACATTACATGATTTCAAGGAACCGGGGGGTACTTGTTGTGCCCAAAATCTCCATGGGCTAGATTTAGGCCCATTAAGCTATAGGATCCGGTCCATACAAGCTAGAAGATTGATCCAGTATGAGTTATGAAGATCAGATAGAAGAAATGACTAAGGAAGTATGAGTATCAAGAGGTTCCCAATGTATAGGAAGCTGAGCTAAGCACTAGAAGACCAGGTTCCTCCAAGCGGAAGAGTTCGAGTTAGCATAGCAATAGCCATAGAGATGATAAAAGCATTCGAAGAGTTATCCAGTCTAACTAGTTTGTTATTTGTGCAGGTACTGACACCCAAAGGGAGGTCCCTAAGTGATATGTCCCGAAATAAGGAGGTCCCTGAGAAACAGGCTCCTGAAACGTAGGTTCCTGAGCACCAGGTTCCTACGAGTCGCCAACAGAAAGTTCTAGGAGTCATCTAGAACAGATAAACAAATTGGTATCTGAGTATAATTCTAGGGCGCAGATGATCCTAGAATAACTCTAACCAATGAGAGAATCATAGGTGGAGTACGAACTCGAGTTCTACTCCACTTAGCCAAACTAGTTCGTGAAAGGCTCTAAAGGAACCTAAGTCCAACACGAACTAGGTGACCGAATACAGCTATTCCAGTAAGAGACAGAATCATATTAGAACTACGTGAGCTTGATCCCTATAAATACAAGGGTACGTAGGCACCTCAGGGTACGACGCATTAAGTTCTCTGATTTTCTCTAAAGGCACCTGAGATTATTGGAGATACCCTCGAGCTCAGCTCAACCCCCACAAACACAACCCAAACCTTTTCATAGAACAGTTGATCGCTAGCCTATACAACTACTTGTAAACCTCATATAAGTTGATTACGAAATCCACTCATCAACACGTACTACGAAAGAAGAAGTTTCGCTTTTCTTGTGTTACGAAGAAGTCAATGAACGAGGGATATAGTAGCTGAACTGGTTCGACGTATACCGAAGACTGTATAGTATCCATAGCAAGTGGTAACGACTGACGGGAGGTAACACATGCGTGCTAATCAAGCCAAGGAAAATGAGGAATACCGTGCGTATTGACGTTGTCTCAGATTATAGAACACGACCACAAAGTATTCACGGCCCAACGATACAAGGACTCAACACGGATACTATGAACAAGGTAGAAGAGGAACGTATAAGTAGTGGGATAGAAATTTTCATTCATAGAACAACCGATAAGGAATACAGGTCGAGGAGAGCATGCGTTGAGAAGCAACATTAAAGCGTTGGTGAGACTGCAATAGCCCTAATTTTCGTGAATATTCGAACCTGGATGAAAATTAATTTTATGGGTGGATGAGAAATTTTTGCAATCACGATATGTACGAATTATTAAATGAAGATTTCGAATTGATATTACGCCTTTACGGTGCAGACGAGTGTATGTAAAAGTCATTAGTTTTTACGAAACCCATTATTTCGAATGGTCAAATTTTATGAGATATCAAAGGAGTAAGAGGTGGGAGACTTCGTGATGCTAAAGGTATCCCCCTGAAAAGGATTGATGCGGTTTGGTAAGAAAGGGAAGCTAAGTCTGAGGTTTATTGGACCTTTTTTAGATTTTGAGGCGTATTGGGAAGTTAGCCTGCGAGTTAGCCTTGCCCCAAGCCTGCAGCAAATTCATAATGTGTTTCATATGTCTATGTTACGACCCTACCACACCGACTATCAGCATGTGATAGAGTACAACCAAGTGGACCTATGACCCGACTTGACCTATGTGGAGCAACCCGTGGAAATCATGGATAGAGAAGAACAAGTGCTGAGGAACAAGGTTTTCAAACTAATAAGGAATTGTGAGAAAATCAAGATGTGGAAGAATCCACCTGGAAGTTGAAAGAGTGAAACAAAGAAGGAGTAACCCCAGTGATTCCTAAACTGATTCCGGGACGGAATCCTTTTAAGGAGGGGAGACTGTAAGAACCCAAAATTTCGGTAGAATTAAAACTTTTCCTATTATGATGAAGTGCATCAATGAATAGTGATTTTGAGGATTAAGAAAATTTTTCATGCAACCTATGTACGAGACGTAGTGTGGATATTCCGAAGTTATACTAGTAATCTACGGAGTAAATAAGTGTATGTAAATGCGATCGAAATTCAGAAATTCCAAATTCTATTTTCGTGTAATATTTGACCGAGCAGTGAATTATATATATCAGTAATATCAAGAAATGAGATATTTAATTTGAGGAATTGAGGAGTTACTCCCTCCGTCCCTTTTGATTGTTAACATTTCACTTTTTCAAAACTTTCTGGCACGCATTTTAAGGTGCATTTTAAGGATAGTTAAATAATTTTTTTTTAAAATTTTCTTTTTCTGTATAAAAATTTAAACATTAAATTTTTATACAGAAAAAGAAAATTTTAAAAAAAAGTTATTTAACTATCCTTAAAATGCACCTTAAAATGCGTGCCAGAAAGTTTTGAAAAAGTGAAATGTTAACAATCAAAAGGGACGGAGGGAGTAATATTTTGGAATTTTATTATAAGTGATTTGAGAATTTGGAACGAAAACCACTAAGGAAGTGAAACAAACGTTCTAGAAACCGCTGAAACTTTACAACGAGATTAAGTGATCAAGCGAGCGAATCATGAATTGAGAATAGTAAATATTAGAAGTCCAAGGAAGGATATATTATGAGAGGAAAATGGAATTGAGAATAAAATCCTAGAGTTAAAGGAAATGAGAACAATTGAGAAATCGCGAGAATTTTTTTTCTAAGATAAAGAGAAAATACAAAGAAAATTGGACACAACGATTGTTTGAGGTATTGGGCCACACTATTACAATGAAGTGCAACATATAAGTTGTAACATATTGATTTAGTAAATATACAAGAGGGGAAGCCCCTTGGTGCAAATAAGAAAAGAAAGGAAGGACTTGGAAACAATATGTATAAGGGACTTGCTTGTAATTATGGATGGATAAAGGTAATCCAAATGAACCAATGAGGAGATGACACCACATGGCAAGAAGATAAGATGCATCCAAGTAAAAATATCAAGCATTATTGATCACTTTATCACTTTAAACAAAACAAAACAAACACCAAATACTCCATTCTGCCCAGCAGGAAAGGATCTCACTAAAACGGGACTAGAGACTTCATTACTCAATGAAATTTTTTGTTCTTTATATGGTTAGAAAGCTGTGAAGACTCTCTACAACTTTCATTCAGGAGCCTCGACCAGGAAACGAGTGCAAGGGCTTCGTTTTGGCTGATCTTTGGGGCGTGTTTTTCCAGTCAGGAAACTCACTTCCATGTTCTTGATTTCTTTGGTGAGATTGAAGATGGTGAGCATAGAGTAAGGCTTCCCCAGGGTTAACCAAGCTTGTTTGAGATTGTAAGAACATCAAGAAGGTATAAAAACCCTAACCCCTCTTGGCCATGTAGTAATTGTGATGTTTAATGTTAGATCCATGGTTATTAGTGTGAATCTTGGACATATAAGTTATGGATGATGTAGACCTTGAGTTTAAGTGTTGTGGTTGTGATTTTTAGGCTTGTGGTTAGTGTATCTATCTCCATGTATGTTATAAAGTATGATATTGGTGATTTAGATGTTGGTTGTGATGTGGATGTAAGATTCTTGGTTGGTTTAGTGATATAAGCATGCTGAGTTTTTCCCAGGAACTTGTACTGTCTTGTAGGAGGGTTTTGAACCCCCAAATCTTGTCCCCTGAAGTCCTAATGTATATTGTTGGAAAGGTATTTGAATGTAGTTTCCAGAAATATAAGGTTCATGACTAGGTGATGTATAGATTTTGAGTTATGTCCTGAGAAGTGAAATGTGTTTCTGGATTCCGGACTGCACTAGGTGGTCCCCTTGTGAACCTTGTTTGAACTCCTAAAAATTTATGTAGGATCATGGAAAAATTAGAGAAGCTAGTAAATGCAGTGGGGAAGGCTACCCAAAAAGAATTGGATTAAAATATGTATTTTTCAATTTTATAAAAATGTTGAAGTAAAATCCGCGCAAGTGAAAAACCACTTAGGGGATTAGTTTAAAGTAGTTTTAAGAATGTTCACTTGAGTTTCGAGTTTGAGGAATAGATTTGAGTCGAATGGGTAACGAAAGTGATAATGTGACGACATGGTCATATGAGAGGGTTAGTGGTCACAAGTGGAGTCATTAAGTTGGTCTTACGATTTTTTAAAACCTTATGATTAAGTAGCATTGTTAAGGTACTAACGTACAAATATTGATTATGTATAGATTTCCATTCCACTTCGCGAGCCGACCACCCCAACCTCACCAAGGCAAGTTTTCCAACCCTAAGTATTTATTTTCAAAAGATTATATTCTTGATTTTACCAAGGCAAGTCTACTTTTCAAAACTTATATATAAGGATTTTCACTGTTGTGTTTGTACTTCCAAACGTACTATATGCTTATGCTTTACTTGATTATGTTGAAGTTGAGATATATGCATATGTGTTTGTACACCCTTGAACTTAGAATAAAAGTGTTTTCTTCGGACAACGACTCTAGCAATAGAGGTCGTAGCGGTCCAAATATACTATTGACCGGGGAGCGGTATATTATTGTATCGTGATTAAATTGCGAAAGCCCGAAGAGTCATTCGGGAAGTATCGTATACCTAAGTAATTATTATTTTTACGTTGTTAAAAATACTAAAAAATATCTATCTTGGATTAAAAGCTTATTTTAATTAAATAATTATTTTATTAATTGTTTATATTAAATCTCAAAATATTATTTATTAATTATTGTTCATTATTTTAAAGACAAAACTAATCCAAGATACCTTTAGCGTTTTCAAACTCGAACTCTTTCGAACCCAAAACATTTTTGAAAACCCCCGGTCAGGTTTTGTTTCTTGTACGTTTTTCAAGAATTATCGGTCGACTGAGGTCGAACTTCAACTACACGAATTTTCTATCAAAATGATTTTTGAAAAGAAAAGAAAAAGGGGACTCTGGCAGGTGTGGGAATCGTTGACGAACGATTCCCGGGATGTGTAAGCGGCCGTGAGCCAGGCGGTCCATCAATTATTATTCCGGCCCAGGTGTTGCCGAAGGATGATTACAGATGTAGTTTTCATCGAGGGTGATTACGGATGTAGTTTTCACCCAAGGATAGTTACGGATGTAGTTTCTATCCTTCTACTAGTAGAGAAGACCCGCGGATTGTTGGACTTGGTTGTGGCGACTGATCATCGTCAATCCTTGTCAGGTTTTTATGTTTTCTTCCAGTCCCATCCTCCACTTTGGAAAAATACTCAAACACTGCTTCTTGGGCCTAAGTGCCAAGTTGCCGATAGTGTGGTTTTTGATAAGAAAAATATTGACATCGTGCAGTATCTAGAACTGCAAGATTTTCTATAAAGATTGGCACGTGTTAGTGCACTCTTGAAATTATTTCAAAGAATGAAATGTTTTTGAATGAGAAACCTTCTAAGCCAATGGAAGGAAAGATGTTTACAATGATGTATTCCCTGTACAGTATGTTAACCGTAGAGTGTTTTGCCGAAAATGATATACTCATATGTATGTACTTTAAAACTTGAGATATATTGAGATGGGAACCTTATAAAGGGTTCATATGTTATTCTTAAAGCTCCTTAGTGAGTATAGATGTTTTATTCAAACTCGGACGTACACATTGTCCAATTATGTTTTGAAATCTGAGATATATACCCATATAATTGGGAATGTTTTCGAAATAAACCACATTATTATTTTACAAAATGGTGAACTTGCTGAGCATTATGTAGCTCATTCTTGCTTTATAAAAACTTTTCAGAAAGAGAAGAATTTGATCAGTTAACTCCGCACCAGCAGAAGAGGAGTAGAAGATTTACCCCTGAGATGATTTAGTTCCTGATAAATACTACAGAGTAAGTCTGATAGGTTTTCAACTGTAATAGTAAGACTTGTCTTCAAGTGTAGTTGTATAAATGGAAGTGCGCAAGATTCTAGAATGTACAGATGAATTGTAATATTTAGCGTTACTTTTGATTATCGTTTCTGAGGCTCTAACTTGTTTGTGCTTAAGATTGAGGTCTGGATGGATGTATTGTTGAGTTGTAAAGTTAATACAGGTATGATATGGTTGGATGGTGATGTGACGACCTGAATCTTTGACCTCGGATTTGGGGGCATCACACCTGTGCTCACTATAGATTGCTGTAGATGAAAGCATATTTATCTCAAGTGCCTTGGGATCGCATCGCGACCCTTATGAATTTGAATGGTTTCGAATAGCTGTCGTGTCTCGAGATCTGCTCCCAGCCGCTACGATGATGACACGTGTTGTGTGTCTTTCAATTAATTTGAAGTCATGTATAAGTGAGTAATGGCGACCTTGAAGGGTTCTTCCAAGCGTAATGAGGTCCTGCAAGGACCTTGAGAGGCGACCCCATAGGGCCTTGCAGTCATAAGTTGTTATAATTATATCTTCTTTTAGCTGATATATGAGTTCATGCTTCCACTTGTGTCTTCAAATCTTCTTAAAGTATGATGAGATGACTCTCCTATGTTCCTTATTATTATGATGAGAGGCCTCCTCATAAGTTGAGAGGACTCCTTGCAGTGTCATATGTTGCGAGGCCTCCTTGTAACCTCATATGTTGCGAGGCCTCCTTGCAGCCTCATATGTTGCGAGGCCTCCTCGCTGATAGAATAAGAGGACTCCTCGTGGCCTCCTCGCTGAGAGAATAGGAGGACTCCTCGTGGCCTCATCGTTTAACAACTTTCGATTTCTATGCTTTGTATTTGCATGCCATTTTTGATTTGTTTTTCCAAGCGGACCCCATTGGACGTAAGGACTGTGTCAGACCAGTACCCAAACCAGTAACCATAGGTTTCAAATCTTGCACGGTTTCAGTAGTTGGGATCATCTCCTGTGGAGCAAATAATGGTGAAGAAGTTTGCAAGGTTGGAACTTCTTGTGAAGCAGCACGAGGGTCTGATGAAACATGTGTATATCCAGGTCTAGAAACCATCGACATCACAATGGTTCCTCCTTGCGATGCCTATTTGTTTCTCAGCACGAACCGTGCCCGAGGCTGGGCTATTCCACTTCGTTGTACTCACCTTGCATAGCTTGCATTCTTAAATCCCCAGTCTCCTTGCCGTACCATATAATCACCTCGTACTTGCATATAACATCCTCAACCTTGTCCTCGCTTCATCAGTTCAACCCCTTTTATTGATCCTTGTACTTGTTTAGTGATAGAATATATTTATATATATATATTTTAGATGATTTTATTCTCGTATTTATTGTGTTTTGCATTGATCTGAATTTTTATTTAATAGATTTTATTGTTTTATTGTAGGAAATAAAGAATTCATGACTTGGAAGGATTTGGAGCAAAAAGAGCTATTTTGGAGATAAAATAGGAGAAAATTCGTATTATTGGGCTACACGGGCTGTTTAACACTGTTTGGGCCATATCTTGAGTTCCAGAAGTCAGAATTTGACGATCTTACTGTCCACGCGAAGCTTAGGGAATTATCTTTAATTCAGAGGTGGTCCAGTAAGCAAAATCCAACTGGAAGAGCCCAGAAACAGAGGAGAAAAAGAAGTGACGAATTTTACAAGAAAATCCTATTCAATTATGGATATCTTTTTGTAAATTGATTAGGATATTAAAAATACCTTTATTAGGAGATAGAAATCAGATTTTATGATGGGTATTTATTTATTAGAACGTGAGGAGGAGAGAGGGATACACGTATACTTTTACTCTTTAAAAAGCTAGGGTTTTGGTTTTTCTCTCTTCATCTCTTCCTTTGTAAACACTTGGTTAATTAAGCTTGGATTCATTGTTCTTCGTTAATACAAAGTTTAAGGTACTCTTTATCTCATCTTGTTTATTAGTATATGTTATATATGGCTTTCTTCATTATTTTTGTTGTTCTTAATCATAGTATGAGTGAGTAGTTTAATTCTAGGGTATTAAGGGGAGCCATGTTTGCACCATGATTTGGGCTTAATTTGATTAGTAGATTGATGGGTAAAGAGTAATTCTGATTGATATGTTATAATTCTTAATTTGTGTAATTGCGCAATATCATGGATTAATCGATTGCAATAGGAGTAATAGATCGAAAGATTTTACTACTAGAGGCTTACATACAATTAGCGGAATTGAAGGTGAGTGTGAGAACATCATTAGATATTCTGAGAGTGTTAATGCTTGAAAAAGATTAACCATTGCTTTAATTACTTTATCCCATTGAAAAGCTATACTTTTGTGATTTGTTTGGTGTAAGCATGGTGAACCTGAATTGCCCTAGATCCTTTAATTAATTGATTTAAAACCTTTGTTAAATTTGTTTTAGTAGTTAATAAAATTTCCAAATAATCGTTTGTGACTAGAAACAATTGATAATAGTTGAATTGAAATTGAAACTGTCTCCTTGAGGAATCGACCCGTATTTGCTAGTATCTACTACAATTGATACCGTGCGCTTGCGGTTAGACGTAATTTAACACATCAAGTTTTTGGCGCCGCTGCCGGGGAGATGCCTAGTTTCTCTAATTTTAGTTTTATTGTTTTAAATTGTTTCTCTTGTCTCTTTGGAACACTTGTTCCAATTGAGACCGATCTTACTGCTTTTCCTTGTTTAGTTGTTGATGCCCAAGACCAGGTCTCAAACGAAAGAAGATCAAGGGAAAGAGGATACAACTCCTCTTAGTCCAGATTCTGGAATTACTTGTCAACAATACATAGATCAACAAAGGGAAGAGAAGCAGCAAAGGATATCTGAACCAAAGATTAAAATGGCGGACCTTCCTCCCAAATCTTTGAAGAACTACTCACAGCCCTCTCCGAGTGGGGTACCTACTGGCCTTGTTATGCCAGCGATTCAAGCAGCAAATTTCGAGATCAAGCCTGCTTTGCTCACTATGATCCAACAGAATCAATTTGCTGGGCTTGCCTCTGAAGACCCTACACTTCATCTGCAACGGTTTCAACAGCTCTGTTCTATAATTAAACATCAGGGAGTCACTCCAGACCAGTTAAAAGTCATGTTGTTCAGTTTCTCTCTTCGTGACAAAGCTAAAAAATGGTTGAATGATATTGACTTGACCGAGTGGGATAAGATTGCTCAGGCTTTCTTAACTGAGTTCTTCCCTCCTAACAGGACCGACGATTTGATCGATAAGATGATGGGTTTTAAGCAAGATTATGGCGAATCTCTACGGGATGCTTGGGACAGATTCAAGGATTATCAACGTGCATGCCCTCACCATGGTCTTGAGAAGTGGTTTCTGCTTAAACGCTTCTACAATGGTCTTGATCCTGAGACAAAAGGTATGGTTGATAACGCTGCAGGTGGTGTATTTCTGGATAAAGGAGTTGATGATGCACATGCTTTTCTTTCAAATTTGGCTGCCAATCACTTCAGTAATCCGAGAACAGCCAAGAAAGGGGGTAAACTTGAAGTGGATGCATATTCTCTATTATCATCTCAACTCGCTGCACTGACTCAAGAGATCCACTCATTGAAGACATCTCAGCCCTCTACTCAACCTATGAGTATCAATGCATTGTCATCCATGGCTCCTATGAATAGTCCTGTTTGTGAAGTCTGTGGCATCCAAGGCCACTATAGTAACGATTGCCAATACAATGCTCAAAATTCACAACATTTTCAGATGGAGCAAGCAAATGTTTTCCAACAGAGGCAGCAGTACAATCCGTACTCCAACACTTACAATCCTGGTTGGAAAGATCATCCGAACTTCTCATATAGGAACAATAATGCTCAGAATACAAATGTTCCTAATCAGCAGCAATATCAGCAGTCGTACCAGCCTCCTCCACAGCAACAGTATAGGCCTCCGCAAGGACCTATGAATCCCCCTGGATTTCAAAGGCCTCCTCAGAATTATGCTCCTCAAGCCAATCAAGCTGCACAGGCTGATAATCAAGGTGATATGATGAAGATATTGTTACAAATGCAAACAAAGATGAACCAGATGGAGATACATAATAAGATGTTGGAAACTCAGATTGCTCAAATGGCCAGTTCTTCATCTACAAGGCAACAAGGCTCTCTACCAGCACAATCAACTCAGCCAAAGGAAAATGTGAATGCCATTGCTCTTAGGAGTGGTCGTACATATGATGCTCCTCCAATGCCTACTGATGATGTTCCTACTGAGAAAGAAAAAGAGAATTCTGAGGAAGACAAGGTAGAGAAAGTTGTTGATGACATAAGCGAAAGTGAAATTGAGGAAAGCAAGAAAAAGGACAAAGAGAAGACTGTAGTTAATCCTCCACCATTTGTGCCAAAGCTCCCATTCCCTAGCAGGATGAATAGAACTAAGGTGGACCAGCAGTTTGGTAAGTTCATGACACTTGTCAAGAATCTTGAGGTAACAGTTCCTTTCACTGATTTAATTTCTCAAGTTCCATCATATGCAAAGTTTCTTAAGGATATTCTCACTAAGAAAAGGTCTTTTGGTGAGGTAGAGACAGTAGCTTTTACTGAGGAGTGTAGTGCTGTTTTACAAAATAAGTCTCCACCTAAGCTTAAAGATCCTGGTAGTTTTTCGATCCCATGTCATTTAGGTGCATTGTTCATTGATAAAGCTTTATGTGATTTAGGCGCTAGCGTCTCAGTCATGCCTCTCTCGGTTTTTCAAAAACTAAATATGGGAGAATTAAAATGTACACAGATGACTTTGCAAATGGCAGACCGTTCGATAAAATATCCCCTTGGAATTTTAGAGGATGTGCCTGTTAGGGTTGGAAAATTCTATATTCCTGTAGACTTTGTAGTTCTAGATATGGAAGAGGACAACCAAATACCTATTATTTTAGGTAGACCATTTCTCTGTACTGCAGGTGCTGTTATTAATGTTAAAAGTGGGACTCTCACATTGAGCATTGGTGATGATAAAATTACTTTTACTCTAACCTCTGCTCTTAAATCCCCTTTGCTTGAGAATACTTGTTACAGGATTGATGTTGTAGATGAAATTGTCCAAGATTATACTCCTCAGATTCTATTGAATGATGCATTGGAAGCAGTGCTCATGCTTGAAGCTTCAGAAGGAGAAGGACATGCTGAAGTCGATTCATTGATTCTTGAGTTGAATGATCACAACATTGATTCCATTGACAGTTCTTCAGTTCGAGATCTCTCGAGTATTAAGCTTGGGGAAACTTCCACCACATTTGAGGTATGTCCTTTTAAATAATGAGCTAGTGATTTTTGAAGAGGGGCATGATAACGTGTTGCGAAGGTGGAAAACCAATGATAAGGAAGAAGAAAGTTTTGTTCAGCTGGTTGAGTCGGAGAAGCACCTTAGAGGTGTGAAGAAGAAAAAGAAGAAGATTTGGCCGTTGGGTAGTAAAATCAAGTTGAAGTCAGATGGGAGATTTTTGTGGAAAGCAAACAATCAAGATGTCAATGTTCGTAGGAATGGTCTTTCTGTTGAGGATGGTTCAGTAATTCTTTTGAGACCGCCTTGAGTTGAGGAAGTAACGTCAAGCTATTGACGTTAAAGAAGCGCTTCGTGGGAGGCAACCCACGCATTAGTGTAGGAAAAAAAAGTGTGTTGTATTCTTTATCTCAAAAAAATAAAAATAAAAAAAAATCGGAATTTTTGTGTGTAACGCAGGAGGCGCCTGCGTTTCAGGGCAAATTACGGCTCTATAACGCAAATTGCTCATGCGTTACTGGAGGTGGGGCAGTTTGCGGAGTAGTCACGCAGGTTGCGCCTGCGCAACTGCTTATGAGGCAGCCTGCTTCACTTGCGCGCAAGCTGCGCGTGGACCAGTGGTTCAGCATTTTTTTTCCCAGCGCTTTCTTCCTGTTGTGCGAGAGTTTTGTGCTTGTTGTATATATAAAAAAATTCTAACACCCCAAATTCTATTTATACTTCCCCTTTTACACCTAATTCTTTTCCTATTTCAATTCTAAAACCTCCCATCTCTCCACCAAAATTCTAAACCTATGCCTATTCTAATTCTTATTTATTATTATTATTTATTATTATTATTATTATTTTTATTATAATTATTATTCATATTTATTATTCATATTTTTATTATTTATTATATTTATTATTATTATTTATTATTATTATTATTATTATTATTATTATTATTATTATTATTATTATTATTATTATTATATACCCACATATACATACAAATCCAATTCCTCTTATATTTTCTTTAAATCTCTAAAAATTCAATTCTAAAGAGGAATTAATTGCAAGTTCACCTCTTTGATTCGTAGTTGGGATATCTCTTCTCTATTTTCTTTTTATTACGAATTTGTGTTCTTGTCAATTTGGGGTTTTGTATTAATTTTGTTAATTGGGTATTTTTGGTAGGATATTTCTTGGTGGTTGTTGGTGGTGCGTGGATGGCTCCTAAGCAAATGAGGGATGGTTTTCACACCCGACACCTTGATTTCAGGGGAGTTTTCTTTCTTTTCTTTTTAGTGTAGTTTTATTTTGTTTTTAGTTGTAGTTTTGTATCTTGTTCATTAGTTCATTGGGGACAATGAACCGCTTAAGTGTGGGGATGAGTTCTCAATGTTTAAAAAATAAATAAATTAAAAATACCAAAAATAATTCTAGCCATGCAATTTGATTAGTTGTTGTATTTTGCTTGATACACCCATGCATGCGTAGAATTCTTGTGTTTATGGACGCTTTTGTATGAGAAGTGACGTGCTTTGTTCTTGTGCACACACTTTCACTAGCAAGTTGAAGCTGGTAGACTTAATTGGATGTTGTAAGTGATTAGAATGACATGAATATGTGCAAGATGACTTGGTTTACATGATTTGAGTACAAGTAGGTGCGTTAGAGAGTCTTGTTACTTGGGATTGATTATGTTTTGTCACACCAAGTGAGTTTTGAGCCTATATGCATATCTTTTGCATGATTTTTCGTTTGCTTGAGTGTCCACATGTTGTTTACATTGCTAGCACTTACTTGAGATCTTTCTTGAAATGCATGATATTACTTGATGATGAGATGATAAAAGCACTTAGGTTTAACCTCGTGTTTCCCATATTTCCACACCTTTTATACATGATCAATTAGTTAACCCTTTGAGCCTAATCCTATTTTTTTTTTCGGTGACACACCACATTACTTGCCATTATCCTTTTTATTCTATTGGCCTTACATTAAATTTGAACCTAAATTGTCAAAGGCTAGTATCGTGTTTAAGGGAGTAATAAGGTGTTAAGGGTTTTATTGTTGGTCATACTTTTGGGGAATTATTGATTTTGGTTGATGCTTGTTATTCGAAATTCATAAAATATCTATGGATCATTGTGCTTATTCCTTAGCTCTCAAAAGAAAAAAAAAAGAAAAAAAAAAGAAAAAAAAAATAGAAAGAAAAAAGAAAGAAAAAAAAAAATTTGAGAGCATTCTTATGTTTGTATGATCCTTCTTCATTCGACTAGTCAAGTTATTATGTAAGGGATATTGAAAAATCCAAGTGTGGGGAAGTATTTGTGGTTTTAATAGAAAGGGAATTGAATAATGATTATTGTTGGGTACTAGCTTTTGACATTTAACCTGTTTTAGCTTTACTTGACATACCTGGTCCCTAGCCCACGCTACAACCAGAATAAAGTCCTTTTGATTGTCATCAGTGATGTATGTTGTGTTGAGAGTGAGATTGATTGCGAGTGTCAAGTTGTGTTTATGATTTTGTTGGAATTGAGTGATACACTTAACCTTGTTCTTGAATGAATATTCGTTTTTGAGTGAAAGGTGAGTTATTACTTGTTTTGGCATAGGAGATCCCAGGTTTAGACTTAAAGATGTATTTCTTGTGGGCTTAGCATGATTACCAACAATTTTTACACTTGACATGAATTTTTATGACCTTCTGCATGTTGGTTGAGTAGACTACGTGAATACTTGCACTTTCGACACCAAGACATCGTATGTTTACTTTGATTCTTAAGTTGATGTGGCATGAGAGGACTTGTGTGTGTGGTGATGTGTTAGCATTGATCTTTTGCATGGATAGATGAATTTTGTGGGTACATTCACTATAAACCCTCACGAGACAACACTCGTCCTACTAGGGCTGCCTAGGGGTTTAACGGCTTGTTGCATATGCTCAATGCAATCGTGTCATCTACGAAAGTGATGTTTGTTAGGACTTAGTTTTTATTTCACTTATTTGCCCGAGGATGTGCAAATGCTTAGTGTGGGGATGTTTGATAGAATATATTTATATATATATTTTAGATGATTTATTCTCGTATTTATTGTGTTTTGCATTGATTTGGATTTTTATTTAATAGATTTTATTGTTTTATTGTAGGAAATAAAGAATTCATGACTTGGAAGGATTTGGAGCAAAAAGAGCTATTTTGGAGATAAAATAGGAGAAAATTCGTATTATTGGGCTACACGGGCTGTTTAACACTGTTTGGGCCATATCTTGAGTTCCAGAAGTCAGAATTTGACAATCTTACTATCCACGCGAAGCTTTGGGAATTATCTTTAATTCAGAGGTGGTCCAGTAAGCAAAATCCAACTGGAAGAGCCCAGAAACAGAGGAGAAAAAGAAATGACGAATTTTACAAGAAAATCCTATTCAATTATGGATATCTTTTTGTAAATTGATTAGGATATTAAAAATACCTTTATTAGGAGATAGAAATCAGATTTTATGATGGGTATTTATTTATTAGAACGTGAGGAGGAGAGAGGGATACACGTATACTTTTACTCTTTAAAAAGCTAGGGTTTTGGTTTTTCTCTCTTCATCTCTTCCTTTGTAAACACTTGGTTAATTAAGCTTGGATTCATTGTTCTTCGTTAATACAAAGTTTAAGGTACTCTTTATCTCATCTTGTTTATTAGTATATGTTATATATGGCTTTCTTCATTATTTTTGTTGTTCTTAATCATAGTATGAGTGAGTAGTTTAATTCTAGGGTATTAAGGGGAGCCATGTTTGCACCATGATTTGGGCTTAATTTGATTAGTAGATTGATGGGTAAAGAGTAATTCTGATTGATATGTTATAATTCTTAATTTGTGTAATTGCGCAATATCATGGATTAATCGATTGCAATAGGAGTAATAGATCGAAAGATTTTACTACTAGAGGCTTACATACAATTAGCGGAATTGAAGGTGAGTGTGAGAACATCATTAGATATTCTGAGAGTGTTAATGCTTGAAAAAGATTAACCATTGCTTTAATTAATTTATCCCATTGAAAAGCTATACTTTTGTGATTTGTTTGATGTAAGCATGGTGAACCTGAATTGCCCTAGATCCTTTAATTAATTGATTTAAAACCTTTGTTAAATTTGTTTTAGTAGTTAATAAAATTTCCAAATAATCGTTTGTGACTAGAAACAATTGATAATAGTTGAATTGAAATTGAAACTGTCTCCTTGAGGAATCGACCCGTATTTGCTAGTATATACTACAATTGATACCGTGCGCTTGCGGTTAGACGTAATTTAACACATCAAGTTTTTGGCGCCGCTGCCGGGGAGATGCCTAGTTTCTCTAATTTTAGTTTTATTGTTTTAAATTGTTTCTCTTGTCTCTTTGGAACACTTGTTCCAATTGAGACCGATCTTACTGCTTTTCCTTGTTTAGTTGTTGATGCCCAAGACCAGGTCTCAAACGAAAGAAGATCAAGCGAAAGAGGATACAACTCCTCTTAGTCCAGATTCTGGAATTACTTGTCAACAATACATAGATCAACAAAGGGAAGAGAAGCAGCAAAGGATATCTGAACCAAAGATTAAAATGGCGGACCTTCCTCCCAAATCTTTGAAGAACTACTCACAGCCCTCTCCGAGTGGGGTACCTACTGGCCTTGTTATGCCAGCGATTCAAGCAGCAAATTTCGAGATCAAGCCTGCTTTGCTCACTATGATCCAACAGAATCAATTTGCTGGGCTTGCCTCTGAAGACCCTACACTTCATCTGCAACGGTTTCAACAGCTCTGTTCTACAATTAAACATCAGGGAGTCACTCCAGACCAGTTAAAAGTCATGTTGTTCGGTTTCTCTCTTCGTGACAAAGCTCAAAAATGGTTGAATGATATTGACTTGACCGAGTGGGATAAGATTGCTCAGGCTTTCTTAACTGAGTTCTTCCCTCCTAACAGGACCGACGATTTGATCGATAAGATGATGGGTTTTAAGCAAGATTATGGCGAATCTCTACGGGATGCTTGGGACAGATTCAAGGATTATCAACGTGCATGCCCTCACCATGGTCTTGAGAAGTGGTTTCTGCTTAAACACTTCTACAATGGTCTTGATCCTGAGACAAAAGGTATGGTTGATAACGCTGCAGGTGGTGTATTTCTGGATAAAGGAGTTGATGATGCACATGCTTTTCTTTCAAATTTGGCTGCCAATCACTTCAGTAATCCGAGAACAGCCAAGAAAGGGGGTAAACTTGAAGTGGATGCATATTCTCTATTATCATCTCAACTCGCTGCACTGACTCAAGAGATCCACTCATTGAAGACATCTCAGCCCTCTACTCAACCTATGAGTATCAATGCATTGTCATCCATGGCTCCTATGAATAGTCCTGTTTGTGAAGTCTGTGGCATCCAAGGCCACTATGGTAACGATTGCCAATACAATGCTCAAAATTCACAACATTTTCAGATGGAGCAAGCAAATGTTTTCCAACAGAGGCAGCAGTACAATCCGTACTCCAACACTTACAATCCTGGTTGGAAAGATCATCCGAACTTCTCATATAGGAACAATAATGCTCAGAATACAAATGTTCCTAATCAGCAGCAATATCAGCAGTCGTACCAGCCTCCTCCACAGCAACAGTATAGGCCTCCGCAAGGACCTATGAATCCCCCTGGATTTCAAAGGCCTCCTCAGAATTATGCTCCTCAAGCCAATCAAGCTGCACAGGCTGATAATCAAGGTGATATGATGAAGATATTGTTACAAATGCAAACAAAGATGAACCAGATGGAGATACATAATAAGATGTTGGAAACTCAGATTGCTCAAATGGCCAGTTCTTCATCTACAAGGCAACAAGGCTCTCTACCAGCACAATCAACTCAGCCAAAGGAAAATGTGAATGCCATTGCTCTTAGGAGTGGTCGTACATATGATGCTCCTCCAATGCCTACTGATGATGTTCCTACTGAGAAAGAAAAAGAGAATTCTGAGGAAGACAAGGTAGAGAAAGTTGTTGATGACACAAGCGAAAGTGAAATTGAGGAAAGCAAGAAAAAGGACAAAGAGAAGACTGCAGTTAATCCTCCACCATTTGTGCCAAAGCTCCCATTCCCTAGCAGGATGAACAGAACTAAGGTGGACCAGCAGTTTGGTAAGTTCATGACACTTGTCAAGAATCTTGAGGTAACAGTTCCTTTCACTGATTTAATTTCTCAAGTTCCATCATATGCAAAGTTTCTTAAGGATATTCTCACTAAGAAAAGGTCTTTTGGTGAGGTAGAGACAGTAGCTTTTACTGAGGAGTGTAGTGCTGTTTTACAAAATAAGTCTCCACCTAAGCTTAAAGATCCTGGTAGTTTTTCGATCCCATGTCATTTAGGTGCGTTGTTCATTGATAAATCTTTATGTGATTTAGGCGCTAGCATCTCAGTCATGCCTCTCTCGGTTTTTCAAAAACTAAATATGGGAGAATTAAAATGTACACAGATGACTTTGTAAATGGCAGACCGTTCGATAAAATATCCCCTTGGAATTTTAGAGGATGTGCCTGTTAGGGTTGGAAAATTCTATATTCCTGTAGACTTTGTAGTTCTAGATATGGAAGAGGACAACCAAATACCTATTATTTTAGGTAGACCATTTCTCTGTACTGCAGGTGCTGTTATTGATGTTAAAAGTGGGACTCTCACATTGAGCATTGGTGATGATAAAATTACTTTTACTCTAACCTCTGCTCTTAAATCCCCTTTGCTTGAGAATACTTGTTGCAGGATTGATGTTGTAGATGAAATTGTCCAAGATTATACTCCTCAGATTCTATTGAATGATGCATTGGAAGCAGTGCTCATGCTTGAAGCTTCAGAAGGAGAAGGACATGCTGAAGTCGATTCATTGATTCTTGAGTTGAATGATCACAACATTGATTCCATTGACAGTTCTTCAGTTCGAGATCTCTCGAGTATTAAGCTTGGGAAACTTCCACCACATTTGAGGTATGTCCTTTTAAATAATGAGCTAGTGATTTTTGAAGAGGGGCATGATAACGTGTTGCGAAGGTGGAAAACCAATGATAAGGAAGAAGAAAGTTTTGTTCAGCTGGTTGAGTCGGAGAAGCACCTTAGAGGTGTGAAGAAGAAAAAGAAGAAGATTTGGCCGTTGGGTAGTAAAATCAAGTTGAAGTCAGATGGGAGATTTTTGTGGAAAGCAAACAATCAAGATGTCAATGTTCGTAGGAATGGTCTTTCTGTTGAGGATGGTTCAGTAATTCTTTTGAGACCGCCTTGAGTTGAGGAAGTAACGTCAAGCTATTGACGTTAAAGAAGCGCTTCGTGGGAGGCAACCCACGCATTAGTGTAGGAAAAAAAAGTGTGTTGTATTCTTTATCTCAAAAAAATAAAAAAAAATCGGAATTTTTGTGTGTAACGCAGGAGGCGCCTGCGTTTCAGGGCAAATTACGGCTCTATAACGCAAATTGCTCATGCGTTACTGGAGGTGGAGCAGTTTGCGGAGTAGTCACGCAGGTTGCGCCTGCGCAACTGCTTATGAGGCAGCCTGCTTCACTTGCGCGCAAGCTGCGCGTGGACCAGTGGTTCAGCATTTTTTTTCCCCAGCGCTTTCTTCCTGTTGTGCGAGAGTTTTGTGCTTGTTGTATATATAAAAAAATTTTAACACCCCAAATTCTATTTATACTTCCCCTTTTACACCTAATTCTTTTCCTATTTCAATTCCAAAACCTCCTATCTCTCCACCAAAATTCTAAACCTATGCCTATTCTAATTCTTATTTATTATTATTATTTATTTTTATTATTTTTATTTTTATTATAATTATTATTCATATTTATTATTATTATTATTATTTATTATTATTATTATTATTATTATTTATTATATTTATTATTATTATTTATTCTTATTATTATTATTCTTATTATTATTATTATTATTATATACACACCTATACATACAAATCCAATTACTCTTCTATTTTCTTTAAATCTCTAAAAATTCAATTCTAAAGAGGAATTAATTGCAAGTTCATCTCTTTGATTCGTAGTTGGGATATCTTTTCTCTATTTTCTTTTTATTACGAATTTGTGTTCTTGTCAATTTGGGGTTTTGTATTAATTTTGTTAATTGGGTATTTTTGGTAGGATATTTCTTGGTGGTTGTTGGTGGTGCGTGGATGGCTCCTAAGCAAATGAGGGATGGTTTTCACACCCGACACCTTGATTCCAGGGGAGTTTTCTTTCTTTTCTTTTTAGTATAGTTTTATTTTGTTTTTAGTTGTAGTTTTGTATCTTGTTCATTAGTTCATTGGGGACAATGAACCGCTTAAGTGTGGGGATGAGTTCTTAATGTTTAAAAAAAAAAAAATTAAAAATACCAAAAATAATTCTAGCCATGCAATTTGATTAGTTGTTGTATTTTGCTTGATACACCCATGCATGCGTAGAATTCTTGTGTTTATGGACGCTTTGGTATGAGAAGTGACGTGCTTTGTTCTTGTGCACACACTTTCACTAGCAAGTTGAAGCTGGTAGACTTAATTGGATGTTGTAAGTGATTAGAATGACATGAATATGTGCAAGATGACTTGGTTTACATGCTTTGAGTACAAGTACGTGCGTTAGAGAGTCTTGTTACCTGGGATTGATTATTTTGTCACACCAAGTGAGTTTTGAGCCTATATGCATATCTTTTGCATGATTTTTCGTTTGCTTGAGTGTCCACATGTTGTTTACATTGCTAGCACTTACTTGAGATCTTTCTTGAAATGCATGATATTACTTGATGATGAGATGATAAAGGCACTTAGGTTTAACCTCGTGTTTCCCATATTTCCACACCTTTTATACATGATCAATTAGTTAACCCTTTGAGCCTAATCCTATTTTTTTTTTTCGGTGACACACCACATTACTTGCCATTATCCTTTTTATTCTATTGGCCTTACATTAAATTTGAACCTAAATTGTCAAAGGCTAGTATCGTGTTTAAGGGAGTAATAAGGTGTTAAGGGTTTTATTGTTGGTCATACTTTTGGGGAATTATTGATTTTGGTTGATGCTTGTTAGTCGAAATTCATAAAATATCTATGGATCATTGTGCTTATTCTTTAGCTCTCAAAAGAAAAAAAAGAAAAAAAAAAGAGAAAAAAAAAAATAGAAAAAAAAAGAAAGAAAAAAAAAATTGAGAGCATTCTTATGTTTGTATGATCCTTCTTCATTCGACTAGTCAAGTTATTATGTAAGGGATATTGAAAAATCCAAGTGTGAGGAAGTATTTGTGGTTTTAATAGAAAGGGAATTGAATAATGATTATTGTTGGGTACTAGCTTTTGACATTTAACCTGTTTTAGCTTTACTTGAAATACCTGGTCCCTAGCCCACGCTACAACCAGAATAAAGACCTTTTGATTGTCATCAGTGATGTATGTTGTGTTGAGAGTGAGATTGATTGCGAGTGTCAAGTTGTGTTTATGATTTTGTTGGAATTGAGTGATACACTTAACCTTGTTCTTGAATGAATATTCGTTTTTGAGTGAAAGGTGAGTTATTACTTGTTTTGGCATAGGAGATCCCAGGTTTAGACTTAAAGATGTATTTCTTGTGGGCTTAGCATGATTACCAACAATTTTTACACTTGACATGAATTTTTATGACCTTCTGCATGTTGGTTGAGTAGACTACGTGAATACTTGCACTTTCGACACCAAGACATCGTATGTTTACTTTGATTCTTAAGTTGATGTGGCATGAGAGGACTTGTGTATGTGGTGATGTGTTAGCATTGATCTTTTGCATGGATAGATGAATTTTGTGGGTACATTCACTATAAACCCTCACGAGACAACACTCGTCCTACTAGGGCTGCCTAGGGGTTTAACGGCTTGTTGCATATGCTCAATGCAATCGTGTCATCTACGAAAGTGATGTTTGTTAGGACTTAGTTTTTATTTCACTTATTTGCCCGAGGACGTGCAAATGCTTAGTGTGGGGATGTTTGATAGAATATATTTTTATATATATTTAAATGATTTTATTCTCGTATTTATTGTGTTTTGCATTGATTTGGATTTTTATTTAATAGATTTTATTGTTTTATTGTAGGAAATAAAGAATTCATGACTTGGAAGGATTTGGAGCAAAAAGAGCTATTTTGGAGATAAAATAGGAGAAAATTCGTATTATTGGGCTACACGGGCTGTTTAACACTGTTTGGGCCATATCTTGAGTTCCAGAAGTCAGAATTTGACAATCTTACTATCCACGCGAAGCTTTGGGAATTATCTTTAATTCAGAGGTGGTCCAGTAAGCAAAATCCAACTGGAAGAGCCCAGAAACAGAGGAGAAAAAGAAATGACGAATTTTACAAGAAAATCCTATTCAATTATGGATATCTTTTTGTAAATTGATTAGGATATTAAAAATACCTTTATTAGGAGATAGAAATCAGATTTTATGATGGGTATTTATTTATTAGAACGTGAGGAGGATAGAGGGATACACGTATACTTTTACTCTTTAAAAAGCTAGGGTTTTGGTTTTTCTCTCTTCATCTCTTCCTTTGTAAACACTTGGTTAATTAAGCTTGGATTCATTGTTCTTCGTTAATACAAAGTTTAAGGTACTCTTTATCTCATCTTGTTTATTAGTATATGTTATATATGGCTTTCTTCATTATTTTTGTTGTTCTTAATCATAGTATGAGTGACTAGTTTAATTCTAGGGTATTAAGGGGAGCCATGTTTGCACCATGATTTGGGCTTAATTTGATTAGTAGATTGATGGGTGTTATGCTAAACTCACGCAAGCGTACGTGGTCACAAGTAATATATAAGGTTAAGTCCAAATTCGTTCCCACAGGGATCAAGTTATTGTTCTATTCAGTAAATATGCCTATGCAACCATGTATGGTTATTATGCACTGCTAAGAAAAATAACAAATATGGGTTTGATTATCTCAATTAAACTAAAGTGCAAATTTATAAACTAAGAATTTAACAATTAACGAGAATAACAATCGAATTACTTATATGAGAATAAACATGGAATCCTAGTTTCATCATCTACTTCACTTAGAGTTGCAGCCTTTAATTAAAACATGCGATAGTTTTGATATCTGATCGAATAACACGAAAAGAGTAAAAGTTACCTCTCGGTATACTAGTACCAATCTACACATACATCCACAAAAGATAGAAGATGAATAGGCACCTATTATGTTTAGACCCTATATCTTTATAGAATTTGAAAACATAAAGGTTGAAGCACAAGTTATCCACTTAGATCACATAGGGTAGCATAATATCTCTATTCATGCCACAAATCATGATGCTTAACATCAACCTATCCTATGCTAGCATGACAAGTTCTAAATCTCAAGATCCACTCTCGTTTAGCAAGAGATTAACAATTCAATTTAGATGTTAGCTACGCATCTAAAAGCATTAAGATTAACCATACGAGGATATCAATAATTCACCACACATAAATCTTTAAGGCATGCAAACTACTAAGCTACATAGATAAATCCACTAGGATCCCACGATAACGATTAATTCATAATCGAACCTTTCATCACCATGGGATTTGACGAAAGCATGATATTAAACAAGAATAAAAAGATGAATAAATAAATAATAGAATAAGGTTTATCGAACAAATCCGGAAAAGTAACAAGCATCCAAAAGATATGCCTAACAAAGAAATACAAGAAAACTATTTCTAGATCTTCTTGTCATCACAATCCTCGCCTTGGCTTCTCTTCCTTGTGCTCTGAACGAATTTAAGTGTGTAGATTGTGTAGATGGTGATTTTTCTGTGCCCCAAGGTGTGTATTTATAGCCCCCAAGTGCCTCCTTGACCAAGCAATTACCGTAATTGAAATAGGATAGAATTCCGGTAATTTTCCATCTTTGATTGGATTAGAAGTGCAATTCCCATGTTTAATTATGATTCTGGAAGTTTCTGGCCGTTCATGATACTCCATAATGATTAGGAAAAGAATTCAGGGCTATTTCCTTCTCAAACTCAGTTTCCAGCAACTTTCTGTATATTTTCCGCAGCCAGGCGCGGCCGCGCGCACCTGTAGTTCATTTCCAGCGCGCCCGCGCGGAAGAATTCTCTGCCAATCCTGAAGCGCGCCCGCGCGCGGTTTGTGTTTGATCTGGGCGCGCCCGCGCGGCATCTTCTGCTGCACAGAATGAAATTTTCTCACCACTTCCTATTTCTCGCCCAACTCCCATGCAACTCTTACACTCGTTCTTTTGAGTTCAAAACACCACATAGCTACTGGAAATTCCATTCTATCACCTTGAAATGCATCCTACACAATTCTCACAGAAATAGATTAAAACACACCAATACTTGAGATACAAAACACCAATTTAAGCCAAATAGAATGATCCAAGTGGATATAAATCCACTTATCACACCCCCAAACTTAAACCGATGCTTGTCCTCAAGCATAAACAAACAAAAATATATACAACTAACTAGTACCACTTCCGTAGGTGATCACGGTTGCATTTGGCATATGCAACAAGCCCTTTAAACCCCTAGGCAGCCCTAGTGGACGAGTAAGGTCTCGTGAGGGCCTATAGTGAATGTACCCACAAAATCCCATGCAATGCAATGCATGAATGCAACTAAATGAAAATACAATTAATCTACTACTACCATACCTTCAAATCCTCTCATGCCATATCAACTTAAGAATCAAAGTAAATACGCAATGTCTTGGTGTCGAAAGTGCAAGTATTCACATAGTCTACTCAATGAACATGCATAAGTTTTCACAAGCCCATGTCAAGTGTAAGAATAAGTTAGTAAATATGCTAAGCCTACAAGAGTACATCTTTGAGACAAAACTCGGGATCTCATACGCAAGAACAAGCAAACACTCACAATCCACTCACAAAAGAATATTCACTCAAGAACAAGGGTAAGTGTATCACTCAATTCCAACAAAAATCATAAGCATACTTGACATTTGGTATCAATCTAACTCTTAACACAACATACATCAATGACGATAATCAAAAGGTCTTTATTTGGGTTGTAACGGGGCTAGGGACAAGGTATGTCAAATAAGCCAAAACAGGTGAAGTGTCAAAAGCTAGTAAGTACCATAATACATCGTACACAACACCATATTTCCCCCCACATAATTTTTACTCAAAACAACCACTCAACTAGTCGACTGAAATAGGATCACAACAAACACAAACATGCTCTCATAATATTTTTTTTTTCTTTCTTGTTTTTTCTTCTTTTTCTTTTTTTTTCCGAGAGCTAAATAAAACAATAATATAAACAATAACAATGATCCCATAATTTTATTACATATGTCGACTATCAAGTAAACAACCAAACCCAATTTTCAATATTTCCCCCAAAAGTATGACCAACAATAAACCCCTCCTTGCACACCTTATTACTCCCTTAAGCACTCTACTAGCCTTTGACAAAGTAGGTTCAAATTAATGTAAGGCCAATACAAGAAAAAGGTCTAGGCAAGTAATGTGGTATGTCACCGAAAAAATAGGATTAAGCTCAACGGGTTAACTAATTGATCATGTAAACATGGTATGGTAATATGGGAAAATATACGGTTATTCCTACATGCCTTTATCATTTTAATCGTCAAATAATGTCATGCGTTTCAAGAAAGACCTCAAACAACTGCTAGCAATGCAAACAATCCGTGGACACTCAAGCAAACGAATAAATTGCAAATAGGCAATATGCAATAAGGCTCAAAATCTCACTTGGTGGAAAAACATACTCAATCCCAAGCAAACATCTCTCTAACGCACCAACTTGTATTCAAAGCATGCAAACTAAATCATCTTGCACATATTCATGTCCTTCTAATCACTTACAACATTCAATAAGTCTACTAGCTTCAACTTACTAGTGTATGTGTGTGCACAAGAACAAAGCATATCACTTCTCAATCAAAAGCGTCAACAACACAAAATTCCTATCAAGCATGGGTGCAAATGCAACTATTATGAACTCACATGATATACGAACATAAGAACAGAATGTCCTATATGAAACAAACGTAGATAACACGAACATAAATGCATAATTACTACTAATATGCAAAATATGATATCCTACATGAACACATAAATACTACACATAAACTACGCATCCCCCAAACTTGAAAGATTCAATGTCCGCATTGAATGGAAGTAAATACGAGGGATCGCAGAAAACATACCTAAAAATACCGGAACACATGGGTTGCCTCCCACGAAGCGCTGTCGTTAACGTCATTTAGCCGGACAAATATGATTCAAATCATGGTGGCTCGAAGATTGCATTTGACTTGTCCTTAGCAGAAGAATCATTCACCCATTGTTTGACAACCTTCTTGCTATCTTCCCACATCTTTTCTAACTCACACTTCACTTTGACCCTTCCTCCAACCGACTTTTTCTTTTTCTTCTTCACACCTCTAAGGTGCTTTTGCTTCACAGTTGATTGATAAGAACACTCCTCTACCTCATCATCCATGATCCACCTTCTTAACACATTATCGTGACCCTCTTCAAAAATCACTAACTCATCATTCAAAAGGACATACCTCAAATGGGATGGAAGTTTTCCGAGCTTGACATTCGAGAGATCTCGAACAGAAGAACTGTCAATGGAATCACTGATGTGATGTTTGAGCACGCGCATATTCGATTTTTCGCTCAACAATTGATCCAACTTCTTTCTCTGACCCGTATCAACCATTTCCACACTGCAACACTCTTCATCCTCTGTTGGAAATTTCATGGCCTTGAACACATTAAAGGTGACACTCTGATCTTGCACCCTCATTGTAAGCTCTCCTTTTTGCACATCAATCAAAGTCTTTCCTGTAGCCAAGAACGGTCTTCTCAAGATTATGGGAATCTTCTTATCTTCTTCAAAATCCAAGATCACAAAATCAGCTGGGAATATGAACTTATCAACTTTTACCAAAACATCCTCTACTATACCCCTCGGATAAGTGATCGTCCTATCAGCCAACTGCAAAGAGATGTTAGTTGGTTTCGGCTCCGGTAGACCAAGTTGCTTGAAAACAGACAAGGGCATGAGATTAATGCTAGCTCCCAAATCACACAAACACTTGCTGAATGAAAGATTTCCAATAGTACACGGAATGGTGAAACTTCCAGGATCTTTAAGTTTAGGTGGCAACTTCTGTTGTAGAACAGCACTACACTCCTCTGTCAATGCTACTGTTTCAAAATCTTCCAACCTTCTCTTCCTTGACAAAATATCCTTCATGAACTTTGCATATCTTGGCATCTGCTCCAACGCTTCAACAAAAGGAATGTTAATGGACAGTTTCTTGAAGACATCCATAAATTTCTGAAACTGTTTCTCTTGACTTTTCTGCAAACGTCCAGGATATGGCGGAGGTGGATAGACCTGATTATTCTTTGAAGATTGCTCCTGAGTAGACTTTACAACAGACTTCTTGCTCTTTTCCACTTCACCATCTAGCTGATCAACCACTAAATCAGATTTCTCACTTTCTGGCACTGCAGATTTTTCAACCTGCTGATTCTGAACATCTTCCTTAGCTGCTGATTTTTGATCGGTTGTAACCTTTCCGGATCGCAAAGTGACTGCTTTCACCTGTTCATGGACAACTTCCCTCCTGCCTGGATTAGTCTCTGTATCACTAGGAAGAGTTCCTGGTTGCCTACTAAGTAATGCACTTGCAATCTGTCCTATCTGAGTTTCCAAGAGCTTCTGACCAGCTTGTAGGTTCTTTAATGCTATCCACATCTCATCAGATTTTTCATTAGAAGATTGCCCTTCATGAGTCTGGGGTTGTTGCTGCTGAAATCCCGGGGGTTGATATGGTGCCCTATAAGGTTGTTGATAGCCTTGATTGTACGGCTTCGCTTGCTGATAAGATTGCTGAGTATTCTGATTGTTGCTCCAACTGAAATTGGGATGATTCCTATTATTAGGATGATAAGTGGCTGTGTAAGAACCCGGATTTTTGGGTAGAATTAAAACTTTTTATACTGTATTGATGTAAGAGTGAATAGTGGTTACAACTACAATGTAATACTGGCTTTAATGAATGAATAATGGAAGGATATATATTCCAAGGTTATATGTCCTGAGGGATGCTATTGGGTGATAACTTAGATTAGAATAATCTATCTCCTAGAAAGTTAAGATAAGATTCCCTAGAGAGAAATAGATACCCTCATGACATCCAAATCAATATCTATTATAAGCCCAGCGGTTCCGTAAAAAGGTTAAGGAACACTCGAGGGTGAACCAGGTTCATTTTCCTAATTATAGGAATTAAATAAAAATAAGTGATGAATAGTGATTTTGGTGGAATTTGGAATATTATTATAATAATGTTATACCCGGTATTCGGAACGGATTTCTGAGTTCGTATTAGTGATCCAGGAGGAAAATAAGTGTATGTAAAAGCTGTCGGATTCAGAAAAAGAGCACTTTTATTTTCTCCGAGATTTCCCTGGACACTGCAAGACTTAAGGATTTATAAAAGGGAATTAAGGAATTTAAATTCGAGAAGTATTAAGAATGATGAAGAATAGTATTAGAAATATTAAGAAGGTTTTCGGTAAAACCCTAATTAGAAACGAATGAGTTATTCCCTCGAACGATCAACGAATTAAGCAATAAACGGACAAAGGAACAAGCAGAGGGAGAAAGAGTCATCCACAAGCCACTAGAAAATATCTAGTAACCAACATAGTTACAAGAGTAACTAGAATCAAGGGAATCAACTAAGTACTTAGCAATCAAACCACTTGGTTAGCCTTAAACCACCAAAAGATCAACACATGGCTTGCTAAAGACATCATCTAGTGCATCATCACTTTAATAAAGGTGTTTGACATGAGATATTATCTAAAAACATTACTTTATGCATCATTATCCAAGAGCAACCAAGCAAGAACACCAACTCTCTCTCTTTCCTTTACATTCGGCTTTTTCTTAATTCAAGGGGAGAAATCCCACTTCCAACCATTGTTTGATCTTGAAACTTTTATGGTGAGTCCTATAATTCATAAAAATGATCTCCTCAAAATCTTAGCTTCAATCTCTTCTTTTTCCATTTTCAAAAAAATGATTCAAGAGGAGGGTGAATAGTGTTTTCATGAACTAATCTTTGATTTTCTTGTTTTCATGGTTGATCTTAGCTAACTTAAGGCTATCCAAGGACCATACCAAGCTTAGTAAGGCTAGATCATACTCCAAGGAAGGTATAAGTCTTGAAAACCCTAGATCTTACTTTGAGATTATGCTTGTTCTTGATGATTTTAGAGTAGTATGTTCATGATAATGTTATAAGCATGATTAGTTAAGTGGTTTAGTTGATTTAAGAAGCATGATGATTTTGATGCTAAGATCAGTAGCTTCTGGACTTTTTGAGATGATGAACATGTGTATAAGTTGGATTTGTGCCCGGTGTGGCTTGGTATTGTTGTTATAATTTTTAGAACGTTCGATTTATAGCTGTCGTAATGTCGAAATTTCGTTAACCTTAAGACCACGAACTTGACAGTAGATGTAACTCACTGATTATCTTCGATTTATGCCATGATAAGCTAGAGTATGTTATGAGCTTCGTTTTGATATAAAGATCGCATGAAACGGACTTACGGTTTAGGAGTTATGATTAAATTCGTGAAAGTGGTTCGGAACCGTAATCAAAAGTTCGTAACCGAAATTGGATCCCTTTAATATTGCGAAATCAGTGGCGAATCTTAATAATTAAATATTAGAGGTAAAAATGAAGGTGTGGGAGAAGACCACATGTCGAATGGATCGTTTTCCGATTTTATAATAATGTTCGAGTCATGGTTAAGTACGAAAGTACCCCTAAGAGGTATACTTGGTTATAACTTCGGTAAACCACTTAGAAAACGATCGATAAATATCGAGGTCTAATATTTCGACTTTAAAACTTATACGATTTAAATACTTACCATATGTAAGTGTAATGTCATGCTTTAGTAACGAACAAGTGTCGGGTAATAAAAGCAATAATAAGAGTGAATTAGAGGGGTATAACGAAACGACTTGAAAACGTGTTTCGATTTAAGTTAAGTTTATACTTAACCCTTTGAAAGGTGTTAAGTGATTAATCCCGAATGCCTTGGCTATTTATAGATCATCAGGCTGACCCGGGACACGCTACCACTACCCCTACCCGCACCCGATTCCCAGGTAAGTTTCAAATCCTTTTTAAAAGACTGTTGTTGTGAGTATATATATACAGTAGAACCTCGATAAATGAATATTCGATAAACGAATAACCTCATCAAATGAATAATTTTTTCTGGTCCCGACATAATAAACACAATGTATTTTTGACCTCGATAAATGAATAATCTTGATTAATGAATAAAATTTTCCAGTCCCGAGCGTATTCATTTATCGAGGTTTAACTGTATGTATGCTTTCTGTTATACATATGCCATAGCACGCATGCCTACTTTCAAAGTCATATTGATATACTTGTTCCCTGAATTATTGTTGGCTTATGAGCTAGATAGTTATTATATCAGTTATAAGCCGAAAATTTGTAAGACCCTTAAACGAAGGGCATCTGAACCTCATTCCTTGATTATAGACCGAGAGTCGTTATTTCTTGATATATTGACATTATTTTCAGAGGAAAATAATTAAGTAAATATTTCCCATTTATTATCTGGCGAATATTATTGAGATATTCCTTTGAGGTTATTTGATAAATATTATTCGGGTTATTCATCAGATATTTAATTATTCGATGAACATTATCTTTAATATTTATCTATAGTCGATTTAATATTCGAATATTATTTCGAACCCTCAGTTAAGTTATTTACTTAGAGAATATTCATTCTTATTTCTTCGATAAATATTATTTTGAATATTCATTCGAGTTATTTATTTAATGAATATTATTTTAATGTTCATTCGAGCCTTATTTATTTAAATGAATATTATTTCGAATATTCATTCAATTTCTATTTATTTTATAAATATTAGTTGAACATTGATTCGAACTCCAGTTCATCGATAAATAGTATTTTGAATATTCCCTTGAGACGATAGATGTTATCTTCGACATTCATTTAAAGTCGATTCAATTATTGAACATAATTTCGAATATTCATTCGATAATCATTTCTTCGATAAATATTATTAAGATTGAATATTCATTATTTATTTAATGAATATTGTCTCAAATATTCAGTCGACAATTATTTCATCAATAAATATCATTTTTAAGTTGAATATTCATTATTAATTTAATGAATATTATATCAAATATCCAAGGGATGTTTATTTCACCAATAAACATTATTATTTTCAAATATCCATTTAAGATTGGATTTATTTAGTGAACATTGTTTTAAACAGTTATTTGAGTTTATTTAATTAATGAATATTATCTGGAATATTCATATAAAGAAGAGAGTTATTTAGTAAATAATTCTAAATATTCATTCGAGGATTACTTACGAGTAATATTATGATTTATTCATATTCCTTAATTAATATTGAGTTAATAAATATTCTTGGAATATTTATTTAAATCCTTTTAAGTTCTTTTATAATGATTCATATTATTCAAAGATTATATGTCACCTTCAGATATGGTGTAAAATATTTTGGAGTAGTTTATGACTATTTTTATCAAGGGGAGGTTTCCAAAACTCTATTTTTATTTAAATCTATCTTAAAGAAGATTTAAATACTCGCTCAACTTCCAAACGTATATAAGGGGACCTCACTTGAGAGATGTTATTTATTGGACTGCCCGGTCCTATACTTGCTAAAACTATCTTGTCACTCACATCTTGATTCTTTCAAGCATCGATATGAGTCTGTTTGGTTACCTCCTCAACGCTCGAGGGGTAAGAATTGATGGAACAAGTTTATATCCATTAACAAGCATCAGCTTGGGAAATATTGGTGATTTTTCCTTTCCAACTAGATACGACTACCTTGTGGAGTCCTATCAACAAGTAATATACTTGGGGAAAGGGGGAGGAACTTCACGTTTCAAAGTTATGGATGTGAAATGAACTAGGAGATGCGTAAGTGACCCAGTGGCGCCGGTCCAGCAAATGGCCCAACCGTTGGCTGGGGGGTTCCAGAGGGCGGTAGACAAGTAAATCCGTCGGTGCTTCCTTCTACATGTAGTAAACAAGAGGTGGGGAGCATAACATGCGACTGATCATCGTGTAAATGCTATGTCTCCTGGCGCGTCAAACTCCAGTATTAGTTCATCTCTCAATGTTGGAAATTCCCTGCAACCTTATCATTATTGGCAGGTTTGAAAAGTGTTTGAATTGGAATTGCAATACTCTTCCTGCAAGTTCCTCTATTATGAAAAGTTGATAATATCTTGCTCATATTTGACATAGCAGATATTTATTCAAAACAAATATATTTTTAGTTACCTTGTAACTTCATCTCATACCTTATGTTGGTACTACATCGTTAATGCATGGCATATGGTTTCAAAGATATTTTGGACTGTTATATATTATCACTGTTCAATTATATTTTTGGTGGGCTATTGCTCACCCTTGCTTTATTTATTTATATCACAACAACAGCTAGTTCAGATGGCCGCGCAAGGCGTACTCAGCATAGGCAGGTGTCAGCCGTCAGAGGATTAACCGCTGAGGTCATAGCTACCATTGCTAAGGATGCAGCCTCTGGTAGGCTAGTTGTTAGCATTTGTACATCAAATGTATTTATATATATATGACATATACCAATGGATGGCAAAGAGCATGTAATTGTAAAATTGTAATTCTTTGGGTTGTAAGAACTCAATCTTGTGATTAATAATATTGATGGTTACTCTGATTTCATCTCTGGGACTATAACGGGTGTGTTTTATGTTGTTGTTTTGGGTCACAAGATTGTAATTTAAATTATGTTGGTTTTATGGATGGATATTGAGACCGTAAAGACCAGATCCCTGACCCTGGATCTGGGGGTGTTACAGAAATGGTATCAGAGAGAGCGTTATATATCCCAGAGATGATGCGACGTTAAAACAATAAATTTATTAAGATAATAAGAACTCTTGCCAAGTTCATAGTCGAACTACTTAATGTAGTATTGACATATAAAACCCTTATGGGAACTATTAAGTATCATGATAGTAACTTAGCTCGTGCTTGTACCGACTAGTAAGGCGACAGACCTTGAGGCATACGAGCAGGAGCACGATGATGCCTGATTATATGCTGACAATCGGATGGTGGATTCGATAGAGTACCCTACTGAGGACCCGGAAGAGGTTCCAGCAGAGGGGGAGAATCCTGTTAGAGACAGGGAAGTCTACCTTGAGGAGACGAGGGACGCAGCCAGAGAGACTGTAAGAGTTAAGGTATAGTGTTCAGAGAAGTGAGCGTAAAGAACTGAATTATGAAGAGAATTAAAGAGGCATATTGGATTCATAGCTGGACTGCCGGATGAAGTACCAGCAAGTAAGAATGATTCATGATTATTAAAGACATCGATATATGTTGGGAAGTAGAGTCCCAGGAACAATTGAGATAGAGGCAAGAAGTGTCATATCATTTGATAAATGGGTTAAGTTTGAATATTATCAAGTAGTAATTCGTCATGAGAAGGCAGATTTCATAGGTTATAAGTTGTGAAGCCAAAATGAGATTGATAAGGTGGCTTATTCAGTGAGATGTCCATTTTATGAATGGATCAGCTTAGAAAGTAAAGATAATGGAAAGTGATAGCCTGAATGGATAAAGAATATAAGGAAGTAGTAAGTGAGACAATGATCTCAGAACCTACAAGAGGAGAAGACCAGTGAGTCTGTGATAAACTAGTAATAAGGCTGCCGTCAGGAACCAAGTATAAGTCTAGTTCAATTCAGTGGAATGATGAACCAGAAACATTAGATGCATGTGATTCAAAGGAATATTAAATTCTTTCTTTTCCTTGAATGGATTATGGTAGTTACCTTAAGCTTATTCTGACACTGAATCATAAATGGATTAGGCAAGGCGAGCAGTGGTTGAGATGTAATTGAGAATGCTTTTAGATGAAACCTAAGAGAACAGGTGTAGGCCAAGTTCTCGAAGTAAGAGTTTTGGCAAAATGAAGTCCAGTTAATAGGACACATGATCAATAGGAGTAGTGTTGATCGACCCCACCAAGTTAAAGACAGTTTCAAATGGAGAAAGACCAACCACACCGGCAAGGGTGAGGAATTTCATAAGATTCACGAGGTATTACCAAAGATTTGCTCAGGACTTTACAAAGAGTGCAGTCCCGTAACCCGACTTATTAATAAGACTAAAAAGTTGAATGTACAAGATAAATGGGGGAAAATCTCCCTGGAGCTAAAGATAAAATTGGTAATGACCCAGCATTAGCGTTATCTATTAGAGGAAGGAAAATTTTGGAATTTATTAGGATGCACCTCGTACAGGTTTAGGTGCTGTGCTTGTGCAACACGGCAGTGCAATTGTAGATGCATTCGGACAGCACGGTTCATCAGATTCGGAAGGCCCTGGTAGTGCCAGTTTCGTGGAATGACTAACTTGACGGTAGTGTTCATTCTAAGACTAGATTTTAGGTAGACTAGTATTCGGTAGTATCGACTATTAGGACGATTATGTACCAGGAAGATTTGGTATGTTTCAGTTTGGAAGCTTTGATTTTCTCTTCTAATGGAGGTATATATATTTGGTTCCTTCCAATGGTTAGACTCCCAACTTTATGTCAAACGTACCGTTACTCTAATTGCTTACGGTTCGACCTGTTTGGATGTTCCTAGAGTTTTCTTCGGGTTTCGAAATGAATCTTCGTAGTGTTACCAGAAGGTGGATAGATTGACCAAATTTCCCTGATTCTGGAAAGGAATTGGACAAAATTTGGCAAACCTTGTCTTTCGGACTATCTGAATACATCACTGAGGAGAGTGGAAACTGAGGCAAACCCTATGAATTGGGTAAGGTAGCCGCTACACGGATTGGTAGATAGATCTCAATTATTACGATTGATTGTAGAGACAAAATTTTGAAGTTGAGATTGGACGGAAAAAGGGAAATGTAATTAAGAAACAAGTCGGACTGAGAAATTCTGGGATTGACATAAATGAAAATGTTGTTATGCCAGAAGTGTTAAGCTTTTGTGGCGCGTGGAATTAATAAGAATAGTTGAAAGGATAAAAGTAAAGAAAAGGGTGACCGGGCGTGGCACCGAGAAGTCGATTGAGACTTATATGGAATAAAGTTTTGGAAAGATCAAAATGTATCAAAGAAGAAGTCACTATGCCGGCAATCGCTAGAAAAGTAATGCTAGTAGCCAACCCCTAAACTCACATATTTTAGCATGGCCAGATGGGGCCAAGTCACTAAGGATTATCAAGTGACTGAACCAGCAATGTAAGGACAAAGCGGGGTGCTTCTAATCAAGTGCCAACCGCGAGGACTTTTGATATAAATTGAATTGAGATACAGAATGATGGATTTTATATATACCATGGACGTATTAGGATTGAGGGTAGCGACCACTGAAGAGTTACGAAGATTATTAGAAAATGGTGCAGTATGATGCATAAATGTTATCTGAACTTAGTGTCCTCAAAAGGAGCATTAGGCACTAAGAGATTCACGTTGAACGCGACCAATATCTTCCAGAACATCCTTGCTACCATTACCAAGTCCTGTAAGAAAGAGCAGATAAACATATTTTGTCTTTTGGAAGGTCATGTAGACCGACATTCATAAGAAGAGGTTAGCATTAAGCTACCTATGGATGATTAAGATGAGAATGATTGAAAAGAGACCTTTATTAAGAATATATGATTGGATTGCCAACTACAGGATATAAGTATTCCTTGAAGATAGAATTGAGGATAGAATGTCCATATATTAAGACGAACCCTGGGGGATGCACAAAGGATAACATCACCCCTAATACAGACATTGTGAATTCAGACGATATAAGTTGAATCGACCAAAGTATCAATAACCTGTAAGGGTTTGTGGAAAGAAGTCTCCAAAAGTACATAGACAGAGATGTTATAGAATTGACTAATGATATTTGACATACCCTGTAACCAGGTGATGCAGGAGGAATGATGAGGATGGCCTAAGAAACCTTATAAGGGAAGTGCTAATATTCTAAACTTCAAACGGGAAGTTTGGTAAGGAATGTATGACATAGTAACAATAAGGCCAGATGAAGCATGTGTGAAACCATGTAAAAGTATGGATTGAACCAATAAGGTTGAGATTATCCTAAAAACAAGAAGGGAGTTAAGTAAGGAAATATCCTAGGTATGATTTGGAGTACCTGTAGTCAAGATCGCACTAGAAAGGTGGAAGCAATGACTTTTGGAAAAGACTGATAGATGCTTTCTCTCATTCAGCAGAACTTAAGGGAGAATGCTTCCACCCTGAGTTGGAATAGATCCAGAAAACATTGATCTCAAGAAATTATTATAATCAGGAAAGGCCAACGAGGTGGCCGACACTTTAAGTATAGGGGAGTAAGTATAAATGCTCATACCAAAGAAATAGAATGATAATGTAAGGACCTTGATGGTCATAATGTGGTAGAGGAAGTTACATTCCGTCTAATGATTTTGCCAGGATCAACTATAAGAATAGTTTAAGTAAAGATTCGATTCCTGATGTTGCCAGTAGCACATTACCGACATTATAAGGCTCTACGACATGCCAGATCAAATCCCCCAAGAGACTCGCCTTTCCTTTGGAAAGAGTGGGGGGAAGTTAAGTAACAAGGAATTGGTAGTAGATAACCAGAAACAGAGGGTACAAATACTGATAAGCCAAATGGCACGATGATGAATGACAAGCAGGTTTATGTTGGTGTATTTCTGTGCAAACGAGATAGAGAATTATGGTTGGCAAGCGATTAAGCAAACCGCTAAGCTTTTAGTCTTCTACCGGAGATATATGATTAATAATCTCACCAGCTTGTTTCAGCTGTGATGCTGGAAGCGCTTTTGCAATTTTATCTGCTTCATGTAATATCTACGTCAAGTTCAGGAAGCATTCCCTATGGATAGGGAATAATGATTATTTTGTTTTCCTAGAAGATCTTGAACTGACAATTATGAAACCGTACGTTTAGTTATTCAATCACTGCGTAAACGATAAGCGATGGTGATCCTTCTGAGAAATTAGGTGGTAACGACTGTGGAAATGTCGAATTGAATCTAAGTTAGAGAAATCATCCAGGTTTATTTCGGATGGTGTAATTTCTGGAACGACGGGATATTTGAAATGAAGAATTAGGTTATGATGGTTCATAAATGATTATGGTAGAAATAAAAACAAGAGACTGATAGAGATGGAAATAGAATTGGGAATTAATAAGAGAGTCAGATAGGCGTACTCATGAGAATCTCCAGTAATGAAGCGAGAAAAGTATGGAATTGGCAAGGTAAGGGTATTGGCCAAAACGGAAAGTTGGAATTAGGAGCATGAATGACATACAAATTGACTCCTTTTAAGTTTGGAAAATCCGAGGAAATATGGAATAGTTGATTGAGAAATAAAGAGACTCATGGAATGAGAAAGTGAAATCTAGACGGTTGAACAAAGGAAAATTCGACCCCAAACGTGTAACACGTATTGAGTAAAGGTGGCGAGTGTCTCAACACTGAGATGACGATAGAGTTAAACAACAAGAGTAAATAAGAATTAGACAATATGAAGGATGTGATTGATAAAGAAAAGATTGGGAAATAATTATGGAATGTGAAGCAAGGAATGTTATGAATGGAGTGATGAATGGGTTTTCTTAACGAGCTCTCGGAATGACAACCTGATAGTGTTAGAATTATGAGTATGAAAGAGCCAGTGTCGGGGCGTGAAATGTGAGTAATAATAATGTCCCGCGGGAAATCCAAGATTTAACCTGAGAGGTTGAAGGATTTTCCAAAAAGTAAGTGGTGCTAATATCAAGCAAGAGTATAGGTCCATAGAATGATGGACAGAGCAGCAAGGACATGTGATATGTGAGATTACGAAAAGTGGAATTTGATACGAATATGATTATTTTTCTTCTCTAATAAACCTCTATAGTTCAGAGGTAAATTCTAAGTATGATATTTTGACAATCATGAAAACTTTCTTATATGATTCTTTGAAATTCGTTCTTTTCTTCTCCCTTATTTATCTTCTTTTAAATTGAGAAGAACAACCCTTTAAGGAGGGGAGGTAATACTACGTGACTCTCTGTCTGTGTGATAGGAGTCTAAGTGGAATGCCATTAATTGTTTAATTGCTTGTCAAGTACTAAAGGTTGGCCCCCTTCTGTACTAGCTATGCAATATAACAAATGTTCATTGATCACAGTGATCTCTCGATAAATTTTTCCACCTAAATATATATACATCGAGATTGCGAAGATTAAAGCGATCAGGAATTACAAAAATTACGAGTGAGGTTATCTCCGGAATTCGTAGCGCCTTAGTGATACCGAAGTCACTGCACGTACCAATAAGGTTAATAATATAAGACTGGACAAGAGCGTATACCATATAATGTGTTGTGCGAAAGTATCAAAGAATTGGTAGAACGGATAAAGGGTGTATTGTAACACCAGTACGATGTGCTTTAGAAAGATTGGAATGTGTAAGGATCGACCAGAGAATTGGAAAGCGAAATAACCAACAAGTACCCAATTGTCTCCTACTTGATTCCGGGACGGAATCCTTTTAAGGAGGGGAGACTGTAAGAACCCGGATTTTTGGGTAGAATTAAAACTTTTTATTATGTATTGATGTAAGAGTGAATAGTGGTTACAACTACAATGTAATACTGGCTTTAATGAATGAATAATGGAAGGATATATATTCCAAGGTTATATGTCCTGAGGGATGCTATTGGGTGATAACTTAGATTAGAATAATCTATCTCCTAGAAAGTTAAGATAAGATTCCCTAGAGAGAAATAGATACCCTCATGACATCCAAATCAATATCTATTATAAGCCCAGCGGTTCCGTAAAAAGGTTAAGGAACACTCGAGGGTGAACCAGGTTCATTTTCCTAATTATAGGAATTAAATAAAAATAAGTGATGAATAGTGATTTTGGTGGAATTTGGAATATTATTATAATAATGTTATACCCGGTATTCGGAACGGATTTCTGAGTTCGTATTAGTGATCCAGGAGGAAAATAAGTGTATGTAAAAGCTGTCGGATTCAGAAAAAGAGCACTTTTATTTTCTCCGAGATTTCCCTGGACACTGCAAGACTTAAGGATTTATAAAAGGGAATTAAGGAATTTAAATTCGAGAAGTATTAAGAATGATGAAGAATAGTATTAGAAATATTAAGAAGGTTTTCGGTAAAACCCTAATTAGAAACGAATGAGTTATTCCCTCGAACGATCAACGAATTAAGCAATAAACGGACAAAGGAACAAGCAGAGGGAGAAAGAGTCATCCACAAGCCACTAGAAAATATCTAGTAACCAACATAGTTACAAGAGTAACTAGAATCAAGGGAATCAACTAAGTACTTAGCAATCAAACCACTTGGTTAGCCTTAAACCACCAAAAGATCAACACATGGCTTGCTAAAGACATCATCTAGTGCATCATCACTTTAATAAAGGTGTTTGACATGAGATATTATCTAAAAACATTACTTTATGCATCATTATCCAAGAGCAACCAAGCAAGAACACCAACTCTCTCTCTTTCCTTTACATTCGGCTTTTTCTTAATTCAAGGGGAGAAATCCCACTTCCAACCATTGTTTGATCTTGAAACTTTTATGGTGAGTCCTATAATTCATAAAAATGATCTCCTCAAAATCTTAGCTTCAATCTCTTCTTTTTCCATTTTCAAAAAAATGATTCAAGAGGAGGGTGAATAGTGTTTTCATGAACTAATCTTTGATTTTCTTGTTTTCATGGTTGATCTTAGCTAACTTAAGGCTATCCAAGGACCATACCAAGCTTAGTAAGGCTAGATCATACTCCAAGGAAGGTATAAGTCTTGAAAACCCTAGATCTTACTTTGAGATTATGCTTGTTCTTGATGATTTTAGAGTAGTATGTTCATGATAATGTTATAAGCATGATTAGTTAAGTGGTTTAGTTGATTTAAGAAGCATGATGATTTTGATGCTAAGATCAGTAGCTTCTGGACTTTTTGAGATGATGAACATGTGTATAAGTTGGATTTGTGCCCGGTGTGGCTTGGTATTGTTGTTATAATTTTTAGAACGTTCGATTTATAGCCGTCGTAATGTTGAAATTTCGTTAACCTTAAGACCATGAACTTGACAGTAGATGTAACTCACTGATTATCTTCTATTTATGCCATGATAAGCTAGAGTATGTTATGAGTTTCGTTTTGATATAAAGATCGCATGAAACGGACTTACGGTTTAGGAGTTATGATTAAATTCGTGAAAGTGGTTCGGAACCGTAATCAAAAGTTCGTAACCGAAATTGGATCCCTTTAATATTGCGAAATCATTGGCGAATCTTAATAATTAAATATTAGAGGTAAAAATGAAGGTGTGGGAGAAGACCACATGTCGAATGGATCGTTTTCCGATTTTATAAAAATGTTCGAATCATGGTTAAGTACGAAAGTACCCCTAAGAGGTATACTTGGTTATAACTTCGGTAAACCACTTAGAAAACGATCGATAAATATCGAGGTCTAATATTTCGACTTTAAAACTTATACGATTTAAATACTTACCATATGTAAGTGTAATGTCATGCTTTAGTAACGAACAAGTGTCGGGTAATAAAAGCAATAATAAGAGTGAATTAGAGGGGTATAACGAAACGACTTGAAAACGTGTTTCGATTTAAGTTAAGTTTATACTTAACCCTTTGAAAGGTGTTAAGTGATTAATCCCGAATGCCTTGGCTATTTATAGATCATCAGGCTGACCCGGGACACGCTACCACTACCCCTACCCGCACCCGATTCCCAGGCAAGTTTCAAATCCTTTTTAAAAGACTGTTGTTGTGAGTATATATATACAGTAGAACCTCGATAAATGAATATTCGATAAACGAATAACCTCATCAAATGAATAATTTTTTCTGGTCCCGACATAATAAACACAATGTATTTTTGACCTCGATAAATGAATAATCTTGATTAATGAATAAAATTTTCCAGTCCCGAGCGTATTCATTTATCGAGGTTTAACTGTATGTATGCTTTCTGTTATACATATGCCATAGCACGCATGCCTACTTTCAAAGTCATATTGATATACTTGTTCCCTGAATTATTGTTGGCTTATGAGCTAGATAGTTATTATATCAGTTATAAGCCGGAAATTTGTAAGACCCTTAAACGAAGGGCATCTGAACCTCATTCCTTGATTATAGACCGGGAGTCGTTATTTCTTGATATATTGACATTATTTTCAGAGGAAAATAATTAAGTAAATATTTCCCATTTATTATCTGGCGAATATTATTGAGATATTCCTTTGAGGTTATTTGATAAATATTATTCGGGTTATTCATCAGATATTTAATTATTCGATGAACATTATCTTTAATATTTATCTATAGTCGATTTAATATTCGAATATTATTTCGAACCCTCAGTTAAGTTATTTACTTAGAGAATATTCATTCTTATTTCTTCGATAAATATTATTTTGAATATTCATTCGAGTTATTTATTTAATGAATATTATTTTAATGTTCATTCGAGCCTTATTTATTTAAATGAATATTATTTCGAATATTCATTCAATTTCTATTTATTTTATAAATATTAGTTGAATATTGATTCGAACTCCAGTTCATCGATAAATAGTATTTTGAATATTCCCTTGAGACGATAGATGTTATCTTCGACATTCATTTAAAGTCGATTCAATTATTGAACATAATTTCGAATATTCATTCGATAATCATTTCTTCGATAAATATTATTAAGATTGAATATTCATTATTTATTTAATGAATATTGTCTCAAATATTCAGTCGACAATTATTTCATCAATAAATATCATTTTTAAGTTGAATATTCATTATTAATTTAATGAATATTATATCAAATATCCAAGGGATGTTTATTTCACCAATAAACATTATTATTTTCAAATATCCATTTAAGATTGGATTTATTTAGTGAACATTGTTTTAAACAGTTATTTGAGTTTATTTAATTAATGAATATTATCTGGAATATTCATATAAAGAAGAGAGTTATTTAGTAAATAATTCTAAATATTCATTCGAGGATTACTTACGAGTAATATTATGATTTATTCATATTCCTTAATTAATATTGAGTTAATAAATATTCTTGGAATATTTATTTAAATCCTTTTAAGTTCTTTTATAATGATTCATATTATTCAAAGATTATATGTCACCTTCAGATATGGTGTAAAATATTTTGGAGTAGTTTATGACTATTTTTATCAAGGGGAGGTTTCCAAAACTCTATTTTTATTTAAATCTATCTTAAAGAAGATTTAAATACTCGCTCAACTTCCAAACATATATAAGGGGACCTCACTTGAGAGATGTTATTTATTGGACTGCCCGGTCCTATACTTGCTAAAACTATCTTGTCACTCACATCTTGATTCTTTCAAGCATCGATATGAGTCTGTTTGGTTACCTCCTCAACGCTCGAGGGGTAAGAATTGATGAACAAGTTTATATCCATTAACAAGCATCAGCTTGGGAAATATTGGTGATTTTTCCTTTCCAACTAGATACGACTACATTGTGGAGTCCTATCAACAAGTAATATACTTGGGGAAAGGGGGAGGAACTTCACGTTTCAAAGTTATGGATGTGAAATGAACTAGGAGATGCGTAAGTGACCTAGTGGCGCCGGTCCAGCAAATGGGCCAACCGTTGGCCGGGGGGTTCCAGAGGGCGGTAGACAAGTAAATCCGTCGGTGCTTCCTTCTACATGTAGTAAACAAGAGGTGGGGAGCATAACATGCGACTGATCATCGTGTAAATGCTATGTCTTCTGGCGCGTCAAACTCCAGTATTAGTTCATCTCTCAATGTTGGAAATTCCCTGCAACCTTATCATTATTGGCAGGTTTGAAAAGTGTTTGAATTGGAATTGCAATACTCTTCCTGCAAGTTCCTCTATTATGAAAAGTTGATAATATCTTGCTCATATTTGACATAGCAGATATTTATTCAAAACAAATATATTTTTAGTTACCTTGTAACTTCATCTCATACCTTATGTTGGTACTACATCGTTAATGCATGGCATATGGTTTCAAAGATATTTTGGACTGTTATATATTATCACTGTTCAATTATATTTTTGGTGGGCTATTGCTCACCCTTGCTTTATTTATTTATATCACAACAACAGCTAGTTCAGATGGCCGCGCAAGGCGTACTCAGCATAGGCAGGTGTCAGCCGTCAGAGGATTAACCGCTGAGGTCATAGCTACCATTGCTAAGGATGCAGCCTCTGGTAGGCTAGTTGTTAGCATTTGTACATCAAATGTATTTATATATATATGACATATACCAATGGATGGCAAAGAGCATATAATTGTAAAATTGTAATTCTTTGGGTTGTAAGAACTCAATCTTGTGATTAATAATATTGATGGTTACTCTGATTTCATCTCTGGGACTATAACGGGTGTGTTTTATGTTGTTGTTTTGGGTCACAAGATTGTAATTTAAATTATGTTGGTTTTATGGATGGATATTGAGACCGTAACGACCAGATCCCTGACCCTGGATCTGGGGGTGTTACAGGCTGGAACTGGTGCAGCAGGTCTTTGGAAATTACTCACGAACTGTGCTGATTCGGAAGAGATAGCACACTGATTCGTCGCATGTGTGCCCGCACATAGCTCGCAAACACTAGCCACCTGCTGTACTCCATAATTAGCAAGAGAATCCACCTTCATAGCAAGAGCTTTCAACTGAGCCGTAATCATTGCAGCTGTATCTACTTCAAAAATTCCTACTGCCTTGCCTTGAGATAGCCTTTGGGTTGGATTTTGGTATTCATTAGCAGCCATCATCTCAATAAGTTCATAAGCTTCATCATAACTCTTCGCCCAAAGAGCTCCACCTGATGCTGCATCTAGCAAAGGCCTAGATTGTGCTCCCAACCCATTGTAAAAATCATTAATAACCATCCAATCAGGCATGCCATGATGAGGACACTTCCTTAGCATCTCCTTGTAGCGTTCCCAAGCCTCACACAATGACTCGCCAGATTGCTGTTGAAATTGAGTCAACTGGTTCCTTAATGCTGCAGTTTTCGCCATAGGGAAGAATTTAGTAAGGAACTTCTGAGCAAGATCTTCCCATGTAGTAATGGAACCAGGTGGTAAAGAGTGTAGCCAGCTTTTAGCCTTATCCCTCAAAGAGAATAGGAAAAGCCTCAACCTGATAGCATCATCCGTTACACCATTACACTTGAAAGTGTCGCAGATTTCGATAAAGTCCCGAACATGCATGTTGGCATCCTCCGTAGAAGCACCCCCAAACTGAACTGAATTCTGCACCATCTGAATTGTGCCAGACTTGATCTCAAAATTGTTCGCTGCAATAGCTGGCCTAATAATGCTAGACTGGATGTCATTGAGTTTCGGCTGAGAATAGTCCTTCAAAGCCTTAGCTGCTGCTGCATCTGCCATTGCTACTGTAGTTTCAGCCTCCTCTTCCTTATTCTCTGAATTCTTTACACGACCGTCTTCTGCCAGTTTTTGTAAACGAGCTTGCGAACGTGTTTGCATACAAACTCAAGTACCTGAAACACAACGAAACAAACAAACTAAGTAAGAATCCGAGTCAGTGAACGCTAACGACCACTATTGACAAACACATAAACTGAAATAAAACACCGATGGTCCCCGGCAGCGGCGCCAAAAACTTGTTATGCTAAACTCACGCAAGCGTACGTGGTCACAAGTAATATATAAGGTTAAGTCCAAATTCGTTCCCACAGGGATCAAGTTATGGTTCTATTCAGTAAATATGCCTATGCAACAATGTATGGTTATTATGCACTGCTAAGAAAAATAACAAATATGGGTTTGATTATCTAAATTAAACTAAAGTGCAAATTTATAAACTAAGAATTTAACAATTAACGAGAATAACAATCGAATTACTTATATGAGAATAAACATGGAATCCTAGTTTCATCATCTACTTCACTTAGAGTTGCAACCTTTAATTAAAACATGCGATAGTTTTGATATCTGATCGAATAACACGAAAAGAGTAAAAGTTACCTCTCGGTATACTAGTACCAATCTACACATACATCCACAAAAGTTAGAAGATGAATAGGCACCTATTATGTTTAGACCCTATATCTTTATAGAATTTGAAAACATAAAGGTTGAAGCACAAGTTATCCACTTAGATCACATAGGGTAGCATAATATCTCTATTCATGCCACAAATCATGATGCTTAACATCAACCTATCCTATGCTAGCATGGCAAGTTCTAAATCTCAAGATCCACTCTCGTTTAGCAAGAGATTAACAATTCAATTTAGATGTTAGCTACGCATCTAAAAGCATTAAGATTAACCATACGAGGATATCAATAATTCACCACACATAAATCTTTAAGGCATGCAAACTACTAAGCTACATAGATAAATCCACTAGGATCCCACGATAACGATTAGTTCATAATCGAACCTTTCGTCACCATGGGATTTGACGAAAGCATGATATTAAACAAGAATAAAAAGATGAATAAATCAATAATAGAATAAGGTTTAGCGAACAAATCCGGAAAAGTAACAAGCATCCAAAAGATACGCCTAACAAAGAAATACAAGAAAACTATTTCTAGATCTTCTTGTCGTCACAATCCTCGCCTTGGCTTCTCTTCCTTGTGCTCTGAACGAATTTAAGTGTGTAGATTGTGTAGATGGTGATTTTTCTGTGCCCCAAGGTGTGTATTTATAGCCCCCAAGTGCCTCATTGACCAAGCAATTACCGTAATTGAAATAGGATAGAATTCCAGTAATTTTCCATCTTTGATTGGATTAGAAGTGCAATTCCCATGTTTAATTATGATTCTGGAAGTTTCTGGCCGTTCATGATACTCCATAATGATTAGGAAAAGAATTCAGGGCTATTTCCTTCTCAAACTCAGTTTCCAGCAACTTTCTGTATATTTTCCGCAGCCAGGCGCGGCCGCGCGCACCTGTAGTTCATTTCCAGCGCGCCCGCGCGGAAGAATTCTCTGCCAATCCTGAAGCGCGCCCGCGCGCGGTTTGTGTTTGATCTGGGCGCGCCCGCGCGGCATCTTCTGCTGCACAGAATGAAATTTTCTCACCACTTCCTATTTCTCGCCCAACTCCCATGCAACTCTTACACTCGTTCTTTTGAGTTCAAAACACCACATAGCTACTGGAAATTCCATTCTATCACCTTGAAATGCATCCTACACAATTCTCACAGAAATAGATTAAAACACACCAATACTTGAGATACAAAACACCAATTTAAGCCAAATAGAATGTTCCAAGTGGATATAAATCCACTTATCAATGGGTAAAGAGTAATTCTGATTGATATGTTATAATTCTTAATTTGTGTAATTGCGCAATATCATGGATTAATCGATTGCAATAGGAGTAATAGATCGAAAGATTTTACTACTAGAGGCTTACATACAATTAGCGGAATTGAAGGTGAGTGTGAGAACATCATTAGATATTCTGAGAGTGTTAATGCTTGAAAAAGATTAACCATTGCTTTAATTACTTTATCCCATTGAAAAGCTATACTTTTGTGATTTGTTTGGTGTAAGCATGGTGAACCTGAATTGCCCTAGATCCTTTAATTAATTGATTTAAAACCTTTGTTAAATTTGTTTTAGTAGTTAATAAAATTTCCAAATAATCGTTTGTGACTAGAAACAATTGATAATAGTTGAATTGAAATTGAAACTGTCTCCTTGAGGAATCGACCCGTATTTGCTAGTATCTACTACAATTGATACCGTGCGCTTGCGGTTAGACGTAATTTAACACATCATTTAGTTGATCTCGATCCCGCTTTATTTTCCAATTTCACGAGCCAGAATAATGCAATAACTTTAGTTTACTTATCAGCTTTTGGCCTGTCGCTTTGCTCCATGCTTACAATCGAACAAGGCTTTTTCTTTGATTTCTTGGTTCTAGCATTTCCTATCGTCGCTTCGTCCTCTTTTATCTTCTTATTTTACTTTTTAAATGCCTGTTGACTTCACTCTATTTGACCTGTTCTACCTTGCATCATTTATGGCACGCCTGAAGGGAGAGGATGCATACTAGCACTGTCTTTCAAGATATTACGAGCTGAAGAGCCATTGACGGTTGTGCTTGCAGAATCAGTATCTAGGATCGAAGGTGCATTCTTACGGAAGTAGTAAACCTGCTCAAAATGATAAAGTAATGACTGGTAGTGATTTTTGAGCATAAATGATGCGCCTGTTATCGTAGCTGGATAGTTGAAGACCAAGAAGACTTATTTCCATTTGCGATCGTCTATAACAGGTTGCTTTAGTCGCTGAAATCGGTGGCCCAAGCAAATGCAAGGTCGAGATTTTTGTCGAAATTATACAACCTTAAGGTTCCCCCAAAAGCAAAAGACACCATCTGGCGAGCTGGAAATCATTGTTTATCAATGAGAATGAACCTTCGAGGTAAACATGTACCAACCCGTAGTCAATGCATAAACCCATGTAGTCTTCACTTTTCTTTTTCCAATTCGTGATGAACTTTTTATGCTTCGTACTCCACTCACTGTTCAAGGTTGCAAGTTACGTACTTGTTTGTTTCAAGATCTGGTCCACATCTTCGCAGCTTGCTTCTCTTCGCATCGCCTAACCGGCTATGTAGTCTCACATGTTCACTTCGCCTCGTGTTGTCCTCGCATGTATACACACAGATCCCGCCTCGTGACTAGCTTGACTTCCTCCTCGATGCTTTCATTGTTTTAATAAATATACGAGTTTTGATTTCATTACTCACAATGGCACGCCCATGGATTATAGAAGAATGTAAACTGACTCCCATTAGTAACAACGTAAGCTGCAGTAACAAGAATTCCAATGTACATGTTGTCCGCAGACATGACTGATGACGGTAGAGTTTTTTGCTGATGACTTGCACGCCTTACTCCTGTACAAAGCTCTTGAGTTGTTGCTGGCCGCACCAATTTGCTCCTCATTCATCTCGCATGTGCACCTTGATTTAATCACTTCGCTTTAATCCTCCCTTTTTCTCTTCGCTTGTATATATATATTTTTTTAAAGAAGCAAACAGGCTAACTTAGCGTGTCCTGATAGCAATGTGAACCGTGCCCTTTTGCATTGCCTTGGGCCTTCCTCATTTATTTCATTGTTGTTTATTTATGTTCTTTGGTCCACATCGTACATTACATAGCATATCCTGTTACTATCTTCTTCATCGCCTCGCCTATGAGATTTTCCAGACCACTCCTTGCTGGTTTCTTCTTCTTCCTCGTGTTGCAATCCCCGCTCCGTTACATGCAGATCTCACAACACCACACCAATCATCGAACAATTGCTATCCATTCCATTTTAATTGACCTCCTCGTTGCCTCCTGTATTATCCTTAATACGAACTGCTAAGATTCATGCATACGAGCCCAACCCACTGCACAATGCTATTTTTTTTTTACATGCCTTGTCGCTTCGTCCTCGATGCACCAGTGTAGAGTAAATTTTTGTCTATGAAGATCTATTTCCACAAGCTTCAGTTTCATGGGCGTATTTTGCTTACACATCAGTGGGTCCCACAGCCTGTCTCAAGTTACCGCTTCGTTGAATTCTTTTTCCTCCCCTCGCCTATGAACACAAAGTACTCCTCCTTCGCCTCGCATAATCCATATTGATGGCTCTAGCCCTGCCTCGCATATGCTAGCTGGTGGGCCTTGCATCTTTGAAAATTGGTATTTGAAATTTTTTCCAAGTACTTTGAAATAGCTGGTTAAACCTCCATATGATCTCCTTTGCTTATAAATTGACTTTAACACATGCATAGAGATTGCTCCACATTGTATAGACTCACGGACTGACCCATCATTGCCATTGTGGTCAAGCGGCTTCGCATCGTAAGATATCGGGCTTCTAGCCTCGCAACGCTAGGTGCGGCCTCGCAGCGCTAGGTGCGGCCTCGCAGTGCTAAGTGTGGCCTCGCAAAGCTAAGTTTGGCCTCATAGCGCTAAGTGTGGCCTCGCAGCGCTAAGTGTGGCCTCGTAGCGCTAGGTATGGCCTTGTCTTGCAATTTTTCAAATGTCCCACTAAAAGAGGTGTTTATGTAATACCACTACCCCCCGAGTCCTCATTATCATTGTAGATGTGATGAGGAATCAAAGTCTTTCAGCAACCTTCTTGTATTATTTGGAGTTGACACCATTTGAAATGAAGAGAATTTGATGTGATCCCGCTATGAGTAGACTTGATTTCTTCAACGCTATCCCAGAACACTTGACCTCGCATCGCTATCCGGGGGCACTTGACCTCGCATCGCTATCCCGGGGCACTTGTCTTCTTCACTGTTGTCCCAAGGCAGTTGGCCTCGCTACGCTATCCCGGGGAACTTGAACTCTTCAATGCTAAGCGAGAGCACTTAGCTTTTTCAATGTCATAACATGCTTCCCTTTGTTGCACATGTAATAAAATATTGAGGTCTTGAACTCATTTTGATCTTCAAATACTTTGACTTCTCTCCTTTCATCTCTTGTGCGAGCTTGAGGCTAATTGATGAGAGCCTCAGGCTCAGCCTCGTTATTTTTGCTTGCTCTTACCAGTGTCTTGAGATAGTCAATGACCTCCTCTTTGCCGGCGAGGATCAGGGGCGTCCCCCCTCTCCCCGGCAAGGATCAGGGGCGTCCTCCCTCTCCTCGACGTAGAGGTATTTCACCAAGAAAAGCATCTCATGTAGAGGTATCTCATTAATAGGTATCTCGCTAGAAGGCATCTCGCTAGGAGGCATCTCTCTAGGAGGCATCTCAAGATCTCGATAGTTACTCCATATTGGGGCCTTGCTAGGAGATATGGGTCGCTTAGAACCTTGACCCTTGCCTTGGCCTCGCTTCTAGTGATGTAGCTTATCCTTCTCGAACCCGGCCTCGCTACGCTAGGTGCAAGCATGGCCTCGCTCCTATGGGGTCGCTCATGGGGGTCTTCCTCCTCGTGGGTCGCAGCCCGGGGTCGCATTTGGGTGTCATAAGCTACCCCGGGGTCTTGGCTTCGCTCCTTGGGGGTCGCAGCCCGGGGTCTCGCTCCTCGGCCTCTCCGTTCTTCTTGTTCGAGTTAGTCATCGTTCTCCCAAATTAATGACTAGCCCTCCTTCTAGCGCCAAATGTTATAGGGAGAATATTGTATAACAATAATTTGGAGGTTTGTTGGAATCACGGAGCAAAATACGGATATTTTGCTAAGAACACGAAGAACACAGAAGGAGATTGGATATTGTTTGTGGCTGATCTTGTATGGTGTTTTCAGGGGTGAACTGTCAATCATCCTTTACAAGATGCCTACGTACCCTATTTATAGGGATCAAGCCATACGTAGTTCTCTTGGAGAAGAAGTTACTAAGACGGGCTAGGGTTCTTATGGGCTCGACTAGGCCCAAATTCACTAGACGTCTTCTTGGGTTGATATATTTTACCCATTTATTCTATCCATGATCCATGGTCCAAAGAAGGAAGCAAATGGTCTCGCATGGCTAGAGTTGGGACCTCTTGGGTGAGGCTAATAGAGAAGTAACAAGGGTGTAGCATGCAACCTCGAGGGGTTGAGTCATGCGAAGCGGACCCAAGTGTATTGATACTCATGCGACCTCGAGGGGCTGCGTCATGAGCCTTCCAGCAGAGAATGAGATAGAGATCTAGTGTAGTATGTGGATGTGATGATAATACGAAGTGATCCCAATGAGGGAAGTCGTAGCGAAGCGATCCCTTGACGGTAGTTATACAAGAGGTGATCCCTATAGATGCGACCTTGAGGCCGGGCTAGCATGATGCTTAAATCAACTGGCCTCGCTGACGAGGTGAATGGAGAAGCTGCATGGCCTCGCATGCGTCCTCGCTGGGCTAGTCATGCGAGGTGGTCCACGCTGTAGGAAGATAATTATACTCACGCGATCTCGCTGGGCCTGACCGTAAGCCTTCATAATAAATATGCTCTAGGCCTCGCTGGACCTCTAGGCCTCGCTGGACCTTGTAGAGAGAGTATTCTAGGCCACGCTGGACCTCTTGGCTACGCTGGACCTTGTAGAGAGGCATGCATGATAGATGCTATCCCATACTAGGGACTTTGTTGGCGAACTCGACCTGCAGTTTGGGGTCGCAAACTTCCACATTGTGCTTGATAGTATATTGGACTGACTCCTGGTGGTGGGTTTTAGTGACCCAATCTTCATCTCTAGGCCCATTATGAGTTGTGGACCTCTATTCTAACCCATTAGACCTGCTTAGAGCTTATGCCAAGATTTGGGCATAACAAACATCATCATATTCTTTCTGATGAATCATGAATCCGGCCTAAATATTTAGTTTACTTCTTTGATGAAAAACGTAATTAATTCATCGTCAAAACAAAAGGTGTATTTTGATGAATATAGTCACAAATTCTCTTCTCATTCAATAGTGGAGGCACTCGCCTCCTATTCTTAACCTTTACAGACCTCGACTTCAATTCCTCATCCGTCGGTCTCATTACACTCCGTAATTGATCTAGCCATTCTCCTCCCGCTAAGATCCTGATACTGCCCCACATACTCATGGTATCAAGAGCCAGTGAGAAACAAAAAAACCTACGAGAGTTCGTGGTTGAGAGAAAAAAAAATCCTGCGAGAGTTCGTGGGTGAGAGGAGAAATTTTTTTTTACGAGAGTTCGTGGATTTGAGAAAAGAAAACTCCTACAATAGTTTGTGGGGCCGAGAAAAAAAACAGGTAAGCGATCGTGGGGAAGAAAAAAATTTGCAATAATTCTACGGAAGGTCATGGATGCAAGTGCTTCCACTATTAATAAGAAAGAGAAGTATGAGAATATTATCTACTAGTCGGTAACACATGCGAAGCACGGACCGGATAAGTGTCGAGCACATGCCGAGATTAAAATCTTTATATGAATAAATTATCAATAATAAATATAATTAGTCAGTATTATTTAAATATTTATTTGTAGAAAGTTGAACGATAGATGCATATAATAAATAAAAGTACTATTAAATTTTGTAGTTATAGAGAATTGAATACCGGTGAAATTTAAAAAAAATTAAATATATTAATAAATGAATATAATTAATAAGTATTATTTAAATATAAACTTGTCGAGAATTGAATGATAAAAGTATATAAAAATAAATGATATTTAATTATGTGGTTATAGGTAATTGAACACGGGGTGAAATTATAATTAAATAAATAAATTTTGTATAAAATAGTAATTGGAAGGAATCAAATCCCGAATTACGTGATAATCAAATACGGTATTTTGGTACTATTATGTGTCATTAAAATATGTTTTATATATTAATAAAGTATATTAATAAAGAATATAGATAAATGTAAAGCAAAAACAAGTTTGTATATTTCATATAAGCCTTCCACTAGAAACGGTTGATTAAATCATAATTTAACTCCAAGAAATGTCAAATTTTGGTTTACCACATTTCAATACCTATTAGGCTACAACTTTACGTTCGATGAAACTGGATTGGTGGTGATTATTACAAGAGCTCATCTTTCATAATTAAAGATTGTTCATTCATTATTGGTTTTCACTTTCGACATGTTTATAACTGGTATCCGGCATGTAAATAACTGGGGTGAAGAATCCATTTTCGACATGTATATAGCTGGTATCCGGCATGTAGATAGCTGGGGTATCGCTCCTACACTTCGGGTTTTTGAACACTGGGCTAACAATTGTTTTTATGTGATATGGTCATTTGTGATACCGCTGTTTTCCGGGATGTTGGTGCAATATGGATTGCTCGGAATGTCTTCGACTTCGTTTTTAATTTCAAGAAGTTTTAACTTCTATGTGTTAAACGATCAGAAAACAAATCAGCTAATTTTGTTTAGTTTGTTATTTGTTTCTCAATCTGATTGTAATGACAGTTGGAGATTTGTTCTGACTGTATTATGTTATTTTTAATGAAATTATGCATTTCGTCAAAAAAAAGAAAAAGAAAAAAAGATAAGCATCCGTTTCTACTCAAAGTTTTGGCCTTATAGTTTTGGTCTAGTCAATTTGTATTACAAGAAGACGGTATGAATTTTGTTATTAAATTTACGAAGTCAAGTCGTCAAGTATATGCAATATATTTGCTTTAAGCATAATTTAAGTTGAAAATTTAGATGCAATATACTTAAGAGTAAAATAATTTGCAGAAAGAATTTATCCTGCCAAAAATTTTAACGAAATTATTTTACACGATTCTTCCTTAATAATTTTTCAAAATTGTATCCATATATTACTTGATGATTTGAATAAGATAGTTTTTAGTGAGATATAATAATTTTATAATTAATCATATTTGGAGAGGGAAATGTCCACCCAAATTTTATTCATGTATTGGTTGATGATTTGAAATCTTAATAAAAACTCTTCTTTTTGGAAAAGAAGATACAGGTTTCGAATGGATATCAAACTTTTTTCAATTTTTTGGACAGCCTAAGCTTGTTGCAAGTATCTGTGGTCTCAATCACCCTAGCTTTTTATTTAGTCTGGAATTATTAAATTATGACGTACCTGATTTAAAAATAAAAATAAATGTATGATGTACCTGTATTTTATTTTATAAAGGTGGAAATAAATATAGCTGCGAGTCGACATCAATCTTTATGCAATTTAAAGCGGAAACCAAACACCATGCAGATGGCCTAACCTAATGATAAAACATTTTATAATTATATATGTGCTGTGGGAAAAATACATAAAATAATGTGAACAATCGTTCTATATTGCTAGAATTCAAGTGAGTACTCTAGAGATCGTAAAATTTTATTCATTTATAAAATGTTAAAAATGAACTATCTTCGCTATATCTAGACTGGAATTTTTTTTACTGATTCTATTATTTGTACCTTTAAATATATTCTTATAAAATGAGCCATTGTCTGTATCTACAATCAACTAATAAGTAATAACATGATTAACAGGACATTTAAAAATATATTCTTATGAGAAATTGATTTTTTATATGTCTAACCATAGGGGAGCCCATTGGTTAGATATATAAAATTGGTCAATTTTATTATGTTTACTGAGTATAATAATTATTTAATGTATATTCGATTAATGGCTCTTTGACATAATTTTATTTGTTGTATTGATATATTCAGTTTCCGTTATTGGAAAGAAGTGAAGAGAAGATGGATGAATCTAGCTGAAGAATCAAGAAGTTTCTAGTCATTTGATTTTTAGGCTTTTGTTAAATGATGTACTCATTTATTTAGTAGGGCACACTTTTTTCCCGCTTGAGTTTTTTTCCCAAAGGGTTTTGCTCTTGTGGGGTTTTTAACGAGACATTTTTTGGTGGATATAAAGGTGTAATTATCTAAACTTCGGGGGGAATCTCTTTCCTATAGATCGTTAGAGTCATGGATTGGTTAAGCATACCTTTCGGTTAGATGATGAAGCTTTTATTATATCTTCAGATCTGTTTCTTTTCATGAATGAAATTTATCATTCCTCGAAAAAAAAAAAAGAAGGAAAATCCGGGAAAATGGAGCAAATATACAAATGAGGTAAGATGAAAAACATGTCATGAGCCTTGCTTCCCTACCACATGATACCATTATTTAACAAACAAGCTAGGACAACACTCATTATATAATATTGTTTAATTTTGGTATATGTAAAAAAAAAAAAAAACTTTTCCTTATATAAAAGAGAAGAAATAAGGTAATGATTGGAAATTTAAAAGTGTGGAGTGAGGTAACCTAATTTTGGTATTAGTTTTAATGAATTTTAATTAATATTAGGAAAATATAGAAATTCTACTCAAAACGTTATATATTGTTAGACTATCGTCTACGTAGAGATTAGGCACGGTTTTAAAAAAAAACTAAAAACTAAAGATTTGGCACCATTTTCTTGAATTTTTCTTTCTTTAAATACACTTTTTTTTAAAGAAAATTCAACACTAAAACATTTACAGCCAAAGTTGCAGGCTTTCTAATTGCTGTTTGTCGCAGGGTAAATTGCTTATGATCTGTTCTCTTTGTATTAACCGTTCGTTTTGTATTAACAATTGAACTAGGTAAGAAAATCGCGCTACGCGCTGTACGAAAATAATTTTAAGAATCGTGTTTTTAGTATCATTCTCAATCAACATTTATTTTTACTAAAAATCAATTATTTGATAATTAATACGTTAATTTGAAAATCACATGTTATTTATTATAAAAATTATAATATTGCTTTTTGCGTTTGTATATATCCTAAAATTTAATATTTAAGAATGTTTTTTCATTGTCGGTGGTATGATGAGAGCCTCAGAAAGTGAATTATCCCTCTTCCTTTTCATTTGGATACATTTTTACTTTTTGAAAATATTTATAATAATTATCTGCATGATCAAAGTATTATTCGAAAACAGTTGTAGTACCTCATCAAATGAGCTACAATTTATTATTGATTTTTAAATAGTTCTCTCAAATCCTTATTTAAAGTAGTAGTATAACAAATTAATGGCAAAAAGAAAAGTATATAAGAATTACTATTTGGATATAATAGTGTCATATTATTGTTAAAATTGTATTTATAAACAAATAATAAATATAAAAATGAAAATCAATTATATTAAATATGTAATTTTGATATTTAAAATTCAAAGCTCGAAAGTATACTTGCTAATAAAAATTACTCTATTTCGTACTCTTTAATGAAGTACTTAGAATGACTCCTAATTGTATACTTCCTCTGACCTCTCATTTTTTACAATTTTTTTTCCTTATTGGCACGCTTTTGAGGTGTATATAAAGTATAGTTCCATAACTCGTTCTTAAAATTTTCTTTTTTTGAATAGAATTTTAAACATTAAACTTTTATTCAAAAAAAATTTAAAAAATGAATTATGAAACTATGCTTTATATACATCTTAAAATGTCTACCAAATAGTGAAATAAAACTGTAAATAAATGAGAAGGACGCATGGAATAGTTTAAATCCTCAGTTTATTATAAAATATTACAAAATATTAATATTTATAATATTAACTAAAATTTTAAATCTATATACTAACTACAATATAAATATAATATTTGAAATTTAAACAATAGAAAATATGAAATATAACTTCACAATATTTTTATTAGCCGACTCCTCCTGTCATTTTTACTTTAAATTGTAAATTATTAAAAAAAATACAAATTACTCACTAAAGATAGATTAAATATTTTAAATACTATTAAGAAAATAAGATTTATATATAAATAAATTAAAATACAAATTTTATTAAAATAATTAAAATTAACTTTTGTTTAAAACTTTATATAAAAAGATGATTTCATGATCAGTAATTTAAGAAAATGCCCAAAATGCCTCTTTTTCAGGACCCCGTAGCCCAAAATGCCGTTTCGCGCGAACTGCCGCCCTAAATACCCATTGTATGTGCATTATAGTAATGCGTATAGTTCATTTTTTTTTGATTCACTGTCTACGCATTACACTAATGCGTATAGGTTTTTTTTTTAATCTACAGTCTGCGCATAATACAAATGCGCATAGGTTTTTTTTTTTTTTTTTGGTGACACACACGCATGTCTTCCATGTGTAGATCAAAATTTTAAAAAAAATGAAATCTAAGCTATACGCATAATATTGATGCGTGACTGATTTTTTTTTTAAAAAAAATATAAGTAACACGCATGTTGTACATGCGTGACCTACTTCAAAAGAAAAAAAAAACAAAGAACACGCATGTGAGACATGCGTGTACTGTGTACGCATGTGGGGCACATGCGTGTTCCCTGGGTAAAAAGGGCGGAGGTTTCTCCCGGTAAGTATTTTGGGCAACTGAAATTAAATGGTGGGTATTTTGATTTTTCATCCGATAATTTTACCTCCTAGAATATCTTGTATTTAAATCATTAATTGATAATTAAAAAATCTAAAATAAAATCAGAATCATGTATTATTAATTATTTCACCTCAAAAACATAAAAAAACAACTCTTCTTAATCTTCCCTGCAGGAGGGATGGCAGGTGGGGTCAAGTAACCCACTTGAATTTTCTTTGTATTCCACGCGACATATATTAAATTTTATTAATATGGTTAAACATGCATAATTTTATCGAGAAAAGTTCTATGAAGTACTATTTTAATTGAAGTATTTGGAATACATATACGTTTTGCATTTACAATTTATTATTTTGCAATCCTTGTTATATGAATACATAATCTCATTGATAATCTTGAAAATCATGTATGTTTTGTAATATGTTCATCTTAAAAATTCTTTATGTTTTGCAATCCAAAAATATATGTTTTGCAATCCAAATGTGTTTTGCAGAACAATTTGTTTTGCAATATTTTGTTAGCAAAACATACAAAATTTTCAAGATTTTCGATGAAATAGTTATATTCACGTAATAAATTTTGCAAAATAATAAAATTTGCAAAATTTTGAATGCAAAATGTATATGTACTCCAAGTACTCCAATTAAATGAGTACTCCATATAACTTTACTCATTTTATCTATATAATATGTAGGTGAGTCCCCTTCTAGAGAGGACCTACTTATATAGAGAATATGATAAAACCATATATTTTTTCTAATTCTACAACAGAACCTTTTTTTTATTTTTTTTCTAAAAATATTTTTCAAAACAAAAAAATTGACATCGTCACGTCACTATTGATGTGGCACTGCCACGTCATCATTGTTGACGTGGCACTGACACGTGGTACTACCACGTCATCACTGCTGCACGTCCGCTGCCACGACATCACTGCTGGCGTGGCAGTGCCACGTCAGCAATGATGTGACGATGTCAATAGTGATGACGTGGCAGTTGGTGTCAGCAGTGCCACGTCAACAACCATGCCACGTCATCATTGGTTCTGTTACAAAATCATAATTTTTTTTAATAGAACCAAAAAAAATTGGTCTTTTTTTATAGAACCAAAAATTAAAATTTTGATTTTTTTTATAGAATCATTTAAAATTAGTAGTTCTCTCATATTCTCCATATAAGGAGGTAATCTCTAGAATAATGGTCATAATGTATATGTGTCATTATCAACTACTCCCTCCTTCTCTAAATATCATTCCTGTTTTGACTGTACACGTTTGCCAACGTACATTTTTAATCGTTAATATCTTTAATTTCGTATTAGTATTAAATATAAAACTTCACTGTATTAAAGTGCTCAAAAATGTGAATCCAACAAGATCACTCATGACTATACTTGGTCTTATAAATTATGCGTAAATTAGTAATTTATCTCATGTTATCAACAATCCCGACATATAAAATAAGAAAGATATAAAGAGACGGAGGGAGTAATGAAAAGTGAAAGAGGCATGAGGCCTTGTAATGAGTTCATATAATTTTGGCACGTGACGCACTTTATAAATTTATCTTGTAAAATTTATTTATATGGGCAAAATTTATATAAGCTTGATTTGTTATAACTTATAATTATACTTTAAGAAATAGTTTTTTCAAATAATTCACGTATTTGCCCTTTGCGCGGTTATATGTAATTTTTTTAATAATTTAAGTAAAGTATGATATTTTTTTTATATGGATAAATATGTAATTTAAATGTTAATTTAAAATAATAATAAATAATAATGTATTATAGAAATGTAAAATAAGCAAATTTATTATTGCCGAAATGCCTTTTTCTTCTTTCTTAGATAAATAGTTATTATAAATATAAGTTGATAAAAGAAAGTTATCAAGAATAATAAATTTATTAATTATTTCATTTAGATAAAAAATAACATCTTCTTAATTAAAACCTATTTTAGTATACAATATTTTATTAAAATAAAAGTTTAGAAGAATAATGAAAAGTGTTATGTTATTACGAATTGTAATTATCTTATAATTTTAAGTTTTATTATCACATTTTAATTTAATATTTTAGAAAGACTTTTTTTTTAATTTAATTTAAAATATTAGGGTTTGATATGGTTTGGTTTCTTTGAAATAATGCAAAATTGATATTAATTGCTAAAATGATTGTTTTACATGTAATTTAAAGTAAAATCGCTTCTCCTGATATCACTTTCCAATTACTGACAATTTCCATTACAAAATCGATGATGTTTCCATAAATACAAAAAGAATTTTATTTACACAAAATTATCATTAAGTTCTTCAATTTGAAAATTCCTTCGATCGAGCACTCTTCGGGCAAAATCAATCCAAAAACCATATTTTCCCTATAAAAATATAACAAAATCTATATCCCATAACAAATAAAAATAAAAAAAGTTATAAAAATAAACTAATTTTTTTAATTTTCCATTTCCAAAAATAATAATATTTTAAAAAAAATGCTCCAAATTGATATCCAAATATTTCTCAAATATCAAATATATTATTTTAATTAAACCTCAAGAAAGTTTATAGACACAATATAAAATAAAGTAAAAAGCAAAGGCCAATTGGCAAAGCTAAACACAAAAGGAACCAACCGAAGTTGGGTGTTGGCCCTATATATTACAGTCTGAAAGGAAATGACCTCAAATATCACAGATTAAAAACTTGGATTCAAATATCACTCCAAGACATAATATAAAACAGCGTTTTAAACTTTTTTTTTCTTTTCTTAACGCTATTGCGCTTAGCGTTATAACTGTTTTTTTTTGTTGCTTCAAAACGCGAGTGGATAGTGTGTTTTTAAAAGTAAACGCCACTTTATGTGGCTTTTGTTTTTTGTTTTTTTTTTGCCTTTTTCTCTTAAATATATACGATTTATTCGTTGTTCTAAATATTTTTAAAACCCAAAATGAAATGTTGAACCCAAAAATTAATTGTTGAACCCCTAAATTTAATTAAAATTGTATTTTTAATATTTAAAAATTTTAATTTAAAATATTAAATCCGGCGGCCTGATTTTTAAACGCTAACGCGTTTAAAAATCAGGATAAGTTAGGGTTTAGGGTTGTAAACAACCCTAAACCCTAAGTTCGTATATGGTTTATTCGTCGTTCTAAATATTTCTAAAACCCAAAATGGAAAAGTTGAACCCTTAAAGTTAATTGTTGAACCCCTAAATTTAATTAAAATTGTATTTTTTAAATTTAAAAATTTTAATTAAAAAATTTAATCCGGCGGCCTGATTTTTAAACGCTAACGCGTTTAAAAATCAGGATAAGTTAGGGTTTAGGGTCTAGGGTTTAGGGCCTAAACCCTAAGTTCGTATACGATTTATTCGTCGCCCCGAATATTTCTAAACCCAAAATGGAAACGTTGAACCCCAAAGGTTAATTATTAGAATCGTATGGGTAACTAAAATTTAATTTTTAAATTTAAAAAATAAAATTCTAAATGACCATTTATTTATAAATTTATAATATTATTTGGGAAAAAAAATAAAAAACGTCTCCTCCCCAAAACAAATTAATCTACATGTATCGATTGTTATTAAGTATCGGGTGATCTTGGTATTTTTATTTTAATTTATTAAAGTCCCGATGGTTATATATGGAAAGTTTATTAGTTTTATTTTTATTCATAATGCTCCGATACTTGTTATCTATCGACTCTCAGGTGGTTTATCAATTTACTAAAGAAAATACATAAGAAACGCAATTTGGTAATTCGTTTGTTATGACAACGCTACATTATCATGCGTTTGTATCCTATGTTAACGCTATGTAATGTAGCGTTAATAATAATAAAAAAAACTATTCCCCCAAAACGCTAAGCGATCCGGCGTTTTAATAAAAAAAACAAAAAAGATAAAAGTAAAACGTTACACGAAAATTCGTTTTAGAGTGATATTTGGGGCCAATGTTTTGAGTTGTGATATTTGGGACCATTTACTCTAGAATTGTGATATTGGGGGCCTTTTCTCACGAAGTCTTTCAAACCACTTTAAAAAAAACGAAAAAGAAAAATAAAAAAACAAACACGGTGGTGAGAATCGATGGTTGATGGCTCTCGGGCCTGAAAGTTAGGGGAGCATTTCCTCCATTGCACTGATACTAATTTAAATGAATACAAAGATATCATGTCACGGTCCCATCGTTTATTTTTACATATGATGAAAATAATGTTAATTTAGAATAAAAAGCAAGAGCTGGGGATTGATATGGTGATCTTGAGATGCATAAACGGGCGCCAGGTTTTTAGGAATTATCGCATAAGATGTAAACAAATTAGGCTTAAAGAGATTGTAAGCCGCCACGTCAACACTCTAGTTTTTTGCTTTTATTATATATATAGAAATTACCAATTATTTATAAATTTATAATATTATTTGGAAAAAAAATAAAAAACGTCTCCTCCCCAAAACAAATTAATCTACATGTATCGATTGTTATTAAGTATCGGGTGATCTTGGTATTTTTATTTTAACTTATTAAAGTCCCGATGGTTATATATGGAAAGTTTATTAGTTTTATTTTTATTCATAATGCTCCGATACTTGTTATCTATCGACTCTCAGGTGGTTTATCAATTTACAAAAGAAAATACACAAGAAACACAATTTGGTAATTCGTTTGTTATGACAACGCTACATTATCATGCGTTTGTATCTGTTGTGGAATAAAAACTAGGTTACGAATATGACGGCTAGGGTTTGTGTGTATTCAATGCTAAAGGTGGTTGAGCTTCGAGCTTTAATGGCTGTTTCTGTGTAACAAGACTGATCGGTCCTCACAGAGTGCCTACGTATCTCGTATTGAGAATCAAGCCAAGACGTAGTTCTGAGGGTGAAGGAGCAGGTCCTTATATAGGCTGAGAAGCCCTAAAATCGTAGTAGGGTTAGGTGACTTGGTGGGCAAGTCACCGCCTTGAGGAAGGTTCTAGAGCCCTTCCTTGTAGGAGTCAGTTTCCATGTCGGAATGTGTATCTTGAAGGCTAAGTCAGGCAAGAGTAATATCCTCGTTTGACTCTTATTTGCTGAGCTATTTTATTACCCTTAATATTAATTACGAAATTAATATTATAAATAGGGATTGGGCCCATCTGGTGGGCCCCATATTTGGACCATTCTAAGTTTAGTTAACACCACATTAAATGTGTCTGTAGGGCTTACTTTTAGCCCATATCATTTGCCCCCCAACTTCTAGGAAAACTGATCAGGTTTTCCTTGAAGTTTTAACGGCCTTATTCGAGACTTGGGTCAGGGTTTATTGCTCTTACGCGAGTATTTTCAACAATATCATCTTAATGTTAAGCGTGGAGCGACCGACGCATTTACGACGATGTTGAGCGACACTAAAAATGTTAAACAATGTTCAAACAGTGTTAAACAATGTTAAATGGCATAAAAACGGCACTAACGGCACTAATCAGCTCTAAACGGTGCTAATAGGCACTAAACAGTGCTTAAACGGCACTAATCCGTGCTAAGTTTCCATTTTTCTTAACTTACTAAGTCAGAAAAACAAAAATAAGAAAAAACGAAATTTTGCAAACACAATTCAATCATCGATGTCGGTCGGCCGGGCAAAACCCGTACCGACCACCACTACGGGTCGGCTGGAGCGTGTCAACAGGAGCCGGTCGGCCGGACACCCGGTCGGCTGGTTTTTCGGATTTTTTTTTTTCGAAACGAAGGCGAAAACCCGTACCGGTGATCAATCTCGGTCGGCTGAAGGGCTCTCCGGAGGCCGGTCGGCTGGAAATTTTCCGCATTTTTTTTTTGACGGAACAAGAAAAAACCCGTACCGGTGATCAATCCCGGTCGACTGAAGGGCTCCTCGGAGGCCGGTCGGCTGGTTCTTCGGTCGGCTGGCGCGAGCCCGTGTCGACAGTTGACGCCGGTCGGCCGGAGTGCTCCCGGAGGGCCGGTCGGCTGGTACCTTGCTCGGCTATATTTTTTTTTTTTTTACAGTGGTTGGCTCGATCTCTACCAGCGATTTTGATCTTCACGTACCGACATCAACCATCGACCTGGAACCAACTTGGTCACTATTAGTGATTTTCAATTTTTGCCTACCGGCTTCGACCATCGATATGGAATCAATGTTTGGCCATTCATGGCTAGAACTACTTACTTTCGCATACCGATATCGATCATCGATATGGAATCAATGTTTGGCCATTCATGCCTAGAACTACTTACTTTCGCATACCGATATCGATCATCGATATGGAATCAATGTTTGGCCATTCATGGCTCTATTTGAGGTTTTATATAGTACCTCGATTCACATCACTAATCCAGTGCTTAGTATTAATCTTCCCATTAAACTTTTCTTAAGCATACTTAGCTTTTAAAGCTCATCTGATTGCTTTGGTAGAATATTTTGCCGATTATTCATTTAAATTCTTCGTTTCTCTCCCAACATATCATGAGTTTTAACGACTCTTTCCGTCCATAACAGATAGCTTTTGCTCCTTTTTCGTGTTTTAACGATACTTGACCTGTAAACGCGAACCGAGCTGCATTTCAACCTGAGATTACAGGTCACCTTTTCCTTATAAAAGGAGGAGAACATCCTTCATTTCTCTTCACTTCTTCATTTCTCAAACTTTCTTAAGTTCTAAAGCTCTTGAGTTCTCTAGTTTTCAAGCTTCCAAGTTCAAGCTTCAAGCTTCAAGGTTGAAGATGGCTGACAAGCAAGCTGCTGCCCCCCAACTCTCCATGGAGGAGGCTTTCAGAAAAAGGAGCATGGCACGAACAATGAAAGGTAAGCTAAAACTCATGCCTCCTAAATATATTGAATGTCGGTTTGAGTCAACGTTAGATTTGCTCAGCACTATGGGAGAATCGTTTCCCAACAGCTCAAACTTAGTTGCTTTTAGTAGTCCTAAATTAAGGAAAAAGGATGTTGAGAAGATCAGGAACACTTTCGGCTTTCCGAGCGCAGTCAGGGTATGCCTCCCAAATCCAGGGGACAGAACCTGCAACTGGCACCCCGAAAGGATATGCGTAATGAAAGGAGCATTGGAAGCGGGATTTAGGTTCCCCGTTCACACATTCATCATCAGGTTCTTAGCAGAACTTCAAATACACCCCTGCCAGCTATATCCCAACTCTTGGAGATTTTTAATAATCTTCTTGTTGAGATGCCATGAGTTGGAAATTCCTTGGAGTACAACTATGTTTCGAAGTATCTTTGCAGTGAAGAACTCCTCTGATGCTAAGCCGGGATGGATTGGCTTTCAACTTAGAAGTGGCCTTCCTCATATAGTAAACTCTTTCTCCTTCCCGGACTCTCATCACTTGTGGGAAAGGGACTTCGTTGTCTTGGAGTGGGAAGGCGGTGACTGGGATCACTTCTTTGTCAAAAGATTCGGGTTTGTGCATGATAGCTCACACTTCGTGTGTGATCTTAACTCCCAAGAATTGTTAGACCGAGACAGGCTTCTTGCTGACGATGGTCGCACCCATTAAAGGACTATTCTAACTGAGAAGAAGCTTATTGAAGCTGGCCTCAGCAATCTTTCTTTTGAGGGTAATTTTTCCTTCATTACTTCATTATGAACTATGTTTGTTCTTATTCCAATGTTTTCTCTTCATCTTTCAGCTGCTGAGGAGATAGACAAACTCCCTGCAAATCAGCCCACTGTCACTAGGTGGATGATAAAGAAGGCCGTAGCTCTAGTGAATCCTCCATGCCGAGAAGTTCCTCAATTCCTGGAGGAAAGTAGCCAAGGGGGAAAGAGATACAGGAACGCTGGCGAAGGTGTTAGAACCCCCTTTACTCCGGATTGGGGTATCTGTGATCAAGATTATGTTTTTGGGAGTTCTTCCTTGGCCGTGGCTTGGTCAAGACTTTCTATCACCCCTCCTGATGTCCTGACCGCGACTGCGGGGGTCAAAATCGACGAAGCCGAGCGCCTTGGGGCCCAGGGTCTATATCAGGTAGCAACTTGTTTATTTACATTCTTTGTTCACTTTGTGGCTGTCTTACTAACTTCCTTATCGTAGGTTAATGCTTACCTTCAGTCGGCGACTCGCCAAGGTCGAGCCCATCGGGATGAGAATGTAACATTAAAGAGCGAGAAAGCCAAGTTGAACGAGGAGATCCAAGACTTGAACTCCAGAGCCATTCGAGCTGAAGCTAACTGCCAATCTCTTCAAAAGAGTCTCCGCTCTTTTGCCAAGAAAAAATCTTCCCAGGCTGGTAAAGTAATTGATGCCTATCACAGGTCGGAGGAGTTTTATGAGTTCATGGACAAGCATGACGATGAAATGCGGCCCTTCAATATGTCCGTTGGATGGGACAAGGCCATTGGCGCTGTCAGCCACAGGTATCCTAAAGTGGTTAACCCGACAGACTTCCCTTGCCCTAACTGGGGTGTTGGTGGTGGAAGTCATGTGGCCCAAGCATCAGGCTCTGGGGGTTCTCGTAGGCCTTCCGGCTCTGGGCTAAGGAAGTGTACTCAAGTGGTCCATTCGGGTTCAGCTTCTTCCCGCTCTGCTGAAGGAAGAATGTCGAAGAGGGAAGCAGCCGCCAGGCGGTCTTTCCCTGGGAAAGCTCTTCGAACAAGACCTAGTTCTTCAACAGAAACCTCCGATGATGACGGAGTGGTGGCAAATAAAGGTGAGACTCAGCCGATGGCAGTTGAAGAAGAAGAAGAAGAATGCTCCGGAGAGGAGGAAGAAAATGATGATGAAGATGGAGACGAGGAGGAGGGAAACGAGGAGGAAGACGATGAAGTGATAGGAGAATCCTCTGAGGAGTAAGTGGCCTTGCATGGCCTTGTTAGCCACATGTGGCTTTATCTTTTCTGCTTTTCAATCAAGGTCCTTAGGGACTTAACTTTTTATTTGGTGCTGTAACCTAAATTCGACTTTGGCCCTTCAGGGGTACTTTATTTATGCACCTGTTTTATTTTCACTTGTGTATTATTTACTTTCGTTACTTGGTCATCTTTGACTTACACTTATCAGGTGCTCGGTAAATAAACAATCACAAATAGAAAACAAACTTGCATTAATAACTTGAAACGGGTTCAACCCTTACATAAACTATTATTATCCTACACGGGGCATTAATCCCTGGAGTGGTTTCATCGAACCTTATTTCTACTTCTCCTACTAGATAAATAAAAAGCTACGTTGTTGCAGAGGCAGCTTAAATATAATAGATCTTGAGGTTCAGGGCATGCCAAGTACGGGGCACCTCAACCCCGTCCAAGGTCTCCAACTTATATGATCCTCGTCCCAATGTCTTCCTAACTCGATATGGCCCTTCCCAGTTTGGGGCTAGCTTTCCCTTCTGGCCAACTCCAGAAGCCTCGATCTTCCTAAGAACTAAGTCACCTTGCTGAAAGAACCTTTCCTTAACCCTGTGGTTGTAATAGAAGGATGCTTTCTTTTGATGCTCCGCATTTCTGGCATTTGCCTCGTCCCTGACTTCATCAATCAGATCTAGGGCGAGCCTCATGCCTTCTTCATTAATCTTAGGTTCAAATGCCTCAATTCGAGGTGAAGCATGCATGATCTCCAGTGGCACAACTGCCTCAGCTCCATAAGCTAGCAGAAACGGGGTTGCTCCGGTAGTCACCTTACAAGTAGTGCGATAAGCCCAGAGTATAGGCAGCAACTCATCCACCCAAGTATTTCTCGAGCGTTCGACCCTTTTCTTTAGTCCATCAAGGATGATACGATTGGCGACCTCAACCTGTCCATTTGCTTGCGGGTGTGCTACTGAAGTAAAACGAAGCTCAATAGCATTCTCTTCACAGTACTTTTTAAACTCCTCATTGTTGAACTGCGTCCCATTATCCGTCACAAGGATTCGCGGGATGCCATATCTGCAGATTATGTTCTCCCAAAAGAACTGGGAAACTTGCTTGGTGGTTATCTTTGCTAAAGGCTTAGCCTCAATCCACTTGGTGAAGTAGTCAATGGCGACTATCAAAAACTTCCTTTGTGCTGAAGCCATAGGAAAAGGACCAAGAATGTCCATCCCCCACATTGCAAACGGAATGGGAGAGCTGACTGACGTTAACATCTCAGGCGGCTGCCTTACAATTGGAGCGTGCTTCTGGCATCTGTCACATTTCTTGACGTAATTCTGAGCATCGGTCAACATCTCCGGCCAATAAAATCCTAACCGAGTGATCTTGTGAGCTAGGGCTCTGCCCCCCAAGTGTTGCCCACATATCCCTTCATGAACTTCCTCCAATGCTTCTCTTGCCTCTTGGGGCCTTAAGCACTTACTTCAAGAAGGGAACGACAAACGACCTCTTGTATAAGATGCCTTCAATCAAGGCATATCTCAATGCTCTTACTGAAAATTTTCGTGCCTCCAAGGCATTGTCAGGGAGCCATCCGGTTTCCAAATGAGCTTTAATAGGATCTATCCAACAGCTTCCAACATCGATTGGTGCTACCAACTTAGAGTTGATAGTAGGGGCTTTCAAGACCTGGAAGTAAACACTTCCTGCATAATTCTCTATCTCGGAAGAAGCGAACTTGGAGAGGGCATCGGCCTTAACGTTCTCTTCTCTCGGGATATGCTCCACATAGCATTCATCAAACTGAGTCATAACAGCTTTCACGACTCTGAGGTATTTTGCCATAGTTTCATCCTTGGCCTCAAACTCACCATTCACTTGCGAGACTACCAATCTTGAATCTCCACACACTTTGAGGTTTTTGACCCTCATGACTCTGGCCAATCCCAATCCGGCTATTAATGCCTCATACTCAGCTTCATTGTTGGTTGTCGAAAAGTCCAACTTCAAAGCATATTCAACTGTGAACCCATCGGGGCTTTGCAAAACCAAACCTGCACCACTAGATTTTGTTTTTGATGCTCCATCAAAATAGAGCACCTAATACTCTTTCTGGTCAGCTATAAGTCCTTCATCTTTACCTTCGATCCCAGGGGTGGTTATCATCTCCTGCCCCCCGACTTCTTGGTTGTCAATGGTGCATTCAACCACGAAGTCAGCCAATGCCTGAGCCTTGATGGCCGTTCGAGGCTTATATTTGATATCAAACTCTACGAGCTCTATGGCCCATTTGATCAATCTTCCACTTGCTTTTGGACTGTGCAATATGCTTCTCAGTTGTTGGTCTGTCAAGACTTCGATCTTGTGGGCTTGGAAGTATGGTCGTAATTTCCTTGAGGCAGTAATCAGTGCCAAAGCAAACTTCTCAATGGGAGAGTAATTTAACTCCGCCCCATGCAATACCTTACTCACGTAGTAGATGGGTTTCTGAACTTTCTTTTCTTCTTTGACAAGAACAACACTCAATGCCTGTTCGGATATCGCCAGATATAAGTAAAGAATCTCCCCAGGACTAGGTTTGGCCAACAACGGGGCTTCAGCCATGTATTTCTTCAACTGTTCAAAGGCCTCTTGGCTCTCTGTGGTCCACTCAAAATCTTTCACCTTCTTTAATGCCTGAAAGAAAGGCAAACATTTGTCACCAGATTTGGAGATGAATCTCCCTAAGGCCGCAACTCGGCCAGTTAATTTCTGTACATCTCGTATTGAGCGGGGTGACTCCATATCCAGAATAGCCTTAATCTTGTCCGGGTTGGCCTCTATGCCTCTCTTGGAAACCATCAGCCCCAAAAATTTTCCCGATCCTACACCAAAAGCACACTTGGCTGGATTTAGCATCATCTTATGGTGCCTTAGCACTTCAAATGCCTCTCTGAGGTGCCTTATGTGATCTACCTTGAGTAGGCTCTTGACTAACATGTCATCAACATAGACCTCCATGGTCTTTCCAATTAAATGGGCAAATATCTTATTCACCAGCCGTTGGTAAGTAGCCCCTGCATTCTTTAATCCAAAAGCCATAACAAGATAGCAGAAAACACCAAAGTCAGTTATGAAAGATACCTTAGGAATGTCGTCCTTGTGCATCTTAATCTGATTGTATCCGCTGAAACCATCCATGAAGCTCAACATTTCATGTCCAGCGGTGGCATCTATCAACATATCAATTCTAGGCAGAGGAAAACAATCTTTTGGACATGCATCATTCAGATCAGTGAAGTCTATACACATCCTCCACTTTCCATTCGCCTTTTTGACCATCACAGGGTTAGCTAACCATTCGGGGAATTGAATTTCTTCAACAAACCCAGCTTCCAACAGTTTGTCAACTTCTTGCTTAATGGCCTCTTGCCTTTCAGGAGCGAAATTCCTCTTTTTCTGCTTTATTTTCTTCCGTTCAGGATCGACGTTCAACCTATGAGTTATGAGTTGGGGGTCAATTCCTGGCATATCCGCTGCTGTCCAAGCAAACACATCGCTGTTCTCTTGTAAGAACACTGTCAATTCGCCCTTCAGGGGTTCCTTCAGAGATGCTCCTATGTATGTAACCTTTTCCGGGTCGCCCAGCTCTAGAGGGACGGGGATTAAATCCTCTGCTGGCTTTCCTCGGTGTTCATCATCACTACGGACATCCATGTCTTCAATCGGGAGTACCTGCCCCCCGACTCCATCAGCTCTTAGGGCAGATACATAACAACTTCTTGCCATCTTCTGGTCGCCTTTTTGTTCTCCGACCCCATTTCGGGTTGGAAACTTAATCTTCATGTGATATGTTGAGGCAACAGCCTTGAACGCATGAAGTCCAGTCCTTCCCAGGATTGCGTTATAAGTCGAGGCTGCCTTAATTACCAGAAAATTCAACATTTGAGTAGCTTCCTTTGGTTCCTGCCCGATTGTCATGGGTAACTGGATAGTACCCTCCACCTTGGACTCAACTCCATTGAATCCATAAATGGGCATGTTAGTCGGAGTCAGCTGAGAATCGGTATATCCCATCTTTACAAAAGCATCATGAAACAAAATGTCAACAGAAGCTCCATTGTCTATCAAGACTCGCTTTACCTCCGAGTTCCCAATCACAGGGGTTATAACTAATGGGTCATCATGGGGGAATTTCACCCCTTCAAGATCAGAGTCATCGAAACCAATTACGATTTCAGTTCTAGCACGCTTCGGGGCCTCTCCCACGATGTGCATCACCTCCCTTGCGTATGCCTTTCGAGAGTTTCGAGTTGTACCGGCCGCTGTCGGGCCTCCCCAAATCATGTTGATAACTGGCCCTCGGGGCTGCGTGTTACGGTCACGATCATTATCCCTTCTATCATTGTTTCTCCTTTCGTAGTCCCTTCTTTGGGTTCCACGATCTTCACCCTTGGTGAAGTTACTCAATTTTCCTTTGCGGATCAGAAATTTGATCTCATCCTTTAACTGCCTACAATCATCTGTATCATGCCCCACATCACGGTGGAACCGGCAATATTGATCCTTGTTCCTCTTTGCGGGGTCTCCCCTGAGTGGCTTCGGCCATCGGAAGTCCTTATCCTTCTCGATCTCCAACAAGATTTGACTTCTAGGGGCATTTAACCTTGCATAGTCAGAGAACCTTGGTCCCAAGCTCTTTTTTGGTGGCGAATCAGAGTCTTTGCTAGTTCGGGAATACTTGTCCCTAGCATCATACCCCTGCTCTTGCTTGCGCTTTTTTGTATCATTGTTCCCACGACCATTGTCTAATGTGACTTCCTTCTTCGTGCTATCTTCGGCCTTGATGTACTTATCAGCCCTTCGCTGGAGATCAGCCATATTCTCAGGAGGATGCTTCGCCAATGACCTTTTAAAGTATAGGTCGGTAGTACCATGCTCCAAGGCTACCATTGCAACCTTATTGTCCATATCAGTGATGTTCAGAGTCTCCTTGGTAAACCTCTTAAGATAGTCTCTCAGACTTTCGTTCTTCCCTTGTACCACATACATAAGAGATGCTGAGCTTTTCTCATGCGTTCTTCCGCTGATAAACTGGCTAATGAAAGCAGCACACAACTCTTTAAAAGAACCAATCGAGTTTGCAGGAAGCCGACTATACCATCTTTGAGCCATGCCTGATAAAGTTTGAGGGAATGCCCTACACTTCAAAGCGTCGCTTGCAGGCTGCAATAGCAGAGCGTTTGAGAATGTTCTAACGTGATTTGCAGGATCACCCATTCCATCATAAGCTTTAATTGTTGGCATCTTAAATTTCTTTGAGATACGAGCATTCATAACGTCCTCAGTAAACGGGGGTGTGGGATCATCAGGGTCCCCAAGTGGCATCAGATCTTTGGGGTTGCTCTTGGGGGTTTCCACCCTCGTTGTTCTTCCAGTTGGGGCGGTGGCCCTCCTTTGCCTCCTTGAAGGCCTCTCCAGATCTATAAAGGGAATCGGTCCTGATGTTGGAGGGGGTAAAGTCTGATTTGATCTGGCTTGTTCTCTGGCCATATCTTCCTTTAATCTTAGGATCTCGGCTTCATAAGCCTTAATCCTCTCAGTGGTTGTTGAAGGTAATCCATCGTGGCAAGTTTGAGTTCTTCCTCGAGGTTCTTTACTTGCACGTCGCCTCCTTGGAGCTTCATCACGCTCGTAATCATCGTCAGAAGATGATTCATCCGTATAAGGACCAGAAAAATCACGATAATCTCGATCTCGAATATACAGGGCATGACCACTTGATCCAGCTCCTTGGGTAGGAGGGTAGTTAGGCATCCCGTACATTGGATTGGTGCTTATGGGGAGATCCGTAGTGTGGATCTGAACCCCTCGTGGAGGGTTGTTGGGGTCTACAATCAAGGAAGAAATCCCCACATGGAAGGGGTTAGTCCCTGGATTTGTGTGGACGATCGGAGGTAGCGTACTCTCAACATGGGATGTCGTCCCTAGGGGTTGAGAAACTTGATACGGAACGATAGTCCCGGATGCTGGAGGTACTTGTTCAGTGATGGGCGGAGCAGAGCTAAGAGGTAGAGCCTCGGTTGCGATTGGCTCTGTAATTGCTGGTGTCCTTCGTGTGTTAACCATGGTTGAAGTCCCTGTCCCACAGACGGCGCCAAATGTTGTGGAATAAAAACTAGGTTACGAATATGACGGCTAGGGTTTGTGTGTATTCAATGCTAAAGGTGGTTGAGCTTCGAGCTTTAATGGCTGTTTCTGTGTAACAAGACTGATCGGTCCTCACAGAGTGCCTACGTATCTCGGATTGAGAATCAAGCCAAGACGTAGTTCTGAGGGTGAAGGAGCAGGTCCTTATATAGGCTGAGAAGCCCTAAAATCGTAGTAGGGTTAGGTGACTTGGTGGGCAAGTCACCGCCATGAGGAAGGTTCTAGAGCCCTTCCTTGTAGGAGTCAGTTTCCATGTCGGAATGTGTATCTTGAAGGCTAAGTCAGGCAAGAGTAATATCCTCGTTTGACTCTTATTTGTTGAGCTATTTTATTACCCTTAATATTAATTACGAAATTAATATTATAAATAGGGATTGGGCCCATATGGTGGGCCCCATATTTGGACCATTCTAAGTTTAGTTAACACCACATTAAATGTGTCTGTAGGGCTTACTTTTAGCCCATATCAGTATCCTATGTTAATGCTATGTAATGTAGCGTTAATAATAATAAAAAAAACTATTCCCCCAAAACGCTAAGCGATCCGGCGTTTTAATAAAAAAACAAAAAAGATAAAAGTAAAACGTTACACGAAAATTCGTTTTAGAGTGATATTTGGGGCCAATGTTTTGAGTTGTGATATTTGGGACCATTTACTCTAGAACTGTGATATTGGGGGCCTTTTCTCACGAAGTCTTTCAAACCACTTAAAAAAAACGAAAAAAAAATAAAAAAAACAAACACGGTGGTGAGAATCGATGGTTGATGGCTCTCGGGCCTGAAAGTTAGGAGAGCATTGCCTCCATTGCACTGATACTAATTTATTTTTTTATTTTTTTTGACAAAATGCAAGTTCATTCCATTAACTTAAAAAAGTCTAGCCGGGACAAACTCCCAACTGACAATGAAATCAGGTTGATAAAACAATAAACGAGCTAAATAAATAACCGCATTGTTTCCAGACTGCTTAACAAACTGAATCCTTAGATTCTTGAAACTAAAAAAAGTTACAATGGTATCCCGATCAATCCTACTAGCATCAGCCCTGAAATCCGTAGTAGCACAATTGACCCTCACATAAATGCGTACTGAAGCCCAATGTTCCAAACCTTCAACTGAAGTTGGGGAAGCATAAATTCCCGAAACCGGAACAAACTTTAATTGTGAAAGGTGAGCTCTTGTGAATTCCACTACCAACTCAAGAATGCTCCAACTATCTACATGCCGTAAAACAGCTATAGACATGTCGATACCCCAGCTATCTACATGCCAAAAATCAGCTATAGACATGCCGCAAGTAGCATCGATGCAAGCTTTCAAGATTTCCCAAAATGCCAAATAAACCAATTTCAGTGGAGAACGCAACCAAACAACCAAAAACAAAACACAACCAAACATAAACCCCAAACAATTGGGGACGAAAAACAACCCAAAAAGATGGGTACGGCAAAAGATATCTCACCCAAAAAGGATTAGATCTCGATTTTATTGAAAAACAAGAACTAGAAAGAGATGGAGGAATCGAAATGAGAGGATGGGAGGGGGGAAGGCGGAGGAGATATGAAGAGATCGGAAGAAAAAGAGGGAGAAGGAAGGAGTGAGGCGGAGGGAGGCGGGAGGCGGGAGGCGGGAGGGCGGCGGCGGCTAGGATTAGAACTGAGAGTCGACTCTCATTTGATGAGGATTCGCACCTTTGTTTGCCTGCTTTTGCACTGATACTAATTTAAATGAATACAAAGATATCATGTCACGGTCCCATCGTTTATTTTTACATATGATGAAAATAATGTTAATTTAGAACAAAATGCAGGAGCTGAGGATTGATATGGGGATCTTGAAATGCACAAACGGGCGCCAGGTTTTTAGGAATTGTCGCATAAGATGTAAACAAATTAGGCTTAAAGAGATTGTAAGCCGCCACATCAACACTCTAGTCTTTTGCTTTTATTATATATATAGATATAGATTACGAGATTTAAACCTACAACAAGACTTACTCAGTTATAATACCACTCAAAGTGGTGTTTGAGGAGGGTAGATGTACGCAGACCATGCCCCTATACAATAGGGAGGCTGTTTCCGAAGGACCCCCGGCCAAGTACAAAATTACAAATACAGAAAGGAAACCTAATACAAACTAGGAAACTCACGCACACGCAGGAGTCGAACCCCTGACCACCTTCAAAGGAGGCCAGTGGATCAACCACTGGTATATAATCGATTTCATACAGAGAAAGTAGTGCGACTATATGTCAGTCACAAAACTTAATTGAAATTCATTAGTTAGATAAAAAATTGTTACATAAGTAGTTTCAAATTTAAAAACCGATATATAATAAATCATAAAACTTATTTTAGGCCCTCTACATTTTCGAATTACGTCCTTGTTCGAAATCAGTGTCGTAAAAATCGGCTGAGGCGATCGTCTAGGCGGCGCCATCAAAACACCCCGACTCGGATCTAGACGGTTAAAAAAACGTTTTTTATGTAGATCGGTCAAAAATCGGCAAAAAATCGGCCTAGACGATCAAAAATCGGTCTAAGCGGTCAAAAAATCAATCTAGGCGGTCAAAAATCAGAAAAAATCAGCAACATACGTTGAAAAATTCAAAAATTGGCAAAATATTTGACAAAAATATTTAATAAATAAAAATATTAAAAATAATATTTAAATACAACCAATTAATGCTCCGATTAATTCTCGCATATTCAATTAGTCACTAGACGATACCCCGACCGCCCTGGATCGCCTAGCAATTTCTGGAACACCGTTCGAAACACTGCCAAACTATTTGGATAACTCTCAGTACGGTCACTATTATTGATTCAATGTCAAGCATTATATGTGATCAATTTGACCGGGTTATCTTTATTCTTTAAGCTTGGATTTGTAGATTTGATATTTCTAGAAAACAAGATTAAGTAGTTAAATGGCTGGCTTGACCATAATCTGGGATTCTTCTAGAGTTTTGCACCGAGTTTTCGTTAATTTCAGTAAGCTATTTGAGTAGTCAAGTATGTTGAACTCTATTCTTCAATTTAATTATACTTTTAAAATAATATTTTAATTTTTTTGTGGTACAAGCAAATCGATTTTTTTTATTTTTTCTTGAAAAGAGCAGATCTATTTTTTCGTAGCGTGAAACAATCACGTAAATATATACTTTCTCTGTTTTTTTACATAAGTCGCTTGACTTTTCTGCATGTACTTTAAAGTGGTTTGACGTTAAAATTTATTTTTTCAATTAATTTTTTTTGTGAATTAAAATTTTGATTACATATTTTTATTCAAAAAAAAAAATTTCAAAAATAATAATTTTAGTTACGTGGTCAATGCACCTAAAAATATGGACAGAAAAGTAAAACGATCTATATAAAAAAACAGAGAAAGTAATTTGGATTCACTATCGGCACATTTGGATTGGTTAATGGATTGGAATCGGAATGAATGGATTGGAATCGGAATGAAAATAAGTAATAAAAACGGGAGTAAGATCAAATATGATATTCCAAGATGGAGGCAATGTATGATTCAACTTTTTAATGCGAATTAAGTTCCAATTCTTAATCATTAAATTGCTAATTCGAACACCAATACATGAATTTAAATGTTTAATACCCGTTAACTGGAATAATTAACCATGAATTAAGGAATCCCACGTAATAATCGTTTGTAATATCATGCAAAACCTCAGGGTAATAAAAATCAAATTTAAGGGTAATACCGAGCAAGCAAAAAGTGAAATGGTTGATCAATTTGGACTTCATGCAAAACCTCTACTCCCTCTGTCTCAAAAAACATTTCCTGTTTTCTATTTTGGACCATTCAAAATACTTTTCCTATTTCTATTTTAAGCCATATAAAACAAAATCTAATATCCACTATTTTACCCACTACTCCTTAAAAATAATACTATTCAATACCCACTACTCCACCCACTAATCATTACAAACAATATTCAATACCCACTACTCCACCCACTAATCATTACAAATAATATTCAATACCCACTACTCCACCCACTACTCCTTAAAAATAATATTCAATACCCACTACTCCACCCACTACTCCAAAAAAACAATATTCAATACCCACTACTCCTTAAAAATAATATTCAATACTCACTACTCCATAAAAAAATAATACTTACTACTCCCTCCGTCTCTTATTACTTTTCCCACTTTCCTTTTTAGGTAAATCAAAATACTTTTCCCCTTACTATTTTTGGCCATAAAAAATAATATTCAATACCCACTACTCCATCCACTACTCTTTAAAAATAATATTCAATACCCACTACTCCATCAACTAATCATTACAAATAATATTCAATACCCACTACTCCACCCACTACTTCTTAAAAATAATATTCAATACCCACTATTCCACCCACTACTCCTTAAAAATAATATTCAATACCCACTACTTAAAAAAAACAATATTCAATACCCACTACTCCTTAAAAACAATATTCAATACCCACTAACCCATAAAACAACAATATTCATTCCCCACTATCTTAAAACCCGTGTTATTCAGCAAACGGGCAAAGTAATAAGATACGGAGGGAGTACCTATTATCTTAAAATCCGTGTTTTTAGTCAAACAGGAAATGTATTATGATACGGAGGGAGTATATGATAAGCTTTGATTATTGTAGTTATCTTTTCTTTTTGGGCCTTCCACTGCTGACAACATGTTTCAATGGGCCTAGACACCTTGCTTGTATCACCATATGTGGGTCGTCATTTTGTTGTTAGACAATCTGTGAAAATAGTACAAAATAATAGCAATCGTGTGTGTGAATAACAGAACAATCAAGACAAATAAAGAGGAGGCAGGAACAGAAAATCCGAGTCCAGTGCGTGACTGTCTCCTTAAAGCGTATTAGCCCTCACCGTATATGCGAGCGAATCGCCTCCCAGGATAAAACGGATTGTAGCGAAGCTATAAAAGCGTCACTCTCAGCGAGCTTGAAACGAGCAAGAATATCACCGAAGGAGAAGAGGCTGTGTATGAGAAGAGGATGTGTTTTCGAATGAATAATCCTAAGGCTCTACACGAGTATATATAGGATAGAAAAACTTGTGCGCTACACAATTGCCCTAATTAATTAGCTGTGCTAATTAAAAAGTCGGTGGAAATTTTCCTTTATTAATTAACCGCGTTAACTAATTAAGGTAAGGCGGTGGCAAAAAATTCGTTATAAAAACGGAATTTATTTTACCACAATTAATTCTAAATTCAAATTAATGGCAAAAAATCCGTTGTAAAAACGGAATTGATTTTACCAAAATTAATTCCAAATTCGAATTAATTTAGTCAGATCTTTAAGCTTAAGCCCAGTGGAAATAATAATTAGCAAAACTAGTCCGGGTTTATTCGGCCCAATTTTCTGCTGCATTCGTGTCCGCAGGTCGCACACGCGGAAAGCCCGAAGGCTTGCGAAGCCACGGATTTTCCCTCGAAATAGTTATCTTTTCTTTTTGGGCCTTCCACTGCTGACAACATGTTTCAATGGGCCTAGACACCTTGCTTGTATCACCATATGTGGGTCGCCATCTTGTTGTTAGACAATCTGTGAAAATAGTACAAAATAATAGCAATCATGTGTGTGAATAACAGAACAATCAAGACAAATAAAGAGGAGGCAGGAACAAAAAACCCGAGTTCAGTGCGTGACTGTCTCCTTAAAGCGTATTAGCCTTCACCGTATGTGCGAGCGAATCGCCTCACAGGATAAAACGGATTGCAGCGAAGCTATAAAAGCATCACTCTCAGCGAGCTTGAAACGAGCAAAAATATCACCGAAGGAGAAGAGGCTGTGTATGAGAAGAGGATGTGTTTTCGAATGAATAATCTTAAGGCTCTACACGAGTATATATAGGATAGAAAAACTTGTGCGCTACACAATTGCCCTAATTAATTAGATGTGCTAATTAAAAAGTCGGTGGCAATTTTCCTTTATTAATTAACCGCGTTAATTAATTAAGGTAAGGCGGTGGCAAAAAATTCGTTATAAAAACGGAATTGATTTTACCACAATTAATTCTAAATTCGAATTAATGGCAAAAAATCCATTATAAAAACGGAATTGATTTTACCAAAATTAATTCCAAATTCGAATTAATTTAGTCAGATCTTTAAGCTCAAGCCCAATGAAAATAATAATTAGCAAAACTAGTCCAGGCTTATTCGGCCCAATTTTCTGCTACATTCTTGTCCGTAGGTCGCACACGCGGAAAGCCCGAAGGCTTGCGAAGCCACGAATTTTCCCTCGAAATCCCATGATTTGCACCCCCCCTGCGAGCACGTAGGAGATGGAGCAACACTTAGCCAACACAAGTGAACACTACTCATGTGTTGTACTATATAAAGCAAAGGAAACTCCTTTTCCATTTCAATGTGGGACTTCAAGTTCCATTCTATAATTTCTACTTCCAAGGGAGCAACTTTGGATAATCATAACTCATCCATCCCTTAGTCGTTTTGAGTGTTTAAATATGCATTGGAAAGCTCTCGCGGAGGAGAACACTCTCCAAGAACCACTTGTTGCAAACACACACACAAGGCACACTCAAATCGGAGCTCAAAATGACTCGACAATGTGGGTCTAAAACCCACATTTTCTAACAATCCCCCACATGGATGAGATTGATATCGTAGTAGCACACACCAGACAAATAGACACGGAATTTGATGTGGTGATAATTCTTCGATCAGATATAGCATATGATAGGTAGAGGTTTGCTCCTTGAACCTTCGCTTGAGTAAGTATACCGACCTTATTGGTAGACAGTGGAGGTTTGCTCTTTGAACTGTTCGACTGTTTGTGTAAGCGATGATATACTTATCACTATATCCTTTCTGACTCGTTCAGCTCTCATGAATATGTCCATTTTGGCCATGGAACATCGTCCTGGTTCTGCAGGAGTTTCTAAAGAATTGTGCCTCGCAATTCTCCTTTGAAGCCGCCCCACTTCTCTCCCAATAGGTGATCTTTATCTTATAGAGTAACCCGCGTTTACTCAACTGATTTCCATGCGTTCAAACCTTGAACTCCATGTAATCACCGAAAGATCATTAAAAGCTTAATAGCTTACCCTCGTACCTTACGGGTCTCACTGTTTCTCATCATAGGAACAGGCCAGGGGTTACCCCCACAGTGATTTGGTCATCATGATTTAGTTGGCCCATTGAACCAAGTTCTTGGGATCTCCAGTCAGCAATGGTTGGGTGTCCACCATGACGCCGTTAAGCAATAGGCTTAAGGCCCATCCCTCTCGATGATTTGTCAACCAGTTCTCTTGATAACCCTTTGGTTAGCGGATCCGCGATATTATCCTTTGACGGTATAAAGTCAATAGTGATAATTCCAGTTGACATTAACTGTCTAATGGAACTATGTCGTCGTCGTATGTGACGGGACTTTCCATTATACATTGTGCTTTGTGCTCTGCCAATAGCAGACTGACTATCACAGTGCAGTCCTATTGCAGTCACAGGCTTTGGCCATCTCGGAATATCCTCAAGAAATTGGCGTAAGTATTTAGCCTCTTCGGCACATTTATCTAATGCCACAAACTCAGCTTCCATCGTGGAATGAGTTATTACCGTTTGTTTGGAGGATTTCCATGACACTGCTGCTCCAGCTAGTGTAAACACATAACCACTAGTAGACTTTAATGCCTTCTTGCTAGATATCCAGTTTGCGTCAGTATAGCCTTCTAGTACTGCTGGATAACTGCCATAATGCAAACCATAGTCTCGAGTTCCCCTCAAGTACTTTAATACTCGTATGATCGCTTTCCAGTGATCAGCTCCTGGATTACTCGTAAATCTACTCAACTTGCTAATTGAATATGCAATGTCTGGTCTTGTACAACTCATAAGGTACATCAGACTTCCAATTATTCGTGAGTATTCCATCTGCGAGACTCCTACACCTTTATTCTTGGATAGATGCAAGGTCAAATCCATAGGTGTTCTTGCTGTCTCGACATCATCCTTGAGAAATTTCTCAAGAATCTTGTCAACATAATGTGGTTGACTTAAGGCAAGACCTTCCGAGGTTCTAGAAATTCTACTATATTTATTTTTATTTTAAATTTAATTAAACTATATTGATGTTGGAGGATAAAATTCTACTTTTTACTTTATTTTATACCATTTGGATATTTGACAAGTCTAACCAAAGGGATCCCTTTTGATTGAATTTCTATTTGTATTAATTATTAATTATATAATTTTCTTTTCGTTTAGATTTTGTTGTAAAATTTTTACTTTACTTAAAAATTCTATTTTATGAATTTTAATATCATCTTTTTCTCTCACGTGCGCTTGAAGTTCATGATCTTTAGATGTTTATTTTCCGACATTAAAGTCTTATTGTCTAAAATTTCCGGGAATACATTGCATATCCTTCGGTTAGATGATAATTTTTTGAAGATCTTTTCCTCAGTTACTATGCCCCTAGCTCTTTCAGCCTTTTGCCTATGATAACGGCTAAAGTTGCAGTATACAGTGTTCGCTACTGTGGCCTACATACATATATATCCAAGATTAAAATTAAAAATCAATAATTTAATAATAGTTTATATTATAATTGTATATATATAAATTTATTGGTAAAATATCAATAATTCCATCTTCTGGTTATATAATTTTTAATACAACCTTATTATTTATTACATTTTTTTTGATATATTACATATTTATAATTTTATATTCATATTAATATAAGTTATCGATCAAGTCATTAAAAGTAAGTAAAACTTCTCAAAAATCAATATAAAAAAAGTTTGTAAAAATAATGATGAAATATACAAACTCCATAAAAGTCATTAAAAATTTATCAAATCAACAAAAATCATTGACCTTTTAGAAGTCAATAAAAATCATTTAAAGTTATAATACAATACCATCCCCTAAAGCATATCTTCAATGTTCATTTGAGAACACACATTCCCAAAATTTCTTTTCTTAAACTTCGAACACTTCCGAAACCTTTGAGAATAACTCAAGTGGTCAATAACTTATCTTTTATTGTCTCATATTCGATTCTCTCTCATATTCGAGATTTATTAGAATCTATACTCTATATTAATGTGTAAATAGTGTTTTAATGGTACACAATAATACCAAAGTACCAAAAGTATCAAATTTGGTTATCACTTAACTCGGGGTTCGATCCCTTCCAACTACATAATTATACAAGATTTATTATTTAATTTAATTTCTTTAATTTCATCGCGTGTTCGATATCTATAAGGGGTTCAAGTCCTGACATAATTATAAAGATTTATTTACTTTAATTTTTTTAACTTTATCTCAGATTCGATTCTTTATAACTACATATAGGGGTGCCCATAAACCGATTAAACCGACCCAACCTGCCCCTACTTTTAGCCGACCCAACCCGATATTATTTAAACCGAACATTGAATGGGTTAAATATTGAAAAAACCGAATTAAATGGGTTGGGTTAGGGTTTTGATAATTTTAACCCAATCCAACCCGACATATATTATGCACTAATGAGCCGTATTACTAATTTACTACTTGACTTAAAGTTAAGATTTTTTGGATATATTATTACATGTTTCATACTAAAATTATGAATTAAAGATATTTAATACAATGATGTTCTACTTATGTGTACGTAGTTTAGTTTTGTAGATTGTAGTACAATTTGCACATGTGGTGATCAATTGTATAATTGCATATTAGATTAAGTTGTACATGACTTTAATTCTTGGACTTCGAGTTGTTTTATCACTAATCAACAAATACAAATATGTGTTGCACTAACTTCTACTTTATATTTAACCCGATCAACCCGATCAAGCCGAACCAACCCAACCCGACTTTAGTAAGATTTACGATGAGTTTGAATTTTATAAATCCGAACTAATTGGGTTGGGTTACTAAATTACTTGTAACCCGTCCAACCCGACCCGCGGGCACCCCTAACTACATAATTAAATAGTGTATTAATATTAATATTTTAATCTCGACTCATGTTCAATCTATGCCCGTGTTTTACACGGTTATCAGCTAGTAGATAATAATTTATAAGCTTATTTATTTAACATTCGAAAAGTACATGGGCCACTATCAATTTCTACATTAATGCACAAATTTCGTATTTACTCTCAAATCTCCGCATGTCGCGGCTAGCCGTCCGTGATTATAGCCTAAAACACTAGTTGGAGTAATAACATGAGGAAAATGCAGGGTTTTCAAAAAAAAAAAAAAAAAAGGAAAATGCAGGAAAATAAAGTCATACGACTGGCCGACTGCTATAAAAACGTTGTTTGTAAAATATAGTTATCGAATGAAATAAACGCAATCATATAAGGCTCCTGGTCCCTGGCAAATGCATGCCAGGAACGGGTTATTGAGCATACGGCTTTTAAGCTATTGGATCAACGATCCAACGGCTGTGATTTAAAAAAAAACAATAACGTACCGCATAAACATTATGTGGTACGGAGTAATTACCAAAATACCCCCCTGTTTTCATATAAAAAATCTACTGTTCACCGTACCGCAGAAAGTTTCTGCGATACGTGAACAGTAGGGACATTTTGGTAATTACTCCGTACCGCATAAAGTTTATGCGGTACGATATTGTTTTTTTTTTTTTTAAATCAGAGCCGTTGGATCGTTGATCCAACGGCTTAAATCTAACGACTTAAAAACCGTATGCTCGATAACCCGTCCCTGGTATACATTTGTCAGGGACCGGGACCGGGACCGGGACCCATCATATAATGGGCCTGGTATAGCCAAAAAGTTGCTAACTTTGAGCTTTTGCCATAGTAAGAAAACGTGAATGGAGACGACATGAATCATGAACTGCCACAATCTGCATAATCATAACCACCACTTCATCAGCATTGTACATATCTATATCCCTTCATTCATCTTTTGGAATCATCTATTTGTTCAAGATAAGAAGGACCCGTACTATATATAGAGTCCTTTTTTTTTTTTTTGGCCTTAAATGAAATGTTTTTTTTTATTAAAGTTAAATTTTTCTCTATCAATACCTTATGATTTAGCAATGTATATGATTCTAGGTATCTGAATAATTCAGAGTAAATTTCAACTAGCAATGCTACGTACCCCGAAATCGATCCCAAATTTATTTCTGAATGACACGTGACTTATTTTTATTGGTGAATTCATATGTGTACACGATGTGCACATCTCATTAGTGTAAGAAATAACCAATAATATATCGACAACTCATCATTTGGTAATGGTTTTGAGAATCTTTTTGGGAACTCTAGCATTTCTGAATTTCAATTGATAAAAGTTCACTATCGGATTTAAAATAGAATGTGATTATGCGAGATTTAACTTTAAAAAAAACTTGTAAAAAGGTATGTAACAGCAAAACCCTATCTATTTAAGTGGTTTATTTCTCCTTTAATTTGCTTTTCTTCTCTTATTTATTAATGATGGATTGTTTCTTGTTAGAGAACAATCACATTGGCAAAAATGGTACTCCCTCGAGGTAGTTTACATTGGAAATGGGCACGGAGACCAAGAAAATGTATAAAAAATGAGTAAAGTTAGATGAAAAGTGGGTAAAGAGGTAGGACCTATCAATATTTAATAATAGATTTGAGATAGTGAAGGAAATTAATGGGTGTAATAGTGTTTTTTATTATTAAATATGAGATAGTGGGGGAAAGTAGTGGGTATAATAGTGGAAGAAACTTACTATTTATGGTATGTAAACAAATGAGAGGGACACCCAAAATAGTAACCGTAAAAAAATGAGAGGAGAGGGAGTAGTTGAATTGAAAGAAGAGAATAGTGTCATAATAGCATTACTGATTTACTGCATATAGTGACCACTGACCACAGGCAGACCAATCAAGAGTGTCTCACTTCCATCTTTATCACTTTTAGCAGGCATGTTACATGTAGTCATGTACAAAGTATACAAAGGTATGGACCTTAAGAGCATTAATCCATTAGACATGTTCCATGAGAAGTTGAGAACCATGATATAAATAATATCGCCACTAATAACCATTATTATTCTTTTTGTGTTCAATCTAGCTTTTTGAAATTTTCGTTCCGTCACTGCTAATAGTGTGCACGTCAAGAGAACAAAAATGCGTATTCTCCTTTCTTCGTAACCAATTTTTATAGGCATGAGACTGCACTATGTAGTAGTGCCGTGAGACAATTTGAGCAATAAATTTGCAGATAAACCATGTAGAAAATATCCAAAAACTTTTTTTTTTGATAATTCTATGTTCGGGTCAATTTGCGTGCACCTCGACTAATCTGGAGGGCATACTAGGACACTCATACCCCGAGCATGGTAGCCAACTTAATCCCGGAACGTTCAAGGAATCGAACTCGTGATTTCAAGGAAGCAAGTCTTAAGCGTCACTGTCCAACCATCTGAGACACCCCGTGAATAAATATCTAAAAACTTGTAGAAATGAAACCGACCCAATTGTATAGCATTCAAGACAAACTTTCGAATAGCACAACTTTTGTTGCACCAACCTTGCAAATAATGGAGTCATTCGTACTCATTTAAGCTTGGTGGTGTATGATGAAATGAGGCAGGAGATGTGGGACCAGAGCAAGAAGACAACCACAAGTCACATGAATCGCACGAGCTGACGAGATTAAAATGAGAAACATCATCTACATGATCACGGGTATCCTAAGCTTCTTTACAACCTCATACTATATGTGTATATATGCGACTTGGCCGAACCAGAATTTTAAATGAATTGAAACCGGAATCAGAATTTTAAATGAATCGAAGGATTTTATGTGCCTGAGGATGATCTCAGGTTAGAACCCTGAGAATAGAATAAATCAATACAAAATTTAAGGGCATTTGTGTAAATTATTGATAAAAAATTTAGATTTACAAAACTGTCCTTGCGGGGCCCCTTACTTTATAAACAATATTTCTTATAATCTCAGGGGAGATCTATGAGGTTGTCCTCTGGCCCAGTTTTCTCATGAATCGAAACAAATTAGTGTTAAAATTTTTCCCTGAGGTTAAAAGATTTATAATATATTTTAAGGCTATATATGTAAATTACCATTAAAAAAATTTATATTTACAAAATTGCCCCTGCGGGACCACTTAATTTATAGGAAGAAAACCTTTTAATCTCAGGAAGATTACCTCAGGCCCAGTTTTCACTCTTAAAATTTGTCCATATTAATGACATTAAAATTTTACTTTTTTAATTTTCGAAGGTGCCATAATGTGTACTGTGTATATATACCATTCTGGCTCTAGAGTCTAGGCTTGTTCATTCTATTATCAATACATCATGCTTTATTCTCCTTTTCTAGTTTCTCTTCTTGTTTTTACAGCAGCATTGCTGTGCTGCAACACCCATGGTGCTGAAACAACCAAGAAAATCGGTAATGGCTACCGTCTAATCTCCATCCAAGATTCTCCTGATGGTGGTCTTGTGGGTCATCTCCAAGTCAAACAAAAGAACAATGTCTATGGCCCTGACATCCCTCTGTTGAAACTCTACGTTAAGTAAGTCCTTAAATCTCTCCTTAATCACAGCATATCAAGTTATCAACTATAATAAATGCATATCTATAGGAATGTCTTGCTTAAGGCAATAGTTGAGTGTCTACTTGTTATCGGTTATGTTATGTCAACATTATTTTTATTTTGTATTTCGGGTCTTTCGAGGCTTACTCAATGTATTTTTTTTCCATGTATGACTGTACGAGGAGTCTTGTGCATGAGTTCGTATTTTTAATAAGATTATGTGGTTACTGGTTAAGGTTACTTCATTAGTCTTAATTTTAGTGTTAATTTTTCAGGCATGAAACTGATGGGAGATTAAGGGTGCATATAACTGATGCAAAGAAGCAAAGATGGGAAGTTCCATACAATCTTTTACCCAGAGCCCAACCACCTGATTTTAAACAAACCATTACCAGGTCAATAAAGCCTACATTTTTTTCACAATACACTTCAAAAACTGACCTAATTTTCAGCTACACTCAAGACCCCTTTAGCTTTGCAGTGACAAGAAAATCAAATGGCCAAACCCTTTTCAATTCATCAACTCCATTCAGCAATCTTGTTTTTAAAGACCAATATCTCGAAATTTCGACCACATTGCCTAAAGATGCTTCACTATATGGCCTGGGAGAAAATACACAGCCACATGGAATAAAACTCAATCCAAATGAGCCTTACACATTGTATACAACAGATATATCTGCAATCAATTTGAATACAGATCTTTATGGGTCTCATCCTGTGTATATGGACTTGAGAAATGTGGGTGGTGAGGCTAAGGCCCATGCAGTTTTGTTACTGAATAGTAATGGAATGGATGTGGTTTATACAGGGACTTCATTGACATATAAGGTGATTGGGGGTGTTTTGGACTTTTACTTCTTTTCAGGCCCAACACCACTTGGTGTTGTGGATCAGTACACTGAGTTTGTGGGAAGACCTGCTGCAATGCCCTACTGGTCATTGGGTAAGTAGATTTTTTTGCAAAGAATCTTTGTTTGTCTGTCTGTGACTCTGTTGCTATCTGTATGACTGTGTATTCTCTGTTCTTTGTAGTTTGTGCATAACATATATAATATTGCAGATTTTCTGTGGAATTAAAAACTAAACCTTTTTATACAGGGGACAATTAAGTTATCTGATAAAAAGATTCTGGATAGAATATTGAAATGATTATATGAGATAATCTTATAAATTACTATTTCATTTTTTAATGTAGGTAAATATTACTTCACCTGACAACTTATCTGAAGAAAAACTGATATAAACATTAGTGCAAGTCTTCTTGATTTACCTTTCCTGTTGAATTTTTATCAATGCTTTAGCTGCATTACTAGTATCTTTATGCAAAGTTTCTCAGGTCAATTGCTTTTGAACATAGAATGCTTGAGGACAGTGTATTAATCAACACCAGTATATGATTAACTCTTGACATTCCATTTTGAATAGATATATTTATAATATTGCTTTAATTTTAGATAGCATATTTCTTGGTGAAAAATTGACAGCTCCTGTGCGGATGGTTCGTAACAAAATCAAGCATACCCGGTATGTCCAACTTCTTGAAAGTAAGGCATATGGAGAGTAATACATAAACAAACCTTACCCCTTCTTCTACTAGGACTATAGATGGTTTTTCCAGATGTTTACTGACAAATGTTTACAGCTAGATTTTTACCCACCTAAATCACAATAAAGAAGTTTACAAACGCAATAAGGTCTAATAAATAATTTATCCAAGGAAAATATAAGGACTACCAAGTTAGATAATTTGGTCTAGACCAAGCTGGACTCTGATCTCCCCTATGTTATCAATTGCAGACTATGATCATTCCTAATGCTATTAATTGAAGCGTGATTAAATCAAGATTAGTTAAGGTTTTAATAGTTCAATCTCTGATTTAATTTATACTTAAATTACCAGATAGTTATACCTTTACCGTTTAAGCAGGTGCATAATCTTTTAACCTACAAAGTGCTTGCTTAGGAGCAGGGACGGAACCAGAAATATATTTTGGGGGGGCAAAATTTTTCGATCAATCGAAACATGACTAGATCAAAATTTTTTTTGTAAAATATAGGGTACAAAATAATTTTTTTTATAAAAAATTGGGGACTAAATGAAAATTTTGTAAAATATATGAGGACTAAATGAAGATTTTTGAAAAATATAAAGAGACTAAGTGAATTTTTTGTAAAATTGGGGGGACTAAATAAAATTTTTTGAATTAAATACACATAAAATCTCCGGATTTTGGAATTTTTGGGGGGACGGCCGCCACCCCGTGCCCCCCCTTCCCTCCGTCTCTGCTTAGGAGGGTTTACATTCTAAATTAAGCAGCCCTTTATTTAGTGCTTCTTCAGTAAATGATACATGGTAAATTCAAGAATTTTTTTTGACTTCTCATTGTCCAATTTATTGATTCTGCTACTAAGTAGTAACAACCATGAGCATAATGCCTTTGTTTTATCATACTATTCTTCTACACTTGATTATAGTGCAGCTTGGTAACATATATATGATTTTGCCTCTAAAAAGTGTGACTTCTAGTACAAAACAAATTAAATGCAGACTCTTATGTATGCTGGCAATGCAGGATTTCACCAATGCAGATGGGGCTACCATAACCTGTCCGTAGTTGAAGACGTTGTTGACAACTACAAGAAGGCTCAAATCCCACTTGATGTGATCTGGAATGACGACGATCATATGGATTTCCACAAAGACTTTACCCTTAATCCCATTGCCTACCCTCATGAAAAACTAGTAGCATTTCTGGATAAAATACATTCCCAGGGCATGAAGTACATTGTTCTCATTGATCCAGGTATTAATGTCAATTCTACTTACGGTGTTTACCAGAGAGGCATGGCCAATGATGTCTTCATTAAATATCATGGCAAGCCTTATCTAGCCCAAGTATGGCCAGGAGCTGTGTACTTCCCAGACTTTCTAAACCCCAAAACTGTTTCGTGGTGGGGTGATGAAATTAAACGATTCCATGAGCTTGTCCCTGTTGATGGCCTTTGGATTGACATGAATGAAGCATCAAATTTCTGTTCGGGATTGTGTACAATACCTGAAGGTATAAAGTGTCCTTCGGTAACTGGGCCGGGTTGGGATTGTTGCTTAGATTGCAAAAACATTACAGACACAAGATGGGATAATCCACCTTACAAGATAAATGCTTCTGGAATGGGGGAAGCAATTGGATTTAAAACTATTGCAACTAGTGCCACACACTACGATGGAGTTTTGGAGTATGATGCTCATAGTCTTTATGGATTCTCTCAAGCTATTGCAACTCACAAGGCACTTGAAGGGTTACAAGGGAAGCGTCCATTCATATTAACGCGCTCCACTTTTGTTGGATCTGGCCATTATGCTGCTCACTGGACTGGTGACAATAAGGGTACATGGGAAGATCTCCGCTATTCAATTTCAACCGTATTAAATTTTGGAATATTTGGGGTTCCAATGGTAGGATCAGATATATGTGGTTTTTATCCTGCACCCACCGAAGAACTTTGCAACCGTTGGATTGAAGTCGGTGCTTTCTATCCTTTTTCAAGAGATCATGCAAATTACTATTCTCCTAGACAAGAGCTTTATCAATGGGAATCGGTTGCAGAATCTGCTCGAAATGCACTAGGAATGAGGTATAAACTCCTCCCATATTTGTACACATTGACATATGAGGCACATATCAGAGGAGCTCCAATTGCGCGCCCCCTATTCTTCTCGTTTCCACAATATACCATGTGTTATGGATTAAGCACACAGTTCTTAATAGGAAGTAGCCTTATGATCTCACCGGTTCTTGAGGCAAATAAAACCAAGGTCGATGCACTTTTCCCTCCAGGTACTTGGTACAACATGTTTGATATGTCAGAAGCCGTTGTCTCAGAAAAAGGCCAATACGTATCACTCGACGCTCCATTGCATGTGATCAATGTCCATGTGTACCAGAATGCTATTATCCCAATGCAACAAGGCGGAATGATATCCAAAGAAGCTAGAATGACTCCATTCAGCCTTGTGGTGACCTTCCCTGCAGGAGCTACAGAAGGTAAAGCCACGGGAAATCTGTTTCTTGATGAAGATGAGCTGCCAGAAATGAAACTTGGAAATGGTTTTTCAACACATGTAGAGTTTTATGCAACTGTAAGCCAAGGAAAGGTTAAAGTGTGGTCAAATGTTCAGGAGCCCAAGTTTGCATCAGATAAAGGTTGGATTATTGAAAAAGTTACTGTATTGGGATTAAACGGAGTTAAAGATACATTTTCTGTTGAAGTCGACGATGCTGCTGTGGATGTATCAAGTGTAGACATAGCTACAACAGGAAACGATGATCTAAATGGAAGTAGTGTTATAAGAAAGAGTAAGATGGTAGTGATTAAAGGTTTGAAATTGGCAGTTGGGAAAAAGTTTGCAATGTCCTGGAAATTGGGGGTTGAAAACTAAACCTGTTTGTTTTCTCCATACGGAAAGGAGATGAGCTAAATTTGTACTCATCCTTTTCTACACAGACAAATGAATGCCACCTACAACAATTTCTAGAATAAGAACACAAAGAGTTGAGCATTTTCTTGCTCTTTCAGGAAAAAATGTGATTGACAAAATATATTTAGACTATAAACCAGGCCAATATGCTTGCATCCTGGCAACCGAAGTCCAGTCTCCATTGTTATTTCACGATTATCTAATTTAAGTTACGCAAGCTTATAATTGCCATGCTTTCGGTACAGTGAATATCTCTTTGATATAAGCTACTTCCATCATAGACAAACAAAATTAGTAGGAAGATGCATCGATTTTCAAAATTAGTAGGAAGAAGCATCGATTTTCTTTCCGTGTAAAATAAATATGTGCTTGCAAGATATGCTGATCACACATTGACCGTAACAAGATTATGGAGTGCTAATTACAGTTCCTAAATTTCGTAAATTGTGTTTCTGCAATGAATTTATAGGAACGGCGAAATGAAGATGAACTTAATGTATAAGTGCTGATTTTCAGACTAGTATAAATGAAAACGGAAAGTCATGTGAACTGTAAGAAACTTGAATTTGCATCTACTCATTGTATCATGCAACACTAGGCTAAAACCAAGGATTAAACCTTCATTTAACCTTGATTTCTCCAAATGCAACTATAGCAGTTGAGTTTATTCAGCGCAGCTCTGTAATAAGATTACACTGCTGATGATTCAATTTCCATAATGCATATAGAATCACGTAGATCTCATCCACTCAATAATATTGCCAAAGTTCTTAAACGAGCGACCATCTTGCACACTGTTAATAATCCTTTCTTTCAAATCCACAGCCCTCGTTCTATAATCATTGTCACCAAGCAGTTGCTCAACCTTGTTCTTTATTTCCTCTTTACTAATGATGCCAGTCTCATCTTTGTCAAACCCCAGTCCTACCTTCCAGACATCACAAATGTAAGTCTCGTTGAGGAATTGATCAACAAAGTATGGCCAGCAGAGGAAAGGAACTCCGTTGCTTAGACCTTCCGTAGTAGAATTCCAACCGCAATGGCTCATGAAACAAGCAACTGAAGGATGACTAAGAACTTTTTCTTGCGGAGCCCAACTTACTATTTTTGCACGACACCCTATCCGCCCTTCAAATTCTTGACGGAAAGCTTCTTCATTTGTCATACCGGGACGCAGAACCCATAGAAATGGCTTGTTGGTTAGTTCTAGTCCTAAAGCCAGTTCTTGAAATTGTGTCTGATCAAAAAGAGCAAGGCTTCCAAAGGCGGCATAAATTACTGAACAAGCTGGTTGTTGATCAAGCCATGACAAGCAGTCATCATCCTCGTCCCAAAAATTACATGCCTGATTTCCAAGCTCGCTGCTTGCGGAAAGTGCACCTACTGGTAAGATTTCTGGAAATAATGAAAATGTCGCTGGCTCCAACTCGTAAGCTGTATTGCATATTATTAAGTCCGCTAATTTCAAACATCGATTGTTTTCAATGAGAAATTGAAAGAAGCTGATTTGTGTTGCTACATCACTTATGCAAGCCCATCCAAATGTTTCAGTTTTGATACCAGGCATTGTGGCTGATAGATGAATCATCTGCTTCTTTAAAATGGTTCCTGCATTAAAATCTATTCAATTTTGACCCATATTCTAGTTGGTTGCTCATTTATTACTCATCACTTATCAGCATTTCTCCATCCATTGAGTAGTAGGTACTGTTATCAATTCTAGCACTGACAGAATAAAATTATACAGTTTCTTTCGCGATCATCATCAATTTCATCACACTTCTTTCGCAGATAAATAGTTTAAAGCAGATTAGATAATTTTTTGTCGGTAGATAAAAAAATAAAAGCAATACAGTAGCAATAACAAATTCACTTTGCTGAAGAATATTTTAACCGTGGCAGAAGAACTCTCGTTGATCGTATCATGCTTAGTTATCAGACATTAGAAAAATTTTGATAGGTTAGTAAGATTGACAGAATATGCAGATCATGCTAATAAGCAGCGTGCACATTTGGCGAAACAAAGGAAAGTAATTAGGAAGAGGAAGAGATCTCACCCTTGTTGTCTACTATTCCATCTTCAATGAGTTTAGGGATACTAAGAAAGACAGCCAATGTTGTAGCTGATGCAGGATAGAACCCAAGTCCCTTAATTCCCATCTTTTTCGCAACTTCGAAGGCCCATCCAGTAGCTCCTTCAGCAACAACACAAGCTATTTTGTTACCTTCATTCCTCATGTTTTTAATCAGTTCCTCGAGCTTAGCAGGCATCACTCTCCACATTGTTTCATTGGACTTTTCGATATCATTTCTATCCTCATCTAGTTCCAATCCATCTGGAATTGAAACCAAGCGTACCCTATCATCATCTACATCAATTTCAGTCTTCGACATCGCTTTTAGGACACGCATGTGATTGAAATCAGTGTTTACAAATGTAATTTTGAAACCATGTTCCGCAAACTTTCGCATGAGCTTCATCATTGGAGTTACATGGCCTTGTGCCGGGTATGGTATTGCTATTACATGCAGAAGGGTGCTCATATCTTTATCGTTAACTTGCTAGCTAACAACTCACACAAACTTACACATAAATTTTAACTCATGAACAGGCTATCATAGTCACACATGAACAACTACTAATGCCAAACCCCCACCGTTTATTTTGTGCGGTGTTTATTTTGTCCCTCTTTTGTAGCTAAGTTAAAAAATATCTTTCTACATTGTCATGAATATTTGATTATTTGATTATTCATCACAAAATGTTAGGTGTCTCAGTTATAATACAATGAGCCCTTTGCGAATGATATTAATATCAACCAATAAAAATATCTATTAGTGAAATCCAACTCATGCGAATGATATTAATATCAACCAATAAAAATATCAATTAGTGAAATCCAACTCATTATGTAAATTTTTCTGTGCATATTTTCTGTGCACATAGCACTACTCATATTTGATTATTCATCACAAGTACGTAGATTCGTAGAGGATTCTTGCATAATAAATTCAATCCCAGTCTAGGCTTTTAATCCGCTTTACAAAAAGGAACGATATCTGAAAAACAAATTTAATAACGAGATTCCAGTATACTTCATTAAACTCCTATCGTCCCCATGGTATATTTCGGTAGTGAGTCCTAGCAAATTAAATGTTAGTATAGATTTATTCGATATTATCGTACATTTTTTGTCAAAATAAAAAGGCTATCATCTGTCTACACATTTCTGTGTACAGTATTTTATCTCAAAATTTTAGAAAAATAGGAGAAGAATATTGTAATTTTAAACGACAATTGCTAACTACACTGAAAAATTTATTGTAACTAGCCTATGACCCGTGCTATGCACGGTTATTTTTAAAATTTTATGTTTTATATTTATTTTTTTTGAAAAAAATAAATATTTCATATTTATTGTTTTTAATAAAACTTTATTTTATTTTAATATTATATTGATTAATTTTGTGTTTTTTTAAGATAATTCAAATGATTAAATATATTTTAATTTGAACATTTTCAATTAATTATATTTTATGTTACTGACTCATATTAAATTGATACAATATATTGCCAAATTATTATTCTTTTATTCAACATTTTTACAATAATATAATTTATGCGTACTCTAAAATTTCTTTCCGAAAGAATCAAATTTACTTGCTTCTCTAACTCATTTTTTAATCTCACTAAAAATCTTTGCATTTCTTGGTTACCTTAATCTTGTAATCAAGTGCAACATAACTGTATATACTATTATACATAAAAATAGAATATTTAAACATTTTTTCTTCTCTATAATAATGTATATAATAAATTTTATCTAAATCCCATAAAAATAGCGCTAATCGCATATATAATCTATACAAACCTCATATACATAATCATGTCCATATATAATTAGCCAAATTCTTACTTGAGAACATTCACTACTAATATGAGATATGAAATCAAATCTTTTCCACACAATTTTTAAATTACCTTTAATCTTAATTGTTCATTTTAATGAGTACTTTACTCACTTTCCCACCTATCTCCTTCATACATGTCTCTTCTTCCTTTCCAGTCCACGTCTTTCCTGCTCCATATTGGACCAAACTTCGACCACCACCGTCAAATTCCGGCTGCTATCACCATCAATTTCCGATCACCCATTTCATTTTCTTATAATTACACTATCTAATTTTTTTATAAATTTTTAATCTCTTTCTTTCTTGGTACATAAACATATGAGTAGATGTACATATAACTGTAAATATCTATTGGAAATCTAAATTCGATTGTGATGATAATGCTATTAACTTTAACGAAGAGCAAATTCAGATCAGGCCAACTCTAACATGAATTTAGCTGTGATTTTGATTCAATATTTTGATAATTATTATTTCAAGCAATGATTTTTGTACGATAACAAAACCGGTCAACTCTAACATGAATTCAGCGGTATTTTTGATTCATTTTTTTAAAAAATTATTATTTAAAGCAAGTGATTTTGGTATGATATTGGTGATGTCAAAGGTGATGGCCGGATGTGGTAACAGGGAGGTTGTGACCGAATGTGGTTGTTGTGTGATGATTGTGTTGATGTGCATGATTATTGCTTAATTGTAATGATTTGATTTTATTATAGTAATCATTGTGTTAAATGTGGTGATTGTACGTTGAGGATGTGGATATGGATTAATTAATGACTGTTATAAAATAAAAATTGGTTTAAATAAATGGATGGTACATTGAATAAAAAATAAACTATTAAGATTATATCACATAAGATCATGATTCTAATTAATTAATCCCACCTATGTACATATTCACAATATACTTTATCCCCGATTCATATTCATATAATTACTTATTAAAATAAATATATCAAATACTTTGGTTGTGGGCCAAATTTTTAAAAATAATAATGATATTGTGTATAATTTTGTCTTTCGTCAAATTCGTTTAATAAAAATCATGTATTAACACAGAATTTAAAAGTATCATAATAATATAGGTAAGTTATTCTTTTAGACTTGGAATAAATAGAAAAAATTATGAAATTTTATATCAAGATCTTAATACAATATTTTTTACATGTCACATGATCATAATATAATATTATGCATTTGTTCGATAAATTTAAAATTTGGATTTTAATTTCATCTCTGTTGAATGGTTTTTCGAAATTATTATGTTATATCAGTTTTAGTTTTAGTTCTATATTTTGTCGACCAACTTATATATTTGAATTATATTCCTCTAATATTTATTAAATTTATTCTTTTATATGATATTAATAAAAATTCAATTTAGATTATTTGAGAGTCATTATTCACATAAATATTAAGATTTATGAGGATTATATTATTAATCCTCACCTGCGTCTTCTTCCTTTCTAGTTCACGTCTTTCTTCCTCTATCAAACCATACTTCGACCACCACCGTCAAATTCCTGCTGCTATCACCATCAATTTCCAGTCACCCGTTTCATTTTCCTATAATTACACTCTCTAATCTTCTTTATAAATTTTAATCTCTTTCTTTCTTGATACATACACATATGAGTTGACGTACATATAACTGTAAATATCTATTAGAAATCTAAATTTGATTGTACCGGTGATGCTTTTAACTTTAACAAAGAGCAAATTCAGATCGGGTCAACTCTAACATGAATTTAGCAATGATTTTGATTCAATATTTTGATAATTATTATTTAAAACAAGTGATTTTTGTACGATAACAGATTCGATCAACTCTAACATGAATTTAGCAATAATTTTGATTCAATTTTTTTATAATTATTATTTAAAACAAGTGATTCTGATATGATGAGTCCCACTCTAGGGAGAACCATCTTACGTGGAGAACCGTGGAGAACCACTTAAAATGCATTAAAATAGTCCTTTATATAAGGCCCCTGGCGGGGCCCATTCACATAAAAGTCTTATAATTCTACCCTCTATCCATTCATCAAAAAAAACAATTTTAAAAAAAACTTTTAAAAAAATGTTGCCACGTCATCATTTTTTGAAAATTTTTTAAAAAAAAATTTTTTTGTAATTTTTTTTTTTATAAATAGATAGAGTATAGAATTATAAAACTTTTTTGTGAAGATGCCCCTGCGGGGCCCTTATATATAAAGCAATTATAATGTATTTTAAGTGGTTCTCCACGGTTCTCCACGTAAGATGGTTCTCCATGGAACAATGGCCCTGATATGATATTGGTGATGTCAGAGGTGATGGCCGGATGTGGTGACAGAGAGTTCGTGACCGAATGTGGTTATTGTGTGGTGATTATGTTGATTTGCGTGATTATTGCTTAATTGTAGTGATTTATTTTGATTATAGTGATTACTTTGTTGATTGTGGTGATTGTACGTTGAGGATGTGGGTATGTATGGATTGATTAGTGAGTGTTATAAAATAAAAATTGGTTTAATTAAATGGATGGTACATTGAATAAAAAATAAATTGATAGGATTATATCACACAAGAGCATGATTCTAATTAATTAATCCCACTTATATACATATTCACAATATACTTAATCCCCGATTCATATTCATATAATTATTTATTAAAATAAATATATCAAATATTTTGATGTGTCCAAATTTTCAAAAATAATAATGATATTATGTATAATTTAGTCTTTTCGTCAAATTCGTTTAAGAAAATTCATGTATTAACACAGAATTTAAGATAGTATCGTAATAATATAGGTAAGTTATTTTTTTAGACTTGGATTAAAGAGAAAAAAATTATGAAATTTAAAAATTTTGAAATTTTATATCAAGATCTTAATACAATATTTTTTACATATCACATGATCATAATATAATATTATGCATTTGTTGAATAAAGTTAAAATTTGGATTTTAATTTCATCTTTGTTGAATGCTTTTTTGAAATTATTATGTTAAATCAGTTTTAGTTTTAGTTCTATATTTTGTTGATCAACTTATATATTTGAATTATATTCCTCTAATATTTATTAAATTTATTCTTTTATATGATATTAATAAGAATCCAATTTAGATTATTTGAGAATCATTAATCACATAAATATTAAGATTTATGAATATTATATTATTTAATAAATATTTCTCTCACGTGAGTATCAAAATTTTTGAAAATGATTTAATTTGTATAATATGTCTCTAAAATTTATAAAATTTGCAAATAAATTTATATTTCAATTAGTTCAAGTATATTAACTATTTTACAAAATTTAGATTATTGATGTATGTGAAATTATATTTCACCTAGATCAGTTAGGACATGATTTTTCTCTTCTATTTCAATTAGAATAGGTTTCTGCGCCAGAATCTGTTTAGAATATTACTATATTATTATTTGAATATTAAAATAAATAGGATATAATATAGGTCGTTAATTAAAGTTTAGATTTAACGATTAATATTTATTTCACGGTACCTTATATTTAGGACTTTTTTCATAAATATATATAAAAAAGTAAATTTTTGCGATTTTACTTTTGTTAAGACAAGCTATTTGCAATTTTACTAACCTAAGTTTGAAAATTGCAAAAATACTTTTTCCATCTTTCTTTTAATTGTTGCTTTGTTGATGCCTTCTTCCTCCGACACACATCATCCTACGTGGCATCTCTTTTCCGATCCCACCCACAACACACGTACGTAATAATACAACACCAATATATATATCTAAAAACACACACAAACCGAAACGAGTGGATCAAAACCAAAGTCCAAACCCCCAAAAAATAATTCATCAGCTTCAGTAGCTGAAAATATACATACAAGCTTCACATACGTATAATAAAGAACAAAGAACACCGAACATAACACAACACCTATTTTTGTTTGTCAGAATCGAAAAATCGAAGCTCGTCGGAATCCGGCCTGCGGCCCCGGTGATCTCAAACAGATCGGAGACTGAGTGTCGGTGGTTCGTTACGTCGGCTGGATAAGAAGTCGATCGGAGTTGGAGATGGTGTGGTGGTGATGGTGGGTGTGGGTGGTGATGCTGATGAAGTTGTCGGAGTCGAAGAAGGTCGTGGTGGTGTGGGTGTGGGTCGACGGTCGGCGGGGGCTGGGGAAGGGTGGACCGATGGGGACGGGGGAGGGGTGGAGAGAGAGGTGGAGCAGTACGTTTGCAAAAGATTAGGATAAGAATGTATAAATGCAAGGGATCTGATAAGAACGTAAAAGTACAATTAAAAGAACAAAAAGTCTTATATTTGACAATTTCTCTTATATTTATTATATATAGGATATAAATATAAATTCTTATGGCTAACAAAAACCATGCTTAAGTGAGTTTAAAAATGTACTCAACATATTATCGACTTATTCGATGATTATTTTCATATTTATTTTATTTCCGTGGACGTAGCATTATTCGATAAAATTTGTTAACAACATTGAACCTCAGTAAGGCCAACAACATGTTGGTGCAGTGGTTGAGCCACTGGCCTCCTTTCAAGGAGGTCAGGGGTTCGACTCCTGCGTGTGCGTGAGTTTCCTAGTTTGTATTAAGTTTCCTTTCTGTATTTGTAATTCTGTACTTGGCCGGGGGTCCTTCGGAAATAGCCTCCCTATTGTATAGGGGCATGGTCTGCGTACATCTACCCTCCTCAGACACCACTTTGAGTGGAATTATAACTGAATAAGTCTTGTTTTTATTGATCCTCAGTAAGATATAATGATGAAGGTGGTAAATGTGTACAGATGCATCGATAAACTCCAAGAGCATCTTCAATAGGGGTTGCCAAGAAGTTGTTAAATCCTATGTGACATGACACCCTTGGTTGACCACCTATTGGAGTATCAATATTGCCAATAAGTTGTCAATCAAAGTTGCCAAAAGTTGGCAACTTCCCCATTTAATTAAAACACATACAAATCCCCAAAAATATATTTAACTTTACCCTTTTTTACATCTCCCATATTTTAAATGTATTTATAAGATAATATAAAATTAATGTATGGGACCACATTGACACTTTTTAAAGTTGTCGGGAGTAGATTTGTAACAAAAGTTGCCAACAATGAGATGGAGAAGAGAAGAAATAAAAAAGTAATATATGTGATGATATGGTAAAAGTTGGCAAAACAACCTCTATTGGAGATGCTCTAAACACTCAGATATAAATTGAGAGAAACTAAGGAAACTACAAGTCAAAACGAGTCACATGAACGTAAAGAGAGAGAGTCAATTTGATTCTACTTCCAAATTGCTACAACCAAAACAACTTACCTAAGCTACCCATATAGTTCTAAAAATCTTGGATTAAATTGATTAATCGCCGATTAATCTTTTATAAGATAACTAAGTAATTCGATTTATTCTTTAAATTTATTTAAAATAATATGTTTAATTGTAAATTAGACTAATATATTATATATTGTTATAATATTTGATTAATACTCCGATTAATCATTCCGATTAATCCCCGATTACCATTAATCTTAAATCGATACCTAAACCGATTACCAATTTTACAACCATGAAGCTACCAATATAATATCTCCCTTTTCTTTCTTAGTAGTAATCTTCTTTTGATGCACGGGCGTTCTATATAATTTCTTACACCGGTTTCCCTGCTTAATTTCATCTTATATTTTTTCTTAAGTTTGATCGTAAAATACTTGTTACTTAAATACTCACTCATATTTACTTTGACTGATTTCGAACTCCGTTATTTTTATATATTATTCTCGATGCATAGATGGTATTGGCTTCTCATGACCCATGCATTTTCTGTTGATTTGAAGATTTTGCGACATGTTCAAAGACATAGCAAAATGCTAAACCATTAATGTGTGAATTCTCTAGTAATTTTTTCTAACACCTTAATTTTTTTAAAAATTTCGTCAACTAGTAAAGAATAATAAATCATGAAAAATCATGTTACAGTTACGTAAAAGTAGTATCTCTTCATATCTTCAAGTCAAGATAACAAGAGATTCGAGAGATACCTGACTTGTGATATGAGTATATGATACAGTGTACACAAGCTAATTCAAGGATAGGGACTAAATATAAGGTTTGTACCGGGAGAAGATTTAAAATCTACACTTCCCAAATGGGTATAAATGCATGATACTCTGAATCAATTGGACAATTTGAAGAACTTTTCCATAGACCCGGGTTTTTTTTTTGGATAATTCGAGTGTTTATGACAGGTTTCGCGTACCTCAATTAAACCAGATGACGATTAGCACATTCGTATTCACTGAATATGGCAGTCAATTTACTTTCATACATTCTAATGGATTCGAATATATAATTTTGGGAACTCCTAAGTTTAGTCAAGATCCCAACCCATTGAGATAATCGTAGTGGGCTACTTTTTCATCGACTTGCGACTTTTACATCTGTCCTTATAGAAACAGCATAAAATGGGCCTTTATTCGCCTGCTAGTTGTACCTAGCTGTACCTGATGTTGAAATATAACATATGATCCATTTGGGACCTTCCTTTAACACCTTAAAATTTTAGATGGATTGGTTCTAACATGATATCTAAGCTCAGATGCGTAGAGGGCCCAAGTTCGATTCATTTGGAGCCTTCCTTTAACACCTTAAGGTTTTAGATAGATTGGTTCTCAACATGATACCTCGATCTTACTTTACAGATTTCTTTTTGTTACATATATATGAGCTAATGATGTTTTTTGTTTTTCTATAAACATGTAGTGATGGGAATTCTACAAGAAAAAAGAGATTTTTATTCTAAAATGTAATCAATAAACTTAACATATATTCAGCGTATCAGCCCATATAATTTTCCATACAACTTGTTTACATGGACTCCCTTCCCCATGTACCCAATTTTAAAATATGCATTCTCAATATACCCATTTTCATACAAAGTTTCCCAATATACCTAATTATAGAGATAACTTTTTAGAATTTTGAAAAGATGGGGCCCATTATGGAAGCAAGTGGGTTCTCATTATTATTATATGTATATTATTCCAAAAACTTGGCCCGTGACATATGTATGGTAACATTGCTGTGATCCTATCATCAAGCCAAATACACTTTATATCTAATCAACTGTTTATACTTTGGCTTCTTTTTTTTTTGACCGAATACTTTGCAGATGGAGAATTCAAGCCTTTTAACTGATGAAAGGGAAAGATCCAATATAATCTACAATTTAAGTGGAAATGATGATTTTGTTTCTTCACATGAGTTGGACAATGATGATGAAGCGAGCAGTGATGATGCGGATGATTCAAATTCAACAGATACTGAAAATGATGAAGAAAATAATGAACATATACCTACTGCTTCATGGTTTACAACAGAAGATATCACTACCAGCAGTATTACTGATTATCCAGGTGATTTCCCAAACTTTGATCCACTTGGTGATGATTTATTTCTTGGTCAATGTTTTGTAGATAAACAATCTGCTCTTGATGCGATACAAACGAGTCATATTAAAAATCATCGAAATTATCATGTTTTGAGAAGTGATACAACACAATTTGAGGCAAAATGTGTTTTTACGCCACCTTCGAGTATATGTATGTCAGAATCGAAGAGGCGTGTGCATAATTTCAGACCGTCATGCTGGAATCATACAAGCAATGAAAATTGATGACAATGGATTCACCGGTGATATGGGCATACATCGCTTATGTCTTTTACATGTTCGCAGCAATTTCAGTTCACATTTTCCAGGTTCACACTTGAAGATGTTATGCTGGGTGGCTGGAAACACTTCTCAACTAAAAAAATCCGAGGCTGTAATGAACAAAATTAAAGAGCTTAATCCTGATGCTGAACAATGGCTACGAGATATTCAGCTAGAGATGTGGACTATGTCTCATGACGGAGGATACCATTATGGTCAGGCAACAACAAATATGATTGAGACCTTCAATGGAAATCTGAGATCTGCCCGATTTTTGCCGATCACTTCAATGGTAGAGTATATATATTATTGCTCTCTAAAATTAGTTACAAAGAGATGCACTCAAACTTTGAATGACATCCAAAGTGTGCATACTTATTGCAAGAAATCAAGAGAGATGTTTGATCATATCGAACAGAAGGCATCGGCGCACAAGATCATTCTATATAATGAACAACTGGGAGTTTTTGAGGTGACTACTGCACGCTACAGAACAAAGAGGGGATCTTGGAAAGGTGGTAATAAACATACTGTTGATCTTCGTAGTTGTTTCTGTTCTTGTGGAAAGTGGAATCGATATCATTCTCCATGTTCACATATAGTTGCCGGTTGTTTGACATGCAATCTTGACTGGAAACAATATATTGAACCATATCATAATTTGGCAACACTCTATGAAATGTGGAAGTATGAATTTAATCCATTACCAAATCAAGATTATTGGACATTTCCATTAGCATACCAAATGTGGGAGATGTATGGTATTCTCTTACCAGATGAGAATTTGAGAAAGAAAAAAAGAAAACGTGGACAAAGGGGTCAAAGTCAGCGTATTCGCACTACGCCATAAGTGAGCATACGCAACCCTTTTTACAAAGCGTTGCACAGAAAGCGTTTCGTTAGATAGAAATTTTGGGTCTTTTGCAACTGAGCTGAACTGGTGTTGCGTTAGATATAATTTAGTGTTGCGTATTATCCACAGTGTTTCACATTATACAACACTAACTGAAGGCGTTGCGTTGGATATTTTTTTATTTTAATAAATGGCGACGTGGTAGAAGTGGGACCCACATGTGCTGATGTGGCATTTTCTAACGTGGCAATTGTGGGACCCACATTTGCTAACGTGGCAGAAGTGGGGCCCACCTTTGCTAACGTGGCATTTGCTGGCATGGCAGAAAGCGTTGCATTAGATACCAGTAGTGTTGCATTTGCTGTTTGAAGTGTTGCATTAGATATATTTATATTTTTTAAAAAAAATATAACGTGGCAGATGTGGGACCCACCACTGCTGACGTGGCAGTGTGGGACCCACAAGAGTGACGTGGCACGAGGCCCAGCAGGCTGACGTGGCAATTGTGGGACCCACAATTGCTGACATGGTAGAAGTGGGGCCCACCTTTGCTGACGTGGCATTTGTTGACGTGGCAGAAGCGTTGCATTAGATACCAGTATTGTTGCATTTGCTATTTGAAGTGTTGCATTAGATATATTTATATTTTTTCAAAAAATATGACGTGGCAGATGTGGGACCCACCACTGCTGACGTGGCAGTGTGGGACCCACAAGGGTGACGTGGCAGGAGGCCCATCTTGCTAACGTGGCAATTGTGGACCCACAATTGTTGACGTGGCAGAAGTCGGGCCCACCTTTGTTGACGTGGCATTTGCTGACGTGGCAGGCGCGTTGCATTAGATACAGTAGTGTTGCATTTGCTGTTTGAAGTGTTGCATTAGATATTTATTTTCTTTTATTAACTAGTCTTGTCCCGAATAATGAATCTATTTTTTTAAATTATTTTTTCGACGTTCCAATCACACGAATGTCTAGATATAACGATTTTAGTGATGTGGTAATTTTTTTAAAAAAATCCTATATTTATTTGGTTGGGTTTTATAACGGTCAAACTGGTCAAAGTGGACTTTCCTTTTAACTAGTCTTGTCCCAAATGATGAATCTATTTTTTTAAATTATTTTTTCGACGTTCCAATCACGGATGTCAAGATATAACGATTTTAGTGACGCGGTAATTTTTCAAAAAAATTCCTACATGTACTTGGTTTGGTTTTATAACGGTCAAACCAGTCAAAGTGGACTTTCCTTTTAACTAGTCTTGTCCCGAATGATGAATCTATTTTTTTAAATTATTTTTTCGACGTTCAAATCGCACGGGTGTCAGGATATAACGATTTTAATGATTTGGTAATTTTTCAAAAACTTTCCTGTATTTATTTTGTTTGGTTTTATAACGGTCAAGTCGGTCAAAGTCGACATTCATTTTAACTAGTCTTGTCCCGAATGATGAATCTATTTTTTTTTAATTTTTTTCGATATTCCAATCGTACGGATGTCAAGATATAACGATTTTATTGATGTGGTAATTTTTTTTAAAAATTCCTAGATTTTTTTGTTTATTTTATAATATTCAAATCGGTCAAAATATACATTTTTTTAACTAATCTTGTCCCGAATATTTATCAAAATTGATCTTCGCATAAAATAAAAATCAATTTAAATTTAAATATTTATTTAGTAAATTTAAACTACACAATTTTTTAGTAATAAAATAAAAATACATAAATATATTGACAATATCATATGCACACATATCGGTGAAATATTTGAGTGGCAAATAATACCGCCCGATAAAATTTGAGGCGCAAATAATACAGCCCAAACTTTTGACTCCCACTTTAACAAAATATCTCTCACTTTTCGATCTAAAACCCCTCTCTCTCTCTCACTCTCTCCCTCTCTCTGGTAAAACTCTCTCCCCAACTCTCAATCTCTCAACTTCTTCAAATTCGTGCGTAATTCGCTTCTTCAACTTTCCAATTGATTTGAGACTTCAGTCAAGACTCTGGTTTGAGTGTTCGGTCGAGGCTTTGTTCTTCAAATCATGGGTTTTTAATATTATGTTCAATTGATTTTATTTTTTCATTTAAACATCAATTAATCAATCTCTCACTTTGATTTCAGGGCTTCTTCAGTTTGGTTTTCGGGGCTTGGGAGCTTTGAGTTCAGTGGATTTAGGCTCTTCTTTAGTTTGAGCTTTGAGTTTTGTATTTCGATTTTAGGTATCACTCCCAAACCTTTGAGCTTTGATTTTAGGTACCTATGTTAAGTTTTTATGTTTCTTTTTAATCGACCTCATTAGTTATTTAATTTTCATGTTTCTTTTTAATCGACCTCATTAGTTTCCATAGCTTAGATATAAATGTCCTATGAATTTGAAGCTTATTTTAATTTTCTTGATAATGATGTGTTGGTTGGAACTTAACTTTAAGTTACAATTTCTTTGTTACCTGTTCTATTTTGATGATTACGAGTCCAGCGGCAAGTCAGTCTGTTAGAATGGGTATGTGCAAAAAGTGTAATATTTGATTCTGTCAAGGTATTTTTTGTCTTGATCTAATTTTATAGAAAAGATGAAATTTGCAATTGAAAAAATAAAACAACACATAGTGTGCAATTGACAGTAGGTCTTAAGACAAGATTGTGCTAAATCAACTAGCAACTAGGAGGACTTTGCTTTTATTGCAATACTGGTATGTGCTAGACTACAGAGACTGTATTGTTTCCTTTGTGGTTTACCCTGTCATTCATATATAAATTTGGTAAGTATGCATACTGTTAATTTGTGATTAAATATAAAGGGTTTGTCTATTTCGGTACATGAGATTGTCACTAATAACTTATACAACTTGTATGATGATGCAGCTGCATCTTTTTTCTGGATCCTCTGGAGTATACTGGATATCTTTTGGGAACCCTTCAAATGCGTTCTGCAGGTGTGGGACATTTTTCTAGGCAAAAACATATCCTTCTCGTGAATAGCTGACATTGCATTCCTCATTGCTTGTTCCTGTACATCAAATGGGATAAAGTAAGAACAAATGGTTGTTTTTGTTTTACATTATCATTATTATTGCTAAATTACGGGGTATGTTGTAGCAGTCTTCGTGAATGAAATGATCTAAGAATCTGATTTAGGTTTCCTAAGTGTACTCGATCATCATTTATTATGATAAGTTGATAACATTTATCTGATCATAGTATCTACAGGTAGTGGATTTAAGTCTATGCGGCCCTTTAGATCCGGTTACTTTGGCACCTCCATCAAGCTCCAATCTGGTTATACTGCAGGAGTCATAACAGCTTTCTATGTGAGTTTGTTCATGTTTTCATTTTATGCGCTTGACAATTCCCCCCCTTCTTATTGATTAAATATATTATATAACATGGTCTTAAACTGTATATTTGTGATTACTGTTGAATATTTAAGGATGCTTATGATACGTCATAGACTCAAAATTATTAACTGGTGTCTGTAGCTCTCTAACAGCGAAGCTCACCCGGGGTTCCACGATGAGGTGGACATTGAATTCCTGGGCACAACGTTTGGGAAACCTTATACACTACAAAAAAATGTTTATATAAGAGGAAGTGGAGACGGCACGATAAGAGGGAGAGAAATGAAGTTTCATCTCTGGTTTGATCCCACCAAAATTTTTCACCATTATGCAAGCTTGTGATCTGTTAAGGAGCTTATGTAAGTCATTAATATTCTGCTACTAGCTACTACTGCTGCAGCATTATTATTGTTCATTAGCAAGTTACTAGTCAGATAGTGCACAAACTAGCTAGTTTTATTTTTTCTCTTCAATAATTATGCTATCATAATTAGCATAGTTAACAACAGCATTGGTAATAACATTTAGAAGTTGCTAATTAAGGTACTACTTATGTTTTATATAGTATGCACTGAAATTTGAATTTCTTTTAAATCACCATACGATCATACCACACAAGCTATAAATGTCTGACAGAAAAGACTTGCAATGTTTTAAATTGATTGGTAATCAATTAAATACTCTGAATGTTTTATAGAGTGGAATATACAATGTTTTACCATTAATAATTGGAGTTGTCCTGTACATTTTAGTAGTTGCATAATGTTAAATGAAAGTGCAGTCAATCTGTCTCTCGAGAATTAATCACGATAAGTGAACATAATGTGCAATTTAGTTGAGGTATTCACTCTTCTGTATGTGCTTCAGCATATTGCAATCACGTTATATGCTAAGTTTCATTATATTTATCTATTATTTGACAGGATTATGAGTATGCCAGTTACAATCCTGCTGCATACGACCTTGCAAACCATTTATGTGAAATGGCAGCTAATTATCACTTTGAGACACCACATGTTTTAGACTATAATATATACCCAGGTAATCCACCTGTTACTTATGTCATTCATTTGTAGGTAATCCACCCAGCAATGGTTAGGCTGATATATCTTCCACGACCGGTGGGAATAGCTGGCATCAATCTTGCACTGGTACGCCCTCCTGTTCCTGGGGTACGCGGTCCAATCATTACTCCTGTTATTAGACCAGTTGGGATCCCAAGTGTTACACCTGCAGAGAAGCCGCAAACAACAGTTTATGTAGGCAAGATAGCATCAACAGTAGACAACGATTTCATCCTCTAAGTCTTGCAGGTAAGTTACGTTCTTGTCAACTATTTTACTATTTTTCTATCGTGTCATACTTGTATTATAATTCTAATTGAACACACGAAGCTTGTTTATTAAATGTTGACATCTGTGCACTTGTGAAACTCTGTGGACTTGTTACATTCGCTTGTAATTATATTTAAATTCTAAATCTGTTAAAATGTTGATGCAAATACTTAATGTTGCTAACCGTTTACTCTCATGATAATCTGTCTAAAGCTACCTGCACATTTTGAACTATATTGTTAAACTTCTCTCTTTGCAGGTGACTAGCGAGAATAATGAGCTTCAAGTTGGGAATTTTGCTATGCAAGATCAAATCGTGAAACTGCAGGAGCTAAAAGAGAGGATACAGAGATAATATCACAGAAGTACATGTACATTTTGAACTTAGAATTAGTGCATGTGCTTGGTTTAGTACATGTAAAACTGTTAAGTAGTTTTGTTGGTTGCATTATTTAGGACTTTTGAAGTTGTTGGCTTGGTTTGTACATGATGGTTTTATGTATAAACAAAGCAGCAATTTCATTTTTTTTTGTAAAAAAGTGTTGCATTTGACTCTATTTAATGTTGCATTAGCATAGTTTTAATGTTGCAATAAAAAAGAATGGTGTTGCATTTGAAAAGAATGGGGTTGTTAAAAAAAAAAATTAGTGTTGCATTAGACTCAAATAGCGTTGCGTTAGATAGTGGGCCCCACTGCTGACGTGGCATGTGGGTCTTACTGCTAACGTGGCATGTGGGTACCCACTGTTGACGTGGCATGTGGGCCCCACTGCTGACGTGACATGTGGGCCCCACTGCTGACGTGGCATGTGGGCCCTACTGCTGACGTGGCATGTGGGCCCCAGTGTTGACGTGGCACCTTGATGGGACCCACTGATGACGTGGCATGCCCCTATTTCTGACGTGGCACTTGCGGGCCCCACTAATGACATGTCAACATGCTGAAATGGCTGAAACATCTTATGCAACCCCCATGTAGTGTTGCGTTTGCATGCTTTTGGTGTTGCATAAGGCCTCTTATGCAATGCTTTTCGAAGTGTTGCAATAGCTTGTAAAAGCGTTGCATTAGGGGTCTTACGCAACGCCAGTATTAGTAACACCCCAAAAGCGTTGCGTAAGACCTTACGCAACGGTTTTCAGGCCTTACGCAACTGAAAATGGGGGTTGCGTATGTGCGTTTATGGCATAGTGTCGAACTGAGATGGATAATTCTCGAAGAGTTCTAAATTGTGGTAGATCCGGACAAGAGGGGCCTACTAGACGCAGTGCACGATGCCATCAACGAGGTTCTTGATTAATAATTTTAATGTAATGTTTGTAATGTTTTTATGTTAAATGTGTAAGAATTATTATGATATTCTTAAATAATAAATGACAGTTGAAATGGCCGGGTGATATTTGGTGGGTGAGTGGGTGACTAAAACAATAAGTAAATATGAATGACACCAATATAATATTAAATGGGGTCCATCTCGTCACAATTCTGAAAAGTTGTCACTAGAATTGGGTATATTGGGAAACTTTGTATGAAAATGGGTATATTGAGAATGTATAGTTTAAAAATGGGTACATAGGGAAGGGAGTCGTTTACATGATTCATTGTTGGGGTGTCAACGTCGTACTATTACGGGGTTAAGAGCATCTCCAACAACCTCTTAGTTGCCTCTTAAATATAATATAAATTATATGGTTCTTAGTAAGTTAGTACATAGATTTTCGTGTCAACTCCAACAATGCTCCTTATCTTGACTCCTAACTTATATTTTATTAATATTTTAAACCTAACTATGACATGCAATTAAATCCAATCATGTGCAAGTGAATATTTTATTGATAGAAAATAGTTAAGAGCCATGTAGTAGCTCTTAAAATTGAGGAGAGAGAAGAGGCTCTTAAGTTTTTTAAGAGCCACTAAGAGTCTCTTGGAGCTCATTTTTTTCTCCATCCTTTTTATTTTTGGACTTAAGAACTTATTTAAGAGTCTCTTGGAGATGCTCTAAGCATAGTAGCAGCCTAAGAGCATCTCCAAGAGTCTCTTAGCTCACTCCTAAATATATTATAAACAATTAAAATCTTAGCAAGTTATTACATTGATTTGTGTATCAACTCCAACAATTCTCTCTATTATGGCTCTTTATTTTATATTTTATTCATATTTCAATCCCACTTGCACAAACAATCAATAGATGAAAGAGAAAACCACTATTTTACTAATAAAATATTAAGTTAAGAACTACTAGTTGCTCCTAAAATAGAGGAGAGAGAAGAAACTCTTAACTTTTTAAAGAGCCTCTAAGAATCTCTTGGAGCTTGATTTTTATTCTCTCTTCTCATTTTTTAAGTTAAGAGCTACAATAGAGAGCCTATCGGAGATGCTCTAACATCCATAACATAAACTACCAAAGATATACAGTATATGATGAAGCAACACCAAAAACTAGTCAAAGCTACATTTGTTGTCATGCATTAGATTCTGAACTGTAGCATGCTGTTATAGGTACAGTACAACTACTATTTAATCATTTGGAATTATATATCAGTTCGAATTACTACCAGAAGAAGAATCAAGTAGTTTCAATGTAGGGACGTAAACAAATCGATCGAGTTATTTGTGAACGAAACTTGAGTTTCGCTATGCTGTTTTTATTAAGTACGTATACTGTTTTTATCCATCAGACTTCAGACAGGTGGTTAAAATGAAGACATGATTCTAACTGCAAGTCCCTATGCTGCTTACTGCATGTGTGATTCATTTGGAAATCTGTTTCTTCATTATTTTCTAGTGAAACAAACTATAAACAAAACTGCAAAATCGTATTGAATTTCAACATTAAGAACCAATGATGCAACTTACGAGTTTGAAACAATGTCTATGTGAATTTTCAAATTTTTTGAATGTAACTGGTTATGGTAATGGTTTAGATGTAATATTGGATTTGGATGCGAGTTATAATATTTATGAATGGATTTGGTAACGATTCGTGATAACTTGACTCACCTCACCTCGCTTTGACTTGAATTGTTTATGGACAGACTCATATTCAGCTCATTTTTAATTTGATTGAGCGGAACTTGAACACGAATTTTTGTTTGATTACAAATTTCGGCTCGTTTTAAAAAAAAATCATACCCAATTTGGATAGAACACAATTAGATTCGTTAAGTTTATTTATAGTCGCTTAGCAAAAAAAAAATGTTTATTTATATTCCTCTCTCAGATACTCACTGTAACGCCCCATGTATTGTCCCCTTTTTTTTTTTTGAAATAAAAGTGTTTGCATTAACATTAAACCATATCAAAGTTCAATACATCAAGAATGAATTCAGGGGCATTCCCCTTCCATTCATAGAAACCTGGCATAGAAATAGAAGCTCGAGCTAACATATGAGCTACTATGTTCGCAGATTTGTAAACAAATTGCACCCGTACTTCATCAAGGTGCTGGAAATCATCAACACATTCAGCTACAATGGAGTGGAAATTGGAATTTCCAGTGCTACCATTGCAAGCATCTACTACAAGCTTTGAATCCAGTTCGAAAATACACTTTTTAAACCCCAAACGCTCAGTCCAACCTATAGCTTCCTTGAGGCTTCGAGCCTCAGCTTCTTTGACACTCCATTCCCCTGCAATTTCCATACAACTTGCGTGCAAAAACCGCCCATCTTCGTCTCTTATCACCACACCAGTTCCTATACATGGAATTCCTGGAGTAACCGCTGCATCCGTATTAATTTTCACCCATCCCATAGGTGGTTTCTTCCATACCTTGTCACCCAGATTCTGACCTCGTTTTTGTTTTTTTTCCTCCTCCTGTTGAGCCCTCTTCCATTCATCTAGTGACCTTAAAGCTTGTGCTTTAGTTCCATACACAGACATGTTAATGTGCTCCCATACCCATTTATTACGCCGGTTCCATATATTCCAGCCAAAGAGAGCCACTAAAGCCGCCTGGTCCCATGAACACTGAGCAAAGATTCTTAGAAACACATCAAACACATTATCACCTGGTGTGTATTGAATTAAGTTCGATAAACCTGCTGCATCCCAGACTGATCTCGCAAATGTGCAGTCAAATATTACATGGACAGCATTTTCCTCGTGCGTATGACACCATGAGCATCCAGCCTCAATATTAACTCGTTTATTTCTCAGATCGACTGCAGTTGGTAGACAAAGTCTACAAGTACGCCATACGAAATGTAACACTTTACTTGGTAACTTCAATGACCATAACTTCCTCCAAAAACTTGCATTTGACGATCTCCTTTCCCCTCTTAATTGTTTGTAGCAACTCCTAACTGTAAACTCCCCCTTTTCATCAAATATCCAATACCACGAGTCCTTCATCTCCCTCCTAGACAACACAATTTTTGATATTAATAACCTATCCCTATCATTACAGATGTCTCTCAGAACCTCCTCATCCCACTTTCTTTCAGTGACTTGCATCAAACTTTCTACCTTAATATCTTCTAACTGACCTGGCATTTCAGTCGTAAGCATACCGTTCTCCACATCCGGAAGTCAAGGGACCTTCCATACAAATGTATCTTTGCCGTCACCAATTTTCCTTCTGCACCCTTTCTTCACAATCTCTTGTGCTGATAAGATGCTACGCCACATGTAACTGGGATTATCTCCCAACTTAGCACTTAAAAAATCTGTTTTCGGAAAATATCGTGCTTTCATTATGCTTGTGACAAATTTATTCTCCCCATTTACCAACCTCCACCCTTGCTTTGCTAGCATCGCTAAATTAAATTGCTGCAAATCCTTGTACCCCAGGCCACCACTTTCCTTTTCTTCACACATTTTTTCCCACGCCATGAGAACTAGGAAATAAAACATAATGGCTGGAGATCCTTGACAAATGATTGTCAGGGACGGCTTATCTAACAATCGGTTTCTAAACCGTTGGATCGTTGATCCAACGGCCCCCCTGGATTACAAAAAACTTTTACTGTTCGCTATAATTTTCCGCGGATAGGCAGATTGCCTGTCCGCGGAAATTTTAGCGGACAGTAATTTTTTTTTTTATTAACGATCCAACGACTGTGGAACCAATTGTTAAATAACCGGTCCCTGACAAACGATTGTCAGAGACCTGGACCCAAACATAATAATCAGAGTTGTGATGCTAATATTAAATATTCAATTCCAAATAATATACTGACCATATATAGTACGTAGTATAGTACTAGTATTTAAGCCGGCCATGCTAGGAAGAATACAATTCATAATAGTTTTACCATTCAGCCTTTCAGATGCAACAATTCAGATTTGGCCGGGATGCCAATTGCCACAATTCATTCAGAGACTATTTTAATGCATTTGGACAAAGTGAAAATCTAATCACACTAGTAAAGGGCATAATGCAAGTGTTTTTCTATGCAGTGTGTACCTTGCTGTCTTTGGTACTCTGATTTCTGAAGATAATATTTAAAATACAGCTAAAATTAACCCTACTAAAAATGTATAGATACTCAAACTTGTAACCATTACCTGAAATGGGAATTCTGCCAAAAAAATGGCAGTAAAGGTAAAAATGGTATCTACCCAAAATCAGTAAGTTTACAAGCTTCCACAACACTGAATCACAGAAATGACAACAGTAAAAATGCAGTAAATAATACTTTAACAGTGAAAGATTTTTGTTGTTTCTTTTGTCTTGATAGATGCTGTTAAAAACAGATAATTTTGAGACTCTTTCTTCAGTAAAACTAGCTCTCAATTTCATCATCCAGATACATAGGGAAGAATCAAGATACATGTACATTAAAGAATTGAAATAATACAGTATATCAATATCAACTTGCATAATGGAATATAGTACTACTCCCTCCGTCTCATATTATCATTCTTGTTTCATATGTCGGGACTGTTCATAACATGAGACAAATTACTAATTTACGTCTAATCTATAAGATCAAATATAGTCATGAGTGATCTTGTTGGATTCGTATTTATGAGTACTTTAATACAGTGAAGTTTTTATATTTAATATTATTACGAAATTCAAGATATTAACGATCAAAAGTATGCGTTGGCAAACGTGTCCAGTCAAAACAGGAAAAACATTAAGGGACGGAGGGAGTATATATTTACATTAAGAACATATGTTTTTGATTCTGCAAATAATTAAATATTTAATGCATTACTTACCAAAATACCCACGGTTTGCTCCCTTGGATCCACAATCCAACAAATATCATTACAAATATGATGAGTAAAACGTGGGTATTTTGGATACAAAATTTTAAACCATCAAATTGATTACCAGATAGAAACAACAATAAAAACGGCTAAATTCAACCGCATTAATTTGGTGGAATTCGAGAGTAATAGTACTATTGATTTACTTGTTGTGAAGAGCATCTGGGCAACTAGGTACTCTTCGTTTGTTATCTTCAAAACCCTTGTCTTTGTTAAGATCAGAAGCTGCTGAAACTCTTGCCTTGAAAAATTCTCGAAAATGCTCAGCTTCAGTGCTAATCTTTCTCAAGGCTTGAACCTTTACATGATCATCTTCTCTTACCAAACTCTCTGCATCATTATAAGCATCTTTCTGTTCTTGTAACATCCGTGAAGCCTCAACTTTGCAGTGAGTATGAGGCCAAATATGAAGAAATGATAAAATAATTAAAAAGAAAATCAGACAATTAGAAGAAAACAGAAATGGGCTTGATCTCTTTCTGCCGCAAAAAGACATCACCAGTTATAAACCAACATAAAGATAATCAAGAACCAAGCACCCTTAATTCCCTGCCTCTCTTAAGATTGAAGCAGTGGTTTGTCAAATGACGTTCAAGTTGAGTAGGGGGGTTTTAGAGAGAGAAGGAAAGACTAGTAGTCATGTCATGCAGAGGAGAATGGGCCTACACGTGATGAAAACATACAAACAAGTACCCACAGTGCCAATGATACTCAATAATATATATAGAATTTTTCAAGTATGCGTGGAAGGTGGAAGGACATAAATAGGTCGTAAAAATCGGTAACTCGGGCCGAGTACTCGTTTTGGATCCCTAAACTGATATGAATAGTGATTAATCGGACCAAAAATCAGTTTTTGCTATAACTCGGTCAAGACTCGGGTTGACTCCGAGTAATCGGGGTCAAACTCGGATTTGACTAATTTTTTTTTATAAGTACTAAAATATATTTTTTATTGCTCAACTTATAGACTATAGTTATAATCTAGATTCGGCCCAATTAAAAATCCTCTCTCTCAAAGATTCTATAAATACACTTATATCACGTTTTAATATTATTAGTAATATTAATATTATTACTTGGACACATGTATACTAAAATTAAAATAAATATTATTAGTAATATTAATATTATTACTTGTTAGCAGGTTGTAATAATAATATTAGTAATATTAATATTATTATTAAGTTTTAATTTTAATACATGTACAGTAAAATTAGAATAATTACATATAAATTATGAGAAAAAAAGTTAAAAAACAATATCCGATTAGTAGTCCGAGTACTCGGAATGAGTACTCGCCGAGTTTCCGATTACTCATTTTTTTGGATCAAAATCGAGTTGAGCCGATTTCCGATATTTTATAAAAGATGACTTATCAAATATTTTATAGCAAATAAATGTTTTTTGGACGAAGAAGCGAACGGGACTTAAGAATTTCTTCGATATTAAATTACAACCAAATCGGTGAAAACTTATTTAAGGATTTCATCTTTGACATTAAATTCGTCAAAAAAAAAAACCTATTTGATAAATATTTATACCTGTTGTTCAATTGTAATCCTTAATTACCATGCAATTTGCTATGAATATCTTAAATAATAATTATTCTTTAGCAAATATATGTTGGATGAAGAAGCGAACCTGAATTAAAGGATTTCTTGGATATATTAGAATTTAATCGATAAAACCAAATATAAGAATTTCGTAGTCAATATTTATACCAATTGTACAAATTGTAATCCTTAATTATCATGCAACTTTACTTTCATTATCCTAACTTAATCATGTGATTAATCACCTGATGGCATTTCCCATATGATCATTACCAAATAATTTGGACCAGATTATTACAATGTCACCTCATACTCGTCTCCAGATTGATTTTAGGCCTATAAGCTAGACATGTTGCATGCCTAATGGAAATATGGAATGGATACACATCTCTTTCAATCTCGTTATCTCTTTCACATCACTTGCATGGTTTCCACCCCTAACCTGTTAATTGCCTAACAAATACACGCTTTCAAATTTATTAGCAAGAAACATACATATGATTTAATATATATCCCCACCGGCATGTACTATATCTACTTGTATATATTCTAATATTTCAAATCTACAGCTGGAGCTTTTAATTCCTTGTGCCATCGACCAAGCTCCATGGTACTACTATTATTTGCTCTCTTTTGCCTCGTATATAGGTACAGATAGATCTATGGCATGTATTGTTATTGGGGGCAAACGCAGTAAACAATGAAAACACGTATTGGGGGCAAACGTTTACGATACATGTATAATAGAATTTTTGTATGAAAATAGGGAATCTATAAAAACTTTGTACAATATGGTTTGGTGAGACAAATGTTATCGCGAGCCATTGTTATTGTTATTGCCATCTAAATTTGCATCCAAGATACAAAGTTAATTATCTTGCAAAAAGGGACCCTTGACTTCAATTTTGCCCTATATTTTATCTCGTCTGAATTTTCAATGGACAACAGCATGTACAACATGAAGAACAGTATTTATGGTATGCCTACAAATGCACTCCATTGTAGAGCCATGATTAACTCGTTTCGGGTTGAGCTGTTCAAATTAAATTCGTTTAACAAGTCTCGCCTTGGCTCGAGATTGTATCATCTAACAAGATAAGGCTCGATTTAGCTTGTTTCGTAACTTGAGTTTGAACATGAATTTGAGTTCGTTTAGTCAAACATATTGAACAAATTCAATTAAGGATTTGATCATTTGAGTTTGTTTAACCTATTTGTGGGTCCGAATTTTCTGTTCCCTTCCTTCGTGTCCCTTGAAGAGCAGGAAACATAAAGGGAACATGAACGAAGGAGACAGAGGATCCAGACTCTCCATTTATACAATTCGATTCATTTAAAAATATCCAAACTCAAACTCGTCTATTAAGAGCATCTCCAAGAGCCTCTCTATTCTAGCTCTTAACTCAAAAATTGAGGAGAGAGAACAAAAATATTGCTCCAAGAGACTCTTAGTGACTCTTAAAAACACTAAGAGCTTCTTCTCTCTCCTCTATTTTAAGAGCAACTAGTAGCTCTTAACTCATATTTTATTAATAAAAATTTGATTCTTCTCTCTCCTCTATTGAATGTTTGTATGGATGGAAATGAAATATGAATAAAATATAAAATAAAGAGCAATTATAAAGAGCATTGTTGGAGTTGACACACAAATCAATGTATTAACTTACTAAGAGCTTAATTGTTTATAATATATTTAGGAGTGAACTAAGAGACTCTTGGAGATGCTCTTACATAACACAATATTTTGAAATCACATTCCTACTCCATACTTACCAAGGGATCAAACCAAAAAAGGGATGTTTGGGGGAACTTTTTTCCAGAATAAGTCAACTTATTTTAAGACAAAGTTAGAGATTCGTAACTTTCTAACTTATTTTCCAAATTACTTTGCAACTTATATATTGAATATCAAACATATATTAAATACTTATATAAAAAAAATTATCAAAATATAAAATTTTTACCCGAAAATAAGTCCATAAATCCTTAAAACGAGATTAGCCAAACAGGCCATGGTTGTAAAAATCGGTAATCGGTATAAATCGGTTGAGGTACCGATTTAAGATTAATCGGGTAATCGATGATTAATCGGAGTATAAATCGGATATTATAATAATATTTAATATATTAGTCTAATTTACAATTAAACATATCATTTTAAATAAATCCATAGGATTAATCGGATTTCAAAAATCGAATCGGTGAGTTACCTTACAAAGGATTAATCGGGGATTAATCGGCTAAATCGGGGATTTTTAGAACCACGAAACAGGCACATAATCTTTCCATAAACTAATTATTAAATGAAATTTTACCATTTTTAGGAAGTATTCAAAATCTTTATAATAAAATTACTAGCAACCCTATTTACGATTATACTAATTGCTGATTCGAAAAAGTACTACTAGTAGACAGTAGACAGCGAGACAGAAACGTGAGTCGGGGGAAAAGAAGGCGGTGGCTGGCTTGGCCGGGAATCCCGCTACGGTGTTAAGTAAGAAATTTAGTTTTTGTTGACTGGTCACTTATATTTTCTCACAATTATAGTACCGTACTTTATAATTTAACTCAAAATTACGCTTTTTTTTTAATTATTTAGCACATGTACACTTAACTCCAATTTTGATATGTTTATTCAAAGTACAACTGGTCTCATGTCTTTGCAGGTGACCAGGTGCATGCTATTTCTGATTAGGGACAGAATCAGAAATGTAAATGAGATCGGGAACACGTATCCTCATGGGCTTGATACATATTTGGATTTTAAAAATTCAATATATATATAATTAGTAATTTTTTTAAAAAATCATGGTGGACTTGAGCCCAGTGAAGCCCTTCTTTAACTCCGTCTCTGTTCCTGATTGTTAGTGCAGTAATATTTGAAATAAATGTACGTAAATTGGTCCGGACATCGAATTATAAAAAAAAAAATGAAATAAACAAATGTACAAGCCCAGATTATCACCAAGCAACTACAGTCTCTCCAGAAACCGTCTCAGCAGATCATCGAGCGAGTACAATAATTAACGGGATCAAATTTATGGCAAATTAAGATAATTTACCCATTTTTTTTAAGAAATGCGAAACTTTTTGGATATAAGTTTACGGTTAACAATTTCACGTGATAACATCATGGGAAGCAATCATGCATTTTAATCTTACTCAGCTTTTATAAAATTCATGTGACAGTTTATGTTCATGCTATTTTATTTTTATGTGTGCTGACAATGTTTCGAAGTGGGGTGGGGATTTGGTCTAGGTGTGTGTTCCTGAAATGGATCGATAAAGCTAAGACATTAAAAGGTTAACATTTTGATTTGGTCTGAACATGATCTTTTTTTTCTGATAGATATTTACAAAATGCAATAAAGGTAAAAGCCTTTCCATCATTTGTACTTGTTTGCATTTTGTTCTTCACTTGGTGTCTTTTCTACTTTTTTTTTTTACATTAAAATTTGAAGATTTTTTTGAACACTTCTGCCATTCCGTTTCTTGGCTTTATTGTTTTTTCTGTGTCTTATTGTTTAGATTTTGTAAACTTGCTAGCACCAGAGATAATTCCTATCGAGTGTCTTTATCTCTACAACGTACATTTTCTGCTTGGCCTTGTAATATTTTTTATTTTTCTAGCAACCTTTTTGTACATAAATTAATATCTCAGGTTTGAATCAGTTGGTCTGCTACTCAAGTTGTATCATGTCCAGAATTGCCCTTGAGTAGCATGTCCAGAATTGCCGGTTTTTACTGAAATTATTAATTGGATTATCGAAAATTAAAATATAAATATTCAAACTTAGGTTTTAGTGTTCTGTTAATGAAGTAAATGGTACTCCTCTCCTCTAATATGTTTTCCAAATTTTAGGTAAAATATATCGTGCAGTCCTCCAATTAGTAAGCAGTTCAATATTTCATTGAACTTTTGACTTTAATTTGTTACTTACAATTTCTCAATTATTTTGGACAAAAGTTTAAAATAATTTTACTTTTTATTGTTTTAACAAAAACAACGCCTTTTAAATTAATTGACCAAAAGTAAAGAATGAAATACACATTTTTTAATTGGGTATAGAGATTATTAAGTCTCATGAACAATTATAATCAGTTTATCACATTCTAGAATTTCTTGGTTTTGTTGAAATAATTCATTAATTCAAGTTATACACGAGGCCTCATGATTGAGTTGCCAACGACATTGTTTCTCTATATAGATAATGTCAGGGTTGTAAAAATCGGTAAACTCGATCGAGTATTCGTTTTGGACTTTTAAACCGATCCGAATAATGATTAATCGGACAAAAAACCGTTTTTTTGTTATAACTTGGTCAAGACTCGAGTTGATTTCGAGTAATCGGGGTCAAACTCGGGCTTGACTAAAAATAAAAAATAATTTTTATTGCTCAACTTATAGTTATAACCTAAATTCGACCCAATTTCATTAAACCCAATCTGAAAGAATACTTCCCGTCCTCTCTTGTCCTCTCTCTCTCAAAGACTCGATACATACACGGTACACCAAGATTTAAATCGAAAGGTAATAATATCTTCTCTTTATCAATTAAATTATGAGAAAAAAAAGTTAAAAAACAATATCCGATTAGTAGTCCGAGTACTCGTTCCGAGTACTCGCCGAGTTTCTGATTACTCATTTTTCTGAACCAAAACCGAGTTGGTCCGATTTCCGATTTTTACAATCTTGGGTAATGAAAGAATTTGATATGTTTGTGAAGAAATTTTCTTAATTACAAATGTACTCAGACAATACATTTATACACAGGTTCTGTGTATCAATCATATAATCAAGATCCACTATTGTAGCTCTAGACTCCATAATTTACTGTCCTAAAGATAATTACAACTATTACAGAATCAAATCAATTATGAGGCTCTTGATTGTGCTAATTTCTTTCCTTAATACTCCCCATCAAGTTGGTGTGTATGTTGATTAAACCCAACTTGCTCAAGAAAAACTGAACTGCTTCGTACTTAAGGGCTTGGTAAACAAATCTGCAGGTTGTTCATGTGTTCGGATGTGAAAAGTTTTGACAATACCTCTTTGTATCTTCTCCCGGACAACATGGCAATCAATCTCAATGTGCTTTGTTCTTTCATGAAAAACTGGGTTGGACGCAATGTGAATGACAGCTTGATTGTCACAAAATAATGGGACTACGGCCTTATAATCAACATTCAAATCTCTCAAAATATTAAGTAACCATGTAACTTCACAACAAGTTGTAGCCATTGATCGATATTCCGTCTCAGCACTCGATCTCGAGACGGTGGTCTGTTTCTTGGTCTTCCAAGATATCAATGAATTGCCTAGGAAGATACAATAACCTGTTGTGGAACGTCTTGTATCTTTACACCTTGCCCAGTCCGCGTCACAGTATGCTCTAAGTTGCAATGAACCAGTAGCGGCAAAAAAATACCTTGGCCTGGTGAAGACTTAATATAGCGCAGCACTTTGTAAGCTGCATCCAAATGTGGTTGACGAGGCTTGTCCATGTATTGACTCAGAATGTGCACTGCATAAACAAGGTCAGGTCTTGTGATTGTTAGGTAGATGAGCCTCCCAACCAATCTTCTATACTGTGAAGCATCTTGCAACAACTAGCCGTCATCCCGCGTTAACGACAAATTTTGTTCAACTGGAAATCTTGAAGGTTTTGAACCAAGAAATCCTGCATCTTCTAATATTTCCAAGGCATATTTTCTTTGACTCAACACTATGCCTGCCTTCGATCTTGCCACTTCGATCCCTAGAAAATATTTTAACTTCCCCATGTATTTGAGTTTGAATTGCTTGGCAAGAAATTGTTTTGTTTCTTCAATATCTTGAATACTATTTCCTGCTAATATAACATCGTCAACATACACCAAGAGAGCCAGAAATTTTCCATTAGATTCCCGTACGAAGAGACTGTAATCTGACAAAGATTGTCGAAATCCAGCTGCTAGAAGTGCAGTGGTAAGTTTCAAAAACCACTGCCTCGAAGCTTGTTTGAGCCCGTATAGTGATTTGTGTAACTTACAAACTCTATGCTCCCCCTTACGCCCAAATCCAGGTGGTAGTTGCATGTACACATCTTCATAGAGATCGTCATTTAAGAATGCATTGTTGACATCTAATTGATGAAGATTCTATCCCTGTATCGAAGCAAGACTAAGAAGCACTCGGACTGTTGTGAGTTTGGCTACCGGTGCAAAAGTTTCTTTGTAGTCAATACCTTCGACTTGATTATATCCCTTTGCTATTAAACGAGATTTATATCTTTCAACACTACCATCCGGGTTGTATTTTATTTTGTAAATCCATTTGCATCCGATTGGCTTTTTGTGAGAGGGAGGAGACACCAAACTCCATGTATTATTATTTTGCAAGGCACTTATCTCGTCATTCATTGCTTTCCTCCACTTGGGATCCAAGACGGCTTGCGAAAAATTCTTGGGTTCTTTCTCAATGGAAATTTTGGTTGTGAAAGCTTTGTGGTTAGCAGACAGTTGATTATAAGACAAAACATTTGATATAGGGTGGGTGGCAATACCTGTTTGTTCGACCACAGTTGAGGAAGCCGACGGACCAGGACGTGAGGGAAGTACCAGCTCAATATGGAAGTCCTGCAATGTAGTGGAAGTTCTCGTTGGGCGTGTAGAACGACGAAGTGGTTGGGATTGTATTTGAGTTGAGAAATTTGGAGATGTAATTTTGTTTTCATGAGTAATATCAAGAGAATTTGGTGATTGAATGTTAGCGAAAGATATGGAATTTGGATTTGGTTGAATTGGTGAGGGTATAGTGGAATTATCGATATCTAAATTTATGAGAGGATTTTGTGGAGGAGCGTCATCATCAGTGGGAGGTGCTTGAGTGGAAGGAGAAAATAAGGGAGGTGAAGCTAGAGAGTCGCGTTGATGATAAGGTAAAGATTGATGGATATCATGTTTATATGGAAACTCATCTTCATGAAAAATCACATCTCTAGAAATTAGAATCCTTTGATCATGCAAACTAAAGACTTTGTATCCTTTTTTCCGTAGGGGTAGCCAAGAAACACGCATTCTTTTGCTCTTGGATCAAATTTTATGGGTCTGAGTGGATGTGTAGATGAGAAGCACTTGCAACCAAAAACTTTTAGATGAGAATATTCTGGAATTTTACCAAAAAATTTCTCAAATGGAGTTTTACCTTTAAGGATAGGAGTGGGGGTTCGATTAATGAGATATGATGCTGTAAGAATGGCGTCACCCCAGAATTCTTTAGGTAAATTTGCCTGAAAGAGTAGGGCTCGCGCAACATTCAACAAATGTCTGTGTTTGCGCTCAGCAACACCATTTTGTTGTGGGGTGTTGATGCAACTAGTTTGGTGGACAATACCATTGGAGGAATAAAAATCTTAACATCTGAACTCTGGACCATTATCACTCCTAACTGTTTTGACTCTTTTATTGAATTGATTTTCAGTTAAGTTGATGAATTGGATGAGAAAACCTCTTGCTTCTGATTTATGTCTCATGAGATAAACCCATGTGGCTCGAGAATAATCATCGACGATAGTGAGAAAGAATTTTGCCCCAGAGAATGTAAGGACATGATACCCACCCCATATGTCCACATGAATTAATTCAAAACAAGAGTGACTGATATTATTACTTAATGGAAAACTTTGTCTAGTAAGCTTGGCATGAGGACAAATTGAACAAGTACTTGCATTGCAAGATTTATTTGCAGGAAAAGGAAATAAAGGTGAAACTTTGCTCGACGGGTGCCCGAGCCTTTGGTGCCATAAATCAGGCGATCATGAGTTTACTACATTGCATGTTCCTTCCTTTGGAAATATGAGGTAGTACAGTCCTTCATCCTCAATTCCCGTCCCAATCGTCTTCCCCGATTGTAGGTCCTGAATGAAACAGATTTGTCTTAGAAAAATGGTTGTATAAAATGAATCAAATGCAAGTTTACTTATTGAGATGAGATTGAGATAAAAATTTAGAACACATAGCACATTATGAAGATTGAAATCAGAATTGAATGTTACTGTTCCAATGTGGGAAACTTTGAGTTTGTTTCCATTTGGCAATTTAACAAAATCATTATGTGTAGGCTTAGCTGTGGTGAGAAATGAAAAATCACAAACTATATAGTCACTGGCACCACTATCAAGTATCCATATTGTTGTTCCTTTATCTTGATAAATTTCATTTATTTTACCTGAAAATTCTTCATAGTTAGGAACATTACCAACCACATTGACTGTAGTTTCCTTGCATGCGCCTAGCTGCTCAAGTAATCGGTCTCCATTCGAGGTTCCTGCTCCACTCTTTATTTTGCTCAAAATTCCCAACATCTGTTGGTACTCATTCCTTGATAAAGGAAAACTTTCATCATTGCTTGAAAAACTTGTCTGGTTGGCTTTAGCATTCCTCTTTTTTTCGACAAGTTTCTTGCGTATGACCCTTCCCATTGCAGTAAGTGCATTTAAGATGTGCACGACAATGTTCTTGAGTGTGGCCTTGTCCATTACACGTGGTACATTTGAGATGCGCACGACAATTCTTGGTGCTATGATTTGTGTAATTACAAATCTCACATCTTAATTCTCCTTCAGACCTTGTGCCGCCTTTATTGAATTTCCTGGCAGCAAATGCAGTAGCCTCAATCGATGATGTAGTCTTGAGCAGATGAAGGTACTTCGAATCGTTGCAAAGTGATCATTCAGCCCCATCAAAAATTGCATAGTCTTTTGCGTCTCCATGTATTTCTTTATCTCTGCTGCTGCCTCACACGTGCAAGCAGGAAATGCACAAACAGAATTTTTTTCATCCCATAACGCCTTTAGTTTTGTGAAGAATGTGGTGACAGAGGTTGTGCCTTGCTCACAATCATGAATGGCCTTTTCGATTTGGAATAACTGAACTGTGTTGGTATGAGAAAATCTCTCTTTTAATTCCAGCCACATAGCTCTTGCTGTGCTGCAATGCCTGACACTTTTTGATATCTCCTTTGTCATGGATGTAAGCAGCAATGCTTTAACAAGCATATCCACTCTATCCCATTGTTGTTGATGTGCCTCGTTGTTGGTGGGTCTCTTGATCGATCCGTCAACAAGTCCTTTCTTGTTTTTAATTGCAAGAGCCATAGTCATTGACTGTGCCCAATCGGTGTAATTGTCTTCCATGCATTAGGAGTTGCGGAACAAGAACAACTCCGGCTTGATTTGTATAATGTATGTATAGGGGATGACTTGCTTTCTCCCATGGTTCCGGGGTATATGAAACTTCAGATACTTTCTTGCTTGCCTCCAATTTTAGAATGTCTTCTTCGCCCATGGAGTAATATCTTGGTGTTTGATTTGATTTCTTTAGGTCTCAAGAACGATTTCGCTCTTATACCATGAAAGAATTTGATATGTTTGTGAAGAAATTTTCTTAATTACAAATGTACTCAGACAATATATTTATACACAGGTTATGTGTATCAATCATATAATCATGATCCACTAGTGTAGCTCTAGACTCCATAATTTAGTGTCCTAAAGATAATTACAACTATTACGGAATCAAATCAGTTATGAGGCTCTTGGCTGTGCTAATTTCTTTCCTTAATAGGTAATGCTAATTAGATTATAAAAAAAAATATTATTTTCCAATGGATAACTATTAATATAATTACCTCCAATGTCTCATTACAATTATATATTAGACATAAATTTCCAAAGTCTTATTGCATGAAACTCATTATAACCTGTTAGAGATTTAAAAAATTCATATAGAAGAAATACATGAGTATTGTATTTGTCACTAAAAAAGTGTGTTAGAAGCTGACTCACCTTACACATCAATAAAGTGTTCACAAGCCAGCGTCGAAGCTAGAATAATGTTAATTATAATATTATAATGTTAGGCAAATTAGAAATGTTCAAAAAAATTAATCTCAAATAACATGATAATAACGTATTAAAATAAGAAATTTTAATTGATGAGGTTCTATATGAATGCTCATTTTCACCAACAAACCTAAAAATTCTAGTATTGACAACAGCAAAGATGATTGTCAATTAAGTTTAAGTTAATTTCATCGATTGCCAATTATTTTTCTTTTTAATTATGATCCGTTTGGGAAATCTTATTTTTCAGAAATAAGTTACTTTCTGAAAAAAGTTAAAAAATATGTACTTTTTTCTGAAATAAGTAACTTATTTTTGTAAGATAACGAATATTAAACTTCCCATACACATTTTTCTCTAAAAAAAGTATGTAAATACGAATTTTTTTTCGAAATAAGTAACTTATAAGTTCTTCTTAAGATTTGACAAACGGGCACTAAGGCTTAGAACATTTGACAATCGATTTCAAGACTTGGAATTACTCTATCAATTAACTATTTAAAATTTATAAGTGCCACTTAAATCATAACTCTCGACAAAAAATTATGTGCGATGGATATTTGATAACCACGTCTACATAGAGGAGCCTTCATTTAATTAATAACCAAAGCAAAGTAGGGGTGAGCAAAATTTTCCAAACCCGCCCAATTCAAACCGTCCAAACCAAAATTTACGATTTCGTAACGGTTCAGATTAGTAACGGTTTCGATTTTTTAAAAACCGAAAACTAATGGTTGGGTTCGATTTACCTTGTCAAACCGACCAATATAATCCATTCCACCGGAATATATAATAATATATATTAATTATTATTTTTTATTTAAGAAATATAATTTAAATTAATAATTACAACATGTTTGAGAATTATTTTGTTCTCATGTCAGAGCATGTGGTATGCTAGTTTGCTAGTTTACTATAGAGTGTAACTATTGGTGCAATTTAATTACATGTCAAGTGTGTTTGTTTTATAATTTTTTGTTAATGTTTCACGTCACAGGCCTGTTGAGGCGGCAGGTTGAAGTCTTGTGCATTTCATATCCAATTTTTAATTATGTATGACTTTGAATGGTGATGTATGATCATATTTTATGAGACTTTGTACGTTATTTTGCTGGTCCGTAATACTTTGTAACTTAATTACCAGATTTTGATGATATTTTGTGATGTCAGTTCATTGATGCATTGTACATTTGTGTCGATTAATTTTTTGCAAGTTTAAAATTTTTCAAGTGGTTTAAAACCCAACCCGCCCAAACCAATCCGTTATAATTTGGACGGTTTTATTTAGTACTTACGGTAACGGTTATGGTAACGGATTGCTAAATTTCAAAACCATAAAATATGGGTCGGGTGGTTTAGTCCTTTCAACCCGATCAGTGCTCACCCCTAAAGCAAAGTACTTCATTATTTGCATTTTAAATGTCGTTTTTGAAAAAAATTATATATTAAGAATAATATTAGATGGATAAAATTTTCAACGAATGCCCTTATTTAATATATTAAAAATTGAGAATAATGTTAAGTTTAAAAAAGTGAAATTTTAAAAAGGCTTAATGGCCTTTTAGCCCTCAAAGTTTCCACGAAAATACCCATCAGCCATCACTGTTTCAAAACGTTCCTTTTGACCCTCCAAGTATCCGTAAAGGTCCAATTATCCCTTATACCGGTATACGAAAATAAAAATAAAAACCGTATAAATCGGATGGGGCAAAACAGACATTTCAGCTTATATTTCCCTCCAAAACAGAGGAGCAACTCCCGCCAGACCTTGTAACCCTTGTAGTTGTATATATTTATATATATGCGTGTCGAGACTCTTACCAAACAAAATCAAATTGGTAAGAAAATGGAACCCTCTTATTGGTGTGGAAGATCAGCTGTGTTAAGAACCTCATGGACCGATGCAAATCCGGGAAGAAGGTTTTGGGGATGCCTGCGTTTCATGGTAAAATCATGTTAATCATCTATTGTTGTATAATTTTTCTTGTTTCTGAAACTTGTTTGTTTTGCAGGAAGACAGAGCCCATGCTTGTAACTTTCATTTATGGTTCGACCCCCCTATGTGCCCAAGGGCAAGAGTTATCATCCCAGGGCTGTTGAGAAAAGTTGAGAAGCTAGAAGACGATTTGAAGAAGTTTGAGGCTGCTGATGAAATCAAAGGGAAGAAGAAAAGGCCTGTTTTGTTGTTTATGATTGTCATATTCATCGTGTGGAGCTTTGTACTGATGAACAAAGAGGTGGAGACAACGAGCAAGGGACAATATCAACTACCCTAGTTATAGTTTTGTAGTAGAAAAATTAATTATGATGTATGAAAATGTAATGCAGTTTGGTATTTATAATGAAATGGTTTTTGAATCCAATATTATGAATTGAACACAATGAAACAAACAGCCTGTTTAGGTCCATAACTTAGTAAATAGTGAACATTACAAACATCCAGATCATAGCAAATGGTTCACATCCATAACTTACTAAATAGGAAACATTACAAATACAAAACCAAAAGGTTCAGGGGTTGTCAAAAGCACATAGGTTGACAGTCAAAATGAAATTAACTAAAATCCAGGTCTTCACTCTTGTTTGTCTTTGCCCTTCGACTTGGTATTCCCATATCCTGCATTCTTCAAGTTTGTTTCTGACTGATGTATTGCTTTTGCCAGTGCAGACCTTGTGATCACATTATTCCCATGAGATAAGAAAGGTGCAGATTTTACCTCTGTTTTCCCAACCATAGTCTTGTATTGTTTCACTTGTGGCATCTGTTTGCCCAACTTCATGTGGCTTGTGTATGAGTTCAGTTGAGTTTTCTGCTCAGTTGATTGCCCCTTCCTTGCTGCTATCATGGTGTCATCTTCAGCATTAATGCAAACAGGAGTATCTTTTGTGTTCTTGAACTTATCTAGCTTGCATAATCGAGAAAGCCTCCAACTCCTTCTCAATGGTTGAAACTCACCACTTGGGGTCCCCTTTCTTTTGTTGTTTTTCTGAATTCTTTCCTTCATTTCTTTTTTAATTGCTTTCATTCTCTCATCCTCTACTTGGTTGTCTTTCTCTGGCTCCTCAATGACTGTTTTCCCTTTGGATTTCTCCTACTACTTTGACTCCTTAAGTTTTTTAATTTTTTCAGATGCAACCATGATAGGTGAGTCGTGGGTAGTTGTCAAGCCCAGTTTTGCATACCTCAGCTGCCTTATCTTTCTTGCTGCAACTTCAAAAGGAGTTTCCTCCTCACTCTCTTCCATTGTTTCTTGTTGTTGCACAATTGGAATGTCAGTCTCTGGCATTTGTTCAAAAGTCTCTACTTGGCTTGGTTGAGTAATCGGTGGTCCTTCTTCAGGAAAATCCAAAAGCATTTCAATGTAATCTGCTTGCATTTGTTCCTCATTATCTACAGGTGGAACCTTTGTGGAATTTCCATGATCACTTAGTAAAGCATCTGGTGGAGGTGATCCATGATCACTTATATCCTCATTAGCATCATCATCAACATACCTAGAAAAAAGAATGTCATCATCCTCATCTGAGTAATCTGAATCAGCAAAGTCATAATCATCTAGTTCATCACTCCAGTCCCCTACATCATTGCTAGCATTTCCCTCATTACATTATTCATTAATTTTTCTAAACACATTTACATCTTCGAATGATATCAACTCGTCCTCATTGGAATGTGACACATAAACATCAATTACATTTGAATTTTCCATTGCATACCTTTTCATGTCCTCTACATCATCCTCAGTCAACAATAGCGTCAAACCTTCATCTAGTCCTACATTAGGCTTCCTATAATACAGACAAGTCAGTCCCCCATAACCCAAGGCTTTAATCCACACTCTTAGAATGTCCATGTGTATTTCATCAAGGTCTCCATATGAATACAAAGTCACTTTACCCCCAATGTATTCAGCTCTTGGAACCAAAACTAACTTCCCACCGTGAAACAAATTAATACTTATAACATCTTCACCTTCAAGACACAAAACATATTTGTGGTTTATATATAAGCATTTAAAAGCACAAACAGTCATTAGGGTTCATCACACCCACACAAATTTTCAATCAAACATGAATTAACAAACATATCAGTACAGAACATTGAACAATACATACACTTTCAGTAATACATGCATAAACAGAGCATACCCACTTTAAACCCAATCAAAACGAATTCATAATCAAAAATATGAGTGATAAGGCTTACTAAACATACCATCAGAGTTTCCACTGCTATCCCCCATACTTTGATCACCAACCGAACCTCTGAGATGCTTGTAATCGTCTTGTGATCGCCAATCGCCTCTTCGATCCACTTCTATCCTGATCGGTTTACTTTGGGCATAGTTTAGGGCTCAAAGCGTATGTAAACGTTTTGGGGGAAAGTGAAATGTCTGTTTTGCCCCATCCAATTTATACGGTTTTTTTTTCGTATATCGGTATAAGGGCTAATTGGACCTTTACGGATACTTGGAGGGTCAAAAGGAACGTTTTGAAACAGTGATGGCTGATGGGTATTTTCGTGGAAACTTTGAGGGCTAAAAGGCCATTAAACCTTTTAAAAATAAAAAATGTAGGAATAGTTTTGAAAAACTATCCTCAAATTTGTATTACAATAAGAGAAGGACGTGTAAAATGGGATATAATTTTTTTTCTAAAAAAAGATATGTATATTGGTACGGAGGTGTATCAGAATGAATCAACGAAAAAGAATAAAAAGTAGCATATGACCCGTGCTATGCACGGTTATTTTTAATATTTTATGTTTTATATTTATTGTTTTTTAATAATTTTTTTTTTATTTTTATATTACATTGATTAATTTTGTGTTTTTTTAAAGATAATTCAAATGATTAAAAATGTTTTGATTGAACATTTTCAGTTAATTATATCTTATGTTACTGACTCATATTAAATTGATATAATATATTGCCAAATGATTATTCTTTTATTTAACGTTTTTACATTAATATAATTTATCCCTACTCTAAAATTTCGTCTCGAAAGAATCAAATTTACTAGGCTTCTCTAACTCATTTTTTAATCTCAATAAAAATCTTTGCATTTCTTGGTTACCTTAATCTTGTAGTCAAGTGCAACATAACTGTATACACTATTATACGTAAAATAACATATTTAAACATATTTTTTTCCTCTATAAAAATGTATATAATAAATTTTACCTAAATCCCATAAAAAATATTGATAATCGCATATGTAATCTATACAAACCCCATGTACATAATCATGTTCATATAAAATTAGCCAAATTCTTACATTGAGAACTTTCACTACTAATATGAGATATGAAATCAAATCTTTTCCACACAATTTTGAAATTACCTTTAATCTTAATTGTTCATTTTAATGAGTACTTTACTCACTTTCCCACCTATCTCCTTCATCCCTCTGTCTCTTCTTGCTTTCTAGTCCACGTCTTTCTTTCTCCATATTGGACCAAACTTCGACCACCAACGTCAAATTCCGGCTACTATCACCATCAATTTCCGGTCACCCGTTTCATTTTTTTATAATTACACTCTCTAATCTTTTTTTTTTTATAAATTTCTAATCTTTTTTTTTCTTGGTACATACACATATGGGTTGATGTACATATAATTGTAAATATCTATTGGAAATCTAAATTCGATTGTGATGATGATGCTATTAACTTTAACGAAGAGCAAATTCAGATTGGGCTAACTCTAACATGAATTTAGCAGTAATTTTGATTCAATATTGTGATAATTATTATTTAAAGTAAGTGATTTTTGTACGATAACAGATCCGGTCAACTCTAACATGAATTTAGCGGTAATTTTGATTCAATTTTTTAAAAATTATTATTTATTGCAAGTGATTTTGGTATGATATTAGTGATGTCAGAGATGATGCCGGATGTACGTGTTGACAGGGAGGTCATGACCGAATATGGTTGTTGTGTGGTGATTGTGTTGATTTGCGTGATTATAGCATATTTGTAATGATTTGATTTTATTATAGTGATTACTGTGTTGAATGTGGTGATTGTACTGTTAACTCGAATAACTTGTAGAAGGGGGGTTGAATACAAGTTATATAATCGTGTCTGATTTTTGCTTGGTTAGATGAACAAGAATAAAAGAATGAATCAAACTCTGTTTGTATTAATAAGATCAAATACAAACTCTACCAAAGGTGTACAAATACCTTTAGCAGCTGCTGACAAAATAAACTTCTCTCTGTTTGCACTCTCGTATCCTTACGATTACAAACCTCATGAACACTTTTTACAATGATATAGAGAGAGTATTTATAATTCTACCTATCAACTAATAACAGAAAGATATAATCTATACATGACAATGTTCTGCCTTCCAGTTGATAGTTTCCATCAATAGAAAATTTTGTCCTTCACGAAATCTTCTTGCTTGTTCTTCAAACAAAGATCCTGTTTTATAGCACTTGCCAGTTTCTGTAGCATCCATAATGACATCATCAGTAACATGACTGATATTAGGATTTCACCTTGCATCAGGATCTGATCATCCATCAGTATTAGACACTCATCAGGATTTGTTGTCTGGTCCTGACATGTAGTCTCCGATACACTGTTCACTCCTGACTAAATTCTACAGATAACTGTCTTACAAATATATCCTACATACAGTGCTAAATCCTTTATTAGATCAGGATATAAAAGAAGTATAAATAAACTTATATTCTTAACATCACAACTCATGAATTATTCCTAACAATCTCCCCCTATTTATGCTTTAAGATCTGAGCATAAATCTGAGTTGTTGATGTCAAAACAAATATAACAATACTATCAGAATAGAATTTATGAATTCAAAAATCATGAAATAAGTTAAGTGCCTCCCTCTTCAGATGTAGACAAAGTCTCTAGTACTTAGAAAAAAGAATTTTAAATATTAATGCTTCTGTTCCTTTACCACTTCCCTGCTAAGATTCACCTCTGTCACTCCTAGTTCTTCTTTTTATTTCCCTTTGTCTGTTCGTTATCTCCCCCAGTCTGGTAATCTTTATCTCCCCCAGTCTGGTGTTGTTGTTGTCTTTGAATCGTCTTTATCTCCCCCTTTTTGACATCAGCAACATTAATTCCAAGAGATTCAGAAACAGAACAAATGAGATTCATCAAAACTGCTTGATTTTCCATAATAGTGACTTGGTTATCTTCAAGTGTTTGAAGTCTCGATTGAATTTCAACTTGAGATTTCTGAATGTCTTGTAAAACTTCAGAATTGACTACAATGTTGGAAGTGTTTGGAATATCTTCAGATTCTTGCCTTGTAGAAGAAGTTGCCTGTGTTGAATGATATTCAAGTAATATTACTCGATTAGAGTTACAAACATCTTCATCTTTCTGATCTGAAGCTGCAATATGATCATCTTGTCCTTCACCAGTATTCTGTGTACTAACATCTACAAATCCTGACTCCTCCTTAGATTGATCAGATACTATTGATGTCTCAATTCTAGCTGATATTGGAAGTACAAACAAAGAAATACTAGGATCATTAGGAATTTCTTCTGGTACAAGTGGTGTAGAAGTTTGTCTTAGCCTTTCACCTCTTCTGTTGATAATTCCTACAAGCCTCTCTTTTTTGCTTCTGAGCTTTAACTTCTGGCTTTGCATTGTGATGTGCTAGGTCATTCTTCTGATACATCTTGAGAAATGAATAAGTACCAGCATCCATACCAAGATTCAGGAAAAACCTAATCCCAGAAATCAAACGATGGTTTCCTAATTTTCTCTCCCTCACTATGGAGTTGATCATCCATACCCTCATTCTCACTTTGACTTGCTAAAGTCAACACTCTTTCTACCTCACCTTTTGCCTGGTCAGGAGCCAGCCTCTCAGATTGTGGATCAATATCCATCTTTTCAAGTGTATCACTCAAATTTGGATAAGTGCTCTCATGACCTATAGAAAAATAGAGTGTAGAAGAAGTTTTTATACCTGAACTCACATGGAGAGAGGGTTCCTCATTTGGCTAGGGGCTTGAGGTTTTCTCCAAGGAGTGAGCTGCTATAGTCTCTGAATCCTGACAATCATCATCTTTCCTTCCAAAGACTACAGGCTCCAGTATACCACTTTCAGGTTCTATACTAGACTGTGATGTCTTCAGTAATACTTCATTAGACACCATAGTTAGCATTTTACCATCTTTAAGTGTTGTTTGCTGAGACTCACCCTCAAGGTAGATAGACTTTGACTGAACAATATTTGTTTGATCTTCAAGAAAATCAGTCAAAGTTATTCTGTTAGATATAATTGATGTGATTTAATGTCAGTGTTTAAGTGTACCAGGGAAACAGAGTTTAACTTGTTAATGAAAGCAGTCACAGCAGAGTTTGAGTGAACGCTGACAGAAGGAAGCGCAAACGCTGCTGACTGGAAGCGCAACAGAGTTTGTTAAACTCTGTAGCGGAAGCGTCTGAGAGTCAACAGAGATTGAGGATTAATTCAAGATAAGCATGGAAGCAATATCTTTGAAGATTGGATAGCTGTCAAAGAGATTGAGTTGACTTAGAAGACGTGTAGCAATCGTAATTGATATCAATTGTATAGCTTAATTATAGGAGAATCAATTAATGATTGTACGTAGCTGTATATCTTATAAATACAGTTAGGTTAACCCTAGAAGGGTATCGAACATTGAGAATTTCGTTCATTGTAACCTAAGCAGCTCTCTGTGATATTTTACATCACTGAGAGAGAAGTTAATAGAAAAACAGTTTTTTAAATTGTTATTCGCTCATACTTTATTGATTATTAGTGTGTATTCGGCCTAACAATTGGTATCAGAGACAATCTGTTAATTCACTACAGTTTAAGATCCACTCAAATACTACTATAATCAATGGCAGAGATCCCTCCTCCATCAGGTTCTGAGAAAGCTCCTACTACTGTTAGTAGGTATGAGACAATTAGGGTTCCCATACTTAAGCCAGCAGAGTATGCAATCTGGAAGGTGAAGATGACCATGTTTCTAGAGGCAACAGATCCAGAATATCTTGATAGAATTTATGAAGGTCCTCATAAACCTACAAAGTTATCTGCTACTGTTGCTAGTGAGGAATTAAAGGTGATTCCAAAGGAGAAGAAAGATCTAACTGCTGAGGATCTTTCATCTATTGCTAAGGATACAAAAGTAAGGCATTTACTTCATAGTGCTTTAGACAATGTTATGTCTAATAAGGTGATTAACTGCACAACTGTAAAGGAAATTTGGGATGCACTTGAGGTTAGGTGTCAAGGAACTACTGCAATCAAGAAGATTAGAAGGAACATACTCACACAGGAGTATGAGCATTTTGAGGCAAAGTCTGAAGAAACCATGACAGAAACATTCGACAGATTCTGTAAACTGCTCAATGATTTGTCATTGGTTAACAAAGAGTATGATTTAGAAGACTCAAATCTCAAGTTTCTTCTCTCTCTACCTGAAAAGTGGGATGTGAAAACAACCACTATAAGAGATAACTATGATCTTGTTGATACTGAGATTGATGAAATCTATGGACTGCTCAAGACTCATGAGTTAGAAATGGAGCAGAGAAACAGGAGATCAAGCAAGAAGTCAAAGTCTGTTGCTCTGAAAGTTGAAGAAAGACCTTCAAAGAAAGAAGCATCAAGGAAGAAGAAAAAAGGAAAAGCCTTGGTCATTCATTCAGAAAGTGAGTCATCAAACTCTGATGTTGACTCAAACATAAATGAATCATCTGATTCTGAAGATGATGAAGAGATGATGCAAATGGCTGCATTGATGGTAAAGACCTTCAAGAAGATGGGGTTCAAGAACTTCAAGAAGGGAAAGAGATTCTCCAAGAATGACTCAAAGTCTGACAGGAAAAATTTCAGCAAATCTGAGAGAAAGGACTCCAAATCTGGGAAGAAAGATAAGTCTGAGATTCAATGCTACAAGTGTAAGGAGATGGGTCACTATGCTCCTGAGTGCAAGAAGGGTAAAACTGAAAAGGCACTCTACACCAAAGGCAGAGACTGGGCAGACACCTCAGATTCAGATGAGGAGGTGAACTATGCACTCATGGCCTCTACTCAGAATGAAGATTCTGAACTCAAGGTACCCCCAACTACCTATGCTTATAATACTGATAATATAACTGAATTGAGGATTTATCTTAAAGCATTACATATCAGTTATAGGGATCAGACTTTAGAGAATGAGAGAATCAAGAATGAGTGTTCTCAACTTAAAGAGAGAAACAAACTTGTTGAAGAACAACTTGAAAACATGAATAAAATTCAGAAAGAAAGAGATGATGCTATTTTTCTAGAACAGAAGTTGCTAGGTAAGTATAAGCAACTAGAATCTGAATTGGAGGATGCAAATCACATTATTAAAACATGGACTGATTCTGGAAAAGACACTCATGAGGTTTTTCAAGCTGACACAGTTGGTTTAGGGTACTGTGAGGAAGATGAGCTTAGATTTCTAAATCATGTGAAAGTTAGGCAAACTCTTCCAACTAGAAAATTTGTTCATGGTACAGTTAAAACTGAACATGGAGCTGTTGAAAGTGAGCCAGTAAAAACCTGTGCAAAACAGGTTAACATTGGTTCAATGACAGATAAACAACTTAAGCAAAAGCTTAAAGAGATAAAATCTGTCAACAAACATAAAATGCCTAAGAAAAATAGAAATGGAAAGGTAGGCATCACATCAAGAAATAGGCCAATGCTTGCTACATTTGCACCTAGAAAAACTTGTCATAACTGTGGTAGCACTAATCATCTTGCTAGTTTCTGCAGGAAGAACAAAGACATTAATTCTTTACCCTCCAAATATGGAGTGAAAAAGAATAGTGTCAAACCTAGACCACAAACTCTGTGCAAACATTGTGGAAGTACTTGGCACTCAATTTACACTTGCAAGAATTATCATGCTATTTATCATAATTACTATGAACTGAAACCTAATTTGAAATGGGTTAAAGTTAATTCTGCAGGTGCTAAGTCTGAAAATGTTAGTTTAAACTCTGATAATGACAAATCCGCTGCAAAAGCTAACAGATTCATTAAAGCAAAAGGATCCAAGCAAGTCTGGATCCTTAAAACTAACAATCAGTGATTGTTTGTGATTGCAGGGCACCAGGGAAAGTACCCTAGTCATGGACAGTGGATGTTCAGGACATATGACTGGAAATAAAGCCCTGCTATCAGAGTATGTGGAGAAGGCTGGCCCAAAAGTTTCCTATGGATATGGCAACATAGGACATACTCTGGGATATGGCAATATTAATCTTGGAAGTGTCATCATCACAAATGTAGCTCTGGTTCCAGGACTCAAGCATGATCTGTTATCTGTGAGTCAAATCTGTGACAGAGGATATCATGTAGATTTTCAGCCTGAATACTGTCAAGTTATCAGTAAATCTACAGGGAAAGTTGCTCTAGTTGGAAACAGACACAATAACATCTATGAAATAAAATTGTCAACAAACTCTGATGGCAAAGCAGTGTGTCTATCAACAAGGATGTCCAGTGAAGAGAGTTGGAAGTGGCATAAGAAACTCTCTCATTTAAACCTGAATAACATCAATGAGTTGATAAAGAATGATCTTGTGAGGGGACTTCCAAAGTCTTTGTTAAATGCAGATGGCCTGTGTGATTCAAGTCAAAAGGCCAAACAGAGAAAGGCTTCCTTTAAAAGCAAGTCTGAGTCTTCAATTGTTGATCCTTATCATCTTCTACATGTTGATCTTTTTGGACCAGTGAATGTTATGTCTTTTGGAAAGAAGAAATATGCTCTAGTCATTGTTGATGAATACACCAGATACACTTGGGTGTATTTTCTTGCAAAGAAGGATGAAACTTCATTAACTCTGACAGAACATATAATGCAGTTGGACAAAAGGTCAAAGAATCAAGTGAAGATTATTAGAAGTGACAATGGAACTGAATTCAGGAATTCAACAATGGAAGAATTTTGCAAGAATAAAGGAATTAAACAAGAGTTTTCTGCACCTGGCACTACACAACAGAATGGTGTAGTTGAGAGGAAGAACAGAACCTTGATAGAAGCTGCCAGAACTATGCTTGATGAAGCAAAATTACCAACCTATTTCTGGGAAGAAGCTGTTCAAACTGCTTGTTTTACTCAGAATGCCACTCTGATCAATAAGCATGGAAAAACACCATATGAAATGGTGAGAGAAAAGAAGCCAAACCTGAAATATTTTCATATTTTTTGGTGCAAATGCTTTATGCTGAAAACTCATCTTGAACAGTTGACCAAATTTGACCTGAAGGAAGATGAAGGAATTTTTGTTGGCTGTCCACTGTCAACTAAGGCATTCAGAGTTTATAATCTGAGAACCAAAGTGATCATGGAATCAATTCATGTGTCATTTGATGACAAGAAAATAACTAGACTTGAAAATGTAAATAAACATGATCAACTGCACTTCGAAAATGAAGATCTATTCTCTGATGAAGTAAACTCTGATGAGACTGATCTGACAAACTCTGTTGAGCTAAACTCTGAACCTCTACTGGTAAATACTGAAGAGACTTTCCAGCCAGAAACAAGAGAAGAACCAGTTGAGGGGGAGCATGAAGAATCACATCAAAGTGATAACTCAAATTCTGATAGTGACTCAGCTGAAAATTCTGAATCAAACTCTGATGACTCAAACTCTGATAGTCCAAAATCTGACAGTTCAAACACTGAGCAGTCACATTCAGGGGGAGCCTCAGAGAATGAAGAAAGACACCAAGAAAATCAGGAGAACATGGATCGAGGGGGAGGATCAAATTCTGAGAGAAGTCATTTGCCTTCAGCTAGGAAATGGATCAAATCTCACACACCTGATTTGATTATTGGTGATCCAGATGTAAGAGTAAGGACAAGAAGTGCAACAACAAATGAATGTCTGTTTCATGCATTCTTGTCACAAACTGAGCCAAAGAAGGTTGAAGAAGCTCTTAAAGATGCTGACTGGATAACAGCAATGCAAGAAGAGTTAAATGAATTTGAGAGAAATGTAGTGTGGACACTTGTACCAAGACCCAAGAATAGATCTATTGTTGGTACTAAGTGGGTTTTCAGAAACAAAACTGATAGTGAAGGGGTTGTTACAAGAAACAAAGCCAGACTTGTGGCAAAAGGCTATTCACAGCAAGAGGGAATAGATTATGATGAGACTTTTGCTCCAGTTGCCAGGTTGGAGGCAATAAGGATGTTTCTTGCTTATGCTTCTCACAAGAAATTCAAGGTTTTTCAAATGGATGTGAAAAGTGCTTTTCTGAATGGAAAACTTGAAGAAGAAGTGTTTGTTGAACAACCACCTGGTTTTGTAGATCCAAAATATCCAGACCATGTCTACAGGTTAGACAAGGCACTCTATGGACTTAAGCAGGCACCAAGAGCATGGTATGAAACTCTGGCTCAATTTCTCTTAGAAAGTGGGTTCAACAGAGGTATAATTGATAAAACTCTGTTTTATTTCAAATCTGAAAGTGACTTGCTTTTAGTTCAGATATATGTTGATGACATTATTTTTGGATCTATTAATGATAAACTCTGTAAGAAGTTTGCCAAGCTCATGCAGTCCAGGTATCAAATGAGCATGATGGGAGAGCTTAGTTATTTTCTAGGCTTACATGTGAAGCAAACAGATGACGGTATCTTTATCAATCAAGCAAAATATACCAGAAATCTTCTCAAGAAATTTGGCATGCTTGACTGTTCATCTGCAACAACTCCCATGGCTACTGCAACTAAATTGGACAAAGATACAGGGTCACCAGTAGATATGACAAGCTACAGAGAAATGATTGGCTCTCTTCTCTATTTAACAGCAAGTAGACCTGATATCATGTATGCAACATGTCTGTGTGCAAGATTTCAGGTAGATCCAAGAGAACCACATCTAACAGCTGTGAAGAGGATTTTTAAGTATCTCAAGGGCACTATAACTTTAGGGCTGTGGTATCCAAGAGAATCAGATTTCAACCTACTTGGCTACTCTGATGCAGACTTTGCAGGCTGTAAGATTGACAGAAAAAGCACCAGTGGAAGTTGTCAATTTCTTGGTAACAGACTTGTTTCTTGGTACAGTAAGAAACATAAATCAATATCCACATCTACAGCTGAAGCAGAGTATATTGCTGCTGGTAGCTGTTGTGCACAGATTCTATGGATGAAGAATCAACTGCTGGATTATGGATTGAGGTATAGCAAAATACCTATTTTCTGTGATAATCAAAGTGCTATTGCAATGATAGGTAATCCAGTACAACACTCAATGACCAAGCACATCAGCATAAGGTATCACTTTATCAGAGAGCATGTAGAGGAAGGCAACATTGAGCTACACTTTGTGTCTACAGAACAACAACTTGCAGATGTCTTCACCAAGCCTTTGAGTGAAGCTACATTTACAAGACTGGTCAATGAACTAGGAATGGTCTCTGGTTTTGACTAGAGAAGTTGGTTAGACTCAAAATTTTACTTATGTAATGTGTTGCTCATATTTCTGTGAATTGTTAAGTGCTATATGAACTTTGTTGATTAAACTCTGTTATGCATACTCTGTTAACATGTTTTTGTTTAAACACTGTTAAACTCTGTCAGCATGTCTGTATGTCATACACTGTTAAAATGTTTGATAAACTCTGTGAATTCTGGATTGATTATTGTCTGGATGAAAACACCAATGAAGAAATATGTATGAAGCATGATTCTCAGTAATTAAATCATGACTCTTTCTGAGTCACTGTGATCTAATCAGAACTTGTGCAGTAAGTTAACACAACATGATACTGTTTCATATTTATAGCATCTCTTAGTTTATTTGGTCCTAAACTCTGAGTCTATGAATACTATGTGCATTGCCTCTCATAAATAACTTCTGATATTGATGAACTCTAAACTCTGATTAGTGACACTCTGTTCCCAAGACATATACATGGTTCTTGATGATTCCTTGTTTGCACTTGTGAAAATTATAAAACTTGAGATGTGTCATTGTTTAGTTTGGTGAGTACCAATTCATGTCTGCACCCTGTGAGAATTTGAGCCAAGTAAGTGATTGATACATTTTATATCAATCAGATTTTATTGTTGTGTGATGTTCATCAGTGAGTATGTTGCTTTAGAACTTGTTTTAAACCATTTTTAGACTGCATGATATGTGTGTGCATGAAAATGATAAAGGCACTAGGATTTACCATATTTCTCCAAACAGTGTTCATAAATTCCACCCTTAGTAAACCACTTTGAGCCTCATTAACTGCTCCTTTTAAACTCTGATGTATTTAAGAGCAGTTATATTCTTTTGGAAATTCAAGAGCAAGCAGGTGAGAGTTTCTCTACAAAGGAAAATTTCCTTAGTGGATATATATACATAAAAAAGGGGGGGAACGTATATATGCTGATCATATTGTACAATTATGTACTAAAAGTGCAACTGAACACCTTGCTCTATTAAATTGTTCAGTTAGCAATTTATTCTATTATTTTTCTTTCTTCTCACCTGTTTGATTTTAAACAAATTACACCCTTGGATAAAGTCCTTTTGATTTGTGCATACATGTACTAAAAGTAGTGTAGATTTGGTGGACAATCAAGCATATGGTAGTATCTGGTTTTACTGATTGAACTTGAGTGTAAACACTTCACCTAAACACTTGTGTGCTTTGAGAGTTTGTGAGTTTATCAAATCCCTGACATGTTATTCACTGAATGATGCTTTGATATCTATCTCTTGATCTTTTTGTCTAGAAAGACTGTGTGCTTACTTGGATAATCATGGACATCAAAGGGAATAGGAGTATTCAGATTTATGTATTTAAGTTACTACAGAGTTTAGCTTTCATCAAATAATCAGTGTTTACTATGAGAGTTTGTGCATTCAGTGTTTATTGATTTGCTTTATGGATTTTATGAAAAATTAGATGCTATAAAAATTAATTTGGTAACCTCTGCTACACACACACACATATATTCACAACTGTGCAATTTTTGAAAGGGTTTCAGTGATAAAGTTGGAAAATTGATAAACGCTGTTGAATTGTGTTCAGTACTCTAAGCTAAATTTTCATTGAGATAATTTGAAAATTTTGGAGTAAATAGAGTGTTTGACAACTGTTAATAAGCGTAAATGTGTTAAAGTGTCTTGGTAATAGGAAAGATAGCGGTGATAATTGGTATTTTACTGTGCATGATTAATTGATCCGCTGGATGATTGACACGTGTTCCACTCACCCATTATTGTGTCCCACTCACACATTACTCTAGGAACGGTTGTGTGTTTTAAATGCACAAACGATTGGGTTTTAATTTTTAATTACAACTCTAATCATTTTTTGTGTATATCGATTCATTTTTTTTACTCTCACCTTTACATCCACTCATATTCACTTTACTAAACCACAGAGTTATTTTTGTATTTTTCACTTTGACATTTTCACAAACACCTTTCCTACATACCATTTTCACTGTCATTTCTTGCTCTTTTCTTGACTTAATGGCTACTAAACCTTTTACATCTCTTGGTCTTCGTTTTGTTCCTAACAATTTTGCAGCCCCACTCCATCATGAACGTGTTCCAGAAGCGTTTCATCTTATGCAGAACTTTCTCCGTGACTCTGAGATTGGGCAAGCGTTGATTGAACCAGCTGTTCTATCTGCATCTCAGATTGCTACTTTCTGGTAGAACTCACAATATGTGGATGGAGGAGAGAATGGGACTCCGATTATAATCTTTACAAATGATGAAAAAGAGTTTGTGATTACTCCACAGACTATCAGAGAAACCATGGGGTTCGATACTCACACCTCATATGTTGTTGTTGCTGAACAGAATCTGTGGGAAATTCTAACAGAGATTGGGTACATGGAATCTCTTGCAAAGCTAGGCAGTGTGAGAAGGCCAAATCTTAGAAAGGAATGGAATTTTTTCTTTGACTACATCACCAGAACATTCCAGAAGAAGGTCACAAGCTGGGATGCCATTCCTATGGATAGTCTGCAAATTGGGTATTCTCTACTCTATGGCAGTAATTTTGATTTTGGTCGTTATGTTTTAATGAATTTAGGTGATAAACTGTAAGAGTCTACTACAGTTTACTTTGCTAGATTTTGTCAACTATTATATATTCAATGCCTGTGTATCTTGGTTAGATATTGATGAAGCTGATGTGATTCAGCCCTTTAAAGTCAATAAGAGAATATTCTCTGATATGACTAATAAGGATGCTGGTAAAGAGAATCTACCTGCTTTTGTTTTGCCACTTGCTCTACAGAATTTTCTCAACCAACCTCAAGATCCACAACAACCAGATGAACATCAACCTGAACCCTTAAACACTGAACACCAACCTGAGCCAACACCCACAAACACTATACCTACTCCATCACAACAACCACAACCTTCACCAATCATTGAACCAATAAACTCTGAACCTCGAGTCACTACTACTCAACCTCAACCACAATCTAGACCAAAAAGGCAAATACATAATGCACAGAATACAAGGCATTCCAAGGCTAAACAGACATCTGCTGGAGCTGTTTATACCAGAAGAATCATTCAAAGGGCAAATAGACCTTCATCACCATCAGTTGATGACAAATCTAGTGAAGAAGAAGAGGTAGTTGAAGTGTCTCAAGCTAAAAGGAGGAAGTTGATACTTGCAGAATCTGATGAAGAGCAAGTTTTTGAAGCTCCAGAGGACTATTCCTGCTGTTGAGATAGAGGTTATCATATAACCTACTGTAGCAGACACAACTTTCAGAATTGATGAATCAGTATTAGCTGAGGTTCAGACTGAGAAAGATGACAGAGCTGAGTTATCTGCAATGGAAGAGTTTGATGAGAATTTCATTCCATTTTCTTTTGAAGTTGAAGCATCTACTCCAACACCCATGGCTGGCACAAACTCTGTTGATACTAGTGTTGCAGATCAGCCTATTGTAGTGCTAGAAGATACAGAGGTTGCATCTCACACAGAGTTATTCTCTGATGCACATCAAGTTTTTTATCATGGTGAGGAAATTGATCAACCAGCAAAAGTTGTTTCTTCAGAGCATGAACAAGTTGATCAAGGAAAACAAGTTGCTCAAGAAAACCAAGATGCTCAAGAACAAGTTGTTGAATTCAGTGAAAAAATTGCCTCAGTTGCACATACAGATGAGTCTGATAATGATTCTTCTGAAGCAATGAGTACAGGAGCTGATAATGATCAAATTCAAACTGATGGACAAAAAACAGGGGAGATTCCAGACTTTGCTGGACCTTCTGTACGGGACATTGAAGATGAATATCTGGCAAGGCAAACTGCAGATTGGTACAAAGCAGACTGCATATTTCCTCCTGGCAGAGCAGCTACTTTTCTCAAGGATAATTCTCAGAAGATTTCAAATCCTGATATCCTCACTTGTCTCCAAGGAACAGTGATTCAAGTTAAGTCTTTAAATCACAGGTTTGATGAAAATCAAAAAGCACTTATTGATCTCAGAACTGAGGTTGCTACTCATGAGGAGAAAACTCAAAGCTGTTTTAACAATTTTCAAAGGCACAGCAGACTTTCACTAAAAGATTAAGTAAAGTTGAACAGAATCAGACTTTGCTCACTGAAAAGGTTGACTCTATTGCAAACTCTCTTGAGTTAATAACATCTCTTTTGATTCAAGATGGTGATGATGTCAAAAAGGGGGAGAGAATTGCTAGAACTAAGTGCAAGCAGTCTCAAACTCTGACAAAGAGGGATCATCTGGATGATGAAGGTACAAATCCAGAGAAGAGATCAAGAAAGTTTGATAAGTCTGATGCAAATCCAAGATTTGGAAGGTCTACAAGAGTAGTAAATACAAATCTTCAGAGTACTTCTACTTTAAGAGAAAAGGATTTGTCATTCTCTGACAATCCACAAACAGATGAAGAATTGGCTGCTAAGATTTTTCTTAGAGAAAATGCTGAGGGTGTTACACTTGAAGATGTTCATGCTGAGGAGATGTTTTTACAAGAAGAACAAATCAACGAACATCACTCATTGCTAATTCAATAAGAGGATATATGCAGAGAGCCAAAGCTTTTACTGGATCAAAGACTACTGAAGAGTATGTGCCTAAGTACAGAGATTATCGTGGGAGACTGATTGAAATGCAGAAGAACAGTGCTAGATTGAAGACTGATCTTGGTGTAACAGTTCTGGATTTCAATTCGAAATCTAAACAGGCATATTTCATCAAGCTGGGAAATGATATGAGGAAGAACAAAATCTACTCTCTAAGAGCTGCAATTTATCAGACTGGAGATAATGACCCTCAGTTGAGAGAAATCAAGCAAATTATGCAGAGAGAGCTGGAAAATGCAGAAAGAAGGTTACTCATTGACTACCTTAGAACAACATCAGATCTTGAGGAGGTTAGGTAGAAAGAGTTTGTAAGTAATTCTGATTTTCTGTAGATTTTGTTAAGTCAAGATTAAACTCTGCTTAAATGTTAAACACTGTGATTATAATAGATTGTTTTGACATCATTAATTATTGTGAACTTGTGCATTTTTACTAATGAACAAGTTGGGGGAGATTGTTAGATATAATTGATGTGATTTAATGTCAGTGTTTAAGTGTACCAGGGAAACAGAGTTTAACTTGTTAATGAAAGCAGTCACAACAGAGTTTGAGTAAACGCTGACAGAAGGAAGCGCAAACGCTGACAGAAGGAAGCGCAAACGCTGCTGACTGGAAGCGCAACAGAGTTTGTTAAACTCTGTAGCGGAAGCGTCTGAGAGTCAATAGAGATTGAGGATTAATTCAAGATAAACATGGAAGCAATATCTTTGAAGATTGGATAGCTGTCAAAGAGATTGAGTTGACTTAGAAGACGTGTAGCAATCGTAATTGATATCAATTGTATAGCTTAATTATAGGAAAATCAATTAACGATTGTACGTAGCTGTATATCTTATAAATACAGTTAGGTTAACCCTAGAAGGGTATCGAACATTGAGAATATCATTCATTGTAACCTAAGCAGCTCTCTGTGATATTTTACATCACTGAGAGAGAAGTTAATACAAAAACAGTTTTTAAATTGTTATTAGCTCATACTTTATTGATTATTAGTGTGTATTCGGCCTAACATATTCTTTCCATATCATAGGGTTTCTCACTTGCAATTTTAGTCATCATAGAAGATCTTTCAGCATCAGCCATCATAGCTCCTGAGTCATCCAACCTCTGACTAGATGGTTCTTGTGTTGCAGTGACTATGATCTGATCTGTCCTACTATCCACCACTGGTGCAATAGTATCCCCTGTTAACTTATTTTCTCTATCTACTTCCTCCTGTTGTTCACCTTGAGCTGAAGCATCTTCAATAATGACATCTTTATCAAATAAATATGCATGAAGTGATTGAAGTGCAACATGCTTTGAGAGTCCAAATTTCTTGACTAATTTCCTTCTGATAGATACATAGAAAGACATCTTCATTAAGTCAAGTCTTTGATGTAGAAGTCTATATTCTTCTGGAAACGAAAGTTTTGGTACTCTTTCAATTAGAAAATCTAGAACAAGCCTGGACAACTTCACTTTGATAGAAATAACTCTCATAGCCAGTCTGTATGATAGTGTAGTTTCCCATGAAGAATCAATATCAAGATCTCTATTGTCATTTACTGACTGAATTGTATCTTCATTTGTAGAAACCTGCATGATATTAGTAGGACTAGACTCTGTGTGTGTAGGTGATAATTGAATCTTTCTCCTTGTTCTCCTGGTATAGTGAGCAAAAGATTTATCCTGAGAAGACTCAAGAGGTGTAGACACAGAAATGATCTTGGGATGAGATCCTTTTTCAATAGACACAGTCTTTTGAGAGACAGTATCCAGTAATTGTTTTCCCTTTTTAAGTACTACAGCCTTTTGAGAGACTGCAGCCTGGTTGTGACTAGGTGCTTCATCTCTTTGTCCTAGCTTAGAAAGTTGAATTGCAACCTTCAATTCTTCTCTCTCATCAAGAGTTATATTATCATCATCTTCACTAGAACTACTACTACTACTACTACTTGACACAACAAATCTTCTCTTTCTTACAACTGATGTCTTTTGAGAAACACCAGAGGTTGGTTTCTTTGAAACAATAGGCTGTTGATCAAAACTTGGTTCTTGAATTATTTCAGAGACTATAATGTTTTGGGCTACTTGGGTAGCACTACAAGAAATTTGGCCAATTATGACGGAATCAATTTTCGCGCCCAACATACGACGAAATCTCAAATCTGTCGTAAATTTCGCGCCAAACTTATGACGAAAATGAAATTCGTCGCAAGATAATTATTTTATTAATAAAATTTAGCTCCGAACAATTAAAATTTAATTGAAAAATAATTGCAGTGAACTTGCGACGAATTGTTCGTCATAAATTCATTTTAGTAGTGAACTTACGACGGAATTTCTGTCGTAAATTTTGCTATTTTAATAAAATTAAATTTTTTAAAAAAATACTTTTTCTGATGGTTCACTTGCATAATTATCAGTAACAGGTAAGCGAAGTACTGAATTAACAACTGATTCAGTAATGTCAAAAGTACCTTGTCCTAAGTGTAGAACAATCTTACCTGATTGACTCTGAGTAGAATCAATTACCTCAGCATTCTCCCAAGCTTGTGAAACAGCAGCTTGATTTATTTCTGGAGATGCTGCCAATGCATAACGCAAAGGTCCAATAGCCATTAAATCCATCACAGGATGAAAATCAGCTGATACTCCTTTCTTGCTGGTGATTGGTGCAACATGATTATTAGTTATAAAATCAAAGTCACCAAACTTGAAAGCTACTGATTTAGGTAGACTTCTTTGAGCTGCCATTTTTTATCTGAAAAGAACTTGAGAAATTTTGAAATTGATTAGAGATTTTGAGCACTTGAATGAATGTTTTTGCCTTTGAAAATACGAATTAGAAGTTAGCAATAAACAATCAGAGTCTCAAAATAAAGATATATTAAAAAATCCTTCAAACCCACCAACCCACGTTGACACGTAGGTTGACAGGTGTAAGTCCCTGAAAAATGTAGTTTACCCACGATTTTTGGAAAATAAAATCCAAAAATGATTTTAATTAAATAAATCAGGGTAAAATCAAAATAAAATCAATACTGATCAGCTTCATTTTCTAATGTGATCTCTTTCACCAAGATAATCACAATTCTCAATGTGATTAATAAAAATAATAATCAATCCTGATGAAATCAATCTCGCTTTCCTGATCACTATCGTCCTGATTTCAAAGATTAAATGGAGTTCCAGGTGGCAATTTTAGAATTTAACCTGAAAAGAACATCAATAATCCAAACAAAAATATTTTGTTAGATTGTCAAAATATCTTGGAAATATGAGAGGGTCAGTCATACGTATAGATATTTACGCAGATACATTGAATATTTCACAATGACTATTCAGCTTTTCAATCTTTCCTTTATAAACGCTTGATGTCTTTTGCCTTTCTTAACTCCAAAAACCACACAAAACTTCTCTAACAAAATATTCTATATCAATTATTGATAACTCCAAGACCCGATCGTGTGCCTCCTCTGCCTTTCCCACTCCTGGTAGGAGGTGAAGCAGGTGGTTGGGTGTCTGCAAAACAACACCGGGGGGGGGGGGGGGGTTTGAGTCCCGCGACGCCTCTGGCGTGAGAATAAGTGACGGCTTTGGGAGAATAAAAGATAAGGACTAGAGTATCTAATTATGGAGGGTGCGTGTATCTGAGTGTGTGTAAAAGAGAATGTAACCCCTAAACCTTCTTTCCTTGGTCAATTTATAGGCCAAGGATTAGGGTGTAGGGGTTGGTACCTTTAATCATGAGCGTTGGATCCTAGGTAGGTAGAACACTTGGGGCTTGCGGATGCATGACACATGACCAGGAGAATAATTGTGGCGGCGTGTGCCAATGGCATGTCAGCATGTGGATTGATAGGACTTGATTGTGCCAACCCTAGGATTCCCTTATCTATCGTTGTCATGTGGGACCATAGTCATGACTCGTGTCTACCATATCTAGTAGTATTATCTCACGCGTCCTGAGCCTGGGCTGTGAATCCTTTAGCTTAAGCCCAATGCGGACTAAGGGTAACCAGGTCTAAGGTGGACCTGGGCTGAGGCCAGTCGGGACTGGTTGTAGCCCATCAGTCGGGACTCGTTGTAGCCCATCAGTCGGGACTAGTTGTAGCCCATCAGTCGGGACTTGTTGTAGCACCTCAGTCGGGACTCATTGTAGCACCTTGGTCGGGACTCATTGTAGCCTATCAGTCGGGACTAGTTGTAGCCCACCAGTCAGGACCTGTTGTAGCACCTCAGTCGGGACTCATTGTAGCACCTCGGTCGGGACTCATTGTAGCCTATCAGTCGGGACTAGTTGTAGTCCACCAGTCAGGACTCGTTGTAGCCCATCAGTCGGGATTAGTTATATCCTATCATTTGCCCCCCACTCCCTTATGCGGATTTTCCGTATGAGGGAGTAGAATTCTGAATAGTAATGTTGTATTTTCCACAAGTCCAAAGCTTGAAAGACTTTGGGTAACTTAGAAAAATTTGGCTGAATTTTGCCCCACAGTCCGAGTTGGTGACACGGGAAGCAACCGGGACTAATGGTAATTAGGATTTTGCCCCCCAGTCGGGGTTGGTGATAGGGGAAGCAACTGGGACTAAGGGTAATTAGGACTCCAGGGAAATTTTTTCGTAAGTAATATTGTATTTTGTTCTTGCCCCCGGTCTCAATGCTGCCTATGGCTCCGGACCGAGGTCTTTTTTATTTTTCTACTTAGGAAATTTTTCCATAAATAGGATTGTTTTTTGCTCTTGCCCCGGTCTCAATGCTGCCTATGGCTCAGGACCGGGGTCTTTTTTGCTTTTTGCACTTAGGAAATTTTTCCACAAGTAGGATTGCTTTTTGCTCTTGCCCCGGACTCAATGCTGCCTATGGCTCAGGACCGGGGTCTTTTTCGCTTTTTGCACTTAGGAAATTTTTCCATAAATAGGATTGCTTTTTGCTATTGCCCCGGTCTCAATGCTGCCTATGGCTCAGGACCGGGGTCTTTTTCGCTTTTTGCACTTAGGAAATTTTTCCATAAGTTGATTGCATAATGCTTTTGCCCCGGTCTCAATGTTGCCTATGGCTCCGGACCGGGTGGTTTTATTTATTTTTCCACTTAGGAAATTTTTCCATAAATAGGATTGCTTTTTTGCTATTGCCCCGGTCTCAATGCTGCCTATGGCTCAGGACCGGGGTCTTTTTTGCTTTTTGCTCTTAGGAAAGTTTTCCATAAGTAGGATTGCTTTTTGCTCTTGCCCCGGTCTCAATGCTGCCTATGGCTCAGGACCGGGGTCTTTTTCGTTTTTTGTACTTAGGAAATTTTTCCACAAGTAGGATTGCTTTTTGCTCATACCCCGGTCTCAATGCTACCTATGGCTCAGGACCGAGGTCTTTTTCGTTTTTTGCACTTAGGAAATTTTTCCATAAATAGGATTGCTTTTTTGCTATTGCCCCGGCCTCAATGCTGCCTATGGCTCAGGACCGGGGTCTTTTTCGCTTTTTGCTCTTAGGAAATTTTTCCATAAGTAGGATTGCTTTTTGCTCTTGCCCCTGTCTCAATGCTGCCTATGGCTCAAGACCGGGGTCTTTTTCATTTTTTGTACTTAGGAAATTTTTCCACAAGTAGGATTGCTTTTTGCTCTTACCCCGGTCTCAATACTGCCTATGGCTCAGGACCGGGTTCTTTTTCTTTGTTACCGACGGCTGGGGTCCTGGGCTTCATTTTTTCTTATTGCTCCGGGCTATTCTTTAGTCTTCGTCTAGAGTTGTCATCCCCTAGTTCGATGATTTCAGTTTAAGCAACAGGTTCAACTTTGGCTTGGTCCTTCTTAGAGACGGAATGTTGGACCCGGGCTTGGGCATTTTGAGCCAGTAGGTCTGGGCTTCAACAGTCAGGGCTCATGCAACCTACTCTACGGTAGTCATGCCCCATGTAGCCTTCTCTTCGATAGTCAGGACTCGGGTACCCTGGGCTTCGGTAGTCAGGGCTCCAGTACCCTGGGCTTCGGTAGTCAGGGCTCCAGTACCCTGAGCTTTGGTAGTCTGGACTCGGGTACCCTAGGCTTCGGTAGTCAGGACTTCTTTAGCCTGGCCTTCCTTAGTCAGGGCTCTGGTAGCCCGGGTTTCAGTACATCCAGATTGCTTCTGCTATATCCTCTCTGCTGAGGTTTTCCATGTGCATTGCGGCTAGCTGCACATCAATGTACTTGTATCGGTTCACTTCAATTTCAATTCTTGCATCTCCGGATCCGATTCCTATCCTCTCTAGAACCGGGGTGCAAGTAGCCGGGACTAGGGGTAGGTCTGAGACCGGATTCGGAACTTGTAACTGAGCACTGGTGGATTGCCTCTGGGTGGATTTACTTCTCCTTGGCATGATTTCAACATGGCAAGATTTCAACATGATATATACTCTGGTGGATTCCTTGGTCTATTTATAGTCAGGACTCGAGTACCCTAGGCTTCGATAATCAGGACTTCTGTTGCCTGGGCTTCGGTAGTCAGGACTCGAGTACCCTGACTTCGGTAGTCAGGACTCGAGTACCGTGGGCTTCGGTAGTCAGGACTCGAGTACCTTGGGCTTTGGTAGTCAGGACTCGAGTACCCTGACTTCGGTAGTCAGGACTCGAGTACCGTGGGCTTCGGTAGTCAGGACTCGAGTACCTTGGGCTTTGGTAGTCAGGACTCGAGTACCCTGGGCTTCGACAATCAGGGCTCCTGTAGCCTGGGCATAGCCTCTGGGTGGATTTACTTCCCCTTGGCATGATTTCAACATGATATGGTTTTCGACCCAATAATCTTTACAAAGAGCAAGTTTGATAACATACCTGGTTTTTTTTTTTTGGGAGCAACGTATGTATGCACGTATTTATAGTTCGAAACAAGAGTAAGCCAAGACTTTTAACAAATCAAGCAGTCATGACTATAGATCTAGCTATTAATCGGGACTGAAGGCTAAAAATTACACCTTTATCAAGTGCAAGTAACAGATCTGGGCTAATAGAGGCTAGACGGGACTAAAAACATGCATACATAGTCGGAAGGTGTAAAGGTTGCATTTTTATCAAAGGTTGAGGTGGTTTTAGATCTTTTTGGTTTTGGTTAGGACTCTTTTTCAAGAGTTTGGCTGGAGTCGAGTCCAGTGGCACCCAGACCAAAGGACAGAGCCCCCCTCCTTCTAGCGTCAATGATAACTCCAAGACCCGATCTTGTGTCTCCTCCGCCTTTCCCACTCCTGGTAGGAGGTGAAGCTGGTGGTTGGGTGTCTGCAAAACAACACCGGAGGGGGGTTTGAGCCCCGCGGCGCCTCCGGCGTGAGAATAAGTGACGGCTTTGGGAGAATAAAAGATAAGGACTAGAGTATCTAATTATGGAGGGTGTGTGTATCTGAGTGTGTGTAAAAGAGAATGTAACCCCTAAACCTTCTTTCCTTGGTCAATTTATAGGCCAAGGATTAGGGTGTAGGGGTTGGTATCTTTAATCATGAGCGTTGGATCCTAGGTAGGTAGGACACTTGGGGCTTGCGGATGCATGACACATGACCAGGAGAATAATTGTGGCGGCGTGTGCCAATGGCATGTCAGCATGTGGATTGATAGGACTTGATTGTGCCAACCCTAGGATTCCCTTATCTATCGTTGTCATGTGGGACCATAGTCATGACTCGTGTCTGCCATATCTAGTAGTATTATCTCACGCGTCCTGAGCCTGGGCTGCGGGTCCTTTAGCTTAAGCCCAATCCGGACTAAGGGTAACCAGGTCTAAGGTGGACCTGGGCTGAGGCCAGTCGGGACTGGTTGTAGCCCATCAGTCGGGACTCGTTGTAGCCCATCAGTCGGGACTAGTTGTAGCCCATCAGTCGGGACTTGTTGTAGCACCTCAGTCGGGACTCATTGTAGCACCTCAGTCGGGACTCATTGTAGCCTATCAGTCGGGACTAGTTGTAGCCCACAAGTCAGGACCTGTTGTAGCACCTCAGTCGGGACTCATTGTAGCACCTCGGTTGGGACTCATTGTAGCCTATCAGTCGGGACTAGTTGTAGTCCACCAGTCAGGACTCGTTGTAGCCCATCAGTCGGGATTAGGTATATGCTATCAATTATGACATGATTTTTCTATTCTATATCAATTAGAATATGTTTTTGTGCCGATGTCGTAGTTTAGAATATTATATATTAGTGTTTAAATATTAAAATAAACAGGATATAATCTAGATCGTTAATTAAAGTTTAGATCTAACGATCAATATTTATTTGACGATAATACTAACAACCAAATATCCAACTTATGCTTATAGGATATTGGATAGGATATAAATTTTGTTAAGGAAAGAAAAATCATTCTCGTAGTTTTTCTTTTCGAAAGACCATTCTCGTAGTTCAATCATCTTAAATATGGGCTTTAAAACTGAGAGTTTTTGATCCATTATAAAACTGGGCTTCGAATAAAAGGGTCCTGTAGGCTAATCTAAAAAGTAGTTCCAGTACTGTCGGTCACGCTTCGTGAGTGTCCCATCCTCTTGCTGAAAATTGATAGCCCAATTTGTATATATAATTTTTGGCTAATTGAGAGAACATTTTTTCGTTTGTTTCGTTTTTGTTTTGTAAAAGAGAGTAAAAGGTGTAAACATAAGGAAAATAATTTAGGGTATTTTTAAAATGGAAGAAGGATCAGGAATATTTTGGATGGAAGGGATGACTAGGATAGGTCAGTCGCAAATGACTGAGATGATCAGTTCAGACTGGACATGAATTTTGCTAATAATTTCAACAAAGAATATTCACTGTTAATCGTCACCTTGTACTACAAAGAAGATCAGGTCATTCCAACAATTAATCTAATCTATAAAATTTATTTAATTTGTCCTAGTACGTCTAATGATAGGCAGGACGGAATCAAGGAGCAATCTAGGTTTGGACCGACTAAGTCGAAAAGTTTAATAACTTTTTTTTTTTTTTTTAGAATCCCGATTTTTAGTTAAAAATGAGTAGAAACTTTTAACTAAGCCCGCGTTAGCATCAAAATATGAAAAATGCTAGAGGTACCAATCCGATTATTTAAGGATTTTAGGACTAATTCGTAGCGATCATCGATCTATTTTTTGTGTTTTTGTTCGTAGATGTGTGGTCTCTTTTTCTCTTTCTTTCTTTCTTCTATTTATTTATCTCGTTCTTCCTTCGGTGCTGACAGTCTACTGCTAGAGTTGGCAACTCACTTATGCTATAAAAATATGTGGGTTGCCAGCCGAAAAGCCCGGGATGAATGTGTCGGAGCAGTTATATATTTTCTACGACTTTGCGGCGAGGATCGGAACGGGTCTCTCTAATCCGAAAGGGGTACCAATCCTTAGGATCGTAAGGAATTAAGGAAAGAATTGGGAGCCATCAGTACAAATGCATGGATATACTTCTTACTCCCAAGCTAGCAAATGGATGAAACTATTATTATCACTAGCTTGTTAGAAGAAAGAATCCTGTATGGGATGTATGGACTGTCTATTGTTAGGACAATTCAAAAAGTTTGAAAGTAACATATATTACTTTTTTGTATTCCTCTCCAAGTCGCTTTATGGGAGCTAGCTGCAATAGTTCCAAACGTTGATTGATTTTATATCAACTAGGTAGATACGATAAAACATTTTGAAATTTGAGGTTAAGATTTCAGCATGATCTCACTCCACGTCGCCCCCCAAATTCAAAAAAATTCAGTTTATCTCGAGTAAAATACCTTACATTCCATCCACCGGCCCACGGCTATATTTATCACATTGCATGGTAACTTAATCAAATGGAGAAATTGCATGATAATTCAATATTTGACACATTTGTTAAAGTTTTTTCATTTTTCGTTTATTTTGGTGCGTCTTAAATGTCTAACTATAAGAAATCACCTATTCATACATCAATAATTTGCTTATGAAACGAGGAATGAAAGTTTATTACAAAATGTATTAGAACCTCGTTCTCATGTTAAACAAGTTGAAATCTCGTGATCCAAGCGGCCAAGCCATAACAAAGAAAATGCAAATCGATGTATGAATGTTTAGGGCCCGTTTGGGAAATCTTATTTTTCAGAAATAAGTTACTTATTCTGGAAAAAAGTTAGGAAATATGTACTTTTTTCTGAAATAAGTAACTTATTTTTGCAAGATAACAAATATTAAACTCCCCATGCACATTTTTGTCTAAAAAAATGTATGTAAACACGAAATTTTTTCCGAAATAAGTAACTTATAAGTTGATCTCAGAATTTGCCAAACGGCCCCTTAGTTTTGCAAGTTAGTATTTCCCAATGGGTAGGTAGGTAATGAAGGGCCAATATTAGGCTAACAAAGAACATACATACATTCATCCAGTACATTGGAAAAATCATCAAGTTCACAAATGAGATAAGATAATGAGTTGGTGCCACGTGTCACACCAATTGGGGTGCCTACTGATAAGGTACTCAATCCAAGTTTGCGCTCACTATGTGGCTACCATATCACAGTGTCAGTCTCAGTAATTCAGTGGCCAAAAAATGCCCATATTTTACTGGATAGAATTTGCGACTATTCGACACCAGAGGTAACTTAAGTGGCCTATATATGTTGAATGTCTAAGCAGAGCTACCCCTCTTAAACATCAAGATAGCACACAATCAAATGGCTTCTTCAATGATTTCATCAGTAGCTCCCGTTACCCGTGCCACCCCTGCTCAGGCTAGCATGGTGGCACCTTTCACCGGCCTAAAGTCCGCGGCTGCTTTCCCAGTCACCCGTAAGCTCGAAAACGACATTACCTCCGTTGCAAGCAACGGTGGAAGAGTTCAGTGCATGAAGGTACATTTTGATTCACCAACCCTAGTAGCTGCTACATTTTATTTTAATCGGTCTATTCTAGTGTTACTTTTAGTGTAGTACTCCCTCCGTCCCGGCCAATTCTTTACATGAGGGCTGGGTACGGAGACCAAGAATAGTGGGTGTAATATTGTTAAAATAAATGAAGTAGTGGGTGTAATAGTGATTTTATTGTTAAAATAAGTGAAGTAGTGGGTGTAATAGTGTAAAGTGTTGAAAAAGTGAAGTGAAGTAGTGGATGTAGTAATGTATTTTATTGTTAAAAGTTACTATTTTTGGTAATGTAAAGAATTGGTGGGACGTCCCAAAAAGGAAATTGTAAAGAAATGGATGGGACAGAGGGAGTACATGTTAATTTGCTTGTTTTTCTAAAAATGGGAACAGAGTCTTTTTACAATGAACCTAAAAGAATATACTAGGATACTATAATTTGCTAATCACGACAAAAGGATAACTTAATTGTCATAATCAACCATATATACGATTAATAGTAAGTTTTAATTTTGTGATTTGACGTACGGTTGATATTTTTATGAAAGTGAAAGGTAATTCTTTTTTAATATTTGTAAATTAGCGGACAAATTTATTTCTCTTTAAAATAAACTATGCATTGTAAATAATGTTGTTCTTACTATGCTACTAATGCTGATAGAAACATCAAGGACGTGACTACTTAATTAGCTTTAGAGATGAATCCTTGAATTCCCACATAAGTTTAAACGTTAGAATATTATTATAAGATCCTGGTAAGGCATTCTTCTAAAACCTTAACCTTTGCGGAACAATATATCCTGTATTGTTTTTCTAGCAGAATATGTTTAGGGGTCCAAGGACTCGAGTATATATAATTGAGACTCCGTAAAACTCAACTCTCTCGTAGGTATTACTAGTGTACGTATTTGTAAATGTGATTTGCTTGAGCAATAACTTAGATGCTGTTAAGTGCAGGTATGGCCACCAATTAACATGAAGAAGTTTGAGACCCTCTCATACCTTCCTCCCTTGACTAGAGAACAATTGGCAAAGGAAGTCGACTACCTTCTCCGTTCAGGATGGGTTCCTTGTTTGGAATTCGAGTTGGAGGTCTGAAATTTATTTTCAGTTCTTCCGAAATTTCTTTATGTAATTAGTATTATCTTAGTTACAATGAATGCTAGTGATGATTAATTTATGATAATGTGAAAAAATGCAGCATGGTTTCGTGTACCGTGAGCACAACAAATCCCCCGGATACTATGACGGACGATACTGGGTAATGTGGAAGCTTCCCATGTTCGGGTGCACTGACTCTTCACAGGTGTTGGCAGAGCTCGATGAATGTGTCAAGGAGTACCCCTCAGCTTACGTCCGTATTATCGGATTCGACAACGTTCGTCAAGTGCAGTGCATCAGTTTCATTGCCCACCAGCCAGAATAAACCAACCAAGCTACTAATCTTTCATTCTAATCATGATGAGAGTTCATAGATGCTTGTTTTATTTATCTATCCCTGTTCGGCTCATAAACTCTGTTCTTTTTCCATTTTATTTCTCTTTTATTTGTATTTAATTTTGTTGTGCATCTCCAACAAGAAGGAATTGGAACTATAGAGGATTGCTATATATAACTTTTGTTGGTGATTTTTATAATCTTTCTTTACCTCCAAATTTGAAACTATTTGCTTAAATCCTGCTTATATTGAGAACAGAAGTGATTATATAAGTTGCGAGGGCAGCTAATCACATTTAAGGATTTACTTTCACTTGAAAAGATTCTTAAAACTTGTTTTTTTTTTTTTGCTAAACTTTCTTTAAACTTGTTAAATGCAAAGACCAACGTACGGTTACCAAGTTATAATACTAGTAGTAACTTATTCAATTGTCATTTGAATAATGTGATTTAAACCCGATTAATAAAAATGCCGATGAGAATTCAATCTAGATATATTAGAATTAATGCTATTCTCATTCACATTCATTTGAAATCACGTGATCCAAACGGTTCCATAGTAAACATTTATCCAAACGACTCCAAAGTAAACATTTATTGATTGAAATGATTTTTTGCTTGTGTTTAAGTATCATATATAGAAGTATTCATCCCAAACACCAGGAGAGCATATTCCAATAAACCGTAAAATTAATATTCCTACCTCCATTGGAACTGAACACCAAAATGTACTCCACCGCCACATTACTAACCTTTACAAAATATAACCAATTAACCATTCACCCAATCCATAGATAAACCCTTCTGTGTTGACCTAATTAGGTTGCCTATTGTTAAGCTGCACAACTCTGCTAAAAATTTAAGCTTTTAATTAGAATAAAAACCTAATATGTGAGTTAAGAATTTCCTATGGCGAGCTTCAAGCAATTGTCTACCAACAAAGGACAGGTTACTCAGCAAACATTTACCAATAGACGGATGGTGCCCCTTGTGCAATGAATTTCAGGAAACACACCTCCATGCTATAATTGAGTGTTCTTTTGCAGATCAATGCTGGCAGATTGCAGCATTACCAACCATAGCAGGTACATTTCGAACATTTTTCGATTGGTTGCAGCTTGTTTTCGAGCAAAGGAACAATACAGAAATTCAGAAAACAGCAATGATTAGTTGGATGATCTGGAAAAATAGAAACGATCTTATCTGGAAGCAAAGAGGTTCGGACTCCTCAGGCCTGGTAACATCAGCATTATCGATACTTGATCAGTGGAAATTTGTCCAAGACAAGTCCTTCAATAATTCAATGGGCTTTATGACCCAGAAGGACGGTGTAGAGCAATGGCAACCTCCAGAAGTCAATAGAGTTAAAATCAATACTGATGCAGCGATATTTGAGAGCCTTGACAGGTACAGCCACGCCTTAGTCATTAGAGATCATAATGGTTCTGTAATTGAAGCAAAGTCCACATGCTACCAGGGGTTAGTGAGCCCGGTTATTGCAGAAGCAATGGGTATCCGCGAAGCTCTAAGTTGGGTGAAAACAAAGCACAAACATAACGTGGATATAGAGACAGACAGCTTGGAGTTGGTGCAGTGGATTAGGAGTCCCTACACAAGTTTATCATATCTCGGAAGAATAATAGACGAGTGTAGACAACTTCTAGTGGAAGCAAAAAATCAAAACGTTAGGTTTAATTTTGTTAAACGATCTGCAAATAGAGTAGCTCACTACCTAGCGAGATACAGCTATTTACCAGCTGATCGTGTATGGCGGATTGACGACGTTCATCCTGCCTTTTCTCAAGTTTTATGTAATGATTTAAAGTTATAAAATCATCATCTTTTGGCAACAAAAAAAAAAAAACCTAATATGTGTTTGTGAGACAAGTACTACTAGATTTTTTAAGGTGACTTCAATTACAAGAAATTCTCCTAATACAAACTCGAACCCACTATAAAATTTGCTCTTTTAATTTGTATCCATGGTTTTAAGAGTTGTTAAAGTTTCAAGGATTCAAACTCAACACCGGCAGATCAAACAAGTTTTGATACTACATTAGATGATTATAGAGTCCCTGGCCTGCCATTATATCGTAGAGGAAATCATATGGGCATGCCAGTGTTCGATTCGGCTTTTTTTAACATTTTCATAGCTTATAATCTACTTATAATTTAATAAGATAATACGATATCTCCTTATATCGACTTTGTACAAAAAGATTAAAATCTTTATGAACTCAAACATCTTGGTTGTATAATTGCTATCCAAAGGATTGGAATTTTTTTGGCTCACGACTCAGACGACTTGGGCATTTTCACGGTGATGGCCCTGCTGCATTCTGCAATATTCCATGATTACTGCAGTCTGTACAAGGCCATGACCTTTTGTATGTATAAGAAGGCGTCTGCAGTGTTCTTAAGCATCCATGGCTTGCTGAAAGCCTGAAAGTCTCATCAGATTTTTTACCATTAAAAGAGTAAATTTTAAAAAAATATTACCGCAGCCAGGAGTTGAACCTGGATTAATTTTGTGTCACCAATTAGCAACGAGGCAAATAATTAACCAGTACTACTGCGGAATTTATTGATAAGAAATCAGAATGTATTTATTTAAGCATAACGAAGCAATAAACCTTTCAGAGGCCCAACCCAACAAGTCACTATTTCAGTAATAAAACTTGGGATTTAAGTGGCATGATTTACTATTACTCCTATTTATTTCCTTAATATTCCTATATGATTAAAGAAGTACGTAAATAAGAGCTCAAAAATATAATTAGGGAAAAAAGTACTACTATCACAAATTCACAGTATTCAACTGAGGAAATAATAAATATACGGAGTAGATAAATTTTATTTGTACCATGATTCATACTCGAAAGCTACTACTAGATTCCGAAGCAACTACAACCGCACATTCTGGTTAAAACAACAGTGAAGGAAAAGATTCCAGACTCCATATTACAAACATAAAACATACTCTATCCTCAGAATCTGGTAAAGGCAAACAAGCATACTTCGTAGTCGATATCATATATTTTCTTGCAGATGCAAAGCGAAAGAACAATACAATCATGAACAATGAATCATAGACAACTTGGGGATATAATTAAATATTTTAAATATATTTACACAGTGAACACATTTTTCTAACAGAACTCTCTTCATAAGCCGCCCACTAAGATTCTTAGAACCCAAAATGTGACCCTGAAAACTCCCTCCACTTTGTAATTTACATCAGAAAAGACTACTAGTGACTCCTCAATTATTTTGGTTAATGACTACTTACAGATGTTACAGACAGACGATAGATACAGACTCGATTCTTTTCTTTATAGACATGTATATACATCGGCAAAAGGATATCACTCGCTCTTCTGAAAAGTTTAATTTACTCTGCTGCATTCCAAAGTTTTAGTTTAATTCTCTTCAGATTTGTATGCTCTCTAAAGTATTCAGTCAAGGTTCTAAGCCATTGTAGGAATGCTGCAGTTGCGGCTATTCCTGTCAAGACAATCGAACCCCTCAATTCTAACCACTGGTTTGTTACCAAAATTTGCCCGACCACATGCTCCTTTCCTTGCAGACGATGACGGGGATGCTGGCACGCCAGGCTGGATAGGGACTATCCTAGGTGATATTTGTGAGACCTCGTCTCCAAATCGAGCATCCTGAATTAGTGGGTTAGAAACCCTGCTTGGCGGCGACCCACAAAAAAAAGAGGGTGGCGAGGCAGCTTGAGTGCATGATTGTTCCACTGTATAGCCACCCTGCAAAATTTTGACTTGTAATGAGCTTAATTGAAGAAACAAAGATCTTAATTTTACATAAGCATCTTCTATAAGAGACTTATTCAGAATACACATATTTACTTACTACACAAGCTCAACGTAAGCACAGGTTGAAACAAAAACATGTACCAAAATCATAGAGCACTAGATCACAAGAGCAATAAAATACGACATGTATGACATAGAAAAGATCAAGTAAGCTGCATCAAAGGCATACCCTTGATAAGATGATGTCCAAGAGCTCATTTCCCGCTTTTGATTCGCAAAAGTCTGATTGATGGCTGTTAAAATTAACAAAACATATGATTATTAAAGATGCTCTGACTTGAAGATCTTTATCATTGAAAGTGGAACAGAAAAGATTTTTAAAGGGGTGAATAATGAAAAGATCGAAATACCTCATCGGCCATCTCACAGGTCTAATTGGCTCATTAACGGGGGTGTTAATAAGCCCAAGACGTCGGGGTTTAGGACAAACCACAGTGTCTCTCTTATCCGAGATCGATACAGCAGAGCTCCTCATTTCTTCCCAGGTTGTGCTAGCGTTTTGGATCGCACAGTTATTCATGATCTTTCCGCTACCAAATTCAAACAAAACCTATATATAATTTATTAACACGAGAGTATTAGACAAAAGCTTCAAGACATTCTTAAAAATTAAGGACAACAAAGTTTTATTTTATTTGATCCTGTTTTATTCTATTAGATCTTCATAGCCAGCACATAGATTTATTTATCAGTGATCCGGTCAAAGTATCCGCGTAAATACAACATAAACAATTCGACATGCCGGCTTAGTGCTATGACTTCATCATTAAAAACTAAAAAGCTTTTGTCGACAAGGAAAATGGGATACAATCACAGCTTAGCATGTAGCATACATTTAAAAAATTCCTCAGAATAACAAAATTAATAAACTAAACTGCAGGATCATATGAACCAACTATTTCTGTCCATTAACACACATCACATACTCATGCTACATACATACAGAACACTAAATAAATTCTATTACCATTTTTTTACCAATATATAGCACAACCTGGTGTTCATTTTTGGCCAAAAATAAGTTTAAAAGATATGGAGGTAATTTTTGGCCTAAAACCACAAAATACCTAAAAAAGAACATGTTGATCATATGAAATTTCTGCTAAAATGGGTCAATTTTACATAATCTTTTAAAATACAATCCTGGGCAATCAAGATTTAATCTTCTAATTAATTAACAGAAAATCCAACAAAAAAATATACAGAAACATAAATGATCATGGTTTCGAAAGAAAAACATAAATGATCATAAATAAACATGCATAACAATTAAATTTGATGTTCTATATTACAATTAAATATGCCATATAAGAAAGAGAGAGAGAGATGGGTAGAGGATGAACCTGCGGGGGCGAAGAGTGTTGGGAGAGAGCAAAGTAGGGCTCCTCCTGCAGGGATGTTGAAAAACAAGAAAGCAGAAGAAGCAAAATGAAACGCAAAGAAGGGTCAGATATATACAACTATAAGATTTATATGGGAAGGAAAAGTAATAATAATAATCGTTGATAATATTGGATAATAAAAAAATAAATAAAACAGGGTTCCGCGAAACTCTTAAGAAAGATCAAGGACAGGGTAACATGGACACGAAGGGGCAGAAACTATATTATATAGTTGGTAAAAAATTGAGATCTGATTGAATTTAAATAAAAAAAATTGTGGAAGTCAAATTTTATGAATATAATAATTCGGGGTTGATTTGAATTTGAGTTAAACTAAAATTTGCCATGAATGACGATAATTTGATAGCTTATTAAAAATATTAATAATTGCCTTCAAAAAAATTAATACCTTATCTATCTATACTATTAATACCATTAATAAGTTATATATAATAAGCATAAGAGAGATCTTATCCAAATTTTTGGTCGTCGTCTGTCGTCACTATCAAAATCATATGATCCGTTGGATTAAAAATAGACGATCAAGATTAGATCACCTTAAAAAGAAAATTATAATCTAAAAAGGAATCAAAATTAGATCGCATTAAAAAGAAAATTATAATCTAAAAAGGATATAATTAGAAAATGTTGCATTTGAAATGAATTTTAAAAAGAAAAATTATATTCTAAAAAGGATATAATTAGAAAGGGTTGTATTAAAATTGAATTTTTAAAAGAAAATTATAATCTGAAAAGGATATAATTAAAAAAGGTTAAATTAGAATTATATTTTATTTATTTTTTATTAGTATTTAAAAAAATTCATATCTACTACTCTTTGGATTTTATCTTGAGATCTAGAAATTAGATTTTGGTGAATTTACAATCCACGCGAAACTCATAAAATTATTTTTAATTTAGTAATGATATAATAATTATTATTCAAATGGAAAAACTAAGAATCTCAAGAGAAAATATGATTACGAGTTTTTACATTAATCCTATTTAACGTAAAATTCCTACATTGATAATGCTATTCAATGTAGAAAACTTAATTATATATGATTTAAATCATTGACATATATATTTTCGTATTACAATATAAATACACTTTTTAGTTTATAACATATTAAAATTTAAATATTTTTTATGCTAGATCCAACAGTTTTCTTCTATTTATTTTAAGATATTTGTCGTATAGAGGTCCAGACTACCGATTATCAAAGTTTTGGACAAAATCCCTCTTACACTTATTATTAAAATTGTATTTGGTTGTTAGTAGAACCATCTTCAAATAATTATAAGGGTATTTTGATAATCAAAACGAATTATAAGTAGAATTCATAAATCAAATAAAATTTTCAGCGTAAAAAATCGTCAATTTTTTTTCTCTTTTTTCCTTCTACGTAGATTTAATTAGAAAAAAATTATTTAACCATCACCAAATTAAAGATTATTTTGTTAATTTCACGTGGGTCGTAATTGTCCAAATTAAATTTTAAAATTCAAGATAGAGTACAAATATTAAATCGAGCGTGTAAAACTTATATATATCAATTTTTAATAAAATTTTGTTATGTAAATTAATAACTTATAAAATTAAAATATACATAATGCAATTAAAGATATTAAAAAAGGAGTCGTGCGTTGCACGGGTTATAAGCTATCTTATCCAAATTTTTGGTCGTCGTCATTGTACTACCAAAAGCATATGATCCGTTGGATTAAAAAATTGGATTAAAATCATCCGTTGGATTATAAATTATATCCTTATATATTTATTTATAATTTTCACTTTGTTAATTTACTATAATACCCTTTATTCATCGATTTGTTTTTTTTTGCTTCATCATTAGAACTAAATTTAATTTAAAAATATTTTTATAAGAGGGATCTTATCCAAATTTTTGGTCTGGTCGCTGTACTACCAAAATTATATGTTCCGTTGGATTGAAACTAGACAATCAAGATTAGATCACATAAATAAGAAATTATAATCTGAAAAGGATATAATTAGAAAAGGTTGTATTAGAAGTGAATTTTAAAATAAAATTATAATCTAAAAAGGATATAATTAAAAAAGGTTGCATTATAATTGAATTTTAAAAATAAAATTATATTCTACAAAGGATATAATTAAAAAAAAGTTGTATTAGAATTGAATTTTATTTTTTATTTATTAGTATTAAAAAATTTCATATTTACTATTTGGCCTCTATCTTGAGATCTAGAAATCAGATTTGAATGATTTTACAATCCATGCGAACCTCATAAAATTATCTTTAATTTAGGGATGCTTTAATAATTATTATTCAAATAGAAACACTCAAAATATCAAGAGAAAATATAATTACGAATTTTTACATTAATCCTAATCTATGTAGAAGTTCTACATTGATAATGCTATCAATTGTAGAAAACCTAATTGTATATGATTCAAATCATTGACATATACATTTTCGTATTTCAATATAAATATACTTTTATTTAGCATAAAAATGTTTTATATTTTAATATGTTATAAAATAAAAAGTATATTTATTTAGCATAAAAATGTTTTATATTTTAATGTTTTATATTTTAGTTTATAACATATTAAAATATAAAACATTTTTTATGCAAGATCCAACAGTTTTCATATATTTATTTTAAGATCTTTGTCATTCGGAGGAATAGACTATCGATTATCAAAATTTCGGACAAAATCTCTCTTACATTTATTATTAAAATTGTATTTGATTGTGAGTAGAACTATCTTTAAATAATTATAAGGATATTTTGATAATGAAAATGAATTATAAGTAGAATTCATAAATCAAATAGAATTTTCAACTTAAAAAATCGTCAATTTCTTCTATTTTTTGTTTCTGTGTAGATTTAATTATATTAAACCATCAAATTTTAAAATTCAAGATAGAGTACAAATATTAAATCGAACATGTAAAATCTTATTTATATCAATTTTTAAACACCAATTAGATATGTAAATTGATAACTTATAAAATTTCATAAAAGTAATATAATTGTAGATATTAAAAAGGAGTCGTGATTGTTTTGGCAACGACAAATTATCATAATATCAAAATTTTGGATAAGATATCTTTTATAATTATTATATATAAAATTTTTTTAATTAAAATATTGAAAATCATATAGATTTTGAGATAATCTAGAAGAATTTAATACTTATAAAATTGTTTATTAAAAATACTAAATAAATTTGATGAATTAAAATAGATCATCTTCAAATAATTATAAGGGTATTTTGATAATCAAAATGAATTATAAATAGAATTAAATTAAATAAAATTTTCAGCGTAAAAAATCGTCAATTTTTTCTCTTTTTTCTTTCTACGTAGATTTAATTAGAAAAAATTTATTAAACCATCACCAAATTAAAGATTATTTTGTTAATTTCACGTGGGTCGTAATTGTCCAAATTAAATTTTAAGAATTCAAGATAGAGTACAAATATTAAATCGAGCGTGTAAAACTTATATATATCAATTTTAATAAAAATTTGTCATGTAAATTAATAACTTATAAAATTAAAATATATATAATGTGATTAAAGATATTAAAAAAGGAGTCGTGCGTTGCACGAGTTATAAGCTATTTATATATAATAAGCATAATAGAGATCTTATCCATAATTTTCGTCACTGTATTACAAAAATAATCTCAACCGTGGAATCTATTTTTTAAAAAATAGACGATCAAGATTATATCATATTAAAAGAGAAAATTAAAATCTAAAAAGGATATGATTAGAAAATGTTGCCTTATAAGTGAATTTTAAAAATAAAATTAGAATTTAAAAACGATATAATTAGAAAAGGTTGCACTGGAACTGAATTTTAAAAAAATTATAATTTGAAAAAGGATATAATTAAAAAAATTTACATTAGAATTAAATTTTATTTATTTTTTATTATTAACAAATATTCATATTTACTATTTGGGCTCTATCTTGAGATCTATAAATCAGATTTGGATGATCTTACAATTCACGCGAAACTTATAGAATTATCTTTAATTTATTGATGATTTAATAATTATTATTCAAATGGAAACACCAACGGTTTTCATCTATTTATTTTAAGATTCAACGGTTCTTATTTATTTTCACCATACTACCAATTATCAAAGTTTTTGACAAAATCTCTCATACACTTATTATTAAAATCGTATTTTATTATTAGTAGAACTATCTTCAAATAATAACAAGGGTATTTTGAAAATCAAAACGAATTATAAGTATAATTCATAAATCGAATAGAATTTTCAATGTAAAAAAACGCCAATTTCTTTTCTTATTTGTTTCCGAGTAGGTTTAATCGGAAAATAATTGTTAAACTATAACTAAATTAAAGATGTTTTTGTTAATTTCACGTGGGCTGTAAAATCTTTCAAATCAAATTTTAATAATTCAAGGTAGAGTACAAATATTAAATCGAAAGTGTAAAATCTTATGTATTATCAACTTTTTAACAATAATTTTTTATGTAAATTAATAACATATAAAATTAAAAAAAAGTAAAATTATTTTAAAATTTAAAAAAGGAACCGTGCATTGCACGGGTTATAAGCTAGTATATATAATAAGCATAAGGGAGATCTTATCCAAATTTTTGGTCGTCGTCGTTGTACTACCAAAATCATATGATCCGTTGGATTAAATATATACAATCAAGATTAGATCACATTAAAAAGAAAATTATAATCTAAAAAGGATATGATTAATTAGAAATCATTAAAAAAAGGTTGCATTAGAAGTGAGTTTTAAAAGAAAAACTATAATCTAAAAAGGATATAATGAAAAAAGGTTGTAATGAAATTGAATTTTAAAAAGAAAATTATAATTTGAAAAGGATATAATTAAAAAAGTTTGTATTAGAATTGAATTTTTTTATTAGTATTTGAAAAAATTCATATTTACTATTTGAGCTTTACCTTGAGATCTAGAAATCAGATTTGGATGATTTAACAATCCACGCGAATCTCATGAAATTATCTTTAATTTAATGATGATTAATAATTATTATTCAAATGGAAATACTCAAAATCTTAAGAAAAAATATAATTACGAATTTTACGTTGATCCTATTCGATATAGAAGTCATGCAATGAAAATGCTATTCAATGTAGAAAACCTAATTATATATGATTAAAATCATTAACATATTTATATTATCGTATTACAATATAAATACACTTTTTAGTTTATGACATATTAAAATATAAAATATTTTTTAATTCAAAGGTTTTCATCTATTTATTTTAAGATATTTATCGTACGGAGGACTAGACTACCGATTATCAAAGTTTTGGACAAAAACCCTCTTACACTTATTAACCGGACTACCAATTATCAAAATTTTGGACAAAATCCCTCTTACGTACTTATTATTAAAAAAACTGTATTGAAATTGAATTAAAAAAAATTATAATCTGAAAAGGATATAATTAAAAAAGGTTGTATTATAATTGAATTTTATTTATTTATTTATTATCTCCTCTGTCTCAACCAATTGTTTACACTTTCCTTATTGGGACGTCCTAACCAATTCTTTACGTTTCCTAAAATAATAAGTTTTAACACTATTACACCCACTACTTCACTTATTTTAACAATACTTTACACTATTACACCCACTACTTCACTTATTTTAACAATAAAATCACTATTACACCCACTACTTCATTTATTTTAACAATAAAATCACTATTACACCCACTACTTCACTTATTTTAATCTTAATTCTTGGTCTCCGTGTTAAAAGTAAACGATAACAAATCGTTGGGACGGAGGGAGTAGTATTTAAAAAAAATCATATTTACTATTTGAGCTTTATTTTGATATGTAGAAATCAGATTTTGATGATTTAACAATCCACGCGAATCTCATAAAATTATCTTAAATTTAATCTGGTCACTGTACTACCAAAATCATATGATCCATTGGATTAAAAATAGACGATCAAAATTAGATCACATTAAAAAGAAAATTATAATCTAAAAAGGATATTGTTAGGTCCAAATGTGTTGTAGAGGGGGGGTGAATACAACTTTTCGAATATGAGAAGCAATAAATACGATGCAATAAATGAACACACAGATTCAAGGAATATATTTCTTATATATAACTTGAAATGGTTGCTAAAACATTCATTACAAAGTATAACAGAAGTTCAGAGAGAAGTGAATGATACTAAGCTCTGTGAATGCACTCTCTCTCTTTTTCTTGTGTTTTCCTCAACTATTGCTCTCTAAAATAAAACATTACACAAGTACTTCTATTTATACTACATGTAATCTATGTCCTGTAGTCTTCAAAGACTAAGATATACGTGGCCCAATGATGTCCACATAAATCTTGCCTTATCTTGAAAGCTTGGAAATCTGCCAATCAGAAGATGCCATGTGTCATGTTGAAGCTGCACTCTAAGTAGAACTTCTACTTGAGAATTTCTACTTAGCCATCTCGAATTTCTAAGTAGAACTTCTACTTAGAAATATTCTACTTGGTCATCTAGAATATTTAGTACTTAGAAAATATTTTGGTCTTCAACTTGAAACTTCAATGCACATCTTGAACTTGTGATATCTTCATGTCTTCTTTATTCTTCAGCAAGCTCTTGAACATGGATCTTTATTACTGACATAAACTTGCTATCAATGTCCTGACACTTGATGCACTGGTCTGGTTCATAAGTGACTAGTCTTGATAGTGTTTTTGCTTCTTGAATAAATTACCATATTCAATTAGTAATGTAGCTTTCCAATGTTTGCTTTCCTTCTTGTTCACTTGAAATCAATTTGTCTTATTGATACTGATAGTTATGATCTTGATTCTTGGCTTTTCAAATCACTGAGGCATGAACAACTTTAACTTGAACTTCTCTCAATGATTTCTTCTTGGCTTGATCATAGTTAACATGTTGAATTGTATCAATTACCTTGTCTTCATTTAGTGTTGATTTCTTTGTGGCTTCTTGTTCTTGATTGTCTTCCGGTTAAGTATCTTTTCCTTTAGTTGAATTACATTAGTTATAGTGTTACAATTTTACACACTCTGCCTTTCAATCTCCCCCTATTTGATTGTCTAACAATGACATTCAAATTAATGAAGGATAACTCAACTAAACAATGAGACGAGAAAAGATAATTAACATTAAAGTCTTGAATAATATACAATTGAAAAGTACTTGAAAACAATACAAAGAACTTAAACTAGAAACAGAATTCGAACCTCGAATTAAAGATCATTTGAATGATTCCTATCACCTGGATTATTTATACCTTTTAGTCAAACTTATATCACCTTATTGGATTCACTCTAAGGTGAATTTTCCTCAAGTGAGTTAAAGCAACCGAAAGACATGAAGTTTTTCCAACTTCAAGTTCACACCACTCTGACCTTTAACCCTAATTCCATTTCCTCTTCCTAGCTTCAGCAGCTTGGTCTTTCTCTTCTTTCTGCCTTCTGCGCTTCTCCTTCTGCTGCTGTTCTTTCTTGTACACTGGATCGTGAAGCTGCTTCCACCTAGCATTCAACAGACTTACAGCTTCCATTTCTAGAGGATTCTTGGGTTCTGGGTAAGGATGTTTGAAAAGCCTTCTGAGTTTTTCCACCTCTTGAGTAGTCCTGATCTTTGGAATGTCCTCAAAGTTCTTCATTATGAGCTGAGGTTTCCAATGAGCTTTAGTGGATTTGAAATGACAATAGATCATCTTGGGGTAGCCCTTGACACGGTCAGTATTGTGGACACTAGCCGCATCTTGCTCCATCCGCTTCTTTTCCACCACTACCTCAGACAAGTAACTCATGAGTCTCTGCTTTTCTTCCACATACTCATTTTCCACTTCGCCCCACTTGAACACATATAATACTCTCTCCAGAAATGCAGCATCTTGAGTCTGTAGCAGCCATGTTCTACTCATATGCAAGAGTGTTTGATTCTGGTCTGCATATATGAATACTAAGGCATCAGCTGTATCATCAACATAAGCGTGTATCCAGTATACACTATCTCTTCCTGGAACGCCAACTGTCTCCCTTATCTCTCCTTGTTCCAGTGCTCCAGAAGGAAGAGTCAGAGCTTCATCTACATTCTTCATTGCTTGAAGAATATTCCATTTCTTCTCCATCAGCTCCGGCTCAATCTTCACGTTATCGAGAGGGTTTGGAGCAATGATATCACACTTCCACACCTCATTGCTCTTCTTGAATATGACTCTTTCAATGATCTTCACCGATTTTTCTTTAAGCTCAGAAGCGAACCCCTTACTCATCATTTGTCTACAGACAGCTTTAAGAGATTCCACTAAAAGATCCATTAAATCCTTTTCCTCCATGCTAACCCTCTTCATTTTCCCGTCAACTACCATCCGGACAATATTAGGATATGCTGAGATTTCTGGACCCTTGTCCTCTGCTAGCTGCATTAACTGATCCCTATATAGAATGCTTAGCTCCTCAGATTGAGAGTATTGAATTTTTGTTGCTAGCAAGAACAACTCTGACGCAGATCTTCTCGTTATGAATTGGTCATCCACATATAGGAAAGATGTTGGGACTCCTTCTACCAAAGACAATATAACCTGCCACTCCTTAAGCGTCGCATTGTATCCAACCTTGACTTTAGAAATTAATCTCTTCAATGCACTTATGTAGTCCGCAGTCATTGGATTCTGCAAATTCAGGTTGTAGAACAGGTCATCTGCCTCCTTGTTATGAGCTCCTTTCGTACAGGGTCCCATCAATATCTTCCTTGCTTCATCCCACTTCTGCCCTATCCTTCTCTTGTCCAGATCAACTTGAGGATCAGCTAGCCTTACAAGCTCATGATCGTACTGCTTCCCTTGTAGCTCCATTTTCTTTTCTAGAAACGCAGCACGTTCTTGCATCATCTTCATTTTATGGAACTGAGCTTGTTCCAAGGCTAACTGTTGAGACTCAAGGGTTTCCTCATCAACAGGAACTTCTTCAGGCATTCCGAAAGACATCCCAGCACCTCCACCTTGTTCCTTCAAAGATCTCTTTATAGCATGTGCCAAAGGTACGTCTTCCATATCAGAATCTGAGTCAAGTACCTCCTGTACTGTTTCCTGATGACTCAGGTCAACGAATGGTTCATCTTGCTCAACCATCATTGCCTTACCCTTTCTCTTCCTCAGAGCCTCTTCATCAACAGACGGCTCAATTTCTATTTCCTTGACAAGATCAGCATGTTCTTCAATTTCTTCGATATAAACTGCCTGCTGTCTCGTTGTGACACCCCCCAAATCCGGGGTCAGAAGATTTGGTTGTCACGCAAAAATCCTCAAAATAAAACATCTGGTTAATAATAATCATTCACCTGTGATTGACCAACACTGGAAATATAACATCTGTGACCCCAAACATACCAAGATCTTTTAAGGTTATAGGGCTAGAAACAAGAATCCAAATTCCATTAGATAAAAAGCATTTCTTCTTTACAACATTCTCTTTGATCAAATCTTAAACCACTGGTGTAACTTCGATAAGAAGTACGCCAAGCCAACTAGACTAGTACATAATAATAATAAATATTAGAACTCAATTATATAAAATAGATCTTACACTAAATCCAGACATCCTGAGCCCAAGTCATCTTCGAAATAGCATCACGCCTCTTCTCTTTCTGAAGTGTGCGGATAAGTCTCGCCAAACTACTTTACTGAAATGTTAGAATTTACAATAGCAAGTATGAGCGAAAGAAATGCTCAGCAAGCGTATAAAAATTTTGATATAAAACCAGGATAAGTGGGGCATAAAATCAACTGAAATGTAAAGCAGTTTATAGAGAAACTGAATCAACAACTGTGATATAATTCAAATCATAACTGAAATCATTTGGCATGTCATAAAAATGAATCATCTGCCAATTCATAATATATAATAGCCATTCTGGCGATATGGATTGGATATATATATATATATATAACTGAACACCATTGCCCCCTGATCAGGTTCTAAGGCAATGGGACCCTCTATACTCCACCGGTATTCTTTTTTTTCCGTGTGTGTATAGTCCGGATTTCTGGGGTACCCAAAATAGGCAAGTAATATTAGCCTATAGGAAGATGGAATGGTTACCATATCCTCCTTAAATATTGCTGGACCATGACAGCAACCATGGCCTCCTACGCTTTACCATTTTCCAATAAATATTGCTGGACCATGACATCAACCATGGCCTCCTACGCTTTACCATTTTCCAATCCAATAGAGCAATTTCCGAATTCAACAGGAAATGCTTAGTTTCACATACAGTTCACATCCTTATTATTTAATACTATAATAAGGATATGAAGAGTTTATCTTAAACAATTCCCCACATCAAGGGTACCAATATCAAGCAACTGTGTTCGCATAAAAATATTTAAGAATCACAAATAGCTCTGAACAATAGCTATTCGTCATGATATGAATCAATGAAACATAAAATAAACAGTGTTTAGGATGATAAAGAAAATACTTGCCTCTGGTCCTTTGTTATTACGTAGCGCCGAAGTAATACAACTATCTTCTTCTATCTCACGTCGTCATGTCCTCTGTTGATCATTCGCTGGTTTGACGCTCTTGCCACGAGTCTGATCCGTTGACATTGAGCCTGCGCGTCTACTTCAATATCTCTGTCCGAAGAAAATAATTGGAAATGTCCCCTTTGAACATAGACGTTTTCCCGGTGTTAAAACACCTCACAATAAATCCAACAATCCACAGACAATGCCTTCATCTCAACCTTCTTCATTACAATCCACAAACAATACCGCATCCATCTCTAACCTTATTCATAACCCACAAGGAATATTTCATCCATCTCCAATCTCCTTTATTAAACATTTACTTATCTCCGCTGACAAACCTAAGTCAATATTCAACAATTAATCCTTGCGAAAATAAACGATATCCAACCATCGTTGCAAGTAAATCAAAGAAAACATCGTCTACTCTTAATGGCATCTTATAATATAAACCACATAAACAATTAACACATATTAACTATATATATATCGATCAAAACTCGATTTACATCATAACCCTCGATACTTAATACCTTAATAATTCACATTGCACGTAAAGAGACTCAATAAGTAGATCACATAATCACATAGTACGTAATTCACATATCAGATACGACTCACAAATAAAAGAGCACTCAAAGTAAATTTGAGAATATTTAAAAATATTTTAAAAGCACTTAAAAGAATTTTAAAAGATTTAATTAACCCTTTTCGAATCAAAAAGGATCCCTAATAAACCCTCCGGGTAATTATTGAATCTCCAAAATATTTTAATAAATATTTAATCCGGATAAAAAAATCAATTTTAGAATTTTAAACTATTTTTTTATCACTTCCGGATTATTTTTAGAATTTAAAACAATTTTATTTCATTTTAAACAATTAAAGAGGTAAATATTAAAGGTAAAATAATATTTAGAAAATAAATAAATCATTCTATTTTACAAAATAATTAAATCTGATTATTTTTCATCATATTTAAATAATATTTAATTAATTAAATTAATTGATTATTATTAATTAACCAATCAATTTAAATTAATTAAGATATTAGCTAAATAGATTTAAAATAATCAAATAAAATAAATTTCGAATTAAAAATATTTTATTAAAATTTTAAAACTATTTTTCGAAATTAAAAATAATTTTTCGGAATTTAAAAATGATTTTTCGAATTTCTGAAAATAAAATTCGAATTTATAATAAATTTTTGAAAATAATTATCCAAAATCATTTTTCAGAATTTGGTTTTCAGATTTTGAAGATCAAATGGGCACTATTCATCACCACCCACACTGTTCTTCGTATGAATGCTCGAAGAACACCACCTCCAACAATGGAGGTTTCCCAGTTTCCGGCCACCGGAAACAAAATCCGGCGAACTCCGGCAAGCCCAAAAGTCGATCATTCGACTTCGTTTTCGATTGCAATACCACCCAAATCAACTCAGCAATCAAACCATACAAACAAACGCAGGATCCGGCTGTCCAATCACTGAATCCGGCCAAATTCGAAGATTATCCGGCGAGCTTCAATCAAGTCCGGCCAATACTCCGATTTGCTCAAATCGGAACCCAAACTCAACGTTTTATACACCAAAACAAAGCTTATTACTTGTACAAACTATATCAATCATCAATAACAGTAACAAATCACTCAATAACCCAGAAATCGAAGTCAAAATTTCTCACCCCCACAAAATTCGATTTTCATATTTAAGATACTAAAAATCAAGGAAAAATCATCATAAAATTCCTGGAATCATAAGAAATCTTTAGGTACTAACACATAAACAACAAATCATCCTACAATCCATACCAAATTTAATTCATACGAAAATTAATTAAAAAAAATAAATTTTCGATCGAGGCATACACACATATCAACACCCACATAAACATGTAGTAGAGATCAAGAGCTTCAGTTTGGTTACTCACATGATCGATTTGGATCCCGGAATCACTGTCAAAAGCTGGTTTGATTCTCAAGAACACCAAGAACACAATTTCCAGAATTTTCAGAAAATAAACTCAAAAATCTGATTTTTGATTAATTTTAACAATTAAAAATAAAATTCTGCTATTTATATAAATCTGAAAATTAATACCCCAAAAATATTTTTAACCCCTAATTAAAATCATTAAGCCTTAAAAATAATTTTTATGGGATAAAAATGTAAAATTTTTATTTTTAAACAAATATAATATATATGCCAAAATTTCCCAAAAATTATGAATTTTACAAAAATTACAACATAATACATTTTTAAACATCCCATTATTATATGAAAATAATTTTATGAAAAATAGGGTCTCGAATCCAATACAGGGGCTGGGTCCGGAATTTAAAATGCAAAATAACTGTATTCTAAAAATATAAAAATTACAGAAAAATAGAATAAAATATTCTATGATACACAGAAGTCACATAACACGTATAAGATAATTTTCCTATTTAATAAAAATCATAACGCGTTTAAATGCATTAAAAATAAACTAACACACATTAAAATCAACTAAAAATATATTTTAATATAATAAATTACACGAAATTTTTCGGGTCGTTACATTCTTCCCCCCTTATAAAGATTCCGTCCTCGGAATCAGCTAAGGCAACTAGTGGGGTTTCTTAATTCCTTCATCATCAACACTTACTTTGCAAAACTGGGGATAATGTTCCTTTCGTAAACAACTTCTCCAAAATCTCAATTTAACTATAGGGTCTCTATCTGACACAGTTATCACGGGAGTCTTACAACCCATCATTATTCGTTTCAAATATGGCTCGACCAACTTTCCATTAACATAATATCCTTGAGAGAGAGAGAGAGAGAGAGAGAGAGTGAACTGATTCCATTGACATGCCCCTGATATTCTTATCATTGTAGGACTCGCTCTTGCTCTTGGCGATTCCGATCGAATCTAATTTCTATCATCGAAATTAACTCATTCTGACCTGATTGGCATACCCTTGAAATTCAGTAGAGATAACAAGAATCATGAAATTTTGAAGAGAATAGATTCCATATCTTAGGAAATGTCCCACAACTGTGGTTATGAATTTACGAATTTTTAAAGCAACCTGATTTGAAATAAGAGAATAACTGAGAGATCAATATGATCACATGAACCCGACGTTGTGTGTCTTAGCTCCGACATTTACAATTAAAGGTGATCAGCCTTCTTGTAATACACAACACACCAGTGATGGCGTCCCATCCAACTTCTATCACACAGACAGATATACCTGGTGTCCCCTATAAATAGGGTTGTTCGTCTCAGTAGGAGTATAGAAATATGAAAGGAATATGAAATCAAATTAATAACTGATGTTTTAGGACAAATAATTCTCTGAAGCACACTTTGGATTAAAATTGAAAAAAATTCCAAAGGTGTTATTTTTGAGAAGATGAACAACCAAAAGAAAGTACCGAACAAGTGGTACTATATTGTAAATAAAGTTATTAACCACTGGAGAAAACAAAAAGTTGAAGGTCAAAATGTCACTATTTAGAAGAAGAGATATATCTTTTAACAAATGCCTCTGTAGGTGGAGTATCAAAATAATTCATAGAAAAGAAAGGTATTGCCAAGGTCTACTTATGCCTTCTTTGCCAAATCCTTCGATAGCTCGTCATTCGAAATTAAGCTTCTTCCTTTCCACGTTTTAAGAATATCGATATCGTATGTCACCGTCCAATCGTAATCATCTCGGAAGATTCCACAATAGACATCTCAATTCGCAAGGCGGTCTATCCAGCTCAGCACAACTATCTCAAACGAGTACTCCAATCTTAACTTACTAATTGGTACTATATCCAATAGTCCAACACGAACTCTACATGAGCTCTGACGTTCCTTACTTAGCTATACACACTCCTACACACTCTCGTTTCTAGTTTACTATAACCCTGCTCTGATACCAACTGTGACACCCCCCAAATCCGGGGTCAGAAGATTTGGTTGTCACGCAAAAATCCTCAAAATAAAACATCTGGTTAATAATAATCATTCACCTGTGATTGACCAACACTGGAAATATAACATCTGTGACCCCAAACATACCAAGATCTTTTAAGGTTATAGGGCTAGAAACAAGAATCCAAATTCCATTAGATAAAAAGCATTTCTTCTTTACAACATTCTCTTTGATCAAATCTTAAACCACTGGTGTAACTTCGATAAGAAGTACGCCAAGCCAACTAGACTAGTACATAATAATAATAAATATTAGAACTCAATTATATAAAATAGATCTTACACTAAATCCAGACATCCTGAGCCCAAGTCATCTTCGAAATAGCATCACGCCTCTTCTCTTTCTGAAGTGTGCGGATAAGTCTCGCCAAACTACTTTACTGAAATGTTAGAATTTACAATAGCAAGTATGAGCGAAAGAAATGCTCAGCAAGCGTATAAAAATTTTGATATAAAACCAGGATAAGTGGGGCATAAAATCAACTGAAATGTAAAGCAGTTTATAGAGAAACTGAATCAACAACTGTGATATAATTCAAATCATAACTGAAATCATTTGGCATGTCATAAAAATGAATCATCTGCCAATTCATAATATATAATAGCCATTCTGGCGATATGGATTGGATATATATATATATATATATAACTGAACACCATTGCCCCCTGATCAGGTTCTAAGGCAATGGGACCCTCTATACTCCACCGGTATTCTTTTTTTTCCGTGTGTGTATAGTCCGGATTTCTGGGGTACCCAAAATAGGCAAGTAATATTAGCCTATAGGAAGATGGAATGGTTACCATATCCTCCTTAAATATTGCTGGACCATGACAGCAACCATGGCCTCCTACGCTTTACCATTTTCCAATAAATATTGCTGGACCATGACATCAACCATGGCCTCCTACGCTTTACCATTTTCCAATCCAATAGAGCAATTTCCGAATTCAACAGGAAATGCTTAGTTTCACATACAGTTCACATCCTTATTATTTAATACTATAATAAGGATATGAAGAGTTTATCTTAAACAATTCCCCACATCAAGGGTACCAATATCAAGCAACTGTGTTCGCATAAAAATATTTAAGAATCACAAATAGCTCTGAACAATAGCTATTCGTCATGATATGAATCAATGAAACATAAAATAAACAGTGTTTAGGATGATAAAGAAAATACTTGCCTCTGGTCCTTTGTTATTACGTAGCGCCGAAGTAATACAACTATCTTCTTCTATCTCACGTCATCATGTCCTCTGTTGATCATTCGCTGGTTTGACGCTCTTGCCACGAGTCTGATCCGTTGACATTGAGCCTGCGCGTCTACTTCAATATCTCTGTCCGAAGAAAATAATTGGAAATGTCCCCTTTGAACATAGACGTTTTCCCGGTGTTAAAACACCTCACAATAAATCCAACAATCCACAGACAATGCCTTCATCTCAACCTTCTTCATTACAATCCACAAACAATACCGCATCCATCTCTAACCTTATTCATAACCCACAAGGAATATTTCATCCATCTCCAATCTCCTTTATTAAACATTTACTTATCTCCGCTGACAAACCTAAGTCAATATTCAACAATTAATCCTTGCGAAAATAAACGATATCCAACCATCGTTGCAAGTAAATCAAAGAAAACATCGTCTACTCTTAATGGCATCTTATAATATAAACCACATAAACAATTAACACATATTAACTATATATATATCGATCAAAACTCGATTTACATCATAACCCTCGATACTTAATACCTTAATAATTCACATTGCACGTAAAGAGACTCAATAAGTAGATCACATAATCACATAGTACGTAATTCACATATCAGATACGACTCACAAATAAAAGAGCACTCAAAGTAAATTTGAGAATATTTAAAAATATTTTAAAAGCACTTAAAAGAATTTTAAAAGATTTAATTAACCCTTTTCGAATCAAAAAGGATCCCTAATAAACCCTCCGGGTAATTATTGAATCTCCAAAATATTTTAATAAATATTTAATCCGGATAAAAAAATCAATTTTAGAATTTTAAACTATTTTTTTATCACTTCCGGATTATTTTTAGAATTTAAAACAATTTTATTTCATTTTAAACAATTAAAGAGGTAAATATTAAAGGTAAAATAATATTTAGAAAATAAATAAATCATTCTATTTTACAAAATAATTAAATCTGATTATTTTTCATCATATTTAAATAATATTTAATTAATTAAATTAATTGATTATTATTAATTAACCAATCAATTTAAATTAATTAAGATATTAGCTAAATAGATTTAAAATAATCAAATAAAATAAATTTCGAATTAAAAATATTTTATTAAAATTTTAAAACTATTTTTCGAAATTAAAAATAATTTTTCGGAATTTAAAAATGATTTTTCGAATTTCTGAAAATAAAATTCGAATTTATAATAAATTTTTGAAAATAATTATCCAAAATCATTTTTCAGAATTTGGTTTTCAGATTTTGAAGATCAAATGGGCACTATTCATCACCACCCACACTGTTCTTCGTATGAATGCTCGAAGAACACCACCTCCAACAATGGAGGTTTCCCAGTTTCCGGCCACCGGAAACAAAATCCGGCGAACTCCGGCAAGCCCAAAAGTCGATCATTCGACTTCGTTTTCGATTGCAATACCACCCAAATCAACTCAGCAATCAAACCATACAAACAAACGCAGGATCCGGCTGTCCAATCACTGAATCCGGCCAAATTCGAAGATTATCCGGCGAGCTTCAATCAAGTCCGGCCAATACTCCGATTTGCTCAAATCGGAACCCAAACTCAACGTTTTATACACCAAAACAAAGCTTATTACTTGTACAAACTATATCAATCATCAATAACAGCAACAAATCACTCAATAACCCAGAAATCGAAGTCAAAATTTCTCACCCCCACAAAATTCGATTTTCATATTTAAGATACTAAAAATCAAGGAAAAATCATCATAAAATTCCTGGAATCATAAGAAATCTTTAGGTACTAACACATAAACAACAAATCATCCTACAATCCATACCAAATTTAATTCATACGAAAATTAATTAAAAAAAATAAATTTTCGATCGAGGCATACACACATATCAACACCCACATAAACATGTAGTAGAGATCAAGAGCTTCAGTTTGGTTACTCACATGATCGATTTGGATCCCGGAATCACTGTCAAAAGCTGGTTTGATTCTCAAGAACACCAAGAACACAATTTCCAGAATTTTCAGAAAATAAACTCAAAAATCTGATTTTTGATTAATTTTAACAATTAAAAATAAAATTCTGCTATTTATATAAATCTAAAAATTAATACCCCAAAAATATTTTTAACCCCTAATTAAAATCATTAAGCCTTAAAAATAATTTTTATGGGATAAAAATGTAAAAATTTTATTTTTAAACAAATATAATATATATGCCAAAATTTCCCAAAAATTATGAATTTTACAAAAATTACAACATAATACATTTTTAAACATCCCATTATTATATGAAAATAATTTTATGAAAAATAAGGTCTCGAATCCAATACAGGGGCTGGGTCCGGAATTTAAAACGCAAAATAACTGTATTCTAAAAATATAAAAATTACAGAAAAATAGAATAAAATATTCTATGATACACAGAAGTCACATAACACGTATAAGATAATTTTCCTATTTAATAAAAATCATAACGCGTTTAAATGCATTAAAAATAAACTAACACACATTAAAATCAACTAAAAATATATTTTAATATAATAAATTACACGAAATTTTTCGGGTCGTTACACTCGTCTCCTTTCCACTCTCCCCCTTAGGTGAGTTATCCTGAACTCCACCTTGGTCTTCAGATCCACCAGCTTCATAAGAACCTCCAAAACCAGAACCAGAGGCTCCCGCTCCACTAGCACCACCTGCACCAGCATCGGGGGGAGGTTGTTGCGGCTCGAAACACTCCGGGGGCACAAAACTCCTGAATGCGAACATCATTCTACTGATCTCCACAGCCATTGTATGCATTGTAGTCTCCATTGCACCCATCCTCTCATTCAGAGTGCTTCCCAAGACACCACCAGAATGGCCCAAGTCATTGACCTTGTTTGTCAAAGCATCAAACGCTGTAGCTTGACTTGCCATTCGTGCTGCGTAGTCATCAAAAGCCCTTTGATTGTTTCCAATGTTAATCCCTAACTGCCCCATCGTCTGCCCGAACTGCTTCATCTGATTTTCCATAGAAGTCATACGTGTATCAAGATTTTCAATGTTAAGGGACGGTGTTTGGTTTAGGTGACCTCGCTCTAATACTCGTTCTGTTAGTATTTGGCGCTCGGTTTCGGGCCTTAAAAATGAAGGTCCCTCTCTCCCTAACCTCTCACACACACTCCCTGTCTCACGCTCGTGTATGTCTTCAATGATTGATCAAAAGTATGAAGCAGTACCTGTAGAAACTGGATAAGCAATATAATTGGCAGTTATGAGATCAATTTCTGTTGGTTCCTGAGTTGGAATCTCAGGCTGAGAGGCTGCAAAGTGTTCTTGTACAACATCATAACCGATCCGCTTTGCAGCATCAGTACGTACCGGTGAAGGTACGGATGAAGTTCTTAAAACTTCATGTCCTTTTGAAGCAACAGTATCTTCAAAAAGTACATAATCCTCACCAAAATCCCTATGTGCAGATTGTTCATGGGGAGAACCACTCTCGTGAGGTGGAGTGGTTGCGTGTGACACACTAGGGTTTGACTGGGGTTTGGAAGTAGCAACATGAGAAAATTTGGTTTTTTTTTTCGAATAAGAGGCTGCTCTTCGGGGTGACTCTCCTCATCATTTCCTACATCTACTTGTGCTGGCTTTCTGGATTCCGGTAACAGGGGTGAAAGAGAATAAGAATGTGGATCAGACTCAGAGTCAGAAATATAGCTCTCACCCTGGGATAGATCCTGCGGGCTAGCAGTCTCTTGGGTCACGGAATCAGATTTGTAGGAGGAGGAATGAGTAGTATGCAGGGAGAGATTACCTGATTCATTACCTTGTTCGTCATCGCTTTGCTCATCAGGAATCCCTTCAAATGCCTCAGCATGAGCAGACGGATTCTGAGCATATGATGAAACTTGCGATGATTCCGCCAAATTGGTAACCCCTGCATCATATGTAAGTCACGTTTGTATGGTATCAGGAATTGACATCGGTTTTCCGTGATGTCTATCCTGATTTGCAATTGTTGAAAGTGACTTAGTGCCCATCCCTAGTGGTGCAGATGTTGGACTTCTGGCAAAACTCTGTCTAACAGCAAGAGCATCCCTCGGTATTAAATGATTAATAAGCATTTGTAGGAACCGAGGAAACCAGCAGACAACATCAGTTGTGGTGAGGTCTCTGCTTGCAGGAGATCCCATTACAGCCACTATCTCAGAGAGAACTATGCGTCCATAATTTATATCCAGTTCTCTTGCTAGGGCAATTCCAAAGGTTTGCATGGGAATGGGAATTTGATGGAAATCTCTTTCTCGTGCCCGAAAACATCTTGTGATGGCTTCGAAAAAGTAATTCCATTCCACATGGAAGAATTGTTTTTGGACATTTCCTGTGATCCGGCCAGTCGGAGGATAACATCCAATTTCTTCAAAGAATCTGAGGCGTTCTGCAGCTGTAGGTTCTGGATCATAAGCATCTTTGATCGGGAATCGCAGAACCCTGTTGACAATTTCTTCAGTCACCTCATATTCCTGACCCGCTAAGGTAAACCTGAAACCGTAGGGGGTTGATTTGCTCCCAAAAATAACCGCACTAGTCCATAATTGCTGTAAAGCATCATGTACTAGTGTAGGTTTAGCAGTAAAAGCATAGCTAGCTTTGGAGTACAAATTGAGAAAGCGTATCCAAAACTTAAAGCGCGGGAGTTGATCACCAATTTCCGTAGAAATATTATAAAAATTGTTTTTAGCAAGTGAAAATTGGTGAGCCATTTTAATTAAATGTTTTTCTTTAAAAGATGTGATATTTTTTTTTATTTTGAAAAACAAGTAATTTTCGAATTAACAGTTGTATCCCTTTTAATTTATCAAGAACAACAAAGGTCCCTTAGAGAAATTAAACTACGGGATCCAATCAACAACCAATTACTAAATCTGAATATTCAATGAAGATGTATATTCATGTGTATACCAGTGAAATCGTGTGTGTTTATAGATAGAGAATATGGAAATCGTGTTTTGAACAGTTACACAAACAATTGATGTTCGTGTGTATGTATATGCGCGTGTATATGAATGGATACAAAACACACCAACACAAAGATTAATGGTAACACAGACAATAGTAGTCTACAAATTGGCAGTAATTCGTGATTAGTATGAGTTTAATCACAAAAACACGGATTAATGGTAAGTAATTGTGAAATTGCCTTGTTTTCGTAAAGAGGCTGCTGTAAAATTGAAATTAGGTAAAGTGAATGATGCATCGAGTTAGAGATGTATATATAGATGATTGTGAAATGACAAAAATGTCCCTGTTAAAAAGAGTGAAAATTACTAAGTCCATACAGGGAACACCTAAGTCGAACTCTATCTCGAACATCAAGTCGAACTTCGAGATGAAGTTCGAGATAGAGGTTAACTCGAACAAAAGCACTTAGCCATTTTACAGCCAAAACCACCAGGGAAACCTATCTCGAACTCTAAGTCGAAATTCGAGATAAGTTTCGAGTTAGGAGTTAACTCGAAAAATCCCCTTAACCAACTGAGAACTCTATCTCGAACATCAAGTCGAACTTCGAGATGAATTTCGAGATAGAGATTAACTCGAAGTTATTCTCAGTTCTTTTCAAAATATCCCCAAAATTGGAACCTCATCTCAACCTTCGAGATAAAGTTCGAGATAGACCTTATCTCGAATATTTTGAAGATAGAACTAGGCACACTGGTAACTCGAACTCGAACTCGAAGTCGAGTTTCGAGATGAAGTTCGAGATAGACACTAACTCGAAATTCTTCCCAGACTTAGAATTTTTCAAAACTTCACTCTGGAAGCTCAAGTCGAAATTCAAGTCGAATTTCTAGATGAGTTTCGAGATAGAAACTAACTCGAAATTTTGAAGAAATTAAATTCTAAGGCCTCTAATTACATGAAAATCATAGGTAAATTCATCTAAAAATCATGCAAAAATTTAGAATATTATGAATTTAACTCCCCCTATGATCATGCAATCTAACAAGCATAAATTCAAAGATTTGTGCTATAAAAGACACTTAAAACACAATGAATTCATATAAAATGACACTATATGCACCCTATAACAATCATTAATTAGGCATTTTAAAGTCTAAGCACATAATGATTAAGTAGCTTGCATATACAAACATAAACATGGATTTTACAGATAGAAGGCTTTACTAACTTGTGTTAAGCATTCCCAATTCACCAACCAATCTATTGAATGTTACTTCATCAAGAGGTTTGGTGAATATATCTGCAATTTTTTGCATTGTGGGCACGAAATGTAGCTCCACAGTCCCCTCCTCGACATGTTCTCTTATGAAGTGATACCTGATGTCGATGTGCTTGGTTCTTGAGTGATCTACAGGATTGTTGGTTATGGCAATGGCACTTGTGTTGTCACACATAATTGGAATTTTCTTGTGCTCCATGCCATAATCCTTCAATTGGTTCCTCATCCACAGTATTTGAGCTACACAGCTTCCAGCAGCAATGTACTCAGCTTCAGCAGTAGAAGTAGATACTGTATGTTGCTTTTTACTTTGCCAGGACACCAATCTTCTGCCAAGAAATTGACAAGCACCAGATGTGATTTTCCTATCAATCCTGCAACCTGCGTAGTCTGAATCCGAATAGCCAATTAGATTAAAACCTGTATCTCTTGGGTACCAAATCCCTAGATTTGGTGTGCCCTTGAGATACCTAAAAATTCTTTTGACGGCTACGAGATGTGATTCTCTAGGATCCGCTTGGAACCTTGCACATAAACAAGTTACGAACATTATATCGGGTCTACTTGCAGTTAAATAGAGGAGTGAGCCAATCATACCTCGATAGCTTGTGATGTCAACTGGTTTACCTGATTTGTCTTCATCAAGCTTCGTGGCTGTTGCCATGGGAGTCTTAGCTGCTGATGCATCTTCTAGATTATACTTCTTGAGTAAATCTCTGACGTACTTGGATTGACAGATAAAGATACCATCTTTTCTCTGACTGATCTGTAATCCAAGGAAGAAGGACAGCTCTCCCATCATGCTCATCTCATATTTTTCCTGCATTAGCTTGGCAAATTTCTCGCACAAGCGCTCATTTGATGACCCAAAAATAATATCGTCCACATAGACTTGAACAAGTATTAAATCATTCTTTACATTTTTATAGAACAATGTTTTATCAATTACTCCCCTAATAAAACCACTTTCAATTAAGAATAAGGATAGGGTTTCATACCATCGCCTTGGGGATTGCCTGAGGCCATAGACAGATTTGAAGAGAAGATACACAAAATCTACAAGTTCTGGATCAATGAAGCCAGGCGGCTGTTCCAGATACACTTCTTCTTCTAACTCTCCGTTCAGGAAGGCACTTTTCACATCCATCTGAAAAACCTTGAAGTTCTTATGTGCTGCAAATGCAAAGAACATCCTGACTGCCTCAAGTCTTGCAACCGGTGCATAGGTCTCATCATAATCAATTCTTCTCGCTGAGAATAACCTTTTGCAACCAAACGAGCCTTGTTTCGTGTTACAAGTCCGTTTTCATCCATTTTATTTCTGAATACCCACCTAGCTCCAATTACTGATTTGTTCTTTGGTCGGGGTACCAGTTTCCAAACTTTCTGCCTTTCAAACTGATTGAGTTCCTCTTGCATTGCAATCACCCAATCAGCATCACCAAGAGCTTCTTCTATTTCTTTAGGTTCAAGCTTGGATAAGAACCCAGAATATAAGCAAATATTAGCCAGGTCAGCTCTTGTAGTTCTTCTAGTAGTCACACCAGCATCTGGATCACTAATAATTAATTCAAACGGATGGTGTCTATTCCATACCCGTTCTCTTGGAAATTGTCTTGATGATTCAGCTTGACTTTCTGAGTTGTGGTGTTGACTACTTTGATTATTTTCACTAACTCCCCCTGAGTTAGTGCCAGCTCCTACAGAACTATTGTCATCTCGTCTCGAGCCTTGAACACTTGTACTTGAGCTGCTATTTACTCCCCCTGAGTTGTTGCCGGTTCGTACTGAAGAAGTCTCTTTTGATCTTGTAGAATTAGATTGTCCACTAGACTCAGGTTCTTCACGTACACTTGGAACATTTAATGGGACAACTAACTCAGGTTCATCTTCAAGTTCATCCAAGTCCAGATTCTGAAATTTTAAGGACTCAGGTTCACTAGAATCTCTAGAAATTGATGGGAGTTTGGTATCGTCGAATCTGACGTTGTAGCTTTCAGTCACTTTTCGATCATTCACTAAGAACACCCTATAAGCTGCCACCACATCTGTGGAGTAACCAACAAAGATTCCTTCACGAGCTTTTGCTGCAAACTTGCCTCGATTTTCATCATCTATAAGTACATAGCATTTTGCTCCAAAGACATGAAAGTATTTGATTGTTGGTCTTCTGCCGTGCATTAGCTCACATGGTGTCTTTTCTTTATCTTTTATGATCAAGGATCGATTTTGAGTGTAACACACGGTACTCACTGCTTCGGCCCAGAAGTATAGAGGAAGTTTCGAATCATACAACAAAGTTCTTGCTGCTTCAACCAATGTTCTATTCTTTCTTTCAACTACTCCATTTTGCTGTGGAGTTCTCGGGGCTGAATACTGATGACGTATTCCCTTAGATACACAAAAGTCATTCAGCACTGCGTTTTTAAATTCAGTGCCATTATCTGATCTAATCGTATTCACAGTAAGTGTTGAAACATTCTCAATTTGATTGATGTGATCAATGATTAAGAAAGATACTTCGTCTTTCGCCATTGCGAACAATACCCATGTATACTTGGAGAAGTCATCCACGATTACCAATGCATATCTTTTCCTAGACAAAGATAGGACATTCACTAGGCCAAACAAATCCATATGAAGAAGTTGCAGTGGCTCAGTAATACTAGAAATTTCTTTGCTTTTATGCGATGCTCGCTTCGACTTTCCCATTTCACAAGCTTCACAGAGTCCTTTAGGGGCGAACTCCATTTGAGGTAGATCTCTCACCAATTCTCATCTCGCGAGAGCATTCATCGTTTTGAAGTTTAAGTGAGATAGCTTTTTGTGCCATAACCAGCTTTCATCATCCGAAGCTTTGCTGTAGAAACAGGTGACCTCATTCTGATTTGCTGAATCCATGTCTGCAACAAAAAGATCTACCTTTCGAACTCCTCTCAAAGCTAATGAGCCTTCCTTGATGTGAGTGATTGATACACCTTTCTTGTTGAAGACAATTTCGTAACCTTTGTCACAGAATTGACTGATACTCAACAGATTGTGCTTCAGTCCCTCAACATAGGAAATATCTTCAATGATGACATTACCAGTCTTCAGTTTTCCATATCCCTTTGTCACACCTATGCTGTCATCTCCAAAGGTAACATAAGGGCCAGCCTTCATAACCAATTCTGTAAGCAGGGACTTGTTTCCAGTCATATGCCTCGATGCTCCACTGTCTAGCACCCATATAACTTTATTTCTATTATGCTTAACGCCCTGCAATGACAGATTGGTTAGACATTCTTCGGAACCCAACTTTGATTGGGCCCGGCTTTTCGATAAGATCGAGAATTAACAGATTTAACAATAGGAGATGCACTTTTCTTAACATTACTAGAGCTTTCGACTTTCTCCTTTCCTTTCTCAGACTTGACAGATTTGTCAGTCTTAGGAGAAGGTTTGTCACTCCTAACTTTAGGAGGACTGACAGTCTTGTCTCTCACATGCTTTTTCTTGATGTTTGAACTAGCAACAGTATTTGAGCATGAATGGCTAGATGCATTCATTAAATTCACAAAAGTTTGCATGATGTTAAAAGTGCATGGCATACAATTAGGTTGACCACACTGTGCATGATTCTGATGCAGATTATTCATTGTATGTGTGGCAGGCATGGCATGTGCAGCAGGAACATTTATGTTAGCTTTACATGCATAAGAAAGATGTTCAGTAGATTTACAGTGATAACATGCTTTCTTTATTCGTTCAGCCTTAACCTCTTTTATGCCTTTTTCTTTCTTTCCTTGTTGTTTAACAGCCTTAGCTCCTAATCCTGGTCTAGATTCATCTCTAGGGAAATTGATTTTAACTTGTTTGATAGGAGTTATAGGTTGTGCTTTCTGGCGATCTTCCATCTCAATCTCATATCTAGCTATTAATTCAGTCTCTTCTTCTTCTATTCTAGGAACAAGGTGTTTGTAGATAGGTTTGACAGCTGATTTAAGAGGGCTAGGAATTTCCTTTTTAAGGTCACTGGAACTAGTGTCGATAGGTCTCTTTCCATCTTTCTTAGGAAGGTCAGAATAATCAAGTCCTATACCTACTCCAGTTATCTTCTTAAATGTGTCATTATCTACATACACTTTACTAGCAGCTAGTTTGTAAGCTTCGCATTTAGTTTCTAACTCAGCTAGTTTGTCCCTAAGACATGCTTCTATTTCCCCCTTAAGGATGAGCTTGTGTTCCAAAGATTTAATAAAATCTCTTAGGGAAGTATCTACAGTGCAAGCAGCCTCTAACTCTTCCACTTTTGCCTCAAGCATTCTGCTTTTGGCGACAAGTGTTTTCTGTTCCTTTTGAGAAGTGTCTAGGCTTTTGCACAACATATAGATCTCTTCGCTAAGAGCCCCGTTCTGTTCCTTATAATCATCAATGGACATTTCTACTTTAAGGGTTAGAACTGGTACCTCTGGTTCCTCTGATGTCTCAGCCATGAGGGCAAAGTTTACTACATGAGTAACATCTTCCTCATCTGAATCATCCCAAGCTCTTCCTTCTGTTACTAATAAAGCTCTTTTTCCATGTCTTTCCTTCACCAGCGATTCATACTTGCTTTTGAGGGCTTCATATGTCTCTTTTGGATAAGTCTGATTAGGCTTTTTGCAGTCCGTAGCAAAGTGTCCAGCTTCACCACAGTTATAGCATTTGAACTTCATTTTGAAATCCAAAGGAGATTTGTAGCTGGTACTCTTGCCTTTACCTTTGTAGCCTGACGAACTACCACCACCCCTAGCAACCCGATAGTAAGATGAAGAATTTCTCTGAGGTCGGTTGCTCTTTCTGAATCTCATGTTGCTGAACTTCCTTGCCATGTATGCCACGACACTATCGTCGATTTTGTCCAGCTCTTCTTGGGTGAAGTAGTCATCATCACTGTTAGATGTGCACTCGTCATCATTATCAACTTGATGTGGTGCAGGTGATGATTTAGACTTTTCTGCAATCATTGCCTTCTTAGACTCTTCCTCATCAGCAACTAATCCTGATGCAGTTTCTTTTCCTTTTGAATCATTGTCCCATGCTTGATCTTGAAGTGTCTCCAGCTCATAGGTCTTTAGTATTCCATAATATTCTTCCAGAGAAGTTGTATTCAAATCTCTGGTTTCTCTTACTGCGTAGACCCTATGTTCAATGCTCTTTGGCTGGTTCCTCAGATATCTCGTATTGGTCTCAACCATGGGGAGAGTTACACCTCTCAGATTCAAATCCAATACCAACTGACTGAATCTTAGATAGACGTCTATTATGCCTTCTCCTTTTCTTATTCTGAAGGTGTCATACTCCATCTTGAGTATAAGTGTCTTGTTGCTTCTAACCTCTGCAGATCCTTCCATGACAACTTCTATCTTGTCCCAAATCTTCTTTGCTGTAGTCAGACCTTTGACTATGTTGAACATTTCATGATCAAGGGATTCCATCAAGGTTTGTCGTACGGAAGTATCATAAGCTATTTGCTCCTTGTCAGCATCTGAAAAGTCCGCTGCCTTTTTAGGCTCAGACCGAGATGGTATAACCTCGTCTCCTTCCGTACGTTCAGGAATAGCCACCATTGGAACAAATTTACCCTTGTCAAGGACTTCCAGATATTCAGGGTTAACTGTCTCTAAGTAGAGTCTCATTCTGAAAACCCATTCTTCATAGTGATCTCGGTTGAACATTGGGATCTTGAATGCATTTTTAGGAGCCATTTTAATTCTGGTCACTAAAAGTTTCTAAGTACCCAAGACTAGGCTATGTAGAATATATATGTAGAACTTTTGCCTAAGTCGAAATTTCTTTAAGTAGAAATTTTGCTCAAGTCGAACTTCACCAAGTAGAAATTGTCCAAGTTGAAATTCTATGTAGAAAATCTCAAGTAGAAATTCTATGTAGAACTTTTGTCCTTAGAATAAATTTTCTGCAGATTACTTTAATATTGAATAAACAATATTATCTCTTTAACACCTTTTTGACTTTGATGCTTTACTCACCTAACCCACGTGCTAGGTACTGAGTATGTCTTGTTACACTTTCGGCCGTGAATAATGCAAATCAAAAGTCCAAAAACACCTTTTTATTCTTTTAATATTTATCTGTTTGAAAAGGAGATCAAAAAGTTGTTCGGTTGTCTTCTTTGATAAGAACAGATGATGAACACTCAAGAACACCAAATATCAACGAACCCAGATTAATTCACAAAAATTAATTAAAATACCCCAAGCTAAATAATCACACCTGGAGTATTTAAATAATTTTTCGGATGAGTTTTCACTACCAACGAATTAAAGCACACTTTTCGAGAAAATGAAAAGTAGATCTAGAAAATGAAAACTCATGATTCTTCTACCAAACACAAGGATCTATGTTTTGTGTGTTAAACATCCGCTCTGATACCAATTGTTAGGTCCAAATGTGTTGTAGAGGGGGGGTGAATACAACTTTTCGAATATGAGAAGCAATAAATACGATGCAATAAATGAACACACAGATTCAAGGAATATATTTCTTATATATAACTTGAAATGGTTGCTAAAACATTCATTACAAAGTATAACAGAAGTTCAGAGAGAAGTGAATGATACTAAGCTCTGTGAATGCACTCTCTCTCTTTTTCTTGTGTTTTCCTCAACTATTGCTCTCTAAAATAAAACATTACACAAGTACTTCTATTTATACTACATGTAATCTATGTCCTGTAGTCTTCAAAGACTAAGATATACGTGGCCCAATGATGTCCACATAAATCTTGCCTTATCTTGAAAGCTTGGAAATCTGCCAATCAGAAGATGCCATGTGTCATGTTGAAGCTGCACTCTAAGTAGAACTTCTACTTGAGAATTTCTACTTAGCCATCTCGAATTTCTAAGTAGAACTTCTACTTAGAAATATTCTACTTGGTCATCTAGAATATTTAGTACTTAGAAAATATTTTGGTCTTCAACTTGAAACTTCATTGCACATCTTGAACTTGTGATATCTTCATGTCTTCTTTATTCTTCAGCAAGCTCTTGAACATGGATCTTTATTACTGACATAAACTTGCTATCAATGTCCTGACACTTGATGCACTGGTCTGGTTCATAAGTGACTAGTCTTGATAGTGTTTTTGCTTCTTGAATAAATTACCATATTCAATTAGTAATGTAGCTTTCCAATGTTTGCTTTCCTTCTTGTTCACTTGAAATCAATTTGTCTTATTGATACTGATAGTTATGATCTTGATTCTTGGCTTTTCAAATCACTGAGGCATGAACAACTTTAACTTGAACTTCTCTCAATGATTTCTTCTTGGCTTGACCATAGTTAACATGTTGAATTGTATCAATTACCTTGTCTTCATTTAGTGTTGATTTCTTTGTGGCTTCTTGTTCTTGATTGTCTTCCGGTTAAGTATCTTTTCCTTTAGTTGAGTTACATTAGTTATAGTGTTACAAGTTTACACACTCTGCCTTTCAGATATGATTAATTAGAAAACATTAAAAAAGGTTGCATTTGAAGTGAATTTTAAAAGAAAAACTATAATCTAAAAAGGATATAATTAAAAAAGGTTGTAATGAAATTGAATTTTAAAAAGAAAATTATAATCTGAAAAGGATATAATTAAAAAAGGTTGTCTTAGAATTGAATTTTTTTTATTAGTATTTGAAAAAAAATTTATTTACTATTTGAACTTTATCTTGATATCTAGAAATTAGATTTGGATGATTTAACAATCCACGCGAATCTCATGAAATTATCTTTAATTTAATGATGATTTAATAATTATTATTCAAATGAAAATACTCAAAATCTCAAGAAAATGTATAAATACGAATTTTTACATTGATTCTATTCAATATAGAAGTCATACAATGAAAATGTTATTCAATGTAGAAAACCTAATTATATATGATTAAAATCATTGACTTATATATATTATCGTATTACAATATAAATACACTTTTTAGTTTATAACATATTAAAATATAAAATATTTTTTAATCCAAAGGTTTTCATCTATTTATTTTAAGATCTTTATCGTACGGAGGACTAGACTACCGATTATCAAAATTTTGGACAAAAACCCTCTTACACTTATTGACCAAATTACGGATTATCAATGTTTTGGACAAACTCCTTCTTACGTACTTATTATTAAAAAAAAGCTGTATTGAAATTGAATTTTCAAAAAACATTATAATCTGAAAAGAATATAATTAAAAAAGGTTGTATTATAATTGAATTTTAATTTTTTTATTAGTATTAAAAAAATTCATATTTACTATTTGAGCTTTATCTTAAGATCTAAAAATTAGATTTGGATGATTTAACAATCTACGCGAATCTCCTAAAATTATCTTTTAGGAAATGATGATTTAATAATTATTATTCAAATAGAAAATTAGAAATATTCAAAATCTCAAAAAAAATATATAATTACGAATTTTTACATTAATCCTATTCAATATAGAAGTCGTACAATGATAATGTTATTCAATGTAGAAAACCTAATTATATATGATTTAAATTATTGACATATTTATATTATCGTATTACAATATAAATACACTTTTTAGTTTATAACATATTAAAATATAAAATATTTTTTAATCCAACAGTTTTCATCTATTTATTTTAAGATCTTTATCGTACGGAGGACCAGACTAGCGATTATCAAAGTTTTAGACAAAATCCCTCTTACACTTATTGACCAGACTACCAATTATCAAAGTTTTGAAAAATTATATTTGGTTGTTAGTAGAACTATCTTCAAATTATTACAAGGGTATTTGATAATCAAAACAAATTATAAGTAAAATTCATAAATCAAATAGAATTTTCAGCTTAAAAAATCGTCAATTTCTTCTTCTTTTTTTGCGTAGATTTTACAAAAAAATTATTAAACCATAACAAAATTAAAAATTATTTTGTAATTTCACGTGGGTTGTAATTGTCCAAATCAAATTTTAATAATTCAAGATAAAATATAAATATTAAATCAAACGTGTAAAGTCTTATTTAACAATAATTTGATATATAAATTAATAACATATACAATTTTAAAAAATTAACATAATTATAGATATTAAAAAAGGAACCGTGCGTTGCACGGGTTATAAGCTAGTACTATTATAAGCGAACAAGGTATAATTGGTTGGTTGGTCGGTTGGTTAACACTTTCCCAAAAAGTGTGTTAACATGCACCTTCCAAAAATGAAAAAAATATTATATTTTTAAAAATCTATACTATACTATTATAAGCGAAACATGGTTTAAAAAATGTGAAAAAAATTCCAAATTAAGCTAAATTATATATAATTTATTAAAAATAAAAAATCACACGTTTTATAAAATTATAAAGATTTTCAGTCATATCCCGATTAGAATAATCGCCCGCACACACTTCTTACTACGATTCTTCCCTTTACGATTTTAGGTTATACTAAATAATTTTTAAAAAATATCTATTAAATTCTTAACATATTATTTACCAATGAGGTACAAAAAATATATTTTTAAAAAATTAAAAAATGTGTTAAAAATTCAAAACTCTGTTAAATAATATATAATTTATTAAAAATTAAAAACCACATGTTTTATAGAATTATAAACGTTTTCAGTTATGATTAAAATTATCATCCACACACACTTCTTCCTACGATTCTTTCTTCTACGATTTTAGGTTGTACTACTATTAATTTTTAAAAAATATCTATTGAATTCTTAAGATATTCAACAATAAATTTAAAAATATGGTACAATTGACTGGTTGGTCGGTTGGTTAATACTTTCCCAAAAAATTTGTTAACACCTTCCAAAAATGAAAAAAGATTATATTTTTAAAAAATGTGAAAAAATTTCAAATTCAGTTAAATTATATATAATTTATTAAAAATAAAAAAACACACGTTTTATAAAATTATAAAGGTTTTCAGTTATATCCCAATTAGAATAATCGTCCGCACACACTTCTTACCACGATTCTTCCCTCTACGATTTTAGGTTATACTAAATAATTTATAAAAAATATCTATGGAATTCTTAACATATTATTTACCAATGAGGCACAAAAAATATATTTTTAAAAAATTAAAAAATGTGTTAAAAATTCCAAACTCTATTAAATAATATATAATTTATTAAATATTAAAAACCACATGTTTTATAGAATTATAAACGTTTTCAGTTATATCCTGATTAAAATTATCGTTTGCACACATTTCTTTCTACGATTCTTTCTTCTACGATTTTAGGTTATACTACTAATTAATTTTTAAAATATATCTACTAAATTCTTAAGATATTTAATAATAAATTTAAAAATAATATTAAATTAATGATATTTAAAATAAATTAAAATTTACATTAAATCAAATAATTAAAATATTAATTAAAAATAATAATATATGATAGCCCGTGCTTTTGCACGGGTTATATGGTAGAGCTTTGGTCTAGTGGTTTATTGATTATGTATCATTTCTAATATATTTTGGTTAGTGGTTTATTGATTAGTGGTTTATATATTATAATAAGCAAAAGGGGTATAATTTGTAGTTGGTTACCCTTTTTTGGTTATCCCCATTTTTTGTTATCCCTCATTTATCACCGTTAGATCAGCAACTCAAATAGATCATGACCGTTAGATATAACAATACTAAAAGTTGTTATATGCAGAGGTTCAAGGTTCGATTCCCGCCAATAACATATGAATTTATATTTAATACTAAAAATTATTATATATAAAGATGTAAGGTTCGAATCAATAACATATTTAAATTAATATTTATAATATTATATTATAAATAAATTATAAAAATTAAAAATAACCTGTGTTTTGCACGGGCTATAAGCTAGTATATAATAAGCATAAGGGAGATCTTATCCAAATTTTTGGTCGTCGGCATTGTACTATCAAAAGCATATGATCCATTGAATTAAAAAATTGGACTAAAAGTCATCCGTTGGATTATAAATTATATCCTTATATATTTATTTATAATTTTCACTTTGTTAATTTACTATAATACCCTTTCTTCATCGATTTGTTTTTTTTCTTCATCATTAGAACTAAATTTAATTTAAAAATATCTTTATAAGAGGGATCTTATCCAAATTTTTTGTCTGGTCGCTGTACTACCAAAATTATATGATCCGTTGGATTGAAACTAGACGATCAAGATTAGATCACATAAAAAATAAATTATAATTTAAAAAGGATATAATTAGAAAAGGTTGTATTAGAAGTGAATTTTAAAAGAAAATTATAATCTAAAACGGATATAATTAAAAAAGGTTGTATTATAATTGAATTTTAAAAAGAAAATTATATTCTAAAAAGGATATAATTAAAAAAAGTTGTATTAGAATTGAATTTTATTTTTTATTTATTAGTATTAAAAAATTTCATACTCCCTCCGTCCCATTTGATTCTTAACACTTTTCTTGGACTTTCTGACATGCATTTTAAGGTGTATTTTAAGAATAGCTCCATAACTTTTTTTAAAAATTTTCTTTTTCTGTATAAAAATTTAAACATTAAATTTTTATACAGGAAAAGAAAATTTTTAAAAAAAGTTATGGAGCTATCCTTAAAATGCGTGCCAAAAAGTCCAAGAAAAGTGTTAAGAATCAAAAGGGACGGAGGGAGTATTTACTATTTGGCCTCTATCTTGAGATCTAGAAATCAGATTTGAATGATTTTACAATCCATGCGAACCTCATAAAATTATCTTTAATTTAGTGATGTTTTAATAATTATTATTCAAATAGAGACACTCAAAATATTAAGAGAAAATATAATTACGGATTTTTACATTAATCCTAATCTATGTAGAAGTTCTACATTGATAATGCTATCAATTGTAGAAAACCTAATTGTATATGATTTAAATCATTGCCATATACATTTTCGTAGTTCAATATAAATATACTTTTTATTTTATAACATATTAAAATATAAAACATTTTTATGCTAAATCCAACGATTTTCATCTATTTATTTTAAGATCTTTGTCGTACGGAGGAATAGACGATTATCAAAATTTTGGACAAAATCTATCTTATATAAATATATATACGGAGTACTTTTTAGTTTATAACATATTAAAATATAAAACATTTTTTATGCTAGATCCAACGGTTTTCATCTATTTATTTTAAGATCTTTGTCATACGGAGGAGTAGACTACCAATTATCAAAATTTCGGACAAAATCTCTCTTACACTTATTATTAAAATTGTATTTGATTGTGAGTAGAACTATCTTTAAATAATTATTAGGATATTTTGATAATCAAAACGAATTATAAGTAGAATTTATAAATCAAATAGAATTTTCAACTTAAAAAATCGTCAATTTCTTCTCTTTTTTGTTTCTGTGTAGATTTAATTATATTAAACTATCATTAATTTAAAGATTATTTTGTTAATTTCATGTGGGCTGTAAACGTCCAAATCAAATTTTAAAATTCAAGATAGAGTACAAATATTAAATCGAACATATAAAATCTTATTTATATCAATTTTAGACACCAATTTGATATGTAAATTAATAACTTATAAAATTTCATAAAATTAATATAATTATAGATATTAAAAAAGAGCCGTGCATTGCACAGGTTATAAGCTAGTATTAATAATTATTCTATCTAGAGCATCTTCAATGAGAAAAATCTATTAGCTAAAATTTTAAAATAACTTATCAAAATTAAAATTTATACATAATATATTAAAATTTCATTACTCCAACGGGACATTGCTCTTTTCTAAAATTTTAATCAATCTTCCATATTTTTCCAATATTGGTCATATTTGTTGAAACTCTAAAATTATTCAAATATTTGATCAAGTTTAAATCAAATTATTTTCTCAAATTTTTTTTTTAAATCAAATTATTAATTAAAAAAACTCAAATGCAAACTAATAAAAAATAATTCTGACTCAAAAAAATTATTATTTAATTTGATTAATAGTATAAGGTACGTGTAATAACATGTGCACATGTATATTTACGACCGAATTGAAATGACAAGAGTGTGTGGGGAGCATGAACTGCAAAGTAGTAAGCAAAATACCAATTCTTCTTTAAGTATTTAAAATTTATTTTTCAAAAAAAAAAAGAATTTAAAATTTATTTTACTTCTGATTTTGTTAATATATTTGGGAAAATGTTAACCACAACCCTTAGGGCTATGGTTAAGGTGGTGTTATGTGGTAGTTTTTAATTGACTCAAGGTTGTGTCCCACTTGCAAAAAAGTATGTGCCCCATGCATTTACATAAATCATCCAATAAAAATCCATCACGGTAAAAATTAATCCTTAAACATAGCTCTAGAATAGGATGTCACGTTGACGGTGCTTTCCGCGAGAAATTTCATTGATATTCGCACCCACTCAAGTCGCAAGTAGGAGCCGGTATATGAACAGTGAGTCAGTGAGATAACTACTAATATTAAAAATCTACTAATTTCCTTGTAACAGGTCTTCTAGAAAGGCACAGCACAGCTGCAAATTACAAATGGAAACGTACTTTACGTGATCGTTCATAAAATGTTTGCTGACACAAAAGAGTTGAGTTTCTTCATATGAAGAGCTAGCAAATCTGTTATGAATTTTGGTTAACTATACCTGAATTTAATTTACAACTCATGGAATCAGAATTTCAAAACATCGAAAGCTCCAAAAATTTTGAACATCAAGCAAAATCTTGAGTTTAAATTTTGGACGTCAAGTAGAATCCGGAGATTGTGACCTATGTTAGTCCTCTACTTACAAGATCGTGAATAGGTCAATGACATGTCCGATTAAGTATCTTCAATATCTACCGTAAATAATTTGAAAATTTAAACTCGTGCTTACGGATGTACATTTCACCCGTCCCGTCCGATTCCAATCTGATCTCCATCCCGTTCGGATCGGAGATTCGGAGAATTTTTCGAGTTTGCAACTAGGAGCGGGAAATATTTAATAAAAAATTCAATGAAAAATTTGGTGATCCCGCCCCGATCCCCGTTTTTAATATTATTTAAAAATATATTAAAATTTTTAATTCATTTCATAGATTCAAAATTTTAATAGTAAAATTTCAAATTTAAATATATCTTTTAATATAAATAAATAAATTCGAAATGTTTTTTAGATTAGGTAATCGAATTTAAAATTTATATTGTATATTATAATTTAGCAAATTAATTTTATTAAAAAATTTATTAAAGAATGTATTAAAAAAAAATTAAAATATTAAAAATTTTCGATTACCCGTGGAAAGGGGTTCTTTCGGGGACCTTAAAATATGGAATACCTGCGTTGCTTACATATTAATTTGTTTATATAGAAATTTGACAAGTGTTATCTTATCACATTCCTGTGTTGAAGTACCTTATCTCCTCTGGACCCATTGCCATATACTACGAGGAGGAATAATTGTATCACTCAAGTGGAATGAATCCCTGGAAAAAACCAACACGCAATCATACATATTTATATTCTGGCTAGGAAAAAACAAGGTTCTTGATATGTCAAAGATTCGGTGCTTTACATATCTTTTCCAAAATGACATAACAATGAATGGCATGGATCAAGCAGTAGGAGGATCGGACCACTCAGGTGAAGCCCTTTTCTTCGCAAAGTATTCTTCGGCCCGAGCAAGGTTTTTAGACACTGATGGCTTCACCCACTTCTTTCGGCCAGGCAATGTGGTCAATGAACATCCAACAGCTTCCAGTTTCTCTTTCGCTGCAGCTGAAAAGGCACGTGCCTTGAAGTTCAGCTTTACACTTAGGTCCCCATCACCTAGAATCTGATACCACGAGATATTTATAAATAAGCAGATACCCACCAACAAAAAGAGCATGATATATTGCCGTGAATATTTCGATCAATTTTAATTTTATAATCTGTTGAATACTTGTATTAATTTTGTTGTACACTAGGGAAAGAAGACATGTAACAGAAAGAAAACCTATGGGCACAAACTCACTTGTTAATTTGAGTACAAGATTTTCTGAAAAAGAAATCATATAACAAAGTGGAAGAACTTTCTTGCAGGATATAAAATTAAATTATCATAATATGACCGAGCAAGGATGCCTTCATATGTTAATTTGTAGTCGAGTTACGGAATTCTGCTTCTATGAAGACAGTGAGTTGTATGATCATATAGCGGATGTCACAAATGGCAGGTTGTAAGGAGAGTTAAGGTTCATATGATTGTGACACAGAAATATCTGAGAGCAATAAGCATATCAATCATAACAGAAAACCATGTGCGACAGATACCTTGCCTCTAATTGAGTGCAAAAAGATGAACAGAAGCCATGAATGATTTTCCGAGAACATGTGCTTTATATATATTCATTCTACAATAAAGGTAGTAAAAGAAATCTAGACAAGCATATGCAGAAAACTGTCCTGAAGTGTTTTTACGGAAAGCATTACATTATTGTACATTCATATATCATAAGAGCAAAACCTATTCAACAAATCAGAGTGGCGCAGCGGAAGCGTGGTGGGCCCATAACCCACAGGTCCCAGGATCGAAACCTGGCTCTGATAATTATTTTTTCCTCTTTAATTTACTTTACTGTAATTCTTGTTCAGTTCACTACGAGTTCTATTCTAACATATTGTCTGGACAATTCATTTATACCATCCTGCAGACTATTTTTAAAACGGGTCTGATTATATAGTTGCTACAAAATTTCCACTAGGTAAAAATTGATTCTTTGATTAAATTTGAATTCCCTTTTAAGTCTTTGAGATAGACTGATGTAATTCATATTTTCATTTATATGTCTATAATAAATATAATTTGGCAATAAAGAACACAAAATTGTAGTTTAATTTCACAAAGCATAAATACGATAATATATGCTACCTGCACCTACAACACTACAGAGGGATAGGGGAATACCGATTGGCATATGCATGTGAAGCTATTCGAGTGCCTCGGTATATTTGTCTATTTGATACTACAAGCATATGTAGAAAACTGACATGAAGTTTTCTTACGAAGCGCAGTTACGTTATTTTACATTCATATGATATACCATAAGAACAAAACCTATTCAACAAATCAGAGTGGCGCAGCGGAAGCGTGGTGGGCCCATAACCCACAGGTCCCAGGATCGAAACCTGGCTCTGATAATTATTTTTTCCTTTTTAATTTACTTTACTGTAATTCATGTTCAGTTCACTACGAGTTCTATTCTAACATATTGTCTGGACAATTCTTTTATACCATCCTGCAGACTTTTTTTAAAACGGGTCTGATTATATAGTTGCTACAAAATTTCCACTAGGTAAAAATTGATTCTTTGATTAAATTTGAATTCCCTTTAAGTCTTTGAGATAGACTGATGTAATTCATATTTTCATTTATATGTCTATAATAAATATAATTTGGCAATAAAGAACACAAAATTGTAGTTTAATTTCACAAAGCATAAATACGATAATATATGCTACCTGCACCTACAACACTACAGAGGGATAGGGGAATACCGATTGGCATATGCATGTGAAGCTATTCGAGTGCCTCGGTATATTTGTCTATTTGATACTACAAGCATATGTAGAAAACTGACATGAAGTTTTCTTACGAAGCGCAGTTACGTTATTTTACATTCATATACCATAAGAACAAAACCTATTCAACAAATCAGAGTGGCGCAGCGGAAGCGTGGTGGGCCCATAACCCACAGGTCCCAGGATCGAAACCTGGCTCTGATAGTTTTTTTTTGCCTTTTCAAAGAAACTTTTCTGTGATTCTTGTTCTGTTCACTAGGACTTCTATCCTAGCATTTTGTCTGGACAATTCTTTAATACTATCCTGCAGACCTTTTTGAAACGGGTCTGATTATATTGTTGCTACAAGATTTTCAGAAGGTAAAAATTGATTCGTTAATAAATTTTTATTTTCCTTTAGATCTTTGAGGTAGACTGATGTAGAACAAGAATAAAAAATTAATAAAAGCAACACTATTAGGGGATTAAAACGCATAAATACATTTACCCCAAAAGATTTTCGCACAGCAGAAGAAAGAGCTCAATCTGTATAGATGTGAAACCAAAATATATTAATCAAGCTAACAAGAACATATTAATCCAACATCAAGTTTATATGTAGGGAATAAAACATTAAGACCCTTAATGACCAAGACCTAGAAACAATTGGGCTTATTTGGAATAACCTAAATAAACATTTTAATAGATACCTTGCCCCGTATATAAAAAGTATAATATATATATAGGGTCTTGTTCTAATAGAAACTAACTTAGAATAGAAACTAGAAACTAAATCTAAATTAAATATTTCAAGCTAATCTAATGACCAAATTAGGGGTACCCCAATACAAAAAACATTTAAAATTATTGGCTCTATTCAACAAAAAAATAAAAAAAATTTAAAAAATTTAAAAAAAGTTACTGTTCACATGATGACGTGGCGCGTGAACAGTAGCTTTTTTTAAATTTTTTTTAATATTTTTGTTGAATAGAACCAAGAATTTTATAAGTTTTCTGTGAAGGTGCCCCTAGCGGGGCCATTAAAATAAATGAAATATAATTTATTTAGTGTAGGTTTCTAGTTTCTATTCTAAGATTGGTTTCTATTTGAACGCTAGCCTATATATATATATACACATCAACTTGTCCACATGAAATATACTTGAAACTATTTATACTTGAAACTATTTATTAATAAAAAAATTGCTTTTGTTTTCACTTCTGTTCCCCATCAGAGACTCTTACTGTATTGCATAATGGAATATAGAGCTATTTGTTATATATGCATCAAATTCGTTATATGAACAAGAGGGGAAGATACACTTGGAATTCGACAGTCCCTGAAAAGACTTGGTTGACACCAGGCAGGAAACAAACACACAACTAGACATCAATCTTGTCAGCAAAGTTAAAGGTTAGTAGGAACTAGGAAATAAGAATTTCAGTTCAAGTTTATAAGCTTAACTAAAGGGGTCTATATGATACTAACAAAGACTAGTAGACTACTGTAACTCTTTTTCCCAATTGTTCAGATCATTACCTTCAAAGGAAGCCTCCTTTCTCTCCCTGATGGGTTGATTAGACCTTTATTTTTCAGTGATTCCAGCGAAACCTCCTCCCCCTCTTCGAATCCTGCAGCTGCTATATCTTTCAAGTTCACTGGAAGATATTTTGGTAACCCCGCACGCATGCCTTAAATTAATATGAAATGAACTCAGATTAGATATTAGATGCATGAAGACAGTATTTTTGCATTATATTAACTCTCGTATTTTATTACTAATAAATGAGGAACTCCTATAAACAAGACCACAACTTTACAAGCTAAAAAACATACGAAATAATACATGAGCGGTTGTAGAGGGGGGAAATGCCAGTGGCAGAGTGGCTGATGCCGCTGATGCAGGAAAAATAACAAAAGGAAACAGAAAGACTAATCTGACACGCAAAACTACCTGTAAACTGTATAAAATATGGAATATTTCATTTTAACTGCAGCTTTAGCGAATTAAGAAAACAAAACAAGGGGACCTTTGCTTCCAACATCCTTCCACTCAAATAGTCAAATGAGTTTTTGTTTCATACATTTATTTTTAAAATAAATGACCCCAAATGAATTTCAATCAAAGGACTTGATTTGCAGAAAATAAAACTTTTCTAAACAACCGACCTGTCTAAGTCAAAAATACATAAGCTTCTTAACTTAATATTATGTGTATACTTTGTTTCCAAAACTGTCAACCAAAGAAAATTCAGAGCAAATTGTATGAATCTTCTTATGTAATGTTAATTGAGAAAGCTAAACTGAACATGAAATTTTTTTTTGAAGAGAAATGTATCTAAATCAAAAGAAAAAACAGTGACTTTCTTTTTGCAAAATGAAGAAATGTTGATTGAAGGATAGTTCTCTTCCTAAAAGAATCAACAATAACTTTTAAAAGGGTAGTATATAAGCAATTCAGAAAGATCTATGATACCTAGCAACTGACAGTTCAACCAATACAGAAAACTCATATATATAGTAAATCAAAAAAGTCAGCTGAGGATATCCTTGGAAATGATATATGACAACAGTTACTTGATGCGGAACGGGAAATTGAAGTATCAAATTGTACTTAACTTGTCATGCATCATTACTGCACCTACAGTTATGCCGAGTTGCCGATAGATTTGCAGAAATGACTTCTTCTATTTGATGAGGGGACTATAGTGTTACAGTGAAGACAGTCAAGACAAAATAAGTGGAAAGCACAACCCGACAAATTCTCCAAACACTACATGACAAAGGCCTACGTAGATCTCTACTATATGCACCTAAAGAAAGGAACTATGAACTTCTGCTATTTAGCATAGACTCATGTGCAACAACCAGAACAAAGTTTAGTTCACCAAAAATAAATATTAAGAGCTAGCATTGGATGACATCCTAATGCACCAACATGAAATTCCAAAGTCGCCTAAAACAATATCCAGTGTCTAACAAAAGATACCATTAGAGAAGATCTGAAATTACAATTAATGCACCTTAATTCATCTTTACAATTAAGCCAAACATAGGTAAATATTACTGGAATGGAAGAGTTTCATTCAGCTTTGGACGAACAACAGGAGAAAGTTTTGACCCTAAAGGGACAAATAAAGTATCAAAGAGGTAAAAAAGATTAGTCTACGGTATCATGGTGACATTGTTAAGTGCAAACTATGTAAGCACAAATTTTTAACCAAAGCATGAAACCATAACCCTGTGTATCCTCAAGACACATTAGCACATTCACAAGCATAATACAACTTATAGATTCGTTATATTGGTGACCGTCAAATAAAGATTTCAATCTCAAATACTTAATTCAGTTTCCTATTGCAATGTAACTATCATCACACCACTAACACAATGTAATATCATCACACCATTAACTACAACAATTGCACCATCGACACTTCAATATCAAATTAGCACCCTGCTTAGAACGACACACATTATCATAACAAACATTATACATACATTTACTAGCACAAAACGTAAATTACCAAACCATCACATTATATAAAAACCAATCTTTAATCCACAACACATATCACCGAAAAGAAAACACAATCCTAAAAATTACCTCCAGCAATACCCCTCAACTTAGGTAATCGACGATAAAGAGGCATTTGACCTCCTTCAAAACCCCTCATAATACCCGGACCGGACCTCGATTTTTGACCTCTCATTCCAAACCCACAACTCCCTCCTTGTCCAGCTGCATGACCTCTACCCTTTCTTTTCGCTTTCTTTCTCGAACCCGGTTGAGGTCCCAAATTATCAAGCCTAAGTCTAGGACTAGCAACTAAAGAATCACCACTAATTGGCACTGAAGAAGCAGCTTTGCTGAGCACAATTAGTGGCTTTCTTGAAATTTTATTCACATGGGCCTTGTTAAAATTTAGTGACACAAAATGGGTTGGTCTTTTCTTGAGATTACTCACATTTCCCTGATTAATTGTTATTAGAAATGCATTAGTACTTGTAAAAATGTAAAGAAATTAAGCTAATAGATTAAGTTAAATATTACACTGCATGTGTTAAATGATGTATAGACACAGATATTGTGTGTATATGTAGGGGGATTACCTTGAAAGAAGAAGAATGGTGGAGTAAAGATTGTGTTGGAGAGAAAGTGAGAAGAGAAGCCATGGCTGAAAGAGTTTGATAGATGGTTAGAAAATGGATATGGATATGGTTGGGTTTGTTTTGTATTTTTTTTTAATTTTATTTTGGGCCATGTTCTTTAGGCCTGTTATCTTGATTTCAAATCCATGTGACAAAAGCAGGCCCAAAGCTATTTTTTCAAATTATGGTGTTTCGATAACCAAATTATGGTGTTTCGAACAACTGGTAAAGTAGTCAAAATTTTCCAAACTTTTTATTGGCTAAAGAAAATAATTTTTATACGATTCTATATTATTAAAGTAATTCAATAAACTTAATAAAATATAGAATCATACGTATTATAAATCTAGGCACTATATTCTTTAAAAAAACAATTTTGATTTTTGTAGAAATTGAGTTAGTGATCTTGGATAGGCTAATCACTATGAATTAATCTGAATTAATACCTAGATTGAAGGTTATTTTTTTAAAAAAAGTAATGAAAATACAATCAAAGTCAAGTTAAAAATTTATAGTCAGAAAAACTAAATCATACTCCCTCTGTCCATTTCTTTACAATTTCCTTTTTGGGACGTCCCACCAATTCTTTACACTACCAAAAATAGTAACTTTTAACAATAAAATACATTACTACATCCACTACTTCACTTTACTTTTTCAACACTTTACACTATTACACCCACTACTTCACTTATTTTAACAATAAAATCACTATTACACCCACTATTTCATTTATTTTAACAATATTACACTCACTATTCTTGGTCTCCGTGCCCAGCCTCCATGTAAAGAATTGGCTGGGAGTCCTGGGACGGATGGAGTAAAAATTACGATTTAAACTATTGCACAGGTTTTAAGACTTGCATATATATTATAACTCCTGCTAAAAAAGCGAACTCAGGAAAATATTATTAACAATCTCAACCAAAAAGATTATACATATTTAATTTAGTTTTGTAAGGACTCAAAAAATTTTACTTTAAAATAACATAAAGGAAGACAATATTTTACTTTAAAGTCTATATATTAAATATGAAACCAGTTGTTTCAGATCGGAAGTTAATGTCTTTTAATATGATCATGCGTTACAAATTTGATATGGCAAATGTGAAAGAAGATTACATGCATGAGCCAGGTCCAGGTGGGGGAACTCTTAAGATTTCTTTTTATCCGCGAATCTCGACATATATCCTAAACAGGTTCAAACGACTATACAAGGGGTTCACCTCTCTTAATGGACTCAACCACCTCTCTTAATGGGCTCAATTATCTACTACTCCCTTCGTCTCTAAATACTTTTCCCATTTAAATTGGACACGTTTGCCAATTCACATTTTTAATCGTTAATATCTTCAATTTCGTATTAGTATTAAATATAAAAATTTCATTGTATTAAAGTACTCATAAATACGAATCCAACAAGATCACTCATGACTATATTTGGATTTATAGATTAGACGTAAATTAGTAATTTGTCTCTTGTTACGAATAGGACCGACATTCTAAACGAGAAGATCATTTAGAGACGGAGGGAGTAATAGGCTTAAATATTGAAGAAGGATCAACAAGGCGTGAGGCCCGGTCAGGGATCACCTCGCCTTTATCTCATCATATTATTTGAAGACAATCTCTCGAAGACATGATCCCGCCCCAGGGGTCGCCTCATTATGACCTCCTGCTACTACTCAAGGCGTCTCACGCTAGGCCTCTGCGCCTCTAACGCCGCTCAACCTCGAGGTCGCATCTACCGAGGTCGCAACCCGGGGATCGCTATCTCACTCTTTTCTGGAAGGCTCATGGCGTGACCCCTCGAGGTCGCATGAGTAGCTGGACACTAGGGTTCGCTTCGCATGGGCAGATCCCTCGAGGTCGCATGCAAGGCCCTCCTTTTGGGCTTCCTCCTTTTGGGCCATGGATCATGGATAGGGTTGATGACTCACTGTCACGTCAGCCCTAAACGAGTGGGCTTGGACTATGGCTTATCTCTTAAAATCCTAGCCCGCCTAGGTAACTTCTTCTCCAAGAACTACGTATGGCTTGATCCCTATAAATAGGGTACGTAGGCACCTTGTTTGGATACGCCTCAGCTCACCCCTGACTATCTATCAACAAGATCAGCCACAAACAAACACCAATCTCCTCCCGTGTTCTCCGTGTTCTTCGTGTTCTTAGCAAAATATCAAAATTTTGCTCCGTGATTCCAGCAACCTCCAATTTCGTGTTGTAACGAAATTCTCCCTACAACACGCATCATGTATGCATATCAGATTATTGTGTACAACCAGAGGGTTGCTCACACCCCAAATTAAACTTCGTCCAGGTATATATATAGAACTCTCTCTTCTGATAATCACACCTGCAAATGCCCATAATTACACCTTCTGTGCAGTGTGCACACATTTTGTCGATTTTATTTATGTTTTCACACATTTGCTTACATGTGTCTTGTGGATTATTGCAGGTAAAAAGATTAAAAACATGAAGATAAAAATGAATGGATGAAGCATGCCTACATCGGTTAACAAAAGAAGCAGCATACGTACATTTGATATTTTGATGTCGCCGCTCCTTAATAAATGTTTGAGATATCGCAAGTGATTAGAGCTTATCTCTTATCGTGTCAGGTTTCGATTCTCACTCATTCAAATATTCATTATTAGGTATATAAGTCTATTTATTTTAAAAAAAATTAATAAGAAATGCATGTAAATCAGTTAACATTTTGCGTGTATAGTTCCTGTTAGTAGTATTTTTGTGTGTTCGTTCGCAGGGAAGGACTGAATGTAATATCAAGTTCAAGTTTCTTATCTCTCACAATTTAGAAGTGTAGAAGAATGTTTGGTTTGTTTATAAACTAAATTAAACTAATTATCAATCGAGAATAAAATATATGAGGAAAACAATCCAAGAACTGGGGTTCTTCACTTGGTTTCAATGCACATTCAATATCTATGTGATGTCTACGTTCTTACTCTGCTGAAAACAATTCTTCTAAGGTTATAATGTTCTCTTCCAAGATACAATATAATGTCTACAACTATACCCTAATTGTCACTTCCGTGATACAATCAAAGACAATCATAAACTATTAAGCTCCAAGAATTATAAGTCTCACAACTCTCCTATTAATCTTCCAATCAAATATTCGAGTTATGTCTGTTAAATCATGTACTAAAATTGCAACTCCTCTTCCAAGTTATTACAATCCCTAAAATCCAATCAAAGGTTCATGACTCCCCTAATTGTGTTAAGCCCTCAATAACAGATCAGCAAAGCAAGAAAATCACAGATAATTAAACACACATGAATACCAAGGAATACTACCCAATCCTCAGATTAAAGATTTAGTTACACATAATTAAAGAAGAAAACAAAATAATAATGATAATGAATGAAAACATAATATTGAAGAAAGAATTGAAGATCGAAAGTACCTTGATACGATTAAAAGCTATGAATTGTTATGATTTACAATGGTAGGATGTGTTTAAATAGGCTCTACAAATCTTGCCTAGCAAGAAATTGCCTTCTATTACAATTAGGATTTAAAGAAGGTACCCAAAACTGCCCAGAATACAATTAGAACTAGAAAAAGGGCAAAACAGTAAATTCCCAGCCTTCTTTAACAAGATCACGTGTGCGATTTAATTCAGCATATTTCTTGCACTTGTTTCCTATCCCAGGTTGTAGAAAATCTCTTAAGCTTCGCGTGGGCAGTAAGATCGCTGAAAACGGACTTCTAGAACTCCAGATATGGCCAAAACAGTATAAGCTGCGCAGCCTTCCAGGAAAATCCGAATTTTAATCAATTAAATCTCCAAAAATGACAAAAGCTTAGATATTCTTGCAAACCTGCACAACTACACAAAACACATCAAAACTACACAAACTTGAGTCCAAAACAATCAATTTAAGCCGATATAGAATGTTCCAAGTGGATATAAAATCCACTTATCAAACACCCCCAAACTTAAACCGATGCTTGTCCTCAAGCATAAACAATTACAACTACCTAATTAGTACCACTTCCGTAGGTGATCACGGTTGCATTTGGCATATGCAACAAGTCCTTTAAACCCCTAGGCAGTCCTAGTGGACGAGTAAGGTCTCGTGAGGGCCTATAGCGAATGTACCCACAAAATCCATTTAACCTAATGCAATGCAATGCATGAATGCAACTACTATGCAAATGCAATTATTCTAGCCTACCATACCTTCAAATCCTCTCATGCCATATCAACTTACGAATCAAAGTAAATACGCAATGTCTTGGTGTCGAAAGTGCAAGTATTCACATAGTCTACTCAATGAACATGCATAAGTTCTCACAAGCCCATGTCAAGTGTAAGAATAAGTTAGTAATCATGCTAAGCCTACAAGAGCACATCTTTGAGACAAAACTTGGGATCTCATACGCAAAAATAAGCAAACACTCACAAAAGAATATTCACTCAAGATCAAGGGTAAGTGTATCACTCAATTCCAACAAAATCATAAGCATGCTTGACATTTGGTATCAATCTAACTCTTAACACAACATACATCAATGACGATAATCAAAAGGTCTTTAATTGGGTTGTAACGTGGGCTAGGGACAAGGTATGTCAAATAAGCCAAAACAGGTGAAGTGTCAAAAGCTAGTAAGTACCATAATGAACCATTCACAACACCCTATTAACACTCGACTAGTCGACTAAAGTAGGATCATAACAAACACAAACATGATCTCATAATATTTTTTTTTCTTTTTTTCTTTTTTTTTTCTTTTTTTTTTCTTTTTTTCCCTTTTTTTCTTTTTTCTTTTTTCGAGAGCTAAATAAAACAATAATATAAACAATAACAATGATCCCACAATTTATTACATATGCCGACTATCAAGTAAACAAACCCAATTTCAATATTTCCCCCAGAAGTACGACCAACAATAAACCCCTCCATGCACACCTTATTACTCCCTTAAGCACTATACTAGCCTTTGACAATGTGGGTTCAAATTAATGTAAGGCCAATACAAGAAAAAGGTCTAGGCAAGTAATGTGGTATGTCACCGAAAAAATAGGATTAAGCTCAACGGGTTAACTAATTGATCATGTAAACATGGTGTGGTAATATGGAAAAATATGCGGTTATTCCTAATGCCTTTATCATTTTAATCGTCAAATAATGTCATGCGTTTCAAGAAAGACCTCAAACAACTGCTAGCAATGCAAACAATCCGTGGACACTCAAGCAAACGAATAAATTAAAAATTTGCAATAAGCAATAAGGCTCAAAATCTCACTTGGTGGAAACACATACTCAATCCCAAGCAAAAATCTCTCTAACGCATCGACTTGTATTCAAAGCATGCAAACTAAATCATCTTGCACATATTCATGTCCTTCTAATCACTTACAACATTCAATAAGTTTACTAGCTTCAACTTACTAGTGTATGTGTGTGCACAAGAACAAAGCATATCACTTCTCAATCAAAAGCGTCAACAACACAAAATTCCTATCAAGCATGGGTGCAAATGCAAACTATTATGAACTCACATAAATACAAAAAAATAAAATAAAAACAGAATGTCCTATATGAAACAAACGTAGATAAACACAAACATAAATGCATAATTTACTACTACTAATATGCAAAGCATGAAATCCTACATGAACAAATAATACAACAACAACTTACTAATCCCTCAAACCACCCCCAAACTTAAAATATTCAATGTCCGCATTGAATGGAAGTAATACAAGGGATAGCAGAAAACATACCTAATCGTCCTCCTCCTCGGATGAATCATGCGGGAGACGAAAATTTCAGAACACCAGCACCACCTCTCCCACGCTTAGGAGCCAAAAGAATCAATCCCCAACTCACAAGAAGCTCCACCAATAATTACCAAGCAAATTCCAAGAATAATACAAAATCCCAATTTACAAGAACACAAATTCGTAATGAAAATAAAATTAGAGAAAAAGATTTACCCAATACGAATCAAAGAGGTGAACTTGCAATTAATTCCTCTTTAGAATTGAATTTTTAGATATTTTAAAAAAATAGAAGAGGAATTGGATTTGTATGTAGAGGTGTGTATATATATAAGATGATGGATAAATGAGATTTTAAAAATTTAGATGTATAGGAGAGATTTGGAGAGGTTAGGATTTGATGTGGGATAGATATAGGAATTGAGAATTGAAGAAATTTGGGTTAGGATTGAATTTGGGGTTGATTGTGTAGGCAAAAACACAATTTTCGAAAAAAATTTCTGGGCAAAGGGGTTGTAACGCAGCAGCAGGCTGCGTTTCAGGTCTTAATGCGCGGAACTGGCGCATGATGCGCGGCTGGGATATGCGTGACTGGGCGCTCCTGCGCGGCCTGGGCGCCTGATGCGCGCTTAGCTTCTGCGTGTTTCAGCGCTCCTGCGCGCGGGCTGGCGCATGATGCGCTGCCGCATTCTGCTTCTGTTTTTTTTTTTTTTGAATGAAAGATCCTATGCTACACCAAAGTACAACAATGCTTGGGTTGCCTCCCAAGAAGCGCTTCTTTAACGTCAATAGCTTGACGTTACTTCCTCAAATCATGGTGGTTTCAAAAGAATAACTGAACCATCTTCAACAAACAAACCATTCATACGAACGTTGACATATGGTTTGCTTGATTTCCACAAATCTCTTCCATCAGATTTCAACTTGATTCTACTACCCAACGGCCAAATTTTCTTCTTTTTCTTCTTCACACCTCTAAGATGCTTCTCTGACTCAACCGGCTGAACAAAAATTTCTTCTTCCTTATCATCGGTTTTCCACCTTCGCAACACGTTATCATGCCCCTCTTCAAAAATCACTAGCTCATTATTCAAAAGGACATACCTCAAATTAGCAGGTAGAGGTTTAAGTTCCACCTGTGGTGCCTCTGAAAGTGTAAAAACCATCTCAACTTCTGTGTCTCGAACAACAATTTCTTCTTCTTCTACTACATCATCTAACACCCGTTCTGCTCCCACGAAATGTTCATTTTCGAGCTGCACAATTTCATCAACTATGTCAACAGTAAAACAAGTCGCTCCAAAAGGAGGCATCTTCATTACTTTGTTCAGATCAAATTCCACTTTGTCCTCGCCAACATTCAATGTCAATTTTCCAGCTTTAACATCGATAGTAGTGCCGGCAGTAGCCAAGAATGGCCTTCCCAAGATAATGGGTATCTCGACATCTTCATCCATCTCCAACACCACAAAATCACAAGGTATGACAAATTTATCCACTTTGACAACTACATCTTCAACGACCCCCAACGGATATTTAACAGAACGATCCGCCAACTGAAGTGAAATCCGTGTCTTCTTAAGCTCTCCAAGACCAAGTCGTTTGCAGATTGAATATGGCATCAAACTCACACTAGCCCCTAAATCACACAAGGCTTTCATGTTCTCCATCTTCCCAATAGTGCAAGGCAAAGAAAAGCTTCCCAAATCTTTCAATTTCTGAGGAATGGCCTTTTGGATGACTGCACTGCATTCAGCATTGAGAGTAATGGTTTCTGCATCCTCAAGTTTCCTCTTCTTTGTCAACATCTCCTTAAGAAATTTAGCATAGAGTGGCATTTGATTCAAAGCTTCAGCCAAAGGAATATTGACATGCAACTGTCGGAACATAGTCAAAAACTTCTCGTACTGCTTCTCTAACTGCCTGTTGTGAAGTCTCTGTGGAAATGGAATAGGAGGAACATAAGGTGGTGGAGGAACATACGGCTTCTCTGGTTCTTCTTCCTTCTTCTCTTCATCTACTTTCTCTGACTTTTCTGCATCAATCTCTACTATCTTATTTTCTTTTTCAGCATCCTTCTCTTTAGGCTCAAGTACCTCAACCTCGGGCAACTCTTTTCCGCTCCTCAAAGTAATTGCTTTGCATTGTTCCTTACCAGTCTGGTCGGGTTGACTAGGAAGTGATCTGTTAGTAGTATTTTTGTTTGTTCGTTCTCAGGGAAGGACTGAATTGTAATATCAAGTTCAGGTTTTTATCTCTCACAATTTAGAAGTGTAGAAGAATGTTTGGTGTGTTTATAAACTAAATTAAACTAATTATCAATCGAGAATAAAATATATGAGGAAAGCAATCCAAGAACTGGGGTTCTTCACTTGGTTTCAATGCACATTCAATATCTATGTGATGTCTACGTTCTTACTCTGCTGAAAACAATTCTTCTAAGGTTATAATGTTCTCTTCCAAGATACAATATAATGTCTACAACTATACCCTAATTGTCACTTCCGTGATACAATCAAAGACAATCATAAACTATTAAGCTCCAAGAATTATAAATCTCACAACTCTCCTATTAATCTTCCAATCAAATATTCGAGTTATGTCTGTTAAATCATGTACTAAAATTGCAATTCCTCTTCCAAGTTATTACAATCCCTAGAAAACAATCAAAAGTTAGCTACTCTTCTAATTGTGTTAAGCCCTCAGTAACAGATCACCAAAGCAAGAAAATCACAGATAATTAAACACACATGAATACCAAGGAATACTACCCAATCCTCAGATTAAAGATTTAGTTACACAAAATTAACGAAGAAAACAAAATAATAATGATAATGAATGAAAACATAATATTGAAGAAAGAATTGAAGATCGAAAGTACCTTGATACGATTACAAGCTATCAATTTTTATGATTTACAATGGTAGGATGTGTTTAAATAGGCTCTACAAATCTTGCCTAGAAAGAAATTGCCTTCTATTACAATTAGAATTTAAAGAAGGTACCCAAAACTGCCCAGAATACAATTAGAATTAGAAAAAGGGCAAAACAGTAAATTCGCAGCCTTCTTTAACAAGAACATGTGCGCGACTTTAATCAGTACGTTTATTGCATTTGTTTCCTATCCCAGGTTGTAGAAAATCTCTCAAGCTTCGCGTGGGCAGTAAGATCGCTGAAAACGGACTTCTAGAACTCCAGATATGACCAAAACAGTATAAGCTGCGCAGCCTTCCCGGAAAATCCGAATTTTAATCAATTAAATCTCCAAAAACGACAAAAGCTTAGATATTCTTGGAAACCTGCACAACTACACAAAACACATCAAAACTACACAAACTTGAGTCCAAAACAATCAATTTAAGCCGATATAGAATGTTCCAAGTGGATATAAAATCCACTTATCAAACACCCCCAAACTTAAACCGATGCTTGTCCTCAAGCATAAACAATTATAACTACCTAATTAGTACCACTTCCGTAGGTGATCACGGTTGCATTTGGCATATGCAACAAGCCCTTTAAACCCCTAGGCAGCCCTAGTGGACGAGTAAGGTCTCGTGAGGGCCTATAGCGAATGTACCCACAAAATCCATTTAACCTAATGCAATGCAATGCATGAATGCAACTACTATGCAAATGCAATTAATCTAGCCTACCATACCTTCAAATCCTCTCATGCCATATCAACTTACGAATCAAAGTAAATACGCAATGTCTTGGTGTCGAAAGTGCAAGTATTCACATAGTCTACTCAATGAACATGCATAAGTTCTCACAAGCCCATGTCAAGTGTAAGAATAAGTTAGTAATCATGCTAAGCCTACAAGAGCACATCTTTGAGACAAAACTCGGGATCTCATACGCAAAAACAAGCAAACACTCACAATCCACTCACAAAAGAATATTCACTCAAGATCAAGGGTAAGTGTATCACTCAATTCCAACAAAATCATAAGCATGCTTGACATTTGGTATCAATCTAACTCTTAACACAACATACATCAATGACGATAATCAAAAGGTCTTTAATTGGGTTGTAACGTGGGCTAGGGACAAGGTATGTCAAATAAGCCAAAACAGGTGAAGTGTCAAAAGCTAGTAAGTACCATAATGAACCATTCACAACACTCTATTTTTCCCCCCACTTAAGTTTTACTAAAAACAAGCACTCGACTAGTCGACTGAAATAGGATCGCAACAAACACAAACATGCTCTCATAATATATATATATATATATATATATATATATATATATATATATATATATATATATATTTCATATTTTTTTCTTTTTTTTTCTTTCTCGAGAGCTAAATAGAACACAAACAATAATAATAACAATAACAATGATCCAGTGAATTTATTACATATGTCGACTATCAAGTAAACAACCAAACCCAATTTTCAATATTCTCCCCAAAAGTAAGACCAACAATAAACCCCTCCTTACACACCTTCTTACTCCCTTAAGCACTCTACTAGCCTTTGACAATGTGGGTTCAAATTAATGTAAGGCCAATACAAGAAAAAGGTCTAGGCAAGTAATGTGGTATGTCACCGAAAAATAGGATTAAGCTCAACGGGTTAACTAATTGATCATGTAAACATGGTGTGGTAATATGGGAAAATATGTGGTTATTCCTAATTGCCTTTATCATTTTAATCGTCAAATAATGTCATGCGTTTCAAGAAAGACCTCAAACAACTGCTAGCAATGCAAACAATCCATGGACACTCAAGCAAACGAATAAATTGCAAAAAATATGCAATATGGCTCAAAATCTCACTTGGTGGAAAAACATACTCAATCTCAAGCAAAAATCTCTCTAACGCACCTACTTGTATTCAAAGCATGCAAACTAAATCATCTTGCACATATTCATGTCCTTCTAATTACTTACAACATTCAATAAGTCTACTAGCTTCAACTGACTAGTGTATGTGTGTGCACAAGAACAAAGCATATCACTTCTCAATCAAAAGCGTCAACAACACAAAATTCCTATCAAGCATGGGTGCAAATGCAAACTATTATGAACTCACATGAAATACGAACATAAAAACAGAATGTCCTATATGAAACAAACGTAGATAACACATACATAAATGCATAATTTACTACTACTAATATGCAAAGCATGAAATCCTACATGAACAAATAATACAACAACAACTACTAATCCCTCAAACCACCCCCAAACTTAAAATATTCAATGTCCTCATTGAATGGAAGTAAATACAAGGGATAATAGAAAACATACCTACTCGTCCTCCTCCTCGAAGGAATCTGAATCTGGCGGTGGATACTGCATACGAGCTCCATAGACTGGCCACCTTGCCTGAATACCCGCATCTCTCAAAGCTGTAGCCATATCTTGAGCATACTCTCTGTTACAAGTATGAATAGCATCCATCCGCCTATACAAACGCCTAAAGTGGGCATCCAAAACTCTCGGTACTCTTGAAACACGTGGCTGAGCGCCCGCTCCATGACCACTAGCACCAACATCATCAATAATATAACCAAGCCCCCTCGGATGTGGAACCCCACCTTGCCAGTCAGGCATTCGATCAATAGACACATCAGTAATGGAAGGCAAAGGTGACTGCAACTCCTCATCCGCACCCCAGATAACACCACTATCCTTACATAAACCAGCTATAACAGAAGCATGGGGCATTGATGAAAGCGCATTAGACTTTAAAAATCTGACAATATTCTGATAAACAATATAACCAACATCAATGTATTTTCCCTTTAGAATGCCCCAAAGAAGAATCGCTCTATCAGCTGTTACCTCACCCGTATGAGAAGTAGGCATAATATTCGCACAGATAAATAAATACCATGCTCGTGCAAACTTATTCATCGCAGAAGACAGAAAATTAATCGGCTCAGTAGTTCCCAATTTATACTTCCAAACTGTACCAGGAACACATAACTCACGAACAATCGCCTCTATATCCACATCCTTACTAGTTTTCCTTGCCCAATCTTCATCCCCCACTAGCTTAGGTGGTTGCCCCAAAATTGCACGAATAGCATCAATACTATAATCCACCTGTTTACCTCGAACCATACACACCTCATCCGGCTCACCTTTAGCATTAGCATAAAACTCCCTAACAATATTCACCGGAACCGGAGCAGGTGCCTTACAAATATCTCCCCAACGTAACTCACTAATCACATCAACCAACCCATAGTGACGAATTGGCAAAAATCCCCTTTCTTTCGCCACCGACCTTGACAACAACCGATTATACTCAACCTCCGCCTCCGGAGAAGAAAATCTCTCCACCCTAATAGAACCACCCCTCATTCGCTTAGGCGCCATAATAATCAAAACCCCACTCAACAATAGCACCACCAACAACCACCAAGAACTATCCCACCAACAACCACCAAGAAAAATCACACCACAAATACCCAAGTAACAAGAATAATACAAAAACCCCAATTTACAAGAACACAAATTCGTAATAAAATAAAATAAAGAAAAGAAATTCCACTACGAATCAAAGAGGTGAACTTGTACTAATTTTCCCCCAAACTTGAATTTTTAAGAGATGTAGAGGAGGAAGATAATGAATTGGGTGTGTATGGATGGGTATATATAGGCCATGGAGTGATAGGATGAATATAAGAATTTTAATGTGAAAAGGAAAAATTTAGGTGGAATTTGGAATTTGATTTAGGATAGAAAAAAATATTTAATGAATAAAAGAAAAAGAATTAGAAAAGAAATAGGAATTTGAAATTTTTTAGGAGAGATGAGGGGTTTTGGATTTGAAATAGGAAAATATTTAGGGGAAATATGGGAGTATAAAAAGATTTGGGGTGATGAAATTTTTTTTTTTTATACACAGGTGCACACACGGACATAATAGGTGAACAGCAAAAAAAAAAAAAAATTGTCTGAACTCTCCTGCACAAGCGCACGTTGCGCGCGTATGAGGCAATTTGCATGAAGAACAGATGCGCCGGGGCAGGTTGCGCATCAGGCGCGCAGATTGCTGGAAGGGCAGTAACGCAGGCGCAGCCTGCGTTACACAGAGGCAGACTGCGGGAACAGCAGAAACGCAGGTGCAGCCTGCGTTACAGGGCTGCAACCTGCTCAAAAATTTGAATTTTTTTTTCTTTTTTCTTTTTCTAATGATAATAAAAATCCTATGCTACATCAAGGTACAAAAAATTGCTTGGGTTGCCTCCCAAGAAGCGCTCGTTTAACGTCAATAGCTTGACGTTACTTCCTCAACTCATAGTAGGGTCTTGGAGGTGAAGAATGCTCATTCCTCGCTCCACTATTTCTCCAAGCAGGTATGGCTTAAGTCTCTGCCCGTTCACCTTGAATACATCTGACCCTTCTCTAGTAATCTCACAAACCCCATTAGGATAGACTTTCACAATCTCAAAAGGTCCGGACCATCTTGATCTAAGCTTTCCAGGAAATAAACGGAGTCTTGAATTAAACAATAGAACATGTTGCCCAACCTCAAATTCCTTCTTCTGAATGTGCTTGTCATGCCACAATTTGGTCTTCTCCTTGTATATACTAGCATTTTCATAAGATTGAAGCCTAATCTCCTCAAGCTCTCCAAGTTGAAGTAAACGCTTCTCTCCCGCAGATTTAAGATTAAAATTCAATTCTCTTGTCGCCCAAAATGCCTTATGCTGAAGTTCCACTGGCAAATGACATGGCTTCCCAAAGATCAACCTATATGGAGACATTCCAATAGGTGTTTTAAACGCCGTCCTATATGCCCAAAGTGCATCATCAAGCTTTGTTGACCAATCCTTTCTCGACGCTGCCACTGTCTTCTCCAAAATTGACTTCAGCTCACGATTCGAAATCTCAACTTGTCCACTTGTTTGCGGATGATAAGGAGTTGCCACCTTTTGTGTCACACCATACTTTTTCAAGAGATCAGCCACCTGTTTATTGCAAAAGTGTGCACCTCCATCATTGATAATAACCCTTGGCACTCCAAATCTAGTGAACACATGCTTCTTTAGGAACTTCTTCACTACTCTAGCATCGTTAGTAGGAGATGCAATAGCTTCAACCCATTTAGAGACATAATCAACTCCCACCAAAATATACTGGTTCCCATAAGAAGATGGAAATGGACCCATGAAGTCCATCCCCCACACATCGAATATCTCCACCTCAAGAATAGACTGTAAAGGCATCTCGTTCCTCCTCGAAATATTTCCAACTCGTTGACATCTATCACACTTTGCCACAAAGTCTCTAGCATCCTGATGCATGGTTGGCCAATAGAATCCTGACTGCAAAACCTTCGCCACTGTCTTCATACTACTGTTATGGCCTCCACACTCAAGAGAATGACAATGCCTGAAAATATGAGGAACTTCATCATGAGGCACACATCTACGAAACATTCCATCAGCACACTCCTTGTAAAGTAGCGGTTCCTCCCAATAGTAGTGCTTCACATCATAAAAGAATTTCTTCTTTTGGTTATAAGATAGATCATCCGGCACAACTCCTCCCACAATGTAGTTCACAAAATCTGCATACCATGGTGTAGACAAGGACACACCTAGAAGCTGCTCTTCTGGAAATTTATCATTGATAGGTTTTTCACCTCCTACCTCTCCATCTCCTTGATCCAACCTAGATAAGTGATCAGCTACCAAATTCTCGGACCCCTTCTTATCTCGAATCTCAAGATCAAATTCCTGAAGTAAGAGAATCCAACGAACTAGACGAGGCTTGGCATCCTTCTTTGTCATCAAGAAATGAACCGCAGCATGATCTGAATAGACAATCACCTTAGACCCAACAAGATATGATCTGAATTTATCAAGTGCAAACACCACTGCAAGTAGCTCTTTCTCCGTAGTTGAATAGTTGATTTGTGCATCATCAAGAGTCTTGCTTGCATAAGCTATCACATGCATACGCTTATCCTTCTTTTGCCCAAGAACAACACCCACAGCATAGTCACTAGCATCACACATAAGCTCAAAAGGCAAGCTCCAATCAGGAGATGTAACTATGGGTGCAGAAGTAAGTTCCTTCTTCAGCTTGTTAAACGCAACAAGACAACTTTCATCAAAGTCAAAAACACGATCCTTTTCAAGAAGATTACAGAGAGGCCGAGCTAACTTGGAGAAATCCTTGATGAACCGTCGATAAAAACCAGCATGACCAAGGAAACTTCGAATTCCTTTCACAGATGAAGGTGGTGGCAATTTTTCAATAACTTCAATTTTTGCTCTATCAACCTCAATGCCTTTATTAGAGATTTTATGCCCAAGCACAATGCCTTCCTTCACCATAAAGTGACATTTTTCCCAATTAAGAACAAGATTAGTCTCAGTACATCTCTGCAACACCTTCGACAAACTGGCTAAACATGATTCAAAAGAAGAACCATAAACTGTGAAGTCATCCATGAAGACCTCCATGTCTTTCCCTATAAAATCTGAGAATATGTGGTTCATGAGCCGTTGAAACGTCGAAGGACCATTACACAAACCAAAAGGAAGCCTCCGATAAGCAAAAGTACCATAAAGACAAGTAAAGGTGGTCTTCTCCTGATCTTCGGGTGCAATAGGAATCTGAAAGTAGCCCGAGAAACCATCCAGAAAGTTGTAATACTCATTACCCGCCAACCTTTCGAGCATTTGATCAATGAATGGGAGGGGAAAGTGATCTTTGCGAGTAGCGTTATTCAACTTCCTGTAATCAATGCAAACTCTCCAACCTGTTACTGTTCTCGTGGGAATTAATTCATTCTTCTCATTGTGAACAACAGTCATCCCACCTTTCTTAGGCACAACATGAATAGGACTAACCCACTTACTGTGTGGAACCGAATATATGATACCAGCGTCAAGCAACTTTGTGACACCCCCCAAATCCGGGGTCAGGAGATTTGGTTGTCACGCGGAAATCCTCAAAATAAAACACCTGTTTAATAATAATCATTCACTTGTGATTGACCAACATTGGAAATATAACATCTGTGACCCCAAACATACCAAGATCTTTTAAGGTTATAGGGCTAGAAACAAGAATCCAAACTCCATTAGATAAAAAAAACATTCATTCTTCACAACATTCTCTTTGATCAAATCTTAAACCACTGGTGTAACTTCGATAAGAAGTACGCCAGGCTAACTAGACAATTACATAATAATAATAAATATTAGAACTCAATTATATAAAATAGATCTTACACTAAATCCAGACATCCTGAGCCAAGTCATCTTCGAAATAGCAGCACGCTTCTTCTCTTCCTGAGTTGTGCGGATACGTCTCGCCAAACTACCTTACTGAAATGTTAGAATTTACAACAGCAAGTATGAGCGAAAGAAATGATCAGCAAGCGTATAAAAATTTTGATATAAAACCAGGATTAGTGGGGCATAAAAATCAACTGAAATGTATAACAGTTTATAGAGAAACTGAATCAACAACTGTGATATAATTCAAATCATAACTGAAATCATTTGGCATGTCATAAAAATGAATCATCTGCCAACTCACAATATATAATAGCCATTCGGGCGATATGGATTGGATACACTTATATAACTGAAACACCATTGCCCCCTGATCAGGTTCAAAAGCAATGGGACCACTTTATACAACCACCGAATACCTTCCTATCCGCGTGGGTATAACGAGGATTTCATGAGGGTACCAAAATAGGCAAGTAATGTTAGCCTATAGGAAGATGGTATGGTTACCATATCCTCCTTAAATATAGCTGGACCAACTACTCGATGTGGCCTCCTACGCTTTACTAATTTCCAATCCAATAGAGCAATTTCCAAATTCAACAGGAAATGCTTAGTTTTAAATACAGGTCATATCCCATTATTACTACTATAATGAGGATATGAAGAGTTTATCTGAAACAATTCCCCACATCAAGGGTACCAATATCAAGCAACTGTGTTCGCACAAAAATATTTAAGAATCACAAATAGCTCTGAACAATAGCTATTCGTCATGATATGAATCAATGAAACATAAAATAAAAAGTGTTTAAGATGATAAAGAAAATACTTGCCTCTGGTCCTTAGCTGTTGCGCAAAGCCGAAGTAATACGATTCTCTTCTTCTTCTTCTTCTATTTAACGGCATCACAATCTCCTCTTTAAATCATTCGTTGGTTTGACGCTCTTGCGATTGCCACGAGTCTGATCCGCCGACATGGAGCCCGCGCATCTACTTCTATAATCAAGCATAAACTGGTACATCAGTCTTCAGACATCAAGTTCTACTTTTCTAAACACTTACAAACTCCATTCGAACATATTAACCCTGCTTACCAATATCTTTGTCGAAAGAAAATAATTGGAAATGTCCCTTTTGAACATAGGCGTTTTCCCGGTGTTAAAACACCTCACAAGTAAACCAGCAATTCCATAAACAATACTTTCATCTCCAACCTTCTTTATCGCAATCCACAAACAATACTGCATCCATTTCCAACCTTCTTCATAACCCACAAAGAATATTTCATCCATCTCCAATCTCCTTGATTAGACATCTACTTATCTCTGTTGACCAACCTAAGTCAATATTCAACAATTAATCCTTGCGAAAATAAACGATATCACCATCGTTTCCAGTAAATCAAAGAAACCATCATCTACTCTTAATGACATCTTATAATATAACCCATATAAACAATTAAGCACACATTAAATATATATCGGTCACAACTCAATTTATAACCTAACCCTTGATACTTAATACCTTGACACTTTACATCGCACGTATAAGGACTCCATAAGTAGATCACATAATCACGTAGCACGTAATTCACATAGCAGATACGACTCCCAATTAAAAGAGCACTCAAAATAATTTTAAAATATTTAAAAATATTTTTAAAGCACTAAAAGAATTTTAAAAGATTTAATTAACCCTTTTTGAATCAAAAACGATTGCTAATAAACCCTCCGGGTAAGTTTTGGATTCCCAAAATATTTTAATAAATATTTAATCCGGGTTTATAAATAATTTTATAATTTTAAAACTATTTTTATCGCTCCCGGATTATTTTTAAGATTTTTAAAATAATTTTATTACATTTTAAACAAATAAAACAAATAAAGAAATAAATATTAAAGGTAAAATAATATTTAGAAAATAAATAAATCATTTTATTTTCCGAAAATTAAATCTGATTATTTTCAATTATATTTAAATAATATTTAATTAATTAAATTAATTGATTAATATTAATTAACCAATCAATTTAAATTAATTAAGATATTAGCTAAATAAATTTAAAATAATCAAATAAAATAGATTTTCAAATAAAAATAATTTATTAAAAATTTAAAAGTATTTTTCGAAATTAAAAATATTTTTTCGAAATTTAAAAATGATTTTTCGAATTTCTGAAAATAAAATTCGAATTTATAATAAATTTTTGAAAATAATTTTTCAAAATCATTTTTCAGAATTTGATTTTCAGATTTTAAAGATCAAACAGGTACTATTCATCACCACCTACGCTGTTCTTCGTATGAATGCTTCGAAGAACACCACCTCCAACAATGGAGGTTTCTCCAGAATCCGGTTACCGGAAAAAAAATCCGGCGAACTTCCGGCGACCATAACTTTCACAAAACTAAACCAAATCAAGCGTGTAAAATATGGATCTTGACTAAAATTTCACGACAAACTCAACCATGCCAACGAAAACAACAAAAACACGGCCAAAATCCGGCGAGCTCTAAGAAATTTCCGGCAAAAATTCGTTTTCGCAGAATCGGTAACCAAATGGCATGGTTTTGGTATCAAAACGAAGCTTAAGACTCATAAAATCTTTCCCCCAAAACCACTAACGCAAACAATTAACACACACAACGGACTATTGATTCAAAGTTTCGGTTAAAACTTTAAAACTCGAATATCACAATCCGGCAATATAATGATGCAATTGACCACATAAATCGACTCCAAATGATCATATAAAGCTATTGGAATCATCAAAACAACCGGAAAATCACTCAATCAAAAATCCCCAAATTAAGCTCAAGAACCCTAATTTCGAATTGAACAAACTAGCAATATAACGATGAAATTTAGCATGGAATTGAACTCCTGGAATCAATATGAAGCTATACAAACAATCAATTCAACCGGAAAATCAAAGAATCAAAAAAACCCAAATTTCATGAAGAACCCTAATTTTGCAGATTCAAAAGAAAATTCATATAAAATCGGAAAGTTACCCAACACGAAAACTGAAGATGGATTATGAAAGAGTATATTGAGAGCTTCGATTCGACTACAAGATCGCCAAAATCAGATGTCTACAACACCTTCAAATTCAACTTTGATCCTCAAGAACAGGAGAGAGAAAATATATTCACATATTTATTTATATATATATAAGTCTGATTTTTTTATGATTTATTAATGAAATAAATAAATCTGATTTCTATTTATATTAATCAAAAATTAATACCCCAAAAATATTTTTAACCCCTAATTAAAATTATTAAGCCTTAAAAATAATTTTTATGGGATAAAAATGTAAAAATTTTATTTTTAAACAAATATAATATATATGCCAAAATTTCCCAAAAATTATGAATATTACAAAAATTACAACATAATGAAATTTTAGATATCCTACTATAATATAAAAATAATTTTATGAAAAACAGGGCCTCGAATTCAATAAAGGGGCTGGGTCCGGAATTTAAAATGCAAAATAACTGTATTATAAAAATATAAAAATTACAGAAAAATAGAATACAATAATCTATGCTACACAGAAGTCACATAACACGTATGGGATAATTTTCCTATTTAATAAAAATCATAGCGCGTTTAAATGCATTAAAAATAAACTAACACACATTAAAATCAACTAAAAATATATTTTAATATAATAAATTACACGTAATTTTTCGGGTCGTTACATTCTTCCCCCCTTATAAGGATTCCGTCCTCGGAATCAGCTAAGGCAACTAGTGAGGTTCCTTAACTCCTTCACCATCAACACTTGCTTTACAAAACTGGGGATAGTGTTCCTTCTTAAACAACTTCTCCAAAATCTCAATTCACTTTAGGGTCTCTATCTGATACAGTTATCACTGGAGTCGTACAACCCATCGTTATTCGTTCCAAATATGGCTCGATCAACTTTCCATTAACATAATATCTTTGAAACCGTTAACGTGATCCGCTGCGGTCGGTAATTCTACCACTAATCTAATTTCTTTCAGCAAAATTAACTCATTCTGACCTGATTGGCATACCTTTGAAATTCAGTAGAGATAACAAGGATTATGGAATTTTGAAGAGAACAGATTCCATATCATAGCAAATGTTCCACAATTGTAGTTATGAATTTTATGAATTTTAAAGCAACCTGATTTGAAATAAGAGAATAACCGAGAGATCAATATGATCACATGAACCCGACGTTGTGTGTCTTAGCTCCGACATTTACAATTAAAGGTGATCAGCCTTCTTGTAATACACAACACACCAGTGATGGCGTCCCATCCAACTTCTATCACACAGACAGATATACCTGGTGTCCCCTATAAATAGGGTTGTTCGTCTCAGTAGGATTAGAGAAATATGAAAGGAATTCAAAATTTGTAATTTTCCGAAAAGAAGAACCAGGAAGAAAGTACCGAACAAGTGGTACTATATTGCAAATAAGGTTATTAATCATTGGAGAAAACAAAAAGTTGAAAGTCTCAGAAATTTAAAAATAGGTTTCATAGTAACCACTGAAACAATTGAGATTCAAAATGGAGATTGAACACAAGTATCAAAATGTCATTGTTTAGAAGAGGAGAAATATCTTTTAACGAATACCTCTTTAGGAGGGATATCAAAATAATTCATAGAAAGGGAAGGTATTGCCAAGGTCTCTCATAATGTCTTCTTTTCCAATTCCTTCGATAGCTCGTCATTCGAATTTAAGCTTCTTCCGTTCCACGTTTAAAAAAAATATCGATATCGTATGTCATCGTCAACTCGTAATAATCTCTGAAGATTCCATAATAGACATCTCCATTCGGCAGGCGGCCTATCCAGTTCAGCACAACTATCTCAAACGAGTACTCCAATCTTAACTTACTAATTGGTACTATACCCAATAGTCCAATACGAACTCTACATGAGCTCGAACGTTCCTTACTTAACTATACACACTCCTACACACTCTCGTTTCTAGTTTACTATAACCCTGCTCTGATACCAACTGTGACACCCCCCAAATCCGGGGTCAGGAGATTTGGTTGTCACGCGGAAATCCTCAAAATAAAACACCTGTTTAATAATAATCATTCACTTGTGATTGACCAACATTGGAAATATAACATCTGTGACCCCAAACATACCAAGATCTTTTAAGGTTATAGGGCTAGAAACAAGAATCCAAACTCCATTAGATAAAAAAAACATTCATTCTTCACAACATTCTCTTTGATCAAATCTTAAACCACTGGTGTAACTTCGATAAGAAGTACGCCAGGCTAACTAGACAATTACATAATAATAATAAATATTAGAACTCAATTATATAAAATAGATCTTACACTAAATCCAGACATCCTGAGCCAAGTCATCTTCGAAATAGCAGCACGCTTATTCTCTTCCTGAGTTGTGCGGATACGTCTCGCCAAACTACCTTACTGAAATGTTAGAATTTACAACAGCAAGTATGAGCGAAAGAAATGCTCAGCAAGCGTATAAAAATTTTGATATAAAACCAGGATTAGTGGGGCATAAAAATCAACTGAAATGTATAACAGTTTATAGAGAAACTGAATCAACAACTGTGATATAATTCAAATCATAACTGAAATCATTTGGCATGTCATAAAAATGAATCATCTGCCAACTCACAATATATAATAGCCATTCGGGCGATATGGATTGGATACACTTATATAACTGAAACACCATTGCCCCCTGATCAGGTTCAAAAGCAATGGGACCACTTTATACAACCACCGAATACCTTCCTATCCGCGTGGGTATAACGAGGATTTCATGAGGGTACCAAAATAGGCAAGTAATGTTAGCCTATAGGAAGATGGTATGGTTACCATATCCTCCTTAAATATAGCTGGACCAACTACTCGATGTGGCCTCCTACGCTTTACTAATTTCCAATCCAATAGAGCAATTTCCAAATTCAACAGGAAATGCTTAGTTTTAAATACAGGTCATATCCCATTATTACTACGATAATGAGGATATGAAGAGTTTATCTGAAACAATTCCCCACATCAAGGGTACCAATATCAAGCAACTGTGTTCGCACAAAAATATTTAAGAATCACAAATAGCTCTGAACAATAGCTATTCGTCATGATATGAATCAATGAAACATAAAATAAAAAGTGTTTAAGATGATAAAGAAAATACTTGCCTCTGGTCCTTAGCTGTTGCGCAAAGCCGAAGTAATACGATTCTCTTCTTCTTCTTCTATTTAACGGCATCACAATCTCCTCTTTAAATCATTCGTTGGTTTGACGCTCTTGCGATTGCCACGAGTCTGATCCGCCGACATGGAGCCCGCGCATCTACTTCTATAATCAAGCATAAACTGGTACATCAGTCTTCAGACATCAAGTTCTACTTTTCTAAACACTTACAAACTCCATTCGAACATATTAACCCTGCTTACCAATATCTTTGTCGAAAGAAAATAATTGGAAATGTCCCTTTTGAACATAGGCGTTTTCCCGGTGTTAAAACACCTCACAAGTAAACCAGCAATTCCATAAACAATACTTTCATCTCCAACCTTCTTTATCGCAATCCACAAACAATACTGCATCCATTTCCAACCTTCTTCATAACCCACAAAGAATATTTCATCCATCTCCAATCTCCTTGATTAGACATCTACTTATCTCTGTTGACCAACCTAAGTCAATATTCAACAATTAATCCTTGCGAAAATAAACGATATCACCATCGTTTCCAGTAAATCAAAGAAACCATCATCTACTCTTAATGACATCTTATAATATAACCCATATAAACAATTAAGCACACATTAAATATATATCGGTCACAACTCAATTTATAACCTAACCCTTGATACTTAATACCTTGACACTTTACATCGCACGTATAAGGACTCCATAAGTAGATCACATAATCACGTAGCACGTAATTCACATAGCAGATACGACTCCCAATTAAAAGAGCACTCAAAATAATTTTAAAATATTTAAAAATATTTTTAAAGCACTAAAAGAATTTTAAAAGATTTAATTAACCCTTTTTGAATCAAAAACGATTGCTAATAAACCCTCCGGGTAAGTTTTGGATTCCCAAAATATTTTAATAAATATTTAATCCGGGTTTATAAATAATTTTATAATTTTAAAACTATTTTTATCGCTCCCGGATTATTTTTAAGATTTTTAAAATAATTTTATTACATTTTAAACAAATAAAACAAATAAAGAAATAAATATTAAAGGTAAAATAATATTTAGAAAATAAATAAATCATTTTATTTTCCGAAAATTAAATCTGATTATTTTCAATTATATTTAAATAATATTTAATTAATTAAATTAATTGATTAATATTAATTAACCAATCAATTTAAATTAATTAAGATATTAGCTAAATAAATTTAAAATAATCAAATAAAATAGATTTTCAAATAAAAATAATTTATTAAAAATTTAAAAGTATTTTTCGAAATTAAAAATATTTTTTCGAAATTTAAAAATGATTTTTCGAATTTCTGAAAATAAAATTCGAATTTATAATAAATTTTTGAAAATAATTTTTCAGAATTTGATTTTCAGATTTTAAAGATCAAACAGGTACTATTCATCACCACCTACGCTGTTCTTCGTATGAATGCTTCGAAGAACACCACCTCCAACAATGGAGGTTTCTCCAGAATCCGGTTACAGAAAAAAAATCCGGCGAACTTCCGGCGACCATAACTTTCACAAAACTAAACCAAATCAAGCGTGTAAAATATGGATCTTGACTAAAATTTCACGACAAACTCAACCATGCCAACGAAAACAACAAAAACACGGCCAAAATCCGGCGAGCTCTAAGAAATTTCCGGCCAAAATTCGTTTTCGCAGAATCGGTAACCAAATGGCATGGTTTTGGTATCAAAACGAAGCTTAAGACTCATAAAATCTTTCCCCCAAAACCACTAACGCAAACAATTAACACACACAACGGACTATTGATTCAAAGTTTCGGTTAAAAATTTAAAACTCGAATATCACAATCCGGCAATATAATGATGCAATTGACCACATAAATCGACTCCAAATGATCATATAAAGCTATTGGAATCATCAAAACAACCGGAAAATCACTCAATCAAAAATCCCCAAATTAAGCTCAAGAACCCTAATTTCGAATTGAACAAACTAGCAATATAACGATGAAATTTAGCATGGAATTGAACTCCTGGAATCAATATGAAGCTATACAAACAATCAATTCAACCGGAAAATCAAAGAATCAAAAAAACCCAAATTTCATGAAGAACCCTAATTTTGCAGATTCAAAAGAAAATTCATATAAAATCGGAAAGTTACCCAACACGAAAACTGAAGATGGATTATGAAAGAGTATATTGAGAGCTTCGATTCGACTACAAGATCGCCAAAATCAGATGTCTACAACACCTTCAAATTCAACTTTGATCCTCAAGAACAGGAGAGAGAAAATATATTCACATATTTATTTATATATATATAAGTCTGATTTTTTTATGATTTATTAATGAAATAAATAAATCTGATTTCTATTTATATTAATCGAAAATTAATACCCCAAAAATATTTTTAACCCCTAATTAAAATTATTAAGCCTTAAAAATAATTTTTATGGGATAAAAATGTAAAATTTTTATTTTTAAACAAATATAATATATATGCCAAAATTTCCCAAAAATTATGAATATTACAAAAATTACAACATAATGAAATTTTAGATATCCTACTATAATATAAAAATAATTTTATGAAAAACAGGGCCTCGAATTCAATAAAGGGGCTGGGTCCGGAATTTAAAATGCAAAATAACTGTATTATAAAAATATAAAAATTACAGAAAAATAGAATACAATAATCTATGCTACACAGAAGTCACATAACACGTATGGGATAATTTTCCTATTTAATAAAAATCATAGCGCGTTTAAATGCATTAAAAATAAACTAACACACATTAAAATCAACTAAAAATATATTTTAATATAATAAATTACACGTAATTTTTCGGGTCGTTACAAACTTAGTGATTTCTTTCTTCACCACCTCTTGCAAATTCGGATTCAATCTTCTTTGTCCCTCAATCACAGGCTTATGATTATCTTCTAAGGCAATTCTATGCATGCAAAGAGCAGGGCTAATTCCCTTGATATCTTGAATTGTCCAACCAATAGCTGATTTATATTGCCGAAGAACATGTAATAATTTTTCCAGCTCATCTTCAATAAGCAATGCAGAAACTACCACAGGATATGTATCATTAGGACCAAGAAAGGCATACCTCAAATTAGCAGGTAGAGGTTTAAGTTCCATCTGTGGTGCCTCTGAAAGCGTAAAAACCATCTCAACTTCTGTGTCTCGAACAACAAGTGCTTCTTCTTCTACTACATCATCTAATACCCGTTCTGCTCCCATGAAGTGTTCATTTTCTAGCTGCACAATTTCATCAACTCTGTCAACAGTAAAACAAGTTGCTCCAAAAGGAGGCATCTTCATTGCTTTGTTTAGATCAAATTCCACTTTGTCCTCGCCAACATTCAATGTCAATTTTCCAGCTTTAACATCGATTGTAGTGCCAGCAGTAGCCAAGAATGGCCTTCCCAAGATAATGGGTATCTCGACATCTTCATCCATCTCTAACACCACAAAATCACAAGGTATGACAAATTTATCAACTTTGACAACCACATCTTCAATGACCCCCAACGGATATTTAACAGAACGATCCGCTAACTGAAGTGAAATCCGTGTCTTTTTAAGCTCCCCAAGACCAAGTCGTTTGCAGATTGAATATTGCATCAAACTCACACTAGCCCCTAAATCACACAAGGCTTTCATGTTCTCTATCTTCCCAATAGTGCAAGGCAAAGAAAAGCTTCCCGGATCTTTCAATTTCTGAGGAATGGCCTTTTGGATGACTGCACTGCATTCAGCATTGAGAGTAATGGTTTCTGCATCCTCAAGTTTCCTCTTCTTTGTCAACATCTCCTTAAGAAATTTAGCATAGAGTGGCATTTGATTCAAAGCTTCAGCCAAGGGAATATTGACATGCAACTGCCGGAACATAGTCAAGAACTTCTCATACTGCTTCTCTAACTGCCTGTTGTGAAGTCTCTGTGGAAATGGAATAGGAGGAACATAAGGTGGTGGAGGAACATATGGCTTTTCTGGTTCTTCTTCCTTCTTCTCTTCATCTACTTTCTCTGACCTTTCTGCATCGATCTCTACTATCTCACTTTCTTTTTCAGCATCCTTCTCTTTAGGCTCAAGAACCTCAACCTCGGGCAACACTTTCCCACTCCTCAAAGTAATTGCTTTGCATTGCTCTTTACCAGTCTGGTCGGGTTGACTAGGAAGTGATCCTTGCTCACGAACACCCATCTTTGAGGCAATCTGTCCAATCTGTGTTTCTAGCATCTTTTGAGATGATGCCATCTGCTCTATTCTTGATTCCATATTAGCCAATGCCCCAGAAGTTCCTTGCATAATCTTATTCAGTGCAACCTCCCAATCAGCTGGTTCTTTCTTCGGAGGAGGTTGATACTGCTGCTGTGCTTGATATGGTGGTCGTGACTGAAAACCAGAAGGTTGATTCTGCCTTGGAAATGCATAAGAAGGATTAGCCGCATGATTATTACTGTAAGAAAGATTGTTATTTGGCCTTTGATTTGGATTGTAATAGGAGTTATTCTGAACCGGCCACGGCTGTCTTCCCTGAATGAAAGATGCTTCTTCTGGAAATTGTTGCACATAAGAGTTCTGATTAGCACCATAATCATTATACCCCTCCATAGGTGAAGAAATAGCATTCACATTTGCTCTTTGTCCTCGCATCTCCTGAGTTAGAGTATCCAACTTCTGAGCCAGCATGTTGATCATCTCAGAGTCTTGTGCTGCTTTAGCTGAGCTCGTCCCACTAGGTGCCCATGAATAGTTATTAGATGCCAATTCCTCAAGGAGTGCTTTAGCCTGTGTAGTTGGTGCCTTCTTGAAATTTCCACCAGCAGCCACATCCAAACTCAAACGAATATCTGCATTCATGGCCCCATAAAAAGTACTGATGATCTGCCAATCTTCCAAGCCGTGATGTGGACACTTCCTCAATAGTGCCTTGAATCTCTCCCATGCCTGATATAGACCTTCACCCGGTTGTGCTTTGAAACTCATAATCATAGTCCTCAATTGTTGCGTCTTGTCAGAAGGATAATATTTGGACAAGAATGCAGTAGAAAGACTATCCCATGTAGCAACCGCAGTGTTTGGAAGTTGCTGAAACCATTCCAAAGCTCTTCCCTTAATAGAGTAAGGAAACATATGGAGACGAATCTGATCACTCGTGACACCATTGATTCTGAATGAGCCACACATCTGCACGAAACGCTCTAGATGTCTATGTGGGTCTTCTAATTCAATATCTCCTTAAAAAGCTTGATTGCTGATCATCTGAATTAAACTCGGGTTAATGTTGAATTGGGTTGCACCAATCTCTGGAGTTTTGTACATGCAATTGGCAGGATTAGGTGTCTCATGGTCCCAAATAGAAGTCTGATCAACATTAACATTTGCATTAACATTTGCGTTAACATTCTCAGCGTCCGTCATCTTAGCTTTCTCTTTTCTTATCTTTCTCAAGGTACGCTCGATTTCAGGGTCAAATTCCAACTTTCTAGCGCAAGATGCACGTCGCATACACCTGAAAATCACCAACAAAACAACTTGTGGAACCAATTAAAATCTAAACAATAAGAAACAATTAACCTAAACTCAACTATACTGCCTTCCCCGGCAGCGGCGCCAATTTGTTAGTAGTATTTTTGTTTGTTCGTTCTCAGGGAAGGACTGAATTGTAATATCAAGTTCAGGTTTTTATCTCTCACAATTTAGAAGTGTAGAAGAATGTTTGGTGTGTTTATAAACTAAATTAAACTAAACGAAATTAAACTAATTATCAATCGAGAATAAAATATATGAGGAAAGCAATCCAAGAACTGGGGTTCTTCACTTGGTTTCAATGCACATTCAATATCTATGTGATGTCTACGTTCTTACTCTGCTGAAAACAATTCTTCTAAGGTTATAATGTTCTCTTCCAAGATACAACATAATGTCTACAACTATACCCTAATTTTCACTTCCGTGATACAATCAAAGACAATCATAAACTATTAAGCTCCAAGAATTATAAATCTCACAACTCTCCTATTAATCTTCCAATCAAATATTCGAGTTATGTCTGTTAAATCATGTACTAAAATTGCAATTCCTCTTTCAAGTTATTACAATCCCTAGAAAACAATCAAAAGTTAGCTACTCTTCTAATTGTGTTAAGCCCTCAGTAACAGATCAGCAAAGCAAGAAAATCACAGATAATTAAACACACATGAATACCAAGGAATACTACCCAATCCTCAGATTAAAGATTTAGTTACACATAATTAACGAAGAAAACAAAATAATAATGATAATGAATGAAAACATAATATTGAAGAAAGAATTGAAGATCGAAAGTACCTTGATACGATTACAAGCTATCAATTGTTATGATTTACAATGGTAGGATGTGTTTAAATAGGCTCTACAAATCTTGCCTAGAAAGAAATTGCCTTCTATTACAATTAGGATTTAAAGAAGGTACCCAAAACTGCCCAGAATACAATTAGAATTAGAAAAAGGGCAAAACAGTAAATTCGCAGCCTTCTTTAACAAGAACATGTGCGCGACTTTAATCAGTACGTTTCTTGCATTTATTTCCTATCCCAGGTTGTAGAAAATCTCTCAAGCTTCGCGTGGGTAGTAAGATCGCTGAAAACGGACTTCTAGAACTCCAGATATGACCAAAACAGTATAAGCTGCGCAGCCTTCCCGGAAAATCCGAATTTTAATCAATTAAATCTCCAAAAACGATAAAAGCTTAGATATTCTTGGAAACCTGCACAACTACACAAAACACATCAAAACTACATAAACTTGAGTCCAAAACAATCAATTTAAGCCGATATAGAATGTTCCAAGTGGATATAAAATCCACTTATCATGATCCTTGCTCACGAACACCCATCTTGGAGGCAATCTGTCCAATCTGTGTTTCTAGTATCTTCTGAGATGATGCCATCTGCTCTATTCTTGATTCCATATTAGCCAATGCCCCAGAGGTTCCTTGCATAATCTTATTTAGTGCAACCTCCCAATCAGCTGGTTCTTTCTTTGGCGGAGGTTGATACTGCTGCTGTGCTTGATACGGTGGTCGTGACTGAAAACCAGGAGATTGATTCTGCCTTGGAAATGAATAAGAAGGATTAGCCGCATGATTATTACTGTAAGAAAGATTGTTGTTTGGCCTTTGATTTGGATTGTAGTAGGAGTTATTCTGAACAGGCCATGGCTGTCCTCCCTGAATAAAAGATGCTTCTTCTGGAAATTGTTGCACATAAGAGCTCTGACTAGCACCATAATCATTATACCCCTCAATAGGTGAAGAAATAGCATTCACATTTGCTCTTTGTCCTCGCATCTCCTGAGTTAGAGTATCCAACTTCTGAGCCAGCATGTTGATCATCTCAGAGTCTTGTGCTGCTTTAGCTGAGCTCGTCCCACTAGGTGCCCATGAATAGTTATTAGATGCCAATTCCTCAAGGAGTTCTTTAGCCTGTGTAGTTGGTGCCTTCTTGAAATTTCCACCAGCAGCCACATCCAAACTCAAACGAATATCTGCATTCATGTCCCCATAAAAAGTACTAATGATCTGCCAATCTTCCAAGCCGTGATGTGGACACTTTCTCAATAGTGCCTTGAATCTCTCCCATGCCTGATATAGACCTTCACCCGGTTGTGCTTTGAAACTCATAATCATAGTCCTCAATTGTTGCGTCTTGTCAGATGGATAATATTTTGACAAGAATGCAGTAGAAAGACTATCCCATGTAGCAACCGTAGTGTTTGGAAGTTGTTGAAACCATTCCAAAGCTCTTCCCTTAATAGAGTAGGGAAACATATGGAGACGAATCTTGTCACTCGTGACACCATTGATTCTGAATGAGCCACACATCTGTACAAAACGCTCTAGATGTCTGTGTGGATCCTCTAGTTCAATGTCTCCTTCAAAAGCTTGATTGCTGATCATCTGAATTAAGCTTGGATTAATGTTGAATTGGGTTGCACCAATCTCTGGAGTTTTGTACATGCAATTGGCAGGATTAGGTGTCTCATGGTCCCAAATAGAAGTCTCATCAACATTATCATTAACAACAGCTTGAACTGTCGGCTCTCCCATCTTAGCTTTCTCTTTTCTGATCTTTCTCAAAGTACGCTCGATTTCAGGGTCAAATTCCAATTTTCTAACACAAGATGCACGTCGCATACACCTGAAAATCACCAACAAAACAACTTGTGGAACCAATTAAAATCTAAACAATAAGAAACAATTAACCTAAACTCAAGTATACTGCCTTCCCCGGCAGCGGCGCCAATTTGTTAGTAGTATTTTTGTGTGTTCGTTCGCAGGGAAGGACTGAATGTAATATCAAGTTCAAGTTTCTTATCTCTCACAATTTAGAAGTGTAGAAGAATGTTTGGTTTGTTTATAAACTAAATTAAACTAATTATCAATCGAGAATAAAATATATGAGGAAAGCAATCCAAGAACTGGGGTTTTTCACTTGGTTTCAATGCACATTCAATATCTATGTGATGTCTACGTTCTTACTCTGCTAAAAACAATTCTTCTAAGGTTATAATGTTCTCTTCCAAGATACAATATAATGTCTACAACTATACCCTAATTGTCACTTCCGTGATACAATCAAAGACAATCATAAACTATTAAGCTCCAAGAATTATAAGTCTCATAACTCTCCTATTAATCTTCCAATCAAATATTCGAGTTATGTCTGTTAAATCATGTACTAAAATTGCAACTCCTCTTCCAAGTTATTACAATCCCTAAAATCCAATCAAAGGTTCATGACTCCCCTAATTGTGTTAAGCCCTCAATAACAGATCAGCAAAGCAAGAAAATCACAGATAATTAAACACACATGAATACCAAGGAATACTACCCAATCCTCAGATTAAAGATTTAGTTACACATAATTAAAGAAGAAAACAAAATAATAATGATAATGAATGAAAACATAATATTGAAGAAAGAATTGAAGATCGAAAGTACCTTGATACGATTAAAAGCTATGAATTGTTATGATTTACAATGGTAGGATGTGTTTAAATAGGCTCTACAAATCTTGCCTAGCAAGAAATTGCCTTCTATTACAATTAGGATTTAAAGAAGGTACCCAAAACTGCCCAGAATACAATTAGAATTAGAAAAAGGGCAAAACAGTAAATTCCCAGCCTTCTTTAACAAGATCACGTGCGCGATTTAATTCAGCATATTTCTTGCACTTGTTTCCTATCCCAGGTTGTAGAAAATCTCTCAAGCTTCGCGTGGGCAGTAAGATCGCTGAAAACGGACTTCTAGAACTCCAGATATGGCCAAAACAGTATAAGCTGCGCAGCCTTCCCGGAAAATCCGAATTTTAATCAATTAAATCTCCAAAAACGACAAAAGCTTAGATATTCTTGCAAACCTGCACAACTACACAAAACACATCAAAACTACACAAACTTGAGTCCAAAACAATCAATTTAAGCCGATATAGAATGTTCCAAGTGGATATAAAATCCACTTATCAGTTCCTACAGGGACTTCGAATAATAAATAAATATTTTACGTGAATCATCATCTTCGTAAGATAATACAGATACATGCGTTCCTTAATAACTGTATGTGTTTCTCGTTTTGACTTTTTACACTATTCATTATAAGCGATTGACTACTAATTTACGTATAATTTATAAGATAAAATATAGTCATGAGTGATCTTGTTGGATTCGTATTTATGAGTACTTTAATACAATGAAGTTTTTATATTTAATACTAACAAGAAATTAAAGATATTAACGATTAAAAATATGCGTTGGCAAACGTGTTTTAAAAAACAGGAAACATATTATGAGACGGAGGGAGTATTAATCAATATGAAACGCATGTAAATCGGTTAATATTTCACGTTTATAGTTTCGGGACTTTGAGTTATAAATAAATATTTTACGAGATTCATCGATTTCATAAAATAGTACAGATAATCACCAAAATGATTAGTGAAAACTACTATAGCTATATACATATAGAAATGCATATAAAACCTCATCCTTAATAACTGTATGAGATGCTATTAATTAATAAGAAATGCATGTAAATCGGTTAGTACGTGTATATTTTTTATTTTTTTTACATGGACTCCAAATTATAAATAAGTATTTTATGAGATATGATACTATCAATATCTTCGTAAGATAATAGAGATACATTGTTAGGAATTATGTTATTTTGATGATAATTCAAAACACCTAAAACGTATTTTGTGTTGAGATATACATGTTTAGAGTTGATGATAACAAATAACTCAAAACAAGAAATATATCAAGTGACTTGAGCTGATAAATAAATCAAAAAGGTAATTGATATGGGCTAAAAGTAATCCCTAAAGACACATTTAATGTGGCATTAATTAGACCCAGAATGGTTCAAACGTAGGGCACACCAGGTAGGCCCAAACCCTATTTTTATATATTAATTTCGTAATTAATATTGAAGGCAATAAGCAGCTGAGCAAATAAAAATCAAACAAGGATATTACTCTTGCCTGACTTAGACTCCAAGATACATACTTCAACATGGAAACTGATTCCTACAAGGAAGGGGTCTAGAACCTTCCTCAAGGCGGTGGCTTGCCCACCAAGTCTCTGACTCCTACCATAATTCTAAGGCTTCTCAGCCTATATAAAGGGCCTGACCCCTCATTCTCAGAACTACGTCTTGGCTTGATTCTCGATACGAGATACGTAGGCACTCTGTGAGGACCGATTAGTCTCGAACACGGAAACAGCCATTAAAGCACGAAACTCCCGAACCCTAGCATTAAATACAGATTCGTAACCTAGTTTTAATTCCACAACATTTGGCGCCGTCTGTGGGAAGAAGACATCAACCATGGTAACTACACGAAGAACAACACCAATCTCTACTGAGGCCTTGCCTCTAAGCTCTGCTCCACCTGCCACTGAGAAGGTACCCCCTACAACAGGGGCGATCACTCAAACTCAAGTTTCTCAACCTCCAAGGACGAATCCCCATGCTCAGAGAACGTTACCTATGGTCATCCATCCCAGTAAAGAAACCAGCTATCTCCAGATGCTGGTTTCCCCTCTGGTTGATCCCAATCGCCCGTTACCACCGGGGGTACAGATCCATACTACGTATCTCCCCATGAATACCAACCCGATGTATGGTCTGCCTAACTACCCTCCAATTACTCAAGGTCCTGGACCCAGTGGCCATGCCTTGCAGATCCGAGATCGAGAGTATGACGACTACTCTGGTCCCTATACTTATGATTCATCGTCTGATGAGGATGATCGTGATGAAGCCCCGAGGAGGCGACGTGCTAGCAGAGAACCTAGAAGGAGAACACAAACTATCTATGACGGACCCCTTTTGACAGCTGTTGAGAGAATCAAGACTCATGAGACCGAGATTTTAAGGATAAAGGAAGATATTACGAGAGAACAAGCTAGGTTGAATCAAACTCAACCTCCTCCCACCTCAGGACCGATTCCCATTATAGATCTGGAGAGGTCTTCAAGAAGGCAGAGAAGGGCTGAAGCCTCAACTGGAAGAACAACAAGGGTGGAAACCCCCAAGAGCAACCCCAAGGATCTGATGCCACTTGGGGATCCTGATGATCCCACACCCCCGTTTACTGAGGAGGTGATGAATGCTCGTATCTCAAAGAAGTTTAAGATGCCGACAATTAAGGCTTATGATGGAACGGGTGATCCCGCAAACCACTTTAGGACATTCTCAAACGCACTGCTGTTGCAGCCTGCAAGTGACGCCTTGAAGTGTAGGGCGTTCCCTCAAACTCTATCGGGCATGGCTCAGAGATGGTATAGTCGTTTGCCTGCTAATTCAATTGGCTCCTTTAAGAAGTTGAGTGCTGCTTTCATTAGTCAGTTTATCAGCGGGAGAGTGCATGAGAAAAGCTCTGCATCTCTTATGATGTGGTGCAAGGGAAGAATGAGAATATGAGAGACTACCTTAAGAGGTTCACTAAGGAGACTTTGAGCATCACTGACTTGGAAAACAAGGTGGCCATGGTAGCCCTGGAACACGGAACCACTGATGAATTCTTTAAAAGGTCATTGGCAAAGCATCCTCCTGATAACATGGCCGAGCTCCAACGAAGAGCTGACAAGTATATCAAGGCTTAGGATAGCATGAAGAAAGAAGCCGCCGGAGGTAATGGCAAGGGTAACAACGACTCCAAGAAGCGAAAACAAGACCAGGAGTATGATGCTATGTTGCCCAGTAATTAACAATTGTAGAAGGGGGGTTGAATACAATTGTATAAGATTTTCGACTTAAACAAGAATAACACAAGTATGAATCAATAACAGCTTTATTAATTCTGATATAAAACTGTTACAAAACTCTCTTAAGAAATTCTTATGTTCTTAAGAGCTGCTAGGTTACAAGATAACTCGTGTATGCGATTACAAACATGTAAAACCTAAACTGTGTTTATATAGCATACACAGCTACACTATCAATTACAAGATATTCTAAATCAATTACATATTACTCTGAATGTATATCTTGTATGATAGCTGCCTTCCTATAAATTAGGAACCGACATATCAATCTTCCTTGATCTCTGGTTTGACGAGAATCTTCACGTAATCCTGACCAGCTTCTAATATTGACAATACCTTCATACTGACATCGTATTACTGATGATGTCAGCATCAGTATCTCGATCAGTAACAACCCAGATCCTGATATCACTTGAATCAATATCTAACAATTTCCCTCAATTTGTACTTAATGAAATAAAGCACAAATTATTTGATTCAAAGATGTCAAAAACTCAAAACAAAAATCTATGAGCTATTTTCAGGTTCAGTCTCAGAAATCCTTACAAAGAAATTACTTATCTGCAAGAAACTTGATAATAATTCCTCTTCCTTCTCTGCTAGAATCTGAATCAGTCTTTTCTTCAGACTTCTGAGTTCTTCATTATTCTTGTCAATCTGATAAATACCAGCCCTGAGATTTTGAATTGAGCTCCTTGATAAATTCAACTCTCCCAACAGTAAATGTGCAAGATCTCTTCCACCAGGATTTAAAGATAACTGTTCTTGCCTCAGAATTACTTCTTTAACAACTGAACCCTTTTGCATTTCTACTTCTTGTCCTTCTGTGTTCAAATACATGGGAGTATAATTACCATCATATCTTGATCCTCCGTCCACATATCTGGATTTTATTTTCATGAAGATCATAGTACACCAGTTTCTGTAAACACTAGCTTCTCTATCAGGAATGCTTCTATTTTCAAGCAAATAGAGAACATATTTCAGTTCTTTTGTTGACTTGCACAATACATCATGAATGCTTAGCCTCTTGACACTTTTGTCTTTCATGAAGTACAACAACTTTTCCATCATTTTACCATCCATCTTGCATGCAACAATTGCAACTGATTCAAGTTCCCAAAGTTCATCAACAGTTAATTCTTCACCTAATCTTCTGGTAAGAAAATGTTGATCTGCTTGAAATACAGGTATGAATTTTGCATCCCTAGAACCAAATCCTCCTCTATTGTAAGGTTCCAGTCCCTTCAGATCTGAACTCATCTTAATCCACATTGGTGAACCTTTATCAAATTCAGAAGATTTTGCTTTCTGAAGTCCAGGAATCATTGGAGGTTCTGAAATTACTCTTCCAGACTTAAAAACAACTGGTCCAGTATACTTCAGTTTATCAACTTCAACCTACTTTTTCCTTCTTTTCTTTGTTTGTGGATCACTAGGTTCTTCTTCTTCTTCTTCTTTCACTTGTTTAGATTTATCAATAAATAAATCCTTTTCAGAATTAATCAGCCTTCTGAAATATTCTTTGCTGGCTCTTTCAACAATATCATTTGCACTGCTTCTGACTTCTCTAGATCTTCTAACATTACCAGTATCCAAGTTAACAGTCTCCTTCTTTGCTTTTTCAACTTTCTTTTTCTTTCTCTCTAAAGGAGTTTCTTCTTCTTCTGTACCAGGCTCATCAAATACATTTGATGATGGAAAATATTCAAGAGATAAAGGAGTTTTCTTCTTTAACTCTTCAGTAACCTCCTCTATTCTGATTCCACTAGACCTTGTGTGCCTTGTACTTACTTGAACAGGTTTCCTTCCTCTGCCTCTATTTCTTCCTCCTCTGCCTCTTCCTCTTCTTGCAGTAGGAGCTTCCTTCTGTCTTGCAATCTCCTCAAAAATCCTGTTTTGTTCCTTTACAATTTCATCAGTAGTCATATCAGGATTTTCTTCAAAAGTTAATTCAAGTGCCTTCTTAGCATGATACTGATGAAACTTATCACTGTTTCGATAAACAAGTTCACTTCCACCTGATTCAGTGATAATTTCTTCAAAGAGATGAGGAGCATCTTGTACATCAGTAATCAACATATCTTCATCACCTTCAAGAATTGTAGAAAGAGTTTGCCTTCTTTTTTCAGATTCAGAAACATGAGTTGACTGATTAGTTTGAGTCTGAGTTGAACTCATCCCCTTTACTAAACCAGCATCAGAGGTTACTTTTCCTTTCCCATGTTGTTGTTGAGTACTAGTACCATCATCATTTCCAGAAGTATCATCCTTATCCTTTCTCACAACTGGATCAAGTTTACATTTTGTTTTGACTACCTTCTCCCCCTTTTTGACATCTGCATCTTCTTCAATAAAGAAAGATAAGATAAGCTTGAGTGTCTCATCAATAGTGTCAACTTTCGATTCCAAGACATCCATCCTTGACTCCATCTTCTTTTCAAGTGCCTTAACATCATCAGCAAGAAGACGAGCTTGAGAAGTAGTAGTAGATATAGAAACAGTTGTATGAATATCCGCTTGAACTTTAGCATTATTATCCTTCATAGAATCAATCTCACTCTGCAATCCCTTTGCTAGAAGTGCATTAGTCTTGATAAGTGCCTTAAGCTCAGGAGTAGACATCCTCGTGGCAATGTGACTAGAATGAAAAAGAGCATTATGAAAATTCATCTTAGCATCTAGCTGATTCCATTCAGTATCCCATTCATATCCCCTTGCAGCTTGAGTATCAGCAGGAAGTGTAGAACTGTACTCCCCTCTGAACTCTTCTTGAGTAACAGACTGCATGTATCTACTCGAAGATCCATAAGCAGATGCTAGACTTGCTTTTATGGCTGCCTGCACTTGAATTGCCTCCTGATCATCATCTGAGCTATCATCAGACTCAGGAAGTTTATTATCCACATTATCTTCAGGATTCATAACTCCTTTCAATCTCAAATCAACAGAAGTTGGATCTGTTGGTTCCTGAAGACCTGCAGTGGGAATAGAAATATTTCCTAAATCTCTCTTTTCTTTTAAAGTGATCTCATCACTTCTCACAACATGACCTAAGTTACTTTCAAGAGTAACGACTACCTCTCCAGAAGTTTTTAACTTCTCACTCTGTTCTACCTCACCTTTTGCCAGTTCAGGAGACTGCCTCTCTTCACTCTTCTTTTTCTCTAATTGTTTACTCTCAGTCTCACTCGAAAGGTTCTGGCTCAACAAATTCAAAGAAATAAGAGGTGGCTGAGAAGAGTGGTCTGAAGTCATACAGATAGAGGTATCCCTTGTATCAGGTCTATCTGTAATCATACTATCAGTAGTAAGAGAAGTAGAGATAGAAGTGTTACCTGAGGAAGTAATTATAGATTCCATTGGCCTTGCAGAAAGTGGCCCGATAAGCAATGGAATATTTGGATCAGTAGTACTTGCATCAGGATTGACAACTGCAACTAAAGCATGACTTGCATCAGTATTTTGTACTGATGGTTCTTGTGTAGTCTGAGGTTGTAAAGCTTCTTCAACACTTTGAGTCAAAGGTTCTTGTGTGCTTCCCTCATATGCAGTGTCCTTCAGTATATCATCACATTAAGCAATATGCTTGGCATGAATAGCTTTATCTGCCAGACTTTGAACTAAGTCAAATTCGATATCTAAAGCCCCTTGAGCAGTGTCAGGAAACTCCTTTGCTAATGTGATTTTGCCTGCATCCTCACTTTGAGAAGATGGTTCTTGTGAGCAGGAATATTCCTGTCTTCACTTTCCCTTTGAGAAAGTGGTTCTTGTGGGACTATTCCTTCAGCAATGTCTGCATCCATACTTCGAATGGATGGTTCTTGTGTGACTGGATCTGCAGTAGCTGCTGAACTACTTTGAAGTTCAGGTTCTTGTGGGCTTGATCCTTTCAGAGGTGATGATGTCCTCTGTTTCTTTTGTCATTCAAAAACTTTTGCTATAGTTTGTTGTTGCTTATAAAGAGGTGGTGGCTTTTGTCCAAGTTTGACAGTAATGCCAACAACCTTGTCCAGTGACATATCAAATGTCCTCTTCTGTGATGATGTAGAGACTGGAGAATCAGAGATTTCAACAGTCTTCACAGGCGAAGTATCAGGAGTAGAGACAGTAAGATCAGTAGTTGAGTTAGGAACTGATGATACAACCGGATTCTGATTGTCTTCTATATCATCCTCAATATTCTGTCTTTCCAGAGGAATGAAATATTGACTCTTCTTTAGTAACCTCCTTCTTTTCTTTGGCTTTTCAGAAATGGCTAGTTCTTTAGGAGTCACAGCAATAACTTCCTTTTTCTTCAAAGAAACTGATAAAGGCCATTTGTCATCATCAGAATCATAATCAGACTCAGAATCAATTTTCTGACTGAATTTCCTCTTTTCTCCTGTTTCCTTATACACCCCTATGTCAATCAAAGATTGATCAATCTCAAGTACAGATTTCTCCTTAACCAGGACCCCTTGTGCACCCCCTTGTGGCTTCTTTTGAGAGTGGGTTGGAGTGGAGAAATTCTTTGACCCTGATTGTCTTCCAGACACATCAGATCTAGCTAATTTCTTTGATTTTACAACTGATGCCTTTTGTGAGACACCAGAGGTGGATGACTGTTTGGTAGTGTGTTTGGATTTTGTGCTTTGGTTAGAAACAAGATGTGTAGTGTCCTGTCTCATAGCACCAGAAATAGGTCCAAGACCATCAGTAATAGATCCATAATAAGTAGACATTCTCTTTGTTTAAAGAAGCCTGACCTTATCAGGAATAATAGGATTGCCTTCAAAATTATTCACCTTATCAGATTTCTCCAAGGATTTGATATACTCAGCTTCTGCAGTTGATGTAGAGATAGACTTTTGCTTTTTACTGAACCAAGAAACAAGTCTTCCTCCAAGAAACTGACAACTGCCTAAAGTACTTTTTCTATCTATTTTACAGCCTGCAAAATCAGCATCTGAGTAACCACATAAATTAAAATCAGATTCCCTAGCATACCAAAGGCCAAGAGATGGTGTGACTTTCAAGTATCAGAAAATCCTTTTTACAGCTATAAGATGTGGTTCTCTGGGTTCTGCCTGAAATCTTGCACATAGACAGGTTGCATACATGATATCTGGTCTACTAGCAGTTAGATACAACAGTGAGCCAATCATACCTCTGTAATTAGTTACATCTACCTCAGTACCTTGATTAGGATCAAGCTTGGTAGCTGTAGCTATGGGAGTTGATGCTGTAGAGCTGTCTTGCATGTTAAACTTTTTCAAAAGGTTCTTTGTATATTTTGACTGATTGATAAAAATCCCATCATCAGTCTGCTTAACTTGTAGACCTAAGAAATAGCTCATTTCTCCCATCATGCTCATTTGATATCTAGACTGCATTAGCTTTGAAAACTTCTCACATAATTTAGAGTTAGTTGACCCAAAAATGATATCATCAACATAAATTTGAACTAACAGCAAGTCCTTACCATGATTCAAATAAAACAAGGTTTTATCAATTGTACCTCTTTTGAATCCACTTTCCAGTAAAAATTGAGCCAATGTCTCATACCAGGCTCTTAGAGCTTGCTTTAGTCTATAAAGTGCTTTATCCAGTCTGTAGACATAATCTGGATGTTTTGAATCAACGAAGCCAGGAGGTTGTTCAACATAAACTTCCTATTCTAATTCTCCATTGAGAAAAACACTTTTCACATCCATCTGGAAAACTTTAAATTTCTTGTGGGCTGCATAAGCAAGAAAGATTCTGATGGCTTCCAATCTTGCAACGGGAGCAAATGTCTCATCATAGTCTATTCCTTCCTGTTGAGAATATCCCTTTGCAACTAGTCTTGCTTTATTTCTTATGATGGTGCCATCTGAATCTGTCTTGTTTCTGAACACCCACTTTGTACCTACAATAGACCTTCCTTTTGGCCTTGGTACTAGTTTCCAGACATCATTTCTTTCAAACTCATTTAGTTCTTCTTGCATAGCCATAACCCAATCAGCATCCTTTAGTGCATCTTCAACTTTCTTAGGTTCTTCTTTTGATAGAAAGTTATGATAAAGACATTCATTTTGAGTTGCACTTCTAGTTCTAACACCTACTTCAGGATTCCCAATAATTAAATCAGGAGTACGACTTTTAGTCCATTTCCTTGCTGGTGGTAAATCATTTCTTAAATTTGATGCTTTCCCTGGATTGGTGTTATCTTCAAAAGAACTAGTGTTGTTAGAAGCTCCCCATGAGATATTGCTATCTGTTTCTGATCTGCTGTCAGAATTGTCACTTGAATCTATTTCTGATGAATCTTCTCCTGGTGTTTGATTTGTTTCATTGTTGATGGTCTCTTGATGTTGCTCCCCCTTAACATTTGTATTCCCATCAATAATCTGTGTTTCATCAGTAATATCTGGTTCATCGGGATTTGATGAATTATCAGTATCTGACAAGATTTCATCAGAATTCTTGGAGGCTTCATTTGCAAAAATCAAATCATCATGTAAGTCTTCAGAAATTCCTGTAATCTTCTTATCATCGAAAGATACATTTATTGACTCCATGACTGTCTTTGTTCTTAGATTGTAAACTTTAAAGGCTCTTGATGATGGATAGCCAATAAAGATGCCCTCATCTACTTTAGTCTCAAATTTTCCAAGCTGTTTAGGATGAGGTCTTAGAACAAAGCACTTACAGCCAAATACATGCAAATGCTTCAGACTTGGCTTCTTTTCCTTGATCATCTGATAAGGAGTTACACCATGTCTGTTAATCAGTGTAATATTCTGAGTGTAGCATGCTGTGTTGACTGCTTCTGCCCAGAAATATGTAGGAAGTTTAGCTTCCTCTAACATAGTTCTGCCCGCTTCAATAAGATTTCTGTTCTTTCTTTCAACTACTCCATTTTGCTGGGGTGTGCCTGGAGCAGAGAATTGTTGAACTATTCCTTTGTATTTGCAGAACTCTTCCATTGCTGAATTCTTGAATTCAGTTCCATTATAACTTCTTAAAATCTTGACTTTAAACTTTGTGCCAGTCTCAATGAGTCTCACATGATCCAAAAGTATCTCAGCTGTTTTGTCCTTTCTGTGTATAAAATACACCCATGTATATCTAGTATACTCATCAACAATTACTAGAGTATATCTTTTCTTGCTGATGGACATTATGTTTACTGGTCCAAACAAGTCAAGATGAAGCATGTGATAAGGTTCATCAATTGAGGATTCTGTTTTGCTCTTAAAAGATGTCCTTCTTTGTTTAGCTTTCTGACAAGCATCACAAATTCCATCTGGAGAATACAATACCTTAGGTAATCCTCTCACTAAGTCTTTCTTTACCAACTCATTTATATTGTTGAAGTTGAGATGAGAAAGCTTCTTGTGCCAACTCCAACTTTCATCTACAATCGCTTTACTGATGAGGCATGTAGAATGTCCATCAGTATTGGTATAGATGTTAGCTTCATAAATGTTACCATGTCTTTGTCCAGTTAAAGCAACCTTCCCTGAAGATTTACTGATTACTTCAAAATGAGTATCATAGAAGTTGACATGATAACCTCTGTCAGTGATTTGACTAACACTAAGCAGATTGTGTTTGAGTCCTTTCACCAGAGCTACTTTTTCAATGATGACATTTCCAATGATAATACTGCCATATCCCAAAGTTTGTCCAATGTTGCCATCTTCATAAGACACAGTTGGGCCAGCCTTTTCTTCAAATTCTGATAGCAGGGTTTTGTCTCCAGTCATGTGCACAGAACATCCACTATCCATGACTAACACATTTTTCTTTTTGCCCTGCAACCAGAATCACAAAGAATTCAGTTAGAATTTTTAAGAACCCACACTTGTTGGGTTCTTTTAGCATGCAATTTAACATTTTTAGCAGCAGAAGTTTTGTTAACAAAAATGTTTTCTTTAGAATTACCTCCTTTAGAATTCATTTTGTTATCATTAGAATTAACAGATGCATGCTTAGTATTCACATTCTTTGTTTTGCCAGAATTTGCACTTTTATTGAACTTTGGCAATGGTTCATAAACATTGTAGTACAAATTATGATATTCTTCACACATATAAATAGAATGCCATTTACTACCACAGTGAAAGCAGGGATTTTGTGGTTTATAAAATATTGTCCTATTCGTAATGTCAGACTTAGGAATAACAGTAGTCTTCTTCTTACTCCTCCTGCAGTCAATAGCAAGATGATTAGAGTTACCACAATTAAAACATGTCTTTCTTGGTGCATTTGGAATATACTTATAATTATTCTCCTTGTCTATTCCAACTTTACCATTCCTGTTTCTTTTGATAGTGGAGACTCTCTTCTCATCTGTCACATCACAGATTTTATCTCTCAGTTGTTTCTTTGACAAAAGACCTACATTCTTGTTTTGGACAGACTTTGATTTAGAATTCTGTGCAGAAGTGGATCCCTCTTCAGTAATAGATTTGGGATTTTCTGGATACACATAATTCACAGGCTTTAATTTAGTCTTTGTACTGTCTGTAACATATCTATAGGTTTTTGGATTTATCGAGTCATTGATAACAACTCTTCCTGGATTTGATGAAACAACCTTTTCCTTGTTCTTTTTCTCATTCTCTGGCTTATAACCTAGACACTCTTTCCAGTTTTTATCTATGATGATCTCATGAGTTTTTATTCCAGAATGTGTCCAAGTTCTGAGTTTTTCATTAGCATCCTTAAGTTGCATTTCAAGTTCTTTACACTTAAACTCTATTTCAAGTTTCATGTGTTTAGCATTATCACATTCTGTTTGAACTTCCTGCAAAAAAATTAACTCAGCTTCTAAATGATCATTTCTTTTAGTTACCTCTGCCATCTGAGATTTTATTCTAGTATTTTCAAGAGATTGACTCCTAAAACTGATATGCAGAGACTTAAGAAAAGACCTTAACTCAGAGACATTATTTGTATCAAAATCAAACAAAGTTTCAGATACCTTAGATTCAGCAGCAGCAACAGTTTCAGTTCTTGCAACTAATCTTGTTGGAAGAAATGGTCCATCATTGATCCTGTCAAGATAGTCAGGATCAGTGGCTTCCAGATACATTAACATCTTCACCTTCCATGTTGGATACTCAGTTTTCTTGAGAATGGGAATCTTAATGCTTTCATACTTGCTTGTCGACATCTTAAGATCGTTTCTGATTACTATTAATCAGTTCGCTCTGATACCAATTGTTGCCCAGTAATTAACAATTGTAGAAGGGGGGTTGAATACAATTGTATAAGATTTTCGACTTAAACAGGAATAACACAAGTATGAATCAATAACAGCTTTATTAATTCTGATATAAAACTGTTACAAAACTCTATTAAGAAATTCTTATGTTCTTAAGAGCTGCTAGGTTACAAGATAACTCGTGTATGCGATTACAAACATGTAAAACCTAAACTGTGTTTATATAGCATACACAGCTACACTATCAATTACAAGATATTCTAAATCAATTACATATTACTCTGAATGCATATCTTGTATGATAGCTGCCTTCCTATAAATTAGGAACCGATATATCAATCTTCCTTGATCTCTGGTTTGACGAGAATCTTCACGTAATCCTGACCAGCTTCTAATACTGACAATACCTTCATACTGACATCGTATTACTGATGACGTCAGCATCAGTATCTCGATCAGTAACAACCCAGATCCTGATATCACTTGAATCAATATCTAACATGCTAGGGACAAGTATCCCCGTACTAGCAAAGACTTTGAATCACCACCAAAGAAGATTTTGGGACCAAGGTTTTCTGACTATGCAAGGTTGAACACTCCCAGAAGCCAAATCTTGTTGGAGATTGAGAAGGATAAGGACTTTCGATGGCCGAAGCCACTCAGGGGTGACCCCGCAAAGAGGAACAATGGTCAATACTATAGGTTCCACCGAGATGTGGGACATGATACGGATGATTGCAGATAGTTGAAGGATGAGATTGAGTTCCTGATTCGTAAAGGAAAACTGAATAAATTCACTAAGGGTGAAGATCGTGGAACCCAAAGAAGGGATTACGATAGGAGAGACAATGAGAGAGGGGATAATGATCGTAATCATAACACACATCCCCGAGGGCTAGTTATCAACATGATTTGGGGAGGCCCGACAGCGGCCGGCACATCTCGAAAATCTCGAAAGGCGTATGCCAGAGAGGTGATGCACATCGTGGGAGAGGCCCCTAAACGTGCTAGGACTGAAATTACAATCGGATTTGATGAATCTGACCTGGAAGGGGTGAAGTTCCCTCATGAAGACCCATTGGTCATAACTCCTGTAATTGGAAACTCAGAGGTGAAGCGAGTCTTGATAGATAATGGAGCTTCTGTTGATATTTTGTTTCATGATACGTTCGTGAAAATGGGGTATACTGATTCTCAGTTGACCCCAACCAACATGCCCATTTACGGGTTTAATGGAGTTTAGTCCAAGGTAGAAGGGATTATCCAGCTACCCATGACGATCGGACAAGAACCTAAGGAGGCTACTCAGATGTTAAACTTTCTGGTAATAAAGGCGGCTTCAACTTATTACGCAATCCTGGGAAGAACTGGACTTCATGCGTTTAAGGCTGTTGCCTCAACTTATCACGTGAAGATTAAGTTTCCAACTCGGAATGGGGTTGGGGAACAAAAAGGCGACCAGAAGATGGCAAGAAGTTGTTATGTATCCGCTTTAAGAGCTGATGGAGTCAGGGGTAGGTACTCCCGATTGAAGACATGGCTGTCCCTGGTGATGATGAACACCGAGGGAAGCCAGCAGAGGATTTGGTCCCCGTACCTCTAGAGCTAGGCGACCCTGAGAAAGTTACTTATGTGGGAGCTTCGTAGAAGGTTAACCCTTGAAGGGCAAGTTGACGGCCTTCTTGCAAGAAAACAGTGATGTGTTTGCTTGGACTGCAGCTGATATGCTAGAGATTGATCCTCAACTCATAACTCACAGGTTGAATGTTGATCCTGAATGGAAAACAATAAAACAGAAGAAGAGAAATTTTGCTCCTGAAAGGCAAGAGGCCATCAAGGAAGAAGTTGACAAGCTCCAAGAGGCTGGGTTTATTGAAGAGATTCAGTTCCCCGAATGGTTAGCTAACCCAGTAATGGTCAAGAAGGCGAATGAAAAATGGAAGATGTGTATAGATTTCACTAATTTGAATGATGTATGTCCAAAGGATTGTTTTCCCCTCCCAAGGATAGACATGTCGATAGATGCCACAACTGGACACGAGATGTTGAGCTTCATGGATGGGTTCAGTGGCTACAATCAGATTAAGATGCACAAGGATGACATCCCAAAGGTATCTTTCATAACTGACTTTGGTGTTTTCTGCTATCTTGTTATGGCTTTTGGTCTAAAGAATGCAGGAGCTACTTATCAACGATTGGTGAATAATATATTCGCCCATCTGATTGGAAAAACCATGGAGGTCTATGTGGATGACATGTTGGTCAAAAGCCTATCCAAGACAGATCATATCAAGCACCTCAGAGATGCATTCGAAGTGCTGAGGCACCACAAGATGATGTTAAATCCAGCCAAGTGTGCTTTTGGCGTTGGATCATGAAATTTTTTGGGATTGATGGTTTCGAAGAGAGGCATAGAGGCCAGCCCTGATAGGATCAAAGCGATCTTGGACATGGAACCACCCCGCTCCATACGGGATGTACAGAAGCTAACTGGCCGAGTTGCGGCCCTAGGGAGATTCATTTCCAAGTCTGGTGATAAGTGTTTGCCTTTCTTTCAGGCCTTAAAGAAAGTGAAAAATTTTGAGTGGACTACAGAGAGCCAAGAGGCCTTTGAGCAGCTGAAGAAGTACATGGCTGAAGCCCCATTATTGGCCAAACCAAGTCCTGGGGAGACCCTTTACCTATACCTGGCGGTATCTGAACAAGCATTGAGTGTTGTCCTTGTTCGAGAAGAGAAAAATATTCAGAAACCTATCTATTATGTGAGCAAGGTTTTGCATGGGGCTGAGTTGAATTACTCGACCATAGAGAAGTTTGCATTGGCATTGATAACGGCCTCGAGGAAGCTACGACCGTACTTCCAGGCGCACAAAATTGAAGTCCTAACGGACCAGCAGCTTAGGAACATATTGCATAGCCCAAAGGCCAGTGGAAGACTAATCAAGTGGGCCATAGAGCTTGGAGAATTTGACATCAAGTATAAGTCTCGGACAGCCATCAAGGCTCAGGCATTGGCTGACTTCGTGGTTGAATGCACCATTAACAACCAAGAAGTCGGGGGACAGGAGATAGTAACCACCCCTGAAATTGGAGATAAAGATGAAGAACTTGTAGCTGATCAGAAGGAATATTGGGTGCTCTATTTTGATGGAGCATCAAAAACAAAATCTAGTTGTGCAGGTTTGGTTTTGCAAAGCCCTGATGGGTTCACAGTTGAGTATGCTTTGAAGTTGGATTTTCCTACTACCAACAATGAAGCTGAGTATGAGGCATTGATAGCCGGATTGGGCTTGGCCAGAATCATGAGGGTCAAGAACCTCAAAGTGTGTGGAGATTCAAGACTGGTAGTCTCGTAGGTGAATGGTGAATTTGAGGCCAAAGATGAAACTATGGCAAGGTATTTGAGAGTTGTAAAGGCTGTTATGACTTAGTTTGAGGAGTGCTATGTTGAGCACATTCCGAGAGAAGAGAACGTTAAGGCCGATGCCCTGTCTAAGTTCGCCTCTTCTGAGATAGAGAATTATGCGGGGAGTTTTTACTTCCAAGTCCTGAAGACCCCACCATCGATTCGAAATTGGTAGCACCAGTTGATGTAAGCTAAATGATAGACCCTCTCAAAGCTCATCTTGAGACCGGTTGGCTCCCTGATAATGCCTTGAAAGCACAGAAACTATTAGTAAGAATGTTGAGACAAGAGGTCCTTTGTCATTCCATACTTAAAATCTTGAATCTCAAATCCCGACACAAAATTTAAGCCTTGATGGCCAACAAGGCTGTCTGCCTCCAATCGAGCTTGTCGTTTGAGTTTAAGGACTCGAATCAAGAGTCGCCAGTCAAGTTGAGACCTAAGAAAGGTTATATGAGCATAAGAATAAGGTTGGAAACCTAGAATCAAGCTAACGGGTTGAAAACCAACAAAGGCATACCAGGCCTAATGTCAAGCGCTAAGGAGCAAGTGAACTACCTGAATGATCAACCGAGAAGGAAGACCTCCTCCATGAGAAACAAGGATGAGGTAAGAACTAAAGAACTTCATCACAAGGATGAGAGTCAAGGGTTGATGATAACCTTAAGACCAAGGATTCAGCAAACAAATTAAAGCCCGGAAGGTCACGAGGTTTAAGAAACAAGTCATTTGAATTCAAGGTTCACGAAACCATTCACCTCCTATTGACCTGAAACCTCAGGTTGGTGGTCCAGAACACCCCCAACCTGATAGATATTTTGGTGGTTGATTAAGAATACCTATTAGAAAAACTAATAAGAAAGGTTGATACCTCAAACTGGAAAATTGAAAAATCAACTTGGGATCCTGGGTCTTTGATCCAGAACACCAACGTTGAGCATGTGAACATCAACCTTCAATCGTAAGATGAGAAACATGAGTTATTAGCCATGAAGGCCAAGATTAGCTACGAAGGCCAAACTTGAGGGGGTCATGAACCTCCAATCAAGATCCAAAGATTAAAACTTCAAGTCAAAACTTGAAAAACAATCTGAAATGTTGGATCCTCGATCTAGAACGCCAGCCTTGAGGTTTTGATATCAACGTACCAAGACTGATTTTCAATCCTGAGCCAACTAAGGACAATCAACCACCGATCGGCCGACCACCATGATTCAAGGGGCTTCGGCCGACCACCGATTGGCCGACCACGGGACTTTTTGAGATCACTGATGATTTTAGATCCTAGATCCATGATAGTAACTTGAGATCAAGATCAAGATCCTTGATCTATAAGATCATGGATGATTTTAGATCCTAGATCCATGATAGTAACTTGAGATCAAGATCAAGATCCTTGATCTTTAAGATCATGGATGATTTTAGATCCTAGATCCATGATTCTTTTTAAAGACCACGAATGGTTTCAGGTCTGGGTTTCCTAGCCAACCACGAGGTGGCCGACCACGACACCCGGAGGGCCGCAGCCGACCACGAAGCAGCCGACCACCAGCTGGCCGACCACGGTGATTTGAGGCCCTTCGGCCGACCACGGGCTAGCCAACCATGAGCTACCCGTTGATCCAACCGATCACGGGTAGTTTGTGGTCCCAGAACTCGGATTTTTCAACGAATCTTGGATGATTTTTAGCATTGAAATGAGGTCAATGTTTAGCACCGTTTAGTGCCATTTAGCGCCGTTTAACATCGTTTAAACGTCATTTAAGGCTGTTTAGCACCGTTTAGTGCCGTTTAGCGCCGTTTAGTGCTGTTTAACGCCGTTTAGCGTCGTTTAACATCGTTTAAACGTCGTTTAAGGCTGTTTAGCATCGTTTAGTGCCGTTTAGCACCGTTTAGTGCCGTTTAGCGTCGTTTAACATCGTTTAAACGTCGTTTAAGGCTGTTTAGCACCGTTTAGTGCCGTTTAGCACCGTTTAGTGCCGTTTAACGCCGTTTAGCGTCGTTTAACATCGTTTAAATGTCATTGAAGGCTATTTAGCACCGTTTAGTGCCGTTTAACACCGTTTAGCATTGTTTAACATCGTTTAAACGTCGTTTAAGGCTGTTTAGCATCGTTTAACACCGTTTAGCGTCATTTTAGATCGTCATAAATGCGTTGGTCGCTCCACGCTTTACATCAAGATGATACTCATAAAGATATTGTTGTACAACGATAAACCCTAACATGACTCTCGGAAAAGGCCAATAAAACTTCAAGGAAAACCTGATCAGTTTTCCTAGAAGTTGGGGGGGATATGGGCTAAAAGTAAGCCCTAAAGACACATTTAATGTGGCATTAATTAGACCCAGAATGGTCCAAATATAGGGCCCACCAGGTAGGCCCAAACCCTATTTTTATATATTAATTTCGTAATTAATATTGAAGGCAATAAGCAGCTCAGCAAATAAAAGTCAAACAAGGATATTACTCTTGCCTGACTTAGACTCCAAGATACATACTTCAACATGGAAACTGATTCCTACAAGGAAGGGGTCTAGAACCTTCCTCAAGGCGGTGGCTTTCCCACCAAGTCTCTGACTCCTACCATAATTCTAAGGCTTCTCAGCCTATATAAAGGGCCTGACCCCTCATTCTCAGAACTACGTCTTGGCTTGATTCTCGATACGAGATACGTAGGCACTCTGTGAGGACCGATTAGTCTCGAACATGGAAACAACCATTAAAGCACGAAGCTCCCGAACCCTAGCATTAAATACAGATTCGTAACATAGTTTTTATTCCACAACACTAACTGAAGTGCAAATTAACTGAAGCTACATCTTGTGATTGGAATTCTGCAATCAGTTAGAAAATATTTCTGTAACAAGCTAGGAGATGCTTTAATCGAGTATCAGTAATCAAATGTGAGGTTTGCTAAAAACAACTCATGCAAGTGATTCGATAAGTGTGGATTCGAGAAGTCTATAGTATGATCTATTCGATAAGTCAAGAATTCACCCATTCGAGAAGTCTACAAAGTAGTCTATTCGAGAAGTCATGGAAATGCCTATTCTAGAACTCTGAGAAATGACTGATTCGAATAGTCATTACTTATTCATTCGAGAAATCAAGATACATCAGTTCAAGAACTCAGACTTTGGACTCAAGAAGCAATTCAAGGAGTCCAGGTAAATACTCATTCGAGATCTCTTGATTGAAGGAGTAGTGCTCGAGTTCTCTAATGGAACATATCGAATGAGGAACAGGCCCAGAATCACTTTGCAACCCATGACTTATGAACAGTGACCAATGACATAAAGGATGTATAGAGTAGGGGGCCCAAGTGTATATATTCGAATGCTCAAACTCTTACAAGTGAAATATGAAATCAATCACTGTTTATTCAGTCTCGAAGATAAAAATAAGAGCTAAAGCAACCTCCAATGAAGATTACCTTTTAACTGAGGAATTTAAGGATTACTAAATAAGTGCATAAGGATTACTCTGTTTGTTTGAGAAGTTCAAGGATAACACGCTAAGTGGAAAGGCTTATTGACTGACGAGATATTATCATGTCTTAGCTAAAGTGACTTGTTAGGAATGAAGATTTAATTAAACAGTACCTTTTCATAAAGTATCACATGGGCTTGGAAGCTAAGTCATTACATGAACTTAGTAACTTATGAAGAAAGCAACATGCACAGACTTGAAGCATGCTAGAATTGTCCAAATCAAGAAGCGAAGACTTTCAAAACATTTCCAGAAATGGTGAACTTTCAAGTATGCGCGTGTGACAAGCAGTACCAAAAATGTATTTTACATTTTATGTATTCTGTTTGTCTTCATACAGTATAAATAATCTATATGAGTAGCATAGTAAGTAGAATAGAAAAAGAAGAAAACACAGAGCATTGTAACTTAGTATTGTTAGGTCTTTCTTTTCGAAAGCATTGTAAACCGCAATTGTGAAACACTTCACAGACACTATGCCATAGATGACCTATCGCAACCTTTTGGCATGAGTGTTACCACTATGGGTGTTACCATAGCTATGAAAATTTTGACCTATCGCAACCTTTCGATTATGGTGTTACCATAGTTACAAAAGTATGTTACTTTAGTTATAAAAGGTGTTACAGTGGGCTAACACCATGAGGTGTGTTACCACAGAGTATTCATTAACAACATTTTTATTTAATTTGAAATTAATGATTTTATAATTATTTAACTTTAAAAATAATTAATTTTAACAAAATCATTGAAGTTATCATTGTAAAAGTAGTATTCTATCAAATAATTGAATTATTAATATTTTATAGATCTTAAAATATTTTTAATAAATTTAGAATAAAAGGATTTCTAAAATAAAGTAATAATCAAATATTATTAAATTTTGATTAAAATCATTAAAAAATTTAATAGAGAAAATAATAGTTTGTAAACTTTGAATTACTATAAATAATGAAATTAATTGATTTAATAATTATAATTTAATATCAAGAAATTAAAATAAAAGTGTAATATTTATTTTTTAAAAAAAGGAAAGTACTTGGGAAAAAAAAAAGAGGAAAGTCGTGGAGGGCTGAGCGGAAAACAAAAATGGTGAGCGGAAAAACAAAAATTAGAATGGGTGAAAAATTAGTCAAACATAAGTACGGGGAAATTGAGGAAAAACACAGGTCTCACCCTTCTCATTTCTCTGGCTTCTCTCATCTCTCTTGACTCTCTCGCCTCTCATTTCTCATTCAATTAGGGTTTAAGGACTCATTTCTTATTCAATTAGGGTTCATGTTGGGTTATCGAAGCTTGGTTCCACCATTCAATTAGGGTTCATGGATTCAATAGGGTTCAAGCTGGGTTCATTTATCTGTATCTATCTGTACTTGTGGATTCAACACTTATCATGTATTAGCAAACTTTCTGTAATTTGATATCTGTGAATTGCTATTTGGTTTACCTCTAACCCCATATACGCCCAAGAAAAGGCCTCATATCAGAGTTGGATTTGTTTGTTGGACTAATGGAACTAGAAAAGATAAGGGCTATAGCTTCGATCTGCCAATGAAATAGAGAAATGTCTTCTCTAATGTGGAAGAGTTCTTAACAAGTAGATGATTTGTCTATACAGAGCATCTGTTAGGTCTAATGATAAATATGTGTAGTCTTTGCTGTAAAGGGTAGGTAATTTCCTTTCACTTTAATTGCTGATATCTCTCTGCTGATATTATTTCATTCTGTTGTTTTGCAGGCAGAGAATGTTATTTTACAGCTTAATAAGATCTTTCCCCCTGATGGTTTGCTTGGCATTTTTATAAATCCAAATAAAGGGACACCATCCTCAACTATAACTTTTGGGGCCATGGGGGATAGGTACTAACCATTTGTTGTGTAACACCCCCAGATCCGGGGTCCAGGATCTGGTCGTTACGGTCTCAATTTCCATCCATAAAATCAATATAAACTGAATAACAACCTTGTGACCCAAACAATAATATAGAACACACACGTTATAGTCCCAAAGATGTAATCAGAGTAACCAAATTTATTAATCACACAGTTGAGTTCTTACAACCCAAAGAATTACAATATATACATTACTTACTCTTTGCCATCCATTTGTATATGTCATATAATAAATACATTTGATATTCAAATGCTAACAACTAGCCTTCCAATAGCTTACTCTTCAGCAATGGTAGCTACGATCTCAGCGGTGAATCCTCTGACGGCTGACACCTGCTCGCACCAAGTGCACCTTGTGCGGCCATCTGATCTCACTGTTGTTGTGATATAAATAATAAAGCAAGGGTGAGCAATAGCCCACCAACAAGAATATAACTGAACAGTAATATATATGACAGTTCAAAGATATGTTTTGAAATCATATGCCATGCATTAGAGAAAATATTGCCAGTTTAATATAAAGGATGAAGTTACAAGGTAACTCAACAGATATATATTTCGTGGAAGCATATGCTATGCCAAAATAAGCAAGATAGCATCATTTTCATAAAAATAGGAACTTGCAGAATGATATTGCAATTCCAGTTTGAAATACTTTTCAACTCTGCCAACTATGATGGTGTTGCAGAAAATTTCCAACATTGAGTGATGAACTAATACTGGAGTTTGACGCGCCAGGAGACATAGCATATACACGATGATCAGTCGCATGTTATGCTCCCCACCTCTTGTTTACTACATGTAGAAGGAAGCACCGACGGATTTACTTGTCTACCGCCCTCTAGAACCCCCTCGGCCAACGGTTGGGCCATTTGCTGGACCGGCGCCACTGGGTCACTTATGCATCTCCTAGTTCATTTCACATCCATAACTTTGAAACGTAAAGTTCGTCTCCCTTTCCCCAAGTATAATACTTGTTGATGAGACTCCACAAAGTAGTCATATCTAAATGGAAAGGAAAATTTACCAATATTTCCCAAGCTGCTGCTTGTTAATGGATACTGACTTGTTCCAACATTCTTACCCCTCGAATAATGAGTGGGTGCACATAATACCGTGAATAATAGCAACCAAGTTGCGAGTGAAGCGAATAATTTATGACCGGGCAGTCACAAGATAAATAACATTTCTCAAGTAAGGTTCCCTTACAATAGAATCGAAGGAAGAATGGAATCACTGAGAACCTTCCTTGATAATATAATAATATTAATAAGACTCTGTAATAATTTATATAATGTTCGAAGGTCGATGATACTATGTGAATGACACCAAGTATCTTTGAAACGAGTTAGAAGAACTAAATAAATATTCCAAGAATATTTATTAAGTCACATATATTGAAAAAGGGTTGCTCGGAATAATCTTTGAATAAATATTCAGAATAATATTTATTGAACAAATAATGAACATTCAAATTAATAACAATGTTTATTGAAGGAGTAACAGTCAGATGGACATTGGAGATAATATTTATTGAATCAATAGTGAATATTCAACTCAAGAAGGATACATATTGATGGAATAATTATCGACTGAATATTTGAGACGATATTCATTGAATAAATAATGAATATTCAACTTAATAATATTTATAGAAGAAATGATTATCGAATGAATGTTTGAAACTATGTTCAATAATTGAATCGACTTTAAATGAATGTCGAAGATAATATTCATCGCCTCAAGGGAATATTTAAAATAATATTTATCGAATAACTGGAGTTCGAATCAATGTTCAACTAATATTTATAAAATAAATAGAGATTGAATTAATATTCGAAATAATATTCATTTAAATAAATAAGGCTCGAATGAATATTAAAATAATATTCATTAAATAAATAAGCTCGAATGAATATTCAAAATAATATCTATTGAGTAAATAGGAATGAATATTCTTTAAGTAAATATCTTAACTGAGAGTTCGAAATAATATTCGAACATTAACTCGACCTTAGATGAATATTAAAGATAGTGTTCGTCGAATAAATAAATATCTGACGAACCATCCGAATAATACTTATCAAATAATCTCAAAGGAATATTCCAATAATATTCGCCAGATAATAAATGGAAAATATTTACTTAAATATTTTCCTCTGAAAATAATATCAATATATCAAGGAATATCGACTCCCGGTCTATAATCAAAGAATGAGATTCATCTGCCCTTTGCTTAAGGGTCTCAGTGATATCCGGCTTATAACTGATATATTACTATCTAGCTTATAAGCCAACAATAAATTCTAGGAACAAGTATATCAATTTGACTTTGAAAGTAGGCATGCATGCTATGGCATATGTATAACAGAAAGCATATATATATATTCACAACAACAGCCTTATAAAAAGGATTTGAAACTTGCCTGGAAATCGAGTGCGGGTAGGGGTAGTGGTAGCGTGTCCCGGGTCAGCCTGATGATCTATAAATAGCCAAGGCATTCGGGATTAATCACTTAACACCTTTCAAAAGGTTAAGTATAAGCTTAACTTAAATCGAAATACGTTTTCAAGTCGTTTCGTTATACCCCTCTAATTCACTCTTATTATTGCTTTTATTATCCGACACTTGTTCGTTAATAAAGCATGTCATTACCCTCACATATGGTAAGTATTCGATTTGTAAAAGTTTTAAAGTCGAAAGGTTATACCTCGAGATTTATCGATCGTTTTCTAAGTGGTTTACCGTAGTTATAACCAAGTATACTCTTTAGGGGTACTTTCGTACTTAACCTTGATTCGAACATTTTTATAAAATCGGAAAACGATCTTTTTAATACGTGGTCTTCTCTCACACCAACCTTATGATCTCTAATATTTAATTACCGAGATTCGCCACTGCGATACTTATTTTACATGGTTCAATTTCAATTACGAATTCGCATTCTCGGTTTTGAATCACTTATATTCGATCGGCCATAACTCCTAAACCGTAAGTCCATTTTATGCGATCTTTATATCAAAACGAAGCTTGTAACATGATCTAGCTAATCATGGCATAAGTCGAAGCTATGCAGTGAGTTTTATCTACTGTCAAGTTCGGATTTCAAGATTAAACGAAAATCGGGCATTACGACGGCTATAAATCGAACGTTCTACTAATCGTAACACTAAAACCAAGCCACACCGGGCACCAATACAACTTATACATATGATTCTCATCTCAACAATCTCAAGAACACAATATTGTACCAACATAATCATCATCTCTTAAATCCATTAGATCTACCACATAATCATGATTATAACATCACTAACATGCTCCTAACACTTAAATCTATCAAGAACATTCATAAACTCAAAGTAGGCCTAGGGTTTCAAGATCATTATACCTTCTTGAGAGTGTGATATGGCCTTACAAAGCTTGGTATGGTCCTTGTCTAGCTTTAACAAACCTAAGATCAACCAAAGAAACATGAAAATCAAAGTTAGTTCTTGAAGAACACTATTCATCCTCCTCTTTAATGGTTTTTTTGAAAATGGAAAAAGAAGAGATTGAAGCTAGGATTTTGAGGAGATCATTTTTATGAATTATAGGACTCACATAAAAAGTTTCAAGATCAACAAATGGTTGGAAGTTGGATTTTGGTCTTTGAATTAGCCAAAAGGCCGAATGGATGTTCTTGGAGGGGGGAGAGTGTTTGCTTGGTTGATTTTTTTTTCAATAATGCATAAAGTGATGTTTGTAGATAATATCTCATCTTGGAGTTGCTTTATTAAAGTGGTGATGCAAGGAGTGATGAAATGGAGAGACAAGTGTTGAGATTGTGGTGGTTTAAGGCTAACCAAATGGTTTGATTGCTAAGTACTTGGTTGATCACTTTGATTCTAGTTACTCTTGTAACTATGTTGGTTACTAGATATTTTCTAGTGGCTTGCAAAAGACTCTAGCTCCCTCTGCTTGTTTCTTTGTCCGTTTATTGCTTAATTCGTTGATCGTTCGAGGGAATAACTCATTCGTTTCTAGTTAGGGTTTTACCGAAAACCTTCTTAATAATTATAATACCATCCTCCATCTTACTTAATACTTCTCGAATTTAATTTCCTTAAATCCCTTTTATAAATCCTTAAGTCTTGCAGTGTCCAGGGAAATCTCGGAGAAAATAAAAGTGCTCTTTTTCTGAATCCGACAGCTTTTACATACACTTATTTTCCTCCTGGTTCACTAATACGAACTCAGAAATCCGTTCCGGATACTTCTATATAGTGTCGTCTCATAATATTCTTATTTCCATCAAAAACACTATTCATCACTTATTCCCTTTTTAGTCCTGGTACTTAGAAAATATCTTTGTGCTTCCTCGAGCGTTCCTTACCTCTTTCATGGAACCTCCGTACTTGTAACCGATATCGATCTGGATGACACGAGGGTATCTATTTCTCTCTAGGGAATCTTATCTTAACATTCTAGGAGATAGATTATTCTAATCTAAGTTATCACCCAATAGCATCCTTCAGGACATATATCCTTGGAATCTATATCCTTTCATTATTCATTCCTTAAAACCAGTATTACATGGCAGTTGTAACCACTGTTCACTCTTACATCAATACATAATAAAAAGTTTTAATTTTGCCCAAAATCTGGGTTCTTACATGTTGTCTCATTCAAATGTTTAAAATGTTCAATTAGCTTTCATATCTCATCATTTGTTATCACATATTCTTCTTGTAGTGTTTATGTCAGAAACCAAAGAAGTCATCATGAGTTTATTGATCATCTAACTCTGCCTACAGCTTTTATGAGTATTTACTAAAAGTTTGGATACAGGGAAACAGAACTGCTGCTGTAAAGTTTTATAGGTGAGAAGCTAAATACTTACCATATACTTGGGCGTATATGGGGTTAGAGGTGAACCACTTTATATCCTGATTTATTTCTTAACTTGTCTATACTTGAAATTACTTGATTTAACTATAATTTTGTCAACTTGATGAGTAGTGATAGAATGATGGCGATGATGATGTATAATAGAGGAGTGAAGAAAGCGAAGAAAGAGAGAAGTGGATGTACGGTAAAAGAGCGTATTAGTAAGATGCCTCCTTGTGCTGCTGGTAAACGTAGCTCCATTTATCGCGGCGTCACAAGGTTTTTTCCTTTAAATTACTGCTCTAATTTTGTGTGATTGGATGTAATTAGTTATGATTAGGTCAAGTTGGTTCATTTGCAAGTTGTGTCATTTTGGTTTTCAGTATAGGGAACCTTATCCTCCTGCTCTCCAATAATGTGTAAATGGTGTTAATACCTGAAATGGACTGATTTTTTTTGTTCTAATTTAATTTAATTTTATGTCATTAGATATAGTTAATTATGATGAGGTGAATTTGATTAAATTACAAATTGTCTCAATTTGTCTCTAAGTACGGGGAACCTTATTTTCTGGTCTTGAAAAATGCGTAAATGGTGTTAATACCTTATTATTGTGCTATATATGGATTTTTGTTGGCAGCCTAGGGTTTCTATTAAACAGAGTAATATCAGATCTTTAGGGGGAAAAATAGATTTCGTTTTTGGATAACTCATGGTTTGACATGTTTGTATTTGAGATGATACATTAACGTAATTATAACTAAACTATAGATGAGAACAGTCTGCTAGAAGTTTATTGTAAATCCGGTGGACCTTTTCCCTTGAAATTTCAGGTCACTTATGGACTATAGTGGCACATTATTTTGGAGAGATTATAAGTTTAATGTAATTTATTATACTTGCAATCGTCTCTCAAACTCAACCAACATACCATGTTATTATGCAGTTTTGTTATTTATTTCCTTATAAATAGATCTGGTATGTACTTTTGCAGTGGGTAGAGGAGATAGTTGATGATTAATTTAATGGATCTGGTAATGCAGATTGTTGCATTTCACATGCAGGTTTAAGTTTAATATGATATGCAATTCAAATGTTTGTGTACTTCTGTAACACTGTTTTTTGTGTGAGCTGTATAGTTTCATTTGTGTGGGACCCCAGTCGTTTATTGACGAGAGCTACATATTGTATTAGTGTATTATATCTAGATTGCATATGTACTGAACTTCACAGAACTTAATTTATCTTTTATCCTATTTGCATTACAGCATAAAGCCGAGCCTCAGGTTGTCGATCTTCTTATAGAGGTATAACTTTGCTTATTTCCTATTTATACTTTGCATTACAGCATATGTACTGGTCCTTGCCTTCCCAGTACATTTGAAGGTGATGCCAATATATTAAGGACCCTAGCAACAAATGAATGTTCGATGCCAATATCAATTTGTTATGATTTTGAGATCTCAACAAACTACTACTGATTATCAATTGGTAATCTGTTGTAGAGTCCTGGAAGGAGCCCATGCTTCGTTTGTGGAATCTGTACCGTTCAAAATCATTGCTGCATTTACACTCTTCCAACTTGTGTATTTCTTGATGATCTTCGGGGTGACATGGATTCCCATAGCCGGGATATTATTCCCACTGCCATTTTTTTTCTTATATGGATAAGAGAACATATTTTACCCAAGTTCTTTCCCCTCGAGTATCTTAAGGAACTGGATTCAACAGAGTATGAGGAATCTTGTAGTTACAGCGATGCTACTTTTGTTATCTAATGCTTATCAAATCTGTAGTCATGAATAGAGAACAAAGAACTTCGACAAAAACCAACATGATAAGCTTAAAGTTTCTGAATATTGCCATATTTAGAGCTTGCCTTTTGTTATAATGTGTATGATATGTATCTTGACAGAAACATAGTTTGAGTTTTATGTATTTTAAGTTGTTTTTCATGTGTTAGCAGGAGCAAAGATCAGATAATTATTCTGATATCACAGAAAATGAAGATGATTTATCTTCAGCAGAAATTTTGGATGAGATGACAACCCGCAGAGGCGAATTGAAGCTTAGGACTGTGAGCTTCAATGATAGCCATCAGGTTTTGACTTCTCGGTTTTTAAAATATTAATGCTTCTCATACAGAATATTAAATGCATATGCATTGTGTAGAACCCAAATACAAAAATTACAACATGCCTAAGGTTGAAAAATTATATTTGGTAAAAGGATCTTTCTAATATCCTTTTGTTTTTGTATATTAAAAGATTAATAGTACTATTGTGGTATTCATCAGTTTAATTTTTCATTTTATCTGATCAATTTCGTAACTTTTTAGTCTCTGAATTATCTGGAAGTGTCAACACCGCTCAAAGTCAGGTTGCATGGTTGGTATGGGGTTGCTAGCTGGATCCACCGTAATGCTTCTTACAGTAATATGGGGAACATGTGTTATTGTTGGCAAATGCGACATAGAAACCATTGCTATGGCTTTTGAAATTTACCATGTTATTAGCTCTAGTACTTGTACGTTTTATTTTTTGTTCATTAGAGTGTTGATAGATATTTTTGGATGATTTGGTTGGTTTACTACTAGATGATGTTATTGTAATGATGTTGGATGAGGTTATTGATCAATGTAATTAAATTGGTTCTTGATTTCTTTTAATGGAAAATTTATTATTTAAATGTCATAATTTATATTTTTTTGTTATAAAAATTAATTATAAATGATTTTAATTTTGTAACACACAGTGTGTTACAATTAGTAAACGAGGGTGTTACAATAGATTTTGTGGTCCCACCTAGATGTGGGCCCCACAGTTACCCCTGTGCAAAATTGTAACATCTATTCTAACACACAAACTATGTTACTATAGAGTGTTTAAGATGTTGCTATAGAGGTTTTTGGTAACCACATTTGCTATGTTACCTTAGGCTGTGTTTTGATGTTACCTTAGATATCTGTAGTTACTGCTGAGAACCTAACACAGCTGAAGTGTTACCATAGCCCTATTTTGGCCTATGGTAACTTCAAACAGGGGTCTATGGTAACACAGTTTGGGGGTTGCTATAGGCCATCTATGGCGTAGTGAGAGTATTTCTTCGAAATATATATCTCAGGTGGAACCAACAAATCCATCTGAAATTTTTAAATACTGGTGTGTTACATATGCTTTTATCAACTTGTTATAATATCTCTGTTCTACACCAAACTGTTAGCTTTTAGGTAATTCGAAAAGAAAGAAAAACTGTCAAGATTGTATTCAAATCCCCCTTTCTACAATCTTAGTTGTCATTGTTGGGATTCAACAATTGGTATCGGAGCAAGCTTCTAACATACATGAAGTTTAAAGATTAAGAAACAATCACAACCACGGGTAAGAAGGATGCTGGAGTGAAGATACCAGTTCTTGACAAAGATATTTACTTTCACTAGAAAGTAAAGATGCACCTACATCTTTACTTTCTAGTGAAAGTAAAGTTTAAGTGAATGGAAATTAGAATGTGTTTCTAATTGACATTCGAATGAGTTTCACTTCATAAACAACATACATTGAGATTATTTGTTTGTTATGTAAGTTGTGAAGTTACTTATAACACTTAAAATAACTCAAAATGAAAATTTTAGATGTTAATTGAGATAATTTATTATTGCAAATATTTTATGATTTATAAAAATAAAACAAAATAAAACAAAATTTATATGTGATGAATGATATTAATTTTTATCAAATATGATAATTATACAACAATTATTACACCTATTTTATCTCCGGTGAGTGTTTTTCTTTGTCAAGATTGTTTTTTAGTTTATTGAGCACCATTTTTAGCTTAGCAAAAACATGATCACCAATTCACCATCTGTCTAAACAAATACGTCTAACTAGTACCAAGCTAGCCAAAAGTGTATAATCAGGTTAAGATAAAAGTACCTGCATGACTAATATTGTTAATCAAATATGTTATAGGATTAATAGTTCTGAGTAAAGGCAAAATTCGTATATTTCACATGGTCATCTCTCGTTGTAAGTTAATAATCAAATTTAATATAAAATAATTTATAATTACATATATGTATTTTACATTTTGGTCGATTAATCACCAAATAATTTTTTATTAATTTTTACATAATACATTTTTTGACTTAATTTTTTCAAAATCTGTTTGACTAATGACTAGTTATTAAATAATGACTAATCACTAGTTCTAGAACAAAGGTTTTACATAATACGATTTTTGAGCCAATTATTTTCCTAAGTCATAAATCTCCATGGTTTATTAGACAAGATTCAATAAAATACACAATTTTTAAAATTATTCAACATCAATAAATACCCTGTATTTTCAAAAAATCTAATAATAACATAAAATGTTAATTGTGAAGGTTGTTGTTGATGAATCCTAGCTCTAATTTATTGGGTATATTTATTCATATCAACATTTTCATCATTATTTATGCCTGGTTGATGTTTTTGTGTGTTTGATTGCTTGAGGTGAAATGTTTGTGGAGTTGGGGCTTTGAATTTATAAGCTGAGCTGAATTTAGAAAGTTAGGTTGTAGTTTGATTATTTATTAGAAAGTCAAGTGAACGAGATGATATTACTTGTTTCTGTGCTATTTATCGAGTCACATTGTTTTGAGAGCGCGTAGTGATTTGTTAAAGTCTGATTGTTTCTCCTAGATTCAAATTTCAAGATGACAGAAATGATTTTAGTGTGTCGGTAGGTGAGATTATTTGCTATATTTATGTTTTTGATGTAGGCGGCGAGTAGGCTATTATGGCTTTGAGTAGTTCTGTGAAACTATCTCTACGGGAATTAATTGGAACTATATTTCATTTTTATCACGATTACAAGTTTTCTAACTGAGTGATTAACTGATTATGCAAGTATTTTGATGAGAAGGGAAAACTGCTTGTTTCTGTTTTTGAATCTGAGATCCATTGTGTTATTACACAATTGTAATGATGAGACTGAAGCTGTTTGTTTCTCCTATGAACCTGAGATCAATTTGTGATTATATATAAGTTTCTGAATAATTAGGGAAATTGTTTGTGTCGTAGGCTTTGTATTAGAATATATGTGTTGTAATCGTTGATAACTTTTATGTGCTTTACTTCCCTTACTGTTATGTGCTTACATTGCTGAGGGAGGTAGTACAACTTTGCATTAGATATCAAACTTAACTGCAGTTTAAACTATCATGTACTTGATTGGAGAAGAGTGCATTCCAGTTCATGGTTTATGTAAAACACATCAAATAAGACATGTGCATTGAAATAGCACACATGATCCTCCATGTTATCTAACATTCTTTGGAGTTTAAACACATTGATACCTCGCATTGCCTAAACTTAGAACCATTCTGCTCTATTTCATATGCATGGATACCTATAAGTGACCAAGCTTAAAACAACACCACTAATTTCTCCTTTTTTGTTTTTTTGAGGAACTTTTAGTATGCCCCTGTATTATTGATATAATTATTTCAAATCTCAAACCTTCCAAAACCTCTGAATGGATTACAAACCTCCGAAGGTTAGTTTAATTTTTATGTTTTTACTATTATGATGGCTGATGCTAGCAAAAACTTTAAACACTTGTGAATCCTTATTGCTATTTGTCTATCTTTGATGTTTTGTATATTTGACAAGTCACAAATGGCCAGATTTTATCCTATTTCCTTAGTATGCATAATTTGAATGTGTCACAGATCATGTACTCCTACTACTGCACTTGTGTTTTACGCATTTTTATCATATTTACTTGTTTCTGATATTTTCCAAAGTTTTGGAAATTGTGTAATTTTTGCCTTTTCTTTGTGGATTGAATTTGCATATGTTTTCCATGTGCATGAGTTTTTCATACTCTGCGTGCTTCTTTTGACATTTTTACTCTACTCCTTCATAACTTGTGGACCTTTTCATATAATTTTGTTATAAAAGAAACAGAGGATTGAGGAACATATCGAGTCCTTTTTAGATGGTATAACTTCCATAACTTTGTTTCTTAGTACATTCACTCCTCATCTGTTGGTAAATGTAAAATTTACATAGTTAAAACCAGAATAAGATGGCTGGTAGAATTGTACCTAGCTAGCTTTCTCTTGCCACTAATTGCTGGCTGTTGTTCTTGTAATTGTAATTTTTAATTGTGTATGATTTAAATTTGTGTCTGATTTTTGTTTTTCTTGTGAAGATTAAGGGGAGTTCAATGTTAACAACAATTACAAGCTTATATACAGAACTTGATGAGAAATTTTGAGGAATACTTGATAGATCAACAGATTCAAGATCAATCTTTAATATTCTCAAGTTTCCACAGGCAGAACTATTGCCATCTCTGTTGACATGTGCCTTGGAGTATTTTGACATGCGCAATAATGTGTTTCGTATCAATGGAATGGTCTTGTGCATCTCATTAGAAGACGTAATGTTTCTCACAGATTTGCCAATTAGTGGCAGCCTGGTAATTAGTCACGAGAACCGTGATCCCAAAGGATTCAGTTGGGAGTTTGGGCTTGAGGATATTTCCAACCATTTAATTACTAAAATTTCTTCAATGACAAAGAATGTTAACTGCGATGAGGTTATGCGAAAAAAGGTCGTTCTATTGCTGATCGTTAAATGCTTTATTGTGCCTTCGGCTAGTGGGCATACAGTGAACACCACTTTTCTAAAGATGGTTCAGGACTTCAAACTAGTTGACTCCTTTGCCTGGGGACCGGCGTTGTTGGCCTTTCTCTTCAAAGGCATCAACGACTACATTGTTAAAAAGAAGAGTTGTCTTGACTACAATAGTTAGCCGGTTTTGGTAATTTTATAATCTATCTGTTCTCTCTCTTAATCTCTATGTCTAGTCTCTAATACTCTCTGCAACTTTAGATTTCTGTACCTAGTTCTTAACAATCAGTATATATCGCTTGAAAGGGTTTTTTTTCTATTTCTTGTTCCAAAGCTTCAGTACTTATTTGGAATCAAATTTTGCTAACTAAATGTGCCGATTTTGAACAGTATTATGGAAAAGGTAGCGGTAGTTAGTCTCAAGCATTGGAAAGTGTTAGATATAATTGATGTGATTTAATGTCAGTGTTTAAGTGTTGCAGGGAAAAAGAGTTTAACTTGTTAATGAAAGCAGTCGTAGCAGAGTTTGAGTATACGCTGACAGTTGGAAGCGCAAACGCTGATAGAAGGAAGCGCAAAAACTGCTGGCTGACAGAAGGAAGCGCAAACACTGTTGGCTAGGAGCGCAACAGAGTTTGTTAAAGTCTGTCTACTGGAAGCATCTACAAGTCAACAGAGATTGAAGATTAATTTAAGATAAATATGGAAGCAATATCTTTGAAGATTGGATAGCTGTCAAAGAGATTGAGTTGACTTAGGAGACGTGTAGCAATCGTAATTGATATCAATTGTATAGCTTAATTATAGGAGAATCAATTAACGATTGTACGTAGCTGTATATCTTATAAATACAGTTAGGTTAACCCTAGAAGGGTATCTATCGTGAACGAAATCATTTATTGTAACCTAAGCAGCTCTCTGTGATATTTTACGTCACTGAGAGAGGAATTATTAATTCCAAACAGTTTTAAGTACTAAAACGTGTGTTCTTGTTATTCTCTCATAACAGTACTTGATTATATATATTGTGTATTCGACCTAACAAGTGGTATCAGAGACAATCTGTTACTTTATTACAGTTTAAGATCCAAACACAATTTTAATCAATGGTAGAGATACCTCCTCCATCAGGTTCTGAGAAAGCTCCTACTACTGTAAGTAGGTATGAGACGATTAGGGTTCCTATACTTAAGCCATCAGAGTATGCAATCTGGAAGGTGAAGATGACCATGTTTCTGGAGGCTACAGATCCAGAATATCTTGACAGAATTTATGAAGGTCCTCATAAACCTACAAAGTTAACTGCTGCTGTTGCTGGTGAGGAATCAAAAGTGATTCCAAAGGAAAAGAAAGATCTAACTGCTGAGGATCTTTCATCTATTGCTAAGGATGCAAAAGTAAGGCATTTACTTCACAGTGCTTTAGACAATGTTATGTCAAACAAGGTGATTAACTGCACAACTGCAAAAGAAATTTGGGATGCACTTGAGGTTATATGTCAGGGAACTGCTGCTATCAAGAAGAATAGAAGGAACATACTCACATAGGAGTATGAGCATTTTGAGGCAAAGTCTGAAGAAACCATGACAGAAACATTTGACAGATTCTTTAAACTGCTCAATGATCTGTCATTGGTTAACAAAGAATATGATCTAGAAGACTCAAATCTCAAGTTTTTTCTTTCTCTACATGAAAAGTGGGATGTGAAAACAACCACTATAAGAGATAACTATGATCTTGCTTATACTGAGATTGATGAAATCTATGGACTGCTCAAGACTCATGAATTGGAAATGGAGCAGAGAAACAGGAGATCAAGCAAGAAGCTGAAGTCTGTTGCTCTCAAGGTTGAAGAAAAACCATCAAAGAAGAAGGCAAAAGGAAAAGCCTTAATCATTCATTCAGAAAGTGAGTCATCAAACTCTGATGTTGACACAAACACAGATGAATCATCTGATTCTGAAGATGATGAAGAGATGATACAAATGGCTGCATTGATGGTAAAGACCTTCAAGAAGATGGGATTCAAGAACTTCAAGAAGGGAAAGAGGTTCTCCAAGAATTACTCAAAGTCTGACAGGAAGAATTTCAGCAAATCTGAGGGAAAGCCCTTCAAATCTGGGAAGAAAGATAAGTCTGAGATTCAATGCTACAAGTGTAAGGAAATGGGTCACTATGCTCCTGAGTGCAAGAAGGGTAAAACTGAAAAGGCACTCTATACAAAAGGCAGAGACTGGGCAGACACTTCAGACTCAGATGAGGAAGTTAATTATGCACTCATGGCTTCTACTCAGAATGAAGATTCTGAACTTAAGGTACCCCCAACTACCTATGCTTATAATACTGATAATATAACTGAACTGAGAATTTATCTTAAAGCGTTACATATCAGTTATAGGGATCAGACTTTAGAGAATGAGAGAATCAAGAATGAGTGTTCTCAACTCAAAGAAAGAAATAAACTTGTTAAAGAACAACTTGAAAACATGAATAAAATTCAGAAAGAAAGAGATGATGCTGTTTTTATAGAACAGGAGTTGCTAGGTAAGTATAAGCAACTAGAATCTGAACTGGAGGATGCTAATCACATCATTAAAACTTGGACTGATTCTGGAAAAGACACTCATGAGGTTTTTCAAGCTGACACTGTTGGTTTAGGGTACTGTGAGGAAGATGAGCTTAGATTTCTAAATCATGTGAAAGTTAGACAAACTCTTCCAACTAGAAAATTTGTTCATGGTAGTGTTAAAACTGAACATGGAACTGTTGAAAATGAGCTAGTAAAAACCTGTGCAAAACAGGTTAACATTGGTTCAATGACAGATAAACAACTTAAGCAAAAGCTTAAAGAGATAAAATCTGTCAATAAACAGAAAATGCCTAGGAAAAACAGAAATGGAAAGGTAGGCATAACATCAGGAAATAGGCCAATGCTTGTTACACTTGCACCTAGAAAAACTTGTCATAATTGTGGTAGTACTAATCATCTTGCCAGTTTTTGCAGGAAGAACAAAGACATTAATTCTTTACCCTCCAAATCTGGAGTGAAAAAGAATAATGTCAAACCTAGACTACAAACTCTGTGCAAACATTGTGGAAGTACTTGGCACTCAATTTATACTTGCAAGAATTATCATGCTATTTATCATAATTACTATGAACTGAAACCTAATTTGAAATGGGTTAAAGTTAATTCTTCAGGTGCTAAGACTGAAAATGTTAGTTTAAACTCTGATAATGACAAATCCGCTGCAAAAGCTAACAGATTCAATAAAGCAAAAGGATCCAAGCAAGTCTGGATCCTTAAAACTAACAATCAGTGATTGTTTGTGATTGCAGGGCACCAGGGAAAGTACCCTAGTCGTGGACAGTGGATGTTCAGGACACATGACTGGAAATAAAGCCCTGCTATCAGAGTATGTGGAGAAGGCTGGCCCAAAAGTTTCCTATAGAGATGGCAACATAGGACATACTCTGGGATATGACAATATTAATCTTGGAAGTGTCATCATCACAAATGTAGCTCTGGTTCCAGGACTAAAGCATGATTTGCTTTCTGTGAGTCAAATCTGTGACAGAGGATTTCATGTAGATTTTCAGCCTGAATACTGTCAAGTTATCAGTAAATCTACAGGGAAAGTTGCTCTAGTTGGAAACAGACACAATAACATCTATGAAATAAAATTGTTAACAAACTCTGATGGCAAAGCAGTGTGTTTGTCAACAAGGATGTCCAGTGAAGAGAGTTGGAAGTGGCATAAGAAACTCTCTCATTTAAATCTAAACAACATAAATGAGCTGATAAAGAATGATCTTGTGAGAGGACTTCCAAAGTCCTTGCTAAATGTAGATGGCCTGTGTGATTCATGTCAAAAGGCCAAACAGAGAAAGGCTTCCTTCAAAAGCAAGTCTGAGTCTTCAATTGTTGATCCTTATCACCTTCTACATGTTGATCTTTTTGGACCAGTGAATGTTATGTCTCTTGGAAAGAAGAAATATGCTCTAGTCATTGTTGATGAATACACCAGATACACTTGGGTGTATTTTCTAGCAAAGAAGGATGAAACTGCATTAACTCTGGCAGAACATATAATGCAGTTGGACAAAGGGTCAAAGAATCAAGTGAAGATTATCAGAAGTGACAATGGAACTGAATTCAGGAATTCAACAATGGAAGAATTTTTCAAAAACAAAGGAATTAAACAAGAGTTTTCTGCACCTGGCACTCAACAACAGAATGGTGTAGTTGAAAGGAAGAACAGAACCTTGATAGAAGCTGCCAGAACTATGCTTGATGAAGCAAAATTACCAACTTGTTTCTGGGCAGAAGCTGTTCAAACTGCTTGTTTTACTCAGAATGCCACTCTGATCAATAAGCATGGAAAAACACCATATGAAATGGTGAGAGAAAAGAAGCCAAACCTGAAATATTTTCATATTTTTGGGTGCAAATGCTTTGTGTTGAAAACTCATCCTGAACAGTTGACCAAATTTGACCTGAAGGCAGATGAAGGAATTTTTGTTGGCTATCCACTGTCAACCAAAGCATTCAGAGTTTATAATCTGAGAACCAGAGTGATCATGGAATCTATTCATGTATCTTTTGATGACAAGAAGATAACTGGACTTGAAGATGTCAATGACCATGATCAACTACATTTTGAAAATGAAGATCTAATCTCTGACGAAATAAACTCTGACGGATCAATTCCAACAGACTCTGTTGATACAAACTTTGAGCCTCTACTGGTAAACACAGAAGAAATTTTTCAACCAGAACAAAGGAGATAACCAGTTGAGGGGGAGTATGAAGAACAAAACTCTGATGATTCACATTCTGAAAGTGAATCACATGAAAAATCTAGATCAATCTCTGATGATTCACACTCTGAGCAGTCACATTCAGGGGGAGCCTCAGAGAGTGAAGAAAGACAACAAGAAAATCAGGAGAACATGGATCGAGGGGGAGGATCAAACTCTAAGAGAAGTCATTTGCCTTCAGCTAGGAAATGGACCAAATCTCACACACCTGATCTAATTATTGGTGATCCAGATGCAAGAGTCAGGACAAGAAGTGCAACAACAAATGAATGTCTGTTTCATGCATTCTTGTCACAAACTGAACCAAAGAAAATTGAAGAAGCTCTTAAAGATGCTGACTGGATAACAGCAATGCAGTAAGAGTTAAATGAATTTGAGAGAAATGAAGTTTGGACACTTGTACCAAGACCCAAAAACAGGTCTATTGTTGGTACTAAGTGGGTTTTCAGAAACAAAACTGATAGTGAAGGGGTTGTTACAAGAAACAAGGCCAGACTTGTGGCAAAAGGCTATTCACAGTAAGAAGGGATAAATTATGATGAAACTTTTGCTCCAGTTGCAAGGTTGGAGGCAATAAGGATGTTTCTTGCTTATGCTTCTCACAAGAAATTCAAAGTTTTTCAAATGGATGTAAAAAGTGCTTTTCTGAATGGAAAACTTGAAGAAGAAGTGTTTGTTGAACAACCATCTGGCTTTGTAGATCCAAAATATCCAGATCATGTCTATAGGCTAGTCAAGGCACTCTATGGACTTAAGCAGGCACCAAGAGCATGGTACGAAACTCTGGCTCAATTTCTTTTAGAAAGTGGATTCAACAGAGGTACAATTGATAAAACTCTGTTTTATTTCAAATCTGGAAGTGACTTGCTTTTAGTTCAGATATATGTTGATGACATTATTTTTGGATCTACTAATGATAAACTATGTAAGAAGTTTGCCAAGATCATGCAGTCCAGGTATCAAATGAGTATGATGGGAGAGCTTAGTTATTTTCTAGGCTTACAGGTGAAGCAAACAGATGATGGTATTTTTATCAATCAAGCAAAATATACCAGAAATCTTCTCAAGAAGTTTGGCATGCTTGACTGTTCATCTGCAACAACTCCCATGGCAACTGCAACTAAATTGGACAAAGATACAGGGTCATCAGTAGATATGACAAGCTACAGAGGAATGATTGGCTCTCTACTCTATTTAACAGCAAGTAGACCTGATATCATGTATGCAACATGTCTGTGTGCAAGGTTTCAGGCAGATCCAAGAGAACCACATTTAACAGCTGTGAAGAGGATTTTTAAGTATCTCAAGGGCACTATAACTTTAGGGCTGTGGTATCCAAGAGAATCAGATTTCAAACTACTTGGCTACTCTGATGCAGACTTTGCAGGCTGTAAAATTGACAGAAAAAGTACAAGTGGAAGTTGTCAATTTCTTGGTGACAGACTTGTTTCTTGGTACAGCAAGAAACAGAAATCAATATCCACATCTACAGCTGAAGCAGAGTATATTGCTGCTGGTAGCTGTTGTGCACAGATACTATGGATGAAGAATCAACTGCTGGATTATGGATTGAGGTATAGCAAAATACCTATTTTCTGTGATAATCAGAGTGCTATTGCAATGACAGGTAATCCAGTACAACACTCAATGACCAAGCACATCAGCATAAGGTATCACTTTATCAGAGAGCATGTAGAGGAAGGCAACATTGAGCTCCACTTTGTGTCTACAGAACAACAACTTGCAGATGTCTTCACCAAGCCTTTGAGTGAAGCAACATTTACAAGACTGGTCAATGAACTAGGAATGGTCTCTGGTTTTGACTAAAAATGTTGGTTAGACTCAAAATTTTTCTTATAAAATGTGTTGCTCATTTTTCTGTGAATTGTTAAGTGCTATGTGAACTTTGTTGCTTAAACTCTGTTATGCATACTCTGTTAACATGTTTTTGTTTAAACACTGTTAAACTCTGTCAGCATGTCTGTCTGTCATACACTGTTAACATGTTTGATGAACTCTGTGAATTCTGAATTGATTATAGTCTGGATGAAAACACCAATGAAGAAATATGTATGAAGCATGATTCTCAGTAATCAAATCATGACTCTTTCTAAGTCACTGTGATCTAATCAGAAATTGTGCAGTAAATTAACACAGCATGATACTGTTTCATGTTTATAGCATCTCTTAGTTTATTTGGTCCTAAACTCTGAGTCTATGAATACTGTGTGCATTGCCTCTCATGAATAACTTCTGATATTGATGAACTCTAAACTCTGATAGTGACACTCTGTTCCTAAGACATATACATGATTCTTGATGATTCCTGTTTGTACTTGTGAAAATTACAAAACTTGAGGTGTGTCATTGTTGATTTTGGTGAGTTCAATTCATGTTTGCACCCTGTGAGAATTTGAGCCAAATAAGTGATTGATACATTTTATATCAATCAGATTTTATTGATGTGTGATGTTCATCAGTGAGTATGTTGCTCTAGAACTTGTTTAAAACCATTTTGAGACTACATGATATGTGTGTGCATAAAAATGATAAAGGCACTAGGATTTACCATCTTTCTCCAAACACTGTTCATAAATTCCACCCTTAGTAAACCCCTTTGAGCCTCATTAACTGCTCCTTTTTAAACTCTGGAGTATTAAGAGCAGTTATATTCTTTTGAAAATTCAAATGCAAGCAGGTGAGAGTTTATCTACAAAGAAAAGTTTACTCAGTGAATATATATATACATAAAAAAAATGTATATATGCTGATCATCTTGTACAAATATGTACTAACAGTGCAACTGAACACTTTGGTCTATTAAATTGTTCAGTTCGCCATTTATTCATTTAATCCATCTCTTCTCACCTGTTTGATTTTAATAAATTACACCCTTGGATAAAGTCCTTTTGATTTGTGCATATATGTACTCAAAGTAGTGTAGATTTGGTGGACAATCAAGCATATGGTAGTATCTGCTTTTACTGATTGAATTTGAGTGAAAACACTTCACCTAAACACTTGTGTGCTTTGAGAGTTTGTGAGTTTATCAAATCCCTGGCATGTTACTAACTGAATGATACTTTGATAACTATCTCTTGATCTTTTTGTCTATAAAGACTGTGTGCTTACTTGGATAATCATGGACATCAATGGGAATTGGGTTATTCAGATTTCTGTATTTAATTAACTACAGAGTTTAGCTTTCATCATATAATCAGTGTTTAATATGAGAGTTTGTGCATTCGGTGTTTATTGATTTATTTTATGGATTTTATGAAATATTAGATGCTATAAAAATTGATTTGGTAACCTCTGCTACACACACACATATATTCACAACTGTGCAATTTTTGAAAGGGTTTTAGTGATAAAGTTGGAAAATTGACAAACACTGTTGGATTGTGAAAACACGCAAGCGTACGTGGTCACAAGTAATATATAAGGTTAAGTCCAAATTCGTTCCCACAGGGATCAGGTATGGTTCTATTTCAGTTTTGTACCTATGCAACAATGTATGGTTATTATGCACTGCTAAGACAAATAACAAATATGGGTTTTAACTATCTATATTAAACTAAGATGCAAATTAATAAACTAGATGCAAATTAACTAATGAGAATTAAAATCAAATTACTTCTGCAAGAGAAAACATGGTATCCTAACTTCATTAAATACTTCCTTTAGAGATCATGCCTTAATCAATATATGTGATGGTTTTGATATCTGATCGAATAACACGAAACAAGTAAAAGTTACCTCTCGGTATACTAGTACCAATCTACGCATACATCCACAAAAGAGATAGAAGATGAATAGTCACCTATTATGTTTAGACCCTATATCTCTATAGAATTTGAAAACATAAAGGTTTAAGAACAAGTTATCCACATTGATCACATAGGGCAGCATAATATCTCTATTAATGCCACAAATCATAATGTTAAAACATCAACCTATCCTATGCTAGCATGGCAAGTTCTAAATCTCAAGATCCACTCTCGTTTCGCAAGAGATTAACAAATTAGATGTTCATGACGCATCTAAACACATGAAACACAACCATACAAGGATATCAATAATTCATCACACACATATCAAATAAGCAATCAACTACTAAATTCCATAAATAAATCCGTTAGGACCCCATGACAACGATTAGCTCATGATCGAACTTCTCATCGTCACGGGGTCTAATGAAAACATGATGTAAAACAAATACAATGATATAAATTTCTGGTGTGTGTTGTGTCTTGTCGTGGTCTCTTTTTGTGTCCCCAAGAGGTGTATTTATAGCCACAAGTGCCTCCTCCACCAAGTAATTACCGTCTTTGATTTAGGATAGAATTCCGGTAATTTTCCTTTCTTGAATGAAATAGAATTTCAATTTCCATGTATAAGTCTGATTCTAGAAGCTTCTGGTCATCCAAGGTAATTCCACAATGATTAGAATTAGAAAACAATGCAATTTCCTTCTTAGAATGGGTTTCCAAAAGTTCTGGAATTTTCTGGCAGTGTCAGGTGCTCAAGACCACTTTAGAATGAAAGAGAATTCCGTTATCTTCGCGTGGGCAGTTGAATCGTCCAAAACGGACTTGTAGAACTCAAGATATGGCCAAAACAGAAATCAGAAATTTTGGCTGATTTTCCCGCGTCCGCGCCGCCCGCGCGCCCGCGCCGCTCGCCGCGCGCTACTGTTCATTCCCGCGCGCCCGCGCCCGAAGTCAGCACAAATTAGGCGCGGCCGCGCCCGACCTATTGTTCATTTGCTGATTTTGCTCTATTTTCTTCGTTTTAACTCCGATTTTCATTCCGTTTCTTCCGACACTCTCGCAATTTGATGTACTTTCATTCTTTAAGCTCAAAACCCACCAAATAAACATGGAACACATCATCCCACATCCGACTCTTATTCCTGCACAAATTCACTACAAACACATCAAAAACACCACATACTTGAGTCCAAGTCATCAATTCAAGCCGATACGAAGCATTCCAAGTGGATATAAAATCCACTTATCACACCCCCAAACTTAAACCGATGCTTGTCCTCAAGCATAAACAATTACAACTAACTAACTAACTAGTACCACTTCCGTAGGTGATCACGGTTGCATTTGGCATATGCAACAAGCCCTTTAAACCCCTAGGCAGCCCTAGTGGACGAGTAAGGTCTCGTGAGGGCCTATAGCGAATGTACCCACAAAATCCAATGCAATGCAATGCATGAATGCAACTAAATGAAAATGCAAATGATTTACTACTAATATCCTACCATACCTTCAAATCCTCTCATGCCATATCAACTTAAGAATTAAAGTAAATACGCAATGTCTTGGTGTCGAAAGTGCAAGTATTCACATAGTCTACTCAATAAACATGCATAAGTTCTCACAAGTCCATGTCAAATGTAAGAATAAGTTAGTAAACATGCTAAGCCTACAAGATTACATCTTTGAGACAAAACTCGGGATCTCATATGCAAAAACAAGCAAACACTCACAATCCACTCACAAAAGAATATTCACTCAAGAACAAGGGTAAGTGTATCACTCAATTCCAACAAAATCATAATCATGCTTGACATTTGGTATCAATCTAACTCTTAACACAACATACATCAATGACGATAATCAAAAGGTCTTTATTTGGGTTGTAACGGGGCTAGGGACAAGGTATGTCAAATAAGCCAAATCAGGTGAAGTGTCAAAAGCTAGTAAGTACCATAATGAATCACACACAACACTCTATTTCCCCCCATATAATTTTTACTAAACAAACACTCGACTAGTCGACTGAAATAGGATCGCAACAAACACAAACATGCTCTCATAATATATTTTTCTTTTTTTTCTTTTTTTTTTTTTTCCTTTTTTTTTTCTTTTTTTTCCCGAGAGCTAAGTAAAACACAAACAATAATATAAACGATAACAATGATCCCACAATTTTATTACACATGTCGACTATCAAATAAACAACCAAACCCAATTTTCAATATTTCCCCCAAAAGTAAGACCAACAATAACCCCTCCTTGCACACCTTATTACTCCCTTAAGCACTCTACTAGCCTTTGACAATGTAGGTTCAAATTAATGTAAGGCTAATACAATAAAAAGGTCTAGGCAAGTAATGTGGTATGTCACCGAAAAATAGGATTAAGCTCAACGGGTTAACTAATTGATCATGTAAATATGGTGTAAATATAAAATACTCAAGGTGCTTTATATCCACAGGGATCAAATTAGTTAAATTCCAAATTCGTTCCCACAGGGATCAAGTTATGGTTCTATTCAGAAAATATGCCTATGCAACAATGTATGGTTTTAATTCACTGCTAAGAAAAATAACAAATATGGTTTGATTACCTAAATTAAACTAAAGTGCAAATTATTAAACTAAGAATTAAACAATTAACGAGAATTAAAATCGAATTACTTATATGCGAATAAACATGGAATCCTAGTTTCATCATCTACTTCACTTAGATTTGCAGCCTTCGATTAAAACATGCGATGGTTTTGATATCTGATCGAATAACACGAAAAGAGTAAAAGTTACCTCTCGGTATACTAGTACCAATCTATGCATACATCCACAAAAGAGATAGAAGATGAATAGGCACCTATTATGTTTAGACCCTATATCTCTATAGAATTTGAAAACATAAAGGTTGAAGCACAAGTTATTCACTTAGATCACATAGGGTAGCATAATATCTCTATTCATGCCACAAATCATGATGATTACATCAACCTATCCTATGCTAGCATGGCAAGTTCTAAATCTCAAGATCCACTCTCGTTTAGCAAGAGATTAACAAATTAGATGTTCGCGACGCACCTAAATTCAATAAGCATAACCATACAAGGATATCAATAATTCACCACACATAAATCTCTAAGGCATGCAAACTACTAAGCTACATAGATAAATCCACTAGGATCCCACGATAACGATTAGTTCATAATCGAACCTTTCGTCACCATGGGATTTGACGAAAGCATGATATAAAACAAGATAATGAAGATGATGAATAAATCAATAATAAAATAAGGTTTAGCGAACAAATCCGGAAAAGTAATGAGCATCCACAAGATACGCCTAACAAAGGAATACAAGAAAACTATGTCTAGATCTTCTTGTTGTCACGATCCTCGCCTTGGCTTCTCTCCCTTCTTGCTCTGAACGAATTATGTGTGTAGGATGTGTAGATGATTATTTTTCTGTGCCCCAAGGTGTGTATTTATAGCCCCCAAGTGCCTCCTTGACCAAGCAATTACCGTATTTGAAATAGGATAGAATTCCGGTAATTTTCCATCTTTAATTGAAATAGAATTACAATTCCCTTGTTTAAGTATGATTCTGGAAGTTTCTGGTCGTTCCAATTAATTCCGTGTTGGATAGGAGAAGAATTTGTAGAAGTTTCCCTATTAGAAATCAGATTCAGGAAGTTACTGACGGTTCTCCGCGCGGCCGCGCGCACAATAAGCTTAACACCGCGCGCCCGCGCCTAGCCAAATCCTGGAAATCCTCTAGCGCGCCCGCGCTCCATTCCTTTGTCAACTTCGCGCGCCCGCGCGCAGCCCTAATGCACAGGCTGATTTCTTTCCCTTGAACTGATCTCTCCTCCCATTCCATTTGCAACTTCACTCCTTCGTTCTCATGAGCTTAGAGACACTAGCTGATCAACAATTCCTCCACACCTACATAGATCAATAGCCTGCACAATCTTCACAAAAATACATTAAAACACACAAATACTCGAGATACAAGATACCAATTTAAGCTGAAATAGAACGATCCAAGTGGATATAAATCCACTTATCACACCCCCAAACTTAAACCGATGCTTGTCCTCGAGCATAAACAGACACAAATATATACAACTAACTAGTACCACTTCCGTAGGTGATCACGGTTGCATTTGGCATATGCAACAAGCCCTTTAAACCCCTAGGCAGCCCTAGTGGACGAGTAAGGTCTCGTGAGGGCCTATAGCGAATGTACCCACAAAATCCATTTAACCTAATGCAATGCAATGCATGAATGCAACAACTATGAAAATTGCAAGATCCCCTTCAAACTCACCAAAACCAACTAACAAGCAAATATCTCAACGAATGCAACAAATCCAAGCAGAGCTCGACTAAATCCCCGTATACTAACATTACATGACAGAAACGTGCGTGTGTGCAATGCTCATCAGAAATACCCCCAGAAATAGGTCAAAAATCATACATGCTTTCCGTCAAAACAATCACAGGTTTATAACTAGAATAGACTGTAGACACTCCATAACCTAGGAACACCTCCACCCTTATCCAAGGTAGACAGAAACTCATGCTTTATTACTATGCTACGACACTACATATATAATACGCATGCTTATTTAACCGTGCAATGAATGAGACCCCAAAAGGCTTATACAATAATACCCATGTAGCGAGTGTTAGGTCAGCCGGATCCCAGACTATAAAGCCTTAGGTCACTAGGACTAAGTCCCCTCAGACTTAATTACTCGAGTATTAAAGAGCTCACTCTGGTTAATTTTGCATTAATAAACAAAACTTGACTCTTTTTTTTTTTTTTTTTTTTTTTTTTTTCTGATTTTTTTTTTTTTTTTTCTTTTCTTTTTTTTTTTTTTTTTTTTTTTTTTTTCGCAATCTGGAATGAGCCTTTCTCATTTCCAACCCTAGACTACTCATATAAATATGAGCTGGCTACTAGCCAATTGACGCCTAGCCTTTATTGACAAATATTAACAACTAGCATGAAATTCCTGTTTTCCCCCAAACTTAGACTTTAATGTTCCTACGCTATAAAGGGAATAACGAAAATTCTAAGAATAAACAAGTGATTAATCTCAAAACATCCAACATGCATGACTCCAACCTACCCCCAAAAGCACCCCAATGAGACTGTGTAAAAATTTTGTTTCCGAAACATGCAAGTCAATTACCTAGGAACTATAAATCAGCCCTCTACTCATCATCATCACACCCAAATCAACATCTACCTATCAATCAGAATCAGCTCATTTTAAGGGATCATGAAAAATGCATGCCATGCAAATGCAACTAATATGAACTCACATGGTAACAAACAAACAAAAACAAAATGTCCTATATGAAACAAACGTAGATAATACGAACATAAAATGCATGATCTACAACTAATATGCAAAACATGATATCCTAACATGAACATAATGAAACATATACATAAACTACGCATCCCCCAAACTTGAAAGATTCAATGTCCGCATTGAATGGAAGTAAATACGAGGGATCGCAGAAAACATACCTAAAAATACCGAAACACATGGGTTGCCTCCCACGAAGCGCTGTCGTTAACGTCATTTAGCCGGACAAATATGATTCAAATCATGGTGGCTCGAAGATTGCATTCGACTTGTCTCTAGCAGAAGGACCATTCACCCATTGTCTAACAACCTTCTTGCTATCTTCCCACATCTTTTCTAAATCAAACTTCATTTTGCCTCTTCCTCCAATCGACTTTTTCTTTTTCTTCTTCACGCCTCTAAGGTGCTTATTTGATTCAGACGGCTGAACAACACTCTCTTCTACTTCATCATCGGTCATCCACCTTCTTAACACGTTATCTTGGCACACTTCAAAAATCACCAACTCATCATTCAGAAGAACATATTTCAAATGGGATGGAAGTTTTCCGAGCTTGACATTCGAGAGATCTCGAACAGAAGAACTGTCAATGGAATCACTGATAGGATGCTTTAACATGTGCATATCCGCCTTTTCGCTCAACAATTGATCCAACTTCTTTCTCTGACCCGTATCAACCGTTTCCACACTGCAACACTCTTCATCCTCTGTCGGAAATTTCATGGCCTTGAACACATTAAAGGTGACACTCTGATCTTGCACCCTTATTGTAAGCTCTCCTTTCTGCACATCAATCAAAGTCTTTCCTGTAGCTAAGAACGGTCTTCCCAAGATTATGGGAATCTTCTTATCTTCTTCAAAATCCAAGATAACAAAATCAGCTGGGAAGATGAACTTATCAACTTTTACCAAAACATCCTCTATTATACCCCTCGGATAAGTGATCGTCCTATCAGCCAGCTGCAAAGAGATGTTAGTCGGCTTCGGCTCTGGTAGACCAAGTTGCTTGAAAACAGACAAGGGCATAAGATTAATGCTAGCTCCCAAATCACATAAACATTTGCCGAATGAAAGGTTGCCAATAGTACATGGAATAGTGAAACTTCCCGGATCTTTCAATTTCGGAGGCAATTTCTGTTGCAGAACAGCACTACACTCCTCCGTCAAAGCTACTGTTTCAAAATCTTCCAACCTTCTCTTCCGTGACAGAATATCCTTCATGAACTTTGCATATCTTGGCATCTGCTCCAATGCTTCAACAAAAGGAATGTTAATGGACAGTTTCTTGAAGACATCCATAAATTTCTGAAATTGCTTTTCTTGACTCTTCTTCAAACGTCCAGGGAATGGTGGAGGTGGATAGATCTGATTATTCATTGAAGATTGCTCCGGAGTAGTCTTTCCAACAGGTTTCTTGCTATTCTCTAATTCATCATCAAGCTGATCACCTACCAAGTCAGATTTCTCACTTTCGGGCAATGCAGATTTTTCGACTTGCTCATTTTGCACTTCTTCATCCTCCTTAGTGGCTGATTTAGGATATGATGTGACCCTTCCTGATCGCAAAGTAACTGCATTGACCTGTTCCTTGCTTTCCCTCCTGCCTGGATTAGTCTCTGTATCACTAGGAAGAGTTCCTGGTTGCCTACTAAGTAAGGCACTTGCAATCTGTCCTATCTGAGTTTCCAAGAGCTTCTGGCCAGCTTGTAAGTTCTTTAATGCTATCCACATCTCATCAGATTTATCATTAGATGATTGCCCCACCTGAGTCTGAGGTTGTTGCTGTTGAAATCCTGGGGGTTGATATGGTGCCCTATAATTCTGCTGATAACCCTGATTATACGGCTTCGCTTGCTGATAAGATTGTTGAGTATTCTGATTGTTGCTCCAGCTGAAGTTAGGATGATTCCTATTATTAGGATGATAAGTGGCTGGAACTGGTACAGCAGGTCTCTGGAAATTACTCACGAACTGTGCTGATTCAGAAGAGATAGCACATTGACTCGTCTCATGTGCGCCCTCACATAGCTCACAAACACTAGCCACCTGCTGAACTCCATAATTAGCAAGAGAGTCCACCTTCATAGCAAGAGCCTTCAACTGAGCTGTAATCATTGAAGCTGTATCTACTTCCAAAACTCCTGCTACTTTGCCTTGAGAAAGTCTCTGGGTTGGATTCTGATATTCATTAGCAGCCATCATCTCAATAAGTTCATAAGCTTCATCATAGCTCTTTGCCCACAGAGCTCCACCTGATGCTGCATCTAGTAAAGGTCTAGATTGTGCTCCCAACCCATTGTAGAATCCATTGATAACCATCCAATCAGGCATGCCATGATGAGGACACTTCCTTAGCATCTCCTTGTAGCGTTCCCAAGCCTCACACAAGGACTCGCCAGATTGTTGTTGGAATTGAGTCAACTGGTTCCTTATTGCTGCAGTTTTCGCCATAGGAAAGAATTTTGTAAGGAACTTCTGAGCAAGATCTTCCCATGTAGTAATGGAACCAGGTGGTAGAGAGTGTAGCCAGCTCTTAGCCTTATCCCTCAGAGAGAATGGGAAAAGCCTCAACCTGATAGCATCATCCGTAACACCATTACACTTGAAAGTGTCGCAGATTTCAATAAAGTCCCGAACATGCATATTAGGATCCTCCGTAGAAGCTCCCCCAAACTGGACCGAATTCTGCACCATCTGAATTGTGCCCGGCCTGATCTCAAAGTTGTTAGCTGCAATAGCTGGCCTAACAATGCTAGACTGAATATCATTGAGTTTTGGCTGAGAATACTCCCTCAAAGCCTTAGCTGCTGCTGCATCTGCCATCGCTACTGTAGTTTCAGTTTCCTCTTTATTCTCTATATTCTCTACACGACCGTCTTCTGCCAGTTTTAGTAATCGAGCTTGCGAACGTGTTTGCATACAAACTCAAGTACCTGAAACACCACGAAACAAACAAACTAAGTAAGAATCCGAGTCAGTGAACGCTAACGACCACTATTGACAAACACATAAACTGAAATAAAAACACCGATGATCCCCGGCAGCGGCGCCAAAAACTTGTTATGCTAAACTCACGCAAGCGCACGTGGTCACAAGTAATATATAAGGTTAAGTCCAAATTCGTTCCCACAGGGATCAAGTTATGGTTCTATTCAGAAAATATGCCTATGCAACAATGTATGGTTTTAATTCACTGCTAAGAAAAATAACAAATATGGTTTGATTACCTAAATTAAACTAAAGTGCAAATTATTAAACTAAGAATTAAACAATTAACGAGAATTAAAATCGAATTACTTATATGCGAATAAACATGGAATCCTAGTTTCATCATCTACTTCACTTAGATTTGCAGCCTTCGATTAAAACATGCGATGGTTTTGATATCTGATCGAATAACACGAAAAGAGTAAAAGTTACCTCTCGGTATACTAGTACCAATCTATGCATACATCCACAAAAGAGATAGAAGATGAATAGGCACCTATTATGTTTAGAAGATAGAAGATAGAAACTGTCCATTAACATTCCTTTTGTTGAAGCGTTGGAGCAGATGCCAAGATATGCAAAGTTCATGAAGGATATTTTGTCACGGAAGAGAAGGTTGGAAGATTTTGAAACAGTAGCTTTGACGGAGGAGTGTAGTGCTGTTCTGCAACAGAAATTGCCTCCGAAATTGAAAGATCCGGGAAGTTTCACTATTCCATGTACTATTGGCAACCTTTCATTCGGCAAATGTTTATGTGATTTGGGAGCTAGCATCAATCTCATGCCCTTGTCTGTTTTTAAGCAACTTGGTTTATCGGAGCCGAAGCCGACTAACATCTCTTTGCAGTTGGCTGATAGGACGATCACTTATCCGAAGGGTATAGTAGAGGATGTTTTGGTAAAAGTTGATAAGTTCATCTTCCCAGCTGATTTTGTGATCTTGGATTTTGAAGAAGATAAGAAGATTCCCATAATCTTGGGAAGACCGTTCTTGGCTACAGGAAAGACTTTGATTGATGTGCAGAAAGGAGAGCTTACAATGAGGGTGCAAGATCAGAGTGTCACCTTTAATGTGTTCAAGGCTATGAAATTTCCAACAGAGGATGAAGAGTGTTTCAGTGTGGAAACGGTTGATACGGATCAGAGAAAGAAGTTGGATCAATTGTTGAGCGAAAATTCGAATATGAGCATGCTAAAACATCACATCACTGATTCCATTGACAGTTCTTCAGTTCGAGATCTCTCGAATGTCAAGCTTGGAAAACTTCCATCCCATTTGAAATATGTCCTTCTGAATGATGAGTTGGTGATTTTTAAAGTGTGTTCAGATAATGTGTTAAGAAGGTGGATCATGGATGATGAGGTAGAGGAGTGTTCTTCTCAATCAATTATGAAGCAAAAGCACCTTAGAGGCGTGAAGAAGAAAAAGAAAAAGTTGATTGGAGGAAGAGGCAAAGTGAAGTATGATTTAGAGAAGATGTGGGAAGATAGCAAGAAGGTTGTCAGACAATGGGTGAATGGTCCTTCTGCTAAGGACAAGTCGAATGCAATCTTCGAGCCACCATGATTTGAATCATATTTGTCCGGCTAAATGACGTTAACGACAGCGCTTCTTGGGAGGCAACCCATGTGTTTCGGTATTCAGGTATGTTTTCTACTATCCCTTGTATTTACTTCCATTCAATGAGGACATTGAATATTTTAAGTTTGGGGGTGGTTTGAGGGATTAGTAGTTGTTGTATTAATTGTTCATGTAGGAATTCATGCTTTGCATATTAGTAGTAGTAAATTATGCATTATTGTTTGTGTTATCTACGTGTGTTCATATAGGACATTCTGTTTTTATGTTCGTATATCATGTGAGTTCATAATAGTTTGCATTTGCACCCGTGCTTGATAGGAATTTTGTGTTGTTGACGCTTTTGTTTGAGAAGTGATATGCTTTGTTCTTGTGCACACACATACACTAGTAAGTTGAAGCTAGTAGACTTATTGAATGTTGTAAGTGATTAGAAGGACATGAATATGTGCAAGATGATTTAGTTTGCATGCTTTGAATACAAGTTGGTGCGTTAGAGAGATTTTTGCTTGGGATTGAGTATGTTTTTCCACCAAGTGAGTTTTTGAGCCATATTGCATATTATTTGCAATCTATTCGTTTGCTTGAGTGTCCACGGATTGTTTGCATTGCTAGCAGTTGTTTGAGGTCTTTCTTGAAACGCATGACATTATTTGACGATTAAAATGATAAAGGCATTTAGGAATAACCACATATTTTCCCATATTACCATACCATGTTTACATGATCAACTAGTTAACCCGTTGAGCTTAATCCTATTTTTTCGGTGACATACCACATTACTTGCCTAGACCTTTTTCTTGTATTGGCCTTACATTAATTTGAACCCACATTGTCAAAGGCTAGTAGAGTGCTTAAGGGAGTAATAAGGTGTGCAAGGAAGGGTTTATTGTTGGTCTTACTTTTGGGGGAAATATTAAAATTGGGTTGGGTTTGTGTACTTGATAGTCGGCATATGTAATAAATTATGGGATCATTGTTATTGTTTATATTATTGTTTGTGTTCTATTTAGCTCTCGAAAAAAAAAAGAAAAAAAGAAAAAAAAATGAAAAAAAAGAGAAAAGAAAAGAAAAAAAAAAAAATATTATGAGAGCATGTTTGTTTTTGTTGTGATCCTACTTTAGTCGACTAGTCGAGTGTTTGTTGCGATATGTGGGGGGAAAATATGGTGTTGTGTATGATTTATTATGGTGCTTACTAGCTTTTGACACTTCACCTATTTTGGCTTATTTGACATACCTTGTCCCTAGCCCCGTTACAACCCGAATTAAAGACCTTTTGATTATCGTCATTGATGTATGTTGTGTTAAGAGTTAGATTGATACCAAATGTCAAGCGTGTTTATGATTTTGTTGGAATTGAGTGATACACTTACCCTTGTTCTTGAGTGAAAATTCTTTTGTGAGTGGATTGTGAGTGTTTGCTTGTTTTTGCGTATGAGATCCCGAGTTTTGTCTCAAAGATGTACTCTTGTAGGCTTAGCATGTTTACTAACTTATTCTTACACTTGACATGGACTTGTGAGAACTTATGCATGTTCATTGAGTAGACTATGTGAATACTTGCACTTTCGACACCAAGACATTGCGTACTTACTTTGATTCTTAAGTTGATATGGCATGAGAGGATTTGAAGGTATGGTAGGATATTAGTACTAGATTATTTACATTTTCATTTAGTTGCATTCATGCATTGCATTGCATTAGGTTAAATGGATTTTGTGGGTACATTCGCTATAGGCCCTCACGAGACCTTACTCGTCCACTAGGGCTGCCTAGGGGTTTAAAGGGCTTGTTGCATATGCCAAATGCAACCGTGATCACCTACGGAAGTGGTACTAGCTAGTTGTATATATTTTTGTTTGTTTATGCTTGAGGACAAGCATCGGTTTAAGTTTGGGGGTGTGATAAGTGGATTTATATCCACTTGGATCATTCTATTTCGACTTGAATTGGTGTTTTGTATCTCAAGTATTTGTGTGTTTTAATCTATTTTTGTGAGAATTGTGTAGGTAATATTATCAGGTGCAAGTATGGAGTTCTCAGTGATTAAACGGTGTCTCTAAAGCTTAAAAGAATAAAGGATTGAAGTTGCAAAAGAAACGGGAAAGAAATCAGAAGTGGGGGCAAAAGTCAGTCTGCATGAACAGAGAATGGCGCGGGCGCGCGAGAAAAGTACTACAGTGTGGCGCGGCCGCGCGAGAAAGTCTGGTTTTGCTGAAGCCGCGCGGGCGCGCGGAATTTACATGTAAAATGGCGCGGGCGCGCGGGCCTCCGACAGAAACTTCCTGAAATCTGAATTCTAATGGGAAATTGCCGTTTTTCATCTCCTAATCAATATGGAAGTTGCTATGGACGATCAGAAGGTCCCAGAATTCAATTTAAACATGGGAATAGCACTTCTAATCCAATCAAAGATGGAAAATTACCGGAATTCTATCCTATTTCAATTACGGTAATTGCTTGGTCAAGGAGGCACTTGGGGGCTATAAATACACACCTTGGGGCACAGAAAAATAATCATCTACACATCCTACACACATAATTCGTTCAGAACAAGAAGGGAGAGAAGCCAAGGCGAGGATCGTGACGACAAGAAGATCTAGATATAGTTTTTCTTGTATTCCTTTGTGGAGGCGTATCTTTTGGATGCTCGTTACTTTCACGGATTTGTTCACTAAACCTTATTCTATTATTAATTTATTCATCTTCATCTTCATTATCTTGTTTTATATCATGCTTTCGTCAAATCCCATGGTGACGAAAGGTTCGATTATGAACTAATCGTTATCGTGGGATCCTAGTGGATTTATCTATGTAGTTTAGTAGTTTGCATGCCTTAGAGATTTATGTGTGGTGAATTCTTGATATCCTCGTATGGTTAATCTTAATGCTTTTAGATGCGTAGCTAACATCTAAATTGAATTGTTAATCTCTTGCTAAACGAGAGTGGATCTTGAGATTTAGAACTTACCATGCTAGCATAGGATAGGTTGATGTTAATCATCATGATTTGTGGCATGAATAGAGATATTATGCTACCCTATGTGATCTAAGTGAATAACTTGTGCTTCAACCTTTATGTTTTCAAATTCTATAGAGATATAGGGTCTAAACATAATAGGTGCCTATTCATCTTCTATCTCTTTTGTGGATGTATGTCTAGATTGGTACTAGTATACCGAGAGGTAACTTGTACTCTTTTCGTGTTGTTCGATCAGATATCAAAACCATCGCATGTTTTAATCGAAGGCTGCAGCTCTAAGTGAAGTAGATAATGAAACTAGGATTCCATGTTTATTCTCATATAAGTAATCAGATTTTAATTCTAGTTAATTGTTTAATACTTAGTTCTATAATTTGCATCTTAGTTTAAATTAGTAAATTAAACCCTATTTGTTATTTTCTTAGCAGTGAATTAAAACCATACATTATTGCATAGACATATTTTCTGAGTAAAATTTAACCAAGATCTCTGTGGAACGAACTTTAATTGTATTACTTGTGACTACGTGCGCTTGCGTGAGTTTAGCAGAACAAGTTTTTGTTCAGAAAATATGCCTATGCAACAATGTATGGTTTTATTCACTGCTAAGAAAAATAACAAATATGGTTTGATTACCTAAATTAAACTAAAGTGCAAATTATTAAACTAAGAATTAAACAATTAACGAGAATTAAAATCGAATTACTTATATGCGAATAAACATGGAATCCTAGTTTCATCATCTACTTCACTTAGATTTAACTAATTTACAATTCAATAATTTACGAAGGAAGAAAGGGGCTATTTCAGTTGTTGGATGCAACTCCATGGGAAAGAAGAGTTGACATTCTACATAAGTCTCGTGGGCTAGCTGATTCTAATAATTTTCAGGTGCTTCGTAAGTTGTCAAATGAGGAAGTTTTTGCACTCGGGCTCAAGCCATTACCACCCGAGGAGGGTGACCCTGCTGATGATTGAGGTATTCCTGTGCACTTTCTTTGTTTCTCGCCTTCAATGGGGACATTGAAGAATTTAAGTTTGGGGGTGGGAAGTGAAGATTGTGATTAGTAGTTAGATGCATATAGGACATGTAGTGTAGTATTATCATGCATATTGTTTAAATTGTTCATCATGTATCATGCATATTGTTATATGTGAGTCATGTAGTGGCATTCTAGAGTGCATAACATAATTCATGCATTCATGCATTTTCCATGATCCCTTAGGACGAGCTGATGCTGATTGATAGGTGGATGTTGATTTGGGTGTGATGATGATGGGTAGAGGGCTGATTTATAGTTTCTATGAAATTGACTTGCATGTTACGGGAACAAAATTTATTACACAGTCTCATTGGGGTGCTTTTGGGCTAGGTTAGGGTCATGCCTGTGGGATGTTTTGAGATTTAATCACTTGTTTATATTTAGAATTTTCGTTATTCCCTTTATAGCGTAGGAACATTAAAGTCTAAGTTTGGGGGAAACCAGGAATTTTCATGCTAGTTGTTAATAATTGTCAATAATGGCTAGGCGTCAAATGGCTAGTAGCCAGCTCATATTTATATGAGTAGTCTAGGGTTGGAAATGAGAAAGGCTCATTCCAGATTGCGGAAAAAAAAAAAAGAGAAAAAGAGAAAAAAAAGAAGAAAAAAAAAAGAAAAAAAAAAGAGTCAAGTGTTGTTTGTTAATGCAAAATTAACCAGAGTGAGCTCTTTAATACTCGAGTAATTAAGTCTGAGGGGACTTAGTCCTAGTGACCTAAGGCTTTATAGTCTGGGATCCACTGACCCAACACTCGCTACATGGGTATTATTGTATAAGCCTTTTGGGGTCTCATTCATTGCACGGTTAAATAAGCATGCGTATTGTATATTCTATTATGTGTCATAGTAATAAAGCATGAGTTTCTGTCTACCTTGGATAAGGGTGGAGGTGTTCCTAGGCTATGGAGTGTCTACAGTCTATTCTAGTTATAAACCTGTGATTGTCTTGACGGAAAGCTTGTATGATTTTTGACCTAGTTCTGGGGGTATTTCTGATGAGCTTTGCACACACGCACGTTTCTGTTCATGTATTTGTTAGTATACGGGGATTTAGTCGAGCTCTGCTTGGATTTGTTACATTCGTTGAGATATTTGCTTGTTAGTTGGTTTTGGTGAGTTTGAAGGGGATCTTGCATTTTCATAGTAGTTGCATTCATGCATTGCATTGCATTGGATTTTGTGGGTACATTCACTATAGGCCCTCACGAGACCTTACTCGTCCACTAGGGCTGCCTAGGGGTTTAAAGGGCTTGTTGCATATGCTAAATGCAACCGTGATCACCTACGGAAGTGGTACTAATTAGTTAGTTAGTTGTAATTGTATATGCTTGAGGACAAGCATCAGTTTAAGTTTGGGGGTGTGATAAGTGGATTTTATATCCACTTGGAACATTCTAAATTGGCTTAAATTGATTGTTTTGACCTCAAGATTTTGGTAGTTTTGATGTGTTTGCTTTATTGTGCAGGGTTGGAATAATGTTGATTAAGATCGTTGTTTCCGTTGCTTTTGGAGTTGGATTCGGGCCTAATGATATAGAATGGAGTCTTGTTATGGTTCACCATGAGGATTCCAAGCATAAAGGATTGAAAACGGAAGAGAATGCAAAAAGAACGGGAGCAAACGGAGCAAAAACGAAGGAGAAAAAGCTGAAAAACGAAGGAGAAAAGAACGGGACCAGAATTTGCCCGAGCAAACTGCGCCAGTTTTGAGCAAAGTGCTCGGGGATGAGCAGATTTGGTCCGAGCAAAGTGCGCCAGGCTTGAGCAAAGTGCTCGGGGACGTGCTGATTTTCCAGTTTTGCCCTTATTCGATCTGAAATTGTACTTTAAGTGTTTTATGACATTAAAATCGTTTCCTAGTTGTATTTTAGGTATATTTTATTATTGGGCAAGAGTAGGAAAAAGATATATCATCATCCAACCCTTGTAAACATATACGGACGTTACGTATTATAACCTAGGTTTTCAAGAAGAGAAAAAAGGAGAAGGAATTCCTCCAAGCTATTCTTGAACCTTTGTATTCTTCGATTGTGGGGATTTAATTCTAAACCTTATTCTTCTTCTTCTCTATTTACTTGTTTATTTTGGAGTTATGTATTCAATAGAACCCATGATGATGATTAGTTCGATCATGAACTAATTCGTTGTCATGGGGGTTTAGTGGACTTATTCATGAATTCTATGTGTTGAGTCTTCTCGATGCCTTTAGTGTGATTGATGTGATATCCTATCATGGTTGATTTAATTCGTTATAGGAGAGTAGCTAACTCCTGTAATTGTGTGTTAATTCTTGTTGAAGCGAAAGTGGAAATAAGAGTTTAGAACTTGCCATGTTAGCGTAGGTTTATGCGTGATAATATCATTCATAATTAGTGTCGTAACTCTAATCGTTTTATGACGACTATGTGATCAATTGAATGCTTGCACCTTAACCATTATGTTTTATTCTTTATAGACATATGAAGACTTGGCATAATCGGGAGACTAAATGATTTCTATCTTTATTGTGGATATTGTTTAGGATGGTATTTGTTTAACGGAAGTTGGCTTATATCAGTTTTGTGTGTTCGATCAGGTGTTAATAAATCACATGAACAAGGCTAGGGATTTGGAGACTATAGATGGATTGTTTAAAGAAACTAAATTCCCATGTTTTATTTGCAATAGTAATTCGACATAAATCTCAGTTAAGTAGTTGATAATTAGTTATAATTTCTTAGATAAAGTTTAGTGATAACAACAATCCACTTATTTATTTGTTTTAGCATCGAATAACAATCATACATTGGTGAGTGAGTTAGCTAGACAATACAACGAGTCCCTGTAGGAACGAACCTTATTTGCTATCTGTATTACTTGAGATCACGTGCACTTGCGTGTTGAGTTGGTCGTAACAAGTTTTTGGCGCCGCTGCCGGGGAAGAAAGGGGCTATTTCAGTTACTCTAAGGTAAATTTTCATTGGGATGATTTGAAAATTTTGGAGTAAATAGAGTGTTTGACAACTGTTAATGAGTGTAAATGTGGTCAAGTGTCTTGATAATAGGAAAGACAGCGGTGATAATTGCTTTTTACTGCGCGTGATTAATTGATTCGTTGGATGATTGACACGTGTCCCACTCACCCATTATTGTGTCCCACTCACACATTACTCTAGGAACGGTTGAGTGTTTTAATGCACAAACGATTGGACTTTAATTTTTAATTACAACTCTAATCATTTTTGTGTATATCGATTCATTTTCTTACTCTCACCTTCACATCCACTAATATTCACTTTACCCAACCACAGAGTTCTTTTGTGTTTTTCACTTCGACATTTTCACAAACACCTTTCAAACACATCAATTTCACTTTCATTTCTTGCTCGTTTCTTGATCTAATGGCAACTAAACCTTTTACATCTCTTGGTCTTCATTTTGTTCCTAACAATTTTGCAGCTTTACTTGAAAATGACAGTGCTCCCGAAGCGTTTCATCTTATACAGAATTTTCTCCGTGACTCTGAGATTGGGCAAGCATTGATTGAACCAGCTGTTCTATCTGCATCTCAGATTGCCACTTTCTGGCAGAACTCAAAGTATGTGGCTGGAGGAGAGAATGGGACTCCGTCTATAATTTTCACTTATAATGAAAACGAGTTTGTGATTACTCCACAGACTGTTAGAGAAACCATGGGGTTCGATGCTCACACCTCATATGCTGTTGTTTCAGAACAGAATTTGCGAGATATGCTAACAGAGATTGGGTACATGGAATCTCTTGCAAAGCTAGGTAGTGTGCATAGGCCAAATCTTCGTAAGGAATGGAACTTTTTCTTTGACTGCATCACCAGAACATTCCAGAAGAAAGTCACCAACTGGGATGCCATTCCTATGGATAGTCTGCAAATTGGGTATTCTCTACTCTATGGCAGTAATTTTGATTTTGGTCGATATGTTTTAATGAATTTAGGTGACAAATTGTCAGAGTCTACTACAGTATACTTTGCTAGATTTTGTCAACTTTTATTCAATGCCTATGTATCTGGGTTAGAAATTGATGCAGCTGATGTGATTCAGCCCTTTAAAGTCAATAAGAGGATATTCTCTGATATGACTAATAAGGATGTTGGTAAAAACCTACCTGCTTTTGTTTTGCCACTTGCCTTGCAAAACTTTCTCAACCAACCCCAAGATTCACAATCACCACACAATGAACAACAACAAACACAACCAGAACCACAACAAATGCCTGAACCTTTGGCCACTGACCATACTGAAACCATACAATCTAACCCTATACCATCACCTGAGCCAACACCCACAAACACTGTACCTACTACATCACCACAACCACAACCTGAACCAATCATTGAACCAATACACTCTGAGCCAGTCACTACTTCTCAACCTCAACCAAAATCTAGATCAAAAAGGCAAATACATACTGCACAGAATACAAGGCATTCAAAGGCAAAACAAACATCTACTGGAGCTATTTACACCAGAAGGACTATTCAACGGGCAAATAGGCCTTCATTACCACCAGTTGAGGATAGCTCTAGTGAAGAAGAAGAGATGATTGAAGTGTCTCAAGCAAAAAGGAGGAGGTTGATTCTTACAGACTCTGATGATGAGCAAGTTATTGAAGCTCCAGAGGATATCTCTAAAAAGATTCCTGCTATTGAGACAGAGGTTGTCATAGAACCTACTGTAGAAGAAACAGATTTCAGAATTGATGAACCAGTAATTGCTGAGGTTCAGACTGATAAAGATGACAGAGATGCATTACCTGCAATGGAAGAGTTTGATGAAACTCACAGTCCATTTTCTTTTGAAGTTGAAGCATCTACTCCAGTAACCATGGCTGCTACAAACTCTGTTGACACTAGTGTTGCAGATCAACCTACTGTGGTGTTAGAAGAAACAGAGGTTGCATCTCACACAGAGTTATGCTCTGATGCACATCATGTTTCTGATCATGGTGAGGAAATTGATCAACCAGCAAAAGTTCTTTCTTCAGAGCATGCACAAGGTGATAAAGGAAAACAAGTTGCTCAAGAACAAGTTGCTGACTTTAATGAAGAAGCTGCCTCTATTGCAGATGCTTCTGATAATGATTCTTCTGAATCAGTGAGTGGTCCAACTATCAATGATCGAACTGATGGACAGAAAACAGGGGGGAAACCAGACTTTGCTGGCCCTTCTGTACAAGAAATTGATGATAATTATCTGGTCCAGCAAACTGCAGATTGGTACAAAGCAGATTGCATCTTTCCTACTGGCCGAGCAGCTATATTTCTCAAGGAAAACTCAAAGAAGATTTCAAATCCTGATGTTCTTACCTGTCTACAAGGAACAGTGATTCAGGTTAAGGCCTTGAATCACAGGTTTGATGACAATCAAAAAGCACTTATTGATCTCAGAACAGAAGTTGCTACTCATGAGGAAAAATCTTACAGAGCAAATTCAAAGCTGTTTCAATAATTTTCCAAGGCTCAGGAGACTCTTACTGACAGATTGAGTAAAGTTGAGCAGAATCAGCTTTTGCTGACTGAAAAGGTTGACTCTATTGCAAACTCTCTTGAGTTAATCACATCTATTCTGATTCCAGATGGTGATGATGTCAAAAAGGGGAAGAGAATTGCTAGAACTAAGTGCAAGCAAACTCAAACTCTGTCAAAGAAGGATTATCTGGATGAAGAAGGTGCTAATTCAGATAAGGGGTTAAGAACTGCAAATCCAAGTCATGGACATGGAAGGACTACAAGGTCTACAAAATCAAAATCAAGTTCAGTAGCTTCAAGACAAAAGGATTTGTCATTCACTGACAATCCACAAACAGATGAAGAGCTAGCTGCTAAGATTTTTTGTGAAGAAAATGCTGAGGGGGCTACACTTGAAGATATACATGCTGAAGAAAAGCTATTGCAAGAAGAACATTTGAAGGCATTGAAGTCTAGGAAAGGAAAGAAGATTGTCAAAGCTTCAAGGTCTGCAAGGAAAGGAATTGAAATTAAAGAAAATTTATCTTGTATTCAAGAAGAGGAAGAAGAAGAAGAAGGAAAGTTGGTAAGAAAATCTTCTCTTGATGCAAAGTTAAAACTGAAAGGGGCGATGGGTGAAGAAGGCAAAGGTAAAAAGGCAGATACAACCTCTGTTGCTACACAAGTTGTAAGTGATTCTCTACAGATTCAAAGCAAACCTTTACCTGGGTTTTCTAGACCAAAGATTCCAGTTCAAGCGCAAATAGAAGGGATTGGTGGTTATCAACATAGCATTGCTTGTTCAGGAAAGCCTCCTGGCAGGAATACTTCTGGCTTGGGTTCAAGAAGAGATTTGAGAGTTAGTAACAGTCCAAGAGATCCCTCATCACTTATCTCTCTTGGTTCTGGTATTATTCAAGAGAATCTGGACAAATTGGAATCAGTTCAACTAGTTCACCAAAAGAGCTTAGATATTCACTTCCTGTTGTACTTTATGGCAGATGGAACAGTTTATAGAGTGAATGAAGATGCTATCAAGCTCAAGCTGTTTGAAGAACTTCAGTATGTTCTGTATATATTCAGAGTCAGAAATCGATGAACAGAACTTATTGCTAATTCCATAAGAGAATATATGCTGAGAGCTAAAGCCTTTACTGGATCAAAGACTACTGAAGAGTATGTGCCTAAATACAGAGATTGGAATGGGAACCTTGTTGAAATGAAGAAGGGAACTGCAAAGTTAAAGACTGATCTGGGTGTTACAGTTCTTGATTTTAATTCTCAATCAGAGGAAGTAAAATTCATAAGACTGGGAAATGAGATGAGGAGAAATAAAATATACGATCTAAGAGCTGCTATCTATCAGACTGATGAAAATGATCCTGAGTTAAGAGAAATCAAGGAAGTCATGCAGAGAGAACTTGAAAATGCTGAGAGAAGACTGTTGATAGATTATCTCAGAACAACACCAGATCTTGAGGAGGTAAGGTAGACAGAATTTGTAAGTAATTCGAATTTTCTGTAGATTTTGTTAAGTCAAGATTAAACTCTGGTTAAATGTTAAACACTGTGATTTTATTTGATTGTTTTGACATCATCAATTACTGTGAACTTGTACATTTCTCTAATGAACAAGTTGGGGGAGATTGTTAGATATAATTGATGTGATTTAATGTCAGTGTTTAAGTATTGCAGGGAAAAAGAGTTTAACTTGTTAATGAAAGCAGTCGTAGCAGAGTTTGAGTATACGCTGACAGCTGGAAGCGCAAACGCTGACAGAAGGAAGCGCAAACACTGCTGGCTGACAGAAGGAAGCGCAAACACTGCTGGCTAGGAGCGCAACAGAGTTTGTTAAAGTCTGTCTACTGGAAGCGTCTACAAGTCAACAGAGATTGAAGATTAATTTAAGATAAATATGGAAGCAATATCTTTGAAGATTGGATAGCTGTCAAAGAGATTGAGTTGACTTAGGAGACGTGTAGCAATCGTAATTGATATCAATTGTATAGCTTAATTATAGGAGAATCAATTAACGATTGTACGTAGCTGTATATCTTATAAATACAGTTAGGTTAACCCTAGAAGGGTATCTATCGTGAACGAAATCATTTATTGTAACCTAAGCAGCTCTCTGTGATATTTTACATCACTGAGAGAGGAATTATTAATTCCAAACAGTTTTAAGTACTAAAACGTGTGTTCTTGTTATTCTCTCATAACAGTACTTGATTATATATATTGTGTATTCGACCTAACAGAAAGTAACTTTAGAATTTTCCTGAAGCGATACATATTTTGTGGGGAAAACATAACTTCTTCCGTGAAGGAAGATTAGTCACCAATGTGAGGATTTGAAGAGATTAGTCACTAATGTGAGGACTTCAGGACTTGAAGGAAGATTAGTCCTGAAGTCCTCACATTAGTCTCTTCAAGTCCTCTCATTGGTGACTAATCTTCCTTCACGAAAGAAGTTATGTTTCCCCCACAAAATATGTATCGCTTTATGACAATTCTAAAGTTACTTTCTTGTGCTTGAGACTAACTACCGCTACCTTTTCCATAATACTGTTCAAAATCGGCACATTTAGTTGGCATAATTTGATTCCAAATAAGTTATGAAGCTTTGGAACAAGAAATAGAAAAAAAACCCTGTCAAGCGATATATACTGATTGTTAAGAACTAGGTACGGAAATCTAAAGTTGCAGAGAGTATTAGAGACTAGACATAGAGATTAAGAGAGAGAACAGATAGATTATAAAATTACCAAAACTAACCAACTGTTGCCGTCAAGACAACTCTTCTTTTTAACAATATAGTCGTTGATGCCTTTGAAGAGATAGTCCAACAACGCCGGTCCCCAGGCAAAGGAGTCAACTAGTTTGAAGTCCTGAACCATCTTCAGGAAAGTGGTGTTCACTGTATGCCCAATAGTCGAAGGCACAATAAAGCATGTAACGATCAGCAATAGAACGCCCTTCTTCCACATGGCCTCATCGCAGTTAACATTATTTGCCATTGAAGAAATTTTAGTAATTAAATGGTTAGAAATATCCTCAAGCCCAAACTCCCGACTGAATCCTTTGGGATCACGGTTCTCCTGACTAATTACCGGGCTGCCACTAATTGGCAATCCTGTGAGAAACATTACGTCTTCTAATGAGATGCACAAGACCATTCCATTGATACGAAACACATTATTGCGCATGTCAAAATACTCCAAGGCACATGTCAATAGAGATGGCAATAGTTCTGCCTGTGGAAACTTGAGAATATTCAAGAGTGATCTTGAATTTGTTGATCTATCAAATATTCCTCGGAATTTCTCATCAAGTTCTGTATATAAGCTTGTAATTGTTATTAACATTGAACTCCCCTTAATCTTCATAAGAAAAACAAAAAATAGACAAATTAAAATCATACACAATTAAAAATTACAATTACAAGAACAACAACTAGCAATTATTGGCAAGAGAAAGCTAGGTAGAATTCTACCAGCCATCTTATTCTAGTTTTAATTATGTAAATTTTTATTTACCAACAGATGAGGAGTGAATGTACTAAGAAACAAAGTTATGGAAGTTATATCATCTAAAAAGCACTCGATATGTTCCTCAATCCTCTGTTTCTTTTATAACAAAATTATATGAAAAGGTCCACAAGTTATGAAGGAGTAGAGTAAAAATGTGCAAAACAAGCACGCAGAGTATGAAAAACTCATCCACATGGCAAACATATGCAAAATTCAATCCACAATGAAAGGCAAAAAATTACACAGTTTTCCAAAACTTTGGAAAATATCAGAAACAAGTAGATTATGATAAAAATGCGTAAAACACAAGTGCACGTGACACTACAAGAAAAACTCAATCAGACAACACCTTTCACACAACAGTTAAACAAATAATCGTTGCCCCGAAAAAATAAACAACAGTGATTGTTTTGTCCTCGTAAAAGTGTTGTCGGAGTCTTTCTATGACAACAGTTTTGCAACCATTGTCTGAGCGGTATGCTCTGATAAAATCAGACAACAGTTCTAGAATATATGTGTTGTGTGAACCTTTTCATACAAGTGTGTAGCACTGTTGTATGTAGACAACTTCATATTATCTTCGGACAACGCTTTTAGACAAAGCCGTGGTGTAAGTTAGACAACAGTTTATTGGAAGTGTTGTTGTATGGAACATCAGACAATGGTTTTACGAAACTGTTATCTGAACTACCGAAAAATTTGAATTGAATTGGGTGGGAAATAATGAAATTTTTGGTGGGAAATAATGAAATAATTTGAATTGAATTTGGTGGGAAATAATGAAAATTTTCAATTGGATTTGGTGGGAAATTTTAAAACATTTAGACAACGGTTTTCTGATAAAAAAATGTTGTGTGATAGTTAAGTACAACAACAGTTTTTATTAATGACCCGTTGTCTATGTGACAGCACGTGATTGGTGGAAAATTTTTCACCTGGATTGCTGAGGTGGCGAAATAAGAGCCCTTGATAGAAATAAGATGAGATATTAGCCGTTAGATTAAGGAAAAAATAAATATGTTTAGACAACCGATTTGTATATTAAACTGTTGTCTTCAACACATTCATACAAGCTTTTCAGAAAATAACACTTGAACTCTTTGGCATCACACAATGGTTTGTTCGTCTAAACTGTTGTCTAACATTTTATATTTTAATATTCACAACGAATGCGAAGATGAAGTCCATTTCGACGATCGAACCCGACCATACGGATGATAATATCTAATGATTTTAATGATATGTCCAAAAATCTAAAAAATTTCAAATTAATCTTTTATGATTCTATAACATAAACATCCCAAAAGTACTACCGATCACTATAACTAGTCTCGTCTCGACTGAACATAATCTATTTTTTTTAAAATCTTTTTTCTGTGATCCAACCGTACGGATGATGTTATATATTGAATATATTGATGTGCAAAAAAAATTAAAATATTTAAAATAATTCTCGTATGAGTTTATAATATAAATACTCCAAAAGTACTACTCCTTCTAACTAGTCTCGTCCCAATTGAACGTACTCCATTTTTTTAAAATCTTTTTTCGATGATCCAACCGTACGAATGATATTATATATTTAATATAGTGATGTGAAATTTTTTATAGAAAAAATCAAATTATTCTTAAATGATATTTTAATGGTCAACTATCAAAAATACTATTTGGTCAAATTAGTCTAACTTTGGAATAACTCCATATTAAATTCTTTTTTCGACAATCCAACCGCACGGATGATAATATATACTCCCTCCGTACCGACAGATTGTTTACGTTTGCTTTTTGCACGGAGACCAAGGATTATGATTAAAATAAGTGAAGTAGTGGGTGTAATAGTAATTTATTGTTAAAATAAGTGAAGTAGTGGGTATAATAGTGATTTTATTGTTAAAATAAGTGAAGTAGTGGGTGTAATAGTATAAAGTATTGTTAAAATAAGTGAAGTAGTGGGTGTAATAGTGTTAAAACTTACTATTTTAGGAAACGTAAAGAATTGGTTGGGACGTCCCAAAAAGGAAAGTGTAAACAATTGGTTGGGACAGAGGGAGTATTGAATATATTGATGTGCAAAAAAAATTAAAATATTTAAAATTATTCTTTTATGAGTTTATAATAAAAACTCACCAAAAGTACTACTTCTTCTAACTATTCTCGTCCCGACTGAACATAATCTATTTTTTAAATTTTTTTTTTCTATGATCCAACCGTACGGATGATGTTATATATTGATTTCAATGATGTGTAAAAAAAACTAAAATATTTAAAATTATTCTCGTATGAGTTTATAATATAAATCCTCCAAAAGTACCACTCCTTCTAATTAGTCTCGTCCCGATTGAACGTACTCCATTTTTTTAAAATCTTTTTTCGATGATCCAACCGTACGGATGATATTATATATTGAATATAGTGATGTGAAATTTTTTTTTAGAAAAAATCAAATTATTCTTGAATGATATTTTAATGGTCAACTATCAAAAGTACTATTTGGTCAAACTAGTCTAACTTTGGAATAACTCCGTATTAAATTCTTTTTTCGACGATCCAACCGTACAGATGATAATATATATTGATGTACAAAAAAAATTAAAATATTTAAAATTATTCTTGTATGAGTTTATAATAAAAACTCACCAAAAGTACTACTTCTTCTAACTAATCTCGTCCCGACTGAACATAATTTATTTTTTTAAAATCTTTTTTTCTATGATCCAACCGTACGGATGATGTTATATATTGATTTTAGTGATGTGCAAAAAAAATTAAAATATTTAAAATTATTCTCGGAAGAGTTTATAATATAAATCCTCCAAAAGTACTACTCCTTCTAACTAGTCTCGTCCCGATTGAACGTACACCATTTTTTTAAAATCTTTTTTTGATCATTCAACCGTACAGATGATATTATATATTTAATATAGTGATGTGAAAAAAATTTAGAAAATATCAAATTATTCTTGTTTGATATTTTAATGGTCAACTATCAAAAGTACTATTTGGTCAAACTAGTTTAATTTTGGAATAACTCCGTATTAAATTCTTTTTTCAACGATCCAACCGTACGGATGATAATATATATTGAATATATTGATGTGCAAAACAAAATTAAAATATTTAAAATTATTCTTATATGAGTTTATAATAAAACTCACCAAAAGTACTATTTCTTCTAACTTGTCTCGTCCCGACTGAACATAATCTATTTTTTTAAAATCTTTTTTCTATGATCCAACCGTACGGATGATGTTATATATTTATTTTAGTGATGTGCAAAAAAAATTAAAATATTTAAAATTATTCTCGTATGAGTTTATAATATAAATACTCCAAAAGTACTACTCCTTCTAACTAGTCTCGTCACGATTGAACGTACTCCATTTTTTTAAAATCTTTTTTCGATGATCCAACCGTACGGATGATATTATATATTGAATATAGTGATGTGAAAAAAAAAATTAGAAAATATCAAATTATTCTTGTTTGATATTTTAATGGTCAACTATCAAAAGTACTATTTGGTCAAACTAGTCTAATTTTGGAATAACTCCGTATTAAATTCTTTTTCAACGATCCAACCGTACGGATGATAATATATATTGATGTGCAAAAAAAATTAAAATATTTAAAATTATTCTTGTATGAGTTTATAATAAAAACTCACCAAAAGTACTACTTCTTCTAACTAGTCTCGTCCTGACTGAACATAATTTATTTTTTTAAAATCTTTTTTCTATGATCCAACCGTACGGATGATGTTATATATTTATTTAAAAATTAATTAAAAATTACAAATTTTTCAAAATTTTCTTATATGAAATTTATATATTTCGATTAATTTTTTCATGGACTAGTAAAACAAATCATCAAAATTTCCTCCTTTAATTCATTTCCCCCTTAGTAAATATTCCCCGCCCTTTTCAATATTTCATTTCCCCCCTTTTCCATCTATCTTTTCACTTATAACCTAGCTCAGCCGCCCTCTTTTCCATCCCTCTCTCATTATGTTTCAGTATGTTGTACTTATGGATTGTGAAGAAAGGGGAAGCTCATCACTCTCTCGCAGAAAAAAGCCCTAAATCTTGAGCTCAGTTCATCTCTCACAGTTTGGTTATCTCTATGTCTCTTTCATACATCGAAACCACAACGAATTAAATTCCAGTTTGGGGCTTTTTCAATCTACGCTTTTTCTGGTTCAAGTATGTTTCAGTTTTATTGATTCTTCAATTTTGAATGTTGAATGTTGTTGTTTTTTTTATTTAGGGCTTATTTGAATGTTGTTTTTTCAATGTAGTTTTCAGGAGGAAGCAAGATTGGTTGGGAAACAAGCGGATCTAATTGGATTATGTAGTTTTCAATTACTCAAGACAAGTGTTTGTCGAGAAGGGAGAGGCTTGTTCCGGGGTCTATGTTTCTTGATGTTCCTTCTATACAGTTTGTGTTGCCCCTGCTCCTCAGTTTCTACCCCAACATCTTGTCACCAAGCTTTCAATATCTTAGAAAAATCAGCTCTGAAAAAACTTGAATCTTTCATGATTCTTTGATTTTTCTTTGTGTTTTTTGTTTCTGAGATTAGCTATATTTCTGAGATTGAGGTGAAAGATTAGCTATAAAATGTTAATTTTATTAGCTATAAAATGTTATTTGTACTGGTGACCAATTTTGTTCTCTTTGCATATTGAATAACATATATTTCAATATTCAGTTTTATGTATGTTAAAATTTTGGCTTTATAGTCTTCTCTTTTTGTACAAAATATATCAGCTTATCTGAAAAATTCCATATCTGTAGATTATTTCCTCTTCAAAATGGAAAGGCTTTGCAGTTCATATATGGTAGCAAGCAATTCCAAACACAAGGGGGACTGGTAGCCGGGACTGCTACTACTAATGTTTTCGATCCGTAGTCCACAATTCCATAAAACAATGAAGGCGATACATGCCTTATGTTGTAGCCTAGATGAAGTAATATTTGGTCCTAACTTCCATCAATCGTTGTATTGCCATCTCCTATGTGGACTGATTAACCGCTACGATGTTCAAGTCGTGTCCTCTACATTTGCCCACAACATTGTACATGCCTTCAAAACTTTTGAACAAGTCTGGGAAGAGATCTGTGCTGACATTCGAGATGGAGTCCTCACAAGTCGAGTTGCTGATCCAGTCATTCGAACAGCTATTGCAAAACTGCTCAAGCCAAATCCTAAACTGGCTAGTTTGATTCATGATACCTGTTCAGGGTTGAGCAATTGGTATGGTATAATACCAGCACTTTTTCCTAATGCAAAGTACATTTATGGTATAATGACGGGGTCAATGGAACTTTATGTAAATAAATTGAGGCACTATGCAGCAGAGCTACCACTGTTAAGTGCTGACTATGGCTCTTCTGAGGGGTGGATCGGAGCAAATGTGAACCCGGATTTGCCTCCAGAATCATCGACTTTTGCAGTGCTCCCTAATATTGGGTATTTCGAATTTATTCCCTTGAAAGATATATCTGACTTTCCCTCATCAGAGCCCAAGCCAGTTGGTATGACTGAAGTCAACGTTGGTGAAGAGTATGAGATCATTGTCACCAATTTTGCAGGTATTCATCGTTTTTAATTGAGTAAATGCACCAAATGAAACTAGTAGAATATGTTTTTGCTTATTCCATGGATAAAGTTTTCACTCAACTAGCTTTACTCCTGAATAAATTCTATCAGACATTAAAATCCACATACGATGCATCCTACTGAAGTTAATTGATATGTTATTCGGACTATTACTATACAATCATTTAAATTGACATAGAAGTTCTACCCGTTGTTTACATACTTGATAGCCAGGTGTTTTAAATGGTGGTGGATTTTCTTTGTAGTCCTAATTTATAATCTACATGTAACTGCTAGTGCTTCATGGTTGTATTGACAATGCAACTCTAGCAAAATTATTGCAGAATCTCGAGTGAACATTATAGCAGCATTCTGTTGGAAATATTAACTACTACAGCAACATAGAGGCAGTTATATATCGTATTTAACAAGTCAAGGCCAAGCACGCAATTAACGAAACAAAACACGAAGGTATAAAACATGCATATCAGTAACTGAAAGAACAAAGGAAAGACAGAAGAGAAAGCAGTAGCCATAGCTATATCTGTATATCAAACAAGTAAAAGAACCAGCTGAGTCGTCAGGCCTTGCTCGAAGTCCTGAATGCTCTTGAAGAGATAATCGCCCCCACTTACACTGTGTCAGGATGCTGGCGATATTCTTCCAGGATAAAACAGCTCCGAGCGATAATCACAGTAATCAGTATGCTCAACTTCGACTGGCACCTCAGTAGCCGAAAAAACCTTAGGTAAAAGAAACTCTGGCAGGAGGAGAATAAAGAGTGTAGAGAAGAGAAGAGAATGTAGGGTGTGATATATATAAAATCAGTAGCTTAGCTCTCTATTTATAGGAGAGGCCAAAACGTAACTGATACCACCCAATTAATGTTGTGACTCCCAGTCCATTTAATAAGAATCAAACGGTCGATTTAATATAATCAAAACGGCTGTAACAGCTGATTTTATATTAAATAAATCGTAACAGTTACGATATATATTTATCCACATTATGACTTCCAATTAATAGAATAAATGCTCAGACTCTACTATCAAGACCACGCAGAAGTTACTGTCAACACGACTCGACAGTACCTTTAAAGTAACTGTTATCAGTTTGACATGACAGTAAGTTTATTTTCTGACAGCAACTTTGTTCCTGACAGTAAGTTTTACCTTCTCGACAGCAACCTTTTTAGGACAGCACAGTCTAGCTCTCGAGAGTTTACAGGACTTTCAATCCAACTCTTGACAGCATGTTTATAATATTAAAAAATAATAAAATTCCTCCTCGCCCAGGTCGCCTTGCGTACGCGAGACGCCGAGACATTCGCCCTTTGACCCGACCCGACCCGAGTCGTGTCGTGTCGTGTCGTGGCATGGCATGGCGAGGCGGGCGGCGTGTGTGTGTGTGTGTGTGTGTGCGCGTGGAGCACACAGTAACACCATGCACCATCATACACCTTAGTAGTTGTACACTACCCATGTGTGTGATTCTATATAAAGCCAACAACCCCCTTTATTTATTTCAATGTGGGACAAATACACATTCTCATTTTTCAAGCTCTTTCAAGCTACTAACTTCAACTCCATTTCTCTATGGGTTTCACTAAGAAAATTACTTAGACCCATATATGAAAATTTAAGTCCTCATAGCAAGGAACAATTTCCAATCGTTAAAAACCGGAATTAACATCAAGAACATAAAATAATTATGCTCTAAAAACTCCATTTTCTAACAATCCCCCACAAATGCATACAGAAATGCTCCAGGTTTTTCATCATGACTAGTTTTTCAGAGTCGGTACCCTTCCGGGTTTGAACCCTCATGAGTCCCCTACTTCGATGACTATCGGATTCAGATGGAATGTTTCACCTTGAATCTTAATCCGTTTCCTGTAATCATGTTCCATAGACGACGACAAGTCAAAGGCTATGGTGTCAATCTACGGCTTTGAGACATTAATGGTCTTGTCTCGATCCTGTTCGTCGAATGCTTCAAGGAATAACCCTTTCCTCTAATTGCGACCACACAATTACATTCGCTTAGCTGGGCATCTCCAGAGATGTACTGTTACCATCTCGTCGAATGACTTGACCCCATTCAGAGTTATAATAACTCTTGCTTACTAGCAGTGTCAGTACCTTCTAGGTTTACAGGGGATAGACTCAGATACAAACAGTATCATCTATGTAGCAAAGGTACTACCAATTCATCCTTACAGCTTGTTATTACCACATTGAATACACTTCAAGGGATCTCCTCTCATGTGTATTGGCTTCCCACTGATGATGAACTATGATGGGTTGACAGCCCCATCCCCAACCTCGACTTAAGGACCATTGCAGGTTCCTGTCCTTTAGTCAAAGGATCAGCTATATTATTCTGAGTTCCTATGAACTCTACAGCAATAATCCTATCAGACACTAAACCCCTAATAGACTTTAGTCTAACTTGGATGTGCCTCTTTGTCTTAGCACTATACTTTTTACTGCTAATCTTGTCGATAGTTGTTTTACTATCACAATGAATAGCAAACGCAGGAAGCGGTCTGCTTACTACAGGTATCGCGGACATAAGTCCGTGTAACCATTCAGCCTCCGTCCCCGTGACATCAAGCGCACATAACTCAGCCTCAAAAGTAGACCGAGTTACTACAGTCTGTTTGGTCGACTTCCAGGATATTGCTCCACCTGCTAGGGTGAACACGTATCCAGTCACTCCATTGGAACTAGACTTCTTAGCTATCCAACTTGCATCACTGTACCCCTCTAGTACACCAGGAAATCTCCTATAGTGTAAACTTAGGTACATTGTGCCTTTCAGATATCTAAGTACTTTATCAAGAGCATCCCAATGAGTTCTGTTTGGACAGCTTGTATATCTAGCCAACTTAGACACAGAGTATGAAATATCTGGTCTAGTATAGTTAGCAAGATACTGCAAACTTCCTATAATCTGAGAATACCTTAACTGAGACACAGGTACTCCTGAAGTATTCTTGACAAGGGCAATTTTAGGATCATAGAGTGTACTAGCGATTCTACACTGTGAATAACCATTTTTCTCAAGTATAGATTTCTCTATATAATGAGACTGCGATAAAGTTATTCCCTCAGCTGACTGTGTCAGCTTGAGACCAAGAATCACACTAGCCTCACCCATATCCTTCATTTCAAAATGCCTTTTCAAGAAAGCTTTTGTCTCGTTAATAATCTCAATATTAGTTCCAAACAGTAATATGTCATCTACATATAGGCACAAGATGACACACTCACTACCTTTAACTTTGGTGTAGACACACTTGTCACTATCATTAATATCATAACTGAATGGCACTATAGTTTCATCAAACTTTTTATGCCAATCCCTAGGAGCTTGTTTCAAGCCATAGATGGATTTGATCAACTTACATATTTTCCTTTCGTTACCAGATGCAACAAATCCCTCAGGCTGATCCATATAAATCTCTTCTTCAAGTTCACCATGAAGAAAAGCTGTCTTTACATCCATTTGATGGATGATAAAACCATGTACGGAAGCCAATGCTACTAGCATTCGGATTGTTGTCATTCTAGTTACTGGAGAGTATGTGTCAAAGTAATCAATACCCTCCTTTTGCTTAAAACCCTTTGCTACCAGTCTAGCTTTATACTTATCTATTGAGCCATCAGGGTTCAACTTCCGTTTAAAGATCCATCTACACCCGATAGTAGAACACCCAGGAGGGAGATCAACTAACTCCCATGTTTCGTTAGAAACAATAGAGTCAATTTCACTCTTTACAGCGCCCTTCCAGTGCCTAGACTCTGAAGAATCCATAGCTTGTCGGAAAGTTAAAGGTTCGTCCTCGACATTGTAAGTGATAAAATCACTTCCAAACACTACGCCACAAATGGCCTATGGCTACGCCCAAAAAAGTGTGATTATAGGCCAAAAAGTGTTGCTAAAAGAGCCTGAAACCACCTATGGCTACACTTTGACCAAATTTGGGAGTGTTACAAAAACGGCTGCTACCATAGGGGTCTATGCTAACACATTTTCGATTTTTGGTAACATGGAAGAAAAATGTAGCCGTAGACCCCTATGCTAACACTTTTCTGATCTGTGGCTACACCTTATAAGATGTTGCTATAGATCTATGGCTACACCATTATCTTTGTAGTAACACTATTAAAAGTGTTGGTATAGACCTATGCCAACACTTTGCTAATCTTTTTCCAACACATAATGATCAATACTTTAGAGCCAATGGCTACATTTTTACATGCTCTATACCAACATTTTAAATAAAGAAAGGCAACATATAAAATTGAAAAATAAAGATTCTCATTCAAAATATTGTCAAACATTCCAATACATAAAAGGCTATCCAAAAGCCATTCCAATACATAAAATCTCATCCAAAATAACTACATCAAATCCACAAGCTACTCCCATGTAACACTTTTGTAATCAAGCCTACACTACTTCACAAGCTACTCGTAGTAACAACTTGAAGTACAAATGAAAACTGAAACCATGCCATCCTTAACATTGCAGTCTAACCCATAACCTGAGACTGTCCAGTTATTGATGGATTATTCTCATTGCGTTCAATAGTAACGGAAGTAAATGATCTGAAGCTCCCTTTCTTAGGCAACGATCCGAAAGAGCCAGAGCATCCATTAAGTTTTCTTCATCGATTAATCTACCATAACAAATTAAGTTTAGTAAGTTCAAATGTGCAACACATATTCTTTTCAGTGGTCTATGCCTAGAGCAGTATGCAAATTTCATAATGTATCAATCAGTACTATTCAACCTGAAAGTTACAGAGACTAACCTTTCTGATTGGTCAAGAACAAAATCATAGAAAAACCTATCAGCATCAGGTGTCTGCAGAATGTTCATAGTAGCTGCTAGGACTTGTAGGAACCACCGGGATACATCCTTAAGCAATCACACCTGATTAATCAACATTCCCCAGATTCCAACACAAAATGATACAGTTGGGAGTTATCTTATAGCTCAACAATGAACTCTGAATTTTTAATAACATTACACATGTGATAAAGGGATGACACATGTGACTGCACCTAGAACTTGTTTGATAAAGGGAAATGTTTACCACAGTCAATTTATAAATAGAATGACTTTGACGGGTCTCTTCAGATCTTGCATCGAAAGCCATGCACAGGGCCTTTATCTACACATGGAAAGGCAAACTTGATTAATTTCCGTCATCAAAAATCAAGCAAATAACATTTCATTTTCTGGACGCACAGTCTAGCAAAGCGAACGCAGATACACAGAATATCAAATGAACAGAATACTTTGATAAATACGTGTACTAACTAGCAAGTACCTAGTACAAGCTACACATTGGTTGTCTAATTTATAACTTTTCTCGAAGATGAATATTGCTATGCAACTTTCAATTGGTTCAAACTATATGTCATATATTCTGCAATAACCTTTATGGCTGCAATTATACCCTCTAACATATAGATGTCTACTCTCTACATGTACCAAAAGAAATATTTTCATAAAAAACATACATTGAGATCTGCTTCCGCCATTTTTTCAATTTGAGATGCCTTTTCACTTGCAATTGCTGAAAAGGCTTCCGCCACAGAAAAGGCAACCTTGCAAATAGATCACCCTTCAAGTTAAATATTGTTAACTCGAATAACTTGTAGAAGGGGGGGTTGAATACAAGTTATATAATCGTGTCTGATTTTTGCTTGATTATATGAACAAGAATAAACGAATGAATCAAACTCTTGTTTGTATTAATAAGATCAAATACAAACTCTACCAAAGGTGTACAATACCTTTAGCAGCTGCTGACAATACAAATATCTCTCTGTTTGTTTCGAACTCTCGAATACAAACCTTATACAGAGCTACGCACACTAACTTACAACTTCGTCGCTCTTTACAATGATATTGAGAGAGTATTTATAATGCTACCTATCAACTAATAACAGAAAGATATAATCTATACATGACAATGTTCTGCCTTCTAGTCGATAGTTTCCTTCAATAGAAAACTCTTTCCTTCATAATATCTTCTTGCTTGTTCTTCAAACAACGATCCTGTTTTATAGCACTTGCCAGTTTCTGTAGTATCTATAATGACATCATCAGTAACATGACTGATATCAGGATCTGTACACTGCATCAGTATCTGATCAACCATCAGTATTGGACCATCATCAGGATTTGCTCTCTGTTCCTGACATGTAGTCTCCGATACACTGTTCATTCCTGACTAAACTATACAGATAACTGTTTTACACATAAAACCTATATACAGTGCTAAATCCTTTATAAGATCAGGATTACAAGAAGTATAATGTGTAAATTCTATTCTTAACATCACAACTTATGAATTATTCATAACAATCTCCCCCTATTTATGCTTTACAATCTGAAGCATAAATCTAAGTTGTGGATGTCAAAACATATAACAATACAATCAGAATAGAATTTATAAATGTAGAATTATGAAGTTAAGTACCTCCTTCTCAGATGTAGACGCTTATCTAGTACTTAGAAGAAAGAATTTTAACTATTAATGCTGCTCTTCCTTTACCTCTTCCTAGCTGAGATTCACCACTGTCACTCCTGGTTCTTCTTTTTACTATCCTTTGTCTGATCTTTATCTCCCTCAGCTTTATCTTCAGTCTGGTGGTGTTGTTGTTGTCTTTGAATTGTCTTTATCTCCCCCTTTTTGACATCAGCAACATTAATTCCAAGAGATTCAGAAACAGAACAAATGAGATTCATAAGAACTGCTTGATTTTCCATAATTGTGACTTGGTTATCTTCAAGTGATTGAAGTCTTGTTTGAATAGCAATTTGAGAATTCTGAATATCTTTCAAAACATCAGAATGAACTTCAATATTGGAAGTGCTTCTAGTATCTTCAGTATCAAAATCAGAAAGAACTGTATCTTCAAGTCTTGTAGAAGAAGTTGCTTGAGTTGTATGATATTCAAGTAATAAAACCTGATTAGAAGTATCAACATCTTCATCTTTCTGTTCTGGAACTGAAACATGATCATCATCTCCTTCACCAGTATTCTGTGTACTAACATCTTCAAATCCTGACTCCTCCTTAGAGTGATCAGAGACTGTTGATGTCTCAATTCTAGCTGATATTGGAAGTACATACAAAGGAACACTAGGATCATTAGGATCTTCATCTGGTACATATGTATCAAGAGATTGCTTTATCCTGGCATCTCTTCTGTTAATGATTTCTGCAAGCCTCTCCTTTTGCTTCTGAGCTTTAACTTCTGGCTTTGCATTGTGATGTGCTAGGTCATTCTTCTGATACATTTTGATGAATGAATAAGTACCAGCATCCATACCCAAATTTTCAGACCAAGATTCAGGAAAAACCTGATCCCAGAAATCAAATGATGGTTTTCTAATTTTCTCTCCCTCACCATGGAGTTTATCATCCATACCCTCATTCTCACTTTGACTTTCTAAAGTCAACACTCTTTCTACCTCACCTTTTGCCTGGTCAGGAGCCAGCCGCTCAAATTGTGGATCTAAGTCCATCTTTTCAAGTGTATCACTCAAATTTGGATAAGTGCTCTCATGACCTACAGAAAAATAGAGTTTAGAAGGAGTTTTTATACCTGAACTCACATGGAGAGAGGGTTCCAAATATGGCATGTGGCTTGAGGTTTTCTCCAAGGAGTGAGCTGCTATAGTCTCTGAACCCTTACAATCATCTTCTTTCCTTTCAGAAACTACAGGCTCCAGTATACCACTTTCAGGTTCTTTACTAGACTCTGATGTCTTCAGTAATACTTCATTAGACACCATAGTTAGTACATCACCGTCTTTAAGTGTTGTTTGCTGAGACACACCCTCAAGGTGAATAGACTCTGACTGAACAAAATTTGTTTGATCTTCAGAAAAATCAACCAAAGTCATTCCTCCCATATCATAGGGTATCTCACTTGCATTCTCAGTCATCACAGAAGACCTTTCAACATCAGCTATCACAGCTCCTGAATCATCCTTCCTCTGACTAGATGGTTCTTGTGTTACAGTGACTGTGATCTGATTTTTCCTACTATTCACCACTGGTGCAATAGTACCTTCTGTTGACTGCTTTTCTCTATCTACTTCCTCCAGTTTTTCACCTTGAGCTGAAGCATCTTCAATAATTACATCCTTGTCAAATAAATATGCATGAAGTGATTGAAGTGCAACATGCTTCGAGAGTCCAAATTTCTTGACTAATTGTCTTCTGACAGATACATAGAAATACATCTTCATTAAGTCAAGTCTTTGATGTAGAAGTCCATATTCATCTGGAAATAAAAGTTTTGGTACTCTTTCAACCAGAAAGTCTAGAACAGGCCTTGACAACTTCACTTTGAGAGAAATTAGTCCCATAGCCAGTCTGTATGATAATGTAGTTTCCCATGAAGAATCAATATCCAGATCTCTCTTGTCAAATACTGACATAGATGTAGCTTGATTTGTAGAAACCTGCATGATATTAGTTGGACTAGACTCTGTGTGTGTAGGTGACAATTTAATCTTTCTCCTTGTTCTCCTGGTATAGTGAGCAAAAGATTTATCCTGAGAAGACTCAAGAGGTGTAGACACAGAAGTGATCTTGGGATGAGATCTTTGTTCAATAGACACAGTCTTTTGAGAGACAGTATCCAGTAACTGTTTTCCCTTTTTAAGAACTACAGCCTTTTGGGAGACTGCAGCCTGGCTGTGACTAGGTTTTTCATCTCTTTGTGCTAACAGAGAAAGTTGAATTGCAGCCTTCAATTCTGCTCTCTCAGCAAGAGTTAAATCATCATCATCTTCACTAGAATTACTACTACTACTTGACACAACAAATCTTCTCTTCCTTACAACTGATGTCTTTTGAGAAACACCAGAGGTTGGTTTCTTTGAAACAATAGGCTGTGGATCAAAATTTGGTTCTTGAATTGTTTCAGAGACTATAATGTTTTGGGCTACTTAGGTAGACACAGGTGGGTTCTCCTCCAATTGAGATTCCTGAGCCATTTCACCACAAAAGAAAGAAGAATTGTAGAGAGTAGGAAGATGAGTTTTAAGAATTACCTGAACATGATGTGGATAATGAATTGCAGGTATTTCATCTAGATTCTTTTCATTGTCCTTCTTTGTAATGTCAGAGAAAATTCTCTTTTGCTGTTCATAAGAAGAAACACAATGTTCTCTACCAAATCTAGTTTCAACATCAGGAATGAAATGGTTAACAAACAATTGCATAAATCTATGATAATAAACCATTTTCCTGTTTTGATCTCTTAACCCAAGTTTAATACTCATCTGACTTAAGATAATATGACCAATGTTGATTACTCTGTCATAAAGCAAACTATAAGCAATATGTGATGTAACATAAGTAATTTGCTGAAAAGAACTACATTTACCAGTAAAACATTTAGCAATTTGATCAAAGAAGAAAGACCATTCCTTTCTAAGAAAAGACCTATTCAACTGGCTCATGTTATCTAGAGGTCCACTATAACCTAACTCAGACAACATAGTTCTTATATTATCATCAGATGGTACATTCTCATAACTATCAGTAACAGGTAAGCAAAGTACTGAATTAACAACAGATTCAGTAATGTCAAATGAATCTTGTCCTAAATGTAGAACAATCTTACCTGATTGACTCTGAGTAGAATCAATTACCTCAGCATTCTTCCAAGCTTGTGAAACAGCTACTTGATTAATCTGTGGAGATGCTGTCAATGCATAACTTAATGGTCCATACACCAGAAAGTCCATGATTGGATGAAAATCAGATGACACTCCTTCCTTGTTGGTGATAGCTGCAACATGATTGTTTGTCATAAAATCAAAGTCACCAAACTTGAAGCTACTGATTTAGGTAATCTTCTCTGAGCTGCCATTTTTGATCTGAAAAGAAACTTGAAAAATTATTGAAATGGATTAGTGATTTTGAAAAACTCAAGAGTGACCACTATCCCACGTTGACACGTAGATTGACAGGTGTCAGTCCCTGAAAAATGCGGTTACCCACGATTTTTGAAAAATAAAATCCAAAATTGATTTTCATGAAATAAATCAGGGTATAAATAAGCAATACTGATCAGCTTCCTTTTCCTGTTGATCTCTCATCAAATCCTGATGATCACACATGAAATCCTGACCAATACCATCTGAGACTTAATATGGAGTTTCCACGTGGCATTCTTCTTTTATCTGAAAAAGAAAATAAACAATAAATCTGAACAGAAAATCAATTGGTTAGATATTTTCAATATTTCTTGAAACAAGAAATACAGTCTCATGCAATAATTAGCATTTGACTTCATTAAAACTTCCAAGTGACTGCTCAGCTTCTCACGTCTTTCTTTAAAAGAACCAAACGCTTTATGCCATTCTCCATAACCTTTCAATTTCTTTTCTTCTCAACAATGCTTCTCAAACCAAAAATCCCTTCAAACCCATTTTCCAGATTTTTCTTGATCGATGAACATCCTGTTCTTGATCATCTCTTTGAACAAATGACTCTTCTCATCGAACTAATCATGAATGGATTGGTTTTCGAAAATATCCAGAGGTTTCTACTAGAACATCCATCTGTTGGATACAATCTTCCCCTAACCTCCTCAAAACTTGAGGATGAAGAATTTGGCCGAGAGTCTGAGGTTGATCTTGATGGAGATGCTATTCATTTAAGTTAGCTGCTCTCATTCAAGTCGCCCAGACAAGGAATCCAAGAGCAAACGAGGCTTTCATCCCCTGATGGATTTCTTGAGATGCTCCTTGTCCTGTTCCTCAGAGTTCATATCAAAGACAAGTATAGATTAGAAATTTAGACAAAAAGATGTTGTATTTCATTTCCATGTAATGATTTCTATTAATGAAAATACAATTTCTTGTTATCTGCTTGTCTTTTGATTTTTGAATGATGTATAAATTATCAGTATGCAAATATCAAAACTTGCTAGCATAGACTTAACATATCACAGAATCAGATTATTACACAAAGTAAACGTCAGGATCTGAAACAATTTTCATAATCCTGATACTGACACAATACTGATGACGTCAGCATCCTGATAACAAATCTAATCCTGATTATTATTAACAAGTCTATCATACTGAAATTTATCAAGGCAATGTGTTATAGCTCAAACATTTAACAATCAAATATAGATCCTGACAAGAATATCAAGTCTATAAGCTAAGAACAACATACCTTGCTACTTTTGCAGATGTTAAAATCTAAAAATTTAACATTCCTAACTCACTTACTAGTCTACTGAATGTAGTCTCATCAAGTGGTTTAGTTAGAATATCTGCAAGCTGTTTGTCAGTAGGAACAAAATGAAGTTCCACAGTACCATTCTCAATATGTTCTCTAATAAAATGATACCTGACATCAATGTGCTTAGTCCTTGAATGTTGAACTGGATTTTCTGCAATTTTAATAGCACTAGTATTATCACACAACATAGGAATATTACTAAGTGTCATACCATAATCCAACAACTGATTTCTTATCCAAAGGAGCTGTGCACAACAACTGCCTGCTGCTATGTACTCAGCTTCTGCAGTTGAGGTTGAAACAGATTGTTGCTTCTTGCTTGCCCAAGAAATTAATCTATTTCCCAAAAATTGACATGTACCTGTAGTGCTTTTCCTGTCTATCTTACACCCTGCATAATCAGAGTCTGAATAGCCAATTAGAAAGAAATCAGATTCTCTAGGATACCACAAACCAAGATTTGGAGTTCCTTTGAGATATCTAAAAATTCTCTTCACAGCAATTAAATGAGATTCCTTAGGATCACTTTGAAATCTAGCACATAAACAGGTAGAAAACATTATATCTGGCCTACTTGAAGTTAGATATAACAATGAGCCTATCATGCCTCTATAACTAGTATTATCCACACTCTTCCCTTTAGGATCAGAGTCTAGTTTAGTGGCTGTTGCCATGGGTGTTTTTGCAACTGCACAGTCTTGAAAGTCAAACCTTCTTAAAAGATCTTTGATATACTTTGACTGATTAATGAAAATACCAGTCTCAGTCTGTTTGACCTGCAAGCCTAAGAAATAATTTAGTTCACCCATCATGCTCATCTGATACTTAGACTGCATAAGCTTGCTAAACTTAGCACACAACTTTTCATTAGTAGAACCAAAAATAATATCATCAACATAAACTTGAACTAAAAGCAATTCACCTTTTATCTTTCTAAAGAATAGAGTTTTGTCAATTGTACCTCTTGTGAAGCCATTTTCAAGAAGAAATTTAGACAAAGTCTCATACCATGCTCTTGGTGCCTGCTTTAGTCCATAGAGTGCCTTGTCAAGTTTGTAGACATGATTTGGAAAATTTGGATCAACAAATCCAGGTGGCTGTTCTACATACACTTCTTCATCAAGTTTGCCATTTAGAAAAGCACTCTTTACATCCATCTGGTATACCTTGAATTTTGAATGAGCTGCAAATGCAAGAAACATTCTGATTGCTTCCAATCTTGCTACAGGTGCAAAGGTCTCATCATAATCAATGCCTTCTTCCTGAGAATAACCCTTGTCCACCAGTCTTGCTTTGTTTCTTACAATCATACCAGATTCATCTAGCTTGTTTCTGAAAACCCATCTTGCACCAACAATAGATCTATCTTTAGGTCTTGGTACCAGTTTCCAGACTTTGTTTCTCTCAAACTCATTTAATTCCTCCTGCATTGCAATTACCCAATCAGGATCCTGTAAGGCTTCTTCAACCTTCTTAGGTTCATTCTTTGAGAGAAAACAACTATACAAGCATTCATTTTGAATTGATCTTCTAGTTCGAACACCACTATTTGGATCACCAATTATCAAATCTTCAGTATGATCTTTTGTCCATTTTCTAACAGGTGGTAGATTAACTCTGCTAGTCTCTCCCCCTAAGTTAGTGGTATCCCTTGTAGAAGAATTCTCTCTACCTTCAAAAACTCTCCTTTGATCAATAGAATCAATAGATTCCATATTGCTGCTAGTTACTGATCTTTCCTCAGAAGATTCTGACAGGTCAGTTCCTGATGGAGTAGACTCTGAAACGTCAATTCCTGATGGAATAGACTCTGAAAGACCAGTTCCTGATGGAGTAGACTCTGAAAGACTAGTCTGCTCCTGATGATCACTGTGTTCTCTCTGATTTATTTGCTCCCCCTCAACAGTAGCATTCCTTTGAGAAGCAATAGAAATTCCTTCTGGAGAACCTTCATAATCACTTGAGAGTATCTCAGAATTCTTCAGATTTTCAAATTCCAATTTATCATGGCTTTCATCAGTTTGCAAAATTCCAAATTTCTTATCATCAAATGCAACATGAATTGATTCCATAACAATGTGAGTTATGAGATTATAAACTTTGAAGGCCTTAGATGCTGAGTATCCTAGAAAAATTGCTTCATCCGATTTGGCTTCAAATTTTCCAAGTTGTTCTGGATGAACTTTTAGGACATAGCATTTGCATCCAAAGATGTGAAAATATTTCACACTTGGTTTCTTTCCTTTGATCATCTCATAGGGAGTTTTTCCATGACTATTTACCAAGGTACAGTTCTGAGTGAAACATGCAGTGTTAATAGCTTCTGCCCAAAAGTAGGTTGGAAGTTTTGCATCTGCAAGCATGGTTCTTGCTGCCTCTATGAGAGTCCTGTTCTTTCTTTCCACTACACCATTTTGTTGAGGTGTACCAGGTGCAGAAAACTGTTGAGTGATTCCATTGTCTGCACAAAACCCCTCCATTGTAGAATTCTTGAATTCTGTACCATTGTCACTCCTAAGTACTTTGACTTTGTACTCAGAGTTGTTATGAATATTCTTGATGAGTTCAATGATTTGCTGAGGAGCTTCATCCTTCTTGTGTAGAAAGAACACCCATGTGAACCTTGTGAAATTATCCACCATAACTAGAGCATATCTTTTCTTGCTGATAGACATAATGTTTACTGGACCAAACAGATCAAGATGTAGCATGTGAAATGGTTCAGTAATTGAATTTTCAGTCTTGCTCTTGAAAGTGGTTCTTCTCTGCTTTCCAAGCTGACATGCATCACAAAGTCCATCTTGCACAAAATTTGCCTGAGGTAGGCCTCTCACCAAATTGTGTTTAACAAGTTGATTAAGCTTCTTGAAATTAAGATGTGAGAGCTTCTTGTGCCAATTCCAGCTTTCATCATTTGTTGCTTTGCTGTAGAGACATCTAACAATTCCTTTAGATGTATCACTTAAGCTGGCTTCATATATGTTACCATGTCTTTGACCAGTTAGAACAATGTCTCCATTCTGCATATTCAAGACTTTGCATCCTTCTCTGTCAAAGATTGATTTGTAACCTTTATCACCCAGTTGACTTATGCTTAAAAGAGTATGTTTCAAGCCTTCAACCAGTGCTACATTTTCTATGATGACATTCCCCAAAATAATTGAGCCATATCCCAGAGTTTCTCCTTTGTTGCCATCTCCAAAAGATATTACTGGGCCAGCTTTCCTCTCAAACTTTGTAAGCAGGGACTTCTTTCCAGTCATATGTCCAGAGCATCCACTGTCCAAGATAATTGAATGCTTCTATCCTGTGCCCTTAACAGAGGATGGAGAAATTTTCTTTGGAGATCCAGGTTTGTCTGAACTATTGGCCATCAATGCAATGTTGTCATAATCCAATTCATCTTCAGAGTCACTGGAATCAGCCCAATCCTTCTGTGTGACCATAAGTGCATTACCCTTTCCTGAATTCCTAGGCTTCTTACACTCACTAGCAAAGTGTCCAAGCTCGCTGCAGTTAAAGCACTTGATCTTGGCCTTATCAAGCTTGACAATTGTACTTTTGCTTTTGTCACTCTTCTTCTCCTCCTTCTTTTGAAAAGGTCCTTTGCTAAATCTTCTCCTGTTGAATTTTCCTTTCTTGAAAGCTTTAGCAAACATAGCAAAGAGTTCTTGCATCTCAGATTCAGAATCATTGTTGTCAGAGTCCATATCAGTAGTCTCTGACTCAGAACTTTCTTTGCTTTTCTTCTTCCTTGAATTTTTTTCAGCAATCTCTTCATGCTGTTCTTCAGGAAGCTTCTTAACTTCAGATTGAGCAGTAAGTGCAATAGTCTTCATCTTTCCTTCACTCCTGCTCTTCTTCTGCTGCTTGTCAAGTTCATAAGCTCTCAATTTTCCATATACTGCCTCTAATGAAATCTCATCCAGATCATTAGCTTCCTCAATTGCAGATATCTTCTCATTGTAGAAATCAGGCAAAGCTTTCATGAACTTTGTATTCATGTCCTCCAAGTCGTAATATTTACCATGCATGGCCATCTCATTGATGAGTTTTGTAAACCTATCAAAGGTATCAGTAAGTGACTCACCAGACTTGGATTCAAAGTACTCATACTGTTGTATAAGTAATGTCCTCATATTCTTCCTGACAGGCTTAGTTCCTTCACAGTGAACCTTAAGATTGTCCCATATATCCTTAGCAGTTTTACAAGAGAGAACATAGTTAGTGAGAACAGAATCAAGACTGTTAAATAATATGTTTCTCACTTTAGCATCTTTGAGAACATTCTCCTTGTCCTTATCTGACCATTCAGATTTTGGCTTCTCTGCTGTATGTTCTGGAACAACCACACCATCAACAGTTGCTTGTCCAACGACCTTTGTTGGAACAAAAGGTCCATCTCTGATTCTGTCAAGATAATCAGGATCTGTTGCTTCCAGATGATGAAACATCTTTACTTCCCATAGAGTATATTCGTTTCTCTTGAGCATAGGAATTTTAGTATTCCCATCCTTGTAACCAGACATGATTGCAGATCTTTATGATTATTCGAAATCAACCTGCTCTGATACCAATTGTTAACTCGAATAACTTGTAGAAGGGGGGGGTTGAATACAAGTTATATAATCGTGTCTGATTTTTGCTTGATTATATGAACAAGAATAAACGAATGAATCAAACTCTTGTTTGTATTAATAAGATCAAATACAAACTCTACCAAAGGTGTACAATACCTTTAGCAGCTGCTGACAATACAAATATCTCTCTGTTTGTTTCGAACTCTCGAATACAAACCTTATACAGAGCTACGCACACTAACTTACAACTTCGTCGCTCTTTACAATGATATTGAGAGAGTATTTATAATGCTACCTATCAACTAATAACAGAAAGATATAATCTATACATGACAATGTTCTGCCTTCTAGTCGATAGTTTCCTTCAATAGAAAACTCTTTCCTTCATAATATCTTCTTGCTTGTTCTTCAAACAACGATCCTGTTTTATAGCACTTGCCAGTTTCTGTAGTATCTATAATGACATCATCAGTAACATGACTGATATCAGGATCTGTACACTGCATCAGTATCTGATCAACCATCAGTATTGGACCATCATCAGGATTTGCTCTCTGTTCCTGACATGTAGTCTCCGATACACTGTTCATTCCTGACTAAACTATACAGATAACTGTTTTACACATAAAACCTATATACAGTGCTAAATCCTTTATAAGATCAGGATTACAAGAAGTATAATGTGTAAATTCTATTCTTAACATCACAACTTATGAATTATTCCTAACAAATATTAACAATTTTAACATTTAAAGCAAGTGCAGGACATGTTTGATATTTTTTCTTGGGTTTATTAGGGTTGAATAATAACAACAATTTTACCTTTGGCGTCTCAAAGCCAAGAAGCTCAATCTCCCACTGAACATGAGCACCTTCGGGAACATTAGATGGCCTGTTTATCAGAACAAGAAAATTGTGAATCAAGACAAGAGAAACACAGGATGAGAGTAAGGATATGAAGATGATATCATGACTTGATGGTCATAAATTTGAATATCTAAACTTGACTTCTACAAGTCATATATGCTAGATACTCCATATAACATAAATGAAAGTGATTAAGTAAGATAAAATGGATAACCTTGGGAACTTCTCATATGCATAATCAGGAGGGCATGTAACAAAGGCTATCTCTTTAGGCAACATCAGGCGTACACACATCTCAAACCCTTCTGGTACCTACAACACAATGATCATTAAACAGATAATTAAAGAGATGAAACACTAATGATCATTAAGATAGTATTATTGAAGAGATGAAACACTAATGTGGGCATTACAGAAAAAGGTATTAGCAACATATCCAAATATGTACCAGGAATGTTTAGCAAATAGTATTATTGAAGAGATGAAATATACAAGAGAGGTGAGACAAATTGTATCAGGAATTCATATAGTACAGCTTAAGCCTCCTGTTTTCTGGTGAGAGAATTTGTTGGAACAGGACAGGGTATAGGCATATAGCACATTGGTAGATATACAAGTTAAGGAGCTACTGAAGAATTTTTAAATAGAATGCCAAGAAATCAGTCAAGATTTGAATCTATTAAACAACAGAACTCACAAGCCCTTCTCCCGAGCTGAATTCTAGTGGCTGACCAGCATTATGTCATAGAATACTGTTCTTTCTTCATCTCATCAAGAAGCATGCCTTTGTAATGCACACGTAGAAGACTATCATGCAGAGGGCAATCCATAGGAAATTCACCTAGATATTTCAAGATGTCCAAAGGAGACAAAACTTTAGATACTTGGCTGTTATGGATGCAACATAGCAGAATTATGCCACAGATAACATAATAACATTCAAGTGTATACAAAAAACATCAGCAAGTAAAAAAATATGACCATATGACCATAGTTGATTCCCTGCATAGAATATAAATATATACTCTTCAAAACGCAACCCCTTTCTATTCAAATCCAAAAACCGAATTGAAAATACATATAACTTGCAAATAAACATAAAAACACTACCAACAACTTATAAAATCGAATAATTATAACATCTACATCAAGAATCCGAATTATATACACATCTCGACTCAAACAAACATACACAAACTCACACATAACACACAAAAGTTGGAGAAACACACACACGAGGATATAGACACACATACACGCCGCACAGAACAAGAAGAACAGATCGGATAATACCGAAAACAAAAGAAATCTTGGTGGCTGGTGGTGTGTGGCTGCAAAAACAAAGTTGGGTCTTCGTAAGAAGACATGTAAGCATGTTATATAGTTAAACAAGAACTCAACTGAACAAGAAGAAGAAGATGGCGGTAAATACCTGAAGAAGACCGTTGAACAAGAACCCAATTGAACCCTAATTGAACAGAACTCCCGGAGAGAACCCTAATTGAACCCGTACAGAACCCGTAATCAAACCCTAATTGGAGAAATATGGTGTTTAATTACTTGGTTTTTAATTTAGGAGAGAATTGATAGCGAGAGAGAGAGAGAGTAGCGAGAGAGAGTAGCGAGAGAGAGTGAGTGAATACTTGAGAGAGGGAATTATTGACAATTTGAGATAGAACAAAATTGACCCGCTAAACTGAAAATTTTGGACAACATTTCACCCGCCTATTTAATAAGTGAATATTCAGATAAAAATTGAGCAATGGTTACACTTTTTTTTAACACCAACGCCTACACTTGCTTCCCGTGTTAGGATAGATACAGTTGAAGTCTACGATAACACTAATTTAAAGAAATGGTAACATTAAAAAAATGTGTAGGCGTAGACCAATTTTAAGGCATATATGGCTACACTTTTGCTCGTAACACTGAAAAAAGCGTTGTTAAAGCCCATATGTGGCGTAGTGAAAATCCTTGACTACCTTTGCACGCTTACTCCTTCGTGGTTCCTCTACCTCCTTAGGAGTAGAGCTACTACTAGGTTCCACCCCCACATTTGTCATCTTTTCCACATGATCAGGAATAGAACTTGATGTGTGAGTAGGATCTTCATTAGAAGTATCTTAAGGCATACCAGTCTTCATAGGGTAGACATCCTCAAAGAATGTAGCATCACGAAACTCAACTATCGTGTTTACCACTATACCATCTATGTCAGATTTTAATACTAAAAATCTCATAGCTGTAGTGGTCTCAAGATAGCCCAGAAAGATACAATCAACAGTCTTCGGACCTAGTTTCTTTCTCTTATGTTCAGGGACAAGTACCTTAGCAAGGAACCCCCACACACGAAGATACTTAAGACTAGTCTTCTTGCCCTTCCATAACTCATAGGGTGTCTTATCCATGTGTTTCAGAGGGACTCTATTCAGAATATGGCAAGCCGTATTCAGAGCCTCTCCCCACATGTATTTAGGCAGGCCAGAGTTAATAAGCATACTATTAATCATATCTTTAAACGTTCTGTTCTTTCGCTCAGCAACCCCATTAGACTCAGGTGTGTATGGTGGGGTAACTTCATGAACTATACCATTGCTTGCACAAAATTCATTAAAAGCGTTACTCGTATACTCACCACCTCTATCAGATCTCAACCGGTTAAGTACCTTACTAGTTTGTTTTTCTACTTCAATTTTATATGTAATGAATTTACTAAGTGCTTCATCCTTATGTCTAAGTAAATAAACATAACAGTATCTACTACTATCATCTATAAAGGTAATGAAGTATCTAAACTGGTCCTTAGTCAACACACCGCCAAATTCACAAATATCAGTGTGTACTAAATCTAATAAACCTGAATCCCTAACAATATTATGAAAAGGTTTCCTTATTTTTTTAGCAGACACACATACTTGACATTTAGAATTCTTATCTATAGTGTGTTTTGGAATCAACTCTAAGTTCATCATATTTTTAAGAGCACCAAAATTTAAGTGACCAAGTCTAGCATGCCATAAAGTTGAAGATTCAACACAGTTAACAGAAGGAGTAATATTATTAGTCAACGCACCCAAAACGGGCTCAGCATTTATTACAAATAAACCATTTGACAAGTAACCCTTGCCAAAAAATGTACCAGTATGAATAAGAACTACTTTATTACATTTGAGAGAGACTTCAAAACCATTAGCTACTAAATAGCTGCCACTTATTATATTTCTACGCATGTCGGGAACATGATGCACTCTCGTTAGGGATAGAATACGACCCGAAGGAAATTTCAGGTCCACGTTTCCTACTCCATGTACTTGAGCGGCACTTGCGTTCCCCATCGTCACTGTCAAGCTATGACTCTGTTGATAAGATACAAATAAACTAATGTCAGCACAAATATGCATATTAGCTCCAGTATCAATCAACCATTCATTTGACAGATAAGTGGAAAATAGTACATGGATGTAGGTAACATACCGGTCAATGTTGGTTTCAGAAGCCAAAGCCTCACCAACAACCATGTTCGCTACAGGTCCACTTGAGGTTCCAAGCACAGCATTCGCTTGAGCTACAGCCTCGGCTTTCTTCGCTTTCTTTGCAGGGCAGTCCTTACTTCATTGCCCAACCTGCCCACAAGACCAACATGGTTCGTTTGCCTTTGGTTTCTTGGCCTTATCCTTGTCATTCTTAGGTTTATTACTATTACCCTTCTTAGAGACAGCCTTCCTTTTCTGTCCTACAGTTGCTACATTCACCTTCGAGCTTCCATGCTCAGTCGGCATCACATGTCCCTGTTTGGACTTGTGTTATTCTTGCACCGAGATGTCTAGCATAAGGTTGGTCCAGGTGATCTCTCCTTTCTGTCTTTTCAGGGAGAGAGAGAACTCTTCCCAAGACTTTGAGAGCTTTTCAATCACACTCATCACCTTAAACTTTTTGGGGAGGTCCATTCCGGACTCCTTCAAAGCATGCACTATCATCTCGAACTCATGCACTTGCTCAGTCATGGACTTATTGTCCACCAGCTTGAAATCAAGGAACCTAGCCACAGAATACTTTTCCAGACCTTGTGAGTCAGTATTATGTGTCTGGTCCAGCTTCTTCCATAAGAGTTTTGCGATGTAGGCATCAGAGGAGTACATATCAAACAAGGTGTTCGTTAGAGCATCCAAAATGGCCGCCCTAGCCACCCCATCCTTCTCAGCCCACTTCGCAAAACCCTAAACTGATTCAGCCTTCTCTTGATCCATAACCGGCTTCTCATATTCCACAACAGGCCACAAACCCTTTACAGTCAACCACAACTTCATCCTTTTCTGCCAACGAGAAAAGCCAACGCCTCCATTGAATTTCTCCGGCAAGCCAGTTAATTCAACGGGTTGTGGAAAACTATAAGTGGTCCAATCTATGACCCCAGCAGATGCAACCGAACTACCGCTAGCAGGAATTTCACTCTCGTTAACCATTATGCTAAATACTATATAACGGATTATCTCTTCAAGAATGTTGGAAATATTAACTAGTACAGCAACATAGAGGCAGTTATATATCGTATTTAACAAGTCAAGGCCAAGCACGCAATTAACGAAACAAAACACGAAGGTATAAAACATGCATATCAGTAACTGAAAGAACAAAGGAAAGACAGAAGACATACCAGTAGCCATAGCTATATCAGTATATCAAACAAGTAAAAGAACCAGATGAGTCGTCAGGCCTTGCTCGAAGTCCTGATTGCTCTTGAAGAGATAATCGCCCCCACTTACTCGGTGTCAGGATGCTAGCGATATTCTTCCAGGATAAAATAGCTCCGAGCGATATGATCACAATAATCAGTATGCTCAACTTCGACTGGCACCTCTGTCGCCGGAAAAACCTTAGGTAAAAGAAACTCTGGCAGGAGGAGAATAGAGAGTGTAGAGAAGAGAAGAGAATGTAGGGTATGATATATATAAAATCAGTAGCTTAGCTCTCTATTTATAGGAGAGGCCAAAACGTAACTGATACCACCCAATTAATATTGTGACTCCCATTCCATTTAATAAGAATCAAACGGTCGATTTAATATAATCAAAACGGCTGTAACAGCTGATTTTATATTAAATAAATCGTAACAGTTACGATATATATTTATCCACATTATGACTTCCAATTAATAGAATAAACGCTCAGACTCTACTATCAAGACCACGCAGAAGTTACTGTCAACACGACTCGACAGTACCTTTAAAGTAACTGTCATCAGTTTGACATGACAGTAAGTTTATTTTCTGACAGCAACTTTGTTCCTGACAGTAAGTTTTACCTTCCCGATAGCAACCTTGTTACGACAGCACAGTCTAGCTCTCGAGAGTTTACAGGAATTTCAATCCAACTCTTGACAGCATGTTTATAATATTAAAAAATAATAAAATTCCTCCTCGCCCAGATCGCCTCGCGTACGCGAGACGCCGAGACATTCGCCCAAATCGCCCTTCGACCGACCCGACCCGAGTCGTGTCGTGGCGTGGCGAGGCAGGCGGCGGCGGCGGCGCGCGCTCGCGTGTGTGTGTGCGCGTGGAGCACACAGTAACACCATGCACCATCATACACCTTAGTAGTTGTATACTACCCATGTGTGTGATTCTATATAAAGCCAACAACCCCATTTATTTATTTCAATGTGGGACAAATACACATTCTCATTTTTCAAGCTCTTTCAAGCTACTAACTTCAACTCCATTTCTCTATGGGTTTCACTAAGAAAATTACTTAGACCCATATGTGAAAATTTAAGTCCTCATAGCAAGGAACAATTTCCAATCGTTAAAAACTGGAATTAACATCAAGAACATAAAATAATTATGCTCTAAAAACTCCATTTTCTAACACATTCTCTGAAGGAGTGTTCCCAGAAGAAGGAGAAAAAGGCGATAATTGCAAGACCTCATTTAATATACTATCTGGCACCTCCATGTCTTGCCCTCATGTTTCCGGGGTTGTTGGCCTACTCAAGAAGACGATCTTGACGTCAAGCTCTGTAAAGAAGCTCTGTAAGGAAGCTCGCAAATATCCTTCTTCCACTACAAGGATAATTGAATCAGACAAGGCTTTTTGCCCGTTGTCTGATGTCCTAGAAAACCGTTGTCTATTGAGCTGCCGTCTGTTACGCAGCTCAGCCAACGGACGCGTCCGTTGTCTGATTCCCTACAGACAACGGTTTTGGTCTTAGAAAACGTTGTCTGAAATGCTTGAACAACAACGGCTGTTGTAGAAACCATTGTCTGACAAATAAATCAACAATTGTTTATTAACTAGAAAATGTTGTTATTTTAATTTTCAGACAAGGCTTTATTTTCCAAAAGAGTGTTGTGTGATCTAAATATTTACGACGGTTTTAGTAGAACAACCCCATTGTCTTAATAGTTTAAGACAATGGTTTCCTTTCTACAAACTGTTGTAGGTACTTGACTTGCACAATTGTTTTCTTTAAATACCTATTGTCTGAGAGCTGTTAGGCAACAGTTTTTGTTTCTAAAACACTTGTTTCTGATTTTGATAGACAACGGTATTGGACAAAAAACTGTTGTCTGAAGTGTTTACGACAATGGTTTAGCATAAAATACTTTGAATTATTTTTAAAACAACAACGGTTTTTATTAGTATATTGCTTGTAAAAAATCTCTATGGACAATGGTTTGAAATCAAGTATCTGTTGTCTGATGTCTTTACCACAATGGTTTCATATGCTTGTATTGAATTAATGTATTTGGACAACGGTTTTTTTTAACAAGAAGTTGTTACCTAGCTTAATAGACAATGGTTTCATAGAAAATTCAACACATTGCCTAGTACAATGCTTGACAACAGTTTTCATTATAGTCCAATTACCTAAAATAACAAGAGACAATGGTTTTATATAACAAAATTAAAAAACCAAACTGGCAATATAAAGAAGCCAAACTAAAACCAAAACAGCCATTCCATTCCATCGTATTCAATAAACCATTACAACCAACACATCCAACCAAGTAAAATTCACGAACTAATTAAGTTAAATAGACTCAAACCAACATCAGATTTTCGGATGCACATACCCCAAAAGTAGACTCAAACCTTCACTTAAGTTAAATAGTTAAGCCATTACATGTGCATCAGAAAATTTGCGGTGCGTGGTTACTAAATGTGCAAAGAACCTAAGAAGTCTCTTGCTTCATGAAGTACTTCGCCCACTCGATCCTGATTTCATTGAGATCATCGACTCCATAGGATAAGCTGCCCCTTCGTAGCCACTGAAAGATTAAACTATATTATCACCAGATTTCAACATAGAAAAGAAGAACACAAAAGATGACAAAATTAAAAAATTTATACCTTTGAAACAAATTTGAGCTCCTTATCAAGACATATTTCCTTCATATATCGCATGATAAACAGACCACAGTCCTTGGTCCCAGATTGGAGAGGAACACCCTGAAAAATATTTATATAAATATTAACTCATATATGAAGCAACAATTACAGATATATATCCATACATATATCCGAGAAACTAATATAAGAATAACGGGCGGCCAAGAAATAATTATACCGCAAGATTCTCCCATATGATCTTCTTCTTCGCAATCTTCTTCCCAGCATCCTTGTAAAGATTAATGGCACTACAAAAAAAATATAAATTCGCATTACGACATTTCTCATTAATATAAAGAACAGAAATAATACTATCACACTCACTTGTCAACCACTTCTGTCCATTCTTCGACTGCAATTCGACGCTTCAATGGGTCCATGTGGTAGACTAATTGTGACTCGGGATTAACAGCGGTGAGCGCCCAATGGTTCTTACAATGACCCCGTCAGAAACATATATATTGTAAATTAGGTATAATATTAGAAGTCAATTATTAGCACTTAAACATGTAATAAAATTATTTTTCTTTGGTAGTGAAGAAATGCATATTTGAAAGTAATACAAGTCCAAAGAATAATATTTGTTACGACTGAGATGCCCATTTTGATATTAATAACATAGACGGTGAAAATTAAATTAGAAATACAATTACTCACACATTATTATATGGCAAAAGAAAGAGCTGGCCTGGTTTGGTAGTCTTGAACCGTTCAGCAAGATTACGCGACCTCTCCCCTGCTGTACCACAACCTTTAGAGCCAATGACAGCAGGATCAACAAACGATATCATGTCGGTCATCTTGTGCTTCCTCAAATAAATATGCAGTAAACTATACATAAAAAAGTAAAGAATTAGGCACTTTTACGATATAACTTTGAAGTTGTCTATTTTTCCAAAAATTAATATTTGAGTTTACAAGTCAGAAAACTGGATAAATTCGCAAGTATAAGGTAAGATCCTAATTATTGAAAATTTAACAGTACTTAATAATACTTACTTGATGAAATAGCAAATGGTTGATCCTGATATTTCTCCTCCAAAGCACAGAGCATGCACGTCGGATAAGAACATAACATTCTTCTTAACTGATCCAAAAGCATCTTCATGTAATTTAAAAGCCAACGTACGACCATCATTTAATGTGTCACTTGCCCAGAGCCACAAACGCTTTAGTGACTGGTGGAATTCAGGACCCATCTTAGCGACCAACTCTGGTTGTGAGACGCATTCAGCCACCTTTTTAAACTTCTTTTCAGTAAGTTTCTTCCCTCCCTGAAAAAAATTAGGAATGCAATTATGCATACTAGGATGAAAGAACAGAATATCCAACGGAATGTAAACTGAAAGTAAGTACTTAGTCTTTACTTCTAAAGACTTCTAATATTTAAAGCCAAGAAAAAATAATTGAAAAGGTTATATTCAAGTTTAGTAGTTAACCTTCAGATTTCCTTTCACTGGAGCAGTATTTGTCTTCACTTTCAAAATATTGCTTTTCGGCCATGCAATGTACGTTCCGACAGCTTGTTGCACAGTCAAGATTTCATCATTGATTGGATAAGGAATCGGTGCATCTCCATTCATTACACGAGTAATCGAGACTCGTGCATTCTTCTTTCCAAGTGGCTTGCCATGAACAACATCACTTTCCATATCAACTGTTGCATAAGCAACAACATTGCTCGAGCCAGCTATTGTCAACTCCCAATGATAATCACCCTCATCATTGTCAACAACTTCAACAGCCTCAGCCTTCTTCCCCCCATCAAACTCCTCTTCAACAGCCTCAGCCTCTTGATCAGCCACGAGTTCAAGTTTCTTCTTTACACCTTCAATTTCCAAATTATTAACTTGCCCCCCCTTGGAACAACTTTCCTGTTGTGATCCAATATTCAGGCTCCCATCAAACACAACATTTTTTGCATGTAAAGCGGCATTCATCTTTTCCATTTCTGCAGCCCAAAATGCATCGCGCTCTTTAATAATCTTGTCTTTTGCCTCTGCCATGTACTTCTGAATTCCCTCTTGGATCTTTTCCTCAATCGACTTGCCTTTCCTTTTCTGTTTTGGAAGATCAAAATACACAGACTGCTTAACATGGCATCCCTGGCCACGTACTCGTCCTCGGTGCTCAGGGTTACCGAGCACCTTGGTCAAGACATCCTCAGTGCCTTCCAGTGTCACTTCCCCAGCACTGACTCTCTTCTTCATCTCAGCCTAAAAAAATGAATAAAACATATATTAAGTTAACTAACAATGCATATATTATGCTCACAAGGAAATTGAACCACAATAGAAATGAATAACATACAATATTCGCAGCAATAGTAGCAACATCATTTGACTTGAATTTCCCGTCTTTATCCTGCCGGGCAAGAACCCAAGTATCGGATCGATCTATTTCAAATTCAGGATCACCACCAGACTACAAGTATGAACAGACAAGGAAATTAAATATCAAAACATAATCAAACATGTCATGGGAAAAATAATATAATGTATAAAGATCACTAACCAACTCCTGTTCCAGGTTGGCATAACCCTTCCGAGACAAGTAGTGATCGTACTCATACATACCCCTTCGCCTTTTCTGCTCGGTATGTACCTCCTTCATAAAAACACAAAAGAAGTTATCAACAAAGATGTACCACTAAATATATTTGGTTTTATGTAATCACGCTAAACAAATTGAAAATCTTACAAGGAACTCATTAGATAAACGGTTGGCAACAAACATGTCCCAGTGCGGCTTCTCAATGAATGAGTAGTCAGCTGGAGGACTTTCTAGCAACTCGGGCTGATCACGATATGCCAGGACATAATGGGTTGATAAACGGCTCTTAAACTCCCTCCATTTTTGGCACGCAGAATTAAGCACCACCTTCCTCGCTGTTGATGGTACATCAAATGCCATCTGGTACAAACATAAATCAATTAGTCAAGATTCAAGAATAAAAAATACACACAGTGAGATTGTATTTATTTTACCTGAACACAATCCCAAATCTTTTTTTTTCTTTCAGCCGGAACTTTTTTCCAAGAATCATACCAAATCGGGGCCTTAGACCTCCCAAGAACCCCGATATAAGACTGCATCTCTGTGGCTGCCTTGCCGTACGGCTCCCCTTTTGCATTAAAATTCACCGTTAACTTGATGCCCAACATCTTCCGCCTAACAATCCTATGCATTGTAACAGCACCCCGTTTTAAAAGCCTAAGTCCCTCGGTTTTGGTAGGCACGGGTTCTGCCTCTCGTTTCCTCTTCTTCGTCTTGGACAGTTGCTGTTGCAGAGTTGTAGAAATAGCCTTCTTCTTTACCGATTCAGGAGAGGACTTAGTAGAAGTAGCCTTCTTCTTTACCGAATCAGGAGAGGACGTAGTAGAAGTAGCCTTCTTCTTTACCTCCTTATTTACCGCACCAGTGTCCAGGCTACTATTCCTCTTTAAAGCCTTCATAAGGCAAGACGCGGTTTTATTTGGAGCAGATCGTGTCTTCTTCGAAGGCGCCATATTAATCTACACACCACATAAATAATATTAGGATATAGCAAAAGCAGGTATGAAGGCTCATTGAAGGTGATGCATTATACATGCAGGCTCATTGAAGTCAACTACTGGGATGCAGCACACAAGTCACACAACCAAGGACAAAAATAGCAGAAACAAAATTAAAACCAGAAACAAAATTAAATTAACAACCTAACTAACGCCTTGTTCTGAGCTTCTCTTAAGATGGAAAACAGATGGAAGACGAAGAAAGTGGAAAATAAAAAACTTGACATAAAAACACGCATATTAAGGTTAAAAACACAAACAGGGCTAATATCTAGCCCCCTAGTTCTAATTTTAAAGACAAAGGTAAAGGATATAAATTGGATTAGATCCCTTAAAAACACGCATATTAAGGTTACTACTAGTATTAAGGATGCCACAGATCACACATATGTAAACAAGATAATATTAGATCTGATGTGAGATGCACATGCACATCAGATCTAAGAGAGACGGTGAGAGAGAGAGTGAGAGAGATAGTGAGAGAGAGAGTGAGAGAGAGGTGTGTACCGATGATGGAGACGGAGACGGAGACGGATACGGAGACGGAGAAAATTTGGGGAATGAGGGTTTTTTAAATCACCGGCGATGGAGACGAGAGTGAATTGGGGGGAAATTTGGGGGGGAAGAAAGTGAATTGTGTTTTGGGAAATGAGAGAGTGACCTAGATGATTAAACCCGGGAGTGATAGATACAGATTGATAGATAATATTAAATAAGATAATATTAAAAATAAATTGATAGATACAGATTATCATAAGATTTGAAGTATATGTGATAAATTATGAATATTTATTAAATATACTAGCATTTTGCCCGTACTTCGTACACGGCATCTTATTTAATTTAAAATGACAATACCAAAAATTTAACAAATTTGATTGATTTCTTAAAAAGATATTGTATGCAATTATATAAATAATCAATTCTTAGAAAGATGCTATTCCATAGTCCCTTCTTAGAGGGCGTGGCTTGTGCCGTGGGTCTGAGCTTTTAAGTATGCTATTCCATAGTCCCTTCGGAGACATCCGATAAAAAGTATGCTATTCCATAAGACCTTCTGGTACGTAGCATGTCTACCCCATGAACCTTAAGTTGAACAAATCAGTATATAACATCATCCGTACGGTTGGATCATCGAAAAATATTTTTAAAAAAATAGATCTTGTTCAATCGGTACCACACTTGTTAGAGCGAGTAGTACTTTTGGCGGATTTATATGATAAACACGTACAAGAATGATTTGTTTTTTTCTAATTTTTTGTACACATCACTCAAGTCATTAGATATTAACATTCGTACGGTTGGATCGTGGAAAAGAAAATTTTAAAAAAATATTATTCCAAAATCAAACTAGTTTGACCAAGTAGTACTTTGACAGTTGACCATTAAAATATCATACAAGAATGATTCCTTTTTTTCTAATTTTTTGTACACATCACTAAAATCAGTATATAACATCATCCGTACGGTTGGATCATCGAAAAATATTTTTAAAAAAATAGATCTTGTTCAATCGGTACCACACTTGTTAGAGCGAGTAGTACTTTTGGCGGATTTATATGATAAACACGTAAAAGAATGATTCTTTTTTTCTAATTTTTTGTACACATCACTAAAATCAGTATATAACATCATTCGTACGGTTGGATCATCGAAAAATATTTTTACAAAATTAGATCATATTCAATCGGTACGACACTTGTTAGAGCGAGTAGTACTTTTGGCGGATTTATATCATAAACACGTACAAGAATGATTTGTTTTTTTCTAATTTTTTGTACACATCACTCAAGTCATTAGATATTAACATTCGTACGGTTGGATAGTGGAAAAGAAAATTAAAAAAAAATATTATTCCAAAATCAAACTAGTTTGACCAAGTAGTACTTTGACAGTTGACCATTAAAATATCATACAAGAATGATTCCTTTTTTTCTAATTTTTTGTACACATCACTAAAATCAGTATATAACATCATCCGTACGGTTGGATCATCGAAAAATATTTTTAAAAAAATAGATCTTGTTCAATCGGTACCACACTTGTTAGAGCGAGTAGTACTTTTGGCGGATTTATATGATAAACACGTACAAGAATGATTTGTTTTTTTCTAATTTTTTGTACACATCACTCAAGTCATTAGATATTAACATTCGTACGGTTGGATCGTGGAAAAGAAAATTTAAAAAAAAATATTATTCCAAAATCAAACTAGTTTGACCAAGTAGTACTTTGATAGTTGACCATTAAAATATCATACAAGAATGATTCCTTTTTTTCTAATTTTTTGTACACATCACTAAAATCAGTATATAACATCATCCGTACGGTTGGATCATCGAAAAATATTTTTAAAAAAATAGATCTTGTTCAATCGGTACCACACTTGTTAGAGCGAGTAGTACTTTTGGCGGATTTATATTATAAACACGTAAAAGAATGATTCTTTTTTTCTAATTTTTTGTACACATCACTAAAATCAGTATATAACATCATTCGTACGGTTGGATCATCGAAAAATATTTTTAAAAAAATAGATCATATTCAATCGGTACGACACTTGTTAGAGCGAGTAGTACTTTTTGCGGATTTATATTATAAACACGTACAAGTACAGATAACCGATAGGAATAAAAAGTAGATTAAAAAATATATAGAGATAAATTTGAGGAGGATTGTTGGAGTCGAACTATACATTTGCATCTAACATGACTTAAGATAATTAGAAACTATGCTATCCCTAAATTTCACTCCCCGCCTCCCAAATTAGAAATCGCCGCCTCCCAAATTCTCCCCCCCCAAATTTCATCTCTCCCAAAATTTCACTCCCGCCCCCCAAATTCTCCCCCCCCCCCCAAAATTTCATCTCTCTGTCTCTCTCTTTCCCGATTTGTGTTTGTATACATCTTCAGGTACCACATCTCCCTGTCTCGAATTAAGCTTCATTGCCTTCGAATTAGGTTCCTATAGTACTGTATGTTTCGCTTTGGTGTTGTTATGTTGTTTATATCTGATGAATGTAGGAAAGTAATGCTGATTCAACTAGTAGCCACTGTTTTTTTCATATGTATTTGCAACAACAATGTCTATGGACAAATCTTTACTGTTAACACTTGTATGCTAACACTTCTGATAAAAGCTTTTAATTTCTCTCAATTTAAATGGAACTCCTTTTTTCTGCAGCACTTTTGTTATTTTTCTGCAGCACTTTTTTCTGGTGGTCAAGACTTAGCATAAGATTTTCAAATTTCCAAACACTTAGCATCAAGACTTAGCATTAAGTACTTAGCATCAAGACTTTATGAATTTATATTTTCAATTAAGTGCAGTTGCTGTTTGGTGTACATTATGAGCCTGCCTTGCTTATTAATCCAAACACGTATATGCTTATTATTGCTCTATTTTATATATGCTTAGTACTGGCTTGCTTTTGCTTGCTAAGAATATCATTTGATCTGACTTAATGTTATTTTACTTAAAGGATGAATCGATCGTGGGTAAAGGCTGATAGAAGAACAAGAAAGTTTGCGGACGGAGTTGATGAATTACTGTTGTTTGCATTTGAGAACGGATATGATGAAAACAAAATTAGTTGTCCGTGTATGAGATGTGCACACAGTAAATCGTGGTCAGCTCGAGTTGTCAAAAATCATCTTTTCCAACATGGTATCGATCCGACCTACACATGTTGGATTTGGCATGGAGAAATGGATGCAGAAGAAAGTCCGGTCACCGCTGAAAAGACCAACAGTTCAGAAACAGTGGATCAAATTCCGATGGATACAGAGAATGCAGATAGTGAAGATGATGCTTCCCTAGATTCCTCGGATTTATTTAACCATGTTCAATATGAACATGAACCCCTATATCCGGGATGCGAAGAATTTACCAAGATGAAGGCTTTAGTGAAATTTTACAATCTGAAATCAAAACATCAAATATCCGATTGTGGCTTCTCTGAAATGCTACTCTTGGTTGGGTCCATGCTCCCGAAAGGAAACACTTTTCCTTCATCATTCAGTGAAGCGAAGAAAAGCTTGTGTGTTTTAGGGATGGAGTATGAGAAAATTCACGTGTGTCCGAATGATTGTCTATTATACCGTGGCGAGAGGGATGAAGATGACACAAGTTGCCGTATTTGTAAAGCCTCTAGGTGGAAGTTGAACAAAAAAGGAGATGAATTACAAGGTGTTCCCGCGAAGGTCTTGTGGTATTTTCCATTGATACCACGCTTGAGGACTTTATTCAGTTCGCCTCAAACAGCCAAGGACTTGACTTGGCATGACACAGAAAGAATCAGGGATGATAAATTAAGACATCCAGCAGATTCAAAAACATGGAAAGAAGTTGATGCAAAGTGGCCAGAATTTTCTTCAGATTCAAGAAACCTAAGGTTAGCGTTATCCTCGGATGGATTTAATCCTTTTCACAGCACAAATATAGATTACTCTTGTTGGCCAGTTTTGATGACAATATACAATCTTCCACCGTGGCTTTGTATGAAAAGAAAGTATATTATGCTCTGTTTATTGATATCGGGGCCAAAGGAACCTGGTAATGATATTGATGTGTTTCTTCAACCGCTTATCGAAGATCTACAAAAGCTATGGGTAGGGAAACAAGTTTATGATGCATATAAAAAGGAGTACTTTTTGCTTAGAGGTATTTTGTTGTGGACAATCAGTGATTATCCAGCCTATAGTAACTTGTCGGGCAACATTGTCAAAGGGTATAATGGGTGTTCAGTTTGTGTTGATAATACAAAAGCTACAAGGTTGAAAAATTACCGTAAGTGTGTGGTCATGAGGCATCGGAGGTGGCTTCCACCTTTTCATCCATATCGCCGGCAGAAAAAGGAGTTTGATAACACCGTGGAAAATGAAACAGCCCCAGTTCCATTAACCGGAGAGGAGGTGCTTAAAAGAACACAACATTTAAAGGGCCATGTGTTTGGTAAGACACAACAGCAGCCTCGATTTAAAAAGGGCGATGACAGACCTATTTGGAAGAAGGTATCTATATTTTTCGATCTTGAGTATTGGAAGTTTTTGCCTGTTAGACATGTTCTTGATGTGATGCACATGGAGAAAAACATATGTGAAGCTTTACTTGGTACATTGCTTAATATCCCAAAGAAGACAAAAGATAAGAAAGCTGTCCGTCTTGACATGGCTGAAATGGGAATCAGAACAGAGCTAAGGCCAAAAAAACCGGGGAAAAAGGAGAAGTTACCATTAGCGTCTTGGAACTTAACTCATGTTGAAAAAAAAGTTGTTTGCTCCTCCTTTCTTGGAATGAAGCTGCCTGATGGTTTTTGTTCTAACATTAGGAGGCTTGTATCAATGGAAACTCTCCGACTTACTGGAATGAAATCTCACGATTGTCATATGATTTTGCATCACTTGCTCCCGATTGCAATTCGGTCCTCACTGGAAAAAAAGGTAAGGAACACTGTCATTCGGTTTTGTCTCTTTTTCAAAGCAATATGCAGTAAAGTTATAGAGGTCGATAAGTTGGAGAAAATGCAATCACAATTAGTAGAAACTTTGTGTCACCTAGAAAAATACTTCCCTCCTTCGTTGTTTGATGTAATGTTTCATCTATCGGTTCATATTGTAAGAGAAGTGGAGCTTTGCGGACCAATTTTTCTTAGGTGGATGTACCCGTTTAAGAGATATATGAAGACATTCAAGGGATATATAAGAAATCGGGCTCGTGCGGAAGGCTGCATTGCAGAGGCATATATCGCAGAGGAGGCAGTTGAGTGTTTGGTTGATCATGAAGAAAGGACTATTGGGGTGCCCAAAAATGGTGGGCATATGCAAGACACCACTTCGAGGCCATTATCTGGTGCAACCATCATCACCCCGAGCAACACTGATTTGCACGCAGCACACTTATGCGTCCTACAAAATACTACTGCAGTTATGCCATTTTTTGAGTAAGTCAAGAATTGTTTATTCATTATGTCTTTCATTTTCTGCACCTTTTTGACATTAATAATTTTCTGCAGCGAACACATGTCATTCTTGATGTCCAAATTTCCGGAACATGAAAATGATGCAATATGGCTAAAAAACAAGCAAAATGACACATTCCCAAATTGGTTCAAAGAGAAGGTATTATGTGCATTTTTGTTAAAAATTAATGCATTTTTCTGATAAAAATAGCTGACATGAATCAACAATTTTTTGGCAGATTGATTTGGATTTAAATGCTGGAGAAGAGGTACCGATGGAGCTAAGATGGATTGCAGATGGGCCTAACAAGGATGTCCCCACATTCAGTGGCTACAAAGTGAACGGGGTTACGTTCAGTACTAAAGATCGGGATGACACGCGTCAAGTTCAATGTAGCGGCGTCTGTGTACAAGCCGATACAATGATTGTGGAGGGTAAGGATAAAAATATTGAGCATGCTTCACAACTATTTTATGGAGTTATAACAAGTATATGGGAGCTGGATTATGAAAACTTTAGGATCCCTATTTTTCGGTGCAAATGGGTAGATTTGAACAGAGGGACTAAGGTAGATGACTTGGGGTATGTATTGGTTAATTTGAATAGGTTGGGGTTTTTAAACGAACCATTTGTGTTAGCTAAACATGTCAAGCAAGTATGTTACATAGACGATCCCCTTGAGAAATTATGGTCTGTGGTGTTAAAATTACCCGAGAAGAACTACTATGAAGTTAATGATGAAGAAGATGAGGGATCCGTAGAGGTACAACTTGAGAATGAGTGTTTTGTGCCTAATTTACCGGATGTTGATTTCCTTGAGGAGGATGACTATAGTTACATGCGAGATGTTGATGAACAAATTTTACTTTCTTAATGTAATTTTATTTATGTACTTTGAATGGTTGGCTGCTATATGGTTGTTTGGTTTTGCCTTTGAAATTTCAAACTACAGAATGTTCTTGTGAATTAGTGTTAATGTATGCAGTATTGATTGGTTTTGCATTTGAAACTTTGGCAGGGGGTTTACTTCTTTATATTATTTTTTTAAAATTTTTTGACTATCAGACAACGGTTTATGTAAGCTAAACAATTGTGTGACAACAACATATTTAACAGCCAAAAACCATTGTCTCTAAGATTTCAATTGGACAACGGTATGCAGAAACTGTTGTGTGAATTAAGTATAGTCCACATACAAGTAAAACACTTGTCTGATTCTAACAACGGTTTACAAAACCATTGTCTGAAGTTTCTTCAGACAATGGTTTTGTAAACCGTTGTTAGAATCAGACAAGTGTTTATTCAAACTGTTGTGTGACATCCATTTAAGTAACAACAATACAAAAACACTTGTCTGTTTTTAACAACGGTTTATGAAACACTTGTCTGCCCTTTCTTCAGACAACGGTTTTATAATTCCGTTGTGTAAAGCCTCTGTTTTACTCCTTCGAATAGACAATGGTTTTAGAAACCGTTGTGGAAGTTCTTTCAGACAACAGACAGATTTTGCAAAACAAAAAACCGTTGTGTGAAACTTTCAAACAATGCTTTTACTGCCGACCGTTGTCTGATAAGTGTTGTCTGTTTCAGTTTTTCTTGTAGTGTTCTCTTGATAATACATTGATAAAATCTATGAGGTGTTGAATTCGTATGAGGTTCTTTTAATTTTATGAGGCTGTGTTTCTATGTATATTATGTTATTTCATTTCTGTATATTATGTTGGTTAATCTACTGGTCAGCTTTTTTAAGCACGAATATTTGGTGTCAACTGTCAATAATTCTGTTTCAGATTGCTGTGATTGATATGCGACTTAGTATTGTTGCTAAGCTTTTTTGTTGCTCTTTTCTATGGAACCTTTAACTTTAGTTTAGGTTGCTCCAAAGATTTTAAACTTGTTGTTCTGATTTTTAACTTCTTGTTGTTCTGTATATATTGTTCTGATTTTATCGTGAATCTTGAATACAAGATTCCTCTTTTATCGTGAATCTTGTTGTTGAATGTTTCTTAAGTGTTTCTTGTTGAATGTTGATGCTCTGTAACTTCCTGGACAGAGACCTACTAGTAAAACTCTTAAATGGAAGGAAATCCAATAGAGATTGTAACCATTTTTGAATTACTAAAAATGTAAATTATTTTGAATTTAGTGTTCTAATATGATGTCTTGGTGAATATTGCCAGGAAGATGAAGGTAATAAGGACTCAAACCAATTCAGCTCAATTGGGATCAAGGGCACTATTGGATAGGGGGCTCAAGGTAACTCCTTCGTCAACCTCTATTCATTGTCTTGTATAGAGAAATCAAGCATATACCTTCATTACTTGTACATTTTACTTACTGGAAGCATCTTTCTTAATTTACAGAAGATGCCATCTTATTTTTCTACTAATTTCACCACTGCAACAAGAAAAAGACAGGCTCAACAAGACAGACTAATTATAGACATCTTATTTACAGAAGATGACATCTTATTATGTGTTATCCAAAGATAGGCTCAACCTATTGGGACGTCATTTGAATTTCTGTTGTGGGACGTCATTTGAATTTTTGTTGTGAGATAGTTCTTGTTGCTATTCAGACATTTTCCTATGTAAATAGAATTTATATAACTTTTTTATGATTTATTATTCAAGTTTTATGTTCCTTTATGCTTATTTATTGCATTGTGTAAGACTCATTTTTGATATATATAAACCATTGTGTATGAAATTGAAACACAATACAAGAGCAAAAAAAAACGGTTGTACCAATGTAAAAAGAAAGACACTAATTGAATGGTTATAAACGTTGTCTTCTAATGCATCCAACAACAATTTAAATATAAAAAACAGTTGTCTGTAGATGGCAAAAACAATAGTTCAAATTAAATAGACTATTGTGTATAATTCCAAACAACATTGGACAAATTCTACCAGAATGATGTGTGATTTCCATTCAGACAACGGTGTATTCAAGTAAAACTGTTGTTTATAATTCCTAACAACAATGGACAAATTCTACAAGAATGTTGTGTGATTTCCATTCCGACAAGTGTTTATTCAATTAAAACTATTGCGTAGCATCTAAGCAACAATGGTTTCTAAATCAATTGTTGTTGTTTCTGGATTACACAACGGCATCCAGAGATGAAGTCGTTGTCTCTCACTCTTTTAACAACAATTTAAAACTGTTGCGTTACCATCTTCTATACATCGGGTAAAAAACCATTGTCTGATTTTAATCAGACAACTACCGGATAGACAACGAGAAAAAAAGGAGATCAGACAACGTTGAAAAACAGTTGTTGGATCGAGTTTTTCTTGTAGTGTGATCTGTGACACATTCAAATAATGCATACTAAGGAAATAGGATAAAATCTAGCTATTGGTGACTTGTCAAATATACAAAACACCAAAGATAGACAAATAGCAACAAGGATAATTTGTTCTAAATATAATTTGTCAAATTATGCATATAATTTGTTAAATATATGTCTATATTATAGAACAAAAACCAAAATTCACCACTTCAGTAATGTGCTAAACATTGTGCTAAAATAATAATGTAGTATAATCTATTATATATCCAATACACCAACAGGGGGTTTCCCTGAGCAAATTAATTCATAGGCTCGGTCCTTCCGAACCTCACTCCAAATCTAACTCTAAATATTTGTAAAAATAATGTTATTCAAAGGGTTGACCCCTTGACCTTGCATAACTAATGCAACAACATAACCAGTTGAGCTGTGTGAGCATTTGATTTAATATTAAAAATCATTAGCAACATACATAAATATTTGTATAATGTATAATCCCAATAATTATACTACATACATACATACATACATACATACATAATTATATATGCATACGTACATACATACATACATACATACATACATAAATAATTATACATGCATACGTACATACACACATACATACATACATACATACATACATACATACATACATCCATACATACTTACATAATTACTTCGTATTAATTATACATGCATACGTACATACATACATACATACATTTATGTTATAAAATCTATTAATATGCATATTTATACAGATACATACATATATAAATTTCTGTGGATATATAATAATATACTATACATACATACTATATAACATACATACATACATACATACATACATACAAACATACATACATACATACATATATTTATGTTGTATAATCTATTAATATTTCATTATTTATAATCTATTAATTGTTGTATAATTAGTATGCATATTTATACATACATACACATGTACAAACATAAATACATACATATATAAATTTCTGTGGATATATAATAATATACTATAATATTATATACATACATACATACATACTATATATTTTTGTTTATATATATTAATTTGTAGATAAATCTCAGTTGGCTTACCTCAAATAATGTATAATTATTAATTATAATGTATATTTGTAGATAATTATACATTAATGATTATTAATTATACATGCATACGTACATACATACATACATACATACATACATACATAAACTTGTATTAACATTAACTATCGTAAAACTCATCAATCACATCTTTAATACGTAAACGCACAAAACAATATAACAAACACACATACACACACATACACACACACACACACATATATACATATATTATACATGCATATGTACATACACACACACATACATACATACATACATACATATATACATACATACATACATACATCCATACATACTTACATAACTATTAATTATACATGTATACGTACTTACATACATACATTTATGTTATAAAATCTATTAATATTTCATTATTTTTAATCTATTAATTATTGTATATTAATATGCATATTTATACATACATACACATGTACAAACATAAATACATACATATATAAATTTTTGTGGATATGTAATAATAATGTACTATAACATTCACTAACATATACCATATCTTATTAATCATTTTAGATCTACTGTAATTATTTACGAATTAATTATTATAAAAAATATCACAATACAAAAAAGAACCTTCATGCGTATATAAGTATATATGATACAAACTTGTATTAACATTAACTATCGTAAAACTCATCAGTCACATCTTTAATACGTAAACGCACAAAACAATATAACAAATACACACACACACACACACATACACACATACACACACACACACACTAATTATATCTATGTTATATTTCCGGAGGCTATTTAGGTATTGTAACACTAACATATTTATTACATAATAATAACTGATATGAACTAATATGCATTTATTATTATGTAATTAATACTTGTATTTATCTCTGTATTCATCTATGTTAACTCTATATATTTGTATTTCGAAGTACGGTTTTGATCTTAACAATAACCAATTTATTACATATCGTTCAAGTTTGCTTTTACAAAACAAAACATAGCGTAAAATATAAACAGATTTAATTTAACCAGAATTATCATTTGCATGTCACGATCGGGTATTGCATAAATTCTATTTTCTCACAACAATTGCTGCGAAGATATGAACAATCGAAGATATCAACAATCCAATCCTGCGTGATCATGAATAATTCATAAATATTTGTAATCTAGAACATGCCCGTGCCTTGCACGGGCTACAAAGCTAGTTTGTTCTAAATATAGAACAAAAAGATAGATGAAACTATAGTTAATACCTCATCAAAAAGTGAAAAATGGAGGAAAATGGATAAAGAATTGACATCATTTTTTCTACCTAATCAAAAAATATGAATGCACATCTATTTTAGAATAAGATTTAGAACAATGCATTGGGGACATGGTGCTATTTTAGCACCAAAAATCACTATTTGGTGTTAAATTATTTGTGCTATTTTAGCACAATGTTTAACACACCATCGAAATGATAAATTTTAGTTTTTATTCTATAATATAGATATAAAACAAGACATAACACATCATTGGATTTGCTCTAAAAACACACACTCACGTTACATGAAGATGAATTCGATTCAATTAAATAAAAAATTTATACACAAATAAGGGTTTGTAGCTCAATGAAACAATATACAAATAATTGACATAGGTTTGCTCTTCTCTTTTCATACAGGGTTAAATATCAAAGTGATCAATCAAGTGAAGATGACATATCATTTCACTCATCGATCTCAACGTGTTATCATTTGAATCACTAAAATCATAATAAATATCAAATAAATACCTCTAAATACGTGTTTTACACATTTTTCTTGAATGCTACTGGAACCAAATGAAGAGTCGTTGAATTCTAGCATTTTAGATCAAATATTTAGATTTTAAAAATTTTATTTAGTATTTATTTGTAATTAAATCAAAGAAAATAATGAAAATATTAAAATTTAGTAAGTAATTTTTTAAAAATCTGAATTTATGATCTGAAATACTAAATTTTAACGACTTTTCAATTGGTTGCTGTGTAGCATTCAAGAAAAATGTATGTATCTCAATAATTTTTTTTTTATTTTTCAAACACATATTTAGAAGTATCTATTTGATATTTGTTATGAAATTGTGATTTAAATGATACTTTATTAAAGTTGATGAATAAAATTATATATGGATTTTACCAATGTGATATTTAAGCCTTTTCATATATGTTCTCGTACATCTGTTTTAGAAAATGCGAAGAGAAGGATGGGCGGAAGCTCTTGCGGATCATGGATGGATGTTTATAAATTGGATATGGATATGGTTGGGTTTGTTTCGTTTATTTTTTTGTTTTTGTTAAGTTCGTCCGGCCTGTTAACTTAAATTCTGGCCCAATTCTAAATTTTTAAACTATGATGTTACGAACAAGTAACAACCAAGAACTTGTAAAATTTTTGAAATGGTTTTTTCTGACAATATTACAATAATTTCATATTGGTTTTTTAGCAGATATTTAGGGCTCGCTGAGGACGAGACCGGTCCGATTTTTTTTTTTTTGAAATCCGAAACATATATTAGAGCAAATCATTTTCGGCTAATACAATTAGGTTTTGTGGGAAAGATCCAAGCCAGACACGCTCATCACTTCCCCTTGTATCATATCTAGCAACTGTATGAGCTAAAACATTACCAGCTCTTTTTACATGGGATATAACAACACTAAAGAAGTTTACAGCCATCTTACGGATATCATCATAGATTAGATAAATTGGAGAAAGACCACTGCTCCTTTTCTTCACTTCTTCCACCAGCCCCAACGCGTCACTCTCCAGGATCACTCTATCAAAACCAAGCCTATGAGCTGTTCTGAGCCCAAATAAGGCAGCCTTGGCTTCGGCAATGCCAACATCCATACCCTCATTTGTCTTTTGAACTGAAGCTGCGATCAACTTACCTGTGTCATCTCTGAACACTGCCCCCAGCCCCCCTTGTCTCCCCTCCTTCACGTGAGCATCACAATTAACTTTTATCCATCCGTTTGAGGGTCGAGTCCATTTAGAGTTGTTGACCACTTGTCTGGGGGTAGCAGGAGCAGAAGAGAACACTCTCATAGCGTATAACCTGTAGTCCTTCACAAGGTTTAAGAAGCCGAGAGCTACCACCGTAGGGTTAACTACCTCTTGATCATACACAACTTTATTCCTGCATCTCCATGCTGCCCACATCAGCGCAGCAATATCACCAAACACGCTTTTATTGACCTTTTTGATAAGCCAGGACATGCGAACGTTGAAAGACTCTGAAGGGGCATCCCGAAGTAAACTTGCATAAGCACTCTGATCCCATATAACTTTCGATGCCACACATTCAAAAAGGGTGTGCATGATGGATTCTACTCTACAGCTGCATGTTGGGCAGGAGGTATCGACGACAATGTGTCTATAGAACAGTCTCTCTTTTATTGCCAGATTCCCATGAGATGCTCTCCAGAGGAAGTGACGTAGCTTTGGAGGGCCATCTACACCCCAAATCGATTTCCACAGGGCGTGGTCTAGTCTCCCCTCATCCAACACGCCCCTTTGGCACAGCCAGTACGCTGACTTGACAGAGAAAACCCCGTTCGTTGTAGGCCACCAAAACAACAGATCTTGGGGAAAATGATTTGAAAGCGGGATTTGGAAAATCTGGGCCTGAATTTCCACACTAAAGGTACTTTTCACTGCATCTATGTCCCAGTACCCAGCCTCATAATCGATTAAATCAGACACTCGTAAATCCAGGTTACTGTCACTTGATGGATTAATCACCTTTGAAGATTTGCCCGGTAACCATGCATCAGACCACACTTTAATGTTTAGGCCATTGCCAACCCTCCATTTGAGTCCCTCTAATAAAATAGATTTAGCCCCCCACAAGCTCCTCCACGAGTAGCTAGGGTCGAAACCTCTATTCGCTTGTAAGACATCACCATGCTTGAAGTACTTTGCCTTTAGGACCGAGTGAATCAGCGTTCCCGGATTATGATGAAGACGCCAGCATTGTTTTGCTAGGATGGCTTGATTAAAGCTTTTTAAGTCCCTGTAACCTTGACCTTCCATGCCTTTAGGCCTGCATATTTTGTCCCACCTCTGCCAGTGCATCTTCCTTCTAGTGCCATCAGATCCCCACCAGAATCTAGCCATCATTGCTTGAATTTCATCTATGAGGCTATCTGGGAGTTTAAACATGCTCATCATATATGTAGGGATAGCTTGGACCACTGCCTTAATCAAGGGTTCTCTCCCTGGATTGGATAGTAATTTTTCTTTCCACCCTTGGATCTTTTTCCATATTCTTTCTTTGAGGCACGCAAAGGTAGCTTTCTTTGATCTTCCTATAATAGTGGGTAGGCCCAGGTATTTTTCATGCCTATTTACCTCCCTAACTCCGAGAGTATTAATGATTTGTTGTTTGCGTTCTGCACCGACTTTTTTGCTAAAGAAAATTTCAGTCTTGCTTAGATTGACTTTTTGGCCCGATGCTCTTTCGTATTTGCTGATAATTCCAGCTATAACCGAGCATTCTTGCAAGTTTGCTTTAGCGAAAATGATGCTATCGTCAGCAAAGAAGAGATGGGACACCCTTGGAGCTCCTCGACAAATTTTAGCACCATGAATGAGGTTCTCATTTGCAGCTTTAGATAATAATGAAGAGAAAGCTTCCGCACAAAATAGGAATAAATACGGAGATATAGGGTCGCCTTGTCGAAGGCCCCTAGCCGCCCTAATCGGATTTGAGATGTGCCCATTGATTTTGAAGGCTAAGGACACACTTGATAAGCAGCTCATGATACGGTGAACCCATATGACAGAAAAACCCATTCTAAGCATGACTCTTTCTAGGAACGACCATTCAACTCTATCGTAGGCTTTACTCATATCTAGTTTTAAAGCAATGGAGCCATCCTTACCTTCTCCCCCCCGCTTCATTGCGTGAAACACTTCAAAAGCCAGCATAGCATTATCTGTTATTAGTCTCTTTGGCACAAACGCACTCTGGTTCAGGGCTATAATGTCACCTAAGAAAGGCTTCATCCTGTTCGCAAGGGTCTTCGAGATTATCTTGTAAATAACATTACAACAGCTGATTGGTCTGAACTCTCCTATACCCTTCGGCTCCTTACATTTCGGGATCAAAACCACACAAGTTTTATTAACCTCAGAGATATCAATTTCCCCGTTCCACCAATTCTGCACAAACGATACAATGTCATTGCCAACTACATTCCAATATTTTTGGAAAAACAGGGCATGCATCCCGTCAGGCCCCGGTGCCTTGTTCGGGTTCATTTGGAATAAGGCCTCCCGAATTTCCCCGCTGTTAAGTTCCTCCTCCAGGGATGAATTCATGTCTTCGGTCACCACCCTCTTAATTCCTGCCATAGCCCCTTCAAAATCAGATGGGGAACTCGAGTCGAATAGATCTCTAAAATAAATTGAAATTATACTTTCCAATTCAACCCGCTTAGTTTTCCAGACTCCCTCCTCGTCAAACAGGCCCTTTATATTGTTCCTGGACTTCCGTTGGCTTGCTTTGTGATGGAAGTATTTCGAGTTTTGGTCCCCATCTCGGAGTTCCTTCACTCTCGCTCTAATGCACCAGTATGACTCTTCCTGCATGTGGAGTTCATCCAACTCCTTCACCACATTTTGGCAGCTCTCTAATGTCCTAGCGTCCATTGGGCCCTTCTGAAATTTCCTAAGTTTTTCTTCAGCTTTTTTTATTTTCTTTCTTGCAGCCCCAAAAGTTGTCTCTGCCCACATCAGTAATTTCTCAGCACACGTTGAGATCTTTGTTTGCACATTTTCCCCGATACACGACCTCCAGGCCTCTGCTACTACCTTGTCACACTCTATATTCGAAAGCCATAATGGTTCGAATTTGAATTGCCTAGAGCCAACCTCTCACCCCGGAGCATATGTTGTTAGCACAATGGGGGCATGATCTGAACGGTATATAGGGAGATGACGAACGTCATGATCCGGGAAGAGCCCACACCACTTGTCATCTGCTAGGAACCTGTCCAGCCTTTCCCTAACACTAGTTGTTGGGCATTTACCCCTTTTCCAAGTAAACCAGTTACCTCTATACCCAAGATCCCTCAGAGCACAGTCGTCAATCGCATTGCGGAAAGCATCCATACACCTTTCACTTCTATTAGAACCTCCCTCTTTTTCTGTCAAGCTAGCAATTTCATTGAAATCGCCAAAAATCATGTAGGCATCCTCCCACCCTTCTTTCATCTTCCGCATAAGGTCCCAAGAGAGATTTTTATTTGAGTGTTCTGGCCAGCCGTAGAAACCCACTGCCCTCCACATCGGATTATTTCCCATACCCGCCACATCCACGGCAAAGTGGTGAGCCGAGAAGGACACCGTAGATACGAACACCTCCCTCCACCAAAATCCAATGCCCCCAGAATTGCCAGTACTACTGCAGCACACACCTTCACTAAACCCACATCTGTTACGGATTTTCTCTAAAGCCTTAGAATCGATCATAGTTTCCATTAAAAATACTATATTTGGCCGCTCTCTCCAGCACCAATCAGGGAGAGCATTGACTGTCCGAGGGTTGCCAAGCCCTTGGCAGTTCCAGCTTAATATTTTCATTGTTGTTCACGAGCCTGGTCAACGCCACGACTCGTTACTTTGATATAACAGTCACCTGTAGTAGTGTCCTCCATCCTAGCCCTCTTATCTCCTTCCCACATCGCAATATCCATAACAGTAGCTCCATCAGGTTCGCCTTCTTTGGACCCCTCTCCCTTAGTTGTATCCATCAACTTAGACTTTGAGGTTCTTTTTTTCGTCTCCATTTTATGTGTGCTGAGAAGTTCATTGCTCCCTCCCTCCCCTTTGGACTGAGATTTATCTTTGGTTATTCTTTTCCACTTTGAGCTTTTACCTTCCCCCGAATTGCAGTCCCTGCCCGTCATCATGGTCTGTTCCACCCCAGTGGTTGGTTGGGTTGAACTCATCGACCCCTCTTTCTGCAGCAGCCCCCCCATTACTTTCCCCGGTAAAAGGTCATCCACTAGCCCCTTCTTCTCCAGATAGCCCCCTTCTCCCTTATCCATTTTTAGCTCTTTCTCCTCTATCCCACCTGACCCCTCCCGGCTTACACATATCGCTTCTCCTTCAGTTGTCAGCCTACATTGTTTTCCCCCCTTACTTACGCCTTTATCACCCCCCATCCCAGGGTCTGCCTCAACTACATCCCCAGTCCTGTGGTCATCTTTATTCCCAAATTCTTTGCCTCCAAATAGCTCCCGTTTTGACGCCTTGAAAGAAGCCATTTCATCCTTTTTCTTTGTGCGTCCTTTCCGTGGCGTTGCCTTGAGCCACAGCCCCCATTCCATCCCTTTTGACTTCTTTTCTTCCTCCACATTCAGGCAGTCCCTTTCTGAATGCCCCATAATTCCACAAGCAAAGCAGAAGAATGGAAGCCGTTCATACGAGAAATCCACTGTGACAATTCTTCCGTTCCTGTCTTTGAACTTCTTATTCGTTCGAAGTGGTTTTGTAACATCAAGCAATATTTTAACCCTTCGGTACCTCTCCAGCCCCATAAAGTCTTCCTCAATTTCTATAATTTCTCCCATTCCTGAGGTTAAAGCTTTAACATGGTTATCAGATCGACAATTAAACGGGAGTTTGAGAATTCTTACCCAGAAGGGGGATTTGTTGAGCATCACTTTGTCTGGCTGTTCATCTCCGTTAACCTCCTTCAAGACAATCAGAATGTTATCAAAACACCACGGACGCCCTTTTAGCACTTTTTCTCTGTCCGCCGAATTTGAGAACTGGAAAGCAAAAAGATTTGGACCAAGAACCCTAATAACCATTTTGTTGGTAGGTGCCCATACTTTGACCATCGTGCGTTTGAAAGCTTCAATATTGAAAGGTCTAATTGAGTGTAGCCTCCCTATTAATCTGAGGCTCAGATTTTCCTCCGCCTCTGCTGTCTCTAGCCCTCCCAGATCTGGTATATCTTCATCATCATCCTGTATTTGGAGTTCTGTACATCTTTCTATTAACTCCTCTGCCATCTGATTGGCGAGAGTAGACTGAGAATACCCGCACCGCCGTATTAGGGTTATCTATCGAAAGTAGAGAGAGAAGCCCTTTCTTTCAAGGGAGTCTTCCAGGGTTGACCGGGTACGCATGTCCGATTATTGTATTTTTGTAGTTTAATTTTCAATCAAATATTTATATAATTCTTTTATTTAAAAATTATTTCTAATGTAAAAATGTGTACAAAATTATTTTAATTTTTTTGTTTTGAACTGATTTAAAATTGATTTGAATTGATCTCATAACTATTTGTAGAACGCGCATTTTAAACACCGATTTGGAGTTGGTTCGTTGCTTCGTTCTATAATCCAAAAAAGATAAAATTAGTCTTTTTGTCAATTTTTTTGGTCGCAAATGAATGACTTATTCACCTTACTACCACATTGACATATATTTTTTTTAAAATTTCGTTGATAAATTGACTCGTTGATAAATTTCGTTTGGTTCTAATTAAGGGTTTCTGGATATGTGGTTATACCTTTTTATTGGTTTTACGAATTTGTATGTTTTGCGGATTTAATGTCTAGTAGTACTGTAATGTTTGAATTTGGCTAATTCATTCTATTTACATTCGAGATTGGTTATGCTTGTTTTGGATTATGGCTGGAAGGAATGTATGTTTAAATGAACTATGGATGCTTGTAAATGAATGACATTGGTTGAATGAATGTCTACTTTTGTGGTGATGGCAGGCAATAGTTTTTACAATCAAGTTTTGTTTGTATAAATATGAAAAACAACGTTAGTTTCAAATGTCAAACATAGAAAATTGATGTCTAATAACTACATGCACAGCCAATTGTCAATAAAAATTGATGTCTACTGACAACTTACATATCGATTAGAGACAAAAAAACGATGTACTAATAGGCCTTGCACATCGTTTATCTTCATAAAAAATTGATATATTAGAAGTCTTAAACATCAACTGAAAACGATGGCTAAGGGATCTCAGACATCGGTTTTGAAAACAAGTAACCAATGCAATAGATATCTTTAATATCGTCTAAAACTGATGTCTATTGTTACATTATACATCAGTTTTCTTAGTATTTATCGATGTTAATAAAGGCTTAGACATCAATATTTGAAAAAAACAAATGTATATGTCGAACTAGTCCAGGTCTGCCATACGTTAAATAACATCTAAGACCTGTAATATAGCAATTAAAAAGTTAACGTCATGCAGTTGAACCAGGAAGAATGGACATAAACATCAGAAATTTATTTAAAACTGATGTGTTATATGTTACTAGACATCGGCCAAAAACCGATGTCTAAAATTTGGACCGATAAAGACATCGGTCAGGATATTTCATAGACATCGGCCAGAAACCGATGTCTATTAGCTTTTTTTTTTTAGTAGTGATTGCAACTTTCATTGAAACACACAAGTACTTCGTCGAAAACATATTTAGAATGAGTAATATTAGTGTTAACATATAATATAAAATCCATATAAGGCCTTCCTTTAACACCTTAAGATTTTAGGAGAACTGGTAACTTAACATGGTATCAGAGCTCTGGTTATGGGAGGTCTCAGGTTCGAGTTCCTCCTACCCCCAATATTCTCATTTATTGAAATATTGAAATTGTGTGCTATAGTGGGCCCAAAAAGGGACGAGATCCCCATCTAGTATTTAAAAATGACGAACCGAACGCTAGGGCCAAAATGGGCCTTTGAGTGAGGGGGATGTTAAGATAATATATGATCCTGGTAAGCCCGATTCCCTAACATCTTAAGGTTTAAAATGGACTGGTTCTTAACATGGTATCAGAGCTCAGGTTCGCAGAGGTCCCAGGTTCGACTCTCTGCGACCCCCAATATTCTCAAAATTTAATATGGACATGAGGCAATTTATGCTCCTGATAAGTGGATTTTATATCCACTTGGAGCGTTTCATATCGGCTTAAATTGATTAACTTGGCCTCAAGTATGTCGTGTTTTTTATTCGTTTTTAGCAAGAATGGTGCAGGGTTACTATCTTGAAGTGGAGAGATACATTTGCATGTTTCATGGTGGATTCACGCTTAAGAACTGAAGAATGGGAAGTGGCATAAGAATCGGATGAGAAAACGGAGGAGAAAAGAGCAAATTGTATAAAATTCGGATTTTCTGGGTAGGCTGCGTAATCTTCACTGTTTTGGCCATATCTGGAGTTCTACAAGTCCGATTCTGATGATCTTACAGCTCACGTGAAGAGGAGAAGATTTTCTACAAAAGTGAACAGTGACCAGGGTGCACTGCATCCTGGAGAGCGCGCTGCAGAACGGGAACCCTTCTGGAAATTCTGAAATTTTGTCCTGAAAATCCTGATTTACTGTTTGGGCCATATTTTGAGTTCTACAAGCCTGTTTTGGATGATCTTACTGCCCACGCGAAGATAACAGAATTCTCTTTCATTCTAAAGTGGCTCAGATGTCCAATTACAACTGGAACGGCCCATAAATACTGAAGAAAAGTCAGTTACAAATTTTCCTTCAAAACATAATCAGTTTAGGAAACGTATTTTGCAGAAATTCTATTTTAATTCTGTTTTGGTAGTTTCTTGCTGGAAAAGACTCCCGTGGCCTATATAAACACATCCTACCTATTGGGTTCCGAGGCATAAAACGTAGCGGATAGATGTAAACAAAACAAAAAAAAATCGAAACCCAAACCAGGATCCATGTATAATTATGGGTTAATTATGGAGATCAGAATCTCTACCTTAAGAAGCTTTACGATTCGGTTGACAGATGGAGATCCTAGCTTGATTGAACACCACGTATCCCGTATACAACGATCTACGCTCTATCGGTATCCACGCAGAAGCTCGAACGGAGGATGATGTGTACTAGCACAATAATTCGTTTTCTCTCTATTCTCTCTATCTCTCTAGCAGCTAGGGTTTTTAGTAAAAACGTATTTTGCTTTCCAAGCCACAAAAGATATTATATAGGAGAGACAAAAACGAAATCAGCCCTAATCCTAATTAGAGCCCATATTAATTCAGTTTTTCTAATCATTATCTAACTAAGACTTTCTCAATTAAATAATAACTGCATTACTGAATTAATAAATTCGAAATTCCATTTATCACATTAATTAAGTCATACTTAAATTAATAATAAATAATTCGAATTCTATCATTTAATTTAAATCCGAATTCAAATTAAATAATCCTCCGAGCATTCTATGTGTGTGACCCGATAGGTTATTATTACGTTGGCAACGATTTTAAAATCCCAATTTAAAATCGTAAACAAAGAGCGGCATCTAGTAACACATCATTGCTACCCAAGTAATAATAATTTAAATGGTAATCCATATTGAACCTTTCGTGATTAATGTTTCCATGTAATATAATCCCTTTAACCAAATATTATAGATTAAACTCGAGGCATGTATTCAGTCATCCTCTTCAACATTTAATCCAGGTTTCCTTGTTCAATGAGTAGACTATTAAAACAAATCATCATTTGAGCACGACCATGCATTTCATAGTCTCACTCAATCAAGAGGCCAATAATACCGCTCCTATTTATAGGAGGGTTAAATTCTTTATCTATCATTCAAATTTCTCATACGACTCATAATATACCCAATGTCCACTTTATCATCACCCGGTTAAAGGTAACTTTTAATGTAATCAAAATGTATTAATCCTCGTATAGAAATATAATGATCTCAAGTCTAAGGATCATTACACCATTATCACTGTGAGTCTTTCTAATGACATTATTAACATGTAGAATCTCACTATGGGTCTATCCAGTGCCATGCATAATATTACATGCACCTATGTTCTTGACTTTAGTATCATTATACCCATGACCAATGAGATGTGGTCATCTTGTCAACAAACATACTAATGTTTATGCATTATAATTGTCCCATATTCTTAATGCTCGATTAGGGATATTTAGGAATACTAACACTATTCATATAATCTCATTTTTAAGTCACATACTTAAAGATATAGAATACATGTTACATATTCTAAGGACATTTATTATTCTAATATTTATTTCGCAGTAAATAAAGAAATAATAAATCATTATTGAATAATCAATGAAACATAATCATTAAATCACAAAATAGTCTTTCCTAGAAACATAATTACATTGTCTCTAGGGCACTAACACTATCACTACCATCATAAAACGACTAACACTTCACATAACACAGAGAGAGAGCTGGAGATAGAGATTCAGACTTGGAGAAGGATTCCGAAGATCGTGACATCATTCGGAGATCTATATCTACTTTTGTTTTCTTCTAATTAGGCGACTCTATTACTCTAAGCATAATTATTATTCATACTTTGTTTCTTATCATGGTTTCATCAGATCCCATGATGACGAGCGGTTCGATTATGAACTAATCGTTGTCATGGGATTCTAACTGATTTATCTATGTAGTTTAGTAGTTTGTTTGCTTTAAAGATTTATGTGTGATGAATTCTTGATATCCTTGTATGGTTGTGCTTATTCTTCTTGGATGCGTAGCTAACATCTAAGTTGTTTGTTAATCTCTTGTGAAACGAAAGTGGATCTTGAGATTTAGAACTTGCCATGCTAGCATAGGATTATGTATGTTTTTGACATCATAATTTGTAGTGTTAGATGAGAATACTTATATTGCCCTATGTGATCAATATGGATAACTTGTGCTTAAATCGTTATGTTTTCAAATCTTATAGAGATATAGGGTCTAAACATAATTGGTGTCTACCCATCTTCTATCTCTTTTGTGGATGTATGAGTAGTTTGGTATTCGTATACTGAGAGGTAGCCTATACTTGTTTCGTGTTGTCTGATCAGATATTATAACCATCACATACTTTGATTAAAGGCATCAACTCTGAGCGAAGTAGTTAATGAAGTTAGAATCCCATGTTTTTTCTTGCATAAGTAATTCGATTTAAATTCTTATTAGTTATTTAATACTTAGTTTGTTAATTTACTTCCTTAGTTAATTTTAGATAATCAAACCCCAATTTGTTCATTGTCTTAGCAGTGAATAAGAACCATACATTGTTGCATAGGTACAAAACTGAATTGAAACCAAAACCAAATCTCTGTGGGAACGAACTTGACTTATATCTATATTACCTGTGACCACGTACGCTTGCGTGATTTTATGTTAACAAGTTTTTGGCGCCGCTGCCGGGGATCATCGGTGTTTTATTTTTAGTTTATGTGCTTGTCATCAGTGGTCGTTAGAGTTCACTGACTCGGATTGTTTCTTACATAGTCGATTAGTTCTATGTGTTTCAGGTAGCAACGGGAGAACTAGCAGCAGCAACGAAAGCATTGATGTATTATTCTCAACCAAAAATCAATGACGTCCAATTTAGCATTGTCAGGCCAGCTATTGCAGCTAATACTTTCAAAATCAAGCCTAGCATAATTCAGATGGTGCAAAATTCGGTTCAGTTTGGGGGTGCTCTGACTGAAGATCCTAACATGCACATCCGGGACTTTATTGAGATCTGCGACACTTTCAAGCTCAACGGTGTGTCAAAAGATGCTGTGAAATTGAGACTTTTCCCATTCTCTTTGAGGGATAAAGCTAAGGGCTGGTTGCACTCTCTACCAGCAGGTTCTATTTAGACATGGGAGGATCTTGCTCAGAGATTTCTCACTAAATTTTTCCCCATGGCAAAGACCGCAGCAATCAGGATCGCTATTACTCAATTTGCACAGCAATCTGGAGAATCTTTATGCGAATCTTGGGAGCGATATAAGGAGATGCTAAGGAAGTGTCCACATCATGGGATGCCTGATTGGATGGTGATTAACTGCTTTTATAATGGCTTGGGTGCACAGTCAAGACCCATGCTAGATGTAGCATCAGGTGGAGCTCTATGGGCTAAGAGCTATTAGGAAGCTTATGAGTTGATTGAGATGATGGCTGAGAATGAATACCAGAATCCAACTCAGAGATTATCACAAGGCAAAATAGCAAGAATTCTGGAAGTTAATACAGTCACAGCTCAGCTAGAGGCACATAATAAGAAATTGGATTCTATGTCAAAGCATGGGATGCCTTAAGTTACTAGTGTTTGTGAGCTATGTGCGGGCGCACAAGAGACGACTCAATGTGCCATATCTATTGAATCGGCGCAGTTTGTGAGCGATTTTCAGAGATTGCAGCAGCCAGCTCCCAACATCTATCATCCTAATTTCAGCTGGAGCAACAATCAAGGTGGTTTTCAACAGCCACATCAACCTTATTAACAATTTCAGGGTCAACAATATGGAGCTCAGCCATACAATTCTTTAGGTTTTCAGCAACAGCAGGGGCAACAATATCATCAGCAATATGCTCCAAGGCAACAATTTCAACAATCAAGATTTTCAGTAGCAACAGTTTCATGGGGATGATGGTCAATTTTCGAATGAAAAATCTGAATTGGATGAATTGAGGTTGATGATTAAAAGTCAGGCGGTATCTCTCAAGACATTGGAGAATCAGATTGGGCAAATTGCAAGTGCCTTTCTCAACGGACCGCAGGGAGTTCTTCCTAGTGACACAGAGGTGAATCCAGGAAAACAAGATGGCATGGAGCAGGTTAATGCTATAACACTCAGATCTGGAAAAGTCACGAACGATCCAAATTCAGCAATTGAGGATGAAGAAGAAATTCATGATCAGGACCCTACAAAAAAAGAAGAACATTCTGTTTTGTCGGAACCTGTGGTGGTTAGTGATGAGGAGGAAGAGTGTGAGTCGCTAGGCTTGGCTGATCTATGGGATTCTAAGGTGCTGATTGATGAGGTTGTTTCATGGTCAAATCTTGAGAATAGTGCAATTGAGTCTTTTCTTGAGGAAGATGCTTTGTTAGACTATGAGAGCAATAAAGAACTTCATGAGTTGTATAGGAATTTTACTTCTGATGAGATGTTAGATGAATTAAATGCTATTTGTTCTAAGCATGAAATTCAACTTGAGGATTGTTCTTTTGATACTAAGTCTATTGTGAAGACTTCTGTTGGTGAACTACCTACTTTCGTTCCTAATCCGTCTATTTCCACTCTTGCTCAGTCTTTGGTGGTTAATAATGAAATTCATCATGTTGAAGAAACTTCCAGACTCGATTTTAAACCACCAGATCAACTGAGGTATGTATATTTGGGTCAATCATCTACTTTGCCTATTATTATTGTTGCTAACTTGTCAGATAGTAAAGAGAACAATGTTACGAACACTGTTAAGGAGCAAAGAAGGCTGAAACTTGTCATCAAGGATGTAGCCCCGGAAAAGATAATTAAATGGCCATATAGAGATACGGTGTAGAAATTTGTAAGAGAAAAAGCCATTGCCATGTCTAGCTAAAGACTTTAAACAAGGCGCTTCGTGGGAGGCAACCCATATGTTTCGATGATTAGGTATGTTTCTTACTATCCCTTGTATTACCTTCAATTCAATGGGGACATTGAATATTCTAAGTTTGGGGGTGGTTTGGGGGATAAGTAGTGTGTAGTAGTTATTTGTGTGTCGTTTTGTTCATATAGATATCATATTTTGCATATTAGTAGTAATTCATGCATGTTTGTTAGTATTATTTATGTTTGTTTCATGTAGGACATTCTGTTATTTTGTTTTTATATCATGTGAGTCCATTTTAGTTGCATTTGCATTGGCATGCATATTTCATGATCCCTTAGAATGAGCTAATTCTGATTGGTAGGTAGATGTCTTATTGAGTGTGGTAATGATGAATAGAGGGTTGATTTATAGTTCTTAGGAAATTGACTTGCATGCTTCAGAAACACAATTTTTACACAGTCTCATCATTTGCTTTTGGGCTAGGTTGAGGTCATGCTTGTTTGGTTGTTTTAGATTTAATCACTTGTTTATATTTAGAATTTTCGTTATTCCCTTGATGGCGTAGGAGCACTAAAGTCTAAGTTTGGGGGAAAACAGGGATTTCATGCTAGTTGTTTTTATTTGTCAATAATGGCTAGGTGTCAAATGGCTAGTAGCCGGCTCATATTTATATGAGTAGTCTACGGTTGGAATTGAGAATTCTCATTCCAGATTGTATATATAAAAAAAGAAAAAAAAAAGAAAAAAAAGATTCAAAAGTTCAGTTGTTAAATGCAAAATTAATCACGAGTGAGCTCTTTAATACTCGAGTAATTAAGTCTGAGGGGACTTAGTCCTAGTAACCTAAAGCCCTTGTGGTTTGGGATTGCTGACCTAACGCTCGCTACATGGGTATTATTGTATAAACCTTTTGGGGTCTCATTCATTGCACGGTTAAATAAGCATGCGTATTGTATATAGTAATATATGTCGTAGTTGTAGTAATAAAGCATGGTTTCTGGCTAACTCAGATGAGGATAGAGGTGTTTCGAAGTTATGAAGTGTTTACAGTCTATTCTATTTATAAACCTGTGATTGTCTTGACGAAAAATGGGTATGATTTCGATCTAGTGCTAGGAGTATATCTGATGAGCATTGTACACATGCACATTTCTGTTCTTGTATTGTTAGTATACGGGGACTTAGTCGAGCTCTATTTGGATTTAGTTGCATTCTTTGAGATATTTTCTTGTTGATTGGTTTTGGTTAGTTCGAGGGGATCGTTGCATTTTCATATTAGTAGCATTCATGCATTACATTAGGTAGTATAGAGTCTGTTTATGCTTGAGGACAAGCATCGGTTTAAGTTTGGGGGTGTGATAAGTGGATTTTATATCCGCTTGGAGCGTTTCATATCGGCTTAAATTGATTAACTTGGCCTCAAGTATGTCGTGTTTTTGATTCGTTTTTAGCAAGAATGGTGCAGGGTTACTATCTTGAAGTGGGGAGATACATTTGCATGTTTCATCATGGATTCACGCTTAAGAACTGAAGAATGGGAAGTGGCATAAGAATCAGAAGAGAAAACGGAGGAGAAAAGAGCAAATTGTAAAAAATTCGGATTTTCTGGGTAGGTTGCGTAGTCTTCACTGTTTTGGCCATATCAGGAGTTCTACAAGTCCGATTTTGATGATCTTATAGCTCACACGAAGAGGAGAAGATTTTCTACAAAAGTGAACAGTGACCAGGGTGCGCTGCGGCCTGGAGAGCGGGAACCCTTCTGGAAATTCCGAAATTTTGTCCTGAAAATCCTGATTTACTGTTTGGGCCATATCTTGAGTTCTACAAGTCCGTTTTGGACGATCTTACTGTCCACGCGAAGATAACGAAATTTTATTTCATTCTAAAGTGGTTCAGATGTCCAATTACAACTGGAACGGCCCAGAAATACTGAAGAAAAGTCAGTTACGAATTTTCCTTCAAAACAGAATCAGTTTAGGAAACGTATTTTGCAGAAATTCTAATTTAATTTTGTTTTGGTAGTTTCTTGCTGGAAAAGACTCTCGTGGCCTATATAAACACATCCTACCATCATAAAACGACTAACACTTCACATAACACAGAGAGAGAGAGCTGGAGATAGAGATTCAGACTTGGAGAAGGATTCCGAAGATCGTGATAGCATTCAGAGATCTAGATCTACTTTTGTTTTCTTCTAATTAGCAGATACTCTTGGATGTTTTTGGGATTTGTTTTCTTAACTCAGTTACTATAAGCATAATTATTATTCATACTTTGTTTATTATCATGGTTTCATCAGATCCCATGATGACGAGCGGTTCGATTATGAACTAATCGTTGTCATGGGATTCTAATGGATTTATCTATTGTTAGATATTGATTCAAGTGATGATCATGATCTGGGCATTAATGATCAGATACTGATGCTGACGTCATCAGTAATACAACGTCAGTATTGGATTATTATCAGGACTAGAAGCTGGTCAGTATTTCGTGAAGATTCTCATCAGACCAGAGATCAAGGAAGATTGATTTGTCGGTTCCTAGATTATAGGAATGCAGCTATCATACAAGATATGCATTCAAAGATATATGTAATTGATTTAGAATATCTTGTAATTAATAGTGTAGATGTGTATGCTATATAAACACAGTTTAGGTTTTACATTATGTAATCGCTTACACGAGTTATCTTGTAATCTAGCAGCTCTTAAGAACATAAGAATTTCTTAAGAGAGTTTTGTAACAGTTTTATATCAGTATTAATAAAGCTGTTATTGATTCATACTTGTATTATTTCTGTTTAAATCGAAAATCTTATATAATTGTATTCAACCCCCCTTCTACAATTGTTATTTACTGGGCAACAATTGGTATCAGAGCAAACTGATTAATATTAATCAGAAACGATCTTAAGATGTCGACAAGCAAGTATGAAAGTATCAAAATTCCAATTCTCAAGAAAACTGAGTATCCAACATGGAAAGTGAAAATGATGATGTATCTGGAAGCAACTGATCCTGACTATCTTGATAGGATCAATGAAGGACCATTTCTTCCAACAAGACTAGTTGCAAGAACAGAGACTGTTGCTGAACACTATGTCATTAAGGCAAAGAGTGAGTGGACAACAGAAGAAAAGGCTCAAGTACTCAAAGATGCAAAGGTAAAAAATATTTTGCATAACAGTCTTGATAATGTCATGTCTAACAGGGTAATAGCATGCAAGATTGCAAAGGAAATTTGGGATACTTTGGAAACTCAATGCCAAGGTACTGAATCTATCAAAAGAAATAGAAGGGCTCTGTTGATTCAGGAGTATGAGCAGTTCGATGCTAAATCTGATGAAAGCCTTACTGATATGTATGATAGATTCCTGACTTTACTGAACAATCTATCACTAGTTGGCAAAGAGTATGATCTAGAGGACTCAAACACCAAGTTTCTCAGAGCCTTAACTGAGGAGTGGGATACTCAAGCTTCAATCATAAGGCATCAATATGATTTGAAGATGCTGTCTCTTGATGAAGTCTATGGGATGTTAAGAACCCATGATCTTGAGGTTCAACAGAGGAAGAACAAGAAAAATGTCAAAGCAAAATCTGTTGCTTTGAATGTTGAATCAAAATCAAAGGGAAAAGCTGAGGAGGTTTCTAACAGAAAGATCGAGTAGAGTGGAAAAGTCAATTCCTGATGACTCATCATCAGATACTGATACTGAGTCTGATCCTGATAATGATGATGACTCTACTGATTCTGATATAATGGAAATGGTTGCTATGATAGTCAAGGGCTTCAAGAAGATGAAGTTCAGAAAGGCTAGGAAGCAAGGGAAATTTCAAAAGAGAACCTTCAATGCTGATAAAGACAGGTACAAGAAGAAAGAAGATAAAAGCAGCAAATTTGACAAGTCAAAAATCAGATGCTATAACTGTGATGGAATGGGTCACTTTGCAACTGAGTGCAAGAAGACCAAAACCAAAGCTCTCATTTCTTCAAGCAAGGATTGGATGGACTCATCATCTGACTCTGAAGAAGAGAAAGTGAATTATGCTTTGATGGCTAAAACTGATGAGACTTTTGCTGGTGAAAATAAGGTATCTGAAATTTTGTTTGATTTTGATACTAATAATATCTCTGAGTTAAGATCTTTTTTAAAATCTCTGCATATTAGTTTTAGGAGTCAATCTCTTGAAAATACTAGAATAAAATCTGAAATGGCAGAGGTTGTTAAGAGAAATGATCATCTAGAAGCTGAGTTAATTTTCTTGCAGGAAGTTCAAGCAGAATGTGATAATGCTAAACACATGAAACTTGAAACAGAGTTTAAATGTAATGAACTTGAAATGAAACTTAAAGAGGCAAATGAAAAACTCAGAACCTGGACACATTCTGGAACAAAAACTCATGAAATTATTACTGATAAAAACTGGAAAGAGTGTCTAGGTTATAAGCCAGAGAATGAAAAAAAGGACAAAGAAGAGGTTGTTTCATCTAATCCAGGAAGAATTATAGTTGATGACTCAACAAATCCAAAAACCTACAGATATGTCACAGACAGTACTAAAACAAATTAAAACCTGTTAATTATGTGTATCCAAAGAATCCCTGTTAGGTCCAATAAGATTGTAGAAGGGGGGGTTGAATACAATCTGTAACACCCCCAGATCCGGGGTCAGGGATCTGGTCGTTACGGTTTCAATATCCATCCACAAAACCAACATAATTAAATTACAACCTTGTGACCCAAAACAACAACATAAAACACACCCGTTATAGTCCCAGAGATGAAATCAGAGTAACCATCATTATTATAAATCATAAGTTTGAGTTATTACAACCCAAAGAATTACAATTTTACAATTACATATTCTTTGCCATCCATTGGTATATGCCATATAATAAATACATTTGATGTTCAAATGCTAACACTAGCCTACCAGAAACTGCATCCTCAACAATGGTAGCTATGACCTCAGCGGTTAATCCTCTTACGGCTGACACCTGCCTATGCTGGGTACGCCTTGCGCGGCCATCTGATCTAGCTGTTGTTGTGATATAGATAAATAAAGCAAGGGTGAGCAATAGCCCACCAGAAATATAATTGAACAGTGATAATATATAACAGTCCAAAATATCTTTGAAACCATATGCCATGCATTAACGATGTAGTACCAATATAAGGTATGAGATGAAGTTACAAGGTAACTCAAAAATATATTTGTTTTGAATAAATATCTGCTATGCAAAAGATAAGCAAGATATTCTCAATTATCATAAAAGAGGAACTTGCAGGAAAAATATTGCAATTCCGGTTTCAACACTTTTTCACCTTGCCAACACCAACAGTGTTGCAGAAATTTCTCACTTTTAGAAGATGAACTAATACGGGAGCATTGCCGCGCCAGATGCCCTGACGTTTACGATGATCAGTCGTATGTCATGCATCTCATCAGTCGTTCTCTACATGTAGAAGGTAGCTCCGACGGAATTACTTATCTACCGCCCTCTGGAACTCCTCAGCCAACGGTTGGGCTATTGCTGGACCGGCGCCACTCGGCCACTTACGCGTCTCCTAGTTCGAATATCATCCATGACTCTGAAACGTAAAGTTCGTTCCCCTTTTTCCCCAAGTGTAACACTTGTTGATAGGACTCCACAAAGTAGTCGTATCTAATTGGAAAGGAAAATTCACCAATATTTCCCAAGCTGATGCTTGTTAATGGATATAAACTTGTTACATCAATCATACCCCTCGAGCGTTGAGGAGGTAACCAAAAGACTCATATCGATGCTTGAAAGAATCAAGATGTGAGTCACAAGATAGTTTTAGCAAGTATAGGACCGGGCAGTCCAATAAATAACATCGCTCAAGTGAGGTCCCCTTATATACGTTTGGAAGTTGAGCGAGTATTTAAATCTTCTTTAAGATAGATTTAAATGAAATTAAAGTTTTGGGAACCTCCCCTTGATAAAATAGTCATAAAAGACTCCGAAATATTTTACATAATATCTGAAGGTGAAGGATAACCTTTGAATAATATAAATCATTATAAAAAGAATTCAAAAGAATTTTATTAAACATTCCAAGAATATTTATTAATTCAATAATAATTACGGAATACTATTAAATCATAATATAGCTCGTAAGTAATCCTCGAATGAATATATAGAATTATTTATTAAATAAATCTCTTCTTAAATGAATATTTAAAATAATATTCATTGAATAAATAAACTTAAATAAATATTTAATATAATATTTACTGAATAAATCAACCCTTAAATGAATATTTGAAAATAATATTCATTTAACAATTTACATTCCAAATGAATATCCAAATAATATTCATTAAACAAATAATATTCTAAATAAATATCCCAAAATAATATTCATTTAACAAATAATATTCTAAATGAATATCCAAAATAATATTCGTTTAACAAATAATATTCTAAATGAATATCCGAATAATATTCATTTAGTAATCAAAACTTTAAAGGAATATTCGAAGTAATATTCCTTGAGTAAATAGAACTTCCAATGAATATTTTAAAATAATATTCATTAAGTAAATCAAACCTTAAATGAATATTCGAAAGTAATATTCATTAAATAAATAAAGATCAAATGAATATTCCAAATAATAATAAGTAAGCCAAATGAATATTTGGGAATGGTATTTGTCAACCAAATAACTCTAATGAATATTCAAAATAATATTCATTAACTAAATAACTCCAATGGATGATCAAAATAATATTCATTAAATAAATGACATTCTAAATGAATATTAAAATAATATTCATTAAATATTCCTTCACTGAGGTAATACTCAAATAACGTTCCTCGAAGGATTCGTAATCGAATAAAAATCCTCGAAGTAATAAATTTGTCGCTGGGATCCCTCCGGGTTTCCACGACTATTTATATATTACAAAATATCGACTCCCGGTCTATATTGAGGTATGAATATCATACGCCCTTCGCTAAGGGTCTTAACCAAACAATCCGGCTTATAACTGATACTTCATATATAGTCTATAAGCCGATATCGATTCAGGGAACAAGTAATTCAATATTAACTTGAAAGTAGGCATGCATGCTATGGCATATGTATAAAACAATCATCATATATATTATCACAACAACAGTTCCAAGTATTGGAAACTTGCCTGAGAATCGAGTGCGGGTAGGGGTAATGTGTCCCGGGTCAGCTCGACAATCTATAAACAATCAGAATATTTAAGATTAACCACTTAACGCTTATTAAAAGGCTAAGTATAAACTCCACTTAAATCGAAACATGTTTTCGAGTTATCTCGTTACGTCTCTTTTAGTGTAACTCTTTTTATCACCGATACGATCCGACATTCGTTCGTTATCAAGACATGTCATCATGCTTATACTTGGTATATACTTAAGTCGTATAAGTTCTAAGGTTGGTCGTTTACGAATCAAGATTATACCTCGAGTGTTATCGCCCGTTTTCTAAGTTATAACCAAAGTCATACCTTTAAGGGGTTCGTTCGCGTTTAACCTCGATTCAAACATTTTTATAAAATCAGAAAACGATCCATTCGACATGTGGTTTTCTCCCACACCTTCCTTTTTACCTCTAATATTTAATTAATAAGATTCGCCACTGATTAAACGACATTTAAGGGAATCAATTTCAGTTACGAACTTTCGTTTACGGTTTCGAACCACTTTTACGAATTTGACCATAACTCCTAAACCGTAAGTCCATTTCATACGATCTTTATATCAAAACGAAGCTTACAACATAATCTATCCTATCATGGCAGAACATGAAGCTGTACAGTGAGTTATAGCTACTGTGATGCTCGGTTATTAATAGTCTAACGAAAATTCGGCATTACGACGGCTATAAATCGAACGTTCTAAAAATCATAACAATCAATCCAAGCCACACCGGGCATACTATACATGGTTTTCATCTTAACCAGTCTAAGAAGGTTTCACTTAACCATCATAATCATCAAAACTCTTAAATCATCACTACTAACTACATAATCATGCTTTTATGCATATAACAACTCCATAATCTTAAATAATCTAAAACCATCAAGAACATATATAAAAATCAAAGTAAGATCTTGGGTTCTTAAGAATTATACCTTCCTTGGAGAGTGTACAAGCTCTAATAACCCTTATATAGTCCTTGTATGGCTTTAACAAAGCTTAAATCATCCAAAGAAACCAAGAAATCAAAGTTAGTTTCTTGAAAACACTATTCACCCTCATCTTTTAGGATTTTTTTGAAAATGGAAAACATGGAGTTTGAAGCTAAGATTTCTAGGAGATCATTTTTATGAAATATAGGACTCACCATAAAAATTTGGAGATCAAACAATGGTTGGAAGATGGATAAACAATGGTTGGAAGATGGATTTTGAAATCTTAAAACTCCAAAATTCGAAGTGCCTTCTTTTTGGGGGAAAAACAGTGAACTTCTCGAATTTATTTACCCATCCAAACGATCTTCAAAAATTATGAAATTAAATCCCCAACTTCACCTTGATGTGTAGAAGCTCCATGAATTATTTCATGATTTTTAGATGAGTAGAACCAGGTGAAATAAATCGTAAAGACCCCTGCCCTGGAAAATGCAAACTGATGGAAAAATGGGGGAGAGGTGGTGTTTGCTTGGCTTTGATCTTGCTCTCATCTTATCTAAAGTGAATTATTGAATGTCTTTGGATAATATCTTGTCCATAAAGTAGCTTTAATAAAGTTCTAGGTCATGCATGATGTAATTAAATGGACAAGTGTTGGTTTGTAATGGTAAGATGATGACAAGAAGCTAAGTACTTGGTTATGTTTGCTAAGTATACTAGTTGCTCATGTAACTACTTAGTTACTTGGTCTTATCTCCTTGTACTTGCATGAATCTTGATCCTCTGTTTGTTCTTTGCCCGGTTATTGCTCAATTTCATTGATCGTTCCGAGGAATATCTCAAGGATTTTTTAGTTAGAGTTTTACCGAAAACCTTCTTAATAATTCTAATACTATTCTTCATCTTTCTTAATACTTCTCGAATTTAAATTCCTTAATTCCCTTTTATAAATCCTTAAGTCTTGCAGTGTCTAGGGAAATCTCGGAGAAAATAAAAGTGCTCTTTTTCTGAATCCGACAGCTTTTACATACACTTATTTTCCTCCTGGATCACTAATACGAACTCAGAAATCCGTTCCGAATACCGGGTATAACATTATTATAATAATATTCCAAATTCCACCAAAATCACTATTCATCACTTATTTTTATTTAATTCCTATAATTAGGAAAATGAACCTGGTTCACCCTCGAGTGTTCCTTAACCTTTTTACGGAACCGCTGGGCTTATAATAGATATTGATTTGGATGACACAAGAATAATCTTACTTGGAGTAATCTTCTCATATTCTTAGGAGATAGATCATTCTTATCTATGTTGTCAACCAAAGGTATTCTGCATGACATATAATAATTGAATCCAAATCCATTCCATTCATTAAATAGACAGTCGTTACATCGCAGTCATAACCACTATTCATTCCCATATTATTACATAATAAAAAGTTTTAATTCTACCCAAAAATCTGGGTTCTTACAGTCTCCCCTCCTTAAAAGGATTCCGTCCCGGAATCAAGTAGAAGACAATTGGGTACTTGTTGGTTATTTCGCTTTCAAATTCTCTGGTCGATCCTTACACATTCCAATCTTTCTAAAGCACATCATACTGGTGTTACAACACACCCTTTATCCGTTCTACCAATTCTTTGATACTTTCGCATAACACATCATCCGGTATACGCTCTTGTCCGTTCTTATACTATTAACCTTATTGGTACGTGCAGTGACTTCGGTATCACTAAGGCGCTACGAATTCCGGAGATAACCTCACTCGTAATTTTTGCAATTTCCTGATCGCTTTAATCTTTGCAATCTCGATGTATATATATTTAGGTGGAAAAAATTTATCGAGAGATCACTGTGATTAATGAACATTTGTTATATTGCATAGTTAGTACAAAAGGGGGCCAGCCTTTAGTACTTGACAAGCAATTAAACAATTAATGGCATTCCACTTAGACTCCTATCACACAGACAAAGAGTCACGTAGTATTACCTCCCCTCCTTAAAGGGTTGTTCTTCTCAATTTAGAAGAAGATAAATAAGGGAGAAGAAAAGAACGAATTTCAAAGAATCATATATGAAAGTTTTCATGATTGTCAAAATATCATACTTAGAATTTACCTCTGAACTATAGAGGTTTATTAGAGAAGAGAAATAATCATATTCGTATCAAATTCCACTTTTTCGTAATCTCACATATCACATGTCCCTGCTATTCTGTCCATCATTCTATGGACCTATACTCTTGCTTGATATTAGCATCACTTACTTTTTGGAAAATCCTTCAACCTCTCAGGTTAAATCTTGGATTTCCCGCTTGACATTATTATTACTCACATTTCACGCCCCGACACTGGCTCTTTCATACTCATAATTCTAACACTATCAGGTTGTCATTCCGAGTGCTCGTTAGGAAAAACCCATTCATCAATCCATTCATAACATTTCTTGCTTCACATTCCATAATTATTTCCCATTCTTTTCTTTATCAATCACATCCATCTTATCATCTAGTTCTCATTCACTTCTATTATTGAACTCCACCGTCACCTTATTAGGGGAACGCGTGTTACCTTTATTCAATATACGTGGCACGTTTGTGGTCAAACTTTCCTTTGTTCAACCATCTAGATTTTTTTTTTGACCTTTTTGATCCATGAGTCTTCCTATTACTCAATCAATCTATTCCAAATTTCCTCGACTTCCCCCAACTTAAAGAGAGTTAATCCGTATGTCACTTATGCTTTCAATTTCAACTTTCCACTGTGATCAACAAACTTTGCCGGGTCAATTTTATACCTTTCTAGCTTCATTGCTGGGGTTTCTCAGGAGTCCGTATATCTAACTCCCTTATTGATCCTCAACTCTTTCTCATTTCTATCAGTCACTTGGTTTTCATTTCTACTATAATCACTTTATGCACCATCATGGCATTATCATTTCTCACATCATTCCAAATTTAAACCATCCAAAATAAATCTTGCCGATTTCTCTAACTTAGATCCAATACAATCTTTTTCTATTTTTCATTCCGACATTTCTGCAGTCGTTATCATTTAATTTCTCAGAAGGGTCACCATCGCTTATCGTTTACGCAGTGCTTTAATAGCTAAACATACGGGTTTCATAATTGTCAATTCAAGATCCTCTAGGAAAACAAAATAATCACTATTCCCTATCCATAAGGAACGCTTCCTGAACTTGATGTAAATATTACATGAAGCAGATAAAATTACAGAAGAGCTTCAAGCATCGTAGATATCCCAAGTTGACGAAATTATCAATCGTATATCTTCAGTAGATAACTGGAAGCTAACGGTTTACTTAATCAATTTCGTACCAGGTCCTGGTTTACCTCAACATAGGACCTCCTAATGCAGGTAATATGCTTAAGACGACATCAGGAATCGAATCTTTACTTAAACTACTCTTATGGTTGATTCTTGCACAATTATTAGAGGGAATGTAAATTCATCCACCACATTCTGACCTTCAAAGTCCTTCTCAATACCATTCCGTTTCTTTGGTATGAGCATTCATAATTACTCCTCAATACTTAAGGTGTCAGCCACCTCATTGGCCTTTCCTGATAATAATTTCTTGCAATCAATGTTTTCTTGATCTATTCAACTAAACTTTTTCTACCTTATCCCCATCACTGTTGGGTGAAAGTATTCTTCCTTAAATTCTGCTGAAGGAAAAAATATCCATCAGTCTTTTTCCATAAGTTATTGCCTTAATCCTTAAATGTGACTTTTATCCCGGCCAATATCCTTATCAGGTCTAGGATATCTTTTATCTCAGGTCTTTCTTGCTTTAAAACAATTTCAACCTTATTGGTTCAATCCATACCTTCTCATGGTTTCTTACATGCCTCATCCGGCATCATTATTATTATGTCATACATTCTCTACAAAACTTCCATTTTGAAACTCAGAGTATTACCTTTTTCCTTGTAAGGTTTCTTAGGTCATCCTCATCATTCTTCCTGTATTTTCTAGATACAGGGTGTATCAAACATCATTAATCAATTCTATAACAATTCTGTCCAAGTACTTTTCGAGACTCCTTTCCACAAATCCTTACAGGTTATTGACACTTTGGTCGATTCACTTATATCATCCAATTTCACAATGTCTTTATTAGGGGTGATGTTATCCTTTGTGCATCCCCCAGGGTTCGGCTTAATATATGGACATTATATCCTCAATTCTATCTTCAAGGAATACTTATATCCTGTAATTGGCAATCCAATCATATATCCTTAATAAAGGTCTCTTTTCAATCATTCTCATCTTAATCATCTATAGGTAGCTTAATGCTAACCTCTTCTTATGAATGTCGGTCTACATGACCTTCCAAAAGACAAAATATATCTATCTGCTTTTTCTTACAGGACTTGGTAATGGTAGCAAGGATGTTCTGGAAGATATTGGTCGTGTTCAACGTGAATCTCTTAGTGCCTAATGCTCCTTTTGAGGATAATAAGTTTCAGATAACATTTATGCATCATACTGCACCATCTTTGACAATCTTCGTAACTCTTTATTGGTCACTATCCTCAATCCTAATACGTCCATGGTATATATAAAATCCATCATCCTGCATTTCAATTCATTTTATATCAAAAGCCCTCGCGGTTGGCACTTGATTAGAAGCACCCCGCTTTGTCCTTACATTGCTGGTTCAGTCACTTGATAATCCTTAGTGACTTGGCCCCAACTGGCCATGCTAAAATATGTGAGTTTAGGGGTCGGCTAATAGCATTACTTTTCTAGCAATTGCTGGCATAGTGCCTTCTACTTTGATACCTTTTGATCTTTTCAAAACTTTACTCCATATAAGTCTCAATTGACTTCTTGGTACCGTCTCCGGTCACCTTTCCTTTGCTTTTATTCTTTCAGTTACTCTTATCAATTCCACGTACCACAAAAGCTTAACATTTCTGGCATAACAACCTTTTCATTTAAGTCAATCCCAGAATTTCTCAGTCCGGCTTGTTTCTTAATTACATTCATCTTCATAATTTTATCCCTACATTCAACTGTAATAATCGGGGTATGTCTACCCACTTGTATAGCGGCTACTTTAACCAATCCACAGGGTTCGCTCCAGTTTCCACTCTCTTCAATGACGTCTTTTGATAATCAGAAAGACAAGGTTTGCCAAAATTCGTTGAATTCCTTTCCAGAATTTGGGAAAATTTCCGTTAATCTATTCACCCACTAGTAACATGCCACATCTTCCCGATACATATTCGTCCTATTAGTCGATACTACCAAATACCAGTCTTCTTAACAACTAGTCTCAGAAGGAACACTACCGTCGGGGTTAGTCGTTCCTCAACATTGGCACTACCAAGGCCATCCGAATCCGATGAACTGCGCTGTCTAAATGTATTCGAAATTACGCTGTCGTGCTGCATAAGCGCAGACCTATACCTGTATGAGTTGCATCATAATATCTCCCAAAGTTTCCTTCTTCCATTAGGCAACGCCAACCCTGGTCATCACCAACTTTACCTTTAGCTCCAGGAAGATCTTCTCACGTTTATCTTGTCCATTCAAACTTTTATTCTTATAATAAGTCGGGTTACGGGACTACACTTTCTGTAAAGTCCTGAGCAAATCTTTGGTAATACCTTGTGAATTTTATGAAATTTCTCATCTTTGCCAGTGTGGTTGGCCAATCTTCATTTGAAACTGTCTTTAACTTGGTAGGGCCGACCAACACTACTCTTATTGATCATGTGTCCTATTGCTGGACTTCATTTTGCCAAAGCTCTTATTTCGAGAACATGTCCTACACCTGTTCTATCAGGTTGCACCTAGAAGCATTCTCAATTACATCTCGACCACTGCTCGCCTTGCCTAATCCATTTATGATTCAGTGTCAGAATAAACTTAAGGTAACTACCATAATCCATTCAAGGAAAAGAAAGAATTTAATATTCTTCTGAATCACATGCAACTAATGTTTCTGGTTCATCATTTCATTGAATTGAACTGAACTTATACTTGGTTTCTTGACGATAGCCTCATTACTAGTTTATCATAGACTCACTGGTCTTTTAGTCTTGTAGGTTCTGAGATCATTGTCTTGCTTACTATTTCCTTATATACTTTATTCAATCATGCCATCACCTTTCGATGTCTTTATTTTCTAAGTTAATCCATTCATAAAATGGACATTTCCTTGAACCCAACCACCTCATCAATCTAAGTTTGACTTTACAAATTATCACTCATGAAATCTTCCTTCTCATGGCGAATTATCCTTAACCACATTCACACTAATTCATTTATCTGAAGATATGGCACTTGCCACCTATGTCTTAACTGTTCCTAGGGACTCTGCTCCCCGTCCTATATCAATGTCTTTGATAATCATGCATCATTCTAATTCCTTTCTCATTAATCTGAAAGTCTCTAAGGATTCTTATCTATCCTTACATAAGATCTTGAGTAATTCCTCAAATCCATCTTACTTGCTGGCACTTCATTCGGTAGTCCGGCTATGAATCCAATATGCCTCTTTAATTCTCTTAATAATATCTCAATTCTTTAAGCTCACTTCTCTGAGCACTATATCTAGATTCTTACAGTCTCTCTGGCTGCAGCCCTCATCTCCTCAAGGTAAACTTCCCTGTCTCTAACAGGATTCTCCCTCTCTGCTGGAACCTCTTCCGGGTCCTCAGTAGGGTACTCTGTCGAATCCACCATCCGATCTTCAACATCAAAACAAGCATCATTATGTTACTGCTCGTAATCCCCAAGGTCTGTCGCCTTACTAGTCGATACAAGAACGAGCTAAGTTACTATCATGATACTTTAGGGTTCCCATAAGGGTTTTATACGTCAGTACTACATTAAGTAGTCTGACCATGAACTTGGCAAGAGTTCTTATTATCTTAATGAATTTATTGTTTTAACGTCGCATCACCTCTGGGATATATAACGCTCTCTCTGATACCATTTCTGTAACACCCCCAGATCCGGGGTCAGGGATCTGGTCGTTACGGTTTCAATATCCATCCACAAAACCAACATAATTAAATTACAACCTTGTGACCCAAAACAACAACATAAAACACACCCGTTATAGTCCCAGAGATGAAATCAGAGTAACCATCATTATTATAAATCATAAGTTTGAGTTATTACAACCCAAAGAATTACAATTTTACAATTACATATTCTTTGCCATCCATTGGTATATGCCATATAATAAATACATTTGATGTTCAAATGCTAACACTAGCCTACCAGAAACTGCATCCTCAACAATGGTAGCTATGACCTCAGCGGTTAATCCTCTTACGGCTGACACCTGCCTATGCTGGGTACGCCTTGCGCGGCCATCTGATCTAGCTGTTGTTGTGATATAGATAAATAAAGCAAGGGTGAGCAATAGCCCACCAGAAATATAATTGAACAGTGATAATATATAACAGTCCAAAATATCTTTGAAACCATATGCCATGCATTAACGATGTAGTACCAATATAAGGTATGAGATGAAGTTACAATGTAACTCAAAAATATATTTGTTTTGAATAAATATCTGCTATGCAAAAGATAAGCAAGATATTCTCAATTATCATAAAAGAGGAACTTGCAGGAAAAATATTGCAATTCCGGTTTCAACACTTTTTCACCTTGCCAACACCAACAGTGTTGCAGAAATTTCTCACTTTTAGAAGATGAACTAATACGGGAGCATTGCCGCGCCAGATGCCCTGACGTTTACGATGATCAGTCGTATGTCATGCATCTCATCAGTCGTTCTCTACATGTAGAAGGTAGCTCCGACGGAATTACTTATCTACCGCCCTCTGGAACTCCTCAGCCAACGGTTGGGCTATTGCTGGACCGGCGCCACTCGGCCACTTACGCGTCTCCTAGTTCGAATATCATCCATGACTCTGAAACGTAAAGTTCGTTCCCCTTTTTCCCCAAGTGTAACACTTGTTGATAGGACTCCACAAAGTAGTCGTATCTAATTGGAAAGGAAAATTCACCAATATTTCCCAAGCTGATGCTTGTTAATGGATATAAACTTGTTACATCAATCATACCCCTCGAGCGTTGAGGAGGTAACCAAAAGACTCATATCGATGCTTGAAAGAATCAAGATGTGAGTCACAAGATAGTTTTAGCAAGTATAGGACCGGGCAGTCCAATAAATAACATCGCTCAAGTGAGGTCCCCTTATATACGTTTGGAAGTTGAGCGAGTATTTAAATCTTCTTTAAGATAGATTTAAATGAAATTAAAGTTTTGGGAACCTCCCCTTGATAAAATAGTCATAAAAGACTCCGAAATATTTTACATAATATCTGAAGGTGAAGGATAACCTTTGAATAATATAAATCATTATAAAAAGAATTCAAAAGAATTTTATTAAACATTCCAAGAATATTTATTAATTCAATAATAATTACGGAATACTATTAAATCATAATATAGCTCGTAAGTAATCCTCGAATGAATATATAGAATTATTTATTAAATAAATCTCTTCTTAAATGAATATTTAAAATAATATTCATTGAATAAATAAACTTAAATAAATATTTAATATAATATTTACTGAATAAATCAACCCTTAAATGAATATTTGAAAATAATATTCATTTAACAATTTACATTCCAAATGAATATCCAAATAATATTCATTAAACAAATAATATTCTAAATAAATATCCCAAAATAATATTCATTTAACAAATAATATTCTAAATGAATATCCAAAATAATATTCGTTTAACAAATAATATTCTAAATGAATATCCGAATAATATTCATTTAGTAATCAAAACTTTAAAGGAATATTCGAAGTAATATTCCTTGAGTAAATAGAACTTCCAATGAATATTTTAAAATAATATTCATTAAGTAAATCAAACCTTAAATGAATATTCGAAAGTAATATTCATTAAATAAATAAAGATCAAATGAATATTCCAAATAATAATAAGTAAGCCAAATGAATATTTGGGAATGGTATTTGTCAACCAAATAACTCTAATGAATATTCAAAATAATATTCATTAACTAAATAACTCCAATGGATGATCAAAATAATATTCATTAAATAAATGACATTCTAAATGAATATTAAAATAATATTCATTAAATATTCCTTCACTGAGGTAATACTCAAATAACGTTCCTCGAAGGATTCGTAATCGAATAAAAATCCTCGAAGTAATAAATTTGTCGCTGGGATCCCTCCGGATTTCCACGACTATTTATATATTACAAAATATCGACTCCCGGTCTATATTGAGGTATGAATATCATACGCCCTTCGCTAAGGGTCTTAACCAAACAATCCGGCTTATAACTGATACTTCATATATAGTCTATAAGCCGATATCGATTCAGGGAACAAGTAATTCAATATTAACTTGAAAGTAGGCATGCATGCTATGGCATATGTATAAAACAATCATCATATATATTATCACAACAACAGTTCCAAGTATTGGAAACTTGCCTGAGAATCGAGTGCGGGTAGGGGTAATGTGTCCCGGGTCAGCTCGACAATCTATAAACAATCAGAATATTTAAGATTAACCACTTAACGCTTATTAAAAGGCTAAGTATAAACTCCACTTAAATCGAAACATGTTTTCGAGTTATCTCGTTACGTCTCTTTTAGTGTAACTCTTTTTATCACCGATACGATCCGACATTCGTTCGTTATCAAGACATGTCATCATGCTTATACTTGGTATATACTTAAGTCGTATAAGTTCTAAGTTTGGTCGTTTCCGAATCAAGATTATACCTCGAGTGTTATCGCCCGTTTTCTAAGTTATAACCAAAGTCATACCTTTAAGGGGTTCGTTCGCGTTTAACCTCGATTCAAACATTTTTATAAAATCAGAAAACGATCCATTCGACATGTGGTTTTCTCCCACACCTTCCTTTTTACCTCTAATATTTAATTAATAAGATTCGCCACTGATTAAACGACATTTAAGGGAATCAATTTCAGTTACGAACTTTCGTTTACGGTTTCGAACCACTTTTACGAATTTGACCATAACTCCTAAACCGTAAGTCCATTTCATACGATCTTTATATCAAAACGAAGCTTACAACATAATCTATCCTATCATGGCAGAACATGAAGCTGTACAGTGAGTTATAGCTACTGTGATGCTCGGTTATTAATAGTCTAACGAAAATTCGGCATTACGACGGCTATAAATCGAACGTTCTAAAAATCATAACAATCAATCCAAGCCACACCGGGCATACTATACATGGTTTTCATCTTAACCAGTCTAAGAAGGTTTCACTTAACCATCATAATCATCAAAACTCTTAAATCATCACTACTAACTACATAATCATGCTTTTATGCATATAACAACTCCATAATCTTAAATAATCTAAAACCATCAAGAACATATATAAAAATCAAAGTAAGATCTTGGGTTCTTAAGAATTATACCTTCCTTGGAGAGTGTACAAGCTCTAATAACCCTTATATAGTCCTTGTATGGCTTTAACAAAGCTTAAATCATCCAAAGAAACCAAGAAATCAAAGTTAGTTTCTTGAAAACACTATTCACCCTCATCTTTGAGGATTTTTTTGAAAATGGAAAACATGGAGTTTGAAGCTAAGATTTCTAGGAGATCATTTTTATGAAATATAGGACTCACCATAAAAATTTGGAGATCAAACAATGGTTGGAAGATGGATTTTGAAATCTTAAAACTCCAAAATTCGAAGTGCCTTCTTTTTGGGGGAAAAACAGTGAACTTCTCGAATTTATTTACCCATCCAAACGATCTTCAAAAATTATGAAATTAAATCCCCAACTTCACCTTGATGTGTAGAAGCTCCATGAATTATTTCATGATTTTTAGATGAGTAGAACCAGGTGAAAAAAATCGTAAAGACCCCTGCCCTGGAAAATGCAAACTGCTGGAAAAATGGGGGAGAGGTGGTGTTTGCTTGGCTTTGATCTTGCTCTCATCTTATCTAAAGTGAATTATTGAATGTCTTTGGATAATATCTTGTCCATAAAGTAGCTTTAATAAAGTTCTAGGTCATGCATGATGTAATTAAATGGACAAGTGTTGGTTTGTAATGGTAAGATGATGACAAGAAGCTAAGTACTTGGTTATGTTTGCTAAGTATACTAGTTGCTCATGTAACTACTTAGTTACTTGGTCTTATCTCCTTGTACTTGCATGCATCTTGATCCTCTGTTTGTTCTTTGCCCGGTTATTGCTCAATTTCATTGATCGTTCCGAGGAATATCTCAAGGATTTTTTAGTTAGAGTTTTACCGAAAACCTTCTTAATAATTCTAATACTATTCTTCATCTTTCTTAATACTTCTCGAATTTAAATTCCTTAATTCCCTTTTATAAATCCTTAAGTCTTGCAGTGTCTAGGGAAATCTCGGAGAAAATAAAAGTGCTCTTTTTCTGAATCCGACAGCTTTTACATACACTTATTTTCCTCCTGGATCACTAATACGAACTCAGAAATCCGTTCCGAATACCGGGTATAACATTATTATAATAATATTCCAAATTCCACCAAAATCACTATTCATCACTTATTTTTATTTAATTCCTATAATTAGGAAAATGAACCTGGTTCACTCTCGAGTGTTCCTTAACCTTTTTACGGAACCGCTGGGCTTATAATAGATATTGATTTGGATGACACAAGAATAATCTTACTTGGAGTAATCTTCTCATATTCTTAGGAGATAGATCATTCTTATCTATGTTGTCAACCAAAGGTATTCTGCATGACATATAATAATTGAATCCAAATCCATTCCATTCATTAAATAGACAGTCGTTACATCGCAGTCATAACCACTATTCATTCCCATATTATTACATAATAAAAAGTTTTAATTCTACCCAAAAATCTGGGTTCTTACACAATCTATATCATTTTCTCCAAATTTGTCTTATGAATAAAATTTAATTTAAACAAATTTGTGCGGAATTTAATAACACAAATTTTCAAGTTGAATATAACAATATATTAACTTGATGGGTGTTACAAAATCAATACAAATGATTATCAAGTAATTAATAACTAATTAGAAAATTCGACATGAACTTTTCTAATTTAGTTAATAAAAATCAAGATATCAAGTCAAGAACTAGGAAACTTAATTCGATAGTAGTACACAAGTCACAAATAATTAAGTTCTAATGGATACAATTTTTGATACAAAGAACTCAAGAATTTATGGCAATTTTTGCTTGAAAGATGAAAGAGATGAAATGTTTTTAGCTCTTCTTTTTCTTCTGTGTTGTTTGCGTGTGTCTGTATGTGTTGTTGTAGTCCAGCCGCCTGCTTCTCTTTATATACAAAAGGAATAAAAAAGCTACTGACTCTTTTTATTCAGCTTTGTCACTTGACTTATCATGACTAGTTAGTCATGATAATGTAATCAGCAATGCTATCATGACTTAGCTTCTTCTGTCATGACTAAGGATACACTGTCATGACTAGCGTGTATACTAACATGACTAGCCTGTCATGACTTAACAATTAAACTATCATGACTTAACAGTTTGAACTGTCATGACTTAACAGTTTGAACTGTCATGACTTAACAGTTTGAACTGTCATGACTTAACTGTTTGAACTGTCATGACTTAACTGTTTGTACTGTCATGACTTAACTGTTTGAACTGTCATGACTTAACTGTTTGTACTGTCATGACTTAACAGTTTGTACTATCATGACTTAGCTGTTTACATAATGATTAATACATTAATTCTAATTTAATTCATATGCTAATTAATTTAATAAATAAATTAATTCTTATGGAATTAATTTATTAATTAAATAAATTAACTGTTATTATAAATTAAAGGAGAATTAATATAAAAACATTTGACACTTACATTCACCTCTAAAAACCACCATAATTAATAAAGAACTTCCACTGACTTTTTGTTGATGCTCGATATACTGTCTGGTTCATGAGCAACTGTTAGGAATAATTCATAAGTTGTGATGTTAAGAATAGAATTTACACATTATACTTCTTGTAATCCTGATCTTATAAAGGATTTAGCACTGTATATAGGTTTTATGTGTAAAACAGTTATCTGTATAGTTTAGTCAGGAATGAACAGTGTATCGGAGACTACATGTCAGGAACAGAGAGCAAATCCTGATGATGGTCCAATACTGATGGTTGATCAGATACTGATGCAGTGTACAGATCCTGATATCAGTCATGTTACTGATGATGTCATTATAGATACTACAGAAACTGGCAAGTGCTATAAAACAGGATCGTTGTTTGAAGAACAAGCAAGAAGACATTATGAAGGAAAGAGTTTTCTATTGAAGGAAACTATCGACTAGAAGGCAGAACATTGTCATGTATAGATTATATCTTTCTGTTATTAGTTGATAGGTAGCATTATAAATACTCTCTCAAATATCATTGTAAAAAGAGCGACGAAGTTGTGAGTTCGTGTGCGTAGCTCTGTATAAGGTTTGTATTCGAGAGTTCGAAACAAACAGAGAGATATTTGTATTGTCAGCAGCTGCTAAAGGTATTGTACACCTTTGGTAGAGTTTGTATTTGATCTTATTAATACAAACAAGAGTTTGATTCATTCGTTTATTCTTGTTCATATAATCAAGCAAAAATCAGACACGATTATATAACTTGTATTCAACCCCCCCCCTTCTACAAGTTATTCGAGTTAACAATTGGTATCAGAGCAGGTTGATTTCGAATAATCATAAAGATCTGCAATCATGTCTGGTTACAAGGATGGGAATACTAAAATTTCTATGCTCAAGAGAAACGAATATACTCTATGGGAAGTAAAGATGTTGCATCATCTGGAAGCAACAGATCCTGATTATCTTGACAGAATCAGAGATGGACCTTTTGTTCCAACAAAGGTCGTTGGACAAGCAACTGTTGATGGTGTGGTTGTTCCAGAACATACAGCAGAGAAGCCAAAATCTGAATGGTCAGATAAGGACAAGGAGAATGTTCTCAAAGATGCTAAAGTGAGAAACATATTATTCAACAGTCTTGATTCTGTTCTCACTAACTATGTTCTCTCTTGTAAAACTGCTAAGGATATATGGGACAATCTTAAGGTTCACTGTGAAGGAACTAAGCCTGTCAGGAAGAATATGAGGACATTACTTATACAACAGTATGAGTACTTTGAATCCAAGTCTGGTGAGTCACTTACTGATACCTTTGATAGGTTTACAAAACTCATCAATGAGATGGCCATGCATGGTAAATATTATGATTTGAGGATATGAATACAAAGTTCATGAAAGCTTTGCCTGATTTCTACAATGAGAAGATATCTGCGATCGAGGAAGCTAATGATCTGGATGAGATTTCATTAGAGGCAGTATACGGAAAATTGAGAGCTTATGAACTTGACAAGCAGCAGAAGAAGAGCAGGAGTGAAGGAAAGATGAAGTCTATTGCACTTACTGCTCAATCTGAAGTTAAGAAGCTTCCTGAAGAACAGCATGAAGAGATTGCTGTAAAAAATTCAAGGAAGAAGAAAAGCAAAGAAAGTTCTGAGTCAGAGACTACTGATATGGACTCTGACAACAATGATTCTGAATCTGAGATGCAAGAACTCTTTGCTATGTTTGCTAAAGCTTTCAAGAAAGGAAAATTCAACAGGAGAAGATTTAGCAAAGGACCTTTTCAAAAGAAGGAGGAGAAGAAGAGTGACAAAAGCAAAAGTACAATTGTCAAGCTTGATAAGGCCAAGATCAAGTGCTTTAACTGCAGCGAGCTTGGACACTTTGCTAGTGAGTGTAAGAAGCCTAGGAATTCAGGAAAGGGTAATGCACTTATGGTCACACAGAAGGATTGGGCTGATTCCAGTGACTCTGAAGATGAATTGGATTATGACAACATTGCATTGATGGCCAATAGTTCAGACAAACCTGGATCTCCAAAGAAAATTTCTCCATCCTCTGTTAAGGTATCACTTCACTCTCTTGATTCATTTGATAGCTTAAATTCTGATGAAATTAGATCTATCCATGCTGAGTTTAAAAATCTTATGACTAATTTTAGAATTCTTACTTGTGAAAGAGATGAACTTAAGGTTAAGAATGATAAATTAGTTGATAGAAATAATTTTCTTGAATCTGAATTAATTCAAATGGAAGAATACAAGTTGAGTTCTGATAAAGCTAAGCATGATTATAGTGTAATTCTTGAGGCTTATGACTATGTCAGAAAAGAACTAGAAGAAGAGAGAGATGTGATTAAGACCATTAACAATTCCAGTAGGAAGACAATAGAAATCTTTGAGAGTGGAATTCGTGGTAAGGTTAATGGTTTAGGTTTTGATAAGGCTAGACAAGAAGAAAAAGTAGCTATTGTCAATGATGATAGTAAGGTAGAAGCTAACACATCTAAATCTGAAGGTAAGAAAATTGTTTCTGAACCTAATCATGTTAAATTTGTTGATTCAAAAGGTACCCCTGTTGTACACAAAAGGATTAACAATAGTTTTTCAGATGAGAAAGTGTTAGAGAAACCTAAGAATGTAAACATAGGGTTTCTGTCTAAGTCTCAGTTGAAACAGAGATTAGATGATCTTTCAGAGTCTAGCAAGATTAAGAGAAATAGGAATGGAAAAGAAGGTATTAACAAAGAGAACAATTACAAGAATGTACCTGATGCACCTAGGAAAAAATGCTATAAGTGTGGAAATCATAATCATTTGGCCCTAGACTGCAATCAAAAACCTTCTTGGAAAACTGAGTCCAGATTCCCCAAGACTCAGAAAATTCAATACCAACCACAAAAAGCTTGTTATCATTGTGTAGAGAATATCATGAACTGTATTATGACTATTATTCTCTGAAATCTGAAACTCCTAGTCACAAACAGTTTGTGAGATCAGAGTCTAAAGTTGACTCTGCAACAGGTAAAATAAATGCAAAATCTTCAAAGTCTGTTGTCTCTAAATCTAGTAAGAAAGGATCCAATCAAAGTTGGGTCCTAAAAAATTCTAACTAGTTACTTTTTGTTTGCAGGGCACAGGAAATGTTAACTCGAATAACTTGTAGAAGGGGGGGGTTGAATACAAGTTATATAATCGTGTCTGATTTTTGCTTGATTATATGAACAAGAATAAACGAATGAATCAAACTCTTGTTTGTATTAATAAGATCAAATACAAACTCTACCAAAGGTGTACAATACCTTTAGCAGCTGCTGACAATACAAATATCTCTCTGTTTGTTTCGTACTCTCGAATACAAACCTTATACAGAGCTACGCACACGAACTCACAACTTCGTCGCTCTTTTTACAATGATATTGAGAGAGTATTTATAATGCTACCTATCAACTAATAACAGAAAGATATAATCTATACATGACAATGTTCTGCCTTCTAGTCGATAGTTTCCTTCAATAGAAAAACTCTTTCCTTCATAATACCTTCTTGCTTGTTCTTCAAACAACGATCCTGTTTTATAGCACTTGCCAGTTTCTGTAGCATCCATAATGACATCATCAGTAACATGACTGATATCAGGATCTGTACACTGCATCAGTATCTGATCAACCATCAGTATTGGACCATCATCAGGATTTGCTCTCTGTTCCTGACATGTAGTCTCCGATACACTGTTCATTCCTGACTAAACTATACAGATAACTGTCTTACACATAAAACCTATATACAGTGCTAAATCCTTTATAAGATCAGGATTACAAGAAGTATAATGTGTAAATTTTATTCTTAACATCACAACTTATGAATTATTCCTAACAATCTCCCCCTATTTATGCTTTACAAACTGAAGCATAAATCTAAGTTGTGGATGTCAAAACATATAACAATACAACCAGAATAGAATTTATGAATGTAGAATTATGAAGTTTAAGTACCTCCTTCTCAGATGTAGACATTTATCCAGTACTTAGAAGAAAGAATTTTAACTATTAATGCTGCTCTTCCTTACCACTTCCTAGCTGAGATTCACCACTGTCACTCCTGGTTCTTCTTTTTACTACCCTTTGTCTGCTCTTTATCTCCCCCAACTTTATATTTATCTTCTTCAGTCTGGTAGTGTTGTTGTTGTCTTTGAATTGTCTTTATCTCCCCCTTTTTGACATCAGCAACATTAATTCCAAGAGATTCAGAAACAGAACAAATGAGATTCATAAGAACTGCTTGATTTTCCATAATTGTGACTTGGTTATCTTCAAGTGATTGAAGTCTTGTTTGAATAGCAATTTGAGAATTCTGAATATCTTTCAAAACATCAGAATGAACTTCAATATTGGAAGTGCTTCTAGTATCTTCAGTATCAGAATCAGAAAGAACTTTATCTTCAAGTCTTGTAGAAGAAGTTGCTTGAGTTGTATGATATTCAAGTAATAAAACCTGATTAGAAGTATCAACGTCTTCATCTTTCTGTTCTGAAACTGAAACATGATCATCATCTCCTTCACCAGTATTCTGTGTACTAACATCTCCAAATCCTGACTCCTCCTTAGAGTGATCAGAGACTGTTGATGTCTCAATTCTAGCTGATATTGGAAGTACATACAAAGGAACACTAGGATCATTAGGATCTTCATCTGGTACATAGGTATCAAGAGATTGCTTTACCCTGGCACGTCTCCTGTTAATGATTTCTGCAAGCCTCTCCTTTTGCTTCTGAGCTTTAACTTCTGGCTTTGCATTGTGATGTGCTAGGTCATTCTTCTGATACATTTTGATGAATGAATAAGTACCAGCATCCATACCCAAATTTTCAGACCAAGATTCAGGAAAAACCTGATCCCAGAAATCAAATGATGGTTTCCTAATTTTCTCTCCCTCACTATGGAGTTGATCATCCATACCCTCATTCTCACTTTGACTTACTAAAGTCAACACTCTTTCTACCTCACCTTTTGCCTGGTCAGGAGCCAGCCGCTCAAATTGTGGATCAATATCCATCTTTTCAAGTGTATCACTCAAATTTGGATAAGTGCTCTCATGACCTACAGAAAAATAGAGTTTAGAAGAAGTTTTTATACCTGAACTCACATGGAGAGAGGGTTCCTCATATGGCATGTGGCTTGAGGTTTTCTCCAAGGAGTGAGCTGCTATAGTCTCTGAACCCATACAATCATCTTCTTTCCTTTCAGAAACTACAGGCTCCAGTATACCACTTTCAGGTTCTTTACTAGACTCTGATGTCTTCAGTAATACTTCATTAGACACCATAGTTAGTACATCACCGTCTTTAAGTGTTGTTTGCTGAGACACACCCTCAAGGTGGATAGACTCTGACTGAACAAAATTTGTTTGATCTTCAGAAAAATCAACCAAAGTCATTCCTCCCATATCATAGGGTATCTCACTTGCATTCTCAGTCATCACAGAAGACCTTTCAACATCAGCTATCACAGCTCCTGAGTCATCCTTCCTCTGACTAGATGGTTCTTGTGTTGCAGTGACCGTGATCTGATCTTTCCTACTACTCACCACTGGTGCAATAGTATCTTCTGTTGACTGCTTCCCTCTATCTACTTCCTCCAGTTGTTCACCTTGAGCTGAAGCATCTTCAATAATTACATCCTTGTCAAATAAATATGCATGAAGTGATTGAAGTGCAACATGCTTCGAGAGTCCAAATTTCTTGACTAATTGTCTTCTAACAGATACATAGAAATACATCTTCATTAAGTCAAGTCTTTGATGTAGAAGTCCATATTCATCTGGAAATAAAAGTTTTGGTACTCTTTCAATCAGAAAGTCTAGAACAGGCCTTGACAACTTCACTTTGAGAGAAATTAGTCCCATAGCCAGTCTGTATGATAATGTAGTTTCCCATGAAGAATCAATATCCAGATCTCTCTTGTCAAATACTGACATAGATGTAGCTTGATTTGTAGAAACCTGCATGATATTAGTTGGACTAGACTCTGTGTGTGAAGGTGACAATTGAATCTTTCTCCTTGTTCTCCTGATATAGTGAGCAAAAGATTTATCCTGAGAAGACTCAAGAGGTGTAGACACAGAAGTGATCTTGGGATGAGATCTTTGTTCAATAGACACAGTCTTTTGAGAGACAGTATCCAGTAACTGTTTTCCCTTTTTAAGAACTACAGCCTTTTGTGAGACTGCAGCCTGGCTGTGACTAGGTTTTTCATCTCTTTGTGCTAACAAAGAAAGTTGAATTGCAGCCTTCAATTCTGCTCTCTCTGCAAGAGTTAAATCATCATCATCTTCACTAGAATTACTACTACTACTTGACACAACAAATCTTCTCTTCCTTACAACTGATGTCTTTTGAGAAACACCAGAGGTTGGTTTCTTTGAAACAATAGGCTGTGGATCAAAATTTGGTTCTTGAATTGTTTCAGAGACTATAATGTTTTGGGCTACTTGGGTAGACACAGGTGGGTTCTCCTCCAATTGAGATTCCTGAGCCATTTCACCACAAAAGAAAGAAGAATTGTAGAGAGTAGGAAGATGAGTTTTAAGAATTACCTGAAAATGATGTGGATAATGAATTGCAGGTATTTCATCTAGATTCTTTTCATTGTCCTTCTTTGTAATATCAGAGAAAATTCTCTTTTGCTGTTCATAAGAAGAAACACAATGTTCCCTACCAAATCTAGCTTCAACATCAGGAATAAAATGGTTAATAAACAATTGCATAAATCTATGATAATAAACCATTTTCCTGTTTTGATCTCTTAACCCAAGTTTAATACTCATCTGACTTAAGATAATATGACCAATGTTAATTACTCTGTCATAAAGCAAACTATAAGCAATATGTGATGTAACAGAAGTAATTTGTTGAAAAGAACTACATTTGCCAGTAAAACATTTAGCAATTTGATCAAAATAAAAAGACCATTCCTTTCTAAGAAAAGACCTATTCAACTGGCTCATGTTATCTAGAGGTCCACTATAACCTAATTCAGACAACATAGTTCTTATATTATCATCAGATGGTACATTCTCATAACTATCAGTAACAGGTAAGCAAAGTACTGAACTAACAACAGATTCAGTAATGTCAAATGAATCTTGTCCTAAATGTAGAACAATCTTACCTGATTGACTCTGAGTAGAATCAATTACCTCAGCATTCTCCCAAGCTTGTGAAACAGCTACTTGATTAATCTGTGGAGATGCTGTCAATGCATAACTTAATGGTCCATACGCCAGAAAGTCCATGATTGGATGAAAATCAGATGACACTCCTTCCTTGTTGGTGATAGCTGCAACATGATTGTTTGTCACAAAATCAAAGTCACCAAACTTGAAGGCTACTGATTTAGGTAATCTTCTCTGAGCTGCCATTCTTGATCTGAAAAGAAACTTGAAAAATTCTTGAAATGGATTAGTGATTTTGAAAACTCAAGAGTGATTTTTGCTTTAGAGAATGTAAGATTAGAGAAAGCAATTACACGATTAGAGTTTCAAAACAAATATATTTCACAAATCTTTCAGATCACTATCCCACGTTGACACGTAGATTGACAGGTGTCAGTCCCTGAAAAATGCGGTTACCCATGATTTTTGGAAAATAAAATCCAAAATTGATTTTCATGAAATAAATCAGGGTATAAATAAGTAATACTGATCAGCTTCCTTTTCCTGATGACCTCTCATCAAAATAATCACAAAATGCAATTTGATTTAAAAATATAATTTTCAAATCCTGATGATCACTCATGAAATCCTGATCAATATTATCAGAGACTTAATATGGAGTTTTCCACGTGGCATCTTTCTTTTATCTGAAAAAGAAAATAAACAATTAATCTGAACAGAAAATCAATTGGTTAGATATTTTCAATATTTCTTGAAACAAGAAATACAGTCTCATGCAATAATTAGCATTTGACTTCATTAAGACTTCCAAGTGACTGCTCAGCTTCTCACGTCTTCCTTTAAAAGAACCAAACGCCTTGTGCCATTCTCCATAACCTTTCAATTTCTTTTCTTCTCAACAATGCTTCTCAAACCAAAAATCCCTTCAAACCCATTTTTAAGATTTTTCTTGGTCGATGAACATCCTATTCTTGATCATCTCTTTGAACAAACGACTCTTCTCATCGAACTAATCATGAATGGATTGGTTTTCGATAATATCCAGAGGTTTCTCCTAGAACATCCATCTGTTGGATACAATCTTCCCCTAGCCTCCTCAAAACTTGAGGATGAAGAATTTGGCCGAGAGTCTGAGGTTGATCTTGATGGAGATGCTATTCATTTAAGTTAGCTGCTCTCATTCAAGTCGCCCAGACAAGGAATCCAAGAGCAAACGAGGCTTTCATCCCCTGATGGATTTCTTGAGATGCTCCTTGTCCTGTACCTCAGAGTTCATATCAAAGACAAGTATAGAATAGAAATTTAGACAAAAAGATGTTGTATTTCATTTCCATGTAATGATTTTTATTAATGAAAATACAATTTCTTGTTATCTGCTTGTCTTTTGATTTTTGAATGATGTATAAATTATCAGTATGGAAATATCAAAACTTGCTAGCATAGACTTAACACATCACAGAATCAGATTATTACACAAAGTAAACGTCAGGATCTGAAGCAATTTTCATAATCCTGATACTGACACAATACTGATGACGTCAGCATCCTGATGACAAATCTAATCCTGATGATTATTAACAAGTCTATCATACTGAAATTTATCAAGGCAAAGTGTTATAGCTCAAGCATTTAACAATCAAATATAGATCCTGACAGGAATATCAAGTCTATAAGCTAAGAACAACATACCTTGCTACTTTTGCAGATGTTAAAGATTTAAAAATTTAACATTCCTAACTCACTTACTAGTCTACTGAATGTAGTCTCATCAAGTGGTTTAGTTAGAATATCTGCAAGCTATTTGTCAGTAGGAACAAAATGAAGTTCCACAGTACCATTCTCAATATGTTCTCTAATAAAATGATACCTGACATCAATGTGCTTAGTCCTTGAATGTTGAACTGGATTTTCTGCAATTTTAATAGCACTAGTATTATCACAAAACATAGGAATATTACTAAGTGTCATACCATAATCCAGCAACTGATTTCTTATCCAAAGGAGCTGTGCACAATAACTGCCTGCTGCTATGTACTCAGCTTCTGCAGTTGAGGTTGAAACAGATTGTTGCTTCTTGCTTGCCCAAGAAATCAATCTATTTCCCAAAAATTGACATGTACCTGTAGTGCTTTTCCTGTCTATCTTACACCCTGCATAATCAGAGTCTGAATAGCCAATTAGAAAGAAATCAGATTCTCTAGGATACCACAAACCAAGATTTGGAGTTCCTTTGAGATATCTAAAGATTCTCTTCACAGCAATTAAATGAGATTCCTTAGGATCACTTTGGAATCTAGCACATAAACAGGTAGAAAACATTATATCTGGCCTACTTGCAGTTAGATATAACAATGAGCCTATCATGCCTCTATAACTAGTATTATCCACACTCTTCCCCTTAGGATCAGAGTCTAGTTTAGTGGCTGTTGCCATGGGTGTTTTTGCAACTGCACAGTCTTGAAAGTCAAACCTTCTTAAAAGATCTTTGATATACTTTGACTGATTAATGAAAATACCAGTCTCAGTCTGTTTGACCTGCAAGCCTAAAAAATAATTTAGTTCACCCATCATGCTCATCTGATACTTAGACTGCATAAGCTTGCTAAACTTAGCACACAACTTTTCATTAGTAGAACCAAAAATAATATCATCAACATAAACTTGAACTAAAAGCAATTCACCTTTTATCTTTCTAAAGAATAGAGTTTTGTCAATTGTACCTCTTGTGAAGCCATTTTCAAGAAGAAATTTAGACAAAGTCTCATACCATGCTCTTGGTGCCTGCTTTAGTCCATAGAGTGCCTTGAATTTTGAATGAGCTGCAAATGCAAGAAACATTCTGATTGCTTCCAATCTTGCTACAGGTGCAAAGGTCTCATCATAATCAATGCCTTCTTCCTGAGAATAACCTTTGGCCACCAGTCTTGCTTTGTTTCTTACAATCATACCAGATTCATCTAGCTTGTTTCTAAAAACCCATCTTGCACCAACAATAGATCTATCTTTAGGTCTTGGTACCAGTTTCCAAACTTTGTTTCTCTCAAACTCATTTAACTCCTCCTGCATTGCAATTACCCAATCAGGATCCTGTAAGGCTTCTTCAACCTTCTTAGGTTCATTCTTTGAGAGAAAGCAACTATACAAGCATTCATTTTGAATTGATCTTCTAGTTCGAACACCACTATTTGGATCACCAATTATCAAATCTTCAGTATGATCCTTTGTCCATTTTCTAACAGGTGGTAAATCAACTCTGCTAGTCTCTCCCCCTAAGTTAGTGGTATCTCTTGTAGAAGAATTCTCTCTACCTTCAAAAACTCTCCTTTGATCAATAGAATCAGTAGATTCCATATTGCTGCTAGTTACTGATCTTTCCTCAGTAGACTCTGAAAGGTCAGTTCCTGATGGAGTAGACTCTGAAAGACTAGTCTGCTCCTGATGATCACTGTGTTCTCTCTGATTTATTTGCTCCCCCTCAACAGTAGCATTCCTTTGAGAAGCAATAGAAATTTCTTCTGGAGAACCTTCATCATCACTTGAGAGTATCTCAGAATTCTTCAGATTTTCAAATTCCAATTTGTCATGGCTTTCATCAGTTTGCAAAATTCCAAATTTCTTATCATCAAATGCAACATGAATTGATTCCATAACAATGTGAGTTCTGAGATTATAAACTTTGAAGGCCTTAGATGCTGAATATCCTAGAAAAATTGCTTCATCCGATTTGGCTTCAAATTTTCCAAGTTGTTCTGGATGAACTTTTAGGACATAGCATTTGCATCCAAAGATGTGAAAATATTTCACACTTGGTTTCTTTCCTTTGATCATCTCATAGGGAGTTTTTCCATGACTATTTACCAAGGTACAATTTTGAGTGAAACATGCAGTGTTAATAGCTTCTGCCCAAAAGTAGGTTGGAAGTTTTGCATCTGCAAGCATGGTTCTTGCTGCCTCTATGAGAGTCCTGTTCTTTCTTTCCACTACACCATTTTGTTGAGGTGTACCAGGTGCAGAAAACTGTTGAGTGATTCCATTGTCTGCACAAAACCCCTCCATTGTAGAATTCTTGAATTCTGTACCATTGTCACTCCTAAGTACTTTGACTTTGTACTCAGAGTTATTATGAATATTCTTGATGAGTTCAATGATTTGCTGAGGAGCTTCATCCTTCTTGTGTAGAAAGAACACCCATGTGAACCTTGTGAAATCATCCACCATAACTAGAGCATATCTTTTCTTGCTGATAGACATAATGTTTACTGGACCAAACAGATCAAGATGTAGCATGTGAAATGGTTCAGTAATTGAATTTTCAGTCTTGCTCTTGAAAGTGGTTCTTCTTTGCTTTCCAAACTGACATGCATCACAAAGTCCATCTTGCACAAAATTCGCCTGAGGTAGGCCTCTCACCAAATTGTGTTTAACAAGTTGATTAAGCTTCTTGAAATTAAGATGTGAGAGCTTCTTGTGCCAATTCCAGCTTTCATCACTTGTTGCTTTGCTGTAGAGACATCTAACAATTCCTTTAGATGTATCACTTAAGCTGGTTTCATATATGTTACCATGCCTTTGACCAGTTAGAACAATGTCTCCATTCTGCATATTCAAGACTTTGCATCCTTCTCTGTCAAAGATTGATTTGTAACCTTTATCACCCAGTTGACTTATACTTAAAAGAGTATGTTTCAAGCCTTCAACCAGTGCTACATTTTCTATGATGACATTCCCCAAAATAATTGAGCCATATCCCAGAGTTTCTCCTTTGTTGCCATCTCCAAAAGATATTACTGGGCCAGCTTTCCTCTCAAAATTTGTAAGCAGGGACTTCTTTCCAGTCATATGTCCAGAGCATCCACTGTCCAAGATAATTGAATGCTTCTTTCCTGTGCCCTGCAAACAAAAAGTAACTAGTTAGAATTTTTTAGGACCCAACTTTGATTGGATCCTTTCTTACTAGATTTAGAGACAACAGACTTTGAAGATTTTGCTTTTATTTTACCTGTTGCAGAGTCAACTTTAGACTCTGATCTCACAAACTGTTTGTGACTAGGAGTTTCAGTTTTCAAAGAATAATAGTCATAATACAGTTCATGATATTCTCTACACATGTAAATGGAATGAAGTAAACTACCACAATGATAACAAGCTTTTTGTGGTTGGTATTGAATTTTCTGAGTCTTGGGGAATCTGGACTCAGTTTTCCAAGAAGGTTTTTGATTACAGTCTAGGGCCAAATGATTATGATTTCCACACTTATAGCATTTTTTCCTAGGTGCATCAGGTACATTCTTGTAATTATTCTGTTTGTTAATACCTTCTTTTCCATTCCTATTTCTCTTGATCTTGCTAGACTCTGAAAGACCATCTAATCTCTGTTTCAACTGAGACTTAGACAGAAACCCTATGTTTACATTCTTAGGTTTCTCTAACACTTTCTCATCTGAAAAACTATTGTTAATCCTTTTGTGTACAACAGGGGTACCTTTTGAATCAACAAATTTAACATGATTAGGTTCAGAAACAATTTTCTTACCTTCAGATTTAGATGTGTTAGCTTCTACCTTACTATCATCATTGACAATAGCTACTTTTTCTTCTTGTCTAGCCTTATCAAAACCTAAACCATTAACCTTACCACGAATTCCACTCTCAAAGATTTCTATTGTCTTCTTACTGGAATTGTTAATGGTCTTAATCACATATCTCTCTTCTTCTAGTTCTTTTCTGACATAGTCATAAGCCTCAAGAATTACACTATAATCATGCTTAGCTTTATCAGAACTCAACTTGTATTCTTCCATTTGAATTAATTCAGATTCAAGAAAATTATTTCTATCAACTAATTTATCATTCTTAACCTTAAGTTCATCTCTTTCACAAGTAAGAATTCTAAAATTAGTCATAAGATTCTTAAACTCAGCATGGATAGATCTAATTTCATCAGAATTTAAGCTATCAAATGAATCAAGAGAGTGAAGTGATACCTTAACAGAAGATGGAGAAGTTTTCTTTGGAGATCCAGGTTTGTCTGAACTATTGGCCATCAATGCAATGTTTTCATAATCCAATTCATCTTCAGAGTCACTGGAATCAGCCCAATCCTTCTGTGTGACCATAAGTGCATTACCCTTTCCTGAATTCCTAGGCTTCTTACACTCACTAGCAAAGTGTCCAAGCTCGCTGCAGTTAAAGCACTTGATCTTGGCCTTATCAAGCTTGACAATTGTACTTTTGCTCTTGTCACTCTTCTTCTCCTCCTTCTTTTGAAAAGGTCCTTTGCTAAATCTTCTCCTGTTGAATCTTCCTTTCTTGAAAGCTTTAGCAAACATAGCAAAGAGTTCTTGCATCTCAGATTCAGAATCATTGTTGTCAGAGTCCATATCAGTAGTCTCTGACTCAGAACTTTCTTTGCTTTTCTTCTTCCTCGAATTCTTTACAGCAATCTCTTCATGCTGTTCTTCAGGAAGCTTCTTTACTTCAGATTGAGCAGTAAGTGCAATAGTCTTCATCTTTCCTTCACTCCTGCTCTTCTTCTGCTGCTTGTCAAGTTCATAAGCTCTCAATTTTCCATATACTGCCTCTAATGAAATCTCATCCAGATCATTAGCTTCCTCAATCGCAGATATCTTCTCATTGTAGAAATCAGGCAAAGCTTTCATGAACTTTGTATTCATATCCTCCAAGTCATAATATTTACCATGCATGGCCATCTCATTGATGAGTTTTGTAAACCTATCAAAGGTATCAGTAAGTGACTCACCAGACTTGGATTCAAAGTACTCATACTGTTGTATAAGTAATGTCCTCATATTCTTCCTGACAGGCTTAGTTCCTTCACAGTGAACCTTAAGATTGTCCCATATATCCTTAGCAGTTTTACAAGAGAGAACATAGTTAGTGAGAACAGAATCAAGACTGTTGAATAATATGTTTCTCACTTTAGCATCTTTGAGAACATTCTCCTTGTCCTTATCTGACCATTCAGATTTTGGCTTCTCTGCTGTATGTTCTGGAACAACCACACCATCAACTGTTGCTTGTCCAACGACCTTTGTTGAAACAAAAGGTCCATCTCTGATTCTGTCAAGATAATCAGGATCTGTTGCTTCCAGATGATGCAACATCTTTACTTCCCATAGAGTATATTCGTTTCTCTTGAGCATAGGAATCTTAGTATTCCCATCCTTGTAACCAGACATGATTGCAGATCTTTATGATTATTCGAAATCAACCCGCTCTGATACCAATTGTTAACTCGAATAACTTGTAGAAGGGGGGGGTTGAATACAAGTTATATAATCGTGTCTGATTTTTGCTTGATTATATGAACAAGAATAAACGAATGAATCAAACTCTTGTTTGTATTAATAAGATCAAATACAAACTCTACCAAAGGTGTACAATACCTTTAGCAGCTGCTGACAATACAAATATCTCTCTGTTTGTTTCGTACTCTCGAATACAAACCTTATACAGAGCTACGCACACGAACTCACAACTTCGTCGCTCTTTTTACAATGATATTGAGAGAGTATTTATAATGCTACCTATCAACTAATAACAGAAAGATATAATCTATACATGACAATGTTCTGCCTTCTAGTCGATAGTTTCCTTCAATAGAAAAACTCTTTCCTTCATAATACCTTCTTGCTTGTTCTTCAAACAACGATCCTGTTTTATAGCACTTGCAAGTTTCTGTAGCATCCATAATGACATCATCAGTAACATGACTGATATCAGGATCTGTACACTGCATCAGTATCTGATCAACCATCAGTATTGGACCATCATCAGGATTTGCTCTCTGTTCCTGACATGTAGTCTCCGATACACTGTTCATTCCTGACTAAACTATACAGATAACTGTCTTACACATAAAACCTATATACAGTGCTAAATCCTTTATAAGATCAGGATTACAAGAAGTATAATGTGTAAATTCTATTCTTAACATCACAACTTATGAATTATTCCTAACAGGAAAGAAGCATTCAATTATCTTGGACAGTGGATGCTCTGGACATATGACTGGAAAGAAGTCCCTGCTTACAAAGTTTGAGAGGAAAGCTGGCCCAGTAATATCTTTTGGAGATGGCAACAAAGGAGAAACTCCGGAATATGGCTCAATTGTTTTGGGGAATGTCATCATAGAAAATGTAGCACTGGTTGAAGGCTTGAAACATACTCTTTTAAGCATAAGTCAACTGGGTGATAAAGGTTACAAATCAATCTTTGACAGAGAAGGATGCAAAGTCTTGAATATGCAGAATGGAGACATTGTTCTAACTGGTCAAAGACATGGTAACATATATGAAGCCAGCTTAAGTGATACATCTAAAGGAATTGTTAGATGTCTCTACAGCAAAGCAACAAATGATGAAAGCTGGAGTTGGCACAAGAAGCTCTCACATCTTAATTTCAAGAAGCTTAATCAACTTGTTAAACACAATTTGGTGAGAGGCCTACCTCAGGCAAATTTTGTGCAAGATGGACTTTGTGATGCATGTCAGCTTGGAAAGCAGAGAAGAACCACTTTCAAGAGCAAGACTGAAAATTCAATTACTGAACCATTTCACATGCTACATCTTGATCTGTTTGGTCCAGTAAACATTATGTCTATCAGCAAGAAAATATATGCTCTAATTATGGTGGATGATTTCACAAGGTTCACATGGGTGTTCTTTCTACACAAGAAGGATGAAGCTCCTCAGCAAATCATTGAACTCATCAAGAATATTCAGAATAATTCTGAGTACAAAGTTAAAGTACTTAGGAGTGACAATGGTACAGAATTCAAGAATTCTACAATGGAGGGGTTTTGTGCAGACAATGGAATCACTCAACAGTTTTCTGCACCTGGTACACCTCAGCAAAATGGTGTAGTGGAAAGAAAGAACAGGACTCTCATAGAGGCAGCAAGAACCATGCTTGCAGATGCAAAACTTCCAACCTACTTTTGGGCAGAATCTATTAACACTGCATGTTTCACTCAGAACTGTACCTTGGTAAATAGTCATGGAAAAACTCCCTATGAGATGATCAAAGGAAAGAAACCAAGTGTGAAATATTTTCACATCTTTGGATGCAAATGCTATGTCCTAAAAGTTCATCCAGAACAACTTGGAAAATTTGAAGCCAAATCGGATGAAGCAATTTTTCTAGGATACTCAGCATCTAAGGCCTTCAAAGTTTATAATCTCAGAACTCACATTGTTATGGAATCAATTCATGTTGCATTTGATGATAAGAAATTTGGAATTTTGCAAACTGATGAAAGCCATGATAAATTGGAATTTGAAAATCTGAAGAATTCTGAGATACTCTCAAGTGATGATGAAGGTTCTCCAGAAGGAATTTCTATTGCTTCTCAAAGGAATGCTACTGTTGAGGGGGAGCAAATAAATCAGAGAGAACACAGTGATCATCAGGAGCAGACTAGTCTTTCAGAGTCTATTCCATCAGGAATTGATGTTTCAGAGTCTACTCCATCAGGAACTGACCTGTCAGAATCTTCTGAGGAAAGATCAGTAACTAGCAGCAATATGGAATCTATTGATTCTATTGATCAAAGGAGAGTTTTTGAAGGTAGAGAGAATTCTTCTACAAGAGATACCACTAACTTAGGGGGAGAGACCAGCAGAGTTGATTTACCACCTGTTAGAAAATGGACAAAGGATCATACTGAAGATTTGATAATTGGTGATCCAAATAGTGGTGTTCGAACTAGAAGATCAATTCAAAATGAATGCTTGTATAGTTGTTTTCTCTCAAAGAATGAACCTAAGAAGGTTGAAGAAGCCTTACAGGATCCTGATTGGGTAATTGCAATGCAGGAGGAATTAAATGAGTTTGAGAAAAACAAAGTTTGGAAACTGGTACCAAGACCTAAAGATAGATCTATTGTTGGTGCAAGATGGGTTTTCAGAAACAAGCTAGATGAATCTGGTATGATTGTAAGAAACAAAGCAAGACTGGTGGCCAAGGGTTATTCTCAGGAAGAAGGCATTGATTATGATGAGACCTTTGCACCTGTAGCAAGATTGGAAGCAATCAGAATGTTTCTTGCATTTGCAGCTCATTCAAAATTTAAGGTATACCAGATGGATGTAAAGAGTGCTTTTCTAAATGGAAAACTTGATGAAGAAGTGTATGTAGAACAGCCACCTGGATTTGTTGATCCAAAGTTTCCAAATCATGTCTACAAACTTGACAAGGCACTCTATGGACTAAAGCAGGCACCAAGAGCATGGTATGAGACTTTGTCTAAATTTCTTCTTGAAAATGGCTTCACAAGAGGTACAATTGACAAAACTCTATTCTTTAGAAAGATAAAAGGTGAATTGCTTTTAGTTCAAGTTTATGTTGATGATATTATTTTTGGTTCTACTAATGAAAAGTTGTGTGCTAAGTTTAGCAAGCTTATGCAGTCTAAGTATCAGATGAGCATGATGGGTGAACTAAATTATTTCTTAGGCTTGCAGGTCAAACAGACTGAGACTGGTATTTTCATTAATCAGTCAAAGTATATCAAAGATCTTTTAAGAAGGTTTGACTTTCAAGACTGTGCAGTTGCAAAAACACCCATAGCAACAGCCACTAAACTAGACTCTGATCCTAAAGGGAAGAGTGTGGATAATACTAGTTATAGAGGCATGATAGGCTCATTGTTATATCTAACTGCAAGTAGGCCAGATATAATGTTTTCTACCTGTTTATGTGCTAGATTCCAAAGTGATCCTAAGGAATCTCATTTAATTGCTGTGAAGAGAATTTTTAGATATCTCAAAGGAACTCCAAATCTTGGTTTGTGGTATCCTAGAGAATCTGATTTATTTCTAATTGGCTATTCAGACTCTGATTATGCAGGGTGTAAGATAGACAGGAAAAGCACTACAGGTACATGTCAATTTTTGGGAAATAGATTGATTTCTTGGGCAAGCAAGAAGCAACAATCTGTTTCAACCTCAACTGCAGAAGCTGAGTACATAGCAGCAGGCAGTTGTTGTGCACAGCTCCTTTGGATAAAAAATCAGTTGTTGGATTATGGTATGACACTTAGTAATATTCCTATGTTTTGTGATAATACTAGTGCTATTAAAATTGCAGAAAATCCAGTTTAACATTCAAGGACTAAGCACATTGATGTCAGGTATCATTTTATTAGAGAACATATTGAGAATGGTACTGTGGAACTTCATTTTGTTCCTACTGACAAACAGCTTGCAGATATTCTAACTAAACCACTTGATGAGACTACATTCAGTAGACTAGTAAGTGAGTTAGGAATGTTAAATTTTTAGATCTGTAACATCTGCAATAGTAGCAAGGTATGTTGTTTTTAGCTTATAGACTTGATATTCCTGTCAGGATCTATATTTGATTGTTAAATGTTTGAGCTATAACACATTGCCTTGATAAATTTCAGTATGATAGACTTGTTAATAATCATCAGCATTAGATTTGTTATCAGGATGCTGACGTTATCAGTATTGTGTCAGTATCAGGATTATGAAAATTGTTTCAGATCCTGACGTTTACTTTGTGTAATAATCTGATTCTCTGATATGTTAAGTCTATGCTAGCAAGTTTTGATATTTGCATACTGATAATTTATACATCATTCAAAAATCAAAAGACAAGCAGATAACAAGAAATTGTATTTTCATTAATAGAAATCATTACATAGAAATGAAATACATCATCTTTTTGTCTAAATTTCTACTCTATACTTGTCTTTGATATGAACTCTGAGGAACAGGACAAGGAGCATCTCAAGAAATCCATCAGGGGATGAAAGCCTCGTTTGCTCTTGGATTCCTTGTCTGGGCGACTTGAATGAGAGCAGCTAACTTAAATGAATAGCATCTCCATCAAGATCAACCTCAGACTCTCGGCCAAATTCTTCATCCTCAAGTTTTGAGGAGGTTAGGGGAAGATTGTATCCAACAGATGGATGTTCTAGGAGAAACCTCTGGATATTTTCGAAATCCAATCCATTCATGATTAGTTCGATGAGAAGAGTCATTTGTTCAAAGAGATGATCAAGAACAGGATGTTCATCGATCAAGAAAAATCTGGAAAATGGGTTTGAAGGGATTTTTGGTTTGAGAAGCATTGTTGAGAAGAAAAGAAATTGAAAGGTTATGGAGAATGGCATAAAGCGTTTGGTTCTTTTAAAGAAAGACGTGAGAAGCTGAGCAGTCACTTGGAAGTTTTAATGAAGTCAAATGCTAATTATTGCATGAGACTGTATTTCTTGTTTCAAGAAATATTGAAAATATCTAACCAATTGATTTTCTGTTCAGATTTATTGTTTATTTTCTTTTTCAGATAAAAGAAAAATGCCACGTGGAAACTCCATATTAAGTCGCTGATAATATTGGTCAGGATTTCATGTGTGACCATCAGGATTTGAAAATTATATTTTTAAATCACATTACATTTTGTGATTATTTTGATGAGAGGTCATCAGGAAAAGGAAGCTGATCAGTATTGCTTATTTATACCCTGATTTATTTCATGAAAATCAATTTTGGATTTTATTTTCCAAAAAAAAATCATGGGTAACCGCATTTTTCAGGGACTGACACCTGTCAATCTACGTGTCAACGTGGGATAGTGGTCTGAAAGATTTGTGAAATATATTTGTTTTGAAACTCTAATCGTGTAATTGCTTTCTTTAATTTTACATTCTCTAAAGCAAAAATCACTCTTGAGTTTTCAAAATCACTAATCCATTTCAAGAATTTTTCAAGTTTCTTTTCAGATCAAAAATGGCAGCTCAGAGAAGATTACCTAAATCAGTAGCCTTCAAGTTTGGTGACTTTGATTTTATGACAAACAATCATGTTGCAGCTATCACCAACAAGGAAGGAGTGTCATCTGATTTTCATCCAATCATGGACTTTCTGGCATATGGACCATTAAGTTATGCATTGACAGCATCTCCACAGATTAATCAAGTAGCTGTTTCACAAGCTTGGAAGAATGCTGAGGTAATTGATTCTACTCAGAGTCAATCAGGTAAGATTGTTCTACATTTAAGACAAGATTCATTTGACATTACTGAATCGGTTGTTAATTCAGTACTTTGCTTACCTGTTACTGATAGTTATGAGAATGTACCATCTGATGATAATATAAGAACTATGTTGTCTGAATTAGGTTATAGTGGACCTCTAGATAACATGAGCCAGTTGAATAGGTCTTTTCTTAGAAAGGAATGGTCTTTTTACTTTGATCAAATTGCTAAATGTTTTACTGGCAAATGTAGTTTTTTTCAGCAAATTACTTCTGTTACATTACATATTGCTTATAGTTTGCTTTATGACAGAGTAATCAACATTGGTCATATTATCTTAAGTCAGATGAGTATTAAACTTGGGTTAAGAGATCAAAACAGGAAAATGGTTTATTATCATAGATTTATGCAATTGTTTATTAACCATTTCGTTCCTGATGTTGAAACTAGATTTGGTAGAGAACATTGTGTTTCTTCTTATGAACAGCAAAAGAGAATTTTCTCTGACATTACAAAGAAGGACAATGAAAAGAATCTAGATGAAATACCTGTAATTCATTATCCACATCATGTTCAGGTAATTCTTAAAACTCATCTTCCTACTCTCTACAATTCTTCTTTCTTTTGTGGTGAAATGGCTCAGGAATCTCAATTGGAGGAGAACCCACCTGTGTCTACCCAAGTAGCCCAAAACATTATAGTCTCTGAAACAATTCAAGAACCAAATTTTGATCCACAGCCTATTGTTTCAAAGAAACCAACCTCTGGTGTTTCTCAAAAGACATCAGTTGTAAGGAAGAGAAGATTTGTTGTGTCAAGTAGTAGTAGTAATTCTAGTGAAGATGATGATGATTTAACTCTTGCTGAGAGAGCAGAATTGAAGGCTGCAATTCAACTTTCTTTGTTAGCACAAAGAGATGAAAAACCTAGTCACAGCCAGGCTGCAGTCTCCCAAAAGGCTGTAGTTCTTAAAAAGGGAAAACAGTTACTGGATACTGTCTCTCAAAAGACTGTGTCTATTGAACAAAGATCTCATCCCAAGATCACTTCTGTGTCTACACCTCTTGAGTCTTCTCAGGATTAATCTTTTGCTCACTATATCAGGAGAACAAGGAGAAAGATTCAATTGTCACCTACACATACAGAGTCTAGTCCAACTAATATCATGCAGGTTTCTACAAATCAAGCTACATCTATGTCAGTATTTGACAAGAGAGATCTGGATATTGATTCTTCATGGGAAACTACATTATCATACAGACTGGCTATAGGACTAATTTCTCTCAAAGTGAAGTTGTCAAGGCCTGTTCTAGATTTTCTGGTTGAAAGAGTACCAAAACTTTTATTTCCAGATGAATATGGACTTCTACATCAAAGACTTGACTTAATGAAGATGTATTTCTATGTATCTGTCAGAAGACAATTAGTCAAGAAATTTGGACTCTCGAACCATGTTGCACTTCAATCACTTCATGCATATTTATTTGACAAGGATGTAATTATTGAAGATGCTTCAGCTCAAGGTGAAAAACTGGAGGAAGTAGATAGAGGAAAGCAGTCAACAGAAGGTACTATTGCACCAGTTGTGAATAGTAGGAACGATCAGATCACAGTCACTGTAACACAAGAACCATCTAGTCAGAGGAAGGATGACTCAGAAGCTGTGATAGCTGATGTTGAAAGGTCTTCTGTGATGACTGAGAATGCAAGTGAGATACCCTATGATATGGGAGGAATGACTTTGGTTGATTTTTCTGAAGATCAAACAAATTTTGTTCAGTCAGAGTCTATTCACCTTGAGGGTGTGTCTCAGCAAACAACACTTAAAGACGGTGATGTACTAACTATGGTGTCTAATGAAGTATTACTGAAGACATCAGAGTCTAGTAAAGAACCTGAAAGTGGTATACTGGAGCCTATAGTTTCTGAAAGGAAAGAAGATGATTGTAAGGGTTCGGAGACTATAGCAGCTCACTCCTTGGAGAAAACCTCAAGCCACACGCCATATGAGGAACCCTCTCTCCATGTGAGTTCAGGTATAAAAACTCCTTCTAAACTCTATTTTTCTGTAGGTCATGAGAGCACTTATCTAAATTTGAGTGATACAGTTGAAAAGATGGACTTAGATCCACAATTTGAGCGGCTGGCTCCTGACCAGGCAAAAGGTGAGGTAGAAAGAGTGTTGACTTTAGAAAGTCAAAGTGAGAATGAGGGTATGGATGATCAACTCCATAGTGAGGGAGAGAAAATTAGGAAACCATCATTTGATTTCTGGGATCAGGTTTTTCCTGAATCTTGGTCTGAAAATTTGGGTATGGATGCTGGTACTTATTCATTCATCAAAATGTATCAGAAGAATGACCTAGCACATCACAATGCAAAGCTAGAAGTTAAAGCTCAGAAGCAAAAGGAGAGGCTTGCAGAAATCATTAACATAAGAGGTGCCAGGATAAAGCAATCTCTTGATACATATGTACCAGATGAAGATCCTAATGATCCTAGTGTTCCTTTGTATGTACTTCCAATATCAGCTAGAATTGAGACATCAACAGTCTCTGATCACTCTAAGGAGGAGTCAGGATTTGAAGATGTTAGTACACAGAATACTGGTGAAGGAGATGATGATCATGTTTCAGTTCCAGAACAGAAAGATGAAGATGTTGATACTTCTAATCAGGTTTTATTACTTGAATATCATACAACTCAAGCAACTTCTTCTACAAGACTTGAAGATATAGTTCTTTCTGATTCTGATACTGAAGATACTAGAAGCACTTCCAATATTGAAGTTCATTCTGATGTTTTGAAAGATATTCAGAATTCTCAAATTGCTATTCAAACAAGACTTCAATCACTTGAAGATAACCAAGTCACAATTATGGAAAATCAAGCAGTTCTTATGAATCTCATTTGTTCTGTTTCTGAATCTCTTGGAATTAATGTTGCTGATGTCAAAAAGGGGGAGATAAAGACAATTCAAAGACAACAACAACACCACCAGACTGAAGATAAAGCTGGGGGAGATAAAGATCAGACAAGGGATAGTAAAAAGAAGAACCAGGAGTGACAGTGGTGAATCTCAGCTAGGAAGAGGTAAAGGAAGAGCAGCATTAATAGTTAAAATTCTTTCTTCTAAGTACTAGATAAGCGTCTACATCTGAGAAGAAGGTACTTAAACTTCATAATTCTACATTTATAAATTCTATTCTGGTTGTATTGTTCTATGTTTTGACATCCACAACTTAGATTTATGCTTCAGATTATAAAGCATAAATAGGGGGAGATTGTTAGGAATAATTCATAAGTTGTGATGTTAAGAATAGAATTTACACATTATACTTCTTGTAATCCTGATCTTATAAAGGATTTAGCACTGTATATAGGTTTTATGTGTAAAACAGTTATCTGTATAGTTTAGTCAGGAATGAACAGTGTATCGGAGACTACATGTCAGGAACAGAGAGCAAATCCTGATGATGGTCCAATACTGATGGTTGATCAGATACTGATGCAGTGTACAGATCCTGATATCAGTCATGTTACTGATGATGTCATTATAGATACTACAAAAACTGGCAAGTGCTATAAAACAGGATCGTTGTTTGAAGAACAAGCAAGAAGACATTATGAAGGAAAGAGTTTTCTATTGAAGGAAACTATCGACTAGAAGGCAGAACATTGTAATGTATAGATTATATCTTTCTGTTATTAGTTGATAGGTAGCATTATAAATACTCTCTCAAATATCATTGTAAAAAGAGCGACGAAGTTGTGAGTTCGTGTGCGTAGCTCTGTATAAGGTTTGTATTCGAGAGTTCGAAACAAACAGAGAGATATTTGTATTGTCAGCAGCTGCTAAAGGTATTGTACACCTTTGGTAGAGTTTGTATTTGATCTTATTAATACAAACAAGAGTTTGATTCATTCGTTTATTCTTGTTCATATAATCAAGCAAAAATCAGACACGATTATATAACTTGTATTCAACCCCCCCTTCTACAAGTTATTCGAGTTAACAGCAACTAACACCAGTCTCTATTCTTTATTTAGACTTTAAGCTGTGATCTTTTTCTTCTCTCAACTTTCTTGAATCATTCTGTACTGATATTGTTTCTTGTCACTTGCAGCAATCTCTGTCCTCTAAAATAAATCCTTCGCTTTGAGTACCACACTGAGGCTTGATCAGCAAGCTGAACTTCTTCCAGTGTAAAATATCAAAACTATAGATTGACTTGTTGATATTTCTTCTGACAGATTGCATCTTCTGAGATTCCTGTGACAGATAATATTATTTACTTATTACAATCTAGTTTAATTGGATTAGGATCCTCTAACTACAAATAGACTGAGTCATATGCCTTTCAATCCCAAATCTACTTCAGAAAAGGAATCCACTTCTACACATCATTCTGAGTCTAGAACTGTCAAAAACAAAAATGTAGGTCTTTTGTCCAAGAAACAATTAAGGGATAGAATCTGTGATGTAACAGATAGGAAGAGAGTTCCAACTGTCAAAAGGAACAGGAATGGTAAAGTTGGAATAAACAAGGAGAATAATTATAAGTATATTCCAAATGCACCAAGAAAAGTATGCTTTAATTGTGGTAACTCTAATCATCTTGCTATTGATTGCAGGAGGAGTAAAAAGAAGGCTACTGTAGTTCCTAAGTCTGACATTAGGAATAAATCAGTATTTTATAAACCACAGAATCCTTGTTTCCATTGTGGCAGTGAATGGCATTCTATTTATACATGTGAAGAATACCATAATTTGTACTATAATTATTATGAGCCTTTGCCTAAGTTCAATAAAAGTGCAAATTTTGGAAAAACAAAGAACTTGAACACTAAGCATGCATCTGTTAAGAAAAAGATTAATTCTGATGGACTTAATCCTGATGAAGGTGTCTTTACAAGAAAATCTTCTGCTGTTAAAAATGTTAAGTTGCATGAAAAGAGAACCCAACAAGTGTGGGTTCTTAAGAATTCTATCTGAGTTCTTTGTGATTCTGATTGCAGGGTAAAAAGAAAAATGTGTTAGTCATGGATAGTGGATGCTCAGTGCACATGACTGGAGACAAAACCTTGCTATCAGAATTTGAGGAGAAGGCTGGCCTAACTGTGTCTTATGGAGATGGCAACATTGGACAAACTTTGGGATATGGCAATATTGTAATTGGAAATGTCATCACTGAAAAAGTAGCTCTGGTGAAAGGACTCAAGCACAATCTGTTAAGTGTTAGTCAAATCACAGACAGAGGTTATCGTGTCAATTTCAATGATACTCATTTTGAAGTTATTAGCAAATCTTCAGGAAATGTTGCATTAACTGGTCAAAGACATGGTAACATTTATGAAGCCAACATTCACACCAATACTGATAATCCAACTACATGCCTCATCAGTAAAGCTTCTGTAGATGAAAGTTGGAATTGGCATAAGAAGCTTTCTCATCTCAACTTCAACAATATAAATGAGTTGGTTAAGAAAGACTTGGTAAGAGGATTACCAAAGGCACTGTATACTCCTGATGGACTCTGTGATGCTTGTCAGAAGGTTAAACAGAGAAGGACATCATTCAAGAGTAAATCTGAATCCTCAATTGATGAACCATATCACATGCTTCACCTTGACTTGTTTGGACCAGTGAATATTATGTCCATCAGTAAGAAAAGGTATACTCTAGTCATTGTTGATGAATATACTAGATTTACCTGGGTTTATTTTCTGCACAGAAAAGATGAAACTGCTGAAATACTGTTGGACCATGTGAGACTTATTGAAACTGGCACAAAATACAAAGTCAAGATTCTGAGAAGTGATAATGGGACTGAATTCAAGAATTCAGCAATGGAAGAGTTCTGCAAATACAAAGGAATAGTTCAACAATTCTCTGCTCCTGGCATACCTCAGCAAAATGGAGTAGTTGAAAGAAAGAACAGGATTCTTATTGAAGCTGGCAGAACTATGTTGGAGGAAGCTAAACTACCTATATATTTCTGGGCAGAAGCAGTCAACACATCATGCTACACTCAGAACATCACCTTAATCAACAGACATGGTGTAACTCCTTATCAGATGATCAAGGAAAAGAAGCCAAGTCTGAAGCATTTGCATGTATTTGGCTGTAAGTGCTTTGTTCTAAGACCTCATCCTGAACAGCTTGGAAAATTTGAAACTAAAGTTGATGAGGGAATCTTTATTGGCTATCCAACAACAAGAGCCTTTAAAATCTACAATCTAAGAACAAAGACAGTCATGGAGTCTATTAATGTATCTTTTGATGATAGAAAGATAACAGGGATAACAGAAGACTCTCATGATATTTTGATCTTTGCAAATGAAGCTACCAAGAATTCTGATGAAGACATGTCAAATACTGATACTCTGTCAGATCCTGACGATCGATCAATTCCTGATCGAACACCAGTTACTGATGATGACTCAAATAATGCAAATGTTGAGGGGGAGCAAGAGCAAGACATCACCAGTACTGATACAACTCAAACATCAAGTAGAGACTCATCAGAAACAGATTCAAGTGACAATTCTGACAGCATATCAGGAAGAGATAGCACTATCTCAGGGGGAGCTTCTAGCAATTCTAGTTCTTTTGAAGATAACACCAATCCAGGGGGAGCATCCAGTTCAAGAAATAACTTACCATCAGCAAGGAAGTGGACTAAAAGTCATACTCCTAATTTAATTATTGGGAATCCTGAAGCAGGTGTTAAGACAAGAAGTGCAACTCAGAATGAATGTTTATATAATAACTTTCTGTCAAAGGAGGAGCCTAAGAAAGTTGAAGATGCACTTAAGGATGCTGATTGGGTGACAGCTATGCAAGAAGAACTGAATGAGTTTGAAAGAAATGAAGTCTGGAAACTAGTACCAAGGCCCAAGGGTAGGTCTATTGTGGGTACTAAGTGGGTATTCAGAAACAAGACAGATTCAGATGGTACAATTGTGAGGAACAAAGCAAGACTAGTAGCAAAGGGGTATTCTCAACAGGAAGGAATAGATTATGATGAGACTTTTGCTCCTGTTGCAAGACTAGAGGCCATCAGAATTTTTCTGGCATATGCAGCCCACAAGAAGTTCAAAGTATTCCAGATGGATGTAAAAAGTGCATTTCTCAATGGAGAATTGGAAGAGGAGGTATATGTTGAGCAACCTCCTGGCTTCATTGATTCCAAATATCCAGTTCATGTCTATAGACTGGATAAAGCACTTTATGGACTAAAGCAAGCTCCAAGAGCTTGGTATGAAACCCTAGCTCAATTCTTACTGGAAAGTGGATTCAATAGAGGTGCAATTGATAAAACCTTGTTTTATTTGAATCATGGTAAGGATTTGCTGTTAGTTCAAATATATGTTGATGATATCATTTTTGGGTCAACTAACTCTAAGCTGTGTGAGAAGTTTTCAAAGCTAATGCAGTCTAGATATCAAATGAGCATGATGGGAGAAATGAGCTATTTCTTAGGTTTGCAAGTTAAACAGACTGATGACGGGATTTTTATCAATCAGTCAAAATATACAAAGAATTTACTGAAAAGGTTTAACATGCAAGATAGCTCTACAGCTTCAACTCCTATAGCTACAGCTACAAAGCTTGATCCTGATCAAGGAACAGAGGTAGATGTAACCAACTACAGAGGGATGATTGGCTCACTCTTATATCTAACTGCTAGCAGACCAGATATCATGTATGCAACCTGTCTATGTGCAAGATTTCAAGCAAATCCCAAGGAACCACATCTCATTGCAGTGAAAAGGATTTTCAGATATCTAAAGGGCACTTCTTCTCTTGGCCTTTGGTATGCTAGAGAATCAGACTTTAGTTTATGTGGTTACTCAGATGCTGATTTTGCAGGATGCAAAATAGACAGGAAAAGTACTTCAGGCATTTGTCAGTTTCTTGGAGGAAGACTAGTTTCTTGGTTTAGTAAAAAGCAAAAGTCTATCTCTACATCAACTGCAGAAGCTGAGTACATTGCTGCTGGAAGCTGTTGTGCTCAGATCATGTGGATGAGAAATCAGCTAATGGACTATGGTTTGTCATTTTCAAAAATACCTATTTATTGTGATAACCAAAGTGCTATTGCCATGACAGGAAATCCAGTTCAACATTCTCTTACAAAGCACATCAGTATCAGGTATCACTTCATAAGAGAACAAGTACTGGAAGGGACAATTGAACTTCATTTTGTTCCTACTGATCAACAGTTAGCTGATATATTCACCAAGCCACTACCTGAGACTACTTTTACAAAGTTGGTGAACGAACTTGGAATGGTAAACTATGGCAGTTCTTGAGAAAAAAAAGTCATCAAATACTGACGACTTGCAAATACTGATGGAAAGTCAATCCTGACAGTGGTCAACGTCGAATCCTGATGCGACAGTTCGATCATCAGTATTATGTTCAGAATCTAACTGTCTTCGTTTTATTTCAATTTCCTGATTCAAGCTATGATTAATGGTATTGAACTCCTGATAATGTGATCACTTTAATTAGTACTCATATTTATTTCTAAGATAACATGTTAAATCAGGAAAACATTGAATAGAATAGAGAAACTGAACTTTTCATTGATATTAAGAAAGAGATTACATTCAAAGATTACATCTTTTTGTTCTCTATCTACTAATCTATTCAACAGGAAATAAAAGTCCAATCCACTCCATTGTTAGTAGCCATCCCAGATCCCATCTTTGCCACTTTGTTTGGGTGGAAGTTGAATGGGATAAGGTTATTTTTGGTGACATATTCATTAACAATGGTTGATGGAGTTGGATGAGGATGCCTTAGATGAAAGCCATGCTAATGTTGCTTGAAGGGCAGCATCGATGTCAATCACTTTTGCAGGTTTTTCCTTCTCGATTTCCTCGAGGCCTGCATCCATCTGCAACCAGAGAGTCTCAAGTTGTCTTTTCCAGTCGAAAGTATCAAACTCTTCACGAGTATAGCTAAAGATGTCTCTTTTCTCTAAAAGATGGAGATTCTTCTCTGTGATGGTAAGGTTCGGCATTGTTGTAAAATTTAGCTGTGAAGGGTTTTTCTTATTTTAGGAGAGAATGAAGAGTTAAGGAAGTAAGTGGACAAGTCTCTAAGATTAAATAGAGAAGGGTGGAACAAGAATATGAAACGATTCATATTTCTGGTGTAAGTACCAGGTATTATTTGATTGTGATGTTTTAAATTTCTTTATTTAAAACAAAATTACCATGTTTTATTTTAATCACAATCTTATTTCTCAAATAATACAAGCGCATGTGTTTCACTCAATCATTACATATAGTTACAGATGGTAAGTCGTGACACGTGCAATCATCACCACTCTCTCACGTAATTTGGTCCATTACTCCAGTATAAACGAATAGTTTACTGACACCTGTTTTTGAGAATTCATAAGTATTGTCCAAATATCAATTTAGTTTTCTAATTGATTTATTATTCTCAAAACCATCAGTAAAATATCATCTCTCTATCTCTGCACTCTCAAACCCTAATTTCAAAATTAGCACAATTCTTGTGTTTGAAATTCCAATGGAGAATTCATCTTTCATGAACAGCACGGTGGTAATCAATGGAGTTACTTTTAACACAAATAACTTCACTGCAGTTCTAGATCATCAGGACTTGCCAAATGATTTCCACATTATTCAGGACTTTTTGGCCTCAAGCCCAATCAATTATGCTCTAACCCAACCTGCCAAGATATCTTTTCAGTCTGTAATGCAGGTTTGGAACACAAGTGTCTTTGGGAAAGGACTACCATCAGAAAAGCCTCAAATGAGCTTTGAGTATAATAGTGTTACATACTATGTGACTCCTGAGATTGTCACTGAAGCCCTACACTTACCATCAATCATTGGTAAGCCAGTATTTAAAGTTCCTGATTCAAGACTCCTTGAGTATGTTGTAAGTTTGGGTTACAATTGATAGAATATATTTTATATATATTTTATAGGATTTTGTTCCCACATTTACGGTGCTTTTGTGAATAATCGTGTAGATTTAATTAATTTTTGATAAGTTTTTGTGAAGTGTTTCAGGTGTTCTATTTAAATTTTGGAGGAAATAATTTTGAAATAAAAAAAAGCAAGAGCTGGAAGGAAGACGAAAAAATAAATAAATTTGGTTATGTATGCAATGGAGCGGCCATGCTGACTTTGAAAAAAAAATAATATAAGGACAGAAATTATATGGGGAGCATGTGTTTTGTATGTTGTCCGTGCGGGAATTACTGAACTTACTTGGGAACCGCATAACATTATGAACGGGCGTGCAAATATTGTGATGGCCGTGTGCAAGTCCCTGTAAGTGGTCTTGATTCTTGCAAGTCACGCGCGCGGGCTCCACACATGCATGCATGCGCGGCGTGATTTCTACTCCTTTTCTGTCTCCAGCGCGTGAGCAACAGATCAGAAATAAACAAACGGACCCACTGGCACGCACGTACTGGCCAAAAGAATTCTAGTTGGGTTCTATTTTATTGTTCCCGTTCTAAAAAATTATTACTTTCCAGCTAGGCTCTATTTAATTGTAACAATTATTTTAGCCTTGTAACAATATATAAACTCATTGAGGGTTTAGAATGGGGGGATCGAATTTTTTAATATACACACAACTTTGTAAACACTTTCTTCTGGAGATTTTTGGGAGAATATTTATTTTCTTTGAAGATCAAGATTAAAGGTTTTTCTTCTATTCTTATAATTATGTGTTCAATTATTAATTCTTGTTTTATTAATTCAATCATGAGTGAGTAGATAATTAATCTAGGGTTAAGTAGAACCCTAGTTATGATTGATGCGTGAATTTCCCAATTCCCCTAATTTGATTGTTTAATTGCTCTTGCTTATTGAGTTATTTTAATTAGCAATTACAAATCAGACGTGATTATGTGTATTGTTTGAACCAATATCTAATTATCAACGAGAGTTGGATTTAGATGGTTGTGATTTATCCAGTAAGAACATGAAATTCTCCATGAGAATAGGTAGAATGGATTGTTAGGAATTTAGGGTGCTGTGATTAATGTCTCTAAATTACATGATACCATGAGAATAGGATTGATTGTATTTTAAGAGAAGCCATTAATACTCGAGAGAGGTTATTGGTATTTATAGGGCGCATCTTTCCTGTTGAGCAGCGTACGATTAATTGGGGCGGGAATTCACAATTGCATTAATTCATGCTAGTGGGGACACTTAATTCTGGATGTTTTTAATATTGATTTAATATAAACACAATTCGCTTTAGCATAAGATTAGTTTAATAAATTCTCAATATTTATTGTGTTACTTGCTTAGCCGAATTAAATCAGAAACAACTAATGATTAATACGTTTGTCTTTGTGTGATCGACTCTGACTTACCCGACTACATTGTTAGAAGGATTGGTTAGATATTTATTATTTGATAGGCACGCGACAGCCTTGTCAAATTTTTGGCGCCGCTGCCGGGGACAAAGCAGTGTTAGATTAGTTAATTTTGAATTGATTTAGTTAAGTATTTTAGTTGTGTTGCTTCGGCTATTATTCCCTTGTTAATTGATCATCGTTTCTAGTTCTCTTGTTGCATGCACACTCGAAGTTCAGGTACTGAAAACTTAATTGATATTGATCCTGAAATTGAAGCTACAGCAAGAAGGCAAGCAGGCAAGCGAAGGAAAAACAAGGATAAGGAAATTATGACTGATACAATAGCTAAAGCTCTCAGGGAGCATGGTATGCCAGATGCTACAGGCGTACTCTCCAGTATTGTCAGACCAACAGTCACAGCTACACACTTTGAACTCAAGCCTCAGTTCATCAAATTCATCTCCAATGATTCTTTCGCAGGATTGTCCACTGAAAATCCTATTGATCATCTTGAGAGTTTTCTTGAAAAGTGTGATACAATAAAGCTAACCAATATTAGTGATGATGCTATAAAGCTGCGCTTATTTCCATTCTCTCTTCGAGATACAACAAAGGTTTGGTTGAAAGATGAAGGACCAAACACATTCACTACTTGGGATAGTCTTGCGAAGGCTTTTCTACTTAAATTCTTCAGTCAGAAGAAGACCTCTAAGCTCCGGAATGAGATCTCTAATTTTCGTCAGGACGATGACGAGTCACTTCATGATGCTTGGAGAAAATTTAAGCGACTTCGAAGATAATGCCCTTACCATGGAATTCCTGACTGGTTGTTGATCCGAACATTCTACAATGGGTTGACACAAGAGTTCCGAAACTTTGTTGATGCTTCTTCTGGTGGTTCTATTATGAAGAAGAGTACTGAGAATGCGAAAGCTTTGTTAGACGAGATAGCATCTAATGATAATTATCCATACAGTGATCGAAATCATCCTAAGAAAGGTGGTAAGTATGATGTTGATGCTCTAACCATGTTGAATACTACTATGCAGGCTATGGTCAAAAAGAATTGCTAGCAGTGGTGTATTCTATGGAAAAATTTCGATCTTATCTCGTTGGTTCGAAAGTTATTTTTCACACTGATCATGCAGCTTTGAGATACTTGATGAGTAAGAAGGATGCTAAACCTCGTCTGATTCGTTGGATTTTGCTTCTTCAAGAATTTGACTTAGAGATTAAAGATAAGAAAGGGGCTGAGAACGTGGTTGCTGATCATCTTTCACGCCTTACTCTTGATGAGGATGATGGTAAATCTACTCCAATTGATGATTCTTTTCCTGATGATCATCTACTTTCTCTTGCAAGTCTAGAGGTTCCTTGGTATGCTGACATAGCTAATTTCTTAGCTAGTGGAACTGTTCCATATGGTTACTCATCGCAGCAAAAGAAGAAATTTTTCTATGATGTGAGGAAACACTTTTGGGATGATCCGTTTCTCTATAAATCCTGTGCAGATGGAGTCATTAGAAGATGTGTTCCATATAATGAGATTTCCTCTATAATCTCACATTGTCACGATTTGCCAAGTGGTGGTCATGCAAGTACTACGAAAACTGCTGCAAAGATTCTTCAGTGCGGTTTTTATTGGCCAACTCTTTTTAAAGATGTCCACCAATATGTTCATTCTTGTGATCGTTGTCAAAGAACTGGAAATATTTCAAGACGCAATGAGATGCCTCTCAATGGCATTCTTGAAGTGGAGCTTTTTGATGTTTGAGGAGTAGATTTCATGGGACCATTCCCTCCATCTTTTAAGAACAGGTATATCTTGGTAGCTGTGGACTACGTCTCAAAATGGGTTGAAGCCATTGCATCACCCACTAATGATGCTCGTGTTGTGAGCAAGTTCTTTAAGAAGACGATTTTTCCCAGATTTGGAGTGCCAAGGATTTTGATTAGTGATGGAGGAAAGCATTTTCTCGAAAATCATTTTGAAGCTATGTTGAAGAAATATGGAGTTTATCATAAGGTGGGACTTTCTTATCATCCCCAAACCAGTGGTCAGGTGGAGATCTCTAACCGTGAAATAAAGAATATCTTGGAGAAGACAGTCGTAAAATCAAGGAAGGATTGGTCTATGAAGCTTGATGATGCACTTTGGGCTTATAGAACTGCGTTTAAGACACCTATTGGGACAACTCCGTATAGATTGGTTTATGGAAAAGCATGTCATCTTCCCGTTGAGTTAGAGCATCATGCATTTTGGGCTATCAAAGGTCTGAATTTTGATATGTTAGCAGCGGGTGAGAAGAGACTTCTACAACTTAATGAGCTAGATGAGCTTCGTTTTGTGGCTTATGAAAGTTCTAAGCTTTACAAAGAGAAAACAAAGAAGTGGCATGACAAAGGGCTGTTACGAAGAGAATTCAAGGAAGGGGAGTTAGTTCTTCTATTCAATTCGAGGTTAAAACTTTTTCCCGGAAAACTTCGTTCTAGGTGGTCGGGTCCGTTCAAGGTACGCAAGGTTTTTCCCTATGGTGCAGTTGAATTGATGAATAGCCATGGAGAGTCATTCAAGGTGAATGGGCAAAGAGTAAAGCACTATAAAGCTGATGAACCAATTAATGAGGAGGTGGATATTCTGTTGTCTTCTCCTTCTGCTGAATGATTGATGAGTCGGTGTCGGGCTAACGACGTTAAACAAATGCGCTACTTGGGAGGCAACCCATGGTTTCTGTATACTGTGGAGGACTGGTGCACTTCATGCTTCGGCATAGGGGAGTATTTCTTTCCTTCTTGTTATTAGTTGATATTCTTAGTATTGTGCCATTGAGGACATTGCCACATTTAAGTGTGGGGATGTGCTTTGTTGTAGTAGCATATTAGTAGTAAAAAAAAAATTAAAAAAAAAATTAAAAATGAAAAATACCAAAAATAATTCTAGCCATGCAATTTGATTAGTTGTTGTATTTTGCTAAATACACCCATGCATGCGTAGGAATCTTGTGTTTATGGATGCTTTTGATTGAGAAGTGATATGTGATGTTCTTGTGCACACACGTACACTAGCAAGTAGAAACTAGTAGACTTATTGAATGTGCTAAGTGATTAGAATGACATGAATATGTGCAAGGTAATTTGGTCTATATGCTTTGAATACAAGTAGGTGCGTTAGAGAGACTGTTATTTGGGATTGATTATGTTTTGTCACACCAAGCGAGTTTTGAGCCTATATGCATATCTTTTGCATGATTTTTCGTTTGCTTGAGTGTCCACTTGTCGTTTGCATTGCTAGTACTTGCGTGAGGTCTTTCTTAAGATGCATGACATTAATTGATGATAAGATGATAAAGGCGATAGGATAACCTCGTATTTCCTATATATCCAAACCATTTATACATGATCCATTAGTTAGCCCTTTGAGCCTAATCTTATTTTTCGGTGACACGCCAAGTTACTTGCCATTATCCTTTTTATTGTATTAGCCTTACATTAAATTTGAACCCAATTGTCAAAGGCTAGTATTGTTCGTAAGGGAGTGATAAGGTGTGCATAAAAGGGGGTTTTTATTGATGATCATAACTTTGGGGGAATATTTGGGGTTTAGTTCATAGCTTGATAGTCGAAGTTTGAAATCATATTTATGGGATCATTGTTCTTGCTATTATTTTGCTCTCTTGAAAAAAAAAAGGAAAAGAAAAAAAAAGAGAAAAAAAAAGGAAAAAAAACAAAAAAAATAAATAAATATGAGAGCATTCTTATCTTTTGTGATCCTACTTTGTTTCGACTAGTCAAGTTGTTTATAAATAAAAGTTCAAGTGTGGGGATGAAAGTATGGGAGTTGTTTGAATATTATGGTCAGGTACTAGCTTTTGACTTAACCTTCTTTGGCTTTCTTGACATACCCTGTCCCTAGCCCCGTTACAACCTTGACAAAGACCTTTTGATTATCATTGATGATGTATGTTGTGTTAAAGGTTAGATTGATAACAAGGACGAAGCATGTTTATGATATTGTTGGAGTTGAGTGAAACACTTACCCTTTGTTTTGAATGAATATTTTTGTGAGTGAACGGTGAGTTTTTGCTTTTGGCATAGGAGATCCCAGATTTTGTCTCAAAGATGCGCTCTTGTGTGCTTAGCATGTTTACCAATCTATTCTTACATTTGACATGAATTTCTATGATTTTATGTATCTTCTTTGAGTATACTATGTGGATACTTGCCCTTTAGACACCAAGGCATTGCATTTTCATTTTGATTCTTAAGCTGATGTGGAATGAGAGGACTTGTGTGTGTGGTGTTGTGTTGGCATTAATCTTTTGCATGGTTGGATGAATTTTGTGGGTATATTCACTATAAACCCTCACGAGACCTTACTCGTCCACTAGGGCTACCTAGGGGTTTAAAGGACTTGTTGCATATGTTAAATGCAACCGTGATCACCTACGGAAGTGGTACTAATTAGTTAGTATAATTATTATGTTAGTTTGCACGAGGACGCGCAAAGTGCTAAGTGTGGGGATATTTGATAGAATATATTTTATATATATTTTATAGGATTTTGTTCCCACATTTACGATGCTTTTGTGAATAATCGTGTAGATTTAATTAATTTTTGATAAGTTTTTGTGAAGTGTTTCAGGTGTTCTATTTAAATTTTGGAGGAAATAATTTTGAAATAAAAAGCAAGAGCTGGAAGGAATTTCATGGGAGACGAAAAAATAAATAAATTTGGTTATGCATGCAATGGAGCGGCCATGCTGACTTTGAAAAAAATATAAGAACAGAAATTATATGGGGAGCATGTGTTTTGTATGTTGTCCGTGCGGGAATTACTGAACTTACTTGGGAACCGCATAACATTATGAACGGGCGTGCAAATATTGTGATGGCCATGTGCAAGTCCCTGTAAGTGGTCTTGATTCTTGCAAGTCACGCGCGCGGGCTCCACACATGCATGCATGCGTGGCGTGATTTCTACTCCTTTTCTGTCTCTAGCGCGTGAGCAACAGATCAGAAATAAACAAACGGACCCACTGGCACGCACGTACTGGCCACAAGAATTCTAGTTGGGTTCTATTTTATTGTTCCCGTTCTAAAAAATTATTATTTTCCAGCTAGGCTCTATTTAATTGTAACAATTATTTTAGCCTTGTAACAATATATAAACTCATTGAGGGTTTAGAATGGGGGGATCGAATTTTTTAATATACACACAACTTTGTAAACACTTTCTTCTGGAGATTTTTGGGAGAATATTTATTTTCTTTGAAGATAAATATTAAAGGTTTTTCTTCTATTCTTATAATTATGTGTTCAATTATTAATTCTTTTTTTATTAATTCAATCATGAGTGAGTAGATAATTAATCTAGGGTTAAGTAGAACCCTAGTTATGATTGATGCGTGAATTTCCCAATTCCCCTAATTTGATTGTTTAATTGCTCTTGCTTATTGAGTTGTTTTAATTAGCAATTACAAATCAGACGTGATTATGTGTATTGTTTGAACCAATATCTAATTATCAACGAGAGTTGGATTTAGATGGTTATGATTTATCCAGTAAGAACATGAAATTCTCCATGAGAATAGGTAGAATGGATTGTTAGGAATTTAGGGTGCTGTGATTAATGTCTCTAAATTACATGATACCATGAGAATAGGATTGATTGTATTTTAAGAGAAGCCATTAATACTCGAGAGAGGTTATTGGTATTTATAGGGCGCATCTTTCCTGTTGAGCAGCGTACGATTAATTGGGGCGGGAATTCACAATTGCATTAATTCATGCTAGTGGGGACACTTAATTCTGGATGTTTTTAATATTTGATTTAATATAAACACAATTCGCTTTAGCATAAGATTAGTTTAATAAATTCTCAATATTTATTGTGTTACTTGCTTAGCCGAATTAAATCAGAAACAACTAGTGATTAATACGTTTGTCTCTGTGGGATCGACTCTGACTTACCCGACTACATTGTTAGAAGGATTGGTTAGATATTTATTATTTGATAGGCACGCGACCGCTTTGTCAACAATGGAACGCCAAAGAAGTTTGGAGAGCTCTATAGGACAAAGCTTAAGAAGGAATGGAATTTCTTCTTCGACACTATCAACAGATGTTTCTTGAATAAAGTGTCAAATTTTGATGCTTTACCCACAGGTTCAGCCAAAATTGGGTATTCTCTAATTCATGATCTCTCATTTGATTATGGGTCTTTTATACTAAAGGCGTTAAGTGAAAGAAAAGCAGATAAATGTGGTTATGTTTGCTTTCTTAGATTTTTCCAATTAATATTCTCTCACTTATGTCCTCGTGCTGTTTTTGAGAATGATACAATTTTGCCTATATGTAAAATCTCAGAAAACAATATAAAGAGTCTAATCAATTCTGATAAGGCAAATAAATTTGATGGAACTCCATACATTCCAGATGAAGTATGGTCTCTTTTAAGAAAGAGAATGCCTATTCAATATGGCCCAGCAACTGGTGCTATGGGACAGGACCTTACACATCCTATTCCTGACACAAGCACAAAACCTAAACACTCTTCTAAACAGTCAACCACCTCTGGTGTCTCACAAAAGGCATCAGTTGTAAAATCAAAGAAATTAGCTAGATCTGATGTGTCTGAGAGGCAATCAGGATCAAAGGATTTCTCCACTCCAACTCACTCTCAAATGAAGTCACAAGGGGGTGAACAAGGGGTTCTGAGAACATCTGGTCTGAATAAAGAAACAAGAGTAAAGAGGAAAGTTAGTCAAAGAGCTGATTCAGATTCTGATTCTGATTCTGATGATGACACAATGCCTATATCAGTCTTGATGAAGAAAAAGGAGATTGATGTTGTTGATACTAGAGAAGTGGCTGTCTCTGAAAAGCCGAAGAAAAGAAGAAGATTAATCAGCAAAGGCAAATTTGTTGTTCCTACAGAATTACTGAATCTTACTAATGCTATGGAGAGCAATCCTGATGTATCTACTAATCAAGATGGATCATCAGTTCCTGACACTACTGCTAATCCTGACATCTCTACTCCTGATAATTCACCTGTGAAGACTGTTGAGATCTCTGATTCTCCAGCACCTGCATCTCCAAAGAGAAGAATTATTGAGGTGTCTGTTGATCAAGTAAATGATATTGCTGCTCAGTTGGGTTTCAAACCTTCACCACTTGAAAAGAAAACTGCTGAAGCAAATGTCTTTCATAGACAGAAGAAACAGAGGACTACTTTGTCACCTCTGAAAGGATCAAGCCCACAAGAACCTGAACTTCAAAGGAGTTCAGAAGCTATTGCAGATCCAGTCACACAAGAACCACCTACTCAAAGTGTAGGTGCAGACATTTCTGAAGGAATAGTCACACAAGAACCACCTTCTCAAAGGGAAGGTGAAGACAAGAATATTCCTACCCCACAAGAACCATCTTCTCAAAGTGAAGATGCTGGCAAAATCACATCAGCAGGGGAGTTTCCTGACAATGCTAAAGGGGCTTCTGGAATTGAATTTGAACTAGCTAGAAGTCTGGCAGATAAAGCTGCTCATGATTTGCATATTGCTGAATGTGATGAAGTGATCGCTGACACTGCATTTGAGGGAAGCACACAAGAACCTTTGACTCAAAGTGTTGAAGAAGCTTCACAACCTCAGACTACACAAGAACCATCAGTAGCTAATACTGATGCAAGTCATGCTTTAATTACAGTGGTCAATCCTGATGTAAGTACTACTGATCCACTTATTCCATTGCTTATTGAGCCAATTTCTGCAAGGCCAATGGATTCTTTAACTACTTCGTCAGGTAACATCTCTATCTCTACTTCCTTTACTACTAATAGTATGATTACAAATAGACCTGATATAAGGGATACCTCTATTTGTATGACTTCAGATCACTCTTCTCAGCCACCTCTTATTTCTTCACATTTAATGAGTCAGAGCCTTTCTTGTGAGAATGAGAGTGAACATTTAGAGAAAAAGAAGAGTGATGAGAGGCAGTCTCCTGAACTGGCAAAAGGAGAGGTAGAAACGAGTGAGAAGTTGATAACTTCTAGTGAGGTAGCAGTTACTATTGACAGTAACTTAGGTAACATTGTGAGAAGTGATGAGATCACTTTAAAAGAAACGAGAGATTTAGGAAATGTTACTATTCTGTCTGCAGGTCATCAGGATTCACCAGCTGCATCTACTGGTGAATTAAAATTGAAAGGTGTTATGCATCCTGATGAGAATGTTGATGATAGGATTCCGAATTCAGATGATGATCCTGATAATCTTGAAGCAATTCAAATGCAGGCGGCAATAAAAGCAAGTCTACTATCTACTTATGGGTCTTCGAGTAGATACATGCAGTCTGTTACTCAAGAAGAGTTCAGAGGGGAGTACAGTTCCATACTTCCTCCTGATACTCAAGCTGCAAGGGGATATGAATGGGATACTGAATGGAATCAGTCGAATGCTGAGATGAATTTTCAAAATGCTCTTTTTCATTCTGGTCATATTGCCACGAGGATGCCTACTCCTGAACTTAAGGCTCTTCTCAAGACTAATACTCTTCTAGCAAAGGGATTGAAGAGTGAGATTGACTCTATGAAGGCTGTTACTGATAAATTTCAAGCGGGTATTCAAACATCTGTTTCTATATCTGCTACTGCTTCTCAAGCACGTCTTCTTGTTGATGATGTTAAAGCACTTGACAAGAAGATGGATTCCAGACTGACTGTCTTGGAATCAAAAGTTGATAATATTGATGAAACCCTCAAGCTTATCTTGTCTTTCTTCATTGAAGAAGATGCCGATGTCAAAAAGGGGGAGAAGATAGTCAAAACAAAATGCTCACCTAATCCAGTTGTACAAAAGAATGATGATAATTCTGGAAATGATGGTGGTGCTAAGTCACATAAAGTTGAAACCTCTGATGCTGCTTTAGTAACAAAGAAAAGTCAATCTAATACTCAAACTAGGCAGTCAACTCATGTTTCTAGATCTGGTAAGAAGACAGTGACAACAATGGTACAATCTCAGAGTCCAAAAGAAGAACAGTTTGTGACAGCTGGTCAAACTCTGTCAACCATTCCTGAGGATGATGTGTATGTGGAACAGGATGAAGATGCTGCTAATCTGTTTCATGAACTTGATACAGGGGATGGTCGTGTTCTTAAACTGTTTCATAAAGATAAAAGAGTTCAACAGTATCATGCTGAGAAGGCACTTATCTTAACCTCTGGAGAGATTCCAAACATGACTACTGATGAGTTCTTAGAAGAACAGAACATGATTCTTGAAGAGATTGCAAAACAAAATGAAGCTCCTTCTGCAAGAAGAGGAAGAGGCAGAGGAGGAAGATACAGAGGAAGAGGAAGATTACCTGCTCAATCAAGTACAAGGCAAACAAGATCTAGTGGAATCAAATCAAAAGATGTTTCTGAAAATGAAAAGAAGAAAACTCCACTATCTCTTGTACTGACTCCAAATAACAGATTCAATGCTCCTGAAGAAATTGAAGAGGAGATGTTGCCTTTAAAAAGAAATAGAAAGGTTGCTGATCAAGCTATTGTATCTAATGAGAAGTTAGTTTTTGGTTCAATTCCTGATGTTGTCTCTGATTCTGGAGAAGTTGAAATTTTAAAAGAACTTAAGATTATGATTCTTAAGGTTGTGGTTGAATTTCATAATATGGAAGTTATTGAAGATACACTGAAGTATGAGCAAGAAAACTTCAGAAGATTTGAAAGAGAAAGTGAAATCAGAGCTAAAGCAAGAGAAACAGAAAGGATAGCAACCAGAGATTACTTAAAAATGTTCATAAATCTAACAGGAAGTTATGGTATGATAAAAGTAAATCTGTTCCTGAACATCAGCAGTATTATCCAACAGATGAGAAGAAGAAGAGTAAGAAAAAGGAGAAGAGTGAGTGTAATTATAGGAAACCAGTTGTTTTCAAATCTGCAGGACTGATAAAAGAATCTTCTTTGATTAATGAATCTTTATTGATTGTTAAATCAAAGACTACTGCATTTGTTGCTGAATATCCACCAAAGTGGGTAAGTATGCAATCTGGTTTGAAGGGATTGGAACCTAGAACAAGAGGAGGCATTGGGTATGATAATGCACAGGTTGTTTTTATTGTACAAACTGATCAATATGCTCTAGTTGACAAGATTGGTGATGAGTTAACTGTTAATCATCTCTGGAAACTTGAAGCTGTTGCTATCATTGCTGATTGTCATGCTGGTGCTAAGAAAGTAGAAAAGATGTTGTACTTCATGAAAGACAAGAGTGTAAAGAAGATTGCTATTCATGAGTTGTTGTGCAAATCTGCAAAAGAGCTGAAATATGTTCTGTATCTGCTCAGAAGTAAAAGAATCAATGTTAAAGAAAGAGAAGTCTACTACAATTGGTTTGTTATGATTTACAGAACAATCAGACAGAGATTTATGGATGGAGGAACGAGGTATGATGGCAATTATATTCCTATGTATTTAAATTTAAGAGGCATAGAGGTTGAAATGAAGAAAGGTACTGCTATTAGAGAAGAGTATCTAGGCATGGAACAATTGTCTCTTAATCCAGATGGGAAGGAGATTGCTTATGTTTTGCTAGGTGATTTAGATCTTCCAAGAAGCTCAATTCAGAATCTCAGGGCAGCTATCTATCAGATTAATGAGGAAGATGAAGGACTCAAAAATCTGAAGAAGAAACTGATTCAAATTCTTGAAAGCAAGGAAGAAGAATTGATATCTGACTTCTTGAAGATGAATCTGTTTTATCAAAGAATTTCTGAAACTGTTCCTGATGATTTTTAGAAGGTATTTTGTTTTGAGTTTTTGACATCTTTGAATCAAGGAATTTGTGCTTTGTTTCACAAAGAACGAATTGGGGGAGATTGTTAGATATTGATTCAAGTGATGATCAGGATCTGGGTATTACTGATCAGATACTGATGCTGACGTCATCAGTAATACAACGTCAGTATTGGATTATTATCAGGACTAGAAGCTGGTCAGTATTTCGTGAAGATTCTCATCAGACCAGAGATCAAGGAAGATTGATTTGTCGGTTCCTAGATTATAGGAATGCATCTATCATACAAGATATGCATTCAGAGATATATGTAATTGATTTAGAATATCTTGTAATTGATAGTGTAGCTGTGTATGCTATATAAACACAGTTTAGGTTTTACATTATGTAATCGCTTACACGAGTTATCTTGTAATCTAGCAGCTCTTAAGAACATAAGAATTTCTTAAGAGAGTTTTGTAATAGTTTTATATCAGTATTAATAAAGCTGTTATTGATTCATACTTGTGTTATTTCTGTTTAAATCGAAAATCTTATACAATTGTATTCAACCCCCCTTCTACAATTGTTATTTACTGGGCAACATCTATGTAGTTTAGTAGTTTGTTTGCTTTAAAGATTTGTGTGTGATGAATTCTTGATATCCTTGTATGGTTGTGCTTATTCTTCTTGGATGCGTAGCTAACATCTAAGTTGTTTGTTAATCTCTTCTGAAACGAGAGTGGATCTTGAGATTTAGAACTTGCCATGCTAGCATAGGATTATGTATGTTTTTGACATCATAATTTGTAGTGTAAGATGGGAATACTTATATTGCCCTATGTGATCAATATGGATAACTTGTACTTAAACCGTTATGTTTTCAAATCTTATAGAGATATAGGGTCTAAACATAATTGGTGTCTACCCATCTTCTATCTCTTTTGTGGATGTATGAGTAGTTTGGTATTCGTATACTGAGAGGTAGCCTATACTTGTTTCGTGTTGTCTGATCAGATATCATAACCATCACATACTTTGATTAAAGGCATCAACTCTAAGCGAAGTAGTTAATGAAGTTAGAATCTCATGTTTTCTCTTGCATAAGTAATTCGATTTAAATTCTGATATGGGTTAAAAATAAGCCCTAAAGACACATTTAATGTGGCATTAATTAGACCCAATGTGGTCAAAGCGTGGGGCCCACCAGATGGGCCCAAACCTTATTTATGATATTAATTTCGTAATTAATATTAAGGGTAATAACCAGCTCTGCAATAAGAGTCAAATAAGGATATTACTCCTGCTTGACTTAGCCTCCAAGGCACCTACTTCAACAAGGAAACTGATTCCTACAAGGAAGGAGTCTAGAACCTTCCTCAAGGCGGTGACTTGCCCACCAAGTCACCTAATTCTACCACGATTCTAGAGCTTCTTAGCCTATATAAAGGGTCTGACCCCTTGTGACGCCCCCAGATCCGGGGTCGGAGATCTAGGCGCTCACGGTCCATTTTCCATTAATAACATACTTGTTCTTGCACATAATATAAATAAAACAGCCATCGACCCCACAATAAAACTCACACCGCACACACACATACACAGGTTAAAGTCTCAGAAACGTCATACACTTGATTAAGCAAAAGTAAAAGTTTCAGAGTTATTACAGACCGAATTAAATAGCATTCACTACTACAGAATAGGCTTTTAGCGTCGGTCAAAATAGGCTTTAGGCGTCGGTTATTGGGCGTAGTATATGAAGGCGACGCTATAGGTATGTATTTTTAGCGTCGGTTAAATATGCGACGCATAGCAGCTACTATTAGCGTCGGTTGTTTAAAAAACCGACGCATATCAGCTACTAAAGGCGTCGGTTGTTTAAAGAACCGACGCTTATGTTCTAACTATTGGCGTCGGTTGTTTAAAGAACCGACGCTTAAAGTCATACAATTGGCGTCAGTTGCTTAACGAACCGACACTTATGGTCCTACTATTGGCATCGGTTGCTTAAAGAACCGACGCTTAAAGTCATACAATTGGTGTCGGTTGCTTAAAGAACCGACGCTTAAAGTCAATTTTTTTAAAAAAAAATAAAATTTCAATTTCAGTAACCTTTAATTCACACCAACAAATACCATATAGTATATGCCAATTACAATTATACCCTGCCAACAAATATGAGATTTATCATCTAAAGAACTAATCTCAAACTTCAAAAAGGAAGTGATCACATTCACATGACTTCAAAAACTTATATGATAAAGCATTAAAATCTTTGTCATACAGACTTTGAATCAACTGACTGCAAGCATCCCATCCAGGCGGTTCCCATGGCTTCAGATATTCCATTTGTACATATATATTGTGCATCAGACAAGGCTCAACTCAGCTTCTGTAAGTCTGTTGGAGTTGATTGAAGCAATTATTTTTTGCAAGGCCGCCAATTCTTCTCCAGCGTCACATATAAAGGCAGAAGCTGCCTGCCTGAAAGAGTTGCATCTTCCATACTGTCTATATAAATCCTGTTAAACATAAGGAATTCTACATTAATAAATTTCTTGATTAAGAATCAATGTCTTTTACATGGAAAAGCAAGCACCTGTGATTATAAAATGCATTCAATATGACAGTTTTAGAGAAAAATCACAAAGACCTTCACATAATGCATAACTATACAATCTACGTATCACCAAAGAATGTAGCATTTCACTGGCATAGGCTACAAATCATTATAAATCATGTTTATATTATCCTGTTAAAACATAAGGAATTCTAAATATATGCAGATTATTGTCTTCCTAGATTGAATTGTGTTTAGACGATTATGATAAGAGCAATTTAGAAAGAAATAGAACAGGAAGGCAAGTCAAATGAGAACTACAAAAACAAGGTTAAGAATCCTTATATCATTAAAATAGACAAAAGTATTGAAATTAAAAGTAACATAGAACATACGAGGAAGACACTCGAGGCAAACAAAGCAATCAAAAACTTCTTTGCTAATTTACTCCATATGTAGAAATTTATAAAGGGTAATTTACCAGTCCAAAAATTTCTTTCCCCTGGCAGCAACATCTTCATTCTTTTCTCTAATGTCAGCTTGCCACAAAACATCAGCATCATTCTCAATCTGAATACAAATCAAAGGCATATATTAGCTGCAAAATATTACATATAATATCAACAGACACAATATTTACTATTTATAAGAAAATGTTGCATCTTGGTGGTGTTAATTCATATCAATGGCAGATATTTGGGGTAGAACTGTGTTGAGGGATGTACATTTGAAATGATGTCTGCTATTACTATGACTCTGCAATTTTGTACAAGTGCCACGAAATTCATATGTATATCTCATTTTTGAACTATAAAGGGATGACTACTGAACACCTTTGACCTCTTAAAACAAGAGTAAGAAAATAATTTGTAGGAACATAACACTGAACTCGGATACATTCGTAACAAATAAGGGTAGAGCACATAGTAAGGTTTACTTTTACATCAAAAAAATAGAGAGCTACATCTATATGCAACACATACCAAATGTTCGCGGCAGAGCTCTACAACTATGAAAGGTGGACAATTTAGGCTTGAGATTGCAGGGTGATTACTATTACCAGCATGTTCTATCATTAGTGGAGGCTTGAGAAGCAATGGTATGAATGAGCCCTGAACTCATAGTAATATATGCTTAACCACATTAGAAGGATAAAACCAACAAAGGAAATGTATAAGATCTATCTTAAACATCAATCACTCGAAAACAAATAACAAGTGAAATACCCAACTCTTGTGCTAGCAACTGATATAATTTCTCTATGATCAATTCTTATTTCGGAAAAAATAATTAAATAATTAAAGATGTATACAAATGTCTTACTAGTGTATCCATATTTCTGATGTAGATCCTGCAAAAGAAACATAGAAAAACCACAAAACAACCAGTAAGACCGTTTAATTTCAATCCAAAAAGGGTATATATAACACATTAACAGATATTAAAGTAATCGAAAACTTAAGGCCTGCAAAAGAAACACAGAAAAACCACAAAACAACCTGTAAGACCGTTTAATTTAGTCCAGAAAAGGTATATATAACACATAACAAATATTAAAGTAATCGAAAACTTAAAGCAAGCCAAATAGAAGCACTCACCATAGCCAAATTGAAATCTATCAAATATCCTTTATTAGCTTTAGAGGAGAACAGGAAGTTTCCAGGCTTAACATCTCTATGAACTACACCCTGCAAATGCAAGAATGCAAGTTGACTTGACACGAGGAATACATATGAACCAAAACATATCAAAATCTGTTTCAAGAGTTTCTCACCTTCTTATGTAGACTAGCAAGATCTTTAAAAAGACAATACCCATACCACTAGACTTAAAAGACAACTGTTTCTCCCTTTAAGACCTGAGGTTAAGTTTAAATCAGAGATAGAAAAAGTGAATTTACTAGGAAATGAAGATGGCTCTCGTTGAAGCTTATTATCCTCAACCACTTTCATTTGCCACTCCGAGCCAATGTAATTGTCCTGTACAACATTGGTTAGATCGCAATTCAAGAAGCCGGCACCGGATTTGAACTCGTCCAGTGATGCATCAAACGTCTCAAAATTCAGAGAATCCCTTGACCTGAACTGGTTCAACATCAACGGGCAGGATTCATTGTAGATCTACATGTAGAACAAGAATCATTACAACATCAACCCCCGAAATCTTTATAATCATGAACTGTATGCTTCCAACATAAAAAACTAACAAAGAACTCTATGCTTCCAAAATCAAAAACTAACAATTAAGTCAGAAATCGAAAACCCAAAATTTAACCCTAATTTTTACGAATTTGTAGAATTCGAAATTAACGAAATAGTGATATGGGGAATCCAAACCTTGTTAATTCGAATACTCACACTGCTAATTTGATACATGAATAAAAACGAGAGAGAGAGAGAGAGAGAGAGAGAGATTGAGAGACTGTTCGAGAGAGAGAATCAGAGTAGAATTCGAAATTAACGAAATAGTGATATGGGGAATCCAAACCTTGTTAATTCGAATACTCACACTACTAATTTGATACATGAATAAAAACGAGAGAGAGAGAGAGAGATTGAGAGACTGTTCGAGAGAGAGAATCAGAGTCGAGAGAAAAACAGTCGAGAGAATGAGGAGTGAAGAAGCTGCCGTTTTAAGATTAAAAGGGTTAAGGGGCATTGTAATTTCACAATTCAATTTCTGATTAAAAACAATTTAAACCACCTTGTAAAATATATAATAAATAGGTAATATTTTATAAAAATCTCAATATCATTTTTAAAATGTAGAAAATGAAATTAGATATCTCCTCATATTTTAAACTTATTTTTAGGACCTAAAACGAATTAAATACAAATTTTATAAGTATAAATCCCTAAAATGCAAAATAATTCATAAAATCATTTTCAAATCCTTAAATACTGAGAATAATTCTCACAACAAATTTAAAAACTAGATAAATATACAAAGATAATATTATCAAAGATTTCATAATTTTTAACGACTCTGATAATTTTATAAAATTTCATGAATGCCATTAAAATATGTATTTTGTACACTTAAGCAAAAATAAAATTAAAAATATACAATGCACCGAACACACATCCACACCACCAATATATAAACATTTGATCACGATCTTAATGAAATTTTACTCACTCAATAATGATCACACACAACAAAACTAACATTTCATTATAAATAAATATATATAATACACGTTTTTGTAAGGCATTATAATAAAAGTTCAAGATACAAGTAAGATCTAAGTAAAAATGAATACATATTATTTATTTGTGTAATAAAAATATTTAAATATAATTTTTTATAAAATTAATGTTCTTTATTTGTATGAAATCTTATTTGAATAATATTATTCAATTTTAAATTTTTTAATTAAAATGATATAATATAAAATAACGTATTATTTGTATAAAAATATTATTTGTATATAATTTAGCTTTTTTTTAAAATTATAACACTTTTAGCATCGGTCAAATGTAAGGCGACACATAAAGTACAAAAGGTCAGTTTAAGCGTCGGTTAAGTAAAGACCGACGCTAAAAGGTCTATTTTAGGCGTTGGTTGCTCATGACTGACGCTAAAGGGTCAGTTTTAAGCGTCGGTTGAGTAAAGACCGACGCTAAAGAATTGGTTTTAGGCGTCGGTTGAGTAAAGACCGACGCTAAAGGTTCAGTTTTAGGCGTCGGTTGTTTATGACCGACGCTAAAAGTCGATTTTAGGTGTCGGTGGAGTAAAGACCGACGCTAAAGGTTCAGTTTTAGGTGTCGGTTGTTTCATGACCGACGCAAAAAGTCCAATACAAATGACATTAAGCGTCGGTTAAGCTAGTAACCGACGCCTAAAGTAAGTATAGGCCACGGTTCTCCATTTAACCGACGCTTAAAGCGCGATGCTTAAAGCCTATTCTGTACTAGTGATTTATGCTACCAGCAACACTTCGATATGAAGCGAAGTTGGCGGCTTGAAAGTTTGTTACGGTACACTGCCTTGCACAGGTCATACTTATAAATAAAATGTACTAACAAAAGTTGCCAACCAATCCGGCTAATGGGGCCTACCGGTGGAATCTCAACTGCAGCCTGGGGTCTAGTCACCTGCTTTCGAACAGTCTGACAGGGTCTTGCTATTTCTCTTAGCTGTTGTGTTTGTAAAATTTGAAAACAAGCAAGAGTGAGCAACTATAGCTCAGCAAGAATATATGTATAAGGTAAGCAATATAACATTTCATATGTTTAGCAGTCATTAAACTCGTTTGTATCCATCAGTTATAAAATCACTTGTCATTGTTGATAAATTTCGAAGGTGCACCAGTACGTGCCCTTGTTTTCAAAATAACCTTGCAGTTCTAGATACTGCATAGAGTCAACATCTTTCTCATCAAAATAGAACACTATCGGCAACTGGCACATAGGCCTAAGAAGCAGTGTCAAAGCATTTTTCCAAAATGGAGGAATGGGACTTAAAGAAAACATAAAACCTGACAGGGATTGACGATGATCAGTCGCCACATCCGAGTCCAATAATCCGTGGGTCTTCTCTACCGGTAGAAGGATAGAAACTACATCCGTAACTATCCCCGGGTGAAAACTACATCCGTAATCACCCTCGATGAAAACTACATCCGTAATCATCCTTCGGCAACACCTGGGCCGGAATAATAATTGATGGACCGCCTGGCTCACGGCCGCTTACACATCCCGGGAATCGTTCGTCAACGGTTCCCACACCTGCCAGAGTCCCTTTTTCTTTTTCTTTTAAAAACTTGATTTTGATTGAAAACAGAGTAATTGAGGTCCGACATCAGTCGACCGATAATCCTTGAAATCACACAAGAAGCAGAACCTGACCGGGGGTTTTCAAAAGTGTTTTGAGTTCGAATGAGTTCGAGTTTGAAAGTATTAAAAAGTATCTTGGATTAACTTTGTCTTTAAATAATGAACAATAATTAATAAATAATATTTTGAGATTTAATATTAATAATTAATAAAATAATTATTCGATAAAATAAACTTTTAATCCAAGATAGGGTTTCGAGTATTTACGAAGATATGAATATAATACTTGAGTATATGATACTTCCCCGAATGTCCCTTCGGGTTTTCGCAATCTAGATACGATATAATAATATACCGCTCCCCGGTCAATAGATATATACGGACCGCTACGACCTCTATTGCTAGAGTCGTTGTCCGAAGAAAACATTTCAATCTACGTTCAAGGGGTACAAGCATATATGTACTTATACAATCTCAATTGCATCAATACTTCGATAAACATAGCATTTGATATAATTGAAAACTACAAACACAACAGTGAAAGTCTTTGTATATGTATAAGTTTTGAAAAGTAAACTTGCCTTGGTTTGGTTGGGGTGGTCGAGCGTGCGGAGTGGAACGATCTATACATAAGCAATAACCGCTCGTTAGTACCTTAACAATATCTCTTTAATTATGGGGTTTTAGGGGGGTACGAAATTAACTTAATGACTTCGTCTTATGACACTCTAGCCCCACTATAGGTTCATGTCATCACTCGATTATGCTCGTCACTTATTCGACTTAATTTAGTTACCACATTCGAATCATAACCATTACCCCTAGAATTATGCTCCACTAACGACTTTTTCCCTTGCGCGAAGTTTACTCTAGCATTTTTATAAAATTGAAAAATTCATATTTTAATCCAATTCTTTTTGGGTAGCCTTCCCCACTGTATTTACTAGCTTCTCTAATTTTTCCATGGTCCCACATAAGTTTTTAGGGGTTTAAACAAGGTTCACAAGGGGGTCATTTAGTGCAGTCCGGAATCCAGAAACACAATTTACTTCTCCGGCCATAACTTAAAATCTATACATCACCTAGTCATGAACCTTACATTTCCAGAAACGACATTCAAATACCTTTCCAACAATATATGGTAGGACATCAGGGAACAACATATGGGGGTTCAAAACCGTGTTACAAGACAGGTCAATGCTCCAGGAAAAACTCAGCAAGCACATACTACTTAGATCAACCATTTTTCACAATTCCACAACACAACCAACACTTAATACACTTAGTTCATGGTTCATAACACTCATGGAGATATATATGTTATCCATAATCATAAAAGTCACAATCTCAACATCAAAACTCAAGATCCATGTCATCCAATACTTATACAACCAAGATTAGCTCACAAGTACATGGATCTACTACCAAACATTATAAATACTACATAACCAAGAGGGTTTGTGATTTTTATACCTTCTTGAGCACCTAGGAGCCTTGGACAAGCTTTACACAACTTAATAACACCTTGAATGGTCTCCTACAACCCTTACAATCCAAGATCTAAAAGAAAATCAAACATGGTTACTATTCACCCAATCTTTAACAATTTGTAACTTGAATTTGGGTGGATGAAATGGCTTGAAATTACTAACATACCTTGTCTAGATGATGGAGATGGCCTAGGATTTATGTTATGATTTATGAGTGATGGGAAAGGGGGAAGAAGAAATTTTCTTCTTCCTTTATGGTCTTGGCCGAGAGCTTTCTTCAAGGGGGGGGAGAGTGTTTTGATTTTTTTGTGTTTGTTGAATGATTAAGTTAAGTGGTTGGGTGATACATATTAGTGTATGTATAAGCATGGTACAAGCCTAGGTATGGCTCCTTGTACTTCTTGTCTCCTCTTTTTGAAAAGCCAAGTAACTAGCTACTATTCCTCTTCCATTTGGTTAACTAGTTTGCTTAATTCCTAACTACTTGGTTGCATGGGACTTGCATGCAATACTACTCCTTGTATCATCATTCTTCCACCAATGCTTGTCATTTAATCTTTAATTCGTATCGTATCTTAATTAATCTCTCGTAATAATATTTTGTCGCGTAGAGATTTCCCCTATAATTCCTTAAGTACTTAATTGCGTAAATTCCTTAAATATCCATAACTTCTTGTCATAGTCTCTCAAAATCTTTTAATACTCTAATAACTCTCAAATCCCAAGTTTTTTATAAATCTTAACGGTAGTAGGCCTCTTGCCTTAACAATCTTCCCTTTTTCTTACACAGTGAATGTAACAACATAAATTTCTCAGATAATCAATTCCATTAAACAACATAGGTGACTCAAAAGGTCCCAAATTCACAATGTCATATGATATTATATTCTTAAAAATATTACAAAAATCAGGGTTCTTACAGCCTCCCCTCCTTAAAAGGATTCCGTCCCGGAATTAGGTTGAAAACAGTTGGGGGTGCTTTTCATGCATTGCGCTTTCTAGTTCCCATGTTGATTCTTCGACATTCTGGTTCCTCCACAGGACTCTCACTAGTTTGACAACCTTGTTTCTCAGCACCTGTTCTTTTCTATCCATGATTTCTACGGGTTGCTCCACATATGTTAAGTCTGGTTGCAGATCCACTTGATCATGTTCTATCACATGTCGGAAGTCGGTATGGTAGGGTCGTAGCATGGACACATGGAACACATTATGTACTTGCTGTAAGCTCGGAGGTAAAGCCAATTCATAGGCTAACTTTCCAACTCGTTTCAAGATCTCAAAAGGTCCAATAAATCTCGGGCTTAGTTTCCCCTTCCTACCAAATCTCATCAATCCCTTCCACGGTGATACTTTTAACATCACAAACTCTCCTACCTCATATTCTTTATCCTTGCGGGACTGGTCCGCATACTTCTTCTGTCTGTCTTGGGCCGCTACCAGCCGTCCTCTTATGAGTTCGATAGTTTCTCTTGTCTGTTGGACCAGTTCAGGCCCTAATATCTTCCGCTCTCCTACCTCTTCCCAACACAAGGGAGACCGGCATCTTCGTCCGTACAAAGCTTCATATGGGGGCATGCCTATACTCGCATGGTAACTGTTGTTGTAGGAAAATTTGATCAACGGCAAGTGGTCGTCCCAACTTCCCTTGAAATCTATGGCACATACTCTCAACATGTCCTCGATGGTCTGGATGGTTCTCTCACTCTGTCCGTCTGTTTGGGGATGGTATGCAGTACTCATGTTTAACTTAGTCCCCACACAATCCTGAAAACTCCTCCAGAACCTGGAGTTGAATCTTGGGTCTCTATCTGATACAATGCTCACAGGAACCCCATGCCTAACCACAATCTCCTTTAAGTAGATATCCACCAGCTTGTCGACAGTGTATCTCTCGTTGATTGGAAGAAAATGTGCTGACTTGGTCAATCTATCGATAATTACCCAAATGGCGTCATGTCTTGGTCCTTGGTAATCCGACCACAAAGTCCATCGCAATCTGTTCCCACTTCCACTCGGGTATCTCTAAGGGTTGCAACAATCCACTGGGCCTCTGGTGTTCGGCCTTCACTCTTTGACATGTCAAGCATTTACTTACCCACTCTGCTACGTCCTTCTTCATATTTGGCCACCAATAATACTCTTTCAAATCCCTATACATCTTGGTGCCCCCAGGGTGAATCGAATACCTTGAACTATGAGCCTCTTGCAAAATCTCGTCTTTTAATTCTTGAACGTTCGGAATCCATATCCTAGATGCGTACCTCATAATTCCATTCCCGTCCTTCTCACACTTAATTTCCTCGCCAGTCAAAATTTTCTCCATCGAATTCTTTTCTTCTTCTATCTTCTTTTCCTGGCATAACTTAATCTTTTCCAATAGCGGTGGTTGGACTCTTATCTCCATTAGACTCTCTTGTCCAATTCCTGGTAATCTTACCTCAATCTCCAGTTTCTCAAGGTCCTTGATCAACTCGTCCACTGACGTTATCATCTTGAGTTTCTCCTTTCGGCTAAGTGCATCGGCCACCACGTTGGCCTTCCCTGGGTGATAATGAATCTCACAATCATAATCCTTGATTAGTTCTAGCCATCTCCTCTGCCTCATGTTTAACTCTTTCTGAGTGAATATGTACTTTAAGCTCTTGTGATCCATGTAGATTTCACACCTTTCTCCGTAGAGATAATGTCTCCAGATCTTCAAAGCGAAAACTATCGCTGCTAATTCCAAATCATGGGTGGGGTATCTTATCTCATATTCCTTAAGATGTCTGGACGCATACGCAATCACCTTACCGTGCTGCATAAGCATACACCCTAAACCTTTATGGGATGCGTCGCTATAAATCACAAAATCTCCCTTATCATCGGGTAGGGCTAGTACTGGTGCTGTCACCAACCTCTTTTTCAACTCTTGAAAGCTTTCTTCGCATTTCTCAGTCCACACAAACTTCTCGGTCTTGCGAGTTAGCCGGGTCAAAGGGGCTGCTATCTTTGCAAAGTCTTGGACAAATCTCCTATAGTAGCCAGCCAATCCTATGAAACTTCTCACCTCTGTCGGAGTGGTTGGTCTCTCCCAATTTGATACAGCCTCTATTTTGGCTAGGTCCACTAGGATGCCTTGTTCGCTAATCACATGCCCCAAAAACTGAACTTCCTTCAACCAAAATTCACACTTCGAAAACTTAGCGTACAACTTTTCTTCTCTTAATGCTCCCAATACAATCCTCAAGTGCTCTGCATGTTCCTCTTTCATCTTGGAATAAATCAAGATGTCATCGATGAAGACTATAACACACTTGTCCAGGTACTTCTTGAAGACTCGATTCATTAAGTCCATGAAAGCTGCGGGTGCATTCGTTAACCCAAACGACATTACTAAAAACTCATAGTGTCCGTACCGGATGCGAAAAGCCGTCTTTGGTATATCTTCTGGCTTAATCCTTAACTGGTGATACCCGGTTCTCAAATCGATTTTGGAAAAATAAACCGCGTCCTTTAGCTGGTCAAACAGGTCATCTATCCTGGGCAAAGGATACTTATTCTTTATGGTCACCTTATTCAACTCCCTGTAGTCTATGCATAACCTCATACTACCATCCTTCTTTTTCACGAATAACACCGGGGCTCCCCACGGTGACACACTAGGTCTTATCATCCCTTTATCCAACAGCTCTTGCAATTGAGTGGCCAACTCTTTCATCTCCACTGGGGCTAGCCTATATGGGGCTTTCGAAATTGGGGCCGTACCCGGAACTAAGTCTATAGCGAACTCGATGTCTCTATCAGGTGGTAGTCCTGGAAGATCATCCGGAAATACGTCCGCGAACTCATTAACGACTGGGATTTCCTGTAGGTTTGGCGCCTCCTTCTTGGTATCCTTCACATAGGCTAAATAGGCTTCGCATCCTTTACGCAACAGCTTCTTAGTTTGAATTATAGTTAGGAACTTTTGGGTTTGTCGTTTTCCACTAAACACTACTTCCTCGTCCCCTGGCAGTCTTAAACTCACTTTCTTCTTCACACAATCAATCTGAGCTCCATGGGTTGTCAACCAATCCATACCTACTATTACGTCAAACTCTCCTAGTTTAAAAGGTATTAAATCTACCCGAAAGTGTCGCCCTTCTATTTCTAGGTCGCAACCTGGACATACTTGGTTAACAGGAATAATTTCATGATTAGCTATCTCTACTTGCAGTTTGTCTCTCAGTGGTTCAGTCTTAAGGCCTAACTGACATACAAAATCTAGAGATATGAAAGACTTGGTAGCTCCGGAATCAAATAAAACATTCGCATTAACTGAGTTGAGTAGGAGGGTACCTGCGATCACATCCATGTTCCTCACGGCATCTTGCACAGTCATGTTAAAAGTTCTTGTAGTAGGGGCCTTGTTAGAAGCAGTTCCACTCACTCTTGACGCAGCTGGCCCAGAGGACATACATTCCCTCATTCGGTGCCCTGGTTTCCCACACTTGAAGCAATTACCTCCGGCACTGGTGTTGTTACTAGTTCCTCGACAGGTGTTAGCATAATGTCCTGTCAGCCCACACTTGAAGCACTTCACATCTTGCAGGTTACACACGCCCGCATGTTTCCTTCCACATTTATTGCATTCCGGGGGTGGGGCTCTGGGTGGGGTAGAGTAAGACGATCCCTGTGGTCGGCCGCTCTGGCCCACACTCCAACTTTCAGCTCTCTTGGTTCCAAAGTTTCCGCTGGGTTTGGACATTGTTCCTCGCTTAAATTTGCTCTGAAAGCTCCCTCCCGCAGAGTTTCCCTTTCGACTATCAAACTTCCTCTTCTTTCCTTCCCTCTCCTTCTGCATCTGTTCACCCCCAGCCTCAACAATCGATGCTTTCTGTACCAGGGTGGCATAGTCTGTCAGCTCAAGAACCGCCACACGATTCTGAATCCATTGCTTTAGCCCCAGTTGAAACCTTCGGGCCCTCTTTACCTCAGAGTTCACATATTCCAGCACAAACCTTAACAGCTCAGTAAATCTTGCCTCATACTCGGCCACCGTCATGTTACCTTGCTTCAGTTCCAAAAATTTCAGCTCCATTTGTGTTTCCATGAACCTAGGGAAATACTTTTCCAAGAACAGCTCGCTAAACCTCTCCCAGGTCACCACACCTCTTCCTTCCAAATTCCTTTTAGCTTCCCACCAGTAGTTCGCCGCACCCTTCAGGAGATAGGTGGCGAAAACAGTTTTCTGCTCTTCAGCGACTCCTAGTATCTCGAAAGATTTTTCCATTTCTTTCAGCCAGGCTCTTGCCTCAACCGGGTCTGCAGTTCCCTTAAACTCCGGGGGTTTCAGGGATTTGAAATTCCGAAAGGCATTGGCATTCGCATTGTTGGGTGGTGGCTGAACCGGGGGACGGTCCAAGTTCTGCCTGAGCAGGTCCATGAATTGCTCCATAGGGTCTCTCCTTGGATTTTCCACCTCTTGAGTATCATCTTCAGCTTCCTCTTCATCATACTCAGAGTTATCAAACAAGTTATAGTCACTACCTTCATCCTCGCTCAGGTTCAAATCCTCTCTCTCACGGTTTTGGTGGCCTCCCGACCCATGGTGGCTACCCTGGCCTTCAGAGTTGGCCGGGTGAGCTCGAGTGTTCATTCTTCTGGGTGGCATGATTCTGATAATAAGACCAAAAATGGGTTAGGGTTTTCAAATTATTTGACCGTATTTAGAGAAGTCAGGAACGTATTGTTCCTCCTTATACAGGGTTAAAATTTCGAAACTCGCAGTGCCCTTATGATGGCGATAAAACTGTAAAACCTTTTTAGGGAAAGTCGTTACGTGGTTCGAAAACATTTGTAGGAATTTCCAAGATTTCAAAACTTCACAACTTGTAGAAATTTTTTTAAAATTTCAAATAAACTAAAACCTTTTTTTTATTATTTGAACGATTTATTTTAGAAAATTTCGTAGGAACATTTTTTTTTTTTTGGAAAATGTAGAGAACAATTTGAAGTCGCAGATCGTAAATTTGAAACAACATGGTTGTATTTGTGGCTTGTAGCAATTGTATAATCACAGTTGTATATCAAAACAGTAGAGCATGGCATCGGAAAGTAAAGCAGTTGAAACAATATCAAGGAAACTCAAACTAAATAAGTATGGCACAAGGGTTGTCACAAAGTTTGGATGTTAGAGCCAAATACATAGTTCCGATGTCAAAGTCTAGCAAAAGTGGAACAAATACAAGTACATCATCCGAATAGTCAGGGCTACACAAAAGTAGGGCTACATCCGTACATACTATCCGAAGTCACATCTACATATCTGTAGGTCAGTCTACTCATCCACTGGTCAGAAAGGATGCCACTGCACAAGTCAACTACCCCGCAAAATCGACACACTAATGTCATCTGAACCTAGAGGACTGAACTATCAGTAACACATCACGGGGCCGCACCGCGACGGAGCAAGGTCCTCACTCGGGCAAATGCACGACGCACAACACGCCTAGCATCCCTAGCCTGGATCACTCCGCCCCCGCGGATCCCTAATCCAAGAATCCTCTCGCGACTCCTCCTCTCAATCCTGTGGAGTCGAGCCCTAGTCCTCCTAGCAACAGCGGTCCTCATCTCAGCCTGGATCCTCAAGCGCACCTCGCGCTCCTCCACTAGCGCCCGCCTCGCCTCGTTAAGTCGGGCCTCCGCAGAAAGTAAGTCTCGGGTCAGGAACTGCACAACATAGGCGTGCTCGGCGCCCGATACTTGGGGTAGGTCCAGTGGTGGGGGTGGCATAACAGGGGCAGGAGCAGGGGTAGGGTCACGCTCCTCCTCGCTAGAAGTATCCTCCTCGGAGTCATCATCAGATGAAGTAGGGCTCAATGACTGTGGAGAGGGTGGGGGTGACACAACACGGTCCTCACCGGATCGCACACTCTCCTCATCAGTGGCTACAGGAGAGGGGGTAACAGGCTCAGGCTCAACAAAGGGCTCCTCACCGGGATCCTCCTCCTCAGTGTCCTCTATCAGCTCAATCACAGGGTCGGTCTCAGAGTCAGCATCAGTATCCTCAACAGGGTCCTCAATCTCTCTCAGTAGTGCCTCATCATGCTCCCTCTCATAGGCCTCAGGGTCTGGTATCTCCTCCATCTACACAAGGGAAATAAGGTGGGTTACTAACCATAAAGAAGGGTTTAAGGAGTAGTTCCCTCACGGGCCTTAGAAGTCAAGGCTATATCCGATAACCCGACTGTGAACTCGATAAGAGCTCTAGGTATTAATGGGATTATTATTAGTGTTATATTATTCGTATTATTATGGTTGCTTTCCTAAATTACTATCGTTTCTGAGAACTGTAACCTCCGCTCTGATACCATTTCTGTGACGCCCCCAGATCCGGGGTCGGAGATCTAGGCGCTCACGGTCCATTTTCCATTAATAACATACTTGTTCTTGCACATAATATAAATAAAACAGCCATCGACCCCACAATAAAACTCACACCGCACACACACACACACAGGTTAGAGTCTCAGAAACGTCATACACTTGATTAAGCAAAAGTAAAAGTTTCAGAGTTATTACAGACCGAATTAAATAGCATTTATGCTACCAGCAACACTTCGATATGAAGCGAAGTTGGCGGCTTGAAAGTTTGTTACGGTACACTGCCTTGCACAGGTCATACTTATAAATAAAACGTACTAACAAAAGTTGCCAACCAATCCAGCTAATGGGGCCTACCGGTGGAATCTCAACTGCAGCCTGGGGTCTAGTCACCTGCTTTCGAACAGTCTGACAGGGTCTTGCTATTTCTCTTAGCTGTTGTGTTTGTAAAATTTGAAAACAAGCAAGAGTGAGCAACTATAGCTCAGCAAGAATATATGTATAAGGTAAGCAATATAACATTTCATATGTTTAGCAGTCATTAAACTCGTTTGTATCCATCAGTTATAAAATCACTTGTCATTGTTGATAAATTTCGAAGGTGCACCAGTACGTGCCCTTGTTTTCAAAATAACCTTGCAGTTCTAGATACTGCATAGAGTCAACATCTTTCTCATCAAAATAGAACACTATCGGCAACTGGCACATAGGCCTGAGAAGTAGTGTCAAAGCATTTTTCCAAAATGGAGGAATGGGACTTAAAGAAAACATAAAACCTGACAGGGATTGACGATGATCAGTCGCCACATCCGAGTCCAATAATCCGTGGGTCTTCTCTACCGGTAGAAGGATAGAAACTACATCCGTAACTATCCCCGGGTGAAAACTACATCCGTAATCACCCTCGATGAAAACTACATCCGTAATCATCCTTCGGCAACACCTGGGCCGGAATAATAATTGATGGACCGCCTGGCTCACGGCCGCTTACACATCCCGGGAATCGTTCGTCAACGGTTCCCACACCTGCCAGAGTCCCTTTTTCTTTTTCTTTTAAAAACTTGATTTTGATTGAAAACAGAGTAATTGAGGTCCGACATCAGTCGACCGATAATCCTTGAAATCACACAAGAAGCAGAACCTGACCGGGGGTTTTCAAAAGTGTTTTGAGTTCGAATGAGTTCGAGTTTGAAAGTATTAAAAAGTATCTTGGATTAACTTTGTCTTTAAATAATGAACAATAATTAATAAATAATATTTTGAGATTTAATATTAATAATTAATAAAATAATTATTCGATAAAATAAACTTTTAATCCAAGATAGGGTTTCGAGTATTTACGAAGATATGAATATAATACTTGAGTATATGATACTTCCCCGAATGTCCCTTCGGGTTTTCGCAATCTAGATACGATATAATAATATACCGCTCCCCGGTCAATAGATATATACGGACCGCTACGACCTCTATTGCTAGAGTCGTTGTCCGAAGAAAACATTTCAATCTACGTTCAAGGGGTACAAGCATATATGTACTTATACAATCTCAATTGCATCAATACTTCGATAAACATAGCATTTGATATAATTGAAAACTACAAACACAACAGTGAAAGTCTTTGTATATGTATAAGTTTTGAAAAGTAAACTTGCCTTGGTTTGGTTGGGGTGGTCGAGCGTGCGGAGTGGAACGATCTATACATAAGCAATAACCGCTCGTTAGTACCTTAACAATATCTCCTTAATTATTGGGTTTTAGGGGGGTACCAAATTAACTTAATGACTTCGTCTTATGACACTCTAGCCCCACTATAGGTTCATGTCATCACTCGATTATGCTCGTCACTTATTCGACTTAATTTAGTTACCACATTCGAATCATAACCATTACCCCTAGAATTATGCTCCACTAACGACTTTTTCCCTTGCGCGAAGTTTACTCTAGCATTTTTATAAAATTGAAAAATTCATATTTTAATCCAATTCTTTTTGGGTAGCCTTCCCCACTGTATTTACTAGCTTCTCTAATTTTTCCATGGTCCCACATAAGTTTTTAGGGGTTTAAACAAGGTTCACAAGGGGGTCATTTAGTGCAGTCCGGAATCCAGAAACACAATTTACTTCTCCGGCCATAACTTAAAATCTATACATCACCTAGTCATGAACCTTACATTTCCAGAAACTACATTCAAATACCTTTCCAACAATATATGGTAGGACATCAGGGAACAATATATGGGGGTTCAAAACCGTGTTACAAGACAGGTCAATGCTCCAGGAAAAACTCAGCAAGCACATACTACTTAGATCAACAATTTTTCACAATTCCACAACACAACCAACACTTAATACACTTAGTTCATGGTTCATAACACTCATGGAGATATATATGTTATCCATAATCATAAAAGTCACAATCTCAACATCAAAACTCAAGATCCATGTCATCCAATACTTATACAACCAAGATTAGCTCACAAGTACATGGATCTACTACCAAACATTATAAATACTACATAACCAAGAGGGTTTGTGATTTTTATACCTTCTTGAGCACCTAGGAGCCTTCGACAAGCTTTACACAACTTAATAACACCTTGAATGGTCTCCTACAACCCTTACAATCCAAGATCTAAAAGAAAATCAAACATGGTTACTATTCACCCAATCTTTAACAATTTGTAACTTGAATTTGGGTGGATGAAATGGCTTGAAATTACTAACATACCTTGTCTAGATGATGGAGATGGCCTAGGATTTATGTTATGATTTATGAGTGATGGGAAAGGGGGAAGAAGAAATTTTCTTCTTCCTTTATGGTCTTGGCCGAGAGCTTTCTTCAAGGGGGGGGAGAGTGTTTTGATTTTTTTGTGTTTGTTGAATGATTAAGTTAAGTGGTTGGGTGATACATATTAGTGTATGTATAAGCATGGTACAAGCCTAGGTATGGCTCCTTGTACTTCTTGTCTCCTCTTTTTGAAAAGCCAAGTAACTAGCTACTATTCCTCTTCCATTTGGTTAACTAGTTTGCTTAATTCCTAACTACTTGGTTGCATGGGACTTGCATGCAATACTACTCCTTGTATCATCATTCTTCCACCAATGCTTGTCATTTAATCTTTAATTCGTATCGTATCTTAATTAATCTCTCGTAATAATATTTTGTCGCGTAGAGATTTCCCCTATAATTCCTTAAGTACTTAATTGCGTAAATTCCTTAAATATCCATAACTTCTTGTCATAGTCTCTCAAAATCTTTTAATACTCTAATAACTCTCAAATCCCAAGTTTTTATAAATCTTAACGGTAGTAGGCCTCTTGCCTTAACAATCTTCCCTTTTTCTTACACAGTGAATGTAACAACATAAATTTCTCAGATAATCAATTCCATTAAACAACATAGGTGACTCAAAAGGTCCCAAATTCACAATGTCATATGATATTATATTCTTAAAAATATTACAAAAATCAGGGTTCTTACACCCCTCATTCTCAGAACTACGTTTTTGGCTTGATTCTTGATATTCATCAAGGTACGTAGGCATCTTGTGAAGGCAGATTCAGCCATGAACACGAGAGCAGCCATTAAAGCACGAAGCTCACGAACCCTAGTATTAATTACATACAAATCCTAGCCGCAATTTAACGATCTAGTTTTTATTCCACAACATTTGGCGCCGTCTGTGGGACGAAGACATCACCCATGGTAACTACACCAAGAACAGCACCAAGCTCTACCGAGCCTTTGCCAATTAGTTCTGCCCCGCCCGTCACTGAGCAAGTACCCCCAGTAATAGGGGCAATCACTCAAACTCAAGTTTCTCAGCCTCCAAGGACGAATCCCCATGCTGAGAGAACATTACCCATGGTCGTCCATCCGACCCAAGAAACTAGCTCTTTTCAGATGGTGGTTTCTCCTCTGGTTGATCCCAATCGCCCGTTACCACCAGAGGTATAGATCCATACTACAGATCTCCCCATGAATACCAACCCGATGTATGGTCTGCCTAACTACCCTCCAATTACTCAAGGTCCTGGACCCAGTGGCCATGCTTTGCAGATCCGAGATCGAGAGTATATTGACTACTCCGGCCCTTATACTGATGATTCATCGTCTGATGATGATGATCGTGATGAAGCCCCGAGGAGGCGACGTGCTAGTAGAGAACCAAGAAGGAAAACATAAACTATCCATGATGGACCCCCTTTGACAGCTGCTGAGAGAATCAAGGCTCATGAGGCCGAGCTTTTAAGGATAAAGGAAGATATTGCGAGAGAACAAGCTAGATTGAATCAAACTCAACCTCCTCCAACCTCAGGACCGATTCCCATTATAGACTTAGAGAGGTCTTCAAGAAGGCATAAAAGGGCTGACGCCCCTACTGGAAGAACAACAAGGGTAGAAACTCCCAGGAGTAACCCCAAGGATCTGATGCCACTTGGGGATCCTGATGATCCCACACCCCCGTTTACCGAGGAGGTGATGAATGCTCACATCTTCAGGAAGTTTAAGATGCCGACAATCAAGGCTTATGATGGAACGGGTGATCCTGCGAATCATGTTAGAATGTTTTCGAACGCACTGTTGTTGCAGCCTGCAAGTGATGCCTTAAAGTGTAGGGCGTTTCCCCAAACCCTGTCGGGCATGGCTCAAAGATGGTACAGCTGCCTACCAGCAAATTCAATTGGCTCTTTTAAGGAGCTAAGTGCCGCATTTGTTAGCCAGTTCATCAGCGGGAGAGTTCATGAAAAAAGCATTTGGTGCAAGGGAAGAATGAAAATTTGAGAGACTACCTCAAGAGTTTCACTAAGGAGACATTGAACATCACTGATTTGGAAAACAAGGTGGCCATGGTAGCCCTGGAACACGGAACCACTGATGAACTCTTTAAAAGGTCATTGGCAAAACATCCTCCTGAAAACATGGCCGAACTCCAACGAAGGACTGATAAGTATATCAAGGTTGAGGATAACATGAAGAAAGAAGCCACGGGAGGTAATGGCAAAGGTAACAACGACTCCAAAAAGTGAAAGCAAGACCAGGAGTATGATGCTAGGGACAAGTATCCCCGTACTAGCAAAGACTCTGAGTCAACATCAAAGAAGAATCTGGGACCGAGGTTTTCTGAATATGAAAGACTGAATGCACCTAGGAGTCAAATCTTGTTAGAAATTGAGAAGGATAAGGACTTTCAATGGCCGAAGCCACTCAGAGGTGATCCCGCTAAGAGGAACAAGGATCAATACTGTAGGTTCCACCGAGATGTGGGACATGATACAGATGATTGCAGACAGTTGAAAGACGAGATTAAATTCCTGATTCGCAAAGGGAAACTGAATAAGTTCACCAAGGGTGAAGATCGTGGAGCCCAAAGAAGGGATTACGACAGGAGAGACAATGATAGAAGGGATAATGATCGTGATCGTAACACACAGCCCCGAGGGCCAGTTATCAACATGATCTGGGGAGGCCCGACAGCAGCCGACACGACAAGAAACTCTCGAAAGGCGTATGCCAGAGAAGTAATGCACATCATGGGAGAAGCCCCGAAACGAGCTAGAACCGAAATAGTGATTGGTTTTGATGATTCTGACCTTGAAGGGGTGAAGTTCCCCCATGACGACCCGTTGGTCATAACTCCTGTAATTGGAAACTCAGAGGTGAAGCGAGTCTTGATAGACAATGGAGCTTCTGTGGATATTTTGTTCCATGATGCGTTTGTAAAAATGGGATACAGTGATTCTCAGTTGACCTCGACCAACATGCCCATCTATGGGTTTAATGGAGTTGAATCCAAAGTTGAAGGGACTATTCAGTTGCCCATGACAATCGGGCAAGAACCTAAGGAGGCCACTCAGATGTTGAATTTTCTGGTAATCAAGGCATCCTCAACTTATAATGCAATCTTGGGAAGGACTGGACTTCATGCGTTCAAGGCTGTTGCCTCCACTTACCAGAGGATGTGCATAGACTTCACTGACTTGAATGACGCATGTCCAAAGGATTGTTTTCCCCTACCAAGGATAGATATGTTGATAGATGCCACAGCTGGACATGAGATGTTGAGTTTCATGGATGGGTTTAGCGGCTACAATCAGATTAAGATGCACAAGGATGACATCCCAAAGGTATCTTTCATAACTAATTTTGGTGTTTTCTGTTATCTTGTTATGGCTTTCGGTCTAAAGAATGCAGGTGCTACTTACCAACGACTAGTCAATAAGATATTCGCCCATCTGATCGGAAAAACCATGGAGGTCTATGTTGATGACATGTTAGTCAAGAGCCTTTCCAAGGCTAACCACATTAAGCACCTCAAAGAGGCATTTGAAGTGCTGAGGCACCACAAGATGATGTTAAACCCAGCCAAGTGTGCTTTCGGCGTTGGATCAGAATAGTTTTTGGGTCTAATGGTTTCAAAAAGGGGCATTGAGGCCAACCCCGACAAGATCAAAGCAATTATGGATATGGAACCCCCCCGATCTATACGAGATGTACAGAAGCTAACTGGCCGGGTTGCAGCCCTAGGGAGGTTCATCTCCAAGTCTGGTGACAAGTGCTTGCCTTTCTTTCAAGCATTAAAGAAGGTGAAAAACTTTGAGTGGACTCCTGAAAGCCAAGAGGCCTTTGAACAGCTAAAGAAATACATGGCCGAAGCCCCGATGTTGGCCAAACCTAGTCCCGGAGAGACTCTTTATTTATACTTGGCGGTATCCGAACAAGCATTAAGTGTTGTTCTCATTCGAGAAGAGGGCAAAGTTCAGAAGCCAATCTACTATGTGAACAAAGTGCTGCATGGAGCTGAATTGAATTACTCCCTCATCGAGAAGTTTGCTTTGGCATTGATAACGGCCTCGAGGAAGTTACGACCGTACTTCTAGGCACACAAGATCGAAGTCCTGATGGACCAGCAGTTGAGGAACATTCTGCACAGCCCTAAAGCCAGTGGAAGGCTAATCAAGTGGGCAATCGAACTTGGAGAATTTGACATCACATACAAGCCTCGGACAGCCATCAAGGCTCAGGCATTGGCTGACTTTGTGGTTGAATGTACCATTAACAACCAAGAAGTCGGGGGGCAGGAGATAGTAACCACCCCTGGAAGTGAGAATAAAGATGAAGAACTTGTACCTAAGCTAAAAGAGTATTGGGTGCTCTATTTTGATGGAGCATCAAAAAAAAAATCTAGTGGTGCAGGTTTGGTCTTGCAAAGCCCCGATGGGTTCACAGTTGAGTATGCTTTGAAGTTGGACTTTCTAACAACCAACAACGAAGCTGAGTATAAAGCCTTGATCGCTGGATTAGGTTTGGCCAGAGTCATGAGGGTCAAGAACCTAAAAGTTTGTGAAGACTCAAGGCTTGTAGTATCACAAGTTAATGGTGACTTTGAAGCCAAGGATGAAACTATGGCGAAATATCTAAAAATTGTGAAAGCTGTTATGACTCAGTTCGATGAGTGCTATGTGGAGCATATTCCGAGGGAAGAGAACGTTAAGGCCGATGCCCTGTCCAAGTTCGCTTCTTCTGAAATCGAGAACTATGCAGGGAGTGTTTACTTCCAGGTCTTGAAGGCCCCGACCATCAACTCTAAGTTGGTGTCACCAATTGATGTAGGAAGCTGCTGGATGGATCCTATCAAAGCTCACCTAGAAACCGGATGGCTCCCTGACAATGCCTTGGAGGCACGAAAACTGTCAGTGAGAGCATTGAGACATGCCTTGATCGAAGGCGTCCTTTACAAGAGATCGTTTGTCATCCCATATTTGAAGTGTTTGAGGCCCCAATAGGTAAAAGAAGCATTGGAAGAAGTTCATGAAGGGATTTGCGGGCAACACTTGGGGGGCAGAGCCCTAGCCCGTAAAATCACTCGCCTGGGATTCTATTGGCCAGAGATGTTGGCCGACGCGTAGAGTTATGTTAAGAGGTGTGACAGATGTCAAAAGCATGCCCCAATTGTAAGGCAGCCGCTTGGGATGTTAACTTCAGTTAACTCTCCAATCCCATTCGCAATGTGGGGGATGGACATACTTGGTCCTTTCCATATGGCTTCAACACAAAGAAAGTTTTTGAAAGTAGCCATCGACTACTTCACCAAGTGAATTGAGGCTAAACCTTTAGCCAAGATAACCACCAAGCAAGTTGCCCAGTTCTTTTGGGAGAACGTCATTTGTAGGTACAGAATTCCACGAATCCTTGTGACAGATAATGGGACACAGTTCAACAATGAAGAGTTTAAGAAGTACTGTGAGGAAAATGCTATTGAGCTTCGTTTTACTTCAGTAGCGCATCCGCAAGCTAATGGACAGGCAGAGGTGGCTAATCGAATTATCCTTGCTGGACTAAAGAAGAGAGTCGAACGTTCAAGAAACACTTGGGTGGATGAGTTACTGCCTATACTCTGGGCATATCGTACCACTTGTAAGGTGACAACTGGAGCAACTCCGTTTTTGCTGGCTTATGGAGCCGAGGCAGTTGTGCCCTTGGAGATCATGCATGCATCACCTCGAGTTGAGGCATATGAACAAGAAAGCAATGAAGAAGGCATGAGGCTCGCCCTTGATCTAATTGATGAAATTAGGGACAAGGCAAACGCCAAGAATGTGGAGCATCAGAAGAAGGCATCCTTTTACTACAATCATAGGGTTAAAGAGAGGTTCTTCCAGCAAGGTGACCTGGTTCTGAGAAAGATAGAGGCTTCTGGAGTTGGCCAAAAGGGAAAGTTGGCCCCTAACTGGGAAGGGCCATATTGAGTCAGGAAGACACTAGGACGAGGAGCATACAAGTTGGAGACGTTAGATGGGAACGAAGTGCCACGAACTTGGCATGCTCTAAATTTAAAGATTTATTATGTGTAAGCCTTCCTATTAAGGACTTGGCTTTTATCTATCTATTAGGAGAAGTAGAAATAAGGTTCGATGAAACCATTCCCGGCCCTAGTACCCCAAGTAGTACAGTAGTAAATTATGTAAGGGTTGAACCCGATTCAAGTTATTAATGCAAGTTTGTTTTCCATTATATGATTGTGTGATTTTATATGCCAAGCACCTGATGAGTGCAAGTCAAAGATGACTAAATAACGAAATAAAGAACACACAGATGGAAATAAGACAAGTGCATAAATTAACACCCCCAAGGGGCCGAAGTTGGAATTAAGTTACAAACCATAAATAAAAGTTAAGTCCCGAAGGACCTTGATTAAAAACTGGAAAGATAAAGCCACAAGCGGCTAACAAGGCCACTTACTCCCCGGAGGATTCCCTTACCACTTCTTGCTCTCCTCCCTCCTCTTCTTCATCTTCCTCATCCTCCTCTTCGGAGCCTTCATCATTTTCATCATCGTCATCAACATCGGCTTCCGTCTCCATAGGTTGCGCCGCTCCCTTCTGCACCACATCCCCTTCTTCGTCTGAAGTCTCGGTCGAAGATTCGACCCTGGCACGAAGTTGCTTGCCGGGGAAAGATTGCCTCACAGCTACCTCCCTCTTTGACATAGCCTTTTTTCCAGCAGAACGGGAGGAGGACGATCCGGAGCTAACAACATTTGCCGTCTTCCTCATACTAGAAGGACGACGGCTACCCCCAGAGCCTGATGCATGGTCCGCTTGACTTCCACCACCAACAGCCCAATTAGGGCAAGGGAAGTCTTCTGGGTTGACCACTTCAGGATACTTGTTACTAACCGCACCAACGGCTTTGTTCCAACCAACAGACATGTTAAAGGGCCGCATTTCATCATCATGCTTATTTATCATCTCATAAAATCTTTCTGACCTATGGTAGGCATCAATCACTTTGTCAGCTTTGGAAGACAACTTCTTGGTCATAGAATGAAGATTCTTTTGAAGAGAATGGTAGTTGGCCTCAGTTCGGACAGCTCTGGAGTCCAAGTCTTGAATCTGCTCTTAGAGCTTTGCTTTCTCGTTCTTCAGTATGGCATTGTCATCCCTATGAGCACGACCTTGACGGGTTGCGAATTGAAGATAGGCATTGGCCTACAATAAGGGAGTTAGAAAGACATTTATAATCAACGAAGTAAAAAAAATGTCAAGTACACAAGTTGGTACCTGATATAAGGCCTGAGCTCCGAGGTGCTCGGATTCATCAATTTTATCCCCCGTAGTGACGGTCAGGAGATCAGGAGGGGTGATAGAGAGCCTTGACCAATCTAAGGACAGGGCAGAGCTCCCCATAACAGAATCTTGCTCGCACATGCCCCAATCTGGTGTGAAGGGAACTCTAGCGCCTTCACTAGCATTTCGAGACCTTTTTTCCCCTTGGCTACATCCCGCCAGGAATAGAGGAACTTGTCTTTAAGGAGGATTCAGTTGAGATTCCGCCTTCTTTATCATTCGCCTTGTGACATTTGGTTGATTTTCAGGGAGATTGTCAAACTCCTCAGCAGCTGAAATATGAAAGAAAAGATATCGGAATAAGAATAAACATAGTTCATAATGAAGTCATGAAGGAAAAATTACCCTCAACAGAAAGAAAGCGTAAGCCAGCTTCGATAAGCTTCTTCTCAGTAAGAATAGTTTTATAATGGGTACATCCGTTATCGGCAAGCAGTTTATCCCTGTCGATCAATTGTTGGTCGGTAAGGTCGCACACGAAGTGTGAACTATCCTCCACGAACCTGAATCTCTTAAAAAAAAAAAAGTGGCCCCAGTCGCCACCTTCCCTTTCCAAAACGACAAATTTCCTATCCCAAGTATGATGAGAGTCGGGAAAGGAGAAGGAGTTTACAATATGAGGGAGCCTGCTTCGAAGTTGAAAACCAACATATCCTGGTGAGGACTCAGGAGAATTCTTGATCATGAAGATGCTTCTAAACAAAGTTGTATCCCAAGTGATGCCCATCTCCTTACACCTTAGCATGAAGATAATCAAGAACCTCCAGGAGTTAGGATATAGTTGACACGGGTGGATTTGGAGCTCTGCTAGGAACCTGATAATAAAGGGATGAACCGGGAACCTCAATCCCGCCTCCAAAGCACCTTTAAAAACACATAATCTTTCTGGGTGCCAATTGCAAGTCCGGTCTCCCGGATTTGGAACGAGAACCTTAATCACATCGGGAAAACTTTACTTACTCCTAATCTTCACAATGTCCTTCTTTTTTAACTTAGAATGACTATGGAAGGCAGCCAAGTCTGAGCTGTTGGGGAAAGCTTCCCCCATGGTGCTCAACAAGTCTAATAAAGAATCAAATCGACGATCAACATAACGAGGAGGCTTGAGTTTTAGCATACCTTTAACCGTTCTTGTCATGCTCCTCTTCTTCATAGCTTCCTGCATGGAGATTTGAGGGACAGCCGGGCGTTTGTCAGCCATATCGAGCTTGAACTTGAGGATGAACTTGAAAAGCTAAAGAACTAGAGAATTTTAGAGTTTGAGAGAGATTTGAGAAATGAAGAAGTGAGGAAGAATGAAGGATGCTCCCCTTCTTTTATAGAAAAAGTGTGACCTGTTATCCCAGGTTGAGATACAGGCCGGATCGTGTTTACAGGTCATGTATCGGATGAATGCAAAAAAGAGACGAAAAACTATCCGTTAATAAATGGAGAGAGTCATCAAAAGCTCAGAATAAGGAACTGAGAATATTATTTGGTACCTGACTAAGGAAGCTTTGGAGGCCTCATCAAGAAGTTAACATAAAGTACAGGATTAGTAGTGCTAATCAAGAAGTAAGGGAAAGTCCTAAACAAAATTCAAGAATGGCCATATTGCTGATTTTTCATACTCATGGTCGTCACGAACATGAAAACTCATGGTCGTCACGAATAGGAACACTCATGGTTGTCACAAACATGAAAACTCATGGTCATCACGAATAGGAACATTCATGGTCGTCACGAATAGGAACGTTCATGGTCGTCACGAATAGGAACGTTCATGGTCGTCACGAACATAAAAACTCACGTTCATGAAAACATCATGTTCAACAAAAAAAAAATTCGGAAGTAGCCGACCGGAATCCAGCTGACCGGGGCAAACCGGAAGGCTTCGGCCGACCGGGAGCCAGCCGACCGGTGGCTAGCCGACCGGTGCCCCCGGGAGGCTTCGGCCGACCGGGGTTCGTCATGAGTATGGGTATTTTCTGTCCAACCGGGGTCGATCAGGAACACGAATATTTTTGGCCAACCCATTTTCGTCAGGAACATGAAGATTTCTGATTGACCAGGTTTCGTGAAAAATATGAAAATGGGTTTGAACTGAAATCTGATTAGCACCGTTTTAGTGCCGTTTTATGCCATTTAACGTCGTTTAACACTGTTTAAACGTCGTTTAAGGCTGTTTAGCGCCGTTTAGCGTCGTTTAGCACCGTTTAGTGCCGTTTTATGCCATTTAACGTCGCTTAACACTGTTTAAACGTCGTTTAAGGCTGTTTAGCGCCGTTTAGCATCGTTTAGCACCGTTTAGTGCTGTTTTATGCCGTTTAACGTCGTTTAACACTGTTTAAACGTCGTTTCAGGCCTATTAGCACTGTTTAGTGTCGTTTATGGTCGTTGTAAATGCGTCGGTCGCTCCACGCTTTACATTAGGACAACGTTGTTGAAAATGCTTGCATATGAGCAATAAACCCAGACCCGAGTCTCGAATAAGGCCATTAAAACTTCAAGGAAAACCTGATCAGTTTTCCTAGAAGTTGGGGGGCAAATGATATGGGTTAAAAATAAGCCCTAAAGACACATTTAATGTGGCATTAATTAGACCCAATATGGTCAAAGCGTGGGGCCCACCAGATGGGCCCAAACCCTTATGATATTAATTTCGTAATTAATATTAAGGGTAATAACCAGCTCAGCAATAAGAGTCAAATAAGGATATTACTCCTGCTTGACTTAGCCTCCAAGGCACCTACTTCAACAAGGAAACGATTCCTACAAGGAAGGAGTCTAGAACCTTCCTCAAGGCGGTGACTTGCCCACCAAGTCACATAATTCTACCACGATTCTAGAGCTTCTCAGCCTATATAAAGGGTCTGACCCCTCATTCTCAGAACTACGTTTTTGGCTTGATTCTTGATATTCATCAAGGTACGTAGGCATCTTGTGGAGGCAGATTCAGCCACGAACACGAGAGCAACCATTAAAGCACGAAGCTCACGAACCCTAGTATTAATTACATACAAATCCTAGCCGCAATTTAACGATCTAGTTTTTATTCCACAACAAATTCTTATTAGTTAATTAATACTTAGTTTGTTAATTTACTTCCTTAGTTAATTTTAGATAATCAAACCCCAATTTGTTCATTGTCTTAGTAGTGAATAAGAACCATATATTGTTGCATAGGTACAAAACTGAATTGAAACCAAAACCAGATCTCTGTGGGAACGAACTTGACTTATATCTATATTACTTGTGACCACGTACGCTTGCGTGATTTTATGTTAACAGCTCCAAAGATGAGCGCCCGTGATCCACTCTTCGACCCAAAAATGGGCTTTTGAGTGAGGAGGAGTGTTAACATATAATTGTTATTATATTCTAACAATTAGATTTCTCAACATTTTCACAAAATAATTTGAATGCAAGTTTGGCGGATTTTAAGCAATTGATTCGTATGTTTACATTGAGTTCATTTGTAACACCCCAGTCCCACATCGAAGAGATTTGGGACTTCTGTTCAGTTTATAAGGCAAAGTACTACTACTAAGTGCACCAACAAATCATGATCATTTGGGGGCCTGTGGTGGGCTTGTGGACTACCCAAGTAGGCTGCATTTGGGCCAGTTTACTTTGGCTTATTTCGGATTCGTGATCGGGACTCGACCCGATTTTCGAAAAAGGCTCGGGATTTGACCCGGGTTGTCACATATGGTATCAAAGCCGACTCTCGAAAGCTTGATTCGTCAAGTTGCCGGAGGTGGGGACACGAAGGCTGGTGGTATTATCCCACAATAGACAGAGGTCCGGGGGTGGGGACACGATGCCAACCGGTATTATCCCACAATGGCTAAAGAGGAACGATCTTGGACCTATGGGATATCCGTTTAAGCCTGACGAGGACGTCAGAAATTTAAGTGGGGGAGTTTGTAACACCTCAGTCCCACATCGAAGAGATTTGGGACTTCTGTTCAGTTTATAAGGCAAAGTACTACTACTAAGTGCACCAACAAATATATCATGATCTTTTGGGGGTCTGTGGTGGGCTTGTGGACTACACAAGTTGGCTGCATTTGGGCCAGTTTACTTTGGCTTATTTCGAATTCGTGATCGGGGCTCGACCCATTTTTGAAAAAGGCTCGGGATTTGATCCGGTTGTCACATCATTACTTTTGCTAGGATCGTAAGCGATCACATATCCATTTAGGGATTTTTATTTAAATTTTAAATTTTCTAGCATTTTCTTGTACTAATATAATTTGGGCAAGGTCATGATGCCTAACTTTTCAAGCGCAAACTAATGTGAACAGTGTAATATCTAACATGTCCATCTGTATATGATCTCATATGCGATATGCTTGCTTCAATTCAACTATACTTGTGACCTATGATTGCGAATCAAAATAGTATATTTATCTATTTCATGAACTTCTGTTTTCAGTGCACATAAATTAATAACAAACTTCCAACAAAGATATTTGAATGTGGGTTGGGAGTCTGGGACAGAGTTAAAACAACAAGCTAGACAAGCAAGACCTGGCAGTCCATTTAATAGTTGATAATAACATCACAATGATATCTACATTACATTGCAAGCTGCACACACAGTACTGTTATGCATTCAGGATTGTCTTTATATATAGCCTTTCCCTGATCATATATCCTAGCACACCCTAGCTACCTACCCATTTCTTTCAATACATATATATACATGTCTGTGTGTATACATCCCTAGTATGCATGTACATGTGAATGAGGCTAAGTTGCTAGCTCTGCCTTCTCTAATTACCTAGCTTGAAGATTTAAAGTATTGAAATATTTGCATAGCTAAGCAGGTGTAGAATGCCTAAATCGTGATTAGTGCTGTCAAGATATATATGTGTTGTACCGCTCTAGCTAGGACAGACAGAGATCTATATATGTCTATGTTTTTGTATTTGTATTCTGTACACATACGGTTACAAAGGGTTGCCTTAAGTATATAAGTCTTGAGGTTACGGTTCCAACAATCAAAAATTCCAAAATTTTCTCTTTTCTTTTTGATAGAAATGACAAATTTCATTCATGAGAAGAAATAGATAATTTAAATTCATTAATTATACTCCCTCCGTCCCGTCCATTTGTTATCGTTTCAAAATGGGGTATCGACACGCATTTTAAGGTGGATTTTAAGGATAGTTCCATAACTTATTTTTGAAAGTTTCTTTTCTTGTATAAAAATAGAACAATTCTATTTTTATACAAAAAATGAAAATTTTAAAAATAAGTTATGAAACTATCCTTAAAATCCACTTTAAAAAGTGACAAAAAAGTGTAAACAAATGGATGGGACAGAGGGAGTATGTAAGTTTGTAAAACATGTGGTGTATATGTACGTTGAAGTTCCAAAATTTGATCTCGATTAAGGTTCCAAAAGTTTAGGACCGATTCTAACAGTTACCATACACATAAATAAACTAATTAACTTCATACATATGTGATGCGTTAATTAAAATATTGAATAGTAAATTTTCTGTCGATTATTCAGCGGGATTTATAGTTAAATTTATACTAATTTTTAAGTAATAAATGAAATTTAATATAAAATAATCAGTAATTTTACAATTCTGCTGAGATTTCAGCCTCAGATAACCTGTCGGCCGGTGATTATGCCCCGAGTAGTACTATACATGATGATACGACTGTACAAGGCTTGTAACAATACAAGGCTGTACTATGTATAGAGTCTACTCCCTCTGTCCCATCTATTTCTTTACAATTTCCTTTTTTGGCCGTCCCATCATTTCTTTACATTACCCAAAATAGTAAGTTTTAACACTATTACACCCACTACTTCACTTATTTTAACAATACTTTACACTATTTCACCCACTACTTAACTTATTTTAACAATAAAATCACTATTACACCCACTACTTCACTTATTTTAACAATAAAATCACTATTACACGCACTACCTCATTTATTTTAACAATATTACACCCACTTTACACCCACTATTCTTGACCTCCGTGCCCAACCACCATGTAAAGAACCGGCTGGGACGGAGGGAGTAGTTAATAACAATCTATTTTATATTACTAATTATACATGTGTATCTATATATATAATTCTGCTAAACATTTTATGTAGTGATCGATAATCCTGAGATTTAAAACTCTCCGAGATACTCCCTCCGTCCCACCCATTTCTTAACATAAAAAACTGCGTATCTGACATGCATTTTAAGGTGCATTTTAAGGATAGTTCTGTAACTTATTTTTGATATTTTCTTTTTTTGTATAAAAATAGGATTGTTCTATTTTTATACAAAAAAAAAGAAAATATCAAAAATAAGTTATAGAACTATCCTTAAAATGCATCTTAAAATCCGTGCCGAAAACTGGTACGTAAATGTTAATAATTCAATGGGACGGAGGGAGTATAAGTAGTGCCCGGGTCCAACATAGGTAGACATAGGTCTTCCTAGCTAGCTAGTATCTACTATTTCTATACTATGTACTAATGTATACTCTCTGTCTCATTTGGAAAACAATTTTCGAAACAAGGGAGAATATATGTATCTAGATTTTGTTTATGTAATTGATGGAATCCTAAATACATTGAAGTTGAAGTTAGTGGATACACATGCAGGCTAATATTATATGGATTTGATTGTCTGAATGTTGAGTTGTTACTTGTTAGTGCATACTATTTATTCGATGATGCTCATTTTAGAATTCTTAAACACACACACCCATGTTCCTCACTGGAGTTTGAATTGTGTCAATCTCTTACTATGAAGAATTACAAATTGATATTCTCTATGTTAAGTCTTGCAGATTGATTGGATAAAGTATCCAAAGTATCTTTTGGAAAAGTGTTATGAGTTATTTCCAGAGCATTTTTTTATTTCCAGAGCAATATGTGTTGCATATTCCCCTTGCATTCACAATATGTAGCATATTCTAACATAATAGGCGACACATAGCTCTGGAAATAAAAAAAATGCTCTGGAAATAACATTTCCCTTTCGAAAAATATAGGGAACGGAAAATCCACTGATTTGACCACATTCGCACCAGGCAAAAATCAATGCCGTATAAGATGATAGACAGAATATGTGTGATTGAGAGTGGAATTGTGGATGAACAAAAAAAAAAGTCATAAATCTTGACGATACTAAGAGCATCTCCAACCATTATCACCTATTAGCTAAAAAGTCTAGGTGTCACTTTAATATACATATTAGCTAAAAAATATATCCCTCCAACCATCAGAACTGTTAGCAATAATTATAGATATCCTCCATCTCGTCTTCTATATTTGTTGAGTTGTAGTTATTAGCTATAACATCCATGTCAGCTTTATGCCATATTTAAACTAGACCTACACATTAATATATACCATTTAAATCAATTTCTACTCATCCATTACACAATATATACTGTTTTTGAATTATAGCTAACCATTATTGCTAATACCATTGGAGCACAACCCATTACAGGTTTAGCAAATTTTTGCTAACTATTATTTTAGCTAATCATTATACCTACTACCCTTGGAGATGCTTATTGGTTCATCTCAGCAAGCTACAACAGCAGCTAGCTACAGCTCAAGTCCAACTGGATTGCCACATGGATAATCAACTCTGCACTCTACATTCTACACCACAATCTGTTACATTCTGTTATAGATATTTCTGTAACAAACTTTGTATATAAATAGACAGTTAAACTAGAGAGTAGAGTAGTCATAACAATGAGTTAGTAAGATTTGTATAGATTGATTTCTCTTCTTCTTCATAGCAATGAATACACAGTTTATTCTTCATCAATGGTGTTTTAGCTTGAACATTGTGAAAGTTTAGTAAAACTTATATGGTATCAGAGCACCTGGCAACGGTTCTTCGTCATTTCTTTGCTTGATTTTGTATAGTTGATCTTCGTCTTCGAGCTTGTTTACTTTCCGCCATTAAAGCTTCATTCATGCTTGTTCGATACAACTTTTATTCTTACAGATTCAGGTGTTTTCGATCTTTAATCCTTCATCTTGCTTATTGTTTAAACTGATTGTGTTCTTATTCATCGATCTGTTCTTGTATGACATTTGATGAATTCATTTCCTGTTATGACTTGAAGATCATTCTAGATCTTTTCATCTGAATATCTGAATTAGCACTCGAATTTGTTGTTTACTTCTTTGATCTTAAAACCAAATCATCTCTTTCATTTCTTGTTTTCGCTATTACTGTCTTGATTCATGGCGAATCGAAACAATCAAAACCAGAATGTTGTTCAAGATGTTAATAGTGTGTACTATATACATCCTTCGGATTCTTCTGCAAATCAGATTGTTTCTGTGAAATTTAATGGAGAAGGTTTTAATAATTGGAAGAGAAGCATTATGCTTACTCTGTCAGCCAAGAACAAATTAGGCTTTGTCAATGGCACAATCTGTGTGCCTGAAACTACTTCTGCTCAGTATAAAGCTTGGGAGCGTTGTAATGACCTAGTAATTTCATGGATTCTTTACAATTTAGATGAAAATATTGCTAGGAGTGTCTTGTTTCTGAAAACAGCAAGAGCTATATGGCAAGATTTAGAAGATAGATTTGGTTATGCATCAATGCCACAGATATCTTCATTTGAACATAAATTGGCTGAATTGCATCAAGGTGATATGACTGTGTCTGAATTTTACACAAAGTTGAAGACTATTTGGGACAGGCTTGATGACACTTATCCATTGCCAACTTGCACTTGTTCTAATTGTACTTGTGATCTTACTGGAAGAATTTAGAAAATGCAACAGGAGAAACGTGTACTTCAATTCTTGATGAAATTGAATGATAGGTTTTCTGCAGTTAGAGGGAGTATCTTGATGATGACACCTCTGTTAAATGTTACTCAAGCTTATAGATTGGTTGCACAAGAAGAAAATCACAAGGATATATCTCAGGCTCAAAATGTTTCTCAAAATGATAATCTGGCATTTGTTGCAGACAGAAGGAGATTTTCAGATGCAAATTCACAAGGAAACAGGTTTCAGACTCAAGGAAACAGATTTCAAGTTCAGAGATCTCAGACTCAGTTTAATGCTGGAAATGGAAATAATGGAAATGATTACAGGAAGTCTAAAAACAACTACTATTGTACTCATTGTAAGATGAATGGACATAGCATTGAGAGATGCTTCAAAATTCATGGTTTTCCACCTGGTTTCAAAAGCAACAGAGTTTCCAGAGTTGCAGCTTTATCTCAGAATTATAATACCCTGGATGATAACAATGTTGATGAAGTTAATGATCAAACAACTTCCATGTCTTCACTCTCAAATGATCAGTATAACCAACTGATTGATTTGCTAGCCAAACAGAAATTGGTTGAATCTAATCACAATCAGGATCAATCTTCTGGACATGCTTTACTTGCAGGTAAAGTGTGTCTCATGTCATCTTTTAATCAGGAATGGTTCTTGGATAGTGGTGCTACTGACCACATCAGCCCACACATGACTGATTTTATCTCTTTTAAAGAGGTTCCAGATACTAATAATTCTATTACTATACCAGATGGCAGCAAAATTTCAGTCCTACATATTGGAACAGTTCTTTTAAATGATACCATTACTCTGACAAATGTGTTACATGTACCTGCTTTTCAGTACAGGTTATTGTCTGTTCACAAACTTTATCAAGACATGCAATCTAACATAATTTTTTCTGCTACTCAATGTAAACTTCAGGACCACTTTCAGAAATTGCCTCCTCTTCTTCTTGGTGAATTGCACAAAGGGCTTTACACTGTTCCTCATAAAAGCTCACTTCCTGGTGCTAATTTCTTTCATTCTCAAGCTGCTTATCTCAGCATATCTACTGAATCCAAACTCTGGCATTTGCGAATGGGTCATTTGCCTTTCTCTCAATTGAAGCTACTTAGACCTTCATGTATTGTTAAAGATGATGTTGCAGAAACGATTTGTCAAATTTGTCCAATGGCAAAGAAAACTCGAAATGTTTTTCCTATAAGTAGTATTAAAACTACTTCTGTTTTACAGCTCTTACATGTGGATGTATGGGGGCCGTATAAGACTTTGAATCATAACAAATGTAATCAATTTGTTACCATTGTAGACGATTTCAGTCGGTATACATGGGTTCGTTTAATCAAGTACAAATCAGAGGTCCCTGCAGTAGTGTCTTCTTTTATCTTTTATGCTGAAAAGCAATTATCTACCAATGTTCTTAGCATACGTTCAGATAATGCTAAAGAATTTACAGAAGGTTTTTTAAAATCATTTCTTCAATCTAAGGGCATTATCCATCAGACAAGTTGCAGTTATACTCCACAGCAAAACGGAGTTGTAGAACGCAAACATCGTCATCTTTTAGAAACAGCTCGAGCTCTTCATTTCCATTCGAAATTACCTGATCATTTCTGGGGTGAGTCTATTCTCTGTGCTACCTATCTCATTAATCGTATGCCACTGAAAAGTATTTCATTTCACACTCCGTTCTTCAAACTATATAATATCAAACCAAGTTTGGAGAATCTCAGAGTATGTTAGTTACAGAGGCATGCCTGTACACATCTAATAACAAGCCTAATTGTTTGTAATGCTTTGCATTACTTACATGACCTCTTAACTGAGGGAACCTCTAGTTGTAGAGTTTCTGTTTGTATTGTACTTGTAATAGGCATCAAATCCTAGTTGTGTAACTGTACAAATAGAGTCTAGAATAATGCTTGAAAGAAGTTCCATGGTTCATGCCTCAAGCAAGGAGTTAAAGACTGCCAAATAATCACAGTTGGGATTTGAAGAAATGAAGAATTTGCCTAAGTACCAATTCGAGAAGTATATTTGTCTATTCGAGAAGTCCAGCATTCGAGAAGTCAGAGATTCGATATCTCAAGACACTATTCGATATCTCTGAATACACTGTTCGATATCTCATTCGATATCTCAGGGATTCGATATGTCTACTACTCTATTCGAGAACTCAAGAAGTCAACAAGTCAAGATGGTATTCGAGTTCTCAAAGAGTCAACAAGTCAAAGTTCCATTCGATATCTCAAAGACTCAGAAAGCTATTCGACAACTCGAGGATTCGATAAGTCAAATGCTCTATTCGACAACTCAAGGAATCCTGATGGAAAAGAGCTATTCGAGAAGTGGTTCGATATGTCACTATAACAGTATTCGAGAACTCAGAGTTATCGATCAAGTCAATTCTAGTTCTCGAATCACTTACTTAGTCACTTCTCGAATACATTCTTGGAGACAAAATACTGAAGCAATTGTACAAGTCAGAAACCTGCAACAAGCCAATGCACTTTATGGACCACAATCTGTAACGTGCTCTGGAAAGCCTACAAGGAAGCTTGGAGAGATATAGAAGAGACAAGGAGCTAAAGAAGTGGATCTAAACAGGCTTTGCAAAGTCAAATCTGTAACCGTTTGGACGCTTACTCAAAAAGGATAGACAGACTAGAAAGTAATTTGTTTAGCTACCTTATTTGTAGTAAGCAGGCTGTATCCATGTTCTATAAGGACACAGCCTCACTTCATAACTTAGCAACTTTTGTGAGTCAAGTTTTTCATACACTGTAAGCTATATCTCTCTGAGAAAAACGAAGCTGAGAATACTACCATTTGTATTCACAGATTGTAGCAACCTTTATCTAATATACATTAGATTAAAGTGATATTGTGTCCTGTGTTGTTTACTTATCCGCACCTTAATTTCTGCACACACAGGCACTTATCTGCTACACAGACTCAATCCAAGAAAAGTTCAAGAATCCATTCACCCCCCCCCCTCTGTATTCTTTTACCGTGTTCAATACTCAACAAGTGGTATCAGAGCGGGCTGTTTATTCAAAAACAGAGAAACGATCATGAGTTCGAATACACCAAAGACTACAGGAACGGTGAAGGTCCCTAAGTTTGATAAAGAAAACTTCAACCTCTGGAAGATAAAGATGATGTTGTTCATCAAAGCCTCTCATCCCTTGTATCCTGAGATTCTCAAGAATGGTCCTTTTGTTCCACAACAAGAGATACCAGAGAAGACTGTTGGAACCATAACAATCCCTAGAGCTTATGAGGCCAAGGATCCATCAAAGTGGACAGAGTCAGAAAGGGAGAAGGTTGCTCTTGACAGCCACCTCATGTTGCTCATCATTGATTCCATGGATATGTCAATGTTTGCAAACATTGCATCATGCACGTCTGCTAAAGAGATGTGGGATCACATTGAGGTGTTGTGTGAAGGGACTGATGAGGTTAAAGAAAACAGGAAACAGATATTGGTCACACAGTATGAAGCTTTCATGGCACAGCCCAAGGAAAGCATCACTGAGATGTTTGAAAGGTTTCACAAGCTAGTTACTGAGTTGCAGATGAATGGAAAGGTTTACAGCACCAAGGAGTTAAATATGAAATTTCTGTTGTCTTCACCAAATCATCTGGAGCAAAGAGTCATTTCCCTTAGAGAGAGAGATTTGAACAAAGTCACCTATGATGTACTCTATGGAGTCCTAAAGACTCATGAACTTGAGTTGCTTCAGAAGAGGGCTATCCAAGCAAACCAAGGTAGGATGATAAACACATCATGTGCCTTGATTGTCAACAAATCCATCCTGGACCTAGAAGCATCTACAAGCCAACTAAGGATAGAGGAGGTGGCAGATGATGAAGAAACTGAAGCTGGGGTAAGTGAACCTGTTGAGGAAAAGGAGGAAGAAGAAGAGGAGTTTTACACTCTGGAAGAACTTGATGGGATGGAAAATACTTCATATGCTTTCATGGCCAGAAAATTTCCAAACATCAGATTTAAAAGAAATCAACCCTTCAAACCCAAAACTCAAAACCATTCAGCCAACAAGAACAAGGCACCTGTGAAACCAAACAGAAATAAGTTCAAAACCGGTTATGTGGATAGGTCATCTGTAAGGTGTTATAGATGCAATGACCTAGGGCATTTTGCCAGTGAATGCAAGAAGCCTAAAAAGAAGGATAGAGATTATCTTGAGCTAGAAGCTAAGTATGAGGCCCTTCTGAAAAAGCAGACACATGGTAAGGCCTACATAGCTGAAGGGAAGTGTTGGGATGATTCTGAGAGTGATGAAGAGGAACAAGAATTCTGCAACTATGCCTTGATGGCCAACTCCAAGGATGACTCATCTTCATCTGATTCTCAGGTACCATCTCTCACTACTATAGACATGTCTGTTTCTGAATACAAATCCATGATTGAACAATTATCTGTTGAAATGTTTAATATTCATACTAGTATGACTGCTGCTAATGAGGAGATTGCTAAACTGTCTACTAGAAATGAAGTATTAACCAAAAAGAATGAGGAACTTGAGCTAACTGCTATGCAAGTAGAAAACCTTAAGAAAGAAGTTGAATATTTGGAGAACAAGGTTTTATGTGCTAGTCAAGTAGAGAAGGCTCTTAGGGATGAACTAGCTGAGAATGAATTCAAACTTAAAACTTTCAAGAAATCATCTGGTTTAGTGCAATCCTACTGTGAGAAAATTGAAGCTAAACCTAAAGCAGCTATTGGACTTGACTATGACTCTCTCAAACAAAGGAAAGGCTATGCTGTCATTGAAGAGGACACAGCTGTTCATGAGAAAGTGCCTCACATTTTGAGAAAAGCTGAAAATCCAATTTTTAAGGAATCAACATTTGAAATTGATGAGGATGCCTTACTCATCAAGCAAATGTTGAATGATGAGGATGAGGCACAATCTAGTGAACAGCAAGCATCCTCTAAGGGTGAGAGTGCCAAGTCAAAGACCAAGAAGCCAGTAGTTGATAGGCCAAGACCTAAGAAGTTTGTTAAGTTTGTATCAGCTGGGAAGAGTGAATCAGGAAAGGAAGTGACTAAAAAGAAACAGAACAGAAATGGCAAGTTAGGGATTAACAAGGATAACAACTATGCTTATATGCCTAATGCCCCTAGGAAAACTTGTCAGAACTGTTTCAGTACCAATCATCTAACTCATGCATGCAAGAAACCTGTTGGTAGTGTGTCTAAACCTTTCTATGATTGTTCTGTGCCTCTAAGACATAGAGATGCACCCTTCTGTGATAAATTTGACTGTATGCCATGCAATATGAATGTTATGACTAGTTGTCTTAATTTAAGAAGACAGTTCATTGATGGTTGTATCAGTCACAATTCTCACACACACTACACAAGGTCAAAGTCTTCAAGTCCTCCTAAAGCTAGGAAGGTACCTTTGTCACCTAAGTCTGAAACCTCAGGTTCTAAGACTTCCAACAGTGACAAGAAGACTGACACTAAGAAAGTTAACAAGCATGTTGTTTATGATAAAACTGTCTCTAAGTCACATGGACCCAAACTTGTTTGGGTACCAAAGGAAAAGTAATACCTTTGTGGTTGCAGGGCAAAGAAAGTGAAAAGAAGGTCATGTGGATTTTGGACAGTGGATGCTCAAATCATATGACTGGTGATATGGCCCTGCTATCACAGTATGAGGAAAAGGCTGGCCCAATGGTTGCTTTTGGAGATGACAGCATGGGTAACACATTGGGATATGGCAAGCTGAAAGTTGGAAATGTCATCATTGAAGATGTAGCACTAGTCAAGGGGCTCAAGCATAATCTGTTAAGTGTTGGTCAGTTTACTGATAGAGGATTCAAAGTGAATTTTGACAAAGATGAATGTTTGATCACCCACAAGAAGACTGGTGATTTTGCTCTATCTGGAGTAAGGAAGGGAAGCCTGTTTGTAGCCAATATGGACTCTGCAAACAAGGACAAAATTTGTTGCTTTTACTCAAAAGCATCAAATGAAGATTGTTGGCTGTGGCACAAGAAACTATCACACCTGAACTTTAAGGCCATTAATTCTCTAGTCAAAAGAGAGTTAGTGAGAGGCATGCCCACACTTGAATTCTGCCAAGAAGGAGTGTGTGAGGCTTGTCAAAAAGGAAAAATGAGGAGATCAAGCCACAAGTCAAAGACAGTGACATCTGTAACCAAGCCACTACAACTTATCCATATGGATTTGTTTGGGCCTGTTAACATAATGTCACTTGGAAGAAAGAAGTATGCCCTGGTAATGGTTGATGATTTTTCAAGGTATACATGGGTAGAATTTCTGGCATCAAAAGATGAGGCTCCACAAGTAATCATTGAGCATATAAAGAAAGTTGACAAGGAAGCAAAGGCAAACAATGCAAGTGTGATTGCATTGAGGAGTGATAATGGAACAGAGTTCAGAAATGCCAGACTTGAAGCATTCTGCAAAGAGAATGGCATTTCTCAGCAATTCTCAGCTCCAAGGACTCCACAACAAAATGGAGTTGTTGAGAGAAAGAATAGAACTCTAATTGAGGCTGCTAGAACAATGTTACTTGATGCAAAAATGCCCACATGTTTTTGGGCTGAGGCTGTGAGCACTGCATGCTATATTCAGAACAGAACCCTCATCAACAAAAACACTGGAAAGACTCCTTACAACTTGATGACTGGAAAGAAGCCCACACTGAAGTATATTCATACTTTTGGAAGCAAATGCTTTGTACTTAAGGACAATTCTGAATATGTTGGAAAGTTTGATGCAAAAGCATTTGAAGGAATTTTTCTTGGCTATTCTATGGAAAGAATTGCATACAAGGTTTATGTCATCAGTCAAAAGAAAGTTATGGAAAGCACAGATGTAACATTTGATGACAGCAAACTACCTGGACTAGAAGAAGCCAATGATGAAGACAAAGATCCATTGAAGTTTGATAATCTGGATGATTCTGATGAAGAGACTGAAACTAGAGTTGAAACTCAAGTTCAACAAACTCAAGTGAATAATGATACAAGAGAAGAATTTGTGCCAATCAATAGTGAAGAAACAAGCATCCAAGACACACCTGTGAGTAATGGTAACTTCACAGGGGGAGGAAATGAGGATGATCATGATGAGGATGATGAAGCAACATCAAGGATGAGAAATCAGGCTGAACACTCAAGGAAATGGGATAGATCACACACTGTAGAGCAAATCATTGGAGATCCTAATGCAGGAGTAAGGACTAGGAGAGCAACTCAAAATGAGTGCCTCTATGGATGTTTTCTATCACAAGTTGAACCTAAGAAACTTGATGATGCATTGTTGGATCCAGATTGGATTATTGCCATGCAAGAGGAGCTGAATCAATTTGAAAGGAACAAAGTATGGGAACTTGTGCCTGCACCAAAGAATAGAACCATTGTTGGAACAAAATGGGTTCTGAAGAATAAGATGGATGAAGATGGTGTAATAATAAGAAACAAAGCAAGGCTGGTTGCAAAAGGATACTCTCAACAGGAAGGCATTGATTATGATGAGACATTTGCCCCTGTTGCTAGATTGGAAGCCATTAGAATATTCTTGGCATTTGCTGCTCATTCAAACTTCAAAGTTTATCAAATGGATGTCAAGAGTGCATTTCTAAATGGAGAGTTGGAAGAAGAGGTTTATGTGCAACAACCACCTGGCTTTGAGGATCCACATTTCCCAGAATTTGTCTACAGACTGCTTAAGGCACTGTATGGACTTAAGCAAGCTCCAAGAGCATGGTATGATACTCTATCACAATTTCTTCTTGAAAATCAATTCACTCGAGGCACATTGGACAAGACACTGTTTTACAAGAAGCATGGTGATGATATGATCCTAGTTCAAATCTATGTGGATGATATCATTTTTGGTTCTACAAATGAGAAACTGTGTGAGAAATTCTCTAAACTCATGCAGAGCAGATATGAGATGAGTATGATGGGAGAGTTGACATTCTTTCTAGGGTTGCAAGTCAGTCAAAGGAAGGATGGTATCTTTATCAGTCAAACCAAGTACATCAAGGATTTATTGAAAAAGTTTGACTTGGAAGATTGTTCACCTGCCAAGACACCCATGGCCACTGCCACTAAATTGGATGAAGATGCTAAAGGCAAGAGAGTAGATATCTCAGTCTACAGAGGCATGGTTGGTTCTCTACTCTACCTCACTGCAAGTAGGCCAGACATCATGTTTGCTACATGCTTGTGTGCAAGGTTTCAATCAAATCCAAAGGAATCACATTTGATTGCAATAAAAAGGATCTTTAGATATCTGAAGGGCACTCCTAACTTGGGATTATGGTACCCTAAGGACACAGGGTTCAATCTGGTTGGCTACTCTGATGCTGATTATGCTGGATGCAGAGTGGATAGGAAAAGCACCTCAGGAAGCTGCCAGTTCCTTGGACAAAGGTTAGTTTCTTGGTATAGCAAGAAGCAACAATCTGTGTCAACTTCTACAGCTGAGGCTGAATACATAGCTGCTGGAAGTTGCTGTGCTCAAGTGCTTTGGATTAGAAATCAACTTAGAGATTATGGACTTGTGTTGGAAAGAATTCCAATCATGTGTGACAACACAAGTGCAATCTCTATAGTTGCCAATCCTGTCAATCATTCTAGAACAAAGCACATTGACATCAGATATCATTTCATAAGAGAACATGCAACTAATGGAACCATTGAGTTGCATTATGTCTCTACAGATAAACAACTAGCTGATATATTCACTAAGCCATTAGATGAAGCCACCTTCACAAGGTTGGTAAGTGAGATTGGAATGCTGAATTCTTCAGATTCTGGCTAAGTGAATACATCATCTGGATTGTTGCAGCAGTAAACACTTACTTTATCTAAATTCTCAATATTTTTGGAGTAAGTGTTGGCTGAAATATGATTTATAAATATTTCAAATCTGTTGCATATGTTGAAAATCATATTTTTATTAACTTAAAATTTCTATGAAATTTTGAGAAAATCACTATTTGATTTGCTAGGATATTTTTCAATGAATATGTCTGGTAAATTTTTACAAGATAGTGAAAATCAAATTTTTATGAGTGATGGGTATAGTTCGATAAGTCAGACTTCTCGAATGATTCACTATTCGACATCTCTAATAAGTCTCATTAGAGTACTCTTGAGTTCTCGAATAGAGTCCTTCTGAGATATCGAATAGAGGAATGATTGACTTCTCGAATATAGTAACTGAGTTCTCGAATGATTGAGTTCTCGAACACTATATTTGAGTTCTCGAATCATTTGAAAAGGCTGAATTCTCGCTGAATTTTAACCGATTTTGGATTTTTATCTAAAAATTTAATTCACTCATAAAAACACATTTTATTTAATTTAGAATTATTTCTAAGTTAGATAACTGCCAGCTGTGAGTTTCTATCTGCTTGAGTTATCGATTAAGCCATTCTTGACTTCTCGAATAGTTGTTTTCTACTTCTCGAATGCCTGACTTGTCGATACAAAACAGTCTGCTAATCGACAATTCAAGTACTTCATACTTATACAATCTCACATCTATTCGATTCATTTCATTCGATTTCTCAAGCATCTACACTCTCTAAACCCCTGAAACCTAGCTACGAAAAGCCAAATTTCTTCTTCAACCTTCAATTTCTTTTCTCTCTTCTACACAAATGGCAACAGTAAAGTTCAACACCAACTTCATCGCTCTCACTAGTGATGTTGAAGCACCCAATGCAAATTTCAAGTGCTTTGTGAAATGGATGGCTGAGTCATATATCAAGGATGCACTCTCTGCCAACCCAACTCTGTATCTCGATATTCTGGAACAATTCTGGAGTACTGCTATTGTGGAGGTTGTAGCCCTGGAAAACGCAATCACTTCCTATGTCATCTACTGCAAGGTTCAGGATAAGGAAATCACTATCACTACTGCAGACATGAACCAAGCACTAGGACTACAACAAGAGTCATTTGACAGAATGGCCACTAACGCAGAGTTGGAGGAATTCTTTGAGTTCATAAACTACTCAGATGGGATTAACCTTGGAAAGCTAAACAGAAAGAATCTGAGAAAGGAGTGGAGCTATGTGTTTGCAACTCTTCTCCAAGTCTTCACTGCCAGGAAATCAAGCTTTGATCAAATCAGTGCACCTGTGCAGCAAATTGGATATGCTTTGGCCTATGGAAAGAAGATAGATGTTGGCCAAATCATACTTCAAGAATTATATGGGAGACTTGGTAAGAACACAACCAAGAGAGGTACTGATATTTTCTTCCCTCGCTTTATTCAATCTGTACTTAATTATAAAAATGCTTCATTGATTGAATTGCCTGGGATTGATAAAAATAAAATAGGCTATCCTAAGTCCATGACCAAACTCATTTTTGGTAACTTGGAAACTAGGAATGATGTGGATGTAAGACTGAACATAACTCCCCATATGGAGAGTTTGTTTAAGACTTACCCCCACAACATGCCAACATTTGATGCAAAATCTAAGTTAGCACAGCCCAAGCAAGTAGAACAAAATGCTAACCCAGGGCCTGCTAACCAACCCTCTCAACCAAACACTCTACCTCTTACTGAGCCAACTGCATCATCCTCTCAAAAGGGTGATGTTAGTAAAAAGAAGAGAAAGGAAGTAATGTCTGCACCTTTAAATATCTTGTCTGAAGCAGCATTAGCTGTTGAATTAGGTCTAGGAAGTGAGGAACCTGAGTCACCCTTACACAGAACAAAGAAGAAGAAAACTAAGACCACCTCTTCAGTCACTCAAATGGCTGAGGTTGTAAAATCAGGGGCACACAGCTCACTAGGTGTATCCTCTCAACAGGGTGCACCTATAGAATCAAGCATCCTCCCCAATGCACCCCCTTGTATAGAGTCAGCACATGGGAGTGATAAGGCTGGCACAACACTGAGTGGAGAGCACATCACTCTTGAAACTCCCTCTATCTCTCAGGGGGAGTTGCCAAAATCTACTCTAAAACACACTTCTCTTCCAGAATCTATCTCTGAAATTTCTTTGGAACCTGCAACTCAGGCAACTGAGATGCAAGGTATTGATCATCAAGAATTCTTTTCTCTTGATGAGCCAATAATTTCAAGTGACTTAGTGCATGACACTTTGTTCACCACTCAGAATCCACATTTAGATGGTGAGGGAATGCATGCTGAGGCATATCCTAATGACACCATCACAAACACAGAGGTTCCCCTAGTTTTCACTAGAGACTCTGTGCATGTGTCAACTGCTGGTGTAATTCATCCCACTTCTGTGGTGACACCAGTAGTAGAGTCAATCCATCCGGTTACAGAAGTTGCATCTGTAACTGAGGAGACTAGCTTGCCTAGCTCTAGCTCTGACTTCATGTCAACATGGCTGAAGCCTGTGCAACATGACAGTGCTTCAGGATCAGGGTCTGTTCCACAACAATTGACGGTTGAAGCACTTCAAAGCTTAATTGTGGATCAGATTCCTGAGTTCACAAAGATTGCTCAACACCTTCTCACTGCAGACATGCCCAATCCAGACTATGAGGCTATTCTGTTATGCCATAGGGATGATGTGGAAGTGCAGAAGTCAAAGATCATTGATGATGCTGAGAGAGATGGCAACATAGATGCCTGGTTGCAAGGAAAATATGATATTACTCTCGATGAAGCACTTCAGTATCTCAGGGAGGAATACATCACTTCACTGGGCTCCAATGCAAAATCCCTGTCACCTGGTGAAGTGTATGAAGCTGTAAATGACTCCTACAAGGGTTTCCTCAAGGCTGCACACTATCTTGGCAAGGGAGTCAAAACTGAAGTCAACAGGGTGTGTGATAAGACAGCCACTTCAGTAGCAGAAGTCAAGAGGGCCTTTGATGCTAAATTTCCTCAATTGGACAGTGTGTTCAAGGACATCAAACACTGCAACTCTACCTGCACTCAGGTGGACAATGGGCTGGCTGTGCTAAAAGATGCTGTCACAGGTCTGGGGCATAAATTTCAGAATCTATCTGACCAGACTACAGATGCCAATGCCATGCTGAGGATAATGTTCAAAAATCTTTATGGAGATAGACTAGTGACTGATGTCCCTGTGCATGAATTGTCTAAATATGAAGTGAAGAGGCTGCAGGATCAATCTTTATCTGGTTTTAAGGCCAATGAGTTATTCACTAAGGTCAACACTCTTGAGCAGGAGGTAGCTACTCTCACCAAGACCAATGCTCATCTCACAGACAAGGTTGCATTGCTAAATGATCAGTTGGACACTCAAGCATCCACCACAGCTGATGTCCTTCTGCATCAACAAACCATGTTAGCTGCAATGATGAAGCATATGGGTCTCCCTCTACCTGATGAATCTTCAATCCCAAAGGACATTTCTACAGCCTCTGTGCCTGACAACAAGCCTAAGGGGGAGAAGAAGGCTAGGAACTCAAATTCAAAGGGGGAGACAAAGGGAGAGAAAGGCATAATAATCAAAGAGGGTGGTCAACAAAGGGCTTCTAAGTCTCTAGCAAATGTGCCTGGCAAGGGAAAAGCCAAAGTAGATGAGCCTCCATCTATCTTGCCAGTTGTCACCTTACCAACTGTGCACATCACTACTCCTGGAGGACAAAAGCAATCCATAACTACCACAGTGGTTGCAGGGAGTATGCCATCTGACAAACCTCCAATCTCTATATCTGAGAGTGCCAAGCCTGTAGAAGTCAAAGTTGTTACTGAGGCCAAGCTACAAGAAGTTGCTAACTCCAATGTTTATCATGATAAAGCCTTCTTGGAGTTTCTGAAAGCCACAAGGGAACAGGTTGGTGACACTCAGTTCTATCTGAGGGAGTTGAAGAAGCAGATTGATTGCATCACTGTCATTCCCAAGAAAGTCAACAATATATGGGTCAAGGAGATAGTGATGGTTTCCAAACTAAAGATATGGCATCTAACATACCAGACTCTACAAGACCTAAAGCACTCAGAGATAGATGCCATACTTGAGATCATTGAGAAGAAAAATGAGAACAGCAAGAGTCTGTTTGATGATTTGAGGAATGGTCAACCTACAAGGCTACCAGAAGTGATCAAGAAGCCATGGACAATTATTTATCAGTCTGGTACCAGAATTGAAGATATCAAGCAATTGGTCATTCCTCATGATCTCACCTCCAGAAATCACAGACTGATCATTGCTATCATTGATCAATTACAGAAGAAGGTTGGAGCCAGAAATGCTGAAGAAATTGAGGCACTGCATATCCTCAGAACCTATATTGCAACTGGTGAAATTCCAGAGATGGCTCAACCTAGGAGAAATAAGGATGATGATTCTGAAGACAAAGGTGATGGGAGGAGAAGACATCACAGGAGAGATAAGGGTGATGAAGATAAGAAGAAAAAGGGGGACAAGGATAAAAAGGATGATGATGACCAAGGTAAAACATATGTGAGAAAGAGTGGAAGACAGCAAGCCTTAGGCAATGCTAGCAGTAATCTCACCACAACACAAGACTCTAAGTCTAGGGTGAATACTGTTAGTAGTGACCTAGCAAAATCTACATCTATGGCTTCTGCAACTGTCTTACCATCTCAAGAAAAGAAGAAGATTCAAGTCAAGAAACCATGTGTATGTTTCAGAAAGCAATCTGCTAATGGAATACTACTATGGTCTACCAACCAAGGTCAAAGATTTCTGCCAAGCAACCATGTTAAGAGGATAAAATTTAAACATGCTGCAAGGAGAGTGAAGCTATCCAAATCTAGAGCCCTAACAATCATTCCAGGATTAAAGCTCCAGCCACTTGATGAAGACTTTGATGAAGAGCAACTGCTATTTCTAAGAGCTCAAAAGATATGCTATGCTGCAATTGTGGATGACCACCTTGTAATCAAGTACACTGATGGGAAAGAAATGAAATTCAAACAAGGGGGTTGTCAACATTGGGGTAAATTGTATGAGATAGAAAGAATCATTGCATTGCTGGATTCTAAGGACAAGGTGGAGAAAGTATGGAAGCTGGAATTGATTGACTTTGTGAAAATGAAGAAAGATTATGCTGAGAAGATAAGAAAGGGCTGCTATGAGAAATGGTTAGAAAGGGAGAAAGAAATTGATAGACTGGAGATTGAAGCAGAAAAGCTAAGGGCAAAGGGATTATGTAGAGTTCAGTTTGATCCCTATGTGGTGAAGTATAGGAGGAGAAATGGAGACAATGTCAATATAAGAATGAACCTACTCAATCACTATCCTGCCAACATTCTGAAGCCAGTGCTTGAAGATTTCAAAAACTCTATTATGATTGAAGAATTGGATGCTATGACAGAAATCATGAGAGCAGTAGATGAGATTGCAAGAAAGGAGAAAGAAAGGAAACAGAAAGCATATGATGATCTACAAGCCAAAGCAATGGAGATGCAATCAAAAGAAAATGGCTAGTACCTCATCATACTGTAAGAGTATTTATCTTGTAATTTCATTTATGTGTTCAATCAAAATACATACCTGTACTTTTAAAGTTTTATCTTTATGTATGTTAGGCTTGTTATCAGACATGAAATTGTGACTAAGGGTCTCACTCACAATTTGGGGGAGATTGTTAGTTACAGAGGCATGCCTGTACACATCTAATAACAAGCCTAATTGTTTGTAATGCTTTGCATTACTTACATGACCTCTTAACTGAGGGAACCTCTAGTTGTAGAGTTTCTGTTTGTATTGTACTTGTAATAGGCATCAAATCCTAGTTGTGTAACTGTACAAATAGAGTCTAGAATAATGCTTGAAAGAAGTTCCATGGTTCATGCCTCAAGCAAGGAGTTAAAGACTGCCAAATAATCACAGTTGGGATTTGAAGAAATGAAGAATTTGCCTAAGTACCAATTCGAGAAGTATATTTGTCTATTCGAGAAGTCCAGCATTCGAGAAGTCAGAGATTCGATATCTCAAGACACTATTCGATATCTCTGAATACACTGTTCGATATCTCATTCGATATCTCAGGGATTCGATATGTCTACTACTCTATTCGAGAACTCAAGAAGTCAACAAGTCAAGATGGTATTCGAGTTCTCAAAGAGTCAACAAGTCAAAGTTCCATTCGATATCTCAAAGACTCAGAAAGCTATTCGACAACTCGAGGATTCGATAAGTCAAATGCTCTATTCGACAACTCAAGGAATCCTGATGGAAAAGAGCTATTCGAGAAGTGGTTCGATATGTCACTATAACAGTATTCGAGAACTCAGAGTTATCGATCAAGTCAATTCTAGTTCTCGAATCACTTACTTAGTCACTTCTCGAATACATTCTTGGAGACAAAATACTGAAGCAATTGTACAAGTCAGAAACCTGCAACAAGCCAATGCACTTTATGGACCACAATCTGTAACGTGCTCTGGAAAGCCTACAAGGAAGCTTGGAGAGATATAGAAGAGACAAGGAGCTAAAGAAGTGGATCTAAACAGGCTTTGCAAAGTCAAATCTGTAACCGTTTGGACGCTTACTCAAAAAGGATAGACAGACTAGAAAGTAATTTGTTTAGCTACCTTATTTGTAGTAAGCAGGCTGTATCCATGTTCTATAAGGACACAGCCTCACTTCATAACTTAGTAACTTTTGTGAGTCAAGTTTTTCATACACTGTAAGCTATATCTCTCTGAGAAAAACGAAGCTGAGAATACTACCATTTGTATTCACAGATTGTAGCAACCTTTATCTAATATACATTAGATTAAAGTGATATTGTGTCCTGTGTTGTTTACTTATCCGCACCTTAATTTCTGCACACACAGGCACTTATCTGCTACACAGACTCAATCCAAGAAAAGTTCAAGAATCCATTCACCCCCCCCCCCTCTGTATTCTTTTACCGTGTTCAATACTCAACAGAGTATATGGTTGTTTATGCTACATTTCGACATTGAAAGTCAATCGTTCTAAATTTTCACCTCGTGCAAAACCCTGTGTTTTCATAGGCTATCCTGCTAATCAAAAGGCTTATAAAGTCCTAGATTTAACTAGGGGTGTGCACGGGTCGGTTCGGCTCGGTTTTTACCGAAAACCGTTACCAAACCGTGCATATCGGTTCGGTTCGGTTTCTACCTATTAACCGTAACCGAACCGTTCGGAACGGTTTTTTTCGGTTCGGTTAACCGCTTGTCGGTTTTGATTTTTTTCGGTTTTTTATTTTCAAACTTAATAAAAAATCTTGTATAAATAAATAGTAATATATCTTTTTTTATAGGCTAAACTTACTTAAAAGAACGAGTAAAATTTACTCTACGAATGAGTTTACATTCAAATTTAAAATTAAATATTACAATATTAGTAATCTTAAAGAAAAAAGCACTCATTGCTTATCCATTGACCACCAAATTTTGATCCTGTAGTCAATCAAGTTAGCGGTAGAATGTCCCACTTCCTTTGAAGTGCACTGTACTACTGTAGTGAAAAGAGAAGAGAACGAAATTGCAATGTTAACTACAGTCCTCGTAAGGCCACAGATAGTTAATAAAAAACATGGGGAGAAATTTGTTTATTATATTTAATATACTAGATTATGTATAGTAAATAATGTATTAGTATATAATTATATATTATATTAATATAAATATACATATTTAATATTATGTAAACGGTTCGGTTTTTCGGTTCGGTTATTTGGATAAAACCGTAACCGTTACCAAACCGTTCCGTCGGTTCGGTTCGGTTACGGTTTTTTTCGGTTCTTGTCGGTTTCGGTTTTTTTCGGTACGGTTTTTCGGTTTGGTTTCGGTTTTTCGGTTTTTTTTTCTCACCCCTAGATTTAACCACTTCAGAAATTCTTATTTCTCGAGATATCATTTTTTATGAACATCATTTTCCATATCAAATGCTTTCTCAATTGTCCTTAACAAAAAATCAATATGTTACTTCTACTTTTCTACCAACTTTTACAGAAGATATTACTTCAGCTCAGACTGATAATGTTTCACATTCTCAACATTCATCTCAGTCTCAGTTTATATCACACACTTCATCTCCTGCTACTTCTACTTCTTCTTCTACATCTCACACTACACCTCAAACTACACCTCAAACTACACCTCAAACTACTTCAACCTCTTCTTCTTCAGAAGACATCATAGTTCCAAGACATTCTACTCGTCCTAAAAAACCACCGTCTTATCTTAATTCTTATCATTGTAATCTTGCTGCTTTACCATCTACTCCACATTGGTGTAATTTGGTACAACATGATCATATGCCTGATTATCACAAGGCTTTTATTTCTCATCATCAATCTTTGATTAAGCCTACTAGTTATACTGAAGCAGCTTCTCAACCATTATGGTCAGAAGTAATGTCAAAAGAAATCCAAGCTCTTACTGATAATAAGACTTGGGATCTTGTAGATTTACCCCCAGGGAAGAAAGCCATATCTTGTAAATGGGTTTATAAAACTAAACTTCATGCAGATGGTACACTTGAACGTTACAAAGCACGTCTTGTTGCCAAAGGTTTCACTCAGCAATATGGCATCGATTATAAAGACACTTTTTCTCCTGTTATTAAAATGAGCTCAGTTCGTTGTTTAATTGCATTGGCAGCCAGTCGACGGTGGCCCTTATTCCAACTGGATGTTAACAACGCATTTTTACACGGAGACCTTTCTGAAGAAGTCTATATGAAGGTTCCTCCTGGTATCTCTCATAAACCAAATCAAGTTTGTAGACTACGAAAATCTCTATACGGACTTAAACAGGCCTCACGAACTTGGTTTGAGAAACTTGTCAGTGAACTTATTTCTCTGGGATACTGTCAATCAAAGAACGACTATAGTTTGTTTATCAAAAAATCTCCCAGTAACATTACTATTGTTGCTGTATACGTTGATGATATTATTGTTACTGGAGATTTTCCTATTGAAATTGAGCACCTTAAATCTCATTTAGATCATACTTTTGGTATTAAAGATCTGGGCTTACTTCATTGTTTTCTAGGCATTGAGGTGGGATATGTTACTAATGACATTTTGCTTAGTCAAAAGAAGTTTACTGCTGATATTCTCAAGGATTGTGATTGCGATCTATCTAAATCTGCAGTAACTCCTCTTCCATTGCAGCTCAAGTTGTCATCTACATCAGGTTCTTTATACCCTCACCCTGATCACTACCGTTCGCTTGTGGGAAAACTAAATTATCTCACTAACACACGACCAGATCTTTCATATGCTGTTCAAACTTTAAGCCAATATATGCAACAACCTCGTATTCCACACTATGAGGCTTTGTGTCATACTTTAAGGTATATTTCTCATACAATTGGCCAAGGTATTCTTCTCTGTGCTACTGATAAACTCACACTTCAGGCCTTTTCAGACTCTGATTGGGCATCTTGTATAGATACTAGAAAGTCAGTCACTGGTTATATTATGCTCTTGGGTAATTCACCCATTTCCTGGAAGTCTAAGAAACAATCAACTGTTTCACGATCTTCATCTGAGGCAGAATACCGTGCCATGGCTTCTGCAGCATCTGAAGTCACTTGGCTTGTTCGTTTACTAGAGGAACTTGGTGTTTCTTCTCTTAAACCAGTTACTTTACACTGTGATAACCAATCTGCCTTACACATTGCCAAGAACCCTGTCTTTCACGAACGAACGAAACATATAGAACTTGACTGCCATTTTACACGAGACAAGGTTCTTGAAGGTCTTCTCCAATTATCTTATTTGCCTACTACTCATCAGCTAGCTGACATTCTAACCAAGGTGTTACCTGCTCCACATTTTCGTGATCTAATATCCAAGCTAGGAATGTCGAAGTCTACACTAACATCTGCTTCTCCATCTCCAAGCTTGAGGGAGGGTATTGGTTCATCTCAGCAAGCTACAACAGCAGCTAGCTACAGCTCAAGTCCAGCTGGATTGCCACATGGATAATCAACTCTGCACTCTACATTCTACACCACAATCTGTTACATTCTGTTATAGATATTTCTGTAACAAACTTTGTATATAAATAGACAGTTAAACTAGAGAGTAGAGTAGTCATAACAATGAGTTAGTAAGATTTGTATAGATTGATTTCTCTTCTTCTTCATAGCAATGAATACACAGTTTATTCTTCATCAATGGTGTTTTAGCTTGAACATTGTGAAAGTTTAGTAAAACTTATAATGCTCTAACAAGCACTACAAAAAATAGGAACTTTCCCGATTGTTGTCTTAAATCATAACAAATTGATATTGCATTTGTATTCTGTTGCGTTTATTAAGAACACCGACCATTTCCGTCGTAAATAACAATGATGGATGTATCGATCATTTTGTATAAACATCAACTTGTGTGTATAACAATCGATGATTGATAGTCATTGGTATTACTAATCGGTACAAGGTGTTTAACCTTACCGGCCTCCATTATAAAGAACACCAACCGTTTCGATCGGATGCTAACTACCGACCGGAAAGATTAAAATTTTAATCTAATTTTAATCTATACCGATCATTTTTTCGGTCGGTATAGACCTGTTTCTTATAGTAATTATAAATAATTGATTATAATTTAGGATTGAGACTATTAACATAAATGAGATTCAGGTTTGGGAGTACAACAGGTAGTTTAGGCTTAAAATTATTTTTTTTAGTTTTGCTTTAGTTAGTGTACACTTCAACAAATCAGATCATTAATGACGAAAAATTAACGATGAAAAAATTGGGTTAGTGCTTGATGAAATTTGAATTTTTTATTTAATCAAAAAGTTGTGAAAATTTTTCGTCCTAATATATAGGATCATTTCCAGATTAAGAACTTTTTTGCGTAGTTCATTTGCGTACTTCGCGAAAAATCGGTTTAGGCATATAGAAAATTTATGTAGATTTTAATCTTTCGAGATCATACTGTTGTATACAAATAGTTAGCTTCAATAATGGCAAAAAGACGGAATCTTGATTATGCAATTAAAATGCAGTGTTCTAAAAATCGGTCTAGGCGGTCGATTATTCGCGCCTAGGCGCTAGGCGGCCTGAAAACGTCTAAATTCTGCAAAAATCGGTTATTAGGCATTTTTTTGATTAGGCAACGCCTAGGCGGGCCATGGCGGAATTAGGCGATTTAATTAGTTAGGCGGGAATAATCGATTAGGCGACGATTAATCGGTCAAATTTTAAAAAAAACAGTTAAATTAAAAATAAAACTTTAAAAATGTAAATTTTTTTAAATAAAAAATATACTTTACACATGAAAGGGTAAATTCACTAATCATATTTAATAATAAAATGAAGATATTTATATTTTTACTTATATAAAATGTATTTTTAAATAGACTTAATTGCACTTTACACCCCTATACTTAGACGAAAATTCACTTTGGTGCCTACTATTCAAACAATTGCAATTTGCATCCCGATTGTTTCACTCCCGCTACAATTTGCACCCCTTTAACGATTTCAAGTTAATTTTGACCGTTACCGTTAGTCAAAGTAAGGGTATTTCAGTCTTTAATTAATATATTAAAAATTTATTTTCAAAAAAAAAAGTAAGAAACAAATTTAAAAATTGATTTTTTTTTCAAAAAAATTGAAAAAAAACACAAAATCTTAAATTTATTTTATGGATAATATTTTGAAAATTATAACAAATGTAGTTTATATTTAAATAATATTTTACGAGAATTTAGTAATGTAAATATTTATAAAAATATGAATTATAAATTATATTTTAAAAAATCTGTGAATTTTAGATAAAATGTTGGTAAATCAAAAAATCTAAAAAAATATAAAAGTAATTGAAATAATTTAATTTTAAAAATTATCGTAGAGTATAATGACCGAAATACCCTCATTTTGACTAACGGTCACGGTAAAAATTAGCTTGAAATCGTTAAAGGAGTGCAAACTGTAGCGAGATTGAAACAATCGGGATGCAAATTACAATTGTTTGAATAGTAGGCACCAAAGTGAATTTTCGCCTAAGTACAGGGGTGCAAAGTGCAATTAAGTCTTTTTAAATATTAAAATTAAATTATATAAAAAATAATATTTTAATACATCCGATTAGTGTTCCGATTAATCGCCGCCTAACCGATTAATCGCTATAAGGTAGGCTTACCGCCTAGACCCGCCTAGCGATTTTTAGAACATTGTTAAAATGTGGACAACTTGTGTGCCCTTGACCTAACCATATCCTTGGCTCGGTAATCTTCTAAGTTCTACAGCTCATTATTAATCTGTACTGGTATGTTTCATGTCACGAGAACCGCATACTGTCGGTATGTATTTCATACGTACGTATCTGAATTTATTACGTATGTATAGATGTACGTACGTATGTTTGAATTATTTGGAGGAAAAGAAAGAGTAATGTCTGATGAAGGAGGGAGCGCTAGGCTAGGGTGACAGAAACAGTGATAGAGAAGGTTCAGGCAGAGCAGCACCTTTCTTCACCCTCACTCAACTACCCAACACCTCTCCTATCTCACTCTCAAACTCCAGTTGTTAAAATATTTGCAAAGCTTTATTTATCCTCCCCATCTGAAACATTTATTCTTACCCCTCAACATCTTTCATATCTCTCTCTCTCCCACTCTCTCTCTCTCTCTCAATCTCTCTGTGGGCACCATGTAGGTCTCACCCCACAAAAACTTCACTTCACACCAGCATTGATCTCTCTTCTTTTAATATACACTATCTTTATATCTTCTATATATTGATATAACTTTAGTTCTTTATTATGCTCACTTTTGGAATTGATTTTGTTTTCAGGAGGCCAGCAGATGCAAACCCTTTAGACCTTAACAATTTACCAGCTGGTGAAGATCACACCTCTAGAGATCATGGTACTCAATTCAGATGTTTTAACACACACACACACACACACACACAGATCTTCTGTATATAATGCGTCTTCTTAATATATGAGTTGGGTACCCTTAAAAAGACCAAAAATCTAAGAACCCTAGAATGGGTGGTTATTATAACTTCAAGATAAAACTAGCGAAAAAGTGAGATCTTCTAACTATTTTTAATGCGTCTTCTTCCTCACGATTTCATTCCGATATTTATTGTCTCTTTTTTAAGTTTTCAGATTTTAAACTCCAAAAGTAAGTTAAAATATTTCAGTTGAGGAGAAGGTATAAAGGGACCAAATGTTGTTCCTGATCAAGCCACACAACTATAGCTAGCTAGGATCGGTCTTTCGGTGATTTAAATATATAAGTAATCGCATATAATTAGTTCATATATATTTTGTGTAGGAGTAGGAGGGCATAAGAAGAAGAGAATCGGTGGATCAAAGGATGAAAGTGGAAAAGTGTACGAGTGTAGGTTTTGCTCCCTCAAGTTCGGCAAATCTCAGGCACTTGGTGGACACATGAATCGCCATCGCCAAGGTAAAAATTCATGAATGTCTTATCAATTCCATTAATTATTCTAGTAACAATTAAGGTAAAGTCACAGTTATATCTTTATGGTCTTGCATATATAAAGTAATGCTAGCTATTACTGTGTGGTCAATAGTAGTCATGTCAATGTCCACAGATTTTAATTAATTTCTGGTTTGCCGAATCCTTGCTAGTTTCTGTTATCGATACATTGTGTAGATATAGGCTGATTAGATTTGTTTTTGTGTAAATGTTGTGTTGGTGTCCAGAAAGGGAGACAGAGACATTGAATAGGGCTCGTCAGCTGGTGTTCACTAATGATAGCCTAATGCCTCCCACACCCTCTCCTCTTCACTTAGTAGGGTATGTTTTTCTCTCCCTCGAGTCTCTTTCAATTTTTTTCATGATGAAAAACAAACAAAACACTTATATTTTGATCGGATATAAATCGGTACGATGATCTCGTTAATTTTTAAGTTTTGTTTTTTGAATTATAATTTATCAAACGTATGCATAAATTATATTATAATAATTTGTACTTGATCACAATTTTGCTATATTTGTCCAACAATTTATTATAAAATTTATTGTTCAATAAAAACATGTACTGATCTAGATTTTAATAAACTGATAGAGTTGCTTAAAAGAATTAGTCGTTCCAAGTTATCATGTGAGTTATGAACTACAAATCAAAGTCCTTATCTTGTGATTTTTTGTCTAGTAATTGTTCATGATTAGTACATTGGTACTGAATTGTAATGTGTCTAAAGGTTTCGAAACCTCAATAATTATCAGGGGTGGACAAGCAGTCCAACGTGGAGGCTATCATCCTCACCATCAATCAGGTGATCCATATAGAGGTACTGTCTATGAGCATCCAGCTGCAAGATTATTCACCGGATCTCCATCTTCCACCATTGTACCGCCACCTCCACCGCCACATTCGTACATGTACTCTTCGCCTCCGCCACACCTAGGCAGTTTTCCTCCGTCTCAATACTACAATAGTTCACAACATATGAATGATCAGTACTTGATTGGTCATGTGCTCTCCGGGACAAACACACAACATCCAAACTTGTCACAAGAAATCGCTAACAATTTCACTTGCATTGGTGCACCAGTTGGGCATGGTAAACGAGGAGTGGGAGGAGGGGCTGGGGATCTTTCGTCAATGCAGCGCTTGGATGTATCGTCTATCATCAATCGGTATCAAGATGGATTTTAATATTATCCAAAATTATGCTTTAGCCAAAGAATATATATAGTACTAGTAATTAGCTAGCTTATCGATCGTCATGGAAAACAAACAAGTGACATGATCCATCAAGAGCTAGAATTTAGTGAAATGAGAAGTTTCGATTTTCTAAATTACCTAGGGTTTGGTCTTAAGGCTAGGGGAGTTGTATGTTGATGCAGTACACTTAAAGAAAAGTGATCAATGGCCAAAGTTCATATAACCATATTCAATTGCCTGCAATTGCTTTTACTTGAGTACTGTAAATGAAATTTTCTATTTTTATCGTAATTCTGTATTTCCAATTTGAACGCCAATACTTGAGTACTAGTGTGAAAATATAGCTAGGTAGGTCGGCTGGGAGATGTACCTTTGAGAACTAGTGACATGAAAGCCTACATTTGTGGCAGCTAGGTAATTTCTTGTCAACTGAATATATGAAAGCTTGTACGCAGGGTGGCTTCAGAATTTTTTTTATTAAGAAGGCACTAAATAAATTTTAGGAAAGCACTTTTATATTTTTTAATTTTTGTGAGGATCTTATTTTTCTACTTTCAAAAATTTAAATAATGCAAAAATGTAAAATTTTGATTTTTGGGAGAAATGTATTTCCCATACCCCTTAAGAGATCTCTGTATATATGTGAAATCATCTCATCGTATGTATTTGATTCTTGCAAGTTAAAATTGAGAACAAATTTTTTTACTTAATTGAGATCGAATCGTAAATTTATCTAAATTTGTGTTAGTTGTCTTCGATCTCTTTGTTTTATAAAATAATAATGTAATGTTAAGTGATCCGAAAATAAATCAAACTTTTTTTTATAGTTTTTTGGAAATACGTTGTTAACCTTTTGTGAATGGCCTCCTCATCCAAATCGTATAAAACCTGAACTAGGTACTGTTGGACTTGGAGAGAACCAAAGAAGGACTGTTCGTTGAGTCTCTTTCCCTTCAGGGCTGATCCCGAGATGCAATAAAAAGCTGCTGAAGAGACAGCAGCTTGACAAAAATCTCTCCCAAATTCACACAAACCCACACTCACTTCAAACTAAAGATCGGTAATGGAAATAAATGGGTTGAGGTTTACCGATTTAAGATTAATCGGTTAATCGGAGATTAATCGGAATATTAATCGAATATTATAATAATATTTAATATATTAATCTAATTTACAATTAAACATATCATTTTAAATAAATTCACAGGATTAATCAGATTTCAAAAATCGAATCAATTGCTTACCTTACAGAAGATTAATCGGGAATTAATCCACTAAATCGGGAAAATGGTTGTACATAGTTTTACTGTCGAAATTCGACTACTCGTCTGAATTTTCGAATACTCATCAGAGTTAGTTTGTTTCTTAAACTAATGTATCAAGGTTAATGAATTAAATATCAATTACTCCCTCGGTCCCTCCCTCTAGGTAGTTTACATCGGGAATGGGCATGAATACCAAGAAAATGTATAAAAAAATTAAACATATCCAATTAATGATCCAATTAATTCCCAATTTTTTTATTAAGTTCCGGACCATACTTCTACCTATTAAGTAAGATTTCTGCTTGTAGTTTATACAAGGAATGAAGGAAGTGATCGAGTTATACCCTGCAGTAGAGTGAGTAGTTTATAGCTAGTGTGCTATACGCTATCTATGATCTAACTGATAAAAATATACTCCACTATAATTTGTTCAAATATTTCCACTGTAGGTAGGACTATACCAGTGTAGTAGAGGAGTAGAGCTATGCCAAATATAGCTTAGGACTTGAATACTATTAATACTAAAAATTCTCAAAAATCTGAAATTTCATCTCTGACCCGAAAATCAATCTGAATCTGAGAGACAGTGCTATACAGATGGTAGTATTCTAGGGGGCAGTAAAAGTCAATGGGAGCTGTATATGTATAGAGTATAGAGTCGGCTAATTCATGTAATCAGATTCGTAAGATTATGTTTAAAGCTGCTACAATTGCATGTCTTAATGTAGCGTACCTCTCGCCCCTACTCAATGGATTATTTTGGTAATCAAACTTTACATGTAACTGGTTACTTAAGGGGACTACAAAGAGGAAAGGTAACTATGTTTGTAACACAGTACTTTGATCCATTTTAGTTGGAACAGTGTTAAGACTTTAGTCACTAAAACCTTAAACCTTAATTTGTCTTCGTGAACTCTGATTAAGGAACCGGTATATCTAAAATATTAAGCTGTGAGAGCAGGTTCCAACAGAATCGTCTTATATTACATTCTATCAAGTAAATATTTTATTTATTATTTTTATAATTAAAAATCCCGATATGTCATTTTATGTTCGATAAGATTCAAACCACGAGCTTCCAAACAAAAAAAAAAGAGAGCATACGTAGACGTAAATATTTTTACTAAATCTAATTACATGCATGTATTATGTATGCATGGATATGTAAGAGCATCTTCAATGCCCATGATCCCTTACAATAATCTGCCATGTGTACAAAAAATAGGGATTTCATCTTCAAAACCAAGTTCCAACCGGGTGATCTCTTACCCAAAATTTTTAGGGGAGAGAAAGATGAAACCCATGTTTAGAGCAACTCCAATAACGTTAACTAAAATGGTTCCCTAAAATATATTAAAATAATGATTCCTTAAAATATGAGGAAGCAAAAAATTATTTTATTTCAATGGTGTTACCTATATTTATTCCCTATTCTTTAAAATATAATATTTAAAGAATATTTTAGATATATATCTTACATATATTTTAATATGTAGCATGGTTGGAGATGATACAACCTAAATTGCTTACCTATATTAATAATGTGACATGTTTTAGGTTGGTAATGGATCCCCAAATGAAGGGAACCATTTTCTCTCACCTAAAATTTTTAGGTAAGTATGATTGTGGTTGGAGTTGATTTTTTGGAAAAAATCCCTAAATACATCCCGGTGTCAAAATTCTTGGTAAGGGATATGGTGGGTTGGAGATGCTCTTAGGGGAGAGAAAGATGAGCCCCTATAACCTTCCAACTCAGCTCCCTCCCATTCACCTACTTATTTCTTCTTTTTCACTTCTTTTATATTACTTTTAAAGCATTTTAAAGTTCAAAATAATACTTAAATCTATACTATTATATAAAAACCGAAACATTAAAAGTTTGGTTGGTTGGTACCTGTTGATTTTACTTATTTACCCTTAACTAATAAAATATGTTATTTTACTTAATTATCCTTATTTTACTTAATTATTCTTATTTAATTATTATTTATAATAATATAATAAATAGTTATTAGCTGATTGCCTTTTTAACATTTACTTTTAATTGAAGAAATTACCTTTTATAAACACCTAAAATTGTATCATATCTTACAAACGCTAATATTTGTTTTCTAACTAAAACATGTTACCTTTAAATCTAAAACTAATCTTGCAATAACTAATATAAACCCAAAAATATCAGACCTCATATTACAATCATTAATAAAATATAGTAAAAATCTATATACATTTCTAATAATAAGAAAACATGAGGATAATCCTTGAACATGAGTATACTAAATTATATTAAAAGTAAAAAAATTATTGAAAATAATGATTATATAAAACCTAATTATATTATTAAATAAAATTTATAACATATCAAAAGAAAGGTACTTGTTGATTTTACTTTTTTTTTGACAATAAACGAACTTGCATTAACAAATCTTCAGAAACCGATTACAAGATGAGTACTTAGACCAGACATAGAATAAAGTCGCCCTCGCTAAGCTACGAGCAACAATAATCGCAGGCCTATTAGTGTAACACATTAACACTTCAACAAAGTGTTTCAGAACATCCAAACTCACGCAAACACAAACAAAACTCACACAAAAGGTGAGACAACTACAAAACTCACGCAAACGGTGAGACATCAAAGCTTACAACTGAAAGAAATACAGAAATTGAAAAAACGAAGCCTACAAACTTAGATCTGAAAAATGGAAACCCCAAAAGGCGAAATACCAATCCGGTGCAGGTCGGAAAAGGAGAAATAGCCGGAGTTCCGAGGTTTAAGAAACTAAGAAAAGAGGCAAATCGAAAAGGGTTTAGAAACCTTAGATCCGAAGGGATAAAAGTAAGAAAAACTAAAATTTAATTGGAGGGCCTCATTAAAAAACCTATTGAGGAAAAATAGTACCCTTTTATTAAGAAATGAAGAAGCTTAATCGACTCTCATCGGAGCAATCTCCTTCAGGCGGCAGAAGAAGAAAGGGGAAGCCGGAAGAAGAAAAAGAAACCAGATGGCGACTTTTGTTTAGATGAGAGAGAAGAGAGTAAGTAGGTTCCTAAAGGCTACCTGTTGATTTTACTTATTTACCCTTAACTAATAAAACATGTTATTTTACTTAATTATCCCTACTTAATTATTATTTATAATAATATAAGAAATAGTTATTAGCCGAATGCCTTTTTAAAATTTACTTTTAATTGAAGAAATTATCTTTTATAAATACCTAAAATTGTACCATATCTTACAAACTACTCCCTCTGTTTCATATGACATTTCCTGTTTTGACTTTTGTTCCTGTTCATTGTAAGCGCTTGACTACTAATTTACGCATAATTTATAAGATAAAATATATTCATGAGTGATCTTGTTTGATTCGTATTTGTGAGTACTTTAATACAGTGAAGTTTTTATATTTAATATTAACACGAAATTGAAAATATTAATGATCAAAAGTGTGCGTTGGCAAACGTGATAAAGCAAACAGGAAAAACATTTAGGGACGGAGGGAGTAATATTTATTTTTTAACTAAAACATGTTACCTTTAAATTTAAAACTAATCTTGCAACCACTAATATAAACCCAAAAATATCACACCGCATCTTATAATCATTAATAAAATATAGTAAAAATCTATATACATTGTTAATAATAAGAAAACATGAGGATAATCCTTGAACATAAGTATATTAAATTATATTAAAAGTAAAAAAATTATTGAAAATAATGATTATATAAGACCTAATTATATTATTAAATAAAATTTATAACATATCAAAAGAAAGGTACCAGTTGATTTTACTTATTTACCCTTAACAAATAAAATATGTTATTTTACTTAATTATCCTTACTTAATTATTATTTATAATAATATAATAAATAGTTATTAGCCAATTGTCTTTTTAACATTTACTTTTAATAAAAATTACCTTTTATAAACACCTAAAATTGTACCATATCTTACAAACGTTAATATTTGTTTTCTAAGTAAATATGTTACCATTAAATTTAAAACTAATCTTACAATCACTAATATAAACCCAAAAATATCACATCGCATCTTACAATCATTAATAAAATATAATAAAAATCTATATACATCTATGCTAATACATAATAAGCAAACAGAAACAGGGATATAATTTGGTTGTTTGGTTCAACCATTTAAAACAATAGTGACCGTTAGATATTTAGTAGATAGATGATAATCGTTAGATCTAATAATAAGGAATATTCTATATTTAAATCCCGGTTCGAATTCCGTCAACAACAAATTTACATTAAGATTTTATATTATTAGTTCTAAACAATACATGTGATCTATTAAATAATTTTAAAAAGTTAAATTAATTCCATAATAAATTATAAAACTCTACTTTTTGTTTAATCATATAATTTTAAAAATATTTAAAAGTAACATGTGCTTTGCATGGGCTATAAGCTAGTAATTATAAGGAACGAATATAGGAAATACCATTGAAGACTTGGAGTAAAACAACTTTTTGATTACCTATATTTTAGGGAATCAATATTTTACTACGGTATATATTTTAGGAATTCAAAATAGGGACTAACATATGAAATTTAGAACAGTTCTTTTTTCCAGAACAGGTTGTTTTGATAAATTTTTCTCTCTTGCCATTCATGTAACAGACAATTCCAACCAAACATAATCTAGAAATATAAAAACCGTTCTCAAAATAATATTTTTCCGATTTTTGCAGAGGGTATGCAAAGTAAAAGGAATGCAGAAACACATGCAGACAGTTTAAATTCAGCGTTGGAACGTAACTGTGTGTAGTCTGTAGTCTGTCTTAACATAAACACAAAATTCAAGACGAAAATGACTCGTCATTTCTACAAAATAATCAGATTGGAGATGGTCCTCAACCTATTAGTATATTTGGAACTGATGCTTCAGGTATAGCTAGGGTTATGATCAATTATCATCATTATTTTCATCTAACTAGCGTTACTTCTTTGTCATACAACTCATACACAACAGGGCAGTAAGATACAGAGACCAGGGTGCTTGATTATTCTTAATTTTTTAGTTTTAAAATTTATTTGAAATAAATCCGTGTTTTTTTTATATGTTGATAAATATAATTGCCTTCTAGAAAATAAAATGTGTTATAAAAGCATCTCCAACGATGTTTTGTAAAATGATTGGCTAAATATTGATTATGTTAAATTTATTGAACATGTAACGTGTTTTACTCCAATGGGATTGACTATATTGGTTGGCTATATTTTAAAAATGGTATGTTATTATTATTTCAAGTTGTTAGAAATAGAATGTATTATTTTTATATGGTAATTGATGATGTGGAGTTAAACTACATGTTGCTAAAGGTTTGACAAATATAGCCAACCTATTGTGGTTATCTATATTTTTACCTAAGAGTTTTGTCCCATTGGAATGGACAAAATTTTACAAATTCTCTATATATCTTATTTAAGGTAATATATTTTGAATTTTACCTAAGGGTTTAATACCATTGGAGATGCTCTAACATGTATTGCTGCATTATTAAAAGAAAGCAACAGAGGAAAGGAGGGATTATGTACTACCTCCGTCCCATTTTATATGAGTTGACTTTCACGGAGATTAAGAAAATGTAGTAAAAAGAGAGTAAAGTTAGTTGAAAAGTGAGTAAAATGGTGGGACATGTCAATATTTAATAACATATTTGAGAGAGTGGAGGAAAGTAGTGGGTGTAATAGTGTTTATTTAATATAAAAAAGAGTATAAAATGGAGAAGTAGTGGGTGTAATAGTGAAAAGTAGTGTTCAAAAATAGTAAGTAAAGTAGGTTCATTCTTTTTGGGACGTCCCAAAAAGGAATAAGGGTCAAATAAAATGGGACGGAGGGAGTAATTTGTTACCGCACAAAACTGTATCATGATGAGGTGTTCCGAAGCAAAGAAATAATGTTAGTATTATTTATATAGAAAGAGATGAAATTTATATCAACAGATCAAAGTTGCGCAGCGGAAGTGTGTTGGGCCCATAACCCACATGTCCCAGGATCGAAACCTGGCTCTGATAACCTTTTTATTCTATTTTTTTGGTCTTGCTCTGTTCACTTGGGATCTGACGAGCTGTATCTAGGGCTGAGCAAAAAAACCGAAGTAAAACCGAAACCGATCCGAAACCGGGAAAAACCGAGAAAAACCGAACCGAATAAAACCGATCCGAAACCGAAACCGAAAAAAAAAACCGAACCAATTTAATTGGTTGGGTTCCGGTTATACGTTCCAACCGAACCGATAAAAACCGAACCGAGCCGGTTATTAATATAAATTAATAAATTATATAATATACATTAATATATATAATTATATATATATATATATTATTTTTTTTAAAATTAATAAAAGTATCAGTACTATATTACAAATATTGCTGTCTAATTTGTAATTAAAATTTGGGCCAGAGCCCAGACCCGTGCTAGACGGGCTATACCAGAGCCCAGTTTAGTGATTAATAGTATTGCCTAAGTGTTTAACATTAGATTTAGGGTAGAGGCGTAGAGCAGGGGGCTGAGCCGCTGAGGCACTGAGCAAGTGAGCAGCGGAAGGCGAACAAAATCACTATGTCTGGGAATGAAGCTCCTCAACACGAACAAAAGAGTGGATTATCGATGCCTGGGGATGAAGCTCCTCATTTCGAAGCAGCTCAACAAGCAGCACCTAAAATCGAACCGGTATGAATCATTTATACACTTAATAACTTATATATTATACCTATAATTCCACAAATATATGAATCCATGATGCTCGATTTATGTGATACTATAATCTATTATTCTTATATGATTATTTGTTAATTTGTTATCGATTTATGTGATACTTATATGATTTATGTGAGTTATCAAGATTTGAGATTTAATCCTCCATATTTTTATCTGATTCAAACAAAAGATTGTTGATTTAAAAATCTTCTTTAAGGAAACAAGACTTGTATTATTAGTCTGAGCAATATAGTTAGTCTGAGCAAAGAGTATTACTATGAGTTTGTCTTTTTCATATAAAGTTTGCGTTGGAAAAACTATACAATTTTGCATACTGCTTGTGGAAGGTTAATTGTAGACATATACTTTTTATTTGTAGATACACGTGGACTTGGAAGATGAAGAAGTGAAAGGTGCTGATAAACGAGAGGAAAAAAGTGATAAGAAGGGTAGAAAGAGTTCGAAGGCATGGGATTTTTTTGATGAATTGAAAGGCCATCCAGTAGGTTTTGAAAAAGCAAAATGCAAATTTTGTGGTGTGGTTATTGGATGCAACACCAACCGAAATGGTACATCTGCCATGATGAACCATTTAAAAACAGTGTGTGCTAAATCTCCGTTGCGTGTTAATCTCGACAAATTACAGAAGACATTGAAATTTGAGAAGTTTTCCAAGGATGAAAATCTTCGAACACTTAAGGCTCATACATTTGATCAAGAGAAACTTAGGAAGAAGCTTGCATTGATGTGTATAAAAGATAATCAGCCTTTTAGGATTGTGGAGCACGAAGGGTTCAAAGATTTAATGCAAGAAGCGGAGCCAAAATTCAGAATGCCCAGCAGATGGACAGTAGCACGGGACTGCCTAAAGATATACAGTGAGGAGTTATCGAAATTAAAAAAATGCTTGGTTTCTGAAAGAGTATCGTTTACCACGGATACTTGGACATCGGTTCAGAATATGAATTACATGTGTCTAACAGCTCACTGGATAAATAAAGATTGGAAGCTTTGCAAAAGAATTTTAAACTTCCGTCAAATTGGAAGCCATAAAGGGGAGGCAATTGGTAAGATGCTTGTTGAATTATTTAGAAGATGGGGTATAGACCGTATATTCACCATTACATTGGATAATGCAAGTTCAAATGACACCGCAATTTCATATTTGAAGAAATTTCTTAGAGGACCGGAAGCTATTTTGGAGAACAAATTTCTTCATATGCGTTGTTGTGCCCATATTCTGAATTTAGTGGTGAAGGATGGTTTAAAAGAACAATACGATTCAATTGCAAGGATTCGTAATGCTGTTAGATACGTTCGATCTTCACCGGCAAGGCTGGAAAAATTCAGAAAATGTGTTGAAAGAGAGAAGATAAAGTGTGATCTGATGGTTTGCCTAGATGTTGACACTAGGTGGAATTCAACCTACCTAATGTTGGACATTGCAGTGAAGTATAAAGGTGCCTTTATTAGAATGATCACTGAAGATTCTAACTACGAACCATTTTTCAAGGGGCTGATCTTGGACGTTCGTGTGACAATGCCAAGAAAAAGAAGAAAAAAATTGTTGAAGGTGCTCCTTTCTTTGTTGATTTTGATAATGTCATTCGTTTTATTCAATTTTTAAAAATCTTTTTTGATGTTACTCTTAAATTATCGGGTTCCAAGTATTCCACTTCCAATGTGTTTTTTGTGGAGCTTGTTAAAGTGCAAGAGGCTATTATTAAATTATGCTCAAATGAGGATATCTTGATGAGAGACATGGCTAATAGAATGAAGGACAAGTATGATAAGTATTGGGATAACACGGAGAATACAAATTTTTTGTTGTATGTGGCGGTCGTGTTAGATCCTAGGTATAAAATGAGTTATATTGAGTTCTACTTCTCTAAAATCTATGGGAGAGGGTCTACTAAAAGTTTTATAATGCGTGACAAAGTCATGAAGACCATACAAGAACTTTTTGAACATTATAAGAACTTGGTAGGCAATATAGATTCCTCTTCTGGTTCCAAGTCAAACCTGCCCAACGATACTTGGGATGATGATTATGATAAATTCATGGAAGATCAGGAGAAAGGGGCAATGGGAAAATCAGAATTGGATGTTTATTTGGCTGATGAAAGGGAGAGGAAAAGTGAAGGTTTCGATATATTATTATGGTGGAAGACGAACTCAACAAGATTGCCAATACTTTCTGACTTAGCTAAGCATGTACTAGGTATGCCGGTTTCTTCTGTTGCTTCCGAGGCTGCATTTAGTATCGGTGGACGAACAATTGATGCCTATCGGAGTTCACTTTCACCGAAAACAGCTGAATCTTTAGTATGCACCCAAGATTGGTTAAGAACTTCGGGAGATATACTTGATCTTAGAGGGGAACCGGAAGAATATCTACAAATGGAAAAATTGGAAAATGGTAAATTACTGATTCTAATTGATTATCTTAGGATGTTCTGTTAATACTTGTCAATATTGGTTGTCTTATTCTTATTATAATGTCGGTGTTTAATAATTTTATAGATGAGCTCAAAGTTGGAAGCTTATTTGAAAGGTTGGACATTGATGACTGAAGTTTGAAGGTAATGTCTCTGCATTTTCAAATTTAGCATAGAAGTGCAGTTATAGAAAGAATTAGAGTTGCAGTTGCAGGCAACTATTTTCTGCATTGATATTTGATACTTAATTTGAAGAGGCATCTGAATAAAATCAATAAATATAACACAGCTTTTTCTAAATTAGTTATATCTCTGTCGCTATCTATCTGATTCCTCGAACAAGAACGAAGATTTCTAACGCGCCTGGTATATTAAGGCATAAGAGCGTTTCTAAAATTCTGCCTAGGAGGATTATTATAGTGACAGAAGGTTATGGGGTGAAAAATCAGGTAAATGGGACTGCAGGACATTGGTATTAAGGATCAAACTCATAATTACTTATAGATACTGAAAGACAAAGAAAAAAAATAAGTAAAGGTTTATAGAAGGTTAATGTCAAGAGGATAGTAGACAGGCGGATAAAGAAGTTATGCAGAATAAGCAGAAAGGAAAAACCTGAAATTGAACGCCAATAAAAACGGTGTCTAAATCTCTATCTACCATTCCTATCACTCTTATATTCTTTGCTGCTCAGTGTGCTTTGTATGTACCAGGGCTAAGTCTTGCTTTATGTGTAAGAATTATGACGTTGTTCAAATCATATCATGAAATGCATGCTATTTCAGTGCATTGATTTAAGAGAGTGGTTACTCTATTTATGCCCAACCTAGTTGTCGTCATTATTTGATTGCTGAATTCATTAAAGATGAAGAGTGTCAAATTGGAAAAACGGCCTCAAGGATAATACAATTAGACCATCCTATGAGTACTATTTTCTTTTTTATATCTAGTTTCTACACTAACAAATCAAGTTAGTACAGCGTGCTTTTAAATGCCATTTCCAATCATGATCTATTTATGTCAGCTTGATAGTTTGAAATCTCTTAGTTAATATAGTATTCAACAGTGATTACCATTTTTCATTTTAAGAAAAACGCGACATTATATATCTCTGTGTAGTAAAATATTTTTTGTTAAAAATTTGGAACCAATTTTTCAGGAACAATGTGCAGTAGGCGTTTGAATATGCAACCCCTTGGGAGAACACGTACATTTGATTAGAAGAGCTAATTGGAACATCTTGTCTGCAGAGAAGCATTTTACAGAAGGTTTCAAGGCAGTGAACTTTGTAATAGACAATTATTTTGATAGACTTGTTTGTGTTTCCTGTCTTTGTCTTTGTGTAAACTAAATATTTATTTAAGCTTTTTATTCAATTTGTAATACATTGTTCTCGCTTTTATTTTTATCCGGTTTTAAAACCGAAACCGAGCCGTTTCAAACCGAACCGGGGTTTCGAAACCGAAACCGAAACCGACACCGAACCGGTGGTTGCAGTTTTCGATTTTAGAAACCGGGGATTTATGGTTCCGGTTGCGGTTTTACCTTAAAACCGGACCGAACCGGCCCATGCTCTACCCTAGCTGTATCATAGTCACATAAAGTGGGGTTCGATTCGAAACGGGGTACGGAAACGGATACGCGGAACCTCACTTTTAGTGAATCCGGTACGATGGAACGTACGGGTGCGGTGGAACGCATGGGTACGATGGGTCTTTTTATAAAAAAAAATCTGCTATAATATAGATTTTTCCAATTAAAAACTCAATTAATAATATAAATATTTATCATCAAAATTATTGTAACTTATATATTATTATAAGTTTGCTAATATTTTGTGATTTATAAGGTTATTGGGCCTGAAAATGATACATTTAATTGAGTTTGGGACTTGGGGTGTTTAAAACAGTAAAAAGATAATTTATACAAAGACATTAGTATTGGATAATACGGATCGTTATTGCCAACGTTTCGGGTCGCGTCCCACAACGTTTCGGGTCGCGTTTGTTCCCGATTCGGGAACGAAGTATCGGGTTCGCAATACGTGGCTACGTCCCCGTTTCCTGTAACTATGAGCTGTATTCTAGAATTTGTCTCCATAATTCTTCTATATCATCCTGCAGACCATTTTAAACCAGTCTGATGACTCTGATCACATTGTTGCCTACAAGTTTTTCCCTTGTTAACAACTAATTCGTTAATATAACTTTAATTTCCTTTAGAGCTCTATATCTTGTTACCAATCGTTACAGAAGGAGCATTAATTCATATTCATACTGTGGCACACGACAATGTCATCGTGATGCCTAAACCGCTAAAATATTATTTCTTACCTGGAGAACATCATGTAGTAAATTTGTAATCAGACTTGTTTACAGAACTCTAACGGGAGATAGAATAGGATTGACGATTGTTCGAATAATTTGCTTAGTATTAAACACAGTAGAGTCAGATCACAAGATAATGTCATGAGTTTCCATTGCACCTGCACCAGAAAAAAATTAAGCACAAAGAAAAATAAAATGTCATAAATTACGGTGAAAGTCTTAAACAACTGGTAGTAGGTTCTTTTTCTAGAATGCATGGTATCGATCTTCATATAAATTTGAAGTTTTAACCTTGCTAGAAGCATGCCTTCAAGCAAATTAACTTGCCATAGGATCCGTTACTTAATCAGCAGCTCAACAGAGAGCATTGCTAAAGAAATTAATTTGCAGAATCTCTTCTGATAGTTGGCTTCTTTTGAGAAATGATGGATGATATTCCTGGCCAGAACCATCATAGAATAATACCAAAATGTATAATCAAATATCAATGAGCTACTTGAGTTGGGATTCAATATAAGTTGTAGCCTTTAAAATCTCCACGATATTTTTTTTAAATGTGTCGGTGACTGTGACTGTAACAAGCTACATCAAACAAGCCTAAAATGAAGTCATTCAACTATAGGAGCATAATTGAAACATGTAATCGGTAGAAATAATGAGCATAATTGAAACTTTAGGTGTTTTTTGAAGGCAAGCTTTATTACCATGGAGTATGGGCTATGAAAATGCTACATGCAGTGAAATATTCAGTAATCGACTCTTTAGCTAAAGTTGAAGCATAGTAACGCTGGACAAGTTCTAAAGGCTTTTAGACCCGAGTTGAAACAACTACCTAAGCACAAAGGACAGTAGATCTGTGAATTGCGTAAGAACAATCTGATGACTTGAAATCCAAATTTATTAACCTACTACAATCAAAGATTTAGGCGTTAATTATCTTTTCTTGCTTGGAAGCGAAATTTTTTAGCTGGTGAACTGCTTGGCATTGACAGCACTTGCAATTAGCATCAAAATTGCTGAGTTACGTATTACAGCGTATGGTAGATATGAAACATAGAATTTTAAAAATCCTAAAATAGCTACAAACAAATGACAATTAGTTATTAAAGAGTCTGAAGTTTTCGTAAAAGCAAATTGTTCTAATTTAATCAAGTTTTCGTAAAAGCAATTAGGATAAAAGTTTGCACCTTGGTGTGGATGTAAACTACCTTATTATATGTAAATCATCAATGAGATTTCATTCATCTTTAAAATGTCACAAGGAACATATATATCAAATACGGAAGTCATTTTAGTCTTGACTCTTGATGCAAATACACAGATTAACAGTTTTTTGGTCATATTTCGTCAAAGTACTATCTAGTTGATTTATAGAGAAATCTATAGCTCAATCCAAATTTCAAGTCATGCTAGTTATAATTTGCCTTCCTGATTGTAATTACCACAACTGTTCTCAAGTTTAGAGAGTATTATATAGTTTGAAGCTTGAACATATCTGTTTGCTATTCTTAAAAAGCTTCAATCACAAATTTCAGCTAGATCTTTCTGGGGCACTAGCTTTGCTATCGGCATAAATCTGAAGGTACAGGCCTTCTCCAGTAGTTCTGCAGGTCTTATGTCCTCTGCAACTCTGGTAGAATCCAAATGCCAAGAACTATTTATTAGGAAAAAAAAACATATTTTGTAGTCCTAGAAATTCGGTTAAACACTGCGTTTTTTTGCTTGAGGCAAAACATCCTTCTTATTTACTGGCAATGTATTGCAAGCAGACAATCTAAGACAAGCACCATAAATTCACAATAATCTAATAAATGGAGAAGCAACATTTTTTTTGGTGTTCTTATGTCAAAATTGTAAGAGTAAAGGTTTCAGCATCATATTAAAAACTCAAAAGGTCCAAGAAATGATAAGTGTGATCATTGAGTACATAGTTATCAGCCAAATCTTGAACTGTTTTAAAAAAATTAGATAACATGTTTAACTTCATTAAGATATTCTACAACGAAATGGGAATGGATTAGGCAAATATAAGGCTCACAAGATTGGAGCAAAAATGGCAGAAGTGGTTTTCCAAACAAGCATAAGCTTTAGATATCTAATCTTATATGTAGAAACTTTTCTACTCTGACCTCAAAATTAGGCATAATTTACACATGTGTACACCTGCAAAACACAAGAAATTTGTTCATGTGAGTCATCGAGATCCAGTCCTTTGATATATCATTTTTATCTCTAAATGATGAAATGCATACAAGTAAGCAGTCCAGTACTGCAAATTGCTACTCTCTGAACATCCTCAGTGTATGGTTAAATATTGGGTTACCTTGTACATTGGTGCTATAAGTACTACACCATCCAGTAACCCGTTCTTCAGACATGCCTTCATAGCAACTGCACCCGGGATGGACCGACTCGCTAGAAAGCAAGGCACCATTCTTGATTTTGGCCTTCCAACCAATTGTAATAAACAGAACTACAAAACGATATCATTCAAGTGACTTACAAAGCCATAAATTTGATAATAAGAAATTAGCATATTCACTAGAAAGTAGAAACATCATCACAAATTTGATATATTTAGGCCTTATGGTCAAAGTAAGAAACACAATGATCGTCAATGTGATACTGAAAAAATCAATCATGATAAAAATTGTTATTCACAATGTAGCATATGTTCGATCGTCAACTAGTTATCGTATATCTTCTAATCATAGTGTCAATTGTATCATCTAAGCTTGAGACAACCATGTGATCCTTTAGTGAGACCAAACGCAGGATTATCGATTTCATGGAGCAACGGTATTAGACAGGAGATAGTATCCGAAGGCCAAAGTGCAAGTACCACCATATCCATGACAGAAAACAGAGCATGCAGGCTGCAGCTTCAATCAGAACACCAGGCTTAGGCAAACAACTTCTGCATAATTTTATTTTCTTGACATTTTAAGTTGAACTCATACCATTACAAATCAAATTTACTCAATTTGTAATTTTGTAAATGCACTAGGTGGATTCTTTTTTCGCTATTGCCAAGCAGTGCATTATAGAGTAACATCAACTATACTATACAATGCATATGCCAGACGACTAAACAGTGAGTAAACGAAAAGTCGTTGGGGAACCAAATTCGAGTTCGTCCTGTTTAGATAGTACTCGGCTCCGTTCGATTCGTTTACTGACCAAACCTGAGCTTGAATAGAAAAATGTGTTCGTTAAGTAAACGAGCTCCAACCGAGCTTTACACCTGTTCGGCCCAAACTCGGCTCAAACTCATGGTTTAACATGGAATAAAATTGTATGTATTATATATACTAGATGAAAACCCGTGCAAAGCACGGGTCGAGATAATTTGTTAAAATTGAACTTTTTTTTTAATTAAATTTTTATAAAAATTATTTTATTTATTATTAAAAATAATTTAAAAAATGATAAAATTACAAAAGAAAACTACGATATTTATGCAACTCAGTAGTTTATAATAAAAGAATTGTAATTACATCAGAATTTCAATAATTCTATGAGACACGAATCTAGAAGAAATTACCATTAAAACATGATTTCACTTACTAATAAGAAATCATGATAAGGGTCCAAGAAAATTTAACTAAATTTATCATTAATTTATTATAAAAAATTACGTTATTTACAAATAATTTGTTTATTAATAAAGGCCTTTTTACATATTATTTATTTAAGTTTATTTAAGAAAATCGAAAAAAAACTAAATAATTCCAATATATACGTTAAAATGTACATGATTATAATAAATACGTTATTTCTGAACTGAATAAGGTTATAATAAAAAATTATAATTATAGTAGTATTAACAATTTATTATTTTATTAAATAATTATACAGTATCCTCGAAGAAATAGGAATCTTAGGACTGGAACCAAATTTTGGTACCGAATTACCATTAAAAATGTATTTCGTTTGTTATAGATAAGCATATCACCTATGTATTCATAGTCTTTTTTTTATTAAGTTGTAATAAAATAATTATAATTGTAATATAATTTTTTTAATTTTTTTATAAAATGGCATAGAGTTCTAGGAGAAATAGTAGTTTTGGGGGGAAACCAAAATATGGCGCGAACCAAATTTGGTACAAAGTAGTACATTAAAAAGGGGTTATGTTATTAATAAATATTATAGATATATATATTTTATTTATTATTTATTTAAGATTATATTTTAAACAATCAAGAAAATATAACATACATGATTCTGGTTCTAATAGATACGCTATTTGTACAATTCAGTAAGATTATAGTAAAAAAATTATAATTATAACAAAATTCCAAACAATTTTTTTAAAAATAATATGTATTTTAGGGGAGTAGGAATATGTGATGAAACCAAAATAAGGGTGAAACAAAATTTATTATGAAAGTACCATTAAATACGGATTTATTAATAAATATTATAGATTCATTAGTGTTTTATAAAATGTTATATGATCAGGCTACGTATTCACAAAAATTTCAAAAAAAATTACAAAAATTATTAGTGTTACAGGGATTTATTAATAATGATTAGGGATTCATTATTGTTTTATTATGATTAGTGTTTTACAAAAATTTATATCAAGTAACCCTAGATTGTATATTATATTTGTTGGTGTTTTACCCTCTATTTGTTGGTGGTTTTTGATCGTTGGTTTTTTCAAGTAAAAAAATTAAAAACAATAGAATTATAATTATCATAAGAATTCTATTTTTAATTCTTTTCAAAGGAAATAGTGTTTTAGGGGAAATATGATTCTATTAAAAAATTACAAATAAACGAATTATAATTATAATAGGATTTCTATTTTTATTCTATTTTTTAAAAAACAACATAGAATTATAGGGAAATATGATTTTAGGGGTGAAACCAAAATATAGTACGAACCAAAAAAAGGGTGAAACCAAAATATAGTGCGAACCAAATTTTAGGTACCATTAAAAGAGGGTTTCGCTTATTAATAAAGGTTATAGATTAGTATCAAGAATAATATTATATGTAAAGTAAAATTATCATATTTACTGAATGATTAATCATAAAATAACTGTAATCATAAAAATTATTTTATTTAGTTTTAAAGAGAAATAACACCCTCGTATTTTTATAAGAGATTTCAGCATAATTGCATAAACTCGGGTATCTTGTGTGAGTTTGACCTAGGATCATCAATCTCAATTTTAAATATCTTATCACTTATGGTTTTTTAATTAGCGCTTATATTTATGGATCTCACATAAAAAAACAAGAAGTTTTTTAGATAACATCAGCTCCTACTACACTATTTTAAAATCCACGGGACAAACACATTTCTTATATACGGTGCTTTATGGTGGATTCTATAGAATTTGATCCGAACACTACCCATTGTCAATCATACATTTGCATCATTAAGTAATAAAATCCTATAAATTTTAAAATTTGATTGAAATGTGATTTAGGTGTGAGAATATAAATTGCACGAGTCATTTTAGAAATTGATTTGATTGAATGTAAAAACATATGAATTACTCCCTCCGTCCCTTAATGTTTTTCCTGTTTTGAGTGGACACGTTTGCCAACGCACACTTTTGATCGTTAATATCTTAAATTTCGTATTAGTATTAAATATAAAAACTTCAGTGTATTAAAGTACTCACAAATACGAATACAACAAGATCACTCATGACTATATTTGGTATTATAGATTAGACGTAAATTAGTAATTTGTCTCATGTTATGAACAATCCCGACATTTTAAACAAGAAAAACAAATCGGGACAGAGGGAGTATTAGTGAACAACTCCATTTGTTCGGTTCATCTCAAATTATTCGTGGGCAAACTTGTGTTTCCGTTGTCCATTATATTTATTATAGGCCAACATTAATTTTGTGTCTATTTAGTAAATTATAAATTTATTCTTACATTTATATTAATGTTAAAAAAATTGAAGTTGAAAACAATTGAACCCATCACCTTACAACAAGGTAACTTCATGTTTACATGTCCAACACTATACCAAATCACTTTTTTGTAAAATATTTGAAACTCATTCACTACATCATGCTCAAATAACCACCTATTAGCAATATTTATTTTATAACCTTCCAACAACTGTAACTTTATGTTTACATATCCAATCACTAGACAAAATCACTTTTTTTGTGGAACATTTTAAACTCATTCACTACATGCTCAAATAACCACCAATTAGAATATTTATTTTATAATTTATTCAGGATAAAAGTGCCCACATAATTTTACTAATTTTAATAAGTTGAATTTTGATAAGAATTAAAACAATGACATTCATATCTATACTATATTATAATGGACGAAACGTTAAAAGTTTTGGTACGGTACGGTACAGTACTTACCTTATTTAATTATTTTACTTTATTATCCTTAATTATTTAACTAAAACCTTTTTAACTAACCAATAACCAATAACCTTTTTTCAATTATTACCTTTTCTAACTTTTCTAACTAAAATCTCTTTCTTTCCAAAAATATATGTGGTCGTTCTAATTAACGAAATAAACTAATAATCTTATAATTACTAATATCTAATTACCTTTTCCAGCTCAAAGGTAATATCTTTTTAATATTTTCTAACTAAAATATCTTAATTTCTTCTAAATAATAACTAACCAATTACTTTTTTCAGCTATTACATTTTTTAATTTTTCTAACTAAAATATTGTCTTGCTATATTATAAAGGACGAAACATTAAAAGTTTTGATATGGTACGGTGCAATACTTACATTATTTAATTATTTTACTTTATTATCCTTAATTATTTAACTAAAACCTTTTTAACTAACCAATAACCAATAACCTTTTTTCAACTATTACCTTTTCTAACTTTTCTTACTAAAATCTCTTTCTTTCCAAAAATATATATGGTCGTTCTAATTAACGAAATAAACTAATAATCTTATAATTACTAATATCTAATTACCTTTCCCAGCTCAAAGGTAATATCTTTTTAATATTTTCTAACTAAAATATCTTAATTTCTTCTAAATAATAACTAACCAATTACCTTTTTCTGCTATTACATTTTTTAACGTTTCTAACTAAAATATTGTATTTCCAAAAATATGGTCGTTCTAATTAATGAAATAAACTAATTATATTATAATTATTAATAACTAATTGATTACCTTTTTCAGCTATTACCTTTTCTAACTTTTCTACTAAAATCTCTTCTTTCCAAAAATTTGGTCTTTCTAATTAATGAATAAACTAATAATATTATAATTACTAATAACAAATAACAAATTACTGCAAAAAGATAATATCTTTTCTAACTAAAATATCATTTTTTTAAAAAATAATAACTAACCAATTACCTTTTTCAGCTATTTCCTTTTCTAATTAATATATCTTCTTTATATATATATACTTCTATACTATATTATTATAAGCAAATTAGAGATCTTTTGTAATTTGTAGTTTGGTTAACCAAATTATTCATAACCGTTAGATTTTCAACTCAAACAGATCATGACCGTTAGATATAACAATTTTAAAAGTTGTTATATCTAGAAGTCTAAGATTCGATTCCCTTTTAGTTTAAAAAATTACCTTTTATAAACAACTGAAAACATAAATCATACCATATCTTTATATCATTAATATTTCTATCTAATTAAAACATGTTACTTTCTATTTAATTAAAACTACCTTTTATTTTAAACCTAATATTACAATCATTAATATATATATATATCCAAAAAATATTGCACCATGTTAGAAATGATTGATGAGAACAGTGTTTGGAAGCTATAGTGACAAAACAGAGTTTAGCTGGAAGCAGTCAGAGTTTAGTTAAACACTGACTGGAAGCGCAACAGAGATTGTTAAACTCTGTAGCGGTATTGTCTGAAGAGTCAACAGTATTTGAAGATTGATACAAGATAAATTTGGAAGCAATATCTTTGAAGATTAGAAAGCTGTCAAAGAGATTGAGTTGACTTGGAAGACTGGAGCAATCGTGATTGATATCAATTGTATAGCTTAATTATAGGAGAATCAATTACTGATTGTACGAAGCTGTATGTTTTATAAATACAGTTAGGTTAACTCTAGAAGGGTATCGAACATTGAGAAATTTATTGATTGTAACCTAAGCAGCTCTCTGTGATATTTTACATCACTGAGAGAGGAATTGTTAATTCCAAACAGTTTTTAAGTATTAAACAGTGTGTTCTTGTTAAGTTACTCATACAGTATTTGATTAACTATTGTGTATTCGACCTAACAAGTGGTGTCAGAGCCAATCTGTTACTTTATTACAGTTAAAGATCCAAAACACAATAGTAATCAATGGCAGAGATTCCTCCTCCATCAGGTTCTGAGAAAGCACCTACTACTGTTAGTAGGTATGAAACAATTAGGGTACCAATTCTGAAGCCATCAGAATATGCAATCTGGAAGGTAAAGATGACCATGTTTCTGGAAGCCACAGATCCAGAATATCTTGATAGAATTTATGAAGGTCCTCACAAACCTACAAAGTTATCTACTGCTGCTGCTGGTGAGGAATCAAAGGTCATTCCAAAAGAAAAGAAAGATCTAACTGCTGAGGATCTTTCATCTATTGCAAAGGATGCAAAAGTAAGACACTTACTTCACAGTGCATTAGACAATGTTATGTCTAATAAAGTGATTAATTGCACAACTGCAAAGGAAATATGAGATGCACTTGAGGTTAGGTGTCAAGGAACTCCTGCAATCAAGAAAAACAGAAGAAACATACTCACTCAGGAGTATGAGCACTTTGAGGCAAAGTCTGAAGAAACCATGACAGAAACATTTGACAGATTCTGTAAACTGCTCAATGATTTGTCATTGGTTAACAAAGAGTATGATTTAGAAGACTCAAATCTCAAGTTTCTTCTTTCTCTACCTGAAAAGTGGGATGTGAAAACAACCACCATAAGAGATAACTATGAACTTGGTGAAACAGAGATTGATGAAATTTATGGACTGCTCAAAACCCATGAATTGGAATTGGAGCAGAGAAACAAAAGATCAAGTAGAAAGTCAAAGTCTGTTGCACTTAAGGTTGAGGAGAAACCATCAAAGAAGGAAGCATCAAGGAAAATGGCAAAAGGAAAAGCTTTAGTCATACACTCAGAAAGTGAGTCATCAAACACTGATGTTGACTCAAACACAGATGGAACATCTGATTCTGAAGATGATGAAGAGATGATGCAAATGGCTGCATTGATGGTAAAGACCTTCAAGAAGATGGGATTCAAGAACTTCAAGAAGGGAAAGAGATTCTCCAAGGACTACTCTAAGTCTGACAAGAAGAATTTCAAGAAATCTGAAGGAAAGGACTTCAAATCTGGTAAGAAAGATAAGTCTGAAATTCAATGCTACAAGTGTAAGGAGATGGGTCACTATGCTCCTGAGTGTAAGAAGGGTAAACCTGAAAAGGCACTCTACACCAAAGGCAGAGATTTGGCAGACACTTCAGATTCAGATGAGGAAGTCAACTATGCACTCATGGCTACTACTCAAAATGAAAATGATGATCTCAAGGTACCCCCAACTACCTATGCTTATAATACTGATAATATAACTGAATTGAGAATTTATCTTAAAGCATTGCATATCAGTTATAGGGATCAGACTTTAGAAAATGAGAGGATAAAAAATGAGTGCTCTCAACTCAAAGATAGAAATAAACTTGTTGAGGAACAGCTAGAAAACATGAATAAAATTCAGAAAGAGAGAGATGATGTAGTGTTTATTGAACAGGAGTTGCTAGGTAAGTATAAGCAACTAGAATCTGAATTGGAGGATACTAAACACATCATTAAAACTTGGACACACTCTGGTAAAGATACTCAAGAAGTGTTTCAGTCAGATACAGTAGGTCTAGGTTACTCTGAAGGAGATGAACTTAGATTTGAAAATTTGGTAAAAGTTAGACCACATCGTTCATCTGAAGGTAATGTCATGGGAACAGGTGGACCTAAGACTGAAGCACAGAAAAAGGCTGTTAAAGAGTCATATACTAAGACTTTTGTTAAAGAGGCTAACATTGGTTTAATGACAGATAAACAACTCAAGCATAAGCTTAAAGAGATAAAATCTGTCAACAAACAGAAAATGCCTAGGAAAAACAAAAATGGAAAGGTAGGCATAACATCAGGAATTAAGCCAATGCTTGCTTCATTAGCTCCTAGAAAAACATGCTTTAATTGTGGTAGCACTAATCATCTTGCTAGTTTCTGCAGTAAGAATAAGAACATTAATTCTTTGCCCTCTAAAACTGCAGTTAAAAATGATTATGTGAGAACTAGACCACAGACTTTATGTAAACACTGTGGAAGTACATGGCATTCTATTTACACTTGCAGAGATTATCATGCTATTTACTATAATTACTATGAACCCAAACCAAATTTGAAATGGGTTAAAGTAAACTCTGAAAAAGTTAGCTTAAACTCTGATAATGTGAATTCCGCTGCAAAAGCTAACAGAATCAAGAAAGCCAAAGGATCCAAGCAAGTCTGGATCCTTAAAACTAATAATCAGTGATTGTTTGTGATTGCAGGGCAACAGGGTTAGTACCCTAGTCGTGGACAGTGGATGTTCAGGACACATGACTGGAAATAAAGCCCTGCTATCAGAGTATGAGGAGAAGGCTGGCCCAAAAGTTTCCTATGGAGATGGCAACATAGGACATACTCTAGGATATGGCAATATTAATCTTGGAAGTGTCATCATCACAAATGTAGCTCTGGTTCCAGGACTCAAGCATGATCTGCTATCTGTGAGTCAAATCTGTGACAGAGGATATCATGTGGATTTTTAGCCTGAATATTGTCAAGTGATCAGTAAGTCTACAGGGAAAGTTGCTCTAGTTGGAAACAGACACAATAACATCTATGAAATTAAATTGTCAACAAACACTGATGGCAAAGCAGTGTGTCTGTCAACAAGAATGTCCAGTGAAGAGAGTTGGAAGTGGCACAAGAAACTCTCTCATTTGAACCTAAACAACATCAATGAGCTAATAAAGAATGATCTTGTAAGAGGTCTACCAAGGTCTTTGTTGAATGTAGAAGGCCTGTGTGATTCTTGTCAAAAGGCCAAACAGAGAAAAGCCTCCTTCAAAAGCAAATCTGAGTCTTCAATTGTTGATCCTTATCATCTCCTACATGTTGATCTTTTTGGACCAGTGAATGTGATGTCTCTTGGAAAGAAGAAATATGCTCTAGTCATTATTGATGAATATACCAGATTCATATGGGTATATTTTCTTGCAAAGAAGGATGAAACTCCATTAACACTGACAGAACATATAATCCAACTGGACAAAGGGTCAGAGCATCAAGTGAAGATAATCAGAAGTGACAATAGAACTGAATTCAGGAATTCATCAATGGAAGAATTTTGCAAGAGTAAAGGAATCAAACAAGAGTTTTCTGCACCTGGCACTCCACAACAAAATGGTGTAGTGGAGAGGAAGAATAGAACCTTGATAGAAGCTGCCAGAACCATGTTAGATGAAGCAAAATTGCCAACATACTTCTGGGCAGAAGCAGTTCAAACTGCTTGTTTTACTCAAAATGCAACACTGATCAATAAGCATGGTAAAACACCATATGAAATGGTGAAAAAGAAGAATCCAAATCTAAAATATTTTCATATTTTTGGATGCAAGTGTTTTGTGTTGAAAACTCATCCTGAGCAGTTGACCAAATTTGATCTAAAGGCAGATGAAGGAATTTTTGTTAGCTATCCACTGTCAACTAAGGCATTCAGAGTTTATAATCTGAGAACTAGAGTGATCATGGAATCAATTCATGTGTCATTTGATGACAAGAAAATAACTGGACTTGAAGATGTCAATGAACATGATCTACTCCACTTTGAAAATGAAGATTTATTCTCTGAAAAAGTAAACTCTGATCAGACTGATCTGACAAACTCTGTTGATCTAAACTCTGAACCTCTACTGGTAAATACTGAAGAAACTCTTCAATCAGAAACAAGGGAAGAACCAGTTGAGGGGGAGCATGAAGAATCACATCAAAGTGATAATTCAAACACTGAAAGTGACTCAGTTGATAATTCTGAATCAAACTCTGTTGATTCAAACTCTGTTGATAATTCTGAGCAGTCACATTCAGGGGGAGCATCTGAAAATGAAGAGAGGCACCAAGAAAATCAGGAGAGCATGGATCAAGGGGGAGGATCACATGATGACAGAAGCAATTTGCCTTCTGCAAGAAAATGGACTAAGTCACATACACCTGATTTAATTATTGGTGATCCAGATGCAAAAGTAAGGACAAGAAGTGCAACAACAAATGAATGTCTGTTTCATGCATTCTTGTCACAAACTGAGCCAAAGAAAGTGGAAGAAGCTCTTAAAGATGCTGACTGGATAACAGCAATGCAAGAAGAGCTAAATGAATTTGAAAGAAATGAAGTGTGGACCCTTGTACCAAGGCCCAAAAACAGATCCATTGTTGGTACTAAATGGGTTTTCAGAAATAAAACTGACAGTGAGGGTGTTATCACAAGAAACAAAGCAAGACTGGTTGCAAAAGGCTATTCACAACAGGAAGGAATAGACTATGATGAAACATTTGCTCCAGTTGCTAGATTGGAGGCAATCAGAATCTTTCTAGCATATGCCTCTCATAAGAAATTCAAAGTGTTTCAGATGGATGTGAAAAGTGCCTTTTTAAATGGAAAACTTGAAGAAGAAGTGTTTGTGGAACAACCACCTGGTTTTGTAGATCCAAAATATCCAGACCATGTCTACAGGTTAGACAAGGCACTCTATGGACTTAAGCAGGCACCAAGGGCATGGTATGAAACCCTTGCCAAATTTCTACTAGAGAGTGGATTTCACAGAGGTACTATTGACAAAACTCTGTTTTACTTCCAATCTGGTAGTGACTTGCTCTTAGTTCAGATATATGTAGATGACATCATTTTTGGATCTACTAATGATAAACTCTGTAAGAAGTTTGCCAAACTCATGCAGTCAAGATATCAAATGAGTATGATGGGAGAGCTTAGTTATTTTCTAGGCTTACAGGTGAAGCAAACAGATGATTGAATTTTTATAAATCAAGCAAAATATACCAGAAATCTTCTCAATAAATTTGGTATGCTTGACTGTTCATCTGCAACAACTCCCATGGCAACTGCAACAAAATTGGACAAAGATGCAGGGTCATCAGTAGATATGACAAGTTACAGAGGAATGATTGGTTCTCTACTCTATTTAACAGCTAGCAGACCTGATATCATGTATGCCACTTGTTTGTGTGCAAGGTTCCAGGCAGATCCAAGAGAACCACATTTAACAGCAATAAAGAGGATTTTTAAGTACCTCAAGGGCACTATAACTTTGGGGCTGTGGTATCCAAGAGAATCAGAGTTTAAACTACTTTGTTATTCAGATGCAGACTTTGCAGGCTGTAAGATAGACAGAAAAAGCACCAGTGGAAGTTGTCAATTTCTGGGTGACAGACTTGTTTCCTGGTACAACAAGAAACAGAAGTCAATATCTACATCTACAGCTGAAGCAGAGTATATTGCTGCTGGTAGCTGCTGTGCACAGATTTTATGGATGAAGAATCAACTGCTGGATTATGGATTAAGGTATATCAAGATACCTATTTACTGTGATAATCAAAGTGCTATTGCAATGACAGGTAATCCAGTACAACATTCAATGACAAAGCACATCAGCATAAGGTATCACTTCATCAGAGAGCATGTAGAGGAAGGCAACATTGAGCTTCACTTTGTGTCTACAGAACAACAAATTGCAGATATCTTCACCAAGCCATTGAGTGAAGCTACATTTACAAGACTGGTCAATGAACTAGGAATGGTCTCTAGTTTTGACTAGAGATGTTGGTTAGACTCAAAGACTTATCTCTAAAATATATTGCTCATGTTTCTGCAAATTGTTAAGTGCTATGTGAACCTTAGTATTAAACTCTGTTCTGCATGCTTATGTTTAAAACTTGTTAAACTCTGTCAGCATGTCTGTCTGTTAAACACTGTTAACATGTTGGATACACTTAGTGAATTCAGAATTGTTTTTTGTCTGAATGAAAACACCAATGAAGAAAAATGTATGAAGCATGATTCTCAGTAATTAAATCATGATTCTTTCTGATTCACTATAATCTAATCAGACTTTGTGCAGTAAATCAACACAGCATTATACTGTTTCATATTTATAGCATCTCTTAGTTTATTCAGTCCTAAACTCTGAGTATATGAATATTGTGTGCATTGCCTCTCATAAGAAAATTTCTGTTATTGATGAACTCTAAACTCTGATAAGTGACATTCTGTTTCCAAAGGTATGGTTCCTGATGATTCCTTGTTTGTACTTGTGAAAACCATAAAACTTGAGATGGGTCATTGATTAGTTTGGTGAGTTCAGATTCATGTCTACACCCTGTGAGAGTTTGAGCCAAATCAGTGATTGATACATTTTCTATCAATCAGTATTTATTGTTGTGTGATATTCATCAGGAAGTATGTTTCTCTAGAACTTGTATTAAACCATCTTGAGACTACATGATATGTGTGTGCATGAAAATGATAAAGGTTTTAAACTCTGAAACACTAACTCTGAGATCTGGCAAATCTCTTAAGTCACAGTCTGTTGGAATAAACACTGAAACTCAAGGTACTTCAAAAACCAAGAGTTTGGAATTAATATCAAATCCAAAGACTGATGAGGAGTTAGCTGTTAAGCTTTTCATGGAGGAGAATGCAGAAGGAGTTACTATAGAAGATGCTAAAGCTGAAGAGAAGAATCTGCAAGAAAAGCATTTGAAGGCTTTAAAGTCTGATAAATTGAAGAAGAATGTGAAAGTTGTTAAAGTTGCAAAGCCTGTTCTTAAAGGCATTCAAATCAAAGAACCAGTTGGTACAAATTAGAGGATGCAAGTGTTCAGAAAACCAACTGATGCAGAAGCTAAGCAAAAGATGAAAAGTATTGTTACAACCTCTGTTGATACACATGTTGTACAGAAGAATGAAGACACAACCTCTGTTGCTGCACAAGTTGTGACTACACCACTATTGTCTTCTGAGTTGAAATTGAAGTTTGGAAAAGGTGTTCTTGAGGATCCAAATCTAGCATCTACAGTTTCAATGGATTTCAATGATGGTAGAGCCTTATCTGGGAAAGTTGGATACAACAAAGAAGGTATAGGCTCACACAGAGACAAAAGACAATATGTTGGTCCCAGAGATCCTTCTTCACTGTCTGTTCCAGGTCGTGGTGTCACTCAAGAGAGTTTAGACAAACTGGAGTCAGTACAGCTTGTATATTAGAAGAGTTTAGAGAAGGATTTCCTGCTATATTTCATGGCTGATGGAACAGTGTTTAAAGTTTCTGAGAAAGATATTGAATTAAAATTCTGGGAAGAGCTTGAATATGTTCTGTATCTTTTCAAAGTAAGAAATCAGAGAGCTCAGTTAGTTGCAAATGTGCTCAGACAAAAGATGATTCAAAATCTTGCCAGAAGAAAAATGAAGTTCAACAGTAAGTATGTTCCTAAGTACAGAGATTGGAATGGCAATCTGATAGAAATGGAGAAGGGAACTACTAAGCTAAAGACTGATCTTGGAATCACTGTTCTAGATTTTAATGTGAAGTCTGAGGAAGTGAAATACATCAGACTGGGAAATGAAATGAGAAGAAACAAAATCTACGATCTTAGAGCTGCTATCTATCAAACTGATGAGAATGATCCTCAGTTGAGAGAAATCAAGGAAGCCATGCAATTAGAGCTTGAAAGTGCTGAAAGAAGATTGCTTATAGACTATCTCAGAACAATGCCAGATCTACAAGAGATTAGAAATTAAAGTCTGTAAGAATTTTCTTATTTTCTGTAGAAATTGTTAAGTAATAGCTTAAACTCTGTTTGTATGTTAAACACTGTAAAACTTTGTATTTGTTTTGACATCATCATTTACTGTAAACTTGTACATTCTTGCTAATGGACAAGTTGGGGGAGATTGTTAGAAATGATTGATGAGAACAGTGTTTGGAAGCTATAGTGACAAAACAGAGTTTAGCTGGAAGCAGTCAGAGTTTAGTTAAACACTGACTGGAAGCGCAACAGAGATTGTTAAACTCTGTAGCGGTATTGTCTGAAGAGTCAACAGTATTTGAAGATTGATACAAGATAAATTTGGAAGCAATATCTTTGAAGATTAGAAAGCTGTCAAAGAGATTGAGTTGACTTGGAAGACTGGAGCAATCGTGATTGATATCAATTGTATAGCTTAATTATAGGAGAATCAATTACTGATTGTATGAAGCTGTATGTTTTATAAATACAGTTAGGTTAACCCTAGAAGGGTATCGAACATTGAGAAATTTATTGATTGTAACCTGAGCAGCTCTCTGTGATATTTTACATCACTGAGAGAGGAATTGTTAATTCTAAACAGTTTTTAAGTATTAAACAGTGTGTTCTTGTTAAGTTACTCATACAGTATTTGATTAACTATTGTGAATTCGACCTAACAAGCTACCAGCAGCAATATACTCTGCTTCAGCTGTAGATGTAGATATTGACTTCTGTTTCTTGCTGTACCAGGAAACAAGTCTGTCACCCAGAAATTGACAACTTCCACTGGTGCTTTTTCTGTCTATCTTACAGCCTGCAAAGTCTGCATCTGAATAACCAAGTAGTTTAAACTCTGATTCTCTTGGATACCACAGCCCCAAAGTTATAGTGCCCTTGAGGTACTTAAAAATCCTCTTTATTGCTGTTAAATGTGGTTCTCTTGGATCTGCCTGGAACCTTGCACACAAACAAGTGGCATACATGATATCAGGTCTGCTAGCTGTTAAATAGAGTAGAGAACCAATCATTCCTCTGTAACTTGTCATATCTACTGATGACCCTGCATCTTTGTCCAATTTTGTTGCAGTTGCCATGGGAGTTGTTGCAGATGAACAGTCAAGCATAATAAATTTCTTGAGAAGATTTCTGGTATATTTTGCTTGATTTATAAAAATTCCATCATCTGTTTGCTTCACCTGTAAGCCTAGAAAATAACTAAGCTCTCCCATCATACTCATTTGATATCTTGACTGCATGAGTTTGGAAAACTTCTTACAGAGTTTATCATTAGTAGATCCAAAAATGATGTCATCTACATTTATCTGAACTAAGAGCAAGTTACTACCAGATTGGAAATAAAACAGAGTTTTGTCAATAGTACCTCTGTGAAATCCACTTTCTAGTAGAAATTTGGCAAGGGTTTCATACCATGCCCTTGGTGCCTGCTTAAGTCCATAGAGTGCCTTGTCTAACCTGTAGACATGGTCTGGATATTTTGGATCTACAAAACCTGGTGGTTGTTCCACAAACACTTCTTCTTCAAGTTTTCCATTTAAAAAAGCACTTTTCACATCCATCTGAAACACTTTGAATTTCTTATGAGAGGCATATGCTAGAAAGATTCTGATTGCCTCCAATCTAGCAACTGGAGCAAATGTTTCATCATAGTCTATTCCTTCCTGTTGTGAATAGCCTTTTGCAACCAGTCTTGCTTTGTTTCTTGTGATAACACCCTCACTGTCAGTTTTATTTCTGAAAACCCATTTAGTACCAACAATGGATCTGTTTTTGGGCCTTGGTACAAGGGTCCACACTTCATTTCTTTCAAATTCATTTAGCTCTTCTTGCATTGCTGTTATCCAGTCAGCATCTTTAAGAGCTTCTTCCACTTTCTTTGGCTCAGTTTGTGACAAGAATGCATGAAATAGACATTCATTTGTTGTTGCACTTCTTGTCCTTACTTTTGCATCTGGATCACCAATAATTAAATCAGGTGTATGTGACTTAGTCCATTTTCTTGCAGAAGGCAAATTGCTTCTGTCATCATGTGATCCTCCCCCTTGATCCATGCTCTCCTGATTTTCTTGGTGCCTCTCTTCATTTTCAAATGCTCCCCCTGAATGTGACTGCTCAGAATTATCAACAGAGTTTGAATCAACAGAGTTTGATTCAGAATTATCAACTGAGTCACTTTCAGTGTTTGAATTATCACTTTGATGTGATTCTTCATGCTCCCCCTCAACTGGTTCTTCCCTTGTTTCTGATTGAAGAGTTTCTTCAGTATTTACCAGTAGAGGTTCAGAGTTTAGATCAACAGAGTTTGTCAGATCAGTCTGATCAGAGTTTACTTTTTTAGAGAATAAATCTTCATTTTCAAAGTGGAGTAGATCATGTTCATTGACATCTTCAAGTCCAGTTATTTTCTTGTCATCAAATGACACATGAATTGATTCCATGATCACTCTAGTTCTCAGATTATAAACTCTGAATGCCTTAGTTGACAGTGGATAGCCAACAAAAATTCCTTCATCTGCCTTTAGATCAAATTTGGTCAACTGCTCAGGATGAGTCTTCAACACAAAACACTTGCATCCAAAAATATGAAAATATTTTAGATTTGGCTTCTTCTTTTTCACCATTTCATATGGTGTTTTACCATGCTTATTGATCAGTGTTGCATTTTGAGTAAAACAAGCAGTTTGAACTGCTTCTGCCCAGAAGTATGTTGGCAATTTTGCTTCATCTAGCATGGTTCTGGCAGCTTCTATCAAGGTTCTATTCTTCCTCTCCACTACACCATTTTGTTGTGGAATGCAGGTGCAGAAAACTCTTGTTTGATTCCTTTACTCTTGCAAAATTCTTCCATTGATGAATTCCTGAATTCAGTTCCATTGTCACTTCTGATTATCTTCACTTGATGCTCTGACCCTTTGTCCAGTTGGATTATATGTTCTGTCAGTGTTAATGCAGTTTCATCCTTCTTTGCAAGAAAATATACCCATGTGAATCTGGTATATTCATCAATAATGACTAGAGCATATTTCTTCTTTCCAAGAGACATCACATTCACTGGTCCAAAAAGATCAACATGTAGGAGATGATAAGGATCAACAATTGAAGACTCAGATTTGCTTTTGAAGGAGGCTTTTCTCTGTTTGGCCTTTTGACAAGAATCACACAGGCCTTCTACATTCAACAAAGACCTTGGTAGACCTCTTACAAGATCATTCTTTATTAGCTCATTGATGTTGTTCAGGTTCAAATGAGAGAGTTTCTTGTGCCACTTCCAACTCTCTTCACTGGACGTTCTTGTTGACAGACACACTGCTTTGCCATCAGTGTTTGTTGACAATTTAATTTCATAGATGTTATTGTGTCTGTTTCCAACTAGAGCAACTTTCCCTGTAGACTTACTGATCACTTGACAATATTCAGCCTGAAAATCCACATGATATCCTCTGTCACAAATTTGACTCACAGATAGCAGATCATGCTTGAGTCCTGGAACCAGAGCTACATTTGTGATGATGACACTTCCAAGATTAATATTGCCATATCCCAGAGTATGTCCTATGTTGCCATCTCCATAGGAAACTTTTGGGCCATCCTTCTCCTCATACTCTGATAGCAGGGCTTTATTTCCAGTCATGTGTCCTGAACATCCACTGTCCACGACTAGGGTACTCACCCTGGTGCCCTGCAATCACAAACAATCACTGATTGTTAGTTTTAAGGATCCAGACTTGCTTGGATCCTTTGGCTTTCTTAATTCTGTTAGCTTTTGCAGCGGAATTCACATTATCAGAGTTTAAGCTAACTTTTTCAGAGTTTACATTTGCAGAGTTTACTTTAACCCATTTCAAATTTGGTTTGGGTTCATAGTAATTATAGTAAATAGCATGATAATCTCTGCAAGTGTAAATAGAATGCCATGTACTTCCACAGTGTTTACATAAAGTCTGTGGTCTAGTTCTCACATAATCATTTTTAACTGCAGTTTTAGAGGGCAAAGAATTAATGTTCTTATTCTTACTGCAGAAACTAGCAAGATGATTAGTGCTACCACAATTAAAGCATGTTTTTCTAGGAGCTAATGAAGCAAGCATTGGCTTAATTCTTGATGTTATGCCTACCTTTCCATTTTTGTTTTTCCTAGGCATTTTCTGTTTGTTGACAGATTTTATCTCTTTAATCTTATGCTTGAGTTGTTTATCTGTCATTAAACCAATGTTAGCCTCTTTAACAAAAGTCTTAGTATATGACTCTTTAACAGCCTTTTTCTGTGCTTCAGTCTTAGGTCCACCTGTTCCCATGACATTACCTTCAGATGAACGATGTGGTCTAACTTTTACCAAATTTTCAAATCTAAGTTCATCTCCTTCAGAGTAACCTAGACCTACTGTATCTGACTGAAACACTTCTTGAGTATCTTTACCAGAGTGTGTCCAAGTTTTAATGATGTGTTTAGTATCCTCCAATTCAGATTCTAGTTGCTTATACTTACCTAGCAACTCCTGTTCAATAAACACTGCATCATCTCTCTCTTTCTGAATTTTATTCATGTTTTCTAGCTGTTCCTCAACAAGTTTATTTCTATCTTTGAGTTGAGAGCACTCATTTTTTATCCTCTCATTTTCTAAAGTCTGATCCCTATAACTGATATGCAATGCTTTAAGATAAATTCTCAATTCAGTTATATTATCAGTATTATAAGCATAGGTAGTTGGGGGTACCTTGAGATCATCATTTTCATTTTGAGTAGTAGCCATGAGTGCATAGTTGACTTCCTCATCTGAATCTGAAGTGTCTGCCAAATCTCTGCCTTTGGTGTAGAGTGCCTTTTCAGGTTTACCCTTCTTACACTCAGGAGCATAGTGACCCATCTCCTTACACTTGTAGCATTGAATTTCAGACTTATCTTTCTTACCAGATTTGAAGTCCTTTCCTTCAGATTTCTTGAAATTCTTCTTGTCAGACTTAGAGTAGTCCTTGGAGAATCTCTTTCCCTTCTTGAAGTTCTTGAATCCCATCTTCTTGAAGGTCTTTACCATCAATGCAGCCATTTGCATCATCTCTTCATCATCTTCAGAATCAGATGTTCCATCTGTGTTTGAGTCAACATCAGTGTTTGATGACTCACTTTCTGAGTGTATGACTAAAGCTTTTCCTTTTGCCATTTTCCTTGATGCTTCCTTCTTTGATGGTTTCTCCTCAACCTTAAGTGCAACAGACTTTGACTTTCTACTTGATCTTTTGTTTCTCTGCTCCAATTCCAATTCATGGGTTTTGAGCAGTCCATAAATTTCATCAATCTCTGTTTCACCAAGTTCATAGTTATCTCTTATGGTGGTTGTTTTCACATCCCACTTTTCAGGTAGAGAAAGAAGAAACTTGAGATTTGAGTCTTCTAAATCATACTCTTTGTTAACCAATGACAAATCATTGAGCAGTTTACAGAATCTGTCAAATGTTTCTGTCATGGTTTCTTCAGACTTTGCCTCAAAGTGCTCATACTCCTGAGTGAGTATGTTTCTTCTGTTTTTCTTGATTGCAGGAGTTCCTTGACACCTAACCTCAAGTGCATCCCATATTTCCTTTGTAGTTGTGCAATTAATCAATTTATTAGAAATAACATTGTCTAATGTACTGTGAAGTAAGTGTCTTACTTTTGCATCCTTTGCAATAGATGAAAGATCCTCAGCAGTTAGATCTTTCTTTTCTTTTGGAATGACCTTTGATTCCTCACCAGCAGCAGCAGATAACTTTGTAGGTTTGTGAGGACCTTCATAAATTCTATCAAGATATTCTGGATCTGTGGCTTCCAGAAACATGGTCATCTTTACCTTCCAGATTGCATATTCTGATGGCTTCAGAATTGGTACCCTAATTGTTTCATACCTACTAACAGTAGTAGGTGCTTTCTCAGAACCTGATGGAGGAGGAATCTCTGCCATTGATTACTATTGTGTTTTGGATCTTTAACTGTAATAAAGTAACAGATTGGCTCTGATACCACTTGTTAGGTCGAATTCACAATAGTTAATCAAATACTGTATGAGTAACTTAACAAGAACACACTGTTTAATACTTAAAAACTGTTTGGAATTAACAATTCCTCTCTCAGTGATGTAAAATATCACAGAGAGCTGCTCAGGTTACAATCAATAAATTTCTCAATGTTCGATACCCTTCTAGGGTTAACCTAACTGTATTTATAAAACATACAGCTTCATACAATCAGTAATTGATTCTCCTATAATTAAGCTATACAATTGATATCAATCACGATTGCTCCAGTCTTCCAAGTCAACTCAATCTCTTTGACAGCTTTCTAATCTTCAAAGATATTGCTTCCAAATTTATCTTGTATCAATCTTCAAATACTGTTGACTCTTCAGACAATACCGCTACAGAGTTTAACAATCTCTGTTGCGCTTCCAGTCAGTGTTTAACTAAACTCTGACTGCTTCCAGCTAAACTCTGTTTTGTCACTATAGCTTCCAAACACTGTTCTCATCAATCATTTCTAACATAGCTGCTGTGCACAGATTTTTTGGATGAAGAATCAACTGCTGGATTATGGATTAAGGTATATCAAGATACCTATTTACTGTGATAATCAAAGTGCTATTGCAATGACAGGTAATCCAGTACAACATTCAATGACAAAGCACATCAGCATAAGGTATCACTTCATCAGAGAACATATAGAGGAAGGCAACATTGAGCTTCACTTTGTGTCTACAGAATAACAAATTGCAGATATCTTCACCAAGCCATTGAGTGAAGCTACATTTACAAGACTGGTCAATGAACTAGGAATGGTCTCTAGTTTTGACTAGAGATGTTGGTTAGACTCAAAGACTTATCTCTAAAATATATTGCTCATGTTTCTGCAAATTGTTAAGTGCTATGTGAACCTTAGTATTAAACTCTGTTCTGCATGCTTATGTTTAAAACTTGTTAAACTCTGTCAGCATGTCTGTCTGTTAAACACTGTTAACATGTTGGATACACTCAGTGAATTTAGAATTGTTTTTTGTCTGAATGAAAACACCAATGAAGAAAAATGTATGAAGCATGATTCTCAGTAATTAAATCATGATTCTTTCTGATTCACTGTAATCTAATCAGACTTTGTGCAGTAAATCAACACAGCATGATACTGTTTCATATTTATAGCATCTCTTAGTTTATTCAGTCCTAAACTCTGAGTATATGAATATTGTGTGCATTGCCTCTCATAAGAAAATTTCTGTTATTGATGAACTCTAAACTCTGATAAGTGACATTCTGTTTCCAAAGGTATGGTTCCTGATGATTCCTTGTTTGTACTTGTGAAAACCATAAAACTTGAGATGGGTCATTGATTAGTTTGGTGAGTTCAGATTCATGTCTACACCCTGTGAGAGTTTGAGCCAAATCAGTGATTGATACATTTTCTATCAATCAGTATTTATTGTTGTGTGATATTCATCAGGAAGTATGTTTCTCTAGAACTTGTATTAAACCATCTTGAGACTACATGATATGTGTGTGCATGAAAATGATAAAGGCAATAGGATTTACCATTCCTTCAAACACTGTTCAAAATTCTTTTGAACACTGTTCAAACACTGTATAAACACTGTTCATAAATACCACCCTTAGTAAACCCCTTTGAGCCTAATTAACTGCTCATTTTTCTTAAACTCTGAAGTATTCAGAGCAGTTATATTTCTTTTTGAAAAAAAAAATCAAGCAGGTGAGTGTTTCTAAAGAAAAGAAAAGCTTACTCAGTATATATGCTAAATAAATAAATAAAAAAAAAACATATATACTGACCTTGTACAAATATGTACTAACAGTGTGACTGAACACTTTGCTCTATTAAAATGTTCAGCTTGAAATTCACTCATGAATAAAACATCTCTACTCATCTGTTTGATCTTACTCCATTACAACCCTGAATAAAGTCCTTTTGATTTGTGAATACATGTACTCAAAGTAGTGTAGATTTGGTGGACATTCAAGCATATGGTAGATTCTGCTATTTCTGATTGAATGTGAGTGTAAACATTTCACCTAAACACTTGTGTGCTTTGAGAGTTTGTGAGATTATCAAATTCATGACTGTTATTCACTGAATGATGCTCTGATTTCTATCTCTTGATATTTTTGTCTTCAAAGACTGTGTGCTTACTTGGATAATCATGGACATCAAAGGGAATGGAAGTTTTCAGATTTCTGTATTACAGTAACTACAGAGTTTAGCATTCATCAAACAATCAGTGTTTAATATGAGAGTTTGTGCATTCAGTGTTTATTGATTTTTGTTATGGATTTTATGAAATATTAGATGCTCTAAAAATTGATTTTAGTAAACTCTGCTTCACACACACTCATATTCACAACTGTGCAATTTTTGAAAGGGTTGTTAGTGATAAAGTTGGAAAATTAATAAACACTGTTGAGGTGTGTTAAGTACTCTAAGGTAAAGTTTCATTGAGATGATTTGACTATTTTGAAGTAATTGGGGTAGTTGACAACTGTTAATTAGTGTAAATATGTCAAAGTGTCGTGATTATAGGAATGACAGCGGTAATTATTAAGTGATCCATTGGTTGTTTGACACGTGTCCCATGATAGTGTTCCACTCACACATTATTCTACAATCAGTTGCGCGCTTTTACTGAATAAACGATTGAGTTTTAGTTTTACTCTAATCGTTTTTGTTCTCTCACTTCATATCTATTCATATTCACCCACTCACAGTTACTTGCATACTCATTCACTTTCAAAATTCTCATTCATTCTCCTTCACATTTTGGTAAACACTTACCATACATCTTTTATCTAAATATCTTCGTATCATATCTTACTAATGGCAACCAAAGCGTTTGATGCAGCAGGATTAGTTTTTCTTCCTAGCAACTATGCAGCACCACTGGAGAATGCAAATGCTCCAGAGGCGTTTCATTTGTTTCAAAATTTCTTGAAAGACTCTGAAATAGGGAAGGCGTTAACTGCACCACCAACACTATCTGCTTCACAAATTGCTACTTTCTGGACAAACTCTGTGTATGATGATGGAGAAGAGTCTGGCACTCCAACAATCACTTTCACTCATGCTGAATCAGAGTATATCATTACTCCAACTACGGTTAGGGATGCTCTGGATTTTGAGACTCACACTTCTTACAGTGTTGTTGGTCATGATCGCTTGAGGACAATGTTGCAGCAAATTGGATGTGCAGGCAACTTGAATAAGCTAGGGTCTCTGAGAAGGCCGCTTTTGAGAAAGGAATGGAGCTTCTTTTTCGATTGCATTACAAGAGCTATTGGAAAGAAGACAACAAATTGGGATGCACTTCCTCTTGACACTCTCCAAATTGGTCATGCTCTACTATATGGAGGTAATTTCGATTTTGGTAGACTAGTGCTAATGAATTTGGGAGAGCGTTTGTCTGAGCCTACTTCTGTTTATTTTGCTCGTTTTTGTCAAATGTTATTCACTGCTTGTGTGCCTAATCTTACAATTGATGAAGCTGATGTAATTCAGTCTTTTCAAGTTGCTAAAAGGATGTTTTCTGATTTGACAAATAAAGATCTCACTAAACAGCAAATACCTGATATGTTTATGCCATTAGCCTTACAAAACTATGTTAACCAACCTCAAGATTCTCAGTCACCACAACAAATGCCTGAACCATTAGACACTATACATTCTGAACCAACACCCACAACACCCACAACCAGTGTACCTACTACATCTCATCAACCACAACCAGAACCAATAAACTCTCCAACAATAAACTCTCCACCACTAAACTCTGAAACCTTAAACTCTGTTCCAGCACCTACTGAAAAACCCAAATCCAAACCAAAAAGAAAAATACACACCGCCCAAAACACTAAACACTCAAAGGCTAAACAGACATTACCTGGAGCTGTTTATTCTAGAAGAAAGAAACAAAAGGCAAACAGACCTTCACTTTCACCACCTAAGGAGATCTCTAGCGAAGAAGAAGAAGAGGAGATTGTAGTGCCTCAAGTCAAGAAGAGAAGATTAATTATTTCAGAATCTGAAGATGAGCATGTATTTGAAGCTCCAGAGGTGGTTTCACTGCAAACACCTACTGTTGAGGTTGCAGAAAATGTTGCTATACCTGCAGAGGTTGAAATGCCTGCAGAGGATATTGTGGCTGTCAATGTTGAAATACCTGCAGAGGTTGAAATACCTGCAGAGGATGCTGTCAATGTTGAAGTACCTACAGAGGATAACATGCCTGTAGCAGAGGATCACAGAGATGGTTTTTCACCAGTGAATGATGTTCTTGATTCATTTCAACCAATCCTTGATCCTATATCACCTGTTGTTCATACTGAAGCTCCTGGTGTAGCTGATGAGCCTGCAGTTAATTTACCTGAAGCTGCAGCATCACACACAGAACTGATATCTAATGCTTCTCCAATTCCAGATAAAGGTGATGAGGTTGATCAGGCAACTAAGATAATTTCTGAATCTATGACTATTGAAGCTCCATATACAAACTCTGTTGCAGAGCCTGTGCAACATGAAGAGACTATTGAAAAGATTGCAGAAGTTGTTGCAGAAACTGTGGCTGACACAGCTCAGCACAGTGGTTCTTTACAAGATGCTCATGCTAATGATGCAAGTGCTGAAGATGAATCTGAGAACAGTGCAAACTCTGATTCTTTTCTGAGTGCACCAGCACAGACTGATAATAAGCATAAACCTTTTGATCAGCCTTGTCCATCTCATGCAATTGAAGAAGAGTATCTTGCTAAATCTGCTGCTAATTGGTATAAACAAGACTGTATTTTTCCAAAAGGGAGAGCAGCTGATTTTGTTAAGCAGACTGCTAGTCAAATTTCAAATCCAGAGATTTTATCCTGTTTAAAGGCAACTGTGGTACAAGTCAAAACTCTGGATGGAAATTTTGCTGATACAAAACAAGAAATTGCTTCTTTGAAGACTGTGATACAGTCAAGAGAAATGAAGATGGAAAGAGAGTCCAAAATCAAAGCTGCACAGCTGTCTAAAGTTCAAGATACTCTCTTTGCCAGGCTAGGAAAGGTTGAAGAAAATCAAGCTACTTTGTTTGCTAAGGTTGATTCCATTGCTAATTCTTTGGAGCTCATTACATCTATACTCATTCCTGATGATGTCAAAAAGGGGGAGAGAGTTGCTAAGTCTAAATGCAAAGTTTCTCAAACTCTGTCTCAAAAGGATGATGCTGGAGATGGAGGGGCAAGTGATAAGAGTAAGGTTTTAAACTCTGAAACATTAACTCTGAGATCTGGCAAATCTCTTAAGTCACAGTCTGTTGGAATAAACACTGAAACTCAAGGTACTTCAAAGACCAAGAGTTTGGAATTAATATCAAATCCAAAGACTGATGAGGAGTTAGCTGTTAGGATTTTTATGGAAGATAATGCAGCAGGAGTTACTATAGAAGATGCTAAAGCTGAAGAGAAGAATCTGCAAGAAAAGCATTTGAAGGCTTTAAAGTCTGATAAATTGAAGAAGAATGTGAAAGTTGTTAAAGTTGCAAAGCCTGTTCTTAAAGGCATTCAAATCAAAGAACCAGTTGGTACAAATCAGAGGATGCAAGTGTTCAGAAAACCAACTGATGCAGAAGCTAAGCAAAAGATGAAAAGTATTGTTACAACCTCTGTTGATACACATGTTGTACAGAAGAATGAAGACACAACCTCTGTTGCTGCACAAGTTGTGACTACACCACTATTGTCTTCTGGGTTGAAATTGAAGTTTGGAAAAGGTGTTCTTGAGGATCCAAATCTAGCATCTACAGTTTCAATGGATTTCAATGATGGTAGAGCCTTATCTGGGAAAGTTGGATACAACAAAGAAGGTATAGGCTCACACAGAGACAAAAGACAATATGTTGGTCCCAGAGATCCTTCTTCACTGTCTGTTCCAAGTCGTGGTGTCACTCAAGAGAGTTTAGACAGACTGGAGTCAGTACAGCTTGTATATCAGAAGAGTTTAGAGAAGGATTTCCTGATATATTTCATGGCTGATGGAACAGTGTTTAAAGTTTCTGAGAAAGATATTGAATTAAAATTCTGGGAAGAGCTTGAATATGTTCTGTATCTTTTCAAATTAAGAAATCAGAGAGCTCAGTCAGTTGCAAATGTGCTCAGACAAAAGATGATTCAAAATCTTGCCAGAAGAAAAATGAAGTTCAACAGTAAGTATGTTCCTAAGTACAGAGATTGGAATGACAATCTGATAGAAATGGAGAAGGGAACTACTAAGCTAAAGACTGATCTTGGAATCACTGTTCTAGATTTTAATGTGAAGTCTGAGGAAGTGAAATACATCAGGTTAGGAAATGAAATGAGAAGAAACAAAATCTACGATCTTAGAGCTGCTATCTATCAAACTGATGAGAATGATCCTCAGTTGAGAGAAATCAAGGAAGCCATGCAGATAGAGCTTGAAAATGCTGAAAGAAGATTGCTTATAGACTATCTCAGAACAATGCCAGATCTACAAGAGATTAGAAATTAAAGTCTGTAAGAATTTTCTTATTTTCTGTAGAAATTGTTAAGTAATAGCTTAAACTCTGTTTGTATGTTAAACACTGTAAAACTTTGTATTTGTTTTGACATCATCATTTACTGTAAACTTGTACATTCTTTCTAATGGACAAGTTGGGGGAGATTGTTAGAAATGATTGATGAGAACAGTGTTTGGAAGCTATAGTGACAAAACAGAGTTTAGCTGGAAGCAGTCAGAGTTTAGTTAAACACTGACTGGAAGCGCAACAGAGATTGTTAAACTCTGTAGCGGTATTGTCTGAAGAGTCAACAGTATTTGAAGATTGATACAAGATAAATTTGGAAGCAATATCTTTGAAGATTAGAAAGCTGTCAAAGAGATTGAGTTGACTTGGAAGACTGGAGCAATCGTGATTGATATCAATTGTATAGCTTAATTATAGGAGAATCAATTACTGATTGTACGAAGCTGTATGTTTTATAAATACAGTTAGGTTAACCCTAGAAGGGTATCGAACATTGAGAAATTTATTGATTGTAACCTAAGCAGCTCTCTGTGATATTTTACATCACTGAGAGAGGAATTGTTAATTCCAAACAGTTTTTAAGTATTAAACAGTGTGTTCTTGTTAAGTTACTCATACAATATTTGATTAACTATTGTGTATTCGACCTAACACACCATATCTTTCAACCATTAATAAACACCTAAAAACATGAATCATATCATATCTTTCAATCATTAATATTTCTTTTCTAATTAGAACACGTTATCTTTTAATTTAAAATTAATCTTGCAATCATTAATATATATTCAAAAAAATCCCACCATATCTTTCAATTACTAATAAAATATATTAAAAACATTATACATTGTTTATAATAAAAAAACATAAGTATAATCATTAAACATGAATATATCAAATTACATTAAATTAAAATTACAAAAATTATAGAAAATAATGTTTGTATAAAAATGTAATATATATAAATTTTATTAAAATTTATAATATATTAAAATAAACTCGTGCATCTCACGGGTTATGTTATGCAAAATCACGCAAGCGCACGTTGTCACAAGTAATATATGATTAAATCAAGTTCGTTCCCACAGAGATCTAGAATGGTGTTCAATTCAATTTATGTACCTATGCACCGATGTATGGTTTTTATCCACTGCTAAGACAAATAACAATTTGGATTTTTATTAACTACTAAATTAATTATCAAAGTAAAGATTAACTAATTAAAGAGATTAAAGTCGAATTACTAATATGAGAATAAAACATGGAATCCTAGTTTCATCATCTACTTCACTTAGAGTTGCAGCCTTTAATTAAAACATGCGATGGTTTTGATATCTGATCGAATAACACGAAAAGAGTAAAAGTTACCTCTCGGTATACTAGTACCAATCTATGCATACATCCACAAAAGAGATAGAAGATGAGTAGGCACCTATTATGTTTAGACCCTATATCTCTATAGAATTTGAAAACATAAAGGTTTAAGCACAAGTTATTCATAAAGATCACACAGGGCAGTATAAGTATTTTCATCTCACACCACGAATCATATTGATAAACAATTATGAACCTATGCTAGCATGGCAAGTTCTAAATCTCAAGATCCACTCTCGCTTCACAAGAGATTAACAATTCAATTTAGATGTTAGCTACACATCTAAAAGCATTAAGATTAACCATACAAGGATATCAGTATTCACCACACATAAATCTTTAAGGCATGCAAACTACTAAGCTACATAGATAAATCCACTAGGATCCCATGACAACGATTAGTTCATAATTAAACCTTTCGTCACCATAGGATTTGATGAAAACATGGTAAATAACAAGATATGAAAGGAAGAAGTAATAATATTATAAAAATAAAGAGTTGAGAAAACAAATCTATAATCCAAAGTAACACAAAGGATGAAGTAGATCTAGATCCGTTGCTTGTCACGAGCGTTGAATCCTTCTCTCCTTTTCTCCCTTGCAGATCTAAGCTAGGTTACAATAATAAAGCTATGATAATGTGTATATCTATTACAATGGTATGATGTGTTTAAATAGGCTCTAAAAGTCTTGCCCAGCAAGAAAATACCAAAACAGAATTATAATAGAATTTCTGCAAAATACGTTTCCTAAACTGATTCTGTTTTTTAAGGAAAATTCGTAGCTGACTTTTCTTCAGATTTTCTGGAACGTCCCAAACGTAATTGGACCTCTGGACCACCTTAGAAGGATAGAGAATCTCGTTATCTTCGCGTGGACTGCTTACGGGCTGAAAACAGACTTCTAGAACTCAAGATATGGCCAAAACAGTGTAGACTGCGCAACCCTTCTTAAAAATCCGAATTTTAAACAATTAATTCCCAAAAAATTATAGAAGCATCCACCTTAGTCAACATTCTCGTAAATCTGCACAACTAAGCAAAACACATCAAAACTACAAGAAACTTGAGTCCAAGACAATCAATTTAAGCCAATTTAGAATGTTTCAAGTGGATATAAAATCCACTTATCACACCCCCAAACTTAAACCGATGCTTGTCCTCAAGCATAAACAATTACACTATCTAACTAACTAGTACCACTTCCGTAGGTGATCACGGTTGCATTTGGCATATGCAACAAGCCCTTTAAACCCCTAGGCAGCCCTAGTGGACGAGTAATGTCTCGTGAGGGCCTATAGCGAATGTACCCACAAAATCCATTTAACCTAATGCAGTGCAATGCATGAATGCAACTAAATGAAAATGCAATTAATCTAATCTACCATACCTTCAAATCCTCTCATGCCATATCAACTTAAGAATCAAAGTAAATACGCAATGTCTTGGTGTCGAAAGTGCAAGTATTCACATAGTCTACTCAATGAACATGCATAAGTTCTCACAAGCCCATGTCAAGTGTAAGAATAAGTTAGTAAACATGCTAAGCCTACAAGAGTACATCTTTGAGACAAAACTCAGGATCTCATACGCAAAAACAAGCAAACACTCACAATCCACTCACAAAAGAATAATCACTCGAGAACAAGGGTAAGTGTATCACTCAATTCCAACAAAATCATAAGCATGCTTGACATTTGGTATCAATCTAACTCTTAACAAAAATACATCAATGACGATAATCAAAAGGTCTTTAATTGGGTTGTAACGGGGCTAGGGACAAGGTATGTCAAATAAGCCAAAACAGGTGAAGTGTCAAAAGCTAGTAAGTACCATAATAAATCATACACAACACCCTATTCCTCCCCACATAATTTTTACTAAAACAAATACTCGACTAGTCGACTGAAATAGGATCGCAACAACACAAACATGCTCTCATACTTTATATTTTTTTTTCTTTTTTTCTTTTTTTTCCCTCTTTTTTTTCTCTTTTTTTCCGAGAGCTAAATAGAACACAAACAATAATATAAACAATAACAATGATCCCATAATTTTATTACATATGTCGACTATCAAGTAAACAACCAAACCCAATCTCAATATTTTCCCCAAAAGTATGACCAACAATAAACCTTCCTTGCACACCTTATTACTCCCTTAAGCACTCTACTAGCCTTTGACAATGTAGGTTCAAATTAATGTAAGGCCAATACAAGAAAAAGGTCTCGGCAAGTAATGTGGTATGTCACCGAAAAAATAGGATTAAGCTCAACGGGTTAACTAATTGATCATGTAAACATGGTATGGTAATATGGGAAAATATGCGGTTATTCCTAAATGCCTTTATCATTTTAATCGTCAAATAATGTTATGCGTTTCAAGAAAGACCTCAAACAACTGCTAGCAATGCAAACAATCCGTGGACACTCAAGCAAACGAATAAATTGCAAATATGCATTAAGGCTCAAAAACTCACTTGGTGGAAAAACATACTCAATCCCAAGCAACCATCTCTCTAACGCACCAACTTGTATTCAAAGCATGCAAACTAAATCATCTTGCACATATTCATGTCCTTCTAATCACTTACAACATTCAATAAGTCTACTAGCTTCAACTTACTAGTGTATGCACAAGAACAAAACATATCACTTCTCAATCAAAAGCGTCAACAACACAAAATTCCTATCAAGCATGGGTGCAAATGCAAACTATTATGGACTCACATGATATACGAACATCAAAACAGAATGTCCTATATGAAACAAACGTAGATAACACGAACATAAATGCATAATTTACTACTACCAATATGCAAAGCATGAAATCCTACATGAACAAATAATACAACAACAACTACTAATCCCTCAAACCACCCCCAAACTTGAAAAATTCAATGTCCGCATTGAATGGAAGTAAATACATGGGATAGTAGAAAACATACCTCGTCATCTGAGTCCTCACCCTCCTCGAATGAATCTGGTGGAGGTTACTGTGCACGAGCTCCATAGACTGACCACCTTGTCTGAATACTACAAAACCCACAATTGACAAGAACACAAATTCGTAATAAAAATAAGATTAGAGAAAAGATTTACCCAATACGAATCAAAGAGGTGAACTTACAATTAATTCCACTTTAGAATTGAATTTTTAGAGATTTAAATAAATAGAAGAGGAATTGGATTTGTATGTATAGTTGTGTATATAATAAAAATAAAAATAATAATAATTATAATAATAATAAGAATAATAAATAATAATAATAAATATAATAATAATAATAATAATAATAATAATAATAATAATAATAATAATAAATAATAAGAATAATAATAAATAATAAATATGAATAATAATAATAATAATAATAATAAAATATGAATTAGAAAAGAAATTGGTTTAGAATTTTGAAGAAAAGATGGGGGGTTTTTGAAATAGAAATAGGAAAAGAATTAGAGAGACTGGGGTATAAATAGAATGGGGGTTGAAATTTTTTTTATATATGTACACGCAAATAGGCGCACAACAGTGAACAGAAGCTGCTGAAAATTTTTCTGAAAATCTGAAACACGCGCAACTTGCGCGTCTGGAAAGCAAACCGCGCTGATATCAGTTGCGCTAGCGCAACTTGCGCAACAGCCGGGCAAACTGCCTTCTGTCCAGTAACGCAACCGCAAGTTGCGCAATAGGCGTGCAATCTGCCATGAAACGCAGGCTCCTCCTGCGTTACACACCAAAAATCCGATTTTTTTTTTCACAACACTACTACTCTTTTTTTTTTTACTAATGCATGGGTTGCCTCCCACCAAGCGCTTCTTCAACGTCAATAGCTTGACGTTACTTCCTCAACTCATGGCGGTTTCAAAAGAATAACTGAACCGTTCTCAACAGACAAACCATTCATATGAACGTTGACATCTTTGTTGCTTGCTCCCAACACCACCTTTCTTTCACTCTTCATCTTGATTTTTCCACCCAACGGCCTAATCTTCTTCTTTTTCTTCTTCACACCTCTAAGGTTCTTCTCTGACTCAACTGGATTAACAAAAATTTCTTCTTCCTTATCATATGCTTTCCACCTTCGTAACACGTTATCATGCCCCTCTTCAAAAATCACTAGCTCATTATTCAAAAGGACATACCTCAAATGTGGTGGAAGTTTCCCAAGCTTTACTTTCGAAAGATCACGAACCGAAGAACTGTCAATGGAATCAGTGATGGGATGCTTTAACACATGCATGTCAGATTTTTCGCTCAATAACTGATCAAACTTCTTTCTCTGACCCGTATCAACTATTTCCACACTGCAACACTCTTCATCCTCTGTTGGAAATTTCATAGCCTTGAACACATTAAAGGTGACACTCTGATCTTGCACCCTCATGGTGAGTTCCCCTTTCTGCATATCAATCAAAGTCTTTCCTGTAGCCAAGAACGGTCTTCCCAAGATTATGGGAATCTTCTTGTCTTCTTCAAAATCTAGAATCACAAAATCAGCTGGGAAGATAAGCTTATCAACCTTCACCAAAACGTCCTCCACTATGCCTCTAGGATATGTGATAGATCGATCAGCCAACTGCAAAGAGATGTTAGTTGGATTTGGCTCCGGTAGACCAAGTTGCTTGAAAACAGACAAGGGCATGAGATTAATACTAGCTCCCAAATCACATAAACACTTGTTGAAAGAAAGGTTGCCAATAGTGCATGGAATAGTGAAACTTCCCGGATCTTTCAGTTTAGGAGGCAACTTCTGTTGCAGAACAGCACTACACTCCTCCGTCAATGCCAATGTTTCAAAATCTTCCAACCTTCTCTTCCGTGACAAAATATCCTTCATGAACTTAGCATATCTCGGCATCTGCTCCAATGCTTCAACAAAAGGAATGTTAATGGACAGTTTCTTGAAGACATCCATAAATTTTTGAAACTGTTTCTCTTGACTTTTCTGCAAACGTCCATGAAATGGCGGAGGTGGATAGATCTGATTATTCTTTGAAGATTGCTCCGCAGTAGACTTTTCAACAGGTTTTTTGCTCTTCTCACCATCTAGCTGATCAGCCACTAAATCAGATTTCTCAATTTCTGGCACTGCAGATTTTTCAACCTGCTGATTCTGAACATCTTCATCTTCTTCAGTTGCTACATTAGAGTCTCTCGTGACTTTTCCGAATCTCAAAGTCACTGCTTTCACCTGCTCATGGACCTCCCTCTTGCCTGGATTACCCATTGTATCACTTGGAAGAGTTCCTTGTTGCATATTTACCAAGGCACTTGTAATCTGCCCCATCTGATTCTCCAAGATCCTTTGAGAAGCTTGCAGGTTCTTCACCATCATCCTCAAATCATCCATCTCTGATTTTTCATTAGAAGATTGCCCCACATGAGCCTGAGGCTGTTGCTGCTGAAATCCCGGAGGTTGATATGGTGGCCTTGGAGCATAAGGCTGTTGATAGCCTTGATTGAATGGCTGCGCTTGCTGATAAGGTTGTTGTGCACTTTGATTGTTGCTCCAGCTAAAGTTGGGATGATTCCTATTGTTAGGATGATAAGTGGCTGGAACTGGTGCAGTAGGTCTCTGAAAATTACTCACGAACTGTGCTGATTCAGAAGAGATAGCACACTGATTCGTCTCATGTGCACCCGCACATAGCTCACAAACACTAGCCACCTACTGAACTCCATAATTAGCAAGAGAATCCACCTTCATAGCAAGAGCTTTCAACTGATCCGTAATCATTGCAGTTGTATCTACTTCAAAAATTCCTGCTGCCTTGCCTTGAGATAGCCTTTGGGTTGGATTTTGATATTTATTAGCAGCATCTAGCAAGGGCCTAGACTGTGCTCCCAACCCATTGTAGAACCCATTAATAACCATCCAATCAGGCATGCCATGATGAGGACACTTCCGTAGCATCTCCTTGTAGCGTTCCCAAGCCTCACACAAGGTCTCGCCAGATTGCTGTTGGAATTGAGTTAACTGGTTCCTTAATGCTGCAGTATTCGCCATAGGGAAGAATTTAGTAAGGAACTTTTGATCAAGATCTTCCAATGTAGTAATGGAACCAGGTGGCAAAGAGTGTAGCCAGCTCTTAGCCTTATCCCTCAGAGAGAATGGGAAAAGCCTCAACCTGATAGCATCATCAGTCACACCATTACATTTGAAAGTGTCGCAGATTTCGATAAAGTTCCGAACATGCATGTTGGCATCCTCCGTAGGAGCTCCCCCAAACTGGACTGAATTCTGCACCATCTGAATTGTGCCCGACTTGATCTCAAAATTGTTCGCTGCAATAGCTGGCCTAATAATGCAAGACTGGATGTCATTGAGTTTCGGCTGAGATAGTCCTTCAAAGCCTTAGCTGCTGCTGCTGCGTCACCCATCTCTACAGTAGTCTCAGTTTCTTCTATCTTATCCTCTAAATTCTCTACACGATCGTTTTCCGCCAGTTCTTCCAAACGAGCTTGTAAGCGTGTTCGCATACAAACTTAAATACCTGAAACACCACGAATCAAACAAACTAAGTAAGAAATCCGAGTCAGTGAACGCTAACGACCACTGATGACAAGCACATAAACTAAAATAAAAACATCGATGATCCCCGGCAGCGGGGCCAAAAACTTGTTATGCAAAATCACGCAAGCGCACGTTGTCACAAGTAATATATGATTAAATCAAGTTCGTTCCCATAGAGATCTAGAATGGTGTTCAATTCAATTAATGTACCTATGCACCGATGTATGGTTTTTATCCACTGCTAAGACAAATAACAATTTGGATTTTTATTAACTACTAAATTAATTATCAAACTAAAGATTAACTAATTAAAGAGATTAAAGTCGAATTACTAATATGAGAATAAAACATGGAATCCTAGTTTCATCATCTACTTCACTTAGAGTTGTAGCCTTTAATTAAAACATGCGATGGTTTTGATATCTGATCGAATAACACGAAAAGAGTAAAAGTTATCTCTCGGTATACTAGTACCAATCTACGCATACATCCACAAAAGAGATAGAAGATGAGTAGGCACCTATTATGTTTAGACCCTATATCTCTATAGAATTTGAAAACATAAAGGTTTAAGCACAAGTTATTCATAAAGATCACACAGTGCAGTATAAGTATTTTCATCTCACACCACGAATCATATTGATAAACAATTATGAACCTATGCTAGCATGGCAAGTTCTAAATCTCAAGATCCACTCTCGCTTCACAAGAGATTAACAATTCAATTTAGATGTTAGCTACGCATCTAAAAGCATTAAGATTAACCATACGAGGATATCAGTATTCACCACACATAAATCTTTAAGGCATGCAAACTACTAAGCTACATAGATAAATCCACTAGGATCCCATGACAACGATTAGTTCATAATTAAACCTTTCGTCACCATGGGATTTGATGAAAACATGGTAAATAACAAGATATGAAAGGAAGAAGTAATAATATTATAAAAATAAAGAGTTGAGAAAACAAATCTATAATCCAAAGTAACACAAAGGATGAAGTAGATCTAGATCCGTTGCTTGTCACGAGCGTTGAATCCTTCTCTCCTTTTCTCCCTTGCAGATCTAAGCTAGGTTACAATAATAAAGCTATGATAATGTGTATATCTATTACAATGGTATGATGTGTTTAAATAGGCTCTAAAAGTCTTGCCCAGCAAGAAAATACCAAAACAGAATTATAATAGAATTTCTGCAAAATACGTTTCCTAAACTGATTCTGTTTTTTAAGGAAAATTCGTAGCTGACTTTTCTTCAGATTTTCTGGAACGTCCTAAACGTAATTGGACCTCTGGACCACCTTAGAAGGATAGAGAATCTCGTTATCTTCGCGTGGACTGCTTACGGGCTGAAAACAGACTTCTAGAACTCAAGATATGGCCAAAACAGTGTAGACTGCGCAACCCTTCTTAAAAATCCGAATTTTAATCAATTAATTCCCAAAAAATTATAGAAGCATCCACCTTAGTCAACATTCTCGTAAATCTGCACAACTAAGCAAAACACATCAAAACTACAAGAAACTTGAGTCCAAGACAATCAATTTAAGCCGATTTAGAATGTTTCAAGTGGATATAAAATCCACTTATCAGGTTACAAGCTAGCTATATTATAATAAGATAAAGGGGTATAATTTGTAGTTTGGTTACCCCTTGGTTCCTCATTTTTGGTTATCCCCCATTCATAACCGTTAGATCTTCGACTCAAATAGATCATGACCGTTATATTATACAATACTAAAAGTTGGAGGTTTAAGGTTCGAATCCCGCCAACAACATTTTAATACAAAATTAATACTCCCTCTGTTCCAAAAAACCATTCTGGTTTTGACTTTGGTAACTGTTCATTATAAGCGACTGACTACTAATTTACGCATAATTTATAAGATAAAATATAGTCATGAGTGATCTTGTTGGATTCGTATTTATTAGTACTTTAATACAGTGAAGTTTTTATATTTAATACTAATACGAAATTAAAGATATTAACGATTAAAAGTGTGCGTTGGCAAACGTGTCCAAAGTAAACAGTAAACGTTTTTAGGAACGGAGGGAGTACTACATTATGTTATATAGATAGGTTGAAAGTTCGATTCCCACCAACAGTATATTAATTTAGATTTAATACTAAAAATTATTTATATACAAAGGTTTAAAATTTAAATTCTTCCAGCATATTAAAAATAATGTTTATAATATTATATATACTAAACTATAACTAAATTAAAAATAACCCGTGCTTTGCACGGGTTATAAGCTAGTACTCATAAATTTATGCTCTCGTTTATTTTTATGATTTATTAGGGATAAAATCGTTCAAATATTTTCACATATAATAGTAAAAAATGGTAGCCGGGGAGGAAAAATATAGATTGACAAAGATGATGTCGTCAAAGTCAATTAAGAAAGGTACTGAGTGGCCGAAAATTGGTCAAAAAAATCAAAGCGAGGAGGTAGGTGACGAAAAATAAGTAGACGTCTATCTCAAGTGGGTAAACGGACAGAAGTGAAAATAGATCTATAAAAATTTATTACAATATTTCTCTCTTTTAACAATTATGTCTATATATTAGTCAAATAGTCAGAATATGTTTATTATTAAATTGTTACAAAAAAGGATGAATGAAGTGTATAACATATTTTTACTCGATAAGAGTATAATATTTTATTTTAAGTATGAAAGGTACTGAGTGGCCGAAAATTGGTCAAAAAAATCAAAGTGAGGAGGTAGGTGACGAAAAATAAGTAGAAGTTTATCTCAAGTAGGTAAACGGGCGAAAGTGAAAATAGATCTATAAAAATTTATTACAATATTTCTCTTTTTTAAAAATTATGTCTATATATTAGTAAAATAGCCAGAATATGTTTATTATTAAATTGTTACAAAAATTGATGAATGAAGTGTATAACATATTTTTACTCGATATCAGTATAATATTTTATATATTTTAGGTATGAAAGGTACTGAGGTGGCCGAAAATTGGTAAAAAAAAAAAAAATCAAAGTGAGGAGGTAGGTGATCGAAAATTAGTAGAAGTTTATCTCTAGTAGGTAAACGTGCGGAAGTGAAAATAGATATATCAAAATTTTTTACAATATTCCTCTTTTAACAATTATGTCTATATTAGTGGAATGACCTGAATATGTTTATTATTAAATTAATATAAGAAATGATAAATGAGGTGTAAAACATATTTTTACTAAGCCAAAGAAGAATCTTACAACAACTTTTTAAAAATTATTTACTACATGCACAAATAATTCGCATGTTCTACTTTATTTAATATTTATTTTGTGATTTAATCAAGTTAAAATTATTAAAATGAATTGTACAGTTGTCTGCTTATTATGTTTAGTACAGGTGACTTTTAAAAATCATTTACTACATGTACAAATAATACGCATGTTTTACTATATTTAATATTTATTTTGAGATTTAATCAAGTTAAAATTATCAAAATGAATTGTGTTGTGTTTAGTACAGGCCAAAATGATTTTTTGACGAGAACTTTATACTAATTTAAAACATTATTTTGTGATCAATTAAATAATTTACATGTGAGATATAAATATTGTATTAATTTTTTAATTAAATAAAAGAACTGTAGTTGGGTTAGAAAGCGATATTATCAATTAGTTCGTAGATTTAATACAAATAATTATGAGATTAAGATCTATACCTATATTAATGAAAGATAGATATTTAAAAAGAGAATACTAAATTGTATAAAATACACAAATTATAATAATCGATTAGTTGAATTTAAGGACTATAAAAATGATTGAATTTAAAAAAGGTAAATTCAAAAAATAACTAATTAGATTGTATTTAAAAGAAATTCAAAATTATAGGTCACTAAAAGTGTTTTTAAAATAAGACTACATGAAATATACGTATACACAATCATATAATTGTTAGTAGTTACTTATGAAACTTTTATATATGATACATAAACAAATCATAGATCATGTATTTCATATTAACAATCAATATGTAAGAAAATACTTTATAAAAGTCGTGTGTTTCTGGATGGATACATCACTATCAATACCACCATTAACAACACATCGCTAACACCACTACCACCATCACTACCATACCACCACAATACCGTCACTATCACACAACAACACTAGAATCACGAGCGAAAATACTAAAACTTTTAATGGAATCACATCAACACCACCCTTTGCACTACCAAAAAAATTAAAATGAAAGCAGAATTACTCTACTTTCAACTTGAATCACCAAAAACTGAACCCAAATCACTAAAATTTTTAATGCAAATTACCAAAATTTCTAAAATTTGAAATTCTGATAGTGTTCGGAGGTGCTGGTGTTGATGGTCGGTAGTAAAGTGGGTGAAAACGACATCGATGGAGCTCTTTAAACTCGGATCTTATGTGAGAGGACAATAAACGAAATGAATGAACTAGCGGAGTAGGGTGGTTAGAATTCGATGATAAACGTGTTCGCAAGTTATTTTTAGAGTGTTGGTCGATTTGGTGACACGAAGAAATGGTTAAGTGAGGAAGGTGTATAGATGTATACACACAATGTATACAAGTGGAGAAGAGGTGGTGATGACATTGTTGTATTGTCGTAGATGGTGTAAAAAAATCTTCAAAAGTATTAGAGGTGGAAGGGTAAAGTTGGAGATGTAGGTTACATTTGAATGTGCACCACCATTTACACCACCAAAATCAAAGCATAATCAAAGAAAATTCAACTTGAATCACCAAAATTATACTAAAAGTTTTGAATACAAATTACCAAAAATTTCCAAATCTGAAATTTTGATAGTATTCGAAGGAGTTGGTGATGGCATTGATGGTGGTAGAGTGGGTGAGAACGACATCGGTGGGGATTTATAAACTCATTTATATTGTTAGAAGATGAAAAATGGAATGAATAAACTATCGAATGTGGGGTCGGGAATGTGGTTGGAACTCGGTGATATAAATGTTCATAAATTATTGCTAGAGTGATGATCGATTTGGTGACACGAATGAATGATTGAGTGAGAATGGTGTATATATGCACGCATTATACATTTGAGCATGAGATTAGTTCTCAGTCCTCATTATAATCCTCATTATAATATGAGTTATCATTTAAGCACTTTCCAATATATGTCTATACGTGAGTCTTCTAAGTCAAGGATAAATTTTTCAAAATACTTATTGTTCTGTCTTTCTAAACTAAATTTTTTTAATTTATTTATAAAAATGCATACGAATTCTTAAGTGTAAGTAAAATGTTATGATAATATCTGAAATTTAGGTAAGAAATTCGACTACTATTAATCTTCATAAAATATATATTTGATTAAATATATCACACTAATAACGTATAATATTTCAAAAATTATGAAATTACGAGTCATCTACTTCAAAAATTAAAAAAAAATGAATTACAAAAATTTAAATGGTGCCCGTGCTTTGCACGGGCTTTCATGCTAGTTAATGAATCAATTTTGAACATCACTTTTTGTTCAATTAGAAAATTCAATTCAAATTAATTCATTTTAAAAAAAAATTAAACTCTGCTCAACTCTATTGATTTACGATCCTACTAATCAATCACATGAACTACACGTATATCTTTATTTCTTTAATTCTGTTTGTTCTTTAGTACATGTTGTGAAAAAATTCCGCAACAACACCCCGAGAGTGTGACAGCCCGGGATTCCGGTGTCACGAACTAGTAACATGCATTGACTGATAATATAAAATAAAGTGACACTCTCACAAGGCTGGATCTTTTCACAAGTTTTGGCTTTTTAAAACAAGAATCTAAATTCAATTATTACAAACATCAACAAATCTAGTCCAAAAGTCTATCTGAGTACATTACCAACTGCAAATTTTAGAAGTATTATTACAACTCAAAACAACCTGTCAGTCCCGAAAGACTACTTAATGCCTGTACTCTCTCGTTGGTCCAGCTATCCGCTTATGGGTGGTTGGATAATCGAGAACCATCATTACCTGAGTCTGTAAGGTTAGAGGAATAAAGCAAGGTGAGCAAAGAAAGCTCGGCAAGTGATAGTTTTGAACAACAAATACTGAAACAGATAATATTTCTAAAACATTGATAATGAAACAGATATCTTTCAACAAAAAACTTTAATCACAAGACAGGTATTTTAAATCTAAAATCTTTCATCGCAGACTGGATATTTTATTGAAAACTTTATTTAAATGAAATTTAGACTAATGTCTCAAATTATAGATGTTGGAATCATTAGACGCTTTTCTCTAAGCCTAAGTTGGGGATCATCCACTTAGACCCGGAACCTCTGCACTATGCATTGGTTCCTATATAAATTATCGATCCGGATTCAATTCAATTAAAGCACTTATTGTCATTGGCTTTTTAATAAAATGGCACTTATTGACATTGGCCTGAATAGTGACCCACTGCCACTTGGCACTTATTGACATTGGCCTGAATAGTGACCCACTGCCACTTGGCACTTATTGACATTGGCCTGAATAGTGACACTACCACTTGGCACTTATTGACATTGGCCTGATTCTCAAAAATGCTGGGCCGGCGTCACGGTCCTCTTACGCAGTCATTCCAATTTCTATGGGAAAATAGGGAATTAGCACATAAAATACTTTTATCACTAATTATTTGTGTGTATCTAACATTAAGAACACACACACACACACACACACACACACACAAATATATATATATATATATACTCGATCATCATTATCGGGGTGTATCTCCCATTTAACAATACACATTCACTATATAAGTATCACTATTATCAACATCTCTAGATCATTTATAAAATATCAAGACTAAAAATGGAAATTCTATGTATTAAACAGTAAAGATTTTGCAGTAAACAATAACAGTATGATTTAAGGACCATGCTTGTATCATAATTCTAAATAAGTCACTTGAATGATAAGTGAGGATAGTAGCACTTGCCTGGTAGAAGGAGTAGCACTGGATGAAAAGAAAGAAAGCCCTAGTGTAACCGAGCGTTTGGCTCTGCTAACTCTGTACTAAGAATCCTTAAAATATAAAAATCAATCTTGTGTTAATCGTCTGATTAGTTGCACCAACTAATATAAGTAACGACTCGATTCCCTAAAATCTACCCTTTCGCAATATAACAATTAGACAGTGATAAGCAGTTAACACTTAACCAAAACATGTAATCACATAATTAAATTTGAAATAGGATGTAGTTTTATTATGCTAACCACACAATTAAACAAGTAAGCACATAATTGAATTCAAATATCTTTTAGCAAAATATCTGATTTCTTATTGTATAATTAAAATATCCTTTTAAAACTAATTTACCAAAATTAATTATTAATCAATAAAAGAATTTATGTTTTAAAGAAAATAATATACATACATATATATATATGTATATATTCAATTTATTTTCAAATAAATTTAACTAATAATTAATAAATAAAATTAATTGATCAATCATAAATTAATCAATCAATTAAATTAATTAAATCATCAATTAAAGTAAATAAAAATAATAATAAGACTAATAATAATAATAAATTAATTAAAGACAAGTTTTCTTTTTACTATAAATTTAACCAAACATATCACAAATGTAGTATACAAGGTGATTATTTAAAAACTAATGCCTCTGCAAGGACTACATCTATATTTTATATACCTAATATTAATCACATAATAATATACACATAACAATATTTATATTACCCACTAACAAACAAAACTTGATTAACACCACAATCCCTCAAAATAGAGCTTCACAAGCCAAAACATCTGCCCGAGAACCTCATTACCAACAAGCAATCTTAAAAAAACAACTTACAAATATACCTATTCATCTTACCATAAAACTAAAGATTGATACACCAATTTCAAAATCAAGGCTCAAATTTAAATATAACTCAAGTATAAAAATTCACAAACAAAATTGTAATACTAGTTTCAAAAACAAAACTCAACACATATACCCAATAACAAAGTATACTTAATCACCTAATTCATTAACCATATTTAATTAGATATTTTATCACAAAAGAAGTCATTTTAAGTCCTTTATAAACAATTAAAATTAATTTAAAATCAATCAAATATAATTGTCCAATTAATAATTAATTAAGTGAGCAATTATATCTATTAATTGTAAATTAAAATTAATTATACTAAATAAGATTTAAAATTTGAATAGAATAAATAAATAGATAAATAACCAAAAATGATTAACTAAATAATAAAATAATTATTTAGATAAATTTAGAACTCATAAAAAATTTTGAAAAACGTTGAAATATACATATATTTGCACATCAGACCACCACCTCTGGCTTGGCATGTATACAACTATCTGCATGCCCCAACCAGGACCTTTAAGCTTAGCATGTATTGTACACTTAAACATTTTTATGAGTAATGCATAACCACAAGAAATTTTCAACTATAGTACATACTATTCTCAAAAGGAACACTACAATTGTTAACAGTTTGCTTGCTGCTAATCTAAGGAGCTATACAAAGTCTCAGGTACTAACAACTAAGCAACAGATTGAAATTCCAGGACAGTTTAACCATTTCCAGTAATTCATCTAGTATCAATTCTCAAGTATAGTCAGAGGACACACAAGTCCACAAGTCAGAAGCACACAATGACACAGTAACTTAATAGGCTTAAGGCTTTAAAAACCACAGCTGACAACCCACATCACATTCTGTTATCTTAATATTCAATCAAATGTTGCAACTTTTTGGTGAACTCAAACGACTCCCGACATCACAGTCATTTCAGTACATGAAAACACAATTCAAATTTGCAGCAACAATAATACAAGTAACACAATCTCTGATCGACAACCGAGAAAAGCAAAGAATCCTGCTAGTCAAAACAAAACAGTCCATGAAAAGAAAAAAAACAGAATTCTGGCAACACCTTCTTTGAAAACAGAGCAGTCTAATAATCAACCCAACAACAAAGCTATGATATACACTGTAAATTGACTATCCTCAACTTTAACTATACCAAGTTCATCTAATACTATTATATATATTTTCAACATTCAAATAAATTTTAAATAACTTAAACCATTAGCATACAACCTTTGAACACCAGAAAGATTATTATAACTAATGTAATAAGATCACACAACATGAACCAAAGAATTATCAATCTTGAATACTTAGGAAATTCGTGAGTGCCCGTGACACTAAAGAATGAGGAGGGGACAACAACTTGTATAACTAAAGGTAACATGACTCGTTAACAGTCTGTAAGGTTTCAGGAACAGTAACCGATTACTTACACAACCATTAATAATTCAACTATGGGCTCCGGTCCCTGGCAAACGTATGCCAGAGACCTCTTATTCAACATACAGCTTCTGGACCGTTGGATGGTTGATCCAACGGTCAAGGTTTAAAAAAAATTGTACCGTACCGCATAAACTTTATGCGGTACGGAGAAATTGTTGGTTTCGATCATCAATACGCAGCGGAAACAGTAAAATAAAAATCGAAACCAAGCCCCGGATCCATGTATAATATATCGAATAATCATGGGGATAGAACGTTTACCTTATCGAAGCTTTACGTACAAAGAACGATGGAGATGCAAGCCTCCCACGATTACTGAGCACTCCTCTTCGAAGCCCCCTCTACGGTATCCACACGAACACCTTCAAGAACCCTCACGATCTTGTCCGGAAGAGAGGTACTAGCCTCTAATGAAAATATGAGAAATAAGTCTAGGTTTTTAGGTTGTGCGGCTTCTCTGTGTTTTTCCACGTTCAAAATCCTTCACCCCATATCTTTATATATAGGATAGTGTAAAGCCAAAAAACCCATGTCAAAATCTATCCCATATATGATTTAATTAAATAATAGAATAAAATCCTATTATTTAAATAAATAATAATTAAGTCATACTCAATTATTAAAATCATAAAAACATATCTCATATATCCTTGCATTTTATTATAGCTTAATTAAGTCTCACTTAATTAATATAATAAAATCCATCTTTATCATTAATTAATTTAAATTCATAATTTAAATTAATTCTTCCTTTAAATGTTCTATGTGTGACCCTATAGGTTATTATTTAATTGGCAATAATTTTATTCTCCAATAAAATTATAAACAATGAGCGGCATCTAGTAATACATCATTGCTACCCAATTAAATAATAATTAAATCGTGATTCGATAAAACCTTTCGTGATTAATGTTTCCGTGTAATATAATCCCTTTAACCAAATATTATAGATTAAACTTTGTCATCCTCTTCATAATTTAATCCAGGTTTACTTGATCCATGAGTAGACTATTAACAACAAATCATTATTTGAGCACGGCCATGCATTTTATAGTCTCACTCAATCAAGAGGCCAATAATATCTCTCCTAATTATAGGAGGGTTAAATCCTTTATCTATCATTCATATTTCTCATACGACTCATAATATACCCGATGTCCACTTTTATCATTACCCGGTCAAAGATAACTTTTAATGTAGTCAAAGTATATTAATCCTCGTATAGAAATATAATGATCTCAAGTCAAAGGATCATTACACCATTACCACTGTGAGTAATTCTTATGACTTTATTAAACATGAAGAATCTCACTTTGGGTCTGTCCAGTACCATGTACTCCTACATGTACCTATGTATTGACTTTAGTATCTCCATACTTATAACCAATGAGATGTGGTTATCTGTCAAACAACATACTAGTCTATATATATATATATATATATTATTATTGTCCTGATATAATAATAATCAACTAGGGACCTTTAAGAATATGATATATTATATAATCTCAAGTTCAAGTCATGTACTTAAACTATACAATATGTATCATGATTCTAAGGACATTTATTATGCTAACAAATATATCGCAGTAATTAAAGTCATAATAAATACATTTATTTAATAATCAAATGACATAAGGTTTATTTAAGAAACAATGTATTGCCTCTAGGGCACCTACACTAACAATCTCCCATTTACACTAGAGCCAATCACCCATGTATCTAATACCCATGGAACTAGTGTGACCGTCGTGCTTCTGCTGCGACAGGCCTTTGGTCAGTGGATCTGCAATGTTATCATTTGTATGCACTTTACATATATGTATTTCACCCTTTTCATTAATCTCTCGTATGAGGTGATATCTCCTGAGTATATGTTTGGATCGGGAGTGCGATCTAGGCTCTCTAGCCTGTGCGATGGCCCCATTATTATCGCAGTATAGATCAATGGGATCTGCAATCGATGGAACCACTTCCAAATCAGAAATGAATTTTCGAATCCAAACAGCCTCCTTAGCCGCTTCACAAGCTGCAATGTACTCAGCCTCCATTGCAGAATCAGCTACAGTTTCTTGTTTTGAACTCTTCCAGCTTACAGCACCTCCATTTAGACAAAACACAAAACCAGACTGTGATACAGTATCATCCCTGTCTGTTTGGAAACTTGCATTGGTGTAACCTTTTACAACCAGTTTCTCCTCTCCTCCATACACCAAGAATGAATCTTTAGTCCTTTTCAGGTACTTTAGAATATTCTTGATTGCCGTCAAGTGACCTTCACCTGGATTAGACTGGTATCTGCTCGTCATGCTCAAATCATACGAAACATCTGGGCGAGTACATACCATTGCATACATGATAGATCCAATTGCTGATGCATATGGAACTTTATTCATGTGGTCCTTCTCATCTAATGATTTCGGACACTGGTCTTTAGAGATCGTTATCCCTTGAGACACAGGGACATATCCCCTTTTAGCATTTTGCATACCAAAACGATGCAAAACCTTATCAATGTATGTACTCTGACTTAGACCGATCATCCTTTTAAATCTATCTCTATAGATCCTCATTCCTAGAATGTAGGTTGCCTCTCCTAAGTCTTTCATAGAGAAATTACTCCCTAACCAAGTCTTAACAGCCTTTAGAGAAGGTATGTCATTCCCCATTAGTTGTATGTCATCAACATACAGTACTATGAATGCTACATGGCTCCCACTAACCTTCTTGTAAACATAAGGTTCATCCTCGTTTTGAATAAAGCCATACTCCTTGACTGTTTCATCAAAACGAATATTCCATCTCCTAGAGGCTTGCTTCAATCCGTAAATGGATCGACGTAATTTACATACCTTGCCAACATTCCTTGGATCGACAAAACCTTCAGGTTGTGTCATGTACACATCCTCTTCTAGGCTCCTATTAAGGAAAGCTGTTTTGACATCCATTTGCCAGATTTCGTAATCATGGAATGCTGCAATTGCAAGCAAAATCCGTATGGACTTAACCATGGCAACTGGTAAGAAAGTTTCATCATAGTCAATACCATGAATTTGTTTGAACCCTTTCGCAACCAGTCTTGCTTTATAGATCTGAACATTTCCTTCCATGTCAGTTTTCTTCTTAAAAACCCACTTGCACCCTACAGGTTTTACCCCTTCAGGTGGATCAACCAAATCCCAAACTTGGTTTTCGTACATGGAATCCATCTCGGATTTCATGGCTTCAAGCCATCTCTTAGAGTCTGGACTGTTCATAGCATCTTGGTATGTGAGAGGCTCATCTTCATCTATGAGCATCAAATCCCCACATTGAGTCAAAAGAAATCCATATCTCTCTGGCTCATAGCGAATTCCACCAGATCTACGAACAACTTGTGTTTCTTGAGCATTATTGTTATTCTGCTCTTGTTCCATCTCAGGTTCAATGCTATTTTGTGGTTCTTAATCTTCATCAAGATCTATAGTTCTCCCACTGTTTCTTTTGGAAACAAAATCCTTTTCCATGAAGACAGCATCTCGAGCAATGAACACTTTCTGCTCGGAAGGACTATAAAAATAATACGCCTTTGTTTCTTTAGGGTATCCCACAAAATTGCACTCTTCGGATTTAGGTCCAAGCTTGTCAGATACTTGTCGTTTTACAAATGCCTTGCATCCCCAAACTTTCATAAAGTTCATGCTTGACCGTTTCTCCTCCCATATCTCATATGGAGTCTTTTGAACCTTCTTAGTTGGAACACGGTTAAGTGTGAAAGCCGATGTTTCTAGAGCATAACCCCATAAACTTATTAGAAGATCTGCATGACTCATCATCGATCGTACCATGTCCAACAGGGTACGATTTCTCCTCTCTGAAACTCCATTCCATTGAGGTGTACCTGGCGGAGTGAGTTGTGATACATGATGTGTTAAATTATGTCTAACCGCAAGCGCACGGTATCAATTGTAGTAGATACTAGCAAATACGGGTCGAATCCTCAAGAAGACAGTTTCAGTTTCAATTCAGTTGCTATCAATTGTTTCTAGTCACAACGATTGTTTGAGAATTTTATTAACTACTAAAACAAATTTAACAAAGTTTTAAATCAATTAATTAAGGGATCTAGGGCAATTCAGGTTCACCATGCTTACACCAAACAAATCACAAAAGTATAGATTTTCAATGGGATTAAGTAATTAAAGCAATGGTTAATCTTTTTCAAGTATTAATACTCTCATAATATCTAATGATGCTTTCACAATCACCCTCAATTCCGCTAATTGTATGTAAGCCTCTAGTAGTAAAATCTTTCGATCTATTACTCCTATTGCAATCAATTAATCCGTGATATTGCGCAATTACACAAATTAAGAATTAGAACATATCAATCAGAATTACTCTTTACCCATCAATCTACTAATCAAATTAAGCCCAAATCATGGTGCAAACATGGCTCCCCTTAATACCCTAGATTTAAACTACTCACTCATTCTAGGATTAAAACTAACAATAATAATCAAGAAAGCCATAATAAACATGTACTAATAAACAAGATGAGATAAAGAGTACCTTAAACTTTGTATTAACGAAGAACAATGAAGATCCAAATTAAACCAAGTGCTTACAAAGGAAGAGATGAAGGGAGCAAAGAATAAACCAAAACCCTAGCTTTTTGTAAAAATACGTATCTATCTCTCTCTTCCCACGTTTTTTCTCTTTTATAATAAAACTCCCCAATAAAATCTGATCTCTATCTCCTAATAAAAGTATTTTTAATATCCTAATCAATTTACAAAAAGATATCCATAATTAAATAGGATTTTCTTGTAAAATTCATCACTTATTTTTCTCCTCTGTTTATGGGCTCTTCCAGTTTGATTTTGCTTACTGGACCACCTCTTAATTAAAGATAATTCCCTAAGCTTCGCGTGGACAGCAAGATCGTCAAATTCTGACTTCTGGAACTCAAGATATGGCCCAAACAGTGCAGGCAGCCCGTGTAGCCCAATAATACGAATTTTCTCCTATTTTATCTCCAAAATAGCTGTTTTTGCTCCAAATCCTTCCAAGTCATGAATTCTTTATTTCCTACAATAAAACAATCAAATCTATTAAATAAAAATCCAAATCAATGCAAAACACAATAAATATGAGAATAAAATCATCTAAAATATATATAAAATATACTCTATCAAACATCCCCACACTAAGCATTTGCACGTCCTCGGGCAAATAAGTGAAATAAAAACTAAGTCCTAACAAACATCACTTTCGTAGATGACACGATTGCATTGAGCATATGCAACAAGCCGTTAAACCCCTAGGCAGCCCTAGTAGGACGAGTGTTGTCTCGTGAGGGTTTATAGTGAATGTACCCACAAAATTCATCCAACCATGCAAAAGATCAATGCTAACACAACACCACACACACAAGTCCTCTCATGCCAGATCAACTTAAGAATCAAAGCAAACATACGATGTCTTGGTGTTGAAAGTGCAAGTATTCACGTAGTCTACTCAACCAACATGCAGAAGGTCATAAAAATTCATGTCAAGTGTAAAAATCGTTGGTAATCATGCTAAGCCCACAAGAAATACATCTTTAAGTCTAAACCCGGGATCTCTTATGCCAAAACAAGTAATAACTCACCTTTCACTCAAAAACGAATATTCACTCAAGAACAAGGTTAAGTGTATCACTCAATTCCAACAAAATCATAAACACAACTTGACACTCGCAATCAATCTCACTCTCAACACAACATACATCACTGATGACAATCAAAAGGTCTTTCTTCGGGTTGTAATGGGGCTAAGGACAAGGTATGTCAAGTAAAGCTAAAACAGGTTAATATGCCAAAAGCTAGTACCCAACAATATAATTCATTCCATTCCCTTTCTACTAAAACCACAAATACTTCCCCACACTTGGATTTTTCAATAACCCTTACATAATAACTTGACTAGTCGAATGAAGAAGGATCATACAAACATAGGAATGCTCTCAAATTTATTTATTTTTTTCTTTTTTTTTTCTTTTTTTTCTATTTTTTTTTCTTTTTTTTCTTTTTTTTTTCTTTGAGAGCTAAGGAATAAACACAATGATCCATAGATGTTTTTATGAATTTCGACTAACAAGCATCAACCCAAAATCAATATTCCCCAAAAGTATGATCATCAATAAAACCCCCCCCTTTTGCACACCTTATTACTCCCTTAAGCACGATACTAGCCCTTGACAATTTAGGATCAAAAATTACTGTAAGGCCAATAGAATAAAAAGGATAATGGCAAGTAATGTGGTGTGTCACCGAAAGAATAGGATTAGGCTCAAAGGGTTAACTAATTGATCATGTATAAAAGGTGTGGAAATATGGGAATACGAGGTCAAACCTAAGTGCCTTTATCATCTCATCATCAAGTAATGTCATGCATTTCAAGAAAGATCTCAAGTAAGTGCTAGCAATGTAAACAACATGTGGACACTCAAGCAAACGAAAAATCATGCAAAAGATATGCATATAGGCTCAAAACTCACTTGGTGTGACAAAACATAATCAATCCCAAGTAACAAGACTCTCTAACGCACCTACTTGTACTCAAAGCATGAAAACCAAGTTATCTTGCACATATTCATGTCATTCTAATCACTTACAACATCCAATTAAGTCTACCAGCTTCAACTTGCTAGTGTAAGTGTGTGCACAAGAACAAAGCACGTCACTTCTCATACAAAAGCGTCAATAAACACAAGAATTCTACGCATGCATGGGTGTATCAAGCAAAATACAACAACTAATCAAATTGCATGGCTAGAATTATTTTTGGTATTTTTAATTTTTTAAATTTTTTTTTTGGAATTTTTTTTTATATATATATACACTACGTTGAGAACACCGAGAACACCTCCCCACACTTAAGCGGTTCATTGTCCCCAATGAACTAATGAACAAGATACAAAACTACAACTAAAAACAAAATAAAACTACACTAAAAAGAAAAGAAAAAAAAACTCCCCTGGAATCAAGGTGTCGGGTGTAAAAACAATCCCTCATTTGCTTAGGAGCCACCCACGCACCACCAACAACCACCAAGAAATATCCTACGAAAAATACCCAATTAACAAAATTAATACAAAACCCCAAATTGACAAGAACACAAATTCGTAATAAAAAGAAAATAGAGAAGAGATGTCCCAACTACGAATCAAAGAGGTGAACTTGCAATTAATTCCTCTTTAGAATTGAATTTTTAGAGATTTAAAGAAAATAGAAGAGGAATTGGATTTGTATGTACAGGTGGGTATATAATAATAATAATAATAATAATAATAATAATAATAATAATAAAATAATAATAATAATAAATAATAATAATAAATATAATAAATAATAATAATAATAATAATAAATATGAATAATAATTATAATAAAAATAATAATAATAATAATAATAATAATAAGTAATTATAAATAATAATAATAAATAATAATTATAAATAAGAATTAGAATAGATATAGGTTTAGAATTTTTGGTGGAGAGATGGGAGGTTTTGGAATTGAAATAGGAAAAGAATTAGGTGTAAAGGGGGGAGTATAAATAGAATGGGGTGTAAGATTTTTTTTTTTATATATATAACAGACAACAGCGCAACAGTACTTGAACAGCGGTTGAAAAAAATCTTTTCTCCTGGAACACGCGCAACTTGCGCGATTGAGAGGCAAACTGCGCCCATTGCAGATGCGCCAGCGCAAGTTGCGCAATAGGGGGCAATTTGCCTCAAGACCAGTTGCCCAGGCGCAAGTTGCGCGATAGGGGCGCAATTTGCCCTGAAACGCAGGCACCTCCTGCGTTACACACGAAAAATCCGATTTTTTGATTATTTTTTTTTTCAACACCACTCAAATTTTATTTTTTTTTTCAACAAGGCTTGGGTTGCCTCCCAAGAAGCGCTTTTGTTTAATGTCGTTGGCTCGACTCAACTGGTTCAGATCTCCGTGGAGGGGTTGTCAAGATAAATCACTTCCATCTTTCCTACGAATGCACCATCCACATATAATTTAAGGCGTTGACCGTTGACCTTAAATTTTGTCCCATCTCGTCCCATAACTTCAATAGCACCATAAAATTTGACATCGGTGACAGTAAAAGGTCCAGACCATCTTGATTTGAGCTTCCCTGGAAAAAGTCGAAGTCTGGAATTGAACAACAACACCTTGTCACCAACCTGAAAATCTCTTCTCTGGATCATTTTATCATGCATCTTCTTCGTTCTCTCCTTGTAAAGCCGAGAATTGTCATAAGCATCAAATCAAAGCTCATCTAACTCATTAAGTTGAAGAAGTCTCGCTTGCCCCGCAGCCTTCAAATCCATGTTGAGTTCTTTAATAGCCCAAAAGGCGCGATGTTCCAACTCCACTGGCAAGTGACATGCTTTACCATAAACCAACCGATAAGGAGTGGTTCCTATAGGTGTTTTATATGCCGTCCGATAAGCCCACAAAGCATCATCTAACTTCAAGTACCAATCTTTCCTTGACTTTGCCACCATCTTCTCCAAAATGTTCTTAATTTGGCGATTAGAAACCTCCACTTGGCCGCTTGTTTGAGGGTGATATGCAAGAGCAACCTTGTGAGTAACGCCATATTTCTTCAACAAAGTTTCAAACTGTCGATGGCGGAAATGAGAACCACCATCACTTATCACTGTTCTAGGAACTCCAAATCGAGGGAATATGATATTCTTGAAAAGCTTCATAACCACCTTGGAATCATTGGTTACTGATCCAACTGCTTCAACCCACTTGGACACATAATCAACTGCAACTAAGATGTATCTCATCCCACAAGAGCTTGGGAAGGGTCCCATGAAATCAACACCCCATACGTCAAATATCTCGACTTCAAGAATACCGGTTTGAGGCATCTCATGGCGTTTAGAAATATTACCCGTCCTTTGACATGCATCACACGCCAAACAGAAAGCACGAGCATCCTTAAATAGAGACGGCCAAAAGAAACCGGATTGTAGTACCTTAGCAGCAGTTTTGGAAGGACCATGGTGACCTCCACATGCGAGAGAATGACAATGCTTGAGAATGTCAAGTACTTCGAACTCAGGGACACATCTACGAAAGATTCCATCAGCACACTTGCGATACAAGAAAGGGTCATCCCAAAAATATTGTTAGCATCGTGATAAAACCGCTTTCTTTGCTGATAAGTCAATTCTGGAGGGTGAGATCCACTAACACAGAAATTTGCAAAATCTGCATACCATGGAGTTTGCGTAGCAACCGAAAACAAGTGATCATCTGGAAAAGAATCGTCAATAGGAGTACTTGACGCAATATCTGATTTGAAACGCAACCGTGAAAGATGATCCACAACCACATTCTCAGCACCCTTCTTGTCTTTGATTTCCAAGTCAAATTCTTGGAGTAACAGAATCCAACGAATAAGCCTTGGCTTTGCTTCTTTCTTCGCTAAAAGATATTTAAGTGCTGAATGATCAGTATGAACAATGACTTTGGAGCCAATGAGATATGCTCGGAATTTGTCAAGAGCGTAGACCACAGCTAGAAGTTCTTTCTCAGTCGTAGCATAATTGACTTGAGCTTCATCCAAGGTTTTACTTGCATAGTAGATGGCGTGCAATACCTTGTCTTTCTTTTGACCAAGAACTGCTCCAACTGCATAATCACTTGCATCACACATGATTTCAAATGGAAGATTCCAATCTGGAGATTGAATGATTGGTGCACTTATCAAAGCTTCCTTAATCCTGTTAAAAGACTCCAAACAAGCGTCAGTAAACACAAAGGTGGCATCCTTAAGCAACAATTGAGTGAGGGGTTTTGCAATTTTTGAAAATCTTTTATAAAACGACGATAAAAACCCGCATGACCAAGGAAACTCCTCACTCCCTTGACATTAACAAGAGGAGGAAGTTTCTCAATCACCTCAATTTTTGCTTTGTCAACCTGGATGCCACGTTCAGAAATCAAATGACCAAGTACCACTCCTTCATTGACCATGAAGTGGCACTTTTCCCAATTCAAAACCAAATTCACCTCTTCACAACGTTTAAGCACTTTAGAAAGATTATGCAGATATACATCAAAATCAGACCCATAAACACTAAAATCATCCATAAATACTTCCATGATAGACTCTATGAAATCAGAAAATATGGCAGTCATGCAACGCTAAAAAGTAGCAGGGGCATTGCACAAACCAAAAGGCACTCTACGATATGCAAAGGTACCATATGGGCAGGTAAATGTAGTCTTTTCTTGGTCATCAGGATGTATAGGGATCTGAAAGAACCCTGAATATCCGTCTAAATAGCAAAAGTACTTATGCTTAGCAAGTCTTTCTAACATCTGATCAATGAAAGGGAGAGGGTAATGGTCTTTTCTAGTAGCAGTGTTTAACTTACGGTAATCAATGCACATTCGCCAACCGGTGACAATTCGAGTGGGAATTAATTCATCTTTATCATTCTTAATTACCGTTGTTCCTCTTTTCTTAGGGACTACCTGAACTGGGCTTACCCATTTAGAATCAGAAATTGGGTAAATGATGCCCGCATCTAACAATTTCAAAACTTCTTTTTTAACAACCTCTTGCATGTTAGGGTTCAAGCGACATTGTCCCTGTATGCAAGGCTTATGGTCATCATCTAAGTGAATTCTATGCATGCAAAAGTCTGGGCTAATCCCTGTAAGATCATCAATACTATACCCAATAGCTTTTCTATGCGCACGCAAAACAGTAAGAAGTTTAAAAACCTGGCTATCATCAAGACTAGAGTTAACAATCACAGGACAAGTCTTTTCATCATCAAGAAACACATATTTAAGATTAAATGGCAAAGACTTTAGCTCTAACTTGTTTACCTGAGGTTCACCACAAGAAGTGTCAGTGTTGGTTACCTCACAATTCGGATCAGCTGCACCATCCAACTCAAGAATCAATGAATCGACTTCAGCATGTCCTTCTCCTTCTGAAGCTTCAAGCATGAGCACTGCTTCCAATGCATCATTCAATAGAATCTGAGGCGTCTCATCTCGGACAATTCCATCTATAACATCAATCCTGCAGCAAGTATTCTCAAGCAAAGGGGATTTAAGATCAGAAGTTAGAGTAAAAGTAATTTTATCATCACCAACGCTCAATGTGAGAGTCCCACTGTTAACATCAATTACAGCACCTGCAGTACAAAGAAATGGTCTACCCAAAATAATAGGTATTTGACTATCCTCTTCCATATCTAGAACTACAAAGTCTACAGGAATATAGAATTTTCCAACCCTAACAAGCACATCCTCTAAAATTCCAAGGGGATATTTTATCGAACGGTCTGCCATTTGCAAAGTCATCTGTGTACATTTTAATTCCCCCATATTTAGTTTTTGAAAAACCGAGAGAGGCATGACTGAGACACTAGCGCCTAAATCACATAAAGCTTTATCAATGAACAATGCACCTAAATGACATGGGATCGAAAAACTACCAGGATCTTTAAGCTTAGGTGGAGACTTATTCTGTAAAACAGTACTACACTCCTCAGTAAAAGCTACTGTCTCCACCTCACCAAAAGACCTTTTCTTAGTGAGAATATCCTTAAGAAACTTTGCATATTGAGGAACTTGAGAAATTAAATCAGTGAAAGGAACTGTTACCTCAAGGTTCTTGACAAATGTCATGAACTTACCAAACTGCTGGTCCACCTTAGTTCTGTTCATCCTGCTAGGGAATGGGAGCTTTGGCACAAATGGTGGAAGAGTAACTGCAGTCTTCTCTTTGTCCTTTTTCTTGCTTTCCTCAGTTTCATCTTCGTTTGAATCTTCAACAATTTTCTCTACCTTGTCTTCCTCAGAATTCTCTTCTTCTTTCTCAGTGGGAACATCATCAGTAGGCATTGGAGGAGCATCATATGTACGACCACTCCTAAGAGCAATGGCAATCACATTTTCCTTTGGCTGAGTTGGTTGTGATGGTAGAGAGCCTTGTTGCCTTGTAGATGAAGAACTAGCCATTTGAGCAATCTGAGTTTCCAGCATCTTATTATGAATCTCCATCTGGTTCATCTTTGTTTGCATTTGTAACAATATCTTCATCATATCACCTTGATTATCAGCCTGTGCAGCTTGATTGGCTTGAGGAGCATAATTCTGAGGAGGCCTTTGGAATCCTGGGGGATTCATAGGTCCTTGCGGAGGCCTATATTGCTGCTGTGGAGGAGACTGATAGGACTGCTGATATTGCTGCTGATTAGGAACACTTGAATTCTGAGCATTATTGTTCCTATATGAGAAGTTCGGATGATCTTTCTAACCAGGATTATAAGTGTTAGAGTACGGATTGTACTGCTGCCTCTGTTGGAAAACATTTGCTTGCTCCATCTGAAAATGTTGTGAATTTTGAGCATTGTATTGGCAATCGTTACCATAGTGGCCTTGGATGCCACAGACTTCACAAACAGGATTATTCATAGGAGCCATGGATGACAATGCATTGATACTCATAGGTTGAGTAGAGGGCTGAGATGTCTTCAATGAGTGAATCTCCTGAGTCAATGCAGCTAGTTGAGATGATAATAGAGAATATGCATCCACTTCAAGCTTACCCCCTTTCTTGGTTGCTCTCGGATTACTGAAGTAATTGGCAGCCAAATTTGAAAGAAAAGCATGTGCATCATCAACTCCTTTGTCTAAAAACACACCACCTGCAGCGTTATCAACCATACCTTTTGTTTCAGGATCAAGACCATTGTAGAAGAATTTAAGCAGAAACCACTTCTCAAGACCATGGTGAGGGCATGCACGTTGATAATCCTTGAATCTGTCCCAAGCATCCCGAAGAGATTCACCATAATCTTGCTTAAAACCCATCATCTTGTCGATCAAATCGTCGGTTCTGTTAGGAGGGAAGAACTCAGTTAAGAAAGCCTGAGCAATCTTATCCCACTCGGTCAAGTCAATATCATTCAACCATTTTTGAGCTTTGTCACAAAGAGAGAAACCGAACAACATGACTTTCAACTGGTCTGGAGTGACTCCCTGATGTTTAATTGTAGAACAGAGCTGTTGAAACCGTTGCAGATGATTTGTAGGGTCTTCAGAGGCAAGCCCAGCAAATTGATTCTGTTGGATCATAGTGAGCAAAGCAGGCTTGATCTCGAAATTTGCTGCTTGAATTGCTGGCATAACAAGGCCAGTAGGTACCCCACTCGGAGAGGATTGTGAGTAGTTCTTCAAAGATTTGGGAGGAAGGTCCGCCATCTCAATCTTTGGTTCAGGTATCCTTTGCTGCTTCTCTTTCCTTTGTTGATCTATGTATTGTTGACAAGTAATTCCAGAATCTGGACTAAGAGGAGTTGTATCCTCTTTCGCTTGATCTTCTTTCGTTTGAGACCTAGTCCTGGGCATCAACAACTAAACAAGGAAAAGCAGTAAGATCGGTCTTAGTTGGAACAAGAGTTCCAAAGAGACAAGAGAAAAAATCTAAAACAATCAAACTAAAATTATAGAAACTAGGCGTCTCCCCGGCAGCAGCGCCAAAAACTTGATGTGTTAAATTATGTCTAACCGCAAGCGCACTGTATCAATTGTAGTAGATACTGGCAAATACGGGTCGAATCCTCAAGGAGACAGTTTCAGTTTCAATTCAATTGCTATCAATTGTTTCTAGTCACAACGATTGTTTGAGAATTTTATTAACTACTAAAACAAATTTAACAAAGTTTTAAATCAATTAATTAAGGGATCTAGGGCAATTCAGGTTCACCATGCTTACACCAAACAAATCACAAAAGTATAGCTTTTCAATGGGATTAAGTAATTAAAGAAATGGTTAATCTTTTTCAAGCATTAATACTCTCAGAATATCTAATGATGCTTTCACAATCACCTTCAATTCCGCTAATTGTATGTAAGCCTCTAGTAGTAAAATCTTTCGATCTATTACTCCTATTGCAATCAATTAATCCGTGATATTGCGCAATTACACAAATTAAGAATTAGAACATATCAATCAGAATTACTCTTTACCCATCAATCTACTAATCAAATTAAGCCCAAATCATGGTGCAAACATGGTTCCCCTTAATACCCTAGATTTAAACTACTCACTCATTCTAGGATTAAAACTAACAATAATAATCAAGAAAGCCATAATAAACATGTACTAATAAACAAGATGAGATAAAGAGTACCTTAAACTTTGTATTAACGAAGAACAATGAAGATCCAAATTAAACCAAGTGCTTACAAAGGAAGAGATGAAGAGAGCAAAGAATAAACCAAAACCCTAGCTTTTTGTAAAAATACGTATCTATCTCTCTCTCTTCCCACGTTTTTTCTCTTTTATAATAAAACTCCCCAATAAAATCTGATCTCTATCTCCTAATAAAAGTATTTTTAATATCCTAATCAATTTACAAAAAGATATCCATAATTAAATAGGATTTTCTTGTAAAATTCGTCACTTATTTTTCTCCTCTGTTTCTGGGCTCTTCCAGTTGGATTTTGCTTACTGGACCACCTCTGAATTAAAGATAATTCCCTAAGCTTCGCGTGGACAGCAAGATCGTCAAATTCTGACTTCTGGAACTCAAGATATAGCCCAAACAGTGCAGGCAGCCCGTGTAGCCCAATAATACGAATTTTCTCCTATTTTATCTCCAAAATAGCTCTTTTTGCTCCAAATCCTTCCAAGTCATGAATTCTTTATTTCCTACAATAAAACAATCAAATCTATTAAATAAAAATCCAAATCAATGCAAAACACAATAAATATGAGAATAAAATCATCTAAAATATATATAAAAAATATACTCTATCAATACAATACCACACTCTTTTAAATACTCTTTAAATTCGGTGCTTAAGTATTCACCCCCACGATCGGATCGTAAGATTTTAATACTTGCACCTCCGCCTATTTGCTTCTCTACTTCAGCCTTGTATTCTTTGAATTTTTCAAAAGAATCGGATTTATTCTTCATAAGATACACATATCCATATCTACTGAAGTCATCAGTAAATGTTATGAAGTAGTAGTAGCCTCCTCTAGCCATCACACGCATTGGGCCACATACATCACTATGTAGTAGCTCTAAACGTTCAGTGGCCCTTTGACCCTTACTTGTAAAAGGGGCTTTAGTCATCTTACCAAGCAAATAAGATTCGCATTTTTCGTATGATTCAAAATCAAACTTATCCAAGTATCCATCCTTATGTAATTTGGATATGCGTTTCTCATTTATATGGCCTAGACGACAATGCCAGAGGTATGTTTGATTTGAGTCATTAACTTTAAGTCGTTTGTTTTCTATGTTACAGACAGGATTATCTAAATCAAGAACATATAAACCATTAAATAAACGCGCAACACCATAGGTTAAATCATTCAAAGCAAAAGAGCAACTATTGTTCTTTATTATAAATGAAAAACATTTCTTGTCCAAACAAGAAACAGAAATAATGTTTCTGCGAATCGCTGGCACGTAAAAACAGTCTTCAAGTTCTAAAACAAGCCCAGAGGGCAAAGATAAATAATAAGTTCCTACGGCTAAAGCAATAACTCTTGCTCCATTGCCTATTCGTAGGTCCACTTCTCCCTTAGCCAAAGTCCTACTTCTCTGCAGTTCCTCCACATTTATACAAATGTGAGAAGCACATCCAGTATCCAATACCCAAGATGTAGAAGTAGACATATTGACTTCTATAACATATATTCCTGAAGTAGAAGCTTGTTGAGCCTTCTTCTTCTTCAGATCCTCCTTCAATCTATCCTTCTCAAGGATTGATCGAACGGATAGAGAGTTTGTGTTGTTTGTCATTATTCAGTATCTACAATGTTAAAAGCACAAAATAAACATTAGATTGTCTGAGTTATTATTATTATGTTCAAATGATTATGATATATTCATAATATATCTCCCACTATTTTTATCAAATTAATAGCCATTACTATTATATCGGAAAGAATATCCCATAAATCTTTCTAGTGAGCCAAGATCCATATTTCGTCATATCCTAAGTCAACCACTGGTAGTCCTTAAAACATGATTATTTAGGTAGACAACAGTTGTCAATTATATCATATATAATTCTTGGATAGTTTGGTGAACAACAATTGTTCTTGTCTATCTAATAGAGTTTGAACCAAACTCAATGCTTCTAAGTTCATAATATTTGAATATAACCGTTTATTTTCACCTTATTATGACGACTCAGTTAAGTTAGACCCAATGATACAACGGTCGAATATAACCGCTTATATTCATCACATCTCACCATGATAGACAGGAGTCCCCTGCCACTGGCAGTCATTCCCCTTATCAATCTAGGATTTAATGAGTGTTCATTCATTGGAAAGCATCCGATTAAAACTTAATATTTTGTTAAGGGGTTTTGAATTAAAACGACCATGATCCCATCATAAAGAGATTCCCAATTTTTCCTTGAATTAAATACTTCAAATCAATATTCATCAATAGTTTGATTTCCAGGTTGTTGGAGGAGTCACAATTGGCCTCACTTAATACCCAACTTCCTTACAGGTAAAACCCGTTTTTGACAAAATCTCCCCATATCTAAATAATTGAAAATTCGTATTTAATTCCGTGTTTCATAAACACAGAAATCTCATGATCGTTTGTTCATTTTAAAATCTCGAATCGTTACAGATTTTATCTTGTGTAGCATGGCAAGCATGGTATGGGTGACGTATCTAATACATGCATACATCATTAATCTAATTAAAACATGCATACATTTTTCTACTCTACACATGCATCATATGTAAAGTGCATCACATAAATTAATATGCTATGGTTATGGCCCAATCCTATGCGATTTTTCCAAGCTAATGGAAAAATCAAGGTCAATCTATGGTGGTAATAACTAATTATTACATAATCTGTTGCTTCGCTTCCAAAGCTGCCTTAATTGCCTCCAAGCTCCTCTTGAAACATTTTACAAAAGAACTCGAGTTGCATTCGAGATAAAATAATTACAAAAAGAAAAAAAACGACATGCAAGTCGTATTTAATTATTACAAACCATAAATTAAAATTAATAAAATAAATTGAAAAATAGGTCTTGGGGCCATAATCATGCATCATGCTCACATAGCAATTAAAAGCATCACATATTGTATAATCACAATTTTATACAACATAAATTAAATATGATCAAATCATAAATAATAAAATTAACGCACTTTAATTAAATATTAATCTAGTAATCAAAATTACTAATTAATAAAATTTTGCATACTCCAAGTTAAGCATTAACATTTGTAATTTAATCTAGCATGCAAAACCTAGCTGAAAAAAAAAATTTAATTAAAAACAGCAGATACACATCTACAGTTTGCGCAAATGACCTAATCTGTTATCTTAGCAGACACGCATCTAAAGTATGCGCATTGGTCTTAAAACCTAGCAGATACGCATACTCAGTATGCGCATCACCTGTACTATCATATTTTCTGCAGATTTCCAGAAGAACACCAGTTAGATCGTATTCATCATTATGATCGCGATTTTGCATTCCAAACTGTTTTTCAGACCTACGTTTACTTATCAGTTACATCACAAACATATATCAAAGATTCTTGAGTGATTAAAAATCAAAACCTAGTAGATATATATATATGTAAACACGTATGTATACATACGTATGCATGAACTACACTACTGATCTACAGGGTCGACTGCAACTGGTTTTAGATGTTAGTATCACGATTTAATCCCATTAAAAACATAACCGATCATCTGGACGCAACAAAACAGAAGAAACAATAGCATGTATGATCATGGTTTTCATGCAATACGTAGGGTTCCACGGGAAGAAAAAATCAGAACTGGTATGACAAATAACAGATCGTGTACATCATACACTACAACAAATTCGGCTAAATTCGACCGGAACAAAACGGTCGAAATTAGCTAATTTCGACGGGATATGGTCGAAATTAGCTAATTTCGACCGTTTTGAAGTTGGTCGTTTTTAGCTTGGTCGAAAATAACATAAATGGTCGAAAATAGATAATTTCGACCGACTAAATTCGACCGAATAAATTCGACCAACTAAATTCGACCAACTAAATTCGATCGAATTTGGTCGAAATTATAAATTTGGCAAAAATTTGAATTTTGGAAATTTCGAATTTTGGAGCCTAAACTATACTAAATTCGACCAAATATGGTTGAATTTAATATACTAAATTCTACCAAATATGGTTGAATTTAATATACTAAATTCGACCAAATATGGTCGAATTTAAGGAACCTCGATTTTAAAAAAAAATGGCAGCAGAATCTGCTGCTCTTTGAATCTAACGTTGATTTTGTGTAGCTTAGCATGTAGGATTCAGTTTGGTTACTCAAAATCATGATTTAGAGGTCAATAACATCTCCAAAACAGCTTCGATCCTCAAGAACACGAAGAACATGAAGAACACGACAATCAAACTTCGATTTCTATACTATATTGAACTCGAAATTTAACATATAATATATGAAATTGACTAGAAAAACATACTCTACGTGGAAACATCAAAATCAGCAACCAATTACGTTTACAAAAATTCATAATTTTGATAAATAAATTCGAATTTAATAAAAAAAATAGGAGAAATTCATAAATTATACCCCAAAAAAATCTGACGATGTTTTTGGATAGAGGATGATGAGAACTTCGATTCGACTATAAGAGCGTTCAAATCGGACATAGATAGCGCCTCCAAATGTTGGTTTGATTCTTGAAAACTCAAGAACATAAAAAGAAAGAATATAAAAATAAATTGATGTGTATGTTTGTAAGAGAAGAAGAATGGAGTAGAAGTATAAAAGAATGTTTATGAGAGAATATGAATGGATGAAGAATATATAAGAGAAAGAAATGAATGTAATTGAATTGATGGCTAGGATGAAATATTTAAAAAAGAAATGGGCGGTCTAGATTAATTTCATAGAGCAATACATGTGGCAATCCATGTGCTTCCCCCTTAGCCAATAGAAATATGACACGTGGCAACAAATAATTTTTTGCATCTGAAAATTACCTTTTTCAACCTTATTTGGTCGAAAATAACAGCACGGCTAAATTCAACCGACTTTGGTCGAAATTAGCTAAATTTGACCAAATTCGGTCAAAATTAGCTAAATAATTTGATTTTCCACTCTTTTTTAATTATTTTGTATAATTACTTGATACATTTAATAAAATTTGGAAAAAAAGGTAAAAAATTTATTTAAAATTCATACACAACCAAGTAGTCATAATAACTAATTTGGTGATGAATTTTACCTTAATTCCACTAATTTGCCTAATAATTTGATTTTCCATCCATTTTTAAGTAGTTTATAATTAAAATAAATTTAAAAAATTAAATAAAAATAGGACAAAAATATCCAAATTTTGGATAAATATTATACACACCCAAGTAGTCATATTAACTATGAACACTACAAAACAATTAAAAATAGTAGTAGTAGCAATGGAAGAATTGATTTGGGCAAGAGAAGAAGAAACCCCTAAACAAGGTTTCCTCGGGGTTTAGTGTTTAGATTTTTTAAAACTATTTTTAATTTTAAAAACTATTTCTCAATGATTCAACTGTACGGATGTCAAGATATATCTAATTAAATGACATTCCCAAATTTTTAAAAAATAAAAAATTAATTTGGTTGGAGATCTTAGTAGAACACTATTATATTTTCTAGTACCCGTAACTAGTGATTTGTCCCATTTATTGTTTCTATTTTTTAAAAACTATTTCTCGATGATCCAACCGTACGGATGTCAAGATATATCTAATTAAATGACATTTCCATAAAAAATTAATTTGATTGGAGATCTTAGTAGAACACTATTATATTTTCTAGTACCCATAACTAGTGATTTGTCCCATATTATTATTTTCTAATTTTAAAAACTATTTCTCAATGATCCAACCGTACGGATGTTAAGATATATCTAATTAAATGACATTCCCAAATTTTTAAAAAATAAAAAATTAATTTGGTTGGAGATCTTAGTAGAACACTATTATATTTTCTAGTACCCGTAACTAGTGATTTGTCCCATTTATTGTTTCTATTTTTTAAAAACTATTTCTCAATGATCCAACCGTACGGATGTCAAGATATATCTAATTAAATGACATTCCCAAATTTTTAAAAAATAAAAAATTAATTTGATTGGAGATCTTAGTAGAACACTATTATATTAATAACATATATTCAATTTCTGAAAGTAATAAATTCAACCGAATTTGGTCACATTTAGCTAAATTCGACCAAATATGGTCGAAATTAAATTTGAACATTTTCATTTTTTTTGGGCGGCAAGTTTCCCGCTTTTCAAAAATTTTGAATTAAATTTTCCCGCTCACCCCAATTGCTAAATTCGACCAAAAATGGTCGAATTTAATTTTTTCATTGGCGGGAACTTTCCTCCTACTTTTGGCGGAATCTAAATTGCTAAATTCGACCATATTTAGTCGAACATTTGCTAAATTCGACCGATTATTTTCGACCGCTCCTAAATTCGACCAGATATGGTCGAAATTAGCCGCAGTCGAAAATATTCGGTCAAAATTAGTCTTGTTTTCTTGTAGTGATATTTAACCAGATTATTATATTATACAAGCAGCTCTGATGCCATTGTTGGTTTCGATCATCAATACGCAGCGGAAACAGTAAAATAAAAATCGAAACCAAGCCCCGGATCCATGTATAATATATCGAATAATCATGGTAGATAGAACGTTTACCTTATCGAAGCTTTACGTACAAAGAACGATGGAGATGCAAGCCTCCCACGATTACTGAGCACTCCTCTTCGAAGCCCCCTCTACGGTATCCACACGAACACCTTCAAGAACCCTCACGATCTTGTCCGGAAGAGAGGTACTAGCCTCTAATGGAAATATGAGAAATAGGTCTAGGTTTTTAGGTTGTGCGGCTTCTCTGTGTTTTTCCACGTTCAAAATCCTTCACCCCATATCTTTATATATAGGATAGTGTAAAGCCAAAAAACCCATGTCAAAACCTAGCCCATATATGATTTAATTAAATAATAGAATAAAATCCTATTATTTAAATAAATAATAATTAAGTCATACTCAATTATTAAAATCATAAAAACATATCTCATATATCCTTGCATTTTATTATAGCTTAATTAAGTCCCACTTAATTAATATAATAAAATCCATCTTTATCATTAATTAATTTAAATTCATAATTTAAATTAATTCTTCCTTTAAATGTTCTATGTGTGTGACCCTATAGGTTATTATTTAATTGGCAATAATTTTATTCTCCAATAAAATTATAAACAATGAGCGGCATCTAGTAATACATCATTGCTACCCAATTAAATAATAATTAAATCGTGATTCGATAAAACCTTTCGTGATTAATGTTTCCGTGTAATATAATCCCTTTAACCAAATATTATAGATTAAACTCGAGACATGTTTATTGTCATCCTCTTCATAATTTAATCCAAGTTTACTTGATCCATGAGTAGACTATTAACAACAAATCATTATTTGAGCACGGCCATGCATTTTATAGTCTCACTCAATCAAGAGGCCAATAATATCTCTCCTAATTATAGGAGGGTTAAATCCTTTATCTATCATTCATATTTCTCATACGACTCATAATATACCCGATGTCCACTTTTATCATTACCCGGTCAAAGATAACTTTTAATGTAGTCAAAGTATATTAATCCTCGTATAGAAATATAATGATCTCAAGTCAAAGGATCATTACACCATTACCACTGTGAGTAATTCTTATGACTTTATTAAACATGAAGAATCTCACTTTGGGTCTGTCCAGTACCATGTACTCCTACATGTACTTATGTATTGACTTTAGTATCTCCATACTTATAACCAATGAGATGTGGTTATCTGTCAAACAACATACTAGTCTATATATATATATATATATATTATTATTGTCCTGATATAATAATAATCAACTATGGACCTTTAAGAATATGATATATTATATAATCTCAAGTTCAAGTCATGTACTTAAACTATACAATATGTGTCATGATTCTAAGGACATTTATTATGCTAACAAATATATCGCAGTAATTAAAGTCATAATAAATACATTTATTTAATAATCAAATGACATAAGGTTTATTTAAGAAACAATGTATTGCCTCTAGGGCACCTACACTAACAGAAATTACCAAAATGCCCCCTGTTTTCACATAAAAAATTACTGTTCACCGTACCGCAGAAAGTTTCTGCGGTACGGTGAACAGTAGAGTTTTTATATGAAAACAGGGGGCATTTTGGTAATTTCTCCATACCGCATAAAGTTTATGCGGTACGGTACAAATTTTTTTTAAATCACAGCCGTTGGATCAACCATCCAACAGCTGAAAAGCTGTATGTTGAATAAGCTCCAAATAACTCGACTAACATGATTTAAGCATGATAATTCTGGGAAACTACTTCACAGCTCCGAACGATTCTCAGCAAGTAAAATTTTAAGGTGCAATTCAGCAAATAAGCACTTAAAACCGAAATTGGAATTTGAAAACTCTTACCGAAAATTCAAGGTTACCAGGTGGGTTGATGGTTAGGAAGAGAAAGGGCTTGAACTGATTTTCGGCTTTGAAAATCAACCTTAACCCGCTGTTTTTCTTGGAACCGGAGGTGGTGTATATGTCAATCAAAGAAAGGGAAGAAGGAAAGGGGTGGCGGTGAGAACAGAGGTGAGGAAAAAGAGAGGGGACGGGAGAGATTAGTGAGAGAAAGAACAGAGGGATCAATAATAGAACATGGTAAGGAAATAAAACAGGAGAATTATTGAGGGGTCAAACAGAGGCACAAATTTCAAGACACGCCGCCTCAAGTTGATGGTAACTTACTGTAAACCCCCAATTTCGATCCTAGAAATATTTAAACGGGTAAAATGAAATAACTAATATTTTTAAAATCAACACAGATAACAATTCACAAAATTGTTAAATAACTTAAAACAAATAAAATGTAAATATATAAATTTCCAAGCATTTTTGTAAATTTAGTAAAATAAAATAAGAACTTTGACACAAATAAATGTAAATTAGGCTCTAGATATTTTATAATAATCCAAAAGCGACAATAACGTTAAAAAAATCAATCTAAGTATATCAATATAATTAAAGGTATAATAAACGATACCTCACAGATTAATACCAATCAAATAATTCTTCAAATCATGATTTTAAATCATACAATATAACTCAAATTTTATAACCCAAAAATAATTTAATAAAATAATTTTGACTTAAAATAATTTTGAAGAAAAATATTTCACCACTTTTAAATTATTTAACAAATAAATTCTAACAACACAAATTTAAACAAGTAATTCAAATAATCACATAATCGATCAGATAATCCACATAAATCACGTAATTCACAATTTGCTAAACAGATAATACATCAAATTAGAACAAGATATTTTAACTATTATTTATCAAATAATTCACATAAATCAAATAAAATTCCCGGTCGTTACAGAGAGAATATTCCTGGAATAACCGAATTTGTCCTTAGATATCAGACGTTGAAGCAGGTTCGCATGTCCGCAGCTTCAGCTGGCAGCTTCAGCTCCAGCTCCAACTGTCGAAGTGGGTGGAGATATGTGGTGTTTTTGGGACTGAATCGGCAAGGTCACCGGACAATATGGCATTAAATTCTGGCCAAGATATGCCCGGGAAAGTATCACTAAGGTTACACGTGCCTTGTGTAGAGAGAAGTGAAATTCCGAACCCCCTTGCCAACTGCCTACATATCCTATTTATAGGAATCAAGCCCCGATGTAGTTCTTTAGGTTATGGACTCCTTTCTTGAGCAATAAGCCACGTTTTTTATGTATTTTATCCTTCCTCCAATGCTAATCTTGAATTGTTTATGTAAAAATATGCCTTATCCTTGATTCAGCTAGCCACTTAGTAGAGTCCTACTCGAAGTATACCACTAGAAGTCCATTTATCCATGTATTTTCATATAATTATCCACATATAGTATGTATATAACGTGTATATCCCATTTGATGTAGTAGAATCCATCTCAAAGTCCATCTCGTGAGTCCATTTCCGTGCTCCTAAAGTTTAGGAACAAGAGTCCTTGTCCAACTTTACTTCTGTTAGACAGAGGTGGAGCCTGTAAGCACACCTGCACCTATACAGCTTCCCTCTAAACTAAACCTCCACCTCCAGAGCTACCCTTCAAATGTACACCTCCACAGCGGAACCTCTAGAGCTTCCCTCAAACTTTCCACCTCCAGAGCTTCCTCCAAAACTGATCCTCCTCAAATATCACTCAAACCACTCAAATTGGGCCTCCAAACATCCATGGGCCTAAAATTAAATCCATTACAAATTTTGGGCACAACAACTACCCCCCGGTTCGATCCTTGATGTCATGGAATGCGAAAGGAACCAATACTAGAAGAGGCCCAATCCTTCCTTGCCTTCTCAGACAGATACATAGCTTCAACACTGTACTTCCAAACTTACATGAGCTAACTCGGCATAAGAAACAGGAAACACAATGCTTCTGCATATGTACCTCAATCTGAATCCTTAAATGAGACCCATCTGTATACCATAGATCACGTACGATGTTCCACCTCCTGTTATAAGCATCCTCAGCTTCGTAGCTGAACCTACTAGCTTCCAGCATTTTTCCTTGAAAACCATAACCTGACTCCTCAAGATGCTCCTTTCTCCTGCTAAGATAACCTTCGTGTAAGAATTCTTCGTGAGCCATGCCATGGAGCTTCCGTATAGAGCTCCTACTGTTGCAAAGATACCTTAAACTTCCAAACCTGAGCTATGACAATAACTAGAAACAGTGATTAGTAGTTGGAGCTAAACAGCTCACCTATATAATGCATACATCTCATACACATAGAAAACATTCATGCAAGTATGCAGGTGCAAATGATTTTGTCTAGAAATCCATTGTTGCCTCTACAATCAAGCAGAACTTTGGCGAACACACTTTTCACGACATAATGCCACTATTTTCAGAAATTTCCACGGACATATCACAATGGACCTCCAAAGAAGTTGTTAAGTATTTTGAGGGCTTCCCCTATAATGCCCAGCATCGTGGGACTTTCCAGACCTTTCCCATAAACCTTGGGATTCTCCGAGCGTTGTAAGTTATAAGTGATTCCATATACGTACCACAAGAGGGACCAAGGGATCAGCTATGAAAACCTCCTGAATTGCTGCTATGTCTTTCCAAGTGGTTACATTATGGGGCATATAGCGTGCCTAGGTACCTACCCTACAGCTTCAGCTAGCAACTTTGAAAATACCTTTTGAAAACCATGCATAATTTAATAAATGTATATGGAATGATGACCTTTTCTTTATAAATCCATGCAAACTTGTTTCCTTGAAATCATATGAAATGCGCATTTTGATAATCATGAGCTAATGCAATGCTAAGATAATGATCCATTTGAAAAGATGAGGTTCGAATGATGTTTTTAGCTTAAGGCTATGAAATATTTCCATCCATGTACATAAAACATGCATGATAATTAATATGTAAAAACATGAGAATTGAACTTATCTGTTCCCTTATGGTTCCGGTTTAGATCAGGTTCGGCCATTGAACCTACTTGGTAGAAGCTCCCCCTCAGCAAGCTCATAATAAGAACCTCTTTTCCAATCTGCCAGCTCTTCGACGAAAATCTAATGTACCCCCCGAGCCGTTGGATTTCCTTTCGATATGACATGCAAAACCTTCTTCAACATGAATTCCAAATATATTAGCCAGCTCGGAAGCAATTGGTCAAAAACATGCAGTTGTACCTGAACCTAAATAAACCATAAGCAGTTGTAGCTAAACCACACTTCCAGAACTTGGCCTTTTAAGATTTTTGTAGGTATAACTCGTATCAAGTCTCCATATGCTTTTAAACATCATTCCATTGACGTAAAGATTTTCAAAAATGAAAGAGCTTCACTACCCGAACAAGGGTTTGATGAGCTCATAGTCCAATCCGAATTCCAATCCACATTCCAATCCATATTCCAATCCATATGCCAATCCATATTCCAATATTCGCGATCCTATAAGCATAGGAACTTCGCGAGCCTGACTCCATTAAGGCACCTCGCGATCCTATAAGCATAGGAACTTTGCGAGCCTGGTCCATACTCCTCGTGGAGGTTCGTACCTAAGAGGTTCATACTTAAGAGGATCTACCTAGCAGGTCCATATTCTCACTACCCTCCTATTTATTCGACATATGATTAACAACAATAAAGAACTAGATTCAACCATTCAAACATTCAAGATTCACACATAAACCATTAACAAGAAAGCATTTTCACATAAACAAATAGCAAACGAACGCATAAACATATAATCCACATAGATCATGTAAACATATAATCCACATACGTCATGCAAAAAAAATGACACATTTTAGTGACGGATCAAAACCTAAACCTAAGCGTGATAGTCGTACCTAATAAGCCTTTTTACTTATCCTAAGCCTAAAGAGGTCTACCGAATCCCTACCCAAAGGTGTCTACTGGTGAGGTTTCTCCAAAATTCAAATATCCAAATCCGTCCAAGCCACACTTAATATCGCGAGCTAACGAATAAAAGGAAGCTCCTCAAGAATGTGAACCTAGATACTCGAAAATCTATAGATAAAACCAATGCACCTGCATATTATAGATGAAACCAATGAACCAGCTGCCAGCAGGTGAAGCCAATGAACCTGTAACCAATAGGTAAGTTCCTAATGAAACTGCAATCCGTAGCTAAAATCCAATGAAGTTGCACCTGCAGCTAAATCCAATCAACCTGCAACCAGCAGGTGAATACCAAAGAAGCAACCTGTAACCAGCAGGTTAATACCAAAGAAGCTACCTGTAACCAGCAGGTGAATAGCAAAGAAGCTACTTGCAACTAGCAGGTAAAATCCGAAGAAGCTGCTCCAGCAGCTGAAACAAACCAACCTGCAACCAGCAGGTTCATACCAAGGAAGCTGCTCCTGCAGCTGAAACCAATCAACCTGCAACCAGCAGGTGAAATCCGAAGAAGCTGCTCCAGCAGCTGAAACCAACCTACAACCAGCAGGTTAATACCAAGGAAGCTGCTCCTGCAGCTGAAACCAATCAACCTGCAACCAACAGGTGAAATCCGAAGAAGTTGCTCCAACAGCTAAAACCAACCTACAACCAGCAGGTTAATACCAAGGAAGCTGCTCCTGCAGCTGAAACCAATCAACCTGCAACCAGCAGGTGAAATCCGAAGAAACTGCTCCAACAGCTGAAACCAACCTACAACCAGCAGGTTAATACCAAGGAAGCTGCTCCTGCAGCTGAAACCAATCAACCTGCAACCAGCAGGTGAAATCCGAAGAAGCTGCTCCAACAGCTGAAACCAACCTACAACCAGCAGGTTAATACCAAGGAAGCTGCTCCTGCAGCTGAAACCAATCAACCTGCAACCATCAGGTGAAATCCGAAGAAGCTGTTCCAGTAGCTAAAACCAACCTACAACCAGCAGATTAATACCAAGGAAGCTGCTCCTGCAGCTGAAACCAATCAACCTGCAACCAGCAGGTGAAATCCGAAGAAGCTGCTCCAGTAGCTGAAACCAACCTACAACCAGCAGGTTAATACCAAGGAAGCTGCTCCTGCAGCTGAAACTAATCAACCTGCAGCCAGCAGGTGAAATCCGAAGAAGCTGTTCCAGTAGCTAAAACCAACCTACAACCAGCAGGTTAATACCAAAGAAGCTGCTCCTGCAGCTGAAACCAATCAACCTGCTACCAGCAGGTAAAATCCGAAGAAGCTGATCCAACAGCTGAAACCAACCTACAACCAGCAGGTTAATACCAAGGAAGCTGCTCCTGCAGCTGAAACCCATAAACCTTCATCCTTTTAACAAGAAAGCTGCCAATGATAGTGCCTTGGGGGGAGCTACCTCTTGATAGATAACAATCTCCTTGTACGGTTCACCTTCAAAACTAAGATGAATATTTCACTCATGTGCCACCCAGGTTGCCTTTCGATCCTTCGTATTTCATTAAGATTATTGACATCTACCAATTTTGAGATAGCGTCTTCAGTCCCACCTAATTTCCATTGCCTCAACGTACAAAAGTCCAAATCCTCTCCAACCGAAATTCCAATGTTAGCTCTATTATTTTCCTAGGCTTTCATAGTTTCTGGTGAATTTTCCCTTGAGAGGTTCCTGCTTACATGCCTTTAACATAGATTTCCATTCTGCATTCGCCGATTGGTAGGTAGCTCCATATGTGAACCTCGCGCCAGTTCCCTTAATAATTAAGAGGTCATGTGTACCTCCTTCTTTGTCTAATAGCATCTTTTCCAGAATCTGATTGAGATTATTATAATCTACTCCTTCTGCAATTCCTTCCATAAGGCATTCCCAAATTCCAGCTTCCAATATTCGAGAAGCTCATAGGAGGAGAACCTCTTTGTGAAACACCTTCCAATTTATCATGCCTTGTCATGCCAATGGGGCTTACAGTATGTGAACCTCCTCGAGATTCTTCATCATGAAGAATGCCATGGTTATATTGCTTGAAGCTTTCACGAGCTGAGATGGTTTCTTTCTAGAAGCTTCCTCCTTTAACCTTATTGTTGGATCCTCTATCAGCTGATCACCTTAGAGGCATCATAAGTTCCTCATGTTGTATTTTTCATAATGTGCCACTCTCCTCTTTCAGTTTATAAGAGGTACCAGTTCGCCTTTAGCTTTCTGAATATCCTTTTTTACTGGAGCTTCAGCATCATTTAAACCATAACTTGACACCTTTTGCTCGATGCTTTCAACTAGATATTCTGAGCTTCCACCTTCCACTATTGGTGAAGCTTCCGTTATGAGCACCCCTATAATTTGCTTTCACCAACTTCTGTAGGTGCTGCCACATGACCAACCAAGAACTCCGCAAGGTTCCCTTATACTTATTTTTTTCCTTAGTCATAACTTCCACATGGTGTGCATTGCCTTCATTATCCTTCATTAGAGTAGCCATTTGCATCAATGCCATGGGTGGTACTACCCCCCGAAAAACTGGAACCTTCATCGTGAGGTTCCTCCATTAAGGCTACCCGATAACATGTTTTCTTCGTTCTTTTACATTAAGAATCCTGTAGTGAATTTTGTCATGGTATAAGGTGGATCCTTTAGAGAACCTCAACCAACTGTAGTAGCTTGTTGTAGTGGAAGCTCCGGGTTCAACTGTCGAACCTCAAGTTGCGTGTTAAAACCGTCATGATTGACCCAGATTATTTCCTTTGCTATTCTATCTTCCAGTAATCTTCATATTTATCCAATACCTCCTTATAAGAATCAAGTCCCAATTTTGAGGTCCTTGCATAACTCTACCTCTGTCAAGTGAAGGTGGAGCCAGTTGTACCTGCTCCTTCACAGATGTACCTACACCTCTTCAGCTGCACTTTTCCTATCTCCAGGTACTGCTACATCCACATACCCAACAGATTGAATAAACAGCTTCAACTGCATCCCTGGTTCATTGGTACCTCCTTGGTCAAGAGGTTCGCATCTATCTCCACCTTCCTTTCCATGCAGGTTCACCTCCAATTGGCGTGTTCCTGGATTGTTGGAGCAGGGGAAATGAGAGCAGCTATGTTGGAGGTATTTGCCTGAGCTTCAGCTGTCCCTTTCATGGGAACCTCCACCTCATTCTCCTTAACAGCTGGATTCACTTCATCCACCTTGATTTTGGTAGCCTCCTTTTTCTTGATATCCTCCATCGCTTTAACAGCATCTTCGCCAAGCTGGGACTAGTATAGGTCAGGGAACCTGAGGTGAGTGGATTTGATATAGTCGTTGATGGCAACATTGTAGCCAGCTTCATAGGCTTCCTTCCTTCTTTCCTTCTGAGCAGACCTTTCCTGGGCAAGATTTGTGTTCAGAGCGTCCATCTTCAGCTCTAGCTGGGGACCGTATCAAATGACTAGTATGAAGGTGGTTACCTCCCTTCTTCTTCGTCTTTTCTCAAACAAGCCATGATTTCTCCTCCGTTTCTTCATTTTTTTTAGAGTAATGATTATCCTACCCATACTTGGAATTCAGTCCACGAAATCCTTGCTTAGTGACCTTTTCAGGCCAATTTCACGATCACCTCCGTCGTTCTTCAAGTATGATCATCGCCGGAGCTTTTAGACATTGTTGTAACGCCCCCAAATCCGGGTCAGGAGATTTGGTCGTTACCTAAAAATCCTCAAAATAAAATCACCACTTTAATAAAACATTATTCCTTGTAATTGTCCAAAATTGAAGTTTAATCTCTGTGACCCGAACAATCCAAGATCTTTTAGGTTATAGTGCTAGAAACAAGAATCTAATTTCCATTAAATAAAACTTTTCTTTACAACAATCTCTTTAATCAAATCTTAAATCACTGGTATAACTTCGACAAGAAGTATACCAGGCCAACTAATCTAATACATAATAATAATTATCGAAGTTTAACTATATAAAGTAGACCTTACATTAGATCAAGACCTCCTGCGTCAAATCATCTTTAAGATAGCGTATGATTCTTCTCTTTCCGAACTGTGCGAAATGTCTTACCAAACTACCTTACTGAAAAGTTAGGGTTTCGAAACAAACAAGTATGAGCGGAAGAAATGCTCAGCAAGTGTGAAGTAAAATAGGAATAATAATAATAAAACATTGATAATGAAACAGATATCATCTATCAAAAACTCAAATCACAAGAGAAGTATTTTGAATCAAAAATCTGTCAACACAGAATGGATTAAAATAAAGTATGAAATGGGTATTCAAACATGATAGGTTCAGTGCTCTACTAGTGGGATCCCGACTACCTAAGCAATTGGTTTAGTTGTACCCTAACAAGGAAGCATCATGAGGGAATAATAATCTCAAAGGTTATCGCCAAGTTCGATACAGTAAATGGGGTGTAAATTGAATAAACAAGAATAACAATAACTGTCAACAGGATTGACAATAAATGGGATAATATCATAATTAGCATATTTAAAATAATTTCACTTGAACAAGAAGTGAAAGAAAACACTTGCCTCGAATTCTCAGCTATCATGAAACATCACAGTAATACTGCTTTCATCTTCTATCTTACGTCGTCACAATCTTCTAATTTGATCATTATTTGGTTCAACGCTCTTGCGGTTGTCACGAGTCTAATCCACCGATATCGAGCTCTCGCGCGTCAATTCCAATATCAAACATAAAACAATACTTTAGTCTCTAGTCGACAATTCTAATATTTTCTATAAACGCTTATAAACTCAACTCGAATGTATTAACCATACTCACCAATTTCTCTGTTGGAAGAAGATAATCGAAGACGTCTCTCCTGAACATATATGTTTTCCCGTTGGAAAACGCCTCACAGTGAATCCAACAACCACAACCAATACTTCATCCATCTTCATCCTTCCTCATTTAACCCTCACTTATATCCGCCGACAACCCGGAGTCAAACTTCCCACTAAATCCCCGGATAAATAAATCTTCTCCGAACTCAGGAATCTAATCCATATATCCATATAATATTTTAATATCCGTAAATTTTACTTAAAAACGAAAATAGGATTACCGAATATAACGGCAACCTCTCCATTTAAAAAGGGTCTCTAATTATTTCTAAGTATTCGCTAACAAATAAATTATTCACAAAGCACTTCTACTTTAAATTGGCTCTTTGAATTCTCTCTACAATTCTCTAAATTTCACTAGTTTAATAATGATAACCTCTATTTATACTCAAAACAAAATAATTCCACCATCCATTTTTATCCAATTTAAATCCATAATTATTATTCTCACTTTTAACTAAAAATAATTTATCAAAAGAATTCTACTTTTAATTATCCTCACAATTCTAATCTGTTTTACTCATTTAATAATAAACCGATTTTAGCCTCTAAAATAATTGGCTCATACAAATCTCAATAAAATTCATATAAAAACTCTATTTTGACTAAATCCATTTTAAGGCAATAATAATATTATAAATCTCTATTCTCTATTTATTCTCAAAAGCAAAGAATCCCTTTATATTGGAACAAGGGTATAAATCTCTATTTTATTCCAGAAATAAAATAATCCAAGAATTCATTTAAATCTTGTAAACAATTTATAATTCCGATTTTAATCTCTAAAATAATCTGAAACTATTTATTATCAGCCTACCAAAAATAAAACCAAAATTTACTCTATTTACTCACAATCATTTCCTCTTTTTATCAATTAATCATTAAATCTCTAAATCATGTCCAAATACTCACCAAATATTCTCTATTTAATTAATAACTCAATTTTCTTTACCATTTTAATTTTTAAATAATATTCCATTTTCCAATTTTAACAAACTGCATCCATTTTATAAATCCCGAATAAACTTACGATCATTAATTTTATTGGTACGTTATTATTCTATTAATATTTTTATTAAACAACAATGTGGGTCCCACCTACACTGTGTGGGTCCCACCTCCCCTGCGTCTCTCTCTGCAATCTCTCTCGATCTCTCTCTCTTGATCACCTCTCTCTCGGCCGTACTCTCCTTATCACTCCAATTCAAACAACAATCGCAACAATCACCCTCCTCTCCCTTTTCAACATCGACAACAGTCCTCTCTGCACTCCTCTCTGTCTCAATCAATCTCTGTCTCGTCAATCTCTCGTATCTCCTCTCTGTCTCGTCTCACTCCGTTCTTCTCTCTTACCACCACCACCACAAATCGGTGGTGGTCTGCCTCACCAACCAACATCGACAACCTACTCTCTCTCTCCCTAATCTATTTCCTTTCTCAATATACCAACACAATTACATACATAAAACGGACACAACCTCCCTGATCATCTCTATCTCCCTCTCTGTTCTCCTCAATCTCTCTCGCACCTCAATCTCTCAATCCAATCGCTCTCTCTCTCTCGATTCTCTTCCCCGTCTCTGACTAACACACAAAGCCACCCCTGCTACTCCGATTCACCACAACACAACAACACTCTAACATAATTCTTCCCCTCAATTATTAAACCCCAAATCAATAATCTCAATTGATTGCATCACAAACCTTAACCAATATTAATATAAATCCCCTGTATATTAGTGTGTATGGTCCGAGATTTTAACTAGAAAGAAAATAAAAGGGTCAGTTTTGTGGTTTGAAGAGGTGTTTTTGGGTTTTAGACAAACTAGCATAATAACCCGTGCAAGGCACGGGTCATTTTCTAGCATTGTATAAAAATGTGCAAATTAAGAATTTGAGAGGTTATGATGGACATGTTTTGTTAGGAACTGATATGAATGAGGTTCCATTAATGGAATCAAAATGTAGCAACAATGTAGAACACGACGGGAAGGATACATTCATCAGCGAACATAAATTAAAGATAATGATAAATCATGAGACTGAATAAATTAGACTCTACTGGATCTGTAGCTTCAGGCACATCATCTTCCATGTGCAGATGTGCTCAACTTCACTTTGCTCCACATTCTCATGCTTTAATTTTGGTACCTCCTGCATGCATAAAAGAGATTGCGAATAGCCGAATATCAGAAAAGTTGTCAAACTTAATCAGGGTAGCTAAAGATGATCTACCACGATAAACTGACAATAAACTTAACTGAAGAGTTCTCAAGCACAGATATTTGGGAATTAAAGCAAATATAACATATAACATATATGATATAAGGGATGTGTGATTTCTTTTTTGACAGAACTGATGATCAAACAAGAAGGTAATAAAGAACATACATTAGTTTCAGGAGGCACCTCATTCTTCTGTTCCCCTGATAAACCATCTAGGGCATCTATGTTGAGTTCTTCCTTCACTTCGCAACATCTTTCTTAACCCGGTTTACAATTTGCTCAAAGTGGGAATGACCTGGAAGAAACAAATTAATATAATTTCCACACACCATGTTCCATACGGCATGTTAACTATACTACACTATTTAACAAAATCAATTATTTGCCTTATTTCGATAGTAAAAATGGATGATGTCTTGACATGAATTGATGGACCGTATTTGTTAAACAAAACAGTTACCTATACACTTAAACTTTGGCTGAAGAAAAATTGAAATATTATACAAGGAACTCAAGGACAAAAGAGATGGAATCAATTTACCTTTACCCCGATTAGCGAGGGCGTCATGAAGAGTCATAGGGTGTTTTCGCTCTTATTTTTGTATTTTAGTTTTATACCGGAAAAAGTTGAGCTGTTCATTGCGAGGTCTGTTCAAAATTGCTGTAGACCCTGGTTTTAAAACATGCAAGATTATATATTAGCTGTAAATGAAACAATGAGTCAGGATTACCAACATTGCAAGCACTTTAAAATTGTACGACAGTTGCCAATATTACAAGATCAAAATTAGTTCTCTCAAAAATTCAAAATTTAGTTAAAAAGGATAAATTACTTGTGACCAGTTGTATTGGCGAGACTCCAGCCACTTATGGAAGTTCACATGACTGAATTTTCCATAATAGTAGCGGTAAAATCTCTTCGAGTAAGCTGTAGACCCTGGTTTTAAAACATGCAAGATTATATATTAGCTGAAAATGAAACAATGAGTCAGGATTACCAACATTGCAAGCACTTTAAAATTGTACGACAGTTGCCAATATTACAAGATCAAAATTAGTTCTCTCAAAAATTCAAAATTTAGTTAAAAAGGATAAATTACTTGTGACCAGTTGTATTGGCGAGACTCCAGCCACTTATGGAAGTTCACATGACTGAATTTTCCATAGTAGTAGCGGTAAAATCTCTTCGAGTAAGCTTCATTGATCTGGTAAAGAACTTTGATACATTTTAGGTTCGTATATCAGATATCCTACAATCGTACATAATCGTAGAACAAACAATGGAATGTAGCGATACATGTATGATGCGCAAGACAGATCTGAGAAAGATAACCTCAGACTCTTTGTATTAATATAACACGCTGCTCACTACAAGGCACATAAAACCTTTTGAGTACCGTGTGAAAAACTGCCAACAATCCAGTGATAACCACAAAAATTGCCACATCTCGTGCCTTCACCAGTGAGGCCCTGAACTGGTCCTGTCCTCCCATAAGTTGACCACCATTTTTTCATCCTGTTGGAGCAAGTTGTATGGGAAGAAAAGAAAAATTAATTAACTTTTCAGTATATGAAAATAAGAGCTTGATAAAAAGAAGTAAGGCAGGTAAATCCTGATTTAGTAAATGCATTTAAGGACATCAGATTCATGTCATACATGTTCTGCATAATTTCAATGTAAGAAATTCACAAATTCGTTGGCAACTGAACTATATATAACTGTCACTGAATTACTATCATTGGCAACTGAATGATATATAATTGGCACTGAATTATTAGGCTCTTTACTAATTACTAAAAGAGAATAGTTGCTAATATTATTTTTTTTGATAATATTAATTTAAATAAAAAATTATTATGTAAGATAGACGTGACTCTCGTTTTAGTAGTTAATTCTCCAGAGTTCCATATTAAAAGCTAATTCCACCTATATAACCAAATACAAATATTTCAATATTTGATTTGATACACTTACATTCTCAATGTAAAAGTTTTATTGCAACTTTGATTTGATTTGATTTAATAGATTTGACTTTTAATAGTTTTCTTAATGTTATTTAAATTTTTTAATTTTTTTCTTTTAAAGTTTCACTATTTAAATATGTAACGTGTTTCTTCACTAAAATCAATATAAATCAATATAAATCTTAATAATTATGTGTTTTGTATTAATATTTTACTTGTGCATCCTGATGCTAACTTATAAATTTAGTTATCAATTATATTGACAAAATCTATATACTACGTGATAAACAATATCTGTAGACTAATTTCTACGGTCCTTTTCATTTTTCCCTAGGTTGTTTGGATGAATATGGATATTAAGGCAGAGCTGGTGCATCAGAGATATTTCTCATCTCGTGGATTAGGTAAGTTTTTTCTTTATTAGTGACAGTTTTTTGGGCATTCTCTTTTCGGACTTTAAGGTTTTATTGTCTAAACTTCCAGGGGCATCTATGCATGTCTTTCGGTTAGATATAAGCTTTATTGAATGAAATAAACACTTTTTGCGGTATTGTATTTTGGTATAATTCATTATATGAGAATGCATTCTCTGACAAAAAAAATACAAATATATCAACTATTAGAGCTGCATTTTTTGTCCAGCATTTTTTTGTCAGGTAAAGCTGGACTCATGGGGACATTTAAAAATGTATTAGATCCACAAATACAAGGTTGGCGCAATGCATACAAAGATATCGTCTTCATAGAATGTGATTTTAAGACATGATTCTTTAATCTATACAATTTCGAATTTTGATATAACGCAAGTGTTGTGGTTCCATTATATAAATATTAGTGGATGTCATGAATCCAAAAAGTCTGATCCCCACAAAAAATTCAACTGTAGTACGGTTTGAGCATTACAAATCACTGTTTAACAATTTGTAAAGAAGCATATCACCTAGATTCTACTTCATCGAGAGTTTTGTAATATGAGGTGTTTGGTGTAGTGACAAGAAATGCTTTTTTGTAGGTCTCATCCTTATTAGGAAGGTTTAATGTTCAATAAAAACGAAAAAGGGCCACAATTAAACGTGAATGGCACCTAAAATCGTTGAAGTGACGGGAAACAAAGTAAATACTAACTGTGAAAGAGGTGTAAAAAAATAAGAAAGGGACTTGTGCGTAGCTGTCCTAAGATATTTATAATCCTTGGTCCTTTTCAGGAGAATATTGCTTTTATGAATAGCCTTAGTTTTGACAAATAGACCTAATATGATAGCAATTGTTTTGGCAAATGAATGTTGTACAAAAATACCAACCTGATATTAGTAAGGACAACATCCAGCTTTCCTGCTCCATTTGACTTTTTTTTAAAATGGCCATAACTCGTCACCATGCCAGTTCCATCTGAAAATGACTACATTTTGGTAGATAACTGGAATCATTAAGTGTTATATATAGCCTGTGTGGAGTATATTTCACTTATCAAACTTCTAGGAAAGGCCACATTTCACACTTGTAACCTGGAATTACGCTCATATCAGCCTCTTTTTCAATCTTAGTTTGGTAAAAGAAATTGATTGAAAGATCTCTATCAATGCTTCTATGCAATTTTGGCCCGGGTACCAGCTTAAGGTTCAATATGTTGCAGATCTCGTCCTTTGTGAGCATTGACAGAAAAAATTATTTTTGATTGTTGCGAATGATCGCAAGCATATGGTCTTCCTGAAATTATGATTGATAAATTATATTTTTAATGAATACAGAAATATTTTCAAATCTAAATACAAGCACATGATTGTAAGTTGCACATACAAGCTATAAGTAACCTGCGCAAAAAGATCTCTGGAACTATACCTTTTCATTAATATAAATGAAGTTGGTGTGAAGTACGATGTCATTATTTCTGTTAGTTGCACTCCAAACTCAATCAACACGTAGAAGAATGGATTTAGTATTCGATCGTGGTTATATAGCCGATATCATGATGTACGAAGACAAAGTACTGTTTAGCAGAGTAGCGTACGAATAGTGAGTAATGGTGTTGAAGAGGAATGGGAATAAACTTATATGTAGTCATTTAAAAGCTAGGCATTTAAATTCTGGGGTGTGAAAGGCTTGCAATAATAACTGCTAAATGTATCATCATACATAAAGCAGTTTTGGGGTTTAAACAGTACCAAAAAAAGAGTGCAATATAGATAAGCACTGTGCACTAAAAATATTGGTATGATTAACAGCAGCAAACAAAAGTAGTGGCTCACTGAAGTGTTTCTTTTTCTGATCTATGGATTTACGCATTCGTCGGGACTGTGTGAGGCGCCAGATTTGTGTACATATACAGTAAAGAAGTTTAGGGGCGTCAATCAATTACAAATAATGATATTTAAGCAACATATATAAAGCCAGCAAACGCACATATCATAATTAAGGTAAAGATGCAAGTTGTAAGACTGATGGTTGCATTATAAATCATGTGCACATGGTAGAAAGACCTCCACTACTTCCTCCCCCGACTGCATTAGCACCTCCATGTAATTCTTTTCCATCAGAGGCAACGCTCGCATAACCTTGGCTAAGGACATCCTCTATTTCTACCAATTACTACCAAAAAATAGGCACAATACATCATAAACATGAATAAGCAGGAAACTGGGGTAAGACTGCAAGTTAACACAAATATTAGCATATAAGAGACCGTGACCATGTGTGCATAAAAGAATATACCTCTTACAGTTGATCGACCATCGATAGAAACCAAACCTTTGACCTTCGCTCGTGCCAGATATAATGTCCACGGGGTAGACCACATGAGGCACCACCTCTACTGAAAGCAAGATGAACCATGGAATAAATTAACATTGTTTATGAATACATCCTACTTCAAATCGTTCAAGGAATGGAGAATGTAAATTATGCATAATAATTACCACTTGCTCATTTAGGTGCTAACCTGTTGACATCTTGGGAGCTTCCACCCGGGACCATGCCTAAGAAAACGCAAGCCATTACTTAGAACACTAAGATAAATGTTGTTTAAAAGAGGACACAAATAGGATATATCAATTTCATAGGGGGCTGCAGAAGTTGCAAGAAACAATTAGTATGTAAATTTATAGCTTCAATGTTCATACTAAAATCATTGCAACCAATTTTAAGTACTTAAACTTTTTGAATAACAAGTACCGACGTCTTGATAAGTGCAATCATAATCACAACTATGATGATATTAGAAACTATGATGTTACATATTAGCAATTAACAACTACGAAAAGTACTTAAACTTTTCCATAATGAAGATTGAGAAAAGAAGGGAAAGTATAGTTCGACGATACAATCAGCTCCATTGTAATGGGTGTTGGGCAGCATAGACCGTATAGTGTATCGATGAGGCACGAACTATAATTCAATGAAAAGTAGGGGAATACCTGTCATTTCACAAGGGTTTTTTGGCTTAGAGTTACCCATGTGTTCTCCAATTATATATAGAATGGAATGGAAACAGTATAACAATACATACCATTGGCAATTATTATGTAAATTTATAAGTTTATTATTTACACTAAAATCATTGCCCAGCCAACAAAAAATCATTATAGGCTCTTCAACAATCAAACTATTTCGCAACCCTACCTTCCTTATCTTTAAGGTAGCTTGAGCCATCCCTTACATCATTTTAATAAATAAAATATTTACTTCTCTTCATTTCTCACTCTCTTTTAATGACATACAAGTACTTGGAATTCTAACTTAATATTATAACAATGATAAGGAGTTCATATAAGGAGTGTTGTTGGAGTTGTCATGCCTTATAATATCCTAAATCACTAAGAGCCTAATATTATGTAATATTTATAAGGAATAAACAAGGAGGCTGTTGGACTTGCTCTTACCCAAGGGCACACAATAAGAGCTTATTTGCCATTTTTTGATTGGTTTATTTTCATTAATAATAATGGGCCCCTTTGCATGCACAAAAACCTTAACCAATTAAAATTAGCCAACTCATTAAAAAGTAGTTAGAATGTGCCCTTGGGCACACAGTAGAAAGACCCTCAATAAAAGCATAGATTATCTATATAAGATCAAATAGAATGTTCGAATCTGCAATGTCAATAGAAGCGAGTTGTATATTTAATGAATTGTTCAAAGTTTAGTTTCTGTTATAAAATTATAAGGTATATTTAATGAGCTTTCTAACAGACTCATTTCCCAATGGAGTTTCTGTTACTGAGATCAAATGGTTTACCAATCTGCATAGAAAAGAGATTTCATACTTGTAACTTTGTAAGGCAGTACCTTAAAAAAATACAAAACAACTCTTTTTAAAAATAATATGATGACAAATGGTTCTAACATAAATAAACAAACCAGAACGAAGATGCTTTTCCTTTTTGCCACCATGTTCATCCACCAACTGAAAGCATAGGTTTCTTGTTGTCTTCACGCTTCGAGGTAGAAGTTCAAGCACCTGAAATTTTATGGACACGATATAGGTGGTGCAAAGCAGTTACATATAAATACAAAATAATCGAAAGTTCTCTTCATGTTTCAAGAAAGTAGACCTCTCCAACTGAAATTTCTTGGGCAATTCCAGGTGACGAGAGGTAATTGTACATATATTTTTAAAAAAAACAAGTAAGCCACATTTTCTTTAACCTTTGATTGGCGGAGTGTAGACACCAGGAAGGTGGTCTGGTTAATGACTATAACGTATTAGATAGACAATACATAGCATAAATATATATACGTATATGCAGTTCAAGCCAATTTAAACAAAACAAGAAATTATAAAGAGGTTAAAATTAACTCTATACCACTACCAAATAAGAAACATCTTTTTTGGAGATACAAAGATTGATTGCGAGTCTTTGACATATCTGTAAAATAATATAGAGAAATTACTATATATATTGCAGAAAGTATGGAAGCTGCTACATAATTGATTTGCAGAATGTATGCAAGTTGATAGATAAATCAGTTTTCGGCTATGGACGAACAAATATGAACATTCACCAGCACTTTAGAATTGTACAAATCCTTAAAGAACATAAGGTACTAAGTATGCTGTAAATCACAAACCATAATGAGATGTTCAAACCATATCATAAACTCAAAAACTCACGGCCTCATACTAAACAAATACAAGCATAAAAACCAAAAAGCCCAAGAAAACAATCAACGAAAAACACAGCTAGATAAAATGTATACGAACATGTGAAGTACCTGAGTGTCGGTGAATTTATTTTTTAATTTGATTGGGGATGGGTCTGATTGCAAGATTAGAGTTCTGGTGCTCTCATTTTGGTGAATTAGAATCAAGAATTACGGGGAGAAGGACGACTTGAAAAACAGGTGTAGAAATCGAGGTTTTGATCGGCCTATGGCAGAGAAAAGCCATTTGTAGAATTTAGCCATGGCAGGATTGAAGAACCCTAGCCCCTTTCCACCGAGCTCCTTTCCACCGGAGGGTGAATGCCAAAAGAAATCATGACCGCGTGTGTATGACATAGATTTGTAAAGGGTAAAAATGTCTTTTACTGAGATTAAAATATCTCATAATATTTTTACCGTGTTGGTGTATTATATATAGAAAGAAGTGCTAGGGGAGATGGTTTTGTTTTTGAGAAACTGATGTAAACCTTCTCGTGTATGTATATAAACAGAGACCAGACTTTAAGGTTCCAAGAGACACGCGTGGGACTAGAATAAAGCTCTGGAATAACTCGTGCTTGAAAAAAAAGAATGTCGTGTTTTGAAAAATAGAGCTCGTGTTTTGAAAAAGAATGTCTCGTTTTATAAAAGAATTGTTGTGTTTTGTGAAGTGAAAAAGCTGTCCCCTCTTGAAACTAAATTAGTCAATACCGTAATATTAATCTCATTTATTCTCTGCTGGCCAATTAAAACGAGGCTCTAATTTCGCTTCTTATAATAAATTCGACCCAAAATTAAAATCCTATTTTCCTAAATTTTCCTAATTTTAATAAACACCAAATAAATATAATTAAATAAATATAATATAATATTTACTCGCATATAATATATAAAGATTTTAAAATTTACGAAAACGCGCTAATTAAAATATACTAATGTACCACTCTTAAATAAAATTTAAATAACGAGTGAAAAAAAAAAATATTATTCGAAAATTCGCGGTTATTACATTGTTCTCAACAAAAGGTCGGAGATTCCCCTCCTTCTAGCGCCAAAAATGTTGTGAGAAAATTCCGCAACAACACCCCGAGAGAATATTCCTGGAATAACCGAATTTGTCCTTGGATATCGGACGTTGAAGCAGGTTCGCACGTCCGCAGCTTCAGCTGGCAGCTCCAGCTCCAAATGCCGAAGTGGGTGGAGATTTGTGGTGTTTTTGGGACTCAATCGGCAAGGTCATCGGACAATATGGCATTAAATTCCGGCCAAGATATGCCAGTGAAAGTATCACTAAGGTTACACGTGCCTTGTGTAGAGAGAAGTGAAATTCCGAACCCCCTTGCCAACTGCCTACATATCCTATTTATAGGAATCAAGCCCCGATTGATGTAGTTCTTTAGGTTATGGACTCCTTTCTTGAGCAATTAGCCACGTTTTTTTATGTATTTTATCCTTCCTCCAATGTTGATCTTGACGTGTTTGTGTAGAAATATGCCTTATCCTTGATTCAGCTAGCCACTTATTAGAGTCCTACTCGAAGTATACCACTAGAAGTCCATTTATCCGTGTATTTTCATATAATTATCCACATTTATTATGTATATAACGTGTATATCTCATTTGATGTAGTAGAATCCATCTCTTGAGTCCATTTCCGTGCTCCTAAAGTTTAGGAACAAGTGTCCTTGTCCAACTTTACTTCTGTTAGACAGAGGTGGAGCCTGTAAGCACACCTGCACCTATACAGCTTCCCTCTAAACCAAACCTCCACCTCCAGAACTACCCTTCAAATGTACACCTCCACAGCGGAACCTCTAGAGCTTCCCTCAAGCTTTCCACCTTCAGAGCTTCCTCCAAAACTGATCCTCCTCAAATATCACTCAAATTGGGCCTCCATGAATCCTAAAATTAAATCCATTACAAATTTTGGACATAACAGTACATACAAGTATATATACCGTTCATCTAATCATATCATATTATTTCATTTCAATTTTTGTTTGTTTGTTTTTCTTTTTTGGAATTATTTGGTATGGTGTGTACTGTGTAATGTTAATGTTATACTCCCATGGTCCAGCTTTAATTACGGTCCCTTCTAATCCATGATGAACTTCATGGGCCAATATCAAAGAGAATTTCTTCTGTGCTTAGATAAAGAAGGGCCCATATTCATGGACTGTTATTTGCAATTTTTTTTTTTGCTGTATTTTAAATTTTTTTTTTGCTAAATGTTATTTGCGATTTTATTAAGCATGAACAGTTGCTTTTCACTTGTTGGAATATATGCCCATGCTGTAGTGCCCATACCGTGACCATGTTGTCTAATGCCCATGCTGTGCCCATGTGAGTTCTACTTTATTTCAACAGCACAGCATGGGCATTAGACAACATGGTCACAGTATGGGCACTACAGCATGGTCACAGTATGGGCACTACAGCATGGGCATTAGACAACATGGTCACAGTATGGGCACTACAGCATGGGCATATATTCCAACATCACTTTGAGTTGATAATCTCCCGTTAAACGGTCTCTGTTACAGAGGTTGAGAAGATGTGCTAAAGTCTTGTTAAATGGAACTAATGGAACTGTAAACTTTATTGACTATTTGAGCTGCACATTAGTCAAATTACAATTTTTTTTTTTTTTTTTGTTAAGTAGTCAAATTACAAATCGCTTTCCATTTCTAAGCATGTTACTTCCCGACAATTAATTGTTCAATATATAAATTTATTATTCTTTCCGTCCCAATCAGTTCTTTACCTTTTTTTTACATTTTTTGACAAACATTTTAAGGTGTATTTTAAGGTTGTTTCATAACTTATTTTTAATTTTTTAAAATAAATATATACATTATATTTGTATTAAAAAAAAATAATTTAAAAATAAATTATGCAAATACATCTTAAAATGCGTGCCAAAATCTTATCCTCAAAGATAAAGACTCTATTGGAATTTGGGACTGAGGAAAAGTATGTTTTATAATGTTATATTTCAAACCTTAAATAAATTACATTATAGGAGTACTTTGTGGAAAAGAATATTTCAAATATTTTTTATTAAAAATATGTTTAAAGCCCTAATACAATGCACAAGTAGTTTATTCTGGCTCTACACAATCAATTTAAATTTATTTTCTCATCCAATTATTTGTTATTTTCGAATATCTTCTAAAACCTAAGCCTCCTACCACACTTTTGACTCTCAAGTCTCACCTTATTCTTTCTTCCCTTTGTATTCACACCTTTATTGTTTCAACCGAATGCAATCTTAAGATTTTTTTTTTTTTTTGTTATTCTACAAATCTAAACATGCATGGATCTTTCGGCTCCCACACAATCTTCAAACTTCTTGAAAAAGAAATAAGACCCAACTTCTTTTCAATATACCTTGTGTTAATAGTAGATTCAATTCATCATTACTGGAGAACTTGACTCGGAGGAAAATAGAAAAGAGGCCGCATGCAGAGCTGATGTAGTTCTGGATTTCACATGAATAAATGAGTACTAATCTTCGTTGTAATCATGATCATCTTTATTGTGACTTATCAACTAAAGAAAATTGCACCTACACTGATGATTTTTTGCGTCGTTCAATCTTCGTGGGTCGACGGATACTTAACTTAACTAGCGTAAAAGCCCGTGCGAGGCACGGGCCTGTTTAATTATTGAAATATTTTTGGAATTAAACTGTATAAATATTGCAATACTTTTGTAATTTTTTAACAGAAATTTGTAATTAGTAATACGATAAAAGATAACATATTTTTTCATCTTATTTTTGGATAGCAATTTTATAATATTGCATTGTCATGAACCAAATATTTTAAAATTTGATTAGGTTTCTTGGATAAATATCTACACAATAATAATAACAATATTATTGTTAACTGATATATATTAATTCAGATTTCGATGACGTGATATGAACTTTATCAATTTGAACAATTGAATATAATATAAATACTGTAATCATTTTTGCATTATTGTTCACGTATAACATGGACGTACGTAAACTCATATGATGTTAATATCATAAAAATATATTTTTAAAAAATAGTCATTCATGTAACATTATGAGTCGAGTCATTAATAAAATTTCTTAATTTCATGTAAAAGTTAATTGTGTGATTGTCTCGTTCTTCTTTTTCATACATATATATTTAAACATATTTATACACCCTTTTAAACTCAACTATCTATTTTTGACTTACTATTTGATATCCGGTATCTAAGTTTTTTAAAATTAGGCTCAACTTAAAATCCAAAAGTTTTAACCGTATGATTACATGAATATCAATGACTAATTCATTTTAATAATATCTAAGATCATACTTTTTAATTTATCTTACATTATTTTTAGTATTTGTTATAACTTAATCATGATATATATTTTGAAATCCTAAATTTTAAAAAGGTCATTTTTACCTCAAATTCAATTATATATTTAAATTGCTTAAGTCTAAATGATATTGTTCAAACAAAAATCTCTAATTTACTCACATATTTACATTTTTATAAATCTAAAGAATATATATGATGCAATCATAATATTTTCCAAAATATAATCACATTTATTGTTTGAGTGAAATATAATCCAATTTATGATTTCAGTAATCAAATATCTTATGTCTACAAGGAGACGAATGTTAACAAATTCAAATTTTTTATCTAATCCGAGTTACATTTATGTATAATTTATAGTTTTATTTTCTATAAATAATAAATTCAAAAATTTACTTACTCAAAGGATAAAAATAGAAAAAGGAAAATAAGATAATAAAACAACATATGGCTTATCTAATAATATTTTTAAAATAAACATAGAATTCATAGTAGCACAATGGTTATGTCATGAAATTTGTACTTAGAAGGCAAGGGTTCAATTCTCAAAAGCAACATAAATTCAACAAATTTTTTGCATTAATTAAAGTGAAATGGCACTTTTGTAGTTTTTCAAAAAATAGGGACACAATGGTAATTTCACAAGCATTTTCTTGGCACGTTTTACATTTTTATAAATCTAAAGAATATATATGATGCAATCATAATATTTTCCAAAATATAATCACATTTATTGTTTGAGTGAAATATAATCCAATTTATGATTTCAGTAATCAAATATCTTATGTCTACAAGGAGACGAATGTTAACAAATTCAAATTTTTTATCTAATCCGAGTTACATTTATGTATAATTTATAGTTTTATTTTCTATAAATAATAAATTCAACAATTTATTTACTCAAAGGATAAAAATAGAAAAAGGAAAATAAGATAATAAAACAACATGTGGCTTATCTAATAATATTTTTAAAATAAACATAGAATTCATAGTAGCACAATGGTTATGTCATGAAATTTGTACTTAGAAGGCAAGGGTTCAATTCTCAAAAGCAACATAAATTCAACAAATTTTTTGCATTAATTAAAGTGAAATGGCACTTTTGTAGTTTTTGAAAAAATAGGGACACAATGGTAATTTCACAAGCATTTTCTTGGCACTTTTTACCCTTGTGTTGCCATTTAATATATAGTAATAGATTTATGATAAACATGTATGTTCTCTTATGTTTGATAAAATATGTTCTCAATATTATATTTTATTCATTCATCATATCAATACTTAAATATATAAATTTTGATTTGTAATACGAGATATACCAAATAATTCCAAGCACTTATAATAAAATTATTATCAATAATATAAATAAAATCAATATCTTAACAACCCAGAATAAATAATATATAAATATCTTTTAATAATGTACCATAACATTCCCTCAAACTCGCTATACTCAAAATCGAGAGTTTGCCAAAATAATAAAAAAAAATAATAATAATCAATCGAATCATTTGTTCCGGGTCCACTTGATTCATCTTCCTCTTTTGGTCTTCGTCATATCTTCTTTCCCACCGCGTTCATCGTTTCAAGATTCTCCTCAGAATTCCTCTTTTTGTCGTCTCTCCTCAGAATTCCTCTTTTTGTCGTCGTTGGTTTAAAATAATCTCTTACAAAAACCTATCATCGTCGTTGTATTTTCTGTCATATTTATTAATTTTTTTCACCCACGAGATCTCAAAAGTTTTTTTTACCCTCACACCACAAACTCTCGTTATATTATTTTTCTCACCCACAAATTCTTATAGGATTCTTTACACATCACGAACTCTCGTAGTGTTATAGTTTTTCTCGCACCCACCAACTTTAGCAGATTTAACTTTTCTCGCACCGTAAATTCTTACGAGAATAACCTAGGTTCTTGATATTACATGATAAATATGTTCTCACGATTACGTTTGATAAAATATGCTCTCAGGGTTATATTTCATTCATCCTCAAAAATACATAAAATTTGACTTGGAGCACAAGATATACAAAGTAACTCCAAACACTCATAAGAAAATTCATATCATCAATAATATAAATAAAAATAATATCTCAACATCCCAGAATACATACTATATAAATATTTTTTAATAATATACCTTAACAATTTACCTCTTATTACAAATTTTACAAAATCTCAACACAACAAGAAAAGCATCAAAATTTATATCAAAAACTTTGATCGTAACATTTCAACTATTTCAATTTGATGATAATTCGATAGAGTATAGACTGTTATGCTCGCGAGACAAAAAAAAAAAGGAAATTGAAATTTATTGACGAAATAATGAAAGACTATATTTTTTAATTTCGCCAATTCGTTAATTATCATTCTAGCAATCAATTTATATTTTTGTATCAATGTATAAGCTTTAGGTATATAAGATGGTTTATAATCACTTCAACCGAAAGCAAAACAAAAAAAATAGCTGCAACGAGACTTTCCGACTCTCCTGTAATGTCACCTGCATCATGGAAACAAAAACAAAATGAGTTATTGTCGGCATTTTGACTTACTACAGCGTTGTCCACTTTTTTGGAATCCGCTTTATTATAAAAGTACTTTTTAATCTTTTTATGTTTACTTGCTGAACATAAATCATCTTAATCAATCTAAATCACAATTTGTAGTAATTCTTATCTATCATGATCTCATGTTAAAACATAAGAAAATCACAGATAGAGATTCAGAACCGAAATGTGTTCTGAACATGACTTTGAGATGATGTTTGATGATCAATTAATTCAAAATTTCGGAGTAATAAAGAAATAGTAATAAAGAAATAATGTTTTAATAACACTAACTCTGGACATCCCCGCTTCTATGCTAATTAATACTGTATAATTATAACAATATCATCAATGTTCTTATATTCATATGAACAAGCTAGATTTAAATTTGTCTCATTGTTTTTTTTTTTGAAGAAAAATTTGTGTCACTGTTATTCTACTCTATTCTATTCCGTTCTTCACTATTGAACGTGTATAAATTAGAAAATACTCAAAACATTTTGATTTCCATGTTCAAATTAATTAACAGTTGAATATTTGTCCACTCACCGTGTACTTTGCCACATTTGTTTGTCTAGCTGGTGGCAATAGAAACAAATTACCTGCTAGCTTACCACCAACATAGCCAAAGTGTTTTTGACGAAAAAAATACAAATAAACATGGCCAAACTGTAATGTATAACAACTCAAGTTCATCACAAGACAATATCACATGTAAATAGAATTAAATCAAGAGCACGCCTATATTGTTCGAGTGATATCGGTAAAGTTAAATAGTTCCTCGGTCCCTTCGTTTTTTAGACTTTTTTTTTTGGGATATCTTTCTCTTTTTTGCATTCCAAAATTTATTTAAAATGATAAAATTTTATAATATAAAAAATAATTACACCTACTATTTTCCTCCGTTAACTTCATTTTATTACATAAAAAATTGATTAGTCGTACCACTTTACTTACTTTTCTCTACTACTTTACACTTTTTCTTAATCACCGTGCCAAACTCATTTATAAACAAATGAGAAGGACGAATGAAGTACCAATTAGTGCACGATGTTGTATGCATTTTAATGTGAATATACATATATTTTTGTAATTACAAAACAATACTCCGTCGGTTTTGAAATATAGATCGTTTGACTTTTTGGCACACATTTTCAAGTGTTTTGATCGCATAATTAAAATAATTATTTTTAATTACCAATTCAACAAAATTACGAATGTGTGAGTATTCACTATTAAGATTATTTGTTTTCTTAGATTACGAATGCATTATCCACATTGTGTTAAAATCGAAAAAAAAAAATTACCACCAATTCAACGAAATTATTTATTTACGAAAATTTTGTTGTTAATTGTTACTCCCTCCGTCCCACCAGATAGTATACATTGGGGGACGGGGGTGTGACACGCATTTTAAGGTACATTTTAAGGATAGTTCCATAACTTATTTTTCCAATTTTCTTTTTTTGTATAAAAATATGTATGTTAAATTTTTATATAAAAAAAGAAAATTTTAAAAATAAGTTATGGAACTATACTTTATAGGAGCATTAAAATGCGTGTCAAGCAGTGAAAAAAAAGTTTATAGAATCTGATGGGACAGAAGGAGTAAATTTTTTGAATAGTACTCCCTCCGTCCCATATTATCATTCTTGTTTGATATGTCGGGACTGTTCATAACATGAGACAAATTACTAATTTACGTCTAATCTATAAGACCAAATATAGTCATGAGTGATCTTGTTGGATTCGTATTTATGAGTACTTTAATACAGTGAAATTTTTATATTTAATACTAATACGAAATTTAAGATATTAACGATCAAAAGTGTGCATTGGCAAACGTGTCCAGCCAAAATAGGAAAAACATTAAGGGACGGGGGAGTACATATTATATCTTAAATGCTGGGCGTCACGGCTGAGAGTGTGAGCAGTGTGCGGAAGTAAAAATGTACACACGCCTGATGGCCTGAACAGAATGGCATGATTTCATTCTGCCACCATTCATCTTATATTTAACAACCCCCTCCCTCCTCACCTGGGAATCAGCAGACCTACCCTATATATATTAATGTACACACCCTATACATTCTAATATAAAAAGTAGTAACACTGAGTAGTGTGACAAACCATATTCATCATCACTTTGCCATCCCCCTTGTATAAATAAACATATTTCGTCCTTCTTCTCCAACTCTCCAAAATTTAGCAGTTCGAACACTCCGCTGCTCAAGGTAAGAACCCATCCAAGTCTTGATTTTCTTAAGTCTATTGCAAAAACCTTTTCTTTTATAGCACACACTCACACACACAAAAGGCTCATTCAAATTTGTCAGACCTGCTAGCCAACTCGTAACAAACAATCCCGTTATTCCTCAGGACAACAACTTAGCCACCTCTCTCTCTCTCTAAGACACAATCTCTCTCCCTCCTAGCTTCCCCCCCTCTCTCTCTCTCCTTCATTATCTCTCCCTCTCTTTCATTATTCTATTGACATGCCTATATAAATGTAAACACAACCTAAAACACTAAACACAACATTTTGTGTATACATTTCTGATTTTTCCTCCTTATGAGATTATCATTCTCATCACTTCTTCATCACTCCAAAATTTTCAAACATCTCAGATGGGCCCACACCATGAACCCCACCAACAAGACAATCGTCATCATGGGCCCCACAGGCTCTGGAAAATCAAAGCTCTCCATTGATCTCGCATCAAGATTCTTCACCAACTCGGAGATTATCAACTCAGACAAAATACAACTTTACAATGGCCTCAACATCACTACAAACAAAATCACTTCACAAGACCAACTCGGTGTGGCTCACCATCTACTCGGTGCAATCAACTCGTCCTCCTCACTCACTCCTTTGGAGTTTCGATCACTCGCTTCTCATTGCATCTCAAACATCACTTCTCGTAATAAAATCCCCTTCATTGTAGGTGGGTCCAACTCACTCATCTATGCTCTCCTATCCCAAAAATTCGACCCAGAAACCGACATATTTCACGACCCAAAACCCAACACGATATGCCCAAAGCTCCGATACAACTGTTGTTTTATCAATGTCCACGTGGCATTACCAATACTAAACCAGTATTTAAAAAAACGAGTTGATGAAGTGCTTGACTCGGGAATGTTGAAAGAGCTACAAGAATTTTACGAGTCAGGTGCTATTGACTCAGTGAGTCCAACCGGGTTAAGACAAGCAATAGGAATACCCGAGTTGGAAAAATACATAAGATACACAAAATGCACAAACTTCGATAAAGATGCGGCCAAGACAATGTACGATGATGCAATAAAAGAAATCAAGGAGAACACGTGTCAGCTAGCGAAGAGACAAGAGGAGAAGATCCAACGGCTGAGAGACATCGGATGGGACCTACAAGAGATGGATGCCACGGAGGCATTTACGGCGTCGTTAAATGGGGAGAGAGTGGGAGAGATATGGGAGAGAAATGTAGTGGAGCCAAGCGTTAAAATTGTGAAGCGATTTTTAGAAGAGTAGGTTAAATTTACAGCTATTTTACAGCTAGCAGTAGTTTTAATTTTTTGTTTTGTTAAATTTTGTTTTGTTTGGTTTGGTTTTGTATTGGGGGTGTTGGTTGATATATAGACACAAAATATGTACTCCTCGGTCCCGTATTGTTTCTCTTATTTCATATGTCGGGACTGTTCATAACATGCGACAAATTACTAATTTACGTCTAATCTATAAGATTAAATATAATCATGAGTGATCTTGTTGGATTCGTATTTATGAGTACTTTAATACATTGAAGTTTTTATATTTAATACTAATACGAAATTCAAGATATAAACGTTCAAAAGTGTGTGTTGGCAAACGTGTCCAGTCAAAACAGGAAAAACATTAAGGGACGGAGGGAGTAGTACATTGTGCTGACCATTTTGCATGAGCAGAGGGAGTGGAACTGTGGAGAGGTAAATAAAAGAGGCCACCACTTTTTGACCGTTAGACTTGTTGGTGACTTGGTGTTATGTTGCAATTTACAATTTTTAGGATAAAAATCATATTTCGTACTGTTTTTGGTATCTTTTTTCCTTTCATAATTATCCACGAAAAAAGTAGGTATTTCAAATTGGTTTCTAATTTGTTGTCAAGTATATCAATTCAATTAGTTATAATAATTTGGATCTCTACGCATTTACATCAACACTCAATCAAAATTTTATATTATGTCATAAAAGTTTTATTATATTATTTGGGAGTAATTTTTGAATACCTATGATACCTAGCATTACTCTTGGAGCGTGTTTGGCTTAACTTAAAAAATGTTACTTATCACTTAAAGTGCTACTTACTCACTTTAAGTGAAAAGTGATAATTTTTACTTAAAGTTAGGTGTATCTGTTTGGCTAATTCTACTTAAAGTAAATTTATTTTTAAAAAATTAATTAAAAAAAAAAGAAATTTATATTTTTTTGAAAGTATAAAATACAAATATATGCAAAGAATACAATACAAGTTAAAAGGTGACTCAAATACATAAAAATTGATATACGAAAAAAAATAAGTGGAAAAAAAGTACCTCCAAGCTACTTTTTTTTTTAGCCTACTTTCCACTTTAAGTGGCTCCACTTTAAGGGGAGCCAAACACGATGGTACCAGCTTTAAGTGAAAAAAAAAAAAGGGGGGGGGGGCCAAACACCCTCTTGATCTCTTTATCCACGTTATTGTTTGCTTGATAAAATTAATTAAATTCAAAATCTTTGGCAAGGATAATGTGGAAGATATCGTCGAATCCAAAAATGATTGATTCTACAGTTAAAATTGAAATTTTTACTGCTGTACAATCAAATGTACCAACAAAATATGATGAAATTAATTTTAGCAAAAGATTGATCGATTAGAAACATATTTGCAGACTTCGAAGTCATATGTTGAGACAGGGTTATTTTTTATCTCGATGGTGTTCGTTTTTTTTTAATTTGTTTGCACCCCTTAGAGAGTTTGCTAGTGTGTTCACTTATTCGATCTTGTTGATCGTTTAAATCAACTCGTACTTTTTGTATACTCCCTCTGTCACATCCATTTCTTAACGTAAAAAACTGCGTATCTGACACGCATTTTAAGGATAGTTTTGTAACTTATTTTTGATATTTTCTTTTTTTGTATAAAAATAGGATTGTTCTATTTTTATACAAAAAAAAGAAAATATCAAAAATAAGTTAGAGAACTATCCTTAAAATACACCTTAAAATTTGTGCAAAAAACTGGTCCGCAAATGTTAATAATTCAATGGAACGGAGGGAGTATCATTTATTAATTCACTCGTTCATGCCCAATATATAAAGGACCTTGGCAGTAATTCATTAGTCCTAATCACAAATGTAATTGTGACGTCATATTGTGGTCCGGTCAAAAGGCAGTTGTACGTAGTAAAAGGGACTTATTATTACTCCCTCCGTCTCTAAATGATCTTCTCGTTTAGAATGTCGGTCCTGTTCATAACAAGAGACAAATTACTAATTTACGTCTAATCTATAAATCCAAATATAGTCATGAGTGATCTTGTTGGATTCGTATTTATGAGTACTTTAATACAATGAAGTTTTTTTATTTAAAACTAATACGAAATTGAAGATATTAACGATGAAAAATGTGCATTGGCAAACGTGTCCAACTCAAATGGGAAAAATATTTAGAGACGGAGGGAGTACTCTTTAAGTTCTTAGAGCATCTTTAAGAATAATAAATATAATTATTGTTAAAAAAATTAAATTAGAAAATAGTTATAAAAAAAAAAATTGATAAAATCGTACTTTCATTAAAATATCTCAAGATTACAGATGATACAATTTCGAGCAGAAACATTCCACTCCGAAAGACCTGACATAGAATATGTGCTCCTCGCTAAACAATGAGCTACAATATTCGCAGACCTATGTGTGTAACACACTAACACTTCATCACAGTGTTTATCCATATTATCCGTACAAGCCTTCAAGATAATATAATCCAGCACTAAAACTCACACAAACGGTGAGACAAAAGCAAACTCACACAAACAAGCGGTGAGACAAAATCAAACTCACACAAAGGTGAGACAGCAAAACAAAATCGATATTACAATCGGAAAAGGCTTAGAAACATTAGATCCGAATTAAACTTAGATCAATTAAAAAAACAATCCTTAGATCCGGAGCGAAACCACAAAAATAAGAGGAACCGAATATCCACCCGCTTGAACCCGAGAAGAATGACAACGGAAGCTCTGATGATTTAAGCTCTGTTGGATGCACAAATTAGCTCAAGATCGGAACAGATCTGAGAAAATTCGAAGGAATTTTTGGAGATTTATTGAATTAAAAACTGTGAAAATTGAAAAAAAGAGGGGAAATGGGACGAAGGTGGAAGAATGGATGGCAGGGGGCGGAGAGGGGAAGGGGCGGGGCGGGGCGGGGCGGGGCGGGGCGGAGGGGAGGGGGAGGGGGCGGAGGGGAAGCTACTCGACTCTCATGTGATAGCTCTTGAAAACTAGTGGAATTCCAATAAATTTAATTATAATGATAATTGAATATAATTTTGGGCTTTTTCATAAATACCCTAACATATAAATATTTTTGTAAAAATATTGTTATTTTAAAGTTTTTTTGCAAAAATACATACGGGATGCAACTACATTGAGAAAATGCCCTAAATACCCACCATTCAGGATACAAGGTCCGAAATGCCGATTGGCGGAAGAGCTGACCCTATTTGCCCACGGGTTACGCATCTCACGGATGCATGTATCGAGACACGCATGTTGAACATGCGCAACATGGTTCACGCATCTCCTAGATGCGTGATGACGTCATATGACGTCATTATTGCAATTGTAGTTCCGGCAATGCTCTGAAGGTAAAAATCGCCTCTCCGTTCTCCACCTCCTGTCCATCAAATTCTGGGCACCTCCACTGTTTTTGAGGACATCAAAATGATGCCCAGGCCTGCCTTTACATTTTGACATCTTCGTTTGTTGATTTGTGGCCCCGCAGGGACGTACACGAATACATCGAAAAAAAGCTTGAATTGGGTCTTTTCAATCCGGCAAAAAAACAAAAAAAGAAGAACATATGCTTGTATAGGAGGAGAATACGAGTGTTTGGATATGTAGAATGCTAATGCTCGATGCCTAAATTGGACGAACGAAGTAGTTGAAGTTTTGGTCGAAAAATGCCACCAGCGATGGCGAGGAACGAAGGTGAACAGTGCTTGGGATACACATGTTGAACATGCGCCTCCAAAATTACGCACGCTCAACATGCGTGTCCCAAGCACTGTTCACGAGTGCAGATCTCTGATTTACACAGCACACGTATGTGTGTTATGCGTGTAGCTACACGCATCAGCATGCGTGTTCAGTGGGTATTCTGGGCCATGCATTCCGCCAGTAGGTATTATGGGCAATTTGAATTAAATGGTGGGTATTTAAGGCCTTCACCCAACTACATTCAACCAGATGTGACTGTTTTGACCATTTAGTAAAAAAAACCATCTTATTTGTAATGGCTGCGCAGCAAGTTGCATTCAGTTGCATATGCAACTGAATGCAACTGAATACAACGAAAAATTGTAATTTGAATATTTTTTTTACCAAACCTCCAGATCTATATAAGGGCTGGGCATCATTAAAAAATGAAAATTTAATTTTTAGTTTTTAGTTGCATTCAGTTGCATATGTTGCATATACAACTGAATGCAACTAAAAATTGTAATTAGAATTTTCATTTTTTTTATCAACTTTGAGATCTATATAAGGGCTGAGCATCATTAAAAAATGGGAATTTAACTTGGTTTTAGTTGCATTCAGTTGCATATGTAGTTACGTTCAGTTGCTTGTGGTTGCATTCAGTTGCAACTATTAGAAATAGAAAGTTATTAGTGTCTCTGCGGTATCAGTGAAGAACAGATCGGAGGTGGTGACCTGCGACCCCAGTGGGCGGATATGGGGAAGAGGGATGAGGGAGGAGGGCGGAGATGGAGAAGGGTTGAGGAGGGCGGAGATGGAGGGTGGAGGGCGGAGGGTGGAGGGTGGAGGGCGGAGGGCAGGGGACGAGGCTGGAGGGTGGGGTGGGTGAAGAAGAAGGAAAAAAATGGAGGTTGAAGAAGAATGAAGGTTGAAGAAAATGAGGTATATTTGCAATTAATTTGAAAAAAATAGTATTTTTGCAATAACTAATAAAAAAACCTTGTATATTTGTTAAATTCCCTATAATTTTTGCCAAAGAGAAGTTTGGTTCGATAAATAGAATCAATAAATAATTATGATAATATATAATTTTTGTTAAGAATAATTATACATTATAATAATTTTTTTATATAATATTGATACCATATTGCTAAGGATTTTTCCTCATTCAATGTTCTTATACGAGAAAAAAAATTAATGCCCTTCATAATAATTAATCTCTAATTTTTGGAAAAAAGTAGTAATGCAAGTACTGGCATGACTGTTGATTGAGAAATTGAAATTGCATATTTATTATAGATTTTGAGTAGCATTATAGAAATTGCATATATATTATAGATCGAGAATAATGTTCCTGAGATTACCTCAGGAACTTAATTAAGTTACTTACCTTATTTCTTTATAAAATCTTATAAAATAAATGGCTCCGCAGTGGCATTTTTGTAAAAACTAGATTACCCATAAGATTTTTCTTGATTTTATGGAAACATCTCAGGGAAAAAACCTGAGATAATCTCAGGTACAGTATTCTCCTAAAAATATTGTTCAAGCCTTCTCAATCATTAACTAACAAAGGTCGTTAACTATTGGACTATAAATAATGAAAATATTGATAGTAAATGGAGATTTTACGACGAATACAAATCTAAGAGCATTTCCAATGCAATAAATTCTTAGGAAAAAAATTATAGGTGACAAGTATTATACATAATTTTTATAAATTATGCAACTTCAACCATACAAAATTCTTAGGTAAAATTATAGCCAATCTCTTTACATTGACTATATTTGTCGAAGCTCTCAAAAATTGTACATATAAATTTTATCATTATAGCCAATCCTATTGTAAGAGCATCTCCAATGGCATCAGCTAAAAAAGATTGGTTAAATTACATAAAATATTGATTATGTAAAATTTGTCGAACCTGTAAGACATTGTATTCCGAGGGTATTACTATTGGCTATAATGATTGGCTATATTTTAAAAATGGTATGTTATTAATATTTCAAGTTGTTATTAATAGAATATATAATTTTAATATAGAAATAAATGATGTGGCAATTCACTACAGGTCTCTAGAGGTTCGACACATATAGCCAACATCAAGAGATTATCTATAATTATAGACAAGGGTTTTGTCCCATTGGAGTGCAAATTTTTTTACACATTCTTTAAAATTCTTATTTATGGTAATTAATTTTAAATTTTACCTAAGGGGTCTCCCCCATTGGAGATGCTCTAACACAACACCTTACAGATTCGATAAATATTAGTCCATCATTATTTTACATTATTTTAGGTAATTAATTTAGTCAACCTCATTGAAGATGCTCTAATATAAAATATTGTCGTAAAAAAACCATATGTTGTGTGCAATGTTCTAAAAATCGTTAGGCGGGTCTAGACGGCCAGCTTACCTTCTAGTGATTAATCGGAATGATTAATCGGATGTATTAAAATATTATTTTTTATATAATTTAATTTTAGTATTTAAAAATATATTTTATATAAGTAAAAATATAAATATCTTCATTGCCTAGCACCTAGGGCCGATTAATCGTCGCCTAATCGATTATTCCCACCTAACTAATTAAATCGTCTAATCCTGCCTAATACCGCCTAGGCGCCGTCTAATCATTAAAACACCGAATGACCGATTTTTGCAAAATTTAGACGTTTTCTGACCGCCTAGCACCTAGGCGGCGATAGACCCACCACATCACAGCTTTCAGGTCTTAACTTATATACATAATTAATGCAAATCAAATAATGTAGTTCATTACTCCCTCTGTGCCTTAATATGTTTCTCATTTTGACTTTTGTTACTATTCATTATAAGCGATTGACTACTAATTTACGCATAATTTATAAGACAAAATATAGTCATGAGTGATCTTGTTGGATTCGTATTTATGAGTACTTTAATACAGTGAAGTTTTTATATTTAGTACTAATACGAAATTTAAGATATTAACGATCAAAAGTGTGCATTGGCAAACGTATTTTTAAAAACAGGAAACATATTATGAGACGGAGAGAGTAGTATTTGTGTTCCAGTTGATTGGTACGGTAATTTAGGAATTTGTCATCCAAGACGAAAGGTTCGAATCAATTGAGAGACATGGAAATAAGAGTGTGGTAACAATTTTTCGAATTAGTCAAAATGTGCGAAAATTGACCTAAACAACTATAAAAGAAAAAATGTATGGTTAGCCTGCTGCAGTCGAATCTGGATTTGCAATTTTGCATTATACATATGTGCATACATAATGTATATCCATAAAAGATCAATAGTACTACATCTATTATCTCTATATGATGATTTGACATTTTAATTGTGTGCATTTGCGGGAAGTCCAACTAGTGTGATGAGTTAAATGAACTGAAATTCATGGAAAAACGGTTCCAAATTCCAATCTTCCAGCAAGAAAGAAAAAGACTTGGGGCCTTGTAAGACTCTACCCAAGGGTGGTCCTAATTATAAATACCTACACCTGTTAAGTATACGTACACTCGTGACTGCAGCTGCGTGAAGATATCAAATCGATGCCTTTTCTTCTTTGTATTACACTGAAATCGACCTGTACTCCGTGTGCAGATAGATAACGAGTACTGGATATGTATGTGTGTGTTGTGTCAATATAAATGCAGCCATTATACTTGGAGAATGACATATGGCAATCTCAAGTTTCATTTCCCGACATGCATTGTGGAGTACTGTAGTAGTAAAAATTTGTTGTGAAGATTTAGTGTGATCTGGTAATTAAGACCACTAATTAATTCCCTTAACCTCTTGTTGCCTGACTTTTAAAAATTGAAAAAGCAATTAAAGAGAAAATGAAGTACTCTGAACCCAATTTTGGAGTGAAAGACGCTGAATTTGCATTCATCTTCACTTGCGTTCGTTCCTATTACAAATTCGAAAGTATAAATTTTGGTAAAAATGAAATTACTTATCCTTCACTTACTTTACTTCCTTTTAAAAAATTTGGGAACAAGGTGTAAAGTTTTAAATAACACTTATAACATAACATTTTTGTCAAACAATTTTCATCCACATTATAATAAATATTTATATTTACACATTCTACCTTTCTGTTCGTGAAGCAAAGGTTTTATAATTGCTGAACGTCAGTTCGGTTCACTCGAGATTTATCGAATTATTGTCCCTTGTTGCCTGTAACGTGCATGCACTTTAATTTTGTACCGTATGTAATAAGTACCTCATACCTCTGCCAAAATATTTCAAGAAAGAATAGCTAATAAATAATTTATTCGACAATTATTGGAGAGCTGCATAAATTATGTACGTACTTTCTTTCGTGGTACTTATAATAGCATGAAGTTGCCTTGGACGCTATAGGTTGTAGCACAGAATACTTGGATCATTAATTTAACAAAGAGTTTTATCTTATTAGCCTGCTCCAGTTATAGGTGGACCTCATTTTTTTCCTGCTCTTCCAGCTTATGGATGAGCATCTGATGGAGAATTATGTACGATATTTGAATCAAGACATGGGTATGCTGCAAACCTGCAATGCTTACATCTTAGCCACTTCACACTGGCCGGCTAGAATATATAGATGTATCCCTACATCTCTACTTCACTGATTCTCTAGCTACCCAAACCCCTTGCATATACCTTTCCTACTGATCATATATTTCTAATCCGATCAATTACGTGAAAAAATTTAATCGGTATTTTTCCACAACCAACAGTTGGAAGGCAAACATTTGTCGCAATGAAATTTTGCGACAGATGATTATCATTTAAATTGATTGCGGATCAATTTCCTATATATTTATGCGTACATATATACTGTTTCAAACAAATATGCACAAGTAAATTATTTTGACATTAACTCATCAATTTCTTTTTTGTTATATACTCCATTGTACTCCCTCCGTCCCATAATACAAGTCTCTTTTGAAAAATTTACGCATATTAAGAAAACAATAATTAGATGATACATTTCCTATTTTGCCCATTATAAATGCATTGACTTTTAAGACTATGAGCTATTTTATACTCTTGGTCATTCCTCATTAATTGCTATACAATTTTCAAAAATGGGTAATTTAGGAAAAATATCACAAATTTACATTGAAAATTGGAAATGGACATGTATTATGGGAAAAAAATTTCTCTCAAAAGAGACTACTATTGTGGGACGGAGGGAGTATGATTTTAATTCCCGGCTAGTGGTCTTAAAAACAAGCTTCGTAAGTTGAAGCAATTGATGCAACATAAAAGTATTCGCTTAAAATTTACATTGGACGATAGGTTGAGTCGTAGGTGCAATTATTTTACTAACGTGGGATACGAGCCCACTAAACTGGCGCATGCGAAACCTCATGCTTGGGCCAATTTCAGCACTTCTTGAACGTAGAAACTAGCTGGTTTTGAGATTAAAAAAAAAAAAGAAGAAGAATGTTTAAGCGCACATTCACAAAGCTCTACACGTACAGATGACAGAACCATAGTCCATAGAGTATTATAAAACAATTACACATGTACTCCTACCACATATAATACTCATTTACTTCACGAATGCGAGATCCCAAAGAGTTAAATAGTAAGAATTACGACAGAGGGAAAGTGCAAGTGCTTTACAAACTTATAGTAGTAGTATAAAATTTCATATACTTTATAAATTACTTATTTACTTCGACGGATTAGTCTAAGTTAAATCGATCTTTAACAACATAGCATATTATTATGTTGCTATATATGAAATATTGTTGCATGTAAAATGATGGGATTCCATACATTTGTTCTAAAATTTTGTAGTACACGTAAAAAATTGTAATAATCGTTTGTCCTGAATCGTAACTCATTTACTATATATACTATTACATTTGTACTACTTTGATCTGTTCCAAAGAATTATTAATAAATTTATTATATATGTTTTAAAGTATGTGAAAGAAATATTTATTTTGTCTACAAAATATTCGACTATTTCACGCGTCCTAAAGACCGTAAATATAATAAGAGGATTATACAAGTTGGAATATTATTAATTACCAAAATTTGTTACTATTAGACAGAGGCATGAACTAGGGGTGTCAATTTCGGGTAATGGGTCTTGGTCGGGTTCGGGCCGGGTTTGCTGTACCCGGTCCTATTTTTGGGTTGACCCGAACCCGACCCGAATCCGAAATGGGTTGAAAATGTTTAACCCGAACCCGACCTGTTAGTATCCAATCAACCCGAAAATGACCCATTTTGACCCGAAAATAATTAAAAATAATTAATTTTATTTATATTAATTAATTTTTATATATAAAATATTAAAATATGTATTAGTAATTTATTATATGACATATAAAATTAAATTATTTGAATAATATTAAAATATTTCATATATATATATATATATATATATATAATTATATGATAAATTTATATAATTTATTGTATATAATAAATTTTCGGGTCGAATTCGGGTATTTTGGGTCAATCCGAACCCGAACCCTACCCGAATATTTTCGGGTAAATTTTTACCCAACCCGAACCCGACCCGAAACTCAAAATACTCGACCCAAATTCGTACTTTTCCGGGTTGGGTTCGGGTCGGGTTTCGGGTCGTGTCAAAATTTGACACCCCTAGCATGAACTGATATTTTGTAAGCTAAGAAGCAACTGGTTACTGGATCAGCAGAGCATGATGAAACAGTAGCGCACTCGAGAAGAGAAAGAACAACAGTAACCTTTCTACTGCCCAAACTGTATTTAACTTTAAACAAGAAAGACTAATAGTATTATTATAAGTTAAAATGTGTGTCGTGTCTCGAGTCTTGACTGATGTGAGACTGAAGTTGGTCAGTGCGCATGCGACTACTAGCTTTCGCGCATGATCCTATATATTTGAACCCATGCCCCTCCTTAAACCTTGCGCTAATAGTGTATTTTGTACCTTAATCAATGGAGTACTACTCTTAAACATCTGTATGTATAACTGTGTGTGTGTGTAGGAAAATACACGAGTACTAGAGTGGTGCGGTTTTTGTTCCCGAAACTCTTGTCTTGCATGTATAGACGTATTATATGACCAATTTTCCAATTAACAAAGCACATTGAGCAGCAGTGTGTAATTTGTAGGTCACCCTTCCTTCATGCTCCCCACAAACACGAAGCTTGGTTAAAGTCCCGACTTAAAATGATTTTTAAATTTAAGTTGAAAAATATTTGTTTGTGTAGTAAGTGAGAAAATATTGATTTAAAGTTAAAAAAACAACTTAAAGCTAGAAGTTGGTATGAGATATTTTTTTGAATGACTTATTTTATTTTAATAATTTTATTTGATACAAGTTAATTTCATCATTCAAATTAATAATTTTTCTATTTTTATATTTTTAATAATTAATAAGTTACTCATTATACAAACTACCCACATAGATATTAACTTAAAATTTTATTTCCACTTATCATTACTTTTCACTTTAAGCAAATTTAAATCATAAGTAATAATTTTAAATTTACCCAAACTACCACTACTTTTTGATTCGAGGCATTCGAATGCATGCATTGATATGCGTAAGATGCACCCTAGTCACCAGTATATCTGGCAAAATGGGTCTAGATCCGAAAAACCGAACAAAAATATGTGGAACCGAATTTGAAATTGGATCTGAAATAGATTATCCAAAATTGTATCAGAAACCGAAATAATCCGAATCCGAACCGAAACCGGTTCAATTTAATCAAATCCGATAACGATCCGAAAACCGATTTGACCCGATCCGAAAATTAACCAAACCGGAAATTTAACCAAAAATTATCCGAAATATTGTATCCAATGATGACCATGTATCCGATTATAATCAGAACCGATCAAATCCGAATAAAAATTTATCTGAACCGAATATGACTTGAATCCGATGTAAATCCGAAACTAAAAATAACTGAATCGAAAAATATATGATAAAATAATTTTATATAGATTAATATTTTCTTGACCTTTATTTGTTTAGTTTTGTCAATTTTTATATTTTCTGATTTACTATATATTTATTATTGTCATTAAATATTGCTTAAGATATTTTGTATATAATAATATTTTAATTCAATTTGCAAATATAAATTAATAAATTCTGCACATAATTAGAAATAAATAAATAAATAAATAAATTCTGCATATTCTAGGCAGAAATTAAAGTGCATTCACTTATATAGCGCTTATTGAAGCGCTGTCTAAGTGAGTGCATTCACTTCCATAGGGATTATGGAAGCGTTATATCAGTGATGTATCTAATTTTAACATATTCGGGCTTATTTAATAAATTTTGACACATGTATTTTTTAAAAAATATTTTTTATTTTTTGAAAATTTGTAAATATCACTAAATTAGATATATCTTGACATCCGTACGATTGGATCGTCGAGAAATAATTTCAAAAAAATAAAATCAACAATCCGTGACAAAACAATAGTTACGAGTATTAGTCAATTCGGTAGTTGACTACTAAGATCTCCAACCAAATTAATATTTTATTTTTTAAAAAATTGGGAATATCACTATATTAGATATATCTTGAGATCCGTACGGTTGGATCGTCGAGAAATAATTTTTAAAAAATAGAATCAACAATCCGTGACAAAGCACTAGTTACGAGTACTAGTTAATTCGGTAGTTGACTACTAAGATCTCCAAAAAAATTAATTTTTTATTTTTTAAAAATTTGGGAATATCACTAAATTAGATGTATCTTGAGATCCGTACGATTGGATCGTCGAGATATTTTTTTAAAAAAAATAGAATTAACAATCCGTGACAAAGAACTACTAAGATCTCCAACCATATTAATTTTCTATTTTTTGAAAAAATTGGGAATATCACTAAATTAGATGTATCTTGAGATCCGTACGGTTAGATCGTTGAGATATATTTTTTTTAAAAAAATAGAATCAACAATCCGTGACAAAGAACTAGTTACGAGTGCTGCCCTTTTCCGAAAGCTCCGCGGGATTCGGTAGTTGACTACCAAGGTCTCTAACCAAATTAATTTTTTATTTTTTGAAAATTTGGGAATATCACTAGATTAGATATATCTTGAGATCTGTACGGTTGTATCATCGAGAAATAATTTTTAAAAAATAGAGTCAACAATCCGTGACAAAGCACTAGTTACGAGTACTAGTCAATTCGATAGTTGACTACTAAAATCTCCAACCAAATTAATTTTTTATTTTTTAAAAATTTGGAAATATAACTAGATTAGATATATCTTGAGATCTGTACGGTTGGATCGTCGAGAAATAATTTTTAAAAATTAGAATCAACAATCCGTGGCAAAGCACTAGCTACGAGTACTAGTCAATTCGGTAGTTGATTATTAAGATCTCCAAACAAATTAATTTTTTATTTTTTGAAAATTTGGGAATATCACTAAATTAGATGTATCTTGAGATCCGTACGGTTGGATCGTCGAGATATATTTTTTTTAAAATAGAATCAACAATCCGTGACAAAGAACTACTAAGATTTTCAAACAAATTAATTTTTTATTTTTTGAAAATTTGGGAATATCACTAAATTAGATGTATCTTGAGATCCGTATGGTTGGATCGTTGAGAAATAAATTTAAAAAAATAGAATCAACAATCCGTGACAAAGAACTACTAAGATCTCCAAACAAATTAATTTTTTATTTTTTAAAAATTTGAGAATATCACTAAATTAGATGTATCTTGAGATCCATACGGTTGGATCGTCGAGATATATTTTTCTAAAAATAGAATCAACAATCCGTGACAAAGAACTACTAAGATCTCCAAACAAATTAATTTTTTATTTTTTGAAAATTTGGGAATATCACTAATTTAGATGTATCTTAAGATCCGTACGGTTGGATCGTCGAGATATATTTTTTTTAAAAATAGAATTAACAATCTGTGACAAAGAACTACTAAGATCTCCAAACAAATTAATTTTTTATTTTTTGAAAATTTGGGAATATCACTAAATTAGATGTATCTTGAGATCCGTACGGTTGGATCGTCGAGAAATAATTTTTTAAAAATAGAATCAATAATCTGTGACAAAACACTAGTTACGAATACTACTCAATTAAGTGGTTAACTACTAAGATTTCCAACCAAATTAATTTATTTATTTTTTGGAAATTTGTGAATATCACTAAATTAGATATATTTTGACATCCGACAGTTGGATCGTCGAGAAATATTTTTTTTAAAACGAAACAAAAAGCCGTAACAAAGCACTAGTCACTAGTACTAGTCAATTTAGTTGTTCATTACCAAGATCTCAAGTCAAAATAATTTTTTGGTTTTTGGAAAATTTGGGTACATCAAAAAATTAGATATATCTCGACAATCCGATCCGAACCGAATATTCCTACATCCAAACAAAATCCGATCCGAACAGTAAAAATCCGAAAGAGAACAGAACCCAATTTGATCCGATCTTAATCTAAAATTTATCCAATTTTAATCCGAATTTTACCCGAACCGAATCAGATCCGATCCGAACCGAAAAAGCTCTAAATAGTACCTTAACCGAAAGTGGATCCGAACCGAATCAGATCCGATCCGAACATGCTCTAAATAGTAGCTTAACCGAAAATGGATCCGATCCGAAGCGGATCCGATCCGAAGCGGATCCGATCCGAAGCGGATCCGATCCGAAGCAGATCCGATCCGAAACCGTCCGTTTACCCGATTTGCCAGGTCACCAGTACGGAAGTTACAAACGAGTCAAATTATTTAATTGTTTTTTTTTTAGTTTGGATGATAAAATCGTTGAATTGTTCGAATTACTTCACTGATGAGTCTAATCTGAAATCTCAATGCTCATTTCGTTTTCGTTTTAAATCAAAGTTTTACTTAATTTTCATTAATAAAGAAATTAGCTTATAATCGGTACGATGCACAAATTTTTTTTATATGTAATAATTTTTTTAATATAATCAATATTTTGAATAATTAATTTAAATAATTTAATTGATAATAATTTATTAAATTAATTTAATCATATAATATATCTAATCATTAGATCTACAGTTCTGATTTTTTACTAAAATTCTAAAGGTCATTATTCGTTGTATACATGTAAAGCATAATGTAATGTAATATGTAATAGAGGACATATATAACTCAACTAGGATAAAAGATAAATAATATTAACTCGATACAGGGATCGTGAAATTTGAAGAACATGCACCAACAAGGATCAAGTCGCTGAAAGAAGTTCATTAACATGATCAAGCCTCAGTGACAGAATAAGATGTACAGATGATTCAGTTGAAGGGCCAAAAGATTCCATGTATTTATATTATTTGAAGATACTATTGCAGGCTAATCAATTGGAATGTAACGAATGTGTGAAGATCAAGATCATTGCTAGTCACTTGTTAACCAGACCAGTGCACTAAGTGTCAGCACATACGAGAAGGATCAACACATTAATACACAGAAAGAATTACCAAAGCCTATTGACAATCAAGGATAGACATAATATTTCAAGGTATTGTCAAAGATTAATTTACTCTTAAAATTAACTAAGTAATAGATTAATTAATTATTTATAATAAATAAATAAATTAATCTGGTACTTGAATTATTTTCTGAGATGAATTAAAATAACAAAATAAACAGAAGAGAGAAAGAATAGTAATACTATGCGCGGTTACTATGCAAGATTACTATGCGCGGTTACTATGCAAAGTTACTATGCACGGTTACTATGCAAGGTTACTATTTGGGGTTGCTGTAATAGTGCCCGATTACTATTTGGGGTTGGTGAAATAGTGTCCGGTTACTATTTGGGGGTTGTTGAAATAGTGCTCGGTTACTATTTGGGGGTTGTTGGAATAGTGCCAAATAGTGACTTTCTAAAACCTATAAACATGCCTGTTGTATTTCATTTCAAAACACACCTCAACACACAACGCTCTCTTCTCTCTCTTATATCTCCTCTGTGTAAGCTGCTAGACAGTCCATCTAGTAGGAAAGCCAGCTTAGCCCGCTTTCAGGAAGTGTCGGGTAGAAGGTCCTCGTGCCTAAACTATCCTAGGAGTGTTTGATTTTGTAGCTGATCCATAGGATTAGATTGTGTAGCAAACCTCCGGGTTTTATCTATTTAAAGATATTTCCTAAACAGTTGTGTTATTTCGATTCAGTATTTTTGATTTCATATCCACATCAAAATCAATTTTTTTTTAAATAACGTATTCAACCCCCCTTCTACGTTATTCCGGACCTAACAATTGGCATCAGAGCCACTCTATTATTATACAACAGTTAAGATCCAAAAAGCTATACAATCATGACAGAAAAAACACAAACTTCAACAACTAGCAGATATGAATCAATCAGAGTTCCAATACTCAGGGCATCATAATATCCCATATGGAAGGTGAAGATGGAAATGTTTCTGGAGGCTACAGATCCAGAGTACTTAGACAGAATCCATGATGGTCCACATAAGCCTACCAAATTGTCTGTTGCAGTTGCTGGAGAGGAACAGAAAACGATTCCAAAGGAGAAGAAAGATTACACCCCTGAAGATATCTCCTCTATTAGCAAAGATGCCAAGGTAAGGCATTTATTACATAACGCCCTTGACAATGTTATGTCTAACAGGTCATTGGATGCAAAACTGCTAAGGAGATTTGGGATGCTTTGGAAGTCAGATGTCAAGGAACTAAAGTCATCAAAAAGAACAGGAGAACAATACTCACACAGGAGTACGAGCACTTTGACTCAAATACTGATGAGTCATTAACATATATATGACAGATTCCTGAAATTGCTGAATGATCTGTCACTGGTAGATAAAGAATATGATCTTGAAGACTCCAATATGAAATTCTTGTTGGCTCTTCCTGAGAAGTGGGATTTAAAGGCCACTACCATCAGAGACAATTATGATCTGCAAGACATGTCTCTTGATGAAATCTATGGAATGCTCAAAACTCATGAGCTTGAGATGGAACAAAGAAGCAAGAGGCATGGAGGCAAGTCTAAGTCAATTGCTCTTAAAGCTGAGGAGAAAGCTTCTGAAGAAGTTGCTGTGAAAAAGAGTCAATCCAATAAAAAGCTTCTTATTACAAAGTCTGATACTGAGTCATCAAACTCTGATGATGACTCAAACTCTAACAATCTCAGAGACTATGATGATGATGGCAGTGATGCTGAAATGAAACAACTTGCAGCCCTGATGGTAAGAAGCTTCAAGAAGATGGCTTACAAGAACTTCGGGAAAAGAAATAAGTTCACACGAAGAGATTCAAATTTCGAAAAGAAGAATTTCAGAAAAGTCGAGGGAAAGGAAGGCAGGTCTGGAAAAGTGGACAAGTCCAAGATCAAATGCTATAATTGTGGTGAGAAAGGACATTTTGCACCTGAGTGCAAGAAAGCCAAAGTTGATAAAGATCAAGCTTACATCACAAAGAAGAAGGACTGTGCTAACACTTCAGACTCTGAAGATGAGGTGAACTATGCCTTGATGGCAAATGCTGATAGTATCTCTGAAGCTACTGAGACCTCTGAGTTAAGACTCTTTTTTAAAAACTTGAATGTTAGCTACAGAGATCAGACTTTAGAAAATGAAAGAATAAAATCTGAAAGTCTAGACCTTAGAAAGAGAAATGACTATCTAGAATTAGAATTAGTCCAGATGTTAAAAATTCAAAAAGAGAGAGATGATGCTATTTTTGTTAAAACTGAATTATTGAAAAAGCATGCTTATCTTGAATCTGAACTTGCTAAAGAAAGAAACATTATTAAAACTTGGACTAACTCTGGGAAAACTACTTAGATTATCTTAGAGAATGATTGTTGGAAAGAAGGTCTAGGTTACACTGATAAAAAGAAAACTGCCAACCTAGAAGCTGAGACCTCTAAACCTGTATTTACTAAAAAGGCTGCAAAACCCAAACTTAATCATATGAGGTTTGTACCAAAATCTGACAAACCAAAATAGGATGAAGTCAAATCCGTAAATATTAGTTTAATGTCTCGGAAACAGCTTAAACACAAGCTGGAGGAGTTAAAAAGAGTGAACAAGGTAAAAGAACCTACGAAAAACAGAAATGGAAAGGTAGGCATCAATAAAATCAACAACTATATGTCCATTCCCAAAGCTCCTAGTAAGAAATGTTACAATTGTGGAAATCCTAACCATCTTGCTACTTTTTGCAGGAAGAATAAAAATATAAACTCTATACCTTCTAAGTCAGGAGTTAAGAGTGGTTCAGTTAGGTTTAAGCCACAGAATCCTTGTTTTCACTGTGGCAATATTTGGCATTCTATTTATACATGCAAAGAGTATCATAATTTGTATTATGATTATTATGAAATTAAACCCTCTTTGAATAAATTCAAGATTGATTCTACATGTATAAATTCTGATAAAAAGAATGTTAGCACAAACTCTGATAAGACTTCTGCTACAAAAGCTAACAAACTTAATAAGGCAAAGGATCCAAGCAAGTCTGGGTCCTTAAAACTAATCATTAGTGGTCTTTTTGATTGCAGGGTAAAAGGAAAAATATCCTTGTTCTGGACAGTGGATGCTCAGGACACATGAGTGGAAATAAATCCCTGCTATCAAAATTTGTGGAGAAAGATGGCCCAAGTGTTTCTTATGAAGATGGCAACATAGGAAGGACTCTGGGATATGGCAATATCCATCTTGGGAATGTCGTCATTGAATTTGTAGCTCTAGTCTCAGGACTCAAACATAATCTACTAAATGTGAGTCAAATCTGTGACAGAGGTTATCATGTGGATTTCTTTGAAGAACACGGTGAAGTTGTAAGCAACTCTACAGGAAAAGTTGTTCTGAAGGGATACAAGCATGGTAACATTTATGAAGCCAAGCTTTCAACAAACTCTGATGGCTCTGCAATCTATCTACTGAGTAGAGCATCAATTGAAGAAAGCTGGGATTGGCACAAGAGACTTTCTCATCTGAATTTCAACAGCATTAATGAGCTAGTGAAGAAAGATCTTGTGAGAGGATTGCCCAAATTGGTTTTTACTCCAGATGGCCTATGTGACTCATGTCAAAAGGCAAAACAAAGGAAAACTTCATTCAAAAGTAAGACTGAATCCTCAATTCTTGAGCCATATCACTTATTGCATGTTGATTTATTTGGTCCAGTAAATATAATGTCCATTGGAAAGAAAAGATATGCTTTGGTTATTGTTGATGAATACACCAGATATACATGGGTATATTTCATGCACAAGAAAGAAGAAAATGCATCAATCTTAACAGAGCATGTCAGACAACTGGACAAAGGATCTAAGCATACAGTGAAAATTATAAGGAGTGATAATGACACTGAGTTCAAGAATGCAGTCATGGAAGAGTTTTGTAAAGAAAATGAAATAAAGCAAAAATTCTCTGCACCTGGAACTCCACAACAAAATGGAGTAGTAGAGAGAAAGAACAGGACTCTCATAGAAGCTGCAAGGACCATGCTTGATGAAGCAAAGCTGCCAACTTACTTCTGGGCTGAAGAAGTGCAAGTTGCTTGTTTCACACAGAATGCTACACTCATAAACAAGCATGGTAAAACACCATATGAGATGGTGAAAAATAAGAAGCCGAACCTGAAGTACTTTCATGTGTTTGGATGTAAATGTTTTGTTCTTAAGACTCATCCAGAACAACTTTCCAAATTTGATTTAAAAGCTGATGAAAGAATCTTTGTTGGATACCCACTATCGACAAAAGCATTCAAAGTCTATAATCTGAGAACAAAAGTGGTCATGGAATCTATCCATGTGTCTTTTGATGATAAAAAGATAACAGGACTTGAAGATTTTGATGAACATGACCAGCTGAGATTTGAAAATGAAGAAATAAATGTTGATCTACAAGATTCTGATACTCTTTCAGACAATATTGTTCAATCTATACAAGTAGATCAGACTGCATCACATGTTGAGGGGGAGCAAGTGAACGATGAAAATGAACCCCAATCAAGTGAAGAAACATCAAAGAATGCATCTACTGCTAATGATGCATTAAACTCTGATTCATCAAACTCTGAAAGCAACAACTCAGGGGGAGAAAACAATGATTTTGGATCTACTAGTCACCACACTCAACACAATTGTGAACTTGGGGAATCATCAAGATCAAATCTGCCGAGACAAAGGGTATGGATTAGAGCGCATCCCTTTGAACAGATCATTGGTGAACCGGACACGGGTGTACAGACTAGAAGAGCAACACAGAATGAATGCAATTTTGCAGGATTTTTATCTCAAATTGAACTTAAAAAGGTTAATGAAGCTCTTGATGATCCAGATTGGGTAACTGCAATGCAGGAAGAACTCAATCAGTTCGAAAGGCAGAAAGTATGGAAGCTGGTGCCAAGACCAAAAGATAAATCTGTAATTGGCACTAGATGGGTGTTTAAGAATAAACTGGATGAAAATGGTATTGTTACGAGGAACAAGGCTCGATTGGTAGCAAAGGGTTACTCTCAAGAAGAGGGAATTGATTATGATGAAACCTATGCTCCAGTTGCAAGGCTTGAAGCAATCAGGATGTTTTTAGCATTTGCTGCACCCTCCAACTTTAAGGTTTTTCAGATGGATGTGAAGAGTGCATTTTTTAACGGAGATCTAGAAGAAGAAGTCTATGTTGAACAACCCCCTGGGTTCGAAGACAAGGAATTTGAAGGTTTTGTGTACTTTCTCTTCAAATCTCTCTATGGTCTCAATCAAGCCCCTCGAACATGGTATGATACTCTCTCCAAGTTCTTACTTGAAAATGGTTTTACAAGAGGTATCATCGACAAAACTCTCTTTCATAAAAAGCATAAAAATGATATAATTCTGGTGCAAGTATATGTGGATGATATAATATTTGGTTCTACTAATGATTTGCTATGCAAGAGATTTGCTAAGCTAATGCAGAGTAGGTACGAGATGAGCATGATGGGTGAGTTGTCCTTCTTCCTTGGACTTCAAGTTGTTCAGAAGCCTGATGGTATTTTCATCTGCCAGTCAAAATACATAAAGGATCTTCTGAAGAAATATGGGATGGAAGAAGCAGCTACTGCCAAGACCCCGATGCCAACTACAATCAAGCTTGATGAAGACAAATCTGGTAAGTCAGTTGACATCACGAAGTATCGAGGTATGATCGGCTCTCTCTTGTACTTAACTGCTAGTAGACCAGATATTATGTTCGTAACTTGTCTATGTGCTAGATTCCAGGCTAACCCTAAAGAGTCACATCTTATAGCTGTTAAACGTATTTTCAGATACCTTAAGGGAACCCCCAATCTTGGGATTTGGTACCTTAAAGGAACAGGTTTTGACCTAATTGGCTATACAGATTCTGACTTCGCAGGTTGTAAGATTGATAGGAAAAGTACTTCTGGAAGCTGTCAGTTTCTAGGAAGAAGGTTGGTATCTTGGTACAACAAGAAGCAACACTCAGTATCTACCTCGACAGCCGAAGCAGAATACATTGCGGCAGGTAGTTGTTGTACTCAGATCCTGTGGATGAGGAATCAACTTCAGGACTATGGACTCATGTTGGACAAAATTCCAATTCTATGTGACAACACGGGTGCCATTGCCATTGCTAACAATCCAGTTCAACACACCAGGACTAAGCATATTGATATCAGGTATCATTTCTTACGAGAGCATGTCATGAATGGAACTGTAGTATTATATTTTGTTCCCACAGATCAACAAATTGCAGACATCTTTACTAAACCACTAGATGAATCCACTTTCTCCAGGTTAGTTGGTGAACTTGGGATGTTAAATCTGTCTAATTAATTTTGGATAATCAATAAATGCAATTTGTTATAAGTTCACATGTATTTTAAATGTCCATATGTTTAGGACTTGTGAATTTGTTTTGCATCCAGTCCTCTTTTTATAGTTATCTCTATATTAATTACCATGCTTATAAATGCTATATTTTATGGGAATTAGTTAGTAAATAATTGTGTTAATTGTAGCATAATTTAATAAATATTTTATTGACATATATCAATTAATGATATTTTGTTAATTTTATGTCTATTTAATTGTGAGTTTATCTGATTATTGTGGATTAATTCTTGATTTACTGTGTGATTATTTTTAAATCCATAATAATTAGAAGTATTAAATATGTGTATGTGTATAGGCTGATAGGTTTCGGCGATAAGATGTTTTTTCGGCCGACAGATTTCGGTGATAAGATGTTTTTTCGGCTAATTAGGTAGTTAGGTGAGAAATTATTGAGCGGTGTTATTTTTCAAACATAACCTGTCACTATTTGTTGGGATTTATGGGTGATGGAATAGACAACTTAACTAGTTTTATTGGTATACTTAGTTTTTACTAAGTAGAACATACTGTCATAGCCTGAAATGTATTCTTGTAATTTAAATAAATACTGTCATGTAATAAGTGTAATTCTTGGAAGAAGTTCGATTATGTTCAAGCCTCAAGAAATACATAAGTTCGACAGAAGGAATAAAAGTTACTGTCAAGCCCTGACAGTAAGGTTACAAGGAAACATCATGTTGCCTAGGTCGACAGCAAGTTTCACGGAGTCGACAGCAAGTTTCAACTTGACAGCAACATTGGCGGAGATTCTAATGACAGCAACTTTGATATACAGTTTGCGACAGTAAGTTTGGAATTTTTGACAGCAATCTCTGCGGGAAAAACATGCTGTCAATCAAAGCACAATTCTTGACAGCAATCTCTGCGGGAATTCATACTGTCAACCAAAGCAAAAATTCTTGACAGTAATATCTGCGGGAAATTCATACTGTCAAAAACAAAGCGTAATCCATTGACAGCAAACTTTGTGGCAAACATACTGTCATATAGAATCAGCTTGATTTAGGAATTTTCTAAGTCAAATTAAACGACAGAGTATATGTTCAAAAGAAGCAGGCGTGTTGTAATATTCAACCTTTACAGCAAGCTTGGAAAGTCTATAACTGAAGCTCGAGAGATCACATGGAACAACCTGTAAAGTCTAGAACAGATAAAATTGAATACGGCTAGATCTGGGTGGCTCAAATGTGGAAAGCATCTTTAAGTTACTTTGTGCTGATCACATGGGAATAAATCATGGAATGAGCTGCAAAAGGAATATAACAGCAACTCGACAACCCATGTTGATGGTGATAGTACAGTAGATTATCACTCTATAAATAGAGCATTCTACTTATACATTAAATAGCTCAACCACTGTAATCTCTTGAGTATTTGTAGCTTGAGAATTATTTTCTCAAGGTTGTAGCAAAACTTTGCAAAATAAATAAAACATTTATTTTGTGAAATCCTCATATTTGATTTTACTTGTGTTTGCATTTCTTCTACTAGTAAATCACAAATTCTATTTAAGTTGTTGAAATAGTTTTTGAAATTTATTAGTATTGCATTCAACCCCCCTTCTGCAATACTTTCCTGGACCAACAACTGGTATCAGAGCCTTCAGATTAATACACATATCTGAGATCCAAATGGCAAGTATTCAAAGGTCAAGTAATATCAAGATTCCAGCTTTTGATAAAGAAAACTACAACATATGGAAAAAGAAGATTATGTTATTTATCAAAGCTCAGAATCCACTATTCCTAGGTATTCTGGAAAATGGCCCCTTCATTCCTCAAAAGGAAATCCCAGCTGCTACAGTAAATGATGTAGTAATCCCAGCTCATTGGGTTGCTAAGAAGCCTTCTGAGTATAATGACTCAGAAAAAGAAAAGGTAGCACTGGATGATCATCTGCAACTCATTCTACTAGATGCACTTACCCTGGACAAAGCTATGAGTGGAAATATAATAGCATGCAACTCTGCCAGGGATATGTGGAAAAAGATAGAACTGTTATGTGAAGGAAGTGAAGAGGTCAGAGAGAATCAAAAACAAATACTGGTGTCACAATATGAAGCGTTTATGGGCAAGCATGGAGAAGAGCTAACCCACATGTTTGAAAGATTTAGCAAACTGATAGCTGAACTTCAAATTCATGGAAAGTTTTATGAAAAGAAGGAAGTCAATATCAAGTTTCTGCTAACTCTTCCAGAACATCTTGAGCACAGAGTAACAGCCATAAGAGAAGGGAGAGACTTAAATTCTGTTTCTCTTGAAACATTGTATGGAGTTCTAAAATCTTATGAACTTGAATATTATCAAAAGAAAGCTATACAAAGTGGATCCAAAGGATTGATGGCAAACATGGCTGGTGCTCTAGTTGCTCAAGGACCCTCATATTTTCAAGCAAGTGAGCAAATTCAAAATGATCAACAATCTCAATTTTCATCTGTGAAAATTGAAGAGGTGGTTGAAGATGAAGAAAAGGTTGTCCTTCAACTAGAAGATGTTGAAGATGAAGAATTCTTCACTCTAGAAGAAATGGAGAAAATGGATAATCCAACCATGGCTTTTATGGCAAGAAAATTCAAAAATATAAGGTTCAGGAGGAACAAGCCATATAAGCCTCAAGGTCAATTTCCAAAGTATAACCAAGGAAGCTCATCAAAATCTGCTACTGGCACCAAGGGAGGATACAAAACAGGAATGGTAGATAGGTCAAAGTTTAGATGCTACAATTGCAATGAACTTGGTCACTTTGCTACTGAATGCAAAAGACCAAAACAAATACAAAGAATGGAGAGAGGAACTGGGAGTCAATTTAAGAAAGGACAAGGAAAAGCCTATGTGGCTGAAGGAAAATGCTGGGATGAATCTGATAATGAAGAAGAAGAGGAATTTGTGAATTTAGCCTTGATGGCTAGAGAGGATGAAGAAGCATCAACCTCGTCAAATCAGGTACCATCTCTAGTATTACTAGATATGTCTTTAAATGACTATAAGCAAACCATTGAGGAAATGAGTACTGAAATGTTTAATATTCATACTAGTTTATCTGCTGCAAATGAAGAAATTGCTAGATTAACTAAAGAAAATGAAGTACTCAGATCTAATAATGATGTGTTGTTGCTTAAGACCAGTTCTATTGATTCTTTAGCTCAGGAAAACGAAAGACTAAAAAATGATTTAACCTGTGCTAAGGAGATAGAGGATTATCTAAGAAAAGAAATTTCTGAGAATGAATTTAAGCTAAAGGCATTTAGAAATTCCTCTAAATTAGTTCAAGAGTATCATGAGAAACATACTGAAGGTAAGAAGATAGGCATAGGCTATGATTATAGCAGGAGACCTGGTAAAGAGATTGTTATACAGAAAATTGATGATAATAATACTGTAAAACCTCACATCCTCAAAAATGTGAGTAACCCAATTTTCAAAAGTGCAGAGTTTGAGGTTAATGAAAACTCCCTAATTATTAATCAAGAACTCTGTGATGAAGATGAGAGGATTAATAGTAAAGAAAAAGATTCTGTCATAATGTCTATGACAGAAACAGTCTTAAACAGCCCAACCAAGTGTTCAAAAGATACTGTCAAGAAATCATCCAAGACAGTAACTTTCAAACCTACTGTCAAGACAGCAATTACAAAAGATACTGTCAAAAATAGTTCGACAGCATCTTCTGAACAGACTGTCAAGACAGTAGTCTCCAAGTCCAAAAACAGAAATGGGAAGCTAGGCATTGATAAAAAGAATAATTATGCTTATGTTAAGCAGGCACCAAGGAAACTTTGCAATAATTGTGGCTCCTCACATCATTTAACTCATGTTTGTAAGAAATCAACTAGTAGCATATCTAATGCAACAGAGTTGAAAGGGAACTTACACAGAACCCCCATTATGCAAAGAGAATTGGTAGTTTGTAATAACATTGACTGTATGCCATGCAAAATTACTGCTATGAGTACATGTTTTAATTTGCAAATTTCATCTAATGAATCATGTTCTTATATGCAAACTGCAAAGACTTTTGAACCCACTAAAGAAAGTGAGAAGTCTGCTCTCACTAAGAAAACGTCAAAGACAAAAACTAAGTGGGTAATAAAAGAAGTCAAGGAATTATCTTCTGATAATATTGTGTCAAATATTGATAAAGTTTCTGATGATACTGAGTATGCAGGACCCAACAAGACTTGGGTACCAAATGCAAATTAAACTCTTTCTGACTTGCAGGGAAAGAAAGGTAAACAGGTCATGTGGATAATCGACAGTGGATGCTCCAAACACATGACTGGTGATATATCCCTGCTATCACAATATGTTGAGAAGGCTGGCCCAACAATAACCTTTGGAGACAACAGCAAAGGTTACACTGTGGGATATGGCTGTTTAAAAGCTGGAAATGTTGTCATTGAAGAAATCTCTCTTGTGGAAGGTTTGAAGCATAATCTGCTCAGTGTCAGTCAATTCACTGACAAAGGATTCAAAGTAAACTTTGGCATGATGGAATGTTCAATTCACCACAAGAAGGATAGAAGCCTATCTCTGAAAGGAGTAAGGAAAGGAAGCCTATTTGTTGCAGACTTAAACTCAACAAATGAGGAAAGAATATTTTGCTTCTACAGCAAAGCAAGTGTTGGAGATAGCATGCTTTGGCACAAGAAATTTTCTCATCTCAATTTCAAAACAATGAACATGCTGATGAAAAAGGAATTGGTGAGAGGACTACCTCAACAGGAATTCTGTCAAGAAGGACTGTGTGAAGATTGTCAAATGGGAAAATTGAGGAAAGCAATGCATAAATCAAAGCAAGTCAACACTAACACTGAAGCACTCAAGTTGATTCACATGGATCTTTTTGGACCAGTGAATGTTCAATCACTATCCAGAAAAAGATATGCACTGGTCATGATAGATGACTATTCTCGGTACACTTGGGTGAAATTTTTAGAATCAAAGGATGAAGCTGCTCAAGAAATCATTGATCACATAAGGGTACTTGACAGGACCCCTGAAGCAAAAGTTCAATTTCTAAGAAGTGACAATGGAACTGAATTCAGAAATGCTACACTTGGAAACTTCTGCAAAGATCAAGGAATTGTTCAACAATTCTCTGCTGCAAGAACTCCACAGCAAAATGGAGTAGTAGAAAGGAAAAATAGGACTCTTATTGAAGCTGCAAGGACTATGTTGAGTAATGCTAAATTACCAACATATTTCTGGGCAGAAGCCATCAACACTGCTTGTTACACACAGAACAGAACACTAATCAACAAGGCTCATGGCAATACTCCTTACTATCTTTTGACAGGAAAGAAGCCTACTGTCAAGTACTTTCATATTTTTGGAAGCAAGTGCTTTTTGATGAAAGACAACCATGAAAGAAAAGGCAAGTTTGATACTAAAGCATATGAAGGCATTTTCATGGGATATGGGATAGAAAGGACTGCCTACAGAGTCTATATCATGGAGCACAAAACAATTGAAGAAAGTGTCAATGTCACGTTTGATGAAACAAAGTTTCCAGGGCTACATGAGGATGGTCAAATGCATCCCTTCAGATTTGAGAATCAAGGATACTTGGAAAAAGAAGAATTTGTTGATGAAGAACCAAGTCTCATTCAATCAATGGGATATGAGAAAGAATCTGTCAATTCTCATAATCTAAATCAGACCTCAGCTCAATCACAGACAATTTCAGGCATCAATCAACAAGATTGTGAGACTGGAGAATTTGAGCAAAATGAGCAGAATAATGAAAATGGTGGAGAATCAAATCCTCATATTGATGAAAGTCATTCTCATCAAACAAGTAGCTTGCCTCAATCAACAAAGTGGAACAGAGATCATACCAGTAATCTAATTATTGGAGATCCCACTACTGGTGTAAGGACAAGGAGGAATATCTCTGCTGCAAGCATGTTTTCATGTTTCTTATCTCAAATGGAACCAAAAATAGTTGAAGAAGCATTGTTGGATTCTGATTGGGTGATGGCCATGCAGGAGGAGCTCAATCAATTTGAGAGAAACAATGTTTGGAAACTAGTTCCAAGGCCAAAAGGAAAATCAGTCATTGAGACAAAATGGGTGTTCAGAAACAAGATAGATGAAAGTGGAAATGTGACAAGAAATAAGGCAAGGCTAGTGGCCAAAGGTTACTGTCAACAGGAAGGGATAGATTATGATGAAACATTTGCTCCTGTTGCCAGACTTGAAGCCATAAGAATTTTCTTAGCTTTTGCTGCACACTGCAAATTCAAGGTATTTCAAATGGATGTTAAAAGTGCCTTTCTAAATGGAGAATTAGAAGAAGAAGTGTATGTTGAACAGCCTCCTGGATTTGAAAATGACAAACTGCATAATTTTGTCTACAAGCTGTTCAAGGCTCTATATGGCTTAAAGCAAGCACCAAGAGCCTGGTATGACACTTTATCCACTTTTCTCCTGGAAAATCAATTTATAAGAGGTATGGTGGATAAAACTTTATTCTATAAATACCATGGCAAAGACATCATTCTTGTGCAGATATATGTTGATGACATAATCTTTGGCTCAACAAATGAACAATTGTGTGAAAAGTTCTCATCTCTAATGAGAAACAAGTATGAAATGAGCATGATGGGAGAATTAGCATTCTTTCTTGGTCTTCAAATCTATCAGAAGAAGGAAGGAATCTTCATCTGTCAATCTAAGTATGTCAAAGAACTTCTCAAGAAGTTTAACTTAGAAGATTCATCACCTGCCAAGACACCTATCTCAACAGCCACCAAATTAGAGTTAGATCCTAAAGGCAAGAAAGTGGATTCTAGTACCTACAGAGGCATGGTAGGATCATTGCTGTACTTAACAGCAAGCAGGCCAGATATAATGTTTGCTACATGTCTCTGTGCAAGATTTCAAGCTGATCCAAAAGAATCACACTTAGTTGCAATTAAAAGAATCTTTAGATATCTCAAAGGCACCCCAAATCTAGGTCTTTGGTACCCTAAGGAAACTGGATTTGATCTAATTGGATATTCTGATTCAGACTATGCTGGCTGCAAAATTGACAGAAAAAGTACTACAGGAAGCTGTCAATTTCTTGGGGGGAGATTGGTGTCATGGTTCAGTAAGAAGCAACACTCAGTTTCTACATCAACTGCAGAAGCTGAATATATTGCAGCTGGAAGTTGCTGTGCACAAATACTTTGGATGAAGAATCAATTATTGGATTATGGACTAAAGTTGTCAAATATTCCTATCTACTGTGACAACACTAGTGCCATAGCCATATCAGACAATCCAGTTCAACACTCCAGAACAAAGCACATTGATATCAGGCATCATTTCATCAGGGAGCATGTTGAAAAAGGAGATGTAAAATTGGTTTATGTTCCAACAGATAAGCAACTTGCAGATATATTCACCAAGCCACTGGATGAAGCAACTTTTATCAGGTTGGTGAGTGAATTGGGAATGCTAAATCAGGTATGATAATCTAACTGGTTTATCAATTCTAAGTAGTTGAAGCTCATGACAGAAACTTTTAAAGGTACTGGTACAAGAAGGTACTGTCATGAGAAGTTAAGGTACATTGTGATACTTGTTCAGACAACATGTTTGCTATGACTATGCTAAAAGGATTTTTAGATATCATGTTTGCTATGACTATGCTAAAAGGATTTTTAGATATCATGTTTGCTATGACTATGCTAAAAGGATTTTTAGATATCATGCTTGCTATGACTATGCTAAAATAGTTTTACTTGTCTGTCTTAAAATGATTTTAAGAAATCATGTGTCCTTAACTTAAGTTATGTGTGAACAGTGACTGACAGCATAATCTTATGATAAGTTTACTGTCAGATAAAACTTACTGTCACTCATGAAGCTGATTGACAGAAATATTGTTAGCGCACAAGTTGCTGTCAATGAAAGTTGCTGTCACAAGAAATTGCTGTCAGAATTGGTAGAGAAAGAAAAGCGCACAGGTTACTGTCAATGAAAGTTGCTGTCACGAGAAGTTGCTGTCAAAGATAGTGGAAAGATATATATATATTAATTTTTATATATATATACATACGTATATTTCTTTTCACCAATCCACGATCTAATAGCAACTGCCACGTAATATAGCAAGTGGAGTTAATGGGTAATATCATTATCACACGTTCAATTAAGAGAGGTTAAATCGATTCATATTAGAAACTGAATCTACCGTTTAATCTACTATCACTTTCATTTGCAAAAACCTCTCAACCTTCTGCATCCAAAAACCGCATTTTTCTCTCTCATTTTTCAAAGCATTCAACAATGGCACCTAAACAAAGCATTGCTCAAACCAATTTTGCTGGTATCTTTTCTCCTAGTGATGCTGGTGAAAACTTCAAAGGACTTATTTCGTTCTTGAATAAATCCTACCTAGGTCATGCAATAACCTCTTCCCCCAAAATTGATGCTGTTAGAATTGAAAAATTCTGGAAATCAGCAAGTGCTCAAGGAACTGGAGAGAATGAAACCATTAAGTTCAATATAGATGATGCAAGTCATTCTCTTTCAGTAAAGAATATAAATGAGGCTTTGGGTATTGTGTTGACCAGTGAAGAAAGCTTTAAGGAACTAGCAACTGATGATACTCTGAAGAAGTTCTTTCTGAAGATTGGGTATTCTGGTTCTAAACTTGAAGAAACTTCTGATAAGTGGTATCAAACAGGTGAAATGGACAGGAAATTTCTGAGAAAAGAGTGGAGTATGATTTTTGATGTAATGGTGAAAGTATTCTCTACCAAGACTACAGGATGGAATGGAATACCATCATATATCAAGAAGCTCACTCATTCATTAGTCCATGGATACAAGGTGAACATTGGAAAACTGATCATGGCACAGTTGAAAAGCGCAATAGGCAAGAAGGTATCCATCTATCCTCGCTTTTTAACTATGTGTATTAATAATATTTGTGGAAATGTTGAGGACAATTCTGATTTTGAAGAATGTCCTGTTTTAAAGAAAAATACACACACATCTCTCAACACACAAAATTTAAATGCACATATTCCACTATGTTTCACACAACACATGGTAAATCAAGTGCCCAACCTTGATTTTCCATTTCCAACAGGTTACACTGTTTTCACAATAGAGAATGAAGCTGAATTAGACCCAAATTCAGTTAACCCACATTCTACACCATACATTCCACCTAGGGACTCTAGACTACCAAAAGCCCTTAAAATGGCCAAACAGGAATCCAAGAAAAGGACCCTAGAGAGTGCAACTGGTGAACAAGTTGAGAGTCAAGAGGGAGTCACTGCACCTAGTGCAGCAAATAAGGTTGGTAGTGAAAAAGAACCCACAGTAGCCCCTTCTGAGCCTAAGAAGAAGAGAGCTAGAAGGGCCAAGGTTACTGTCAGCCACCCTACAGTTTCCCAAAAGACTGTAGAGGATGATAGGGAAATGAACTCACCTCTAGGTGTTTCTTCTCAACAAGGGACATCTATTGAAATTGGCCTGTCTCCCAAGGCACCTTGTAAAGAGTCTACACAAACTCAAGAACTCACTCTTGAGGAACCTGTATTTGAAGATACACACATTGAGATAGAGCACAGTGAGGAATTCACTCATACTATTGATGTTCCACAATCGTTTTCTGTGGAACAGCCAATTAATCAATCTGAAATTCAATCTTCTTCTTTCATTCCCACATCTGTTGTTTCTTCTAATCAACCTAGAGAGGGGGACAGTACCAACCCCTCAGGTTTTGATCATCCATCTCAAATCATGGATGAGCTCCCATCTAGTGGTCCACAAGAACCCATTTCTCAAAGTGAAATGGATACCACTCCATCAAACACTGGATTAGATCAAGATGCAAATTTGTCAGAAATTGAAACAGCCAGCATCTTGATCGATTCCCTTAAAGCATCTTACCCTAGGGAAGTTGCTGTCACAGCCAAAGATGCTGTCAATGACAAATCAGAAGGTGCTGTCAAACATTCAAGTGACAGTACCATTCCAACAAAAGATACTGTCAAAAGTCCTTCAAAAGATGCTGTCATCCCTGTTCAACCACAACTATAAGAAGGATTAGTGGAAGATATCTCTGATGATGACTTGCCCCTTTCAAAGGCCTTCAAGGTAAAATCTACTCTTTTGCATGTTAGTACTGCTCATACTACTGCATCTAGGATGAGTGAGGGAGTGAAACATCAAAGAGAGATAAAAGAACAGAGAGGTGAGACTAAAAATGAGAGGCAGCCAAATGTGCTGGCAAAAGGAGAGGGACTTGAGCATGTCCAGAGTGAATTTGAGGGAGCCAATACAGAAAAGGCATTAGGCCTTGAGGGAATTTTTGTGAGAGATGATGAGATCATCTATAAAAACACTGAGAGTGTGAGAACCCCAACAGCCTCCATGCCCCAGACTTATCCCTTACCTCCTAAAAGGCTTAGGTCTGGTGGTCCTTCTGCATCCTCAAATGACAGGCTCCAAGCACTGGAGAATCGATGTGCTACAATGGAAAGCAAACTGGACAACCTGTCATCTACTGTGAAGACTGGTTTTGCTGAAATTCAAGCCACACTACTGTCACTCTCTTCATTACTTCATGCTGCAAACTTAACTAAGGGGGAGAAAGGAAAAGATCAGAAAGAGGCTGAGCAACCAGAAAGAAAGGAGGAGTTACAAGGGGAAGCTAAAAGACAGGGGGAGCAAAGGAGTAAGGGGGAGCAAGAGAGAGTAGGAATAGTCTCTGGAATTGAGGAGCTTTTTGAAGCTGAAGTAGATGGGGAACAAATGCTAGTATCCAAGGAGGTATTAAGTCAAATACAAGGAAATAGAGCATCCTCAATCAAAATCAATGAACCAGTTCCTGAGAAGAAAGAATCCACATTGGAGAGGCTATGGAGAGAAAAAGAGGAATCAAATAGGATGGGTAAAGGCAAAGACAAGTTGCCTGAATATGTGTTTTCTTCAGAGCCTATCTTTTGGACTGATGGAAGTACATATTCCCAAGAAGAAGCTGACTTAATAACAGTAAGCCACATGGAGAGCACCTTGAATAATAAGGATGAGGAATTCAAAAATCTGGTGAATGAAGCAATCACAGTGTCTAAAGGAAAACCTGCTAAGTTGGCAGAAGCTTTGAGAGAAAAGATTGTAAATCTGTCAGTAAAGATTAGCTCAGAGAAGAGGTGGGCAGTTGATGTGTACCTGAAAAGTGGGCATTCAATATTCATAACAACTCAACTGTTGGAAACTTTCTCTGCCAGAGTGCAATATATCCTTGGGATTCTAGTGAAGAAAAACTCTACCATCTTTGATGAAAGTCTCTTTATGCAACTGGGCACAATGGTCAACAACAAACTTCCAGAAGTAAGTCTCCAGCCATATGGTGTAAGCTTTAAACAGACAACAGCCAAAGGAGCTAAAGGTCTTGGATTCTTAACTCTTGAAGGCAAAACGTCTTTACAAAGCAAAGTCATCATGGATGTACTTAAGGTATTACTGAATGCATCCATCACCAAGGAAAGGATTAAGGCAGTTAAAGATATTCACAAGATTTTGGCAAAGAGAAACATGGAGTACAGTGCCAAAATCAAAAAGCTCATTGCCAAAGCAAATTCAAGAAGAAATGCTCAAGGTGGAAACTGCATTTTTGATGACACCTTGGAAAAAGATGATGATGACAATCAGGATGGAGGTGAAGCTGGAGGACCTAAGAGAATAGAACTGAGAGACTCTTCAAAAGAGCAAACTCAAGTCAAAGAAGCAGAATCAAAGGAAATTTCTGAAAATCCTAGCTCAAGCAAGAAAGTTGATGAGAAGAAAGAGGAAGAAGTACTTGAAGCATTGAAAGGAAATCAAGAAGAAATGGAAATTGACAGTATACATCTTGAAAAAGATACTGTCAACAAAGATGCTGTCAAGGATGTCAACAAAGATGCTGTCAGTAAGGATGAAGTAACAGTCATTGAAGATACTGTCAAAGAAGACATTGTCAGAAGCCCTATAAAAGAAACTGTCAACGATCCTACTGTCAAATCATTCAAGACAGTAAGAATCAAGAGAAAATCAAAAAGACCAACAAAGGGAAAGACTGTCTACAAAGGAGAAGGAAAAGCTACATGTTTGGGACTCAAGAAACCCATCATGAGGAGAAGAATGAATAGCTTTGAAATGATGCAGCTGAATGCCAAAGAAACAATCACCTCTGTATCCATAGAATTTGATGGACCAAAAGAAGAAGTTGCAAGATACATTCTATGGCAAAACAATGAAAAATTGATTACAGTGGAATCTGACTTCACTCAGATATCAAAATCAAAGGTGATCTCAAAGAAACTCATTCAAACTTCTGAAACAGTTAAACGAAGAATTGATTTCTTCAATCTGGAAAGGATGGTTGAGCTACTGCAAACCTATGATAATGTTTCAAAGAAGATCATGGATCAAGTTCTCAAGTACTATGAAGCCAGGCATGTTGAATTTATTGAGAAGTTTGGAGATTGGACACTTCACAATGATGATGATGTCTATCAAATCCTTGGTTTGGAGTATGAAGAAGACAATCCTATTCCTGATTATGACTGGATTGAAATGCGAAAACCTTATTCAGAACATGAAATGAAGATGTATGAAGCAGAGCAAAGGTTCAAAGAAGAATTAGCATCAAGGAAAAAATCTCGTCAACAGATAGAAGATGAGATTGAAGCTGAAATGAAGAAAAATTACAGTAAAATCAATAAGATCAACAGTGAAGAATCCAACTATCAGCCATGCGTACTGGACAATCCTTTGAGAATCAAGTATGGCAAAGAAGAAATTTATGTAGATAGTTTCTCTAAATTGAAGACCAGTGTGTTAAAAGAATTATTCTGGCAAGTGGTTGGATCAACTAACAGTCTTGAAACACTGTGTTCTTGGGAGCTTGATATGATTCTTGATCAGAGGAGAGGAGAGGATCCCAGCCTGGAAAAACAAAGAAGGGAAACTCTAAATCAATTTCCTGGCAGGAGATTCAAAATGGAGGGAGATGTGCTAAAATTCAGATCAATTGTAAAGCAAAATGTTTACTGGATGGAACTCAGAGATACATTAAACACTGCTTCCTCAATGATCAGAAAATACATTGTGGAAAATGAAGATGATGCACAGTCCCCTGAAGAAAAAGAGTTAATTGAAAATCTCAGAAGAGCTCTAAGGGAAAAGGAGCAAAGTGAAAAGTTCAAATCAAGATAAGTAAAGTTTTTTTTTGTGAACTTTTGTGATATATTGTTTGAAAACAATTCAGTTTAATCATTGGTCAGAAATGAAGAGTTTATTCTTTCTGATCTATGTTAGTTAAGTTGTCAGCATGATATTTGTAAATTTGTCCTTATTGTCCATAAAAACAAATTGGGGGAGATTGTTGGGATTTATGGGTGATGGAATAGACAACTTAACTAGTTTTATTGGTATACTTAGTTTTTACTAAGTAGAACATACTGTCATAGCCTGAAATGTATTCTTGTAATTTAAATAAATACTGTCATGTAATAAGTGTAATTCTTGGAAGAAGTTCGATTATGTTCAAGCCTCAAGAAATACATAAGTTCGACAGAAGGAATAAAAGTTACTGTCAAGCCCTGACAGTAAGGTTACAAGGAAACATCATGTTGCCTAGGTCGACAGCAAGTTTCACGGAGTCGACAGCAAGTTTCAACTTGACAGCAACATTGGCGGAGATTCTAATGACAGCAACTTTGATATACAGTTTGCGACAGTAAGTTTGGAATTTTTGACAGCAATCTCTGCGGGAAAAACATGCTGTCAATCAAAGCACAATTCTTGACAGCAATCTCTGCGGGAATTCATACTGTCAACCAAAGCAAAAATTCTTGACAGTAATATCTGCGGGAAATTCATACTGTCAAAAACAAAGCGTAATCCATTGACAGCAAACTTTGTGGCAAACATACTGTCATATAGAATCAGCTTGATTTAGGAATTTTCTAAGTCAAATTAAACGACAGAGTATATGTTCAAAAGAAGCAGGCGTGTTGTAATATTCAACCTTTACAGCAAGCTTGGAAAGTCTATAACTGAAGCTCGAGAGATCACATGGAACAACCTGTAAAGTCTAGAACAGATAAAATTGAATACGGCTAGATCTGGGTGGCTCAAATGTGGAAAGCATCTTTAAGTTACTTTGTGCTGATCACATGGGAATAAATCATGGAATGAGCTGCAAAAGGAATATAACAGCAACTCGACAACCCATGTTGATGGTGATAGTACAGTAGATTATCACTCTATAAATAGAGCATTCTACTTATACATTAAATAGCTCAACCACTGTAATCTCTTGAGTATTTGTAGCTTGAGAATTATTTTCTCAAGGTTGTAGCAAAACTTTGCAAAATAAATAAAACATTTATTTTGTGAAATCCTCATATTTGATTTTACTTGTGTTTGCATTTCTTCTACTAGTAAATCACAAATTCTATTTAAGTTGTTGAAATAGTTTTTGAAATTTATTAGTATTGCATTCAACCCCCCTTCTGCAATACTTTCCTGGACCAACACTATTACACCTAACCCACTAATACTTGAAACCTTATAAATGATGAGTTTTTGTTTGTGTTTAACATCATCATTTTTCAGATATACACAGAGCATATACACACAATTGCTGAATATTTCAAGCTTTGACCGGAAAGATCTCACAATCTAGCTGGTGGTTTTTAGAGCGGATTTCATATTCTTGTTATACGCACTAACCCTTGTTTTTGAATTTTCTCAAAGTTTTGAAAATGGCATTGCAGGGAAACTTTTTAATTGCTAAAGTTAATCCTATTTCCATTCAGCAAATCGAAACCATTCAGGATGAGCAATTTCGAGCTTGGACACAATTTCTGAATGAACATTCATTAATTTGCAAAGCTTTAGTTACACAGGTGAAGCTTAACCATGATGCATTGCGTGAACTATATTGCAGTGCGGTTAACACTTCTGGATAGGACGGGTGTGCATTCACATATCGACTATTTGGTAGGCCGATTAGGGTCACTGAACGAGATGTTAATCGAATTCTTCATTTTCCTATGGAAATCTCGTTTCTGATCCTACACCCGAACAGATTGAAATGTTCTTTCGCTTTATAAGGTACCATGATGGCAATTTCAATACTGGTAATCTATTTAGAACGTTTCTAACCCAGTATTGGAATTTCTTCTTTCACACTCTTAACCATGTTTTTTTCCTCAGATAGAACAAATCAAGATCAAATACCTGAATTTATTCAAATAATAGGGTATGCGGTCGCCAATAATTTGAGGATTAATTTTGGAAAAATAGTGCTTGGTCAAATTGTTGGTCCCGGAAAGTATTGCAGAAGGGGGGTTGAATGCAATACTAATAAATTTCAAAAACTATTTCAATAACTTAAATAGAGTTTGTAATTTACTAGTAGAAGAAATGCAATCACAAGTAATATCTAACACGATGTTTCACAAAATTATTGTTTTATTTATTTTGCGAGGTTTTGCTACAACCTTGAGAACAAAATAATTCTCAAGCTTCGAATTCTCAAGAGATTACAGTTGTAGAGGTATATTCTATTGTGTTAATAGAGTGTTTTACTTATAGTGTGATAGTCTACTGTACTACCACTATCAGCATGGGTTGTTGAGTTGCTGTTATATTCCTTTTGTAGCTCATTTTCCATGATTCATTCCCATGTGATCATCACAAAGTAACTTTAAGATACTTTCCACATTTGAGCCACCCAGATCTAGCCGTATTCAATTTTATCTGCTCTAGACTGTACAGGTTGCTCCATGTGATCTCTCGAGCTTCAATTATAGACTTTCCAATGCTTGCTGTAAAGATTGAATATTACAACACGCCTGCTTCTTTTGAACATGTATTATGTCGCTTAAATTGACTTAGAAAATTCCTAAATCAATTTGATTCTTCATGACAGTATGTTTGTCGCAAAGTTTGCTGTCAAAGGATTATTCTTTGATTGACAGTATAAGTTCCCCGCAGAGGTTGCTGTCAAAGAACTGTGCTTTGGTTGACAGCATGAATTCCCCGCAAAGGTTGCTGTCAAGAATTCCAAACTTGCTGTCGCAAACTATATATGAAAGTTGCTGTCATCAGAATCTCCGCCAATGTTGCTGTCAAGTTAAAACTTGCTGTCGACTCAATGAAACTTGCTGTCGACCTAGGCAACATCTTGTAACCTTAATGTCAATGTTTGACAGTAACTTTTATTCCTGCTGTCGAACTTCTGTATTCCTTGAGGCTTGAACATAATCGAACTTCTTCCAAGAATTACAATTATTACATGACAGTATTTATTTAATTACAAGAATACAATTATGGCTATGACAGTATGTTCTACTTAGTAAAACTAAGTATACCAATTAATCTAGTTAAGTTGTCTGATCTATCACCCATAAATCCCAACAATCTCCCCCAATTTGTTTTTATGGACAATAATAACAAATTTACAGATATATCATGCTGACAACTTAACTAACATAGATCAGAATGAATAAACCCTTCATTTCTGAAAAATGTGATTAATCTAGATTGTTTTCAAACAATGATTATAAAAGTTCATAATTAGAAAATCAAGTATTCAAACAAAATCTTTACTTATCTTGATTTGAACTTTCATCTTGCTCCTTTTCCCTCAGAGCCCTTCTGAGTTTTTCAATTAACTCCTTTTCTTCAGGAGACTGAGCATCATCTTCATTTTCCATAATATATTTCCTGATCATTGAGGGAGCAGAAATTAATGCATCTCTAAGTTCCATCCAATGAACATTTTGCTTGACAATTGATCTGAATTTTAACACATCTCCCTCCATCTTGAATTTTCTGCCAGGAAGCTGATTTAAAGTTTCCTTTCTTAATTTATCCAAGGTGGGATCCTCTCCTTTCCTTTGATCAAAAATCATGTCTAGCTCCCAAGAACACAGTGCTTCAAGCTTGTTTGATGATCCTACCACTTGCCAGAACAGTTCTTTTAGCACCCTAGTTTTCAACTTTGAAAAGCTGTCTACATAGATTTCTTCTCTGCCATATATGATTCTCAATGGATTGTCCAGTACAATTGGCTTATAGTTTGATCCATCACTGTTTAGCTTGTTGAGTTTACTGCAGCTTTCCTTCAATTTAGCTTCAATCTCCTCTTCTATCTGTTGACGAGATTTTTGTTTTGAGGCTAATTCTTCTTTGAATTTCTGTTCAGCTTCATATCTATTCATTTCTGACCTTGTATAAGGTTTCTCCATTTCTTTCCAGTCATACTCAGGAATAGGATTATCTTCTTCATGTTCCAGACCTAGAGCTTATGATCTTTTCAGAAATATCACCATAGCTTTCCAAGAGTTCAACCATTCTTTCCAAATTGAAATAATCAATTCTTCTTCTTACAAGTGCTTGGGTTTGAACTAGACTGTTGGATATTACTTTTGATTTTGATATCTGAGTGAAATCAGGTTCTACCATAATCAACCTTTCTTTGTTTTCCCATAGAATGTATCTTGTGACTTTTTCTTTTGACTCATCCAACTCTATGGATACAGAAGTGATTGTTTCTTTGGCTTTCTCTTGTAGTTGTTCAAGGCTGTTCATCCTTCTGCTCATGATTGGTTTCTTAAACCCTAGACCTGTAGCTTTTCTTTGTCCAGAATAGACAGTCTTTCCCTTTATCTTCTTGTTTGCTTTTCTTTTGATTCTTACTGTCTTGGATGTTTTGACAGTAGAATCATTGATAGCATCTTTGATAGGGCTTCTGATTGTGTCTTCTTTGACAACATCTTTCATGACACTGTCTTCATCTTCCCTGGCAGCATCTTTGACAGTAACTTCATTTTTCTTCAATGCTTCAAGTAATTCCTTTTCTTCCTCTTTTTCTTCATATTTCTTGCTTGTTCCAGAAGTTTTTGAAGTTTCCTTTGGCTCAGCTTCTTTAGCTTGGGATTGCTCTTTTGAAGAGTTTCCCTTTTTTGACTCTTTAGCTCCTCCAGCTTTACCTCCACCTTCATTATCATCACCATCTTTCTCCAAGGTGTCATCAAATGAACATTTTCCACCTTGAGCATTTCTGCTTTCGTTTGCTTTGGCAATGAGCTTCTTAATTTTGGCACTGTATTCCACATCTCTCTTTGCCATTATCTTGTGGATATCTTTAACTGCTTGAACCCTTTCCTTGGTGATGGGTGCTTTCAGCAACAACTTGAGTACATCCATGATGACTTTACTTTGTAGAGATGTTTTGCCTTCAAGAGTTAAGAACCCAAGTCCTTTAGTTCCTTTGGCTGTTGTCTGTTTAAAGCTTACACCATATGGCTGGAGACATATTTCTGGAAGTTTGCTGTTAACCATTGTACTCAGTTGCATATAGAGACTTTCATCAAAAATGGTAGACTTTTTCTTGACAAGAATCCCAAGGATGTATTGTACTCTGGCAGAGAAAGTTTCTAGCAGTTGCATTGTTATGAATATTGAATGTCCACTCTTCAGGAACACTTCAACTGCCCACCTTTTCTCTGAGCTAATCTTCATAGAAAGATTGACAATCTTTTCTTTCAAAGCTTCTGCCAACTTAGCAGGTTTTCCTCCAGATTTTGTGATTACTTCATTCACCAGAGTGTTGAATTCTTCATCCTTATTATTCAAAGTGCTCTCCATATGACTTATCATTATAGAATCAGCTTCTTCTTGAGAATATGTGCTTCCATCAGTCCAAGTAACCAACTCTGAAGGATTAACATATTCAGGCAGCTTGCCCTTGCCTTTACCCATCCTGTTAGACTTCTCCTTTTCTCTCCAAAGCCTCTCCAAAGTAGATTCTTTCTTTTCAGGAACTGGTTCACTAATTTTGATGGAAGATACTTTATTTCTTTGTATCAGTTTCAATACTTCCTCAGATACTAGCATTTTCTCCCCATCTACTTCAGTTTCAATCAGTTCATCAGTTCCAGAGGCTATAACAGTATCTTTTTGCTCCCCCTTACTCCTTTGCTCCCCATGTCTTTCAGCTTCCCCTTGTAACTCCATTTTCCTTTCTGGTTGCTCAACCTTTTTCTGATCTATTACTTTCCCCCCTTAGTTAAGTTGGCAGCTTGAATCAAGGAAGAAAGTGACAGTAGGGTGGCTTGAATTTCAGCAAAACCAGTTTTCACAGTAGATGACAGGGTGTCTAGCTGGCTCTCCATTGTAGCACATCGATTCTCAATAGCTAGGAGCCTGTCATTTGTGGATGTAGAAGGACCACCAAACCTAAGCCTCTTTGGAGGTAAGGGATAAGTCTGGGGCAAGGAAGCTGTTGGGGTTCTCACACTCTCAGTGTCTTTTCTGGTGATCTCATCACCTCTCACATTTAATCCCTCAAGGCCTAATGCCTGTTGATAAATGGCTCCCTCATTTCCACTCTGGACATGCTCAAGTCCCTCACCTTTTGCCAGCACATTTGGCTGCCTCTCATTTTTAGGCTCACTTCTCTTTTCTTTTATCTCTCTTTTCTTTTGCTATCCCTCACTCATCCTAGATGCATGAGTATGAGCAGTACTAGCATGCAATGAAGAGAAAAATGATTTAGATTTTACCTTAAAAGCCTTGGAGAGTGGCATGTCATCATCAGAGATGTCCTCAATTAATCCTTCCTGAAATTGAGGTTGAGCAGGGTTGACAGCATCTTTCACCAATAAATTACTGTCAGAAGGGATGTTGATAGCAACTTTAGGAAGGCTCTTGACAATATCTTTGACCAGAATGTTACTGTCATTTGATTGTTTGACAGAACCTTCTGGATTGTCCTTGACAGCAACTTTGGCTGTGACAGCAACTTCCCTAGGGTAAGATGCTTTGAGGGAATCGATCAAGATGCTGGCTGTTTCAATATCTGACAGAAATCCACCTTGATCTAATCTAGTGTTTGAAGGAGTGGTATCCATTTCACTTTGAGAAATGGGTTCTTGTGGTCCACTTGATGGGGGCTCATCCATGGTTTGAGATGGATGATCAAAACCTGAGGGGTTGGTACTGTCCCCCTCTCTAGGTTGAACTGAAGAAACAATAAATGTGGGAATGAAAGTAGAAGAATGAAGCTTAGATGGATCATTTGGCTGTTCCACAGAGGAAAATTGTGGAACATCAAAAGTAGGGATAAAGTCCTCACTGTGCCCTAACTCTCTGTGAATTTCTTTAAGTATAGGCTCCTCAAGAGTGTGTTCTTGAGGTTGTGCAGACTCTTCACAAGATGCCTTGGGAGACATGCCAATTTCAATAGATGCCTCTTGTTGAGAAGAGACACCTAGAGGTGAGTTTATTTCCCTTTTATCCTCTACAATCTTTTGGGAGACTGTAGGGTGGCTGACAGTAACCTTGGCCCTTCTAGCTCTCTTCTTCTTAGGCTCAGAAGGGGCTACTGTGGGTTCCTTTTCACTACCATCCTTATTTGCTGCAATAGATGCAGTAACTCCCTCTTCACTCTCAACATTTTCACCAGTTACACTCTCTAGGGATCTTTTCTTTGATTCTTGTTTGGCTATTTTAAGGGCTTTGGGCAGTCTAGAGTCCCTAGGTGGAATGTATGGTGTAGAATGTGGGTTAACTGAATTTAGGTCTAATTCAGTTTCATTCTCAATTGTGAAAACAGTATACCCCGTAGGTAATGGATAATCAAGGTTGGGCTCTTGATCAACCATGTGTTGTGTGAAACATAATGGAATATGTGCATTTAAATTTTGTGTGTTGAGAGATGTGTGTGTGTGTTTTTCTTCAAAACAGGGCATTCCTCAGAATGAGGAGCATCTACAACATTACCACAAATATGATTAATACACATTGTTAAAAAACGAGGGTATATATATACCTTTTTGCCTATGGCGTTTTTCAATTGTGTCATGACTAGCTTTTCAACATTCACCTTGTATCCATGGACTAAGGAATGAGTGAGTTTCTTGATATATGAGGGTATTCCATTCCAGCCTGTTGACTTGGTAGAGAACACCTTCACCATGACGTCAAAGATCATGCTCCACTCCTTTCTTAGAAACTTCCTGTCCATTTCTCCCGTTTGATACCATTTATCAGAGGTTTCTTCAAGTTTAGAACCAGAATACCCAATCTTCAGAAAGAACCTCTTCAGAGTGTCATCGTTTGCTAAGCCCTGAAAAATTTCTTCACTAGCCAAAACAATACCCAAGGCGTTATTAATATCATTTACTGAAAGAGAATGATTTACAAAATCTATTTTGAAGTTAATTGCCTCATTCTCTTCAGTTCCTTGAATACTTGCAGATTTCCAGAATTTTTCAATTCTTTCAATATCAAGCTTAGGGGTGTAGGTTATTGCATGACCTAAGTAGGATTTATTCATGAATGAAACTAGTCCTTTGAAGTTTTCACTGGCATCACTAGGAGAATGAATACCGGCAAAGTTAGTTTGGGCAATAGATTGTTTGGGTGCCATTGATGAATGTTCTGAAAGGTAAGAGAGAAAATATGGTTTTTGGATGTAGAAGGTTGAAAGATTTTGCAAATGAAAGTGATAGTAGATTAAACGGTAGATTCAGTTTATAAGATGAATCGTTTTTACTTGTCTTAATTGAACGTGTAGTAATGATTTTACCCATTGATCCCACTTGCTATATTATGTGGCAGTTGCTATTAGATCGTGGATTGGAGGGATAAAATTATGTATATATATATATATATATATATATATATATATATCTCCACTATCTTTGACAGCAACTTCCCGTGACAGCAACTTTTCAATTGACAGTAACCTGTGCGCTTTTCTTTCTTTCCACTATTTTTGACAGCAACTTTCATTGACAGCAACCTGTGTGCTAACAACATTTCTGTCAATCAGTTTAACGAGTGACAGTAAGTTTATCTGACAGTAAACTAAGTGCAAAATCGTGCTATCACTATTCACACTATTCAAGTTAAGGACACTTGATTACTTATTACCGTATTAAGACAGACATGTAAAACTATTTTAGCATAGTCATAGCAAACATGATATCTAAAAATCCTTTTAGCATAGTCATAGCAAACAAGATATCTAAAAATCCTTTTAGCATAGTCATAGCAAACATGATATCTAAAAATCCTTTTAGCATAGTCATAGCAAACATGATATCTAAAAATCCTTTTAGCATAGTCATAGCAAACATGCTGTCTGAACAAGTAGCACCTAGAACAGTAACTTCTCATGACAGTACCTTCTAATGACAGTACCTTGAAAGTTTCTGTCATGAGCTGCGATTGAGAATTGATAAACCAGTTAGATAATCATACCTGATTTAGCATTCCTAATTCACTCACCAACCTGGTAAATGTTGCTTCATCCAGTGGCTTAGTGAATATGTCTGCAAGTTGCTTGTCTGTTGGAAAATAAACCAATTTTACATCTCCCTTTTCAACATGCTCCCTGATAAAATGATGCCTTGTATCAATGTGCTTAGTTCTGGAGTGTTGAACTGGATTGTCTGATATGGCTATGGCACTAGTGTTGTCACAATAGATAGGAATGTTTGACATCTCTAGTCCATAATCCATTAACTGATTCTTCATCCAAAGAATTTGTGCACAGCAACTTCCAGCTGCAATATATTCAGCTTCTGCAGTTGATGTAGAAACTGAATGTTGCTTTTTACAAAACCATGACACCAATCTCCCCCCAAGAAATTGACAGCTTCCTGTAGTACTTTTTCTGTCAATCTTGCAGCCTGCATAGTCTGAATCAGAGTATCCAATCAAATAAAATCCAGTTTCCTTAGGATACCAAAGGCCTAAATTTGGAGTGCCTTTGAGATACCTAAAAATTCTTTTGATTGCAACTAAGTGTGATTCTTTTGGATCAGCCTGAAATCTTGCACAGAGACATGTAGCAAACATTATGTCTGGTCTGCTAGCTGTTAAGTAAAGTAGTGATCCTACCATGCCTCTGTATGTACTAGAATCCACTTTCTTGCCTTTAGGATCTAACTCTAATTTGGTGGCTGTTGAGATAGGTGTCTTGGTAGGTGATGAATCTTCTAAGTTAAACTTCTTGAGAAGTTCTTTGACATACTTAGATTGACAGATAAAGATTCCATCCTTCTTCTGATAGATTTGGAGACCAAGAAAGAATGCTAATTCTCCCATCATGCTCATTTCATACTTGTTTCTCATTAGAGATGAGAACTTTTCACATAATTTTTCATTTGTTGAACCAAAAATTATGTCATCAACATATATCTGCACAAGGATGATGTCTTTGCCATGGTATTTATAGAATAAAGTTTTATCCACCATACCTCTTACAAATTGATTTTCCAGGAGAAAAGTGGATAGTGTGTCATACCAGGCTCTTGGTGCATGCTTTAAACCATATAGAGCCTTGAATAGTTTGTAGACAAAGTTATACAGTTTGTCATTCTCAAATCCAGGAGGCTGTTCAACATACACTTCTTCTTCTTCTAATTCTCCATTTAGAAATGCACTTTTGACATCCATTTGAAATACCTTGAATTTGCAGTGTGCAGCAAAGGCTAAGAAAATTCTTATAGCTTCAAGTCTGGCAACATGAGCAAATGTTTCATCATAATCTATCCCTTCCTGTTGACAGTATCCTTTGGCCACTAGCCTTGCTTTATTTCTTGTCACATTTCCACTTTCATCTATTTTGTTTCTGAAGACCCATTTTGTCTCAATGACTGATTTTCCTTTTGGCCTTGGAACTAGCTTCCAAACATTGTTTCTTTCAAACTGATTGAGCTCTTCCTGCATGGCCATCACCCAATCAGAATCCAACAATGCTTCTTCAACTATTTTTGGTTCCATTTGAGATAAGAAACATGAAAACATGCTGTCAGCAGAGATATTCCTCTTTGTCTTTACACCAGTTGTGGGATCTCCAATAATTAGATTACTGGTATGATCTCTGTTCCACTTGGTTGATTGAGGCAAGCTTCTTGTTTGATTAGATTGACTTTCATCAGTATGAGGATTTGTCTCTCCACCGTTTTCATTGTTCTGCTCATTTAGCTCAATTTCACTAGTTTCACAATCTTGTTGATTGAAGCCTGATATTGTCTAAGATTGAGCTGAGGTTTGATTTAGATCATGAGCATTGACAGTTTCTCTCTCATATCCCATTGATTGAGTGAGACTAGGTTCTTCATCAACACATTCTTCTATTTCCAAGTATCCTTGATTCTCAAATCTGAAGAGTTGCATTTGACCATCCTCATGTAATCCTGGAAACTTGGTTTCATCAAATGTGACATTTACACTTTCTTCAATTGTCTTGTGCTCCATGATATAGACTCTGTAGGCAGTCCTTTCTAGCCCATATCCCATGAAAATTCCTTCATATGCTTTAGTATCAAATTTTCCTCTTCTTTCATGGTTGTCTTTCATTAAAAAGCACTTGCTTCCAAAGACATGAAAGTACTTAACAGTTGGTTTCTTTCCTGTCAAAAGATAGTAAGGAGTATTACCATGAGCCTTGTTGATTAGTGTTCTGTTCTGTGTGTAACAAGCAGTGTTGATGGCTTCTACCCAGAAATATGTTGGTAATTTAGCATTGCTCAACATAGTCCCTGCAGCTTCAATGAGTGTCGTATTTTTCCTTTCCACAACTCCATTTTGCTGTGGAGTCCTTGCAGCAGAGAATTGTTGAACAATCCCTTGATCTTTGCAGAAGTTTCCAAGTGTAGCATTTCTGAATTCAGTTCCATTGTCACTTCTTAGAAATTGAACTTTTGCTTCAGGGGTTCTGTCAAGTACCCTTATTTGATCAATGATTTCTTGAGCAGCTTCATCTTTTGATTCTAAAAATTTCACCCAAGTGTACCTAGAATAGTCATCAATCATGACCAGTGCATATCTTTTTCTGGATAGTGATTGAACATTTACTGGTCCAAAGAGATCCATGTGAATCAGCTTGAGTGCTTCAGAGTTAGTGTTGACTTGTTTTGATTTATGCATTGCTTTCCTTAGTTTTTCCATTTGACAATCTTCACACAGTCCTTCTTGACAGAATTCCTGTTGAGGCAGTCCTCTCACCAATTCCTTCTTCATTAGCATGTTCATTGTTTTGATGCTGAGATGGGAAAGTTTCTTGTGCCAAAGCATGCTATCTCCAACATTTGCTTTGCTGTAGAAGCAAAATATTCTTTCCTCATTTGTTGAGTTCAAGTCTGCAACAAATAGGCTTCCTTTCCTGACTCCTTTCAGAGATAGGCTTCTATCCTTTTTTTGGTAGATTGTGCATTCCATCATGCCAAAATTGACTTTGAATCCCTTGTCAGTAAATTGACTGACACTAAGCAGATTATGCTTCAAACCTTCCACAAGAGATATTTCTTCAATGACAACATTTCCATCTTTTAAGCAGCCATATCCCACAGTGTAACCTTTGCTGTTGTCTCCAAAGGTTATTGTTGGGCCAGCCTTCTCAACATATTGTGATAGCATGGATATATCACCAGTCATGTGTTTGGAACATCCACTGTCGATTATCCACATGACCTGTTTACCTTTCTTTCCCTGCAAGACAGATAGAGTTTAATTTGCATTTGGTACCCAAGTCTTGTTGGGTCCTGCAGACTCAGTATCATCAGAAACTTTATCAATATTTGACACAATGTTATCAGAAGATGGTTCCTTGACTTCTTTTAGTACCCACTTAGTTTTAGACATTGACTTAGACTTTTTCTTAGTTAGAACAGCCTTCCCACTATCTTTAGTGGATTCAGAAGTCTTTGTAGATTGCATATAAGAACATAATTCAGTAGATGAAATTTGTAAATTAAAACATGTACTCATGGCAGTAATTTTGCATGGCATACAGTCAATGTTGCTACAGACAACCATTTTTCTTTGCATAATGGGGGTTCTATGTAAGTTCCCTTTCAACTCTGTTGCATTAGATATGCTACTAGTTGATTTCTTACAAACATGAGTTAGATGATGTGAGGAGCCACAATTATTGCAAAGTTTCCTGGGTGCCTGCTTAACATACTCATAATTATTCTTTTTATCAATGCCTAGCTTCCCATTTCTGTTCTTAGACTTGGAGACAACTGTCTTGACAATATGTTCAGAAGGTACTGTCGAGCTATTTTTGACAGCACCTTTTGAACTTGCTGTCTTGACAGTAGATTTGAAATTTATTGTCTTTGGTGTCTTCTTGACAGTATCTTTGAAAGTTACTGTCTCATCCTTTGTGACAGTATCTTTTGAACACTTGGTCGGGCTGTTTGATAAGGTTTCTGTCATAGTAATTTTGATAGAATCTTTTTCTTTCTTAGATACACTGTCAGCCCTCTCATCTTCATCACAGAGTTCTTGATTAATAATTAGGGAATTTTCATCAACCTCAAACTCTGTACTTTTGAAAATTGGTTTGCTCACATTTTTAAGGATGTGAGGTCTGACAGTATTGTTTTCATTATTGTTCTGTATAACAGCCTCTTTACCAGGTCTCCTACTGTAATCATAGCCTATACCTATCTTCTTACTTTCAGTATGTTTCTCATGATACTCTTGAACTATTTTAGAGGAATTCCTAAATGCCTTAAGCTTAAATTCATTTTCAGAAATTTCTTTTCTAAGATATTCCTCTATCTCTTTAGCACAGATTAAATCATTCTTTAATCTCTCGTTTTCCTGAGCTAAAGAATCAATAGAACTGGTCTTAAGCAACAGAACATCATTGTTGGATTTGAGTGTTTCATTTTCCTTAGCTAATCTAGCAATTTCTTCATTTGCCGCAGATAAACTAGAGTGAATATTAAACATTTCAGTACTCATTTCCTCAATGGTTTGCTTATAGTCATTTAAAGACATATCTAGCAAAACTAGAGATGGTACCTGACTTGAAGAGGTTGATGCTTCTTCATTCTCTCTAGCCATCAAGGCTAGATTCACGAATTCCTCTTCTTCTTCATCATCAGATTCATCCCAGCATTTTCCTTCAGCCACATTGGCTTTTCCTTGTCCTTTCTTGATTTGACTTCCAGTTCCTCTCTCCATTCTTTGAATTTGTTTTGGTTTCTTGCATTCAGTAGCAAAGTGACCAAGTTCATTGCAGTTGTAGCATCTAAATTTTGACCTTTCCACCATTCCTGTTTTGTATCCACCCTTGGTGCCAGAAGCAGGTTTTGATGAACTTCCTTGTTTATATCTTTGAAATTGACCTTGAGGCTTGTATGGTTTGTTCCTTCTGAACCTTATATTTTTTAATTTCCTTGGCATAAAAGCCATGGTTGGATTATCCATTTTCTCCATTTCTTCTAGAGTGTAAAATTTTTCATCTTCAACATCTTCTAGTTGAAGGACAACCTTTTCTTCATCCTCAACCACTTCATCAATTTTCACATATGAAAATTGAGGCTGTTGAGCACTTTGAATTTGCTCACTTGATTGGAAGTATGATGGTCCTTGAGCAACTAGAGCACCAGCCATGTTTGCCATCATTCCCTTGGATCCACTTTGTATGGCTCTCTTTTGATAATATTCAAGTTCATATGATTTAAGAACTCCATACAATGTTTCAAGGGAGACAGAGTTTAAATCTCTTCCTTCTCTAATAGCTGTAACTCTATGCTCAAGATGTTCTGGAAGAGTTAGCAGAAACTTGATATTGACCTCCTTTCTTTCATAAAACTTTCCGTGGATCTGGAGCTCAGCTATCAATTTGCTAAATCTTTCAAACATGTGAGTTAGTTCTTCTCCATGTTTGGCCATAAACGCTTCATATTGTGACACCAATATTTGTTTTTGATTTTCTCTAACCTCTTCACTTCCTTCACACAACAGCTCTATCTTTTTCCACATATCCCTGGCAGAGTTGCATACGATTATATTTCCACTCATAGCTTTGTCCAGGGTAAGTGCATCTAGCAGAATGAGTTGCAGATGATCATCCAGGGCTACCTTTTCTTTTTCTGAGTCATTATACTCAGTAGGCTTCTTAGCAACCCAATGAGCTGGGATTACTACATCATTAACTGTAGCAGATGGAATTTCCTTTTGAGGAACGAAGGGGCCATTTTCCAGAATACCTAGGAATAGTGGATTCTGAGCTTTGATAAATAACATGATCTTCTTTTTCCATATGTTGTAGTTTTCTTTATCAAAAGCTGGAATCTTGATATTACTTGACCTTTGAATACTTGCCATTTGAATCTCAGATGTGTGTATTAATCTGAATAGCTCTGATACCAGTTGTTGGTCCCGGAAAGTATTGCAGAAGGGGGGTTGAATGCAATACTAATAAATTTCAAAAACTATTTCAACAACTTAAATAGAGTTTGTAATTTACTAGTAGAAGAAATGCAATCACAAGTAATATCTAACACGATGTTTCACAAAATAATTGTTTTATTTATTTTGCGAGGTTTTGCTACAACCTTGAGAACAAAATAATTCTCAAGCTTCGAATTCTCAAGAGATTACAGTTGTAGAGGTATATTCTATTGTGTTAATAGAGTGTTCTACTTATAGTGTGATAGTCTACTGTACTACCACTATCAGCATGGGTTGTTGAGTTGCTGTTATATTCCTTTTGTAGCTCATTCCATGATTCATTCCCATGTGATCATCACAAAGTAACTTTAAGATACTTTCCACATTTGAGCCACCCAGATCTAGCCGTATTCAATTTTATCTTCTCTAGACTTTACAGGTTGCTCCATGTGATCTCTCGAGCTTCAATTATAGACTTTCCAATGCTTGCTGTAAATATTGAATATTACAACATGCCTGCTTCTTTTGAACATGTATTATGTCGCTTAAATTGACTTAGAAAATTCCTAAATCAATTTGATTCTTCATGACAGTATGTTTGTCGCAAAGTTTGCTGTCAAAGGATTATTCTTTGATTGACAGTATAAGTTCCCCGCAGAGGTTGCTGTCAAAGAATTGTGCTTTGGTTGACAGTATGAATTCCCCGCAAAGGTTGCTGTCAAGAATTCCAAACTTGCTGTCGCAAACTATATATGAAAGTTGTTGTCATCAGAATCTCCGCCAATGTTGCTGTCAAGTTAAAACTTGCTGTCGACTCAATGAAACTTGCTGTCGACCTAGGCAACATGCTGTTTCCTTGTAACCTTACTGTCAATGTTTGACAGTAACTTTTATTCCTGCTGTCGAACTTCTGTATTCCTTGAGGCTTGAACATAATCGAACTTCTTCCAAGAATTACAATTATTACATGACAGTATTTATTTAATTACAAGAATACAATTATGGCTATGACAGTATGTTCTACTTAGTAAAACTAAGTATACCAATTAATCTAGTTAAGTTGTCTGATCTATCACCCATAATCCCAACACAAATCATTTTAAAAATGAAACGCTTGGGAACAAGAGATGTTCGGACTCAAAATGTCAAATGTCTATATCCAAGGTTTCTATAGTTAATATTAAATGATTTTTTGAATGATGAAGACAGGGTACACTTGGAAAATGGTCAAAAGGTGGAATGTTCTTCCATGAAGACGAATGTAATTAATTACATAAGCAAAAAGAAATATACGGATGTGCCTACAGTCCTAACTGAATATCTAAAGACTGTCCCACTTCCGTTGTTACCACGACCAGTGAGAGCAGGTATACGACAAGGTAATATTTTAATCCCTGCTATTTCAACCTCTGTATTCCCTATTGTGTCACAGGAAATACAGTTTCTACAGCCCCCAGTGGCCATCTTACCCGACCAAGAACAGGACACAGGTCGAACAACCCATTCTACAAATGCAAACACAAACACAACAAACTCCTACACCTCAATTGTCACTTAAACGACCAGTCATCCACATTATTGAGGGAGATAGTGCCTCAGCAGCACCACATAAGGAGTTAGTTACATCAGCCGCTCTACCTCATTCTAAACGAAGTAAACCCAATGAACCTGAGGTAACGGTAACTGTTAGTAAAACAATTCTTTCTTATCCAATAAGTGCAAATGAAAATGAGGATGAATTGACGGGAGCAACTATCTTGAGTTCCATTTCACGGAACATACGAGTGGTTGATGATCTTTCTAAGGATCAAATGCCTTCACAGGCATCCGAGGTGGAATTACCTACCTCAATAACTGCTTGTGAATCTTCCATTTTACGGAAAGATCCATCGGTGGGTGGTTCTTTTATGAACCAAGTGTCTTCACAGACGTACGAGGGAAACTTGGATTTTGTGTCATTTAATCGATTCAAGTTTAACCTCCCAGAGGGAAAATCTCTGGATCTCTTTCGAGATTTACCACTTTTTACCAGTGGTTGGCAACTCACTTCACGCGAGGATGGAAGCTCACAAATTTTCATTGCACCATCCGTGACCTCTGAAAAAGGGGCTAGGATGATTTTATTTGCAGGTACACATATCGGTGGAAGCTCTAGAGGAAAGTTGAGGGAAACACCAACAGAACATGTAAGTGTAACCCAAACCACTAAACCGAGTGAATATAGAGTGTTGAGTGAAACACCTGCAGAACGTACAAGTGAGCAACCTACTCAACCACATGCACTTGTAACCAGAAAGGAATATAGCAGATTCCTTACACGGGTCCAAACAATGGAGAAAGAGTTGTCAAATATTTGTAAGTCAATTGGAGAAATAAAAAATTTGCAACTTATTCAACATGATGTATTCCAGGTCCAATTAAGTTCCATGGCAGCCCAGTTTATTCATGCAATCAACTCTTGGTAAAGCCATCTTCGTCTAATTTACCAACTCCACATCCTACTAATTTGGAGGATAACCCAACTGAGGGAGAGAAGGTGGATGATCAAGAAAAATCTACTAGGTGTAAGGGCAAGGAAAAGGTTGTTGACACGAAATTAACTTTATTTTGGAAAGGAAAAGCTAATGGGAGTATTAGTGTTATGTGGAAAGAAAGCAAGGCAAACTTAAAGATATGTTCAGTCTAGAGGAACAATTGTTTTGCACTTGTTCAAATTTTAGAAATCTGGAAAATGTATATTTAATCCAGAATGCACTTTAATATTATTTATCTTTGTATTTCATTTTTTGTTGTATCAGTTGAGTTATACTCTAGTAATTTGCGTGTCAAACCCTAACAATCAAATAGGGGGAGATTGTAAAGCATAATGTAATGTAATATGTAATAGAGGACATATATAACTCAACTAGGATAAAAGATAAATAATATTAACTCGATACAGGGATCGTGAAATTTGAAGAACAGGCACCAACAAGGATCAAGTCGCTGAAAGAAGTCACTTGTGAACCAGACCAGTGCACTAAGTGTCAGCACATACGAGAATGATCAACACATTAATTCACAAAAAAAATTGTCAAAGCCTATTGACAATCAAGGACAGACATAATATTTCAAGGTATTGTCAAAGATTAATTTACTCTTAAAATTAACTAAGTAACAGATTAATTAATTATTTATAATAAATAATTAAATTAATCTGGTACTTGAATTATTTTCTGAGATGAATTAAAACAGCAAAATAAACAGAAGAGAGAAAGAATAGTAATACTATGCACGGTTACTATGCAAGATTACTATGCGCGATTACTATGCAAAGTTACTATGCAAGGTTACTATTTGGGGTTGGTGTAATAGTGCCCGGTTACTATTTGGGGCTGGTGAAATAGTGTCCGATTATTATTTGGGGGACCATTGGAATAGTGCTCGGTTACTATTTGGGGGTTGTTGGAATAGTGCCAAATAATGACTTTCTAAAACCTATAAATAGATCTGTTGTATTTCATTTCAAAACACACCTCGACACACAACTCTCTCTTCTCTCTCTTATATCTTCTCTGTGTAAGCTGCTAGACAGTCCATCTAGTAGGAAAGCCGGCTTAGCCCGCTTTCAGGAAGTGTCGGGTAGAAGGTCCTCGTGCCTAAACTATCCTAGGAGTGTTTGATTTTGTAGCTGATCCATAGGATTAGATTGTGTAGCAAACCTCCGGGTTTTATCTATTTAAAGATATTTCCTAAACAGTTGTGTTATTTCGATTCAGTATTTTTGATTTCATATCCACATCAAAATCGAAATATTTTTAAATAACGTATTCAACCCCCCTTTTACGTTATTCCGGACCTAACAATACAAATTTCAATTATATTTTATTAGTGATTAGAAAATATGATGTGATTTTTTTTGGGTATATATTAATTATTGCAAGATTATGTTTTATATTGAAAGTTAATGTGTTTTAGTTAGAAAAGAAATATTATTGATGGCAAGATACGATATTTTAGGTGTTTATTAAAGATCTTATCATCAATTAAAAATTTAAAAGTAAACATCTTTTAATAAAAACAGGCGTTTGACTAATTACCTAATTTATTCAATTTTATTATTTATTTTAATAATTAGGAAGATCGTGTTGAAAACCGAATCGACATGGGTTTCTTTTATTATGTTATTAATTTTATTTAATATTACAATTATGTTTATATATAAGCAATATTTTTAATAATTTTTTAATTTTAATTTAACATAATTTAATATACTCATATTTACTGATTATGCTCATGTTTCTTTATTATAAACAATGTATACGAATTTTTAATATATTTTTAGTAATAATTGGAAAATATGGTGTGATATTTTCGGTTATATATTAATGATTGTAAGATTAATTTTTATTAAAAAAAGTAAGGTGTTTTAATTAGAAAGAAAATATAATATTAATTATTGAAAGATATGATACGATTTAATGTTTTTATGTGTTTATGAAAAATAATATTTTTGAATTAAAATAAATGTGAAAATGATAATTGGCTAATTATCATTAACTATGATGTTATTATTTATTTTAATAAATAGGATAACCAAATCGAAAATCGAACCGACAAACTTTTAATATTTCGACTTTAATATAATAGTATAAATATATTAAATATTTTTAATACATGTACGCAAAAATAGTATAAATAATTTACCGGAAATCAATACGCTTTTTGAAAATAAAAAATAAAAAATTGAGCCAAACCAAAAACTTGTACGCAAAAATACGTGGGAGTATAGCAATAGAAGTTCCCAAAACCGCTTGACTTTCAAAATATGTGCCGGAAATCTACAGTGAAACAAATGTAGTATGTACGACATAAATGTCCTTTAAGCACCGGGCCCGAATATCTGAGTTGGTCCTGTTGCAAATATATCTTCGGAACCAGCCCAAGCGCTGTGGGAGGTCTTATAATATCCCAGCTGGACTTTAATAATACCTTGTTGGCCCAATTGGATTTAGGTGGGTAACGATCGCTAAATCAACTTGTTCCGAATTTTTCTGGAGTAGCATTTAATTTTTTTTTTATTTTTGATTGATTTTACTTGCTCATACATTCCCGTTAGAGAACAACTTTTTTGAAAATTATGTGCCTTTTTTTTTCTGTAAAGGAAAGTAAATTATGATTCGTGAAGTTAAGTTTTGGTGTAATGTAGATGTGATGACTGATATTTAAAGTTAGGTTAAGTAAGAAAATCAGAATATTATCTAGCTTGAGCGGCATATTTTATGTTCGGGAAATGTTAAATCCAGAACAAAATTTTTATTTTCAGAACAAGTTTCTGTTAAATGACAAAATTACCCTTATTTTAAACCAAGTCTAGCCCCCTATATTCACAAAAACAAGGATAATTTGGTCTTTTCAAGGAAACTTGCTATGAAAATAAAAATATTACTATGAATTTAACATTTCCGTTTTATGTCAGATATGAAGGAGAGTTATTCATTCCTCCGATTTTTATCGTATGCAATCTTGTCTATGCATGAGGAATTTTAATGCATGTTCGTCTAATTTGTCAAAAAAATAAAGTTTTGCCTAAAATCTACACACCATTACCAATACATCATGCAATGTAATGGCTGACCAAAATGTAATGAATTATTTATTAGTAAAGGTTATCATCTATTTTTGCCCACGTGCGCAATTCACAAACTATACTCATTCATTTGACTGCCCAACTTATGTTAAACATTGCAAATTTAGTACTGTACTAATATGTAATACTCCCTCTGTCTCAAAAAACTCTTCCCATTTCACTTAAACACGTTTGTCAATGCACACTTTTAATCGTTAATATCTTTAATTTCGTATTAGTTTTAAATATAAAAACTTCACTGTATTAAAGTACTAACAAATACGAATCCAATAAGATCACTCATGACTATATTTGATCATATAGATTAGACGTAAATTAAAAATTTGTCTCATGTCATGAACAGTTCCGACATATGAAACGAGAAGATTATTATGAGACGGAGAGAGTATGTAATAGCTCAAAACCTAGCTAATTGTAGAATTTCCTATAAAAACTACTCTATACAAAAATAATTTCTTTATAATAATAAACAATTAGGATTATAATATTTTATAATCAATTCAAAATTAACTCTATTCAGGAATAATCTTTTTATAATAATAATTTTTTCTAATTACAAGAATATTAATAAATTTTTCCGAATCATTACACATTTAATTTTACATACAATAAACAAGCGTGTTTCACAATCCGGGACATTTTCAATTTTAAATGACACAGTATACTTTAAATATGAATAATTGATTGAGAATAATGTTCCTGAGGTTAACCTCAGGAACTTACCTGAGATAATCCTTATAAAATAACAGGTCCCGCAGGGGCAATTTTGTAATAACTTAACATGATCTTCTGTATTTACAAAAATAACCTTATATTTGTATTATTTTTTTAATTAACTCAGGAAACTTACCTGAGGTAACCTCAGGAAAAGCAAGCCCTAATTGATTATGTGTACTCTACTACAATAAAGGACAAGTTTATACTTGTTTTGAGGTTTTGAGAGGTGAGTTCGACTCCTGACGTGTGCGTGTGTTTATTTATCAAAAAAAAAAAAGTTTATACTTGTTTTGATATGAAACAACGACTACAAATATTTTTAAGCTTTGAATTAGCAAGAAAATACAGTAATATTTTAAAACTTGTTGAACATTAGTCGATTTTGACCCGTAAAAGGAAAACCCGTGTATTTTGATTAAACAAATGCATAGTCAACTTCCTATAAATTATTGTAGTAGATAATGTGTACTCCTTATCCTCTATTTCTTTACAATTTTCTTTTTAGGACGTTCCACAAATTCTTTACATTACCAAAAATAGTAACTTTTAAGAATAAAATATATTACTACATCCACTACTTCACTTCATTTTTTCAACACTTTACACTATTACATCCACTACTTCACTTATTTTAACAATAAAATCACTATTACACCCACTACTTCGTTTATTTTAATAATATTACACTCACTATCCTTGGTCTCCGTACCCAACTCCCAACTAAAAAATCATGCAGGACTGAGGGAGTAACATATAGTACTACTTATAATAGTTGAAAAATGCTAGAGGTATCAAAATGGGGTACCAAAAAATTGTTACCAAATGATATGTTATTTTTTGATTGGTTATAGTTGCAATGGGCCCGCCAGGGCCATCCAATAAAAATATTTCAAAATGACAACTAACTAGTGCCATGTCATTTGGTACCCAATTTTGATATCTAATTTGGTACCTGTAGCACTACTCATAATAGATATACTTACCCTCACTTTGTAATTTGTAGCGTGATATACTTTCCCTCTCTTTGTAATTTGTAGCGTTTATAGGTATTTATTATGAGAGGCAAACATTTATTATATGTATTACGCAAAATTTTTACGATAGCAAAATTTTTACGATATTGTGTATAGTAAAATTTTTGGTATGAAAACAAAAAATCATTTTGTGATATGATTTACTGACAAATTATTTGCAAGTCGTTGAAAACTTGGCTTCAAACTAAGAACTAAACTTGCAGACTTTATGCTCCTGCAAGCTGTAAAACAAAGTTGGTCTTCTGCATGTGTTCTATTTTCTCGATTAAATCTTAACGACTGAAGTTACTACGATAACATAAACAACTTCGAACTACGGTCGTCTCAATATTCAAACATCTAATGTCATTGAACAAATGATATAATCTTTTCTTTTTCTAAACTTGCGTTCTGCATGTATCACACCGCCGCACGTTACAGCTTACTGCTAATTAAACCCTAAAGTATTGTGCATAAGACACTACAGTTGTCAACGATGTGAGTAGCTGGATGTTAAAATTATTTGGTAGTCTACATCCATATCTTTCCCCGCCGTCACATAACAAACTGTTCCTATATATTACCATCTTTTCCTCTCTGAAATTTTCACCACCAAAACAACAAAAATTCGATCTTCATATACATTCGATCTTTTAATTAACTGTCATTGGCTTAGTTACACTGATCTCTTTTGGTAGTTTGCATTCGAGGAGTTCAACATTCACCGATGAGCCCTCATTCCTATGATCAAGATCGATCGAAGAGAGCGATCAATGGTCCACGTCCTTCGCCTTTGCAGATCAACAAGCATTCAAATGTAATACAAAGAGCATCCCTTCACCATCGAAAGCTTCCTGTGATAATTTACGTTCGTTCTCCCAAGATCATCCACACGCAGCCTAGCGAGTTTATGGCTTTGGTTCAAAAGCTTACCGGCTTTATGCACCAAAATGACGATGCAGTACCCAAAGATTGTAATGGTAACAAGTCATGGAGTGATCAAAACTTGAAATTAAATAATGATATTACAATTAGTGCTATTAGCTACAAGAAAAGGGAATTGGGTTCGAACGTTGCAGATGAAAAGTATGATGAGAATGGTGATGTGGGGGACGCTTCTTCCTCTTTTCCTCCTACAACTCGATCACGTAATCGTACATTATTGGAAGATTTTCCTTTGTACACACCTAATTATTCCTGGGATCATGTTTTGAGATTTTCGGATATGGTATTTCAATCTCCAAACATGGATAATATTTTAATACCTTCTCCCTCTTTCACATGGAAGTCATGAAAGATCTTCCCCAGTTTTAGATTTGCTCACAGCAGAGACAAACTTGTAAGGAAAGTTAGTTCATTGGATTTATAAATCTTGCAATTCTAATGAAGATTTGTTATTTTGCGTACTTAATTTTTAATTAATTAAAGAGACACCAAAATTTGGTACAAAAAATTGTCACCAAATGACATGGCATGGCTGATGTGGCAGTATGGATCTTTTTGATTGGTGTTGTTGGTGTGAATACATGGGGCCCATTTATTATTACAACAAATCAGGATTGACCACATGTATTTGGGGAAAATTTTGGGGACTAAATTTGGTGCCCCTAGCATCTATACTATATTATAATAAGCAAAAGGGGTATAATTTGTAGTTGGTTACCCCCTATTTTTGGTTATCCCCATTTTTGGTTATCCCTCACTTATCACCGTTAGATCAGCAATTCAAATAGATCATGACCGTTAGATTTAACAATACTAAAATACTAAAAATTGTTATATGCAGAAGGTCCAAGGTTCGATTCCCGCCAACAACATATTAATTTATATTTAATACTAAAAATTATTATATACAAATATGTAAGATTTGAATTCTTTCAATAACATATTAAAATCAATATTTATAATATTATATTATATTATAAATAAATTATAAAATATTAAAAATAACCCGTGCTTTGCACGGGCTATAAGCTAGTTATTCTTAATTTTAAGAGTAATGGGTCGGAAATAACTTTTAATTATTCATTTAGTTCATGGTGTCCGTTAAACTGATAAGTTTAGAACTTACCCCCCTTTCATTCATTTTTTGTAATCTTAGGAGAGGATCATTTCACCGTTTATTAAAATTTTCTCATTCAATTCTTTATATTAGAGTTGGATCTGAAGATTGAAAAAATGTATAGAATAGTGCAGAAAATTAGTAAAAAAATTGTATAAAGCGATGAAATTAAAATGTATAAAATGAGTATAATAAAAGAAAATAATAGATGTAGTTAATATTTATATTATAAAATTTTAATATGTTTGGAAGCTTTTGAAATGTAAATTGAGAGTGATACTCATAAAAGAAAAATATAGAGAACGGGTTGGACAGAGGAAGTAAAAGATGTTTGATTAAATTTACTTAGTCCTTCCATCCTATAAATATTGGTTGAATTTTTAAAGTCAAATTCATCAATTTTGACCAATAAATTAAACATATTATATAATAATATTTATATTTCTAAAAAATATAATAATGAAGTTTGAATACTCAATTTTATGAAACAATTTAAAATTTTGTAAAATTAAAAACGAATATTTTTAAATTGTTAGTCAAAATTAGAAAATTTGGACTTTGAAAAGTCAACTTAAGACAATATTTATGGGACGGAGAAGTATAAATTAGTGAAATATTTCTTAAATTAAATTTTAATAATAATTATTTAATACAATAATCTCAATATATGTATTTTAAATTAAAAAAAATTAAAACATTAATGCAAAATTATAAATGATTAAATTAGCAAAGAATTAAAGCAATAAGAAATGAATTTAACTAATTATACATTATTAGCTTTCAACTTATCAATATATAATTTATTTTTTAAATGGCAACACAAGAGCACAAAGTACCAAAATAAATGCTTATAAAATTACTACTTTACTCCTATTTTTTGAAAAACTACAAAAATGCCATTTCTCTTATAAAAAATACAACTTATTATATTGATTACAAGAATCGAACCTTGACTTTCCGGTACAAAGTTCATATCATAACCATTATGTTACATTAATTTTTGAGTTTATTTTAAAAATATTATTAGATAAGCTAGATGTTCTCCTAGTATTCTAATTCCTTTTTTCTGTTTTACCTTTTGAGTAAATGAATTGTTAAATTTATTATTTATGAAAAGTAAAACTATATATTATACATAAATGTAACTAAGTTCGGATACAAAATTTGAATTTGTTAACACTTATTTACATATGGATGTAAGATATTAAATTACTAAAATGATAAATAGAATTTTATTTTATTGAAATAGTAAATGGGATTATATTTTGGAAAAGATTAAATTTGTACTACGCATAAATTTTACATTTATAAAATTTAAATATGTGAGTAAATTAGAGATCTTGGTTGAATAATCATTTAGACTTTAAGCAATTTAAATGTGAAATTGAATTTGAGTTAAAAATGAAAATTTTAAAATTTAGGCTTTCAAAAAATATACAAGTGATTTAGTTTTAACACATACTAAAATCAATGTAAGATAAATCAGAAAGTATAATCTTAGAAATAATATAGATAAATAAGTCTTTTATATTTGTGTAACATATGTACGAAAAAAAGAGGAACTAAACAACCACATAATTATATGAATGACTTTTACCTAAAATTAAGAGATTTTGTAAATTACTCGACTCATAATCTTACATACACGATTATTTTTTACAATTATATGTTTATGATGTTAGAAATCACATGCGTTTACGTATGCACATGTTGTACAATTAATATAATAATGCTAAAATGATTTATATTATATTTAGTCGTTTAAATTGATAAAATTTATATCACGTCATTGAAATATGAATTAACAATAATCATTTTCCTCGTGCAGTTAGTGTGTTTGAAGATTTGTTAAAATCTCGTAGATTTGTTAAAATCTCGTAACCCTGATTTGGTATTTTATCAGAAACTCTAGTTGAAACAAAAGTAATGAAAGATTTAGCTAGGAAATTTGGTTTTGTTAATTCCTTTGAAGTAGATCGAGTAGGTAGAGCTGGAGGGCTTGCTTTGATGTGGAAGCAATCGATTGTTTGTCAAGTGACGGATTCTTCAAGCAATCATATTAATGTTCACATCTTGGATGGAATAAGTATTTCTTGGAAGCTAACGTGTTTTTATGGCTTTCCGGAAAGGTCTCGTAGACAAGCTTCTTGGGATTTTCTTAGATCTCTCTCAAATAATGTTAATATTCCCTGGTGTATCTTTGGGGATTTTAATGACATGCTATATGCAGAGGATAAGAGGGGTATTATCTACATCCACAGTCTCTTTTAGATGGTTTCAGAAGTACGATAGAAGATTGTAATCTTTCTGAGTTACCTCTATCTGGTAATAATTTCACATGGGAGAAGAGCAAGGGAAAAGAGGACTCGGTTCAAGAGAGACTAGACAGAGCATTCGCTAACGAGCAATGGTGGAGGAAATTTCCTTTATGTAGTTTAACAATGTCTCATACGATCAAATCAGATCACGATCCTATTATTCTTGAGCCAATGCAGGTAACGTGGACTAGGAAGCAATTTCGGTTTAAATTCGAGAATTCTTGGCTTAATGAACCAAGTTTTAAAAAGGAAGTCTCAGATTTTTGGAAAACTATCCCACCTATTCATATGCTTTCGAAGTTACTCCCAGTGTCATCTTTTATGGCAAAGTGGGGACATAATTTTTTTCATAAATTCCGGGTTAAAGTTAAGAACTTGAAGGAAACCATTAATACTTTGAAAGACAGGAACGATGATCAGGGTATTAAACAATACTTTGAAGAGAAGAATAAACTAGATGAGCTTCTTTATCATGAAGAGTTGTACTGGAAACAACGGGCTAAGGCATTCTGGTTAACTGAGGAAGACACAAATTCTAAATTCTTCCATGCTGTAGCTTCGAGAAGAAAGAAACAAAATCATATTTCACATTTGGTGAATGAGATGGGAGAAGTGGTTTGTAATCATGATGAAATGTGTGATATGGTAATCCGTTATTACACACTAGTACAAAAATGATCTTTTACGTCGCCTATTATACGTCGGTTCCGTCCAAAGGCGACATATAAAACACTTATATACGTCGGTTTTGCCTAAAGGCGACGTATATTTACATTTTTAAACCTTTTTTACGTCGATTCGAGAAAAAGCCGACGTATATGATAATATTATACGTCGGTTGAGGAAAAGGCGACGTATATAATGCTACTATATACGTCGGTTGAGGAAAATGCGACGTATATAATACTATTATATATACGTCGGTTGAGGAAAAGACGAAGTATATAATGCTATTATATACGTCGGTTGATGACTAGGCGACGTATATGATGAAATTATACGTCGGTTAAGGAAAATGCGACGTATATATGATGACATTATACGCCGGTTGAGGAAAAGACGACGTATATAATGCTATTATATACGTCGCTCTTAATATAATCGACATATAAAGTTTCATTTTTTACGTCACTCTTCGTATAACCGACTATAACCGACGTATAAAACATTTTTTACGTTGCTTAATTAAAAACGTAGCCCTAAATTATTACACTCTTATTCCCTTATTAAACTCTGTCCTTCCCTAATTCAAACACTACCCAATCTCCAATCTTCAGCAGTACTCGCTAATCAATCCCCAATCTGTCTCTCTTCAACAGCCGTACTCACTCTATTTTTCCCTCAGAAAAAACATAGCCGGTTAAATAACAAGATAAAAAGGGGTCGTACATCGCAGCTTAGTCTCTAGGGTTCTCTAAAACATTCACTCTTACAAATCTCGGAGTAGTCGGTGGCATTTTTCGGCGATTTCGGCTCATATACAAACATAAATTCCTGTAAGTATTCATCATATCCATTTATACATGCATTTGTTCTACTCTATTCTTTTAACTCTACGCTTGTTTTGTATTGTATCACTATTTTATTATTCTATGCGTATGTATAATATATGTATCGTAGAAACCCTAGAGTTATGTTTTGATTTGATTTTAGGGTTTCTGATTTTGGGTATTTTGTTTTTGTGCAAACAGATTAAAGGGTTGTTGGATTGGTGAAAGGTGGGTTTGTATGCCAAGTGTTCGACGAATTGTCTGAGTGAGATTAGTTGCTTTTTTTGGTGGTATGGCGAATTTGGGTGATGGTACGGAAGCGCACGCTCGGTTTAAACATTATGAATGTAGGGCTAATTCGAGTTTGGTTTTGACGACTGACTCGAGGCCTAGAGATACTCATGAGCCTATTGGGGAACCTGAGTCGTTGTATGGGAAGATTGATCCGAAGAGTTTTGGGGATCGGGCGTTTAGGGGGAGAGCTGATCTTGATGTGAAGATGAAGAAGTCGAAGAAGGAGAGGGAGCCGTTGGATGCGGAGGTTGTGTCTAGGCAGAGTAAGAGGAGGAGGAAGCTTCAGTATGGATAGCAATTTCTAGTTCTGGTACGTGTTTATTTTCATGAGTTTTTTCCTTCTGAAATTTGATAAAAAATAATAAATATACTTATTGGAATAATATGCCATTAGAGGAACCTCTTTATACCTCACTATTGGAGTAGGTTTATTTACATTTGAAATTCCTGTAGTGGATGATCATGATTCTCTACTGGATGTTTCGAAGGTTAAGATGGTGGTCCACATTATTATAGATGTCTCCTTTTGTTTCATTAGAATTCTGAAATTAATGATTTCCTTTTGATGTTAATGGTGTTGTCTCTCTTTGTCAGTGATATCACCTCTTTGGCCGAGATAGAGATTACACTCACATTAATTTGCAAGAAATGACCATTCAGGCATTCATCAGGTAAGCAATCTAGATTGCTATCCAGAGTACTTTTTTTTGTCAATGAATGTATTTTTTATATTTAGAAATAGCAGAGTTCTCAGTACTTATATTCTAGATTCACTTCGTTTTTGTTATATATAGGCACTGGTAAGTAGTTACTAGCTATGGCTAAGGTACCAACTAACAATGATTTACATGACACGCCCAACAAACAATCATTTAGTGTGTCCATCTTAATAGAAGAGATGGATACTGAATATTCATTTATTAAGTGTGCAAACATTTGTCAGTCATCTTTCTTTTTATATTAGACTTGTTGCTATGAAAACATTGTTTTAAAATATAAGACACTTTTACCTCAGAGACATGTAATACTCTGAAAAGTACACGGCAGATTTTGCATCTAGAGTTATGAACAAAGTTTCAAGTTTATATTCATTAGAACATTTACTAGGAATCCAAAAATAAAAATGTGACTAAAAGGTCTCTTCCTTTAGTGTAAGCTGTCCAAATCAGCCAATTAAATTGTAGTGTTGTGTTTAATGAATGCATCTTTTGAGTTCTAGCTCCACCTTTATTTTAGGGCTCTAAGTCTTATATTAATTAGAGATGTGATGCTAGATAGGGGCCACAATTTAAATTTCAGGTCATGTTCAATATATACTGAAATATGATTAAAAAAGAATATGTAAGCTTAAGGGAATAAAATGTTTAATAAACAAGACATTTCGGGTCATATATTGGATTGATCTAGTCGTGTCATCTAATTTTTGAGTTTCGTCTGTAAATGTACTGCTAATTAGTCGTGTGCTGCATTTCCCCTACGGAGGATCTTAAAGATAATTTTCTTATAAAGAACATACAAGGGTCTGTTGTCCTACCTACTGCAATGTTTTATCATCTGTGGCGTGTGTTTGAATAAAATTCTTTAGGTTGTTTTGAGGAGGTTTTATCTGTTTCTGATGCAATTTTTGTTGTTTGGTTGTGGTTAGGCTCTGGCAAGCTGTTCTAGTTTTCGTAGTTTTGTTCAGAAGAGAGTTGAGGAGCATGAAGGTTTTTCAGTTGAGGAACTGGAAGAGAGTATGCCGCTTGCTGTTGCATTGGATTCTCTGTTGTGTGGAAGAGCAGAGTTTTAAATTTTCATACTGCATTATCTCAGTGTTAATTGTACAATATCTCGTGCATGATATGCTTGACCCGTTAGATTGAGAATTTATGAACATTTTGGATGTATTTTTTCAAGTGTTATCTTATTTAATCTATGTTTGTGTTCAAATTAAATTGGGAAATTTTAATTATTGTAGGTTTTTCATTGTACAAATTTTGTTAAAGCAGGTTATTTGTTTTTGGGACCGGGCATAGAGAAAAAAAAATTAATTTTTTGTGGACAATATACGTCGGTTCCCACATGGGCGATGTATAAAGCATAATCTATATACGTCGGTTTTTTGGACATTATACGTCGCCTTTCTTCGATATTATATGTCAGTTTTTGGACATTATACGTCGCCTTTATTCAACATTATACGTCGCCTTTCTTCTACTTTATACGTCGCCTTTTCAACCGACGTATATTAAACTTTATACGTCGCCTTTTTAACCGACGTAAAAGACTCGTGACTTTATACGTCGCCCCTCTATACGTCGCCATTTAACCGACGTATAAGACCTATTTAACCGACGTAAAAAGTCAATTTTGTACTAGTGACAGGAATATCTTTGCAGCCGAAGTTGAGGAGAATGAGGGGGTGGGGAGGATAACATAGGTGGAGTTATTTCAGAGGAACAAAATAACATTCTCGTCTCAGACCTAAAGTTTGAGGAGTTCTTTACAGGCGTTGGTCAAATGCACCAGGACAAGTCTGCAGGGCCTGATGGTTTTAGCCCTGCGTTTTTTCAACACTTCTGGGAGTTGTTAGGTCGGGATATATTCAATTATTGTAGTGATTGGTTAGCTGATTTTTCTTTCCTTGTGAACTTAAACGATACGACCTTGGTGTTAATTCCAAAGAAGGATAATGTGGAGAAGATGGTTGACTTACGCCCGATTGCATTGTGCAATGTTCTTTATAAAATTATGGCTAAGATCCTTGCTAATAGATTGAAGTCTATATTGCCTAATCTAATCTTTGAGAACCAATCAGCGTTTATTTCAGGTAGGAATATTTCTGACAACGTGTTGGTTGCGTTTGAGTTGTTGCATTTTATGAAGAGAAAGAACAGAGGGCACGAGGGAGAAGTAGCTTTAAAATTTGATATTTCCAAAGCTTACGATAGAGTGAAATGGTCGTACCTCAGGAAAAGAATGAGAGATATGGGTTTCTCAGATAAGTGGATTCGTTGGATGATGTTATGTGTATCTACAGTGAGTTATATGGTGCTTCTTAATGGGAGTAGAGTTGGCCCTATCATTCCTAGTCGGGGACTTATGCAAGGAGATCCACTATCTCCTTACATATTTTTGTTTTGTATTGAAGGTATGTCTCAAAAATTATCAGAAGCTGCTACTTTAGGAAGTATTAATGGATGTCAAATCACAGTGAATGCTCCCAAAGTTACACACCTCTTATTCGTCGACGACAGCTTCTTATTCTTTAAAGCAACGGGGAATGAAGCCCACACTGTCAAAGCTCTTCTTAATGAATTTGGAATTGTCTCAGGGCAAGCGATAAATTATAAAAAATCAGGTATCTTTTTCTCTACTAATGTAAGACGGAATAAACAGCTTGAGATCAAAAAATTTTGGAAGTGCACAATGAGTTAAAAGATAGTAAATACTTGGGTCTCCCATCCCTCATTGGTAGATCAAAGAAATCTGTCTTTAACTTCACTAAAGAAAGAGTAGGTCATAAGATTCAAGATTGGAACAATAAGTTGTTATCTAAAGCAGGAAAAACGATAATGGTCAAGAACGTGGCGCAATCGATCTATACCATTATATGCTATGTCCTGTTTCCTCATTCAGAATACGTTATGTGTTGAGATAGAAAGACTTCTTAATGGGTACTGGTGGAAGTCTAGTGGGAGCAATAACAGAAGTGTCAAGTGGTTGGGATGGGATAAAATGGCTATGGCTAAGAACAAGGGTGGTTTGGGTTTTCGAAATCTGTATGGATTTAATATTGCTCTTTTAGGGAAACACATTTGGAATTTCAGTCGTAATCCTTCTTCTCTGGTGGCTAGATTGTACAAGGTAAGGTATTTTCTGGATTGGACATATTCTTCAAGAAAATAAAGGCACTGAGTCTAGCTTTATTTGGACAGGTTTATGGAAAGCCAAAGAGAAACTTCAAGCTGGGTTCAGGTGGATTCTAGGAGATGGAAAATATATAAGAATTTTCAAAGATCCATGGTTGAAGGGGAAGAGTGATTTTTGTGTTGAAGACAGTCATTTGAATGTTACAAGGAATGGTTATGTTTGTACTTACTTCCGTTCTAATAGCAAAGTCTGGGACGTGAACAAATTTCTGCAAGATTTTTACCATGTCGATGCTCAACTGATTTGTCAAACATGAATTCCTCAGGAAGGTGGGAAAGATAGGGTAGCTTGGGTTAGTACTATCACAGGTGGTTACACGGTGAAGTCAGGATATCAGTTTTGGGTCAATAGCACCATGGAATTAAACAGCATTCCAGAATCGAAATATGGAATAAACTTTGGAATCTCAGATTTCCACACAAAGTTAGAACGTTTTTATAGAGGTTTTATCAGAATAATGTTCCAGTTCGAAAGCTTCTCAAAAGTAGAGGGGTTGATCTTCCTATCATATGTTCGATGTGTGAGAACGATATAGAACATCTTTTACACATTTTCTTCGACTGTGGTTTTGCTGTAGAATGTTGGCAAAGAATGGAGTTGGCTTATAATATGGAAAGTGTTGAGTTTGCGCCTAGTTGGCTCCTGGACAGAATCAAAAATGAAAAATCAGAGATAGTAGAGAGGATTGCTACAGTCTTGTGGGGAATCCGGTTTGCTAGAAATCAAAAAGTCTGGGAAGGTAAAAATATAACGGCAGCAATGGCAATGGATATAAGTAGGAAGCAGATTACAGATTGACAAATGGCTATGAGTAGAAAAGTAGTTCAAAACTCCACGGTTTCAAAGAGGTCAACAGCAGCAAGGATCATAAAATGGAAACCTCCAGAGATGGGACAACTGAAGTTAAATGTCGATGGCTCGTTATTCACTGGTGAATTTTTTTTCTCGGTGGGTATGCTTATCAGAAATGAAACTTGTGACTTTGTGAGGGGTAAGAGTATGAAGTTTCAAGGGGAGATGTCAGTATTGGAATCGGAGGTTCGAGGTATTCAGGAAGCTTTGAAATGGGTGGAAGGATTGGGCTTGCAAGGTGTGGTTATCGAAAGTGACTCAGAATTGGCGGTTAAGGCGATAAAGAACGAGACGAGTTACTACTTGGAGAGAGGGCATTGCTTGGATTCCTATAGGCGAAAGTTAAAACATAGGGTAGATTTATCCCTTTGTCATGTTAAAAAACAAGCAAATATGGGTGCTCATTTGATGGCTAGAGTCCCTGTTTCGCTTAATTGCTTCATTATTTTTGTGTCTCCTCCAAGTTTGTTGTTAGAGACGTTATCAACTGATTTTTCATCTTAATGAAATCCTTTATTAAAAAAAACAATAATCATGCTATTATTATCGTATAGATAGTTATCCAAATTTATTGAATCTAATCAAATTATAAAAAAATTGGTTCATGACAATATAATATAATAAAATTGATAGGCATAAATAATATAAAATAAAAATATTATATTTTAATTACAATTTATTTCTAATTACAAATTTTTGTCAAAAATTACAAAATTATTGCAATGTATATATATATATATATATATATATATAAAATTTCGTGTGAAAAATTATTTCAATTCCCAAAAAATTTAATTTATAAACCATAAGCTATAAGCCGTCTTATTTACTTGTTGCCAGATTGGCCCAATGTCTCATGTGGCCATTCCTAATATCTTTTTCTTTTGACAAAGCCCACGGCCCAACAACATACTAATGTCCAATGTGGAGTCAAGACTCTAGATGAATTTTATTAATTTATAGATATTATTAACTAATTGAAGTTAATTTTATATTTCTGCTATGGACAAAAAATTCATAATAAAAATATTAATTTATTATGGTATTAAGTATTAATTTAATAAAGATTTACTAAATTGCCTATTTTGTCTCAAACTCTCAATTCAAATATGACAAAACAAAACAAGTATAAAAGGAAGTAATTTCTTGTTTGCTCTCATGTAATTACCATGCATTCGAAACATTTTTTTTAAAGGAAAATGCTAGGTATCCAAATTGGTTTCCAAAAAATTTCCCAAATGCCAAGTGTAGCAATTCAATTGATTATAATAATAATGGATCCTCTGCCTTCACATCAACCACCCAATCAAAAATTTTCACTAGGCATATAAGTTTTGTCACATCATTTTGGAGCAATTTTTGAGTACCAATTTGAGAAAACTAGCATTACTCTTAAAGGAAAATGGACAATAAATTAAAGGCATAAGGTTAGGGATGGCAAAAATACCCGATCCGATGGATACCCGACCCGATCCGATCCGTTTGGGTCTACCCAAACCCGATTTTTTGGATTTGGATTTGGATCTGGATCTTATTTTTGAACCCGAAAAAGTTTGGATCTGGATTTGGATCTTAGGTATCCCAATCCGAGACCCGACCCGAAACCCGAAACCCGATCCAAACCCGAAACCCGACTAAAAACCCGATATATATATATATATATATATATATATATATATATATATAATGAATTATTAAATATATTAATATCTGACTTAATTCTATAACCATGATACATAATTTACATACATTTCACTAATTATTGTATCATTTCATTATTAATATTTACATGCACTTAATTTTAATTATTAATTATTATATCATTTTATTATTAATATTTACAATTAATAGTCAAATAATCAATTTTTCTTTTAATTATAATTTTATTAGTAATTCGGGTTCGGGTCTCGGGTAAAATCCAAATATTCGGGTTTCGGGTAAAATCCAATCCGATCCGAAATCCGTTGGATCCGGGTCCGGGTCTTAATTTTCGGGTATTTTTCGGGTCCGGGTCGGGTCCGAGTCGGGTCCGGGTCCAGTCAAAAAAATCGGGTCTGAATCTGGATATTGAAAAACCCGACCCGACCCGACCCGTTGCCATCCCTACATAAGGTAAGAAAGTGTTTGTTATACGTCTTTATAAATAAAGAATCATACAGGTACTATATTCACTACTATAAAATCGCACTTGCATAACGTTCTTTTTAAACCTTACATAGCGCTTTTGAGCGTTGTCGAAACGATCGCTATGCAAGTTCAAATCACTTCGATAGCATTTTTTTTACAGCTCTCTAAGTGCTTCTCTTAGATAGCGTTCTGTGAAGAATTTTTATAAAAAAATGTTTTGTAAGTGCATGTTCTTCTTTGGGAAATGTTATGCAAATATATGCCGTTTTGATGGTTTCATTTATAGCTTAGAGCCCGTTTGGGTACATAGGCTTAAAGCAAAAATTAACTTTAAGTCGTTTTTAAGGTGTTTGGCAACGGGAGCTTTAAGCCGGCTTTAAGTTAAAAAACTGCTTTAAGTTATAAGTTCCATTTAGGTACTTTTGACTTATAACTTATGACTTATGGAGTTGTTTTTTTCTTTTTCTTTTTTCACAATTCTTGTAAAGTTTAAATATTATGATTTTTAAATTTTTTAAAATCAAATTTCATTTTAAGCCAAAATTATTAAACCTCCATTTAACTTTAAGTAAAATTACCCAAACACTTTCATTCAACTTAAAGTAAACAACTTCACTTTCTCTTTTAAATTAAAAACACCTCCATTAAGTCAAAAGTAACTTATTTTAAGCAATCCCAAACACCCTCTTATTCATGTTTGAATCTATAGTATCCGATACGTGTACAAGAGTTAAAAGCAAGAGTTTACTGATTCATGGTCATTGAGCAAAATAATTGAGTGACAATAAATTACATCAATTATGATCAAACAAATTTATTTGGTGCAACCACTAAAAGTTGTTGATCGTACCAAACGATCCCAACAATATCTGAATTATATGATCATAGAATTAGCAGGCTAAAAGCGTAAGGCTCTCAACAACTGTAGTTGTTTTGTTCCATGTACACTTCAAATTATCGTGCATGCCGCTCGCTTTCTTACAGAATCTCCTTTAGCTGCACTCCATCCGTTCTTAAATACTCCCTCACTCTCTTATTGTTTCTCTTATTTCATATGTCGGATTGTTCATAACATGAGACAAATTATTAATTTACGTCTAATCTATAAGACCAAATATAGTCATGAGTGATCTTGTTGGATTCGTATTTATGAGTACTTTAATACAGTGAAGTTTTTATATTTAATACTAATACGAAATTCAAGATATTAATAATAAAAAATGTGCGTTGGCAAACGTGTCCAGTCAAAACAGGAAAAACATTAAGGGACGGAGGGAGTATTACTTATTATTATTGGTCTTTTTAATGCATCCCTATGGATACATTTTTTACAACTACTCCCTTTGTATCAAATTACATTTCTTGTTTTTGACTTTGAACACTGTTCATTCTAAGGCGGATTGACTATTAATTTACACCTAATCTATAAGATCAAATATAGTCATGAGTGATCTTGTTGAATTCGTATTTGTTAGTACTTTAATACAGTGAAATTTTTATAATTAATAATAATATACAATTAAAGATATAAACGATTAAAAGTGTACGTTGGCAAACGTGTCAAAAGTAAACAGGAAAAGTATTTTGAGACAAAGGGAGTATTTTTTTATGTTTAACTAATTTTAATTGGATGAAATTTTTGTACATGAAACATTCATTATCATTAATAAATATAAAATCAATTTATAATGCTTACTAAATTGTTATTGATGTCCACCCACACACATTAAATAAATCGTATTATTATCTGTAACAATTGGCTCTAGGTTCAATATAGTAATAATATGATTATAAAATCTTGTCCTATGTTCATACGTTTTATAATTTGTTTTCTAATTACCTATCTTCCTAAAACTAATAAAAATATATAGAATTATCTCCTGAGCAAAATGAATTCGATATAATTTTACATATTTATAGTATACTTTGATATCTCTAAATTCTAAAATTTGAAATATATATATGTTTAAATTTACGTGACACTAAATTTCTGCACGCATGCACGTTAAACGGTATATATTTTTTTGTAATGAAAACAACATGTTTGAGACGTACCCCAAAACACAGTTTTTCTCATATGAACTTGAAAAAGTAGGAGATAAATATTAATACTCCCTCCGTCTCTAAATATCATTCCTGTTTTGACTGGACACGTTTGCCAACGCACATTTTCGATCATTAATATCTTCAATTTCGTATTAGTTTTAAATATAAAAACTTCACTGTATTAAAGTACTCATAAATACAAATCCAACAAGATCACTCATGACTATATTTGGTCTTATAGATTAAACGTAAATTAGTAATTTGTCTCATGTCATGAACAATTCCGACATTTCAAATCAGAGAAACAAATAGAGACAGAGGGAGTATCATGTTTTGGTACACCATGTGATTCAGGTTAACTAAATTTCGCACGTTAGGTTCTGCTTGTTTTCCAACCAGTTTGGGGACCAAGGGAAGCTGTGAAAATGATTGGTCATTTTTAATTTGTTATTTCTTCGTGTGATACACATTTTTCTCTAAATTACATAGCTAAGACAAGGACTCCACAAAATGTGACATTGTATATAAATTTTCAATTAAATAGAATCCTCCACAAATTTCTTTCCTAAAATTTTATATGAGAAATAAACAAACCTAATTAGATTTTTTAAAATTTAGGTTTATATGACTTATAAATAAATATTCCTTTTGATCGACAAATCTTGGAAATGAGTGAGAAAATCAAATGCTGAACATGAGATGACATGGTGGGTGTTTGGGTTATAATCTTAAAATATGAATGAATAAGCGTCACATATAAGTGAAAAGTAGAAAAATTCTTATAGGTTATACAAGTGTTTGGATAAATTTACTTATAAGTTGGTGAAATATTTATTAAAGTAAATTAAAGAAATAATTATTTAATATAATAATCTCAATACACATGCATATAACATTTTTAAATACAAATTTAAAAATACAAAATATTAAACAAGTAAAAAAAATCAAGTAATAAGAAATAAGTTGGGAAAAAGTACCATGGGCCTGTTTGTTTCCCCGTTTTACTGTTAACTTATGCCTTATAAGGCCATAAGCACTTATGAGGGGTGTTTGCCAAAATAAGTTTTGGCTCAACTTATAACTTATAATCCCATAAGTTGAATGTTAGGAAATTCTAACATTCAACTTATGCTTATAACTTATTTCTCGATATACGCAATATATAATATACTTCAAATCTTCAAAATCATATATCTCTCGATCCATTCATTAGAAAATTGATATGTATATCTCAAATTTCTCTACTCATCGAGATCTATTCATTGACATCCATTGTTAAATATAAAAAACAAATATTTTGAAAATTATAGAAAAAAGTTAACTTATAAGTTCTGATTTACCCAAACAGTTTACTGATTATAAGTTCTGATTTACCAAACACTTTACTGACTTATAAGTTATGCTCTACTTATCACTTATATGACATAAGTGCTTTTAAGTCATAAGCTACATTTTTTAAGATACCCCAAACACCCACTATATTACTAACTTTCAACTTATCAATGGGCCTGTTTGTTTCCACTTATTTCAAGAAACTTATGGCTTATAAGCCCATAAGTCCTTATGGGCGGTGTTTGCCAAAATAAGTTTTAGCTAAACTTATAACTTATGAGTTCATAAGTTGAATGTTAAGAATCCTTAACTTTCAACTTAGAGCATCTCCAAGGGTGGAAAACCCTTAGCTAAATTATCTACATGGCATCTAGTGGCACTATTTAGATAATACGTAAAAGTTTGAGCATTCCAACCATTAATCCCTTGGCAAAAAAATATAGATAATGATATTTGACGAGCTATATTTGTTAAACCAATTAAGTCCTTATGTATAATTTTACATGACCATGATTATAGATAATCCCCTTGGAGCACACATGTTCACCCTTAGCAAAAAAATTTGCATTATCATTATAGCTAATGATTATAGCTAACCATTTTATATAATAGCCTTGGAGATGCTCTTGTAACTTATAACTTATTCTCGATATACGCAATATAATTGTGCCTGTTTGGGATAACTTTATTTGTGGACTTATGGACTTATTTTCGGATAAAAATTTTATATTTTGATAATTTTTTTTAATAAAAGTATTTAATGTATGTTTGAGATTCAATAAGTTGCAAAAATAAGTTGGAAAGTTAGGAATCTCTAACTTTGTCTTAAAATAAGTTGACTTATTCTGAAAAAAAGTTCTCCCAAACACCCCATATAATATCCTTCAAATCTTCAAAACCATATATTTCTCGATCCATTCATTAGAAAATTGATATGTAAATATCAAATTTCCCTATTCATCTAGATCTATCCATTTATATCCATTGTTATATATAAAAAAACAAATTTTTTGAAAATTATAAAAAAAAGTGAACTTATAAGTTCTGATTTACCCAAACAGTCTACTGATTAAAAGTTCTGATTTACCAAACGCTTTATTCTCTACTCTACTTTCACTTATATGACATAAGTGCTTATAAATTATAATTTATTCATTTTAAGATATCCCAAACATACATAACATAAAACTATAAGTTGAGTTAATAAATTGGGTAGATAAACATTATTCATAGTTCATAAGTTAAAATAAACTTATAAGCCATAAGTTGGTTTATAAGCATGGTACCAAACACGTCCATTATAGAGTTACTTCATCCTATTCAATTAATTAAGAAGTACGGAGTAATTCAATTTATCAAGTGTATCTAAATTGAATTACTTAGGCTTAAATTGTAAGCTAAAAATAAGCTTGAAATAACTTCGTAGAACACAAATAATTTGAAATAAAATGAATATTTTATAAAAACCAACACGTACTATATACTATATACATTTCATCATACGGAGTAATAGCTTGTACCATAATGTAAGATAGGTACTCTTCTCATACAATTTCTTTATAATTAAATACAGTAGCTGTCACGGCGGCGCTTTAAGTCTCTGAAGCGGTGTTAAAAACTTTCAAAGGACTCGTGAAATTCCTTACGTCGCCAACTGTACACGCGCCACCATGCTTGACGTAGACTTTTTCAACGCCGCCGTAACTTAAACCCACGACCTTTACAAAACTTGAATCCCACTCAGCGTACATTACAGGGTTTTCAGCCCTTATTCTCCGGTCATAAGCACCTATCTTAACGCCGTTACTTCTCTTACTCATTTCCGTTAAATAAGTAACTGCCGGAGATATGTTAGTCACCGCCGGAATCTGACGTGTCACGTCGAAAAATGTGGACGCATTCGCATCTTTACAAATATTGTAAATGGAAGGTTGACTTGTAAAATGATCTTGAAACCCTAAACCTAGACCTAAACCTAAATTATCCCATTGCTTCACCACGCTCTTTCCGGTTGTAAATAATTCAGAAATATTAAAATTATCGTTTCCTTGATACATGTGATCACTGAATTTACCGCGATTGTCATGATACAAATACGAGCCAGCAACGCTGTAGTCTTGGTCAGCTTTGTATGGTGTTTGATCATCGTTAATATCATCATACTTGTATGCAAATATTGAGTTGAAATCTTCATCAACTGATTCTGTAGCTGACAGTGAGTTGTTGTCATCGTCATCGTCGTTATCGGAGAATTCTGAGTCGGTTTTCAGCTGTTGAAGATGCTCATGTAGCGAAATGGAAGAAGAATGTTTGATCAAATGTAGCCGAACGATAATGAGCTTGATTCTAGCGAAAAGACTTGTGCAAGTTGCGAATATAGCGAATAATAAAGCTCCCCATTTCCAGAAACTCGCATAAAATTGAGGCACTCTAGAAATTGGTGAAACAAAATCACTGATAATATTGAGTCTTGCATTCTCCATTTTTATTGTGTGTTTTCAGTTCACACAAATAGTTATTGAAATAAATCAAGCTAGTGCACAACCGAAAAAAGGTTATGTATAGTGGATAAATCTGGATAGAATTGTAAATACGTGTAGGAGAAGATAAAGAAATTAGGAGAGAATATGGAGATGAGAGAGTCTGAGGGTTTATTATGATAGGGATGATATGAATTAGAAAGGGGTAGTGGTCTTAATATAAAGAAATTTTAAATTTGTTGTTATGATTGAGATATGGGTGATTAATATTGATTGGGAAAGACTAGTTGGCAATGGATCGAGACACGTCAGAAAAGCGAAGAAACTTTACGGATTAGAATAGATAATTATGCGCTGAGTCATGTATATTAATTCTTGAATGGATGTTAATTATTTAAATTTTAAAAATTTATAAACTCGTATATTTGTTTTAGATAAAAATGTCGAACTCATATTATCGAATATTTAAGATAAGATGAATCTCGACCTCTTGTTAACGAGAATGATGAATATTTTCGGAGTTAGGCCTCGGGGCTTAGGCGGTTCATGGAGGCAGACAGGCATTGTAGACCACAACATATGAGGTTGGATTCAAGTGTCTGTGTGAAGGAATGAGTTAACACGTGTTCTTGGATAGTCCAATAGCTTTACAATGGGAGGAACCTTGGGTGTCGATGTTAATATTGAGTACATCTGCTTTTGCTTTTGGTAGGGACAATATTGACTAACTATTGCTTGACAGTACTGCTGGTAGTTGCTGGAAACTTGAAATCTTTGTTGAAATATTAAGTGGTTGAGAAGCTACTCCCTCTGTCTCTTAAAATATTTCCTTTTTATTAAATCGTGATTATCAAAATACTCTTTCCCTTTCTATTTTAAGCCATAAACATAAATCGGGATTATCAAAATACTCTTTCCCATTCTATTTTAAGCCATAAACAATAATATTCAATACCCACTACTCCACCCACTACTCCTTAAAAATAATATTCAATACCCACTACTTCACCCACTACTCCTTAAAAACAATATTCAATATCCACTACTCCACCCACTACTCCTGAAAAAATAATATTCAATACCCACTATCCACCCACTACTCTTTAAAAACTATATTCAATACCCACTACTCCACCCACTACTCCTTAAAAACAATATTCAATACCCACTACTTAAAAACAATATTTAATACCCACTACTCCATAAAAAAACAATATTCATTACCAATTATCTTAAAACCCGTGTTTTTAGTTAAACGAAAAAAGAATAAAGAGACGGAGGGAGTACAAGTTTACTCTGTATTTATCTTTAAACAACTACAAAATCAACAATCAGGATGCACAAAAAATTCGAATCCGAAAAGTGAAAGTTCTTAGTCATCCAAGTCTCAACCTTAACCTTGATTTATAAGACTATTTTACTTTGCATAATTGTGGTTAGAAGCAAAAGCAACGGAAGGGTGACTAGCTAAAACAGAAAGTAACGCAACAACTAACAAGATTAACTAAACCAGAAATTCAAGCAAATGATTGGCGGCTACTGACTCTCGTGTTCTTGCAGAGTGATGTCTTTGATCATTTTCGACCATTCGATAAAAGTAGAGTCCTTATCTATAACGCATCGGTTCTTTATCAATAAGACATGGATGAAAATTTGTGCACGAGGCAAAAATTTGTTTTCGTATCAAATGATGGAAAACAGAGTCATTATTCTCATGCGTGCTCATTTATTTAATTCACTATTTATTGTCTTCATTATCTGTTGTTTGCCATTCTATCGAGCTAGTTACTTTAACTTGACTAACCGATGAACACTTACAGATCTGGGGGTAGTACATGATTCTACGGTGTAATAATGAATGAATCGGGTTAAAACCATGTTTTTATTATTGACATCAACCGTTCAAAGCAGTAAAATTTCATAAGAACGGTATTTTATAATGTGACATTCAGTAGATGATTTTGCTCTGCCAGAAGATGAATTGCGGAACTTCTATTCAGCATTTTAACAACTATAACTAAATTAGATTTCCTAATGTCATGATCTTGTTTTCAGAACTCAGTGTCAATTAATTAGAATTAAGGTGCGTAAATGAGATTTGCTTAAACGGGGTCGTTTAGTGTCGGATTTGACTCGTTTATTATTGGGTTGTTAATTGGGCCACGTGTAGGTCCACTATCTTTTCATACCGTTAGTTTGTTTGCCTATTAATAGGTTGTTACTGAGAATATAAGGTTTATCTTGGAAATGAAAATGCTTTTTATTCCTTTGTCTGCAATCGTTTATTTCTTTTGTTGCTATTAGAGCATTCACATCCCATTCCCCATCCCCAACCCCAAAAACTTACTAAAAATAGTAAATCCCCAAATAAAAATAGTAAATCCCCAAAATTATCATAAAATTTCTACATCCCAATCCCCATTTTCCATCCCCATATCCCTATATTCATTTTTATATTACTTCTTTCTCTCTCTTTCACTTACAATTTTAACTACCAAAACTAACCCACTACCTACAAATATAGTTAAATATATGTAAAGTGAGAGAGAGAAAGATTTGGGGGAAGTTTTGCCAGTTTGTAAAAATGGGGACTCAAACATGATCCCTAAATCTATTCCTCAAAATGGGGATGGGATGGAGCATGTTTTTTACTCAAAATTTACAAATTCCCCAAAATTATAGGGATGGGGTTCAATATGGGGGCTTGAATGTGAATGCTCTTAGCTGTATTATTGTACTGTAGTAGTAGTAGTGATATTATCTTAGATCTTAACAAAGTGGTGTCAGAGCATCCCTGAGCCATGGTTGAAAACTCCGTTGCTTCGTTAGAATCTAGATTTGAGCAGCTTCAAATAATTTTTGAAGAAGAGCATTTGAGAAATAATGATACCATGACAGAAATGAGGCTAAACATGAAACAACTAGCCTCTGCCAACGCTGAAAACAACAAAAAATTCAGTGATTTAATGGATCTGCTCAAACACAACCTTAAGGGCAAGCAAGTTGACTCGCCAGAGGTGGGTTCATCTACACAGATCTTAAAACAGGCAGGAGCTAAAACTACTGGCTACCCACCTGGGTTCATTCCAACCATGCCATCAAACATAGCAACCTTTGTTGAGCCCTGGGAGGAGATGATTGGACCTAGGGTTGGTATTTCTGGAGCAGGGGGTTCATCCATACCACTGGAAGTAGAGCAAACTCAACACCCTCAGTTTCTACCTCAAAACCATAACCTACGCTCAAACCCTCTCCAAAACCCTAATCTAAATTTTGTTCCACAGACCTCACACACATCACAAAAAGTAAATCTACCACCACTGTCACAACAATATCTATCTTCCTTGCATTATAATGCTGATTCAGTCCCATTTACACAATTTCCTCAACCAACCATATTCCCTGGGTATAACCCTCCATTTCAACCCCAGGCTAATGTGCCACCAAACACAGTTATACCACCGTTCACTGGCCATAATAATCCACCACACACCCTGCCTCCTTACCACAAACCACACACCGTGCCTCCTTACCACCAACAACCGTACTACTAGCAAAACCCCATTCCCTTTAACCAACCACACTATGTTAGAGACAACCAACAGTTCATCCCATATAAGTTTCCTAAGATTGACTTTCCAAGATTTGAAGGGAAAGATCCCAGAGGGTGGATTTCTAAGTGTAAGAAATTCTTCCAGTTAAACCCCACTCTTGACAACAGACAGAAAGTCATTTATGCTGCTCTGCATCTGGATGGTGAGGCAGATACCTGGTATTAATCGGTGCAACTAGAGCATAATGATCTCTTATGGGTGGATTTCTCTAGATTGGTTTGCCACAGGTTTACCAGAGGTGGATATGAAAATCTTGAAGGGCAGTTCAATAAGCTAGTATAGAAAGGAAAGGTGGATGATTATATCACACAATTTGAAGAGTTGAAGAAATACATTGTGGCGCAAAACCCAAACCTCACTGAACTGTATTTTGTTAATAGTTTTTTGAGTGGCCTAAAGGACGAAATTTCAAGCACCTTGTATCTCCACAAGCCCATTTCACTTAAAGATGCTAGAGACAAAGCGAGAGCTCAGGAATGTGTTATAGAGGCTATGGAGAGAAGGACTAAAGTCCCTACAAAGCCTTCTGTAAACATCAGTATACCTCCCAAAAGAGACTTTACACATTTCAGTGACAAGTACTATAAAGGAAATGCAGGCCAATCAAGTGGCAGAGATTCTAAGACAGTGAGAAGACTATCTTACAGTGACTTCAGAGATAGGATGAATAAGGGATTATGTGTACATTGTGATGAGAAATATGTTCTTGGACATAACTGCAGAAATAAGCAGCTGTTCATGCTCACTACAGAAAAAGGAAGTAATATAGATGCTGAAACTGAGAAAAAATGAGAGTTGTCAATAATATGGGAAGAGCAAGAGAGTGAAGTCGAAGCAAGCACTGGGGAATCTGAAGTTTCAATCCATGCCCTCACAGGAACTGATGGTTTGCATACTTTATTGAGTATTGAATACAGTAAAAGAATACAGAGGGGGGGTGAATGGATTCTTAAACTTTTCTTCGTTCTTGAATCTGTGTAGCAGATAGGTGTTTGTGTGTGCAAAGTTTAGGTGCAGATAAAAGATAACACAAGACACAATATCACTTTAATCTAATATATTATTAGATAAAGGTTGCTACAATCTGTGAATACAAATGATAGTATTCTTGTTAGGTCCAAATGTGTTGTAGAGGGGGGGTGAATACAACTTTTCGAATATGAGTAGCAATAAATACGATGCAATAAATGAACACACAGATTCAAGGAATATATTTCTTTATATATAACTTGAAAAGGTTGCTACAACATTCATTACAAAGTATAACAGAAGTTGAGAGAGAAGTGAATGATTCTAAGCTCTGTGAATACTCTCTCTCTTTTTCTTGTGTTTTTCTCAGTATTGCTCACTAACTAAAACATTACACAAGTGCTTCTATTTATACTACATGTAATCTATGACCTGTAGTCTTCAAAGACTAAGATGTACGTGGCCCAATGATGTCCACATAAATCTTGTCTTATCTTGAAAGCTTGGAAATCTGCCAATCAGAAGATGCCATGTGTCATGTTGAAGCTGCACTCTAAGTAGAACTTCTACTTGAGAATTTCTACTTAGCTATCTCGAAATTCTAAGTAGAACTTCTACTTGAGAATTTCGACTTAGCCATCTAGAACATTTAGTACTTAGAAAATATTCTGGTCTTCAACTTGAAACTTCAATGCACATCTTGAGCTTGTGATATCTTCATATCTTCTTTGTTCTTCTACAAGCTCTTGAACATGGATCTTTATTACTGACATAAACTTGCTATCAATGTCCTGACACTTGATGCACTGGTCTGGTTCATAAGTGACTAGTCTTGATAGTGTTTCTGCTTCTTGAATAAATTACCATATTCACTTAGTAACTTGGCTTTCCAATATTTGCTTTCCTTCTTGTTCACTTGAAATCAATTGGTCTTGTTGATACTGATAGTTATGATCTTGAATCTCGAATTCTCAAATCACTGAGGCCTGAACAACTTTGACTTGAACTTCTCTCAATGATTTCTTCTTGGCTTGATCATAGTTAACATGTTCAATTGTATCAATTACCTTGTCTTCATTTGGTGTTGATTTCTTGTGACTTCTTGTTCTTGATTGTCTTCTGGTTAAGTATCTTTTCTTTTAATTGAGTTACATCAGTTATAGTGTTACAAGTTAATACACTCTGCCTTTCAATCTCCCCCAATTTGATTGTCTAACAATGACATTCAAATTAATGAAGGATAACTCAACTAAACAATGAGACGAGAAAAGATAATTAACATTACAGTCTTGAAAAATATACAATTTACAAGTACATGAAAACAATACAAAGAACTTAAACTAGAAACAGAATTCGAACCTCGAATTAAAGATCATTTGAATGATTCCTATCACCTGGATTATTTCATATCTTTTAGTCAAACTTATATCACCTTATTGGATTCATTCTAAGATGAATTTTCCTCAAGTGAGTTAAAGCAACCGAAAGACATGAAGTTTTTCCAACTTCAAGTTCACACCACTCTGACCTTTAACCCTAATTCCGTTTCCTCTTCCTAGCTTCAGCAGCTTGGTCCTTTTCTTCTTTTTGCCTTCTGCGCTTCTCCTCCTGCTGCTTTTGTTTCTTATATACTGGATTATGAAGTTGCGTCCACCTAGTATTCAACAAACTTACTGCTTCCATCTCTAGAGGGTTCCTGGGTTCTGGGTAAGGATGTTTGAAAAGCCTTCTGAGTTTGTCCACCTCCTGAGTAGTCCTGATCTCTGGAATTTCCTCAAATTTCTTCATTATAAGCCGAGGTTTCCTATGAGTTTTATCAGCTTTAAACTGACAGTAGATCATTTTGGGATAGCCTATGACACGGTTAGTATTGTGGACACTAGCCGCATCTCGCTCCAATCGCTTCATTTCCACTACTACATCAGATAGGTAACTCACGAGTCTCTGCTTTTCATTTACATACTTAACATCCACATCTTCCCATTTGAACACATATAACACTTTCTCCAGAAATGCAGCATCTTGAGTCTGCTGCAGCCATTGTCTACTCATATGCAAGAGTGTTTGCTTCTGGTCTGCATCTATGAATACTAAGGCATCAGCTGTATTATCAGCAAAAGAATGTATCCAGTATACGCTGTCTCTTCCTGGAACACCAACTGCCTCCCTTATCTCTCCTTGTTCAAGTGCTCCAGAAGGAAGATTCAGAGCTTCATCAACGTTCTTCATTGCTTGAAGAATATTCCAATTCCTCTCTATCAGCTCTGGTTCAATCTTCACATTATCAAGAGGGTTTGGAGCAATGACATCACACTTCCACACCTCATTGCTCTTCTTTAGTATGACACTTTCAATGGTCTTCACTGATTTATCTTTAAGCTCAGACGCGAATCCCTTACTCATCATTTGTCTACAGACGGCCTTAAGAGATTCCACTGAAAGTTCCATTAAGTCCTTTTCCTCCAAGCTCACCCTCTTCAATTTACTGTCAACCACCATCCGGACAACATTTGGATATGCTGAGAATTCTGGACCCTTGTCCTCTGCTAGCCGCATTAACTGATCCCTATACAGAATGCTTAGATTCTCAGAATGAGAGTATTGAATTTTTGTTGCTAGCAAGAACAACTCTGATGCAGATCTTCTCGTCATGAATTGATCATCCACATACATGAAAGACATTGGGACTCCTTCTGTGAAAGACAAAATAACCTGCCACTCCTTTTGCGTTGAATTGTATCCAACCCTGACTTTAGAAATTAATCTCTTTAAAGCATTTATGTAGTCAGCAGCCATTGGATTCTGCAAATTTAGGTTGTAGAACAGATCATCTGCTTCCTTGTTATGATCTCCTTTTGTACATGGTCCCATCAATATCTTCCTTGCGTCATCCCATTTCTGTCCTATCCTTCTATTATCCAGATTAATTTGAGGATCAGCTAGCCTTGCAAGCTCATAATCGTACTGCTTTCCTTGTAGCTCCGCTTTCTTTTCCTGAAACGCAGCACGATCTTGCATTGCCTTCATTTTAAAGTACTCAGCTTGATCTAAGGCTAACTGTTGAGCTTCAAGGGTTTCTTCACCAACCGTAATTTCTTCAGGCTTTCCGACAGACATCCCAGCACCGCCACCTTGATCTTTCAATGATCTCTTTATAGCATGTTTCAAAGGTGCGTCTTCCATATCAGAATCTGAATCAATTACCTCCTGTACTTTTTCTTGATGACTTAGGTCAATGAATGGTTCATCTTGCTCAACCATTATTGCCTTACCCTTTTTCCTCCTCAGAGCCTCTTCTTCAACAGACGGCTCAACTTCAATTTCTCTGACAAGATCAGCATGTTCTTGAATTTCTTCGATTTGAACTCCGTGCTGTCTCGTCTCCTTTATACTCTCCCCCTTAGGTGAGTTATCCTGAACTCCACCCTGGTCTCCAGATCCACCAGCTGTATCAAAATCTTCAAACCCGGAACCATAGGCTCCTGCTCCACTAGCACCACCTGTACCAGCATCGGGGGGAGGTTGTTGCGGCGCGAAACATTCCTGGGGCACAAAACTTCTGATTGCGAACATAACTCTGCTTATCTCCACAGCCAGAGTATCCATTGTAAGCTCCATTGCTCCCATCCTGTCATACAGGGTGTTTCCCAAGACACCAGCAGCATGGCCCATGTCATTTACCTGATTTGTCAAAACAGTAAAAGCTGAAGCTTGAATTGCCATTCGTGCTGCGTAGTCGTCAAGTGCCCTTTGATTATTTCCAACATTAATCCCTAACTGCCCCATTGACTGCCCAAACTGCTTCATTTGATTTTCCATAAAAGACAAACGCGATTCAAGATTTTCAGAATTAAGGGACGGTGTTTGGTTTAGGTGACCTCGCTCTAATTCTCGTTCTGTTGGTATTTGGCGCTCGGTTTCGGGCCTTAAAAATGAAGGTCCCTCTCTCCCTAACCTCTCACACACACTCCCTGTCTCACGCTCGTGTATGTCTTCAATAATTGATCCAAAATATGAAGAAGTACCTGCAGAAACTTGATAAGAAATATAATTTGCAGTTATGGGATCAATTGCTGTTTGTTCCTGAGTTGGAATCTCAGGCTGAGAGGCTACAAAGTGTTCTTGTACGACATCAGAACCGATCCTCTTTGTAGCATCAGTACGTACCGGTGAAGGTACGGTTGAAGTTTTTAAAGCTTCATGTCCTCTTGAAGCAACAGTATCTTCAAAAGGTATATACTCATCATCAAAATCAAAATCCCTATGTGCAGATTGTTCAAGGGGTGAACCACTCTCGTGAGGTGGAGTGGTTGCGTGTGACACTCTAGGGTTTGACTGAGATTTAGAAGTAGCAGCATGGGAAATTTTGGCTTTCTTGCGAATAAGTTGCTGCTCTTCGGGTTCACTCTCATCATCATTTCCTACATCTATATGTGCTGGCTGTTTGGATTCCGGTGACTGGGATGATATAGAATTAGAAATATAGCTCTCACCCTGGGATAGATCCTGCGGGCTAGCAGTCTCTTGGGTCTGGGAATCAGAAACATAGGAAGAGGAATGAGTAGAGTGTCGAGAGAGATTACCTGATTCATTACCTTGTTCGTCTCCGCTTTGTTCATCAGGAATCGCTTCAAATGCCTCAGCATGAGCAGACCGATTCTGAGCATGTGATGAAGCTTGCGAGAATTCCATCAAAGTGGTAACCCCCTCATCATATGTAAGCCACTTTTGTAAGGTATCAGGAATAGACATCGGTTTTCCATGATGTTTATCCTGATTTTCAACTGTTGAAAGTGACTTAGTGCCCATCCCTAGCGGTGCAGATGATGGACCACTGGCAAAACTCCGTCTAACTGCAAGAGCATCCTTCGGTACTAAACTATTGATCAGCATCTGTAGGAACCGAGGAAACCAGCAGACCACATCTGTGGTGTTGAGGTCTCTGCTTGCAGGAGATCCCATCACGGCCACTATCTCAGAGAGAACTATTCGTCCATAATTGATATCCAGCTCTCTTGCTAGGGCAATTCCGAGGTTTTGCATGGGAATGGAAATTTGATGGTAATCGCTTTCTCGTGCCCGAAAACATCTTGTGATGGCCTCGAAAAAGTAATTCCATTCCACATGAAGAAATTGTTTTTGGATGTTTCCAGTGATCCGGCCAGTCGGAGGATAACACCCTATTTCTTCAAAGAATTTGAGGCGTTCTGCAGCTGTAGGTTCTGAATCATAAGCATCTTTAATGGGGAATCCCAGAACCTTGTTGACAATTTGTTCAGTCACCTCATATTCCTGACCCGCTAAGGTAAACCTGAAACCAAAGGGGGTTGATTTGCTCCCAAAAGAAACCGCACTAGTCCATAATTGCTGTAAAGCATCATGTACTAGCGTAGGTTTAGCAGTAAAAGCATCGCTAGCTTTGGAATACAAATTGAGAAATCGTATCCAAGACTTAAAGCGCGGGAGTTGATCACCAATTTCCGTAGAAATATTATAAAAATTATTTTTGGCAAGTGAAAATTGGTGAGCCATTTTAATTAAAAGTTTTTCTTTAAAAGATGTGAAAATTAATTTTAATTTCTGAAAAACAATTAATTTTTGAATTAACCGTTTATCCCTTTTAATTGATCAAGAACAACAAAAGTTCTCCTTTTGAAAAATTAAACTACGGGATTCAAGTAACAGTTAATGAAAGGCAAATTTCAAACCAATGATTAAATCTGTTTTAACAGTGAAGTGTGTGTGTGTAAAATCGTTTTTGAACAGATCTGTAAACTTGTGTGTATATATACGTGTGTATATATCTCAAGAGAAATGAACCGTTACACAAACACACAAGAACAGAGATTAATGGTAACACACAAGTGATAACAGTCTAAAAATGGGCATTAATTCGTTGTCCGTATGAGATTAGCCACAAAAATCACGAATCAATGGTCGTATGTATGAAATCGCCTGTATGTATATGTGCGGCTGTAAAACTCTATTAGGTAAAAGTGAAAGAAAAGATCGAGTTAGAGATGTATATATAGACATGAATGTGCAATGACAGAAATGCCCCTGATAAAAAATGTGAAAAACACTAAGTGCATACAGGGAACACTCAAGTCGAAATCCTATCTCGAAGTCTATCTCGAAGTCTATCTCGAACATTTTAAGTCGAACTTCGAGATAGATTTCGAGATAGCTGTTAACTCGAAAAACTTGAACCACTTGAACCATTAATCTATCAAAGATCATGTACAGCACAAATCACCAAGGAAATCTATCTCGAAATTCTAAGTCGAAATTCGAGATAAAGTTCGAGTTAGGAGTTAACTCGAAAAATCCCCTTAACTAATTGAGAATTCTCCCAAACTCTAAGTCAAACTCTAAGTCGAACTTCGAGTTGAACTTCGAGATAGAGGTTAACCCGAAGTTATTCTCAATTCATTTTAAAAATATCCCCAAAATTGGAAATCTCATCTCAATTTCGAGATAGAGTTCGAGATAGGCTGTATCTCGAATATTTTGAGGATAACTAGGCACACTGGTAACTCGAACTCGAACTCTAAGTCGAATTTCGAGATGAAGTTCGAGATAGACACTAACTCGAAATTCTTCCCAGACTTAGAATTTTCAAAACTTCACTCTGGAAGCTCAAATCGAAATTCATCCAGAATTTCAAGATAAGTTTCGAGATAATGATTAACTCGAAATTTTGAAGATACTTAGAATAATTTGACAATTTTTCTTTGAAAAACTCAACAATTAATTTTGTCAAATTAATATAAATATCAATTCAAGGATTTTAATATATGACATAATTAAAACATTCCTTGATAATTCTAAGGCCTCTAATTACATGAAAAACACAGGTAAATTCATCTAAAAATCATGCAATATTTAGAATATTATGAATTTAACTCCCCCTATGTTCATGCAACCTAACAAGCATAAATTCACAGATTTGTGCTATAAAAGACACTTAAAACACACTGAATTCATGCAAAATCACACTATATGCACCCTATAATAATCATTAATTAGGCATTTTAAAGTCTAAACACATAATGATTAAATAGCTTGCATATACAAACATAACCATGGATTTTACAGATAGAAGACTTTACTAACTTGAGTTAAGCATTCCCAATTCACCAACCAACCTATTGAATGTTGCTTCATCAAGAGGTTTGGTGAATATATCTGCAATTTGTTGCATTGTGGGCACAAAATGTAGCTCCACAGTCCCCTCCTCGACATGTTCTCTTATGAAGTGATACCTGATGTCGATGTGCTTGGTTCTTGAGTGATCTACAGGATTGTTGGTTATGGCAATGGCACTTGTGTTGTCACACATAATTGGAATTTTCTTGTGCTCCATGCCATAATCCTTCAATTGGTTCCTCATCCACAGTATTTGAGCTACACAGCTTCCAGCAGCAATGTACTCAGCTTCAGCAGTAGAAGTAGATACTGTATGTTGCTTTTTACTTTGCCAGGACACCAATCTTCTGCCAAGAAATTGACAAGCACCAGATGTGCTTTTCCTATCAATCCTGCAACCTGCATAATCTGAATCCGTATAGCCAATTAGATTAAAACCTGTATCTCTTGGGTACCAAATTCCTAGATTTGGTGTACCCTTGAGATACCTAAAAATTCTTTTGACGGCTATGAGATGTGATTCTCTAGGATCCGCTTGGAACCTTGCACATAAACAAGTCGCGAACATTATATCGGGTCTACTTGCAGTTAAATAGAGAAGTGAGCCAATCATACCTCGATAGCTTGTGATGTCAACTGGTTTACCTGTTTTGTCTTCATCAAGCTTCGTGGCTGTTGCCATGGGAGTCTTGGCTGCTGATGCATCTTCTAGATTATACTTCTTGAGTAAATCTCTGACGTACTTGGATTGACAGATAAAGATACCATCTTTTCTCTGACTGATCTGTAACCCAAGGAAGAAGGACAGCTCTCCCATCATGCTCATCTCGTATTTGTCTTGCATTAGCTTAGCAAATTTCTCGCACAAGCGCTCATTCGATGACCCGAAGATAATATCGTCCACATAGACTTGAACAAGTATTAGATCATTCTTCACATTCTTATAGAACAATGTTTTGTCAATTACTCCCCTAGTAAAACCACTTTCAATTAAGAATACGGATAGGGTTTCATACCAACATCTTGGGGATTGCCTGAGGCCATAGACAGATTTGAAGAGAAGATACACAAAATCTACAAGTTCTGGATCAATGAAGCCAGGCGGCTGTTCCAGATACACTTCTTCTTCTAACTCTCCGTTCAGGAAGGCACTTTTCACATCCATCTGGAAAACCTTGAAGTTCTTATGTGCTGCAAATGCCAAAAACATCCTGACTGCCTCAAGTCTTGCAACTGGTGCATAGGTCTCATCATAATCAATTCCTTCTCGCTGAGAATAACCTTTTGCAACCAAACGAGCCTTGTTTCGTGTTACAAGTCCGTTTTCATCCATTTTATTTCTGAATACCCACCTTGCTCCAATTACTGATTTGTTCTTTGGTCGGGGTACCAGTTTCCAAACTTTCTGCCTTTCAAACTGATTGAGTTCCTCTTGCATTGCAATCACCCAATCAGCATCACCAAGAGCTTCTTCTATTTCTTTAGGTTCAAGCTTGGATAAGAACCCAGAATATAAGCAAATATTAGCCAGGTCAGCTCTTGCATTTCTTCTAGTAGACACACCAGCATCTGGATCACCGATAATCAATTCAAACGGATGGTCTCTATTCCATACCCGTTCTCTTGGAAATTGTCTTGATGATTCAGCATGACTTTCTGAATTGTGGTGCTGACTACTTTGAATACTTTCACTAACTCCCCCTGAGTTAGTGCCAGCTCCTACAGAACTAGAGTCAACTCGACTCGAGCCTTGAACAGTAGTCCTTGAGCTGCTATTTACTCCCCCTGAGTTGTTGCCGGTTCGTGCTGAAGAAGTCTCTCCTGATCTTGTAGAATTAGCTTGTTCACTAGACTCAGGTTCTTCACGTACACTTGGAACATTTAATGGGACAACCAACTCAGGTTCATCTTCAAGTTCTTCTAAGTCCAGATTCTGAAATTTTAGGGACTCAGGTTCACTAGAATCTCTTGAAATTGATGAGAGTTTGGTATCGTCGAATCTGACGTTGTAGCTTTCAGTCACTTTTCGATCATTTACTAAGAACACCCTATAAGCTGCTACCACATCTGTGGAGTAACCAACAAAGATTCCTTCACGAGCTTTTGCTGCAAATTTGCCTAGATTTTCATCATCTATAAGTACATAGCATTTTGCTCCGAAGACATGAAAGTATTTGATTGTTGGTCTTCTTCCATTCATTAGCTCACATGGTGTCTTTTCTTTATCTTTTATGATCAAGGATCGATTTTGAGTGTAACACACGGTACTCACTGCTTCTGCCCAGAAATACAGAGGAAGTTTCGAATCACACAACAAAGTTCTTGCTGCTTCAACCAATGTTCTATTCTTCCTTTCAACTACTCCATTTTGTTGTGGAGTTCTCGGGGCTGAGTACTGACGACGTATTCCTTTAGATACACAGAAGTCATTTAGCACTGCGTTTTTGAATTCAGTGCCATTGTCTGATTTAATCGTCTTCACAGTAAGTGTTGAAACATTCTCAATTTGAGTGATGTGATCAATGATTAAGAAAGGTACTTCGTCTTTCGTCATTGCGAACAATACCCATGTATACTTGGAGAAGTCATCCACGATTACCAATGCATATCTTTTCCTAGACAAAGATAGGACATTCACTGGGCCAAACAAATCCATATGAAGAAGTTGCAGAGGCTCAGTGATACTTGAAATTTCTTTGCTTTTATGCGAGGCTCGCTTCGACTTTCCCATTTCACAGGCTTCACAGAGTCCTTTCGGAGCGAACTCCATTTGAGGTAGATCTCTCACCAATTCTCGCCTCGCGAGAGCATTCATCGTTTTGAAGTTTAAGTGAGATAACTTTTTGTGCCATAACCAGCTTTCATCATCCGAAGCTTTGTTGTAGAAACAGGTGACTTCATTCTGATTTGCTGAATCCATGTCTGCAACAAAAAGATCTGCCTTTCGAACTCCTCTCAAAGCCAGTGAACCTTCCTTGATGTGAGTGATTGATACACCTTTCTTGTTGAAGACAATTTCGTAACCTTTGTCACAGAATTGACTGATACTCAACAAATTATGCTTTAATCCCTCAACATAGGAAATATCTTCAATGATGACATTGCCAGTTTTCAGTTTGCCATATCCCTTTGTCACACCTATGCTGTCATCTCCAAAGGTAACATAAGGGCCAGCTTTCATAACCAACTCTGTAAGCAGGGACTTGTTTCCAGTCATATGCCTCGATGCTCCACTATCTAGCACCCATATAACTTTATTTCTCTTTTGCTTAATGCCCTGCAATGACAGATTGATTAGATTTTCTTCGGAACCCAACTTTGATTGGGCCCGGCTTTTCGATAAGATTTAGAATCAACAGATTTAACAACTGGAGATGCACTTTTCTTAACATTACTAGAGCTTTCGACTTCCTCCTTTCCTTTCTCAGACTTGACATATTTATCAGTCCTAGGAGAAGGTTTGTCACTCCTAACTTTAGGAGGACTGACAGTCTTGGCTCTCCCAAACTTCTTTTTGTTGTTTGAACTAGCAGCAGTATTTGAGCATGACTGGCTAGATGCATTCATTAAATTCACAAAAGTTTGCATGACGTTAAAAGTGCATGGCATACAATTAGGTTGACCACACTGTGCATGATTCTGATGCAGATTATTCATTGTATGTGTGATAGGCATGGCATGTGTAGCAGTGCATGCATAAGAAAGATGTTCAGAAGATTTACAGTGATAACATGCTTTCTTTATTCGTTCAGCCTTAACCTCTTTTATGCCTTTCTTCCCTTGTTGTTTAACAGCCTTAGCTCCTATTCCTAGTCTAGATTCATCACTAGGGAAATTGATTTTAACTTGTTTAATAGGAGTTATAGGTTGTGCTTTCTGACGATCTTCCATCTCAATCTCATATCTAGCTATCAATTCAGTCTCTTCTTCTTCTATTCTAGGAACAAGGTGTTTGTAGATGGGTTTGACAGAAGATTTAAAAATACTAGGTGTTTCCTTTTTAAGGTCAATGGAGCTAGGATCGATATGTCTCTTGCCTTCTTTCTTAGAAAGATCAGAATAATCAAGTCCTACACCTACTCCAGTTATCTTCTTAAATACGTCATTATCTACATACACTTTACTAGCAGCTAGTTTGTAAGCTTCACATTTAGTTTCTAACTCAGCTAGTTTGTTCCTTAAACATGATTCTATTTCTGCCTTAAGGACGAGCTTGTGTTCCAAAGATTTAATAAAATCTCTTAGGGAAGTATCTACAGTGCAAGCGGCCTCTAACTCTTCCACTTTTGCCTCAAGCATTCTGCTTTTGGCGACAAGTGTTTTCTGTTCCTTTTGAGAAGTGTCTAGGCTTTTGCACAACATGTAGATCTCTTCGCTAAGAGCCCCGTTCTGTTCCTTATAATCATCAATAGACATTTCTACTTTAAGGGTTAGAACTGGTACCTCTGGTTCCTCTGATGTCTCAGCCATGAGCGCAAAGTTTGCTACATGAGTAACATCTTCCTCATCTGAATCATCCCAAGCTCTTCCTTCTGTTACTACTAAAGCTCTTTTACCATGTTTTTCTTTCACCAGCGATTCATACTTGCTCTTGAGGGCTTCAAATGTCTCTTTTGGATAAGTCTGTTTAGGCTTTTTGCAGTCTGAGGCAAAATGTCCAGGTTCACCACAATTATAGCAATTGAACTTCATTTTGAAATCCAACGGAGATTTGTAGCTGGTACTCTTGCCTTTGCTTTTGTAGCCTGATGAACTACCACCACCCTTAGCAGCCCGATAATAAGATGAAGAATTTCTTTGTGGTCGGTTGCTCTTTCTGAATCTCATGTTGCTGAACTTCCTTGCCATGTATGCCACGACACTATCGTCCATGTTGTCCAGCTCTTCTTGGGTGAAGTAGTCATCATCACTGTTAGATGCGCACTCGTCATCATTATCAACTTGATGAGGTGCATGTGATGATTTAGGCTTTGCTGCAACCATTGCCTTCTTAGACTCTTCCTCATCAGCAACTAATCCTGATGCAGTTTCTTTTCCCTTTGAATCATTGTCCCATGCTTGATCTTGAAGAGTTTCCAGCTCATAGGTCTTCAGAATTCCATAATATTCTTCCAGAGAAGTTGTATGCAAATCTCTGGTTTCTCTGATTGCGTAGACTCTATGTTCAATGCTCTTTGGCTGGTTCCTCAAATATCTTGTATTGGTTTCAACCATGGGGAGAGTAACACCTCTCAGATTCAAATCCAATACCAACTGACTGAATCGTAGGTAGACATCTGTTATGCTTTCTCCTTTACGTATTCTAAAGGTGTCATACTCCATCTTGAGTATAAGTGTCTTGATGCTTCTAACCTCTGCAGATCCTTCCATGACAACTTCTATCTTGTCCCAAATCTTCTTTGCTGTATTCAAACCTTTGACTATGTTGAACATTTCATGATCAAGAGATTCCATCAAGGTTTGTCTTACAGAAGTATCATAAGCTATTTGCTCCTTGTCAGCATCCGTAAAGTCCGCTGCCTTTTTAGGCTCAGACCGAGCAGGTATAACCTCCTCTCCTTCCGTACGCTCAGGAATAGCTTTCATTGGAACAAATTTACCCTTTTCAAGGACTTCCAGATACTCAGGGTTAATAGTCTCTAAGTAGAGTCTCATTCTGAAAACCCATTCTTCATAGTGATCTCGGTTGAACATTGGGATCTTGAAAGAATTTTTAGGAGCCATTTCAAATCTTGTCACTAAAAAATTCTAAGTACCCAAGACTAGGCTATGTAGAATATCTATGTAGAACTTCTGCCAAGTCGAAATTTTTCTAAGTAGAAATTTTGCTCAAGTCGAAATTTCTCTAAGTAGAAATTGTCCAAGTCGAAATTCACCAAGTAGAAATTGTCCAAGTCGAAATTCTATGTAGAAAATCTCAAGTAGAAATTCTATGTAGAACTTTTGTCCTTAGAATAATTTTCTGCAGATTACTTTAATATTGAATAAACAATATCACCTTTTTGACTTTTGATTACTTTACACACCGAAAGTGACTAACCCACCTGCAAAGCACTGAGTACACTTTCTTTTGCTTTCGGCCAAGGAATAATAATCAAATCAAAAGTACAAAAACACCTTTTTGACTATCTTTGTTTGTTTGAAAAAGGAGATCAAAAAGTTGTTGGGTTATCTTCTTTGACAAGAACAGATGATGAACACTCAAGAACACCAAATATCAATGAACCCAGATTAATTCACAAAAATTAATTAAAATACACCCAAGCTAAATAATCACACCTGGAGTATTTAAATAATTTTTCCCGGATGAGTTTTCACTGGAAATGAATTAAAGCTCACTTTTCGAAAAAATGAAAAGTAGATCTAGAAAATGAAAACTCACGATTCTACTACCAAACACAAGGATCTATGTTTTGTATGTTAAACATCCGCTCTGATACCAATTGTTAGGTCCAAATGTGTTGTAGAGGGGGGGTGAATACAACTTTTCGAATATGAGTAGCAATAAATACGATGCAATAAATGAACACACAGATTCAAGGAATATATTTCTTTATATATAACTTGAAAAGGTTGCTACAACATTCATTACAAAGTATAACAGAAGTTGAGAGAGAAGTGAATGATTCTAAGCTCTGTGAATACTCTCTCTCTTTTTCTTGTGTTTTTCTCAGTATTGCTCACTAACTAAAACATTACACAAGTGCTTCTATTTATACTACATGTAATCTATGACCTGTAGTCTTCAAAGACTAAGATGTACGTGGCCCAATGATGTCCACATAAATCTTGTCTTATCTTGAAAGCTTGGAAATCTGCCAATCAGAAGATGCCATGTGTCATGTTGAAGCTGCACTCTAAGTAGAACTTCTACTTGAGAATTTCTACTTAGCTATCTCGAAATTCTAAGTAGAACTTCTACTTGAGAATTTCGACTTAGCCATCTAGAACATTTAGTACTTAGAAAATATTCTGGTCTTCAACTTGAAACTTCAATGCACATCTTGAGCTTGTGATATCTTCATATCTTCTTTGTTCTTCTACAAGCTCTTGAACATGGATCTTTATTACTGACATAAACTTGCTATCAATGTCCTGACACTTGATGCACTGGTCTGGTTCATAAGTGACTAGTCTTGATAGTGTTTCTGCTTCTTGAATAAATTACCATATTCACTTAGTAACTTGGCTTTCCAATATTTGCTTTCCTTCTTGTTCACTTGAAATCAATTGGTCTTGTTGATACTGATAGTTATGATCTTGAATCTCGAATTCTCAAATCACTGAGGCCTGAACAACTTTGACTTGAACTTCTCTCAATGATTTCTTCTTGGCTTGATCATAGTTAACATGTTCAATTGTATCAATTACCTTGTCTTCATTTGGTGTTGATTTCTTGTGACTTCTTGTTCTTGATTGTCTTCTGGTTAAGTATCTTTTCTTTTAATTGAGTTACATCAGTTATAGTGTTACAAGTTAATACACTCTGCCTTTCAATTCTCAACTTCGTTTTTATCAGAGAGATATGTCTACAATGTGTATGAAAAACTTGACTCTTCTCCAAAAAGTCATCAACTAAGGAAGTGAGGCTGTATCCTTATAGAACATGGATACAGCCTACTTACTACAAATAAGGTAGCTGAACAAATTACTTTCTAGTCTGTCTGTCCTTTTTGAGTAAGTGTCCAAACGGTTACAGATTTGACTTTGCAAAGCCTGTTCAGATCCACTTCTTTAGCCCTTTGTCTCTTCTATATCTCTCCAAGCTTCCTTGTAGGCTTTCCAGAGCACGTTACAGATTGTGGTCCATAAAGTGCATTGGCTTGTTGCAGGTTTCAGACTTGTACAATTTCTTCAGTATTTTGTCTCCAAGAATGTATTCGAGAAGTGGCTGAGTGATTGATTCCAGAACTAGGATTAGATAACTTTGAGTTCTCGAATACTGTATGATTGACATATCAAATCACTTCTCGAATAGTACTATTCTCCAGGATTCCTTGAGTTGTCGAATAGAACACTTGACTTGTCGAATCCTTGTGATATCGAATAGCTTTCTGAGTCCTTGAGATATCGAATGGAACTTTAACTTATTGACTCTTTGAGAACTCGAATACCACTTTGACTTGTTGACTTCTTGAGTTCTCGAATAGAGTATCTAGACATGTCGAATCTCTGAGATATCGAATGAGATATCAAACAGTTCATTCAGAGATATCGAACAGTGTCTTCTGAGATATCGAATCTTTGACTTCTCGAATTCTAGGCTTCTCGAATAGACAGAAGTACTTCTCGAATTGGTACTTAGGCAAATTCTTCATTTCTTCAAATCCCAACTGTGTTTATTTGACAGTCTTTATCTTCTTGCTTGAGGCATGAACCTTGGAACTTCTTTCAAGCATTATTCTTGACTATATAAGTACATTTACACAACTAGGATTTGGTGCCTATTACAAGTACAAAACAAATAGAAACTCTACAACTAGAGGTTCCCTCAGTTAAGAGGTCATGTAAGTAATGCAAAGCATTACAAACAATTAGGCTTGTTATTAGATTTAAACAGGCATGCCTCTGTGACTAACAATCTCCCCCAAATTGTGAGTGAGACCCTTAGTCACAATTTCATGTCTGATAACAAGCCTAACATACATAAAGATAAAATTTGAAAAAGTACAGGTATGTAGATTGATTGAAGAAAATACATAGAAGTATTCTTACAAGTTATGAGGAACTACTAGCCATATCCTTTTGGATTTATCTTTTGATCTTTGGCTTGTAGATTCTCATTTTTCATCTTCTCTTCAGCTTCTTTAGCTTTCTTCTTTGCATTTTTTTCCATAGCAAGAATAATGTCTTCCATTGCAGTGAGTTCTTCAATTAGAGGGGAGCCGGACAAATCCTTGAGTACTTCATTCAGCTGTTTCTCAGAATAGGAACTGATGTAGTCCATTCTAATCTTTACATTTCTACCATATTTCTTATACTCAATGATGTAAGGATTAAACTTGACTCTACACAGACCCATAGCTCTCAATTCATCAGCCTTAGCTTCTATTGCAGCAAACTCCTCCTCCCTTTTCTTTAGTAGCTCTTCACTGTTCTTTTTCATTTCTGCCTGGTGATCTCTCTTCATTTTGACAAAGTCAATTAGCTCCAGCTTTCATACCCTTTCAACTCTGTCTTCAGAATCCAACATTGCAATTATCCTTTCTATGTCATATAGCCTGCCCCAGTGCTGACATGTTCCTTGTCTGAATTTCTTCTGTCTTCCATCAGTATATTTAATTTCAAGAAAATCATCAACGATGGTAACATGATAGATTCTTTGAGCCCATAGGAACTGCAGTTGGTCTTCATCATAGTTTTCATCCAGAGGTGGTAGGTTTAATCCTGGAATAATTGTCAGTGCCTTTGACTTGGATAACTTCACCCTTCTTGCAGCATGCTTGAATTTAATCCTTTTTACATGGTTGCTAGGCAGAAACTTATGACCCTTGCTTGTAGACCATTGTAGTACTCCATTAGCAGTTTGCTTCTGGAAACATACAGATGGTTTCTTGACTTGAATCTTCTTCTCTTCTTGAGATGGCAAAACAGTTGCAGAAGCCATAGATGTAGATTTTGCTAGGTCAATACTAACAGTATTCACCCTAGACTTAGAGTCTTGTGTTGTGGTGAGGTTACTGCTAGCAATGCCTAAGGCTTGCTGTTTTCCAATCTTCCTCTCATAGACTTTGCCCTGATCATCATCATTTCTCTTATTCTTGTCATCCTTCTTCTTCTTCTTATCTTCATCACCCTTATCTCTTTGTGATGTCTTCTCCTCCCATCACTTTTGTCTTCAGAATCATCATCCTTATTTCTCCTTGGTTGAGCCATTTATGGAATTGCACCAGTTGCTATGAAAGTTCTGAGGATGTGCAGTGCTTCAATTTCTTCAGCATTTCTTACTCCATCTTTCTTCTGTAGTTGATCAATGATAGCAATGACAATTTTGTGATTTCTAGAAGTGAGATCATTGGGAATGACCAATTGTTTGATGTCTACAATTTTGGTTCCAGACTGATAGATGATTGTCCATGGCTTCTTGATCACTTCTAGCAGCCTTGAAGGTTGATCATTCCTTAAGTCATCATACAGACTCTTGTTGTTCTCATTTCTCTTCTCAATAAGCTCAAGTAGTGCATCTACCTCAGAGTGTTTTAGGGCTTGAAGAGTCTTGTAAGTTAGATGCCATAACTTTGAATTGGATACCATCATTATCTCCTTGAACCATGAGCTATTGATTTTCCTGGGTATAACAGTGAGTCAATCTGATCCTTCAGGCTCCTCAGATAAAATTGAGTGTCACTAGCCTGCTCCCTTGAGACTTTCAGAAACTCCAAGAATGCTTCATCATGATAGACATTTGAATTTGCAACTTCTTGTAGCTTGGCCTCAGTAACCACTTTTACTTCTACAGGCTTGGCACTTTCAGATTTGGAGGATGGAGGTTTATCAGATGGCATGCTCCCTGCAACCACTGTGGTAGTGATGGATTGTTTCTGGCCCTTGGAGTGATGACATGCACTGTTGGTAGGGTAACAATTGGCAGAGTGGTTGGGGGCTCATCAACTTTAGATTTCCCTTTTCCTGGCACATGAGTTATAGATTTAGCCCTTTGGTGACCACCCTCATTTAGCTGTATGCCTTTCTTCTTAGGCTTCTCCCCCTTTGGATTTGAATTCCTTGTCCACTTCTCCCCCTTAGGCTTGTTGTCAGGCACAGAGGCTTTAGGAGTGACCTTTGGGTGTGAAGATTCTTCAGGGAGAGGGAGACCCATGTGCTTCATCATAACAGACAACATAGATTGTTGATGTAGAAGGACATTAGTTGTGGTGGTGGCTTGGGTGTCCAACTGTTCATTGAGAATTGCAACCTTGTCTGTAAGATGATCATTAGACTTTGTAAGAGAAGCTACCTCCCTTTCAAGAGCATTGACCTTGGTGAATAATTCAGTAGATTTGAAGCCAGACAGGGATTGTTCCTTAAGTCTCTGCACTTCAAACCTAGTCATATCATGCAATGGGACTTCAGTAATCAGCTTGTCTCCATATAGATTTTTGAACATGGTCCTCAGCATGACATTGGCATCTGTGGTCTGATCAGATAGAGCTTGAAATTTATTCCCTAGACCTGTGACAGTATCATTGAGTAGAGCTAAGCCATTATCCATCTTGGTACAGGTAGACTTGCTTGCTAGAATGTCCTTGAGTACAGTCTCCAATGGAGGGAATTTGGCATCAAAAGCCCTCTTTATCTCATGCACCTCCTTGGTTGTGGATGTACACACTTCATGAATTTCTGTTTTGAGATCCTTGCCAAGGTAGTGTGCAGCCTTGAGAATGCCCTTGTAGCTGTCATTCACTGTTTCATACACATCACTAGGGGAGAGAGATTTGGCATTGGACCCTAGTGTAATGATGTACTCTTCTCTGATGTACTGGAGGCCTTCTGAGAGAGAGATGTCAAATTTTCCTTGTAGCCAGGCATCTACATTGTCATCTCTCTCAGTATCATCTACTATCTTAGCCTTTTGCATCTCCACATCATCTCTGTGGGATAAGAGAATAGCTTCATAATCTGGATTTGGCATGTTGGCAGTGAGAAGGTGCTGAGCAATCTTTTTGAACTCAGGGATCTGATCCACAATTAAGCTTTGAAGTGCTTCAACCGTCAATTATTGTGGAACAGAACCTGATCCTGAAGCACTATCATGGTGCACAGGCTTCAGCCATTGTGACATAAAGTCAGAACTAGAGCTAGGCAAGCTAGACTCCTCAGTTACAGATGCAACTTCTGTAACCGGATGGATGGACTCTACTACTGTTGTCTCCACAGGAGTGGGATGAGTTACAACAGTAGTTGACACAGGCACAGAGTCTCTAGTAAAGACTAGTGAATCCTCTATGTTTGTGATGGTGTCATCAAGATATGCCCCAGCTAGCATTCCCTCACCATCTGAATGTGGTTTCTGGGTGGTGAGCACAGTGTCAAGCACCATGTCACTTGAAGTTGTTGGCTCATCAAGAGAGAAGAATTCTTGATGATCAAGTCCTTGTTCCTCAATTGCTTGCGTTGTAGGCTGCAAATAAATTTCAGGTGTAGGTTCTGGAAGAGAAGTGTCTTGTGGAATAGATTTTGGCAACCCCCCCCGAGAAATAGAGGGAGTTTCAAATGTGATGTGCTCTCCACTCAGTGTTGTGCCAGCCTTATCACTCCCATGTGCTGACTCTATACAGATAGGTGCATTGGGGAGGATGCTTGATTCTATATATGCACCCTGTTGAGAGGATACACCTAGTGAACTGTTTACCCCTCTTTTTACAACTTCAGCCATTTGTGTGACTGAAGAGGTGGTTTTAGTTTTCTTCTTCTTTGGCATGATAAGGGGTGACTCAGGTTCCTCACCTTCTACACCTAATTCCACATCCAATGCTGCTTCAGATAATATGGTTAATGGTGCAGAAGCTATCTCATTTCTCTTCTTTTTACTAACATCACCCTTTTGAGAGGATGATGCAGTTGGCTCAATGTTTGGTAGAGTGTTTGGCTGAGAGGGTTGGTTAGCAGACCCTGGGTTAGCATTTTTTTCTACTTGATTGGGCTGTGTTAACTGTGACTTGGAATCAAATATTGGCATGTTGTGGGGGTAAGTCCTAAACAAACCCTCCATATGGGGAGTTATGTTAAGTCTTACATCCATATCATTCCTAGTCTCCAAATTACCAAAAATGAGTTTGGTCATGGATTTAGGATAGCCTATTCTATTTCTATCTATCCTAGGCAAATCAATCAAGCGAGGGAAGAAAATGTCAGTACCTCTCTTGGTTGTGTTCTTACCAAGTCTCCCATACAACTCTTGGAGAATGATTTGCCCAACATCTATCTTTCTCCCATATGCCAAGGCATAGCCAATTTGCTGCGCAGGTGCACAGATTTGGTCAAAACTTGATTTCCTGGCAGTGAAGACTTGAAGGAGAGTTGCAAACACATAGCTCCACTCCTTTCTTAGAATCTTCTTGTTTAACTTTCCAAGATTGATCCCATCTGAGTAGTTGATGAATTCAAAGAATTCTTCCAACTCTGCATTTGTGGCCAGTGTGTCATATGAGTCTTGTTGTAGACCCAGTGCTTGATTCATATATGCAGTAGTGATAGTGATTTCCTTGTCTTGAATCTTGCAGTAGATTATATATGAAGTTATTGCGCTTTCCAGGGCTACAACTTCCACAATAGCAGTTCCCCAAAACTGTTCCAGGATGTCTAGATACAGAGTTGGGTTGACAGAGAGTGCATCCTTGATGTATGACTCAGACATCCACTTTACAAAGTACTTGAAGTTCGCATTGAGTGCTTCCACATCACTGGTTAGGGCGATAAAGTTGGTGTTGAATTTTACGGTTGCCATTGATACAGAGAGAAGAGAGAAAAGAGTAACGGTTGAAGAAGAAATTTAGCTTTTGGCAGTTAGGTTTTCAGAGGTTTTGGGAGTTTAGATGCTTGAGTAATCGAATGAAATGAATAGAATAGATGTAGAATTGTATAAGTATGAAGTACTTGAATTGTCGATTAGATATTTGTTTTGTATCGACAAGTCAGGCATTCGAGAAGTAGAAAACACCTATTCGATAAGTCAAGAAAGGCTTATTCGATGACTCAAGCAGATGGTAACTCACAGCTGGCAGTTATCTAACTTAGAAATAATTCTAAATTAAATAAAATGTGTTTTTATGAGTGAATTAAAATTTTAGACAAAAATCCAAAATCGGTTGAGATTCAGCGAGAATTCTGCCTTTTCAAATGATTCGAGAACTCAAATACGGTATTCGAGAACTCAATTACCATATTCGAGAAGTCAATAATACCTCTATTCGATATCTCTAAAAGACTCTATTCGAGAACTCAAGAGTACTCTAATGAGACTTGTTAGAGATGTTGAACAGTGAATCATTCGAGGAGTCTGAATTATCGAAATATACTCATCACTCACAAAAATCAATTTTCACTATCATTTAAAATTTACCAGTCATATTCAATGAAGAGTATTATAGCAAATTAAGCAGTGATTTTCTTAAAATTTCACAGAAATTTCAAGTTGATAGAATATGATTTTTCAACATATGCAACAGATTTGAAATATTTAAAAAAAATCATATTTCAGCCAACACTTACTCCAAAAATATTGAGAATTTAGATAAAGAATACATTCAAAATAATTAGGGTAATACATCCAAGTAAATAAAAACACTCAATTCAAGAAATTAGGGTTTTGATTTAAAAAGCCCCAATTTAAGAAATTAGGATTTTGACTTTAAAAACCCTCAAATTGAAGGTCTCAATAGATCGAGAAGACCCTAGCAATAACCTTATTCGTGTAGAGTATTACCAATTCTTACCAATTTCGACACGAGCAAAGAGCAGTGGTGAGTAGAGAGGTCGGACGGAGGTCTCACCATAGAGCAGTGGTGAGTAGAGTAGTGAGTGGTGGTGAAGGTGAGTTTGTGGTGGTGAGAGATGAGCTAGAGAGATTCAGTCGAGAGAGAAAGAGTGAGTCGAGAGAGAGAGGGGGTCAAGAGAGTCGAGAGAGACTGAGATAATAATATGATTTTGTTTATTTAGTTTTTGTTTAATTTGTCTGAAGGGTACAATAATTGTATTGGCGGGGAGAAATATTTGTTAAGGGCGCGCGTTTTCAATTTTTTTAGGCTGACTTTAGACATCAGTTTTAAAAACAGTGATGTCTACGAAAAGCAAAGACATCAGTTTAATGCAGGATGATGTTATTACAACTTTTAACATCAGCGGCATTTACGACTGATGTCTAAAGTGTGATGTCTATGGACTGTTTTCTTATAGTGTCATTAGTAGTTTCTGGAAGGAGTTATTCAGTAGTATGGGAATAAAAGTCAACCTCAGCACTGCCTACCATCCATAAACAGATGGACAGACAGAGAGAGTCAATCAGTTCTTAGAAATGTACCTAAGGTGTGTAGCAGGGCAGAAACCTTCACTGTGGAGTCAATGGCTTCCAATGGCTAAACTATGGTATAATACTTGTCACCATACAGCTATAGGGATGTCTCCCTTCAAGACACTCTACCATCAAGACCCACCCTCTATACACTATCAGTCAGCTGCCATTACAAATTCAGGGGTGAAACAATTTATGAGGGACAGACTCCAAATTCAGCAAGTACTAAAGGAAAATTTGTTAAAGGCACAAGAAAAGATGCAGTGGTATGCAAATAAACACAGGACTGACAGACAATTCACAGTTGAAGAGGAAGTGTTTTTGAAGCTACAATCCTATAGACAAACTTCAGTAGAAATGAGAAAGAACTAGAAGCTTGCTGCTAAATTCTATGGTCCCTACAAGGTGACACAGAAGATAGGGAATGTGGCTTATCAGATTGAGCTTCCAACAGGTTCTAAAGTACACAATGTGTTCCATGTTTCCCAACTTAAGAAAAGAATTGGCAAGGGCAAGGTAGTACAGACTGAACTGCCAGGGGTGACTACTGAGGGAGAATTGCAGGTGCAACCAATAGCTGTTCTTGAGAGAAGGTTGATTAAAAAAGGAAACAGGCCAGCCACCATTGTTCTAGTTCAATGGACCAATGGGAAGAAGGAAGAAGCTACTTGGGAACTGTGGGAGGAGATTCACAAGAAATTTCCTAAGTTTGATCCTTGGGGACAAGGATCAGTTTAAGGAGGGAGATTTGTCATGATCTTGTTTTCAGAACTCAGTGTTAATTAATTAGAATTAAGACGCGTAAATGAGATTTGCTTAAACGGGGTCGTTTAGTGTCGGGTTGGACTCGTTTATTATTGGGTTGTTAATTGGGCCACGTGTAGGCCCACTATCTTTTCATACCGTTAGTTTGTTTGCCTATTAATAGGTTGTTACTGAGAATAGAAGGTTTATCTTGGAAATGAAAATGCTTTTTATTCCTTTGTCTGCAATCGTTTATTTTTTTTGTTGCTATTAGCTGTATTATTGTATTGTAGTAGTAGTGATATTATCTTAGATCTTAACACCTAATGCAATTTCTATACCAAGATCACATTCGTAACAACAATATCAAGATCCACAAATATTGAATTACAGTTCGCTCTCAGCTCTCCTCGCATGTACTAAGGGCCAACCTCAACGGATGGGGTTGCAGGACTATGGCAGCATGAAACAAAGAAAAAAAAGTTATTGCTCAGGATTGCAAAAACCAGAAGGGGCTTCTCATGGCAGCATCTATGCCCATTTCACATACTATTACAATTAGTCCCTGCACGAAACGGACAAGCCTCAGCCTCGCCTCCTCTTCTATAGTATAGACTGGTTGATAATTTTTGTTAAGCCAAACTGCTGTAGCCGTTGCTTCCATAACACGCTGGACACAAGACCACACAGACCTTTGTAATCATTATTAATGTGGTGACCAGATGAAATGAGAATGAAGCTTACATACCTCTCCATTTGGTAATTTCAATATGCAATGTTCAAAGTATAGTCGAGCAGATGAATGGTCGGATGCACGCACTGTAACAACAAATCTGTCTCCTCTCTAGTTTTACAGAACAATAAAATAAATACAGTGAGGTGACATATATAATTTAGGTGTGTCTTTCTGGATATAAGATAGAAAGTAATTCTTCAACTCAGTGCTACCACTACATGGAACCAGACTCTAAAGTCAGGAGGGTACAATACGGGTTTTATTGTCTTGTGGAAAACATGTAATAAAACAACAAATAATGAGAGGAAGAACCGCAGAAACATGTAATAAAACAACAAATAATGAGGGTCTTACTAGACTGAAACTCATGAAACTTTGCAGTAAAATTATTTACCTAATTGAATTTATTTCAAAATTTACAACATAAAGTACTAAATAAAGTGCCCCCCCCCCCCCCCTCTGCTCTCCCTGTTCTGCCACTGGCAGTGCTTCATCCGAACCAAAACGCCAATGCAACTACGCAAGTAAATGAATTTATTATGGTAATAGTATCTATCGTTCTTAAGATGTCATGTTCTACAGATGACCTTTAATCCCTATCCTTCCAGGAACCAGTGAATGGCAAACGGTTGATACGAACAAATAAAGATATAGCAGTCAAGAAGCAAAATAAGTGCATACTCTCAGGGGTGCAAGGAATTTGAGCGACAGTTCAGTCAGTGCTAAAGTACCACCAGCTCGAGCAACTTCATCAACCACACCAATCTTTTTCAGAAGTGCATGACGAACTAACCAAAAAGAAGACATAAAACATCCTATGTAAATAACTGAAACAAGAAAAGCCTTTTCAAAAACTAATTGGACTTCTTGCAAAATTACGAATTAAGGATTATGTTATGCTTTGGTAAGGTAGTTCCATACGATCTCTATTTTTACTTCCTATTATCCAATTAATCAAAATTTTCAATCATTGCCGATCAATTAAGAATATAAGTTGTGAGACTAAGGAGGAACTGGTTTATTATGAACAAATTCCCTGCTTCCAACTTCATTCATTTGATCAACATCTAGGACTGATTCGATACTTGAAATTTTATCCATGACTTTATCTAACTCGCTTAAGATTAATTTTCTAGCATTATTAGCATAGATAATTACTTTCCATGGATAAATGTTCTATCCTACAAACTCTACAAATCACGGGTAACATACAAATCTCCGGTCACAACACCAGAAATCATAAGTCTGCTGCTTCATACTTAGTAGGCTAAATTAGTTCTTAACTGAATACATGCCCATAGTATTAAGAATCTCACCATGTTGGCAATAACTTGCATACAGATCATTGTTCACAACTCCGTGTTCATCTAAATCGAAGTCACGGACCTTAAGTTCCATCCGGTGGATTCCAGTACTACGGCTAAGGTATAAATAAAAAGACTGCTTATCCGCCCACATAATTATATCTTGGCACCACCTAGTAAACACAATCAAAACCTCTGTTAACTCTTGCTCTGCTTGATTTTTTTTTTTTTTTAATATTATAGCTGCGTATAGAAACCTGAATTAAGCATGATAGTGTTCATTAAAACTAAAAAAATCGAAGTACCTTTACCTTTTAACCTCTAATTTAAGGCCATATGATGCAACTACACTATTATAGCTACTGCGACGTGGCACAGTGAGCGGTCGTAGCTTGCCATACGGGCTAAAAATCGGAGATTTTGACGATGATAGGTGAAATGAAGACGATGATGAAGGTGCTGGAAGTGTCATTTGTGCAGGCCTTGGTGTGATCAAAGCTCGTGACAACTCAGAGAATTGTAAAACACAAACAATGTTAATAATAAGAGGCTTGTTTTTGGTAAGACTAATTCGTACTTTGCATCCCATAACTTTCGCCCAATCTCAGTTAAGGTTCTGTACTTTTAACTTTAACAGTTTGCATCCTAAACTTAGGAAACGCTATCAATCAGCATCCCTTAACGTTAAATCAGACGTTAACATTAATTTTCAGAGGGGTATTTTCGGTAATGAATATAAATTTCAGTTTGCATCCCAGAATTTTACTCGAATCTCACTTTAGATCTATAGTTAATATTTTTTTTATTTTTATAATGATTACTATTATATTTTCTTTGTAATTCACATTATCAAAAACTAATCTACTTATATTGTTCTTTATGTTGACTTTAAAATTTTAAAATTGAACCATTAATTAATTTGAGCTAGGTTATATAAAGTTTTGACGCATAAACTTTATAATTCTAGCTATATGTTGTGATCTAAAAGTTCGATTTACAAAATTAAAAGTTTTGGTGTCAATTTTTTTAACAGTTTTTAACAAACTTTAATGAATTCACCTCTTATTTTTTTATTATTGTAGTTTGATGGCTAAAATTTTTGCTGTTTGCACAAAAAATATTAGTTAATTTTATATAAAAGAGTTATTTTGTGTAAAAAATAATAGTTGAGCCATCAAAGAACGATAATTAAAAAGAAAAATTGAATTCATTAACGTCCGTTAAAAAATTTTACAAAATGAAATCATCTATTAAAAAAACAATAATTTAGTACATAAAAGATCAACAATTATAAAAGAGTCATTGTTGTGCAAAAAAAATAGTAGTTGAGGTCATCAAACTACAGTTATGACTTGTGAAATCATCACTAAATAAAATATAATTTTGTGAGTTTCGCGTGAGTTGTAAAATTTTGTAAATCGGACTTTTAGAGCACAAGATATAGCTAAAATAATAAGTTTTGCGTCAAAACTTTATATAACCTAGCTCAAATTAATTAATGGTCCAATTTTAAAATTTTAACATCAATATAAAGAACAATAGAAGTAGATTATTTTTTGATAATGTGAATTACAAAGAAAATCTAATAGTAATAATTATAAAAATAAAAATATTAATTATGGATCTAAAGTGAGATTCAAGCAAAATTCTGGGATGCAAACTGAAATTTATATTCATTACCGAAAATACTCCTCAGAAAATTAACTTTAACGTCTGATTTAACGTTAAGGGATGCTGATTGAAAGCGTTTCCTAAGTTTAGGGTGCAAACTGTTAAAGTTAAAAGTACAGAACCTTAACTGAGATTGGACGAAAGTTATGAGATGCAAAGTGCAAATTAGTCTTTTGGTAATTTATATTTGAATACGTTAAACGGGCGTTAGAGGTTATGAGCATTGCGGAACATTTGATGTTACTAATAACTGTAGCAGGACTAGGGATGGGATCAGCCGAGTCGCCGACTTATGTTAGTAATTTTCCTCTATATTTTTATAATTCATACAAAAATGTATTATGGTTAGGGGTTGTGAACAATGATCCGAACATATTTTGTTTCGTAATAAAAAAAAGTATCTTGTTATTGAATTTTGAAGTTATGCACATGAAATTAAAATTTCAACAATTGAACTTGCTTTTTTTTTTTCAAAGTTTTGCACATTATAATAAAAGTTCTACAACCGAACTTGTTTTTTCTACAAAGTTCTATGACTGAACTTACTTTTTTAAACAAATATTCTGTTGCTAAACTTAAAATTCCGTTGCTGAACTTAAAGTTCCGCTGCTGAACCTCAATTTAGTATGGTTCTCCATAGAGCGTGACCCATTATGGTTATATAGCTTACAATTTAATTTTAGTTCTTTGAATTCTTAAGCTTATTATCATCTTTTTTTTTCTATATTTTAATATGAACTCTTTTTAATAATATTATATTTATGTTATATATTCATTTTAAGAACAAGTATGAAGTACTTAAAGTATAGTTATTTGCATGTTCACGTACCGTCTCGTTGACAAACTCTCTTAAAATCATGCTTGTCTTAAGTTCAAATCGTTCATAAAGGACACGAACCAGTGTTTGATCTGGACCTGGCAAATTAGATGGATAGCGTAGTTTCGTGTCATTTCCTGTAATTAAGAGGCCGTTTGGGATTGCTTAAAATAAGTTACTTTTGACTTAATGGAGGTGTTTTTAACTTAATGGAGAAAGTAAAGTTATTTGCTTTAAGTTGAATGAATGTGTTTGGATAATTTTACTTAAAGTCAAATAGAAATTTAATAATTTTGACTTAAAGTGAAATTTGACTTAAAAAAAATTTAAATATATAATATTTAAACTTTACAAGAGGCCTGAAAAAAAAATTGGATAAGTAAGAAGTCATAAGTCAAAAGTACCTAAAAGGAACTTATGGCTTAATGGAGTTTTTTAACTTAAAGCCCATCTTTAAGCAGAAAAGCTCCTTAAAGGAGCTTTCTCTTTAAGTAGCCAAACAGGCTCTAAATATTAGACTCAAACACAATCTTATACTTTCATGTTTGTGAATTTTTATAGAGATTGGGGAACCTGAAATGTATCTCAGGGATGTTACCTGAGATACATAGAATATTGTATGTAAATATAGAATGAACATTTCTGTAAAATCACAATTTTTTAATTAGCCCTGCGGGCCCAATTAAATTTATAGTATATTTTTAAATTTATAGTATATTGAATAAAAATATGTAAAATAAATAAATATAGTATAATATTTCAAGTAATTTTACAAATTATTAAAAATATAATTAAATCATATTTGCATATGAAATAGAGACGAGAGTTCAAATTGAGGCGACTCTGGAACATTCAACAATTTGGGGACAAAAAAATTAACGATGGGCGATAAGGAGTTCACCGGCGGCGACAGGAGACAAAGACAAGATACCACACGGCGACAACAAGGATCCAGACGGGAATCAATAGATCGACAACCGACACATCTCTCATCCCCAACAGATAATCACGAGCAAGAAAGCCTCTCACTCATTCGAGACCCAAGGGATTCATCAATATCACTCTACATCAATCCCTTCAGAGAGCTCAATTGAAATCAGCAAATATTGGTTCTTGCTCGAAAAAGATCTGTTGGATGCAATCAACAAAGGTAACAAGTCCCTACTCCATCTAGCATGGATTCAAATCGATTATCTCAAAAAAGTCATCAGCCCAGATCTACTGAAAGAAGGGGTAAGGGGGAAGAAGAAGCGTTATGCGATATACATCTCTTTCTCATGAACAACGGTTGGTGGGTACGATCGAGGAACTTAAATCTCAGATCCATGGGCTATAATCTGAATAATTATAGCGAGAATCAGACCAAGAGAAATGACAAACTACTACTCAACTTCATTGAAACCCAGAAGAAATTTATACACCCAAACGTTCTGAAAATGGTGTATAGGGGCGACAATGAAGGATTCAGGATGGCCCTCAACCAGATCCACTATGGCTCATTACAGATCAGGAGAAGTGTAAACGAACTCAAGGATTCTATTAAACCAACGTCACACGGGATTCTCTATTCGGACGTTGATAAAGTTCCAAACGACAAAGCTGACGACAAATCCGACTGGCAGCAAGTTATTCACCATGGAAAAAGGAAGAGATCATTATTAAAGACACCTTTTAACCCCAACGGAGTAGCCACAAACTTCATCAAAGCAAATAGAGACCTGGTCACTGATAGAACTTTCTCAAGGGTCATACAAGATGACGACATAGCCATAACCGAAGCTCTCAACCAAATCCACAATCACACTTTGGGCACTAAAATGCAGGAACAAGATACGAAGAAATCATTCAAGGAAGCATTGTTAAATCGATCGAAGGAACAGAACGAACAGAATATTCCGGTAGCCAAACAAACTCCGACGGGCAGTACAAATAAGGGCGCAACTCAAGAATCCAACACCATCTTCATCTCAGGCTTTGGAACACAAACTAAGGCTAAAGCGTTGTGGACCTTCTTCAAAAGACAGGGGAGAGTGCGAGACATAATTCTACCTAAGAAAAGGGACAGGTATAACAAAAGATTTGGCTTCATCGTAATGTCAAACAAAGGTGAAGCTAGGAATATTATTAAGCAATGCAACGGCGCAAGCTTTGAGGATAGGAGAATTTATCTATCTTTTGCCAAACCTAAGAACGATAAGATCATCTTCACTCCCCCAAACAGCAACAAGTTACCCACGGAAATTCATAGCCCTCCTACCTTTAGAGATGTAGCTCACCCTAGTCCTCCAGTCTCTCCCACAAGCCATGCCCCCCCTTGCTACCCTCCACCACCCCCACCCCCACCCCCAGTCCTACCCCTTATCCTCCATCAATCTACAGAACACTTAATCAGCAACAGCCTCTTAGTGGAAACGGTCAAGGATGAAACAATTGAGAATGTCCAATGCATCGCAGAAGGGTTGGGTTGTCGTGAAATCTCGGTCAAGGGATTATCTTCAAAATTGTTCATTTTAACATTTTCAAGCCAAGAGGATCTCAATGACACATACCTTGACTTCCTAAGTATAGGTTTCAACTCAATCAAAGCCATTCACGAAAATGATACTCTCATCCCCCGACAGACGTGGATTGAATACAGAGGGCTACCATTATCTACTTGGAGTAGATCAAACATACAGTTACTGGGGAAAAAATGGGGAAAGGTTATCCATATATCAAACTTCAGTAATGAAGAAGGGTACATTCAAACACCGCATTTCCTGCTTGAGACATACTCATTGACAAATATTTCCACCCAAGAAAATGTATGCTTTAATGGGAAAGAATGGGTAATTTCTCTGCAAGAGGTGGGGCAACAAACAACGCAACTCTCGGATGAAGGTACAAATACTACTGAGGGCGAGAGAGATTGGCAAGTGGAATCTCCAGTATTACCTCTGTTTGTTGAGAAACCACCACTCGTTGACACTAACTCTGACCCATCGGTACCACCAGGTTTCTCTAGAATTATTCTTGAAACTACTTCAGGAAGCTCAGGGGTGGTCAGTAGAGTGGAGGACTCAACAATGAACAACAATCTGCATAACCATGAGAAGGAAGACACTCCATCGGAAAAGGATGATGCAGACCAAAACTCCCTTGACACAGAACATCAAGGATCGGACATTGATGATTGGAACTGGATTCCTAGAGATAACCCAGCCTCAGGATTCTCATCACCAAGTTTGAATAAATCTCAAATAACGGAAGACCTCACTGATCTCGTAGGTAGTGACCTCAATGAGAAATGTGGATCTCATCATTCGGTAATCAACGACCTCAAGAAACTGAGACTCAAAAGCAACAGAGGAAGGCCAAGAAAGCGAACACTAAAAAAAATAAACAAATCTTTTATAGTGCCTCTCAACAGAAATGGGAGAAAACAAGCCACAAAAGGCCTGGTCAATGAATACATAGCAGCACCTAAAGACATGGCACAAGATATCCTCGACACAGGCCTGCAAATAGGACTAATCTTGGAACATGATAGAGATACTTCACTATCTTTGATTAAAGCCAACCTCACCAAGTAAGTAGCCTGTTATTTCTCCTGCCATCCTTTAAATATCCATGAATAATATGAAAATTGTTAGTTGGAATATACGTGGGCTTGGGAAACATACAAATCGTGGGAATCTCAGAACACTTATGAAAGAAACACAAGCGTGCCTCTTTTGCCTTCAGGAAACGAAGTGTCAATCCTGGGATATAAAACTATCCTCTTCACTAGGCTTCAACAACCAATTTGATTGGGTAGCATCTCCAGCTCAAGGCCTTTCGGGTGGCCTGGTAACTTTTTGGAACACAGACAAGATAATCATATCATCACAAGAATCCCACAGGAATTGGATACTTTGCAGGGGAACAATCAAGGATTCTGATCTTAATTTCTCGTGTCTAAACATTTATGGACCATAGGACCCGTTAGCCAAATCTAATCTTTGGGAAACACTTTCCCAAATCATCCCGCAGCTTGCTTCAGACCCCCTTCTACTAATAGGAGACTTTAACTGTGTTCTATCTCCAAATGAGAAGGATAACTGCATCTTCAGAGAACAGGACACCAAACACTTCTCAGAATTCATCACAGCAAACCAACTAATGGATGTTTCACATTCAAATGGGATTTTCACCTAGTTTGGTACAAACAGTAAAAAAAGTCGGCTTGACAGGGCATTGATCAACGTGGAATGGAATCTAACAGGTCCATGGGTCACAAAAGGTCTTGAGAGAAGAAACTCAGATCACAGGCCGATACTTCTATCCTGTGAATCCTCCAACTGGGGTCCGCGACCTTTTAGAATTTTCAACTGTTGGCTTGAAAATGAGAAGTTGATACACACTCTGGAATCAGAATGGAAGAGGGACTCACATCAAAAACTAAAACATCTTCGTGAGCAGGTAAGACACTGGAACAAAACTGACTTGGGAAACATTGATAATAAGATCAAACTAGCAGAAGAAAATCAGGAAAAGGCAGATAATCTAAACTGGAGTGATGAACTCAAAGTTAGAATTAAAGCAAACTTGGATGAACTCTACAAAACAAGGGCGAGTATGCTATGGCAAAAGGCAAGAACACAATGGCAACTACAGGGGGAGAAAAACACACGCTTCTTTCATAATGCCATAGTCAGAAATAGAAGAAAACTGGCAATTCTAAGCATATATGAGGGTGATAATCTGGTGACAAATCCGACAGATATCAAAAGGACCTTCTATAATCACTTCAAAACCTTCTTCCAGAATCCTCCTAAAGGTGTCATTTTTAAGGTAAGTCCGACTGTGCTACCTCAACTATCTGATCTTGACAGCCTGGAAATGGTCCGTCCATGCTCTATAGCGGAAATTGAAACAGCACTCTCAAATTGCGACTCCTCAAAGGCTCCAGGCCCCGATGGATTAAGCCCGGCAATTGTCAAGGCGTGCTGGAAATTCATGAAGCCCGACATCTGTAACTTCATCCTTAATTTCTTCGAAAAGGAATCACTACCAGGTGGGGTGAACTCATCGTTTATAACATTAATCCCAAAGGTCCCAAACCCTTTAAAAGTTACCGAGTTTCGTCCAATCAGCCTGATGAACACGTCCATGAAAATTCTGACTAAAGTACTTGCAGAACGATTAAAAAAAGTCATGGATCCTTTAATATCAATCAATCAAGGAGCATTCATCAAGGGTCGTCAAATCTCCGACTGCATTCTAATCACTAACGAGGTTTACTCAGCATTAAAAAGCAAGAGACGAAATAACTCCATCAAAAGGCCTCCGACAAGGTGACCCACTATCCCCGCTACTGTTCAACATAGTCAGTGAAGTACTCAGCAAACTGATTGAAAATGCACTGAGTGCTGGTATCTTTGAGGGGATCTGCCTACCTAACTGTACTCAGATGCTATCTCACGTCCAATTCGCGGACGACACTATTCTCTTCATTAAGAATAATACCGACTCGGTTCGTGGGATCAAAAGGGTTTTGCAGTGCTTCCAGATCCTTTCTGGCTTAAAAATCAACTTTGAAAAAAGTAGTTTATTTGGATTTCTAGAAGATGACAGGGAGATAGCCCATTGGGCTCAATTGCTAGGATGTAATGTTTAAACAGGACCCATAAACTACCTGGGAACAACGATAGGCTCATCCCCTAAATCACTATCATTTTGGGATCCCCTCCTATCCTCAGTGAAGAAAAAATTAATGAACTGGAAGAGTGATTCTCTATCTCCAGGAGGAAGATTGGTACTACTAAAATCGTCAATAGACAGCACTCCCTCGTACTGGTTCAATCTATTTCTAATGCCTTCATCAATTTCTAACACGTTGAAAAAAGTTCGCAAACGATTTCTGTGGGGGTCTAACTCATCACAATCACAAGTTCGAGACAAAATCCACCTTTTAAAATGGGAGAAAGTATGTACTCCAAAGCACAAAGGGGGGCTTGGTATCATACCACTACAAACGCGCAACCAGGCACTATTGGCCAAGTGGTGGTGGCGATGCTACAACAACAGAAATTCAAAATGGTTCATATGTCTGGCACAGAGATACGGCCAAGAAATCTTCTATGACTTGGAAAAATTAAATCAACGCAATGACCTCTCTCATATCGTCTCAAGCATTGTAAAAGTGGGATACATTCTCCCCATTTCGAACATCCTCCACAAGTCGTTCTTCAGATGGAAGCTCAAAGATGGTGGGAAAATCCTTTTTTGGGAGGACCAGTGGCATGCGGTAGGACACCTGAACGAAGTCTACCCAAGACTATATGCGTTATCACTACACAAGCATTCCACCATCAAGTCATTCATTCAGGCGTGGCAACAAGCAAACGAGAAGACGAAAGACCTTTGGATCAGACCAATCTCCAGAAGCAACCTACATGCCTTTGAAGTCCTGTCTAACATGGTAGTCTCGATCACTCTTTCTGAAGGAAACGACCAACTACTATGGGTCCCAGGCAAGGGTGACTTTACCATAAAATGATGTTGCAACATCCTAGATTGCTCGACTAACATCCAAGGGGTGAATTGGAACTCAATATGGAGCAATGTGTTCCCTCCTAAAATTTCCTTATTCCTTTGGAAAATTCAATGGAACATAATACCCACAAAAACCTTCTTACATAGTCGCTTGAGCAACAATTCTCCACCCATCTGCCCATGGTGTAACCAACATGATGAGGACCTACCACACCTTTTTTGGACTTGCGAGTTAGCGTGCTGGGGGTGGGAATTCATAGAACAGTGGTGGAGCATATCATTTAGAACAAAAATACGCTCTTTCAATATCCTCACTCTCCTAAAATTCAGTTCAGGCCACAGTACAACCAAAGCATGGAAACTAGTCGTCGCAGCCACTTGTTGGTCTATCTGGCTTGCTCGCAACGAACTACTTTTCCAAAACATCAGAATAACAAAGGCAACACTTGAACTCCTAATCTACATCAGAGCCTCGAAATGGGGAGTAGCATCAAAAATTCTACAGGTGGAAAATAATCTGATTTGGAAAGTCAACCCACAAGGATTTCTTGCACACCAATCCTATATCAGGAACAAATAATTCTGGGAAGAGCGAACCAAACACTTCAACATTATTTGTGCAGTTGATGGAGCACGAACATCAACTCAACAATCAACAAGTAAAGGTGGTATTGGAGGCATCATCAAGAATAGCAAGGGATCCCTTCTATACCTATTTGCAGGTCCCTCAAGGGTTGATACAGTAAAGGACACTGAAACTGAAGCACTTTGTCACGTACTGCACTCCCTTCAGACTCTAAACCCTCCACAAGGAAAAATTATAATTTTCTCGGACTCTAGAGAGGCCCTGCTCCTCTTTCAAACGGGCAACCTTACACAACCACCTCTTTTAGGACTCTCACAGGATTTTATTAATCTTATGTTATCCTCTATAACATTTGAATGGATCCCAAGAGAGTTTAACACAGAAGCAGACTCGTAAGCAAAAATGGGCCTCAACCTCCCCAGTTTTAGAGATTACTGGGCTCAATAATCTAACCCCTCTAAGCCCTCTCCACTTTCCTTCTATTGACTCGGCATGGCCCAATTAAACAAATTTCCGAGTTGAGCATGGACCGATGAATAAACGCAAAATCCCACTTTTTCACCTTACCATGCTTTCAGTACTCCCCTCTCTCTCATTGGGAAGCCAAACTGCACTGCCCTAGGTGCAGTTGATCACTGAACAGGAGCAAGCATGGGTCTGAGTTTTCACATCCATCAATCAACTAACAGTAGATCACATGGGGCTTAGATAATGCACTATGAATACCATTACAAAGTTCACAATCTTTCTCCCAACTCTCAATCCCTTTCCCAGTGTTCTCCCCTTCTCCCCCTTCTCACTCTTCATCTTTCTTCCCAAAACTCTCTTGCCCCCATGGAAGTAATGTGGGTCGCCCCAGTGGGAGAGTACGTAAAGATCAATATGCATGGTCTAGAAGTGGCTGAACCACTCCCCAATGGCAACTCCAACGGTTTTGGAGTTATCATTAGAGACTCTGAAGGAGTTATGCTATGGGGGCAATGGGGCCGATGTAAGACGTCCCTCTGATTGAAGCCCAAATTCGTGCTATGCATGTGGGCATGGTCAATGCAATCAAATTGGGAAAAAAGAAACTACAACTGGAAACAGATAACATGGACGCCTACAACATACTTCGCTTTCAAGAAGAAATCATCATTGAGGAGAACATACAAAAAGTGATCATCCAAATCAACACACTGGTGAAAAACAACCTCTCCACAGGCTACTCCGCGTGCAAGATGTCTCAGACGTCTCCAGCCCACAACTCAGTGGCAGCTTACGCAGCAAGATATGGTATGGAGAAACTATCGACATTCTGTGCTTTTGACTCTACTGTTGGCATCTTTTCTGAACTTCTGCGCCTTGATATGGGATGGGGACCTCTGGATCCTATCCATGAACCTTGGTCGAACCTTGGTGAAGGAGAAATTCTATCTGCTACTAAGACCACATTTCCATTCCAAAAATCATCTGCTTCTAGCAAAAGTATCTGTCACTCCTCAAAGAAGGAAAATGAGCATGTGTCCAAAGTTGAAACGATGGCGGATGAGACAATTGATCCTACCTCCCTGCTAACCATTGGTAACCTTCCTACTATCAACTACAACATCACTTTAAACTTCCCAGATCACAACATCAAACAGGTGGACAATGGCCAGACAAGTTCTAAGGGTAAGGAAAAGTTGTATGCGAATCAGGTCTTTAACAGTGATGGCCTTTTATCTAAGGAATCAATCAAATATTATTGATAGCGGCCATCTCAACTTCATCTCTGGAAAGTTATCCAAATCTGGGATCAACATGGAGGAAAGGATCACGGGCAGTCTCAAGATAAAGGATGTCATAGCAAGTGCCATTGAAGGTTCCCTCCACGGAATCTTAGCATCCTTTCCCTCCAATGGGAACACTAATCCTGAAGGCATCTCGATCAAAGAAAATGACCCATCTCAGACCATGCAGAATCTCTCGGGTAACATGGACATAGATAACCTATGTTAAGAAATCAAAATCTTCTATGTTCACCTACTAGCCAAGACGCAGAACTACCTCTTTTGACTTTCCCAGTGGTTTGCCAAAATTATTCTAGTTGTTTTTATCTCTTGTCCCTATGTATCGATCTTTAGTACTTAGTACTTAGCATTCCCTTCCATGTTTCTAGAATCACCAGTCTTTTCAAATGTTGTACTGATGACCGCCGTGTAACCTTCTATAACCTTCTATCTAGCAATACAATCCTCGGTTTATCTAAAAAAAATAAAAAATTGAGGCGACTCTGTTATGTGTTAATTCTAAAATTCTAATAAGTTGATCCTTGTCTTCACTCTGTTAATCCTAAAATTCTAATAAGGTGATCCTTGTCTTGACTCTGATCGAAAGTATTAGTTTTATGAATTATGTTTTTCAAAAAATTATATAGAAATATTTAAATTTTATGAAAATATCAATTACACATTTATATAAATATTATGTATATAATATATATTATATTTTAAAATTTAATTTTATATTTATATATTTCGTTTACTCGGTGTCATGTAGTGTATCCAAATGATAAATCCAAAAATGATACTAAATTAGGATGGTGTATTTTCTTATTCGTGTATTTTTGTGTTGTAATTGAAAATACAAACACAAACATTAAATTTATTTTCTTGTTGTGTATAAAATTGTCAGGTCTAGTTTTATCTACTGGAGGGTCAAGTTGCTAGAAAGTTAAAAAACTTTCGAATATTAATTAACATAATTAATAAGATCAATGCTAGAATAATTCAAATTAGCTAAGAAAATGTGAGTATAACTTATGTAATTGAACCTTTTTCAAATAAAAGAACTGTGAAAACATGCAAAACACAGCAGTACAAAAACAAAGGAGATTATTGATGAGGCTATTTCGAAAAGATAAAGCAGTATATATAAGAAATACGATGAGGTAAGAGATTATCAAATCCTTACACCAAAAATCCAACTCGATCGTTTAGCTAGCTAAAGCCACACAGTACACTAGTATGTAAACAGCTTTGGGATGAGCAAATTTCTCAAAGATGAGGCCTATATATATATAAGTTGCATTGCATAGATTATTGGAGTACATATTCAATATATATATGTAAAGAGCTAGCATTTATAGCTACGTACTGAAGATATAACAATCTAAAGCACTAGGGCTTAAAGAGGCCATGACTGAAACTGAGGAAAGGCAGCTCCATACCCATGATCTCCCACCATCCTCTCCATCACTTGCGTTTCATGCCCGTTTGTCCCCTGGAAATGTATTCATTCATATTACTGCCTTTCTTTTTAAAACCATAGCATTTAAGATTAAGATTACTGTCTTCGAAAATATGTAACTTTGTACTGCATAACATCTCTTAGTTTTAATTAATTATATCTGGAGTAACAAATTGAACTTACATAGGCGAGATGCTAACAAAAAATTTAACTTGTCATAATTTTATAAGAGGAGGAATTGTCGTACCTGCATTGTTTCCAAAGCATCCATTTCCGATGAGTTGAAGTCGTAAAACAAACTTGCTGCTGAAAGCTTCATAGACAGAAACTGAAACATACAGGAATGAAGCGAAAAATCCTCAATTTATTGTTTTCTTATTTTTTCTAATTTCATCCAAGAAAAACAATAGTAAGTAGATATTATATCTCAAACAAGATTCGCCTGAGGAGAAAACTCGTTTTTCTTGTAGTGTATTAATATACCATCAGCTAGTTGGTTCCTTTAGTAGATGACTCGTCCGGCTATTGTAGCCGAACTTCTTTTGGTGAAAGTAATCATGTAAATAAATTTTTTGTGTTGATCAACAATGTAATTTATAATTAGATACTCTAAGTGCAAGTTTGAGTTACCTCAATTTGATTTTGTAGGGATCTAACATAATTTATAATTACATCCAACATCACTGCCATTCCCATAGTCTGCAATATAAACAAAACAAATATACAAATTGATCCTCAGGCCAGCAGCAAATTTACCTATAGAAACTTTTGTAAGATCATTTTATTTTATGAATAAGCCAGACTAGATACAATCAAAATCTAGCAGGATGATAATGAAAATAATAATAATATCAAACATAAAAACAACAGTAAAAAGTAGTAAGAGAATGAACTCGATTTTACCTTATAGCACCCTGGAACCAGATCTTGCAGGGACCTCAGCTTCTCGTTTATTTTCTCTCTTCTTAACTATTTGGTAACAAAAAACAAAAAAATTATCAGTTAAAAATACACGCATCATAAATTATTGCAGTTCTAAATTGCTTTCGGAAATTAGAAGTTATACTTCATGAGATACTTACGGATAGTACAGATACTAGTTTCTAATATATGGTACTTACGGATCCGCATATTAATTCATGAGATCGAATAGATTAATAGATGAAAACATGAACAAAGTATCTCGAAAATTGATCAATCAACTGATATAATAATTGTAACAAAATTACCCTTTCAGCCAAGCTGTGACTATCAGTAGCTTGGCCTCTCCTTGCTCTCACATGAACAACTTCTCCCGGTTTCTCCAGTACTTCTCGCTCATTGTTTCTCTTTCTCTTCCTCCCACCATGGTTCTGCAAGCATATATCATAACAAAAAAAATAAAAATATAAGTAAATACGAGAAATAAGAATTTGAACTTTAGTTACATTTTCTCAAAGGAATCAAAATTAGTAATAAGAAAAAAGAATTTATGTTGCACATACATGATTCCTGCTAGCCTTGCCATCCCCAATTAACTCGCTTGTCTCATAAATTAGAGGATTCGAGTTCATCATGCTTTCCGCTTCAGGTACTGGCCTAGTGTTGTTACACTCACGGCCAGGGATATTGTCAATTGAAGACAAGAAATGAGCAGATGGATCGTAGAATTGAGCATGATATGGGTAAAAAGAGTTCTGAATATTATCGATACTTGTAGGCATCGGAAGCTGAGGTGCCCTTTCATATTGATCAGAAAAATTGTCGCTTGACGTAGCCAGGAGACCAAGAAAGTTTGAGTTAAAGTTCTCCATTGTCGACATATTGTTCAGGAGCTCCATGTTTGAGTTCATTCTTTCGAAAGAGTTGTACAGTTTCTAGGTTTTATAAATGTAAGGCCTAGCTACTGTTGCTTTATCAATGCGGGGGGAAGGTTTTATAGTACTTGAAGCTATGTACGTAAAGAGAAATGATAGATAGACATTTAGAACATAGGAATAGACACTATATATTTTTATATTTTTATATTTTTTTAACTATAACTCGACATGGTGTTTTCAGTACCGCAACTCAAATAAAAACAAAAACCGTTTAGCCTTTTTATGAATTATGAATTAAAGTTCTCGACTTAAGTAGCGCCAGCGTCGTCTCATTTTGCTTGTAAAAACTAAAAATCATCAATGATTTTGATTATATATACCAAGTAATAATTTTATTAACTAATATACTAATCTCAACGTTGTTATGAAATTGAGTTGAGTCGAGTTTTGCACGGATTATGTTGGAGTACTTGATGTTTGGGCTCGAGTTACGTCCATAGAGAGAAATAGATACGAAGCAATCACTGCAAATCGATATGATCTTTTATATATGTCTTTTTGTTTAAACCCCTAAATATATATGAGGCGTGTACATCCTTTATATATACGTGATTTGCTCCATACCACATTACTTTACACTCCATAACATGCAGGAAAAGGCTAGCTGAAAGTGGCCATGCTGACATAAACAACGATGACAATCACTATTATTGAATCTTCTCGAAAGTTGACACTTAGGTTATTCTATTAAATATATGCTCGTAAACAGAAGTTTATAGGGTAGATCGATGTAATTAAAAAGTGGCACTATGTGTGAAAGTAAATAGATAGGCGATAGCATCACTTTCTCAAAAGACCACAACTCTATCTCACACGCACATTGTGACATCAATCGGAAATAGTTGAGTTCCTTATAAGGATAAGTTACACTAAAAAAAATAGGATCTTTATCAATCATAAAATCGGACATTAATCATCTATAGATCGGTATTAGTAAATTATGATCACTAGACGATAGGTTCTTTATAGATCACAAAATCGGTCATTACTAACCATCAATTGATCAGTATTAGCAAATTATAATCGCTAGACGACAATCAAAATTGTCTTGGTCTTTTACAAATTGATCGTAATTATCATTCATTGACGGAAGATTTTTCACGCGTGCTTGTCACGTGAATATATGGGGCTCATCTGATGTGGCATGACTCACATGTTGACATGTAAATGTCACTTTTGTTGGACTCCATTGACACCTATATATCTTTCCACGTTAGATAATAGGCCATTGTATAAACCTAAATGTGATCAAATTAACAGTGGATGTGTTTTAAAATTGCTTAATTTTGTTGGATTCAATATGCATAAAATACTTAATTAATTGGATTATAGGGTTCTGTTATTTGCAGTCCGAATAATTTAGAAGTCTAATCGTATGTTTCCATGCCGGGGAATACTTACCTAGAATAGGACCTCTACACTTTAACATTCAAATGCTACATGCAGCCTTGTTTGGCTTTACTGATAAGTGAAATCTAATCATTTATGAAGCAATCTTCACAGTAATAACCCTGAAATCTATGCGAGCCCTAATTGTAAAAACGAAACTTTCATTAATATTTTTTTAGCTAACAAACAAAAAAAATTCATTTGTCAAAGCTTTAATTAACCGCCCTAATAAGGGTTGTTATAACTGGTTGATTAGAGGTTAGGCTCGATATACATATATGATTAGGCAAATGACCGTTCTCACCCATGTCATTATATTCAAAGTTTAACTTACAAATGATCTCTTTATTAATGGGTGATTGTTTGTTGGGTTGTGACTTTTGTCTATTTCTTGCCAATTAGAGCAAAACAATGTTGTCAATTTAAGTTAACAAGTTAATTTTGTCTAGTGGCACTGTCCTATTTCAACTTGTATTTTTACGGGATGCTAGTTTTTTCTTCTTTTTCCATAGGACGTGCATGGAGCTAGTTATATTAAAGGCGATATTGATCTTTTGTCTCGTTGATTTAATTTTGGAGATAATTGAAAGTTCGAATCATATACATTTTATGTTTATGTGCATGATAAAATATAAATTTGAATTAAACATATATATAAATATATATATTTGGATTCTCGAAAAATTTAAAAAACATTTTTTTAAAAAAATATTTTTCAACAACGAATGAAACCAAAATTAAATGCTAGAGTTACTCAATTGTCCTTTTACTCTCAGAATTTTGGTACAAGTTCTTTTAAGTTTTAACTTTAAACTCGACAGTTTAATCCAAGACTTAAAACACGTACACTTTATATTGCATCTACTTGCTAGGCAAATGTTTATCGAAAAGCTCTGACATTGTTGTTTGTTGGAATGAAACGTGTTTTGAACGCTAGTTGCAATATCCTATTTTTGAATTTCATATTAGTGGTGTTGCGATGTAAATAGTACATCTAATTTCATCTATAAAAATACTTTAACTTTAATTTACTGTTTGACATTGATATGCTATTGTGCCTGTCAAAAAGAATGAGTTGCATAATGAAGCCCTCAACATAATTTCACTTCAAAAAAAAATTTCGAAACATACATACATACATTTTCGATGAAAATTTGCCTAGGTTCGAGAATTGAATTGCACTTGGAGTTTCGGATGCAAATTATAAGATTGAAAAAATTGGTACCAAGGAACGATTATCGGCCGAGTGTGACGGTACCCAACTTAATTAATTAACGATATATATTATTTGCCACTTAAATTTTTGACATACACACTGATTAAATTTTGATTTTGCTGTCGTCAACTTTGCTCATCTGAAGCTACAGCTTCTGAAAGATAAACGTTCGTGTGGCCAAGAATTAGTTGATTCGACGAGATTGAAAGAAAGAAATAAAGCAACTTCATAAATTTTCAGTCTCGTACAAGTTGGGGGGATATTGACAATATACTAGATTTGGAGTAGGAAGTTAGAATAATCTTGTGACCAACTTTTTGAACGGTTTACTAAAAATGAATGGTAATTCTATTGCCTAATTCACATCTTTAATTAAAGACGACTCAATCCTAATTTTACTTGTCGATTTATGTTTTTCAATCGCAATACTCTGTGTTCAGTCCTAATCAAATTTCCCTTAACTTTGGTCAACAACCCTAAGAATCTAATTTTAGATGATTGCTCATGCCCTAATGGTTTTTTGGATAGCCAAATTATTTTCATTAACCTGCCCCTAATGATTTCATTAACCTGCCCCTAATGGTTTTAATTTGGACCACAATCGACATTAATTATACTAGCCGATAACCCGTGCGAAGCACGGTTTGTGATAAATTATTTTAAATTCCTAATTTTTAACTTTTTTAAATGAATAAAATCTTGAACCACCAAGTTATATATATTACTATATTCTCGACTTTTATTTCGATTGTTAGTTAATAGACTTCTAGTATATAACTTCAATAATAAATTAAATTAATATTTAATTTTATTAATTAATTAATTAAATTTATATAACTTATCTCTGGTAATATAAGAATAGTTATATTATTAAATGTATTTATTATTAATCTATTATAGATATATTTTAAATATTAATTAATGGAGCCCTAAGTCCTATATTCTCGACTTTTATTTCAATTTTTAATTAATAGATTCCTAGTATATAACTTCATTATTAAATTAATATTTAATATTATGATTTTAATTAATTAAATTAATTAATATTTAGTGGCATACCGCTGTATACATGGCATATCGCGGTATACATTAATTAATTAATTAATTGGCATACCGTATTTTAGTTCAGAGAGGACTTGTTTCATTAGTAGTTCTTATTATTATTGGCCTTCTATATACTTCAAAAACAGTTTTCAAAGTAAGATCAAATAGTAAAATAAGTTATTATTAATTAATTAATTAATTAATTAACTAATTGGCATACCGTGCATACCGCGGTATACATGGCATACCATTTAAAAGGGGTTTGTGTTTTTAATAAAGAGTATAGATTTAAGGATCATTTGTTAAATTTGAATCATAATTTCTGAAGGATTAATATATTTTTTATATATATGTGTGTGTGGATGAAAGATAATCTAAATGCAAAATGTGTAATATCATTTGATAAATAAAATTTTTAAACTTCTGAATGTGTATTTTTTAAGTACAACACCATTTAATATTGGTACATTGCATTTTAATCATACTTAAATAAAAGTACATAATCAGATTATATTATTGAAACCCAAATATAGAAATTTAATAGTCAATCATTGTCGTTATTGGGACCAGTTTACACATTTAAGGGTCTGTTTGGCAACTGTATAATATAATAAGCCAACTTATAATTTATAAGCATATTTCAACGTACGAAGGGTATTCTGTGTACCCAACTTATCAATTCAACTTATAACTTACTAGCATTTTGCCCGTACTTCGTACACGGCTTCTTATTTAATTTAAAATGATAATACCAAAAATTTAACAAATTTTATTGATTTCTTAAAACATATTATTTAATTTAAATTGACAATACCAAAAATTTAACAAATTTGATTGATTTCTTTAAAAGATATTGTATGCAATTATATTAATAATCAATTCTTAGCAAGAAATTATATACAATTATATAAGTATTTAATAAAATAATGATATGCTAAAATTTATATAAAAAAGTAGCATACAATTCTATTTTAACAATGTTGAAAATTTATTTAATCCATCAAAATCTGCAATAAAAATAATAAATATTTTTACAAATATTGTTCTCTAATTGAAAACAATAATAAATTGTCTTCATTATTCAAATGCGGAAATAATATCAAGAACATTTTATATTAACTATGAGACCTCATAATTAATATAACGTGTAAATGTTGGAGAACAATGAGATCACATTTCAAGCAATTTTTAATTTTTTTTGTTAAATTTTTTTATGAATGGATAGAGGGTAGAATTATAAGACTTTTGTGTGAAGATGCCCCTAGCGGGGCCCTTTAAAATAGTTTGAAATGTAGCGAATATGTGTGTTCTCACTGTTCTCATTTTAAAATTTTTTTGTTAATTTATTTATGAATGGATAGAGGGTAGAATTTTATGACTTTTTTTTGGTGAAGATGCCCCTAGCGGGGTCCTTTAAAATAGCTTGAAATGTAGTGAATATGTGTGTTCTCACTGTTCTCATTCTCACCAGAGCGTGACCATTAAACTGTATTAGTAAATTCATGTATGAAAAAACAGTGTATATATATTATTAATATAGATTATTTTATTAAAAATAAGTAAATTATACAATTAAATAAGCAAGCCAAAATATCAGATAAATATTCTAGTAGATTTATTGTTTATGTTCAAATTAAGGTCTTTCACCATGGCTGACTTTATTATATTAAAAGTATGTTCTTATTGAAATGAGTATAATAATTTGAATTTGAATTTGAATATATTTTTAAACTACTTATTTTGATGGGTTGTTAATTTTTTTGTGATCAACTTAGAGGGGTAACCAAAAATAAAATTAATTGGAATACATAAACCCATTACCCACGTTATGATAAACAATACCTATAAAATGGAAGTTGCTTATGTGGTTCAGGCTTGTTAATTACTTCAATACTTCATTAGCTTGATCATCATGTGGACCATCTTTCTTTTTATCACTTATGTTGCTGCTATGTAGTCTATATGTAACTAACATCTTTCTTTTTATCACTTATGTTGTTGCTATGTAGTCTATCTGTAACTAAACATCTCTCTCTGCTTGTAATCTATATTTATAAATGCAAACTTCTTCTTGTATTGTATTTTGTTTTCAATATTTAAAATTATGTAGCTGGAGGAGAAGAGAAAGGCCGGAGGTACAATCCTTGTACTACAACATTACTGAAAATAAGTACAATATCATATTAGAATTTTTTGTTCCAATCTAAATTGGGTTGCTCCAAATGCTGTGTAATGACAAAAAGGGGCATTAAATAAATAAAGAAGATTAAAAAAATGAAGGATAATACTGTTTACCAAAAACACAGGTCTCCGCAAGAAGCTCACTTATTCACTTTTATCTTCAAATAATGTATGATTACAAATTATAACAATCACATTTTCCATTACCTATTCTCTCTCAAAAAGCCAACTAAACTGAAAAAGGGAAAAGTTAGTGCTTTTATATTTTAATATGGAGCTCAAGTGAAAGTGCTAAATATGAGATCATATATGAAGTGAAATTGAACGCGAGTAAAGAAGATATTTAGAGCATAAATAAGATCAATGTTACCTGACCCAGAGGGTGAGGCTTGTGACGTGGGTCTGAGCTTCTAAGTATGCTATTCCATAGTCCCTTCGGAGACATCCGATAAAAAGTATGCTATTCCATAAGACCTTCTGGTACGTAGCATGTCTACCCCATGAACATTAAGTTGAACAAATCCATAAAGAACATAAACTTGCTTGAAAACAAAATAATGTCTATAAGTATCAAACTGAGTCCCAAGATTATTTACAAATAACATGGTCCGTACTGTGTCAATGTTATTAACTGGTAATCTTTCCAACTACCTTTGTTATTACGACATGTAAAATAAAAAATTGAAAGGCCAAGCAAATATTTTAAAGGTACCTTTCTGGTGTCATGTATGTTATTATAACATCGGGTAATTCATTAAATCTTTAATTCTTAAATTCCAAACCAAAATCAAAACCAAACAAATATTATCCTGTCTAATTTTTAATATTGTGAAATCAATAAAAACTTAACTCTTATGGCCAAACTGAAAACTGGAACCAAACATATATGACCCGTACGGAGGTCTAGTACACATACCTTAACCCTACTTCAGGGGGTTGAGAGGTTAATTTGGTGAAAAACCCAGCTTTCAAATCTGAAAAGTGCAAACATGCATCAAAATCCAGCAGTGTGAAGATTTGAGCGGCTTGGACTTGAAGGTGAAAAATGACAGAGATAGATTTGAGTAATGACAAAACGGAGAATCAAAGAAATAAAGAAAGATAAAAAAAATAAAGGATAATACTGTAGTAGAGGTTTAGATTTGGGTCGATCCAATTGGGTTACTCCAAATGTTGTGTAATGACAAAAAATAGTATATGTTTAGATTTGGGTCGATCCAATCTAATTTGGGTCGCTCCAAATGCTGTGTAATGGTAAAAAGGGGCATCAAAGAAATAAAGAAGATTAAGAAAATGAAGGATAATATTATCGTTGACAGAATTCGAACATTGAAATTTTAGTAAATAAATTTAATCATGTAACATATTTAATCATTAGATCTAACAGTTCTAATTTTAAATAAAATTCTAAAGGATATTATTCGTTGTATACGAATTTTTATTATATTTTGTTAGTGGTTAGAAGATATGATGTCATATTTTTGGGTATGCAATTAGTAAATAAATTTAATCATGTAATATATTTAATCATTGAATCTAACAGTTCTAATTTTTAACTAAAAATCTAACGGATATTATCCGTTGTATACGAATTTTTGTTATATTTTGTTAGTGGTTAGAAGATATGAAGTCATATTTTTGGGTATGTATTAATTATTGCAATATTATATTTTAAACTAAAAGTCAACGTGTTTTAATTAATAGAAAAAAAATTATTGATTGGAAGATATGATATTTTAGGTATTTATAAAATGTAATATCATCAATTATAAGTAAACATCTTTTAATTGAAAAAGACAATCAGCTAATTATCATTAATTATATTATTAATAAAAAAATGAAGGATAATAGTAGAGGTTTAGATTTGGGTTGATCCAATTGAATCGCTCCAAATACTGATTAGAGAGAAAAAAATTATTGATTGGAAGATATGATATTTTAGGTATTTATAAAAGGTAATATCATATCAATTATAAGTAAACATCTTTTAATTGAAAAAGGCAATCGGCTAATTATCATTAATTATATTATTAATAAAAAATGAAGGATAATAGTAGAGGTTTAGATCCCCTCGGATCTCCTTTATATATTTATATAATAGTTCTAATTTTTAACTAAAAATCTAACGGATATTATTCGTTGTATACGAATTTTTATTATATTTTGTTAGTGATATTTAATTTCCACTATTAATAAAATTTAAAATGCAATTGAGTTGTATATTTAGTTTTCTCGATTAGTAAAAATTTAAAATGCAATTTAGAGAAATTGATTATTTTAATATGTTTTACTTGAAAACAGAAATTTATTAGTTATTAGGAGAAATTTTATTTATATTTAAGTAAGGGTAATTAATTAAAAACAATAGGTACCGACCAATCAACCAACCGACCGGCGCCATATAATTGGAAAACTATAGATTTTAGTTAAAGGAAATAGGAAAGGTAACATTTTTTAAAAAAAATTGATTATTTAATATGTTTTACTTGAAAAAGAAAATTGATTAGTTATTGGGAAATTATTTATTTATAATTAAGTAAGGGCGTCATTTAATTGGAAAAAAGAGATTTTAGCTAAAGAAAATAGAAAATGTAACGTATTTTAGAAGGAAATTGATTATTTTAATATGTTTTACTTGAAAACATAAATTGATTAGTTATTAGGAGAAATTTTATTTATAATTAAGTACCGACCGACCGACCAACTAACTAACCGACCGACCAAACTTTCAATGTTTTAAAATGCAATTTTAAAGGTAAGGATATTGAAATTGTATATTTAGTTTCCTCGATTAGTAAAAATTTAAAATGCAATTTAGATATTTACTTTACTTCATTAGTAAAGATTTTATAGGTAAAAAATAATGAAACTTTATATTTAGTTTCCTCTATTAGTAAAGTTTTAAAATGGAACTGAGATTTTTTTAACCACTGGAATTATTAATTCAAAAATTTGAGAAATTTAACAAAATAGAACCGAGCTATTTGACCGGCGCCACTTTACCTCCCTTCGTTTTTCCTTTATATAAGTATATAACAGTTCTAATTTTTAACTAAAAATCTAACGGATATTATTCGTTATATACAAATTTTTATTATACAAGCTTAAAACCCGTGCGATGCACAAATTTTTTTTAATATTATATGATTTTTTCATTAATTTAAGTTAATTTTTTTAAAATATAAAGTTGGGAGGCTTAAATTTTTATATGAGATTTGATAATAATTATATGAATGTTATCTGTGATATTTCTAGAAAATGAGGGATTTTAGTTAGAAAATATAGAAAAAATTATAGGTTTTAATTGAAAAGGGTAATCGGCTAATTAATAGTTTTTATATAATTATTATTTTATTTCATTAAATATAAATTGATACATTTTAGATAAAAAAATGCAATTGGTTAATTATGAATATTATAATATTATTAGTTTATTGTATTAAACAGAACCACCCGTGATAAAATCGGAAAAAGAGAGATTTTAGTTTTAAAAAATAGAAAGATAACGTGAAAATTAAAAAGATGTCATAATTTATGTGAAAAATGTAATTGATTAGTTTATAGTAATTATAATTTAATTATGTTATTTTACTAAATAAAATTGCTCATAGTTTTTAGAAAATGAGAAATTAATGTTGTCCCTGAAATTTCTAAAAAAAAGGGAATTTAATTAGAAAAAATATAAAAGATGATACGTTTTAGTTGAAAAGTTAATCAGTTAATTAGTACTATAAAATCATTATTTTATTTTTATTAAATAGAATCGCCCGTGATATAATTGGAAAAAGAGAGATTTTCGCAAGAGAAGGGAAAAAAGGTAACGTGTTTGAAAAAGGTAACCGTCCATGATACAATTGGAAAAAGAGAGATTTTAGTTAGAGAAAAGAGAAAAGGTAACGTATTTTGGCTCAAAAAGGTAATTAATTATTTAATAGTAATAAAATATAATTATGTTATTTTATTATACAAAATTGATCGTAGTTTTTAAAAATGGAGAAATTTTAGTTAGATAAAATGTAAAAGATATTGTATTTTAGTTAGATAAAATTTTAATACTAATTAAAATATAATTATGTTATTTTATTATACAAAATTGATCGTAGTTTTTAAAAATGGAGAAATTTTAGTTAGATAAAATGTAAAAGATATTGTATTTTACCTAAGAAGTAAAGGTAACATACTTTGGCTCAAAAAGGTAATTAATTATTTAATACTAATTAAAGTATAATTATGTTATTTTATTATACAAAATTGATCGTAGTTTTAAAAATTGAGAAATTTTAGTTAGATAAAATGTAAAAGATATTGTATTTTACCTAAGAAGTAAATTATTTAGTTATTGTTCGTCAAAAAAAATTATTTAGTTATTGAAAAATAGAGAAGATAATATGTTTAACCTGAAAAAGGAAATTGATTAATAAAGGAGATTTGGGTCGATCCAATCTAAATTGGGTCACTCCAAATATTGTGTAATGACAAAAAGGGACATCAAAGAAATAAAGAAGATTAAAAACATAAAGGATAAAAGCTGTAATTTTCCTGTGTAATGACAAAAAAGGGCATCAAAGAAATAAAGAAGATTAAAAAAATGAAGGGTAAAAACAGTAATTTTTAAAATGCAATACTAGCAGACATTAAGAATATATTGATATGTTAATAAGCTTTAAAGTTAGTAACGATGTACTTTTTCCCAACTTATTTTTTATTATCTGGTTTTTTTACTTGTTTAATATTTATATTTTTACATTTGTATTTATAAATGTCATATGCATGTATTGAGATTATTATATTAAATAATTAATATTTTTTAATTTAATTTAATAAATATTTCACCAACTTATAAATAAATTTATCCAAACACTTGTATAACTTATAAGTATTCTTCTACTTATTACTTAAATGACGTTTATTCATTTAAGTTTTAAATTACATATTTTAAGATACCCCAAACACCCACTAAGTATTTTATAACGTTTAATCTAATTATTTAGAAAATCTTTATAAATTGAAACACGTAAAACTAGTCTAATTTAAATAAATCTCTAAAAATAAAATTGAAATATATGATTAAATATGAATAATAATTTTTTAATTTTATAATATTATAAATAATAAAATACAATATCAAATAAATGAAATGTTAAATATTTAAAGTTAAAAAAAATCAATATATATATATTTTTTAAGTAATAATATTGAAAATGACATCCTTTCAGTGGTAAAATATGTTAAAGAGTTAAATTATGATGTGAAATGGTGTTGGGTACGTTATCCTTTTTTTTCAACATATCTGAACCAATCTATCTCTTTATTTTTCAAGGCACTCGTCCAGAAATTTTTCTTGTTTCATCTAGAAGATTTTAAGTTGTCCATCAATAAAAAAGACCATTCAAGCGATCTTATATAACTGAACGAGCCCATTCCATCCGGTTAAGTGGTTAACAAATGATCCCTTAGATTTACTAGTGAACTAGAGTATTATGTTCCAATGAGTATCATTATTTGCCCGTTATCAGAGTTTACCCGTTATCAGAGTTTACCTTAAACTCTGTCAGAGTATACCCAAGCTCTGTTTCACTGCTCATCGGATTTGTAACTATTTATCAAATTTTTCAAAATGACCTGAGATCATTCTTAGTTCACTCACCAGCCTTGTGAAGGTTACTTAATTGAGTGGTTTGGTGAAGATGTGTGTTGATCTATCGGAACAGTGCATCTCTACAATATCTTACATCACATGTCTTTCGTGAAATGATATCTTATGTTAATGTGCTTTGTCATAAAATTTTGCACTGAATTTTCCTGTCATTACAATAACACTTTGATTATCACATTAAATAAAAAAATTAGAATATACCAACCCATAATCCAGTATTTGATTACTCATCCATTATACTCAGCTTCTGCAATTGATGTAGAGATTGATTTTTGTTTCTTATTAAATCAATAAATAAGTCTACCATCAAGAAATTGACAGCTTCACCTAGCATTTTTCCTATCTATTTTGCATCCTGCAAAGTCAGCATATGAGTAACCAATTAGTTTAAAATATGATTCTTTAGGATACCATAACCCAAGATTAATGGTTCCTTTAAAATATCTAAAAATCCTTTCTAGCTAGGTACTAGACGTGAATCCTTTGGAAATCTTGCAAACATAGACAGATTGCACATATAGATTAATGATTCCTTTGAGATATCCAAAAATCTTTCAGGAGTCCAGTCTTTGTTCTCATTCCTAAAGCAGTGCTCCATATTAGTTTGTATTCCAACCACAACAATAGGAACAAGCTTTGTAGGGACAAAGGGACTATTATTGATCATGTTAAGATAATCAGGATCTGTGATCTTCAAAAACATCAGCATATTTACCTTCCATGTAGGGTGTTCAGTTTTCTTATAGGAATTCTAACATCATCACATTTTTTTTCCTGTAGCCATTTGATCTTTTTGATTTAAATATAAATCAGTTTACTCTGATAGCAATTGTTGCCCAGATATTAAACAGTTGTAGAGGGTGGGGGGTTAAATACAATTACTCTGTTAGGTCGAATACACAATAAGCAATCAAATACTGTATGAGTAACTTAACAAGAACACACTGTGTAACAATTAAAAACTGTTTGGAATTAATTATTCCTCTCTCAGTGATGTAAATATCACAGAGAGCTGCTTAGGTTACAATCAAAAGATTTCTCAATGTTCGACTACCCTTCTAGGGTTAACCTAACTGTATTTATAGAACATACAGCTTCGTACAATCTGTAACTGATACTCCTAAAATCAAGCTATACAATTGATATCAATCACGATTGCTTCAGTCTTCCAAGTCAACTCAATCTCTTTGACAGCTTTCCAATCTTCAAAGATATTGCTTCCATATTTATCAATCTTCAAACACTGTTGACTCTTCAGACAATACCGCTACAGAGTTTAACAAACTCTGTTTGCGCTTCCAGTCAGTGTTTAATCAAACTCTGACTGCTTCCAGCTAAACTCTGTTTTCTGACTTTAGCTTCCAAACACTGTTTTCATCAATCATTTCTAACAATCTCCCCCAACTTGTCCATTAGCAAGAATGTACAAGTTTTACAGTAAATGATGATGTCAAAACAAATACAAAGTTTACAGTGTTTAACATACAAACAGAGTTTAAGCTATTACTTAACAAATTCTACAGAAAATAAGAAAATTCTTACAGACTTTAATCTCTAATCTCTTGCAGATCAGGCACTGTTCTGAGATAGTCTATAAGCAATCTTCTTTCAGCATTTTCAAGCTCTATCTGCATAGCTTCCTTGATTTCTCTCAACTGAGGATCATTTTCATCAGTTTGATAGATAGCAGCTCTAAGATCGTAGATTTTGTTTCTTCTCATCTCATTTCCCAGCCTGATGTATTTCAATTCTTCAGACTTTACATTGAAATCCAGAACAGTAACTCCAAGATCAGTCTTCAGCTTTGTAGTCCCCTTCTCCATTTCTATCAAATTGCCATCCCAATTTCTGTATTTAGGAACATACCTACTGTTGATCTTCATTTGTCTCCTTGCAAGGTTCTGAATCATTCTTTGTCTGAGCACATTTGCAACTGACTGAGCTCTTTGATTTCTCACTCTGAAGATATACAGGACATATTCAAGTTCTTCAGCATATTTTAATTCGATATCCTTTTCAGAGACTTTAAATACTGTTCCATCAGCCATGAAGTATAGCAAGAAATCCTTTTCTAGACTCTTCTGATGTACAAGCTGTACTGACTCCAGTTTGTCTAAACTCTCTTGAGTGACACCACGACCTGGAACAGACAGTGAAGAAGGATCTCTAGGACCAACATATTGCCTTTTATCTCTGTGTGAACCTATCCCTTCTTTGTTGTATCCAACTTTACCAGATAGAGCTCTACCATCAGTAAAATCCATTGGAATTGTAGCTTCTAGTCTTGAATCATGAGGAGCACCTCTTTTAAATGTTGATTTCAACTGAGAAGACAATAATGGTGTGGTCACAACTTGTGCAGCAACAGAGGTTGTGTCTTCATTCTTCTGTACAACATGTGTATCAACAGAGGTTGTAACTATACTTTTCAGCTTTTGCTTGGCTTCTGCATCTGTTGGTTTTCTGAATACTTGCATTCTTTGATTTGTACCAACAGGTTCTTTGATTTGAATGCCTTTAAGAACAGGCTTTGCAGCTTTAGCAACTTTCACATTCTTCTTTGCTTTTTCAGACTTTAGAGCTTTCAGATGCTTTTCTTGTAAACTCTTCTCTTCAGCTTTAGCATCTTCTATGGTCACTCCTTCTGCATTCTCTTCCATGAAAAGCTTAACAGCTAACTCCTCATCAGTCTTTGGGTTTGATGTTAATTCCAAACTCTTGGTTCTTGATGTACCTTGAGTTTCAGTGTTTATTCCAACAGAATGTGATTTAAAAGATTTGCCAGATCTCAGAGTTTGCCTTTCAGAGTTTAAGACCTTGCTCTTATCACTTGCCCCTCCATCTCCAGCATCATCCTTTTGAGTCAGAGTTTGAGAAACTTTGCATTTAGACTTAGTCACTCTCTCCCCCTTTTTGACATCATCAGGAATAAGGATTGATGTAATGAGCTCCAAAGAATTAGCAATGGAATCAACCTTAGCAAATAAAGCAGTCTGATTTTCTTCAACCTTTCCTAGCCTGGCAAAGAGAGTGTCTTGAACTTTGGACAGCTGAACAGCTTTTATTTTAGACTCTCTTTCCATCTTCAATTCTCTTGACTGAATCTCAGTCTTCAAGGAAGCAATTTCTTGTTTAGTTTCAGCAAAATTTCCTTCCAGAGTCTTGACTTGGACCACAGTTGCCTTTAAACAAGATAAGATTTCTGGATTTGAAATTTGCTTTGCAGTTTGCTTAACAAACTCAGATGCTCTCCCTTTTGGAAAAATGCAATCTTGTTTATACCAATTTTCAGCAGATTTAGCAAGATGCTCTACTTCAACAGCATGTGATGGACAAGGCTGATCAAAAGGTGTATGTTTATTATCTGTCTATGCAGGTGCACTCACAAAAGAGTCAGAGTTTGCACTACTGTCAGATTCATCTTCAGCACTTGCATCTTTAGCTTGAGTATCCTTTAAAGAACCACTGTGCTGAGCAATGTCAGCCACAGTTTCTTCAATAACTGCTGCAACCTTTTCAATAATCACCTCATGTTGCACAGGCTCTGCAACAGAGTTTGCCTTTGTAGCTTCAACAGACATATATTCAGAATTGTCTTTAGTTGCCTTATCAACTTCATCACATTTGTCAGCTATACCAGGAGCTTTAACATGATCAACAGGTGAGATAGGATCAAGAATTGATTCAGGAACATCATGCACTGGTGAAAAACCATCTCTGTGATCCTCTTCTACAGGCATTTTATCCTCTGTAGGGATTTCAGCATTAACAGTATTCTCTGCAGGCATTTCAACCTCTGCAGGCATTTCAACCTCTGCAGGTATTTCCACATTCACTGTAACCTCAACAGTAGGTGTTTGCTGTGAAACCACCTCTGGAGCTTCAACAACATTCTCTTCATCTGAGTCAGAAAGAATTAATCTCCTCTTCTTGATTGGCACTACAATCTCTTCTTCATCTTCACTTGAGCTCTCTCTTGGTGGTGAAAGTGAAGGTCTGTTTGCTTTCTGTTTCTTCCTTCTTGTATAAACAGCTCCAGGTATTGTTTGTTTAGCCTTTGAGTGTTTAGTGTTTTGGGCAGTGTGTTTCTTTCTCTTTGGCTTGGTTTTGGCTGGTTCAGTAGATGCTGGCTCAGAGTATAAGGTGTCAGTGTTTAAGGTTTCAGTGTTTAATGGTTCAGTGTTTGAGGGTTCAGTGTTTGAGGGTGGAGAGTTTATTTGTGGAGAGTTTAAGGTTTCTGGTTGTGGTTGTTGAGATGTAGTAGGTACAGTGGGTGTTGGTGTTGTAGGTGTTGGTTCAGAGTTTATGGTGTCTTTTGGTTCAGGCATGTGTTGTGGTGATTGAGGGTCTTGTGGTTGGTTCATATAGTTCTGTAAGGCTAAAGGCATAAACAACTCAGGTATTTGCTGTTTAGTGACATCTTTGTTTGTCAAGTCAGTGAACATTCTCTTAGCAACTTGAAAAGGCTGAATCACATCAGCTTCATCAATTGGAATGTTAGGCACACATGCAGTAAATAGCAATTGACAAAAACGAGCAAAATAAACAGTAGTAGACTCAGACAATCGCTCTCCCAAGTTCATTAGTACTAGTCTACCAAAATCGAAGTTACCTCCATATAGTAGAGCATGACCAATTTGGAGAGTATCCAGAGGCAGTGCATCCCAGTTTGTTGTCTTCTTGCCAAAAGCCCTTGTTATACAATCGAAGAAGAAACTCCATTCCTTTCTCAAACTTGGTCGTCTCAAAGACCCTATTTTATTCAAGTTTCCTGCACATCCAATTTGTTCCAACATTGTCCTCAATCGATCATGACCAACAACACTGTAAGAAGTGTGTGTCTCAAAGTCCAATGCATCCCTAACAGTAGTTGGAGTAATGATATACTCTGATTCTTCATGAGTGAAAATGATTATTGGAGTGCCAGACTCTCCTCCATCATCATATTCAGAGTTTGTCCAGAAAGTAGCAATCTGTGAAGCAGATAGTGTTGGTGGTGCAGTTAGAGCCGTCCCTATCTCAGAATCGTTCAAGAAGTTTTGAAACAAATGAAACGCCTGTGGAGCATTTTCATTCTCTAATGGTGCTGCATAGTTACTAGGGAGAAAAACTAACCCTGCTGCATCAAACGCTTTAGTTGCCATTAGTTACAAGATACGAAGATATTCAGAGAAAAGATGTGTATGCACTGTAAGTGTTTATCAAAAAGTGAAGGAGAGAATAAGAGAAGTGTGAAAATGAATGAGTATGTAAGTAACTGTGAGTGGGTGAATGTGAATCGATATGGAGTGAGAGACTAAAGACGATTAGAGTAAAATTAAAACTCAATCGTTTATTTAGTAAAAGCGCGCAACTGTTGTAGAGTAGTGTGTGAGTGGGACACAATCATGGGACACGTGTCAAACAGCCAATGGATCACTTAATAATTACCGCTGTTATTCCTATAATCACGACACTTAGACACATTAACACTAATTAACAGTTGTCAACTACCCCAATTACTCCAAAATAGTCAAATCATCTCAATAAGACTTTACCTCAGAGTACTTAACACAACTCTACAGTGTTTACCAATTTTCCAACTTTATCACTAAAACCCTTTCAAAAATTGCACAGTTGTGAATTGTGTTTGTGTGAAGCAGAGTTTACCATAATCAATTTTTAAAGCATCTAATATTTCATAAAATCCATAACAAACAATCAATAAACACTGAATGCACAAACTCTCATATTAAACACTGATTGTTTGATGAATGCTAAACTCTGTAGTTACTGTAATACAGAAATCTGAAAACTTCCATTCCCTTTGATGTCCATGATTATCCAAGTAAGCACACAGTCTTTAAAGACAAAAAGATCAAGAGATAGAAATCAGAGTTTCATTCAGTGAATAACAGTCATGAACTGGATAATCTCACAAACTCTCAAACACACAGGTGTTTAGGTGAAGTGTTTACACTCACATTCAATCAGAAATAGCAGAATCTACCATATGCTTGAATGTCCACCAATTCTACACTACTTTGAGTACATGTATTCACAAATCAAAAGGACTTTATTCAGGGTTGGAATGAGATAAGATCAAACAGATGAAAAAGATATTTTATTCATGAGTGAATATCAAGCTGAACATTTCAGTAGATCAAAGTGTTCAGTCACACTGTTAGTAAATATTTATACAAGATCAGTATATATGCCCCCTTTTTTTTTTATTATTTTATTTATTTATTTATTTTTATTTAGCATATATACTGAGTAAACTTTTTCTTTTCTTGAGAAACACTCATCTGTTTGAAAAAAAATATTTAACTGCTCTTAACACTTCAGAGTATAGGAAAAATGAGCAGTTAATAAGGCTCAAAGGGGTTTACTAAGGATGGAATTTATGAACAGTGTTTATACAGTGTTTGTACAATGTTCAAAAGAATTTTGAACAGTGTTTGAAAGAATGGTAAATCCTATTGCCTTTATCATTTTCATGCACACACATATCATGTAGTCTCAAAATGGTTTAATACAAGTTCTAGAGAAACATACTACCTGATGAATATCACACAACAATAAATACTGATTGATAGAAAATGTATCAATCACTGATTTGGCTCAAACTCTCACAGGGTGTAAACATGAGTCTGAACTCACCAAACTAATCACTGACACATCTCAAGTTTTATGATTTTCACAAGTACAAACAAGGAATCATCATGAGCCATACCTTTGGAAACAGAATGTCACTTATCAGAGTTTAGAGTTCATCAATAACCAAAATTATTTATGAGTGGCCATGCACACAATATTCATAGACTCAGAGTTTAGGACTGAATAAACTAAGAGATGCTATAAATATGAAACAGTATCATGCTGTGTTGATTTACTGCACAAAGTCTGATTAGATTACAGTGACTCAGAAAGAATCATGATTTATTTACTGAGAATCATGCTTCATACATATTTCTTCATTGGTGTTTTCATTCAGACAATAATCAATTCTGAACTCACTGAGTGTATCTAACATGTTAACAGTGTTTAACAGACAGACATGCTGACAGAGTTTAAAACTAAGGTTCACATAGCACTTAACAATTTACAGAAAACATGAGCAATATATATTAGAGATAAGTCTTGAGTCTAACCAACATCTCTAGTCAAAACTAGAGACCATTCCTAGTTCATTGACCAGTCTTGTAAATGTAGCTTCACTCAATGGCTTGGTGAAGATATCTGCAAGTTGTTGTTCTGTAGACACAAAGTGAAGCTCAATGTTGCCTTCCTCTACATGCTCTCTGATGAAGTGATACCTTATGCTGATGTGCTTTGTCATTGAATGTTGTACTGGATTACCTGTCATTGCAATAGCACTTTGATTATCACAGTAAATAGGTATCTTGGTATACCTTAATCCATAATCCAGCAGTTGATTCTTCATCCATAAAATCTGTGCACAACAGCTACCAGCAGCAATATACTCTGCTTCAGCTGTAGATGTAGATATTGACTTCTGTTTCTTGCTGTACCAGGAAACAAGTCTGTCACCCAGAAATTGACAACTTCCACTGGTGCTTTTTCTGTCTATCTTACATCCAGCAAAGTCTGCATCAGAGTAACCAAGAAGTTTAAACTCTGATTCTCTTGGATACCATAGCCCCAAAGTTATAGTGCCCTTGAGGTACTTGAATATCCTCTTTACTGCTGTTAAATGTGGTTCTCTTGGATCTGCCTGGAACCTTGCACACAAGCAAGTTGCATACATGATATCAGGTCTGCTAGCTGTCAAATAGAGCAAGGAACCAATCATTCCTCTGTAACTTGTCATATCTACTGATGACCCTGCATCTTTGTCCAATTTTGTTGCAGTTGCCATGGGAGTTGTTGCAGATGAACAATCAAGCATACCAAATTTCTTGAGAAGGTTTCTGGTATATTTTGCTTGATTTATGAAAATTCCATCATCTGTTTGCTTCACCTGTAGGCCTAGAAAATAACTAAGCTCTCCCATCATACTCATTTGATATCTTGACTGCATGAGTTTGGCAAATTTCTTACAGAGTTTATCATTAGTAGACCCAAAAATGATGTCATCCACATATATCTGAACTAAAAGCAAGTCACTACCATTTTGGAAGTAAAACAGAGTTTTGTCAATAGTACCTCTGTGAAATCCACTTTCTAGTAGAAATTTGGCAAGGGTTTCATACCATGCCCTTGGTGCCTGCTTAAGTCCATAGAGAGCCTTGTCTAACCTGTAGACATAATCTGGATATTTTGGGTCTACAAACCCTGGTGGTTGTTCCACAAACACTTCTTCTTCAAGTTTTCCATTCAAAAATGCACTTTTCACATCCATCTGAAACACTTTGAATTTCTTATGAGAGGCATATGCTAGAAAAATTCTGATTGCCTCCAATCTAGCCACTGGTGCAAATGTTTCATCATAGTCTATTCCTTCCTGTTGTGAATAGCCTTTTGCAACCAGTCTTGCCTTGTTCCTTGTGATAACACCTTCACTGTCAGTTTTATTCCTGAAAACCCATTTAGTACCAACAATGGATCTGTTCTTGGGCCTTGGTACAAGTGTCCACACTTCATTTCTTTCAAATTCATTTAGCTCTTCTTGCATTGCTGTTATCCAGTCAGCATCTTTAAGAGCTTCTTCCACTTTCTTTGGCTCAGATTGTGACAAGAATGCATGAAAAAGACATTCATTTGTTGTTGCACTTCTTGTCCTTACTTTTGCATCTGGATCACCAATAATCAAATCAGGTGTGTGAGATTTAGTCCATTTTCTTGCAGAAGGCAAATTGCTTCTGTCATCATGTGATCCTCCCCCTTGATCCATGCTCTCCTGATTTTCTTGGTGTCTTTCTTCATTTTCAGATGCTCCCCCTGAATGTGACTGCTCAGAATTTGAATGATCAGAGTTTGAATCAACAGTGTTTGATTCAGAGTTATCATTTGAGTCACTATCAGTGTTTGAAATATCACTTTGATGTGATTCTTCATGCTCCCCCTCAACTGGCTCTTCCCTAGTTTCTGATTGGAAAGATTCTTCAGTATTTACCAGTAGAGGTTCAGAGTTTAGATCAACAGAGTTTGACACATCAGTCTGATCAGAGTTTACTTTTTCAGAGAATAAATCTTCATTTTCAAAGTGCAGTTGATCATGTTCATTTACATCTTCAAGTCCAGTTATTTTCTTGTCATCAAATGACACATGAATTGATTCCATGATCACTCTAGTTCTCAGATTATAAACTCTGAATGCCTTTGTTGACAGTGGATAGCCAACAAAAATTCCTTCATCTACCTTTAGGTCAAACTTAGTCAACTGTTCAGGATGAGTCTTCAACACAAAGCACTTGCATCCAAAAATATGAAAATATTTTAGATTTGGCTTTTTCTTCTTCACCATTTCATATGGTGTTTTACCATGCTTGTTAATCAGTGTTGCATTTTGAGTAAAACAAGCAGTTTGAACTGCTTCTGCCCAGAAATATGTTGGCAACTTTGCTTCATCTAGCATGGTTCTGGCAGCTTCTATCAAGGTTCTATTCTTCCTCTCCACTACACCATTTTGTTGTGGAGTTCCAGGTGCAGAAAACTCTTGTTTTATCCCTTTACTCTTGCAAAATTCTTCCATAGATGAATTCCTGAACTCAGTTCCATTGTCACTTCTGATTATCTTCACTTGATGCTCTGACCCTTTTTCCAGTTGGATTACATGTTCTGTCAGTGTTAATGCAGTTTCATCCTTCTTTGCAAGAAAATATACCCATGTGAATCTGGTATATTCATCAACAATGACTAATGCATATTTCTTCTTTCCAAGAGACATCACATTCACTGGACCAAAAAGATCAACATGTAGTAGATGATAAGGATCAATAATTGAAGACTCAGATTTGTTTTTGAAAGATGTTTTTCTCTGTTTGGCCTTTTGACAAGAATCACACAGTCCTTCTACATTCAACAAGGACTTTGGTAGACCTCTTACAAGATCATTCTTGATTAGCTCATTGATGTTGTTCAGGTTCAAATGAGAGAGTTTCTTGTGCCATTTCCAACTCTCTTCACTGGACATTCTTGTAGACAGACACACTGCTTTGCCATCAGTGTTTGTTGACAATTTGATTTCATAGATGTTATTGTGTCTGTTTCCAACTAGAGCAACTTTCCCTGTAGATTTACTGATCACTTGACAATATTCAGGCTGAAAATCTACATGATATCCTCTGTCACAGATTTGACTCACAGATAGCAAATCATGCTTGAGTCCTGGAACAAGAGCTACATTTGTGATGATGACATTTCCAAGATTAATATTGCCATATCCCAGTGTATGTCCTATGTTGCCATCTCCATAGGAAACTTCTGGGCCAGCCTTCTCCTCAAACTCTGATAGCAGGGCTTTATTTCCTGTCATGTGTCCTGAACATCCACTGTCCACGACTAGGGTACTAACCCTGTTGCCCTGCAATCACAAACAATCACTGATTATTAGTTTTAAGGATCCAGACTTGCTTGGATCCTTTGGCTTTCTTAATTCTGTTAACTTTTGCAGCGGAATTCACATTAACAGAGTTTAAGCTAACTTTTTCAGAGTTTAAATTTGCAGAGTTTACTTTAACCCATTTCAAATTTGGCTTGGGTTCATAGTAATTATAGTAAATAGCATGATAATCTCTGCAAGTGTAAATAGAATGCCAAGTACTTCCACAGTGTTTGCATAAAGTCTGTGGTCTAGTTCTCACATAATCACTCTTTACTGCAGTTTTAGAGGGCAAAGAATTAATGTTCTTATTCTTACTGCAGAAACTAGCAAGATGATTAGTGCTACCACAATTAAAGCATGTTTTTCTAGGAGCTAATGAAGCAAGCATTGGCTTAATTCCTGATGTGATGCCTACTTTTCCATTTTTGTTTTTCTTAGGCAATCTCTGTTTGTTGACAGATTTTATCTCCTTAAGCTTATGCTTGAGTTGTTTATCTGTCATTAAACCAATGTTAGCTTCTTTAACAAAAGTTTTAGCATATGACTCCTTAACAGCCTTTTTCTGTGCTTCAGTCTTAGGTCCACCTGTTCCCATGACATTACCTTCAGATGAACAATGTGGTCTTTTCTTTACCTGATTTTCAAATCTAAGTTCATCTCCTACAGAGTAACCTAGACCTACTGTATCTGACTGAAACACTTCTTGAGTGTCTTTACCAGAGTGTGTCCAAGTTTTAATGATGTGTTTAGTATCCTCCAATTCTGATTCTAGTTGCTTATACTTACCTAGCAACTCATGTTCAATAAACACTGCATCATCTCTCTCTCTTTGAATTTTATTCATGTTCTCTAACTGTTCCTCAATAAGTTTATTTCTTTCTTTGAGTTGAGAACACTCAGACTTTATCCTCTCATTTTCTAAAGTCTGATCCCTATAACTGATATGCAATGCTTTAAGATAAATTCTCAATTCAGTTATATTATCAGTGTTATAAGCATAGGTAGTTGGAGGTACCTTGAGATCATCATTTTCAGTCTGAGTAGTAGCCATGAGAGCATAGTTGACTTCCTCATCTGAATCTGAAGTGTCTGCCCAATCTCTGCCTTTAGTGTAGAGTGCCTTTTCAGTTTTACCCTTCTTGCACTCAGGAGCATAGTGACCCATCTCCTTACACTTGTAGCATTGAATTTCAGACTTATCTTTCTTACCAGATTTGAAGTCCTTTCCCTCAGATTTCTTGAAATTCTTCTTGTCAGACTTTGAGTAGTCCTTGGAGAATCTCTTTCCCTTCTTGAAGTTCTTGTATCCCATCTTCTTGAAGGTCTTTACCATCAATGCAGCCATTTGCATCATTTCCTCATCATCTTCAGAATCAGATGAACCATCTGTGTTTGAGTCAACATCAGTGTTTGATGACTCATTCTCTGAATGGATGACTAAGGCTTTCCCTTTTGCTTTTCTCCTTGATGCCTCCTTCTTTGATGGTTTCTCCTCAACCTTGAGTGCAACAGACTTTGACTTTCTACTTGATCTTTTGTTTCTCTGCTCCAATTCCAATTCATGGGTTTTGAGCAGCCCATAAATTTCATCAATCTCTGTCTCACCAAGTTCATAATTATCTCTAATAGTGGTTGTTTTCACATCCCACTTTTCAGGTAGAGAAAGAAGAAACTTGAGATTTGAGTCTTCTAAATCATACTCTTTGTTAACCAATGACAAATCATTGAGCAGTTTACAGAATCTGTCAAATGTTTCTGTCATGGTTTCATCAGACTTTGCCTCAAAGTGCTCATACTCCTGAGTGAGTATGTTTCTTCTGTTTTTCTTGATTGCAGGAGTTCCTTGACACCTAACTTCAAGTGCATCCCATATTTCCTTTGCAGTTGTGCAATTAATCACTTTATTAGACATAACATTGTCTAATGCACTGTGAAGTAAATGTCTCACTTTTGCATCCTTTGCAATAGATGAAAGATCCTCAGCAGTCAGATCTTTCTTTTCCTTTGGAATGACCTTTGCCTCCTCACCAGCAGCAGCAACAGATAATTTTGTTGGTTTGTGAGGACCTTCATATATTCTATCAAGGTATTCTGGATCTGTAGCCTCCAGAAACATGGTCATTTTCACCTTCCAAATTGCATACTCTGATGGCCTAAGTATAGGAACCCTAATTGTCTCATACCTACTAACAGTAGTAGGGGCTTTCTCAGATGGTGGAGGTATCTCTGCCATTGATTACTTTTGTGTTTGGATCTTTAACTGTAATAAAGTAACAGATTAGGCTCTGATACCACTTGTTAGGTCGAATACACAATAAGCAATCAAATACTGTATGAGTAACTTAACAAGAACACACTGTGTAACAATTAAAAACTGTTTGGAATTAATAATTCCTCTCTCAGTGATGTAAATATCACAGAGAGCTGCTTAGGTTACAATCAAAAGATTTCTCAATGTTCGACTACCCTTCTAGGGTTAACCTAACTGTATTTATAGAACATACAGCTTCGTACAATCTGTAACTGATACTCCTAAAATCAAGCTATACAATTGATATCAATCACGATTGCTTCAGTCTTCCAAGTCAACTCAATCTCTTTGACAGCTTTCCAATCTTCAAAGATATTGCTTCCATATTTATCAATCTTCAAACACTGTTGACTCTTCAGACAATACCGCTACAGAGTTTAACAAACTCTGTTTGCGCTTCCAGTTAGTGTTTAATCAAACTCTGACTGCTTCCAGCTAAACTCTGTTTTCTGACTTTAGCTTCCAAACACTGTTTTCATCAATCATTTCTAACATACTCCCTCCGTCCCACCCATTTCTTGACATAAAAATTACGTATTTGACATGCATTTTAAGATGCATTTTAATGATAGTTCTATAACTTATTTTTGATATTTTCTTTTTTTTTTTGTATAAAAATAGGATTGTTCTATTTTTATACAAAAAAAGAAAATATCAAAAATAAGTTATAGGACTATCATTAAAATGCACCTTAAAATCCGTGCCGAAAATTGGTCCGCGCATGTAAAGAATTACATGAGACGGAGGAAGTATATATATTTTTTTAAATAGTAAAAAAAATGAACTGACAGATTTTATTAATAGCTTATAAAATCTGTTACAAAACAAAAATCTACTCTCACAAGAAGTACATAATTCTTGAGCGCTGCTAGGTAAGAAGTGGAACACATAAAATGTAAAGCTATCATGTGTTTATGTATCACACAGCTACACAAACAATATATCAAGTTAATGATTACAAGTATTAACGAAACTATTCTTTATTATCTTCCGTTGGGATTTAGCTAATAAACTGTGATAAATCAATCTGCAAATCACTTGAATTAATCATCTTTTGATTTGTTGGGATTTAGCTATTAAACTCTGATCAGTCTTCAAACTCTAATCAGTGTAGACTCTAATGTTTACACGCTGACATCATGCGCTGACATCATACTTTTATAAGCTAAACTTTGATAAACATACTTTAACAACATCATTTTTAACAGTAAACTACACATAGGTAATCCTACTCCTTTTTATCGACTACAATAAAATCATGAATTTTATGTTTTTTTTTCAAAATAATAATTTTTAAAATTTCATTTTCTAAATTAATATGGTTTGAAACTGATGTGGTGAAAATGTGACATTTAATTTATCGCAAGCGCACGATCATCGTTTTAGTATTTATGATTCGTTCCACAGAGACTATTTATTTTTCGCACAACCTTAATTTCTAATTTAGGCGAACTAGAGCAATTTTGGGTTTTGGAAAATTTGATTTTATAATACTTAATTAGTAAAAGGAAATTTAATCAACATTTAAAAGAAAACTAAATTAATCTATTCTAAACTAAAAACTAAATTTTGAATTTTCACTAATTAAATTAAAATTTGATTTTATTTACAGAAAATTTTAATAAAAATTCGGCATGCTTTATATTAGAAATTAACTAGCTGCTACACAAAATCGAAACAATAAAAGACATCCACTTGGCAATAACTCAGTAAACAACCAACTTCCAACTCAACCAATGTACAGAAATTTACCAAATCTCGAAAACAAACACACAAAAACTCTTTGAAAAACTAGCAAAAACAGAGTCAGCTGCAAAACTCGAAAACCCAACTACTAGAAGCAACATTCCACGCATAAGATTCACTTAGAATTACAAAACTTAACTTCAACTGTCTTAAAAACGAACTCGGTAACAAAACCGAAGAACACAACGAGCATTGCAGATAAATTAGAACTGAAAGAACTACTCGACTCAAACAAACTTACGAACACAGTTAAGCATCGACTAACAAAGATCACAACACTCCGAACTGGACTCGGCAACTAGTTTGCAACTCAGCCAAACGACTCGCAGAAACGTGGTAAAAACACAAACAGATTCGACTTGGTACCAGAACCAGCACATTGCACCAATTCTAAAATGATTCCATAACAAACAACTCAGCTATAACCCAGCGAACTCGCGACTCAGACACGCAACTCGGCAACCACAAGACTCGCACAACCATTCACGAACCGAACAAAACAGATACGGAGAAAATTGTAAAACTCGATCAATTAATTCGAACAAGCATCAACTCAACGAAAACTCGAGGCAAACCAGAAAATGAACTCAGAAAACACCAACAGTGACATCGAATCTCAGCAAACATAACAACGAACACCACTAAAACCGAGTTAACTCGGTACATACAAACTCGAAGCAACTCGATTGCAAACTACAAAGCTAAATGAAAGCCCAGTGAACGCCAATTACACAGCATCACAAATCACACAAAAATGCATACAATCTTTGAATGAAACTCGGTAACTCGCTATAGCTCAGTGATTACAAAAAAAAATGGCACAAATATTCGACCAATGGCAATAACAAAATCAACCGAGAAATTAACGAATAGGAAGGGGAATGAGGGTTTTCGGGGGTAACGAAGAAGAAAGAATAGGAGGGGAGAGCATTTGTGCGAAAAGATAAGAGAGAGAGGAAGAGGAAAATGGGAAGATGGAGGAGAGGGACAAATGGCGATGGTTGTTTACAGGAACGAAGAAGACGATGGAGATAGATAGGGGAATGGGTGTATTCGAAGAAGAGAGATTTAGATGGGTTTGTAGGTTTGATGAAAGGGAAGAGCAAAATAAACAGGGGATAAGGGAGATTGGTTTTTCAGCGGAGAGAAAAGACAGGGGATGCTACTACTGAAAATATATAAAAACCGGAAATAAGTACCGAAAATTAAACTAATATTATTGTTTCATTTTTTTTAAAACATAAAATACAAAAATTAGATCTGCAATTAACAAAAATAAAAACCCACAATAAAATTGAAATTTAAAGGGGTACAATTACAATTATTAACTAAAAGCAAGGAAATGAAATCGTTACTTTCGACCCCCAAGTGGTTAGCTTTCGCTACTTTGGCCACTAGTCGGATTTACGAAAATGACGAAATTAAATCCGAGATGAAAACAAATTTAAAGGAAATAAAAATTTTGCATTAATAAAATAAAGGGTTTACAAGACTTGAAAATTACTACAAAATTAAAGATGGAGGTTACACTACTAAATTTAAGCTACTGCAAACTAAAACTAAGATGTGAATGAAAGCAAAAAGGAATTGGCAAAAGGAAGAAATCAAAGCAAAAGTGCTCTGCTTGGGAGTTGTCTCCCCGTGTCTGTCTTTTCTGTTTCTCTAACTGAATTTATAGGCCAGCTCCTTATCTCTGTTTTCAGCATTGGCTGCTTCATTCACATGCCAATTTTGACAATTTCCATGCTTCAATTTTTCTTCTTTTGAAAAGCTAACCACCTTTGACATTTATTAATATGATGTGACTACCGGGGTGTGTTTGAAATATTCATTTTTGCTCCAAGCTCCTAATTCCTTTTTTTCATTTTCTTTTATTATTGCACTTTTTCCTTATCTTTTCTCCTTCTTTGCACTTTATTTCTTTATTTTGTCATTTCTTTATTTTTCACGAATTTCCTGAAATGCAACAAAATAATTTATTAAAATACGAATTCAAGCAATAAATAAGCAATAAAAATATGCAAAATTATGCACTAAACAAATGCCCCCATACCTATCTTTTGCTCGTCCTCGAGTAAAACAAAAAGAAACAATACAGAATAAAAACCTATACTCACTATCGTAGGAATCACGGGTAATTTTAGGTTTACCAACCTGTTAAACCCATAGACGATCTCTACAGGAAGAGTGCTATCTCCTAAGGGTTTACAGAAGATATACCCATAAAATCTATTTTTTTCTGCCAAGTCTCAAGTATGCAACATATCATAGTACTCCACACAAGTCAACCTCAATTGCACAATATTGAAAGTCTGTTCACTTACACATCATATGTACAAGACTATCCAAGTAAGCACACAGTCTGGATAGACAAAAAGACCATGAAATATATATCAATGCCGCATTCAATGAGTAACATGATATGGATTGAAAATCTCACATAACTCTCAAATCACACAAGTGTTTAGGTGAAGTGTATTCGCTCAAGTTCAATCAATTAAGTCATGTGCTACCATATGCTTGGTTGTCCACCAAATCTCCACTACTTTGAATACATGCATGCACAAATCAAAAGGTCTTTGTTAAAGGTTGTAACGTGGCTTAGGTGAAGGGTAGGGAATCAAGAAAAAGGCTGACAAGTGGCTAACTCGAAAAACTAATAGAGCACAATGTTCATTTTTAATTAAAGCACTCAACATGAAATTTCGATCATGTAAAAGGTGATCAGACTCTCACAAGCATTAAACCCCAAGCACATATTGCCATGTACTTTTCCATTTTCATATTGCACAAACCAATGAACATAACGCTACTTGACCTTTTATTCTATTTTTTTTTCCCTTTTTTTAAGCAAATTTTCACACTTTAACAAAGAAATCCCCACACTATGCACTCACCAACCCCCAAATGAATCAAAATGCTCTACTAGTAAATCAAGAGAGAAATAAACAAGTAGGATCAAGAATCTAGATTGGTGATACACAAAAATAACGGATAAAAAGCTCAACGGGGTTCACTAGGGATAATTGATTCAAGGGTACTGTTTGGATAAATGCGGTTAATCCTAGTGCCTTTATGCATACAGATATCATGTAATCTCAAAATGGTTTAAAGCAAGTTCTAGAGCAACATGCCAAATGATGAACTACATACAACAATAAAATTTGATCGATATAAAATGTACCAATCATAAATTAGGCTCAAGATCTCACAAGGTGAAAGCATATTTTAGTACTCACTAAACTTGACAAAGACACATCTCAAGTTTTATAATTTTCGCAAGCACGTACAAGGAATCATCAAGTAACAAATAACTTTCAGAGATATGACATGTCAAATAATCATGCAAAATAAGCTCACAAGATGTGTACCTATCCCTGTTAACACACTATGAGACGAGACAATTAATTTTCTAATTTTCAATTTTTTTGGATTTTTCAATTTTTATGTATTTACACTAAAACCCTCCCCCATACCTAAATCATGCATTGTCCTCAATGTATGCAAATGTAACAGAAATGACAAATGAGAATGAGGACATAATACCTGATAAGGGATGACGGAGATGAACAAACAACAAATTAATACGACCCACATACACAATTCCTCCCCCATACCTGGAGTTCACGAGGGGAGGTAAAGAAACAAAAGTGAATCAGCCGATTCCGGTAGGAAAATTTGGATGAAGCTGTGAGAAAAATTCAAGACATTTTTGAAAATTTGGATTAGAACAAATTTTCTCCAGCAACATAGGATCATACAACCTATTAGGACAAGAATCATTAGTGTCTTCCCTAAACCAACTTGAGGCTTCTTTATTTTGTTTAAGCAGATTAGGGACAATGAAAGTCTGGTTCGAGGTCGAATCACTAGGACTGACAAAAGGCGAGGGTCCGGTATCTCTTAAAGGCTGTTGATCAAACTCGGGATGATACAAAATCAAGTCAAATGCAGGTGGATGTGGTACAACGGGACTCTCAATGATAGGCTCACTACTAAAAATCTCGGATGGGATCTCCCACGGAGAACAAATCGCCTCTAACTCTCTCAACATCTCTTCAGAAGTCATATCCCTTAACGAATCAGCATACTCCCGGGTAGATTCTTGGTTGACTTTGAAATCCTCAACGAGGAGAGACTCAATCTCACTATCTTCGAAACTAGACCATGTGACAAATTTGTTGACAATGTTAACCCCTATTGATGGTTCATAAAGCTCATTGGGTTCTTTTCCGACATTAAAAATGTTAAGGTCAATGGTCATGTTTCTGAAAGTGAGTTTCATCGAACCATTCCTAAAATTGATTAAGGCATAAGATGTAGCAAGAAAAGGTCTTCCTAAAATGACAGGAATTTGGTTCTTGGGATTCGTTACGGGTTGAGTCTCGAGAACAACAAAGTCAACCGGGAAGATAAAATCACCAACCTTAATTAAGACATCTTCAATTATTCCCTTAGGCATTTTTACAGAATAATCAGCTAATTGAAGCATCATGTTTGTCTTCTTAAGGTCCCCTAACCCTAGGGCTTGATAAACATAAAATGGAAGAAGATTCACGCTCGCTCCTAAGTCCAGTAAAGCTTTATCCACAAAGGTATCGCCTATGACACATGAAATTGTAGGACAACCGGGGTCCTTATATTTCACGGGAATTTGATTTGAAAGAATTGAACTCACATGAGATGTTAAAAAGGCTTTTTTAGGGACATGGGTGGATCGCTTATGAGTACACAAATCTTTTAGACACTTGGCATATGAAGGAATTTGTTGAATGGCATCTAAAAGAGGAATGTTTATCTCGACTTGCTTAAAGACTTCCAAAATCTTGTCTACTTGAGCCAATTGCTTAGGAAGGAGGAGTCTTTGAGGATACGGAGCTTTTGGCTTAAATACTCGCTCATTAGACACATCGGGAAGGGATTTTGGATGTGGAGTATCAATCGAAGATTTGGCAGGTAAAGAGGAGAAGGTGTTTGCGAAAATGAGGAAGGTTTATGAGAAGATTCTGTTGAATCAGGAGTTGAATGATAAATGTTGGGGTCAGATTCAACATTTGACTCTTCCTCTTTTTCTGGAGTCTCGACACCTACTTGATTGTCAACTTGCTTCCCCGACCTTAGAGAAATTATGGCATTAATACTTTCAGGAGGTCTTTGGTTGAGGGGGAATCTAGGGTTTACCTCAAGTTGACTTGGAAATTTATTCTTCTCACGCTCGCTCATGGTGTTGGCTAATTGACTCACTTGAACTTCTAACTTAGATATGGCTTGAGTACTAGCGTTCAAAATTTGCCTATCTTGAGTCATGGTTTGCATGAAGGCTTGTTGAGATTGAGTCAAATTAGTTGTTGTTTTTACAAGCGCATCAAGGCTCTTTTCCAAAGAATTAAGTCTCTTATCTAACTCCTGAAAGCCGGGAGGATGGGCGGGTGTTTGAGTCAGAATAGGACCGTGATTTTGAGTCAGGTTTGGGAAAGATCCTTGGTTTGGAGGTGAGTAAGAATTCTGATTGGGCCTTTGAAAAGAAGGTTGAAAAGAAGGTGGAGGAGATTGGTAATTTTGGCCCTGGTTCCATGAGAAATTTGGGTGATTCTTTCAACCAGGATTGTATGTAGGTGCAAAAGGGTCATTCCTAGGATTTGGTTGAAACACCGCATTGACTTGTTGAAAATCTGGGAAACTTTGCATCCCTTGATTCGGGTACGTAGACATGTGTGAGGGGCCGCTATGCGTTTCTAGGGCTTCGAGTCATCTAGTAAGGGTGGCTAACTTTGCATCGGTTGCAATGTTGCTTCCAATTGAATGCAAACCCCTAGAAGATGAACTAGACGATTCGGTTGACTTATTTGGTTCGCTAGTGGACTCCCACAACATTGTCTTTTCGGCTAATTCCTCGAAAAATTCCCACCCTTCGTCTTCGTCTTTCTCCTTGAATTTCCCTTGGCACATAGATTCCAACAATGCAGTTGTTGAACCATCTAAGGCCTCGTACACAATCTTACAGAGCCTCCATTTTTCGATTCCGTGGTGGGGACATTGAGATAAAAGATTTTTAAAGCGGTCAAAACAAGTCCAAAATAGTTCGTTGTGTTTTTGACAAAATTAATTAATCTCATTCGTGAGTTTCGTAGTCTTGTGGCTTGGAAAATATTTTTTAAGAAAGATGACTACGAAACCCTCCCACGTGGAAATCGAATTAACGGGAAGACTATACAACCATTTCTTAGCGTTTTCTTTCAAAGCGAAGTTGATAAGTCTAAGCCTAATGGAGTCCTCAGAAAGTTGTTGGAGTTTTTGCAATGCGCAAACCTCCTCGAATTCATGAAGGAAAAGATACGGATCCTCACCCTCGCTCCTGGTGAATTTATGTAGCATATTAATAAAGTGGGCTTTAATCTCAAAATTATTACCAGTAACGGGAGGAAGAGTGATACACGAGGGTTGAGCAGAATGGGTGGGATAGCAACGGTCCTTAAGAGACATGGCAATGGTTACTATTGGTTCGGTAATTTCTAAAGATTCGGAATCAGACGAGGTTGAAATCTCAAATGATCTCTAGTCTAGCAGAATTATCCCTAAACCAAGTAGTTCGCATAAACCACGAAAAGAGACACGTAGCGAGTAGTGCGAAAAATTGAACACACAAAAGAAAGGGTGAAAAATCAAAAGAAAAATTATAAATCTAGGTTCCTTAATAAAATAAACTAGACCTTGCTCCTACCTTTAAGACACACTAAAAATTCCGTAAATTAAGAATTATTCAGACCGATTCGGCCAGATTAGAGCAGGCATTGCCAAGAGGCCAAACTCGTCACTTAGACACCGAATCTTAACAGCCAGGCGAACCTTAGACACTGAATGTCGAGAATAAGTCATAATTATGTTTATTTTTAGGCACCTTTCTAATTGAGAGCGAAATCCTAGGGGCAAATGTCTAATTAATTTTATTAAAAGTTTATTAAAATGAATGTAACAAACAACGATATATATACAAAAATGGTAAACAATTATGGATGCTTACACTATGTGTCCTAAATTAAAGAAAAGAAAAATTTAACGTACCTTGGGGTCCTCCAGCGATCACCGCAATTTATAAGGTACGAAAAATTAAAAACAAAGAAATAAAAATCTAGATGATGTGCTCCTAGGTGATTAAATGCATGATGCAACAATTATGTATTTATAACTAATTTTTTTGGATTTTTTTTCAATTTTCATTTTTATTTTTCTTTTATTTTTCTTTTTTTTTTTTGTGATTTTCTAAAATAAAAAGGCGAAAAGAGTGAGATACGGGTTACCGAAGCATGCTTCCAAAAATTCCTATTTATTCCAAGCTCCGTGAGAAGATTCCCGAAATTTCAAACTTTCCTAAAAAAACGAAATAAAAATGAGACAAGTAAAACTAATCCGAAAAATTAAAAATTAAGGCGCGAAAAAAATTATAGTCCCCGATAGCGGCGCCAAAAACTTGATGTGGTAAAAATGTGACATTTAATTTATCGCAAGCGCACGATCATCGTTTTAGTATTTATGATTCGTTCCATAGAGACTATATATTTTTCGCACAACCTTATTTCTAATTTAGGCGAACTAGAGCAATTTTGGGTTTTGGAAAATTTGATTTTATAATACTTAATTAGTAAAAGGAAATTTAATCAACATTTAAAAGAAAACTAAATTAATCTATTCTAAACTAAAAACTAAATTTTGAATTTTCACTAATTAAATTAAAATTTGATTTTATTTACAGAAAATTTTAATAAAAATTCGGCATGCTTTATATTAGAAATTAACTAGCTGCTACACAAAATCGAAACAATAAAAGACATCCACTTGGCAATAACTCAGTAAACAACCAACTTCCAACTCAACCAATGTACATAAATTTACCAAATCTCGAAAACAAACACACAAAAACTCTTTGAAAAACTAGCAAAAACAGACTCAGCTACAAAACTCGAAAACCCAACTACTAGAAGCAACATTCCACGCATAAGATTCACTTAGAATTACAAAACTTAACTTCATCTGTCTTAAAAACGAACTCGGTAACAAAACCGAAGAACACAACGAGCATTGCAGATAAATTAGAACTGAAAGAACTACTCGACTCAAACAAACTTACGAACACAGTTAAGCATCGACTAACAAAGATCACAACACTCCGAACTGGACTAAACTGGACTCGGCAACTAGTTTGAAACTCAGCCAAACGACTCGCAGAAACGTGGTAAAAACACAAACAGATTCGACTTGGTACCAGAACCAGCACATTGCACCAATTCTAAAATGATTCCATAACAAACAACTCAGCTATAACCCAGCGAACTCGCGACTCAGACACGCAACTCGGCAGCCACAAGACTCACACACCCATTCATGAACCGAACAAAACAGATACGGAGAAAATTGTAAAACTCTATCAATTAATTCGAACAAGCAGCAACTCAACGAAAACTCGAGGCAAACCAGAAAATGAACTCAGAAAACACCAACAGTGACATCGAATCTCAGCAAACATAACAACGAACACCACTAAAACCGAGTTAACTCGGTACATACAAACTCGAAGCAACTCGATCGCAAACTACAAAGCTAAATGAAAGCCCAGTGAACGCCAATTACACAACATCACAAATCACACAAAAATGCATACAATCTTTGAATGAAACTCGGTAACTCGCTATAGCTCAGTGATTACAAAAAAAAATGGCACAAATATTCGACCAATGGCAATAACAAAATCAACCGAGAAATTAACGAATAGGAAGGGGAATGAGGGTTTTCGGGGGTAACGAAGAAGAAAGAATAGGAGGGGAGAGCATTTGTGCGAAAAGATAAGAGAGAGAGGAAGAGGAAAATGGGAAGATGGAGGAGAGGGACAAATGGCGATGGTTGTTTACGGGAACGAAGAAGACGATGGAGATAGATAGGGGAATGGGTGTGTTCGAAGAAGAGAGATTTAGATGGGTTTGTAGGTTTGATGAAAGGGAAGAGCAAAATAAACAGGGGATAAGGGAGATTGGTTTTTCAGCGGAGAGAAAAGACAGGGGATGCTACTACTGAAAATATATAAAAACCGGAAATAAGTACCGAAAATTAAACTAATATTATTGTTTCATTTTTTTTAAAACATAAAATACAAAAATTAGATCTGCAATTAACAAAAATAAAAACCCACAATAAAATTGAAATTTAAAGGGGTACAATTACAATTATTAACTAAAAGCAAGGAAATGAAATCGTTACTTTCGACCCCCAAGTGGTTAGCTTTCGCTACTTTGGCCACTAGTCGGATTTACGAAAATGACGAAATTAAATCCGAGATGAAAACAAATTTAAAGGAAATAAAAATTTTGCATTAATAAAATAAAGGGTTTACAAGACTTGAAAATTACTACAAAATTAAAGATGGAGGTTACACTACTAAATTTAAGCTACTGCAAACTAAAACTAAGATGTGAATGAAAGCAAAAAGGAATTGGCAAAAGGAAGAAATCAAAGCAAAAGTGGTCTGCTTGGGAGTTGTCTCCCCGTGTCTGTCTTTTCTGTTTCTCTGACTGAATTTATAGGCCAGCTCCTTATCTCTGTTTTCAGCATTGGCTGCTTCATTCACATGCCAATTTTGACAATTTCCATGCTTCAATTTTTCTTCTTTTGAAAAGCTAACCACCTTTGACATTTATTAATATAATGTGACTACCGGGGTGTGTTTGAAATATTCCTTTTTGCTTCAAGCTCCTAATTCCTTTTTTTCATTTTCTTTTATTATTGCACTTTTTCCTTATCTTTTCTCCTTCTTTGCACTTTATTTCTTTATTTTTCATGAATTTCCTGAAATGCAACAAAATAATTTATTAAAATACGAATTCAAGCAATAAATAAGCAATAAATAAGCAATAAAAATATGCAAAATTATGCACTAATCAGAAACTTTTGCAAACTAAAATGTAATTTTAGTTTTATTTTTTTCAAAGTTGATTTTATGGTTTATTCGGCTTGCAACCAGAAACACAACTTGATGCAACATAATCAACTTTCCAAACATTGAAATAAGATTGCATTTTAGGGATCAAAGGTTGTAGATCTTATTTTTAAAATGAAAATTAAAATACATTATTTTGAAAATAAGTATAAAAATGTTGATATTTAGGGTAATTTCCCTAAATTTTATGAATTGATTTATGGACTTCATGTGTTGTGTTAATAGTAAGCGATGATAATTCCACTTTACTATTTTTACTAAATTTTATTTTCGATTGAACAAACATTTACTTTCATTTAGATTTATTTTACGTAATTGTTAGGAATAAAGTGATGATGTAAACTAGAATAGTTGTATCTTTCTGTTATATTTTGGTCTACAAGAGTCTACGAGTCAGAGTCTAATACATCGCAATTTGATCTGAGACAAGAATTGCCAGAGTATGCGGTCTGCAAGAGTCCATAAAGTAGGTTTACATAATTGACAAGTACTGATGTTTTAGAAGGCAAGTCTTGGGAATAAAGGCGAATCAGTTTTAAAATAACAGAAGATATAACACCAATTGAAGATAAGTTTGGAAAGAAAACTGTTAGCTAAATAGATTGGATATAATCCCACAATTCATGTAATTGATTAGACTACTGTTTAGTTGATAAAGTTTGTATAAATACTCTCAATTGTTTTCATTGTTAAATGTCGGAAGCCTAAAATTTGTATTAAGATTTATTCACTAAGAGATTTATAGTTGCTGTGATAGTTTTACAAAGATCAGATGCTAAAGATATTTGTACACTTTAGGTAGAGTTTTTAATTTTGGTTGATCAATATAAATCATAGTTTCATCTTTGTTTTGTGTTCTTTACTTTCAGTATTCAATTTTTACATAAATCAGAAAACACAAAAAGTAACAAACAGGTATGTACTTGTATTTAAACCCGTCTTACTGTAGTACTTCTTGTCTAACAGTAGTTATTTGAATTTCTTCTATTCGAATTTTGTTTGTTCTATTGTTCTGAAAGTTTTCATTGCATTTTAATGCCACTAATAATAGATATTTTATACTATTAAATTAATTGATATGTTAGTACCAACACGAGTGAAATCAAAGAACTGTATATATCTCATAAGGGACAAGATGCAATGGAATAAACATACAAACCATATTCAATATAACAAAGGTTAGGTGACAGAAGTCTTAAAACTGAAATTGTGATTGTTAACTCGAATAACTTGTAGAAGGGAGGTTGAATACAAGTTATATAATCCTGTCTGATTTTTATTTGATTATAAAAACAAGAATAAACGAATGAATCAAACTCTTGTTTGTATTAATAAGATCAAATACAAACTCTACCAAAGGTGTACAATACCTTTAGCAGCTGCTGACAATACAAATATCTCTCTGTTTGTTTCGAACTCTCGAATACAAACCTTATACAGAGCTACGCACACGAACTCACAACTTCGTCTTAAGCCTCACACTCTTTACAATGATATTGAGAGAGTATTTATAATGCTACCTATCAACTAATAACAGAAAGATATAATCTATACATGACAATGTTCTGCTTTCTAGTCGATAGTTTCCTTCAATAGAAAACTCTTTCCTTCATAATATCTTCTTGCTTGTTCTTCAAACAACGATCCTGTTTTATAGCACTTGCCAGTTTCTGTAGCATCCATAATGACATCATCAGTAACACGACTGATATCAGGATCTGCACACTGCATCAGTATCTGATCAACCATCAGTATTGGACACGTCATCAGGATTTGCTATCTGTTCCTGACATGTAGTCTCCGATACACTGTTCATTCCTGATTAAACTATACAGATAACTGTTTTACACATAAAACCTATATACAGTGCTAAATCCTTTATAAGATCAGGATTACAAGAAGTATAATGTGTAAATTCTATTCTTAACATCACAACTTATGAATTATTCCTAACAATCTCCCCCTATTTATGCTTTACAATGTGAAGCATAAATCTAAGTTGTGGATGTCAAAACATATAACAATACAACCAGAATAGAATTTATGAATGTAGAATTATGAAGTTAAGTACCTCCTTCACAGATGTAGACGTTTATCTAGTACTTAGAAGAAAGAATTTTAACTATTAATGCTGCTCTTCCTTTACCACTTCCTAGCTGAGATTCACCACTGTCACTCCTGGTTCTTCTTTTTACTACCATTTGTCTGATCTTTATCTCCCCCAGCTTTAGATTTATCTTTATCTCCTTCAGTCTGGTAGTGTTGTTGTTGTCTTTGAATTGTCTTTATCTCCCCCTTTTTGACATCAGCAACATTAATTCCAAGAGATTCAGAAACAGAACAAATGAGATTCATAAGAACTGCTTGATTTTCCATAATTGTGACTTGGTTATCTTCAAGTGATTGAAGTCTTGTTTGAATAGCAATTTGAGAATTCTGAATATCTTTCAAAATATCAGAATGAACTTCAATGTTGGAAGTGCTTCTAGTATCTTCAGTATCAGAATCAGAAAGAACTTTATCTTCAAGTCTTGTAGAAGAAGTTGCTTGAGTTGTATGATATTCAAGTAATAAAACCTGATTAGAAGTATCAACGTCTTCATCTTTCTGTTCTGGAACTGAAACATGATCATCATCTCCTTCACCAGTATTCTGTGTACTAACATCTTCAAATCCTGACTCCTCCTTAGAGTGATCAGAGACTGTTGATGTCTCAATTCTAGCTGATATTGGAAGTACATACAAAGGAACACTAGGATCATTAGGATCTTCATCTGGTACATATGTATCAAGAGATTGCTTTATCCTGGCACCTCTTCTGTTAATGATTCCTGCAAGCCTCTCCTTTTGCTTCTGAGCTTTAACTTTAGGCTTTGCATTGTGATGTGCTAGGTCATTCTTCTGATACATTTTGATGAATGAATAAGTACCAGCATCCATACCCAAATTTTCAGACCAAGATTCAGGAAAAACCTGATCCCAGAAATCAAATGATGGTTTCCTAATTTTCTCTCCCTCACTATGGAGTTGATCATCCATACCCTCATTCTCACTTTGACTTTCTAAAGTCAACACTCTTTCTACCTCACCTTTTGCCTGGTCAGGAGCCAGCCGCTCAAATTGTGGATCTAAGTCCATCTTTTCAACTGTATCACTCAAATTTAGATAAGTGCTCTCATGACCTACAGAAAAATAGAGTTTAGAAGGAGTTTTTATACCTGAACTCACATGGAGAGAGGGTTCCTCATATGGCATGTGGCTTGAGGTTTTCTCCAAGGAGTGAGCTGCTATAGTCTCTGAACCCATACAATCATCTACTTTCCTTTCAGAAACTACAGGCTCCAGTATACCACTTTCAGGTTGTTTACTAGACTCTGATGTCTTCAGTAATACTTCATTAGACACCATAGTTAGTATGTTAGGTCGAATACACAATAAGCAATCAAATACTGTATGAGTAACTTAACAAGAACACACTGTTTAACAATTAAAAACTGTTTGGAATTAATAATTCCTCTCTCAGTGATGTGAATATCACAGAGAGCTGCTTAGGTTACAATGGATGAATATCTCAATGTTCGACTACCCTTCTAGGGTTAACCTAACTGTATTTATAGAACATATAGCTTCGTACAATCAGTAACTGATACTCCAAAAATCAAGCTATACAATTGATATCAATCACGATTGCTTCAGTCTTCCAAGTCAACTCAATCTCTTTGACAGCTTTCCAATCTTCAAAGATATTGCTTCCATATTTATCAATCTTCAAACACTGTTGACTCTTCAGACAATATCGCTACAGAGTTTAACAAACTCTGTTTGCGCTTCCAGTCAGTGTTTAATCAAACTCTGACTGCTTCCAGCTAAACTCTGTTTTCTGACTTTAGCTTCCAAACACTGTTTTCATCAATCATTTCTAACAATCTCCCCCAACTTGTCCATTAGCAAGAATGTACAAGTTTTACAGTAAATGATGATGTCAAAACAAATACAAAGTTTACAGTGTTTAATATACAAACAGAGTTTAAGCTATTACTTAACAAATTCTACATGAAATAAGAAAATTCTTACAGACTTTAATCTCTAATCTCTTGAAGATCAGGCACTGTTCTAAGATAGTCTATAAGTAACCTTCTTTCAGCATTTTCAAGCTCTATCTGCATAGCTTCTTTGATTTCTCTCAACTGAGGATCATTCTCATCAGTTTGATAGATAGCAGCTCTAAGATCGTAGATTTTGTTTCTTCTCATCTCATTTCCCAACCTGATATATTTCACCTCTTCAGATTTTACATTGAAATCCAGAACAGTAATCCCAAGATCAGTCTTCAGTTTTGTAGTTCCCTTCTCCATTTCAATCAGATTGCCATTCCAATCTCTGTATTTAGGAACATACTTGCTGTTGAATTTCATTTGCCTTCTTGCAAGGTTTTGAATCATTCTTTGTTGAAGCACATTTGCAACTGACTGAGTTCTTTGACTTCTCACTCTGAAAATATATAGGACATATTCAAGTTCTTCAGCATACTTTAATTCAATATCCTTTTCAGAGACTTTAAATACTGTTCCATCAGCCATGAAATATAACAAGAAATCCTTTTCTAGACTCTTCTGATATACAAGCTGTACTGATTCCAGTTTGTCTAAACTCTCTTGAGTGACACCACCTCCTGGAACAGACAGTGAAGAAGGATCTCTAGGACCAACATATTGTCTTTTATCTCTGTATGAGCCTATGCCTCCTTTGTTGTATCCAACTTTACCAGATAATGCTCTACCATCAGCAAAATCCATTGGAATTGTAGCTTCTAGTCTTGGATCATGAGGAGCACCTCTTTTAAATGTTGATTTCAACTGAAAAGACACTAATGGTGTGGTCACCACTTGTGCAGCAACAGAGGTTGTGTCTTCATTCTTCTGTACAACATGTGTATCAACAGAGGTTGTAACTATACTTTTCAGCTTTTGCTTGGCTTCTGCATCTGTTGGTTTTCTGAATACTTGCATTCTTTGATCTGTACCAACAGGTTCTTTGATTTGAATGCCTTTAAGAACAGGCTTTGCAGCTTTAGCAATTTTCACATTCTTCTTTCCTTTTTCAGACTTTAAAGCTTTCACATGTTTTTCTTGTAAACTCTTCTCTTCAGCTTTAACATCTTCTATGGTCACTCCTTCTGCATTCTCTTCCATGAAAAGCTTAACAGCTAACTCCTCATCAGTCTTTGGGTTTGATGTTAATTCCAAACTCTTGGTCTTTGAGGTACCTTGAGTTTCAGTGTTTGTTCCAACAGACTGTGATTTAAAAGATTTGCCAGATCTCAGAGTTTGCCTTTCAGAGTTTAAAACCTTGCTTTTATCACTTGCCCCTCCATCTCCAGCATCATCCTTTTGAGTCAGAGTTTGAGAAACTTTGCATTTTGACTTAGTCACTCTCTCCCCCTTTTTGACATCATCAGGAATTAGTATTGATGTAATGAGCTCTAAAGAGTTTGCAATTGAATCCACTTTAGCAGATAAAGCAGCCTGATTTTCTTCAACCTTTCCTAGCCTGGCAAAGAGAGTGTCTTGAACTTTGGACAGCTGAACAGCTTTTATTTTGGACTCTCTTTCCATCTTCAACTCTCTTGACTGAATCTCAGTCTTCAAGGAAGCAATTTCATGTTTAGTGTCAGCAAAATTCCCTTCCAGAGTCTTGACTTGTACTACAGTTGCCTTTAAACAGGATAAGATATCTGGATTTGAAATCTGCTTTGCAGTTTGCCTAACAAACTCCGATGCTCTCCCTTTTGGAAAAATGCAATCTTGTCTATACCAATTTTCAGCAGATTTAGCAAGATGCTCTACTTCAACAGCATGTGATGGACAAGGCTGAGCAAAAGGTGTATGTTTACTATCTGTCTGTGCAGGTACACTCACAAAAGAGTCAGAGTTTGCATCACAGTCAGATTTATCTTCATCACTTGCACCTTGAGCTTGACCATCTTTGAAAGAACCACTGTGCTGAGCAGTGTCAGCCACAGTTTCTGCAATAACTTCTGCAACCTTTTCAATAATCACCTCATGTTGCACAGGCTCTGCAACAGAGTTTACCTTTGTAGCTTCATCAACTTTGTCTTGAATTGGAGAAGTTACTAACTCTGTGTGTGATGCTATAGCTTCAGGAACATGTATTGCAGGTGAGACAGGATCAAGAATTGATTCAGGAACATCATGTACTGGTGACAAACCATCTCTTTGATCCTCTTCTACAGGCATTTTATCCTCTGTAGGTATTTCAACAGTAACATTATCCTCTGCAGGCATTTCAACCTCTGCAGGTATTTGTACTTTGTCATCCACAATATTCTCTGCAGGCATGTTAACTTTTGCAGGTACTTCAACATTCACTGTATCCTCAACAGTAGGTGTTTGCTGTGAAACCACCTCTGGAGCTTCAACAACATTCTCTGCGTCTGAATCAAAAAGAATTAGTCTCCTTTTCTTGATTGGCACAACAATCTCCTCTTCATCTTCACTTGAGCTTTCTCTTGGTGGTGAAAGTGAAGGTCTGTTTGCATGTTGCTTCATTCTTCTAGTATAAACAGCTCCAGGTAATGTCTGTTTAGCCTTTGAATGTTTAGTGTTTTGGGCAGTGTGCTTCTTTCTCTTTGGCTTGGTTTTGGCTGAGTCAGTAGGTGCTGTCTCAGAGTGTAAGGTATCAGTGTTTAAAGTTTCAGTGTTTAATGGTTCAGTGTTTGAGGGTGGAGAGTTTATTGGTGGAGAGTTTAAAGTTTCTGGTTGTGGTTGTTGAGATGTAGTAGGTACAGTAGTTGTGGGTGTTGGAGGTGTTGGTTCAGAGTTTATGGTTTCTGGTGGTTCAGGCATTTGTTGTGGTGATTGAGGGTCTTGTGGTTGGTTCACATAGTTTTGTAAGGCTAAAGGCATAAACAACTCAGGTATTTGCTGTTTAGTGACATCTTTGTTTGTCAAATCAGTGAACATTCTCTTAGCTACTTGAAAAGGCTGAATTACATCAGCTTCATCAATTGGAATGTTAGGCACACATGCAGTAAATAGCAATTGACAAAAACGAGCAAAATAAACAGTAGTAGACTCAGACAATCGCTCTCCCAAGTTCATTAGTACAAGTCTACCAAAATCGAAGTTACCTCCATATAGTAGAGCATGACCAATTTGGAGAGTATCCAGAGGTAGTGCATCCCAGTTTGTTGTCTTCTTTCCAAAAGCCCTTGTTATACAATCAAAGAAGAAACTCCATTCTTTTCTCAAACTTGGTCGTCTCAAAGACCCTATCTTGTTCAAGTTTCCTGCACATCCAATTTGTTCCAACATTGTCCTCAATCGATCATGACCAACAACACTGTAAGAAGTGTGTGTCTCAAAGTCCAAAGCATCTCTGACAGTGGTTGGAGTAATGATATACTCTGATTCTTCATGAGTGAAAATGATTGTTGGAGTGCCAGCCTCTCCTCCATCATCATATTCAGAGTTTGTCCAGAAAGTAGCAATCTGTGAAGCAGATAATGTTCGTGGTGCAGTTAGAGCCGTCCCTATCTCAGAATCGTTCAAGAAGTTTTGGAACAAGTGAAACGCCTGTGGAGCATTTTCATTCTCCAATGGTGCTGCATAGTTACTAGGGAGAAAGACTAACCCTGCTGCATCAAATGCTTTAGTTGCCATTAGTAACAAGATACGAAGATATTCAGAGAAAAGATTTGTATGCACTGTAAGTGTTTATCAAAAAGTGAAGGAGAGAATAAGAGAAGTGTGAAAATGAATGAGTATGTAAGAAACTGTGAGTGGGTGAATGTGAATCGATATGGAGTGAGAGATTAAAGACGATTAGAGTAAAATTAAAACTCAATCGTTTATTTAGTAAAAGCGCGCAACTGTTGTAGAGTTGTGTGTGAGTGGGACACAATCATGGGACACGTGTCAAACAGCCAATGGATCACTTAATAATTACCGCTGTTATTCCTATAATCACGACACTTAGACACATTAACACTAATTAACAGTTGTCAACTACCCCAATTACTCCAATAATAGTCAAATCGTCTCAATTAAACTTTACCTCAGAGTACTTAACACAATTCAACAGTGTTTATCAATTTTCCAACTTTATCACTAAAACCCTTTCAAAAATTGCACAGTTGTGAATATGAGTGTGTGTGAAGCAGAGTTTACTGAAATCAATTTTTAGAGCATCTAATATTTCATAAAATCCATAACAAACAGTTAATAAACACTGATTGCACAAACTCTCATATTAAACACTGATTGTTTGATGAATGCTAAACTCTGTAGTTACTGTTATACAGAAATCTGAAAACTTCCATTTCCTTTGATGTCCATGATTATCCAAGTAAGCACACAGTCTTTAAAGACAAAAATATCAAGAGATAGAAATCAGAGCATCATTCAGTGAATAACAGTCATGAACTGTATAACCTCACAAACTCTCAAAGCACACAAGTGTTTAGGTGATGTGTTTACACTCACATTCAATCAGAAATAGCAGAGTCTACCATATGCTTGAATGTCCACCAATTCTACACTACTTTGAGTACATGTATTCACAAATCAAAAGGACTTTATTCAGGGTTTAAATGGAGTAGGATCAAACAGATGAAAAGAGATATTTTTATTCAAGAGTGACTTCAAGCTGAGCATCTTAAGAGAACAAAGTGTTCAGTCACAGTATATATTTGTACAAGATCAGTATATATGCTCCTTTTTTTTTTTTTTTTATTATTTTTTTTTTATTTAGCATATATACTGAGTAAACTTTTTCTTTTCTTGAGAAACACTCATCTGTTTGAGAAAAAAAAATATTTAACTGCTCTTAATACTTCAGAGTATAAGAAAAATGAGCAGTTAATAAGGCTCAAAGAGGTTTACTAAGGATGGAATTTATGAACAGTGTTTATACAGTGTTTGTACAATGTTCAAAAGAATTTTGAACAGTGTTTGAAAGAATGGTAAATCCTATTGCCTTTATCATTTTCATGCACACACATATCATGTAGTCTCAAAGTGGTTTAATACAAGTTCTAGAGAAACATACTACCTGATGAATATCACACAACAATAAATACTGATTGATAGAAAATGTATCAATCACTGATTTGGCTCAAACTCTCACATGGTGTAAACATGAATCTGAACTCACCAAACTAATCACTGACACATCTCAAGTTTTATGATTTTCACAAGTACAAACAAGGAATCATCATGAACCATACCTTTGGAAACAGAATGTCACTGATCAGAGTTTAGAGTTCATCAATAACCAAAATTATTTATGAGTGGCCATGCACACAATATTCATAGACTCAGAGTTTAGGACTGAATAAACTAAGAGATGCTATAAATATGAAACAGTATCATGCTGTGTTGATTTACTGTACAAAGTCTGATTAGATAGCAGTGACTCAGAAAGAATCATGATTTATTTACTGAGAATCATGCTCCATACAATTTTCTTCATTGGTGTTTTCATTCAGACAATAATCAATTCTGAATTAACTGAGTGTATCTAACATGTTAACAGTATTTAACAGACAGACATGCTGACAGGGTTTAAAAAGATTTAAACATGAGCATGCAGAACAGAGTTTAATACTAAGGTTCACATAGCATTTAACAATTTACAGAAAACATGAGCAATAAGTTTTTGAGTCTAACCAACATCTCTAGTCAAAACTAGAGACCATTCCTAGTTCATTGACCAGTCTTGTAAATGTGGCTTCACTCAATGGCTTGGTGAAGATATCTGCAAGTTGTTGTTCTGTAGACACAAAGTGAAGCTCAATGTTGCCTTCCTCTACATGCTCTCTGATGAAGTGATACCTTATGCTGATGTGCTTTGTCATTGAATGTTGCACTGGATTACCTGTCATTGCAATAGCACTTTGATTATCACAGTAAATAGGTATCTTGGAATACCTTAATCCATAATCCAGCAGTTGATTCTTCATCCATAAAATCTGTGCACAACAGCTACCAGCAGCAATATACTCTGCTTCAGCGGTAGATGTAGATATTGACTTCTGTTTCTTGCTATACCAGGAAACAAGTCTGTCACCCAGAAATTGACAACTTCCACTGGTGCTTTTTCTGTCTATCTTACATCCAGCAAAGTCTGCATCAGAGTAACCAAGAAGTTTAAACTCTGATTCCCTTGGATACCACAGCCCCAAAGTTATAGTGCCCTTCAGGTACTTAAATATTCTCTTTACTGCTGTTAAATGTGGTTCTCTTGGATCAGCCTGGAACCTTGCACACAAGCAAGTTGCATACATGATATCAGGTCTGCTAGCTGTCAAATAGAGCAAAGAACCAATCATTCCTCTGTAGCTTGTCATATCTACTGATGACCCTGCATCTTTGTCCAATTTTGTTGCAGTTGCCATGGGAGTTGTTGCAGATGAACAGTCAAGCATACCAAATTTCTTGAGAAGGTTTCTGGTATATTTTGCTTGATTTATAAAAATTCCATCATCTGTTTGCTTCACCTGTAGGCCTAGAAAATAACTAAGCTCTCCCATCATACTCATTTGATATCTTGACTGCATGAGTTTGGCAAACTTCTTACAGAGTTTATCATTAGTAGACCCAAAAATGATGTCATCCACATATATCTGAACTAAAAGCAAGTCACTACCATTTTGGAAATAAAACAGAGTTTTGTCAATAGTACCTCTGTGAAATCCACTTTCTAGTAGAAATTTGGCAAGTGTTTCATACCATGCCCTTGGTGCCTGCTTAAGTCCATAGAGAGCCTTGTCTAGCCTGTAGACATAATCTGGATATTTTGGATCTACAAACCCTGGTGGTTGTTCCACAAACACTTCTTCTTCAAGTTTTCCATTCAAAAATGCACTTTTTACATCCATCTGAAACACTTTGAATTTCATGTGGGAGGCATATGCTAGAAAAATCCTGATTGCCTCCAATCTAGCCACTGGTGCAAATGTTTCATCATAGTCAATTCCTTCCTGTTGTGAGTAGCCTTTTGCAACCAGTCTTGCCTTGTTCCTTGTGATAACACCCTCACTGTCAGTTTTATTCCTGAAAACCCATTTAGTACCAACAATGGATCTATTCTTAGGCCTTGGTACAAGTGTCCACACTTCATTTCTTTCAAATTCATTTAACTCTTCTTGCATTGCTGTTATCCAGTCAGCATCTTTAAGAGCTTCTTCCACTTTCTTTGGCTCAGATTGTGACAAGAATGCATGAAATAAACATTCATTTGTTGTTGCACTTCTTGTCCTTACTTTTGCATCTGGATCACCAATAATCAAATCAGGTGTGTGAGATTTAGTCCATTTTCTTGCAGAAGGCAGATTGCTTCTGTCATCATGTGATCCTCCCCCTTGATCCATGCTCTCCTGATTTTCTTGGTGTCTTTCCTCATTTTCAGATGCTCCCCCTGAATGTGACTGCTCAGAATTTGAATGATCAGAGTTTGAATCAACAGTGTTTGATTCAGAGTTATCATTTGAGTCACTATCAGTGTTTGAATTTTCACTTTGATGTGATTCTTCATGCTCCCCCTCAACTGGTTCTTCCCTTGTTTCTGATTGAAGAGTTTCTTCAGTATTTACCAGTAGAGGTTCAGAGTTTAGATCAACAGAGTTTGACACATCAGTCTGATCAGAGTTTACTTTTTCAGAGAATAAATCTTCATTTTCAAAGTGCAATTGATCATGTTCATTGACATCTTCAAGTCCAGTTATTTTCTTGTCATCAAATGACACATGAATTGATTCCATGATCACTCTGGTTCTCAGATTATAAACTCTGAATGCTTTAGTTAACAGTGGATAGCCAACAAAAATACCTTCATCTGCCTTTAGGTCAAACTTGGTCAACTGTTCAGGATGAGTCTTCAACACAAAGCACTTGCATCCAAAAATATGAAAATATTTTAGATTTGGCTTTTTCTTCTTCACCATTTCATATGGTGTTTTACCATGCTTGTTGATCAGTGTTGCATTTTGAGTAAAACAAGCAGTTTGAACTGCTTCTGCCCAGAAATATGTCGGCAACTTTGCTTCATCTAGCATGGTTCTGGCAGCTTCTATCAAGGTTCTGTTTTTCCTCTCCACTACACCATTTTGTTGTGGAGTACCAGGTGCAGAAAACTCTTGTTTTATCCCTTTACTCTTGCAAAATTCTTCCATAGATGAATTCCTGAATTCAGTTCCATTGTCACTTCTGATTATCTTCACTTGATGCTCTGACCCTTTTTCCAGTTGAATTACATGTTCTGTCAGTGTTAATGCAGTTTCATCCTTCTTTGCAAGAAAATATACCCATGTGAATCTGGTATATTCATCAACAATGACTAATGCATATTTCTTCTTTCCAAGAGACATCACATTCACTGGACCAAAAAGATCAACATGTAGTAGATGATAAGGATCAGCAATTGAAGACTCAGATTTACTTTTGAAAGATGTTTTTCTCTGTTTGGCCTTTTGACAAGAATCACACAGTCCTTCTACATTCAACAAGGACTTTGGTAGACCTCTTACAAGATCATTCTTGATTAGCTCATTGATGTTGTTCAGATTCAAATGAGAGAGTTTCTTGTGCCATTTCCAACTCTCTTCACTGGACATCCTTGTAGACAGACACACTGCTTTGCCATCAGTGTTTGTTGACAATTTGATTTCATAGATGTTATTGTGTCTGTTTCCAACTAGAGCAACTTTCCCTGTAGATTTACTGATCACTTGACAATATTCAGGCTGAAAATCTACATGATATCCTCTGTCACAGATTTGACTCACAGATAGCAAATCATGCTTGAGTCCTGGAACAAGAGCTACATTTGTGATGATGACATTTCCAAGATTAATATTGCCATATCCCAGTGTATGTCCTATGTTGCCATCTCCATAGGAAACTTCTGGGCCAGCCTTCTCCTCAAACTCTGATAGCAGGGCTTTATTTCCTGTCATATGTCCTGAACATCCACTGTCCACGACTAGGGTACTGACCCTGTTGCCCTGCAATCACAAACAATCAATGATTATTAGTTTTAAGGATCCAGACTTGCTTGGATCCTTTGGCTTTCTTAATTCTGTTAGCTTTTGCAGCGGAATTCATATTAACAGAGTTTAAGCTAACTTTTTCAGAGTTTACATTTGCAGAGTTTACTTTAACCCATTTCAAATTTGGCTTGGGTTCATAGTAATTATAGTAAATAGCATGATAATCTCTGCAAGTGTAAATAGAATGCCAAGTACTTCCACAGTGTTTGCATAAAGTCTGTGGTCTAGTTCTCACATAATCACTCTTTACTGCAGTTTTAGAGTGCAAAGAATTAATGTTCTTATTCTTATTGCAGAAACTAGCAAGATGATTAGTGCTACCACAATTAAAGCATGTTTTTCTAGGAGCTAATGAAGCAAGCATTGGCTTAGTTCCTGAAGTTATGCCTACTTTTCCATTTTTGTTTTTCTTAGGCAATCTCTGTTTGTTGACAGATTTTATCTCCTTAAGCTTATGCTTGAGTTGTTTATCTGTCATTAAACCAATGTTAGCCTCTTTAACAAAAGTTTTAGCATATGACTCCTTAACAGCCTTTTTCTGTGCTTCAGTCTTAGGTCCACCTGTTCCCATGACATTACCTTCAGATGAACAATGTGGTCTAACCTTTACCTGATTTTCAAATCTAAGTTCATCTCCTACAGAGTAACCTAGACCTACTGTGTCTGACTGAAACACTTCTTGAGTGTCTTTACCAGAGTGTGTCCAAGTTTTAATGATGTGTTTAGTATCCTCCAATTCTGATTCTAGTTGCTTATACTTACCTAGCAACTCCTGTTCAATAAACACTGCATCATCTCTCTCTTTTTGAAATTTATTCATGTTCTCTAACTGTTCCTCAACAAGTTTATTTCTTTCTTTGAGTTGAGAACACTCAGACTTTATCCTCTCATTTTCTAAAGTCTGATCTCTATAACTGATATGCAATGCTTTAAGATAAATTCTTAATTCAGTTATATTATCAGTGTTGTAAGCATAAGTAGTTGGAGGTACCTTGAGATCATCATTTTCAGTCTGAGTAGTAGCCATGAGAGCATAGTTGACTTCCTCATCTGAATCTGAAGTGTCTGCCCAATCTCTGCCTTTGGTGTAGAGTGCCTTTTCAGTTTTACCCTTCTTGCACTCTGGAGCATAGTGTCCCATCTCCTTACACTTGTAGCATTGAATCTCAGACTTATCTTTCTTGCCAGATTTGAAGTCCTTTTCCTCAGCTTTCTTGAAATTCTTCTTATCAGACTTTGAGTAGTCCCTGGAGAATCTCTTTCCCTTCTTGAAATTCTTGTAACCCATCTTCTTGAAGGTCTTTACCATCAATGCAGCCATTTGCATCATCTCTTCATCATCTTCAGAATCAGATGAACCATCTGTGTTTGAGTCAACATCAGTGTTTGATGACTCATTCTCTGAATGGATGACTAAGGCTTTCCCTTTTGCCTTTCTCCTTGATGCCTCCTTCTTTGATGGTTTCTCCTCAACCTTGAGTGCAACAGATTTTGACTTTCTACTTGTTCTTTTGTTTCTCTGCTCCAATTCCAATTCATGGGTTTTGAGCAGCCCATAAATTTCATCAATCTCTGTTTCACCAAGTTCATAATTATCTCTAATAGTGGTTGTTTTCACATCCCACTTTTCAGGTAGAGAAAGAAGAAACTTGAGATTTGAGTCTTCTAAATCATATTCTTTGTTAACCAATGACAAATCATTGAGCAGTTTACAGAATCTGTCAAATGTTTCTGTCATGGTTTCATCAGACTTAGCCTCAAAGTGCTCATACTCCTGAGTGAGTATGTTTCTTCTGTTTTTCTTGATTGCAGGAGTTCCTTGACACCTAACCTCAAGTGCATCCCATATTTCCTTTGCAGTTGTGCAATTAATCACTTTATTAGACATAACATTGTCTAATGCACTGTGAAGTAAATGTCTCACTTTTGCATCCTTTGCAATAGATGAAAGATCCTCAGCAGTTAGATCTTTCTTTTCCTTTGGAATGACCTTTGCCTCCTCACCAGCAGCAACAGCAGATAATTTTGTTGGTTTGTGAGGACCTTCATATATTTTATCAAGGTATTCTGGATCTGTAGCCTCCAGAAACATGGTCATTTTCACCTTCCAAATTGCATACTCTGATGGCCTAAGTATAGGAACCCTGATTGTCTCATACCTACTAACAGTAGTAGGGGCTTTCTCATTTGGTGGAGGAATCTCTGCCATTGATTACTTTTGTGTTTGGATCTTTAACTGTAATAAAGTAACAGATTAGGCTCTGATACCACTTGTTAGGTCGAATACACAATAAGCAATCAAATACTGTATGAGTAACTTAACAAGAACACACTGTTTAACAATTAAAAACTGTTTGGAATTAATAATTCCTCTCTCAGTGATGTGAATATCACAGAGAGCTGCTTAGGTTACAATGGATGAATATCTCAATGTTCGACTACCCTTCTAGGGTTAACCTAACTGTATTTATAGAACATACAGCTTCGTACAATCAGTAACTGATACTCCAAAAATCAAGCTATACAATTGATATCAATCACGATTGCTTCAGTCTTCCAAGTCAACTCAATCTCTTTGACAGCTTTCCAATCTTCAAAGATATTGCTTCCATATTTATCAATCTTCAAACACTGTTGACTCTTCAGACAATATCGCTACAGAGTTTAACAAACTCTGTTTGCGCTTCCAGTCAGTGTTTAATCAAACTCTGAATGCTTCCAGCTAAACTCTGTTTTCTGACTTTAGCTTCCAAACACTGTTTTCATCAATCATTTCTAACATAGTATATCACCGTCTTTAAGTGTTGTTTGCTGAGACACACCCTCAAGGTGGATAGACTCTGACTGAACAAAATTTTTTTGATCTTCAGAAAAATCAACCAAAGTCATTCCTCCCATATCATAGGGTATCTCACTTGCATTCTCAGTCATCACAGAAGACCTTTCAACATCAGCTATCACAGCTCCTGAGTCATCCTTCCTCTGACTAGATGGTTCTTGTGTTACAGTGACTGTGATCTGATCTTTCCTACTATTCACCACTGGTGCAATAGTATCTTCTGTTGACTGCTTCCCTCTATCTACTTCCTCCAGTTGTTCACCTTGAGCTGAAGCATCTTCAATAATTACATCCTTGTCAAATAAATATGCATGAAGTGATTGAAGTGCAACATGCTTCGAGAGTCCAAATTTCTTGACTAATTGTCTTCTGACAGATACATAGAAATACATCTTCATTAAGTCAAGTCTTTGATGTAGAAGTCCATATTCATCTGGAAATAAAAGTTTTGGTACTTTTTCAACCAAAAAGTCTAGAACAGGCCTTGACAACTTCACTTTGAGAGAAATTAGTCCCATAGCCAGTCTGTATGATAATGTAGTTTCCCATGAAGAATCAATATCCAGATCTCTCTTGTCAAATACTGACATAGATGTAGCTTGATTTGTAGAAACCTGCATGATATTAGTTGGACTAGACTCTGTGTGTGCAGGTGACAATTGAATCTTTCTCCTTGTTCTCCTGATATAGTGAGCAAAAGATTTATCCTGAGAAGACTCAAGAGGTGTAGACACAGAAGTGATCTTGGGATGAGATCTTTGTTCAATAGACACAGTCTTTTGAGAGACAGTATCCAGTAACTGTTTTCCCTTTTTAAGAACTACAGCCTTTTGAGAGACTGCAGCCTGGCTGTGACTAGGTTTTTCATCTCTTTGTGCTAACAAAGAAAGTTGAATTGCAGCCTTCAATTCTGCTCTCTCTGCAAGAGTTAAATCATCATCATCTTCACTAGAATTACTACTACTACTTGACACAACAAATCTTCTCTTCCTTACAACTGATGTCTTTTGAGAAACACCAGAGGTTGGTTTCTTTGAAACAATAGGCTGTGGATCAAAATTTGGTTCTTGAATTGTTTCAGAGACTATGATGTTTTGGGCTACTTGGGTAGACACAGGTGGGTTCTCCTCCAATTGAGATTCCTGAGCCATTTCACCACAAAAGAAAGAAGAATTGTAGATAGTAGGAAGATGAGTGTTAAGAATTACCTGAAAATGATGTGGATAATGAATTGCAGGTATTTCATCTAGATTCTTTTCATTGTCCTTCTTTGTAATATCAGAGAAAATTCTCTTTTGCTGTTCATAAGAAGAAACACAATGTTCCCTACCAAATCTAGCTTCAACATCAGGAATAAAATGGTTAATAAACAATTGCATAAATCTATGATAATAAACCATTTTCCTGTTTTGATCTCTTGACCCAAGTTTAATACTCATCTGAATTAAGATAATATGACCAATGTTAATTACTCTGTCATAAAGCAAACTATAAGCAATATGTGATGTAACAGAAGTAATTTGTTGAAAAGAACTACATTTGCCAGTAAAACATTTAGCAATTTGATCAAAGTAAAAAGACCATTCCTTTCTAAGAAAAGTTCTATTCAACTGGCTCATGTTATCTAGAAGTCCACTATAACCTAATTCAGACAACATAGTTCTTATATTATCATCAGATGGTACATTCTCATAACTATCAGTAACAGGTAAGCAGAGTACTGAACTAACAACAGATTCAGTAATGTCAAATAAATCTTGTCCTAAATGTAGAACAATCTTACCTGATTGACTCTGAGTAGAATCAATTACCTCAGCATTCTCCCAAGCTTGTGAAACAGCTACTTGATTAATCTGTGGAGATGCTGTCAATGCATAACTTAATGGTCCATACACCAGAAAGTCCATGATTGGATGAAAATCAGATGACCCTCCTTCCTTGTTGGTAATAGCTGCAACATGATTGTTTGTCATAAAATCAAAGTCACCAAACTTGAAGGCTACTGATTTAGGTAATCTTCTCTGAGCTGCCATTTTTGATCTGAAAAGAAACTTGAAAAATTCTTGAAATGGATTAGTGATTTTGAAAACTCAAGAGTGATTTTTGCTTTAGAGAATGTAAGATTAGAGAAAGCAATTGCACGATTAGAGTTTTAAAACAAATATATTTCACAAGTCTTTCAGACCACTATCCCACGTTGACACGTAGATTGACAGGTGTCAGTCCCTGAAAAATGCGGTTACCCACGATTTTTGGAAAATAAAATCCAAAATTGATTTTCATGAAATAAATCAGGGTATAAATAAGCAATACTGATCAGCTTCCTTTTCATGATGACCTCTTATCAAAATAATCACAAAATGCAATGTGATTTAAAAATATGATTTTCAAATCCTGATGGTCACACATGAAATCCTGACCAATATTATCAGAGACTTAATATGGAGTTTCCACGTGGCATTTTTCTTTTATCTGAAAAAGAAATAAACAATTAATCTGAACAAAAATCAATTGGTTAGATATTTTCACTATTTCTTGAAAACAAGAAATATAGTCACAAGCAATAATTAGCATTTGACTCCATTAAAACTTCCAAGTGACTGCTCAGCTTCTCACGTCTTTCTTTAAAAGAACCAAACGCCTTATGCCATTCTCCATAACCTTTCAATTTCTTTTCTTCTCAACAATGCTTCTCAACCCAAAAATCCCTTCAAACCCATTTTCCAGATTTTTGATCGATGAATATCCTGTTCTTGATCATCTCTTTGAACAAACGACTCTTCTCATCGAACTAATCATGAATGGATTGGTTTTCGATAATATCCAGAGGTTTCTCCTAGAACATCCATCTGTTGGATACAATCTTCCCCTAACCTCCTCAAAACTTGAGGATGAAGAATTTGGCCGAGAGTCTGAGGTTGATCTTGATGGAGATGCTATTCATTTAAGTTAGCTGCTCTCATTCAAGTCGCCCAGACAAGGAATCCAAGAGCAAACGAGGCTTTCATCCCCTGATGGATTTCTTGAGATGCTCCTTGTCCTGTTCCTCAGAGTTCATATCAAAGACAAGTATAGAATAGAGATTTAGACAAAAAGATGTTGTATTTTATTTCCATGTAATGATTTCTATTAATGAAAATACAATTTCTTGTTATCTGCTTGTCTTTTGATTTCTGAATGATGTACAAATTATCAGTATGCAAATATCAAAACTTGCTAGCATAGACTTAACACATCACAGAATCAGATTACTACACAAAGTAAACGTCAGGATCTGAAACAATTTTCATAATCCTGATACTGACACAATACTGATGACGTCAGCATCCTGATAACAAATCTAATCCTGATGATTATTAACAAGTCTATCATACTGAAATTTATCAAGGCAATGTGTTATAGCTAAAACATTTAACAATCAAATATAGATCCTGACAAGAATATCAAGTCTATAAGCTAAGAACAACATACCTTGCTACTTTTGCAGATGTTATAGATCTAAAAATTTAACATTCCTAACTCACTTACTAGTCTACTGAATGTAGTCTCATCAAGTGGTTTAGTTAGAATATCTGCAAGCTGTTTGTCAGTAGGAACAAAATGAAGTTCCACAGTACCATTCTCAATATGTTCTCTAATAAAATGATACCTGACATCAATGTGCTTAGTCCTTGAATGTTGAACTGGATTTTCTGCAATTTTAATAGCACTAGTATTATCACAAAACATAGGAATATTACTAAGTGTCATACCATAATCCATCAACTGATTTCTTATCCAAAGGAGCTGTGCACAACAACTGCCTGCTGCTATGTACTCAGCTTCTGCAGTTGAGGTTGAAACAGATTGTTGCTTCTTGCTTGCCCAAGAAATCAATCTATTTCCCAAGAATTGACATGTACCTGTAGTGCTTTTCCTGTCTATTTTACACCCTGCATAATCAGAGTCTGAATAGCCAATTAGAAAGAAATCAGATTCTCTAGGATACCACAAACCAAGATTTGGAGTTCCTTTGAGATATCTAAAAATTCTCTTCACAGCAATTAAATGAGATTCCTTAGGATCACCTTGGAATCTAGCACATAAACAGGTAGAAAACATTATATCTGGCCTACTTGCAGTTAGATATAACAAAGAGCCTATCATGCCTCTATAACTAGTATTATCCACACTCTTCCCCTTAGGATCAGAGTCTAGTTTAGTGGCTGTTGCCATGGGTGTTTTTGCAACTGCACAGTCTTGAAAGTCAAATCTTCTTAAAAGATCTTTGATATACTTTGACTGATTAATGAAAATACCAGTCTCAGTCTGTTTGACCTGCAAGCCTAAGAAATAATTTAGTTCACCCATCATGCTCATCTGATACTTAGACTGCATAAGCTTGCTAAACTTAGCACATAACTTCTCATTAGTAGAACCAAAAATAATATCATCAACATAAACTTGAACTAAAAGCAATTCACCTTTTATCTTTCTAAAGAATAGAGTTTTGTCAATTGTACCTCTTGTGAAGCCATTTTCAAGAAGAAATTTAGACAAAGTCTCATACCATGCTCTTGGTGCCTGCTTTAGTCCATAGAGTGCCTTGTCAAGTTTGTAGACATGATTTGGAAACTTTGGATCAACAAATCCAGGTGGCTGTTCTACATATACTTCTTCATCAAGTTTGCCATTTAGAAAAGCACTCTTAACATCCATCTGGTATACCTTGAATTTTGAATGAGCTGCAAATGCAAGAAACATTCTGATTGCTTCCAATCTTGCTACAGGTGCAAAGGTCTCATCATAATCAATGCCTTCTTCCTGAGAATATCCCTTGGCCACCAGTCTTGCTTTGTTTCTTACAATCATACCAGATTCATCTAGCTTGTTTCTGAAAACCCATCTTGCACCAACAATAGATCTACCTTTAGGTCTTGGTACCAGTTTCCAAACTTTGTTTCTCTCAAACTCATTTAACTCCTCCTGCATTGCAATTACCCAATCAGGATCCTGTAAGGCTTCTTCAACCTTCTTAGGTTCATTCTTTGAGAGAAAGCAACTATACAAGCATTCATTTTGAATTGATCTTCTAGTTCGAACACCACTATTTGGATCACCAATTATCAAATCTTCAGTATGATCCTTTGTCCATTTTCTAACAGGTGGTAGATTAACTCTGCTAGTCTCTCCCCCTAAGTTAGTGGTATCTTTTGTAGAAGAATTCTCTCTACCTTCAAAAACTCTCCTTTGATCAATAGAATCAGTAGATTCCATATTGCTGCTAGTTACTGATCTTTCCTCAGTAGACTCTGAAAGGTCAGTTCCTGATGGAGTAGACTCTGAAACGTCAATTCCTGATGGAATAGACTCTGAAAGACTAGTCTGCTCCTGATGATCACTGTGTTCTCTCTGATTGATTTGCTCCCCCTCAACAGTAGCATTCCTTTGAGAAGCAATAGAAATTCCTTCTGGAGAACCTTCATCATCACTTGAGAGTATCTCAGAAATCTTCAGATTTTCAAATTCCAATTTGTCATGGCTTTCATCAGTTTGCAAAATTCCAAATTTCTTATCATCAAATGCAACATGAATTGATTCCATAACAATATGAGTTCTGAGATTATAAACTTTGAAGGCCTTAGATGCTGAATATCCTAGAAAAATTGCTTCATCCGATTTGGCTTCAAATTTTCCAAGTTGTTCTGGATGAACTTTTAGGACATAGCATTTACATCCAAAGATGTGAAAATATTTCACACTTGGTTTCTTTCCTTTGATCATCTCATAGGGAGTTTTTCCATGACTATTTACCAAGGTACAGTTCTGAGTGAAACATGCAGTGTTAATAGCTTCTGCCCAAAAGTAGGTTGGAAGTTTTGCATCTGCAAGCATGGTTCTTGCTGCCTCTATGAGAGTCCTGTTCTTTCTTTCCACTACACCATTTTGTTGAGGTGTACCAGATGCAGAAAACTGTTGAGTAATTCCATTGTCTGCACAAAACCCCTCCATTGTAGAATTCTTGAATTCTGTACCATTGTCACTCCTAAGTACTTTGACTTTGTACTCAGAGTTATTATGAATATTCTTGATGAGTTCAATGATTTGCTGAGGAGCTTCATACTTCTTGTGTAGAAAGAACACCCATGTAAACCTTGTGAAATCATCCACCATAACTAGAGCATATCTTTTCTTGCTGATAGACATAATGTTTACTGGACCAAACAGATCAAGATGTAGCATGTGAAATGGTTCAGTAATTGAATTTTCAGTCTTGCTCTTGAAAGTGGTTCTTCTTTGCTTTCCAAACTGACATGCATCACAAAGTCCATCTTGCACAAAATTCGCCTGAGGTAGGCCTCTCACCAAATTGTATTTAACAAGTTGATTAAGCTTCTTGAAATTAAGATGTGAGAGCTTCTTGTGCCAATTCCAGCTTTCATCATTTGTTGCTTTGCTGTAGAGACATCTAACAATTCCTTTAGATGTATCACTTAAGCTGGCTTCATATATGTTACCATGCCTTTGACCAGTTAGAACAATGTCTCCATTCTGCATATTCAAGACTTTGCATCCTTCTCTGTCAAAGATTGATTTGTAACCTTTATCACCCAGTTGACTTATGCTTAAAAGAGTATGTTTCAAGCCTTCAACCAGTGCTACATTTTCTATGATGACATTCCCAAAAATAATTGAGCCATATCCCAGAGTTTCTCCTTTGTTGCCATCTCCAAAAGATATTACTGGGCCAGCTTTCCTCTCAAACTTTGTAAGCAGGGACTTCTTTCCAGTCATGTGTCCAGAGCATCCACTGTCCAAGATAATTGAATGCTTCTTTCCTGTGCCCTGCAAACAAAAAGTAACTAGTTAGAATTTTTTAGGACCCAACTTTGATTGGATCCTTTCTTACTAGATTTAGAGACAACAGATTTTGAAGATTTTGCCTTTATTTTACCTGTTGCAGAGTCAACTTTAGACTCTGATCTCACAAACTGTTTGTGACTAGGAGTTTCAGATTTCAAAGAATAATAGTCATAATACAGTTCATGATATTCTCTACACATGTAAATGGAATGAAGTAAACTACCACAATGATAACAAGCTTTTTGTGGTTGGTATTGAATTTTCTGAGTCTTGGGGAATCTGGACTCAGTTTTCCAAGAAGGTTTTTGATTGCAGTCTAGGGCCAAATGATTATGATTTCCACACTTATAGCATTTTTTCCTAGGTGCATCAGGTACATTCTTGTAATTATTCTCTTTGTTAATACCTTCTTTTCCATTCCTATTTCTCTTGATCTTGCTAGACTCTGAAAGACCATCTAATCTCTGTTTCAACTGAGACTTAGACAGAAACCCTATGTTTACATTCTTAGGTTTCTCTAACACTTTCTCATCTGAATAACTATTGTTAATTCTCTTGTGTACAACAGGGGTACCTTTTGAATCAACAAATTTAACATGATTAGGTTCAGAAACAATTTTCTTACCTTCAGATTTAGATGTGTTAGCTTCTACCTTACTATCATTATTGACAATAGCTACTTTTTCTTCTTGTCTAGCCTTATCAAAACCTAAACCATTAACCTTACCACGAATTCCACTCTCAAAGATTTCTATTGTCTTCTTACTGGAATTGTTAATGGTCTTAATCACATCTCTCTCTTCTTCTAGTTCTTTTCTGACATAGTCATAAGCCTCAAGAATTACACTATAATCATGCTTAGCTTTATCAGAACTCAACTTGTATTCTTCCATTTGAATTAATTCAGATTCAAGAAAATTATTTCTATCAACTAATTTATCATTCTTAACCTTAAGTTCATCTCTTTCACAAGTAAGAATTCTAAAATTAGTCATAAGATTCTTAAACTCAGCATGGATAGATCTAATTTCATCAGAATTTAAGCTATCAAATGAATCAAGAGAGTGAAGTGATACCTTAACAGAGGATGGAGAAGTTTTCTTTGGAGATCCAGGTTTGTCTGAACTATCGGCCATCAATGCAATGTTTTCATAATCCAATTCATCTTCAGAGTCACTGGAATCAGCCCAATCCTTCTGTGTGACCATAAGTGCATTACCCTTTCCTGAATTCCTAGGCTTCTTACACTCACTAGCAAAGTGTCCAAGCTCGCTGCAGTTAAAGCACTTGATCTTGGCCTTATCAAGCTTGACAATTGTACTTTTGCTCTTGTCACTCTTCTTCTCCTCCTTCTTTTGAAAAGGTCCTTTGCTAAATCTTCTCCTGTTGAATCTGCCTTTCTTGAAGGCTTTAGCAAACATAGCAAAGAGTTCTTGCATCTCAGATTCAGAATCATTGTTGTCAGAGTCCATATCAGTAGTCTCTGACTCAGAACTTTCTTTGCTTTTCTTCTTCCTCGAATTCTTTACAGCAATCTCTTCATGCTGTTCTTCAGGAAGCTTCTTTACTTCAGATTGAGCAGTAAGTGCAATAGTCTTCATCTTTCCTTCACTCCTGCTCTTCTTCTGCTGCTTGTCAAGTTCATAAGCTCTCAATTTTCCATAGACTGCCTCTAATGAAATCTCATCCAGATCATTAGCTTCCTCAATCGCAGATATCTTCTCATTGTAGAAATCAGGCAAAGCTTTCATGAACTTTGTATTCATATCCTCCAAGTCATAATATTTACCATGCATGGCCATCTCATTGATGAGTTTTGTAAACCTATCAAAGGTATCAGTAAGTGACTCACCAGACTTGGATTCAAAGTACTCATACTGTTGTATAAGTAATGTCCTCATATTCTTCCTGACAGGCTTAGTTCCTTCACAGTGAACCTTAAGATTGTCCCATATATCCTTAGCAGTTTTACAAGAGAGAACATAATTAGTGAGAACAGAATCAAGACTATTGAATAATATGTTTCTCACTTTAGCATCTTTAAGAACACTCTCCTTGTCCTTATCTGACCATTCAGATTTTGGCTTCTCTGCTGTATGTTCTGGAACAACCTTACCATCAACAGTTGCTTGTCCAACGACCTTTGTTGGAACAAAAGGTCCATCTCTGATTCTGTCAAGATAATCAGGATCTGTTGCTTCCAGATGATGCAACATCTTTACTTCCCATAGAGTATATTCGTTTCTCTTGAGCATAGGAATCTTAGTATTCCCATCCTTGTAACCAGACATGATTGCAGATCTTTATGATTACTCGAAATCAACCTTCTCTGATACCAATTGTTAACTCGAATAACTTGTAGAAGGGGGGTTGAATACAAGTTATATAATCCTGTCTGATTTTTATTTGATTATAAAAACAAGAATAAACGAATGAATCAAACTCTTGTTTGTATTAATAAGATCAAATACAAACTCTACCAAAGGTGTACAATACCTTTAGCAGCTGCTGACAATACAAATATCTCTCTGTTTGTTTCGAACTCTCGAATACAAACCTTATACAGAGCTACGCACACGAACTCACAACTTCGTCTTAAGCCTCACACTCTTTACAATGATATTGAGAGAGTATTTATAATGCTACCTATCAACTAATAACAGAAAGATATAATCTATACATGACAATGTTCTGCTTTCTAGTCGATAGTTTCCTTCAATAGAAAACTCTTTCCTTCATAATATCTTCTTGCTTGTTCTTCAAACAACGATCCTGTTTTATAGCACTTGCCAGTTTCTGTAGCATCCATAATGACATCATCAGTAACACGACTGATATCAGGATCTGCACACTGCATCAGTATCTGATCAACCATCAGTATTGGACACGTCATCAGGATTTGCTATCTGTTCCTGACATGTAGTCTCCGATACACTGTTCATTCCTGATTAAACTATACAGATAACTGTTTTACACATAAAACCTATATACAGTGCTAAATCCTTTATAAGATCAGGATTACAAGAAGTATAATGTGTAAATTCTATTCTTAACATCACAACTTATGAATTATTCCTAACAGTGATCTTAAATGAAACAAAACAATCTATAAGGATCAGTTCGTGCATTCTTACAACAAGTCTTACCATACTTGTTATACAAGTCTTCCAATTCTTGGCACCTAATTACCCAAACTTTGTGATCAAGACATACCATATATAATAATTTTCTACACATACAATTATTATCTTACCCATATATATCTTGGACCACCCAAACCCATAACATCATATTGGGTTGAAACCCAACAATCCTCCCCTTCAACCCAATACCCACATCAGATTGAACGGTACCCATCAAAGCCATCGACGTCCATTCGCCAACGCCTCCCCTCGAACAAGAACCTCCTCCTCTTGCTCCTCCAAACATTGAGTGTCGCTAAAACCCATATAGTGACCCTCCAAACCATCCAAACCATCGTTCTTCACCATAACGATGTATCCATCTACAAAATCACGTGCATCAACCACCACGAGTGCTCTTCCACATGTTGAGTCACCCGATCCTTGCTTTCACAATCCTTCGGTCTCCTGAAGAAAATCCGCAGTATCATCCAAATAATTCACCTAGTTGATAAAGCCATTGAAACAATTACGATGACCTCTTCCATCTTCTTCCATCTTGAGTCCGAACAAAGGATTGATCTACGGTGCAAGCCAACCGTAAAACCGCACGTAACTTTGTCTCCACCCGCTTTAGCAGCAATCTCCTTGTCAGCAAATCCTTCTCGAACTTTCCCTTAACCTCATCCATCTCCAACCCGAACCTTGGCTCTTGATACCACTTGTTAGGTTAGGGGACTTACACAATCCTAGATTCACAAACACAATACAGAGCACACACATAACCAATCGATTACTTGACAAGATCCACCAAAGCGCAAAACAAGAACACACAAATACTTGACGTGGAAACACCCACGTCCCAAACTTGTATTATTAATCAAAATAGTTATCAATAATACATCAAAACAATAACACCTTAACGGTGTCCCAATCCTGATACTTGAGCCAACAATGCTCAAGCATCTCCCAAACAATACTTAAGACTACATCTCTTAAGCTTTCACCACACTCAAACAAATACAATATGACTATGTATATATAGCCACCCAAAACTTAGCCACCAAGACTTACCATACTTGTTCTACAAGTCTTATCATACTTGTTATACAAGTCTTCCAATTCTTGGCACCTAATTACCCAAACTTTGTGATCAAGACATACCATATATAATAATTGTCTACACATACAATTATTATCTTACCCATGTATATCTTGGACCACCCAAACCCATAACATCATATTGGGTTGAAACCCAACAAATATTCTGCCACCAATTAGGCATCCAAGAAACTAATTAAGTAACTGCATCTCAAACCAAATGGCTAAGGCATAGAGGTTGTTGATAAAGATATATACTTATGTTCATAAGCTAGAGCCTCCCGTTAATATCAATCGTAGTTGAAGAAGAGAAATAATCATCTTTAATATACTAGAGCTCTCTAAGTTATGATGCAAAAATAATAAACCTGTCAAATTCAAACTATTGAGGAGACAAAGAATAGAAAGTACTTCACACTCACCTATGTGAGTTTTTAGACAAGTCATTATTCACCACTAAAAAGGTCCACAAATTAAACTTATGAAGAAGGTAGACATAAAACAAATAAAGAACTCATAATAATTTAAATTCTTGGACCTAACCTTAAAAACTATTTACAAATCAATATTTATCTTATTTTGACCTCACGCAAAGATGAGTCCTTCTGTAAGGAACCTTGGTTGGAAAACATTATGGGAGCCGAGCTGGGCGGCTTGACTGATTGGCAGCTGGGACAACCAGAGCCGTTGGGGCTAGTCATTGGTGACTTGGTCTTATTTGTGGGAAATTGGTGAAGGCAAGGACCTGATCACTTGGTGAATACTCAAAGGAAACGTGGGCTGGACATTAGCACAGAACGGTGGGACGCTGGTCTACTTAGTTGGACGCGCGCCAAGGTCATTGGGCTTCGTACTGGGCTGTTTTGGTGGTGGCGGCCTTAGCGGGTTTTGGTGCCTTATAAATGGACGTGGCTAAAGTACTTGGGCATTCAGAAAGGTTTATTGGGCTTGTCTAAAGATGGGTCAGATGTGATCCAAAAGAAAGTGGGGGTCCAGAAAAGCAAGGCATGTGCATGGTTTGTGATGGGTGGTTGGTGGCGGTTACTAGAATGTGAAAACTGCTCCTAGATCATGGGTTCTATAACATGGTATTGCTGGGTCTAATAGATATATGTATATATATATATATATATATATATATATATATATATATATATGTGGGCATAAAGGTAGAGAAGGCAGTTGCAAGGCTCAAGGACTATTTTGTGACATGGGGTGGTAGTTATAAAACTGCCAGGTAGTTTGGAAACTACCCATAGGCTGGAAATTCGTGGCTTATATATATGGGCCTGATTCTAGTTTGTATAGGAGGAGGAAACACTTGTATTATCTAGTTTGAGTTAGGCAAAAATGTTGTAAACACTTAGAGAATTCTGGGTAGGCTTTAGAGTGTGTTTGGTGAGGTATTTTGATAATAACCTCGGCCGAAAGTCTCTTGTATCCTTTGTATTGAGTTGAGCAATAAAAGGTTGGACGTTTGTCCGTAATTGCTGGTGTGTTTTGTTTGATTTGATTGATGATGAACATGCACTCCATGTTGGCTGCCCAGAGTTATTGAGTTGGTTCCATCCGCTGCGTGGTTGTGCGCTTTGCTGAAAACGCAGGGCGACAAGGGAAGGCTGCTGTTCTTGACACCGGGTGACAAGGGCAGGCCGCACAAAGGTGAAACTTCAGGTTCGAAAATCCACCCCTGTGACAAGTGGTATCAGAGCTTCGTTGCTCATTTTTGGTTGATTTCGTTGGTTGAGTTTCGTCAGAAGTCATGGAGATTCCGTAAGATAGTGACGCCTATGGTGATGTTGCTCGGTTAGAAAGAGTTATGTGTGAATCGCTAGACTCTAACTTGTGGCCGTTGGTTCAGAAATGCCAAGTCATGAAGGAGGACCTTGATGAGATGAAGAAAACCATGGAAAATCAGATGGATGCTGTGGAAGACAAATTTAATGGCTTGTCTTTGCAGGTTGCTTCTCTTGCCGATCGATGGTTGGAGAGTTTGCAGGAAATTAGATATGAAATGATGTTCCTTATACGGGATGTTGCTAAAGTCTCGTTGGGTGGTGGTCATCCTAAAATTGATGCTAGTGTGTCTGCCCCTATGAAGTTTATGGGGAATCGTGGAAAGAAGGTGGTGCATGGTGCACAATCTGCCCGAACTGAAACCAAGAGCGCTGGACAGCCTAAAACAAAGTTGTGTTTTTGTCAAATATTGTGTGCTAAGTGTCAACGATCTACAGTAAGTCTACTTACTACAGTGGTACTGTGATGTAATAGCTTACGTATATTGTTAAGAGTTAGGCAGATTATAGTTTATATATAGGACTTCATAGAGCTCTTGTAATTCAACACAGAACATTTATTGAATCCTTCTATTGTTCATTCCTTAGCATAGCTAGGGTCTTATTTCTAACATGGTACCAAAGCGGGTTTGAGTGATTAATCTCTGCAAAAGCTTGTGTTCTTCAAGAAGAACAAGCTTCCAACCAAAAATAGTGGTTCAATCAAGAAATCGGAAAATCAAAGTGTTCAAAACCAAGATATAAACATACCACAGTATAGTGCACTACCAGAATTTTTCCGATCTGAAAAACAAAAAGACACGCGCCCTCACGCGCCGCCCCACGCGCGGCAGACGCCGTCCACGCGCACCACACGTCGGCGCGTGGGGCCCCTTCCAGTCAGTTTCCGGCGACGGTTCTTCAGGGAGAGTTGCTCGTCTCTTCTAGCCCAGTCTTTTCGTGGTAACACCTTCTCCATCACGTACAATTGATATAAATCATATATATATATATATATATATATATTTTGTGGTTTTACTTCTGGGGTTTTGCTTTGTGTATATACACACACACCCACCAAATTAAATTAGAAGGTGAGCTCAAAAGAAAGCTTGAAGACAATGAAGAGCCTCAAGCTGTCATAGAAACCAAAAAAAAATAAGAAAAGGAAGAAAGAGGAGGAAGCTTTGAGTGATGGGTCAGTGCTTAATGGGTCAGATGAGAAAATTAGTAGCAAGAAAATGAAGAAAATCAAGAGGAGTGTAAATTTGTAAGTCTTATTTTTGGGGTGTGAGTCAAGCGGCCGACAGGAATTGTATCAGCATGTGAAAAAACAAAGGTGCTACAGAAAAAAACAGACAAAACAAAAGCTTCCACTACAAAAAAAAAAGGGAAAGATGCTAAAGGAAAAAAAAATGTTGTCCACCATGGTCCATGAGGCTGGTAGCAATAATTAAAAAAACAAAGAAAGCAAAGAAAATCAAAAGAAGAAAGAAAAAAGGATAAAAAAAGGTGATTATTATAGATCCATGAAAAAAAATTATTTTGCATTTATTTTCTTAAGGGAAAGTAGTGCTAATATTAAAAAAAAATCTGGATCTTTTGAAGTATCACTTTGATTTTAGGAGTTTGCTCCGGGTTATAGATTTAATTGTGTAGTATTCAAATGGTTGTTGATATTACGGTATCTCTCCAATTTATTACGACGCTGCAAATTAAATAGTTCAGGAGGCGTTATTCCGACGAAGCAGCAGAAGTAGTGTATATACAGATGTACACACAGTTCACTGCCACGACGACAAAGCAGCAGAAGTAGTAGTATGTATACAGACATACACACAGTTCACTGCTATATCTTGTTAATACCGAGTGATCACAAAGTCGAGTCTCGGTTTCTTAAATAATCAGTTCAAGGACTGATTGGTGGTCATCCACCGTTGTGTTGAAAAGAAGCACTTTCTATTTTTGACATGGCCTAAAATATATCGTGTGATCGAAAATCCGAGTCCTGGTATCCCAAAATTCTCAGATAATTAATCCCAAGATAGGTCAATCCCAAGATGGGCAATCTCAAGATGGATCTTTAACTCCAAGATGAGTAAATCTCAAGATGGGTCAATCCTAAGATGGGTCTCCAATTCCTAAAGATGGGTCTAGTTGGAAGCTTAGGTTATGCACAAGTGCTTCTAAGTGTTCCACTCTTCACACCCAATATAGGTATTTCATCCCAAGATGGGATTTCGAGTGAGGGGGCTTGTCAAATATTGTGTGCTAAGTGTCAACAATCTACAGTAAGTCTACTTACTACAGTGGTACTGTGATGTAATAGCTTACGTATATTGTTAAGAGTTAGGCAGATTATAGTTTATATATAGGACTTCATAGAGCTCTTGTAATTCAACACATAACATTTATTGAATCCTTCTGTTGTTCATTCCTTAGCATAGCTAGGGTCTTATTTCTAACAGTTTTATTTGTGAGGGGCCTCATTTGGTAAAGGTCTGTTCCCATAAGGAGATGGTTCGTGCTACGGTGGATGTGGGTAAAGATGTTGTTGGTGATGATTTCGAAGAAGGATCTAAAACTGCTGTTGGTCATGATGGTGCTATTGATGGCATTGCACAGCCTAGGGGAAAAGTGATTGAGTGCTACATCTGTGAAGGACCATTTTATGAAAAAGTGTCCAAAGGTTGGAAAGCTGGCTTCTTCGTGGGCTGATCTTTGTGAAGAAGATTAGGTGCAGGCTCGCATAGGGCGCACCAACATTCAGTAACATGGCTGGATGGATAGGCTGGGATGTGACAGTCTAGAACTTGTTTATGTTCGAATAAAGTGATGTTGATGCACATGGGTTGGGATGTGACAACCTTGGCGAAGTTGATGTCTAAATGTGGGACTGATCTCATGCAGAATTTCAGATGGAGGGCTGATGAAGTGTGAATGTAGCAGCAAGGTACAAAAGGTAGCGTGCATAAGGTATCATTGTTGTCCCAAGACTCCAGAATTTGAAATGCTGAGTTTATAGTCTGTGGCTTAGAATTATGTTGATAAATTCTAGTTGAGTGATGTATATAAGTGTTAAGTGGCATTTGATCCATTGTAATTTCTTTTGCAAGTTGTAATGCCTAGTGATGTAAATATGGCAATATTGTGTTCATGGTTCTGCACACATAGATTGTATATGTTTCTAGCTTCCGTTGAAAGATGTCATGCTTAGTATGTGTTCTATAAATACTTTGAATTGGGCATAGTCATTGTTGCATAATTTCTGCACAAAGGAAGTTGGTTTGCATCATTGGCTTTCTTTCTTGGGGAATATGGAGCTTGGTTCTACACTTATAGAGGTGGTAATTGATCTTCTTTAGCATGATCAGAAGTGTGTCTTTGTATGGCATACGTTTGGGGAAAAGTCAGCTTTTTTGTACAGTTGGCATTGGAGGTTGGTGAGTTCAAGCAAGTGGTTTGCAACCTTTTTAATGGCATTGGGCTTATTACATTGAGTTTGGGAGAATATAAATCTCAGGCTGGAGGTTAAGTAATCAGCTTTGATAGTTGGTTTTTGGGGGGTGTGGCATACAACAGATGGGGACTTGCAGCCTTGGTTTTCAGGCGTTGGTTGGCTACTTGGAGAATTGGTTTGTTAGCATTGTTGACATTTTGATGAGGACATCAAACTCAGAGTGTGGGAGGGTTTGTAAGGAACCTTGGTTGGAAAACATTATGGGAGTCGAGCTGGGCGGCTTGACTGATTGGCAGCCGGGACAATCGGAGCCGTTGGGGCTAGTCATTGGTGACTTGGTCTTATTTGTGGGAAATTGGTGAAGGCAAGGACCTGATCACTTGGTGAATACTCAAAGGAAACGTGGGCTGGACATTAGCACAGAACGGTGGGACGCTGGTCTACTTAGTTGGATGCGCGCCAAGGTCATTGGGCTTGGTGCTGGGCTGTTTTGGTGGTGGCAGCCTTAGCGGGTTTTGGTGCCTTATAAATGGACGTGGCTAAAGTACTTGGGCATTCAGAAAGGTTTATTGGGCTTGTCTAAAGATGGGTCAGATATGATCCAAAAGAAAGTGGGGGTCCAGAAAAGCAAGGCATGTGCATGGTTTGTGATGGGTGGTTGGTGGCGGTTACTAGAATGTGGAAACTGCTCCCAGATCATGGGTTCTATAACATGGTATTGCTGGGTCTAATAGATATATGTATATATCTATATGTGGGCACAAAGGCAGAGAAGGCAGTTGCAAGGCTCAAGGACTGTTTTGTGACATGGGGTGGCAGTTATAAAACTGCCAGGTAGTTTGGAAACTGCCCATAGGTTGAAAATTCGTGGCTTATATATATGGGCCTGATTCTAGTTTGTATAGGAGGAGGAAACACTTGTATTCTCTAGTTTGTGTTAGGCAAAAATGTTGTAAACACTTAGAGAATTCTGGGTAGGCTGTAAAGTGTGTTTGGTGAGGTATTTTGATAATAACCTCGGCCGAAAGTCTCCTGTATCCTTTGTATTGGGTTGAGCAATAAAAGGTTGGACGTTTGTCCGTAATTGCTGGTGTGTTTTGTTTGATTTGATTGATGATGAACATGCACTCCATGTTGGCTGCCCAGAGTTATTGAGTTGGTTCCATTCGCTGCGTGGTTGTGTGCTTTGCTGAAAACGCAGGGCGACAAGAGAAGGCTGTTGTTCTTGACACCGGGTGACAAGGGCAGGCCACACAAGGGTGAAAATTCAGGTTCGAAAATCCACCCCTGTGACACCTTCCATCTACAATTGTTTTTAATGCTAGGTACCAAATGAAAACCGGATGTCATAGCCTCGTAATGGAGAATAACGCATGCCTATTGATCAATTATAAGTCTAAGCGAAAAATTAGTGTCAAGCTAGCCTGCAAAAAATTGTATGATCGTCTATTTATATGTAATAATTTTTTAATTTTAATCGATAATAATAGCAATTTTGTATATATATTTAACATCAGTAAAGATTAATCCAATTAATTTTTTAGATGCTTTACTGCATTCAAGGTCTCTTGTATGGGTTCAATATTGGTTCTAGAGCCATTACTAGACGTGATGCTACAATTGGACAATCATAGACAAAAAACTGCAGGGTGTTATTCGTCGATCTGAACTGAAGTCTACAGCGTAGTGTTGAAAGCACAACAAATCTGGGAGATTAGGACAAATTTTTTTTACTCAATTTGCATTTCCAATTCAAAATCCCAGTAGACAAACACCAGGCTACACCGCCTCCTGCAAATCCCCTCAGAGTCGCCCCCGCACTTGACATTTTGGCAAGACTTGGAATGCAAAATATAGATTAGTGTCATTTTTTAATCGTGGATGTATGTGTCCCTTCTTTAAGGCTATTTCTTCCGCATGCACATGATCTGAATTCTGATACGTACATGATGTTTCTGCATGTCGTATTCTAGTACTATCAAAATGTCCATTTCAAGATTAGCAACTTCCTTCATGTGCCTGTTTTGCAGATAGGCCACAATATACTAATCGGAATGATATGGGGCGGACAAGCTGGGATTGTGAGTTCTGCAACTTATGTATCTTCAAAATCTTTTTGTAATTTTGACAAAGTAATTCTTTAAAGTCTAGTTTTAACTTGAGCAAAGAATTTGTTGAGCTTGTTTAGATTCCAAATATAGAATGATTAACTGTCTTTTAGTGGGGGAACTCTTGACTTTATTTAGCAAAAAAAAAAACTCCCGACTTTTGGGGAAAGGGGGCCAGTTTATGATTTGCAAGTCTAATTAGCTGCTAATAGTTGTGTTACAAAGGTTATCAGTGAACCGGGGACTATGGTGGCTTATGTACTTTCTAATTAAAGCTGGATCAAACCACAGCGTTCAAAGCTTCTACGTGCTGACATAATGGACAAACATTTTCTAAAAAATTGCATGTTCAACTGTATAAAACCACACGCTAGCTATTCAGAGCTTCAGTAGTCGATTGCTATTCAGCCTCATTATCTCACAATATAGAGCAATATTAACATCAGGTACATTTACACAGAACGAAAACATTCATCGAGCCTCTAAAATGAATGAGATTTTTACAACCACGGTCTCAGGAACTTGCAAGGAAAGTACTCAGGGTTTGTAAGACCACACAAACAGTTCCTCATTGGTGACCAAGATAAGTCTATTACATCGTATAAAACCAACGATGGAACTAAAAGACACGAATATGAAATATGACCAAGTTTCAGACAACATATGAAACAGTGCTATTTCCACCACTATGGTGGCCAGAACATCCACAGTCAGCACCCAATGTACATTTCCTGGCGAAATGATCAGCCTCTGTACAAGTGTAGCAAGCATTTCCACAGCTACCATGAGTCATGACCACTAAGTTCTTCACATGTGTGATACTCCCCAACAGCTGGATCAAACCACAGCGTTCAAAGCTTTTACATGCTGACATAATGGACAAACATTTTCTAAGAAATTGCATGTTCAGCTGTAAAAAACCACATGCTAGCTATTCAGAGCTTCAGTAGTCGATTGCTATTCACCCTCATTATCTCACAATATAGAGCAATATTAACATCAGGTACTTTTTTTTTTGCTAATTAACATCAGGTACATTTAAACAGAAGAATGAAAACATTCATCAAGCTTGTATAATGAATGAAATTTTTACCACCACGGTATACAGGAACTTGCAAGGAAAGTACTCATGGTTTGTAAGACCACCCAAACAGTTCCTCATTGGTAAACAAGATAAGTCTATTACATATAAAACCAACAATGGAACTAAAAGGCACGAATATGAAATATGACTAAGTGGTGCTGAAACAAGACATGGATAAAGAACGTGACCGAGTTTCAGACTACATACGGAATAGTGCTATTTCCACCACTATGGTGGCCAGAACATCTGCATTCAGCACCTAGTGTACATTTCCTAGCAAAGTGATCAGCCTCTGCACAAGTGTAGCAAGCATTTCCGCAGCTACCACAACCACTAAGTTCTTCACATGTGTGATACTCCCCAGTAGCACCCCCTTCCCCTATCTCTTTTTCCCCGGACGTGTTCCAAGCAGCCTTGCTTTCACTAGATTTTTCTTTACTGTTCCAGTTGTGTGCACCACCAGCAGTTCCCATTGACTCGACAATTGTCAATTTCCCATTTGAATCACCGCAGCCATCAGAAACAGTTTTACCATACAAAGTATCAGTAGGTTTGTTACCATCAGCATCACTAATATTTACCCAGCCGCCTTCAACATTAGCAAGAGCACTGCTGTCATCATTAGCTTTGGGTGCACCAGATGATGAATTATTATGTAGTTCATGTAGTCCCTCTCCTAACGTCCGGTATGGGAAATCAGGTTTCGGGACGGACAACCAGTCGTAGGATGTCGAGAAGTACAAAGCAACTTTGGAAAAGGGGGGGTCAGGGTACCAAGTATCTTCCGGAGACATAGAGAAGTAGTCAGGTTCGGGGGGGTGGGGAAGTAAGTAAGTTTGGATGTGTTAATGGGGGGGTCACGGTACCAAGTATCTTCAGGAGAGAAGGAGGAAACGAAGGGAGAGCGAAATTCATTTTGAGATGCGTGTTAGAGTAGAGCACATGTAACTGTCATGTAACACATGTAGCTGTCATGTAACACATGTAGTAGCACTCATGTTTGTCTAGCTGTCTTGTGTAAGATTAGTTAGTGCGATCGATCTCCTCTTTCAGCCTTCTATATAACTATGTAATGTCAAGCTATGTATCATCCAAGTATTCACAATGTAGTCTATTACTTCTCCTTGTTGTCCATTACTATATTCTGCATATTTATATAACTCTATTAACGCGGAGAAGTAGTCGGGTGGCGGGAAGGACCAAGGCTCCGGGGAAGGGTTAATGGGGGGTTCAGCGTAGTACGAACCCATCAAGGTTTGAATGATCTACCTGTATTAATTAATAAACAGCTGGTGAATTAATAAACCCTGAACTACTAATAATCAAATCAAATCAAATCAAACCAAACATATATAACATTTTAAGGGATCAATCAATAAACAATAATAAGACGAAAACAAAAACAAAATTCGGCATGATTAAACATACAATATCGGGAGATTAGAGTTTGATAAAAAAATATTGTAGTTTATGAGTCAGATTGGGGAACAATGATTTAAATCCCTAATTGATTTTGTAAAAGCTAAAATTATACCAGAGAGAGAAGCGAAAGCGAGAGAGACCAGCGGCAGCTAGAGAAACAGAGAGAAAGACCAGCGGCAGCGAGAGAAACCGAGAGAGAGAGAGAGAGAGAGAGAGTAGGAGGGAAACAGCGCGGCAGTAATAACGAATTATGTGCGGTATATTACGAGGCTATGATGATGTATTTATAAAAAAAATGTACCGATCAGATTACTATTTTCTTTGGGTTGGGCCAATTACGTTTAGGCCCTCTTTAGCTAAGCTCGACTTGGGCCAACCATTATACTCTGTTAATTTCAAATTCAATTAAATTATATATAATTTATTAATAATAAAAAACCAAATATTTTATAGAATAATAAAAGTTTGCAATTATATCTCGATTAGAATCATCACCCGCACACATTTTTTGTACGATTCTTTCTTCTACGATTTTAGGTTACACTAATATTTTTTAAAAAATATCTATTGAATTCTTAAGATATTTATCAATAAATTTAAAAATGACGTTAAATTAATGTTATTTATTTATGTCATAAAATTAAGTATGGAAGATATGTAAATTTAAAATTAATAATAAAATTTATTAAAATAAATTAAAATTTTATATTGAATCAAATAATTAATATATTAATTCATTATAGTAATAGATAATATATTAAAATCTTAATTTTATAATAATAATATCAATGTATAATAATACTTTATTGAAAATAGATAATAATTTTTTTGACTATAATATGTTGCTTACTATAAAATTTTATCTATTTTTTAATATTAGATCCAACGATTCTAACTTTTCTGTCTTAAAATCTTACAATTATTATTTAGTGAACAAAATGACCAATCATCTTGATAAAGCCACAATTACAAACCATAACAGCATAAACCAATAAAGCATAGAATAAACAATTATATCGCCAGCAATACTTATTCTTGACATACATATTAGAAGACAACCAGTTCTGATAGCATAAACTTTGAAAAAGTAACTAAGATTAAAAGATGTCCATATTCCTTAGTGAACTAGATCAGAAACATTAAATCCTGCAATTACCTCGCTCCACGACTTTAATGTTGAATCACATTCATTGCAGTTTCAGCTTGATCAGATCTCACCTTTAGCTTCTTAGCATACACCTGATGCTCCATCACACTGCAATCCTTCAATTCCTGCTCTAATTCTCTTGCCTTCTCTTTATTGAGCCCGGTAACTACCTTCTTCACGTATTCCTTTGGACTCATCGGCCCAGTAAAATTCTTAATTGCCTCTACTTCAAGCGAAGCGCACAATAACGGGTACAATGACCACCAATCTTTCGTCTCTACCTCACTTTTAACTTCCTCTTTCAACTCACTCTCCTTTCCAACCGATTTCAATGGCGTTTTACTACCCGCATTATCATCCTTCTTAACGTTCTTCCTGCTACTTCCCTTTACCTTACTATCCCCATTCACTTGACTCCCCAAACCCTCACTTCCCCAAATCTTTTTCGACAGCTCAAACGACTTAAACTCATGAGGCCTCGAAATAACCGGATCTTCACCACCCTTTCCTTTCTTTTCCAAATGATTAACATACTTCTTCTTCAACCACCTAATCTTATCCGCAATCTGACTCTTGGTAACACTACAAGACAACAAATCCTCAACCGAGTCATATAGACAACTTAACTAGATTTCCCCGTAGTTAGTATTTCACTAAGTAGAATATACTATCACAGCTAGAGCATGTTCTTGTAATCAAATAAATTGTTGTCATGTAATAATTGTATGTCTTGGAAGAAGTTCATGCATTTGTTCAAGCCTCAAGGAATACATCAAGAGGACAGTAAAAATAAATGTTACTATCACAACCTTGACAGTAAGGTTACAAGAAGACAACATGTTGCAAGTCACGACAGAAAGCTATATCTGACAGCAACATTGGCTGAAGCATGGGACAACAACATTCTCACAACTTGACAATAAGTCTGGAGTTCCGACAACAACATTGGCGGGAGCTCATACTGTCAAATATCTTAATATTCTCCTGACAGCAGACTTGGCGGTTAAGGTTACTGTCTCAATGAATTATTTGATTTGGGAATTTTTCTCGGTCAAACCCGTGACAGTTTAGATGTTCAAGAAACAGATTTGCTGCAACACTCCATCGATTGTAGCAGACCTGCAAAGACTATAACAGAAGCTTCAGAGTTCACAAGACAAGGCTGGTCAATTCAAAGAATATGATAAATCTACATCTATTAGAATTGTATTAGCTAAAATAAAAAAATCTAGGTTGCTTTACATGTATTGTTTAGCTCTGTTTGTATAGCAATTTAGGAAAGTCACATGGGTGTGCAAGTTGTAAGGAGCTACCACTTGAAAACGATAGCAGCTCCACAACCCATGCGATAGAGACAACAGAACATCCCACTCTATTTAGAGATATGTCTCTAATTCTTTCTGTATGCTTCAACGAAAAAAATTTGTATCTCCCAAGAAACCGAAGCTGGAGAAACACACTATTTCTCTAGGTTGTAGCAACACTTCACAAGATAAATAAAACATTTGTTTTGTGAGAAATCTTGATCCACTTACATTTGTATATTATTATTGATAAGTTGAAATCTTTATTATCATTGTTGTTTTAAAGATTGTGATTTATCAGTATTGCATTCAACCCCCCCTCCCCCTCCTTCTGCAATACTTCGGAACCAACAAGTATTATTCATTAGAGTTAAATAGAATTTCCTGTACTATGTTTTTTCATAAGAAGAGAAATTTTAGTTAGAAATAATATAGAAGAAAACGTGTTTTACCTGAAAAAAGAAATTGATTAATTATTCATAATATTTATTTTTTATATCTTTCAATATTTAGTTTTAATATAGTATTATAGATAGATCTAAATAAGGGTATTTAGGTAAAAACATGCTAATAGATAAGTAAGGGTAATTAAGTAAAAATACGAAGCACCAAAAATAGGTGCCAAAACTTTTAATATTTCGACTATTATATACTAGTATAAATTTATCAAATTCACATTTAAATTCACTATATAAATTTAATTTGGTAAACATTTATTTTTTATAATAATTTAAAGAAACTAGTAGTATCGATAATTCATAATTAAACCCATGAGCGTGATATACATATTAAGGAAAAAAATTTATGAAAACCATCATTTCATTGGAAATCTTGAATACTATACACGTTCTACATTTAAAGTATTATAAAACTTATTATTTTGCAAAGTGTGTTACACGGAAATTACTATTTCATTGAAAATTTTCAAAATCTTGTTTGTTTAGCAAGCAAAATAGGTATGTTGTGCAAAGTTCTACAAATAAAATGTTTTTCATTTTAAACACTAGTACAGAATAGGCTTTAAGCATCGCACTTGTAGCGTCGGTTAAATGAAGAACCGTGGCTTATACTTACTTTAAGCGTCGGTTGATACATTAACCGACGCTTAAAGTCATTTGTGCTGGACTTTTTGCGTCGGTGATAAAATAACCGACGCCTAAAGTTGAACATTAAGCGTCGATTTTTACTCAACCGACGCTGTAGGACTATCTTTAGCGTCGGTCATAACAACCGACGCCTAAAACTGTATCTTTAGCGTCGGTTTTTACTTAACCGACGCTTAAAACCGAACTTTTAGCGTCGGTCGAAAACAACCGACGCTCAAAACTGTACTTTAAGCGCCGGTCATTAGCAACCGACGCCTAAAACTGTACTTTAAGCGTCGGTCTTAATTTAACCGACGCCTAAACTGAATTTTTTTGTAAAATTTTTAAAGCAGCACGCGGGAGCAGAGAAGCTGATGTTTTTTCCCAAACAGAAGTGATAAGAGACAGAGAGACGATAGGGGAATGCGGGAAAATAATTCTTGACATTTTGCATTTTAGAAAAAGTTTATACTTATTTAATAAAATTGTGTATTTTTAGTGAGAAAACATCCCTTATATTCTACATATAATTAATGTAAGAACAAAAATTTTGGGTTATGTCAAAATTATTAGTATATTACTAGCTCATAACCCATGCGATGCACGGATTTCTTTTAATATGTTATAAATTTAATTTTATGTTACAATTATGTTTTTATATAATCATTATTTTGTAAAAAAATATTTTAATATTAATTTAATATAATTTAAATTAAATTAAATTAATAATATGCATGATTTAAAATTTATATTATAGAATTTTAAGTCAGATATGTCGATTCGAAACTTGAATTTTTAGTAAAATACTTTGATCATAAATATACCTTATAATTATATATAACGGTTCTTATAAATTACTAAAAATATAATTTATAATTTAAGATAATTTATTATACTCATGTTAACGGATTGTACTAATATTTCTCTATTATAAACAACGTATATATTAATGATTGTAAGATTAGTCTTAAATCAAAAAGGTAACATGTTTTAGTTAGAAAGAAAATATTAATGATTACAAGATATGATATGATTGATTTTTTAGTGTTTATAAAAGGTAATATATTCAATTAAAAATTAACAATTTTCTTAATGATATGTGTTTAGAAAACTATTCCTATTTAATAGTATAGATATGCGTTGCCCAAATACCGACTTTTTTTAATGATTAATCGATCGACTTTTAGAAAACTATTCCTATTTAATATATATTGAGCCATATCACACATATTATACATATTATATTATAAAAGAATTAAAATTTAATAGATTTAAATATTTTAATTTTTGAAAATTATATATTATATCAATATTATAAACCTTTTTATAATATAAATATATTTTTACTTCATTCTATCCTTATATATTTTAAGTAATATTTTTATATCACTTCAGTACAATTCACTAAAACACAATCGATCAATTTGCTCGCTCTCTCTCTCTCTCTCTTGGCGATTACTCTCTTTGACCATCACTCTCTCACAATTCATGGCTGCTTCTCTCTCTAGCAATTACTGCGATTACTCTTATTAGCTCTGGCTGCTTCCCTCCCTAGCGATTACTGGCGATTGGTCTCTCTCCCAGGTTCTTCTCTCTACTACTCTCTGGTTCATCTTCATCGACTTGGCATTTTGGACTCAGAACTCCCAGTCTATCTGTCTTTGGCTTCGATTTGGTTCAAATCTTCCCCGATTTGAATTTCAATTTTAGGGGTTTCAATTTTAGGGTTCGATTTGAATTCAAGCTTCTCACCAAGTTGCAGAATCTTTCACGCATCTAAGTTGCAGATTCTTAATCGACGACTAAGTTGCAGTGGCTCTTAATGGACTTCGATCTTTTTACCAAGTTTATCGGGTTTCAAAAATCAAAGGTACACAAATTCAACAAAGACTTGTCAGTAATTGTATTTGATGTTTGTTTATTTGGTTTATCATAATGCTTCACACTTTATAAGGGTTATGCTCTCTGTTTTTAATTCTTGATATTGCTTTATATATGTGTGTGTGCATATATTTGTATTGTTCATGAGATTTTTTATTTATTTAGTGTAGGTGAGTGAAGTTTCTTAGCTGCAATGTTGAGGTTTAAAGATAGCCCTCATTCTTCTCCATACTCTAGTTTCCAGTGGTTATTAGAGATGCTTATTATGTTGTATCTATTTTGTTTCATCCATATTTTACATTTGAAGGGTTCTTGATAAACAATTTATTTAAATGTTGATTTTATTTGCAGTGCTCCTCAAGATCGGCAGTCACCCAAGAATCAATATTTTCTTAATTCATCACTAAGACCCTCTAAAATTTTAATGCATACAGGTGCTAAAAATGCTAAAAGAGCTTTTGAATTTGGAAAAACACATGTGGTTGGACCAAAAGGTACACATCAAGCCACTATAGTCTGGCTACATAGCCTTGGCGATGAAGGTTCAAGGTAATATTATTAATGCTATATGCATTAGGTATAACGATTAGGTGTACACATTTAGAATTTTCTACCATGCAATTTAGATGGAATGATAGTACTGGTTCTTTAGGCATGGCCTTGATCCTTTCTTTAAAATACCATTTGTGCTTTACAATGGTAGTCTAATTTAAAAGCTGCACTGGACTTAGAGAGTTCTCTCCTGGCGTAGTAGAATAATAAAATTATTTTAGATGATCATCAGTCACACTTGACAGTATCAGATGTATGGGTCATGCCAGATCAATTTCCCAATTACACTTCTTTTGGATATTATAGTTCAACGTTGTATAGTGTAGGAGGTCCCTACATGATCTTCGATGTTTATTTGTGTATATTATGAATTGTTATCACCTGATACTTGTCCAGACATTAGGCTTGACAAAACAATTATTTACCCCTTCAACTTATGATAAAATGTACACCATTTTTGGCAGTTTCAAGTTGACACACCGATAAACAGGTTGCATTTGGTTGTTAAGAATAAAAAGTAAAATTTTGTTGACGGTTTCAACAAGTTAACATGAATTGACTTACAATCTTTCTCAAATGATGACCATCAAATGGCTGGTACCATTTTTTACTGGCCATATCGCATAGTTCATCGGGTTACTATAGTCTTCTCTCATTAATGCTGCTTTATTTTTAGCTGGGCCGAGCTCTTGGAAACACTCCCTCTTCCAAATGTAAGGATATTATATCTCACTCACTTTTTTATATCTCACTCACTTTTTTATTGCATATTTGTGTTCTTGCATATAAACAACTTTTGGTGATCTCTTTAATTAACAGTTTGTGCTTACTTGATAATATATGCTGCAGATTAAGTGGATCTGCCCAACTGCTCCTTCCCAGCCAATTACCTTATTTGGTGGTTTTCCTTCAACCGCTTGTAAGTTAATCCCATGTGTTACTGTAAATTGACCATATATTGGTTTAACAAAGTCATTTACTTTTGTTGCTTTCTTGGTAGGTAATTTTATTTCAATCCCAATTTTGGATTATTTCAGTAGCTGACTTGGTTTAGTTACTAAAAGCGTAACACCCTTGCCCCACAAGGGGACATTAGGGTTAAAAATGTTAGTATATACAGGCTTGGCATTGATTTTTGTAATACCAAGGTAATGTCATGTTGGATGGGCGCTTGGTAGTCAAGATGACCTAATGCTGCTATTGTCCTGCCCTGTAATTTTGGTAACTTGTTTTCTTAAAAAATGTCTTGCCCTGTAACGTTAAAGATCATAAATTGTAATTAGCCAAAAGTAAGTTCTTAATATGTCAATTTAAAATATATTAGCGCTTGTAGTAGTTGATGTGGCTGTGAAGGAAATGGTAAAGCAATCATTGTAGCTAAACCTTTACGAAATCACAGTATTACTTTCTAGTGATTTTATGTAACCAGTGAGCTTGTTGCTTTGTGCAAAGTATTGTTAATGTCTAATCTGTATTCAAATGTCTTCCATCACCTCACATTAGCAAACACAAAAATGTGTTAGGGCTTGCATTAAATTACTCTGTATGTATGTCTTTTAAAATTGATTAACTTCTTTTACATGGCTACTGTGGTTTTTGTTACAGGCGCATTTAGCCTATGGAACTTCAAATTATGTGAAAACCAATGCAATTCTGAAGGTGAAAATTTGCCGCTAATATTTTGTTTTTCATTCTTATCTGACTACTAGATTCAGCTTGTGTAAAATCAATTTTCACTCTTTGTATACAGGCAGCTTATACCGTTGGTGGGCAATACATAAATGCTAACATTATACAAAGCTCTATTTTAGGAATCAGATCACACTATACAGTACCGGTATGTTCTATCATGATTGTGCTTTTATATGTTTTTTGTTGCTAAATTGCTCTTATATGTTTCATTTGACTATTTATGAATCTAAGGAACTGCATATTTTTCCATTTTTACAAGTTTACCATGATTTAAAATTTTGATAAAATACCAGCACAATATGTTTAAAGCTACCTCTATTGGGTTGTTGATAACGAAAAGATATTCTAAATACTTGAAGTGGAAATCTACTATAAGCATACCTAGTACATTACACAAGATTAGAAACACCAAGTGTTGAACTGTATCTCACTTGGTTGGCAATTCCTATCTCCACCTTTTCTACTGTTGGACATTCTGCTTGACTGAATGATGTGGTATTTGTCAGAATAATGAATGTCATTCACATTACAGGTGGCAGAAAAAGTCGATTTGGTGGCACTGGATCTTTTTTTCATATCCATACTCATCAGGTTTGTTTCCTTAACTTGTTTGATTTTTTGTCCTGTCATTCATTAATTTACCTCAATTACATTGCCACACTCAAGTTATATATCTAGCCTCGTATTTGGGTTGCGACTCGCACTAAAACTTTTTTTACTAGTGAGAATGCAAAGGTTTATTGTGAATTCGAATTGATTTTGTTATACATATATATATATATATATATAGGAGGCATTTGGGCTTTGGAATTGATTTTGCCAAGAAAGGTCAAGTTCTCAGAAGTCCGCAAAGAGGTGAAACTGTTGGTTAAGAAGTGCGGGAAGCCCAAAATGTTTGATGCAATCAGACCTGTTATTTCCCAGTGATTTTGTTTTACGTGCTATGATCTGTTTTAGTTTGTAAAATTAAATTATTTTGTGTAAATTAACATATTGTCGAGTTGTGTAATATATATTAATATTAATCACTAGTTTGTATAAATCTTGTATTGTTTTTGATGGTTTGGATGAATGTTTATTAGAATAGCAATTATTTTTTTAAAAAAAAATTGACTTTTAGCGTCGGTTGTTTGAATGACCGACGCCTTTGACATAACTTTAAGCGTCGGTTATTTGAATGACCGACGCCTTTGACATGACTTTAAGCGTCGGTTATTTGAATGACCGACGCCTTTGACATGACTTTAAGCGTCGGTTATTTGAATGACCGAAGTCTTTAACATGACTTTTAGCGTCGGTTGTTCAAATGACCGATGCCTATAAGAGACTTTTAGCGTCGGTTGTTTAAATGACCGACGCCTAAAGTAGACTTTTAGCGTCGGTTGTTTAAATAACCGACGCCTATAACAGACTTTTAGCGTCACCAACTTGACCGACGCTATAGGTCTATACCTATAGCGTCGCCTTCATATACTACGCCCAATAACCGACGCCTAATGCCTATTTTGACCGACGCTAGAAGCCTATTCTGTACTAGTGAAAACATATATTTTACTAAAATGTTATTCATTTCAAAATATTTTACTAAAAAAAATATGCATGATTTTCAAGATCTTAAATAAAATAGTGAAATTCATGGAACATGTTTTGTATAACTCATTTTGCAATATTTACTTAAAGAACTTATATGATCTTCAAGGTATCCGATGACGGTCTCCATAAACCAAACTTTCGAATTGGATATCACAATATTTTACTACTCCTCTTGTTTATTTTTATGTGACGTTTTAAATTTGCATACTTTTTTTTTAAGTAAAAGTACTTGCTTTCATTAAATCAAATCATTAATTAATACATCCGATATAAGTTCCGGAGCAACAATCCACTACCGGAAGCCTGACATATAATGAGTCGCTCTAGCTAATATATGAGTTATTTCATTCGCAAACCTATGCACAAATTGCACTAGCACTTTATCAAAGTGCTTAATTAACTGAATACAATTTAAAACAATTGTATGAAAATATGAGCGTCCTTCCACTCCCTTACAAGCATCTGCAAGTAGCTTGGAATCTGTTTCAACTATGCATACTTTAATGTAATTGATCGTGTAACTACAGAAATTAACTTTATTTTTTTTGTAGATTTTATTATTATTTATATATTTGTAGAAAGATTAAAGTAATTTATCTAAATAAACGAACAAAACACATTAATATTTGTGCAAAAATCAAAACTTCATGGATTAAAAATCGAGAAGGTAAAAAAAAATATCTCGAAATTTTTTTAATATATATATCGCCTTCTAGTGAAATATTTTATTTTGTGATACGATATTTTTGTCTTTAATGTCCACAAAATAATGGCTGATCTTTAATTCAATTTATTCATGCGAGTGCAAAATAATTTGTTAAGTCTAAAATTGATGTGTCATCTTTCTAGCAAGCAAAAAGAAGACAGAGTACATGCATTTTAACTCGTTAGTGAAATTTTGGATTTTGGGTTTTCCTATATCCATAAAATAAAAGGTATATACAATAATGCAAACACTTTCAACATAAAATAGCTAGTTGTTAATTTTTTGAGAAAGAGAAAATAAGAAAATTGAACATATACAATACTGAATCGCCATTTAAATATTTGTAACGTTTTTCACTACAATAAATGTGTCGTCCTTATTATATTGTCTCAAATGTGCCGATTAAGGTTACTGATAGCTTCTTACTATCCGATCAAGCATGACTCCTTACTTCTAGATGCTGCTATCTTTCTCCGATGTCCTGTTTCATTTAAAGGTTTCAAAGGGTGTCTAAAAAGAAGAATTCATGTATTGTTGGAAATTTTGGACAACGGTCTAGCAAAAGGCAGAGTTCATTTGAGAATCTGAATGTTAGGAAATCGGGCATAAACTTGGCAGAACAAACAAAGCAGACTTCTTGTGCCTGGTGATGGGGAGCAGCGTAGGAGGGTCTCCCCTATCTTCCAAATAAGAAAGCATGTGAGTTACAATGGTTCGATGAAGAAGTCGGTTATGACACAGATGAGTAACATAATAGAGGCTACTGTCTTGTCCCCATATAGCATTGTTAGTGATTTTTCAGATGCTGAAGATAGTGTTCATGAGCATAACCATGCTCATGAACATGGATAATGTATTGAGATGGGATAGTGATCCTCAGACAAAGGTAGTTTTGAACCTAATTGTTAGGAGTTGTCCCACATCGGTTGTGGAAGGGGCAGATTGCTAGAATATAAGCAGCCAGATTAACTCCATTAGTATGAGGCCTTTTGGGAGTGACCCAAAAACAAATCCGTGCGGGCCTGACCCAACCCAAAGCGGACAATATCATACTAATGTGGAGTTAAGGCCTGCTTAGCAAGCCCAACAACTGGTATCAGAGAGCCTAGGTTTTCAGGCGAGTGGGAGCGATGGCAGAAGAAGGGATAGATCTGAAGGTACTTTAAAATTATCTCAAGAGAAGTATATTGAGAAATTGTTGCAGAAATTCAGTGTCCAGGATGCGAAGACCAGAAGTACACCGTTGGCGACTCACTTTAATCTCACGAAGAAGCAGTCACCTAAAACGGATGAAGGCAAGAAAGATATGGCTAAAGTTCCGTATGCATCTGCAGTTGGCAGTTTGATGTATGCTATGGTGTGTACAAGGCCAGATATTGCTCATGCAGTGGGAGTTGTTAGCAGGTTCATGTCTAATCCAGGAAGAGAACATTGGGAAGCAGTCAAGTGGTTGTTGCGCTACTTGAAAGGCACATCCAAGGTTGCATTATGTTTCAGCAAGAAAGATGTTATCTTGGAATGGTTCTCTGATGCAGATTTAGGTGGATGTTTGGATACAAGAAAAAGTACTACGGGATATATTTTCACTTTGGGTGGCACAGCAGTTAGTTGGATGTCTCGACTTCAAAAGAGTGTTGCTCTTTCAACCACAGAAGCAGAATATATGGCTATCTCTGAAGCTAGCAAGGAGATGATTTGGTTGAAGAATTTTCTTGAGGAGTTGGGCAAGAAACAGGCGGACAGTGCTTTGTATAGCGACAGTCAGAGTGCTATTCATCTTGCGAAGAATCCTGTGTTTCATGCTAGGACGAAGCATATTCAGCTGAGATATCACTTTACAAGAGAGATCAATACAAAATTAGTGTGGCTTGTGGAGTAGGAATTTCCGAACCACGTTAAATCTTTGTCTTGTGTGATTGTCGTTTATTTTCTTGTTCTTGTTTATTCGCTTTGGGTTTTGCTTTCGTTGTTGTATACTCAACAACTGGTATCAGAGCTATGGTTATAAACGGTCCAGAACAATCTCAATGGGCTCCAGAATGGATCCAGGAAGAGGTAGATAGGCTATCCTAAGTTGGGCTTAAGGGGGAGCAGGTGGGCTTTCCAGTATGGGCCTAGGGGGAGCCAGATAGCCAGGGACTTCCAGTATGGGTCAAGGGGAGCAAGATCACACAGAAAGGAGGTAGATTCGACAGGTGTCGATCACACAGAAAGGAGGTAGATTCGACAGGTGTCGAACCCGATGTGTGAAGGGGGAGATTGTTAGGAGTTGTCCCACATCGGTTGTGGAAGGGGCAGATTGCTAGAATATAAGCAGCCAGATTAACTCCATTAGTATGAGGCCTTTTGGGAGTGACCCAAAAACAAATCCGTGCGGGCCTGACCCAACCCAAAGCGGACAATATCATACTAATGTGGAGTTAAGGCCTGCTTAGCAAGCCCAACACTAATACCTTGTACTGTTTTTTTAATTTCAAAATTTTGAGCTTGTAGCTTGTGATGTTTGTTTGTAATCTTGAAAATCTTAGATAGGATGATGTTTTTGGGAAAAATGCTGAAAATATCATTTTTTTCAAAAAAATTTGAAAATACCAATATGCGGGAAGGGGTGTGAAAAACCCATTTGATTACCCAAATGGCATTTGCGTACTCATGATACGCATGTACGTAATGCGTATCACCTGTAACGCATCTCAAACATGCGTATTGACGTCATTCTTCACCGAGCACGTCGATCGTCTCTCCCGGCAAAAAATTGCCTCCCCCGTCGCTCTTCGTCGATCCTAGCCATCTCTCGACCATCGTCTAATCTGAGAACATAAAAACAATTGCCACAGATCATTTTATCTTTCTCCCCATCAGTTTTAGTGATAGCTGGCCCCGCAGGGGCATGTTGAAGCTCACCGGAGAAACGAATCGGAAAACTTGGATTGAATTGGGCTTCTCAGTTGTGCATAACAAATGTAATAAGAGTGTTATAGATGTGTAGAGCTTGGAACGACGATTGTAATGGTATATGATATGTTTTTGGAAAGTCCCGGATGTGCACGAACGAATGGATCTAAAAATGTTATCGGAATCGCCATGTTTTCGTCGGCTGGAGCTCCCGTCTATGGGAAGATAACAATGACGTCATATGACGTCATTACGCAGTCTACGAATGCGTTACACGGGATACGCAAGACTGAAATGCGTATCCCAACTCACCTAGCTGTTGCAATACATGTGTTATCCCGTTGAAATTTGCGTAACCCCTATTACCCAAACCCCAAATGCCTAACCCGCATTACCCCAACCCCAAATGCATATCCAAATGGGTATTTTCAGCACCACTCTCGAAAAATGTTACTCCCTCTGTCCCCCTTGGTTCTTTACCTTGGGGGACGTAATTCTGGCACGGATTTTAAGGTGCAATTTGCGGATAGTTTCATAACTTATTTTTTTAATTTTCTTTTTTTGTATAAAAATAGAATTGTTCTATTTTTATACAAAAAAAGAAAATTTAAAAAATAAGTTATGGAACTATACTTTTTAGGAGCCTTAAAATGCGTGTCGAGCAGTGAAAAAGAAATGTAAAGAAATGGGAGGGACAGAGGGAGTATTTTCATTATTTTAAACCAAAAAATGGTTATTTTTTGCATTTATCCATGTTTTTGGTATCATCTCGCTATATTTTAATATAATATTATAATTAACAAAAAAATTACAACACTTGTACACGTACTAAAATTACGTATTATTAAATTGTGCTAAATTACAAATTTTTAAAAATGTATTAATTTTTTATATTCAGCTTGTGCAACAAACATATGAATCAGTTACTATTTAGTTAGTAAAGTATTTAAACTAATATTAAGCTGTGCAACGTGTTAATTAGTGGGTGTTTGGGGTATCTTAAAAAATGTAGCTTATGACTTATAAGCACTTATGTCATATAAGTGATAAGTAGAGTATAACTTATAAGTCAGTAAAGTGTTTGGTAAATCAGAACTTATAATCAGTAAACTGTTTGGGTAAATCAGAACTTATAAGTTAACTTTTTTCTATAATTTTCAAAATATTTATTTTTTATATTTAACAATGGATGTCAATGAATAGATCTTGATGAGTAGAGAAATTTGAGATATACATATCAATTTTCTAATGAATGGATCGAGAGATATATGATTTTGAAGATTTGAAGGATATTATATATTGCGTATATCGAGAAATAAGTTATAAGCATAAGTTGAATGTTAGGATTTCCTAACATTCAACTTATGGGATTATAAGTTATAAGTTGAGCCAAAGCTTATTTTGATAAACACCCCCATAAGTGCTTATGACCTTATAAGGCATAAGTTAACTGTAAAACGGGTTCCCAAAGAGGCCCTTAATTCAGTAATGGGGCTAAAGGAAAACATAAACAAGAAATTGGGAGATTTTCCAAAAAACACAAACAAACAATAAACTGAGATAAAATTAAAAACCTTAAATAACATCCCTTAAAAAAAAAAAAAACTTATACAACGACTCAACCTTTCCCCCAAATTCAAGCGCGATCACTTTTAAACCCTCAAACCCTCAAATCCTCACCACTTCTCTATCTCAATTCTCAATTCGAAGAAGATCCATTTCCATTTCATCGATTCATCGCAAAGAAGAGCTAAGGTATCTCTCTCTCTCTCTGTATCTCTCTCTCGCTCTCCCTCTCTCGCTCTCTCTCTCTCTCTCTCTCGCTCTCTCCCTCTCTCCCTCCCTCCCTCTTCTCCCCCTCTCTCTCCTGTATTTTAGCAGCTTGTGTGCGCCATAATGTTTAATTAGCATTGATCTTATTATTGATAGATTTGCAACTTGATTTATTAAATGTTTGATCTTTATTTTTTTCTGTTGTTAAATTATGATTTGTGATAGGATTACAACTCTGATTCTTCAGATCAACATCAACAACTGTGATTTACTATATAATAGCTATATAATGTTCATTGTAAGCTTACATAGAGAACAGAAAGACTGAAAATGTATAAGAGAGATTGAGAGAGAGAGAGAGAGAGAAAAAAAAATGAAGAAAGAGTACTAAATTGTGTAGAAAATTACAATTGATACAATCCTGACAATATAAAACCAATTGTAACAACTTATGGCGGGAAAGTTTGTTATTTAGAAAAGACAGAAAAGACAAGTCAACACACTGTTGACCAACAGATAGTCAACAGCATATATATATATATATATATAGGGTTGGACTCCATAGCAAACACCTTATATAACAAATAACAAAGAACACCTCATATCTAATAGATCCATTGCCCCTGGCGGGGCCACCCAATACAAAAAGTTCTTATTTTTTTAGGCTCTATCCATCCAGCAAAAAAAAAAAAAAAAAAAAAATGAAAATTTACTGTTCATCGATGACGTCATCGATGAACAGTAAATTTTCAATTTTTTTTTTTGCTGGATGGATAGAGCCTAAAAAAATAAGAACTTTTTGTATTGGGTGCCCCTGGCGGGGCCAATGGATCTATTGGAATAAATGATTTTATAGTGTTCTTTATTGTTTGTTATATAAGAGTGTTCTTTATGGAGCAAAGACCTATATATATATAGGGTCTTACTCAAATAGAAACTAAATTAAAATAGAAACTAGAAACTAAATCCTAATCTAATATTTAAAGCTAATCTAATGACCAAAATAGGGGGACCCCAATACAAAAAGTTCATAATATTCTAGGCTCCATCCAGCAAAAAAAAAAAAATTACTGTTCACTGCTGACGTGGCAGTGACGTCAGCGTAAACAGTAATTTTTTTTTTTTTTGCTGGATGGAGCCAATAATTTTAAACACTTTTTGTGAAGGTGCCCCTGGCGGGGCCATTAGAATGAATGAAATAGAATTTATTTAATGTTAGTTTCTAGTTTCTATTTAAGAGTTGGTTTCTATTCTATATATATATGTCTATGCTTTGGTATGATTTGATCTATTCATTAGTAGGGTGCCTCTTTCATAGCATATGCATATATTTATTTCTTTCTTATTCTGTGTTTCTAGTTATAAAAGTCTTTCTTTACTTATTTTTTTTAGATGTCGTTCGAGGAACATGACGCAATCTGCCCAGATTGGATGCCGGCCACATTACCTCGTTCGTTTATCAACGCGGCACCTGAAGATCCATTTCCAAACTGTAAGCTATGATCAAACATAACCATTTTACTGTCATACTTTCCCATAGAACTGTTGAGAAATGCCGGACAATTAATGATCCCAAGTGCTACCTTCCATCGCAGCGAACAAGGATGAGAAACAGATGCTAACAGCTAAAAATATCTCAATTCCCAATTGTCTGCTGACTCAAATATCAACTTCCAGTCTCAATATCATCCCGTTTCTCGACCGTTAAAATCAATATCTCTGATTCTGGTATAAACACTTGAACAGTAGCACCAAAAACCGCATCTTCATGCCCATAGAAAATAACCTCTAGCCCGGAACCAGGGATATAAAAATGTCCAACGGACATTATTATGCACAAATTGCTACATTGGCCTACTACAAATCCCGAACAAAAAGAAGTTTCTTTACGGGGATCATTTGTTGGCCTTATAATGACAACATGTCAAAAGAGCGGCAAAGGCGACGGTCATTATAAGGCCAACAAATGATCCCCGTAAAGAAACTTCTTTTTGTTCGGGATTTGTAGTAGGCCAATGTAGCAATTTGTGCATAATAATGTCCGTTGTACATTTTTATATCCCTGGTTCCGGGCTAGAGGTTATTTTCTATGGGCATGAAGTTTTTTGTGCCACTGTTCAAGTGTTTATACCAGAATCAGAGATATTGATTTTAATGGTCGAGAAACGGGATGATATTGAGACTGGGAAGTTGATATTTGAGTCAGCAGACAATTGGAAATTGAGATATTTTCAGCTGTTAGCATCTGTTTCTCATCCTTGTTCGCTGCGATGGAAGACAGCACTTGGGATCATTAATTGTCCGGCATTTCTCAACAGTTCTATGGGAAAGTATGACAGTAAAATGGTTATGTTTGATCATAGCTTGCAGTTTTGAAATGGATCTTCAGGTGCCGCGTTGATAAACGAACGAGGTAATGTGGCCGACATCCAATCTGGGCAGATTGCGTCAACATACTTAGCAATGAGTGGACAACCAGTATTAGATGCACTTGATAAGAAGAAATCCCAGACTGTGGATCTGCCATTTCAGCTTATAGCCATGTATATATCTGATTTAATATATGAATATCATCAGCTACATACCATAACAACCATCCTATGCGGCCTAAAACAAGCTGTGCATATTAAGTATATTGATGAGGTATGGAAGTTTTAATATATGAATATGTTAGATTCGTTTGTTTTTCTTATTTATAATAGACATGCTTATATAGAAATATAATATTTAAATAACTTTTAAATAAATCAATGCCTAGGGTCATTCTAGAATATTTTTAGAAAATGCTGAATTTGTTGTGTTAATCTTCAAGATCCTAATCTTATATATTTCTATGCTTCTCACAAAGGTTCTTAGAAGCTTGATTCAGAAAGAATTTAATATATTTCTATGCTTCTCACAAAGGTTCTTAGAAGCTTGATTCAGAAAGAATTTAATATAGACGTCAGCAAAATTAGCCTCAATGATCTGATTGAACAATACATCTCTACCATTTCTAGCGTTGGTTATGTCAAGAGGTATGTTTTGCTTGACGCGTCCTTTGGTCTTTTCTTGTTCTGTTTCTTTATTATATTTTGTGATTTATCCAAACTTTAGTGTCTTCTAGTTTTTTGTTTCTTGTATGAGGTGGTTTTAAACTATATAATAGCATTTTAGTTTTGGTCTGTGCTATGAACTTTTAATTATATTGATCTTTTATTAGTCCATTGATTGATTTTGATTATGTTGTTAGTTTATACAAAGTGATTATATATATATGGGCAATTGATTAAGTAGAAACCAATATTAGAATAGAAACTAGAAACCAAAGAGTCAAAGACCGTTGTAGTTATAATAAGTGATCATAAAGTAATCTATTTATATATTTGTAAATGTTGCCCCTCATTTAGTGATCGGTAGTATGTTTAGTGGTCGCCTGTAATTTAGTGGTCGCCCCCAAAATGTTAGTAAATACAAATTATTTTTGTATTTGGTGATTGTTAGCATGTAATTTAGTGATTGTGACAGGTTTTTAGTTTCTAGACTCATATTGGTTTTTAGTAGAATAGTACCCTATATATATGCTTGTGTTTGCTTAACTTGATTTATTTATGAGTAGCCTTGTATTGGTTTGATTTATTAACTTCTTGCTGTTATATACACAGAGTTATTCGGCCATCGAGGAAGTCCTCCTCCCGCCCCTACTTGGTTCGCCCCTCTCAGCCTACCTATTCACGCACCTCTCAGCTCACATGTTCTAACGGAGCAAATTTGATACTTTTTCAAATATTGTTGAGTCATGGAAAATGGCTTATGCTGCATATGAAAGTGGCAGGAAAGAAAAATCTAGTGAAAACAAGGCTGGTTGGAAAGCAGGGGAAGGGGGTCTTACTGGGGAGCATTTTTTTGGTAGCAATCAGGACATGTATGATGCTTGTGGGAGCAGCGGGAATGTTGCTAATGATCAATAGATATTATTAACTGCAAGGAAAATACATTACAAAAAGAACCCCTTTAATTAACAATGTATTGATCAAGTTATTCATTGGATAGCACTAGTCCAGTACATAATGTATTAATTAATAGATACAATCTACCTAAATTTACGTTTATCCATCCAGTCAGATGAATAAGAGGTGAACTTATAGTAGGAGGATCTTCAAGTTTTTCTTTAGGATTCTAATTTGTTTTTCTATTGACTGGCTATCTTCTAAAGATATAATAGTTGAAATACTTTGAGTTCAAGCTGTCCATAGGAAGCTTGCTATCTCTATTTAGTTAAGTTGTTCAGTGTACGTTACAATTTGCGAATGATAGGTTTTTTTTTAAGTATTATTACGTATGCAGAATTGGCAAAGTTTTGTTGCTAGAGATAAACGTAATCAAAAAATAAAATTGTTGCTTTATTGATCATGCACAAGCAATTGGTCGATTTAACCTTCCTCAGTCATTACTTGGCTTTTAAAGTTTAATAAATATTTATTGTGTGTGATGTTAGCGGTCTTGAAAAGAATTCATGATGGTGAATAAAGGTAGCTCTATGTCGTTGTCAGTAGTCCAAGAATAAGAAACATAGTTTGCAACTTTATTCTTCCTGAATTTTGATTATGTTTGTGACTACTACAATCTTGCTGGTAATGATTTTTTTTTTACAGGTATCCTCCTGACAAGAATGGCAGTAATCCTCAAGTTTCAGAACTTTTCAAGGAGGTTATGTATAGTATAAAGTCCAATGCGGAGAAAAGAATGCAATATGATAATGCTGGATTTAAGGTAGTTCTAAAAAAAACAAAACTTTATCTATATATTCTGAAAAGCTCTAGAACTATTTAGCCGTAGTATTGTTTTTTCCTTTGCTATTATTAATCTTTCACATACATTCTATTGCGTGCTCAAATCTAAACTTATCTGAGAAGTGTGGGATAGTAGAATATGTGAACTGATCATATTGGACAACAATAAGCGACAGCCCAAGTCCTCTATCTATACTCTATATTAATGTGCAAAACCATGTTTTAATGGTACATAATAGTACCAAAGTACCAAAAGTACCAAATTTGGTTATCACTTAACTCGGGGTTCGATCCCTTCCAACTACATAATTATACAAGATTTATTATTTAATTTAATTTCACCCCATGTTCGATTTCCTATAAGGGATTCGATTAAGGGGTTTGACGGTTATCACTTAACTCGGGGTTCGATTCTTTCCAACTACATAATTATACAAGATTTATTATTATTTAATTTATTCTTTAATTTCATCGCATGTTCGATTTCCTATAAGGAGTTCAATTCCTGACATAATCATAAAGATTTATTTACTTTAATTTTTTTAACTTTATCTCAGATTCGATTCTTTATAACTACATAATTAAATAGTGTATTAATATTAATTTTTTAATCTCAACTCGTGTTCAATCTATGCCCGTGCTTCGCACGGGTTATCATCTAGTAAGGAGTAAAAACACATATTATAGTTCTTGACACACATCATTTTGAGAGTTGTTATTTTTGGACATTACCGAAAAATAAAATAGCCTAATGGTTCGATTTTCACAAAATTCGAGTGTTTAGATCCTCCTAGCTAATAATTATTAAATTCTAATTGACCTTGTTGGTTATACAAAGTGCCTTTGCATACCTAGCCATATGTTGTTAAGTGTCTGGCCGTTTCTGACAGAGATTATAACTGTTGTACTCCACTTTCAATTAATTAATTAGCAAAGTTCAGAAGATTTTTTTTGTTGTTGTGCTTGCAAATTAAGCTCTATGGGATCAGTACCTTTTTATAGTTACACTTTTCATTGAATCATTTTATCAATTTCAGATGGAGAATCATCCATTTTCTTACAGCTTCTAGTGGCAGGATGTTAAAATTTTGTGCTTATTGATTTATGTGATTTCTTGTTTTAATATGTTGATCAATATTTTGTGGTATCTTTCAGGTGAAAGTATTCACACAACCTCATTACTTGCATAACTTTGTTCAGTCTGCCTTCAATGCCCTTTCAGCAGATAAAGTCAGAGGTTGGGGTTTTCCTACTTAAGTTACAAGTTCTTTATTGCCTTTTTCCCCTAGTATCAGTAGTTTGAAATAAGTAATTCATGATTAAACTATAAATCTATAATTAAGCAGATTTGTTTGATCGATGTCTGTCATGCAGAATATATGAATTAGTTGATAGAAGTTCTATGGGCCAAAAGGCTTGTTCAACGAGTCCCTATATTAAACAGTTTAGGCGTTTAAATCTTCACTGGACTATAAGGTGAACTGATACTGAAGTTGCTGTTGTGAAACTCACTTTTTTTTTTCCTTTTCTGGATTCGGTTCGTTGCATCTGCTAATTAATTTATTTTATTTTTTGGTTTTACTTCCTACATGGGGGTAAACGAATGGGTCTTAACTTTGATAGAGTGAAGTGAGTACTCACTAGACCTGATTATTAAGTTAACTTTGTTGTCTAATCATGTAAAATTTTTCATTTTTTGTCATACACAATTTCAGCATACTTTCTTGTTACTGGAAAGTTATTAATGTATGATGGGTACTATGCAATCGTTAATGTTGTTTTTGCTGGGGAGTTTTCCTCTGTAGAAGATGGTTCTAATTTGCGGAGGTCTAGAACAAAAACATGTAATTTTTTTAGGGTCTCGAGGATCACTACAGATGCATCATGCATGTATAGTGTGAACTATACCAATGTTTCCTTTTTGATGGACTAATATGTCTCTTCTTATGTTTTTCTAGTATGCTGCTTGTTAGAATTTAGTTAAGAAGAAGGCATCATATTCCGCTTATTATTTACTTTTATCGCTTATCATCATCCCCTCTTCACTTCTACTTGCCTGTCCAATTCTCTCTCATCACTCCCCTTTCTCTCATATTCTGCAGGTATTGGCTCTCGGTCGGAGCTCAGCCTTCAGATCCTGTACAGCGCCTTCTTTTTAGGGCTGGTGTGTTACCTCCTCTACCAATGTTGGCAATGGGTCGCAAAGGTGGTCCCAGAAACACCCGGCCAATTGATCCCATGACTGGTCGACCTTTGACAGAGGAGAACCCAACTAACAGTGATCAACCTAAAGATAGCAACGGAGATGGTGGTGAAGACGTATGAAAAAACATTCTGGAATTTAGAAATATCTTGCAAGCGTTTATTTTAATATGAGATTGAAATTGCAATATCTAGAGTTGCTCATGAGTATCCATCTCATGCATGTCACTCCTGCTTTCTTTTGGGTCCGGATCTTCTAGGATTCATTCCTATACTGCTATACCTGTGGTTGTTTGACTTGTTCTAATATTGTGACTCTGTATCTGAAACATCAAGTTTTATAATGGGATCCTGCTTTCGTCAACATGGCCACTGGCCACAGTAGCATAGAATGTGTAGAAGCATACAACTCAAACTTATTAGAAGCAAGTGGAACGATCTGGGCAGATTGTATGCCATACTCCAGGTTTTGCTTTAATTGTATATTGGTCATCGTGTCATATCCTATCTGTAGCTCAACCAATAGAAACATTAAAAGTTACAAAGAAAAGAAATAGAATGATGCCCCTGTGGACTCTTACTAAGCGATCACATTCACCAATTTTCACATCGTTAGCTCCTGCCAAACTTTTGAATGGAACAACTGGGGTTCATCAATTACCTGAAAAGGGATAGTAATTCGTAAATTCATTTATCATGCACCTCTAACCAACCACAACCATTTTTTCTCAGATATAAATTACATGTTGACTTCAAAAGAACTTGTTTGAAATTCGAGGATTTCATTTGCATCTAGAAATGCTTGATTACACAACTTTACATGGCAGAGACATATGATTAAGTCTCAAGTTTCATTCAGCTTCACCAGATAATATTGTGTTGGGTTGCTTTGTTCAAGATTTACTGGATCTGGTCTGGCCTAATTTTGAGATTTTTTTGTAGGTTGCTGATGAGATCAGTAGGAAAAGAAAGAGGGGCCGTGGCGAGGAGGGAAAAGCTAATACAAAGGTATACTTGTTCAGTGATATCTATTAGCTGAATTTTGTTTTTCTAAATATCCTTTATAAGTTTATATAATATTGATATTCACATTAATGGAATGTGGATGGAGCTTTACTTATCTAGTTCAGTATTTTATATGACCTTGTTTTAGTGCATGTTACAGGAAAATATATATAGTTTACAATTTGTACATTTTTTACTTGTTGAGGCTCGTATACATATATTAATTATGTTCACTATTGTCCCATCATGCAGAAGAAAGAAAGAATGAAGCGAGCTAAGAAAAACAGAGAACTCGGTGTTAAAAAGTTGAAGCTGCCGCCACCAGTGTCAAAACCAAAAACATACTGTCGTCACTTTCTCAAAGGAAGATGCCAAGAGGTTTTTTTTTTATCTTCAGTAATTTTATTTTTTAATGATATTCATGCATATAAATACCGAGCTTGATTTTTTCCTTTCTGTTTCCACAGGGCGAAAAGTGCAAATATTCTCATGATACAATACCATTGACAAAGTCCAAGGTAAATCTTTGTTTATGTGTATATACCGAGCTGTCTTATTTCGTATATGTTGTATATAGTAAGTGATAGGCATGAATTAATGTGTATTATTTATTTGTTCATTTTTGCTACATGGAATCACAAATATATTTAACGCCCTGTGATTTTTTAGCCATGCATGCTGTCATTTTGCACGTCAGTCATGCATGAAAGGAGATGACTGCCCATTTGACCATCAGCTCTCCAAGTATATATCCATGTAACAATTTCTTGTCCCAGGGTTCTAGCGTCAGGGGATCCAACTGTATGTTTTCACACGAGGTAGTTCTTTTCCTTCCAACTTTGCATATTACTTTATCTTGTGTTTTATGAGCTGTAATTTTGTAAAAATATTACAGGTAGCTCTTTCTATGCTTTATATATGTAACTTACGTAAATAACATTATCCCCAGGTACCCGTGAAGGAAGGTTCTTCCACTGCCTTGGATACTTGCAATCCTGATTCGAGGTCTGTATCTGTGAAACAAAATTCACTCCTGAAGAATTCCACTGCAGGCAATCAAAATGCCAGTACCAAATTATATTCTAGTGGGGTCTCTTATTGCAAGAATGACAAAAAGAATGAAGAGGGGATGACATCAAAACCTGCTGGACAGGCACCCAAAGGAATAAGCTAATATGAGTAAGCATGTACAAGGTGCCTTGTCTCCGAAAGCAGTAATGGTGCCAAAGTTGACCAACAGGCCATCACTAGTGCATCAAATGGGGTTGAAAGCTTGAATAAGAACACACAAAGAACACCTGTTGTGACACGGGGAGTAAACTTTCTGTCATTCGGTAAAGCTCCTTAATTCTGAAAGCTTCAGTACTTAGAAATCTAGCTTTTCTTTAGTTAGCAATGGGGAGATTGGAAAATCACCACCAAGTGATCCTAGCAAAGGTGATCGAGCTGGTTCATCATCAAAGACAAATGTTGGTGGCAAAGTTGACTCTCAGACTGGCCATGGTGCATCCAGCATCATTCAGAACATGAATGAGACAGAAGACAGAACACCTGCAATGACACCTCGGGGTCTGGGCTTTCTTTCAGTTGGCAATCTTTTAGACAGTTCTTCCAACAAGAAACAATCTGGCTCCAACTTGAATGAGATTGATGCTGTGCTTTCAACTGTTAGAAACAATGAAAGTGTGAGTAATAAACTTCAGACCCCTGATCCAGTTTTGCCTCCAGTGTTGGCTTCTCCACTTCTCCAGTTTAAACTGATTTTTATATATCTTCTCTACAGAGGTCTTGTTTCTTTGAGTTGAGCTTTGAGACTGTGTCGTTTTTCCATTGTCGTCTTTGAGACTGTGTCGTTTTTCCGCATTAGTCTTGTTTCTTTTTGCACTGAAATTTGAGAAATGGATTTTCGACTGTAATAAGTAAACTAGTGACATTAAAATGATAATGATAGTCAGATTTTAGGTAAATATAATAATATTCTTTTTTAAGTATTTTACTAAAGGATCAAGATAGAAATTCCATCAACAATAAATTTAAATTTAAATTTTATATTCTTAGTTATTAGTTCTAAACTATTATTATTATCGCTAATAATAATAATAATATAAATAAAATTATAATTTCATAAATTAATTATTTTAACAAATATTAAATATTTAAAAAATAGTTATAATATGTTAAATAAAACTCATGCATCACAGGATTATAAACTAATAATTTATAATTCAAAACTAGGCCATGACGTGCATATTACATCATATGTAATACCCCAATTTTTTTTTTTTATAGATAATATGTTTAGCTTTAGTAAAAAGGCAAGATAAAGTGTACTCCTCGAGCGCATCCATACTCTTGTCTCTTGTACGTGAACTGACTTAGAAAAACGTATACTGGTATACGTAAACTTCTGTAAATAGTTAAGAATAATTTAGTGGATCCACGATGAAATTTACAACCAGAATCCATGAAATTTGCAATTTGAGAATGATTTGATGCATATAAATACGGAATTTGAAATATTTGAGCAATTATAAAGGGAAAATGCTAAGAGCATTTCCAAGAGACTCTTAAATAAGCTCTTAAGTCCAAAAATAAAGAGGATGGAAAAAAAATGAGCTCTAAGAGAGATTCTTAGTGCCTCTTTAAAAACTTAAGAGTCTCTTCTCTCTCCTCAATTTTAAGAGCACTTGGTAAGTGGATTTTACATCCACTTGGAATGCTTCATATCGGCTTAAATTGATTGTCTTGAACTCAAGTATGTTGTGTTTTTGATTCGTTTTAGTGAGTTTATACAGGGTTATTATCTTGAGGTTGGATGATTTAAATTGCATATTTTATGGTGGAATTGAGTTCTAGAAGTGAAAAATGACAATTTGCAAAAGAAACGAAGCAAAAAAGGAGTTAAAACGAAGAAAATTAGCCAAAATCAGCTCCCAGCAGCCAAGAGAGCGCAGCCATCGCACAAAAGGGCCAGCGCTATGAACAGTAAAATCAGCGCAGCCAGCGCGCGTACGAATCAGCCAGATTTTTGGATTTTTGTTTTGGCCATATCTTGAGATCTACAACTCCGTTTTGGGCGATCTTACAGTCCACGCGAATCTAACGAGATTCTCTATCATTCTAAAGTGGTCCAGATGTCCAATTACAAATGGAACGGCCCAGAAATATTGAAGAAAAGTCAGCTACGAATTTTCCTTAAAAACAGAATCAGTTTAGGAAACGTATTTTGCAGAAATTCTATTTTAACTCTATTTTGGGGAATTTCTTGCTGGGCAAGACTTCTAGAGCCTATATAAACACATCCTACCATTGTAATTTAGGAGAACCATTACATATCAATTACTTAGGTTTATTTGTATTTTTCATACTTTGTTTTTATCATGGTTTCATCAGATCCCATGATGACGAGAGGTTCGATTATGAACTAATCGTTGTCATGAGATTCTAACGGATTTATTTATGGAGTTTTAGTATCTTGATGCTTTAAAGATCTGTGTGTGATGCATATCTGATATCCTCGTATGGTTGTGTTTCATGAATTTAGATGTGTAGCTAACATCTAATTTGTTAATCTCTTGTGAAGCGAGAGTGGATCTCACTGCAACAAATTCGGCTAAATTCAACCGGAACAAAACGGTCGAAATTAGATACTTTCGACCGGATATGGTCGAAATTAGCTAATTTCGACCGGACCGTCGAGAAGTTGGTCGTTTTTAGCTTGGTCGAAAATAACATAAACGGTCGAAAATAGCTAATTTCGACCGAATAAATTCGACCAACTAAATTCGACCAACTAAATTCGACCGACTTTGGTCGAAATTATAAATTTTGCAAAAAATTTAAATTTTGGAAATTTCGAATTTTGGAGCCTAAACTGTACTAAATTCGACCAAATATGGTTGAATTTAATATGCTAAATTCGACCAAATATGGTCGAATTTAAGGAACCCCGATTTTAAAAAAAAGGCAGTAGAATCTGCTGTTCTTTGAATCTAGCGTTGATTTTGTGTAGCTTAGCATGTAGGAATCAGTTTGGTTACTCAAACTCATGATTTGGAGGTCAATAACATCTCCAAAACAGCTTCGATCCTCAAGAACACGAAGAACATGAAGAACACGACAATCAAACTTCGATTTCTATACGATATTGAACTCGAAATTCAACATATAATATTGAAATTAACTAGAAAAACATACTCTACATGATGGAAACATCAAAATCAGCAACCAATTACGTTTACAAAAATTCATAATTTTAATAAGTAAATTCGAATTTAATAAAACAATAGGAGAAATTCATAAATTATACCACTACAAAATATGATGATGTTTTTGGATAGAGGATCATGAGAGATTCGATTCGACTATAAGAGCATTCAAATCGGACATAGAAAGCGCCTCCAAATGTTGGTTTGATTCTTGAAAACTCAAGATGTTAATAAAAAGAAATTCGAAAATGGGGGTTTGGGATGTTGTGTTTGGGATGAGATGAAGAGAGTTGAGAGAGAGAAGAGAAAGGTGTTGTATTTGGGATGAGATGAAAGAGTAAAATTGGGGGGTTTTAAAGATATTAAAGTGTTTGTTAAAAATTTTGAAAACTTTAAATTTTGGTGAAATTTTCAAAATTTTCAGTTTGGAGCCTTAAATGCTAAATTCGACTGAAATTGGTCGAAATTAGCACTTCGGCGCCAAATTTCTTAAATTTCGAAAATTTTAAATTTTGGTGAAAATTTCAAAATTTTCAATTTGGCGCCTGAAGTACTAAATTCGACCATAGTTGGTCGAAGTTATGTATTGCTAAATTTGACCAAACATGGTCGAATTTAATGGCTAAATTCGATCAAATTTGGTTGAATTTAATAGTGGACCTCAATTCTGATAATTAAATAAAAATAGGAAAAAGAAGTCAAAAAATTAAATAAAAATAGGAAAAAACTATTAAATTTAATTTAAAATTTATACACATCCAAGTATTCATTATAACAATTTTTGTGATGAATGTTACTTTATTTTTTAATAATTTAATTTTCCACTCATTTTTATGTATTTTGTAGAATTACTTGATACATTTAATAGAATTAGGAAAAAAATTCAAAATTTCATTTAAAATTCATAAACAACCAAGTAGTCATACTAACTAATTCTGTGATGAATTTTACCTTACTTCCACTAATTATTTGGCTAATAATTTGATTTATATCCATCTCTAAGTAGTTTATAAAAAAATTAAAAATTAAATAAAAATAGGACAAAAAAAGGCCAAATTTTGGATAAACATTCCTACACCCAAGCAATCATACTCATTATGAACACTACAAAACAAGTTGTTTAAACAACTAACAAATAAATTAATTTGGTTTGATAATTTAACGGTCAACTAGTACTTTGACTAGAACTCCTAAACATGGTTTCGTCAGGGTTTAGTGTTTCTATTTTTTAAAAACTATTTCTCGATGATCCAATCATACGGATGTCAAGATATATCTAATTTAATGACATTCCCAAATTTTCAAAAATAAATAAATTAATTTGGTTGAAGATCTTAGTAGAACAATACATATTGTCCAGTACTCGTAACTAGTGTTCTATCCCAGATTATTGTTTCTATTTTTTTTAAAATATTTCTCAATGATCCAACCGTACGGATGTCAAGATATATCTAATTTAATGACATTCCCAAATTTTCAAAAAATAAAAAATTAATTTGGTTGAAGATCTTAGTAGAACACTACATATTGTCTAGTACTCGTAACTAGTGTTCTGTCCCAGATTATTGTTTCTATTTTTTTAAAAATATTTCTCGATGATCCAACCGTACGGATATCAAGATATATCTAATTTAATGACATTCCCAAATTTTCGAAAAATAAAAAATTAATTTGGTTGGAAATCTTAGTAGAACACTACATATTGTCTAGTACTCGTAACTAGTGTTCTGTCCTATATTATTGTTTCTATTTTTAAAAACTATTACTCGATGATCCAACCGTACGGATGTCAAGATATATCTAATTTAATGACATTCCCAAATTTTCAAACAATAAAAAATTAATTTGGTTGAAGATCTTAGTAGAACAATACATATTGTCCAGTACTCGTAACTAGTGTTCTGTCCCAGATTATTGTTTCTATTTTTTTTAAAAAATATTTCTCGATGATCCAACCATACGGATGTCAAGATATATCTAATTTAATGACATTCCCAAATTTTCAAAAAATAAAAAATTAATTTGGTTGAAGATCTTAGTAGAACACTACATATTGTCTAGTACTCGTAACTAGTGTTCTGTCCCAGATTATTGTTTCTATTTTTTAAAAAATATTTTTCGATGACCCAACCGTACGGATGTCAAGATATATCTAATTTAATGATATTCCCAAATTTTCAAAAAATAAAAAATTAATTTGGTTGAAGATCTTAGTAATATTGTTTAGTACTCGTAACTAGTATTCTGTCCCAGATTATTGTTTCTATTTTTTAAAAAATATTTCTCGATGATCCAACCGTACGGATGTCAAGATATATATAATTTAATGACATTCCCAAATTTTCAAAAAATAAAAAATTAATTTGGTTGGAAATCTTAGTAGAACACTACATATTGTCTAGTACTCGTAACTAGTGTTCTGTCCCATATTATTGTTTCTATTTTTTAAAAACTATTTCTCGATGATCCAACCGTACGGATGTCAAGATATATCTAATTTAATGACATTCCCAAATTTTCAAAAAATAAAAATTAATTTAGTTGGAGATCTTAGTAGAACAGTACATATTGTCTAGTACTCGTAACTAGTGTTGTGTCCCAGATTATTGTTTTTATTTTTTTTAAAAATATTTCTCGATGACCCAACTGTACGGTGGTCAAGATTCATCCTTTTTAATTTTAAATGTTATTTCCAAAATTTCTGAAAAAAATAAATTAATTTAGTTTGGTAATTTAACGGTCAACTAGTTCGGAAAAGAAATTAAAAAATTAAATAAAAATAGAAAAAAAACCAAAACTTAATTTAAAATTCATACACACCAAAGTAGTCATACTCAATATTTGTGTGATGAATCTTACACTACTTTCACTAATTTTACATTTTGTTTAATTTTTTTCCCCATTTTTAACAAGTTTGTAAAATAAATTAAAAAATTAAATAAAAGTAGGAAAAATGCCAATTTTTTAAGGTAAATTCATACAGACCAAATTAGTCATACTCAAAATTTTTGTGATGAATCTTACCCTAGTTTCACTAATTTTTCATTTTATTTATTTTCTTTCCACATTTTTAAATAATTTGTAAAATAAATTAAAAAATTAAATTAAATTGAACCGAATATGGTCAAAATTAGATAAATTCGACCAAATATGGTCGAAAATAAATCTGAACCGTTTGAATTTTTTTGGGCGACAAATTTCCCGCTTTTTACAAATTTTGAATTAAATTTCCCGCTATCCCAATTACTAAATTCGACCATTTTTGGTCGAATTTAATTGTTCAATTGGCGGGAAGTTTTCCTCCTACTTTTGGCCGGATCTAAATTGCTAAATTCCACTGTATTTGGTCGAAAAATTACTAAATTCGACCGATTATTTTCGACCGCTCCTAAATTCGACCAAATTTGGTCGAATTTAGCGGCCCGGTTAAATTCGACCATATTTGGTCGAAATTAGCCGGAGTCGAAAATATTTGGTCGAAAATAGCCTTACTTTCTTGTAGTGTCTTGAGATTTAGAACTTGTCATGCTAGCATAGGATAGGTTGATGTTTTAACATCATGATTTGTGGCGTAAATAGAGATATTATGCTGCCCTATGTGATCAATATGGATAACTTGTTCTTCAACCGTTATGTTTTCAAATTCTATAGAGATATAGGGTCTAAGCATAATTGGTGTCTATTCATCTTCTATCTCTTTTGTGGATGTATGTCTAGTTTGGTATTCGTATACTGAGAAGTAGCGTTTACTTGTTTCGTGTTGTCTGATCAGATATCATAACCGTTGCATATAGTGATTTAAGGCGTCAGATCTAAGCAAAGTATTTAATGAAGTTAGGATTCCATGTTTTCTCTTGCAGTAGTAATTCGATTCCAATTCTCGTTAGTTAGTTAATTCTTAGTTTGTTATTTTACTTCTTAGTTAATTTAGTTTATTAAACCCAAAATTGTTATTTGTCTTAGCAGTGAATAATAATCATACATTGTTGCATAGGTACATCTACTGAATTAAAACCATATCCAGATCTCTGTGGGAACGAACTCGACTTATTCATATATTACTTGTGACCACGTACGCTTGCGTGATTTTAGTGTAAACAGCACTACACGGCTCTTAACTATTTTCTATCAATAAAATATTCACTTGCACATGGTTGAATTTAATTGCATGCCATAGTTAGGTTTGAAATATTAATAAAATATAAGTCAGGAGTCAAGATAAGGAGCATTGTTGGAGTTGACACGAAAATTTATGTACTAACTTACTAGGAGCCATATAATTTATATTATATTTAAGAGCCAACTAAGAGATTGTTGGAGATGCTCTAAGTACCCCAAAATAAATTCCCAAATGCCATGTGTTAAGTTTTAATTGGCTCACCTCTCAATAATATAAATGGGACCCCTGCATTCACACCAATCACCCAATCAAAAACAACCGCTCATCATTTGGGAAAAATTTGAACTTGTAAACTCACTTGAAGCAATAGAAATTCTCTTCTTAATCTCTCTCTAAATATCTAATACTAGTTATAATATATTCATAAGACGTTATCAGCACGAAGTTGCTCTTTACATCACCCGATTGCTCATCCATCAAGAATCAAATCACCCTTCGTATTAAGGTATGCAATTTTTATAAAAATATTATGTTATGCTTACATCTAGTACTTACATGTTAACATAAATGTCTATATATATGTTATCATGCATGTTTGAGTAAGTTGTTGTAAAGAATAAATCATAGTGGTCTTAAGGAGTTGTTGTTTATTACGTTTTGTATGACTTTGACCATGTAACAAAAAAAAATGGTTAAATTTGTTGGCCATATATGAAATATAGTATGTTTCATGTCATCTTAATAAACATGCAAGTACTTGATTCATGCCTGCTACTTTCTTTGTGATCTACCTTTTTTTAAAATATCTTAATGTTTGCACCCCATTAAAATCTTTTCTAATGATGCTTTTAGGAATAAACTATAATTTGATATTTTATACTCAAATAATATGATTTTTCCTAATGACTTCTTTGGACTTAAATACATTGTTTTGGGTTCTCTATTTTGGCTTCTTTGTTCTCTATTTTTGGATACTTTTGGAATTAGATAAATTGTTTTTGGATTATTTGTTGAGCTGTTTGAACCCCTCTTTTTGGAATCGGGTTATATACTTTTCCATGGTTACCTTGATTATGTATGCTTGTTTTTATAAATCAATACTGATTTAAAATATGTTTAAATATTAGTAAAAATGTCAAATTTTACCAAACTTGAATTTGAGGCTCTTGATATTACCGGAAAGAACTATTTAGCATGGATATTAGACATTGAAATTCATTTAGCCGCACAAGGTCTTGGAGACACAATCAAAGAGGGAAATAAAGAATCTGAATCAAACCGCGCCAAGGCAATGAATTTTCTTCGCCGCCACCTCCACGAAGGACTCAAAACTGAATATCTTACGGTGAAAGATCCACTTGAACTTTGGAAAAATTTGAAAGATAGATATGATCATCAAAAGACTGTGATTCTTCCAAAAGCTCGTTATGATTGGATGCATTTGAGGCTTCAAGATTTTAAAACCGTCAGTGAATATAACTCCGCACTTTTCAAAATAACTTCTCAACTAAAATTATGTGGAGAAAATATTACTGACGCAGACATGTTAGAAAAAACTTGTTCAACTTTTCATGCCTCAAATGTACTCCTCCAGCAACAATAGCGTGAAAAAGGTTTTACAAAATATTCAGATTTAATATCATGTCTTCTTGTTGCTGAGCAAAATAATAAGCTTTTGATGAAGAATCACGAGTCTCGCCCTACTGGATCTAGCCCTTTCCCTGAAGTGAATGCGACATCTTATAATTTTGGGCATGAACGTGGTGGTGGACGTGGTCGTGGACGCGGTCGAGGAAATTTTGTGAGAAACAACCATTTTCTCAAACATAGAAAACCAAATTCCAACCCGAAGTTGGAAAAAGTGGAGAAAGATAAAAGAGGATAAAAGAATGTTGAGAATGTCTGCTTTCGATGCGGAATGAAGGGTCATTGGTCGCGTACCTGTCGTGCGCCCAAACACTTGGTTGACCTATACCAAGCATCCCAGAAGGAGAAAGAAAAATCCGTTGAAGCAAACTTTGTTTTTCAAGATGATGGACCCGAATACAACCCCTCTGATATGACACATTTGGAAGTGTCTGATTTTTATGAAATCCCTGAAGGAAGCGGAAATGAATAATGCAATAAATTATATAAATACCATGTTGGTTGAAAAGACTGTTTATCTTAATTATTATGTGTAAGACTTAGTATGCTTAATTATTATGAAATTTCTAATTATGTGTGCTTTTATTTGAAGTGATATGGATATTTCTCATTCTCGCGCTGGTCATAAAATAGATGAAGATATTTGTCTCGTTGATAGTGCAACTACGCACACTATCCTTAAAAATGAAAAATATTTTACTTCTTTACACAAGTATGAAGGCAATGTTTACACTATATCCGGAAGTATTAATTTGATTGAAGGCTCTGGAAGAGCTAACCTGTTATTACCTTGAGGAACAAAATTTGTTATAACTGATGCATTGTTCTCTCCAAAATCACAAAGAAACTTGTTGAGTTTCAAAGATATTCGCAGAAATGGATATCATATTGAAACAATCAGTAAAGAAAATAAAGAATTTCTTTGTATAACATACATCATTTCGGGTAAGAAATATATGAAGGAACAACTACCCGCTTTTTCTACCGGATTATATTATACAAATATACGTGAAATTGAGGCAAATGCAATCGTAAACCAGAAGTTTACTAATACAGGCAATTTTATTGTTTGGCATGACCGGTTGGGACATCCGGGATCAACTATGATGCGGAGAATTATTGAAAACTCGCATGGGCATCCATTGAAAAACCAGAAGATTTTTCAATCAAATGAATTCTCCTGTGTTGCTTGTTCTCAAGGAAAATTAATTATCAGGCCTTCTTTGGCAAAAGATGGAACAGAATCTCCTAAATTTTTAGAACGGATACAGGGTGATATATGCGGGCCCATTCACCCATCATGTGGACCATTTAAATACTTTATGGTATTAATTGATGCATCAACTCGATGGTCACATGTGTGCTTATTATTGTCTCGTAACCTGGCGTTTGCGAGACTACTTGCTCAAATAATTCGATTAAGAGCACAATTTCCTGATCATAATATTGGTACAATCCGTTTAGTTAATGCTGGAGAATTCACATCACGAGCCTTCAATGAGTACTGTGTGTCAATTGGAATCAATATTGAACATCCTGTTGCTCATGTTCATACACAGAATGGTCTCGCAGAATCATTCATCAAACGACTCCAATTGATTGCCAGACCATTGATTATGAAAACAAATCTCCCCACTTTAGTTTGGGGGCATGCTATTTTGCATGCAGCGGCACTTGTACGCATCAGACCTACAAGTTATCATAAATTTTCTCCCCTACAATTGGCTTCCGGAAGAGAGCCTAATATTTCCCATCTGAGAACTTTTGGATGTACGGTATATGTCCCAATTGCTCCGCCGCAACGAACAAAGATGGGTCCCTAAAGAAGATTGGGAATAAATATCGGTTATGAATCTCCCTCTATAATAAAATATCTTGAACCATTGACAGGGGATATGTTTACTACAAGATTTGCAGACTGTTATTTTGATGAAACTATTTTTCCAAGATTAGGGGGAGAGAACAAGATTATCCTTAAATCAGGAGGAGAAAATAAATAGCTGGAAAAAGAAATTACATGGAATGCATCAACTTTGAATACTTATGATCCTCGAACAAATCAATGTGAACTGGAAGTTCGGAAAATAATTCATTTACAAGGCATTGCAAATTAGTTACCTGATGCATTCACTAATATAAATAGAGTAACTAAGTCATACATTCCAGCTGAAAATGCTCCTGCAAAAATAGAAGTCCCAGAAGGACAATTAATTAGAGCAAGTGAGTCAAAACCTCGCATGAAGCGTGGTAGACCGATCGGTTCCAAAGATAAAAATCCTCGAAAAAGAAAAGGAGCAAGGAGTGAAGATGCCCAAATAGAGGAAATAAAATCTCTAGAAGAGACTCTAGAAGAGTCCTGTGACCTGAAAGATGAAACCCCATAAGAGGATTAGGTACCTGAAAAGGAAAATGAAGAGATCTCAATTAATTATGTTGTCACAGGAAAAAGATGGAACCGAAATGATATCATCGTCGACGAAAATTTTGCATATAATGTAGCACTTGATATAATGATTGAAAATGAGGATCTTGAACCAAAATCCGTCGATGAATGTCGACGTAGAGATGATTGGCCAAAATGGAAAGAAGCAATTGAAAAAGAATTGAGCTCACTTAATAAACATAAGGTTTTTGGACCTGTAGTCCGAACCCCTGAAGGCACAAAACCCGTTGGATATAAATGGGTATTTGTGCGAAAGAGAAATGATAAAAATGAGATTGTGAGATACAAGGCACGTCTAGTTGCTCAAGAATTTACACAAAGGCCAGGCATTGACTATGAGGAAACATATTCCCCTGTAATGGATGGTACAACTTTTCGTTACCTTATTAGCCTGGCTGTTATTGAAAAATTAGATATGCGCTTAATGGATATTGTAACAGCATACTTGTATGGTTCCCTCGAAAAAGATATTTATATGAGGATCCCTGAAGGATTTCGAATGCCTGAAGCATTTATATCACATTCACGTGACCTTTATTCGATTAAGTTACAAAGATCCATATACGGATTGAAACAGTCTGGTCGAATGTGGTATAAAAGATTAAGTGATTATTTATTAAGGGAATAATACAAGAATGATCCTATTTGTCCATGTGTTTTTATAAAGAAGACAGAATCTTCATTTGTTATAGTTGCTATATATGTTGATGATATAAATATTATCGGAACTCCTGAAGAGCTCCAAAAGACAGTCGATTATTTAAAGGCAGGATTTAAAATGAAAGACCTTAGAAAAACAAAACTCTGCCTTGGATTGCAAATTGAGCATCTATCTGGTGGAATATTTGTGCACCAGTCAGCGTATACAGAAAAAATCTTAAAACGTTTTTACATGGACAAATCACATCCATTTAGCTCTCCAATTGTTGTACGGTCACTTGATAAGAAAAAGAATGTGTTTCGACCAAGAGAGGAAAACGAAGAAGTACTTGGTCCTGAAGTACCATATCTTAGTGCTTGGTCATGCGGCATGCATCATGATAGGACAACCCCGACAGTAATGTTTGAGGACAACACAGCATGTATTGAACAGTTAAAGGGAGGTTACATTAAAGGCGACAAAACTAAGCACATTTCCCCCAAATTCTTCTTCACACATGACCTTCAAGAAAATGGAGAGACTGAAGTTCGACAAATTCGTTCCAGTGACAATCTTGCAGATCTATTTACCAAGTCATTACCGCCAACAATTTATGAAAAATTAGTACACAAGATTGGGATGCGTCGGCTCAAAGATCTCAAATAAATTTTCAATAATTGATGTACTCTTTTTCCTTTACTAGGATTTTTTCCTAAAGGGTTTTTTCCTGAAAAGGTTTTAACGAGGCACAATTATTGGAAATAGGACATTCAAGGGGGAGTATTGTGAAATGAATGTCCTAGAATGTTCTAGATAAACTTTGGCCTTTCAAGTCTTAGACCTTTAACTTTTCATCTTTAGACTTTTGGCCTTTTATTTGCTTGTAACTTACAACTTGTAAACCTATAAATAGGCATCATATGTGAACTTGTAAACTCACTTGAAGCAATAGAAATTCTTTTCTTAATCTCTCTCTAAATATCTAATTCTAGTTATAATATATTCATAAGAGGAAAACATTTTTGGGGAACTTAGCATTGCTCATTATAAAATCAGAAGATAGCCAATTAAGTGATAGACAAATCTGAGACCTAATTAAAGAAAAACTTAGGGTGTGTTCACTTGGAAAGAATGGAATGGGGTAGGAATGGAATGAAAATTGTAAACAAAATTTATGAAGAAAGGGGAATGTTGGGGGGAAATAATGAACAAATATGAGGGAGAAGAAATTTTTTATGATGAAAATTGCAAGGAAAATGATGAAGAATGGGAATGGAGCATTCCTTCCAAAACATGTGGGTTAGAATTCTAGTTCAAATTATTTGGAGAGGAATGAAGCAAGGAATGAAATTTATAAACACTTTCCCCAATCTCCCCCAAATAATAGTATAAATTTCATTCCATTCTCCCCTCATTCCATTCAATCCAAGTGAACATGGCCTTAGTTTATCTGTCTGGATAAATTGATCCGATTAGAAATCCACCCTTAATTTATCTGCGTGGATGGATAAACGAAATTATGTAAATTCAGGTAGATCATATCTGCGTGGGGGAACTCTTGAATTTTGGTGTAAGGGTGGCTGTGTGAGATCATGTATCCGTTGCACCAAGGTAATATTGGCTCATCAATCAACAACAGATTTCCCTTTAAAATCTGCATGCTCAATTTTTGCATGGTGCAACCTGATACTACCACATTTAATCACTATAAATGATTTACAGGTCGAGTTAGCTGCTAATAACTGTGTTACAAAGGTTATCAGTGAGCTGGGGACTATGGTGGCTTTCGTACTTAAAGTGCTTCTAATTAAAGCTGGATCAAACCTTCGAGCTTCTAGGTGTAGACATTATAGACCAACATTTTCTGAAAAATTGCATGTTTAGCTGTATAAGATAGCTATTCAGAGCTTCAGTAGTCGATTGCTATTCAGCCTCATTATCTCACAAAGGACCAATTATATTATCAGGAACATTTAAAAGGAACAAAAACATTCATCGAGCTTGTATAATGAATGAAATTTTTACAACCACGGTATCAGGAACTTGCAAGGAAAGTACTCATGGGTTGTAAGACCAACCAAGGAAAGTACTCATGGGTTGTAAGACCAACCAAACAGTTCCTCATTGGTGAACAATACAAGTCTATCACATATAAAACCAACGATGGAACTAAAAGACACGAACTCGAAATATGACTAAGTTTCAGACAACAATATACAAAGTAGTGCTGAAACAACTAAACAAGACATGAATATAGAACGTGATTTAGTTTCAGACTACGTACGAAGAGTGCTATTTCCACCACGATGGTGGCCAGACCATCCACAGTGAGCACCCAATGTACATTTCCTGGCAAAGTGATCAGCCTCTGCACAAGTGTAGCAAGCATTTCCACAGCTACCACGGCCACTAAGTTCTTCACATGTGTGATACTCCCCAGCAGCACCCCCTTCCCCTGTGTCTTTTTCCCTGGATATGTTCCAAGCAGCCTTGCTTTCACTAGATTTTTCTTTACTGTTCCAGTTGTGTGCAACAGCAGCAGATCCCATTGACTCGACAGTTATCAATTTCCCATTTGAATCACCGCAGCCATCTGAGACAGTTTCACCACACAAAGCATCAGTAGGTTTGTTACCATCAGCACAAGGTTCATTCCATCCACCTTCACAAAGCTTGTTCGCAATAAGAACATCCCTAATGGGCGGGTAAGGGTAGCACCAAGTATCTTCAGGAGAGAAGGAAGAAGTGAAGGGAGACCAAAATTCTTTTACAGGGTTGTCGTAGGAGACTTCAGGGAAGTAAGTATTTTTGGATGTGTTAATGGGGGGACCACGGTTTGACCAAGCATCTGAATCTTCAAGAGAGAAGGAAGACTGGAAGGGAGAGCAGAATTCTTTTGGAGACGCGGAGAAGTAGTCGGGTGTTGGGAAGGACCAAGGAATTGGGGAAGGGTTTATGGGGGGGTAAGCGTGGCACCAACCCATCAAAAGCTCGAAAAATCTACCTGTATTAATTAATAAACCGCCAGTGAATTAATAAATCACACGAAGTTGCTCCCTACTAATAACTAAATCAAATCAAGCCAAACACATATATAACATATTAAGAAATCAATCATGAATCAATAATAATAATAATAATAAGATGAAAACAAACACGAAATTTAGTACGATTATGCGAGATTAGAGTTGGACAGATTAAACGTATATTCTTTAATTTAGGAGTCAAATTGGGGAACAAGAAAATTTCAAACCCTAATTCATATTGTAAAGGCAAAAATTACACCTAACATAACACATATACATATTTTGATGAATTTGTGCAAGACATGTCCGTATATGCATATGAGAACAAATCGATACTTAAATATATACATATAAAGCTTCAATCAATCCATGTATATATAAAGTTTCAGTTTCAATCAGCTATATCAAAGCTATCAATCCAAGGAAGAAGCATTACCTAATCAAAAGAAGCTTGGTAAGATAGCAGCTCAGAGAGACCACGGAAAGAGAGAGAGAGAGACCGAGAGAGAGATAGCAGAGATATCACAGAGAGAGACCGAGAGAGAGAAGAGAGACCGAGAGAGAGCAGAGAGAGAGAGAGAGACCGCGAGCGAACGATAACGACCTAGCGCGGCAATAATAACGATTCGTATGTAATGAGATCTGATTCTGTATTTATAGAGATGGAGCTAAATCACAATATCGTTTTCTTCGGTGTTGGATTGGACCGATTAAAGTTTTGGGCTCTTTTTGCGAAATTGGACTTCGGCCCACTATTAGTATTGAGTATTGACTACGGATTTTTCTTCTTTTTTTAATAACTAGAGGGTTATATGTAAATGAGCATATGTTTTTTTAAATATTAGGATGAGCCAAAATCAAGAACCAAAAAACAAAAAACCTGGATGACAGTAGATATCAACAATGGGATAATAATTCCTGACAAAAAAAAACAATGGGATAATAATTGTTATAAAAAAACAGTGGGATAATAATTGCTTCCTCCGGTCATGCCTACATTGTGCTTCATAGAATTTTTTGATAAAAAACAGTGGGATAATAATTGCTTCCTCCGAGTTTGAGCTGTTCGCGAACAAATAATTTGTTTGAAGATCTTAATAAACATTTAAATTGCAAGTGTACAATTTCATCGTTTTAATATTTGAGATATCGATCCAGAGAGACTATATACTTTTCGCGTTTCCATAATTTCTAATTCAGGCGAATTAGAGCAAAGATTTCGAGGTGTGATTTTATTTGAACTAATTAACAATTATTTAAAACAAAATTAAAACAATTATTTAAACTAAAATTAAATTAATTTTACCGGACATAAAGAACTACTGCGATTTATGAAGCAAACAGATGTATCACTACTATTCTAACTAGTACTAGTAACAAGTGCTTTGTCACGGATTGTTGTTTCTATTTTTTAAAAAATATTTCTCGACGATCCTACAGTACGGATGTCAAGATATATCTAATTTAGTGATATTCCCAAATTTTCAAAAAATAAAAAATTAATTTGGTTGGAGATCTTAGTAGAAAATTACTATTTTAACTAGTACTAGTAACTAATGCTTTGTCACGGATTATTGTTTCTATTTTTTTAAAAATATTTCTCGACGATCCAACCATACGGATGTCAAGATATATCTAATTTAGTGATATTCCCAAATTTTCAAAAAATAAAAAATTAATTTGGTTGAAGATCTTAGTAGATCAATACTATTTTAACTAGTACTAGTAACTAGTGCTTTGTCACGGATTTTTGTTTCTATTTTTTTAAAAATATTTCTCGATGATCCAACCATACGGATGGCAAGATATATCTAATTTAGTGATATTCCCAAATTTTTAAAAAATAAAAAATTAATTTGGTTAGAAATAAAAAAAAAAAGTAAAAATAAAAAATTAATTTGGTTGGAAATCTATACTATATTATAATAAGCAAAAGGGGGTATAATTTGTAGTTGGTTACCCCTTTTTTGGTTTATCCCATTTTTGGCTATTTCTCATTTATCACCGTTAGATCAGCAACTCAGCAACTCAAATAGATCAAGACCGTTAGATATGATAATACTAAAAGTTGTTATATGCAGAGGTTCAAGGTTCGATTCCCCGCAATAACATATTAATTTATATTTAATACTAAAAATTATTATATATAAAGATGTAAGGTTCGAATCAATAACATATTTAAATTAATATTTATAATATTATATTATAAATAAATTATAAAAATTAAAAGTAAAATATTTATAATATTATATTATAAATAAATTATAAAAAATTAAAAGTAACCCGTGCAGGCGGTAAGCTAGTAAAAATAAAAACTAAACTTAACACGGAAAGAAAACGATAGTGTGATCAGCAGCACCTCTAAATGTACGGAATCAGTCGATCAGAGATCATTATCAGGTTGCACAACTCTCCGGTCTCGACCGGTAAATTAGAACGGACCGGGTCTATCCGGTCCCCAGTTCATAAAATCAAAAAATTCGGTCTTCGGTTCGGTCCGGTTCAAACCCTGAAAACATCCGGTCCGAACCGAATTGGACCGAATTTTATGTATATAGTTAATTTTACACTATTTTGTCTTTTAAATTATATAAGTTAATGATTAAATATTAACACATAACAAATTTTAGTGATCCAAATTGTTAAATAATAAATTTATGAAATAGTATATATAAACACTACTCCCTCTGTCTCAGAAAGCATTTCTGCTTTGGTTCAAAACACAAATTTTAAGAAAAAGGTGAGACAAGACAGCCACGTTGTAAGCAAAGGTAAAAAAGGATGGCTATTGGCTTTGCTGGCGCACTATGCACCATTTGTTTATGCCTTGCATGTGCACTCGACATTTTTGGGTTAAAAAGCCTGTGGTAAGATTTGTTTATACATAAAAGGGCACAACTTTTAAGATAAAGTGGGTATTGGATATTGTTTGTATATGGCTTAAAATAGAAATAGGAAAAGTATTTTGAATGATCCAAAATAGAAAACAGGAAATGTTTTTTGAGACGGAGGGAGTATAATATACTCCCTCCGTCCCTTTTGGTTCTTAACATTTCACTTTTTCTGTACTTTCTGACACGCATTTTAAGGTGCATTTTAAGGATAGTTAAATTACTTTTTTTTAATTTTCTTTTTTTGTATAAAAATTTAAACATTAAATTTTTATACATAAAAAGAAAATTTTAAAAAAAAGTTATTTAACTATCCTTAAAATGCACCTTAAAATGCGTGCCAGAAAGTACAGAAAAAGTGAAATGTTAAGAACCAAAAGGGACGGAGGGAGTAAATGATTAAATTTCATATTTCATACTATATATAATTTATAATTACGTTTACAAATTAATGTTACTTTACAAATAATATGACATTTACTTATTTTTAAATATAAATTAACTTACCAAGTAATTTAAATATCAACAAAGAATGAAAATTAAATTATAAAAAATAATTTTTTTTATAAAATATTAACCGACCGGTCCATACCGGTCCGGTTCCGGTCCGGGTTTTTCGGGTCCGGTCCGGTCCCTGGTCCTTGAATTTAATAAAATCAGGTCTTCGGTCCGGTCCGGGTCGATCCGGTCCGGTCCGGTTTTGAATCTTTGTGCAGCCCTTGTAATAACTGTTAGACTATTTTTGAATAAAAATTATTATATTTTTTATTATTTGATTTTGTAATCCTTCTTTTGTTTTTGTAACTCATGGTTTTAATTTTGTAACTCCTATATTTAATATTTGGTGGAGGTTACAAAGTTATTAGCTTGGGGGTTACAAAGTTAATGTTTTGAGGGAGTTACATTTTTTCACTCCTATATAAGGAGGCCTTGGCATCTTTGTTTGATACACCAAAAATCCCCTAGTCTATCTTTGTTTTCCTTGCATATTCTTTAGAGCTTTAGGTTCATTTCTGTGTGATAGAGCGGTATTTGTTCGGTTCGTAGAAGGCGGGTTTTCTAAGTGCTTGTAAACCACCTTTGTTCGTTGTATCCTGGGAGACAGAAGTCATTCATCCTTCAAGCACCACACAGAAGGGGCTAATCTGTTTTAAGGAGAGCGTGGTTTTCACGTGACTCGAACAATCTTTCGGTATTTTTCTTGTTATAATCTTGATTTCAGGTATAATCTCTTACTATATTTCCTACAATAACTACTCCCTCCGTTCCAATTTATTCGTATTTTTGATTTTATATAATTAAGTTGACCCAATTTTAATCGTAAATTAAAAAGGATTTTTTCATTAGTTTCAAAAACTAAAAAATACATATTGAATTGATTATATATACTTTATAATACTATAATTTTTATAATTATTTTCGATTAAATATTATATGAAAATTATAGTCAAAATTTGATCAATTTAATTATAAAAATCCAAACAAGATAATAAATTTGGACGGCGAAGTAATTATCTTTCTAGTTAAAAGAAGTTTTAAAATGACAGAACTTCCCAAAATTAATTACCTTTCTAGCTAAAAAATATTAGTATGAAAGAAATAATATGAATATTAATTATATGTCTATATATAATTAATTATATGAATCACAATTAATTACAATATTGTAACTTTATTATATATATGCCAATTCTTTTTGTGGTTTGATTTGTTTAATTAGATCAAATATTACTTTTGTTAATCTAAATAGCAAATTCTTAAATAACAAATTTAAGGTGAATTAAATTGAGTTCAAATCTATGTATTATAAATTAGTGAATAGCTTAGGATTTTATGGATTAATTTTTTTACTTTAAATTTATCTATCCATTTTTAGATTTGTTATCCATTTGTGATTATTACAAGTTCCATCTTTTTATTTGACCCAATTTTAATAAATAATTGACCCATTTCTCGTTAATTTATTTATTAATATTTATGAAAAGTTTATTAATACAAATTTGAATCAATTTTTTAATTTTGGTAAGCTCGTTCCTGCATATTATTTCATAACATATATAATATATACAATAAAATATCTAACTTATAAGAATTTTTTTTTTGTAATATATAAAAACAATGCAATTATTGTAATAATAATAATTTTTAAAATTCTATTATTCAATCATAAATATAAAAATTATTTTTATTATCATTATTATTAAATTATTTTTAAAATATTCATGTGCGTAGCACGTATTATAATCTAGTTGAAAAAGAAAAATCGGACCAAAATAGATTTCCTATTCGGATCAATTTGGATCGGGTAATACCCGGTCAATTAGAACAATGTTACCATGACCTCCATGAGACCAAATAAGTTTTGGGCTTTTTTAGAAAAAAAATATGTTGTTAACTTTTCAAAATTTTAGTAAACTAAGTAACTAACCAAAATTTATGATTTGTCTTTTTAATTATAAAAAAATACTAGCTTATAGCCCGTGCAAAGCACGGGTTACTTTTAAATACTTTTAAAATTATATAATTAAATAAAATAGAGAATAATTTATTACGAATTTATTAGTTATAATAATAGTTTAATAAATGATATGTATTGATTAGAATAGAGTTCTATAAGGCAACGGAGGTTTTAAGTTTAGCTGTATCCTGTATTAGTAATGGTGTAAATATAAAATATTACTCTGTATTGGTTTAACGGAATTCATTTGATTTGTTTTATATTATAAATAATTTAAAATTAAATAATTAGAGTGAAAACCAAAACTTAGGAGAAAACCAAAACTTTCAATGCGAAGCACGGGTTACTTTTAAATACTTTTAAAATTATATAATTAAATAAAATAAAGAATAATTTATTACGAATTTATTAGTAATAATAATAGTTTAATAAATGATATGTATTGATTAGAATTAATAATATAAAATCTTAATGTAAATTTGTTGTTGATGGGATTTGAACCTTGATCTTTGGAAGAGGGATTTAAATAAAGAATATTCCTTATTATTAGATCTAACGGCTATGTGAAAAGTATTTATGTTTGATATATGGTGTTGAAAAAGAAGAGAAAAGACGAAGAAGATTGTGTATTGAATTGATGAAGATTGCGCAGATGAGGTTTAGAAGAATAGAGTTCTGTAAGGCAACGGAGGTTTTAAGTTTAGCTGTATTAGTAAAGGTGTAAATATAAAATACTACTCTGTATTGATTTAACGGAATTCATTTGATTTGTTTTATATTATAAATAATTTAAAATTAAATAATTAGAGTGAAAACCAAAACTTAGGAGAAAACCAAAACTTTCAATGTTTTGGTTTTAATATAATAGCTTTAATATAATAGCCCGTGCGAAACACGGGTTACTTTTAAATACTTTTAAAATTATATAATTAAATAAAATAGAGAATTATTTATTACGAATTTATTAGTAATAATAATAGTTTAATAACACGGGCTACTTTTAAATACTTTTAAAATTATATAATTAAATAAAATAGAGAATAATTTATTACGAATTTATTAGTAATAATAATAGTTTAATAAATGATATGTATTGATTAGAATTAATAATATAAAATTTTAATGTAAATTTGTTGTTGATGGGATTTGAACCTTGATCTTTGGAAGAGGGATTTAAATAAAGAATAGTCCTTATTATTAGATCTAACGGCTATGTGAAAAGTATTTATGTTTGATATATGGTGTTGAAAAAGAAGAGAAAAGACGGAATTCATTTGATTTGTTTTATATTATAAATAATTTAAAATTAAATAATCAGAGTGAAAACCAAAACTTAGGAGAAAACCAAAACTTTCAATGTTTCGGCTTTAAAATACTACTCTGTATTGGTTTAACGGAATTTATTTAATTTGTTTTATATTATAAATAATTTAAAATTAAATAATTAGAGTGAAAACCAAAACTTAGGAGAAAACCAAAACTTTCAATGTTTCGGCTTTAATATAATAGCCCGTGCGAAGCACGGGTTACTTTTAAATACTTTTAAAATTATATAATTAAATAAAATAGAGAATAATTTATAACGAATTTATTAGTAATAATAATAGTTTAATAACACGGGCTACTTTTAAATACTTTTAAAATTATATAATTAAATAAAATAGAGAATAATTTATTACGAATTTATTAGTAATAATAATAGTTTAATAAATGATATGTATTGATTAGAATTAATAATATAAAATCTTAATGTAAATTTGTTGTTGATGGGATTTGAACCTTGATCTTTGGAAGAGGGATTTAAATAAAGAATAGTCCTTATTATTAGATCTAACGGCTATGTGAAAATTATTTATGTTTGATATATGGTGTTGAAAAAGAAGAGAAAAGACGGAATTCATTTGATTTGTTTTATATTATAAATAATTTAAAATTAAATAATTAGAGTGAAAACCAAAACTTAGGAGAAAACCAAAACTTTCAATGTTTCGGCTTTAAAATACTACTCTGTATTGGTTTAATGGAATTCATTTGATTTGTTTTATATTATAAATAATTAGAGTGAAAACCAAAACTTAGGAGAAAACCAAAACTTTCAATGTTTCGGCTTTAATATAATAGTATAGATTAGTAATGGTGTAAATATAAAATACTACTCTGTATTTAGGATTAAAGACAATAACGGAATTTATTTAATTTGTTTTATATTATAAATAATTTAAAATTAAATAATTAGAGTGAAAACCAAAACTTAGGAGAAAACCAAAACTTTCAATGTTTCGGCTTTAATATAATAGTAAATATAAAATACTACTCTGTATTTAGGATTAAAGACAATAACGGAATTTATTTAATTTGTTTTATATTATAAATAATTTAAAATTAAATAATTAGAGTGAAAACCAAAACTTAGAAGAAAACCAAAACTTTCAATGTTTCGGTTTTAATATAATAGTATTTTTAAGTTTAGCTGTATTAGTAAAGGTGTAAATATAAAATACTACTCTGTATTGATTTAACGGAATTCATTTGATTTGTTTTATATTATAAATAATTTAAAATTAAATAATTAGAGTGAAAACCAAAACTTAGGAGAAAACCAAAACTTTCAATGTTTTGGTTTTAATATAATAGCTTTAATATAATAGCCCGTGCGAAACACGGGTTACTTTTAAATACTTTTAAAATTATATAATTAAATAAAATAGAGAATTATTTATTACGAATTTATTAGTAATAATAATAGTTTAATAACACGGGCTACTTTTAAATACTTTTAAAATTATATAATTAAATAAAATAGAGAATAATTTATTACGAATTTATTAGTAATAATAATAGTTTAATAAATGATATGTATTGATTAGAATTAATAATATAAAATTTTAATGTAAATTTGTTGTTGATGGGATTTGAACCTTGATCTTTGGAAGAGGGATTTAAATAAAGAATAGTCCTTATTATTAGATCTAACGGCTATGTGAAAAGTATTTATGTTTGATATATGGTGTTGAAAAAGAAGAGAAAAGACGAAATTCATTTGATTTTTTTTATATTATAAATAATTTAAAATTAAATAATTAGAGTGAAAACCAAAACTTAGGAGAAAACCAAAACTTTCAATGTTTCGGCTTTAAAATACTACTCTGTATTGGTTTAACGGAATTTATTTAATTTGTTTTATATTATAAATAATTTAAAATTAAATAATTAGAGTGAAAACCAAAACTTAGGAGAAAACCAAAACTTTCAATGTTTCGGCTTTAATATAATAGTCCGTGCGAAGCACGGGTTACTTTTAAATACTTTTAAAATTATATAATTAAATAAAATAGAGAATAATTTATTACGAATTTATTAGTAATAATAATAGTTTAATAACACGGGCTACTTTTAAATACTTTTAAAATTATATAATTAAATAAAATAGAGAATAATTTATTACGAATTTATTAGTAATAATAATAGTTTAATAAATGATATGTATTGATTAGAATTAATAATATAAAATCTTAATGTAAATTTGTTGTTGATGGGATTTGAACCTTGATCTTTGGAAGAGGGATTTAAATAAAGAATAGTCCTTATTATTAGATCTAACGGCTATGTGAAAATTATTTATGTTTGATATATGGTGTTGAAAAAGAAGAGAAAAGACGGAATTCATTTGATTTGTTTTATATTATAAATAATTTAAAATTAAATAATTAGAGTGAAAACCAAAACTTAGGAGAAAACCAAAACTTTCAATGTTTCGGCTTTAAAATACTACTTTGTATTGGTTTAATGGAATTCATTTGATTTGTTTTATATTATAAATAATTAGAGTGAAAACCAAAACTTAGGAGAAAACCAAAACTTTCAATGTTTCGGCTTTAATATAATAGTATAGATAGATTAGTAATGGTGTAAATATAAAATACTACTCTGTATTTAGGATTAAAGACAATAACGGAATTTATTTAATTTGTTTTATATTATAAATAATTTAAAATTAAATAATTAGAGTGAAAACCAAAACTTAGGAGAAAACCAAAACTTTCAATGTTTCGGCTTTAATATAATAGTAAATATAAAATACTACTCTGTATTTAGGATTAAAGACAATAACGGAATTTATTTAATTTGTTTTATATTATAAATAATTTAAAATTAAATAATTAGAGTGAAAACCAAAACTTAGGAGAAAACCAAAACTTTCAATGTTTCGGTTTTAATATAATAATTTAAAATTAAATAATTAGAGTGAAAACCAAAACTTAGGAGAAAACCAAAACTTTCAATGTTTCGGCTTTAATATAATAGTAAATATAAAATACTACTCTGTATTTAGGATTAAAGACAATAACGGAATTTATTTAATTTGTTTTATATTATAAATAATTTAAAATTAAATAATTAGAGTGAAAACCAAAACTTAGGAGAAAACCAAAACTTTCAATGTTTCGGTTTTAATATAATAGTATAGATAGATAGATAGATGACTTTGACTTTTTATTTTTTAAAACGATCTACAATCACCGAAACCACAATTTCACTTTTTTCGTAAATATTTAATTTTAAAGCAGATTCACATTAAAAAAATTATTTCAAAGTTTGATTTAGGTATTAATCTATTTTTTGAAAACTAAAAATTGCACCGCTTGCCTAATTTAGATTTCTGTTACGATGTTTTCCTCAGTGTTAATATTTTCATAAGTTGTGAGGCAAGTAATAGTGGAAATATGTCCACTTTTTTAGTGTTACTTCTATTGTTGAGAAATTTCATAACATGAAATCGGAGGTGTACTCGAATAATAGAAAAATCGGAGGTATACTGGAATAATAGAGTGATTTATGTATGAATATGGAATAAAGCCCCAATATCATAACTATAGAGCAGTTGCTCCAAAATGTCACAACTTAAAATATTAGCCTCAAATAGCACTTCAAAACACCTTATCGTGTATCGTTATGATTTTTTATTTTTTATTTTTAAAAAAATGCTAAAGCGTTTAGCGTTATAGGAGAAGAGAGGGAGGGAGAACACCACTTAGCATTTTGGGGAGGAAGGGGAAGGTGGCGTTTTGGGCTAAGACACCACTTAATGTGGCATTTGGTGTGGTGGTTTTTTGTTTTGTTTTCTTTCCTTTTAAATATATATTTACAAATAATTTTAAAAATTTATGATCAAATACTCAATTAAAATTCTTTACAAAAAAAGTACTCAATTAAAATTGTATTTATTAAATTTAAAATTACAATTTTAATTAACCTTAGAGGTTCAATAATTAACTTTGGGGGTTCAATTGTATGCGAATTTAGGGTTTAAACCCTAACTTATCCTGATTTTTAAACGCGTTAGCGTTTAAAAATCAGGCCGTCGGATTCAATTTTTTTAATTTTAAAAAATAATTTTAATTTAATTTGGGGGTTCAACAATTAATTTTTGGGATTCAACGTTTCCATTTTGGGTTTAGAATATATTTAGTAGAAAACAAAAAACAAAAATAAGATAGAACATCCAAAATGCCACAAGAAGTGACGTTTTAAGCTAAAAACCAAATGTAAAATAGCGTTATCAAGCAAAACCAAATCTCAATTAGCGTTTTCAACAAAAAAAATAAAAAAAGGCAAAACTCTAGACGAAGTGGTGTTTGTCTTAGAAACTAAAAATGCTATATGATACTACGTTATAGAGTGATATTTGGGGTCAACCATCCAGCTTGTGATATTTAGGGTCATTTCATTTAAAATTGTGATATATGGGGCCAACACCCATGAATATGGTTGTTTTTAGTGATTTAGGATTTGTAAAAAAGAGAGGGACTGGACTTGCTAGGTGCCTCGATTTGTCTCATGTATCGGATCCCTTTTACCAAAATGTTTGCCTACCAATTATTATTGGAAAAAGCCTACGCAGTTATGTGAAATTGTGTATATCTCTGAGAGACTTTAGGGATATACTTCGTTAATGTGGGCAATTACTGATTTTATTTTATTTAATCTCGGCGTTGTGATATCTTCCGGATTTGAAGGATATTAGCAGGAGGCTTGTTTGATCTACCAACACAAGTTATGTTTGTCATTCCAGTAGCGTCAATATTAGCAATAGAAGTAATATCGTGATGATGAAGTTTTGTGGATGAATTATTAGATAGTTGAGTGTCCTAGGGAGGACACTTGCAACTATACGACTTGTTTGAGGGTTTAGGAGGATACCACATATCTTCAAAAGAGGTGGTGGGGCAGGAGATGAAAGGAAAGGAATCACCAATGTCCGCGGATTTGGTTGAGGGTAAATGGGGGAGAATTTGTTCGCCCCACTCATTTTTCAACTGTGACTTGGAAAGCATATTTCGAACATACCAAAAATCTTTGAGAGGAGAAGAGTAGTCGAAGGAGCGACTTACCATTTCGTTCCACAGTTGTTGTTAAGAGTTACATGTTTTCTCATGGTGAGAAGAAGAGGAGAGTGGCATCGAAAACCTTTATTAATGCAATTACAGGGCTATATCAATAACTAATCGCAAAATTTCAATGTTAAATAAGAGCAACGGAATACAAAGCTATTGCATATTAATCAAAAATTATCAATGATACTAAAAGCAACAAAATTTGAAGGCTATATCGCATATTAATCGAAATTATCGACGATAATAAGAGCAATACAATTAGTCGTTGTAGGGTTTTGAATTTTGATGAGTATACCCGATAAGAGGACTTAAGAGATAGAAGATAAAGAGTAAGAGAGGGATGGGAAGGATGAACGAGACATATGTGATAGGTTGATATATATAGGTTTCGGTTGGCACAAGGAATTATACGTACAGATCCAAAATGATAACTCGTATACTAATTTTCTATTGTCTTAGTTTAGATTTTATTTAAAATTAAAAATTGGATTAGGAGATGTGAAAAATAAAATATATTAGAAGTAAACGATTTATGAAAGTAAAATTTAAAAGAATCGAGGTATTCAATCAAGATACTATCGACTATCGACTTCGGTTGCATAACTGTCCAAGGAAAACTTTGCTTGATATTAGAACCACTGGCAACAAATTATGATGTTCCTGTTAAATTTCAATCCATACATTGCAGAATAGTGCTCGAATATAAGGTAAAACTCTAAGTTCTTCAATTCAAAAGAAGAAAGACGAAAGTGATACTATAAATTGTTGTCACACTTTACTTAACAACTATAGCCAAAGATGATTGTAGGAGTTGCATTTTCATCAAATACTAAAGATCCATTCTGCATATTGATAAGTGGATTTTATATCCATTTGGAGCGTTCCATATCGGCTTAAATTGGTGTACTTGGACTCAAATTTGTCGTATTTTTTATGTGTTTTATTTAATTATGCAGGTTTGAAGAAATGTCGATTAGGGGTGAACTTTCCGTTGTTTTTGGCGTTGATTTATGATATGGAATGAAGAATGGCGACTTAATATCAACTATCAAGAGGAATACAAGTAAAGGGATTGAAGACGGGAAGTTATTGCAAAAAGAACGGAAGATAACTGTGAAGAAACGAAGAAATAATGGTAGAAAAATCAGCTGGACAGCAAACAGAGCGCTGGCAGCGCATATAGAGCGCAAGCTGCGCTCGAACAGTGTTCTGGACAAGGAATGCAGCGCTGGCTGCGCTTGCCAGGCGCAGGCTGCGATTGGGCGGCCTGGTTTTGCTGAAAAATGTTAATTTTACCCCTATTCGAATTTTATTTGTATTTTTGGTTTCCAAACCTATTTCTAGTTGTATTATAGGTTGTTTTTCTTGCTAGGCAAGATATCTAGGCCTATAAAAACACATCTTAGCCTTGTAAAATTGGATATAGTTTTATTATTTTGTAACATAGCTTAGATCTGCAAGGGAGAAAAGGAGAGAAGGATTCAACGCTCGTGACAAGCAACGGATGTAGATCTACTTCATCTTTTGTGTTATTCTGGATTATAGATTTGTTTTTTTTAACTCTTTGTTTTATTAATATAATTGCTTCTTTTATTCATATCTCGTTAATTATCATGTTTTCATCAAATCCTATGACGATGAACGGTTCAATTATGAGCTAAATCGTTGTCATGGGATTCTAACGGATTTATCTATGTAACTTAGTAGTTTGATCGCTTTAAAGATATGTGTGTGATGAATTCTTGATATCCTCGTATGGTTAATCTTAATGCTTTTAGATGCGTAGCTAACATCTAAATTGAATTGTTAATCTCTTGTGAAGTGAAAGTGGATCTTGAGGTTTAGAACTTGCCATGCTAGCATAGGTTCATAATTGTTTATCAATATGATTCGTGGTGTGAGATGAAAATACTTATACTACCTTATGTGATCATTATGGATAACTTGTTATTCAACCGTTATGTTTTCAAATTCTATAGACATATAGGGTCTAAGCATAATTGGTGTCTATTCATCTTCTATCTCTTTTGTGGATGTATGTTTAGTTTGGTATACGTATACTGAGAGGTAGTGTGTACTTGTTTCGTGTTGTCTAATCAGATATCAAAACCGTTGCATATAGTGATTAGAGGCGTCAGATCTAAGTGAAGTATTTAATGAAGTTAGGATCCCATGTTTATTCTCATATAAGGAATTTGATTTCAATTCTCATTAGTTAATTAATTCTTAGTTTTATAATTTGCATGTTAGTTTAATTTAGATAATCAAATCTCAATTTGTTATTTGTCTTAGCAGTGAGTTAAAACCATACATTGTTGCATAGGTACATCGACTGATTTAAAACCAAAACCAGATCTCTGTGGAACGAACTTGATTTCTATCTGTATTACTTGTGACCACGTACACTTGCGTGATTTTGTGTTAACAAATTTTTGGCGCCGCTACCGGGGATCATCGGTGTTTTATTTTTAGTTTATGTGCTTGTCAATAGTGGTCGTTAGCGTTCACTGACTCGGATTTCTTACTTAGTTTGTTTGTTTCGTGGTGTGTCAGGTACTTGATTTTGTATGCGAACACGTTCGCAAGCTCGTAAGCAAGAACTGGCAGAAGACGATCTTGTAGAGAATAAAGAGGATAAGAAAGAGGAATCTGAAACTACAGTAGAGATGGCAGATGCAGCAGCAACTAAGGCTTTGAAGGAATATTCTCAGCCGAAGATCAATGATATCCAATCTAGTATTATCAGGCCGGCTATCACAGCTAATAACTTCGAGATCAAGCCAAGCTCTATTCAGATGGTACAGAATTCGGTTCAGTTTGGGGGTGCTTCTACGGAGGATCCTAACATGCATATTCGGGACTTTATCGAGATCTGTGACACTTTCAAGTTCAATGGTGTGTCGGATGATGCTATCAAGTTAAGACTTTTCCCATTATCTCTGAGGGATAAGGCTAAGAGCTGGTTACACTCTCTACCACCTGGTTCCATTGCTACATGGGAGGATCTTGCGCAGAAGTTTCTTACTAAATTCTTCCCTATGGCGAAAACTGCAGCAATAAGGAACCAGCTAACTCAATTTTAACAGCAATCTGGAGAGTCGTTGTGTGAGGCTTGGGAACGATACAAGGAGATGCTTCGTAGGTGTCCACATCATGGCATGCCTGACTGGATGGTGATGTTTCTACAATGGGTTGGGAGCACAATCTAGACTTATGCTAGATGTAGCATCAGGTGGAGCTCTATGGGCTAAGAGCTATGATGAAGCTTATGATCTTATTGAGACGATGGCTGCTAATGAATATCAGAATCCAACCCAAAGGCTTTCTCAAGGCAAGGTAGCAGGTATTTTTGAAGTGGATACAGCTTCAGCTATTGCAGCTCAGTTGAAGGCTTTGACTATGAAAGTAGATTCTCTTTCAAATTATTGAGTTCAGCAGGTGGCTAGTGTTTGTGAGCTATGTGCGGGCGCACATGAGATGAATCAGTGTGCTATTTCTCCTGAATCGGCACAGTTCGTGAGTAACTTCTAGAGACCTGCGACAGCAGTTCCAGCTACTTATCATCCTAATAATCGGAATCATCCCAACTTCAGTTGGAGCAACAACCAAGGTGCTCAACAACCTCAACAGCCCTATCAGCAGTTTCAGGGTCAGCAAGCAAGGCAATTCAATCAAGGTTATCAGCAGCAGTACGCTCCAAGGCAACCATATCAACCTCCGGGATTTCAGCAGCAACAGCCCCAGGCTAATACAGGGCAATCTTCTAATGAAAAATCAGAAATGGATGAGTTAAGGATGATGATTAAAAGCCTGACAGTTTCTCAAAAGACCTTGGAAAATCAGATGGGACAGCTTGCAAGTGCCTTACTTAGTAGGCAACAAGGAACTCTTCCTAGTGATACAGAGGTTAATCCAGGCAAGAGGGAGGTCCATGAACAGGTGAAGGCCATGACTTTGAGATCGGGAAAGGTTACATCAGATCCTAAATCAGCCGTTAAAGAAGATGAAGAAGTGCAGAATCAACAAATTGGAAAATCAACAGTGCCCGAAATTGAAAAATCTGATTTAGTGAATGATCATCTTGATGGTGAGAAGAGCAAGAAACCTGTTGAAAAATCTAATCTGAAGCAGTCTACAGAGAGCAATCAGATCTATCCACCCCCTCCATTCCCAAAAAGACTTCAAAAGCAAAATTCTGCTGAAAACTCTCCTCCGAAGAAGTGGGTGAATCAGATCTATCCTCCTAATCCATATTCTCAACACTGGCAGAAACAAGATCAAGGAAAACAATTTCAAAATTTTATGGATGTCTTCAAGAAGCTGTCCATTAACATTCCTTTTGTTGAAGCATTGGAGCAGATGCCGAGATATGCAAAGTTCATGAAGGATATTTTGTCACGGAAGAGAAGGTTGGAAGAATTTGAAACAGTGGCATTGACAGAGGAGTGCAGTGCGGTGTTGCAACAGTTGCCTCCTAAACTTAAGGATCCAGGAAACTTTACAATTCCATGCACCATTGGGAAGTTGTCGTTTGACAAATGCTTATGTGATTTGGGAGCTAGTATTAATCTCATGCCCTTATCTGTTTTCAAGCAACTTGGTCTACCGAAGCCGAAGCCAACCAACATCTCTTTGCAGTTGGCTGATCGATCAATTACTTATCCAAGGGGTATAGTAGAGGATGTCCTGGTGAAGGTTGATAAGCTCATATTTCCTGCCGATTTTGTGATTCTAGATTTCGAAGAAGACAAAAAGATTCCCATAATCTTGGGAAGGCCTTTTCTAGCTACGGGCCGTACTTTGATCGATGTGCAAAAAGGAGAGCTTACAATGAGGGTGCAAGATCAGAATGTCACCTTTAATGTGTTCAAGGCCATGAAATTTCCGACAGAGGATGAAGAGTGTTGCAGTGTGGAAATGGTTGATACGAGTCAGAGAAAGAAGTTTGATCAGTTGTTGAGCGAAAAATCGGATACACACATGCTAAAACATCACATCAGTGATTCCATTGACAGTTCTTCAGTTCGAGATCTCTCGAATGTCAAGCTCGGAAAACTTCCATCCCATTTGAAGTATGTCCTTATGAATGATGAGTTTGTTATTTTTAAAGTGTGTCAAGATAATGTGTTACGAAGGTGGATCCTGGATGATGAGGTTGAGGAGTGTTCTTATCAATCGACTGTGAAGCATAAACAACTTAGAGGTGTGAAGAAGAAAAAGAAAAAATCGATTGGAGGAAGATTCAAAGTGAAGTTTGATGTAGAAAAGATGTGGGAAGATAGCAAGAAGGTTGTCAAACAATGGGTGAATGGTCCTTCTACTAAGGACAACAAATGCGATCTTCGAGCCACCATGATTTGAATCATATTGGTCCGGCTAAATGACGTTAACGACAGTGCTTTGTGGGAGGCAACCCATGTGTTTCTGTATTTTTAGGTATGTTTCCTACTATCCCTTGTATTTACTTCCATTCAATGTGGACATTGAATCTTTTAAGTTTGGGGGATAAGTATTGTATATAGTTATTTATGTGTAGTATTTATGTGTTTATGTAGGATATCATGTTTTGCATAGTAGTGGTAATTCATGCATTTATGTGGGGGATAAGTATTGTATATAGTTATTTATGTGTAGTATTTATGTGTTCATGTAGGATATCATGTTTTGCATAGTAGTGGTAATTCATGCATTTATGTTGGTATTATCTACGTTTGTTTCATATAGGACATTCTGTTTTTATTTTTGTATACCATGTGAGTTCATTTTAGTTACATTTTCATGGCATGCATATTTCATGATTCCTTAGGACAAGCTGATTCTGATTGATAGGTAGATGTTTAATTGAGTGTGGTGATGATGAGTAGAGGGCTGATTTATAGTTCCTAGGAATTGACTTGCATGTTACGGGAACAAAATTTTTACACAAACTCATTAGGTGCTTTTGGGCTAGGTTAGGGTCATGCCTGTTTGGATGCTTTGAGATTTAATCACATGATTATATTTAGAATTTTCGTTATTCCCTTGATGGCGTAGGAGCATTAAAGTCTAAGTTTGGGGGAAACCAGGGATTTCATACTAATAATTGTCAATAATGGCTAGATGTCAAATGGCTAGTAGCCTGCTCATATTTATATGAGTAGTCTAGGGTTGGAATTGAGAATTCTCATTCCAGATTGCATATATAAAAAAAAATCAGAAAAAAAAGAAGAAAAAAAAGGGAAAAAAAGAGTCAATAGTTAATTGTTTAAATGCAAAATTAACCAGAGTGAGCTATTTAATACTCGAGTAATTAAGTCTGAGGGGACTTAGTCCTAGTAACCTAAAGCCCTTGCGATTTGGGATTGCTGACCTAACACTCGCTACATGGGTATTATTGTATAAGCCTTTTGGGGTCTCATTCATTGCACGGTTAAATAAGCATGCGTATTGTATATAGTGTCGTAGTAATAAAGCATGAATACCTGGCTAACTTGAATAAGGATGGAGGTGTTTCTAGGTTATGAAGTGTCTACAGTCTATTCTTTTTATAAACCTGTGATTGTCTTGGCGAAGGGCATGTATGATTTTTGGCCTAGTTTTGGGAGTATTTCTGGTGAGTATTGCACACACGCACGTTTCTGTCATGTATTGTTAGTATACGGGGACTTAGTCGAGCTCTACTTGGATTTATTTACATTCTTTGAGATATTTGCTTGTTAGTTGGTTTTGGTGAGTTTTGAAGGGGATCTTGCATTTTTCATATTAGTTTCATTCATGCATTTGCATTGCATTAGGTTAAATGGATTTTATGGGTACATTCACTATAGGCCCTCACGAGACCTTACTCATCCACTAGGGCTGCCTAGGGGTTTAAAGGGCTTGTTGCATATGCCAAATGCAACCGTGATCACCTACGGAAGTGGTACTTGTTAGTTAGTGTTTAGTTGTTTATGCTTGAGGACAAGCATCGGTTTAAGTTTGGGGGTGTGATAAGTGGATTTTATATCCATTTGGAACGTTCCATATCGGCTTAAATTGGTGTACTTGGACTCAAGTTTGTCGTATTTTTGATGTGTTTTATTTAATTGTGCAGGTTTGAAGAAATGTCGATTAGGGGTGAACTTTCTGTTGTTTTTGGAGTTGATTTATGATATGGAATGAAGAATGGTGACTTAATATCAACTATCAAGAGGAATACAAGTCAAGGGATTGAAGACGGGAAGTTATTGCAAAAAGTACGGAAGATAACTATGAAGAAACGAAGAAATAATGGCAGAAAAATCAGCTGGACAGCAAACAGAGCGCTGGAAGCGCATATAGAGCGCAGGCTGTGCTCGAACAGTGTTCTGGATAGGGAATGCAGCGCAGGCTGCGCTTGGGCGGCCTGGTTTTGCTAAAAATGTCAATTTTGCCCCTATTCGAATTTTATTTGTATTTTTGGTTTCCAAACCTATTTCTAGTTGTATTATAGGTTGTTTTTCTTGCTGGGCAAGATATCTAGGCCTATAAAAACACATCTTAGCCTTGTAGAATTGGATATAGTTTTATTATTTTGTAACATAGCTTAGATCTGTAAGGGAGAAAAGGAGAGAAGGATTCAACGCTCGTGACAAGCAACGGATCTAGATCTACTTCATCTTTTGTGTTATTCTGGATTATAGATTTGTTTTCTTAACTCTTTGTTTTATTAATATAATTACTTCTTTTATTCATATCTCGTTAATTATCATGTTTTCATCAAATCCCATGACAATGAACGGTTCAATTATGAGCTAAATCGTTGTCATGGGATTCTAACGGATTTATCTATGTAACTTAGTAGTTTGATCGCTTTAAAGATATGTGTGTGATGAATTCTTGATATCCTCGTATGGTTAATCTTAATGCTTTTAGATGCGTAGCTAACATCTAAATTGAATTGTTAATCTATTGTGAAGTGAAAGTGGATCTTGAGGTTTAGAACTTGCCATGCTAGCATAGGTTCATAATTGTTTATCAATATGATTCGTGGTGTGAGATGAAAATACTTATACTACCTTATGTGATCATTATGGATAACTTGTTCTTCAACCGTTATGTTTTCAAATTCTATAGACATATAGGGTCTAAGCATAATTGGTGTCTATTCATCTTCTATCTCTTTTGTGGATGTATGTTTAGTTTGGTATACGTATACTGAGAGGTAGCGTGCACTTGTTTCGTGTTGTCTGATCAAATATCAAAACCATTGTATATAGTGATTAGAGGCGTCAGATCTAAGTGAAGTATTTAATGAAGTTAGGATCCCATGTTTATTCTCATATAAGGAATTTGATTTCAATTCTCATTAGTTAATTAATTCTTAGTTTTATAATTTGCATCTTAGTTTAATTTAGATAATCAAATCTCAATTTGTTATTTGTCTTAGCAGTGAGTTAAAACCATACATTGTTGCATAGGTACATCGACTGATTTAAAACCAAAACCAGATCTCTGTGGAATGAACTTGATTTCTATCTGTATTACTTGTGACCACGTACACTTGCGTGATTTTGTGTTAACAAGTTTTTGGCGCCACTACCGGGGATCATCGGTGTTTTATTTTTAGTTTATGTGCTTGTCAATAGTGGTCGTTAGCGTTCACTTACTCGGATTTCTTACTTAGTTTGTTTGTTTCGTGGTGTGTCAGGTACTTGATTTTGTATGCGAACACGTTCGCAAGCTCGTAAGCAAGAACTGGCAGAAGACGATCTTGTAGAGAATAAAGAGGATAAGAAAGAATAATCTGAAACTATAGTAGAGATGGCAGATGCAGCAGCTAAGGCTTTGAAGGAATATTCTCAGCCGAAGATTAATGATATCCAGTCTAGTATTATCAGGCCGGCCATCACAGTTAATAACTTCGAGATCAAGCCGAGCACTATTCAGATGGTACAGAATTCGGTTCAGTTTGGGGGTGCTTCTACGAAGGATCCTAACATGCATATTCGGGACTTTATCGAGATCTGTGACACTTTCAAGTTCAATGGTGTGTCGGATGATGCTATCAAGTTAAGACTTTTCCCATTCTCTCTGAGGGATAAGGCTAAGGGCTGGTTAAGAGATCAGTTTATATTGTCTGTGTGATTATTTGATTAAATTACTGAACAATGGCTTATTTATCTATAATCAATCAAATTTGCTCTCACTGTATCTGGTTCATTTAAAAGTCAGAAATAGCTCCTGAAAAATTAGTGGTTGACTACAAGCATTCATTTTTATGGACTCAGAAAAGGATCTATAGCCTGAAAAAGTAAAAACTAACTCATGGTTGTAGCAACCCAAAAACTGGAATATCAATTGTATGAAACCATATGATAGCCTTAATTCATCATTTTCTAATTCATATCTAAATCGGATCCAGTTTTTTTAGTCATATTCGGTTCAGATAATTTATTATTCGATTTTGATTGGTTCCAAGTCATAATCGGGTATAGCATTTTGGATTATTTTAGATTAAATTTTTGATTCGGATATTTTGATTGGATCAAATTGGTTTTTAGATAATTATCGGCTTTTTAATTCGGATGTAGAATCGGATTCGATTCCATTCGGTTCGATTTTTCGGATCCATACCCGTTTTATCATTCTAGTTACCACCACTTACCGCCTCACAGTTTGAATATCCAATATTAATTCAATATTTCCAATTATGTAATATTTACGTATTTTGTTTAATATATTTTTTTTGTATATATTTTATAATTTTAATCCAATATATTAAAAGAAACGAAACAAATGCATAAAAATTGAAAACAAAACAAAACATTTCTTCTTGTTGTCTCCGACCAAGGGTTTTGTGTTCGTGTCATTAAAATGGCTTCTTATTATTCTTCTGCCCTCGTGTTGTTGTTGTTGTTGTTCGTGTTCAAGGTAAATTTTTATTCTTTGTCATTCAATTTATTATCCGTAAATTTTATTGTAGAGTTGAAATTTGGGGTTTTAGTTTCAACTATTTAGGATTATGGTTGTATATCTGTTTGGTTCGATATATCTGTTTAGTTTGATGATGTTATCAGAAAAGCTGTCAAAGCAACTGTTATCATTCGATTCATGAATGATCCGAACAAACACACTTCTTTTTCTATGGGATTTGTAATTGGTGAGGTTAAACATTATACAATTATATTGGCAGTCGGACATTGTGTGGAATTAGGATCGAAAGAACCGCTAGAAGTTGTTTTCAATGGGTATATGAATGAGGTGTATAGTTGTACAATTGAGTTGCATTTACCACGATTCGAGATACTAATTATTACCGTGGAGAAGAGGAGGGAGGAAATTAAACCTGGTAAACATATTTTGAGTAGGGGAAAAATTGGAATTTAAAGTTCTTGCAACAGATAACTTGTGTATCTCATCCTTATGGGCTGCCATATAGGGCTTCACTTGGGATTGTCAACCGTACAGTGTTTATTAATACCCAATTAAGCATATATGATGATCGAATGATGTTCTTTGACCATAGTTTGGAACTTGGGATAGGGTCTTCTGTTGCAACATTACTGAATGAGGAGGGGCACATAGTTGGTATACAATCGGGACAACTAGTGTCCCGATACCTGGTTTTGGTGTGTGATGCTTTTGACTTTAAGAATAAGCAAATAATGAATTTGTCTCTTGAGCTTGTAGGAGCAAGGCTTGCAGAATTTGTTTTTGGATATGGGCATTTACACAATGTAGAGACAATTGTTTGCACTTTGAAACCATCGGTGCACGTTATGTATATCGATTTCATCCTTCGTCACATATTCCTAATGAAGGCAAGGAGGTTAAACTCAATAACCAAATTGAAAAATTCATCTCCATGAAAATTAAGTCACATTTTAGTCTGATAGGTTAATTCTATTTGACGTACCTTTTTCTAATGTCTTGTTATGTATGTAAACGTTTGTGTGTTATGTATTCATTACTAGCATTGCTTTGGTTTGATTTAATCACTTTTCCTAGTTATATGAAACACATTAAGGCAGTTACACATTAAATAGTTACACATTATTTTTACTGTTTCACTAGAATGTTTAATTTATAATATACACATTTGTATTTGGTAGAAAAAACTTGTATTTTTGGAAAGGATTCCGAACAAATTAAGCATATATAATAATTTCTTAAGTAAAAAAGAGAAATTCACAGATGAAAAGTAGCGTCTTCGAGAAGAAATTTGAAACACATAGAATAGGAGTACAGATATACAAGGATTAAGAAAGGACCATAGTTATACAATATAATATTGGAAGGTACCATCGTTCATTTTATTTCGAAGGAACACATATTAAAATCGACATTGTTATTCATAAATTGTCCAATATAACCTCGAATTATCAAATCAATTGTCATCAAATGAATAACTTGTTTTAAACCATATACAGTATCATACTCTATATTACTTGGAATTGTTTATATCCAAGTGGTTAATCATTAGATAAATTGATATTATAAGGTCAATAAAACATATTCAACTATACCACGTTTGTAATGAAACGCATCGTATAATTGCCGTTCACTTAAAGTCATAATTAATCTCCAATCATTTTCATTGTGTATATCATCCAACAATCTAGATCCAAATTGAAGGATATGATGAAATAACACCATATCGCTATCAAAACTTAGATATCAGTGTTGAAAACCTAGCCCAATTGACAATACTAAGTCCAACACACCACGATAAATTGAATCCATTGACTATACTAAGTCAACAAACCATGATCCCAACAAAAGTTTGAAATTAAGACTAAATTTATCATTGGACTCGAATATTAAGTGCCTAGTTTTGATATCTAATTAATTTTTTCAACCTTTGTTACCAAAATTTTCGGCTCCGATAATGTAAGATTGCAAGGGAAAATTAGATCATTTTTTAAATGACAAATCCAAAAGGAAAAGGAAATAATTTATCAGTAAATTTTTCAACTTGACATTAAGATAAAAAATTCATCTACTAACGTTATAGTCACATTTACATAATATATAGAATATAAGTTGTTTCAATTCAAATAAGAAAAATGTGTTATGATATGAAATTATGAATGATGTTAGTAATTTTAGAAATATTTTTTTTATTCTTGACCGCTAAAATCTACATCATATACAAGTCATATTTACCTATCAAAACAGGCTGTAAATTGTGAAGTTTAGCACGAAATGCATGACATGCACAAAATTGTAATGGCCACCAAAAATAGATAACAACTACTCCCTCCGTCCCTCTCATTTGTTTACAAATGAGTTGGGCACATAGGTTAAGAAAAAGTGTAAAGTAATGGAGAAAATTAAGAAAAATGAATAAAGTATTGGGATCAATCAATATTTTATGTAATAAAGTGAGTTAGTGGAGGAAAGTAGTGGGTGTAGTTACCTTTTCTGTTATAAAACGTTACTATTTTGTGTAAATTTTAGAATGTAAAGAATTGAGAGGGACATCCCAAAAAAGAAAGTGTAAAGAAATGAGAGGGACAGAGGAAGTTGTATCATATAACGACAATAGCAAAATGATAATTTTTAACGAAAAATAATTTTTGTTAGTATGTTACACGATCTTTACTTAATGCATCACCATATATTGACAACTACTAGATTTTCAAAGAAATCAAATTCGAAAACTTTAAAAGCACTCATTGCAAGGACGGATTCATGTATTGACTTACAGCGAGAAATACATATACGTAGAGAAGAAAAATTAGCTATTTTTTAATCAAATTTATTGTATAAATATGTATATTTTACAAAGTGGTTCCATCAAAAAATTTTAATGCCCCTAACTTGTTAGTTAAATGATTATAAATTGGAAATTAAATGGTTGGGACACTAAATTTTTAGTACTTAAATATAAAAAATACATTAAATTTGTACTAAAATGACAAAAAGGATAAGTTTATTCAATGACTCATGACATAACTAAAGAAAAGAATTTATGCACCAATCACCGACTCACTGTCCTATGACTCCCCCATTTAATACGAAAACATTAGATGTACAAACTGTTAGTTACAGAGGCATGCCTGTACACATCTAATAACAAGCCTAATTGTTTGTAATGCTTTGCATTACTTACATGACCTCTTAACTGAGGGAACCTCTAGTTGTAGAGTTTCTGTTTGTATTGTACTTGTAGTAGGCACCAAATCCTAGTTGTGTAACTGTACTTATAGAGTCTAGAATAATGCTTGAAAGAAGTTCCAAGGTTCATGCCTCAAGCAAGGAGTTAAAGACTGTCAAATAATCACAGTTGGGATTTGAAGAAATGAAGAATTTGCCTAAGTACCAATTCGAGAAGTATATTTGTCTATTCGAGAAGTCCAGCATTCGAGAAGTCAGGGATTCGATATCTCAAGATACTATTCGATATCTCTGAATACACTGTTCGATATCTCATTCGATATCTCAGGGATTCGATATGTCTACTACTCTATTCGAGAACTCAAGAAGTCAACAAGTCAAGATGGTATTCGAGTTCTCAAAGAGTCAACAAGTCAAAGTTTCATTCGATATCTCAAGGACTCAGAAAGCTATTCGATATCTCGAGGATTCGATAAGTCAAATGTTCTATTCGACAACTCAAGGAATCCTGATGAAAAAGAGCTATTCGAGAAGTAATTCGATATGTCAATATAACAGTATTCGAGAACTCAGAGTTATCGATCAAGTCAATTCTAGTTCTCGAATCACTTACTTAGTCACTTCTCGAATACATTCTTGGAGATAAAATACTGAAGAAATTGTACAAGTCAGAAACCTGCAACAAGCCAATGCACTTTATGGACCACAATCTGTAACGTGCTCTGGAAAGCCTACAAGGAAGCTTGGAGAGATATAGAAGAGACAAGGAGCTAAAGAAGTGGATCTAAACAGGCTTTGCAAAGTCAAATCTGTAACCGTTTGGACACTTACTCAAAAAGGATAGACAGACTAGAAAGTAATTTGTTTAGCTACCTTATTTGCAGTAAGTAGGCTGTATCCATGTTCTATAAGGACACAGCCTCACTTCATAACTTAGTAACTTTTGTGAGTCAAGTTTTTCATACACTGTAAGCTATATCTCTCTGAGAAAAACGAAGCTGAGAATACTACCATTTGTATTCACAGATTGTAGCAACCTTTATCTAATAATACATTAGATTAAAGTGATATTGTGTCTTGTGTTATTTCTTTATCCGCACCTTCATTTCTACACACACAGGCACTTATCTGCTACATAGACTCAATCAAGAAAAGTTCAAGAATCCATTCACCCCCCCTCTGTATTCTTTTACCGTATTCAATACTCAACAAGTGGTATCAGAGCGGGCTGTTTATTCAAAAACAGAAAAATGATCATGAGTTCGAATACACCAAAGACTACAGGAACGGTGAAGGTCCCTAAGTTTGACAAAGAAAACTTCAACCTCTGGAAGATAAAGATGATGTTGTTCATTAAAGCCTCTCATCCCTTGTATCCTGAGATTCTCAAGAATGGTCCTTTTGTTCCACAACAAGAGATACCAGAGAAGACTGTTGGAACCACAACTATCCCAAGATCTTATGAGGCCAAGGATCCATCAAAGTGGACAGAGTCAGAAAAGGATAAGGTTGCTCTTGACATCCACCTCATGCTGCTTATCATTGATTCCATGGACATGTCAATGTTTGCAAACATTGCATCATGCACGTCTGCTAAAGAGATGTGGGATCACATTGAGGTGTTGTGTGAAGGGACTGATGAGGTTAAGGAAAACAAGAAACAGATACTGGTCACACAGTATGAAGCTTTCATGGCACAGCCCAAGGAAAGCATCACTGAAATGTTTGAAAGGTTTCACAAGCTAGTTACTGAGTTGCAAATGAATGGCAAGGTTTACAGCACCAAGGAGTTAAATATGAAATTTCTGTTGTCTTCACCAAATCATCTGGAGCAAAGAGTCATTTCTCTAAGGGAGAGAGATTTGAACAAAGTCACCCATGATGTGCTCTATGGAGTCCTAAAGACTCATGAACTTGAGTTGCTTCAAAAAAGGGCTATCCAAGCCAACCAAGGTAGAATGATAAACACATCATGTGCCTTGATTGTCAACAAATCTATTCTGGACCTAGAAGCATCTACAAGCCAGCTAAGGATAGAGGAGGTAGCAGATGATGAAGAAACTGAAGCTGGGGTGAGTGAACCTGTTGAGGAAAAGGAGGAAGAAGAAGAAGAGTTTTACACTCTGGAAGAACTTGATGGGATGGAAAATACTTCATATGCTTTCATGGCCAGAAAATTTCCAAACATCAGATTTAAAAGAAATCAACCGTTCAAACCCAAAACTCAAAACCATTCAGCCAACAAGAACAAGGCACCTGTGAAACCAAACAGAAATAAGTTCAAAACCAGTTATGTGGATAGGTCATCTGTAAGGTGCTATAGATGCAATGACCTAGGGCATTTTGCCAGTGAATGCAAGAAGCCTAAAAAGAAGGATAGAGATTATCTTGAGCTCGAAGCTAAGTATGAGGCCCTTCTGAAAAAGCAAACACAAGGTAAGGCCTACATAGCTGAAGGGAAGTGTTGGGATGATACTGAGAGTGATGGAGAGGAACAAGAATTCTGCAATTATGCCTTGATGGCCAACTCCAAGGATGACTCATCTTCATCTGATTCTCAGGTACCATCTCTCACTACTATAGACATGTCTGTTTCTGAGTATAAATGCATGATCGAACAACTATCTGTTGAAATGTTTAATATTCATACTAGTATGACTGCTGCTAATGAGGAGATTGCTAAACTGTCTACTAGAAATGAAATATTAACAAAAAATAATGAGAAACTTGAGCTAACTGCTATGCAAGTAGAAAACCTTAAGAAAGAAGTTGAATATTTGCAGAACAAGGTTTTATGTGCTAGTCAAGTAGAGAAGGCTCTTAAGGATGAATTAGCTGAGAATGAATTCAAACTGAAAACTTTCAAGAAATCATCTGGTTTAGTGCAATCCTACTGTGAGAAAATTGAAGCTAAACCCAAAGTAGCTATTGGACTTGACTATGACTCTCTCAAACAGAGGAAAGGCTATGCTGTCATTGAAGAGGACACTGCTGTTCATGAGAAAGTGCCTCACATTTTGAGAAAGACTGAAAATCCAATTTTTAAGGAATCAACATTTGAAATTGATGAGGATGCCTTACTCATCAAGCAAATGTTGAATGATGAGGATGAGGCACAATCTAGTGAACAACAAGCATCCTCTAAGAGTGAGAGTGTCTAGTCAAAGACCAAGGAACCAGTAGTTGATAGACCAAGACCTAAGAAGTTTGTTAAGTTTGTCTCAGCTGGGAAGAGTGAATCAGAAAAGAAAGTGACTAAGAAGAAACATAACAGAAATGGCAAGTTAGGGATTAACAAGGATAACAACTATGCTTATATGCCTAATGCCCCTAGGAAAACTTGTCAGAACTGTTTCAGTACCAATCATTTAACTCATGCATGCAAGAAACCTGTTGGTAGTGTGTCTAAACCTTTCTATGATTGTTCTGTGCCTCTAAGTCATAGAGATGCACCTTTTTGTGATAAATTTGACTGTATGCCATGCAATATGAATGTTATGACTAGTTGTTTTAATTTAAGAAGGCAATTCATTGATGGTTGTATCAGTCACAATTCTCACACACACTACACAAGGTCAAAGTCTTCAAGTCCTCCTAAAGCTAGGAAGGTACCTCTGTCACCTAAGTCTGAAACTTCAGGTTCTAAGACTTCCAACAGTGACAAGAAGACTAACACTAAGAAAGTTGACAAGCATGTTGTTTATGATAAAACTGTCTCTAAGTCACATGGACCCAAACTTGTTTGGGTACCAAAGGAAAAGTAATACCTTTGTGTTTGCAGGGCAAAGAAAGTGAAAAGAAGGTCATGTGGATTTTGGACAGTGGATGCTCAAATCATATGACTGGTGATATGGCCCTGCTATCACAGTATGAGGAAAAGGCTGGCCCAATGGTTGCTTTTGGAGATGACAGCATGGGTAACACATTGGGATATGGCAAGCTGAAAGTTGGTAATGTCATCATTGAAGGTGTAGCACTAGTCAAGGGGCTCAAGCACAATCTGCTAAGTGTTGGTCAGTTTACTGATAGAGGATTCAAAGTGAATTTTGACAAAGATGAATGTTTGATCACCCACAAAAAGACTGGTGATTTTGCTCTATCTGGAGTAAGAAAGGGAAGCCTGTTTGTAGCCAATATGGACTCTGCAAACAAGGACAAAATTTGTTGCTTTTACTCAAAAGCATCAAATGAAGATTGTTGGCTGTGGCACAAGAAACTATCACACCTGAACTTCAAGGCCATTATTTTTCTAGTCAAAAGAGAGTTAGTGAGAGGCATGCCCACACTTGAATTCTGCCAAGAAGGAGTGTGTGAGGCTTGTCAAAAAGGAAAAATGAAAAGATTAAGCCACAAGTCAAAGACAGTGACATCAATAACCAAGCCATTACAACTCATCCATATGGATTTGTTTGGGCCTGTCAACATAATGTCACTTGGAAGAAAGAAGTATGCCCTGGTAATGGTTGATGATTTTTCAAGGTATACATGGGTGGAATTTCTGGCATCAAAAGATGAGGCTCCACAAGTAATTATTGAGCATATAAAGAAAGTTGACAAGGAAGCAAAGGCAAACGATGCAAGTGTAATTGCACTGAGGAGTGATAATGGAACAGAGTTCAGAAATGCCACACTTGAAGCATTCTGCAAAGAGAATGGCATTTCTCAGCAATTCTCAGCTCCAAGGACTCCACAACAAAATGGAGTTGTTGAGAGAAAGAATAGAACTCTAATTGAGGCTGCTAGAACAATGTTACTTGATGCAAAAATGCCTACATGTTTTTGGGCTGAGGCTGTAAGCACTGCATGCTATATCCAGAACAGGACTCTCATCAACAAAAACACTGGAAAGACACCTTACAACTTGATGACTGGAAAGAAGCCTACTCTAAAGTATGTTCATACTTTTGGAAGCAAATGCTTTGTACTAAAGGATAATTCTGAATATGTTGGAAAATTTGATGCAAAAGCATTTGAAGGAATTTTTCTTGGCTATTCTATGGAAAGAATTGCATACAAGGTTTATGTCATCAGTCAAAAGAAAGTTATGGAAAGCACATATGTAACATTTGATGACAGCAAACTACCTGGACTAGAAGAAGCCAATGATGAAGACAAAGATCCATTGAGGTTTGATAATCTAGATGATTCTGATGAAGAGATTGAAACTGGAGTTGAAACTCAAGTTCAACAAACTCAAGTGATTAATGATACAAGAGAAGAATTTGTGCCAATCGATAGTGGAGAAACAAGCATCCAAGACACACCTGTGAGTAATGGCAACTTCACAGGGGGAGGAAATGAGGATGACCATGATGTGGATGATGAAGCAACATCAAGAATGAGAAGTCAGGCTGAACACTCGAGGAAATGGGATAGATCACACACTGCAGAGCAAATCATTGGAGATCCTAATGCAGGAGTAAGGACTAGGAGAGCAACTCAAAATGAGTGCCTCTATGGATGTTTTCTATCACAAGTCGAGCCTAAGAAACTTGATGATGCACTGTTGGATCCAGATTGGATTATTGCCATGCAAGAGGAGCTGAATCAATTTGAAAGAAACAAAGTATGGGAACTTGTGCCTGCACCAAAGAATAGAACCATTGTTGGAACAAAATGGGTTCTGAAGAATAAGATGGATGAAGATGGTGTAATAATAAGAAACAAAGCAAGGCTGGTTGTAAAAGGATACTCTCAACAGGAAGGCATTGATTACGATGAGACATTTGCCCCTGTTGCTAGATTGGAAGCCATCAGAATATTCTTGGCATTTGTTGCTCATTCAAACTTTAAAGTTTATCAAATGGATGTCAAGAGTGCATTTCTAAATGGAGAGTTGGAAGAAGAGGTTTATGTGCAACAACCACCTGGCTTTGAGGATCCACATTTCCCAGAATTTGTCTACAGATTGCTTAAGGCACTGTATGGACTTAAGCAAGCTCCAAGAGCATGGTATGATACTTTATCACAATTTCTTCTTGAAAATCAATTCACTAGAGGCACATTGGACAAGACACTGTTTTACAAGAAGCATGGTGATGATATTATCCTAGTCCAAATTTATGTGGATGATATCATTTTTGGTTCTACAAATGAGAAGCTGTGTGAGAAATTCTCTAAACTCATGCAAAGCAGATATGAGATGAGTATGATGGGAGAGTTGACATTCTTTCTAGGGTTGCAAGTCAGTCAAAGGAAGGATGGTATCTTTATCAGTCAAACCAAGTACATCAAGGATTTATTAAAGAAGTTTGACTTGGAAGACTGCTCACCTGCAAAGACACCCATGGCCACTGCAACTAAGTTGGATGAAGATGCTAAAGGCAAGAAAGTAGATATCTTAGTCTACAGAGGCATGGTTGGTTCTCTACTCTACCTCACTGCAAGTAGGCCAGACATCATGTTTGCTACATGCCTGTGTGCAAGGTTTCAATCAAATCCAAAGAAATCACATTTGGTTGCTATAAAAAGGATCTTTAGATATCTGAAGGGCACTCCTAACTTGGGATTATGGTATCCTAAGGACACAGGGTTCAATCTGGTTGGTTATTCTGATGCTGATTATGCTGGATGCAGAGTGGATAGGAAAAGCACCTCAGGAAGCTGCCAGTTTCTTGGACAAAGGTTAGTTTCTTGGTATAGCAAGAAGCAACAATCTGTGTCAACTTCTACAGCTGAGGCTGAATACATAGCTGCTGGAAGTTGCTGTGCTCAAGTGCTTTGGATTAGAAATCAACTTAGAGATTATGGACTTGTGTTGGAAAGAATTCCAATCATGTGTGACAACACAAGTGCAATCTCTATAGTTGCCAATCCTGTCAATCATTCTAGAACAAAGCACATTGACATCAGATATCATTTCATAAGAGAACATGCAACTAATGGAACCATTGAGTTGCATTATGTCTCTACAGATAAACAACTAGCTGATATATTCACTAAGCCATTAGATGAAGCCACCTTCACAAGGTTGGTAAGTGAGATTGGAATGCTGAATTCTTCAGATTCTGGCTAAGTGAATACAGCATCTAGGTTGTTGTAGCAGTAAACACTTACTTTATCTAAATTCTCAATATTTTTGGAGTAAGTGTTGGCTGAAATATGATTTATAAATATTTCAAATCTGTTGCATATGTTGAAAATCATATTTCTATTAAGTTAAAATTTCTATGAAATTTTGAGAAAATCACTATTTAATTTGCTAGGATATTCTTCAATGAATATGTCTGGTAAATTTTAAAAGATAGTGAAAATCAAGTTTTTATGAGTGATGGGTATAGTTCGATAAGTCAGACTTCTCGAATGATTCACTATTCGACATCTCTAATAAGTCTCATTAGAGTACTCTTGAGTTCTGGAATAGAGCCTTTCTGAGATATCGAATAGAGGTATTCTTGACTTCTCGAATATAGTAACTGAGTTCTCGAATGATTGAGTTCTCGAACACTATATTTGAGTTCTCGAATCATTTGAAAAGGCTGAATTCTCGCTGAATTTTAACCGATTTTGGACTTTTGTCTAAATGTTTAATTCACTCATAAAAACACATTTTATTTAATTTAGAATTATTTCTAAGTTAGATAACTGCCAGTTGTGAGTTTCTATCTGCTTGAGTTATCGATTAAGCCTTTCTTGACTTCTCGAATAGTTGTTTTCTACTTCTCGAATGCCTGACTTGTCGATACAAAACTTTCATCTAATCGACAATTCAAGTACTTCATACTTATACAATTTCACATCTATTCGATTCATTTCATTCGATTTCTCAAGCATCTACACTCTCTAAACCCCTGAAACCCTATCTACGAAAAGCCGAATTTCTTCTTCAACCTTCAATTTCTTTCCTCTCTTCTACACAAATGGCAACAGTAAAGTTCAACACCAACTTCATCGCTCTCACTAGTGATGTTGAAGCACCCAATGCCAATTTCAAGTGCTTTGTGAAATGGATGGCTGAGTCATACATCAAGGATGCACTTTCTGCCAACCCAACTCTGTATCTAGATATCCTGGAACAGTTTTGGGGTACTGCTATTGTGGAGGTTGTAGCCTTGGAAAACGCAATCACCTCATACATCATCTACTGCAAGATTCAAGATAAGGAAATCACTATCACTCCTACAGACATGAATCAAGCACTGGGCCTACAACACGAGTCATTTGACAGACTGGCCACTAATGCAGAGTTAGAGGAATTCTTTGAGTTCATCAACTACTCAGATGGGATCAATCTTGGAAAGCTAAACAGAAAGAATCTGAGAAAGAAGTGGAGCTATGTGTTTGCAACTCTTCTTCAAGTCTTCACTGCCAGGAAATCAAGCTTTGATCAAATCAGTGCACCTGTGCAGCAAATTGGATATGCATTGGCCTATGGAAAGAAGATAGATGTTGGCCAAATCATCCTCCAAGAACTATATGGGAGACTTGGTAAGAACACAACCAAGAGAGGTACTGATATTTTCTTCCCTCGCTTTATTCAATCTGTACTTAATTTTAAGAATGCTTCATTGATTGAATTGCCTGGGATTGATAAAAATAAAATAGGCTATCCTAAGTCCATGACCAAACTCATTTTTGGTAATTTGGAGACTAGGAATGATGTGGATGTAAGACTGAACATAACTCCCCATATGGAGAGTTTGTTTAGAACTTATCCCCACAACATGCCAACATTTGATGCAAAATCTAAGTTAGCACAGCCCAAGCAAGTAGAACAAAATGCATCATCCTCTCAACCAAACACTCTACCACATACTGAGCCAACTGCATCATCCTCTCAAAAGGGTGATGTTAGTAAAAAGAAGAGAAAGGAAGTAATGTCTGCACCATTAAATATCTTATCTCAAGCAGCATTAGCTGTTGAATTAGGGCTAGAAAGTGAGGAACCTGAGTCACCCTTACAAAGGCTAAAGAAGAGGAAAACTAAGACCACCTCTTGAGTCACACAAATGGCTGAAGTTGTAAAATCAGGGGCACACAGCTCACTAGGTGTATCCTCTCAACAGGGTGCACCTATAGAATCAAGCATCCTCCCCAATGCACCTTCTTGTACAGAGTCAGCACATGGGAGTGATAAGGCTGGCACTACACTGAGTGGAGAGCACATCACACTTGAAACTCCCTCTATCTCTCAGGGGGAGTTGCCAAAATCTACTCTTAAACACACTTCTCTTCCAGAATCTAACACTGAAATTTCTTTGGAACCTGCAACTCAGGCAACTGAGATGCAAGGCATTGATCACCAAGAATTCTTTTCTCTTGATGAGCCAATAATTTCAAGTGACTTAGTGCATGACACTTTGCTCACCACTCAGAACCCACATTTAGATGGTGAGGGAATGCATGCTGAGGCATCTCCTGATGACACCATCACAAACACAGAGGTTCCACCAGTTCTTACTAGAGACTCTGTGCCTGTGTCAACTGCTGGTGTAATTCATCCCACTTCTATGGTGACACCAGTAGTAGAGTCAATCCATCCGGTTACAGAAGTTGCATCTGTAATTGAGGAGTCTAGCTTGCCTAGCTCTAGCTCTAACTTTATGTCACAATGGCTGAAGCCTGTGCAACATGACAGTGCTTCAGGATCAGGGTCTGTTCCACAACAATTGACGGTTGAAGCACTTCAAAGCTTAATTGTGGATCAGATTCCTGAGTTCACAAAGATTGCTCAGAACCTTCTCACTGCAGACATGCCTAATCCAGACTATGAGGCCATTCTGTTATGCCATAGGGATGATGTGGAGTTCCAGAAGACAAAGATCATTGATGATGCTGAGAGAGATGGCAACATAGATGCCTGGTTGCAAGGAAAATATGATATTACTCTTGATGAAGCACTTCAGTATCTCAGGGAAGAATACCTCACTTCACTGGGTTCCAATGCCAAATCTCTGACCCCTGGTGAAGTGTATGAGGCTATGAATGATTCACACAAGGGATTCCTCAAGGCTGCACACTATCTTGGAAAAGGAGTCAAAACTGAGGTCAATAGAGTGTGTGATAAGACAACCACCACAGTAGAAGAAATCAAGAGGACCTTTGATGCCAAATTCCCTCAGCTAGACAGTGTGTTCAAGGACCTCAAACACTGCAACATCACCTGCACCAAGATGGACAATGGGCTAGCTCTGCTAAAGGATACTGTCACAAGTCTGGGGCATCAATTTCAAACTCTTTCTGATCAGACCACAGATGCCAATGCCATGCTGAGGACCATGTTCAAAAATCTATATGGAGACAGACTGATCACTGAAGTCCCAGTACATGATATGACTAGATTTGAAGTGCAGAGACTCAAAGAACAATCCCTGTCTGGCTTCAAATCTACTGAGTTATTCAGCAAAGTAGATGCACTTGAGAAGGAGGTGGCTACTCTCACTAAGTCCAATGCTCATCTTACAGACAAGGTTGCACTTCTAAATGACCAGTTGGACACTCAAGCATCCACCACAGCTGATGTCCTTCTGCATCAACAATCCATGTTAGCTGCTATGATGAAGCATATGGGTCTCCCTCTACCTGATGAATCTTCAATCCCAAAGGACATTTCTACAGCCTCTGTGCCTGACAACAAGCCTAAGGGGGAGAAGAGGACAAGGAACTCAAATACAAAGGGGGAGAAAGGCATAAAAATAAATGAGGGTGGTCAACAAAGAGCTTCAAAATCTCTACCTGATGTGCCAGGCAAAGGAAAATCCAAAGTGGATGAGCCCCCATCTACCTTGCCAGTTGTCACTCTACCAACTGTGCACATCACTACTCTTGGAGGACAAAAAGCAATCCATAACTACCACAGTGGTTGCAGGGAGTATGCCATCTGACAAACCTCCAACCTCCATATCTGAGAGTGCCAAGCCTGTAGAAGTTAAAGTTGTTACTGAGGCCAAGCTACAAGAAGTTGCCAACTTAGATGTTTATCATGATAAAGCCTTCTTGGAATTTCTGAAAGCCACAAGGGAACAGGTTGGTGACACTCAGTTCTATCTGAGGGAGGTGAAGAAGCAGATTGACTACATCACTGTCATCCCCAAGAAAGTCAATAATCTATGGGTCAAGGAGATAGTAATGATATCCAAATTAAAGATATGGCATCTAACATACAAGACTCTACAAGACCTAAAACACTCAGAGATAGATGCCATACTTGAGCTTATTGAGAAGAGGAATGAGAACAGCAAGAGTCTGTTTGATGATTTGAGGAATGGCCAACCTTCAAGGCTACCAGAAGTGATCAAGAAGCCATGGACAATCATTTATCAGTCTGGCACCAGACTTGAAGACATCAAGCAATTGGTCATTCCCCACATGATCTCACCTCTAGAAATCACAGACTGATAATTTCTATTATTGATCAATTACAAAAGAAGGTTGGAGCCAGAAATGCTGAAGAAACTGAGGCACTGCACATCCTCAGAACTTTTATAGCAACTGGTGAAATTCCAGAGATGGCTCAACCTAGGAGAAATAAGGATGATGATTCTGAAGACAAAGGTGATGGGAGGAGAAGACATCACAGGAGAGATAAGGGTGATGAAGACAAGAAGAAGAAGGGTGACAAGGATAAGAAGAATGATGATGACCAAGGAAGAGTCTATGAGAGGAAGATTGGAAAACAGCAAGCCTTAGGCATTGCTAGCAGTAACCTCACCACAACACAAGACTCTAAGTCTAGGGTGAATACTGTTAGTGGTGACCTAGCAAAATCTACATCTATGGCTTCTGCAACTGTTTTGCCACCTCAAGAAGAGAAGAAGATTCAAGTCAAGAAACCATGTGTATGTTTCAGAAAGCAAACTGCTAATGGAATACTACTATGGTCTACCAACAAAGGTCAAAGATTTCTGCCAAGCAACCATGTCAAGAGAATGAAATTTAAACATGTTGCAAGAAAGGTGAAGCTATCCAAATCTAAGGCACTGACAATTATCCCAGGATTAAACCTACCACCTCTGGATGAAAGCTATGATGAAGACCAACTGCAGTTTCTATGGGCTCAAAGAATCTATCATGTTTCCATTGTTGATGATTTTCTTGAAGTTAAGTATTCTGATGGAAGACAGAAGAAATTCAGACAAGGAACATGCCAGCACTGGGGCAGGCTGTATGACATAGAAAGGATAATTGCAATGTTGGATTTTGAAGACAGAGTGGAAAGGGTGTGGAAGCTGGAGTTAATTGACTTTGTCAAGATGAAAAGAGATCACCAGGCAGAAATGAGAAAGAACAGTGAAAAGCTACTAAAGAAAAGGGAGGAGGAGTTTGCTGCAATGGAAGCTAAGGCTGATGAGTTGAGAGCTATGGGTCTGTGTAGAGTCAAGTTTAATCCTTACATCATTGAGTACAAGAAATATGGTAGAAATGTGAAGATTAGAATGGACTACATCAGTTCCTACTCTGAGAAACAGCTAAATGAAGTGCTCAAGGATTTATCAGGCTCTCCTCTAATTGAAGAACTCACTGCAATGGAAGATATCATTCTTGCCATGGAAGAAATTGTAAAGAAGAAAGCCAAAGAAGCTGAAGATAGGATGAAAAATGAGAATCTGCAAGCCAAAGCTCAAGAGATGAATCCAAAAGGATATGGCTAAGTAGTTCCTCATAACTAGTAAGAATACTTCTATGTAATTTCTTCAATCAAATTCATACCTGTACTTTTAAAAGCTTTATCTTTAGGTATGTTAGGCTTGTTATCAGACATGAAATTGTGACTAAGGGTCTCACTCACGATTTGGGGGAGATTGTTAGTTACAGAGGCATGCCTGTACACATCTAATAACAAGCCTAATTGTTTGTAATGCTTTGCATTACTTACATGACCTCTTAACTGAGGGAACCTCTAGTTGTAGAGTTTCTGTTTGTATTGTACTTGTAGTAGGCACCAAATCCTAGTTGTGTAACTGTACTTATAGAGTCTAGAATAATGCTTGAAAGAAGTTCCAAGGTTCATGCCTCAAGCAAGGAGTTAAAGACTGTCAAATAATCACAGTTGGGATTTGAAGAAATGAAGAATTTGCCTAAGTACCAATTCGAGAAGTATATTTGTCTATTCGAGAAGTCCAGCATTCGAGAAGTCAGGGATTCGATATCTCAAGACACTATTCGATATCTCTGAATACACTGTTCGATATCTCATTCGATATCTCAGGGATTCGATATGTCTACTACTCTATTCGAGAACTCAAGAAGTCAACAAGTCAAGATGGTATTCGAGTTCTCAAAGAGTCAACAAGTCAAAGTTTCATTCGATATCTCAAGGACTCAGAAAGCTATTCGATATCTCGAGGATTCGATAAGTCAAATGTTCTATTCGACAACTCAAGGAATCCTGATGAAAAAGAGCTATTCGAGAAGTAATTCGATATGTCAATATAACAGTATTCGAGAACTCAGAGTTATCGATCAAGTCAATTCTAGTTCTCGAATCACTTACTTAGTCACTTCTCGAATACATTCTTGGAGATAAAATACTGAAGAAATTGTACAAGTCAGAAACCTGCAACAAGCCAATGCACTTTATGGACCACAATCTGTAACGTGCTCTGGAAAGCCTACAAGGAAGCTTGGAGAGATATAGAAGAGACAAGGAGCTAAAGAAGTGGATCTAAACAGGCTTTGCAAAGTCAAATCTGTAACCGTTTGGACACTTACTCAAAAAGGATAGACAGAATAGAAAGTAATTTGTTTAGCTACCTTATTTGCAGCAAGTAGGCTGTATCCATGTTCTATAAGGACACAGCCTCACTTCATAACTTAGTAACTTTTGTGAGTCAAGTTTTTCATACACTGTAAGCTATATCTCTCTGAGAAAAACGAAGCTGAGAATACTACCATTTGTATTCACAGATTGTAGCAACCTTTATCTAATAATACATTAGATTAAAGTGATATTGTGTCTTGTGTTGTTTCTTTATCCACACCTTCATTTCTACACACACAGGCACTTATCTGCTACATAGACTCAATCAAGAAAAGTTCAAGAATCCATTCACCACCCCTCTGTATTCTTTTACCGTATTCAATACTCAACACAAACTTTTTCCTAAATCCATGATTCTAAGTTTTGTTCACTTGTTGAAAATGGAGTGAGGAAGGAATGAAAAAAAATTATGAAAAAAGAAGAATATAAAACAAAATAGTGAATGAATATGTGGGAGTAAAAAGTATTTATGATCAAGGTTGTGAAAAAAAATAATAAAAAAGGAAATAGAGCATTCCTTCAAAAACATGTAGGTTAAAATTCTAATTTAAATTGTTTCCCAAGAAATAAATGATGGAATGAAAATTATTAATATCTCCTCCTAACTTAGAACGTAACAAGCATCATAGATATATATATATATATATGTTAACTAGGAAATATATCAAAATTAGTAAAAACACTAAGCCACAATAAACATTATTGTAGATGCTACACCAACAAAAGTCAAGGAAGGATATATATCAAGAGTTCCATTCCATGGAAACCCCTATTACGTGGAGAATCGTGAAGAATCATTGTAGATCACATATCTAATGCACCTGCACGTAATTAAAATTTTTGGTGAACAGTAACCGATGATATGGCAATGTCACGTGACTTAGAACGTAACAAGCATCATAAATATAGATACTAAGAAACATATCAGAATTAGTAACAACAGTAAGCCACAATAAACATTATTGTAGATGCTACACCAACAAAAGCCAACGAAGGATACATATCAAGAGATCCATTCCATGGAAACCATTCTTACGTGGAGAATCGTGAAGAACCATTTTAGACCACATATATAAAGCACCTACACACAATTAAAATTTATGGTGAACAGTAACCGATAACATGGCAATGCCACGTGACTTAGAACGTAACAAGCGTCATAAATATAGATATAGATATTAACTAAGAAACATATCAGAATTAGTAACAACAATAAGCCAAAATAAACATTATTGTAGATGCTACACCAACAAAAGCCAACGAAGATACATATCAAAAGATCCATTCCATGGAAACCACTCTTACGTGGAGAATCGTGAAAAACGATTTTAGACCACATATATAATGCATTTACACACAATTAAAATTTCTGGTGAACAGTAACTGATGACGTGGCACTACCATGTGTCACTGCCACACCATCAAATGATGACATTGCAGTGCCACGTGGCAGTGACACATGGCACTGTCCCGTCATCGATTACTGTTCACCAGGTGCAATTATTTTGAAAGAGGAAAACAAAAACTCCATTTACATTAGGATGAAATCGAAGCGTACTCCAATATTTATTTCTTTGTTTTTTTTATTCGTGTCAAAAAGGAACAATTTGAATATATATAAAAAAAGGCCCATAGGAAATGCAATCATTTCTTCTACATTGACATGATCTATGATACTATCGGAGTGAAACCGAACCCAATGCCTGTATTGCATTTGCGGGTAAAAGAGTAATTGAACAAACATTGAATAGAATAGTACCTGGAGGTTCACAAGGATTATCCCATGAACGAATTCTTTATATTTTAATGAATCCTAACTATTGACATTTTCCATTATGTATATTTGATAAGTTTCATTGTAAATATTGTCAAAAAACGTCAACTAAGCTTTTGTCTTTCTATACCTTCCCGAATTGAAGTTAGGCCTTGGAATGAAAGACAATTCCGAATCCGATTTGTGTACGAACAAGAAAGTGGGATTGACGTGAGGGGGCAGGGATGGCTATATTTCTAGGAGCCATCCGAAAAGAGGAAAAATCGGAGTCTTTTTCTATTTTTTTTTTCTTTTAATGTGTGTGATGGACCAGATTTATTGATGGTTTTTTACAAAACAATGCCCTATATATATATATATATATATATATCAATCATATAATCGGACATTAAAAGAGATCTAAACATTTTAACAAAGGTGACCATGGAAAAACAACGACACAGTCTCAAAGATCAACATCAAAGAACAAAACCTGAGTAAAGAAAATACATAATGATCAGTTCAACACACCACTACTAGAAAAACTGCTTTAAACATCGGCTAAAAATCAGAGAATATACATGCATGCAAATAAAATGTTGAAGAAAAATCCAGATCTGTTGAACAAAAGAGAATAAAATTAAAGAGAGTGAACAGAGAGTTGATACCTTAAACCAAACGAGCTAATTTGAACGAGCTAATTCCAGATCTCTTGAAGAAAAGAAATTACAGAAATTAAAGAGAGTTAATTTGAAAAGAAATTAAAGAGAATGAACGAGCTAATTAAACCCACCTTAGAGATTTAACTAATTGGATCCAATCGAACCAACTCCATTTGCATGTAATCTTCAATTAGGGTTTGTGTTCTTCGATTAGGGTTTGTGTTCTTCGATTTGTTGAACGAGAGAGATGAGAGAGGGAGATGGTGAGAGAGAGAGAGAGAAGTGAGAGTGAGAGAGAACGAGAGAGAAGTGAGAGTGAGAGAGAGTGCTGATCGAGAAAGGGCGGGGGAAAAGGGGGGCGCGGGGGGTTAAGGGGGGAAATACAATTTTGGTTAAGCGGGGGAAAATAAAATTTGTTTGAGGGGAAATAAAAGAGGGATAGAAAAGGTACTATGTTTTTATTTTATTTTTAAAACGCACTAGACAACGGTTACTTTAAAAACCGATGCACTTGTTTTTCTAAAACGCAATTAGACAACGGTCACTTTAAAAACCGATGTGGAGAAACTACTATAACATCATTTTTAAAAAAATGATGTTAAAAAAGGTTTTGATATCGATGACTTTACTGTTCGATGTTAAGGGGGTGATGTCTGTTGCACTTTTTCTAGTAGTGTACCTACAACAAAATGACACTAAACAAGCCTATTGGTAAACAAAGTTAAAAATAACGATATGCAAAACAAGAACACGTCATGCATGCATGCATGCTACAATATGTAGGGTTGACAATTGACTACAACATTCATTTCTACGGGCACATGAAGCAGGCGTGCATCCTTGAAAAGCACTGACCAACATATGTTCTAGAATTAGGACATGTCACTGCCTAAATTGTGACAAAACAAAAAATCAAGTGATGCCAAAGTTACGAGGATTACATTATCAAAACCAATCTTAATTATTACTACTGCAAGGGGTCACGATAGGACCAAGTATCTTCAAGAGGCAAGGAAGAAGCGAAGGGAGAACAAAATTCTTTACAGGTGATCGAATGAGTCGTCGTAGGAGGGTGTCGGGAAGTACCAAGTTACATCGGAAGTATTAACGGGGCTACTATTATGTAAAGAGTACTAAAATCAATAATATACTACAAATTATATTTTGATGTGAAGATTCAATTTTAACTTTAAATAATACTTAGTATTGAAAATATGTTTTCTTTAATGTTATTTGAGGTATCATATATCTTTTTGAATATTAATGATTATTTATATGTTTTTTTAATATTTTATCAAACTTTAATATTTTAAGTTTATTAAAAATTTATTAGTTAATATTTTATAATAATAATTTAATATGTATTTATTGGTAATTAGTAATTTTGTTTCACACACAAATACAAAGAAGTTGAGAATTGTTTATTGCATTCCTTTTTTTCTTGTACAATAATAACAATCAAAATTAATGATATCTCTTTTATTAAAATAATTTTAAAAAAATTATTGTATCTTTTACACGAAATTTAATGCTTTTATAATTCTAAAATCATTTAATTTTTTTATTCACTTAGATTCTTTTCCCTCAATAATTTAACTATATTATAAATAATTCTTTTTTAATTTTGTTTCTGAAAAGAATTGATTTCTTAAATTTATTCGCAACTCTAATATCCCATCCATATTTTTTTGTTAAATAATATTTGAAATGCAATCTAAATAATTTTTAAACAACTATTTGATTATTGGATCGTTTTTAATTTTCACGTTTAGAATATATGTTCATAATTTGAAGATTTTTTATTGCATATATATGTTTTGTTGTATTTTTTTAAAACCAAACAAAACCAAACTTACATGTGTTAGTTACGTGTCTTGGCTAACCTAAAGTGTTTTAGAGTGTTTTAGCTGTGTATAACACTAACTAGCACGCCAAACTATCCCATTTAACCCATACTCAAATACTATACCATTTAACCAATTGATCTGAAGAGACTGAACTCGTAAATAAACTGCAGATACTTCATTCTATTCCACCTTTAATTATGATCATTTGATCATTAAGCCAAGGGCTTTAAAGAGTTGATTAATCTGTTCATATATTCACACTGGTCTGTTCTTTGAAGTCCATATGATGACTATCGCCTTCCAAAGCTTTTGTTATCGCTACAGCAAAGTCCCGTTTGCTTGTTTTTCCCAGCTTTATTTAATTGATACGCTGGAAGTATTCCCAGCAATTTAATCTATTTTAACAAAAGTTATTGAAATATTATCAAAACATTTCTTGGAATTAAAGCAAGCCACCATGTATCAATCGTGAATCGTGGGAGTTCGAATGTCAACAGACCATATTCTCAGAAAATATATATAGTCTGCTTCCAATAATCTACAGACGCTTGGCCACTCCCACTATAGCACGAAGCAATTCAGATGAATCAGCTGCTTTTCGGAGACAGACATTGATACAAAAGGTTATTACGAAAAGAACATTCAGAAAATCAGCATATGCTTCAATAATCTGCTTTCAAGTTTCAGCTATTAATCTTTTCTTCCACCTTTTAGTGGATACCATCAGTTATACAACAGGAAAGCCTCCATTATCAAAGAAGTGTTTAAGAAATTTGGAGATATTCATTTCCGATATTAGGGTATTCAATCTAAGTTATTGCTAAAAATTCATTTCATGAGAGCATTTTGGAAAAAAGATCTACAGCCTGGGAAAGCAGAGATCAACGTATGTTCATACCAATTTAAAGATCGCAACATCAGCTGTCTGAACATAAAAGAGCAGTCAAAATGTAATCACAGAGTTTAACAGACAAAAAGTACGTACAATTTAACCTCATTATCTCACAAATTGCAAGAGAGCTATTAATATCAAGAACTCCATAGGAAATAGAAAAAGGCATTCATCGAACTTATAAACCAATTAGTAATATATATTACAGCCATCGTTTCAGGAACTTCCAAACATCAAAAACACTCAAAATTGTACCATAACTAACCCGATTCCAAATGCTAGTAAGATGATTAGCATAAATGATTGAAAGCAGCAAAAGCATTTAACTGAGTCAAATACGAAAACATGTATTAGGACCACGCAGCTTTTACTAAACTCTGTTCTTAGTCATTCTAAGATTATCAGCACATGAAATGACGAAGGAAACAAATGCCTTAGAAGAGAACGCAACAAGTGAGCCATGGTAAACTAATGTAGATGCTACACCAACATAAACCAACAAAGGATAACTATCGGTAAATAAAGTTACAAATAGCGATATGCAAAACACGAACACATACTCATGCTGCTACAAGCAATTTGTTTAATTTAGAGGGTTGGTTCTTGACTACACCTTCATTTCTACGGGCTCAGAAGAAAGATGTACAGCTTGGGAAGGCAGCGACCAACTGATATTTTTAGCATTATGAAAATTGCAATATCAGCTGTCTAAAGATCAAATAACTCAAAATTCAATCACCGAGCTTCAGTAAAAGGAAAGAAAAAAAAATCTACAACTTAGCATCATAATCTCACAACGTCAGAGCATTAATATCAATATCACGAACTTCATAGGAAATTAAAAAGCATTCTTCAAACTTAGACAACTGAATAATTACATTACCACCACAGCTTTAGCCTTTAGGAACTTCGAAGAGCAGTCCATGTACGTAAAACGTTCCTCACTGGTGAACAAAACAGGTCTACTACAGTACAGACGATGTAACAAGGCTTGAAAACAGAAAGTGACCAAGTTTTAAACTATATATCAAGAGGTGCAATCTCGGAAGTCACATCCAAGGCTACATTTCGTAGCAAAGTTTCCAGCCCCTCCACACATGTAGCAAGCACTTTGGCTGCCATCATGAGCATGACACTCGTCCTGACTGCCACTAAATGGTATGATGTCACCAGGAGGTCTGAGAGATCCAACATCACCGGGAGGGTTGATTGATCCAACATCAGCAGCGGGCTTGTTTGATCCACCATCACAAGTTATGTTAGTCATTCCAGCAGCATCAATATATACAGGGTCATCCGCAGCAAGTGAACTAATATCTTCATCATCAGGTTTTGTAGATGAATAATCCTGGGGAGGAAACTTGCAACTATACGACTTGTTTGAGGATTTAGGAAGATACCACATATTGGTGGTGGGGTAGGAGATGAAAGGAAAGGAATCAACAATGTCAGGCCAGCCGGATTCGGTTGAGGGAATTGGTTCGCCCCACTTGTTTAGGGAATGCATATTTCGGACAAACCAAAAATCTTCGGGAGGAGAAGAGTAGGTCATGGAGCGACTTACCATTTCGTTCCACAGTTCTTGTTTAGAGGGACATGTTTCTTCATGGTGAGAAGATGAAGAAGAGGAGAGTGCCATCGAAAACCTTTATTAATCCAATTACAGGGCTATATCAATATCTGATCATAAAATTTCAATGTAAAATAGTAGCAACGGAATATTAATCACAAATTATCAATGATACTAAAAGCAACAAAATTCGAAGGCTATATCACATATTAATCGCAACTTATCGACGATAATAAGAGCAATACAATCAGTCGTTGTAGAGTTTTGAATTTTGATGAGTTAAAAACAATTACCCGATAGCAAGCAGACAGAGAGAGTAAGAGATGGACGGGCAGGATGAACGAAACATATGTGATAGGTTGATATATATAGGTTTCGGTTCGCACGGGGAATACGTACAAATCCAAAACCAAAACTGATACAATTTTTTCTATTGTCATAGTTTGGATTTTATTTAAAATTTAAAATTGGATTAGGAGATTTGAAAAATCAAATATATATTACAAGTAAACGATTTTTGAAATTAACAATTAAAAGAATCGAGGTATTCAATCAAGATACTTTAAACTTGATAATTTTTAATTTGAATTATAGCAAAAAAAAAATAATTAAAATAAATTTATTTTAGACTTTTAAATAGATCATCACTATCAATTACAATTTGTATTTTAGCATCATTCTGACTTCGATCCAGATACAAAAGCAAAGTGTTGCCTAAGCGGCACAGTAAAACAATTTCTTTAAATTCAGCACCTTGAGAAAATGACATTATTGAGATATATCCAGCTGTCATGTTATATCCAGCTGGCAAGTTAGTTACAGTTTGTTCTAGTCTATAAATAGAGTTTCTGGACTCATTCAGTTATAACAAATTAGTCACAATGTAGTCATAAACTTGTAACCATTTTCTATATGTAAATACAAGTTTTAGTTAGTTTAGTTCTATCTACTCTGTTATGTTCAAGCCCCATCAGTGGAGGATAAATAAAAATAACATGGTATCAGAGCCTGCCGGAGCTCACCAAAGCTCGTTGTCGTCAATTCGTTCTCATTGATATTTCGTTGTTATCTTCCGCACATCTCTGTGAGATATGATTCTCTGTTTATTCTTCTATTCATTCATCTGTATCTCTCTTCTATACGGTTTGTGTTCTTGTATCTCTCTCGTAATGGCAATCTCTCTCGTAATTTCAATCTTTCTCTTTTTGTTCTTTTTCTCTACTCTGCGTTCGTACTCTGTTATTGCGATCGTGTTTATATCATAATCGCACTCTTGTCATTTCTATGTTCGTTCTTGTTGATTGTTTGAAGATTTTGTTTGAGACCTCTGAATATCATTATTCTTGATTTTGTTGTATAATCTTGAGTTTTTTCTCTGAATTATACTTGTTCTTGATTGCTGTTATCAATTTCTGATATCTGGAATTGATTCTCTCTAAAGTATATATAAAACCTGTTCATTACTTCTTTGCACACAAAGTGTTTGAAGAAATTCCTGACTCAACCTCTATACAATAAATCTCACAGAAAAATCTCTACAAATTGTTTCTCTGCGTATCTCATTCATGCGCACTTAATGTTCGATTTTTTTTTAGTTTCTCTCAATCTGTGATCATATCTTCTGTTGATTTGTGTTTGTTTGGTTATTCTTTCATCGATCTGTGATTTCGATTACGATTACATTGTCTTTATCCGCTGCAATGAATTGTTACTTGTCGCTCCTTTGAGAGTTTGTGGTTCTAAATTCTGATGTGTTTATCCTGAACTAAATTCTGAACAAAAGTGTTTCTGTGATTCTTTGTGAATTCTGAACATTCTGAATATTCTGAATTTCTAAACTCCTTAGTGAGTTATGATTCAAAGCCTATTTTGTTAGGTTTCTAAACTGATTTCTGATATTTCTGGCCATTCGAGTCACTTTGTGGCTCTGTGAGGTCTTTATTATTTCTAATTTTGTGCCCTTTAGTGGCAGTTTCTCCCATTGTGGGTTTATCTGGCTTGTCTTTTTGTGAGCTTGCTTTGTGATTTGGTTTGTGGGTTGATTGTCCTAAACTTTCTGGTGGGTTCTAAACCTACTTCGTTAGGTTTCCAAATGTTTTCAGTTGCCTTATTGATCTTTAATCATTACCAAGTTCTGATGGATGTCCTACAGTTCTGATAAAATACAAATTCTGATGGTCTCCTTTATTTGTTTGCTGCTGTATTGGCTAGTGTTATTGTTGGTTGCTGTATTGTTCTGATGGTCATTTAGCATTGATTAATGCAGAAAAGTGTGAAGAGGGTGAAAATGGTGATTTGGGTTACTAAGTACAGCTAAGGTCTTAATGTTGCGTGGTAAGTACGAGAAGGTTGTCAAAGAGAGAAGTGAAAAACCTGATGAAGAAGATTTGTCTAGTGATTCTGAGAAACTAATTTTCATGTTGTCTGAGAGAATTTGGTATCCGGAGTATGAGGTTTTTGGCTTTCCGGAAGGTAATGTTGTTCAAAAAGGTTCTGTTTCTGGATTTACGCAGGGGTTGAAAGATCAGGATCAAGAAGTGTTCGTATTTCCTAAGTCTACAAGTGAGCAAGAAGATGATATTGCTACATTGGTGAATCTTAATCTTTGTAGCCTATCTGATGCGCATTCTTTGGCTGATTTTATCAATTCCAATCGTAAGAACATGGGGCGTGTTAATGAAGCCAGTTTGAGGGATAAAGTCTTGAAGTTGCATACTAGGTACAATAGAATTGTGGAAGAGAGAGGCAAGAATCTTACTGATGATGATTTTCCGACATACAATGAGCATATGATTTTTCAACTGTCAAGAAAGGTTTGGGGAAATGATCTGAAAGCTAATGTTTGTCCAGGAATCTAGTGCTATTCTGGAAACTGATGTGTGATTTGGAAAGTTAATGATATTGATTACCAAATACAACCATATTGCTGTCAAATACAAACATGGTGTCAATACAAGTTCAACTCCTGCTTCTACTTTACCATTTGTTCTTCACAAAGTTCAACTCCAAGTTGAAGTTTTCAATTCATTTCAACCTCCAGCTTGAGGGGGGATATTAAGATATATCCAGCTGTCATGTTATATCCAGCTGGCAAGTTAGTTACAGTTTGTTCTAGTCTATAAATAGAGTTTCTGGACTCATTCAGTTGTAACAAATTAGTCACTATGTAGTCATAAACTTGTAACCATTTTCTATATGTAAATACAAGTTTTAGTTAGTTTAGTTCTATCTACTCTGTTATGTTCAAGCCCCATCAATGGAGGATTAATAAAAATAACACACATCAAGGCTAATTGAGGAAATCACCACCCTACAGTCCGAGCCTTCTTTCTTAGTTATAATGGAGCATAATTAGACTACAGTAAAGAAACAAACCATAATCCACCGGATCGATGCCTAGATTGATTGCTAGTCTGCCACATCCACTATCGACTTCGGTTGTTTAACTGTCCAAGGAAAACTTTGCTTGATATTAGAACCACTAGCAACAATTTATGATGTTCCTGTTAAAATTCAATCCATATATTGCAGAATAGAGCTCGAATATAAGGTAAAACTCTCAGTTCTTAAAATCAAAAGAAGAAAGTCTGAGTACGCTTTGATTTGACAAAAGGCGAAAGTGATACATAAATTGTTGTCGCACTTTACATAACAACTATGGCCAAAGATGATTGTAGGAGGAGTTGCATCTTCATCAAATACTAAAGATCCATTCTACAGATCATGGTGAGTACAATACTCAAGTTCGTTCCTTTCTTTTCTTAGCATTGGGAGTAAGGTTGATCGGTCACACTAGTGTGAATATGTTTGGACCGTTTGGTGCACAAAGCAGCTTGTAAGTGTAATATGTAAAGTTGAGCCCTGAGGGCCTGAGGCCATGTCCATGTCCAGATCTATTAACTCTGTTTCCAGTGTAAAATTGATAAGTTCTCCTTAAATAATCACATGAGGAATCAACCACAGTGTTCATATTGATACCAAGTCAGGGAAAAATTGGTATTATATATGTACCTCCATCCTTTTTAAAAATATGTAGTAGCAAGAAACATAAAATACACAAATAGTAGTAATAAGCCCCAATTAATATTAATGAAGAAACTACAACCACAACATCCGAAAAAGATTAAATAGCAATGATATAGTAAAATTATCATAGAAGATCAGAACATTTCAATAAAGGCCGACATAGAAAAACAATGATATAGTCTCAGAAAAAGAATAATATAATTTCACGATTAACGCGGAAATTACATCAATGAATTAAAAACCTAGATAAAATTAAGGAAGTATAATGATCACATCAGTTGCAGAAGAATAGTTTCTAAAGAGGTACATCACTATTGGAAGCTAGAAACTATGATGTGTAAAATATGAAAACAGAATCAAGATTAAAGTGCTTAGAAAGAGAAGGTTCTAGTTGTTTTTTTTTTTCCAAGAGAAGATTCTACTTATTCACGCGAAGAGCCTGAAAAGGGAGACAAATATGGTCAAGCAAAACTTTCTGTCAAAGATTGTCTAAGTTCTCTTTGTTCATAGTGGATACATATGTTAGATATTGATTCAAGAGATGATCAGGATCTGGGCATTACTGATCAGATACTGATGCTGACGTCATCAGGAATACAACGTCAATATTGGACTATCAGGATTAGAAGCTGGTCAGGATTCCATGAAGATTCTCATCATACCAGAGATCAAGGAAGATTGATACGTCGGTTCCTAATTTGTAGGAAGGCAGCTATCATACAAGATATGCATTCAGAGATATATGTAATTGATTTAGAATATCTTGTAATTGATAGTGCAACTGTGTACATTATATAAACACAGTTTAGGTTTTACATTTTGTAATCGCTTACACGAGTTATATTGTAACCTAGCAGCTCTTAAGAACATAAGAATTTCTTAAGAGAGTTTTGTAACAGTTTTATATCAGAGTTAATAAAGCTGTTATTGATTCATACTTGTGTTATTTGTTTTAAGTCGAAAATCTTATACAATTGTATTCAACCCCCCTTCTACAATTGTTATTTACTGGGCAACAATTGGTATCAGAGCCGAACTGATTAATTTAAATCAGAAACGATCTTAAGATGTCGACAAGCAAGTATGAAAGCATTAAAATTCCAATTCTCAAGAAGACTGAGTATCCAACCTGGAAAGTGAAAATGTTGATGTATCTAGAAGCAACTGATCCTGACTATCTTGACAGGATCAATGATGGACCATTTCTTCCAACAAAACTAGTTGCAAGAACAGAGACTGTTGCTGAACACTATGTCATTAAGGCAAAGAGTGAATGGACGGCGGAAGAAAAGGTTCAAGTACTCAAAGATGCAAAGGTAAAGAATATTTTGCATAACAGTCTTGATAATGTCATGTCTAACAGGGTAATAGCATGCAAGACTGCGAAGGAAATTTGGGATACTTTGGAAACTCAATGTCAAGGTACTGAATCTATCAAAAGAAACAGAAGGGCTCTGTTAATTCAAGAGTATGAGCAATTCGATGCTAAATCTAATGAAAGCCTTACTGATATGTACGATAGATTCTTGACTTTACTGAACAATCTATCACTGGTTGGCAAAGAGTATGATCCAGAGGATTCGAATACCAAGTTTCTCAGAGCTTTAACTGAAGAGTGGGATACTCAAGCTTCAATCATAAGGCATCAATATGATCTGAAGATGCTGTCTCTTGATGAAGTCTATGGGATGCTAAGAACTCATGATCTTGAGGTTCAACAGAGGAAGAACAATAAAAATGTCAAAGCAAAATCTGTTGCTTTGAATGTTGAATCAAAATCAAAGGGAAAAGCTGAGGAGGTTTATAACCGAAAGAGTAGAGTGGAAGAGTCAATTCCTGATGACTCATCATCAGATACTGATACTGAGTCTGATCTTGATACTGATGATGACTCTACTGATTCTGATATGATGGAAATGGTTGCTATGATAGTCAAGGGCTTGAAAAAGATGAAGTTCAGAAAGGCTAGGAAGCAAGGGAAATTCCAGAAGAAAACCTTCAATGCTGACAAAGACAGGTACAAGAAGAAAGAAGGCAAAAGCAGCAAGTTTGACAAGTCAAAAATCAGATGCTATAACTGTGATGGGATGGGTCATTTTGCAACTGAGTGCAAGAAGACCAAAACCAAAGCTCTCATTTCTTCAAGCAAGGATTGGATGGATTCATCATCTGACTCTGAAGAGGAAAAAGTGAATTATGCTTTGATGGCTAAAACTGATGAGACTTCTGCTGGTGAAACCAAGGTATCTGAAGTTTTATTTGATTTTGATACTAATAATGTTTCTGAGCTAAGATCTTTCTTAAAATCTCTGCATATTAGTTTTAGGAGTCAATCTCTTGAAAATACAAGAATAAAATCTGAAATGGCAGAGGTTGTTAAGAGAAATGATCATCTAGAAGCTGAGTTAATTTTCTTGCATGAAGTTCAAGCAGAATGTGATAATGCTAAACACATGAAACTTGAAATGGAGTTTAAATGTAGTGAACTTGAGAGGCAACTTAAAGATGCTAATGAAAAACTCAGAACCTGGACACATTCTGGTACAAAAACTCATGAAATCATTTCTGATAAAAACTGGAAAGAGTGTCTAGGGTATAAACCAGAAAATGAGAAAAAGGACAAAGGAAAGGTTGTTTCATCTAACCCTGGAAGAGTTATAGTTAATAACTCAACAAATCCAAAAACCTACAGATATGTTACAGACAGTACCAAAACCAAATTAAAGCCAGTTAATTATGTGTATCCAGAAATTCCCAAATCTACTTCAGAAGAGGGATCTACTTCTACACATCATTCTGAGTCTAGAACTGTCAAAAACAAAAATGTAGGTCTTTTGTCCAAGAAGCAATTAAGGGACAGAATCTGTGAGGTAACAGATAGGAAGAGAGTTCCAACTGTTAAAAGGAACAGGAATGGTAAAGTTGGAATAAACAAGGAGAATAATTATAAGTATATTCCGAATGCACCAAGAAAAGTATGTTTTAACTGTGGTAATTCTAATCATCTTGCTATTGATTGCAGGAGGAGTAAAAAGAAGCCAACTGTAGTTCCTAAGTCTGACATTAGGAATAAATCAGTATTTTATAAACCACAGAATCCTTGTTTCCATTGTGGCAGTAAATGGCATTCTATTTATACATGTGAAGAATACCATAATTTGTACTATAATTATTATGAGCCTTTGCCTAAGTTCAATAAAAGTGCAAATTTTGGAAAAACAAAGAACTTGAATTCTAATCATGCATCTGTCAAGATAAAGACTAATTCTGATGGAGTTAATTCTGATGAAAATGTCTTTACAAGAAAATCTTCTATTGATAAAGATGTTAAATTGCATGAAAAGAGAACCCAACAAGTGTGGGTTCTTAAAAATTCTAACTGAGTTCTTTGTGATTCTGATTGCAGGGTAAAAAGAAAAATGTGTTAGTCATGGATAGTGGATGTTCTGTGCACATGACTAGAGACAAAACCTTGCTATCAGAATTTGAGGAAAAGGCTGGCCCAACTGTGTCTTATGGAGATGGCAACATTGGACAAACTTTGGGATATGGCAGCATTGTAATTGGAAATGTCATCATTGAGAAAGTAGCTCTGGTGAAAGGACTAAAGCACAATCTGTTGAGTGTTAGTCAGATCACAGACAGAGGTTATCGTGTCAACTTTAATGATACTCATTTTGAAGTTATCAGCAAATCTACAGGAAAGATTGCATTAACAGGTCAAAGACATGGTAACATTTATGAAGCCAACATTCACACTAATACTGAAAATCCAACTACATGCCTCATCAGTAAAGCATCTGTAGATGAAAGTTGGAATTGGCATAAGAAGCTTTCTCATCTCAACTTCAACAATATAAATGAGTTGGTTAAGAAAGACTTGGTGAGAGGATTACCAAAGGCTCTATATACTCCTGATGGACTCTGTGATGCTTGTCAGAAGGCTAAACAGAGAAGGACATCATTCAAGAGCAAATCTGAATCCTCAATTGATGAACCATATCACATGCTACACCTTGACTTGTTTGGACCAGTGAATATTATGTCCATCAGTAAGAAAAGGTATACTCTAGTCATTGTTGATGAATATACTAGATTTACCTGGGTCTATTTTCTTCACAGAAAAGATGAAACTGCTGAAATACTGCTGGACCATGTTAGACTTATTGAAACTGGCACGGAATACAAAGTCAAGATTCTGAGAAGTGATAATGGGACTGAATTCAAGAATTCAGCAATGGAAGAGTTCTGCAAATACAAAGGAATAGTTCAACAATTCTCTGCTCCTGGCACTCCTCAGCAAAATGGAGTAGTTGAAAGAAAGAACAGAACTCTTATTGAAGCTGGTAGAACTATGTTGGAAGAAGCTAAACTACCTACATATTTCTGGGCAGAAGCAGTCAACACAGCTTGTTACACTCAAAATATAACACTAATCAACAGACATGGTGTAACTCCTTATCAGATGATTAAGGAAAAGAAGCCAAGTTTGAAACATTTACATGTGTTTGGCTGCAAGTGCTTTGTTCTAAGACCTCATCCAGAACAGCTAGGAAAATTTGAGACAAAAGCTGATGAGGCCATCTTTATTGGCTATCCAACAACAAGAGCCTTTAAAGTCTATAATCTAAGAACAAAGACAGTCATGGAGTCTATTAATGTATCTTTTGATGATAGAAAGTTAACAGGAATACAAGAAGACTCTCATGACAGTTTGACTTTTGCAAATGAAGCTACCAACAATCCTGATGAAGTCACGTCAGATACTGATATTCTGTCAGATCCTGACGATCGATCAATTTCTGATCAAACACCTGTTACTGATGATGACTCAAATAATGCAAATGTTGAGGGGGAGCAAGAGCGAAACATCACTAGTGATGACTCAACTCAAACATCAAGTAGAGATTCATCAGAAACAGACTCAAGTGACAATCAAGATAGTACATCAGAAGAAGATAGCACTATCTCAGGGGGAGCTTCTAGCAACTCTAGTTCTTTTGAAGAAAACACCAATCCAGGGGGAGCATCCAGTTCAAGAAATGACTTACCATCAACAAGGAAATGGACAAAAAGTCATACTCCTGATTTAATCATTGGGAATCCTGAAGCAGGTGTTAAGACAAGAAGTGCAACTCAAAATGAATGTTTATATAATAACTTTCTGTCAAAGGAGGAGCCCAAGAAAGTTGAAGATGCACTTAAGGATGCTGATTGGGTGACATCTATGCAAGAAGAACTGAATGAGTTTGAAAGAAATGAAGTCTGGAAACTTGTACCAAGACCCAAAGGAAGGTCTATTGTAGGTACAAAGTGGGTATTCAGAAATAAGACTGATTCAGATGGCACAATTGTGAGAAATAAAGCAAGACTAGTAGCAAAGGGGTATTCTCAACAGGAAGGAATAGATTATGATGAGACTTTTGCTCCTGTTGCAAGACTGGAGGCCATCAGAATTTTTCTGGCATATGCAGCCCACAAGAAATTCAAAGTATTCCAGATGGACGTAAAAAGTGCATTTCTCAATGGAGAACTGGAAGAGGAGGTATATGTTGAACAACCTCCTGGATTTATTGATCCCAAACATCCAGATCATGTCTATAGACTGGATAAAGCACTTTATGGACTAAAGCAAGCTCCAAGAGCATGGTATGAAACCCTAGCTCAATTCTTACTGGAAAGTGGATTCAACAGAGGTACAATTGATAAAACCTTATTTTATTTGAATCATGGTAAGGATTTGCTGTTAGTTCAAATATATGTTGATGATATCATTTTTGGGTCAACTAATACTAAGCTGTGTGAGAAGTTTTCAAAGCTAATGCAGTCGAGATATCAAATGAGCATGATCGGTGAAATGAGCTATTTCTTAGGTCTTCAAGTTAAACAGACTGATGAAGGGATTTTTATCAATCAGTCAAAATACACAAAGAACTTATTAAAAAGGTTTAACATGCAAGACGGCTCTACAGCTTCCACTCCTATAGCTACAGCTACAAAGCTTGATCCTGATCAAGGAACTGAAGTAGATGTAACCAACTATAGAGGGATGATTGGCTCACTCTTATATCTAACTGCTAGCAGACCTGATATCATGTATGCAACCTGTCTATGTGCAAGATTTCAAGCAAATCCTAGAGAACCACATCTCATTGCAGTAAAAAGGATTTTCAGATATCTAAAGGGCACATCTTCTCTTGGCCTTTGGTATGCCAGAGAATCAGACTTTAGTTTATGTGGCTATTCAGATGCTGATTTTGCTGGATGCAAAATAGACAGGAAAAGTACTTCAGGCAGTTGTCAGTTTCTTGGAGGAAGACTAGTTTCTTGGTTCAGTAAAAAGCAAAAGTCTATCTCCACATCAACTGCAGAAGCTGAGTACATTGCTGCTGGAAGGTGTTGTGCTCAGATCATGTGGATGAGAAATCAGCTAATGGACTATGGTTTGTCATTTTCAAAAATACCTATTTATTGTGATAACCAAAGTGTTATTGCTATGACAGGAAATCCAGTTCAACATGTTTCTTTGATGTTCCAGTTGTCTGCACCATCAGCAGTTCCCATTGACTCGACAGTTGTCAATTTCCCATTTGAATCACCAAAAGTTTTGTTCAATCTGCCATCATCAGCAGGTTCGCCTATAATTCCAGTATCATCAGCAGGTTCATCGTGTAGTCCTGTGCCTAACGTCCACCAGGTGAAGGCAGGTTGAGTGTTACCATCACCAGGAGGTTTCTTCACACTTCCAACATCACTAATATTTACCCAGCTGCCTTCAACATTAGCAAGAGCACTGCTGTCATCATTAGCTTTCGGTGCACCAGATGATGAATTATTATGTAGTTCATGTAGTCCCTCTCCTAACGTCCGGAAGGATAAATCAGGTTTCGGGACGGACAACCAGTCGTAGGATGTCGAGAAGTACAAAGCAACTTTGGAAAAGGGGGGTCAGGGTACCAAGTACCTTCCGGAAACATAGAGAAGTATTCAGGTTCTGGGGGGAAGTAATTAAGTTTGGATGTGTTAATGGGGGGGTCACCGTACCAAGTATCAGGAGAGAAGGAGGAAACGAAGGGAGAGCGAAATTCATTTTGAGACGCAGAGAAGTGGTCGGGTGGCGGGAAGGACCAAGGCTCTGGGGAAGGGTTAATGGGGGTTCAGCGTAGTACGAACTCATCAAGGTTTGAATGATCTACCTGTATTAATCAATAAACTGCTGGTAAATTAATAAACCCTGAACTACTAATAACTAAATCAAACCAAACGAAATTAAGATGAAAACTGAAACGAAACTCAGTATGATTATAATACCGCACACGAAAATCCAATCATGAATCAAATACCTAAGAAGAGATTAGAGTTCGATAACTCAAAACTTAATAATTCTATAGGAAATAAGACAGATGAGAGAGAGAGAGAGAGAGAGAGAGAGAGAGAGAGAGAGAGAGAGAGAGAGGTAACAAAAAAATATAGGAAATATAGGAGATACGGGGTATATATAGGTTTCGGTCTAAACTGGGCCTATGTATAAAAAGCCCAAAAGAGTTGAATATTTTTACTTTCGACCGTATATATAATTTTAGCGGTGGTTTGCTCCTAAATATTACTTCTATTCATTCGGGCCTCCTAACTGAAAAACGTACCTCAAATTCGAAAGGTATGATTTTTAGAAGTGATTTTATTTGCTCAAAAAAAAAGAAGTGATTTTATTATTTTATTTTTAATTATAAATTAATTGTAAAATTTTATTAGCATATTTTAAAATGATGTTGAGAAACATTAGATGAATGGTAATTATATTTATTAAATAACAATTAATTATATATTATCTTGTAGAAATGGTATATTAATATTTGGTTCCTTAAATAATTTCTCAACCAGTCAACCATGTGCTTTTTATTAAAAAAAATGTGATATATAATTTGTACGAATAAAAAATCCAGTTAAAATTGTATAAATATTAACTCACTGCATTCATGTAACAAATTGAAGATGGCTGTATTGAACATCTGGTAGCTGAACACTCTGCGGTCAGGAGTGAGCTTGCCATGGAGGTTTGGAAGCCGGGTCAGAAACATTAAGTGAACAAGTGGACCGTCACGAGTGGGCCGAATTTTTTTGAAGTCCCTCTTTAATACATTAGAAATCGATACCCCAAATTTGTTCCAAAAAATCGTTCCCAAATGATGTGACTGTTATATCCCAAAATAAACATTCTCGCCCTATTGTGGATCTAGCCCAAATTGAAACGACTGGGTCCAATTACCATGACAACTCGCCCTAGTGGCAACAATCATGGACAGGAAGGTGATGGACCGATTACTAGGTCCTTAGTTTAATACATCCCAGACTAGATCTCGCCTTCACAAGCGAATCTCGCCCTTTAAATGGGATCTCGCCCTTTCAATGGATCTCGCCCACACTCAGGACTGCCCTATAACTATTTTATCTCCGTAACTTAGGGAAAGCGTTGACCCCGAAAATACCGGGTCAATAGCTTAACCGATATGTTCCGAGAAAGTAGTTGGGCTTTAAAGTCCATAATGATAGCATCAAAGGCGGTGGTCTCAATCCAATGGGCTTCCCAAACAAGGTAACCTAGCCCATTACGATTACTTGCTCTCCAAGAACTACGTTTGGCTTGATTCCTATAAATAGGATACGTAGGCACATTGTATGACACGATGCAAACCCTTGCGAAAAAGAGAGAATTCAATATTCGATCTAAATTGCAATAATCACATCATACAATCTCAGCCATTCCTAAAATATAAACCCTAATTCATCCTACACCAATCACTACCATAATTCCAGCAACCCTCCCCGAATTTGTTATCACCAAATTCCTCCGTTAACAAGTGGCGCTAGAAGGAGGGGCCTTTTGACATCTTAGGAGGAAGGATGTCCCAATCAAACCGTGAGCGTGTGGATAATCGACGTATGGAAGAGGTTAGGACCAGGGAAAATCTGCCTCCGCGGCCGCCAAGGAATAATTCTGTTGCAAGGAGTTCTGGGATGGGGAATCCCAATCATTCAGGGGGTTCGCACCGGAGGTCGGTAACGCCTAGGATTCCCAATAGACGACCGAGTCCGCGGATAGGTGGAGATCCTCCCGTTCTGATGAGTAATACTGAGCTTTTTGACCAGATCACTTATATGGGCAATACGATCAATCGGATGGGGGCAAGAATGGATGCAATGGAAAGGGAAAGGCAGTTTCTCGAAGGAACTCGCCTTAATCAGGAGGGGCGACGCCCAAACCATGGTTGGGAGGCGAGTTATCGAACACCAGTCGGAGATCGACGCATTGGGAGAGAATTTGATATGAATTACCAGCGTAACCTATACAGGGAGATTCCTTTCGAAGGGGATGTTCGAGTTGTTGGGGAGATTGGAGGAAATCAAAGGTTCCGGGCTGTCACTCCTAGAGCTTTAACTTTTGGTGACCCATATGTTGAACTCCCTCCAGATAGAGAGGACCCCAGACAGTCAAGCCAAGTAGAAGGAGTTCGAGCTGACGGTCAGAGGATCTTGGAACAAGAAAGGCGCCGTTCTCGTCATGAGAATGAAACTACGGGAGACCCTGATCCTGCGGCATTCACAATGGCTCGAGCCAGGAACCATAATCCTCAAATGGAAACTCAGAACCGTTACAGCTTAGGGTATGGGGAGAGAAGGTCCTATGCCAATCTCTTCAATCAAGCAGAAGGGAACCGGAGAGGACCCATAGAATCTAACTTGGAGAGAGATCTGATGGCCTCTCGCGGTTATAATTTTTCCCGTCCGGAGAATTCTACTGTTGGAAATCGGTATCGATTCGAGGAGATAATGAATCAACAGCGACGCGAGGAGGTCCCCCGTGGAATTCCTGGGTTTGAAGATTTGGACTTGAATGCTTTGCGTAGGTTGTTGGCACAGTCAGAGGGACAGGCAGGGGCCATGTTTGAGCCAGCCCCGTCTCCTTTCTCTTTGGCGGTACGGGAAGCACCCCTTCCACCATCTTTCAGGGGGGTGGGAGATCTAAGGTTCACGGGAAGTTCTGACCCAGCTGAGTATATTGCAAGGTTTAATACGGAGATGGAGCTTTACCAAGTGGAGGACCTGACAAAGTGTAGGTTGCTAGCCTCAACACTACGGGGGAATGCTCATCAGTGGTTTCAAAAGTTAGGACCGGGCTCAATCACTTCTTGGGATCAAATGCGGAGAATGTTTTTAATTCAGTTCCAATCTTCTATTGTCTACGCTCCCCCTGTCACGACTCTAGCCAATATAAAGCAGAGAGAAGGGGAGACTCTTCAATCTTATTTCAGACGGTTCAATGCTGAGGTCCCCACTGTTCGAGGAGCTTCAGATGAGACCATCAAGAACTTTCTCATAGCTGGGGTGAGAGTAAATTCGGATTTTTGGAAAGAGCTTCAACGAAAAGAGCCATTGACTCTTGCAGATCTCTACGCGCAAGCTGAACCCTTTAAGAGGGAGGAGGAAGCCTTGAAGAGAAGTGATTATCCTGAAACTAGTCGTAGGGGCAAACGCAAGGATAGGTCTCCAAGCCCAAAAGGAGATGCGAGGAGGAATGGCAGAGTTGATGTCAATATTGTTGATACTTGGGAGTCAGACCGATCAAGGTCACCTAGCCCGCCACGGTATCCTCCACCACCCCTATATTCTCAGAAAGATCAGGGTCGTCCCCAGAACACTATCTTCACACCTCTGGTGGCGTCTATTGGACATATTTTTGAGGTAACAAAAAAGGAGGGATTGTATAAAACACCCCTCCCCCTCTCGAAGAATGCTCAAAGAGACAAAAAGAGATACTGTACTTACCACGAATCTCATGGCCATGACACTCATCAATGTCGACAATTGAGGGAGGAGATTGAATTGCTCATTAGGAATGGGAAGTTGACTGAATGGGTTAGGAAAGTAAAAGCGGACGTCCCTCCTCGGGAGGAGACTAAGAAGGATGGTCCCGAAGACAAAGATAAGCCGGATAATCAGAAGAAGACAACGTTCATGAAAGAGGCGAGCATTCACACTATTTTTGGTGGGCCTCATGTTGGAGGGAATGGAAGAAATGCTATGGAGAGATATGCCCGCGAAGCAAGAGACCCTCCCCTGACAAACGTAAATCACTTGTCAGAAAGACCTCCTAAGCTGTTTAAGGGGGAGGATACACAGATAATTTTTTCTGAAGAAGACGCTAAATGGGTTCATCACCCACACAGCGATGCATTGGTGGTAAATGTAAGAATCGGAGCAAGGAGTGTTCATCGGGTGTTTATTGATAATGGAAGTTCAGTGAATATTCTTTACTACGGAACTTATAAGAAGATGGGGCTCCTTGATAAAGAAATGACTCATGGAACGACCCACATTTACGGCTTTACAGGAGATTCTGTACGAGTTAAGGGGACTGTGAGGTTGTCCCTCACCTTAGGGGAAGATCCTTATTCGGCTACTCAAATGTTCGAGTTTCTGGTAGTTGATCAACCTACATGCTATAATGCATTGCTTGGAAGACCGGTGTTGAAGGAAATGAGGGTCGTGACTTCAATTTATCATTTAGCAATGAAGTTTCCTACTCCAGCGGGTATCGGATGTGTGAAGGGATGTCAATACGACTCCAGGGAGTGTTACAACAAGATGATGAAGTCTTCTTCAAAAGGTAAACAACGAGAGGAGATGCTGGACTTCAAAGAGGAAAGTGCTCAGGAAACCTTGAAATCATTCGAACCTAGGCCAGTCACTAATATGGTTTATACAGTAGAGTTTCCCGGCGACGATGACTTGGCTAGTTATGAGACATTAGTCAGGCAGAGTACTCCGCTCTTTCTGTTAGAGGCGCCGCCTACTCCGGGGGAGATTGTGGAAGTTACCATGGAAAATTCAGAAGCGGAGACTGCATTTGGGGAAGAAGTCACAGTTAACAGAGCAAGGCATAGGGTGTTGATGATTGGGGCCCCTCCTCTAGTCAGTCAAAATCAGTTTCGGGAAGGGGTTGTTGAGGATGTCACTGACGAAGAAGAGGAACAAAGAAGTCTTAGGGCAAAAAAGGGAAAATTCGTTATGGAGTATGGAGACACTCCGATGGTTGAATTTCCAGATGATCTGATGATTGGGAGAGAAGGACTTAAATCGCCAAGGGATGAAATTGTTTCTATCCGAGAAGTGGGAGAGTCCAGTGGAACAAAGGAAGTGGAGATTGACTTGGATCCTCGGTTACCTGAGCCCAAGAAAAATATGGGTCCAGCAGAAAACACAGTGCCGGTTCTGGTAGACGAGAGAGATTCGTCTAAGGTATTATACATTGGGGCGAGGTTAGAGTCAGGCTTAAGGGAGAGGCTAGTTGGTTTTTTGAAGGAAAATCTGGATGTTTTTGCTTGGAGTCATGCTGACATGGTAGGAATTGATCCTGAAGTAATGTGCCATCATCTCAACATTGATCCATCTAGGAAGGGTATTCGGCAAAAGCGAAGGGCGGTCAGTGGTGAACGGGCTATTGCCTTGAAGGAGGAGGTTGATCGGCTGCTAAATGTCGGGTTAGTTAAAGAGTCCTTTTACCCGGATTGGTTGGCGAATCCGGTTTTAGTGAAGAAGTCCAATGGAAAGTGGAGAGTCTGTGTTGACTTCACCGACTTGAATAAAGCATGTAAGAAGGATAGCTTTCCTTTACCTAGGATTGATCAGTTGGTGGATGCTACTGCGGGGCATGCTTTGCTCAGTTTCATGGACGCTTATTCAGGATACAATCAGATACCGATGTATGAGCCTGATCAAGAAAATACTTCTTTCATCACAGATAGGGGGTTGTATTGCTATATTGGAATGCCTTTCGGGCTACTCAACGCAGGGGCGACTTATCAGAGGTTAGTAAACAAGATGTTCAAAGATCAGATCGGGAAAACAATGGAAGTTTACGTAGATGACATGCTAGTAAAGTCAAAGGAAGCAGAAGATCATATCCGGCATCTGGAAGAGATGTTTCAAATCCTAAGGAAATTTCGTATGAAGCTTAATCCACAGAAATGTGTGTTTGGGGTGGAATCTGGGAAGTTTTTGGGATTCATGGTGAATCACAGGGGGATAGAAGCGAATCCTGCAAAGATACAAGCTCTTCTTGATATGAGATCTCCACGAACAGTGAAGGAGGTTCAAAGTTTGACTGGGAGAGTTGCTGCCTTGAATCGTTTTGTGTCCAAGTCTTCTGATAAGTGCAGAGAATTTTTCAAAGCTATCAAAGGTGTTGGGAAGAATTTCGAATGGACTCCTGAGTGTGAGGAAGCTTTTCAGGCATTGAAAAATCATTTGGGATCTCCTCCGCTGCTATCAAAACCTCTTGAGGGCGAGGTTCTCATTTTGTACTTGGCTGTTTCGGAATACTCCGTTAGTGGGGTTCTCGTCCGAGAGGAAAATGAAGTCCAATATCCTGTTTATTATGTTAGTAAGAGGTTGTTGGAGGCAGAGACAAGGTATTCGAATATGGAGAAATTGGTGTACGCTCTGATTTTGGCTTCCAGGAAATTGCGACCTTATTTTCAGGCACATAGAATAGAGGTTCGAACATCGTATCCTTTGAGGCAGATATTGCATAAACCTGAGACTTCTGGGCGAATGTTGAAGTGGGCTGTGGAGTTGGGGCAATTTGATGTAGAGTATAAGCCAAGAAGTGCTATAAAGGGACAGGCCCTTGCTGATTTTATTTTGGAATTTCCTCTAGCACATGAGGGCGATGCCTTGGCCGTAGTACCTAGCCCTCCTCCCGAATTGATTCAGGAAAGGCCTACTTCGGCACCATGGTGGACTTTGTATGTGGATGGTGCATCAAACAATGAAGGTGCAGGTGCGGGGATTGTCTTGATCAGTCCAGAGGGACATCATCTGAGGAGTGCGATTCATTTTGCTTTTCATGCAACAAATAACGATGCCGAGTATGAAGCTTTGATCTCGGGCTTGAAGCTCGCCCTCGAGATGAAGGTGGAAAATATAAACATCATGAGCGACTCAATGCTGGTTGTTTATCAGGTTAATGGGGGGTTTCAGGCTAGGGGACCCCGTACCGAGCTATACATGAAGTGTACCCAGAGATTGATGAGTTTGTTTCGGGAGGCGAGATTGGAGCAACTTCCTAGAAATGGAAATGAAGAGGCAGACGCTCTGGCTAAGTTAGGTTCTCAAAAGGAAGCCACTCTTTTAGGGGTTATCCCCTTGGAAGTCCAGAAGCAGCCGAGTGTCCCGGAGGTTGAGTTAATGCAAGTTGATGTAGCTGTGCATGATACTTGGATGACCCCAATCTGGAAATATCTGAAGGAAGGAATTCTACCAGATGATAGAGTTGAGGCTAGAAGACTTAAATATAAAGCAGCTCGTTATGTGGATTTTGGAGGTTCTCTTTACAGACGAGGTTTTAATCAGCCATTATTGAAATGCATAGAGGGAGAGGAATGCAATTATGTCCTACGAGAGGTTCATGAGGGAATCTGTGGAAATCATTCGGGGGTGGTTCTCTTGCGCAAAAGATATTACGGCAAGGATATTTCTGGCCTACTCTTCGGGAGGATTCGATGGTTTTTGCTAGATCCTGTGATAAATGTCAAAGGTATGCCAATTACGTGAACAGTCCTGCAGCTCCTCTCACTTCTTTGACGAGTCCTTGGCCCTTTGCTATGTGGGGAATTGATTTGATAGGAGAGCTCCCTAGGGGGAAAGGAGGGGTGAAGTATGCTGTCGTGGCAGTTGATTATTTTACCAAGTGGGCGGAAGCAGAGCCTCTAGCTTCAATTACGGCAAAAAAGTTGGTGGACTTTGTTTATCGGTCTATCATTTGTCGTTTCGGGATACCTTACAAGTTGATATCCGACAATGGGAAGCAGTTTGACAGTAAAGAGATGAGGCAGCTGTGTGAGAATTTGGGAATTAAGAAAAGTTTTTCTGCCGTTAGCCATCCTCAGACAAACGGCCAGACGGAGGCAGTGAATAAGATAATCAAACACACGCTCAAGGCAAAGTTAGATGACAGTAAGGGGAGTTGGCCCGAAGAATTGCCTAATGTTTTATGGAGTTATAACACAACGCCTAGATCTACCACAGGAGAAACTCCTTTTTCTTTAACATATGGGTGTGAGGCCATGGTTCCAGTGGAGTTGGGTGCAGGGTCTTTTAGAAGAGATAATTACCAGCCGGAAGTGAATGAAGTTAATCATCGTCTTTATTTGGATTTGGCAGAGGAATTCAGAACGACTTCTCAAGCTAGGTTGGTATCTTACCAGCAAAGAGTGGCAAGGTTTTACAATTCAAAGGTTAGGGCGAGGCCTTTAAAGGTGGGCGATTATGTTCTCCGACGGGTGATGCCTAACACAAAAATCCAGAATCATGGAGTGTTTGGCGCTAATTGGGAAGGTCCCTATAGAGTGAGAGCAGTCTTATGGGAAGGAACTTATTATCTGGCCGACATGGAGGGGAAGCACATTCCGAGAGCTTGGAACATGGAACACTTGAAGAAATACTATCAGTAATGTATGTTCTACTTTTGTTATACCTTCCTTTAATTATTATTTTCATGAAAGTCTAGGGGGGTAGTGCATGTACTCTTCCTTAGCCAGGATTTATATATTTATGAATAAAACATGCTTGTTTTTCTTGATTGTTTTTTCGTTTAAATTCTGTGATAGATGACCTCCTTTAAGGAGGATTTTCATAGATGTATGAAACGATGGTCTCCTTTGAGGAGAGTTTTAAAAATTAACTTCGGAAAATCCACCTCCTGTGAGGAGGGTATTTCTGGAATGGAGAACGACCTCCTTTGAGGAGGGTATCTCAAATTACCAAAGTCCTTGCAAAAACCGTACTTCCGGGGGGGATGTCCGTACTTCCGGCGCCTCATCAGGGCACGAACTTCGGGAAATCCACCTCCTGTGAGGAGGGATATTTCTGGAATGGGGAACGACCTCCTACGAGGAGGGTATCCCAAATTATCAAATCCTTGCAAAAACCGTACTTCCGGGGGGGATGTCCGTACTTCCGGCGCCTCATCAGGGTTCGAGATTCGGAAAATCCACCTCCTGTGAGGAGGGTATTTCTGAGCTGAAACAATGATCTCCTTTGAGGAGAGTATCATAAAATCTATTAAGTTCTGAGGAAAATGACTCTCTTAGAGGGAGATACCCTCGAGAAGATATGGTAGTTGTTACTGTTGAAGGAAGAAATTTATTAAAGTTAAAACTCATGAGTTAAGTTAAAGAAAAGGCGAGATATGACAGATAGAGATGAAGGCATAAATAATCTACGACCTACTAAAAAGGGCGAGGCCTTTTAGAAGATAGAATTCATGCGGTCAACTTCTTATAGAAGGCGAGAACCTTATGTCTAGGCGAGATTGTCAGCTTGAAGAATATGCAAAAAGAGTTAAAAAGACAATTATAAAAAATAAACCAAGTGATTACAAGGGCGACGTCTTTAAATGGAGGACGCGCACTCCAGTTTCGAAATTAAGTTAAATGGATTACAAAGGGCGAGGCCATTAGAGGAGGGCCCGCACTCCTATTGTGTTCATATAGTCAGTTGCCAGTAGTATGAGTGGGCGAGACTTCTGTGGCATCCTTGTTCCGGGCTACTTCATTCTTTCTCGCCTCTTCGTCTTCGGCTGCCTTGAGCTCTGACGCTATCTTCTTGCGAAGATCATCCTTTGCAGCTTCGATCAACTCAGCATTATCCGCTTTGAATGTAATCATATAACCTGGAGTTGAAGGGGCGAAGTGTTGAGCCCAGTTGTAATCAGGATCAGCTGCAAGAAAGTTCCGGAGATAGTCAAGGAATCCTGCACTATACGCCTCGCTTTGTCCTTTCCTCGAACTAGCAGAAAGCAAGTCGTTCTCGCCTTTCAACTTGGCAACCTCGTCTTCATGAGATTTCCTTAAGTTGTCGAGGTCGAAATTTGCCTTGTCCAACGCCAGCTGAAGTCTGTCAACATCATCTTTTCTAGCTTTTGTCTCGTTGTCGAGTTTTCTCTGAATCTCGCCCATCTTGGTGCTGTGGGAAGAAGCCTCGCTTTTTAGCTTTTTAAGAGATCTCTCTTGATCTTTAATAGTCGAGTTCTTCATAGCGAGGACCTTTAAGCCATGATAAAAAGCATCTCCAAGACCTGCCCTAAAGCTGAACTCAGCCTCCTCATCAGAACGATTCTTTAAAAGCTTAACATCATTGTCAGTGAAATTTTCCGCAGCAACAGAGCCAAAGGTTGAAACAACCGAGTCAGAAGGCGAATCTTCAACCACAATTCCTTTGTGCTTTTTGTGTGGCTGGTTTTTGGTTACATCATCCCGCTTCCTATTCTTATCTTGTTTCTCGCCTGCATTGATAGTTGATGGAGTAGGGCGAGGTATATTCAAAATGACCGAAGGAGCAGGGCGAGATTGATTAGCCATGGCTGAAGCTGTGGGTGCATCAGCGTATGGGTTTCGTCCGAATGGGAGCCTCGACATTTGACCTGAGGACGAGAATACAAGGGAGTTAAGAACATAGTAAAGACAAATATGTTTATTTGGAAAAAGTACGTTAACACAAAATAAGATTATAAGTAAAGGGCGAGGTGGTGTTTTAAGGACGAGGTACCTTTACCAGTAAGCCCTTCTATTTGTTTTTTACGAGTACTTCTTTTAGTTCCTCTCTTGAATTTAACATATGGGATCTTTCCGTAGCCCTCATTATAGAAACCATGGGTACGAAGGTTATCAGGTACCACTAAGACATCGAGATCTTTCTTTAACCTAGGAAGTTGAGAAATAGCCAAGGCTCTGGCTGCAGCATCGCCTGTTAATTTTGTCTGGGTGGGTTTGTCTACAGAATAAATAAAATTACTTACAAGTGATTTAAGGACGAGATACTAATTTTTATAAGGACGAGATACTAATTTCTATAAAGACGAGATACTTACAAGGGTGTAGATTGAATTGAGTTCTAATCCTCGGAACGTCGTACATATAGAGAAAATCCTCTTTCCATATCTTCATATTACTGGGATTACCAGTGATAAAGCCCTTCCTGTTATGACTTGGCCAAAAGGCGAGGTAGTAGAATCCCACGTCTTTCCCACATCGTCTTAAAGAGAAAAAATGACTCAGCTCGGCCATGGTTGGGGCATCGTACCCTTCATTCCTATACATCATGTACAGACCAATAGCTGCCCTATAGCTATTGGGAGACAATTGTACTGGGGCGATATTAAAATAAGTAATGATTTGGTGAAGGTAAGAATGCATAGGCGTTCCAAAGCCAAGCTCTATCAACTTATTGGTTAGAACCATTCTCGGCGTTGGTAACCCCTCGATATTGAAAATATGCATTCTCATAAAGGAGCGAGGTCGCAGCCATTTTCCTTCCAGGTTATAATACTCAATTAGAAACATAATTTCTTCTGAAGATATCTTTGAGGCGAGTCCTGCACAGGAGATTCTGCTTTGGTCGAACCTATGTTTCATTCTGAGTGGTTCGCTAACATCATCTTCAAAATCAAGATCGAGGTCGGTTATACGGACGGGTTGTTTGTATGGGTTGTTGGGAGGAGAAGGTAATTCCATGGCATAACGAACGGGCGAGACTGATAAAACCTCTTCCTCATCCTCGCCTTCTGCATCAGAACTCGTCCCAGGAGCTTCACTCTCGTCTTCGTTGTCATCTTCAACCTCGACTTCATCTTCGGGATTAGGAAAATTAGAATTGTTCTCTAACATGGCTTTATATTTTGCAAGATCCTTCCCTGGGCCTTTACCTAATCTTGATGGGCCGGGTTGATCTGGATCTAAGACGGTAAATAAATCATAAAGATCTTCCTCATCTTCTGCATTCTCACCAAGATCTTGGGCGAGATATATACTAGCAACATCTTCAGCGTCGCCCAATTGGACGCTGTCTGATAAAGATATTACGTTGTTTGGGTTGGCTTCAATGTTTAGATTGTTGACATTTCTTTTATGAGCTTTTAACCAATTGGGGTCAAGGTATGTGTTAATCTCCTCCCTAGTGGAGGGTTTTGAAGAAGAGGGCGACATTCCCCTATCGACGGACGGCGAGCTCTCTCTCGACATCTGAAAGAGAGGGCGAGGACGAAGTCAAAGTATGTAGATAAGAAAAAACTAGTAAATAATATGACTTTAAGGAAATGTCCTCGCCCTCTTAATTAAGTATTCCTAAAGGACGCTAACGAAAGTTGTCTGTCGTAGAAGGGATTGATATGACAAAATATCTATCAGTAAGGAAATAATAAACCACAAGAGGGGTAAAGAGGTACCTTTATTGAAGGAATCGCCTTTAGATATTGAAGGTGCGCCCACGAAATTAAGAACCTCGCCTTCCGTTCAGAATAAACTCGCCCGCCTGGATAAAAAATTTTATCAGCGCTTCGTGAAGATAGTTAGATAAGTTGAGAAAATAGAAAGGAAATTTGAAGGCATTTATAGTAGTTGGGGGAAGAGGAAGAGTGAATACACGTGGCATTATGTGATTGGGTGATAAAAGAACAGAAAACGAGGTGTGACTATTGAGAGAATTAGTTTCTTTTATAAATAAATATATTGCAAGAAACTGGGGGGTAGTTGTTATATCCCAAAATAAACATTCTCGCCCTATTGTGGATCTAGCCCAAATTGAAACGACTGGGTCCAATTACCATGACAACTCGCCCTAGTGGCAACAATCATGGACAGGAAGGTGATGGACCGATTACTAGGTCCTTAGTTTAATACATCCCAGACTAGATCTCGCCTTCACAAGCGAATCTCGCCCTTTAAATGGGATCTCGCCCTTTCAATGGATCTCGCCCACACTCAGGACTGCCCTATAACTATTTTATCTCCGTAACTTAGGGAAAGCGTTGACCCCGAAAATACCGGGTCAATAGCTTAACCGATATGTTCCGAGAAAGTAGTTGGGCTTTAAAGTCCATAATGATAGCATCAAAGGCGGTGGTCTCAATCCAATGGGCTTCCCAAACAAGGTAACCTAGCCCATTACGATTACTTGCTCTCCAAGAACTACGTTTGGCTTGATTCCTATAAATAGGATACGTAGGCACATTGTATGACACGATGCAAACCCTTGCGAAAAAGAGAGAATTCAATATTCGATCTAAATTGCAATAATCACATCATACAATCTCAGCCATTCCTAAAATATAAACCCTAATTCATCCTACACCAATCACTACCATAATTCCAGCAACCCTCCCCGAATTTGTTATCACCAAATTCCTCCGTTAACAGTGACAAAGACACGCATTGTTTCATAACCTGCTGCATCGAGTTATATTTTTATATTTCATCAGGTGTGGAAGCTGTTAAAGACGAGTAGACAACTGATGATTGCAGCTGCTTCATGATGAGCAGACCTATTTGTATATGTAATGCGTCAAAGAGTCTCAGATTTCCATATCAATCAAGAATTCTAAAATTCTCTTCTCATTCGATGTCGAAGGTTAATAGAATTCCATTTTGATGTTGGCTATATAAACGTGTTATGTTATAATAGAAATTAAGGCTTACGCCTTGATTATTGACTTCCCCTGTCTTTCTTTTCTAAATCTTCAAAATTCTGGGGATCGAGCACAGTGTAACAGTTGGAACTACAATCCAAGTAGCCAAGTAGGTACTCAGTAAATTGGTTTAGTTACACTGCTATTAACTGATCGACCTAAAGCCAAGTTCATGACCATAACGGCCAGTTTGTTTTATTACATTATCATTGATTGTTTGTTTGGATACAATGTTGATTCATTCTCCCTAGTGATTTTTGCTGCTAGTGATAACTCTTCATCTCAATTATATGCCCTTCTTAAGGTGTCAAAGAAAGTAACATATGCGAAAATGAGACATCACGGAAAGAAAGCGTTAGCTGTACAACAATCACAAGATCACGCAAGTAATTTCTGGTATGGATTGACTCAAATTGCGGCCACATGACTAAATGCATGACATTATAGTGGGAAAAAAGTACGAGCTAGCTACTTGGTTATGTTAATGATCACGGATATCATCATCAAATTGAATTTGTCGAAAACTTGCATGAATCTAAACCGATAAATGATAATGACCATCCTTTATGCAAGCAGTGTGTCTTTGAAACTGGAATGTCTACATCAAACGAGGTGGGGGGAATTGCTCTAACCTGGAGAAGTGGAAACTAAGCCAAGTAAAAAAGTCACATGATTAGGTTTGGGATTGAAGAAGATGCAGACATTTGTGGTAGTTAATTTTTTTCCCTTTAAATGGTAATGAGACAGAGGGAACTTGTCCTTGTTTAAGTTTTGGAAGCAAGGTGTCAAGGGCTACAGGGCCGGGCCTTCATTTACTAAATCTCAAAGTACTACTAATTCACCATGTGTAGAATTAGGTAACTGAATGGACCAGTCAGGCAGTCCAGTCACTGCGCGCCTAATTGTGACAAACAACAACAAATCCAGTGATGCCAAGGACCAAGGTTACTTATGAGGACAACATTATCAAAACCAATCTTATTTACTTCTGCTATTCGTAAAAATGAAAAATAAATACTATTTTTTTAAGATCAAAGTACTTGCATTACTTAATAATTAATCAGAAATAATAGCATCAGAAACAAAATCAGGAGGAATGTCCACCCACTCCTGCAAGTTTGACATGGAAGGTGAAGCTCTTGCGAACAAATGAGCTACACCATTGGCAAACCTATGCACAAATTCTAATAGCACATTATTGAAGTGTTTAAAATGCTAAACGTAATCCATGACAATAGTATGAAAATACAATGATCCTTGAGCTAAAACCGACAGTCATGTTAGTTAGATTTGTTTCGTAAATCTGATCAGTTTTTCATTACTGACTAAATCAAAATTACCCATATATACAGAACGATTAGCCATGAGATTAAGACTAAATATAACTGACCAATGTTATATAGTTTCGTTGTGATTCTAAACTTAATTGCCTCACTGGGAGGGAGCTATCCTAGCTCATGTACTCATTATTGGAGCCCCTTGAATTTATTGTGCTCCGATTAATCCTTACTATAACATTGTGGGCACAGATATAGGAAGCTCTCTAGCTCCCACGTAATACAATAGTACTAGTTCGTTAATATTAATTATACAGTAATTATAGTAATACTTCAAATTGATTATAGGTAGGTTGTACTAATGACAACTGTATGAAAATACTAAAAGGATTCTGGTTTCTAACCATCGATTGCTGCAATCATTTATTTGCAAAAAAAATTTGCGAATAAATCTAACATGAAAAAATTGATATGAATGTAAGGATTATGTCACTTTATTCATGATTAATTTTTTTTATTTTAGAATTTTTCTATTCACAACAATTTTTCGTGGACAAATGATTTATCAACCATTGTTGATTGTAGACCACCGTCCAAGTTAGAAACCTTAAGAGTTTATCTGCTATATCGATCAAAGAAAGTGGGTGTCTACATCAGTTTTATACATATGCAGTGATGAGAGAAATGTGGAGCTCGCCCTGTTCAAAAAATCAAACCGCTAAATTATTAATACAACCATACATGAATCTTAAAATATACTCCACCGTATCCAACCAATGGTTTTATTAACAATATAATTAAAGTTTAGATGGTGTAGCTACATCTCCCCTTTTGGCTACTTTTGTTTTAAATATGGGAACACCCAAAGAAAGAAATAATTAGTGAGGACTGAGGCCATATTTTGTCAAGTGCTTAACTCGGCATGCATGATGCATTATATATACATATATAGTTTTCATGCTTACACGCAAGCTCCTTGTTAACCAATATTCATACCGGCTCCATTACTTTTCTTGATTAGTATTTTGTAAATCACAACCACAAGTTTTAAGAAGCTTGTGCTGTTGTTTGTGTTTCGATTGGACACTATCAGCAAACATTACTCTCTCCTAGTCAGTTTTCGGCTTGGTCGTGAAGAATGAAATGGAATAAAACATTACCAACAAGATGAATGAAAAATAATCACTAGTACAAACTGGACCTATTGCAACGGTCAAATTGACCTATTGCGTCGGTTAAATGGCGTAGTACATGTAGGCGTCGCAATAGGTCTATACCTATAGCGTCGGTTAAAATGGCGACGCTCAATCCTACTTTAGGCGTCGGTCATTTCAAATGACCGACGCTATAGGTTAATTTTTTTAAAAAAAAAAACCTATAGCGTCGCCCTTTCAAATGACCGACGCTATAGGTATAGCTTATAGCGTCGCCTTTAAAAATGACCGACGCTATAGGTATAGCTTATAGCATCGCCCTTTCGAATGACCGTCGCTATAGGTTATTTTTTTAAAAAAAAAAAGCATATAGCATCGCCCTTTCAAATGACCGACGCTATAGGTCAATTTTTTAAAAAAAAAAAATTTCAAAATTGGAATTTCGCCATTACAAAATATAATCCAAGAACACCAAACAAGTCTAAACACAATTTTAATCCCATTACAAAACAAACCATTCAATACAACCAAAATATTACAAACCATTCAATACAACCAAAATATTACAAACCATTCAATACAACCAAAATATTACAAAATAAACCATTCGTCATGCTGGATATTTAGCTTCAACCTGCCGCAATCCCTCAAGTGTAACAATAGCGGCATCAATATTAACAGAAGCACCAGCAGGTTTTAAACTTCTTTGAAACAAGAATAATAATGTTGATGTATTTGACAGCCAATAAGCCATGTGCTCATTATCAGCTTGATCCTGCAATGACACAAGTAATATGATCATCTTGATCCTGAATTGTCTAATACAATTTTCAATAAAAGAAATAAAAAACTAATATATCAAATCCATTAGATATATAAAGGGAGATTTGCTCACTCTCACAGGCTTCAAAAACCTAGAATTCTAGAACTATATTTCCAATTTAGCTCATGAGAGCAAAACTGTGAGGGATGCTAGCATTAGTATTAATATTAACAAATATTGACAGCATTATAAGTGAAAATTGAAAGATCCTATAAGTTATTAACAAATATTGATAGCATTATTAGTATTATAAGATTTTCTTGTCATCAATATCATGTTTGAAACATTTTATACACTGTTCAGTTGTAAATAATAAAGCCGGTCCAAGAAAGAGCCAACATCAGCATATAATTGTCGTATCATACTTCTGCAGCTACAAGTGGGTCTGTGCTAGCTTCAACCTAAGGTGGACCATTTTCACACAGCCTTCAAATTACAGGTTCTAAGTCACAGTGTTTTATTGTATGAGGCTAAGGGTTGAAGGACCTTTCAGTTTGAACTATTAGAAACACTAATAACTATCAGTCTATCATTACAGTTATTTTTATGGATTGCTTGAATCGGATATTGATGCTCACCAATCCCTAGCAGGTCCTGAGAGTTAAAACAGAAACAACACCTTACTACCTAGTAACAATATATGACATGAACAGGAGTTTCTAGCTATATATGATAATACTGGGAATGGCATGTGCTTAAAATATAAAAACTGTCATTATTCATTACAGTTACTTATGTGTATTGCTTGAACCAGGTCGATACTCTCCAATGCCTAGCAGGTCCTGCGACATTCGACAAAAACAAGACTTTACTTGCTGGTAACGGTATATGACATGAAACATGAATCACTATCTATATATGATAACATTGAGCTTGCCATGTAAATGTAACATAAAGTTAGCATTATTAGTAAATTTAAGACTTGAACTTTGTACTGAAGAGGAAAAACAACTAATGGGAAATCATTAACAAGTTTATTACTAATTCAGTAATTCTGAAACTTCCTTATATGAAAGAAGCATTACCTGGCATGCTTTATTCTTAGCTCTGGTTTCTGCAGTGCTGGGAATATCATGATTAGGTTTTAAAAATCTCTTCTCCCGCCTTTCACACGAACCCCAACCATCTGAAAATCTACCGCCTCTAATAACAAGGAGATGGGGGAGGATATATTAAAAATAACAGCAAAAAATTGATGAAGATTAAAACAATAATCTGAGCTTTGTGGCTTGAGCTATCAAAACCAAAGAGGCAAAGAACATACAGCATGTGTGCTCTAACCACGAACTCAGCACGCTGGACATCACGATTCCCATCAAATTCAATGGTTTTATCTTTGATTTCATAGGATACATTAAAGTAAAATGATATTTTCCTCCAGCCTATACAGGAAAATCTTATAAATATTGACAACATTATAACTTGCCAAACATGATATTGATATTAATGAAAGATCCTATATTAAATTACTACGTAAAATGAAAACAAACTAGAAATTGCAAAGACTGTTGCTCCCTGAATTTCTACTTGCTTGACATGGAGAGGATGCATCCAAGTAAGGTTGTGACTAACAGCTGACCTTTCCCTGTAAAAGAATTATTAAAGAGACACAAAATACAAATAAAATGTATCCAACTAAAATAAACGAACAAATACTTCGACAAACTAAAAAATGAACATACGGTATAGGAAATGAACATTTCTTGTCTGCACATACGGTGTCTATCAATAAAACGCTTACTAGCTACTAAAAAAGTTCATAAATTATTTTTACTGGTCCAGATTTTTCCGCCAGTTTCTGGCTTTCTTGGGAATACATCAGATGGCTTTAGGTCTTTTTCGTTTCATAGCGGCACTTGGAAGAACACAAGTGGTTTCAAATACTCTTGGAACCGTTACACTGCTGTTGGTTTTTGTACTTAGTGGATTTATAATTGCCAAAGGTTAGCAGTGTAAAAAATTAAAAGGGGGGGGGAGACTAAGTGAACTCGGCGAAAACAACGCAAAACTCAGCACAATTCGACAAACTCGAAGCTGTAAACATGAAAACAAACTGACTCGCTAAACTTAGCTACTTCGATAGCAATTAAAACCCAAAATCAACAACTGTAAAACTTAGAACAACAATAACATTTCAACTCAACACACTCAGAAATCAATATCTCCACAGCAAATAACAGAAAAACAGCGAAAAACAAGAATAAAGAGGAATAAAAATAGAGACTCGACGACAGAAAACAGAGGAGTACAAACCTGACAATTAGAGAGAATTAGAGAAACGAAGGAGTAGAAACCTGACAATTAGAGAAAATAGAGGATTAGAAACCTATAATTGAACCCCTAAAATTGAACCCCTAAACTTTAACCCTAAAATTGAACATCCCATTAATAAAACAATTGAACCCCCTAAGCTTCACAACTTTGGTGCTAAGCCCGTTTTCTGTAATCGTTTCTTCTCCCCCTCTTTTGTTGAGAGAGAGAGAGGGAGAGAGGGAGAGAGAGGGAGAGAGAGAGAGAGAGGGAGAGAGAGGAAACCTGAGTGAGTGGATCTCGTGAGACCCAAATCTCTAATCCCAAATCTCGTGAACCCAAATCTCGTGAACCTGAGTGAAGTAGAGACCCAAATCTGGCGAGATGGTGTTTGAGAGCGGCGAGAGGCTGTTTGAGAGCGGGAGAATGAGCGGCTGAGGCTGAGAGAATAGGTTTTAGTTTGGCAGCTCTAAATTTTTTCTAAATTTTCACCGGTAATTGTGCCTATGTCATGTTTCTGTATTTTCTTTTGAAAGAATTTTTATAATTTTTTTTTTCAAAATTACATTTTAAATTTAATAAAATAAAGAGAATCTGAAATATTAATATATTTTAATTTTTTAAAATATATTTTTGTATCCTATTGGTAAATTTTGTTGTTTACAAAAGAAAAAATATTATTTTTATATAATTTGTTTAACTTGTTATTCTAGAAAGGTGTTAACAATTTTTTTGATAAGCGTTAACCAACCAACTTACTAACCAAGTATACCTTGTCTTGCATATAATAGTATTATACTCCCTCTGTTTTTTTCAGTTCTTTACATTTGCTTTTTGCACGGAAACCAAGATAGTGGATGTAATATTGTTAAAATAAATGAAGTAGTGGGTGTAATAGTAATTTTATTGTTAAAATAAGTGAAGTAGTGGGTGTAATAGTGTAAAGGGTTGAAAAGGTGGAGTGAAGTAGTGGATGTAATAATGTATTTTATTGTTAAAAGTTACTATTTTTAGTAATGTAAAGAAATGGAATGGACGACCCAAAATAGAAAGTGTAAAGAAATGAAATGGACGGAGGGAGTATAAATTATTCCAAAATATTTATGAATTTTTATTTTAAAAAAAATTGTACATTTAAAATTTAATAATAAATAGAAATTGAAAAAATTAATAAATAAGCACTCTTAATTTCATCACACAAATAGTGAGTATGACTACTTTGATGTGTATGAATTTATTTTCAAAAAATGTCGTTTTCCTTATTTTTATTTAATTTTTTGATTTCTTTTACAAACTAGTTAAAAATGGGGAAAATAAAAAAAATGGAAAATTAGTGAAAATAAGGTAACATTCATCACACAAATAGTGAGTATGACTACTTTGGTGTGTATGAATTTATTTTCAAAAATTGTCATTTTTCCTATTTTTATTTAATTTTTTGATTTCTTTTACAAACTAGTTAAAATGGGGAAAAATTAAAAAAATGAAAAATTAGTGAAAATAAGGTAACATTCATCACACAAATAGTGAGTATGACTACTTTGGTGTGTATGAATTTATTTTCAAAAATTGTCATTTTTCCTATTTTTATTTAATTTTTTGATTTATTTGACAAACTAGTTAATTAAAAATGTGGAAAAATAAAAAAATGGAAAATTAGTGAAAGTATGTTAAAATTCAGCACAAGAGTATGACTACTTTGGTGTGTATGAATTTATTTTCAAAAATTGTCATTTTTCCTATATTTATTTATTTTTTTGATTTATTTTACAAACTAGTTAAAAATGGGTAAAAAAATAAAAAAAATGGAAAATACCTATAGCGTCGGCATTTGAAAGGGCGACGCTATAAGCTATACCTATAGCGTCGCCCTTTTGAGGGGCGACGCTATAGGCTATACCTATAGCGTCGGCATTTTAGGGGGCGACGCTATAAGTGTATCCTATAGCGTCGGCATTTTAAGGGCGACGCTATAGGTATACTTATAGCGTCACCCCTCAAAAGGGCGATGCTATAGGCTCTACCTATAGCGTCGGTTGATGCAAACAACCGACGCTAAAGCTTCTGGCAATAGTCCTATAGCGTCGGTTAATGCAAACAACCGACGCAATAGGTAAAAGTGCGACGCAATAGGTCAATAACCGACGCTATAGGTGGCGACGCAATAGGTCCAATTTGTACTAGTGAATAGAGATATAAATGTAGAATGAGAAAAAGAAATGAGTGTGTGTAAATTTTTTATGATGAAATTTTCGTAAAATGGAGATATAGAAAAAAAATGAAGCATTCTTTCTCAAATAAATCCGAAAACAAAATGAATATTATAAGAAAAATGCACATTTCTAACTACGCATTTCTGACAAGTTAATTTATAATACAAACTCCATTACATCCTGTAGTGCGACTGTGCGAGCTAGTAAGTTTCAATCTTATGACTGTAAATGACTAAGACCAATTAAGTAGCTGCAAGTGATTCATAACATACCCTGATTAGAAGTATGTCAAGTGTTAACATATGTCGACTGTCCAGAGTTGATGATGATGGATTTGTAATTAGTTATAACCCTAAACACCTGGCAGAATTCTAATTAGTTAATTAAACTTCTAAATGAATCGCCTACAATGACAAGTGGTCATGCATTCTCTCTGCTGGACGGATGTATATGGTTTCTTTAACACTACTTCTTTGATTTGCAGTTCATATATAAAATAATAACATGTTTAATATCGACAATTTTATATTAATTAAGGTTGAGAGTTTAAAACTACCATGTATCAGGCGTGATGGTGCAATATAAGAGTATATATGTAGTAAAACTTGAAACCCAGTGATGCCCGGATTCAAAATTGTTTTTTCATGGATACGTTAATTATGGTGAAAAAATATTAAATCGCATTTTAGGCAAACAAATGTCATGCACCTGTCTAGATCCGTTTCTGCACCAAATATGTAACACTTCTTGGTTTGGATGCTATTGAATGTTTAAAATTCTGCCTGTATTTATTTTGAAAAAGAAAGTTCAAGTTAGCATAAAATTAAGTCAACTGGAAAGTAAATAATAAGGTAGCTCAGTTGGTTGAGCTTACCTCTAGTCGATCTAGAGGTTCTGTGTTTGATACTTCACTTACCACGAGATTTGTCAATGAACAAATACTCGATCATTATAAAAAGTTATTAGCCAAAATATTCAAAAAAAAAAAAAAAATTATGGACAAGACCATTTCTATTAAAATTAATCCTAGTCTGCTCGATCACATTTTTCTTTAAATTATTTTTTCTGGAAATTTTTAATAGTAAAACTAATTTAGATAATACAATCCTTAAACTAAGCCAATATACAAGGTTATGGTGATAAGGAAACTAATTAATATTATATATTTAAAAAAAAATTACTACAAGCCACACTGCTTTAATCAGTCAAGGCTAGCTGCAGATGGAGCAAGGCTGAGATGCAAATCCAAGCCGAATGCATCGTCAAAACTGGGCCCACCATCCGCTCTAGAAAACCTACTAAGTGAAGGCCCATCATGGTAGGCCCTATTATGCTGTGCCCCACCGACACTCATTCCAGGCTGATCAGCAGCTTCGCCACCACACAATACCTTCCCTGCACCTCTTCCCACAGGATACGAAGGAAAAACACAACCATGCGACACTTGAAACGGTACGGTGGCGCGTGGAACATAAACCCACGACGGTGATGACGGAAGCATAGTAGCTCCCGGTGGAGACAGGAGGTGGTGAGGTGGTGAGAAGGCAGTGATAATAGGGTTATGCATGTACGAAGCGGCTGCGTTTCGTGTTGCTTGCATTTGTGCACGTTTTAGTTGTTGTCTTTCTTTTTTATGAGCGTTTTGGTGACCACCTAAGGCTTGTGAGTTTGCAAATTCACGGCAACAATATTGACACTCGTATTTCCGGTTATCGGTGGCTATGAAGCCACCGGATTCGGATGAGGCCGAGAGTGTTTTAGTAGAGGACTGATCAACAACTTCATCTTCTTCGCATTCTTTTATGTCGAATCCAAAAATTTTAAGGTGACCGGGTGTGTTTTTGTTGTAGTTCGGTTGACTTGGATCGAACTCATGTACTTCCTCCATATATGAATTGAATATTTATAACCTAGCGCTGCATATAAAGTTTTGTAGGTGTATATATTGAGATTTGAGATGGAAATGAAGATGAAGAAGGTGTACTTTGTATTTTAGAATGAGAGGTTATAATTTAAAGGAATTAACCGAGAGAACGTAAAGAAATAAGATAGTGAGAAAGGGTGCTTATGCAAAGAGAATAGTTGCATGGAGTGGGGTATTTATAGATGCAAGTGTTTTTTAGAAGGAGATTGACAAACATACATAACAACATGAAGGTTTCACGACGGATAATTGTTACAACATATAACATAATTTTATGGAGAAAAAAAAACGCGATAAAATATGTTGCTAGCGTTTGACAATCACATATCCCGCTAACCTTAATTTTACACACACCGTTGTGTGTATAATTAAGGGAACACGGCCCCGGAACCCTTGGGAGATTGCAGTTTAGTTTGTCTTGGTCATGACTGTCATCATCATCAAGTGTTTACATATGCCATATGGTGTACTGGTGTAGAATAGTTTGTCAATGTAAAATCAAGACTACTGAGCCAATTTACTCAAACAGCCTTGGGTGCGATATATTCACTATTCAGAATACATATAGTACACTATTAAGTACCACTTTTTATTTTGTAAAAAATTTCAAACATCCATGTGTATTACAATAAGAAATTTGTTTAAATGTTGTAGCGAATAAAGGAAAATATATGGTCCACTACTGGTGCAAGAAGTACCTGAAACAGGAGCTGGAAGTATAAAATTTGAATACGATCCAATGAGAAGTTGACAAAGCCCCAAGCTATATCAACTGGTCTGATAGTGTTACGAACTTGTACATATCTACTTTCTGTCAGGATTTTAGATATGTACAAGGGTGCTATTGGAATTCCATCGGAAAGTTCGAATATAAATCTATAGATGATGCTCGCATTCTTGTAAATACAGTGTGCACGTACTAATCTAACACGAGAATAAACCCAAAACTTTAATTTTTCATGACATGTTCCTAAAATGAGAGTTCATCATGTGACATTGTCGGATTAGGTTAGCCAATTCCGATTTTAGATATTTGAATTTATCAATCTCATATATCCGACCATTCTATACACCGATTATGATTTATTGGCAAAGAGATGAAGAAAAATGTTAGGTTATTAAGATTATCACTCGTACCCATGGTTGTAAAAATCGGTAATCGGTATAAATCGGTTGAGTTACCGATTTAAAATTAATCGGGTAATCGGGGATTAATCGGAAGGATTAATCGGAGTATTAATCGGATATTATAATAATATTTAATATATTAGTCTAATTTACAATTAAACATATCATTTTAAATAAATTCACAGGATTAATCGGATTTCAAAAATCGAATCGATTAATTACTCTCGGGGATTAATCGATTAAATTAGAGATTTTTAGAACCTTGCTCGTACCACATCATTTGAGAATGAATTTTTAAATTCAATTTTATACCTATAACACTATCCATAAAATGTATTCCTAACAAAATTTGATTCGATTTTTTCGATGCGAACTCCTTAACTTGGGATGACGAACTGTGATAAAGCAAACTAGCTAGATTCAAGTCGTTGTTACCTTACCAAACTATATGTACAATTAGATGCTAACTACTGATCATGTACACAACTATTCAGACAACTGTGACACCGGTTCCATACATTTTAGTGGTTTATCATGTCTCTGTCTTTCAAGAATAGCGGGCAGCTGCTATTAACATAATTTTAGGAGCCTACTCCACCGAAAACAAATCAAAATTTCATTTTAGGGAAGGAAAATTCAAGATATTGATCCCATGCGTATATAGAGTTTATAAGAAATCTGCTGAATCTCCTTTATCTGGTCCGAAATGATTAATCAAAATCTGCAAATGAACTTAACAGTAACAGCGAATCTTAGGAGTTTGATACATACACTAATTTTGATAGATTCACAGGTCAGGTAATAAGCAACGTCGGTCCAATCTAATCATCACGTTGCGGCCTACGTGTCACTATCGTATTCATGCTTCATAACTAGATGATAGATATAAAAATTATTGTACACTAATATTACATATTCCGAAAAAATTTTAAAAATATTCTCGAATGTCACGTGACATCGTTTTATTTGTGTGATTATATTAATGTACGATGGATCCATTTCATTTATGAAATAATAACCAGTTACACGATGACAATTCAATTTTCGAGAACAATTTTGGGAATAAATTCGGGAACTCTAGCGATTCTCATTTGATTCTCATTGTAATTAAATAAAATAGAAGACTTATTATCGAGATCGAGACGGAGGGGTTAATAAATAAGCAAGAAAATAGATTCTCATCATCCGAAACTCATAATTTGGTGTTGCAATTAAATTCATTATAAGTATTCTATTCAAACAAATTTCGAGTTTAACAAAAATTAAATTTAGGTTCTGATCTAGGACTAGAGATAAAAATTCTTACTATTTGAAATATCTAATTACGATAAATTGTATAATTTTTAAGGAGTAAGGCTACCTATTCCAAAAAGAATCCCAAAAATGTGGAAATCATATTAATCTATTTTACTAATAAAAAGATAATCAAGTATAAAATTATAACTTAATATTTGAGAACAGTTTTGAAAACTGAGTAAGCTAAGTTTTTTGAAAATGCTTCGGAACTATAGCATTTCTCAATTTTTAAGTGCTAGAATTAAGACACAAGAAACCCCCACCATTACGTGTTGATGATGAAGAATTATGCTTGCGTGATTGACGTTTAGCATGATCAGCTGGCTCTGAACTAGCTACCAGATCTTCCGAATCTTGCTAACTACTCCAACTTTAACAAAAAAGAGAAGATCATTTACAAACAAGTAAAGAAAAAACACATATTTTAATTTAATCATTAGTCTATAACATTAATAGTTAAATGCATCAAATCAAAAGCTCATGCAAAGTCTTTAGCACAACTCCATAAATGGCCCCTCTTGTCTCCTCTTTTCTCGTATCTACTTCACGCTTTGGCCCAAAGTCAACATTTACCATTCAAGAAATCTTCGTTTATTCATCTTTAGGTGAAATTTTAAGTTTCTTCGACCGTTGGATTATTAAGTATACATTGTCGTACCATAGTAGGAGAATAAATCTAAATGATATATATGTACTGTCTATTGGGACATAATGAGTGTAATATATGAATTTTGTTGTGTCTACTAACTTTGATCAAAACATGTTGCATGATCAAAATCTATAAATATTTAGCGCTTGGTTTGGCATTTGTTTTACTTGAGCAGAAACAATTGTACGATTGAGATGAACTATATTTTATGATGGAAACAATGTAAGCATAGTTATTAAATCGTCGCATTTCGTTCTAGCAGTCCATCTCGTTTGGACGAGATGAAGGGCAGCCGAAAGATATCTCATCCGTTTCGGCGAGATATCGTCCGAGATATATGCATATCGTCCGTTTCATTCGAAAATTGGTTAAAATCGATTTCGGGTCGGGTTGATCCGTGATCCATTAGATTAAAATTAGGTTACGTATATACATATATAAAAAAACGTAAAAAACATATATATATACATCGGGTCGCTGCTGCTCGATGACGACGAGAGAGACGACTAGAGACGAAGAGAGGGACGACCTATACATACAGATACACACAACTGAAGAGTCAATCGCAGCTTCATCTCTCTGCAATCAAATGTACTGTTGAGTGTTGACTATTGTGTGTATGTATATGTATGTATGTATACACTCTTTTATTAATTGATTGCTAACTTTTGCAGTTGATTTAAAAGATGGAATCCGGGTCAGGAAGCTATGATCCTTTGAGAGATCCGAAAAGAAAAGCTGCTTCTAGTGATGTTGGATGGAAGTATGCATATTATGCGGATGATCAAAGAAAAACAATTCGTTGTGGACTTTGTCCTCAATTAATAAAAGGTGGAGGAATCACAAGATTGAAACAACATCTTGTGGGTGGTTATGGAGATATCATCAAATGTCCAAACACAACTGAAGAGATTAGACGAGAAATAGATAAAGCCATGGTTCCTAAAAAGAAACCGGCTTTTGATGAACCTGATGATGATGATGATGTTGTTGAAGTGACTGAAGACTCTGCGGCATCAGTAATTGGTCCTCCTGCTCCTAGGCCAAGTTCTGGAACAATTCATAAAAGAAGACAAAAGGCAGCTATTTATATTGCAACAGAAGCATCATCATCAAAACAACCAAAACTTGGTGGCTTTTTCCAGCGAACTCCAGAACAAGTGGTGGATGATAGACATTCAAAAGGGCCTACACAACGAACAATGCCATCTTTTATGAAGTCAAAGGAGGAAGTAGAAAGATGTCACCAATACATTTCAGACTTCTTCATTGAGAATGCTATTGCATTCAATGCTGCAAATTCAAGAAGTTACGAGTTGATGATGAAGTCCGTAGCACAGATTGGATCGGGTTTTGTGCCCCTACATATCATGAGTTGCGTGTGTCCTTGTTGAAAAAGGTGGTGGAAAAGACAAATGAATTGAAGAAAAAACATCAACAAGCATGGGCGAAAGGTGGCTGCACTCTAATGTCAGATGGTTGGACGGACAGGAAAGGAAGGCATCTGATTAATTTTCTTGTTAATAGTCTGGAGAGGACTTTCTTCCTGGGATCAGTTGATGCTTCTGGTCAAGTTCAAGATAAAGAGCTATTGGCAAACTTACTTGAGAGTAAGATTGAAGAAATAGGTCCCGAGAATGTGGTGCAGGTAGTCACAGACAATGGTGCAAATTTCAAGGCAGCAGGAAAATTGTTGGAAATAAGGTTGCCTACTTTCTTCTGGACACCGTGTGCGTGTCATTGTTTGGATCTCATTTTAGAAGAAATAGGCAAACATAAAAATTTTGCTTGGTCAATCACACAGGGGAAGAACTTAGCTACATTCATCTACAGGCATGGTAATCTACTTGATGCCATGAGAAAACATACTGGGGGCTATGAGCTTGTTCGACCCGGAGTGACGAGATTTGCAACATCATTTCTGACATTATAAAGGCTGCGAAGATTTGCAACAAACTGATGTCGTTGTTTGAAAGTGCTGAGTGGACAAAGTGCAAGTTGGCAAGGATTGAGGTGGGGAAAAAGGCATACCACATTGTGCATTCTGCCAAATTCTAGGCGACCACGGAGGATTGTATTCTAGCATCACAGCCGATTCTTATGGCTTTGAGGATAGCCGATGGTGATGAAACACCGACTATGACAGAGTTAGGTGGGGCAATGGATACAGCAAGGGGATTGCTCAACACAAATTTTGGATCAAAGCCTATAATTTTGAAGAAGGTAACTGGCATCATCGATCGCAGGTGGGAGACTCAGATGGGAACACCATTATATGGAGCAACATTATTTCTCAATCCCGGGAAGTTTTTTAAAATCAAGGCCAAAGCAACAGATGATTCATATACAAGCAGGTTGCGCGAGGATTTTAATGATGTGCTCCAAAAAATGGAGAGAGATCCTCCGACTCGGTCTAAGATACTTAATGATGTCGATGATTATGAGGAGGAAAGAGGAACTTTTGCAAGAGAAATGGTGATTGCTGAGAGGACGAATAAAAGGCCTCGTAAGTATTTAAATGTGTTGTTTCTACTGAGCTAGACGGGTAGTAATTATATTTATAATCTGTTGTTTCTCATTTGTAGTTGATTGGTGGAGATCGTTTGGTGGACGAACTCTAGAATTATCCAAAATTGCAAGACGAATTGTTGGTCTTTGTTGCTCATCCTCTGGTTGTGAACGCAACTGGAGCACTTTTGAGATGGTAAGAATTCATCTTGATTCTTGAAAGGTCGATACATAAATAATATGCTATATTGCTATTATATTCTTATTTATACGTGTCATGTTTCATTTAATATAGATCCATACAAAGAAAAGAAATAGGCTGATGCATAAAAGGTTGAATGACTTGGCTTATGTGCAATATAATCGAAGAATTGTCACTAGATTCCAAAAGTGTCGTGAAGGAAAGAAAGGGTTCGATCCAATTGTCTTGGAGGATTTTGATTGGGGTACTAGTAGATGGCTTGAGGAGGATAGTGATGGAGATGGGAGCCCTTCAATTGAACTTATTGATTATGCAATGGGTGCGACGGAGGCACTCGAGGGTCGTAGGGTTCCGAGAAATGCTCGTGGAGATGGCACTTCTAGTGGAGATGGCACTTCTAGTGACACTCTTACTTATACCCGACGGGGCCATGGTTCCACATTTAATTTGAGAGATGTTGATGAAGATGAGATTGATCTTATTCCTCCAACTCCAAGTAGCGTTGATGATAATGAAATTCTTCCGAATGATGATATAGACGTGGAAGATGATTTTGGTCAAACGCCGCTCCCTCCAATCCAAGATATGAGTGGACAAGAAAGAAATCCATTTGAGGAATATGGAGATGCTTTCTAAATTGCAATTCTAAGACATTTGACATTTGAACTTATTTGTTAAATTGTGTTTGATTATGCTAATATGTGATATGTAATTTGCTTATTCCTCTTCTATTGCACTTATTAATTTATATATATATATATATATATATATATATATATATATATATATAGGTATAAAATATAAATACATGTAATTATATACTAGGCGAGATACGGACGATATATCGATATATCGATATCTCGGTGCACGACCGAAATGGAGCGATATGACAAGTTAATAACTATGATTGTAAGTAAAAGTTAATCGATCAACCAAATACATTCTTGAGAGGAATAATGTAACACTAGCTGATGTAATATACGATCCAGTTAAGATTTTCTTTTACTATCTGATTTGTATCGTTATGCATGTCAAGTTAGTGCAATAGGTGTCATTTTTTGTGTATTTTGTAACTAAATTTGGGATTCCTACACATACCATAGTTTCTTAGATGAAAAGATCCATCGAATTATTTAAACAGAAGAAAAAAATCCCTAGGATCTTTTTGGCATATTTAAGATTGCCCATTATAAAAAAAACAAAGAATGAAACTAAGTCAACACAATCCATTTATTGCTAATTCCCTTCAAGTCTTGAACTATAATTGGCAGATCTAGAGATAGATATGCAGATAGAATGATAGATCATAGATGGCATTGATTAACCATTTTATAGCGATGCCTGGCTAGCTAATGGTGGACCTGAAATAGGTAATGTTGGATTTTCGAAGTCATAGCTAACATAACTACTGAGGGACCTGAAATTTTAATTAGCTAATACAAGTCACAGAGTACCATCTCAAGCACTCATGCATATAAATGATACACTATGTTTAGCAGAAAAGAAGATTGATACATTATGTGTGTTCAATTTTGTCTCTCGTGTCTCTCTCCCTCTCTCGTGGAGGTTAGAAACTAACTAGTCCACCCACCATGCATGCAGGTGCTAAAGAAGTTGGTTAGACTTCACTAGTACAAAATATGCCTATCGCATCTGTTAAAAAGGGCTTTTTGCGTCTGTTATCAACAGTTGCGTATGGCAGAGTAGTATCAGCTATAGAGCATATGCGACTGTTACTCAACAGACGCAAATAGTTTATGCGGCTGTCAAGAACAGACGCATATAGTTTACACCAGTCGCATAAAGTCTACATTTTGCGTCTGCTCCGCTTAAACAGACGCAAAAGATTGTTCTGCATCTGGCACTAACAGAGGTATAAATTTAAAGAACAGACGCAAATATAGACTTTATAAGGCTGTGATAGTAGAACAGACGCAAAAGGTGTTTTTTTCAAAAAAAAATATATTCTATTTTCAGCTAGCACCTGTAGGCTAAATACATTTCTGCGCCACCCCAAAATTACCAAAAGCAAATTCAATTCTCAATCTCAACAATAATAAAATTGATAGGGTAAAATGGAATACTAAATTAAGAAACACTTGATAATCTCAAATGTTTAACAAAACACTTGATAATTTGAAGTGAATTGGGGGAATATGTATCGATATAGTTGATCATAAATTCAAGGGAACCACAAATTAAAAAATTATCTATAACTAACTGTAGAATTCTTTCCCTTTCAAAATAGTTGGTTGCAAAATCGATGCGATCATTCAAGGCCAGGCAACCTACTTCATCTCTGGCCAATGTGTCAAAATTTTTAATTGCTTCTTCATACAGCACCTGAGTTCGGAAAGATGAAATTAGGTATATGTAATCAAGGTATACACAAAATGAATTAGGAAAAAGCACACAGAAGTTAATTTTTAAATAAAGGATACAAAAATTCAAAATTTTTAAAGCTTGGCAAGTATAACTACCTTGTTTGCCTGAGAACCAAGCAGGTTGAGACATTCTCGAAAACATGTCCGGCTGTTTTGTTAGTTGCAAGATCCACAACTCTAGGTGCCAGAGCTGATGTCAAGAGAAAGCGCTGTGGTGACTTCTTAAGGTTTTTAATAAGTTTCTGAATCGAAATTGAGCTGTTTCAGAAGTGGGTAAGTTCATTAGTTATCTTCACACATTATGTTAATTGTAAAGAAGGTTTTTAATTAACATATACTCACCCTTCCTTGCTACAGGCAGCTGTGACTAGCAAGTCAGGTTTTGCTGCAAGTTTCAACAAATGAGGCTGTAACATAAAATGAATCGGTTATGTTTTTGCAGCTGGGAAAGTTATAGAGGATATTGTTAAACAAGCATAAGATTTACAAGCGAGGCATGTACATAGGTTGTAGCCTGCTGCAGAGATTATAAGCATAAAATGTAGCAGAATATGTCTGAAGACCTATGCCATTAACTTGTAAATTTTTTAGAGTGCCAACTATCGTAGTTTGCAAAAATAGTAACTGTTGCTGCATATCCAGAGGAAGCTGTGGACATCATACATTTAATATTTTAGTAAATTTTACAAAATAATCTCGTTAATCATAAAGTTTTGTTTGTCACTACATTACTATAACTGCCATAGCACATGGAACATGTAGTTCTGACAAAGTAGATACCTCTTATGTTTTTAAAATTTGAACTCTCACTAGCGAGGTTAAATTCATGAAACAGAACAAGGCAGTACATTATTTATATTTTAAACTTGGCATAATCTATAATTTGCCCATACTGAAAACAGTTACGAGGTATGATATTACAGAAAATACGACATTTTTTAGTTTGGGCCTTTGGGGGGTTGACCATTATTTTCAAAATTTGTCCACATCTTACAAGACAAAGTAACTTTCATCTCGTTTTTAGCTACCAAACTTCAATACACCCATTTTATTTATAACATTGAACTGATGTTTAACTTCAGGAATTTGTTTTCATTCATGACATACCAAAATCAAATTAAATGTGTATAAGATCTCCAAGTAGAATATTAAGAATGGAAGATAGGAAAACAGATAACAAGCAGCAGGACAATTTTTTTGGTCATTCTTGGAACCCTCTTTGTCTGGGAAATTATCTGAAAAGATTACTATCCTAGAATAAACATTTTCTAGGATGATTACTATCCTCATTCTTGACTACATATATGTACAAACTCTATACTTACCTCAGGAATAATAGATAAGAGGGGTAGTATATCCTGAACAGGCGAAAACTGATCAACAGCTAAAGCTACCTCCGTGTTCGCTGCCTACAAGAAAGTAATCATAATTCAGTTTCTGATGATTGCGCCTACTGCTTTCACCAAACCAGTTGTGCTGTAAAGAGTGCCTACATTATTTAAAGATTAGAACAAAGTAGACCTGGCGGTCTTTCTGCATTGACCATATAGTTAAACAATATAATTGCAGTAACATCTAAATAAGTGTATACTATGTGATTAGCAAAACAGTTCAAGTTATAGTGTGTGATGATTTATTCTCCACACATACAACCACCTTGTTCTTACCACTAAAGTCCTTTCATCCTCTCGGATTCCTTTTAGCAAGTACAGAAGCCGATACAAGTTTCTCAAGTTAATCACATCTTCATCTTTCATTGAAGATGTGGAGATTGATGAGCCAAAAGGTAGATTTGATGCTGCTGCTGATGTCACTGAATCTAAGGTGGCTAGCCCAAGTGCATCCAGTCCCTTTTATGATTTATAAAAAAAAATAATGAGGTTCTAGTTCAACTATTGCAACTTAACATATGGGGATGTACAGCTAAAAGATATGAAGCTGTATATTTTAATAAATTGTGAGTGTGGACTCGTATCTATACGTATATTAGAATAAATTCTGCAATCACATATTAAGTCTATAAAAAATGACTTTATGGCTAGAAGACTAATGGGTTCTTGCAAGGTGCATCATCAAAAATTATGCAAGGTACATTCCCACCAAGTTCAAGGGACACCTAAAGAGACCATGACTAAAAGAATTAGCACACTAAAAACATATACATAAGCTCACTTCTACCTACCTGGTGCACCCTCTAAATTAAGATATGATACCTTTTTAATTTTAACAGAAGCCCCTGCCATCATTTTTTTCCAACATCTGTTGAGCTCAAGTCAAGAAACAGAGCATCATTTGTTCTCTCTTTCCAACATCTGTTGGCTCTACACTTTTAATTATAGATACGTATACAACACTCACAGTCTATGTGTCTAAAAGGGCAGCTAAATGACAACATAAGGTGCCTACAAATTCACAAACACTCAAACAGTATAGACTCACAATCAATATAACTAGTAGTCATAGTAGAAAATTAGGTAATAAGCAGCAGATTGATAGATAATAACAAATTCAAAATCGAAAACAAATTGATTTTTATAGACTCACAATCAGTATAACTAGTAGTCATAGCAGCAGATTAAGTAATTAGATCAAACATATAAATTCAAACTATAGAAACAAAAATTTAACTAATTATAACAAACATATAAAACTCGAAGCAATCAAAATAACACAAATTGACGATAAGTAACAAATTCAAAAGTTAATTCACCGAGCTGATTGTTTATAAACACCAGCAAGAACCTTCTAGACATGAGAACTAGATCGGAGTGATCGATACTGAGTCCGAAACTCTGTTATTTCAGTGGAGCATACACAATACACTAAAAGCATACACCCATTCCTGACACGTACACTATACATACACGAAATTAAACTCTAAATAACACACACACATAAATACCTGAGATTGCATCCAAGTTCAAAAAATTGGAGATGTAATTAACGCTTACATCTTGAAGATGTAATTAACAAATTGACATTGATTAGTGATGCTGCAGTAAGCTTCTAATTACGGATCAATTAGGATAAATTGAAGAAGAATGAAGATGGAGATGGAATTAGGGCTCGCGAGGTAAAAATTGGGGTAGTTTTAAGTCGATCGTCCAAGTAGACGTTTATAAAGAGAGATATTAATTGGGTCGTACATATGGTTTTATTATATTTATTTTATATATTTTTATTCATCTTTATACGTCTGTTTTTAAAAGATAAGACGTATAAAATTGAACTATATACGTCTATTGTAAATTAACAGACGCAAATAATTTTCCAACAGACGTATAAAACTACCTTATACGACTGTTCAGGGACAACAGACGTATAAACATGTCTTTTTCTGGTATATACGTCTGTTTAGTGCTCGACAGATGCATAAAACTACTTTATGCGTCTGTTCCTCTTATAACAGACGTAAATGGGGAGACGCATAAGGCAGTTTTTGTACTAGTGCTTGTGCATTCGAAAATAAGTAATCTAGTAATCTAGTGCTGAATTAGTCTCGATCATGCGTTTTGAACCCGATTAAGAAATCAAATTGTACAATTAAAATTCTCAATAATCAAATTTGAATCACATAATCCAAACGATATATCGTGTGTCTTTATACTTTTTTATGGTTTGTAACCCGATTAGATGGACTCACTTTCTAACCGGCATGTTAACGAACATTCTAGTTCTTGAACAAAATAAAGCGGAAAATACTTTTTTCGTCAAAACATGTATTTTCAGGACACGCTAGCCTGCCTGGTTTCGTTGTCCAGGACCGGCCGACCAGCCCCATGGTCAACACCGGCATGTAAATCATGCTAACCGTGCGGTAAGACCCAGTGGCCGGACACTTAAGCGATACGTTCAGTAATCCACAATTACCTTCGTCAAACCTTCCACTGTCTCTCCAACACGGCTACACGCAGGGGCGGGTGAGGTTCGAACCCGTGACCCTTTGGATCAACGCATGACCTCGTTTTCATTGTGGCAGCTCAATGAGATTAAACAAATTAATCATGAATTTCTAAATAATTGTCTATGAATAGTGTAATTTGAATGTTGTAATCGTATATCCACCATCCAATATAAAACTTAATTGACTTACTTTTTAAGAGAAATTAATCATGCTTAACTTGTATAATGGTGATTGAGCTGATGCCCGGCCATATTATGATTTTTAAGATCTCCCAAATCCTCGATCACGGCCCACCAGCTTGTGCTATCAAAGAAGAAAACTACTCCCTCTGTCCCTCCCATTTCTTTACATTTCTTTTTCACTACTCGACACGCATTTTAAGGCTCCTAAAAAGTATAGTTACATAACTTATTTTTTAAATTTTCTTTTTTTGTATAAAAATAGAACAATTCTATTTTTATACAAAAAAAGAAAATTTAAAAAATAAGTTATGAAACTATCCGCAAATTGCACCTTAAAATCCGTGCCAGAATTACGTCCCCCAAGGTAAAGAACCAAGGGGGACAGAGGGAGTAAGTAGTAACCAATGAAGCTAATACGTAACCTACTTAATCCTTCAATAATACATATATGCTCCATTAAGTTTCTAATCAACTTTCTTCTTTCCTACAAACATCACTTTGGAAGGATCCGAAGAAAGGATTAATATTTAATTAGCATAAAGTATAAATTAACTACTTCCAAAACTCATGACTTGGTCTTCTAGTTGCAATCCTCTTTTCAGAAGATGTTCATACCTAAGCATTTCAAAAAGTGGGTATGACTCAACAAGTCTATGTATATAATGTATTTCAAGTCTTCTTTTAAGTATTTAACAAGATGTTTGGTAGAGTTGGATTCAGTCATGTAAATTTTGTGGCGCGGTCACACAGCTCTCTCAGGCACAAGAGGGTGCAAATTGCAATAGATTTGAACCCTGTCATGCTCGAGCTCCGACTAAAAAGTTCAAAACCTCAAATTCAATCAAACGGTAGATCCTAAACTCAAAGGACTCGACTAAAGTTCAATAAACTTGGTTCAACAGTTCGACTCGAAATCTCATTGGCAATGCTTAATATTGACAAAAATTCTGAGTGTGATAGGTTCGATTTGTGTTAAGTTACTATTTCTCCAGGTGTTAAGGAAGCGAGCTTACCAAGATCACATTCAATAATTTGAGCTCAATTTGATCAGAGAAGTAAATACATATAAGTTTGAAATAATGCAATATATAGTAAATAGTAATAATAAAAAAGTTTTGAGTCAGGCTCGCAAGGCTGTAGGATCCAAGTAATTTGGGCCCCAACTCAAACTGCTCACGAATAGCGCGACTTGTTTGCACCCTCATGATACGCACGAAAAACACATACATATAAATCAATAACACTATCATTTATCTGACTTGAGCTATATTATAATGGAAGCTTAAGCTTCTATGCTCTACATTCTCACCTAAAGAATGTATAGAATGTATATGCATTAAGTATAATTTGAGATAATTTTTCATCACATATGGGCTATGGCTAGAAGATCTATTCAAAAATATAACTGTTACATGATGATCAATTCAATTCTATCTACCATATAAATTCCCAAAAGGAGGGATAAAGATTCAATGAATAGGGATGAGAAAAAAGAAGAAAAAGAAACGATATAAATTTTTTTAATTTCCCATGCTTCACAAAATTAATAATAGCAATGAATGATGACAAGCCTGAGCCAAAAATCCCAAAAGGGGGAAACAAATGACAACGAACAAAATCCGAGCGCTCTGGCCGCAAACCAATATCCCATGTGAAACGAGAGCCCAAGAATGGAGTGGAATTCCAGTCCCCCAAAGTATGATACAAGACTATCCACAACCAATATCTTTTCAACCACTTTTTTTATCTGCTGAACCTTTCAGGTTGAAGTTTAGCCATCTCTTCTTGCTAGACTTATCTTTTCCATCTGAGCTACCATCTTCCCCGGGGCTCTCCCCTTTACAATCTTCAGCAGGTATTTTGCTACTACTCCCATTGCTAACACTAGAAGCATCCACACTAGCTTGACTGGCCGGCTTACTTACTGTAAATGTAGAATGTATGCTGTCTCGTTGTTTCAATAGATCTTCAACCTAGTATTGCAAGCACAACCACGACATATTAAATTGACTTCTGATGTCTAGCATAAGCAGGGGAGCCATAAATTATTGTCTGTTGAGTCATTTCAAAACATTCAAATAAATTAATTATATACGTATATAAATTTTAGTAATGAAAGGATCAAAAATCAATTCCCAAGTAAATTCAATTTAAATATACTTAAAATAATAGATATTATACATTTGCAAGTTCAGTGGGATCAATTGCCCCCACTTATAACATGGGGTCTTTTCAGAAGACACACCTATGTTTTAGTAGTCAACTAGCTTTTGATTTTGGGCCCTGATGATTTTGAATCACAGAGGAGTGGGTACCGACTTGTTGCTGTTGGATACTAAAAGAACTAAAAATTTCATAGAACCAATCACATATGTAAGGAGTTAGAGCCTTCATAATTTTAACCTTACATTATGTAACTGATTAACTGATACTTAAGAATCATAATTAAAATACAATTAATAAATATTGATAGGCTACTAGTCAATACATGATAATATATAGTGGTGTATTTATTGGGGTGTATACCAACCTTATTTAGTGTTTATTGGTATAAGTGTATAACATACTTAATTTGATGTGTGTGTATGATTACATATTATAATTTGAATGACTTGATGACATGTCAGTCATGATACATGCATATAAGATTATTGTCATATCAAGAGAGCTAGGGGCCAGGGTTTAATGATTAAAAGGGGCCATTTTAGTTTTTATTACATACATAAAAAACAATATACTATGTAACATGATATATATAACTCTTTCAAGTCATGAAAACAGGAAATTACTACCAAAACTGTAAAAAACATTTTCCCATTTGATTATCTCTGTTAAAACATATAAAACACAATTGACATTTATACAACTAAAGCCATACATTTCTCGTCTAAGTTTGGGTTTTTGGTGGGGTGAAAGAACTTGGTCTAACAAAAATTGCATGGCCCATTATTACTATGTAGAGTTTTACATGTGTCCGCCACTCATAAAAGCTTATTTGCAGAATAAATAACCCAATATGAGCAAAGCATAGATGATAGGCAAACCAACAATTAAAAACAGTTCACAGAGGACAAGAAAAGTGGATTTCAGGAAAGATTCTTTATCTAGTTTGATTCATACATTCATACTGTATAAGGATTTATAATAATAATGATCGAAATGAACCCGTAATTTATAATGGTACAATAGTAAGGTAAGGAGCATCAACATCTCAGAACAAGGTCAAGAAAATCCATCTCCTCGAAGGGCAAAGATGCAAAGTCGGTGTTTGAATTATTTACATGGTTTTCCTATGGTTTGAGCTATTCAATTGTGATTATGCTGCTTTATAATTATTCTTGTGCATAAATAAGAAGGCAAAAAAGACAGTGCATTGCCAATGAGTGGAGACAACTTACAGTTTGCTTCTCCTGGCTATATCGGTTGGTCACTTCTTGATAACGTGCCAATGCCTACAAAATGTCAAATTAGGAATGCATGAACAAGCTTATACTGCAAAAACATATACAACTAGTAGAGCAAAACAATAGGCCACTACCTTTCTGTATTCCGTCTCAAATTGGCGTAGCTCATTTCTCTTACTTAAGATCTGAGCTTCAATGTCTTTGAGCTTATTCGTTGTATCCTCGTATGACTTTGTACAAAGAGCTTCAATTGTGTAAGAAGCAGTTTTAAAGAAATTATCTCCTGCAATAATTATAGTACACTTAACATTCAGTTTAATGAAAATAATTAATAACATTAAGTGAGCTTATTAGATGTCTAAAACGGAAATGGTTGAAGCTTCCGAACCATAAACTGCAAACACGTGGGTGCCAGCTTTTAGTTCTGAGACCTCACAAGGTTGTAGGCCTTCCAACCTTTTAAAGAAAGCACCTTCAGGGTCCTTGGCCATTGCCAACTGCACCACCAAATATTAACTAGTAAGATGATAATATGTTTGATGAAGATAACTTTGAGAGGAAATATTAAAACGTCTGTGTAATTCATATACCGCATTTACAGCTGTATCCATCCTGTAAACTTGAAAATGTAAGAAATACATCCCAGCAGAGGTTACTTTGCCAGCCTTCTCACTATCTTCCTGCATGGACATATAATTAGCAAATACTGCTGAATTGAATACTACCCAAGGAAAAGGAACATATTTAGTGTGAGTCCAAGAATCATCAGCGTGAAAGCTACAAAGACATGTTATTAGTTTACAAAAAATCACCCAATATACATATAGTATACCACCTAATGACAATATTTCCTCTATGGGGAAGAAAGATTTTTTTTTTTTTTTATAGAAGAAAGAAAAATTAACATTTCTTATCTAATAATAAGTTTTTTAATTCAAATTATCTAATAATTTACTACATTGCTGAAGTACATAATTTACTATTATTTTATTCTTCTAAAAACATCTTAAATTTAAAGAATACAATCATTTAACTTTATACAATATACCTGCAGCTTAGTATTAAATTTACTATATATTTTAATAGCTGTCTAACACATTCCTATAACAAAAGTAGAGAAACATACTATTCTATAATAATGTGCGCTAATTTGTGTAAGCAAAGATCTTATGTCACCACAATTAACAAATATACTTATGCATATCTGTTAACATTAACACTGATATCAGTTTAAGTTTCAAGCCCCAGCCACACTGATCTTGTAACACCAAATTCAAAGTCTCCTGACTGAAGCACAACCACACACATACTATTGTAAATTAAAGATCATCATTGTGATAATTATTATGCTCAAGATCTCCGAAAAAACTGCAACAAGCTTTTATTTTTAGAATGGATTTCATGTGTACCCGAGGTATGCTAAAGGCAACCCAATACTATAAAAATAGTCGGAAAAAAAAACATATATTGTCACCTGTAGAGCCAACCCGTAGCCTCCGGTGGCTTCTTGTTCAAAGTAGAGAAGCTGCAAAATCACATCCATATATATTTATTAACACGGCACTCTTCAACATTTTAGTATTTTCTTCAGATGTATTGGGGGCAGGAAAAGAAAAGTGTGACCATTCCAAAGCATAAAATTTTGTTATGCATGTCATTACACCTTGAATTTGCTTTGTGCAGCAGAAGTAACTCTGACTACAATCCCTGCCGCAGCTTGTTCCCCATTTATTGTAACCCCAAAAAAGTGGGCACATTGCTTTTCTACCTGCCTCACAACTTCCACAGTAAACATCAAGAAGACATCTGAAGAGCAATCTAAAATATGCAAACGTTTACCTTGCCACTAACTGAAGTTCCAATCGGAAGAGGTCTAACTGTAACAGTTCCGTTCAATGCTTCCTCCAGAACATTGGCAGAAATGGTGGTTTTAATAGGGACACCCAGCTTGCTACGAATAAATAGTTGACAGGTTAAGATACTCCCTTTTAAGCTGATGCTAACATTTTCCGAATGAAGTTACCTGAATAATGCAGCAAACATAGTATTGACAGTTCCAAGATTAGATAGATCAACTTCCATCTCCAAGCCTTCAGCATCAATAGCCTATTGAAAACCATTTACAAAGAAATAGAAAAGTAAAAAATTGCAACGGTGGTTTAATATAATTAAGAAACTGTCAAAGTGCAATATATAACTAAACTAACACACTGATTCAAAAAAAAAAAAAAACAGGCATATCATTGTCCTAAGGCAGAAATCAAAGTTATAGTTATCTTACCATGAAGAAGGTCAATTTGTGACAGCAAGGATATGAGTGCAGGGATGCGGGTGCGACACTTAAGATAATATGGGGATTTGGGTTAGGGGGGATACAACATATAAAATAATATTATAAATATATATTTGGGGTTATGAATGATAAAATTAATCAAAAAAACTAAACGTTAATGTAAATTAAATCAAATACATGATATAGGCATCTAAAACACAAGAATTTAAGCCAAGTCTTTTATCTTTGTAGTACATTTTTGTGAAAAAGAAAAGTTTTAGTTAAGATTGGCGAGTACAATATCTGAGTATCTGATACGGGGGTGCGTGGGGACACAGGGATTCATTGTCTGACCCATGACCCAAGAGTCCCTGCTTCCTAGCAGATAAGTATGAATAGATAGGAGAAAAGAGAAGATAGCAGTTGACGTTACTAATATGAAGAATCACGGAGAGACTAGATAAACTCTCTACTCTGGGCTCTAATACATGATACTAAAGCTATCATTAGTTTATATTTCTATGTAATCTTGCCCCAACATATTTCTTCCTTTATTTTAGTCATAAATTCAGAAACATAGTTCTTTGAATTCCCTATTTTATATTTGCAACAATTTTCAGATTAGAACTTCTGGGAAAAAGGTTCACAGGCATGATACAACAATAATTAAGTATCAAACTATTGCATAGTGTCGTCTATTTTTTCATAATTTCAAAGGCCAGTCATGCATACAGCATACTACATCTTATATATAAGACCTGTGCTCCTATACCTGGTTTGCAAATAAACATAAATATACTTCGCGGTATAGTTGTAAATACTTTTAAGTAGTAACCCTTTACATCTGGCCATTAAATTACAATATGTGTAGACACCCTAGATTAGTTCTTACTTTCATTCTTCATTCATCTTACAGGCCACTTCTGTCTAGAACCAAATATACGCATTCACTCCTGATCCAGGACTTAGGTTATTGGCTTATTGCCTATCGTTGTCCAATAATATCAGCTCAACAAGTTGTACTATCCCAAGCTTCTCAAATAGGTTTAAATTCAATTTCGCATGAGAATGCATGTAAATATTGATGATAGCAATGGAAAGATACAATATTATAGCAACAAATATTCTAGAGCTTTTTATATACAAATAAAGTACTGCGTAGCTTCTTCGTAGAAGACTACCTGAAACCCAGCAATATCATATTGCCTTTTTTTCTCTGCATCAGATAAAATACTGTAAGAATAGGCAACCTCCTTAAAAAGTTCCGCAGCTTCAGGATTATTGACGTTCTTGTCAGGATGATACCTGTAGACATGTAATTTCATTACCACCAAGTATGTAGCAGTCAACAACATAATCAGAAATTAAAAACAAAGAAAGTTTCAAACCACGATATCTTTTGTTTTCTTAAACGATTACTAAAAAGCCAACAGCTACAAATAATTTCATCAGAGCTATTTCCATATTTACCAAAATGAATAATTTCCTTACGCTAACAACATTCACGATAAAGTCCACAAACATTCATTCATGATATAAAGACCTGTTGCTTGTGCCTAATCAACAAAGCAACAATATTTATTTGGATTACTTCGGTTAATCGCTAGCAACATAAAATTGTAATATTCCTTGATGATAAAACAAATAAATCCCTAACATCCTCAAATTATAACATACATCAAACAAATTATAGGTTTAGAGAGATTACTTGAGAGCAAGTTTCCTATACGCAGTTTTAATATCCTGATCGGACGCGTCCCTCGACACATTCAACACCTCATACGGATCACGGCGAAGCACCTGTGTGGTCGACCCCACAGTTTTCGTACTCCCCATCCTCCCAGTTCCTCCCTCTTCAAATCCCTTCTTCCCCTCAATCTATATATATATATATATATACCTTCCACACCCCCTCAAAAATCTTTAACTCTAGCAGATCACAACCCCATGAATATTCAATCTTCAATACAACAAGAAATTGATACATATAATTACTGAATCACTTCACTTGTATAATCAGGAGATAACCAATTTATATAAAAAAAAAAACCCAATTCAAAAACCTGAAGAAAAGCTTCAAGATCTATCTAAATTAATACAATTATATTGAAACAGACAAATATCATAGCATAAACAGAAAGTTTGAATTTTTAAAATGTGTGTGTGTGTGTGTGTGTAATTTGATTACTTACCTGTGTGTGCTAGCTTGAATGGATAAACGTGAATTCAGGTAGACCAATTTATATTTGTGTGTGTGTGTGTGTGTAATAATACTAGAGGAAGCAAAGAAATAAACTACTAACCGTATGTGTTGTGTACTTTGTTGCTTGCTTCTGTCCGTTTGCATTTTGCAAGATGAAAGACATTTGTTAAATGTTAACTAATAAAATTTATTTAGAATTTTTTTGTTGTGCATAATATTATTTCAGTATATTAAAATGATGGCCCATTATAAGGACTAAGGAGATATTGCCCATTGAAGTCATGGTTTTAAATTTCGGAAATCGGAATTGATTGATTTAAGTATTTAATAGCGATTTATTGGTAAATCGGCATATTTGAATGATAAATCAAAACAAAAATTGGATAAAATTTAATATTTTAATAATATTTAATAATTTAGTCTAATTTATAATATAATATATCATTTAAAAATATTTCATAGAGATAAATCGAATTTTAAAAATCAGATCGATCAAATATTTTTTAACGATTTATCGACGATTTATCGGCGATTTTTGAAAAATCAGACGATTTTTAGAACACTAATAGAAGTATATAATAAAAAAAATTCTAAAATTAAATAATTTTTTTTATCGAATGGTTTGCTAAATTAGTATAGTATCACTTCAAACGAGTAAATTATTTTTGTAAAAAGAAGTTTGTTCATATGACTTTTTTGATATTTCGATGCCGTCCTCATTTATCGTAATATTTCTCTCTGTTTTATCTTACTTATATAGTCTTTTCTTGATTAATTTCTAAATGATATATTATGATATTTTAATATAAAACAGCACGCCCAAAATCATTATGGGCATAAAAAAAAACTTTGTTAAGGGAACAATAAAAGGTTCTTTTTGAAAAAACAAAAATATCCATGCCCAGCAGAGTACATCATCTCGTCAATGAGCTCTAAATTTAAAAAAAAATAAAAATAAAATTCAAATAGACTTCGATAAAAAGAAGCAACCTGTAATTGTGCATCAAAACACATGATATATCTCCTCCACACATGTCATTTCACCTTGATAAAACTGCAACTAGCATCTACCATTTGGATTCTTTTTAAGTTTTTTTACAACAGCTCTCATGTTTTCTTTTCTTCACTTGCTTTTACATGCCATTGTGGAAAGCTTCGTCACAAGTCAAGTGCACCAAGCAAATGAAAAATCGCTTCCTCAGGCACTGCTTTTCAGCATTGTTGTACATGTAAAAGTAATTTCAGATTAACGAGATAAATCTAACCTTGCAAAAATGATATCAGAATAAAATGGGAAGTGGATCTTAATTCATAAGAAATCACATCGAAAAATGTTTGAAAGACAACTTTCCATACGCATCAGAAGAGCACATGAAGGGGGCCTTCAAGTAGCTACCACCATCATTTTATGTATATCACTTACATTTTTCGTATTTGTTCTTGCAACGTTTGTCAATGATCGTGCCAAAAGGTTTTCTATCTGTGATGATTTTTACATTCCCGAATCCTATCTTACTTGCACTTATCCGTCCAATCCTTACATCCCATGCAATTCAATGTCATCATCTTATGCCCATCACAGGAACACTGAACAAACGATATCCCCAAAAGATCTTTGGCATTCCATGAGCGATGAAGAGTTGATTTGGCGCGCCTCTATGATGCCAGTTGTAGTTGATCCTCCTTTCAACTGGACACCGAAAGTTGCCTTCATGTTCTTGACGAGAGGAAGGTTACCACTTGCACCTCTATGGGAGAAATTTTTTCATGGACATGACGGATTCTTCTCAATATATCTTCATACATCCCCTGAGTTCACTTATGAACCCCCAGAATCATCAGTCTTCTACAAACGCAGGATACCAAGTAAGGTTTAAACACCAAACTTCTTTTTATTCTCAAATATCAATCCATAAATATGACTCAAAATTCAAGTACTTGGTTCTCTTTCTTAATTCACTTGTGCATTTTTTTTACAGTAATTTTTTTTTTGACAAAAGTAACGTTCTCATTACTGAATTGCATCGGAATACAATGATCAAACAAAGGAGCATACGTAAATTTTAATTAGTACTTCCGTCTTAAATTTTACGCTAACAGACACTAAGTTCTTGGCTACGTACGTCCCCCTGTCCCTGCTGCTACAAAAATGTAGAAGACTATAAAAACCAAAATGTGACATAAGATTCATATTCAAGACATTATTGTATGCTGACTTGTTTTTTTTATACTGCAGCCAGTGCAATGGGGAAAAGAGACAATGATCGATGCAGAGAGACGACTTCTAGCAAATGCCTTACTCGACTTTACAAACCAAAGATTCGTATTACTATCTGAAACATGCATTCCTGTATTTAACTTCACCTTCATCTACAACTACCTGATTAGCTCAAACCAGAGCTTCCTTTCTTCATTTGACGATCCACGAAAAATGGGCCGAGGAAAATACAACAAACGCATGTTTCCTGCCATTACCTTATCAGATTGGCGAAAAGGCTCTCAATGGTTTGAAGCAAATCGAAAACTTGCCATTCAACTGATTTCAGATACAACATATTACCCAATATTTCGAACTCATTGCCAACGTCCATGTTTCATGGATGAGCACTATTTTCCTACACTAGTAAACAAAGTTTGTCCAGAGTTGACAACAAATAGAACTGTGACATGGACTGATTGGAGCAGAGGAGGTTCGCACCCTGCATTGTTTGTGAGAAATCAAATTTCAAAAGAGTTTCTTAATAATATAAGGTATAGATATAATTGTAGTTATAACGGTGAAGAGACCACAACTTGTTTTCTTTTTGCAAGGAAGTTTCATCCAAACACACTACAGCCATTGCTAAGTATTGCTCCAACTTTGCTAGGGTTTGACATGACTTAGCGCAGAGGGTTTATAGGATAGGAAAAAAAGTAAGCATGAATGTAACGGACCATCTTTTTCAATAAAATAGATTATCCATCATTTATGTCATGGTAATGCTTTATTTCCTTCTGTTTCTTCGTTTTTCAGCAAAGCATGTCATCTAATCCTTTGTTCATAATATTATATAGAGTAATGCTAGCTGCTAGGTACACAGAATTGTTACAAAAAATATGTACATAATATTATATAGAGTAATGTTTAGTAATTAAGTACTAAACTTAATTTTACACTTCATTTTTTTAAAAAGCGGTTTTACACTTATATACTAACTAGTTGGTAACCCGGCACAAGATATGTAAATCTAGTCGATTTGATACTCATAACCAAATTCGATTGTATAATCTATTTCTATACTATTTATTATATTAAAGTTGAAACATTAAAAAATTTAGTTTATGAAATTTTCAATCTTTTATTCTAATCAATAAATAATAAAATAATATTATTAATCCTAATTAGTCGATTGCTTTTTCTAATTAAAACATATTTGTTAGTTACAGAGGCATGCCTGTACACATATAATAACAAGCCTAATTGTTTGTAATGCTTTGCATTACTTACATGACCTCTTAACTGAGGGAACCTCTAGTTGTAGAGTTTCTGTTTGTATTGTACTTGTAGTAGGCATCAAATCCTAGTTGTGTAATTGTACAAATAGAGTCTAGAATAATGCTTGAAAGAAGTTCCAAGGTTCATGCCTCAAGCAAGGAGTTAAAGACTGTCAAATAATCACAGCTGGGATTTGAAGAAATGAAGAATTTGCCTAAGTACCAATTCGAGAAGTATATTTGTCTATTCGAGAAGTCCAGCATTCGAGAAGTCAGGGATTCGATATCTCAAGACACTATTCGATATCTCTGAATACACTGTTCGATATCTCATTTGATATCTCAGGGATTCGATATGTCTACTACTCTATTCGAGAACTCAAGAAGTCAACAAGTCAAGATGGTATTCGAGTTCTCAAAGAGTCAGCAAGTCAAAGTTCCATTCGATATCTCAAGGACTCAGAAAGCTATTCGATATCTCGAGGATTCGATAAGTCATGTTCTATTCGACAACTCAAGGAATCCTGATGAAAAAGAGCTATTCGAGAAGTAATTCGATATGTCAATATAACAGTATTCGAGAACTCAGAGTTATCGATCAAGTCAATTCTAGTTCTCGAATCACTTACTTAGTCACTTCTCGAATACATTCTTGGAGACAAAATACTGAAGAAATTGTACAAGTCAGAAACCTGCAACAAGCCAATTAATGCACTTTATGGACCACAATCTGTAACGTGCTCTGGAAAGCCTACAAGGAAGCTTGGAGAGATATAGAAGAGACAAGGAGCTAAAGAAGTGGATCTAAACAGGCTTTGCAAAGTCAAATCTGTAACCGTTTGGACACTTACTCAAAAAGGATAGACAGACTAGAAAGTAATTTGTTTAGCTACCTTATTTGCAGTAAGTAGGCTATATCCATGTTCTATAAGGACACAGCCTCACTTCATAAGTTAGTAACTTTTGGGAGTCAAGTTTTTCATACACTGTAAGCTATATCTCTCTGAGAAAAACGAAGCTGAGAATACTACCATTTGTATTCACAGATTGTAGCAACCTTTATCTAATAATACATTAGATTAAAGTGATATTGTGTCTTGTGTTGTTTCTTTATCCGCACCTAGACTTCTACACACATAGGCACTTATCTGCTACATAGACTCAATCCAAGAAAAGTTCAAGAATCCATTCACCCCCCCCCCTCTGTATTCTTTTACCGTGTTCAATACTCAACAAGTGGTATCAGAGCGGGCTATTTATTCAAAAACAGAAAAATGATCATGAGTTCGAATACACCAAAGACTACAGGAACGGTGAAGGTCCCTAAGTTTATAAAGAAAACTTCAACCTCTGGAAGATAAAGATGATGTTGTTCATTAAAGCCTCTCATCCCTTGTATCCTGAGATTCTCAAGAATGGTCCTTTTGTTCCACAACAAGAGATACCAGAGAAGACTGTTGGAACCACAACTATCCCAAGATCTTATGAGGCCAAGGATCCATCAAAGTGGACAGAGTCAGAAAGGGAGAAGGTTGCTCTTGACGGCCACCTCATGCGGCTTATCATTGATTCCATGGACATGTCAATGTTTGCAAACATTGCATCATGCACGTCTGCTAAAGAGATGTGGGATCACATTGAGGTGTTGTGTGAAGGGACTGATGAGGTTAAGGAAAACAGGAAACAGATACTGGTCACACAGTATGAAGCTTTCATGGCACAGCCCAAGGAAAGCATCACTGAAATGTTTGAAAGGTTTCACAAGCTAGTTACTGAGTTGCAAATGAATGGCAAGGTTTACAGCACCAAGGAGTTACATATGAAATTTCTGTTGTCTTCACCAAATCATCTGGAGCAAAGAGTCATTTCTCTAAGGGAGAGAGATTTGAACAAAGTCACCTATGATGTGCTCTATGGAGTCCTAAAGACTCATGAACTTGAGCTGCTTCAGAAAAAGGCCATCCAAGCCAACCAAGGTAGAATGATAAACACATCATGTGCCTTGATTGTCAACAAATCTATTCTGGACCTAGAAGCATCTACAAGCCAGCTAAGGATAGAGGAGGTAGCAGATGATGAAGAAACTGAAGCTGGGGTGAGTGAACCTGTTGAAGAAAAGGAGGAAGAAGAAGAAGAGTTTTACACTCTGGAAGAACTTGATGGGATGGAAAATACTTCATATGCTTTCATGGCCAGAAAATTTCCAAACATCAGATTTAAAAGAAATCAACCCTTCAAACCCAAAACTCAAAACCATTCAGCCAACAAGAACAAGGCACCTGTGAAACCAAACAGAAATAAGTTCAAAACCAGTTATGTGGATAGGTCATCTGTAAGGTGCTATAGATGCAATGACCTAGGGCATTTTGCAAGTGAATGCAAGAAGCCTAAAAAGAAGGATAGAGATTATCTTGAGCTCGAAGCTAAGTATGAGGCCCTTCTGAAAAAGCAGACACATGGTAAGGCCTACATAGCTGAAGGGAAGTGTTGGGATGATTCTGAGAGTGATGAAGAGGAACAAGAATTCTGCAATTATGCCTTGATGGCCAACTCCAAGGATGACTCATCTTCATCTGATTCTCAGGTACCATCTCTCACTACTATAGACATGTTTATTTCTGAGTACAAATGCATGATTGAACAATTATCTGTTGAAATGTTTAATATTCATACTAGTATGACTGCTGCTAATGAGGAGATTGCTAAACTGTCTACTAGAAATGAAATATTAACCAAAAAGAATGAGGAACTTGAGCTAACTGCTATGCAAGTAGAAAACCTTAAGAAAGAAGTTGAATATTTGCAGAACAAGGTTGTATGTGCTAGTCAAGTAGAGAAGGCACTTAGGGATGAATTAGATGAGAATGAATTCAAACTGAAAACTTTCAAGAAATCATCTGGTTTAGTGCAATCCTACTGTGAGAAAATTGAAGCTAAACCCAAAGCAGCTATTGGACTTGACTATGACTCTCTCAAACAGAGGAAAGGCTATGCTGTCATTAAAGAGGACACTGCTGTTCATGAGAAAGTGCCTCACATTTTGAGAAAAACTAAAAATCCAATTTTTAAGGAATCAACATTTGAAATTGATGAGGATGTCTTACTCATCAAGCAAATGTTGAATGATGAGGATGAGGCACAATCTAGTGAACAACAAGCATCCTCTAAGAGTGAGAGTGTCAAGTCAAAGACCAAGAAACCAGTAGTTGATATGCCAAGACCTAAGAAGTTTGTTAAGTTTGTCTCAGCTGGGAAGAGTGAATCAGAAAAGGAAGTGACTAAGAAGAAACAGAACAGAAATGGCAAGTTAGGGATTAACAAGGATAACAACTATGCTTATATGCCTAATGCCCCTAGGAAAACTTGTCAGAACTGTTTCAGTACCAATCATTTAACTCATGCATGCAAGAAACCTGTTGGTAGTGTGTCTAAACCTTTCTATGATTGTTCTGTGCCTCTAAGTCATAGAGATGCACCCTTTTGTGATAAATTTGACTGTATGCCATGCAATATGAATGTTATGACTAGTTGTTTTAATTTAAGAAGGCAATTCATTGATGGTTGTATCAGTCAAAATTCTCACACACACTACACAAGGTCAAAGTCTTCAAGTCCTCCTAAAGCTAGGAAGGTACCTCTGTCACCTAAGTCTGAAACTTTAGGTTCTAAGACTTCCAACAGTGACAAGAAGACTAACACTAAGAAAGTTGACAAGCATGTTGTTTATGATAAAACTGTCTCTAAGTCACATGGACCCAAACTTGTTTGGGTACCAAAGGAAAAGTAATACCTTTGTGTTTGCAGGGCAAAGAAAGTGAAAAGAAGGTCATGTGGATTTTGGACAGTGGATGCTCAAATCATATGACTGGTGATATGGCCCTGCTATCACAGTATGAGGAAATGGCTGGCCCAATGGTTGCTTTTGGAGATGACAGCATGGGTAACACATTGGGATATGGCAAGCTGAAAGTTGGTAATGTCATCATTGAAGATGTAGCACTAGTCAAGGGGCTCAAGCATAATCTGCTAAGTGTTGGTCAGTTTACTGATAGAGGATTCAAAGTGAATTTTGACAAAGATGAATGTTTGATCACCCACAAGAAGACTGTTAATTTTTATCTATCTGGAGTAAGGAAGGGAAGCCTGTTTGTAGCCAATATGGACTTTGCAAACAAGGACAAAATTTGCTGCTTTTACTCAAAAGCATCAAATGAAGATTGTTGGCTGTGGCACAAGAAACTATCACACCTGAACTTCAAGGCCATTAATTCTCTAGTCAAAAGAGAGTTAGTGAGAGGCATGCCCACACTTGAATTCTGCCAAGAAGGAGTGTGTGAGGCTTGTCAAAAAGGAAAAATGAAAAGATCAAGCCACAAGTCAAAGATAGTGACATCAGTAACCAAGCCATTACAACTCATCCATATGGATTTGTTTGGGCCTGTCAACATAATGTCACTTGGAAGAAAGAAGTATGCCCTGGTAATGGTTGATGATTTTTCAAGGTATACATGGGTGGAATTTCTGGCATCTAAAGATGAGGCTCCACAAGTAATTATTGAGCATATAAAGAAAGTTGACAAGGAAGCAAAGGCAAACGATGCAAGTGTGATTGCACTGAGGAGTGATAATGGAACAGAGTTCAGAAATGCCACACTTGAAGCATTCTGCAAAGAGAATGGCATTTCTCAGCAATTCTCAGCTCCAAGGACTCCACAACAAAATGGAGTTGTTGAGAGAAAGAATAGAACTCTAATTGAGGCTGCTAGAACAATGTTACTTGATGCAAAAATGCCTACATGTTTTTGGGCTGAGGCTGTGAGCACTACATGCTATATTCAGAACAGGACCCTCATCAACAAAAACATTGGAAAGACACCTTACAACTTGATGACTGGAAAGAAGCCTACTCTAAAGTATGTTCATACTTTTGGAAGCAAATGCTTTGTACTAAAGGATAATTCTGAATATGTTGGAAAATTTGATGCAAAAGCATTTGAAGGAATTTTTCTTGGCTATTCTATGGAAAGAATTGCATACAAGGTTTATGTCATCAGTCAAAAGAAAGTTATGGAAAGTACAGATGTAACATCTGATGACAGCAAACTACCTGGACTAGAAGAAGCCAATGATGAAGACAAAGATCCATTGAGGTTTGATAATCTAGATGATTCTGATGAAGAGATTGAAACTGGAGTTGAAACTCAAGTTCAACAAACTCAAGTTCAACAAACTCAAGTGATTAATGATACAAGAGAAGAATTTGTGCCAATCGATAGTGGAGAAACAAGCATCCAAGACACACCTGTGAGTAATGGCAACTTCACAAGGGGAGGAAATGAGGATGACCATGATGTGGATGATGAAGCAACATCAAGGATGAGAAGCCAGGCTGAACACTCGAGGAAATGGGATAGATCACACACTGCAGAGCAAATCATTGGAGATCCTAATGCAGGAGTAAGGACTAGGAGAGCAACTCAAAATGAGTGCCTCTATGGATGTTTTCTATCACAAGTTGAGCCTAAGAAACTTGATGATGCACTGTTGGATCCGGATTGAATTATTGCCATGCAAGAGGAGCTGAATCAATTTGAAAGGAACGAAGTATGGGAACTTGTGCCTGCACCAAAGAATAGAACCATTATTGGAACAAAATGGGTTCTGAAGAATAAGATGGATGAAGATGGTGTAATAATAAGAAACAAAGCAAGGTTGGTTGCAAAAGGATACTCTCAACAGGAAGGCATTGATTATGATGAGACATTTGCCCCTGTTGCTAGATTGGAAGCCATCAGAATATTCTTGGCATTTGCTGCTCATTCAAACTTTAAAGTTTATCAAATGGATGTCAAGAGTGCATTTCTAAATGGAGAGTTGGAAGAAGAGGTTTATGTGCAACAACCACCTGGCTTTGAGGATCCACATTTCCCAGAATTTGTCTACAGATTGCTTAAGGCATTGTATGGACTTAAGCAAGCTCCAAGAGCATGGTATGATACTTTATCACAATTTCTTCTTGAAAATCAATTCACTAGAGGCACATTGGACAAGACACTGTTTTACAAGAAGCATGGTGATGATATTATCCTAGTCCAAATCTATGTGGATGATATCATTTTTGGTTCTATAAATGAGAAGTTGTGTGAGAAATTCTCTAAACTCATGCAGAGCAGATATGAGATGAGTATGATGAGAGAGTTGACATTCTTTCTAGGGTTGCAAGTCAGTCAAAGGAAGGATGGTATCTTTATCAGTCAAACCAAGTACATCAAGGATTTATTGAAGAAGTTTGACTTGGAAGATTGTTCACCTGCCAAGACACCCATGGCACTGCCACTAAACTGGATGAAGATGCTAAAGGCAAGAGAGTAGATATCTCAGTCTACAGAGGCATGGTTGGTTCTCTACTCTACCTCACTGCAAGTAGGCCAGACATCATGTTTGCTACATGCTTGTGTGCAAGGTTTCAATCAAATCCAAAGGAATCACATTTGATTACAATAAAAAGGATCTTTAAATATCTGAAGGGCACTCCTAACTTGGGATTATGGTATCCTAAGGACACAGGGTTCAATCTGGTTGGTTATTCTGATGCTGATTATGCTGGATGCAGAGTGGATAGGAAAAGCACCTCAGGAAGCTGCCAGTTTCTTGGACAAAGGTTAGTTTCTTGGTACAGCAAGAAGCAACAATCTGTGTCAACTTCTACAGCTGAGGCTGAATACATAGCTGCTGGAAGTTGCTGTGCTCAAGTGCTTTGGATTAGAAATCAACTTAGAGATTATGGACTTGTGTTGGAAAGAATTCCAATCATGTGTGACAACACAAGTGCAATCTCTATAGTTGCCAATCCTGTCAATCATTCTAGAACAAAGCACATTGACATCAGATATCATTTCATAAGAGAACATGCAACTAATGGAACCATTGAGTTGCATTATGTCTCTACAGATAAACAACTAGCTGATATATTCACTAAGCCATTAGATGAAGCCACCTTCACAAGGTTGGTAAGTGAGACTGGAATGCTGAATTCTTCAGATTCTGGCTAAGTGAATACACCATCTAGATTGTTGCAGCAGTAAACACTTACTTTATCTAAATTCTCAATATTTTTGGAGTAAGTGTTGGCTGAAATATGATTTATAAATATTTCAAATCTGTTGCATATGTTGAAAATCATATTTCTATTAACTTAAAATTTCTATGAAATTTTGAGAAAATCACTATCTAATTTGCTAGGATATTCTTCAGTGAATATGTCTGGTAAATTTTAAAAGATAGTGAAAATCAAATTTCTATGAGTGATGGGTATAGTTCGATATGTCACACTTCTCGAATGATTCACTATTCGACATCTCTAACAAGTCTCATTAGAGTACTCTTGAGTTCTCGAATAGAGTCTTTCTGAGATATCGAATAGAGTTATTCTTGACTTCTCGAATATAGTAACTGAGTTCTCGAATGATTGAGTTCTCGAACACTATATTTGAGTTCTCGAATCATTTGAAAAGGCTGAATTCTCGCTGAATTTTAACCGATTTTGGACTTTTGTCTAAAAGTTTAATTCACTCATAAAAACACATTTTATTTAATTTAGAATTATTTCTAAGTTAGATAACTGCCAGCTGTGAGTTTCTATCTGCTTGAGTTATCGATTAAGCCTTTCTTGACTTCTCGAATAGTTGTTTTCTACTTCTCGAATGCCTGACTTGTCGAAACAAACTTTCATCTAATCGACAATTCAAGTACTTCATACTTATACAATTTCACATCTATTCGATTCATTTCATTCGATTTCTCAAGCATCTACACTCTCTAAACCCCTGAAACCCTAGCTACGAAGAGCCAAATTTTTTCTTCAACCTTCAACTTCTTTCTTCCCTTCTACACAAATGGCAACAGTAAAGTTCAACACCAACTTCATCGCTCTCACTAGTGATGTTGAAGCACCCAATGCCAATTTCAAGTGCTTTGTGAAATGGATGGCTGAGTCATACATCAAGGATGCACTCTCTGCCAACCCAACTCTGTATCTAGATATCCTGGAACAGTTTTGGGGTACTGCTATTGTGGAAGTTGTAGCCCTGGAAAACACAATCACTTCATATATCATCTACTGCAAGATTCAAGATAAGGAAATCACTATCACTACTGCAGACATGAACCAAGCATTGGGCCTACAACAAGAGTCATTTGACAGACTGGCCACTAATGCAGAGTTAGAGGAATTCTTTGAGTTCATCAATTACTCAGATGGGATCAATCTTGGAAAGCTAAACAGAAAGAATCTGAGAAAGGAGTGGAGCTATGTGTTTGCAACTCTTCTCCATGTCTTCACTGCCAGGAAATCAAGCTTTGATCAAATCAGTGCACCTGTGCAACAAATTGGATATGCATTGGCCTATGGAAAGAAGATAGATGTTGGCCAAATCATCCTCCAAGAACTATATGGGAGACTTGGTAAGAACACAACCAAGAGAGGTACTGATATTTTCTTCCCTCGCTTTATTCAATCTGTACTTAATTTTAAAAATGCTTCATTGATTGAATTGCCTGGGATTGATAAAAATAAAATAGGTTATCCTAAGTCCATGACCAAACTCATTTTTGGTAATTTGGAGACTAGGAATGATGTGGATGTAAGACTGAACATAACTCCCCATATGGAGAGTTTGTTTAGGACTTATCCCCACAACATGCCAACATTTGAAGCAAAATCTAAGTTAGCACAGCCCAAGCAAGTAGAACAAAATGCTAACCCAGGGCCTGCTAACCAACCCTCTCAACCAAACACTCTACCACATACTGAGCCAACTGCATCATCCTCTCAAAAGGGTGATGTTAGTAAAAAGATGAGAAAGGAAGTAATGTCTGCACCATTAAATATCTTATCTGAAGCAGCATTAGCTATTGAATTAGGTCTAGAAAGTGAGGAACCTGAGTCACCCTTACACAGGACAAAGAAGAAGAAAACTAAGACCACCTCTTCAGTCACACAAATGGCTGAAGTTGTAAAATCAGGGGCACATAGCTCACTAGGTGTATCCTCTCAACAGGGTGCACCTATAGAATCAAGCATTCTCCCCAATGCACCTTCTTGTACAGAGTCAGCACATGGGAGTGATAAGGCTGGCACTACACTGAGTGGAGAGCACAATTGAAACTCCCTCTATTTCTCAGGGGGAGTTGCCAAAATCTACTCTTAAACACACTTCTCTTCCAGAATCTAACACTGAAATTTCTTTGGAACCTGCAACTCAGGCAACTGAGATGCAAGGCATTGATCATCAAGAATTCTTTTCTCTTGATGAGCCAATAATTTCAAGTGACTTAGTGCATGACACTTTGCTCACCACTCAGAACCCACATTTAGATGGTGAGGGAATGCATGCTGAGGCATCTCCTGATGACACCTTCACAAACACAGAGGTTCCACTAGTTCTTACTAGAGACTCTGTGCCAGTGTCAACTGCTGGTGTAATTCATCCCACTTCTGTGGTGATACCAGTAGTAGAGTCAATCCATCCGGTTACAGAAGTTGCATCTGTAACTGAGGAGTCTAGCTTGCCTAGCTCTAGCTCTGACTTCATGTCACAATGGCTGAAGCTTGTGCAACATGACAGTGCTTCAGGATCAGGGTCTGTTCCATAACAATTGACGGTTGAAGCACTTCAAAGCTTAATTGTGGATCAGATTCCTGAGTTCACAAAGATTGCTCAGAACCTTCTCACTGCAGACATGCCTAATCCAGACTATGAGGCCATTCTGTTATGCCATAGGGATGATGTGGAGTTGCAGAAGACAAAGATCATTGATGATGCTGAGAGAGATGGCAACATAGATGCCTGGCTGCAAGGAAAATATGATATTACTCTTGATGAAGCACTTCAGTATCTCAGGGAGGAATACCTCACTTCACTAGGTTCCAATGCCAAATCTCTGACCCCTGGTGAAGTGTATGAGGCTATGAATGATACACACAAGGGATTCCTCAAGGCTGCACATTATCTTGGAAAAGGTGTTAAGACTGAGGTCAATAGAGTGTGTGATAAGACCACCACCACAGTAGAAGCAATCAAGAGGACCTTTGATGCCAAATTCCCTCAGCTAGACAGTGTGTTCAAGGACCTCAAACACTGCAACACCACCTGTACCAAAATGGACAATGGGCTAGCTCTGCTAAAGGATACTGTCACAGGTCTGGGGCATCAATTTCAAATTCTATCTGATCAGACCACAGATGCCAATGCCATGCTGAGGATCATGTTCAAAAATCTATATGGAGACAGACTGATCACTGAGGTCCCAGTACATGACATGACTAGATTTGAAGTGCAGAGACTCAAAGAACAATCCCTGTCTGGCTTCAAATCTACTGAGTTATTCAGCAAAGTAGATGCACTTGAGAAGGAGGTGGCTACTCTCACCAAGTCCAATGCTCATCTTACAAACAAGGTTGCACTTCTAAATGACCAGTTGGACACTCAAGCATCCACCACAGCTGATGTCCTTCTGCATCAACAATCCATGTTAGCTGCTATGATGAAGCATATGGGTCTCCCTCTACCTGATGAATCTTCAATCCCAAAGGACATTTCTACAGCCTCAGTGCCTGACAACAAGCCTAAGGGGGAGAAGAAGACAAGGAACTCAAATACAAAGGGGGAGAAAGGCATAAAAATAAATGAGGGTGGTCAACAAAGAGCTTCAAAATCTCTACCTAATGTGCCAGGCAAAGGAAAATCCAAAGTGGATGAGCCTCCATCTACCTTGCCAGTTGTCACTCTACCAACTGTGCACATCACTACTCCTGGAGGACAAAAGCAATCCATAACTACCACAGTGGTTGCAGGGAGTATGCCATCTAACAAACCTCCAACCTTACCTGAGAGTGCCAAGCCTGTAGAAGTTAAAGTTGTTACTGAGGTCAAGCTACAAGAAGTTGCTAAATCCAATGTTTATCATGATAAAGCCTTCTTGGAGTTTCTGAAAGCCACAAGGGAACAGGTTGGTGACACTCAGTTCTATCTGAGGGAGCTGAAGAAGCAGATTGATTGCATCACTGTCATTCCTAAGAAAGTCAATAATCTATGGATTAAGGAGATAGTGATGATATCCAAATTGAAGATATGGCATCTAACATACAAGACTCTACAAGAACTGAAACACTCAGAGATAGATGCCATACTTGAGCTTATTGAGAAGAAGAATGAGAACAACAAAAGTCTGTTTGATGACTTGAGGAATGACCAACCTTCAAGGCTACCAGAAGTGATCAAGAAGCCATGGACAATCATTTATCAATCTGGCACCAGAATTGAAGACATCAAGCAATTGGTCATTCCCCATGATCTCACCCCTAGAAATCACAGACTGATCATTGCTATCATTGATCAATTACAGAAGAAGGTTGGAGCCAGAAATGCTGAAGAAACTGAGGCACTGCACATCCTCAGAACTTATATAGAAACTGGTGAAATTCCAGAGATGGCCAAACCTAGGAGAAATAAGGATGATGATTCTGAAGACAAAGGTGATGGAAGGAGAAGACATCACAGGAGAGATAAGGGTGATGAAGACAAGAAGAAGAAGGGTGACAAGGACAAGAAGAATGATGATGACCAAGGCAAAATCTATGAGAGGAAGATTGGAAAACAGCAAGCCTTAGGCATTGCTAGCAGTAACCTCACCACAACACAAGACTCTAAGTCTAGGGTGAATACTGTTAGTGGTGACCTAGCAAAATCTACATCTATGGCTTCTGCAACTGTTTTGCCACCTCAAGAAGAGAAGAAGATTCAAGTCAAGAAACCATGTGTATGTTTCAGAAAGCAAACTGCTAATGGAATACTACTATGGTCTACCAACAAAGGTCAAAGATTTCTGCCAAGCAATCATGTCAAGAGGATGAAATTTAAACATGTTGCAAGAAGAGTGAAGATATCCAAATCAAGAGCCCTAACAATCATTCCAGGACTGAAACTCCAGCCACTTGATGAAAACTTTGATGAAGAGCAACTGCAATTTCTAAGAGCTCAAAAGATATGCTCTGCTGCAATTGTGGATGACCACCTTGAGATCAAGTACACTGATGGGAGAGAAATGAAATTCAATCAAGGGGGTTGTCAGAATTGGGGTAAATTGTATGAGATAGAAAGAATCATTGCATTGCTGGACTCTAACGACAAGGTGGAGAAAGTATGGAAGCTGGAATTGATTGACTTTGTGAAAATGAAGAGAGATTATGCTGAAAAGATAAGAAAGGGCTGCTATGAGAAGTGGTTAGAAAGGGAGAAAGAAATTGACAGACTGGAGATTGAAGCAGAAAAGCTAAGGGCAAAGGGATTGTGTAGAGTTCAGCTTGATCCCTATGTGGTGAAGTATAGGAGAAGAAATGGAGACAATGTCAATATAAGAATGAACCTAATCAGTCACTATACTGCCTACATTCTGAAGCCAGTGCTTGAAGATTTCAAAAACTCTATCTTGATTGAAGAATTGGATGCTATGGCAGAAATCATAAGAGCAATAGATGAGAATGCAAGAAAGGAGAAAGAAATGAAACAGAAAGCATATGATGATCTACAAGCCAAAGCAATGGAGATGCAATCAAATGAAAATGGCTAGTACCTCATCATACTGTAAGAGCATTTATCTTGTAATTCCATTTATGTGTTCAATATACATACCTATACTTTTAAAGTTTTATCTTTATGTATGTTAGGCTTGTTATCAGACATGAAATTGTGACTAAGGGTCTCACTCACAATTTGGGGGAGATTGTTAGTTACAGAGGCATGCCTGTACACATCTAATAACAAGCCTAATTGTTTGTAATGCTTTGCATTACTTACATGACCTCTTAACTGAGGGAACCTCTAGTTGTAGAGTTTCTGTTTGTATTGTACTTGTAGTAGGCATCAAATCCTAGTTGTGTAATTGTACAAATAGAGTATAGAATAATGCTTGAAAGAAGTTCCAAGGTTCATGCCTCAAGCAAGGAGTTAAAGACTGTCAAATAATCACAGTTGGGATTTGAAGAAATGAAGAATTTGCCTAAGTACCAATTCGAGAAGTATATTTGTCTATTCGAGAAGTCCAGCATTCGAGAAGTCAGGGATTCGATATCTCAAGACACTATTCGATATCTCTGAATACACTGTTCGATATCTCATTTGATATCTCAGGGATTCGATATGTCTACTACTCTATTCGAGAACTCAAGAAGTCAACAAGTCAAGATGGTATTCGAGTTCTCAAAGAGTCAACAAGTCAAAGTTCCATTCGATATCTCAAGGACTCAGAAAGCTATTCGATATCTCGAGGATTCGATAAGTCAAATGTTCTATTCGACAACTCAAGGAATCCTGATGAAAAAGAGCTATTCGAGAAGTAATTCGATATGTCAATATAACAGTATTCGAGAACTCAGAGTTATCGATCAAGTAAATTCTAGTTCTCGAATCACTTACTTAGTCACTTCTCGAATACATTCTTGGAGACAAAATACTGAAGAAATTGTACAAGTCAGAAACCTGCAACAAGCCAATGCACTTTATGGACCACAATCTGTAACGTGCTCTGGAAAGCCTACAAGGAAGCTTGGAGAGATATAGAAGAGACAAGGAGCTAAAGAAGTGGATCTAAACAGGCTTTGCAAAGTCAAATCTGTAACCGTTTGGACACTTACTCAAAAAGGATAGACAGACTAGAAAGTAATTTGTTTAGCTACCTTATTTGCAGTAAGTAGGCTGTATCCATGTTCTATAAGGACACAGCCTCACTTCATAAGTTAGTAACTTTTGGGAGTCAAGTTTTTCATACACTGTAAGTTATATCTCTCTGAGAAAAACGAAGCTGAGAATACTACCATTTGTATTCACAGATTGTAGCAACCTTTATCTAATAATACATTAGATTAAAGTGATATTGTGTCTTGTGTTGTTTCTTTATCCGCACCTAGACTTCTACACACACAGGCACTTATCTGCTACATAGACTCAATCCAAGAAAAGTTCAAGAATCCATTCACCCCCCCCCCCCTCTGTATTCTTTTACCGTGTTCAATACTCAACAAGTATTAATTTTTAATTAAAGATATTACATTTTATAAACATCTCAAAATATCAATTATACCATATTTTCCAATCATTAATATTTCTTTTCTAATTAAAACATGTTATTTTTTAATCTAAAACATAATCTTGCAATCATTAATATATATATCCAAAAATATCACACTTTATCTTTCAATCATTAATAAATTATATTAAAAATATGTACCTTTATAATAACCCAACATGAGTATAATTGTCTATTTTTTGGTTAAGCGGTTCAACAATACAACGAATAATGTTCGTTAAATTTTTAGTAAATAATTAAGAATTGTTGAATCTAATTATTAAAAATACTATGTATTTGAATTACTTACTAAAAACCCAATGTTCGAATCCTGGCAACAACATATTTAAATTAAAAATATAAATTTTATAATATATAATATTATATTAAAATTAAATTAACCATTGAAAAAAGTGATTATATATTAACATAATTGTAACAATAAATAAAATTTATAACATTATATCTTTATAAATAATAAGTGTAAGGGGATCTTATCCAATTTTTTTATCATACACTTGTCGAGCAAAAGAATATGGACCATTGGATCTTAATATAGTTAGATGTGATCCGTTAGATCTAATATTAAAAAGTTTATTTTATTGATAGTAGGATTGCATTTAAATAGCCGAAAGTAAATTTAATAATTTAAACCAAATATAAGTTGATTTTTTAAATTGAATAGAATTAGATCTAATATTAGAAAGTAAATTTTTCAAAAATTCGTAACTTTTGTTTCTCTTTAATTTCCGATTAGTTTCACTTGGATAATAATTGTTAAACCATCACTAAATTAAAAAAGATTTCTTGAATTTTGCGTGACCTGTAAAATAATCTAAATCTGATTTTTAAAACTCAAAATATAGCAGAAATAGTAAATTAACTCAAAATATCAGGCTGTCATACTAATAATTTTTTTTTTTACAAAGGCTGTTATACTAATTAGTTACTCCGTCCCTTAATGTTTTTCCTATTTTGACTGGACACGTTTGTCAACGCACACTTTTGATCGTTAATATCTTGAATTTCGTATTAGTATTAAATATAAAAACTTCACTGTATAAGTACTCATAAATACGAATCCAACAAGATCACTCATGACTATATTTGGTCTTATAGATTAGACGTAAATTAGTAATTTGTCTCATGTTATGAACAGTCCCGACATTATAAACAAGAAAAACAAATAAAGACAGAGGGAGTAGTAAACTAACGTACTAATTTATGTTGTGCACCTACATTATCAATAGTTTCAAAATTTTCTCCTTTCATTTTTTTGTCGGGAGATTTGTACTTGTCCTTATATTCATTGTTACTAACGTACTAATTTATGTTGTGCACCTACATTATCAATAGTTTCAAATTTTTCTTCTTTCATTTTTTTGTCGGGAGATTTGTACTTGTCCTTATATTCATTGTTATGGCTTTAATTTGTGCGCGCATTACATTTTGCAGATATAGGAGCTCTTAGGAATTATCCGGGATCCCTTTTCTTGCCCTCTGATTTAGATATATTACTGATTCTCCTGAGCAAGATGACATATGTAAGCTGACTTGTTATTCCTTTGTATAACATACCGGAGTAATTGTATACTAATAATTCCGGGAAATAACAAAACAATTTTATTTTGAGAGTCATATACGTTTGAATAAACCTTCTTTTAAACGCTGATGACGAGAAGTCATTGTTAATTTGGATAGGTTATATCTATTTCTTTGAACAGATAGGATATGGTAAACGCTTATGTACAATAAAAGGTAAAAGAATGAACTGAGGTATTTAGATCTTTTACATTCATCTCTGGGTCTTGTAAACTTTTGCTGTTCAGAGATGATATGATCTATCATGTGCGTTGCACCCATACAAGAGTGGTATAGTTGCAAAATGAAATCTGGAAATGTATGTAATTTGTATTGTGATGGTCATTGCTATAAACTGATAAGATGTTCCCTGTCTTCGGGTGATTATGCAATCTCTTATGTTTTGCTCCTTTGTACATGTCGTCAATGATGTTCTGCAGTTGGACAATATTTTGTAACCTTAATCAACCATGTAGACATGTATTATATGCTTTGAAAGAACAATTAAACACATTTTTACAGGTCTTATTCATTAATCCAAACCTGGTAGTATTTGAGAAACTAGGCTCTCTTTTTCTTGGAAGTTGGCGTTGAGAGATCACGTTCCATGTCAAATGGTATAGGATCAAGATGCACAGCTTTAATAATCTCAAACCCTTTCAACTGCCAAGAAGATGTTTCAACTGCCAAGAAGATGGAACAAGCCAAACACATTCTTACAACTTTTTGATAGAATAATGCATGTTATAAATCATAAACTCGACCTTTGAGCCTTCAAGAGTAATTACACTATAAAATATTATTTATGAAGCTTATATGAAAAGTGCAGTTTTAGAATCTTGAGTACTACGATTGCAACTTCTTTAAGTTTTAGGTTAGGCCAAGGAGAGTAGAGAATAAACCTTATTTTCTTTGCCAATCTTGGTAAGCTCTTCAAGAGTGTATGCTTTTGCCTGGGGATTGTTGAGGTCCTCACGTTTGTAGTTATCACGGTGCAGGGCAGTGTAAGAAATCTGAGTTCGTTTACGCTAGCACTAACTTTTGGAATGTCGAAATTATGATGAATATCCTTGTCCTTAAAAATCTGTAAAACCAACCATTTACTATACAAAACGTGCGCAATGAAAAAAAAAGAATGGAATAGTTTAGGCATGACATGTGAGCACACCTTGAATAGCTTGCCAGAAATTTTGTCACATTCAGCATGAACCCAGACATCACAACCATCAGAACATACATAGTTCACAGATTAAAGCATGGGAATATAATCAACAATGTTTAACTAATGGGGGACATTGTTCTGTTTGACCCACATCCTGATCCCGCGTTTGTTCTTCGCACGTTTAACTATCGTCGGCAGGGAGGAGATGACCCCCATGACTGCCTATACATTTTCCAAGAATACGCATCCGCATGAGTTTGAAATTGTTTCGGGAAGAGCCCGGGAGCATGAGTACCAATTTGATGTGGTCGGAGATAGATACAATATCGTTAGGAGCTGGTTCTGTAACGCCCCAACTTCCCAATACTGAAAATATACTTTTTATAATAAAATAGACTTTAATACAGGGGAATTTTAGAAAATTTCGACATGAAGTATTTGTAAATCGGACTATCCACCTGTATTACAACCCAAACCAAAATTCCAATCATCTTACAAATAAAACTTAATACTCCAACGATTCCTCACCGAGGATCGCTTCCAGGTTATGGTATGAAACAAGAATCTATACTACAATAATTATTACAACTTCTATCTCAAAGTTAAATTTCAAACTTTTATACCTTCTAAACCATAACCCAAGCCAATTTAGCATATGCCCGCTGGTTCTGTATCTAACTTCTAAAGAATGCCTCATCGCTCCCATATGACTTATAATGTGCAGGTATCCAATTCTTTAACCCTAACTGAAAGGGAAGGTAAAACAAGCAAGAGTGAGCCAAAGAACGCTCAGCAAGTATATATAATGATAGCAATATCAACAACAATTATAAGTTCTGAAAATCAGGTAGAATTATCATATGCTTTGAAAAGTATCAACTAAATCAAATATCTTTATTATCACGAGGGACCAATATTGCTTCACTGGAATGGGGTGTATCACAATAAGAACCGATAAAAGTTCTGATAGGGAATAATAATCAACAATTTAAATGCTCAAAAGCTACAGGGATATGCCATTTATTTAAATCAGGAAATGGAATAGAATTGGACTATTATGCATTTTATAAAGAAAAACTTCAATAAGGTTAGGCTGCTGATCAGTCACGCACTAACCCCGGACAAACGCACACAGCAATGTCCTTAATTGGATCCATGGCACATATTGGCCTTAATTATTTCTGACCTTCACGGTCCGACCTTCACGGTCCACATTTAAAAAAAACAACAGTCCAATCCTATAACTGACTTCCAGGTGTCGGAACAATCGACCACCTCAATCCGCCAAACACCCTGGAAACTCACATTCCAGGTCAACAACTCAAATCTCAAAAAGAAGTGAGGTCTAACAATTTCTGACCTAGATATCGACAAGTTCGATATATAAGGGTATTGGTTCAGATTATATTATCAAAAAGAATTAACAAGCTCAATTTTTATGATTTGGGACAGGATACACAGATATTCATACTTATCAAAATTTAAATGGAGAATAATTTCAACAACAGGTCTGACTGATATGAAGTTCAAGTTATGATCAGCATGGTTCACTTGAAAGATAAGTGAAATGGTTTACTTGAAAAAAATAATTACCGGATGATCAATGTGAAATTAGTATGAAAAACACATTCCTTGAAAGAATATTTATTGAGGGAAAATCATAAATCTTATTCAGGAATTATATTAAAAGATTTTTCTAAAGTCTTAAGTCTTGGATTTCCTCTGTTTAAAAATATCCCTTAAATAATTTTGAAGAGGATAAAATAGTACGCGATTGAGGAATCCGGTAAAATACTACGTAGTAGAATATTAATAAAACTGAGGAATATTTATATAAAATAATCTTAAAAGAGTCAACACCTGAACGATAGGTATTGAGGAATCCGATAAAATATCAAATACTTGAACATTAATAAAAATTTAAGAATATTTATTTAAAATAATTTCAAAAGAACCACACCTGAAAGATAGGTGGAGAAAATCAACAATTGAATAATATTTTTTAAAATAAACAATTAAATACTAGTCGAAGGAAAATATCACTTAAAACAATTGTAATTGTAAGGGGTATAGACCCTAGCGAAATGATTTGGAAGAAAACTTCACAATTAATAAGGACATGTTCATATCATTCCAATAAATATGAAAAGTATAATGCTTGCAAGAAAGGATTCGAAAGAACATATAAATACAACATAAGGGTTCACATCACTTGAACGATAAGTGAGGGATAGTAAACTTGCCTCAATACATGCTGTTTCCATTTCCATTTCTCAATTCTTTACTCATTGTACATCTGTCTCTATTCTTATTCACTAGCCTTTACTCGATCATACTTTCGTCTTTCTTTTATTACTTATCAGCTGCTATGCGAGCACCGCATCAACTCCAATAATTGTTCCATTCCTCAGGATTCCCTCTACATTTGCGCTGACTCTTAGCTGGCCTCCTATGCGTACCTATATACAGGTAAAGTACTACTTCAGTACGCTAATAACCTTAATCGCCCGACTATATACTACCCAAACGTGTCCTATTACGCTTTGCAACATAACACATACAACACATATTAATCACCTTGTCAAAATAACCTTGCCAAAATAGTACAGTACAGCCATATAAACCACATTGACACTTAGCACGTAATAACAATTTACACTTATGCTAATTATCACATGTATCATATCTATTTACAAATACTTGCTATCAATTTGCTATACAAATTACAAAATAATCTAACAAAATTTGGACAATACCAATTACTCTTTTATTTCTTTCTCCTCTTATTCATTTCTACCTTTCTTTTCCTTCTTTTCTCATTTTTGACTCTTCAGCCTTTCTCTTACCATACCACCAGTTCACATACGTACTCACAACCCACACACTGCCTACAAATACACCCATTATTTCTTTGCAATATCCCCCCACATCAAATTCAAACCAACACTACAACTTTAATAATTTAATTATAACACCCCCTTTCGAATATACATTCACACACACACACACACTTTCTATAATCACCCACCACACTACACTCATTTCACTCACAATACACTGCTTACATATACAGGACATCCCACGGCCCTTTTTCCACCTCCCTTGCACCCCTGTCTCCTTACCTTAGCACAAAGTCTCCAAAACACACTCCATTTTCACTCCTACATTCACCTCACTTCATTATACAACCATTTCCCAATAAAACCCGACCAAAAACAAGTCCAAACTACATATAATTCACAACAACGCCCTCTTCCGGCGAACTCAGAATCAAACCAGGAAATGCAAACAAAACAATGAATCCACTGAACAACCATTTCGAAGCCCAATTTCAACTTTTAAATTTACTCGACCGAACCTATATCCGTACAAACATTTAATTTGCAGCTGGTTTAACATCATCTGAAAGGCATATGATGTAGCCTATTTGTATTTCGGGGATACAACTCAACTTAAACAAGATTGTAATAGTTAATATTATATAGACTGTCACAAGGAATCTCAGATTGTATTATCTGACAGAAGAAAAAGATCAAGGTCAATCTACAGACTTGAAGATTTACTACATTGAAAGAAGCTCAGTCATCTGATCAAGCCTCGGTGGAGTATTCGTTAAGAAGTGGATTCATTTAAAGTGACAGAGATTTCAAAGTGACAGAGACAATACAGAAGATTAAAGAGAGAGAGGAGAAAACAAAAGGAACCAGTTTTTAAAGTCAATATATGAAGAACAGTCATTGCGGTTAGTCACTCATGAACCAGACAGTACATCGAGTGTCAACATTTAACAGTGGTTGTTCATCATTAACTTCAGTGGTTCAAGCTATCAAGACTGGTATGTGAGAAAATCATTGTGCAAGCAACAGAGTGCTAAATTAATTAACCACAAGGATTTTACTATCAAGTGAACTGACTACGAGGAAAAAGAATTATCATAAAGAAATTCTAAGTGATATATTCTTAATGCTGAAACCCCGGTTTGAATTGTTGTATTTTTTGCTAAGCAAAAGGAGTCCGGTTTCACATCCTCAAGAGACCGCAACTTACACCTGGATGGGTTATGAGAAAATAGAATTATCACAAGAATATTGAAAGTGATATATTCTTAAAGCTGGAATCCCGGTTGGAATTGATGTATTTTTTGTTAAGCAAAAGGAGTCCGATTCCAGACGCTCAGGAGACCGCAGCTTAGAGCTTAAGGATTTATTTATATTAATAAATATTTTATTTAATTAAAAAATTATATTTATAAATATCTAATAATATTAGATATTTATTTTTATAATTTCTGAATTAAATTAATTATTTATTAATTAAAGATTATAAGCTGTGCGGATTAAAAAGCATTTCTACGGGACATAATTCATTTAATTTTGAAAAAGGTGGCAAGTCATTTGATTTGTTTATAAACAGAGGCGTGAGTTATGGTTGAAAAGAAAAGTGGCCAGGTTTAGTCTTTAAGTCATGATAGTTCAAACAGCTAAGTCATGACAGTTCAAACTGTTAAGTCATGATAGTTCAAACTGTTAAGTCATGACAGTTCAAACTGTTAAGTCATGACAGTTCAAACTGCTAAGTCATGACAGTTCAAACTGCTAAGTCATGACAGGCTAGTCATGTTAGTATACACGCTAGTCATGACAGTGTATCCTTAGTCATGACAGAAGAAGCTAAGTCATGATAGCATTGCTGATTACATTATCATGACTAACTAGTCATGATAAGTCAAGTGCCCAGTTTAGTAAAAAGTGTCAGTAGCTTGTTTGTTCATTTAATATATAAACAAGAGAAGGCGGCTGGACTACAAAAACAACACATACAGACACACGCAAACAACACAGAAGAAAAAGAAGAGCTAAAAACATTTCATCTCTCTCATCTTTCAAGCAATTAAATTGCCATAAATTCTTGAGTTCTTTGTATCAAAAATTGTATCCATTGGAACTTAATTATTTGTGACTTGTGTACTACTAGCGAATTAAGTTTCCTAGTTTTTGAATTGATATCTTGATTTTTATTAACTAAATTAGAAAAGTTCATGTTGAATTTTCTAATTAGTTATTAATTTCTTGATAATCACTTGTACTGATTTTGTAACACCCATCAAGTTAATATATTGTTATATTCAACTTGAAATTTGTGTTATTTAATTCCGCACAAATTTGTTTGAATTAAATTTTATTTAAAGGACAAAAACAAATTTGGAGAAAATGATATAGATTGTATTCAACCCCCCCTTCTACAATCTTATCGGACCTAACAATTGGCATCAGAGCCTATTGATTGATACACAAATCAAGATCCTATTTTTATTCAATCAAAAATTTATCTCGAATTTTTAACTCACTTAAAAATTCATCATGTCTTCAAAAGTTGGTTATGTTAAGATACCCATATTTGACAAGGAAAATTATGAATTGTGGAAAAAGAAAATGACCCTTTTTCTACAAGTGGCCAATCCTAAATATTTAGGAATATTGAAAACCGGGCCAATAATTCATATGATTACAGAAGAGGAAGTAATTGTGGATGGAGTTGTTAAATTTGCTGAAAGGACGTATCCAAAGGATCCTAATAATTATACCCCTGCTGAAAAGGAGGAAGCTGCCCTAGATATGAACCTACAGCTGATTTTAATGGAATCCCTAGATTTAATCATGCAAAATCATGTTGTTGATTGTAAAGATGCAAAGCATATCTGGGATACCATTTTGACAATAAATGAGGAAAGGGTAGATGACACTTCTACTGCTTTGGTTGGTGAAGCCTCGGTGAAAATGAAAGCTAAGGTTGTTCAACCTTACAGCTCTGAAAAGGAGGTGATTGTAGCTCGGGAAAGGAGCTGGGATGACACAGATAGCGAAGACGAAGAATATGGAAATTTCGCGCTTGTGGCAAATGCTGAGACATCCGACTATTACAGAACTCCGGTAATACTCACTGATGCTGAACTTATTCGTAGTTTACGTGATTCCTTGAGTAATGCACAAAAAGGATACGAGAGAATAAGTCTTGTAAACACTAAACTTGAAAATGAAGTGTTAGAGTTAAAAAAGGTGCCTGATAATAATGATCAACAAATAAAAGAAATAGCTCGTCTTAACTACAAAGAAAAGGGTCTAGGAGAATACATGGTAAAACAAGTTGATAGGATTGCTGAACAAGACATCAGGATTAGAGAACTTGAAACACAGATTAGAGCTTGTTATAATTCTGTTAAAGTTTCCAAAGAGCACTTCAACAAACAAGCTAGAGAACAAACTATAGGAATAGGGTTTGGTTACAAAGAAGCTGTTGGTTCTTTGAGCAATCATTCTGCTAATCCTATTCCTGCTAAAGAAAGAGGTATACCACACGTTCTCAAGAATGTTGAAAAACCCATGTTTAAAGAATCTGTTTCTGAACCACCAAACATGTATTCTATTGTGATTCAAGAAGAAATGAGAAATGAGGACAGTGCTAATGGCATAGTCCTTGATAATGATAAATCTGTTAAGGCACCTACAACCAAAAATGTTAAATCTAATAAGGTTGTTTCTATGAAACCAGTGAAGTTTGTTCCCAGTTCATCTAAAATTGAGTTAGGTGATAATAAGTTGGAGCAAAATAATAACATGTCTAACATGAATACCATGTCTATCATTGATTCTAATCATAAAGCATGTGGTGTTGTCAATTGTATGTCTTGTGCTTTTAATGTGATGTCTGCTTACTTTAATGGTAATCATGCATGTGCTAATAAGACTACTCCCCGACAACATATGAACAGAAACAAAAGTGTCAGATCAAAGACTGTTAGTCCTCCTCAAGTTAGGAGAGAGACATTTGTACCAAAGCCTAAACAAAGTTTTACTAAGGCTGTCTACAAGGTCAAGTGTCCAGTCAATGAAACAAGTGTTATTACTGGTAAACAAACATGGATACCCAAAATGAAACAAAAGATTGTCAAATCTGTTTATAGGGTAAAATGCTTGTTGACTAAAGATAAAATTGGTGTTAAGGTAAAAAATGTTGTTTTGCCTGACAAAGGCCAATTCTTTAAGTATTCTGGACCCAATCAAATTTGGGTTCCGAAGAAAGTTTAATCCGTTTGTCATTGCAGGGTGTTGAGCAGGTTGAACGAGTAACCTGGATCTTGGACAGTGGATGTTAAAGGCATATGACTGGTGACAGAACCCTGCTGACAAATGTGGTGGAGAAGGCCGGCCCAGTAGTTACCTTTGGAGATAACAGCAAAGGTAGAACTGATGGATATGGCAGACTTGAAGCTGGAAATGTTATCATTGATGAAGTTTCTTTTGTGAAAGGACTTGAGCACAATTTGCTCAGTGTTAGTCAATTCTGTGACAAAGGATATGAAGTTTATTTCAACAAGAAGAATTGTCTAATTTCACACAAGAGAAATGAAAAGCCACAACTGACAGGAGTTAGAAAAGGCAATCTGTACGTAGCCAATATGAACTCAGGAAGCACTGCAGAAATTACTTGCTTCTACACTAAAGCATCTAATGACGAGTGTTGGCTATGGCACAAGAAACTTTCTCATCTAAATTTCAAGACAATGAATTCTCTAGTTAAAAGAGAATTGGTGAGAGGTTTGCCTTCAATGGAATTCACTCAAGAAGGACTGTGTGATGCATGTCAAAAAGGCAAGCTAAAAAGGGCAAGTCACAGGAGCACTGACACATCTTCAATAACTGAACCATTACAATTACTTCATATGGATTTGTTTGGTCCAGTTAATGTGATGTCTATGTCAAGGAAGAGATATGCTCTAGTGATCGTTGATGATTTTTCAAAATACACATGGGTCCTATTTTTGAATTCTAAAGATGAGACTCCACAACTGGTGATTGATCACATCAAATTAATTGAGCGAGATTCTACGTATCCAGTGAGAGCTATAAGATCAGACAACGGAACTGAATTCAAGAATGCAGTTCTAAATGACTTCTGCACTGAGAAGGGTATAACCAGACAATACTCAGCTCCAAGAACTCCTCAGCAAAATGGAGTAGTGGAAAGAAAGAATAGAACCTTGATTGAAGCTGCACGTACTATGTTAAGTGAATCAAGGCTTCCATTGTACTTTTGGGCTGAAGCTTTCAACACTGCTTGCTATACCCAGAATCGAACTCTAATCAATAAAGACCATATGAAGACACCCTATGAAATTATGGCTGATAAGAAACCATCACTCAAATACTTTCATGTATTTGGGGCAAAATGCTTTGTGCTTAAAGAAGGTGATGATCAAGGTGGTAAATTCGATATAAAAGCATTTGAAGCAATTTTTATTGGTTATTCAATGAGGGCATACAGGGTATATGTGATTGATGAACAGAAGATGATGGAAAGTGTCAACGTAACATTTGATGACACTAAACTCCCTAGTATTCAAACTGAGGATCCATCTGAAAAGCTATCTTTCGATGACATGACAGATACAGATTCAGATGATGACAATTCACCTGAGATTTTTGCTGATGCTAATGACAACGATGATGATCAGAGTAATGGTGGTGAAAACAATGAGAATAATGAAGATACACCTAACACTCCTGAACAATCATCTAGTCAACCTGGCAACAACTCAGGGGGAGATAATGAAGGATCAACTAGTCATACACAACATCACAATGAAGAACAAGGCGAATCATCAAGATCTAATTTTCCCAGACAGATTGTTTGGAATAGAGCTCATCCTTTTGAGCTGATTATTGGTGATCCAGATGTTGGTGTCAAAACTAGAAGTGCTACTCAAAATCAATGTAACTATTCAGGGTTTATGTCTGAAATGGAACCTAAGAAAACTGAGGAAGCTCTTTCTGATCCTGATTGGGTGATTGCTATGCAAGATGAACTCAATCAATTCAAACAACAAGAAGTATGGAAGCTGGTACCCAGACCCAAAGACAGGAAAGTGGTTGACACAAGGTGGGTATTCAGAAATAAGCTAGATGAAGATGGTACAGTGACAAGAAATAAAGCAAGACTGGTAGCAAAGGGTTATTCACAAGCTGAAGGCATTGATTATGATGAAACCTACGCTCCAGTGGCAAGACTTGAGGCTATCAGAATATTCTTGGCATTCGCAGCATTCTCAAACTTTAAGGTTTATCAAATGGATGTCAAGAGTGCCTTTCTGAATGGTAAGCTAGATGAAGAGGTATATGTAGAACAGCCCCCTAGCTTTGAAGATCCAGAATTCATGGACTATGTCTACTTTCTCTTCAAGGCTATTTATGGTCTTAAGCAAGCACCAAGGAAATGGTATGACACTCTCTCTGAATTTTTAATTGAAAATGGTTTTGTTAGAGGTGTCATAGACAAAACTCTCTTCACAAAGAAACATAAAAATGATACAATATTAGTTCAAATCTATGTGGATGATATAATATTCGGGTCTACTAATGATCTTCTTTGCAAGAAATTTGCTAAGTTAATGCAGGGTAAGTTTGAAATGAGCATGATGGGTGAGCTGAAGTTCTTTCTTGGATTGCAAGTAAGTCAAAGGACAGATGGGATATTTATCTGTCAATCCAAGTATGTCAAAGAGCTTCTCAAGAAATATCAAATGGAGGACTCATCTTCAGCAAGAACACCATCATCTACAGCTGTTCAATTTGGAGCGTGTGAAAATTCTACTAAGGTAGATATCACAAGCTACAGAGGTATGATAGGCTCATTACTTTACCTTACTGCAAGTAGACCAGATATTATGCATGCTACGTGCTTGTGTGCAAGGTTCCAAGCGGATCCTAGAGATGTTCATCTCATTGCTGTTAAACGAATCTTAAGATATCTTAAGGGTACGCCTAACTTAGGCATCTGGTACCCTAAAGATTCTGGTTTTAATCTTGTTGGATATACAGATTCAGATTATGCAGGAAGTGTTGTAGATAGGAAAAGCACCTCTGGGAGTTGTCAATTCCTAGGTGGCAGGTTGGTTTCCTGGTACAGCAAGAAGCAACAAACAGTTTCCAACTCAACAGCTGAAGCTGAATACATAGCTGCTGGAAGCTGTTGTGCTCAGATCTTGTGGATTAGGAATCAGCTACGGGACTATGGCTTTGTACTTGACAAAATTCCTATCTTGTGTGACAATACAAGTGCCATAGCAATCTCCAACAATTCTGTGCAGCATACGAGAACAAAGCACATCGATATCAGGTATCATTTCATTAGAGAGCATGTCATGAATGGTACCGTGGAGTTACATTTTGTACCCACGGAAGAACAAACAGCAGATATTTTTACTAAGTCTCTTGACGAATCCACATTCACCAGAATTGTTGGTGAATTGGGTATGTTAAATAGTCCTAGTAATTAAACTAGTTAATATCTGAGGTTTGCTCTTTAATAATTTATAAGTGATTACTTTGTTAATATTTGTTATTAAAATCACTTGTATAATTATTTTATCAACTTATCTTCTTGCTTGTTAATTCTGAAATCATTGTCATTATCTTCTTAATATATTCCTACTTACTTCTTTTAATTTTAGAATATTTTAATTTTCTTTAAAAATATTTTTCTCAAATTTTACAAGTTGAAATTAGTGAGAAATCTATTTTTGTTGAAAATTACTTTTGAATATTTGTGTTGATTTAATAAGTCATATTTTCTTTTTAAATGGTTTTCTATAAGAAAGTTATTTTATTAAGGAAATATATAGATTTATTAATTTACTACAAATATTTATGTAAATAGTTAATAGTTTATTAAATATTTTGTAGTGTTTGTCCTTTTGTTATTAATGTTTGATTTCGTAAAAAGGATAACCTATGGTATTTTTAGTATTTTCTTATTTTCTATTTAGCTATTTTTAAGTAGTAACATGTTGTAAATATTTTTTATAAATTATTTTCTTTTATTTCTAATATTCTGTAAATATTATTAATACAGTTATTTTTTAATAATAAAAAAAATCGTATTTTTTCTTTTCTTTTTAGTTTTTATTTAATATTATTTTTATGTATATTATTTCTTATTTTTGTATATTATTTTTCATGTGTATATAAATAGTTTGTATAGTTTTTCAGTTTAGTCACTTTACTTTCAAAACTTACAAACAGGTCCCTGTACTTGTTTCTTTTGTACTTATTCTGTTTAACACACACATATCGTGCTGTTTTAACTTCTAATCTTTGTTGTGTTGTTGTTATTAACAGAATTTCTTATTAAGGAACATTGTTGGTATCAAAATGGTATATGTCAATTCAATTGTTTAGGAATTAACGTTTGATTTTCAGGTTCTAACAATTGGAAGACAAGACCTAACAAGTTTTAACAAGTGATAACAGTTGGTATCTAACATACAGGATCTAAAACATGATAAAATAGTTTTGTTTGTATTGGTTTAAACATTAACATACATTAATTCGATTAATATTTATTAATTGGATTGTTGCCTTTGTTTTTGTTTAGTAAAACCAGCTCAGGATCTTTATATTTCATAACTCAAAATTTCTTTCTATAGTTGTGATTGCTTATATTGTAAACCTTTTGAAATCACAACTTTATATCATTCTATCTCTATTGCTCATATTCTGTGATGCAGGTTCATCTAAATGGAATTTTGTTTTCTCACATGATTAGTCATAAGGTTGTAAACCCAACAACTTTTATCCCAGACTACAGTCAAACTCAAAACATTCTATCTTACACCCTAAAAGGAAGTAACCTATCAGACTAAAGGTCACCAGGGAGTAACTGCACGTGATGCAGCAAATAAGGATGTGTGGGATATTTAGTTGGAGAGTCACTACCTTATACACTAACCAAAATATTTCATATGAACAAAGTGAGAATGCACACACTAAGGATGAATTGACGGAAACCTGTAATCCAACCATTTGACGGTTAGGATTATAAGTTAAAGGTTCTTTAATGAACTAAGTGTCTTCACAGACATAAGAAGGAAATCTTGATCTCAATGCTAAATTTCTAGTTCATTGTTTACCTTCTCAGAATTCAAATCTGAAAACCTTAAAAAGGGAAAACTAGCAACTTGTAGATTATGACTCAGATTCGTCTGACGAGTCCAGCGAGGATTTTGGGATTTGCGAACTCCCATTGCACCACCACTGACCTCTCTTGAAGGGGCTAGGGTGATTTTTCCTTGCAGGTACACTAAAGGATGTTGGAGCTATGAGTGATATGAGTGATACACCAGTGAGCAAGAGTGTAAACACAGAGAGAAGTGAGACACTCAACACAAATGAGTGGAGAGAAGAGTGAAACACTTGTGAGGTACAATAAACACTATCACACACTCACAGTGAGGAAGAAAATTAAACTTCCTTTCTAACAAAGAACTCTATAATTGGTACAAATACTTTGTCAACTAGTTGATTGGAGGATTCCTCAACTAAGGGGGAGAAGTAAGGGGTACAAGAAAAAGGAGAGCAGGTTAGAAAGGGGGAGCATTTACAGACTGTGCTTAGGAGGAGAAGCAAGTCAAGTTACTAAGGGGGAGACTTAGATGGAGAAGTAAGGGAGATTCAGTTGAGAAGAAAGGGGAGATATAAGGAGAAGCTTACATCACAATACTATTCTATTAGTCTTTCAATGTACTATGTATAAAGGCTAAGTGGAGGAGTAGTAGATTTCCCAAGAAGTTATAGAAATGGTATTGATTGGAGATATAAGGAGAAGCTTACATCACAATACTATTCTATTAGTCTTTCAATGTACTATGTATAAAGGCTAAGTGGAGGAGTAGTAGATTTCCCAAGAAGTTATAGAAATGGTATTGATTCACCATTGTCTATATAGTAGGAGCAGTTGTTTTTCTTAAGTGAGAAAAGCTGTGTCAGAGAAGAGAAGTGATTGTAAATCAAGAACTGCTGATAATCACCAATGTAAGATGTGAAGGATTATCAGGCAGAGATATGAAGAATCAGAAATGAAGATGAGTTATCTATTGAAGATCAGTTCAGTGCTAGAGGAACAATCATCTATCATTTCATCAACTGAGGATTCTGGAATTGTTAAATTTAAACCAGAGAAATTTTTTTATGTACTATTTGCTAAGCTCCTAAATGCTTAATCTTTTTCTTGTTTAAGTGAGTTAGTTGAGTTATCCTCTAGGTATTTGCTTGTTATTGTCTAACAAACAAATAGGGGGAGATTGAAAGGCATATGATGTAGCCTATTTGTATTTCGGGGATACAACTCAACTTAAACAAGATTGTAATAGTTAATATTATATAGACTGTCACAAGGAATCTCAGATTGTATTATCTGACAGAAGAAAAAGATCAAGGTCAATCTACAGACTTGAAGATTTACTACATTGAAAGAAGCTCAGTCATCTGATCAAGCCTCGGTGGAGTATTCGTTAAGAAGTGGATTCATTTAAAGTGACAGAGATTTCAAAGTGACAGAGACAATACAGAAGATTAAAAAGAGAGAGGAGAAAACAAAAGGAACCAGTTTTTAAAGTCAATATATGAAGAACAGTCATTGCGGTTAGTCACTCATGAACCAGACAGTACATCGAGTGTCAACATTTAACAGTGGTTGTTCATCATTAACTTCAGTGGTTCAAGCTATCAAGACTGGTATGTGAGAAAATCATTGTGCAAGCAACAGAAGTGCTAAATTAATTAACCACAAGGATTTTACTATCAAGTGAACTGACTACGAGGAAAAAGAATTATCATAAAGAAATTCTAAGTGATATATTCTTAATGCTGAAACCCCGGTTTGAATTGTTGTATTTTTTGCTAAGCAAAAGGAGTCCGGTTTCACATCCTCAAGAGACCGCAACTTACACCTGGATGGGTTATGAGAAAATAGAATTATCACAAGAATATTGAAAGTGATATATTCTTAAAGCTGGAATCCCGGTTGGAATTGATGTATTTTTTGTTAAGCAAAAGGAGTCCGATTCCAGACGCTCAGGAGACCGCAGCTTAGAGCTTAAGGATTTATTTATATTAATAAATATTTTATTTAATTAAAAAATTATATTTATAAATATCTAATAATATTAGATATTTATTTTTATAATTTCTGAATTAAATTAATTATTTATTAATTAAAGATTATAAGCTGTGCGGATTAAAAAGCATTTCTACGGGACATAATTCATTTAATTTTGAAAAAGGTGGCAAGTCATTTGATTTGTTTATAAACAGAGGCGTGAGTTATGGTTGAAAAGAAAAGTGGCCAGGTTTAGTCTTTAAGTCATGATAGTTCAAACAACTAAGTTATGACAGTTCAAACTGTTAAGTCATGATAGTTCAAACTGTTAAGTCATGACAGTTCAAACTGTTAAGTCATGACAGTTCAAACTGCTAAGTCATGACAGTTCAAACTGCTAAGTCATGACAGGCTAGTCATGTTAGTATACACGCTAGTCATGACAGTGTATCCTTAGTCATGACAGAAGAAGCTAAGTCATGATAGCATTGCTGATTACATTATCATGACTAACTAGTCATGATAAGTCAAGTGCCCAGTTTAGTAAAAAGTGTCAGTAGCTTGTTTGTTCATTTAATATATAAACAAGAGAAGGCGGCTGGACTACAAAAACAACACATACAGACACACGCAAACAACACAGAAGAAAAAGAAGAGCTAAAAACATTTCATCTCTCTCATCTTTCAAGCAATTAAATTGCCATAAATTCTTGAGTTCTTTGTATCAAAAATTGTATCCATTGGAACTTAATTATTTGTGACTTGTGTACTACTAGCGAATTAAGTTTCCTAGTTTTTGAATTGATATCTTGATTTTTATTAACTAAATTAGAAAAGTTCATGTTGAATTTTCTAATTAGTTATTAATTTCTTGATAATCACTTGTACTGATTTTGTAACACCCATCAAGTTAATATATTGTTATATTCAACTTGAAATTTGTGTTATTTAATTCCGCACAAATTTGTTTGAATTAAATTTTATTTAAAGGACAAAAACAAATTTGGAGAAAATGATATAGATTGTATTCAACCCCCCCTTCTACAATCTTATCGGACCTAACATCATCCGATAATCAAAGTAATAAACCGATGTTTCCATAATATGAATCATTCAAACGCAGAAGAATTCAACAGATTTCTCAAGAAAACCCGCGGCAACACATGACTCAAACATTCACATATATACAATGTCAGTACAAAGAAATCACAGCCTGACAGCTTGAGACATCACCAGGCACTAGTATCGACCCATTTAATCAACTCTATACTTCAGCAACAATTCGGCTACACCCACACAATCGAGTACACACGCGCACAACAACTGCACACCAATACAATCCCCTACTCTCTTTCACCCCTTTCTTCTTTCATTCTCTTTCTTTGTTCTACACTACCAACCAACACACCCACCATGAACACTACTACCATAATTCTTTTATCTCCTCCACTTCCCCCTCTGTTCTTCTCGCCAAACCCACACATAGATCAGTTCACTGCTCTTCTTCTTCAATCACCATCTTTGCCTCGGTCTCTCCCGTGCTCTCCCTCGAGCAACCCCCGAATAACCCCTAAACAATCAGTCATACATCCTTTACACTCTATACAAATCAGCACCCATCAAACTACTAACAAAAAAAATGAAGTATCCACATACAAATTAGTGACATACAACCACCTCAACACTAGCTTTACTCGAAATATATACATACACAACATACCTACATGCTCTGCTATACACACACACACATCTTATACACAGACGCACACACGGATTCGCACACAAACAAGTACACCAGATATATTTAGAGACGCGTGAGTAGAGAGGTGAGGGAGAGGTAGAGAGAGTTGTAAGGGAAAGAGATTAGAGAGATGGGAAAGAGAGATTAAATGAGAGAATTAAAGAGGAACCAAGAGAGATTTTTGAGAGAGATTCCAGAGAGTTCTACAAGAAGCTCGATTAAAAATGAATTGGGGAAATTGAATACTCCCTCCGTCTCATATTACTTTGCCCGTTTGCTGAATTTCACGGGTTTTAAGATAGTGGGGAATGAATATTGTTTTTGTATGAAGTAGTGGGTATTAAATATTATTTTTAAGGGATAGTGTGTATTGAATATTGTTTTTTTGGAGTAGTGGGTGGAGTAGTGAGTATTGAATATTATTTTTAAGGAGTAGTGGGTGGAATAGTGGGTATTGAATATTATTTTTTTGGAGTAGTGGGTGGAATAGTTGGTGTTGAATATTATTTGTAATGATTAGTAGGTGGAATAGTGGATATTGAATATTATTTTTAAGGAGTAGTGGTGGAGTAGTGGGTATTGAATATTATTTTTTATGGCCAAAAATAGTAAGGGGAAAAGTATTGTGAATTACCTTAAAAGGAAAGTGGGAAAAGTATTAAGGGACGGAGGGAGTATCTGGTAATTTAGGGGATTAAAAGGAAATGGGGAAATTTTATAATTTATTAATAGATTTTCAAATTAAAACAATTTAGAAATACCTCGTAAAATGGAAAAATAATTAGGTAATATTTGATAAAAATCTCAATATTATTTTTAAAATGTAGAAAATAAATTTATCTACCTCCCCATATTTTTAAAATATTTTTAGGATCAAAAACGGATTAAATATGGATTTTACAAGTTTCGATCTTTTAAATACAGTAAAACTCTTAAAATAATTTTTAAAATACCAAAACACCCAAATTAGTTCACCCAATAATTTTAAAAACTAATTAAATATACAAAGATGATATTACAAAAGATTTCGTGATTTCTTATAGCTTTAAAGATTTTATAAAATTCTCAGAAGATTAATAATGCATAATTTAAATTGATTTTAATCATCAGAAATATAAATAAAAATACACAGACTCATCCAGCACCCACACATCATCATATAAACATGTAAACACGATGTCACATACATTCAATCCTAAAAATTTAAACTCATATAATTCAAATTTAATATCAAATATTTAAATAATAATAATAATAATAACGATATTTTCTAGGGCGTTATAGGTTCTAAAGGGCCACCATTCACATATTGTAAATGGGGTTTGCGTCGGAGGAAAAGCGAACGCTACTTGTATAGTCACAAGATACCCCACACATAATTTCTCTATTGAAGATCATGTGGGGTATCGTATTGGTGGTTCTGGTGGTCAAATCAAAAATGCATTCCGACAAGGATGTCGGATTTTGCAAGATTAGCACATGACAGTGTATAATGAAGCTCTCGAACTATCTTTGGACACCGGAGATCCAGTTAGACTTTATGAATTTATGGGACCGCAAAGAAATGGGTGGTATGTATATCGCGGTCTATTTACCATCACTCTTAGTGCTGTAGTTCAGACTGATAACAATTTGAACTGCTTTGAATATGACTTGGATCCGGCTCCTGAAAATCAAGTCCCGCCGATTGTGCAAGAAATTCCAATTGTAGATGTTGAATGGCATGAAGAAGCACCTGAAGAAGCACATGAGGAAGTTCTGCTGTTGGAATGGCCACAGGAAGGGCCTGAAGTTGATGGTGATCAATTTGCAAATGAGAATCATGAAAATTGGCCAATAGAATAGGCTTCTTATCAAGCAAAACAAGCTGATATTCATCATGATTTCAACATTCCAAAGCGTAAACGAACTCAAATTTCTTACACTGCCCTGCACCGTGATAACTACAAACATGAGGATCTCACAAAGGTTACGTATAAATTTCCAAAGGTTTATTCTCTACTCTCCTTGGCCTAACCTAAAACTTAAAGAAGTTGCAATCGTAGTACTCAAGATTCTAAAACTGCATTTTTCATATAAGCTTCATAAATAATATGTTGGTCATGTTCAGGACACAAGACAATGTGATAGCTGTGATATAATTCATCCTTACAAGAACATGAAGAAAGTGATAGGAAGAACATCTGAAGTCAAGTATTTATGTTGGTCATAACATACTGTAGTATAAATATAGATTATAATTAAAACAATATAAAAATGGGTGATAACCAAACTACAAATTATACCCCTTTTCCCTTATTATAATATAGTATAGATATAGATTATAATTAAAACAATATAAAAATGTAAATGTTACCGTTGTGTTAACATTTAAATATAATATATTTATAACTCTGTTAAAAATTAAAAATTAAAATGTTTTGTTGTTCGATGCATGATCGACCTTGGAAAATTGTATTGTATTATACTTTCATAATTTTAGTGACTATAATTCCTTATTTAATTTTTGATGCATTAATTTATTTCCTAGATTGAAGATGATATTAATTTGTATAATCAATTTAAGTTTGATGTTTTCGAAGATATCAAAAACGTCACCACAATTGTGATCCTATTAGTATAAGTGATAATATACAATTGACGTATGTCAATCATACTAAATCTTATAATCTACTATTATTAACACACGAGCCACTCAGTTGGATACAAATGCATGAGCCCAGTATTACATTGACCCACGTTAAAACATACAAGATATTTTTTTAATTTGAACATGTCTAATATATATTTCTATGGCCATGAAAATGATATACGGAATTACCCATTTGTGGGTATTGCAAAACTAAATATTTAGTTGATGTTAAAGAATATGAAAAAATGAGATCTTCATTTAGTTAAGAAAGATAAGTTTTATGAAAAATTTTCAATAAGCAATTTTAAACAGTTGAATATGAATGCAAACAAGGAATGAGAAGCTAAAATCATTGAAGAAGTAAAAGAAGCACTAAGAGCAGGTAGACCGTAAATGAAATAATTTTGGCTAGTTATGAATTTGATGGTTTTGAAAGACATGTAAATATAATAACAGTAATAATAGTAAAATTTACCTACAATCATGTCATTTACTTGATTGTAAATCTGACGGTACATAATACTTATTTTTAGGCAATATTCTCAAGGGCAAAATAGGTCAGTGGAATACGCGGGATGCGAATGAGAGTAAGGGTAGGACGGCCCTGAGTTTTGAGAACCCCTGTTTAATATAACGACAGTGAGTGAATAAATCAGACATATAAAATATTACTCATAAATACATTAACTGGAACGTATATATTATACATAATCATAGCAGATAAATTGATAAAATAACTAAGCTACTAGCACATTTTAACAGTGAATACATCATTAAAAATAAATTCAAAAAAAAAAAGTAAGGCATATCAAGTTGAGATACAATCAAACAAAAATTTGAACCCTAAGAATTTCACGCAATATTCCAAAGCTGAAACACACATTATATAATTATACAAGGATTTAAAATGAAATGGCCGAAATCGAATATACCATCCAGAAGCACCAACATTTATCCTATTTCTGATGGAAACATATTATACAAATTGTACGATAACATTATTGAGGTTGCCATTACTACGTAAAAATCTTCCAATATATCTCTAAGAGCAAGATCAATTGACTTCACATGAACTGCTTGCTTCAAACCGCCTAAGACATTACAGAATAAGTGCACATGCTTGTAACCAAGTGCTAGGTCACTAAAAAAAATTATCACAAGGTCACATAAAAAATCCTTAGCTTTATCATATTTGTAAACCAACGCATCCCATATTAGCTTTCCAGTTATAGCTAAAATATTTTCCACAACTTCACCAATTTGAAAGCCTACTATATGACCTTTTATGTTCATCAAATCCAGATGCAAACTTTAGACTATGATCAAATAATTCCATTTCACTATCATATTATACGCTTTAATAGTAGTGTTGTTTTTAAATTGAGGACGATTAACCACACTAAGTCCAGCACTACATGATCGCCCACAAGGGTGAGAAACTGATGCTAGAGGATCCAAAAATCTCAAGTCTCATTTATCCTTGACTCAAATACTAAATGACCGGTTTCAATCTCTTTGGTTTTCAATAGTTACGGTTAGAAGTTCCGACCTTGGTAAATGTAAATGATAGTACAAGGAAAAATCTTGTCCGGATAATCATAGAATAAAACCTTCAGTTCATCCAAATGAGAATCAGCAACATGCTGGATGACGAATATAATATATGAACTTCCCACCCCCAAGTGGCCTATTACACAAATCCTGTAGATTTTTTTTTCCCAGTTTCTTAGGATCTTTAGTTGCTCTAATTAATTATCATTGTTGTTTTGGCAGCTGCTTCTACAATTTCTTGAAACTTCTTCAACAACCTATAATAATCAACAAGAAAGATTCATCACTACTAATGTACATACTTAATCAAACAAATATACAAATTAGATTAATACAACCAAAAACCTTGCCTCTAATAGCATAAGAGTAACGCATGTAGAGATTGTGTTACTCTAATGACACAACTAATTCACTTTCACATGCTTTTTAACAAAAAAATAATAATCAAGTATATCATTTATATATCTATTGATGTGTGTTGATCTAAAAGGCAAGTGTTATTGATACTTTGTTTAAACATAAACAAAACTAAACATGCTAATTAAACTTATATTTAAGGAAAATCGAAATCATCTCAAAATGAATATGTTGTTGGCGTGGAAAATTTATACGAAATATTTGTCAGCGTAACGTTCAAAAATCTTGCGTTTCTATATATATTACTTCCATTAAAATTCGTTATTGTCAAACTCAAAGAAAAAACTATTGAGAATCGTCGTGTTCGGTATGTGTATTAGTGTATATAATTTTGTGTATTCTAAAACCTTAAACCATAAAATGATGATATTTGATATTTGATATTTTTATTTTTTATTTAAAATGAGGAATTCCATCTAAAAATTTACTTAACAATAATGATGTAACTTGCCAGTTGCTGCCATGTTGGGCTTCGGCCTAGTTTTCTATGGACCTTTGATTTTACATAGCTTTCTGATTTAACAGGTCTTTGCAGACACGTAAACAATATTAATGATTTGTACGTGCTAAATGTGCTATTTTGGATATATGACTTGTACAAATGTATTTTTCATAATACTTTATTTTCCATAAAAATGATTTGTTATGATAAAAAATCATAAATTTTAACAACAATTAAGCTTAAGATATTGAATCTAACGTAGAATCTCATCTAAATTCAAAAATCAAATGTTGCATAGAATTCACTATAGAATCTTATATTCATATTTTTATAATAATAAAATTAGAGAAAAAGGATCCTGAGATGTATCTCAGATAATTTTTCCTGAGATACATGCAAAATACCTTTAAATTCTGTTGGGCCCGCAGGACCAATTAAAAAATCCTGAATTTACTAAAATGCCCATCCTAATTTTACATATAAAAAATGTGTATCTCAGGGAAGTTACCTGAGATATATCTCAGGTTCCCTACTCTCATAAATTTATATGTAATCATGTAATATTTGATCAAAAGTTTTTGTAGGATTCTATTTTTATTTATAAAAAGTCATATTTGATGTGGAAATTAGAATTTAAATGTGATTTTATGTAAAATTCTATCGTGTTCTTTATTGTTCTTTATGTAAGGGTGTTATTCATGGAGCAATCATCAACCATTTTTAATACTCCCCCCGTTTCTTAATATTAGCTTTTCTATACTTTTATAAATGGTTCAAATTGTTAGCTTTTCTACTTCTTATGTTCCAACTTTACTTAAAAAAAATTTGACTCGTTGATTTTCATTAAGAATTACATAAATGTAAAATTACAATTCCAATGCATATTTTGAAAAATGTAAAGTCTCTTTAATACTCTTTGCCAACTACTGATGACTACTACCGCTTCACATTCCTTGTAAAAGATTTGCTCATAATAATTTCTCAATATACAATTGCTATAATCATCTAGTCCTACAAGTAAATTTTATGGCATCTACTCCCAAAGAAATGAAGAAAGAAGAAGGAAGCAGATCCAAGACAAATGAAGAAACTAGCTCAATGATAAATCAAGAAACCATCAAGCAGAAGTCAGATATAAAGTGATTGATTTAAATGAATTGCCAGATGACTAAGGGAACACTTCAGTAGAAGAATGAAGATTTCAAGTTGTCCAGATGATGACAAAAATTTATTTTCCATCTGTATATTACTCCAACAACAAGTAAATTAGTGAGTGTTTATCTAAGTAAGTCAATGATATTTTAATAAAGATATATGCTTTTTTATAATCATGTTCACAGATGTAACAGTTGCACATTTTATAAATGGTGAACCACATAGCTTTCAACTACATAATCATCAAAAAGAAAATTACACAGAACACTGTTGTATTTGACTTGTATTTGTCAAATAAAATAAAAGAAGAAAATACATAAATGATGTACTTGAAAGTTACAAATGTTGATTGTGTGAATATTTTATATTAATTTGTAAGTTACAATTTACACAATAATGACATTGATTGATATTTATATGCAATAAATGGGCAGTTACAAGTTGAGGGTGGAGGTGATGAAAAGAAGCCCATATATAATGAAATATGCTCAGAAGAAAAAAAGAATGGAATTACACATGGAGGAGCATGTTCATTTCATCATCGGAACTATAAACACTATCTAATCTTTTTGTTTTTCCTATCTCTTGATTTATAGATTAAATACTACATTGGTATCAGAGCTAATTCGATTTTTTTATGTCAGGTTACTACTACAATCTGTTTGTGACATTTTCTTCTGTGCGTGAGAGCTGGCTCTACTTTTCTCCGATATCACCACGTTCTAGCTACATGCCTACTGTGATTTATTACATCCCCTGTTTATATTATTTGTGAGGTATTGTATTTGTTTGTTTTACTTGATCCCAGGTGTCTTGTCATCTAGTGTCAATTTTTTTTCGTGTTGGTCTTTTAAAGTGGGTTAGTTATCCTTTTCGGCTAATCGCCTGTTTTTGTTACTCCTATGTTTTCTTTTGCATATTGCCATTCTCATTCTTGTTGATCATATTGTATCGTTATTTGTGCTCCTCAGTATTTTCTAAATTAATTTTTTTTCTCAATGTGCTAGTTTATGCTTTGTTACAATTTTGGTTATATTGTCTCTGGCTAACATGTTGTGTTTTTGTCTTATCTAGAAGCTATCCCACCTGTTTCCTAGATTTGTGTCCTCCTTTGCTAACATAAGTAGTTTCATATTTTTTTGTTGCCTTGGTTTTTGATAGTGACATAGTTCTTTAGTTTCCGTGTCTTGTTTTTGGTTTTTAATAAAATTTATATATAGTTTAATTTGTTGGTTTTTGTCATTTTTTATTTTTAGTTCTTGTGAGGCTATTTTTTTTCTGTTTATTAGTTCTTGAGTATCAATCTTTTATTGTGGTGGTTTTTTTTAGAGTTGTTTACAATTCACACATAATGCTTATGTGTTAGCTGTTACTATTCTTGTGCGTGTGTCCACACATTGGTTTGATTTTAGATTATTAGTCCTCGTTTTTGTCGTCTAGTGACTAATACATGCTATTCATTGTGTGCTTCATATTCTATTTTTTTTATTTGATCCCTTGTTGGATGAATTAGATATTTGTTTTTTGTTTATAAATCTTGTGAGAAGATTTATATTGGGGATATATGTATATATATCACTTCTATTTAAATTTGTTCTTTTTTAGAAATTGAATGACACCAAAATTATATTATTTTGAACAAAAAAAAACGGAAACTGAATTGTTTTGAGAAATTGAATGTCTCAAATTATATTGAATGGAGCCAGGTAAATAAGAAATAAATTAAATATGTATAATTTAAAATTTATCGTTGAAATAGACGATATTATGTTTGAGAAAATTTTTGTGGCTCTCACAATAGAGAGCAGAAAAGATAAGAAAATTGGGACAAGTGTCCGGAATCAAATAAACAAGATAATTTTGAATTTGTCATCAAAAAATATATTGAATTTTTTATTTGAACAGAAATGCTCAGAATATAGAGAAAATAGTTGTTTTTGTCGCTCGTAATGGAGAGCACGAAAATTAACTATTTTTTTGAAACGAGTGCTTTATGATTTATTTAACAAGATCGATCAAGAATAATGAGTCGGATCTGAATATTGGTAATGAATTATTTTATTGAATATGAAATATTTAAAAATCCAATTGAGTGGATGAAAAACTATTATGTATATAATAGTGAAATATGTTTTTTTTGTAGCGAGGGAATCGAGAAATCGAAATAATTTTATTTCATGAAATTGAAATAAAAGTGGAAGTTGCGTGTTTATAAATTGAGGCATGTGTTGAAGTAGATCGAAATGAATATTGTGGTCATGTTCTTAATATTGGTATTGAACAATTAGATATGGTTGTAATTAAGAAATTAATAGTTCCACTAGAGTGGGGAATTACTATTATAAATATAATAGTGAATTATACTATTTTTCAGTATATATGGATGTGAAGGGATCCTAATGATCCAACTACTTGTATAGAAGCGATCAGATCGGGAGAATCTGAAATATTAGAGGGAAATCATGAAAGACGATTCCGAGTTAATATGGAAGAATTAGTGTGGAAGTTGTGTGATCAACCCTAATATAGAAAATTCATAGATTATAAATGAATTTTTGAAAGGGAAAGATAAGACTGATGAATTTACTTTTAAATTGAAGGTATGTTCAATTGCGAAAGATTTTACGCAGAAATTAGGAATTTTATATCGATAAAGAATTAGACAATTGTGTCTGTATTTTTTTTAAATGGGAGTTCGTTTACGATTATATCGTATATTTTGATGATAAGTTGTTAGCGAAAAATGAGAAGAAAATGTTAAATTGTGGGATCTCATTTAGAAATATGGGATGAAAAATATTGGAGAAATTTCATATGTTCCAAGAATCCGGTTTGTAAGGGATAAAAAGGAACACTGTGTTTGAATTGAAAAGTTGGGTTTGCAACTATGAATATATATAATAAGGGAAATGTTTGTGAAATTTGAGAAGTTCAAAAAATTCAAATTTAAGGAAAATAATTTGAATATTGAATATGAGCCAAAAGAAGGTATTTGAGTAAAATGTTTAATTGTTTTGGATGCAGAATTGTAGTCCGGCGCTAACCCTATTGGTAATGGGAAAATGATAATTCAGAAAAGGAACCACTGAATGTATTATGTGCAAGTAGTCAGAAGTTCGATATATTTTATGTTGTGTAATCGATTGACTTGACTTGACATTTTTAGTTAGTTTTGTAAGTAGATTGGGAAGCAATTTTTGCTTGAGCCTAGTGAGAGGCTGTAAGGAGGATCATGATCATGTACCTGAAGAGTACGTTGTGTAACAAATTGGCGAATCAAGCAGACGTGCTTGGAGTGATTGTTTTTTGCGATATAAGTATCGATGGTGATATTGGTAATAAGAATTCAACTTCGGGATGTTTATTTAATTTTGGTGGAGTTGAAGTTGAAAAAATGAGAAACTTAATTAAATGTGTTTGAAAAAGTAAAAGTGGCAACATAGATTGATTGAAAGTGATGGTCACTAGAAATATTTGGCAAAGACGTCAAATGGAAGATGTTAGTTTGATTGGATATAAGTTGTGGCAATTATAAGTGCACTATGACCAATAATAATAGTGCCTATTTGAGATAGATTTAATATTTATAGATCCTACGAAAAGTGGGAGTTTGGAAAGGTATTTGACAAATGCGTCAAGTGGGAATCATAAAGAATATTTGACAAAATAAGTCAAGTGGGAGATGTTGTATTTGACTTGTATTTGTCAAATAAAATAAAAGAAGAAAATACATAAATGATGTACTTGAAAGTTACAAATGTTGATTGTGTAAATATTTTATATTAATTTGTAAGTTACAATTTACACAATAATGACATTGATTGATATTTATATGCAATAAATGGGCAGTTACAAGTTGAGGGTGGAGGTGATGAAAAGAAGCCCATATGTAATGAAATATGCTCAGAAGAAAAAAAGAATGGAATTACACATGGAGGAGCATGTTCATTTCATCATCGGAACTCTAAACACTATCTAATCTTTTTGTTTTTCATATCTCTTGATTTATAGATTAAATACTACAAACACTTTAAAACTTCACTTCTTTTACATATTAGATCAATTGGGCTGCCACCTCTTCGACTAGCTTCTGCTTGCACCTTATTTGACCCGGTAGTCTACTTTGTCTCTCTAAAGTAGCTTTATTTATGTGTGGAAATTTATAATGGTTAGAACCAAATTTTTTTATGGATTCTCTCATACATAATTGTAAAGACAGAAAAATATGGTTCGACTTCATTGGTTCAAATTCCCCGTATGTCTTTTCCACGGCACGAACAAGTTCATCAACATTTCTTGGAGACTCCTTATGTTGTAAAGATTGTATAACTCTAAAAAAATCCAAGATCTAACACATTGAAATCCGGAGAATTAGGAGGTTGACACATCAAACGAATATTTAGACAAGAAGCATGTTGATGTGGAAGATATAAAGTGACCAGATATGAAGTTACGTGCAGCATCGACAATCCGTTTGGCCCTTGCACCGGAAATCAAGTTTGATGTTTTTGAGGTGGATGACCCGAAAAAATTATGATAGAAGTTGAAGAAGACGTATCACTCAAATTCTTTGGCAATTAAGTTGGTCCTCAAGAAAAATTTGTTCGGGCTCAAGATGGAAGAAGATGGAGATTTGAGAAATCATCTGAATACTTTTAATGGCTTGAGCAACCAGTTGAATAACTTGGATGAAAAATTGAAGAATGAGGACAAAGATGTTCTTCTACTTATGTCTATACCTAAGAAGTATAGTACTGTGATTACTTCTTTATTGATTACGAAAACTGAGTTAGCTTTGAAAGACCATTATTGTTCTTTTAGAGACAACAATCAACTACATATTAGTAATATTAGCTTTGACAATTTTTTAATGGATATTTACCAAAAATACCATTTTTTCAAAGCTTTTTTGCGATTTTACTATCTTCTCAAAATATTTTCAAAAATATCAATTTATTTGCAAAAATACCTAGGTTGCGTATGGAACCTTATATGCAACCTATCCATATGCAACCTATGCAACTGAATGCAACTAAAAATTGAAAGTTAAATTTCCATTTTTTTGCCAACTTCCAATTGTATATAAGGGCAGCGCAACAACAAAAAATGGAAAATAAACTTTCAGTTTTCAGTTGCATTCAGTTGCATTTATTTGCATATGCAACCTATGCAACTGAATGTAACTGAAAACTGAAAGTTAAATTTCCATTTTTGTCAACTTCTAGGTATATATAAGGGTTGCGCAGCAGAAAAAAAGAAAATTAAACTTTCAATTTTCAGTTGCATATGCAACCTATACAACTGAATGCAACTAAAAGCTGAAAGTTAAATTTTTATTTTTTGCCAACTTCTAGTTATATATAAGAGCTATGTAGCAGCAAAAAATGAAAATTCAACTACCAATTTAGTTACATTCAGTTGCATATGCAACCTATGCAACTGAATGCAACTAAAAATTAAAAGTTAAATTTCCATTTTTTGTTGTTACGCGACCCTTGTATACAAATGAAAGTTGGTAAAAAAAAAAAAATTAAACTTACAATTTTCAGTTGCATATGTGGTTGCATGTGCAACCACATATGCAACTGAATGTAATCTTCTATGCAGCCATTACAAATAAGGTAGTATTTTTGCAAATAAGATGTTATTTTTGCAAATAAAATGGTATTGTTGCAAATTAGTTTTTTTTAAAGTATTTTTGCAAAGTATTTAGGCAAGAGTATTTATGAAAAAAGTCCTTTGAATTTAATTTTATTATCAATGTTGTGACCAAAATCTTGCATGGATCAGATTTAGGCCCATGATGAGTTTTGGGTCCAATCCACAAGGAAATAGGATGTTTTAGAGGGCTTCCAAGGTACCCGTGGTAACCCATGAAAATTGATAACAGGGTTCCCAAGATAATAGGGCTCCCGGGTAGAAGGGCTCCCGAATGGCATGGCTCCCGGATAACAGGTTTCCAAGAGCCTATGACAACCCATAAGGGCTATCATGAAATGGGTAGCAGGTAGATATGATGATAAGGGTCCTGGGAATGGCCTCCCATGGATGATCCACAACCCATAGACATCATTACATAGCTTCTAGTACAGCTACCAGACATGGCTTACCAGAATAGCTTCCAGGACCGGCTTACCAAAGGGGCTGCCATAGTTTGGGTTACCGGACGGTACCCCTAGAGGGGCTACCTTGCGATGAATATTGAAAGAATATAAGGCTTATGGTCCCGGGGATAGTCTCATCCATAGCCAATGACAACAATAAGATAGGGCTTCCAGCATAGCTTCCGTAACTGGGTTACCGAAGGGGCTACCGGGTGGTACCCCCATCTTCCCCGGAAGCCTGACAGAATCACAGATTCAGACTAGGACAGCCATCAAGTAGGGTTTCCAGTATGGCTTCCATAATTGGGCTACCGGGTGGTACCCCCAGCTTCCCCCGGAAGCCTGATAAGGCCGCCAGATTGGATAAGGCAGACCTCCTACTTTTTAGGAGCACGTCTCTACAGCTGAAATACACATCTAAACGGATAATTATTCAGTTATTCGAGGATATACATCATATATACATGATAAATCCTTCACTCTTGAGATAAACATCAATGGATAGGCTTCCAACAGTCCTAATATGACTTGGAAACCTGATAACTATATTACAATCAGTTGATATACGTAAATATCAGTCATTATCTCATCATAAACGAGATAACTCATCACAAACAACCGAACATATCAATCAAGAACTACATTCGGGCTTGATCCACTATAAATAGTGGTATGTAGGCAGTTTACGGGGTCTCTTCTGGAAACGCACGTTGATATTAAGAGCATGTATACTCCGGTGCACGTTCACTCTCATAATTAGGGTTCTTGGCAGGCCAACATTCGGTCCTTGAGCTCTAATTCCCGTAGATTCAGCCCCAATCATCACCAAAACACCTTCCCGTGTTCTTCGGTAACCCCTAGCCGTGAGCCTTCCCGGGCGGCTAGCCATAAATCTCCGGCTGCGAGCCTTTCTGGGCAGTTGGGCGATTCCATATTTAACGGCGCTATTCCAGCAACGGCCTCCACGTAGTTGTGCTAAAATCCTCCCACAACAATCAATATATTAAATAACCTTTTGTATGATTTTTTTGAAAAAAGACATTATATCCTATATATAATTGGCGTAAGGAGGTTTGGGTGGTCGTCTGGTCGTCAGGGGTAAAATGGAACTTCATGAAAGTAAAATTGGGCTATAGAACAAGTTGGGCCACAGTAAAATAAATAGCACATGATAAAACTATGCTAAAACTAATTTAACAAACAACTAACAACTAACTAAAGATATTTTTAATTTAATAAACAACAATACACTAAAATAAATAACACATGATGAAACATAAAAAATTAAAATTGAGAAAATTATTGTTAACTAAAATTAATACAAAGATAATTTAGACTAAAGTTTAAAATATAATTCGAAAAAAAAATCTTACCAAAAATACGAGTTTTAAGAAATTCTAATTTTTAAAAAAAATCATAAAACATTCAACTTTTAGATTTTACAACAAAAATGTTTTTAAAATTTATACTAATAAAAGTCAATACAAATCAATAAATTAACATTTTATTATAGTTGTAAATAAATTAAAAAATAATCCGAAAATTCAAAATAAAATAATTAATAGAGAATCTAAATATAATAAGTACAAAAAATCCTATAATAATTTAATAATTTAGAAGTTAGAAAAATATCAAATTTAATCAGCAATAAAATCTAAAGTAAATTAGTAAATAATAAAACTAATAAAATATTCATCATCAACCGAATTAATTATTATTATAATAGAAAAATTAAAATAAGTTCCAACATGTCTAACGTATATTATATATATTCTAATAAATAGAAGAAATAATAAATAGAAGAAAGCACACCAAAAATATAAAATATATGTTAGACTAAATCTTAAAATATAATTTTCAAAAAAATCGTTTACCAAATAAAAGTATTTTAAGAAAAGTATTATTATAATAAAAATCATTAAAGATTCTATTTTTAGGGTTGACAACAAAAATATTTCTAATATTAACAAACAAGGATAAAATAGAAAAAAAGAATAATTAAAAATAAGTTGCAAATTCATTCTTTGTATATAATAAACAAGTAAACAAAGCATATCATAATTTCAATTCAAAAATAATTTTTAAAAAAACAAGAATGTCCATTTAATTACAAAACAAAAAAGAAGTTTTTAAGAAAATATATTATAAATAATATAATAAAAATGTAATCAAGAAACATGTCATAATTGGAAATGACACAAAAATCCAACAAAATATATTCTACAAAGCAAAAGCCAACTCAAATCCAAATGTAGAAAACTAAAATCAACAATAAACTTTAATATAATGCAGTTAAAACAAATATATACGAATACAAAAACATAAAAAATAGTACAATTTTTTTTAAAAAAGTACAAATGTATGTGTGTTCACAATTATTTAATGAAATATACATATATAAACAATAGTTAAACCAATAAGTTCCCACATGTTTCTGGTATATATATTCTAATAAAATTGAATAAAACGCCCCAAAAAATATGAAATATTAAAATATATGTTAGGCCAAACATTAAAATATTATTTACAAAAAAAATCGTTACCAAATAAAATTGTTTTAAGAAAAAGTTATTTTAATAAATTTCATTAAAGATTCTATTTTTAGGTTTGAGAATAAAAATATTTTCCAAAATTTAAATTTAAAATATGTGAGCACAAATCAACAAATAAAAAAAATTCTTACTTTGCAATTAAAAAATTAAAATTAAGAAAACTGAACACAAATAAATAAATGAACATATTTTAAATTAGAAAGCAATCTAAAAACCAAGAAAATAAATTTATATTAATATCTAAATGTAATACAACATAAAAACTCCTAAAATTGCTTTAAACAAAAACACATAATAAACACGCAAAAATATAAAATGAACATGAAAAAATAATCAATATCCAAACAAATAAAAAAAAAATACTACAAGTAAAGGAGATTGCGACTCTTAATTAATAACATAAAATTCGTCAACATGAAGTTAAGGTGAAAAAAAAAATCACCTTATTTTTTAAAGAAACTAAACCATGGACCTCATTTTATAGAAACAAACGGTTTAAAGACTAAGAGGTTGTTTGGTTGACTATATGGAAATTATAAATTTGTTTGGTTGACATTAATATAGGAAGTAGAAGTTACTGGATAATTGTAATTCCCATAAAATGTATGAAGTTACTTACACATCCTCTCCTTGGTAATTTTCACTTCCCATGATTTATAAATTTCTACATATAACCAAACATAATTTTCAACAAGGAAATATTTGTCAAGGTATTAAAAATTTCCCAGTAAGTGAATACCCATAAGCAACCAAACGAGCTCTAAGCTATATATTTATATAAGCAGATTTTAGTCAAATTCAGTGGATTTTATAGCAAATACTCACAGCTGCTAATCCATATTGTACATTACCTTTCCTAAATAATAACGAAAAATAAATTTATTAAAGAAAACTAACAGGGTGTTTGGCTGGGCTTAAAGCCAAGCCCATTTGGCTTTAAGTTAAAAATGTTATGTTTGGCTACTTCAACTTTAAGCTGACTTTAAGTTAAAAAACTGTTTTAAGTCATAAGTTCCATTTAGGTACTTTTGACTTATGACTTATGACTTATCGATTTTTTTTTATTTTTTTATTTTTCACAATTCTTCTAAAGTTTAAATATTATGAATTTTAAATTTTTTTTTAAGTCAAATTTTATTTTAAATCAAAATTATTAAACCCACATTTAACTTTAAGTAAAATTACCCAAACACATTCATTCAACTTAAAGTAAACAACTTTACTTTTTCCTTTAAGTTAAAAATATCCCCATTAAATCAAAAGTAACTTATTTTAAGCAACCCCAAACACCCTCTAAACGAAAATGTAAAATAAAATATTTAAGCCAATACAGGTGGGGTGTCATGCATAGTTTTAATGTAGACACTTGTTTAAAAATTTCAAGAGTAAAGTCGTAAATTATGACCTCAGAGTCAAAGTTTGCAACACATCACAATACATACACACAAATGCAAAACGGGTTAATAATCAAGTGAGTCACTCGAGTGGGCCAAATGTATCAAGTTGGTCACTGATTTCAAATCGGTATCAAGCAGGTCACTTTAATCACATAAGAGTACATTTCGTTAGTTTTTCAATTACTTAAAGATGGAAAACTAATTTTTCATCGAGGTCTACACATTTTTCTTAAATGCTACTGTAATCAAATGAAAGGTTATGAACTTTAGTATGTTTGATAATATATTTAGAATTTAAAAAGTTTATTTATTATTTATTTTTAATTAAAACAAGGAAAATGACAATAAAATTAAAAATAAATAGTAAATGAATTTTTAAAAATCTAAATATATTATCAGAAATACTAGAATTATTAACCTTTCGTTTGTGTATATGCCACATCAGATATTTCTTAACACGTCAGCATTTTCTGTCTTTTAAGTAATTGAAAAACTAACTTATGTGATTAAAGTGACCTGAGTGTACTCTTATGTGATTAAAGTGACCTGCTTGATACCGGTTTGAAATCAGTGACCAACTTGATACATTTGGCCCACTCGAGTGACTCACTTGATACTTAACCCAATGCAAAACATAGATGCAAAATTAGAATATTCTGATTCACCAGGTTTAGTAAAATATTCAAATTTCAAACATTCATGCATTTGTCGTAGTAATTATGAAAAACGAGTTTTTAATACCAATATTGTTCACATACCATTACTTTTGGAAGTTAAGATAGATTAGATTGCCAAATTAAAAGGAAATTGATAATCAGTTTCAAATTTATGTACTAATAGGAAGTTAAGAGAAATCAGATTACCAAATTTAAAGGAAATTGATAATCGGTTTCAAATTTATCGATTAGATAAAAACGTAATCTATGAAAATATATACATATTGTGCATTAAAATATGATTAATTAAATAATCAGTTTGTTGAGTTCTTGAGTCAAAATTTATTTAATTCGATCGCATCAATCACCATCATTTATGCCAAGTAAGGGAAAAGATGGAAAGAAGAAAGGAAATAGTAAAACGCAATTGCAGGTCTTTAGAAGCCGACAATGGGTCTGAAGTTTCAAGTCTGAGGAAAGACCGAAAGAGCCTTCTTCAAAAAAAAGAAAGAAAGAAAGTCTGATGAAAGAGCCATGTACCTAAGTCGGTGTACTGATGTAACAGCCATGAATGCCACCGATTTTGATAACCTTAACTAAGGCCTGATTTTCAAACTTTTTTTTATAAGCACATATTTTAGTATTTTAAGGATAATTTCATAATTTATTTTTAATTTTTTTTTATATTTTTATTAAAAAAAAAATTAAAAAATAAACAATGGAACTAGCTAGAAACTTGACCAAAAACTTCTGAAACTATTGGACGGTTTAATTTATAATTACAAAAGTCATAGAAAGATAAGCATTTTGCTCAATCTAAATTCAAGATTCGTTAAAATTTCAAATTCAAGTTTTGTTAAAGGACGGTATTAAGTACCCTAAAATTGTTCCCATTTTTACCCGGACATGAGACAAATTATAATTTATGATTCATATATATATGTGGACAAGGAATTCCATGTTATGATTAGAAAAGTTACCAATTATAGTCTTTACACATATGTATTTGAAAAAAAAATTGGAATTTTTTTGGAATACATAGCATTTTTTTATTAAAATCCCAATTATATTGTAAATGATAAAATATTCATCTTTTACATAATAATGTTAAATATATTGATAGTTATCAAATAATTTTATTATTTCTTAAAAAAATTAATAAAATTAACATACGAAATAGGAAATAGTAGATAATATAAATGAAAGATGAAAAAGTGGACAATATAAATAAAATACGTAGAATATTAATTAAAAAACTGAAAATTAGAATCAATTTTTTTAGGGGACAATCACTTAGTATGAGTGAATAAATCGTTATTTTATTAAACACGTAAAGTAACATAAATGTTTATTGAAAATGAAATAAACTTTATGCATTACACACTCTATCCTTTATTCGATACAATGAATTTATTTTTTTAAGATCCATTCTTAAAATTTTATACGGAGTACATTATAAAATCGAATTAACTAGAATCTGGATCATATTTACCACCCTATATTTATGGTAAACAAGAGCGAAATTAAAGTAAATTGATTTTGAACAGATGATCGGTTAATCACCATGATTATTGCAATCTAATTTAGTCAAAATACATAGGAGTGTAGCTGTGTAGACTTCCAAAATCTCTTTTCCCAGAAACAACCATAAATCTTCAACAAACCAAACATCATATATTTTGTCTCCACTTCTCCTCCTCTGTCTCTTGAACTCCTCTTCCCTTCTTTTACATTCATACATTTTGTCTTCATTTCTCTCTTCTCCCTCAAAACACACACTAACACACACACAAAACACAACAATGAAGACTCAAACTCAAAACTACATCCCTACACAATTTGTAAATCTCCTTTCTTACATACTTTTCTTTGTTTTTGGTTTAACTCTTGGAATAATACTTACCTTTCACTTGAGGAACATCTCTCTCAATTTCCAGCTAACTCAATTCTCTCTTTCAACCTCCAACACACAATCTTTAACACCACCATCACTACCATCCCCACCGCAATCCGATATCGAAAAGGAAACAAAAATGCATATTGGACTAGAAGATTTTATAAAGCCACCTAGTGTCATGCATGGCATGAGTGATGAGGAATTATTATGGAGAGCCTCGATGGTTCCGAAAATACATGAGTTTCCAGGGGTTCGGGTTCCGAAAATTGCATTCATGTTCCTGACGAAACAATCTGTAATTTTTGCACCCTTGTGGGACTTGTTTTTCAAGGGAAATGAAGGGCTGTATTCGATATATGTACATTCTGATCCATCTTTTAATTCATCTTCGGAGTCGAATAATTCAGTTTTTAGTGGCCGGAGAATCCCCAGCAAGGTTAGTCAAATATTTTCGAAACAATCACAAATGTTCAAACACAGGAAAAATTATCGCAAAATTTTAGAAGCACGGATCATTTGATTCTTACAATTTTTTAGTTCTCATTTGAATCGATCCGAAAATGTACATTTTATTCGTAATGTTCTATATGGACACCGCTGCATTTTTCATTAGGATTAGAAATCATTTCCTATCTTCTTGCCGAGTAATTGTGTGATAGTTTGATCGAGTACTTTTTATCTTTACTGTTTATCATTAGGATTGAATGGAAAATGTTGCACATATATGATTTATTACTTTCTGTATGGTAATTAAACTATTTCCTCTTGCAACTCGGAAAAAGGAGTAGTATTTAACACAATTTGCTTTGCTTTTTCCACCAAATTGTATTTCTTAATACTTTCTTTCTTTTAGTACTGTCAATGCGCAACAATGTCGGCTAATGCGATCAGAAAGTGACACTACACACTAATGTCCATTTATGCTAGATAAACATATTTCTATCTCAGCCTATAATCTTTGCATTGTAACTAACGCATTTTTGCATCCCTTCAAAAAAATTTAAAAACATAGAGAAAATTTGAATTTGTTTTTTTATAGTTACCACACACGCACATCCCAAGATTTGAACCCGAGAGCTCAAACCACTAAACCTCTCTTTGAATTTGTTTAAATCATGTTGGTGAGTTTGTGCGTGAATTGTCTTTATATTCCTAGTAACAAGAATGGAATTGCGTAAATAGTTGTGCATTACCCTCTCCTACACGTAGCTTGGTTTCTTGAACTTAAGACTGCTTGAAGGAGAGGAAAGGGGAGAAAGTTACACGCACAACAGTCTAATATAATGGTGACTCAAATGCAAAGGTAGTCCCTCCCAGAGAAAATGACCCAACACTGAAATGTGAAGAGCACAACTTGACTCACATCAATGTATGACAGTCAATTATTTGAGATAAAATTTAATAAAAATCTGAAGGGTAGGACCATTATTGGAGTAAATGAAGAACATGTTATGGAGAATTCATATTCTACAAATCCTAATGTCTGCATATCATTATAGTACAGGCAAGAAATGTGTCCCTAACTAATTTCGATACATTTAGGTCTGTGCCCATCAGACATCATTCAGTTGAGTTGGCCTTTGTAGAACCTATAGAAGGCACCCCCACTCTTAATTCCATTGATAGATTTTGTCTCTCCTACCTTTTTCGATCTTATCTCCACATTCTCCAGAACTCCCTCCACTTCTTACTGCCCAGCAATCTTTAAATTACAGTTTAGTCTTTTCCAATCTTTAGTACATTTCAGGCTAAGAAAAAGTTAAAATTTAATTTCAGGCTTCTGACATTAGTAAAAGTGTGGGCTCTCGCGCACAAACATGTTTACAAAAATGGTCACGAGTTACTGTACATTTGGTTTGGATAGTTAGTGATTTCGAATCAGTTCATTATACACTGTTGATGGGTGGTATGAACGGTCGAGATTGAAGTCATCTAATCACAAAATGTAGTACAATGTAAGTCAGAAGGTGTAGGACTTGGGAGTTTAGCTTCAGCTACAAAATGTAGTAGGAGAGTAGGAGGTAAACCTCTTCATCCGGAAAATTTTAGTTCAGCTTTCTACAGTTTTGATCACAATCAAAGTGTGGTGTTAGAATTGGACCCTGTATATTATCTATGTCTCATATGCTTACTTTTTGGATGGCAGTGTAGAACTGGAATATCATCATTTACACTTTTCTTAGATATAACATTTTATGAATGGATGGGATGCAACTTACACAAATTGTGATATGTCATGCAGAAAGTTGAATGGGGAAAGGTTAACATGATTGAAGCTGAACGTCGTTTACTAGCCAATGCTCTTCTTGATTTCTCCAACCAACGTTTCATTCTCCTATCCGAATCATGTATTCCACTATTCAACTTCTCCACCATTTACTCTTACCTGATGAATTCCACTGAGAACTATGTAGAGGCTTATGATCTGGCAGCCCCAGTTGCCCGTGGCCGTTATAGCCACCAGATGTATCCTACCATCAGAATTCAGCAATGGCGAAAAGGTTCGCAATGGTTTGAGATGGACCGTGATTTAGCCATTGAGGTGATTTCAGATACAACATACTTCCCTGTGTTCCAAAACTACTGCAAAGGTTCTTGTTATGCTGATGAACATTATTTGCCTACATTTGTAACTATTAAGTTTCCGGAAAGGAATTCAAAAAGATCCGTAACTTGGGTCGATTGGACGAGGGGCGGACCACACCCGGTGAGGTACATAAGAACAGATGTGACGGAACATTTTTTGGGGAAGTTGAGGGGTGAAGAATGCAGATATAATGAAAATACTAGCAATACTACCAATGTGTGTTTCTTGTTTGCGAGGAAGTTTTTGCCTAATGCCCTGGATAGGCTGTTGAGATTTGCACCTAAGATTATGCATTTTAACTCATGACAGGTTTTTTAATATCCATAGTTATAGTCATCATTTATTTATATGTTTATTTATTGAGGGAATTACCAGTGCCTTCATTATTATTCATTTGTTTCATCTGTACATTAGCAAACCCTGCTTGGTATTCATATAAAAGTGTAAATGAAAAACAGGACATAATAAGAATTACATTGGATTTATTATTCTACGATTCTATGTTAATCATGGTCATATTCCCTTTTAGATTCTTTTGGCATTCACAGGTTCAAACTGACCTTTGTTCATCAAATTCTTGACAAAGTTGATACCAGAAGCACATTAAGTTTAATAACAAAAAGAATAAATACTATAAAATGATGGCCTGACTGATTGCAGCTGTGTAAACAGAGTAAAATTATATTGTCTACAAAGTATATCTAAGAAACGGAGTAAAATTATATTGTCGACAAAAGAAAACAAGATAAAAGAAGACTATCTAATCTTTACAGAACTTGAAATAATTTGAAATCATCAACTAGGTACCATTACAGATCGACAGCAGGAGAATCTGAAACTGAGTCATGAGATGAAGAGACTTGAACACCTCGAATCTCCTCTATCATTTTTAGCACGGAACTCATGGTGGGGCGTCGATGAGGTAACTCTGAAGTACAAGTCAATGCAATCTGCAACATTTCAACCAACTCCTCCTCGACTCCCTTGTACCTCAGCAGCTCCAAATCAAATACCTCTGCAGTCCATTCTTCCCTCACCACTGATTGCACCCAGCGCGGCAAATCCACTACATCACAATAGCCACTAGTATCCCCTGCAAATGAAGGGCTTTTCCCAGTTAACAATTCTAGCAGAAGAACCCCAAAAGAATACACATCAGATTTATCGGTGAGTTTCCGACTATTGTGTGTTAGTGATTCTGGAGCCCGATAGCCATTTGATCTGGTAGCAACAGAGGAGGAGGGCATGAAACAGGAGAGGCCAAAATCCGAAACACGGGCATTGCCAGACTTGTCAAGTAGGATGTTGGTGGATTTGATGTTACCATGGATAAGTTTATGGGACCTGCATGAGCTGTGAAGGAACACCAGTCCACTAGCTGCTCCAGCTGCAATTTTCAGCCGTGTGGTCCAATCTAGAGGGGCTCGTCCCGGTCCTCGGTTACCTGTTAAATCAGTTTCCCCACATCATTTCAGCTAAATAACAAAAATAAAATTATTAAGTTTCTACATTGAGCAAGATGAAACATATGTGTACAATAGACCCAATGCAGAACAGAACTCATCATATCCCTGAGTGGAGACAGAATGAAAACTGTTCTGTTTTCATGCGGTGACACTTAAGGTAACGAAAAATGTACTTCAACCAGATTTACATTCATCGTTACAATCACCTATAACACGAAAACTGCAAGCATAAAGAGATTGATCTGGCTAACTATAAAGGTGCATACTTAAAAATTCTAAATCAGTTCACATGAGCAATTTGACAAGGTATGGGTGAAACAAACTAAAGAAAATGTATGGGTAAAAAATTCATTGGCATCTAAATTTTGTTTTAAAACAAAGGATCAACATTATTAACCTATATTATTATCATCTAGTTATGGGTAAAAGGTGCTATAACTGAAAAATATGGAGTTACTGTATTGTGTTTTAAAGGTGCTGCCACTAACCAACCAACGCCACTCACAAAAGCTGTTGCTTATTCTGCTCTTATTTCTTTATTCCTTTTCACATAACACTGCATCTTTTCAGTCTAAGTTAAGATCGGTGAGTTATTTATCTGACAATAGCCACATTTGTTTTTATTAGTGTATGGAATGCATGATATGAATAATGAAGACACTCGCAGTCTGTTCTCCTACTGATATTTCTGTTCAAGACGAAGCATAACAACATAAGTGCAATGCTCAAAGTATTTACTTCTTATCCGCATTCTGATGACTTAATACTAGCATACTACCACCAGTTCATCTATGCATGATGAACATAACAGCATAAGGGCAATGTTTAAAGTGTCTAAATCTGGTTCTAACATTCGAAACCGCCTCTAAATGACCCTGTGGACGTGACCTTCCGCAATATGAAAATAGGAAAAAGATTTAGTATTATTGAGATTTCATAACGTTACCATGAAGAAGCCAGAACAAGTTCCCATTATGCATGTAGTCATAAATCAGCAACTTCTCATCTTTAGCAACATAGTAAGCCTTCAAGCTCAACAAATTCTCATGCCTTAACTTCCCCAACACCTCCATTTGTTGCTCAAATTCTTTCTTTCCACTCACATTGCTCCCATGCTGCTTCAACCGCTTCACTGCCACCACATTGCCATCATCCAACACCGCCTTATAAGCCACCCCGAACCCTCCTTTTCCCAACATCTCCGCGGAAGCCCTCAACAACTCTTCAAGCTCAAACTTCTTAGCCCCCTCAAAAAACACCATTCTTCCCCCTTCAAACCCGGGCTGACCCGTATGGAACGGGTCTGGCGAATGCACTACATTCTTCCCTTTATTAATCTGACCCGTCTCTGTACCCGAACCGGGCCCCGTATCATCATTTTCTCCCGAGCTCCTCCGGAAATAACAGTATAAGAGCAGTGAAAACACAACCAACACAAAAAAATCGCCAATCACAATTGCGATTATTGCCAGTGTACTGATTTTACTACCGCTTCTATGCTTAATATTTATCGATGAAATAGGCAATTCATTTTTCGGAGCAGATGCATTTGTAGCTGGTTTACTTGACGGCGAAGCAACAGCTCCGTGTGGGATCGGATCATTTTTGCATGTTTGGAGCGGAGCTCCACAAAGAAGGGTGTTTCTAAAGAATGCACTTGGCGGAAAACCGGAAAGTGGTTCCGGTATTTCGCCAATCAATTTGTTACCAGAAATATTAAAGTCCTGAAGATTGATCAATCTAATCTCCGGTATTTTACCGGAGAATTGATTACTTTCTAGCCTGAGAGTAAGAATGTGAGTGAGATGATTCACATTTTCCGGAATATGACCAGATAAATAATTGTACGACAAATCAAGCCGATACAACCTTGACAAAAACAGAGGAAACTCACCCGAAAATTTGTTATGAGACAAAAACACTAGTCTTAATGAAGTAAATTTAGACATATCAGGTAAAGGACCAGAAAGGTTGTTACGTTTAAGACTCAATACTCGGAGGTGAGTTAGCGAGCTAAGCGACGAGAAAGTGCCAGTGAGCTCGAGGTTTTCGAGAACGAGACGAGAAACTCTGTTGTGCAGACAATTGATGCCGTACCATGTGCAAGGATCAGTTGCATTGGTCCACGTAGTGAGTTTGTTTGCAGTGTCCGAAGACGATTTGAATGATAGTAGCGATTGGGCGTCGGAATCAAGGAGAGCTTGGAGATGAGAGAAGTGGAAGAAGAGGAGAGGGAGAATCATATGTAATGGCTGCATTGTTGATTGTGTTGTATCTGTTAGTACACAGTTGTTGAATATGATGCATGAAGAGTGAACGTAACTTAGTGTTGTTCTGTTCTAACTGAAACTGATGGTCATAACTAGTAAAGTACTACTAATTTGATAGTGCCATCGTTACTTTTTTGACCGTGTAAGGCAGTGCTTGTACGAAATCACACTCTCTTAAAGGTTAAAATTGTTCAAATATTTGCTCAAAAACATAGGTTAATTGTCATAAGAGTATGTCATTGGAAATGAGTTGAGACATTCACTATCTATTCAACTTTTTATTTGGATTCGACTCAACTGTAAATGAGTTAAATTTGAAAATAATATTAACTCTAACTCACAAACGGGCTAAATTTAATCAAAGATAAATTCGATCCGATTTACATGATTTAGGAGTACTAATATATACTACTCTGAATATTCAATTCCTAGTTTTTTAGTACTGATAACATTTTGAGTATATTTATAGGTTTTAGAGCATCTCCAATGGGAGAGACCTCTTAGGTAAATTTTAAATTTAATTAATATAAATAAGAATTATAAAGAATGTGTAAAAAAAATTACACTCCAATGAGACAAAACTGTTATCTATAATTATAGATAATCTATTGATGTTGACTATATTTTTCGAACCTCCAGAGACCTATAATGAATTGCCACATCAATTATTTCTATATTAAAATTATATATTCCATTAATAACAACTTGAAATATTAATAACATACCATTTTTAAAATATAGCCAATTATTATACCCAATACCCTCGGAACATAATGTCTTACAGGTTCGATAAATTTTACATAATCAATATTTTATGTAATTTAGAGCATCTCCAACGGGAATAGTTAAAATTGGTTGGTTAAATTGGACCTGTAGGACATTATGTAAAATTTGTTGAATCAGTAAGACATTTTACTTCAATGGTATTAGCTATATTGGTTGGCTATATTTTAAAAATAGTATGTTATTAATAATTTAGGTTGTTATAAATAGAATATATCACTTCAATATGGTAATGAATGATGTGGAATCTTCTTACAGATTTCTTACAGCTATATAGAGGTTCGACAAATATAGCCAACCTGTAGAAATTATCTAAAATTATAGCTAACAGCTTTGATCCATTGGAATTCAAGTTTTTTTTAGATAATCTCTATAATTTTTATTTATGGTATTTTTTATCTAATTTTAGCTAAGGATTTGTTGTGGTTGGCGATGCTCTTTAGCCAATTATTTTTGGCTAACACCATTGGAGATGCTCTTAGTCGCTTCTTTTGGACACTTATTTGAAGTTTCAGAATCATTAAAAGGTGTGTTTGAACTGGAAGAGCACAACTGCACAAGGGTGATCTACTGCCTGCAATAGTAGAAATCACAGCTTTTCTCGTAAGGAAGTTGCTTGGGAATAAAGCTTCTGTTATTTCGAAATTTGATCCATTACTTTGAGCGTATTTGGCTTAACTTAAAAAATGTTACTTATCACTTAAAGTGCTACTTACTCACTTTAAGTGAAAAGTGATAATTTTTACTTAAAGTTAGGTGTATCTGTTTGGCTAATTCCACTTAAAGTAAATTTATTTTTAAAAAATTAATTAAAAAAAAAGAAATTTATATTTTTTTGAAAGTATAAAATACAAATATATGCAAAGAATACAATACAAGTTAAAAGGTGACTCAAATACATAAAAATTGATATACGAAAAAAAATAAGTGAAAAAAAGTACCTCCAAGCTACTTTTTTTTTTTAGCCTACTTTCCACTTTAAGTGGCTCCATTTTAAGTGGAGCCAAACACCTCCTTTCTACTTTAAGTGGGTTAAAAAAAAATATAATGAACCCCAAACGGGCTCTTTGTCTCTTTCTTTATCATCAATTCTTAACTGAACACATTGCAGTTTTAAATCTTACTTTGGCTTTAAGGATTACATGTCGGAAAATGCTAAAGACCCCAAATTAGATCCCAAAAAAATTCCCAAATTCCATGTGTCATCTTTTAATTGGTCATATCATAATGGGCCCCCCTGGATTCACATTAAACTCCCCAATTAAAATTGCCCAATTTGCCAAGTCATCCATGCCATGTCATTTGGGGACTTTTTTGGGGACTCAATTTGGGGTCCCTAGCACTACTCTTACATGTCTTCTAAGTAACACTAACACTAATGCTAATTTATAGAAAGTACATGATCAGTTGAAGCGACAAAAAGAAAAAGTGAAAGATGATTAAAGCGAAAGTAAGGTTATGGAATGCAAACAAAGACTAATACTAAAAGGCTATCGACAACACACTTGCAAATAATGGCTTTATGATTCGCATGAAACCTATGTTTGACTGAGACTCTGAAACAATTTTTGCAGCTTCAAAATACCATTTTCACCAGGGACTAGCCGACCAACGCCGAGCACAACTAGGCTGAAATCCTGTCTTTTGAAATTTAGGGAAAATTTATTTCCTTAGCCCCCCCTGATTTTTAGAAAATGCACATTATTTTGGATCTTTCGAAATTCTGGTTCTATCACTGATTTTTATCTATACGAATCGATAGAATTTCTAACATTGTCTGTAATTTTTCATGTACTGCATAGGTAACTTAATATTTGTTTGGCTTTGTCGGTTCTTAGACTTCTAGTATCAAATGAATCATAACTAAATTATAAAGGTGTGGTTGAAAGGTCTTTTGTTCTGTAATTAGCCAAGACATGAAACGAAAAGATATGCAGTGTCTAGCTGGATTTCCTTTCATCATAATGCTTTAAAATTTTAATTTCCATTTTTTTTTTCCTTTTCACAAGTCATGATCTTGTACATGATCATTGGCACCGTACCATCTGGACTGGATGAAATGGTCTGGATGTTCGTCTTGTCAACTTGACAATATCATGATCGACTAATTGAGCACCTTCTGCAGAAGCTCTATATACAATTATACACACCTGTAAGAATTATGATTGCTAGTTGTGATTGTTAGTTGCGTGACACTGAGATGATAATGTGATTGTAATACAAAAAAAAAATAAGAACATTGAGATTTTTAATAATTCTTAATAGCATACTAAACAGTAGAAGTACCAGAGTAGTGTTTCCTCACAGGAAAACTATGATTAACAAGATGGAGCTAGAACTAAACGAAGGCCGGAGGCCCAGAGCACCAAGGAGGATTTTCACAAAGTAAAGTTTGCATCTGCAAACTTTTGTTTGGGAAAATTAACAGAGAGTTAAGCCTGAACCTTGTAAATTCTGATTAACAATACAGTCTAAATGTTCTTGCATTTCGGCAGTTAAATAATTTTCCCAGTCTCCAACTTGACCTTTTCTAAAATACTTCTTGTTCTGCACCACAACAGATTCAAATATGGCATACTCTCCCTTCTTGTTCACTTCTAAATTCCTCAAATTATGAAAATCGCATATTTCTATTATCTTCTCCACCACACCCTCCCTTTGTTCATCTAAAGAAAATGGATACCCCATGAATTCAGCCAATCTCTTCACATGAAGTGAAGTTTTTTCTTTAAGATCTTCGTATTTTATAAAGAGTATCTTCTCTGAAAATTCCAAACTAGCTCTCCAATATCCTAATACATGATCCCAATAAGGTCCATGTAACGAAACGCCATTGCAAAACAAATCAAATCCTTTCTGCAAAGAAAACTCATCAATTTTCGTCTCCTTGTCTTTTACATTACCTAAGAAGTGCCACAGAGAAACAAAGACATCTTTCGGATCTCGACAGATGTAAACTAGTTTACATGTTGAGTCTATGACAGATTTAGGAAGTGAACTATAAGGTAGGTGTGTTGCCACGAGGGGAACTTTTGGATAGTATTTGATGGATTTTTGTTGAAAAAGATCAACTTCCAAAAAGGGAACACATTCATGGGGCATAACAGAATGCAGAGGATTAATCGAAGAATCTGCATTGTTTCTGTTCATAATGGCAAAACTCAAGGATTTAAGCCATGTAGTACCTGTTCGTGGATAGCTGCACAAAATAATATCGTGGGGCTGAGGTTTGAATGTTTCTTGTGCTAGTATCGTTCCTTCCAGGAATCTGGGAGTGAACCAAAAGCCCTGATACTGATACAGATCACTGAAAGCAAACCACTCACTGTTTTTCGGAGCTTTTGAGATTATTTCTTGGAAATTTCGTTGGCTCTTTTCGGGATCTTTACAACCATCGTAGATGAAACTTGATTTTAGAGAAGGAAGTGCCATGTTTTAGATACGAAAATGTTTCAAAAGATTTTAAACTTATGAGCATGTTGACAAGGATATTAATATACAATGAAGAATTTAAAGCTGAAAGAAGAAACTTATTATTCAATTGTTCATTCAAGAACAAATGTAATTAAACATTAATGATACGTTTACATGTGTTTTGAATGGATGTAATACAAGACTTACAGTTTCTCTAATGCATAATCCTCATTTTTAGAAAATATCATTTATAATCAAATGTGTAATGTTTTGACAGATTTCGTAACATTTAATGAATTGTGAAATTGTCTGGCAACTTGCTTCCTCCAACCCTATGGGAGCCCATTTTCATTTCTTAAGTAGATGGCTAAGATTTAAATAATTATTTTACGAGGTATGTTTTTCTTTTATAGACAAAATTTAACTCCTATAAATAGTCATTAGTACCTAATTATGACGTCGCTATGAATTTCTTATTGATTGCCAGAAGCGCAAAAGGATGTGATCAGCACACCAGCAGCTGAATATCATCTACCTGCAAATATTAGAATCAGATTATAGGTCAAGTGACCTTAGAGTTCTTAGATGCACGATTAACCAACGCGTTAATTAGTTATATCTTATAAGTTGATGAAACTGAGCAATTGTAGCAGCTCTGGCACCATTGACTGATAACGATGTATTTACTAATCTCGCTAACTCTAACTTAATAAGTTATGGCAAAACAACACAGGAAAGGTGTAAGGGAAGAAAAATGTGATTATAAAGCGTAAATCTTTACTGAAATATTCTTGCAGCTTATGATTTATGAATATTAACCGCACGAGTTATGCAATTTTTACAAGTAATAAAGAGGATAGAGAATTGAACCTATGATTTATCGTAATCCTCCTGTTAGAAACCGTTTCACCCAAAATCTTAATGTTGTGTTTGGTTGGTATGGTATGAATGGAATGGAAATGAATGAAATGAAATTTGAAATATGAAATAGGTTAATGTCTAAAATATTCATTCATTCATCCACCCCAACCAAACACAACATAAGGTGTTGGGTAAGGTCCTTTTAAGGATCTTATATTCATATATATATATTTAACACTCTCCCTCACTCGCAAGCCCACTACGGGGTAAGAGTGGTCATTAGGAGCCCATTTTTGGAGCAATTCCTTAGTGTCAAATTAAATTGAGAATATTGGGGGCGGTGTGGTTCGAACTTGAGACTTCCACAAACACCAGAGTTCTGATACCATGTTAGAAACCGTTTCACCCAAAACCTTAAGGTGTTGGGGGAGACCCTTTGAAGGATCTTATACTCATATATATTTAACACCTCACCCTTATATGAAGAACAATAAATAACACCATAACATTACTTTATTTTTCATGAAAATTGATTTGTTATGATAAAAATCACAAATTTTAACAACAATTAAGCATAACATATCAAATCTAACGTAGAATCTCATCTAAATTTAAAAATCAAATATTACATATAATCCACTATAGAATCTTATATATATTTTTGTAACAATAAGTTATGTGTAATCATGTTATATTTGGTGTTAATTTTTTGTTAGATTTTATTTTTATTCATAAAAAATCATTATTGATGTGAAAATTAGAGTCTAAATTCGATTTTATAAAAGATTCTATGGTGTTCTTTATTGTTCTTTATATAAGGTGTTCTTCATGGAGCAATGACTTATATATATATATATATAAGTCATTGTTCCATACAGAACACCCTTATATAAAGAACAATAAAAAACACCCTTAAATCAATCTAAACCATTGATTCTATTATGATAATGGCCCCGCCAGGGGCACCCAATACAAAAAGTTCTTATTTTTTTACCCTCTATTGTCATCATGAACAGTTTTTTTTTTGCTGAATGGATATAGGGTAAAAAAATAATAACATTTTGTATCCGGTGTTCGGGCCAGCTTGTGCGCACCTCGATTAATCCAGAGGGCATACTAGCACACTCATACCCCGAGCATGGTAGCCCACTTAATCCCGGAACGTCCCATGGAATCAAAGGCAGCAAGCTTTAAGCGCCACTGCTCGACCATCTGAGACACCTTTTAACACAAAATCATGCAAGCGTACATGGTCACAAGTAATACAGATTTAAGTCAAGTTCGTTCCCACAGAGATCTGGTTTAGGTTTCAATTCAGTTATTGTACCTATGCAACAATGTATGGTTTTTACTCACCACTACTGGAAAAACACCCTACAACATCGGTTTTTGGCCGATGTTAAAAGTGTTTCAGAACCGATGTCTTTGTCGGTGTAGATAAAGGGGGGGTCTTTAACATCGGTTCCTAACCGATGTCAAAGATGACTATAGACATCGGTTCCCGTAAAGAAACTGATGTCTTTCTTATTGTTTAACATCGGTTTCTATATGAGAACTGATGTTTACTACCAGCTTAGACATCAGCACATTAACTAAACGATGTTTAATACAACCTTTAACATCAATTTCTTAAAGAAACTGATGTCTTTGACTCATATTTAAAATAATATTGAAGTAGTACAATTTAACCATTTTTATAAACACAAAAACCAAAAACAAACTAAGACAATCAAATATAAATAACCAAAATCCAATTATATATTACCAAACAAACCAATTCAGTACACAATAACGACAAAATCAAAACTACATTATCAAATCAAAGCTCATCCCTACTACATTACCAAAAGGACAAAATGAAAATACTAGTTAGCTGTACAATTTGATATTACAAATCAGGTCTTTTTTGTGCAGTTGGTCGAACTCTGTTGCCCAGTAAATAACAATTGTAGAATGGGGGTTGAATACAATTGTATAGATTTTCGACTTAATAACACAAGTATGAATCAATAACAGCTTTATTAATTCTGATATAAAACTGTTATAAACTCTCTTAAGAAAACCTTAAGTTCTTAAGAGCTGCTAGGTTACAAGATAACTCGTGTATACGATTACAATCATGTAAAACCTAAACTGTGTTTATATATTGTACACAGCTGCTCTATCAATTACAAGATATATCAAATCAATTACATACGACTTTTAATACATATCTTGAATGATAGCTGCATTCCTATAATTTAGGAACCGACAAATCAATCTTCCCATAATCTCTTGACTAATGTAAATCTGCTTGTAATCCTGACCTACTCAAATACTGACGTTGTATTACTGATGACGTCAGCATTAGTATCTGATCAGTAACGCCCAGATCCTGATCATCACTTGAATCAATATTTAACAATCTCCCCCAATTTGTTCTTTGTGAAATAAAGCACAAATTCCTTGATTCAAAGATGTCAAAAACTCAAAACAAAATACCTTCTAAAATTCATCAGGAACCGTTTCAGATATTCTTTGATAAAACAGATTCATCTTCAAGAAGTCAGATATCAATTCTTCTTCCTTGCTTTCAAGAATTTGAATCAGTTTCGTTTTCAGATTTTTGAGTCCTTCACCTTCCTCATTAATCTGATAGATAGCTGCCCTGAGATTCTGAATTGAGCTTCTTGGAAGATCTAAATCACCTAGCAACACATAAGCAATCTCCTTCCCATCTGGATTAAGAGACAGTTGTTCCATGCCTAGATACTCTTCTCTAACAGCAGTACCTTTCTTCATTTCAACCTCTATGCCTCTTAAATTTAAGTACATAGGAATATAATTGCCATCATACCTTGTTCCTCCATCCATAAATCTCTGTCTGATTGTCCTGTAAATCATAACAGACCAATTGTAGTAGACTTCTCTTTCCTTAGCATTGATGCTTTTACATCTTAGCAGATACAGAACATATTTCAGCTCTTTTGCAGATTTGCACAACAACTCATGAATAGCAATCTTCTTTACACTTCTGTCTTTCATGAAGTACAACATTTTTTCTACCTTCTTAGCACCAGCATGACAATCAGCAATGATAGCAACAGCTTCAAGTTTCCAGAGATGATTAACAGTTAACTCATCACCAATCTTATCAACTAGAGCATGTTGATCAGTTTGTACAATAAAAACAACCTGTGCATTATTATACCCAATGCCTCCTCTTGTTCCAGGTTCCAATCCCTTCAAACCAGATTGCATACTTACCCACTTTGGTGGATTTTCAGCAACAAATGCAGTAGACTTTGATTTAACAATCAATAAAGATTCATTAATCAAAGAAGATTCTGTTATCAGTCCTGCATATTTGAAAACAATTGGTTTCCTATAATCACACTCACTCTTCTCCTTTTTCTTGCTTTTCTTCTTCTCATCTGTTGGATAATACTGCTGATGTTCAGGAACAGATTTACTTTTATCATACCATAACTTCCTGTTAGATTTATGAACATTTTTCAAGTAATCTCTGGTTGCTATCCTTTCTGCTTCTCTTGCTTTAGCTCTGATTTCACTTTCTTTTTCAAATCTTCTGAAATTTTCTTGCTCATACTTCAGTGTATCTTCAATAACTTCCATATTGTGAAATTCAACCACAATATTAAGAATCATAATCTTAAGTTCTTTTAAAATTTCAGCTTCTCCAGAATCAGAGACAACATCAGGAATTGAACCAAAAACTGACTTTTCATTAGATACAGTAGATTGATCAGCAACCTTGCTCTTTCTTTTTAAAGGCGATATCTCCTCTTCAATTTCTTCAGGAGCATTGAATCTGTTATCCGGAGTCAGTACAAGAGATAGTGGAGTTTTCTTCTTTTCATTCTCAGAAACATCTTTTAACTTGATTCCACTAGATCTTGTCTGCCTTGTACTTGTTTGAGCAGGTATTCTTCCTCTACCTCTGTATCTTCCTCCTCTGCCTCTTCCTCTTTTTGCAGCAGGAGCTTCATTTTGTCTTGCAATCTCTTCAAGAATCCTGTTCTGTTCTTCTAAGAACTCATCAGTAGTCATGTTTGGATTCTCTCCAGTAGTTAAGATAAGCGCCTTCTCAGCATGATACTGTTGAACTCTTTTATCTTTATGAAACAATTTAAGAACACGACCATCCCCAGTGTCAAGTTCATGAAACAGATTAGCAGCATCTTCATCCTGTTCCACATACACATCATTCTCAGGAATGGTTGACAAAGTTTGACCAGGTGTCATGAACTGTTCTTCTGTCAGACTCTGAGATTGTACCATTGTTGTCACTATCTTCTTACCAGATCTAAAAACATGAGTTGAGTGCCTAGTTTGAGTATTAGATTGACTTCTCTTTGTTACTAAAGCAGCATCAGAGGTTTCAACTTTATGTGACTTAGCACCACCATCATTTCCAGAAATATCATCATCCTCTTGTACAACTGGATTAGGTGAGCATTTTGTTTTGACTATCTTCTCCCCCTTTTTGACATCAGAATCCTCATCAAGAAAGAAAGATAAGATTAGTTTGAGAGTTTCTTCAATATTATCGACCTTAGAAGACAAGGTATCAACTTTAGTTTCTACAGATTTCATCCTTGCATTAACGTCAGTAGTTAAACATTTAAGCTGCGAAGCAGATGCAACTTCAGAATGATCCTTAAGAAAACGAGCATGAAACTGATCATTATTCTTCTTTACAGAAGCAATCTCATCTTTCAGTCCCTTTGTCAAGATAGTAGTAGTCTTCAGATGATCCTTGAGATCAGAATTAGACAACTTGGAAGCTAGATGCTGGGAATGAAAGAGAGCATTGGTGAAGTTGATAGAAGCAGTAGGCTTATTCCATTCAGTATCCCATTCATACCTCCTTAGAACTTGAATATGATCAGGAATAACATTGCTGAATTCACCCTTGTTACTGCAAGATTCTGGATACTTGCTTGAGGAAGCCTGAGCCTGATTACCAGAACGTAGACTTGCTCTTACAGCTGCCTGAACATGAAGTGCTTCAACATAATCAACATCATCATCAGGATCATCATCAGGAATCTTATCATCAATATTCTCATCAGGATGCATAACACCTTTCATTTTCAAGTCACCAGTAAATGTAGCTGGTGAATCCTGATGACCTGCAGGTAAAATAGTAACATTTCCTAAATCTCTCGTTTCTTTTAAAGTGATCTCATCACTTCTCACAATGTTACCTAAGTTACTATCAATAGTAACTGCTACCTCACTAGAAGTTAACAACTTCTCACTCTGTTCTACCTCTCCTTTTGCCAGTGCAGGAGACTGCCTCTCATCACTCTTCTTTTTCTCTAAATGTTCACTCTCATTCTCACAAGAAAGGTTCTGACTCATCAAATGCAAAGAAATAAGAGGTTGCTGAGAAGAGTGGTCTGAAGTCATACAAATAGAGGTATCCCTTATATCAGGTCTATCTGTAATCATACTATCAGTAGTAAAGGAAGTAGAGAGAGAAGTGTTACCTGATACAGTAGGAATGAAGTCCATTGGCCTTGAAGAAATAGGCTCAACAAGAAGAGGAATACTTGGATCAGTAGTACTCTCATCAGGATTGACAACTGCAAATGTAGTATGACTTGCATTAGTATTGTCTACCAATGGTTCTTGTGTAATCTGAGGTTTTGAAGCTGCTTCAACACTTTGAGTCAAAGGTTCTTGTGTGCTTCCCTCAAATGCAGTGTCAGTGATCACTTCATCACATTCAGCAATGTGCAAATCAAGGTTGTTAAGTCGACAAGTCGAGCCTCCACGCCCGAGGACCTTGGAATTGACTAGTCGACAAGTCGCCCGACTAGTCGTAAAAAGTCGTAAAAAGTCGACAAGTACCTTATTTAATCTAAATATTATATATAATATAGGTTAGCATACTTAATTTCATAGTTCAAATAAAAACTAATAGATAATAAATTCAAGTACCCAAAGTCAAACATCTCTAAGCAAATAAAAACATAATTAAAGAGTTAAATCAACTAAACAAACACAATCATGCATAGTCATCCATCTCGGAATCATTTCCATCTCCTTGAGTATTCTCCTCCGGTGGTACACCATAATCATCTTCCACCTCCTCATCATCGAAAAGAACATTGTCTTCATCCTCATTTTCCTCTTCTTCATCAATAGGATCTTGTGTCGAACTAGTGTTGCGTCGAGTATAGATAAGGGTGGAAGTGGAACCACCTCTAGCTCTCCTAGGCAAATTACGTCCCTCAAGTGATTCGGATGCACCCGAGGCTATATCCACCGCTTCCCAAAACCTATCCTCAATGCCCGTCCACTCATTAGCCCAATCCAAGTCTTCAAATACAAGTGGATCAAATTTCGTTCCTTGTTCCCGCCTTTTTTTGAATCTTGAATCTATCTTTCGGTTGTATTGGACATACACCAAGTCATTCAAACGTTGGTGTTCCAACCTATTCCTCTTCTTCGTATGTATCTAAATTAATTAAATGTAATTAGGCCAACAATAGTAGAAATAGTTGCAATTTGGCAATTAACACTTTGAAAAAAAGTAGGCACTTACAAACTCAAATGTACTCCAATTGCGTTCACAACCGGAAGATGATGCACACAAACCAACAATACGCTTTGCAAATGATTGAAGCTCAGTTGCACGGCCTCCATATGCATCCCACCAATCAACTAATATAAAAAGAAGAATAACACAATATAAGTATTTTTTATTTTATCAAGTAACTAATTACTAATATGAAATTCATGAAATTTTGAAATGAACTTACGAGGACTTTTTGACTTTCTATGCTCAATTGCCATCTCCCTTGCAAAGCCTTCCCGAGTATTTTTGTATGCATCGGCATAGTCACTTATTTTGTTCCTTGTATCCCTATCATTGACCATCTTCTCAAGCACATCATTGAAGTCTTCTCTTAGTCGGGAGGCATAGTCAGGATCATTATCAAGAAGATCAAAGTACTTCCAGGGATTAAGAAACAAAGCAGCCCCATGTAATGGTTTTCCCATTTGATTTTTCCAACGATCCTCAATGATCTTCACTACTTTGTTCCGGATTGCATTTTTTCCACTTGCAAATTTCTTCTTGACTTCTCCCTTTGCATAATCAATAATAACTGCAATCTCTGCCAAAGCAGGCCTTTCATCACCATCGGCAACACGCAACACTTGAAGAAGTGGCAGTGATGCATCTACACAATCTGCTACATTACTCCAAAAGACTGATGAAAGAACAATATCACAAACTTTTCTTCCATTTTTTGTTCTTGATAACTTTGACCTTGTCCAATCTAACCCACAAAACAAGAAACGCAATGGTTCCTGTTTTTTTCCCAAACTATCCAATGTAAGAAAAGCAGTGGCAAACCTCGTAGCTCCAGTCCTCACTAGGTCCCTCCCACGAGTCTTCTCCCTCATAGCATCAAGAACACGCCCGTGCCTATAGATAAATGTAGTCAATCTCCTTGCCTGGTTGATTGTCTTCTTAAAGGTTGGAATTTTTCCAACATCCTCTAACATCAAATCAACACAATGCGCAGCACATGGAGTCCAAAACAAAGTAGGCATCCTGATCTCCAAAATATGACCAGCTAGCTTGTAGTTTGCCCCATTATCTGTCACAACTTGCACAACATTTTTCTCACCAATTTCCTTTATCTTGCTTTCAAGCAAGTTGGCCAACATTTGTGCATCATGTGATTCGCTTGAAGCATTAACCGAGCCCAAGAAGAAAGTGCCTTGAGGACTGTTAGCAAGGAAGTTTATGAGACTCCTTCCTCGTCTATCCGTCCACCCATCAGTCATAAGAGTGCATCCATATCTCTTCCAAGCCTTCTCATGCTTCTCCTTCAACTTTTCTGTCTCTTCTTTTGCTTTTTGAAGTAGAGGCACCCTCAATTCATGATATGTTGGAGGCTTCAAACCCGGTCCATATTGACCAATAGACTCAACCATCACCTCATAGCTCCTAGAGTGTGCGGCATTGAAAGGAATACCACATTCATAAAAAAAATTTGCAATATGCATATGCACTCTTTCTTTCTCTTCCTTAGTCCTTAGGCGATTTTCCAAAGTGCTTTGACTTGCTCCTTTAGCATGTCTATCTTCAACAACCTGTTCCGGGGTCTTTGCATACATCATTGAGGCAACTGATTTGCTACTGGCAGCTGGTTTTTTGAAGTTAAATGGCTGGGCAGCAGCCTTGCCTTTGCTCCCGGTGGTTGATTTTGTGCTTTGGAGAGTATTTGAGGCTGCTGTGGATGGTATCTCTTCAACATCATCATCACTGTTCTCTTCAACTTGCTGGGTAGGCTTCCTCTTTTTCTTACTTTGAATAAAATCATCCATTTCCTTGGCAATTTCTTTGGATGTTTTGGAACATTTGATAATATCCGGAAAGCCACCGATTAAGTGCTGCTTAAATCGGTTAATGCCTCCATGATTTGTATTCCCGCAAAGAATACACTTAATCACATCTTTATTAATTTCCGGAGTTGGCCAAAATGCATACTTCCAACCCGGATCATTCGATTTTGCTTTTCTTTTAGGATCTTTAGCCAACTCCCTCCGGCTACTTTCGGTTTCCGTCTCCATCGTTTATTTTTCTGCACAAAAGAATTTATGAACTCATTTAGAAAAGTAAAATTGATTGTATACACTGTAGGTGCAAAATTCAAGAGGTGATACAACAATTATGTGCAGTGAGCAAGCAAGAGGCAGTGAGCAAGCAAGAGGCAGTGAGCAAGCAAGACTGCACGAGGCAGACTACAATTTTAATTAACTGTGCAAAATTATAATCAACTGCAATGTACAAAATTTGTATACAACAAATTTTATTAATTTTATTAACTGTAAAGATGCAAACTGTAGTTCAGATTGTTAATGTTCAGGTTTTTATACATGTTAATGTTCAAAATGTTTAATTTTAATTTTTCAAAAAGAAGTAAAAGAATAATTTAAAAAATCACAAGTAAAATCAAATAAAAATATGATTTGAATGTAAAAGAATGAAATCAAATAAAGGAAACAAAATTAAAAGTGATAAAATTTCAAAAATAATTTGTTTTATGTAAAAAAGTTAATTAAATAAGTAAAAAAATTAAAAAAAAATAATTTTTTGGTCTATATAAAGTAACAGTAGGGAACGGGGATGAAATAAGAACAAACCCAGCCCATGTATATACACATATACATACAGAATAGACACATCGAGAAGAAGAAAAAAAAGAGATGAAAGAAGAAGAAATAGATGAAGGACACGAAGAAACAGATGAAGGAGAAGAAGAAAAGCTTACCGGAATACTTAATCGGAGTTCTCTTCGCCGGAATCGGTGCTAATCGGAGCTCTCACCTGGTCTTGTATTTCTTTCTTTTTCTCAGCCGCTTTCACCCTCTTTCAGTCCTCCTTTCTTTTTGATCTAAAAAACCGTGACTTTGCAATACAAAAACCTAATTTTTATGAGTTGGGTCGGATCTGGGTCGGGTTCCGGGTCGGGTTCTGGGTCGGGTCCGGGTAAAAACCCATGGACGCCAGAACACACAAGTCGGGAAACGATGTTTTGTTCAATGTCGACTTTTCGACTAGTCGACGACTAGTCGCGACTAGTCGCTCGACGTGACAACCTTGGTGCAAATCATGAGCAGCTTTATCTGCCAGACTTTTAGCTAAGTCAAATTCAATTTCAGAAGCCCCTTGAGCATTGTCAGGAAACTCCCCTGCTGATGTGATTTTGCCTGCATCTTCACTTTGAGAAGATGGTTCTTGTGGGGCAGGAATATTATTGTCTTCACCTTCCCTTTGAGAAAGTGGTTCTTGTGGGACTATTCCTTCAGAAATGTCTGCAATAGCTGCTGAACTCCTTTGAAGTTCAGGTTCTTGTGGGCTTGATCCTTTCAGAGGTGACATAGTAGTCCTCTATTTCTTCTGTCTATGAAAGACATTTGCTTCAGCAGTTTTCTTTTCAAGTGGTGAAGGTTTGAAACCCAACTGAGTAGCAATAGCATTTACTTGATCAACAGACATCTCAATAATTCTTCTCTTCGGAGATACAGGTGCTGGAGAATCAGAGATCTCAACAGCCTTCACAGGCAAATTATCAGGAGTAGAGATGTCAGGAACTGATGGTCCATCTTGATTAGTAGATACATCAGGATTGCTCTCCATAGCATCAGTAAGATTCTGTAATTCTATAGGAACAACAAATTTGCCTTTGTTGATTAATCTTCTTCTTTTCTTTGGCTTCTCAGAGACAGCCACTTCTTTAGTTTCAATAGCATCAGTCCTTTTCTTCATCAAAACTGATATTGGCATTGTGTCATCATCAGAATCAGAATCAAAATCAACTCTCTGATTTACTTTCCTCTTTACTCTTGTTTCTAAATTCAGGCCAGATGCACCCAGGACCCCTTGTTCACCCCCTTGTAACTTCATTTGAGAGTGAGTTGGAGTGGAGAAATCCTTTGATCCTGATTGCCTCTCAGACACATCAGATCTAGCTAATTTCTTTGGTTTTACAACTGATGCCTTTTGTGAGACATCAGAGGTGGTTGACTGTTTAGAAGAGTGTTTGGGTTGTGTGCTTTTGTCAGGAATAGGATGTGTAAGATCCTGTCCCATAGCACCAGTTGCTGGGCCATATTGAATAGGCATTCTCTGTCTTAAAAGAGACCATACTTCATCAGGAATGTATGGAGTTCCATCAAACCTATTTGCTTTATCAGAATTGATTAGACTCTTTATATTGTTTTCTGAGATTTTACATATAGGCAAAATTGTATCATTCTCAAAAACAGCATGAGGACATAAGTGAGAGAATATTAATTGGAAAAATCTAAGAAAGCAAACATAACCACATTTATCTGCTTTTCTTTCACTTAATGCCTTTAGTATAAAAGACCCATAATCAAATGAGAGATCATGAATTAGAGAATACCCAATTTTGGCTGAACCTGTGGGTAAAGCATCAAAATTTGACACTTTATTCAAGAAACATCTGCTGATAGTGTCAAAGAAGAAATTTCATTCCTTCTTAAGCTTTGTTCTGTATAGCTCTCCAAACTTCTTTGGTGCTCCATTGTAACCCAAACTTACAACATACTCAAGGAGTCTTGAATCAGGAACTTTGAATACCGGCTTACCAATAATTGATGGTAAGTGTAGAACTTCAGCGACAATCTCAGGAGTCACATAGTATGTAACATTATTATACTCAAAGCTCATTTGAGGCTTTTCTGATGAAAGTCCTTTCCCAAAGACACTTGTGTTCCAAACCTGCATTACAGACTGAAAAGATATCTTGGCAGGTTGGGTTAGAGCATAATTTATTTGGCTTGAGGCCAAAAAGTCCTGTATAATGTGGAAATCATTGGGCAAGTCCTGATGATCTAGAGCTGCAGTGAAGTTATTTGTGTTAAACGTAACTCCATTGATTACGACCTTGCTGTTAATGAAAGATGATTTTTCCATTGAAATTGCAAACACGAGAGTTGTGCTAATTTTGAAATTAGGGTTTAAGAGTGCAGAGATAGAGAGATGATGTTTTACTGATAGATTTGAGAATAATAAATCAATTAAAAAACTAAATTGATATTTAGAAAATACTAATGATTTCTCAAAAACAGGTGTCAGTAATCTATTTGTGCATACTTGAGTAATGGACCAAATTACGTGAGAGAGTGGTGATGATTGCACGCGTCACGACTTACCATATGTAACTATATGTATTGATTGAGTGAAACACACGCGCTCGTATTATTTGAGGAATAAGATTGTGATTAAAATAAAACAAGGTAATTTGTTTTAAATAAAGAAATTTAAAACATCACAATCAAAAAATACCTGGTACTTACACCAGAAATATGAATCGTTTCATATTCTCGTTTCACCCTTCTCTATTTAATCCTAGAGACTTGTCCACTTACTTTTTTTAACTCTTCTCCTGCTTCTTCTCTCCTGCAAACCAAAAGCTTTTCTTGCAAAGTTTCTCAGTACAGAGATGGCAAAACTTACCATCAAAGAAAAGAATCTTCATCTCGTCGAGAAAAGAGATATCTTCAGTTATACTCGTGAAGAGTTTGATACTTTCGACTGGGAAAGACAACTTGAGACTCTCTGGTTGCAGATGGATGCAGGTCTCGAGGAAATCAAAAAGGAAAAACCTGCAAAAGTGATTGACATCGATGCTGCCCTTCAAGCAACATTAGCATGGATTTCATCTAAGGCATCCTCATCCAACTCCATCAACCACTGTTAATGAATATGTCACCCAAAATAACCTTATCCCTGTCAACCTCCACCCAAACAAAGTGGCAAAGATGGGATCTGGGATGGCTACTAACAATGGAGTGATTTGGACTTTATTTTCTGTTGAATAGATTAGTAGATAGAGAACAAAAAGATGTAATCTTTGAATGTAATCTCTTTCTTATTATCAATGAAAACTTCAGTTTCTCTATTCTATTCAATGTTTTCCTGATTTATCATGTTATGAACTAAGGTACAATCTGAGAAATATGAGGACTAATTAAAGTAATCACATTATCATGAATTCAATAACATTAATCATAGATTGAATCAGGAAATTGAAATAAAACGAAGACAGTTAGATTCTGAACATAATACTGATAATCGAACCGTCGCATCAGGATTCGACGTTGACCACTGTCAGGATTGACTTTCCATCAGTATTTACAAGTCGTCAGTATTTGATGACTTCTTTCTTTCAAGAACTCCCACAGTTTACCATTCCAAGTTCGTTCACCAACTTTGTAAAAGTAGTCTCATGTAGTGGCTTGGTGAATATATCAGCTAACTATTGATCAGTAGAGACAAAATGAAGTTCAATTGTCCCTTCCAGTACTTGTTCTCTTATGAAGTGATACCTGATACTGATGTGCTTAGTAAGAGAATGTTGAACTGGATTTCCTGTCATGGCAATAGCACTTTGGTTATCACAATAAATAGGTATTTTTGAAAATGACAAACCATAGTCCATTAGCTGATTTCTCATCCACATGATCTGAGCACAACAGCTTCCAGCAGCAATGTACTCAGCTTCTGCAGTTGATGTGGAGATAGACTTTTGCTTTTTACTAAACCAAGAAACTAGTCTTCCACCAAGAAACTGACAACTGCCTGAAGTACTTTTCCTGTCTATTTTGCATCCTGCAAAATCAGCATCTGAGTAACCACATAAACTAAAGTCTGATTCTCTAGCATACCAAAGACCGAGAGAAGAAGTGCCCTTAAGATATCTGAAAATCCTTTTCACTGCAATGAGATGTGGTTCCTTGGGGTTTGCTTGAAATCTTGCACATAGACAGGTTGCATACATGATATCTGGTCTGCTAGCAGTTAGATATAAGAGTGAGCCGATCATCCCTCTGTAGTTGGTTACATCTACCTCTGTTCCTTGATCAGGATCAAGCTTTGTAGCTGTAGCTATAAGAGTTGAAGTTGTAGAGCTATCTTGCATGTTAAACCTTTTCAGCAAATTCTTTGTATACTTTGACTGATTGATAAAAATCCCATCATCAGTCTGTTTAACTTGCAAACCTAAGAAATAGCTCATTTCTCCCATCATATGCTCATTTGATATCTAGACTGCATTAGCTTTGAAAACTTCTCACACAGCTTAGAGTTAGTTGACCCAAAAATGATATCATCAACATATATTTGAACTAACAGCAAATCCTTACCATGATTCAAATAAAATAAGGTTTTATCAATTGTACCTCTATTGAATCCACTTTCAAGTAAGAATTGAGCCAGAGTTTCATACCAGGCTCTTGGAGCTTGCTTTAGTCCATAAAGTGCTTTATCCAGTCTATAGACATGATCTGGATATCTGGGATCAATGAAGCCAAAAGGTTGCTCAACATATACCTCCTCTTCCAATTCTCCATTGAGAAATGCACTTTTCACATCCATCTGGAATACTTTGAACTTCTTGTGGGCTGCATATGCTAGAAAAATTCTGATGGCCTCTAGTCTTGCAACAGGAGCAAAAGTCTCATCATAATCTATTCCTTCCTGTTGAGAATACCCCTTTGCTACTAGCCTTGCTTTATTCCTCACAATAGTGCCATCTAAATCTGTCTTGTTTCTGAATACCCACTTTGTACCCACAATAGACCTACCCTTTGGCCTTGGTAGTTGGTACTAGTTTCCAGACTTCATTTCTTTCAAACTCATTCAGTTCTTCTTGCATAGTTGTTACCCAATCAGCATCCTTAAGTGCATCTTCAACTTTCTTAGGCTCCTCCTTTGACAGAAAGTTATTATATAAACATTCATTCTGAGTTGCACTTCTTATCTTAACACCTGCTTCAGGATTCCCAATAATTAAATCAGGAGTATGACTTTTAGTCCATTTCCTTGCTGATGGTAAGTCATTTCTTGAACTGGATGCTCCCCCTGGATTGGTGTTATCTTCAAAAGAACTAGAATTGCTAGAATCTCCCCCTGAGATAGTGCTATCTCTCCCTGATATACTGTCAGGATTGTCACTTGAATCTGTTTCTGATGAGTCTCTACTTGATGTTGGAGTTGTATCAGTACTGGTGATGTCTTGCTCTTGCTCCCCCTCAACATTTGCATTATTTGAGTCATCATCAGTAACTGGTGTTCGATCAGGAATTGATCGATCGTCAGGATCTGACAAAGTATCAGTATCTGTCATGACTTCATCAGAATTCTTGGTAGCTTCATTTGTAAAGATCAAACTATCATGAGAGTCTTCTATAATCCCTGTTATCTTTCTATCATCAAAAGATACATTAATAGACTCCATGACTGTCTTTGTTCTTAGATTGTAGACTTTAAAGGCTCTTGTTGTTGGATAGCCAATAAAGATGGCCTCATCAGCTTTTGTCTCAAATTTTCCTAGCTGTTCAGGATGAGGTCTTAGAACAAAGCACTTGCAGCCAAACACATGTAAATGCTTCAAACTTGGCTTCTTCATTTTAATCATCTGATAAGGAGTCACACCATGTCTGTTGATTAAGGTGATGTTCTTAGTGTAGCATGCTGTGTTGACTGCTTCTGCCCAGAAATATGTAGGTAGTTTAGCTTCCTCCAACATAGTTCTGCCAGCTTTAATAAGAGTCCTGTTCTTTCTTTCAACTACTCCATTTTGCTGAGGTGTGCCAGGAGCAGAGAATTGTTGAACTATTCCTTTGTATTTGCAGAACTCTTCCATTGTTGAATTCTTGAATTCAGTCCCATTATCACTTCTCAGAATCTTGACTTTGTATTTTGTGCCAGTTTCAATGAGCCTTACATGGTCCAGCAGTATTTCAGTAGTTTCATCTTTTCTGTGCAGAAAATAAACCCAGGTAAATCTAGTATATTCATCAACAATGACTAGAGTATACCTTTTCTTACTAATGGACATAATATTCACTGGTCCAAACAAGTCAAGGTGAAGCATGTGATATGGTTCATCAATTGAGGATTCAGATTTACTCTTGAATGATGTCCTTCTCTGTTTAGCCTTCTGACAAGCATCACAGAGTCCATCAGGAGTATACAATGCCTTTGGTAATCCTCTTACCAAGTCTTTCTTAACCAACTCATTTATATTGTTGAAGTTGAGATGAGAAAGCTTCTTATGCCAATTCCAACTTTCATCTACAGAAGCTTTGCTGATGAGGCATGTAGCTGGATTATCTGTATTGGTGTGAATGTTGGCTTCATAAATGTTACCATGTCTCTGACCAGTTAATGCAACCTTCCCTGAAGATTTGCTGATAACTTCAAAATGAGTATCATTGAAATTGACACGATAACCTCTGTCTGTGATTTGACTAACACTTAACAGATTGTGTTTGAGTCCTTTCCCCAGAGCTACTTTTTCAATGATGACATTTCCAATTACAATACTGCCATATCCCAAAGTTTGTCCAATGTTGCCATCTCCATAAGACACAGTTGGGCCAGCCTTCTCCTCAAATTCTGATAGCAAGGTTTTGTCTCCAGTCATGTGCACAGAGCATCCACTATCCATGACTAACACATTTTTCTTTTTACACTGCAATCAGAATCACAAAGAACTCAGTTAGAATTTTTAAGAACCCACACTTGTTGGGTTCTCTTTTCATGCAACTTAACATTTTTAGCAGCAGAAGGTTTTCTTGTAAAAACACCTTCATCAGGATTGAATCCATCAGAATTAGTCCTTTTCTTAACAGATGCATGCTTAGTGTTCAAGCTCTTTATTTTTCCAAAATTTGCACTTTTATTGAACTTAGGCAAAGGCTCATAATAATTATAATACAAATTATGGTATTCTTCACATGTATAAATAGAATGCCATTCACTGCCACAATGGAAACAAGGATTCTGTGGTTTATAAAATACTGATCTATTCCTAATATCAGACTTAGGAACTACAGTAGCCTTCTTTTTACTCCTTCTGCAGTCAATAGCAAGATGATTAGAGTTACCACAGTTAAAGCATACTTTCCTTGGTGCATTTGGAATATACTTATAATTATTCTCCTTGTTTATTCCAATTTTACCATTCATGTTACTTTTGACAGTTGGAGCTTTCTTCCTATCTGTTACTTCACAGATTCTATCCCTTAATTGTTTCTTAGACAAAAGACCTACATTCTTGTTTTTGACAGTTCTAGTCTCAGAATGATGTGTAGAAGTGGATCCCTTATCTGAAGTAGATTTGGGATTTTCTGGATACACATAATTAACAGGTTTTAATTTGGTTTTAGTACTGTCTGTGACATATCTGTAGGTTTTTGGATTTGTTGAGTCATCAACTATAACTCTTCTTGGATTTGATGAAACAACCTTTTCTTTGTCTTTTTTCTCATTCTCTGGCTTATAACCTAGACACTCTTTCCAGTTTTTATCAGTAATAATCTCATGAGTTTTTGTTCCAGAATGTGTCCAGGTTCTGAGATTTTCATTTGCCTCTTTAAGTTGCATTTCAAGTTCATTACATTTAAACTCTATTTCAAGTTTCATATGTTTAGCATTATCACATTCTGCTTGAACTTCCTTCAAGAAAATTAACTCAGCTTCTAGATGATCATTTCTCTTAACAACCTCTGCCATTTCAGATTTTATTCTAGTATTTTCAAGAGATTGACTCCTAAAACTAATATGCAGAGATTTTAAAAAAGATCTTAGCTCAGAGACATTATTAGTATCAAAATCAAACAAAATTTCAGATACCTTATTTTCACCAGCAGAAGTCTCATCAGTTTTGGCCATCAAAGCATAATTCACTTTTTCTTCTTCAGAGTTAGATGATGAGTCCATCCAATCCTTGCTTGAAGAAATGAGAGCTTTGGTTTTGGTCTTCTTGCACTCAGTTGCAAAGTGACCCATTTCATCACAGTTATAGCATCTGATTTTTGACTTGTCAAATTTGCTGCTTTTATCTTCTTTCTTCTTGTACCTGTCTTTGTCAGCATTGGAGGTTCTCTTCTGAAATTTCCCTTGCTTCCTAGCCTTTCTGAACTTCATCTTCTTAAAGCCCTTGACTATCATAGCAACCATTTCCATTATATCAGAGTCATCATCAGTATCAGAATCAGACTCAGTATCAGTATCTGATGATGAGTCATCAGGAATTGACTTTTCCACTCTACTCTTTCTGCTAGAAACCTCCTCAGCTTTTCCCTTTGATTTTGATTCAACATTCAAAGCAACAGATTTTGTCTTGACATTCTTCTTATTCTTTCTTTGTTGAACCTCAAGATCATAAGTTCTAAGCATCCCATAAACTTCATCAAGAGACAACATCTTCAAATCATATTGATGCCTTATGATTGAAGCTTGAGTATCCCACTCCTCAGTTAGAGCTCTGAGAAACTTGGTGTTTGAGTCCTCTGGATCATACTCTTTGCCAACTAGTGATAGATTGTTCAGTAATGTCAAAAATCTATCATACATATCAGTAAGGCTTTCATCAGATTTAGCATCGAACTGTTCATACTCCTGAATCAACAGAGCCCTTCTGTTTCTTTTGATAGATTCAGTACCTTGGCATTGAGTTTCCAAAGTATCCCAAATTTCCTTTGCAGTCTTGCATGCTATTATCCTGTTTGACATGACATTATCAAGACTGTTATGCAAAATATTTTTTACCTTTGCATCTTTGAGTACTTGAGCCTTTTCCTCTGTCGTCCACTCACTCTTTGCCTTAATGACATAGTGTTCAGCAACAGTCTCTGTTCTTGCAACTAATCTTGTTGGAAGAAATGGTCCATCATTGATCCTATCAAGATAGTCTGGATCAGTTGCTTCCAGATACATCAGCATTTTCACCTTCCATGTTGGATACTCAGTTTTCTTGAGAATTGGAATTTTGATGCTTTCATACTTGCTTGTCGACATCTTAAGATCGTTTCTGATTAATATTAATCAGTTTAGCTCTGATACCAATTGTTGCCCAGTAAATAACAATTGTAGAAGGGGGGTTGAATACAATTGTATAGATTTTCGACTTAATAACACAAGTATGAATCAATAACAGCTTTATTAATTCTGATATAAAACTGTTATAAACTCTCTTAAGAAAACCTTAAGTTCTTAAGAGCTGCTAGGTTACAAGATAACTCGTGTATACGATTACAATCATGTAAAACCTAAACTGTGTTTATATATTGTACACAGCTCCTCTATCAATTACAAGATATATCAAATCAATTACATACGACTCTTAATACATATCTTGAATGATAGCTGCATTCCTATAATTTAGGAACCGACAAATCAATCTTCCCATAATCTCTTGACTAATGTAAATCTGCTTGTAATCCTGACCTACTCAAATACTGACGTTGTATTACTGATGACGTCAGCATCAGTATCTGATCAGTAACGCCCAGATCCTGATCATCACTTGAATCAATATTTAACAAACTCTTTCTTGTTGTTGTTAGTCATCTTGGTGCCCAAATCATAGGACGTAAGTTGGACGCCAAGGAATTGACTCCTTAGACCGTTGAATGCAAACTGCTTCCTGGTCAATCACCTATTCAGGCAACCATCCTCTGCAGAGATTCCAAAGACAGATGACTTGTCTGGGCACCACTGAACATTAATCAAGCATTTCAGTCAACTTATTATCTATAATAGTTATTTAAAAACCATAGCTGAACAAATATAAATAAAAAAAAACCAAGAGGGAACAGAATAGCTAGAAAAGACAATATTATGCCCAGTAAGGAGGGCACAGACAGCATCATGATGCTATTAATTAAAGGGCCAACATCATGATGCCCTGATTAAACAGAGCAGAAGGCTCATATACTTCATTTATAAACAATGTTTAATCTGGCACACACTTGTTACGGAAGGTTTTAAACTAGGTGAGCAAGCAGATAATATGAGATAAAACTTCAGCTAATGCCATCAAAGTATATTACAGCTACTCAGTCCACCTTTTAAGACTACAAGGCAACATTATTTGTTATTTCTACTCAGCATCCTGATAAGTGGATTTTATATCCACTTGGAGCATTCTAAATCGGCTTAAATTGATTGTCTTGGACTCAAGTTTCTTGTAGTTTTGATGTGTATTTCTTAGTTGTGCAGATTTAAGAGAATGTTGATTAAGGTGGATGCTTCTATCGTTTTTGGAGATTTAATTGATTAAAATTCGGATTTTCTGGGAAGGCTGCGCAGCTTACACTGTTTTGGCCATATCTGGAGTTCTGTAAGTCCGTTTTCAGCGATCTTACTGCCCACGCGAAGCTTGAGAGATTTTTTATAACCTGGGATAGGAATCACGTGCAAGTAATGTGCTGAATTAAATCGCGCGCGTGTTCTATGAGAAGCCATGCAGAAAAATTCCAGTTTTGCCCTTTTCAAGTTTTAATTGTATTTTGGGCAGTTTTTAGCACCTTAATTAAATTCTAATTGTATTAGAAGGAAATTTCTTGCTGGGCAAGAGATCTAGAGCCTATTTAAACACATCTAAGCATTGTAATATAGATATCATAGTTTTATTATTGTAACCAGCTGAGATCTGCAAGAAAAAAAAGGAGAGAAGGATTCAACGCTCGGTGACAAGCAAGGATCTAGATCTACTTCATCTTTTGTATACGTTGGATTATAGATTTTTTTTCTGAACTCTTTATTTTTATATTATTATTACTTCTTTCTTCCATATCTTGTTTATTATCATGTTTTCATCAAATCCCATGACGATGAACAGTTCAATTATGGGTTAATCGTTGTCATGGGATTCTAACGGAGTTATTTATGGAACTTAGTATCTTGATGCTTTAAAGATCTGTGTGTGGCGTATAATTGATATCCTCGTATGGTTATGCATAATAGATAGATGCGTCGCGAACATCTAATTTGTTAATCACTTGTAAAGTGAAAGTGGATCTTGAGATTTAGAACTTGCCATGCTAGCATAGGTTCATAATTGTTTATCAATATGATTTGTGGTGTGAGATGAAAATACTTATACTGCCCTGTGTGATCTTTATGGATAACTTGTTCTTCAACCGTTATGTTTTCAAATTCTATAGACATATAGGGTCTAAGCATAATTGGTGTCTATTCATCTTCTATCTCTTTTGTGGATGTATGTTTAGTTTGGTATGCGTATGCTGACAGGTAGCGTATACTTGTTTCGTGTTATCCGATCAGATATCAAAACCATTGCACATAGTGATTAAAGGCGTCAGATCTAAGGGAAGTATTTAATGAAGTTAGGATCCCATGTTTATTCTTATATAAGTAATTCAATTTTAATTCTTGTCAATTAGTTAATTCTTAGATTTATAATTTGCACTTTAGTTTAATTTAGATAATCAAACCCAAATTTGTTACTTTTCTTAGTAGTGAATTAAAACCATACATTGTTGCATAGGCATATTTACTGAATAGAACCATAACCAGATCTCTGTGGAACGAACTTAATTTATATTACTTGTGACTACGTGCGCTTGCGTAATTTTGAGTTAACAAGTTTTTGGCACCGCTGCCGGGGATCATCGGTGTTTTTATTTTAGTTTATGTGCATGTCATCAGTGGTCGTTAGCGTTCACTGACTCGGATTCTTACTTAGTTTATTTGATTCGTGGTGTTTCAGGTACTTAAGTTTGTATGCGAACTCGCTTACAAGCTCCACTACACCATATATTGGCTATAGCAACCAGAATTTAGAAAAATAATAGAAAACCATTGCTATTGGTTAGCATTTTCAGATGAGTTTCTATAAAGTAAGATGTACCGTAACGCTTTTTAAAAACCATTACAATAGAGTTTAAAAAGTCCAAAAGTTGGAAGCTATTGCAATGCTTTTAGATCGCAGTTGCTATAGATAACATAAAAACCCACAAGTTTTAGGCGGGCTACCAAAAGTATTGAGCGGGCTTCTTAAAAAATTGGGCGCTCAAGTAAATATACTAAAAAATAAAGAAGCGGGGCAATAATTAAGGACATATCAACAAAGCTCTCAGACGCACAGACGCAGAGACACACAAACATACACTCTCAAACACAAACAAACTCTCTAAGTAAGAGTATTGAAATCGAAGACCAGAAGCTCGAATACCAGAAGCTCGAAGTTTAAATTTGGGAGATTAAAGCTCCAACATACCGGTATGTTCATATCGATTTTGGGTTTTTTTGTCGAAATCAATTTTTTTATTTGGGGCTTAATTTATTGTTTAAAATTCAATTTTTTGTTTGTCTGTGAGCTAATACCGATTTTGTATGTTCATGTTTTGTGTTTTGTATGTTTATGTTTGGGTTATGTTAATTGTAGATTCAATTAGGGTTTATGTTAATTGTCAATTCAGCTGTTAATACTATGTGTAGCTGTTAATACTATATGTGTGCTGTCAATTTGTGTTTCCAATAATGCTTATAAAACAACCCTTCTTGTGTACTTGCTTAAATTTATGGTTAATTTTGGGTTTGTACGGACCAGAGCAGGGGTTGTTCATACTTAGGAAAGCCTTGTTGTAAAGTAAAAGCATATTGACATATACCTAAACTTAAGCATAAACTAGAGCAATTTCATTCAATTTTGAAACAAAGAAGGGTAGGGGTTCAGGATGACCTGTTATGATTGTGTACGAAAGCCTGTGAAATGATTGTTTCTTGAGTCGACTGTGTAACATATACAATGACAAAAATACTAATTTGCCTTGTATTGTAGGTTTTTATGTCGACTGTTGGCATATGTTGGTGTAAATCAAATGGCTTTGTTTCTGTTCTGTTTCATTGCAGCAGTTTCAAGGGTACAAGTTGTTTCAAACTCCCTTGGTACCTTTGCGATGCTACTGGTCTTACTCCTTGGTGGATATAGTCGCTAAAGTTAGGCTACTTTGAATCTTATACTATCTCTCGACCTTACACTTACTAAATTTTTAAGATTTATATTACTAAATTTACATAATCGTAAGATAGATTTTTTTTATATGTTGCAGATGACATAGTATCATGGATGAAATGTGGTTATTATATTTCTCCATCAATATGAACCATGGTGATTTCCAATTCCCATAATACAGTATTAGTTGTGACCACTGGCTATAACGCTATTCGCCACAGTGCCAATGAAATGAGCCCTTACTAGGCTCTCAATGACTTTTTTTCTCAGACATCGTTAATTAAAATTATAAATTTTAACCACTAGCCATATTTTAAAAATAAATGAAAATTTATATTCACAAGTACTGTATTGAGAGTTGACATGCCACATGAGGCTGTCGTTGTGATTTGTAATTAAAACAATTTAGGTCACCTGAAGGTTGACCTATAATACTTACAAGTAGAAAAACAATTTAAAGTTCAAGCTTGACTATAATACGTGCATTGGCTAATTCCACATGTGAATTGTCTTGTATTTTTTCTCTGTAGAAACTCTGCAAATGGCTAGCTCAAATGTTATTAGCATTGGACTACTTGCATTCAAATTGAGTTCTTCACAGGGATCTTAAGGTCTATATCTACTTCTTTAGTAAAATCATCCCTTTACTTGCACCAATTTAATACGAGTTTATCTGTTCACAGTGTTCCAATATATTCCTCACGAAGAATAGCGATATTCGTCTTGGTAAGAAATCTACAGTAACTTTAAAAGACTAATTTGTTTCTATTCATTCACCATTCCTTTTCACTCTGCACCTTCTTGGACGAACAGGTGATTTTGGGCTAGCAAAGCTGTTGCACTCAGTTTTTTACAACACAAACTTTATATGTTTGCACCATCAGTGTAAGATTTTTACTAAAAATATAATATGTTTGATCAGGTTGCTGTATATTTGATATTGCTGCACACCAACCTCCATTCAGAGCATCGGTAAGTTCTGAGCTACTATATAACATGAACATTTTTCAGCCAAACTTAAACAAGTTTTAAGATATTCCTACTATTAACTATATTGAACAGGATATGACTGGACTTATTAACAAGATCAACAGATCCTCTTTCTCTCCACTGCCGATTGTATATTCCTTAACATTGTAAGTGTTTTCTTGTCTTACCCAACACAAAATCAGTTCTTTTGATATATTTAAGAGCTTAGTTCTTCTGAAGGGGTAGGATGGGTCAATGGAGGCCCAAAGAACTGTTCCAGATAACATGCATAAATGTAATTCAATTATTGAGGTTGCATCTGCTTCTAATTTTGGTTAAGGTTATGGCATTCATTTTAATGTCATTGGCTAAGGTTATGGCATCCATTTTAATGTCATGGAAATGCCCAGGATAATTTTCACCGTGCCACTTATTTCGACCTCTACTGAATTTTAATATAATTTTAATGTTATTTGTAGATTTATGTGTACTGTATTGGGAGTTGATTCACGGTAAAGGACACTGAATATTGGCATTTACAAGTAGAATCTTTTCTCATAAAGAATTCTACCTAATACGTGAGTCTGCACACATAGAAACTAACTATTACCATGTCTCTTATTACCATGCCTATCAATAAGGAATCTACCTTTTTTTCTAGCTAGATTAATCTGCATTCTGCCCTTAATATTTCCATAATAGTATATAATCTAAATACTATATAGTCGTCGAGAGATGAAAAGTACATATACTGATACTAGTACTCCATTAGCAGCAAAAAATTGGCATTAGTGTTTGAAATAAAAATATACTCACAGACAATGGTGAGAGAGGAGGATTAGAAGCAAATGACAAAAAACAAAAGCAAATATGCAAACAAACAATAATAGTGACAGAGCGAAGATTAGAAGGGCCAAAACAACTTTCTTGCTTTCACTCTCCCTCTTTATCTTTTCACTGTCCCAAATTCTTGCCCCTCTTGTACTATTATATGCGAAAATTTGTTTAAGAGTTACAACTACCTAGTGTGCTTGTGTTTCTTTAAGTACATTTTATTGACACTTATATATTATTGTTTTAGCTCCATCTTTTTTTAAGTTTTAAGATTTTCAAGATTTCATCTTCGTCCGGGGGTTCGGAATGTCAAGTCCTGAGATGATATCTCCTGTTAATACACTATACCTTTAAAAAATGTTGGTATTAGCAGGCTCTAATTTTTTGGTCATAATTGTGGGTTTATTTGTTGACAACCCTGTTGCTTTTGTAGGAGGATGGAAAAATCATCTAGACAGGAGATATATCTATAGCTAAACTTCTTGAGAAAGAAGGGTACAAAGCAGTTTCTACAACATAATGCAGGTATTGACATGTATTTATTTATTATGAAGCATGTTTCTGTATTACTGATACATAACATTATTGCAGAGGGATTGAAACACTCTAAATTCATCGGATACTTCTCTACATCTATGGATAGGCAGAAAAAACCATTGCCAAGTTAAATGGAGATGGAGCAGATTCTTGAGCAAATTTTTTTTTTACTATATGTATTAGCTTTGGTGTGTAAATGTATAAACTAGTTGTGCGACTTTTATCATTTATTTTGCATTTAGAATTTAGAAATTTACTATTTTGTAAATGTAGTTGGAATAGTCTTGGTATTGCTTTTGGGATAGTTGTAATGATGTATCATAGCACTAATTTTGGAATGGTATTTATGATATACAAAATTAATGATGGATTTGTATTAGAACCAAATGGGTCATGTTTGACTTTTTTTAGAAAATCATTGCAATTGCCTACAAAAATGTTGTTATTTATTCTTAATTTCGTTATTAAAACATTGCTATTGGACAAAAATTGTTGCCAATTTTGGTTTAATTTGTTGCCAATACTAACTATTTGCAACGCTTAACAATTTTTTTTATTAAAAAGCAGCATTGCAATAGGTTATTGCAATGATTTAATAGTGTTGCTAAAGACATAAAATCATTGCCATACGAGCTTTTTGCAATGATTTCTGTCGTTGCTATATGGTACTAAAATCGTTGTTATATGGACATATAGTAACCAGACCAAAGTTAACGCCGGATTTCGATAAAAGCATTGCAATAGACTCTATTGCAATGATTTTAGGCCCTAAAGCAACATTTTTATGTGGTTGCTATATGCAATCTATGGTGTAGTGCTCGTTTGGAAGAACTGGCAGAAGACGGTCTTGTAGAGAATATAGAGGATAAGAAAGAGGAAACTGAAACTACTATAGAGATGGGTGATGCAGCAGCAGTCAAGGCTTTGAAGGACTATTCTCAGCCGAAACTCAATGACATCCAGTCTAGCATTATTAGGCCAGCTATTGCAGCGAACAATTTTGAGATCAAGTCGGGCACAATTCAGATGGTGCAGAATTCAGTTCAGTTTGGGGGAGCTCCTACGGAGGATGCCAACATGCATGTTCGGGACTTTATCGAAATCTGCGACACTTTCAAATGTAATGGTGTGACGGATGATGCTATCAGGTTGAGGCTTTTCCCATTCTCTCTGAGGGATAAGGCTAAGAGCTGGCTACACTCTTTGCCACCCGGTTCCATTACTACATGGAAAGATCTTGCTCAGAAGTTCCTTACTAAATTCTTCCCTATGGCGAAAACTGCAGCATTAAGGAACCAGTTGACTCAATTCCAACAGCAATCTGGCGAGACCTTGTGTGAGGCTTGGGAACGCTACAAGGAGATGCTACGCAAGTGTCCTCATCATGGCATGCCTGATTGGATGGTTATTAATGGGTTCTACAGTGGGTTGGGAGCACAGTCTAGGCCCTTGCTAGATGCAGCATCAGGTGGAGCTCTGTGGGTGAAGAGCTATGATGAAGCTTATGATCTTATAGAGATGATGGCTGCTAATGAATATTAAAATCCAACCCAAAGGCTATCTCAAGGCAAGGCAGCAGGAATTTTGGAAGTAGATACAGCTGCAATGATTACGGCTCAGTTGAAAGCTCTTGCTATGAAAGTGGATTCTCTTGCTAATTATGGAGTTCAGCAGGTGGCTAGTGTTTGTGAGTTATGTGCGGGCGCACATGAGACGAATCAGTGTGCTATCTCTTCTGAATCAGCACAATTCGTGAGTAATTTCCAGAGACCTGCTGCACCAGTTCCAGCCACTTATCATCCTAATAATCGGAATCATCCCAATTTCAGCTGGAGCAATAATCAAAATACTCAACAATCTTATCAGCAAGCGAAGCCATTCAATTAAGGTTATCAACAGCCTTATGCTCCAAGGGCACCATATCAACCTCCTGGATTTCAACAGCAACAGCCCCAGGCTCATATGGGGCAATCATCTAATGATAAATCAGATGAGGTGTGGATAGCGGTAAAGAACCTACAAGCTGGCCAGAAAGTCTTGGAAACCCAGATAGGACAGATTGCAAGTGCCTTACTTAGTAGGCCTCAAGGAACTCTTCCTAGTGATACAGAGACTAATCCAGGTAGGAGGGATGGCAAAGAACAGGTGAAGGCAGTGACTTTGAGATCGGGAAAGGTTACATCAGATCTTAAATCAGCAGCTAAGGAAGATGAAGAAGTGCAGAATCAGCAAGTCGAAAAATCTGCATTGCCTGAAATTGAGAAATCTGACTTAGTAGCTGATGAGCTAGATGGTGAAGTAGAGAAGAGCAAGGAACCTGTTAAAGCTTCTCCGGAGCAGTCTACAACGAATACTCAGATCTATCCTCCTCCTCCATATCCTAGAAGACTCCAGAAGCAGAATTTGGACAAGAAGTTTGCTAAGTTCTTAGAGGTGTTCAAGAAATTGCAGATTAACATTCCTTTTGCGGAAGCTCTTGAACAGATGCCGAGCTATGCCAAGTTCATGAAGGGTATTCTTTCTCGTAAATTAAAGCTCGATGAATTAGAGACCGTTGCCTTAACGGAAGAGTGTAGTGCCGTTCTGCAACAGAAGTTGCCACCGAAGCTTAAAGATCCGGGAAGTTTCACCATTCCTTATACTATTGGCAATCTTTCTTTCAGCAAGTGTTTGTGTGATTTGGGAGCCAGCATTAATCTGATGCCCTTGTCAGTCTACATGCAACTTGGTCTATCAGAGCCAAAGCCAACTAACATCTCTTTGCAGTTGGCTGATCGATCTATCACATATCCTAGAGGCATAGTGGAGGACGTTCTGGTAAAAGTTGATAAACTCATATTTCCTGCTGATTTTGTTATCTTGGATTTTGAAGAGGATAAGAAGATTCCCATAATCTTGGGAAGACCGTTCTTGGCTACAGGAAAGACTTTGATTGATGTGCAAAAAGGGGAACTCACCATGAAGGTGCAAGATCAGAATGTCACTTTTAACGTTTTCAATGCAATGAAATTTCCCTCAGATGAAGAAGAATGCTTGAAGGTGGATCTTGTTGATTCTGCAGTTACTAGGGAGCTTGAGCAGTTGTTAAAGTCTGATTCTTTGGAAAAAGTTTTAGTTGGTGATGCTGATTTTGAAGAAGAAGATATAGCCGAGCAATTACAATAGTTGAATTCAGCTCCTTGGAAAAAGAGATTTGACATGCCTTTTGAATCACTTGGGTTAGCAGAGTTGAAAAATTCTGAGGGGCATCTTAAACCATCTATTGAGGAAGCTCCTACACTTGAACTCAAACCACTTCCTGAGCATTTGAGGTATGCTTTTCTTGGTGATGCATCTACACTACCTATTATTATTGCTTCTAACTTGTCCGCTAGTGCGGAAGAAAAGCTCTTGCAAATTTTGAGGGAGTTCAAGTCAGCAATTGGTTGGACCATAGCAGATATCAAGGGAATCAGCCCTTCTTATTGCATGCACAAAATTCTGCTAGAGGAAGGAGCTACGCCTACTGTTGAACATCAAAGAAGACTTAATCCTATTATGAAACAGGTGGTGAAGAAGGAAATTCTAAAGTGGTTGGATGCTGGTATTATCTATCCTATCTCAGACAGTTCTTGGGTGAGTCCGGTTCAATGTGTGCCAAAGAAAGGAGGCATGACAGTTGTTGCTAATGAGAAGAATGAGCTCATCCCTACTCGGATAGTCACGGGGTGGAGAGTTTGCATGGACTATCGGAAGCTCAACAAAGCCACGAGAAAAGACCACTTTCCTCTTCCATTCATTGATCAGATGTTAGACATGTTGGCTGGACACGAGTATTATTGTTTGCTTGATGGTTACTCTGGTTATAATCAGATTTGCATTGCTCCGGAAGATCAAGAGAAGACCACATTCACATGTCCTTTTGGCACTTTTGCTTTTCGACGAGTTTCTTTCGGACTTTGTGGTGCTCCTGCTACTTTTCAAAGGTGTATGATGGCTATTTTCTCAGACATGATTGGCACGAATGTGGAGGTTTTTATGGATGACTTCTCAGTTTTTGGTACTTCATATGACGAGTGCTTGCATAATCTTGGCTTGGTATTGAAACGTTGTGTGGAGACCAATTTGGTACTTAATTGGGAGAAGTGTCACTTCATGGTGCAAGAAGGAATTATTCTTGGGCACAAGGTATCTAGTAAGGGTCTTGAGGTGGATAGAGCCAAGGTGGAGACAATTGAAAATCTTCCTCCACCTATTTCTGTTAAAGGAATTCGCAGTTTTCTTGGTCATGCGGGGTTCTATAGGCGATTCATTCAAGACTTCTCGAAAATCTCTAAACCTTTGTGCAACCTGCTGGAGAAGGATGTTCCTTTAAAGTTTAATGATGAGTGCCTTGCGGCTTTTGAGCTCTTGAAGAAGAAGTTGACATCTACACCTGTCATTACCGCACCTAATTGGGAGGAACCGTTCGAGCTAATGTGTGATGCTAGTGACTATGCTGTTGGAGCTGTGCTTGGGCAAAGGAAGGACAAAATTTTTCATGTGGTTTACTATGCTAGTAAAACCCTCAATGATGCACAGCTTAATTACACCACTACGGAGAAGGAGTTGCTAGCAGTTGTCTATGCTTTCGAGAAATTCAGATCTTATTTGCTTGGTACGAAGGTAATTGTTTATACGGATCATGCTGCTATTCGATATCTCATGTCGAAGAAGGATTCAAAGCCTAGATTGATTCGTTGGGTGCTTCTTTTGCAAGAGTTTGATGTGGAAATCAAGGATAGGAAAGGCACAGAAAATCAAGTGGCGGATCATCTCTCACGCTTGGAGGACCACGGTATGGATTCGCATAACAAATCTCTTATTAATGAATCTTTTCCAGATGAGCAACTTTTTGGAGTGCAAGATGAAGAGCCATGGTTTGCAGATTATGTGAACTATTTGGTGAGCAATGTTATTCCTCCGGATCTTTCGAGTGCTCAAAGGAAGAAGTTTCTACATGATGTGAAGTGGTACCGTTGGGATGAACCGTTTCTGTTTAGACAAGGAGCAGATCAGATGATCAGACGATGCATTCCGTATAGTGAGACAGAGAGTGTTTTGAGAGATTGCCACTCAACTGTGTATGGTGGTCATTATGATGGAGAAAAGACAGCGGCTCGTGTGCTTCAAGCAGGTTTCTATTGGCCTACCTTGTTCAAGGATGCTCATCGGTTTGTAATGAGTTGTGATCGATGTCAAAGGGTTGGCAATATTTCTAGAAGGAACGAGATGCCTCTTAACATGCTTCTTGAGGTGGAGATCTTTGATGTTTGGGGAATTGACTTCATGGGACCTTTTATTTCTTCATGCAATAATCAGTACATCTTCTTAGCTATGGATTACGTGTCTAAGTGGGTCGAGGTGAAGGCTTTACCGACCAATGATGCTAAGGTGGTACTGAATTTTCTTCACAAGCAAATTTTCACGCATTTCGGGACACCACGTGCTATAATCAGTTATGAGGGGACACACTTCTGTAATCGTCAGTTTACTACATTGATGGCAAAGTATAATGTGACGCATCGTGTTGCTACTGCTTATCACCCTCAAACTAATGGTCAAGCGGAAGTTTCTAACAAAGAGATCAAGAGAATTCTGGAGAAAGTGGTGAATCCGTCTCGTAAGGATTGGTCATTGAAGTTGGATGAAGCTGTGTGGGCATACAGAACTGCCTACAAGACTCCTCTAGGTATGTCTCCGTTTCAGTTGGTTTATGGTAAAGCATGTCATTTGCCTGCAGAGTTAGAACACAAGGCATATTGGGTATTGAAGAAGTTAAATTTGGATATTAAGGCTGCGGGTGCAAAACGGTTGCTTCAATTGAATGAACTTGAGGAATTTCGTGAGCAAGCTTACGAAAATAATAAAATGTATAAGGAGAAGGTCAAGAGGTGGCATGATAAAAGGTTGATGCCCAAGGCATTTGTACCGGGTCAACTAGTGTTGCTATTTAATTCTCGCCTCAAGCTTTTTCCGGGAAAACTCAAGTCACGGTGGTCGGGTCCGTTTATTGTTAAGACGGTGTATCCTCATGGAGCTATTGAAATTTATGAAACAACACTGGATCATACTTTCAAAGTAAATGGACAGAGGTTGAAGCATTATTATGGAGGTTCGTTTGATCGCGAGAAGGTTTCCGCCATTTTGGCGTCGACGTGAATTATCGGAAGAATGTCAAGCTAGTGACGTTAAACGAGCGCTTCTTAGGAGGCAACCCAAGCCTTGTATTCTCTTTGTATTGTATTCATTTAATATATATATATATATATATATATATATATATATATACAGAATTTCAGAATGCGCTAGCGCATCATGCGCCAGCCCGCGCAGGAGCGCCCAGTAACGCAACCAGCAACCGCGCATCATGCGCCCAGCCGCGCCTCAAGCGCCCAGTGCTCCTGCATTGCCGTGTAGGTGAGTTTTAAAACCTCTAAAAACTTCATCTTTTTACCATTTATTCTCTATTCAATCCCAATTCAACCTCAAATCTAAAACCCAACACCCCTAAATTTTATCCTACATCTAATTCAATCCCAAAAATCCTTTTCCATCTCTAAATTACATACACCATTATACATTATATACACACACCTCACCTATACATACACAAACCCATCTATATAACCCAAAATTCTCAACTTTCATCCATTCAAAGTGCAAGGGGGAATTAAATTCGAATTTTTTGGGGATTCATCTAGCAAGTTCACCTCTTTGATTCAATTGGGTAATATTCTATCTCATCTTTTATTTGAATTTGTGAATTTTGCAAGCTAGGGTTCTTGGTGTGTAATTTGGGGGTTCTTTATTTGGTGAATTGTTGGAGATTGTTGTGCTTTGTTTGATATTAGTTGCCATGGCTCCTAAGAGACCACGATTATTGGGTAGTGGTAGTAGTGCTCCTCCATCTTTGGATGAGAATGATGTTGTGGGCAATGGGGTGGAAAGATTTGTGAATGAGGAGGCTAAAGCAGAGTATGGTAGGTTAGTTTCAAAGACGGTTATTCAGGAACGGAGGCTTGTGCCAGGTAGTAAATATACGGAGATGGTGGATATGATTAGTGAGCGGGGTTGGACATTATTTTGTGAATTTGCTAATGAGGCCGCGTTGGATGTGGTACGGGAGTTTTATGCTAATGCTTCGATAGCAAGGAATAACTCCGCGATTGTGAGGGGTCAGAAGGTGGATTATTCGCCTCGTGCTATTCATATTTTGATTAGGCTACCACCTAAACCTAGAGGTGCTACGGACTGGGGACAAAAGACTAAGGATGATGTTGATCTTGATGCACTCATTGGTGAGCTATGTGTTCCGGGAACGGAGTGGAAACGTAGGTTAGGTACGGAGATAAAGTGTACCTTCCCGGCTTCATCATTGTCGGGTTTTGCAAAGACATGGTTCTTTTTCATTAGTTCTAATATCATTACGTCAAACCATGTTTCCGATGTTACTGTTGATAGAGCTATCTTGCTATGGGGTATTCTCAAAGGTGAGTATGTTGACCTTGGGTACCTTATTAATCAAAATATTCTTCGGTTTTTGGGAAGCAATTCGTCGGCTAGTATTCCTTATGCTTCTATCATCGCGTACTTGTGTGATGCTTCGAAAGTCAAATGGTATCAAGGTGAGCTGGTGTATAAACCTACGGCTTCTATTACGGATGCTACTATTGACCGGTTGAGGTTGAAGGAGTGGCCGGGTGGCACTCCTCATCCTAGGGGTCTAGGCTTTGTTGTGAATGATGCTAGTGGTCAGGGAGCGGGCGCTCCGCCACATGTTCCAAGGGCACCGGAAGTGGCTAGGGCAGGTTCTTCACAGAGTACGGTGGATATGTCCACTCTTGAATCTTATTTTCGTCGAATGACTAGGCGGTTGGATGCTATGCATGTTAGCAGTCGCCAATATTCTGAAGACATGGGCGTAGCTTTGGAAGCAAAGTTTCAGTCGCCTAATACTGCTGTTCAGTGGCCTATCTTTGGAGCTCGGACTCCGTATCCTCCACCTGATTCATCTGACGAGGATGACGAGGGTGATGATAGCGAGGATGAGTAGGTATGTTCTGCTATCCCTTGTATTACTTCCATTCAATGAGGGCATTGAATATTTTAAGTTTGGGGGTGGTTTGAGGGATTAGTAGTTGTTGTATTATTTGTTCATATAGGCTTTCATGTTTTGCATATTAGTAGTAGTAAATTATGCATATATGTTGGTGTTATCTACGTTTGTTTCATATAGGACATTATGTTTTTTTTATGTTCGTATATCATGTGAGTTCATAATAGTTGCATTGGCACCCATGCTTGATAGGAATTTTGTGTTGTTGACGCTTTTGTTTGAGAAGTGATATGCTTTGTTCTTGTGCACACACATACACTAGTAAGTTGAAGCTAGTAGACTTATTGAATGTTGTAAGTGTTTAGAAGGACATGAATATGTGCAAGATGATTTAGTTTGCATGCTTTGAATACAAGTCGGTGCGTTAGAGAGATTTTTGCTTGGGATTGAGTATGTTTTTCCACCAAGTGAGTATTGAGCCTTATTGCATATTTGCAAGTTATTCGTTTGCTTGAGTGTCCACGGGTTGTTTGCATTGCTAGCAGTTGTTTGAGGTCTTTCTTGAAACGCATGACGTTATTTGACGATTAAAATGATAAAGGCATTTAGGAATAACCGCATATTTTCCCATATTACCACACCGTATTTACATGATCAATTAGTTAACCCGTTGAGCTTAATCCTATTTTTTCGGTGACATACCACATTACTTGCCCATACCTTTTTCTTGTATTGGCCTTACATTAATTTGAACCCACATTGTCAAAGGGTAGTAGAGTGCTTAAGGGAGTAATAAGGTGTGTAAGGAGGGGTTTATTGTTGGTCTTACTTTTGGGGGAAATATTGAAAATTGGGGTTGTTTACTTGATAGTCGATATATGTAATAAAATTATGGGATCATTGTTATTGTTTATATTATTGTTTGTGTTCTATTTAGCTCTCGGAAAAAAAAAAAGAAAAAAAATACAAAAAAATAAAAAAAATATATATATATATATTATGAGAGCATGTTGTGTTTGTTGTGATCCTATTTCAGTCGACTAGTCGAGTGTTTGTTTTAGTAAAAATTATGTGGGGGAAAATAGGGTGTTGTGTACGATGTATTATGGTACTTACTAGTTTTTGACACTTCACCTGTTTTGGCTTATTTGACATACCTTGTCCCTAGCCCCGTTACAACCCAATTAAAGACCTTTTGATTATCGTCATTGATGTATGTTGTGTTAAGAGTTAGATTGATACCAAATGTCAAGCGTGTTTATGATTTTGTTGGAATTGAGTGATACACTTACCCTTGTTCTTGAGTGAATATTCTTTTGTGAGTGGATTGTGAGTGTTTGCTTGTTCTTGCGTATGAGATCCCGAGTGTTGTCTCAAAGATGTACTCTTGTAGGCTTAGCATGTTTACTAACTTATTCTTACACTTGACATGGGCTTGTGAGAACTTATGCATGTTCATTGAGTAGACTATGTGAATACTTGCACTTTCGACACCAAGATATTGCGTATTTACTTTGATTCTTAAGTTGATATGACATGAGAGGATTTGAAGGTATGGTAGACTAGATTAATTGCATTTGCATATTAGTTGCATTCATGCATTGCATTGCATTAGGGTAAATGGATTTTGTGGGTACATTCGCTATAGGCACTCACGAGACCTTACTCGTCCACTAGGGCTGCCTAGGGGTTTAAAGGGCTTGTTGCATATGCCAAATGCAACCGTGATCACCTACGGAAGTGGTACTAGTTAGTTAGTTAGTTAGTTAGTTGTAATTGTTAATGCTTGAGGACAAGCATCGGTTTAAGTTTGGGGGTGTGATAAGTGGATTTTATATCCACTTGGAACATTCTAAATCGGCTTAAATTGATTGTCTTGGACTCAAGTTTCTTGTAGTTTTGATGTGTATTGCTTAGTTGTGCAGATTTACGAGAATGTTGATTAAGGTGGATGCTTCTATCATTTTTGGAGATTTAATTGATTAAAATTCGGATTTTCTTGGAAGGCTGCGCAGCTTACACTGTTTTGGCCATATCTGGAGTTCTGTAAGTCCGTTTTCAGCGATCTTACTGCCCACACGAAGCTTGAGAGATTTTATATAACCTGGGATAGGAAGCACGTGCAAGTAATGTGCTGAATTAAATCGCGCGCGTGTTCTATGAGAAGCCATGCAGAAAAATTCTAGTTTTGCCCTTTTCAAGTTCTAATTGTATTTTGGGCAGTTTTTAGCACCTTAATTAAATTCTAATTGTATTAGAAGGAAATTTCTTGCTGGGCAAGAGATCTAGAGCCTATTTAAACACATCTAAGCATTGTAATATAGATATCATAGTTTTATTATTGTAACCAGCTGAGATCTGCAAGAGAAAAAAGGAGAGAATGATTCAACGCTCGGTGACAAGCACGGATCTAGATCTACTTCATCTTTTGTATACGTTGGATTATAGATTTGTTTTCTCAACTCTTTATTTTTATATTATTATTACTTCTTTCTTCCATATCTTGTTTATTATCATGTTTTCATCAAATCCCATGACGATGAACAGTTCAATTATGGGCTAATCGTTGTCATGGGATTCTAACGGAGTTATTTATGGAACTTAGTATCTTGATGCTTTAAAGATCTGTGTGTGGTGTATAATTGATATCCTCGTATGGTTATGCATAATAGATAGATGCGTCGCGAACATCTAATTTGTTAATCTCTTGTGAAGTGAAAGTGGATCTTGAGATTTAGAACTTGTCATGCTAGCATAGGTTCATAATTGTTTATCAATATGATTTGTGGTGTGAGATGAAAATACTTATACTGCCCTGTGTGATCTTTATGGATAACTTGTTCTTCAACCGTTATGTTTTCAAATTCTATAGACATATAGGGTCTAAGCATAATTGGTGTCTATTCATCTTCTATCTCTTTTGTGGATGTATGTTTAGTTTGGTATGCGTATGCTGACAGGTAGCGTATGCTTGTTTCGTGTTATCCGATCAGATATCAAAACCATTGCACATAGTTATTAAAGGCGTCAGATCTAAGGGAAGTATTTAATGAAGTTAGGATCCCATGTTTATTCTCATATAAGTAATTCAATTTTAATTCTTGTCAATTAGTTAATTCTTAGATTTATAATTTGCACTTTAGTTTAATTTAGATAATCAAACCCAAATTTGTTACTTTTCTTAGTAGTGAATTAAAACCATACATTGTTGCATAGGCATATTTACTGAATAGAACCATAACCAGATCTCTGTGGAACGAACTTAATTTATATTACTTGTGACTACGTGCGCTTGCGTAATTTTGAGTTAACACATCCCTACCAGTCCAATAAAGAAGTGGAGGTTTTCTTTATTGCGTTCATGGACTTACCTTCTCCCCAGCAGCAAGAATTACTAACTGACCATCTTCTGCAAGCTTTTTACTGCCTGAAACTGGAGCTTCAAGAAAAAGACCACCCTTTAATGTGATTGCCTGAATATTTTTTAACAAATGTGTTACTCAACACAGACTAATGTACATATAGTAGATCCCCTATCTCAACAGAGTTGATAAATTAATTCACAATTAACATAAGTTTTGTATACTTTAAAATTTGCACCCTAAAGTAAACCAAGAGAAGAACTAGAAAGTAAAAAAAAGAAACAACATTTGAGGTATACAAGAAGCTAAACCTCACTGATCTTTGATGAGGTATCAGCATCAACTGTTGACATATAGGCTTTTCCAATGCATGTTTATGATTCTATCATTATAGCCTATCGGGCACTGATGTTTCATTTTGGTATATGTATATACAAAAACTAAAAAGAGAAAGAAACAGATGATAAGAGATACCCTGGAGAGAGTGCATCATTTGGGCATTGATGTTTCATTTTGCTAACATCTTGATTCAACCCAATTCTCCTTCAAAATCAAATTGCTCAGCTACTAGACAAACTCTGTCAATCAAGAAAATGCCAATATTAATTCTTAGAAACAAAATAAAACAATTTCACTAAAAGGTCATGCAATTTAAGTCCTTGCTTATCAAATTAGCTAACAGTTCTTGATATCATATCATTTTTCTCTACTACAGTACCTACACACAAATATAAAAGCACATATGGGAAATGAAAGCAAAAAAGAAATAAATTATTAAGTAGAGTAATTACATTAAAATATTAAGGAAATTAAGTAAGTTCTAAGCTTTAAATATGCAAGAGAGAATTGAGAGAGGAGAGGAGAGACCTGGTGATGATGAAGTGAAACAGAACAGTAGGAGAGAAAACAAAGAGAAAGTAAAGACATAATATTTGTTTGGGGACTTTCATCAAACACTTGATGGTTGATGCACTAGTCATACTATTTGTCATCAACATAAAGATTCGAGAATTAGAAGAAGAGTAAACCCGGGTTGTGTGCAATTGTCGGAAGAATTTTGCCGTAGTTATGTCACTGTTACAGCCTCTTTTCCCAACAGTATAAATTTGTAAACCTGGGTTAACCTACTTTGAAGGCTAATTAACACGAATAGAAACAATTACTACCTGGGTTCGAGCTTAATTAAGGTTTGTGATTTGAATTTGTGATGGGTTTGTAAATTAGGGTTTGTGATGGGTTCAGATAGAGTGAGAAAGAGACGGGAGAGAGGAGATATAAAGATGGACAGAGAGAGAATGAGAGTTGACAGTATGTGTGGATAAGGGGGAATACAAATTTGTTAAGGGGGGAAATAAAATTTTAATTTAAGGGGGGAATTGTTTGTGTAATAAAAGGGGAAGTAAGGAACACGACAGTTTTTAATTTTTTTAAAAGAATAATAGACAACGGTTATTGTAATAAGTGATGTTGAAAAGTGTTTTAACATCGGTAAAATAGCAACTGATGTTAAAAATACATTTAACATCAGTGACATTTCAAACTGATGTTAAAGGACTGATGTTATATGTATCTTTTCTAGTAGTGCACTGCTAAGACAATTAACAGTTTTGAGGTTTTGTTTATCTAAATTAACTAAGAAGCAATTTAACAATTCTAAGATCTAATTAACTAATGTGATTAAAATCGAATTACTTATATGAGAATAAACATGGGATCCTAACTTCATTAAATACTTCGCTTAGATCTGACGCCTTTAATCACTATATGCAATGGTTATGATATCTGATCGAATAACACGAAACAGGTACACGCTACCTGTCAGCATACGTATACCAAACTACCCATACATCCACAAAAGAGATAGAAGATGAATATACACCAATTATGCTTAGAACCTATATGTCTATAGAATTTGAAAACATAACGGTTGAAGAACAAGTTATCCATATTGATCACATAGGGCAGCATAATATATCTCTATTTACGCTATAAATCATGATGTCAAAACATACATAATCCTATGCTAGCATGGCAAGTTCTAAATCTCAAGATCCACTTTCACTTCACAAGAGATTAACAGATTAGATGTTAGCTACGCATCTAACAATTAAGCATAACCATACGAGGATATCAGATATACATCACACACAGATCTTTTAAGCATCAAGATACTAAAGCTCCATAAATAACTCCGTTAGAATCCCATGACAACGATTAGTTCATAATCGAACCGTTCATCATCATGGGATCAAGTGATAACATGATAATGAAACAAGATCTGAATAATAATAAAACTAGAGTAATAGAGTTAAGAAAACAAATCCCAAAAACATCCAAGAGTTTCGCCTAATAGAAGAATACAAAAGAAAAGTAGATCTAGAACTCCGTTGCTTGTCACGAGCGTTGGAATCCTTCTTCAATTGATAACTTCTTTTTGATGAGGACTTTTGTTGAGGCCCCTAACATTCCATACGGCAAAGTTCATTTCAAATGTGTAAGAATTATTGGCGATCCTGCCAACCTGGGACTTTCCAGTTTAAGACTTGGGTGAAACCATCTGCATCCATACCTGGTTTGTTAATAAATTTTGGTGGCTTAGGAATACCTGGGCCATTCAAAACACCAACAGAATTTACCACAGAATGAGAAGTTTGTTGAGTTTTCACCGGTGACTTGGCATTCTTACGTTTTTTCCCTGGAGATTTATCCAAAGGCACAAAGATCAGGTCTTCATTAATCTCAGATAAAGCTGCGAAACCGTTGCCTATAGTGGTAGTAGGGTTGGCAATCGTATCGTGTCGTGTACTTTCGTGTTTTCGTGTACTCCGAGCTAAAACCGAAACCGACACTAAATCATTTCGTGTACAGATTACCCTAACCGAACCCGAAACGAAATGTTTCGTGTTTACACGAAACGAAACAAAAGTACACGAAATAAAAATATAGTATAATATTTCGTGTACTTTTCGTGTAATTTCGTGTAATTTCATGTACTTTCGTGTACTTTTCGTGTAATTTCGTGTACTTTCGTGTCCCCAAAATAAAATTACGAAATGAAAATATAAAAACAAAAATTATATATGTAATATTTCGTGTACTTTCGTGTACCCAAAATGAAAATCCATATCCGACACTAAATATTTCGTGTAATTTCGTGTTCGTGTACTTTCGTGTTTCGTGTACCAAAAATCAAAATCCAAAACCATAATTTTCGTGTCGTTTCGTGTTCACGTGTCACGTGTCACGTGTCAAATTGCCGGGCCTAAGTGGTAGTCTCATATTCCTGACCATCATTGATTTGCAGAGGAACTCTATCAAATTCGTCCAAATTGTCCTCTTTGTCAGAAGCTGTTATACAGAAACCAACCTACATCTCAGGGTTATTAATACATCTAGCAAGGGAGTGCCCAAATGCTTTGCAAAGACTGCAAGGGTAAGGAAGTTGAGAATATTGAATTTCAACTCTCTCATGTTCCTCAACCCCCTCTGCATTCAAAATGGTAACCCAAGCATAATCCGGTCTTGGTGCTGAATAGGCAAGCTCAACTTGCACATTAGCATATTTTAGAGGCTTAAATTTAGCCGTCGCATCATCAAACTTCAGTGGTCGTCCCACTGCACGAGCAATTGAAGTCAAGCTGTTTTTTGACCAAAGTGAATAAGGAACATCAACCAAACGAATCCAGCATGGAACCTTATCCACCACATTCCTTTTAAATGTTGAACCTTCCATCCAAGGCCTTAGATAAAGAGTTTTCCCCCCTATCTGAACCGTGTTTAGGTTGAGTGCCATATCCCGTTCTATCATAGTACTAAAACGAAATGTATAATAGCCTTTTGAGCTATAATATACCCCAGTTAAACCCTTGTTTCTCCAGATTCTTTGAGCTTGCTCCCGAACAAATTTAAAAGCGAAACTCCCTCCTATAAAGTGGCCAATGATGCTAGTTTCCCATTGTTTCTGCGCCTGGACCATAAATTCTCTAGAGAATTTAACTAATGCAGAGTCATCCTCATTATAGCTAACAACTGCATCGCTATCAATTGCAGGGCTGGGAGTAGGATCAACAATAGATTTTGCAAGTATCGAGCTCCAAGTAATAGGTTTTTTAGTGGGGTTCGAAGTCTCACCTTGTACATTCTTAGATAAACCAAAAGCTTCATTTTGTACATTTAACATATCATTTATCTTTTCAAGAGTTTCATTAGCAGGGGGGTTGTTTACCTTGAGTATCACTATTTGTTGGTTGAGTTTGAATCTGAACAGAGTTAACTTCTAGAGGAGAGGTAGCCTTTCCATTTGAGCCTCCGTGAGAAGCACCCGATGAAGCTACAAAAGTAGGACCATTTGTTAGTTTTTCAGTTCCATCATTCAAGATGAGCTAAGTCTGCTCTTGAATTCTCTGTCTTGTTCGAGGAGACAATGGTTCTCCCATAACATTGATAGTGTTGTGTGATTCATTCTCTTCTTCAAAATGAAACTGGCGTGGAACGAAGTGAGGAAAAGCAGGAGCAACGTAGTTGTGACCAATGAAATTAGAAAATTCCTCAGAGTTCATAGAACCTAAGTTTTCGGAATTTCTAGATCCCATCGGAAAGTGAAGAGAAATAGATCGGGTTTAGAAGTGGTGTTGTTTTACAGAGAAGAGGAAGATGAAGAGAAATAAAAGGAGCGTGAGGTGCGTGAGTATCGCGATAGATAGTGAAAAGGGTGGTCAACGTTGAGTTTTTGGTGGATTCCGGTGAGCTGAAGAGAGCTCCATTTTTCCAACGCACACTTTTTAGTCAAACGACGAGTTAAAATCAAGTACTCCCTCTGTTTTTTTCAGTTCTTTACGTTTGCTTTTTGCACGGAAACCAAGATAGTGGATGTAATATTGTTAAAATAAATGAAGTAGTGGGTGTAATAGTAATTTTATTGTTAAAATAAGTGAAGTAGTGGGTGTAATAGTGTAAAGGGTTGAAAAGGTGGAGTGAAGTAGTGGATGTAATAATGTATTTTATTGTTAAAAGTTACTATTTTTAGTAATGTAAAGAAATGGAATGGACGGCCCAAAATAGAAAGTGTAAAGAAATGAATTGGACAGAGGGAGTACATCATTTTTAAAGGCAAGTGTTCTATTCAGAATACTTATTCCAAAATATTTTTGGGAAAATATTAGGGGTAGTTAGTATTGCTTTTTCTATAATATAAAATCAAGTATGCCAATCTTATTCAATATCGTCGTCCTTTAATACCTTTATTCATGCTTGTAAAAACCGATAATCGGTATAAATCGATTGAGGTACTGATTTAAGATTAATTGGGTAATCGGGAATTAATCGGATAATTAATCGAATATTATAATAATAATAATTAATATATTAATCTAATTTATAATTAAACATATCATTTTTAAATAAATTCATAGAATTAATCAGATTTCAAAAATCGAATCAATTGGTTAACTTATAGAAGATTAATCGGGGCTGAATCTGGAATTTTTAGAACCATGCCTTTATTCTTGCCCAACTATTCGCAATATACTTGTCATTAAATAAACATAACGATTGCTATAACACTCCTACAAATTGTAGTTCTATAATTTGTTTTAAAAAAATTTTCTTCTGAATAAAAATTTAATGTATAAATTTTTATTCAGAAAAAAAAATTAAAAAAATTTATGTAACTATACTTAATATACACCTTAAAATGCGTGTCAAATAGTGCTAAAAAGTAAAAACATGTAAAGAAATAGATGAGACGGAAGGGGTATATCAATTTGTGGTACGGTACCCCGATTTGACATTTCTAGATATAATTTTTAAATCCTGAAGTCCTGAACTGATAATTAAACGGTTATTGCGAGACTAATGGGATTAGATTAATGAGATTGATGTTTTAATGATGTAAATAATCATTAAAATATTGTTGGAGTGCTATTTTTTGCTCCATTACCAATATTTGAGCTTAGGTAATCTACTGGACTTGCTAATAAACTTTAAAAAATGTGAGAAAAAGCTATTTCTACAAATTATAATTTAATATAAAAAAAAAACTAGTGAAAGCCGGCCGGTCATTCATGTCATGTCATGTAGGCCTGTCAATGGATCGGAGCTCCGATCCGATCCGATCCGAACCTTATAACTGGATATGGATTTATATAAAATAAATTTGATCCGATAAAAATCCGATCCGATAAGAGTCCGATCCATATAAGATGGATATGGATTTTACATGATCCGATCTGTTAAGAATCCGATCCAAATAATTATAATTATATAATTATATATTTTATTTTATATTAATATTCATATAATTATAATTATACAAATAATGTATAATTTTCAAATCATATGAGATCCAAAATTTTTTAGTAGTATTTTATACTATAACTCTAGTAGTATTTTATACTATAACTTTAAAAAAGTATTACGTTTATAATGAATACGTTATCATTATTGTATTGCATCTAATATTGAATTCATATTTTGATTTGAATTATTTTTATACTTAGAGTTCATTTCTTGATCATTATAATTTTGTCTGGTATATTTCAGGATTAATATATATTTATTTTTTATTTTCAATGTTCTATTCTTCTTTTATTTGGATGTTAATATGTACTTTTACATCTAAAAATTGTTTATTTTATCATTTTAGATTTTAATATTAATTTTGAATTTTTTTTAATTGGATTGGATATCCGATCCGATTACCCGTAATCCTAGTGGAGCGGATATGGATTGGTCTTAAAAAAATCTGACACTTAGTCCGATCTGAAAAATTAAATGAATTTGAATATGGTTTGAGACTGATCCGATCCAAACCCGATCCATTTACAGGCCTAGTTTATGTTGTCATGTCATCGTCAGACCAGCACCAACCGTGCACTCCCCTTGTCCCAATTTAAAACAAAATCCCACTCTCCAGTTCTGTTCTGTTGTGCGCTTCAGCTGGTACTTTCCTTTTTAACCGGAGAATTTTATTTAGGGTTTCATGTTTCTAAGGTAATCTCAGGAAAATTACCTTTGATAGCATGGATTTTCCATATTAATGTACGAGGGTATAATTGTAATTACAGGATTTTTAAAAAAAAATTCAATATTTACAAAAATACCACAAATATTTACACTGCTACCTCAGGTAATTCTCCTGAGGTAACCTCAGGGCCTTTTTTCTCTTTTATTTATTTATCAAGATTACTCATTTATCGAAAAAATATTTATTTCTCAATTAAGGTTATTCATTTATCGAGAACTGTATTGTGACATGAGTTTTATTCTTCATTATGATGATATTATATCCTGCATTTTGGTATAAAAATCTGTTATGACATAAAATATACATTATGTAACTAGCTGAATTAATCTCGAATTGAGAAGGAATATTTACTAGGAACTGAATTGTGGCGTTGGTGCTATTTTTCGAGTGCTTAATTTGTTTACAAGGTTATGTCTGTTTAACTATAATGAGTCTGTTCTCCGTAAATGATGTTAGAGCAAGTCCAACAATGTCCTAAATATTGTTCTAAATCAATATTTAGGATATAGTGAATTAAAATACTAGGACATTTATCTGTTCTTTTTTTAAGGCATCTCTATACTTGTCCTAAATCATTTTTAATAATCTAAAATTAGTTTCCCTCCTTTTCTACACTTCTCTCTTCTTTCTTTTTTCCCTTCCCTTCAATTCCAATTCAAATGTATTATTATTTTAATTTATAAGGCACAAGTATAATAAGGCATGTTATTGGAATTGATACACAAAAATTATGACTTAAATCAATAGGACACTATATTTTATTATATTTATATGTTACCAACTAAGACATTATTGGATTTGCTCTTAGGACTTAGACCATCCGCAATGCGGAGGCCCGAGTCCAAGTTTCTTGGGTCCCATTTTTGAACCATGTGTGCAAAAACTGGATTTCCACTCTAAAAAACTTAGCTTACTCAGTTATAATACCACTCAAAGTGGTGTCCTAATTGCTCCAATGCAAAGCCGGCCAAGTCCACCTTTTAATAGGCCCCATGCCCCATTCATGTACTCTATGTATTATATTTAGTAAATACATTACAACAATAAACGATTTATCCTAATGATAAATATTTATGTATGATTTTAAATATTTTTTATTTTTTAATTATACAAAATAAATGATAAACGATTAATTAAAAAAAATTTACTTAAAAACTCATAATTAAATGGAAATATATAGTAAAAAACACATTACAAGAATACGAAAAACATAAAATTAAAAACATTACATATCAAATAAATTAACGATTATTATGAAATTGCGAGATATGCTCAATCAAATCAGCTTGTAGTTGGCGATGCTTTTGTCTGTCACGAATTCGAACATTGTTTTCAATATACCTTTCGTAAGGAATAAACGGTTCTTCCTCTAGAATCGGTTGTGATAAACCATTTGTTGCATCATCGTAAGTTGGTAGAGGACCAAATGGAGTCGCATATGTATCTCTCTCATCCTCGACAATCATATTATGTAATATGATACATGCCCTCATTATTTGTGCGAGATCTCCTTTGTCCCAAAATCGTGCTGGACATTACCGGTTATGGGATCAGTTGATACATTCAACCATGCGCTAATTAAAAGTTTATCTTCACTCCATGTCCACTGAGTTATAGCTTCTCTTGTATTTTCGACTTCGTTGACATCATCATTAAGATCAATAATATTAGTAGTATCGAAAGCGGAACCTCGTGATTGTGGAGAATCATTACTAATAGTAGTTTGTTGGGTTCCAAATTGTGGTGGTATATTTTGAAAATTTGGGACAAACGGAAATTGAGAATTTTGAGGATACGGAAAATATGGATTTGGAAACGGAATTTGAGAATTTGGAAGTTGAGGATTGTAATTGGGATTTTGTGGGCTTGAAAATTGAGAATTTTCAGTATTAGAATTTTGGACATACGGAAAATACGGATTTGGAAACGAATATGGATATTGAGTATTTGAGATTTGAGAATTTTGTGGGTTTGAGTTTTGGGGGTTTGAAGATGAATAATTGCTTGGATTCATTTTTTTTAAAAGAAAAAATGTAAAGCTCAATTTCAAGAAGAGAAGGCAGTGTGAAATATTTTATGAATGAACTTAGTATTTATAGGAAATTTTTTTGGACCGTTACAATTTTTAAATTATTCAACGTATATATAACGTTAATATTAACGTTATTATTCAGATGGCAGGAATGTATCATGTCAATTTTGCTGTGCAAATAAAGGAAAAGAAACAATGCAAGTAGTGTAGTGGGAATCTAGTCACATTAAAAAACAAAAAAAAAGAGATAAAGCCTGCTTCACTTGTCCAGCCACCAACTCGGGCTCTGGCCGGGTCCAACTTTTACTCCAATGCAAAAAGCTTGAAGTGGATCCAAGACACTTTCGCCAACGCAGCACTTGGGCTCGCGTTGGAGATGGTCTTAGGATACAGTCGTACAGGTATTGATCATCTCGGTTCGTGAACCTGATGTGCGTAATTGAATATATTTTAGAGATTGAGGAACCTGAGATACATTTCAAGTAAATTTCTTGAGATAGATGGGATTTGTATACAAATATAGGAGGGGTATTTTAGTAAAAATAGAATTTTTTAATTAGCCCTATGAGCCCAAACAAATCTAAAGTATAATTTTTAATATTTCAGTAAAAGTTCCCTCAGATCAATCTTCCTTTTTCTCTATATTTTAATAATGTATATTGTTTATGTGTTTTCAAGGTGCTACAGCTGCCACTATTATGTGCCCATTGGATGTGATCAAGACAAGGTTGCAAGTTCATGGATTGACTGAATTGTCTCGTTCCGGTCATAAGGGTATGTGTGGATAGACATACTAGTTCATTGGCTCAGATGCGCTAAGTGTTTCTGTTGGGATTTAAACCATTGAATAATATTACTGTGAATAGTGGATTTTCTCACCATTTGTTTAATCTGCAGTATCTGAATGACATTTAGGATTCTGCTTCCGCTTTCAAAATGTTCATTTTGAAATTCTCTGGTGCTATCATTTTAGTGCTTTGCCTAATATTTTCTCTGGTAAATCCTTGCTTGGAACCAGTGTCGCTGATAGCTGGTCAACTCTTTTGACCTAAATTCTTGAGGATTGAAAATTTTCTATTTTTATGGAACTTGAACCTTGAATAATGCTAGTAATGGGAACAATATATTGCTCCTTGTTTATTTCGCTCAAGTAACAGAAGTATTAAGGTGGATTTTAACTTATACTCAGCAAAGAAACGGATAACCCTAGTGATGTCTTCTTATTATATATATTTTGTGCATTGATTATGATTTTTTGACTCAACCACATTCTAAGCCTTGCAATTGCAAGCAATGAGCTATTGAGCTCTGCCCACACAAAGCAATTGCAAAAAGAAAATTGATGTTTTTCCAGTGATAACTGTAACGTATGTTGTAATCCCAAGTCTAATAGGTTAAATAACTTGGTTTTCAGTTACTAACTATCTCTGTTTCCATTGTGTTTTCCTCACTTTTCCCATGTTTACTTATTTGGGATTTACTCTTACTAGACACAGGGCATGAGACCTGGTGTGGTTCCTTACAAAAGCACACTTTCTGCCTTGAGACAAATTTTGCTTGAGGAAGGGATTCGGGGATGGTACAGGTTGGTGCTTCGTGCAGGCTTAAATTCGACTGAGAAATTTCTGCATTTGGCTTTTACATATGCTTTTCAATTGATGCATTATACCCTTAAATTAGTAAACTTTCAGAATCATGTTTCAGCTAATAACATTACAAGCATGTTACTAATTCATCTACATGTTTTAATTTGGTGCACTTTGTGCTTTATAACCCCGGGCTGTTAATTTTTTCATGGGTTCAGAACTTTTAAAATGGACTTTAGGCCCTTGTCTTATGCTTATATGAGTAAATTCACGTGGATTTAATGTGTAATGTGCAGATAGATATGTATACATGATTTTGCTCCCATTTCATTCATGGAAATGGATTTTGTGTGATATGCAGTGGCCTTCTGCCCTCTCTTGTCGGGATAAGCCATGTCGCAATCCAGTTTCCAGCATATGAAAATATCAAATCCTATCTGGCGAAAAGAGGTAATGCTTCTAGTCTTGATTTGATTGCATTTATTTAAATAATATTAATCTTTATACGATTAAATTTGCTGTGCGCATGTTATGTTTTTTAGATAAAACTACCACTAGTGAGCTAAGTGCTGGTAAAGTCGCGATTGCATCTTCACTTGCTAAAATCGGTGCTTCCTTAGTGACTTACCCGCATGAGGTATTTTTTTAATTTCCCTGTAGTTCATTTTATAGATCTTTGGACTAGGGTGCTGACCAGTATAGAAGGCCTTGATTATTTCATTCATATAATATCTTATCTGTCATCACCAGGTCATACGATCTAGACATCAAGAACAAGGACAGGTCAGAAATTCAAAACCACAATATGCTGGTGGCATTGATTGTCTGAAGAAGGTGCTCCAAAAGGAAGGCTTTTCTGGTTTATATCGTGGGTGCGCCACCAACTTACTGAGATCAACTCCATCTGCTGTTATTACATTCACCGCATATGAGATGATACATCAATTTTTGGACCGGAAACTACCTCCGGACAAGAAGCATTCAGAAGCCCGTCCCAAAACTGAAGGTTGTGTAAATCCATGCAAGCAATCAGAAGGGACTGGTGGAGGAAATGGCTTCAAATTAAATAGATCAGAAATTACATCTAACAAGCAAACTCCTGTAATACCTTAGAGAACACAGATCAAATAACAGCTGAATGTTAATTGACAGTTACCTGTTTACCTTATTCACTTTGACAATTGTAATAATGTGAAAATCAATTAGATATGACTATAGTGGTGAATGTAGTAGGTACAATTTTCACATATCTTTTTGTCTTTGATTCCCCTTTTTACTTTTAAACAACCACATTGTGCAAAAGAGGATCTCCTTTGATGTCAGAGCCATTACAAACAAATGAAAAGAAAAAGCATTTTTCACTCGCTGGTACTAAGTGTGGTAGATGTACTATTCCATCTATCGGTAACAGCCACAGGTGAATTCATTAGCTCACTTCTGTCCTTCAACAACACATCATCGTCGCCTTCATGCAAAGGCGGGGCTGCATTTTTTTGCAGTTCGAAACTTTGAATCTGCTCCAAACATTCCAAGACCTCATCCATAGTAGGCCTCAAATCCTTATCAAGTTGCAAACACCTGAATGCTAATGCTGCTACTGAAGTAGTCATCCTTACAGTGCTAGTTTCCTGTCCAAGATTCGGATCAATTAACTCATGGTGCGCACATCTCTGAATCTTGTCTATTGCTAAATTAGCCAAGTTAATGCTATTTCTTTGCCTATTTATGTCAACTGCAGGCAGCGATGATATGAGCTCAACAAGAACAACTCCGAAACTATAAACATCACTCTTGTCAGTTAGTTGGTAACACTGATGGTACTCTGGATCGACATAACCAGGTGTGCCCTGTGGAGCAGTTGAGACATGCGTAACATCAGTAGGGAACAGCCTTGAGAGCCCAAAATCGGCAACTTTGACACAAAAATTCTTGTCTAGAAGTATGTTGTTTGTCTTCACGTCACGGTGTATAATATCGCATCTATGGAGGTAAGACAATGCTCTTGCAGTTTCTATGGCTATGTTCATTCGGACAGGCCATATGAGTGGCTCAGATATTGATTTATCTCCGTGGATATGATCAGCAAGCGTGCCCTTGGAAATGTATTCATAAACAAGTAGGAGATCACCACTTTGGTGAGAAGTGCTTCCATATAGTAAAACAAGATTCCGGTGGCGTAGGAGGGTGAGAATTTGGATTTCATTCATGAATTGTTCCACACGCCTGTAATTGTTCTCATAACATCGCTTCACTGCAACATCTCTGCCATCTCGTAGTTTTCCTAGATGAGAAATGTAAGATTAGTGTCTGCTACGTAAAAAAGCTTTGACATGAATAAGCAATTGAAACAGAAATGCAATGCTTATGAAGATGGCCTTTTTAAATTCTTTTCTGTACCAGTTGTCCTGAATTGTGAGGATAGTAACCATCTTACCATAGTAAACAGTTCCAAAACCTCCTTCTCCAAGTTGTTTAGAAGCATCAAAATTATGTGTGGCCTCTTGAAGCTCTTTGTAGGAGAAAACATGGATCCCAAAAGAAGAAGTACCATATTCAATATCTGAGGTGGTGTTCATTTCAAGGGAACGATGCTTCGATTTTTTGCGCCTCCACAAGATAAATAAGACGCCCAAGAATGGTATAATGCAGGCACCAGGTATAACTAGCAAAAAAAAATGTACTTGTCAAATGGTTTGTCATCTTCATGACATATTACCAATTTAGTAGTAATTTGTAGGTCTGATACCTGTTCCAAGTATCACCGCCAACCTATTCTCTTTATCTGCAATTAAGTAACACACGGACAAACACATGTCAGCTCCAGTGCAGTATTGTGATAAGATGGTTATTTTGCAAATAAATATGTATTACCATGTGGCAAAATGATAAAATATCACAAACATCCCAAAGAAGTGCCTATTTGCTTGAATTTAGTAGACAATCTTATAAAATCTTTCGATTCTTATGAGAGCAGTGTCATGATAAAGAACATAAAGATACGACATACCTGTGATGTTTGTGCCATATACTCAGTTATACCGAGGCTTGTCTAGAATTGGGGTATGACTTATGAGGATGAACTGGATGTCAATAGTACAAATTGTAATCCTTGCACTTCCGTTAGGTGTATTTCTGAAATGTATGTTCTGTTTTTCCCAGACACTATTTTCAAGTGATTTATTAATTTTAAATGACATTAGAATTAGAAGAAGAGGTTGGTCATTACTAATGACGGAACTACGGCCTCTGTTATTTAGATGGTTCTCATTAACTTCAATCTGTAGAGAAGACTGACTCGATCCTGTAATATTATATAGTTGACCCTCTTTTCCTAGTTAGAGTCTTGGATAATGAATAAATTAAATGGGGTGAAGGGTTTCGTTACAATTGATGGAATCAGACAGACAATAGATAATGAATTAATTAAATGGGGGTGGAGGGACTCGATTTTAGACCCCTCCAGAACCAAGCTCTAATATCATGTTAAGTAACCAGCTCATCCAAAAGCTTAAGGTTTTAGAGGAAGGTCCCAATAGGATCTTATGCTACAACAAATATTATTCAACATTCACATCGTTAATCCATGGAAATTATTAGAAAGCAAAAGTGAAGTTGCCAATATTTAGCAGCCGATCTGCAAGGCCTAGCCTAACTTAATCTAGGGGACATCCATTGTGATCTCATCCTTAGTACCAAAGGTCGTTGGGTTGATGGTTCGAATCTCAGTGTAGAAACAATCTGGCAGCCGAAAGAGTTTGGACATACAGGCCTGGATATGTTTGGTGCCTTGGTTGAGTTTCGGAAGGTGGTTGTTCCATGATACCAGTCAATACAGTTGAAAACTATATAACCATGATCAGTAAGTTGATTGCACTATTCTAATGATAGAAGGTCAATATATCATTAGAATAACTTCCTGTCAAAGAGGAAGTTCTGATTGTTGATCACAGGTTGAGGATTACAACAGTGACCTTGATAACTTCTGTGCCATTATTGGTACCAAGTTATGAAATCAGATGTGACGTAAATGTGATATTTCAACATTATGAACAAACTCAATTAAGGAACTTAATCCGTAGTAACAAGCTTAAGGGAAAAAAAATTGAGAAGAGTAAAATGAAGGTTGCTTACGGGCATTGCAGTTGCTGCAGTTGGTAGCATTCCACTTCAAGACAAATCCATTCCTCAACAATTCCAAATAATCATCATCATCTCCACTGTGATCATCAACTACAGGTGCCAACATTGCTCTTGAACACGCTTCAGTTGCGCGAGCTATGTTTGTATCATTCGTTCTCATTACCAGAACCCAGTCTGTATCATTCTTCTTCAGATCACAGCCAACTTTAAAATTGGAAAATTTCTCAGCAGACTCAGAAGTACAATTCGATAACAAAATTAGATTTAAATTGCTGTGTAGCTGAAAGTGACCATCACTTGGCAATTGTAAGCTGCTAATCTTAGAAAGGCTGCATGAATCACCGTTTGAACTCAAAAAAAAATTCGATACGTGCAGAGAATTGTTACTGTAGAATATTTCCTTAACTTCGTACTTTTCTTCAGATACCTCGAGTATTAATCTTTCATCCTCCAGACAAGTGAGGTTGAATCCAGGGGGTTGTCCACAATACGATTCTTCTTGGATGTGAAACGGGAATTTCACGATTTGCTTTCCGCAAGATTCAGCCTTCTTGCAGTTTTCATATTGTCGATTTTCGCAAAACGATCCGTATGGTAAACAAAGGAGACAAATGCTTATTAACATACAACATTGCACAAACTTCATATTCATGATCAAGAAATCAACAGAAACCATAGAGTGGAATCTAAAATTCTGAATAATAATATAATTGCAAATGTGCACTTGTATGCAAGTTTCACATGGTTACTACCCGATGGCTTTAACGGGAAGATCTCGAAAGAGAGTTTTACGCGTTGACCAATGATCACTTGGTTTCTGGATTTGCAGGAACTTTGACAGGGACTAAATGGTTAAATACCATTATCTTATGTCATATATGACTGTATGAAACCAAGAATTCATATTTGATACTACATTTGCATTGTACTTTGTTAAATACTACTCCCTCCGTCCCAGCCAGTTCTTTACATGGCGGCTGGGCACGGAGGTTAAGGATAGTGGGTGTAAAGTGAGTGTAATATTGTTAAAATAAATGAAGTAGTGGGTGTAATAGTGATTTTATTGTTAAAATAAGTGAAGTAGTGGGTGTAATAGTGATTTTATTGTTAAAATAAGTTAAGTAGTGGGTGAAATAGTGTAAAGTATTGTTAAAATAAGTGAAGTAGTGGGTGTAATAGTGTTAAAACTTACTATTTTGGGTAATGTAAAGAAATGGTGGGACGGCCCAAAAAGGAAATTGTAAAGAAATGGATGGGACAGAGGGAGTACTTCATAGATGCGTTCAAGAGATTGACTTCAATAGTTTATTCCCTGTTGAACCAAATTTTAATAGTAACATCTGATTTTATCTTTTATTGACCTACTCCTGTCATAACCAAACTTTAGTTGACTTCGTTGAGAAGGTGCCTTGTCCCGTAGTACAGGCAGTCAGGCACTAGTAATCCAAGTCGGAGCGAAAGAATCAAGATTTTAGAAGTTTAGTAGTTAAAAATTAACTTAGATAAACCTATGTATCTATCTATAAGTAGAAACCACACGTATGCCCTGTATATCGCGGTATGCATCATATGCCAATTAATTAATTAATTAAAATTTATTTTACTATTTGATCTCACTTTAAAAACTGTTTTTTAAGTGTATAGAAGACCAATAAGAATAAGAACTACTAATAAAACAAGCCCTCTCTGAACTAAAATACGGTATGCCAATTAATTAAATAATTAATGTATTCCATATCACAATTATAATTATTAATTAATAATAATAATGAACCAAGTTGTAAAAATTGAAATAAAATTTGAGAATATAGGACTTAGGGCTCCATTAATTAATATTTAAAATATATCTATAATAGATTAATAATAAATACAATTAATAATATAATTATTCTTATATTACCATAAATAAGTTATATAAATTTAATTAATTAAAATAATAAAACTAAATATTAATTTAATTTATTATTGAAGTTATATACTAGGAGTCTATTAACTAACAATCGAAATGAAAGTCGAGAATATAGTATTATATACAACTTGGTGGTTCAAGATTTTATTCATTTAAAAAAGTTAAAAAATAGGAATTTAAGATAATTTATCACAATCCGTGCTTCGCACGGATTATCGGCTAGTATCTATAATATCTAAACTATTCTATACTATACTATTATAAGCGAAACTGATCGGTTAACACCTTCCCAAAAAGTTTGTTAACACCATCCAAAAAATAAAAAATAAATTAAAATGAATATAAAATTTTTATTTTGTAAAAATAAACTACATATTTTACTTATTAACAAACTCTTTTAATTATAATCCAATTAATATTCAATTACATACTCTTTCAATATATTTGAATTAAAATCACATATTTATAAACAAATTTACAAAAAATTATAAATCAACAAAGTGAAAAAAAACAAAAATTATAATCACACGGATTATAATTTATTATCTATCTATATTGTACTATTACAAGTAAAATAAGGTATAGTTGGTTAACACCTTCCAAAAAAATTGTTAACACCTTACTAAAAATAATAAGTTAAAAATTTATATTAAAATTATTAATTTACTTATTTTAAACAACAAAATTTATCAGTAAGGTTATTAACATCTTTCTAAAAATAACAAATTAAAAAATTATATAAAAAATATTAATTTGTTTTGGGTTTTTTTCATAAATATATAGAAAAAAGTAAATTTTTGCACATTTACTTTTGTTAAGAATAATTATTTACAATATTACCAACCTAAGTTTCAAAATTGCAAAAATACTAGGTCCACTAGGTCCCCTCCTCCCTCACTTTCTCTCTCCTCCCTTTTCATCAGGCATTAGCCGCCTATTGTACTTTTTTTTTTAAGGTGGGGTGCTATTTTGGGTTGCAACTCAATGCAACCACATTCAACCATTCAATATTTTGGGTTGCAACTCAATGCAACCACATTCAACACTTTTTTTTTTGAAGGTGAGATGATATTTTGGTGGATTTGGGTTGTATATGGCCCCGCAGGGGCAACAACATTTAACTAAATGCAACCACATTCAACCGAATACAACCACATGCAACATACAGAACACTCTTATATAACAAACAACAAAGAACACCTTAGATCTATTAGATCCTTTGGCCCCGCCAGGGGCTCCCAATACAAAAAGTTGTTATTTTTTTACCCTCTATCAAGCCAGCAAAAAAAAATTAAAAATTAAAAATTTTACTGTTCATGATGACGTCACTGATGACGTCATCGTCATGAACAGTAACTTTTTAATTTTTTTTTAATTTTTTTTTAAGATGATGGATGGATAGAGGGTAAAAAAAATAAAAACTTTTTGTTTTGGGTGGCCCCACCAGGGGCATTGGATCTATTAGATATAAGGTGTTCTTTATTGTTTGTTATATAAGGTGTTTGTTATGGAGTCCAACCCTATATATATATATATATATATATATATATTAGAGTTCAAAAATGAGGTCGAAAATGACAAATGAAAAATGGAACATGAAATCAGCAACTTAATGCAACTAGTTGAATGCAACCACATTTTCAACCACATTCCAAATTTTTTTTTTATTAAAGAAGGGTGCTATTTGGGTTCCATGGCCCCGCATGGGCATATTCAACCAAATGCAACCACATTCAACTGAATGTTCAGTTGAATGTGGTTGCATTTGGTTGAATATTGCCCCTGGCGGGGCCTTGTAACCCAAATCCACCAAAATCACCCACCTTAAAAAAAGTTGAATGTGGTTGAATATTGCCCCTGGCGGGGCCATGCAACCCAAATCCACCAAAATCACCCACCTTAAATAAAAGTTAAATGTGGTTGCATTTGGTTGAATGTGGTTACATTTGGTTGAATATGCCCCTGCGGGGCCATGGAACCCAAATAACACCCTTCTTTAAAAAAATAAAAAATAAAAAATAAAAAATAAAAGTTTAATGTGGTTGCATTTGGTTGAATGTGGTTACATTTGGTTGAATATGCCTCTGCGGGGCCATGGAACCCAAATAGCACCCTTCTTTAAAAAAAAAAAAAGTACACAGGCGGCGGAAGGAATGAGTAGAAAAGGGGAGGAGGGAGGGTTAGGGTTAGGGTTGGTATTTTTGCAATTTTGAAACTTAAGTTGGTAAAATTGCAATTAATTAAATGAGATGGTATTTTTGCAAATAGAAACGAGATGACAAGGGCCTGGCATGCGACCTCGAGGGGTGCAGACATGCGAAGCGGACCCAAGTATGTAGATACTCATGCGACCTCGAGGGGTGCAGACATGAGCCTTCAAATAGAGAGTGAGATAGCATTGTTCTGTTTGTAGATGTGACCCCACGTTGGAGGTTATGTGCGAAGCGATCCCTTGACGGGAGCCTGACGAAGCGATCCCCGGGTAGCGACCCCGGTAGATGCGATCCCGAGAGGTGCGATCCCGAGAGGTGCGATCCTGAGAGGTGCGATTCCGAGAGGTGCGATCCCGAGGCCGGGATAGTATGAAAGTGGAGATGCGATCCCGAGAGGTGCGATCCCGAGGCCGGGATAGTATGAAAGTGGAGATGCGATCCCGAAGTAGTATGAAGAGATAGATTGAGTGCGATCCTGGAGTAGTATGATCCCTTGATGGCTTAGCATGAGACGCCTAGAGGCCTAGCGTGAGATCCCTTGGAGGCCTAGCGTGAGAGCCCTTTAAGGCCTAGCGTGAGACCCCATTTTCCTTTATCGTTGGCATGAGAGGACGCCTTGAGTAGTAGGAGATCATAGTGAGGCGACCTCTAGGGCGGGATCATGTCTTCGAGAGACTGTCTTCAAATAATATGATGAGATAAAGGCGAGGTGATCCCTGACCGGGCCTCACGCCTTGTTGATCCTTCTTCAATATTTAAGCCCATTAGTAGATAATTGAGCCCATTAAGAGAGGTGGGTAAGCCCATTAAGAGAGGTGGTTGAGCCCATTAAGAGAGGTGGGCCCCTTGTATAGTCATTTGAGCCTGTTTAGGATCTATGCCGAGATTCGGGCATAACACTAGCTTATAACCCGTGCGATACACGGATTTTTGCTGATATGTAATAAATTTTATTTTATGTTATAATTTTATTTTTATATAATCATTATTTAAAATATTTTATTTTAATTTTAATATTAATAATTTAATATAAATTTAATTAATGATATGCATGGTTTAAAACTTATATTATAAAATTTAAAATAAATATGTCGTTGATAAAATTTGAAACTTGAAATTTTAGTAAATTAATTTAATCATATAATATATTTAATAATTAGATCTAATGATTCTGATTTTTTGCTAAAAATTTAATGGTCATTATTCGTAATACGAATTTCTATTATATTTTGTTACTGATTACATGATATGGTGTGATATTTTTGGGTATATATTAATTATTGCTAGATATGAATTAATTGGAAAATATGATATGATTGAGGTTTTTAGTTGTTTATAAAAGGTAATATCTTAAACTAAAAGTAAATGTGAAAAAGTCAATCGACTAATTACCATTAATTGTATTATGTGCTTATTTATTTTGGGTGTTTTAATAGTATAGATATCATATATATTTTTCTTTATAATGAAGGGTAAATAAGTAAATTCACGAAATACCAAAAAACATATACCAAAAAATAGGTACCAAAATTTTTAATGTTTCGGGTATTATATAATTATTAATTAATTTTAATTTAATATAATTTTAATATACTCATATTTACGGATTATACTTGTTAACTCGAATAACTTGTAGAAGGGGGGGTTGAATACAAGTTATTTAATCGTGTCTGATTTTTGCTTGATTATATGAACAAGAATAAATGAATGAATCAAACTCTTGTTTGCATTAATAAGATCAAATACAAACTCTACCAAAGGTGTACAATACCTTTAGCAGCTGCTGACAATACAAATCTCTCTCTCTCTCTCTGTTTGTTTCGAACTCTCGAATACAAACCTTATACAGAGCTACGCACATTCACTAGTTCGACTCACACTCTTTACAATGATATTGAGAGAGTATTTATAATGCTACCTATCAACTAATAACAGAAAGATATAATCTATACATGACAATGTTCTGCCTTCTAGTCGATAGTTTCCTTTAATAGAAAAACTCTTTCCTTCATAATATCTTCTTGCTTGTTCTTCAAACAATGATCCTGTTTTATAGCACTTGCCAGTTTTCTGTAGCATCCATAATGACATCATCAGTAACACGACTGATATCAGGATCTGTACACTGCATCAGTATCTGATCAACCATCAGTATTGGACCATCATCAGGATTTGCTCTCTGTTCCTGACATGTAGTCTCCGATACACTGTTCATTCCTGACTAAACTATACAGATAACTGTCTTACACATAAATCCTAAATACAGTGCTAAATCCTTTATAAGATCAGGATTACAAGAAGTATAATGTGTAAATTCTATTCTTAACATCACAACTTATGAATTATTCCTAACAATCTCCCCTATTTATGCTTTAAAATCTGAAGCATAAATCTAAGTTGTGGATGTCAAAACATATAACAATACAACCAGAATAGAATTTATGAATGTAGAATTATGAAGTTAAGTACCTCCTTCTCAGATGTAGACGTTTATCTAGTACTTAGAAGAAAGAATTTTAACTATTAATGCTGCTCTTCCTTTACCACTTCCCAGCTGAGATTCACCACTGTCACTCCTGGTTCTTCTTTTTACTACCCTTTGTCTGATCTTTATCTCCCCCAGCTTTATCATCCTCAGTCTGGTGTTGTTGTTGTTGTTGTCTTTGAATTGTCTTTATCTCCCCCTTTTTGACATCAGCAACATTAATTCCAAGAGATTCAGAAACAGAACAAATGAGATTCATAAGAACTGCTTGATTTTCCATAATTGTGACTTGGTTATCTTCAAGTGATTGAAGTCTTGTTTGAATATCAATTTGAGAATTCTGAATATCTTTCAAAACATCATAATGAACTTCAATGTTGGAAGTGCTTCTAGTATCTCTAGTATCAGAATCAGAAAGAACTGTATCTTCAAGTCTTGTAGAAGAAGTTGCTTGATTTGTATGATATTCAAGTAATAAAACCTGATTAGAAGTATCAACATCTTCATCTTTCTGTTCTGAAACTGAAACATGATAATCATCTCGTTCACCAGTATTCTGTGTACTAACATCTTCAAATCCTGACTCCTCCTTAGAGTGATCAAAGACTGTTGATGTCTCAATTCTAGCTGATATTGGAAGTACATACAAAGGAACACTAGGATCATTAGGATCTTCATCTGGTACATATGTATCAAGAGATTGCTTTATCCTGGCACCTCTTCTATTAATGATTTCTGCAAGCCTCTCCTTTTGCTTCTGAGCTTTAACTTCTGGCTTTGCATTGTGATGTGCTAGGTCATTCTTCTGATACATTTTGATGAATGAATAAGTACCAGCATCCATACCCAAATTTTCAGACCAAGATTCAGGAAAAACCTGATCCCAGAAATCAAATGATGGTTTCCTAATTTTCTCTCCCTTACTATGGAGTTGATCATCCATACCCTCATTCTCACTTTGACTTACTAAAGTCAACACTCTTTCTACCTCACCTTTTGCCTGGTCAGGAGCCAGCCGCTCAAATTTTGGATCTAAGTCCATCTTTTCAAGTGTATCACTCAAATTTAGATAAGTGCTCTCATGACCTACAGAAAAATAGAGTTTAGAAGAAGTTTTTATACCTGAACTCACATGGAGAGAGGGTTCCTCATTTGGCATGTGGCTTGAGGTTTTCTCCAAGGAGTGAGCTGCTATAGTCTCTGAACCCTTACAATCATCTTCTTTCCTTTCAGAAACTACAGGCTCCAGTATACCACTTTCAGGTTCTTTACTAGACTCTGATGTCTTCAGTAATACTTCATTAGACACCATAGTTAGTACATCACCGTCTTTAAGTGTTGTTTGCTGAGACACACCCTCAAGGTGGATAGACTCTGACTGAACAAAATTTGTTTGATCTTCAGAAAAATCAACCAAAGTCATTCCTCCCATATCATAGGGTATCTCACTTGCATTTTCAGTCATCACAGAAGTCCTTTCAACATCAGCTATCACAGCTCCTGAGTCATCCTTCCTCTGACTAGATGGTTCTTGTGTTACAGTGACTGTGATCTGATCTTTCCTACTATTCACCACTGGTGCAATAGTATCTTCTGTTGACTGCATTCCTCTATCTACTTCCTCCAGTTGTTCACCTTGAGCTGAAGCATCTTCAATAATGACATTCTTGTCAAATAAATATGCATGAAGTGATTGAAGTGCACCATGCTTCGAGAGTCCAAATTTTTTGACTAATTGTCTTCTGACAGACACATAGAAATACATCTTCATTAAGTCAAGTCTTTGATGTAGAAGTCCATATTCATCTGGAAATAAAAGTTTTGGTACTCTTTCAACCAGAAAGTCTAGAACAGGCCTTGACAACTTCACTTTGAGAGAAATTAGTCCCATAGCCAGTCTGTATGATAATGTAGTTTCCCATGAAGAATCAATATCCAGATCTCTCTTGTCAAATACTGACATAGATGTAGCTTGATTTGTAGAAACCTGCATGATATTAGTTGGACTAGACTCTGTGTGTGTAGGTGACAATTGAATCTTTCTCCTTGTTCTCCTGATATAGTGAGCAAAAGATTTATCCTGAGAAGACTCAAGAGGTGTAGACACAGAAGTGATCTTGGGATGAGATCTTTGTTCAATAGACATAGTCTTTTGAGAGTCAGTATCTAGTAACTATTTTCCCTTTTTAAGAACTACAGCCTTTTGAGAGACTGCAGCCTGGCTGTGACTAGGTTTTTCATCTCTTTGTGCTAACAAAGAAAGTTGAATTGCAGCCTTCAATTCTGCTCTCTCAGCAAGAGTTAAATCATCATCATCTTCACTAGAATTACTACTACTACTTGACACAACAAATCTTCTCTTCCTTACAACTGATGTCTTTTGAGAAACACCAGAGGTTGGTTTCTTTGAAACAATAGGCTGTGGATCAAAATTTGGTTCTTGAATTGTTTCAGAGACTATAATGTTTTGGGCTACTTGGGTAGACACAGGTGGGTTCTCCTCCAATTGAGATTCCTGAGCCATTTCACCACAAAAGAAAGAAGAATTGTAGAAAGTAGGAAGATGAGTTTTAAGAATTACCTGAACATGATATGGATAATGAATTGCAGGTATTTCATCTAGATTCTTTTCATTGTCCTTCTTTGTAATATCAGAGAAAATTCTCTTTTGCTGTTCATAAGAAGAAACACAATGTTCTCTACCAAATCTAGTTTCAACATCAGGAATAAAATGGTTAACAAACATTTGCATAAATCTATGATAATAAACCATTTTCCTGTTTTGATCTCTTAACCCAAGTTTAATACTCATCTGACTTAAGATAATATGTCCAATGTTGATTACTCTGTCATAAAGCAAACTATAAGCAATATGTGATGTAACAGAAGTAATTTGCTGAAAAGAACTACATTTGCCAGTAAAACATTTAGCAATTTGATCAAAGTAAAAAGACCATTCCTTTCTAAGAAAAGACCTATTCAACTGGCTCATGTTATCTAGAGGTCCACTATAACCTAATTCAGACAACATAGTTCTTATATTATCATCAGATGGTACATTCTCATAACTATCAGTAACAGGTAAGCAAAGTACTGAATTAACAACAGATTCAGTAATGTCAAATGAATCTTGTCCTAAATGTAGAACAATCTTACCTGATTGACTCTGAGTAGAATCAATTACCTCAGCATTCTTCCAAGCTTGTGAAACAGCTACTTGATTAATCTGTGGAGATGCTGTCAATGCATAACTTAATGGTCCATTCGCCAGAAAGTCCATGATTGGATGAAAATCAGATGACACTCCTTCCTTGTTGGTGATAGCTCCAACATGATTGTTTGTCATAAAATCAAAGTCACCAAACTTATAAAATCAAAGTCACCAAACTTGAAGGCTACTGATTTAGGTAATCTTCTCTGAGCTGCCATTTTTGATCTGAAAAGAAACTTGAAAAATTCTTGAAATGGATTAGTGATTTTGAAAACTCAAGAGTGATTTTTGCTTTAGAGAATGTAAAATTAGAGAAAGCAATTACACGATTAGAGTTTCAAAACAAATATATTTCACAAATCTTTCAGACCATTATCCCACGTTGACAAGTAGATTGACAGGTGTCAGTCCCTGAAAAATGCGGTTACCCACGATTTTTGGAAAATAAAATCCAAAATTGATTTTCATGAAATAAATCAGGGTATTAATAAGCAATACTAATCAGCTTCCTTTTCCTGATGACCTCTCATCAAAATAATCACAAAATGCAATGTGATTTAAAAATATAATTTTCAAATCCTGATGGTCACACATGAAATCCTGACCAATATCATCAGAGACTTAATATGGAGTTTTCCACGTGGCATTTTTCTTTTATCTGAAAAAGAAATAAACAATTAATCTGAACAAAAATCAATTGGTTAGATATTTTCAATATTTCTTGAAAACAAGAAATACAGTCACATGCAATAATTAGCATTTGACTTCATTAAAACTTCCAAGTGACTGTTCAGCTTCTCACGTCTTTCTTTAAAAGAACCAGACGCCTTATGCCATTCTCCAAAACCTTTCAATTTCTTTTCTTCTCAACAATGCTTCTCAAACCAAAAATCCCTTCAAACCCATTTTCCAGATTTTTCTTGATCGATGAACATCCTATTCTTGATCATCTCTTTGAACAAATGACTCTTCTCATCGAACTAATCATGAATGGATTGGTTTTCGAAAATATCCAGAGGTTTCTCCTAGAACATCCATCTGTTGGATACAATCTTCCCCTAACCTCCTCAAAACTTGAGGATGAAGAATTTGGCCGAGAGTCTGAGGTTGATCTTGATGGAGATGCTATTCATTTAAGTTAGCTGCTCTCATTCAAGTCGCCCAGACAAGGAATCCAAGAGCAAACGATGCTTTCATCCCCTGATGGATTTCTTGAGATGCTCCTTGTCCTGTACCTCAGAGTTCATATCAATAGACAAGTATAGAATTATCAATAGAAATTTAGACAGAAAGATGTTGTATTTCATTTCCATGTAATGATTTCTATTAATGAAAATACAGTTTCTTGTTATCTGCTTGTCTTTTGATTTTTGAATGATGTATAAATTATCAGTATGCAAATATCAAAACTTGCTAGCATAGACTTAACACATCACAGAATTAGATTACTACACAAAGTAAACGTCAGGATTTGAAACAATTTTCATAATCCTGATACTGACACAATACTGATGACGTCAGCATCCTGATAACAAATCTAATCCTGATGATTATTAACAAGTCTATCATACTGAAATTTATCAAGGCAAAGTGTTATAGCTAAAGCATTTAACAATCAAATATAGATCCTGACAGGAATATCTAGTCTATAAGTTAAGAACAACATACCTTACTACTTTTGCAGATGTTAAAGATCTAAAAATTTAACATTCCTAACTCACTTACTAGTCTACTGAATGTAGTCTCATCAAGTGGTTTAGTTAGAATATCTGCAAGCTGTTTGTCAGTAGGAACAAAATGAAGTTCCACAGTACCATTCTCAATATGTTCTCTAATAAAATGATACCTGACATCAATGTGCTTAGTCCTTGAATGTTGAACTAGATTTTCTGCAATTTTAATAGCACTAGTATTATCACAAAACATAGGAATATTACTAAGTGTTATACCATAATCCAGCAACTGATTTCTTATCCAAAGGAGCTGTGCACAACAACTGCCTGCTGCTATGTACTCAGTTTCTGCAGTTGAGGTTGAAACAGATTGTTGCTTCTTGCTTGCCCAAGAAATCAATCTATTTCCCAAGAATTGACATGTACCTGTAGTGCTTTTCCTGTCTATCTTACACCCTGCATAATCAGAGTCTGAATAGCCAATTAGAAAGAAATCAGATTCTCTAGGATACCACAAACCAAGATTTGGAGTTCCTTTGAGATATCTAAAAATTCTCTTCACAGCAGTTAAATGAGATTCCTTAGGATCACTTTGGAATCTAGCACATAAACAGGTAGAAAACATTATATCTGAAGGAAAATACGGATGAGCGGAAGCGTGAAATAACATTTTATTTCATAAAATCCATATATCGCACATATAGAAAATTGTAAAAATGATATGGAATCGAAATCATACCTTGAAAAATCGAAGCTTCGAATCGAGATGATCGTTAGCAGTAGCTTCTCAGAGTGTGAAGCCCTCTACCGGTATCCACCAAGATTAATTTCTTCGATGAAGCCTTTTATAAAGTTTGAAGCTTTATAAAAATGGAGTTTCTTTTTCTTTTGAGAGAGAGAGAGAGAGAGATGAAGAAGAAAAAGAGGCAACTAGGTTTTTCACAAAAACCAAAAGTGTGTCAAACTCTTCTCATCTCATTCTATTTATAGGGTTCAAGTAGGGTTTTTCATAATTAATATATCATTATATATTAATATATAAATCCTACACTTTGTCTTATAAAATGTTAAATAATAATTAAAACAATTTTAATCATTTATTAAAACAACTTGCTCTCTCAAAATACCTTCATCAATAAATTAATCTTTTTATGGTGTGACCCTGTAGGTTCAATATTAAGCCGGTAGTAGAAATAAATAATAATAAACTTTTTATTTATTATTTATATGAATTCTAAAATTCATTAAATATAATTAACTGATTAATTATATTTATTCTACATCGTGAGTGATGCTTCTCAACATATCGCGACTATCCGGATAATATGAATTCACTGCTTAGAATACGAAGAACCTGTCAGTGACTAGTTACAGTACAATCAATTCCTTCTACCCTACAATATCCCGATTAAATACAAGGCACGGAACTCGTGTCAAGCCTATCAGATTTAATCATATGATTTCTTATTCATAATGCAAAGTTCATATTAATGCAAATTAGAAACTTCTTTCTAATTTCATACACTCTGGCCAGAGATTCCAGAACTAGCATCATAAGAATAGCATAGGATATTCTCTTCCTTTACTGGAAGGGGTAGATCCTTTATTGACCGTTAACTATCTCCATACGCAAATCCCTATGCCCAGAATAGACCTAATGGATGTCCTTGAGACTAAGGACTAAACCAAAGCATAGTTCATTATATACAAGATTACTATAACGATCTCAAGTCTAAGGACACTTGTACAACTATCACTAAGTGAACAACTATCGACACGTGAGTAAACTCCATTAGTTGTTTAACTTATCGAGTCATGTTCAGTGAACTTATTCCTTAATAAGCACCTACATACTAGCTATAGTGTCACCATACAAATGCCTATGAGAACAGACATCCTCCTGAAAGGAGCAAGCATAGTATGTACCAATCTTTGCGGATTCACTAACTTCCGATTAGTTATCCTATGATCAGGAACTGTTTAAGTCTAGAGTTATCATCTTCTAGATCTCACTATTATAATCTCATTATAATTCTAGAAGCTTTACTTTAAACCATGGAATATCTTATTTAAAACACTTTAAATAGATAAAGCCCGTAATAAAACCAAAACAAGTATTTTATTGATATTAATGAAATCAAATAAGAATACAAGAAAGTTCTTCCTAACTCATCATACATGATTGGATTTAGGACAAACACTTTCAATCTCCCACTTGTACTAAAGCCAATTACCCTGGTATCTAATACCCATCTTCTCTTTATGACGATCAAAGTGAATCTGAGACAATGACTTTGTGAGTGGGTCTGCTACGTTGTTATGTGTGTCAACTCTCTCAACCTTGACATCTCCTCTTTCAATGATTTCCCTAATCAAATGAAAGCGCCGCAAAACATGTTTGGAATTTTTATGAGACCTAGGTTCCTTGGCTTGTGCTATTGCTGCGTTGTTATCACAATACAACACAATAGGCTCTTCAATGCTAGGAACAACTCCCAACTCAGAAACAAATTTCCTCATCCAAACGGCTTCTTTTGCAGCCTCACTTGCAGCTATATACTCTGCTTCCGCTGTGGAGTCAGCCGTTGTAGACTGTTTGGAACTCTTCCAACTAATCGCACCACCATTAAGAGTAAACACGTACCCTGACATAGATTTGCTATCATCACTTTCTGATTGAAAACTAGAGTCAGTATAACCCTCTATTTTCAACTCAGATCCACCAAAAACAAGAAAAATATCCTTAGTCCTTCGCAAGTACTTAAGGATGTTCTTCACTGCTTTCCAGTGGTCTTCACCTGGATCAGACTGATATCTGCTCGTCACACTAATTGAATAAGCAACATCAGGCCTAGTACATAACATCGCGTACATGATAGATCCTATTGCTGAAGCATAAGGAATCTTACTCATACGCTCTCTTTCCTCAGGTGTCTTAGGACACATCTTCTCGGAAAGGGATACTCCATGGCTCATCGGTATGAGACCTCTCTTGGAGTTTTCCATGCTAAACCTTTTAAGCACTTTCTCGATGTATGTACTCTGGGTAAGACCTATCATTCTTCTAGATCTATCTCTATAGATCTTCATACCGAGAATGTAGGATGCTTCACCCAAGTCCTTCATAGTGAAGTTCTTCGATAGCCAAACTTTGACTGATTGCAGCATCGGTATATCATTTCCTATAAGAAGTATGTCATCCACATACAATACAAGAAATGTTACCGCGCTCCCACTAACCTTCTTGTAGACACATGGTTCATCTATGTTTTTGATAAAACCAAACTCTTTGATTGTCTCATCAAAACGGATGTTCCATCTACGAGAAGCTTGCCTTAACCCATATATGGTTCGTAGCAACTTACACACTAGGTGTTCATTCCCTTTGGAAACAAAACCCTCTGGCTGTGTCATATACACTTCCTCTTCAAGTTTCCCATTGAGGAAGGCCGTTTTCACGTCCATTTGCCAGATCTCATAGTCGTAGTAAGCAGCAATCGCAAGCAAAATCCGAATTGATTTAAACAGGGCTACAGGCGAAAAAGTTTCATCAAAGTCAATCCCTTGCCTTTGTCTGAATCCTTTTGCCACGAGCCTGGCCTTATAGGTCTCCACCTGGCCATCTGCTCCAATCTTTCTTTTGTATACCCATTTGCACTCAATAGGCTTCACATCCTCTGGTGCTTCAACCAAAGTCCATACTTCGTTGGTATACATAGAATCCATTTCGGATTTCATGGCACTTTGCCATTTCTCTGAGTCAACACTACTCATAGCCTCATTATAGGTCATAGGGTCATCATCATCAATGATTGACAACTCATTGTCATTCTCAATGACAAGGCCATAATACCTCTCAGGTTGGCGAGACACTCTCTCTGACCTACGAATGGGTTGTACCACAGAAGGTTGTTCAGTCTGAACAGGTGTTTCCTCTTGAACCGTAGTAGTTTGTGTTTCTTGAACTTCATTAAGTTCTATTTTGCTCCCACTGTTTCCTTCAAGGATAAACTGTTTTTCCAAGAAGGTAGCATGTCTGGAGACAAAAACCCTATGATCGGTGTAGAAGTAATACCCTAAAGTCTCTTTAGGATATCCCACAAAACTACATTTTACGGATCGAGATTCCAGCTTATCAGGGTCAACTTTCTTGACATAAGCCGGACATCCCCAAATCTTAACGTGTTTAAGACTCGGTTTCCTTTCTTTCCATATCTCATATGGGGTTTGAGGAACAGATTTGGAAGGCACCTTATTCAGTAAATATGCTGAGGTTTCCAATGCATAACCCCAAAGGAATACTGGAAGATTTGCATAGCTCATCATGGACCGAACCATGTCTAACAAAGTTCGATTTCTCCTTTCAGATACCCCATTCAACTGTGGAGTATATGGAGGAGTCCACTGAGAGACTATACCATTTTCTTTGAGATAATCTAGAAACTCTCCACTCAAGTATTCACCTCCTCGATCTGATCGAAGGGTTTTAATACTATGTTTGGTTTGTTTCTCCACTTCATTCTTATATTCTTTGAACTTTTCAAAGGCTTCAGATTTGTGTTTCATCAAATACACATATCCGAATCTAGATCGATCATCTATGAAAGTAATGAAGTACGAAAATCCGCCCATGGCTTGCGTAGACATCGGTCCACATACATCTGTGTGTACTAATCCTAGCAAATCTGCAGCCTTCTCTCCATGTCCACTAAATGGAGATTTGGTCATTTTACCCAATAGACAAGACTCACATGTAGGATATGATTCAAAATCAAAGGGGTCAAGTAACCCTTCCTTATGCAATGTCCGTAGTCTATTTTCACTTATATGACCAAGTCTGCAGTGCCACAAATAGGTAAGATTTTCATCATCCCTTTTCCTTTTATTAGTGTGTTCAATTTGTAGTAAATTATGCTCTACGTCACATACATACAGACCATTATTTAAAGTACCACTACCATAAAGAACGTTATCTCTACGAATTGAACATTTATTATTCTGAATAACAAACGAAAATCCAGCCAAGTCTAACATGGGAATAGAAATAATATTCCTCACAATCGAGGGAACAAAATAACAATTATTTAAAACGATAGTCTTGCCCGTAGGCATATGTAAATCAAATGATCCTACAGCTTCAGCAGCAACTCTTGCTCCATTTCCCATCCGTAGAATCACCTCCTCTTCCTCAAGAGTCCTACTTCTCCTTAGTCCCTGCAACGAATTGCAAATGTGAGAACCACAGGCGGTATCTAATACCCAAGTAGAAATTTGATTTAATGACATATTCACTTCAATCATGAACATACCTGAACCAGAAGCGGCAGTCTCACTACCCTTCTTCTTCTTCAATTCTGCAAGGTAAACCTTGCAGTTCCTCTTCCAGTGTCCCACCTTGTTACAGTGGAAGCAAACAGCTTTGCTCTTGGGGTCTTCAGCTTTTGGTGGAACCGGCTTTTTCTCACCTACTTTCTTCTTCTTGGGAGGGTTCTTCTTCCTTTTCTTAGGATTGGAACCTTCACCAATTAGAAGAACAGAACTCTTCTTAGAGGGAAAATTCGATTCCGCAGTCTTCAACATGTTGTGGAGTTCAGCCAGGCTGACGTCCAGCTTATTCATGTGAAAGTTCACAACAAACTGCGAAAACGAATCTGGGAGCGATTGCAAGACCAAGTCTTGGTTTAGCTCACCATCCATGACAAAACCAAGTTGTCCAAGACGTTCAATCAAATTGATCATCTTAAGAACATGGTCATTCACAGATGTTCCCTCAGACATCCTACAGCGGAACAGCTCCTTCGATATCTCATATCGAGCTGTCCTCCCTGCCACATCATACAACTCTTGTAGATGCGTTAGGATAGTGTGAGCATCCATAAGCTCATGCTGCTTCTGTAGCTCAACGTTCATGGAAGCTAGCATGATACATTGAGCAACATTAGCATCATCTATCCACTTACGATACACAACATGTTCATCATTTTCTGCATCGTCAGCAGGTTCAGCAGGCTTAGGTGAGTCAAGCACATATTCCAGCTTCTCAACCCTGAGAACAATTCTCAAGTTTCGAAGCCAGTCAGCAAAATTCGGACCAGTCAATTTGTGAGCATCTAGTATGCTCCGGAGTGATAGTGCAGCAGACATAGTGTATATAGTAAATCTGTAAATGATAAACACATAACAACACTTAGCAAATATTCAATTTCATTTTAAAACACTATATGAATCGGGTCTTTATTCATAAGTGGCTCCCACTAGTTTATCTAATTTATACAACCCCCTAAGTGAAAAATTAAACATTCATAATGCTAGTGGGAATAGGGATCCTACATTCCATCACACAACCTCGGCTGTAGCACGAAACGCCATGTAATGTTCAATAGGCAGACAACTCTTGTCAATTACATCTCATGTTATTCCCTAATAAAACTTTAGCCTCTCGAATAATTGAGTCACGGCTGTAGCACGACAAACTCAATATTCTAAGTCAAGTCTAACCCAACATTCCGTACAATTAAATCAGTCTCCAACGGCCCACGGCTGTAGCACGTAACGACCATTAGATTCTAATTTATTATACACATCTCTATGTAATAGACAAGTATTTCTTATTCCGAAATCAAAGCCCTCGGCTGTAGCACGAAACGACAACGATTTAAAAATAAGAACTACTTTCTACCATGTTGGAAGGCTATGACCGACACAAGCCCGTTGTGTCATTGGCCAATTACTACTTGATATTATTTAATTTTAGAGGGATTATATTATGTTACAATCATAATCATATTATAAAGAGATTCTTCCTTTTAAATTAAATATTTCAAATCAATAATCGATAATTGGATGATTCCCAGATCGGGGGGAGCATTGTCAAGAGGCGTCACTTAATACCCCTTTCTTACAGATCGAAATCCGCTTTTGACAGAATCATCCTTTCTCTCAATATTGAAAATTCATATTTAATTACGTGTTTCACAAACACAAGAATCTCATGATTGTATTCATAATATTATTAAGGCAAGAAACGATTCCTATTCTAGATTTTCTAGAGCACGCCTTATTTTGATTTAAGTTCACCTAAATCTATCATCTCATGGTAAACATAGGCATATATCTCATATATAAAATTAAATAAACAAGTAGGCATGCAAACAATATCATGTCACACATTGATATAATGATGTATGGATTTATCATAGCATTTAAAAGCAATTTAAAACAATTAAAATATGCTTTAAAACACTTCCGGTAATATAAATATTTCAAAAATATTATATAAAAAATATTTGACCACTCCATTAGATCCGTATCGGAAATACGAATCCAACGATATATTGCACGCCCAAAACGGAGTTACGAAACTCCCAAAAAATCGAATTTAATGTGGACAGAAAGCTGTAACGCATTTATTATATGCGTTACACCAATTAAAACAATTTAATTGTGTAACGCATTTAGTAAATGCGCGAATCAACCTGTCACGCATTTCTTAAATGCGTGACACCCCTCCCCGCGTGCACTGCACGCGTCCGACACATTGCCGACAGCAGTTTTTTTTTTTTTATTTATTTGTCAGACAGAACCGTTGTTCACCTTTTTGTTCTCAGAGATTGTAACTGTTGTCACATTATTGTCCCATTACTGAACAAAAAATGAACCCGCCGGAGTCATTAATAACCTTTATTATTATTATTATTTTAATTTTATATTAATAAATTAATTAACATTTAATTAATAAATTAATAAAAAAATCAAAACAACATGATTTCTAAAATCATCCAGTAGCAAAAATAACCAGGAAGCTATGGGGTCCTTGTGCAAAATTTTAATTCATATATTTCACATGCATGATTATTATATGAATTTTAATTAAAACAATTTTTAAAAATTCATAACAAATAATCTACACATCACAAAAATATGAAAAAATACCTAGATGATCTACAACACTTGTAGAACCCAGATCAATGGTCAAAATCTCATGCAAATAATATTTGGAATTAATTCATAATTAAATCTAAATAATCTTGCACAAATCATAATAAATCCATACATGCATCAAAAAATCTAAAATTTTTACATGATTCTCTATATGCAACAACCTGTCTCTTGATGCCATTGAAGGAAAATACGGATGAGCGGAAGCGTGAAATAACATTTTATTTCATAAAATCCATATATCGCACATATAGAAAATTGTAAAAATGATATGGAATCGAAATCATACCTTGAAAAATCGAAGCTTCGAATCGAGATGATCGTTAGCAGTAGCTTCTCAGAGTGTGAAGCCCTCTACCGGTATCCACCAAGATTAATTTCTTCGATGAAGCCTTTTATAAAGTTTGAAGCTTTATAAAAATGGAGTTTCTTTTTCTTTTGAGAGAGAGAGAGAGAGAGATGAAGAAGAAAAAGAGGCAACTAGGTTTTTCACAAAAACCAAAAGTGTGTCAAACTCTTCTCATCTCATTCTATTTATAGGGTTCAAGTAGGGTTTTTCATAATTAATATATCATTATATATTAATATATAAATCCTACACTTTGTCTTATAAAATGTTAAATAATAATTAAAACAATTTTAATCATTTATTAAAACAACTTGCTCTCTCAAAATACCTTCATCAATAAATTAATCTTTTTATGGTGTGACCCTGTAGGTTCAATATTAAGCCGGTAGTAGAAATAAATAATAATAAACTTTTTATTTATTATTTATATGAATTCTAAAATTCATTAAATATAATTAACTGATTAATTATATTTATTCTACATCGTGAGTGATGCTTCTCAACATATCGCGACTATCCGGATAATATGAATTCACTGCTTAGAATACGAAGAACCTGTCAGTGACTAGTTACAGTACAATCAATTCCTTCTACCCTACAATATCCCGATTAAATACAAGGCACGGAACTCGTGTCAAGCCTATCAGATTTAATCATATGATTTCTTATTCATAATGCAAAGTTCATATTAATGCAAATTAGAAACTTCTTTCTAATTTCATACACTCTGGCCAGAGATTCCGGAACTAGCATCATAAGAATAGCATAGGATATTCTCTTCCTTTACTGGAAGGGGTAGATCCTTTATTGACCGTTAACTATCTCCATACGCAAATCCCTATGCCCAGAATAGACCTAATGGATGTCCTTGAGACTAAGGACTAAACCAAAGCATAGTTCATTATATACAAGATTACTATAACGATCTCAAGTCTAAGGACACTTGTACAACTATCACTAAGTGAACAACTATCGACACGTGAGTAAACTCCATTAGTTGTTTAACTTATCGAGTCATGTTCAGTGAACTTATTCCTTAATAAGCACCTACATACTAGCTATAGTGTCACCATACAAATGCCTATGAGAACAGACATCCTCCTGAAAGGAGCAAGCATAGTATGTACCAATCTTTGCGGATTCACTAACTTCCGATTAGTTATCCTATGATCAGGAACTGTTTAAGTCTAGAGTTATCATCTTCTAGATCTCACTATTATAATCTCATTATAATTCTAGAAGCTTTACTTTAAACCATGGAATATCTTATTTAAAACACTTTAAATAGATAAAGCCCGTAATAAAACCAAAACAAGTATTTTATTGATATTAATGAAATCAAATAAGAATACAAGAAAGTTCTTCCTAACTCATCATACATGATTGGATTTAGGACAAACACTTTCAATATCTGGCCTACTTGCAGTCAGATATAACAATGAGCCTATCATGCCTCTATAACTAGTATTATCCACACTCTTTCCTTTAGGATCAGAGTCTAGTTTAGTGGCTGTTGCCATGGGTGTTTTTGCAACTGCACAGTCTTGAAAGTCAAACCTTCTTAAAAGATCTTTGATATACTTTGACTGATTAATGAAAATACCAGTCTCAGTCTGTTTGACCTGCAAGCCTAAGAAATAATTTAGTTCACCCATCATGCTCATCTGATACTTAGACTGCATAAGCTTGCTAAACTTAGCACACAACTTTTCATTAGCAGAACCAAAAATAATATCATCAACATAAACTTGAACTAAAAGCAATTCACCTTTTATCTTTCTAAAGAATAGAGTTTTGTCAATTGTACCTCTTGTGAAGCCATTTTCAAGAAGAAATTTAGACAAAGTCTCATACCATGCTCTTGGTGCCTGCTTTAGTCCATAGAGTGCCTTGTCAAGTTTGTAGACATGATTTGGAAACTTTGGATCAACAAATCCAGGTGGCTGTTCTACATACACTTCTTCATCAAGTTTGCCATTTAGAAAAGCACTCTTTACATCCATCTGGTATACCTTGAATTTTGAATGAGCTGCAAATGCATGAAACATTCTGATTGCTTCCAATCTTGCTATAGGTGCAAAGGTCTCATCATAATCAATGCCTTCTTCCTGAGAATAACCCTTGGCCACCAGTCTTGCTTTGTTTCTTACAATCATACCAGATTCATCTAGCTTGTTTCTGAAAACCCATCTTGCACCAACAATAGATCTATCTTTAGGTCTTGGTACCAGTTTCCAAACTTTGTTTCTCTCAAACTCATTTAACTCCTCCTGCATTGTAATTACCCAATCAGGATCCTGTAAGGCTTCTTCAACCTTCTTAGGTTCATTCTTTGAGAGAAAGCAACTATACAAGCATTCATTTTGAATTGATCTTCTAGTTCGAACACCACTATTTGGATCACCAATTATCAAATCTTCAGTATGATCCTTTGTCCATTTTCTAATAGGTGGTAAATTAACTCTGCTAGTCTCTCCCCCTAAGTTAGTGGTATCCCTTGTAGAAGAATTCTCTCTACCTTCAAAAACTCTCCTTTGATCAATAGAATCAGTAGATTCCATATTGCTGCTAGTTACTGATCTTTCCTCAGTAGACTCTGAAAGGTCAGTTCCTGATGGAGTAGACTCTGAAACGTCAATTCCTGATGGAATAGATTCTGAAAGACTAGTCTGCTCCTGATGATCACTGTGTTCTCTTTGATTTATTTGCTCCCCCTCAACAGTAGCATTCCTTTGAGAAGCAATAGAAATTCCTTCTGGAGAACCTTCATCATCACTTGAGAGTATCTCAGAATTCTTCAGATTTTCAAATTCCAATTCGTCATGGCTTTCATCAGTTTGCAAAATTCCAAATTTCTTATCATCAAATGCAACATGAATTGATTCCATAACAACGTGAGTTCTGAGATTATAAACTTTGAAGGCCTTAGATGCTGAATATCCTAGAAAAATTGCTTCATCCGATTTGGCTTCAAATTTTCCAAGTTGTTCTGGATGAACTTTTAGGACATAGCATTTGCATCCAAAGATGTGAAAATATTTCACACTTGGTTTCTTTCCTTTGATCATCTCATAGGGAGTTTTTCCATGACTATTTACCAAGGTACAGTTCTGAGTGAAACATGCAGTGTTAATAGCTTCTGCCCAAAAGTAGGTTGGAAGTTTTGCATCTGCAAGCATGGTTCTTGATGCCTCTATGAGAGTCCTGTTCTTTCTTTCCACTACACCATTTTGTTGAGGTGTACCAGGTGCAGAAAACTGTTGAGTGATTCCATTGTCTGCACAAAACCCCTCCATTGTAGAATTCTTGAATTCTGTACCATTGTCACTCCTAAGTACTTTGACTTTGTACTCAGAGTTGTTATGAATATTCTTGATGAGTTCAATGATTTGCTGAGGAGCTTCATCCTTCTTGTGTAGAAAGAACACCCATGTGAACCTTGTGAAATCATCCACCATAACTAGAGCATATCTTTTCTTGCTGATAGACATAATGTTTACTGGACCAAACAGATCAAGATGTAGCATGTGAAATGGTTCAGTAATTGAATTTTCAGTCTTGCTCTTGAAAGTGGTTCTTCTTTGCTTTCCAAGCTGACATGCATCACAAAGTCCATCTTGCACAAAATTTGCCTGTGGTAGGCCTCTCACCAAATTGTGTTTAACAAGTTGATTAAGCTTCTTGAAATTAAGATGTGAGAGCTTCTTGTGCCAATTCCAGCTTTCATCACTTGTTGCTTTGCTGTAGAGACATCTAACAATTCCTTTAGATGTATTACTTAAGCTGGCTTCATATATGTTACCATGTCTTTGACCAGTTAGAACAATGTCGCCATTCTGCATATTCAAGATTTTGCATCCTTCTCTGTCAAAGATTGATTTGTAACCTTTATCACCCAGTTGACTTATGCTTAAAAGAGTATGTTTCAAGCCTTCAACCAGTGCTACATTTCCTATGATGACATTCCCCAAAACAATTGAGCCATATCCCAGAGTTTCTCCTTTGTTGCCATCTCCAAAAGATATTACTGGGCCAGCTTTCCTCTCAAACTTTGTAAGCAGGGACTTCTTTCCAGTCATATGTCCAGAGCATCCACTGTCCAAGATAATTGAATGCTTCTTTCCTGTGCCCTGCAAACAAAAAGTAACTAGTTAGAATTTTTTAGGACCCAACTTTGATTGGATCCTTTCTTACTAGATTTAGAGACAACAGACTTTGAAGATTTTGCTTTTATTTTACCTGTTGCAGAGTCAACTTTAGACTCTTATCTCACAAACTGTTTGTGACTAGGAGTTTCAGATTTCAAAGAATAATAGTCATAATACAGTTCATGATATTCTCTACACATGTAAATGGAATGAAGTAAACTACCACAATGATAACAAGCTTTTTGTGGTTGGTATTGAATTTTCTGAGTCTTGGGGAATCTGGACTCAGTTTTCCAAGAAGGTTTTTGATTGCAGTCTAGGGCCAAATGATTATGATTTCCACACTTATAGCATTTTTTCCTAGGTGCATCAGGTACATTCTTGTAATTATTCTCTTTGTTAATACCTTCTTTTCCATTCCTATTTCTCTTGATCTTGCTAGACTCTGAAAGACCATCTAATCTCTGTTTCAACTGAGACTTAGACAGAAACCCTATGTTTACATTCTTAGGTTTCTCTAACACTTTCTCATCTGAATTACTATTGTTAATCCTTTTGTGTACAACATGGGTACCTTTTGAATCAACAAATTTAACATGATTAGGTTCAGAAACAATTTTCTTACCTTCAGATTTAGATGTGTTAGCTTCTACCTTACTATCATCATTGACAATAGCTACTTTTTCTTCTTGTCTAGCCTTATCAAAACCTAAACCATTAACCTTACCACGAATTCCACTCTCAAAGATTTCTATTGTCTTCTTACTGGAATTGTTAATGGTCTTAATCACATCTCTCTCTTCTTCTAGTTCTTTTCTGACATAGTCATAAGCCTCAAGAATAACACTATAATCATGCTTAGCTTTATCAGAACTTAACTTGTATTCTTCCATTTGAATTAATTCAGATTCAAGAAAATTATTTCTATCAACTAATTTATCATTCTTAACCTTAAGTTCATCTCTTTCACAAGTAAGAATTCTAAAATTAGTCATAAGATTCTTAAACTCAGCATGGATAGATCTAATTTCATCAGAATTTAAGCTATCAAATGAATCAAGAGAGTGAAGTGATACCTTAACAGAGGATGGAGAAGTTTTCTTTGGAGATCCAGGTTTGTCTGAACTATTGGCCATCAATGCAATGTTGTCATAATCCAATTCATCTTCAGAGTCACTGGAATCAGCCCAATCCTTCTGTGTGACCATAAGTGCATTACCCTTTCCTGAATTCCTAGGCTTCTTACACTCACTAGCAAAATGTCCAAGCTCGCTGCAGTTAAAGCACTTGATCTTGGCCTTATCAAGCTTGACAATTGTACTTTTGCTTTTGTCACTCTTCTTCTCCTCCTTCTTTTGAAAAGGTCCTTTGCTAAATCTTCTCCTGTTGAATCTTCCTTTCTTGAAAGCTTTAGCAAACATAGCAAAGAGTTCTTGCATATCAGATTCAGAATCATTGTTGTCAGAGTCCATATCAGTAGTCTCTGAATCAGAACTTTCTTTGCTTTTCTTCTTCCTTGAATTCTTTACAGCAATCTCTTCATGCTGTTCTTCAGGAAGCTTCTTAACTTCAGATTGAGCAGTAAGTGCAATAGTCTTCATCTTTCCTTCACTCCTGCTCTTCTTCTGCTGCTTGTCAAGTTCATAAGCTCTCAATTTTCCATATACTGCCTCTAATGAAATCTCATCCAGATCATTAGCTTCCTCGATCGCAGATATCTTCTCATTGTAGAAATCAGGCAAAGCTTTCATGAACTTTGTATTCATATCCTCCAAGTCATAATATTTACCATGCATGGCCATCTCATTGATGAGTTTTGTAAACCTATCAAAGGTATCAGTAAGTGACTCACCAGACTTGGATTCAAAGTACTCATACTGTTGTATAAGTAATGTCCTCATATTCTTCCTGACAGGCTTAGTTCCTTCACAGTGAACCTTAAGATTGTCCCATATATCCTTAGCAGTTTTACAAGAGAGAACATAGTTAGTGAGAACAGAATCAAGACTGTTGAATAATATGTTTCTCACTTTAGCATCTTTGAGAACATTCTCCTTGTCCTTATCTGACCATTCAGATTTTGGCTTCTCTGCTGTATGTTCTGGAACAACCACACCATCAACAGTTTCTTGTCCAACGACCTTTGTTGGAACAAAAGGTCCATCTCTGATTCTGTCAAGATAATCAGGATCTGTTGCTTCAAGATGATGCAACATCTTTACTTCCCATAGAGTATATTCGTTTCTCTTGAGCATAGAAATTTTAGTATTCCTGTTAGGTCGAATTCACAATAGTTAATCAAATACTGTATGAGTAACTTAACAAGAACACACTGTTTAATACTTAAAAAAACTGTTTGGAATTAACAATTCCTCTCTCATTGATGTAAAATATCACAGAGAGCTGCTTAGGTTACAATCAATGAATTTTTCAATGTTCGACTCCCTTCTAGGGTTAACCTAACTGTATTTATATAACATACAGCTTCGTACAATTAGTAACTGATTCTCCTATAATCAACCTATACAATTGATATCAATCACGATTGCTCCAGTCTTCCAAGTCAACTCAATCTCTTTGACAGCTTTCCAATCTTCAAAGATATTGCTTCCAAATTTATCTTGTATCAATCTTCAAACACTGTTGACTCTTCAGACATTACCGCTACAGAGTTTAACAATCTCTGTTGCGCTTCCAGTCAGTGTTTAACTAAACTCTGACTGCTTCCAGCTAAACTCTGTTTTGTTACTTTAGCTTCCAAACACTGTTCTCATCAATCATTTCTAACAATCTCCCCCAACTTGTCCATTAGCAAGAATGTACAAGTTTACAGTAAATGATGATGTCAAAACAAATACAAAGTTTTACAGTGTCTAACATACAAACAGAGTTTAAGCTATTACTTAACAACTTCTACAGAAGATAAGAAAATTCTTACAGACTTCAAATTCTAATCTCTTGAAGATCTGGCATTGTTCTGAGATAGTCTATAAGCAACCTTCTTTCAGCATTTTCAAGCTCTATCTGCATAGCTTCCTTGATTTCTCTCAACTGAGGATCATTCTCATCAGTCTGATAGATAGCAGCTCTAAGATCGTAGATTTTGTTTCTTCTCATTTCATTTCCCAGCCTGATGTATTTCACTTCCTCAGATTTCACATTAAAATCCAGAACAGTGATTCCAAGATCAGTCTTCAGCTTTGTAGTCCCCTTCTCCATTTCTATCAAATTTCCATTCCAATCTCTATACTTAGGAACATACTTACTGTTGATCTTCATTTGTCTTCTTGCAAGGTTCTGAATCATCCTTTGTCTGAGCACATTTGCAACTGACTGAGCTCTTTGATTTCTCACTCTGAAAATATACAGAACATATTCAAGTTCTTCCCCGTATTTTAATTCAATATCCTTTTCAGAAACTTTAAATACTGTTCCATCAGCCATGAAATATAGAAGGAAATCCTTCTCTAAACTCTTCTGATATACAAGCTGTACTGACTCCAGTCTGTCTAAACTCTCTTGAGTGATACCACGACCTGGAACAGACAGTGAAGAAGGATCTCTGGGACCAACATATTGTCTTGTGTCTCTGTGTGAACCTATGCCTCCTTTGTTGTATCCGATTTTACCAGATAAGGCTCTACCATCAGTGAAATCCATTGGAACTGTAGCTTCTAGCCTTGAATCATGAAGAACACTTTTTCCAAATGTTGATTTCAACTGAGAAGACAATAATGGTGTGGTCACAACTTGTGCAGTAACAGAGGTTGTGTCTTCATTCTTCTGTACAACATGTGTATCAACAGAGGTTGTAACAATACTTTTCAGCTTTTGCTTAGCTTCTGCATCTGTTGGTTTTCTGAACACTTGCATTCTTTGATTTGTACCAACTGGTTCTTTGATTTGAATACCTTTAAGAACAAGCTTTGCAGCTTTAGCAACTTTCACATTCTTCTTCAGTTTATCAGACTTTAAAGCCTTCAGATGCTTTTCTTGCAGACTCTTCTCTTCAGCTTTAGCATCTTCTATAGTAACTCCTTCTGCATTCTCCTCCATGAAAAGCTTAACAGCTAACTCCTCATCAGTCTTTGGGTTTGATATTAATTCCAAACTCTTGGTTTTTGAAGTACCTTGAGTTTCAGTGTTTATTCCAACAGACTGTGACTTAAGAGATTTGCCAGATCTCAGAGTTAGTGTTTCAGAGTTTAAAACCTTACTCTTATCACTTGCCCCTCCATCTCCAGCATCATCCTTTTGAAGCAGAGTTTGAGAAACTTTGCATTTAGACTTAGCAACTCTCTCCCCCTTTTTGACATCATCAGGAATGAGTATAGATGTAATGAGCTCCAAAGAATTAGCAATAGAATCAACCTTAGCAAACAAGGCAGTTTGATTCTCTTCAACCTTTCCTAGCCTGGCAAAGAGAGTATCTTGAACTTTAGACAGCTGTGCAGCTTTGATTTTGGACTCTCTTTCCATCTTCATTTCTCTTGACTGTATCTCAGTCTTCAAAGAAGCAATTTCTTGTTTTGTGTCAGCAAAATTTCCATCCAGAGTTTTGACTTGTACCACAGTTGCCTTTAAACATGATAAAATCTCTGGATTTGAAATTTTACTTGCAGTCTGCTTAACAAAATCAGCTGCTCTTCCTTTTGGAAAAATACAGTCTTGTTTATACCAATTAGCAGCATATTTAGCAAGATGCTCTACTTCAATTGCATGAGATGGACAAGGCTGATCAAAAGGTTTATGTTTATTTTCAGTCTGTGCTGGTGCACTCAGAAAAGAATCAGAGTTTGCACTGCTGTCAGATTCATCTTCAGCACTTGCATCTTTAGCTTGAGCATTTTTTAAAGAACCACTGTGCTGAGCTGTGTCAGCCACAGTTTCTGCAACAACTTCTGCAATCTTTTCAACAGTCTCCTCATGTTGCACAGGCTCTGCAACAGAGTTTGTTTTTGTAGCTTCAACAGGCATAGATTCAGAAATTTTCTTAGTTGCCTGATCAACCTCATCACCTTTGTCTGGAATTAGAGAAGCATTAGATATCAGCTCTGTGTGTGATGTTGCAACTTCAATTAAATTAATTGCAGGCTCATCAACAACACCAGGAGCTTCAACATGAACAACAGGTGAGATAGGATCAAGAATTGGTTGAAATGAATCATGAATATCATTCACTGGTGAAAAACCATCTCTATGATCCTCTTCTACAGGCATGTTATCCTCTGTAGGTACTTCAACATTAACAGTATCCTCTGCAGGCATTTCAACCTCTGCAGGTATTTCAAAATTGTCAGCCACAATATCCTCTGCAGGCATTTCAACCTCTGCAGGTATAGCAACATTGTCTGCAACCTCAACAGTAGGTGTTTGTTGTGAAACCACCTCTGGAGCTTCAACAACATTCTCATCATCTGATTCTGAAAGAATTAATCTTCTCTTCTTGATTTGAGGCACTACAATCTCCTCTTCTTCTTCACTAGAGCTCTCTTTAGGTGGTGAAAGTGAAGGTCTGTTTGTCTTTTGTTTCATTCTTCTAGTATAAACAGCTCCAGGTAATGTCTGTTTAGCCTTTGAGTGTTTAGTGTTTTGGGCGGTGTGTATTTTTCGTTTTGGTTTGGATTTGGGTTTTTCAGTAGGTGCTGGCTCAGAGTTTAAGGTTTCAGAGTTTAAGGTTTCAGAGTTTAGTGGTGGAGAGTTTATTGTTGGAGATTTTATGTGTTCTGGTTGTGTTTGAGGAAATGTAGTAGGTACAGTGGTTGTGGGTGTTGTGGGTGTTGGTTCAGAATTTATGGTGTCTAATGGTTCAGGCATGTGTTGTGGTGATTGAGAATCTTGAGGTTGGTTTACATAGTTCTGTAAGGCTAGTGGCATAAACATATCAGGTATGTGCTGTTTAGTAACATCTTTGTTTGTCAAATCAGAAAACATTCTTTTAGCAACTTGAAAAGGCTGAATCACATCAGCTTCATCAATTGGAATGTTAGGCACACAAGCAGTAAATAGCATTTGACAAAAACGAGCAAAATAAACAGAAGTAGGCTCAGACAAACGCTCTCCCAAATTCATTAGCACTAGTCTACCAAAATCAAAATTACCTCCATACAGTAGAGCATGACCAATTTGGAGAGTGTCAAGAGGAAGTGCATCCCAGTTTGTTGTCTTCTTGCCAAAAGCTCTTGTAATGCAATCGAAAAAGAAACTCCATTCCTTTCTCAAAAGTGGCCTTCGCAAAGATCCCAGCTTATTCAAATTGCCTGCACATCCAATTTGCTGCAACATTGTCCTCAAGCGATCATGACCAACAACACTGTAAGAAGTGTGAGTCTCAAAATCCAGAGCATCTCTAACTGTAGTTGGAGTAATAATATACTCTGATTCATCATGAGTGAAAGTGATTGTTGGAGTGCCAGACTCTTCTCCATCATCATATACAGAGTTTGTCCAGAAAGTAGCAATTTGTGAAGCAGAGAGTATTGATGGTGCAGTTAAAGCCTTCCCTATTTCAGAATCTTTCAAGAAATTTTGGAACACATGAAACGCCTCTGGAGCATTTGCAGTCTCCAGTGGTGCTGCATAGTTGCTAGGAAGAAAAACTAACCCTGCTGCATCAAACGCTTTAGTTGCCATTAGTAAGATGTGATTCGAAGATATTCAGAGAAGAGATGTATGGTAAGTGTTTACCAAAATGTGAAGGAGAGTGTATGAGATTTTTGAAAGTGAATGAATATGCAAGTAACTGTGAGTGGGTGAATATTAATCGATGTGAAGTGAGAGAACAAAAACGATTAGAGTAAAACTAAAACTCAATCGTTTATTCAGTAAAAGCGCGCAACTGATTGTAGAGTAATGTGTGAGTGGGACACTATCATGGGACACGTGTCAAACAACCAATGGATCACTTAATAATTACCGCTGTCATTCCTATAATCACGACACTTTGACATATTTACACTAATTAACAGTTGTCAACTACCCCAATTACTCCAAAATAGTCAAATCATCTCAATGAAACTTTACCTTAGAGTACTTAACACAACTCAACAGTGTTTATCAATTATCCAACTTTATCACGAGAACCCTTTCAAAAATTGCACAGTTGTGAATATGAGTGTGTGTGAAGCAGAGTTTACCATAATCAATTTTTAGAGCATCTAATATTTCATAAAATCCATAACAAAAATCAATAAACACTGAATGCACAAACTCTCATAGTAAACACTGATTGTTTGATGAATGCTAAACTCTGTAGTTACTGTAATACAGAAATCTGAAAACTTCTATTCCCTTTGATGTCCATGATTATCCAAGTAAGCACACAGTCTTTGAAGACAAAAAGATCAAGAGATAGAAATCAGAGCATCATTCAGTGAATAACAGTCATGAATTTGATAAACTCTCAAACTCTCAAAGCACACAAGTGTTTAGGTGAAGTGTTTAGACTCTCATTCATTCAGAAATAGCAGATTCTATCATATGCTTGAATGTCCACCAAATCTACACTACTTTGAGTACATGTATCCATAAATCAAAAGGACTTTATTCAGGGTTTAAATGAAGTAAGATCAAACAGATGAAAAAGATGTTTTATTCATGAGTGAATTCAAGCTGAACATTTTAATAGACCAAAGTGTTCAGTCACAATGTTAGTACATATTTGTACAAGATCAGTATATATGCCTTTTTTTTATTTATTTTTTTATTTAGCATATATACTGAGTAAACTTTTCTTTTCTTGAGAAATACTCATCTGCTTGATTTTTTTTTTTTTCAAAAGAATATAACTGCTCTTAATACTTCAGAGTATAAGAAAATGAGCAGTTAATTAGGCTCAAAGGGGTTTACTAAGGATGATATTTAAGAACAGTGTTTATACAGTAATTGAACAGAGTTCAAAAGAATCTTGAACAGTGTTTGAAGGAATGGTAAATCCTATTGCCTTTATCATTTTCATGCACACACATATCATGTAGTCTCAAAATGGTTTAATACAAGTTCTAGAGAAACATACTTCCTGATGAATATCACACAACAATAAATACTGATTGATAGAAAATGTATCAATCACTGATTTGGCTCAAACTCTCACAGGGTGTAGACATGAACCTGAACTCACCAAACTAATCAATGACACATCTCAAGTTTTATGGTTTTCACAAGTACAAACAAGGAATCATCAGGAACCATACCTTTGGAAACAGAATGTCACTTATCAGAGTTTAGAGTTCATCAATAACAGAAATTATTTATGAGAGGCAATGCACACAATATTCATAGACTCAGAGTTTAGGACTGAATAAACTAAGAGATGCTATAAATATGAAATAGTATCATGCTGTGTTGATTTACTGCACAAAGACTGATTAGATTACAGTGACTCAGAAAGAATCATGATTTATTTACTGAGAATCATGCTTCATACATTTTTCTTCATTGGTGTTTTCATTCAGACAAAAATCAATTCTGAATTCACTGAGTGTATCCAACATGATAACAGTGTTTAACAGACAGACATGCTGACAGAGTTTAACAAGTTTTAAACATAAGCATGCAGAACAGAGTTTAATACTAAGGTTCACATAGCACTTAACAATTTGCAGAAACATGAGCAATATAATTTAGAGATAAGTCTTTGAGTCTAACCAACATCTCTAGTCAAAACTAGAGACCATTCCTAGTTCATTGACCAGTCTTGTAAATGTAGCTTCACTCAATGGCTTGGTGAAGATATCTGCAAGTTGTTGTTCTGTAGACACAAAGTGAAGCTCAATATTGCCTTCCTCTACATGCTCTCTGATGAAGTGATACCTTATGCTGATGTGCTTTGTCATTGAATGTTGTACTGGATTACCTGTCATTGCAATAGCACTTTGATTATCACAGTAAATAGGTATCTTGGTATACCTTAATCCATAATCCAGCAGTTGATTCTTCATCCATAAAATCTGTGCACAGCAGCTACCAGCAGCAATATACTCTGCTTCAGCTGTAGATGTAGATATTGACTTCTGTTTCTTGCTGTACCAGGAAACAAGTCTGTCACCCAGAAATTGACAACTTCCACTGGTGCTTTTTCTGTCTATCTTACAGCCTGCAAAGTCTGCATCTGAATAACCAAGAAGTTTAAACTCTGATTCTCTTGGATACCACAGCCCCAAAGTTATAGTGCCCTTGAGGTACTTAAAAATTCTCTTTACTGCTGTTAAATGTGGTTCTCTTGGATCTGCCTGGAACCTTGCACACAAACAAGTGGCATACATGATATCAGGTCTACTAGTTGTTAAATAGAGTAGAGAACCAATCATTCCTCTGTAACTTGTCATATCTACTGATGACCCTGCATCTTTGTCCAATTTTGTTGCAGTTGCCATGGGAGTTGTTGCAGATGAACAGTCAAGCATACCAAATTTCTTGAGAAGATTTCTGGTATATTTTTCTTGATTTATAAAAATTCCATCATCTGTTTGCTTCACCTGTAGGCCTAGAAAATAACTAAGCTCTCCCATCATACTCATTTGATATCTTGACTGCATGTGAGTTTGGCAAACTTCTTACAGAGTTTATCATTAGTAGATCCAAAAATGATGTCATCCACATATATCTGAACTAAAAGCAAGTCACTACCAGATTGAAAGTAAAACAGAGTTTTGTCAATAGTACCTCTGTGAAACCCACTTTCTAGTAAAAATTTGGCAAGGGTTTCATACCATGCCCTTGGTGCCTGCTTAAGTCCATAGAGTGCCTTGTCTAACCTGTAGACATAGTCTGGATATTTTGGATCTACAAAGCCTGGTGGTTGTTCCACAAACACTTCTTCTTCAAGTTTTCCATTCAAAAATGCACTTTTTACATCCATCTGAAACACTTTGAATTTCTTATGAGAGGCATATGCTAGAAAGATTCTGATTGCCTCCAATCTAGCCACTGGAGCAAATGTTTCATCATAGTCTATTCCTTCCTGTTGTGAATAGCCTTTTGCAACCAGTCTTGCTTTGTTTCTTGTGATAACACCCTCACTGTCAGTTTTATTTCTGAAAACCCATTTAGTACCAACAATGGATCTATTCTTGGGCCTTGGTACAAGGGTCCACACTTCATTTCTTTCAAATTCATTTAGCTCTTCTTGCATTGCTGTTATCCAGTCAGCATCTTTAAGAGCTTCTTCCACTTTCTTTGGCTCAGATTGTGACAAGAATGCATGAAACAGACATTCATTTGTTGTTGCACTTCTTGTCCTTACTTTTGCATCTGGATCACCAATAATTAAATCAGGTGTGTGTGACTTAGTCCATTTTCTTGCAGAAGGCAAATTGCTTCTGTCATCATGTGATCCTCCCCCTTGATCCATGATCTCCTGATTTTCTTGGTGCCTCTCTTCATTTTCTGATGCTCCCCCTGAATGTGACTGCTCAGAATTATCAACAGAGTTTGAATCAACAGAGTTTGATTCAGAATTATCAACTGAGTCACTTTCAGTGTTTGAATTATCACTTTGATGTGATTCTTCATGCTCCCCCTCAACTGGTTCTTCCCTTGTTTCTGATTGAAGAGTTTCTTCAGTATTTACCAGTAGAGGTTCAGAGTTTAGATCAACAGAGTTTGTCAGATCAGTCTGATCAGAGTTTACTTTTTCAGAGAATAAATCTTCATTTTCAAAGTGCAGTTGATCATGTTCATTGACATCTTCAAGTCCAGTTATTTTCTTGTCATCAAATGACACATGAATTGATTCCATGATCACTCTAGTTCTCAGATTATAAACTCTGAATGCCTTAGTTGGCAGTGGATAGCCAACAAAAATTCCTTCATCTGCCTTTAGGTCAAATTTGGTCAACTGTTCAGGATGAGTTTTCAACACAAAGCACTTGCATCCAAAAATATGAAAATATTTTAGATTTGGCTTTTTCTTCTTCACCATTTCATATGGTGTTTTACCATGCTTGTTGATCAGTGTTGCATTTTGAGTAAAACAAGCAGTTTGAACTGCTTCTGCCCAGAAATATGTTGGCAATTTTGCTTCATCTAGCATGGTTCTGGCAGCTTCTACCAAGGTTTTGTTCTTCCTCTCCACTACACCATTTTGTTGTGGAGTGCCAGGTGCAGAAAACTCTTGTTTGATTCCTTTACTCTTGCAAAATTCTTCCATTGATGAATTCCTGAATTCAGTTCCATTGTCACTTCTGATTATCTTCACTTGATTTTCTGACCCTTTGTCCAGTTGTAATATATGTTCTGTCAGTGTTAATGCAGTTTCATCCTTCTTTGCAAGAAAATATACCCATTTGTACCTGGTATATTCATCAACAATGACTAGAGCATATTTCTTCTTTCCAAGAGACATCACATTCACTGGACCAAAAAGATCAACATGTAGGAGATGATAAGGATCAACAATTGAAGACTCAGATTTGCTTTTGAAGGAGGCTTTTCTCTGTTTGGCCTTTTGACAAGAATCACACAGGCCTTCTACATTCAACAAGGATTTTGGTAGACCTCTTACAAGATCATTCTTTATTAGCTCATTGATATTGTTCAGGTTCAAATGAGAGAGTTTCTTGTGCCACTTCCAACTCTCTTCACTGGACATTCTTGTTGACAGACACACTGCTTTGCCATCAGTGTTTGTTGACAATTTAATTTCATATATGTTATTGTGTCTGTTTCCAACTAGAGCAACTTTCCCTGTAGATTTACTGATCACTTGACAATATTCAGGCTGAAAATCTACATGATATCCTCTGTCACAGATTTGACTCACAGATAGCAGATCATGCTTGAGTCCTGGAACCAGAGCTACATTTGTGATGATGACACTCCCAAGATTAATATTGCCATATCCCAGAGTATGTCCTATGTTGCCATCTCCATAGGAAACTTTTGGGCCAGCTTTCTCCTCATACTCTGATAGCAGGGCTTTATTTCCTGTCATGTGTCCTGAACATCCACTGTCCATGACTAGGGTACTAACCCTGTTGCCCTGCAATCACAAACAATCACTGATTATGAGTTTTAAGGATCCAGACTTGCTTGGATCCTTTGGCTTTCTTAATTCTGTTAGCTTTTGCAGCGGAATTCACATTATCAGAGTTTAAGCTAACTTTTTCAGAGTTTACATTTGCAGAGTTTACTTTAACCCATTTCAAATTTGGCTTGGGTTCATAGTAATTATAGTAAATAGCATGATAATCTCTGCAAGTGTAAATAGAATGCCATGTACTTCCACAGTGTTTACATAAAGTCTGTGGTCTTGTCCTCACATAATCATTTTTAACTGCAGTTTTAGAGGGCAAAGAATTTATGTTCTTATTCTTACTGCAGAAACTAGCAAGATGATTAGTGCTACCACAACTAAAGCATGTTTTTCTAGGAGCTAATGAAGCAAGCATTGGCTTAATTCCTGATGTTATGCCTACCTTTCCATTTTTGTTTTTCTTAGGCATTCTCTGTTTGTTGACAGATTTTATCTCTTTAAGCTTATGCTTGAGTTGTTTATCTGTCATTGAACCAATGTTAACCTCTTTAACAAAAGTCTTAGCATATGATTCTTTAACAGCTTTTTTTTCAGCTTCAGTCTTAGGTCCACCTGTTCCCATAACATTACCTTCAGATGAACGATGTGGTCTAACTTTTACCAAATTTTCAAATCTAAGTTCATCTCCTTCACAGTAACCTAGACCTACTGTATCTGACTGAAACACTTCTTGAGTATCTTTACCAGAGTGTGTCCAAGTTTTAATGATGTGTTTAGTATCCTCCAATTCAGATTCTAGTTGCTTATACTTACCTAGCAACTCCTGTTCGATAAACACTGCATCATCTCTCTCTTTCTGAATTTTATTCATGTTCTCTAGCTGTTCCTCAACAAGTTTATTTCTTTCTTTGAGTTGAGAGCACTCATTCTTTATCCTCTCATTTTCTAAAGTCTGATCCCTATAACTGATATGCAATGCTTTAAGATAAATTCTCAATTCAGTTATATTATCAGTATTATAAGCATAGGTAGTTGGGGGTACCTTGAGATCATCATCTTCATTTTGAGTAGTAGCCATGAGTGCATAGTTGACTTCTTCATCTGAATCTGAAGTGTCTGCCCAATCTCTGCCTTTGGTGTAGAGTGCCTTTTCAGTTTTACCCTTCTTGCACTCAGGAGCATAGTGACCCATCTCCTTACACTTGTAGCATTGGATCTCAGACTTATCTTTCTTACCAGATTTGAAGTCCTTTCCCTCAGATTTCTTGAAATTCTTCTTGTCAAACTTAGAGTAGTCCTTGGAGAATCTCTTTCCCTTCTTGAAGTTCTTGTATCCCATCTTCTTGAAGGTCTTTACCATCAATGCAGCCATTTGCATCATCTCTTCATCATCTTCAGAATCAGATGTTCCATCTGTGTTTGAGTCAACATCAGAGTTTGTTAGGAATAATTCATAAGTTGTGATGTTAAGAATAGAATTTACACATTATACTTCTTGTAATCCTGATCTTATAAAGGATTTAGCACTGTATTTAGGTTTTATGTGTAAGACAGTTATCTGTATAGTTTAGTCAGGAATGAACAGTGTATCGGAGACTACATGTCAGGAACAGAGAGCAAATCCTGATGATGGTCCAATACTGATGGGTGATCAGATACTGATGCAGTGTACAGATCCTGATATCAGTCATGTTACTGATGATGTCATTATGAATGCTACAGAAACTGGCAAGTGCTATAAAATAGGATCGTTGTTTGAAGAACAAGCAAGAAGATATTATGAAGGAAAGAGTTTTTCTATTGAAGGAAACTATCGACTAGAAGGCAGAACATTGTCATGTATAGATTATATCTTTCTGTTATTAGTTGATAGGTAGCATTATAAATACTCTCTCAATATCATTGTAAAGAGCGTGTGAGGCGTGAGTCGAACTAGTGAATGTGCGTAGCTCTGTATAAGGTTTGTATTCGAGAGTACGAAACAAACAGAGAGATATTTGTATTGTCAGCAGCTGCTAAAGGTATTGTACACCTTTGGTAGAGTTTGTATTTGATCTTATTAATACAAACAAGAGTTTGATTCATTCGTTTATTCTTGTTCTTATAATCAAGCAAAAATCAGACACGATTATATAACTTGTATTCAACCCCCCCCCCCTTCTACAAGTTATTCGAGTTAACAATTGGTATCAGAGCAGGTTGATTTCGAATAATCATAAAGATCTGCAATCATGTCTGGTTACAAGGATGGGAATACTAAGATTCCTATGCTCAAGAGAAACGAATATACTCTATGGGAAGTAAAGATGTTGCATCATCTGGAAGCAACAGATCCTGATTATCTTGACAGAATCAGAGATGGACCTTTTGTTCCAACAAAGGTCGTTGGACAAGCAACTGTTGATGGTGTGGTTGTTCCAGAACATACAGCAGAGAAGCCAAAATCTGAATGGTCAGATAAGGACAAGGAGAATGTTCTCAAAGATGCTAAAGTGAGAAACATATTATTCAACAGTCTTGATTCTGTTCTCACTAACTATGTTCTCTCTTGTAAAACTGCTAAGGATATATGGGACAATCTTAAGGTTCACTGTGAAGGAACTAAGCCTGTCAGGAAGAATATGAGGACATTACTTATACAACAGTATGAGTACTTTGAATCCAAGTCTGGTGAGTCACTTACTGATACCTTTGATAGGTTTACAAAACTCATCAATGAGATGGCCATGCATGGTAAATATTATGACTTGGAGGATATGAATACAAAGTTCATGAAAGCTTTGCCTGATTTCTACAATGAGAAGATATCTGCGATTGAGGAAGCTAATGATCTGGATGAGATTTCATTAGAGGCAGTATATGGAAAATTGAGAGCTTATGAACTTGACAAGCAGCAGAAAAAGAGCAGGAGTGAAGGAAAGATGAAAACTATTGCACTTACTGCTCAATCTGAAGTAAAGAAGCTTCCTGAAGAACAGCATGAAGATATTGCTGTAAAGAATTCGAGGAAGAAGAAAAGCAAAGAAAGTTCTGAGTCAGAGACTACTGATATGGACTCTGACAACAATGATTCTGAATCTGAGATGCAAGAACTCTTTGCTATGTTTGCTAAAGCTTTCAAGAAAGGAAGATTCAACAGGAGAAGATTTAGCAAAGGACCTTTTCAAAAGAAGGAGGAGAAGAAGAGTGACAAGAGCAAAAGTACAATTGTCAAGCTTGATAAGGCCAAGATCAAGTGCTTTAACTGCAGCGAGCTTGGACACTTTGCTAGTGAGTGTAAGAAGCCTAGGAATTCAGGAAAGGGTAATGCACTTATGGTCACACAGAAAGATTGGGCTGATTCCAGTGACTCTGAAGATGAATTGGATTATGAAAACATTGCATTGATGGCCAATAGTTCAGACAAACCTGGATCTCCAAAGAAAACTTCTCCATCCTCTGTTAAGGTATCACTTCACTCTCTTGATTCATTTGATAGCTTAAATTCTGATGAAATTAGATCTATCCATGCTGAGTTTAAGAATCTTATGACTAATTTTAGAATTCTTACTTGTGAAAGAGATGAACTTAAGGTTAAGAATGATAAATTAGTTGATAGAAATAATTTTCTTGAATCTGAATTAATTCAAATGGAAGAATACAAGTTGAGTTCTGATAAAGCTAAGCATGATTATAGTGTAATTCTTGAGGCTTATGACTATGTCAGAAAAGAACTAGAAGAAGAGAGAGATGTGATTAAGACCATTAACAATTCCAGTAAGAAGACAATAGAAATCTTTGAGAGTGGAATTCGTGGTAAGGTTAATGGTTTAGGTTTTGATAAGGCTAGACAAGAAGAAAAAGTAGCTATTGTCAATGATGATTGATAAGTGGAGTTTATATCCACTTGGAGCGTTCTATATCGGCTTAAATTGATTGTCTTGGTCTCAAGTTTGTTGTAGTTTTGATGTGTTTGTGTTTAGTTGTGCAGGTTTGTGAAATATCGTTTAGGGTTAGTATTTTCGTCAATTTTGGAGATGATTTGCGCAATGGAATGAAGGATGGCGTATTTCCCTAGGCTAACATGAAGACCATAACGCTTAAGAATTGAAGAACGGGAAGTGGCGAAAGAATTTCAAAAGAAACGGAGGAGAAAGGAGCAATTTGTGCAAAATTCGGATTTTCTGGGTAGGTTGCGCAGTCTTCACTGTTTTGGCCATATCTGGAGTTCTACAAGTCCGTTTGAGGCCCATAAGCTGTCCACGCGAAGCCTGGGAAATTTTCTATAATTCTGAACAGGATCTAACCGCGCAGGGTGCGCCCGAACTCGCTGGAAATTCTGAAATTCTATCCTATTTCGAATTAAATTGTATTTTTAGGTCTTTTCTTATTGGGCAAGAGGGAGGAAAAGCCTATATCAACATCAAACCCTTGTAATCATATTATACACACGTTACGTAATATAACCTAGTTCTTGGGAAGAGAGAAAAGGAGAAGGAATTCTTCCAAGCTAGTGACAAGCAAGGATTATTCTTGAAACTTTTGTATTCTTCTATTGTGGGGATTTAATTCTAAACCTTATTTCTTCTTCTCTATTTTTACTTGTTTATTTTAGAATTATGTTTTCAATAGAACCCATGATGACAATTAGGTCAATTATGGGCTAATTCGTTATCATGGGGTTTTAATGGATTTTGCTATGGATTCTAGAAATTGAGTGTTTTTATGCCTTGGTGTGTGATTGTACGTATTGATTGCCTAGTATGTTTATGCTTATTCGTTATAAGTGCGTCGCGAACACTTGTAATTGTTTGTTTAATCCTAGTGAATGCGAAAGTGGATCTAGGGTTTAGAACAATTCATGCTAGCATAGGTTTTTGCATGTGAAGAACATGTATTAATTTGTGGTGTAATTCTAACCGTCTTGCATCGACTATGTGGTTTAATGGGTGCTTGATTCTCAACCGGTATGTGTTCAATTGCTATAGACATATAGGGACTACACATATTTGGTGACTACTTGACTTCTATCAATTGTGGATGATCAGTAGGATGGTATATGCACAACGAAAGTTGGTATGTATCAGTTTAGTGCATCTAATCAGTAATCAACTCGGTCACATGCTAGGCTAAAGGGCATAAGATTCTAGATGAAGTAGTAAATGAAATTGAAATCCCATGTTTGTTTATTATAAAGTTAAAGTTAAGTTATTTCCTCGTAATTGGCTTAGTTGGTAGTTAAACAATAGTTAAATCAAACCAAAATTGTGATGGTCTTAGCAGTGAGTGTAAATCATAAGCTGGTGCATAAGTGAACATAACGAACAATTTGAGTCTCTGTGGGAACGAATCCTATTTACTCTATATTACTTGTTGACCACGTTCTCTTGCGTGAATAAGTGCGAACAAGTTTTTGGCGCCGCTGCCGGGGACTCGGTTCATTGTTTGTTTAGTTTATGATCTTGTCATCAATTTGGGTTAAATTCACTGACTCGGACATTTTTTTTTTTATTTGATGGATTATTGGGAGCAGGAATTCGTAATTGTTTGTGAGCTGTGTGCAGGTGGACATTACACTCATCAATGTGAGTATAACAGAAACCGGCCAAATTTCAGCTGGGACTACAATCGGAGTGGTATGGAGCAATTCCAATATCCATCCTACCCGCTCCAAAATCAGCAGTTTGAAGATGAGCCATACAATCCAGGGGGAATTCAGCAGCAACAGGGGCAACAATTTCAGCATCAGTATGCCCCAATGCATCAACACTTTCAACCTCCTGAATTTCAGCAGCAGCAATTTCAGACTTGGTCTATCCAACAGTCGACCGAAGAAGCTGAATTAGAAGAATTGAGGTTGATGGCTAAAAGCAATGCATTGTCTCTCCAGAGAATAGGAGATCAGATTGGTCAAATTGCAAAGGCATTACAAACATTTAATCAAATTGCAAGTGACACAGAAGGCCTAGCTGTAAAGGAGGAGGACAAGAACTTTCCTATCAGTCTTGACTGGTCTTTCTTAGCCACGGGTGAGACCATGATCGAAGTTCAGGAAGGAGAGTCTAAGGGCAAAGATTGGGAAGAAGCAGAACATGAAGATGATAAGGAAGCAGAGTCGGAGGCAAACCAATCAGAAAATTCAGAATGTCCAGAAAACTCGATTCTGAATAATCAGCCGCAACCACTTCCTTTGCAATCTGAAAATTTTGAAGAATCAGCCCAAGATCAAGAAAATTCCAAGGCTCAAGCGGCTATGTTATTTCCTTCGAAGGATGAAGAGTGTCTCAGTGTGGAAGATGATGAATTAGAAGAGCATGTTCAGTTGTTGAATGCCGCTCCGTTGCAATCTGACTTCGACCAGCTGGGGGCCGAAGAGGAAAAGAGCATCACTCCTGTTGACAAATCTACTCCGGAGAAGACTACAGAGATCGTCCAAATCGATTTTCCTCCTCCATATCCACAGAGGCTTCAGAAGCAAACTCTAGCCATGAATTTGACGGCGGAGGATGAGGAGTGTTTTAGCTTGAAATTGGTTGATGCAGGGCAGAGTAAAAAGTATGACACGGAGAAGGAGAAGGCAAAGCATGGCCAACTGAGGATTACAGTGCCTTGGTTAATGGGGCTACGTATTCCACATAAGTTGCTTGGAGTGGAAGATCTCTGGAATTCTCAGGTGCGCCTTAAGCCATCATTTGAAGGAGCTCCCGAACTTGAGCTAAAAACATTGCTAGTTCACCTGGGGTATGTTTCTTGTAATTCAAATCCTTTGCTTGCTATTGTTATTGCTGCTAACTTTTCAGGTAGGCGGGAGAATGTTGTTAAGAGATCTTGTGAGGAGCGAATACGGGTAAAGCTTGTCGTTGAAGATGTCGCTCCAGAAAAGATCATTAAATGGCCTTATAGAGATACGGTGCAGAAATTTTTCAAGAGGAAAATTGTGGCCAAGTCTAGCTAAAGACGTTAAAGAAAGGCGCTTCGTGGGAGGCAACCCATGATTTCTTGCTTTCGAATAAAACAACAGTTGTGTTGGAGACACCATGTCTATCCACCACCAGACACACCACCCGAGGAGGGTGGAAATGCCGGCGAGTAGGGGAGTATCTCTTGTACCCTTTATTTTCCATTCAATGAGGGCATTGAATATGTTAAGTTTGGGGGTGATTTGGGGGATAGTAGTTGTATGTATTGTTGTATTTTGTGGTCATATAGGATATCATGTTGCATAGTAGTGATAGTTCATGCATGATTGTTATGTTCGTATTATTTACGTTTGTTCATATAGGACATTTTGTTTTATTTTCGTATACCATGTGAGTTTTCATTTAGTTGCATTTTCATGGCATGCATATTTCATGATCCCTTAGGACGAGCTGATTCTGATTGATAGGTGGATGTTGATTTGGGTGTGATGATGATGAGTAGAGGGCTGATTTATAGTTTCTATGAAATTGACTTGCATGTTACGGGAACAAAATTTATTACACAGTCTCATTGGGGTGCTGTTGGGCTAGGTTAGGGTCATGCCTGTGGGATGTTTTGAGATTTAATCACTTGTTTATATTTAGAATTTTCGTTATTCCCTTTATAGCGTAGGAACATTAAAGTCTAAGTTTGGGGGAAACCAGGAATTTTCATGCTAGTTGTTAATATTTGTCAATAAAGGCTAGGCGTCAAATGGCTAGTAGCCAGCTCATATTTATATGAGTAGTCTAGGGTTGGAAATGAGAAAGGCTCATTCCAGATTGCGAAAAAAAAAAAAAAAAAAAAAAAAGAAGAAAAAAATATAAAAGAAAAAAAAAGAAAAAAAAAGAGTCATATAAATAATTTAAATGCAAAATTAACCAGAGTGAGATCTTTAATACTTGAGTAATTAAGTCTGAGGGGACTTAGTCTTAGTGACCTAAGGCTTTTTAGTCTGGGATCCACTGACCCAACACTCGCTACATGGGTATTATTGTATAAGCCTTTTGGGGTCTCATTCATTGCACGGTTAAATAAGCATGCTTATTGTATATGTAGTGTCGTAGTATAGTAATAAAGCATGAGTTTCTGTCTACCTTGGATGAGGGTGGAGGTGTTCCTAGGTTATGGAGTGTCTACAGTCTATTCTAGTTATAAACTTGTGATTGTCTTGACGGAAAGCATGTATGATTCTTGACCTAGTTCTGGGGGTATTTCTGATGAGCATTGCACACACGCACGTTTCTGTTCATGCATTGTTAGTATACGGGGACTTAGTCGAGCTCTGCTTGGATTTGTTACGTTCATTGAGATATTTGCTTGTTAGTTGGTTTTGGTGAGTTTGAAGGGGATCTTGCATTTTCATAGTAGTTGCATTCATGCATTGCATTGCATTGGATTTTGTGGGTACATTCACTATAGGCCCTCACGAGACCTTACTCGTCCACTAGGGCTGCCTAGGGGTTTAAAGGGCTTGTTGCATATGCCAAATGCAACCGTGATCACCTACGGAAGTGGTACTAGTTAGTTAGTTAGTTGTAATTGTTTATGCTTGAGGACAAGCATCGGTTTAAGTTTGGGGGTGTGATAAGTGGAGTTTATATCCACTTGGAGCGTTCTATATCGGCTTAAATTGATTGTCTTGGTCTCAAGTTTGTTGTAGTTTTGATGTGTTTGTGTTTAGTTGTGCAGGTTTGTGAAATATCGTTTAGGGTTAGTATTTTCGTCAATTTTGGAGATGATTTGCGCAATGGAATGAAGGATGGCGTATTTCCCTAGGCTAACATGAAGACCATAACGCTTAAGAATTGAAGAACGGGAAGTGGCGAAAGAATTGCAAAAGAAACGGAGGAGAAAGGAGCAATTTGTGCAAAATTCGGATTTTCTGGGTAGGTTGCGCAGTCTTCACTGTTTTGGCCATATCTGGAGTTCTACAAGTCCGTTTGAGGCCCATAAGCTGTCCACGCGAAGCCTGGGAAATTTTCTATAATTCTGAACAGGATCTAACCGCGCAGGGTGCGCTGCTACCGCGCAGGGTGCGCCCGAACTCGCTGGAAATTCTGAAATTCTATCCTATTTCGAATTAAATTGTATTTTTAGGTCTTTTCTTATTGGGCAAGAGGGAGGAAAAGCCTATATCAACATCAAACCCTTGTAATCATATTATACACACGTTACGTAATATAACCTAGTTCTTGGGAAGAGAGAAAAGGAGAAGGAATTCTTCCAAGCTAGTGACAAGCAAGGATTATTCTTGAAACTTTTGTATTCTTCTATTGTGGGGATTTAATTCTAAACCTTATTTCTTCTTCTCTATTTTTACTTGTTTATTTTAGAATTATGTTTTCAATAGAACCCATGATGACAATTAGGTCAATTATGGGCTAATTCGTTATCATGGGGTTTTAATGGATTTTGCTATGGATTCTAGAAATTGAGTGTTTTTATGCCTTGGTGTGTGATTGTACGTATTGATTGCCTAGTATGTTTATGCTTATTCGTTATAAGTGCGTCGCGAACACTTGTAATTGTTTGTTTAATCCTAGTGAATGCGAAAGTGGATCTAGGGTTTAGAACAATTCATGCTAGCATAGGTTTTTGCATGTGAAGAACATGTATTAATTTGTGGTGTAATTCTAACCGTCTTGCATCGACTATGTGGTTTAATGGGTGCTTGATTCTCAACCGGTATGTGTTCAATTGCTATAGACATATAGGGACTACACATATTTGGTGACTACTTGACTTCTATCAATTGTGGATGATCAGTAGGATGGTATATGCACAACGAAAGTTGGTATGTATCAGTTTAGTGCATCTAATCAGTAATCAACTCGGTCACATGCTAGGCTAAAGGGCATAAGATTCTAGATGAAGTAGTAAATGAAATTGAAATCCCATGTTTGTTTATTATAAAGTTAAAGTTAAGTTATTTCCTCGTAATTGGCTTAGTTGGTAGTTAAACAATAGTTAAATCAAACCAAAATTGTGATTGTCTTAGCAGTGAGTGTAAATCATAAGCTGGTGCATAAGTGAACATAACGAACAATTTGAGTCTCTATGGGAACGAATCCTATTTACTCTATATTACTTGTTGACCACGTTCTCTTGCGTGAATAAGTGCGAACAATGATAGTAAGGTAGAAGCTAACACATCTAAATCTGAAGGTAAGAAAATTGTTTCCGAACCTAATCATGTTAAATTTGTTGATTCAAAAGGTACCCCTGTTGTACACAAGAGAATTAACAATAGTTATTCAGATGAGAAAGTGTTAGAGAAACCTAAGAATGTAAACATAGGGTTTCTGTCTAAGTCTCAGTTGAAACAGAGATTAGATGGTCTTTCAGAGTCTAGCAAGATCAAGAGAAATAGGAATGGAAAAGAAGGTATTAACAAAGAGAATAATTACAAGAATGTACCTGATGCACCTAGGAAAAAATGCTATAAGTGTGGAAATCATAATCATTTGGCCCTAGACTGCAATCAAAAACCTTCTTGGAAAACTGAGTCCAGATTCCCCAAGACTCAGAAAATTCAATACCAACCACAAAAAGCTTGTTATCATTGTGGTAGTTTACTTCATTCCATTTACATGTGTAGAGAATATCATGAACTGTATTATGACTATTATTCTTTGAAATCTGAAACTCCTAGTCACAAACAGCTTGTGAGATCAGAGTCTAAAGTTGACTCTGCAACAGGTAAAATAAATGCAAAATCTTCAAAGTCTGTTGTCTCTAAATCTAGTAAGAAAGGATCCAATCAAAGTTGGGTCCTAAAAAATTCTAACTAGTTACTTTTTGTTTGCAGGGCATAGGAAAGAAGCATTCAATTATCTTGGACAGTGGATGCTCTGGACATATGACTGGAAAGAAGTCCCTGCTTACAAAGTTTGAGAGGAAAGCTGGCCCAGTAATATCTTTTGGAGATGGCAACAAAGGAGAAACTCTGGGATATGGCTCAATTATTTTGGGGAATGTCATCATAGAAAATGTAGCACTGGTTGAAGGCTTGAAACATACTCTTTTAAGTATAAGTCAACTGGGTGATAAAGGTTACAAATCAATCTTTGACAGAGAAGGATGCAAAGTCTTGAATATGCAGAATGGAGACATTGTTCTAACTGGTCAAAGGCATGGTAACATATATGAAGCCAGCTTAAGTGATACATCTAAAGGAATTGTTAGATGTCTCTACAGCAAAGCAACAAGTGATGAAAGCTGGAATTGGCACAAGAAGCTCTCACATCTTAATTTCAAGAAGCTTAATCAACTTGTTAAACACAATTTGGTGAGAGGCCTACCTCAGGCGAATTTTGTGCAAGATGGACTTTGTGATGCATGTCAGTTTGGAAAGCAAAGAAGAACCACTTTCAAGAGCAAGACTGAAAATTCAATTACTGAACCATTTCACATGCTACATCTTGATCTGTTTGGTCCAGTAAACATTATGTCTATCAGCAAGAAAAGATATGCTCTAGTTATGGTGGATGATTTCACAAGGTTCACATGGGTGTTCTTTCTACACAAGAAGGATGAAGCTCCTCAGCAAATCATTGAACTCATCAAGAATATTCATAATAACTCTGAGTACAAAGTCAAAGTACTTAGGAGTGACAATGGTACAGAATTCAAGAATTCTACAATGGAGGGGTTTTGTGCAGACAATGGAATCACTCAACAGTTTTCTGCACCTGGTACACCTCAACAAAATGGTGTAGTGGAAAGAAAGAACAGGACTCTCATAGAGGCAGCAAGAACCATGCTTGCAGATGCAAAACTTCCAACCTACTTTTGGGCAGAAGCTATTAACACTGCATGTTTCACTCAGAACTGTACCTTGGTAAATAGTCATGGAAAAACTCCCTATGAGATGATCAAAGGAAAGAAACCAAGTGTGAAATATTTTCACATCTTTGGATGCAAATGCTATGTCCTAAAAGTTCATCCAGAACAACTTGGAAAATTTGAAGCCAAATCGGATGAAGCAATTTTTCTAGGATATTCAGCATCTAAGGCCTTCAAAGTTTATAATCTCAGAACTCACATTGTTATGGAATCAATTCATGTTGCATTTGATGATAAGAAGTTTGGAATTTTGCAAACTGATGAAAGCCATGACAAATTGGAATTTGAAAATCTGAAGAATTCTGAGATACTCTCAAGTGATGATGAAGGTTCTCCAGAAGAAATTTCTATTGCTTCTCAAAGGAATGCTACTGTTGAGGGGGAGCAAATAAATCAGAGAGAACACAGTGATCATCAGGAGCAGACTAGTCTTTCAGAATCTATTCCATCAGGAATTGATGTTTCAGAGTCTACTCCATCAGGAACTGACCTTTCAGAGTCTACTGAGGAAAGATCAGTAACTAGCAGCAATATGGAATCTACTGATTCTATTGATCAAAGGAGAGTTTTTGAAGGTAGAGAGAATTCTTCTACAAGAGATACCACTAACTTAGGGGGAGAGACTAGCAGAGTTGATTTACCACCTGTTAGAAAATGGACAAAGGATCATACTGAAGATTTGATAATTGGTGATCCAAATAGTGGTGTTCGAACTAGAAGATCAATTCAAAATGAATGCTTGTATAGTTGCTTTCTCTCAAAGAATGAACCTAAGAAGGTTGAAGAAGCCTTACAGGATCCTGATTGGGTAATTGCAATGCAGGAGGAGTTAAATGAGTTTGAGAGAAACAAAGTTTGGAAACTGGTACCAAGACCTAAAGATAGATCTGTTGTTGGTGCAAGATGGGTTTTCAGAAACAAGCTAGATGAATCTGGTATGATTGTAAGAAACAAAGCAAGACTGGTGGCCAAAGGTTATTCTCAGGAAGAAGGCATTGATTATGATGAGACCTTTGCACCTGTAGCAAGATTGGAAGCAATCAGAATGTTTCTTGCATTTGCAGCTCATTCAAAATTCAAGGTATACCAGATGGATGTAAAGAGTGCTTTTTTAAATGGCAAACTTGATGAAGAAGTGTATGTAGAACAGCCACCTGGATTTGTTGATCAAAAGTTTCCAAATCATGTCTACAAACTTGACAAGGCACTCTATGGACTAAAGCAGGCACCAAGAGCATGGTATGAGACTTTGTCTAAATTTCTTCTTGAAAATGGCTTCACAAGAGGTACAATTGACAAAACTCTATTCTTTAGAAAGATAAAAGGTGAATTGCTTTTAGTTCAAGTTTATGTTGATGATATTATTTTTGGTTCTACTAATGAAAAGTTGTGTGCTAAGTTTAGTAAGCTTATGCAGTCTAAGTATCAGATGAGCATGATGGGTGAACTAAATTATTTCTTAGGCTTGCAGGTCAAACAGACTGAGACTGGTATTTTCATTAATCAGTCAAAGTATATCAAAGATATTTTAAGAAGGTTTGACTTTCAAGACTGTGCAGTTGCAAAAACACCCATGGCAACAGCCACTAAACTAGACTCTGATCCTAAGGGGAAGAGTGTGGATAATACTAGTTATAGAGGCATGATAGGCTCATTGTTATATCTAACTGCAAGTAGGCCAGATATAATGTTTTCTACCTGTTTATGTGCTAGATTCCAAAGTAATCCTAAGGAATCTCATTTAATTGCTGTGAAGAGAATCTTTAGATATCTCAAAGGAACTCCAAATCTTGGTTTGTGGTATCCTAGAGAATCTGATTTCTTTCTAATTGGCTATTCAGACTCTGATTATGCAGGGTGTAAGATAGACAGGAAAAGCACTACAGGTACATGTCAATTTTTGGGAAATAGATTGATTTCTTGGGCAAGCAAGAAGCAACAATCTGTTTCAACCTCAACTGCAGAAGCTGAGTACATAGCAGCAGGCAGTTGTTGTGCACAGCTCCTTTGGATAAGAAATCAGTTGCTGGATTATGGAATGACACTTAGTAATATTCCTATGTTTTGTGATAATACTAGTGCTATTAAAATTGCAGAAAATCCAGTTCAACATTCAAGGACTAAGCACATTGATGTCAGGTATCATTTTATTAGAGAACATATTGAGAATGGTACTGTGGAACTTCATTTTGTTCCTACTGACAAACAGCTTGCAGATATTCTAACTAAACCACTTGATGAGACTACATTCAGTAGACTAGTAAGTGAGTTAGGAATGTTAAATTTTTAGATCTTTAACATCTGCAAAAGTAGCAAGGTATGTTGTTCTTAGCTTATAGACTTGATATTTCTGTCAGGATCTATATTTGATTGTTAAATGCTTGAGCTATAACACATTGTCTTGATAAATTTCAGTATGATAGACTTGTTAATAATCATCAGGATTAGATTTGTCATCAGGATGCTGACGTCATTAGTATTGTGTCAGTATCAGGATTATGAAAATTGCTTCAGATCCTGACGTTTACTTTGTGTAGTAATCTGATTCTGTGATGTGTTAAGTCTATGCTAGCAAGTTTTGATATTTGCATACTGATAATTTATACATCATTCAAAAATCAAAAGACAAGCAGATAACAAGAAATTGTATTTTCATTAATAAAAATCATTACATGGAAATGAAATACAACATCTTTTTGTCTAAATTTCTACTCTATACTTGTCTTTGATATGAACTCTGAGGTATAGGACAAGGAGCATCTCAAGAAATCCATCAGGGGATGAAAGCCTCGTTTGCTCTTGGATTCCTTGTCTGGGCGACTTGAATGAGAGCAGCTAACTTAAATGAATAGCATCTCCATCAAGATCAACCTCAGACTCTCGGCCAAATTCTTCATCCTCAAGTTTTGAGGAGGTTAGGGGAAGATTGTATCCAACAGATGGATGTTCTAGGAGAAACCTCTGGATATTATCGAAAACCAATCCATTCATGATTAGTTCGATGAGAAGAGTCGTTTGTTCAAAGAGGTGATCAAGAACAGGATGTTCATCGACCAAGAAAAATCTTAAAAATGGGTTTGAAGGGATTTTTGGTTTGAGAAGCATTGTTGAGAAGAAAAGAAATTGAAAGGTTATGGAGAATGGCACAAGGCGTTTGGTTCTTTTAAAGGAAGACGTGAGAAGCTGAGCAGTCACTTGGAAGTCTTAATGAAGTCAAATGCTAATTATTGCATGAGACTGTATTTCTTGTTTCAAGAAATATTGAAAATATCTAACCAATTGATTTTCTGTTCAGATTAATTGTTTATTTTCTTTTTCAGATAAAAGAAAGATGCCACGTGGAAAACTCCATATTAAGTCTCTGATGATATTGATCAGGATTTCATGAGTGATCATCAGGATTTGAAAATTATATTTTTAAATCAAATTGCATTTTGTGATTATTTTGATGAGAGGTCATCAGGAAAAGGAAGCTGATCAGTATTACTTATTTATACCCTGATTTATTTCATGAAAATCAATTTTGGATTTTATTTTCCAAAAAATTGTGGGTAACCGCATTTTTCAGGGACTGACACCTGTCAATCTACGTGTCAACGTGGGATAGTGGTCTGAAAGATTTGTGAAATATATTTGTTTTGAAACTCTAATCGTGTAATTGCTTTCTCTAATCTTACATTCTCTAAAGCAAAAATCACTCTTGAGTTTTCAAAATCACTAATCCATTTCAAGAATTTTTCAAGTTTCTTTTAAGATCAAGAATGGCAGCTCAGAGAAGATTACCTAAATCAATAGCCTTCAAGTTTGGTGACTTTGATTTTATGACAAACAATCATGTTGCAGCTATCACCAACAAGGAAGGAGTGTCATCTGATTTTCATCCAATCATGGACTTTCTGGCGTATGGACCATTAAGTTATGCATTGACAGCATCTCCACAGATTAATCAAGTAGCTGTTTCACAAGCTTGGGAGAATGCTGAGGTAATTGATTCTACTCAGAGTCAATCAGGTAAGATTGTTCTACATTTAGGACAAGATTCATTTGATATTACTGAATCTGTTGTTAGTTCAGTACTTTGCTTACCTGTTACTGATAGTTATGAGAATGTACCATCTGATGATAATATAAGAACTATGTTGTCTGAATTAGGTTATAGTGGACCTCTAGATAACATGAGCCAGTTGAATAGGTCTTTTCTAAGAAAGGAATGGTCTTTTTACTTTGATCAAATTGCTAAATGTTTTACTGGCAAATGTAGTTCTTTTCAACAAATTACTTCTGTTACATCTCATATTGCTTATAGTTTGCTTTATGACAGAGTAATTAACATTGGTCATATTATCTTAAGTTAGATGAGTATTAAACTTGGGTTAAGAGATCAAAACAGGAAAATGGTTTATTATCATAGATTTATGCAATTGTTTATTAACCATTTTATTCCTGATGTTGAAGCTAGATTTGGTAGGGAACATTGTGTTTCTTCTTATGAACAGCAAAAGAGAATTTTCTCTGATATTAGAAAGAAGGACAATGAAAAGAATCTAGATGAAATACCTGCAATTCATTATCCACATCATTTTCAGGTAATTCTTAAAACTCATCTTCCTACTCTCTACAATTCTTCTTTCTTTTGTGGTGAAATGGCTCAGGAATCTCAATTGGAGGAGAACCCACCTGTGTCTACCCAAGTAGCCGAAAACATCATAGTCTCTGAAACAATTCAAGAACCAAATTTTGATCCACAGCCTATTGTTTCAAAGAAACCAACCTCTGGTGTTTCTCAAAAGACATCAGTTGTAAGGAAGAGAAGATTTGTTGTGTCAAGTAGTAGTAGTAATTCTAGTGAAGATGATGATGATTTAACTCTTGCAGAGAGAGCAGAATTGAAGGCTGCAATTCAACTTTCTGTGTTAGCACAAAGAGATGAAAAACCTAGTCACAGTCAGGCTGCAGTCTCTCAAAAGGCTGTAGTTCTTAAAAAGGGAAAACAGTTACTGGATACTGTCTCTCAAAAGACTGTGTCTATTGAACAAAGATCTCATCCCAAGATCACTTCTGTGTCTACACCTCTTGAGTCTTCTCAGGATAAATCTTTTGCTCACTATATCAGGAGAACAAGGAGAAAGATTCAATTGTCACCTACACACACAGAGTCTAGTCCAACTAATATCATGCAGGTTTCTACAAATCAAGCTACGTCTATGTCAGTATTTGACAAGAGAGATCTGGATATTGATTCTTCATGGGAAACTACATTATCATACAGACTGGCTATGGGACTAATTTCTCTAAAAGTGAAGTTGTCAAGGCCTGTTCTAGACTTTCTGATTGAAAGAGTACCAAAACTTTTATTTCCAGATGAATATGGACTTCTACATCAAAGACTTGACTTAATGAAGATGTATTTCTATGTATCTGTCAGAAGACAATTAGTCAAGAAATTTGGACTCTCGAAGCATGTTGCACTTCAATCACTTCATGCATATTTATTTGACAAGGATGTAATTATTGAAGATGCTTCAGCTCAAGGTGAACAACTGGAGGAAGTAGATAGAGGGAAGCAGTCAACAGAAGATACTATTGCACCAGTGGTGAGTAGTAGGAAAGATCAGATCATGGTCACTGCAACACAAGAACCATCTAGTCAGAGGAAGGATGACTCAGGAGCTGTGATAGCTGATGTTGAAAGGTCTTCTGTGATGACTGAGAATGCAAGTGAGATACCCTATGATATGGGAGGAATGACTTTGGTTGATTTTTCTGAAGATCAAACAAATTTTGTTCAGTCAGAGTCTATCCACCTTGAGGGTGTGTCTCAGCAAACAACACTTAAAGACGGTGATGTACTACCTATGATGTCTAATGAAGTATTACTGAAGACATCAGAGTCAAGTAAAGAACCTGAAAGTGGTATACTGGAGCCTGTAGTTTCTGAAAGGAAAGAAGATGATTGTATGGGTTCAGAGACCATAGCAGCTCACTCCTTGGAGAAAACCTCAAGCCACATGCCATATGAGGAACCCTCTCTCCATGTGAGTTCAGGTATAAAAACTCCTTCTAAACTCTATTTTTCTGTAGGTCATGAGAGCACTTATCCAAATTTGAGTGATACACTTGAAAAGATGGATATTGATCCACAATTTGAGCGGCTGGCTCCTGACCAGGCAAAAGGTGAGGTAGAAAGAGTGTTGACTTTAGTAAGTCAAAGTGAGAATGAGGGTATGGATGATCAACTCCATAGTGAGGGAGAGAAAATTAGGAAACCATCATTTGATTTCTGGGATCAGGTTTTTCCTGAATCTTGGTCTGAAAATTTGGGTATGGATGCTGGTACTTATTCATTCATCAAAATGTATCAGAAGAATGACCTAGCACATCACAATGCAAAGCCAGAAGTTAAAGCTCAGAAGCAAAAGGAGAGGCTTGCAGAAATCATTAACAGGAGAGGTGCCAGGATAAAGCAATCTCTTGATACATATGTACCAGATGAAGATCCTAATGATCCTAGTGTTCCTTTGTATGTACATCCAATATCAGCTAGAATTGAGACATCAACAGTCTCTGATCACTCTAAGGAGGAGTCAGGATTTGAAGATGTTAGTACACAGAATACTGGTGAAGGAGATGATGATCATGTTTCAGTTCCAGAATAGAAAGATGAAGATGTTGATACTTCTAATCAGGTTTTATTACTTGAATATCATACAACTCAAGCAACTTCTTCTACAAGACTTGAAGATAAAGTTCTTTCTGATTCTGATACTGAAGATACTAGAAGCACTTCCAATATTGAAGTTCATTCTGATGTTTTGAAAGATATTCAGAATTCTCAAATTGCTATTCAAACAAGACTTCAATCACTTGAAGATAACCAAGTCACAATTATGGAAAATCAAGCAGTTCTTATGAATCTCATTTGTTCTGTTTCTGAATCTCTTGGAATTAATGTTGCTGATGTCAAAAAGGGGGAGATAAAGATAATTCAAAGACAACAACAACACTACCAGACTGAAGGAGATAAAGATAAAGCTGGGGGAGATAAAGATCAGACAAATGGTAGTAAAAAGAAGAACCAGGAGTGACAGTGGTGAATCTCAGCTAGGAAGTGGTAAGGAAGAGCAGCATTAATAGTTAAAATTCTTTCTTCTAAGTACTGGATAAATGTCTACATCTGAGAAGGAGGTACTTAACTTCATAATTCTACATTCATAAATTCTATTCTGGTTGTATTGTTATATGTTTTGACATCCACAACTTAGATTTATGCTTCAGTTTGTAAAGCATAAATAGGGGGAGATTGTTAGGAATAATTCATAAGTTGTGATGTTAAGAATAGAATTTACAAATTATACTTCTTGTAATCCTGATCTTATAAAGGATTTAGCACTGTATTTAGGTTTTATGTGTAAGACAGTTATCTGTATAGTTTAGTCAGGAATGAACAGTGTATCGGAGACTACATGTCAGGAACAGAGAGCAAATCCTGATGATGGTCCAATACTGATGGGTGATCAGATACTGATGCAGTGTACAGATCCTGATATGAGTCATGTTACTGATGATGTCATTATGGATGCTACAGAAACTGGCAAGTGCTATAAAATAGGATCGTTGTTTGAAGAACAAGCAAGAAGATATTATGAAGGAAAGAGTTTTTCTATTGAAGGAAACTATCGACTAGAAGGCAGAACATTGTCATGTATAGATTATATCTTTCTGTTATTAGTTGATAGGTAGCATTATAAATACTCTCTCAATATCATTGTAAAGAGCGTGTGAGGCGTGAGTCGAACTAGTGAATGTGCGTAGCTCTGTATAAGGTTTGTATTCGAGAGTACGAAACAAACAGAGAGATATTTGTATTGTCAGCAGCTGCTAAAGGTATTGTACACCTTTGGTAGAGTTTGTATTTGATCTTATTAATACAAACAAGAGTTTGATTCATTCGTTTATTCTTGTTCTTATAATCAAGCAAAAATCAGACACGATTATATAACTTGTATTCAACCCCCCCCCCTTCTACAAGTTATTCGAGTTAACAGAGTTTGATGACTCACTTTCTGAGTGTATGACTAAAGCTTTTCCTTTTGCCTTTTTCCTTGATGCTTCCTTCTTTGATGGTTTCTCCTCAACCTTAAGAGCAACAGACTTTGACTTTCTACTTGATCTCTTGTTTCTCTGCTCCAATTCCAATTCATGGGTTTTGAGCAGTCCATAAATTTCATCAATCTCTGTTTCACCAAGTTCATAATTATCTCTTATAGTGGTTGTTTTCACATCCCACTTTTCAGGTAGAGAAAGAAGAAACTTGAGATTTGAGTCTTCTAAATCATACTCTTTGTTAACCAATGACAAATCATTGAGCAGTTTACAGAATCTGTCAAATGTTTCTGTCATGGTTTCTTCAGACTTTGCCTCAAAGTGCTCATACTCCTGAGTGAGTATGTTTCTTCTATTTTTCTTGATTGCAGGAGTTCCTTGACACCTAACCTCAAGTGCATCCCATATTTCCTTTGCAGTTGTGCAGTTAATCACTTTATTAGACATAACATTGTCTAATGCACTGTGAAGTAAATGTCTCACTTTTGCATCCTTTGCAATAGATGAAAGATCCTCAGCAGTTAGATCTTTCTTTTCTTTTGGAATGACCTTTGATTCCTCACCAGCAGCAGCAGCAGATAACTTTGTAGGTTTGTGAGGACCTTCATATATTCTATCAAGATATTCTGGATCTGTGGCTTCCAGAAACATGGTCATTTTTACCTTCCAGATTGCATACTCTGATGGCCTAAGTATAGGAACCCTAATTATTTCATACCTACTAACAGTAGTAGGAGCTTTCTCAGATGGTGGAGGTATCTCTGCCATTGATTACTATTGTGTTTGGATCTTTAACTGTAATAAAGTAATAGATTGGCTCTGATACCACTTGTTAGGTCGAATTCACAATAGTTAATCAAATACTGTATGAGTAACTTAACAAGAACACACTGTTTAATACTTAAAAAAACTGTTTGGAATTAACAATTCCTCTCTCAGTGATGTAAAATATCACAGAGAGCTGCTTAGGTTACAATCAATGAATTTTTCAATGTTCGACTCCCTTCTAGGGTTAACCTAACTGTATTTATAGAACATACAGCTTCGTACAATCAGTAACTGATTCTCCTATAATCAAGCTATACAATTGATATCAATCACGATTGCTCCAGTCTTCCAAGTCAACTCAATCTCTTTGACAGCTTTCCAATCTTCAAATATATTGCTTCCAAATTTATCTTGTATCAATCTTCAAACACTGTCGACTCTTCAGACATTACCGCTACAGAGTTTAACAATCTCTGTTGCGCTTCCAGTCAGTGTTTAACTAAACTCTGACTGCTTCCAGCTAAACTCTGTTTTGTTACTTTAGCTTCCAAACACTGTTCTCATCAATCATTTCTAACAATTCCCATCCTTGTAACCAGACATGATTGCAGATCTTTATGATTACTCGAAATCAACCTGCTCTGATACCAATTGTTAACTCGAATAACTTGTAGAAGGGGGGATTGAATACAAGTTATTTAATCGTGTCTGATTTTTGCTTGATTATATGAACAAGAATAAACGAATGAATCAAACTCTTGTTTGCATTAATAAGATCAAATACAAACTCTACCAAAGGTGTACAATACCTTTAGCAGCTGCTGACAATACAAATCTCTCTCTCTCTCTGTTTGTTTCGAACTCTCGAATACAAACCTTATACAGAGCTACGCACATTCACTAGTTCGACTCACACTCTTTACAATGATATTGAGAGAGTATTTATAATGCTACCTATCAACTAATAACAGAAAGATATAATCTATACATGACAATGTTCTGCCTTCTAGTCGATAGTTTCCTTTAATAGAAAAACTCTTTCCTTCATAATATCTTCTTGCTTGTTCTTCAAACAATGATCCTGTTTTATAGCACTTGCCAGTTTCTGTAGCATCCATAATGACATCATCAGTAACATGACTGATATCAGGATCTGTACACTGCATCAGTATCTGATCAACCATCAGTATTGGACCATCATCAGGATTTGCTCTCTGTTCCTGACATGTAGTCTCCGATACACTGTTCATTCCTGACTAAACTATACAGATAACTGTCTTACACATAAATCCTAAATACAGTGCTAAATCCTTTATAAGATCAGGATTACAAGAAGTATAATGTGTAAATTCTATTCTTAACATCACAACTTATGAATTATTCCTAACAATACTAACTAGTATTTATGCCCGCTACGCATGGGCTTTTTAAATTTCAAATTTTAAATTAAAAAAATATTTTTAATTTAAAATATAATTTAATTATGGTGTTTTTATATAGGTGGTTTCAGTTTTATATACATATATATTAATTAAAATAATTTACTATATTTGAAATAGAATAATATTTCATAATTTTAATAAAGATCCAAAACTTTCATTAGCCTTCTAATTTAAAATAATACACATAGCCTTGTGCAATTCTGATTAAACATAACATACTAATTTATAAAATCATAATTCATTCTCCAATCCTCCACTAACATAAACACTTTATTTGGTTAAGAATCACTTTCAAAAATTAACTTAGATTATTAGTGTAAACAAAACTCTTAATACATTTATGAATGTTTCTCTAAATTTCTCTAAACTTATATTCAGTCAACACTTAATCTTCATGTACCAACAGTTATCTTCCTCTATAATACTAAATCTGTTTGACACATGTAATTCATAAAGATTGTCCGATGAAAAATTTGATTAAGAGAATTCGAATAACTTCATGAGGTATAAACTATTTTCACACAAATTTAATAAACTGTTTATATACATATTTTTTATATGCTATAAGCTAAAGATAATTAAAATCAATTATTACATATCCTTACAAACAATATTTATATTCAAAATTTTCTCGATATCATTCATTTGCATTCAAAGGTTACTCGGTATCGCCCCTCGATTTCTAAATGTAAATAAATTAATATTAAAAAATTTATAGTATAATTTGTATAAGTTATTTACACGATATTTATCATCAAGTATACAATTATTTATATGGTTTACTTTTCATTATAGTTTTAGTTGCCAAAATTGAAAATAAGATATACAATATAGTCATATTTTTAATATTTGATAATAATAAACATAAATTTATTTTGGGAGCAATCCAATTCACCGATCAATCTTATTTCTTTAATTTTTAGTATCAGTTAATTAGAGCCAATAATTGAAATCATAAAATTTTGCAATTCTGATTAAACATAACATACTAATTTATAAAATCACTAGGTAACAAAGCCGCGCTACGCGCGGCACGAAAATATTTTTAAAAGTCGTATATATATCATTTTTCGTTGAGTTTTATTATTTGAAAGTTGATATGATAAATTGAAACTTGTGTAAAATGTAATTAAATTTGAATGTTTAAGAATTATGGAAAAAATAATTAGTAGAAAGAAAACATGTTTCAGTTAAACTCTTAGAGCATCTCCAATAGGAGTTGCTAATCAAGTTGCCAACTTTGCCAAATCATCAAAAAAAAATAATTTTTTTAATTGATCTTCAATTTGACAACTTTGAATAGAAAAATGATCCAATGGTTGGCAACTCTAAAAGTTGTATAAATGGTCCCCATATGAGTAATTAAATAATGTAAATTTGAAGGAAGACATGTAAAATAGATATATTAGTATATTTCTTTTAAACAAAAATATGCACTTTAACCATTTGAGAAAGTTGACAACTTTTGGCAACAATTGTTGGCAACTTTAAAGCAACCTTGGCTCTCCAATAGGAAGGCAACCAAGATTGCTTGCCACATAGATGTTGGCAACCTTCTTGGCAACTCCTATTGGAGATGCTCTTAAGTGTTAATAGTAATATTTTCGAAAATATTGATGACATCTGTTTTGTTGCATAAAAAAATACTTTTGAAATCCAATATTGATAAACATTTGTAAAGTTTAATAATAGATAATTCAAAGTAATATTTTTGAATTATTTTTGTTGTCGATGACATTATGAAAGATGCAATTGCTTAGTTTGATGATAAATTAGTTTGTATGACGGAAAAAAGAAGCAGAATGTGAATGTGATAAGAAGTGTGATTGACTTAACTTGTCAAGAAAATTTGGTTGTATGACAAACAAAACAGAATTCAAATGCATTTTATAAGTCAAGCTTCATACTTTTTAGATTGATCTGACACCTGTACCTATTCATTTGATTAATTTATTTGAGCATTTGAAAGAACTTTTTTATATGTAATATTAAATTTAAATTTTTGGACACATGTTCAAAATGGTACTCACATATTTTATTTTAATACTTTTATATTAAATCTTATAATAAATATGTACATGTACAATGTCAATAATTTTTATAATTAAAATTTATAAATATTAAATAAAACGTTATTAAAAGCCGACGCCCGTCTCTGATAAGTGGATTTTATATCCACTTGGAGCGTTCCATATCGGCTTAAATTGATTGCTTTGGCCTCAAGTTTGTTGTATTTTTTATGTGTTTTGAGTAAATGTGCAGGGTTGAAGAAATATCAATTAAAGGTGGAATTTCCGTCGGTTCTGGAGCGTTTTGTGGAGTGGATTGATGATATGGAATGAAGAATGGTGGCTAATGTCAACTCCTAAAAAGTATACAAGTCATTAAGAATGAAAGACGGGAGCTCATGCAAAAGGAACGGAAGGAAAAGGCGAAAAAAGGCAAGAAAAATCAGTTTTCACAAAACGGGAGCACATCAGTTTTTTTACGCAGCAAGGGCCGGCGCATCATGCATCAGCCCCGGCGCATCATGCACCAAGAGGTGCGGGAGAAATTACAAATTTGCCCTTTTCGAGCTGGAATTGATTTCTACGTGATTTCTGACTCCTAAATCGAATTTTAGATGTATTTTAGGGTATTTTCTTGCTGAGCAAGGTGTCTAGAGCCTATATAAACACATCCCAACCCTTGTAAATGGGGGGATTATCATAGTTTTTATTATTGTAACATAGCTTAGATCTGCAAGGGAGAAAAGGAGAGAAGGATTCAACGCTCGTGACAAGCAAGGATCTAGATCTACTTCATCCTTTGTGTTACTTTGGATTATAGATTTGTTTTCTCAACTCTTCGTTTTAATAATATTATTACTTCTTTCTTCCATATCTTGTTTTATACCATGTTTTCATCAAATCCCATGACGATGAACGGTTCAATTATGGGCTAATCGTTGTCGTGGGATCCTAGTGGATTTATCTATGTAGTTTAGTAGTTTCATGCCTTAAAGATTTATGTGTGGTGATTACTGATATCCTCGTATGGTTAATCTTAATGCTTTTAGATGCGTAGCTAACATCTAAATTGAATTGTTAATCTCTTGTGAAGCGAGAGTGGATCTTGAGATTTAGAACTTGCCATGCTAGCATATGATAGGTTGGTGTTTTGACATCATGATTTGTGGCATCAATAGAGATATTATGCTACCCTATGTGATCTAAGTGAATAACTTGTGCTTAAACCTTTATGTTTTCAAATTCTATAGAGATATAGGGTCTAAACATAATAGGTGCCTACTCGTCTTCTATCTCTTTTGTGGATGTATGCGTAGATTGGTACTAGTATACCGAGAGGTAACTTTTACTCTTTTCGTGTTATTCGATCAGATATCAAACCCATCGCATGTTTTAATTAAAGGCTGCAACTCTAAGTGAAGTAGATGATGAAACTAGGATTCCATGTTTTATTCTCATATTAGTAATTCAACTTTAATCTCTTTAATTAGTTAATCTTTAGTTTGATAATTAATTTAGTAGTTAATAAAAATCCAATTTGTTATTTGTCTTAGCAGTGGATAAAAACCATACATCGGTGCATAGGTACATTAATTGAATTGAACACCATTCTAGATCTCTGTGGGAACGAACTTGATTTAATCATATATTACTTGTGACAACGTGCGCTTGCGTGATTTTGCATAACAAGTTTTTGGCGCCGCTGCCGGGGATCATCGGTGTTTTTATTTTAGTTTATGTGCTTGTCATCAGTGGTCGTTAGCGTTCACTGACTCGGATTCTTACTTAGTTTGTTTTGATTCGTGGTGTTTCAGGTATTTAAGTTTGTATGCGAACACGCTTACAAGCTCGTTTGGAAGAACTGGCGGAAAACGATCGTGTAGAGAATTTGGAGAATAAGACAGAAGAAACTGAGACTACTATAGAGATGGGTGACGCAGCAGCAGCAGCTAAGGCTTTGAAGGAGTATTCTCAGTCGAAACTCAATGACATCCAGTCTAGCATTATTAGGCCAGCTATTGCAGCAAACAATTTTGAGATCAAGTCGGGCACAATTCAGATGGTGCAGAATTCGGTCCAGTTTGGGGGTGCTTCTACGGAGGATGCCAACATGCATGTTCGGGACTTTATCGAAATTTGCGACACTTTCAAGTGTAATGGTGTGACGGATGATGCTATCAGGTTGAGGCTTTTCCCATTCTCTCTGAGGGATAAGGCTAAGAGCTGGCTACACTCTTTGCCACCTGGTTCCATTACTACATGGGAAGATCTTACTCAGAAGTTCCTTACTAAATTCTTCCCTATGGCGAAAACTGCAGTATTAAGGAACCAGTTGACTCAATTCCAACAGCAATCTGGCGAGACCTTGTGTGAGGCTTGGGAACGCTACAAGGAGATGATAAGGAAGTGTCCTCATCATGGTATGCCTGATTGGATGGTTATTAATGGATTCTACAATGGGTTGGGAGCACAGTCTAGGCCTTTGCTAGATGCAGCGTCAGGTGGAGCTCTGTGGGCAAAGAGCTATGATGAAGCTTATGAACTTATTGAGATGATGGCTGCCAATGAATATCAGAATCCAACCCAGAGGCTTTCTCAAGGCAATGCAGCAGGAATTTTGGAAGTAGATACAGCTTCAATGATTACAGCTCAGTTGAAGGCTCTTGCTATGAAGGTGGATTCTCTTGCTAATTATGGAGTTCAGCAGGTGGCTAGTGTTTGTGAGTTATGTGCGGGCGCACATGAGACGAATCAGTGTGCTATCTCTTCTGAATCAGCACAATTCGTGAGTAATTTTCAGAGACCTACTGCACCAGTTCCAGCCACTTATCATCCTAATAATCGGAACCATCCTAACTTCAGCTGGAGCAACAATCAAAATACTCAACAATCTTATCAACAAGCGAAGCCGTACAATCAAGGCTATCAACAGCCTTATGCTCCAAGGGCACCATATCAACCTCCGGGATTTCAGCAGCAACAACCCCAGGCTCATGCGGGACAATCTTCTAATGAAAAATCTGATGAGATGTGGATAGCGTTAAAGAACTTACAAGCTGGTCAGAAGTTCTTAGAAACTCAGATAGGACAGATTGCAAGTGCCTTAGGTAGTAGGCCACAAGGAACTCTTCCTAGTGATACAGAAGCTAATCCAGGCAGGAGGGAAGTTGTCCATGAACAGGTGAAAGCAGTCACTTTGCGATCCGGAAAGGTTTCAACCGATCCTAAATCAGCAACTGAAGAAGATGAAGATGTTCAGAATCAGCAGGTTGAAAAATCTGCAGTGCTAGTAATTGAGAAATCTGATTTAGTGGCTGATAAGCTTGATGGTGAGAAGAGCAAGAAACCTGTTGAAAAGTCTACTCTGGAGCAATCTTCAAAGAATAATCAGATTTATCCACCTCCGCCATTTCCTGGACGTTTGCAGAAAAGTCAAGAGAAACAGTTTCAGAAATTTATGGATGTCTTCAAGAAATTGTCCATTAACATTCCTTTTGTTGAAGCATTGGAGCAGATGCCGAGCTATGCAAGGTTTATGAAGGATATCCTTTCAAAAAAGAGAAGGTTGGAAGTATTTGAAACAGTGGCATTGACAGAGGAGTGCAGTGCGGTGTTGCAACAGAAATTGCCTCCTAAACTTAAGGATCCAGGAAGCTTTACAATTCCATGCACCATTGGGAAGTTGTAATTTGGCAAATGCTTATGTGATTTGGGAGCTAGTATTAATCTCATGCCCTTGTCTGTTTTCAAGCAACTTGGTCTACCGGAGCCAAAGCCAACTAACATCTCTTTGCAGTTGGCTGATCGATCTATCACGTATCCAAGGGGTATAGTGGAGGATGTCTTGGTGAAGGTTGACAAGCTTATATTTCCTGCTGATTTTGTTATCTTGGATTTTGAAGAAGATAAGAAGATTCCCATAATTTTGGGAAGACCGTTCTTGGCTACAGGAAAGACTTTGATTGATGTGCAAAAAGGAGAGCTTACAATGAGGGTGCAAGATCAGAGTGTTACCTTTAATGTGTTCAAGGCCATGAAATTTCCAACGGAGGATGAAGAGTGTTTCAGTGTGGAAATAGTTGATACGGGTCAGAGACAGAAGTTTGATCAGTTGCTGAGCGAGAAGTCGGACAGTTCTTCAATTCAAGATCTTTCGAATGTCAAGCTTGGGAAACTTCCACCACGTTTGAGGTATGTCCTTTTGAATAATGAGCTAGTGATTTTTGAAGAGGGGCATGATAACGTGTTGCGACGGTGGAAACCCGATGATAAGGAAGAAGAAATTTTTGTTCAGCCGTTCGAGTCGAAAAAGCACCTTAGAGGAGTGAAGAAGAAAAAGAAGAAGATTAGGCCGTTGGGTAGAAAAATCAAGTTGAAGTCTGAAGGAAGAGATTTGTGGAAAGCAATCAAACAAGATGTCAACGTTCGTATGAATGGTCTTTCTGTTGAGAACGGGTCAGTTATTCTTTTGAAACCACCTTGAGTTGAGGAAGTAATGTCAAGCTATTGACGTTAAAGAAGCGCTTCTTGGGAGGCAACCCAAGCCTTGTATCCTCTTTCTATTGTATTCAAAAAAAAAAGTCAGAATTTCAGTACGCGCCAGCGCATCATGCGCCAGCCGCGCGCAGGAGCGCCGCAGACACGCAGTAGACAAGCGCGCATCAGGCGTCCAAGCGCGCAGGAGCGCCAACACGCCACTCAGGGCCGCGCATCATGCGCCCTAGCCGCGCCTCAAGCGCCCCAGGCTCCTGCATAGGAAATTTTTGGAGTAGTTTTTTTTTCTTTCTTGTGGTTTTGTATGAGTGAAAAACTCATATTACTCATATAATTCCAATTATTAGCCTACTTCTCATTCATCACATATATCTTCATCTATTTTACTTCTACAACAACAACCCACACTCCATATTCCATCTCAAATCTAAAACCCCAACACCCCTAAATTCTATCCTTCATCTAATTCACTCCCCAAAATCCTTTTTCATCTCTAAATTACATATACCCATCTTTATATACACCTACATATACACACAAATCCTACCTCATTCCAATTAATTTCAAGGCTTCAAGATTCAAGTTTGGGGGATTTTTAATTGCAAGTTTCACCTCTCCGGTTAGTATTTGAGGTATATTTCTTCCTTTTATTTTGATATTACGAATTGTGTTCTTGCATTATTAGGGTTGTGTGTTCTTGATTATTTGGGGTATTTTTCTACTATCCCTCGTAATTACTTCCATTCAATGCGGTCATTGAATATTTTAAGTTTGGGGGTGGTTTGAGGGATTAGTAGTTGTTGTATTATGTGTTCATGTAGGATTTCATGCTTTGCATATTAGTAGTAGTAAATTATGCATATATATGTTCGTGTTATCTACGTTTGTTTCATATAGGACATTTTGTTATTTTATTTTCGTATACCATGTGAGTTCATTTTAGTTGCATTTTCATGGCATGCATATTTCATGATCCCTTAGGATGAGCTGATTCTGATTGGTAGGTAAATGTTTAATTGAGTGTGATGATGATGAGTAGAGGGTTGATTTATAGTTCCTAGGAATTGACTTGCATGTTACGGGAACAAAATTTTTACACAGTCTCATTGTTTGCTTTTGGGCTAGGTTGAGGTTATGCTTGTTTGGATGTTTTGAGATTTAATCACCTGATTATATTTAGAATTTTCGTTATTCCCTTGATGGCGTAGGAGCACTAAAGTCTAAGTTTAGGGGAAACCAGGGATTTCATGCTAGTTGTTAATATTTGTTGAATAATGGCTAGGTGTCAATTGGCTAGTAGCCAGCTCATATTTATATGAGTAGTCTAGGGTTGGAAATGAGAAAGGCTCATTCCAGATTGCATGAAAAAAAAAAGAGAAAAAAAAAAAGAAGAAGAAAAAAAAAGATTCAAAAGTCCAATTGTTATATGCAAAATTAACCAGGGTGAGCTCTTTAATACTCGAGTAATTAAGTCTGAGGGGACTTAGTCCTAGTAACCTAAAGCTCTTGTGGTTTGGGATTGCTGACCTAACACTCGCTACATGGGTATTATTGTATAAGCCTTTTGGGGTCTCACTCATTGCACGGTTAAATAAGCATGCGTATTGTTTATAGTATTATGTGTTGTAGTGTAGTAATAAAGCATGAATACCTGGCTAACTTGAATGAGGATGGAGGTGTTTCTAAGTTATGAAGTGTCTACAGTCTATTCCATTTATAAACCTGTGATTGTCTTGGCGAAGGGCATGTATGATTTTTGACCTAGTTTTGGGAGTATTTCTGATGAGCATTGCACACACGCACGTTTCTGTTCATGTACTGTTAGTATACGGGGACTTAGTCGAGCTCTGCTTGGATTTATTTGCATTCTTTGAGATATCTGCTTGTTAGATGGTTTTGGTGAGTTTGAAGGGGGTCTTTGCATTTTCATATTAGTTGCATTCATGCATTGCATTGCATTAGGTTAATTGGATTTTGTGGGTACATTCGCTATAGGCCCTCACGAGACCTTACTCGTCCACTAGGGCTACCTAGGGGTTTAAAGGGCTTGTTGCATATGCCAAATGACCGTGATCACCTACGGAAGTGGTACTAATTAGTTAGTGTTTAGTTGTTTATGCTTGAGGACAAGCATCAGTTTAAGTTTGGGGGTGTGATAAGTGGATTTTATATCCACTTGGAGCGTTCCATATCGGCTTAAATTGATTGCTTTGGCCTCAAGTTTGTTGTATTTTTTATGTGTTTTGAGTAAATGTGCAGGGTTGAAGAAATATCAATTAAAGGTAGAATTTCCGTCGGTTCTGGAGCGTTTTGTGGAGTGGATTGATGATATGGAATGAAGAATGGTGGCTAATGTCAACTCCTAAGAAGTATACAAGTCATTAAGAATGAAAGACGGGAGCTCATGCAAAAGGAACGGAAGGAAAAGGCGGAAAAAGGCAAGAAAAATCAGTTTTCACAAAATGGGAGCACATCAGTTTTTTTACGCAGCAAGGGCCGGCGCATCATGCATCAGCCCCGGCGCATCATGCACCAAGAGGTGTGGGAGAAATTACAGATTTGCCCTTTTCGAGCTGGAATTGATTTCTACGTGATTTCTGACTCCTAAATCGAATTTTAGATGTATTTTAGGGTATTTTCTTGCTGGGCAAGGTGTCTAGAGCCTATATAAACACATCCCAACCCTTGTAAACGGGGGGATTATCATAGTTTTTATTATTGTAACATAGCTTAGATCTGCAAGGGAGAAAAGGAGAGAAGGATTCAACGCTCGTGACAAGCAAGGATCTAGATCTACTTCATCCTTTGTGTTACTTTGGATTATAGATTTGTTTTCTCAACTCTTCGTTTTAATAATATTATTACTTCTTTCTTCCATATCTTGTTTTATACCATGTTTTCATCAAATCCCATGACGATGAACGGTTCAATAATGGGCTAATCGTTGTCGTGGGATCCTAGTGGATTTATCTATGTAGCTTAGTAGTTTGCATGCCTTAAAGATTTATGTGTGGTGATTACTGATATCCTCGTATGGTTAATCTTAATGCTTTTAGATGCGTAGCTAACATCTAAATTGAATTGTTAATCTCTTGTGAAGCGAGAGTGGATCTTGAGATTTAGAACTTGCCATGCTAGCATAGGATAGGTTGGTGTTTTGACATCATGATTTGTGGCATCAATAGAGATATTATGCTACCCTATGTGATCTAAGTGAATAACTTGTGCTTAAACCTTTATGTTTTCAAATTCTATAGAGATATAGGGTCTAAACATAATAGGTGCCTACTCGTCTTCTATCTCTTTTGTGGATGTATGCGTAGATTGGTACTAGTATACCGAGAGGTAACTTTTACTCTTTTCGTGTTATTCGATCATATATCAAACCCATCGCATGTTTTAATTAAAGGCTGCAACTCTAAGTGAAGTAGATGATGAAACTAGGATTCCATGTTTTATTCTCATATTAGTAATTCAACTTTAATCTCTTTAATTAGTTAATCTTTAGTTTGATAATTAATTTAGTAGTTAATAAAAATCCAATTTGTTATTTGTCTTAGCAGTGGATAAAAACCATACATCGGTGCATAGGTACATTAATTGAATTGAACACCATTCTAGATCTCTGTGGGAACGAACTTGATTTAATCATATATTACTTGTGACAACGTGCGCTTGCGTGATTTTGCATAACAGTCTCATAACATACATTTGTGATTAATTGATTAGTAATAGTATAAGAATGTGTTTAGTTAGAATATTAATTTATTCCAACACAATATAATGAAACAACGAATGTATAACTTTTTCATTGATTTACTCATTAAAGAAAAGGATTGGATTGGTTCAATTTAATCGAGTTGGTCACATCCCATGTGTAATTTGTTCATGTGTAAAAGTAAATTATATAATATTACTTGTATTTAAATTGTAGATGTTCATTGAAAAATTTATATACTTCCGTATCTTATCATCGTATCTTATCATGATTCTCACGGTCACTGATTACGAATTTATCGAAAAGTTAAAATCGTTTATTTATTATTGCCGAAAAAATTGCAGTGATTTTGAATAAGGATTAGAAATGGACTATGTAAATAATTTTATTTTATCATTTTACCTTGAAATAATTGTACTTTTATATGAATAATTGATATTTTATATTAATATTATAATGCTTTAATAAAGAAATAATAATAATAATTGAAATATTTTATATAGATAATTATAATAATTATTGGTTAAAATTTTATTTTAAGTATAAAATAAAGTGTATTTAATATAAGTTTAATATGTAAAATTAAAGACTAATTATAATCCTATTAAATGCAAGGAAATTATTTTAATAAAAAAAATCAAAAATGTGAAAAATCATGAAAAATATTTTGAAGTTTTAGAGTGAAAGACTCTCCGATCTCCTGCTATTATAATATATATAGATAATTCATTCTCCAATCCTTCACTAACATAAACACTTTATTTGGTTAAGAATCACCGTCAAAAATTGATTTAGATTAGTACTGTATACAAAATTCTTAACACATTTCCGAATGTTTCTCTAAAATTATCAAAAAAAAAAAAATTCAATAGCAACTACTAAACTTATATTCAGTCAACATATAATCTTCATGTCATTTTCGGCTCACCTGTTTGACATAGGTGATTCATAAAGATTGTTCGATGAAGAATATGATTCAGATAGTGGTGGCCTTTTAGAGCATGAATTCGAATAACTTCCTGAGGTATTAACTGTTTTCGCATAAATTCAATAAACTGTTTATATAGATATTTTTTATATACTATAAACTAAAGATATTAAAATCAATTATTACATATCCTTACAAACAACATTTATATTCAAAATTTTCTCGATATCACCGTTTATTTGCATTCAAAAGTTACTCGGTATCGCTAAACGACGATACCTCGATTTCTGAATGTAAATAAATTAATATTAAAAAATTTATAGTATAATTTATATAAATTATTTACACCGATAATTTACTTTATCATCAAGTTATATGGTTCACTTTTCTTTATAAAGTAAATAAGTTATATTTTAAATGATAGGTAATTTATGCCCGCTACGCATGGGCTTCTTAAATTTTTACTACTTTCAAAATTGTTAAAAGTTTTTTTAATTAAAGATTATGTTAGTTTTTGCTTTTATGTTTCATTATAGTTTTGTAGTTTTAATTTGATTTTTAATTTATTAATTCTTTGTTCATGTTTTAGTAAAATACATGTACTTAAAAAATTGTATTAGATGTCCCTCGGTATGCCTTATCTCTTGTCATCGCAGATTCTGTCCACCCGAAATTTTTTGAGAACAACACTCATTATAAGACATATAATTTTCAAAACACGGTTTTCAAAACAAAGGTTAACAATTAATAAGAATTGAAATTTTCATGAGATAACCTTAGGATCTTTTTTTCTCAATTAATAATTATAGTTTAAGATTTATTCGATTTTCTGATTATTCCTTTAGGATAATTTAAAGTAGTCGAATAGTCTTTAATTAAATATACATTTAATTAAGCATGTTTTTTAAAATAATAAAAATTAGTTGTATTATTTTTTGATTGGCCGTGTTGTTGTAATTTTTTTAGAAGAATGAAGAAAAAATATACAACTTCAAAGTTTAAGTACATTAACAGAAGTATTTTTATTATAGTTCAAAAATTATTTTTTTTTTTACAAAAATTCCTCAACATCACCTTCGGCGATGCCTCAATTTTTATATAAGTTTATTTTTTACAATTTGATTTGTCATTTTGGTGAAGTGATAGATACATGTACTTTAATTTTATATGTTTTTAAGGAAAACAATTACAGCACCCGCGCGAGTACCATTTGAAATTTATTGATTCAAATTTGCTCATACAACTCAAAATTCACAAAGTTACAAAACACTCTTCTCACACATTAATATTGCATTGACACAAAATTATATATAAAGCAATATAGCTGTTTTTTATATCCATATCCAAAATCTTGTCTGAGTTCTTTATGTTGACCTTCAGCACCGAAAATTCCTCAAATGACATATTAATGTAAATACCATAAAATTAAGAGGAGCATTTTCAGTACTTGGTCAAATATTCTATTTTAATACTCCAGTCATTATGTGCCAACTCATCGCCGTCCTTGGAGTGTTGAAAACACTATCGCTTCCAAGGCTCTGATGCATGCAATTTATTGTTGAATTACTCTCGGTGATTATATTAAGACAACCTGCATCAAGTAAATAAAGCAATAAATGTGAAGGTCTTTGTTGTTTTTACATTCTTACAAAAGTGTCTTTCAAATTTCACCTTTTTTATTCTTCTTTGGTTTACAGGATTTTGTCTTCTTAGTTTATCCAATGATAAATTCTCATTAACTGTACCTGTAATAGAGTTAATAAGGAGTACCTTTGTAAAAAAATCGAACTAATGAGGGAGCAATAGATGTTACTAAGAAGTACCTGCAAATCCATTAATGTGGTTAGATATATCTAAAAATGGACTTCTTTTGTAATAACCGCGAATTTTCGAATAAATTTTTATACTCGATATTTAGATTTTATTTAAGAACGATACACTAGTATTCGATTTTTTTTTATTAATTAGTGCGACTGCCGTAATTTTAGAATTTTATATATATATGTACATATTATATTATATCACATTATTATTTTTTATTTATATTTATTTGGTAATTACTAAAATTAGGAAATTTATGAATAGGATTTTTATTTTGATTTAGATTCCAAAATTTTATTTTTAGAAAAAAACAATGTGGGTGATACGTGGGATTTTGCTTTGCCTTATTTTGTTGATTGGTTAGGGTATAGACACGTTGTTAAGCCTAATCCTTGTATTTGTGGCTAAACAAATTAGAGTTATACAGACAGGATAGAGTCTCCATCACAACAACAACCCATCACTTTCCTTCCATTACACAACTGTCCATTCCGGTGAAAAAAACCAAAAACAACACTCTTATTTTTCTTTCTCTTGATGAAGACAACCAAATACTACTCCTCTTGAATCTTAAACAAAAACTCGACTATCTATATATATAAACGAGTCTCACTCTAAGGAGAACCATCTTACGTGGAGAACCGTGGAGAACCACTTAAAATGCATTAAAATAGTCTTTTATATAAGGCACCTGGCGGGGCCCCTTCACATAAAAGTCTTATAATTCTACCCTCTATCCATTCATCAAAAAAAAAAATTTTAAAAAAACTTTTAAAAAAATGTTGCCACGTCATCATTTTTTGAAATTTTTTTAAAAAAAAAAATTTTGTAATTTTTTTTATAAATAGATAGAATATAGAATTATAAGACTTTTTTGTGAAGATGCCCCTGCGGGACCCTTATATATAAAGCAATTATAATATATTTTAAGTGGTTCTCCACGGTTCTCCACGTAAGATGGTTCTCCATGGAACAATGGCCTATATAAACAGAGTAACCTCAGGTAGTTTGTTTTCTATTATTTGTTTTTCGATTTCGTTTTGAATGTGGTAGTCTTGATTATAACTTGTAATGGTATTGTTTGTTCCTCTTTGTGAGGTGATTGTTGAAGGGGTGATTGTGTAGTGTGATCGGGTAAAGGGGATGGAGTTTGAGTGGTGTTTGATTGGTGGTGATTAGAGAAGAACAGGAGAGAAAGAGGCGGGGGAGAGAAGAGGGAAAGATGGTAGGGGGGCCTGGTCGGAGTAACCACCACCGGCGATGATGGTGGTGGTGGCATGAAGGAGCAGCGGTGAGAAGAGGAAGAGAGGAGAGGTAGAGAGATGGAGAGGAGATAAGGGGTTTGAGAGATAGAGGGAGATAAGAGAGACGGACGGGAGAGAGAGAGTGGAGGAGGGAGAGATGATAGAGAGAGAGAGAGTGAGGAAAGAGAGAAAGGCAGGATGGAAGGGAGATGCAGGGGAGGGGTGGTGCACAGCGGCGGTAGTGGCAGGTGGGCCCTACGCGCCGCTACTACAGTAGAATAAAATTTGTGAATTATTGTTATAATCGGGAAATAAATAAATAAGGGGGTTCAGTTGTTTTAATTGAGATATTATTTAAAATGCAGTAATAAATAGCCTTAATAAAAATGGTAAAATTGATTAATTAGTCAACTCGAAATATTTAAATATTTGGGGCGTAATTTAGTGATATAGTGATTCGTTGATAAAAAGAGGGAATAATTGTGAATAAATAGAGTTAAATATGGTTTTATTTTGGAGGACTGATATTTAGTACTTCCGGACTATTTTGATTAACCGGATCGAATCAGGTTATTTTAGAGGCTAAAATCGGAATAAATGGACTATTGCCGTTATATTCGGAAACCCTATATTCGTTTTAAGCGGGATTTATGAATATTTAATATTATATTATCGGTCCCGGAAGTATTTTATTTTGGCGAATCGCTCACATTTTTCTGGTTGCCATTTTTAGAGCATAATTCTCGAGCCGTAGATCGAAGTCAAGTTCACGGGTAGAGTATAAATTTTATCTGCATTCACTGCACTTCGAGATCGAGGCAAGTTCCTTCTGACCCTCACTCCTTTTGAAATATTTCGAGAAATGTTGAGATATTATTCTGTTAAAATATGTTCTGAATTGCTAGTTCGTTATAAAATATATCCTGTTTATCATAATATTGATTTAGAACAATTATAGAGATTTTCCCAAAATTTTGATAAATTCATAGAACGTACATAGATTGAAATCTAGGGCATCTTATTCGTTCGAGATGACCCTTAAATATTATTCAGTCATAACTACGCTCATATATCGAGGTAGTTAGATTTTATTGACTTCAATCAGATCTATTGTTCAGATCTGATAAGTTTTGTTTCAATATTCAAATTTGATTCATTGTTCGAATCAAAATAGATACATGCAGAATGGTGAATAGAAGAATAGTATATCATCAGAATTTCCTCTAAAATACCTACTCTAGCGTATTTGAAAGTTTTCTTCCGGAATCGAGTCGTTCTTATTAATTCAAGACGACTCCACATGATTTATTCTAATCAACGAACCTTACTTGTTCAAGGTTGTTACTTTATTGTCTTGAATTGACATATTGTTCGTGTCAATATAATAAATTAATTTCTTTTGAAAATATTGTGACGGCCTATTGTTCAGGTCGGTCTCGTACAAAGTTTAGACTGGCGGTCGGCCAGAATCAAATAGGAATCCAAATGAATCAATTTTTATTCGGAGGAAAAATCATGAAATCCACTGGTCAACATGGGAGATGGCCCATGGGTTTTCTTTCTCAGATCAACACGAGGAATAAAATCGTGGTATCGAAAGAGAAATATTAACATTTTGGCACAGATGTTGCCAGGTTGACTTTTCAACCACCTTTTGCTAGCAAAACGATATAGTGGTACCTGTGACATAGTAGTGATCGTGCTATGGGGTATCACGGGTGTGCGATACTTGCGACACAACGGTTGATCGCGCTGTGGGGTATCGTAGAGGCGGAAGACCAGTATCTCAAGCTTTTAAACTCTAACTTCTGTTATTCAGAGATAAATTGTTTGGTTCTATCAGTAAGTATTATCAGGGCACTTTGCCTGCATTCGAGTATCTTTCATAAATAGAGTTGTTTTCTTTCCACCTTCTTTGTCAGTGAGAGAGCGAGTCAGTGGACTTGCTGAGCACATAGTTGCTCATTCTTGTTGTTAATATTGTTTTTCAGTGAAGACGGAAAAAGGCGAAACCTCTCATTTCATGGGAAAGGAGAAAATGCACCAGGGCACTGAGCTGGACTAGTGTGCTTACCTCAGAGGCGACGACCCTTGCGAAGACTATTAGCATATGTTTTGACATGATTAGTGATATAATTTATACTAGTAATATGTTGTAATAATTCAGAGATATGTCGATGCTTGGACTTGTGGGATGGAACCACTGTTATTGCGATAAAACCTTTATATTTATTATGTATTGTAATGTATTTTGTATAAGGCAGGTCTTGTCGGTAAGTGGCGACCTAAGTCTACAAATAGTGGATTTGGGGGCGTCACATCTTGGTATCAGAGCGTTAGTTATATTCTTAGGGAAGCGAGAGATCCTAGGGATATGACGGAGCAAGAGACGAAAGGTATAAATATCGATTTTTGAGATTATTTTGAGCTATAGCTCCATAATTGTAGAGTAAAAACCCTAGCGGGTTGTCAGTTATATGTTACGTATATATGTATGCCATATTATGAGTTGGACCCTGTTGTGATAGAGTTTTTGTCTTTTGTAGATGTCGTCGTCAGGTTCGCCAGTTCCCTTCGATCACCGATCTGTCAGAGATAGGTCACCTACCCCATATCCGGTAGGACCCTTGGATTCTTCTTCGGAGAGCGACCCGTCTGAGAAGTCAGATGATTCTTCTATTCAGATTCTTCCCCCACCATCTCCGCAGATCTTTGACGTGGTAGACTCTCCAGATCAGGTCATTGTGATACCAGACTCTCCTACACTATCTGAGGATGATCAGGTTGTTCCTGTCTGTGTTGCTGCATCTACTACACCTGTACCCACACCAGACATGTATAGACATGAGGTTCCTGAGCTTGTTATATCTGAGCCGATGGATGATAGTCAGCTTTCACCAGTTCGTTCCACTGCTCCCCTCAGTGAGGGTTTTACTATTCCAGGATCGGGTGCTCCTATTATGGTATCTACTTTTGCGGACTTACTCACTCTATCAGCACCTATCTATGTGGAGACACCTACAGTTCCTACAGTACCAGATTTTACTAATCCACCAGTTGTTAGTGCACCTGCATGTGACACTGCTCCTCCTACACCTGCTATTCATATCCCTACTCCAGTAGTGATTCCATCTGCTCCACCTTTTCCGGCACAGTCAGTTGGTGTGCCTGTGCAGCCAGTAACGGATCGAGAGCCCGTACCCTGGGCCATTCATGATCATCTTTTCCAGCAGTTTCGGTGGGTTTGGATTCGTTACGAGGAGGTTTTTGCCACCAGAGATGCTATCCTACGACTGTTGTTAGTTGATCCTGCGATAGTTCATGGAGGGGGTAGCTCACTTTTGAGGGATGTTCCCATGGAGATCGTACATCAGATCTCCATCTCTATTTTGACTGGACTGCGGACTGATATCGCAGCATTACCATCTTCCAGTACAGGAGCTGTTGACCGTAGTACTGTTACTGATTTGATTACAAGAGCCATCGAGGAGTTCCAGAGACGTGTTGGTGAGATGTTTGGTCGCTGAGACCATTGCTGATGACATAGATTAGACTTTTGTTGTTTTGGAGGGATGGCATATATATGGGCTTGCCTATCCCTATCCTTTGGTTATGTATATTTTAGTTGTTAGCGACCCGAGTTTTTGTTGGCGTCAGGGATAGATCTTTCTGTATAGGGTGCTTATGTATTTTATCATGTATCTAGTCTGACATAGGTAGACCAGCACTCAGTAGATTGAGTAGTTTTGACTTATGTATTAGCTGGCTAGCTTATATCGGATATAGTCACAGAATGTACCTTATGGTACCATTTTGATTATATATGATGATATCAGTATCTTTGCACTTTTATCTGTTTTAGATTTCATTAATATTGTTGCACTTTATTAGTAGCACTCCGATTTAGTTGTTAAAAAAAAAACTAAAACGTTTTCTAAAATGACTAAAGCATTTTCTTAAACCACGATATTTGAGATTTAGAATTTTGCAACATGTTAGTGGTTTTACCTAAATAGGAAAAATGTTTTATATCTTCAGCATTTTCGGAAATTAACATATGACCTTGAGGATTTACGTTACCAGCATTAATATTCTGCTATATATATGTTACCTTGTTTAACCAAGCTCTGTGTTTTTAATCTTAATAGAAAACGATGCCACCTAAAAGAGGTAGACCCCGCAGGAACCAAAGAGTACCCCCAGCAGAAGACCACCATGACGTTGATCCCAATCCTCAACCAGAACCCGAACGAGAACCTGAACCCGAGTTAATACCCGCAGTTCAACCAAATCCAAATCCTAATGACCCTATGGGTTTACTTTTGGAATTCCTGAGACAGCATACACAGAATCCTCCACCTAGACAAGAAATACCTCAAGTCAGAAATGATCAACCCCTGCACCACCTGCTAAAAATACAGTTACCTTTAAATCTTTCAAATCATTAAATCCCCCTGAGTTTAAAGGTACCACTGATCCTGTTGAGGCGAGAATCTGGTTACGAGAGATGGAAAAGACCTTTGAGATTGTAGGAGTAGAAGAAGAGAAGAAAACCATTTTTGTAGCCTACATGTTAAAAGGTGAAGCGAATTATTGGTGGAAATAAAAGGCGAGAATTTTTGTAGCCTACAACTATTTTTAGAGAAATATTTTCCTAAATACTTGGAAAATCGGATGGAAATCAAATTTCTGGAACTTAAACAAGGCAATATGACTGTAGCTGAATATGAAGCCAAGTTTTCTGAACTCTCTAGGTTTGTGCCTTACCATGTGGATACTGACGAAAAGAGAGCTAAACGTTTCCAACTAGGGCTGAAACCATGGATCCAGAATCGAGTTGCGATACTAGAAATCACCAACTATGCTACCTTGGTTCAGAAAGCATCTATTGTTGAAAGCGGAACCGAGTTGTACTCAAAGGACAAGGATGTGAAGAAAAGGAAGTTTCAGAATCGTGGAACTAGTTTTGAGTGGAAGCCTAACGATCGGAATGGAAAGAAACCATTTGTGAAGCGGGAAGACAAAAGTAATGACATAAAGAGAATTGGGAATAAAGACACTAGGGGAAGCAACCAGAGATTCAGACCCCTTCAGACAGCCAATCTGATTCAAGGAAGGCCACCATTACCCGAATGCAGTACGTGTGGGAAGAAGCACCCAGGACCTTGTAATCTTGCCAGCATTGTTTGCTACAATTGTGGACAGAAAGGGCATTATTCTTCTAACTGTAATGAGAATGAGAAGGCCACTACTTGTTTCAAATGTGGGAAGAAAGGACATATTGCACGAGATTGCAAGTCGCCACCAAAGGAGACAACTGTACCTAGACTCATGGCACCTCCTAACAACAAGCCAACTGCACGTACTTTCAACATGACGGTGAAGGATGCTATTGCTGACAGTGATGTAATTGCAGGTACGCTTTTAGTAAATTCTATAGATGCATGTGTTTTAATTGACTCGGGAGCGACAAGATCTTTCATATCGGAGAATTTTATGAACAAATTGGATATTCAGTCCGTACCATTAGGGGAGACCTTGATTATAGAAGTAGCAAATCAGGAAAAAGTTCCTGTAGATCAAATATGTCCAGATTGTGGAATCGAAATTCAAGGGCAACGCTTCGATGCAGACCTTCTTTCTTTTAAACTAGGGGAGTTTGATATAATTCTTGGAATGGATTGGTTAGCACGTTATGATGCTCAAATCAATTGTCGGCGTAAGTGGGTTAGTTTAAAGGGATCTAATGGCAAAAGAATACAATTCCGCGGAAGAAAACCTACTCGTAATTTTCTGACTATGATCCAAGCGAAGAGACTACTAAGACAAGGATGTCAAGCCTACTTAGCTCATGTGGTTGACAACGAGAAGCAAGCCCCTGCTATGGACGAAATTCCTGTAGTGAATCAATTTGAGGATGTTTTTCCTGAAGAATTACCTGGATTGCCTCCTGACCGAGAAATAGAATTCACTATCGATCTTGCCCCAGGAACTGCACCGATTTCCAAAGCACCATACCGAATGGCTCCAGTTGAGATGAAGGAGTTGGCCACACAACTACAAGAACTACTAGACAAAGGAGTAATTCGACCAAGTGTATCCCCTTGGGGAGCTCCAGTGTTATTTGTAAAGAAGAAAGATGGATCTATGAGGTTGTGCATAGATTACCGAGAGTTAAACAAGATGACGATCAAGAATAAATATCCTTTGCCATGAATTGACGATTTGTTTGATCAACTGAAAGGAGCAGCTTATTTTTCCAAGATTGACCTTAGATCGGGTTATCACCAGTTGAAGATTAAACCTGAAGATGTGCCAAAGACTGCGTTTAGGACTCGTTATGGGCATTATGAGTTTCTAGTGATGCCATTTGGATTGACAAATGCTCCAGCTGCTTTTATGGATTTGATGAATCGTGTATTCAAGAAGTATTTGGACAAGTTCGTGATCGTGTTTATTGATGACATCTTGATTTACTCTAAAAGCCAAGAAGAACACGCAGAGCATCTTCGTTTAGTATTGGAAACTTTACGCAAGGAAAAGCTATACGCTAAATTCTCTAAGTGCGAGTTTTGGCTAAGTAAAGTGCAATTCCTAGGACACATTGTGAGCAGTGAAGGAGTTTCTGTTGACCCCGCAAAAGTAGAGGCAGTTGCAAATTGGGAAAGGCCGAAGACTCCAATAGAGGTCAGAAGTTTTCTTGGATTAGCAGGATATTATCGAAGATTTGTAAAGGATTTTTCAAAGATAGCTACACCATTGACCAAGCTCACCAGAAAGAATGAGAAGTTTGAATGGACTCCCAAGTGTGAGGAAAGTTTTCAAGAACTTAAGAGACGATTAACGTCTACCCCGGTTTTGACATTACCAGATGATACGGGAAATTTTGTAATCTATAGTGATGCGTCCCATAAGGGTTTAGGATGTGTATTGATGCAGCATGGAAAAGTAATTGCTTATGCTTCCCGACAGTTAAAAGATTATGAGGTAAGATACCCAACTCACGATCTCGAATTAGCTGCGATTGTTTTTGCACTGAAGATTTGGAGACACTATTTGTATGGAGAAAAGTGTGAGATTTACACGGATCATAAGAGTCTAAAATATATCTTCACCCAGAAAGAATTGAATATGAGGCAAAGACGCTGGTTAGAATTGATCAAGGACTATGACTGTTCGATTAATTACCATCCAGGGAAGGCCAATGTGGTGGCAGACGCACTAAGTAGAAAAGAAAGATTTAATATGGTAGTATCGTCAAAAGAATTGATCAAAGAAATTGAGAGATTTAATTTGGAGATTAAGATTCCTGTTCAAGCCAATGAGAGAGTATATGAAATCTCCTTACAACCAGAGTTGATCGAAAAGATTCGTCGTTGTCAAGAGAAAATGATGGAAGAAGAGAGGGATCAGTTAACAGGAGAAGAATTTCAGAGTCCAAAGGATGCTAAAGGAATTAAAAGATTTGCCTCTAGAATTTGGATACCAAATGTTGCAGAACTAAAGGAAGAGATTTTGAGCGAAGCACATAACTCAAGGTACTCCATTCATCCTGGAAGCACGAAGATGTATCAGGACATCAAGAAAAACTATTGGTGGCCTAACATGAAAAGAGAAATTGCAGACTGGGTAAGTAAATGTTTAACCTATCAGAAAGTAAAGGCAGAACATCAACGACCAAGTGGACTTTTACAGCCCTTAGAGATACCCGAATGGAAATGGGAGCATATTACCATGGATTTTGTCATAGGATTGCCCCGAACTAGAGCTAGCCATGATGCAATTTGGGTTATTGTTGACCGGCTCACTAAATCTGCGCATTTTCTACCAATTAGTGATAAGTACTCCGTTGAAAGATTGGTGAACATATACCTAAAGGAAATTGTGGTTCGTCACGGAGTGCCTGTTTCAATTGTATCTGATAGAGATGCCCGTTTTACTTCTAGATTTTGGAAAAGTTTTCAGGAATGTCTTGGCACGAAGTTAAATTTGAGCACTTCATATCATCCACAAACTGACGGACAAAGTGAAAGGACAATTCAAACAGTTGAGGATATGTTAAGAGCCTGTGCACTAGATTTCAAAGGAAGTTGGGATGATCATTTGCCCCTGGTTGAGTTTGCTTACAATAATAGTTACCACTCGAGCATAGGTATGGCACCATATGAAGCATTGTATGGAAGAAAGTGTAGATCACCTCTATACTGGGATGAAGTATGTTAGAAATGATTGATGAGAACAGTGTTTGGAAACTAAAGTGATAAAACAGAGTTTAGCTGGAAGCGGTCAGAGTTTAGTTAAACATTGATTGGAAGCGCAACAGAGATTGTTAAACTCTGTAGCGGTATTGTCTGAAGAGTCAACAGTGTTTGAAGATTGATACAAGATAAATTTGGAAGCAATATCTTTGAAGATTGGAAAGCTGCCAAAGAGATTGAGGTGACTTGGAAGACTGGAGCAATCGTGATTGATATCAATTGTATAGCTTGATTATAGGAGAATCAATTACTAATTGTACGAAGCTGTATGTTCTATAAATACAGTTAGGTTAACCCTAGAAGGGTAATCGAACATTGAGAAATTCATTGATTGTAACCTAAGCAGCTCTCTGTGATATTTACATCACTGAGAGAGGAATTGTTAATTCCAAACAGTTTTTAAGTGTTAAACAGTGTGTTCTTGTTAAGTTACTCATACAGTATTTGATTGCTTATTGTGTATTCGACCTAACAAGTGGTATCAGAGCAAATCTGTTACTTTATTACAGTTAAAGATCCAAACACAATAGTAATCAATGGCAGAGATACCTCCACAATCTGAGAAATCTCCTACTACTGTTAGTAGGTATGAAACAATAAGGGTTCCTATACTTAGGCCATCAGAGTATGCAATCTGGAAGGTAAAAATGACCATGTTTCTGGAAGCCACAGATCCAGAATATCTTGATAGAATATATGAAGGTCCTCACAAACCTACAAAGTTATCTGCTACTGCTGCTGGTGAGGAATCAAAGGTCATTCCAAAAGAAAAGAAAGATCTAACTGCTGAGGATCTTTCATCTATTGCAAAGGATGCAAAAGTGAGACATTTACTTCACAGTGCATTAGACAATGTTATGTCTAATAAAGTGATTAACTGCACAACTGCAAAGGAAATATGGGATGCACTTGAGGTTAGGTGTCAAGGAACTCCTGCAATCAAGAAAAATAGAAGAAACATACTCACTCAGGAGTATGAGCACTTTGAGGCAAAGTCTGAAGAAACCATGACAGAAACATTTGACAGATTCTGTAAACTGCTCAATGATTTGTCATTGGTTAACAAAGAGTATGATTTAGAAGACTCAAATCTCAAGTTTCTTCTTTCTCTACCTGAAAAGTGGGATGTGAAAACAACCACTATAAGAGATAATTATGAACTTGGTGAAACAGAGATTGATGAAATTTATGGACTGCTCAAAACCCATGAATTGGAATTGGAGCAGAGAAACAAGAGATCAAGTAGAAAGTCAAAGACTGTTGCTCTTAAGGTTGAGGAGAAACCATCAAAGAAGGAAGCATCAAGGAAAAAGGCAAAAGGAAAAGCTTTAGTCATACACTCAGAAAGTGAGTCATCAAACTCTGATGTTGACTCAAACACAGATGGAACATCTGATTCTGAAGATGATGAAGAGATGATGCAAATGGCTGCATTGATGGTAAAGACCTTCAAGAAGATGGGATACAAGAACTTCAAGAAGGGAAAGAGATTCTCCAAGGACTACTCTAACTCTGACAAGAAGAATTTCAAGAAATCTGAGGGAAAGGACTTCAAATCTGGTAAGAAAGATAAGTCTGAGATTCAATGCTACAAGTGTAAGGAGATGGGTCACTATGCTCCTGAGTGCAAGAAGGGTAAAACTGAAAAGGCACTCTACACCAAAGGCAGAGATTGGGCAGACACTTCAGATTCAGATGAAGAAGTCAACTATGCACTCATGGCTACTACTCAAAATGAAGATGATGATCTCAAGGTACCCCCAACTACCTATGCTTATAATACTGATAATATAACTGAATTGAGAATTTATCTTAAAGCATTGCATATCAGTTATAGGGATCAGACTTTAGAAAATGAGAGGATAAAGAATGAGTGCTCTCAACTCAAAGAAAGAAATAAACTTGTTGAGGAACAGCTAGAAAACATGAATAAAATTCAGAAAGAGAGAGATGATGCAGTGTTTATTGAACAGGAGTTGCTAGGTAAGTACAAGCAACTAGAATCTGAATTGGAGGATACTAAACACATCATTAAAACTTGGACACACTCTGGTAAAGATACTCAAGAAGTGTTTCAGTCAGATACAGTAGGTCTAGGTTACTGTGAAGGAGATGAACTTAGATTTGAAAATTTGGTAAAAGTTAGACCACATCGTTCATCTGAAGGTAATGTTATGGGAACAGGTGGACCTAAGACTGAAGCTGAGAAAAAGGCTGTTAAAGAATCATATGCTAAGACTTTTGTTAAAGAGGTTAACATTGGTTCAATGACAGATAAACAACTCAAGCATAAGCTTAAAGAGATAAAATCTGACAACAAACAGAGAATGCCTAAGAAAAACAAAAATGGAAAGGTAGGCATAACATCAGGAATTAAGCCAATGCTTGCTTCATTAGCTCCTAGAAAAACATGCTTTAATTGTGGTAGCACTAATCATCTTGCTAGTTTCTGCAGTAAGAATAAGAACATAAATTCTTTGCCCTCTAAAACTGCAGTTAAAAATGATTATGTGAGGACTAGACCACAGACTTTATGTAAACACTGTGGAAGTACATGGCATTCTATTTACACTTGCAGAGATTATCATGCTATTTACTATAATTACTATGAACCCAAGCCAAATTTGAAATGGGTTAAAGTAAACTCTGCAAATGTAAACTCTGAAAAGGTTAGCTTAAACTCTGATAATGTGAATTCCGCTACAAAAGCTAACAGAATTAAGAAAGCCAAAGGATCCAAGCAAGTCTGGATCCTTAAAACTAATAATCAGTGATTGTTTGTGATTGCAGGGCAACAGGGTTAGTACCCTAGTCATGGACAGTGGATGTTCAGGACACATGACAGGAAATAAAGCCCTGCTATCAGAGCATGAGGAGAAGGCTGGCCCAAAAGTTTCCTATGGAGATGGCAACATAGGATATACTCTGGGATATGGCAATATTAATCTTGGAAGTGTCATCATCACAAATGTAGCTCTGGTTCCAGGACTCAAGCATGATCTGCTATCTGTGAGTCAAATCTGTGACAGAGGATATCATGTAGATTTTCAGCCTGAATATTGTCAAGTGATCAGTAAATCTACAGGGAAAGTTGCTCTAGTTGGAAACAGACACAATAACATCTATGAAATAAAATTGTCAACAAACACTGATGGCAAAGCAGTGTGTCTGTCAACAAGAATGTCCAGTGAAGAGAGTTGGAAGTGGCACAAGAAACTCTCACATTTGAACCTGAACAATATCAATGAGCTAATAAAGAATGATCTTGTAAGAGGTCTACCAAAATCTTTGTTGAATGTAGAAGGCCTGTGTGATTCTTGTCAAAAGGCCAAACAGAGAAAAGTCTCCTTCAAAAGCAAATCTGAGTCTTCAATTGTTGATCCTTATCATCTCCTACATGTTGATCTTTTTGGTCCAGTGAATGTGATGTCTCTTGGAAAGAAGAAATATGCTCTAGTCATTGTTGGTGAATATACCAGGTACACATGGGTATATTTTCTTGCAAAGAAGGATGAAACTGCATTAACACTGACAGAACATATATTACAACTGGACAAAGGGTCAGAAAATCAAGTGAAGATAATCAGAAGTGACAATGGAACTGAATTCAGGAATTCATCAATGGAAGAATTTTGCAAGAGTAAAGGAATCAAACAAGAGTTTTCTGCACCTGGCACTCCACAACAAAATGGTGTAGTGGAGAGGAAGAACAGAACCTTGATAGAAGCTGCCAGAACCATGCTAGATGAAGCAAAATTGCCAACATATTTCTGGGCAGAAGCAGTTCAAACTGCTTGTTTTACTCAAAATGCAACACTGATCAACAAGCATGGTAAAACACCATATGAAATGGTGAAGAAGAAAAAGCCAAATCTAAAATATTTTCATATTTTTGGATGCAAATGCTTTGTGTTGAAGACTCATCCTGAACAGTTGACCAAGTTTGACCTAAAGGCAGATGAAGGAATTTTTGTTGGCTATCCACTGTCAACTAAGGCATTCAGAGTTTATAATCTGAGAACCAGAGTGATCATGGAATCAATTCATGTGTCATTTGATGACAAGAAAATAACTGGACTTGAAGATGTCAATGAACATGATCAACTGCACTTTGAAAATGAAGATTTATTCTCTGAAAAAGTAAACTCTGATCAGACTGATCTGACAAACTCTGTTGATCTAAACTCTGAACCTCTACTGGTAAATACTGAAGAAACTCTTCAATCAGAAACAAGGGAAGAACCAGTTGAGGGGGAGCATGAAGAATCACATCAAAGTGATAATTCAAACACTGAAAGTGACTCAGTTGATAATTCTGAATCAAACTCTGTTGAATCAAACTCTGTTGATTCAAACTCTGTTGATAATTCTAAGCAGTCACATTCAGGGGGAGCATCAGAGAATGAAGAGAGGCACCAAGAAAATCAGGAGAGCATGGATCATGGGGGAGGATCACATGATGACAGAAGCAATCTGCCTTCTGCAAGAAAAGGGTCATCAGTAGATATGACATGTTACAGAGGAATGATTGGTTCTCTACTCTATTTGACAGCTAGCAGACCTGATATCATGTATGCAACTTGTCTGTGTGCAAGGTTCCAGGCAGATCCAAGAGAACCACATTTAACAGCAGTAAAGAGGATTTTTAAGTATCTCAAGGGCACTATGACTTTGGGGCTGTGGTATCCAAGAGAATCAGAGTTTAAACTACTTGGTTATTCAGATGTAGACTTTGCAGGATGTAAGATAGACAGAAAAAGCACCAGTGGAAGTTGTCAATTTCTGGGTGACAGACTTGTTTCCTGGTACAGCAAGAAACAGAAGTCAATATCTACATCTACAGCTGAAGCAGAGTATATTGCTGCTGGTAGCTGCTGTGCACAAATTTTATGGATGAAGAATCAACTGCTGGATTATGGATTAAGGTATACCAAGATACCTATTTACTGTGATAATCAAAGTGCTATTGCAATGACAGGTAATCCAGTACAACATTCAATGACAAAGCACATCAGCATAAGGTATCACTTCATCAGAGAGCATGTAGAGGAAGGCAACATTGAGCTTCACTTTGTGTCTACAGAACAACAACTTGCAGATATCTTCACCAAGCCATTGAGTGAAGCTACATTTACAAGACTGGTCATTGAACTAGGAATGGTCTCTAGTTTTGACTAGAGATGTTGGTTAGACTCAAAAACTTATTGCTCATGTTATACAAATTGTTAAGTGCTATGTGAACCTTAGTATTAAACTCTGTTATGCATGCTTATGTTTAAACCTTGTTAAACTCTGTCAGCATGTCTGTCTGTTAAACACTGTTAACATGTTGGATACACTCAGTGAATTCAGAATTGATTATTGTCTGAATGAAAACACCAATGAAGAAAAATGTATGAAGCATGATTCTCAGTCATTAAATCATGATTCTTTCTGAGTCACTGTAATCTAATCAGACTTTGTGCAGTAAATCAACACAGCATGATACTGTTTCATATTTATAGCATCTCTTAGTTTATTCAGTCCTAAACTCTGAGTTTATGAATATTGTGTGCATTGCCTCTCATAAATAATTATGGTTATTGATGAACTCTAAACTCTGATTAGTGACATTCTGTTCCCAAAGGTATGGTTCCTGATAATTCCTTGTTTGTACTTGTGAAAACCATAAAACTTGAGATGTGTCATTGATTAGTTTGGTGAGTTCAGGTTCATGTCTACACCCTGTGAGAGTTTGAGCCAAATCAGTGATTGATACATTTTCTATCAATCAGTATTTGTTGTTGTGTGATATTCATCAGGAAGTATGTTTCTCTAGTACTTGTATTAAACCATTTTGAGACTACATGATATGTGTGTGCATGAAAATGATAAAGGCAATAGGATTTACCATTCCTTCAAACACTGTTCAAAATTCTTTTGAACTCTGTTCAATTACTGTATAAACACTGTTCATAAATACCATCCTTAGTAAACCCTTTGAGCCTAATTAACTGCTCATTTTCTTATACTCTGAAGTATTAAGAGCAGTTATATTTTTTTGAAAAAAATCAAGCAGATGAGTGTTTCTCAAGAAAAGAAAAGTTTACTCAGTATATATGCTAAATAAAAAAAATATATAATAAAAAAAAAAGGGCATATATACTGATCTTGTACAAATATGTACTAACATTGTGACTGAACACTTTGGTCTATTAAAATGTTCAGCTTGAATTCACTCATGAATAAAACATCTTTTTCATCTGTTTGATCTTACTTCATTTAAACCCTGAATAAAGTCCTTTTGATTTGTGGATACATGTACTCAAAGTAGTGTAGATTTGGTGGACATTCAAGCATATGGTAGAATCTGCTATTTCTGAATGAATGAGAGTCTAAACACTTCACCTAAACACTTGTGTGTTTTGAGAGTTTGAGAGTTTATCAAATTCATGACTGTTATTCACTGAATGATGCTCTGATTTCTATCTCTTGATCTTTTTGTCTTCAAAGACTGTGTGCTTACTTGGATAATCATGGACATCAAAGGGAATAGAAGTTTTCAGATTTCTGTATTACAGTAACTACAGAGTTTAGCATTCATCAAACAATCAGTGTTTACTATGAGAGTTTGTGCATTCAGTGTTTATTGATTTTTGTTATGGATTTTATGAAATATTAGATGCTCTAAAAATTGATTATGGTAAACTCTGCTTCACACACACTCATATTCACAACTGTGCAATTTTTGAAAGGGTTCTAGTGATAAAGTTGGATAATTGATAAACACTGTTGAGTTGTGTTAAGTACTCTAAGGTAAAGTTTCATTGAGATGATTTGACTATTTTGGAGTAATTGGGGTAGTTGACAACTGTTAATTAGTGTAAATATGTCAAAGTGTCATGATTATAGGAATGACAGCGGTAATTATTAAGTGATCCATTGGTTGTTTGACACGTGTCCCATGATAGTGTCCCACTCACACATAACTCAACAATCAGTTGCGCGCTTTTACTGAATAAACGATTGAGTTTTAGTTTTACTCTAATCGTTTTTGTTCTCTCACTTCACATCGATTAATATTCACCCACTCACAGTTACTTGCATATTCATTCACTTTCAAAAATCTCATACACTCTCCTTCACATTTTGGTAAACACTTACCATACATCTCTTCTCTGAATATCTTCGAATCACATCTTACTAATGGCAACTAAAGCGTTTGATGCAGCAGGGTTAGTTTTTCTTCCTAGCAACTATGCAGCACCACTGGAGACTGCAAATGCTCCAGAGGCGTTTCATGTGTTCCAAAATTTCTTGAAAGATTCTGAAATAGGGAAAGCTTTAACAGCACCACCAACACTCTCTGCTTCACAAATTGCTACTTTCTGGACAAACTCTGTATATGATGATGGAGAAGAGTCTGGCACTCCAACAATCACTTTCACTCATGATGAATCAGAGTATATTATTACTCCAACTACGGTTAGGGATGCTCTGAATTTTGAGACACACACTTCTTATAGTGTTGTTGGTCATGATCGCTTGAGGACAATGTTGCAGCAAATTGGATGTGCAGGCAATTTGAATAAGCTGGGGTCTTTGCGAAGGCCACTTTTGAGAAAGGAATGGAGTTTCTTTTTCGATTGCATTACAAGGGCTTTTGGAAAGAAGACAACAAACTGGGATGCACTTCCTCTTGACACTCTCCAAATTGGTCATGCTCTACTGTATGGAGGTAATTTTGATTTTGGTAGATTAGTGCTAATGAATCTGGGAGAGCGTTTGTCTGAGCCTACTTCTGTTTATTTTGCTCATTTTTGTCAAATGCTATTTACTGCTTGTGTGCCTAACATTCCAATTGATGAAGCTGATGTGATTCAGCCTTTTCAAGTTGCTAAAAGAATGTTTTCTGATTTGACAAACAAAGATGTTACTAAACAGCACATACCTGATATGTTTATGCCACTAGCCTTACAGAACTATGTAAACCAACCTCAAGATTCTCAATCACCACAACAAATGCCTGAACCATTAGACACCATAAATTCTGAACCAACACCCACAACACCCACAACCACTGTACCTACTACATCTCATCAATCACAACCAGAACACATACACTCTTCACCAATAAACTCTCCAAAAATAAACTCTCCACCAATAAACTCTGAAACCTTAAACACTGAAACCTTAAACTCTGAGCCAGCACCTACTGAAAAAGCCAAGTCCAAAACAAAAAGAAAAATACACACCGCCCAAAACACTAAACACTCAAAGGCTAAACAGACATTACCTGGAGCTGTTTATACTAGAAGAATGAAACAAAAGGCAAACAGACCTTCACTTTCACCACCTAAAGAGAGCTCTAGTGAAGAAGAAGAGGAGATTGTAGTGCCTCAAATCAAGAAGAGAAGATTAATTCTTTCAGAATCAGATGATGAGAATGTTGTTGAAGCTCAACAAACACCTACTGTTGAGGTTGCAGTCAATGTTGAAATACCTGCAGAGATTGAAATGCCTGCAAAGGATACTGTCAATGTTGAAGTACCTACAGAGGATAACATGCCTGTAGAAGAGGATCACAGAGATGGTTTTTCACCAGTGAATGATATTCATGATTCATTTCAACCAATTCTTGATCCTATCTCACCTGTTGTTCATGTTGAAGCTCCTGGTGTTGTTGATGAGCCTGCAATTAATTTAACTGAAGTTGCAGCATCACACACAGAGCTGATATCTAATGCTTCTCTAATTCCAGACAAAGGTGATGAGGTTGATCAGGCAACTAAGAAAATTTCTGAATCTATGCCTGTTGAAGCTACAAAAACAAACTCTGTTGCAGAGCCTGTGCAACATGAGGAGACTGTTGAAAAGATTGCAGAAGTTGTTGCAGAAACTGTGGCTGACACAGCTCAGCACAGTGGTTCTTTAAAAGATGCTCAAGCTAAAGATGCAAGTGCTGAAGATGAATCTGACAGTAGTGCAAACTCTGATTCTTTTCTGAGTGCACCAGCACATACTGAAAATAAACATAAACCTTTTGATCAGCCTTGTCCATCTCATGCAATTGAAGTAGAGCACCTTGCTAAATATGCTGCTAATTGGTATAAACAAGACTGTATTTTTCCAAAAGGGAGAGCAGCTGATTTTGTTAAGCAGACTGCAAGTAAAATTTCAAATCCAGAGATTTTATCATGTTTAAAGGCAACTGTGGTACAAGTCAAAACTTTGGATGGAAATTTTGCTGAAACAAAACAAGAAATTGCTTCTTTGAAGACTAAGATTCAGTCAAGAGAAATGAAGATGGAAAGAGAGTCCAAAATCAAAGCTGCACAGCTGTCTAAAGTTCAAGATACTCTCTTTGCCAGGCTAGGAAAGGTTGAAGAAAATCAAACTGCTTTGTTTTCTAAGGTTGAGTCTATTGCTAACTCTTTGGAGCTCATTACATCTATACTCATTCCTGATGATGTCAAAAAGGGGGAGAGAGTTGCTAATGCTAAGTCTAAATGCAAAGTTTCTCAAACTCTGTCTCAAAAGGATGATGCTGGAGATGGAGGGGCAAGTGATAAGAGTAAGGTTTTAAACTCTGAGACACTAACTCTGAGATCTGGCAAATCTCTTAAGTCACAGTCTGTTGGAATAAACACTGAAACTCAAGGTACTTCGAAAACCAAGAGTTTGGAATTAATATCAAATCCAAAGACTGATGAGGAGTTAGCTGTTAAGCTTTTCATGGAAGAGAATGCAGAAGGAGTTACTATAGAAGATGCTAAAGCTGAAGAGAAGAGTCTGCAAGAAAAGCATTTGAAGGCTTTAAAGTCTGATAAACTGAAGAAGAATGTGAAAGTTGTTAAAGCTGCAAAGCCTGTTCTTAAAGGCATTCAAATCAAAGAACCAGTTGGTACAAATCAAAGAATGCAAGTGTTCAGAAAACCAACAGATGCAGAAGCTAAGCAAAAGCTGAAAAGTATTGTTACAACCTCTGTTGATACACATGTTGTACAGAAGAATGAAGACACAACCTCTGTTACTGCACAAGTTGTGACCACACCATTATTGTCTTCTCAGTTGAAATCAACATTTGGAAAAAGTGTTCTTCATGATTCAAGGCTAGAAGCTACAGTTCCAATGGATTTCACTGATGGTAGAGCCTTATCTGGTAAAATCGGATACAACAAAGGAGGCATAGGTTCACACAGAGACACAAGACAATATGTTGGTTCCAGAGATCCTTCTTCACTGTCTGTTCCAGGTCGTGGTGTCACTCAAGAGAGTTTAGACAGACTGGAGTCAGTACAGCTTGTATATCAGAAGAGTTTAGAGAAGGATTTCCTGCTATATTTCATGACTGATGGAACAATATTTAAAGTTGATGAGAAGGATATTGATTTAAAATACTGGGAAGAACTTGAATATGTTCTGTATCTTTTCAGAGTAAGAAATCAAAGAGCTCAGTCAGTTGCAAATGTACTCAGACAAAAGATGATTCAAAATCTTGCCAGGAGAAATATGAAGTACAACAGCAAGTATGTTCCAAAGTACAGAGACTGGAATGGGAATCTGATAGAAATGGAGAAGGGGACTACAAAGCTGAAGACTGATCTTGGAATCACTGTTTTGGATTTTAATGTGAAGTCTGAGGAAGTGAAGTATATCAGGCTGGGAAATGAAATGAGAAGAAACAAAATCTACGATCTTAGAGCTGCTATCTATCAAACTGATGAGAATAATCCTCAGTTGAGAGAAATCAAGGAAGCTATGCAGATAGAGCTTGAAAATGCTGAAAGAAGGTTGCTTATAGACTATCTCAGAACAATGCCAGATCTTCAAGAGATTAGAATTTGAAGTCTGTAAGAATTTTCTTATCTTCTGTAGAAGTTGTTAAGTAATAGCTTAAACTCTGTTTGTATGTTAGACACTGTAAAACTTTGTATTTGTTTTGACATCATCATTTACTGTAAACTTGTACATTCTTGCTAATGGACAAGTTGGGGGAGATTGTTAGAAATGATTGATGAGAACAGTGTTTGGAAACTAAAGTGATAAAACAGAGTTTAGCTGGAAGCGGTCAGAGTTTAGTTAAACATTGACTGGAAGCGCAACAGAGATTGTTAAACTCTGTAGCGGTATTGTCTGAAGAGTCAACAGTGTTTGAAGATTGATACAAGATAAATTTGGAAGCAATATCTTTGAAGATTGGAAAGCTGCCAAAGAGATTGAGTTGACTTGGAAGACTGGAGCAATCGTGATTGATATCAATTGTATAGCTTGATTATAGGAGAATCAATTACTGATTGTACGAAGCTGTATGTTCTATAAATACAGTTAGGTTAACCCTAGAAGGGTAATCGAACATTGAGAAATTCATTGATTGTAACCTAAGCAGCTCTCTGTGATATTTACATCACTGAGAGAGGAATTGTTAATTCCAAACAGTTTTTAAGTGTTAAATAGTGTGTTCTTGTTAAGTTACTCATACAGTATTTGATTGCTTATTGTGTATTCGACCTAACAAAGTAGGAGAAAGAAAGAAACTAGGACCAGAACTACTTCAACAAACCAAGAAAGCAACAGAAGTTATTCGAAAAAGGTTAGTTGCAGCTCAAGATCGACAGAGAAAGTATGCAAATCAAAAGAGAAAAGACAAAGCATTATAGTGGGAGATAAAGTGATGCTGAAAGTTTCACCTTGGAAGGGAGTAATGAGATTCGGAAAGAAGGGCAAGTTGAGTCCCAGATATATAGGACCTTTTGAGATTCTCAAGAAGATAGGACCACTAGCTTATCAGTTAACCCTACCTCCAGACCTCCAGCATATCCATGATGTGTTTCATGTTTCTGTGTTAAGGGAGTATCAATCTGATTTCAGACATGTTATAACCTACGAACCAGTGGAAATCCGTCCTGATTTGACATACGAGGAACAGCCAGTACAGATCTTAGACCACAAAGTGCAAGAGTTAAGAACTAAGCAAGTGAATTTGGTTAAGGTACTTTGGAGAAATCACCGAATCGAATAAGCTACGTGGGAATTAGAAAGTGAAATGCGGAATAAATATCCAGAATTGTTTAGTGCGAAATTTTGATTCCGAGGACGGAATCCTATAAGGGGGGAAGACTGTAATAACCGCGAATTTTCGAATAAATTTTTATACTCGATATTTAGATTTTATTTAAGAACGATACACTAGTATTCGATTTTTTTTTATTAATTAGTGAGAGTGCCGTAAATTTTAGAATTTTATATATATATGTACATATTATATTATATCACATTATTATTTTTTATTTATATTTATTTGGTAATTACTAAAATTAGGAAATTTATGAATAGGATTTTTATTTTGATTTAGATTCCAAAATTTTATTTTTAGAAAAAAACAATGTGGGTGATACGTGGGATTTTGCTTTGCCTTATTTTGTTGATTGGTTAGGGTATACACACGTTGTTAAGCCTAATCCTTGTATTTGTGGCTAAACAAATTAGAGTTATACAGAACAGATAGGATAGAGTCTCCATCACAACAACAACCCATCACTTTCCTTCCATTACACAACTGTCCATTCCGGTGAAAAAAACCAAAAACACCACTCTTATTTTTCTTTCTCTTGATGAAGACAACCAAATACTACTCCTCTTGAATCAAAAACAAAAACTCGACTATCTATATATATAAACAGAGTAACCTCAGGTAGTTTGTTTTCTATTATTTGTTTTTCGATTTCGTTTTGAATGTGGTAGTCTTGATTAATACTTGTAATGGTATTGTTTGTTCCTCTTTGTGAGGTGATTGTTGAAGGGGTGATTGTGTAGTGTGATCGGGTAAAGGGGATGGAGTTTGAGTGGTGTTTGATTGGTGGTGATTAGAGAAGAACAGGAGAGAAAGAGGCGGGGGAGAGATGGTAGGGGGGCCTGGTCGGAGTAACCACCACCGGCGATGATGGTGGTGGTGGCATGAAGGAGCAGCGGTGAGAAGAGGAAGAGAGGAGAGGTAGAGAGATGGAGAGGAGATAAGGGGTTTGAGAGATAGAGGGAGATAAGAGAGATAGACGGGAGAGAGAGAGTGGAGGAGGGAGAGATGATAGAGAGAGAGAGAGAGAGAGGAAAGAGAGAAAGGCAGGATGGAAGGGAGATGCAGGGGAGGGGTGGTGCACAGCGGCAGTAGTGGCAGGTGGGCCCTACGCGCCGCTACTACAGTAGAATAAAATTTGTGAATTATTGTTATAATCGGGAAATAAATAAATAAGGGGGTTCAGTTGTTTTAATTGAGATATTATTTAAAATGCAGTAATAAATAGCCTTAATAAAAATGGTAAAATTGATTAATTAGTCAACTCGAAATATTTAAATATTTGGGGCGTAATTTAGTGATATAGTGATTCGTTGATAAAAAGAGGGAATAATTGTGAATAAATAGAGTTAAATATGGTTTTATTTTGGAGGACTGATATTTAGTACTTCCGGACTATTTTGATTAACCGGATCGAATCAGGTTATTTTAGAGGCTAAAATCGGAATAAATGGACTATTGCCGTTATATTCGGAAACCCTATATTCGTTTTAAGCGGGATTTATGAATATTTAATATTATATTATCGGTCCCGGAAGTATTTTATTTTGGCGAATCGCTCACATTTTTCTGGTTGCCATTTTTAGAGCATAATTCTCGAGCCGTAGATCGAAGTCAAGTTCACGGGTAGAGTATAAATTTTATCTGCATTCACTGCACTTCGAGATCGAGGCAAGTTCCTTCTGACCCTCACTCCTTTTGAAATATTTCGAGAAATGTTGAGATATTATTCTGTTAAAATATGTTCTGAATTGCTAGTTCTTTATAAAATATATCCTGTTTATCATAATATTGATTTAGAAAAATTATAGAGATTTTCCCAAAATTTTGATAAATTCATAGAACGTACATAGATTGAAATATAGGGCATCTTATTCGTTCGAGATAACCCTTAAATATTATTCAGTTATAACTACGCTCATATATCGAGGTAGTTAGATTTTATTGACTTCAATCGGATCTATTGTTCAGATCTGATAAGTTTTGTTTCAATATTCAAATTTGATTCATTGTTCGAATCAAAATAGATACATGCAGAATGGTGAATAGAAGAATAGTATATCATCAGAATTTCCTCTAAAATACCTACTCTAGCGTATTTGAAAGTTTTCTTCCGGAATCGAGTCGTTCTTATTAATTCAAGACGACTCCACATGATTTATTCTAATCAACGAACCTTACTTGTTCAAGGTTGTTACTTTATTGTCTTGAATTGACATATTGTTCGTGTCAATATAATAAATTAATTTCTTTTGAAAATATTGTGACGGCCTATTGTTCAGGTCGGTCTCGTACAAAGTTTAGACTGGCGGTCGGCCAGAATCAAAAAGGAATCCAAATCAATCAATTTTTATTCGGAGGAAAAATCATGAAATCCACTGGTCAACATGGGAGATGGCCCATGGGTTTTCTTTCAGATCAACACGATGAATAAAATCGTGGTATCGAAAGAGAAATATTAACATTTTGGCACAGATGTTGCCAGGTTGACTTTTCAACCACCTTTTGCTAGCAAAACGATATAGTGGTACCTGCGACATAGTAGTGATCGTGCTATGGGGTATCACGGGTGTGCGGTTCTTGCGACACAGCGGTTGATCGCGCTGTGGGGTATCGTAGAGGCGGAAGACCAGTATCTCAAGCTTTTAAACTCTAACTTCTGTTATTCAGAGATAAATTGTTTGGGTCTATCAGTAAGTATTATCAGGGCACTTTGCCTGCATTCGAGTATCTTTCATAAATAGAGTTGTTTTCTTTCCACCTTCTTTGTCAGTGAGAGAGCGAGTCAGTGGACTTGCTGAGCACATAGTTGCTCATTCTTGTTGTTAATATTATTTTTCAGTGAAGACGGAAAAAGGCGAAACCTCTCATTTCAGGGGAAAGGAGAAAATGCACCAGGGCACTGAGCTGGACTAGTGTGCTTACCTCAGAGGCGGCGACCCTAGCGAAGACTATTAGCATATGTTTCGACATGATTAGTGATATAATTTGTACTAGTAATATGTTGTAATAATTCAGAGATATGTCGATGATTGGACTTGTGGGATGGAACCACTGTTATTGCGATAAAACCTTTATATTTATTATGTAATGTAATGTAATTTGTATAAGGCAGGTCTTGTCGGTAAGTGGCGACCTAAGTCTACAAATAGTGGATTTGGGGGTGTCACATCTTTCCCTTGGTGTAAGACCAGAAGATACAGGCCTAATCGAATCACCACCAACTCGAATAACACTGCAATCATTTGACATAAATTGACCTGTGAGAGAGAGGGTTAAAATGTAAATGAATGATATCTTTAAAGACAAAATGTCCAAAGCCTCACATTCTTTATTGAACTGCATGTTTGCTGTAACAACTTGTCGAATGATGTTACCTTTATCCAAGAAAAATCCTCTTTCCAAGCAGGAAAAGGGGAAAGTGGAGGAACAGGCTTAGCAACAGAATGAGACCTGAAATCAAAGTAAAGGTATCAGGTAAATCAATAAAGTTGTTATCAAGATTATGACTCCAAATGGGGATCAGCATGTTTGCACATCTTTATGTAATAATTCAAATGATACTATATGCATTTGTAATGTTACAGGTATAAATAAAAACCCTAAATTAGAGCAATTCCATCTCATATTTGCATTAATAGTAAACTAAGAAGAGCACATTATTGTCCAGAGCTATAGTACCAGATTATTTCCTACTGATTTGAAAGGCTACCAATTCAACAGAAGTAATGTCTGACTCCCTGATCAAGATAATTGAAGGTAAAAGAAAAATCAAGAACTAAAATGATCACTACTGTTTACCTCTTCTCTGGGATGATATCCTCCTCTCCAATCCCGGTAACATGTAGGTAGTAATCATAATCAAGCTCCCAAAGAGCAGGTTTACCTTTTTGTGGTCTGAAGTAGCCCAAAAATCTAAAATACGATCAATAAACCATAATAAAAAAAAATACAGTCATATTAAGACATGAATGCAGCAGATACTTAGAATAACTGAAGTTGTTAGAGGATGTAACGATGCAGATGCTTACAAATTTATAGCATCTTATTTTTCGCCATTAGTATAAGCATTGCTGTAATAACGTTTGATAGATTTTATAAATTCCCTAGACTGCGTCATTGCTTTCCACTTTCCCTGTCTCTCTGTAAACAATTGCTACGGCCGGAGAAAACTCTACTTAGATCTATCTATTTCCACCTGCAAGTATAAAATAGCGATTCCAATCTTTTACTATTGATCCTCAGTTTCTTTCATTTCAATCAAATATTAATGACTTCATTCCATCAAATATAATACAAAGACGAATAAACATCTATTGTTTCTTATACTGTGCTACCCCAAGGAAAGGGATCATATAAACATCTTACAAATTATTGAAGTTTGTGTTCACGTTCTGTAAAAATACGTACCAAAAATTAAAGAACCTAAACTGTTGTTAAGCATGTATTCATAGATCAACAGCATTTCCCTGTCCTCAATACACAGTGAACATTTTAAACACTTTGATCAACCGAAGGGATGCAATTGATTCAATCCTAAATATACTGATAGTAATCAATAGGCAATTACTAATATACTGATAGCAATCAATAGGTTACAATTAAATAACCAGTACAGATCTGAAAATTTATGACAACTTTTAACTTTATTCACAAATATTTGGTGAGCTATAAAATTAGAACATTTTCTACTGCCGCACTTTTATCTTCATATATATATTAATACCCTTTGCAGGATAAAGGCTGGAAAAGAAATCCCAATAGACAAAGGTACATAGAACAATAATTCAAAATAGATCACAAATAGTAAGAATTATACCAATTGTAGGGATGGCAGTGACAATCTCGCCCAGCTTGAGCTTGTATAATCTGGTGGTCTTACCAACAGCATCAAGACCGACCATAAGTATACGCATCCCCTTCTTTGCAAACTACCGACTAAACAGCTTGGTGAAAGACAAACCCATTTTTCCTAATATCTGTTTAGGCCAGTAGTAAAAGTCAAATCTCATTTTCAATTTCATCAAATCAAAAACAGAACACCTCGGGGCAGAAAAAAGCTGAAGCAAAACATGATTAATCCTAGTAACAGTGAAACAATATTACAAAACTTTACTACGGTTAGTCATTTTGTGAAAATCAGGTACTCAATAAAGGACTACACAATATTTCAGACCATTTTTCGGACTTTGCATTTCACCTCGATTAACCAAAAAATGCAAAATTTTCAAAATAATGCCTAGCTCGAAACATGAACAATGCACACAATCTATAATAGACCCTTAAATCCAAGTCCAAGCAACACACGATTAAAAAACTAACAACTAAAGTAAACAGATAATCATTCCTTCAAGCCTTCATCTTTTATGATACACTGCTTTTATGTAATCAAACACTTCGATTACAAAATTAATTTTCGAGAAACAGGAAGAAACACGAACAAAATACTATCAAATATAATACAAACAATTTACTGTTTATATGCTTTTATGAAAATATTGGTGACTCCCTTCCATTAAATATAATACAAAGACGAATTATGTGTTTGGATATAGCATCCATCTCCCCCTCCCCTTACACAAATACATTAAATAAAGGAAGTAGGTAAATCTGATTACTTCTTTTTTCCCTTGAGAAGGGGCCTTCCTGTGAAAAGCTCTGAAAATACACAGCCCACACTCCAGAGGTCCACAAATTCCCCATAATTGGTCGAGCCAAGTATAAGTTCGAGAGGGTGATACCATAGCGTCACAACACGGCTTTTTATGAAACCTCATTTTTGAACTCGTCTAGTCCTTATCTTGATTCCTTTGAAAGCCTCTTTACAGCTATTTCTTGTCCATCATCCATAATCCCCTGTAAATAATATCCATCATTGTTGCAACCGTGGCACTGATAAGGTTTAATAATCATACAAAAAGATCACCAAAACTTTATCAAATTTAACGACACACTTTACGAAAGAAAAATAGCCAAAAGAAATAGAACTTAAGTGAAAAATAATCAAACCTTGTCATTAGACCACTGATCTAATTCTTGGCCTTCCCTACAAGATTCCCGATATCACCAAGAACCCTCCTATTCCTTCCTTCTGCTTGTACATTCTTTTGCTTCCCTTCCACCTCTGAAACAATTCTAACAACATATAAAAAAAGAAGATACATAAGTACACTCAAACAAATAATAATCATAAAAGATATATAACCCCTTAGACCAATAACAGAATCTTTATTCTACCTTAAAGACATGGTGATCAGACATAAGTATTTTCAAATTATAAACATACAAGAAGAAAAAGAAACAGAATCCTGTAAATGCATAAACCCTCTCAACTAAAGAAATCATCGAATCACATCCGAAACATATATGTACACAGAATCAAACATATATCATCCAGTCAATTCCAATCTTCACTTAATCATTAAGAACATCAAGGCTCATACAACAATCAACAATTTAACCCAACAAAACTATAAAATAAACAAGATAATAATCCACAAAAAAATTTTATGTTCTCTACACAGAAAACAAAACAAAATCCACAAAAGTATATTCAACAACACATACATACAATCATTCTCACCATAAAATCATCTAACCAAAACTTATATATCAATCAAACAAAACCCACAAACATATAATCAAAATACATATTTTTAACCCCTTAATCTTCACAATCAAATTAAGAAAACAAAACCCAGAAAAAAAAAATCAAACCCGGATTAACACCCAGAACCGGTTTTAAACTCATGATAGTTGTGAGCTCTGACTCGCATTTTAAAGGTTCAGGTGCAGCGCGTATGGCACACGCGATTTCTAGCACGGCGGCTTGGATTAAGAGAGACTGGACTTCTTTGAGACTTTTTCGGAGGCCGTAACCGTCTTGAAAACCTAGTCGATTCATCCTTGTGCATCTGTGTATTACATAATAACAAAATGAACATTAACGAAAGTATAAAAATATGTACGTATAAGAGAGAAAGAAACAGAGAGAGAGAGAGAGAGAGAGAGAGATAGGGACAGAGAGAGAAAGAGATAAACAGGGGAGAGAGAGACGAGGAGAGACAGAGAGGGAGAGAGACGGAAAGAGAAAACAGGGAGAGCCAGAGAGAGAGAGGGGGGGGAAGAGAGACAGAGAGAGAGAGACGTACGTCAAGATAGAAGATGGAAGATGAGCAGCAAAGTTCAAATTATTCAATTTGAAATTTGATTTGAATTTGTTATGTTCGAATTGGGCAGTATGTGTGATATTTGTGTGTAAAAGCTTCCAAAGAAAGCTTTAGAATTCAAGTCACCTGCAAGGTTCCAAATATGTATGTATAAATCACGTGAACCCTTTAGAAAAGTCAGCAAATAAAGACAAAGATATGCATAATAAAAAAATTTAATTGAAGGGGTAGGAGTGTCCAACATGGTGCAAGTTTTAATGGCATTTTAAGTAATTTTGTATCAAGTCTTGGGGTAGGGGGTGTAAAAAGTGCATGAAAAAGGGATCAAGATTTATTATTTATATAGATGTTTCTTTATTATAAACAACGTATGCAGATTTTTAATATATTTTATTAACAATTGAAAAATATGGTGTGATATTTTCGGGTATATTTTAATGATTGTAAAATTAGTTTTTAATTAAAAAGGTAACATGTTTTAATTCGAAAGAAAATATTAATAAAGATTAGTTTTAAATTAAAAAGGTAAAACTAGGGGATAATTGGTAATTTGATTGTTTGGTTCAACCAACTATTAAAAGAATAATGATCGTTAGATATTATTAAATAGATTATAATCATTAGATCTAACAATAAGGAATATTCTACATTTAAATCCTTTTCCTAAAGATCCAAGATTCGAATCCCATCAACAACAAATTTACATTAAAATTTTATAATTTTTAGTTTTAAACAATACATGTTATTTATTACTCCCTCAGTCCCACCGAATTCTTTACATGGGGGACGGGGGCCGGACAAGCATTTTAAGTCTCCTAAAAAGTATAGTTCCATAATTTATTTTTAATTTTTTTTCTTCTAAATAAAAATTTAATGTTTAATTTTTTATTCAAAAAAAGAAAGTTTTAAAAATAAGTTATGGAACTATACTTTATATACGTCTTAAAATGCGTGCCAAGCAATGTTGAAAACATATAAAAAAATGGGTGGGACGAAAGGAGTAAATAACTATTATTATTACTATACTGTAATAAGCAAACTAGGGGATAATTGGTAGTTTGGTTCAACCAACTATTAAAAGAATAATGACCGTTAGATATTTAGTAAATAGATGATAACTGTTAGATCTAATAATAAAGAATATTCTACATTTAAATCCCTCTGCTAAAGATTCAAGGTTCGAATTCCGTCAACAATAAATTTACATTAAAATTTTATATTATTAGTTTCAAACAATACATGTTATTTATTAAATAACTATTATTATTACTAATAATTTTATTAATTAATATTACAAAGTTAAATTATATCCATAATTAATTATTTTATTTTATTTTGTTTAATCATATAATTTTAAAAATATTTAAAATTAACTCGTGTTTTGCACAGTTAAAATTAACTAAGATTAACTTTGAACTAATCTGTTCGTCCCAACTATTTTGGAGGCTATTTGCTAAATGTAAACTGAGGATCCTTTAGATGTCAAAAAAAAGGCATATTAAGCATTTTATATATGAATAAATTTATTAAGCATGAATCACAAAAACAACTTTTTACAAGTTAAAAATTACTAGCTTATAACCCGTGCGATGCACGTATTTTTGCTGATATGTAATAAATTTTATTTTATATTATAATTATATTTTTATATAATCATTATTTAAAATTTTTTATTTTAATTTTAATATTAATAATTTAATATAATTTTAATTAATGATGTGCATGGTTTAAAACTTATATTATAAAATTTAAAATAAATATGTCGTTGATAAAATTTGAAACTTGAAATTTTAATAAATTAGTTTAATCATATAATATATTTAATACTTAGATCTAATGATTCTGATTTTTTGCTAAAAATTTAATGGTCATTATTCGTAATATGAATTTCTGTTATATTTTGTTACTGATTATATGATATGGTGTGATATTTTTGGGTATATATTAATTATTGCTAGATATGAATTGATTGGAAAATATGATATGATTAAGGTTTTTAGGTGTTTATAAAAGGTAATATCTTAAACTAAAAGTAAATGTGAAAAAGACAATCGACTAATTACCTTTAATTGTATTATGTTATTATTTATTTTGGGTGTTTTAATAATATAGATATCATATATATTTTTCTTTATAATGAAGGGTAAATAAGTAAATTCATGAAATACCAAAAAACATATAACAAAAAATAGGTACCAACATTTTTAATGTTTCGGGTATTATATAATTATTAATTAATTTAAATTTAATATAATTTTAATATACTCATATTTACGGATTATACTAATGTTTCTTTATTATAAACAACGTATGCAGATTTTTAATATATTTTATTAACAATTGAAAAATATGGTGTGATATTTTCGGGTATATATATTAATGATTGTAAAATTAGTTTTAAATTAAATAGGTAACATGTTTTAATTCGAAAGAAAATATTAATGAAGATTAGTTTTAAATTAAAAAGGTAAAACTAGGGGATAATTGGTAGTTTGGTTGTTTGGTTCAACCAACTATTAAAAGAATAATGATCGTTAGATATTATTAAATAGATGATAATCATTAGATCTAACAATAAGGAATATTCTACATTTAAATCCTTTTCCTAAAGATCCAAGATTCGAATCCCGTCAACAATAAATTTACATTAAAATTTTATAATTTTTAGTTTTAAACAATACTCCTGTACATGTTATTTATTACTCCCTCAGTCCCACCGAATTCTTTACATGGGGGACTTACATGGGGGACAGGGGCCGGATAATCATTTTAAGTCTCCTAAAAAGTATAGTTCCATAATTTAATTTTACTTTTTTTTTCTTCTAAATAAAAATTAAATTTTTAATTTTTTATTCAAAAAAAGAAAGTTTTAAAAATAAGTTATGGAACTATACTTTATATACTTCTTAAAATGCGTGCCAAGCAATGTTGAAAACATATAAAGAAATGGGTGGGACGGAAGGAGTAAATAACTATTATTATTACTATACTATAATAAGCAAACTAGGGGATAATTGGTAGTTTGGTTCAACCAACTATTAAAAGAATAATGACCGTTAGATATTTAGTAAATAGATGATAACCGTTAGATCTAATAATAAAGAATATTCTACATTTAAATCCCTCTCCTAAAGATTCAAGGTTCGAATTCCGTCAATAACAAATTTACATTAAAATTTTATATTATTAGTTTCAAACAATACATGTTATTTATTAAATAACTATTATTATTATTAATAATTTTATTAATTAATATTACAAAGTTAAATTATATCCATAATTAATTATTTTATTTTGTTTAATCATATAATTTTAAAAATATTTAAAAGTAACTCGTGTTTTGTACGGGCTATAAACTAGTACAGTTAAAATTAACTAAGATTAACTTTGAACTAATCTGTTCGTCCCAACTATTTTGGAGGCTATTTGTTAAATGTAAACTGAGGATCCTTTAGATGTCAAAAAATAAGCATATTAAGCATTTTATATATGAATAAATTTATTAAGCATGAATCACAAAAACAACTTTTACATTTTAAAAATTACTAGCTTATAACCCGTGCGATGCACGGATTTTTGTTGATATGTAATAAATTTTATTTTATGTTATAATTATATTTTTATATAATCATTATTTAAAATATTTTATTTTAATTTTAATATTAATAATTTAATATAAATTTAATTAATGATATGCATGGTTTAAAACTTATATTATAAAATTCAAAATAAATGTGTCGTTGATAAAATTTGAAACTTGAAATTTTAGTAAATTAATTTAATCATATAATATATTGGGCTTTTCTCATAAATATATATAAAAAAGTAAATTTTTGCAATTTTACTTTTGTTAAGAAAAGCTATTTGCAACCCTGCCCAGCTGCCCAGTCTGCCCAGCCGTGCAACCACATTCAACTCTTTTTTTTTTTTAAAGAAGGGTGCTATTTTGGTTCCATGGCCCCGCAGGGGCATATTCAACCAAATACAACCACATTCAACTGAATGCAACCACATGCAACTAAATTTCTGATTTCATGTTCCATTTTTCATTTGTCATTTTCGACCTCATTTTTGAACTCTAATATATATATATATATATATATAGAAAAGTTCTATGGAGTACAGTTTAATTGGAGTACGTTGGAGTACACATACGTTCTGCACTCAAAATATTTTAAAATTTATTATTTTGCAAATCTTATTACATGAACATCATTATTTCATCGAGAATCTTGAAAATTTTGTATGTTTTGCTAACAAAATATTGCAAAATGAATTGTTCTGCAAAACACATTTGGGTTGCAAAACATATATGTTCCGATTGCAAAACATAAAGGATTTTCAAGATGAACATATTGCAAAATATATATGATTTTCAAAATTATCAATGAAATTATGATATTCATATAACAAGGTTTGCAAAACAATAAATTTTAAAATATTTTGAGTGCAGAACGTATATGTACTCCAACGTACTCCAATTAAACTGTACTCCATAAAACTTGACCCATATATATATATATATATATATATATATATATATATATATATATATATATATATATATATATATATATATATATATATATATATATATATATATATGAAATCAGCAACTGAATGCAACCAGTTGAATGCGGTTGCATTTGGTTGAATATTGCTCCTGGCGGGGCCTTATAACCCAAATCCACAAAAATCACCCACCTTAAAAAAAGTTGAATGTGGTTGAATATTGCCCCTGGCGGGGCCATGCAATCCAAATCCACCAAAATCACCCATCTTAAATAAAAGTTGAATGTGGTTACATTTGGTTGAATGTGGTTGAAAGTGGTTGAAAGTGGTTGAATGTTGTTGCCAACCAAAATATAACCCCGCCTTAAAAAAAAGGGAAAAAAGAGTGTTGCATCTGTTACACGTTGGTCAAAAGGGGGAGGGGGAGGGTTGACCTAGTATTTTTGCAATTTTGAAACTTATGTTAGTAAAATTGCAATTAATTAAAGAAGATAGTATTTTTTCAAATAGAAACTTTAAATCTAGTATTTTTGAGAAATTCCCTAATATATTTAATAATTAGATCTAATGATTCTGATTTTTTACTAAAAATTTTATGGTCATTATTCATAATACGAATTTCTATTATATTTTATTACTGATTAAATGATATGGTGTGATATTTTTGGGTATATATTAATTATTGCTAGATATGAATTGATTGGAAAATATGATATGATTAAGGTTTTTAGGTGTTTATAAAAGATAATATCTTAAACTAAAAGTAAATGTGAAAAAGACAATCGACTAATTACCTTTAATTGTATTATGTTATTATTTATTTTGGGTGTTTTAATAGTATAGATATCATATATATTTTTCTTTATAATGAAGGGTAAATAAGTAAATTCACGAAATACCAAAAAGCATATAACAAAAAATAGGTACCAAAATTTTTAATGTTTCGGGTATTATATAATTATTAATTAATTTTAATTTAATATAATTTTAATATACTCATATTTACGGATTATACTAATGTTTCTTTATTATAAACAACGTATGCAGATTTTTAATATATTTTATTAACAATTGAAAAATATGGTGTGATATTTTCGGGTATATATTAATGATTGTAAAATTAGTTTTAAATTAAAAAGGTAACGTGTTTTAATTCGAAAGAAAATATTAATGAAGATTAGTTTTAAATTAAAATGGTAACGTGTTTTAATTCGAAAGGAAATATTAATGATTGGAATCTACATTGATGTTTTTAGGTGTTTATAAAAAGGTAATATCTTCAATTAAAAATAAATGTGAAAAAAGGCAAGCGACTACTTACCATTAATTATATTATGTTATTATTTATTATAGGTGTTTTAAAAGTAAAAATATCATATATTAATTTTTCTTTTTAATAAAGGGTAAATAAGTAAATTCACGAAATTTATTTATATAATGTTATTGTATATTTATCATTAATTATATAATGTTATTATTTATTATAGGTGTATATATGAGTTTAATTACTAATAGTTATAGTTGACAAAGGCATGCAACTCTCAATTGTAATAAGGTCGCATATTTCAAATAATTCATAGTACTTCCAACTTGATGTTATTAATCTATGTAAATGTAGTCAACATATCTGTCACGGACAATCAATACGAAAAAATTAATTGGTGGTCTTATTTTTAATTACAATACATATAAATATCTTTTATTTTCTGGATCCACTGAGTTGATTTTTAAACCTTAACTGCCATTACGCCATTCTGTTTCAGATCACTGATCATTTCTCCATTGATGCCTCGTCGTTAATCGAGCGCTTCGAATCCAAAATCGTAGAGAAATATTTCCCAGTGTGGAGGCGACATTGTGCAATGATTCGCGGACGGAGTGCTATACATTTGTATAGTATTGGGAGGCCAAAATGCAATTCATTGAAAGTTACAACTTATAAGGCCAGGGGAAGAACAAGGCTGGAATTTTAAACAATTTGCATTTCTTCTTTATTGGTGCCTTGGTGGTGTTACTTGTATTTTTTTTTTGTCAAGTGGTGTTACGTACTTATATTTGAATAAAGATATGCAATTATGCATGGTTCATTTTGGGCTTATGGAGTGAGGTCAAGATGCATGACAAGTTTCTGGGAAGTACATAAATTTCCGTCTCTTTATCGAAGTTCATAGAAGCCGATGCGAACGAAAAAGTTAATTGCTGCTTGTCGTAATTACATATTGAATGGTCAGTTTTCAAACGAGAGTAGGGTGCAATCGAGCCGAGCCGAGCCGAGTCGAATCTTGCCAGGCTCGAGCTCGAGCTCAACTAAAATGCTCGGGCTCGAGTTCGGTCGAACCTTCCAGCTCGAAACTCGGTTCGTAAAAAGTTCAATATATTCGAGCTCGATTCGATTAAATATATAAATCATACAAAAAATTTAAATATTCATATAAAAAATATATGTATATATAAAAATTAAAAATAATAAAGGCTCGATCGATTAGACTCGGGAACCTTACGAGCAGAGTAATTTTAAAATCGAGCCCGGCTCGATAAAGTATTCGAATAGCTTGAACTTGAGCTCGACTCGATTATTACCGAACCGAATTCGAATATTTAACTCGAATAACTCACGAATAGTTTGACTCGTTTACATCCTATGAACACTGTAAAAAAAACAAAATGTATATATAAAAAACAAAATAAATCGAGGCGACTTGAACTCGACTCATGCTCAATTCGATAAAACGGGTTCGACAAGACTTAAACTCGTTATCAAACTCGAGTTCGAATAAGTTTTTGAACTTGATTAAAAACTCGAATCGAGCCAAATTTTTTAAATTCGACTCGAACTCGTCTTGATCTTAAACTCAAACTCGGTTCAGTTTAATCAAACTCGATTTATTTATTTTTATTTTGTAAAATATATTCTTATATTTATTAGTCTATGTATATCACTCCATTATCTAAAAAATGATTTTTTAAACTTTAATTCACTATATTTTAATATATTATGTGATTTATTATTATATTATTATTTTTAGAATTATTTTTTTAGTTATTAGCTTTGTTTCAAAATTCAAAAGTACAAAACACATGTTTTATGTTTTTTTAAGAAATTGGGGTTATTTGGCAAATTTGAATTATCTTTTTTGAATAATTAAAATTTTTTGAATTGAACAAATTCTTAATCATTAATATATATATTGAGTGAGTCCTTTGGCAAATCTGAATCATATTATCTGAATGTCTTAAAAATTAAAATTAATTCAAACAAATTTTAAATTCACCATAAATAACATAATTTTTATTACATTTATTATTCAATATATCTTTTATAAATGATTATTCAATATATCTTTTATAAATGATTATTCAACTCGTCCTAATTATATATTTTTGAACATGTTATAAGGATTTGAAGGTGTATTGAAAATATAATACACCGTCATTTAAATAAAATTAAAATTATATAATTTACAAAATTTATTATCATTTTTAATACTTAATACATAGTTTACATAATTAATATAATAAAATAACAAAGGCAAATAAAAAGAAAGTTATCGGGAACATTCTTAATAATTAGGCTGGAGTTGTGTTTCTTAATCGCTAAGTTGATTTTGGTTCAGTAAGAAATGTAAAATATAAAACAAACAATTTTAATGATTTAAATTTCTTTCATTAAGTTAAGTTCAGCTCATTAAGATATTAACAAATGACCAACTATTTTAAAAGAAAAGAAGAAACTTATAACTCTGAAATAAGAATCATGAGATTTTATATATGGCAATATGGCATAAAATTGCATATAAAAATATTTATATAACACAATGTATATATAAAATTACGAATACTATTTCGATTAATTTTTTGATCAATTCTTAGTCATTTTATCAATCATCCGTTCAAGTTGAGTTTCTTACTTTTACATTCATATACTTTATACAATTAAAAACTCTAAAAACTATAACAATAAAATGATAACATTGTAGTACATGATATTATTATTTAATCTACAAATTTATTTATAAAACTATTAATAATTTGTAGTGCAACTATGCGTTTTTTGAAAAAAAGAAATAATACTTGCTTAATATAAAAAAACAATCACATTTTATTATTGTAATTATTCCATACACTAATTACGATTCATAATTTATATCAAAAATAAAATGTATCTGTAAAAAATGTATGAATAGAAGAGATTAAAATAATTTTTAATTGATTGGAGAAGTTGATTATCAAAATCATAAATTATATTATTTCGAAAGTTTATTGTCATTACAAGTTGGTAAAAAAAAAATTTAGGTCAAATTTGAATAAAAAATAATACAATCGGTTCCTTTTTGATGGAACTGAAGATAAAAAAAAAAACTCAACACGAATCTGATAAACTCGAAAACTCGATAAGGATCCAATAAACTCGAAAACTTGATAAGAACCCGATATGTTCGAAAACTCTAAAATTTGAAAATCGATAATAATTCGAAAAGCTCAAATACTCGTTAAAAAGATTTGATAAATTCGAAAACTGTTTTAAAAACTCGAAAATTTGAAAAAAACTCGAACTCACAATTCGACTTCAAACACAAATTTTAGATTTAATAATTTTTAGGTTCGCCTCGGCTGAAAAAACTCAAACTCAAACTCGAATTTGATAAGCACAGACTCGACTCGATTTGAATTAACCCGTTTATAAATTTGCAAGAGCAGAATAAGAAAAAAGACATAGGAGTGTTTGGGAGAACTTATTTTTAAGAATAAGTCAACTATTACTTATTTTAAGTTGAAAGTAAGATTCCTAACTTATTTTTGCAACTTATTGAATCTCAAATATATATTAAATACTTATATAAAAAAATTTACCAAAATATAAAATTTTTACTCGAAAATAAGTATAAGAATACTTATATTAAGGTGAGCCGAACAGGCTAATAATAGAATGGTGTTACTCCCTCCGTCCCTATTTAATACTCCCTCTGTCCCCCTTGGTTCTTTACCTTGGGGGACGTAATTCTGGTACGGATTTTAAGGTGCAATTTGCGGATAGTTTCATAACATATTTTTTAAATTTTCTTTCTTTGTATAAAAATAGAATTGTTCTATTTTTATACAAAAAAAGAAAATTTAAAAAATAAGTTATGGAACTATACTTTTTAGGAGCCTTAAAATGCGTGTCGAGCAGTGAAAAAGAAATGTAAAGAAATGGGAGGGACAGAGGGAGTAGTCCATTTTGAGGAAAAAAAAAATTGTCCCTGAATAGTTGTCTTTTTTCATATTTCAACGCCTGTTTTTCAAGTTTTTCCAAAATTATCCCTACACTTCTATTTCCAAAGTTTGACTTTATAATTAATTATACATTCAAAAGTTATTATTTAATGTAATAAGTAGGGATAACTATGAAAAAAAATATGACATTAAATATTTTTTAAAATGGATTACTAATTAGGGACGGAGGGAATAATATTTAATACTTTTGATACTTAGAAAAATAATGGCAGGACACACTTTGCTTGGGCAACTGTCGGCGCAGCTGACTAGCTGAGCTTGATAATTAAGTTAATTAACACCATTAAACTAAAATGCAATACAAATGTGTATGATGAGATAATTCAATTGATTAAAATTTAATTTTTATCATTTCAAATTTTGGGTTCCATTCGTTAATCTTAAAATTTATTAAGATATACTCCCTCTATCCCATCCATTTCTTTACAATTTTCTTTTTGGGACGTCCCATCAATTCTTTACATTACTAAAATAGTAACTTTTAATAATAAAATACATTCTTACATCCACTACTTTACTCCACTTTTTCAATACTTTACACTATTACACCCACTACTTCATTTATTTTAACAATAAAATCACTATTACATCCACTACTTCATTTATTTTAATAATATCACACCCACTATCCTTGGTCTCCGTTAGGGTAGAGCATGGGCCGGTTCGGTCCGGTTTTAGGGTAAAACCGGAACCGGAACCATAAATTCCCTGTTTCTAAAATCGAAAACCGCAACCACCGGTTCGGGTTCGGTTTCGGTTGCGGTTTCAAAACCCCGGTTCGGTTTGTAACGGTTCGGTTTCGGTTTTAAAACCGGATGAAAATAAAAATGAAAACAATATATTAGTTTATACAATACAACTTCAAAAATGCATTGTTTTGGATTGCATATGAACTGAAGGTCTGAAACTCTAGTCATATCTATGAGTATATTTATTTTTTTACTTGATAATGTCTACTTGGAGTTATAATAGGGGGAATAAAAAGGCGAAACTTGAGAAAAATGGCATGACAGTAGCTAATAAAAGGATGGATACAATTTTTAGTTCATAGTTGATACTGTTCCAATATAATATATATAAGGTTAAGATATGAAGCCCCTGCTTATTACTTATTAGTACTAAACATCTTCGCAGCATGCAACACAAGTTGCCTCTCACACTATGTACATGAATTGGTATATGTTTACTATGTAAGATTGTTCAAATTATGAGCCAGAGAATATTCATCTTTATATGTTATTAAAAATTTATATAAATTATATATGTATATATATATATATATATAAGTATTTATTTATTTATTTATTTTAATAATCGGTTCGGTTCGGTTTTAACCGGTTCGGTTTTAATCTTTAACCGGAACCGGAATCGAAAGTCTCGGTTTTTAAAAATCAAAAACCGCAACCGTCGGTTCGATTTCGGTTTCGGGTTTTACGGTTCGGTTTTCGCCGATTTCAGTTCGGTTTCAATTTCAATTCGTTTTTTTGCTCACCCCTAGTCTCCATGCCCATCCCGATGTTAAGAAACTGTTGGGTGTTGGGACAGAGGTAGTATGTAATTCTATTTATTAAAAAATGCAATACTAATTTGGACGTATTTCCCGGTAAAACACATACAATACCCGGTTAAAAAAGCAAGACAGTCCAACACCACTACAGCTATTCGCCCAACTTTTCTTCCCACAGTCAATCAAGGGGACCCACATAACCCCTCCTTTATTTTTCTCTTTTTATCACTACTAGTACTACTATTACAACCATTTACTCAAGTGTGTTTTTTCTACCCACACTAACACAATGGCGGTCTCTATCACTGTTCTCGCCGTCGTTATCTCTCTCCATCTCATCGCCTTCGTCCTCGCCATCGGCGCCGAATCTCGCCGTAGCACGGTACTCCCCCTCTCTCTCCCCCTCTCTTAGTCTTTCTCTCTCATTCTCTCTCTCCCCCGCTCTATCTCATTCTCTCTCTGTCTCTCCCCCTCTCTCTCTCTCTCTCTCTCTCCCTCTCTCTCCCTCTCTCCCTCTCTTTTCTCATATTTAACTGTGTTTGTTAATATTATAAAATCTATTTTACTGTTATTGTGGTAAATGTTGTCATATGTATGTGCATATAATTTTTGATTTTACCCTGTGTTTTGCTAAATTGTGATCTTTATTTATTTATATATTTGTTTATTTATGAAATTGAAGGCGAAAGTGGTGCCGGATAAGTATGATGAAAGGAGCTACTGTTTGTATGATTCCGATGCGTCGACAGCATACGGATTGTCTGCGTTTGGATTGTTGTTGATTAGCCAGACTGTTGTTAATGGTGTTACCAAGTGTTTTTGTTTCGGTAAAGGATTAGCTACTGGATCTTCTCTTACTGCTTGGACCGTCTTCTTTTACATCTTCTCTTGGTAATTCCTCCCTTTTTTAATTATTCGGATATTTTAACTTTGAATGTATGTAGTACAAGGCGCAATTAGTACGTAATTCGTGACTAAGGGTATTTGAAGTGAAAGTAATTGATCATATACGTTGCAGTTAATTGTCGTGAATTCCATGTTTCTTCTTGTTTATTGTGATTTGAGAAGAAGTATTTTTTTAAAAAGAAAATAAGTTTTTCTCCCCTGCAAGAAACTCGTGAGCGAAAATAAATTTTAACCTTGTACCAGAAAATGAACGAGAATATTTGGATAGTACTTGAACATAGATAGCTGGTGATGCAAATTAGCTTGTAAATATAGTGTTGTGTCATGGTTTTATCTAGCTGCATTTTGAAGCTTGTATTGGCAATAAGACACTGTTATTGTGAAAAGAATGAATTGGTTCATTTCTTATCATCTACAAAGAGTCAAAGACTATTATATATATATGTACACCTAGCATTCACATTTTTCTTTACCTAAGAAATTTACGTGATGAGCGCCTATATGAGTTAATCGTTCCATTTATTCAATGTATGTTGTGCTATAAGAAGAGTATTGAATGAACAAATATACGAATCAATACTTGAACAATTTTATTTCATGGTGCCTTTTGTACAAGTCGTTTATGTGTTGCAAATTGTCAATCCCTGTACTGAAAGATAAATAAATGTTTTTGTCAAGAATATCAGAACCTCTTATTGACATACTTGATTTTTGCATCTTGTAATGGGCGACAAGAGCTGAAAACTTGAAGTTATCAGTGGTATAGATATACCGGCCATGGTCTAAAAGGGAATAATATACAGATGATGATGTTTTTCATCTTTCTGTCCACTTTCTTGAAAAGAGGAAGAGTAGTCCAACATTTTGTCATCTTATAGATAACTTTTTGCTCTATCTAGATTTATGCTACTATTATGAAAATTGAACATTATTTTATTTCCAATGAATCACGTATTTATTAGAAGGCTTACCTTAACAAATATTTAGGGCATTACGTACTCATCATCCACGATACTAATTGCACTGAATTTTCATTCTTTAAGTAACATACCTTTAATAGTTTGTCAGACCTTTTGTTTTAAGTAATAGGCTTGTGCAAAGCCCATGTTTGCTCTTGGATGCTTGGTAGCTACACAGACTGCCAATTTTTAGAGGTGGTGTCAGTTGATTTTAATAATTATCACACAGTCCTTAACTCCTTATGAGTATCTTTAGATTAGTTCTGTAGTATCTAAGTCGTATCCACGTAAACGTACAACTAGTTCGAAAGTAGTTCCGCTTTTGGTTGATGTAATTGAATATATATAAGATATATAACCATTTAACCAACAAGGAAAGGACATATGAATAAGAGTTTGTACGTCATGTTATGGACTGGATGCTGATACTAGGAAATGACCATCTGACACTAGAATTACTTTATACAAGCAATGAAAAATAAATCTCTACTTCACTCTAGCCGGGATGGAGATAACATTTCTGCACTTCATCTTGACTCTCACTAAGCCATCTTTTTAATTCTTTATCGTATATGATTAGCTGCATCAGGCTTGCATATATGAGATAACTCCAAAAGATTAATATGTTTGATGCAATCTCTAAGCCTATAAGTCAGAGTGCCTGAGGGCTGAGTGTACATGCTTGCATGTTTTTGGCTAAACTGAACATTTTTTCAGTTGCTACATGTTGAGGTGGTCTCTCTGTGAGTCCGTGTCAGGAGTTATGGCTTAATGCTACTACGACTGTTAACGTGTATCCTTAGAATTTTCCTTTGAACCGGAATTCTTGTTAAATTTAATAGGGATATTCTCTTTGGTACACTCGTGGAATTGGCTTTTGCCAATGATACCAACACATTTTTGGCTTCTATACGTGGTACATGTGAAATATTGTTTCTCTCTTAGTCATACCCCTTTTTAAGTAAAATGTTAAAAAAACGTTAAATACCGTTTAATCACTGTTAATGAATATTAAAAATAATAGGAATATTCTCTTTGTTACACTTGTGGAATTGGCTTTTGCCAATGGTAATATCACATTTTTGGCTTCTATACGTGGTGCACCTGAAATATTAACAGTTGTCTAACAGAAGGCATGACTAAGAAAGAAACAATATGTCAGGTGTACCATGTATAGAAATCAAAAATGTGATGGCACCATTGGTAAAAGCCAATTCCATGAGTGTACCAAAGAGAATATCCCAATTTAATAACTGGAAGAACCTGAAACTTGAGCTTTAATTAGAGCTAGTTTGTATGCTTCATCTTTTCATTGAGTAGAATGGGTGTTCTTTGCTAACAATAATAAAGAGGAATGAAACTACCAAACTTCGAAACAATTAATTCTATTTATCATTTATTTGCTGTTTTAATCTCTGTATAGCTTATGGGGTCTCTTATAATTATCAGATAATAACCATTCTTTACACTGAAATATTTGAAAATATGAACAGGGTTAGCTTTTTAGGAGCAGAGGCATGCTTATTGGCAGGGTCAGCAAAGAATGCATACCATACCAAGTATCGAGGCGTCTTTCATGTAGATCATGTATCATGTTCTACCCTCCGCAAAGGTGTGTTTGCTGCTGGGGCTGCATTGTCATTTCTATCCATGGTCGGTTCTATTCTGTACTACTGGACTCACTGCAAGGCTGATACTGGTGGATGGGAAAAGCACCAGAATGAAGGACTTGGTATGACCAGTCCTATTTCTACAGAGAATCAACAAGTACCTAGTCAGTATGGAAAAGTGTAATCGTGGCTCTAGTTTATAAGCTTAAAAGTTACTTCTTGAAAACTTCTATTGATGAAAGGGTTGTCACGCGATGATAAATTCTGTTGAGACTTCAATTTGTTAATATTATTTATGTTATAGTAGAAAAATATAGAATTCTCTTTGCACATATTTGTCCCTTCTTATATCACAATGTTTTGCATTGAAGTGTTTAATGTGCTTACTTTCCTTGCTCATCTTTTTTCATGTGTGCTGTATGAATTGGTCTCGAGTTGTATTTTAACTTTTGCTGTTGCTATTACTGCCTTTTGATTATTCTATTATAGGCTTCAAGCCCTGCAGGTCCTAATAATTATTTATTGCGAAGTCCTTTTATTAGCCTAACTTGTCATTTTAGCAAAAGTATGTAGAGAACATTATAATTTATTGCATCAAGGTGCACCACTTCATTAGCGCGTCTTGACTTGTTTTAACTTTTAAGTAATGGCCTAATGGGCAACAAGATTTCAAAAAAAAAATAAGTAATGGGCAACAAGAGTAACATTTTTGACCCGCTTTTCAAGTTTTCACCATTCAAGTAGTTCATTTCCCAAGATCCAGGGGATCATTCAAAAAGTAGAATCATACTGATGTTCTTACATGCAAAGAATGATCATCATTATTGTACCTAATAGTGTTCCCAGAAAAAACCGAAAAAGCCTGTTGGTATTCTTTTATGGTTTACTTATGTCTAGGATCATTCTCTGAACTTGGACATCTAAGTTTAATAAGCAATAAGTTCTTTGGAAAATTGCCTCTGGAGCTCAAATGCTCAGAGCTCCAAGCCTGGTGCTTAATGATCCCCGGACTACATTGGGAAGCGTATTAGCATACATTGCACGAGTTCCAGCAGATTTTTTGTCCTGTGGGCCATGGCATGGTGAACCTTCCTTATCAATGTGTTTGTCTTGGTTATATATAACTAGTGCTACTGACGGTTCAGCAATAAAACGCTTCACAATGAAATGGCATGTACAGCCTCTCTTAGTATTTGGACACCCAGCAGATTTCTTTTCGGTGACACATGATTTCCTAATAGGCCCAAAGCCACCTTTTCGATGGTCAGAAGGCCCAAAAGAGCACCAATACCTACAAAGTCGTAAAAATCTTTTGACCTCAGATATACAGTATAAGTACAGATGTAAAATCTGACAAAAGTAACTGAAGATTCAAGACTTACAGAATGTATTCAAGAACTCCGTCAACTTGATGCTTGTAGGCCATCTTAGGAGGGCGCACCCTCCTTGCCTCGCGATGAAATTTCGTTGGGCACTCTTTTCTAGAGGATTCACCTCTCACAAAATCTTCTACTCTTGCAAAGGGAATCCGAGCTACTCTATCTATGTTGTCACGCCAACCCTTCACCTTCAACCACACAAGATCAGAAGAGGAAAACTCCAGGATTGGAGGATTCTGCACGGGGAGTGACATGATTTCATCCCATCTGGCCATCTACATACAAAAATTGAGGTGTTATACAAAGTCTAAAAAGGCTACACATTAATTTCTAGCATTCTCATATGGTAGGTACCAGGAAACCTCAGTCGAAGTGTTTTAAAGAATATATAAGAGCTTTTTAAGTGCATACAGACAGTGGAAGTTGGAAATACTCCCAGGGTACTCCAGAAGTCGATAGCAAGATTTGGCCCCCCCCAAAAAAAATAGAGAAGTAATGCCCTACGCAAACTCGGCAATTTCAACTTTACAAATATGTTAACACATAAAAGTATACAAGTATTATATCCAGAGATTAGAGCTGGGCAAATATAAATTTTTTACAGAGGATTTGAACCGGGGATACTCCTTAGGAATTGAACCCAAGACACTCCTTAGCAAGAAACTTAATACTACACCTTAGACCAGATATACAATCAGAATTTAGAACTTTAAACAATACATATTTCATTCAGAGAACGCAATTTGGAACCCTCGTTACCACATGACTCCGCATCTGCATACAGATATACTATTATCATCATATTTTTTTGCTAACAACTACTTCAGCTTTTTAAGATGGATACATACGTGCTGCATACTATGGTCAATCCCAATGTTAGGCCGACTTAATGTATCACAGTTGTAAAAGCATAGCTATTACAGTACAATCATAAATCTTTATCAAAACAAATTAGTTTGATCAGGCCCGCCTGTTAAACAATTCTTAGGGGTGGCAATGTCTGACAAAACCCAAAATCCAGCTCAATTTTACAAGACAGACCCCAAAAATGATACGGCACAGACTAAAATTAACACAAATATGACCCCAAAAAGTAACACAAATATGACCCCCACTGACTTGTTTGTAATAATTGTATTCCTCGAAGCTCACATACCAACTTGTAGCAAATTCAAGTAAGATTCCGACCAGTACGAAATCTAAACACAAGTTTCAGAATGCTACACAATTGACAACATCCACGACCGAAAACCCAAAATTATCACCCAATCAATCCCCGTAAAAACGTGTTGTCACAAAACTTTATACACTGTACAAAACAACCAATCACATCCCAAAACAAATAACATCCACACCCACAAAAACCTCAAAATATCAATATCTTCAATCCTATAAACTCAATTGCCCAAACAAACCAAAAGGGCCAAACCCATGAACAATCTTTATATAATCTACCCAACCCATCTTCTTGAAAATAAAAACATCATTTTTACATCAAATCATCAAAAATAAAACTAACCCACATAACAAAATTAACATAAGCACCATAAAATGACACTAAAACATAATTTAATCAAAATAAAAAACCAAACTTCACAAGAAATTACAGTAAAAAATTGAAAAGTAAATTAGGGGTTATGATATAAGAGTAAAGACTGTACCTTTAAGAAGAAAAGGAAGGAGATATATAGCAGCAGATGATATGTATATGAGATGGGTTATCAGAGGGTTTAGGTAATTTTGTCAAGGGGTACAGCCAGGGTTTTTGTACTGTTGATAAGGGGTTATCACAAAATATTTCGCTTTTTCATTTATCTAATCTAAAAGGATAAATATGACACATCAAAAATGATTCATAAAACAACATAGAGTATTAATAGGAAAAAGAGTTTCTACTGTAGGAAATTTTTCAACAGTATCATCTTAAATTAAATCTGGAACATAGATTAATCTAATCTAATGGCCCCGTTAGGGGCACCACATACAAATCAAATACACCCTCACACATACAATCCCACCTAATTTTCTCCATTTTTAATTTGATTTTTCCCGTTAATTAGTGATTTTTTTTTTGAAATCTGACTTCACTGTATTTTTCTCCATCTCTCAACGATCAATTTGCATATCATATGTGCAGCAAAATCGTGATTTTAAGGCGATAATGTAGAAAGTAGAAAAGTTTCCTACAGTGTCAGGTAGAAACTCTTTGCCCTAATAATATTTCATGTGCTTAATATTTATTTTATAAAATATTTTTAACTCATCAATATATTCTTAGGAAAAAACAGCAAATTAATAATTATTTTAGGAATTTTCCCACCCATATTTCTACAATTAACAATTTATGAATTAATATTTTAAAATTTATCAGGTATGATGTCTTTGATGCATGAATGAATTTTGTTGTTTGTTGTTGTTGTTGTTGTTTGCTTTGGTATCCTGATTCCACAAGTTTGATGCTAATATTTTGGTTAGGTAAAAAACAAAGTGTAGATTACTCTTACCCGGATTCTTTGAATGGTAAAATTTAAATTGACTTAATGTTAGACTGTATGCATGTATATGATTTTGACATGATTATGATCTTAAATTAGTTGATAAACGTCGAGGAAATGGGCCAACTTCAGATACTTGTATAATATGATGTTTGTAGAGGGCTAAAGCGCAAAATATCCAGTCTATTTTTGACACTGGTCTTCAAACGAACATGGTAATTATTCGACAAATGATCCATTTTCCATATCATAATCATAAGTTCTGTTGGAGTTTACTTTTGTATTGTAGTCTTGATTCGGTTATTCTCTATTGTAAATCATTATAAAGAAACTGCTTACTATAATGTTAAACGCACGGGATGTTAGGGGACTATACATAATCCGAGTTTCACAAATCACCAATATAGAGCACACACATCCAATCTATTAGTTGACAAGATCCATCAAAACGCGATAACACGTTATTCAAATATTACTTCTACTTCTTATCAAATCAATAAGTAAAAGCAAAACAGGAACACAAAATATTTGACGTGACACCCACGTCCCAACTTGTATTATTAATCAAAACAGTTATCAATAATACATCCAAACAATAACACCACAATGGTGTCCCAAACCCGATACTTGAGCCAAAGGGATTGAGTCGTAATCAAAGTTTCCAAAGTTTGATGGTGTAAAATTTATAGTAGAAGTAGGAAAGTGTAATATGACTTACATTAGGAGTAAGAGTGTTCCATTATAATTATATGTTTATAATTAATTAAATAAATAAATTTAATTATAAAAAATAAATGTAGTGACACCCCACGGTGATTTAATTACATAATACTTATTTCATATATGTTCTGGGCAAGTATGCACCTGATGTTTCTTGGTGACACCCCACGGTGATTCCAGGTCAATTCAGATTCATTAATGTCTGTGATAATCAGGAGCAATAAGAAGCTTCAGTACATTGTATAGAAGCGTTGAGAATCTTGACGCCAGGCATCTTTGGTTAGACGAATGCAAAACACTGCTCCTTAGTCCAAGAAACGCTGCAGAAGCTGAATGTCTACAACTCAAACTTAACTTAGACGGAAGTGATCCTACTAGCTATTATCATTCAATCTCAGTGTAACTTGTACAATATTGTACAAGATGCAAAATATATTTGTCAATATGTTGTTAAATTGTTATTGTTGTAGCTGGACGGATGTGTAAAAATATGTTGGGAATTATGGTTTTTAATTAATTTTCTGGATGTTGTTCGGTTGTAAAATTATGGATGTAAAATTATTGGTTGATTTCAGGAATTATGGTTTTTAATTAATTTTCTGGGTTGTACCGAAAAACAAAATATTTTTTTTTAATATTTTGGACCTTATACGTCGGTTGTTTTGAAGAACCGACGTAAAAGGATAACAATATACGTCGGTTGTTTAGAAGAACCGACGTAAAAGGATAACAATATACGTCGGTTGTTTAGAAGAACCGACGTAAAAGGATACAATATACGTCGGTTGTTTAGAAGAACCGATGTAAAAGGATACAATATACGTTGCCTTTTTAACCGACGTAAAAGACTCTGACCTTATACATCGCCAGCCCATACGTCGCCATTTAACCGACGTAAAAGACCATTTTTCTACTAGTGTGATAACCAAAAATTGGTACTAATGAATTCGAAAAAAAGGGATTGAGTTGTGTAAAACTTTTAATAGAAATAAGTGTGTGTAATAAGACCTGCAGTGTGTGTTCTACTATGATTATGTATTTATAAACATAATAAATAAATAAATATAGTAAATAAATATAGTGATAACCAAAGTTTGGTACCATTGCGTTCCAAGAAAAAGGGTTTCGCTTATTTAAATGCAGTAACCCGTGTGAAGCATGAGCATAAGATAGTTTATTTAAATGAAGTTCCGTCGATTTGCTTTGATACTCATAACCAAAGTTAATTCGTTAAAGCTGAAACATTATGAATTTTAATTTTTGTTGTTTTCGATCTTTTATTCTAATTAATAAATAATTATATAAATTTTTTAATGCTAATTAGTCGATTGTCTTTTCTAATTAAAATGTTAATTTTTAATTAAAGATTTTACATTTTATAAACATCTAAAAACAACAATTATACCATATTTTTCAATCATTAGTATTTCTTTTATAATTAAAACATCTTACCTTTTAATTTGAAAATAATCTATCAATCATTAATATATATGCAAAAATATCACACATTATTTTCCCATTATTAATAAAATATATTAAAAATTTGTACGTTTATAATAGATCAACATGTGTATATATAATTGTTTGTTTTTTGGTACAACGGTTCAACAATAGTAAATAATTAAGAATTGTTGGATCTAATGATAATAAATATTTAATATTTGAGTTACTCAACTAAAAACCCAATGTTCGAATCTCGTCAACAACATATTTGAATTAAAAATTTATTATACATGTTTTATAATATATTACAATATCTTATATTAAAATTAAAATAACCATTGAAAAAATTTAAGTTGTGCTAGCCTCTTTCTGGGGTTCCATACCTTGGGACTTTATGTTCATAATGATGTTATGCTTGCCTTTGGTACTCCGGAGAAACAAATCTTGATCGAACCTATATTTGCTCAATGGATACAATCCGCTCATGGTAAAACTTCATATGGTTTTGATGTACTTTTATCTTCAACAAACGGCCCGACATTCAATGCGGGTTTTATAATATATTATAATATCTTATATTAAAATTAAAATAACCATTGAAAAAAGTGATTATGTAAAAACATAATTGTAATATAAAATAAAACTAGTCGATAAAGCCGCGCTTTGCGGCGGCGTTATAATATTTTTTAAAAAATTCAATACATTTACGTTATATTATAAAATTAATTTTAAATTTTAATAATTAAATAATCTTAAACATGATTATTTCGATTGAGTCGCTCTCTCGTTAAAACCAAAATCCCAACTTTAACATATATTATAAAGACTTATATAATAATTTTTATCCATAAATCGAACCGTTAAAATAAAAAAAAAAATTATGTCATCAGTATCAAATTCTAAAAGCTAATATAATCTTTTCTAGTGAGCCGTCACCCCGTTAAATATGTTTCGAGTCGCTCTTATTTGGAATCGAAATTCTAACTTCATTATATAAAAAGAGTAAATCCCAATTTTTATATTCTTTAAACTTACAGCTTCCGCATGGGATTGTCTTTCTGTTATGTTTTAAAAAATTGTATAAGATGTCTCTACCGTACTCGTATTCTATTTCAAATAAAACATTTTATTATATGTATTTCTTATATATTCAAACATTTTTTTACGGTCTTCTATAATGAATCGCTTTCTCGTTAAACACGGTTGTTACTATTGTTCCGCTCTCTCGTTAAAATCAAAAACTAAATTTTACATATATCACTGGTATGATAATGTTTATCCATAAAAAACAAATCCCAAAAATAAAATAAAATTTATAACACCAATATGATATTTTAATAGCTAATACAATCTTTTATAGTGGGTCGTCTTCCCATTAAACACGTTTCGAGCCGCTCTCATTCGGGATCGAAATTCTATCTTCATTACATATTATTGTTGATACTTATCTTACATAACAACTTACTCCTTAAAATCAAAACCTAAAAAATAGAGCGAATTCCAATTTATACTTATTCTAGACTTTCGAAAAATTATGGAGTTTTTGAAAATGAAAACACATCTTATTTTATCTTTATATTATAGATACTCCTGTATTTATTTAGGATTCATACATGACAATGATTTTTTATTATGTTAATACATCAATTATTTTCTTTTTAAAAAACGATGACTTTTTTATGACAATAGTATTGGATTTATGAATAAATTTTCCTAATAAAAGTATAATTAACTTATATAAAAAAATATAATTTAAGAAGATCGTACTTTCTATAAAATATTTAATTATATGACTGCTCTATATATTCAAACACCTATTCTACTTTTAATAGAACTTTTATTTATATGTTTTTTCTATAAATTCGAGCCCTTATTTTTTTTTACAAATAAAACTTTTAATCATATACGTTATAAATATTCTACTTCCAATAGAACTTCTAATTATATGTCTTCCCTATAAATTCGAACTCTTCTCTACAAATTCGAATACCTATTCTACTTCTAATATGTTAAAAACACATATTATACCTCTAATAGAACTTTTATTTATATTTTTTTTTCTATAAATTCGAACTCTTATTCTCTATAAATTCGAACTCCTATTCTACTTCCAATAGAGAACTTTTAATCATATGCGTTATAAATATTTATTCTACTTCCAATAGAACTTCTAATCATATGTCTTGCCTATAAATTCGAACTATTCTCCTCTATAAATTCGAACACCTATTCTACTTCTAATATGTTAAATGATATTTTTCTACTTATAATAGAACTTTTATTTATATGTTTTTTCTATAAATTCGAACTCTTATTCTCTATAAATTCGAACTCCTATTCTAATTTCAATAGAACTTTTAATCATATGCATTATAAATACTTATTCTACTTGCAATAGAATTAACTTCTAATCATATGTCTTACTTATAAATTCCAACCATTCTCCCCTATAAATTCGAACACCTATTCCGTCTCTAATATGTTAAATGATATTTTTACATTTTTTAGTGTTTGTAATTCTAAAATTCTAGAAAATTAGAAAAATAGATTGATACGATCTTAGAACGCCACCTAAGATTCCGCGTATCCTCCTTTATATATATACTAGTTGATAAAGCCGCGCTTCGCGGCGGCTTTATAATTTTTTTAAAAAAATAATATATATTTACGTTATATTATATTATCAATATTATATTTAATTTAATAGTTACATAATCTTCTCTGACGAGCCGATTTTTTGTCGAACATCAATCTTTCGATTGAGCCGCTCTCTCGTTAAAATCAAAATCCTAACTTTAACATATATTATAAAAACTTATATAATAATTTTTATCCATAAAAATGAATCCTAAATATAAAAAAAATTATGACATCAGTATCAAATTCTAATAACTAATGCAATCTATTCTAGTGAGTCATTAAATACGTTTCGAACCGCTATTATTTGGAATCGAAATTCTAACTTATCTTATTAATACTAAATTTTAATAATTAACAAGATCCTCTCTTATTAGTCGTTCTCTCATTAAACATGATCTTTTCTATTAAGACGTTCTCTAGTTGAAATGGAAATCATAGTGTTAACATATATTATTATATATACTTGTATAATAATCAATATCCATGAGAGAAAGATGTTTAGGCAAATTACCTAAAATCATTTGCATTTTGTGTACAAAAATTAGATGACATTTTTGTAATAATAGAATTCATCCCCAATATTTACAAAAATATCCTTACTTTTGTATTGAAATATGACTTAACTTTAGATAATTAACTAAAGGTAACTTAAGGTCAGGCCATCAAACCCTGTCTATAAAATGAAAATCTAACAATAAAATAAAATTTATAACATTAATATCAAATTCTAATAATTAATAAGATATTTTCTAATAAATCGTCCTCTCATTTAACACGTTTTAAGAATTTCGTAAATATCATTATGAATATATTTTCCTAATATAAATAAACTTTAAAATAAAGGGTTTATAAGAAAAAAGATAATAATTTTTGAATATCGTAAAAGATGCCATCTCGTTGTCCTTGTATTCTACTAATCAATAGAACTTTTAATTACATGTCTTCTTTATAAATCCAAACTCTTCTCCTCTATATATTAAAACATTGATTCTATTTATGGTAAATTTTTTAATTATTTGTATCTTATATAAATTCGAACTCTCCTCCTCTATAAATTCGAACACATATTCTAATCCAACTGAATTTTTGATTATATGTGTTACAATTATATATTTTACTTTTAATATAAAAAAATACTTATATGTGTTCCTTATAAATTCGAACTCTTCTCCTCAATAAATTTGAATACCTATTCTATTTATAATAAAATATTTAATTATATGACTTATCTATAAATTTAATATATTATCCTTTACAAATTTAAACACCTATTTTACTTCCAATAAAACTTTTAATTATATATCTTATTTAATTATGAATTCAAATTATTCTCCTTTATAAATTTAAAGATCTATTCTACGTCTAATAAATTTTTTTAATTTTATATTATCAATATCTGAAAAAATTAATAATATAACAAATGGGAAAAGATTATCTAAAAATCACTATAAAAACGTTTTTTATTAATGCGTCTCAAACTTACAATATGTAAACATTTAACTGAAAATATAACAATGCACATGTAAATATCTAGTAAAAAACAAATATGCAAATTTTAAAATGATTTAATCATTTGAATCAATCATTTTTTTAACAAAAATTAATTAATCATTCTCTACCATTAACATTACATAAGAAATTATTATTGCTCTAAAATCAATACTCTACAACTTAAATTTGAATATTAAATTATTAGAACACATAATTTTTACATCCATACGATTAGATCGATGAAAAACATTCATTTAATATGATCATAGGCCAAACTAATAAAAAAGTTTTTTATAATAACTTTTAGAAACTCTAAGACCGTAATAAAATGATTATATATCTAGTACGAACTACAAATTATAATTTAAACCTCGTTGGCATTATAATGGCATGCTTAAGAAGTAATTATTTTGTTCCCTAATAAAAAAGTAATTATTTTATGTTATAAATCTCTAAAAATTAGATAATGTCGCAATAAGGGTAAAGAAACTCGGATACTCGTTTAATCTATGACCCATGGCCATATTTTTTTCATGGCAAAACTAACTTTAGTTTAAAGAGAAGAAGTGAATGAACAATACTCCCTCCGTATCATAATACATTTCCTGTTTGACTAAAAACACGGATTTTAAGATAATAGGTAGTAAGTATTGTTTTTTTATGGAGTAGTGGGTATTGAATATTATTTTTAAAGAGTAGTGGATATTGAATATTGTTTTTTTGGAGTAGTGGGTGGAGTAGTGGGTATTGAATATTATTTTTAAGGAGTAGTGGGTGGAGTAGTGGGTATTGAATATTATTTGTAATGATTAGTGGATGGAATAGTGGGTATTGAATATTGTTTATAATGATTAGTGGGTGGAGTAGTGGGTATTGAATATTATTTTTAAGGAGTTGTGGGTAGAATAGTGGATATTAGATTTTGTTTTATATGGCTTAAAATAGAAATAGGAAAAGTATTTTGAATTATCCAAAATAGAAAACAGAAAATGTTTTTTGAGACAGAGGGAGTATGTCATATGTGCCATAAAGAAATCAAGTATGTGAACAACCTTTGCTTTAATACATCTATCTTTGTATGACCCTTTTTTTCAAAATAAAAAATTTTGAAACCAAAAACATAATATATAACAACACCAAAGTTTTAAACATAATATAACATGAAAAACAAATCATAACACACAATATACGGTAACGTATACGTAAAAATTAGTAATATGACTTAAATATAGTATATTATGTTTTTTTATGTGAATTCGTATTTTTTTTGCTTTATCAAATACTTTTTTTTATTCTAATATATTGGAAAATATTTTGATTATTAAAACTAAAATTTTAGAATTCTAGAAGAAAGTTTAAAAAAAATTGGGATGATTTTAGAACCGTCACCTTATCTCCGATAAAAACTAAATTAAAACGTTACAATAACAAAAATGATCAAATACAAATATATAAAAAACGATTAAACATAAATATTAGTATTATAACAATTCACATATGTTCGGTATTGATTACTTTTGTTCCTTCAGCGAATGAAAAAAGTAGTTACAAAAATTTTTGTATTAACATAATTACCTGCATTTAACTGCCATAGCATCCAGCTGGATTGCTCCTTGCGCAGGTACTTGTAAGTTGTAACCATGCGGACAAACTATCAATTCAATCTATTGAATTGGTACTGAACTCACCCCATAGTTTTTGTTGAATTTTTTTTATAACATTACGGCGCAACTTTAGCTATGTATGATATATATAGACATTAATATTTATGAATTAAACATAACTAGTAATATGCCCGTGCTACGCACACGGAGTTTTTCAATTTTTTAATTTTTTTTTAAAATTTCTATTTCTAAAATTTATTTGAGTTTCATGTACCTGAGGATAACCTCAGGTTAGAACCATGAGGATAGAACAAATCAATACAAATTTTAATGGCATTTGTGTAAATTACTGATAAAAAAAATTAGATTTACAAAACTCCGCCTGCGGGGCCCCTTACTTTATAAGCAATATTTCTTATAACCTCATAGGAGATCCCTGAGGTTGTCCTTAGGCCCAGTTTTCTCAATTTATTTAAAAGTAAATTTTAAATTTAAATAAATCTGTATTTTTTTGTAATTATTAGATATTAATCATTGTGAGCATAAGGTGGTTGATAAAAATAACGAAAAGTTACGTTTTTAGAGGATTACATATTACATGTTTAATTTAAACGACAATGTCAGTAACATTCAAAATTCTTGTAGCCAGATAATGGATTTTTGGTTGCAAAGCAATTACATGTATTTGATTTTTATAAAATAATTACATAAGGTGTAATGCCCTATTTGATAAATGTGAATAAATGCGAATTTGAAATGGTTTCTATTTAATAGAATGGGAAAAAAAGATTTGGTGAAAGCCTAAAAAATTAAATTAATTTAATAAAAAGAAATGGTTACCATAATATGTAATAACGATGTTGCTTATATTTAACCTTGTCAGTCAGATACATAATATAAAAATATGGAATTAAAATTCTATTCATAGAATGACAAAAAGATTGAGTATTTTTTAAAAAGAAAATAGAACGATTAAATATAATTTTTTTTAAATCACTTATTTTAATAATGGGTAAAATATTTAAATATTTATAAAATTTTAAAATAAAATACTTCTTGATACAATTTAATTATCACAAAAGCATGTAGTAGTTGAGACACTTATACACTTTAATGTGTCCTAATAAAAACTTATGAGGGTATTTATGATAAGAGTAAGACGGTTAGAGATATGTCCCTTACATAATTTTAGAAAAACATGGAAACAATATAGGTAACAAAAAATCCCTAAATTGTAGTTGCATGCAGAGTATATACATATCTCAACTGTGGGAAGAGAATACGGGTTGTGTGCAAACTCTGTAGAAGAGTGACATTCATCAAATGGAGGTACTAAATTACTCATCTTTTTTATCACTGATTTCCTTGATAATGAATTATTCTTCGGAATTTGGATGTATTGATTGTATGTATTGATTTGGATTTAGTTTGTAATTGTATATTTCAATTGTTATCAATCATATATATCAATACTTAAGCTTAATTTTTGGCATATTTTGTTGATTTTTCACTCCAGTGTATGAATGTTTGGTTAATCAATACGAATCTGATAAGCCTAAGCATAACTATGTTTGTATTATATGTTTGTTTTCATAAGCATGTTGGATTATACAAAGAACCTCTCTTACAACTTGTACGCATTCTTTGTAATTGTATGTAATTTGTATCAAAATTGTTTGCATAGTTCTTCTTTAGTAGTTGCTTAAACTAATTACAACCTTGTTAGCATATTGTTTCTGATAAAACAGAATCTGCATTACAATAGTTCTATTTACTTTAAATACAGGGTACAATTGTGACCTACAGGAGTCGAGATAAAGCCTTTTGTACTGGTATGGTGAATTTTCTGGAAATCAATTACTCAAATACACTACTGATAATAATGGTTTTTATTAGGTTACTGTGATTTAGTGTTTCAATCAATAAACGACTTTTAATGTAACAGGAGATAGACCCATATTGTCAAGTTTTGTTTCAGCCAATAATGATAAGCATGGCTATGGATCATTTGTAAGTATGATCTGTAAAGTATATAATTTAACATTGTGATAAAATTTAACTATTAATCTTGAAAAGGAACAAATGTCATTTACATTTTTACTGTTTTGTACAGAGAATGCCTAAATCATTTTTTGATGAATATGGATATCAACTATCTCCAAAGCTGATCATTAGGTGCAAAAAATTAGTTTGGAAAGGGAAATTAGACGATGAAAGTAAAGAAATTTATGGCTTAATAAATTTCATGAGATTTTATGAGATTAAACTTTACAACCTTGTTCAGTTTGATTACTATGGGAATGATTTGTTTAAAGTGAAAATCTTCAAAGATACTGCTGTTGAGTGTAACTATCCGATCAAGGATCCAGAAGAGTTTTTTAAGGATGACAATATAAATTCTTGGAAAAAAGAGCAATATATCATCAACTGTTTGTCATTGGAATATCAGAAAGCTTATGCGCTTTGGAAGTTTAATTGCTATGAGAATTATGTTCAATCATTCGATATCCATGTTGGTAATGCTGATCTTGATAAGAATCTCTTGTCTCTGGTGAGTCCTATTTGATGCTTGTTCTCTTTGCTAGGAAACTATGCATCTTTAGTTTGTACTAAATCATTTCTGGTTATTTTATTTTTGAAATCAGAAATTAAAAACGGAAGTGGAAAGCTTTTACAAAGATTGGACAGATGGTAAAAAGGTATTGCTAAGGTTTATTGAAACATTATGGGAGATTGATATTGAGTGGAAGGATGGTACATGTATGTTGGGCAAAGGATGGTATGATTTTGCTTTACAAACCGAACTCAAGGTTGGCGATAGATTGGTTTTGTTTAAAGTACCTTCTGCTGGATCCAATATTGTCAATGTCTGCATTTTTAAAGATGAAGATGAAGTTATTGATGACAATTCTGGTAATAGATACATTTTAATTATTATAATGTTGTACTTTCTTTTTATGTAGTATTTACATTCCTCTTGACATTATTGAAAATAAAAACAGAAAGTGAAGAGTGGAAAAGATCTTTTCTAAAAGTTGTTACAGAGCCTTGTTTAACTGAAGGACTTGTGGTATGTATTTCTGTTTTTAATTCCTTATGCATAAATCTATCAAATGCACTTTCTGCTCTCCTTTAACTTCATTAAAATGATAAACTTTGTGCCATTTACCTTGATAGTACATCTTACTTACATGTTAAAATATTTTATGTTAATCAGTATGTCCCAAAATGGATTAAGGAAATCTACAGTGAAAAGCTTAAACGGATAACAAAACTTGAAATTGGTGGCAAAGAGTGGGGTATTTCTTACAATTATATTGAAGGATACCTCACAAACCTTGAAGCAATGATGGAAAACTTAAAATTGACACCAAGGGAGACTGTAATTTTCACTATGAATAACAGTGATGTGCTGTACGGAAGGATCTTCGAGGAAGATGGGAAAGAAATAAATTATTCTAGAAGTTCCTCCAGTGTTTCAATTAATGGAATTAGCAACTGGTTCTGGAATGTTGATTGGAATTCAGATTCTGGTACACTCAACTTATCTTGCTTAGAGATACACAAATGCAAGAGTTCTTTAGAAATGTATGTGTTAACAGTTAGAGTAAAAATTAAAACATGATCATTTCTTTTACAGATTCTGAGGAGGAAAGTAATAATGATATTAAAGAGGATGAAGTACAAAGAGCTCCTGCCATTGTTGGTTTGGTACGTCTCACATTTAACTTCATTTATGTTTATCTACTTAGCTGAGTTGATTGTGAATGTTTGATCACTATTTTTGAATATTAATCTTTAATTTTGTAGAATAATGTTGAAGACGGAATTTATAGGCAATTTATCATTGCTTTAAAGCCTAAACAGTTTGAGGAATGCAGGCTGGTAATTTTTTGTTAACCTTTAAAGATTCAAAATTATTCAACGCCATATAAAAATATATTTCATTAATTATATTTATTCATGAATTGTTATCAGACAATGCCAGATAAATTCTTTCTGGAATATGGTTACCAAATACCATTAAGTGTCACACTACAGTTACCAACGGGACGTCAAATAAATGCTAAATTTGAGAAGACTCAGCATTATCTATATCTATATCATTTATCAGTCTTCTTTAAGGAAATTATAAATGTGTTCGGTTCCATCTTGGTATTTGCTTATAAGGGAAAAGGTATTTTTATTGTTCATGTGTTGAATGATGATTCATCAGAGGTAGATTATTTACCATTGAGAACAGTTCGAAGATCTACTGTATACCATCAAGGCAAGTTAAATTTTAGCATTGGAAAACAATTGGATAATAATTAAGAATTACATTTTATAATGTAGGTTTTAATTATCTTTGGTTATTTTGCAGATAAGAATTCTGGAGTTGGAATGAAATTCCTACTATCTGTTTCGGGTCGAGCAATTGAATCTGGAGAAATGGTATGGTTTTTTACAACTGTCGTATATGAAGCATGTTAAATGAATGTTTTGGAAACCTTATATATGCTGCATGTTTGTTGTATGAGGTAGTTATATTTTTGGTTGTTTATAGGATATCCCGGAATCTTTTTATGAACGTTTCGGAAAGCTTATACCTGCTGCAATTAAGTTTGAACTACAAAATGGGGAAGTTTTCAATGGCATCTATGTGGTAAATGAGAGAAAATTTCTTGGATTGCTTGAGATAATTGGTATAAAACAGCTTGAGAGAAGAGACAATTTGCTGTTTACCTATTGTGGCAATGGAAAATTTGAACTTTGTATATTCGATAAATCAAAGGTTGAGAAGTTTTTTCCTGTCATTCAAGCTGAAAATGAAGCTCAAACTGGTAAAATTTGCATTCATAGATTATGTACTTTTCCTGTTAACCTTTGTAGTCTTAAAAGTTTTTATTTATTTATTATGTCATGAATGTAAGATTAATGATTAATCTTTATCTCTTAACGTAGTATCAAATATGGATATGGAAGAACAGATTATGGATAATGTTGAACAGAATTTGATGATTGAAGCACCTATATCTGATAATGGAGAAGAGGAAGCAATGGATGATGAAGAGATGGAAGATATTGTCAATGGAGAGCAAGAGGAAATGGGTGAAGAAGACATGGAAGAAATAACCATGGAATTCACTACAACATTAACATTTTCAAATGTGAATCACTCATCACATGGAGTGGTAATTTGTTAATATTTAATTGTGATTATTGAATTTAGTAGTTCAATCAATGTGAATTTAATCAATCTTCTAATATGCTTGTGCAGCATATACCAAGAAATGTGATGCCACTGAACAGAGTTTGGGAAGCTGGTGAGCGTGTGAGATTAAGAACTGCAGCAGGAACATGGATAGTCAAGATAGTATTTAACAATGGAATCCCACGATTTTCAGCTGGTTGGAACCAATTTGCGAGATCATATAAGTTAAAGGCCAATCAGATTTTGGTTTTCACTTTGTTGGAGGATGAAGATGGAATAGTTTTTGATGTTCAGATTCCATAGAATATTAGTTTATTATATTCTATCAATCGATAAGATGTTGAAGATATATTTTCCTTATTAGAAAATTGTCATGTTTGGTCTATACTGATATTTAATCTTTTTATGGTCTTGTTTGCTTAGGCATTGTAAAGATCATATTATCTATCTAATGATGGTAGTCGACTTGATTCAGCTAGGTTTCGGTTTTGATTAAAATTGTTTTGACCAAACTGGTACTCATGGATACATTACAGGAGCCACCAGTAGTGCAGAATGCAGATAGATTCCAATTATGAAGAACCTGAAGTGACATTTAGGATGATAAAGCAAGCTCAAAATTTTTGTTCTCGACATTTTAAATCTGTGCCTGCATTTAGGTTGATCTGAGACTGATTTCCTCCCATATTCACCCTGCGTTCGGATACAAAAGTTCCTTATTGCTTTGATATTTTTTACATCAATATACGCACATATATATTCATGATATATTCAAGGCTCCCGTTAATTACCATACGTATGATAAGTACTGTTTACGGAAAATACGGCTCCAACCGTATGATAAGTATGATAAATACTCTGTTTTAAAATAAAAGATAGTATTTAACAGTGGAATCCCACGATTTTCAGCTGTTTAGAACCAATTTGCGAGATCATATAACTTTAGAATCAAGAAAAAAGAAAAATAGCCTATTTGATAGTGTTTCTTTTACATTTCTTTATATTTTACTACCGGAAATATATGATTATATCAGTACATTGTTTGTTTCTTGCGCTGATGTTATTATAGAATATCAGTAATGTTTGTTTCTTGTAGTTATAACAAATCGTTGTTTCAGTTATTATGAACCATTTTACAACAAATGAAAGATGTATAGAAAGATGGATAATACTAATAGATTAAGGTAATCTTATTGCAACCTTTCCTTGGCATTATACAATCTCTTTTGATAAAGGCATATATGAAAATTAAATGGGAATTTAATAAGATCCACTTAAACTTGTTATATATTATCCACACATTTGACATTCATGAAGGATGTTCAGCTCCAATTTGGTAACGTATTTTAAGAATTTGTTGGAGTTTAAAATGTAAACTAAGTGAATAGTACAAAGAATTTAGGATGCAGAGTGTTTATATTTATTACAAAAAAAAATTCATATCCGAAAAAACAATCACCAAAACGTCTTAAAAAGCAATACTTAACAAAACCCGGAATTCGTGCAATTCAAACTAACTTATTCTGGAATCAAACAACATAATGAAAATGAAATTGCTCCCCATAAGGACTTCAACACAAACTTTAAATGATAAACTGGAATGAAGACAGCACTTCAGCTACAAACTGTCAATTCTCCTGCATAAAACATGAGAAATATAGTCAATTTCATATTCAATTAAAAAAGGATATTTTGAGAGATACTATATGTAGTTAACTATGAAATTTATGGTTATACCGTCTTAATTTTCTTGGAAACAGACTTAGCAGAACCAGGAGTGTAATCACTTTTGGATAGGTCGATCACATTCTGTTGTAATGTTAAAAGTAAAATGAGGGAAGAAATTAAAAATAAAAATCGTGTTGCATTAATGCTAGATATCAAATATATGGAATGGAAAGTTGGAGATCCTTACTTTTGTAGAGTTAGTTTCACTATATCCAGCAATGGAAGTTGAATAAGTTGATGTGGAACCAACCGAATCATCATATGCATCAGACACTGTGAAAATCTTAGATTGGAGCAAGACATTGTCTTTGGTTATCTCGATTTTAAAGGTAACCTCCTTTCCGACCAAATTCTTTATAACTGGAGGGTAGTGTATATTGGATAAACACTACATGCAGTATATTAAACATTATTAATAAAAATTAGTGAATTAAACTTGTAACTGATGAATGTACTATTTACATTGAAGTATGTAATTATATAAATGTATACCATTTTATTCTCAGCAAGCAATTTTGTGCATGTCTTCCGAATTAAACGTCTTCCAGCACGATCTGCTATAATGAAGTTATAAGCCTCAGTTGAGTCCTCAGCTAGCACAACAATCTTGTACCTATATATGATATCTTGAAGTATTAGTTACTCAATTAGACAGTAATATAAATATGTATCCTAACAATAATGTCAGTAAACTATCAAAAAAACGTAATCTGTAATACTTTTTCTCAGCAACGGGCATTGTCTTCGGACAATTCGTACACTTAATCTTTCCTTCCAGCTGTGTAACTTCTTCCTCGCAATCAGTACAACTATTGAACCACCAATTTGCAGTCTCCTCAACACTTGTGATCTTTACGATGCATAAGAAGTGTTTCTGTTAACAGATATCATGTTAACTAATGTAATAATTAAATGGATTTAAAACAATTTATCAAACAAAGTGAGTTGAAACACATTTAAGATTAGAGAAAATACACCTTTAGATCACTGGTGTTCGTTTTAAGAGCCAAATCTTGCAGTGATAATGTTTCAATGACAGGGGTAGCTTTGACCGGTGTTGGATTATCCAGTTCAATTTCCGGGACTGTATATCCTTCTGCCTCGATTCTAAAAATAAGTAATAATAGTAATTAGCTTCCCTAACTAATATTGAATTATTAAACTATGCCAAATTGACACATTATCAAGACATTACTTAAATATTGATATTGTAAAAGGTACAAAATCATACCTCTGTCGCATAGCATGCACCAAATCATTGTCCAAGTTGAAGTAGATCTTAGAAGATGGAATTGTATTAATTTGTACAGAGCCTGTGCATATAACCAATATTCGGTACTTAGAAATTGAATTACAAATGGATTTAACAAAAAATTAATGCAATATACAAACACAAAGCTATGAGTATATTTATTGACAAATAATATCTATATATGAATCATGTTAAACTTGTTAAAAGTTTACTCTTGAATATCTTCATCTTAGCACTGCAAACAATAGCTATTATTGGTGTCTGCGTAGCAGTTTCATATTGCTTATCTGTTGATACAGCAAGATTGCCCCAAACAGTGACTTTGTGCGAGTACCTAAGACATTATTTAACATTAATAGTTAAATGTTATCGTTAGCTACATTGTACTATCTTTTGAAAATAAAAAACTGTAATGTTTATATTTAAAAAAAAAAATTGGTACCTTCCATCGGTGATCCTGAATTTGACAATATCTTTCTCACCATACATTGTCTGGATTGGCCTTACTCTTTCAAATTCTTCAACAACACCAATGACATCTACAAATGTTAAAAAAATGTGATTACAAAAGTATGAAATTAAATGCTACGTATAAAATGAGTTCGTAGAGAACATTAAAAAGTTGTAAATGTAAATACCTGTAGAAAATGTTGGATTCTCATCATTGCCATAAGCTTTTGCAATCTCTAATAATTCACTTAAATCAACAAACTCAAATTTGTGCATTGGTATCATAAAATCGTCATCTTCCAATTTCTCAACAGTGGTTGAATTAGAGAAATTAACTATAATTTTGGAACTTGTTGGACGCAGATTACTCATTGCTTCCTTTGTATAGAAATTGGTGATTACGTAGATACCACCTTCAACCATATCCTTTGAGATAGCCTTCCATTTATCAGCATATACATAAGCATGTACATGAGTATTCTGTGCAAGAACAAAATATAATATCGTAGTGATTAGTTAAAATGTCATGTTTATGCTTTAAGATTGTAACTATGTCATAAAAAGTACATAGTCCTTAAAGCAAAAAATTGTAATAAAACAAATTATTAGGAAATGAGTAATTTCTTACGTTATCATCCAGCAATATAAGATTGTATCCTTTTAAGTCTTCACTGTTAGTAGCAAATGAAGGCCACATCCTACTAACCCGAACCATTACTTTCCATGATGTTCTTGATGTATCTAGGGACGAAAGTTGGTCGAACATTGCCATATTGATGCTGCAAACAGAAAATTTACATGATAGATAGTAAGTTCGAAAACAGTTATGTTAAAAAAGTGAATGTCATTCAAAATATGATGGTAGTAGAGAAAACAGAGAAGCCAAGAAACTTACTTAAGAATAGTCTTTAGAATTAGCTACGACGTGATATGAGTTGTGATAAACAATTTCTTAATCAGTTTTTATAGGTCCATGAGTAACACAGTTAAAATTTGTATAGATAGGTTTTTCATGTGAGCGTCAATTTTGGATAGATTGATATAGATAGGTGATTTGCTCCAAGATCATTGACAAAATATTTGTTTTAACCACTTTTGATGGATAGATTGATATTGTTAGGTGATTTGCTCAAGGATGATTGATAAAATATTTGTTTTAACTACTTTTGATCTTAATACCTTACATTATGGAAGATAATGGTTACCCTTTAACAAAGTATATTCTATCAATGAAAATATTTGATATCAAATATAAGGATTACATATATTAAACACAAATTATGTAAATTAATGTGGTTCTCCGATTTTCGTAATCTATTTTTATCATTCTTTAAGGAATATATATATATATATATATATATATATATATATATATATATATATATATAGTACTAAATATACTAAACATTTTAAATGATTTGGAAAGTCTCTACGAATAATTATTATAACATAATTACACTAAATTATAAAACACATGGACATATCTTTTAATTATTTCGTTTGTCAACACAAATTTAATTAAATAACGTAATACAACATAAAGCAATAATGATAAAAATGATTGTACAAAAATAATCTTATTTTTATAATGGACACGAATAAATTTGTATGAAAAAAATTGTATTAATCCAGTAATTAAAAGTTATTAATTTGTAACTGAAATTGGAAATCCAATTTTTTTGTAAAAGGAGGTGATATGGATCCATTTTCAAATTGTTACATTTTTCCTGTTAACTTTACAAAGTATTATTGCGATAATTGTAACAATCATCCAGGAGAGATTGATATAAAAATATCTTGTAGAATATGGTCACTACAGGAGAGAAAAAAATTGTAAAGTGATTAGCTCCATGATCATTGCCCAATTGCCTAATATTATATATAGCAATGCTAAAGTCTTGGAGGGCCATACCAATTTTGTATCAATAATCTGTTACAATATATTGTAATGTGACATCAATAAATTTAAATTAATTGATTTAATTCCTGATTGGTATATTTAACATATATAATCTACAAACTTATGTAATTATTATTGTAGAATTATTATATCTAACATTTTGAATATGAGATAAGTAGCTCTTAAAATTTGATTTGTAATCTTCATCACTATGAAAGAATCAACTGAGAAATACCAAAGAAGATTTGATTTTCAATCTTCATAATTATGAAATAATCTTATGATTTGTAGTATTTGATTTTATGTGAAATGGTAAAAACCAATTTAATTACTGGAAATATAATTAGTTAGCACCAATATACAACAAACATCGTGTGATTGTCTATTCTTAAGATTATATATCTATTAGTAGCTTAAGTTGATAAGCTAAATTGTAAGAGGTAGTATATGTATGGACATTTTTACAAAATATTAATTAATCAACATTAGGATTAAAATTTTTGTTAATTTTCATAAGTTTAGTCGTTTAGTATGCAAAAGAAAAAACAGGAACATTGCGGGTAGCTTATCTAAAAAGTTCAAATTTACTTACATGCCAAAATGCATGTTTTATTCAAACAAACATCGAAACGAAATTATAATTCTCAAATACAATAGAATGATTGAAATAACAAAAACAAAACGAAACTTCAAAAGCAACCATTAATAATATTTAAGGAAAACACCAAATCTTCTACGAAGCTCTTCTCTTTCATCAAAATGCATTGTCAGGAGCCAAGTAACCTTGATCAATAAGCCTATCAAGGAACAATATCCAAATAAATATAAGTTGACAAATCAAACTTCAAATGTGTTTTGCAAAAAAAAGTATAGTTTACAACCTCTGCCTAATTCTTGCAACTGCTTCATAATCAATATTAATAAATAATCTCGATGCTCTTATACCGGATATCTGCACTCTTTCTAGAACATTAAAATAAGAGTTATTATTGAGAAAATGTAATGAAATAAAATTGCAATTAGTTTGATCGTACTGTATACAACTATAACCTTGATAGAGTTTAATACGCATAGCGGACAAAACAACTATTGGCGGATTCTCAAAGTTGCCATTAATTAAAGCATCTATGATGTTAATATCGTCATCCCAAAAAGCAACTTTGATAGTGGTTCTGTACATTACAAAAACGTAGATTGATCATTTATGAAAAAAATGACGATCAATATGAATTATTCATTACGTAAATGTGATAAGGATATGTGTAAACTTAAAACGAAACAAACCGTCCATCATAAATCCGGAAACGAACAAAGTGTCTTTCTCCAAAATGTGTGTTTATGTGCATAGGAGGTTCCAAATTTTCCACAATCCCAACCACATCTACAAAATGACATATTATATTAAAAAAATGTAATATGAGAACGTAGACAGTTTCTTCTATAATGTAATAAAAAATAGCAATCACCTATAGCATGAGTTGGCATCTGATTTTGAGGATATTGGATAGCAATATCGTACAGATCCTGAAGTTCAACAACTTCAAATTTATGCATAGCTATTGGTGTGATAGGATTGTTAACAGCAGGTTGAACAATAGTGAAGTTTGTTAATCTCAGACAGATTGTAGAAGAAACTGGTCTAAGTACTCCATTTGCCAATCCAACAATGAAATTAGAGATCCGATATATATCTCCCACAAATATAATATTCTCAAACACGTTCAATATGGGAGAGTGTACAACAGCATGTACGTGAAAATTCTGCACAATAGGTAAAAAGATTAGTATAAGTCATACAAATAAAACATATCACTGTGTATAAAACATTGTGACATAGCCATTTATAATGTCAAAATTACCTGAGCATCAAGGAGAATGTAGTTTAAACGACTCAAATTTCCATTGTTGTCAAAAGAAGGCCAAGACCTGGTAACTCGAACTGTTATGCTCCAGTTTGTCCTACTTTGATCCAATGTTTCAAGCTTATCAGACATACCTGGAACATTATACAAATGTAAGTAGTGTAACAGATGCGTAATACAAAATTTGTTTGGACTTTAAAATTTTTGAGAAACTCTGTATACTGTAAAAAAACAGGAGGAAAAATCAAACCTTCAGTAATGCAACGTTATTGGTTTGTTAATCGACGGTGAGTATTTTTCTTAAAGGGGGTCAAAAATAGCTACATATAAGGACTCGAAACTTATCACTAAGAAAATTAGAAAATGATAAAGATGGTAATGTGATTACATTTTGATCTTGAAATGCCAAATATCCTTCAATTATCTAAAAAAAATCTTTGACTTATAATAGGAGTTTGTTAGTTTTTATTTTGGAAATATGACAATGATTTTTATAAAAGATATTGACATACTTATCTTCAATCAGAAAATATCTTCCTAAAATTATGATAACTAAATTGATACAGTTTGTTAAAAGGTTTTTCTATGTTCATTATTATTTTACTTGATGAAATATATTACTTAAGACATGATCGATTTGAGTTATAATGAAAATTGATACATATCTATAGTAATTAACGATATATATAGCCAGATTTTTTTTCCTATTTAAGAGAGATTAGAGTTAAATGTGATTAATCACCATTAAAATGTGATTGATCCTATAAGATAATGCTCAGTTGTCAAAATTTAATTACTAATTTAAAAAAATAGTATAAAACAATGAACTAAAATACTTTTGAATGTTATAAAAAATCTTGAGTTATTGAAGTAAAAAGTTCACTGAAACTACAAATAAGAAAAATACAAAAAAACATTTTCTATTAAATTACTAATCGCCAACTGCTGGAAGATTGTAGAAAACTTCATCAAATACTACATTTGCAGTGAAATTATTGGATTTTCCAGTATCACCTTCAATGAGTATGTGAAGACCATCAGGAGAAGTGACTCTTGAAAAAGCTACATATAGTTGTCCATGAGTAAAAACAGGTCGGGGAAGATATAAGCCAACTTTATCCAGTGATTGACCCTGACTCTTATTGATGGTCATAGCGAAACAAATTTGTAGTGGAAATTGTATTCTTTTGAATACAAATGGCCAATTTGTATCAGTTGGTTCCATCTCAATTCGTGGAATAAGGTGTTTCGAGCCAACATGAGAGCCAGTTAATATTTGGCATTCAACACTATTTTTCAAGCACTTGGTAAGAATCATTCTTGTTCCATTGCAAAGACCCATGATCTGATTAAGATTTCTCATAAGCATTACTACCGAACCAACCTTCAATTTCAATTCATGTTTTGGGATGCAAGGCATGTTAATGGAATTCAGATATTCAACTGGAAATGAAGATTCATACTCATCTTCGTCATCTCCATAAATATCATCTATTGAATCCTGGGAGAGGTAAGTATAAGTAGTACCTGGAATGAGATCCAATACATGAGAATTAATGTCATCAACGATTGCATTTGTAGGAGTAAGAATAGCTCGCTGCCTCAAATACTCCTCGGATTTCATATTTTTTAAAAAATCTGGGTAGGTAGCACTAACGATACTCTTAACTGAACTCTTGAAATTCTGGATGAGAAATTCACTTGGAATCATGATTTCGGGATCAGAAAAATTATCTTCAGAATGAATGTTTTCCACTTTACCATCTCCAACTTCAAGAACCCATCTTGAAAACTCTTCTATTTTTTTGTTCTCAATATCAGATTTACCGGAGCCTAAACGCATATTTTTAGTGAGTAAACAGACTTTACATGAACTCCATAAATAGGACTGGTTCAGTGAAGCATTCACAACTTCACTTCTTGTAGCTTTAGGAATGACTGGCAAAATTTGTCGAAAATCACCTCCAAAGACAACAGTAATACCACCAAATGGAAGATGCTTCCTTTTATGATCGACAGATGACATTATATCCTTGAAACACCGATCAACAGATTCAAAAGCGTAACGATGCTGCATGGGAGCCTCATCCCATATAATTAAACTGGTTTGTTTAATTAGTTCTGCAATATCAGATCCATGCTTGATGCTAGCAATTGAATACTGGTCTAATTTAAGGGGAATGTGAAATCTTGAATGGGCAGTTCTACCACCGGGAAGCAAAACAGCAGCTATTCCAGAAGAAGCAACAGGTAGTGCTATTTTACCTTGACTACGCAGTCTTGCACATAATGTTTTCCACAGGAAAGTCTTTCCACACCCACCAGAGCCATATACAAAAAATAGACCTCCTTTTCCACTCTCTACAGATTGTATTATGGAGTTATATACGTCCAATTGTCCAGAATTTAAATTAGAAAAAAGGTGGTCATGTTCCAACTGCATTTCAGATCTATCATAACCTGTTTCTTCTTCAATAAGCCTATTTGACAAACCATGTAAATAAGCATCATCTGGAAAAGGCAAGGTCGGAAAATCTCGTAGTGTTTTGCCCACTTCGTTCAAAATCTTCTCAACCTCTGCAAATGAAAATATTTCCTTTTTAGAGAAAAGGAGAGAGGTATTAAATTATATTAACATGGGAAAAAAAATAAAGACAATATCTGAACTTGTTCAGACCTGCAAGAGTGAAATTTTCCAAATCATGTTCAGAAAGATTAAGATTCTGGTTATCGGTTGCTTTGCGTTTGGAATACAATATATCATCTGACATAGTCTTCCAGTGTTGTGTCCACAAATTCAAAGGATCTGCAACTGGACAATTTGTTAAAATATGGACAAACATAGATCTTATTTGTTGTGGCATTGCTGACTGAGCATTCTCCATAAGTGCTGAATGCCATTGATTGTCATCTTTCAACAATCCAAGAGCATCACATGCTTCTTTAAAAGTACCATATACCCGATTCTGTACAGTTCGGAGATCTTTAAATGAGGTAGCACCTTTAACACGCATTAGCAACATGCGGAGATAAAAAGCTTCGCCACTTGATGCATGGACTTCACATAATCTCCCAATAACAATACCTCTCTGGCGTATCTTCCACTTGGATTGAGTGACATTCCATGTAAAACCACGTGGAAATTCCTGATATGTATACTCTCGAGCAACAGGAATGTTTTTGTTTGCAATGAACCAAGCTTCCAACTTACTCTGTCTAGCCAGTGCTTTGTTTGCAACTTGTTCCAGATTATCCTTGATGTTGAAAGATACATTTTTACCACCTGGAACATGAACAGGTAAACGTTCAACGGAAGGATATCGATAATGAATATCAAACCCTAAAATCCTCCAAGCAGCTTCAGAAGCACATACGTAACGACCATCGAGATAGTGCTTAACCTCATCTACTGGCTTCTTATTATTCTTAGAAGCTGATGACTTATCACCTTTCTTTGATTTTAGCAACATGGTAGCATTGTCATGTCCTTTCAAACAGTACTTGAACAGATATTTCAGTGATCTAGAATTGTTGCAAACCTCAAGATTAATGTGACATTGGAATCGGATAAGCAAATCCCTGCAATAAGGAACAACAAATGTATTATCAAGGGAATGTTTGTTTTTGACAACATGTCGATCCATTTTCCGTCTTCTATAAACTGGGAATCCACAATCATCAAAGAATGTATGGCCGTTAAACCTATCCAAAAATTACCAAATGTTACTATTAGATACATAATTACCTAAATGTACTTATAATCTTTTAAGTTTAATGTAAGTATACAAACCTCTTTGGGAAATGACGTATACACTTGCCATTAGACATACACGGAGAATATGAAAAATCTTTTCCACATGGACCATGAATCATGTAGTTTTTCACGGCATTGTATCCAATTGGATCTAAGTCTTTGTCTGGAATTTCAGCAGAAATTATTTCATCAATTTCTTCTGTATTTTTTGGACGATCATCGGGATGTAGCCAAACTAACATATGAGCATGAGGCAGTCCACGCTTCTGGAATTCGATAACATACATAACTGTTACAATAAAAAAACTCATTAAGTTGATATAAGTAAAACATATATCATTTTTAATAATGATATGTGAATGTAAAAATGAGATAAAATGAGTTATACCTCCAATGCATTTACCAAAGTAGTTTTTATTCTTAATCAAATCAACCAATTGATCCAACTTCATTTTAAAAACTCTAGCAACAACATCTGGTGAATCGGATACAGTTGCACCTGGAATTTTTTCCACCATACGTTGGATTTCAGGCCATTTTGTGTTGCAAGTCATTGTAAGAAAAAATGAAGGATGCCCAATGGAGCGACAGATAGCAAGGGAATCCTTAAAATACTGAGACATGTAGCGCTTTGATCCAGTAAATGTTGCCGGCAAAATTACATTTTGGCCAATACATTCAGGATTTGAATCACCTTTACGTAGTGAATCACGAATTGATTTGTACAAATCTGAACGTATGGTCTTTTGATGTGTCTTTACCCAATCAAGTCTGTATTGCTCAATAGCAGTGAAGGCATCAACAACGTACTGTTGCCATAAACGCCCGCTTTGATGAGGCGTAAGGCCTGCATAAAATTAAGAAATAATTTTAAAGTTGATCACTTTAAAATAAACAATAATAATCACGTATGCAATATTTAAAAATATGTAAAGACAGAAATATGTTCCAATCATTTTTACCTTCATGGAGTCTTATCATCAGTTTATAGGCATAGAATTCTCTCATGGTAATATACTCCCTGTGCTTACGTTCTTCCAGTTCAACAAATTCATCAGTGATAACTGGTTGTTTTTTATTGTCTTTTTTCTTTAATGGAATTTCCTTATGAAAACCGTCATCACCGTTAGGAAAGAGGAGCGGATATTGAAGTTGCATAAAGTGAACATTAGTTTCATAAATACGCTTCAGTTTTTTGTTCTTCTTTTGGACAACTATATCTCTCCAGCCACATGTATTTTGAAGGTCTCCAACAATTAAAGCACCAACTTCGTCGGATGGACCAACTGGATTGGGACGTCCAGATGCTGATGACGAAGAAACTAATAATAATTTAACTTCTTCCGGCTCCTGATTTCTGAATCTATCCCTTGCCATGCGGAATCCTTTAACCAGCTTGTTATTCTCATCAAGCATTAGAAGCAACCCTTGCACAATATCTGGATCAGTACCGTCACTTCCTGGAATAGCATTTTTTCTGTTTTCTGTTTCATTTTCTGTGTCATAGACATAGAGTTGACAGTACTTTGGGGTTTCTCCGTTAACTGGACATATGCTTCCTATCAAATGGTAATTTTGGCCACACAACTTAAATGTGTAAGGAGCTCTACCCCTGTTGATCTTGTTATCTATTTTCCCTCCTAAAGACGTGAATGCAAACATAGAATTATAGATCCTAATATTTTTTTTGTAATGTGCCGTTCTTTGTCCTCCAGACAATAATTCTGCTAAAAATGGGGGAGGTTGCCTTTCCGGTGGAAGATCTACCTGGCCATTCTTGCAACACATTGAAAAAGTTGGGCTATGATACTTGCTTGATTTGTTATTCCTCTCAGCATTCCACATCAAAGCTTTACAATGAGGACAAACTTTATCAGGATTACCAAGATCCATGTATCCATTCCACATGTCTGCATGTTTATTTAACATGTTTCATGAAGATATCATGAAATGCACATTATTAATAAATTTTCCTAATAACTTGTGCAAAAACAGTGATCACTGTCAATTAATAATCTTCATTTAATGCAGATGATATGGCAGACATACCTTCTGAAAAAATCTCAAATTCATGTTCGTCGTTATCACTGCCATACTCAGAAGGAATTGCTGCATTACAAAAACTAAATTTAATTAATTGTGTATATAACAAAATAGACGATAAAACATTATTGGAAATGGAATCTAAAAATCTTTTTAGCATTAAACATACAATCTACTTCATCTTCATCAGAGTTTGTTGGTACTTCGTAATCTGCAATAAATATTTTTTTTGAATTAGTTGTGATGAGTAAATTTTAGTGAGAAAGACCAAGTGAAACCATATTCTCCTTATTGGACTACCTGATTTGTCTTCGTTCAGCACCTCTTTAGTTTCATTAAAACTGTCAAATAAGTCCTTCTTTGTACTTTCAAGATATTTCTGACTATGATTATTATTCATTTCATCAGGTTTTTCTTCTAAACCTGAAATTATCTCATAATTTTAAAAGAAATATAAGACCGCATAATAAACTTTCTATGCTTCGATCATTTTATGCACTTACATGTCTTTTTGAATCGTGATATAGTTGATGCAGGCAATTCAAATTTTGGTATAGGAGTATTTTTCTTTTGCACAAATTTTGATTTTGGGATGGTAGATGTTGCGGATGATAAGCCTACCATAATGCATTAATAATTTTAGAACCTGAAAAAAAAAAATTTTGACCATAAAAATGTATTAAGACTTTTAATTAAATGACATACATGGTGCATTAGCCGGTGATATGGTCGAAGCTGGTAATTGCCAGGTTGGTGTGCTTGAAGATGGCATATGTGCATTAGCAGGTGATAAGGTCGAAGTTGGTAATTGAAAGATTGGTCTGCTTGAAGATCCCAAAGTGTTATTCCAGATAATGCTTTGTGGATTTGAATTTGAGTTTGATACACCTAATATAGATTATGACAACGCTGTAGGTATAGTTGTTTTAAAAAATGCAAATCAAAAGCAAAGCTTTAACTACTTACTAATGAGAATGTACCTGATTGTTTTACATCACATAGACTCCTATTAGCTGGCGAAGACATTTGAACTGAGTATATGTAACATGTCAAGTAAAACAAATTTACCTATAATTGTAGATGTTGCCGCAAACATACCTATATTTATTTCTTTAATCTTGCCAGCATGATTAACATGGCTTGAAGAACCTGTTATAAAAAAAATCATCTTATAAGACTTTTGTTATCTTTTTCTAACATGTTAATGTGGATATGCAATAATAAATAATATACCTGCACCAAAGTTGGATGATTTAGAAATCTGAATTTCAGAAAATTGAGTCCTCATGCCTCTGTTATTTGTCAGATTTGAAGTGATTAACCTATCTTGTATAGCGTTTTGGTCTATATCGGTTAATGGTCTTCTAGAATGACCTGTTACAATTGATAATAAAAAGAGGTTTTCTCAAATATTGTAAAACCATATATGTTTTACTCATATTACGAAAAATGATATTGAAGGTGTAAGCTAAACACTTCTAAATACGGTATTTACAGGAATCAAAATGAGAAAATTAATCATCCCAAAACTATAATAAATTAAATTACCTGTATCTCGATCCATATTGCCTTTTTTTTGCGATTGCACATTAGGATCAGAATTCTCTTTCAGAAATGTAATTTGGGAATGTATTGGATCTGACATGTTTGAATTAAAATTTTGAATGGCATTCATACAGCGTATGGGATCTACATTTGGCAAAAAATTCATCATAACTGCTGCTTCAACATATTCGGAAAAATTGAAATTGTACTTATAATAAATCGATGATGCAAAGTATACTCACTTTGGAGAACATTTGTACTGGTGTTATAATGCAATGATCTTTTGATTGGGTTAGACTTCGTATCAGACAAATTTGTAGCACGTTTTTTAACTAAATAAATTTTGAACACAACAAAAGGTTATTCTAAAATATTGAATAGCTATGAACGTAGAAAAAGCAATAATTAACAATGTTATTTTAAATCCTGGAAAGCTCAAATGTGTTTACCTTGTTTTGTTGATGAAGGAGATAATTGGTTGGAAGTGTGTACTCTTTTAAAACCTGTACAATCGCAAAGATTAAAGTAAATTCTTATAAATTCTGAGTGTTTATAAGGTATGAAGTCACAAAAAATAAGAATTTTAACCTGTTGTTTCATTACTATTGCAATGATTTGGTGCCGAATTCGGGTTTAAATTCTCTGAAACATTAGAAATCTGAGTTTGTAGTGGAGTAGAAGCAGCAGTGCCAAATTTATGAATGAGATTCATGCGGCCTATAACATATGTAATAATGGTACACATAAAATTAGTGATGAATAATAAAGAAGGAAATATAAAACTACCAAGAGAATTATAGTAACTTTGGGAATCATTGGTAGGCAAACCGTATTCCTGAGAACCCTTAACTATTGAGGAACAGTTAAGATTTAGATTCGTAGCTGGTTTTTTAACTAAATGAGAAACATAAAAATTGGATTGTTAGTCAAGGCATCGTACATAACTGTAATATGAAGAATGTAGAATAGAAAAGAATGAACAAAGTTTTAAAACATTATGGATCATTTAAGATGTTTACCTTGTTTTGGTGGGGTTGGAGAAAGCTGGATGGAAGTGTGTGATCTTTTAAAGCCTGAACCATCGCAACCAAATAAATAAATAATACCCATACAATGTAGTCAGTTTAGGCATCAAACAGATATGTACTGATATTAACCTGTTTTGTCACTACTATTTAAGGGCTTTGAAGATGAATTCGGCATAAAATTCTTTGACCCATTTGATATCCGAGTTTGCAATGGAGTAGAAACAGCAGATGCAAATTTATGAATCGGATTCATACGGCCTATAAAATCTGTAAGAATGGTATGCACTAAATTAAAATGAACAACAGAGATACAAAACAAAAAACTAACAATATAAGTACACTCACTTTCAGAAGCATTGGCTGGAAAACCATATTGCTTGAAATTCGATACTGTTGAAGAACTCACTTCCGGATTTGTATCTATTTTTCCAACTAAAAAAAAAAAAATTTATTGTTAGTATAACCTGATTACATAAAATACATATTTAGTGATCTTCATACCTTGTTCTAGCGATGGAGTACAGTGCTGGTTAGACACATGTGATCTATGTAAACCTGTAAAGTCGAAAACAATTATCATGTCGTAATTCTGTTTACATTGTTCATTTGATTTAACACAGTCAAACAACAGAACAAACCTTTTGTATCTTCATCCATATCAGCATAAAATAAGCAAAGAGATTAAGCTTTTCAATATGTGGTATATTACATTTGACATGTAAAGCATAATGGAGCCATGAAAACGTAGATTGATGATTGTCTGGAATTTGAAATCTCCACTAAACAGAATGACGCTTAAATTTTGGAAAGGTTAAATTCAAATCATTGATAAGGCAAAAATCGTGGATCATATATTGTTTAGTGTATTCAATGCAAATAAATCAATCCTTACCCATATTACATAACCGATGGATAATCCAAGATCCATGGACAAAAAAATCCAAGATCCCATAAATCCACATATATTTATATGCATTTGTAGTGTATTTTGAATGGATATCCATATATGCTGGATAGTCCAAGATCCAACCCATTTACCCATAATTAAAGTGGAAATGTCTGGAAGGTCCTTAATTATAATACAAAATGAAAAAAAAGATGGGCAAACTGGTAAAATCAGGAAGTGCTTCACTAGCACAAATTTATTATAATAGATTGATTGTCTTTCATTTTTCAAATATGTTAGAAAAAGAATTCAGTTTTCATATGGATTGAAATTCTTATCCTTTATAAACTTGAACGCCTTTTCTACTCGTAATATGTTAAATAATTTTAATTATATATCTTACAAACATCTATTCTACTTTCGATATAACTTCTAAAAATAGATATTTCAAATATGCTATAAAAGAATTTAGTTTCCATATAGATTGACAATTCTTCACCTTTATAAATTTCAACGCCTTTTTTACTCGTAATATGTTAAATGATTTTAATTATATATCTTACAAATATCTATTCTACTTCCGATAGAACTTCTAAAAACAGGTATTTCTCGAACATTTTTTCTCTATAAATTCGAACACCTATTCACCTATTCTACTTCTAATATGTTAAAGAATATTTTTAATTTATTACTATTTAAAATTCTAAAAAATTAGAAAAATAGATTGAGACGATCTTAAAGGCGTCACCTAAACGCCCGCGTATCCTCCTTTATATATATATATATATATATATATATATATATATATATATATATAGGGCTATGCTCAAGGGAGAACCCCTCTAATTGAGAGAACCGAGAGACCATTCGTGGACCATTGATCAAATCACAATCCAACGATCCTTGTTAGGCTTGCGATCACATCAATTTTGTACTGGAAGGATAATTGTGTAATTGCAGCAATTTTCATTTTTGGACAAATCTAATTATGTACCATATTTGAAGCAATCAATTATCGGGATCCATCTTAGCAAACACTTGTTGTTTTTGTTTTAAAATCCTACCATATTAGACTATCATATTAATTATCAGTTATAACCCACACAAATCTTGAACGTATATCTTGCTTCCTTTTTAATCGTACTTTACAAAAATGTTGGAAACAAATATCTTAATTATGCATAGCATTATTTAAAATTTGACCGGTCTAATCCAAAAATATTTTTGTATCAATAGAATATTCTAATCCAAAAATATTTCAACTTATATACGATCAGAGTTTGAAACCAATATGAGGGTTCATGTACTCTACAACTATACTATATATGGAATACTTTATAGAACCTTTAAAAGAATATTGTAAAAATATTTTGTTTATGCAAGTAAGTTACGTCAATAATTAATATATCTTATTTTAGAGAATCTCGTAAAAATGATTTGTTCACACGAGTAAGATATTTTAAATAATTATTATATTTTTAGTAAAACAATTAAAAGATTTATTAAATTTATAAAAAATATATGTTATCCTTTAGAGATTTTTAAAATATTTTAAAGAATGTATAGTGTCCATTTGTTACTAACCATTTTAAGATTCTCTAAAGTGTTTTGAGATTATGTAAGATGTTTTGAATATTCTCTAAGTGCTTCAAATGTTATTTTTTATTAATATTTTCTTAATTATTTTTAATGTGTTAATTGTTAGATGGAAAATGATGTTAGTTTAATTATTTGAAATAATAGAAAAATATTTTTTAAATTTTCAAAAATATTGTAAAACAATTTACTAACTGTATAATTTATTTTATAATTTTTTATAGTTGATCTCTTAGAGATTCTTTAAGGCGTTTTGAAGAATATAAAGTTTTAATTTGTTACTCCCTCCATCCCTCGTGATAGTTTACGTTGGGATTTTTTACGGAGACCAAGGATTATGATTAAAATAAGTGAAGTAGTGGGTGTAATAGTGATTTTATTGTTAAAATAAGTGAAGTAATGGGTGTAATAGTGATTTTATTGTTAAAAAAAGTGAAGTAGTGGGTATAATAATGTAAAAGTGGAGTGAATTAGTGAATGTAATAATGTACTTTATTATTAAAATTTATCAATATATTCTTAATGTCTGCTAGTATTGCATTTTAAAAATTACTGCTTTTACCCTTCATTTTTTTATTCTTCTTTATTTCTTTGATACCCTTTTTTGTCATTACACAGAAAAATTACAGCTTTTATCCTTTATGTTTTTAATCTTCTTTATTTTTTTGATGTCCCTTTTTGTCATTACACAATATTTGGAGCGACCCAATTTAGATTGGATCGACCCAAATCTCCTTTATTAATCAATTTACTTTTTCAGGTTAAACATATTACCTTTTCTATTTTTCAATAACTAAATAATTTACTTCTTAGATAAATACAATATCTTTTACATTTTATCTAACTAAAATTTCTCCATTTTTAAAAACTACGATCAATTTTGTATAATAAAATAACATAATTATATTATAATTAGTATTAAATAATTAATTACCTTTTTGAGCCAAAATACGTTACCTTTTCTCTTTTCTCTAACTAAAATCTCTCTTTTTCCAATTGTATCATGGACGGTTACCTTTTTCAAACACGTTACCTTTTTTCCCTTCTCTTACGAAAATCTCTCTTTTTCCAATTATATCACGGACGATTCTATTTAATAAAAATAAAATAATAATATTATAGTACTAATAATTAACTGATTACCTTTTCAACTAAAACGTATCATCTTTTATATTTTTTCTAATTAAATTCCTTTTTTTTCTAGAAATTTCAGGGGCAACATTAATTTCTCATTTTCTAAAAACTATGAGCAATTTTATTTAGTAAAATAACATAATTAAATTATAATTACTATTAACTAATCAATTACCTTTTTCGCATAAATTATGTCATCGTTTTAATTTTCACGTTATCTTTTTATTTTTTAAAACTAAAATCTCTCTTTTTCTGATTTTATCACGGGCGGTTCTGTTTAATACAATAAACTAATAATATTATAATATTCATAATTAACCGATTGCATTTTTTATCTAAAACGTATCAATTTCTATTTAATGAAATAAAATAATAATTATATAAAAACTATTAATTAGCCGATTACCATTTTCAAGTAAAACCTATAATTTTTTCTATATTTTCTAACTAAAATCCCTCATTTTCTAGAAATATCACGGATAACATTTATATAATTATTATCAAATCTCATATAAAAATTTAAGCCTCCCAACTTTATATTTTAAAAATAACAACTTAAATTAATGAAAAATTCATATAATATTAAAAAAAAATCGTGCATCGCACGGGTTTTAAACTTGTATAATAAAAATTCGTATACAACGAATAATATCCGTTAGATTTTTAGTTAAAAATTAGAACTGTTATATACTTATATAAAGGAGAAACGAGGGGAGGTAAAGTGGCGCCGGTCAAATAGCTCGGTTCTATTTTGTTAAATTTCTCAAATTTTTGAATTAATAATTCCAATGATTAAAAAAAATCTCAATTCCATTTTAAAACTTTACTAATAGAGGAAATTAAATATATAGTTTCATTATTTTTTTACTTATAAAATCTTTACTAATGAAGTAAAGTAAATATCTAAATTGCATTTTAAATTTTTACTAATCGAGGAAACTTAATATACAATTTCAATATCCTTACCTTTAAAATTGCATTTTAAAACATTTAAAGTTTGGTCGGTCGGTTAGTTGGTTGGTCGGTCGGTCGGTACCTATTGTTTTTACTTAATTACCCTTACTTAATTATAAATAAAATTTCTCCTAATAACTAATCAATTTTTGTTTTCAAGTAAAACATATTAAAATAATCAATTTCCTTCTAAAATATGTTACATTTTCTATTTTCTTTAGCTAAAATCTCTTTTTTCCAATTAAATGACGCCCTTACTTAATTATAAATAAACAATTTCACAATAACTAATCAATTTTCTTTTTCAAGTAAAACATATTAAAATAATCAATTTTTTTTAAAAAAAATGTTATCTTTTCTATTTCCTTTAGCTAAAATCTATAGTTTTCCAATTATATGGCGCCGGTTGGTTGGTTAGTTGGTTGGTCGGTACCTATTGTTTTTACTTAATTACCCTTACTTAAATATAAATAAAATTTGGATATTTACCAAGAATACTAGATTTAAAGTTTCTTTTTGCAAAAATACCACCTTCCTTAATAAATTGCAATTTTACCAAAACAAAGTTTTAAATTGCAAAAATACTAGGCCCCTCCTCCCTCAATTTTCACCATTGAGCAATTGCAAATAGTCTTTCTTAACAAAAGTAAATGTGCAAAAATTTACTTTTTCCTATTTATTTTTCAAAAGAGCCCATAAAATTTCTCCTAATAACTAATCAATTTCTGTTTTCAAGTAAAACATATTAAAATAATCAATTTCTCTAAATTGCATTTTAAATTTTTACTAATCGAGAAAACTAAATATACAACTCAATTGCATTTTAAATTTTATTAATAGTGGAAATTAAATATCACTAACAAAATATAATAAAAATTCATATACAACGAATAATATCCGTTAGATTTTTAGTTAAAAATTAGAACTATTATATAAATATATAAAGGAGATCCGAGGGGATCTAAACCTCTACTATTATCCTTCATTTTTTTTATTAATAATATAATTAATGATAATTAGCCAATTGCCTTTTTCAATTAAAAGATGTTTACTTATACCCCCTCCGTCCCTTTTGATTCTTAACACTTTCTATTTTGGGATGTCCCAATAGATTGTTAACATTTCCTAAAATAGTAAGTTTTAACACTATTACACCCACTACTTCACTTATTTTAACAATATTTTACACTATTACATCCACTACTTAACTTATTTTAACTATAAAATCACTATTACACCCACTACTTCATTTATTTTAACAATATTACACCCACTATCTTGGTTTTCGTGCAAAAAGCAAACGTTAACATCCCATTGGGATGGAGGGAGTAATTGATATGATATTACCTTTTATAAATACCTAAAATATCATATCTTCCAATCAATAATTTTTTTTCTCTCTAATCAGCATTTGGAGCGATCCAATTGGATCAACCCAAATCTAAACCTCTACTATTATCCTTCATTTTTTTATTAATAATATAATTAATGATAATTAGCTGATTGTCTTTTTCAATTAAAAGATGTTTACTTATACTAGCTTATAACCCGTGCGATGCACGGATTTTTGTTGATATGTAATAAATTTTATTTTATGTCATAATAATATTTTTATATAATCATTATTTAAAATATTTTATTTTAATTTTAATTTTAATAATTTAATGTAAAATTAGTTAATGATATGCATGATTTAAAACTTATATTATAAAATTTTAAAATAAATATGTCGTTGATAAAATTTGAAACTTGAAATTTTAGTAAATTAATTTAATAATATAATATATTTAATAATTAGATCTGATGATTCTGATTTTTTTACTAAAAATTTTATGGTCATTATTCGTAATACGAATTTCTATTATATTTTGTTACTAATTATATGATATGATGTGATATTTTTGAGTATATATTAATTATTGCTAGATATGAATTGATTGGAAAATATGATATGATTGAGATTTTTACTAAAATTTCAAGGTTCGAATTCTGTCAACGATACTATTATCCTTCATTTTCTTAATCTTCTTTATTTCTGTGATGCCCCTTTTTACCATTACACAGCATTTGGAGCGACCCAAATTAGATTAGATCGACCCAAATCTAAACATATACTATTTTTTGTCATTACACAACATTTGGAGTAACCCAATTGGATCGACCCAAATCTAAACCTCTACTATAGTATTATCCTTTATTTTTTTTATCTTTCTTTATTTCTTTGATTCTCCGTTTTGTCATTACTCAAATCTATCTCTGTCATTTTTCACCTTCAAGTCCATGCCGCTCAAATCTTCACACTGCTGGATTTTGATGCATGTTTGCACTTTTCAGATTTGAAAGCTGGGTTTTTCACCAAATTAACATCTCAACCCCCTGAAGTAGGGTTAAGGTATGTGTACTAGACCTCCGTACGGGTTATATATGTTTGGTTCCAGTTTTCAGTTTGGCCATAAGAGTTAAGTTTTTATTGATTTCACAATATTAAAAATTAGACAGGATAATATTTGTTTGGTTTTGATTTTGGTTTAGAATTTAAGAATTAAAGTTTTAATGAATTACCCGATGTTATAATAATATACAGGACACCAGAAAGGTACCTTTAAAATATTTGCTTGGCCTTTCAATTTTTTATTTTACATGTCGTAATAACAAAGGTAGTTGGAAAGATTACCAGTTAATAACATTGACACAGTACAAACCATGTTATTTGTAAATAATCTTGGGACTCAGTTTGATACTTATAGACATTATTTTGTTTTCAAGCAAGTTTTATGTTCTTTATGGATTTGTTCAACTTAATGTTCATGGGGTAGACATGCTACGTACTAGAAGGTCTTATGGAATAGCATACTTTTTATCGGATGTCTCCGAAGGGACTATGGAATAGCATACTCAGAAGCTCAGACCCACGTCACAAGCCTCACCCTCTGGGTCAGGTAACATTGCTCTTATTTATGCTCTAAATATCTTCTTTACTCGCGTTCAATTTCACTTCATATATGATCTCATATTTAGCACTTTCACTTGAGCTCCATTTTAAAATATAAAAGCACTAACTTTTTCCTTTTTCAGTTTAGTTGGCTTTTTGAGAGAGAATAAGTAATGGAAAATGTGATTGTTATAATTTGTAATCATACATTATTTAAAGATAAAAGTGAATATGTGAGCTTCTTGCGGAGACCTGTGTTTTTGGTAAACAGTATTATCCTTCATTTTTTAATCTTTTTTTATTTATTTAATGCCCCTTTTTGTCATTACACAGCATTTGGAGCAACCCAATTTAGATTGGAACAAAAAATTCTAATATGATATTGTACTTATTTTCAGTAATGTTGTAGTACTACGATTGTACCTCCAGCCTTTCTCTTCTCATCCAGCTACATAATTTTAAATATTGAAAACAAAATACAATACAAGAAGAAGTTTGCATTTATAAATATAGATTACAAGCAGAGAGAGATGTTTAGTTACAAATAGACTACATAGCAACAACATAAGTTATAAAAAGAAAGATGTTAGTTACAGATAGACTACATAGCAACAACATAAGTGATAAAAAGAAAGATGGTCCACATGATGATCAAGCTAATGAAGTATTGAAGTAATTAACAAGCCTGAACCACATAAGCAACTTCCATTTTATAGGTATTGTTTATCATAACGTGGGTAATGAGTTTATGTATTCCAATTAATTTTATTTTTGGTTACCCCTCTAAGTTGATCACAAAAAAATTAACAACCCATCAAAATAAGTAGTTTAAGAATATATTCAAATTATTATATTCATTTCAATAAGAAAATACTTTTAATATAATAAAGTCAGCAATGGTGAAAGACCTTAATTTGAACATAAACAATAAATCTACTAGAATATTTATCTGATATTTTGGCTTGCTTATTTAATTGTATAATTTACTTATTTTTAATAAAAGAATCTAAATTAATAATATATATACACTATTTTTTCATACATGAATTTACTAATACAGTTTAATGGTCACTCTCTGGTGAGAATGAGAACAGTGAGAACACACATTTTCACTACATTTCAAGCTATTTTAAAGGGCCCCGCTAGGGGCATCTTCACCAAAAAAAGTCATATAATTCTACCCTCTATCCATTCATAAAAAAATTAACAAAAAAATAAAATAAAATGAGAACAGTGAGAACACACATATTCGCTACATTTCAAACTATTTTAAAGGGCCCCGCTAGGGGCATCTTCACACAAAAGTCTTATAATTCTACCCTCTATCTATTCATAAAAAAATTTAACAAAAAAAAAATTAAAAATTGCTTGAAATGTGATCTCATTGTTCTCCAACATTTACACATTATATTAACTATGAGGTCTCATAGTTAATATAACATGTTCTTGATATTATATGAGGTTTAATGTTTTGGAGCCATTTAATGTTTTGGAGTCATTGGGGGTGAAGGAATTATCATTTTCGCATTTGAATAATGAAGACAATTTATTATTGTTTTCAATTAGAGAACAATATTTGTAAAAATATTTATTATTTTTATTGCAGATTTTGATGGATTAAATAAATTTTCAACATTGTTAAAATAGAATTGTATGCTACTTTTTTATATAAATTTTAGCATATCATTATTTTATTAAATACTTATATAATTGTATCTAATATCTTGCTAAGAATTGATTATTTATATAATTGCATACAATATATTTTTAAGAAATCAATCAAATTTGTTAAATTTTTGGTATTGTCAATTTAAATTAAGTAAAATGTTTTAAGAAATCAATCAAATTTGTTAAATTTTTGGTATTATCATTTTAAATAAGAAGCCGTGTACGAAGTACGGGCAAAATGCTAGTTAGTTATAGTACGTAAAGAAATGAGAGGGATGAAGGAAGTATATACCAATTTGAGATTCTCTATAGTAGTTTGAAATAATTTAAAGTGTTTCGAAGATTTCTAAAGTGTTTCCAATATTAAAAAAATATATTTTTCAAAAAATTTCTTATCTTTAAATTCCTATTTTCTAAAATTTCTTAATAAATAGATTAGCATTACTTTTTTAATAAATATAAAGATATGGAAGAATTTAAAGAATCTTATTTCATCAAATAATATTAGAATAATTATTAAATCCATATACAACACTTAAGAGAATCTTACAATTTATAACACCAAGATTCTCTTAGGTGTTTTTTTGTTTGATTTAGATTTTATTGATTGGGAAAATGTAAAAGAATCTTGGTGAATTACATAATATTTTTATATATAACTTAAATTTTAAAAAAATTGCGTAATTATTTTGGAAAAAAATATAGAACTATTATGTAATACCGAGATTCTCTTAGGTGTTTTGTTAGTTATTTGAAATCATAATATTACTTTATCAAATATTTATATTAATATTCTTTTAAATATTTTATTGATCTTTCGAATATAGTTATGTACCAGTACAAAGTTATAAATAACTCATGCAACATTTAAGAATATTTTTTGAATTTTAATTCAAATTTTTTTATAGCTTGCCTTTTATAACAGTTCTCGAAAGAATCTCAAAAGAATTATAAAAGGAAACAAATTGATACATTTAAATGATAATTTTATATGTAACTTAATTTTAAAAGATATAATTGGTTTTTTTGAAAGAAAAATATCAAAATATTATTTAATACAACAAGATTAATCTCTTAGGGGTTTTGTTCATTATTTTAAAATTGTGATATAATTTAATTAGATATTTACATTTAAATTATACTAAAATATTTTATTGGTATAAAATAAGTTTCGGTATAGTTATGTACAAGTAGAGCACTATAAATAATTTATCCAACATTTAAGAAAATTGAAATAATATTTTTCCAAATTAAAATTTAATTTTTATAGCATGTCTTAAAACAATTCTCGAAGAATCTTAAAAAGATAATAAAAGTAAATATATTGATTTGAAACACATAAGAGAATCTTGATGCATTTTATAATATTTTTACATGTAGATTAATTTTCAAAGAAATGTATAAATTTTATTTTAAAAAAATAAGTATATAAAAATATTATTAATTACACCAAGATCCTTTTACGTGTTTTTTAGTTTTATTTGGATTTTATTGATTGGGAACACGTAAAAGAATCTTGGTGTATTACATAATATTTTTATATGTAACTTAAATTTTAAAAAATTGCATAATTATTTTTAAAAGATTCTCTTAAGTGTTTTGTTAATTATTTGAAATCATAATATTACTTTATCAAATATATATATATATATATATATATATATATTAAGATTCGTTATAAATATTTTATTGATTTAAAATAAGCTTCGAATATTAGTTATGTACAAGTACAAAATTATAAATAATTCATGAAACATTTAAGAATATTTGTTCTAATTATAATTCAATTTTTTTAATAGCTTGCCTTTTAAAACAATTCTCGAAGAAATCTAAAAAAGATAATAAAAGGAAATAAACTGATACATTGAAACACACAACAAAATCTTGGTATACTAGATGATATTTTTACATGTAACTTAATTTTAAAAAACATGTATATTTTTTCTTTTTAAAAACAAAATATATAAAAATATTTTGTAATACACCAAAATTCTCTTAGATGTTTTTTTTTAGTTTTATTTAGAATTTTTTTGATTGGGAACACGTAAAAAAATCTTGGTATTATTAATTTAAATTAAGTTACCGTTTTTGTTTTGATAAAAAATTAATTTACCGTTAAGTGTTTTAATTAATTTGTTAAAGATTCTATTAAGTGTTATTATTAATTTATTCAAGATTCTGTTAAGTGTTATTATTAAACATTTTATAATATTTTCTACATGTAACTTAATTTAAAAAAAATGTATACAATTTTTTTTCAAAAAAATAAGTACATAAAAATATTATTTAATAAACCAAGATTCTCTTAGATGGTTTTTAGTTTTATTTAAAAAAATAATATGGTATAAAGTTCAAACCGTGGTTCGAAACCGGACCAATCCGTTCTTCTATGGTCTGGTTTGGTTTGGTTTTGGCATCTAACTGGTCTGGTTTGGTTTTGATTTTTGAAAAACCGTTTATATTGGTTTGGTTCGGAAAAATCAAGAATCCGGACCAAACCAATCCGTGAACACCCCTAGTTAGGAACACGTAAAAGAATCTTGTCTCAAAAACGATCTTGTCTTTTAAGAGAATCACTTAAGAGATTTTAAGTGATTTTCTTAAATGACATATGAATCATATCGTGAAAATGACATATGAATGCTATTTTAAGTAATATATATATTTTTAATAAAATTATTAATAGAGTGATATCGTGTTTTTATATTAAGACTTTTTGAAGTTTTTTATATTTTTAACAAACACGAATCTAGTCTTCGTACTAAAAGTGACAGGGATGCTATTTTAAGTAATCAATATTTTTTCTTTCAAAAAAAAGTAATCAATATTTTTTAATAAAATACCTAAAAAAATCTCGTTAAAAATAGTTGAATTTATCAGAACACTTAGAACATTTAGTTAAATTTATACCGGAACACTTAATAGAACACTTCTGTAATTTCACTAAAATATTCTATGAACTCTAAATTATTGAACACATTAAACAATCTCCGAATTTATGTAGAAATGAAATGATATACAAGAGTCTTATTGTGGGTTGTGGAAAAGCAAGAACCCTGTTGTTTAGCAGCATACTGGTCCTTTTACTAATGGATATAATCTTCATAAACAAATCAAAGTAGGTTAAACTGCATTTAACCATCTCCATGATCGTGATATCATTGTTGTAGAGGGTCAAGAAACTAGCTAGATATCAGTGAACCAACAAGAAGCCACCAAATGAAACTTAAGTTGACTTGCACTGTAGAATGACAAAGCCCCCAATGAACTGACACAATGATAGTGCTAAGAATGCGATATCGTCATGGAAGTCAAATACTCTGATTTTGTGGTCGAAAGAACTGAAATAATGACAAATATTCACACGTTAACAATACAATGATAATCTAAAAATCATGAAACCTTTAACATGCACAAGGATCATACTCAAATTAAAAATCAATAATCCCAAACTCACAAATTCAACATTATTTATTAGATGATCCATGTATGTCACTTAATGGAGAGAACACACATTTTCATATTCGTGTGGTTCTAGAGCAACATAAATCAAGTGTCGAGACCAGAAATAAGTTCACAAAATAAAAAATCGCAGATTCAAATGAATTAGAATACAGAACACGATGCTACGAGATCATTGAACATAATACATAACTAGAACCCAAAACTAGGCAAAGAAACCTCCTGAAAGCCCTAAACCTCCTGAAAGCACTAAAGATAAACTGAATATTGTTTATCGTAACTTGTTTAAAAGTATCACATATGTCATTCGTAAAACATTAGATTAAGAATCTTTTCAACACAGTGTTTATCCACTCTTATAATAAGAGAATATATGGATTTAACACATAAAAAAACTAAGATATTAGTAACAAAAAGATCAAAGACTCTGCCAACACAAAATCATAGTAGATTAGATTATAAATTATGGTAACGTAGGCATAATTATGTAACTTTCTTGGAACACTTTATATACAACACACATTACAGAAATTTTAACCGAATCGAAAAATTAATAATATACGTTATAATTGTTTCCATGTATGAAATTAATAATGACTTACCTGTGCCGTGGCATAGAATCTCACGGACCTACCTCATTTTCAACTAAGAAGTGTCAACACTGTATGAATTAGCAAGAATGAAGCTTGACTCGTCGTGACTCCCCACTAGACTCAGTGAGTTGATTCGATCTCGAATGATTCTGGGAAAGGCAATCACTTCTTCTTGATTATCAGCATCTGGGGAACTTGGATTCGTCATGATTTGACCTGAAAAATAACCGAAAAAGCAAAATTATCGCAGAAACTGAGTCGAAACAAGTTGAACAACGGTTCGATTAACTGAAGCTCAAGATGTAAACAATGATTTATCCAAATAAATCATCTAAATGAATGAATCGAAAAGAGAAGCGAACTAGGGTTATTGAGATTTATCTAATTTGGGATTTTTCTGGAGAGATGTTGATATGAAACGAAAGGTTTTGATAAATAGAATACGAATCTGCAGTTGAAATCCATAAGAATTTAACTATTTCAACGGAATTTGGGATTGAACTGTTAAGGTTTCTATGAACAACATCGTGCAAGAGAGAAGATAGATTCTGATCAACTATGTAATATTTTTTCCAGCAGTTATTTGTGAACACTTTTAAGATACACGTTACAAACTTGAATACAAAGATTTGGAATACTCCATCTGAATTATGAAGTATTCAAATCTTGGTACCGTGAAAAATGTATGCAATGATTTGTGATTGTATCGATGATATGCTAATTAACCTGCTTTCCATACTTAGGAGAATCGGTTAAAGATGTATGCCAAATATTCTGTTTATTGTGTCTATAATTTGTCCATATATTTCATTATAATAACAGATTTGCCATTGGAATATCTTATTTTTTATTATTAATATTTGATAATAATCAATGGTGTTAGATTGGGTCTCCTAGTTTTCTAGATAGGGAGGTTCTCCCTTGAACCCTACTATATATATATATATATATATATATATATATATATATATTGATAGATATATTGATAGATATATTGATGATTTGAACTCCTATTCTACTTCCAATAGAACTTTTAATCATATGCTTTATAAATACTTATTAGAAACTTTTATTTATATGTTTTTTCTATAAATTTAAACTCTTATTCTCTATAAATTCAAACTCATATTCTACTTTCAATAGAACTTTTAATCATATGCTTTATAAATACTTATTCTACTTCCGATAGAACTTCTAATCATATGTCTTCCTATAAATTCGAACTCTTCTCCTCTATAAATTCGAACACCTATTCTACTTCTAATATGTTAAATGATATTTTTATATTTGTAAGTGTTTAAAATTCTTCTAGAAAATTAGAAAAATAGATTGAGACGATCTTAGAGCGCCACCTAAGCTCCCGCGTATCCTCCTTTATATATATATATATATATATATATATATATATATGCCTTTGCTCCATAAAGAACACTCTTATATAACAAACAATAAAGAACACTATAAAATCATTTATTCCAATAGATCCATTGGCCCCGCCAGGAGCACCCAATACAAAAAGTTCTTATTTTTTTAGGCTCTATCCATCCAGCAAAAAAAAAATTGAAAATTTTACTGTTCATGATGACGTCACTGATGACGTCATCGATGAACAGTAAATTTTCAATTTTTTTTTTTTTTGCTGGATGGATAGAGCCTAAAAAAATAAGAACTTTTTGTATTGGGTGGCCCCGCCAGGGCAATGGATCTATTAGATATGAGGTGTTTTTTGTTGTTTGTTATATAAGGTGGTTGCTATGGAGTCCAACCCTATATATATATATATATATATATATATATATATATATATATATATATATATATATATATATATATATATATATATTAAACTTATCAAAAAAAAAAATCCCGGTGCATCGTACTGGTTATAAGCTAGTAAGACTTATATTAGAAGTAGGTGTTTGTAATAAGATTTATAGTAGAAATAGGTGTCATTCATCGTGTATGATTATATATTTATAATAATAAAATAAATAAATATAATAATAAAATAAATAAATATAGTGATTACCAAAATTTGGTACCATTGTGCATCAACGAAATCTTAAAATAACCATATTGAAAAAAGTGATTATATAAAAATATAATTGTAATATAAAATAAAATTTATAATATATCAAAAAAATCCGATGCATGAGAAGTAGGTGTATGTAATAAGACTTATAGTAGAAGTAGGTGTATTACAACGTGTATGATTATATATTTGTAATAATAAAATAATAAAATAAATATAATAATAATATAAATAATATAAATAAATATAGTGATAACAAAATTTGGTACCATTGTGCACCAAGGAAAACTTAAAAATAACCATTGAAAAAAGTGATTATATAAAAATATAATTGTAATATAAAATAAAATTTATACCATATAAAAAGATCCGTTGCATTGTACTAGTTATTTATAAGCTAGTAAGACTTATAGTAGAATTAGGTGTATGTAATAAAATTTATAGTATAAGTAGGTGTCTTGCATCATGTATGATTATCTATTTATAATAATAAAATAAATAAATAAATAAAATAATAATAATAAAATAAATAAATATAATGATAACCAAAATTTGGTACCATTACATTTTGCTTATTAATAAAGAGTATTGATTGATTATTAGAGGACGGAACTTACTGTATGAATAAGAATGGGATTAGTAATAATTTTGAGAAAGGAGGGACGGGAAGCAAAGAAAGCTTGTGCTTTTGCGAGGATGACCCAGCACAAACGTGGTGCAATGTTATTTTCTGGAAGTTGATGCTCATGTCAGATTTGACATCGACGAGTTTTTAACGGATTCAGCATTTGTGCTAGAAGAGTGGCACTGGAAATGTCTATTAAGCTTGGACTGAAGATGGGTATTTTTTTCTGGGGAAATGTTATTTCCAGAGCACTTTTTTAATTTCTAGAGCTATGTGTCGCCTATTGTGTTAGAATATGCTACATATTGTGAATGTAGGGGGAATATGCAACACATATTGCTCTGGAAATAAAAAAAAATGCTCTGGAAATAACATTTCCCTTTTTTCTGGCAGCATGAAGATTAGCAGGAGATTTGCAAAGGTTTCTGAGATTTCTACGGTAGTGAAAGCGATCGGAAAGCTTGATCGCCCATGATGTCCTTAAGGCTTATTCTTGGTCTGTGGATAAGAGAAGCTGCTCATGTATTATTACATTACACATTAAGTAATCTTGTTTTTTAAAATTCATGGTGGTTTGGCCTTATTTTCATAGCCCAACTATGATATACTGCATTTTAAATCTTTTACCTATCATTTTCTCTTGATAAATTCAGGCAATACGACTTAAGTTCTGAATCTGATAATTAGTTTAATGTGATCATTGCGGTCTGCAAATGTCAAATGTCGTCAGTGAAGCTATAATTGATGTCTTTTACAATAATGAGGGATTCACAAGGGCTTGGCTTATATGCAATAATACATCCCCAAGCCCCAAGAAAAGTGTTCATGCAGACCTCTAATATATTTGTGTTGGAAATATTAACTAATACAGCATAGAGGCAATTATATATCGTATTTAACAAGACAAGGCCAAACAAACAATTAACGAAACAAAACACGAAGGTATAAAGCATGCATATCAGTAACTGAAAGAACGAAGGAAAGTCAGAAAACATACCAGTAGCCATAGCTATATCAATATGTAAAACAAGTAAAACAAACAGCTGAGTCGTCAGGATTTGCTCGAAGTCCTGACTGCTCTTGAAGAGATAATTGCCCCCACTTACAACTGTGTTGGGATGCTTGCAACACCTCTCCCAGGATAAAACAGCTCCGAGTACAGTGATCACAGCAATCAGAATACTCAACTTCGACTAGCACCTCAGTCTCCAGAAAACCCTAAGTAACATAAACTATAACAGGAGGAGAACAGAGAGTGTAGAGAAGAGAATGTTAAGTGTGGTCACACTACTAGAAAAACTGCAATAGACATCACACCTTTAACAACGGACAGTAAAGCCACCGATGTCAAAGCCTTTTTTAACATCGTTTTTTTAAAAAACGATGTTATAGTAGTTTCTCTGCATCGATTTTTAAAGTGACCGTTGTTTAATTACATTTTAAAAAAAAACTAAAAACGCACAGTGCCTTACTTTCCCTCTTTTTACACAAATATTCCCCCTTAAAAACAAATTTTATTTCCCCCCAACAAAATTCTCCCCCCTTAACCAAAAATCTACTCCCCCTTTTCCCCCCTTTCTTACCCACCGCGACACATCTCTCTCTCTCTCTATCTCTCCATCTCCCTCTCCCATCACTCTCGTTCAACAAATTCAACCCTATTTCGAAACTAACCCTAATCTAAGAACACAAATTCGCCCAAAATTTCCAGTTAACACAAACCCTAATCAAAGAATTAGTTCAATTAGCACACATGGAACTTGGACTTGGTTCAATTGGACAAAATTAGTTCAAACCGATCTCTAATTTCTTGGTTCGATTTCTAAATCAGCTCGTTGGGTTTAATTCTTTCGAGTTGTTTCTACAATTTCTTTATTTTCTTTTCAAAATTTATTTTTTAATTTTAACTTCACTTTTCTTCAACAGATCTGGACCTTTCTTGAGCTTGGAGTACTAGTTCAATTCGCCTAATGTATGTTTGTAATTATATATATAAACATACCTATAAACGATTCTGGCGATCGGAAGCTTGTCGTCGTTACTGGATATGTTGAAGCTAAAGCCACCGTTGAAGGTGATTGGGAGAGTCTCCGGCCTAGTCATGCTCTCATCTCTCCTCAGTCTGGTGATAAGCCGTCGTTTTATTGTTTGATTTTATATATTTGTTTGATTTTAATTATCCGAAATTAATTTGTTAGTGAGTTTTTAATTTCTGATTTTACGATGTTGCTTAGCTCAAGTATGAAAAGCAGAGGAGGATGCTTATCGAAAAGGTGAATGGTGAAAGGGAAAAGTGGCTTGGTGCATCAACACAACTTTTAGTCACATCGAAGGTAAAAATTGACTAACTGAGTTTGCAATCTCTAGTGTTTCAGTAGCATCAACGTGACTTTTATAAAAATTGTGGAGATAATCATTTCAAGATTTTAACCATGTGTGAGTTGACTAAAATATATTTGTATTGGATATTACCAACTTAATATGCTCTTCTTATGCTGCACTTGAGATTAGAATTAATCCCCTGTCGAGTGTCATGATGTTTGCAGTGGCTTTGCAATGAAAGATTATGTATCTAGTTGATGCAGTAAATTATGTTTGGTTTAGTTCTATCATATCTAAGATCTTCTATTAATATTTCAAGAATTCTTAAGGTAATGGAAGGGTTGGAATGATTATAATGGCTGTTGCTGCTAAGCATCTCACTCCTGTCATTGTGGAATTAGGAGGGAAGTGTCATGTTGTTGTTGATTCAAATACAAATTTACAAGTATGGAACTTGAATACCATAGACTACTGATGACATCTTTAATTCTTCCATGTATTGCCAACCAATTATAACTATTATGGCTTGAAATATGCATTGAGCTATAGGTTTTTCTATAAATCAACTAGAGAGTACTTTAAAATGTGACCCTAAAAACTGTTAATCTGTGTATGTGTATTAAGAGTCAAGACAAATGAATTCCATGATATATATATATGCGCCTTGTGACATTTGGAAGATGAATGAAATCTCATTGATGATTTACATATAGTAAGGTAGTTTGCATCCACACCAAGGTGCAAACTTTTATCCTAATCAGTTGGGGAGAATGCATTGAGTATATTACAGTAAGATAGCCTACTATACTACTTATGCGGATTTTGTTTCTGATTATGTTAGTAAACAAAATATCAGTAACCTTCAAGCAAGAAAAGATAATTAACGCCTAAATCTTTAATTGTAGTAGGTTAATAAATTTGGATTTCAAGTCATCAGATTGTTCTTAGGCAATTCACGGATCTACTGTTCTTTGTGCTTAGGTAGTTGTTTCAACTCAGCTCTAAAAGCCTTTAGAACTTGTCCAGCGTTACTATGCTTCAACTTTAGCTAAATAGTTGATTACCGAATATTTCACTGCATGTAGCATTTTCATAGCCCATAGTAATAAAGCTTGCCTTTAAATAACACCTAAAGTTTCTATGATGGTTCTGGCCAGGAATAGCGTCCATCATTTCTGAACAGAAGCCAACTATCAGAAGAGATGTTGCAAATTTCTTTAGCAATGCTCTTCATTGAGCTGCTGATTAAGTATCGGATCCTATGGCTAGTTAATTTGCTTGAAGGAATGCTTCCAGCAATTTAGGTTAAAACTTCAAATTTATATGAAGATAGATACCATGCATTCTAGAAGAACCTAATAACAGTTGTTTAAGACTTTCTCCGTAATTCATGACATTATCTTTTTCTTTGTGCTCATTTTTTTTTTGTGGAGATGCAGGGGAAACTCATGACATTATCTTGTGATTTGATTCTCGGTGCTGTGTTGACTGTGTTTAATAACTACAAATTTACAAGTATTGCTCCTGGTTACATCATAACTACAAAGGCTTTTGCGCCGAAGCTGGTAAGATGCTTCATAGAAATCTCAAAATGTATAAATTTCCTTTTTGTTGCCATATGTTCTAATGCTCTTCATTTCATGTAGGATACGAGTTCCAGCTCCTACATTCGATGCTGGAGAAGCTTTTGCTATGATGGCTGCTTCACTTGTTGCTCTTGTCGAGGTTCCATGTGTATTTAGTCTGTTAAATTGTTTACATTGTTTAAAAAAAGAGAATTAAACTATACAATTACTAGCATAGTAGCATGTCTTTCAAGCTGGGTTCGGTAAGAAATTATAGGTAATTTCCTTGTATTTGCAGATCGATATTGTTCCTGGAGATTTTGTTAATTCTATTGGTGATGCTCATGTCTACTGCAACCATGTCAGACCTCTTCAAGGCCAGCTCCAAAATTCAAGACCATCTCCAAAAGTTGTTCATGTTTATGGCCAAGACTCGCAAGTCTTACTCCAGGAAGAAACTTGTATTTCCTTAGTTTATTTTTACATGGAGTAGTATGTCAATTATGTTTTTGGTTAGGAAGAGGCATTTTGACTTGAAATGTAGCTAGTTTGTCGGTTTTGCGGATAGTCATTGATGTATATACTGAAATTTTTTGATAATGATAATAAAGTTTTTGTTATTTTCGTAAATATTTCTATTACTGCACAACTGCTTTCTATTATTATACAGAAATGATGTCAAATACAAAGAAACTCGTCAATTCCATATAAAGAAACCGATGTAAAAAAGAAACATACACATCAGTTCTTTATTAACAAACCGATGTATAAAAGAAACATAGACATCAGTTACTTATAAAATAACTGATGTTAAAGATAAATATAGACATCGGTTATTTAGTTAAAAGCGATGTCTAAGATGTCGACAGACATCGGCTTAAAACCGATGTAAAAGAGTATGGTCTTTCTCTACACCTGCAAAGACATCGGTCAAAATTTTTTTAGACATCGGTTTTTAGCCGATGTCTAAAGCAGTTTTTCTAGTAGTGTCACTGAAACCCAGCAGCTTAGCTCTCTATTTATAGGAGAGGCCAAACGTAACTGATGCCACCCAATTAATATTGTAACTCCCATTCCAATTAATTAGAATGAAATGGTCGATTTAATATAATCAAAACGACTGATTTCATATTAAATAAATCGTAACAGTTACGTATATATATTATCCACACATATCAGTTTTTATTTTAATTATACGAATATATATATTATCAAAATCTGTCCAGGACCCAACATCAAGATCTGATCCATCAGGATTTTAGTCCGTCAGGATCTGATGTCTGTCCATCAGTAATCTAGTACCGTCAGGACTTGAGGTCTATCAGTATTTGATCAAGCATCAGGATCTGGTAGTACCTTCAGGATTTCATCAGGACTTGGCCCATAAGTATTAGATGTCTGACCAGTTCCTGATTTATTCCAAGTACTGATCCCAATCGATATATATATATTTATTCTAATTAAAATATATTAAAACACATAAATAAAATCCCTCGCCCAGGTCGCCTCGCGTACGCGAGACGCCGAGACATTCGCCCAAATCGCCCTTCGACCGAGCCGACCCGAGTCGAGACGAGACGTGACGTGTCGAGGCGTGGCGAGGCGCGCGGCGGCGGCGCGCGCGTGTGTGTGCGCGCGCGTGGAGCACACAGTAACACCATGCACCATCATACACCTTAGTAGTTGTACACTACCCATGTGTGTGATTCTATATAAAGCCAACAACCCCCTTTATTTATTTCAATGTGGGACAAATACACAGTCTCATTTTCAAGCTCTTTCAAGCTACCCACTTCAACTCTATTTCTCTATGGGTTTCACTAAGAAAATTACTTAGACCCATATATGAAAATTTAAGTCCTCATAGCAAGGAATAATTTCCAATCATTAAAATCCGGAATTAACATCAAGAACATAAAATACTTATGCTCCAAAAACTCCATTTTCTAACAATCCCCCACAAATCCATATAGAAATGCTTCAGGTTTCTCATCATGACTTGTTTTTCAAAGTCGGTACCCTTCCGGGTTTGAACCCTCCTAAGTCCCCTACTTCGATGACTACCGGATTCAGATGGAATGTTTCACCTTGAATCTTAATCCGTTTGATGTAATCATGTTCCATAGACGACGACAAGTCAAAGGCTATGGTGCCAATCTACGGCTTTGAGACATTAATGGTCTTGTCTCGATCCTGTTCGTCGAATGCTTCAAGGAATAACCCTTTCCTCTAATTGCGACCACACAATTACATTCGCTTAGCTGGGCATCTCCAGAGATGTACTGCAACCATCTCGTCAAATGACTTGACCCCATTCAGAGTTACAATAACTCTTGCTATCTAGCAGTATCAGTACCTTCTAGGTTTTCAGGGGATAGACTCAGATACAACAGTATCATCTATGTAGCAAAGGTACTACAAATTCATCCTTACAGCTTGTTATTACCACATTGAATACACTTCAAGGGATCTCCTCTCATGTGTATTGGGTTCCCACTGATGATGAACTTTGATGGGTCGACAGCCCCATCCCCAACCTCGACTTAATGACCACTGCAGGTTCCAGTCCTTTAGTTAAAGGATCAGCTATATTATTCTGAGTTCCTATGAACTCTACAACAATAATCCTATCAGACACTAAACCCCTAATAGACTTTAGTCTAACTTGGATGTGCCTCTTTGTTTTAGCATTATACTTCTTACTGCTAATCTTATCGATAGTTGTTTTACTATCACAATGAATAGCAAATGCCGGAAGCGGTCTGCTTACTACAGGTATCGCAGACATAAGTCCATGTAACCATTCAGCCTCCGTCCCCATGGCATCAAGCGCACACAACTTAGCCTCAAATGTAGACCGAGTTACTATAGTCTGTTTGGTCGACTTCCAGGATATTGTTCCACCTGCTAAGGTGAACACGTATCCAGTCACTCCATTGGAACCAGACTTCTTAGCTATCCAACTTGCATCACTGTACCCTTCAAGCACACCAGGAAATCTCCTATAGTGTAAACTAAGGTACATTGTGCCTTTTAGATATCTAAGTACTCTATCAAGAGCATCCCAATGAGTTCTGTTTGGACAGCTTGTATATCTAGCCAACTTAGACACATAGTATGTAATATCCGGTCTAGTACAGTTAGCAAGATACTGCAAACTCCCTATAATCTGAGAATACCTTAACTGAGACACAGGTACTCCTGAAGTATTCTTAACAAGGGCAACTTTAGGATCATAGGGTGTACTAGCGATTCTACACTGTGAATAACCATATTTCTCAAGTATAGATTTCTCTATATAACGAGACTGCAATAAAGTTATTCCCTCAGCTGACTGCGTCAGCTTGAGACCAAGAATCACACTAGCCTCACCCATATCCTTCATTTCAAAATGCCTTTTCAAGAAAGCTTTTGTCTTGTTAATAATCTCAATATTGGTTCCAAACAGTAATATGTCATCTACATATAGGCACAAGATAACACACTCACTACCTTTAACTTTGGTGTAGACACACTTGTAACTCTCATTAATATCATAACTGAACGGCACTATAGTTTCATCAAACTTTTTATGCCAATCCCTAGGAGCTTGTTTCAAGCCATAAATGGATTTGATCAACTTACATACTTTCCTTTCGTTACCAGATGCAACAAATCCCTCAGGCTGATCCATATAAATCTCTTCTTCAAGTTCACCATGAAGAAAAGCTGTCTTTACATCCATTTGATGGATGATAAGACCATGTACGGAAGCCAATACTACAAGCATTCGGATTGTTGTCATTCTAGCTACTGGAGAGTATGTGTCAAAGTAATCAATGCCCTCCATTTGCTTAAAACCCTTAGCTACCAGTCTAGCTTTGTACTTATCTATTGAGCCGTCAGGGTTCAACTTCCTTTTAAAGATCCATCTGCACCCGATAGTAGAACATCCAGGAGGGAGATCAACTAACTCCCATGTTCCGTTAGAAACAATAGAGTCAATTTCACTCTTTACAACGCCCTTCCAGTGCCTAGACTCTGAAGAATCCATAGCTTGTCGGAAAGTTAAAGGTTCGTCCGAGTACAGTGATCACAGCAATCAGAATACTCAACTTCGACTAGCACCTCAGTCTCCAGAAAACCCTAAGTAACATAAACTATAACAGGAGGAGAACAGAGAGTGTAGAGAAGAGAATGTGGAGTGTGGTCACTGAAACCCAGCAGCTTAGCTCTCTATTTATAGGAGAGGCCAAACGTAACTGATGCCACCCAATTAATATTGTAACTCCCATTCCAATTAATTAGAATGAAACGGTCGATTTAATATAATCAAAACGACTGATTTCATATTAAATAAATCGTAACAGTTACATATATATATTATCCACACATATCAATTTTTATTTTAATTATACGATTATATATATATTATCAAATTCTGTCCAGGACCCAACATCAGGATCTAGTACCGTCAGGACTTGAGGTACTGATAGTATTTGATCAAGCATCAGGATCTGGTAGTACCTTCAGGATTTCATCAGGACTTGGTCCATCAATATTAGATATTTATTCTAATTAAAATATATTTAAACACATAAATAAAATCCCTCGCCCAGGTCGCCTCGCGTACGCGAGACGCCGAGACATTCGCCCAAATTGCCCTTCGACCGAGCCGACCCGAGTCGAGACGAGACGTGACGTGGCGAGGCGGGCGGCGGCGGCGCGCGTGTGTGTGTGTGTGCGCGTGGAGCACACAGTAACACCATGCACCATCATACACCTTAGTAGTTGTACACTACCCATGTGTGTGATTCTATATAAAGCCAACAACCCCCTTTATTTATTTCAATGTGGGACAAATACACATTCTCATTTTACAATAACTCTTGCTATCTAGCAGTATCAGTACCTTCTAGGTTTTCAGGGGATAGACTCAGATACAACAGTATCATCTATGTAGCAAAGGTACTACAAATTCATCCTTACAGTTTGTTATTACCACATTGAATACACTTCAAGGGATCTCCTCTCATGTGTATTGGGTTCCCACTGATGATGAACTTTGATGGGTCGACAGCCCCATCCCCAACCTCGACTTAAGGACCACTGCAGGTTCCAGTCCTTTAGTTAAAGGATCAACTATATTATTCTGAGTTCCTATAAACTCTACAACAATAATCCTATCAGACACTAAACCCCTAATAGACTTTAGTCTAACTTGGATGTGCCTCTTTGTTTTAGCATTATACTTCTTACTGCTAATCTTATCAATAGTTGTTTTACTATCACAATGAATAGCAAACGCCGGAAGCGGTCTGCTTACTACAGGTATCGCGGACATAAGTCCATGTAACCATTCAGCCTCCGTCCCCGTGGCATCAAGCGCACACAACTCAGCCTCAAATGTAGACCGAGTTACTATAGTCTGTTTGGTCGACTTCCAGGATATTGCTCCACCTGCTAAGGTGAACACGTATCCAGTCACTCCATTGGAACCAGACTTCTTAGCTATCCAACTTGCATCACTGTACCCTTCAAGCACACCAGGAAATCTCCTATAGTGTAAACTAAGGTACATTGTGCCTTTTAGATATCTAAGTACTCTATCAAGAGCATCCCAATGAGTTCTGTTTGGACAGCTTGTATATCTAGCCAACTTAGACACAGAGTATGTAATATCTGGTCTAGTACAGTTAGCAAGATATTGCAAACTCCCTATAATATGAGAATACCTTAACTGAGACACAGGTACTCCTGAAGTATTCTTAACAAGGGCAACTTTATGATCATAGGGTGTACTAGCGATTCTACACTGTGAATAACCATATTTCTCAAGTATAGATTTCTCTATATAATGAGACTGCAATAAAGTTATTCCCTCAGCTGACTGCGTCAGCTTGAGACCAAGAATCACACTAGCCTCACCCATATCCTTCATTTCAAAATGCCTTTTCAAGAAAGCTTTTATCTTGTTAATAATCTCAATATTGGTTCCAAACAGTAATATGTCATCTACATATAGGCACAAGATAACACACTCACTACCTTTAACTTTGGTGTAGACACACTTGTAACTCTCATTAATATCATAACTGAACGGCACTATAGTTTCATCAAACTTTTTATGCCAATCCCTAGGAGCTTGTTTCAAGCCATAAATGGATTTGATCAACTTACATACTTTCCTTTCGTTACCAGATGCAACAAATCCCTCAGGCTGATCCATATAAATCTCTTCTTCAAGTTCACCATGAAGAAAAGCTGTCTTTACATCCATTTGATGGATGATAAGACCATGTACGGAAGCCAATGCTACAAGCATTCAGATTGTTGTCATTCTAGCTACTGGAGAGTATGTGTCAAAGTAATCAATGCCCTCCATTTGCTTAAAACCCTTAGCTACCAGTCTAGCTTTGTACTTATCTATTGAGCCGTCAGGGTTCAACTTCCTTTTAAAGATCCATCTGCACCCGATAGTAGAACACCCAGGAGGGAGATCAACTAACTCCCATGTTCCGTTAGAAACAATAGAGTCAATTTCACTCTTTACAGCCCCCTTCCAGTGCCTAGACTCTGAAGAATCCATAGCTTGTCGGAAAGTTAAAGGTTCGTCCGAGTACATTGATCACAGCAATCAGAATACTCAACTTCGACTAGCACCTCAGTCTCCAGAAAACCCTAAGTAACATAAACTATAACAGGAGGAGAACAGAGAGTGTAGAGAAGAGAATGTAGAGTGTGGTCACTGAAACCCAGCAGCTTAGCTCTCTATTTATAGGAGAGGCCAAACGTAACTGATGCCACCCAATTAATATTGTAACTCCCATTCCAATTAATTAGAATAAAACGGTCGATTTAATATAATCAAAATGACTGATTTCATATTAAATAAATCGTAACAGTTACGTATATATATTATCCACACATATCAGTTTTTATTTTAATTATACGAATATATATATATTATCAAATTCTATCCAGGACCCAACATCAGGATCTAGTACCATCAGGACTTGAGGTACGGATAGTATTTGATCAAGCATCAGGATCTGGTAGTACCTTCAGGATTTCATCAGGACTTGGTCCATCAATATTAGATATTTATTCTAATTAAAATATATTTAAACACATAAATAAAATCCCTCGCCCAGGTCACCTCGCGTACGCGAGACGCCGAGACATTCGTCCAAATTGCCCTTCGACCGAGCCGACCCAAGTCGAGACGAGACGTGACATGGCGAGGCGGGCGGCGGCGGCGCGCGTGTGTGTGTGTGTGCGCGTGGAGCACACAGTAACACCATGCACCATCATACACCTTAGTAGTTATACACTACCCATGTGTGTGATTCTATATAAAGCCAACAACCCCCTTTATTTATTTCAATGTGGGACAAATACACATTCTCATTTTACAATAACTCTTGCTATCTAGCAGTATCAGTACCTTCTAGGTTTTCAGGGGATAGACTTAGATACAACAGTATCATCTATGTAGCAAAGGTACTACAAATTCATCCTTACAGTTTGTTATTACCACATTAAATACACTTCAAGGGATCTCCTCTCATGTGTATTGGGTTCCCACTGATGATGAACTTTGATGGGTCGACAGCCCCATCCCCAACCTCGACTTAAGGACCACTGCAGGTTCCAGTCCTTTAGTTAAAGGATCAGCTATATTATTCTGAGTTCCTATGAACTCTACAACAATAATCCTATCAGACACTAAACCCCTAATAGACTTTAGTCTAACTTGGATGTGCCTCTTTGTTTTAGCATTATACTTCTTACTGCTAATCTTATCAATAGTTGTTTTACTATCACAATGAATAGCAAACGCCGGAAGCGGTCTGCTTACTACAGGTATCGCGGACATAAGTCCATGTAACCATTCAGCCTCCGTCCCCGTGGCATCAAGCGCACACAACTCAGCCTCAAATGTAGACCGAGTTACTATAGTCTGTTTGGTCGACTTCCAGGATATTGCTCCACCTGCTAAGGTGAACACGTATCCAGTCACTCCATTGGAACCAGACTTCTTAGCTATCCAACTTGCATCACTGTACCCTTCAAGCACACCAGGAAATCTCCTATAGTGTAAACTAAGGTACATTGTGCCTTTTAGATATCTAAGTACTCTATCAAGAGCATCCCAATGAGTTCTGTTTGGACAGCTTGTATATCTAGCCAACTTAGACACAGAGTATGCAATATCTGGTCTAGTACAGTTAGCAAGATACTGCAAACTCCCTATAATCTGAGAATACCTTAACTGAGACATAGGTACTCCTGAAGTATTCTTAACAAGGGCAACTTTAGGATCATAGGGTGTACTAGCGATTCTACACTGTGAATAACCATATTTCTCAAGTATAGATTTCTCTATATAATGAGACTGCAATAAAGTTATTCCCTCAGCTGACTGCGTCAGCTTGAGACCAAGAATCACACTAGCCTCACCCATATCCTTCATTTCAAAATGCCTTTTCAAGAAAGCTTTTGTCTCGTTAATAATCTCAATATTGGTTCCAAACAGTAATATGTCATCTACATATAGGCACAAGATAACACACTCACTACCTTTAACTTTGGTGTAGACACACTTGTAACTCTCATTAATATCATAACTGAACGGCACTATAGTTTCATCAAACTTTTTATGCCAATCCCTAGGAGCTTGTTTCAAGCCATAGATGGATTTGATCAACTTACATACTTTCCTTTCGTTACCAGATGCAACAAATCCCTCAGGCTGATCCATATAAATCTCTTCTTCAAGTTCACCATGAAGAAAAGCTGTCTTTACATCCATTTGATGGATGATAAGACCATGTACGGAAGCCAATGCTACAAGCATTTGGATTGTTATCATTCTAGCTACTGGAGAGTATGTGTCAAAGTAATCAATGCCCTCCATTTGCTTAAAACCCTTAGCTACCAGTCTAGCTTTGTACTTATCTATTGAGCCGTCATGGTTCAACTTCCTTTTAAAGATCCATCTGCACCCGATAGTAGAACACCCAGGAGGGAGATCAACTAACTCCCATGTTCCGTTAGAAACAATAGAGTCAATTTCACTCTTTACAGCACCCTTCCAGTGCCTAGACTCTGAAGAATCCATAGCTTGTCGGAAAGTTAAAGGTTCGTCCTCGACATTGTAAGTGATAAAATCACTTCCAAAATCCTTGACTACCTTTGCACGCTTACTCCTTCGTGGTTCCTCTACCTCCTTAGGAGTAGAGCTACTACTAGGTTCAGCCCCCACATTTGTCATCTTTTCCACATGATCAGGAATAGAACTTGATGTGTGAGTAGGATCTTCATTAGAAGTATCTTGAGGCATACCAGTCTTCATAGGGTAAACATCCTCAAAGAATGTAGCATCACGAAACTCAACTATCGTGTTTGCCACTATACCATCTATGTCAGATTTTAACACTAAAAATCTCATAGCTTGAAAGGCAGAGTGTATTAACTTGTAACACTATAACTAATGTAACTCAATTAAACGAAAAGATACTTAACCAGAAGACAATCAAGAACAAGAAGTCACAAGGAATCAACACTAAATGAAGACAAGGTAATTGATACAATTGAACATGTTAACTATGATCAAGCCAAGAAGAAATCATTGAGAGAAGTTCAAGTCAAAGTTGTTCAGGCCTCAGTGATTTGAGTATTCGAGATTCAAGATCATAACTATCAGTATCAACAAGACCAATTGATTTCAAGTGAACAAGAAGGAAAGCAAATATTGGAAAGCCAAGTTACTAAGTGAATATGGTAATTTATTCAAGAAGCAGAAACACTATCAAGACTAGTCACTTATGAACCAGACCAGTGCATCAAGTGTCAGGACATTGATAGCAAGTTTATGTCAGTAATAAAGATCCATGTTCAAGAGCTTGTAGAAGAACAAAGAAGATATGAAGAAATCACAAGCTCAAGATGTGCATTGAAGTTTCAAGTTGAAGACCAGAATATTTTCTAAGTAAGAAATGTTCTAGATGGCTAAGTCGAAATTCTCAAGTAGAAGTTCTACTTAGAATTTCGAGATGGCTAAGTAGAAATTCTCAAGTAGAAGTTCTACTTAGAGTGCAGCTTCAACATGACACATGGCATCTTCTGATTGGCAGATTTCCAAGCTTTCAAGATAAGACAAGATTTATGTGGACATCATTGGGACACGTACATCTTAGTCTTTGAAGACTACAGGTCATAGATTACATGTAGTATAAATAGAAGCACTTGTGTAATGTTTTAGTTAGTGAGCAATATTGAGAAAAACACAAGAAAAAGAGAGAGAGTATTCACAGAGCTTAGAATCATTCACTTCTCTCTCAACTTCTGTTATACTTTGTAATGAATGTTGTAGCAACCTTTTCAAGTTATATATAAAAGAAATATATTCCTTGAATCTGTGTGTTCATTTATTGCATCGTATTTATTGCTACTCATAATCGAAAAGTTGTATTCACCCCCCCTCTACAACACATTTGGACCTAACAATTGGTATCAGAGCGGTTGTTTGACATACAAAACATAGATCCTTGTGTTTAGTAGAAGAATCGTGAGTTTTCATTTTCTAGATCTACTTTTCATTTTTTCGAAAAGTGAGCTTTAATTCGTTACCAGTGAAAACTCATCCGGGAAAAATTATTTAAATACTCCAGGTGTGATTATTTGGCTTGGGTGTATTTTAATTAATTTTTGTGAATTAATCTGGGTTCATTAATATTTGGTGTTCTTGAGTGTTCATCATTTGTTCTTATCAAGAATATAACCCAGCAACTTTTCAATTTCCTTTTCAAAAAAATTATAGTCAAAAAGGTGTTTTTGGTACTTTTGATTTGATTATTATTTCTTAGCCGAAAGCAAAAGAAAGTGTACTCAGTGCTTAGCAGGTGGGTTAGTCACTTTCGGTGTGTAAAGTAATCAAAAGTCAAAAAGGGTGTTTTAGTGGTGATATTGTTTATTCAACATTAAAGTAATCTGCAGAAGAAAAATTATTCTAAGGACAAAAGTTCTACATAGAATTTCTACTTGAGATTTTCTACATAGAATTTCGACTTGGACAATTTCTACTTGGTGAATTTCGACTTGGACAATTTCTACTTAAGAGAAATTTCGACTTGAGCAAAAATTTCTACTTAGAGAAATTTCGACTTGGCAGAAGTTCTACATAGATATTCTACATAGCCTAGTCTTGGGTACTTAGAAATTTTTAGTGACAAGATTTGAAATGGCTCCTAAAAATTCTTTCAAGATCCCAATGTTCAACCGAGATCACTATGAAGAATGGGTTTTCAGAATGAGACTCTACTTAGAGAGTATTAACCCTGAGTATCTGGAAGTCCTTGAAAAGGGTAAATTCGTTCCAATGAAAGCTATTCCTGAGCGTACGGAAGGAGAGGAGGTTATACCTGCTCGGTCTGAGCCCAAAAAGGCAGCGGACTTTACGGATGCTGACAAGGAGCAAATAGCTTATGATACTGCAGTAAGACAAACCTTGATGGAATCTCTTGATCATGAAATGTTCAACATAGTCAAAGGTTTGAATACAGCAAAGAAGATTTGGGACAAGATAGAAGTTGTCATGGAAGGATCTGCAGAGGTTAGAAGCAACAAGACACTTATACTCAAGATGGAGTATGACACCTTTAGAATACGAAAAGGAGAGAGCATAACAGATGTCTACCTACGATTCAGTCAGTTGGTATTGGATTTGAATCTGAGAGGTGTTACTCTTCCCATGGTTGAAACCAATACAAGATATTTGAGGAACCAGCCAAAGAGCATTGAACATAGAGTCTACGCAATCAGAGAAACCAGAGATTTGCATACAACTTCTCTGGAAGAATATTATGGAATTCTGAAGACCTATGAGCTGGAAACTCTTCAAGATCAAGCATGGGACAATGATTCAAAGGGAAAAGAAACTGCATCAGGATTAGTTGCTGATGAGGAAGAGTCTAAGAAGGCAATGGTTGCAGCAAAGCCTAAATCATCACCTGCACCTCATCAAGTTGATAATGATGACGAGTGCGCATCCAACAGTGATGATGACTACTTCACCCAAGAAGAGCTGGACAACATGGACGATAGTGTCGTGGCATACATGGCAAGGAAGTTCAGCAATATGAGATTCAGAAAGAGCAACCGACCACAAAGAAATTCTTCATCTTATTATCGGGCTGCTAAGGGTGGTGGTAGTTCATCAGGCTACAAAAGCAAAGGCAAGAGTACCAGCTACAAATCTCCGTTGGATTTCAAAATGAAGTTCAATTGCTATAATTGTGGTGAACCTGGACATTTTGCCTCAGACTGCAAAAAGCCTAAACAGACTTATCCAAAAGAGACATTTGAAGCCCTCAAAAGCAAGTATGAATCGCTGATGAAAGAAAAACATGGTAAAAGAGCTTTAGTAGTAACAGAAGGAAGAGCTTGGGATGATTCAGATGAGGAAGAGGTTACTCATGTAGCAAACTTTGCGCTCATGGCTGAGACATCAGAGGAACCAGAGGTACCAGTTCTAACCCTTAAAGTAGAAATGTCTATTGATGATTATAAGGAACAGAATGGGGCTCTTAGCGAAGAGATCTACATGTTGTGCAAAAGCCTAGACACTTCTCAAAAGGAACAGAAAACACTTGTTGCCAAAAGCAGAATGCTTGAGGCAAAAGTGGAAGAGTTAGAGGCTGCTTGCACTGTAGATACTTCTCTAAGAGATTTTATTAAATCTTTGGAACACAAGCTCGTCCTTAAGGAGGAAATAGAATCATGTTTAAGGAACAAACTAGCTGAGTTAGAAACTAAATGTGAAGCTTACAAACTAGCTGCTAGTAAAGTGTATGTAGATAATGATGTGTTTAAAAAGATAACTGGAGTGGGTGTAGGACTTGATTATTCTAATCTTTCTAAGAAAGATGGGAAGAGACCTATAGACACTAGTTCCAGTGACCTTAAAAATGATATTCCTAGCATTTTTAAACCTTCTGTCAAACCAATCTACAAACACCTTGTTCCTAGAATAGAAGAAGAAGAGACTGAATTGATAGCTAGATATGAGATTGAGATGGAAGATCGTCAGAAAGCACAACCTATAACTCCTATTAAACAAGTTAAAATCAATTTTCCTAGTGATGAATCTAGACTAGGAATAGGAGCTAAGGCTGTTAAACAACAAGGGAAGAAAGGCATAAAAGAGGTTAAGGCTGAACGAATAAAGAAAGCATGTTATCACTGTAAATCTACTGAACATCTTTCTTATGCATGCACTGCTACACATGCCATGCCTGTCACACATACAATGAATAATCTGCATCAGAATCATGCACAGTGTGGTCAACCTAATTGTATGCCATGCACTTTTAATGTCATGCAAACTTTTGTGAATTTAATGAATGCATCTAGCCAGTCATGCTCAAATACTGCTGCTAGTTCAAACAACAAAAAGAAGTTTGGGAGAGCCAAGACTGTCAGTCCTCCTAAAGTTAGGAGTGACAAACCTTCTCCTAGGACTGATAAATATGTCAAGTCTGAGAAAGGAAAGGAGGAAGTCGAAAGCTCTAGTTATGTTAAGAAAAGTGCATCTCCCGTTGTTAAATCTGTTGATTCTAAATCTTATCGAAAAGCCGGGCCCAATCAAAGTTGGGTTCCGAAGAAAGTCTAACCAATCTGTCATTGCAGGGCATTAAGCAAAAGAGAAATAAAGTTATATGGGTGCTAGACAGTGGAGCATCGAGGCATATGACTGGAGACAAGTCCCTGCTTACAGAGTTGGTTATGAAAGCTGGCCCTTATGTTACCTTTGGAGATGACAGCAGAGGTGTGACAAAGGGATATGGCAAACTGAAAACTGGCAATGTCATCATTGAAGATATTTCCTATGTTGAGGGATTAAAGCACAATTTGTTGAGTATTAGTCAATTCTGTGACAAAGGTTACGAAATTGTATTCAACAAGAAAGGTGTATCAATCACTCACATCAAGGAAGGTAAACTGGCTTTGAGAGGAGTTCGAAAGGCAGATCTTTTTGTTGCAGACATGGATTCAGCAAATCAGAATCAAGTTACCTGTTTCTACAGCAAAGCTTCGGATGATGAAAGCTGGTTATGGCACAAAAAGTTATCTCACTTAAACTTCAAAACGATGAATGCTCTCGCGAGGCGAGAATTGGTGAGAGATCTACCTCAAATGGAGTTCGCTCCGAAAGGACTCTGTGAAGCCTGTGAAATGGGAAAGTCGAAGCGAGCCTCGCATAAAAGCAAAGAAATTTCAAGTATCACTGAGCCTCTGCAACTTCTTCATATGGATTTGTTTGGCCCAGTGAATGTCCTATCTTTATCTAGGAAAAGATATGCATTGGTAATCGTGGATGACTTCTCCAAGTATACATGGGTATTGTTCGCAATGACGAAAGACGAAGTACCTTTCTTAATCATTGATCACATCACTCAAATTGAGAATGTTTCAACACTTACTGTGAAGACGATTAGATCAGACAATGGCACTGAATTCAAAAACGCAGTGCTAAATGACTTCTGTGTATCTAAAGGAATACGTCGTCAGTACTCAGCCCCGAGAACTCCACAGCAAAATGGAGTAGTTGAAAGGAAGAATAGAACATTGGTTGAAGCAGCAAGAACTTTGTTGTGTGATTCGAAACTTCCTCTGTATTTCTGGGCAGAAGCAGTGAGTACCGTGTGTTACACTCAAAATCGATCCTTGATCATAAAAGATAAAGAAAAGACACCATGTGAGCTAATGAACGGCAGAAGACCAACAATCAAATATTTTCATGTATTCGGAGCAAAATGCTATGTACTTATAGATGATGAAAATCTAGGCAAGTTTGCAGCAAAAGCTCGTGAAGGAATATTTGTTGGTTACTCCACAGATGTGGTAGCAGCTTATAGGGTGTTCTTAGTAAATGATCGAAAAGTGACTGAAAGCTACAACGTCAGATTCGACGATACCAAACTCTCATCAATTTCAAGAGATTCTAATGAACCTGAGTCCCTAAAATTTCAGAATCTGGACTTAGAAGATCTTGAAGATGAACCTGAGTTGGTTGTCCCATTAAATGTTCCAAGTGTACGTGAAGAACCTGAGTCTAGTGAACAAGCTAATTCTACAAGATCAGGAGAGACATCTTCAGTACGAACCGACAACAACTCAGGGGGAGTAAATAGCAGCTCAAGGACTACTGTTCAAGGCTCGAATCGAGTTGACTCTAGTTCTGTAGGAGCTGGCACTAACTCAGGGGGAGTTAGTGAAAGTATTCAAAGTAGTCAGCACCACAATTCAGAAAGTCATGCTGAATCATCAAGACAATTTCCAAGAGAACGGGTATGGAATAGAGACCATCCGTTTGAATTGATTATTGGTGATCCAGATGCTGGTGTGTCTACTAGAAGAAATACAAGAGCTGACCTGGCTAATATTTGCTTATTTTCTGGGTTCTTATCCAAGCTTGAACCTAAAGAAATAGAAGAAGCTCTTGGTGATGCTGATTGGGTGATTGCAATGCAAGAGGAACTCAATCAGTTTGAAAGGCAGAAAGTTTGGAAACTGGTACCCCGACCAAAGAACAAATCAGTTATTGGAGCAAGGTGGGTATTCAGAAATAAAATGGATGAAAACGGACTTGTAACACGAAACAAGGCTCGTTTGGTTGCAAAAGGTTATTCTCAGCGAGAAGGAATTGATTATGATGAGACCTATGCACCAGTTGCAAGACTTGAGGCAGTCAGGATGTTTTTGGCATTTGCAGCACATAAGAACTTCAAAGTTTTCCAGATGGATGTGAAAAGTGCCTTCCTGAACGGAGAGTTAGAAGAAGAAGTGTATCTGGAACAGCCGCCTGGCTTCATTGATCCAGAACTTGAAGATTTTGTGTACCTTCTCTTCAAATCAGTCTATGGCCTCAGGCAATCCCCAAGATGTTGGTATGAAACCCTATCTGTATTCTTAATTGAAAGTGGTTTTACTAGGGGAGTAATTGACAAAACATTGTTCTATAAGAATGTGAAGAATGATCTAATACTTGTTCAAGTATATGTGGACGATATTATCTTTGGGTCATCGAATGAGCGCTTGTGCGAGAAATTTGCTAAGCTAATGCAAGACAAATACGAGATGAGCATGATGGGAGAGCTGTCCTTCTTCCTTGGGTTACAGATCAGTCAGAGAAAAGATGGTATCTTTATCTGTCAATCCAAGTACGTTAGAGATTTACTCAAGAAGTATAATCTAGAAGATGCATCAGCAGCCAAGACTCCCATGGCAACAGCCACGAAGCTTGATGAAGACAAATCAGGTAAATCAGTTGACATCACAAGCTATCGAGGTATGATTGGCTCACTTCTTTATTTAACTGCAAGTAGACCCGATATAATGTTCGCGACTTGTTTATGTGCAAGGTTCCAAGCGGATCCTAGAGAATCACATCTCATAGCCGTCAAAAGAATTTTTAGGTATCTCAAGGGCACACCAAATCTAGGAATTTGGTACCCAAGAGATACAGGTTTTAATCTAATTGGCTATACGGATTCAGATTATGCAGGTTGCAGGATTGATAGGAAAAGCACATCTGGTGCTTGTCAATTTCTTGGCAGAAGATTGGTGTCCTGGCAAAGTAAAAAACAACATACAGTATCTACTTCTACTGCTGAAGCTGAGTACATTGCTGCTGGAAGCTGTGTATCTCAAATACTGTGGATGAGGAACCAATTGAAGGATTATGGCATGGAGCACAAGAAAATTCCAATTATGTGTGACAACACAAGTGCCATTGCCATAACCAACAATCCTGTAGATCACTCAAGAACAAAGCACATCGACATCAGATATCACTTCATAAGAGAACATGTCGAGGAGGGGACTGTGGAGCTACATTTTGTGCCCACAATGCAACAAATTGCAGATATATTCACCAAACCTCTTCATGAAGTAACATTCAATAGGTTGGTTGGTGAATTGGGAATGCTTAACACAAGTTAGTAAAGCCTTCTATCTGTAAAATCCATGGTTATGTTGGTATATGCAAGCTATTTAATCATTATGTGTTTAGACTTTAAAATGCCTAATTAATGATTATTATAGGATGCATATAGTGTGATTTTGCATGAATTCAGTGTGTTTTAAGTGTCTTTTATAGCACAAATCTGTGAATTTATGCTTCTTAGATTGCATGAACATAGGGGGAGTTAAATTCATAATATTCTAAATATTGCATGATTTTTAGATGAATTTACCTGTGTTTTTCATGTAATTAGAGGCCTTAGAATTATCAAGGAATGTTTTAATTATGTCATATATTAAAATCCTTGAATTGATATTTATATTAATTTGACAAAATTAATTGTTGAGTTTTTCAAAGAAAAATTGTCAAATTATTCTAAGTATCTTCAAAATTTCGAGTTAGTTACTATCTCGAAACTCATCTAGAAATTCGACTTGAATTTCGATTTGAGCTTCCAGTGTGAAGTTTTGAAAATTCTAAGTCTGGGAAGAATTTCGAGTTAGACTCTATCTCGAAATTCAACTCGAAATTCGACTTAGAGTTCGACTTAGAGTTACCAGAGTGCCTATTTATTTATTTTTCAAAATATTCGAGATAAAGTCTATCTCGAACTTCATCTCGAAATTGAGATGTGGTTTCCAGTATTGGGGATATTTTGAAATAAACTGAGAATAATTTCGAGTTGTCTGCTAACTCGAACTTTATCTCGAATTTCGAGATAGTTTTTATTGCTGATTTTGGCTAAGTGCTAAAATTTCGAGTTGACACCTATCTCGAACTTTATCTCGAATTTCGACTTGAAGTTCGAGATAGAGCTCAGTTGTGTTAAGGGGATTTATTTCGAGTTATCTCCTAACTCGAAGTCTATCTCGAATTTCTACTTGAATTTCGAGATAGATTTCCCTAGTAATGTTGGTAGTGTGTGCTGTTTACATGGTCTTACATGGTCAATGGTTCAAGTTTTTCGAGTTACAGCTATCTCGAACTCTATCTCGAAGTTCGACTTAAAAAAAATTCGAGATAGACTTCGAGATAAGACTTCGAGATAGAGTTCTCCCTGTGTGTACTTAAAGTTTTCATGATTTTTAACAGGGACAATGTAGTCATTTCACAGTAATGTCTATATATACATCTTTAACTCGATGATTTCATTTCACTTTTACCTAATTGAGTTTTACAGCCGCACCATATATACAGGCGATTTCATAGATACAACCATTGATTCGTGATTTTTGTGACAAATCTCATACGGACAACGAATTAATGCCCATTTTTTGACTGCTATCATTTGTGTGTTACTATTAATCTCTGTTCTTGTGTGTTTGTTGGTTCATCTTTCTTGATATATATATATACACGCGTATATACACACAAAAGTTAACAGATCTGTTCAAAAACGGTTTTACACACAAACACTTCACTGTTAGTGGAGAGTTAATCATTGGCTTGAAATTTGCCTTCCATCAACTGGTAATTGCATCCCGTAGTTTGATTTCTCAAAGAGGAACTTTTGTGTTCTTGATTAATTAAAAGGGATTTAACGGTTTCTTCTAAAATTCATTGTTTTAATCCCGTAGTTTAATTTTTCTGAAAAAGGGACTATTGCTGTTCTTGTTAAATTAAAAGGGATAAAACTGTTTATTATAAATTAATTGTTTTTCAGAAATTAAATTTGAAATTTCACATCTTTTTCAAGAAAAACTTTTAATTAAAATGGCTCACCAATTTTCACTTGCCAAAAACAATTTTTATAATATTTCTACGGAAATTGGTGATCAACTCCCGCGCTTTAAGTCTTGGATACGATTTCTAAATTTGTATTCCAAAGCTAGCACTGCTTTTACGGCTAAACCTACACTAGTGCATGATGCTTTACAGCAATTATGGACTAGTGCGGTTTCTTTTGGGAGCAAATCAACCCCCTTTGGTTTCAGGTTTACCTTAGCGGGTCAGGAATATGTGGTGACTGAACAAATTGTTAACAAGGTTCTTGGATTCCCTGTTAAAGATGCTTATGATCCAGAACCTACAGCTGCAGATCGCCTCAAATTCTTTGAAGAAATAGGGTGTTATCCTCCGACTGGCCGGATCACTGGAAACATCCAAAAACAATTTCTTCATGTGGAATGGAATTACTTTTTCGAGGCCATCACAAGATGTTTTCGGGCACGAGAAAGTGATTACCATCAAATTTCCATTCCCATGCAAAACCTCGGAATTGCCCTAGCAAGAGAGCTGGATATCAATTATGGACGAATAGTTCTCTCTGAGATAGTGGCTGTGATGGGATCTCCTGCAAGCAGAGACCTCAACACCACAGATGTTGTCTGCTGGTTTCCTCGGTTCCTACAGATGCTGATAAATGGTTTAGTACCGAAGGATGCTCTTGCAGTTAGACGGAGCTTTGCCAGTGGTTCATCATCTGCACCGCTAGGGATGGGCACTAAGTCACTTTCAACAGTTGAAAATCAGGATAAACATCATGGAAAACCGATGTCTGTTCCTGAAACCTTACAAATGTGGCTTACATATGATGAGGGAGTTACTACCTTGATGGACTTCTCACAAGCTTCATCACATGCTCAGAATCGGTCTGCTCATGCTGAGGCATTTGAAGCGATTCCTGATGAACAAAGCGGAGACGAACAAGGTAATGAATCAGGTAATCTCTCTCGACACTCTACTCATTCCTATGTTTCTGATTCCCAGACCCAAGAGACTGCTAGCCCGCAGGATCTATCCCAGGGTGAGAGCTATATTTCTAATTCTATATCATCCCAGTCACCGGAATCCAAACAGCCAGCACAAGTAAATGTAGGACATGATGAGGAGAGTGAACCCGAAGAGCAGCAACTTATTCGCAAGAAAGCCAAAATTTCCCATGCTGCTACTTCTAAATCTCAGTCAAACCCTAGAGTGTCACACGCAACCACTCCACCTCACGAGAGTGGTTCACCCCTTGAACAATCTGCACATAGGGATTTTGATTTTGATGATGATTTTGTACCTCTTAAAGATACTGTTGCTTCAAGAGGACATGAAGCTTTAAAAACTTCAGTCGTACCTTCACCGGTACGTACTGATGCTACAAAGAGGATCGGTTCTGATGTTGTACAAGAACACTTTGTAGCCTCTCAGCCTGAGATTCCACCTCAGGAACAAACAGCAATTGATCCCATAACTGCAAATTATATTTCTTATCAAGTTTCTGCAGGTACTTCTTCATATTTTGGATCAATTATTGAAGACATACACGAGCGTGAGACAGGGAGTGTGTGTGAGAGGTTAGGGAGAGAGGGACCTTCTTTTTTAAGGCCCGAAACCGAGCGCCAAATACCAACAGAACGAGTATTAGAGCGAGGTCACCTAAACCAAACACCGTCCCTTAATTCTGAAAATCTTGAATCTCGTTTGTCTTTTATGGAAAATCAAATGAAGGAGTTTGGGCAGTCAATGGGGCAGTTAGGGATGAATGTTGGAGATAATCAAAGGGCACTTGACGACTACGCAGCACGAATGGCACTTCAAGCTTCAGCTTTTACTGATTTGAAAAATCAAGTAAATGACATGGGCCATGCTGCTGGTGTCTTGGGAAACACCCTGAATGACAGGATGGGAGCAATGGAGTTTACAATGGATAATCTGGCTGTGGAGATAACCAGAGTTATGTACGCAATCAGAAGTTTTGTGCCCCCGGAATGTTTCGCGCCGCAACAACCTCCCCCCGATGCTGGTACAGGTGGTGCTAGTGGAGCAGGAGCCTATGGTTCCGGGTTTGAAGATTTTGATACAGCTGGTGGATCTGGAGACCAGGGTGGAGTTCAGGATAACTCACCTAAGGGGGAGAGTATAAAGGAGACGAGACAGCAGGGAGTTCAAATCGAAGAAATTCAAGAACATGCTGATCTTGTAAAAGAAATGGAAGTTGAGCCGTCCATTGATGAAGAGGCTCTAAGAAGGAAAAAGGGTAAGGCAATAGCGATTGAGCCAGATGAGCCATTCGTTGATCTGAGTCATCAAGAAAAAGTACAGGAGGTACTCGACTCAGATTCCGATATGGAAGACGCACCGTTGAAACATGCTATAAAGAGATCATTGAAGGATCAAGGTGGAGGTGCTGGAATGTCGTTCGGATTGCCTGAAGAAATTACTGTCGATGAGGAAACCCTTGAAGCTCAACAGTTAGCCTTGGATCAAGCTGAGTTCTTTAAAATGAAGCAAATGCAAGGTCGTGCTGCGTTTCAGGAAAAGAAAGCGGAGCTACAAGGAAAGCAGTACGATTATGAGCTTGCAAGGCTAGCTGATCCTCAAATCGATCTGGACAATAGAAGGATAGGGAAGAAGTGGGATGACGCAAGAAAGATTTTGACGGGACCATGTACAAAAGGAGAGCATAACAAGGAAGCAGATGATCTGTTCTACCAACTAAATTTGCAGAATCCAATGGCGGCTGACTACATAAATGCTTTAAAGAGATTAATTTCTAAAGTCAGGGTTGGATACAATTCATCGCAAAAGGAGTGGCAGGTTGTTTTGTCTTTCACAGAAGGAGCCCCGATGTCTTTCATGTATGTAGATGATCAATTCATGACGAGAAGATCTGCATCAGAGTTGTTCTTGCTAGCAACAAAAATTCAATACTCTCATTCTGAGAATCTAAGCATTCTGTATAGGGATCAGTTAATGCGGCTAGCAGAGGACAAGGGTCCAGAATTCTCAGCATATCCAAATGTTGTCCGGATGGTGGTTGACAGTAAGTTGAAGAGGGTGAGCCTGGAGGAAAAGGAATTAATGGAACTTTCAGTGGAATCTCTTAAGGCCGTCTGTAGGCAGATGATGGGTAAGGGATTCGCTTCTGTGCTTAAAGATAATTCAGTGAAGACCATTGAAAGTGTCATACTAAAGAAGAGCAATGAGGTGTGGAAGTGTGATGTCATTGCTCCGAACCCTCTTGATAATGTGAAGATTGAACCAGAGCTGATAGAGAGGAATTGGAATATTCTTCAAGCAATGAAGAATGTTGATGAAGCTCTGAATCTTCCTACTGGAGAACTGGAACAAGGAGAGATAAGGGAGGCAGTTGGTGTTCCAGGAAGAGACAGCGTATACTGGATACATTCTTTTGCTGATAATGCAGCTGACGCCTTAGTATTCATAGATGCAGACCAGAAGCAAACACTCTTGCATATGAGTAGAGACTGGCTGAAGCAGACTCAAGATGCTGCATTTCTAGAGAAAGTGTTATATGTGTTCAAATGGGAAGATGTGGAAGTTAAGTATGTGACAGAAAAGCAGAGACTCGTGAGTTACCTATCTGATGTAGTAGTGGAAATGAAGCGATTGGAGCGAGATGCGGCTAGTGTCCACAATACTAACCGTGTCATAGGCTATCCCAAAATGATCTACTGTCAGTTTAAATCTGATAAAACTCATAGGAAACCTCGGCTTATCATGAAGAAATTTGAGGAAATTCCAGAGATCAGAACTACTCAGGAGGTGGACAAACTCAGAAGGCTTTTCAAACATCCTTACCCAGAACCCAGGAACCCTCTAGAGATGGAAGCAGTAAGTTTGTTGAATACTAGGTGGACGCAACTTCGTGATCCAGTATATAAGAAACAAAAGCAGCAGGAGGAGAAGCGCAGAAGGCAGAAAGAAGAAAAAGATCAAGCTGCTGAAGCTAGGAAGAGAAAACGGAATTAGGGTTAAAGGTCAGAGTGGTGTGAACTTGAAGTTGGAAAAACTTCATGTCTTTCGGTTGCTTTAACTCACTTGAGGAAAATTCATCTTAGAATGAATCCAATAAGGTGATATAAGTTTGACTAAAAGATATGAAATAATCCAGGTGATAGGAATCATTCAAATGATCTTTAATTCGAGGTTCGAATTCTGTTTCTAGTTTAAGTTCTTTGTATTGTTTTCATGTACTTGTAATTGTATATTTTTCAAGACTGTAATGTTAATTATCTTTTCTCGTCTCATTGTTTAGTTGAGTTATCCTTCATTAATTTGAATGTCATTGTTAGACAATCAAATTGGGGGAGATTGAAAGGCAGAGTGTATTAACTTGTAACACTATAACTAATGTAACTCAATTAAACGAAAAGATACTTAACCAGAAGACAATCAAGAACAAGAAGTCACAAGGAATCAACACTAAATGAAGACAAGGTAATTGATACAATTGAACATGTTAACTATGATCAAGCCAAGAAGAAATCATTGAGAGAAGTTCAAGTCAAAGTTGTTCAGGCCTCAGTGATTTGAGTATTCGAGATTCAAGATCATAACTATCAGTATCAACAAGACCAATTGATTTCAAGTGAACAAGAAGGAAAGCAAATATTGGAAAGCCAAGTTACTAAGTGAATATGGTAATTTATTCAAGAAGCAGAAACACTATCAAGACTAGTCACTTATGAACCAGACCAGTGCATCAAGTGTCAGGACATTGATAGCAAGTTTATGTCAGTAATAAAGATCCATGTTCAAGAGCTTGTAGAAGAACAAAGAAGATATGAAGAAATCACAAGCTCAAGATGTGCATTGAAGTTTCAAGTTGAAGACCAGAATATTTTCTAAGTAAGAAATGTTCTAGATGGCTAAGTCGAAATTCTCAAGTAGAAGTTCTACTTAGAATTTCGAGATGGCTAAGTAGAAATTCTCAAGTAGAAGTTCTACTTAGAGTGCAGCTTCAACATGACACATGGCATCTTCTGATTGGCAGATTTCCAAGCTTTCAAGATAAGACAAGATTTATGTGGACATCATTGGGACACGTACATCTTAGTCTTTGAAGACTACAGGTCATAGATTACATGTAGTATAAATAGAAGCACTTGTGTAATGTTTTAGTTAGTGAGCAATATTGAGAAAAACACAAGAAAAAGAGAGAGAGTATTCACAGAGCTTAGAATCATTCACTTCTCTCTCAACTTCTGTTATACTTTGTAATGAATGTTGTAGCAACCTTTTCAAGTTATATATAAAAGAAATATATTCCTTGAATCTGTGTGTTCATTTATTGCATCGTATTTATTGCTACTCATAATCGAAAAGTTGTATTCACCCCCCCTCTACAACACATTTGGACCTAACATAGCTGTAGTGGTCTCAAGATAGCCCAGAAAGATACAATCAACAGTCTTCGGACCTAGTTTCTTTCTCTTGTGTTCAGGGACAAGTACCTTAGCAAGGCACCCCCACACACGAAGATACTTAAGACTAGTCTTATTGCTCTTCCATAACTCATAGGGTGTCTTATCCATGTGTTTCAGAGGGACTCTATTCAGAATATTGCAAGCCGTATTCAGAGCTTCTCCCCACATGTATTTAGGCAACCCAGAATTAATAAGCATACTATTAATCATATCTTTAAATGTTCTGTTCTTTCGCTCAGCAACCCCATTAGACTCAGGTGTGTATGGTGGGGTAACTTCATGAACTATACCATTGCTTGCACAAAATTCATTAAAAGCGTTACTCATATACTCACCACCTCTATCAGATCTCAACCGTTTAAGTACCTTACTAGCTTGTTTTTCTACTTCAGTTTTATATATAATGAATTTACTAAGTGCTTCATCCTTATGTCTAAGTAAATAAACATAACAATATCTACTACTATCATCTATAAAGGTAATGAAGTATCTAAACTGGTCCTTAGTCAACACATCACCAAATTCACAAATATCAGTGTGTACTAAATCTAACATGTCTGAATCCCTAACAATATTATGAAAAGGTTTCCTTATTGTTTAGCAGACACACACAATTGACATTTAGAATTCTTTTCTATAGTGTGTTTTGGAATCAACTCTAAGTTCATCATATTTTTAAGAGCACCAAAATTTAAGTGACCAAGTCTAGCATGCCATAAAGTTGAAGATTCAACACAGTTAACAGAAGGAGTAATATTATTCAAAGAACCCAAAACGGGCTCAGCATTTATTAAAAATAAACCATTTGACAAGTAACCCTTGCCAAAGAAAGTACCAGTATGAATAAGAACTACTTTATTACATTTGAGAGAGACTTCAAAGCCATTAGCTATTAAACAGCTTCCACTAATTATATTTCTACGCATGTCGGGAACATGATGCACTCTCGTCAGGGATAGAATACGACCCGAAGGAAACTTCAAGTCCACGTTTCCTATTCCATGTACTTGAGCGGCACTTGCATTCCCCATCATCACTGTCAAGCTATGACTCTGTTGATAAGATAAAAATAAACTAATGTCAGCACAAATATGCACATTAGCTCCAGTATCAATCAACCATTCATTTGACAGATAAGTGGAAAATAGTACAGGGTTGTAGGTAACATACCGGTCCACGTTGGTTTCAGAATCCAAAGCCTCACCAACAACCATGTTCGCTACAGGCCCACTTGAGGTTCCAAGCACAGCATTCGCTTGAGCTACAGCCTCGGCTTTCTTTGCTTTCTTTGTAGGGCAGTCCTTACTCCAGTGCCCAACCTGCCCACAAGACCAACATGGTTTGTTTGCCTTTGGTTTCTTGGCCTTATCCTTGTCACTCTTAGGTTTATTACTATTACCCTTCTTAGAGACAGCCTTCCTTTTCTGTCCTACATTTGCTACATTTACCTTCGAACTTTCATGCTCAGTTGGCATCACATGTCCCTGTTTGGACTTGTGTTGTTCTTGCACCGAGATGTCCAGCATAAGGTTGGTCCAGGTGATCTCTCCTTTCTGTCTTTTCAGGGAGAGAGAGAACTCTTCCCAAGACTTTGGGAGCTTTTCAATCATACTCATCACCTTAAACTTTTCGGGGAGGTCCATTCCAGACTCCTTCAAAGCATGCACTATCATCTCGAATTCATGCACTTGCTTAGTCATGGACTTACTGTCCACCAGCTTGAAATCAAGGAACCTAGCCACAGAATACTTTTCCAGACCTTGTGAGTCAGTATTATGTGTCTGGTCCAGCTTCTCCCATAAGAGTTTTGCGGTGTAGGCATCAGAGGAGTACACATCAAACAATGTGTTCGTGAGAGCAGCCAAAATGGCCGCCCTAGCCACCCCATCCTTCTTAGCCCACTTCGCAAAACCCTTAACTGATTCAGCCTTCTCTTGATCCACAACCGGCTTCTCATATTCCACAACAGGCCACAAACCCTTTACATTCAATAACAATTTCATCCTTTTCTGCCAACGAGAAAAGCCAACGCCCCCATTGAACTTCTCTGGCAAGCCAGTTAATTCAACGGATTGTGGAAAACTATAAGTGGTCCAATCAATGACCCCAGCAGATGCAACCGAACTACCACTAGCAGGAATTTCACTCTCGTTAACCATTATGCTAAATACTATATAACCGATTATCTCTTCAAGAATGTTGGAAATATTAACTAATACAGCAACATAGAGGCAATTATATATCGTATTTAACAAGCCAAGGCCAAGCAAACAATTAACGAAACAAAACACGAAGGTATAAAGCATGCATATCAGTAACTGAAAGAACGAAGGAAAGTCAGAAAACATACCAGTAGCCATAGCTATATCAGTATGTAAAACAAGTAAAACAAACAGCTGAGTCATCAGGATTTGCTCGAAGTCCTGACTGCTCTTGAAGAGATAATTGCCCCCACTTTCAACTGTGTTGGGATGCTTGCAACACCTCTCCCAGGATAAAACAGCTCCGAGTACAGTGATCACAGCAATCAGAATACTCAACTTCGACTAGCACCTCAGTCGCCAGAAAACCCTAAGTAACATAAACTATAACAGGAGGAGAACAGAGAGTGTAGAGAAGAGAAGAGAATGTGGGGTATGGTCACTGAAACCCAGCAGCTTAGCTCTCTATTTATAGGAGAGGCCAAACGTAACTGATGCCACCCAATTAATATTGTAACTCCCATTCCAATTAATTAGAATGAAACGGTCGATTTAATATAATCAAAACGACTGATTTCATATTAAATAAATCGTAACAGTTACGTATATATATTATCCACACGTATCAGTTTTTATTTTAATTATACGAATATATATATTATCAAATTCTGTCCCCTTCGACCGAGCCGACCCGAGTCGAGACGAGACGTGATGTGGCGAGGCGGGCGGCGGCGGCGCGCGCGTGTGTGTGTTTGCGTGGAGCACACAGTAACACCATGCACCATCATACACCTTAGTAGTTGTACACTACCCATGTGTGTGATTCTATATAAAGCCAACAACCCCCTTTATTTATTTCAATGTGGGACAAATACATATTCTCATTTTCAAGCTCTTTCAAGCTACCCACTTCAACTCTATTTCTCTATGGGTTTCACTAAGAAAATTACTTAGACCTGTAGGAAATCAAGCTAGTTAATGTAGGAAATCAAGATAGTTAATATTCTTAGAATTAGTCAACCTTTCCTATTATATACTTTCCTGTTATACTAGCAAGATTAGGGGCTTAATTGATGTATGATGTATATATATATCCTGTATACTCACTACTCAGTGGTAATTTTATCAGAGAAAATTGATTCTCAATTTCTTCATGGTATCAGAGCTAGAAGCTTCAAAATTGATAATTCTCTAGTTAAACTTTGTCCTCCAAAGCCTCTGCATAGTAGTACTTTCTTCTCATCTCTTCTCCAGGGAGTTTGTGCATCCTCCAAGCACTAAACTCCAGCCTCATTCAAAGTCAGCCTAGCCACGTGTGGAAGCCTCTTGTGATCTGTTTGTTTAGGTTTTCAACTATGTCTTTTGCAATCTCTAGCACAATATTCAGCCGTGTAACACTACCTATCATCATCTTTGTTCTCTTTTTATGGCAGAAAATAATTCTACAAAACATATCTCTTTAGTTGCACAACAAAGCAATTCTCGAGCTCTCCAGGTTATTCAAAGCCTTCATGCTCCTTGGATAGTTGATTCCGGTGCTTCTGACCACATGATAGGTGACATATCACTATTTTCATTTTTAAGCAAATGCTCCGATGATAGAAGTGTTCGCATAGCTGATGGTTCATATTCGAGAATAGACGGTATTGGAACTGTAACTATCACACCAAATATTGTTTTGAATTCTGTTCTATACGTTCCCAAGCTTGATTGTAATTTAATTTCAGTGAGCAAACTGAGCAAAGATCTTAATTGTGAAGCCAAGTTTAATAATAAGTTCTGTGTGTTTCAAGATGTGGAATCAGGGAGGACAATTGGCTATGCTGGGTTCAATAAGGGTTTGTATATGCTAAAAATAAAAACCCCAAAGCCTGGCCATGGAAGTCATTGTTTTCTCTCTCTTACTTCTGTAAATCAGTCTAATAGAATCAGTGCTATCACACTATGGCATTATCGTCTAGGCCATCCAAATTTCATGTATCTTAAACACTTATTTCCATCCTTATTTGTCAATATAAATCCCCAGTCTCTCAGGTGTGATATTTGTCAATTTTCAAAGGACTCTCGTCACTTTTATGCCCCAAAACCTTATCAACCCTCTCAACCTTTCTCACTCATTCATGGGGATATCTGGGGACCATCCAGAATTCAAAATATTAGTGGGGCACGTTGGTTCTTGCTACTAATTGATGATCATAGTCGCCTAAGTTGGACTTTTCTTATGAAAGAAAAGTTTGAAACAAGTTGTATCTTTCAAAACTTCCAAAAAATGATTCAGAACCAATTTCAAACAAACATTCAGGTTCTAAAAACGGACAATGCCCGTGATTTCTTCAATTCAGTTCTTGGGTCATATTTGCAATCAAATGGGATTGTTCATCAAAGTTCTTGTGTCAACACACCACAACAAAATGGTGTGGCTGAACGCAAAAATCGTCACCTACTTGAGGTAGCCCGATCCTTACTTTTTTCATCTCATGTTCCAAAAAGTTTCTGGGGTGAAGCAGTTCTCACTGCCACATATCTCATAAATAGAATACCATCACGAGTGTTAAAATTTAAAACCCCGTTGAAAATTCTCCTCAAATCATATCCTCACTCACATCTTGTGTCTCAAATTCCTCTACGGGTCTTTGGTTGCGTTGCATTTGTCCATGTTCATACCTCACATCGAAACAAATTTGATGCTCGTGCCATCAAATGTATCCTTCTTGGCTACTCATCCAATAAAAAAGGCTACAAATGTTATTGTCCTGTTTCAAAAAAGTTGTTCAACTCTATGGATGTCACTTTCTTTGAAGAAAAGCCTTATTACACAAATTCTGCAGTTCAGGGGGAGAACCATAATCATGAACTGCAAAATTGGGATTTTTCCTCTCTTATTGACCATGTATCTGTTTCTCCTTCAACTAGTTCTCCAAGCAACGCCATTCTTCCTGAAACATCAGTTCCTTATGTTTCACATACTCCAAACTATTTGATCAAACCACGTGAGCCAAGAAATTCTAATCCAAACTCTCAAAGTCCTGTCCACATTCTAATCGAAGAGGTCCAACCTAAGCATTCAATCGAGTCAGACAAATCATCAACTCCTAATCAAATTTCTTCAAGTAGCCCTGTTCATATCCCAAGAAAAGAGATCTATGTTTATTCAAGGAGGAAAAGACAACCAGAAAACAATGAACAAACTACTACTGGAACTCAGCAAGGTCAAGAATATGATCCTATCCCATTTATCATTGATCAAACGCAGGAAAATAGCAGTCCTGAACCTATTATGGAAGAAAATTTGTCAAACGATTTGAGCATACCTATTGCTCATAGAAAAGGCGTACGGTCATGCACTCAACATCCCATTCAGAATTACATGAGTTATTCCAAATTATCTCCAACATATAGAGCTTTTGTTGCCTCTCAGGACCAAGTTCGCATTCCCAATTCAGTCCAGGAAGCCTTACAGATTCCTGAATGGAAGGCTGCCACGATGGAAGAGCTTAGGGCACTTGAAAAGAATAAAACATGGGCCCTCACTGATCTTCCTCCCGGCAAACGCACAGTTGGGTGCGAATGGATTTTTTCTGTCAAACATAAGGCAGATGGTAGCATTGAAAGATACAAGGCTCGCTTGGTGGCTAAAGGATTCACTCAATCCTATGGCATTGATTACCAGGAGACGTTCGCTCCTGTCGCTAAGTTGAACACCATCAGAGTCCTCTTGTCTATTGCAGCAAACAAAGAATGGCCTCTGTTCCAACTAGACGTAAAAAATGCTTTTCTTAATGGTGACCTACTTGAAGAAGTATACATGGATATTCCTCCAGGATTTGAGGACAAATTTACAAAGGGAAAGGTGTTCAAACTCAAGAAATCCATCTACGGCCTAAAACAATCTCCTCGAACCTGGTTTGAAAGGTTTATCAAGGTTCTGAAGAGAGATGGCTACACTCAGTGCCAATCATATCATACTTTGTTTATAAAACACTCTACAAGAGGAAAACTAACAGCATTGATAGTTTATGTTGATGATATTGTGATTACAGGAAATTACATGGAGGAAATTACTCATCTCAAGCAACTTCTTTCTAATGAATTTGAGATTAAGGATCTCGGACAGTTAAGGTACTTTCTAGGGATGGAAGTAGCAAGATCTGATGAAGGCATCTCAGTCACTCAACGAAAATATGTACTTGATCTCTTACAAGAAACAGGGATGATGGGGTGCAAGCCAGTTGATACACCAATGGATCCTAATACGAAACTTGGAGCACAAAAAGATGGAATAAAAGTTGATCGAGGAAGGTACCAATGTCTCGTGGGAAAATTAATTTACCTAACTCATACTCGGCCTGATATAAGCTTCGCGGTAAGTGTTGTTAGCTGGTTTCTCAATGATCCCTTAGAGGAACACATGGATGCTGCCTACCGAATTCTTAGGTATCTCAAGGGAACACCAGGAAAAGGGATAATGTTCAGAAAAACTGCTCATAGGGATCTAAAATTTTTTACAGATACAGATTGGGCTGGTTCCCTCACTGACCGAAGATCAACTTCTGGCTACTGTTCCTATGTTTGGGGAAATCTGGTATCTTGGCGCAGTAAAAAGCAACAGGTGGTAGCTCGCAGCAGTGCTGAAGCAGAATTTCGAGCCTTAGCGCATGGAATTTGTGAAGGAATATGGCTGAAACGCTTACTTGATGAACTCAGAGTTAGGCTTGAATGTCCGATAAATATTTTCTGTGATAATCAATCTGCCATAGCAATTGCAAAAAATCCAATCCAACATGAAAGAACTAAACATATCGAGATTGATCGTCACTTTATCGGTGAAAAGATTGAAGACAAGATAATTGCATTGAATCATGTTCCATCGAGACAACAAGCAGCTGATATCTTAACCAAAGCCCTTCATCGTCCTAATTTTAATGAACTCAGCTCAATGCTTGGAATGATCAACATATATCTAGCTTGAGGGGGAGTGTAGGAAATCAAGCTAGTTAATGTAGGAAATCAAGATAGTTAATATTCTTAGAATTAGTCAACCTTTCCTATTATATACTTTCCTGTTATACTAGCAAGATTAGGGGCTTAATTGATGTATGATGTATATATATATCCTGTATACTCACTACTCAGTGGTAATTTTATCAGAGAAAATTGATTCTCAATTTCTTCAAGACCCATATATGAAAATTTAAGTCCTCATAGCAAGGAATAATTTCCAATCGTTAAAATCCGGAATTAACATCAAGAACATAAAATACTTATGCTCCAAAAACTCCATTTTCTAACAATTTCTGGGTCAGAACTTGCAGCATGTATTTTAGAGTTTGGGAATGTACATTGGGGCTGTGATGCTCGGACTCGCCCCTAGACCCCGCCGTACCCGTGTCGACACGACACGACACGGATACCGACACGGAATCCGGATCGGATCCGTCCGGTGGAAATGGACTCGCCATCGCCGGCGACTGAATTCCGGCGATTCAAACTTCCGGTGTTCCATGGGCATAGTACAGTATTAACAACGGTGTTGATATGATTGCAGGAGTGATGAAGAAGAAAAGAGGAAGAAAGTGAAGAAGAGAAGAAGAAGAAGAAGAAGAAGAAGAAGAAGAAGAGGAAGAAAGTGAAGAAGAAGAAGAAGAGCAGATGTTTTGTATCTATTTGTATCTATATGTGGCTGCTGATGATAAAATAGGCAACTAGGGTTAACAAATTTGGGCCTCGATTTTTAACACACAAGCCCAATTACTTTCAAAAAAAAAACACACAAGCCCAATTTTTTTTAACGTTGATTTGTAAAAATGTTTGATTGTTTAATTAATTTATTTTTTTGAAACCAATGTTTGATTGTTTAATTATTTAAAACGATGAGCAGTTTCAATTTAAATATGAATTTATATTTTAATTTGTTAGATATAATTGATGTGATTTAATGTCAGTGTTTAAGTGTTACAGGTAAAGAGAGTTTAACTTGTTATTGAAAGCAGTTGTAACAGAGTTTGAGTATACGCTGATTGCTGGAAGCGCAAACGCTGACAGAGGAAAGCGTAAACACTGATAGCTGAATACATGGAAGCGCAAACACTGTTAGCGTGGAGAGAACAGAGTTTGCTAAAGTCTGTCTACTGGGAGCGTCTACAAATCAACAGAGTTTGAAGATTAATTTAATATTAATATGGAAGCGATATCTTTGAAGATTGGATAGCTGTCAAAGAGATTGAGTTGACTTAGAAGACGTGTAGCAATCGTAATTGATATCAATTGTATAGCTTAATTTTAGGAGAATCAATTTACGATTGTACGTAGCTGTATATCTTATAAATACAGTTAGGTTAACCCTAGAAGGGTATCCATCGTGAACGAATATCATTCTTGTAACCTAAGCAGCTCTCTGTGATACTTTACATCACCGAGAGAGGAATTATTAATTCCAAACAGTTTTAAGAGTTAAAACGTGTGTTCTTGTTACTTATTCACACAGTACTTGATTATATATTGTGTATTCGACCTAACAAGTGGTATCAGAGCTAGGTCGCGGGTTCGAATCCCATTAGGCGCAGTGTTATCGCAGAAGACATTTGTGCTGTCACGGGGTAGTGGCGGGCAGATGCTGGGGGGGGGGAGATTGTGGCATGGCCAGCATCTCCCTAAATCGGACCGTGGCGCTATGCACTGTTTAAGGATAAAGGAAATAAGGTTGTGCCTTGCTACAAGCACCGGGGCTTTTAGCGCAGTGGTAAGCGCCTGATCCTAACATAATTTTCTAATTAAATTTAATAAAACATAATTTTGACTTTTGGCTAACCAATACACTTAAATATTTGTCTTAATTTTTTTATATAAATTGATAATATAATACGATTTTAAATTGTGAAAGTAATTCTTTGAAAAAAAAAAAGTAGAAATGGAGTTTATAGAATGTAACTTATTTTTTAAGAAAAACATAAAATTTTAAAAAAAAAATAAAATTGCCGTGTCCATATCCCAGTGTCGGATCCTTATTCAACGTGTCCCCGAGTCCTTGAATTCAGAATTTGAAGGATCGGACCCTCCGACACGTGTCCGTGTCGGATCCTTCCAAAAGAGTCCGAGCATCTTAGCATTGGGGAACCCCAGTCGTGGAGTTCAACTGAATGACTTCTATGAAGTGCAGAAGGATTGAGGATTGAGAATTCGTGACAATAGCTATGCTAGGCTGCCATATCCAGGATAGTGTGATTAAGCTTTGAGTTGAATTAACAGGTAAATCAATCACAGAAGTAGGATGTCTACTGAAACTGTGACATTTACTAGAAACGATATTGAAAGATTGCCAATGGTAGAAGTGGCAAGGAGAATAGGAGAATAGGATATTGTTTGTTCATTGACTGTGATAGTTAAGACATTCATTGAACTGATGGATATTGTTTGTTCGCTTCAGCTATGCATTGGAAAGGAGAATAGGAGATCATTTTATGAAGTTCTAGACCAATAATTAACTGAAGATGCTGACAAAGAATGAAAGAAAGTTAAATGATCGTAGTTATAAAAATTGCAACGGCACATTGAAAGTAGCCCCGAGAATACACCATCAGTGGGGCATGTCTCCAATGCTTTGAAAAAGACTGGGTCTTGCTACAGACAGCACTTTTAAACATGACCACTGGAACTAAGCTCTGTTCAAAAACTGGCTTCCAGTCTCATTGGCATACTTACACGTCTTTCACAAGACGGGCATTGGAAGATTATATTTATCTGATTCCAGATTTCAGACAGTACAGGCCATCAGCAAAACAAAGTCTAATGTAAGAGGCCTTGTGAATCATAATTTTCTTCGCAGTTTTTACCGTGTAGAATGCCTTTCATCTTCCACTTATTGTATAATGTCGACGAAGTGATTGCTTAGCTTGGTTGAGTACCAGTTGTTTTTGTTTGTTGATCTATCTCTGTCTACATTGTACTGTACTTCTGAAAATAAATCGAATCTGTTCAATGAATGTCTTAACTATCACACTCCAATAATGAAATTAATGTACTGTAGATGTGTGCACAAGATAAAAATCAAATTTGTGCCTCAGTATTTGATTTGATTTCAGATTTGATTTTTAGTGTATAAGAGAATGATTGCCAGCCACAACCAGCAAAGCCTGATACCTGAGACAATACTGAGGTGGGTCACTACACCCCCCCAAAGTAATGCACTCATTGTACCTGTTACATTGTGAAATGCCCATTTTTGGAGTTGTTACCCTTTTACAGGTAAACTTGTCCTCTAAAGGCTCACACTTGAGAATCGAGGAGTGTCGAATTGTGTGAAAGGTGCTCCTAGTTGGTGAGGTCTAGAGTTCGATTTTCATCTCTTCTCCTTTTATCCTCGGTCTTTTATTACTACTAGTTAAAGATGCAACGAAATTCCTTTGATCTTTTTCCGTTAACACATTGAAGCTCGGTATCGTTGTAACAAATTTAAAAATCAAGTTAATTAGATACGCAGTTTTTATTTTCAAATTCACAAATCAATATTTGTTCTCGGAAGTATTCGTTAGCTAATTTATCGGACCTTTAAATGATGTTTTTTTTATAAAGCCAAATGGAGTCTCAGTAACTTGTACAGTGATAGTTTGTAACTCTGGAGAATAAGGACATATATTACTCTAATAAAGAAGAAAGCGAAAGAATTGTTCTTGTAGTACTTGTACGAGACAACCAAGCTGGCAGCTAATAAAGAATCACAATAATTTGATGGGTCCTGTTAGACATGGCCATTTTTACATCTGGGATATTTCAGATATTATTTTTTAATGATGCAGATTTTTATCTTTCTGTGTGCTCCATTTTTCTGGAATGGGTGACAAGTGCAGGAAGTAACAAATGTTACTAACACCCTGCTCCCGAGTTTTAAAAAGGAACGAAAGCAAGTGAAAGTAAAAGCAAATAAACGATAAGCATAACAAGAACATGTGCTCACTTAACTGGAATTCACCTAGGCCTTGGACATGGTGATTTACAATTTAGCAATGAAAAAAAACAAGTAGTCTGAAGCCTTAATTGTTTGCTTATACCGATAGTAGAAATTTTATGAAAATGAGGCAGATGAAGACATTCCAACTTCATTCTTTTGAACAATCCTCAGTCGCTTCACGCGATCTATGAATTTCCTGTTCAGAATCATTAAGCGAAACCAGAATCAGCACCGAATAAATAACATAACGTAAAAAATATCGTGTAACATAAAAGGTCTTTTACCTCCAAGGGACATCGCCAACAGTCCTCCATTGTTCATCTCTATCTTTATAAAACAAGCAAAACTCTGATGCAGCATGAAACAGATGCAATCCTGATACTGAATGTTTCCCTGGACAACGCAATTTGAAAAATATTGATAGGTGAAGCAAATTAGTAGAAAATAGTTAAGTGCATGCTTAAAAATTTTCATACCGAACATGTCTTCAAGTTGCATTGCAAGACTGGAATAATCCGAGTGATCAAACAAACATACTTTTCGACCAACGACTACACCGTCCATGTTAACCTTAACATACTCGCACTGTGATTTGCTCTGAACTCCATCAGTGTCTTCAGCAGAATCGTAGGTTACATTTCTTGTGAACTCATAATTTGAACTTCTAAGCTGTGGATGCAGTTGTTGCCAGTCTATCAGCTCTCCATAATCTTCCAAGGTAAAAACATTCAAATGTTAATATTAACTCGGTGAAATTAGAAGAATCTTTACCATCTGAAACAAGAACATAATTAAAGTACTTGGCAAAAAAAAAAAAAGAACATAATTAAAGTACAAATAAAAAGAAAAATATTTTGAATGAAGAACGTACCATGTGGTACGGATGGATGATAAGCTTGAGGCTGCAATGTTTTAAGACTGAGACCCAAGTCAATCATGTTACCATCTTCTTTCCCTTGATAATACACAGAAGATAGACTTCCATGGCTTACAAAATAATCTGAGGTGTTTGAGTTCATCTCACTGAATCTGCAAATTGATATCAGTAAATCTGAAATATGGGCTTAACTGCAAGTTCCATACATATTTATACAAAAAAAAAAAAACATACGTGACAATGTCTCCGGAAAAATAAACTTTATTTTTATAAACGTAGGACCAAAACGACGTAGTCTTGATCTTAATTTTCTTCCCCACACCCTGGGTCCGTCCTAGTGTGACATGAAAATAGGAGAAACGTGATGTGCTAAGACAAATATGCAAAGTAGAAGTGGGGAACATAGAAAAACAAGAACAACTTTTACCCCATTATCAATCATTGTAAAGCTAATTAGAGGTTAATAATTCTGACAGCATTAACATGCAAAGAGGAAGAAGAGATGAGCAGAGCAGAGAACAAGGAATGGGCTTAGATTATCCCAGCTAAAAGTAGATTTGGATTTTGCCACCCGACATAGTTACAAAGATCTTTCTAATCATCTTATGTTCTGACACTGATCGAAAACAAGAAGACAGGTCACCATAATGATAGTTAAAATTCTTGGACCAACATATGTACTACAAGTCTACAACTATGAAATTTAAAATAATTGCCAACCATATCAGTATTTACTAGTACAAGAAGAGAATCAAATTTCCATTGTGGCTGCTTTTCAAAGTAAATTTATCTCCATGTACTAGAGAAACAGAAGACATTCATTATTTTCTTGTCACAATTGCAACTGCTGTGACTGGTTATCACCGTATCCTTGTAGCTTTTCGAGGATTCACATGCGAGTTGATGTGATCGTAAGACAGGCCGCTCGGAATACCATATTAAATCACTAACTCTACCGTTAGTTCTTATGTAGTAAGGTGTTAAGAGAAGGTGCCATGGTACCTAAATCTTATATTATTAAAAACAAAAAAAATTGTTGAACTGATCTACTATCAGCAGCTCTCTGTGGTCTCAATCTGGAATACAGGTTGTAGGCTGCCATCCTCCACTTATTCACTACAATTAGACTTTTTACACAATTTGAACTAGTTTTTGAGTTCGAATAGAACAAGTTTTTTGGTTCAGTGAGCTAATCAAGCCATTCCAAGTTTTAGACGAGTGTGATTCAATCTTAACTTGCACTGTGATTCAAACTTGCACTTAATTATGCCTCCTATGTTCATTTAAGTCTGGTAGCAGATTCACCTAAACTCTGATAAAAGTTTTCCAGTTCAGGTTCATATCATTTCAAAGAGCTACATAAAATTTTTTGTTTAGCAATATTATCCAAAACTACACGATTGTTCAAACAAAGATGATATATATAATGCTTATGTCTAACACAATTCAACATTTTTTGACTAGAAATTGATGTACTATTTGGTTGTAAAGAATTAAATAAATTATGGAATGAAAAATTAGGAAGAGAATAACACATGGGTAGAACTCGAAATAGTCAGCATTGGAAAAAAATTATAACAAGATCCAACTAAATTAGAAAATTGAAAGAGAACTTGTAACAGGATTCCTTAACTAGAATTGTAAGAATAAAATAGAACTTACTGATAGTAATCAAACATTACAAATGTTTCTTATCAAACTGAGACGTCATGTTAGGCATTCAAATCAAATATGAATGTTAAGAGGACAGCAATTTTGCAGATTAAAATATATGAATAATCAAAAAGTAAAACTCAACACTTAGGTATATGAACTCAATGCATGATTTAAACACAGAAGACAATTCGGAACTGGGCAACTGTGAACTGACATGAGCTGGGTCCATGCATGACCAACAAAGTCATGATTCATGAACAAAAACTTCAAGTTTGAAGATAAATTTACCGAAAGAATACTAGAATGTAGGACCTGTGTGGAAAGGTAGATAAGCATGGCACGAACAATCTGAAGATGGTCTGGATTTTCTGAAACAACCAAACATGTAACTTTGAGGTCACTGCCATGAACAAGTATTTCAATGTTACAGTAAAAATAAACACCTAAATGCATTCTACTCAAAATCTAGATTTTAACAAAGCACAAAAACTGAGACAGTGCCAGTCTATAGAGAAATCTGGCTTGATTTAAGCCTACCAAATTCTACTCTTTTGAGAAATATTAATAAATAGGGAAAATTAATTCAAAGGTCTCTGAACTATATGTTTTTTATTGTCTAGGTCCCTGAACTATATTTCCCAACATTGCGATCCCTAAACTTTTAACTTTTCTAATTTGCATCCTTCTGTCAAATTGGAACGGAAAGATGCGAATTAGAAAAGTTAAAAGTTTAGGGATCGTAATGTTGGAAAAAATAGTTCAAGGACCTAGACAATAAAAGGCATATAGTTCAGGGACCCTTGATTAGTTATCCCTAATAAATACAGGATATTAACGATTTGTCTATTTATGGCTCGAAAATCCTTGAGGTATTGCTTCTTCTGTGTGTTTCACTTAAGCCTATCCTTTTTTCGTTAAAAATGGGTAGTTTTAACATTTTTTCGTTTTATCACATAATCCTCTCATCTTAATTCCTGTCTTGCATCATTTTGAATTTGTATATCTCTGGAAACACACCAAGGAAAAGGGCGAGAGTTTTTGTATAATTTTATAATGACAAATTCTTACAATACGATTCGCGGTTTTCATTATAATTGCTAATTTATTGCACTGGAGGTGAAAAGATTAAGGACTTTAAACAATCTTGTATGATTTACTTTTTAAGCCTTGTATTATTTCTTGCCATGTGTTCTTGAATATAGATTGTTTACTGTTAGATTGTCAAGGTTAACTTTGCCTGCCTTCTAATATTTTAGATAAAATAAAAGATATGAGTAATTTGTGAAATTATTTTCAGTTTAGTTATTGTTTGCACTCTGCTTCCTTTTGTTTACTGGACCGCTAAGTCTGAAAATGTTAAAAGTGCCAATTTGCCAATGACTAACAATTAGTTGTATGGCATTTGTAATATAACATCTACTCTAATCTCCCATTCCTGATAGATCTACTTGGCAAGACTGTAAACAGATGTAAATAGCTGCCCAAATCACGGCTGTATATTTGTTATATCTAGATGTTAATAGATGTTAGAGTTTAATATTTTAGGCTAGTCATATTTGAAGGCTTGACATTAACAAACATGTATGTAAGCCATGATGTCATTTGATTGTTTTGTAGCCTATAAATAAGGCATTTGTTTGTTGTAAATGATAAGCTTAAGTGCTCCTATATCAACTCTATTATGGTATCAGAGCCTGGTTCATATACAATATAAGATTGTATCGCAGTTCCGTCTGTTTCATCTCTTAGGCTTGCGAGACATTTTCAATCTTCAAATTTTTCTTCTTCACACCTCTAAAATGGAGCCACAACAGCATAGGTTGGCTATAAAGTTGGATGGGAAAAATTACTTTCTATGGGCCTCCTATTTCCAAAACTTTCTGGAGGGTCAAGATGTCCTATGTTGATGGCACCACTACCAAACCTGCTGATAAGGAAGCTAGCACCACTACCAAACCTGCTGATAAGGAAGCTAGTGCAAGATGGGTGATAAAAAATGCCAAGATTAAAACTTGGTTCATGGAATCTGTGGACAATTCCATTGCTGTCAATCTCAGCACTTTAAGTACAGCACATGCGATGTGGGAGTATCTAAAACGCATCTACAAAAAAAGCAACGAGGCAAGGATGTACCAGCTTGAACAAGAGATAAGTAATTTAACCCACGATTCTTGTGGTATTCAAGAATTTTATTCTGCGATGATGTTACTTTGGAATGAAATGGATATGATTGAGGATACCATTCCAGAGGCTGCTTTAGACACTGTTGTAAGGCTCAAACAAAAATCTCGTGCTCGACAATTTTTGATGAAACTACGACCAGAATTTGAACCTGTTCGTGCTGCAATTCTCACTCGTGGAGGAAATGCTGATCTTGATGCAAATCTTCCTGATCTCCTTGCCGAGGAAACACGATTGATGTCTCTTTCTTCACACAAATTGGTCCAAGATACAGCTTTCGTTGCTGCTGCCCAGAAGTCAAAATCTCACAATATGAGCACAATACAATGTTTTATTTGCCACGAAAAGGGTCATATTGCTAGTCATTGTTTGAAAAGGAAAGAAACAACGACCAATGTTGCATCATCTCTATTTTGTCGATATTGCAAGGCAGAAGGACATCTTCTCGAGAATTGTAAGATAAGACCACCCAAGAACAGAAATTACAAGGCGTATATGGCTTCCTCAACCTCAGTGCTTGAACCTGCTGGAATGAATCCACAGATTTCTGGTCAAGCTCCTCAATCTAACGCTCCTTCTCCTGATCTCATTCAACAAGTCATTCAAGCTCTTCGAGCTTCTGATTTTGGTAAGACAAATATGCATAACACTTGGATAATAGATTCCGGGGCTTCCCATCACATGACTGGAAATTCAGATATTTTTCATTCTAGTGTACCCTGTGACAAACAGAAAAATATCATTTTTGCTAATGGGGACAGTCTTTCTATTAACCGAGTAGGCTCTTTAAAATTTGATCTTCCACACTCTGGTTCTCTAACACTATCAAATGTTTTATATGTACCAAAATTATCTGCAAATCTTATTTCAGTGAGTCAGTTGGTACAACAAAATTGCATTGTCTCATTTTCTGCTTCCGGTTGTATTATACAGGACTTACGAACCGGGAAAGTGATTGGGAACGGCCATAAGAACGGGGATCTTTTTGTTTTGGACTTTGGTGGCACATCTTCCACTCCGTCTACTTGTTTTCTTGCTCCTTCTTCTTCTCAAATCAGTACCTCGAATAAATTGTGGCAACTTTAGCATAAACGTCTTGGCCATCCTCACGGTTTAAATTTGAATTCCTTGTTTTCTTCTGGTGTCTTATTAGATAAACTTGATATTTCATCAGATATTGATAAAACTTGTGAAGAATGTGCTCTTTCAAAAGCACATACTTTACCGTTTGTTAAAAGTAATAATCATGCTGTTAGTTCTTTTGATATTATCCATTCTGATGTTTGGGGACCTTCCCGTGTTGGTTCATTAAGTGGAAAATATTATTATGTTGTGTTCATTGCTGATTGGTCACGTTATTCTTGGATATATTTTCTACGTAAAAAATCTGAAGTATTACAAGTGTTTAAGTATTTTCAAGCAATGGTGCAAACTCAGTTCAGCAAGAAAATTAAAATTCTACGCACAGACTCAGGGGGAGAATATATATCCAAAGAATTTAACCATTTTCTAGCTGCAGAGGGAATCATTCATCAAAGAAGTTGTCCTCATCAACCCCAACAAAATGGTGTTGCTGAGCGAAAGCATAGACATTTAATGGAGACATCACGAGCCATTCGTATTCATGCAGGTTTACCAAAGGTATTTTGGGCAGAAAGTGTTGCAACATCGGCATATTTGATTAATAGGTTACCTACTCCAGTGATAGGTAACATGTCTCCACTAGAGAAGTTGTTTAAACATGCCCCTGACTATAGAAAGCTTCGTGTTTTTGGGTGTACTTGTTATGTGCTTCTTCCTAGATCTGAATACTCAAAAATAGATGCAAAATTAGTCAAATGTATCTTTCTTGGTTATTCAGAATCACAAAAAGGATATCGTTGTTATGATTGGGAAGGTAAACGAATGAGAATATCTCGAAATGTCATATATTTTGAAAATCAGCCATATTTTAAGTCTTCAAATTATTCGTCTGAATCATCAGTTGATAGCTCTTTTCCTCTATCTGTTTTTCTAAGTGATGTGCCAGATATCATTACTTATCAACGAAGAGCAAAGCTTCCCCCTCCTATGGCTCAACCATCACAGACTCGAGATCCAGGTAATATTGAAACTCTTAGACAACCACCTGTTCCTCCATCTCCTCCACCCCAAAATTTTGTTCCACGCCGATCATCTCGTGTTAGTAAACAACCTGATCGGTTTTCACTTTTATCTACATTGGATCAATTTTCTGTTCCTAGATCTTATAAGCAGGCGGCAAAAACTACGGAATGGAGTCATGCTATGCAGGAAGAGTTAGATGCCTTGATAAAGAATAACACATAGGAGCTTGTTCCTAAACCTAAAAATCAGCCGGTGGTTGGATGCAGATGGGTTTATACAATAAAGTTGCGGTCTGATGGTTCATTGGATCGATACAAGGCACGGTTGGTAGCTCAAGGTTACAAGCAGAAATATGGCATTGATTATGGCGAAACATTCGCTCCTGTTGCCAAAATGACTACCGTTCGTACCTTGGTAGCTGTTAGTGCAGTTAGAAATTGGGACATCTATCAGATGGACGTTAAGAACGCCTTTCTTAACAGTGATCTCTCTGAAACAGTTTAAATGCTTCCTCCTCCTGGATATTCAACTTTTCCAAACATGGTTTGCAAATTAAGGAAAGCATTATATGGATTGAAACAAGCTCCCCGTGCTTGGTTTTCTAAACTAAAAGCAGTGTTACAAAAGGCCGGATATTCTCAAAGTCACAATGACTACTCTCTTTTTATTTCTAACACATCACAAGGAACTGTTTATGCACTCATATATGTCGATGACCTTCTAATCACAGGTGACAATCAACAAGGCATACAACATCTTAAACATATTCTTCAACAATCCTTTCAAATGAAGGATCTTGGCCTGGTATCTTACTTTCTTGGATTAGAAATCTCACGACATCCTGAAATCTCACGACATCCTGAAATGGCAGGCCTTAGTGATGATAAGGTCAGTGATGATAAGGTCGTTGATACTCCTCTTGAGCAGAATGTCAAGTATAGCAAAAACGATGGCACTCCTATTTCGGATCCAACTCTTTATCGAAGCATAGTTGGAAGTTTAGTATATCTAACTGTGACCCGTCCTGATATTGCCCATGCAGTCCAGCTTGTAAGTCAATTTGTTTCTGATCCTCGACGACTACATTTAACCGATGTTCACCGCATTATTCAATATCTTCGTTCCACTCCAATGCATGGCTTATCATACTTGCACAAGAGTCCCTTACAGTTGCGAGCTTTCTCTGACAGGCTGTCCAAACACAGCTCGATCGACTACTGGTTATTGTATATTTTTGGTCAGTTCTTTGATTTCCTGGAAGTCAAAGAAACAACCGACTGTTTCAAAGTCGTCAACCGAAGCTGAATATCGAGCCATGTCCTCTACGAGTAGTGAGATTATTTGGCTTCAACGACTACTAAAGGACTTTGGTATTCAACTGAAATTTCCCACACCTCTGTATTGTGATAATGAAAGTGCGGTCAAAATTGCAAGCAATCCTGTTTTTCATGAGCGAACCAAACATATTGAAGTCGATTGCCATTTTGTTCGTGAAAAATATGAACAAGGTTTGATTAGTCTTCCACATGTTCCATCTAAGGACCAACTTGCTGATTTCTTTACGAAATCACAAACAAAAAGCCGACATAATCATTTCATCAACAAACTACTGGTCAGTCCACCATTAGTTTGAGGGGGAGTGTAAACAGATGTAAATAGCTGCCCAAATCACGGCTGTATATTTGTTATATCTAGATGTTAATAGCTGTTAGAATCTAATATGTTAGGCTAGTCATATTTGAAGGCTTGACATTAACAAACATGTATGTAAGCCATGATGTCATTTGATTGTTTTGTAGCCTATAAATAAGGCATTTGTTTGTTGTAAATGATAAGCTTAAGTGCTCCTATATCAACTCTATTAAGACATCATAGAGGAAGACAATCAAGCTAGGATGCACATATCGAAAACTGTGAAGCACCTGGTGATCAGCAAAGTTCAAAGCCTTCTCCAGTCCATCTTTGCAAAATCCTCAGCATACATTGGGTTGTGGTTCCTGCTACAAGGTGAACGCCCAGTAAAGTGTGTAATAAATGGTCGTCTTCCCGTCTCTTTCCTGTATCCGGCATCTCTGAGGTACAGCTCACCATAGCTCTCAGTTACCACCTCTAAATGTCGATCTCCTCCTCAAAATGCACTGTTTTGTCACATTTTCAAGCCTACTTACTATGCATCGACAATTAGGTTATAGTTTTTGTACATGTCCAAAGGAAATCACTGCATCCAAGTCTACCCACCAATCCACTCACTTCTAGATGGGCCAGCATGGCAGCCCGTATAATAGTGTTTTGGCCCAATAAGAATCCAAATGAGGATGTAGAAGATGTCATATGACTCATATCCAAGAATTCTGTGGTAATCAACCTTGTTCTTAAAAACCCTCAAGAGAAAGAACTCACCAGTTGAATTGTGACATGGGATGGCTGTGATGCGGCCAACACGAGTACCCTATCTGGTGCTGCATATGAAGGATTATGCTTTATCCAGGTCTACTAAATTAGTAGAGTTCTAAATGATAAGGCTGACAGACTTGCATGTCAAGGAGCTTTTAAAAAGAGTGTGTGTGTGTGCTTTTCTTGGTGCTAGTAGGCGAAGCAAATAAGAGTGATATTTTTATTGCAGCCAGATGTTAGTAAAATTCATAAAAAGGAAGGAAGAAAAAAAGAGAGGCTAAACTAGTGTATCGCGAGAAATCTAACTGACCGAAGAGGCGCACCAATTAAACAATACTCCACCAAAGAGCCAAAGCTGGAAGAAAAAACACAGGAAGCATTGCTACCACCAATGGTTGAGTTTTTCTATGTATGTTTCAATTTATCTTTGTGAACATTTAAAGTCAATTGTAATTAGGAGTTCCATCTTGTTCTTTCTAATAAAAACTCCGCGCGCCCTTTTCATAAACAAGGAGAAGTCAATAATCGAACATCAAACTCTTTAGCATTGAAAAAGAAACTTATAATAGGATCCATTTAGAACACACCTTGAACCTTGGTTTTGCTGGAAACGTTTTGTCTTGGGATGCAAATAATCTCCTCTACCAATTGAGCTACTTCCCGAACAATATTTCATATAAATTTTCGCTTTCTATAGTAATGAACAATAAATATACACCCAGGATAAGAAGACACTCCGAGTTAGAAAAATGTAGGACATGTGTGGAAAGGTGGATAAACATGGCAGAAACAAACTTTAAGATGGTCTGGATAGTATGGTTTTGGGAGAACTAGTAGTAACTTAACAATCACGGTCTTGAACAAGCATTTCTAAGTAGCAGTAAAGAAACCCACCTAAATGCGTTCTTGTCAAAATTGAGATTTTAACAAAGCACAAAAAATGAGAATGTGCATGTCATGAGTCCATATAAAGATTTGGGCCCATCACAAAACTATCAGATTCCACTATTTCTAGGAAAGTTAGTGAATCACCAGAAGGGTAAACAACTAATTAGCCGTGAAACTGTCTCGCGTAATCAATGCATTTCTGGACTTAATTTTAGACAGCCTCCAAAATGTTCAGTTGCAAGAGCTTTGTAATGTCATCAGCTTTTGCTGCACACTGTGATAACTTATAACGTAGGTTATTGGCAAACATATATAATGTAACAAAAGGACATGATTATAGAACGTTACTAAGTTTCGGTCCAAATTTAAAGTCCCAGGCCCCGTGAACCACCCCCTCCCCCTGCTTCTTTTGCTTCAGATGTGTTCCCAGCAATAAACTTAAAGATTTTGAAGTAAAAAAAATGGTATTCGATCGAGCTAAATGTAAAAATATGATTGAAAGCTGAAAAAACTCATAAATTTATGGATCTAGATTTTAAAAAAAAAAAAAAAAAAAACTCTGTTGACCGAAACTTTTATTTTATAATATACATGCTGAAATATCTGAAGAATATTAACCTTATATATTTTGGCCCTTTAAATATACTTGAGCAAATATCTCAGTCTTTACCTCGGTTTGTCCAGTCTCCGGATGGTCCCGATGTTTGGTCGAGAGATGATGTTCCATGGTCTGATAAATAGACGTGTCATAGGGTTAAGCTTCCAACGGTTTAGGAACCGATTGTTAAATAACCGGTCCCTGGGCTTATTTAGGAAAAATAAGAGGGACCAAAACCCTAAGCTTATTTAGGAAAAATAAGTACTTATTTTTCGAAAAATAGTACTTGTGTAACTGTTTATTTTTCGAAATAAGCTAAAACCAACACTCCTGCAAATGTTATGTTTGGCTCGACTTGATTTTGTAAAATTCTTGTTTGTACATCGAAAAGTGTTAGCAAAAATGCCCTAAATTTTTTTAAAATCCCAAATAAATTATTTCCTAAATCATGTAAGTTGATGAGACCCATTACTATTAATAAATAAAAATATGAACAATTTGAAGGAATTAAGAGGAGAGATGATTATTCCAATATTAATATGTAAAAGTTCTATTATTTTATTATATGTAAAAGTATCTGAAATAAAGCATAAACATGCTGTCAACATATTAAAATTAAAATTATTGTTTCATAATTTTGAATATTTACTTTTTAATTTCTTATTCTTTGATTTTCTCCAATTGAGGTGAAATAAAAAGTGTTTCTTGAGTTAAAATCAAACCAATTGTCCAATTTCATCAAATAGTTCGAAATATTAACAAGAGCATATATGATACAATTATGAATGAAATTAATAAATATCAGATAAATATGATTATGAAAATAAATTCATAAAATTCCATGGCATGAGTTAACTTTTCGCAACGCAAAATAAAAAAATAAACATCTTAATTATAACATTTACCAATTATTTTCGTTCTAATATGAAATTTTATTATTTTTCAGAAAAAAAATTAACGCAATTTCATTCCTTTTAATGTAATAAACAAAAGCACGCGCATAGCGCGGGCAAAACGATCCTAGTAAGTACTTATTTTTCGAAAAATAGTACTTGTGTAACTGTTTATTTTTCGAAATAAGCTAAAACCAACACTCCTGCAAATGTTATGTTTGGCTCGACTTGATTTTGTAAAATTCTTGTTTGTACATCGAAAAGTGTTAGCAAAAATGCCCTAAATTTTTTTAAAATCCCAAATAAATTATGTTACAGAACTCTTCTTTCTGATCCCACCATCCCTTTTATAATATTGAAGTTTGGTTTAGGTAATGAAATGGTAAGAACGAACTGAACAAGAAGGTTCAATTTTTTTTTCAGACATGAATCTTCTTGTTCAACGACATCAATCCATTGAGTACGTGGAAAAGTTTGTTTCTGCAAAATTGACTGAATCATTTGAATTACGGCAATGCAATATTAAACTGTTTGATGAAAATCGTTTAACTAGAACAAAACAGTGCTCCTCTTGGTGGTTAAGAATATATCGTTATATTTGGTGGGAAAGAAGTGACGATAAAATTTTGCAGGAAGATGAAAAAAATAATAATCACAAAATAGTACGAATTTCGAGCGTAAAAAGATGAATTTATAGTGTAAAAGGAGATTCCAGGAAGATAAAAAAAAATGACTTCAAGAGGACAGAGTTTGGCAGATCCCAGAATGTATTAGTAATCAATAAGTAACATTTGATAGTTTGGTATATGTCTTACACAGAAAGACAGACATCAGAAAGTGGGCAACTACTAATATGGGATGATGTTCCTGTGACAAGGTCCATGACATACTGTGCCTTAAAACCTTTAGATTTCAACAATGTCATGATTCATGAACAACATTCCGAGTTAGAAGCCCTTATCAATCATAAAAGCCAGATGGATAGAGAATTTACCAAAATAATACAAGAACATAAGACCAGTGTGGAAAGGGGTGGATAATCATAGCATAGGCAAACTTCAACATGGTCTGGATTATTTGGTACCAGAAAAACATAATTTTAAGGTCACTGTCCGGAACAAGAATTTCAAGGTAATAGATGAAAAACGGTTGAGTGCAATCCCAGCAGATATTGAGATTTTAAGAAAGCATAAAAAGAGTTGTGCCAGTGTCACAAGTCCATGTAGCAATTTGGCTTGATCACAAAACATTAGTTCTTCTGCATGGGAACGTAAATAAACAGAAGATGGAACAATTGAACGTTTAATTTGATGATGCCTAAAGTAATTTGGATCCCCTGATTTGAGTTCTGTCAAATGACAATCATCAGGTCCTCACAAGGGATACCAATAATTAGTTAGCGGGAAAACAGTAATGTGTAATAAAAAATTGTTGAAACGAGGCAGGGTAATAGCATTTGGTATGTGGGAAAGCCACACAGAAGTGTTCGACATTAATCTAAAATATGACAATTCCTACCAATGTAATCATCAACTACAAACAACCAAGCACCATGTGTTTCAAAGCATTTGCTGCATAAGTTACATCTTTATATTAACTGACATGTAGACTGAAGAAACGGTAGACTGAAGAAACGGTATAGGGGAGATTACAGTGCAATCTTAGAACATTCGGTATTTTATAGACAATTTTAAACAAAGGAAGTAACTGATGTAAAAAAAATCCCAAGTTCTTATTACCTATCACAATTACATACCACACACCAAAACCCAATAGCTAGAAACTGAAAGTATATTTAAAAAAAAAAAAAAGAATTCAAAGACAAACCAAACGTTTCCCTGAAAAGAATATCATCAAGTTCCACCACTCACCTGCTAGGGCTGTGAAGTTCTAACTTGTTGCTTGATGCTGTCTGCTGGAAGCTGAGCAGTAGTTTCAGGTGCGGCAGAGGTCATAGTCTGGTATTGAGCAGCCATTTGGGGTGCAGCAGAGGTCATGGTCTGGTATTGAGCAGCCATTTGTGGTGCCATGGGCTGAGCATAGTATACATGTGGTTGTGGTTGTGTAGGATCAGCAAATTCATAGGCATAACTGGTAGCGGTAGCTGGATTACTTGACTGGGGATGATGAATTTGTGAGAAGCCCACATATTGTGGCCGAGGTTGACCAGAAGGAACCTGAACAACGGAAGCAGCTGCAGTATTTGCTGTTCTGTACAGACTAGCAGGCACTTCAGATTTAGGGATAGTAGCATTACTGGAAATGGTATATTGACCAGAAGAAGGGGGAGCCATAGCAGCAGAGGGGGCAGCTTGGGGACGGTTAGATGGTGTAGCACCAGCAGCTTCACTATAATCCGCATGTTGCACAGGCATGCTGTATGCTTGGGGCTGTCTGGCAGGCACATAGTACACTGGGTATTGCTGCTCAACTGCAGGATGGTGAGAATGTTGTGGTTGCTGGGAAGAATATACAGGATAGTACGCTGGCATTGGCACTGCTCCTACAGGAAGATGTTGGATATACTGTGAACCAGCACGGATGAACTGAGGTTGCTGCAACTGTGGATGATGCTGGGGATCAAATTGGGTTGGCAACAAATACCCAGAGTCTTGATATTGTTGTTGCATTTGAATTCTTGAATCAGTGATCTTCTGCTCAACAGGATTAGAAGTAACCCTACTTTGAACAGGTGCATATTGAACATTGGGGTCTTGATACATCATAGGCCTTTGGCGAGTCAACGGGTTTGTAATGCTACCATCACTACACAATTAAAAAAAACAACAGCTCAACTGTTAGCAGTTCTGAGACTGTCATACATACAAACATGATGCACCACGTAACTTAAATCTATTAAAATGTTACAACTTGAAACATCAGCTTGCACAAGCATTTAGGCAACCTAGCATAATCTAGAAATAATGACTACAATCTAAGAAGCAAGGATACGGGTGCGTAGTGTGGGGATACATGGATTTGGCAAATAAAATAATATGGGGATTCGGGTGCGGGGGGATACGGCACATATATTAATATTATAGATATATATTTGATATTACGAATGTTGAAATCCATTAACAAAACTAGTGACATATTCAAATTGAATCAGATACATGATGTAAGCATCTAAAACACAAGAATTTATATCAAAATCACTTATGTGTGTAGTACAGATTGTAAAAAAGATTAACTTTAATTGAAAATTTTGAGCATACGAGTATCCCCATGAATCCGTGTATCCGATACGGAGTGCGTGGGGATTCGTTGGGTGACCGAAGAATCCCTGCTTTCTAGCAATTAATCTGTTAAAAACCTAGTTAAGCATATAGGCACATAATTAACACATTTAACCTAATCCCCGGGTACCGTTAAGCATATAGGCACATAATTAAAACATTTAACCTAATCCCCGAGTACCGTAAACTAGCAAATCAAACATTTAAGCTAGTTCGATACTAAAATTACAACATTTTAATCCAAAAGCTACAACTAATCTACCTCAATCATCAAATAATTCAATTCAAGCAACAAAATATAACATTTGATTTAAACTTTAAAGCACTTCAGGTACCTCGAAACAGAATCAGGAGAAGCCAAATCCCGACCGCCTCCACCACTCATTTTCTGATTCAACTGTGAATTCAGCACCTGAGCCTGCTGCTGTTGTTGCAACTGTCTCCTATACCCCGTCCCACCATGCTCCGACTTCTCATCATCAGACAAACCCTTTCCGACATTCTCCCCAACAACCTTTTCAATACTCACATTTCCATCCACAGCAACCTTCCCAACATCACTCCCCGCAAACCCCCCTTCCTCCACCTTCCCATTCCCATTTCCCCCAACATTCTCCTCTCCCACCTTCAACTCCTTAACCCTAACCGGAGCCAAATGCACATCCGACCCAAAACTCGAATTCCTATCCAACGACTCAACACCCGAAAACCCATCCACATTCTTCCCAAATTTCCCAACCCCACCATCATCATTCAACCCTAACAAAGAATTAACCGAATTCGAGCCCGATAAACCCCCAACACTACTCCCCCCATTCAAAGCATTCAAAAACCAATCCTCCGACTTAATCTCACTCCCAAACAAACTCCCAATACTCGAACCACTCAACTCCATCTTAACCGGAAACAAAAACAACCTAATCCTACTCCCTTTCCCACCCAAATTCCCCGAATTCAACCGATCATACTCCTCCACCATATTCTCCAAATCCTCATCCGTCGTAATAGATATCAACGAATCAAGATCCTCACTCGGTAACTGATACTTCAACACAATACCACCACAACTTCCTACACCAATTCCAACACTTTTCGAGATTTTGCCAATCAAATCAACCAACGAAGCGCTTCGATCAACGACAACTATACGAGTATCACCACCAACATAACATAGAGATTTGTCGTGCGGGCGAGGGACTATGTGGCCACCGAAGCTACACATGAGGCGTAATTTGGGAGGTGAGTTGGTGGGTGGGTTTGACTCGGAGAGGGGTTTTGAAAGAGGGGACGAGTTGAGTGACTCAGTGGGTTGGGGTGTGGTGGTCGGAGGTGGGTCCATGGTGGCGCAGGTGGGAGGCCAGTACGGTGGAGGTATGGGGAAGGAAGGATGCTGTGTTAAGTGTTTTATATTAAGTCAAGTCCAGCTGTTTCCTCTCTCGTTTTGACTTGCGATTATTTTATTCTCTCTTCTTTTATTAGAATTATTATTACTCAAAAACATTAAATTGTTTTCCATATATTATATTTATAAACGAAACTTACTCAGTTATAATACCACTCAAAGTGGTGTCTGAGGAGGGTAGATGTACACAAACCATGCCCCTATACAATAGGGAAGTTATAATACCACTTGTTTCCGAAGGACCCCCGGCCATTACAAATACAGAAAAGAAACCTAATACTCCCTCTGTTTTTTTATGTTCTCTTGACTTTTCTGCACGTACTTTTAAGTGTTTCGACTGCATAGTTAAAATTATTTTTTTTAATTAATTTTTTTTATGAATTAAAATTTTGATTATATATTTTTATTCAAAAAAAGAAAATTTCAAAATTAATAATTTTAGCTATGTGGTCAATGCACCTAAAAATGTGTGCGTAAAAGTCAAAAGACTAATATAAAAAACAGAGGGAGTACAAACTAAGAAACTCTATACAATAGGGAAGTTATAATACCACTTGTTTCCGAAGGACCCCCGACCATTACAAATACAGAAAAGAAACCTAATACAAACTAAGAAACTAACACACACGCAGGAGTCGAACCCCTGACCTCTCAACCACTACACCAACATGTTGTTGGCATATATAATATTTATATTTATGGTAAATAGTTACTTCCTCCGTCTTTTTATATCGTTCTCATTTCATATGTCGGGATTGTTCATAACATGAGATAAATTACTAATTTACGCATAATTTATAAGACCAAATATAATCATGAGTGATCTTGTTGGATTCGTATTTATGATTACTTTAATACAATAAAATTTTTATATTTAATATTAATACAAAATTAATGATCAAAAATGTATGCTGGCAAACGTGTCCAGTCAAAATAAGAGTGATATTTAGAGACCGATGGAGTATTATTTTGAATTATGATGTGTTGACTGTTGAGTATTTGCTTGTACACTAAATTTTTTTGTATAATTGATATGATAGTGAAATTCTCTTATAAATGGAAAATTTTACAATGATATGTTATTGGCTTTAATGTCTGATTAGTTGTTTTTTGTTCATGTTTGCGTTTATTTTTCTAATTTTAAAAAAGAAAAATTGTACTATTAAATAATAGAATTTATTTTTGATGATTATTGTTAGTGTAAAATAGTTCGTGTGACAATTCCGAAAATGTAAATAAATTTTAATAAATTAATTGTATTAGAATTAAAAATAATTCTTAATTCAACTACCATATTGAACCATATTCAACTACCTTCGACAATTTATTTCTCAATCTTAGTCACATATATGAATTTTTGGGTATGCATATGTTTATTTGGACCGGATTAACTATAAAAAATCTAGAAAAATATGACATATCTTTATTTTAGGTATGACACTACTCATAGTTGTATCTTTTCTTTTGTTAGATTGTTATTCCCTCTGTGCCTAAAAGCTTATTCTGTTTTGATTTTTGGAACTGTTCATTCTAAACGATTGATTACTTATTTATGCATAATTTATAAGATAAAATATAGTCATGAGTGATTTTGTTTGATTCGTATTTGTGAGTACTTTAATACAGTGAAGTTTTTATATTTAATACTTTCACGAAATTGAAGATATTAACAAACAAAAATGTGTGTTGGCAAATGTGATGATGATGAATGGAAAAAATATTTTGGAACGGAGGGAGTAGCAACTTTGTTAAACTTAAGCATTTGGTAATTGGTTTGACAAAAATGAAGGAACATCACTATAACTTTTTCCAGTTCTGTTTTCAATTCAAAAGTCGATGAGATTGCTAATTAACTGGATATTTATAACAAGCTAGCTTATGTTTCTGATGTCTGTTGAGATTACTAAAGCTACTGACTCAAGCAACAGAATGACAGCTCAGCAAAGACGTGTGCTAGCTCGTGTCAATGCCAGACTTGTGCCAGCCTGTCCAAGTTTGTTGGATAGGATAGTTCGTTATAAAATAGAATCTGTTTCATTTCCTATTAGTTAAATAATCATTTCTATTCATTGTAACTTCTTCTTCAACCTGTAGCTTAAACATGTAGTGTTCAAAACAATTCAAAGCTTGGTTCATCAATGGAGTTTATGTTAAACAAAGATTAGTTTTGTTAATCCGCTGCATATTACATATTATAACATGGTATCAGAGCGCATCGTTGCGATTCTGCGAAGTTTTTAATCAGATTTGGTTAATAAGAGTCATGAAGATCTAGTTTGTTGATGGCGTTCTTTGTTCGCTATTTTCTCTACGCAAGTGTACGCAGTCCAAAAGCAATATAGGGAAATAAGGATCGTTCCCACGAAGACTCGGTTATTTTAGTAAATATGTCTATTCAACAATGTTTGGTTAATTATAGAAGCATGAACGAACTAAAATGGTTTATTTGCAGATAACAATTAATTAATGAAGTAACGGCTAATTTGTTTAAAATAATATGATAGAGGCATGGGGTCCTAATTTCATGAATGTTTTAACTCTTATTAATTATCAAGAATTAATGTGTTACAATTGTTAAGAATGCTAGCGTGAACACGAAACTAATATGAGCCATCTTTCAATTAACTCACACCATTCCAAATAAACATCCACAAAAGAGATAGAAGTTATAAGGGCATTAATTATATCCAATACACTATATGTCTATGTGAATGGGTGATACAATCAATTTAATCACAAGTTCCGCAATTAACTACATAGGGGAATAACGTTCTTTCGAAACTATAATCCGAAATGCGGAGAAGCCGACATACCTATGCTAGCATGGCAAGCCCTAAATCTCTAAATCCACTTTCGCAATCATTAGAGATTTGGCACAATAGATGTTAGCTATTCACCTATATTCAATTAAAACAACCATGCAAGGCAATCTTATATAGAAATTGTAAACACAAATTATCTATCAAATTAACATGAGCATTAACAATTCATTACATTAGAACCCCATGAAAGTGTTTAGTTCATAATTAAACTAGACACCTTTATGGAATTAAATAAAATCATGGTAGAAAATTGCATTAATTTAAATATGAAATTACAAGAATTTAAAATAATAAAAATAAGAAAATCGAAACGAAATAAAATGGGAACATGCATTTTATTTTATTGCAACAGAAATTAAACCGCATAATTATATAATAGAACAATCGGACAAAAACAATTGCAAAAGTAAAGTATTATATATAAATAAAAGCAATCGGACAAAGCAAAAGAACTCCACATGCAAGACAGCACCTGTCGACAGAATAAAACATTTACTCACCTTCCTGGCGCGTGGGAAGCACGCGCTTCACTCTCCTGTCCCACGCGTGTGATGCACGCGCTCCAGATGAAACAGAAATTTCTGCGCGTGTGTGGCAACTCCTGCAGCTGTGACTGTGGTTCCGTGTTGCAGTTGGTTCCGTTTGCAATGCACTCAGTTAATTCAACAATTGTCACAGAATATTATTCCACACTGATGCTGAAATTTGCTCCGATTTAAATAGAATTTAAAGTGTATAAACTATAATAAAATTACAGAAATTGAGTTTATAAAATAACTGTTTGCAGAAATTTAAACTGAATAAAATAAACTATAAAATAAATTGTTGCAGAAAATTTTAAGTATATAAAATATAATAAAATTACAGAGAATAAAAATGTATAAAATGATCTGTTTATAAAAAGAAATTTGCTGAATTTAGATACAAGAGTGTTTGCTTCAGAGAGAATGATTGATTTACTTCGTCCCCTGGTAATCTTCTTCAATTAATTCCCTACAATCTATTTATAAGCATTCAGCAACACACCTACTACATAACACAAAGTCAGATGATTAAAAAGTCTACTGCCTAATTCTAACAACTCTCCAGACAATTGCAAAGCCAATTTGGAATTGTTTTCCGCAACTGGCGGTAATTGACTTTTAATATCAGCTCCGTAGAAATGCTTTTTAACCCGCACAGCTTATAATCTTTAATTAATAAATAATTATTTTAATCCAGAAATTATAAAAATAAATATCTAATATTATTAGATATTTATAAATATAATTTTCTAAATTAATAAAATTATTTAATAATATAAATAAATCTTTATTGTCTAAACTGCGGTCTCTGGTCGTCTGGAACCGGACTCCTTTTGCTTAACAGAAAATATATCAATTCCAACCGGGGTTCCAGCTTTAAGAAAATATCACTTTCCATATTTTTGTGATAATTCTTATTTCTTCATTGCTCGTCCAGATGCAAGTTACGGTCTCTTGAGGCTCTAAAACCGGACTTCTTTTGCTTAGAAAAAAATATAACAATTCCAACCGGGATTCCTACTTTAAGAATATATCACTCAGAACATCTTTATGATAATTCCTTTTCCTCGTAGCCAGTCCATCTGAGCCAGAAATCCACCGTCTTTTAACCTTTTATCGCCAGGATACCTGAAGCTGTGAGTTCTGCACTACAAAGACTTGAAACAACATAAAACTAATTAAAAGACACAACATACTTAAGGATAAACCACCAATTTAGGTCCATTTAGCGCATAATAAGTGGATATAAAATCCACTTATCACACCCCCAAACTTAAACTGATGCTTGTCCTCAAGCATAAACAATATAACTATATACAACTAACTAGTACCACTTCCGTAGGTGATCACGATTGCATTTGGCATATGCAACAAGCCCTTTAAACCCCTAGGTAGCCCCAGTGGACGAGTTAGGTCTCGTGAGGGCCTATAGCGAATGTACCCACAAAATCCATTTTATAATGCAACTAAGATGCAACTAACTATATGTATGCAACTACTTGAAAAATGCAAGGATCCCCTTCAAACTCACCAAAATCAACTAAAAAGCAAATACCTCAAAGAATGCAACTAAATCCAAATAGAGCTCGACTAAGTCCCTGTATACTAACAATACATGATAGAAACGTGCGTGTGTGCAATGCTCATCAGAAATACTCCCAAAACTAGGTCAAAAACCATACATGCTTTCCGTCAAGACAATCACAGGTTTATAACTAGAATAAACTGTAGACACTTCATAACCTAGGAACACCTCCACCCTTATCCAAAGTAGACAGAAACTCATGCTTTATTACTATACTACGACACTACATATACAATACGCATGCTTATTTAACCGTGCAATGAATGAGACCCCAAAAGGCTTATACAATAATACCCATGTAGCGAGTGTTAGGTCAGCAATCCCAAACCACAAGGGCTTTAGGTTACTAGGACTAAGTCCCCTCAGACTTAATTACTCGAGTATTAAAGAGCTCACTCTGGTTAATTTTGCATATAATCAATTGGACTTCTGATTTTTTTTTTTTTTCTCTGGAATGAGCCTTTCTCATTTCCAACCCTAGACTACTCATATAAATATGAGCTGGCTACTAGCCATTTCACGCCTAGCCTTTATTGACAATTATTACCACTTAGCATGAAATCCCTATTTTCCCCCAAACTTAGATTTTAGTGTTCCTACACTATCAAGGGAATAACGAAAATTCTAAGAATAAACAAGTGATTAAATCTCAAAACATCCAACAGGCATGACCCTAACCTAGCCCAAAAAGCACCCAATGAGACTGTGTAAAAGTTGTGTTTCTGAATCATGCAAGTCAATTTCATAGGAACTATAAATCAGCCCTCTACTCATCATCATCACACCCAAATCAACATCCACCTATCAATCAGAATCAGCTCGTCCTAAAGGATCATGAAGAATGCATGCCATGAAAATGCAACTAATATGACTCACATGGTAAAACAAACAAACAATAACAGAATGTCCTAAATGAAACAACATAGATAATACGAACAAATATGCATGAATTACTACTAAATTGCAAAACATGATATCCTACATGAACACAATGACACACAAAAACTACTATCACTTTTACATACTACTTATCCCCCAAACCACCCCCAAACTTATAATATTCAATGTCCGCATTGAATGGAAGTAAATACAAGGGATAGTAGAGAAATACCTGAAAACACCGAAACACATAGGTTGCCTCCCACGAAGCGCCTTTCTTTAACGTCTTTAGCTAGACTTGGCCACCTTCGCACTTCAATTGGTAGTGCTAAGAACCGCGGTTTCCGCTTCGCGATTCACATGTTCACCAAAATATGGCTTCAACCTCTGTCCATTTACTTTGAAAGCCGCTTCCGGTGTTTTATAAAAAATTTCCACTGCACCATGTGGAAACACTGTTTTAACTGTGAATGGTCCTGACCACCTTGACTTAAGTTTCCCTGGAAAAAGTCTGAGACGAGAGTTGAAAAGCAAAACTAACTGCCCTGGTACAAAAGACTTTTGCACCAAACGTCTGTCATGCCATCTCTTGACCTTTTCCTTGTATAACTTGTGATTTTCATAAGCCTGTAGCCGAAACTCATTCAGTTCATTAATCTGAAGCATTCTTTTCTCACCTGCTGCTGCTAAGTCAAAGTTCAACTTCTTCAGCGCCCAATAGGCTTTGTGTTCTAGTTCGGCAGGCAGATGACAAGCCTTGCCATATACTAGCTGAAAAGGTGACGTGCCCAAAGGTGTTTTGTAAGCTATTCTATAAGCCCAAACAGCTTCATCAAGTTTTAGTGACCAGTCCTTCCTTGAAGGATTCACGACCTTCTCAAGGATCCGTTTTATCTCTCTGTTGGAAACCTCTGCTTGGCCATTCGTTTGAGGGTGATAGGCCGTAGCAATTCGATGATTTATGTTGTACCTTGCCATCAATGCTGTGAACTTGCGGTTGCAGAAGTGTGATCCTTCGTCACTGATAATTACCCTTGGAGTTCCGAAACGTGTGAAAACTTGCTTATTCAGAAAATTCAGCACCACTTTAGCGTCATTGGTCGGTAAAGCCTTCACCTCGACCCATTTAGAAACATAGTCCACCGCTAGCAAGATGTACTGATTATTGCATGAAGAAACAAAAGGACCCATGAAATCGATCCCCCACACATCGAAAATCTCCACTTCCAACAGCAAATTCAGAGGCATCTCATTTCTCCTAGAGATATTACCAATTCTTTGACATCTATCGCATCTCAACACAAACTGATGCGCATCTTTAAACAGTGTTGGCCAATAAAACCCAGCCTGAAGTACTCGAGTGGCTGTCTTCTCTCCAGCATAATGACCTCCGTAAGTGGTAGAATGGTAGTCATACAAAATACCTTCAACCTCACTAAACGGAATGCACCTCCGAATCACCTGATCAGCTCCCTGTCTGAATAAGAAGGGTTCATCCCATCGGTACCATTTTACATCATGAAGAAACTTCTTTCTTTGGGCATAAGAAAATTCCGACGGGATGACATTGCTTACAAGATAGTTCACAATGTCTGCAAACCATGGTTCTTCATTGTTCACCCCAAAAAGTTGCTCGTCAGGAAAAAATTCGTTGATGAGAGTTTTATCCGCTGAGTTACCGTGTTCCTCTAACCGAGACAAGTGATCAGCCACCTGGTTCTCAGTACCCTTTCTATCCTTGATTTCCAAGTCGAATTCTTGAAGCAACAGAATCCAACGAATCAACCGTGGCTTAGCATCTTTCTTCGACATTAGGTATCGAATGGCTGCATGATCTGTAAACACCACTACCTTAGTTCCTAGCAAATACGATCTGAATTTCTCGAAGCTATAAACAATAGCTAAGAGTTCCTTTTCTGTAGTAGTGTAATTCAGCTGTGCATCATTGAGAGTTCTGCTAGCATAGTAAATCACGTGAAACACCTTATTCTTCCATTGACCAAGAACAGCTCCTACTGCATAGTCACTTGCATCACACATTAATTCAAAAGGTTCACTCCAATCAGGTGCAGTGATAATGGGCGCAGTTGTCAATTTCTTCTTTAAGAGCTTGAATGCCTCCAAACAATCTTCACCAAATTTAAAAGGAATATCCTTTTCTAACAGATTGCACAAAGGTTTAGATATTTTCGAAAAATCTTGGATGAATCGCCGATAAAAACCCGCATGACCAAGAAAACTGCGAATTCCTTTAACTGAAATTGGTGGAGGGAGATTTCCAATCGTCTCCAACTTAGCCTTATCCACTTCTAGCCCCTTACCAGATACCTTGTGCCCAAGAATGATGCCTTCCTTTACCATGAAGTGACATTTTTCCCAGTTGAGTACTAGATTAGTCTCAACACATCGTTTCAGCACCATGCCTAGATTTCTGAGGCATTCATCAAATGATTTCCCAAAGACTGAGAAATCATCCATGAATACTTCCACATTGATACCAATCATATCCGAAAAAATTGCCATCATACACCTCTGAAAAGTAGCAGGTGCACCACAAAGTCCGAAAGGAACGCGTCGGAACGCAAAAGTGCCAAAAGGACATGTGAAAGTGGTCTTCTCCTGATCTTCTGGAGTAATACCAATCTGATTATATCCTGAATAACCATCCAGCAAGCAATAGAATTCATGCCCAGCCAACCTGTCTAGCATTTGATCAATGAATGGAAGGGGAAAGTGATCCTTCCTTGTAGCTTTGTTCAGCTTTCTGTAGTCCATGCAAATTCTCCACCCTGTAACTGTACGAGTCGGAATGAGCTCGTTCTTTTCATTGGCAACTACTGTCATGCCTCCTTTCTTAGGCACACATTGCACTGGACTTACCCATGAACTGTCTGAAATGGGATAGATGATACCAGCATCTAGCCACTTGAGAATTTCTTTCTTTACCACTTCTTTCATGATAGGATTTAACCGCCTTTGGTGTTCTACTGTTGGTTTACTCCCTTCTTCCAATGGAATTTTATGTTGGCAATATGCGGGACTGATTCATTTTAGATCCGCAACAGACCAACCAATGGCTGATTTGAATTCTCGAAGAACTCTCAAGAGCTTGTCTTCCTCGGAGTCTGAAAGGTTAGCGGCAATAATCACAGGTAAAGTGGATTTTTCACCAAGGGAAGCATACCGTAAGTGATCTGGTAGTGGCTTGAGCTCTAGAGTTGGAGCTTCTTCGATAGACGGCTTTAATTGCTGATGTGGTCCTTTTAATTCTGGCAGTCCCAATGATTCAACTGGTCTCTCAAATTTTCTTTGCCACGGCAAAGCATCCAGATATTGCAATTGTTCATCAATGTCATCTTCATCTAATGAATACTCCCCACTGAGGGCCCTTTCCAAAGTATCATTCATGAGCGTGTGCCCTAACTTTTCTTTCACCGTAGACTCAATCAAGTCTATCTTCAGACACTGCTCTTCTTCTGTTGGGAATTTCATAGCTGTGAAAACATTGAAGGTGACAATTTGATCGTGCACCTTCATCGTCAGTTCCCCCTTTTAGACATCAATCAACGTTTGTCCTGTTGCTAAAAATGGCCTACCAAGAATGATAGGAATCTTCTTGTCCTCTTCGAAATCAAGAATGACAAAATCAGCAGGAAAGATGAGTTTGTCTACTTTCACCAACACATCTTCAACAACTCCCCTAGGATAGGTGATAGATCGATCAGCCAACTGAAGGGACATACTTGTCGGCTTTGGTTCAGGAAGACCAAGCTGCAAGAAAACCGAGTATGGCATAAGATTGATACTTGCTTCCAGATCACATAAACATTTGTCGAAAGATAATCTCCCAATGGTGCATGGTATTGTAAAACTCCCTGGATCTTTCAGCTTAGGCGGCAACTTTTGCTGCAATACCGCACTACAATCTTCCGTCAAAGCAACGGTCTCTAAGTCTTCAAGTTTTAATTTCCTCGAGAGAATGCCTTTCATGAATTTGGCATAGCTTGGCATTTGTTCGAGAGCTTCAGCAAATGGAATGTTGATATGTAATTTTTTAAAGACTTCAAGAAATTTGCCAAACTGCTTGTCTAATTTCTGTTTTTGCACTCGTCTAGGAAATGGTGGAGGTGGGTAGACTTGCTCTTTTTGCTCGAGGACAGCTTGTTTAGGAGTTGGCATATTTTCTTTAATCTCCTCCTTTGATTCTGATATATTGCCCATGTCCTTTGTGTCTCCCAAATCTGCTTTTTCTGTTCCTTTGTCTGGCAGAATTTTTTCTGTATCTTTTAGCTCAGCATCCTCCGTGATTCTCCCTGATCTGAGGGTAATTGCTTTGATGTGCTCGTGATTATCCTTTTTCCCAGGATTAAGTTCAGTGTCACTGGGGAGTGTTCCTTGTGGTCGGCTCATCATGAAACTAGCAAGTTGACTCAATTGAGTTTCCTGATTTTTAATGGAAGCCGCTTGGCTTTTTTGGCCCAACCTCAACTCTTCTAATTCAGTCTTTTCATTCGACGATTGTCCAGAATTTCCATAAGATTGTTGTTGTTGAAATCCTGGGGGCTAAAATTGTCTAGGAGCATATGGTTGTTGAAAATGTTGCCCGTGTTGTTGCTGGAATCCAGATGGATTATACTGCTTAGCTCCAAATGGCTGATGATTAGATTGTTGGTAGGGCTGATGTGATTGTTGTGCTCCTCCTTGATTATTGCTCCAACTGAAATTTGGATGATTTCGGTTGTTCGGATGGTAGGAATTTGGAGCTGGCTGTTGCTGTCTTTGGAAATTGCTTACGAATTGAACTGACTCGTTTGAGATGGCACATTGGTTTGATTCATGTGCGCCCGCACACAACTCACAAACACTAGCAACTTGACGAAATCCTTGCGCTGTCAACGAGTCTACTTTCAAGTTCAAAGCCTCTAGCTGAGCTGCTAAGGAAGTGGCTTTGTCAACATTAAAAATACCTGCTACCTTCTGTTGTGGCATTCTCTGAGTTGGGTTTTGATATTCATTAGCTGCCATCATCTCGATAAGATCGTAGGCCTCCTCGTAACTTTTAGCCCATAGTGCTCCCCCTGAAGCTGCATCTACCATTGGCCTTGATTGCATTCCTAGCCCATTATAGAAACAATTTATGATCATCCAATTTGGCATGCCATGATGAGGGCATTGCCGAAGCATTTCCTTGTATCTTTCCCACGCTTCACATAAAGATTCACCAGACTGTTGAGAAAATTGCGTGATAGCATTCCTTATAGCTGCAGTCTTTGCCATGGGGAAGAATTTTCTAAGAAACTTTTGAGCTAGATCAGCCCAAGTGGTGATAGATCCCGGTGGCAGAGAGTGTAACCAACCCTTGGCTTTGTCTCTTAATGAAAACGGGAAGAGTCTCAACTTCACAGCATCATCTGACACATTGTTGAATCTGAATGTGTCACATATTTCTATGAAGTTCCTGATGTGTAAGTTAGGATCTTCCGTTGCAGTTCCTCCGTACTGTACTTGATTCTGCACCATCTGAATAGTACTGGATCTAATTTCAAATGTAGGAGCCGTAATTGCTGGCCGAATGATGCTTGACTGGATGTCATCAATCTTCGGTTGCGAGTAGTCCATTAAAGCCCTTGCTGCTGCAGGTGCAACTACTTCGCCTTCTCCGTCCATCTTGTGAGTATTTGCTAGTTCAAGTACTTGTTTGGCTTTTAATGCTTTAGAACGTGTTAGCATAAAAATCCAAGTATCTGTACACAAATAATCACTTCACAAAAATATAAGATAAAATGTTCAAGTCAAACAAATTAACTTCTATTGTAGTAAAACACATAAACAAAAATAACACCGAGTCCCCGGCAGCGGCGCCAAAAACTTGTTCGCTATTTTCTCTACGCAAGTGTACGCAGTCCAAAAGCAATATAGGGAAATAAGGATCGTTCCCACGAAGACTCGGTTATTTTAGTAAATATGTCTATTCAACAATGTTTGGTTAATTATAGAAGCATGAACGAACTAAAATGGTTTATTTGCAGATAACAATTAATTAATGAAGTAACGGCTAATTTGTTTAAAATAATATGATAGAGGCATGGGGTCCTAATTTCATGAATGTTTTAACTCTTATTAATTATCAAGAATTAATGTGTTACAATTGTTAAGAATGCTAGCGGGAACACGAAACTAATATGAGCCATCTTTCAATTAACTCACACCATTCCAAATAAACATCCACAAAAGAGATAGAAGTTATAAGGGCATTAATTATATCCAATACACTATATGTCTATGTGAATGGGTGATACAATCAATTTAATCACAAGTTCCGCAATTAACTACATAGGGGAATAACGTTCTTTCGAAACTATAATCCGAAATGCGGAGAAGCCGACATACCTATGCTAGCATGGCAAGCCCTAAATCTCTAAATCCACTTTCGCAATCATTAGAGATTTGGCACAATAGATGTTAGCTATTCACCTATATTCAATTAAAACAACCATGCAAGGCAATCTTATATAGAAATTGTAAACACAAATTATCTATCAAATTAACATGAGCATTAACAATTCATTACATTAGAACCCCATGAAAGTGTTTAGTTCATAATTAAACTAGACACCTTTATGGAATTAAATAAAATCATGGTAGAAAATTGCATTAATTTAAATATGAAATTACAAGAATTTAAAATAATAAAAATAAGAAAATCGAAACGAAATAAAATGGGAACATGCATTTTATTTTATTGCAACAGAAATTAAACCGCATAATTATATAATAGAACAATCGGACAAAAACAATTGCAAAAGTAAAGTATTATATATAAATAAAAGCAATCGGACAAAGCAAAAGAACTCCACATGCAAGACACCACCTGTCGGCAGAATAAAACATTTACTCACCTTCCTGGCGCGTGGGAAGCACGCGCTTCACTCTCCTGTCCCGCGCGTGTGATGCACGCGCTCCAGATGAAACAGAAATTTCTGCGCGTGTGTGGCAACTCCTGCAGCTGTGACTGTGGTTCCGTGTTGCAGTTGGTTCCGTTTGCAATGCACTCAGTTAATTCAACAATTGTCACAGAATATTATTCCACACTGATGCTGAAATTTGCTCCGATTTAAATAGAATTTAAAGTGTATAAACTATAATAAAATTACAGAAATTGAGTTTATAAAATAACTGTTTGCAGAAATTTAAACTGAATAAAATAAACTATAAAATAAATTGTTGCAGAAAATTTTAAGTATATAAAATATAATAAAATTACAGAGAATAAAAATGTATAAAATGATCTGTTTATAAAAAGAAATTTGCTGAATTTAGATACAAGAGTGTTTGCTTCAGAGAGAATGATTGATTTACTTCGTCCCCTGGTAATCTTCTTCAATTAATTCCCTACAATCTATTTATAAACATTCAGCAACACACCTACTACATAACACAAAGTCAGATGATTAAAAAGTCTACTGCCTAATTCTAACAACTCTCCAGACAATTGCAAAGCCAATTTGGAATTGTTTTCCGCAACTGGCGGTAATTGACTTTTAATATCAGCTCCGTAGAAATGCTTTTTAACCCGCACAGCTTATAATCTTTAATTAATAAATAATTATTTTAATCCAGAAATTATAAAAATAAATATCTAATATTATTAGATATTTATAAATATAATTTTCTAAATTAATAAAATTATTTAATAATATAAATAAATCTTTATTGTCTAAGCTGCGGTCTCTGGTCGTCTGGAACCGGACTCCTTTTGCTTAACAGAAAATATATCAATTCCAACCAGGGTTCCAGCTTTAAGAAAATATCACTTTCCATATTTTTGTGATAATTCTTATTTCTTCATTGCTCGTCCAGATGCAAGTTACGGTCTCTTGAGGCTCTAAAACCGGACTTCTTTTGCTTAGAAAAAAATATAACAATTCCAACCGGGATTCCTGCTTTAAGAATATATCACTCAGAACATCTTTATGATAATTCCTTTTCCTCGTAGCCAGTCCATCTGAGCCAGAAATCCACCGTCTTTTAACCTTTTATCGCCAGGATACCTGAAGCTGTGAGTTCTGCACTACAAAGACTTGAAACAACATAAAACTAATTAAAAGACACAACATACTTAAGGATAAACCACCAATTTAGGTCCATTTAGCGCATAATAAGTGGATATAAAATCCACTTATCATTCTTTTACGATTCGCGATCTGTGTTCTTCTGCAATGTTTGAAGTTTAGATTCGATCTACAAGTAGGTTTTATCATATTTCTTCCTGATTGATTGTCATATTGATGTATTTGACAAGTTTTATAACTTGTTTCTTGCGAAATTGAGTGGTTTATATGATCTTTTAGATCAATTAGCGTGCTTCTTGTGATTTGTTTTTTCATCTCCAAATTGTTAAAATGGCGACTGATCCTTCACAAGATCCAACTTCACCGTTCTATATACATCCATCTGATAATCCAGGAATGAAGTTAGTTTCTTTTAAGTTTGATGGAAATTCTTATAATGATTGGAGTAGATCTATGTTAATTAGTCTTTCGGCTAAAAACAAAACTGGATTTATCGATGGAACTATAGTTAAACCAGTAGTCACTGCTGCTACTTACAGAGCTTGGGAACGTTGCAACAGTATGCTTATTTCTTGGTTGTTAGGTGTTCTAGATCAGAACATTGCTCGTAGTGTTTTGTATTTCACAACTGCAAGAGAGATTTGGCTTAATCTTGAAGAAAGGTTTGGACAATGTTCAGGAACTTTGTTGTTTGAGTTACAACAATCATTACATGATATTAAGCAAGGTGAGGATTCTGTTTCTGCATATTTTACAAAGATCAAGATGATTTGGGATCAGTTAGACTCTGTTGATCCTCTTCAGTCCTGTACTTGTACCAATTGTACATGCGAAATTACACAAAAGCTTGTCAAGTCACAACAAGATAGGAGGTTGATTGAATTTCTCATGAAGCTGAATGGTAACTTTGATATGATCAGAGGCAATATCTTAATCATGAATCCATTGCCTTCAATCTCCCATGCTTATAGGATGATTATGCAAGAAGAAAATCACAGAAAACTTCATCAGTCTAGTGGTTTTTCTGACAATACTGTTAATGAAAGTATGGCATTTGCTGCTAACAAGAGATTTTATCAGGACAGATTTAGGTCTGGATCTTCTCCAAGTACAAATGACAAAAGGTTTTATGATAAAAGCAAGCCTAATTTTTACTGTGATCATTGCAAGATGCCTGGACATAGTATCCAGAGGTGTTGGAAGTTACATGGTTATCCTTCATTTTACAGCACTGACAGAGATAAGAAGTTCTCAGCTGCTACTACTACTCAGAATGATGATGACACATGCCAATCCAATGACAATATGGTTCTTACTTCAACACAATATCAACAGTTGATGCAACTTCTTGGAAAAGAAAAGCAGCAAAATGATGAATCTACTCATATTGATAATAATTCTAAATGTGCAAATATGGCAGGTAAATATTGTCTAAGTTCTTTTAATGGTTCTACATGGATCATGGATAGTGGAGCTACAGATCACATGTGTTGTGATTTGTCTTTGTTTGAATCATATAAAGCAACAACTGGTACTGATATTCACATTACTATACCTGATGGGAAGACTGTTTTGGTTACACAATTAGGAGAAGTCAAATTGTCAAAAGACATTCTTCTTGAGAACGTTTTATATATACCAGAATTTAAGTTCAATTTGATATCAATTCCAAAGCTTTGTAAAGATTTAAAATGTTCAGTAACCTTTACTGATTCTGAATGTTTCCTTCAGGGCCTTTCAATGAGGCCACAGCTTCTTGGTAACTTCAAACATGGATTGTACTACCTGAAGGAAGAAGAATCAAGTCACAAGAATAATTCAGACCAGTTATCTACTCATGCACTTTCTGCTTCTTCTTCTTCAGAGACTCAAATCAACAGAATCAAGCTTTGGCATCTGCGGTTAGGGCATCTACCAGTGACTATGTTTCATCATATAAAGAATTTGTTTGATTCTCCTTGCAAACTTGATTGTATCTGTCAGATATGCCCTGCTGCAAAACAAGTTAGAAATTCTTTTTCTGTTAGTTCTACAAAGACTACTGCAATTTTTCAGCTAATTCATGTAGATACTTGGGGACCTTTCAAAGAGGTTACTCATTCTGGTTGTCAATATTTCTTTACAATTGTTGATGATTTTAGTCGAATGACTTGGGTTTTTCTGATGAAGCATAAGACTGAGGCTATCACTTTGATTGATCATTTTATTTCTTATGCAAAGACACAATTTAAAAGTGATGTTCAAGTTTTAAGGTCAGATAATGCTGCTGAGTTGAATGATAAGAAGCTCCAGGATATTTTGCTTAATAAAGGGATTATTCATCAGAAGTCTTGTGCATACACTCCACAACAAAATAGTGTTGTGGAGAGAAAGCATAGGCATCTTTTAGAGGTTGCCAGATCCTTATATTTTCAGGCTAAATTACCATTAGAATAATGGGGAGATTGCATTCTGTGTGCTGCACACATTATTAATAGAGTTCCATTATCAGTATTGGGAAATACTAGTCCTTATCAGGTTCTTTTTAAAGAGTCACCATGTCTTGATTACTTCAGAACCTTTGGCTGCTTATGTTTTGTCACTACTGTGCCTTCTACATCTAAGCATAAATTTTCACCTAGAGCTATACCTCATGTCTTTTTGGGATACTCTAATGATGTAAAAAGTTACAGAGTTCTGAATATTGATACAAAACAAATCAGTATTTCTAGAAATGTCATTTTTCATGAAAAACACTTTCCATTTCATATTGATTCTTCCACACAACAGTTTGCATTCTTTCTCCCCACTTCCACAGATCATAATTTCTATCCAGATGATCCTATTCCACAAGTGTTTCATTTTCAGACAATTTCTGAAACTCACACAACCTTTGATCAGACTTCTGATTCTGCTTCTCATTCATCTGATATGTCTGATACAAACTCTTCACATACAGAATCTTCACATACAGACATCTTAAGAAGAAGTACCAGAAATGTTAAGCCACCTTCTTTTCTGTCTGATTATGTATGTGGCACCAGTACTACTACTCCTTCACATTGGTGTAATTTGGTTACTTATAACTCTTTACCTCCATCTCATAAAGCTTTCATTAGCACTGTTGAAAGTCTAGTTGAACCTGTTACTTATCAAGAGGCCATTAAAGATGTTAGATGGGTAGAGGCTATGGATAAGGAGTTACAAGCCTTATAGCAGAATAATACTTGGGTTTTAATGAGCCTTCCACCTGGCAAGAAGGCCATTGGCTGTCGATGGGTCTACAAAATCAAATATAAGGCTGATGGTAGTGTTGACAGATTCAAAGCCAGGTTAGTAGCAAAAGGGTACAATCAGAAATGGGGCATAGATTATTTAGAAACTTTTTCCCCTGTAGTTAAAATGACTACTGTCAGGTGCCTTATTGCTGTTGCTGCTAGTAAAGGCTGGTCTTTGTTTCAACTTGATGTCAACAATGCATTTTTACATGGTGATCTATATGAAGAAGTTTATATGCTTGCTCCTGAGGGTCTTTCTAATCCTGGTAATCTGGTTTGTAAACTTATCAAATCATTGTATGGCTTAAAACAAGCTTCAAGACAATGGTTTGCTAAGTTAGGTGGGGAATTGCTTAATCAGGGTTATTCTCAATCAAAGAATGATTATTCTTTGTTCATTAAGCAAACTGGACACCATTGGACTATAGCAGCAGTGTATGTCGATGACATTATCCTTACTGGAGATGATTTACATGAGATAAATCAACTTAAGTCTTTTCTACATCAAAAGTTTAGTATTAAAGACTTAGGCATGTTGAACTATTTCCTTGGGATAGAAATTGGATATGTTCAGGATGGCATTACACTCACTCAGAAGAAGTTTACAAAAGAGTTGATTGTAGCTGCAGGATTGAGTTCTTTCAAGTCTGTGGTTACACCTTTACCTTTAAATCTGAAGTTGCAAGCTGATGAAGGAGAATTGTTTGTTGATCTTAGCTTGTATAGGTGTTTAGTTGGCAAACTAAATTTCTTGACTCACACTAGGCCAGACTTAGCCTATACAGTACAACATCTTAGCCAGTTTCTACAGACACCTAGAGTACCTCACTTTGAAGCCTTGATGCATACTTTAAAGTATGTAGGTTCTACAGCAGGACAAGGTATTGTTCTAAAAGCAACAGACCAACTAACCTTACAAGGTTACTCAGACTCTGACTGGGGTGCTTGTCCAGATTCGAGAAGATCTATTACTGGCTATGTGATGCTTTTAGGCAAGTCACCTGTTAGTTGGAAGTCTAAGAAACAAGGTACTGTTTCAAAGAGTTCCTCAGAAGCTGAGTATAGAGCAATGTCTTCAGCTGCTTCTGAAATCACTTGGATTGTAAGATTACTGGAGGAACTAGGAGTGCAAAATCTTAAGCCAGTAACTCTACACTGTGACAACCAAAGTGCTATACATATTGGTAAAAATCCTGTTCATCATGAAAGGACTAAGCACATCGAGATTGATGTACATTTTACTAGGGACAAGGTGTTAGAAGGCTTACTTGAACTAGCCTACTTGCCTACTTCAGATCAGTTAGCTGATGTGCTTACTAAAATCTTACCTTCGGTCCATTTCAACAATTTACTTTCCAAACTAGGCATGACTCAATCTCTGCCTAGTTTGAGGGGGAATGTTGAGATTACTAAAGCTACTGACTCAAGCAACAGAATGACAGCTCAGACGAAGGAATGACAACTCAGCAAAGACGTGTGCTAGCTCGTGTCAATGCCAGACTTGTGCCAGCCTGTCCAAGTTTGTTGGATAGGATAGTTCGTTATAAAATAGAATCTGTTTCATTTCCTATTAGTTAGTTAATCATTTCTATTCATTGTAACTTCTTCTTCAACCTGTAGCTTAAACATGTAGTGTTCAAAACAATTCAAAGCTTGGTTCATCAATGGAGTTTATGTTAAACAAAGATTAGTTTTGTTAATCCGTTGCATATTACATATTATAACAGTGTCATTATAGTTGAGCAAGTATTAAGTAAATTTTACACATTGAATAGAAGAAGAAAATTATTATTCTGTCTGCATACTGTTTTATCAGGTTTTGCATGACATGTCAGGTTCTTCAGTATTTAGTTGCCCATGAGAAACTCCTCTCCCTCTAATCTTTTTGCTTCAGGACTAGATATTAACAAAGCATTTTCTTGTAGCCGTTCTGGTTCAGTGTGTTCACAAAGTTCTAATGACTCAGGACTCATGAGTAACGTGGGCAAAGTCTAGTTGATGTTCAATGCTACACTTATAGTTTCTTGCCCCCTTTCTTCAGTCTGTTGCAAGTCTAGCAATCTCTCAGCCTCAGTAGTTTCTTACCTATTCTTTAGTATGTTGTAAGTTTAGCAATCTCTAAACCTCAGCATTGGATGACTCAGCCAATTGTTGATATTGAGGATTGGAAAGTTCCTTCGTCATCCTGCGTCTCCACATTTTCACCAACTGCAAAATTTGTTCTACCAGGACCCATGCCTATATTAAGAGTAAATTTTCGTCAAAACCTCCATCTCACTATATAAATCTATAGTGGAAAATCAAAGAAACAGATGAAGAGCAACCTTCTTTTCATTGACCCTTCAATAAAACTGGTAAGTTGACGTTTAAAAGCATCAAACGGCTAAGTGCCTCTGAAAAATTAAGTTGTACATGATATTCCAACACTTGGATTGTTGAAATGCCAAATTTTTAGCACATTAGCAAATATTTTAGACCAGACTGCTATAAAAATTTAATCTTGTAGAGGAACTTTGCCCTCGTCAGCTCTGTCTTGCAGATTTATAAGCTCCAGCATCCTATATATATCATTTGAAAAGGCCTTTGAATCATCACCTGATACAAATTCTTGAACTGTATTATCGACCTCAATCATACTGCATCCAGGAGTCTTCTTCAAGCTCTTATTTCTAATCAATTTTCTCAGTCTTGAAACATCATCCCATTTTCCAAGTTTTGCATATATATTTGAAAGCAAGACATAGTTTCCTGTATCATCTGGTTCAAGCTCTAGTAGGTGCTCCATTGCAATAACCGCAGTGTCAAGATTGCCATGAATTCTGCAAGAACTTAGTAAGGAACCCCAAATTGCTGAATCAGGCTTCATAGGCATATTTTTAACTAGCTCAAGAGCGCGTTCAAAACAGCCAGTACGTCCAAGAAGATCAATTAGACAACCATAGTGCTCTATACCAGGCTCTATGTTGTACTCGTCTCTCATCAAGTCAAAGTAGTTCAATCCTTCATCCAGTAATCCGGCATGTGCACAAGCCGATAGAAGACCTACAAAGGTGATTTCATTCGGTGCAACTTTTGCATGCTCCATTTCTCGAAACACTTGAATTGCTTCCTTAGCTTTTCCATGATTCGATAATCCCATTATCATAGTACTCCAAGAAATTACATCACGCTCATGCATAACATTAAACAGCAGCAAAGCCTCATTTATACTTCCACATTTAGCATACATTTCAATCAATGCATTACATATACAAGTCTTACCCAAAAACCCATTCTTATCCGCGTAAAAATGAATCCATTTACCTAACTCAAGAGCTCCCAACTGCGAACAAGCTTGCAAAACCGCAATCAAACTAATCCAATCAGGTTTAACACCAACCATTTGCATCCTCCGAAAAACATCCAACGCATCCGCATAACATCCAATTCGAGTATACCCAGAAATCATCGCGGTCCAAGTTACAATAGACTTTACAGGCATCTCTTCGAACACAGCTTTCGCCTTTTTCATCTGTCTCAATTTAACATGTCCACATATAAGCCCATTCCAAGAAATCACATCTCTCTCCCTCATTTCACCAAACAGACTATGTGCATCACTCACATTATCACATTTCAAATACATATTCAACAATGAATTCTCAATCACAACATTACCCAAAAGCCCAAATTTAAACACATGCCCATGAACTTGTTTACCAAGTCGATGACTCATAAGTCCTCCACATGACTTAATAACAAAAGGGTATGTAAATTTATCAGGAAAACATGGGTCTCTTAGCATTTGCTTATACATATTTATTGTCAATACATACAAGTGATTGTGTGTATATGCTCTAATGACTGCATTGTATAAATGGGTATTGGGATTTATCACCTCTTTGAAGAGTAAATTAGCATAATTTATGTCTCCATTGTGATCACAAATATCCACCATTTTTGTCACCAAGAAGTTGCTTTGTGATAATGAGAACTTGACCATTTGGGCATGTATTTTCTTGAGTTTTGTAATGCTCACACAGTTTTGTAACATGGGCACAAACATATCTTCCAAGATTCTTGTAGTCAAGATGTTTGTAGTCATTGTTATTACATAAAGGTTGAAACTTTAAAGTTAGAGTAGTTGTGGTATCATATAAAAAGTGGAACTTGAGTTGGGTTAGTGATTTTTTTTTTTATGTAACAAAAAATGAGCCAACTTATAAGGTTTCTTGAATTTGCTGATATTTTGAGAAAATGTTCGAAAAGTTAGAAACTTGATCAGGGAAAGGAGCAATATTTAGAATGAGTTATGAAGTTGATAGGATGATATAGGAAATGTATGGAAAATGTGGAAGGTGTTTGATGAAATGCTATATAGAAATGTTGTTTCTTGGACTTGTTTGATGTGTGGGTATTTATAATGGAGGATCTTTGGCTGTTTTTAAAGAGATGGGCTCTTCGGAAGTGAATCAAACAAATACTATAAAACAAATCGGTTTAATTGGAAAAGATATGGGGCAGTAGAGGCAATCAATCTTGAAAATGGTCCATTTTAATAATTCTTTGGAAAAAAATATCAAACAAATCGGTTTAATTAAAAAATAATAATCAAATATTACAACACCCAATTCCCGAACCCCATAAATAATGAGAAAAGGAACCTTCATCCTGAATTCAAACGTAGCATCCTGGAAGTTTTGTGCACACGTAATTGCATAGCTAAGCAGTATTTTAACGGCGTATCCTTCATACAAACAAATTCAGTTTCAAACTTCCGTACGTACATAGAGGATCATACTCCCTCTGTCCCCTTTTACTTTTCTTATTTGAAATGTCGAGATTGTTCATAACATGAGACAAATTATTAATTTACGTTTAATCTATAAGATCAAATATAGTCATGAGTGATCTTGTTGGATTCGTATTTATCAGTACTTTAATACAGTGAAGTTTTTATATCTAAAATTAATACGAAATTGAAGATATTAACGATCAAAAGTACGCGTTGGCAAACGTGTCCAATCAAAACAGGAATGATATTTAGGGACGGAGGGAGTATTATATAACACAGGAGTAGTTATCTTGCACTTCTTGTCCGAGCCTGTCTATATATTTTTCATTTGTTCTTAAATTCTTTCTACTACTGCATATAAATTCATATATTTAAATGGCTTGGAACGACATTTTCTCAGTTTCTAAGTTCAGACAAGCATTTCAGGTTTGTTTCTGCTCTTCTTGCTTTCCATGATTACGGTGAACATTTTTGTTTGTCGTACGTTTTCGTGATTATGACGTTTTCTAGTGAATCTTTATATACTCCCTCCGTCCCGATAGGTTCTTAACATGGGGATCGGGCACGGAGACCAAGGATAGTGGGTGTAATATTGTTAAAATAAATGAAGTAGTGGGTGTAATAGTGATTTTATTGTTAAAATAAGTGAAGTAGTGGGTGTAATAGTATAAAGTGTTGAAAAAGTGGAGTAAATAGTGGATGTAATAATGTATTTTATTGTTAAAAGTTACTATTTTTAGTAATGTAAAGAATTGGTGGGACGTCCCAAAAAGGAAATTGTAAAGAAATGGATGGGACAGAGGGAGTATAATTTAACACGCTTTTGTATAACTTTACTACTTTCACTCGTAGTCTCGTACCATCGAAACAACGTGAGGAACATTAATTTCAAAGATACAACTGGTTTGTTTTAATAAAAAATGGGAGTAGTGTCCTGTGTCCCATTATTTTATGACTATTTTATTTGCTTTTGATCAGTGGAGTAATTATTAGCAGCGGCGAAAGATGTTTTCTTACAGTGGAGTATATGGATTTGTGCTCAATAATATCTTGGTGTATCTCTAGCTTTTTTAAAAACAATAAGTGTGTGCACCATGGTTCTAAAAATCCCCGATTTAACCGATTAATCCCCGATTAATCCTCTGGAAGGTAACCAACCGATTCGATTTTCGAAATCCGATTAATCCTGTGAATTTATTTAAAATGATATGTTTAATTGTAAATTAGACTAATATATTAAATATTATTATAATATCCGATTAATACTCCGATTAATCCTTCCGATTAATCCCCGATTACCCGATTAATCTTAAATCGGTACCTCAACCGATTTATACCGATTACCGATTTTTACAACCATGGTGTGCACTAATAATCTGGTTTGTTTTATTTTTCGATACACCACATGAAACAAAAGTACACAAAATAAACTAAATAATTAAATATTTTAAAATTATGTTATTGCATCTTATCAATAAATATTGTATATATTACTTGTTACAAAAATAAAATATACTCCCTCCGTCCCAGCCGGTTCTTTACATGGCGGCTGGGCACGGAGGTCAAGGATAGTGGATGTAAAGTGGGTGTAATATTGTTAAAATAAATGAGGTAGTGGGTGTAATAGTGATTTTATTGTTAAAATAAGTGAAGTAGTGGGTGTAATAGTGATTTTATTGTTAAAATAAGTTAAGTAGTGGATGAAATAGTGTAAAGTATTGTTAAAATAAGTGAAGTAGTGGGTGTAATAGTGTTAAAACTTACTATTTTGGGTAATGTAAAGAAATGGTGGGACGGCCCAAAAAAGAAATTGTAAAGAAATGGATGGGACAGAGGGAGTAATATATTTTGAATTTAAGTTTAACAAAATTCTATCACACTTGACTCGTTATGACTTATTGTATTGAGGCTCAACTAGCAAAATTTTAACAAAAAAAATGATATTTAATTATTTTGTTATCTATTATATTTCTATTTTATTTTAAACTAACACAAAATATGATATGAAAAGTGCATGACATCGGGTACATGAGCACGAAATCTATACTATTATATAAAAGCCGAAACATTAAAAGTTTGGTTGGTCAGTCGGTTGGTCGGTATGGTATCTGTTGATTTTACTTATTTACCCTTACTCAATTACAGATCTTACTGACTAATCAATTTCCTTTTTCAAGTTAAACATATTTTCTTTTCTATTTTTTAAGAAATAAATAATTTCATTTTTAGGTAAAATACAATATCTTTTATATTTTATCAAACTAAAATTTCTCCTTTATTAATCAATTTCCCTTTTCAGGTTAAACATACTACCTTTTCTATTTTTCAATAACTAAATAATTTCCTTTTTCAAGTAAAATAGAATATCTTTTACATTTTATCTTTTATATTTTATCAAAATAAAATTTCTCCTTTATTAATCAATTTCTTTTTTCAGGTTAAACATATTACCTTTTCTATTTTTCAATAACTAAATAATTTCTTTTTTCAGGTAAAATAGAATATCTTTTACATTTTATCTAACTAAATTTCTCCTTTTTAAAAAAACTCTACTAGAAATTTTGTTTAATAAAATAACATAATTATATTATGATTACTATTAACTAATCAATTACCAAATAACATAATTATATTATAATTACTATTAACTAATCAATTACCTTTTTCAGTCAAAACACGTTGCCTTTTCTTTTTTTCTCTAACTAAAATCTCACTTTCTCCAATTATATCATGAACAGTTACCTTTTTCAGCCAAATAACGTTACCTTTTTTTTTCTTTTCTCTTACTAAAACATCCTTTTTTCCAATTATATCACAAGAATTTCTATTTAATAAAATTAAAATAATAATTATAATACTAATAATTAACCGATTACCTTTTCAGCTAAAATATATCATCTTTCTATTTTTTCTAATTAAATTCATTTTCTTTTCTAGAAATATAACGGGCAACATTAATTTCTCATTTTCTAAAAACTATGACCAATTTTATTTAGCAAAATAACATAATTAAATTATAATTACTATAAACTAATCAATTACATTTTTCACATAAATCATGTCATCTTTGCGTTACCTTTCTATTTTCTCTAACTAAAATCTCTCTTTTCCAAATATATCACGGGTGGTTCTATTTAATAAAATAAACTAATAATGTTATAATATTATTAATTAACCAATTAACTTTTTCAGCTAAAACGTATCATCTTTTTTTATTTTTTCTAATTAAAATCTCTTTTTTAATAGAAATATCACGGACAATATTAATTTCTCCTTTTCTAAAAACATTACGAGCAATTGTATTTAGTAAAACAACGTAATTAAATTATAATTACTATAAACTAATCAATTACCTTTTTCACCTAGAACATATTACCTTTTTAATTTTCTCTAACTAAATCCTCTCTTTTAATGAAGTAATAATTTTATAATTACTAATAATTAATCGATTACCCTTTTCAACTAAAACGTATATCATCTTTTCTATATTTTCTAACTAAAATCCCTCATTTTTTAGAAATATCACGGATAACATTTATATAATTATTATCAAATCATTTAATATAAAAGTTTAGGCCTCCAAAATTCATATTTCAAAAAAATTAATTTAAATTAATGAAATTTTATATATAATATTAAAAAAAAATCCGTGCATCGCACGGGTTTAGGCTAGTAACATAAATTTTTAATAAATTATATTTACATTTATACAAAACATGAAAATATATGATACCAAAATACACGGATCAAATGAATTACGGGACCAAACAATCAATCAATCTATATATATATATAGGGGGCTACTCCAATACAAATCTCCTTAAAATACAAACCTACAAACCAAGCATAATCTAATATTTCAAGCTAATCTAATGACCAAACTAGGGGTACCCCAATACAAAAAATGCTTAAAATAATTGGCTCTATCCAACAAAAAAAAATAAAAAAATAAAAAAAATAAAAAAAAATCACTGTTCACGTGATGACGTGGCAGTGGATTTCACTGGTTAACGGTGCTTCGCACCTTCTTGTACGGCGCTTCGCGCCTTTATCATTCTAAAGTTGTAAGGAATTGCAATCAATGGTAAAGGCAATAGACGATTGACGGGTGTGTCGAGAGCCTTCGGCTCTCATGACTACCTAACTCATCCGTTTACTGTTTTAAATGCTTCGCATTTCCACGGCAAGATTTTTTTTTTTTTTTTGGAATTTTTTTTTTTTTTTGTTGGATAGAGCCAATTATTTTAAGCATTTTTTGTGAAGGTACCCTTGGCGGAAACCTTAGAATAGATGAAATATAATTAATTTAGTATTGGTTTGTAGGTTTGTATTTTAAGAATGGTTTGTATTTGAGCACTTGCCTATATATATATATATATATATATATATATATATATATATATAGGCTAGTGGTCAAATAGAAACCAATCTTAGAATAGAAACTAGAAACCAACACTAAATAAATTATATTTCATTCATTCTAATGGCCCCGCCAGGGGCACCTTCACAAAAAGTGTTTAAAATTATTGGCTCCATCCAGCAAAAAAAAAAAAAAAAAAAAAAAAAAATTACTGTTCACGCTGACGTCACTGCCACGTCAGCAGTGAACAGTAATTTTTTTTTTTTTTTTTTTTTTTTTTTTTTTTGCTGGATGGAGCCAAGAATATTATGAACTTTTTGTATTGGGGTACCCCTAATTTGGTCATTAGATTAGTTTGAAATATTTAATTTATGTTTAGTTTCTAGTTTCTATTCTAATTTAGTTTCTATTAGAACAAGACCCTATATATATATATATATAAAGAAGGATATGCGGGAGTTTAGATGGCGCTCCTGAAATCGTCTCAATTTATTTTTCTAATTTTGTAGAATTTTTGAATTTTGTAAAATCAAAAAATATCATTTAACATATTAGAAGTAGAATAGGTGTTCGAATTCATTGAAGAGAAGAGTTCAAATTTATTGCGAAGCTCATTTTTTACATTTTTGGGTCTCGTGACTAGGACTAGAATCGATGATTTTGTACCCGAAACGCGATAACATGACACAATGATGATATCGTATTTGTCTTTACTTTATCGGTATATAAATATTAAAGTATACGAAAAAATTTGTAGAGGAGAAGAGTTCGAATTATAGAAAAGACATCTATATATTATAAATTTGTGGATATCCCATTCCTTAGGTTCGGGTATTCATATTTAGGTTCGGTTAAAGTTTTTTAAGTTTATTTTGACCCATTGGATAGTTCGTTTTTGGGTTTGGTATTCATATTTACATTTGGATAGGATCCATATTCATTATTTGACCCATGATTAATTATAGAAAGTTTATACATACATACATACATACATATATATATATATATATATATATATATATCATTAATATCATTTAAAATATTTATAGTAACCTCATTAACAAATAATTGAATCAATCTTTTAATTTTGTTAAGTTAATTAATGCATATTATCATATATTTTGTATAATAAATAATTTAAATTAAATTAATGTTTGAATGTGTTTATTACAGATAAAAATGATTTTTTATTGTATTAAAATGATTTCTTCTACAATTATATTAATTGATCAGAATTTTACAATTATTCGATTTATTTAATTTAGTCTAATTATTTTTATTATATTTGTAAAATAAATTTTTAAAATCCTGTGTTCGTAGCACGGGCTATAACCTAGTGTAGTTAAAAGTTAACTAGTTATTTTTGTAATTTAATTGATAGAGAAAACATTAAAATAAAAGTTTAATTTGAAGTAGAGTAGGTGTTCGAATTTAAAAAGGAGAATAGTTTGAATTTATAGATAAGCCATAGAATTAAGAATTCTACTGAAAGTAGAATTAGATGTTCGAATTTAATTTACAGAGAAAAAGAGTTTGAATTTATAGAAAATACATAAAATTAAAAGTTTTATTAGAAGTAAAATAGGTGTTTGTAGACATAATTAAAAGTTTTATTCGAAATAGAATATGTGTGCGAATTTGTAGAGGAGAAGAATTCGAATTATAGAAAAGACATGTAGTTAAAAGTTAATGAGTTATTTTTATAATTTAATTGATAGAAATATTTATTCAACAAAAGAGCGGCTCATTAAAAAAAGGTATGTTAACATGAAAATTAATATATAACACAAGTATTCAATGTTTTAAATTTGAAAATTTGATATAAAAAAGAAACCGTATTTCACGGGAGGACGACTTATTAAAGAGGACCGAGTAACTTTTTTTTTAAAAAATTTAATTGATAGAATCTTTAAATAAAATTATAACACGGGCGCGAAACTAATTACTGCAATATAATTTAACAAGCTTTTGTATAACTTTGCTACTTTCACTGGTAATCTCGTACCATCAAAACAACGTGAGGAACATGTGTTTATGACTATTTTATTTTATGACTGTGAGGAACTTTGCAATATTATTTTATGACTATTTTATTTGCTTTTGATCAATACTCCCTCTGTCCCAACCAATTGTTTACACTTTCCTTTTTGGGACGTCCCAACCAATTCTTTACGTTTCCTAAAATAGTAAGTTTTAACACTATTACACCCATTACTTCACTTATTTTAACAATACTTTACACTATTACACCCACTACTTCACTTATTTTAACAATAAAATCACTGTTACACTCACTACTTCACTTATTTTAATAATAAAATCACTATTACATCCACTACTTCATTTATTTTAACAATATTACACCCACTATTCTTGGTCTCCGTGCCCAAACCAAATGTAAACAAATTGCCGGGACGGAGGGAGTAGTTATTACTGTATTAGTTAAACCATCCCAACCACGGGATAGTAGCGGCGGAAGATGTTTTCTTACAGTGGAGTATATGATTTGTGCTCAATAGTATCTTGGTGTATCTCTTGCTTTTTAAAACAATAAGCGTGTGCAGTAATAATCTGGTTTGTTTTATTTTTCGATACACCACATGAAACGAAAATACACAAAATAAATTAAATAATTAAATATTTTAAAATTATATTATTGCATCTTATCAATAAATATTGTATATATTACTTGTTACAAAAATAAAATATAATATATTTTGAATTTAAGTTTAACAATGACTTATTGTATTGAGGCTCAACTAGCAAAATTTTAACAAAAAATTTGATATTTAATTTATTTTGTTATCTATTATATTTCTATTTTATTTTAAACTAACACAAAATATGATATGAAAAGTGCATGACATCGGGTACATGAACACGAAATAACATAAATTTTTAATAAATTATATTTACATTTATACAAAACCACGAAAATATATGATACCATTAGAAAAAAGTATACACATAAATGGGACACTACTAGCATCTCACATCCAACTTACTAGCCAACACATATGCTAAAACTAGTAGGACACTACTAGCACCTTTTTCAGAGAGGCTCATACTGCATACCCCTTGCACCCTTTCTCCATCCCATCCTTTTATGTGTGTATATCAAACAACCAATCTGTTCACTCAAATTATCTATGAAACATTAAAAAACCCTATTTGAACGAAGGAAGATACATTGTTCATAATAGATTTTTGGTAATTTTTATTTGGTGTACGTACAACTTGAATTTTAGGGTTTGTATATATGTCTACTTAAGAGTATAAAGTCTGAAGGTTTTTTTGCTGTTTAATGACCTAAATGCCCTTCTACTTTTTAAATAATTACAATAGATTGCCATTACTTTATTGTATTATACCTAATTTTTGTACAGAAATACGTATTATAAATATATACATACTTATGTCATATGTATACATACATTGACCACATTTCCCTATAATTCAAATTTGCAAACACTCACAAAAAATCATCCTCCTCCCCTCACCGTCCCGCTCCCATGTATTTTGAATTTAAATTTTAAAATTCATTACATCTATCTCTTCTCTTTCATCCCTCAAATTCAATTCATTCTTTAAAATTGAATTTTACCTCTCTTTTTCTTTTTTCATATATTAGTTGCATACAACGAGGTATGCAATTTATGCGTGAAGTGTTCCTATATTGCATCTTTAGTTTATCTAATAAAATTTATTTGAATATTATTGTGTTTAATGGAATATTTTTAATATTTGTTATTAGTTTATTTGTGTTAGTAATATCTTAGGTATTTTCTTTAGTGAATGTTAAAAAAAATGTAAAATATAATAATATATACTTGATGAAAATTTTATTTATTTATATTTAAAAAATAATATAAATGGATGTGTTAGACAAATGACGACTGTCAATGGTAGAGTTTACTCTTACTAGCTTATAACCCGTGAAAGCATGAATTACTTTTAATTTTTTTTAATTTATTTATAGTGTAATGTGATATTATAAATATTAATTTTAATATGTTATTGGAATAATTCGAACGTTAAATCTTTATGTATATATATATAGTGTAATATGATATTTTAAATATTAATTTAAAATATGTTATTGGAAAAATTCGAACCTTAAATCTTTGTATATAATAATTTTTAGTATTAAATATAAATTAATATGTTGTTAGCGGAAATCGAACCTTTATTTTTTTTTATAATTTATTTATATTGTAATATGATATTAAAAATATTAATTTTAATATGTTATTGGAAGAATTCGAACCTTAAATCTTTGTATATAATAATTTTTATTATTAAACATAAATTAATATGTTGTTGGCGGGAATTGAACTTTAGACCTCTACATATAACAACTTTTAGTATTTTGTATCTAACGGTCATGATTTATTTGAATTGAAAATCTAACGATTGTGAATAGTTTGGTTAACCAAACTACAAACTACAAAAGATTCTAATTTGCTTATAATAATATAGTATAGATATTTGAATAAATGAAAAATTAAATTAACTACATGTATTATTGATTCGTCATCATATTAAATTTTTTATATCTAAAATCTATAAAACGAACCAATATTAGCTTTAAGAAAAATGATCCAGTATTAGTTTAAAGAAAATAAACCGATTTAAAAATAAAACGACTAATGAATCAAACTTAATTAATATTTATACCAATATTGTAAGTGAAATTTTTACACGTATTTCAATGTGCTCGGTCGAGGTATTTATAAATAATTTTTAAATTTTTTATTTTGTATTAAAAATATAATATTTTGTTAGTGATTAGACGATATAGTGTTATATTTTTGGGTATATATTAATTATTGTAAGATTATATTTTAAATTAAAAGTTCACGTGTTTTATTTAGAAATAAATATTATTGATTGAAAGATACGATATTTTAGGTGTTTAAAAAAGGTAATATCAACAATCAATTAAAAGTAAACCTCTTTTATTTAAAAAAAGGCAATCGACTAATTATCACTAATTATTTTATTTTACTATTTATTTATCAATATATAGGATTCGAGGCGCCGCCAATGGCGGTGCCGAGGAGCTTAGCAAATAAATATTAACTACAAAAGATATGTTACATTCTTATAATGAAAAATATTATATCCTTTATTATCATACATGAGTCTACCAATGTACAGTTAATAGGTAGTTAACCAATCAGAAAATTATGAATTATTTTAGGACCAATCAGAGTCCATCTTTAAAATTTAGACCAATCATATTATATTAAAATATTTCCTTATTTAACATTCTCATCTTAATATACTAACCATGGTTGGTTAACAATTCTAATTTAAATATATTACTTACTTGATTTAACATCTAATCATGATTGGTTAATTCTAATTTAAATGTAGTAGTTACTTGATTTAACATACTTATTTATTACATATTTTTTAATGCCAAAAATATTTATATTAAATTACTATTATAAATTAAAATCAATGTCAATCAGAAAATTATGAATTATTTTAGGGCCAATCAGAGACCATATCTAAAATTTAGACCAATCATTTAATATTAAAAAATTTCCTTATTTACCATTATAATCTTAATATACTAATCATGGTTGGTTAACAATTCTAATTTAAATATATTAGTTACTTGATTTAACAACTTACTATACTAATCATGATTGGTTAATTCTAATTTAAATGTGTTACTTGATTTAACATACTTATTTATTACATTTTTTTAATGTCAAAAATATATATATTAAATTAATATTTTAAATTAAAATTAATCAGGAATATTAAAAAATATAACATTAACTAATTTTCAAAATATTAACTAATTAACCCTATTTTGATTAACAATTAATCATAATTACACAAATATATATTAAGGATTAATTTTCATAAATGTATATTAGATTTACCATTATAATCTTAATATATTAATCATGGTTGGTTAACAATTCTAATTTAAATATATTAGTTACTTGATTTAATATCTTACTATACTAATCATGATTGGTTAATTCTAATTTAAATGTAGTACTTGATTTAACATACTTATTTAATACATCTTTTTAATGTCAAAAATATATATATTAAATTAATATTTTAAATTAAAATCAATCAGGATTATTAAAAAATATAACATTAACTAATTTTCAAAATATTAACTAATTAACCCTATTTTGATTTACAATTAATCATAATTACACAAATATATATATTAAGGATTAATTTTCATAAATGTATATTAGAGCCGATCGGAATTAACCACTAAAATTAAAGCAATAATATCATTATCATCATAATTTACTTATCGCGGATATTTAACAATACGGTACGGTACTTACCTTATTTAATTGTTTTACTTTATTACCATTAATTATTTAACTTAATTATGAAAAAACAAAACACAATATTTTCTCAAAAAATAAAACACAATCTTTTCTCATAATATTACAAGCAGTTCTTCCAACACTTCCCCTAAATAATAAATAACCAATTACCATTGTTAGATATTACCTTTTCTAAATTTTATAACAAATTTTTTTCCAAAAATATGATCGTTCTAATTAATGAAATAAACTAATAATATTATAATTATTAATAACTAACTAATTACCTTTTACTTCTAATTAATGAAATAAACTAATAATTTTGTAATTGCTAATAATTAACTGATTAACTTTACAGCTAAAAGGTAATATCTTTTCTATACTCCTAAATACTAACTAACCAATTATTTTTTTCAGCTATTACCTTTTCTAACTTTTCAAACTAAAATCTTTTCTTCCAAAAATATGATCATTCTAATTAATGAAATAAACTAATAATATAATAATTACTAATAACTAACTAATTATCTTTTACAGCTAAAAGGTAATATTTGTTCTAACTAAATACCTTATTTTCTCCTAAATAATAACTAACCAATTACCTTATCTAACTTTTCTAACTAAAATATCTTCTTTCCAAAAATATGGTCGTTCTAATTAATGAAATAAACCAATCTATACTATTATATAAAAGCTGAAACATTAAAAATTTTGGTACATGTTTTTTGGTACTTAGCAGAATATCCATATACGTTATTTATAATAAGAAAATATTAGTGTAATTCGTAAACATGAGTAAATTAAATTATATTAAATTAAAATTAAAAAATTACTAAAAATAATGATTATATAAAAAACATAGTTGTAATATTAAATAAAATTTATAACATATTAAAAGAAACACCATAATAATCTATACTATTATATAATAGCTAAAACATTAAAAGTTTTGGTATCTGTTTTTAGTACTTCGTGAATTTACTATTTACCCTTCATTATAAAAAAAATACGATATCTATAATATTAAAACACCTAAAACAAATAATAACATAATTTTTTGGTACTTCGTGAATTAACTATTTATACTTCATTATAAAGAAAAATATATACGATATCTATAATATTAAAACACCTAAAATGAATAATAACATAATATAATTAATGTTAATTTGTCGATTGCGTTTTTCACATTTAATTTTAGTTGAAGATATTACTTTTGTAAACACCTTAAAATATCAATCGTATCATATCTTCCTATCATTAATATTTCCTTTCGAATTTAAACATGTTATTTATTTATTTAAAATAAATAATAACTTAATATAATTAATGGTAATTAGTCATTTTTCACATTTACGTTTAGTTGAAGATATTACCTTTTATAAACACTTAAAAACATCAATCGTATTATATCTTCCTATCATTAATATTTCGTTTTGAATTAAAACACGTTACCTTTTCGATCGATTTAAAACTTTTATCACACCATATTTTGTAATTATTCATAAAATATATTAAAAATCCATATACATTATTTATAATAAGGAAACATTTTCATAATTCATAAACATGAATATATTAAATTATATTAAATTAAAATTAAAAAATTATTAAAAATAATGATTTTGTAAAACCATAATTGTAATATTAAATAAAATTTATAACATAATAAAAAAAATACCATACCAATAAATTTTATTTATACATATTAAAATTTTACTATAATTTTATAAATTTATATCTTCCAATCAATAATTATTTTTTTCTAATTTAAACAAGTTAACTTTTAATTTAAAACATAATCTTGCAATAATTAATATTTACCCAAAAATATCACACCATATCTTCTAATCACTAATAAAATATAATGGAAATCCGTATACTACGAATAATGACCAATAATTTTTTTGTAAAAAATCAGAACCGCAAGACGATGATTACATATATTATATGATTAAATTAATTTACTAAACTTTCAAAGTTCGAATTCCATCAACGAAATATTTATTTTAAAAATTGTAATATAAGTTTTAAACCATGCATATCATTAATTAAATTTATATTAAATAATTAAAATTAAAATTAAAATTAAATTTACATATTGTAAATAATGATTTTATAAAAATAAAATTGTAACATAAAATAAAATTTATTACATATAAAAAAAATCCGTGCATTGCACGGGTTATAAGCTATAATATATAATACTTTAACATATCAAACTCTCAATATAAAATCATAAGGTACAATCAAATTTTATAAATCTGCTATTTCTAAATTTAAATTTTGTAAAAATAAAAAAATATGTACCAAACTGATTTAGGTACACGTTCAAAAGTTAAGCTATATAAACTTTTAAATTAATCAATTATAAAAAATTTAAATTCATCCAATTAAAAATATTAAAACGAATTTTAAACCAATTTTCTTTCAATATTTTACTTATGAATATTTTTTAAATATGTAATCACTAATGGACAAACAAGTTGAAGTGATAATATATTCAAAATATTAAATATACTGTTAAATATTATTAGACTATTAGACATTAATTGTAAATTATCAATCAAAAAGTAAAAATTAATACAATATTGTTATTGAATATTTCCATAATAAATTAGTCAACTAAGCGCAGATTTTTTTTTCAAAATTACCATTTTTTATATGTGATTAATTCATCAATAAAGGGGCATATGACATCAACTATAGTAATAAAAATTCCAAATTTTCCTTTAAATCACCATTTTTATAGGTAATTAATTCCTCAAGAGCATACAACATCTATAAAAATAATAAAAATTGAACAAACACATAGTAAAATAGATCAAATCGGGATTTCCTTCATCCAATCGTTGAAAAAATCTTCAATTGTGGTACTTACCTCACTTATATTACTAAAATGTACAAACTTCAGCCTTATTGGCGAGAGAATTTAATAATTTGTTATAATCATGATAAATATGTATATCTGATTTTGTCAAAACGTATTCGAGTAATCGATCATAATTGCGATTCTGCACTACCCAAATCAATAAACTAATGTAACAAAATCCAATATATGCGTAAACAAAATCCACCAACGGCGTGCTACACTCTCAATAAAAAGATATATTTGTCAAAAAATAGAGTAAATTAAGATAAAGAAAAGGGAACTTATCATTCATAATAAGATATTACAAAATCGAACATATTGACAAATATAACCCACCAACTAGATACTTACTAAAAACGCCTAAAATATGGATAAAAAATTTAAAACTTGGTTTAAAAATTCAACACAAAGAGAGATACTTATTAAAAAGAAGCAAATTAAAGTTACATATTTACATAACTTGGATGCATAATAATATTCATGTAATTGTCAATGTTTTTCTATTCGCGTATTTAATTTCTTTCAGTGTATGCGAAAAAAATTCGTGTAGTTTAGTGTCATTTTGTGTTCAAATTTCGGGTACACAATTTAATTTCATGTCGTTTCGTGCAAGATCATAAAGTACATGACATGAATGTACACAATACAAATGATTTGTTAGGTCTACGTAAGCGTTTTCTTATGATATATGTTGAAAAAATATACACATTGTTAAAGGAAACTGAATTTCATGTTATTTATTCGATAATTAAATTACAAGGACACATATATAATAATGTAATTATATGTTTATATATTACACACTCAATTTAAATTTTATGGGTAGTATTTTATTTTAACAACTTTGTCAAATAGAAAGAATATAGGTATACTTATTTCAAATGTCTTATTTTACGAGTAAAAGAAAACTAACATTTTATATACCATATTTTATTAGAAAAAGAATAATCCAACATACAAACTCCCAAAGTGAAAATATGCATTTTAAGTTGTTGTTATGAACAAGTTGAGTGTAATCAACATAAACTCTAATAGTCATATCCTACTTTAAGAGCGCGATATACTGGATTTGTTTGGTTGATTGATGATATTTATTTTTCTATTATAAATCAATTCACTAATAAAAGGACATAATTTATGAAAGTGATATGGAACAAATACTTAACAAACTAGATTACATGAAGTTTTGCTTTGTCATAATTACGTTCGTTTCATGGATCTTGCACAGTAATAGTATAGATTCTTTCTCATATCATTGAAACATGCAACCTTTTTTATAGATGATCTAATGATTTATTGCGGTCGTCAGAAATAAGTATGGTTTAATATGTATTCGAAATATTGATGACGGCACATGCAAATATTTTTAATGAATTTATATAAATATTATAGGGATCCACGATACTGAAAATTTAAATATACCAAATTCCCAGAAGAATAAAACCCAAAAAAAGGTAAACATTTATTAAATTTGTAGAAATATCCTCAAAAAATAGAGAAATTAAATGAAAACTAAAATTAGGAAAAAAAACAATAAAGAGGACTTTAGACTTTAACGGGGGTTGTAAATGTTTGGGTAATTGGATGATGATATTAATTTTAATACAATTGATATGAATTGACGGATAAGTAATTTTATACTTGGGTTCATTTATATTCTAATAATTTTTTTCTAAATAATAATTAAAATAATATATTTATATTAACTAAGTAATATATTTTACGGTCGGTGCGTAGCACGGGTAGAACGCTAGTATCTTATTAATGACCAACCAATAATGAAATTTATAATTTAACAATATAGTGTTATAATTTCACTTTTACTGTATCTGTTGTTGGATTAGATATACTATATTTAGGAGCAAGCAAATTTAGGATAAATCTACTTAATAGTATAATATAAAGCCTCTAGGTAAATAGTACGGTTGTTTACCACTTGACAAACTGACTTTATTCAGACAATGCATACATGATTACACCCGTTTCTTTCAGTGTTATACCATTCAATTCAAATTCAAAATCTGAATTTCGATCACAATTTTCTCTCTTTTCCTATATTTAAATAGAATATTTTATCGTATTTAAGCTCTTCATGATTACACCCCTTCCTGATCTTTCAGTGTTATATTGTTTGTCATCCCTTCCTAGAATATCTATATGGGGATTTTATGTTAGTCGTGAAGTTCCTAGACGAAATATGATTCAATATTGGTCAACATTGTTTAAGATTAACAAACTAACTAAATCACAACCAGCATTTGATGTTCTGAACTTCTCTGCTTGCAGATCGTTGGTACTGGTAATGGTTGGCAACAAATATCCATGACAGATATCATAATGCCTAATATTGTAAAGAAAGCTTTCAGAAAAGCCACTCTCCACGTTCATCTGGACAAGCGGCAGCAGCGAGGGGCAAGCATCCGGGAAAAATACATGTGAAAAGGTTTTCAATCTCCTCAAGGTTAATGTTAGCTCAAAAGCTAAGGTATCAAACAAAATGTATTTATTTGTTTCCCCATTTAATTGTGTCAAGCTTTTGCACCAAATCCTGCTTTTGGACGATCATTAATGTAGTCTAACTTCAATTATATTGTTTTTCGGCCCATCTCTTAGCCCATCAGCACTAAACACATTTTTGCCTTATCAAAAATATTTTTTCTTATTTAGCAAAAAAGAAATAAAATATAATTATTATTTTTTTAAAAAAATATGTAAAATCGCACCCTGCGAAGTGGACAAAAAATCCTAGTATATATAATTAGGAATCTGTTTGTATAAATTCAATGTTCCATAACTTGAATTCAAGATGTGAAAACAAAAGGGTAAAAGAGAAAGATTCTTGAGCAACTAGCTAGCTGGGAGATAATTCAGTACTACTAGCCAAATACTTTTTCTCTGTTTAACCAAATATTTACATTGCTTCGTCTGCATTATTTTTGAATTTGTTTCCTTTTCTGTGCTACTTGCTTTCAACACATAAGATCGAGAAAGGCAAAAATATCCCATCTTCTTTTAATTTTGCAGAGGCCAAATATGATCAATTGTATGCCCAGGACCACATTAAATTTAAAGAATTTATTGAATATACGGTGAAATCTGTTTTGATTTGCAAAACTACGATCCTTCTCAAATCTTTGCAATTATACTATATTCTCTACATTCTTTGCAATTATACGGTGCTTCTCCAGCTTTTTTGCCTCCGATCCCGACTTTCCAATCGTCTTCTCTGACCAACCTTGGCGATTCCGGCGCCGCAGGCGAAACTCTACCTCATCGATCCCGATCCCAACCCCGACTCAGGCATTATCTTCTCCGACGTCCCCTTCTGATTCTCCGCTTTCCGACGTTTTCTTCCCCAAACTCCGACGTCTCCTTCCGATTTTAATAGATGTTTCGTACACCTCTACGGGTTCGTCTTGCTAAAGAACTTCTCGATGATCGTTATTGAAGCCGTGAATAGTTGAGTCGGTGCATAGAAACGAAGAGATAAATTAAAGATTTTTTTTCGTACAAATATGTTGAAAGTAACTTTAAAGGACACCAAAATAGAGTGCTAAAACTTTGCACATGTTAAAAGTTTTCACTATGATTAACATTCATTCTTTTATCTGTGCTAGCTCCCATTCAAGTGTGAACATAATAAAAATATATAAAAAAAGGTATTTTTGCAATAAGAAAAGTATTTTTGCAATTAAGATAGTAAATTTGCAAATAGCTTTTCTTAACAAAAGTAAAATTGCAAAACATTACTTTTTCCTATATATTTATCAAAAAAGCTCTTAAATTTATCAAGCAGAGAATACAACAAAAAGAACAAAGACAGGGTTGGGATTGTCTCTTCTTACAAAAATCAAACAAGATCCTTCTACCTTTTTAACTTGTACAAAAAAGAGTTTGCTACTTACCAATGCTCCTCCTCCTGCATGTACAACCTGAAAAACCAATTCAGGGTAGATAAGACGAGGAGACAACCGGCCGGTCCCGTCGTATTAAAATAATCTTAGAAATCCAGGCCAGATTAGAGGACCTAAATGTGACAACATGTTATTACTCGGAGACATGGTTCTAAAAATCGGCGATTTGCCCGATTAATCGGCCGACAAATCGCTGATCGGAGAGCTGCCGATCTGATAAGGTGAAATCGCCGGAAAAATCGTTGAAAATCGGGTCAACAGTGGAAGAAATCGGAGAACCATACATTAAATCATGATTCAGCGAGAAATTTGTAGACAAACATGTGAGTTGAAATAAAAGAAGAAAAGAAATTGTGAAGAAGAACAACCCAGTTATTGAAGGAAGAAGACGACATAGCCTTAGCCTATAAAACTCAAAAAGGCAATATACGTGTACAGCTGTGATTTAGAATGGTAGGATGCAGTAGAAACTTTGTGTAGATGTGTATCAAAATTAGCTTTGATATTGAATATTACAAAATGGGGCCCCTTCTACAGCCACAGTTGGATATATTTTATTATTGGTCCAACCCATCTATAACCATCCACTAAAGAAAAGGACGGCTGGGATTAAAAGGTATTACGCTGTATTATATAGCGTACTACGCTATATTATAGAGCGTAAGCTTTATTCCCACTTTACCCCAGATCTGCCACGTGTCCGGTCCACGTATACGCTATATAATATAGCGTACCCGGTTTTTTTGACGAAAACTGGGTTTATTTTACAAAGTAACATAATAGAGCGTATAGTGGTCATATACACCATTTTACAAAATTATTAAGTGAGTAATTCATCCACAAACCACACCGGAAATCGTAAATCCACCGGAATCGGAAGTAAATCATCATCAATTTCATCATTTCTTCATATAAAGTGAGTAATTTCGTATCTATTTTTTGTATCTATACATCATCTAATTGTTAATATGTGTGTAGATTTGTGTACATGTATGTGTGTAGATTTGTGTACATGTATGTATGTATATATCATCAACATCATCTAATTGTAGATTTGTATATTTCGAATTCTTGGATTAATTGGGTCGAATTATGGTTCGAATTCTTGGATATTTCGAATTCTTGGATATTTCGAATTCTTGGATATTAATTTTGAATTAGGGTTCTCATTTGTGGATAATTTTCGAATTAGGGTTCTAATTTGTGGATAATTTTCGAATTAGGGTTCTAATTTGTGGATAATTTTCGAATTAGGGTTCTAATTTGTGGATAATTTTCGAATTATTAGGATTAAAATTTGCATTTGTGGATAAAGTTTGCATTTGTGTAGTTTGTATAGTTCGAATTATTGGATTCAAGTTTGCATTTGTGTAGTTCGAATTATTGGATTAAAGTTTGAATTTATGAATTTGTGTAGTTCGGATTTTTTTTCGGATTAAAGTTTTTTGTATGTATTGGATTTTAGATGGAAGATTTTTGTGGTCCGGTTGATCGTTCTCTCCTTACCGACCAAGATAACCATATTAGTAGTAGAATATGGGTTGGGGATCATCGAGATAGACTTACAATCCGTCAAAGTACCTCGTTGCTTGGTGAATGGGAATTAGAGCCATATCAAGTTCGTCTTTTAGAACATTGGGGCTTCGGAATGTTTGCTAATCCGAGAGCCGTTATTCAAAATGATGTCACTTTAATTACGTCATTAGTGGAGCGTTGGAGGTCGAAAACCAACACATTCCACTTTACTTTCGGGGAGATGACGGTGACACTTGAAGATGTGTACATGTTAACGGGGCTTCCGGTTGTTGGAGATGCGGTAACTTTGAGTGAAACAATTGACGTAAAAAATCTTTGGTTACGTCATTGGCCGGATCCGACGCTCTCACTTGAGGAAAGGGAAAGTGATGAAGCTTGGACTAGAGGTGGCGTGAAATTAAATTTTTTGAGGGAAAGATATTGCAAGTGCCCGAACAACAAAGATCCGACGCTTCTAGAAATATATACACGGGGCTATGTGTTTTATTTGTGCGGGGCGATATTGTTCCCCACAAAATCAAACAATGTTTCTCATCCAAGATTAATTCCGTTATTGATTGATACTTCAAGAATTTATGGGTATGCTTGGGGTGCAGCGGCACTTGCTTATCTATATAGGAATTTATGGGAGGCAAGTCGTAAGGATTGCAAGTCCATTACGGGATGCATCACAATATTGATGCTTTGGGCACGTGAGAGGTTGCGTCCGGGACAACCTGTGCTAGCACCTCAAACCCGGGATATATGGCCTAGGGCTTTGGCATGGGCGGTTGATCCCGTTGGCCCAGGAAAGTCTAAGTACTTTAATGTCCATCACAATATTGATGCATATCGCGGGATGTTTGATAATTTTGATGCGAAATGGGTTAATTGGAGGCCATATCTTCGCTTCTATCGGAAATATAATCCCCAATTTCAGATGGCCTTTTTAGCCGGAGTAGCTCATGTGCCGGTTGTGTTTTTTGAAGATGTTGAACGTCAACTTCCGGAAAGGGTGGGAAGACAGTTTGGTTTTCCATTAAGCATTCCGCCACCGCCGCCGGAAGATATGGCAATGTTGAGGGTGAGATCCGAACATTCATTTGTGAATCAACATTATCTAAATTTTGCTCGATATGTAGTTGTTTGGAATGAATTTGTGCAAAATGGTGTTGGTATTTTGGGGCCACCTTTGAATGCCATATCTCTAGAGGAGTATTTGGATTGGTACTATAATGTTACCAAATTAAAGATTTTGCCGCCCTCAAAACCAACCAAGGATCCGAAAATATTCCAACAACCGAAAGACAAGTTCGACAATGCCAAGGCAATGGACTTGGTACGTATTTTTTATAACATGGAGTATGTTATTTGAGATAGTTTCGTTGAATATTTTTGTATTTATATTTATACTTTGTCTTTGCTTCATATGTATTGTAGATCATATGTACCGCTCGAGACATGAGTAGGCTTTGCTCTTTAGATATGCCAGGGATTTTTCACGAGGAAATATTGCCAAACTTCGTGAATAAATTTGATGAATTGATGCTCGAGACATATGGCCCGACATATGAAAGGCCCGATTTCAAGAGTTGTTTGCCTAAAAGAAAGGCAAGAAAGACAAAAAAGACTCAACAGACTCAAGAAATTAGTCCCGAGAAGGAAAATTATTTCGAGGGGTATGAAAGTTATGACCATCCTTATGATACTCAAGAAACTTTTATGGTTGGTCATAGTGCTCCAATTCTTAATCCAACCCAATTCGACGATGATCCTACTGTACATTTCGAATTGGAAGAGGCTCCGGTTGAGGTATAATTTCTTATTTGTAATTTCACAATGTCACTTTTTCAATTAGTAAGTTGTTAATAACTCATTTGTTCACCATGTTCATTTTAGGGTTTATCAACACATCCAAGGGACATGGTTGGTCTTAGTGCTCCAATTATTAATCCTACCCAATTTGAGAAAGGATCCCTAGTAAAGCCGATTAAGATAAATAAAATAAATTGGATCAATGAAAATTGGTGGGAATGTGGTAAGCCTATAAATCTTCCAATCAATTGTAGTGCCAAAGCGGTTCTTTCTTTGAAACCGGGCTTTGAAGTGGAGGATACTATAATTGATTGCTATACGGGATTGCTTGAAAAAAAGAGAAAAAACCCTCTTTGGTCATCAAGAAGGTGTCGTCAAATATTATTTCATGTCTCCGTGGTTCTTCCAAGTGATGGAGGCTCATCATTGCAAACCAATGAAGAAGAATCCCGTGAAAAGGAAAGCTAGTGAATGGGCGGTCATTGATACGGACTTTAAAGCATATGGCATAAAGGATGGTGAAATGGTGACCAATTACGACTATATTGTCATGCCGCTTGTTGTTGGTGGTCATTGGATCCTATTCTTGTGGTCATTAACCAATTTTCGAGTATCTTTGTTTGATCCTCTAAGGGACGATGCTCCTATGATGAAATTAAAAGAGCTATACAAGGCGCAGTTCTACATTGTGGTATATTTTATCTTCCTTTTTTTTTTAATTTCTAGTAGTCCATATTTATGTTAGTATTGTTTGATACATTACTAAGACAATCATATTTGTTTGATAGGAAAAATTGGTCCCTCTCATGTTGCATCGGTTGGATCCTAACAAATTTGAACATGTCGTATTCCCCGATGTTGAAAATGTTGTTGAGCGACCTAGGCAAACCACTCCTTGGGATTGTGGAGTTTTTGTTATGAAATATATAGATTGTATGTTGACTTGCAATACCCAAGATTGGTGTGGTGTCGAATGGAATAATGACATAATCACACTTTTCCGACGACGTATTGGTTGGGAGCTCCATAAAGACCAAGCTCGACATATGACTTTGGCTTCCCATGATGCAAGACTCGCGGGATTGTAATTTAATAGTTCAAATTTTTAGAGATTACTTGTTTGAGTTTGAATTTTAGTTGGTTGTACAAAGATTGGATGTTGAAATTTAAGTTGTAGATTATTTGTTTGAGTTTGAATTTTAGTTTGTTGAAATTTAAAGATTGGATGTTGAAATTTAAGTTGTAAATTTAAGTTTGAGTCTGTTCGAATTTTACTTGTTTTTTTGGAATTGGTCCTGGTTTCTTTTTGGAATTATGAAAAAACAGGTTTTAGTTGTTTGTTGAGTTCAGGGGTAGGGAAAAACAGGGGAAACTTGGCAAATATTGAGCTGGTATTACGCTCTATTATAGAGCGTACTACGCTCTATTATAGAGCGTACTACGCTCTATTATAGAGCGTAATACCAGAGCTTTTTTGGTATTTGTCAAAATACAACTGATATTACGCTCAGCGTACTACGCTCTATAATAGAGCGTAATACCAGAGATTTTTTTTTTTTGCTTTGTTTTTTTTCCCTTGTACCAACTTCAAGCATCAAAAATTCAGTACCAATACCAAATTCAATCAAATAAAAAATTCACTCAAATTGCACCAAACCAAAAATGTAATCAACTAACCAAATCCAACAAAATCAATACCAAATTCACTAAAAAGTAAAATCACGAATTACATTTCCTTGATTGTTTTGATTTGGACTTTTTGGGAATCGACTTTTCTAATTTTTTTGGACAATTTCGGGAATCATGTTTAACATCATATTCTTTGCAAAGATTACATTTTCTTGATTTTTTTGGGGTGGACTTTTCTATGCCACTTTTCATTCTTTCCCTCTTGCGACCTTTAGTGGTGGAAATTTTAGGGTCTTTCAAATCTTCAAAATCTTCAAATCCATCAAAATCTTCACCTTCACGTTCATCCTCACATGATGGTGCTTTTTTCGTAGAAGGCATCTCCATAGGAAAATTTTCCACATATTCCGACTCTTCTTCAATCAATCCCATGACGTATTTAAATCTTGGAACCGAGCAACTTCCACGAGCCGCTAAATCTTGAAAGGCTTTGCACAAAGTTGTATATCGGGCGGGTTGTGATTGAAGAATATCGCCAACGATAGGAGGTTTATACGATATAGACCCGGAAATTTTATTTGCTCCAATTGTCCATCTCAAGTTAATTAAATTTGAAGGGATCTCCGTCCATTGCATCATATTCAAATATCGAATAATATGACGACAAATCATTCCCGAACTTTCAAATTTCCGACAAATACAATTTATCATACCATTGGCCACGGTTATTTGATAAACTTTTCTATTTTCCTCCGCCACCGTGGTCTTATGTGCTTCGTACACCTTAAATAGCATAGTACTCATGGAAGCTCTCTCATTCACAACATAGGCTCCACTTTGTTTAAGTTCGTGTTGAAAACGTCTAAACATTTCTTTTGTATAAATAGATGCCGCATGATTCTCCAATGAGGATGATGTTATTCTTGACCTTTCCTTATACTTTGTTTCATAGTCCGCTTCTTTCTCACGAAGATATTGTTTCTCCAATGCTTTTTGTGAATTCTCTATAAACTCTTTCAAACCGGTGCTAGCTTTTACATACTCGTCAAAAAATGCATTCATTGACTCACTTCTCGAGGTAGTTGTTATCCCGGTAGTGAAATGAAGTTTAGTGTACACACGAACCCACTTATGTCGAACATAATACATTTCTTGCAACCAACCATGATCAACCAAGTTATATTTTTCAACCAAATCTTCCCACCTATTTTCAAATTGTTCAACCGTCATTGACTTGTACAAACATAAGTTGAAATCTTCTTTGAAATGTGGTTCATGTGTGTACAAACCAGATAACTTCTCCCCGAATTTAGTACTTATATGCCAAGTACAATAAAGATGGTTCGTGTTTGGTAAAACTTCGGCAATTGCATTTCCAAGTGCAATATCTGTTGAGTATTGAACACGGTCAAAGAATACAGAGGGGGGGGGTGAATGGATTCTTGAACTTTTCTTGGATTGAGTCTATGTAGCAGATAAGTGCCTGTGTGTGCAGAAATTAAGGTGCGGATAAATAAACAACACAAGACACAATATCACTTTAATCTAATGTATATTAGATAAAAGTTGCTACAATCTGTGAATACAAATGGTAGTATTCTCAGCTTCGTTTTTCTCAGAGAGATATAGCTTACAGTGTATGAAAAACTTGACTCACAAAAGTTACTAAGTTATGAAGTGAGGCTGTGTCCTTATAGAACATGGATACAGCCTGCTTACTACAAATAAGGTAGCTAAACAAATTACTTTCTAGTCTGTCTATCCTTTTTGAGTAAGCGTCCAAACGGTTACAGATTTGACTTTGCAAAGCCTGTTTAGATCCACTTCTTTAGCTTCTTGTCTCTTCTATATCTCTCCAAGTTTCCTTGTAGGCTTTCCAGAGCACGTTACAGATTGTGGTCCATAAAGTGCATTGGCTTGTTGCAGGTTTCTGACTTGTACAATTTCTTCAGTATTTTGTCTCCAAGAATGTATTCGAGAAGTGACTAAGTAAGTGATTCGAGAACTAGAATTGACTTGATCGATAACTCCGAGTTCTCGAATACTGTTATAGTGACATATCGAACCACTTCTCGAATAGCTCTTTTCCATCAGGATTCCTTGAGTTGTCGAATAGAGCATTTGACTTATCGAATCCTCGAGTTGTCGACTAGCTTTCTGAGTCTTTGAGATATCGAATGGAACTTTGACTTGTTGACTCTTTGAGAACTCGAATACCATCTTGACTTGTTGACTTCTTGAGTTCTCGAATAGAGTAGTAGACATATCGAATCCCTGAGATATCGAATGAGATATCGAACAGTGTATTCAGAGATATCGAATAGTGTCTTGAGATATCGAATCCCTGACTTCTCGAATGCTGGACTTCTCGAATAAACAAATATACTTATCGAATTGGTACTTAGGCAAATTCTTCATTTCTTCAAATCCCAACTGTGATTATTTGATAGTCTTTAACTCCTTGCTTGAGGCATGAACCATGGAACTTCTTTCAAGCATTATTCTAGACTCTATTTGTACAGTTACACAACTAGGATTTGATGCCTATTACTAGTACAATACAAACAGAAACTCTACAACTAGAGGTTCCCTCAGTTAAGAGGTCATGTAAGTAATGCAAAGCATTACAAACAATTAGGCTTGTTATTAGATGTATACAGGCATGCCTCTGTAACTAACAATCTCCCCCAAATTGTGAGTGAGACCCTTAGTCACAATTTCATGTCTGATAACAAGCCTAACATACATTAAAGATAAAACTTTTAAAAGTACAGGTATGTGAATTGATTGAACACATAAATGAAATTACAAGATAAATACTCTTACAGTATGATGAGGTACTAGCCATTTTCTTTTGATTGCATCTCCATTGCTTTGGCTTGTAGATCATCATATGCTTTTTGTTTCCTTTCTTTCTCCTTTCTTGCAATCTCATCTACTGCTCTCATGATTTCTGTCATAGCATCCAATTCTTCAATCATAATAGAGTTTTTGAAATCTTCAAGCACTGGCTTCAGAATGTTGGCAGGATAGTGACTGAGTAGGTCCATTCTTATATTGACATTGTCTCCATTTCTTCTCCTATACTTCACCACATAGGGATCAAACTGAACTCTACACAATCCCTTTGCCCTTAGCTTTTCTGCTTCAATCTCCAGTCTATCAATTTCTTTCTCCCTTTCTAACCATTTCTCATAGCAGCCCTTTCTTATCTTCTCAGCATATTCTTTCTTCATTTTCACAAAGTCAATCAATTCCAGCTTCCATCCTTTCTCCACCTTGTCTTTAGAATCCAGTAATGCAACGATTCTTTCTATCTCATACAATTTACCCCAATGTTGACAACCCCCTTGTTTGAATTTCATTTCTTTCCCATCAGTGTACTTGATTACAAGGTGGTCATCCACAATTGCAGCATAGCATATCTTTTGAGCTCTTAGAAATAGCAGTTGCTCTTCATCAAAGTCTTCATCAAGTGGCTGGAGTTTCAATCCTGGAATGATTGTTAGGGCTCTAGATTTGGATAGCTTCACTCTCCTTGCAGCATGTTTAAATTTCATCCTCTTGACATGATTGCTTGGCAGAAATCTTTGACCTTGGTTGGTAGACCATAGTAGTATTCCATTAGCAGATTGCTTTCTGAAACATACACATGGTTTCTTGACTTGAATCTTCTTCTCTTCTTGAGATGGTAAGACAGTTACAGAAGCCATAGATGTAGATTTTGCTAGATCACTACTAACAGTACTCACCCTAGACTTAGAGTCTTGTGTTGTGGTGAGGTTACTGCTAGCAGTGCCTAAGGCTTGCTGTCTTCCACTCTTTCTCACATATGTTTTACCCTGGTCATCATCATCCTTTTTATCCTTGTCCCCCTTTTTCTTCTTGTCTTCATCACCCTTATCTCTCATGTGATGTCTTCTCCTCCCATCACCTTTGTCTTCAGAATCATCATCCTTATTTCTCCTAGGTTGAGCCATTTCTGGAATTTCACCAGTTGCAATATAGGTTCTGAGGATGTGCAGTGCCTCAGTTTCTTCAGCATTTCTGGCTCCAACCTTCTTCTGTAATTGATCAATGATAGCAATGATCAGTCTGTGATTTCTAGTGGTGAGATCATGGGGAATGACCAGTTGCTTGATATCTTCAATTCTGGTACCAGACTGATAAATGATTGTCCATGGCTTCTTGATCACTTCTGGTAGCCTTGTAGGTTGACCATTCCTCAAATCATCAAACAGACTCTTGCTGTTCTCATTCCTCTTCTCAATGAGCTCAAGTATGGCATCTATCTCTGAGTGCTTTAGGTCTTGTAGAATCTGGTATGTTAGATGCCATATCTTTAGTTTGGAAACCATCACTATCTCCTTGACCCATATATTGTTGACTTTCTTGGGGATGACAGTGATGTAGTCAATCTGCTTCTTCACCTCCCTCAGATAAAACTGAGTGTCACCAGCCTGTTCCCTTATGGCTTTCAGAAACTCCAAGAAGGTTTTATCATGATAGACTTTGGAGTTAGCAACTTCTTGTAGCTTGGCCTCAGTAACAACTTTGACTTCTATAGGCTTGGCACTCTCAGATATAGAGATTTGAGGTTTGTCAGATGGCATACTCCCTGCAACCACTGTGGTAGTTATGGATTGCTTTTGTCCTCCAGGAGTAGTGATGTGCACAGTTGGTAAAGTGACAACTGGCAAGATAGATGGAGGCTCATCCACTTTGGCTTTTCCTTTGCCAGGCACATTTGCTGGAGACTTTGAAACCCTTTGTTGACCACCCTCTTTGATCATTATGCCTTTCTCCCCCTTTGTATTTGAGTTCCTTGCCTTCTTCTCCCCCTTAGGCTTGTTGTCAGGCACAGAGGCTGTAGAAATGTCCTTTGGGATTGAAGATTCATCAGGTAGAGGGAGACCCATATGCTTCATCATTGCAGCTAACATGGATTGTTGATGCAGAAGAACATCAGCTGTGGTGGATGCTTGAGTGTCCAACTGATCATTTAGCAATGCAACCTTTTCTGTGAGATGAGCATTGGTCTTGGTGAGAGTAGCTACCTCCTGTTCAAGAGTGTTCACCTTAGTGAATAACTCATTGGCCTTGAAACCAGATAAAGATTGATCCTGCAGCCTCTTCACTTCATATTTAGATAATTCATGCACCGGGACATCAGTCACTAGCCTATCTCCATAAAGATTCTTGAACATTATCCTCAGCATGGCATTGGCATCTGTAGTCTGGTCAGATAGATTTTGAAATTGGTGCCCCAGACCTGTGACAGTATCCTTTAGCAGAGCTAGCCCATTGTCCATCTGAGTGCAGGTAGAGTTGCAGTGTTTGATGTCCTTGAACACACTGTCCAATTGAGGAAATTTAGCATCAAAGGCCCTCTTGACTTCTGCTACTGAAGTGGCTGTCTTGTCACACACCTTGTTGACTTCAGTTTTGACTCCCTTGCCAAGATAGTGTGCAGCCTTGAGGAAACCCTTGTAGGAGTCATTCACAGCTTCATACACTTCACCAGGTGACAGGGATTTTGCATTGGATCCCAGTGAAGTGATGTATTCCTCCCTGAGATACTGAAGTGCTTCATCGAGAGTAATATCATATTTTCCTTGTAACCAGGCATCTATGTTGCCATCTCTCTCAGCATCATCAATGATCTTTGACTTCTGCACCTCCACATCATCCCTATGGCATAACAGAATAGCCTCATAGTCTGGATTAGGCATGTCTGCTGTGAGAAGGTTCTGAGCAATCTTTGTGAACTCCGGAATCTGATCCACAATTAAGCTTTGAAGTGCTTCAACCGTCAATTGTTGTGGAACAGACCCTGATCCTGAAGCACTGTCATGTTGCACAGGCTTCAGCCATGTTGACATGAAGTCAGAGCTAGAGCTAGGCAAGCTAGACTCCTCAGTTACAGATGCAACTTCTGTAACCGGATGGATTGACTCTACTACTGGTGTCACCACAGAAGTGGGATGAATTACACCAGCAGTTGACACAGGCACAGAGTCTCTAGTAACAACTAGTGGAACCTCTGTGTTTGTGATGGTGTCATTAGGAGATGCCTTGTAAGAACCCTAATTTTTGGTTATATTTTATTTTATTTAATATCTTGTGGCAATGTCAATATGGAACCTTTCTGGTCATCCCTGTGATTAATAGAATTGATTGTTTGAGAAACTGTGTTGTGGTATTCTCTATGTAAGGTAAAAAGGGAGATTGTGAAGGCAAGAGTCTTATTGTTAGTAAGATTTATAAAACTTGGGATTTGAGAATGATTAGAGTGTTACAAGATTTAGTAAGGATCATGACAAGGAATTATGGACATTAGAGGAATTTACACAATTAGCACTTAAGGAATTATAGGGGAAATCTCTACGCGACAAAATATTATTACGAGGGATTAATTAAGATACGATACGAATTAAAGATTGGATAATAAGCATTGGTGGGAGAATAATAATACAAGGAGTAGTATTGCATGCAAGCTCATGCAACTAAGTAGTTAGAAAAGCAAACTAGATGAACCAAATAGCAAGGGGAATAGTAACTAGTTGGCTTGCTTTTTTAAAGGTGGAGACAACAAGTACCAATGGCCATACCTATAGCCATACCTAGGCTTGTACAATGCTAATACATACACATTATACATATCACCCAACCACTAATTCAATCATTCATCCAACTCAAAAATATCAAACACCAAAAACTCTCTCCCCCCCCCCTTTTTAACCTTGCTCTCGGCCAAGACAAGTGGAGAAGAAAAGAAAAATTCTTCTCCCACTTCCCATCACTCTAAATTCATACCATAATTCCTAGGTCATCTACATCATCTAATCAAGGTATGCTAGTGATTTCACTTCATTTCATCCATCCAATTCCAAGATATAAAATGTTAAAGATTGGGTGAATAGTAACCATGTTTGATTTTCTTTTAGATCTTGGATTATAAGTGTTGTAGGAGATCATCTAAGGTGTTGTTGTGTTGTGAGAAGCTTACCCAAGGTCCCTAGGAGCTCAAGAAGGTATAAAATCACAAACCCTCTTGGTTATGTAGTATTTATAATGTTTAGTAGTAGATCCATGCATGTATGAGCTAATCTTGGTTATATAAGTGTTGGATGACTTGGATCTTGAGTTTTTATGTTGAGATTGTGACTTTTATGATTATGGATAACTTATATATCACCATGAGTGTTATGAACCATGATTTGAGTGTATTAAGTGTTGGTTGTATGGTGGAATTGTGAAAAATGGTTGATCTAAGTGATTTGAGCATGCTGATTTTATCCAGGAACATTGACCTGTATTGTGACACGATTTTGAACCCCCAAATGATGTCCCCTGATGTCCTACCTTATATGGATGGAAAGATAATTGAATTTAGTTTCTGGATATGTAAGGTTCATAGCTAGGTGATGTGTGGATTTTTAGTTATGGCCGGAGAAGTGATTTTTGTTTCTGGACTATGGACTGCATAAAGTGACCCCCTTGTGAACCTTGTTTAAACACCTTAAAAATTATTTGGGATCATGGAAAAATTAGAGAAGTTAGGAAATACAGTGGTGAAGGCTACCCAAAAAGAATTGGATTAAAATATGAATTTTTGGATTTTATAAAAATGCTAGAGTAAATTTCGCGCAAGGGAAAAAGTCGTTAGTGGAGCATAATTCTAGGAGTAATGGTTATGGTTCGAACGTGGTAACTAAATTAAGTCGAGTAAGTGACGAGCGTAAACGAGTGATGTCATGGACCTATAGTGGGGCTAGGGAGTCATAAGACGAAGTCGTTAAGCTAATTTCGTGTCCCCTTAAAACCCCGTAATTAGAAAGAAATTGTTAAGGTACTAACGAACGATTATTGTTTATGTATAGATCGTTCGAATTCGCACGCTCGACCACCCCAACCAAACCAAGGCAAGTTTACTTTTCAAAACTTATACATATACAAGGATTTTCACTGTTGTGTTTGTAGTTTTCAAATTATATCAAATGCTATGTTTATCGAAGTATTGATGCAATTGAGATTAAACAAGTACATGTATGCTTTTACCCCTTGAACTTAGTTTGAAATGTTTTCTTCGGACAACGACTCTAGTAATAGAGGTCGTAGCGATCCGTATATACTATTGACCGGGGAGCGGTATATTATTATATCGTATCTATATTGCGAAAACCCGAAGGGTCATTCGGGTGGTATCGTATATTCAAATAACTATTATTATATCTTCGTAAATACTCGAAACCCTATCTTGGATTGAAAGTTTATTTTATTGAATAATTATTTTATTAATTATTGATATTAACTCTTAAGATATCATTTAATAATTATTGTTCACTATTTTAAAAACAAAGTTAATCCAAGATACCTTTTAATACTTTCAAACTCGAACTTTTTCGAACTCAAAACATTTTCGAAAACCCCCGGTCAGGTTCTGCTTCTTGTATGATTTCAAGAATTACCGGTCGACTGATGTCGAACCACCACTACTCTGTTTTCAATCAAAAATCTGGTTTTTAAAAGAAAAAGAAAAAGGGACTCTGGCAGGTGTGGGAACCGTTGACGAACGATTCCCGGGATGTGTAAGCGGCCGTGAGCCAGGCGGTCCATCACTTATTATTCCGGCCCAGGTGTTGCCGAAGGATGATTACGGATGTAGTTTTCATCGAGGGTGATTACGGATGTAGTTTTCACTCAGGGATAGTTACGGATGTAGTTTCTATCCTTCTACCGGTAGAGAAGACCCGCGGATTATTGGACTCGGATGTGGCGACTGATCATCGTCAATCCCTGTCAGGTTTTATGTTTTCTTTAAGTCCCATTCCTCCACTTTGGAAAAATGCTTTGACACTGCATCTTAGGCCTATGTGCCAGTTGCCGATAGTGTCATATTTTGATGAGAAAGATGTTGACTTTATGCAGTAGCTAGAACTGCAAGGTTATTTTGAAAACAAGGGCACGTACTGGTGCACCTTTGAAATTTACCAATAATGACAAGCGATTTCATAACTGATTGATACAACGAGTTTAACAACTGTTATACATATGAAATGTTATATTGCTTATCTTATACCTATATTCTTGCTGAGCTATAGTTGCTCACTCTTGCTTGTTTTCAAATTTTACAAACACAACAGCTAAGAGAAATGGCAAGAACCAGCCAGACTGTTCGAAAGCAGGTGACTAGACCCCAGGCTGCAGTTGAGATTCCACCGGTAGGCCCCATTAGCCGGATTGGTTGGCAACTTTTGTTAGTACGTTTTATTTATAAGTATGACCTGTGTAAGGCAGTGTACCGCAACAAACTTTCAAGCCGCCAACTTTGCTTCATATCGAAGTGTTGCTGGTAGCATAAATGCTATTTAATTCGGTCTGTAATAACTCTAAAACTTTTAATTTTGCTTAATCAAATGTATGACGTCTCTGAGACTCTAACCTGTGTGTGTGTGTGTGTGTGTGTGTGTGCGGTGTGAGTTTATTGTGGGGTCGATGGTTGTTTATTTATATCATGTGCAAGAACAAGTATGCTATTAATGGAAAATGGATCGTGAGCGCCTAGATCTCCGACCCCGGATCTGGGGGCGTCACAGAAATGGTATCAGAGAGAAGGTTACAGTTCTCAGAAACGATAGTAATTTAGGGAAGCAACCATAATGATACTAATGATAATAACAATAATAATAATCCCATTAATACCTAGAGCTCTCATCGAGTTCACAGTCGGGTTATCGGATATAGCCCTGACTTCTAAGGCCCGTGAGGGAACTACTTCTTAAACCCTTCTTTTTGGTTAGTAACCTAGCTTATTTCCCTTGTGTAGATGGAGGATATACCAGACCCTGAGGCCTATGAGAGGGAGCATGATGAGGCACTACTGAGAGAGACTGAGGACCCTGTTGAGGATACTGATGCTGACCCTGAGCTGGGCCCCTGGATTACGATATTAGGGGATACTGATGATGAGGATCCCGAGGAGGAGCCCTTTATGGAGCCTGAGCCTGTTACCCCCTCCCCTGTGGCCACTGATGAGGAGAGTGTGCGACCCGGTGAGGACCGTGTTGTGTCACCCCCACCCTCTCCACAGTCATTGAGCCCCACTTCTTCAGATGATGACCCCGAGGAGGATACTTCTAGTGAGGAGGAGCGTGACCCTACCCCTGCTCCTGCTCCTGCCCCTGTTATGCCACCCCCACTACTGGACCTACCCCCGGTGTCGGGCACTGAGCACGCCTATGTCGTGCAGTTCATGACCCGAGACTTACTTTCTGCGGAGGCCCGACTTAACGAGGCGAGGAGGGTGATAGTGGAGGAGCGCGAGGCGCGCTTGAGGATCCAGGCTGAGATGAGGACTACTGTTGCTAGGAGGACTAGAGCTCGACTCCACAGGATTGAGAGGAGGAGTCACGAGAGGGTTCTCGGTTTGGGGATCCGCGGGGGCGGAGTGATCCGGGCTAGGGATGTTAGACGTGTTGTGCGTCGTGCATTTGCCCGAGTGAGGGCCTTGCTCCGTCGCGGTGCGGCCCCGTGATGTGTTACTGATAGCTCAGTCCCCTAGGTTCAGATGACATTAGTGTGTCGATTTTGCGGGATAGTTGACTTGTGCAGTGGCGTCCTTTCTGACCAGTGGATGAGTAGACTGACCTACATATATTTAGATGTGACTACGGATAGGATGTACGGATGTAGCCCTACTTTTGTGTAGCCCTGACTATTCGGATTATGTACTTGTATTTGTTCCACTTTTGCTAGACTTTGACATCGGAACTATGTATTTGGCTCTAACATCCAAACTTTGTGACCACCTTTGTACCGTACTTATTTAGTTTCAGTTTCCTTGATATTGTCTCAACTGTTTTACTTCCCGATGCCATGCGCTACTGTTTTGATATACAACTGTGATTATACAACTGCTACAAGCCACAAATACAACCATACTGTTTCAAATTTACGATATGCGATTTCAAATTGTTCTCCAAATTTTCCAAAATGTTCCTACAATTTTTCTAAAATAAACCTTTCAAAAAAAAAAAAAAAACGGTTTTAGTTATTTAAAATTTTGAAAACATTTATATAAGTTCGAAGTTTTGAAATCTTGGAAATTCCTGCAAATGTTTTCGAACCACGTAACTACTTCCCCTAAAAAGGTTTTACAGTTTATCGCCATCATAAGGGCACTACGAGTTTCGAAATTTTAACCCTGTATAAAGAGGAACAATACGTTCCTGACTTCTCTAAATATGGTCAAATAAATTGAAAACCCTAACCCATTTTGGTCTTATTATCAGAATCATGCCACCCAGAAGAATGAACACTCGAGCTCACCCGGCCAGCTCTGAAGGCTAGGGTAGCCACCATGGGCCGGAAGGCCACCAAAACCGAGAGAGAGAGGATCAGAACCTGAGCGAGGATGAAGGTAGTGACTATAACTTGTTTTATAACTCTGAGTATGATGAAGAGGAAGCTGAAGATGATACCCTAGAGGTGGAAAACCCAAGGAGAGACCCTATGGAGCGATTCATGGACCTACTCAGGCAGAACTTGGACCGTCCCTCGGTTCAGCCACCACTCAACAACGCGAATGCCAATGCCTTTCGGAATTTCAAATCCCTGAAACCCCCGGAGTTTAAGGGAACTGCGGACCCAGTCGAGGCAAGAGCCTGGCTGAAAGAAATGGAAAAATCTTTTGAGATACTAGGAGTCGCTGAAGAGCAGAAAACTGTTTTCGCCACCTATCTGCTGAAGGGTGAGGCAAACTACTGGTGGGAAGCTAAAAAGAATTTGGAGGGAAGAGGTGTGGTGACCTGGGAGAGGTTTAGCGAGTTTTTCTTGGAAAAGTATTTCCCTAGGTTCATGGAAACACAAATGGAGCTGAAATTTTTGGAACTCAAGCAAGGTAACATGACGGTGGCCGAGTATGAGGCAAGATTTACTGAGCTGTCAAGGTTTGTGCCGGAATATGTGAACTCTGAGGTGAAGAGGGCCCGAAGGTTTCAATTGGGGCTAAAGCAATGGATTCAGAATCGTGTGGCGGTTCTTGAGCTGACAGACTATGCCACCCTGGTACAGAAAGCATCGATTGTTGAGGCTGGAGGCGAACAGATGCAGAAGGAGAGAGAGGGAAGGAAGAGGAAGTTTGATAGTCGAAAGGGGAACTCTGCGGGAGGTAGCTTTCCGAGCAAATTTAAGCGAGGAACAATGTCCCAACCCAGTGGGAACTTTGGAACCAAGAAAGCTGAAAGTTGGAGTGTGGGCCAGGGCGGCCGACCTCAGGGATCATCGTACTCTACCCCACCCCGAGCCCCACTCCCGGAATGCAATAAATGTGGAAGGAAACATGCGGGCGTGTGTAATCTGCAAGATGTGAAGTGCTTCAAGTGTGGGCTGACAGGACATTATGCTAACACCTGTCGAGGAACTAGTAACAACACCAGTGCCGGAGGTAATTGCTTCAAGTGTGGGAAACCAGGGCACTGAATGAGGGAATGTATGTCCTCTGGGCCAGCTGCGTCAAGAGTGAGTGGAACTGCTTCTAACAGGGCCCCGACTGCAAGAACTTTTAACATGACTGTGCAAGATGCCGTGAGGAACACGGATGTGATCGCAGGTACCCTACTACTCAACTCAGTTAATGCGAATGTTTTATTTGATTCGGGAGCTACCAAGTCTTTCATATCTCTAGATTTTGTATGTCGGTTAGGCCTTAAGACTGAACCACTGAGAGACAGACTGCAAGTAGAGATAGCTAATCATGAAATTATTCCTGTTAACCAAGTTTGTCCAGGTTGCGACCTAGAAATAGAGGGGCGACACTTTCGGGTAGATTTAATACCTTTTAAATTAGGGGAGTTTGACGTAATAATAGGTATGGATTGGGTGACAACCCATGGGGCTCAGATTGATTGCGTGAAGAAGAAAGTGAGTTTAAGACTGCCAGGGGATAAGGAAGTAGTGTTTAGTGGAAAACGACAAACCCAAAAGTTCCTGACTATGATTCAAGCTAAAAGGCTATTACGTAAAGGATGCGAGGCCTATTTAGCCTATGTAACTGACACCAAGAAGGAGGCGCCAAGCCTACAGGAAATCCCAGTCGTTAATGAGTTCGCGGATGTATTTCCGGATGATCTTCCAGGACTACCACCTGATAGAGACATCGAGTTCGCTATAGATTTAGTTCCGGGCACGGCCCCAATTTCAAAGGCCCCGTATAGGCTAGCCCCAGTGGAGATGAAAGAGTTGGCCACCCAATTGCAAGAGCTGTTGGATAAAGGAATGATAAGACCTAGTGTGTCACCGTGGGGAGCCCCGGTGCTATTCGTGAAAAAGAAGGATGGCAGTATGAGATTGTGCATAGATTACAGGGAGTTGAATAAGGTGACCATCAAGAATAAGTATCCCTTGCCCAGGATAGATGACCTGTTTGACCAATTGAAAGATGCAGTTTATTTCTCTAAGATTGATTTGCGGACCGGGTATCACCAGTTAAAGATTAAACCAGAAGATATACCAAAGACGGCCTTTCGCACCCGGTACGGACACTATGAGTTTTTAGTAATGTTGTTTGGGTTAACGAATGCACCCGCAGCTTTCATGGATTTAATGAATCGAGTCTTCAAGAAGTACCTGGACAAGTGTGTTATAGTCTTCATCGACGACATCTTAATTTATTCCAAGACAAAAGAGGAACATGCAGAGCATTTGAGGATTGTATTGGGAGCACTAAGAGAAGAAAAGTTGTACGCTAAGTTCTCGAAGTGTGAATTTTGGTTGAAGGAAGTTCAGTTTTTGGGGCATGTGATTAGTGAACAAGGCATCCTAGTGGACCCAGCCAAAATAGAGGCTGTATCAAATTGGGAGAGACCAACCACTCCGACAGAGGTGAGAAGTTTCATAGGATTGGCCGGCTACTATAGGAGATTTGTCCAAGACTTTGCCAAGATAGCAGCCCCTTTGACCCGGCTAACTCGCAAGACCGAGAAGTTTGTGTGGACTGAGAAATGCGAAGAGAGCTTTCAAGAGTTGAAAAAGAGGTTGGTGACAGCACCAGTACTAGCCCTACCCGATGATAAGGGAGATTTTGTGATTTATAGCGACGCGTCCCATAAAGGTTTAGGGTGTGTGCTTATGCAGCACGGTAAGGTGATTGCGTATGCGTCCAGACAACTTAAGGAGTATGAGATAAGATACCCCACCCATGATTTGGAATTAGCAGCAATAGTCTTTGCTTTGAAGATCTGGAGACATTATCTTTACGGAGAAAAGTGTGAAATCTACACGGATCACAAGAGCTTAAAGTACATATTCACTCAGAAAGAGTTAAACATGAGGCAGAGGAGATGGTTAGAGCTAATCAAGGATTATGATTGTGAGATTCATTATCACCCAGGGAAGGCCAACGTAGTGGCCGATGCACTTAGCCGAAAGGAGAAGCTTAAGATGATAATGTCAGTGGACGAATTGATCAAGGACCTCGAGAGGCTGGAGATTGAGGTGAGGTTGCCAGGAATTGGCCAAGAGAGTCTAATGGAAATAAAAGTCCAACCACCGCTATTGGAAAAGATTAAGTTATGCCAGGAAAAGAAGATAGAAGAAGAAAAGAATTCGATGGAGAAAATTTTGACTGGCGAAGAAATTAGGTGTGAGAAGGACGGGAATGGAGTTATGAGGTACGCATCTAGGATATGGATCCCGAACGTTCAAGAATTGAAAGATGAGATTTTGCAAGAGGCTCATAGCTCAAGGTATTCGATTCACCCTGGAGGCACCAAGATGTATAGGGATTTGAAAGAATATTATTGGTGGCCAAATATGAAGAAGGACATAGCAGAGTGGGTAAGTAAATGCTTGACATGTCAAAGAGTGAAGGCCGAACACCAGAGGCCCAGTGGATTGTTGCAACCCTTAGAGATACCCGAGTGGAAGTGGGAACAGATTGCGATGGACTTTGTGGTCGGATTACCAAGGACCAAGACTAATCATGATGCCATTTGGGTAATTATTGATAGATTGACCAAGTCAGCACATTTTCTTCCAATCAACGAGAGATACACTGTCGACAAGCTAGTGGATATTTACTTAAAAGAGATTGTGGTTAGGCATGGGGTTCCTGTGAGCATCGTATCAGATAGAGACCCAAGATTCAACTCCAGGTTCTGGAGGAGTTTTCAGGATTGTGTGGGGACTAAGTTAAACATGAGTACTGCATACCATCCCCAAACAGACGGACAGAGCGAGAGAACCATCCAGACCATCGAGGACATGTTGAGAGTATGTGCCATAGATTTCAAGGGAAGTTGGGACGACCACTTGCCGTTGATCGAATTTTCCTACAACAACAGCTACCATGCGAGTATAGGCATGCCCCCATATGAAGCTTTGTACGGACGAAGATGTCGGTCTCCTTTGTGTTGGGAAGAAGTTGGAGAGCGGAAGATTTTAGGGCCTGAACTGGTCCAACAGACAAGAGAAACTATTGAACTCATAAGAGGACGGCTGGTAGCGGCCCAAGACAGACAGAAGAAGTATGCGGACCAGTCCCGCAAAGATAAGGAATATGAGGTAGGAGAGTTTATGATGTTAAAAGTATCACCGTGGAAGGGATTGATGAGATTTGGTAAGAAGGGGAAACTAAGCCCGAGATTTATTGGACCTTTTGAGATCTTGAAACGAGTTGGAAAGTTAGCCTATGAATTGGCTTTACCCCCAAGCTTACAGCAAGTACATAATGTGTTTCATGTGTCCATGCTGCGACCCTACCATACCGACTTCCGACATGTGATAGAACATGATCAAGTGGATCTGCAACCAGACTTAACATATGTGGAGCAACCCGTAGAAATTATGGATAGAAAAGAACAGGTGCTGAGGAATAAGGTTGTCAAACTAGTGAGAGTCTTGTGGAGGAACCAGAATGTCGAAGAATCAACATGGGAACTAGAAAGCGCAATGCGTGAAAAGCACCCCCAACTGTTTTCAACCTGATTCCGGGACGGAATCCTTTTAAGGAGGGGAGGCTGTAAGAACCCTAATTTTTGGTTATATTTTATTTTATTTAATATCTTGTGGCAATGTCAATATGGAACCTTTCTGGTCATCCCTGTGATTAATAGAATTGATTGTTTGAGAAACTGTGTTGTGGTATTCCCTATGTAAGGTAAAAAGGGAGATTGTGAAGGCAAGAGTCTTATTGTTAGTAAGATTTATAAAACTTGGGATTTGAGAATGATTAGAGTGTTACAAGATTTATTAAGGATCATGACAAGGAATTATGGACATTAGAGAAATTTACACAATTAGCACTTAAGGAATTATAGGGGAAATCTCTACGCGACAAAATATTATTACGATGGATTAATTAAGATACGATACGAATTAAAGATTGGATAATAAGCATTGGTGGGAGAATAATAATACAAGGAGTAGTATTGCATGCAAGCTCATGCAACTAAGTAGTTAGAAAAGCAAACTAGATGAACCAAATAGCAAGGGGAATAGTAACTAGTTGGCTTGCTTTTTTAAAGGTGGAGACAACAAGTACCAATGGCCATACCTATAGCCATACCTAGGCTTGTACAATGCTAATACATACACATTATACATATCACCCAACCACTAATTCAATCATTCATCCAACTCAAAAATATCAAACACCAAAAACTCTCTCCCCCCCCCCTTTTTAACCTTGCTCTCGGCCAAGACAAGTGGAGAAGAAAAGAAAAATTCTTCTCCCACTTCCCATCACTCTAAATTCATACCATAATTCCTAGGTCATCTACATCATCTAATCAAGGTATGCTAGTGATTTCACTTCATTTCATCCATCCAATTCCAAGATATAAAATGTTAAAGATTGGGTGAATAGTAACCATGTTTGATTTTCTTTTAGATCTTGGATTATAAGTGTTGTAGGAGATCATCTAAGGTGTTGTTGTGTTGTGAGAAGCTTACCCAAGGTCCCTAGGAGCTCAAGAAGGTATAAAATCACAAACCCTCTTGGTTATGTAGTATTTATAATGTTTAGTAGTAGATCCATGCATGTATGAGCTAATCTTGGTTATATAAGTGTTGGATGACTTGGATCTTGAGTTTTTATGTTGAGATTGTGACTTTTATGATTATGGATAACTTATATATCACCATGAGTGTTATGAACCATGATTTGAGTGTATTAAGTGTTGGTTGTATGGTGGAATTGTGAAAAATGGTTGATCTAAGTGATTTGAGCATGCTGATTTTATCCAGGAACATTGACCTGTATTGTGACACGATTTTGAACCCCCAAATGATGTCCCCTGATGTCCTACCTTATATGGATGGAAAGATAATTGAATGTAGTTTCTGGATATGTAAGGTTCATAGCTAGGTGATGTGTGGATTTTTAGTTATGGCCGGAGAAGTGATTTTTGTTTCTGGACTATGGACTGCATAAAGTGACCCCCTTGTGAACCTTGTTTAAACACCTTAAAAATTATTTGGGATCATGGAAAAATTAGAGAAGTTAGTAAATACAGTGGTGAAGGCTACCCAAAAAGAATTGGATTAAAATATGAATTTTTGGATTTTATAAAAATGCTAGAGTAAATTTCGCGCAAGGGAAAAAGTCGTTAGTGGAGCATAATTCTAGGAGTAATGGTTATGGTTCGAACGTGGTAACTAAATTAAGTCGAGTAAGTGACGAGCGTAAACGAGTGATGTCATGGACCTATAGTGGGGCTAGGGAGTCATAAGACGAAGTCGTTAAGCTAATTTCGTGTCCCCTTAAAACCCCGTAATTAGAAAGAAATTGTTAAGGTACTAACGAACGATTATGGTTTATGTATAGATCGTTCGAATTCGCACGCTCGACCACCCCAACCAAACCAAGGCAAGTTTACTTTTCAAAACTTATACATATACAAGGATTTTCACTGTTGTGTTTGTAGTTTTCAAATTATATCAAATGCTATGTTTATCGAAGTATTGATGCAATTGAGATTAAACAAGTACATGTATGCTTTTACCCCTTGAACTTAGTTTGAAATGTTTTCTTCGGACAACGACTCTAGTAATAGAGGTCGTAGCGGTCCGTATATACTATTGACCGGGGAGCGGTATATTATTATATCGTATCTATATTGCGAAAACCCGAAGGGTCATTCGGGTGGTATCGTATATTCAAATAACTATTATTATATCTTCGTAAATACTCGAAACCCTATCTTGGATTGAAAGTTTATTTTATTGAATAATTATTTTATTAATTATTGATATTAACTCTTAAGATATCATTTAATAATTATTGTTCACTATTTTAAAAACAAAGTTAATCCAAGATACCTTTTAATACTTTCAAACTCGAACTTTTTCGAACTCAAAACATTTTCGAAAACCCCCGGTCAGGTTCTGCTTCTTGTATGATTTCAAGAATTACCGGTCGACTGATGTCGAACCACCACTACTCTGTTTTCAATCAAAAATCTGGTTTTTAAAAGAAAAAGAAAAAGGGACTCTGGCAGGTGTGGGAACCGTTGACGAACGATTCCCGGGATGTGTAAGCGGCCGTGAGCCAGGCGGTCCATCACTTATTATTCCGGCCCAGGTGTTGCCGAAGGATGATTACGGATGTAGTTTTCATCGAGGGTGATTACGGATGTAGTTTTCACTCAGGGATAGTTACGGATGTAGTTTCTATCCTTCTACCGGTAGAGAAGACCCGCGGATTATTGGACTCGGATGTGGCGACTGATCATCGTCAATCCCTGTCAGGTTTTATGTTTTCTTTAAGTCCCATTCCTCCACTTTGGAAAAATGCTTTGACACTGCATCTTAGGCTTATGTGCCAGTTGCCGATAGTGTCCTATTTTGATGAGAAAGATGTTGACTTTATGCAGTAGCTAGAACTGCAAGGTTATTTTGAAAACAAGGGCACGTACTGGTGCACCTTTGAAATTTACCAATAATGACAAGCGATTTCATAACTGATTGATACAACGAGTTTAACAACTGTTATACATATGAAATGTTATATTGCTTATCTTATACCTATATTCTTGCTGAGCTATAGTTGCTCACTCTTGCTTGTTTTCAAATTTTACAAACACAACAGCTAAGAGAAATGGCAAGAACCAGCCAGACTGTTCGAAAGCAGGTGACTAGACCCCAGGCTGCAGTTGAGATTCCACCGGTAGGCCCCATTATCCGGATTGGTTGGCAACTTTTGTTAGTACGTTTTATTTATAAGTATGACCTGTGTAAGGCAGTATACCGCAACAAACTTTCAAGCCGCCAACTTCGCTTCATATCGAAGTGTTGCCGGTAGCATAAATGCTATTTAATTCGGTCTGTAATAACTCTAAAACTTTTAATTTTGCTTAATCAAATGTATGACGTCTTTGAGACTCTAACCTGTGTGTGTGTGTGTGTGCGGTGTGAGTTTATTGTGGGGTCGATGGTTGTTTATTTATATCATGTGCAAGAACAAGTATGCTATTAATGGAAAATGGACCGTGAGCGCCTAGATCTCCGACCCCGGATCTGGGGGCGTCACATGCCTCAGCATGCATTCCCTCACCATCTAAATGGGGGTTCTGAGTGGTGAACAAAGTGTCATGCACTAAGTCACTTGAACTTATTGGCTCATCAAGAGAAAAGAATTCTTGATGATCAATACCTTGCATCTCAGTTGCCTGAGTTGCAGGTTCCAAAGAAATTTCAGAGTTAGATTCTGGAAGAGAAGTGTGTTTAAGAGTAGATTTTGGCAACTCCCCCTGAGAGATAGAGGGAGTTTCAAATGTGATGTGCTCTCCACTCAGTGTTGTGCCAGCCTTATCACTCCCATGTGCTGACTCTATACAAGAAGGTGCATTGGGGAGGATGCTTGATTCTATAGGTGCACCCTGTTGAGAGGATACACCTAGTGAGCTGTTTGCCCCTGATTTTACAACTTCAGCCATTTGTGTGACTGAAGAGGTGGTCTTAGTTTTCTTCTTCTTTGTCCTGTGTAAGGGTAACTCAGGTTCCTCACTTCCTAGACCTAATTCAACAGCTAATGCTGCTTCAGACAAGATATTTAAAGGTGCAGACATTACTTCCTTTCTCTTCTTTTTACTAACATCACCCTTTTGAGAGGATGATGCAGTTGGCTCAGTATGTGGTAGAGTGTTTGGTTGAGAGGGTTGGTTAGCAAGCCCTGGGTTAGCATTTTGTTCTACTTGCTTGGGCTGTGCTAACTTAGATTTTGCATCAAATGTTGGCATGTTGTGGGGATAAGTCCTAAACAAACTCTCCATATGAGGAGTTATGTTCAGTCTTACATCCACATCATTCCTAGTTTCCAAATTACCAAAAATGAGTTTGGTCATGGACTTAGGATAGCCTATTTTATTTTTATCAATCCCAGGCAATTCAATCAATGAAGCATTTTTATAATTAAGTACAGATTGAATAAAGCGAGGGAAGAAAATATCAGTACCTCTCTTGGTTGTGTTCTTACCAAGTCTCCCATATAATTCTTGAAGTATGATTTGGCCAACATCAATCTTCTTTCCATAGGCCAAAGCATATCCAATTTGCTGCACAGGTGCACTGATTTGATCAAAGCTTGATTTCCTGGCAGTGAAGACCTGGAGAAGAGTTGCAAACACATAGCTCCACTCCTTTCTCAGATTCTTTCTGTTTAGCTTTCCAAGGTTAATCCCATCTGAGTAGTTTATGAACTCAAAGAATTCCTCCAACTCTGCATTAGTGGCCATTCTGTCAAATGACTCCTGTTGTAGTCCTAGTGCTTGGTTCATGTCTGCAGTAGTGATAGTGATTTCCTTATCTTGAACCTTGCAGTAGATGACATATGAAGTGATTGCGTTTTCCAGGGCTACAACCTCCACAATAGCAGTACTCCAGAATTGTTCCAGAATATCTAGATATAGAGTTGGGTTGGCAGAGAGTGCATCCTTGATATATGACTCAGCCATCCATTTCACAAAGCACTTGAAATTTGCATTGGGTGCTTCAACATCACTAGTGAGAGCGATGAAGTTGGTGTTGAACTTTACTGTTGCCATTTGTGTAGAAGAGAGAAAAGAAATTGAAGGTTGAAGAAGAAATTTGGCTTTTCGTAGCTAGGGTTTCAGGGGTTTAGAGAGTGTAGATGCTTGAGAAATCGAATGAAATGAATCGAATAGATGTGAAATTGTATAAGTATGAAGTACTTGAATTGTCGATTAGCAGAAAGTTTTGTATCGACAAGTCAGGCATTCGAGAAGTAGAAAACAACTATTCGAGAAGTCAAGAATGGCTTAATCGATAACTCAAGCAGATAGAAACTCACAGCTGGCAGTTATCTAACTTAGAAATTAATTCTAAATTAAATAAAATGTGTTTTTATGAGTGAATTAAACTTTTAGACAAAAATCCAAAATCGGTTAAAATTCAGCGAGAATTCAGCCTTTTCAAATGATTCGAGAACTCAAATATAGTGTTCGAGAACTCAATCATTCGAGAACTCAGTTACTATATTCGAGAAGTCAAGAATTCCTCTATTCGATTTCTCAGAAAGACTCTATTCGAGAACTCAAGAGTACTCTAATGAGACTTATTAGAGATGTCGAATAGTGAATCATTCGAGAAGTCTGACTTATCGAACTATACCCATCACTCATAAAAATTTGATTTTCACTATCTTTTTAAAAATTTACCAGACATATTCATTGAAAAATATCCTAGCAAATTAAATAGTGATTTTCTCAAAATTTCATAGAAATTTTAAGTTAATAAAAAAAATATGATTTTCAACATATGCAACGGATTTGAAATATTTATAAATCATATTTCAGCCAACACTTACTTCAAAAATATTGAGAATTTAGATAAAGTAAGTGTTTACTGCTGCAACAATCTAGATGATGTATTCACTTAGCCAGAATCTGAAGAATTCAGCATTCCAATCTCACTTACCAACCTTGTGAAGGTGGCTTCATCTAATGGCTTAGTGAATATATCAGCTAGTTGTTTATCTGTAGAGACATAATGCAACTCAATGGTTCCATTAGTTGCATGCTCTCTTATGAAATGATATCTGATGTCAATGTGCTTTGTTCTAGAATGATTGACAGGATTGGCAACTATAGAGATTGCACTTGTGTTGTCACACATGATTGGAATTCTTTCCAACACAAGTCCATAATCTCTAAGTTGATTTCTAATCCAAAGCACTTGAGCACAGCAACTTCCAGCAGCTATGTATTCAGCCTCAGCTGTAGAAGTTGACACAGATTGTTGCTTCTTGCTATACCAAGAAACTAACCTTTGTCCAAGAAACTGGCAGCTTCCTGAGGTGCTTTTCCTATCCACTCTGCATCCAGCATAATCAGCATCAGAATAACCAACCAGATTGAACCCTGTGTCCTTAGGATACCATAATCCCAAGTTAGGAGTGCCCTTCAGATATCTAAAGATCCTTTTTATTGCAATCAAATGTGATTCCTTTGGATTTGATTGAAACCTTGCACACAAGCATGTAGCAAACATGATGTCTGGCCTACTTGCAGTGAGGTAGAGTAGAGAACCAACCATGCCTCTGTAGACTGAGATATCTACTCTTTTGCCTTTAGCATCTTCATCCAATTTAGTGGCAATGGCCATGGGTGTCTTGGCAGGTGAACAATCTTCCAAGTCAAACTTCTTCAATAAATCCTTGATGTACTTGGTTTGACTGATAAAGATACCATCCTTCCTTTGACTGACTTGCAACCCTAGAAAGAATGTCAACTCTCCCATCATACTCATCTCATATCTGCTCTGCATGAGTTTAGAGAATTTCTCACACAGTTTCACATTTGTAGAACCAAAAATGATATCATCCACATAGATTTGAACTAGGATCATATCATCACCATGCTTCTTGTAAAACAGTGTCTTGTCCAATGTGCCTCGAGTGAATTGATTTTCAAGAAGGAATTGTGATAAGGTATCATACCATGCTCTTGGAGCTTGCTTAAGTCCATACAGTGCTTTAAGCAATCTGTAGACAAATTCTGGGAAATGTGGATCCTCAAAGCCAGGTGGTTGTTGCACATAAACCTCTTCTTCCAACTCTCCATTTAGAAATGCACTCTTGACATCCATTTGATAAACTTTAAAGTTTGAATGAGCAGCAAATGCCAAGAATATTCTAATGGCTTCCAATCTAGCAACAGGGGCAAATGTCTCATCATAATCAATGCCTTCCTGTTGAGAGTATCCTTTTGCAACCAGCCTTGCTTTGTTTCTTATTATTACACCATCTTCATCCATCTTATTCTTCAGAACCCATTTCGTTCCAACAATGGTTCTATTCTTTGGTGCAGGCACAAGTTCCCATACTTTGTTCCTTTCAAATTGATTCAGCTCCTCTTGCATGGCAATAATCCAATCTGGATCCAACAATGCATCATCAAGTTTCTTAGGCTCAACTTGTGATAGAAAACATCCATAGAGGCACTCATTTTGAGTTACTCTCCTAGTCCTTACTCCTGCATTAGGATCTCCAATGATTTGCTCTGCAGTGTGTGATCTATCCCATTTCCTTGAGTGTTCAGCCTGATTTCTCATTCTTGATGTTGCTTCATCATCCTCATCATGGTCATCCTCATTTCCTCCCCCTGTGAAGTTGCCATTACTCACAGGTGTGTCTTGGATGCTTGTTTCTCCACTATTGATTGGCACAAATTCTTCTCTTGTATCATTATTCACTTGAGTTTATTGAACTTGAGTTTCAACTCCAGTTTCAGTCTCTTCATCAGAATCATCTAGATTATCAAACTTCAATGGATCTTTGTCTTCATCATTGGCTTCTTCTAGTCCAGGTAGTTTGCTGTCATCAAATGTTACATCTGTGCTTTCCATAACTTTCTTTTGACTGATGACATAAACCTTGTATGCAATTCTTTCCATAGAATAGCCAAGAAAAATTCCTTCAAATGCTTTTGCATCAAACTTTCCAACATATTCAGAATTGTCCTTAAGTACAAAGCATTTGCTTCCAAAAGTATGAATATACTTTAGTGTAGGCTTCTTTCCAGTCATCAAGTTGTAAGGTGTCTTTCCAGTGTTTTTGTTGATGAGGGTTCTGTTCTGAATATAGCATGCAGTGCTCACAGCCTCAGCCCAAAAACATGTAGGCATTTTTGCATCAAGCACCATTGTTCTAGCAGCCTCAATTAGAGTTCTATTCTTTCTCTCAACAACTCCATTTTGTTGTGGAGTCCTTGGAGCTGAAAATTGCTGAGAAATGCCATTCTCTTTGCAGAATGCTTCAAGTGTGGCATTTCTGAACTCTGTTCCATTATCACTCCTCAGTGCAATCACACTTGCATCGTTTGCCTTTGCTTCCTTGTCAACTTTCTTTATATGCTCAATAATTACTTGTGGAGCCTCATCTTTTGATGCCAGAAATTCCACCCATGTATACCTTGAGAAATCATCAACCATTACCAGGGCATACTTCTTTCTTCCAAGTGACATTATGTTGACAGGCCCAAACAAATCCATATGGATAAGTTGTAGTGGCTTGGTTACAGATGTCACTGTCTTTGGCTTGTGGCTTGATCTCTTCATTTTTCCTTTTTGACAAGCCTCACACACTCCTTCTTGGCAGAATTCAAGTGTGGGCATACCTCTCACTAACTCTCTTTTTACTAGAGAATTAATGGCCTTAAAGTTCAGGTGTGATAGTTTCTTGTGCCACAGCCAATAATCTTCATTTGATGCTTTTGAGTAAAAACAACAAATTTTGTCCTTGTTTGCAGAGTCCATATTGGCTACAAACAGGCTTCCCTTCCTTACTCCAGATAGAGCAAAATCACCAGTCTTCTTGTGGGTGATCAAACATTCATCTTTGTCAAAATTCACTTTGAATCCTCTATCAGTAAACTGACCAACACTTAACAGATTATGCTTGAGCCCCTTGACTAGTGCTACATCTTCAATGATGACATTTCCAACTGTCAGCTTGCCATATCCCAATGTGTTACCCATGCTGTCATCTCCAAAAGCAACCATTGGGCCAGCCTTTTCCTCATACTGTGATAGCAGGGCCATATCACCAGTCATATGATTTGAGCATCCACTGTCCAAAATCCACATGACCTTCTTTTCACTTTCTTTGCCCTGCAAACACAAAGGTATTACTTTTCCTTTGGTACCCAAACAAGTTTGGGTCCATGTGACTTAGAGACAGTTTTATCATAAACAACATGCTTGTCAACTTTCTTAGTGTTAGTCTTCTTGTCAATGTTGGAAGTCTTAAAACCTGAGGTTTCAGACTTAGGTGACAAAGGTACCTTCCTAGCTTTAGGAGGACTTGAAGACTTTGACCTTGTGTAGTGTGTGTGAGAATTGTGACTGATACAACCATCAATGAACTGCCTTCTTAAATTAAAACAACTAGTCATAACATTCATATTGCATGGCATACAGTCAAATTTATCACAGAAAGGTGCATCTCTATGACTTAGAGGCACAGAACAATCATAGAAAGGTTTAGACACACTACCAACAGGTTTCTTGCATGCATGAGTTAGATGATTGGTACTGAAACAGTTCTGACAAGTTTTCCTAGGGGCATTAGGCATATAAGCATAGTTGTTATCCTTGTTAATCCCTAACTTGCCATTTCTGTTCTGTTTCTTTTTAGTCACTTCCTTTTCTGATCCACTCTTCCCAGCTGATACAAACTTAACAAACTTCTTAGGTCTTGGCCTATCAACTACTGGCTTCTTGGTCTTTGACTTGACACTCTCACCCTTAGAGGATGCTTGCTGTTCACTAGATTGTGCCTCATCCTCATCATTCAACATTTGCTTGATGAGTAAGGCATCCTCATCAATTTCAAATGTTGATTCCTTAAAAATTGGATTTTCAGTTTTTCTCAAAATGTGAGGCACTTTCTCATGAACAGCTGTGTCCTCCTCAATGACAGCATAGCCTTTCCTTTGTTTGAGAGAGTCATAGTCAAGTCCAATAGCTGCTTTGGGTTTAGCTTCAATTTTCTCACAGTAGGATTGCACTAAACCAGATGATTTCTTGAAAGTTTTAAGTTTGAATTCATTCTCAGCTAATTCATCCCTAAGAGCCTTCTCTACTTGACTAGCACATAGAACCTTGTTCTTCAAATATTCAACTTCTTTCTTAAGGTTTTCTACTTGCATAGCAGTTAGCTCAAGTTCCTCATTCTTTTTGGTTTATATTTCATTTCTAGTAGACAGTTTAGCAATCTCCTCACTAGCAGCAGTCATACTAGTATGAATATTAAACATTTCAACAGATAATTGTTCAATCATGCATTTGTATTCAGAAACAGACATGTCTATAGTAGTGAGAGATGGTACCTGAGAATCAGATGAAGATGAGTCATCCTTGGAGTTGGCCATCAAGGCATAATTGCAGAATTCTTGTTCCTCTTCATCACTCTCAGAATCATCCCAACACTTCCCTTCAGCTATGTAGGCCTTACCATGTGTCTGCTTTTTCAGAAGGGCCTCATACTTAGCTTCTAGCTCAAGATAATCTCTATCCTTCTTTTTAGGCTTCTTGCATTCACTGGCAAAATGCCCTAGGTCATTGCATCTATAACACCTTACAGATGACCTATCCACATAACCGGTTTTGAACTTATTTCTGTTTGGTTTCACAGGTGCCTTGTTCTTGTTGGCTGAATGGTTTTGAGTTTTGGGTTTGAAGGGTTGATTTCTTTTAAATCTGATGTTTGGAAATTTTCTGGCCATGAAGGCATATGAGGTGTTTTCCATCCCATCAAGTTCTTCCAGAGTGTAAAACTCTTCTTCTTCTTCCTCCTTTTCCTCAACAGGTTCACTCACCCCAGCTTCAGTTTCTTCATCATCTGCCACCTCCTCTATCCTTAGTTGGCTTGTAGATGCTTCTAGGTCCAGAATGGATTTGTTGACAATCAAGGCACATGATGTGTTTATCATCCTACCTTGGTTGGCTTGGATAGCCCTTTTCTGAAGCAACTCAAGTTCATGAGTCTTTAGGACTCCATAGAGTACATCATAGGTGACTTTGTTCAAATCTCTCTCTCTTAGAGAAATGACTCTTTGCTCCAGATGATTTGGTGAAGACAACAGAAATTTCATATTTAACTCCTTGGTACTGTAAACCTTTCCATTCATCTGCAGCTCAGTAACCAGCTTGTGAAACCTTTCAAACATCTCAGTGATGCTTTCCTTGGGCTGTGCCATGAAAGCTTCATACTGTGTGACCAGTATCTGTTTCCTGTTTTCTTTAACCTCATCAGTCCCTTCACACAACACCTCAATGTGATCCCACATCTCTTTAGCAGACATGCATGATGCAATGTTTGCAAACATTGACATGTCCATGGAATCAATGATAAGCAACATGAGGTGGCTGTCAAGAGCAACCTTCTCCCTTTCTGACTCTGTCCACTTTGATGGATCCTTGGCCTCATAAGCTCTTGGGATAGTTATGGTTCCAACAGTCTTCTCTGGTATCTCTTGTTGTGGAACAAAAGGACCATTCTTGAGAATCTCAGGATACAAGGGATGAGAGGCTTTGATGAACAACATCATCTTTATCTTCCAGAGGTTGAAGTTTTCTTTATCAAACTTAGGGACCTTCACCGTTCCTGTAGTCTTTGGTGTATTCGAACTCATGATCGTTTCTCTGTTTTTGAATAAACAGCCCGCTCTGATACCACTTGTTGAGTATTGAACACGGTCAAAGAATACAGAGGGGGGGGGGGTGAATGGATTCTTGAACTTTTCTTGGATTGAGTCTATGTAGCAGATAAGTGCCTGTGTGTGCAGAAATTAAGGTGCGGATAAATAAACAACACAAGACACAATATCACTTTAATCTAATGTATATTAGATAAAGGTTGCTACAATCTGTGAATACAAATGGTAGTATTCTCAGCTTCGTTTTTCTCAGAGAGATATAGCTTACAGTGTATGAAAAACTTGACTCACAAAAGTTACTAAGTTATGAAGTGAGGCTGTGTCCTTATAGAACATGGATACAGCCTGCTTACTACAAATAAGGTAGCTAAACAAATTACTTTCTAGTCTGTCTATCCTTTTTGAGTAAGCGTCCAAACGGTTACAGATTTGACTTTGCAAAGCCTGTTTAGATCCACTTCTTTAGCTTCTTGTCTCTTCTATATCTCTCCAAGCTTCCTTGTAGGCTTTCCAGAGCACGTTACAGATTGTGGTCCATAAAGTGCATTGGCTTGTTGCAGGTTTCTGACTTGTACAATTTCTTCAGTATTTTGTCTCCAAGAATGTATTCGAGAAGTGACTAAGTAAGTGATTCGAGAACTAGAATTGACTTGATCGATAACTCCGAGTTCTCGAATACTGTTATAGTGACATATCGAACCACTTCTCGAATAGCTCTTTTCCATCAGGATTCCTTGAGTTGTCGAATAGAGCATTTGACTTATCGAATCCTCGAGTTGTCGACTAGCTTTCTGAGTCTTTGAGATATCGAATGGAACTTTGACTTGTTGACTCTTTGAGAACTCGAATACCATCTTGACTTGTTGACTTCTTGAGTTCTCGAATAGAGTAGTAGACATATCGAATCCCTGAGATATCGAATGAGATATCGAACAATGTATTCAGAGATATCGAATAGTGTCTTGAGATATCGAATCCCTGACTTCTCGAATGCTGGACTTCTCGAATAAACAAATATACTTCTCGAATTGGTACTTAGGCAAATTCTTCATTTCTTCAAATCCCAACTGTGATTATTTGATAGTCTTTAACTCCTTGCTTGAGGCATGAACCATGGAACTTCTTTCAAGCATTATTCTAGACTCTATTTGTACAGTTACACAACTAGGATTTGATGCCTATTACTAGTACAATACAAACAGAAACTCTACAACTAGAGGTTCCCTCAGTTAAGAGGTCATGTAAGTAATGCAAAGCATTACAAACAATTAGGCTTGTTATTAGATGTATACAGGCATGCCTCTGTAACTAACAATATCTTGATCGGTGATTATTGAGATTGGAGCCTTGTTTCCTATAGCTTCCAACCAATTCTTCAAAACCCATACGTAAGAACTTTCTTTCTCATCCCTTATTAGTGCAAAACCAAACAATATGGATTGGTAGTGGTGGTTCACCCCCGTAATAGGTACAAATGGCATACTATACCTATTGGTGCGGTATGTGGAGTCAAATACTACCACGTCTCCAAAATTTTTATATGCATTTAACGATCTTGGATCAACCCACAACATGGAACGCACCCGATTATCCTCATCAACATCTACTCGATAGAAAAATTCCCCAAAACTACTACATTTCAATTCTTGGAGTAATTTCAAACCTTCTTTGGCATCACTCGAATCAAATACATGATGTCTAATATCACGCAAAACATTCCGAATCTCTTGACTAGTAAACCCAATATTTTCTAAGCTTCCCGTAAGCTCACCCATTACATTCAAAGATTGTTGAGGCCCAATACCCGACTTACTCAAAATTATAATCAATTCTCGCATGATGGGTGTTATGTTTCTTGGCCTTTGCATGAAATGTACCTTACTAGGTGAAACCATCTCATGATTGTGTACCAAATTAACCAATGTTACCTCCCACTTCTTTGATGTCTCTCTATGAACAACATACATTCGCGCCTCACACTTTGTTCTACCAAGAGAATCTCTATTTCTCTTTTTTCCCGAAACTTCACCTTCATCATCCAAAGATTTTGAGGATAATCTCCCACCCTTTCGACATATATACAAACGCGAACAAATCTTTTTAGTTTTTGAACGTTTATGTGTAGTTCTAATTATTATTTCAAAACCAATACGCCTACCATAATCTCTATAAAACCTCTCCGCTTCATCTAAACTATCGAATAATTGACCAACACATGGGTAAACATCATTCAAATCATCCAAAGAAACACCATTCTCAACATCTTCACCATCATCATTATCATCAACATCATCACCATCATCAACATCATCACCATCATCAACATCATAGACAACATCACCATCATCATTCTTAACATCTTCATTATCATCATCATCAAGATCTATTATTTTAGGTGTGTGTGGACTTTCGTTAACATCTTCATTTTCTACCTCAATCTCAATCTTACTAGGTGTCTTAGTAGGAGATTTTAACTTCGAAAAAATGAAAGAAGCCATGGATTAAATAGAAAGCTAACCTTAAATTCGAAGCTCAATCTTCAAAATCTTAATTTGGGATGGTACTCCAAGCTCAATCTTCAAAATCTTCAAAGTCTTCAAATTTGAATAAATTTGGATAAATAAATGAAGATTGGTAGATTAAGAATAGGTATAGATTAAGTTTGTGATGGTGTAAATATATCTCCAAATGATTAAGTTTGGTGTAGATTAAGTTTGAATACTCTTGAAATGATATTACAAAACATGAAAGGCTGTTTGAGCTGAAATTGGTGTAGTTCTCGGCTAAGATATATAATAGAGCGTAACAATTAAGGGTAAAATGGGGATTTTAAAAAATAAAACTTACGCTATATTATATAGCGTATTACGCTATATAATAGAGCGTAATACGCTATATAATATAGCGTAAGTGTTTTACTCACTGGCCGTTGATTAAACATTTTAATGGTATAAGATGGGTTGATTGGATATTAAAAAATATCCAACTGTGGCTGGTGACCAGTTTCCTTACAAAATTTTATTAAGTATGTATATTTACTTTTAAACATGTTTATCCTTCCTTATATACTCCCTCCGTCCCTTTTTAGTTGGTACATTTGCAAAAAATACACATATTAAGAAAGCTTTAATTATATAATTTGTTTCCATGTTTGCCCTTAATCTTAACATTAAATGATGAGTTATGAGTGTGTATATTAAATATAAAGTCAAACATTGGTAATAGAAATAAAAGGGTATGTATGGAAAAATTGGTAAAAAATGTATTGGAACAAGTAATGTGACAACTATTTAGGGACAAATTTTTTTTGCAAATGTACCAACTAAAAAGGGACGGAGGGAGTATAATATAAGCATAAGAGGGATCTTATCCAAATTTTTGGTCTGGTCATTGTAAATAGACGATCAAGATTTTTATGTATATTTTAAAATTTCAATTGAATACACCTATATTTTAAAATCCCAACTGAATATTCTTAGATTTTTTTAAAAAAATTACAATCCAAATTAAATGCTATCATATTTTAAAGATATTTTTTAAAAAAATTCAAACTAAATATGATTTTTCTAAAAAAGATATTGGTGTGGATTGTAACATTTTTTTTGATATTATTTTTTAATCCGTTGAATTAAAAATAGACGATCAAGATTAGATCATATTTAAAAGAATATTATAATCTAAAAAGGATATAATTAGAAAAGGTTGCATTAGAAGTGGATTTAAAAAAGAAAATTATAATTTAAAAAGGATACAATTAAAAAAGGTTGTATTAAAATTGATTTTTTTTTAAAAAAATTATAATCTGAAAAGGATATAATTAAAAAAGGTTGTATTAGAAGATTAGATCATATTTAAAAGAAAATTATAATCTAAAAAGGATATAATTAGAAAAGGTTGCATTAGAAGTGGATTTTAAAAAGAAAATTATAATCTAAAAAGAATACAATTAAAAAAGGGTATATTAAAATTGAATTTTAAAAAGAAAATTATAATCTGAAAAGGATATAATAAAAAAAGGTGGTATTAGAATTAAATTTTTTATTAGTATTTAAAAAAAATCATCTTTGCCTGACAAAAAAAAAATCATCTTTACTATTTGGGCTTTATCTTGAGATATAGAAATCAGATTTGGATGATTTTACAATCCACACGAACCTCATAAAATTATCTTTAATTTAGTAATGATTTAATAATTATTATTCAAATGAAAATACTCAAAATCTCAAGAGATAATATAATTACAAATTTTTGTATTAATCCTATTCAATGTATAAGTCCTACATTAATTTATAATGATATTCAATGTAGAAAACCTAATTATATATGATTTAAATAACTGACATATACATTTTCGTATTACAATATAAAAACATTTTTTAGTTTATAACATATTAAATATTTTTTTATTCTAGATTCAACGATTTTCATCTATTTATTTTAAGATCTTTGTCGTACGGAGGACCAGACTACCGATTATCAAAATTTTAGACAAAATCCCTTTTACACTTATTGTTAAAATTGTATTTGTTTGTTTGTAGAACTATCTTCAAATAATTACAAGGATATTTTGATAATCAAAACGAATTATAAGTAGAATTCATAAATCAAATAGAATTTTTAGCGTAAAAAAACGTCAATTTCTTCTCTTCTTTGTTTCTACGTAGATTTCATTAGAAAAAAATTATTAAACCATCACTAATTAATTAAAGATTATTTTGTTAATTTCACGTGAGCTGTAATCGTCCAAATCAAATTTTAACAATTCAAGATAGAGTACAAATATTAAATCGAACGTGTAAAATCTTATATATATCAATTTTTTAATAATAATTTGATATGTAAATTAATAACATATAAAATTTAAAAAATGTAATATAATTATAAATATTAAAAGAGGAACCGTGCGTTGCACGGGTTATAAGCTAGTTTACATAATATAGTAATATTTATAATTTAAATTAATAATTTGAAAATTAATTTATTATATATATATTATATATTATTTAAATATTACCGATTTTATTCCGATTTAACAATCCAATAAATCCCCGATTTCCGATAAATCGCTATACGGTACCTCAACCGATTTGTTCTGATTTCCGAAATCTATAACCATGCTCGGAGTTGAAAATTTTGTACATAAACGATACGAGAATAATACAATAATACTGTGTGCGGTTACATTTTCGGTACATGAGTACAAAAGTTTTAAAGAATTAAATTCTAATTAAAAACAAATTTATTTTTGAATGTTGATTGTTTAATCGTATTGTAGGGATAGTTTAATCATTCTTGATTAATAAAATTATATGAGTTTAGTGTTAATGAATTTAAATTTTAATTACAATAAAATAATTTTAATTGGTTAATCGCATTATTTGAATAGTCTAACCACCCACCCTTGGTTAATAAATTATATAAGGGAAGTCTTTAGATCTTATGATTTGTCTAAAATTTAGTAGATTGATCCTAAAATAATTTATATTTTCTAAATTACGTATAATAGTTTAACCACCCTTGATAAATAAATTATATGTGGAAAGTTTTTAGTTTTTTTGTAATTGATCTAAAATATAAGATTGACATCTGATTGATCCTAAAATAATAAAGAATGTTAGTAATTTTGGAGTTATAATTATTAGATTTTATGTGTTGTCTATGTGATTCGAACTTTTAACATATATTAATATAGAGAATCATCGAAAATACTACTTTTTAAAATAAAAAAAAGTTGCAATTTTACCATCTTATGAAAATTTTTACAAAAATACGGGATGCAGTTATACGCAACCAGATTCAATCTAAAAATATTTATAAAAATACGTTCTGCAACCAAAACCAGATACAACATTTTTAAAAAAAGAGAAAAGTTGAAATCAACTAAAAATTCAAAAAAAAATGTTTGGAAAAGTTCACAAGTAGTTTCATCACAGCCAAACCTACAATCATCAATATATATATAAAGAAGGATATGGGAGATGTTAGGTGGCGCCTCTAAGATCTCTAAAATCTATTTTTCTAATTTTTCCAGAGTTTTAGAATTTTCAATACTAAAAAAATAAAAAAATATCATTTAACATATTATAAGTAGAATAGGAGTTCAAATTTATAGAGTAGAAGAGTTCGAATTTACAAATAATGCAAAGTTTTATCGGAAGGTAGAATATGTGTTTGTAAGACATTGTTAATACTAAGTAGAATAGGTGTTCGAATTTATAGGATAGAAGAGGTCGAATTTATAAATAATGCAAAGTTCTATGAGAAGTAGAATATATGTTTGTAATACATTGTTAAAAATTCTATTAGAAGTAAAATAAGACTGCGAAATTATATATAAGGTTTTTTATCAATAAAAGAGCGGCTCATTATAAATAGGTATATTAACATGAAAATTAATATATAAGATAAATATTCAATATGTTAAAATTAGAATTTCGATCTTAACATGAGAAACATATTTAACGGAAGGACGGTTTATTAAGGAGGAATGAGTAATGACAATAGCAAAGTTTATAACGCCGCCATGAAACGTGACTTTATCGACTTGTATATATACAAAGGAGGTTAGGTGGCGCTCTAAGATCATCTCAATTTATTTTTCTAATTTTCTAGAATTTTTGAATTTTAGATACTAATAAATCAAAAAATATCGTATAACATATTAGAAGTAGAATAAGTATTCGAATTTATCGAGGAGAAGAATTTGAATTTATAGCGAAAACATATAATTAAAATGTTTGGAAAAGTTCACAAGTAGTTTCATCACAACCAAACCTACAATTGAGATTATAATCTTGGATAGATTTTTAGTCGTCATTTATAAACTTGTTAGGAATGTCATAGATTTTAACACATAAACATTTTTATTTAATAAATTGTACATGATGGGAATCGATCCCTTAAGTAGTATTGTTTTATCATATCTCACACTTTTAACATATATTATTATAATTTATTTTTTTAAAGTCGTACAACTTAAAAAAGAAATGGTTGAATGAAATAAACCGTGTCTGTTTCGGAGCAATTTAATCGCTAAGTGGTCGGTTGAAGTTGGCCACAAACATGAAGTTGTTAGTAACTAAAAAAACAAAACAAGTGAGGGATATCCCAATTGTGCAAGCAATCAGCTTTTTATTTCTTGTACAGTGGAAACGGATCTCGAAACTAATATAAATATAGAAAACTGCACGGTCACTGTGTTGCTTTTGATTTTTTGAAATAGAGTTGAAAAAACAAATCATCCAAAAGTTTTCACAAATAAAGATGCTACATCGTGCAGTGACCGAAAGTACTAATTCAAGTGGTTACTAACCCACCCCCCCTTTTTAACTTATGGTAAATGCAAGCTGGAGGATGTACAACATTTTGTTTAAAGTAAAATAAGAAAAAGAAAAAGAAAAAAAAAAGTAAAAACAACCTGCCCCCTCACGCCCTCACTATGCTGCTATGCAAATATAAAAGTAATATTTTTCTGCTAACACCAGTGCACTCTCGTACAGTTCCACAGCTACCACATTTCTTCAGTCTTCCCACATTTCTTCAGTCTTCCCTTTCTCATTTCAGTTATACACCTCTTATACTCTTGCTTTAATGGCTTCTCCTTCTTCCTCATCTGTAGGAAATATTTTTCTAGGAACACCTATCGCTGATGAACATGTGTGCGTCATTAACGTCACGAATTTCTGCTGAGCTAATATAGAGACCGAGTTTGACAAGATTGATGATCTTTTGCTGACCAAGGCAGATCCAAATGACATGTACAAGAGAAGGTTTTTTAAAGTAATAGAGGCGGATGAGGATGAATCCAAATATCTCAAGTTCTTGAAGTTTGAGGATGCTCAAGGCAGCTATGTTTATGGTATTATTCGAGCTTGTGATGGTTATTTGGTAGGTTTTATTACAAAGATGAAAGGGGATAAACTGCCTCTTGACAGCAACCCATACCATGTATTTCTTGTCGCGTCCAAGAGTGAAAAAGATGCAAGAGGTATCAAGTTGAGGACACTTTTACCAAAGCTTGGTTTTGCAGAGAAATATACATCCGATTTATGGTTTCAGGATGGTTATTGGAGCATGACAGGGGCTGCTAACTGTAAAAGACACCAAGTCTATATATCCAAGGAAGAACTTTTAATTGTATTCACAACACTGTTCAACCATACTGTGGAGCTTTTTCAGTTAGTGGAATAAATGATTAAGTAAATTAAACGAGATACCGTTGCATTTGATTTTCGTTGATTTTATTCCGTTGTATTTAGTATTTGGTGGAGCTTTTTCCGTTAGTGGAATAAATGATTACGTAAATTAAACGAGATACCGTTGTATTTGATTTCCGTTGAATTTGTTCCGTTGAAATTAACTTTTGGTGGGAATTTTGCCCGCCTGTTGGAAAAAAGTCATAATTAAATTCAACGAGCTATTGTTGAATTTATTCCGGTTGATTTTATTCCGTTGAAATTAACTTTTGGTGGACATTTTGCCTCCTGTTGGAAAAAGTCATAAATAAATTCAACGAGATGCTGTTGAGTTTGATTTCGGTTGATTTTATTCTGTTGAATTTAGCGTCGGTTGAGTTTGTTCCGTTGAAATTGAAGCTCGGTCAAAACTCACTGGACATTGACCATAAAACCAACGGGATCTGGTTGAATTTATCATCTGTTGAATTTATTCCGTTGAATTTAACCACTTTTTCCAGTAGTGAGTCCCGAAAGCTCTCCTCTATATAGTTCAAGTTTTCATAGAATGCGTAAGGATTAATCTCCAAAGGGATATAGTTATACTATCATTTGATAAGGGTTTGTACTTGGATGAAAAGATTATTAGATACCAAAATGGTGTGGCTGCAGCATCCTTGTTTCATCGCCTCGATCGTGCTCACAATGACCAAACTAGACTTTTTCAGTTTATGGTGGATAAGGTTAAGCTCGGGCTGAAGGAAGTTAATAATATCTATGGAAGGTATTTGGAGGGTGGATTAAAGGGTAAAAGAAAAATCGACCTACAAGATGAGTATGAGACTAGCTTGAAAGCCCGCGATGTAAGTATACAATATTTAATTTTAATCAATTATTTCTGTTTTGTCTAATTCATTTAATTTTATCAATATTGATGTTTTTAATTACAAATTTATGTGCTTATTAATAAAAAAATCATGAATATTGGATTACATCTTGTGATTAATTATAAAAATATTCAATATCATTCTACTTTTTAAATGATTTTATTAAATATTATTATTGAGTTCTAGTAATTCAAAATTTTAAGAATGGGTGACCCAAACCCTAAATATCCAATAAAAATTTGTTAATGATTCGTACAAGAGAGCTACTCTATAAGTGGTATTTAAATTTATCCCTTTAAGAAATATTGTTAGTTCTTATTATCTATATTTTAAATATTTTGTATTCACTTAGACCTTTTTTGTACAGTGATGAACCAGGCATAATTAAGTCCATGGGCCAAGAAGAAAGCTGGAAGCAGAGAGTTTTTGGTGTAGAGTTGTTGTTGATGTGTAGAGAGTTGTTGCTGGAGGTCTCCTTAACTTATAGTACTAGGAGTAATTAGGCTTAAAACTTATGGGCTACTTGTTAAGTTGTAATTATATTATTCCTTGCTTTCTATAGAAAAACTTAATGATGAAGAAAAGAAATTATGAATTTCACTAACTGATCAAAAGAGTACAGCTTCTGTGTTTATATACAAGATTAAGAATCTAACTAACCTGCTAACTAACTTTCCCTCCTAAACTATACAATTTGAGTATGTACAATTACAAACTGCCCTGACTATTTCTACCTATTTACAACTCTGTTTGTACTAGTTGACTGCATACTTTGACTTGAGCTTGAACAATCTTCAGTCTCCTCAATATCCCCCCTCAAATTTGGAGGTGTGAATATATATAATACTATTAATAAATTCTGAACATTTGGGTTATTACAAACCAAGTATAAACTCCCATAGCTATCAAGTTCCTTCAACCCTTGTTTCCCAAGCTCACAAAACCAACAACTACCAACTTACAAGTTGAACAATACAAGTATAATTAATTACAATTGAAATTATGAATTCTAATCAAAGATATAAGATGTAATATATATATTAAAGCTCAAAAAGGTATACGAAAGATATATCAAATCAGTTCGAAAAGCACTTGTGTTTTCTTTTGAATGTTGTCCCACTCATAAGAATGAAAACCACACAAGTCTTTTTATAATGAATAAAGAGTATTTGAATTATCCCAACAAAAACCAATGTTCTTGACCTTAAAAGTCTCACGTTTAATTTGTTTAATTAATTCAATACCAACATTCACAAAGTAACGTTTAGAAAATCAGATGAACCTTTAAGAAAAATAACGTTGAAGAAGAAGACACGTTCAACTCATGTAAACCCTAGAAAACAGAGTTTGATTAAAGGATAAAACATTAAAACAACAAACTCCTATTTAATAAGAATTATATATATATATATGAAAATAATTTTGAAATAAATTGAGCTTATTTATATATATATATATATATATATATATATATATATATATATATATATAAAGGGGAAAGATCCAGAGAGAACCTATCTTTTTGAGAGAACCGAGAGAACTAATCAATCACCCTTGATTTACCACACCATCCAACGGTTCATATGTTTAAAAAAAATTCTATTATACTTTTATTAGTATTTTAAGATTCTTTTAAGTGTTTTTAATAATTTTATAAGATTTTTTTAAGTGTTTTAATAATTATATTAAAATTAGGATTCTGTTAAGGATTCTATAAAGTGTTTTGTAATAAATTTCAAAAATAAATTTATTTATAATAAATTTAATTGATAATTAGGATTCTTTTTAGTGTTTTATTAAGATTAATTAATCTATTATATATATAATTGCACAACATGTTCTATTTTATTCTTGTAATATTACAGTTATGCCCCTTTAGAACTAATAAAGTTTTAAAAAATTAAACCTTGTTAGGAATTGAATCCATGACCTCTCAATCACAATCATAGACTTCTAAGTCACCTCTACAACCATTGAACTAAGCACACAATTGAGTAAATGTTAGAACTCTTTAAATAGATGCATGATCAATGATTTTCTTTTTCTTTTTTGTCTCTTACATATCATTCATCTATTGATTTCTTGGGAAACTTTTTATATCTTCATGTACATACAAGCATTCATGTATCTACTTAATTAAATTAACGGTGCATGTATTATTAATTTTTCATAAAAAAGTTAAAAAATCAAAATCTTTATAGTGTCATTTATTGGACAATTTTTTTTCCAATTATTCTAATCTTTTATCTATCTATTATTTTATTTTATATATAATACATCTATATATCGCATTTCTTTCGCTATAAAAATGTTCCTACTATTTAAAATCAAATTTCTACGTTTCTGAACTTACAAATGTATATGAATTAGGTTGCACACGAGTAAAAATTCAAATTTAATTTTAAAATAAGTTCATATCATCACAGCAACACCGATAAAATCAAATTCAAATTATAATTTACTAATTTTTCAGATTTGTTCAATGCTTACTAATCAAATAAGTTCAACCAATCAATAGACCATGTGGCCTTAAAATGTGGGGGTTAGTCAAAAGCCTGAAAAGTAGGAGAATAACGAAAAATAAAAATAAAGTGGCCATATGAATATTCTAGATATCATTTTATTAGTTAAAATACGAGGAGTCTTAAAAATTAAATGAGAAGGGGATAAAGTAAGTCTCGGTGAACTCAAACAGTTAAAACAGTAATAATTATTGCAATGAGTTTGTTTGAGATGTACAGTCTATATTAACCAATGCATGCAAAGAGTTATCTCACCATTTTCTTTTCTCAAAACTCTTTCTTCTAAAGCATAAATATGTAGAAGAATGGGGAGTTTCTAGATGTGGGTTATGTTAAGATTATTAATGTACATAAATTTACCCTTAACGAACCTTTGTCAGATGAAAAAGACTCTGGTATATGGATTGTAATAGGAGGTAAATCAGGGGTGGTCATAGTGACAATGTTTTTGGTCACGAAAAGGAACTTGACTCTTCGGAAAAAATTAAATGAATTGTGGACTTTACTTGTTGGGTTGACGAGTACGTTTTATGAGACAGAAAATAATATTCAGCTTGTTGAAGCCGATTTTCGTCAAGGACAAAGCTTCAAGATTAAATTTATAATCGGGTATTCGGATAGAGATAACAGGAATAAAGATGTAAATATAAGAATACAATTAGGGTTTTTGAGATATTTAGGACTGCTCTTGAGAGTTTGTAATCGGGTGTATGAATTTCGGATCTCTCTCAAGGTGCCTACGTACCCTATTTATAGGGATCAAGTCCACGTAGTTCTATTCGATTTAAGATTGTATTTCTGACAATATTAGGTCCAACCCATGTCTTTTGTCTTTGGAAGCAAGTAATTTCCAAATGTTGAGATGATATTGTCTTTGGCGACAAGTATCTTCCATATTTGAGATGATATTGTCTTTGGCGACAAGTATTTGGATCCTTCTAGAATTTGGTCTCCGATCATATAATTTCTTTCCATCGCCTTAAGCATTGGGCTCGATTTCATGGGCTGTTCCAGTGCATTGGACTCATTAGATTCAGACAAGCCCATATAAAAATAATCTTCGGATGCGAACTTAGAGGTACATGCTTCGGATACAAAATTAATATATTTTCTGTATCAACACTAACGTTGAGGGTGAGGGCGGTGGAAGGGAGTCAAGATAGGCTCGCCAGGTTTCAGGCATCAACATGTGGGACATGGAAGCAAGTGATGAAACTTTCAGCAAGTAGACATGGAAGAGGCCGATCAGGAGCAGTTAGATAGTTGGTTTATCTAAAACAAATACAGTTTCATGCACATAAAAAAAATTAAGATACATGGTTTAATGGTAACTTTTTTTTAATGGTAACTTAATACAAAATTATTAATATAGTATTAAATCTGATTAATTTAATTATATCCTCAAAATCAGAAAAATTAACTTATTTATCATTTTATTTAAGTTAAAGATACATTATCTCTGTTTTATTGGGATAAAAAAAATTATTCATTTAACAAGTTTATTTATTTATTGAGGTTAAAATGTATATATTTGAATGGTGATTGAATCGTGGGATGATTAAATCTTTTCATGACATGACCAAATCTCTTGTAGCCCTTCTATTTTTATTTAAGCGAGTGCAAATGCATCAACATTTGTATTCCCATATCGATCAAAATAAGTTTGAGTTAATCATAATTACAATCAAAATATTACAAAGAAATCTTTCAATATCTTTCGAAATGTTTTTGTATTACGATCATAGGATCTGACCTAATGTGAACCTTAAAATTCCGCAACGAAAAGAAAATCACAGTATACTAGAATAACCCCATGCCTTGCACGGGTATTGAAGCTAATTATTATATTATAGTATACCAACGGTTTTAGAAGGGTTCTCTCGGTTCTCTTGATATAATGGTTCTCTCCGGAACCTTATATCATTTAATAAGCAAACTGGACATTTAATAAAGAAAGAACTTAAAAGTAATTTCTCATTATTACAAAGAAATAAAATTTCATGACATTTAGAAATACCCATATCCTTGGACTTTCCAAATCCAAAAAAATGGTCTAATATGCAGATTGAATACACCCCACAAGATATATATATATAGGCTTTTGCTCAAATACAAACCAATCCTTAAATACAAACTACAAACTAACACTAAATTAATTATATTTCATCTATTCTAAGTTTCCCGCCAAGGGTACCTTCACGAAAGATGCTTAAAATAATTGGCTCTATCCAACAAAAAAATAAAAAAAAATCAAAAAAAAAAAAAAATCCCTGCCGTGGAAATGCGAAGCATTTAAGACAGTAAACGGATGAGTTAGGTAGTCATGAGGGCCGAAGGTCCTCGACACACCCGTCAATCGTCTATTGCCTTTACCATTGATTGCCATTCCTTACAACTTTAGAATGATAAAGGCGCGACGTTAACCAGTGAAATCCACTGCCACGTCATCATGTAAACAGTGATTTTTTTTTTATTTTTTATTTTATTTTTGTTGGATAAAGCCAATTATTTTAAGCATTTTTTGTATTGGGGTACCCCTAGTTTGATCATTAGATTAGCTTGAAATATTAGATTAGTGTTTAGTTTTTAGTTTGTAGTTAATTTTAGTTTGCAGTGGAGTAGGACCCTATATATATATACTCCACAAAAATTCTAAGAAGAAGAAGCGCGGCGGCGGTGGGAGGCGCAGTAAAGGCAGCAGAGCTGATCACAATTCTCTCAATTCCGATGATAACGAATTTCTCGCCGAGGAAATTACTGCTTTGTATGTCTCCCTTTCATTCCTTATGTATCCTTTCTATTCTCACACTTCACGAAATCGAAACCGAACCGAAACTAGTAATCACCGAAAAATCGAAAAATCAAAGCGTTTTGGTTACTGGTGTAGGTTCTAATTGGCAAGGGACTAAATAGATGTAAAGGAAGTGATTAATCACTATTCAATTTGTCGGTAGTTGAGTTGTAATGTATGTTTGTTAGTGTATGGTTTAGTAGCGTAGGTGAGCTGGTGAGGTTACTAGTCAAGGCATAGGAGTAGAAATGACGGTGGTGCGTCGGGATTATCTGGTCCATTATTTTAGTGGAGGTGCTGATTTTTTAGGAATTCGTCGTTTTAGGGGAATTAGCAACTTCAGTCTCGTGTTGGAACTTAAGTTGATTATTATTTACTTAACTAAAATTTGACTACGGAGCAAGTTTAACATTTTAATGAATTGTTAATTATAGAGTAGAGTTCATTGATGATTTAGTCATGTAGATGAGTTCATTCACTACATTCTGATGAAATGTACAATCGTGTAATTAACATGCACTGATGCAGTGAAGAGAATAATTTCCTTACAAAAAATATGCCAATATTTCATCATTAGGTGAAAGAACCATTCAAACTAATGCAAATTGATCAATCCCAGGGTTGAATGTTGTTGGAAGAGGACAACAGAAAGATTTTGTACATACAAAACTGGAGAAGTCCAGTCCTATTACACTTATTAAGATGTCTTAGCCGTCAGAAGAGGAATCCATAAAATTAGTTTTATCTTATTGGTCTTTTTAAAAGAGAGCTTTGTTGAAGTACTCGGCTTACATTATTATGACTATAAAAAGACACAAGCAACTCCTTAAATCAGTTTCTTAAACGGTCTTGAATTGTTGAACCATTTCGGGAATATCAAGGCTGACAAAGAAAACTTAAGGCCATATGGTTAAAGTTTGAAAGATATTCGTGAGCAAGAGATTTGCTTGTCAGTTGTCACATTGCAATGTGGAAGGAAAATTATCATTGAGGAGCTAGAAACATATTTTAATGTCCTCAGATAATTCTTTATATGGAGCATTTAATCTAGATGGTTAAGGTTTATCATGTCTTCATTAAGGGAAGGGCTTCAAGACACAACTGAAACTTTATGATTTGCAAGATATACTTGAGTGGAAGAACTTATCTACTTTGGCAATATACTGTCGACAAATCAAGAGCAACATCTGTGTTGCAGATATTAATCATCGTTCAGGTAAGTGCCTCGCTTTCGCTTATTGGAACTGAATTGTCACGGCACTCGTCATGCTGAAAGTCACAGCAATATTTCCCTCTGAAGTTATGGATATTTGCTGGGTTGAGTCTAATTTTGAAGGATAGAATCTGGATTAATTTTCTAGGCTTATCTCTAAATGCAATCAATTCAACTCTACGAATGATAAACGAGGTTAATAGTACAGATTTTTTGAGGTTCAGATTTTTTGGTGAAGCGTAGTGTTTGCTTGCTGAATCCAGTATATTTATATGTTAGATTCTGGGATTTGTATTTTTAAAGTTCGTGGTGGAACGTGCCTTATATTGGTAGTGTTTTTTTCATTAATGAGATTTTGGTTGTTAAGTTTGGGTCATAGCTTTTCCTTTTGCATCAAATTGTTTATTCCAATGATTAAAGGTCTATCATTGTAGTATGTGATGCTATTTTTTGGATAGATTTTGTTACTTGCAGGCTTATATTTGATTAGTCATTATAAAATTACATTCAGTTTGTGTGATGGTAACATATTAATGGCCTGCTTAATTTTAAATTTGCAAATACTATAGAGAAAATTTACCAGAGACATGATTTTGATCGTAATATATCGTTAATGTAAAGATATATGTGATGTGCAGATGTGCAATATTCCAGGATGACTGCAGAGTGGTTTCAGATTCTCCTCTGCAAGTTAATATCAATCTCAGGTTGTGATTAGAATAACTACTCATGACACCTACCGAGCGTTTCCTTTGTATTATTATACTAATTTGAACAACTGAAAAGCAGGCCATACTCGAAGGATATGGGTTACGAGGAGTTGGATATTTCTGCTCTTCTTTCAGTTAGGTTTGTAAATTTCTGTTAGTTTTCTGGCAATCATTTGCATACTACTATACTGATGTTTTCTGGTTTATCTATATCTACCCTCCCAGATATTTACCTGGATATCCTTACAAGTGCCCGAAGCTGCAGATAAGTCCCGAAAAAGGTTTATCAAAATCAGAATGCGATAAGCTACTACTTGTTCAATAAGGCTCTATTAAGAAGATTTCATAATATTAGTTACTGAATGCTCTTAATTTTTTTGGCACATAGGATATGTTAAATACTTGCTCTCATTGTAGAACTACAATCAAGTTCTTAATTGCATTTGTACAATTTGACATGCTCTAATGGTATCTTAGATGATTGTCATATTCTAAAACTTATAAGAACGAATGAAAGATAGTTTCAGAATAAAGTTAACCATATCTTACTTCATTAACTTTCCTATAAAACGAAAATTTCAAGCCTTAATTAGGACTGCGTAGTTTGCCCGGAAAGCAAAAGATCTATTACTATATATTATATGTCAACACAAGGGCAAAAAGTGCCACTTTAATGCATGTGAAGTTACGGTTTTGCCCCTATTTTTTGAAAAATTACTCCACTTTAATATTTGTGCAAAAATAAGTAGAATTATGCTAACTTTAGGAATCGTACTCCTGACCTTCTACGAAACAAACTTGTACCATAACCAGTGTATTAAATATTCATATGATAATCCTCATATTTATCAAATATTCATCAATATAAGACATTTATCATCTAACCTAGTATTGAAGATTACAGCTTCTTTATATGATTATAGAGATACCCTAAAACTTTAAAACTTGGTGAATAAGCAAACTTTGTGATCCTGGATACATGGAAACAAATTCTTTTATTGTTCCACTACTATTATTTAAAATTTACTAATAATTCACTTAGTATAAGTAACACTTCTAATTTATTACAATTAATTTATTCTTGAATAATATTAATTATATACAAGTTTCTTTAATTAAGTACAATTAATTTATTCCTTAATGATATACAATATATACAAATTTTTTTATTAATTATTTTGTGTGCATCGAATATTCTAGGTTAATAATAGTATTTGTTTCTTTTATTTAGTAGATTTTGGTAAAGAAGTAAATATTGATTAGACTAGTTTCTTATAGGAAGATAGGATATCACTTGTTGGTTGAGTTTTAGCGTTTTGGTCCTATCTAAGGGGATGTAATCTTTTTTCAATTTACAACCTTAATTATTGATATTTGTATTTTATACTTTGTTGTTGGTTGCAGTCGAAATATATATATATATATATATATATTTTTTTTTGAGTTTTTGGCATTAGGAATAGTCCATTAGGGTCACTATTTCCATTCTTCTCTTTCTTTTGTTTTACCTTCAGAATCCAGTCCCAGAATAATAATTCAAACAAAAAGTGAGGGTTGATTATGACGAACTAGCTCATTTTCAGGTGCTCTTTGATATAGATATTAGACTTGTGCTAGATGGTGAGGAACCTAGACTCATACCAGTTAGATGTGAGTATAGTAGCTTACATTTGTCCGTCATATATTGACATTCATTGTATATATGAATGCCTAGCTCGTCGGTCATTCTAAATTTTCTTTCTTTGTATAAATTAAAGTGTCCTGGCATGTATTATACCAGGTTCACCAAAATTGACACGGGAGAGTCTCAAAATAATTTTTTTTGTTCCACATAACTGCATAGATGAAAATTGTCCCTTGAACTTTTAAATAACAATAAACGTTGCTCCAACTTCATTGAGATGTTGACGGAAGTGCAAACATTTGTAAACACTTAACATTATAACCTATAGTTGGTCTTTTCACATTACTCTTTACTAATAAGCTCGTTATGAAATATTATACCCAATGTTCCAATATAACTTTCTTATTGAAGGAAATATGTCTCAGCTCCCAATTTCTGCCTGATTTTACAGTGAGTAGGAAATGTCTAGCTGGTCTGCCATAATTTGGTTTCCCAATATCAACCTTAATGTTGTTTATCATTGATTTTGAAGCTTTGTTCTAGATAAATGGAAATCGAAAGTGGCACATGTTGAAAGTAAAAATGGAAATGAGAGAGATTCCTAATAACAAACAGAGTTCTGAGCTTTTGGGGTATGTATGTGCTTGGGGTATAATTTGAAGTACTTGGTTCTGTTCTTGTGGGTTATTTTGACATTCTATCCCCTATTTAAATCATTTATTCACCTGTGATATTCTGGACTTAAATTGTTTTGACTTGGTGTGTCTCTCAATGTTTTGGGTTTTTTTGAGAATATATATGCGCTTGTGAATTGAGTACAACACCAATGCTTTCATCAAATCCTCTGCTTATGCAAAATCTTTTTGAAGAAATTGAAGGGGGTGGGGGTGGGGGTGGGTGGGTTTGTAGCACGTATCTTTGTCACAAAGAAATTTATTTAAAGAACAAGTATGCATGCATAAAGAATTTATCTTCGGCCTCTTCAGTGATTAGATCTAAATCATGACAAGAATTACACACATACATATATATTTTTCAGGCTTGGTTTGAAACAGGAGTTTTTGGCCACCACGATGGGCTTTGGGGTTCTCAAAGTGCAAGAAGCTCTAGTTTTAGCTACATAGATGCAAATTCAACAGACTTTATGGAGAATGACAAACTTTTTTCAACACTTTTATATACTCAAATGGAGTATTGCCCAAGGTATTTTTAACTCATTTACCTTACAATTGGTCGTTTTTATTATAGGTGTAGCTATAATCTATTATTATCGGATTACTAGGTCTTACAGTACCAGTGGTTATTATATGCCATGCTGACTAGAGTTCAAGTTACTTATTAGTGTTTTTTTATGAAAAAATCTTCATTCTGTGACTTGGGTATCATCAAGGATTTCGTTTTGCAAAAAGCAACCCTTTTGCCCTGTTCATTGCCCTAATTGAAGAACCCCATGACGTCTTGGTTTACTCCACTTAGATTTAGGTAACATTTCTATATAATAAACCAAGTACAAGTATCATACAGTCGAAACTAATTTAAAATTTTAATTAAGGAAAGGCAGTTTATGAATTCACCCGCAGTATCTAAAAATAAATGGGCATGATACTCCAATAACCTCCTGGCTTCGAACTTGTACCTAGTAAGTAGTGATAATTGCTTTAATATGGATAAACCATTGTGGGCAGTATGTCTGAAAGACTGAAACTAGACTTCGCCTGATATAAAAGTGCACATAAAATGGAATATACTGTCCGGATTTGTGCTATTGCGGCAATGCATTAGTCATTTCATTTAAAAAATTACAAGAGGAGGATAGTTATTAGATAGTCCGCATAGCTGAGGCCACACACATGTGAGCTCTCAAACGTGCACATGGACAAAATCTTTCAAATTATACCTCTATAATAATCGACTATTCAATCGTGATTCATATACATCTAGTTATATCTAAATGATTTGTGCTAAATTTTAGTTAGTTTATGTCGTGAAAAAAAAATTATGCTTCATTAAAGGATCACTTGAAATAAGAAAAGAAACACTAAGAACATTATTAAATTAATGAAATCGTTGCTATGTTTTTGAGATCATTGCTCTGATTTAGCAAAATGTAATGCTGAACACAGAAAATTGAGATATAACCTGCACAACTATGATAAAACACATTGAAAAATCAATTTTTTAAAACCATATAACTAGAAAAATAGAGATACACACTCTAGTGTTATTGTAAGTTAGAATATCTGTGTTCTATATTTTTTTTGGAATTATGATTTATGTTTAGGACCCAACTTTGAAACGTTCCTTGATTCATGTCATTGGCTGAAGGGTTTGTTGTGTGTGCATTTTACTTGTCTCTTTTAATTTGTTGTAGTTTTGGATGATATCATTCAGATTCATGATCCTGTATGTATTCTAAGTTTAAATTATTTGCCAAGGAACATAACTTTTGTACTTTCAAATGTGATAAAGGACCCTTCGACAGATGTTTGAATCTTATGATCATATTGACAAGGAACTAGTATTGCATTTATCCCGGCAAATTGTAGAAGGCCTCGCACATATTCATGGACAAGGAATTATACATCGTGATTTGACCCTAAATAATATCTTTTTTAATGCTCGCAATGATATTAAGATTGGGGATTTTGGTCTTGGTAAACCTAACTTCACTTATTTCAATGTCCTATGTTGTATTCAATTGTTGAACTTGATGATATATTGTGCCTCTCCTTTACTGTGATATACAAGTCTGTATATATCAGGTATTATATAATTCCGTTGTAAACGCTTGTCATGTGTTCACATCATAGATGTTAAGTTGCTGCCGCATCGGGAAGGGCCAGGACACCATGGAGATGTCCACATGTCCGTACGACAAATAGGCATTCGAGAATATATGTAAAATTACATATTTGTATATTAAAAAGTGTTGCACGGTAGTCATTACACAATGCCCATCACAGAAATTAGATGTCACCCGTTGGCCTTTGCTCAACATTACCCGCAACACCCAATTTGGTTTACACGGAGGATATTCAATCAGTGCAAACAAAGATGAACTGAAGGAGAAGTGTAGAAGAAGTTGAATGAAGAAGTATTAAAAATTATTATATAATACAATGATCATTTAATAGAATGATTATTCATTGATTACAACAATCATAATATTAATAATTATTATAATATTTTGGGGCAAGCGTTGCGGCCTTGCAGGCAGGGGGTGAGATGAAGGGCCAATGCTTAATCAGAAGTTAGATGAAATCTTGTCCATTCAAGTGAAAATATTTTCATATTAGAGTGCATCATTTTGTTCTTGAATGTAATATTTCTTCTCTTTAATGTCTTTTAGCAAATTTTTTGAAGCTTGAGCAACTGGAACAAGATCCGGATCTTGCAGGGACACCATGGGTATCAGTTGACCGGGCATGTTGGGACATACTTCTATACTGCACCAGAAATTGAGCAAGGGTGGGTAAAGATCAACGAGAAGGTATAGCTTCTGTTACTCTATATGTACCTGTAAACTAATTTTAGTACAGGGAAAGCTTAGCTTTTCTTGATCTATCTTGGCAGGCAGACATGTATAGCTTTGGAATTGTGTTTCTTGAGTTGTGGCATCCATTTAGTACAGCCATGGAGCGACATATTGTCCTATCTGAACTTAAGCAGAAGGGAGAACTTCCTTCTGATTGGGTTGCTGAATTTCCAGAGCAAGCAATGTTATTACGGCAATTGATGTCTCCGAGTCCATCAGATCGTCCATTAGCAACAGAGCTCCTTGAACATGTTTTCCCCTCGAATGGAATATGATCTGGTCGATAGTAAGTAATAAGTAATTAAAATGCATTTTTGTGTGTGTATTTGTTTGGAAATATGCAACTTCAACAAGGATTTCCTTTGGTGGAAGTATCATGGTTGTCCTCACAGTATAGTTAATTTTATAGAAATAATAGTACAATGCAATATATGTATATGTAATTTAATTCAACTTGGACACTGTGTATTGTATAGTCAACTCTAGCAGTTTGTGTACTGTGCTTGCAAATTGATAACAAAGTATGTATGTTCAGAAATATTTTCTCAAAGGATAATTCTATCAGTAGCCACTGCCTAGAAAATGAATAAAATCACAAAATATACCAAATTTCATCCCAAGCTGATTTTCTTTAGACCTTTACTAATTCTCTAACATCTAAATACTCAAATTCTGATTGGTGGCTGGTATTCTGCTTTCCTTCGACAGATTTGTAAATGTTTCTAGATTGATGTTGGTGGATAACTGTAGGCATCGGTTGCCAGAGCAAACTTGTAGCCATTGTTTGTAGTCAGAGATTAAAATGGAACATTTAATGAGATCGGAATTTAGGTGTCAAACTTTCAGGTGGCGGGAATTGACAAAAACTGTTTTGTGAAGAAGGTGAAGTGTTGAGATGATCTGGATTTGTCAAATATTTAAATCACTGAATGTGGTTAACAATAAAATATATCAACACTTAAAAAGCTTATGAAAAATCATCCATGGTTGCCCATTAGAAGAGATAGAATATCTCATGTTTTTTAGTGAAAGACGAAGCCACATGGCATCATATTAGAGTATCTCCAATAGGGGTGCCAAATCCTATGTGGCATCGCACTCTTGAGGTTCTCCTTATGATATTGGAGTCATAAGGGTGCCCAAGGGGTGCCAAGAGAAGCTGCCAACTTTTGGCACCCTATTGGCACCTCCTCTAAATGGAACTATCCAAATATTTGTACAAAAAGTATATAATTCTCATACCTAATATATTGTATCTAGTTTTAATATTATTTGTTTGGGACCATCTAAGCACCTTACATGGGGTGCCAACTATTAGACATGAAGGGTGCTAAATATGATATAGATTTAGGAAAAAAATAAAAAATCATTATTTGTGGTGAGTCGGACATATTTGGCACCCCTCAAGGGTTCCTCTATTGGAGATGCTCTTATTGATTCAGATCAGAATTCTGACAATTCTTTTCTGCAAGGCATTTTGCTAAATTTGAAAAATGTTAAAACTTAGGGGAAAATACCTGACATTATGGCTTGATATAAACCATGAACAAATTTAAACAGCTTGTGAAGTACAAAATTTCTAATGATTTGAAAGTACAGTACAAACTTTTTTATTCGAAAGTGCGGCATGGGAAGGGCTAGCTGGTGTGTAGAAAGTAACAGGCCTGTTTTTCTAACCCTATGGTTTTATGTAGCGTGGAATACTTGAATTCGACAAATATGAGTATGTGGGAATTTGGTTCCAGGTGTCTGGCACCACCCTGACACACCGTGTAGCGAATACTTTAGGGTGTAGGGATTGAAGCGTTATGGGGTTCGACACATGGTGTGTCTGCACATGTAAAGTAGGGGGGGTGCTGCAGTGGCAAAATCATACTAAAATTAGCATCAAGATAAATATGTAAATAGAATTAAGACGTATGTTTGGGTCAGGATTGTCTGTTTTCAAATAAGATATTTATGATTTATAAAAACGATTCACATAATAAATGATTGAATTATTTATTTCTTTTAATTTTAGTAGACCACATAGGCAGAAGACCACATAGGCAGAAGACCGCATAGTGCCAGTCTGGTAGCTTTTATAACTACAACCTTTTGTTCGTAAACAATTCAGTTCGCAACTGGAGCTGGACTAACATTAGTGTCTCAAGAAAAATGCTCGATATATTCACTTGGTTACTTCGAAAGCAATGGAGATCATATTTTAACAAATATAAGACTGCTCAAGTGCTCATTGTTAGAATTTTGGGAATCTCTGTAATAATGTATGTTTGCTCAAAATTGTTGCTACGGGATTTTATGACAATTTCTTCGTCAATCATAAGTGTTCAGGCTGAAGTGTAAGTTAGTATGACTCGTTTCTCATATTCATATTTTTACTCACCTTTTTGCTCTAGATTTTAAAAGGCTTGAGGCTCTGGAAGACCAAGTAAGTTTAACAATTTGTCTGAATGGAGTCTTATATATTTTATGTAATAGTGTATGCGTTGCTATATCGATAATAATATTAGATTATATGTTTCTGATCATTTAGATGATCTAGGGCTTCTATTATGCAAAATCTTCTTGGTGAATTTTTCGTATCTGATACAAACATCAACAGTAAACAAGATAAAATTTATGAAATTGTTTGTGTTGTCGGATTGTAAATAAGTATCGACACCATTTCATTGTTGCCTATCCATTTTATATTTCTGGTATGTATTTTCTCTGAAAGCGTTTGATGCTTAACTTGACTAGCTTTGTTGTGCTTGTGCAGATATTCTGCGAAAGATGCATTCCTCAGAGGACACCAGTATTCGGGATAAAGTTGTCAGTGCTATCTTTGATGAGGAGATGGTAGGACCAAAGGGACGCCAAGAAAACGTTGATGCACCAAAGTTGATAGAACATGACGCATCTATTCAGTACACAGAGCTAGACACTGCAGTACGTGATCAGATTGTGGAATTCACCGTAGAAGTGTTTAAGCAGCATTGTGCAAAACATACGGAGATATTACCCATGCAACTGCTGGGCAGTAGTTCACAACTCGAAAGGTTGCCTATTACTTTATTTGATAGAATATTTGTTTCACTCTTAAGCCTCTTAATCTTACGTATATTTTACCTGTACTGAATAGGAAGACTGTGAAACTTCTATCCAATGGAGGGGACATGATTGAGCTTTGCCAGGAGCTGCGCTTGCCCTTTGTGAATTGGGTTGTTGCAAACCAGGTATCACATATAGAGTTCTACTATTTACTCCAGATTGATCAACATGTGATTTTTTATTTCATTACGTATTTTATAAATTTAAATGTGGTTTCTGCACTATTGTATCAAACTATTTGAGTATACAAAGAACAGTAAGGATGTAGAATAACATAGTCATTTGTTTAGTAACTTGTTGTAGAGCACTATTGTTATAAATTAGTCATATAAATTATTTCGTCAAAGTAGTTGTTTATTTATGATTTTACGCAGTCAACTCAAAATGTAGTACTGTTCAGTATTGTTTTGTATTCCGATTATATAATTTTGTAGCACTTACAATATTTAAATTGTTATCAATAGGTGCTGAGGAGAAGTCATCACTGGTATTCTTATATGAAAATCTGAATTTGTTCAGTGGCTATTGTAGACTTGTGCGCTATGTGCTTTTGCACTCACGTGATTGCATTATTTGTATAAATTTTAGAGTTGAAAACTTGAATGAAGTGTAGTAAAGCTGATGCTACCTTAGTTTTGTACATAATTGGGCATCATCAACAATTTCTCTAATAAAAAACAATAATGGTTCCCATGGTATATATAAAAGATGCAAGGGAACTTGATTACTTTGTCACTATAAGAGTATGATGTACGTTCAGTATTAGTTTTGTACATAATTGGGTATCGGTAACAATTTCTCTAAGAATAAACAATGTGGTTCTCATGGTATATATTATAAAAGATGCAAGGTAACTTGATTACTTTGTCACAATAAAAGAGTATATATTCAGTAGGACTCTTGTCTGTTAGAATCTTATTCAAGTAGTCTTCGACTCTTCGTCTTGTCAGCTTGCTATATTAACATGTTGGTTTGTTCTTTGTATCTTTGAAAAGCAACAGAATCTGTCTACCTTTCCTCTCCTTAATATTCAACTATTGCTTAATGGCCCTGTTTGAATCTTGACTTTCCTAACAATCTACCAATGTAATATTACTCATAATCTACTTTATATTCAACCCTAATAGTCGACAGTCACATTACTATGTAGTAGTCATAATTATACAGTTGCAGACTTATAGCTGATAATTATCACCGTTTTTTGTTTTTTTATTTGTTGCAGAAGACTGCTTACAAACGGTATGAAGTATGTTGTGTATATCGTCGAGCAATTGGTCATTCACCACCAAATCGGTACCTCCAGGTCTTGATTGCATTTCATTGCTAAAAAACTCCCTTACCAATATATCAATTAATGTATGAAGAACAGTTCAAACCCTTTTCAATTTAATAATTTTTATTGTCTGCAGGGAGACTTTGATATAATTGGAGGTGCACCTGCACTAACAGAAGCTGAAATCATCAAGGTACTCTAGTTATTCTTCTGCTCTCTCTCTCTCGCTCACACACACACACACACTTCTCTCTCTCTCTCTCTCTCTCTCTATATATATATATATATATATATATATATATATACGCCTCTAGTCTATCTCAGAGTGAGGTGGCTACACATCCTGCAATATAAACACTATTGAAGTGCAGAATTGTTCATATACTTATGATGTGGCATCTGCACCTTAAGTAACAATGAAGAATTTGTTCATTCATGTAGGAGGATACTTGAAAACTGTTATGCTTGATGGTGAGTTGTTACAAGATGCTTAGATAATATGAAGTTCATTTCTTAGAGGCTTTTCTTTGCGCTTAAAGCTTAGATAATAGTGTAAATCGAACACTATATCATCATTCATGTGATGTTGCACATTTTTCTTCCAATAAGATATCCTTTCTTGGTGCTCAGTCGGTTAAATAATTAGTTTTTGATCCCTGTGTATGTATGCATGTACTAGTTATTATTTTTTACTACGAAGATAGCTATGTTAATATATTTTAAAATATCACATTCATTTATCTTCACATTGCAGGCTGCAATGAGCATTATAGGGAACTGTTTTCATCCGGAATTGTGTGATATTCATCTAAATCACGGGGACTTACTGGATGCATTATGGTCATGGCTTGGAATTAAAGATGACTATAGGCACAAAGTAGCGGAGGTATAATAATAGTTAGCATCAAGTGTGCGTTTTACTTACCGTTCCCGGTAAAAGGCCAACATATAGTTGATTTTCTGTTTTTTCAACTAATTAAATTGCCACAGACATACAATATGCAATGCGATAACTATTAACACTGTGCATATGAAAATTAAGATTTTATAGCCTGTTGCGATTCCCAAGTAATTCTGCTTTTTGTATGATTGTCTTGGATTGCAAATCTCTACCCATTGAAAGATCGATAGAGTGACCAAACACCTAGCCCTTCAACATTTAAATCTATAAAGCTTTGATATGCCCACGTAAGGCTTTTGGTCTTATCTACATTTTCACTTGCAGCTTCTGTCTATGTTGGGCTCTTTGCGTCCGCAATCTCCTGAAAGAAAGTTGAAGTGGGGTCTTATTAGGCAGCAACTTCGACAGGTTAGTAGTAATTATAAAGTTTCTAGAAATCTGTTAACAGAAAGTCTGGAGTATTGCAATATGTTTTTAAATACTTTTCTACTCTTTGTTTTGGGTTATTACTTTGAAAAATAAAGTTCTTTACTGCAAACCCAGCGTATAGTTTCATGTTGCCTTGATAACGTAAGAATATCTTAATAAATTAGTGTTCTCAATATGTGTGTGCAAAGATAAATAATTAATATCGGGTGAATTAGTATTTGCAGCATTGAATTCTCATTCTGCCAAAATGCATCACATAGGAATTCTTGTAATTTGTTTAAGATATTCCCGTAAAACACTATGAAGATGTTGGTGCAAACTTAAGAACCATGAAACCTTTTAAATTTATGTCATACTCATCATTTAGAAAAAAAAATTCATCTATTTTAATGTGTAAAAAAACAACAACTTAAATAATGCAAACCAAACCCTAAGGAAATATTAAATATGCAAGGGAGCGACTAGGCTACGAGCCGAAAAGAGCTAAAGTGGGTTTATGCCTGAACAGCTCTCTCCTGTAGAAGGGCTTCTGTAAAGGGGCTTCCAGTGAGAATCCCCTCGAAATGGGCATTGTCACGAAACCTACCTCCGAACATGGGCTCCCACCGGAAACGCCCATACTAGCCCAATGCTACTGAGCCTTCTAGAAGAGGAGGAATCCTGCAAGGGAAGTGAATCCGGAAGTTACTTCCCCTCCAAGCTAGCAAATCATAGAAGGCAATTGATTCTATATAGAGGAGGTTACGCCCTCCAAGACAATCTAGACCTACTTGGATTCTACCATCCAAGCTAGAGCTTTAAGTTTAGATCTTTCCGTTATCGTTTGTAAATTAATATATTGCAGAATTTAGTATTACTACTCGTGTGGAGATTAAGTTTAAGTTCATAATTCCCTTCCATATTCTTACGCAACATTTATTTCCTAATGTTTATTACTTTATCCTTTGCAGGAGCTTAATTTGACAGAAGCTGCTGTGAATAAACTGCATACTGTGGGGTTACGGTTCTGTGGGGATGCAGATCAGGCCCTTCCTAGATTGAGAGGTGCTCTTCCAGCTGGTATGTTGCCATTTACTGATGATATATCAGTTCAGTGATAAAGTACATCTTACCTAATAAAGCTACCACTGCAGATAAGGCTACACGCAAAGCACTTGATGAATTAGCAGAGCTTGTTAGTTACTTGAGAGTCTGGAAGATTGATAAGCACGTTCATATAGATCCCCTAATGCCACCAACTGAGAGTTATCACAGGAATTTATTTTGTCAGGTATTAAATTTCATTATTTTACATTTTTAATAAATTGAAATTAATAAAGTTCTTTGCTCCTTAGTCTATCTAATAATTGATCGTCCTTTTACATTAAGTTTTTGTTGGTTTTGGAAATTTATGGAGTAGACAAATGAGGACTATCTTATATGCACAACTTGTATTATTTTTCCATTGCCAAGGCACAAAACCTATCACCCAGTTTACCACTTTCTATGACAGTTCTTCTCTTGGTTATGGCCAATTAAAGGAATTTAAATATTTTACCAAAAACATACACGGGTCACCACTGAGACTTCAAAACATCAATACTGTTTCACGCTGCTGAACTGGATTGATGTTTAAAGCTGATTCGCCTCCTTATATTATTCAGGATAATATAATGAATCTCTATATTCAATTTAATACCTTTTATTTTTTGAACTGATAAATAGTTAACTTGATGTAATATAAAACAAGAGAATTAAGCTTCTTTCCAAAATTTATTACGGTAAATTTACCACTTGTAGTAGTGGACGAGGCCAAGGGACACTCTGGAATTGGTCACTTTTCTGTTTCAGCAAAATTAAGCTATTGTCCTGCTGTACTGTTTATTTTTTTAAAATATGGAATCTGTATGCACTTGTTTTAGAGCAACTGCATTTATTTTAAACTTTGTTAAAAACAATATTGTTTTCCATGGAAACAAGGGGTCTAAAGAATAGCAGTTTACACCAGAAACTGTATACATCTTGATTGTGATTAATTTTAAATACTTTTGTGGATAAATCATCAGTTCATGAATGTTCTTGCGGGACCTCTTTTGTAGCTTTATTTGGTGAATGCTAAATTAACAGGGTTTGATTGTTTTAAGACATTAATTTTATTTTGAGTTAGAAAATTCTCCTGTAATAAAAGCTAATACATACATGTCTTCTTTCCAGATTTTTTTGAGGAAGGATCACAATTCTGGTTCGCTTGTGGAAGGAACTCTCCTTGCAGTTGGTGGTCGTTATGACCACCTGATTTACAATCTATGGAATAAAATTAATGTAGGTTACCCTTCTATTGTTTTAGATGTGTTTTGTATAAAATATAAGCTTGAAATGTATAAAATGTCTGTAAAAGATAGCATGACTAGGAAATTACTATCTCAATTGTGACCTTGAAACTTGAATGATTGCTCTAATAAAACTCTATGCAATATTCTTAGGGTTATTAACATTTCAACCCTCAAAGTTTTCGAGAAAATACACATCGGCCCTTAAAGTAAAAAAAACGTACTTTCCTACCCTTAAAGTTTGGCAATTGTACATCCGGACCCTTGAAATTATCTTTCTGATTTTTTTTTCCTATTTTAGCCCCAACTTTGTTTTATGTGATTAAGATCTTAATTCAATGTTGTTTTTTCTCTACTTGCACATGTAATGAGACATCAGTGTCTAGGATCCCTCCATTATCTAGTGTACGACTTCGAAGTGATTGCATTAGTTGCAAGCCCAGAACGAGCTTTGAAAACATCTTCATTAAATATCTCTTTTCTAGTTATTGATCCATATCCCATCCATAACTAATTTTATATATTTACTAGCTCATATTCATCCAAAAGATCAGCATATTCATTGAAAAGATCATCAAATCGAACGTTGGGAGGATTATGAAAAGAACTCAATATAAGGGTCAAGATGTACAAGTGCGCCATATTTTGAGGGTTGATGAGTACTTTTATGCAAAATTTGAGGGTCAAAATTTAAATTATGAGGGTAAAATTGGAAGAAAAATATGAAAAAAATATGAAAAAGGGTCAGGATGTACAAATGCCAAACATTAAGGGTGTGGAAGTACGTTTTCTTATTTTGAGGGCTACTGTGTATTTTTGAGGAAATTTTGAGGGTCAAAATGTTAATAACCCATATTCTTATGATGGAAATCTGTTAACATAGTGGCCTACAGCAGAACATTACTAAATGTGTAAACTCCCTTGGTTTTTCTTTCATTTTATGGTATCAATTTCTCCTTACTTTTTCTTGCCAAAATATATCCAGCCACATTTGATGGACCCACTCTTGCTTATTTTTAATAAAGTAATGAGATGCAAGTAGGTAAGAGAAGGTCTTTAAATGGTTTGTATTGACTATTTAGATCATGCTATCAAGAGCGTATTATTAGCTCAGTCATATATGTGCTTGGATCATTTACATGTCTATTAATTGTTCGCCAATGAATGAAATTTCATTATAAGTATTATTTCCTGTGCAGAAAAACTCTGTTACATGACCCTCCTCTCTTCTGCGTTTGATTCTCTTTAGTTTTTTTTCTTCCAGAAATCAAATCCTCCAGGTGCTGTTGGGACCAGCCTTGCTCTTGAGACGATAATTCAACACTGTTCTGTTGAAGTAGAATCTTTCAGGTGCCTTTTCATGACATTTTATCAATGCTAAAAAGTCTAGCGCCTGACTTCTATCAGACATGACATGTACATTTTTTTCAAATTGTGTTAATGCAGGAATGATGCAACAAGTAGTGTTTTAGTTTGCTCAAGAGGAGGTGGTGGTTTGATAAAGGAACGGATGGAGCTTGTTGCTGAACTATGGGAGGAGAAAATCAAGGTTAGTCTTAAAATTTTATAAGTGATTATTATGGCTGCAATCTAAAGGTTAAAATATATAGATTTCTTATACTGAATGCTTTATCAGGCTGAGTTTGTTCCAACATTTGATCCAAGCCTTACAGAGCAGTATGAGTATGCAAATGAGCGTGATATTCGATGTCTTGTGATCATTACGGAAATAAGTGTCACTGAAAAAGGTTCAGTCCAGGTAAAAATATCCTATGCAAGGCTTTGTTTGCGACTGCTTTATACTATGTTCGCTTAAAAACAAGTACTTCAATAATTATGTCAGACTTCCGATATTTGTAATGGTTATTTTTTCATTATTTTCCTTTTTATAGTTGCTACTATCATAAATGTGCTATGGCTACGAATGTGAAACAAATCTATCGGTTTTGTTCTCAGTTCGTCATCTCAAACTGAAAAGGGCCAAAGAAGTTGATAGAGAAAACCTGGTTAAGTTTCTGTTGGATGCATTAGCCTCCCAGTTTAGGAATCCATCCATGTGGACATAGGCCACTTTTGTAAAAGATTGTTCTTGAAGTCTGCTGGTGCACCTTTTTAGTTTTTGTAACGGTCCGTGAGCTTCATATGTTTTGTATATATAAGCAGGCTCACCGCTTACTCCCTTGGTGCATGTTTATGATGGAGTTGTTAAGTTGTGCATTTGTGCTTCCTTATTTGTTTAAGGCTTCCGGTAATTGTTCACTATATTAGTTACTTTCTGAAATTGGTAGTTAATCAATTTGAATGCATGTTTAACTAGGGATTCCATTTTATATACGTAGGCTCTGGTTGCGCTATATAGTTTAGCTAATGCCTTACCAGTTTATAGAGAGGATGTCATTGATGGCGATGCTTTGGAAGAGTTGCTCCTAATTGTTGATGATTTTCAGTCTGAAATTTTATTGAATGCAGCTATAGGTTGTTGGATGTTGTTTGTCGTGGAAGCAATCTTGCTCCTTGCCAGGTTATTTGCTGATCCATTTTTCTATATGTGTTGATAACAACCGCGTGCATTGGTAAATGACTGTAAAATTTTGGCAGAATAGAGGTAGCTCATAATATCTCACTGGTCCTCTTTGAAAAACTTTGACTATCCTGATTATAAGACCCATATGGTGCATACATGTTCCGCCCTCCGATACCTTTATGACAACGGACCTCTGGAAATGGGAGAAAAGTTCTTGACAATGCTTATGGGATTGCTGCTCCGGTAGGTGGATTTAATCTATTTTCTGGTGGCTATGTATTTCCCGCAACTTGTAGTTAATAGCTTTCGTTTTTACTGGTATTTCAGTAGTAATTGTACTGCGGTTTCCTGGTCTGCACTTGGAGTGGTTGGAAATATTGTGAGACTGGGAAAGGATGACAAAATCAAGGTATGTTGAAAATTTTATGAGTATTACAGAATCAAAGAATCCCACAACCTTTTGGGAACAAAAAGCTATATATAGAGCTTTAATTGTATAATATATATAAAGACACTCACTGGGATTTTACCTACTGCAGTGTGTGTGTGTATATATATATATATATATATATATATATATATTGGATAAGATAGTCATAGTAGTGTACGCTCACTAGATCTCTGGGCTGTCATTTGTAATTTTTTCCCAATTTCACCTGCTACCTGGGCTGAAGCCCCTTTAGTTCTTCTGTTTTCTTGTCTGGAAAACTATGTGATATGTTGAGATCTTTGATAGCTTATAATCTTCTCTTCAGCAATTTTGAGTGTTTGGTATGCATTGATCTCTTATGGTGCTACTCGTGATACATTCTTGTTTACGAGTCTCCAGATTATGTCTAATACGCTATTCATTCTCCCAGTTTTTGATTTCTCGCTGCAAGCTTCTACAATGCCTTGTGACAGTCATGATCACTCGTCAAGGGAAGGACTTTCATATGGAAGCTTGCCGGATAATTTCGAACATATCTGTTCGAAACAGAACATTGATAGAAGTTGGTCTCAAATTATATGAATTTATTGGAAATAATTAAGTTATCGTTTTTGCATGACTTCAATGTGTAAATGTAGGTTTTATTGTATTTAGTTAATTGCAGCTATCTAAGTTTGTAACTGGAACTTACAGGAGATGGATAAAGCCAACATGATAAACAATCTATGCAGCCTGCTCCAAAAGAGTGATTATGATGTAAAGTTGGAGGCTGCGTGGGCAATCTTTACTGGCATCTACGGTAATAGAAAGTTAAAGATTGACGTGTACCCCCAAATGGAAGGATGATTTCGACAACATATGAAGGCTGGAATGTAGTTTAATGAAAGTGGACAAGTGCTTTGGGGAACACACACCTTTATGATTTTCTTTGCATCATGAAATCATGAGTTAGGTTTTACACAACTCCATTGGTCAAGGAAATTTGGTTATGATTCTAGTTGATTATGAAATCACGAGTTAGGTTCATTGTGCGAAAAACAGACATTCTTTTGGGAAAAAATGTTAAAAATAACGTTTTTTTTGAAAAAAAATACAAAAATAACAATTCTGGGGGAGGGGTGTTAAAAATACCGGATTTGTTACCCAGCTGACAAATGCGTCTTCCAGATACGCATTCTGTTTATGCGTATTACATTATACGCATTATCATAATGCGTATCCTTCATATATTTTATTCAACTTCTTTCTTCTATACTTTCCCAGGACATGTCAAATCCTGTTTGTGCTACTTTACATTGCAGGACCCACTCTTGTACACCAACTCCTGTTTTTACGTACATCATGTTTTCACCTTTAACAATTTTTTTAAAAATTTTTAAATTAAAAAAAATACAATTTTATTTAAATTTAGGGGTTCAACAATTAACTTTTAGGGTTTAACGTTTCCATTTTGGGTTTTAGAAATATTCGAAACGACGAAAATCGTATACGAACTTAGGGTTTAGGGTTTGGGGTTTAGGGTTGTTTACAACCCTAAACCCTAGACCCTAAACCCTAACTTATCCTGATTTTTAAACGCGTTAGCGTTTAAAAATTAGGCCGCCGGATTCAATTTTTTAATTAAAAAAATACAATTTTATTTAAATTTAGGGGTTCAACAATTAACTTTTAGGGTTCAACGTTTCCATTTTGGGTTTTAGAAATATTCGAAATGACGAAAATCGTATACAAATTTAGGGTTTAGAAATGAAACTAAACAATGATACCGACTAGTTTTGATGATTGTAAGTTCGTGAGAGAAAATAGAACAGTGTGTTCCACTATAAATGTCTCACAAGAGTCTAAAAAACAGAGGAAACCAACAGAATTCAAAACAAAACAAAAAAAAAAACCTTGTTACCCAAGTGCTTATTGCGTAACCAACAAAATTCAAAAAAAAAAAACCTCATTACCCAAGTTTCACTTGCGTATCATTTAAAAAAAAAAAAAAGATCCCACAATACCCAATTGATGTTTGCGTATTATCTTGTTACCCAAATAAGAAATGCGTATCACGCATTACCCAAGTGAGAAATGCGTAACAAAATCGTTATTTTTAACACCTTCACCCGACAATCGGTATTTTCAATTTTTTTTTTAAAAAAGTCGGTATTTTCAGTTTTAACCCTTCTTTTGGTCAGTAGGCAGCTAGCAGTGTTGGGGGAAAGAAGGGAAATCTTTTAAACTGCATTGCAATTGAATTTGGGATTCTTAAACACAAAAAAATCAACTAATTCTTGCCCCAATATTATCAATCGACTTTTCAAATCATTTCAAAAATTCAAATGAACAATTAACCCAACTTTATATATGCAATGTATCTTCCTTGAGTACTGAATGCAACAAGGACTTACTTAATGAGTATTCATTGTGGCTGCTAACCATTTGGGACATGACCAAATATTATTAAATATTATCAAACATTATATTTTCTTATTAAAAATGTCAATTAACTAGATTATATTATTAATACAAAAAGTTAATATAAAAAAATAATTTTACTATAAAAAAAATATTATATATCATATTAAAAGAAGTTTGTACGGGTTATACGTTAATACTTATTAATTCTTGGTCAAAATTAAAGTAGTTTAATTTTAAAATTTTATAAAGACGCCCTCTTTTGAATATTTAAATTAGCGAGTCCTTCCATTACACAACCAGCCAATTACCTTAACTTCCAACCTCCAAGTTGGAAGTCCCATCCATCTCTCTCTCCCACTCAGCCCTAAACAACAAAAAGATAAAAACACTTTTTGATTTTTCACCATTTTCACCGCCATCAAAACCTCCTAAAATCAAACTTCTCTGCAACTCTCTTCTATTCTTCATTCATGAACACCCCAATCAAATCCAAATTTACACCCACACACACAAGCCTTTCGGCAGTTCAAAGAACATTTTAATAAATTTTAGTGTAATTATTTATAATATTAAATTTATACTACTCGTATTATTAATAACTCTAATTGTGTGATTGTTTGATAAAATAGTTTTTTTTATAATTTGTATGAAAGTAGTGATGTATGGATAGTGTATGTTTTGTATTTGCATTTTGCATTAAAAACGGTCGTTGCAGAGGTACGATTTTTTCACTGTATTGTTTAATTTCATCTTAAATTTGGCTTCTTAATTTGTTCAATTAATACTATCTCTGTTTCTTCCTTTGAAATCGTGTGTTCTTGTTCTTATTTAGGGTTTTGGTTCACAAAAATTAGGGATTTTAATCTAGTTTATGCTATACTTTTTAATTGGGAATATAACAAATTGCTTGTTTATTCCAAGTTAATACAATTTGTGATTGCGAATTGGTACTATTTTAGTCATGTTATTAGTATGATCAAATTAGATGTTGATTTTCTGAAAGATGATGCCTTGATTGAAGTTTGTAAATTGTAATGCATTATAGTTGGTAATTCATAAACTTTACATAGGACATTGTGAGACAGATGCAGATGCAGTGTAACCGTACTTGTTTAATAAAAAGATTAATAGGTTGGAGATCAATTCAATAAACTTGGTTGGTAATCGGAATTAGTGCCTAGTATGCTTATGTGACCCTCTGAACGAAAAGGTCCAGGTCAAGCCTATTTCATTTATCTTGATTCGAAAAAAAGTTTAGCGAGTTTAAGGAAACTTATCAGCTGGTCCTGGAAGAGATACACAATTATACTAGGCTATGTAACTATCTTTCATACTAGAATGTGGAAATGGTTTATGGTTTATGCTAGCTTGTTAGAAGTAACGGATTCTCTAATTTTTCTAAAATTCACGATGCAAAGGTTTCTGAATTGAACTACCATGGAGGTGCGTACTTCTTCTGTCTATGTTGCAAATGGTCTAATAGTTGGGTCCTGGTCCCTGACAATCGACAATTGATTGTCAGGGACCAGTTAAGCAACAATCAGTTTCCCAGCCGTTCGATCAAGATTTGGACGACCACGATTTAAAAAAAAAACTACCACGCTCTGCGCTTTTTTCCCGCGAAACTGTACTGCTCCGCGCTTTTTTATCGCGAAGCGTTGTACTGATCCGCGGTTTTTTTCCGCGGAGCTCTTTATTCCACTTTTCCCTCCGCGCTTTTTAACCCTAAAAGCATTCAGTATGATCTTTAAGTATAGCAGCCACAATTTAGGTTAGAAAAGAGGGAAAAAAGAAGAGCTTGAAGAAAGAAGAAGTTGGAGAGGTATTGCTTCATTTGTTGGATTGTGTAAGTCTTTGTGTATGTATTTCTTTTATTATTATGGCAAATAAAATGTTTGCAAAGTTTGATCCAAGAAAAGTATCCAAACCAATTGAAAGTAATGATCTTTATGATGATGATGTTGATGTTTGTAATTTTAGTACTAAATCCATGCCTCATGATGATGTAGAGCATGTAAATATAGTTGGTGATGATGTAGAGCATGTTAATATAGTTGATGATGATGATGAAGATGATAATTTGCATGAAAAAAATGTACCTAATGTTGATGAAGATGTTGATAATGTTGTGCCTTATTTGCATCAAAGGTTTGATAGTTTAGAAGCTGCGGAGAATTTATTTAGAGCTTATGCCTTGAAAAATGGATTTGCAATTAAGGTTCAAGAATCACAAAAGCGTGTTGGAAATAAAGAAATATATGCTCGATTATTTGTTTGTAATCTATTTGGTGAGAATAAGGATAAAAATATTGTTAACGCTGAAGCATGTTTTATGAGTAAAGGTAAACGTCGTCGGGATGTTCTTCCTAGATGTGGTTGTAAGGTTAGAATGTATGTTTTGAATAAAAAGAAAACAAGTATTTGGGAGATAACCGCACTAGAGTTAGAGCACAATCACGAGGTTGTTACACCTTAAAAAATTAATTTCATTCGAAGGGAAAGGCATGTAAGTGCGGCACAAAGGAATATAATGAGAACATTACATATGTCGGGTGTTCCTCCTAGGCAACAAATGTCCATTTTTAGCAATTTAAAAGGCGGAGCTCAACATGTTGGTTTTGATGGTCAACATGTAAGAAATGTGGTACGTGAGTTTAGAAAGAGCAATTTAGATGTTAATGATACTCAAGCGGGTTTAGACTTGTTGAATAGGTTTAAAGAAGAGAGTGGTGGAAAATTTTACATTAAAACTTTACTCGATGAAGAACAAAGGTTGAAATGTCTAGTATGGGTCGATCACCGTTGTTTGATGGCATACCAAAATTTTGGTGATGTGGTTGCCTTTGATACCACTTACCGAACTAATAGATATGCTATGCCTTTTGTTCCTTTTATCGGGGTAAATCATCACTACCAATCGGTTGTTTTTGGATTTTCCCTAATGAGAGATGAGGTTAAAACAAGTTTTGAATGGGTATTAGGTAGTTGGCTTGAGGCGGTTGAAAACAAACATCCCTTGACTATCATTACGGATCAAGATCAAGCAATGGTCGGGGCTATTTCATCACAACTACCGAACACCACTCATTTGTTGTGTAGTTGGCACATTAGTAACAAATTCCCCGAGAAACTTGCAATTTACTATTCCAAGCACCCGGATTTCAAAGTTGATTTCAATAATTGCATTTACAACTCATTGACCGAAGATTTGTTTGAGGATAGGTGGAGTACATTGGTTGTGAAGTATGAATTGGAAGATAATACATGGCTACAAGGATTGTACGGTTTGAAGCATAAATGGATCAAGGCTTTCACTAGAAGCACATTTTCCGCGGGACAAACAACCACTTCAAGGAGTGAGGGAATGAATGCTTTTTTTGATAGTTATGTTAGTTCTTGCACGGGTTTGAAAGAATTTGTTGAAAATGCTCAAAAAGCTTTGGAGAGGCAATTTATGAGGGAGAAAGAAGATAATTTTAAGACTCGTCAAACTTGTCGTGGGATTAAAATGAAGACCGCATTGGAGCAACATGATGCTTCCATTTACACAAAAACAATGTTTAGGAAGTTTCAAGAGCAATTGGTGGAAGATACAACCTACTTTGTGGAGAAAGATAGAGATCGTTCTTTGGAAGAAGATGAGTACACATACTACAAATGCCATAGGCAATTGGTGGATCCCGAGAAAAGAACAATGTATCTTGTTATATTCAACAAATTGTCTCTAAGTGGTAGTTGCAAGTGTAAAATGTATGAATATTTGGGCATCCCTTGCCGACACATTATAGCTGTGTTGACAAAGAGATGTGTTTCCGAAATACCTAATTCCTTTTTGAGACGACGTTGGACAAAGGATGCCAATAGAGTTGATGGTATGTTGCCTTATTATTTGACCGGAGAAGAATCATCATCCCATGATTTTAGTCCTACTGAAAGATTCAATAACATGACTTTACTCACCATGGCTTTTTGTCATAGTAGCATGGCATCAAAGGAGCGTTACGAGTATGCCATTTCGGTAATAAATCGGGAAACCGAAATTCTTGAGAAAATGGGAGTTGATGGAATTGAGCATGTAAGTAGTGAAGTTGGAAAGTCAACAACTCAAGAAGATTGCGATGGCTTGCATGAGGCAATTCTTGATCCCATTGTGTCTCAAACCAAAGGACGGAAAAAAGACCCTCGTTTCAAAAGTCCCATCGAAACAATTCGCAAAACACCGAGGAAATGCTCTAAATGTGGAGTAGAAGGGCATGATATTAGAACTTGTGAAAAAATAAAAGAAATTTTAATAAATGCTCAAAGTAGTCAAAGTGGTGGTGAAAGTGTTCCATTGTAATTTATATACATCTTTACTTTTTTTTTACTTTACATTATGTTCTTCTCACATTTTCTAACAAAGTTATTTGATTGTCATGTGTAGGTAACATGGATGGTTGTAATGTTTCGGATGATGATTCGGTTTCACATGTTAGTGATTCACTTCCGAGCTCCGAAGATGAGGTGTTTATGGAGTCACCAACCTTAGATGAGTTGGATGAAATATGTCGTAATTTACCACCTTATTACGACATAATGGAGTTCAATGAGGTTAGTGAGCCGCCACCAATTGTTGAAGAAGAAGATGTTAGCTTGTATCCCCCTGAGGAAATGACTTATAGGTCAACCAATTGGAAAGATGCATGCCTTTGGACGGCTAGTGAGGCAATTTTTGAGAAGGTTGCATATAATGTGACTCCCTACTTTCTTCCAATATTGAATTTGGGGAAGGACATTGAAGGCAAGTGGAGGCTTTCTGATTGGGATGGTGGTGATGTTGTGGAATGTGACAACATTAGGGACATTTTCAATTTGAGGCCTAGGGAAGGATGCACACGCGATCAAATGCGTGTTGAATATGTGAAGGGATGGGTTTCCAACGTAACCGATGGTGGAAACGTCAAGGGCTTGTATGCAACATTCCGTCTTTATGATGGAACAAGAACCATACGTGCCTCCCTTCACAATGACACCTCTAGTCACAAAGCAATTAGTACGGGTGTTCTTCGCGATGGTTGTGTTGTAGTATTGTACCATGTTGTCGTGTTCATCAATGTCAATCCTCCTCCGGGAGTGCGTTCTCACCGTTTGTCGGCCGGCTTCTCCAATGTGTTAGAATAATTTGGTTAGAACTTATGTTTGAAATTAATTTGTAATATTATTAGTGAATTTGGATAAGTTTTGGGGGACTTATGTTGTAATATGGTACATTTTCCAATTTTAACCAATTTCTCGAATCTCATTTCCTACTTGTTTGAAATGGTTTTTTTTTGGCCTCCAAGTAACTTACCTAGGTCTTTAGTAATGTTTTAACACTGAATTTGATGAAAAAGAAGAGTTAAAAACACCAAAAATCCCTGTGGTCTCTGCGGATAATTAGCGCGGAGCTATACACCGCTCCGCGGAAAAAAAAGCGCGGAGCTATACACCGCTCCGCGGGAAAAAAGCGCGGAGCCATGTACAGCTTCGCAGAAAAAAAGCGCGGAGTGGCTTTTTTTTTGTTTATAATCACCTGCTTGTTTTTTGGCCTACCAACCTGTACCAAACCATTCAAAGTACTCAACAAGTACTGCAGCAACTGTCCCAGCAAAAAAAAAGGAAAAAAAATTCATAAAATTTACAAAAGGTGCTAAATAGGGCCAAAAACCACAACACTTTCCAAATTACTAAAAATTTCATCATCTCTAAATTCGAAGATTTTCATACCAAACCAAAGGAGGACAATGACAATACAGAAAATATATAGGGGAGGGGGAGATTCATCATTACACTATCAAAAAATGTAAGGGAAAGGGGACACAGTCTATACACGACCGATATAAACCAAATGAAATGGTTTTTCCATTTCAAACAAATTAGGTACATCAATAAGATCCAACAAAGTTCATATACCAAAGTAAACAACTATAATTATGAAAGAAGTAGCACTACACAACTAAGCATTTTCAATCCTCTGACGCATAAGAAATCCAGGAATGCGTCTAGCTTTTCCCTTCTGAAGCTCCTTAGCAATCCTATAACGAAAAATCTCTATGTCTTCATCCTCCCACTCCAATGAGTCCTCCTCGTAGCCTTGTAACAGATAATCCATGTACTTCATCACAAATAGGCCACAATCTGTAATGTTGCCCTGTTTAGGCCTATGAGTCCACGCTTGAACCTTCGGTGCCTCCTTCGGAAGATTCATGGAGATCCTATCAAGATATCTCAGCATGTTCGCAACTAGACCAACCTATAAAAGCAAAACAATATAAATATTAACAATCCAAATAAGAAGATTAAGTAACAGCTAACATGTTGAGGAAAAATACAACTGTACCATGATTCCTTCCTCAGCAGGGTACTCAGCATCGTCATACAATGGATCTAGTAGAACCACCCCCCCCCAGTTCTTGACAGTAAATAAGAACAATATCCAATGATTTTCATTAACACAGGTGGGGAAGAAGATGAAATCGACCTTGTTAATGGTCGGACCTATACCACAAGTGGCCCAGTGGAGATAAAAGGTAGTCAATTTCTGTGGTTCACGCCGATAAGCCATCTTCCGGGCCAAGGTCATGAATAATGGATCCATGAAGTAGTAAGTAGGCTTTCGTTCAAACACATTCCCCGTTGCAATCTCTTCGTCACGATCACGAAGTAAACTCTGCAAGAACATTACCACATTAGTACAATATAAAAACTCACAATGAATGTATACAACATAACTGAATAAGGGATAATGGCATACCATGTATGTATAGATAATCCTGTCATCTATCCATGTACGGGGTTCCAAAGACAACATTGCCTTTGCAGATAAAGTAAAGCTCTTGTGGACGATCCCCTGTTGCATGTTGGCCTCCCCACCCGGACCCCAACCCCATGTGGACCTAATATCCTCCTTCGACTCCCTAAGAGGCTTACTGGTCTGCCACTTCCTATCTCGTAGATGGCGTACATCAAGCTTCTCCGGTCTAGAAGAAGATGGCTGAGATGCAATGGTAGGTGTCTGTGACACATGCTGAGAAGGCTGTGTCATCTGAATGATATCATGTTCAGCAGTGGTGGCCAGTGGAGTCTTCTTTGGCTTGTCAGACACATCAATATTTTCAAATTTTGGTGGCCTATAGGAAGGACCTCGCACCTCCTTCATGAAGCTACAGAAGGGGTCCAAGAAGGTCGGTGCAATCCGAGCAAACTCATCCCGATACTCAACAGGAATAGAAGCATCGATCTTCTGGCAGAATTCCAACCCCTTCATAATCTGCATACAAATACCACTATGAACAACATATAATAATTACCAAAAAAGACTAAGAACAACATATAAATAAAAGACTTTAAACTTACGAGCTCATAGGCCTTCAAGTTGTTAAACAACTCTCTAGTTGAGTACTCGGGCTTCGGATGCGGTTGGGGCTTCCCGACATGCAGCCGAGAAATCTCCGTGTACCATGCCCCGTACTCTACATCGGGCACAAAATGCGAGTCATCAAATACAAAGTCACATGGACTGGCAAAAAACCTCAACCACTCCCCAATCTCCGCGAACCATACACTCCTCCAATCCCAAGTGACAAAGCTCTGCTTCGCCTTCCTGTATTGTGCCATGTCCACTGGGGAACGAGGGATACCCTGTCTGAGCCCTAACTGTCTCAGGACCCTATCAGAATACTGATACTCCACTATGTCGTAGTGGATAAGGGGAAGCCTGGCAGAACCTGCATAGAAACCCGCGTAATCATCCCAGTAAATATGAACATCTCCATCTCTATCCTCGTCATCAGACTCGTGAAAATGGTCGTAGGGAGTCCACTGCACAATATCCGACCCAACTCCATCGAACTCACCTCGGTAGTGTGGCAAGCTATGACGAGGGCCCTTACTAATATGACGTCTAGGCCGTTTTCCCAAAACAACCTTGTCCACATACAAGTCCTCAACAGTCAACCCAATGTCCTCCTCCTCCTCAATCCCCTTCCCCTTCCCCTTTCCCTTCAACTCCTCACTATCTTCCTCAACGACCTTCCTCTTCTTCTTCCCCTTATCCTTCCCCGCATCAGTCCCTGTACCCCCAGTAGCCTCCTCCAAGAATAGGTGTGAATACGATCCAAGTGAAAGAGAGGGGCAATGTACCTCGGATGCACCACGTTCCTACTATTAGTAGAAAACAAAACAGACCCCACCACCATCATCAAGTATGCCTTCGTGTGCAGAGTAATCTTCTCCGGGTCATTACCAGGATCACCCCCGTACCTCTTATGCAACCACGTATACTTAATCCCTCCTCTTTTATCCATTGCCAATTTAATCTCCGGATCAGTAAGCTCTTCGAACCAATTCCTCGTAAAATAGGCCTTTGGATTTTGGATTGCAGGCCCAACCAATGGATGACCAGTAGTGGGCAAGCCCAATATGTAATGAACATCCTGCAAGGTCACTGTCATCTCACCCTGCCTCATGAAGAATATGTTAGTCTCAGGGCGCCACCTCTCTACCAAGGCCGTCACAAGCGCAGTGTCATTCTGAAGCACCACATCGTTGTTTGCAAACAACCCAAACCCTATCATGTCTAGTATCTCCTTCTGAGCATCATTCAGAAACCAAGACCGCATCAATCTATTCCCCGAATAACACTCCAACGTATCCCTGGTGACTCCATCCCAAACCTCCTCACTAACATGATAAGCATTGTCAAATATGACCGTCTGACTAATGGGACCCGGTAGTATATCCTCTAGTCTGAAAACAGTTACAGACAACAGTAGTTAGTTACAGTATATCAACAACTTTATGGCATACAAAGCATTATTGGAGTATCAAAAACTTTCGGGTATATCAAAAACTAGGGCAACCTCAAACCATTTAACTGCTTTCAGGCTAAAACTTGGTACTTAGCCTACTAGATTAAACAACATTTTTGAGCATGCAGTTCTTGAGATTAAAAACAAACGCAGACACATGCCTATTACACATGTCTATCTACAACAAGATCTGTAATCTACATCATACATTTGCTCTCAGTGTCATACAGATGACCTCTAAACATGTTAATTAAGGAAAACTAACACAATACCCTACCAGAATGATATATAATCATGACTTACACCTTTTTGAATGATATATAATCATGCCTTACAAACCAGGATACTACATCACCACCGTACAGGGGATAACTTTCAGTCACAGCACTCTCAAAACACTACCAAGGCATGTATAACTTTCATTTAACTAGTTTTTATATGAAAAGCATAACATCAAGAAATGAACTACAACGAATTATACAGATTTGCAGTACAGAGACAACATCAACGAATTGTAGAACTAATTCGAATAGAATCAGAATAACATCTACAAAATTCGAATAACTATGGAGATAATCACATAAAAATACAATCTAGTCCTAGAATTTCAAATTTCAGAATTCGAATACATTCATAATTCACAATAAACCGCATCAATATACAATCCATTCGCCAGAATTCACCAAGAACATACAGAGACAATAACAATACAATCGATTCGCCAGAAATAGTGTAAACCCTAATTTCAAATAAGAAACAAACCCTAATTCGACATAACACCGAGGTAAGGATGCATACCTCGCTTGATAATTCGCCATTGTCGTCTTCGTTTCTTCAATTCCCAGAAATTGCAGTTCAGATCTCCAAAAATCGCCTGAGCACTATTGTTAATTTAGGGTTTGTAAGTAATTGGGTTCTCGGGTCGACGACGGGTTAAAACACAAGTGTTCCCAGAGCTTCGCGCCTTTTTTACACGGAGAAATTTAAGGGCATTTCTGTAATTACACGCTCCGTGGAAAAAAAGCGCGGAGCAGGATGGCTCCGCGGAAAAAAAGCACGGAGCAGATGGATTTTTTTTTAAAATCCTGGCCGTTGGAATGTCGATCCAACGGCTGTAAAACAAATTGTTAATTAACTGGTCCTTGACAATCGATTGTCAGGGACCAGGACCCCTAATAGTTTTAGTAAAGGCTATCGTTCCTGTTTTCCTCCAAAGATTTATAGCAACTGTAATTTCTTTTTAAAATCAGAATGTTTTCATTTTAATTCAGTAGCTCTATTCTATGAGTCTACAACAGAGTAAGATGAACAAGACTCAGTCAGTTTAGCCTCACTTGATACTTATGGCAGATTTTAGACTGAGAGAAGGTACTGAAAGCATCACAAATTGGCCAAGTTTATTGGAATCTGCAATCAAATCTTTGGAAGAAATTAAAGTGGATTAAGTGATCAAGATAAGGTACTGATTTTATAATCCTTCATATTTTATGTAACCTGATATGTATATCACTGTAGTTTGCGTTTTAGAGAGTCTTAGTTCTAGGCAAATTTGATGATCTTCAAAGTTTTTTGGATACCATTTTGGCTATGTGATGTAAAGATCATGTCTTATTGTATGTTATTGAATTCAAGAACTTCCCTTTGGTGAATATGGTGTTGCAGAAAATTTTAGTTGCTAGACTTTGACGAAATGTAATCAAATAGTTGAAGGACACAGGACAAGGACACCATACTATACCTCCTTGTAGTGTGGACAAAAACAATGATGTTTTTAACTAGGCCTTTATTTCTATATCGAGTACTTTTACAACACTAGAGATCTTGATTAGATTACAAACACATTTTAAGAATTTGTTACTTGCAATAAATGGACTATGGAATGGCATTTAGCTCAACACACAAAAACTGCTCTACTAACGTACTAACCTGCTATTTGAATCATAACCTGCTATTGAATCATAGTCCTCACATATAGTATATAGTCCCACATAATATTTTAAGTAAACCAACATCTAACAACTAATATTTGTTTAGTAATTAGTAATCAAATTGTCCTGGTATATTTACAAATTTACGCTATCAGGAAACACAATCATTCTCAGTTTTGAAGTACGAGTGAACTTAAGATTGACTGGAGTTTGTGTTTTTTTTAACTCTCAGTTTTGCTATTTATATATAATATCTGAAATATGACTGTTAGATGTTAATCCCAAATGACCTAACAGAATTGTAGAAGGGGGGGTTGAATACAATTCTAGATATTTCTTTAAACTCAAAAACAAATAAAAACTGAACTTATAAAATAAAAACACAAGAATTAAATAATTCAGTTGGATTGTTTGATGATCCAACTGAAGTGTTTTTATTTCGGAAATGATATGTGATACAAAATGCACACAGCTGCTCAATTACAAGAAATGTAGAGAAGTTGCTCTCAAAGATAGCTAATACAATCTATTTGTTTTTCATCTCTTACATTCTAAACTAACTGCTACACTTGGTTATATAACCCAAGTTTACAACTCTATTTTTGGTTACACTACAAGTTACATAGAGTAGCCGTCCATAGCTTGCTTTTCATTCCTTTGTCCAATGGTCCTTGAAGATTTATGTCTTTTGTCTTCATTCTTATTATTATCTTCTTATAGAACACAATTGTTAAATGGAATGTTTCTTCATTTCCAATGTCCATTCTGCTGGCTTCCAATGTACTGTACACTTCTACACCACCTTTTGAACAGTTAGTAAACTGTCACTATCACTTTATCAACTAATCAATAAAGTAACAGTGATCCGTTAATAGCTGGAGATGTCATCCGTTGATAGCTTTATTCTTCATCCGTTGATAGTGCAATATTCATCCGTTGATGGTGAAAATCACATCCTTTGATAGCATGATTCTTTATCCGTTGATAGTCTTCACTTAGGCAAAATTACAAGGTATAGAATAATTACAATTGACCAACCTATTTTGCCTATCTACTACATAGTAAACATGACTTAGAATCCTATCCACTAATTACAATAAATGTATGTCAACTAATGAAGTGTTGTACAATGCAATTGTTACAGGACTCATCCGTTGATGAGCTACCTGTCAACGGATGCTGCAAAGCATACCATCCGTTGACAGCTACAAAAATACTTATACAAATTCTACTAAGTGTTTTATAGTTATCATCAAGAACAACATATTCCTAACAATCTCCCCCAATTTATGACTGATAGAATAACAACCATAAATCAAAGGATCTTGATGATAACAAAAACACTTAACTAAAATCACACATTATGAAAGTAGAAAATATATTAAGCTACTGATGTTTGAAATACAAAACAAGACTTACAAGACAAATGCCCAAAGATGCTCCTCTAGACTGAGCAAATACATTATCTGTTTCTTCTTTGTGGCAGTGTCTTCTTCCCTCTCTTGGAGTTGTTTTCCTCTATCTGGACTTGTAGCCTTCTGTAGAAAATCTTCTCTTCTTCATCTTGATCATTCAGCATGGATTGCATAAACCTTAAGGTTTGATTGGATGCTTTATCCAGTTGGTCTTCCATTCTGAAGAACCTTCTACAGTTTTCATTGTCCTTGAATTCCATCATCCAGTAAGGGTGGATATGAATCTTCTTTCCAGTAGAGGGCACTCTAAGCATCCTGGGAAGTGTCTCAGGCCTATTCCAGCTAGCCTTTATTTGTGAAATTTTGGAGATCACCTCAGACTTGGCTACTTTGGTGAAGCCAAAGTCTTTCTTCATGCATTTGAACACTATGACCAGTGTTTGATGATCTTCTCCTAAAATTCTGTGAAGAAGCCACACTTGTTCTCTACCACCCTTGTAAACCAGAACCAATCTTTCAGGTAGCTTCTGAGAAGCTCCAATTCCCCTTACTTCCACCAGGTTCTCAAGGTCTAGGTGTAGACTGGTTTCCTCCCTGATGTCAGCAATGTACATGCAGTCTTCTGGATTTGCAGAGGGCCTTTGTGGTTGTGGCTTTCTCACAAAAACAGGCTTAGCTTTGACAGCCCTTTGTTTTGTCTTCTTTGGTTGATCCTTCTCAAGTATAAACTTTGGGAAGAAGGCCTCATCAAACTCAAAGGGTTCTTCTTTTGGCATGATTGGCTGATCATGAAAGTTCACAAGTTGTTCTGGATCACATGCCAATTTTCCATCAAGAAAGGGATCAAAAGAAATTTGAGGTGCAGTGGTTGTTGAAGAAGGTTGTGCAGTGTCTTGAGAATCTTCATCAAAGTCTAGATTCCTTTTGGCTCTAACATTTGGCTGCCTTGTACCCTTCTCCTTAGCTGCTTTATCAGCCTCTGCCTTAGCTTTTGCCTTAGCTCCTTCTTCTTTCTCTTTCCTTTCTTCTTCTTCAATAGCTTGGGCAGCTGCTAGTGCCTGCAAATCTGCTCTTTTAGTTTCTTCAGCCTTTGCCTTAGCAAAATTTGGATGACCAGCCCAAATGTATATTGCTTGACCATTTCTGTAGATGATGGCTCTCATGTTCCTTATGTCAGCATGATTGCTCTCCTTCTCTTCAATAATAGATTTCCCAAGAATCTTGTACTTGTCTAGTTTTGGTGGAGGATAGAAGACTCTTGCTATATTTTTGCCTTTAGGTTTAGCTGGTGATGTTGGTGAAGTGTCTCTTGAAACCACATCCCACAGGTATGAAGTTTGACCTTTTTCTTTCCTTGATCCTTGAAAGATTACCTGTTGGATGGGTTCTATAGTACAAGAACTGTTGGATGGGTTCTATAGTATAAGAACTGTTGAACTGTGAAACTATCTCCATGGCATCCGTTGATAGAGGATTGAGCTCATCCGTTGATAGAGTAATTTGAAGATCCGTTGATGGATTGAGCTCATCCGTTGATAGAGTAGCAGATTTATCCATTGATAGAGATCTTTCCTTAGAACTCTCTGCTAGCTTCTTAGCCCGTGTATCTATGCTCTTCAATTGTTCCCTGATTTGTGTAGACAGCTTTAATTTCTCAGATGCACGTTCTATCGACTCTATTCCACCCAGCTTGCTTGATTTCTTCTCCCCCATAGCTAGTGGCTCTCCTGGTAAAGAAATTGTTGGCACCATAACTTTTGTGATTTGTATATCTAGCTCCACAGCCTTCTCCCCCCTTTTGTTATCATCAAGAGAGATGACAGGGAGGCCTTGAGCTGTCACTAGCTGTTCCAATAGTTGTGTTTGCCTCAGCTGTTCCTTCTGCATTTGAGATATAGTAGCTTCCACTTTGTCCACTCTAGCAGTAAGAGTCTTCAAAGTGGTTGCGATCTCAGGGTGGTCTTTGGTAAGGAACCTTTTCAGCTGGACAACTATGTAGAGGGGTAGCCTATCATCCAGCCTTCTGTCACTAGTATCCTTGAGGCTAGAAATAGAATCCTTAATATCCTTGGCTTCAATCCTTGTCCCTTGCATCTGTAGCCTTTGGATTTCCAGAGAATCCATGAGGGCTTTGTAAATCTTCTTGTCATCCACAGATGCAGACTCATGAGCCAGATAGGCTTCTCTATAATGTCTGGAGATGGCAGCATCCAAATTATGTCTTCCATGAATGTCCTGAGATAGCCATCCAGGAATTGGAGGCACCACTGAAGTCCCAACTTGTCTAGTGGTGGCTAGCTGTCTATCTTCATCACTGCTGTCATCCCCATCAAAAAAGTCAAAGTCTTCACTAGCTGCAGCATCTGAAGGTAGATTGGTCAGGGCCTCCTTAGCTCTCTACATTGAGGCTGTTGTGTGAATGAGATTTAATGCCCTTTCTGCCTCCACATTGCCCTGTGCAGCCATGACTTGATAGGTTGGTACAGGGTGAGTAAAGGTGTCAGGATCTAAGGAAATGCCATCATGGGCCTTTTGATACTCCTCCTTGTAGGCAAGTTCCTTAGCTCTATCATCCACCTCCATTAACTCACTTGCAATGGTTGCTGTTGTAGTTGATGTAGTTGTTGTAGTCCCTTCTCTCTCTCCACTCTGTTCTTGCATCATGGGCTCCCCATGGCTCACACCTCTCACACCCTCACCGTCACCTACTAAGGTGGAACTCTCTTGCTCTCCTTTTGCCTGGCTGGAAGAAATAGCCAGCCTCTCACTCTCAACCTCTCCTTTTGCATGGTCATAAGCCAGCCTCTCATTTTCACTCCCTCGCAACCCTAAAAGTATTTCAACTACTATTTGGTCATCTGCACTAGTTGTGGGAATAACTGGATTGGAAATTATAAGTGCAGAAGAACCTATCAACGGAATAGAAATATCCGTTGATATAGTAGTCTGAGCTGTCAATGGATGAGAAATATTCGTTGATGGAGAAACACTTGTCAACGGATGAGAAATATCCGTTGATGATGTGAATAAAGAGGTTTGAGGAATTGAAGTTACAGTAGAATCTGTGGTGATTGATCTTAATGAGGGATCCACGGACCTAGATGCAACCTCAGAAAAAGTTGATTGATGACCCAACAAATCACTTAACAAGTGATGGTCACCAATTTCAGAGTGGGGCCTCTCCAAGAATAAAGATGGAGAGTCAGGAATTGATGTGGGTATCATATCCACATCCAGAGAAAGGGTTGGTGAGTTTGGTGAAGTGGTTTCAACATTAATGTTTAGAGAATGGGACTATAACCCCTCAGAAATGATAGGGGATACATCAAATTGAATTTAAGAAACTGCTAGTGTGGCTACCAGTGTGTGTGCACCCTGTAAAATTTGAGACTTTTATTTCACCCTTCTTATATATTGGGTCACAGCTGTTTGGGGGCTTTCAGTGTCCCTAACCCTCTTGGTTTGTGCTCTTGGAGGAGAGCTTGTTTCAATAACTGCATGCTTTTGGGAGGATGTAGTTAGAATTGTGCTAATGTCCATTTTACTCACACTGTGTCTTGTTGGGAAGACACAGTGGGGCTAGGCTGGTTAGCGCTCATCTCTCCCACCTTATCCTTAGGGTTTCTTTGATTTTCACCCCTTCCCTCACCTCTCACACCACCAGCAACACTCCCCTTAGGTTTAGAGGTGGTTTTTGCAACAGGTGCCTTTTGAGAAGCACATGAGGTGGTTTTGGATGTTTTCTTTGTTTTGGGTTTGGTTGCAGGGGCAGGTGCCTGTTGGGTCACAACTACAGGCACCATAGCAACAGAGGAAGGTATGACATTAGGAATTGAGGAAGTACTTACAGTGGTAGAAGCTGCTTCCATAACTGGCAAGTAAACCATTTGGACATCACCATTATGGTTCAATATAATAATGTCTGTCAGAACCCTCTTCTCCTGTATAAAACACTCAAACTTGGAGTTTGTGTTAGAGATAACCAATGGTGTTGTAGTAACATGGTTAGCCAACATCATAAAAAATCTGGCATAATACACATTATTTTTCCTATTGACTTTAGAACCCAACTTAGCACCAATTTCATATATTAGTTGGGTACTAAAGTTATAGTACTTATCAGTTAAAAGCATGGTAAACAAGATTAAGATGGAATTGCTAATTGCATCAAACTTACCTATCTTACCAGAAAATACCTTGATAAAGGCAACAACTAAGTAACTGTACTCCCGAACTAAACCTCTCCTAATTATTTTACCCAAATTCTCAGTAGGCAGTGAATACCTGTATTTCATAAAATAAAATATTACTTCTTCGGTTTCACTAAAAAAAGTGGCAGTATATAAATTTGGAAAGGGAAACTCGTTCATATTTGATCGTTAGTTATATATTGTTAATTTAAAATTTTATAAATACAAAAATTAAATGCGATAATAATATAAGTGTACTTTTTAATGATACTTTTTTCCTAATTTTTATATCTCACTGTTAGTAGTATTTTTATGTGTTCGTTCGCAGGGAAGGACTGAATGTAATATCAAGTTCAAGTTTCTTATCTCTCACAATTTAGAAGTGTAGAAGAATGTTTGGTTTGTTTATAAACTAATTAAGACTAATTATAAATCGAGAATAAAATATATGAGGAAAACAATCTAAGAACTGGGGTTCTTCACTTGGTCTCAATACATGCTCAATATTAATGTGATATCTGTGTTCCTACCTTGCTGAAAACAATTCTTCTAAAGTTATACTGTACCCTCCCAGGCTACAATATAGTGCCTACAGCTACACCCTAATTGTCACTCCCGTGATACAATCAAAGTATATCTATAAACTGTTAAGTGCCAAGAATTATATGTCTCACAATTCTCCTATTAATCTCCCGATCTAATATTCAAATTATGTCTGTTAAATCATGTACTAAGATTGCAACTTCTCTCCCAAGCTTATTACAATCCCTAGAATACAATCAAAGGTTCATGACTCCCCTAATTGTGTTAAGATCTCATTAACAGATCAGCAAAGCAGAAAATCACATAATCAATCATGCATGAATACCAAGTAATACTACCCAATCCTCAGATTAAAGAATTAGTTACACATAATTACTGAAGAAAACAAAACAATAATATTGAATGAAAACATGATATTAAAAATATGGAGTTTAGATATTACACGTTTTGAAAATTGAATACAGCTTGGATAGAACACCTTCAATCCTTGCTCCTTCTCTTCTCTCCAATAGGTTATGAAAATCTCCTAAAATAATACCCTAGATGTGTTTATATAGGCTCTACATGTCTTGTCCAGCAAGAAAATACCAAAACAGAATTATAATAGAATTTCTGCAAAATACGTTTCCTAAACTGATTCTGTTTTTAAGGAAAATTCGTAGCTGACTTTTCTTCAGATATTCTGGAACGTTCCAATCGTAATTGGACCTCTGGACCACTTTAGAATGATAGAGAATCTCGTTATCTTCACGTGGACTGCTTACGGGTCTCAAACGGAGTTGTAGAACTCAAGATATGGCCAAAATAGTAAAAAAAGGGTTAAATGGCAGTTAGGTCACTCAACTGACTGGAAACTTTCAATTGGGTCATCCAACTCAAAAAACTTTCAATCAGGTCACTTAACAAATAAAAATTTTCAGTCTGGTCACTTAACAAATAAAAACATGTTAAATGACTTGATTTTAACGTGTTTAACGACCTGATTTTAACGTGTTTAATGACCTGATTGAAAGTTTTTAATGTGTTTAATGACCTGATTGAAAGTTTTTATTTGTTAAGTGACCTGATTGAAAACTTTTTGAGTTGGGTGATCCAACTGAAAGTTTCCAGTCAGTTGAGTGACTCAACTGCCATTTAACCCATAGTAAAAACTGTAATTTTTCAGCACCGCGCGCGTGCAACCTGCGCCCAACAGTCTGTTCTTCGCGCATATTGCTCCTACCCGGCGCAATTTGCTCGTGGGAATCCTATCCCAAGTTGTAGAAAATCTCCCAGGCTTCGCGTGGGCAGTAAGATCGCTGAAAACGGACTTCTAGAACTCCAGATATGGCCAAAACAGTATAAGCTGCGCAGCCTTCCCGGAAAATCCGAATTTTAATCAATTAATTCTCCAAAAACGATAGAAGCATCAACTTTAATCAACATTCTCGTAAATCTGCACAACTAAGCAAAACACATCAAAACTACAACAACTTTAGTCCAAAACAATTAATTTAAGCTGAACGGAGGCATTCCAAGTGGATATAAAATCCACTTATCAAACCCCCAAACTTAAACTGATGCTTGTCCTCAAGCATAAACAATTACAACTAACTAACTAACTAGTACCACTTCCGTAGGTGATCACGGTTGCATTTGGCATATGCAACAAGCCCTTTAAACCCCTAGGCAGCCCTAGTGGACGAGTAAGGTCTCGTGAGGGCCTATAACGAATGTACCCACAAAATCCATTTAACCTAATGCAATGCAATGCATGAATGCAAGTAATATGAAAAATGCAAAGATCCCCTTCAAACTTACCAAAACCAACTAACAAGCAAATATCTCAAAGAATGCAACAAATCCAAGCAGAGCTCGACTAAGTCCCCGTATACTAACAAATACATGAACAGAAACGTGCGTGTGTGCAATGCTCATCAGAAATACTCTCAAAACTAGGTCAAAAATCATACATGCTTTCCGTCAAGACAATCACAGGTTTATAAACAGAATAGACTGTAGACACTTCATAACCTAGAAACACCTCCACCCTTATCCAAGGTAGACAGAAACTCATGCTTTATTACTAAACTACGACACTATATACAATACGCATGCTTATTTAACCGTGCAATGAATGAGACCCCAAAAGGCTTATACAATAATACCCATGTAGCGAGTGTTAGGTCAGCAATCCCAAACCTCAAGGGCTTTAGGTTACTAGGACTAAGTCCCCTCAGACTTAATTACTCGAGTATTAAAGAGCTCACTCTGGTTAATTTTGCATATAAACAAATAACTTATTGACTTTTTTTTTCTTTTTTTTTCATTTTTTTTTCATGCAATCTGGAATGAGCCTTTCTCATTTCCAACCCTAGACTACTCATATAAATATGAGCTAGCTACTAGCCATTTGACACCTAGCCATTATTGACAATTATGAACAACTAGCATGAAATTCCTGTTTTCTCCCAAACTTAGATTTTAATGTTCCTACGCTATAAAGGGAATAACGAAAATTTTAAATATAAACAAGTGATTAAATCTCAAAACATCCCACAGGCATGACCCTAACCTAGCCCAAAAGCACCCCAATGAGACTGTGTAATAAATTTTGTTCCCGTAACATGCAAGTCAATTTCATAGAAACTATAAATCAGCCCTCTACTCATCATCATCACACCCAAATCAACATCCACCTATCAATCAGAATCAGCTCGTCCTAAAGGATCATGAAATATGCATGCCATGAAAATGCAACTAAATGAAAACTCACATGGTATACGAAAAATAAAAACAGAATGTCCTATATGAAACAAACATAGATAACACAACACATATGCATGATTTACTACTACTAATATGAAAAGCATGAAATCCTACATGAACAAATAATACAACAACAACTACTAATCCCTCAAACCACCCCCAAACTTAAAATATTCAATGTCCGCATTGAATGGAAGTAAATACAAGGGATAATAGAAAACATACCCAAATAAAATTGCCGAAAAGCGTGGGTTGCCTCCCACGAAGCGCTTCTTTAACGTCAATAGCTTGACGTTACTTCTACCTGGAAACTTCAATGAGGAGAAAAAACAAACAGATGCACATATCTACGAATTTCTAATATAAGTTTATTGTTCAAATAAACCTTAGATTCATTGAAAGGTACGAAAACTTTCAAGAACCTATCATGCTCAAGAGACTTGGAAACATCAAAATAGCTAGAAAAGTCGTCAGAATAATCATTATAAGTACGACTCATATACTCCTCCCACATCGGATCCTTATACTCTAAAGCAAGATTTTCAATTTTATCAATCTTAACTTCCTTCTCTTCTATAATTGGACACTCATCAATTTTAATCTCGTCTACTAATGTATTAAGCTCAAAATTTTCTAGATTTGGTAGAATTTCAATTGCATCCAAATTATCATTAATGTGCATGGGACAATTATCAACTACACAAGTAGACTCATCAGATACAACATTATCATCAATTGCTAAACAAGAATCATGGCATAGAGGAAAATTGACACAAGGAGGAGTTCGATAACAACCGTCATGCCACACTGCTCGAACTTCCCAAATAAAATTATTTAGTTTAGCATTCTCCTCGTACCAAGCTATTGAATCACATGGAATATCATTGTCACTAGCAATCTCTAAAGTTGGTTCATCAAAAACTCCCAAAGAAAGTAAGGGATGATTAGACTGAGTTCCTTGAATCATTTTATTTAGCGCAATCTCCCAATCAGCAGGTGAAGAAGGATTAGACTGAGTTAAACTCGTATCAACATCATTACACATATATGGATAAACATCATCATGATTTTGATTTTCAAACGAATACGAATAATCATTGCTAGGGGCATATGGAGCATAAAATGAGTTCTCAGAATAGAACGAATTCACCTGATATGCATTACAATCCTCATAAGAATTGAATTGTGGGTAAGGATTGAAGTCTTGATATTGTTCCTGACTGTTGTAGAAATTCTGAGCGTTGTTCCAACCAAAATTGTACTCCATCTAGTCTCTCTCCTCAAAACCTGTTTAAGTTGTCTACCTCAAAGAACCTGTAGACACTCCAAAGAAAGAAATACAAAAAGAAAGAAAAGAAAAATATATACAAAGATAAAATCCAACTACAAGAAACAATTAACTCAAACTCAACATTACTGCCTTCCCCGGCAGCGGCGCCAATTTGTTAGTAGTATTTTTATGTGTTCGTTCGCAGGGAAGGACTGAATGTAATATCAAGTTCAAGTTTCTTATCTCTCACAATTTAGAAGTGTAGAAGAATGTTTGGTTTGTTTATAAACTAATTAAGACTAATTATAAATCGAGAATAAAATATATGAGGAAAACAATCTAAGAACTGGGGTTCTTCACTTGGTCTCAATACATGCTCAATATTAATGTGATATCTGTGTTCCTACCTTGCTGAAAACAATTCTTCTAAAGTTATACTGTACCCTCCCAGGCTACAATATAGTGCCTACAGCTACACCCTAATTGTCACTCCCGTGATACAATCAAAGTATATCTATAAACTGTTAAGTGCCAAGAATTATATGTCTCACAATTCTCCTATTAATCTCCCGATCTAATATTCAAATTATGTCTGTTAAATCATGTACTAAGATTGCAACTTCTCTCCCAAGCTTATTACAATCCCTAGAATACAATCAAAGGTTCATGACTCCCCTAATTGTGTTAAGATCTCATTAACAGATCAGCAAAGCAGAAAATCACATAATCAAGCATGCATGAATACCAAGTAATACTACCCAATCCTCAGATTAAAGAATTAGTTACACATAATTACTGAAGAAAACAAAACAATAATATTGAATGAAAACATGATATTAAAAATATGGAGTTTAGATATTACACATTTTAAAAATTGAATACAGCTTGGATAGAACACCTTCAATCCTTGCTCCTTCTCTTCTCTCCAATAGGTTATGAAAATCTCCTAAAATAATACCCTAGATGTGTTTATATAGGCTCTACAAGTCTTGCCCAGCAAGAAAATACCAAAACAGAATTATAATAGAATTTCTGCAAAATACGTTTCCTAAACTGATTCTGTTTTTAAGGAAAATTCGTAGCTGACTTTTCTTCAGATATTCTGGAACGTTACAATCGTAATTGGACCTCTGGACCACTTTAGAATGATAGAGAATCTCGTTATCTTCGCGTGGACTGCTTACGGGTCTCAAACGGAGTTGTAGAACTCAAGATATGGCCAAAATAGTAAAAACTGTAATTTTTCAGCACCGCGCGCGTGCAACCTGCGCCCAACAGTCTGTTCTTCGTGCAGATTGCTCCTACCCGGCGCAATTTGCTCGTGAGAATCCTATCCCAAGTTGTAGAAAATCTCCCAGGCTTCGCGTGGGCAGTAAGATCGCTGAAAACAGACTTCTAGAACTCCAGATATGGCCAAAACAGTATAAGCTGCGCAGCCTTCCCGGAAAATCCGAATTTTAATCAATTAATTCTCCAAAAACGATAGAAGCATCAACTTTAATCAACATTCTCGTAAATCTGCACAACTAAGCAAAACACATCAAAACTACAACAACTTGAGTCCAAAACAATTAATTTAAGCTGAACGGAGGCATTCCAAGTGGATATAAAATCCACTTATCACTCACTATTTATACTATCTATAATCTATACTATATTATTAAAGACAAAACATTAAAATTTTTGGTTAGTATTTATAACCGATTATCTTTTTCAGCTAAAATACATTTTTCCCTCTTTTCCCATAAATATGACAAACCTTTACTTATCTAACAAAATCTATTTTTTTTTAACTAAAACATGTTATTTTTCTCTCTTTTCCCATAAATATCACGGGCAAACCTTTAATTATTTATTTTTAAAACCTATTTAATACTTTTAATCACAAAAAATTATCTTTTTCAACTAATACATTCTAATTTTTCTTACTAAAATCTCCCATTTTCCAAAAATATCACGAGCAAGCGCTTACTTATATATTTTAAAACTCATTTTAATATTTTTAATTACGGGTAATTATTTTTTTAAACAAAAACATATTATGTTTTCTTTTTTTACTTACTATAACTTCTCCTTTTTCAAAAATATCACGAACAAACCGTTACTTATTTATTTTAAAACATATTTTAATACTTATAATTATTTAGAAAAGAATAAAAAAGCCTACTTATTTTTTAAACAAATACAATTAATAAAATATTAAAACGTAAATAATAAAAATAACAATGGTTAAAAATAGTTCGTGCATCGCATGGGTCATTTATTTTATTTAATAAATAATAAAATAGTATACAATTAGTAACTAGCTGATTACTTTTTATAATTATAACACTTTTTTCTAACAAAATATACTCATTTTTCAAAAATGTCACGACAATTACCTTTAAATTAAAATATATTACCTATCTCACTAAAATCTTTCCTTTTCAAATAAATCAGGTGCAACCTTTATTTATTTATTTTAAAACATATTTTAATACTTTTAATATTTTAATTGGTTATAAATAGGTATTTGGTTGGTCGCTATGGTACGTTGTGATTTTACTTAATTTCCCTTACGTACTTCGTGTTTTTACTTAATTAACCTTACTTATTTATAGAAATATATTATTAAATAATAATATTACCTATTTATAACCAATTACTTTTTCACCTAAAATACATAATTTTTTCTAACAAATTTCCCTACTTTTTCAAATATATCACGGACAATTACCTTTTCTAATTAAAACAAGTTAGTTCTTATATTTTTCCTTGTTAAAACCCCTCAATTTAAAAAAATATCACGGACAAACTTTTAGTTATTTATTTTTAAACCTATTTTAATATTATAATTATTTTTTAAAAGTTTGCCTATTTTAACATGCCTACTTATTTTTCTTAACAAATGCAATTACTAAAAAATAATCAAATATAAATAATCAAATACTTATTTATAACCAATTACCTTTTCAGCTAAAACACATTATAGATTTTTTCTAACAAAATCCCCCCCTTTTTAAATATATCACGGGAAATTGCCTTTTTTAATTTACTTTTTCTATTTTTCTCACTAAAATCCATTATTTTTCTAAAAGTATCATAAGAAACCCTTTACTTATCAATTAATACTATATTATTAAAGACGAAACATTAAAAGTTTTGATCGGTCGGACGGTCGGTCATCGGTATTTGGGTCGGGCCTATCTATAATCAATTTACTTATAATCAATTACCTTTTTTTTAGCTAAAATACATTCTCTAATTTATATTATATACCTAAAATAACTCATATTCTAAAATTAACACGAACAACATGTATATAAAATGGTAATACTAATATATATGTATATATATATATATATATATATGTATGTATAATCCATCACATAACACATAAAAGGTAATATAAAAGGTAAAATAAATTATCTTTTTTATTTGTTTTAACAAAATCCTCTATTTTTATAAAAAAAATTTACAGACAATTACCTTTTTTAACTAAAACATGTTACTCTTTCTATTTTTCCTTACTAAAACATCTCATTTTCCAAATATATCACGAACAAACCTTACTAATTACTTTTAAAATGTATTTTAATACGTTTAATTACAGGAAGTTAACTTTTCAGCTAAAACATGTTACTTATTATTATTTTTCTGAAATTTTAAAATGTATTTTAATACGTTTAATTGATGATATTCAAATTTTAATATAATTTTAATAATTCTGAAATTTTAAATATTACATTTTATATATTTATGTTGTGCTTTAACTTTAAACCTATATTACTATATTTTAAAATTTAAAATTTTCGACAATATATTATTATTTCAAAAGAGACGGAGTATTATAGAATTGGTACAATTATAAAACATTGAATAGTATTACTTATTTAACAACACACACAATTATAAAATATGCTTATTTAACAGCACGAACAAATCTATATCTATACTATTATATAAAAGCCGAAACATTAAAAGTTTGGTTGGTTGGTTAGTTGGTACCTATTGATTTTACTTATTTAACCTTACTTAATTACAAATAAAATCTTTTTTTATATTTTATCTAACTAAATTTTTTTCTTTACTAATCAATTTTCTTTTTCAGGTTAAACATGTTACCTTTAAAATTTTTGCTTTGCTAATCAAATTCCTTTTTCAGGTTAAACATGTTACCTTTTCTTTTCTTTTTAATAACTAAGCAGTTTCCTTTTTCAGGTAAAATATAATATCTTCTATATGTTATCTAACTAAAAAGCATATTATAATTACTATTAACTAATTAATGAATTTTTTTATTCAAATTATCTTTTCTCTTTTCTCTAACTAAAATATCTCTTTTTCCAATTATATCATGGATTACCATTTAAAAATCTTCTTTTTTCTTTTATTTAACTAAAATTTAATCAATTTATTTACTTTTTCAGGTTAAACATGTTACCTTTCCTTTTCTTTTTAATACTCCCTCTGTCCCAACCAATTGTTTACACTTTCCTTTTTGGGACGTCCCAACCAATTCTTTACGTTTCCTAAAATAGTAAGTTTTAACACTATTACACCCACTACTTCACTTATTTTAACAATACTTTACACTATTACACCCACTACTTCACTTATTTTAACAATAAAATCACTATTACACTCACTACTTCACTTATTTTAATAATAAAATCACTATTACACCCACTACTTCATTTATTTTAACAATATTACATCCACTATTCTTGGTCTCCGTGCCCAAACCAAATGTAAACAAATGGCCGGGACGGAGGGAGTAACTAAGCAGTTTCCTTTTTCAGGTAAAATATAATATATTATATATGTTATCTAACTAAAAAGCATATTATAATTACTATTAACTAATTAATTAATTTTTTCATTCAAATTTTTTTTCTCTAACTAATCAATCCACTTTTTCAAGTTAAACATGTTACCTTTTTTTTTAATAACTAAGCAGTTTCCTTTTCCAATTATATCACGGGTTACCATTTAAAAATAATCTTTTATATTTTATTTAACTAAAATTTTTACTTTACTAATCAATCCACTTTTTCAAGTTAAACATGTTACCTTTTTTTTTAATAACTAAGCAGTTTCCTTTTTCAGGTAAAATGTAATATCTTTCATATTTTATCTAATTAAAAAACAAATTATAATTACTATTAACTAATAAATTAATTTTTTATCTTTTCTCTTTTCTCTAACTAAATTATTTTTTTCCCAATTATATCACGGGTTACCTTTTTCAGCCAAAACAAGTTGTCTTTTTTATTTTCTCTAACTAAAACCTCTCTTTTTTAAATTATGATTCTATTTAATAAAATTAAAATCATAATATTATATTGTTATTAATTAACCGATTACCTTTTCAGCTAAAAATGTATCATCTTTTCTATTTTTTTTCTAATTAAATTCCTTTTTTAAAAAATATCATGGGTAACATTAATTTCTCATTTTCTAAAAATATTATCAGCAATTTTATTTAGTAAAATAGCAATTAAATTATAATTATTATAATGTATAAACTAATCAATTACCATTTTCACCTAAAATATGTCACCTTTTAATTTTCACGTTACCTTTTTCTATTTTTTCAAACTAAAATTTCTCTTTTTCCAATTATATCATGGACGACTCTATTTAATAAAATTAAATAATAATATTATAATACTAATATTAACGATTATCCTTTTTAGCTAAAACGTATCATCTTTTTCCTATATTATCTAACTAAAATTCCTCTTTAGAAATATCACGAGCAACATTAATTTCTCTTTTTCTAAAAATATTACGAGCAATTTTATTTTGTAAAATAACATAATTAAATTGTAATTACTGTAAATTAATGAATTACCCTTTTCACCTAAAATATATTACCTTTTTAATTTTCTCTAACTAAATCCTCTATTTTTTCCAATTATATCACGGGCATTATATTTAATAAAACAAAATAATAATTTTATAATTACTAATAAATAACTTATTACCTTTTCAACTAAAACCTATCGCATTTTCTATATTTTTTTAAACTAAAATCATTCCTTTTAAAGAAATATCATGGATAACATTTATATAATTATGATCATCATCTCATTTAAATATTTAAGCCTCCAAAATTCATATTTAAAAAAAGTTAATAACTTTTTTTTATAATATTAAAAAAAATCCGTGCATCGCACGGATTTTAAGCTAGTTAAAATTAATATTTATAATATTATATATTCTAAATTATAAGTGAACTAAAAAAAATTAAAACTAACCCATACCTTCACGGGCCACAAAGCAAGACGCCAAGACATCTTTACCGGTGCTGACTTGGATCTCGGGTGACCGAATAAAAGGCGGGCCCAAACCAATAGAGAAACCAACACTATTGAATAAAGCAGCGGAGTAAATCTATCTATCTATACTATTATATAAAAGCCGAAACATTAAAAATTTGGTTCAACGGTACCTATTGAATTTACCTAATTACCCTTACTCAATTACAGATCTATTAACTAATCAATTTCCTTTTTCAGGTTACGCATATTATCTTTTCTATTTTCAAGAACTAAATAATTTCTTTTTCCAAGTAAAATACAATATCTTTTATATTTTATCTAACTAAAATTTCTCATTTATTAATCAATTTCCTTTTTCAATTTAAACATATAACCTTTTCTATTTTTCAATAACTAAATAATTTCCTTTTTCATTTAAAATAGAATATCTTTTATATTTTATCAAACTAAAATTTCTCCTTTTTAAAAACACTACGAGCAATTTTGTTTAAAAAAATAACTTAATTATATATAATTGTTATTAACTAATCAATTACCTTTTTTAGGCAAAATACGTTACCTTTACTCTTTTCTCTAACTAAAATATCTATTTTTTCAATTATATTATGGATGATTACCTTTTTCAGCAAAACACGTTACATTTTTTCTTTCTTCTTACTAAAACCTCAACTTTTCTAATTATATTACAGGCGTTTCTATTTAATAATAAAAATAATAATAATATTATAATACTAATAATTAACCAATTACCATTTCAGCTAAAAAATAATATAATTATATATAATTATTATTAACTAATCAATTACCTTTTTCACTCAAAACACGTTACCTTTTCTCTTTTCTCTAACTAAAATCTCTTTTTTTCCAATTATATCATGGACGGTTACCTTTTTTCAGCAAAACACGTTACCTTTTTTCTTTCTTCTTACTAAAACCTCCATTTTTCTAAATATATTACAGGCATTTCTATTTAATACAAATAAAATAATAATATTATAATCTATACTACTATAATAAGTAAAGTAGGGGATAATTGGTAGTTTGGTTCAACCATATTTTTTAGCCATAATTTTAGTTCAATTAAAAATAAATTTAATTAATATTTTATCTATCTAAAAACATTCCCGGGTAAGCAAAGATTTAGCCGAGAGTTTTGATCGAGAGGAGTGGCGTGTGTGTGCGTGTTTTTTTTTAATTTTATTAACAGGAGAGTGTTTTGTGTGTTTTTTACATTTTTTTTATTATCAATAATAGAGATTTAAGCAAATCAAAGAGCGACCAAAATGAGTGACCAACAAAAGAGTATCAAACCGACAACCAAAAATATCATATTTCGCTTATAATAGTATTAAACTAGGGGATAATTGGTAATTTGGTAGTTTGGTTCAACCCTATTTTTTAATATTAAAAAACATATTAAACAAATAACAAATTACACTATAACAAATTAAAATTAAAATTTATAATATTAAAATCAATATTTATAATATTATATTACACTATAAACAAATTACAAAAAATTAAAAACAACCCGTGCTTTGCACGGGTTATAAGCTATCTATACTATTATATAAATTCCGAAACATTGAAAGTTTTGGTACCTGTTTTCTGGTACCAGTTTTTTGGTACTTCATGAATTTACTTATTTACCATTCATTAAAAAAAATATATTTAATATCAATAATATTAAAACACCTAAAATAAATAATAACATCAAATAATTAATGGTAATTATTCAATTGCCCTTTTCACATTTATTACCTTTTACAAACACTTAAAAACATCAATTGTATCATATCTTCCAATCAATAATATTTTTTTCGAATTAAAACATGTTACCTTTTTTATTTATAAGGAAACATTAGTTTAATTTTTTATTAAAAAGAAAAATTTATTCGATATCTATAATATTAAAACACCTAAAATAAATAATAACATAAAATAATTAATGGTAATTAGTCTATTTACTTTTTCACATTTACTTTTAGTTGAAGATATTACCTTTATAAACACCTAAAAACATCAACCGTATCATATCTTCCAATCATTAATATTTTCTTTAAAATCATAAAAAATATTGATTATACAAAACATAATTGCAATATTAAATAAATTTTATAACATAATAAAAGAAACACCATATCAATAAATTTTATTTATGTTTTTTGGTACCTGTTTTTTGGTACTTCGTGACTTTACTTATTTACCCTTCATTAAAAAGAAAAATATATTTGATATTAATAATATTAAAACACCTAAAATAAATGATAACCTAAAATAAATAATGGTAATTAGTCTATTGCCTTTTTCACATTTACTTTTAGTTCAAGTTATTACCTTTTACAAACACCTAAAAACATCAATCGTATCATATCTTCCAATCAATAATATTTCCTTTCGAATTAAAACATGTACCTTTTTTATTTATAAGGAAACATTAGTATAATTTTACTTTTTCACATTTGCTTTTAGTTGAAGATATTACCTTTTATAAACACCTAAAAACATCAACCATGTCATATCTTCCAATCATTAATATTTCCTTTAAAATCATAAAAAATAATGATTATACAAAATATAATTGTAATATTAAATCAAATTTATAACATAATAAAAGAAACACCATATCAATAAATTTTATTTATAACACAATTAAATTTTATTATAATTTTATAAATTTGTATCTTCCAATCAATAATATTTTTTCTCAATTTAAACACGTTAACTTTTAATTTAAAATATAATATTGCAATAATTAATATATACCCAAAAATATCACACCTTATCTTCTAATAACTAACAAAATATAATAGAAATCCATATACTATGAATAATAAGCGTTATATTTTTATAAAACAATCAAAACCGTTAGATCTAATGATTAAATATAGTATATGATTAAATTAATTTACTAAAATTTCAAGGTTCGAATTCCATGAACCATGTATTTATTTTAAAATTTTAATTTTAAAACACCTAAAATAAATAATAACATAAAATAATTAATTGTAATTAGTCGATTTACTTTTTCACATTTACTTTTAGTTGAAGATATTACCTTTTATAAACACCAAAAACATCAACCGTATCATATCTTCCAATCATTAATATTTCCTTTAAAATCATAAAAAATAATGATTATACAAAACACAATTGTAATATTAAATAAAATTTATAACATTATAAAAGAAACACCATATCAATAAATTTTATTTATAACACAATGAAATTTTATTATAATTTTATAAATTTGTATCTTCCAATCAATAATATTTTTTCCTAATTTAAATACGTTAACTTTTAATTTAAAACATAATATTACAATAATTAATATATACCTAAAAATACCACACCTTATCTTCTAATAACTAACAAAATATAATAGAAATTTATATACTACTAATAATAACCGTTATATTTTTAGAAAAAAACCAGAACCGTTAGATCTAATGATTAGATATAGTATATGATTAAATTAATTTACTAAAATTTCAAGGTTCGAATTCCATGAACGATATATTTATTTTAAAATTTTATCATATAAGTTTTAAACCATGGATATCATTAATTAAATTTTTATTAAATAATTTAAGTTAAAATTAAAATAAAAAAATATAAAAAAATATAATTGTAACATAAAATAAAATTCATTAAATATCAAAAAAATCCGTGCATCGCACGGGTTATAAGCTAGTACTATTATATGCCGAAACATTAAAAATTTGGTTCAACGGTACCTATTGAATTTACCTAAATACCCTTATTCAATTACAGATTTACTAACTAATCAATTTCCTTTTTCAGGTTACACATATTATCTTTTCTATTTTCAAGAACTAAATAATTTCCTTTTCCAGATAAAATACAGTATCTTTTATATTTTATCTAACTAAAATTTCTCATTTATTAATCAATTTCCTTTTCCAGTTTAAAGATATAACCTTTTCTATTTTTCAATAACTAAATAATTTCCTTTTTCATTTACAATAGAATATCTTTTACATTTTATCTAACTAGAATTTCTCCTTTTTAAAAATACTACGAGCAATTTTGTTCAATAAAATAGCATAATTATATATAATTACTATTAACTAATCAATTACCTTTTTCAGTCAAAACACATTACCTTTTATCTTTTCTCTAACTAAAATCTCTCTTTTTCCAATTATATCATGGACGGTTACCTTTTTCAGCAAAACACGTTACCTTTTTTCTTTTTTCATACTAAAACCTTCATTTTTCTAATTATATTACAGGCGTTTCTATTTAATAAAAAAAAAAATATATTACTAATAATTAACCAATTACCTTTTCAGCTAAAAATAACATAATGATATATAATTATTATTAACTAATCAATTACCTTTTTCAGTTAAAACACGTTACCTTTCCTCTTTTCTCTAACTAAAATCTCTTTTTTTTTCCAATTATATTATTGACGGTTACCTTTTTTCAGCAAAACACGTTACCGTTTTTCTTTCTTCTTATTAAACCTCCATTTTTCTAATTATATTATAGGCGTTTCTATTTAATACAAATAAAATAATAATATTATAATAATAAAAATAACATAATTAAATTATAATTACTATAAAGTAATCAGTTACTTTTTTCACATAAATCATGCACGTTACTTTTCTATTTTCTCTAACTACAATCTCTTTTTTTTCAATTATATCACGGACGATTCTATTTAATAAAATAAACTAATAATATTATAATATTATTAATTAACCGATTACCTTTTTCAGCTAAAACATATCATTTTTTCTATATTTTCTAACTAAATCCCTTTTATAATAGAAATACCATGGACAATATTATTTTCTCATTTTCTAAAAACGTTACGAGCAATTGTATTTAGTAAAATAACGTAATTCAATTATAATTACTATAAACTAATCAATTACCTTTTTCACCTTGAACATATAACCTTTTTAATTTTCACTAATTAATTTCTCTATTTTTCTATTCATATCACGGGCATTCTATTTAATAAAATGAAGTAATAATTTTATAATTACTAATAATTAATTGATTATTCTTTTTAACTAAAACCTATCATCTTTTCTATATTATCTAACTAAATCCCTCATTTTCTAGAATTATCATGAAAAGGTTAATAATAATTATATATCATTATGTTATATAATGATATTATGTTAATAATCATTATATTTTCTAACTAAATCCCTCATTTTCTATTTTCAGCTAAAAATAACATAATGATATATACTTATTATCAAATCATCTCATATAAAAAAGTAAGACTCCAAAATTCATGTTTTAAAAAAATTAGTTTAATTAATGAATTTTTTTTATATAATATAAAAAAAATCCGTGCATCGCACGGGGTTTAAGCTAGTTATCTTATAATAAATAAAACATTAAAAATGTTGGTACCTATTGTTTGGTACGATACTTCACTTTCTTACCTGTTTTTTTTATGGTACTTGCCTTATTTAATTGTTCTTAACAAAATATTTATTACTAGCAGAAACAACAAAATCCACTCATTTTCCAAAAAAATCACGGGCAATTACCTTTTTTTAATTAAATATGTTACCTTTTCTATTTTTCCTTACTAAAATCTCTCCTTTTTCAAAAATATTATATTATAAAAGATATATATATATATATATATTTTATAAAAGAAATATTATAATATATTAAAAGAAGTCCGTGCTTCGCACGGGTTTTAAGCTAGTTTATTTTAAAACGTATTTAAATATTTTAATTCTTAAATGTTAAAATTTCATTTTCCAAAAATATCACGGACATTAGTTGACTCCCAAAAAGTGAACAAAGTTGATGTAAACTAGTATGATAATATCTTAATCAAGCCAGGATGTGGTCGAAATCTACTCTATTGTGGTGGAAAGGGTCTTAAATTGGCGAGTTTGGCCAAACTAGAGCCGAAATTGACTCGGACGAAACTTGTATCAGAGGACCCAGAAAGTGGTCAAAGTTGATGTAAATTATGATAATATCTAAATCAAGCCAGGATGTGGTCGAATTCTACTCTAATGTGGTGGAAAGGGTCTTAAATTGGTGAGTTTGGCCAAACTAGAGTCAAAATGACTCGGATAAAACCCATTAGTGTGGTTATGAAGCCATTTGGGATTGCTTAAAATAAGTTACTTATGACTTAGAGGGTGTTTGGGATTGCTTAAAATAAGTTACTTTTGACTTAATGGAGGTATTTTTAACTTAAAGGAGAAAGTAAAGTTGTTTACTTTAAGTTGAATGAAAGTGTTTGGGTAATTTTACTTAAAGTTAAATAGGGATTTAATAATTTTGACTTAAAGTGAAATTTGACTTAAAAAATTTTTAAATTCATGATATTTAAGCTTTACAAGAATTGTGAAAAAAAAAAAGAAAAAAAAAACTCCATAAATCATAAGTCATAAGTCAAAAGTACCTAAATGGAACTTATGACTTAAAGCAGTTTTTTAACTTAAAGCGGGCTTAAAGTCCATGTTGCCAAACGATTCATTTTCTACTTAAAGCCGGCTTTTGCTTAAAGCCATGTTGCCCAAACGGGCTCTTAATGGAGGTGTTTTTAACTTAAAGGAGAAAGTAAAGTTGTTTACTTTAAGTTGAATGAATGTGTTTGGGTAAGTTTAATTAAAGTTAAATGGGAGTTTAATAATTTTGATTTAAAGTAAAATTTGATTTAAAAAAAAAAATTAAATTCATGTTATTTAAACTTTATAAGAGTTCTGGAAGTTTTTTGAAAAAAAATAAAAATAAAAAAAATCGATAAGTCATAAGTCATATGTACCTAAATGGAACTTATGACTTAAAGCAATTTTTTAACTTAAAGCGGGCTTGAAGGTAGGGTAGCCAAACACATCAAAAACGACTTTAAGCAGTTTTTTGCTTAAAGTCGGTCCTGCCAAACGGGCTGTATGTCTTTCACATATATTATTTTACACTTTAGTTTGTATTCAAGATTCTTTCATGATAATTTCATTCGTCTAATTATTAAGTTCTGTCGGTTAGAGTGATCCCGTGCCTTACACGGGTATTGAAGCTAGTTAAAATATAAATAAGATAAGAAATTAAAACTTAACGTGGCACGGCCCATGGGCTATAAGCTTGTTGGATTCGGTAGTAAAGAAGGGGCTATAACTATTCTACTAACGAAGAGGCTATAACTTAACGTTTTTCTAATTTTAAATTATTGTATTTTATATTTTCTTCATTTAATAACTTTAATCATATTATATATAATTGTTTTCTTATTTTTTCCCGAAAAAATTACAAAATATCATCCACAAATCACAAATTAGACGGAGTGGTACCGCTTGGATGAAGCCCAAAGTTCAGTGTTTCCATTTGGAAGATCAAAACTTCAATTGGTATCATTTGGAAAAGTCAATAGTACAGTGGTACCATTAGGAATTTCCCTAAAATATATTATCTTTTACATTTGTTCTCACTAAAATCTCTATTTTCCAAAAACAATCAAGTGAAATCCTTACTTATTTATTTTAAACATATTTTAATAATTTTAATAATTTAAAGTTTACCTATTTTAACATGCCAACATATTTTTTTAACAAATACAATTAATATAATTAAAAAACTTCCAAAAATATCACGGACATTTAATTTTTTTAAATTAAAACATGTTAGCTTTTCTATTTGTTTGTTGATTTGTTCTTATTATTTGCTTTTTATAATTAAAACACTTTTTTTCTAACAAAATCTACTCGTTTTCCAAAATTATCACGGGTAATTACCTTTAAATTAAAACATATTACCTTTTATATTTGTTCTCACTAAAATCCTTTTTTTCAAAAATATCAAGTGCAACCTTTTACTTATTTATTTTAAAAACTATTTTTAAATTTTTAATTATTAAAAAAATCTTGCCTATTTTAACATGTCAATGTATTTTTTTAACAAATACAACTACTATTATTAAAATATCACGGGTAGTTAATTTTATTAATTAAGGAAAGTTAATTTTTTCTGTTTGTCCTTATTATTAATATTATTTTAATGAATAATAAAATAATATTAATAATGGCTCATTTATCTTTCTCGGGCCGATTTGTATGCTTTGTTTAATTTTTTCTATATTCCAATTAATATTTAAATTTCTTATTTTAAAATTTATCATATTGATTTAATATTTTTCATTTCTATTAATTTTTTTAATTTGTAGTAATTTTTTAATATTCTTTGATGACCACACTAGTAATAATAGATAGATATAAAGATGAATTGGATAAAAAGTAAATATAAAAAGAAAGAAGAGTATTAAATTAAAATAAAATATAAATAAGATAAGAAATTTAAAACTTAACGTGGCACGGCCCATGGGCTGTAAGCTTGTTGGATTCGGTAGTAAAGAAGGGGGCTATAACTATTCTACTAACGAAGGGGCCCGCTATTATTTGGGGATGAATTGCTTTGCTTGTCTCTAACCTAAATAGTACTCCCTCCGTCCCTTAATTCTTTTCCCACTTTCCTTTTAAGGATATTCAATATACTTTTCTCATTTCTATTTTTATCCATAAACAATAATATTCAATACCCACTACTTCTTAAAAATAATATTCAATATCCACTACTCCACACACTAATCATTACAAATAATATTCAACACCCACATTCCACCCACTACTCCAAAAAAATAATATTCAATACCCACTATTCCACCCACAACTCCTTAAAAATAATATACAATACCCACTACTCCATCAAAAAAACAATATTCAATACCCACTATCCTTTAAAAATAATATTCAATACACACTACTTCATACAAAAACAATATTCATTCCACACTATCTTAAAACCCGTGAAATTCAGCAAACGGGCAAAGAATTTAGAGACCGAGGGAGTAGTATACTGTAAGGCTTATTATTGAGGTAATGGCAAGTTGTGAAGGCGACGGTGTTTGCGTGGAACTCTGGGCCAGCGATGGGCATGTTATAGAGGTAATCCCTGCGGTGGCTTCCCAGTTTGGCGTAATTAAGAAACGCATCATCGAACCATGTAAGAAGAGGAAGAGTAATAGTCCGAGAGCCGTTTACCAACTTCCTGGCATCACAAGAGATACGCTGGAAGCAGTTGTTATTTGTTGCAGAGGTTACCTTCAACCATCTGAGGAGTGGCCTTTGTGTAAGAATTATGTCGTTACACTCCATCTTCTCACTCTCTTTAATGTCATTCAGGTCCTTTCTTCTTTTATATCTTCTTCTTTTTATGTCTTGTAATAGAAGAAGAATCTGTAGAATATTCATTACTCTTAAAGTCCATCATCTTCCAGGCGGCATACCACCTTCAGATTGAGAGATTGATGGATTTGTCATGTGAAGCATTGTTCGTAAAAGTGGAGGGCAAAGAATGTCAACAAATCATACGAGACTCTGTCATCGACCAAGATAATGTTCAGATTCTCAATGATGCAGAAATTTTTAGGTACATTCTTTGGTTGGGCTGAAACTTGCATTTTCCCCTTCTAGTTTACTCTTTCTAGAATTGTAAGATGTCATGATCTTGACAATATTATTCGGGTTTTTTCTGAAAAATTAAACTTAGAACAATAAAGAAAATGCAGGAAATAAAAGATAAAAATTAAACATTCATTCCTTCATTGATACCCTCAAAGACAACACTATAATGCATATATAACAACACTGGTAACATGTATGAGTTTGCTAATTAATGGGCTAGCATAACATGGCCCAATACTATCCTACGCCCCAATACTAATTAATGAGTATATCCTGATTCGTGCCCCATTTGTGACATTCCTCACTTCTTCAAATTATCCTTGCCCTCAAGGATAAAATCAAAAATGAAAATGAAGTATCTTTCTAAGATTTCCTCCCAGCTTTTATGGATCCAAGCTCCCATTTCACCAACTCCTTTCTTAAGCATAAATAATTTTCTATGCAAGTTTAAGATTTTGTTACAGTGTATCCTGCAATAGAGAAACTGAGGTACTAAAACAAGTCCAACCGTGGGTCGCCTAACATGACTTAAAGATGTTTCTAACAAGTCAATAAACTGCCTAATTGGCCCCGTCACAGAAGCTATCCAGTAAGCATACATTATCAGAGCAACAACGTGAATAAGAGTTATGCTTATCAGACAAGCACAAGAGACCAAATGAACAAACTCTTGATATGCATATGTAGACAAGTAACCTTCATCAAACTGAAAATGGTAATGGATCAGTCGTGTAGCTGAAACCAGTCCAGCCAGAGCACATAAGTAAAATTCCTGGTGTCGTCGTTTGCTGGACCAGTTATCTATTACCATTTTGGGTAGGACTTCAGTAAAAGGTGCTGGCCAAAAGAACTTTGAATGGAAATTATTTGCGCAACACTAACCAGAATATTCAGGCATCGCTTCTTATCTTGCGACTTTTAGGCCTTGATGCTTTGACACACTACCAGCTTTAGAACCATTATTTCAGCCTTTCTTTTAACAGTCTTCTCAAAACATTTCTTGCTACTGAGCTTTGTTTCTTCAGTACAATTTGAATGTACATTCAGAGATCGGACTACTGCACTAGGTTTATAAATTGGCATACCAGATTTTTGCATTTTTTTAACTACGTGCCCAAGCTTCGGGTTCAAAATGCAGTACAGTTCCCATTATATTGCTTAGGTGCTTGAGTCTTGGAACATTGGTCTTTTACATCTTCTTTGGCTAATGTCCCTCCTTTAAATGCCCATTGGAATGCAACTATAAGAGAATAAACAAGTTTATTAAGATATTGCTCCTCATTACACACATCGTCATGTTCCAACTCGAAGAACATGTTCACATCAATTTCTACAAGTTTTTGATCATCATGCACTCGAGAAGTTGAAAGGATTGCCTCCTTGCCATTCCCAGATACAAAAAATGGTTCGTTTTGAAAAAACTTCATCCTCATAGCATATTCCTTTAAATTAGTCACCTCCTTGTAGTCGCCCCTTCGAAATCCCCTACCAGCAACATCTCTTAATAAGATGAAAGATGGATCAATTTGGAGTTCACCTTTATACTGATAATCATCCTTCACGTGTTGCTGTGTCAGTCACCGATCCGAGGTACAGAATGTAAGGATATGACAGCTGTTTCTTTTGTGCAGTAGTGACGCAAAACTTTATTTTCAACTTCACATCTTGAATTGAGCAGGTTCCGATGATCAAATTTATTACATAACTGAAAACTTGGTAAAGCCCAATTGCTACGTAGTCCAGTCGCACCCCGCTCTCCAACATAATAACATCATTTAGAGGTATACTCTCAACCAAAAACACTAAATCATTCATAGTATCCTTGTCCGTTTTTCTGGATTGAACTTGGTCAACTTGATTTCTTTTCCACCATTATTGGGAGTAAATATAGAGCAATCAGATCTCTTATGATTTGACACATTCCTGCTAACAAGTCATCAAACGACACTAATATCTTCGCTGGCATCTTCTTAAATCTCCCCACCGCTTGACAAATAAACCCCATTGTTCTGTAGGTCATCATAATTTCCACATAGACTATTACATCCCTTGAACCTAATTCCACAAATGAAGCCATAACAAAGTTGACAGTCCCTTCTTGCAACAGTGACCTGGAACTGAATTCTGATTCTCTACTTTCTACCTGAGCTTCAAGCTTACCATACTCGCCCTCGTGTAACCTATAGTTTTAAGCACTTTGATGTGCACAAGTCAAACTGGTTTGGTGCTTAAGATCAAAAACTTAACTAGAGCGGTTGATAAATTTGAGATGATTTAATCAACAACCCTAGTTCTAGGAGCTATAGCAATAATTATATATTTTTGATGTTGCATATGTAATTGTAGTTAGTTTATGTTAATAACGTGTAGGAAAAAAATATATGTATGTATATTTGAAATAATACTGCAATACTTTAACAATCATGTAATTAATGTTTTGTTTTGTTTTTTAATACATTATGAAATAGTCTTGGCTATTTTTGTGTTGACAGCTTCTTCAGAAAGCGTAGCCAAGAAGTAACCAGAAATGAATCATTTTTTGTGTATAAGCAATGTACTCCTCTTATGAAAACTCATCTGGACTTCGTGGACAGAAGGGTACACCTGTTTACTTATTATATGTTTGTAATTCCGCATTTGTGTTGTTTTTGGGATCTAATGAAGAGTATTGTTTTTTTTGGATGTCTTAAATATTTTTTGATGCTAAATTCCAGAAAAACAATTTTGAAAAAATTGTTTCGAAGATGATGACTGCCTGCATGGTGAACGGGGAGATGAGATGTGTCCTTGAGCAAATGCACGTTTACGTTTCTTGCGGTAAAAGAATGACCATATCTTTGTTCTTTCTTTTAGCTAAGTAGTATCATTAAAATGAGGCATGCTGAAGATATATGACATACAGACCCCGGATTAGCTGATCATCTTGACCATGCTCGTGTTGAGTGCCTTGTAAACATCGTGCAAAGTGATATTTCTAGCACTGACGTAAAGGTTTGATGTGTCATGCATTGTTTACGTACTAGATTCTTTTCTATTTCAGGATCCTGTTTGTGAAACAATTCTGTGTTCTTCTTTAACAGGGTTTGGCCCTTAACATCCTCGCATATGTAACTTCTGAAGTATATGACGAAGTAAGACAAGCAATTCCACTTCTTTTGAAGCTTTTGGGAGTACAGGATATTCGTTTAAGGCTTCCGGTAATTGTTCACTATATTAGTTACTTTCTGAAATTGGTAGTTGATCAGTTTGAATGCATGTTTAACTAGGGATACCATTTTATATATGTAGGCTCTGGTTGCGCTATATAGTTTAGCTAATGCCTTCCCAGTTTATAGAGAGGATGTCATTGATGGCGATGCTTTGGAACAGTTGCTCCTAATTGTTGATGATTTTCAGTCTGAAATTTTATTGAATGCAGCTAGGTTGTTGGATGTTGTTTGTCGTGGAAGCAATCTTGCTCCTCGCCAGGTTATTTGCTGATCCATTTTTCTATATGTGTTTAACTAATAACAACCGCGTGCATTGGTAAATGACTGTAAAATTTTGGCAGATAGAGGTAGCTCATAATATCTCACTGGTCCTCTTTGAAAAACTTTATGACTATACTGATTATACGACCCATATGGTGCATACATGTTCCGCCCTCCGATACCTTTATGACAACGGACCTCTTGAAATGGGAGAAAAGTTCTTGACAATGCTTATGGGATTGCTGCTCCGGTAGGTGGATTTAATCTATTTTCTGGTGGCTATGTATTTCCTGCAACTTGTAGTTAATAGCTTTCGTTTTTACTGGTATTTCAGTAGTACAATCAGTAGTAATTATACTGAGGTTTCCTGGTCTGCACTTGGAGTGGTTGGAAATATTGTGAGACTGGGAAAGGATGACAAAATCAAGGTATGTTGAAAATTTTATGTATTACAGAATCAATGAATCCCACAACCTTTTGGGAACAAAAAGCTATATATAGAGCTTTAATTGTATAATATATATAAAGACACTCACTGGGATTTTACCTACTGGGGCAGGTCTCAGTGAGGAACTCATTAGATGAGTAACTAGTAACTTCTGTTAAGTCACTTGAAGTCACGTTAACTTCCAAATAAATCTGAGCCACATCCTTAATTTAAGTTTCACATAACCAAAATACATACTTGTATTTTATTTTTAAATTTTACATGTAATACCAACATACATACTTGTCTTTCATTTTTAAATTTTATATGTAATGATTTTTTTTTTATCTTTTACATTTTATGATCTGTATTTTATAATTTTTTTATGTTCTCTATCTTTTATATTTTATATTATGTTATTTATTTTTATTTTTTTCTACAACAAATTTCTTTTGGTTTTGTAAATTTTTTATATTGTGTATTGTGTTCTGTATTGTTATTTATATTTCATTTTCTTTTTGTACTGTAGTTTTAATTTTGTTCTTTGTTTTTCTTTTACATTTTCTTGTGTTATGTATTAATTTTGTGTTATGTAGATTTAATGTCTTGTATTTTATAATTTATTTTTGTATCGTGTTTTCTACATAAATTATCATAATTCTTTTATATTATGAACTTCCTAATTTATATTCTGTATTTTTAAATTTATTTTTCATGTCTTTTGAATAATTGTCACTTTTATTATGTTCTGTATTTTTAATATTTGGTATTATGTACCGTATTCTCTAATTTAATTTTGTTGTTTTTCTGTACTATAATTTATTGTGTTCTTTTATACGTTTTCTTGTGTTCTATATAGTAATTTTGTTTTTTATAATTGTGTTTTGTAGCTTTTATGTGTTACTTGTTTGTATTTCTATTTTTTAATTCTATTATGTCATTTTACACTTTTATTGCATGTTTTATAACCTTTTCGGTATGTTGTATATTTTTTTATGGCAATAGGTGTTCTTACTTTATTGAAATAGTCGTAATTTGGTGAACGGTTGACAGAAATGAAAAAGGAAAATAGTTGAGAAAACTGACGACGTTACAAAGTAGTGTACACCAATTTTTTTGTTCAATCTTGATTGTTGTTTTTATCTAATCTGAAGGTGTATGTTTAGTTACTAGGTTACTTGGCTAATGTAGTTGCTCATTGTGTGTGTGTATGTATATATATATATATATATATATATATATATATATATATATTGGAAAAAGATAGTCATAGTAGTATACGCACACTAGATCTCTGGACTAGCATTTGTAATTTTTTCCCAATTTCACCTGCTACCTGGGCTGAAGCCCTTTCGTTCTTCTGTTTTCTTGTCTGGAAAACTATGTGATATGTTGAGATCTGTGATAGCTTATAATCTTCTCTTCAGTAATTTTGAGTGTTCGATATGCATTGATCTCTTATGGTGCTACTCGTGATACATTCTTGTTTACGAGTCTCCAGATTATGTCTAATACGCTATTCATTCTCCCAGTTTTTGATTTCTCGCTGCAAGCTTCTACAATGCCTTGTGACAGTCATGATCACTCGTCAAGGGAAGGACTTTCATATGGAAGCTTGCCGAATAATTTCGAACATATCTGTTCGAAACAGAACATTGATAGAAGTTGGTCTCAAATTCTATGAATTTATTGGAAATAATTAAGTTATCGTTTTTGCATGACTTCAATGTGTAAATGTAGGTTTTATTGTATTTAGTTAATTGCAGCTATCTAAGTTTGTAACTGGAACTTACAGGAGATGGATAAAGCCAACATGATAAACAATCTATGCAGCCTGCTCCAAAAGAGTGATTATGATGTAAAGTTGGAGGCTGCGTGGGCAATCTTTACTGGCATCTACGGTAATAGAAAGTTAAAGATTGACGTGTACCCCCAAATGGAAGGATGATTTCGACAACATATGAAGGCTGGAATGTATTTTCGTAAAGTTGGCGGACATCTGTGTTTATGTTGAAATTGATCTGCTTTTGTTTTTGTATGCCCGTGTTATTGTGAATCTTTATTTTTCAGTGAATTTTTAATGTTGTTGACTTTAGTATCCTTTTTATTTGATTGTTTGCTTTCCAGTATAAGATTCTAGTTGATTATGAAATCATCATCGTGAGTTAGGTTTTACAGTACTTCTCTGTTTTACATGGTGATAGGTACCCGCTGTAAGCTTACAGCGGGCACCCGCTGTAACATTAACCAACCCCTGCTCGCTATTGCTCCACCTGTAATAAATATTCACTAATTACACATGTGTCATTTCATATTATCTTTACTAAATTGCTCCACTTGACAGACAAATATCTTTACATAAATACTTGTGCAAAAATATCTTGTTATCTTGCTCACTAAGGCAGGGGACCATAAAGGTATTTAAGGGAACACAGAAACATTCAACTATAGCAAAAACGGCAGTGTTAGAATCGAGGTATGTGGGAAAGAGACAGTAATCACTATTCCAATAGTGGCTCACTATAGCTTTAACAGCATAACAAGTGGGTCACCAAGTGGGTGAACAGTGATTAGAAGATCCAACCTATAAATACCCCCATTCTACACACAAGGTGAGATATACAATTTCAATAGCACAAACTTATTACTCATTCTCTCCTTTCACACAGATACATTTTCACCCGTTTCGATTATTATTATTTCGATTACTGATTCTCACACCGGAGGTGCTTGACGGCCACCACCCCCGGGCAAGCATTGTTTTGCAGATACCCAAACTCAGGCGAAGTACCCCCGGAACAGTGCTCGGAACAGTGATCGGAAGCCATTAATCGGCCGTGAGAATTATCATTTGGCGCTAGGAGGGCACTTTTTCTTAGAGAAAAACCCACCACCTGCTCTACCAACACAGTAGCTACTCACACTCAAAACACAATACAAACCAGAACACCTTAAACACGCTAAATGGAAACCGTAATACCTCACCCAGACGAACAAGAACACGAAGGAAATACAACTGGCATTCCGCCGGTGAACCTGCCAATAAACCCACCTAGAGATGATGGGCGAGAACAAATCCTTAGTCTCAATCTCACAGGCTGTAACCAACAACAAATTGACTTAATCATGCAAATAGCCGCAACCCTTCCCCAGGCCGGACCAAAGTCATTGGGAGTCACATATTGCGCACTTACCGATTCTTTTATTATTTTTTTTTTCGAAATTACATTTAACAAAACAAGGGAGTCTACCCGTGAACCCGCATGACAATCATGATGAGGCAAACAGTCAACCTCGCGAGGCGAACTCTGCTTTCTCCCGCCTAGGTATGTCTCAAAACACGAAGCATGACAGGCACAATAAGAGTCACCATCCCCCTGAAGTGTGGGAACAAAACAGAAGACATAGAGACTTGAGAAAAATAATCATTGACAAGAAAGCCGCCTACGACAAGGTAGTGGCTGAGTATGAAGCACACAAGCACCAAGAGCAACCTCCTGTCCGCTCAAAGCAGCCCGAAGTAACACAACCATCAAACGCGGAAATGTTGCAAACCATATTGGAATCAAAAATAAGATAGAGGGAAATAACGAACAAGATATGGGTGGAACACCATTCACAGCAAGGCTAGAAGCCGAACCACGACAGAAAAATATCAAACATCACAGCTTCAACTCTTTTGACGGCCTTGGAGATCCGGAAGAGCACCTGAGCTATTTCGACCAACTGGCTCTCCATTACGAGTATAATGATTTAACACGGTGTCGTTTCTTCGCCGCAACTCTCCGCGGCAACGCCCAAAGATGGTTCTGCAGAATATCCACCAGGTCCATAGATACTTGGTTGGAATTTAAGAAATTGTTCCTCAATAAGTTCAAAGCAAATCAGCAACATGAGGTTCATACCGTGTTCCTCGAAACCATTGCACAGCGCAACGGAGAAACCTTGCAGAACTATATCGACCGCTTCAAGGAAGCCGTCAACAAGGTTGTCTGTGTCAACGAGACAGAGGCGTTGGTCCATTTAAGAAGAGGTCTCAACCCTTACGAATGCGAGAAATACGTATGCCGTCTCATGGAAATTAAACCCACCACTCTAGCAAAGGCGTATGACTTGGCATCTCAAGCCATCAACGAAATCGAATCTCTCAACGTACTCAAACAATCTAGGGCTCCACCCGCTCCCACACCATACTTTCAGAGAGAAAGATACACGCCTTACCAAAGGCAAGCACCCGCTTTGCATCAAGTACAAACTACTCACGGGCCGCTGCCCGCCCAAAGAACCCAACCATCAACACCAGTCAGGGACCGCCAAGGGCCCTCAAACCCGCAAAGACCAGATAGGCGTCCTGAGCCAAAATGGACCGAATTTACTCTCCCAAGAGCAACCATCCTAAGAGAAATCAAAGGAAAACCTTTCTACTTTCCACCAGCTCCAATGCACTCATCACCTGATGACAGTCCCAAGGACAAGCATTGTGATTATCATGAAACACATGGGCATTTTACAGATAACTGCCTATCTCTCAAGTACTTTCTGGAAAAACAAGTCAAGGCCGGCAACTTATCTCAATACTTGCCCAGACAAATACTTGGCCCATCCTCCTCCCAAGGCCACAACAAAAACATAGTACATACCGTGTTTGGCGGACATGTCTCCCCACCTAGAGAGGAACAGTCCGTCTATGCCATATCTGAGGGCCCGCCAAATGTCATTACTTTCACGGATGCCGACTATGAGGGCATCAATCCCAATCACACCGAGGCACTAGTCATATCCTTGGGCATTGCTCAGAATGAAGTCAAAAGGGTCTTAGTTGACAACGGGTCCTCTGTCGACATTTGTTTCCAACACACTTGGGACAGACTCAAACTAAGTGACGAAAAGTTAGAAACATGTCATGACGAGACACCCCTCTACGGGTTCGGCCACAACGTCGTCCCAATAGCGGGCATTGCAAGACTCCCTGTCTACTTTGGGGAATCTCCCAGACAAGTATGCAGAATCATCAAATTCTATGTCATTAACACAGCCTCTTCCTACAACATGATCTTGGGAAGACCCACATTAAACTTGTTAAAAGCAGTTACTTCCATCCCTCATCTTAAAATCAAATTCCCTACTTCAAACGGAATAGGAGAAATCAAAGGGGATTCTGAAACCTCCAAAAGGTGCCGCGGACAGCAATTGGCAGTTGTATGTAGATGGTTCCTCTACAAACACCCGTTGTGGAGCAGGGCTCATTTTGACTAGCCCTGACGGTTTTCAAGTCAAACAAGCCATACAGCTAAACTTCAGAGCCACAAACAATCAAGCAGAATATGAGGCACTTTTGGCCGGTTTAGCATTGGCAAAAAACTTGCAAGTAAAAAAGATAACCATCTATAGCGACTCACAGCTGATCGTTCGACAAACAACAGGGGATTATTCAACGAAAGATAGCAATCTCAGCAAATATCAGGAATTAGTTCAGACAATGCTAACTCAGTTTGAAGAATACTCTCTTGAACAAATAGACAGAATGGATAACACAGTTGCGGATATGCTATCTAAATTAACCCAATGGGAGAGAGTAGAAGCGGACACGGTTTACTTTGAAGAATTAACCGTCCCAAGTACAAGCAAATTGGATATCATGGAAATAAACCCGCCAAGGGATAGTTGGATGACCCCTTACATCCGTTATCTGGAAAATGGCACACTACCAGATGACATACGCAAAGCAAAAATAGTCAAATCACAAGCAACAAAATACTTTCTTCAGGAAGGCACCCTATACAAAAGAAGTTTTGACTCCCCTATACTTAAATGCGTCGACGAGGAAGAAGCCTTATATTGCATAAGAGAAGTCCATGAAGGCATTTGTGGCGATCACATGGCTGGCAAGGCATTAGCACACAAAATACTCAGACAAGGCTATTACTGGCCAAAAATGCACAAGGAATGCAAAAACTTCACCAAAAGGTGCCGCCAATGTCAATTATTTAGCAATATGTCCAGAAAATCACCAACACTTCCGGCGGCCATCCTATCCCCTATACCTTTTGCAATTTGGGGCATTGACATCATTGGTCCATTCCCAAAAGCCAAAGGTGACTTGCAGTACGTCATGGTCGCCATTGATTACATGACAAAGTGGGCAGAAGCGAAAGCCCTTAAGAAAATTACACAAGATGACGCCATTCGCTTTGTTGAAGAACAAGTCATCACAAGATTTGGAATCCCAATAATACTCATATCTGACAACGATACGCAGTTTGTGGGGTCAAAATTTACTAAATTCCTATCCGACCACGGGATCAAACATAAGAAAGCGTCCGTTTGCCATCCTCAAAGCAACGGACATGTTGAAGTAACTAATCGCATCATCGTTCGAGGTCTAGAGAAAAGACTGACTACTTCAAAGAGGAAATGACCTTATGAGTTACCCAACGTTTCTTTGGGCTTATCGCACATCACCCAGGACAAGTACTGGGGAATCCCCTTTCAAATTAGCATTTGGCACAGAAGCACTTGCACCGATCGAAATTGGCTCGCCGTCTTACCGTGCCATTAATTTCGAAGATGAGGCAAATACTCAAGGACTCAAGACAAATCTTGACCTTCTGGATGAAACCAGAGAGGCCGCTGTTGAAAAGATGACCGCTTACAAAGAAAAAACTCAAGAGTTCTTTGGGAAAAAGGCCAGAATCAGAGCCTATGTGGAAGGTGATTTGGTTAACAGAGCAACTGAGGCATCCGATCCCAGACACACTGGAAAACTTATGCCAAAATGGGAAGGGCCCTACAAAATCATCAAAGTACTCAGGCCAGGTTCCTACAAGCTAGCTTACCTCAATGGTACTGAAGTTAACAACACTTGGCATGGTGACAAGCTACGCAAATACTATCAATAGATGACTGAAACGGTCATTTCCCTTTATCTTCTCTGTAATCAAGGAAACTATGTTTTCAATGGAATACTTTTGCAGAAAAATGGTCTACATTTACAAGTTTATCACAATGCTAGCAAAATCATAGAAGTCCCACGGAGCTAGCAACCATTACACAATTACACATTGCAAATATTACAAAGTCCCTCTACGGACACTTACACATTGCAAATATTACAAAGTCCCTCTACGGACACTTACACATTGCAAATATTACAAAGTCCCTCTGCGGACACTTACACATTGCAAATATTACAAAGTCCCTCTGCGGACACTTACACATTGCAAATATTACATAGTCCCTCTGCGGACACTTACACATTGCAAATATTACAAAGTCCCTCTGCGGACACTTACACATTGCAAATATTACAAAGTCCCTCTGCGGACACTTACACATTGCAAATATTACAAAGTCCCTCTGCGGACACTTACACATTGCAAATATTACACAGTCCCTCTGCGGACACTTACACATTGCAAATATTACAAAGTCCCTTTGCGGACCATTACACAATTACAAATCCCAAATTCTACACAATCCATCTGCGGACAGTTACTATAACACTGTTTACAAACATTACGATGAACATCAGCGGACAACTACAGATTTACAGTTGGAAATCTCGCAAAGTTATCAACATCTTACAAGTCTGGCAACAAAAGACGGAATCTTAAAACAAAAGATACAAAAGCTATTTGTTGTGGCCAATCGACAACAAAATATCAAGGCACAAATACTCAATACTCCAAGAAAGAGCCAAGTCCCCTAAACGGGCATAAAGACAGCTATGAATTTCAATCTACGATTTTCATCAGGAAACGATCAAGCCCCCTAGACGGGCACTTACTACAGCAAAAAACCCGACAAGGGACGGATACTACAAACAATTTACAACAAAATGTCTACACGCTACACAAATACGAAGGCAATACGACTCAAAACAGAACAAAAGCAGAAAACAAATGGATGCAAGGGAGAAATAAATATTTTATTCATAAATTTTTTTTCTTACAAGCATGATATTACAAGGATTAAAGATTCCTACATCTAAAAATCCTTCTTGCCTGGGGAGCTTTACTCTTGGCTTCCACGCCCTTCTCTTCAGAGCTTTCTCCCTGAGGAAGGGCGCGAAAACGGAAGTTGATTGCATCCGTCTCCGGTGCATTCTTGGCTTCTTCCGCAGCACGAGTACGGGCAATTTTCCGAGCATGCTTACGGAATTCCTCAGCCATGTACAAATCACCATCCTCCTCATACTGATTGAATCACAAATTCAAGGTAACCATTTTCCCACGCATATTTACTACAAACTTTGACACAAAAATACAAACACAAATTCAGTTATAGCCTGAAGCAAAATTACCGAAATCACCAAAATATCAATCACAAAACTAGCTTAGAATGTGGAATTTTCAAAATACAATATCAAAACAAGATGTTTCACAATCACACAACAGACATACCCGCTGAGTGATTTCAAAACAAGTCAGACAAAAGTTCTTAGCTACAGTTACAAAAAATAAACTAATCCCAACGAGACCCGCTCAAAGGACCTTCCATACCCCTTAGCGGTACCGCATCTTCATCTTCACTATCATACGCAGTAGCGATGGCACTAAGGGGCTCGACAGCAACATCAGACTCACCGACCGTTCTGCTAGCCTCTGTCAAATTGGTACCAACAATTGCAATATCCACTCGCTCCCTTTCAGTCTCAACAGGCTTCACAGCGCCATCCGCTTCAATATTACTTTCAGTATGAACAACCGCTACTGTCGACAATGGAATTGCACCTTCTATAACCAAAGGGCTCTCGGCGGGCTTGAGGCTTTCCGTAACGACCATCTCACTATCAGCGGTTTCTCCACCCATTGCAACAACAGCCACATCAGACTGGCACCCAACACTCTTTCTTTCAGTTTTCCCAAGGCGGGCCTTCAGGGCTCTGGCTTTACGCTTGGATTTCTTCACTTTTGCCTTCAGCCTTGCGATCTCGGTTTGTAGGTGGCCAATCTCAGGATGATTCTTAGCGGGATCCTGCCGTTCTATAGCAACCTTGGCAGCCTCAGCCTTCACAATTTCAGCAAACTCAACACTACTTCTGAACTTTAATATGGCTTCGGCCTCAGTTGGACGTGAATCAAGATGAGCCTCAGCCTCCTCAGCACGCTCTTTTTCAAATTTAAGTGAAGTGGTCAAATTTTTCACTTGCTCAGACAAAGTAGCATTGGCAGCCTCAAGTTCTATCTTATCTTCCGCCAAAAACCTCCGCAAGTCAGCACTATACTCATAGCTTGCTTTAAAGTCATTTCTCTCAATTTCAATCTTGTGTAATGCCCTAGCAGCATTATTTTTCAGATATTTCTCAGCAGATAGATCCTCCTCCAATCCTTTGATCCTCTGTTTCAAAGCAATGTTGCTACCACGGTACATGTTTCCACGAGCCATCAAACCTGTATACATACACTGGTTCTACAAAACACAACACACAAAAAACATACACCTTAACAACGGACATATTCAGATCAACTCTACGAAAATATCAAAAAAAAAACACAAAAACAAAATACTTACCCGCGCAACATATTTTTGGGACAAACGGCACATCCGCTCCCAACTCAACTCATTCATTCTTACAAGATCATCATCAGTCATGGAATCAACAGAAAAGGTATTGGGCCCAGACTTAAAGAGAAACCCATAGCCTGGGCGGGACCCAACTTCTATATCATTCACCTCATCATCGCTACTTGTATAGAACACTATCTCCTCCTCACCATCATCACCACCATCCTCAGAACCGTCCTCGGAACTATCCTCAGAATCATCTTCGGTATCTTCTTCACAATAATCCTCACCATCATCCTCGCTGTCAACATCATCGGACTCATTCTCAGCGGGTTCCTCCATAACAACATTCTCATCAACAGCGGCCTCACTCACCTTAGTAGGCTCAATGCGTCTACGCTTAGAAGTTCCAGCCTCAATAACAGACTTCCTCTTTGAACGACGCAGAGGAATTTCAGGACTCTCATCAACAGTCACCTCCGTTACTTTCACGGGTGGTTCTTGCCCTCTCACGACGGACACTTTCTCTCCGCTATCAAGATCCATAGCTCCTTGGCCTACGGTGCCAACCACCTCGACAGGCTTAACAACAGACCCATGTTCGTTCCTTCCAATTGCGGCCTTTACACTTGGCGCCCGAATATCAGAATCCTCAGCAATATCTCCGACTGTGTGCGACGCAATTGTCCTCCTAGCAACAGAACCATCACTTTCACTCTCAGAATCAACAGCAAAATCTCTATCAACAAATGGCTCATCTTCCGCACCAACGTCCCTATCAGCGGACCTCTCTGTTTTCACGAAAAATTCGTCTTCAACAGCATACTCATCACCTTGGGCATCTTGCAAATTTGACTCCAAAGGCATATCCCTTCTCCGTGCGGACATATCACCCAACAATTCGGACAAAGAATCGTCCTCAGAATTTAGACCTTCCCCAGTTTCTTCTTGCTCAGATTGAGCGTTACTACCGGGCACTTCTTCCTCTCCAACAACGGGCTCCTCATACTCAACCCGCTCCGTAGTCTCCACACCAGCACCTTGCCCTGAAAGATCAAAGGCATCTATGATGTTTTCTGCAGCAAACATCCCACGAACACGCTTTGGCCGGGGTGGTTGAAGAAGCATGAAATCAGCATACATCTTAGCCTCGTGCTCAATAGACAAAGTGGGATGAGGATCCAACTATGCTTTACGAGGATCCAACACTACAAAAATACACAAAAGAATTTCAAATAAAGATAATTAGAAAAACCCAAAGGATAAAGTCGAAACAGAGACTTACAACAGTGTCTTCTCAAATCAGCCGGGTCAATCAAATTCGACTCAGTCCATACCTCACCCAACGCCTTTACCAGCTTAACTAAAAAATCTATCTCCACCTGGCTCAGACGGTTACGATCCGTCCTATAGGTACACTCAACTTTCTTCACAAAATTCTTGTGCCAAGCAAACTCCCCGCCACCAACTACCACAAATTCCTCTTTCCAACCCGCCATACCCTTGGGGAATACAAATGGGCGGTATCCATCCAGAGCTTTTCCAATACGGGTTTGAGACTTAACGAACTGGAGCTCATAAAAAGGTTTTGCACGGCTGGCTTTAACATCAAATAAACAGAAAAAAGCCCTAAAAGTAGGCTGTTTGTTCAACGCCTCGTTACTAGCTATAAACCAGTTAATAGCCCTTATTGAATTGGGAGACATTTGAGCCAACGGACATCGGAAGTACAATCGAAATAAATCCATCAGAAATTTGTGCGGCGGCAACCGTAAACCCGCCCTAAAATGACTTACGGGAATACAGACGGAGTCGTCATCAAAACGATGGTACAACTTCTCACCGGGTCCCGCACGTCTCCAGAAATAACCATCTTCAATTCGAAACATCCTTTCAACATAATCCCCCCAATTATCACCTCTAAACGTGCTGTCCTGTTGTAAATGAGCAAATTTGGCAAATTTAGCATCCATATCTGCCTTCGAATATGAAGTTGGCAACACGTTGCTCGCCCGCCACAAACTCTCGGAAATTTCAAAGTACTGGTAGCGGTTTCTCCGCAGAACGACCGTGTAACTCAACGGACCTATGTCCGCCCAACGACCGTACATGTTCACTAGTGGTCTTCTCTCGCCAGTAGCGGGATCTACGAATTCATCACCCATCTGCAGACAAGGGCACAATTCTTCATAAACTACCGCTAACAGCCAAACACACCATCAACAATGTCTGGTACACACATATATTTTTAAACAATTTTTTATTCCACATTATCATACAAATCGAAACAAACAATTCATATTCCATTCCCTCCACAAACAACAAAACCCTAGAATCAAAAGCCAATATACACAACATATACGGAATATATACACATATATATATAAATTACAAACACCTCACGAACACTGCGAAATCGAACTACCATTTTCGCACGAATCACGAAACGGATCAAAACTACCAAAATCCCAATACCAGATACACAAACAACAGACAAAAACTCACAGATTACTAACCTTTACAGATTACACAATCGAATCACATTTACAAATACTCGAAACATGCAAACCAAGGACATAAACACAAAACCCACTCACATATACCACAATAACAGCGAATGAAGGAACAAATTATATGATGAAAAGAAACAGAAATCACAAAAGAAAAATATAAAGAAAGCATACCTCAAATCAGGAGGTTGTATATGGCTTCAATGGCAGAAATACTCGACAAATCCAGTACAAACGTAGCAACGCACTCGAAGAAGACAAAGAAAATGGAGAGAAATAAGAAGAAAAAGCCAGTAAAAACTTTAAACAAATGATCCACAAACCCATCTTTTATACGCGTGCGGCGCGTGTCGTGGGGGTGAAAAACTTACAAACAATTCGTGGATGGCTATGATTGGTCCACGTCATTTTTACAGCCGGCAGTAACCGCCTCGTTTCCAGCAAAAACTGCCCACTAAGTCTTAACTTCCCACTTACTCCTGACACATTACATCATCAAGGTACATTCTCTTTCCATCCAAATGGTCACTTCTCATTAATACGAACTACAACTTATCATTTCACTTATTATTGACATTTAATATTATTCCTTCATTTATTTCGAATTTCTCATTTATTACTAATTATTGCATTTATAATAAAGCGTTACAAAAACGTTTCAAATGGCACACCCGTCAAGCACAAGAACCCGTTGTCAAACATTCACATATTTTCCAAATTTTTTCTAACTCCTAAGTGTTGTCCGCCAACACTTGGGGGGCATATTTTCCAATTTTTTTCTAACTCCTAAGTGTTGTCCGCCAACACTTGGGGGGCATATTTTCCAAATTTTTCCTAACTCCTAAGTGTTGTCCGCCAACACTTGGGGGGCATATTTTCACCTAAATTTTTTCTACAGTGTTGACCGCCAACACTTGGGGGGCACACATGGTATCATTTTCAAAAAAAATTTCTCGAACATTACGGCATCTTTAGTTTCTCCTCCTCCTGTCCGCTAAACCGCACAGAAGGAGTGGGGGGCAATGATAGGTACCCGCTGTAAGCTTACAGCGGGCACCCGCTGTAACATTAACCAACCCCTGCCCGCTATTGCTCCACCTGTAATAAATATTCACTAATTACACATGTGTCATTTCATATTATCTTTACTAAATTGCTCCACTTGACAGACAAATATCTTTACATAAATACTTGTGCAAAAATATCTTGTTATCTTGCTCACTAAGGCAGGGGACCATAAAGGTATTTAAGGGAACACAGAAACATTCAACTATAGCAAAAACGGTAGTGTTAGAATCGAGGTATGTGGGAAAGAGACACTAATCACTATTCCAATAGTGGCTCACTATAGCTTTAACAGCATAACAAGTGGGTCACCAAGTGGGTGAACAGTGATTAGAAGATCCAACCTATAAATACCCCCATTCTACACACAAGGTGAGATATACAATTTCAATAGCACAAACTTATTACTCATTCTCTCCTTTCACACAGATACATTTTCACCCGTTTCGATTATTATTATTTCGATTACTGATTCTCACACCGGAGGTGCTTGACGGCCACCACCCCCGGGCAAGCATTGTTTTGCAGATACCCAAACTCAGGCGAATTACCCCCGGAACAGTGCTCGGAACAGTGATCGGAAGCCATTAATCGGCCGTGAGAATTATCACATGGATTATTTGCAATCTCCTTGGAATTTGTGAAATTTCATTACTTCCAAGGTCCTCTTGATTGTATTTCGAATGAAATTTAACGGAAGGCAGGGTTTTTCTTTATTCCCTATATAATAAGACTTTTGAGAGCAAAAGATTATTGAACAAACAATAATCCCCCAAGACATTCTTTTGGGCAATTGGATGCAACAAGGACTGCAGCAGGAACCTCCCCCCCATTGTTCTCAGGCTATTTTGCTTGATGGTCTTGGTGTAGTTAATTTTTCTTTCTTATTAATTTTTTTGATTCGTCATTTTTAAATCTTCTTTCATGTCGGTGTCGAAGAAAATTTATATCTAAAAATCAGATTTCAACGAAAATTTATTTTAGTATTTAATTTAGCAATTAGTATCCAGATGGAACTGCCCCTGATATTTAAAAGAAATACAATTACGAATTTTTATATTAAGAATTCTAATTAAGTTATAAAATCTATTTATATAGAATATATTTTTATGTTAGATCCAAGAATATTAGATATACTTCAACCTTTTTATAAATTTTTTATCATGAGATTTACTTTTCAAGAAGTAATTCATCAGTTAGGATATATATAATTGTAATATTAGATTTAATAGTTATATCCTTAGTAAACCCCCTTGAGCTTATATCTATTTCTTTTATATATCACCACTCTATAAATTTTGAGCCTACCTGTTTATTCTTATCTTGATTTACTAGTAGAGCATTGTTATTTAACTTAGAGCTGGGTGAATATTCAAGTGTGGGGATATCTTGGTTAAATTCTGATACTTTGGTGGGAATTAATATGATGTGGTTACTTGATCTTCGTTCTTAAAAAAAATTGAAAAAAGGAAAAAAAAACAGAATGAGAGAAAGAAGATCGAAAGAGAGTTATTGTTCATTATTTATTGCAATGTGAAAATGGGAAAGTACATAATCATGTATTTATAAGTTTAATGCTTGTGAAAGCTTGATCACCTTTTACATGGTCTATATTTCATGTTGAGTGCTACAATTGAAAGTGAACTTGATACTCTATTAGTTTATCAAGTTTAGCCACTTGTGAGCCTTTTCTTTGAATTCCTACCCTGTCCCTAAGCCAAAGTACAACCTTTAACAAAGATCTTTTGATTTGTGCATGCATATATACGAAGTAGTGGAGATTTGGTGGACAACCAAGCATATGGTAGCACATGTCTATTTTGATTGAACTTGAGTGAAACACTACACGTAAACACTTGTGTGAATTGAGAGTGATGTGAGAATTTGTATCCATAGCGTGCTTGCTTATTAAAGGCGACTTTGATGTTTATTTCATGATATTTTTGTTTTTCCAGACATGTGTGCATACTTTGATGATTCTGTACAAATGGTTTACTTTCAGATTTTCTCAGATTGTTGTGTGATTGAGGTTTGCATATGTGGAGTACTATGAATTGTTGCATGTTTGAGACTTGGTGATTGAAAATATTTGATTTTGTGGGTATATCTTCTATAAACCCTCACGAGACACAACTCGTCCTACTAGGGCTGCTTAGGGGTTTAACGGCTTGTTGCATATGCTCAATGCAATCGTGTCATCTACGAAAGTGGTGTTTATTAATTAGTTAGATTAGTTTTTATTCTTTTTATTTGCCCGATGACGTGCAAAATGCTAAGTGTGGGGATATTTGATTGAATATATATTTGTATATATTTTAGATGATTTTTATTCTCATATTAGTTATATTTTGTATTTAATTGGATCTTTATTAATTAGATTGTGATATTTTATTGTAGAAAGAAAAGAATTCTAAATTGGAAAGGATTGGAGCTAAATAAAAAGAAAATCGGATTTATTGGGCTACACGCGCAATACTCATTGTTTGGGTCGTATCTTGAGTTCTGTATATCGGATTTGGGCGATTAAACAGCTCACACGAAGATTGTGAGATTTTCTTTCATACAGAGTGGGCTAGATATCATAATCCAGTTGGAGCAGCCCTGGGATAGAAGAGAAAGTCAACTACGAATTTTAACTTTATAAATCTTTTCAGTTTGGGAAATCTTATGTATTCCTAAAAATAATAAAAATACTATGTATTATTAGGTTATTATCATTAGAAAGATAGATAGACATATATCCATAGTCACCGGAGGAGAAGCCAAGAGGAGGAGAACGAGGACTTCATGCTTGGAGATTTCAACATAGGGATAATTCTTTTACCTTTACACTCCGTATTGTGTTATATTCTCCTTATGTTTTTTATGACTTTTATTATGATTATGGTTGGCTAGATATTATTGTTGGATGGCTGTTTTGAAGCCCTAGACTTTATGTCAATTATACAGTTTTGATTTTCTGAGATGTGTTATTGATTGTGCTTATATACGTCAATGCTTATGGAGATTCTTCAATTAACTATGGTATGTGGTCATCCAAAGATTTTATGTGATTGATATCTCTATAAAGCCAGTTAATCTTTCTATGTGGTCATGGGATTAATTGTATTAGTGTGTAATTCGTTTTAACCTTTCTATGTGGTTCATGGGGTTAAACGGATAGCAGAATTTGTTTCTATGTGGTCACGGCGAGTTCTCTATAAGTATCTTTCAGACATATCATATGAGTTTCAAAATTGTGTCATGGGTTTAGGGTGGATCTACATGCTTTCCAACATATTTCATTAATTGCTTAAGAACAACTTTTCCCTTGTTTATTAGTTAATTTAGTTATTAGATAAAAACTACAAACCAAATCCATCTTTGATATTATTAGCGAAATAGAAGAAAAGTGATCCCTTGATCCTTGGCGTAGAACGATACCCTATTTACTCTACATTACAAACGACACAAAAAGGGTTTAAGTTGAGTCACATCACGTTACAGAGACCGCAGTGCATACATTACCAAAATTTTGGATATAATAACTCTTAAACACATTATACATAAGTATAATTTGAAACCAAGATCAATTCAAAATTTTCAAAAATTTTAAGACGATGCAAATTCATTTAAATTTTTTTATTATTTTAACCTAATTACATTTTTTAATTTTTCGCTAAGTTCTTAATTACATTTTTAGCTCTATTGAAGTAGGTTCAGTTGGTTAAGATTCTATAATCTTTTAGTTAATAAATAGATTATAGCTCATGTAACACCCCAGTCCCACATCGAGAAGATTTGGAACTTCTGTTCTGTTTAAAAGGCAAAGTACTACTACTAATTATCACAAATAAAATCATGATATTTTGGGGGTCTGTGGTGGGCTTGTCGTTACCCAAGTTGGTTGCGTTTGGGACAGTAGGCTTCGGCTTATTCGGACTTGAAATTATGATTTGACCCGATTTTTGAAAAAGACTCGGGATTTGACCCGAGTTGTCACATATGGTATCAGAGCCGACTCTCGAAAGCTTGTCGAGGCAAGTTGTCGGAGGTGGGGACAATAAGGCTGATGGTATTATCTCACAATGGACATAGGTCCGGAAGTGGGGACAAGAAACTAGCCGGTATTATCCCACAATGGTTAGGGAGGAACGATCTTCGAACTTATGGGCTATTCGTTCAGGCTTGACGAGGACGTCAACAGTTCAAGTGGGGGAGTTTGTAACACCCCATTCCCACAACGAGGAGATTTGAGACTTCTGTTCAGTTTAAAAGGCAAAGTACTACTACTATGTAGCACCAATAAAATCATGATATTTTGGGGGTCTGTGGTGGGTTTGTCGTTACCCAAGTTGGCTGCGTTCGGGCCAGTAGGCTTCGGATTATTCAGACTCGGAATTTGGATTTGACCCGATTTTCAAAACAGGCTCGGAATTTGACCCGGGTTGTCACACCCATTACACATACGGGTAATTAAAAAAATATTTAATAATAATTTAATAGTTTAAATTTTAGATTTAATATTATAATAAAAAAAATCGGGTCAAGTTGGCTGCGTTTGGGCCAGTAGGTTTCGGCTTATTCAGACTCGGAATTGGGATTTGACCCGATTTTCAAAAAAGACTCAGGATTTTACCCGTTTTGTCACACCCATCGCACAAACGGGTAATTAAAAAATTACTTAATAATAATTTAATAGTTTAAATTTTAGATTTAATATTATAATAAAAAATTTAATATTAATACATAAGTACATTGTTTTACATATTATAAAAAAATCATTTTAAAATTTTTAACTACTAGATTTTTGTTGTATATTTTACATATATTATAAGATAATTTGCATTAGTTGTTTACCAAAACTTAAAAGATTGCATCAAATTTTAATTAACGAATATACCATAAATAAAATTATTATATTATTGATATTTAAAATTAAAATGCAAAATTTTTATAATCGGAGATGGGTCAAAATAAGTAAACGGATCTTTACATATTTACAAACATGAATATATGGGTTGTTCACAAATTTAAAACATATACAGAGATAACTACAAATAGATTTATTCAAATTCAAAAAATTGAAGTATTCAACCATCTAGATTTAGAGGTCATTTGTTTGTAGCTGAACGAGAATACATCTGACCAATTCTAATATTCATATCATTTGTTGGCATTTTTTTTCCTTTTGAATGATTCATATGTACCTGGATGGTTCATACTTAAAAAATCCCGATGAATCATTCAAGAAGCCAGACACATACTATCTACTTTATTATATCATTTTCGAGTAAAGTGCACTTTGTGTACCTGCAATTTGTGTGTCAGGCGACTTGGAATATTATATTTTAAAAACTACCATTTACTATATTGAAATTTCAGTTTTGTAACATTATGTGTATTTCATTTAAAATAACATTAAAATGCAGAGGTAAAATAATATTATTTCATCATCTTATTCATCAAACCCATTTGTACTATTGATGAAGCTTTTGAAAAAAATTAAAACTTGGATAGCTCAATCATTTCTTAACGAAATCGAGTTATTTAAGTTGCAACAGAATGCTCTCTTTCTCCTCTACAAATTCATAATGATTTTGACTATGAAAGAATAATTTCAAGAAATTCATATATTTTTATTATATTTAGAATCTAAATATGAAAATTTGTTCAAGTTAATCTTCATAGCCAAAATCGATATCAATTTGTAAAGGAGAAAGAGATCATTTTGTTACAACTTAAATGACTCGATTTCATTAAGAAATGAAAGAAATATAAGTTCTAATTTTTCAAAAGATTCATTAATGAGTTTGATGAAGAAGATGATGATAGAAAACTATTTTATCCTTGCATTTTAATGTTATTTTAACAGAAATACACATAATGTTACGAAATTGGAATTTCAGTATATTAAATGGTAGTTTTTGAAGTAGAGTATCTCAAGTAATCTGCACACAACTGCTGGTACACAAAGTACACTTTACTTAGGTACACAAAGTACACTTTACTCTTTCATTTTTTCATGGGGTTAAGTATCAAAGTGGTCACTGAAGTGGAAGCCAAATATCAATTTGTTCACCAATCTTTACGGGGTATCATTTGAGTCATTAAAGTCATAATAAATATCAAACAAATACCTGTATATATGTACTCGAGAAGTAAAAGTAATTTTTCATTGAGTTCTACACATTTTTCTTAAATGCTACTATAATCAAATGAAAGATTATGAATTCCAGTATTTTTGATAATATATTCAGAATTTAAAAAGTTTATTTACTATTTATTTTTAATTAAAACAAGGAAAATGACAATAAAATTAAAAATAAATTGTAAATGAATTTTTAAAAATCTAAATATATTATCAGAAATACTAGAATTATTAACCTTTCGTTTGGTTATGGAAGCATTCAAGAAAAATGTGTAGAACTCAATGAAAAATTATTTTTGCTTTTCAAGTATATTTTAAAGATATCCATTTGATATTTATTATGACTTTAATGATTCAAATGATACCCCGTAAAGATCGGTGAACGAATTGATATATGGCTTCCACTTCAGTGACCACTTTGATACTTAACCCTTTTTTCATGTATCGGTTATTGTCTTTACTACATGTGCATGTACCATATAATTTTTAAAACAATATAATATATTAAATATTTCACAACTCATAGAACTTTTATTTGAATATTATTTAATTTTTTTGTATTTAAGATATGTTCTTTAAGTTGCAACTACAGATTTACAAAAATCTCTTCTATATATAATAGAAGAACACAAGGGTAATTTGAGCAAATAAAACCCCTACAAAGTTACTAAAATGACCCTGTTTTTTGTGGATTTACATGTCTACCAGAGAACATTTTAGTTCATTTTTTTGGGTTAAAAAAAAAGTTCATTTCGTTGGTGATTGATTTTCAGAATTTCCACGAAAAAATGTCAAAAATAACTTATTTTTTGATAAAATAAACAAAAATACCCATTCCGAAAAAAGTGGTTAACTTTACCCTTTCGAACCTGCCATCCTAGAATGCGTATCAGCCTGTTAAGTTTTGTGTGCTTTGTACAGTTTATATATTTCTGTTTATGCGTTTTTTTTATATTCAAATATATGGCACCTGTATGGTTGTGTTGTGGGTAACAAAGCTGATCCAACAACCTGTCTCACTTGGGCAAGCGCAACATAAAAACATAAAGGTTACGCAATTTGAAAATGCGTATTTCAATTTTGTTTTTGCAGATTACTCTTATGTATAATGTGTATTTAGAGATACCCCAATGTAGATTGCGTAAATTACATAAGTAGTTACTCTACTATAAAATGCGTATTCAATATTACCCTAATGGTGATTGCGTATTTCACCGGGTAACGTTGACCGCAAAATCAAAATCAGTTATATTCGTTTATATTAGAAAAGGGGTTAAAGTTAACGCTCACCCACCCCGTGTGCGCCCAAAAGTCTTCATAACTTCTCTTCACAACTTTTCAGTCCATTTCTGTGTGGCTGATCTTCACGGCCAAGTCCTTCACTTTTGTGATGCTTCTCTGAACCCCTTTTAATTTCACAGGTAATTTTCCCTTCTTTCTCAGTTTTAATTTCGATTTTTATTTCATGTTTGTGGGAAGTTGTATTTGTGTCTATATGTCTGCCATTTTCTAATTTTTAATAATGTCTTCTCTTCTCATCTACTTTGGTTAACAAGTGAATCTGTTTCAATCAGATTACCTTTATCTGGAGTTGCACATAAGCAGTGGCGGTGCCACATTAGGGCACATGCCCCCACAAGGTTTTAATAAAAAATTATTTTATACAATTTTTATATAATTTTTTACTCCTTTGTCCTTACATTCCAAGTTTGATATCATATTTTTATTATTATTTGTATTTTATTGTCTTAATTTCTTTAAAAATAAGCATAAATTAAGACATTTTTTGTGGTCATGTAGATTTTTTTTGAAAAATTATCGAAAAAAGTATATTTTTTCAAAAAAATTCGAAAAAGTATATTTTCTTCCCCACACCCTGGGTCCGTCCTAGTGTGACATGAAAATAGGAGAAACGTGATGTGCTAAGACAAATATGCAAAGTAGAAGTGGGGAACATAGACAAACAAGAACAACTTTTACCCCATTATCAATCATTGTAAAGCTAATTAGAGGTTAATACATTCTGACATAATTAACATGCAAAGAGGAAGAAGAGATGAGCAGAGCAGAGAACAAGGAATGGGCTTAGATTATCCCAGCTAAAAGTATATTTGGATTTTGCCACCCGACATAGTTACAAAGATCTTTCTAATCATCTTATGTTCTGACACTGATCGAAAACAAGAAGACCGGTCACCATAATGATAGTTAAAATTCTTGGACCAACATATGTACTACAACTATGAAATTTAAAATAATTGCCAACCATATCAGTATTTACTAGTACAAGAAGAGAATCAAATTTCCATCGTGTGGCTGCTTTTCAAAGTAAATTTATCTCCATGTACTAGAGAAACAGAAGACAGTCATTATTTTCTTGTCACAATTGCAACTGCTGTGACTGGTTATCACCATATCCTTGTAGCTTTTCGAGTATTCACATGCGAGTTGATGTGATCGTAAGACAGGCCGCTCGGAATACCATATTAAATCACTAACTCTCCCGTTAGTTCTTATGTAGTAAGGTGTTAAGAGAAGGTGCCATGGTACCTAAATCTTATATTATTAAAAACAAAAAAATTCGTTGAACTGATCTACTATCAGCAGCTCTCTGTGGTCTCAATCTGGAATACAGGTTGTAGGCTGCAATCCTCCACGTATTCACTACAATTAGACTTTTTACACAATTTGAACTAGTTTTTGAGTTCGAATAGAACAAGTTTTTTGGTTCAGTGAGCTAATCAAGCCATTCCAAGTTTTAAACGAGTGTGATTCAAACTTAACTTGCATTGTGATTCAAACTTGCACTTAATTATGCCTCCTATGTTCATTTAAGTCTGGTAGCAGATTCACGTAAACTCTGATAAAAGTTTTCCAGTTCAGGTTCATATCATTTCAAAGAGCTACATAAAAATTTTTGTTTAGCAATATTATCCAAACAAAGATGATATAATGCTTATGTCTAACACAATTTAACATTTTTTGACTAGAATTTGATGTACTATTTGGTTGTAAAGAATTAAATAAATTATGGAATGAAAAATTAGGAAGAGAATAACACATGGGTAGAACTCGAAATAGTCAACATTGGAAAAAAATTATAACAAGAACCAACTAAATTTGAAAATTGAAAGAGAACTTATAACAGGATTCCTTAACTAGAATTGTAAGAATAAAATAGAACTTACTGATAGTAATCAAACATTACAAATGTTTCTTATCAAACTGAGACGTCATATTAGGCATTCAAATCAAATATGAATGTTAAGAGGACAGCAATTTTGCAGATTAAAATATATGAATAATCAAAAAGTAAAACTCAGCAGTTCATAAAATTTCTCTCATTCTGAAGATATCCTCAATTTTCGGTTTAAAACAGATCTATGCTTGCTCATGATCTCCAGTCAGTTGTCCTTTATGATCAAGAAGGCAAATTTGCAGGAATTTGACGACCAAGCTCTAAGCTTCCAATCAAGATCGATGGCTCAAAAAATGTAGTATTAGATACAATAGGTAGCAGTGGCCTGAACTTGATGGTAAAGGACATGACAAGTCCATCTGAAAACACCTACAGTAAGTATTACAATTTTCTGCTTCAGAGTGCCCCTTTCTATCAGGTTTTAAAATGTTAATTATATTACAGACTGACCCTGGAGTACTGGTTGTGTACACTGGATACGGAGCTTGCATCAGTTTTCTATCTCATTCACAGGTCAATTTTTTTCCACTTCTTTTTAATTTATCTGCCCTTTGTTCTATTAAACTAATAGTTAAATGTTAAATTATATAGATTCTTTGTCAAAGTCCAAAAGCATTGTCAGTTTTTTTTTTGCTTTCGATCTTTGTTACTTTTCTTTGGTTACTATAAGGTCATTGCTATTGTCAATTTGTCATCCCTAGGTCAGATTTTTCAAATGCACTTTTAAGACATTCCTCATATCTGAATCTGTTATGTGATCATCAAAAATGTTCTCTACTCTTCTCCAATCAATAAAGATATGTGCATTACAAGATAGGACGTCAATGATTATCGGAGGCAAGACTAATCCAACAAAAACTGATTTCCCGGATGCAATTAGTCGCTTACTTGATCAAGTGCCAGAAATAGTTGCATCTTCATGGTTGGTAAGCATCAGGAAGGACACATTGCACTTAATAGAGAAAAATGATAGGGATAAGCAGAACAACATTTTTGAAGAGTTTGATCAGCGAGAGCAACAGGAGAAACAAGATACAAGTAAAGATTGAACTGCCTATAATTCAAATGCGGGACTCCATATATTTGGTTGTTGATTTTTGTACTTTAGAATCATTAACCCATTCATTGTATTATAACACAACTATGATGAACAATAACAAGTTTTGTAAGTTAACCATTCAGCACTTTCTCTTTTGACAAGTTCGTTTGTACAAGTATTTGCTTTTATAAAACGAAACCATCTTTCGCAAGTTTTGAAAATGGAAAAGTCACTATGCATATGAACTTGATTGTCATTATACTATAATCAAGAATCAAAGCCCGGCGAAGCGGGCAACAATGCTAGTATGAATGTTAAGAGGACAGCAATTTTGCAGATTAAAATATATGAATAATCAAAAAGTAAAACTCAGCACTTAGGTATATGAACTCAATGCATGATTTAAACACAGAAGACAATTCGGAACTGGGCAACTGAGAACTGACTGGGTCCATGCATGACACTTCAAGTTTGAAGATAACTTTACCGAAAGAATACTAGAATGTAGGACCTGTGTGGAAAGGTAGATAATCATGGCACGAACAATCTTGAGGTCACTGCCATGAACAAGTATTTCAATGTTACAGTAAAAATAAACACCTAAATGCATTCTAATCAAAATCGAGATTTTAACAAAGCACGAAAACTGATACAGTGCCAGTCTATAGAGAAATCTGGCTTGATTCAAGCCTACCAAATTATACTCTTTTGAGGAATATTAATAAATACAGGATATTAACGATTTGTCTATTTATGGCTCGAAAATCCTTGAGCTACTGCTTCTTCTGTGTGTTTCACTTAAGCCTATCCTTTTATTGTTTTATCACATAATCTTCTCATCTTAATTCCAGTCTTGCATCATTTTGACTTTGTATATCTCTGGAAACACACCAAGGAAAAGGGTGAGAGTTTTTGTATAATTTTATAATGACAAATTCTTACAATACGTTTTGCGGTTTTCATTATAATTGCTATTTTATTGCACTGGAGGTGAAAAGATTAAGGACTTTAAACAATCTTGTATATTATTTACTTTTTAAGCCTTGACATCTTTCGGATTCAGGACACAGGGATTCCTTGCATTAATCAGTGATTGGAAGAGAATATGGCAGATGAAGATAAAGCCTATCTTATGTGTTCTTGAATATAGATTGTTTACTGTTAGATTGTCAAGGTTAACTTTGCCTGCCTTGTAATATTTTAGTTGAAATTAAAGATATGAGTAATTTGTCAAATTATTTTTAGTTTAGTTATTGTTTGCACTCTGCTTTCTTTTGTTTACTGGACCGCTAAGTCTGAAAATGTTAATAATGCCAATGACCAACAATTAGTTGTATGGAATTTTTAATTTAACATCTACTCTAATTTCCCATTCCTGAATTGGCAAGGCATCATAGAGGAAGACATCAAGCTAGGATGCACATATCGAAAACTGTGAAGCACCTGGTAATCAGCAAAGTTCAAAGCCTTCTCCAGTCCATCTTTGCAAGAATCCTCAGCATACATTGGGTTGTGGCTCCTGCTACAAGGTGAACGCCCAGTAAAGTGTCTAATAAATGGTCGTCTTCCCGTCTCTTCCCTGTATCCGGCATCTCTGAGGTACAGCTCACCATAGCTCTCAGTTACCACCTCTAAATGTCTCCTCAAAATGCACTGTTTTGTCACATTTTCAAGCCTACTTACTATGCATCGACAATTAGGTTATAGTTTTTGTACATGTCCAAAGGAAATCACTGCATCCAAGTCTACCCACCAATCCACTCACTTCTAGATGGGCCAGCATGACAGTCCGTATAATAGTGTTTTGGCCCAACAAGAATCCAAATTAGTATGTAGAAGATGTCATATGACTCATATCCATGAATTCTGTGGTAATCAACCTTGTTCTTAAAAACTTCCAAGAGAAAGAACTCACCAGTTGAATGTGACATGGGATGGCTGTGATGCGGCCAACACGAGTACCCTATCTGGTGCTGCATATGAAGGATTATGCTTTATCCTGGTCTACTAAATTAGTAGAGTTCTAAATGATAAGGCTGACAGACTTGCATGTCAAGGAGCTTTTAAAAAGAGTGTGTGCTTTTCTTGGTGCTAGTAGGCGAAGCAAATAAGAGTGATATTTTTATTGCAGCCAGATGTTAGTAAAATTCACAAAAAGGAAGACAAAAAAGAGAGTAAAGCTTTGACAAATGCGTTTTGTTGGTCTTGTAAAGGAAATCTGGTATGCAATCCGAGAGAGATCTGGTAGCTGCAGTGGTAAATGATGGTAATGTGGTGGCCGAAGATGAAGAAATGGCTTGAAGTGGAATCAGTTTTGCATGTTATGAGTTGAACTGTCAGTCTGAGTCCTTCATTAGTATGAGTCAATATTCTATTTCATAGAATGTTTTTAGTTTTGTTTAGTGTATGGCAGCATTAAGTGGTGGTGTACTCTCTATTTCCTAGTAGGTGTCTTGTGTTTCTAGTGGTGATGTTCTTTGTTATGGACCCTGATCTACCCGTTTCTATTATGATTAATTTTAAGTTGCGTTTCAAAAAAAAAAAAAAAAACTCTTCTCATCCCACTTCTCTATAGGACTTCCAATGGAATAGTTGAGTTTCGGAACATGGTAAGATGTCTCATTAGGTCAGGACTGGCGCTGTGTAGCATAAACCTGCCCATCCACACCACAATTTAGTGTATGTGAGGCTAAACTAGTGTGTCGTGAGAAAATCTAACTGACTGAAGAGGAGCACAAATTAAACAATAACAAAGAGCCAAAGCTGCAAGAAAAAACACAGGAAGCATTGCTACCACCAATGGTTGAGTTCTTCTATGTATGGAATAAAAGTTGTTACATAACAGAAAGAATACAAGGCCTATATATAGTCCAAACTGACAGCTGTGACAAAGTCAATACAAACATTGACTTGACTATTATTTACTAATATTATTCACAACATCCCCCCCCAAGTTGGATGTCTTTAACAAATCACAGACATTCAACTTGGAGCTAAGGGAATGCAATAGAGATGCACCAACAACCTTTGTGAAAATGTCTGCAGGTTGATTGGAAGTGGAGATATGAACTGGTTGAAGAAAGCCTTTTTCCAAGTTCTCTCGTACCAAATGACAGTCGATTTCAATGTGTTTGGTACGTCCATGATACACCGGATTAGAAGCAATGTAGATTGCTGATTTTGAATCACAATGAAAGGAAATAGGTAGCTGAGGACAGACTCCAAGATCCTTTAGAACAGCAACCAACCAAATAACCTCACAACATGTATCTGCCATAGATTTATATTCTGCCTCTGCAGAGGATCGAGAGATGGTATGCTGTTTCTTGCATTTCCATGACACTAAAGAATTGCCAAGTAGAATGCAGTATCCAGTAAGGGAATGTCTGGTAAGAGGATCACCCCCCAGTCTGAATCACAGTAGGCCTGTAAATTTAAAGTGCAGGATGAAGACAGAAGTAAGCCTTGACCAGGTGATTGCTTGATGTATCTCAAGACCTTCAAGACATCATGCATATGATCTTCTCGAGGAAAGTTCATAAATTGAGAAAGTATATGAACAGCATAAGCTAAATCAGGCCTAGTGATGGTTAAATAAATCAGTCTACCAACAATTTGCCTGTATGTTGAAGCATCATATGCAGAAAGAGGTGATGAAAAATTATCCAAGAGTCTGTGGTTTTGTTCAATGGGAACTATCGATGGTTTAGCAGCTGTGAGGCCAGTATCCCTTAACAAATCAAGAGCATATTTTCTTTGATTTAAGTAGAAACCTTTATCAGATCTGGCAACTTCAATCCCAAGAAAGTATTTGACAGGACCAAGATCCTTTATCTTGAATTTGGTCTGTAAGTAAATTTTGACATCATGAAGAAGGGCATTGGAATTATCAGTGATGAGGATGTCATCGACATAAACAAGAATAGCTACAAAATATTCATTCTTCTGAAAAGTGAACAAACTGTTGTCACTGTGAGATTGTAAAAATCCATATTGCTTGAGAGCTGAAGAAAATTTGATGAACCACCTCCTAGAAGCTTGTTTTAACCCATAGATTGATTTTACCAGTTTACAAACATAGGAGGCTGCATCTGAAGGGCAAGCACTGGACAAGAAAGTATAGCCTGGGGGAAGTTCCATATAAACTGTTTCCAGAAGATCTCCATGAAGGAATGCATTTGTAACATCAAGTTGGGAAACATTCCAGTGTTTGGAAGCAGCAACTGACAGAAATAATCTTACAGTTATCATCTTGGCTATAGGAGCATAGGTGTCAAAGTAGTCAACCCCTAGAGTTTGAGTAAATCCCCTTGCCACTAGTCTGGCTTTGTAACGTTCTACTGAACCATCTGCATTATATTTGACTCTGAAAATCCATCTACAACTGACAACAGGAGTATTTGAAGGTTTCAACACTAAATCCCAAGTGTGATTTTCTTCCAGAGCTGAAATTTCAGCTTTCATGGCTTTAAACCAATTAGGATTAGGTGCAGCTTGTTGGAAGGTATATGGTGTGGAAATTTGAGATGTAGCTGCAATGTATGCTCTATATTTGGGCGTAAATTTCTCATATGTAAGATGAGATGATAAAGGATGTGTTACAGAAGTAGAAGATGACATACCTGTACTGTGAGAGAGAGATGGAGTTGGTAAAACTGCATGAGTATAAGGCAAACCAGTGTAATCTTGGAATTTTGCTGGTAAGTGTCTTTGTCTTATAGGTCTAGGGGAAGAAATTTGTCTGGGAATTTGTTGTGGTGTGGTCTGAGCACTGGAGTCAGAAGATGATGGATTGGTGTCATCATTTAAATCAGAATCATCAGAGAAGATTGAAATAGTAGGAAATAAAGGGTGAGAAGTACATGTTGGAGTGTCAGATTAAAAAGTGGAAGAATGAAAGGGGTATACATGTTCAACAAACACAACATCTCTTGAGTAAAAACATTTCTTGGTTTGAAGATTTAGAATCTTGTATCCCTTTTTCCCAAAGGGGTACCCCAAAAACACCCCTTTAGTGGCTTTGGATTGCAACTTATCAGTGACAAGAAGATTGGTGGCATAACAGAGGCAACCAAATGATTAAAGTTGAGAATAATCAGGTGGAGCATTATACAAGAGTTCAAAAGGAGTTTTGTAATTCAGATTTTTTACAGGTAACATATTAATGATATGTGTGGCAGTTAGAACAAAATCTCCCCAGAAGGAATTAGGTAAATTTGACTGAAATTTAAGGGATCTGGCTACATTGAGTAGGTGTTGGTGTTTTCTTTCAGCATGTCCATTTTGTTGTGGAGTTGCAGGGCATGTGGTATGATGAACAATACCTAATGTTTGAAAATATGATTGGAGATCAACATTTGTAAACTCTGTGCCATTATCTGTCCTGACAATTTTGACAGTTTTGTGAAATTGATTTTGAACATAGATCACAAAATTTTTAATTAAAGAAGGCACTTGAGTTTTATGAGAAAATAAGAAAACCCAAGTAGTTTTAGAGAATTCATCAACTATAGTTAAAAAAATAGCTATAGTTGTTATGAGTTAATTGCCTGTAAGGCCCCCAAACATCTAAGTGAACTAAATCAAAACTGGAAGCATCTTGATTAGTACTAGTAGGAAAAGGAGACCTGTGTTGTTTAGAATAATGACAAACATCACAATCAGCAAAAGTAAGAGAATGTTTATCAACAATAGGTATTTTGTTCAAAACATTGATAGATGGATGACCCATACGTTTGTGCCACAAAACAGCATTATTATCATGTACTACATTACAAGTTTTGGAAACTGTTTGATTAACAATGACAGAAGGAAAAACAGTTTGAGACACTGATTCTTTGCAAAGGAGAGGCTGGGTAGCAATAGGCTGAGAAGAAATAGGAGGAACTTGAAGTTTGTAAAGTCCATCATGCAGTTTACCAATCTTTTTCTCCCTCTTCAAAGTAAAGTCCTGCAAGAAACAGGAATTGGAAGAAAACATGACAGCAGATGAAGTTTGAGAGACTAGTTTAGCAATGGATATTAGATTACGAGTAAACTCAGGAACACATAGCACATCAAATAATATAATATCATTTTATAGCTTAAGTGAACCAACATGAGTTATATTGACAGTCTTGCCATCAGGCAGATACAAAGAGGCATGAACAGGTATAGTGTTATAAAGAAGATTCAAATGACAAGTAATATGGTGAGTGGCTCCTGAATCTAATATCCAATTACAATGTGAAGATTCATTATGAGAAATTTCAGAATTTACAGATACAATAGAACATGAGAAATTATGTTTAAGGAAATTGTCATGTGTACCAGTCATCTGAGAGTTGGGATATGAATGTTGAGATGTTTGCCTGATGGACTCTTGAATCATTTTGGCTAGTTGTTGACATTGAGCATCTGAAAACAGCATAGTATCTGAAGTAGTCAAGGATGTGTTGTCATTAGTTGTAGATGAATTTGCAGTGGCAGAAACATGGGCTGCAGTTGGCTTGGAAGCATTTCCAGATACAGAGTTCTTCCTTGGTTTCGGTTTTGGCTTGCCATAGAGCCTATGCCAATCAGGGTGGGTAAGCAAAAACACTTCTCTTTAGTATGTCCTGTATTTTGGCAATAGTCACAATAAGCAGCTGAATCAGAAGCCTTCTTATTAGGTGGATTGATAGCAATAGTAGCTCCAGAATTCTTGAATTTAGACAGGTTGTTGTACTTGACATTCATTGCCATTCCTTCTGTAGTTGGACATTGAGTCATTTTGCTGAAATCCTTTTGTGATTCCTCTTGTAACATTAGAGAGAAAACTTGACTGATAGTAGGAGTAGGTTGCTGATAAGTGGAATTTATATCCACTATTTACCTTCCGTTTGGACTTAAAACGATTGCAAGTTCTCAAGTTTCGCGTTGGTTTGATGTGTTTTCATCTAATTTGTGTAGGTTGCATAGTAGGGTGGCATTGGTGTTGTTGGTGAAGAAATGGTGGTAATCTGTGAGTTTAAAGTAGAAATTACAGGAAGTCCAGGGCATGAGAACTCAGGAATTTGAGCACAATGCGCATACTTCACTGTTTTGGCCATAACTGGAGTTCCAGACATCGGAATTGGGCGATTCAAAAGCCCACGCGAAGAGGAGAGGAAGCTCTACAGCTGGGCAGGGGGCACCAGGCGCTGGGGCGCAGCTGGAGGCGCTGGGGCGCAGCAGGGAGTGCTCTTGCGCGATTTCTAGCGCTCTAGCGCGACTGCTGTGCTGTTGGTGTAGCGCTGGAGCGCGGTTCTGTGGCGCAGGAGCGCAGCTAGCCTACTGGAATAAATTTCATAGCTGTTGCCTTAGACTTATTTCCTGAACATTTTATTTATTTTCGGGTCAATTGTTTATGGGCCCATTTTTATTAGGGCAACAACTAAACTTAATATGTAATATCTTAGGTTCTAAAAACAGAGTAGAGCATGAGGATAACTATCATCAACAATTTTTATTATTTCGAGTAATAATTTTTAGGGTTCTTCAAGCTCGTGACAAGCAAGAAGGCCTTCTTCTGTATTTTCTCTTCTACATTTTGGGATTAATTTTCTATCTCATTTCTCTTCTACTATTAATTATTTCTCTCTCTATTATTATATGTTTTATTTTAGAATCATGCTTTCTTTAGAACCCATGATGGTGATTAGTTTAATTATGAACTAAATCATTATCATGGGGTTCCAATGGATTTGATTACGTAATTATTGTGTTTGACACATGATCGATATTGGGTGTTTTAATTGCGATACTCTAATATGGTTTGATTTAATTGATAGATGTGTAGCTAGCATCTAAATTATTAATCCTTGATGATTGCGAAAGTGGATTCTAGGATTGAGAATATGCCATATTAGCATGGGTTCATGAATTAATTGTTTATTCTTGATTAGTAGCGTGATTTTAACCATCTCATGTTGCCCCATGTAATTATAAAAGATAACTTGTGCTTAAACCAATTGTGTTTCCAGATTGTATAGACATATATGATTTGAGCGTAATGTGGTGTCCTCTTGATTTCTATCTCTTGTGGATATTGAGTGGTTTGATACGAGTGTACTGAAAGGTAGCTCGTATTATTGTCGTGTTATCTGATTAATTATCATGTTATCACTTATGTCGATTTATTATGTCAACCTTTAGCGAAGTTGATGAAGTTGGAACCCCATGCCTTCTCATATTAAGAACTCTTTTGTAATTTACTTGCACTTAGTTAATTAAAATAGTTTAAACAAAAACCCAATTTGTTAATTGTTCAAGCATTAAGAAGTAATCATACACTGTTGCATACGCACTAAAATTGGCATTACACCTAGTCTCTGCGGAACGAATCTTATTTATCACTTGCTATTTGTGATCGCGTATACTTGCGTGTTTACGAGTCAACAGTTGCATCATTAACAGTTGTCCTCTAACAGCAGTGAATTGGTCATTTAGCCCCATAAGAAATTGAATCAGCTTAAGCATATCTTCAAATTTCTCAAGTTTCTTAGCATTATCACAAGTACAGTTAGTAGAAACACAAGTGCATTTGGGCATAGGGTTGAGATTATCAATCTCAGCAATCAGTGTTCGAAACTTAGTGAAATACGCAGTAATATTCATAGATCCTTGAGTTAATGAGCACAAATCCTTACGTAAATGAAAAACTCTAGGCATATTAGACTGAGAAAATCTGACTGCTAAATCGTCCCAAATCTCTTTAGCAGTAGCAAAGTATGAACGCTGTTTCTAATTTCAACAGTCATTGAGTTAAGTAGCCATGAAAGGACCATATCATTACAACGAGACCACACAGCAAACTGATTAGAGGTAGGTAAGGGTTTGGGCAAGGTTCCATCAATCATACCTAGCTTCATTTTAGCAGAGAGAGTAATCGAAACAGATCGACTCCATTGATAATAATTTTGATCGGTAAGCAGTTGATTAACAAGAGGAATACCTGGATTATCAGAGGTTTGTATGTAATATGGATGATTTGAGTCAATCACACTTGATACAGCAGTAGATGTGTTTGACCCAGTTCCAGCAGCTACAGTAGCCATAGTAGTAGAGTATCGATAACGATTCTCAGATTACAGTAAATATATAAGTATGTGTATATATATATATATATCGTACGATTTAGATCGAAGAGAAAGGTGCAGCGGAATAGATTGAAAAGTAGATGAGTGAAGATGAGTTTGAAATCAGAGTTTTCATGGAGGCTCTGATACCATGTCAATCAGGTAGGTGGAGAAGAAGAATATAAGAACCAATCATTTTATTGAATAACGGAATAAAAGTTGTTACATAACAGAGAGAATCTTCTATTACTATATATAATAGGACAACACAAGGGCAAAATTTGCCATTTTAATGGGTGTGAAATTACAATTTTACCCTTATTTTTTTAAAAATTACAAAAATGTCATCCTTTAATAATTATGTAAAAACTAATGAAATTATGCTTGTGTTGAGATTCGAACCACTAACCTATTCACTCTCAAACTCATGCATTAACCAATTGTGCTATGATTGATTTTGAGCTTTGCTTAAAAATCCTATAACATAAACCACATGCCTTCCTTTAATAATTATGTAAAAACTAAAAAAATTATGCTTTTGTTGGGATTTGAACCACTAACCTATTCAATCTCAAACTCATGCCTTAACCAATTGTGCTACGAATAATTTTGAGCTATGTTTAAAAATCATATAACATAAACCACCTCTCTTCTCTTTTTATCTCATCCTTTTTTTAGTAAATGAAATGTTGTTCATATTAATTCTAAAATATTGGATAGATAAAATTATAAAAAATATTTTAATCGACTGAGAATACTCTATAATTCTCTTTTATCATTTTAAATAATTGATATAGAAAAAAACTAGATTATACATAATGTAACCGAGTCCAAAAAGAAAAAAGATTTATTTACATACGTTCCATCATACATAATTAATAATTGCATCACATAACTTTTACGTATATAAAATTTTAAATATGTGACTCATATTAGAGAGTTTTGGTCGACCAACTATTCTTTCAACGATTTAAATATATGATTGGTCTAAATACATAAATATTTAAATATATACAAAAAATAATTGAAATTATGTTGTAAAAAAAAAGGTGAAAACTCTAAAAAGATGATCTATGTTATATATAAAAAATAATATAATTAACATTCACATTAAATTAAAAAAGATATAAATTTTTGAATCATAAATATTACAAAAGTACAATAATTATTTAAAATGATCAATTAGATTATAACTCGACTATAAAGTTGGTACATACATATGAATTTTATATAATATAATATATAATGGTTGAGTTATAACATATATTTAGATTTTAGATTTCATATGCACGGGTCATTAAGGTTGTCATATTTTTTATCGATTGAAATATTTTAAAAAAAATTTAAATTGATCTAAAAAAACAATTCAAAATTATAATATAAAAAATAATTGAATTTACCCAATTTTTTATTGAACTTCTATATAGTGTAATAAATATTAGACTAAAACTAAACATTTAAATTTAAAAATGTATAAATTTATATGTTTAGAAAAAATGATTGAGACAAGCAAAAGGTAAGGATGACTTTTATTAAATATTAAGAGATTTGTAATATGTCTCAAAATCTATTCTTACATTATTTATCCAAATTTTATGAAATTTAATCAAATTATAAAATATTTGGTTCAAAAAATTGGTATGCAATAGTACAAAATAACTATAAAAATATTTGATGGATCGAAATCTTAACTTTTATCATATTTTTAATTACAAAAGAGAAATTAGTTGAGTGCCCGTGCCTTGCATTAAACTTCAACACAAGGGCAAAGATTACCATTTTAATGGTTGTGAAGTTACTATTTTATCCCTATAGTTTTAAAAATTACAAAAATGTCATCCTTTAATAATTATGTAAAAATAGTGAAATTAAGTTAGTGTTGGGAATTGAAGCACTGACCTTCTCCCATCAAACTTATGACATAACCAACTATGCTACACTTAGTTTTGAGTTTTGTTTAAAAATCATATAAGATAAACCACATTTTCTCTTCGTGTCACATCCTTTTCTATTTTTTATTTTTGAGTAAATGAAATGTTGGTTTATATTATTTCTAGAAAACTGGATGATATAAACTTATAAAAAAAATATTCTAATCGATTGAGCATACTTGACAATTCTCTTTTGTCATTCTAAATGATTGATGTAAAAAAATAAAATTTTAGATTATATATAAATGTAACCGAGTAAAAAAAAGGGGATTTATTTACATTCAATTCCATGTCGATATTAAATTATTTAAAAAAAGATTTGGTTTTAAGAAATATGTAAATTTTAGTTATCAAATCGTACATAATGAATAATTGCATCAAATAACTTTTAGATACATAAAATTTTAAACATCTGAGTTATATTAGACGATTTTTGTCGACCAACTATTTAGGCTTTCAACGATTTAAATGTATGATTAGTCTAAAAACATAAGAATTTAAACATATAAGAAAAATAATTGAAATTTTGTTAAAAAGATGAGAACTCTAAAAATATGATAACTCGACTATAAAGTATAAAATATGATACATATGAATTTTTATATAATATAGTAAATTGATCAATATAATATATAATGGTTAAATTATAACATATACTTAGATTATTATACAATGAAATCAAGAAATTAATTTTAGATTTCATATAGATGCACGGGTCATTAAAGTCGTTTAATCATATTTTACATCGATTAAAAAATTTGGAAAAATTTAAAGTTGAGTTTAAAAAAATTATTTGAAATTATAATATAAAACATGTTTCAATTCACCCAATTTTTAATTCAACTTCGGAATTGTATAATAAACATTAGACTAAAACTAAATATTTGAGTTTATAATGTATAAATATATATGTTACAAAAAATTGATTGAGAGAACCACAATGATGACTTTTACTCAATATTAAGAAATTTTATAATATGTCTTAAGGTATAGTCTTACATATACGATCAATTATTTACAACAAAATCAAATGAGTTAATAGACGCCTATGTTATACACGGACAATTTTACTAAAATCATTATTTATGTTATAACCAAATGTTCAATTTAAAAAAGTTCATTTCACGTCGTTGAAAACTAAACTAATAATTTAACAATTATAAGTATTCATGCGAATATTATCTTATTGATATTTATCCAAAATCTAAGAAATCTAATGAAATTTTAAAATATATGGTTCAAGAAATTGGTATGCAATATTACCAGGTAATTATAAACATATGAGATAAAATCGAAATTTTAGATTTTATCATATTTTTAATTACAAAATTATCACAATATATGTATACATTTTCAGACGAGAATTTATTTTAGTGCCCGTGCCTTGCACGGGCTTTTACGCTAGTACAAGACCTATATATAGTCCAAACTGATAGCTGTGACAAAGTCAATACAAACATTGACTTGACTATTATTTACTAATATTATTCACAACAGTTTCAATTTATCATTGTGAACATTTAAAGTCAATTGTAAGGAGTTCCATCTTGTTCTTTCTAATCAAAACTCCGCCCTTTTCATAAACAAGGAGAAGTCAATAATCGAACATCAAACTCTTTAGCATTGAAAATGAAACTTATAATAGGATTCATTTAGAAATGGGGAAAAAAATGGAGAAGCAAGGAGTCGCACCTTGAACCTTGGTTTTGCTGGAAACGTTTTGTCTTGGGATGAAAATAATCTCCTCTACCAATTGAGCTACTTCCCCAACAATATTTCATATAAATTTTCGCTTTCTATAGTAATGAACAATAAATATACACGTACACCCAGGATAAGAAGACACTCCGAGTTAGAAAAATGTAGGAACTAGTAGTAACTTAACAATCACGGTCTTGAACAAGCATTTTTAAGTAGTAGTAAAGAAACCCACCTAAATGCGTTCTTGTCAAAATTGAGATTTTAACAAAGCACAAAAAATGAGAATGTGCATGTCATGAGTCCATAGAGAGATTTGGGCCCATCACAAACTATCAGATTCTACTATTTCTAGGAAAGTTAGTGAATCACCAGAAGGGTAAACAACTAATTAGCCGTGAAACTGTCTCGCGTAATCAATGCAATTCTGGACTTAATTTTAGACAGCCTCCAAAATGTTCAGTTGCAAGAGCTTTGTAATGTCATCAGCTTTTGCTGCACACTGTGATAACTTATAACGTAGTTTAGTGCCCTCCGGGGTAGAAAGCAGGTTTATTGCCGAACATATAATGTAACAAAGGGACATGATTATAGAACGTTACTAAGTTTCGGTCCAAATTTAAAGCCCCAGCCCCGCCAGCCCCCCCCCCCCCCCCCCTCCCCCTCCCCCTCCCCCTCCCCCTCCCCCTCCCCCTCCCGCTTCTTTTGCTTCAGATGTGTTCCCAGCAACCTGTAGATCTCTTTACTGTTCCACTTGTTTATTTTAATTAATTTACATGCAAGGTCGAAACAAAATTATTTGAGGCATTCGAGTCTGCAAATAAATGATGCTACGCGTCGATACTCTTGCAAGCAGAAAACAATTATCAACTTAAAGATTTTGAAGTAAAAAAAAATGGTATTCGATCGAGCTAAATGTAGAAAAATGATTGAAAGCTGAAAAAACTCATAAATTTATGGATCTAGATAAAAAAAACTGTTGACCGAAACTTTTATTTTATAATATACATGCAGAAATATCTGAAGAATATTAGCCTTATATATTTTGGCCCTTTAAATATACTTGAGCAAATATCTCAGTCTTTACCTCGGTTTGTCCAGTTTCCGGTTGGTCCCGATGTTTGGTCGAGAGATGATGTTCTTTGGTCTGATAAATAGATGTGTCGGAGAGTTAAGCTTATTTCGAAAAAATAAGTACTTATTTTTTTAAAAAATAGTACTTGTGGAAGTATTTATTTTTTCGAAATAAGCTAAAACCAACACTCTGGCAAATGTTATGTTTGGCTTGACTTGATTTTGTAAAATTCTTGTTTGTCCATTGAAAAGTGTTAGCAAAAATGCCCTTAATTTTTTTAAAATCCCAAATAAATTATGTTTCAGAACTCTTCTTTCTGATCCCACAATCCTTTTACAATATTGAAGTTTGGTTTAGGTAATGAAATGGTAAGAACAACTGAACAAGAAGGTTCAATTTTTTATTCAGACATGAATCTTCTTGTTCAACCACATCAATCCATTGAGTACGTGGAAAGGTTTGTTTCTGAAAAATTGACTGAATCATTTGAATTACGGCAATGCAATATTAAACTGTTTGATGAAAATCGTGTAACTAGAACAAAACGGTGCTCCTCTTGGTGGTTAAGAATATAACGTTATATTTGGTGGGAAAGAAATGACGATAAAATTTTGCAGGAAGATAAGATTGAGGGACAAAAAATTAAAAGAGAGAACACAAAGTATTTAGTGGGATTACACAAAGTATTCATAACGAACTTTAATTTAAATTTGTATGAATGATTTGGAGAAATGTAAAGAATTGTGAATATTTCACAAAATAGTACGAATTTCGAATTTAGATGAATTTATAGTGTAAAAGGAGATTCCAGGAAGATAAAAAAAAACTGACTTCAAGAGGAGTTTGGCAGATAAGTAGTCAATAAGTAACATATGATAGTTTGGTATATGTCTTACACAGAAAGACAGACATCAGAAAGTGGGCAACTAATAACTAATATGGGATGATGTTATGTTACTGTGACAGGGTCCATCATTAAAACCTTTAGATTTCAACAATGTCATGATTCATGAACAAACATTCCAAGTTAGAAGCCCTTATCAATCATAAAAGCCAGATGGATGGAGAATTTACCAAAATAATGCAAGAACGTAGGACCAGTGTGGAAAGCATAGCATAGGCAAACTTCAACATGGTCTGGATTATTTGGTACCAGAAAAACATAATTTTGAGATCACTGTCTGGAACAAGAATTTCAAGGTAATAGATGAAAAACACTTGAGTGCAATCCCAGCAAATATTGAGACTTTAAGAAAGCATAAAAAGGAGTTGTGCCAGTGTCACAAGTCCATGTAGCAATTTGGCTTGATTCTTCTGCATGGGAACGTAAATAAAAAAAAAAAGATGAAACAATTGAACGTTTAATTTGATGATGCCTAAAGTAATTTGGATCCCCTGATTTGAGTTTTGTCAATGACAATCATCAGGTCCTCACAAGGGATACCAATAATTAGTTAGCCGGAAAACAGTAATGTGTAGTTGAAACGAGGCAGGGTAATAGCATTTGGTATGTGGGAAAGCCACACAGAAGTGTTCCACATTCAATCTAAAATATGACAATTCCTACCAATGTAATCATCAACTACAAACAACCAAGCACCATGTGTTTCAAAGCATTTGCTGCATAAGTTACATCTTTATATTACTGACATGTAGACTGAAGAAACGGTAGACTGAAGAAACGGTATAGGAGAGATTACAGTGCAATCTTAGAACATTGGGTATTTTATAGACAATTTTAAACAAAGGAAGTAACTGATGTAAAAAAAATCCCAAGTTCTTATTACCTATCACAATTACATACCACACACCAAAACCCAATAGCCAGAAACTGAAAGTATATTTAAAAAAAAAAGAATTCAAAGACAAACCAAACGTTTCCCTGAAAAGAATATCATCAAGTTCCACCACTCACCTGCTAGGGCTGTGAAGTTCTAACTTGTTGCTTGATGCTGTATGCTGGAAGCTGAGCAGTAGTTTCAGGTGCGGCAGAGGTCATAGTCTGGTATTGAGCAGCCATTTGGGGTGCAGCAGAGGTCATGGTCTGGTATTGAGCAGCCATTTGTGGTGCCATGGGCTGAGCATAGTATACATGTGGTTGTGGTTGTGTAGGATCAGCAAATTCATAGGCATAACTGGTAGCGGTAGCTGGATTACTTGACTGGGGATGATGAATTTGTGAGAAGCCCACATATTGTGGCCGAGGTTGACCAGAAGGAACCTGAACAACGGAAGCAGCTGCAGTATTTGCTGTTCTGTACAGACTAGCAGGCGCTTCAGATTTAGGGACAGTAGCATTACTGGAAATGGTATATTGACCAGAAGAAGGGGGAGCCATAGCAGCAGAGGGGGCAGCTTGGGGACGGTTAGATGGTGCAGCACCAGCAGCTTCACTATAATCCGCATGTTGCACAGGCATGCTGTATGCTTGGGGCTGTCTAGCAGGCACATAGTACACTGGGTATTGCTGCTCAACTGCAGGATGGTGAGAATGTTGTGGTCTATGTTACTCGGACTCGGCTATAAGTGCCCGACATGGGTACGTGTCCAAGTATCAGACTCGGCAACATTTTGAAAAATGTACATGTTTTTGGCTTAAAATAAGTGTCCAAGTCCGAGTGTCCATGTCCGAGTGTCGAGTGTCCGACACCGGTACTCCAAGATAAAATGAAGAGTCCGAGTAACATAGGTTGTGGTTGCTGGGAAGAATATACAGGATAGTACGCTGGCATTGGCACTGCTCCTACAGGAAGATGTTGGATATACTGTGAACCAGCACGGATGAACTGAGGTTGCTGCAACTGTGGATGATGCTGGGGATCAAATTGGGTTGGCAACAAATACCCAGAGTCTTGATATTGTTGTTGCATTTGAATTCTTGAATCAGTGATCTTCTGCTCAACAGGATTAGAAGTAACCCTACTTTGAACAGGTGCATATTGAACATTGGGGTCTTGATACATCATAGGCCTTTGGCGAGTCAACGGGTTTGTAATGCTACCATCACTACACAATTAAAAAAAACAACAGCTCAAATGTTAGCAGTTCTGAGACTGTCATACATACAAACATGATGCACCACGTAACTTAAATCTATTAAAATGTTACAACTTGAAACATCAGCTTGCACAAGCATTTAGGCAACCTAGCGTAATCTAGAAATAATGACTACAATCTAAGAAGCAAGGATACGGGTGCGTAGTGCGGGGATACATGGATTTGGCAAATAAAATAATATGGGGATTCGGGTGCGGGGGGATACGGCACATATATTAATATTATAGATATATATTTGATATTACGAATGTTGAAATCCATTAACAAAACTAGTGACATATTCAAATTGAATCAGATACATGATGTAAGCATCTAAAACACAAGAATTTATATCAAAATCACTTATGTGTGTAGTACAGATTGTAAAAAAGATGAACTTTAATTGAAAATTTTGAGCATACGAGTATCCCCATGAATCCGTGTATCCGATACGGGAGTGCGTGGGGATTCGTTGGGTGACCGAAGAATCCCTGCTTTCTAGCAATTAATCCGTTAAAAACCTAGTTAAGCATATAGGCACATAATTAACACATTTAACCTAATCCCCGGGTACCGTTAAGCATATAGGCACATAATTAAAACATTTAACCTAATCCCCGAGTACCGTAAACTAGCAAATCAAACATTTAAGCTAGTTCGATACTAAAATTACAACATTTTAATCCAAAAGCTACAACTAATCTACCTCAATCATCAAATAATTCAATTCAAGCAACAAAATATAACATTTGATTTAAACTTTAAAGCACTTCAGGTACCTCGAAACAGAATCAGGAGAAGCCAAATCCCGACCGCCTCCACCACTCATTTTCTGATTCAACTGTGAATTCAGCACCTGAGCCTGCTGCTGTTGTTGCAACTGTCTCCTATACCCCGTCCCACCATGCTCCGACTTCTCATCATCAGACAAACCCTTTCCGACATTCTCCCCAACAACCTTTTCAATACTCACATTTCCATCCACAGAACCCTTCCCAACATCACTCCCCGCAAACCCCCCTTCCTCCACCTTCCCATTCCCATTTCCCCCAACATTCTCCTCTCCCACCTTCAACTCCTTAACCCTAACCGGAGCCAAATGCACATCCGACCCAAAACTCGAATTCCTATCCAACGACTCAACACCCGAAAACCCATCCACATTCTTCCCAAATTTCCCAACCCCATCATCATCATTCAACCCTAACAAAGAATTAACCGAATTCGAGCCCGATAAACCCCCAACACTACTCCCCCCATTCAAAGCATTCAAAAACCAATCCTCCGACTTAATCTCACTCCCAAACAAACTCCCAATACTCGAACCACTCAACTCCATCTTAACCGGAAACAAAAACAACCTAATCCTACTCCCTTTCCCACCCAAATTCCCCGAATTCAACCGATCATACTCCTCCACCATATTCTCCAAATCCTCATCCGTCGTAATAGATATCAACGAATCAAGATCCTCACTCGGTAACTGATAACTTCCTACACCAATTCCAACACTTTTCGAGATTTTGCCAATCAAATCAACCAACGAAGCGCTTCGATCAACGACAACTATACGAGTATCACCACCAACATAACATAGAGATTTGTCGTGCGGGCGAGGGACTATGTGGCCACCGAAGCTACACATGAGGCGTAATTTGGGAGGTGAGTTGGTGGGTGGGTTTGACTCGGAGAGGGGTTTTGAAAGAGGGGACGAGTTGAGTGACTCAGTGGGTTGGGGTGTGGTGGTCGGAGGTGGGTCCATGGTGGCGCAGGTGGGAGGCTAGTACGGTGGAGGTATGGGGAAGGAAGGATGATGTTGTTAGGAATCTGCCCCATTCCCTGCGAATGCGGAAGCGATTTGTTAAATATGTGCGCTTAGATCCCACAAATATACGTGATAGTAATGAAGCAACAAACCAACAATACAGTAAAAGAGACAAGAGATTTAACGTGGTTCGGCCCAGCCTACATCCACAAGAGTAACAACTTCACACTAGATAAAAGAGATTACAATATCCGGGTATCCGGCCCCTTGAATTTCATACAAAAATTCAGCCCTACAACACCTATTATGTATATCCCCAACTCACTGAAGTGTTTATTTCAAAACCTCCCCCTATCACTGTTTCCCGACAACCTTTCCTTCTCTCCCTCTCCCAACCTGGACAGTGCCACACAACCTGATAGAAAGACCCCTGCAGCGGGACCACCTCCGATGGCTGCAGTCAAACCCAAGTATCCTAAGGAATAGTTTAGGCACGAGGACCTTCTATCCCGACACTTCCTGAAAGCGGGCTAAACCGGCTTTCCTACTAGACGGACTATCTAGCAGCTATAGAGAGAGAAGAGAGAATTAAGGTGTAAATATTATGAATGAGGAGAGGGGTATTTATAGGATGAAATGGGGTGGTTGGTGAGTGTGAATTTGGTGAGGTTTGGCAAGAAATTAGGTTGCCTAACAATCTCCCCCTCTTTCCAAACTCACAGCTCTTCACTTGCACTCCATACCTGTGCCCTGTTGGCACAACTCCAACTTTTCCTCGATCCGTATCATTCCCTATGACAAAACTCCCCCCGAGTCCAAGACTCCAAACTATACCCTAGTTTGCACATTCATTCTCGAATGCCCACTTGCTATACGCACAAGTGTACCATTGACCTCTATTTGTCCAACTACATACATGTGAAGCAATCTGTTGTATACACATATACTCACTTGATTCACGTCGGCCAATCCCATATGTAGTCCATCACACACGCAAGTGTGACCATCACACACACAAGTGTGACCATCGATCTTTCATTTACTCCTCAACTGCATATCAAACAAATCAATCTGTTGCATGGTTCACTGCTCACTTGATTCGTGTTGATCGATGCCCATATGCTGCTGCAACACACCAACTACTCGTTGATGTCGTGGAAGCCCTTCGACCAAGCATCCATCCCAGCAGTCTTTGCACCATCGTCTAGACTGGAAGGCGATACAACCGCTGCAGTATCCTTCAAGTCACTCTTCCCTCGTGCACGAGATAACCAGATTTTCGAAGTTCCAGTACGTTCTGGCCACGTACTAATCAGACGATATATTCCCCCACGTAGCTCTCCCTTCATCCGAACCACACGACCTCTTTTGATATTCATAGCTCCCCCCACTACAGAGCATCTGTAGCCTTCTGAAGCTAACCGACCGATAGATATTAGATTCTTCCTCAGCTTAGGCACATATCTTACCCCGTTCAAGCTACGAACTATTCCATCGAACATTTTGATTTTCACAATTCCAATCCCCTTGATCTCACAAGTAGATCCATCAGCCAAAGAAACTGTTTCATTCTTTGTATCTTGGAATTTGTCAAAATGCTCCCTCTCGGAACATACATGGTAAGATGACCCTGAGTCTAATATCCATTCTCCTGGAGAACTAGTGCCTCGATTGAAGACGGTGCAAACATCTTCACAATCGAGAGTAACCACAGCCAATGATGCATCTGGATCCTTCTTATTAAGCGGACAATTTGACCTATTATGACCCCACTCCTTGCAACCAAAGCACTGCATGCCCTTTTCACTGTATCTGGATTTACCCCTGCTATTGGTAGATCCTCTCACAGCACCCCTTCCACTATTATTTTGACTACGCAAAGCCAAAACTGTCATTCCGTCCTTGTCACCATCCTGGTTCTTCCTTCCATCATTTGACAAAAGTGCTGACTGAACCTCCTCCATTTTTAACGTGTCCTTTCCGTACAAAATGGTTGTGACCAAATGATCGAATGACTCCGGAAGCGAAGTAAGAAGAATAAGGGCCTTATCTTCTTCCTCCAATTTTACATCAACCTTTTCAAGTTGATCAACAATACCATTAAACACATTCATGTGCTCAATAACATTGCCTTGAGCTGCCATCTTCAGCTTGTATAACTTGCGCTTCAGATTTAATTTTGTAGTCAAGTTCTTCCCGAGATACAATGTCTCCAACTTTGACCATAATTCCTTCGGCGTGCTTTCGTCAACAACATTATTGATAATGTTATCAGCAATGCATAGTCTGATGGTACTCATGCATTGCGACTCAGCATCCTCCCAATCTTCATCGCTCATCTTTGTTGGTTTTCCCTCCTTCCCCTTTAAAGCCCTTGCTAGCTTCTGTTGGGTTAGGATATCCTTTACCCTTCTCTGCCAAAGAGTAAAACTTCCTTTACCATCATATGGAGTCACCTTGAATCCTCCAATACTTGCCATGATCTCCGTTTGCACACACAAAGCAATCCAAACAACTAAATCAATTGGCCAGGTAAGTGTAAGAAACAGTGGGAGCACTTCCGTCGAAACGGCGCCAAATTAGACAACCACTTTTCTTAACGACTTTCCTTCGACACCAATAATTTAGACACAACTAGCTCTGATGCCAACTGTTAGGAATCTGCCCGATTCCCTGCGGAAGCGATTTGGTAAATATGTGCGCTTAGATCCCACAAATATACGTGATAGTAATGAAGCAACAAACCAACAATACAGTAAAAGAGACAAGAGATTTAACGTGGTTCGGCCCAGCCTACATCCACAAGAGTAACAACTTCACACTAGATAAAAGAGATTACAATATCCGGGTATCCGGCCCCTTGAATTTCATACAAAAATTCAGCCTTATAACACCTATTATGTATATCCCCAACTCACTGAAGTGTTTATCTCAAAACCTCCCCCTATCACTGTTTCCCGACAACCTTTCCTTCTCTCCCTCTCCCAACCCGGACAGTGCCACACAACCTGATAGAAAGACCCCTGCAGCGGGACCACCTCCGATGGCTGCAGTCAAACCCAAGTATCCTAAGGAATAGTTTAGGCACGAGGACCTTCTATCCCGACACTTCCTGAAAGCGGGCTAAACCGGCTTTCCTACTAGACGGACTATCTAGCAGCTATAGAGAGAGAAGAGAGAATTAAGGTGTAAATATTATGAATGAGGAGAGGGGTATTTATAGGATGAAATGGGGTGGTTGGTGAGTGTGAATTTGGTGAGGTTTGGCAAGAAATTAGGTTGCCTAACAGCTGTGTTAAGTGTTTTATATTAAGTCAAGTCCAGCTGTTTCCTCTCTCGTTTTGACTTGCGATTATTTTAGGGTGATGCTAAATGCAGTAATATTTTACTTTAGGCAGTAGTGAGCAATTACCAGTAAGTCCTTATATATGTATTAATTGGCTGGCTTGGTCACCTATTGGCTATTGAATGGCTATTGAATGATGTTTGACCACTAGACCTGGCAAATCGGGTAAACGGATCGGTTTCGGATCGGATCTGCTTCGGATCGGATCCACTTTCGGTTAAGTTACTATTTAGAGCCTGTTCGGTTCGGATCGAATATGATTCGGTTCGGATCTACTTTCGGTTAAGGTACTATTTAGAGCATGTTCGGTTCGGATCAGATCTGATTCGGTTCGGGTAAAATTCGAATTAAAATCAAATAAATTTTGGATTAAAATCGGATCAAATTAGGTTCGGTTCTCTTTTGGATTTTTACTGTTCGGATCGGATTTTGTTCGGATGTAAGAACAATCGGTTCGGATCGGATTGTCGAGATATATCTAATTTTGGATGTACCCAAATTTTCCAAAAACCAAAAAATTATTTTGGCTTGAGATTTTAGCAATGAACAACTAAATTGACTAGTACTAGTAACTAGTGCTTTGTTACGGCTTTTTGTTTCGTTTTAAAAAAAATATTTCTCGACGATCCAACTGTCGGATGTCAAAATATATCTAATTTAGTGATATTCGAAAATTTTCAAAAATAAATTATTTTGGTTGGAAATATTTGTAGTCAACTACCGAATTGACTAGTACTCGTAACTAGTGTTTTGTCACGGATTGTTATTCATATTTTTAAAAAATATTTCTCGACGATCCAACCGTACGGATCTCAAGATATATCTAATCTAGTAATATTCTCAAATTTTCATAAAATAAAAATTAATTTGGTTGAAGATCTTAGTAGTCAACTACCAAATTGACTAGTACTCGTAACTAGTGTTTTGTCACGGATTGTTATTCTATTTTTAAAAATTAATTCTCGACGATCCAACCGTACGGATCTCATGATATATCAAATCTAGTGATATTCCCAATTTTCAAAAAATAAAAAATTAATTTGGTTGGAGATCTTAGTAGTCAACTACCGAATTGACTAGTACTCGTAACTAGTGCTTTGTCACGGATTGTTGATTCTATGTTTTAAAAAATATATCTCGACGATCCAACCGTACGGAACTCAAGATATATCTAATTTAGTGATATACCATAATTTTCAAAAAATAAAAAAATTAATTTGGTTGGATATCTTAGTAGTCAACTACCGAATTGACTAGTACTCGTAACTAGTGCTTTGTCACGGATTGTTGATTCTATTTTTTCAAAATTATTTCTCGACGATCCAACCGTACGGATCTCAAGATATATCTAATATATTGATATTCTCAAATTTTTAAAAAATAAAAAATTAATTTGGTTGGAGATTTTAGTAGTCAACTATTGAATTGACTAGTACTCGTAATTAGTGCTTTGTCACGGATTGTTGTTTCTATTTTTTACAAATAATTTCTCGACGATCCAACCGTACGGATCTGAAGATATATCTAATCTAGTGATATTACCAAATTTTAAAAAAATAAAAAAATTAATTTGGTTGGAGACCTTAGTAGTCAACTATCGAATTGACTAGTACTCGTAACTAGTTCTTTGTCACGGATTGTTGATTCTATTTTTAAAAACATATATCTCGACGATCCAACCGTATGAATCTCAAGATATATCTAATTTATTGATATTCCCAAATTTTCAAAAAATTAAAAATTAATTTGTTTGGAGATCTTAATAATCAACTACCGAATGGACTAGTACTGGTAACTAGTGCTTTGTCACGGATGGTTGATTCTATTTTTTAAAAATTATTTCTCGACGATCCAACCGTACGGATCTCAAGATATATCTAATCTAGTGATATTCCCAAATTTTTAAAAAATAAAATATTAATTTGGTTGGAGATCTTAGTAATCAACTATCGAATTGACTAATACTCGTAACTATTGTTTTGTCACGGATTGTTGATTTTATTTTTTTAAAATTATTTCTCGACGATCCGACCGTACGGATGTCAAGATATATCTAATTTAGTGATATTTCCAAATTTTACAAAAAATAAAAAATATTTTTTAAAAAAATACATGTGTTGAAATTTATTAAATAAGACCGAATATGTCAAAATTAGATACATCACTTATATAACGCTTCCATAAGCGCTATGGAAGTGAATGCACTCACTTAGACAACGCTATATAAGTGAATGCACTTTAATTTCTGCCCAGAATATGCAGAATTTATTTATTTATTTATTTATTTTTTTGCTAATTATGTGCAGAATTTATTAATTTATATTTGCAAATTGAATTAAAATATTATTCAATACAAAATATCGTATGCAATATTCAATGACAATAATAAATATATAGCAAATCAGAAAATATAAAAATTGACAAAACTAAACAAATAAAGGTCAAGAAAATATTAATTTATATAAATATATTTTATCGGATATTTTTCGATTCAGTTATTTTTAGTTTCGGATTTACATCGGATTCAAGTCATATTCGGTTCAGGTAAATTTTTATTCGGATTTGATCGGTTCTGATTACAATCGGATACATGGTCATCATTGGATACAGTATTTCTGATAATTTTTGGTTAAATTTCCGGTTCGGTTAATTTTCGGATCGGGTCAAATCGGTTTTCGGATCGTTATCGGATTTGATTAAATTGAACCGGTTTCGGTTCGGATTCAGATTGTTTCGATTTCGGATACAATTTCGGATAATCTATTTCGAATACAATTTCGGATTCGGTTCCACATATTTCGGTTCGGTTTTTCGGATACAGACCCATTTTGCCAGGTCTATTGACCACCGATTAAGTTACCAATGATAGTGCACGCCAAGGTTGATCTTTTAATTTCCAAATTTGTTTTTTCAGTTTTGTTACGTTTGTGATAATAAATTTTATTATGTAAGTATGTATATATTATTTTACATCCGTGTTATGTATAAATTATTTTTATTATATATATATATATATAATTCTAAGAATTAAATATTTTTAAATATATATTTGAATTAAATTAATTATGCATTATGTTTCAGTAAAATAATTTTTTATTAATTAGAGGGTAATATTAAAAATCCTAGAAATGTGTTATATTAGAATAATTTTTAAAAAATAAATTCGTTTGTTGAGAAGTATTCTCAAATTAGGTACGAGTTTTTCTCCATTCCAATGGCATACATGGTTGAGAACATAAAATTTAAAACCCATTTCACAAACCAAACTACCCCTAAATATATATATTTTTTTTTTGAAAAAATATATATTTTATGTTAAAATAGTTAATATCTTTTAATTAGAATTTTTTTTGTAAAATACTTAAATTTTTTTAAATAAGTAAATCACAAAAATATAAATATAAATGTGTATAATAAGTAGGTTCAAGTACAAAATCTATATAACTACATATGTATATGCCAAGTATTAAAATTGAAACTATAATAAATAGACCAAAATATTATATTTAAGTGTCAAAACTCCATATTAATAAAATAATTATTAACATAAAAATTTAAATTTATAGATGGTGTGCCAACTGACTATTAAATTTTCATTATTTCGTATATACCACAAACTTATTATCGTGCATTGCACTTTCTTTATTATTATATTAGATCAAATATAGTTTTGATAAAATAATATATAAATATATTTTATTTATGTTTGGAACTAACAAAATAAGTATTTAATTTAATTCCCAAAAAAAGCCCAAAAATGATAAATTGGTTTTTTTAAAATTCAAAGTTAACTATGTAATTTATAATTTTATTAAGCAAAAAATTAATTTATCTGATAATTTGTATCAAGTTTAACATTAACTAAAAAACACCACATACATTCAATAATGCATTCAATGAACCAAAATTGATAAATTTATTATTTAAAATTAATAAATACTAGCTTAAAACCCGTGCAATGCACGGATTTCTTTTGATATGTTATAAATTTTATTTTACTTTATAATTATTTTCTTATATAATCAATAAATTTAAAAATTACTTTAATATTAATTTAATAAAATTTGAAGTAAATTTAATAAATGATTTGCATGATTTAAAATTTATAAAATAAAATTTTAAGTTAAATATATCGTTGACGGAATTTGAACTATGAATATTTAGTAAATTAATTTAATCATTAAATATATCTTATAATTACATCTAACGGTTCTTATTAATTACTAAAAATCTAAAAGTAATATGGTGTCATATTTTTTGGGTATACATTAATGATTGTAAATTTATGTTTTAAATTAAAAGGTAGTATATTTAATTAGAAAAAAAATATTAATGATTGGAAGATTATGATTGCAAAATTATGTTTTAAATTAAAAGGTAATGTGTTTTAATTAAAAAAAAATATTAATGATTGAAAGATACGATATTTTAGGTACACATAAAGGATAATATGTTCTATTAAAAATAAATGTCTTTTAAATTGATTGAAAGATAAGATATTTTTGGTATTTATTAAAAATTAGTTAATAATGCAATTATGTTTTTATATAATTACCAATTTATTGATTTTTTAAATTTTAATCTAACATAATTTAATATACTCATATTTACGTATTATACTAATATTTTCTTATTATGAACAATGTACATGGATTTTTAAAATATTTTATTAATAATTGAAAATATGGTGTGATATTTTTGGATATATATTATTGATTGTAAGATTAGTTTTAAATAAAAAAGGTAACGTATTTTAATTAGAAATAAAATATTAATGATTTAAAGATATGATACAATTGATGTTTTTATAAGAGGTAATATATTGAATTAAAAGTAAATGTGAAAATGGCAATGACTAATTACCATTAATTATATTATGTAATTATTTATTTTAGGTGTTATATTTTTCTTGAAAATTATGATTTTTGAGTATATATTAATGATTGAAAGATTTGTTTTAAATTAAAAAGGTAACGTGTTTTAATTCGAAGGGAAATATTAATGATCCGAAGATACGACAGGATTGATTTTTTAGGTGTTTATAAAAGGTAATATCTTCAACTAAAAGTAAATGTGAAAAAGACAATCAAATAATTACCATTAAGTATATTACACTATTATTTATTTTAGGTGTATTTATTTTTCTTTATAATGAAGGGTAAATAAGTAAATTCACGTAGTACAAAAAAAATTGTACCAAAACTTTTAATGTTTCGGCTTTTATAATTTTTTTAATTTTAATTTGATATAATTTAATATACTCATGTTTACGAATTATACTAATTGTTTCATACCTTTTTATTTCAGGTGTTATATTATTTTTTTGAAAATTATGGAGTAAATATTAATGATCGGAAGGTATGATACGATTGATGTTTTTAGGTGTTTATAAGAGGTAATATCTTCAACTAAAAATAAATGTGAAAATGGCAATCGACTAATTACCATTATTTCTATTATGTTATTATTTATTTTAGGAGCACTTATTTTTTTATAATGAAGGGTAAATATTTTTAGGTGTTTATAAAAGGTAATATCTTCAACTAAAAATAAATGTGAAAAAGGCAATCGACTAATTATCATTATTTCTATTATGTTATTATTTATTTTAGGAGTATTTATTTTTCTTTATAATGAAGGGTAAATAAGTAAATTCACTCAGTACCAAAAAATAGGTACCAAAACTTTCAATGTTTCGGAATTTATATAATAGTATAGATTAATAATTTGTTTAAGTTAATATATGTAGAAACCTAAATAATGCATTGAATGAACCAAATTTTTTGTATTGTACTTCGAAAGAATCAATCGCGTGCATGTCAGTATGTCACTAATACTGATAGAGTAGTATTATTGTTATTGTTAACTTAATAATCAGTCAAACATCATTTATTATGTTATTAGGCCAATTAATACATATAAGGACTTATTGGTAATTGCTCATTACTGTATGAAGTAAAATATTACTGCATTTAGCAACTATGTTATTTTATTCTCTCTTCTTTTATTAGAATTATTATTACTCAAAAACATTAAATTTGTTTTCCATATATTATATTTATAAACGAAACTTACTCAGTTATAATACCACTCAAAGTGGTGGTGTCTGAGGAGGGTAGATATACGCAAACCATGTCCCTATACAATAGGGAAGTTTTGTTTCCGAAGGACTCCCGACCATTACAAATACAGAAAAGAAACCTAATACTCCCTCTGTTTTTTTATGTTCTCTTGACTTTTCTGCACGTACTTTTAAGTGTTTTGACTGCATAGTTAAAATTATTTTTTTTAATTAATTTTTTTTGTGAATTAAAATTTTGATTATATATTTTTATTCAAAAAAAGAAAATTTCAAAATTAACACTTGTTTCCGAAGGACCCCTGAATTAAAGTTTTTATAAAGTTTTTTTAAGTTTTGATTATATATTTTTAAGTGGTATTATATATTTTTATAATACCACTTGTTTCCGAAGGACCCCTGACCATTACAAATACAGAAAAGAAACCTAATACAAACTAAGAAACTAACACACACGCAGGAGTCGAATCCCTGACCTCTCACTACACCATAAACAGCCTACGGTAACACATAAAAAATGTTACAGCAGGTACATTATATGTTACCTTAGGCCCATAAAATAGCTAAGGTAACATTTTTCTGGTGATAGCTCTCAGCATGTTGCCTTAGATGTCTAAGGTAACATTTTTGATCCCTAAGGTAACATTCAGTTTTATGTTACCATAGCTTGCTATAGCAACAAAAGTGAGGTCTACGGCAACTTAATATATATGTTACCTTAGAGACTAGATTTTTTTTAAAAAAATAGTGGTGCCCACAGCAGGGACCACTATGGACCCCACTGCGGGCCCCACTATTTGAGCCACTTTTGTCGGCAACATTATTTGATCTAGTGTAACATTTTTTTTGTTACATCAACTTTTATATAGCAACATTTCAATTAGCTAATGTAACATCTTTTCCATAAAAAAATGAAAGAACCTATACATACATATTATACATCCCAACTTAAATATCATGTTCATTTCTACAAGTAATACACAAAGGTTAAAAAAAACTAGAGAAACAGACAAACTAAAAGCTTTATGCAAATGGATCCATAGAGCAGACCCATCTGCTTTGAGGTTCCATTTCAGAAAATGGAGGCAATGAAGAGTTATCAAAGTAGATATAATATTATCTTCAAAGCTTCTCCTAGGCCTTTGAAGCTGCATCCACAACTTATTCTTGGAGAGAACGTAAATCATTGGCAATGCATAAGAAATCTCTGGCCTCAATGCTATTATCTTCTTATACATTTTTTGCCCAGTCACTGCAGTACCACATAAGAATATCTGGGTATCCGAGTTGTCTGGGGTCTCTTCCTCGATCCATAGAAGTGACAATATAGAAAATGAAACTGGTACATTATTGCCATCAACAGTATAGTAATTAAAAACGCAATCCGGGATTATCTCACCCTCTTCTTCATAAGTTTCCATTTAGTAATCACTGTCAATGCATTAATAAAACATCGAAAAACTTCAGTAAATGCAATGATTCCAAAGCAAAAACCATAATAACTATTGTAACTCTAATACTTGCCACATTATATGCTAAACCATGTACATCATCCATTCAGAAAAAAAGTCTTGTTCAAAGCTTTATGTAGTACAATTGTGAAAGTTAAGAACGATTGAATTTGAGAAGGGGCCCTATGATGAGCAGGACAAATGTGAATACCACGTGTAAGAATACACACAGTAATTGACTATCATTAAAGCAAAAGAAGCTAAAATTAAGTTTCAATAGCTTTAATTGTTGGCTAAACTATATAAGAATTAGTTCCAGTTCAAAGAGTTGACCGTAAGTTTGCATAATAAAATATTATTTTGATTCACACAATATCATCATAGATGATGCTATAATGCTATAGTATACATAAGTAGAGACTGTTGATATTTTAAAAGCTCACCTGCAACTGTGATGGATTGTTTCCATTTAGTAAGATATCTTCATTAAACATAGTTTTCTGCTGTAATAAATACATCAAGAAAGACCCATATTATGTAAATAATGAGGAATGACCCAGTCCAGCAGCTCATGTGTTGACTATTCGCCAACCTTTCTTTTCTCAACTACACACCTGCAGTATACATGTCACATGAAATGAAGTATACATGGTTTTACATCATTGATCCCAAGGAACTTTTTATTAGCAAGAGCCACAACCTATAAAAATAAGGTGAGTTAGTAGAGTTTTTGGCACATAACAAAGGTTCCTAAATGGTCAAAAAGTGAGAACCCTTATAGAAAAAGGCTTCATTTATCTCATAATAATCAACCTCAGAGGCCTGCAAACCAGCATTTGTAATAGCTTTTGGAATAGCTAGGGATGGAGAAGTAGTGAATGACTTCGGGGCCAATATAATTAGGGAAAAAAGTCATAGCACCAACTTACAAGTCACAGGAAACCAACGAATGAATTCAAGTATTTTCAATACCTGGGCAGCATCAGCAAAGCCCCTGATCTTCACAATCACTTGTAAGCCAAGTTTATGTGCCATCTCACCACTAGTCAACACTAATGCAGCTGCACCATCACTGTTCATAATAAAAACCAAATGTACAGAAACAAGATTTTCAGAGACGAGAAGCTGTCGGACTCGGATGCCACAACTGTAATCAAGCATGTACATGAAACTCCACATGTCTCTAAATTAGATGCGGGCACTGCTTCAGAACAAACTTCTACGAGTACAGTAACGCTTACAGAAGGAAATGATTTAATGTGAATAAGATTTAAGTCATCCAAAAATAATTGACGAAAAAAGAGGATTCCAGATAGTAGGTAAGAAGTTAAATTATAAAAATAAGTTCAAAAATTAACTTCTAATCAAAATAAAGATGGAATTTACTCTATTTATCAACTTACTGGAAGGTAGATTATTGTGATAAACCCAAAACATGTGAATCCAAAAAAATAAAATATAAATAAAATCTTACAACTGCTAAATTTCCAACTTAAAATGTCCTGCTTATGTAGTTATGTATTACTACATGTTATTATAAATTCGAATTTCACTTAGGGGATCAAAAAGAACATATGTAATTTCATTCCATATTATACTTTCAAGCTTGAAACTGCACATGAATATGAGCTTAACATGTTGATCTGTTAAACTCAAAAGAATATGGAAGCAGTAAATGGATGCCAGATAGTGTACTAAAAGATTTAATGTGTATGAATTCTTAAGCAAAACCACCTTCCCCTCCTCGGAAAAAATAGATAAACAAAAAACAAATCAGAAAATAAACAAGATAAAGTCATCAGAATCTCATTTTCATTATTATTTAGCTGCCTCGTAATTTTGTAGCATGGAACATTCATATTCTTCGTCTGGTTGAAAGGAGCGAAATGAGACATTAATACAACAAATTGTGGACTAATTTTAATTTATAATCATACCTGATTATAATGAGCCATCATACCTGGCCTACTGAAATCAGATAGTCCAAAATCTATAATCTTCAATGGAGCATCCTTGTCTCTTGTGGCAAAGAGAAAGTTCTGCCAATTAATCAAGTCAGGAAGTTAATTGGAACTGATTGGGAGTACAAACAGAGAGGAACAAGTGAAGGTCTGTATTTTTTTACCTTCAGTAAATTACATGATGTACTATGTCATGAAATCGATTAATTCTTTCGTAAACAATAATATGTTTAAAGACATTTTAATAATCAAGACAGTGTGTGACAAAAACTTAAAACTTGTGAACAATTTTAATTTTTAAGTAACGGTCAGTTGATTTGGTAAAGTAAAAAAGAATGCACATACTCCATGACAATGTAGATGTTTTGTGCATCTTCAAATGCATCATAAAATTTGACCGTATTTTCAAATACCTATATAGAGAAATTGCCATCTTCACATTATGAAACACAAAGACAATTCACCCAGTAAACATTTTGCAAATCTAAGCAAATGTTTTCAAGCATATATAAAACAGATTAGCCAAAGAGTAGAGCATACAAATTAGTGTATGTGCCATCAATTACCATATGTGCGCAGGACAGGAAACAAGGTCTTCCAGCCAAAAGGGTGATTGTCTACCAAGATACAAAATCTGAGAAAACGAATTGAAGATATAAGAGATCGAACAATAATAATAACGAAACTACTGAAAACAGATGAATACATTCCATATACATCCACTGAAAACTAACAATCGAAAGGAGAGAAAGGGGTAATACTTACGAATCGAAGCCCCAAATCCACTTAAGAAGCCACAAATCAAAAGCCCAAACTCGAGAAGGCCTGAAATCGAAAATAAGCCGCAATTAGTTGAAGTTTAAGTGGCAAAACTGAATCAATTAAACTCAAAATAATGAACCCCTAATCTGAAAAAACCCTAATTTGAAGAAGCCCCAAATCGAAGCCATATTCAATTGAACATCCTAATTTGTAGAAAATAACGTACTAATTGAGAAGATTGGGAGATTTGAGAGAGATAGAGAGAGACAGAGAGAGCAAGAGAGCGAGAGAGCGAGAGAGTAGATAGATTAATGAGCGGGTAGAGAGTATTATTTTGTTTTAAGTGTTCAAACAATTATTTTCAGATAGGCGGGATAGTTGTCCGCTAAAATTTCACTGGGAAACGTGTTGTTACAATTATTTTTCCAGCTTTTACAATTAATTTTCTGTTTTTTTTTATTTTTTTGATTTTGTTTTTTTATAATATGCATTTTACATTTAATAAATAAATAGAACCTAAAAATTAATAACAATTAAATACCTTGATATTCGAAAAAAACCCCATTCAATTGGTAAACTCTTACTTTTTTTAAAAAAATCAAATATTATAGAGGTAAATGTGATTTTTAAATAATTAAATAATTTTTTGGTTAAAAAATTCAAAATTGAGTTTATTAATGATGTAAGGTAACATATCATTTATGTTACAAACATCCAACACTTTAAAGCTATGGTAACATCACATTTGTGGCTAAGGTAACACAAAAAACAAAATGTTATGTTAGGTCCGAAGTAACATGCTAAGGTAACATATTCTAGCAACATCCATTAAAAAAAATGTAACGATAGCCCATTTATGGCGTAGTGTCTCAACCACTGCACCAACATGTTGTTGGCATATATAATATTTATATTTATAGTAAATAGTTACTTCCTCCGTCTCTTTATATCGTTCTCATTTCATATGTCGGGATTGTTCATAACATGAGATAAATTACTAATTTACGCATAATTTATAAGACCAAATATAGTCATGAGTGATCTTGTTGGATTCGTATTTATGATTACTTTAATACAATAAAATTTTTATATTTAATATTAATACAAAATTAAAGATATTAATAATCAAAAGTGTATGTTGGCAAACGTGTCCAGTCAAAACAGGAGTGATATTTAGAGACCGAGGGAGTATTATTTTGAATTATGATGTGTTGTTTGCTTGTACACTAAATTTTTTTGTATAATTGATATGATAGTGAAATTCTCTTATAAATAGAAAATTTTACAATGATATGTTATTGGCTTAAATGTCTGATTAGTTGTTTTTTGTTCATGTTTGCGTTTATTTTTCTAATTTTAAAAAAGAAAAATTGTACTATTAAATAATAGAATTTATTTTTGATGATTATTGTAAGTGTAAAATAGTTCGTGTGACAATTCCGAAAATGTAATTAAATTTTAATAAATTAATTGTATTAGAATTAAAAATAATTCCAAATTCAACTACCATATTCAACTACCTTCGACAATTTATTTCTCAATCTTAGTCACATATATGAATTTTTGGGTATGCATATGTTTATTTGGACCGGATTAACTATAAAAAATCTAGAAAAATATGACATATCTTTATTTTAGGTATGACACTACTCATAGTTGTATCTTTTCTTTTCTTAGATTGTTATTCCCTCTGTGCCTAAAAGCTTATTCTGTTTTGATTTTTGGAACCGTTCATTCTAAGCGATTGATTACTAATTTATGCATAATTTATGAGATAAAATATAATCATGAATAATTTTGTTTGATTCGTATTTGTGAGTATTTTAATACAATGAAGTTTTTATATTTAATACTATCACAAAATTGAAGATATTAACAAACAAAAATGTGCGTTGACAAATGTGATAATGATGAATGGAAAAAATATTTTGGGACGGAGGAAGTAGCAACTTCGCAAAACTTAAGCATTTGGTAATTGGTTTGACAAAAATGAAGGAACATCACTTTAACTTTTTCCAGTTCTGTCTTCAATTCAAAAGTCGATGAGATTGCTAATTAACTGGATATTTATAACAAGCTTATGTTTCTGGTGTCATTATAGTTGAGCAAGTATTAAGTAAATTTTACACATTGAATAGAAGAAGAAAATTATTATTCTGTCTGCATACTGTTTTATCAGGTTTTGCATGACATGTCAGGTTCTTCAGTATTTAGTTGCCCATGAGAAACTCCTCTCCCTCTAATCTTTTTGCTTCAGGACTAGATATTAACAAAGCATTTTCTTGTAGCCGTTCTGGTTCAGTGTGTTCACAAAGTTCTAATGACTCAGGACTCATGAGTAACGTGGGCAAAGTCTAGTTGATGTTCAATGCTACACTTATAGTTTCTTGCCCCCTTTCTTCAGTCTGTTGCAAGTCTAGCAATCTCTCAGCCTCAGTAATTTCTTGCCTATTCTTTAGTATGTTGTAAGTTTAGCAATCTCTAAACCTCAGCATTGGATGACTCAGCCAATTGTTGATATTGAGGATTGGAAAGTTCCTTCGTCATCCTGCGTCTCCACATTTTCACCAACTGCAAAATTTGTTCTACCAGGACCCATGCCTATATTAAGAGTAAATTTTCGTCAAAACCTCCATCTCACTATATAAATCTATAGTGGAAAATCAAAGAAACAGATGAAGAGCAACCTTCTTTTCATTGACCCTTCAATAAAACTGGTAAGTTTGGATTACTGAGCGTATCGCTTAAGTGCCCGGCCACTGGGTCTTACCGCACGGTTAGCATGATTTACCTGCCGGTGTTGACCATGGGGCTGGTCGGCCGGTCCTGGGCAAATAATCCCAGGCAGGCTAACGTGTCCTGAAAATACACGTTTTTATTGACGTAGACGAAAACTGGTAAGTTGACGTTTAAAAGCATCAAACGGCTAAGTGCCTCTGAAAAATTAAGTTGTACATGATATTCCAACACTTGGATTGTTGAAATGCCAAATTTTTAACACATTAGCAAAAATTTTAGACCAGACTGCTATAAAAATTTAATCTTGTAGAGGAACTTTGCCCTTGTTGTCAGCTCTGTCTTGCACATTTATAAGCTCCAACATCCTATATATATCATTTGAAAAGGGCTTTGAATCATCACCTGATACAAATTCTTGAACTGTATTATCGACCTCAATCATACTGCATCCGGGAGTTTTCTTCAAGCTCTTATTTCTAATCAATTTTCTCAGTCTTGAAACATCATCCCATTTTCCAAGTTTTGCATATATATTTGAAAGCAAGACATAGTTTCCTGTATCATCTGGTTCAAGCTCTAGTAGGTGCTCCATTGCAATAACCGCAGTGTCAAGATTGCCATGAATTCTGCAAGAACTTAGTAAGGAACCCCAAATTGCTGAATCAGGCTTCATAGGCATATTTTTAACTAGCTCAAGAGCACGCTCAAAACAGCCAGTACGTCCAAGAAGATCAATTAGACAACCATAGTGCTCTATACCAGGCTCTATGTTGTACTTGTTTCTCATCAAGTCAAAGTAGTTCAATCCTTCATCCAGTAATCCGGCATGTGCACAAGCCGATAGAAGACCTACAAAGGTGATTTCATTCGGTGCAACTTTTGCACGTTCCATTTCTCGAAACACTTGAATTGCTTCCTTAGCTTTTCCATGATTTGATAATCCCATTATCATAGTACTCCAAGAAATCACATCACGCTCATGCATAACATTAAACAGCAGCAAAGCCTCATTTATACTTCCACATTTAGCATACATTTCAATCAATGCATTACATATACAAGTCTTACCCAAAAACCCATTTTTATCCGCGTAAAAATGAATCCATTTACCTAACTCAAGAGCTCCCAACTGCGAACAAGCTTGCAAAACCGTAATCAAACTAATCCAATCAGGTGTAACACCAACCATTTGCATCCTCCGAAAAACATCCAACGCATCCGCATAACATCCAATTCGAGTATACCCAGAAATCATCGCGGTCCAAGTTACAATAGACTTTACAGGCATCTCTTCGAACACAGCTTTCGCCTTTTTCATCTGTCTCAATTTAACATGTCCACATATAAGCCCATTCCAAGAAATCACATCTCTCTCCCTCATTTCACCAAACAGACTATGTGCATCACTCACATTATCACATTTCAAATACATATTCAACATTGAATTCTCAATCACAACATTACCCAAAAGCCCATTTTTTAACACATTCCCATGAACTTGTTTACCAAGTCCATGACTCATAAGTCCTCGACATGACTTAATAACAAAAGGGTATGTAAATTTATCAGGAAAACATGGGTCTCTTAGCATTTGCTTATACATATTTATTGTCAATACATACAAGTGGTTGTGTGTATATGCTCTAATGACTGCATTGTACAAATGGGTATTAGGACTTATCACCTCTTTGAAGAGTAAATTAGCATAATTTATGTCTCCATTGTGATCACAAATATCCACCATTTTTGTCACCAAGAAGTTGCTTTGTGATAATGAGAACTTGACCATTTGGGCATGTATTTTCTTGAGTTTTGTAATGCTCACACAGTTTTGTAACATGGGCACAAACATATCTTCCAAGATTCTTGTAGTCAAGATGTTTGTAGTCATTGTTATTACATAAAGGTTGAAACTTTAAAGTTAGAGTAGTTGTGGTATCATATAAAAAGTGGAACTTGAGTTGGGTTAGTGATTTTTTTTTTTTATGTAACAAAAAATGAGCCAACTTATAAGGTTTCTTGAATTTGATGATATTTTGAGAAAATGTTCGAAAAGTTTGAAACTTGATCAAGAAAAGGAGCAATATTTAGAATGAGTTATGAAGTTGATAGGATTATATAGGAAAATGTGGAAGGTGTTTGATGAAATGCTATATAGAAATGTTGTTTCTTGGACTTGTTTGATGTGTGGGTATTTATAATGGAGGATCTTTGGCTGTTTTTAAAGAGATGGGTTCTTCGGAAGTGAATCAAACAAATCGGTTTAATTGGAAAAGATATGGGGCGAGGCCATCAATCTTGAAAATGGTCCATTTTAATAATTCTCTCTTTTTTTTTTTTTTGAAATAAATAATTCTCTCTTAAAAAATATCAAACAAATCGGTTTAATTAAAAAAAAAAATCAAATATTACAACACCCAATTCCCGAACCCCATAAATAATGAGAAAAGGAACCTTCATCTTGAATTCAAACGTAGCATCCTGGAAGCTGTGTTTTCAGAACTGGACCGGACATCGAACCGGAAGCCCTACTGGTTACTGATTCGATTGGTTCAACCGGCTCGACCAGTAGTTCAACCGGTGTGACGTCATAATTATGTAATATATAATTATATATATATATATTTAATTATATATATATAATTATAATTATAATTATAATTATAATTATAATTATATATATATATATAACAATCTAAAAATTATGAATAATCTATATTAAAATAAAATAAATAACAATCTAATTATATTCGTTTCAAAAAAGAAAACGAAACATTTTATGTCTTCATACAAATCAACGTCATCATTACAAGTTTTATTAAAAAAAAAACACCAACATTACAAGTTGACCGGTTTTATTAAAAAAAAACATCATCATCATTCAAAAAAAAAAGGAATCATCATTACCACCGGTTTATTCAATCATCATGCAAGTGGAGTTTTTTTTCTGTTCGGTTTTATTCATAATAAACTGGTTACCGGTCCGGTTTTTTACCGGTTTTTTGCCGGTTTTGGGCGGTTCGAAACAGAAAAACCGGAGGACTGGTTTTAGGGGTGAACCGAACCGGACCTGCCACCGGTTAGCGATCCGACCGGTCGAACCGGCCGGTCCGGTCCGGTTTTAAAAACACAGCCTGGAAGTTTTGTGCACACGTAGTTGCATAGCTAAGCAGTATTTTAACGGCGTTTGATCCAGGGAGAAAAGACCCCACCCACACGTCTTGACTGACGAAACAAACAACGCTCTATAAATTTTTAACGGAGTCAATGTACCAGACAGACGGCTAAAGTAACCATTATAACGGGGTGTTTGAGGGAACTTTTTTTAGAATAAATCAATTTATTTTAAGATAAAATTAGAAATTTTTAACTTTTTTTTGAAAAAAGTTAACCTTTTTTTTTCAACATATAGAATCTCAAACCTACATTAAATAATTCTATAAAAAAAAATTATCAAAATATTAAATTTTTATCCGAAAATAAATTCATAAACACTTAAAAAAAGTTGTGCCAAACCCACCTAAATATCATCCTTCATACAAACAAATTCTGTTTCAAACTTCCGTACATACATAGAGGATCATATTATACAACACAGGAGTAGTTATCTTGCACTTCTTGTCAGAGCCTGTCTATATATTTTTCATTTGTTCTTAAATTCTTTCTACTACTGCATATAAATTCATATATTTAAATGGCTTGGAACGACTTTTTCTCAGTTTCTAAGTTCAGACAAGCATTTCAGGTTTGTTTCTGCTCTTCTTGCTTTCCATGATTACGGTGAACATTTTTGTTTGTCATACGTTTTCGTGATTATGATGTTTTCTAGTGAATCTTTATATATTTAATTAGTCGGCTCGACTATTGCATGTTTGTAGAGTATGTAGGTTAAGATAGTTCGAGCATGACTTGATTGGACTTGAATCTTGTCTCTTGATCGTATGCTGGGAGATGCAAATGCTTAATTTTATAATTTAACGATGGTATTAGATAGTTTTCTTAAATAGTTTTCTTTTTTTTTACTAATATCTTAAATAATTTTCATTAATGCACTTTGGTAGGTTAGTGGTAATTAATCCACTACTTTACTTTATCAATTCATCTTTGGTTCTGACCTCAGATATTAGAATTCATGCTCTGTTTCTCGTCCAATTGATGAGGAAAGACTGTTAGAAAATTGCGAATGCCGTGTGGATGATGGTACTCTGCTTAATACCGTAATAAACTGTTGACCCTCATCAAACTGAATGTTAAAGGTTCGAATCCATCACTCCTAGAACTATGTCGTAATTGTATCACATGTATAACTAAATTGACTTACTGCTGCTAGTTATATGTTGCCAGACCTATGTTATTATTTGTGGAGGTTTGCTGTATTATGATTAATAATGGAGTACGAAATAATTGAACTACTGTATAGTTTAACAATGGCATATTTTGATTTCATCATGTAAATCTTCTTCAATTGTGTCATTTTTGTTAAACAAGATTGAGAATACGAGATAAAGAAAGATGAAGAATTGAGGGAGGGATAACATGAGCGACCACTCAAATCTGAAAACTATTTACGTTTCTATATTGTATACTCCAATTTGCTATTATTTACATCAGTTATACTGAAATTACTATACAGATAAATCATTAAATTCAACAAGTCAATGACAAATTTATTTTTGTAGTTTGTGTTCTAAAAGATTTTGTTGTAAAATGAGACAATGATTTATGTAGGGGTTGGGTTGAGTTACAAACTGAACTTGGTCAGCAAAACTTGACTTAAATTTGACTTTTAATACTTCTTGTTATATGATGATTTTCTAAAAGATTTTTACCTCTCCCTTTTCCCCATCTTTATTGGACAGGGAAGGACAACGGAGGTTGAGCTTGGTATGCATACTATCAGGTCTCATGGAACCACAGTTGCAAGGAGTCATAAGCATGATTGGTTTATCTTGCTCTTACTTGTGGTCATAGAGATCATCTTAAATATCATACACCCATTCTATCGCTTTGTTGGGAAGGATATGATGTCAGATCTTAAGTATCCGATGAAGGACAACACGGTGCCTGTATGGGCAGTTGGAGTAAGTTTCTTGTATCGTGGAGGAGCTTATTTTACATATATTATTCAAAGTATTACCAAATCTTTTAAGTTCTCTGTTTTACCTGCAACTTCTTAACCTGTGACTTGTGTGCAGTACCTATTGATTTGTCTAGAGAAACATTGCTGACTGCCCCTTTTGGTATTATGCAGATGTATGCAGTTTTGTTACCTATTATTGTTTTCAATCTCTTCTATATCTGGAGGAGAAGTGTGTATGATCTTCACCACAGTATTTTAGGTGACAACACCCTAATTCTTTTAGTAATTATAAATTTAAGCTATTTTCTGTCATCTTGTAGTCATCTCCTACTGACAGCGAGTTGAACATAATACTCAATGCGCAGGCCTCTTATTCGCTGTACTGATAACTGGCATCCTGACGGATTCAATAAAGCTTGCAGTTGGCCGGCCTCGGCCTGACTTCTTCTGGCGCTGCTTTCCTGATGGCAAAGATGTATGCAAGCTTAAGCCATTAATATTTATTTAAATCATTTACTTTATACATTAATGTTTCGATTTTAGTAGCAGATAAATTAGCATAAGACTCAGTCACCCTATATATCAAGGATTATAAAAATTGACTCCAGTAGAGAAGTATAATGGGGAAATTTTGTGTATATATCGTAATCTGAATGAAGATGCCGAATAGGTAGACACCATCATACTTGCTTTTTTCTGTGTAGTACATTTCTGTTTAATTTAGGTAAAATGCGATTGGAACGAAATTACATTTGTAAACTTGGCAACGCAAACTGTAGATGTTAAATATTTACACAAAATCACAGGTTGTAAATTAGCAAATAAAAAAAACAGGTTGTGATTGCAGTTCACTCAATTTTCTGGTTTTACAGATATTATGACTTTAAACATTTAAAATAACTGCTACATTCTATATAATGATTTAGAAGTGGCCTAAGTTCTTCCTCGTAATTATAGTGCTGCAAAATTCTTGTGCAAGTGATCATTGTAGCTTTGGCTTACTTGTCTCCTTTATAAAATATGTATGTCAAAAAGTTATAACAGTATTGTCTGCAATTTTATTACATAATAGTCTAGTTTTATGCACTTGATTGCTTAATATTAGATCTTTTCACCTCCTATTTTCAGTTATATGACCAATTCAGCAATGTTGTATGTCACGGTAAATCACATGAGATAAGGGAAGGACACAAGAGTTTTCCAAGTGGTCATACTTCATGTAAGCACAGTTCCTGTTTTGTAATACAAGAGTGTACATCAGTTCCATATAAATTTTTTGTATCCAGATTTTAACAATAAAGACACCCTGGTACAAATACGCTGACTTAGTTTCCCAGTTTAGCATCTTTATTCCTATACACTCTGTCTCTCCCCCACTCCAAAGATTTCAATGTTAAAACTTTGATATCCAAAAGCAATTTTGAAATAGAAATTTGTCTCCATGTAGAGAACTGTAGATATTCTTGTAGCACATCTAATCCTCGAAATTTGTCATTCCTCAAACTTGAAATGTACCACATATATTAAACCGTCTTAGGGGTCTTGCAAGCTGATTTTAGAATGTCAAATTGGAATGAATTTTACATATTGAAATACCTGCAACCTGAGTATATTTGAGCTTTCAAATATTTGATAGTACTTTCAACACCCAAAACTCCTTGACCCTTGTATACATGTCCTATAATTTGCAGCTAAAGGACCCTAGTAGTAATATTTGTAATTTATTATTGCTGAACTTGTATCTGAAAAAGATGTAGTGTGATTCTGTTGTGGGCATCGATTTAATAATGAATCTGACAAGCTACCATGATGATATGCAGGGTCCTTTGCAGGGTTGGGATTTCTCTCTTTGTACTTGGCTGGAAAAATTAGAGCATTTGATCGCAAGGGACATGTAGCAAAACTTTGTATTGTCTTTCTTCCTCTCCTTGCTGCAGCCCTTGTGGGTGTATCTCGGGTGGATGACTATCGGCACCACTGGCAGGATGCGTTTGCTGGGGGTCTCCTAGGTTTGTTCTTTTTTATTTGCTTGCAATTGTTAAATGATTATGTTAGTGTTATGTTGGAGATAGTGGCTGTTATTAAAAATCTTCATTATTCGACTCCAGGGCTTGTCGTGGCAACAATTTGTTATCTTCAGTTCTTCCCACCACCATATCACACTGATGGTAGGCTGTTCAATCTTATTTCAACCGACTCTGGCAATTTATTCTAATTTTACTTTATCAAATTTTTTGCCCTACGACATCTCTGGTGGTCAAGCATTCGTGTTGCGGCATTCATTCACCTACAAACTTGTTCTTATGTTCCAGGATGGGGTCCTTATGCACATTTTGATGCTCTAGACCAGACACATTCTAATTCACTCCCAGCACCTCCGACAAATGGATTCGATATGCATGTAATGCAGTTTCAAACTGCAAGGAATTCAGAGTTTGTGACAGTACCTTTAGGTCCCAATTCAAGCTCGACGTTGGGTGACGTGGAAGCTGGCAAAATGTAGAAGTTTTACTCCATGATTTTGTAAACTACAATAAGACTTCAAAGCAAATAACTTGTTTATTACTCCCGAAAAGCATTACATATATAGAAGAACTACAACCACCTATAACTAGAAATAAGGAAACCACTACTTCAACTACAGCTGAAATAAAGGAAACAAACTTGACTAAATCAACTATCGTCCACTAGCCAGTAATGCTAAAGACTAGGACTCTTATTTGACTTAACATTCCCTCCCTTGAACTAGACTGCATTTGCAGCTAGTTAACTTTTGAAAGATCACAAACTCCAAGCTTCTTCCTCAGTTCTCGAAATGTCTCCAACTTTAGTGGTTTAGTAAGGATGTCTGCCAACTGATTTCTTGTTCCACAAAACTGAAGCTGCACAACTCCATCATTCACGAGCTCCCTTAGGAAATGATAGCGCACGTCAATGTGCTTGCTCCTGCCATGCATCACTGGATTCTTGGATAACTTGATTGTTGAACTATTGTCACAAAAAATCAAAGTGTTTTCATTGCCTTTGTAGCCTATCTTCTTTAGCACCCTTTGCATCCAAATAGCTTGACAACTACTCCATGCAGCTGCTACAAACTCAGCTTCTGTCGTGCTTAGAGTTACTATAGGTTGCTTTCGAGACGACCAAGCCACTGCAGCCCCACTCAACATAAACACATAACCTGACGTGCTTCTTCTATCCTCAATCGAACCAGCATAGTCACTGTCAGTGAAGCCAATCAAGACATGGTTTCCTCCCTTTTTGTAAAGAATACCAAACCTGGATGTTCCTTGCAAGTAACGTAGAATTCGTTTTGCAGAATCATAATGAATTGTTGTGGGTCTTGACATGTACCTGCTAAGTAAACTAACTGCATACATTATATCTGGCCTTGTTGCAGTTAAATACATTAAGCTTCCAATCAGCTGCTTGTAAAATGAACCTTCCATCTCTACACCAGTTTCATCTTTAGAAATCTTGATCCCTGGCACCATTGGATTTTCAACAGAGTTGCAATGCTCCATTCCAAACCTCCTTAACACCTCCATTACATACTTTGTTTGACTGATAAATATGCCACCATTAAATTGAACTACCTCAATGCCAAGAAAAAACCTCATCTTACCCAAGTCAGACATATCAAATTCTCTCATCATAGACTCTTTAAACTCACTCATCATTCTCTCATCATCTCCAGTAAATATTAGATCATCAACATACAAACTAATAATCAAGAATTTACCTTGTTCGACTTTAGTAAACAATGTTTGCTCACTATCCTCCTTCTTGAAGCCTTCCTTTTTAAAGTATGCCTCAATCCTACTGAACCACGCTCGCGGCGCCTGCTTGAGCCCGTACAAAGCTTTGTTAAGCTTATACACCTTCTGCTCCTCATTCTTTCTTTCATAACCCCTTGGTTGCTCCACATACACATTCTCAGCTATTTTTCCATGAAGAAATGATGATTTTACATTAAGCTGATACACACACCAACCCCTTTGTGCAGCAAGAGATAGAATCATTCGAACCGTATCCATACGAGCTACAGGAGCATAAACCTCTTTATAGTCAACTCCATATTCCTGAGCATACCCCTTAGCAACCAAACGAGCCTTGTATTTTTGTACTTCTCCATGCTCATTTAACTTTGTTTTATATACCCATTTGACTCCTATCTTTTTTGCTCCCTTTGGCAGCTCCATGAGATCCCACGTGTTGTTCTTCTCAATTGATCTCATTTCCACATCCATGGCTTCCTTCCACTTTTTGTCAATCACTGCCTTAACAAATGTAGTAGGATCCGAGTGTACAGCATTGGCAGTATTAGCAAATAACACTAAGTGAATCTCCTCCTCCTCCTCTGATCGACAAGCCTTCCCCAGAGACATAGTCACCCATCCATCCTGGTGCTCTTCTATTTCGAGGTGACATAGGTGGAGAGTTGTTCTCTGCATTCTCTTCGTTATTTCCACCCTCTAAATCTGCATTTTCTTCTTCAGTCTCATCACCTAAGTTAGCACTGGCTTCCTCCCTTTCGTCATTTGTTTCATCTCCCCATTCCAAGTCGAAAATATTGTCTACTTCAGTGTTTTGTTCCCAAGCCCATTGTTTATCTTCTTCAAAGACAACATCCCGACTAATGATAATCTTGTTAGAAATTGGATCAAATAATCGGTATGCCTTTGTTGGCTCACTCACACCAACAAAGACACAACGACTACTTTTATCTTCAAGCTTTGTGCGTCTAACATCAGGTATATGAGCATGTGCTACGCAACCAAATACTCTTAAGTGTCCAACTGATGGCTTCTCCCCACACCAAGCTTCCTCTGGCGTTGCTTCTTTCAATGCTGCTGTTGGACATCGATTAAGTATGTAGACTGCCCAGTTTACTGCCTCTGCCCAAAATTTCCTTGGAACATTCTTCTTAAGCAACAAACTCCTTACCATATTCATTATGGTTCTGTTCTTTCGCTCCGCAACACCGTTCTGCTGTGGTGTATAAGCAGCAGTTAATTGTCGCTTGATCCCATGCTTCTCACAGAATTCTCTGAACTCTCCAGATGTGAATTCACCCCCGCGATCTGTCCTTAAACATTTGATAGACTGTGCCATTTCTTTTTCAACAAGAGCCTTATATAGCTTAAAGATACTGAATGCATCTGATTTTTGACTAAGAAAGTAAACCCATGCCTTTCTACTATAGTCAGCATGAACCAGTGCCAATATTTCTGATGCCCTCCATGTGCTTCTCTTTGGAATTACATCTATATGTTGCTTTCCTTTCAGACAATCAGTGCACACAACTCCACCAGTTGAGAAGCACGGCAAATCATTTACCATCTCCTTTTTCTGCAGCGTTTCCAATTCTTGATAGCTAAGGTGCCCGAACCTCTTGTGCCAGAGATTAGCCATGTCTTCAGTGACTACTTGAAGACATTCCTCTTCTTTGTGATCTTTGTTGCTTGGATTGGCTTTTGATATCAACACAAAAATTCGATTTTTTGTCAAGTTGGTTTGAAATACCAGGCCCTTAGTGTCGTGATAAATACGACACTCATTCTTCTTCATTAGCACAGCCAAGCCTCTTTCTTGCAGTTGTCCAACACTAAGGAGATTATTCTTCAATCCAGGCACATAGTATACATTTTGTACAACGTAGTTGATCTGATAGGGACCAGCTCATCATATCATTTTTAGAGATTTTATTTGATATTGTCCCATATGTTTGGGGATTTACTTCATTTCTTGTGATTTGATTTTATATGATCCCATATGTTTAGGGATTTGTTTTTGACTTTGGGTTTGATATTCGGTATATATAGACCGAACATGATACATTTCTATTCACGCTTTGATTATACATTTTCTTGGGAATATTATTGAATAACTATTCTTGGGATCGTATAATTCTCTGTGCTTGCTATTGTTTTAATTATTACCCTGTTTTGATTACTGTCCTACATCAAATTGGCATCAGAGCCGAATTGATTCACTGTATTGTTCATCGTTTTATTGTTTATACCGCTGCCATACACTGTTCACCACCACTAAACCATAGCTTTCAGCCACCGCAACACCACCACTCACCAACCAAAACATCGCTGCCTTAACTCCATAAAACCCGACCCGATTATAAACCCTAATTCCCAAATCAGAACCCTAATTGCGTATCAATCGAACATTAAAAACAGAAACCATCATAACTGATTGGAATTACGGTCATCAACAAGAAGAAGGAAGGATCAGGTTGAGGAAAGAGCACAAAGCGCACCTGGACAGGTTCATCGGAGTTTAGAGACGTCGCCGGAATCTACCACCGCCACCGGAGCTACTGCTGGCACCATCTCAGTCCAACGAGTTCATCACTGCCTCTTCTCTAGACATCAGTTGTGCATCCTTCTGGTTTGTGCATAAGAAACAAAAAGGTAACCCGTATCTGTCTCTATCTCATATATACATACACCCCTTCATATATATACATTTTGCTTCACGTTTTATTTCATTTCACTCACGTTGAGTTACCAAATCCTACATTTCAATCAGCCGAGTAATACTTTTGAGCCCATCTGTTTTATTTATTTATTTAAGTGTTCATTATTAAAAAAAAAGATTTTCTGTTTTAAATATTAGGTTCAATATCCATATTAGTAGAATATTTAATTCATAATATTAGTAGTTAATTCTCCTAGCGTATTTGTGTGGATTCATTTTCTTAGTTGCATTATTATTCCATATTAGTTGCATATTTTCTGTCACGTTTATTATATTCCTTTGAGACTAGTGATAATATCTGTCATTGAGTTATAGTTTAATTGTTTAATTAATTCCTGTCATATCTCAACTTCTGCATTTAGGTACATCATGGTAGGTACACATAGTGGTAGTAGCACAGATCCTCCTGAGCCGACCATGGCTCAAATTTTACAGGGTATACAGACACTTACCACTTGAATGGAAGCTATGGATGATAAGCTGGAAACTAAGCTTAATGAGGTACATGCTAGGATAGATACATTAGAACCAGTCATTATTGAGAATCGAGAGAGAAATCGTGACGAAGAGGTGTTCGATCCACCTCCACGTCGGGAACGTGAGCACGTTTACAGGGATCATGAGAGGGATGAGGGGTACCGTAATTATAGAGACTATGATCGATACGATTATAGGCGACATGATGTGTAGAAGATTAAGGTAGATGCCCCTGAGTTTGATGGGAGGTTTGACCCAGATGCGTTCTCTGACTGGTTAGCAAGTATGGAGAAGTTCTTTGATTGGCATCAGATGAGTGATGAGTATAGGATTAGGTTTGCCAAGATGAAGCTTGTAAAGAAAGCTAACATCTTTTGGAGCAGTGTCGAGAGAGATATCGAGCGCACGGGACAACCGCTTATTAGGCATTGGGTTGAGATGAAGATGCGCTTGTCTCGGTACTACCTGCCTAGGGGACATAAAGATAGGTTGATGGAGCAGTTTGATAATCTCTACCAGGGTACTATGCCTCTTGCTGAGTATATCAGCAAATTTCGGGAATTGCTCCATAGGTGTGATCTTAAGGAGGAGACTCGCATGACCCTCGTTAAGTTTCACAATAATATGCGACCATAGCTTAGACAGCATGTGCTCATTAATCAGATGAACACGTTAGAGGATATTTTTTAGGTCGCATTAGAGCATGAGTATCGGTTGAAGGACCCCTCCCAGCAGAGGAGTGCTTCATACTCGAGTCAGACAGTGAGTCGGGCCGCACCCCAGAGTCGGACAGTTTCCGCACCTCAGGGGAGTACTAGATCTAGTAACAGTGTGAGTGCCCCTATTAGACAACCAGTAGGTACCTCCATTCTTAAGTGCTTCTATTGCCAGGAGCCAGGGCATAGGTCATTTGAGTGCCCGAAGAAGAAGAAGAGTGTGACCCATATTGGAGCTATTCCATAGGGAGAGGATGACATTCCCATAGTTGATGAGTTTAGCTCACATGATGCATTGGACGAGGCGGAGCAGAGCCTAGAGATGGCTGGTCGTCAGTTGAGTGTCATGCGATGCATGTATACTCATGTGAGGGAGGAAGATTGGAGGAGAACTTCTATCTTCCATATCTTCAGCAGGGTTGGGGGAGTGTCGTCTAAGGTCATTATTGATGGGGGTAGTTGTCTTAATGTGGTTGCCGAGATCGCAGTTGCGCGATTGAAGATAAAGGCTGAACCACATCCACACCCTTATAGTGTTGCTTGGGTCAACAAGACGTCTATTCCTGTGACTCATAGATGTCTTGTACCGATCCACCTAGAGGGTTACGGGGAGAGTGTATGGTGTGATGTCCTCCCCATGGATTTTGCTCATATACTCCTAGGGCGACCTTGGTTATATGACCGCAGTGTGACTCATTATGGGAGACAGAACACTTATGTGTTTATGCATAATGGGCAAAGGGTCACTTTGCAACCTAGTAGACCTCGTGAGATTCCCAGAAGTGAGGCGAAGGTCAACAGTGTACCTACACAACCAGCTAAATCTCTCCATGTTTTGAAGAAGAATGAGTTTGAGAGATGTGCCTTAGAGTCTAAGGTTGTGTATATGCTAGTTGCTAGAGAGGTGAGAGACACACCCGTAGAGAGGGGTACTGAGCTTTCTAGGGATGTTCAGCAGATTCTTAATGAGTTTGCAGATGTCATGCCCGATGAGCTACCCCAGGGATTGCCACCTCTTAGGGACATCCAGCACGCTATAGACTTAGTCCCTGGATCTTCATTACCTAACCTGCCGCATTATAGGATGAATCCTACTTAGCAGATAGAGATGCGGCGACAGGTTGAGGAGTTGTTGAGTAAGGGATTTGTGAGAGAGAGTCTTAGCCCATGTGCTGTACCAGCCTTGTTCATACCAAAGGCTGATGGCAGTTTGAGGATGTGATGTGATAGTCGAGCTATCAATAAGATCACCGTCAAGTATAGGTTTCCTATCCCTAGATTTGATGACATGCTAGATATGGTTGTTGGAGCTCAGTTTTTCACAAAGATTGACTTACGGAGTGGATACCATCAGATTCGTATCCGGGAGGGAGATGAGTGGAAGACTGCCTTTAAGATAGCGGATGGGCTTTATGAGTGGTTAGTCCTACCGTTTGGGCTATCCAACGCCCCGAGCACGTTCATGAGAGTCATGAACCAGGTGCTTCGTCCGTTTATTGGTAGGTTTGTTGTGTATATTTCGATGACATACTCATCTATAGCCCCACTCGTGGGGAGCACTTATCTCACTTGCGACAGGTTCTGGCAGCTCTTTTACATGAGAAGTTGTATGTGAACCTAAAGAAGTGCTCTTTTGTGCGTGACTCCGTGATATTCCTTGGATTTATCGTTTCCAAGGATGGGGTTTCTGCAGACCTTGAAAAGGTAAAGGCCAATACAGAGTGGCCTGAACCTTCTACTATCCATGAGGTGCGTAGTTTTCATGGATTAGCTACCTTCTATAAGAGGTTTATCAGAGGCTTTAGTACCATTATGGCTCCCATTACTGATAGCATGAAGAAATGGGAGTTTATTTGGTCTAAGTCAGCTGCAAGGGCCTTTACCGAGGTGAAGGATAAGCTGACACATGCTCCAGTTCTTGCTTTGCCAGATTTTGGTAGGGTTTTTGAGGTAGCACGTGATGCCTCTGGCGTAGGTATAGGTGGAGTATTGAGTCAGGAGGGCCATCATGTAGCTTTCTTCAGTGAAAAGCTTAATGAGGCTAAAAAGAGATATACCACCTATAAGAGGGACTTTTATGCTGTAGTGCAGGCGCTTAGGTATTGGCGACATTATTTGTTGCCTAAGGAGTTTGTGCTCTACTCCGATCACCAAGCGTTACAGTATATTAATGCCCAGAAGAAGCTTAATCATCGACATGCTAAGTGGTTTGAGTTTGTTCAGGAGTATACCTTTGTACTTAGGCATTGCAAAGGTAGCGAGAACAAAGTCGTTGATGCACTTAGTAGGGTATCCATTCTCCTTAACACTTTGAGTGTAGAGGTAGTCGGATTTCCACATATGATCCAGGATTACCCGTTATGTCGAGATTTTGGAGAGATCTATGCTAGCCTTCAGGATCCTAGCTCTCCACCTTCGAGAGAGTATTGTGTTCATGATGGATACTTGTTTCGAGGGGTTCACTTGTGCATCCCTAGTACGTCTTTGAGGGATCATCTCGTGAGAGAGTTGCATGCGGGAGGGTTAGCTGGTCATTTTGGTCGAGATTAGACCATTGCCATTGTTGAGGATAGGTTTTATTTGCCTTGCTTGAAGAGGGATGTCGCTCGTATAATTGCAGGGTGTCATACTTGTCAGACGGCCAAGGGTAGGAAACAAAATACGGGTTTATACACTCCTCTTCCAGTTCCTCATGCTCCTTGGGAGGACCTTAGTATGGATTTTGTATTAGGGTTGCCTAGGACGCATAGTGGGCATGACTCAGTCTTCGTTGTTGTGGATCGTTTTACTAAGATGGTTCACTTCATTCCTTGTAGCAAGACTGATGATGCTTCCGGTATTGCCTCCATCTTCTTTCGTGAGGTAGTTAGGATACATGGTGTCCCATTGACCATAGTTTTCGATAGAGATGTCAAGTTCGTGAGTTACTTCTGGAGGACTCTCTGGAAGTTACTTGGGACTAGTCTCAAGTTTTCTACCGCCTATCATCCACAGACCGACGGACAGACTGAGGTCGTTAATAGGATTCTAGGTGATTTGATTAGGTGTCTTATAGGGGAACATGTGTCTAGCTGGGATAGGGTTTTACCTACAGCTGAGTTTGCCTATAACAGTTCTGTTAATAGGTCTACTGGCGTCAGTCCCTTCGAGGCCTATATCGGCCGTCAGCCTAGAAAACCCATTGATTTGGTTCCACTTCCACCTGCATATAGGTCTAGCGAGTCTGCAGAGTCTTTTGCACATCACATTCATGAGTTGCATGCTGAAATACGTCAGAAAATTAATTTGAGCAATGAAAATTATAAGTCTGCTGCAGATGTTCATCGCAGGTTTTAGGAGTATAATGAGGGTGATCAGGTTATGTTGCGACATCGCACTGATAGGTTACCTCCTGGTGCTTGGAAGAAAGTGCATGCTAAGAGGACGGGTCCATTTCGGATTCGTAAGAGAGTTGGTACTAATGCTTACGAGTTAGATCTTCCTAGTGGTATGGCTATTGGCCCTGTGTTTAATGTGGAAGATCTTACTCATTTTCATGGACCTGCTGATATTTATTCATCCTCTTCACTTTCTTCACCTGATATTTCTTCACCTTCACTGTCTATTACTACACCAGTACCTTCTAGCTCTATTGATCCTATCTCTACCCCACCAGTCCTTGTGCCCCCTGCACCCCCTTATGTTTCTTCACAGCAGACAGTTGATGTGCTTGTTGATGTTCTTGATGAGAGGTATGTGCCGACTCGCGGGGTGGTGGTTATCATCAGTATTTGGTTCATTGGAGTGGCAGGTCAGAGGATGAGCGCACTTGGATCAGCGCTTCGGAGTTTCGCAGACTTGCTCCCGATCTTTTCCAGCGCTACACGGAGTTTAGTTCGACATAGTCGAACTTGTCTTAGTGGGGGAGAGGTTATAGGGACCAGCTCATCATATCATTTTTAGAGATTTTATTTGATATTGTCCCATATGTTTGGGGATTTACTTCATTTCTTGTGATTTGATTTTATATGATTCCATATGTTTAGGGATTTGTTTTTGACTTTGGGTTTAATATTCGGTATATATTGACCGAACATGATACATTTCTATTCACGCTTTGATTATACATTTTCTTGGGAATATTATTGAATAAGTATTCTTGGGATCGTATAATTCTCTGTGCTTGCTATTGTTTTAATTATTATCCTGTTTTGATTACTGTCCCACATCATGATCCCCTTGATAGTTAAACAAACACTTCCCTTTCCGGCCACCTCCATGCTCGCAGAGTTTCCCAACCTGACCACCTTGCTATTTCCCTTTGTAACATCATAGAAAAGAGATAAATCGTCACACATATGATTGCTGCACCCAGAGTCAATGTACCACACCACATCTTTATCACCTCCAACCGTCTCAATATATGCCATCAGCACCATCTCCTCAGATTCTTCCACACCTGCATAGTTTGCTTGACACTCGTACTGAAAATGCCCAAGCTTATGACATTTGTAGCACTCAACGGTTGCCTTACTCCATGGTTGACGACCTCTGCCTCTGCCTTGTCCTCGACCTCCTCGAAGACCAAATCTTCGTTGTCCTCTTTCACCATAGTTATCCTCATGAGTCACCTTCAAGGTCTGCTCTTCTTTTCCACCTTCTTTGAACTTTTGTTCATGAACCAACAGAGAACTCTGTAAGGCATCCACAGATAGTTGATCTATGTCCTTGGCTTCCTCAATGGAACAAACAATATAGTTCCATTTATCAATAAGAGTTCTCAAAATGTTCTCAACGATCTTGACGTCAGCCATGTCTTCTCCATAATTCCTCATGTCATTGGCAACTGTCATTACTCTTCCAAAGTAATCAGTGATTGATTCTCCTTGCTTCATTACCAAAACTTCAAAATCCCGACGTAAACGATTGAGTTGAGCTCTCTTCACTCGAGCATTGCCTTGACACTTAACCTGCATGGAATCCCAGAGCTGTTTAGATGTCTCCTTCTGAGTGATTGTCTTGAGAATTGACTTATCAATTGATTGGAACAAGTAATTCTTGGCCTTCAAATCCTTCAGTTTCATCTCCTCCAGGCTTGTTATTTCAGCTGGTGTCAATTTATCTCGATTCTCTGGCTCAGTGTAACCCTTTTCAACAACAACCCAGTACTCCTTAGAACGAAGGAGATTCTTCATGATCATGCTCCAATGATCGTAGTCACCATCAAACTTCGGAATGGAGGCTGCTGCAAAATTTGCTTCTGAACCCATCTCTCGTGCTCCCTCAAGTGTTTAGTACTGTTTTCTGATCTCTCAAGTTTATGCTCTGATACCAAATGTAAACTACAATAAGACTTCAAAGCAAATAACTTGTTTATTACTCCCGAAAAGCATTACATATATAGAAGAACTACAACCACCTATAACTAGAAATAACGAAACCACTACTTCAACTACAGCTAAAATAAAGGAAACAAACTTGACTAAATCAACTATCGTCCGCTAGCCAGTAATGCTAAAGACTAGGACTCTTATTTGACTTAACAGATTTGTGTCTTAATTTACCTAACAAGTATATCTAGCTTTGTTTAGGCTCTTGTGTATATTTTACCTTGTAGTTTATGGAAAGCCTTACATACTGCAGTCTGCATGAGATGATGTTCTTAACTACATACTAAAACTGTTAGTAGGAAACATGAAATTAAATGTAAAATTTTGGAAAATTACCTCAAATGAGTTGGTGCATTGCGACAACGACGATTTGATTCTGGATACCAGTTTGATTTTGCCGGTCTCCGACGATAATTTAATGCACTAAAATGACGAGTATCATTGGTGTGTATATTTTGAAATCTTTGCTGAGGTGATATGGTGTACATCTTCGTTTTAATTGCGACTAATTGAATTTGTGAATTTGTTTGATAATTGCTATTCTTTCTTCCTCTTTTTGTTTTAGATTTGCAATTACTAGAATTTAGTCGCCTTTCAAATTGTAAGGTCTATTGGCTCAATGCTGACAACATTTTGTGCTACTAAAATAACTTGATTTAGGCGTTTTACTTTCTTTTTTGAAACAAGAAATTACAAATTTTTATTATTTTTGGTTTATTGTGAAGTTGAACGGAATTGTAAAGTAGAAGCTTTAAGAAATCCTTTATAATTTTACAATTCTTGAAAGTCTTATAGATTTCGAGGTAATTCAAAAAAATAATAAAAAAACTAGTATATTGATCCAAATTTATTGTTTTACAAAATTTTAAAATATTCATGAATTTTTGAATGATTAAAGAATTATATGAAATCATTGTTAAATAACACCAAATTTTCAAGAATAATTTAAAATCTTGATCGATCATTTCAAATTTATAAAGAATTTTTAAAATTTAAATTAAATACATTCAGATTTTAATAAATTATTTCAAATTGTTTAAAAAAAAAATTATTTCAAATTTAAGTTAAATACAACTAAAATTCTTAAATACATAAAATAAATTTTCCAATATTTTTAAATAGTGAAAAAATGATCTTTAAGTTTGGATCAAAGTTTTGATTTTTGATGATTGGCAAAGTCAAAACATAAACTACAAGAAACAGAGCCATTTCCGACCGTTTGAACGGTCGGTTTTAACCGACTGACGGTCGGTTTTAATATGAACGGTCGGTTTTAATTGGTCAATTTTAGCCTAGTCGGTTTTGTATCAAAACGGTCGGTTTTAATCGTTGACTGCCATTGACCACCAAAGGCCTCTGTGCCACGTGTCGTGGGGCCCAGCTAACGTGGCGGTCCCACATCAGTGACGTGTCACTGCCACGTGATCAGGTCCCTCGACATGTGGCACAACATTAAATTTAATTGTTAATTATTTTTTTTATTATTAACGGTCGGTTTTATTGGTCGGTTTTATAACCGACCATAACGGTCGATTTTATAACTAACCGACCATTACGGTCGGATTTATTCCAGAAGGTTTTACTGGATTTTTCGCCTTTTTTGTAACCGACCAAATAAAACCGACCGATATAGTATGAATGTGGTCGGTTTTACTGGGAGTGAATGGTCAAAAATGGTCGGTTTGTATCATTGATGATAGTATAAAAAATATTGTCAAACACATTTTTTTCGGTGTGCATGACATCGATACAATGACAAATCGAAAGTGATGACCAATATGGCAACTCAAAAAACATTGAAAAGTGCGTCCAATTGTGATCAACTCCGAAATTGAGACTTTTCTTATTTTTGTTTTCTCTTCCGGGTGGTGGAAATTCTAAATTTTCACAAAAATTCTTCAAAGACTCACCACTTGAGCGACCAACAAACACCCTTTTTTCTTCACTGGGAAACTTAGTACTTGGAAGACGGAGAGGATCATCTTCGGGTAAGAAACAACGATTTGTACCAAAAAAGCTACATTTTCCACATGTTTTCAATTGAATTCCTTGAATTTTTCCACCACAAACCGGACATGAGAGTTTTCCATGTGTTGACCATCCGCTAACCATACCTACCCCAGAAAAATCGGTTATTGTCCACATAGCCGCCGCCCTCAAGGTAAAATTTTGCTTTGATGATTGATCAAATGTTTCCATCCCTACATCCCACAACTCCTTTAATTCATTTATGAGAGGTCTAAGGTACACATTTAAATTCTTGGCCGGACTCTTTTCTCCGGGAATTAAAAGAGGCATAAAAGTGTACGGTTTTTTCATTCCCACAGAGGGAGGAAGATTGTAGACCACCACTATAACCGGCCACACCGAGTACACCTTTTTGCCGGAATTGTTAAAAGGGCAAAAGCCATCGGTTGCAAGTCCAAGACGGATATTCCTACTCTCCCTTTCGAATCTTGGATAACGACGATCAAATTCTTTCCACTCGTCTCCGTCTGCAGGGTGACTAAGTTCCCCCGACTTTGTTTCCCTTTTTTTTACCATGTCATGTGTTTAGCGGTATGCTCTGACATATACAATCTCTGTAGACGAGGGATAAGTGGAAAATATCTCAAGACCTTGTTCGGTATCCCTCTTCCATTTTTCTTTTTTTTTTTTTACCTTTGTAACGACTTTTACCACAAATGTCACAAACACTCTTGTTCTCATCATCACCGTAGTACAACATACAATCATTCTCACAAACATCAATATTCTCATATCCCAAAGTTAACTTCTTCATCATTATTTTCATAATGTAATAAGAATTCGGTAAAGTATGGTCCTTAGGAAGAACTTCACCAAGCAATGCAAGTAAAGAATCAAAGACCTTTTCAGAGCATTGTGCCATATTTTTAAAATGTAACAATCGAGTGGTCAATGACATTCTTGTAAAAGTTGTGTTATCCTTGTAAAATTGAGAAGCATATGCATTTGGTGGTTCTTCAACGTTACTATTACTCGCATCACCATGATTTTCACCAATCAGATCTCGTAATAATGCGTTCAAATCAAAAGGTTCTTCAACAACCTCTTCTTCAACAATCTTTTCCGAGGTACGCTTACGTTTGTTGTTTTTGATAACTTCTCTTTTTTCACCATGCGAAGTCCATACTTTATAATGTTCCATAATACCATTTTTATATAAGTGAAGTTCAACACTTTCAACTTTCGCCCACAACGCATTTTTACATTTGTTACACGGACATAATATTTTTTCGCCCCTCATCCCATTTTTACACGCAAACTCCAAAAATTCTTTCACACCATCCCAATATTCATTATTCGATGAAAGTAAATTATTTTCCACACGTCGGTTCATCCAATCTCGATTCGACATCTACACATATATATATATATGTCAATTTCATAATGCATTTTTCACATAACTACAAATCAACAAAAATACATATTCACATTTCACACAATTAAGATAAATTAAATAAAAATGCAAGCTCATGTTACTACAAAAATCAATTTCTCTTCACAAACAAAGAATAAAGAACATATTGTATGTATATATTCACAAATATAGTATGTATAAACATGTAAACATGTATATTATATTCACAAATTGAACAAATATTAAAACAAAAACAAATATAAACATGAATTAATGACATACCATTAATGATCTTTCAATATTCTTCAAGATCTTCACCTTACAAAAATTTTCTCCCCAACCATACAATAAATGAAGAGGAAGAAGTAAAGAAAAAGAGATGTATAGATAGAATAAGGCTAGTCATATATCCGACCACAACGGTCGGTTTTATTAAAATAATATTAAACTTTCTCAAGAAACGGTGCAGAGGTTGGTGGTAGCATTCAATGCAGGTTTAATCCGACCAAAAACATATGGTCGGATTTAATTGGTCGGTTTAGGATGACATGGTAAGGCCAAAAAACATATGGTCGAATTTAATGGTCGGTTTAGTGATTTAGAATGAATGTGGGCTCCACCAATAATAACGGTCGGTTTTATTGGTCGGTTTAGTATGACGTGGCACATCAGTCAATTATTTAGTATCAATGTGTGTCGTAGGGCCCACACTGGTCGGGTTTAATGGTCGGTTTTATAATTAAATCGACCATTTTTCCAAACGGTCGGTTTTATCTACTGTAAAATGATAACGGTCGGTTTTATCATGGCGGTCAGAAATATAACGGTCGGAAATAGCTCTGTTTCTTGTAGTGAACATAAGATCCTTCCACCATTTCAAAATTTCTAAATAAGTGTGTACTTTGAAAAGGAGTGAGTACAAGGTTTCTTGACGGTTGAACATACAGTTGAATTTGGGGTTGAAACAATTCGGATGGTGGTAACTGGTAAGGAAACTAAACTCTTTTTTATCACATTCCTAAACTAATTACTCCCTTTGTCCCTTATTATTCTTCCCGTTTAGAATGTCGGGACTGTTCATAACAAGAGACAAATTACTAATTTACGTCTAATCTATAAAACAAAATATAGTCATGAGTGATCTTGTTGAATTCGTATTTATGAGTACTTTAATACAGTGAAGTTTTTATATTCAATACTAATACGAAATTAAAGATATTAACGAGTAAAAGTGTGCGTTAGCAAACGTGTCTAAGAGAAATGAGAAGAGTTTTAATGGACAGAGGGAGTAGGATTTAGTCACATATCCATTCTTTTCCGACATATATGACATTTCATTGGATGAAAATCAATTATGTATAGCTTTTTTTCACACAAGATTAACATAAATGCCAATTCTTAGAAATTTGGTCAAATCTACCCCACTAATACATATATTTCAATATCCGCATGTGCGAAAAATGTATTTCATTTGTAAATGTGTTTTGGATATTAAGCATTTGTCAAAAGAGTATATGGATATGATACCTCATATATGCGTATTATTCGTGAAGTTCCCCATTTACAAATCACTGCCTCGTTTTCAACATAGATACATATAGTATATGTATATACATATTCATATTTAGAGGATTTGATAACAAATGGTAAAAATGGGGTTGAAAATTGAAAATGAGATTGATAATTTTGTGGAATAAATATAGGGAGAGATTCTTTATTCACCCCTACAACGATTCAACTTTACAGTGGATATGGTGACCTAATTTTACAGAGCAGCGACTGCAACATTTGTCTAGAAGAGTATCGGGTCGGGTAAAATATAATACGCATTTGGTAATTGCTTAACAGGGAAGGAGGTATTATTGGTCATCAAACCTGAGATTTGTTAATATAGTAAAATTAGAAGTAAGAAATGTCGGTAAAATTGTCATTGTTTCCATTATAGGTGGTTATGGACAATGACAAGGATATAATTACGAGCATGAGAAGAAGGATCGCTTATCATTTCAAAGAAACAATAATGATAAATAATAGAAAACGTTCAAGAGTTAAGAATAAATAGTTGCAACATTCATTGATAAACTAATTAATCATCCCAAATGTTTAACTCTAGAGGTGTTTAACTCCTACACGAATTAATTAATATCATCAGCACTTAGAATTTCATCAAAGTATTGATTGGAACCATTAGTGCCTTCTCCGAGGTCGTTAGCATTTTCAAAATCATCATGGTTGATATTTGTGTTAATACTATTGTTGCCGGAGTGGTTGAAGGAATCATGATTTTGAACTTGCACAGAGTTAGGGGCTACAGTAGTGTTTGAATTTGCAGTATTGTAGGTTTGTCCTTCCACAACAGTGCTCAATGGTGCTTTGGAGAACACAGCTGGCGTAACTGGTGTAGCCGTTTTCTCCATGTTCAAAGATCGCATTTTGCGTTTTCTATAGTTCTGCAGTGATCATGAAATTTAATTTGTATGCAATGTGATGTAAATAAATTTTACCTCATAATAAAAAGTACTAACTGTCGTTATTATTGATCAAATACAATAAGCATGCATAGGTTTTTGAAATAATAACATTATACATATGGACCAGCTAGATGAGAAAAAATAAATATACACGCATGCGTATTCCATTAGTCCACTTAACAAGAATTTTAAGCTGAAACTACTACCGAAACTGACACCAATTAATGGTTTAAGCTTAGGCCCAACCAATTCAGTACATGAGGAAATTTGTTTTTAGTATCTGGCGATCAATAAATTTAGTTGAAGAAAATATGTACCTGAAAATGACTATTAACATGGCGAGCTGTCATGTTAGGCTCATTCATCAATCTTAAAATTGTCCTAGGCTTAGCTCCTGCTTCCAACACACATATTAGTTGACAATCTCACTATTGTAAGTATTTAAATAAATTCTAAAAAGGAAATTCATAACAATACTACTAAAAAATACCGTCACCAAGAATGTGTAATGCTCGCAAGAACTTTACGTGACGATGAGGAGTCCAAGTCAAGCGTGGCTTCTTAGACCTATGAGTATCCTCCTTCCCAGTGTCATTTAGAGAATTAGAAGTTTCTGCAACCTGATTCTTTTTTCTTTTCATATTATACGTATCGGTACCACTACTAGGATTGTAATCTCTCTCAATATCAATGTAATTAGTCTTGTCAAACAAAGAAGGCATATGTCCTGTCACTCGAGGGATATGATGCCATACACTTGAAATATCACGATGGCATGGTGGTTTTGAGAAAAAGTAGCACACCCCTTTGGCTAGAGCCTCACTTGCTAAATCCGTTGTTATATCTTTAGCAATCACTGCATATATATAAGTTAATGAATTTGGACTACATTTATGAAAAAAAAAGGAGAAAATATGAAATATGACAAGTCATTTCTAATAGTAAATTGATTGACTTACAAATGATTGGGATAGTCATGCTTTGAACATGAAGTTTATCCACAAACTCAAAGATGCCAATGTCTTTCATGCCAATATCAGCAATTACAATATCATAGTAGTTGTTTCGTTCTTGAAACATGGACAATGCTACTCTTGCCGATTCTGTAGTGGTCACTGAAATCAACAAGACAGGCTATTAAGTATTGGTAGTAAATTAGAGGTTTGTTTTTTTAACCACATAGTGTATTGATTAATGAACAATATAATATATGTGAATATAATAAATGTTTTTTTGTTAGTGTCTAATAATTATATGTGCATGAGAACACAATAACATCAACACATGCAGGAGAGAATAGCTAACATACACTAAATTTGTTCTAATTCGATGGGTGAATCCAAAATTTTTGATACAAATTTGGGTTTAGTTTTCACTTTAAAGATCCCTACGGATAAAAGGTTGAATTAGGTTGTATTCATACCAAACCGAACCCAACCTAAAACTTAACATTAATTTAAATTATAGATCATTATCATTGTAGTTGATTTACAAAAAATGTCATTATAAAAACATCGTACACTCAATCATTTCATAGTACAAAATTTGCTAATTGAACGAGGGCGGTGAAATTCATTCTAAGTGGCCTGGTACAAATTAAAACGATGTCCTCGAAAGAATTAACAAAAATTGTGTTTTATTTAAAGTTATCATAAAGAAATCAAAGTTATTCATACCAAAAAATGAAAACTTGATCATCATCTCAAATTAAAACGAGTATTCAATCTAAATGTAAAATTCGAGCATATATTAGAATAAATGTACGCAAGTGTTCAGGGGCGGACCTTGGGCTGGGCTAGGGTTGGCTCCAGCCCAGGTCAAAATTTGTCCAGCCCATTTAACATATAAGTTTGGCTAAACCCAGCCCTGTAAATATAAGCCCAGCCCATATTCAGAAAACCCAAAACAGAACAAATTCTAAAAAGCCCGGCCGCTTGCATGTGTCTCTCAATCTATGTGTCTTTCTGTAAAAAAAAAAAAAAAAGCCCCAAATTGAAGGCAATTATGGATTAAATCATTGAATTCAGCTTATTACGTCTTTTCATCAAACCTTGAGGAATCATACCTAAATCTTGTAACTACAAATTTACACTAATATGTAAGTATTTGTTTTTTAATTTATTTTTGAAATTTGTCTCAGTTTTATATTTTTTTTGAGTTTTAAGTGAATTGCTTTGAGTTTTATATTATATTTTGTAATAGCATCATCTTCTATAGAGGCACATATATCACCTGAAGATCAATCTGTTGTGCCTAAGAGTAAAACGGAAACTGGTACCATGACCGTTTCCAGAATGCCAGGAAGTCAGTTGATGGGGTGACTGAATTATGATGTTAGTACTGAAGAAGTAAAGCAACGTTTCTCGGGAGTTGATGTTAAAATCTGGGGTTAGTTGATGTTAGCGGCGCGTGAAAAAAAATTGGCCCTGCGGGGCTTTAACCGCGCGGCAAGCCTAGCCCCGGTACTTTCAAATTCTTGCGTCCGCCCCTGCAAGTGTTATTATTTGTGACGCTCATAAAAGTACAATACACGTTTAGCTAATAAGTGATCTATATAGATCACTGACATCATGTATGATGATCTTTATTAAGATGAACACATCACAAAAACACAAACACAAGATTTCGTAAGTAAGTCATGACAGATGATGAGTTTAGGTGGTAATTAAAAGATGTAAAGTACCAAAAAAACACAATACATGGTAAAATATATGAACTTCTAAATTTTGGAACATTGATAAACAAAACTGTTAATGTAAGTGCAAGGAAAAGCATTCCTAGAAACATGTTCTAAATATATATATATATATATATATATATATATATATATATATGTATGTATATATAAAATAGATTATCACCTTTGTAAAATTGATGCTCAAACTGAGATGCAAGGGACATTAGAGAGGTTGAATCATGATCAACCAACAAAATATTAACAAACTTGGCCACACAAGATACGACATCCTCATTTCCTGCACTGGTGCTACTTCCATTCACGTCCATTCTTACTAAAATAAAAAAAGCTCCTACTTCAAGTAATTATAGATAATGAATGCAGATTTCTTGAGAAAGATGAGATGAGAAAGAGTACTTATTATATTGAAAAAGAGTTGTTGGCATAGAGTATCCTATATGAATATCTCAAGATTTGACTGGTCAACATATCTTAATGGATTTCATTAATCTAATAATCTTTTTAAATTAAAAGGATTTGATTTGATCATACAGTTAGTTGAATATATGATAAAAGATTTCATTAATCTTTATAAATAAATTAGATTTTTATCTGGTTATAGAGTTCTAGATATTGAAATGTAGACACATTTAAGCTTTGGGTGAGCAAAATCGGATATCCGATCCGGTTATAAAATTCTATTTTCTTAAAGTTTAAGAATAAAGGGCATGGTGAAATCTATTTTCTTCTTTTTTTATATGAAATTTTGGTGAAATTGATTGGTGGAATACGTATAATATTTTGCGATATTATAAGTATTAAGCAACCAACTCATCTACAGTATTAGAGGAAGGTCCAATTGGATCTTTATATGATATTTTAAAACTCCCGCTCACTCCAAAGCCCATTTTTAGGTTGCTGAGTGAATCATGCACGCCCATCTTTGAATCATAAATTGCCTTCATGTCAATTGTAAATATTGAGAATATTGGGGATCGCAGAAAGTCAAACTTCCCTCTCTCTCTTCTCATTCTCTCCCTCCACTAGGGCTGTAAATGAGTCGAACCGAGCCGAACTCTTAACTGTTCGTGTATCAGCTCGTTATAAATACATCGAACTCGAATTCGAGCTCGAACTTTGATCGAGCCAATATTTTTGTTTGTGTATCGACTCGTTAAGAAAAAATTTATTCACGAACATATTCGCGAACAGTTCACGAACATGTCTAATGAGCTACTATTCACGAACATCTCATAAATAGTGTTCATGATTTTGTGTTCATGAACACTTCAACCTTTTTTTCTAGAAATTTTTTAATGCAATTAAAGTAAAAATAAAATTGGGGGATGAAACATTGAAAACTCGAGAAATGCTTCGAATTTAGAATTATCAAGGAATCAAATTTGGATCAAGTTTAGTTAAAACATAACGAACTAATGTTATAATTTATAATGTAACATATGTATAATTTAATTATTATTAATAAAAATAATTTATAAATTTAAACAAAGAAAATATAATGAATAGACAAAATAAACTAACATATTACTTTGTAACACTTACTTATACAATTATATACAAAATATCGTGAATTCAAGAACTCCTGTTAAATGTTAAAGAAATATGTTCATGAACGTATATATATGAAGTTTGTGCACAAACTTATTCATGAACCATATTAACGAACAAGGTTCACGAACTATATTAATGAACTTGCTCATGAACTATATAATCGAACTTGTTCGCGAAATTTCGAGCCGAACTATGTCGTGTTCGGGTTCAGCTCATTTACGAGACGAATCTCAAAATCGTGTTCATGTTCGACTCGTTTACAAATCAAACCGAACTCAAATCGAACTTTTTTCGAACCGGACACCGAACTGTTCATGAGCGTATCGACAATTGTCAACAACAAATTTATGTTAAGATTTCATATTTTTAGTTTTAAATAATACATATCACTTATTAAATAACTATTATTATTATTATTAATAATTTATTAATTAATATTATAAAGTTAAATAATATTCATAAAGTTAAATTATATCTATAATAAATTATTATACTTCATTTCGTTTAATCGTATAATTTTAAAAATATTTAAAATAATCAACAGACTATAAACTACAGTATATTTAAAATGCATTAGAGCAAGTTCAATAGATCCCTTATATGACCTCCTTACTCAAATTATAAGGAATTAGGTGTAAAATAGTGCTCCAACAGCCTCTTAACTTTTCTTTAAAAAGTTAAGAACATCATGTCATCCCTTATCTTTAAGGGCTCCCTTATATCACTTTTATCAATAAAATATTATTTTCCCTCCTCTTTTCAATTGTTTCCCTCTTTTTTTTGTTATTGCTTCCTTCTTTTATTTACTATTTAATAATTATAAGGATCAATTATAAGGAAGCTTGTTAGAGTTGTCATATCTTATAATATCCTAAATCACTAAGAGCCTAATTATATTCTATTATATAATAAAAGTAAGAGGGATAATAAGCGAGTACTACCATAGGTCAAGGGTTCGACTCTCACTAACAACATAATTAAATTTAATACTTGTAATTTTAAATATACTAATAAAACATATGATAAAATTCACTTTTCAAAACTCATTAATCATCTATTAAATTTAATATTGGAAACTTATTAATCATCAATTAAATTTGATATTAGTACACGCCAAAAATTTAGTTTACAAAATAACATTGGAAAATTGCGAGTACATAAGCACGAAGCAACCCTCATCTCTTTTATAAAAAAACTACTAAATCGTTCCGATTCAAAACAAAAATTCATGTTTGTCTTCTGTACTTCATATGTACATATAATTTAAGTTAATTTTGAAAAAAAAACAAGTAATAATAAAATGTAACAAAAAAGTCAAAAACAACTTATTATTAGTTACATATATATAATTGTTTTACAAAAAAAATTATAATATAAAAATACATGTTAGCCAGTAATTATATCCTTATATATAATAAGCGTAAAAGGGATCTTATCCATAAGTTTGGTCATTGTACCGTCAAAATAATCTCAACCGTCGACTCTAAAATGTTTAAAAATAGACAATCAAGATTACGTTAAATTAAAATAGAAATTATAATAATAAGTTGCATTAGAAGTGAATTTCAAAAAATTATAATCTAAAAAGGATATAATTAAAAAAGGTAGTATTAGAATTGAATTTTATTTATTTTTTATTAATATAAAAAAATTCATATTTACTTGATCTCTATCTTGAGATCTAGAAATTAGATTTATATGATTTTACAATCCATGGGAAGCTCATAAAATTATCTTTAATTTAGTGATGAATTAATAATTATTATTCAAATGGAAACACTCATAATTTTAAGAAAAAATATAGTTACGATTTTTTACATTAATCCTATTCAATGTAGAAGTCATACATTGATAATGATATTCAATGTAGAAAATCAAATTATATATGATTTAAATCATTTGACATACACATTTTTGTAACTTATTATTATAATTGTATTTGGTTATTAGTAGAACTATCTTCAAATAATAACAAGGGTATTTTCACAATCGAAACTAATTATAAGTAGAATTCATAAATCGAATAGAATTTTCAACGTAAAAAATCGTCAATTTCTTCTCTCTATTATTTCTATGTTAATTTGATTGGAAAATAATCGTTAAACCATCAATAAATTAAAATTTATTTTGTTAAATTCATGTGGACTGTAAAACCGTCCAAATCAAATTTAAGTATAACTAGCTTATAACTCGTGCAATGCACGGGTTTCTTATATTATGTTATAAATTTTATTTAATATTATAATTATATTTTTATATAATCACTAATTTTAATAATTTTTTTAATTTTAGTTTGCTATAATTTAATATACTCATGTTTATGGATTATATTAATGTTTCATTATTATAAACAATGTATACGATTTTTAATATATTTTATTAATAATTGAAAAATATGGTGTAATATTTTTGGGTATATATTGTAAGATTTGTTGTAAATTTAAAAGGTAACGTGTTTTAATTAGAAAGGAAATATTAATGATTGAAATATATGATACAATTGATCTTTTTAGATGTTTATAAAATTTAATATCTTCAACTAAAAGTAAATGTGAAAAAGGCAATCGACTAATTATTGTTATGCCATATTTTGGCATGTCTAATAATCTTCCAAATTTCTATTATTTATTAATTATTAATTCAGATTAATAATTATTGCTTAACCACTAAGTTTTATCCTCTCTCTGAAACGAGGAAAGAATCAATCCCAATAAATCTATTACGGAAAATATCTCCAAACGATATTCTTCAAATCAGTAAGATATCACAACGATAAAATTAAATCAGATAAAATCAGTAATCACCCAGATTAACGAAGTTTATCCCTAAAGTCTATAAGGGATATACACAAATCAATTTGACAGAACTACGTGGGCTTGATCCTATATAAACATAGGTACGTAGGCATCTTGGCATATGGAATCCGATACACGAGACAAATCGAGACACCTGCCGAGTCCAGCCCCCTCTTTTTTCATAAACCCTAATCCCCTAAAACAGCTATATTCATACACAACGCTCTATTATTCCAGCATCCCTCCGATTTCGTGTTTTTACGAAATTCCTCCAACAACATTTGGCGCTAGAAGGAGGAGATAATTTTCGTTTGTGGAGGACAAACGAATATCAAACTGTTACGAGATTTTGGGTTTTTATTAACACAAACAACTGAGTGCTTCATCGGTTAAAAAAAACACGGAGACCGTAACTTTGAGACATAGTTAGAAGCAGCAGCTTCTGTTCGAGACGGAGGCAGGCAGCAAGCAAAAAACCGGCAGCCTTCGAAAAGATGCAAAGGTGGACGGTAAAACAAAAGTGGACCAGGGAATAAAGAATTGACTCGTGGGACCTGTAAGGATGGGAAAAAAATAGGAAGCAGAAGCATGGCAGTTCGTTGGTATAGTATGACCCGCGGTGATAAATAATGCAAGCACGAAAATGAAAGACTTGTAAACCAACACAGTACAAAGGCGAGTACAAACAATTGGAAGCCACGCAGCAACGGAGGCCAACAACAGCAAAAAAACGAAGCACAAGAAACTCACAATCAGTTGCAAACGAAAAAAAGAAGAAGATAAGTTTCATTTGTTTCTTTTAATTTTATGCAAATTAATTATATCTTGCCATGCATGCATAATTATGTTTTTTAATATTTTTCAAAAAAAAATATTTATTATTTAAAAATTCGTGCGAGCTACCTATTTTTATGCTTGTAAAATTATTACGATTTAGAAAATATCGTACGAGATATTTATGTTGATAACTTGCCGATTTTATGCCGATGAATTATGGATATTTCTTTCGATGGATTGATTGCGGATTTTTTACAATCTCGTACGAGCTGCATGCTTTAAACGAAAAATTATATATGCGAGACACATAATTTTGTAAAAGATTTTCTACAAAAATGAGCATTATTTTCGAAGAAAATAAATATCGCAACATTCTTAAAAGAGCATATTTATTATTGCATTTGGATTTGTAAAATATTTTCATATATTGTCGCGATAGTACATATATGTCAAAAATATTTTCAAACTTGCGAACTAAGTTGCCAAGTTTGCCAAGTAGGGTAGCCTGGACAAGCTATAAATTCCGCAATGCTACACGCTTAGTAAAGTGCAGCACCCTCTGGATTATTATTGAAGGCCCATGACGAGATCTTGAGCTCAAGATCGCATGGGTGGGAAGGCATCCCTTTGCAAAATATCTTTCAGACATGCACAGCCAGCGCTCGTGCAAAGTTCACCAGAATTACATCTACAGCTCTTAGTGAAGACCTCGCCAAACACATCCTTATGTGGTTGCATCAGACACTTGAAAAGCGTGTATGACAATTCGTGATATATACAAGCGCCAAGGTCCTAACTAGACAACAAGGATCGCAAAGGATTTCAAAAATATTATTTATACTCGCACTTCGAAACCTTGGCAAATATATATCATATACTGGTCATCGCATGCTATCACACTTGCATCCACATACGCTTAACGAGCACAGTGGTGCTCTAAGAGTTTTTCTAATCATCTATTTTTTAGTTGTTTCAGCGACTCAAGAAATTTGGAAGCTTGAAGATTTTTAGTTCTCCACTGCAGCAAGCTACACTGAAGAACTGGGGGCTAGTTGTTATGCCATATTTTGGCATGTCTGATAATCTTCCAAATTTCTATTATTTATTAATTATTAATTCAGATTAATAATTATTGCTTAACCACTAAGTTTTATCCTCTCTCTGAAATGAGGAAAGAATCAATCCCAATAAATCTATTACGGAAAATATCTCCAAACGATATTCTTCAAATCAGGAAGATTTCACAACGATAAGATTAAATCAGATAAAATCAGTAATCACCCAGATTAACGAAGTTTATCCCTAAAGTCTATAAGGGATAGACACAAATCAATTTCACAGAACTACGTGGGCTTGATCCTATATAAACATAGGTACGTAGGCATCTTGGCATATGGAATCCGATACACGAGACAAATCGAGACACCTACCGAGTCCAGCCCCCTCTTTTTTCATAAACCCTAATCCCCTAAAACATCCATATTCATACACAACGCTCTATTATTCCAGCATCCCTCCGATTTCGTGTTGTTACGAAATTCCTCCAACAACAATTATCATTAATTATATTATGTTATTATTTTTTTTAGGTTGTATTTTTTTCTTAAAAATTATGGTGTCATATTTTTGGGTATATATTGTAAGAACTTGTATTAAAAATGTAATTATTATTATTGAATGAAATAAATATTTATCTGATTTATTCAACTCGATGGAATGATGTATTATAGACGGATATTATTATCGTTATATGTATTTAATTGAGGTTAGAGAGTTCCCCGTATATGTTAAAAAAAATGTGTTAGTTGATCGTATTCTTTTAATAAAAAATCATGTTAGTAGTATTTGCCGTTTCGGCAGACCGTACTTTTAAAAGCTCAGCGGTTTCATTTTTAAAAGCGTATTTATATCAAAACTGATCAAATAAATTTTAAAATATTCTTGTCTCAAGTTTTATTCATTTTATCATGTTTGAGGATTTTTCCAAATTATTTTCGTGATTTTTCGTAAAACTTTCGCCTATGTTTTATATCCGAAATTCCACTAAGCGGCAATTACGGAACCGATTTCATGAGACCTGAATAAAATATTCACAAAAGCAAAATATTCCCCAACAAATCTGTCAATTATACCAATACCAGCCCCAGCAATCATTCTCTCAAAATTATTGTTTCAAAAATCAAAAATTTCTTAGAGAGAAAATTCTAGTGTTCTTCAATTTCAAGCTCCAAATCGGAGGCCTTCCCGGAATTGAAATCAAGCGTTCTAGTAGTCAAAACGAAGGTATCAAAATCTAGTTTCTAAATATGTGCCCAGAATTCGTGGGGGATCATTATTTGATTTTATATGATTTTTACAAAATTCGAATTTAAAGATTCAAAATTATGATTTTTCGTAAAGTTGATTGTTTATGTGATTTGATGATTCCATGTTGTAGATAATTTTCTCTTGGTCAGTTTGGTATATCATATGTTAAGTTTTGAGTTCGTTAAACGTGTTTAGATGTGGTTTGATTATTTCGAAATTGTTCTTGAGTGTTCTTGGTGTTCATCAGAAAATGTTGACTTTTTGAACGGAATTTTAGTTCGAGTAATTGTTTGGAAATTCTGGGTTGGCAAAGTTGTAGATCAATAAAAATTCATATTTAATTCAATAAAAATCAGAAAAATATAAAATCAGTTTCTAAATTTTCAGAAAAATATTTTCTGTATTATTTTAAAATAAAAATCGGATTTATCCAAAATTATTATTTATTTTAAGATTTTTGGAATCATTTCCTTAATTATTTAAATGTAGAATTTAATACTTTAATTATATTAAATCATTTCGAATAGTAATTTAAATTGATTTAATTATTCGATAAATGAGATCATTTATCGAATAATTTTATTCATTAATTTTTGTTTAATTTAATTAATATAATTGAGGTTATTTAATTCCAAATTATCCCGTTTCGAGTTTTAAATGCTTTAAAAATATTAGAAAAATCCCAAAAATTATGAAAATTGTTTTAAAAATATTTTGAAGCGAGATTTAATTTATGACGAGGTTTGGACATGTGTTAAAAATAATTTTAGAGTTCCATTAATTGATTACGTGATCTGAATGTGTCCGTTAGGGCAATATAAATGTTACGTGCTAAATGAATTATGTAAATTATGTGAATTACATGAAATACGTGGAGTGAATGGTGAGATGTATTAGTATTTGATTCGAGACGTTTATTATAGAGTCGAGTCAGAGGAGCAAAGGAAAAGCTAAAGCAGAAGGTTACGAGAATATTTAGACGGACTTGACCTTATTATCAGGCAAGTATTTTTCTATCACTTGTTATCCTATTAAATATACAAATGCTATGCCATGTATCCCTTTAAATTATTGTTCAAGAAATCATTCTTAAATTATTCACAGCATGAATCCATTGAATTATTCTTATCAACTTTGACGAGATTCATTTAAATTATCATTGACGATTCATTTCAACCTTTTTAGGCATTCGCTCTAGTCGATGCCTTATTACTCTTGATTAATTATTATTACCCAGATTGTGGCGTTCGACTTCGTCGATGCCTATAATATCATTGCATTCGATTTACCCATTTCTTGTATCGATCTAGACGACAATTATTGTTATTATTGTTGATTCTTCATTATCACCCCATTGTTGTATCGAACTCATCGATACTAGATGTTGTACAATTTGTTATCGTACATTCACTTTGAGCTGTTTTCCTGGAACGTGAAGTTCTAGTGATTGTTGTGATCGAGGTTGTCAATCTTCCGACACCTAATTATGATTTAAAGGTTGTTAATTGTACCGACACCTGAACGTAAGGTTAGAATTGGTGGATTTATATAAAACTTGACCTTAACTGGTCTGACCATATATTGGTCGATGTGTAAGGCCTTTCAGTGCCTTGGATCCGATGAGGACTTTGCTTTGTGCACTGTCCGGGTTAGAGCGTGACTGATCAGCATGCCTAACTTTGTTTTTAAAATTATGAGATGGACCAGTTCTAACGCTCTGAGTATTTGACTCTAGTTGATGATGAGCCACTTTCTTATGGCATTATTGATTGTCGAAACTTATCCGAATTTATCTGTTCATATCACAGAACTTGATTCACCTTTCAGATATTCCAGTATGGCTTGTAGTTAATACCTGGAACGATTAAAAGTTTAATATTTATTTATACATTGAAGGATATTCTTGTTGAGCTTTCTGGCTCACCTTGCAATGTAATGTTTCATTTCCAGTTAAGATTGAGGATGTTTAGACCTAGTGGCTCGGCAGCCAGGGGAGTGATGTTTGATGATTGAGAGTGCAGCTGGTTTAATTTCGTGTATTTTTGTAATAAATGGATTGGATAGACTAGACATTTAAGATCTATAAGATTGTATTAAATTGTATCTGAGGTTTGTAATAGTAATTAGCAGTGTTTGTTTCATACTTTAGCCTGTGCTCGTATCTTGGATGAGGGATTGTATTATTATTGTTCCGCATTTATAGGTTTGTATTGTTTAAGTGAGTTGTGAGCCCGGATCTGTATCCCAGATCTACGAGGCGTCACAGTTGGTATCAGAGCCACAGGTTAAGGTCCCTGAAACAGTAGGAAGTAGAGTCTAGATTAAGAAACGAGTTGCAATAGTTAGGAGTACGTATTAGATGTTAAGTAGAGCGATTTTAGATAGGGTTCACCTTAGGTTAGTAAGATGAGTATTGCGACGTTATAGGGTCTTTCGACGTATCATGCGAGTAGAAGTTCGATGCATCCAAATATCTGATTGGGAGCAAGGCTTTAGAGACGTCATGAACGTTATAGAGAATGCGAAAGTACTATGAACGAGATACGAAAGCAATTATTGGCATGGATTAGAAGTAAGGGAGTGGCTGGGTACTACTAACCATTTTTGGTATCGTTTGTTGTTGTATTGTCGACTAGAGGATAGCAGTTTTCATTATGATTGAATTTTATTTCATTTTCTTTCCATTGAAGCGATCTTATGCTTGTACCAATTTCGTATAAAAGATGTTGATCAGTTATAAATATTAATTTTCATTATTCACTTGTCAGTTTCATATACCTTGATTTAGTCGATGATTATTTCCACGACATTGTGCACACAATTTTTATCTCTTGTCATATCCTTATATTACATTTTGCAACCCTGAACAACTATTTTGATTTTATACTCTTGATAAACTTTTGTAAGTCAATTATAACTTGAATTGTTATTGATCAAATTACTTTTCCCTATCAGTTTTGAGAATGCCTCCAAGAAGAACTCGTCAACTTACTGGTCAACAAACCAATCCTGAACAACGAACCAATTCACCTCCTAGAAATCAAATGGACCCTATGTTGGTTCAACTATTGCAAACTTTGACTCAACAGACTGCTACTCTAGCTCAGCAGCAACATCAACTACAACAACAATTCGCAGCTCAGCAACAACAACGGCAGGAACCAACTGTTCCAGTGGTTACCTTCAAGGCCTTTCAAGCAGTAAAACCACCAGAATTCAAGGGGTCAACAGACCCAGTCGATGATAAAAATTGGTTGAAAGAGATAGAGAAGGCGTTCGCTTTGGTGCAAGTCCCGGAAGATAAACAAACAGAATATGCCAGCTACTTTCTAAAGAATGAAGCCACTCATTAGTGGGAATCAGTGAGAGCCCTGGAGAATACCGAGGTGGTTACATGGGAGAGGTTTAAGGAGATGTTTTTGGAGAAGTACTTTCCGCTCTTCATGAGTGACAAGATGGAGGTCAAGTTTTTGGAATTGAAACAGGGGAATATGTCAGTTGCTGATTATGAAGCAAGATTTACAGAACTATCAAGGTTTGTCCCTTCCTATGTGGACACAGAAAGGAAGAAAGCGAAGAGGTTTCAGCAAGGACTAAAGTCTTGGATTCGAACCAAGTTGGCTATATTGGAACTGAACACCTATGTTGCGGTGGTTCAGAAAGCTATGATTGGAGAAGAAGAAAGTGAGCAGTATCAGAAGGAGAAAGAGGGAAAGAAACGAAAGTTGGGAGTGGTTGATAACAAGCAGATTCAGGGTGGTTCTCAAAACTATCTTATTAAAAGACAGGGGTTCCAAGCTGGGAAGAATGTGGGGATGAGGAGACCAGAAGGAGGGAATGGAGGTCAAGGAAACCGAACTCAAGGGGTGAACCAATCAGGATTTAATAGACCATCACTGCCAGATTGCAAGACGTGTGGTAAGAAACATCCTGGTTTATGTCACAAGTTAACTGGGAATTGTTTTAAGTGTGGACAGAAAGGGCATTTCTCCAGAGAATGCAAGGTTGGGATTGTGTGTCACAGATGTGGGAAGCTAGGGCATATGATCAAGGACTGCAGAGTACCCCCAGCAAAACTACCAGCTATAGCAAACGCAATGATTCCGGCAATTGAGGCACCTCCAGCGAGGAACATTCAGCCGATTGCCCGAACCTTCAACATGTCTATGAACGAGGCTGTGCAAGAGTCCGATGTTTTGGCAGGTACGCTTCTTGTAAATTCCGTCAATGCCAAGGTGTTAATTGATTTTGGAGCTACGAAGTCTTTTATTTCTTTAGATTTTGTCAGTAAATTGAATTGTGAGATGAGATTGTTAGATGAGGTATTGGTTATAGAGATAGCTAATTCGGAGCGCATACCCGTCGATCAGGTGTGTCCTCGTTGTGATGTTGTAGTTTTAGGGCACTGTTTTTATGCCAACTTAATACCCTTCCAACTAGGAGAATTTGATGTAATCCTAGGGATGGATTGGTTGACAGAGCATAGTGCCCAGATAGATTGTAGAGGTAAGAAATTGACGTTACGATCCCCTGATAATGTAAAGGTTGTTTTCCGCGGTCAGAAACAAACTAGGAAGTTCTTGACTATTGTGAAACTAAGAGATTACTTAGACAAGGATGTGAAGGCTATTTAGCCTACGTACGAGACACAAAAACAGAGATGCCTAAGTTGGAAGAGATTCCAGTAGTGAATGAGTTTCCAGATGAGCTTCCAGGTTTACCTCCAGATCGGGAAATAGAATTTGCGATTGACCTAGCCCCGGGAACTGAACCAGTATCGAAGGCTCCATACAGAATGGCTCCGATAGAGATGAAAGAGTTGGCAGTCCAGTTGCAAGATCTACTGGAAAAAGGAATTATCAGACCCAGCGTATCCCCGTGGGGAGCCCCAGTACTATTTGTTAAAAAGAAGGATGGGAGCATGAGGTTATGTATTGACTACCGAGAGTTGAATAAATTGACTATTAAGAATAAGTATCCATTGCCAAGGATAGATAATTTGTTTGACCAATTGAAAGGAGCTGTCCACTTTTCGAAGATTGATTTAAGATCGGGTTACCATCAGCTAAAGATCAAACCTGAAGATGTACCTAAGACGGCATTCCGAAGTAGGTATGGACATTATGAATTTTTGGTAATGGCTTTTGGACTGACAAATGCACCAGCTGCTTTTATGGACTTGATGAACAGGGTATTTAAGAGATACTTGGATAAATTTATAATTGTATTCATTGATGATATTTTGGTATATTCCAAGACAGAAGAGGAACATAGGGAAAATTTGAGGATAACGTTGAGGATCTTGAGAAAGGAAAGGTTGTTTGCTAAGTTTTCGAAATGTGAATTCTGGCTAAGAGAAGTTCAATTCTTAGGGCATGTGGTAAGCAGTGAAGGGATTAAGGTAGACCCAGCTAAGATTGAGGCTGTGCTGAATTGGGAGAGACCAAAGACACCGAAAGAGGTCAGGAGTTTTATGGGATTGGCAGGTTATTATCGAAGATTCGTCCAAGACTTTGCAAAGATAGCCACTCCACTAACCAAGTTGACAAGGAAAAGTGAAAAGTTTATTTGGAATGACAAGTGTGAGGAAAGCTTCCAAGAACTGAAAAAGAGATTGGTGATGGCTCCAGTGTTGACATTGCGAGATGAACAAGGAGACTTTGTGATATATAGTGATGCGTCCCATAAAGGACTGGGATGTGTATTGATGTAGCATGATAAGGTGATAGCCTATGCTTCCAGGCAGTTGAAGATACATGAACAGAAATATCCTACCCATGATTTGGAACTAGCAGCCATTGTTTTTGCGCTCAAGATTTGGAGACACTATCTATATGGAGAGAAATGTGAGATTTACACTTGAAATATATTTTCACCCAGAAGGAAATTAACATGAGACAAAGGAGATGGTTGGAACTGATTAAAGACTATGATTGTACCATAAATTATCATCCGGGAAAAGCTAATGTGGTAGCAGATGCCTTGAGTCGAAAGGAAAGATTGAACATGTTTACTATAAACCAAGAATTATTCAGGGAATTTGAGAGATTGGAAATAGAAGTTCGTGCCCCAGGTTGTGCAACTGCTTTGAACTACGCAATGACATTTCAGCCCGAACTTTTGGAGAAAATCAGAAAGTGCCAAGAAGAAATAATGAACCATGAGGTGAATGAATTGTCGGGAGAAGAATTAAGCAGCCAAAAAGATGAGGAGGGAATCTTAAGATTTTCTTCTAGAATTTGGATTCCTAATGTGGCAGAATTGAAGAATGAAATTTTGCAAGAAGCTCATAATTCGAGGTTTTCAATTCATCCAGGGAGTACGAAGATGTACCGAGATCTGAAAGAAAATTTTTGGTGGCCAGACACGAAAAGAGAGATTGCAGAATGGGTTAGTAAGTGTTACACTTGCCAGAAGGTTAAAGCAGAGCATCAGAGGCCGAGTGGATTGTTACAGCCCCTAGAGATTCCTGAATGGAAATGGGAACATATTGCCATGGATTTTGTGGTGGGATTACCCAGGACGAAAGCTAATCACGACTCCATTTGGGTTATCATTGATAGATTAACTAATCGGCACATTTTCTACCGATCAAAGAAAGATATACAATGGACAAGTTAGTTCACCTGTACTTGAAAGAGATAGTGATGCGACATGGAGTCCCTGTTTCGATTGTGTCTTATAGAGACCCGAGATTCAATTCCATATTTTGGCAACAATTTCAAGAAGCTCTGGGAACTAAACTGAACATGAGCAATGCATATCATCCGCAGACTGATGGCCAAAGCGAGCGTACAATTCAAACGATTAAAGACATGTTGAGAGTATGTGCGATGGACCTTCAGGGTAGTTGGGATGGCCATCTGCCTTTGGTGGAGTTCTCTTATAACAACAGCTATCAAGCCAGCATTGGAATGCCACCATATGAAGCTTTATACGGACGATGGTGTCGATCTCCATTATATTGGGAAGAGGTAGGCGAGAAGAAGATATTGGGAACCGAGCTGATCCAGCAAACCAAGGACAAGGTTGAACTTATACAGAAGAGATTGATAGCCGCACAGGATCGACAACGGAAATACGCTGATCGTGCCAGGAAGGACATAAACTTTTAAGTAGGAGAACCAGTTTTGCTGAAGGTATCTCCATGGAAAGGGCTAGTGAGATTCGGGAAGAAAGGAAAGCTAAGTCCAAGATTCGTTGGGCCGTTCGAAATCCTGAAGAAAGTTGGGAAAGTTGCTTACGAGTTAGCGCTACCTCCGCATTTACAACATGTTCATAATGTTTTCCACGTGTCAATGTTGAAGAGGTTCTATCCAGATTCAAACCAGGTGATAGAGTCAGAACCAGTCGAGATTCAGCCGTATTTGTCCTACGTAGAACTACCGGTAGAGATTTTAGACAGGAAGGAGAAGGTGCTTAGAAATAAGACCATTTCGATAGTAAGAGTTTTGTGGAGAAATCCTAGGGTCGAAGAGTCTACCTGGGAGCTAGAAAGTGAGATGTTAGAGAGGTATCCACACCTATTTGCTTAGTTTGATTCTGAGGATAGAATCCTTTTAAGGAGGGAAGATTGTAAGAACTTGTATTAAAAATGTAATTATTATTATTGAATGGAATAAATATTTATCTGATTTATTCAACTCGATGGAATGATGTGTTATAGACGGATATTATTATCGTTATATGTATTTAATTGAGGTTAGAGAGTTCCCCGTATATGTTAAAAAAAATGTGTTAGTTGATCGTATTCTTTTAATCAAAAATCATGTTAGTAGTATTTGCCATTTCGGCAGACTGTACTTTTAAAAGCTCAGTGGTTTCGTTTTTAAAAGCGTATTTATATCAAAACTGATCAAATAAATTTTAAAATATTCTTGTCTCAAGTTTTATTCATTCTATCATGTTTGAGGATTTTTCCAAATTATTTTCGTGATTTTTCGTAAAAATTTCGCCTATGTTTTATATCCCAAATTCCACTAAGCGGCAATTACGGAACCGATTTCATGAGACCTGAATAAAATATTCACAAAAGCAAAATATTCCCCAACAAATCTGTCAATTATACCAATACCAGCCCCAACAATCATTCTCTCAAAATTATTGTTTCAAAAATCAAAAATTTCTTAGAGAGAAAATTCTAGTGTTCTTCAATTTCAAGCTCCAAATCGGAGGCCTTCCCGGAATTGAAATCAAGCGTTCTAGTAGTCAAAACGAAGGTATCAAAATCTAGTTTCTAAATATGTGCCCAGAATTCGTGGGGGATCATTATTTGATTTTATATGATTTTTACAAAATTCGAATTTAAAGATTCAAAATTATGATTTTTCGTAAACTTGATTGTTTATGTGATTTGATGATTCCATGTTGTAGATAATTTTCTCCTGGTCAATTTGGTATATCATATGCTAAGTTTTGAGTTCGTTAAACGTGTTTAGATGTGGTTTGATTATTTCGAAATTGTTCTTGAGTGTTCTTGGTGTTCATCGGAAAATGTTGACTTTTTGAACGGAATTTTAGTTCGAGTAATTGTTTGGAAATTCTGGGTTGGCAAAGTTGTAGATCGTTCAAAGACAAAGTTTGTGTTGAGTTTGGGTCATGTTTGACTAGATTTCGAGTTTCGCCGGAGTTGCGCCGCCGGCCGGAGCTGCCATTGCCGCCGGTGGTGGAGTGCCATTGCCGCCGGTGGTGGAGCTTGAAGAAGAAGACGATGAATAGTTCTGATTATTTCTGATTTTTATTTTAATTGTTTTAATTTTCGAAAATTCATATTTAATTCAATAAAAATCAGAAAAATACAAAATCAGTTTCTAAATTTTCAGAAAACTATTTTCTGTATTATTTTAAAATAAAAATCGGATTTATCCAAAATTATTATTTATTTTAAGATTTTTGGAATAATTTCCTTAATTATTTAAATGTAGAATTTAATACTTTAATTATATTAAATCATTTCGAATAGTAATTTAAATTGATTTAATTATTCGATAAATGAGATCATTTATCGAATAATTTTATTCATTAATTATTGTTTAATTTAATTAATATAATTGAGGTTATTTAATTCCAAATTATCCCGTTTTGAGTTTTAAATGCTTTAAAAATATTAGAAAAATCCGAAAAATTATGAAAATTGTTTTAAAAATATTTCGAAGCGAGATTTAATTTATGACGAGGTTTGGACATGTGTTAAAAATAATTGTAGAGTTCCATTAATTGATTACGTGATCTGAATGTGTCCGCTAGGGCAACATAAATGTTACGTGCTAAATGAATTATGTAAATTATGTGAATTACATGAAATACGTGGAGTGAATAGTGAGATGTATTAGTATTTGATTCGAGACGTTTATTATAGAGTCGAGTCAGAGGAGCAAAGGAAAAGCTAAAGCAGAAGGTTACGAGAATATTTAGACGGACTTGACCTTATTATCAGGCAAGTATTTTTCTATCACTTGTTATCCTATTAAATATACAAATGCTATGCCATGTATCCCTTTAAATTATTGTTCAAGAAATCATTCTTAAATTATTCACAGCATGAATCCATTGAATTATTCGTATCAACTTTGACGAGATTCATTTAAATTATCATTGGCGATTCATTTCAACCTTTTTAGGCATTCTCTCTAGTCGATGCCTTATTACTCTTGATTAATTATTATTACCCAGATTGTGGCGTTCGACTTCGTCGACGCCTATAATATCGTTGCATTCGATTTACCCATTTCTTGTATCGATCTAGACGACAATTATTGTTATTATTGTTGATTCTTCATTATCACCCCATTGTTGTATCGAACTCATCGATACTAGATGTTGTACCATTTGTTATCGTACATTCACTTTGAGTTGTTTTCCTGGAACGTGAACTTCTAGTGAATGTTGTGATTGAGGTTGTCAATCTTCCGACACCTAATTATGATTTAAAGGTTGTCAATGTAATAACCCTAACTTTTAGAATGCTACAATGCCTAAATGAATAGTAATTTTGAGGATTTAGGGAAATGGTATATAGGTACCCTATAATGGAAACAAAAAATGAATAAACAGAAACCATATTAGTATTGTACACTTAAATTAAGTGACTCAAAATGATAATGGATTTCAGAAATTCCTGAATATGGACTTTAAGGATTTTCGATTTCGATTGAGACTCTATTGAATGTGATATTAAAGAGTATAGAAATGTTAAAGGGTTTATATCTTGAGGAATAGTGAAGTTAGGTTAAACCAAGGAGTGATCAAGTCAAAGAAATGCCAAGGGAATTTAGATTGTTAAACGAGTTTGAGAATGCTTGAGAACCCGAGAGATAACCGGGAGAGCAACTTCTGAGAAAAAGAGAATATACCAGGGATATTGGATCTAATACCTACTTGAGAATTAGAATCACCCTAACACACTAATATATTATGTGGGAGAGGATATTATATATCCAAGGAATTTACAAAGGAGAAACCACTGAAACGATCACAGAAAACTTTCGATGAATCAAACGACGAGAGAACTTGCACAAAGCCCATCCGAAAACCCTAAGGCCCAAAACCTAAGCCATGCAGATCCAAGAGGCTCCAAGGAGCTGCATTTACAAGTTAATTAAGTGAGTGGCTCATGGATATATTGAAGGGGCAAGGCTAGAAGAGCAAATAGAGTGAAAGGGCAAGGATAAACTAGTAAACACACAACCAATTGGATAAATCTTCCAAAAGAAGCTAAACAAGAAGTGTTTTGATTGGTGGACTCCAAAATATCTTCACAAAAAGTATCTAGCTGATATATAAGATAGAAACAAGGGATATACATCATTTACACAAGAGAAACAAAGTTGAAAAGCTCCCCCATCTCTTTTCTCTACAAACTGCTCAGCAAGAACAAGGAGGAAAGAAAAATTCATATCTCCATTTCTATACATGATAAAATCACCAAGTTTGAACCACAACCTCTCCACTCCATGGGTATTATTCGCCTCAAATTTCATGAGAATCCAAGTAGTATAGCCTAGTCAAATCCATGCTCAAAGTGGGAGAACCAAACCTGTCCAGTTTCTGTCCAACGGAAAAAGAGGGCTAAAAACTATAGCTAGGAAGCTTTGTTTTTGGTGATCTATAGCTCAAATCAAATATTATACAGAGGCCAAGATGTGGTAAAAATGTGAGAGCCAAACTCTTATTTTTCGATTTGTTATGATTTTTACAAAAGTGATGATGAATAGTAACCCTTAGAAACTAACTTTGTTTTTATGATTTCTTTAGTTGATCCAAGCTAGTATAATGTTGATTAAGCATATCCCAAGGCTTGATAAGGGTTGTTAAAGCTTCAAGAAGGTATAAATCTCAAGACCCTTTAGTATTACTTTGAATATATGATGGATTATAGAAAGTTTAGTGATTAAGGTTATGATAAGTGATTATTCATGATGATATATGTGTTTGTAAGTGGTTTAAGTTAAATATGGAAGTGGGTTGTGATTTTAACCATGGTTGGTATGATGACCACATGGTGTAGGTGATGGTGTATAAGGTGGATGATTGATTTGGAGGAGTTTGATTTTGGAAAGTATGAAAATATAGCCGTTATAATGTCCGATTTTCGTTAGATTCCCAAACTGCCCTGTTTTTAGCATTTATACACGGACGGTACCTTACTGTCCAGACCCTCTTGTGACCATGATGAGATAGAGTTTAGTTCATAGATCGTTTTGATATAAGGTGCGTTAAAATCTGATGAACGGTTTAGGAGAAAAGTCAGTTTTAGTGAAAGACATTCGAAAACCGAGAAAACGTAATTGTATCAAGTTTGAGGCTGAAGTTACCATACTTAGACATTTTTATAAGTCACGAAATTTTGGGATAGTGTAGTAGGTTGGTCAGAGGACCCTTTACAATTGATCTTGCATTAAAATTCGAAATCTATATTTTCTGAGAATTTTTATAGTTAAGTGTGGTTGTTAGGGGGAAATGGTGAAAAACCCCTGAAACTTCGATTGAGTTTATAAATGGTTAAGTTCTTGAACCTTTGGGGTAATAGTGATACGTTAAACATATATTAAAGTGTCAAGATTAATGTTATGCAAGAGTGTAGTGAGTAAGAGATGTAGTATCCTAACGACGAACCTTTTGTGTTTATAGAAACTCCGGAGGAAACACGAGCCACACCGTCCGGATACCGAAACCGAGGCAAGATTTCTTCTATCTTTACTTTAAAAAAATTATTTATCTTCAAGGAAACTTGATTTCATGAAATATATATATTTGATGCTATTGTTAATATATTGTTAAGAATTTGTTTCCTTGATTATTGATGTTAAAAGGGAAGGTATATGAGTATGATATGTATATGAGTATGAGATGGATATGAATATACATAGAGATGATTATGCATGAAGTGAACATGCCTTATGATTAAGGGAATATGAAGGAATGGAATCAGTCATTATCTAGGGTTATATGATTTATAATATTATATTCTTTCTAAGTATTGTGATTTAATAAATATTATTGAATGGTATTTAATACTTTTGAGATAAATGGAATACTCTACGTATATAAAAGCATATTGATTTCATTGAATACAGAGGAGATGTCTGAGTCATAATCAAAGTATTATGACATATATAAATTTTAAAGGTGATGATAAATGGAAATGGAAATGATATATGTGAATGGAAATGTGAATGGAAATGGAAAATGTGAAATGGTATTTGATGATTTGAAAAAGGGGGATTGCAACAGTAAGCGTAAGAGGCTGTGTGGTAGTGGCACAGTCCAGCATCCAATATTTTATTTCGGCACGAAGATGCCAAGGGAGGATGTAGCAGGTAGCCTTCCTCCAGGGTTGATTACCAAGTAGGGATCATCCCTTCTACTAGTAGTAAACAGAGAGCGGATACGGTCAGGCGACTGATCATCGTCCTACGTATCTGGCGCCAGCAGAGATCCCCAAAACTTGAAAGAAAGAATTGAAAATGGTTTTCAGATTTCTATAACTGAAAACAGAAAAGTGATATGGAATGATGGAATTATTGTTACAAACGAAGAGAAACTGATTTTATATTAATTTATATGATTGTTGCATAAGACGGAAATGAGAAGATTATAGCGAGAGATTTGTTCAAGTTTTTATATTATCTTGAAAGATTACACTGAAATGGTATATTGATGGTTATAGCATTCAAGAAGAGGGACTGATATTATATGATGTTAGAAGCGAGACTGATGGAATGATACTATATATTTCTTACGTACAAGGATAATTGGAAAGTGTATATACATATTGAATGGAAATAAAATTCTTCCATAATAATTGAAGTTGCTTTTGTCTATTATATATATACAACGGTTTATTTTCCTTTGATGTTAGTAGATAGAAATTATCTTGCTGAGCTATTTTGGCTCATTCTTGCTACTTATCTATATACAGCTAGGAATGCCAACACTTCGCGGAACGCCCCGCAAGAGGGTAGGGGAAAGGCGACCTTCTGAGAGCACGCTAGCATCGATTCCTGAGGTAGCGTAGAGGCAGACGGGTTCTGAGAGCTTATGTATAATTAAGGGTGTAAGAATGTAATAAACTTTTGATTGTTGGAACGCTTCATGTCGAAGTGTTATTCAACAATGTACTTAAGCATGATCCTGGTTTGTAATAACTGTTCAACTCTTAACTTTATTATGGTGAATGTTGTTCTCTGAGCATATGTGATAAGTGGATTTATATCCACTTGGATCATTCTATTTCGGCTTGAATTGGTGTTTTGTATCTCAAGTATTGTTGTGTTTTAATCCGTTTTTGTGAGAATTGTGTAGGTTACATTTCAAGGTGGTGGACTGGAATTTCCAGTAGATTATGGTGTTCTAAAACTCAAAAGAACAAGTGCCTTAAGTTGCCATTGAGATTGAAAGAAGAAATCAGCAAGAAAGAAGAAATCAGCATTTGCAGTAGAAGCTGGGCGCGGGCGCGCTCATATAACCTTGTGGAGCGCGCGGGCGCGTTGGAGCAAGTTCAGGAAAGCTTTACGCGCGGGCGCGCTGGGATTGTACTACTACGCGCGCGGCCGCGCCTGTCTGCGGAAGAAAAATCCTGAAGTTCCTGGAATCTGATGTTCAATGGGAAATTGCCTCAATTCTTCTCCTATTCAATATGGCAATTGTTATGTATGACCAGAACGTTCCAGAATCATAATTAAACATTGGAATTGCAATTCTATTCCATTCAAGAAAGGAAAATTACCGGAATTCTATCCTATTTCAATTACGGTAATCGCTTGGTCAAGGAGGCACTTGGGGGCTATAAATACACACCTTGGGGCACAGAAAAATCATCATCTACACATCCTACACACTAAATTCGTTCAGAGCAGAAGGAAGAGAAGCCAAGGGCGAGGATCGTGACAACAAGAAGATCTAGACATAGTTTTCTTGTATTCCTTTGTTAGGCGTATCTTGTGGATGCTTGTTACTTTTCCGGATTTGTTCGCTAAACCTTATCTTATTATTGATTTATTCATCTTCTTTATCTTGTTTAATATCATGCTCTCGTCAAATCCCATGGTGACGAAAGGTTCGATTATGAACTAATCGTTATCGTGGGATCCTAGTGGATTTATCTATGTAGCTTAGTAGTTTGCATGCCTTAGAGATTTATGTGTGGTGAATTCTTGATATCCTTGTATGGTTGTACTTATTGAATTTAGGTGCGTCGCGAACATCTAATATGTTAATCTCTTGCTAAACGAGAGTGGATCTTGAGATTTAGAACTTGCCATGCTAGCATAGGATAGGTTGATGTTAAGCATCATGATTTGTGGCATGAATAGAGATATTATGCTACCCTATGTGATCTAAGTGAATAACTTGTGCTTCAACCTTTATGTTTTCAAATTCTATAGAGATATAGGGTCTAAACATAATAGGTGCCTATTCATCTTCTATCTCTTTTGTGGATGTATGCTTAGATTGGTACTAGTATACCGAGAGGTAACTTTTACTCTTTTCGTGTTATTTGATCAGATATCAAAACCATCGCATGTTTAAATCGAAGGCTGCAACTCTAAGTGAAGTAGATAATGAAACTAGGATTCCATGTTTATTCTCATATAAGTAATTCGATTTTAATTCTCGTTAATTGTTTAATTCTTAGTTTTATAATTTGCATCTTAGTTTAATTTAGTTAATCAAACCATATTTGTTAATTTTCTTAGCAGTGAATTAAAACCATACATTATTGCATAGACATATTTTCTGAGTAAAACTTAACCAAGATCTCTGTGGAACGAACTTTAATTGTATTACTTGTGACTACGTGCGCTTGCGTAAATTTAGCATAACAATATGATTGGTGTGTGTGTGTTTATTAATGCGGGGTCAATGGCATAAGTATTAATTGTTAAAAAAAAAACTCAAGAGATATTGATATTGAATGGAAATTGGTCCGTGATGGCCCGGATTTATGACCCCGGATTTGGGGCTGTCACAGTTTGGTATCAGAGCTTAGAGTCATAATGCTCAGGAACAATAGTGATAATAATAAATATATCAGTAATAATATAAATTGCGAACTCCCATCGAGTTCAAGGGTGATTTATCGAACAAAGCGTTTATTCTAAGTAGTGATTATAATTTTATAGATTATTACTAATAAAAGTTTATGTTTTAGTATAGGGAGAGGAGATTGGTGAGCCAAAGTTAAGGGTATTTAAAGTCTTCTTGTGTTTAAGGGAGTTTGAAGAAATATTGTAAGTGGATTGGTGAACAGACACTGATTGTTTCAATTAATTGTGGAGATGAAATGGTGAAACTGAGATTTGTCGGTAAAGTCAAGATATACCCTAAGGACCAAGACAGACTGAGAAATTCCGAGATTGACTTAAATGAAAAGGTTATTATGCTAAAAGTGTTAAGCTTATATAGCACATGGGACTGATATGAGAAAAGGGAATATTTGAGGTAACGGGAAGTGTACGTTAGAAAATATTGTGAGTATGCGTGGTATGTTAGAATATACAATTTAGAAGTATAATTTGAAGGGTCCTTGATACCGGAGCAGTGTCAAGCTATGACGATCAATATTACATAAGTATATCGATTAGAGGGTTGTGTTATATTATGGATAAAGGCAGAAAGTATCGATCCAAGTCAAGACTAGGTAAATGACGATAATTGGGAATATAAGACGATAGGTTAAGGCTATAGGGTGAGTGCCAAATTTAAGAAATTTTGGAGAGTATGCAGTCTAAGATATATATGGTATTTGAGGAAAACCTTCCATTATTTGGGATTTTGAATTGGGCAGAGGCTATTAACGGTAACTACTTTCAAATTCCTAAAGCCCTGCTAAAGTATATTATTGAGTTTCAAATTTTCCTCCACTGGTGAGTAATTCCAGGGTGATCTATCACCTCTTATTCAAAAGGGCCGGTATCTTTTCAAAACTTTTTGGTACCCTTGAAATGTGTTTCAAACTTGTATTTTATCTATCTTAGTCAAAATATTCCTCTAAGATTATTTTTCGGAAGATGGTATTTGCCATCGTGATTAAAATTTCCCTCTATATTTCTTACTCCAACTAAGAGGAACAGCCCTACATGTATACACAAGGACGATCTGTCTGTGTGATAGAAAGTCGGAGGGGACGCCCTCACTTGTGTGACGTACGGGTTCTTTCATCATATTGATTTCCCAAATATTCTTTTGTTTCGAATAAGAGCTATTTAAAACTCTTAATCTTATAAATTGTTGTGGGACCCTTGCTTGTTTCCGGGTTCGTTTCAATTCAAAGTTTCTTGAATTATATCAATTGTTTCAAATATAGAAGATTTCCTTAATGGATGGAAAAATGGAAGCAAAGTTTAAAGTATACGTGATTATACGAGGAAACTCGAGATTTCAAGGGAAATTTCAATAAGAGATAATTGGAGTTAGAAGCGTTTAGATATAAAAGAAGAAGGAATTTCGTGAGAAGAATGGGAATATTTGATGATTAGTAAGAGAAAAGAATATGAGGAATTTTAAGGCATAATTGAGATTTACTATTGAAAGTAAGGTGTATTTTGAGGATAAAGTCAGAATAAGGATAAACAAAGGAAGTGGGGAAAATTAATGAAGGATTTCAAGGTGCAACAACTATTAGTGGGAGAAGGCCAATATTGTGATTAATACCCTAAGAAGCAGAGAGAGAGATTAAAGATGTTAAGTATTCAAAGGATTAATCCAAAAGGTGTGAATGAGTAAAACTTGAGGTAAATATTTTGATGAGGATAATAAAGGGAAATTATATAGGTGGAATAGATAGTATATCATGAAGGAACTAAGGTGGGTCAGCAAGATGTAAAGAGTGTATAGTGAACAATAGACATATGGGATAAGGTATCCGGAGGAAATTGCAGGTACGCTCTAATTTAACCTATTAAGTGTAAATGTTTGGTTAGGGATCAGCTAAGTCCATGAATGGTGTAACTGGACTGATAATATAGATAAGAATAATCTATATGTGAGAAAGTAAACTATGGTGATATAAGAAAGTGAGTTATTCTTCTGTCATCCAAATCAATATCTGTTAAGAGTCAGAGAACTCAATAAAAAGGAGATTAAGAGTATTGGAGAAAGCGCGAGAATATTTTTCAAGGATGAAAGGAAAGTATATGTTTGTATAAGTACGAACAGGAAATATATATTATAAATAATATTTTCTTACAATTGTTTCAAGGAATATTATTATAACTTATTTTCTGGAAAATTTTACAGAGGTGATATATACAAATGTTGGAGTATTAATATTTTATGTCATGATAGAGATCAAAACATAGTTAAACAATAATGAGATACACTACCATTCAGGGGAGGCCAATGTGGTGGCCGATAACCCTAGCCAAAAGAGGAATGAGAGATGAGATAATATAGAATGACTGAAACAGGAAGAAATCTGCAAGATAAAGATAGTGAAAGCACTACTATTGATAAGCTAAATGGCATGTTAATGAATGACAAGCAAGTTTATGTTGGTGTATTTTTGCGCAAACAAGATAGAGATATTATGAAGGAAAAAGGATAGGGAAAGGGGTGTAAAAGTTAGAAGGTGTGGATGGAAAAGGTATCTATGGACATCTTCAGCGTGATTCCGGGACGGAATCCTTTTAAGGGGGGAAGACTGTAATAACCCTAACTTTTAGAATGCTACAGTGCCTAAATGAATAGTAATTTTGAGGATTTAGGGAAGTGGTATATAGGTACCCTATAATGGAAACAAAAAATGAATAAACAGAAACCATATTAGTATTGTACACTTAAATTAAGTGACTCAAAATGATAATGGATTTCAGAAATTCCTGAATATGGACTTTAAGGATTTTTTATTTCGATTGAGACTCTATTGAATGTGATATTAAAGAGTATAGAAATGTTAAAGGGTTTATATCTTGAGGAATAGTGAAGTTAGGTTAAACCAAGGAGTGATCAAGTCAAGGAAATGCCAAGGGAATTTAGATTGTTAAACGAGTTTGAGAATGCTTGAGAACCCGAGAGATAACCGGGAGAGCAACTTCTGAGAAAAAGAGAATATACCAGGGATATTGGATCTAATACCTACTTGAGAATTAGAATCACCCTAACACACTAATATATTATGTGGGAGAGGATATTATATATCCAAGGAATTTACAAAGGAGAAACCACTGAAACGATCACAGAAAACTTTCGATGAATCAAACGACGAGAGAACTTGCACAAAGCCCATCCGAAAACCCTAAGGCCCAAAACCTAAGCCATGCAGGTCCAAGAGGCTCCAAGGAGCTGCATTTACAAGTTAATTAAGTGAGTGGCTCATGGATATATTGAAGGGGCAAGGCTAGAAGAGCAAATAGAGTGAAAGGGCAAGGATAAACTAGTAAACACACAACCAATTGGATAAATCTTCCAAAAGAAGCTAAACAAGAAGTGTTTTGATTGGTGGACTCCAAAATATCTTCACAAAAGGTATCTAGCTGATATATAAGATAGAAACAAGGGATATACATCATTTACACAAGAGAAACAAAGTTGAAAAGCTCCCCCATCTCTTTTCTCTACAAACTGCTCAGCAAGAACAAGGAGGAAAGAAAAATTCTTATCTCCATTTCTATACATGATAAAATCACCAAATTTGAACCACAACCTCTCCACTCCATGGGTACTATTCGCCTCAAATTTCATGAGAATCCAAGTAGTATAGCCTAGTCAAATCCATGCTCAAAGTGGGAGAACCAAACCTGTCCAGTTTCTGTCCAACGGAAAAAGAGGGCTAAAAACCATAGCTAGGAAGCTTTGTTTTTGGTGTTCTATAGCTCAAATCAAAGCTTATACAGAGGCCAAGATGTGGTAAAAATTTGAGAGCCAAACTCTTATTTTTCGATTTGTTATGAGTTTTACAAAAGTGATGATGAATAGTAACCCTTAGAAACTAACTTTGTTTTTATGATTTCTTTAGTTGATCCAAGCTAGTATAAGGTTGATTAAGCATATCCCAAGGCTTGATAAGGGTTTTTAAAGCTTCAAGAAGGTATAAATCTCAAGACCCTTTAGTATTACTTTGAATATATGATGGATTATAGAAAGTTTAGTGATTAAGGTTATGATAAGTGATTATTCATGATGATATATGTGTTTGTAAGTGGTTTAAGTTAAATATGGAAGTGGGTTGTGATTGTAACCATGGTTGGTATGATGACCACATGGTGTAGGTGATGGTGTATAAGGTGGATGATTGATTTGGAGGAGTTTGATTTTGAAAGTATGAAAATATAGCCGTTATAATGTCCGATTTTCGTTAGATTCCCAAACTGCCCTGTTTTTAGCATTTATACACGGACGGTACCTTACTGTCCAGACCCTCTTGTGACCATGATGAGATAGAGTTTAGTTCATAGATCGTTTTGATTTAAGGTGCGTTAAAATCTGATGAACGGTTTAGGAGAAAAGTCAGTTTTAGTGAAAGACATTCGAAAACCGAGAAAACGTAATTGTATCAAGTTTGAGGCTAAAGTTACCATACTTAGACATTTTAATAAGTCACGAAATTTTGGGATAGTGTAGTAGGTTGGTCAGAGGACCCTTTACAATTGATCTTGCATTAAAATTCGAAATCTATATTTTCTGAGAATGTTTATAGTTAAGTGTGGTTGTTAGGGGGAAATGGTGAAAAACCCCTGAAACTTCGATTGAGTTTATAAATGGTTAAGTTCTTGAACCTTTGGGGTAATAGTGATACGTTAAACATATATTAAAGTGTCAAGAGTAATGTTATGCAAGAGTGTAGTGAGTAAGAGATGTAGTATCCTAACGACGAACCTTTTGTGTTTATTGAAACTCCGGAGGAAACACGAGCCACACCGTCCGGATACCGAAACCGAGGCAAGATTTCTTCTATCTTTACTTTAAAAAAATTATTTATCTTCAAGGAAACTTGATTTCATGAAATATATATATGTGATGCTATTGTTACTATATTGTTAAGAATTTGTTTCCTTGATTATTGATGTTAAAAGGGAAGGTATATGAGTATGATATGTATATGAGTATGAGATGGATATGAATATACATAGAGATGATTATGCATGAAGTGAACATGCCTTATGATTAAGGGAATATGAAGGAATGGAATCAGTCATTATCTAGGGTTATATGATTTATAATATTATATTCTTTCTAAGTATTGTGATTTAATAAATATTATTGAATGGTATTTAATACTTTTGAGATAAATGGAATACTCTACGTATATAAAAGCATATTGATTTCATTGAATACAGAGGAGATGTCTGAGTCATAATCAAAGTATTATGACATATATAAATTTTAAAGGCTAAATGGAAATGGAAATGATATATGTGAAAGGAAATGTGAATGGAAATGTGAATGGAAATGGAAAATGTGAAATGGTATTTGATGATTTGAAAAAGGGGGATTGCAACAGTAAGCGTAAGAGGCTGTGTGGTAGTGGCACAGTCCAGCATCCAATATTTTATTTCGGCACGAAGATGCCAAGGGAGGATGTAGCAGGTAGCCTTCCTCCAGGGTTAATTACCAGGTAGGGATCATCCCTTCTACTAGTAGTAAACAGAGAGCGGATACGGTCAGGCGACTGATCATCGTCCTACGTATCTGGCGCCAGCAGAGATCCCCAAAACTTGAAAGAAAGAATTGAAAATGGTTTTCAGATTTCTATAACTGAAAACAGAAAAGTGATATGGAATGATGGAATTATTGTTACAAACGAAGAGAAACTGATTTTATATTAATTTATATGATTGTTGCATAAGACGGAAATGAGAAGATTATAGCGAGAGATTTGTTCAAGTTTTTATATTATCTTGAAAGATTACACTGAAATGGTATATTGATGGTTATAGCATTCAAGAAGAGGGACTGATATTATATGATGTTAGAAGCGAGACTGATGGAATGATACTATATATTTCTTACGTACAAGGATAATTGGAAAGTGTATATACATATTGAATGGAAATAAAATTCTTCCATAATAATTGAAGTTGCTTTTGTCTATTATATATATACAACGGTTTATTTTCCTTTGAAGTTAGTAGATAGAAATTATCTTGCTGAGCTATTTTGGCTCATTCTTGCTACTTATCTATATACAGCTAGGAATGCCAATACTTCGCGGAACGCCCCGCAAGAGGGTAGGGTAAAGGCGACCTTCTGAGAGCACGCTAGCATCGATTCCTGAGGTAGCGTAGAGGTAGACGGGTTCTGAGAGCTTATGTATAATTAAGGGTGTAAGAATGTAATAAACTTTTGATTGTTGGAACGCTTCATGTCGAAGTGTTATTCAACAATGTACTTAAGTATGATCCTGGTTTGTAATAACTGTTCAACTCTTAACTTTATTATGGTGAATGTTGTTCTCTGAGCATATGACTGGTGTGTGTGTGTTTATTAATGCGGGGTCAATGGCATAAGTATTAATTGTAAAAAAAAAAAAACTCAAGAGATATTGATATTGAATGGAAATTGGTCCGTGATGGCCCGGATTTATGACCCCGGATTTGGGGCTGTCACAGTCAATTGTACCGACACCTGAACGTAAGGTTAGAATTGGTGGATTTATATAAAACTTGACCTTAATTGGTCTAACCATATATTGGTCGATGTGTAAGGCCTTTCAGTGCCTTGGATCCGATGAGGACTTTGCTTTGTGCACTGTCCGGGTTAGAGCGTGACTGATCAGCATGCCTAACTTTGTTTTTAAAATTATGAGATGGACCAGTTCTAACGTTCTGAGTATTTGACTATAGTTGATGTTGAGCCACTTTCTTATGGCATTATTGATTGTTGGAACTTATCCGAATTTATCTGTTCATATCACAGACCTTGATTCACCTTTCAGATATTCCATTATGGCTTGTAGTTAATACCTGGAACGATTAAAAGTTTATTATTTATTTATACATTGAAGGATATTCTTGTTGAGCTTTCTGGCTCACCTTGCAATGTAATGTTTCTTTTCCAGTTAAGATCGAGGATGTTTAGACCTAGTGGCTCGGCAGCCAGGGGAGTGATGTTTGATGATTGAGAGTGCAACTTGTTTAATTTCGTGTATTGTTGTAATAAATGGATTGGATAGACTAGACATTTAAGATCTATCAGATTGTATTAAATTATATCTGAGGTTTGTAATAGTAATTAGCAGTGTTTGTTTCATACTTTAGCCTGTGCTCATATCTTGGATGAGGGATTGTATTATTATTGTTCCGCATTTACAGGTTTGTATTGTTTAAGTGAGTTGTGAGCCCGGATATGTATCCCGGATCTGCGAGGCATCACAGTTGGTATCAGAGCCACAGGTTAAGGTCCCTGAAACAGTAGGAAGTAGAGTCTAGATTAAGAAACGAGTTGCAATAGTTAGGAGTACGTATTAGATGTTAAGTAGAGCGATTTTAGATAGGGTTCACCTTAGGTTAGTAAGATGAGTATTGCGACGTTATAGGGTCTTTCGACGTATCACGCGAGTAGAAGTTCGATGCATCAAAATATCTGATTGGGAGCAAGGCTTTAGAGACGTCATGAACGTTGTAGAGAATGCGAAAGTACTATGAACGAGATACGAAAGCAATTATTGGCATGGATTAGAAGTAAGGGAGTGGCTGGGTACTACTAACCATTTTTGGTATCGTTTGTTGTTGTATTGTCGACTAGAGGATAGTAGTTTTCATTATGATTGAATTTTATTTCATTTTCTTTCCATTGAAGCGATCTTACGCTTGTACCAATTTGGTATAAAAGATGTTGATCAGTTATAAATATTCATTTTCGTCATTCACTTGTCAGTTTCATATACCTTCATTTAGTCGATGATTATTTCCACGACATTGTGCACACAATTTTTACTCTTGTCATATCTTTATATTAAATTTTGCCATCAAACTTCGTATAGCAACCCTGAACAACTGTTTTGATTTTATACTCTTGATAAACTTTTGTAAGCCAATTATAACTTGAATTGTTATTGATCAAATTACTTTTCCCTATCAGTTTTGAGAATGCCTCCAAGAAGAACTCGCCAACTTACTGGTCAACAAACCAATCTTGAACAGCGAACCAATTCACCTCCTAGAAATCAGATGGACCCGATGTTGGTTCAACTATTGCAAACTTTGACTCAGTAGGTTAGCAGTGTTTGTTTCATACTTTAGCCTGTGCTCATATCTTGGATGAGGGATTGTATTATTATTGTTCCGCATTTATAGGTTTGTATTGTTTAAGTGAGTTGTGAGCCCGGATATGTATCCCGGATCTGCGAGGCGTCACAGTTGGTATCAGAGCCACAGGTTAAGGTCCCTGAAACAGTAGGAAGTAGAGTCTAGATTAAGAAACGAGTTGCAATATTTAGGAGTACGTATTAGATGTTAAGTAGAGCGATTTTAGATAGGGTTCACCTTAGGTTAGTAAGATGAGTATTGCGACGTTATAGGGTCTTTCGACGTATCACGCGAGTAGAAGTTCGATGCATCAAAATATCTGATTGGGAGCAAGGCTTTAGAGACGTCATGAACGTTGTAGAGAATGCGAAAGTACTATGAACGAGATACGAAAGCAATTATTGGCATGGATTAGAAGTAAGGGAGTGGCTGGGTACTACTAACCATTTTTGGTATCGTTTGTTGTTGTATTGTCGACTAGAGGATAGTAGTTTTCATTATGATTGAATTTTATTTCATTTTCTTTCCATTGAAGCGATCTTACGCTTGTACCAATTTGGTATAAAAGATGTTGATCAGTTATAAATATTCATTTTCGTCATTCACTTGTCAGTTTCATATACCTTCATTTAGTCGATGATTATTTCCACGACATCGTGCACACAATTTTTATCTCTTGTCATATCTTTATATTAAATTTTGCCATCAAACTTCGTATAGCAACCCTGAACAACTGTTTTGATTTTATACTCTTGATAAACTTTTGTAAGCCAATTATAACTTGAATTGTTATTGATCAAATTACTTTTCCCTATCAGTTTTGAGAATGCCTCCAAGAAGAACTCGCCAACTTACTGGTCAACAAACCAATCTTGAACAGCGAACCAATTCACCTCCTAGAAATCAGATGGACCCTATGTTGGTTCAACTATTGCAAACTTTGACTCAACAGACTGCTACTCTAGCTCAGCAGCAACATCAACTACAACAACAATTCGCAGCTCAACAGCAACAACGGCAGGAACCAACTGTTCTAGTGGTTACCTTCAAGGCCTTTCAAGCAGTAAAACCAGCAGAATTCAAGGGGTCAACAGACTCAGTCGATGCTAACAATTGGTTGAAAGAGATAGATAAGGCGTTCGCTTTGGTGCAAGTCCCGGAAGATAAATAAACAGAAAATGCCAGCTACTTTCTAAAGAATGAAGCCACTCATTGGTGGGAGTCAGTGAGATCCCTGGAGAATACCGAGGTGGTTACATGGGGGAGGTTTAAGGAGATGTTTTTGGAGAAGTACTTTCCGCTCTTCATGAGCGACAAGATGGAGGTCAAGTTTTTGGAATTGAAACAGGGGAATATGTCAGTTGCTGATTATGAAGCAAGATTTACAGAACTATCAAGGTTTGTCCCTTCCTATGTGGACACAGAAAGGAAGAAAGCGAAGAGGTTTCAGCAAGGACTAAAGTCCTGGATTCGAACCAAGTTGGCTATATTGGAACTGAACACCTATGCTGCGGTGGTTCAGAAAGCTATGATTGGAGAAGAAGAAAGTGAGCAGTATCAGAAGGAGAAAGAGGGAAAGAAACGAAAGTTGGGAGTGGTTGATAACAAGCAGATTCAGGGTGGTTCTCAAAACTATCTTATTAAAAGACAGGGGTTCCAAGCTGGGAAGAATGTGGGGATGAGGAGACCAGAAGGAGGGAATGGAGGTCAAGGAAACCGAACTCAAGGGGTGAACCAATCAGGATTTAATAGACCATCACTGCCAGATTGCAAGACGTGTGGTAAGAAACATCCTGGTTTATGTCACAAGTTAACTGGGAATTGTTTTAAGTATGGACAGAAAGGGCATTTCTCCAGAGAATGCAAGGTTGGGATTGTGTGTCACAGATGTGGGAAGCTAGGGCAAATAATCAAGGACTGCAGAGTACCCCCAGCGAAACTACCAGCTATAGCAAACGCAATGATTCCGGCAATTGAGGCACCTCCAGCGAGGAACATTCAGCCGATTGCCCGAACCTTCAACATGTCTATGAACGAGGCTGTGCAAGAGTCCGATGTTTTGGCAGGTACGCTTCTTGTAAATTCTGTCAATGCCAAGGTGTTAATTGATTCTGGAGCTACGAAGTCTTTTATTTTTTTAGATTTTGTCAGTAAATTGAATTGTGAGATGAGATTGTTAGATGAGGTGTTGGTTATAGAGATAGCTAATTCGGAGCGCATACCCGTCGATCAGGTGTGTCCTCGTTGTGATGTTGTAGTTTTAGGGCACTGTTTTTATGCCAACTTAATACCCTTCCAACTAGGAGAATTTGATGTAATCCTAGGGATGGATTGGTTGACAGAGCATAGTGCCCAGATAGATTGTAGAGGTAAGAAATTGATGTTACGATCCCATGATAATGTAGAGGCTGTTTTCCCCGGTCAGAAACAAACTAGGAAGTTCTTGACTATTGTGCAGACTAAGAGATTACTTAGACAAGGATGTGAAGGCTATTTAGCCTACGTACGAGACACAAAAACAGAGATGCCTAAGTTGGAAGAGATTCCAGTAGTGAATGAGTTTCCAGATGTTTTTCCCGATGAGCTTCCAGGTTTACCTCCAGATCGGGAAATAGAATTTGTGATTGACCTAGCCCCGGGAACTGAACCAGTATCGAAGGCTCCATACAGAATGGCTTCGATAGAGATGAAAGAGTTGGCAGTCCAGTTGCAAGATCCACTGGAAAAATGAATTAGCAGACCCAGCGTATCCTCGTGGGGAGCCCCAGTACTATTTGTTAAAAAGAAGGATGGGAGCATGAGGTTGTGTATTGACTACCGAGAGTTGAATAAATTGACTATTAAGAATAAGTATCCATTGCCAAGGATAGATGATTTGTTTGACCAATTGAAAGGAGCTGTCCACTTTTCGAAGATTGATTTAAGATCGGGTTACCATCAGCTAAAGATCAAACCTGAAGATGTACCTAAGATGGCATTCCGAAGTAGGTATGGACATTATGAATTTTTGGTAATGGCTTTTGGACTGACAAATGCACCAGCTGCTTTTATGGACTTGATGAACAGGGTATTTAAGAGATACTTGGATAAATTTATAATTGTATTCATTGATGATATTTTGGTATATTCCAAGACAGAAGAGGAACATAGGGAAAATTTGAGGATAACGTTGAGGATCTTGAGAAAGGAAAGGTTGTTTGCTAAGTTTTCGAAATGTGAATTCTGGCTAAGAGAAGTTCAATTCTTAGGGCATGTGGTAAGCAGTGAAGGGATTAAGGTAGACCCGGCTAAGATTGAGGCTGTGCTGAATTGGGAGAGACCAAAGACACCGACAGAGGTCAAGAGTTTTATGGGATTGGCAGGTTATTATCGAAGATTCGTCCAAGACTTTGCGAAGATAGCCACTCCACTAACCAAGTTGAAAAGGAAAAGTGAAAAGTTTATTTGGAATGACAAGTGTGAGGAAAGCTTCCAAGAACTGAAAAGGAGATTGGTGACGGCTCCAGTGTTGACATTGCCAGATGAACAAGGAGACTTTGTGATATATAGTGATGCGTCCCATAAAGGACTGGGATGTGTATTGATGCAGCATGACAAGGTGATAGCCTATGCATCCAGGCAGTTGAAGATATATGAACAGAAATATCCTACCCATGATTTGGAACTAGCAGCCATTGTTTTTGCGTTCAAGATTTGGAGACACTATCTATATGGAGAGAAATGTGAGATTTACACTGACCACAAGAGTTTGAAATATAATTTCACCTAGAAGGAAATTAACATGAGACAAAGGAGATGGTTGGAACTGATTAAAGACTATGATTGTACCATAAATTATCATTCGGGAAAAGCTAATGTGGTAGCAGATGCCTTGAGTCGAAAGGAAAGATTGAACATGTTTACTATGAACCAAGAATTATTCAGGGAATTTGAGAGATTGGAAATAGAAGTTCGTGCCCCAGGTTGTGCAACTGCTTTGAACTACGCAATGACATTTCAGCCCGAACTTTTGGAGAAAATCAGAAAGTGCTAAGAAGAAATAATGAACCATGAGGTGAATGAATTGTCGGGAGAAGAATTAAGCAGCCAAAAAGATGAGGAGGGAATCTTAAGATTTTCTTCTAGAATTTGGATTCTTAATGTGGCAGAATTGAAGAATGAAATTTTGCAAGAAGCTCATAATTCGAGGTTTTCAATTCACCCAGGGAGTACGAAGATGTACCGAGATCTGAAAGAAAATTTTTGGTGGCCAGACATGAAAAGAGAGATTGCAGAATGAGTTATTAAGTGTTACACTTGCCAGAAGGTTAAAGCAGAGCATCAGAGGCCGAGTGGATTGTTACAGCCCCTAGAGATTCCTGAATGGAAATGGGAACATATTGCCAAGGATTTTGTGGTTGGATTACCCAGGACGAAAGCTAATCACGACGCCATTTGGGTTATAATTGATAGATTAACTAATTCGGCACATTTTCTACCGATCAACGAAAGATATACAATGGACAAGTTAGTTCACCTCTACTTGAAAGAGATAGTGATGCGACATGGAGTCCCTGTTTCGATTGTGTCTGATAGAGACCCGAGATTCAATTCCAGATTTTGGCAACAATTTCAAGAATCTCTGGGAACTAAACTGAACATGAGCACTGCATATCATCCGCAGACTGATGGCCAAAGCGAGCGTACGATTCAAACGATTGAAGACATGTTGAGAGTGTGTGCGATGGACCTTCAGGGTAGTTGGGATAACCATCTGCCTTTGGTGGAATTCTCTTATAACAACAGCTATCACGCCAATATTGGAATGCCACCATTTGAAGCTTTATACGGACGACGGTGTCGATCTCCATTATATTGGGAAGAGGTAGGCGAGAAGAAGATATTGGGAACCGAGCTGATCCAGCAAACCAAGGACAAGGTTGAACTTATACAGAAGAGATTGATAGCCGCACAGGATCGACAACGGAAATACGCTGATCGTGCCAGGAAGGACATAAACTTTTAAGTAGGAGAACCAGTTTTGCTGAAGGTATCTCCATGGAAAGGGCTAGTGAGATTCGGGAAGAAAGGAAAGCTAAGTCCAAGATTCGTTGGGCCGTTCGAAATCCTGAAGAAAGTTGGGAAAGTTGCTTACGAGTTAGCGCTACCTCCGCATTTACAACATGTTCATAATGTTTTCCACGTGTCAATGTTGAAGAGGTTCTATCCAGATTCAAACCAGGTGATAGAGTCAGAACCAGTCGAGATTCAGCCGTATTTGTCCTACGTAGAACTACCGGTAGAGATTTTAGACAGGAAGGAGAAGGTGCTTAGAAATAAGACCATTTCGATAGTAAGAGTTTTGTGGAGATCGAAATCCTAGGGTCGAAGAGTCTACCTGAGAGCTAGAAAGTGAGATTTTAGAGAGGTATCCACACCTATTTGCTTAGTTTGATTCTGAGGACAGAATTCTTTTAAGGAGGGAAGATTGTAAGAACTTGTATTAAAAATGTAATTATTATTATTGAAGGGAATAAATATTTATCTGATTTATTCAACTCGATGGAATGAGGTGTTATAGACGGATATTATTATCGTTATATGTATTTAATTGAGGTTAGAGAGTTCCCCGTATATGTTAAAAAAAATGTGTTAGTTGATCATATTCTTTTAATCAAAAATCATGTTAGTAGTATTTGCCGTTTCGGAAGACCATACTTTTAAAAGCTCAGCGGTTTCGTTTTTAAAAGCGTATTTATATAAAAAATGATCAAATAAATTTTAAAATATTCTTGTCTCAAGTTTTATTCATTCTATCATGTTTGAGGATTTTTCCAAATTCTTTTCGTGATTTTTCGTAAAAATTTCGCCTCTTTTTTATATCCGAAATTTCACTAAGCGGCAATTACGGAACCGATTTCATGAGACCTGAATAAAATATTCACAAAAGCAAAATATTCCCCAACAAATCTGTCAATTATACCAATACCAGCCCCAGCAATCATTCTCTCAAAATTATTGTTTCAAAAATCAAAAATTTCTTAGAGAGAAAATTCTAGTGTTCTTCAATTTCAAGCTCCAAATCGGAGGCCTTCCCGGAATTGAAATCAAGCGTTCTAGTAGTCAAAACGAAGGTATCAAAATCTAGTTTCTAAATATGTGCCCGGAATTCGTGGGGGATCATTATTTGATTTTATATGATTTTTACAAAATTCGAATTTAAAGATTCAAAATTATGATTTTTCGTAAACTTGATTGTTTATGTGATTTGATGATTCCATGTTGTAGATAATTTTCTCCTGGTCAGTTTGGTATATCATATGTTAAGTTTTGAGTTCGTTAAACTTGTTTAGATGTGATTTGATTATTTCGAAATTGTTCTTGAATGTTCTTGGTGTTCATCGGAAAATGTTGACATTTGAACGGAATTTTAGTTCGAGTAATTGTTTGGAAATTCTGGGTTGGCAAAGTTGTAGATCGTTCAAAGACAAAGCTTGTGTTGAGTTTGGGTCATGTTTGACTAGATTTCGAGTTTCGCCGGAGTTGCGCCGCCGGCAGGAGCTGCCATTGCCGCCGGTGGTGGAGCTTGAAGAAGAAGACGATGAATAGTGCTGATTATTTCTGATTTTTATTTTAATTGTTTTAATTTTCGAAAATTCATATTTAATTCAATAAAAATCAGAAAAATACAAAATCAGTTTCTAAATTTTCAGAAAAATATTTTCTGTATTATTTTAAAACAAAAATCGGATTTATCCAAAATTATTATTTATTTTAAGATTTTTGGAATCATTTCCTTAATTATTTAAATGTAGAATTTAATACTTTAATTATATTAAATCATTTCGAATAATAATTTAAATTGATTTAATTATTCGATAAATGAGATCATTTATCGAATAATTTTATTCATTAATTATTGTTTAATTTAATTAATATAATTGAGGTTATTTAATTCCAAATTATCCCGTTTTGAGTTTTAAATGCTTTAAAAATATTAGAAAAATCCCAAAAATTATGTAAATTGTTTTAAAAATATTTCGAAGCGAGATTTAATTTATGACGAGGTTTGGACATGTGTTAAAAATAATTGTAGAGTTCCATTAATTGATTACGTGATCTGAATGTGTCCGCTAGGGCAATATAAATGTTACGTGCTAAATGAATTATGTAAATTATGTGAATTACATGAAATACGTGGAGTGAATAGTGAGATGTATTAGTATTTGATTCGAGACGTTTATTATAGAGTCGAGTCAGAGGAGCAAAGGAAAAGCTAAAGCAGAAGGTTACGAGAATATTTAGACGGACTTGACCTTATTATCAGGCAAGTATTTTTCTATCACTTGTTATCCTATTAAATATACAAATGCTATGCCATGTATCCCTTTAAATTATTGTTCAAGAAATCATTCTTAAATTATTCACAGCATGAATCCATTGAATTATTCTTATCAACTTTGAAGAGATTCATTTAAATTATCACTGACGATTCATTTCAACCTTTTTAGGCATTCGCTCTAGTCGATGCCTTATTACTCTTGATTAATTATTATTACCCAGATTGTGGCGTTCGACTTCGTCGACGCCTATAATATCGTTGCATTCAATTTACCCATTTCTTGTATCGATCTAGACGATACTAGATGTTGTTGTTGATTCTTCATTATCACCCCATTGTTGTATCGAACTCATCGATACTAGATGTTGTACCATTTGTTATCGTACATTCACTTTGAGTTGTTTTCCTGGAACGTGAACTTCTAGTGATTGTTGTGATCGAGGTTGTCAATCTTCCGACACCTAATTATGATTTAAAGGTTGTCAATTGTACCGACACCTGAACGTAAGGTTAGAATTGGTGGATTTATATAAAACTTGACCTTAATTGGTCTAACCATATATTGGTCGATGTGTAAGGCCTTTCAGTGCCTTTGATCCGATGAGGACTTTGCTTTGTGCACTGTCCGGGTTAGAGCGTGACTGATCAGCATGACTAACTTTGTTTTTAAAATTATGAGATGGACCAGTTCTAACGTTCTGAGTATTTGACTCTAGTTGATGTTGAGCCACTTTCTTATGGCATTATTGATTGTCGGAACTTATCCGAATTTATCTGATCATATCACAGAACTTGATTCACCTTTCAGATATTCCATTATGGCTTGTAGTTAATACCTGGAACGATTAAAAATTTATTATTTATTTATACATTGAAGGATATTCTTGTTGAGCATTCTAGCTCACCTTGCAATGTAATGTTTTTTTTCCAGTTAAGATCGAGGATGTTTAGACCTAGTGGCTCGGCAGCCAGGGGAGTGATGTTTGATGATTGAGAGTGCAACTGGTTTAATTTCGTGTATTGTTGTAATAAATGGATTGGATAGACTAGACATTTAAGATCTATCAGATTGTATTAAATTATATCTGAGGTTTATAATAGTAATTAGCAGTGTTTGTTTCATACTTTAGCCTGTGCTCGTATCTTGGATGAGGGATTGTATTATTATTGTTCCGCATTTACAGGTTTGTATTGTTTAAGTGAGTTGTGAGCCCGGATCTGTATCACGGATCTGCGAGGCGTCACATATATTAATGATTTTAAGATTTGTTTTAAATTAAAAAGGTAAGTTATTTTAATTTGAAATAAAATATTAATGATCGAAAAATATTATAATGTTTTTAGGTGTTTATGGAAGGTAATATTTTCAACTAAAAGTATATGTGAAAAGGGTAGTTGGTTAATAACCATTAGTTATATGATTTAATTACTTATTTTAATAATTAGGATAACCAAATATACAAACTTTCAATCTTTCGACTTTAATATAGTAGTATAAATGCGTATTTTAATTAGAAAAGGCAATCGACTGCTTAACATTAATTGTATTATTTTTTATTTATTAATTAAGATAACTCTACCTAAACCAAACTCATAAAATTTTCAATGTTTCAACTTTAATATTATAACTACCTTATAACCCGTGCAGTGCACGGGTTTCTTGTAATATGTTATAAATTTTATTTAATATGAAAATTATATTTTTATTTAATCATTATTTTTAATAATTTTTTTAATTTGATATAATTTAATATACTCATGTTTACACATTATACTAATGTTTCCTTATTATAAACAACGTATATGATTTTTAATATATTTTATTAATAATTGAAAAATATGGTGCGATATTTTCGGGCTATATTTTTCTTGAAAATTATGATGTTATATTTTTCGATATATATTAATGATTATAAGATTTGTTTTAAATTAAAAAGGTAACATGTTTTAATTCGAAAAAAGGTAAGGTATTTATAAAAGGTAATATCTTCAACTAAAATTAAATGTGAAAAAAGCAATCGACTGATAACCTTTAATTTTATTATGTTAATGTGAAAAAGAAAATCGACTAATTACCATTAATTATATTATGTTATTATTTATTTTAGGTGTTATACTTTTCTTGAAAATTATGGATTGATATTTTTAGGTATATAATAATGATTATAAGATTTGTTTTAAATTAAAATGGTAATGTGTTTTAATTCGAAAGGAAATATTAATGATTGATTGATGTTTTTAGGTATATATAAAAGGTAATATCTTCGACTAAAAGTAAATGTGAAAAAGACAATCGACTAATTTTATTATGTTAATGTGAAAACGGCAATCGACTAATTACCATTAATTTTATCATGTTAATCAGCTAATTACCATTAATTATATTATGTTATTATTTAATTTAGGTGTTATATTTTTCTTGAAAATTATGGTGGGTATATATTTTAAGGTGTTTATAAAAGGTAATATCTTCAACAAAAAGTAAATATGAAAAAGGCAATCGACTAATTACCATTAATTACATTATGTTATTATTTATTTTAGGTGTATTTATTTTTCTTTAAAATGAAGGATAAATAAGTAAATTTACGAAGTACCGAAAAACTTGTACCAAAAAACAGGTACCAAAACTTTCACTGTTTCGGTTTTTATATAATAGTATAGATTATAATATTATTATTTTATTTTATTAAATATAACCGTCCGTGATATAATTAAAAAAAAGAGATTTTAGTTAGAGAAAATAGAAAAATAACGTGAATGATTTATGTGAAAAAGTAATTGATTAGTTTATAGTAATTATAATTTAATTATGTTATTTTACGAAATAAAATTGTTCATAGTTTTTAGAAAATGAGAAATTAACGCTACCCGTTATATTTCTAGAAAAAAAGGGAATGTAACTAGAAAAAATAGAAAAGATGATATTTTTTAGCTGAAAAGGTAATCGATTAATTATTAGTATTATAATATTATTATTTTATTTGTATTAAATAGAAAAGCCTGTAATATAATTTGAAAATGGAGGTTTTAGTAAGAAGAAAGAAAAAAGGTAACGTGTTTTGTTGAAAAAAAGTAACCGTTCATGATATAATTGGAAAAAGAGAGATTTTAGTTAGAGAAAAGAGAAAAGGTAACGTGTTTTGACTAAAAAAGGTAATTGATTAGTTAATAATAATTATATCATGGATTACGTTATTTTTAGCTGAAAAGGTAATTGCTTAATTATTATTATTAAAATATTTTTTTTAAAATAGAATCGCCCGTAATATAATTAGAAAAATGGAGGCTTTAGTAAGAAGAAAGAAAAAAGGTAACGTATTTTGCTGAAAAAGATAACCGTCCATGATATAATTGGAAAAGAGAGATTCTAGTTAGAGAATAGAGAAAAGGTAGTGTGTTTTGACTGAAAAAGGTAATTGATTAGTTAATAGTAATTATATATAATTATGTTATTTTATTAAACAACAAAATTGCTCGTAGTGTTTTTAAAAAGGAGAAATTTTAATTAGATAAAATGTAAAAGATATTCTATTTTAAATGAAAAAGGAAATTATTTAGTTATTGAAAAATAGAAAAGGTTATATGTTTAAACTGAAAAAGGAAATTGATTAATAAATGAGAAATTTTAGTTAGATAACATATAAAAGATATTGTATTTTACCTGGAAAAGGAAATTATTTAGTTCTTGAAAATAGAAAAGATAATATGTGTAACCTGAAAAAGGAAATTGATTAGTTAGTAGATCTTTAATTGAGTAATGGTAATTAGGTAAATTCAATAGGTATCGTTGAACCAAACTTTTAATGTTTCGGCTTTTATATAATAGTATAGATAGATAGAATACAAATATTAAATCGAATATGTAAAATCTTTTATATTATATCAATTTTTTAACAACAGTTGAATATGTAAATTAATTAATAACAAATAAAATTTAAAAATTGTTATAATTATAAATTAAAATATTAAAAAAGAAACTGTGCGTTGCATGGGTTATAAGCTAATATTTTATAATATTTATAAAAAAACACAAGAAGGCTATTGAACTTGCTCTGTATGTGCGCTTTTGGTAGACAACCTCATTCCACGTAAATAAGAGTTGGGTTGGGTTTTAAAACCCATGAGAAAAAAGCTAAGACATCTATTATTTAGCCCAACAGGACAGTTGAGTGAAAATGGGCTTTTGGGCCATTTAAGCTCTTATACGGAGCTCGCTCCCAAACACGCATGCAGGTCATAAATTAGGGTTTGAGGTTTGCAAAAGGAGAAAGGTGAAAGAGGGAAGGTTGTTTTCACCGCCGCCGACTCAGCTTTTGCCGCCGCCGCGGTTTCTTTCGCCCAAAAAGCGACGGCGCAAGCGGCGGCGGCGGAGCAGAAGTGGTGCCGGTGAAAGCATCCTTCTCTACAGAATTGAAACTTTAGGAAAAAATTGTTATAATTATAAATTATAAATATTAAAAAAGATACCGTGCATTTCACGGATTATAAGTGTTGTTGGAGGAATTTCGTAACAACACGAAATCGGAGGTTTGCTGGAATAATAGAGCGATTGTATGAATATGACTGTTTAAGGAGATTAGGGTTTATGAAAAAATAGGGGGCTGGACTTGGCAGGTTTCTCGATTTGCCTCGGGTATCGGTCACCACATGCCAAGATGCCTACGTACCTATGTTTATATAGGAACAAGCCCACGTAGTTCTGTGTAATTGATTTGTATCTATCCCTTAGAGACTTTAGGGATAAACTTCGTTAATCTGGGTGATTACTGATTTTATCTGATTTAATCTTATCGTTGTGATATCTTCCTGATTTGAAGAATATCGTTTGGAGATATTTTCCGTTATTGATTGATTAGATTGACTCTTTTCTCATTTCAGAGAGAGGATAAAACTTAGTGGTTAAGTAATAATTATTAATCTAAATTAATAATTAGTGAATATTAGAAATTTGGGAGATTATTAGACATGCCAAAATTATGGCATAACAATAAGCTAGTATTTTATAATACTAGCTTATAACCCGCGCGATGCACGGATTTCTTTTGATATGTAATAAATTTTATTTTATGTTACAATTACATTTTTATATAATTATTACTTACAATATTTTATTTTAATTTTAAATTAAATTATTTAATAAAAATTTAATTAACAGTACGAATGGTTTAAAAGTTAAATTATAAAATTTTAAAATAAATATGTCGTTGATGGAATTAGAATCTTGAAATTTTAGTAAATTAATTTAATCATATAATATATCTAATCATTGGATCTAACGGTTCTGATTTTTTACTAAAAATCTAACTGTCATTATTCGTAGTATACGGATTTATATTATATTTTGTTAATGATTAGAAGATATGGTATGATATTTTTGGGTATATATTACTTATTGTAAGATTATGTTTTAAATTAAAAGTTAACGTATTTAAATTAGGAACAAATATTATTGATTGGAAAATATAAATTTATAAAATTATAATAGAATTTTATTATGTTATAAATAAAATTTATTGATATGGTGTTTCTTTTATTGTGTTATAAATTTTATTTAATATTAAATTATGTTTTTATATAATCATTAATTTTAATAATTTTTTAATTTTAATTTAATATAATTTAATATACTCATGTTTACGAATTATACTAATGTTTCCTTATTATAAATAACGTATATGGTTTTTTAATATATTTTATTAAATAATTGAAAAATATGGCGTGATAAGATTAGTTTTAAATCAAAAAGCCCGTGTTTTAATTCGAATGGAAATATTAATAATTGGAAAATATGATACGATTGATGTTTTTAGGTGTTTATAAAAGGTAATATCTTCAACTAAAAGTAAATGTGAAAAAGGCAATCAACTAATTACCATTAATTATTTTATGTTATTACTGATTTTATGTGTTTTAATAGTATCAATACTGAATATTTTTTTTATGAAGAATTATACTAACGTTTCCTTATAAATAAAAAAGGTAACGTGTTTTAATTCGAAAGAAAATATTAGTGATTGGAAAATATGATACGATTGATGTTTTTAGGTGTTTATAAAAGTTAATATCTTCAAATAAAAGTTAGCGTCCTTTTAAAAAAAAAACTAAAAGTTAACGTGTTTAAATTAGGAACAAATATTATTGATTGGAAAATATAAATTTATAAAATTAGAAAAAAAATTATTATGTTATAAATAAAATTTAGTGATATGGTGTTTCTTTTATTTTGTTATAAAATTTATTTAATATTACAATTATGTTTTTATATAATCATTATTCTTAATTATTTTTTAATTTTAATTTAATATAATTTAATATACTCATGTTTACGAATTATACTAATATTTCCTTATTATAAATAACGTATATGATTTTTTAATATATTTTATTAAATAATTGAAAAATATGGTGTGATAAGATTAGTTTTAAATTAAAAAGGTAACGTGTTTTAATTCGAAAGGAAATTTTAATGATTGGAAGATATGATAGATGTTTTTAGGTGTTTATAAAAGGTAATATCTTCGACTAAAACAAATGTGAAAAAAACAATCGACTCATTACCATTAATTATTTTACATTATTATGATATCAAATATATTGTTTTTAATGGAGAATTATACTAACGTTTCCTTATAAATAAAAAAGGTAACTTGTTTTAATTCGAAAGGAAATATTAATGATTGGAAGATATGATAAGATTGATATTTTTATGTGTTTATAAATGGTAATATCTTCAACTAAAATTAAATGTGAAAAAGGCAATTGACTAATTACCATTAATTATTTTATGTTATTACTTTATGTGTTTTAATAGTATAGATATTGAATATATATTTCTTTTTAATGAAGGATAAATAAGTAAATTCACTTAGTACCAAAAAACAGGTACCAAAACTTTCAATGTTTCGAAATTTATATAAAAGTACTAGCCTAAAACCCGTGCGTTGCACGGATTTTTTTTTAATATTATATAAAAAAAATCATTAATTTAAATTAATTTTTTTAAAACATGAAGTTTGGAGGCTTACATTTTTATATGAGATGATATGATAATAATTATATAAATGTTATCTGTGATATTTCAAGAAAATGAGGGATTTTGGTTAGAAATTATAGAAAAGATGATAGGTTTTAGTTAAAAAGAGAAATCGATTAATTATTAATGATTATAAAATTATTATTTTATTTTATTTAATAGAATGCACGTGATATGATTAGAAAAATAGAGAATTTAGTTAGAAAAAATTGTAAAGGTAATATGTTTTATGTGAAAATGGTAATTGATTAGTTTATAGTAATTATAATTTAATTACATTATTTTAGTGAATACAATTGCTCGTATTGTTTTTAGAAAAGAAGAAATTAATATTATCCGTGATATTTCTATTAAAAGAGAGATTTTAAAGATTTTAGTTCAGAAGAGTAATCGATTAATTATTAGTAATTATAAAATTATTACTTCATTATATTAAATAGAATGCCCGTGATATGATTAGAAAAATAGAGAATTTAGTTATAGAAAATTAAAAAGGTAATATGTTCTAGGTGAAAAAGACAATTGCTTAGTTTATAGTAATTATAATTTAATTACGTTATTTTACTGAATACAATTGCTCGTAATGTTTTTAGAAAAGAAAATATTAATATTGTCCGATGATATTTTTATTAAAAGAGGGATTTTAGTTAGAAAATATAGAAAATATAATATGTTTTAGAATAATAATATTATATTATTATTAGTTTATTTTATTAAATAGAATCGTCTGTGATATAATTGGAAAAAGATAAATTTTAGATAGATAAAATAAAAAGGTAACGTGAAGATAATATGATTTATGTGAAAAAGGTTATTGATTAGTTTATAATAAATATAATTTAATTATGTTATTTTACTAAATAAAATTGTTCATAATTTTTAGAAAATGAGAAATTAATGTTGCTCGTTTGATTTCTTGAAAAAGGGGAATTTAATTAGAAAAAATAGAAAAGATGATATATTGTAGCTGAAAAGGTAATCGGTCAATTATTAGTATTATAATATTATTATTATTATTATTATTATTATTTATTTAATAGAAACGCTCATGATATAATTGGAAAAAGGGAGGTTATAGTAAGAGAAAAGAAAAAAGGTAATAAACTGTCCATGATATAATTGGAAAAATAGAGATTTTTTTAGAGAAAAGAAAAGAGATAACATGTTTTGACTCAAAAAAGGTAATTGATTAGTTAATATTAATTATAATATAATTATGTTATTTTATTAAACAAAATTACTCCTAGTGTTTTTAAAAAAGAAAAATTTTAGTTAGTTAAAATTTAAAAGATATTTTATTTTACCTGAAAAAGGAAATTATTTGGTTATTGAAAAATAGAAAACGTAATATGTTTAACCTGAAAAAAGAAATTGATTAATAAAGGAGAAATTTTAGTTAGATAAAATATAAAAGATATTGTATTTTACCTAAAAAAGAAAATTATTTAGTTCTTAAAAAATAAAAAAGATAATATGTGTAATCTGAAAAAAGAAATTGATTAATTAATAGGATGAGTAATGGTAAATAAGTAAAATCAACATATACCGACCGACCGACCAATTTAATGTTTCGATTTTGCGATGCATAGATATTTTTTAATATTATATAAAAAAAGTTCATCAATTTAAATTAATTTCATAATAATTATATAAATGTTATCCATAATATTTCTATAAAATGTGGAATTTAAGTTTGAAAATATAGAAAAGATGATAGATTTTAGTTCAAAAAGGTAATCGATTAATTATGAGTAATTATAAAATTATTACTTCACTTTATTAAATAGAATTCCCGTAATATGATTAGAAAAATAGAGGATGTAGTTAGAGAAAATAAAAAGGTAATATGTTATAGGTGAAAAAGAAAATTGATTAGTTTATAGTAATTATAATTTAATTATGTCATTTTACTAAATAAATTGCTCAACGTTTTTATAAAATGAGAAATTAATGTTACCCATTATATTTATACAAAAAAGTGAATTTAATTAGAAAAACTAAAAAAGATGATAAATTTTAGTTGAAAAGGTAATCGGTTAATTATTAGTATTATAATATTATTATTTATTTTTATTGAATAGAAATGCCCTTGATATACTTGGAAAAAAGGAGATTTAGGTAACGTGTTTTGGCTTAAAAAGAAAAAGGTAATCGTCCAAGATATAGTTGGAAAAAGAAAGATTTTAGTTAGAGAAAAAAGAAAAGTTAACGTGTTTTGATTGAAAAATCTAATTGATTAGTTAATAGTAATTATAATATAATTATGTTATTTTATTAAATATAATTGTTTGTAGTGTTTTTAAAAATGAGAAATTTTAGTTACATAAAATGTAAAAGATATTCTAATTTACTTGAAAAAGGAAAGTAATTAATTATTGAAAATTGAAAAAGGTAATATGTTTAACCTAATAAAGGAAATTGATTCATAAATGAGAAATTTTAGTTAGATAAAATATAAAAGATATTCTAATTTACCTGAAAAGGGAAATTATTTAGTTCTTGAAAAATTAGAAAAAATAATAAGTTTAATCTGAAAAAGGAAATTGATTAGTTAGTAAATATGTAATTGAGAAATAGAAAAGGTAATATGTTTAACCTCAAGAAAAAATTTTAGTTAGATGAAATATAAAAGATATTGTATTTTAGAAGAAATAGAAAAGGTTTTGTTTAGTTGATTTGAGTAAAAATTGAAATTGATAATAGATTAATAATATTAATATTAATTGGGTGCAAGGGTAATTAGGTAAATTCAATACGTACCGTTGAACCAAACTTTTAATGTTTGGGAATTTATATAATAGTATAGATATAGATTTATAAGTAAAACACAAGGAGGCTATTGGACTTGGTTTTACATGTATGCATGTGTGCTTTTGGTAGACAACCTCATTCCACGTAAATAAGAGCTGGATTGGGTTTTAAAACCCATGAGAAAAAAACTAAGACCGCGTAGCTCTATTATTTAGCCCAACAGAACAGTTGAGTGAAAATGGGTTTTTGGGCCATTTAAGCTCTATACGGAGCTCCCAGGTGTTAGAGCATCTCCAATCCTATACATCTATTAGCTAAAAGCCTAAAATTGATTTGGTGGCATAATTTTTAGATAATATGTATATTTTTTCTTCTACAACCAAGCAACCTATTAGCTAAACTTTTAGATAATCATCTTGACATCCTCTATATTTGGAGGATATCTATAATATATAGATAATATCTATAATTCATTATCTCCACTTATACATCAATATTATTTACTTATATATATATATATATATTATTAAAATAATAATAAAATACTATTTTTAAAATATAGCTATTTTATATAGCTAACAAATTTTTAGATAATCATTATATAGCTAATAATTTTAGCTATTACCATTGGAATGCTCTTAACTCCTTTCTCTACAGAATTGAAACTTTAGGAGAAGTGGATTTTGTTTTGGATAAAGATTAAATCTTTAGCTATAATCTTGAAGTTTCTTGATGTGGGTTGTTCGTGTTTTCGCTTTGATGTATAAAGATCGAAACTTTAAGACAAGTGGATTTTGTTTTTGTATGTATATGTATATATGCTGCCTGTATAATAAATAAATCTAATTGCCTTATTTCTTTTTAATTAATTTTTATGTCAGCGTTTTAAAGTCTACAAGATATCAGAGGAGGGTCTCAAAGTGTCCATTAATCTCGCTGCGGCTTTCCTTGGAGGTTGTTGACTTGTTGTGGTGTTTGGCTGGCCCTATACTACTGGTATGTTTATGTAATTTTCTTGTTTTACGTATTTTTTATCATTACTGTTTCTGATGCGATTTTCCTTTAATTTGCAGCAGAAGAAGAAGAAGAAATGAGGCTGGCTTTTGGGAATTTGTGGCAGTGCTGTTTCTCTAGCCGAGGGTTAGATTATCTTTTAAGCTATAGTTTTAGAGTATCTTTTAAGCTATAGTTTTATCACTTAAAATTTCAAACATAAGAACAATGGAGAAAAAATCAAATGAAAAAGACCCTGCACATACTCCACAGTCCAGACCCTGCTCTACTAGCGAAAGACAGTAGGTAGATTTTGGTTTTAGTCGTAGCACAGATATAGCATTTGCGTCCAGAGGCTTAATCTCATTCCACTCCCAGGTGTTAACTCCAGAGGCTTCAAGATCATGTATAATTTGGTTTACTCTTTCATCAATAAAATTTATAGGCTTTCTATCGAAGTCTTGGTTTGCCCTAGTTCCTTCTCCAAAGTTGTCATTGTTCATGTTTGCCAGATTGCCCCCATTTCCCAAATTAACCACCCATTCCAATGTCAATATCACCTGCTAATTCTTGGTTCAGAGCCTACAAACCATTGCCAGTTGCCGGTATCACATCAATGCCTGCACGAGCCTGTTCTTGATCAGGAGCCTGAATACCATTGCTCAGGTAATCGCTTGACAGCATGATGTCACCGGTCGCAAACCATTGGTTTGTAGTGCCTGACCATTGTTTCTACCATGCATGATCTTCTCTCACTGTATATGTATACTATAATGCACCATCAAACATGTAGACTTTTCTTTGTAATAGCATAACTATGTAGTCCGTTTAGCGTACATACTGTAAAACTAACACGATATAGAAAGCCAAAACTAGTACCCAAACCATATATCGATTGATGTACAAGTGCTAACGCTCCATTTGTTTTGCAAAAGAATTCCAAAGTAATTTTTTTTTGAACAATTGCAGGAATAACCACTTAAAAGTTCAAAAAAAAAAACAAAATGAAACGCTTCTCACAATTTTGTTTCTTGATAATCAAATGAAGGAAAATATATTATTTTTCTGGGATTCTTTTTCCAAAATTAAGACATTTTCTGGAATACAATGGATCAGATTTTACTTATTTTCATTAGAATTGATCAGTCAACAGGGAATGCTGAAATAAATGAATACCTGCAGATGACTAGTTCTCTGGCTAAGTGTCAAGCGAGGCTCATTCAACATCGTCAAAATTGTCTTTGGCTGAGCTCCTGCTTGTAGATATCACACAGCACAATGATTCATTTTAGAAAAAATAAGAAATCTTAACAAAGCTACTAATAATTACTCTGTTCTCCAAGAATGTTAACTGCTCTTAAAAACTTTTGACGAAGAGAAAGTCCAAGTCATGCGGGACTTCTCAGTGTTGCAACCATCCTCCTCCTCGGTGTCATTTGAAGAATTCGAATTCTCAGCCATCTGATTCTTCCTTCTTTTTGTTTTTTCTAGTGATTAATTTCCTCTTCAAGTCCCTCTGTTTTTTATTCTTCGCAGCGGCCATATTTCTCCATATCAATGTATGTTGTGTCAGTTGAAGAATGCATTTCCCCTGTTGTATATACATGATGCCATAAAGTTGCAATATCGTGATGGCAAAGTGGTTTTGAGAAGATGTAGCCAACCCCATAGCCTAGAGCCTCATTAAATAGATGAATATTCTAATGGACTGGGACTACAGTCACTACATACAAAAAATAGAAAGGGAATCATATGTAATTATATCTGAACATCAATTGTAATTTGTAATGGTAAACTGATCGAGCTTACAAATAACAGGAACCTTCTTGTGTTGTTGGTGAAGTTCATGTACAAACTTGTAGATTTCCATATCTGGCATGCGATGATTAGCAATTACAATATTATAATAATTTTTCTGAGCCCGAAACAACGACAGTGCAACATCCGCTGATTTTGTAGGAGTCACTAAAACCAGATCAAGAGATACATAATCAAAAATTAGTAGTGACGTCTTAGTTTTATCATTATTCCAGAAGATTTGGTGTAATAATTTTTATCTTACAATACATGACTAAGACGGGTTTTATCATTATCAGAAATACAATACATGTACTGATGTACTTTGTTGATGTCTAATTCTCATAATATCTTACGGAAGCTGGTCCCTGTCAGGGACCAGTTATTTAACAATTAGGTTTTTAACAGTTGGATCAACGATCCAACGGCCCCCTTGGATTACAAAAAAAATTCCCTATCCGCGGAAAATTTCCGCGGAACGTAAAATATTTTTTTTTGGATCTCAGCCGTTGGATCGTTGATCCAACGGTTGAGAAATTGATTGTTAAATAACAGGTCCCTGACAAATGATTGTCAAGGACCGGGACCCATATCTTACTATGACATTCAATACTCTTACAATTAATTCATAAATATGTGCTCACATGTAAGAATAGATAACATTATCCTTCACAAAGTAAGAATAGAAAGTAAGAATAGCAATTTATACTAGTACGTTTGCCCGCTTCGCATGGGCTCCAAATTTTTATTTTTGCCAAATTAAAATTATAATTTAATAATTACATTTGTTGAATGTCAACTTATTTGTTTTTTTTTTGAAACTATCAAACTTTATTTGTCTTCTTTCCATGGCAAAGATGTTACAATTTCCATATATAACTCTTTGTTTTTGCTTTGTTGCGAATTGCGTGTGTTTGATGTCTATAATTAATGAGTCCGGATTCCCCTACCTCCATGTCCCTGCTCTTTTGAATACAAAAAAATGTTCCAGGCAGGATCCATTTTAATAAATAATATTTTTATTTAAAATGGATCCCGCCAATTTTTGTATTAAAAAGAATAGGGCACACAAAGGAAACATAGATGAAAGGGAAAGGATCCGGACCCATAATTAAGCGCAAGGCTTTCTATCATGGCTTGTGTAAATGTAAACATAATCAAAATAAATATTACTTCTTCCGTTCTCAATTAGGGTTTTAAATGGTTAATTGATCAAATTTTGATTAAAATTTATATATCTTATATAACAAAAAAAGTAAAATAAATTAGATTATTGAAAAGTGTATCTTATCTTTTAAAATGATAAAAAAAGTTGTTTTTAATTTTTAATCAATAATTGTTTTAATCCAATTACTAAAAATCAAAACAGGATAATTAATTAGGGATCCAGGAAATATAAGATAAAGAAGCATTAGTATTTTTTCTTATAATTTTTCAGTAGTGAGATCTTGAGAGTATGTGTATTCATATGGATAGGGGCTACGCATAGGTGTAACGGTCCCAAAATCCGGGGTACAGATATGGGACCACTATCCACAAACAATATTATACAACCCTGGATATAAACAATATAAAATGATAAAACCCCTTAAACCAAGATCGCATACATGTTATGGTATGAAACAAGCTATCGAATTATAAATTTACAACCATTCTCAGAATAAAATGTTATACAATTTTTTATGAATAGACAAATTCACTGTCTAACTACATATCCAACCTTGACAATTCCCAAAATCTTACTTGAAAAAGTCCATAACTCGAACGCCTCCTTTCGCTGCCTATAGAACAATATCAACTGACCACTAGGTTCTCTGATTACCTCTAACAACTGGAGAAAATAAACAGAAGCAAGAGTGAGCCAACAATGCTCAGCAAGTGTAAATAGTGATGACAATTTTAAGAACGACAACAATTCTGATAAACAAAATAGTTTCATCTCATTCTATGAAAGAATCAGTTATATCGACTATTAGATTGCCACGATGGCCAACAATTCATCATTCATAAGGGGCATCCAAAACTAGAATTGAAAAGAATTCCAATATCAAGATATTATTCAAACAGACTTTCAAGAAGTCAAGAACTGAACATCTCAATCTCAAAGTATAGATTAGAATTGGAATTTTATTTATTTAAAAAAAAACATCAAGGTTAGGCTGCTGATCAGTCAGCACTAACCCCGGACAAACGCACACAGCAATGTCCTAAAATGGATCCATGGCACACATTGGCCTTAACTTCTGACCATTAATTTGGTCTCCCCGAAGGGACATCTGTTGACCATTAAACTGGTCTCCCCGAAGGGACATTTGTTGACCATAATATGGTCTCCCCGAAGGGACATCTATTTTAAAAACATTTCCAATTCTAAGTCATCCACACTAGGTGTCGGAACAATCGACAACCTTTGCCAACTAATAACTGGAAAACTCACGTTCCAAAATAACGACTCATCATCCAAGAGTCAATGAAAGATTCAAGATCAACAAGTGTCGACAAGTTCGACACAACAATTGGGTAATAATTAGAGAATAACAACTCAAAGGGTATCGACAAGTTCGATACAACACAGGGGATAAACGAACAAAGATTCTCAACTGATATCAATAAGTTCGATATGAATAAATAGATTTATAACATCAGCAACTTATCTAGAGAAAATTTCATTTGAGCAAGAATAAGGGTATGAATTGCAATATGATTTTCAACAATTGAAATTCTAGACTAAAGCAAGGATATGGTCAATACATTGGGCCTTTAATAAAACTTATACACAATGAAGAGTTTGAACTTCCATAAGCGGATAAAATAACTTAGAACAAATATTTGCAAAACAGTTTCAGTATGGAAAGGTTCAGATCAATTTAAAAGAAAACATTTTTTTTCCCAAATGGGGTCCATTGGTGAAATTATGCTAAGAATCAAGAGTTTTGCTAGCAAGCTTTCATAAGAGTTTAAAATCTTGGATTTCCTTTATTTATGGAATTCTTAAACCATTTTGACGAAAATAGAAGAAATAGCATTTCAGGGATAGGATAGTGAGCGAGAAAGTTATTTGTCAACTTCTTTTTAAATCGGATATTTGTATCATGGGTAGGGGAGATAAACAGCATCACACTATTTGAAAAAGTATATGTCATCCGCCATTTATACTTGGTCAAATCATCACATACTACAAGTAAATTAAATTGCATCACTTGAACAATAATTGATTAGCAAGAACACTTGCCTCGATTCATGGAGTTCTCCATCCTAACATTGATCCTCGACTCAATTTCCATCTCTACTTCGTAACTCGCCACTTTACATTAATTCACCCGTTGGATTTGATATTTGTCCCTCTGTTCGTCTTTCCATTTTCTCACGCACTGCTCTTGACCAGGTTTCCTATTCGAACCTTTACAAGGTCAGATATTATTTCAGTATTAACTCAAGCAAAACTTCATTGCTTGCTCTATTCTACCCATACGCGTCCTATTACGCTTATACACATCTTATATAATAACATATACAATACATATAGACATATCCAACCATATTCATATAGCAGTCTTAGTATAGTTAACTAAGTCACATAAACACGTCACACAACCACTTCAAAACATCACAACCACGATATATTCTCGAAATAATCCACTGATACATATACTTAAACCCTTAGAAATAATAACACCCTTCCAAGCATTGAAATCAAATAAATTAAATAGGTTTTAAATAAATTTACAGGGGATTTTTAGAAAATTTCGGCATGAAGTATTCGTTTATCGGACTATGGGCACATCCCCTCAAATACAATTCAACCCTGTTTTTGCAAAAATAAAACTGCCTCAACTTGCAGCAACATAAAAGTAAACAAGTAAGAAAAGTACCCGCCCAGACATGCGGCACCTAGCACATAAGGAATTTACATTAACACTACTACTTACGCTACACCAATGATCGTATTTCTCACGCATTTTAATGATACACGTGACAATCAATCATTGATGTTCGTAAGCCATAGGGAACAACCCCTAGCACTAACTATTACTTACGCTGTATCAATGATCACATCACTCAAGTATATTAATTATACACGTGATAGCTAATCATGGATATTCGTAAGCCCGAGGAACTAGTTGAAGAGAATTACACAAGTCCTTAAATATTGACATTTAAGACTTGTGACCTCATTACAACTCCTCGCAGATAAACACATAATAGAATGAATCTAACAATTAATCTTTGATAAATAACATATAACATTTTACAATTTCTTAATCGACACCAATCTGACCACATACAATTCACCACCAAGAATTTGACAAGTATAGCATTTACATATAATATGACTCGACTACTACATTTAGCACATATAAGCCATTTACCATTAACAGGGTCATATAAACTCCATCATTACACGACAAATAATAATTACCAACATATGACTTTAACATACAACGCCCATTTGCTTACACATATGAACTCTATTTACTTCTTAAATTAAGCCATTGATCAATAATCACAATATGGTCTTACTAATCATGAGCTAGTTATTATTAAGAACAATTAAGTGCACTTAATAACTTATAACAATCAAATTTACACCACCCTCATCATATTATTCATTCTTTTCCCGAAGTCAACCTTAATGGCTCAACTTTCACCGATCATATTTCATTCATTTTAAATCCAATTGACATGATTCAAGAGCCTATTCCATCTATTTTTTCGCAAGGAATCCAAATATATAATTCATTTTCAGATCAGGTTTGAAATAGGCACTGAAAAGATTGATTTTCAGCAGCAGTTTTTTTTTTTTTTTTTAACTTTATACTATTATCTATACACTCAACCAAGATCAATCAAGAATTAACACTCTACATCATACACACAAGCCATATCATCACAATTAATTAACAATTATACCCTTTCCGAATTAACTATGAAAATTAAAACAATAATATTACAATTTATCTAAAATTAAAATTAAATTAAATAGAGAAAAGGAATACCTCTTTGATTTCCAATCTCCTCCAAAATCTCTCCTCTCTTCCTCCCCTCTCTCTCTCTCTCTCTCTCTCTCTCTCTCTCTCTCTCTCTCTCTCTCTCTCTTTTCCTTCCAACTGCTGCTACTGCCTTGCTTGTACACCACCGCGCTGCCACCGCCGGCCAGCCACGCGGCGTCGCCGCCGACCGGGCCATCTCCCTCCCCGCGCCAAGCCGCTGTTGTTGTTGTTTCCCCCTACTGCCCCCTTCTCTTCCTCTTACACACACTCATGTTGTTTATACATACACTAATTATATGTATGTATATGTATATCTTCAATTTAATCTCTCATCTCTCTCTTCTTCATCTCCAATTTCTTTCTTCTCTCTTTTTTCTTTCCTCTCCCGACTTCTCTTGAAAGTTCAGCTGGTTCCATATGTTGGGCTTGGCCCAATACACCCTATTACTACTACTCTTATTCCGGCCCAATAAAATACAACTCATGTGCTTTTAAAACTAATAACAACTTTTATAAATTGAAATCAAATAAAATATTCGAAAATTTAAACCCTTCATTTTTAAAATAAAGAATTCAAAATTACGAGCACACACATATTTTTAAAATATATTTAGGAAAAAAAATGAATTAAATATGAATTTTACAAACTTTAATCATTTAAATACAATAAAATCCTTAAATCATTTTAAAATAATACAACACCCAAATTAATCCACCCAACAATTCTAAAAACTCAATAAATATATAAAAATAATATTACAAAAGATTTCATGATTTTTAATTCCTCCGATCATTTTATAAAATTTACAGAGGATCAAAAATGCATGATTAAAATATATTTAAATCCTCAAAAATATAATTAATTCACACGACCTTCACAACTTATCCCAAATCATCATATCAACACATAAGCATCAATTCACATACATTCCACCTTTACCACAATATTCACATAATATAATTTATAATTTATAATAATTAAATAATTTTAAAAATCAAAATTTCTAAGGCGTTATATCCTTCCCCCCTTAATAGGATTCTGTCCTCAGAATCAATCCTAAAGACACAAATAACAATTCTTATCAAACATCTTACTTCCACTTCCCAGGTTGTATCTTTCAACCTCTAGGATTCCCTCATACCATCTCATAAATTTATAAACTCATTCTGCGAGCCCTCAAATTCTGAAATAACCATAAACTTTGGTCTCCGAGTCTCATTAACTCCAAAAGTTTATCACACGTGAACGAATATCTTTTCCCACGAAATCAATATGACTTTTTCGTATAACGACTCTACCCCGCATCAAAACTTATATCGCCACTGCAATCCTTCGAAATAATGTAATCGCGCAATTTGCCTTGATTCACAACAATCTACACTTGTCACTATTCTCTAGCTCTCACTCATAATCACACGGTTTCAGATAGAACTTCGAAAAAGAAATCTCAAGAAATCTTTCAATCGTTTCTACTCCACTTTCACGGACTATGTCGATCAAGAAGGAAATAATTAAGAAGTTTCTTTCTGTCTTGGTCCTATACTTTTACCGAGTACCCAATCGGGAAACTTAACATTATTTTTTCCATTCATAGTCGCATTCTCGCAATTGAATACTATAACCAAACACATACGTCCTTAGATGCACATCAAGCATAATTTAATTAACGACCCGATTCTCAATCTTATAAAATAGTCTGGTTTGCTAAATCTTTTGAAACATAGCCTCGATTATTTGCAGCCTTTGAAAGCTATTATACCCGTCATCTTGATTGTAACTTTACTCTATACAAGAACAATTCCTGAGGTCACAGCTTCACTTGATACAATTCTTTAACAATTCCCAACAAGCTCCCGCTTTATCAACACGCATATACAACTTAATACGCATCATCGCTTATTGATATATCTTAAAACGAAATCTTCCTCAATTAAAACTTTGAGAAAATGAATATCAAGAAATTCCCCTATCATTCTTACTCCTCTTTCACATGCAATGTTACTTGAGGAGGGAATAATCGGAAACTTCTATCCATCATTCATCTCATTGTTTTACTGAGTACCTATCCTGGAAAATTAACCTTATATCATCTATTCCCAATCGCAATTTGAACGCGAACAACACGATCAACTCTTATAGCATGGCATTCGCGCCAACCACAATTCGGTTTACAACTCATTTTCTACCTTCTTACAACATAGGTTTGCTAAAACATTTGAAAGAAAGCCTCAAATATTTTGTTGATTTAAAACAATTAAAAAACTATTTGAACCAATTGAAAATCCTTTTGAAAGATATTTTAGAAAATCATTTTAAGAGAAAACATTTAAAATAATAGGGTTTTCAATCAAAAAGCCTTTTAAACCAAAATATTTTTAAAAATTTTAAAATTCAATAAACAAACCATGACCTTGGCTTCGACCTAACTTCCTCCAATCTTGTTTTATGACTTCACTGTCCCGTATCCTCCGTAATCACTTTCGGTTCACAATTTTATATACTTGACGAGTCCTAAAGTTTGACTCTACATCTTACGACTTCAACATTTGACACCACTCTCATTAACTACAAAATCATGATATTCGAAATTCACACTAAAACTCTTATGCAAATTTTTCTTCCTTTTCTTGTAACTCTTAAAATCACTCTCGATTGATTTGCATACGCTTCCTGCATCTTCGATCATCTTGTTATGTGATCTACGATCATATTAAATTCTTCGTCCAAACGTCGTTTGCAATCTTATTCATCGGAATATGCTTCTTATACGAAACAATTTCATTCCCTTGGTATAACTTCTTGATTTGCTTAATCGTTAAGACCTCTATGTCTGCTTCCAACCTCAAAATGCCGCCTTCATCTTCCTCACCACTCATGATCTTATTTTCTGGTCCTCACAATATGCTCGCATTTCGTTGTTAGGACATAATTCCAATCCTGAAAATACTCAACTTTTCTTACCGTTATCACAATCCATTTCTTGCTATCTTCCTTCATGATCATATTAAATTTTCATATTCTTAATAATCATAAAAGCAGTCTTGTCACTCTTTTCAAAACTTCCACCAAGATTGACATGATATTATTCTTGACAAAAACTCCCATCTTTTTAGGCTCATAACATATAGCTTTAACTTCTGAATCAGCTTCTTGTTACCACACTACCCTTCCGATTATCGCCACAACTTTTCACATTTATATTAATAAAATCTCTAGGGATTCTACTCCCGAAATCTTACTTTCTGATCATGGGATCTCTTTAATTTCTGCTAATTCTCTTTCTTTAGGCAACTACGGTGCCCTCTCTCTTTTAACTCCACATCTTCGGGATTCCACATTCTTTTCTTAACTAAATTTTATATGTCTTCTATTTAGTCACTTCTGGAAACTTTCTGGTTTCTCTGTCTTCCACCTTATTGACATTTTATTCCATCTTGGTTAACTTTCCACCATCCTTGATAATCATGACTTTCTACCCTGGCTTGCATAAGTTATTTACTCCACATATTCACCTTACCCCTCATTCAGTCTTGGTTCTTCTTGTTAATTCTTACAAACCTTTCCGTTCTACTTCATTATACTTTACTCAGGTCAACCTTCCTTGTCTCTAGAATCTTACGTCTAACGACAAGTACAAAACATTCAAGATCTTTTAATTTTCCATTTACTATCTTCGTCATTCAGTCGACGTTTAAAACAATCTTCCTTCAATATTGAATATCTTATGCCCAACATCTTCGTCACCATTATCTTTTCGCCCTTTAACCATATCTACAATCATGTGCTTTTCTTTGCTATCCTTTTTCCTTTATTCAATTCTCATTAGCCTCAAATCTTGTCTATGATTTATTGGTCCAACAAATATTCCAATTTGGCATGGCATATTTATCTTAGTCACCAAATTCTTAAACTTGCACAACCAATTCTCCGTTAGCATAATTGTAGTTTCAATCACTTAAGACGTCGCCACGTCTATCTTCGCATCTCTTCATCATTAGGAATTTTGAAATCATCGAAATTTTTGACAAAGGAAGTCAATAAAATGAATGAGCATCAAGCTGAATATACACTGGGTTTGTTTGATAAAACTTTTATTGAGGAGTTAACTGAGAGATCAATATGATCTTTGAACTATTTTCAGGTTACATTTGTCACTAGGTTAACCACCATAGTACATAAAGATGGCCAGTCTTTAGTACTTTCATGACAAACACAATCAGTGGCGTCCCACTGGACTCCTACCACAAGGATAAGATGTCCCTGAATCCCTATCTGCATAGGTTGTTCATCTCAGCTGGAATAGGGAAAATCAAGCATTCATGAAAATGGAAGGGATTCAAGAGTTTCAAAAATCTTCATGAAAAATTGAGTCTTGTACTCTCTGAAAAGTTCAGATATTTTCGAAAGAATGAGATTGAAGTCAACTAAATCTGAATACGAAACTCATCATCGATTGAGGTATAAAAGACTTTTCAATAGATGCATCAATGATTGATCAAGCAAACATTCAAGAAATTCCTAATTATTCATAATCTCACTCTTGTCGACTAAGCACCAATATGCTTAGCTGCCAAAACCGGCCTGACAATAATGAGTTGAATAAATAAGAAGATCTCAATTCATTCTCGATTTTGGACCGTCACTGCGCAACGAATGCCTCAGCAACGATACCAACTGGGAATTTAGTTACGAAATTCAAAGAAAGGATAGGAAATTTCTTAAGCAATGAATTTGAACGAATCAACGATTAAGGGTCCACAACTATGCTTAACTTCCAATTCTTGCTAAAAGTCGCGTTCTACTTCGCATTCTTAACCTTCTCGTACCATCTCCGAAACGTTCACATCGAAACTAATATCGTAGAAAGTTCTAGATTCTACGCCAAAATCTCGAGATAACGTCCCCCGAACTGATAGTTCCAGCTGCCCACTTAGCTTATGCCACTTCGGGTTCGTTGTTTCGCTCGTAGCGCAATCCTCAATTGATTTGAACTCCTACTCGTACACAATACGTTGAAAGATCGTATAACGTCGCAACACTTGTCGAGGTATCGTAACACGATCCTTATCATAAACCGTTCTACCCGACATCTATCCTATACACGTACCCTAACCTTCCTATTTATTTCAGTGACCATGACCTGTATCTCTGATACCAACTTGTAACGGTCCCAAAATCCGGGGTACAGATATGGGGCCACTGTCCAAAAACAATATTATACAACCCTGGATATAAACAATATAAAATGATAAAAACCCTTAAACCAATATCGCATACAGGTTATGGTATGAAACAAGCTATCGAATTATAAATTTACAACCATTCTCAGAATAAAATGTTATACAATTTTTTATGAATAGACAAATTCACTGTCTAACTACATATCCAACCTTGACAATTCCCAAACTCTTACTTGAAAAAGTCCATAACTCGAACGCCTCCTTTCGCTGCCTATAGAACAATATCAACTGACCACTAGGTTCTCTGATTACCTCTAACAACTGGAGAAAATAAACAGAAGCAAGAGTGAGCCAACAATGCTCAGCAAGTGTAAATAGTGATGACAATTTTAAGAATGAAAACAATTCTGATAAACAAAAGAGTTTCATCTCATTCTATGAAAGAATCAGTTATATCGACTTTTAGATTGCCACGAGGGCCAACAATTCATCATTCATAAGGGGCATCCAAAACTAGAATTGAAAAGAATTCCGATATCAAGATATTATTCAAACAGACTTTCAAGAAGTCAAGAACTGAACATCTCAATCTCAAAGTATAGATTAGAATTGGAATATTATTTATTTAAAAAAAATCATCAAGGTTAGGCTGCTGATCAGTCAGCACTAACCCCGGACAAACGCACACAGCAATGTCCTAAAATGGATCCATGGCACACATTGGCCTTAACTTATGACCATTAATTTGGTCTCCCCGAAGGGACATCTATTGACCATTAAACTGGTCTCCCCGAAGGGACATCTGTTGACCATAATATGGTCTCCCCGAAGGGACATCTATTTTAAAAACATTTCCAGTTATAAGTCATCCACACTAGGTGTCGGAACAATCGACAACCTTTGCCAACCAATAACTGGAAAACTCACGTTCCAGAATAACGACTCATCATCCAAGAGTCAATGAAAGATTCAAGATCAACAAGTGTCGACAAATTTGACACAACAATTGGGTAATAATTAAAGAATAACAACTCAAAGGGTATCGACAAGTTCGATACAACACAGGGGATAAACGAACAAAGATTCTCAACTGATATCAATAAGTTCGATATGAATAAATAGATTTATAACATCAGCAACTTATCTAGAGAAAATTTCATTTGAGCAAGAATAAGGGTATGAATTGCAATATGATTTTCAACAATTGAAATTCTAGACTAAAGCAAGGATATGGTCAAGTATTGGGCCTTTAATAAAACTTATACACAATGAAGAGTTTGAACTTCCATAAGCGGATAAAATAACTTAAAACAAATATTTGCAAAACAGTTTCAGTATGGAAAGGTTCAGATCAATTTAAAAGAAAACATTTTTTTTTCCAAATGGGGTCCATTGGTGAAAATATGCTAAGAATCAAGAGTTTTGCTAGCAAGCTTTCATAAGAGTTTAAAATCTTGGATTTCCTTTATTTATGGAATTCTTAAACCATTTTGACGAAAATAGAAGAAATAGCATTTCAGGGATAGGATAGTGAGCGAGAAAGTTATTTGTCAACTTCTTTTTAAATCGGATATTTGTATCATGGGTAGGGGAGATAAACAGCATCACACTATTTGAAAAAGTATATGTCATCCGCCATTTATACTTGGTCAAATCATCACATACTACAAGTAAATTAAATTGCATCACTTGAACAATAAGTGATTAGCAAGTACACTTGCCTCGATTCATGGAGTTCTCGATCCTAACATTGATCCTCAACTCAATTTCCATCTCTACTTCGTAACTCGCCACTTTACATTAATTCACCCGTTGGATTTGATATTTGTCCCTCTATTCGTCTTTCCATTTTCTCACGCACTGCTCTTGACCAGGTTTCCTATTCGAACCTTTACAAGGTCAGATATTATTTCAGTATTAACTCAAGCAAAACTTCATTGCTTGCTCTATTCTACCCATACGTGTCCTATTACGCTTATACACATCTTATATAATAACATATACAATACATATAGACATATCCAACCATATTCATATAGCAGTCTTAGTATAGTTAACTAAGTCACATAAACACGTCACACAACCACTTAATATTTAAAACCACGATATATTCTCGAAATAATCCACTGATACATATACTTAAACCCTTAGAAATAATAACACCCTTCCAAGCATTGAAATCAAATAAATTAAATAGGTTTTAAATAAATTTGCAGGGGATTTTTAGAAAATTTCGGCATGAAGTATTCGTTTATCGGACTATGGGCACAGCCCCTCAAATACTATTCAACCCAGTTTTTGCAAAAATAAAACTGCCTCAACTTGCAGCAACATAAAAGTAAACAAGTAAGAAAAGTACCCGCCCAGACATGCGGCACCTAGCACATAAGGAATTTACATTAACACTACTACTTACGCTACACCAATGATCGTATTTCTCACGCATTTTAATGATACACGTGACAATCAATCATTGATGTTCGTAAGCCCTTGGGAACAACCCCTAGCACTAACTATTACTTACGCTATATCAATGATCACATCACTCAAGTATATTAATTATACATGTGATAGCTAATCATGGATATTCGTAAGCCCGAGGAACTAGTTGAAGAGAATTACACAAGTCCTTAAATATTGACATTTAAGACTTGTGACCTCATTACAACTCCTCGCAGATAAACACATAATAGAATGAATCTAACAATTAATCTTTGATAAATAACATATAACATTTTACAATTTCTTAATCGACATCAATCTGACCACATACAATTCACCACCAAGAATTTGACAGGTATAGCATTTAACATATAATATGACTCGACTACTACATTTAGCACATATAAACCATTTACCATTAACAGGGTCATATAAACTCAATCATTACATGACAAATAATAATTACCAACATATGACTTTAACATACAACGCCCATTTACTTACACATATGAACTCTATTTACTTCTTAAATTAAGCCATTGATCAATAATCACAATATGGTCTTACTAATTATCAGCTAGTTATTATTAAGAACAATTAAGTGCACTTAATAACTTATAACAATCAAATTTACAGCACCCTCATCATATTATTCATTCTTTTCCCCAAGTCAACCTTAATGGCTCAACTTTGACCGATCATATTTCATTCATTTTAAATCCAATTGACATGATTCAAGAGCCTATTCCATCTATTTTTTCGCAAGGAATCCAAATATATAATTCATTTTCAGATCAGGTTTAAAATAGACACTGAACAGATTGATTTTCAGCAGCAGTTTTTTTTTTTTTTTTTTTAACTTTATACTATTATCTATACACTCAACCAAGATCAATCAAGAATTAACACTCTACATCATACACACAAGCCATATCATCACAATTAATTAACAATTATACCCTTTCCGAATTAACTATGAAAATTAAAACAATAAAATTACAATTTATCTAAAATTAAAATTAAATTAAATAGAGAAAAGGAATACCTCTTTGATTTCCAATCTCCTCCAAAATCTCTCCTCTCTTCCTCCCTCTCCCTCTCTCTCTCTCTCTCTCTCTCTCTCTCTCTCTCTCTTCTCTCTCTCTCTTTTCCTTCCAATGCTGCTACTGCCTTGCTTGTACACCACCGCCGCTGTTGTTGTTGTTTCCCCCTACAGCCCCTTCTCCTCCTCTTACACACACTCAAGTTGTTTATACACACACTAATTATATGTATGTATATGTATATCTTCAATTTAATCTCTCATCTCTCTCTTCTTCATCTCCAATTTCTTTCTTCTCTTTTTTTTTCCTCTCCCGACTTCTCTCGAAAGTTCAGCTGGTTCCATATATTGGGCTTGGCCAAATATCCCCTATTACTACTACTCTTATTCCGGCCCAATAAAATACAACTCATGTGCTTTTAAAACTAATAACAACTTTTATAAATTGAAATCAAATAAAATATTAAAAAAATTAAACCCTTCATTTTTAAAATAAAGAATTCAAAATTACGAGCACACACATATTTTTAAAATATTTTTAGGATAAAAAATGAATTAAATATGAATTTTACAAATTTTGATCATTTAAATACAATAAAATCCTTAAATCATTTTAAAATACTACAACACCCAAATTAATCCACCCAACAATTCTAAAAAACTCAATAAATATATAAAAATAATATTACAAAAGATTTCATGATTTTTAATTCCTCCGATCATTTTATAAAATTTACAGAGTATCAAAAATGCATGATTAAAATATATTTAAATCCTCAAAAATATAATTAATTCACACGACCTTCACAACTTATCCCAAATCATCATATAAACACATAAGCATCAATTCACATACATTCCACCTTTACCACAATATTCACATAATATAATTTATAATTTATAATAATTAAATAATTTTAAAAATCAAAATTTCTATGGCGTTATAATAGGTAATTAAGAGAAGGAATAGGGAGAGCTGTAGTGCTAGAGATTGAGTGTTAATGTTGTTAAATCAATTTGCTTGGTTATATATACCAGCTTATAACTATGTCCGTAAACTTTTTAATATTAAAATAATTTTTTAATTTTATGAATCTTATGTATATAAATATTATTGTAATTATTTATTTTAAATTATTACTTTAAAATATATATGCATATATAAAAATATTACATAAAAATTCATTGACTTGCAAGCTCCAATGCTCATCCGTCTTATCTACTCTGGTGACATTATATGAGCAATCTACTATCACATCGCAATCTATTATAAATGGTCACTTCATTTGTTATAAAAACTTGAACAAAAATTTTATTGGAAGCAGGAACAGATGCTTTACTTGAAGAAGGGGAAGACGACACTAATGCAAGTAATTTAGGACGTCTTGATGATCCTCCAGTTGATGATGATTTTTTTAGTGCCAACGGCAGAATTTACATAATAAACTCGTCACTATAAGAAATTAAGAGTTCAGTGTATTGGTGTAAGGAAGTGTCATGATAAGAATATGATTTTTAATTAGGCAATCAAGACAAAATGTATCAACTGGTCTTTCTACAGTGCTTGATGAGTGCATTACATCACAAACCAAACTGCAAAAGATAGAGATACTCTATAGTTAAGTTAGAAGGGATGTGGTGAAAGTTTAGACAATGAAATTTCTCCATATATCCTACAAATTGAACAAAATCATCTACTGCGTAGCTAAGGAATGTATGAGGACTTCTGAACTCCATTTAAACATTGTGTACACGGCCTCATGCTTTACCTATCCTTTTTATTTACACGCATCCATTCTCCTTATATTACCAAGTTAATTTGACCTGTAAAGTGGGAAGAACAGGTTAAAAAGAAGATTTGGAGGAGTTGGTGTAAATATTTCTACTTTTGAGGAATGTGGAAAGCAATATCGATTTTTAATCCTGCCTACTTATGCTATATAATTTAGCTTTGGTAAGTTAATCATTTTCAAAATCAAGAAAGAGAGCAACCACATCTTTAAATGTAAGAATTAAATCATGATTCTCCCATGAATGACAAAGTACTAACTATTTTCTGCACCCTTCCATCATCAAAGTAGAAATCAATTACTTAAGAAAGAACATAACTTAATAAAATCAAGTGAACATAGCTAGTGAAAATTAGCTAGAAGCTTACTAAGTTTCATGAACTCGGCGCAATGACTTTTGACCAAATTTTTCCTTGAATCACTGGAGTTGGCTAATTCATCCATTACTGCATTCTTATCGCCATGACAGATATAAGGAAGACCCAGCTGAAGAGAATTTTAAAATTCAGTACAAAGTGTGGAAGTCATCTTCGCAAAATGAAAGTACTTGGCTTGATAGTATGTTAATAAATCTATTGTTTCTTAAAGCTGTCATGCATCACATTTTTTGTCCTAGGTAACAAAAAAATAATGTTCTATAGTCATCTGACCATTGACTCCACATAACTTTCAGTATTTATAGCTAAGGAAGAAGTTATCAAAATCAACTGTAAGTTTATAATAATCAAACTTTAGAAAGTATGCCATTTAACGAATTCTTTCTTACTTCTCACCAATTATACATTCTGGTTTGAGTATATAAAGGAGTGACACCAAAAAAAAAAACTTACATCATCAACTGTTATGCCAAAGTGGCCAAACCCATATATGATATCATATTTGTCAATTCCATAATCTAATAGAATAACAAATAAAGAAGAACATAAGACAAAAAAATTAGAAAAGAAAGTGCAAAGTGCAGATTCGAGCATTTATTTAAAAATAGTAAATTTATTATAAGTGAGTTTAAGCAAACAATGACCTATGCAAACTTCTGAGAACACTTACTGTAAGTGAGTTCTACAACAAAGTGAGAATCTTCCGGGCCATATACAAGAAATGCATTTGTATATCTTCAGGTATATCACGCCTACGCAAGAGTATCCCTAAATATATATGTTGATCCCTGAAATAATTGATAGAAGGATAATGGGAGCACTTTAGGAAGAGGAAGTATATATACCTACGATCCCCTGGCAATTCTATCTCTTGGTCAAAAGATCTTCTAGAAAGAAATAACAGATATGTACTTTGTCTTCTGTAAAAGGGAGAAAAACATTGTATTACCAAGCACTCATCATATTTGCCTCAAAATATACATGCAACTGTCTAACATATGAAGTCTCCAATTTCTTGACAACTACGCACATCCTATAAACTTTTGATATTATGGTACACAATTTCAAGAAAAATTTTTTTGTCTAGTTGCAGATAATTAAAAATATATATGAACAGAAAAATGGAAAGAAAAGGACACAATTGGCTGCACATTTTCTGATTTAAATTTAAGGAACAAAACAATCAATACAAACAAATGAAGGATATACAATTTAATAAAAGCCAGTCACTTGCAATAAAGGAAGCACAAACTGAATTAGCTAAAAGAAAGAGATACCATAAGAGTAAAAAGCTAGGCTTTGCTTATGTAGTTTCATATGATATTATTTTTACTCTAAGGTATAGCTATCAATCAACCATAGAATGAAAATAATACTTCCTCAATTCCTATTTAAATGTTTGTTTGGACAGATTTCGATAAAATTTTGCATGCATGGTGCAACATAGATTAGTTTATATGAGTGATATAGCCATTAATTTTGCAGGTGCACACACATCAGATCAATACATACAAATTCCTATATGATGTAAAGATAAGTGTGCACACCATGCATATATGGCCAATCTGCACACAATATACAATATGCTGTGTTATCATTATCCTACCACCATGGCACAACTTTATTATCCTGTCATACATTAAAGCAAACAGAAGTGGCAAAATCAACTCAATGCTGCGTTGTTGAAAGAACATAACAACAAAAATTACCTGAAACGTATTGGAAACTCCTTGTTTGTTTTCCATCACCATAAACAGTCAATGGCTCCTTTCTTAAAGCCTCTTCAAGTGTTTGATTCTTCTACACTTTAATCAAACACTTTGAGTGCAGAAATATAAAACAATAAGCTATATAAAACATGAAAAAGAAACTTACCCATTCTGTTGAGTATTACTTATAATAAAAAATCACCCACTGTCTGTCTACCTGAAACAATCAAAAGAATGTAGATCGATTAAATCAAGATTGATAGAAAATCAAAAGAAAATGCTCATCAAATAAGTAATCTTAAACAACCATATCAGATTGAAAAAATTAACTACAAAATCTATATGACAAAATACAACTACAGAATCATTCATAATACCATCGTAAGGATTATTAGATTATATCATAGTCTTAATGAGCAATCATTTATTTCCATAATTTATTGCACAAACAGAATGGAAGAAAACTTTGATCAAATACTATGTGTGCATTTTTTCAAAACTATAGATGCTTACCTCTAATGGTAGTAAGGATTGCCTTATAATTTGCACCTAGAATCATCATAAGCCTATTTTTAACCTAGACCGAAATATCTAACAAACACCCTGCAAATCAAATTTTAATGTGTCAAGAAATAAAAAAATGAATAAAATTGAATACAAAACTAAAAAATCATAGAGAAAGTACCGTGTAAATAGACAAATTATTTGTTGAGATTTCAAATATATACAATTTGATTGATAAGAAGAAGAAGAAGAAAAGATGAGATCCAAAATATGATAGAGAGAGAGAGAAAAAAAAGAGAGTAACTAAATAAAAGATTAAATAAGTTATAGTATTCATTATTTGAATTTGAATACTGAATTCTTGATATCAGTGTGTCTAGCTAGAGGTGAGCATCGGGTTGTTTGGGCGGTTTAGGATCGTCAAACCAACCAAACCATAAATTTCAGGTTTTTAATTTTTCAAACCATAACAAAACCAAAAACCATAACATTTAAAAAAAACCAACCTAATTATAACGGTTTGGTTTGGTCGGTTTCGGTTTAAAACCATTATTAAATAATAAAAAAGAGGCAACAACATGTGTGAACCAATAGTATAGTAGCATAAAATTTCATCAAAGAAAACCAATAGTAGCATAAAGTTTCATCAAAGCAGTTATAAAATAAATTACAAAATCTTCAAATATTTCCAAAGGATCATACATTAAGTTCACAAAAGTCTTAGTTAAAAAAAAAAAGAAGTCTAAAGCATTGGATATCGAATGTAATAAAATTAATATTAAAACTATATTATATATATATATATATAATATTTATATATTATTTGATCTTAATGGTCGGGTTGGTTAAATCGGGTGGAAAAATTAGTAAAACCAAACCCAACCCAAAATTTTCGGGTTTTAAAAATTTAAAACCATAACCAACCCAAATAAAAAAAACCTAAACTTTCGGTTTGGTCGGTTTAACCGGTTTTCGGAAAATCGTGCTCACCCCTATGTCTAGTTGTGTCAAGCTTCCTATGAAAGTTTCAACCCAAGCACATGTGCCGAGTTATTGGAGTTATTAGTATGGTATAATAGTATAATACATAGAAAATGTGTATAAGTCAAGTAGTCAAATGGTAATATAGGGTAGTTTAGTAAATAACAGCTTAAAATGGTAACAGGCTTTATAAATTAAATAGATGCAAAACACTACAACACAACAGGGCTAAATTCAACTAAATAAATTCGACCGCGGCCCGTTCCGATGGCATTCCGTTGAATTTAGTAGTGCCGGCTAAATTCGACCGCATCAGGTCGCATTGAACCGCTAATTTCGACCAAAATGGCCCGGCCAGTCGAATTTATCCTTTCGGCAAAGCTACGAGGGAACTTTCCCGCTTTTTTTCGTTACACGCGGCTAAATTCGACCAAACGCAGTCGGTCCAAAAAAAGAGCGGGAACCCTAAAGAGGGAATTTTTTTTTACGAATACTCTATTTTTCCCCCGTAAGGCTAAATTCGACCGAAGGCAGTTGGTCCAAAAAAGAGCGGGAAACCTAAAGAGGGAATTTTTTTCCAAAATATACGAATACTCTATTTTCCCCCGTAAGGCTAAATTCGACCGCTTGCGGTTGAATATAGGCGTGCTAAATTCAACCAATAATAGTTGAATGTACGCTTACTAAATGCGACTATATTCCGTTGAATTTAGGCGTTCTAAATTTAACTGTAAATGGTTGAATTTAGCCTTCTTGTTTTGGAAACCCTACTTCCTCCTTCCTTTGCAGTAGCCGATTTCTTTGTTTTTTCCCCCTTTCACCATTATCTTTTTTTCTTCCATCAATTTTTGTTCATGTGAACATACAAAATCTTCAAGTAAGTGTTTCTTTTTTTGCATTTTTTCCATTTGTACTTTATTGTATTATAAATTTTACTTTTTTGTTTTAATTAGTGTTGTTATGATAATTTGTTTTAATATGTGTTGATATATATGTATGAATTTTATGTGCTTAAATGTGTTGCTAAAAATATTATGATTGTTGTTTGTCCACAATAGAATTATAATGAGTGAAATATGTTAATAAAACTTGAGATATTATTAGTTCTTAAGGATTGTATTGACAATTTATTTTATTTATTGCATTTGCCTTATATGTATGAATGTTTAATTTGTAGATGGCATTTGATCGTAGTTGGATTGGTCGTAATCGATATAATGAGGCAAAATACTTAACGGAAGAGTACAAAATTGGTGTCGATAGTTTCATTAAATTTGCTATGGATCATCTTGAAGAAGAAGACAATGGCCTTATAAGATGTCCATGTAAAGAATGTGGAAATCAATACTATAAGAATCCTAGTACCGTGAAAGTTGATTTGTATCGACATGGTATCATGCAATGGTATACTAGATGGGATTGTCATGGAGAGAATGATACACCTCGGGTGGAAGTTGGAACATCTTCCAACTACAGAGATGATGATATGTATGATGCATATGATGATGATTTTGAGGATTGTGAGGATTTCGAGGAAGAGCCCAACGCATCGGCAAAATTTTTTTATGAAAGGGTGAACAGTGCTTCCGAACCAATTTATCCAAACAATGCCAATTTTACAGCATTGGAATATGTAATGGAGTTGCTTTCTTGGAAAAACAAGCATAATTGTAGTAACAATGCTTTTGATGAGTTGCTTCACCTCATTGGATTAGTATTGCCCGATGATCATAAGTTGCCCGAAAAGTACTATACTGCGCGAAAGATGATTAAAGGGTTGCACATGGAGTATGAAAAGATTGATGCTTGCGAGAATGATTGTATGTTATACTACAAGGAAAATGGCAACAAGACACATTGCGATGTATGCAAAAAAGACAGATACAAAGTGCAAAAAGATCCTAAAAAACAAAAGATCCCCCAAAAGATCTTGCGTTACTTTCCAATCACCGTGAGATTGCAACGTTTATTCATGGCCGAGAAGACTGCAAAATATATGAGATGGCACCACGATAGAGTTGTGGTTGAAGGTCAGCTAAGTCACCCAGCAGATGGAGATGAATGGAAACAATTTGATCGTAGGTTTCCAAGATTTTCAAAGGATGTTCGTAATGTTAGACTTGGACTATCTACTGATGGATTTGACCCCTCACTACACCACAAATGGTCTTTGCCAACACTGAAAATCGATGTTGCCACGTTAAATGTTGCCTTATATGCTAAAAATTGAATAAATTAGATATAAGCCAACATCATAACCGAATGTTGCCCTTCATGTTGGCTTAGATGCAATTTTAATCCTCAATGCCAACACATGAATTGATGTTGCCTTAGACACCCGAAAAAATGTTTTAAAAAAAAGGGAGAAGCCCGCTCTTACTAAAATAAAAAGCCCGCTCAGATATTCACTCTAAATTAAAAAGCCCGCTCAGAAATTAAAACAAAATAAAACAATGAAAACATATCTCTCATCTCTCTCACTCCGCTCACACTCTCATCTCTCTCCGCTCCCATCTCATCTCTCTCACACCGCTCTCACTCTCATATGTATGAGATGTTCCAAACATTTTCAAGTAAATCTGTTTCATCAAAGGACTCGCGAGCTTCTGGGTTCTCTGCTTAAATCGATATGTGAGTCTCTCCCTGTCTCTGTCTCAAAACTCTCCCATTGAAGCTTATCTCCGGTCGAACCTTATCTCCGGTTCGAAGTTCGTGGTATGTTTGTTTCTTCGTCTAATTAGTTCATCTAATTACCTTAATTTAATTAATTTATTCGTAGTTTATAGTTTACAAACCCTAATTTTTGGGGGTTTTTATTTTATTAATTTTGGGGGTTTACAAACCCTAGTTTTTGTGGGTTTTTTCCTTGTGTTTATCTGTATCAAGTTTGTTGGGAGTAGTTTTTTGATTGCGAGTAAATACATGACCCTTGTAAGGTCAGCTAATTTAATTTTGAAATTTTGCAATTTAAAATCTTTTGTTGAGGATGTGCTTATAATACAGTATGCTTTAGAGTATATTGATTCTGAAAAGGAAAAGATGAACATGGTTGGCATCTTGTTCTCAAGGTCAGAGATGATGCAGCAGTTTCAAGTCCTGACAAATTAGAGGGTGGTACTGAAGTTTAGCTTTCATGGTTGGTTAACGGTTACTGATAAGTTAACTTGGAGAGGTTTAGTCATATATGTAGAATCTGTCTGTGGTTATTATTTTAGGTGAATTATTTTCTTTTAATACTCTAAATAACATCTTTCATATGTCTGTGAAATTTAATTGAGAATCTGTTGTTTGGTTTTACCGATTGGTAAATTTGCACCTGAGTTATCTATCTTAGAACAGAGAATTGTTAGTATCTATATTTCTGATACGGCTCATACTACTGTCTAGCTTAATGAATTTGATTTGAAGTGAGAGTTCACTGGTTGCAGGGTATACGAGTGTCTAGCTTAATAAATGTTTGTCGTTTATAATATATTGACATTTTACATGACTGAATTTCATATCTGAGACTTATTATATCTCAACAAATTCTTAAGTTACAGTACTTTATGTTGCCAAGAAAAGAGGAAAAAGAATGAATCCATATCTCTAGGACTCTGCTAACTAAGATGAGATATTGAGTTTCAATTTAATTATGTATATACATGCTATTGCAACGGAAGAATCAATGTCATTCTAGTTTGAGATTTAATGATTTTGAGGCATGTCTTGAGAATTCGGCTTGAACTAACCACATATGTAACATATCATTGGGTAATCTTCTGTCAGGTTTCGGAATTTAGCTTTTCCATGCAATCAGTTTGGGTTCCAAGAGCCGGGATCAAATCCAGAGATTAAGCAGTTTGCATGTACAAGGTTTAAGGCAGATTTCCCCATATTTGACAAGGTTTGACAAGTGTCTTTTCTGGATTTAAAAACTCTTTGTTGTTTCAAGCACTAAACTTTTGATTCTCTTCTCCGATATATTGATGATAGGGAAAAAAATCCTACCACTTGACCAAGAATATGAACTTCTAAATATAGCAAGATTTTTTTAAAACTATAATTATTATGCCAATACTTGTCAGCTTTTATCCACAACAATTCTTCCCACAACAATTCTAATCATATTCCATTTTTGTCATTTAACAGGTTACTGGAGAGCTGCTTGATCATTTAAGTTCGTGGGATGCTCTTCGTGCTTTATTACCTGTTGGAACTGTTAGTGAAGCACCAAAGGTTATATCTACATCACCTTTGTTCTCTTTTACATCAGTTTCACTTGTTTAAATTTTTTAATATTCCTTTGATTTCTGCTCTGCATATCTATGTTATAAATACCAACTTGTTATCACCTTCTATCATATCATAACAAGCCTGCATACATTAGACTCACAAGAAAGTAGATAAAAAATGGCTAAATCATTTAGCATCATCATGCTTTTAACGCTCCTAACTTCTGCGCCATTTTGCTTCTCTCGCAAAACCAATACAGGTTATTTGTACCCTCGGTTCTATGATCGTTCTTGCCCGAATGCAATCCAATACAGGTTACAATTGCAGGTAAAGAATTTACTCTTCTCCTTCCTGAAACCAACGCGTCCTCATAGTTCTGTTCTCGCTGGATATTTCAGCAAGGTTAGGAATCTGTTATCACTATATATGGTTCAGATTGTTCATTATTTATTCTAAGGCTTTCTGTCCATGGATGTGTATAGAACACTGCTATCACTCAGTTTGCTGAAACATTGGCTAAAGCATGGACTGAATATAACAACCCAAGGTTGGAGATTGGTATAAATATGTTCTTTTCATTACAATTTTATGGATCTGTAAGTATTTCTACATTTTGATATGTGATATAGGGCTGCAGTCCTGTTTCTTTGTCAATATGTTGGACGCGGCTCTATCTTATGTCTTTAAATTAATATAAAAGTTAAACTTGTTTCTCTGTCCAGATTTTCAGTTTTGACTTTGCTCATATCATTTAATTAAACATGTGCATCGGGGAATAATTTCTTTGGTTGTTGGGTATTGACATTATTTCTATATGTGATTGTGGTTGTATTTTGTTATTGAGAGGATTGTTTTTGACTTTATACTTTGGAGTTTGATATGCGGTTGAAGATTATGTTCAGAAATTAAATGTTAATGTAACAGCTTGTCGGTAGAAAAGTATCCCAATAATCCGATGCTTGGTCACCGTGAGGTTGTGGATGGGAAGGTATGTTTGTGTTGAATATTATAAGCTTGTAATTACGCTTATTGTTTTAAGTAAATTTTAGACGAACTGAGGTTTGGTTTGTTGTTTAACATGGAGCATGGAGGTTATGTGTGGTTGAGAATATTTTTACTTGATGCAGGTTCAGTATCCGAAGTACACCGATCTGACTTTTGATGAAACTTCAAGGTAAGGATGCTATAAGAATTGGAACTTATAAATTCTCAGTGCATACTTACTACTCTGCATCTGTATCACATTTACTCTGTTTAGTAAATATTACTAAATAATATCTTCTTTATACTTATAGAAAAACATAGTGTTTCAATATTTTTGCATTGTGAACTTCAGAGCAATGAATAGCATTCACTGAGAAGTTTTCTTGTATCTTAAATAATTTAATTTGTAATATATTGGCCTTACTCCTGAGTCCTGCGTATTGCATATTTTTGAATTTGTCTGAAACAAATGTCACTGCTGATATTGGTTCATAATGCTTACATGATTTCTATCATCTGCTTTAGTTATGTATAGCAGTATAAGTAGAGATAGTTAGTTCTTTTTTTGTGTCATAGGCACAATTCACTGAAGCAAGACAATTATATTTCCTGTAGTTCAGTCTCAAACAGTTAATGAAGAACTTTTTGAGGTTCAAGACAAGTATTCTCTTTTTCAACTTGGCTGGATTCACGTAAGTAACATTTTACGTTGCTGATTCATCTATTACTTCTCATTCTCTGCATTTTCAGACTCACCCATCACAAACTTGCTTTATGTCATCAGTTGGTCTGCACACTCATTACTCGTATCAGGTAACAGTTTTTTATAAGTTATATTTGTGTTGTATGTAGATTCATGTGAGAATCTAAGGTAGCAGAATTAATGGAGAAAATGGTGGAGACAGCAGCAGAATTAATATAATATTCTGCCACTTTTCTGTAGCTCTAAGGTAAACTTGAGCTGTTTCGATTTCACCGGAAAATAAACACCTGCAGAAGCCATTGAGTTTCTTCCCGAAAAGGTAGCTCTACTGGATGAGATGGAATTCACAATAAGCTACAACTGTACCCATTAAAGTTCTAGAACCTATTTGAGTTCTGAAAATGTTAAGGTGATGATGTCCAAACTGGTAGAAAAGTGTCCAGAGCTCAAGGTTGATATTGAAGAGCTAAGTGTGGATCCACCTAACAACGGTGATGCAAGTGAAGCCTACAATGATACTTCTTGATGCTTTTGTCTTATTAGTAGTTATAAAATCTCTTGAGACATTACGAAGAACTTAGATTCATGGTACTATGAACTATGTTTAACAATATTTGACTTGTTTATGTAATCGTTGGTTTTAGTATTACTGAAAATTTGTGTTGGAAGTGATTTATATATATTAAAGTTTTATATTAGGATGTTTCATTTTGGGAAGCAAGTTGCTACAAAATTATTACTAAAGATGTTGCCATAGCCTGTAAAAATGTTGGTAAAACTTGAAGAATGTTAACTAAAAAGTGTTACTATAATATGTTAGGATGTTGGCAAAAATGGGAATTGTTAATTCAATTGGTGTTGCTGTAGAGGGACAAAGATGTTGGAATAGACTATATGGCAACATCGCAAGGGTGTTGGTGTTGAGTAGAAAGTGTTACCTTAGATTTTATGCCAACACCGGAAATAGTGTTGCTATTTTTCATGAAATGTTGGCATAAGTGCCTAAGGCAACATCATGTTGATGTTGCCATAGTTTTGACAAAATGTGTTGGCTTAACCTCTAAGCCCACATGCAAATTCCCAACACCTTCAAAATTGACAAAAGTGTTGCCTTAAATCCTATGGTAACATTTTTCAGCATTTTTAACACTTATTTTGGGTGTTGCCATAGACCATTTGTGGTGTAGTGCCTTTCGTGATGCACATGCTAGGGACTATACAGTATGGCCGGTGATTGTTTTTGTGTACAATCTTCCCCCATCTATGTGTACTAAGGCTCCATACATGTTCATGCCTCTTCTTATTCCTGGACCGACGGATCCGTCAAAAGACTTACATGTTTATCTTAGACCACTCATTGATGAATTGAAAGTGTTGTGGCATACTGGGGTGGAAACATATGATAGGTTCTCGCGTACAAATTTTATGATGAAGGCGGCACTTTTATGGACAGTTAGCGACTTTCCTGCACTTGCCATGCTTAGCGGGTGGTCCACCAAGGGTAAGTTAGCATGTCATGTTTGTATGGGAGAGGTAAAAGCTAAACAACTCAAACATGGTGGCAAACCTACTTTTTATGGCACTGCTCGATATTTTTTGGAACCAGATGATCCCTTAAGACGGAGTACAAGGTTTGGAAGTGTTGAGACACGATCAGTGTGTGCTCGTCATTCAGGATTGCTCGCGAAGAACATGTGTGAGCAGATACAGTTTCCCCCTCCGGGAAAGTCATCGAAGAGAAAACCGAAGGATTATGGTGTGACACATCATTGGACTCACTATTCTCCATTTTTTGAGCTTCCATATTGGGAGACACTAAGCCTTCGTCACAACATTGACATTATGCACACCGAAAAGAATGTCTTTGACAACATATTCTACACAATTCTTGGTGATGCGAACAAGTCCAAGGATAACACAAAAGCAAGAAAGGATTGTGAAGAATTACGTGTACACCGTGAGTTGTGGATTCAAGGTGTTGACACGAAACCAAATGCACCATATGTTCTTTCGAGGGAACAAGTTCACAAGTTGTACAAATGGATTGAAGCACTGAAACTTCCAGATGGGTATGCCTCAAATATATCTAGATGTGTGAACTGGAAGACAAATTGCATTCGCGGGATGAAATCACATGACTGTCACGTCTTCATGCAAAAATTGTTGCCTATCGTTTGTCGTGATCTACTTCCGAAGCATGTAGCGGATCCTATCATTGAGTTGTGCAATTTCTTCCAAGATTTATGCTCGTCGAATCTCAGGTACACGGATTTGCAAAAGATGGAGAAAGATATAGTGAAGATAATGTCAAAGTTTGAAACTGTCTTCATTCCAGGTTTGTTTGATCCGATGGAGCATTTGCCACTACATTTAGCTACCGAGTGTAAGTTAGGTGGCCCGGCTAATTTTCGTTGGATGTATTTTGTTGAAAGATACTTGCACAATTTGAAATTGAAAGTTGGAAACAAAGCTCGCGCGGAGGGTTCGATGGCACAACGCTACATTGAGGAGGAATGTGTACACTTTTGCTCGTTGTTTTTCGATTCCAAAACTGAAATAATGCATAAGAAATTACGTCGAAACGAGGCAGCTCAAATGTTTCATGATGTCGATTTGTTAGAAGTGTACACATATCCGACACATCCTATTCTACGGAGTAGAGATAGAATCTTGACTAGTGATGAACATGAACTCGTGGCATACTATGTTCTCATTAATTCGCCGGAAGTTGGAAAGTACTTACGGTAAGATTTTTTTAAGTCATTTTCATTTCAAATAAAAATAGTAATTTAGTTCATGATTTAAATTTTTGTTTTTCAACTTGATTATGTAGTGGATTTCAAAGATTGGTACAAGAACAATTCACACATCTCAATGATGAGGAAAAGGAACAATTTCAAAAGAAACAATTTAGAGATTGGTTCGAAAGAAGGGTATGTGTTTCATTTTTTACATAAATAGATGTGCACACACATTTACTTATTATGTTTCTCACATATTGTTTTAGGTACAAGATGATGAAGAGCTTAAGAAGAAATTTATAGACATAATAAGAGGTCCGATTTTTAAGGTGGAGTCTTATAAATCGTGCAAATGCAATGGTTACAAATTTGATTGCATAAATGCTAATGAGCTCACTTCACCAAATTCCGGTGTAGTTGTCATTGGTGAGAAAATTTATTTATTTTCAACATCTAAGTTGTATTTTTTTCTTCATTATTTGTTCACAAATATTTTACATTTATAATTGTAGGGACTTCTTACAAAGAAAGTCATGGAAACTATTATGGAAAAATAGAAGAAATTTTAAAACTCTTCTATCGCAATGGACATGAAGTGATCGTCTTCAAATGTCATTGGTTTGATCATACGACACATGTTAAAGTTGATAGACACCGAATAACAACCGTGGATGTCAAGTCAAAGCTAAATGCCGATGATGTTTTTGTGTTGGCTAGCCAAGCCCATCAAGTTTACTATGCACCAAATATCTCGAATGCAAAATCATCATGGTACACGGTTCTAACAACAAAGAGTCGACAAGTTGATGAAAGTATGCACAATCAAGAAAAGACCAAAATCAATGATGATGCTTTACAAAATGAGCTATCAAATGCTTCATCATCACACGTCGAAAGAACTATTATTCATGATCCCTTAAATTTTTTCGTTGACTTGAGGATGTTCGAAAATGATTACTCGATCCATAACAATGACGAAGAAGAAGGTCAAAAAGAAAATGAAGACGAAGACAAAAATGAGGACGAAGATGAAGACGAATTAAGTGATAATGATGATTTAGTGTAATTTATCAATTAAATATGTACTAAAATAATTATTTTGTTCAAGTTTTTTTAGTATAATTTATCAATTTTATTCAAATTGTGATTTTAGGTGTGTGTATTTTTTGGACGAATTGATTTTAGTTGTGTTATACCTAGTTTAGTGCAGTAGGTTTTGTAAAATTTCGGTTCATTAAATTGAATCGGTTTCGGTCGAAAAAGAGCACACGGCTAAATTCAACCGATTTCAGTCTAGAGTTAGTGCACGGCTAAATTCGACTAAATGCAGTCTCATTTATTAATTCGACTAAATTAATATACTCCATACTCGTGTAAGCTTTCTCTTTTTCCCTCTTTTCCCATCGCACAATTAGGGTTGCCGCTCAAGACTTTGCCGCTCAAGAAATTAGGGTTTGCCGCTCAAGAATCCGAAATTCAATGGCTAATCAGACTGCAATGGTTCAATCGAAGGGTTCAATGGCTCATCAGACTTCAATGGCTCAATTGAAGGGTTCAATGGCTGCTGAAGAAGCTCAGAATATCTCGATTGATATTTTCAGACTGACTAGAAGCTCCCAGGTTGTTTTCTCTCTTCACCTTTGATAAATTATGGATTTTTATATGGCTGAATCAGTCTAATTCTTCTCAAACTGAAAATTAGGGTTTTGTTTATATGTCTTATTTATATGTTTATATGTCTTGTTTAATCACTCATTGACAACTTCGCTTGTTTAGTTAAGGTGCTTATTCTGAGTTTTGTTATCGTTTTAGTTTTGTTTATTTGCAAACATTTTATCCTTGAGTATGAATTGGAGTTTAGTAATTTGCAATTAGTTGTCTGACTAGGGAGTAATGTCTCTGTCTTTATATGTGTTTTTCGTCTAATTTTTTTGTGGGTTTGTTGAGAAAACTCTATGTTTATATGTTTATATGTTGAGATTAGCACAATTAAGATTTTTCCACTAGTAAAGATGCCATGTGTTTTTCCTCTGTTTTTAGAGAAAGAGATTTAATGGATTTTGCTATCCATAAGAAACCGACAAAATGTAGTAGCTTAGTTTGAGGTTTTGATTTAGTTTGAGCTTTGAAGTGATTAAATCTAAGAAAACACTTATTAAATTAGCCCTTTTTATATTATTGTTTGTTTTATAGGTGACATGGGCCGGTCCACATTCAAAGAAGGGAAACAAGGGTAACAATCAAAGGACCAGTGGAGTGGGTGATGAAGAAAGTCTTATTGAAGGGAACCAGGCCAGAGAAATTAGCCAGAAAGTTATCTTTGAGAGGAAAAGGCGCAACTGTTGTGAAGGGGACTACCCGAAGAAACCACCCCATAATGCAAGGCCAATCGTTTACTTTCTGAATAACCAAAAAGGGTATGTTAGTTCATAAAAGTTCACCTTAAGGTTTGTCATTTTTACCGTACGTAGAAAAGTTCACCTTAAGGCCAACTACTTGCTTTCACTTTCGACTGATCTTGTTTTATCATACAAGTATTTTGACTTATATTTTATCCCTGTCAATATATAGTTATCCAACATAGTAGGTTATAAGTTATTTTTATCAACTTATTATATCACTTTTATAAATTATACATGTGTTACATGTGTTCACACTTAACCCTTAAGATAGTCGTTAAATTTAAGCCGCTTATATAATTGTTCACGTTTCTTTATTTTAATTCAATTTGTATCTACTGACAGTTTCAGAGATGCTAAACCCAAGAAAACTCTAGGTTACATTGTTCGTATGAAATGGGATGAACATACGATCTTTACAAAGGGTGCTAACCGTGAAGCTTTCTTCAACACTTGTATCAACTGTTTTAAAGTAAGCAAAAAACATAGTTTTTTTTTTCAGTCTATTACCTTGCTTGAGTGTATTATGTAATCGGTAGAAAAGTGAATATTAATTTTCTTTTAATACTATGCAACCTGGTTTGGCAGGATTATTATGCTTATCCCAAGGGTTGCATACCAGAAGAGGGGGATAGAGTAGTGAGAGCCCATCTGAAAAGAAATTGGAAGTATTATACTGGTTGTGAGAGGACCCGACTTGTGAAGTTGGTGAACACTTGTTTGGATGCTGGATATGCAGAGAAGGATATTGACATTACTATAATTAAGCCTCACTACTTCTCCCAAAAAGTATGGAATTCTTTCTGCGAGTATTGGGGAACACCACAATTTAAAACTATGTCTGTTAATGGCCAGCTAGCCCGAAGAATGGTGGAATTTACTTCCCGCAGTGGGGCCAAACCATATGATCAAAGACGGGAGGTATGATTCTCTGGAGTAAATAGATTAATCAGTCTTCATTTTCATATTAAATTGTTTATTGCCTGATTTGGTGTCTATTTTTCATATGATATGATAGGAAATAGATGAAGAGAGAGAGGCGAAAGGGGAATTACCTATCCCGGATGATGAATTTTTGACTATGGTGTACGACCCCACTGACCCTGCTGTGAAAGAGCTACAGGTTTGTGTTCTGGCATCACTTATTAAATTCAAATTTCTTATGTAAGTGGTAACATGCGTTGTTATTAAAGGCGTGAGAATCAGAAAATGTGTCACTACTGTTAGATTATCACTACTGTTAGAACTTAAAACTACTCATTTAGCAGTTTTCTTGTTAGATAATGACCTGAAAATCATGAAGTGGATTAGAAATGGTGGAAAGATAAGCTATTTCACTGACATTGATGTTTTCTAGGCAAAAAAGAATGTGTGGGGTTTTATTGTTTCACTGACATTGTTAATGTTTGATCTTTCGTATTAGTACATGATTTTGCTTAGTTTTCTGTTCTTTTATGTATGAGCAGCCTCTTAATTAATCTCCTGGATTTTTTGAAAATCGAGAAACTTACTAGGTCAAATTTTGTGTACATGTTAGAGATTCATTTGTTGTAATTACTTAATAGCATTGAATGCTGCTTGTTCTTTATGGTTTATTTGTTGTAATTACTTAATATCATTGATGATCATATTTATAATTTTGCAATTTGACTTCACATATTGCAGGAAAAGATGAAAAAGGCGCGAGTTGAGTTGGAAGGCTGATCTTAACTTGCTAAATTCACCTACTGATGAACCGCCATCCCCCCGTACCCAAAGGGAAATTCAGCGAATTAGGGACATTACTGTGACAGTTGAGGCTAGAGCCCCGAAGAAGGGGAAGGTAATCCTTCATCCCCAAGAAACCTTGGCGGAGCTTATGGGAGGAAAGGAGGCACTGCGATTGATCAACAAACGAAAAGCAGAAGAGTCGTCAACTGTGATTGGTGTTCCGGACGACATTTACACAATGATGTCTATGATCTTAGATCAGGTGACACAGATGGTTCGTTCCTTACCAGAACATGAGGTGCAGCAATCCATTTTGGACGAGGAGGTGCGTAACTTAGCCACTGCTGCATTTCCGGACCCGAGTCAGCGTTCAATGCACAACCATTATATTCGGGCAGCAAGTGGAATGCTTCGCCAGATCGTGAAGGACAATGATAGGATCATTGCAGAGGTAACATCCTTTTTAGGCAAATATTTCTACTATAATATTTCTACTATAAGTTGTGTACGTATGCTTTTGTTTAGTTGATTAAAACTTAATCAGGGGTCTGCAGTGTGTACATTGCCAACTAAAATAAACTTACGAGAGACTTTAGCCGGTCGTTTGTCCTTGCATGTCGTTTGTTCTTTGTTTTGGCTTCTATTATGGAATCCGCCAACTTTTCATAATGAGATACATTATTGAGAGAATCATGTTTTCCTGACTGCTATTGTGTAAGGTACCGATTTGGTTTGTTGTATTCCGTTGAGTAGTGTATCCTTAAATGAGTGTTGGTAAGTTATGACTGTCCTGAAATCTTAAGGTGTAAATGGATTAAAATGTGTAACATAATCATGATTTTGTGTTAATCCTCTACAAGTAAGTCCATGACACTATTCTTTCACGTTTCATGAAAATATATGCCTAGTGTTGATCTGTCAATTTGTTGAGCTTTTTTGCAGTAGTCATGTCTTTCAAGTGTTGTAGGCATCTACTCCTTTCTAACAATTTCTTTACCTATTGTAACTTCTACTGGTACAGGCAAGACAGGTTCATCCTGATAAAAATCCAAATGACCCCCAGGCAGCTGAGAGATTTCAGGCAAGTCTGTTCCTTCCTTGGGCAAATAGTGTTTTGCTAATGTAGATAAAATAAACTTTAAGTCTCTCGTAACTTGTGTGATGTGATTCGCTTTTTTAAGAGGTAAAAATTCTGGCCTGGTTAAATAGCACTGCTTTCGGTCGAATTTAGCCGGTCGATTTTATTTAAATTCGACTGAATTGTTAAAACTGACCGCTTATATTTCGGTCGTAACAGTCTATAAGGCATTTGTATTTTGTGCTGATATGTGCATAATGTTTATACTTTTGTGTCCATAGACTACATGTAAGATTTGATGTGTATTTATGCATGCTGTTTTGCTCTGATTGTTGTAATGTCTAATATATTGGTCTGATATGCGCACAAACTGATTTTAATCGCATTACGTGGTCTGATATGCTTGTTGCGTGTAGGAGACTCGGCCAAAGAAGGTGCCAAAGAAGTCTGTGGTGGAGGGCATCAATGAAGATCCAGGCAACAACGAAGATGAAGATCTAGAAGCATACATGTTTCCTCTGGTTTAGCCTTTAGGCCTTTGGACATTAGCCTAATGTGAACTGTTTTAGAACTAGCCACTGGAAAAACCAGCCTTTGGACACTGCTTTAGACTCTTTTGTTAAAATGTAGTAGTTTTGTACTCTGGTAAATTCTGATGGCTTCTCTTTTGATAAGATTTGCATGTAACTAATGGGCTTTTTCCAAACTTAATTATGGTTTTATTTTTTTGTGGTATTTTTTTTGGGTATTTTCTGAATGCATGTTTTGGGGATGATGAATGTCTTTCATACAGGTGTTAATTGTGTTTTGGCCACCTAGTTTTGGTTACAGGTAGCTGGTTAAAAATGTGTATGAGAATGATTTTTGGTCTGGCAAATTCGACCAAAACCGGTTGAATAGAAAAGGATAATAAGTTCGACCAAAATAGATTGAAAACAAATTAGACAGACACAGGTTGAATTTAGTAGTTGGGCGGGAAATTCAAGTTTTTTGGAACAAGATTTGAATTTCGAAAGAAAAAGGCATATAAAACCAAACAACCGCATTCGGTCGAATTTAGCAGGCAAACGGGTCGAATTTAGCCGGTCGAATTTAGCCGCTCCCCCCTAAATTCGACTAAATTGGTAAATTCGACGCCTTCAAAAACGACCGGCTTGATTTCAGTCGAATTTAGTCTTTTAACAACTGTTTACGGTCGAATTTAGCTAAATTCAACCGATTTTTAGCGGTCGAATTTAGCCTGCTTTGCTGTAGTGAAACTTAGCCTAGCAAATAACCCTCTTTCATCTTGATAATAAGAGATTGAGGTTCAAATCTTAATGGGTGAAGGGATGCATTCATATTTAGATTTATGAAATTAACCTATACAATAATCGGAAAAAAAAAAGCATGGGGCACATGGATTTTTTAATTTACGTAATTGGCCTTTAATAAAAAATGAAACATAAAAGAGATAATTTTTTTATAAATTAATTGCTCCATCAATTTCAATTATTTTTCAAAAAATCAAGATACATAAAATTGATTTTTTGGTTTTACCAATATTTTATTTCTAGTGTAATCTTTTTTTTGGTAAAGATCTCGAAAGTACAGAGAATACACATGTAAATAAATTAAATAGATTTAAATTTAAGATGAGGTGTAGTGACTTAATTATCATATATAAAAGTCACACAAACACATGATCTCAAAATAAAATAAAAAATTTGACATGAGTTGCTTTAAATCTCTATTTGCATTATTAGTTGATCCAAACTAAAAAAAATAAAAAAACATTAAAGAACTCATAAATTTTGCTATTCTAGAATTACACATACCGATTAAATTAAAATTTTCAAGCATTTAGAAAAAATCTTAAAAATAAATTTCTAAAAACTGAGATATTAAGCCATCACCTTTGTACAATTGCTGCTTAAACTGAGATGCAATAGACCAGAGTGAATATTGCGAACAAAATATTCCATTTTAATGATCAACCAACAAAATATGAATATTGCGAACTAAACTAGGTAAGGCACCATTTTACCCTCAAAAAAAAAAAAAAAAGGTAAGGCACCATTTTCCTTACCAACTTGACTACTAATATTGTTCATATCCATTTTAACAGGGATAAAGAAAACTCTTATATGAAATTAGTTACTTATAAAATGAATATAGGTATCCTAGAAGAGAAGAATCTAGAAATGTATGGTAAAAGAGGTTGCAACGATGACTATATATACATTTCTTTCAAGTATTTGATGTGTCCAATATTTTAATGGATTATCATGAAGATTCGGTATTAGTTCAAAAATGTGCTAGAAAATTACCTTATTCGAAATAAAATAGATGGAGATTTTGGTTTTATCACACTACTCTAACAAACAAGTTAAAGATTACATACACAAATGTCAACTTCTTTATTTCCTATATTAGTTTGGTACGATTACGATAACATTAAAACTATAAGAAAATCTAATTTGATCAACAGATTTGACTGAATTTTGTTAATTTTTTCGTATTGTTACACGTGGATTCTTCATTAATTGGATTTTAATATTTTGATAATGGCATATTTTGGGGTATAATATATAAAAAAATATTTTTGGTAAGGTTTGATAGTGAAATTTGTAATGCTTCCTGGAAAAGTTAAAAATTATTTTTTCTCAAAAAAGCATTGACAAGTTTTCTCTAAAATCAGTTTTTAAATCAAAATCGCCTGCTTTTAAAATTAACCGAACAATTTTTACCTACTACTCAGCAAAAAATGACAGTCATTTAACTTGATAGTCATTTAACTATGAAAAAATACTACATATAGAATTTAGGTTTTATCCACCACAAAAGAGAACTATCGGGTTGGAGCGTCAACTAGTAACTATAGATAAACAAGTTTCAATTCAATAATTAATAAATTTATTTAAATTCCATATTTTTCATTTCAATCACCCATCATTCTTTTCTTTTAAGAAAAATCTCGACCACGAATTTTGCCGATGGCAAGAAACTTGTGAGAAGAAAGTAGATGCAATAAAAATGTTTCAAACATGGCTTAGTTGCAAAGAACTTCTCCATTGACTTGCTCTAGATAAGGGTAAGTATTCGGTCAAACGCATAACTGAAATATTTTTAGTTCGATTAATTGAAATTGAAATTTTGGTTCGGTTTTCGGTTTTACTTATATCTGAAATTCGGTTTTTAATCGCGGTTAACCGAAAAACCAAAAATAATGAATTAATATAATATATAATCACTACAACAATGCTTTATTGTGTGTCTCATCTTATGATGAGTTCTCTCTGTCTCATCTATTGGTGAGTTTTTCAAATTTTGGTTTTCTTTTGCTTGGGCGTTCTCGTCACTCTCTTTCATTACTGTTATCTCTCATGGCTAGTTCTTCCCATAATGAAACCCTTGAGGATGTGTATTCAAATCTGTCATTAGGTAATGATGATGAAGATGGTGGGCTTATTCTTGAGGATATTCCAGATAACGGTGTCAGGGAAGGGTTTGATAGATGTTTGGTGGGCAGATTTTTGACAAGTAGAAAGGTGAACTTCAAGGCTATGCAAGATACGTTGTCATCAATTTGGAGACCGGTAAAGGGGGTGTTTATGGAGGAGATATACGTTCTTGTTTAAATTCTTTCATGAATTGGATTTGCAAAGGGTTCTAAATGATGGTCCGTGGTCTTTTAATCAACAAGTATTGATTATAAAGAAACTGAACGTGGAGGAACAGCTTAAGGATGTAAATTTATCGGAGTTAATTATTTGGGTTCAGGTATAGGATGTGCCCATAGGTCTTAATTCGGAGAATGTTATGAAGTCAATTGGTAATTATGTGGGAAGGTTCATGGAGTCCGATCCCAGGAATCGTCAAGGTATGTGCAGACACTATCTGAGGATTAAAGTTGCTGTAGATATCCAGCGTCCGTTAAAAAGTAAAATGCGTATTAAGAAAGCTGGAGGCGAATGGTTATGGATCCAGTTTAAATACGAGCGATTGCCTTCGTTTTGTTTTTTCTGTGGATTGATTGGTCATACGGAGAAGTTCTGTGAGGCGTTGTTTGATAATCCGCAGGGTATGGAGGTTAGAAAATATGATAGCTCTTTACGTGCAATGACGAGGAACCAAGGGTCAAATTCAGGGAATCAATGGATACGAGGGGCTGATGGAGCAATAGTAACTCCGATAAGGATAGTTGGTAAGGAAGGTGGAGGGGGTGGTAATCAGGCTGGAGATGAGGCCTATAATTTTGGTAACTGTCAGCGTGATGATAACGTTAATTTAGAGAGGTCAGTTGGATTTACTCGAAATAAGGAGGGAATTGTTACGAATTCGAATTATGAGGAGGATACGGATTTTAATGAGGGGTTATTAGTATCCAAACAAAAAAGAAAGCGGATAATGGGCGATACTGAAGTTGCGGGCCATTTGTTAACACATGATGTTGGGCTGGATATTGTAATGACTGAAGAAAAACAACAGAACCAAAAAAACTTGGCATTGGCGGGACCTGTGACCCAGGCCCACCAGCCACAATGAGTACGTTATTTTGGAACTGTAGAGGTCTAGGTAACCCTCATACAGTTCAAGTTTTATTGGACTTAGTCTAAATGAAAAAGCCCATGTTTGTTTTTCTTATGGAGACTATGGTGGATAATGATCGGTTAGAGTGTATTCGAGCGAAAATGCGTTATGAAGGTTTGTTTACGGTTGCTGGCACAGGACATGGCGGGGGATTAGCCTTGCTGTGGAAACAAGCACAGTCTATTAATGTTCTTTCTTCCTCACAGAACTATATTGATACGGAAGTTTGTATAGATAGATTAACTCGGTGGCGTCTTACTTGTTTTTATGGCTTTCTGGAGAGGTCTAGAAGATGAGATTCTTGGGAGTTGATTAGATCGTTGGCATCTATGTCGTCTCTCCCGTGGGTTATTTTGGGGGACTTTAATGATTTGCTTCGAGTGGAGGAGAAGAAGGGGTTTCATAAACACCCTACTTGGCTGCTTAATGGTTTTAGAAGTGCGACGTTGGATTGTGGAATTTCGGACCTGCCTATGGAGGGATATCCTTATACGTGGGAAAGAAGTAGAGGTACTAAGAGATGGGTGCAAGAAAGGTTGGACAGGGTTTTTGTTAATGAAGAATGAAGATCGCTCTTTCTGGAAAATAAGGTACAGAATCTGATAGCTCCAACTTCGGATCATTCTGTAATTTTTTTGACAGTAAGAGTGTGGAGACCAGTTACGAAAAACTATAGATTTCATTTTGAAAACTGTTGGCTAAGGGAGGATCGTTGTAGTGATATAGTCACGGAGAGTTGGAGAAAATCGGAGAATTTAGATGTTAGTCAGAGAATAGAGAGATGTGCAAATGATCTTAAAGTCTGGGGTGAAAGGCTAACTCGTGATTTTAAGAGAAGGTTGAGGGAGTGCAGGGACAGAATGGATGGTTTTAGGGGTTTTGAAGATGCTTTCTCTGTGCAGTGTTATAAAGAAGCGGAGATGGAGTATGCAAAAGTGTTGAGCCAACAGGAAGATTTCTGGAAACAGCGTGCAAAACAGCATTGGTTGGCGGGATGGGACAACAATTCGAAGTACTTTCATGCCTATGCCTCAGCTAGGAAGAAGAAAAACCAGTTGAACCAGCTGAAGAATAGTGAAGGTATGTGGGTGAATTGGTCATCGGGTTTGGGAAGTCTTATTGAGGATCATTATACAGACTTGTTTGAAACTAAGGGGATAGAGGCAGATAATGTGTTGGAATGTATTGGGGCTCGAGTTACAAGGGCTCAGGATGAAGCTCTTACTCAAGAATTTACTGATTATGAGGTAAAGGAGGCTCTCTTTGCAATGCATCCTGATAAAAGCCCTGGTCCGGATGGGATGAATCCAGGTTTTTATCAAAAGTTTTGGGGAATTGTTGGAAGTGATGTGTCAAAGGAATGTATTCGCATTTTGAATGAGGTGGTTATTCCTGGGAATCTAAATGATACGCTCGTTGTGCTTATCCCAAAAAGAGCAAATCCAGAAACGATAGCTGATCTGAGACCTATTTATTTGTGTAATGTAATGATGAAAATAATCTCTAAGATGCTTGCTAACCGGTTAAGAGGAGTTCTATCAAGTATTATCTCTGAGGTTCAAAGCGCGTTCGTCCCGGGTAGGTTGATTACGGATAACGCAATTGTCGCTTTTGAGATTAATCATTGGTTGCATAGGAAAACGAAGGGCAAAAAAGGTTATGCAGCACTTAAGATAGATATGAGTAAAGCCTATGATAGGGTGGAGTGGGACTTTGTTTTGGGTGTTTTACGTAAAATGGGTTTTGAAGAGAAGTGGTGCAAGTGGATTTTTTTATGTATGTCGACGGTGTCATATAAGTTTGTGGTTTCTGGGAATGAGATGGGTCCTATTGTTCCTAGTCAAGGTTTAAGACAGGGAGACCCCATTTCGCCATATCATTTTCTGGGAATGAGATGGTGTCATATAAGTTTGTGGTTTCTGGAGCAGTTGTTAGTCACGTTCTTCAAGTGCCTGTTCGCTATGATGCTATGTATCTTGGTCTTCCTAAAACGGTTTCGAGTAATAGGTGGGAAACGTTTAGGTTTGTTAAGCAGAAAATTTGGAACAGGCTTCAAAGTTGGAAGGGTCTTACGGTGTCCAGTGGTGGGAAGGAGGTTTTAATCAAGTCTGTAATTCAGTCAATACCCTCTTATGTAGCTGGTATGTTCCTCTTTCCATTAAGGTTATGTGAGGAAATAGAAGTGTTGATGAATAAATTTTGGTGGCTGTCGGACGTAGATAAAAGTAAGGGGATAAGGTGGATGTCTTGGGATAAAATGTGATATCCTAAGAAATATGGTGGGATGGGTTTTAAACGTTTACAGGAGTTTAACTTGGCGATGTTGGGAAAGCAGGCCTGGAGAATCTTAACTGAACCTAATTGTTTTATTGCGAGACTTCTAAAGGCTCGGTACTTTCCAAAGTGCAGTTTCAGTGATGCCAGGTTAGGGAATAACCCGAGTTACGTCTAGCGTAGTATATTGGCTTCTCAGCAACTGGTTTGTGATGGAAGTGTTCGAAGAATTGGTAAAGGAGAGTCAGTAAATGTATGGCAGGATTCGTGGCTTCCTCAGGTAGGTTATTCGAAAATTAAGACTCCTGTTTGGGATGGGTTGGAGGATGCTAAGGTATGTAGTTTGATGGTTACTGACAGGCTGGAGTGGGATGTGGAGTTATTGAAGGACTTATTTATAGAGACAGATGTCCATCAGATTTTAAAAATCCCTCTCTGTAGTAGTAGGATGGAGGACTCGTGGATGTGGATAGAAGGAGAGAAGGGGACTTACTCAGTCAAGAGCGCGTATAGAAGTTTATGTCAAGACAATAGTCGAGTGACTACCTTGAGTGTTGACTTCGATTGGCTTAATTTCTGGAATTTAGCAATGCCTCCAAAGATAAAGAACTTCATCTGGAGAACTCTGCAGAATTGTCTTCCAACGCTGGATAATCTTAGAAGGAGGTGTGTTGAGGTTTACCCTTTGTGCCCGGTTTGTCAGGAAGAATTGGAAAACACTGAGCACATTCTGTTTTCGTGTCAGTTTGCTCAGAATTGCTGGAGGTTAGCTAAGGTGGGAGGATTTTTGGGTACAGGGCCATCTTTTCAGGAGATAATGGCGAGTTTATTTCGGTCGAAAGTGTCGAAGGAACTGGAGATTATTTATGCAATAGCTTGGCAGGTGTGGTCTCATAGAAACAGCGTAGTTTGGAGCAAAAAGTTTCAGACTCCAACAATGGTTGTTAATAGTGCAGGGTCGCATCTTTATCAATGGCAACGAGCCCAAGTTAATCAGGTGTCGAGTAGCAGTCTGAGTGATAGAGAAGGGGTGGTGATTTGGAGAAAGCCAGAGAGAGGGTGGTTGTCGTGTAATGTGGACGCTGTGGTTTTTACAAGTGAAGGTAAGTGCTCCTTTGGGTGCGTTCTTCGTAATGATCAGGGGATGTTTGTTGCTGGTTTTGGTGGTTCGCACGCTGGCGTAGTAAATCCAAAGCATGCTGAAGAGATTGCGTTTAAGGAGGCGTTGTCCTGGTTGAAGAGGAAGCGTCTGAATCATGTGCATATTGAGCTTGACTCATTGGCGGTTTGTCAGGCGTTTGGTAGCAAAAAGATGGACTCGTCTTACTTTGGGTCTATTATAGATGATTGTCGTTCTATTGTTAAGGACTTAGGGTTCTATTCAGTTTATTTTATAAGGCGGTCAGCGAATTCAGTAGCTCATGCTTTAGCTAGAGAGGCTGGTTCCTTGTCTGATCGTAAGGAATGGTGTAATGTACCTTCCTTTCTTATCGATGTGTTATGGCGTGATTTAATATAAAGATTTCGTTTTGGCTTCAAAAAAAAAAAAATCACTACAACAAATTCGGCTAAATTCGACCGGAACAAAACGGTCGAAATTATCTAATTTCGACCGGATATGGTCGAAATTAGCTAATTTCGACCGTTTTGAAGTTGGTCATTTTTAGATTGGTCGAAAATAACATAAACGGTCGAAAATAACTAATTTCGACCGACTAAATTCAACCGAATAAATTCGACCAACTAAATTCGACCAACTAAATTCGACCGAATTTGGTCGAAATTATAAATTTGGCAAAAAATTTGAATTTTGGAAATTTCGAATTTTGGAGCCTAAACTGTACTAAATTCGACCAAATATGGTTGAATTTAATATACTAAATTCGACCAAATATGGTTGAATTAATATACTAAATTTGACCAAATATGGTCGAATTATTTGGTCGAATTTAAGGAACCCCGATTTTAAAAAAAAATGGCAGCAGAATCTGCTGCTCTTTGAATCTAACGTTGATTTTGTGTAGCTTAGCATGTAGGATTCAGTTTGGTTACTCAAACTCATGATTTGGAGGTCAATAACATCTCCAAAACAGCTTCGATCCTCAAGAACACGAAGAACATGAAGAACACTCAAGAACACGAAGAACATGAAGAAGACGACAATCAAACTTCGATTTCTATACGATGTTAAACTCGAAATTCAACATATAATATATGAAATTGACTAGAAAAACATACTCTACATGATGGAAACATCAAAATCAGCAACCAATTACGTTTATAAAAATTCATAATTTTGATATGTAAATTCGAATTTAATAAAAAAATAGGAGAAATTCATAAATTATACCCCTACAAAATCTGACGATGTTCTTGGATAGAGGATGATGAGAGCTTCGATTCGACTATAAGAGCGTTCAAATCGGACATAGATATCGCCTCCAAATGTTGGTTTGATTCTTGAAAACTCAAGAACATAAAAAGAAAGAATATAAAAATAAATTGATGTGTATGTTTGTAAGAGAAGAAGAAGGGAGTAGAAGTATAAAAGAATGTTTATGAGAGAATATGAATGGATGAAGAATATAAAAGAGAAAGAAATGAATGTAATTGAATTAATGGCTAGGATGAAATATTTAAAAAAGAAATGGGTGGTCTAGATTAATTTTATAGAGCAATACATGTGGCAATCCATGTGATTCCCCCTTAGCCAATAGTGTAATAACCCTAACTTTAGCAAAGCGACAGTGATCACATGAATAGTAAATTTTGAGGATTTAGAGAAATGGTATGTAAGTACTCTATACTTGAAACAGAAAATCAGTAAACAGAAACCATATTAGTGATACACTATAAAAATAAGTGACTCGAAATGACGATAGATTTCAGAAATTCTTGAATATTGATTTTGAGGATTTTGATTTCGAATAAGCTTCTATTGGATATTAAGGAGCATGGAGATGTTAAAGGAATTATACATTGAGGAATTAGTGAATTAGGGTAAACTAAAGGATTACTAAGTTAAGGAAATACCAAAGGAATTTGGATTGTTAAATGATTTCAGAACCACTGAGATAATGAGGTATATTCGAAACGAATCACAATTAGACGAGTACGGAAACCAAACAACCAAGACTAGTAATATAACAAGGATACATACCACATTATATTATCCAAGATTATTAACATAATACTTAGAAAAACAAGAAAAGAGATTATGAAATCATCAAGATGACATCACCATCCACTAACACATGTTTAAGGGGCAAATTAGTATTTTGGCATGGTTTTTACCCACAAAAATCTTCAAGTCTCTACTAAACTCTATAATTTACAAGATATTAACCAAGATAAGATCAAGATCAACAAAAATCTCTCCCCACTCTCTTCCTCATTCCATTCGGCAAAAAGCAAGAAAAAAGAAGAAAATAAAAACCAAAACCCTAGCTATCATCCACTACAAATCAAAGGAAAAATCATGGAGGTTCTTGGAGATTAGAAAGAGTTATTCACCAAGTTTCATAGCCATCCAACATCATTTGCATAGGTAATAAAATCTCCAAAGTTACTAGATGAATAGTAATGAATAGTAATTTTCAAGAACTAACATTGTTTTTATGGTTTCTTTAGTTGATCCAAGTTAGTATAAGGTTGATTAAAAATATACCAAGGCTTGATAAGGATTGTTAAAGCTTCAAGAAGGTATAAATCTCAAGACCCTTTAGTATTACTTTGAATATATGATGGATTAATTATAGAAAGTTTAGTGATTAAGGTTATTATAAGTGATTATTCATGATGATATATGTGTTTGTAAGTGGTTTAAGTTGAATATGGAAGTGGGTTGTGATTGTAACCATGGTTGGTATGATGACCACATGGTGTAGGGTTGATATATGTGATTGGTGAATGGATTTGGAGGAGTTGAATTTTGGAAAGTATGAAAATATAGCCGTTATAATGCCCGATTTTCGTTAAACCAAATAGATGCCCTGTTTTTGGCACCCATATTCACACTGCCGGTTCCTGTACAGAGCACCAACTGATCATGAAAGGATAGAGCTTAGTTCATAGATCGTTTTGATATAAGGTGCGTTAAAATCTGATGAACGGTTTAGGAGAAAAGTCAGTTTTAGTGAAAGACGTTCGAAAACCGAGAAACCGTAATTGTTTCAACTTTGAGGCTATAATTACCACACCTATACATTTTTAAATGTTATGAAATTTTGGGATATTGTAGTAGGGTGGTCAGAGAACTATTTCCAGTTGACCTTACATTAAAATTCGAAATCTAAAATTTATAAGAATGTTTACAGTCGAGTGCGGTTGTTAAGAAAAAGATGGAATACACTAAAACTTTAATTGAGTTTAAAAAGGGTTAAGTTCTTGGAACTTTTGGGTGCGTAAAAGCTATGTCAAACATATGTTGTGTGTCAAGGGTGTTATTGTATAAAGATTAGGTGATTAAGTGGGATATATATATATTAACGGTGATCCTTTCGTTTCTATAGAGACGGGAGACGAACTCAGGATCATACCTTCAGGACACAGAGATCGAGGCAAGATTTCTTTTATCCCTATTTTGATAAACTGTTCATGTTCAAAGAAAAATGATTTCATGGAATATATATGTGATTACATGATATTATATTGTTAAGAATTTATTTCCTGATTTTGGGAATTTAAGAGAAATGGATATGGATTATGGATTATGAATAGAGCGAACATGCTTTATGTTTAAAAGGATATGAAGGAATGGTATCAGTTATTATCTAGGGTTATATGATTTATAATATTATGTTGAAAATATTCTTTTTAAATATGGTGATTTAATAAACATTATTCGATTATTATTTGCTACTTTGAAATATATGGAATATTCTAAGTATATATAAGTGTATTGGATTTCATTGAATAGAGAGGAGATGTCTGAGTCATAATCAAAGTATTATGATATATATATATATTTTTAAAGGTGATGATAAATGGAAATGGAATAATGATTTGACCAAAAAGGGGGATTTCAACAATAAGCGTAAGAGGCTGTGTGAGAGAGGCACAGTCCGGCATTGCAACAGTGAGCGTAAGAGGCTGTGTGGGAGTGACAAATTCCGGCATTGCAACAATAAGCGTAAGAGGCTGTGTGGGAGTGGCACAGTCTGGCATCTAATATTTTATTACGGCACGAAGATGCCAAGGGAGGATGTAGCAGGTGGCCTTCCTCCAGGGTTGATGACCAGATGGGATCATCCCTTCTACTAGTAGTAAACAGAGAGCAGGTACGGTCAGGTGACTGATCATCGTCCTACGTATCTGGCGCTAGCGGATATCCCCAAATCTTTTAAAAGAAGAATTGATGATGGTTTTCAGATTCATATAATGAAAAAGAATAATGGTATGAAATGATGAAATTGTTTTACTGTGACAGCCCCAAATTCGGGGTCATGAATCTTGGCCATCACGGACCAACTTCCATTCAAAATCAATATCTCTTGGGTTTTTTTTTTTTTTTTATATAATTAATACTTATGCAATTGACCCCGCAGTAATACACACACACACCAGTCATATGCTCAGAGAACAACATTCACCATAATAAAAGTTTAGAGTTAGAAAGTTATTACAAACCCAGAATCATACTTAAGTACATTGTTGAGTGATGCTTCGACAAGAAGCATTTCAACAACCAAATTTATTACAACCTTACACACTTACACACTTAATGTACATAAGACCACTAAACCCCTTGCGCTGGTCGTCTACCTCGGGAATTGATGCTAACGAGCTCTCAGAAGGTCGCCTTCCCCCTACCCTCTTGCGGGGCGTTCTGCGTAGTATTGGCATACCTAGCTGTATGTAGATAAGTAGCAAGAGTGAGCTATAATAGCTCAGCAAGATAATATTGTAAACTAGAATTTAAAATGTAACCAAGTATACATGTATATACATATGTAAGCAGTAACCAAATTATAAACTTTAAGGAAGAATAAAACTCTTATTTAATAATACATCATCCACTTACTATTATAAGAAAGAATTCTAAGATAATATAGTATCAGTTTCTCTTCTTAAATAATGTAACAATCAATATACCCTTTCAGTGTAATATTTTAAAATAATATGAATAATTAAATAAATCTCTCACTATCATCTTCTCATTTCCTTCCTATACAGTAATTTTATAAATTAATATAAAATCAGTTTCTCTTCATCTATATCAATAATTTCATCGTTCCATATCAATTTACCTTTTCAATATACCATTCTGACTTTATTGTTTATTCTTTATTCAATAATTGTGGGGGTTTCCACTGTCACCAAATATGTGAGGTACGATGATCAGTCGTCCTCCGTAACCGTCTATTTTTACTACCGGTAGAAGGAATGAAGGCCACCTGCTAACATCATCCCTGGAGGAAGGCCACCTGCTAACATCCTCCTAGAGGAAGGCCACTTGCTAACATCCTCCCTTGGCATCTTCGTGCCGAATCATGAATACTAGACTATGTCGCACACAGCCCTGACATAGCCTCTTATGCAAGTTTGTTGCTAATCCCCCTTTTTATAAGATCATTATTCAATTTATCAACACCATTTCACATTTCCATTCTCGCACATTATTTCTATAAAATATATGTATATATCATACACTAAAAGAATGTTTATAATATAGCATTATAAACCATATAACCCTAGATAACAACTGATACCATTCTCTTTCATATCTCTTTTACCCTAGAGCATATTCGCTCCATTCGTAATCATCTCTATATTCATATTTCAGAAAACATATCCATCTCTCTTTAACTTCCCACAATCAAGAGAATATATTCTTTGCAATATAGCAACAAAAGCATCACATATACATAAATATATTCCATGATATCATTATTATTCCAAAGATAAATAATTTTTAAAGTGAGGATAAAAGGATCTTGCCTCGGTTTCTGTATCCTGACAATATGGCTGGTTCCTCCTCCGGAATTTCTATAAACACAAAAGGACCGTCATTAGAATACCACATCTCTTACTCACTACCCTCTCGTATAACAAAACCCTTTACACTTTAATGTATGTTTAACGTATTATTATTACCCCAAAGGTTCAAGGACTTAACCATTTACAAGCTCAATCGAAGTTTCAGTGGTTTTTCACCATTTCCCCTAACGACCACACTTAACTGTAAAAATCCCCATAAATTATAGATTTTGACTTTTACTACAAGGTCAACTGGTAATGTCTCTTTGACAACTCTACCATATTATCCCAAAGTTTCATAATTTTTAAAAATGTCTAAGTAGGTTGATCATAGCCTCAAAGTTGATACATTTACATTTTCTCGGTTACCGAACGTCTTTCACTAAAACTGACTTTTCTCCTAAACCGTACGTCAGATTTTAACGCACCTTATATCAAAACGATCTATGAACTAAGCTCTATCATTTCATGGCCAATTGGTAACCTAGGCAGTGAGGTACCGTATGAATACAGGGGTCACAAAACAGGGCAGTTTTCGTTCTAACGAAAATAGGACATTATAACTGCTGTAATTTCATACTTTCCAAAATTTCACCACTCCAAAACCCTCATTCCATACTCCTTTCAGACCCTACACCATGTGGGCTACCTCCCAACCATGGTTACAAGTTCACAACAAACTTCCCATGTCCATTCCAACCATTTATATCACAAAATCATCATAACTTAACATTTATATTAACTAACCACTAACCAACTCAAAAATCATCATAAATACAAAGGGGAAAGGATTGTTATACCTCTATGAAGCTTGAAGAACACTTAATAAGCTTTGGGTACTCCTTAAACACTCCTAATATAGCTTGAATCAACTAAATAAACCATTAAAACAAAGTTAATTCCAAGGTTTCACTATTCATCAAGCAACTTTGAGAATTTCTTTACCTTACTAAACAATGATGGATGGCTATGAAACTTGGTGGGTGATCCTTCCTATCCTCCAAGAAGCTCCATGATTTTTCCCTTGAATTGATCTTGAAGAGAGCTAGGGTTTTGAAATTTTTTTCTTTCTTTTTTTCTAGGTTTTGCCGAATGGAGTATAAGAGAAAGGGGGAGAGATTTTTGTATTTATTTCTTTGATCTCATCTTAATTACTACTAATCTAGATTGTGTTGGAAGCTTGGTAGATTTTTTCCAAGGTTAAAAGACTAATTTACCCCTTAAACTTTGGATTAGTGGAATGTGACATCATATATATGACCTCATTATTCTCTTTTTCTTGATTTTTCCCAAGTAATTTGCTACTAATTCTTATAAATGATAATGTGGTATGTATCCTTGTTATATTACTAATCTTGGTTGCTTAATCTCCATATTCGTCTAATTGTGGTTCGTTTTCAAATGTACCTCATTATCTCAGTGGTTTTGAAACCATTTACGAATCCAATTTCCATTGGTATTTCTCTTAACTTAATAATCCTTTGGTTTAACCTAAATTCACTAATTCCTCAATATATATAATTCTTATAATGTTTCCATGCTCCTTAATGTCCAATAGAAGCTTATTCGAGATCAAAATCCTCAAAATCCATGTTTCAGGAATTTCTGAAATCTAACGTCATTTCGAGTCACTTATTTCCATTGTACAACACTACTATGGTTTCTGTTTATTCATTTTATGTTTCCATTATAGAGTACCTATATACCATTTCTCTAAATCCTCGAAATTTACTATTTATAGGATCACTGTAGCATTGCCAAAGTTAGGGTTATTACATCCTTCCCTCCTTAAAAGGATTCCGTCCCGGAATCACGTCAGAAATGTCCATAGATACCTTTTCATCTACACCTTATAACTTCTATACCACTTTCTCCATCACTTTTTCCTTCATAATATCTCTATCTTGTTTGCACAAAATTACACCAACATAAACTTGCTTGTCATTCATCAACATCCCTTTTTTTTTTTTTTTTAATTTTATTTTAGTTATGGGTATTGGCCACCACATTGGCCTCTCCTGAATGGTAGTGTATCTCACTTATGGTTTATCCCTATGTTGATCTCTATCATGACATAAAATATACATACTTCAATCTTATTATATCTTGTCTCTGTAAAATCTTCCAGAAATCCAACTAGAATAAGATTCTTTGAAACAATTGTAAGAAAATATTACCTATAATATATATTTCCTGTTCGTATTTAAATAAGTCTATGGTTTACCCCCCAAAATACTATCATTCTCCTTTTCATAAAATTTCTAACCCCTAACAGATACTGATTTTCCTTATCTAGATTATCAACCTATCTATACCATTCATTGACCACATTGATTCCTAACCAAACGTTTACACTAAAAATTTAAATACTAAAAAAAAATGTTCACCTGCATCTGTATCCGGCTTTCTCAATGCCTCTCCTAAAGTCATATTGTACACCCTGGCAGTAGGTTTATTTGAAGCAGTCACACTCTGTTCTGGCACAGATGATCCCCCTGAACGGCAATCTCTGGCAATGTGTCCTAGTTTCCCACACTGGTAACACTTGACGTCCCTCTTAGGATTGGTATTAGCCGATGGGCACTGGCTAAGGTAGTGCCCTTTTTGTCCACAGTTAAAGCAGTTTATTTCTAACGCTCTACACACTCCTGTATGCTTCTTACCACACGTGTTACAGTCTGGAAATGGTGTTCGAGATTGACTAGATTGAAAAGTTCCTGTGGATCTACCACCCTGATTCACAGTCTCACTGGTAGTCTTATTATTCCCTGACTTTCCTCCAAACTGGGGTTTTTGTCCCTTACCAAATTTGTTAAAGTAGCTTCCCACACTTGAACCTCCCTTCTGACCCTCAAATTTCCTTTTCTTACTCTCTTGTCCTACTTGAGTCTGTTCACTCTCAGCTTCGATAATAGATGCCTTATGAACTACCGCAGCATACTCGGTCAACTCAAATGGTTCCACTCTAGTACGTAGCCATGGTTTCAATCCTTGTTGGAACCTTTTCGCTCGTTGCTCTTCAGTACGCACGAATTCTGGAACAAACCTAGACAGTTCTGTAAACTTAGTTTCATACTCTGCCACTGATAGGTTTTCCTGCTTTAGCTCCAAAAATTTTATTTCCATCTGGTTCTCCAGGTACCTAGGGGAATATTTGTCTAGAAACACCCTAGTGAAACGCTCCCAGGTTATCACTCCCGCTCCTTCTAGATTCTTTTTAGTTTCCCACCAGTAATTTGCCTCTCCCTTTAAGAGATAGGCTGCAAAAACTGTTTTCTGGTCTTCCTCTATCCTCAGTATCTCAAAAGCTTTTTCCACCTCTTTTAACCAGGCTCTGGCTACTACTGGGTTAACAGTTCCCTCAAACTCTGGGGGTTTTAGTGACTTAAAAGCACGAAAGGAGTTAGCTGCCTAGTTGGGAAGAACAGGTGGTTGTGGCGGATTCTGTGGATTAGCTAAATTCTGCCTCAAAAGTTCCATAAATTGGTTAAAAGGGTCCCCGCCCTGATTTCCCTGTTGATCAGTTGATCCATCTTCTTCTTCCTCATGATCTTGTTCATTATGAGCGTTTTCATCCTGCCTATTATGACTTTCTTCCTCTCTCTCATTTTCCCTTGCATTCATTCTATTATTACGCTTAGGCGGCATGATTCTGTATATAACAATATTCTTCGTTAATCACCTACAATTAGGGTACAATATACATCATTTCCATATATACACAATTATATCATTAATTAATCTTATTTATGCATCCCAGTATTTTTAACTTCACACAAGTAATATTTAATTATAATACAACTTTGACAATTAAGCTTAGTACCTTTAGCACAATAACCTTTTCATTTAAGTCAATCACCTCATATATATATCAATATTTCTGAACCTCAACATTTAATATCAAAATACGATAAAATTAGGCAAAGTACATAAACTTCATTAATTTACATAATATTTTACAACTTGGGTACAACGTCTTTTACTACTAATATCATACATCATAAAGTACAAGGTTCGAAACCCCAAAAGCATAACTGTACATACTAACTCGCTATAACAAAAGCACTACTAGCTGTCCTCTAATCAGACTGGGATTAAGACAGTAAACAACTAACCTAATCCCCAAAATGACATCCATAAGATGACTAGTCTGATTAGTATCCAAGACTACTACTCCTAATCATGGTAACGACGCCCTGATAACATCTCTGATCTGCACTACCATAGTGGTGACTGTATCAACTATCTGAGCTCTCCATACTGGATCCCCTCTGTCTCCCAACATCGTCCTAATATCACCGAGTGCCCGCAGCTCGATACTAACTATGCTCAAAGTCAACCCATCTGGTATCACACCTCCTCCTCCTCTCGTCCTGTCTAACCTCTGCACAAGCGTATCTATAGTCTGACGGGACTCATCCAGCTGTCCCTGTAGAGCAAAGTACTCTGGCAAGAAAATAGCTGGCAACTGACCAGCTGGAAACATAGGTGCCTCCTGAGGTGGCATAGCATCTGGGGGAGGTACATCTACAAGTGGGGGTGCATCCACTGGTGGAGGTGGTGGTGGTGCAAATGGTGGGGATGGAACTGCCTGTGGAGACGGAGGAACAGGCTCTGTGTCCGCATCCTCGGAAGGGTCATCCTCCAACTCATCCTCTGACAAGATAAAGTGTCCCGGTGGAGTGAACTGCTCAACTGGGTCCTCAAAAGGGTCGGGGCTAGGTAGAGGAGATGGAACTGGTGATGGCACTGGGACAGGTGGGACAGAAGTAGGAGTCACGTGAATGTCCCTCCACTCAATCGGCTCCTCAGGTATAACAGATAGCCTAGTCCTCTTACGTAAGGGCATCTCCTCCTCAGGAATATCCGTCCGCACTCGGGAAGGTCCGGCCCCATCAGGTCCTACATATGGTCTACCAGAATATGGCACTATGGCCACAGCATCCCTCTGCCTGCGCTCCTCAGCCTCCTCCCTCAGTCTCTGCTTATATCTCTCTCTAGCACTCGCCCGTCGTCTCTCACTGAGGTCATCAATAGCATACTCTGGAACATCTACACCTACCAGCAACAAGTCTCTAATCTCCTGCTCGGGTAGTCCTAGCCACTGGGGGTCTCGACTCGGCTCACCCATCTTTGCTCCCTAAAATAAAACATAAAATTCTATTAGTAACGGTCTATAAAATTATAAACAATACTTAAAACAAATACTACCTGCGATATACCACCCCTGAACTTGATGGAAGTTCAGAATTTTATATTATAAATGATACAATATTATTATCACTCTTGTTCCTGAGCATTATGACTCTTAGCTCTGATACCAAACTGTGACAGCCCCAAATTCGGGGTCATGAATCTTGGCCATCACGGACCAACTTCCATTCAAAATCAATATCTCTTGGGTTTTTTTTTTATATAATTAATACTTATGCAATTGACCCCGCAGTAATACACACACACACCAGTCATATGCTCGGAGAACAACATTCACCATAATAAAAGTTTAGAGTAAGAAAGTTATTACAAATCCAGAATCATACTTAAGTACATTGTTGAGTGATGCTTCGACAAGAAGCATTTCAACAACCAAATTTATTACAACCTTACACACTTACACACTTAATGTACATAAGACCACTAAACCCCTTGCGCTGGTCGTCTACCTCGGGAATTGATGCTAAAGAGCTCTCAGAAGGTCGCCTTCCCCCTACCCTCTTGCGGGGCGTTCTGCGTAGTATTGGCATACCTAGCTGTATATAGATAAGTAGCAAGAGTGAGCTATAATAGCTCAGCAAGATAATATTGTAAACTAGAATTTAAAATGTAACCAAGTATACATGTATATACATATGTAAGCAGTAACCAAATTATAAACTTTAAGGAAGAATAAAACTCTTATTTAATAATACATCATCCACTTACTATTATAAGAAAGAATTCTAAGATAATATAGTATCAGTTTCTGTTCTTAAATAATGTAACAATCAATATACCCTTTCAGTGTAATATTTTAAAATAATATGAATAATTAAATAAATCTCTCACTATCATCTTCTCATTTCCTTCCTATACAGTAATTTTATAAATTAATATAAAATCAGTTTCTCTTCATCTATATCAATAATTTCATCGTTCCATATCAATTTACCTTTTCAATATACCATTCTGACTTTATTGTTTATTCTTTATTCAATAATTGTGGGGGTTTCCACTGTCACCAAATATGTGAGGTACGATGATCAGTCGTCCTCCGTAACCGTCTATTTTTACTACCGGTAGAAGGAATGAAGGCCACCTGCTAACATCATCCCTGGAGGAAGGCCACCTGCTAACATCCTCCTGGAGGAAGGCCACCTGCTAACATCCTCCCTTGGCATCTTCGTGCCGAATCATGAATACTAGACTATGTCGCACACAGCCCTGACATAGCCTCTTATGCAAGTTTGTTGCTAATCCCCCTTTTTATAAGATCATTATTCAATTTATCAACACCATTTCACATTTCCATTCTCGCACATTATTTCTATAAAATATATGTATATATCATACACTAAAAGAATGTTTATAATATAGCATTATAAACCATATAACCCTAGATAACAACTGATACCATTCTCTTTCATATCTCTTTTACCCTAGAGCATATTCGCTCCATTCGTAATCATCTCTATATTCATATTTCAGAAAACATATCCATCTCTCTTTAACTTCCCACAATCAAGAGAATATATTCTTTGCAATATAGCAACAAAAGCATCACATATACATAAATATATTCCATGATATCATTATTATTCCAAAGATAAATAATTTTTAAAGTGAGGATAAAAGGATCTTGCCTCGGTTTCTGTATCCTGACAATATGGTTGGTTCCTCCTCCGGAATTTCTATAAACACAAAAGGACCGTCATTAGAATACCACATCTCTTACTCACTACCCTCTCGTATAACAAAACCCTTTACACTTTAATGTATGTTTAACGTATTATTATTACCCCAAAGGTTCAAGGACTTAACCATTTACAAGCTCAATCGAAGTTTCAGTGGTTTTTCACCATTTCCCCTAACGACCACACTTAACTGTAAAAATCCCCATAAATTATAGATTTTGACTTTTACTACAAGGTCAACTGGTAATGTCTCTTTGACTACTCTACCATATTATCCCAAAGTTTCATAATTTTTAAAAATGTCTAAGTAGGTTGATCATAGCCTCAAAGTTGATACATTTACATTTTCTCGGTTACCGAACGTCTTTCACTAAAACCGACTTTTCTCCTAAACCGTACGTCAGATTTTAACGCACCTTATATCAAAACGATCTATGAACTAAGCTCTATCATTTCATGGCCAATTGGTAACCTAGGCAGTGAGGTACCGTATGAATACAGGGGTCACAAAACAGGGCAGTTTTCGTTCTAACGAAAATCGGACATTATAACTGCTGTAATTTCATACTTTCCAAAATTTCACCACTCCAAAACCCTCATTCCATACTCCTTTCAGACCCTACACCATGTGGGCTACCTCCCAACCATGGTTACAAGTTCACAACAAACTTTCCATGTCCATTCCAACCATTTATATCACAAAATCATCATAACTTAACATTTATATTAACTAACCACTAACCAACTCAAAAATCATCATAAATACAAAGGGGAAAGGATTTTTATACCTCTATGAAGCTTGAAGAACACTTAATAAGCTTTGGGTACTCCTTAAACACTCCTAATATAGCTTGAATCAACTAAATAAACCATTAAAACAAAGTTAATTCCAAGGTTTCACTATTCATCAAGCAACTTTGAGAATTTCTTTACCTTACTAAACAATGATGGATGGCTATGAAACTTGGTGGGTGATCCTTCCTATCCTCCAAGAAGCTCCATGATTTTTCCCTTGAATTGATCTTGAAGAGAGCTAGGGTTTTGAAATTTTTTTCTTTCTTTTTTTCTAGGTTTTGCCGAATGGAGTATAAGAGAAAGGGGGAGAGATTTTTGTGTTTATTTCTTTGATCTCATCTTAATTACTACTAATATAGATTGTGTTGGAAGCTTGGTAGATTTTTTCCAAGGTTAAAAGACTAATTTACCCCTTAAACTTTGGATTAGTGGAATGTGACATCATATATATGACCTCATTATTCTCTTTTTCTTGATTTTTCCCAAGTAATTTGCTACTAATTCTTATAAATGATAATGTGGTATGTATCCTTGTTATATTACTAATCTTGGTTGCTTAATCTCCATATTCGTCTAATTGTGGTTCGTTTTCAAATGTACCTCATTATCTCAGTGGTTTTGAAACCATTTACGAATCCAATTTCCATTGGTATTTCTCTTAACTTAATAATCCTTTGGTTTAACCTAAATTCACTAATTCCTCAATATATATAATTCTTATAATGTTTCCATGCTCCTTAATGTCCAATAGAAGCTTATTCGAGATCAAAATCCTCAAAATCCATGTTTCAGGAATTTCTGAAATCTAACGTCATTTCGAGTCACTTATTTCCATTGTACAACACTACTATGGTTTCTGTTTATTCATTTTATGTTTCCATTATAGAGTACCTATATACCATTTCTCTAAATCCTCGAAATTTACTATTTATAGGATCACTGTAGCATTGCCAAAGTTAGGGTTATTACATTTACAGTAAGAAGAGAAACTGATTTTATATTACTTTTATATAATTGTTGTATAAGAAGGAAAATGGGAATATTATATTGAGAGATTTTGTGCAGGTGATATATTACTTTGAAATATTATACTGAGATGATGTAATGGTTTTTAATTATTCTAGAAGAGAAATTGATATATTATAATACTATATATTTCTTTTCGTACAAAGATAATTGGAAAGTGTATATATATATTGAATGAAAATAAAATTCTTTCCATAATATCTGAAATTTGCTTTTGTCTATTATATATATATATATATATATATATATATATATATATATATATAATGGTTTATTTTCCTTTGATGCTAGTTGATAGAATTTATCTTGCTGAGCTATTTTAGCTCATTCTTGCTACTTATGTATATAACACCTAGGTATGCCAATACTCCGCCGTACACCCCGCAAGAGGGTAAGGGAAAGGCAACCTTTCTGAGAGAATGCTGGCACCGATTCCTGAGGTAGCGCATAGACAGACGGGTCCTGGTAGAATTATGTACATTAAGTTTGTAAGCTTGTGTATTAAACTTTTGGGTGTTGAGATGCTTCCTACAGAAGTATTATTCAACAACGTACTTAGTAAGATTCTGGGTTTGTAATAACTGTTCAATTCTAAACTTTTAATATTGTGGATGTTGTTCTCTGAGCATATGACTGGTGTGTATTAATATTATCAAGTGTGGGGTCCATTGTATGAGTTTTATTATGAAATTTTATTCCAGCTGCCAAGAGAAGAATATTAATAAATGGAAATTGGTCCGTGACGGCCTGGATTCCTAACCCCGGATTTGGGGCTATCACAAATAGAAACATGACATGTGGCAACAAATAATTTTTTGCATCTGAAAATTACCTTTTTCAACCATATTTGGTCAAAAATAACAGCACGACTAAATTCAACCGACTTTGGTCGAAATTAGTTAATTCGACCAAATTCGGTCAAAATTATCTAAATAATTTGATTTTCCACTCTTTTTTAATTAGTTTGTATAATTACTTGATACATTTAATAAAATTAGGAAAAAAAGGTCAAAATTTTATTTAAAATTCATACACAACCAAGTAGTCATAATAACTAATTTTGTGATGAATTTTACCTTACTTCCACTAATTTGCCTAATAATTTGATTTTCAATCCATTTTAAAGTAGTTTATAATTAAAATAAATTTAAAAAATTAAATAAAAATAGGACAAAAATATCCAAATTTGGATAAATATTATACACACCCAAGTAGTCATACTAACTATGAACACTGCAAAACAATTAAAAATAGTAGTAGTAGCAATGGAAGAATTGATTTGGGCAAGAGAAGAAGAAACCCGTAAACAAGGTTTCCTCGGGGTTTAGTGTTTAGATTTTTAAAAAAATATTTTTCGATGATCCAACCATACGGATGTTAAGATATATCTAATTAAATGACATTCAAAAATTTTTAAAAAATAAAAAATTAATTTGATTGGAGATCTTAGTAGAACACTATTATATTTTCTAGTACCCATAACTACTGATTTGTCCTGATACTCCTATGGTTTTGATGATCAAATTCAACAAGCTATTTGATTGTAGTTTGATATAAAACATCGTGTTATGGTTGTACTGTACTAACTTGGTTTTGCAGGGTATATTAGCCTACTGATTGTTTACACAGAATATACAAACAACAAGCCATTTGGTGCTACAACAGAGATAGTCTGGCAAGCCAGTTGCACACTGACAGTTCACAAACAGCAAGCCATTTCCAATAGTCAGTCGCAAATAGCAAGCCATTTGCAACTACCAGAAATCCTGAAGATAAAATCAAGATTGATTCTCATGGATTTATTTCAGGAAATATATTGTAAGGAATCTTTATTATATAATACGTATATATAATATATTCTAGAGCTCAAATCTTTTCAAATATCTTTCTTTAAAACAAATAATAAAACTTATGGGAGTTTCCTTATTTAAAAGATTTCTTTCTTTCAAATCTCCTATACGCGTTTTTATATCTATACAAATCAGAAGGTTTAAGCTTTCAATCGTTCATATCTTTCAAACCTCTTGTCTAACGTTCACAAGAACGTTTGTAAAATCTCTAACCAATTGAACGTTAGAAATTGATTTCAAATCGTTCGAAAAATTGGTGATTGATTTTCTGAACGTTGATGTGATGCTTTATAAACTCATTCTTGTGTTCATTCGCTTTAGAACACTTCAGAGAAAACTTTCAAGCACACAAGATTTCAAACCACTCGGTTTTTCATTGCTATATTCTTTCGATTCTCTCGAGCTCTTAATATATCATATACATGCTATATCTTAGAGAGTTCATTAGGTTGAGTTGTATTGATTCAAACATTGTATTGTTCAATTTGTATTGAATAGTTGTTGTACAAGTTTGGCTTAAGGTTTTGGGTGGGTCGAACTAGACTAGAAAAGGATACTTTGGAAGTATTGCTTAGAGAGTTAGTTCAGCACAACAAACAACAAGCCATTTGTCAGCAGGATTGGTAAGGTTTAGTTGTTGGACAGATTGGCTTGGGAACTAGGGTTTGGTGTTCGTTGCTAGAGAAGTATACTTCACTACAAGAAATTTTACTTTTACCTACTAATAACTTACCTACTATTACCCATATTTGTAATCAATAGTCGATAAATTGTCCAAAAGTTTATGGCCTGGCCCAATTGGTGTCAGTTCTTTTTTTTAATAATTTTTTTTACTCTCCACCTGCTACAAGTCATGTACAAATGGGTCCTATTTAAGTAAAAATGTAATATAACATAAATAAAATGGGTCCTACAAATTTGGCAAACGAGCTTGGCAATATTGGAGGGGGTTGGCTACTTTTTTTTGGAGCCCAATTTTGTGTGATGTGGCATGGGGTGGGGGCCGGGAAAAAGGGAAATGGGCGGATAGCATTGTGGGGGCTAAATTTCCCTCCAAATTAATTTAAAAGTTAAATCCTTATTGTTATCTACGTGTTAGTGACGTATTAAAATATTTTTTTGTCAAATGTTAAAACTTACCTTACCAGATCATCCAAACACAGAAAAGACTGTCCTTTTGTGAAAGACTAAATATATATATATGTTAACACTTTCTTTCTCCTATTGCCATTTTTGTGAAAGTTTTTTCCCAATAATACTAGAAAATAAAAGGCTTGATTAGATATTAAAAAAATTAGTTGATATTTTTTTTAAATATCTTTTGTTTAAAAAACATTTTTGCAAAAAATTTGTAAAGTTGGTAAATTGCAAATAAATAAATAAAATATTTCATCTTTTGAAAACACATATTCATAACTTTTTTTTCTTTTTATTGAATAAAATAAATAAATTTGAAAAAATTCTCACATATAAAATGCTACTTTATGTGGCCTTATCAGAGGAATATAAAATCTAATTATTAAGGATAAAAATGTATCGGAGAGAATAATAAATTAAATGTGTTGGCGGGTTTCATTTAGGAAAAAAAAATGGTTGTGGCGGGCCGAGGCGGGCTGATTTGCGTGCCGTGCCGGTTCTAGCATATTTTTTCCCACTGCTTTCCTTTTCCCTTTTTGTTTTTTCCTTATTTTTTGTTTTATCTTTTATTCATTTGATCTTTATTTTGTTTTTTTTTTAATTTTTTGGCTACTCTCAGATTTTTTTGCCATCAACACATAAATTATACAAATTATATTAAAATTAGATTTGAAATATTTTGAACACAAATTATATTAATTTTTTTTGGATCGGTACCTCATATAAATTTTTTTAATTAACTTTTTTTAACAAATGGTGTGAGAGGACAAACCGCATCAAACATATTTAAAAAAATTACAAAGCAAACACATATTTTGAAAACACACATTCAAATTTTTTTTCTTTTTATGGAATAAAATAAATAAATTTGAAAAATTTCTCACATATAAAATGCTACTTTATGTTTTACCGGGCAGAGTGTACTAATAATGGACTGTGGGGCAAAGTGTGTAACACTTTCTTTATTGGGGCAAAGTGGAACAATCAAATGGATGCTAAAGAATGAATCAAGATATTTAATTAAGAATTCTTTCCTTCCAACCAATGGATGCTAAAGAATGAAGCAAGAGATGATATTTAATTAAGATTAAAAGCATTACAATCAAATCTTTTGGACTATAATATCTATTACAACTAATAGAAATCAGTCCTCGGTCTCATCATCATCTTCTTCTTCATTTTCTTCACCTTCTTCTTCTTAACAATTTAGCTGCATAAATATACACCAGACACATATCCAAATCAACATCTTATACAAGAAGTTCTGAATCCATTGTTTGATTTCAAGGCTGTGAACCACTACGATAATAAGGATAACTATAAAAAAATTCGAAATCCAAAACCATGGATCCATGTATAAGGGGATGATTTGGAGAAAGAGAATCTGGGGTGATTTTACGGTTGAGAATCTGGGGTGATTTTACGGTTGAGAAAGGAAAGGGAGATGGCGGTGAAGAGAGATAGTAGAAAAGGGAGAGAGGGAGAGATAAAAGAGAGACCGGCACAGGTAAAATAAGGTTTGATAAAATAATAGGGATAAAATATGGATAGTTGGATTTGTGTTTCTTTCTATTAATCGACGGTGTAGATTGATTAAAAAAACACAATCCTTGTGCTTGCTATGCAGCGAATAACACAATCGAGTAGCTTACGTAAAAATAATGTTAAAAATATTTTTTTTTAATCAAATACATATCAGATATAAAATATTTTAATAGCCTAATCAAGAATGTTAACATAAATATCCAATTATAAAATTTATCAACACTTTTTAAAATAGGTATTTTGGTTAAGTTCAATTAAAAAATAAATGACTTCTTTATACCCCTAATTTTAACAATTTCATCTCAAATTTTCGGCAAAATGCAAGTCGAATGAACTCATCCATGTTTATATTTCAAAATTTTAGTCACTGCTTTCGTTTTTCTTTTTAACTATTTTACTTATTTTTTGTTTTTTGTTTTTTCTTTTGGTTGCTCTCAAATTTTTTTGCCATCAACACATAAATTATACAAATTATAATAAAAATAGATTTGCAATATTCTGAATACAAATTATACAAATGTTTTTGGATTAAAAGAGGACGGTACCTCATATAAATTTTATTAAATAATTTTTTTTACAAATGGTGTGAGAGGACTCCTCTCTAAAAAAACGGAACAAACCGCATCAAACATATTTAAAAAATTAGAAAGCAAACAATTTCTAAAACATATGTAAAAAATAACAAAGCAAACAAATTCTAAAATACAAAATACAAATTCTACACACTATTTAATTTATCATTCTTCTTGACCCGATTCCGATGAAGTATCCGTTGTCATCCATGGATCGTCTTCTCCATCCGAGTCATCTTCTTTTTTTTCCTTGTTGTCTTTTTGCGGCTTGATCCCAATCCTTTTTACAAACACAAATATTTATCACATCAGGTGGAAGACGTGATCTCTTCTCATCTAACACTCCTCTACCTGCATTAAAAGCGGACTCGGACGCAATGGTAGAAGTATGGACTACTAAAATGTCCTTTGCAATTTTTGCTAAAACCGGAAATTGTATTTCATGATTCTTCCACCATGTTATTATTTCAAAATCCTCATTTAATTCATAACTATAAGAAAAAAATTCCCTAATTATAGTAAAAGAAGAAGGAGGGACAATTCTAGAATCTTGTTCGACAATTCTACATTTTTTTTTTGGTTAATATAGATGTAATGGTACTATTAAACCTACTAACACTACCAGTACTCTTTTCAGGTGGGTTTTGAGTTCTAGGAGTATACTTATCTACAAGACGATTCAAAAAGCCTAAACAATTCATTACATATAATTTATAATTATATGAAATTACTAACGTGCTATAATAATGATCTAACATGTTTTCTAAACCTTCTTGTCTAACACCCGGATCAAGAAGACATGCAACACCATAAATATAAGGAAATTCTTTCAAATATTCGATCCACTTAACTTTCATATCATAAATAATACTACTAAATTGGGGATTTTCTTCATAATTATGTAAAGTATTAACAATAAGAACACATTCAATAATAACTTGATGTACATTTGGTTCATAAACATAAGAAAAAACGTTAATAGCATGTGAAAAACAATCAAGAATATCACGTACCATAGATGCCATCTCCCACTGGAATTCGGTAATAACTGATTCTTGGTGATTTGGATCGGCATTATACAATTCAGTGATAATATTCTTATATTTAATTGCATCATGTAATAATTTATGAGTCGAACCCCATCTAGTAGGACAATCGATAACCCATTTTTTCGGCCTTAATCCAGTATCTTTACATAATTTCTTGTACCTAGACCTATATGTATCCGCTAGACTTAGATATTTAATTACTTTCCTAATTGGTTCTAATAATGTAGTTAGATGTTTAATTCCCACTTCGGCCGTCAAGTTAATAATGTGAACACAACATCTAATGTGTGAAAATGCTCCTTGTAAAATTAAAGGAATTTCGGTCCTAATGTAATCGATACATTCGTTATTAGTAGCAGCATTATTTACAGATATTGTAAATACCTTTTGATACAAATTAAATTCATTTATCGTGTCTAAAATTCTTTGTTTTATATTATCACAAGAGTATGACTCGTCCATAATATCAAAAGCAATAATTCGTTTTTGTAACAAATAATCAACATCAATCCAATGAACCGTAACACAAATATAAGGCTCACCTTGACTCGAACTCCAACAATCACTAGTTAACGAAACCATACCATCAAATTTTTCGAAGTACGTACTCAATTAATTGTGCTCGTTGACTTTTATATTGTTTTTGTGTGTGACGTTTAAGTGTGTTTCTAGGAATTTTCATAAATGCCGAGTTTAGTGAATTCTTAATCATGTATTCTAAATTCGGACTCTCACCGTGGGAGAAAGGTAACTCATCTAATGTAACATAACTAGCAAAATCTTCGATCATTCTATTTCTATTATAGGCGAAAGGCATACCTCCACCGGAAGACGAAGTCATGAAACCCCCAATTTGTGTTTGTTGTGAACCTCCTTGTGCCACTCCACTTTCATGATTTTGCTTCGTAATTCCATGATATTTAACCAAGTGTCGATCAAGTGTACCTGTACCACCCCCTTTCGCGTGAATAAAAGGAGTTTGTTCTCGACCATTTTGAATACAAAGCAAACAAAACGCCTTAAATTTGTTCGGCTCGTCCGTTGGTTGTCTCGAATAATAAGTCCAAACGTGTGAATTATGTCGAGAAGAAGCACCTATAAAATAAAATATAAATTGATTAAATTCAAAACGAGTACATTTAAAATGAGTTAATTTAAAAAGTGAATACTTTTAAAACTACTAGGAAATGAGTTAATTTAGAACGAGTTAATTCAAAAAGTGAATACTTTTAAAACTAGGAAACCACATTTTTCAAAAAAACCGAAGTTTATTTCAATCAAATACTATAAAAAACGAAATTAAAATGAGTAAATTACCGGCTTTCATTGGTGGTGGCATCGAGGACGAAGGTGTTTGGCTTGAACCTTGAGATGATATAGTGCCAATTCCTTCCATTTTATATTTTTGATCTACAATTAAAAAAACCAAAAAATTAACCATCAAATTTGATAAAATTACATATGATATAATAAACAACATAAAATAATTTAGTCTTAAATTAAAGACACAAAACTACATGAGATTTAAGAATGCAGCCTGTGCCAACAGAACAGTCGAGACTTGGTTTTTTTTTTTTGCCAGAAGTCGAGACTTGGTTTAACAAATTGTCGAGAATTGCCAACAAAACTAGAGTCGAGAGAGAGAGGAAAGTCGAGAGAGAGTAGAGAGGTGTGAGGAAGGAGAGGAGAGAGGGGTGATATTTATAGGAGGGTTCGAGCCGTTGAAAATGAACGTTGAACATTGCAGGAACAGAGCAGTAGAGAACCGTTGGCAGCAGAGAACCATTGGCGCGTGCCTCAAACGCGCAGATGTAGCCGTTGGCGGGCCGTGCCGGGCCGGTTCGGGCGTGCCGGGCCGGTAACATACGCATGACCATAATGCATATCACATCCGTGCCGGGCGGACCAAACCTTGACGTGCTGTGCCGGGTTCACTTAATTTTTTTTTACATTTTTAAAGCGATTCAGATGTTTTAATAATTAATAAATGAAATAATTTTAAATCTATATTCCAAATTATATTTACAATACATGCATTATTATTCAAAATTAATTGATGATTTTTTTTCCGAAATACAATCATTGAGTTTTTTTCTGAAAAAATGATAGAAAATTTCAAAAAAATTATGCAAAAATAAGATTGCATATAAAAAGTTTAAAATATTGGAAAATTTTAATTTATTTTACTTGTAAAAATATTTTTTACACAACTAAAAATACAAATATCTTTAAAAATAAAAAATAAATAAAAAATTATACACACTATTTAATTTAAAAAATTGCTTGTTTATTGTTTAATTATATATAACCAGGCGGGCCGGGCCGTGCCAGGCGGGCCGAGCTCAGTCTTTTTTTTATTTACAACTATTTTATTCTACAACTATTTAACAGATATATTCATATAACTATTATAAAAACTATTTTTTTAATATACTATTTTTTGGGATGAGTTTATTCCAAAAATCGAATATCATTTTAAATATTTATAAAAATCAATGAACATATTTTGTTTCACTTTTTTTTTAAAAATCATTTCACTAAATGAACAAACCGCATCAAAAATATTTTTAAAATTTAAAAAACAAATAGTTCTAAAAATACAAAATAAATATATGAGGGGGTAACGCGTAATCATAACTCGTGCTGATTTCTACTTTTGCTTTTTACTTTTGCTTTTTGCTTTTCCTTTTTGTCGGGTTTGATTGATAGTTTTTAATGCTATTGAACATTAATTAGCATGCTAACCGGACTTTTTATTACTTTAAGGATATTATTTGATTAAAATGAAAGTTGGGAGGGAATGTTTTGGTTTGGCGCTCGATTTTCGCCCAGCTTTTTTATTTTTTTAGAAAAAGTGTCGATACTAATTATATCACTTAAAACATCCGCCCCTCTTCATCAAATACATATTTCACTTCTAATTGCCAACATACCTTCATCAACTTATCAAAAACTTATTGATAATTGTCCTGTTTGTGTATTTGCTTATTATGATAATCTTATTCGTAAACAAGATTAAATAGGGAAGGTTCCTTAATTCAATATATGTTAATACTCTTTTTTTTTCAGGTTTGTACATCATGGCACCTCGAGGGCGAAAAAAAGAAGGCATCACTAGTCTGGTACTAAAGTTCCCCAAGTTGTTCAAAGCACCACTATTATTCAGAGTCATCAAGTTGAATCCACCACACCCAGCATAGCTTTTGGTGAACGGAATGTTACCTACAGACCACGTAAAGCCACTCGTGGCGTAGCTACTTCTAAGATCGCCAGGGCAGCTTCAACAGGAAAATTATCCGTAACTTTTGATGCGGATTGTCGTCAACCGATATGTATTAATGCTAAGAGATTTAATAATGAGATTGGATTTATCGTTCGTAATCATGGTACATTTTGTTATAAGGACTGGAGACTTGTTCCTGAGGAGGTCGAGCACCACTACGAAATTATCTTTTGGTAAAATTTCATATTTTATTAGTTTTAATTGTTTTTTAGTTGCCTGGATTATATTTTATGTTTAAGTGTTTCTTATTTTGACATTCTTAGGAAAATTTTGACATCGACTTGCGGGATAAAACAACTATACTGTGTATTGATGATCAAATGAAAAAAACATGGAAAACACACAAGTACAAGTTACAATCATACTTTAAACGCATTGGAGGTATAAAAGATGTTGAGATGGCGAAGAAAAAACGATATCCAGATTTGAGAGATGACCTACAAAAAGATTGGGAGTTCTTATGTGATCAATGATGTTCAAACCAGTTTAAGGCAACCTAGTTTTTATAATCACTTTTGTTATTTTCTTGATATTTATGATCCACCCTATCTTTTTAGGAAAGAGCCGCTAAAAATACCATTAATCGGTCCAAAAGACCTTGGGAGTCTAAAAAAGGATCAGTGTCAACAGTACGACATCATATTCGACGTGGAATGGAATTAACTTCTTCAACGGGACAAATTGAAACATGGCGTTTAAAGCATTTTGATGAAAATGGATGGACTGGGCCAGACCTTCAAAATTTATATGTGAGTAATAAATATCTCTCTATTTTTCACTCACAATATATTATAGTTACTTTCATTCATTCGAGATACTTATTATTAATATTGTGTAACTAGGATAAAATGATGGATTTAAGAGAAGTTTATTCTCCGGAGGAAATGTCAGATAAAGAAATCTTGGAAGCAGTGCTAGGTCGTCATTCAGTATACTTGCCAGGATGGGGACGATCTGGCACAACTAACAATAATAAAGCTCATGGTACTTCTATCGAGTCTGATCAACCAACTTATCAAGAGTTAGTTAAACGCCTTAATGAAGCCAATAATCGTCTTGATGAAGTTGTTAACATCCTGTGCCAAAACAAACTTATGCCACATCCAAAGATTTCTCCAACAAATGAAGATTTAGATTTAGAATGATTTATTTTAAGTATTTTTTTTTGTAATTGTTGGAACTTTAAATTCTATGTAATTCATTTGACATTTTTGTTTTTACGTTAATTTTTTTTACGAAATGAGTTTCTACGTTATTAATTAGTAAAAAAAAGAGTTTCTACGTTATTTTTATTTTGAACAGAAAGTATGTAATTTATGAATTGTTTGTTAAATAAAATAAATTTATTTACGGGAAATTATATATGTTGTCTTGTATGATAAATTTCAACCTTTGAAAAATTGCCACATGTCAATTATATACGCCTCCATGTGCCACTCTTTGGAGTACGCACATGTCACATTTTTGAAGATTTGTAATGTGCCATATGGTACAACATTAATGTTCCAAGTGGCATGACAATGAGGCGACACGTATCAATGCAATCAGATGACACGTGGACATGCCACGTAAGTTAATGACATGTCATCTGATGACTTTTATTATTGTGGGGACCACAAATTTTATTACCTACCAATATATAGATCTGTAGGTAATGAGTCTTTCTCCACAATCTTTTACCTACCAATCTTGACCAATGCTGTATTAGTAGGAAATTCTCTTTACTTACCAATAGCAAAGTTTTACCTACATTTACAATTGGTAGGTAAAAACCAAATTTCTTGTAGTGCTTGGGAAGTATAGCTTAGAGAGCAAGTTCAGAAACAGGAGTTCAGCACGCCATTTATCAACAGCTGGGTATTAAGGAAGATATATTGTTGTATCTTGTAATTGGTTTATTTCAGTGATCAATAATATATTCTCTTACCAAGTTGGTAAGGGACCAGGACGTAGACCATAGGGGTTAGGGGTCGAACCTGGCTAAAAGTCTCTGTGCTCTTTATTTTCTGTTTTTTACTTACTACTTGCATTTAGCTTACTATTTTTGCACATTACTATACTTGTTATCTTTACTTTCAGCAAACTGTTTGCATTCAGCTTACCATTTGTCTCTGCATAAATCGAAATCAGTAAGCTGTTTCTGGTAATTTTTAAAATCGGACTTAGTTGAATATAGTTAGCCATTTACACCTATTCACCCCCCTCTAGGTGTGCATTTTCATTTGGTATCAGAGCTTTGGTGTACTAACATTTCTATAACAGGAAAGTACAGATCCTATGGCACCCGCTTATATAGAAGGAGAATATTTAGACATGCCACCACTTCTAAATGAGATTGAAAATTATGATGCTTGGAAACAGAGAATGAAGGTGCTTCTCAATAGAGATGATGCAATTGAATGGAGAGTCGTTAAAAAGGGTCCATTCACTTTTCTTAACAAAGACGGCAAGCCAAAAGACATTGACGATTTCTCAGAATCAGAATTGATAAAATCAGGCTATAATGGAAGAGCAAAGTATACATTAATATATGGTCTTTCAGAGTCAGATTATGACATGGTCTCTTCATGTAGCACAGCAAAAGACATATGGGATACTTTAAAAATGCATTATAAAGCTACAACAAAACAGCCTGCTGATTTGAAAGATAAAAGGAAGTCAAAGGCTCAATTGACTTGGAATGATGAAAAAGCTATTTTTGGTGAAGTCTCAAGTGAACAGATAATAAACTCTACATTTGTTGGCATTCATGATATAGGAAACACGGAAGAAGTTCTTGTAGATAGTGATGTGTCTAATTTAGAATCAGATTCTAGTGAGGTGAACTCTTTTCATTCCTGGAAATCTTCTGAAAATATTATTATGGGATCACTAACAATGCAGGAATCAAAAAGTGTAACCATTGAAAAACATTTGGCACTAAAGGCTGAAATCAGCAAGCTAATTGATAAGAATGCGTATCTATCCAAATTGGTTAAAGATTTGTTGCCAAAAATGGAAGAATGGGATTCAACTTCATTCAGTAAAGCTACAGAGATCAAGGAACTAAATACTAAGAACAGACATTTAGAGGCTAATGTCAAGCTTCTTGAAAAGAGAAACAAGACCTTGACTGAAGAAATTAAAGAGGTAAGGTCTGATGTTAAAACTAAAGCAAAAGCATTGGAATCATACAAGATGAAGGAATCTAGTCAAGCCGAATCCTCAAAAACTGCTGAAAAGAGAGTTCAGCAAGCTGAACTCATCAAACAGCAAGCTGAAGTGATCACCCTCTTAGAAACAGAAGTTAAAGATCTCAAGAAGGCATGGAAACTTTTGTTCAAGGTGAAGACACTTTAAAGACAATGATGAAGAAGGCAAATGTCCCCTTGGTCAGAGAAGGAGTTGGCATTAACTTAAAAAAAAAGGATAAAGTTCTTAAATATGATGGAATGAATGGCATACCTTATAATTATACTATGCCTTGGAAGACATGCAACAAATGTGATGGAAAAGGACATCTGGAAAAGAATTGTGTGGTTCAAGTATATCATAAGAGGAAAATAGCATACCAGAATGCTTCTGGCAAAAGACAAACAGCTTACCAACAGAGTGATCAATCCCCAAAAGTGGTCCAAATGTGGATCAAGAAATCTGATTTAAATGCTTTATATATTCTTGCTACTAACCAACCTGGACCCAAACCTATATGGGTACCAAAACATTAAGTTATTTTTTTGTTTTATAGATGTGCCTCGCTGCTAAGGTCAAATCAAGGCAATGGATTTTGGATAGCGAATGCACTAGACACATGAGTGGAGATAAATCTCAGTTTATAAATCTCCAAATGAAAAAAGGTGGAAGAGTAACAATTGGCAATAGCAAAACTCTTCGAATCCTTGGTACAGGTTCAATTGGTAATAGTAATATTTCAATTGATAAAGTACAATATGTCCAAGGTCTTACATATAATCTGCTTAGTGTAACTCAGTTATATGATGATGGTCATTTTGTTGATTTTGGCATTGATAAATGTATTATTACTATTGGTACTAACAAAATTCCCCTAGTTGCTAGAAGGGAAGGAAATATATATGTATTAGACTTTGATATGCAGGAAACAGCGTGCTGTTTGGCTGCAGTAGATAATGACCCATATATTTGGCATAGAAGATTGGGACATGCACACATGGACTTGCTCAATAAGTTGTCAAGCAAGAAACTAGTAAGAGGGCTGCCCAAGCTAAAGTATGTCAAAACAGAGGTCTGTTCAGCTTGCCAATTGGGCAAACAAATTCGAAGTACTCACAAATCAAAGAAAATGGTATCTACTTCTAAACCCTTAGAGCTTCTACATTTGGACTTATTTGGTCCAGAATCTTACAAGAGTATTGGAGGTAAACAATATGGTTTTGTAATTGTAGATGATTATTCTAGATTTACATGGGTATTATTTCTTCGTACTAAAGATTGTCTTTTAATGAGTTTAAGAAGCTGATTAAATTACTTGAGAACAAGTTGAATACAAGGCTTGTAGGTATAAGGAGTGATATAGGTGGTGAATTTCTCCACAAAGACTTCATTGGTTATTGTGAAGAAAGAGGAATTACACATGAATTTTCTGCACCAAGGACTCGACAACAAAATGGAGTGGTAGAAAGGAAGAACATGTCACTATAAGAAACAACAAGGACTCTATTGCAAGAAAGCAAGCTGCCTAGAAGCTTTTGGGCAGAAGCAGTGAATACAGCATGCTATGTGTTGAATAGAGTCATAATTAGGCCTATCTTGAACAAAACCCCTTACGAATTGTTGAGGAAAAAGAAGCCAAACATCAGTGACTTCAAAGTCTTTGGCTCAAAGTGTTTTGTGCTCAAGACAATTGGTAATGATGGTAAATTCGATGCAAAATCTTATGAAGCTATTTTTCTTGGTTATTCTTTAACTAGTAGAGCATATAGAGAGTTTATAATTTAGATAAACGCATAGTTGAAGAATCTATTGAAGTTACTTTTCAAGAACCTAACAATGATCTACCAAGAGATGAGGAAGAATTTTCAGGTGAAGCTGATAACATACAACCTCAAGTTACTGGATCAAAACAGCAAGCCAACAATACTGCTGAAACTGGAAGTCAGCAAACCAACAACACTACTGAGAATGGAAAACAGCAAGCTGGAACTGCAAATTAGCAAGCTGAAGTGGTCAGATTGACTTCACAAAAAGAAATTGCTCAACATTCTCTACCAAAGGCTACAAGGACAGTAAAGAATCATCCTCCAGAACTTGTTATTGGAAATATTTCAGATGGAATCACAACAAGGAGAGGCAAAGCAAACTTTTGTGCTTATGCGGCTTTTCTAGCTCAAGAAGAACCCAAAAATATCAAGGAAGCATTAGAAGATGAAAATTGGATCATGGCCATGCAAGAGGAACTCAACCAATTCGAGAGATGTGATGTTTGGGAACTTGTAAAGCCACCAGAAGATGCTTCTATCATAGGAACAAAATGGGTGTTCAAGAACAAAGTGGATGAGTTTGGAACCATAACTCGAAACAAGGCAAGGCTTGTGGCTCAAGGCTATAATCAACAAGAAGGAACTGATTTTGATCAAACATATGCTCCTGTTGCTCGTTTAGAATCAATCAGAATGGTTCTTGCTTATGCATGCTACAAGAAATTCAAGTTATATCAAATGGACGTGAAGAGTGCGTTTCTAAATGGCGTGCTGAATGAGGAAGTCTATGTCAAACAGCCTCCTGGATTCGAACATGAGAAATTTCATGATTATGTTTACAAGCTCAAGAAGGCACTATATGGGTTAAGGCGGGCCCCTAGAGCGTGGTATGAAAGGCTTAGTAAGTTTCTTCTCAAAAATGGATTCACTCGAGGTAATATCGATCCCACATTATTTACAAAGCAAAATGGTAAAGATATTCTTGTTGTACAAATATATGTGGATGATATTGTATTCGGTTCTACTAATGAATCTATGTGTGAGTGGTTTTCTAAGTGCATGTACAATGAATTTGACATGAGCATGATGGGGGAACTCAATTATTTCTTGGGTCTCTAAATCAAACAAACCAATGATGGTATTTATGTGCATCAATCCAAGTATACAAAGAATCTGCTCAAAAGATTTGGTTTTGAAGATGTCAAAGCAAAAACAACTCCTATGACTCAAAACAGCAAGCTGTTTGCAGATGAGAATGGTAAGGATGTGGATGTCAAAAGGTATAGAGGTATGATTGAAAGTCTATTATATTTAACTGCCTCAAGACCTGATATCATGTATAGTGTTTGTGTTTGTGCAAGGTTTTCAATCCAACCCTAAAGAGTCTCACTTAAATGCGGTTAAAAGGATTTTTAAATATTTAAGTGGTACTATCAATCTTGGTTTGTTCTATCCTATCACAAATACTTTTGATCTCGTGGGGTATAGTGATGCAGATTATGCAGGGTCTCAAACTGATAGAAAGAGCACAAGTGGTGTTTGTACATTTCTTGGACAAAGCTTGGTGTCATGGCAAAGCAAAAAGCAAGCTTCTGTTGCTCTTTCAACGGCCGAAGGAGAGTATCTAGCAACTGGTAGCTGTTGCTGTCAAATTTTATGGATGATTCAAACCCTAAGGGATTTTAATATCAAGTGTGGCAAGATTCCAATATATTGTGACAACACGAGTGCTATCAATATCTCAAAGAATCCTGTGAATCACTCAAGAACGAAGCATATTGACGTTTGTCATCATTTCTTGAGAGATAATGCAGCTAAAGGAAAGATTGAGTTGTTATTTGTCTCAACTGAAGTTCAACTAGCAGATATCTTCACAAAGCCATTGGCTGAAGAAAGATTTACAGCCATACGAATGGAGCTTGGCATGTGTACTGTGTAGTCAGCAAGCTGACAAGCACAGAATGGGTAACGTTGGCTTACCATTTGTATCTGAACTGTTTATATGCCATTACCATGATTTGCTTTTTGTATTGTTTATTTCTTTATGCTTATTCCAGACCTGGACTAATATTCTTTTTGATGGATTTTTTGATGGATTAAGGGGGAGAAATTTAGGAGAAATTATTTGCTTGTTTAGTCAAGATATTCGATTAGGATATCATTAATTATGCTTGTTTATCTTGAATCTGTTTTATATCAAAATTTACTAATATGCAGGGATTTAGGGGGAGCTCTCTTATTCTCCTAAATATTGTGTAATCATCAAAAAGGGGGAGATTGATACTCCTATGTTTTTGATGATCACATTCAGCAAGCTATTTGATTTTAGTTTGATATAAAACATCGTGTTATGGTTGTACTGTACTAACTTGGTTTTGCAGGGTATATTAGCCTACTGATTGTTTACACAGAATATACAAACAGCAAGCCATTTGGTGCTACAACAGAGATAGTCTGGCAAGCCAGTTGCACACTGACAGTTCACAAATAGCAAGCCATTTCCAACAGTCAGTCGCAAATAGCAAGCCATTTGCAACTGCCAGAAATCCTAAAGATAAAATCAAGATTGATTCTCATGGATTTATTTCAGGAAATATATTGTAAGGAATCTTTATTATATAATACGTATATAATATATTCTAGAGCTCAATTCTTTTCAAATATCCTTCTTTAAAACAAATCATAAAACTTATGGGAGTTTCCTTATATATTTAAAAGATTTCTTTCTTTCAAATCTCCTATACACGTTTTTATATCTATACAAATCAAGAAGGTTTAAGCTTTCAATCGTTCATATCTTTCAAACCTCCTGTCTAACATTCATAAGAACGTTTGTAAAATCTCTAACCAATTGAACCTTAGAAATTGATTTCAAATCGTTCGAAAAATTGGTGATTGATTTTCTGAACGTTGATGTGATGCTTTATAAACTCATTCTTGTGTTCATTCGCTTTAGAACACTTCAGAGAAAACTTTCAAGCACACAAGATTTCAAACAACTCGGTTTTTCATTGCTATATTCTTTCGATTCTCTCGAGCTCTTAATATATCATATACGTGCTATATCTTAGAGAGTTCATTAGGTTGAGTTGTATTGATTCAAACATTGTATTGTTCAATTTGTATTGAATAGTTGCTGTACAAGTTTGGCTTAAGGTTTTGGGTGGGTCGAACTAGACTAGAGAAGGATACTATGGAAGTATTGCTTAGAGAGTTAGTTCAGCACAGCAAACAACAAGCCATTTGTCAGCAGGATTGGTAAGGTTTAGTTGTTGGACAGATTGGCTTGGGAACTAGGGTTTGGTGTTCGTTGCTAGAGAAGTATACTTGGGAAGTATAGCTTAGAGAGCAAGTTCAGAAACAGGAGTTCAGCACGCCATTTGTCAACAGCTGGGTATTAAGGGAGATATATTGTTGTATCTTGTAATTGGTTTATTTCAGTGATCAATAATATATTCTCTTACCAAGTTGGTAAGGGACCAGGACGTAGACAATAGGGGTTAGGGGTCGAACCTGGCTAAAAGTCTGTGTGCTCTTTATTTTCTGTTCTTTACTTACTGCTTGCATTTAGCTTACTGTTTTTGCACTTTACTATACATGTTATCTTTACATTCAGCATACTGTTTGCATTCAGCTTACCATTTGTCTCTGCATAAATCGAAATCAGTAAGCTGTTTCTGGTAATTTTTAAAATCGGACTTAGTTGAATATAGTTAGCCATTTACACCTATTCACCCCCCTCTAGGTGTGCATTTTCATGTCCCATATTATTGTTTTCTAATTTTAAAAACTATTTCTCAATGATTCAACCGTACGGATGTCAAGATATATCTAATTAAATGACATTCCCAAATTTTTAAAAAATAAAAAATTAATTTGGTTGGAGATCTTAGTAGAACACTATTATATTTTCTAGTACCCGTAAGGCCGTAACTAGTGAATTGTCCCATTTATTGTTTCTATTTTTTAAAAACTATTTCTCGATGATCCAACCGTACGGATGTCAAGATATATCTAATTAAATTATATTCGCAAATTTTTAAAAAATAAAAAATTAATTTGGTTAGAGATCTTTGTAGAACACTATTATATTTTCTAGTTGCCGTAACTAGTGATTTGCCCCATTTATTGTTTCTATTTTTTAAAAACTATTTCTCGATGATCCAACCATATGGATGTCAAGATATATATAATTAAATGACATTCCCAAATTTTCAAAAAATAAAAATTGAATTTGGTTCGGTAATTTAACGGTTAACTAGTATTTTGACTAGTTTGGGAAATAAATTAAAAAATTAAATAAAAATAGAAAAAAATCCAAAATTTAATTTAAAATTCATACACACCAAAGTAATCATACTCGCTATTTATGTGATGAATCTTACCCTACTTTCATTAATTTTCCATTTGTTTTTATTTTTTCCCCATTTTTAACTAATTTATAAAATAAATTAAAAAATTAAATAAAAATAGGAAAAATGCCAATTTTTGAACATAGATTCATACACACCAAATTAGTCATACTCACTATTTAGCTAATGATTCTTACCCTATTTTCACTAATTTTCCATTTTTTTTATTTTTCCCCCATTTTTAACTAGTTTGTAACATAAATTAAAAATTAAATTAAAAAGGAAAAATGACAATTTTTTAACATAAAATTTGCTGGTATGACTACGTGGAACTTACCCCATTTATAAATATTTTTTCATGATGTGTACAAATATTTAAATTTTTAATAACATATTTTCAATTTCTGAAAGTAATAAATTCAACCGAATTTGGTCACATTTAGCTAAATTCGACCAAATATGGTCGAAATTAAATTTGAACATTTTAATTTTTTTTGGGCGGCAAGTTTCCTGCTTTTCAAAAATTTTGAATTAAATTTTACCGCTCACCCCAATTGCTAAATTCGACCAAAAATGGTCGAATTTAATTTTCATTGGCGGGAACTTTCCTCCTACTTTTGGCGGAATCTAAATTGCTAAATTCGACCATATTTAGTCGAACAATTGCTAAATTCGACAGATTATTTTCGACCGCTCCTAAATTCGACCGTATTCGGTCGAAATTAGCCCCAGTCGAAAATATTCGGTCGAAATTAGTCTTGTTTTCTTGTAGTGAATAAAATTTATGGATGACGACGTACGTAAGGCGTTCTCAGCCTAACTAGGAAAAAAAAAAGAGGAGTTCTCAGCCTAGCATTAGTAGTGATGTAGATAATGTGACACTGAAATTCAACCAGTCATTGCAAGCAGGGACGGAACCAGGATTTGAACATGGGGTGGGCTTGACAAGTATTCTCATGGGTTTGATACATATTTGGGCTCTAAAAAATCAATATATACATAACTAATAAATTTTTTTAATGGATTCCATACATATCTGGGCTTTAAAAATCAATATATACATAACAACTAAAATTTTCTGATGGACTTGATACATACTTGGGCTCTAAAAATTCAATATAAGCATAACTAGTAATTTTTTTTCCCAAAATCACCCTGGGCTTAAGCCCAGGGGAGCCCTTCTGTAGCTCCGTCCCTGATTGCAAGATGAAGGTTATAATACCGGACTCGTCCAGACGCTACATAATACTTCATGGCTATTTGAGTTAGCAATCAAACAAAAGAGCTTTGATTCAAAAGCATTCTGGTTCTCAACTGCCTGGCTTGGTGTATATAGGAATTCGTGGCTGAAGGCACTTTGTTATCAGGTTCATCAGTTGTTGTAGCTTATCATATAAGTTAACACTATGTTTTTTGGAGCTTAGATGTGATTTACTTTCGAAACCAGACCTTTAGATGCGTCTGCAATTTGTAATTATTTTGAATTGATTTTAAATTTCGGTTTTATAATTCGCTAATAACCGAAATAAATATTTCGATTCAGTTAAAAATTAAATTTAATTCGCTTCGGTTTTCGGTTATAATTTTTCAGGAATTTCCATTTCGATTAACCGAATTAAAATTCGGTTCGATTAAAACCGAATACTCACCCCTAGGTCTAGAAAGTGTCCTAAAATGACATGCTCGACATGACTTGATACAATGATATCATCAAACCCTTTTTATTCCTTTAAAATCTAAAATGCGAGGATAATAGTGGCATGTTTTTTACATTTATCGCTACAAGAAAAATTGAAACAGATAATACTCATCAGAAAATGCTCGGTCGAAAAAGTGTTACCCAGAATATCAGACAACGGTTTCGCATTCAGCCTAAAAATTGTATTGTCTAACCATAAACCTTACAATAGTTTCAAAACCATTATCTATCGGATAGAGTTAGACAAGTCTTTGAGAATGTAGTGTTGTCTAATTTCAGTTGATTTACACAACTTAGACAAGTATTTTCTGTCCCAGCCGTTTAAAAAGTATTTAAATAATAGTATTTGTATACAGTAAAACCTCCTTAAATTAATACTTGATAAATTAATAATCTCTCTAAGTTAATAATTTGTTCCGGTCCCAACTTGGGCCAGTTCAAAAAATGATCAATTTCGATAAGACAATAAGATAATAATTTTTTTGAAAACCCTATATAAATATATGGTCCCAATAATATTATAAATTAATAATTCCTTTATAACCATAAAAATATATGTATTAACTTTTTGTAAAATATGATTCTAAGATTCTTAAAATTTGAATCTATATGAAACTCATCTTTAACCATCTTTGTTGCATCCAAAAGTTCGAATGTGGTGTTTTCGTAGAGCATTAAAAAGTTATTAATCAATGTTTTTTATGTCTTGGGTGCTTCTTTACGTGAAAAAAGTTCAAAATATGTTATTTTATCCTTGATATCATCTAAATATACATGAATATTTACTTTGAATCTCCCAAATACTAATTAAATTTGTAAACAATATATATAAAACATAAATTGTACAATTCATTCTATTTAAATGTGTATAATTGGAAATTAATTTTCTTCGATGTCAAAAATTATCTGTAAATTAATAATTATTAATTTATCGATTAATTAATACCTCTCTAAATTAATAGAATTCTCCGGTCCCAACTATATTAATTTATAGAGGTTTTACTATACTATTGTTTGAATTGTACCTAACACACAATGGTTTCTGCACTCTGAGTTGTATACCTTGCACACATGCCTTTTGTTGTTTAAAAACCGTTGTCTGATTTACAGCAGAATAAAAATATCAAGTGAAAGAAGGCTAACCCCTGCATGAAAATCAATCAAAGGCCATACCAATACAAAACATCAACAAACAGAGCATCTACCAAAAAATTGTAGACAAGCAAGCAGTACGCCATAGATGGCTTTATACAACACTTGGGGGGGTGTGTTACCTTCTCGAGTGTTACCATAGCTATGAAATTTTGGACCTACCACAACACTCTAGTTTCGGTGTTAGCACATCCTTAAAGGTATGTTACCATAGTTGTGTAAGGTGTTAAACTTAGTAACACCATGGGGTGTGTTACCTTAGAGTATAAATAACATACTTTTGAATTTTATTTATAATTAACGATTTAATAATTATTAATTTTAAAATTCAATAATTTTAATCAATTCATTGAATTTATTATTATTATAAAAATAATATTCTATCAAATAATTGAATTATTTATATATTTACAATATTGATATATTGTAAATTAAAGAAATATTCAAAAATCATTTATAGAAAGTTTTGAAATAATTAAAGAAATATTCAAAATTTATTAAATTTTGATTAAAATCATTAAATTTTTTATTAGAGAAAGTAATAACTTGTAAAAACTAATATGAATAATAGATTTCGTAATAGATTGTAAGAATAAATAACTGAAATAATCGATTCAATAATTATAATTTAATATCCAACATATTAAAATAAATATGTAATATATTTTTTTTAAAAAAAGGAAATATACATTGAAATTATTGAGATGATGGAGCTAAGGACCGAGAAGCGGCAAACAAATACGCTGAGCGGGAAAACGAAAATTTACAAATACTATGGCGGGGAAAGTTGGGGAAATACTCAATAACCAAACTCAAACTCAGTCTCCTTATTATGTTTGAGTTCTTAATAGTCTCTCATTCACACAGTTCTCACTCAGTCTTGCTCACTATCTCTCAAGAATTAATCGAAGTTTGGTTCAATTAGGGTCCAATTAGGGTTCGACCTAGGTTTAATCGAAGCAGCTTTTATATTATATGTTTCAATTTGTATATGTATTTGTGTTTCGATTTGTATATATATTCAAGAATATATTACGCAGTCGAGATGTAGGGTGAGTATTAAGAGGTTGCGTGAGAATGGGTCTAGGGCTTTTGATTTGGTTTTACATGACGGGTCTCCGATTGTGGGTGGTGCTTGGACGAAAGAGGTGACTAGTCAGAATGCTACAGAGTTTCTGGCGCTGAAAGGGACATTTATCAAGAAAGTATGCGTCGATTTCTCTTTCTCGATATTTATGTATTAGAATTTGAATTTGTATGAAGTTTGTATATGTGTGCTTGGTTTTTTGCTGATTTCTCTATAGATTGCCTCATTCCTGATTTGATTTGGTTTACTTCTTGTCTCTGCTATTGTTCTTAATTGGTGGGGGGATTAAACTTATCTATTTGTTGTGGGGTGGGTTTAGAAGAAGGTGTGTTTGGTATGGTCGTGAGCTGTGTCACAGCACCCCATTTGATAAACAAGGTGGTTTAGTTCTAAGGTGTTATTATAAATTGTTAAGTGCTGAAGTGAATAGAGGAGGGGCGTTTTGAATTCGGTGAAGCCTGGTGACCTAGTCGTGTGGATTTAGCTTAAACTCAATTATTTGACAATAGTCTTCGCGTTTGGATCCAAATTTAATTTCCTTAATATGCCTGGTTGTTTTTAATTTCAAAACTTTAGACTTCTTCACCCCTAAATCTGAATTCGATCCGCTTTAATATGTGTTTAAGGTACTTTACGTTATGTCTATATGTTGATTGTGGATCATATTTTTGATTATTAAGCTGGGGTTGTTAATTAAGTTGTGCAAATAATTGGGTATTATTTTTATGTATATATTTGTGTATGTTGATTGCTCTTATTCTTTATGGATACCTAATACCCATCTCACTATATATTTCTATTGAGCTTGTGACGGTTCTTCAAGCAAAATTCATTAACAAGGATGTACACATGTACGATGAAGAGACAGAAACTCCTACTCAAGCACGAACATCAAATTTGAATGAGGAGTTAGGCGAGGTTGATACAATTCTCTCTGATCAAATTCTGTTTATTTATTTTTTATTGTTACTTGTGTTGGTTTAAGCTATGAGCTAATAATATGTGTTTTGAATTTGCAGGGCTTGATTTCTTGCTAGTTCTTTTTTCGAAGAGATTTGTAACAACCCTTTTCTATTGTAAGTTTTCTGGTTCTTTAAATTTTAATTGGAGCATACCCGAGTTCTAATATGTTTGTCAATGATTTTCTTGCTTTTTATTCTGTGTAAGTTTTTATGAATCTATTGCATGTAAATACTAAATACTTAGCTCTTTAAGTAGTATTCGATATGTTTGATGGGTGTAGCATAGATTGAATTTTATCATTGTGATAATTAATCAGGTTTAATTTTTTGGTAAATTGAATGAGATGCTACAAGGATTCGAGATCACTAGGAATAATCCTGTTTTGCTAGATTTTTGTGAAAATTTTGACATCCGTTGTGGTAGGGAAATCCCATTTAATCAAAATTTTTTGCAAGATGTTTCTTACTTGAGGATTGAATCCCATTTAAATTTTCTTTTTTTTTCGTGGTCATTGGATTTAAGTTATAGCTACTGTGTTGCTAGCATCTGTTTTAAGAGTCTGTCTTGTCTTCTTTTTCATGATATTATGTTTAGTCCAATAGTTGTCTTCATTTTAAAGTTCTAATGGAACCAATTTTGCTTTGCATACGGATGGCGAGGAACAGGGCATTGGTAATAATTTTACGAATATGGTGACATTAGGCATCTGCTTGTTTGGCTGGGGACAGCTCTGCATACCATAGGACATCTCTTTTTGGGGATGATGTCGTCATAGTAGCGTAAGTTATTCTCCGCCAGTGTTGGTTCTATCTTCAGCTAATCGATTATTGGATCTGAACTTGAGGGTTCTGTCATTTGATACAGTGCACAACGAACTGCAATTTGCAAGGCAAAGAGGGGTGTATTCAAGGATACATATGGTGATGATTTGCTTGCACGACACCGAAGGTAATTATAAATCATTTACATGTGTATAAAAACTAACAAAAGAACAAGAATTCATTGAGTTTACCAAACAATTATTACAAAACTCTCAAAATTAATATAAATTCTGTGTATTCCAAGTAAAATGTTCAAATAGAGTATTTCAGTTCAGCTGTTGTCTACGTTGAGAAGAGTATTAATATTAATATTGCTAGTATAGGTACATAAAAATCAAATATGTGCATCATTATATATATTTTTTATTCAGTGAGTAGCTAGCAGACTTCCTCCATACTTGAAACAAATATATTTTCAAGTTGATATTTCAAGAATAGGACACTTCTAGGCAAAAGAAATTAAATTAACGAATAACCACCTGCTGGTGCATGTAATTGAGTGTCTACGTACAACAGTGTTGTTAAGAAATTGAGAGTTAATTGCCGAGACATAGAGAGCAATATTATATATTTGACACATGTACATATTGAGAATTTTTTTGAAATTTTTTTCGATGACTCTAACATTTCTCTTAATAATAATGTTTTCCATGTTGTCACGAATAGGCTTAATTATGCTGCAATGAGGATGTGGTTTTTGGTAAACCCACCAGGGAAAGCTACAGTACAAGTTCAGAATGTTGAGGAGTTTACAAGGTTATGAAACATTATGAAAATCTCATGCTTGGTTGAAACATAAAGTTCAGCTTTATTTTGAGTAGCATAAGAGTCAACCTTATCTCCAATTCCACATTTGAAATTTCATAATCTTCCTTTTTCTGTCTATAAACTACTTTTATTTCTTTTTATTTCAGTCAATATTTGATCGGATGCTCTGCAATAGATCTGCAACCTCTGATGAAGACAGTGGCTATACACTGGGTGGTTCTTCTCTGCCTGGTTCTGATCCCATTGAGGCATCTAGGAGAGGGTAATGTGCTCGTCCTGTGCTGCAAATCCATTTAAAATATTTATGAATCATTTTAGTTCTGTGATATCTGAAGCTAAAACAGAAGTTTAAATCAAGCTATTGCCAAATTAACATTATTTTTTTATTGATTTCATTGCAGCACTGCCTCTCCCTCAGGCATTAGAATCAACACCTTTCTTGTTTCTGGGCATTGCCTCTTCCTCACATTAATAGTGGAAATAATAGTGTGGAAGGTGATGAAGCAGCTAAGAGAGAGTATTAGTAAAGGAGAGAATGAAGGCTGACACCAAAAAAAGCCAAGGGGATTTAGATCTCATTAACCTGGTGAAATTGTTAATATTTGTGGGGGATAGATTAGTTTTTGTTGGGATGTTTAAGTAAATGTAATCGGTTGTACGATTTGTAATTTTTTCTTCAAATTAATGATATTTACAATTTGTAGTTTTATTTTAGATTTGACATTTGTGTGTTTTTTTTGTTGTTGTATCTATGCATTTTTTTTATGAATATTAGAGGAAGGAAATGGTAGAAAAATAATTAAATTTGAATCATTAATTTTAAATTAGATAATGTCTGTGGGGCCCACATATGGGGCCTACATAATTGATTAATAATTTTGCAAAATTGTAACATCTAAGGTAACACAGATTTGGTGTGATTTGGTGTTGTTGTATAGGTTTATCGTAACGAATATTGCTATGTTAGCTTAGGTGGTCGAAGTGTTACCTTAGACTCCAAAGGTTACATAGAACAAAACTATCCGAGCTAAGGTGTTACCTTAGCCTTTTTTTGGCCTTTGGTAACAGAATTTAGGGTCTAAGGTAACACAGTCGTAGTGTTACTGTATGTCATCTATGGCGTAGTGAAGTAAAAAACCTTAAATAAGACAAGGAATGTAACTGCAAGTAAAAAAGTACCTTAAACAAGATGCCATATATTTAAATAATGCATGGTAAATGGCTTATAAATTAATTACATTACATAAATCATGAACATAACATTATGCCATCTTGTCTGCATCCAAGAGGCCTTCAATTAATGGATGGTGGTGTCATAGGCAGAGTTTCGAGGCCACCGTTAGCATAAATTGCATCGTTCGCAAGAGCAGCAGCAAACAAATTTGCAGAGAAGTGGATATGAACAATGTCACAGAGCACCCAATTTTCAGACATGATCTGCCTGATGATCATGTTCACCAGCTCAAATATGTCAAAATTTTCATGAGGATGTAGCACCTGATGAACAGCTTTCTCACTATCACATTCAACAATGACAAATGTTTCTCCATGATCCCATGCCACTTTCAAACCATACTAGAGGGACCAAAGTACTGCAATGATTGGCACTGCTAACCCTATCATACTTCTACATCCCTGGATCCAATCCCCATTAGAATCACTTATAATGCACTCAACTGATGTCCTCATGTGAGACCTGAGAAAGTACCCTTATCATTGACCATAACAGTCCCTACAACTGGCTTGGTCCAAGTAGACATCTTTAGCAAATAAACTTAAAGTGATAAAAAGAACTTGTGTGTTTGTAATGCCAAAATCATGAACTTTAGACTACAATGTATATATAGTCTAAACTAGAATAAATGCATACACTCCCAATGTCTGAACCACCAAAGGGAGCATCAACTACTTTCATAAAAGTTTGATCAAGTTAAAAACTTGGGAAAATAATCAAACAGTCAAACAGTCAAAACCTTGGAAACTTTCATTTCCCAATACCACTCCATCAAAGAAATTATAAAATAGAAATAGTAACTGCAACCCAAGTAACTTAAACAATCACAACTTAAAAATAACTTTAAATGATGAAATTATAACTTAAATTGAACATAAATAACTACAACCCAAGTGCAGTTCTTAAAATAACTTTAAACCAATTTCATAAGTTTAGAAACCAACATTAAAAACATGAGTTCATAAAGACATTAACAAAAACAGATTATAACATAAATGGAATAACTAGGCGGCTTGATGGCTATCTTCAAATTCCTCCCGATTCATGATTCTCCGCGGATTGTTCTGCTCTACCACTGTTATAAGAAACTAGAAGAAACTATGAATTAGTCACAACTATCTAAATTATGTACAAGGTAAACACACAACATTTTTATCCAAAATTATGTGAAGTTCAGGAGAAGTTTGAATATTGGAGTTTTTGCATCAAGGGAGGATGTTAAGGGTTGATGCAAAAAATGTGTGTTAGTGAGTGGTTATTTAGTTACAAGTATATTAGTTATTTATTTGGAGAAGTTGTAGAATTTTCTGTTTAGTAGTGGCAGTTGTCTAGTTAGTTATTAAGCAGTTCATTAGAAGTTATCTATTTCCTATTTTAGAAGGGTAGTTAATGGTGAAAAGAAAGAATCTTAAGTCCTTTTAAAACTTTAAAATAAAACACAAGCCTATGAAATAGATAAAGAAAACAAAGACAATAGGAAATCAGTACAAGAACAACCATAGTATAAGAACAAGTTTTATACATGTAATATAGAAAAGGATTGAAATTGCATTATAAGTAATATGAACTTGGGAAAAGGAAACATACATCACATTATCATCATCATTGTCATCATGACTCAAGCGTATCATGACTGAAGTAATAAGAAAAGGATTGAAATTATACCTACATTTGAAGCCAATGGTTGCAAGTCTGCACCTTCATCATTGTCATCATGACTGAAGCGTATCCACGGAGAGCCAAGTCCCATATCTTCATACCAAATCTCAAGAACCTTCCCAAATGGCTTCTTTGTGGTGTGTATGTCATCTCTGGTCTCAGCCCCATTCTGAGCAAGGTAGATTGCCAATTGATTAGTAGAAGGAGGGACGTAGTTCACTTCAACCTTCACATTCTTGTCACTCCTTCATCTTTGGATTTGGTTTATCTCATACTTGTATTGTTCATCCCATTTTCCATAATAGGCCTAAAATACAAACCAGGTGTCCGTTTCAAGAATAACCAATGGCTTCTTCTCCTCCTATGCAAGCCTCAGCCCCAGCATCATGGCAAAACACATGATCCTCTTCTCAGATAACCCTGCCTGAGTATCTATTAGCATCCTCACAATCTTGCCCTTATCATCTCTGATAACAAGCCTCCACCCCAGTTTTGTTCCCATTGTGCAAGGGTTTATCCGTGTAATAACCATAAACATTTAGTTTAAAGTACCCAGACTTGGGAATATTCCAATGGCTTGTCATCTCTCTAATATTTTTTGGTGTTTTGTGTGTGCTAAAGTAGTTTAAAGTAGTGTAACTGATGAGTTATTTGTAACCTATATATTTATAATAGTAGTAAAATGAAAGAATATAGCTAATATGGAGAGACACATCTCCTCTACATTATATATTAATTTCCTAGGAGACTCTACATCTCCTCTAGCTTGTTAATTGTACCTGTACCAAAAAATACAACCTATAATGTGACTACAATTAATTGTTTCTGTCCCAAGGATATGATTATGTCTAGTAATTATGCAGTGCACAGTAATTGAGAAATTTGTATAGTAATTGAACTGCACTAGCTCTTAACTACACTAAATATATAAATACACACAACAGAAAGTCATCTGAGCTCACCAAATTTTGACATGAGAAGACCGTACTTCGTCCTCCAGCCTCTTCGTCTACAATTAATCATCCAATTAATTCAAGCGAACGAAAATCACAAAGTAACCTAGAAATTAAGATTCCGATTCTATATGTTAAGCAATATATGCCTACTTATGTTAAAATTCAAATCGATCAAGTAGATGATTTTTGGTTTTCAAGATATACTACAAGAAAAAATGAAGGATACAATGGTTTTTTACCGTTGTCTGATTCACTGAAGGATGCACTACAAGAGAAATTAATTGGATGATTAATTGTAGACGAAGAGGCTGGAGGACGAAGTATGGTCTTCTCATGTCAAAATTTGGTGAGCTCAGATGACTTTCTATAGTGTGTATTTATATATCTATTGTAGTTAAGAGCTAGTGTACATAGTAAAATTGCTATACAAATTTCTCAATTACTGTGCACTGCATAATTACTGGATAGAATCATAACCTTTGGGCAAAAACAATTAATTGTAGTCACATTATATGTTGTATTTTTTGATACAAGTACAATTAACTAGCTAGAGGAGATTTAGAGTCTCCAAGAAAATTAATATGTAATGTAGAGGAGACGTGTCTCTCCATATTAGCTATATCCTTTCATTTTACTACTATTATAAATATATAGGTTACTGATAACTCATCAGTCACACTACTTTGAACTACTTTAGCATACACAAAACACCAAGAAATATTAGAGAGATGGAAAGCCATTGGAATATTCCCAAGCCTAGAAACTTTAAACTGAATGTTCATGGTTGTTAAATATATAAACCCTTGCACAATGGGAACAAAACTGGGATAGTGGCTGTTATCAGACTTCTCCCGAACTTCACAGAATTTTGGATAAGAATGTTGTTTTTTTTACCTTGTGCATAATTTAGATACATGTGACTAATTTATACCTTTTTCTGGTTTCTTATAACAGTGGTAGAGCAGAACAATCCGGGGAGGATCATGAATCGGGAGGAATTTGGAGATAGCCATCAAGCCGCCTAGTTATTCCATTTATGTTATAATTTGTTTTTCTGTTAATGTCTTCATGAACTCATGTTTTTATGTTGGTTTCTGAACTTATGAAATTGGTTTAAAGTTATTTTAAGAACTACACTTAGGTTACAGTTATTTAAGTTCAATCTAAGTTATTGTTTTTAAGCAAGTTCAATTTAAGTTATAATTTCATCATTTAAACTTATTTTTTAAGTTTTGATTATTTAAGTTACTTGGTTGCAGTTACAATTTCTTATTTTCTGATTTCTTTGATGGAGTGGTATTGGAAAATGAAAGTTTTCAAGTTTTTGACTGTTTGATTAATTTTTTCAAGTTTTTGGCTTGATCAAGCTTTTATGAAAGTAGTTGATGCTCCCATTGGTGGTTCAGACATTGGGAGTGTATGCATTTACTCTAGTTTAGACTACATAAATATTGTAGTTTAAAGTTCATGATTTTGGCATTACAAACACACAAGTTACTTTTATCACTTTAAGTTTATTTGCTAAAGATGTCTACTTGGACCAAGCCAATTAATTGTAGGGACTGTTATGGTTAATTTTGAAGGTATCTTTCTCAGGTCTCACATAAGGGCATCAGTTGGGTGCATTATGAGAGATTCTAATAGGGATTGGATCCAGGGATGTAGAAGTATGATAGGGTTAGCAGTGCCAATCACTGTACTCTAGTCCCTCTGACATGGTTTGAAAATGGCATGGGATCATGGAGAAACATCAGTTATTGTTGAATGTGACATTGAGGAAGTTGTACATCATGTGCTACATCCTGATAAAACACTACACCATAGATTGGCTATGGCAACCATACTTGTTAAAAAGCGTTGCTATTTCTTGACAAGTTTTTACAAAATTAGACATATTGTAATGCTTTTCAAAACCGTTACAATTGAAGTGAAAAACAGTTACATATTGTAAAATTTTCTATCTATTGTAATGATTTTTAAGGCGTTGCTATACGGCGTTGCAATAGACATCACTGTCGGGCCTCAAAATTGGCGGGCTTGTTAAAATGTGTTGAAAAAAGTGAGCGGGCTTCTGAAAAATATCTTCCCGGGCTATTAAAATAACAAAACGAAAGAAAATAAAAATAAGACAGAAAGCACAGAGATAGAGACACAAAACACAGACACAAAAACACAAACACAAAACACAAAAGTAGATCTGGACAACTGAAGCTCTCGGAGAACACTCAACACTGAAGCTCTCGGAGAACACTGAACACTGAAGCTCTCGGAGAACACTGAACACTGAAGCACTGAAGGTAAATCTTCTTCCCAAATCGTACTTCACTTTATATGTCTGAACACTGCATGTTCAATCGAGTATGTATATATGTTAAATGGAGTGTGTATGTTCAATGCATGTTTAATCGAGCCTTTACTTAAGCTTTTAATTGAGCTTTTAATTGAGCTTATGAAAGTATGTATGTTAGTTCAATTTTTTCTATTTTGTTGGTTTGTGAATTTGGGGTTTTTCAAATTTAAGATTTTGTTGAGAATATTGATTTCAGAATTGAGATTTTATTGATGTTTATCATGTTTTAATTATTGTAATTAGAATTTTTGTGTTTATGATGTTTTATTTATTGAATTTATATGCTTGGATTTGTGTTTAGTTTAGAATTAAAGTACAGAGTTTATAATTTAGGAACAATATATATGCAGAGTACAGAGTTTAATTTATATGTTCTTAGTTGTCTATATGTGATTTTATGTAGAACATAAGGTGAATTGGATTGCAAAGATGAACTGGCTTTTACTTCCTAAATTCACTGAAGAATATAGTAATGGGGCGAAAGATTTTGTTTTGAATGGATTTGATAATTTCAGCCTAGGAAATGAATTGAAATGCCCCTGCAAAGACTGCGGTAATCGTTTTTGGCATTCCAAAGACGATGTGTTTGATCGTCTCATATTTAAGGGTCCTTGTCCATCACTTGTTGATTGGATATATGAAATTTCAACCCCCAAGTACGGAAAAAATGTAATTAGGTGGATTGTGGTAGGGGGTTTGGTTTAGGAAATGATTTTGATGAGATGATCAATAATACATACAAATATGGTTATGATCATAATGGAATGAATAATGAAACAAAATTATTTTATGAGCGTGTGGAGGAGGGGAAACAACCTTTATATCTGGGGTCTGAAAACTTTACTCGTTTAGGTTTTATAGTCTAGCTTTATGAATTGAAGTGCAAACATGGATTCACCGAATTTGCCTTTAGTGGTATTCTAGAGTTGATAAAGGAAGCCATCCCCGATATGAATCTCCCTCCATCTTTTAACGTAGCCAAAAAAATGATTAGAGACTTAAGACTTGATTACCAAAAGATACATGCATGTCCTAATGATTGCATGTTATATTGGGCTGAAAATGAAAATGACTGCAAAGTTTACGGAGTTTCAAGATGGAAAGAGTCAGATATTGTTTCTAAGAATCCAGTTGATAATGACCAAGGAAGAGAGTACAAGATCCCCGCAAAAGTAATGAGATACTTCCCGCTGAAACCAAGGCTGCAACGATTGTTCATATGTAAAGAGTATTCTAAACACATGACATGGCATTCCGTAGGATGAACGAGAGATGGCAAGTTAAGGCATCCAGTTGATGCCGAAGGTTGGAAGTCAATGGATGATAGATATCCTAATTTTGCGCAAGAAACTAGAAATGTTAGGTTAGGTTTAGCAGCAGATGGGTTTAATCCATATGGATCAATGAGCTCATCTCACAACACTTGGCCGATTGTTCTGGTTAATTATAATCTACCTCCTTCTTTGATTATGAAACCAGAAAATTTGATTTTATCAACAATAATCCCCAGACCTGTATACCCCGGTAATTATGAGATAGATGTGTATATGCAGCCCCTAATTGCTGAGTTGAAAGAATTGTGGGATGTAGGTGTAGAAACCTATGATGTCTAATATGGTAACACATTTAGTTTACGTGCGAGTCTCCTATGGACCATAAGTGATTTTCCTGGGTATGGAGTGTTATCAGGTTGGAGCACTAAGGGTAAGCTAGCTTGACCTGGATGCCACTACTGCACCTCTTCAACCTATCTGAAGCATAGTAAGAAAGTTGTTTATATGAACCATAGGAAATTCCTTCCTCCTGACCACAAGCTTAGGTCTGATAAGAGGAGATTCAACGGTGAAATAGAAAAAGATCTCTGTCCACCACCATTATCTGGAATGGACATTGAAGAGCTGTTATGTGGATATGAAAATGATTTTAGGAAGGGAAAGAAAAAGAAAAAAGCTGTAGACTGTCCCTGGAAAAAGAAGTCCATATTTTTTGAATTACCATATTGGAGTGGTAATTTGCTTAGACATAATCTCGATGTCATGCACATTGAGAAAAATGTTTGTGATAAAATATTAAGGACTTTATTAAATATTGGGGGGAAAACGAAAGATAATCTGAATGCTCGTCTAGATTTACAAGAAATGGGAATTCGTAAGGTTCTTCATCCTATAAAATCTGCTGATAAGAATCATTATGAATACAGTGCTGCTACTTTTGACATGACAAAAAAAGAAATGGAAAACTTCTGTTCAGTGTTGAAAAATGCTAGACTTCCATATGGATGTGCTTCTAATATCAGTCGGTGTGTGCACATGGGTGAAAGAAAAGTGTTTGGGTATAAAAGCCATGATGCACATTTTATTCTTCAATATTTGCTTCAATTTGCTGTGATAAAGACCTTAAAACCAGAGGTTGCAATACCTTTAATAAAGCTGGGTGCATTCTTCAGGGGGATATGTGGCAAAGTGATTAATTTGGAGGATGTTCATAAACTCCAAGAAGAAATCATTGAAATACTATGCGACCTTGAAACGATCTTTCCACCATCATTTTTCGATATTATGGTTCATCTGCCACTACACTTGTGTAAAGAACTAGAATTGGGAGGACCGGTACACCTTAGATGGATGTTCGGCATTGAACGATATTTATGTAGATTAAAATCCTATGTTCGTAACAGGAGCAAACCAGAAGGGAGCATGGCTGAAGGGTACTTGGTTGAAGAGTGCTTAACTTTTTGTTCAAGATTTTTAAGTGATAATGTCGAGAAAAAAACAGGGGAGCAGAAGTCAAATGTGGTGTATCCCATTGGTTCAAGGAGAAACAAGGGTGGAAGACCGGTAGATTTGGCAGATAAAGTATGGACTGATGCTCATTGGTACATTCTCTTTAACTGTGGTAACGTGGAAGTCGAGAAGCTAATTGAGTAAGTCCTCTTTATCTACTTCTTCTACAATTACAAATAGTCTATAGTAGTATTATGCAGTGAATGATGTATATTTTTGTTCATTAAATTGTAGAGAACATCATACCTTGTATGCTAATGGAAAGTCAAAGAGGTATGATAGAGAAAGAAAACACACAAAAGAATTCCATAACTGGTTGAAGGAGGAGGTTGAAAAGAAAAAGGAATGTCGTTCATTAGAATTATTGTATATGGCGAAAGGGCCTCAACGAGCAGCAAAAAAGTACACTGGTTACGTGATAATTGGGTTTCGATTTCATACAAAGAGAAGAGATGCAAGGTGTACGACACAAAATAGTGGTGTCTTTTTGACAGCCCTGACCACTAGCTTTGCCAGTTCTAAAGATCAAAACCCCATAGTCAGTGAAGTCAATTATTATGGAGCGATTGACGAGATCATTGAAGTCGATTACTGGGGAGCTTTGGCATTAGTTTTGTTCAAGTGCACTTGGTACCAAACGGATAAGGATTGTCATGGGCTGACAAGAGTAAATTTTAGTAAATTATGTCAGAAAGATTATTCATTTGTTCTAGCTAGACAAGTAGAACAAGTATTCTATATTCAGGATTGTACCGAAAATAATTTGTATTATGTTGTTAAGAAATCGCCAACGGAGCATAATGATCAAGAAGATGAAAATGATGCACTTGAAGATGTTTGTGGAACTACAATGCATGATGTTGAAGTAAACTTTGAACTGGAAAATCAAAGTGATGGTGTTAGTTGGTGTAGAGAAGATCTTCCGAGGCAACAAGTTCATGTTGATCAGTTAATTGAAGAGGAAGGATATGATCAAGACTCCGAATGAATAGACTTGATAATTCTACTGTCTCAGTTTATTTAGTTCAATATTTTCAACTGCATTCACTACTGGAAAAAGTGGTTAAATTCAACGGAATAAATTCAACAGATGATAAATTCAACCAGATCCCGTTGGTTTTATGGTCAATGTTCAATTTCAACGGAACAAACTCAACCGACGCTAAATGCAACAGAATAAAATCAACCGAAATCAAACTCAACAGCATCTCGTTGAATTTATTTATTACTTGCAAAATGTCCACCAAAAGTTAATTTCAACGGAATAAAATCAACCGAAATAAATTCAACAATAGCTCGTTGAATTCAACGGAATAAAATCAACGGAAATCAAATGCAACGGTATCTCGTTTAATTTACGTAATCATTTATTCCACTAACTGTAAAAGCTCCACCAAATAATAAATACAACGGAATAAAATCAACGGAAATCAAATGCAACAGTATCTCGTTTAATTTACTTAATCATTTATTCCACTAACTGAAAATCCACCGAATAATAAACACAACCGAATAAAATCAACGGAAATCAAATATAGTACGATTAGATATAATTAATTAGATATATTTTAACATCTGTACGATTGGATCGTCGATAAATGTTTTTTAAAAAATAGAAACAATAATCTGGGACAAAACACTAGTTTTGAGTTTCAGACAATATAGTAGTGTTCTACTAAGATCTCCAACTAAAATAATTTTTTATTTTTTGAAAATTTGGGAATATCATTATTTTAGATATATATTGACATCCGTACGGTTGGATCGTCAATAAATGTTTTTTAAAAAATAGAAACAATAATCTGGGATAAAGCACTAGTTGCTAGTTCTAGACAGTATAGTAGTGTTCTACTAAGATCTCCAACCAAATTAATTTTTTATTTTTTAAAAATTTGGGAATATCATTATTTAAGATATATATTGACATCCGTACGGTTGGATCTTCGATTAATGTTTTTTAAAAATAGAAATAATAATCTGGGACAAAGCAATAGTTACGAGTTCTTGACAATATAGTAGCGTTCTACTAAGATCTCCAACCAAATTAATTTTTTATTTTTTAAAAATCTGGGAATATCATTATTTTAGATATATATTGACATCCGTACAGTTGGATCGTCGATTAATGTTTTTTAAAAAATAGAAACAATAATCTGGGACAAAGCACTAGTTACGAGTTATTGACAATATCGTAGTGTTCTACTAAGATCTCCAACCAAATTAATTTTTTATTTTTTAAAAATTGGAAATATCATTATTTTAGATATATAATGACATCCGTATGGTTGGATCGTCAATAAATGTTTTTTAAAAAATAGAAACAATAATCTCGGACAAAGCACTAGTTGCTAGTTCTAGACAATATAGTAGGGTCCTACTAAGATCACCAACCAAATTAATTTTTTATTTTTTAAAAATTTCGGAATATCATTATTTAAAATATATATTGACATCCTTACGGTTGGATCTTCGATTAATGTTTTTTAAAAAATAGAAATAATAATCTGGGACAAAGCAATAGTTACGAGTTCTAGACAATATAGTAGCGTTCTACTAAGATCTCCAACCAAATTAATTTTTAATTTTTTAAAAATTTGGGAATATCATTATTTAAGATATATATTGACATCCGTACGGTTGGATCTTTGATTAATGTTTTTTAAAAAATAGAAATAATAATCTGGGACAAAGCACTAGTTACGAGTATTGGTCGATTTAGTAGTTTCTTACTAAGATCTCCAACAAAATTAATTTTTTAATTTTTTTTAAAAAATTGGAAACATCACTAAATTAGATATATCTTGACATCCGTACGGTTGGATCGTCGAGATATAAATTTAAAAAGAATAGAAACAGTAATTTGGGACAAAGCATTAGTTATAAATACCAGTCGATTTAGTAGTTTCCACCTATCCAACAAAACTAATTTTTATTTTTTAAATATTTAAAAAACTCATTAAATTATATAAACCCTGACATTCGTACGGTTGAATCGTTGAGAAATTGATATATTACTAGTTTTTAAAATATTTGAAAAATTTTAAGAAAATTATTTAAAATGCTTAAAATGTACTTTCATATTCTAAAAATATATTTTCCACACTCTGTAAATATATATATTTTCCATAAAATATATATTTCTAGGTATTTTAGACTCAAAACATAAGTCAAAAGATGAAATGGTTTTGATCCAAGGTGTATCGTATTTACTTCAATAAGTATCTTTATTTAATTTCCTCAATTTTATATAAATACTTCCACATGTTAGAAAAACTTGAAATTTGGAATTGGTCTTTTAAATGATATTTTTCATGCACAATTAAATTTTCGTAATTTATTGATAACTTTTTTCCGGAGACGAATTTTGAGTTGAAAAGCCCGTACATTGAAAAATCCAACGGTTAACCAAAGTTATGCGAAATTTGACCAAATTTTGAGGGAATATTTTTCTTAATATTTCAAAATGCTGGGCAAAATTTCATAAAATTTAGAGCATTTTTGATTTTATGTGTATTTATTTAATATATTAAGTAGTATCTTTTTTGTTGTTGGAATTGAAAATTAAAACATTATGTTGGAAACATGTGTCAAGGTGTTATTGGTTGACACCATAGCACATGGATTATCATCTCTTAAGCTATTTATAGCCCTTGATTAAAACCAAAGAAACACACATCCAACGATCTATATTTAAGTACATAAAAAAAAATCAAATCAATCCACCCACCCACAATTATCATCAGCATCAATGATCTCTCTCTCTTCGATATCTCTCTCTTCAGCTCTCTCACTGCCTCTCTAGTTTACACACACACATATACGAAGTTAATCTTCAAAAAATCATATCTTACCATTCGCTCATCCAAAATTAGTGATTTATATATGTATGTGTTCTACAAATCGAGCTCTATCCATTGATATATGTATCTTCAGATTTTGACCAAATAATTTTTTTGGTAAGTTTTTTAATTTAATTCGATTTTGAAGATTATAATGTTTTTGATGATTTTTTTTTTTGCAGGGTTGTAGCTTAGAGACGATTACAACATATATATTAATTTCATAATTTTCTGGCAATATTTATTTTGCCGGAATTTGGGTTAACCGGAATTGGAGTTGTAAAATTTTCTTCGAAATTTTGTTTTATATATAACATAGTCCGTTGCTTGGTGATGCTTGTATAATTATTTTGGATTTTTTAGATTTCATTTTATGTTGCCGGATAGTGTTTGGTTGACCGGAAATGGTGGAATAAATTTTGTTTGAAATTTCGTGTTGTTGTATATATAGATAGATGTATTGTGGTGTGTATATGTTATTTTCAATTTTTTTGGGCGTGTTTAAGATTTGTCGAATTTTGGATCCTGTACCGGAATCTGGGAATTAGCCGACAATGTTCATGTGTGTTCTTCTTGGAGACGTCAATTTTTTTTTAAATTGTAGTTCCTTAAATTCAACTGGATTCCGTTGAATTTAGCATATTAAATTCAACTGATTTATGTCGAATTTAAGTGGATAAAATCAACGAAAATTGGTTGATTATGGCAGAATTAAATTTAACGATTTACGGTTGATTATATTACTATTGGTGGGAAAATGAATTTTTGGTGAAATTCAAAATTGGAATTTCAAATTTTTTCGAAAATGCCCAAGGTCATTTTCAACGGAAAATGGTTGAAATTGGTGCCAACAAAATCAACGGGAAGTCGTTGAATTTAAGCTTAAATTCAACCGAAATGCTAATTTCAACAAGCTTATATACAACAGAAATGATTCGGTTGAATTTATGTTAAACTTAACGGAATCCTGTTGAAATAAGCTAAATTCAACAAAATTTTGCCCGTTGAATTTGCTTGAGTTGTGGACTAACCAGTTTTATGCTTTCATTTAATTTTAGGATGGGAGAGAAACATTTTTTTCTCAGGATTTTTCATAAGGGACAGTTCCTAAAAACCAAATTCCATTCTGGCACATGTATCAAAATTCCTGATGTTATGGAGCCTGACAGATTCTCCTACTCTGTTATTATGGAGTATGTCAAAGAAGCAGCTGGATACGCTGAAATAGGTGGGGTTTATGTGAAGAAAGCAGGAGGTGGCTGGAAACTAAACTAGTAAGTAATGATGCAGAAGCATGTGAGCTTGGTAATGGGTTAAAAGATGGTTCTATGTTAGACCTTTATATTGACACAGTTGTTGACAAGGCGATACATCCACTGAAGCAGTTGCAGTGTAATATACGTGGCTTTTTAATAATAATAATAATAATAATAATAATAATAATAATAATAATAATAATAATAATAATTTGAGTTTCTTAATTAGAGAATAATATTGTTTTATTGCATTTTTTTTTTATATTTGACACTCAGATTTCTAGTAGTAATAGGAGAGTTAAATATCTATATATTATACCCATATCATATCATGCGTAGTAATACAACCCTAAAATAGGTTTTAGGAGAGATAGAAAGTAGCCGCACGTTAGAAATCGGAGAAGCAGGAGGGAGAACTTGAGAGTGGTCATAGCCTCACAGGGTCACTTCATCGTTTAATTGTAAGCTACTAATCCCTTTCTGTATTTATTTATAATCTAATATTACTATGCACTACCACATCCATGTTTATATTTTAATCTAGTTACATCCTTATTTATGAATACATGTACTGGATCTATATGCCAGGGAGTAGTTTGATTATTAAGTTAATCGTATACATGCATGTACTTAGTTTAAATTATATATTGACGAAGCATATGGTGACATATGTCCTGTCTCGTGATGTGCTAATTCTTAGTTAGTTTTAGACTTTTAGTAACTCCTGGTTCTTTACTTTTTGATTGTTAAAAACTGATTCATTGCATCAAGTATTCATACATATGGTATTAATGATTATTTATTTAACATGCGTGCACTACCGGTGATGTCATTGAAGTCTAAGGTTTTAAGATTGTGCTGCAAGGAGAAACTAAGTTCCATTACTGTATTTAATTTTATTGTTTTAGTTACAGAGCCGTGCATTGGCAATGAGTCGAGACTAGACTGACTAGGCCTATTGTTTTTAGTACAAGGTGTTAATAAATTGAATGATATAAAAAATTTATTTTAATTATAAATTATATTTTGTAATTAGATCACGGGACGGGAGTTTAGAGTATAATTTGCGGATTTCATTAGTATTCTTAGTTGCTATTTTCGAGGTACGGATTCTCTCTCCTTTTATTCAGCGCTATTCTTAATTCTGAATTTTTATATCTAATTCGTTTTACCTTCAAATCTGTTTACTCTGTTTATATCTGATTTGATTATTTTGATTCAGAAAAATATTTTAAAAGAAATCTGTTTTGAAAAATATTTGAATACCTGTTCTGCGATTTTTAAAAAGATTATGTATTGAAATATCTGTTCGGAAATGCTTAAAATATCTGTTTGAAAATATTTGAAATATCTGTTTTACGTGATTTAAAAGATTTTGTGAAATATTTATTTTGAACCCTTAGCGATATAGGGTATACCGAGTTAACCAGCTGTAGGGGTACTACAGCCATGTCATTGCGGCACCAGTGACATGACACTTCCGTGGCAGTGTGATTGGTCACGGCGTATCCTTCTGATAGCTCAGGTGGGGAGCTTTTGCGCATTTTGATATTTGTTTCAGGATACGTGGATGCACCCAGATTTTGATTTGATTTGTGATTTGATTTGGCGGTGACGTTGTATATGCCGTACACGTTATCCGGTTTGTTGCATACATTACGGTACCCTATGATGTATGTATTTGTATCTGTATCTGTTCTGATCTCGGTATGAAATATCCTAAACCCTCGTTGTTTCAGCCATGCATATTTTTAAAATAAATGTTTTATTATAATTGTCAATTATACATATCTGTTTTCTGTTTTATAAATTGTATTCCAAATCCGTACTGGGCGTTTGGCTCATGCCGTATTCTTGTTCTGGCAGGTACTTAGGGGGATCTGGGACTGTGTGATGGAGAGCTACCCTTTATTCCGTTGCTTAGAACTTATGGAATTCAAGCATTATTTAGAATTGACTATTTATTTAGAGATTTGGTTTTCGTATTTATTGGTTTGAACTGTAATTTGGAGGTTTTTATTATTTGAAGATTATTAGACTGTTTAATCATTTATTTAGAGAATATTTTAGTGCTTTGTTCGCAGGTTTATGGATTATAAGTAATATTCCTTTCTATTTAGGGAAGGGGGTGTTACAAAGATGGTATCACATAGGGCAAAGGATTGTACAGTGTCACGTAACACTAGTGGAGGAGCAGGTGGTAGTGGTAGTGGCAATCAGCAGAATACTTCAGGCAGAGTGTTTGCTTTGACTGCTAATCAGGTAGCAGCTAATTCAGGTACCGTTTCAGGAACACTTCTTGTTGGTAGACGTGATGCTTATGTGTTATTTGATACTGGTTCGACTCATTCTGTTGTGTCTTTATCGTTTGTTCGTCATCTTGGTGTTGTGCCTTCATTACTATATCCTCGTATGTCTATTGCTACCGCGATGGGGAATTCTGTTATTATTTCTGATGTGTATCGAGAGTGTCCGATAGCTATTGGGGAGAGAAATTGTAAGGTTAACTTGCTTCCGATGGAGATGCATGACTTTGACATTATTCTGGGTATGGATTGGTTGAGTGAGCATCGAGCTACAATTGACTGTCAGGGGAAGAGCGTGCTCTTTGGAGATGCAGATAAACCAGAATTTGTATACTAGGGTTCTCAACCGAAAGGAGAGGTTAAAATGATTTCAGCTCTAAAGGCGAGTAAACTTTTGTCTAAGGGTTGTGATGGCATCGAGGATTATCCAGTTGTTAATGAGTTTGCAGATGTGTTTCCCGATGAACTACCAGGTTTGCCACCACAGAGAGAAGTGGAGTTTACTATTGAACTTGTTCCAGGTGCAGAGCCTATTTCTAAGGCGCCATACAGAATGGCACCACTAGAGTTGCAGGAATTGAAAGTGCAGTTGCAATAGATGTTGGATAGAGGATTTATCAGGCCAAGTGTGTCTCCATGGGGTGTTCCGGTATTGTTTGTGAAGAAAAAGGATGGCTCAATGAGATTGTGCATCGACTACAGGGAGTTGAATAAGGTGACTATCAGAAATAGGTATCCTTTGCCACACATTGATGACCTGTTTGATCAGTTACAAGGCGCGATATTCTTTTCGAAGATAGATTTGAGATCAGGTTATCACCAATTGCGAGTGAGGGAAGAAGATATTTCGAAGACTGCATTTCGTACTCGTTATGGTCATTATGAGTTTCTTGTGATGTCCTTTGGATTGACGAATGCACCAGCGGTGTTTATGGATTTGATGAATCGGGTCTTTCATGATTACTTGGATAAGTTTGTTGTGGTCTTCATTGATGATATCTTGATATACTCGAGGAGCAGGGAGGAGCATGAGGAGCATTTACGTATTGTGCTTGAGATCTTGAGGGAGAAGAGGTTATTTGTAAAATTTTCAAAGTGTGAGTTCTGGTTGGAGCAGGTGGCATTTTTGGGGCATATTGTGTCTTCTAGGGGAATTGAGTTGGATCCTGCGAAAGTCGAGGCTATCACTAACTGGCCGAGACCTAGCAATGTTACAGAGGTGAGGAGTTTCTTGGGCTTGGCAGGTTACTACAGGCGCTTTGTGGAAGGTTTCTCATCCATAGCTTTGCCAATGACTCAACTGATGAGAAAAGGTGTTAAGTTCGAGTGGAATGATGATCGTGAGCAGAGTTTCCAAGAGTTGAAGAAGAGGTTGGTGTCAGCTCCTATACTTGTGTTACCATCAGGGAGTGGAGGATTTCAGGTTTATAGTGATGCTTCTAAGAGAGGATTGGGGTGTGTTCTTATGCAGCATGGGAAGGTGATTTCTTACGCTTCTAGGCAGCTTAAACCTTATGAGGTAAATTATCCTACTCATGACTTGGAGTTAGCAGCAGTGGTATTTGCTTTGAAGATTTGGAGGCATTATTTGTATGGAGAGACTTGTGATATCTTCACTGATCATAAGAGTCTCAAGTACATTTTTACTCAGAAGGAGCTTAACATGAGGCAACGGAGATGGCTTGAACTTCTTAAGGATTATGATGCTAATATTCAGTACCATCCAGGGAAGGCGAATGTCGAGGCAGACGCTCTTAGTAGGAAGAACTTGGGGAGTGTTGCATCCCTCATTACTCAGCCGCGTCTTATTTCAGACATGGAGTGCTTTGGTATTGAGCTGTATGTTAGAGGATCAGATGGTAGCATTGCGAGTTTGAGAGTGGAACCAAATCTGGTTTCAAGGGTTAAGGAAGCTCAGAAGAATGATACAGGATTGGAAGGTATTAGATCAGAGGTGGCAAAAGGTAAGCAAAAATATTTTCGTGTTGATGATGAGGGTGTGATATGGTTGGGTAGTAAATTGTGTGTGCCCGCTGATGTGGCAATTCGTGAAGAGATTTTGACCGAGGCTCATAGCTCTTCATTCTCTATTCATCCAGGTTCCACCAAGATGTATAGAGATTTGAAGAAGCACTTTTGGTGGAGTGGAATGAAGGGAGACATAGCAGAGTTTGTGGGAAAATATCTTACATGTCAACAGGTGAAGATAGATCATCAGAGGCCTAGTGGATTGTTGTAGCAGTTGGATATTCCAGTTTGGAAGTGGGAGAACATTACTATGGATTTTGTGACTCATTTGCCGAGAACCTTTAGGAAGAATGATGTTATATGGGTGGTGGTTGATAGACTTACTAAGTCTGCTCATTTCTTGCCTATTAGAGAGACCACTCCTGTTCATGAGTTGGCAGAGATTTTTCAGCGGGATATTGTCATACGTCATGGTGTGCCTGTGTCGATAGTTTCTGACAGGGATACAAGGTTTACATCACGTTTTTGGAAGGGATTTCAGCAAGCTTGGGGTACGAGGCTTAATTTTAGTACTGCTTATCATCCGCAGACCGATGGACAGTCAGAGAGAACGATTCAGACATTGGAGGATATGCTGAGGGCTTGTGCTTTGGAGTGGACAGGTGATTGGGATAAGTATTTGTGTCTTGTTGAGTTCGCGTACAATAATAGCTGGCACGCAAGTATTGGTATGCCACCATTTGAGGCTTTGTATGGTAGGAGGTGTAGGGCACCATCTTGTTGGGATGAGGTTGGTGAGAGAGTCATTGAGGGACCAGAACTTGTTAGAGTCACCAATGAGAAGGTGGAGAAGGCAAAGGCAAGCTTGAAGGAGGCTCGGTCGCGTCAAAAGAGTGATCATGTGTTCTTGAAGGTGTCGCCTTGGAAAGGTGTTAAACGTTTTGGTATGAAAGGGAAGCTTAGTCCGAGATATGTTGGTCCTTTTGATGTTTTAGAAAAGGTGGGTGAAGTGTCTTATAGAGTTGCGTTGCCACCGCAGTTATCTCATGTCCATAATGTGTTTCATGTGTCCGTTTTGAGGGGCTACAAGTATCATCCACTTCATGTAGTTCAGTATCCGTTGCATAAGATTAGAGAGGATCTTTCTTGTGAGGAGGAAGCAGAAGCTATTTTAGATCGAGAGGAGCGAGTTTTGAGGAGGAATACTATACCGTTTGTGAAGGTTTTGTGGAAAAATCATCCCGAGCGAGAGGCTACTTGGGAACTAGAGGCATCTATTCGTGAGAGATATCCGCATTTATTCGATTCAGGTACGAGTTTTAGTTTCGTTAGATTCCGGGGACGGAATCCTTTTTAAGGGGGTATATATGTAATATACGTGACTTTTTAATAATAATAATAATAATAATAATAATAATAATAATAATAATAATAATAATAATTTGAGTTTCTTAATTAGAGAATAATATTGTTTTATTGCATTTTTTTTTTATATTTGACACTCAGATTTCTAGTAGTAATAGGAGAGTTAAATATCTATATATTATACCCATATCATATCATGCGTAGTAATACAACCCTAAAATAGGTTTTAGGAGAGATAGAAAGTAGCCGCACGTTAGAAATCGGAGAAGCAGGAGGGAGAACTTGAGAGTGGTCATAGCCTCACAGGGTCACTTCATCGTTTAATTGTAAGCTACTAATCCCTTTCTGTATTTATTTATAATCTAATATTACTATGCACTACCACATCCATGTTTATATTTTAATCTAGTTACATCCTTATTTATGAATACATGTACTGGATCTATATGCCAGGGAGTAGTTTGATTATTAAGTTAATCGTATACATGCATGTACTTAGTTTAAATTATATATTGACGATGCATATGGTGACATATGTCCTGTCTCGTGATGTGCTAATTCTTAGTTAGTTTTAGACTTTTAGTAACTCCTGGTTCTTTACTTTTTGATTGTTAAAAACTGAGTCATTGCATCAAGTATTCATACATATGGTATTAATGATTATTTATTTAACATGCGTGCACTACCGGTGATGTCATTGACGTCTAAGGTTTTAAGATTGTGCTGCAAGGAGAAACCAAGTTCCATTACTGTATTTAATTTTATTGTTTTAGTTACAGAGCCGTGCATTGGCAATGAGTCGAGACTAGACTGACTAGGCCTATTGTTTTTAGTACAAGGTGTTAATAAATTTTTATTTTTTTTTTTGACAAAACAAGGTGTTAATAAATTGAATGATATAAAAAATTTATTTTAATTATAAATTATATTTTGTAATTAGATCACGGGACGGGAGTTTAGAGTATAATTTGCGGATTTCGTTAGTATTCTTAGGTGCTATTTTCGAGGTACGGATTCTCTCTCCTTTTATTCAGCGCTATTCTTAATTCTGAATTTTTATATCTAATTCGTTTTACCTTCAAATCTGTTTACTCTGTTTATATCTGATTTGACTATTTTGATTCAGAAAAATATTTTAAAAGAAATCTGTTTTGAAAAATATTTGAATACCTGTTCTGCGATTTTTAAAAAGATTCTGTATTGAAATATCTGTTCGGAAATGCTTAAAATATCTGTTTGAAAATATTTGAAATATCTGTTTTACGTGATTTAAAAGATTTTGTGAAATATTTATTTTGAACCCTTAGCGATATAGGGTATACCGAGTTAACCAGCTGTAGGGGTACTACAGCCATGTCATTGCGGCACCAGTGACATGACACTTCCGTGGCAGTGTGATTGGTCACGGCGTATCCTTCTGATAGCTCAGGTGGCGAGCTTTTGCGTATTTTGATATTTGTTTCAGGATACGTGGGTGCACCCAGATTTTGATTTGATTTGGCGGTGACGTTGTATATGCCGTACACGTTATCCGGTTTGTTGCATACATTACGGTACCCTATGATGTATGTATTTGTATCTGTATCTGTTCTGATCTCGGTATGAAATATCCTAAACCCTCGTTGCTTCAGCCATGCATATTTTTAAAATAAATGTTTTATTATAATTGTCAATTATATATATCTGTTTTCTGTTTTATAAATTGTATTCCAAATCCGTACTGGGCCTTTGGCTCATGCCGTATTCTTGTTCTGGCAGGTACTTAGGGGGATTTGGGACTGTGTGATGGAAAGCTACCCTTTATTCCGTTGCTTAGGACTTATGGAATTCAAGCATTATTTAGAATTGACTATTTATTTAGAGATTTGGTTTTCGTATTTATTGGTTTGAACTGTAATTTGGAGGTTTTTATTATTTGAAGATTATTAGACTGTTTAATCATTTATTTAGAGAATATTTTAGTGCTCTGTTTGCAGGTTTATGGATTATAAGTAATATTCCTTTCCATTTAGGGAAGGGGGTGTTACATGCAGCCACATGTAATTGTAAGGCCAAGGACAAGTTTTTTTGAAGGTAAACCTTAACTAAGAGCCTTAATTTGAAGATATTATTCTAATAGTAAGGCCAAGGCTAAGGACAAGTTTTTTTGATGTTGTCCTGGTTTTTTTCATGATATTATTGTAGGTGAAGATCTTCAAGTGAAGCGAAAGTATGTCACAATACAAACCCTTCAGCATGAACTAAAGGATAAGAAGAAACCAAATCAGCATGACCAGGAGCTGATTGTAGGAGCAGGTGGAGCAGAAATTGGTGGACATGACAAGCGTGTGTCAAAAAATAATGAATTTAAAGGAAACAAAAAGAAGAAAGTGGGAGGAAATGAAAAGGGCATTGGAGAACCAAAGTTGAAACATCAGCCTGCTAGTCTCGAAACCGGAAATATTTCTAATGTTAATAAAAAGAAAACACTTGAAGAGGAATGGGCTGATAATGATATGGGGTATGTTTCTGGACATGATAGCCTTTCAGTTAGTGAGGATAAGCAAGAACAAAGGGAACCGAAAATGTTGGAGCAACGGAAGTCAGCAACAGAAATTGTTGGACATGAAGGGGTAACTTATAATATATAAAATGATATTTGTATGCATTAGAATAATGTCATTATACTTTTTGGAGCTTGTTATAATTTGCATCTCAACTTCAGGTTAATATTATCCCAGTGGAAGAAATGAGAAAGAAGAGAATCGAGGAAAATAAGCAGCGCATTCATGAACGTGGGTTGAAGCAGCTGTCAGATGGTCTAACAACTGGGATTTCAGAAAAGAAAAAAAAAGTAGTTGTGGAAGAAATGTCTGAGCAAGAAACTGATAGGGAGTACGTTTGCGAAGATGATATCCTTCCAACTAGTGAGGATGACCAAGAACCAGTTGCCCCTAATGTACATTATTATTTGTTTAGTAAGGAATACATAACATTATTTATTTGAACTGATAATACAAAAGTCCCAAGAATCGTAAAAATCATTAAAACCAAATTTCTTTATATAGAGGAAGAAGAAAGTTGAAAAGAGGAAGGCTGGGCACGGGCCAACAACTCGTTCAAAAACAGCATATGCTCTCCTTGGTACAGAGGTATATGTTTTTATTTTCATTTTCTATACTTTTATTTTCATTTTCTGTATTTATATGTTTATTTTTTGGCATTCTTTTACTAGCCTGCTGATGGAGAGATTTTACCACCTCCCCCGCCACTGCCAACTAATATCGAACAATTGAAACAAATACAAAAGGCATATACTAATAATGCAATTGGTTCGATGGCGTCATATCTGGAAATGCAAAAACGTAAAAGGGATCGGGAAGTGGCCGAAAAAGAAAAGATAAATGAGGTGAATGTGGTGAATGATGAAGCAATTAATGAGAATCTCGGTAACACAATTACTGTAACAAGTATGACTTACGATCAAATGTGGTGAAGCAATTTATTTGTCTATTTATATGGAAATGTGGTGAATTAATGAAGCAATTTATTTGTGTATTTTGATAGATGAACCTAAGATCAAACGGAAGAAAGGACCTATGAAAATGAATGCAGTCTTTACAAGGAGACTAGATGAAAGACCAACTCTGACCTTGAATCATGAATTGCAGCCGGTTTCTGAAAGCCGCAAAATAATAGCTGAATTTAGCAGTTTTTTGGGGGTAGTAGCAAGAGAATGTGTGCCACTTGATTTTCATAGTTGGATTCAAGTTCCTGAAGAACAAAAAAATGGGTTGTGGGAATTTATCAAGGTAAAAACCATCTCGTCGTGTTTTTTTATTCCAAAACTTGTTTAATTTGTGGTATGAACAAGAGGCTTGTTTAATTATACTATAATTATAATTAATTTATTTATTTTTCAGACAAAATATATCATTCCCGAGGAGGCTAAAGATTGGGTGTTGAAGGGTATTTGTGAAAATTGGAGAGTGTACAAAAGTCGATTCAAGGCGCAGTATTATTCCAAATATGAAACTGATGAGGAACGGATAAGGAACAGGTCTCAAAGGGTTCCATTAGAACAATTCAAGATGTTGCTGCAGTATTGGGGTGATGAAGATGTGAAGAAAAATGCTGAAACAAATGCTAATAATCGCAAACAAATTAAAGACAAACACAATGCAGGTCGTACTAGTTTTGCGCAGATCCGTAACGACATGGTATGCTAATTTTGAATCTTAATAACTATGTATTTTAATAAATAGCATACTATTGTGAAAACTTATCAATTACTAACATAATTTCTTTTCTTGTTTCACTCTATTTATTTTATGCTAGAAAAAGAAAAAGGCAATGCCCGAAACACCCACAAAGAATGAATTATATCCTAAAACCCGCAAGGATTGCGAAAATCAGGTAAATAATAGTATTTTTAGGTATCTACTTGTTCGCTAGTTCTGAAATATATAATATGCATTTGGGATAATTTGATAATATATCAATTAATTTTAGGAAACTGTTGATGGTTCCACTGGTGAACTGACTGAAACAAACCATGGTGAGACCTGTGTAGAACTTGAATTTGCAACACATGGCCCAAACTGGCTTGTTGGCAGAAGTGGCATTACCAGGAGGACAAAGAAATATTTGGCAACCAAGAAAAATGACAGCAAGGAAGAACTGGGAAGGATACGAGAAGAACTTTCTGCTGAAATGGAGGAGAAAATGAACCAGAAACTGAAAAGAATTCTGGGGAAAATAACCGAGGGGAATCCCACTTTGAAAATCAATGTTGAAGAATTGTGTGATGAATCTATCGAGGATGGAGATAAGGCAGATTAAGAAGATGCAGATGCTTGACTTGGAGAATTTTCATTTAATTTATATCTAAGCTTTTGGTGAACATTGTAAACCTTAATTGCATGTACCACGTCTATGTCGTCGTTTGATTACATTTAGTCGTTAGACATTGAATGGCTATGTTGACAATGTAGTCCGAATGATTTTGGTACTTCTTTTGGGCAGGTGATAGTGATGTACCAAGGTAGTCTTTTGGATATTTGGTGTGTATGAAATACCATGTTAATGGTGGATTTCTCTATGAACAAATGGGTAATGTCCATTTTTTTTAAAAAAAAGCATTGCTATTGCCTCATAATGTGTTGCCATTTATTGTTAATTCCTTACTAAAAGCATTGCTATTGCCTCATGATGTGTTGCCATTTATTATTAATTACTTACTAAAAGCATTGCTATTAAACAGAAATTTGTTGCCATTGCCACCTTAAACGTTGCAATAAATATCCAAAACAGGGTTGCTATGACCTATTGCAATGAATTTAAATTGTTGTTATAGAGTGGAAAACGTTGCTATAACAAGCATTTGCAATGACATTAAAGAATTGCTATATGGTACTATATTCGTTGCTATAGGGACCTATTGCAACCCAAGCAAAGTTAACGCCCAATTTTTGCAAAAGCATTGCCATAGAATCAATGACAATGGTATTAGGCCCTTTAGCAACAATTTTAAGGTGTTGCTATAGGCAATATATGGTGTAGTGAAACTTTTGACATGTTTGAGTTGGTGAACATGATCAGGTAGATCATGTCTGAAAATTGGGTGCTCTGTGACATGACGGAAACTCTGCCTGTGATACCACCATCCATTGAAGGCCTCTCATATGCAGACAAGATGGCATAATGTTATGTTCATGATTTATGTAATGACATTAATTTATAAGCCAAGTACCATGCATTATTTAAATAAATGGCTTCTTGTTTAAGGTAATTTTTTACTTGCAGTTACATTCTTGGTCTTACTGTTTTTTACCTGCTTGTGTACAGTTTCTTGGTGGCTGTTCTGTTTGTTGATGTTTGGTATTGGTATGGCCTTTGATAGATTTTCAGGCAGGGGGTTAGCCTTCTTTCACTTGGTATTTTTTTTTATTCTGCTGTAAATCAGACAACAGTTCTTAAACAACAAAAGGCATGTGTGAAAGGTAAACAACTCAGAGTGCACAAACCATTGTGTGTTAGGTACCATTCACACAACATTATACAAATACTGTTGTGTAAATACTTGTGTAAATACTTGTGTAAATACTTTTTAAACGACTCGGACAGAAAACACTTGTCTACGTTATGTAAATCGACTGAAATTAGACAACACTACATTCACAAAGACTTGTCTAACTCTATCTGATAGACAATGGTTTTGAAACTATTGTAAGGTTTGTGGTTAGACAATACAATTTTTAGGCTCAATCCGAAACCGTTGTCTGATAATACTGGGCAACAGTTTTTGACCGAGCATAAGTGTTCTCTGTTTCAGTTTTTCTTGTAGTGTCATAATTAAAAATTATATTAAATATACATAATTTAATTATGCAATATCCATGTGGGTTTTCCGTTATGAAAATAGGGTATATAAATATGAAATTTTAATTGTTTAAGATAAGGTATGTTGAACCGTAATTAAAAAATTGTTGAATAAATATATTATATAATTCTTAATTGTCCTCCAGTACCAAATTAATTAGGGTATAGAAATATAAAATAATATTAATTTAACATCATTTTCTTAATTACATCATTGTAAATTATTTTATATATTTGGATTTAACACAAGTAAAACTATTACTCAACAGATGATGTTGAACTTAAGTTACATATATGTTGTGCACCCGTTTAAAAAAACAATTTTTTGGTAAAAAAATGTTGCAAATATGTTTCTAACAATTATAAAATGTTATAAATATGTTTTCATTTTCAATTATATGTTATTCAATAAAATTTTAATTATTATTTAATTAATGATGTTGAATCGAAGTAATACATATATTGATCAAAAAAAATTACAAATTTATATTAAAAAAAGTTTTTACAGAATTTAGCCCTTTAAATATATGTAAGAAAACAAGACTAGTTAGGACGTATTATTAATAACTTAAACATGGGTTGCAAAACTGAATTAAGCAGCTACCACAACAACAGACTTAATTAAAACCCTAATCACAAACAAGTACATATGCATTATTAATTAGGTGGAAAATCGTAAAATAGTTACGCCAAATATATGTTCGCGAAAATGCTAGGCAAATTTAGATGGTGTCCTAGCTTCTTAGAGATATATATATATAGTAATGGGCTAGGTGACCATTAATCTAAACATTGATAGAATATATTTAAACATAATTTTTATGCAAAATTAATTTAAAATCAAAATTATTTTTTCTACAAGTACATATGTAAATACCCTCGTTTTGTTAGCAAATAAAATGGGTAAATAACCCATTTCATGCATTAGTCTCAATTTCTTTTTAAAAATTTGCATTTTCACAATTTGACACTATAGTTTTTTTTTATTTTGACCTTTTTTTTTATCCATTCTCGCCTAAATCAGATTAATCACGATTTTTGTAAAAACCATTTAATGACCAATTAATAAGTTCTCTGAGCCCCTTTTTAGAATACTAGCTAGTTACACCTTAAGAAATTGTATTAAATATTTAATATTAACGAAAAGTAATTAGAAATATGAGAGGAAAATATGTATTTAAGTATTAAATAAAAACTTGAGCACACTCATTTATACTTATATTTAGATCACAAGTATAATTTAAATGGGGTTAAGAAAGTGAGGACGTAAAACTAATTAATACTGCGATCTGCAAGATAAAAGGGGAGAAGGCACTACAGGAGCCAATTACACAGCTGAGCAACTGGAGCACGTACCACAAACAGTGGACTGAGGAGGCCAGGGTGCCTGAGGAGGAGGCATGCATGGTACCGGAATCCAAGGCTACTGGAGTTATGAAAATAGTGGATGAAGTTATGAATATTGCAAAATTCATTGATAAATAATTAATTAATCATCCCAAATGTTAACTCCAGAGGCATTTAACTCCTGTATGAATCGATCAATCTCATCAAAACTTGGCATCTCATCAAAATTTGGATTGGAACCATTATTGCCTTCTCCGAGGTTGACAGCATTTTCAAAACCATCATTGTTGAAAATTGTGTTAACACTATTATTTCCGGAGTGGTTGAAGGCATCATGATTTTGAACTTGCACGGGTGCGATAGTGTTTGAAATTGCAGTATTGAATGTTTGTCCTTCCATGACATTGCTCAGTGGTGCTGCGGGGAACACAGCTGGCATAACTGGAGTAGCCGTTTTCTCCATGTTCAAAGATTGCATTTTGTATTTTCTATATTTCTGCAGTGATCATGAAATTTATTTAGTATTCAATGTGATGTAAATACAGTAAGCATGTGAAAATTCTTTGTAATAATAGCATTATATATAGATAGGGACTGGCCAAATCAGAAAAAAAAATAAACATGCATGCATATTCGATTAGTCCATCTAACAAGATTTTGAAGATGAAAGTGAAAGTACTACCCAAACCAATTGAGGAAATAAATTTTTGTATAATATATTTGAAGAATATACATGTACCTGAAAATGACTATAAACATGACGAGTTGTCATGTTAGGCTCATTCATTAATCTTAAAATTGTCCTCGGCTTAGCTCCTGCTTCCAACACAGATTAGTTGACAATCTTCCTTTTACAAGTATATATTGAAATAAATTCTAAAAAGGAAATTCATAACAAAACTACTACAAATTACCATCACCAAGAATGTTTAATGCTCGCAAGAACTTCATGTGACGATGATGAGTCCAAGTCAAGCGTGGCTTCTTAGACCTATGAGCATTCTCCTTCCCAGTGTCATTTAGAGAATTTGAAGTTTCTGCAATCTGATTCTTTTTTATTTTCATATTTTTCTTATGGGTATCACTACTAGGATTGTAATCTCTCTCAATATCAATGTAATTGGTCTTGTCAAACAAAGAAGGCATGTGTCCAGTCACTCGAGGGATATGATGCCATAGCATTGAAATATCACGATGGCATAGTGGCTTTGAGAAAAAGTAGCACACCCCTTTGGCTAGAGCCTCACTTACTAAATCTGTTGTTAAATCTTTAGCCATCACTGCATATATAATAGCTAATCAATTTTGACTATATTATGAAAATAAAAAGGGGGGAAAATGAAATATGACAAGTCATTTGTAATAGTAAATTGATTGACTTACAAATGATTGGGACAATCATGCCTTGATCATGAAGTTTTTCCACAAACTCGAATATGCCAATGTCTTTCATGTCAATATCAGCAATTACAATATCATAGTAGTTGTTCCGTTCTTGAAACATTGACAATGCCGTTCTTGCTGATTCTGTAGTGGTCACTGAAATCAACAAGAGACAAGCTATTAAGTGTAGGTAGTAAATTAAAGATTTGTTTTTAAGCCACATAATATATTGATTAATGATAAATATAATATATGGCAGTAAACATAATATATGTTTTTCTTTAGTGTCTAATAATCTATGCATGATTTCAACATAATAAAATAAGAGAATAGCTAACATCCACCAAATTTGTTCTAATTGGAATGGATGAATGGAAATTTTAGATACAAATTTGGTTTGGTTTTCACTTTAAAGACTCCAACGAATAAAAGGTTGAATTTAGTAATATTCATACCAGACTGAACTCAACCTAAAACTTAAAAAAACTCAAATCATAGATCATTATTTATTTTAGTTGATTTTCAAAAAATGATATTATAAACACATCATACAGTCAATCATTTTGGGGTACAAAATTTGCCAATTAAACACTAGGTCTATAATTCAAAAACTAGAGGTGCTAAAATTCATTTGAGAGGCCACATACAAATTAAAACTAAGTTCTCCGAAGAATAATAAAAAAAAATATTGTATTTAAGTTATCATAAACAAATCAAAGTTGTTCTACATCAAAAAATGATAAAAGGATAGCCATCTGAAATTAATAATTAAATTTTAGTAATAATTTTATAGAATTTTTAAAATGAGTATTCAATCTAGAAAATAAAAATGAGTAGTTATATACACATTTGTTATGTAAAATTCAGAACATATATTACAATAAATATATCAACATGTGGTTATTTTGTGAAACAGATAGCACAATACACATCTAACTAATAAACTATCTGTATAGATCACTAACACCTACATCTAACTATTAAGTTATCTGAATAGATCACTAATATCAGGTACGATGGTCTTTATTAACATGGACACATCACAAAAACGCACAGAATTTCATAAATAAGTCAAGATCCTGATTATGGCAAAATCATGACATGATAAAACATAATAAAAGATAAAATATATGAACTTCTGAATTTTGGAACATTGATAAACTAGAATATTAATGTATGTGCAAGGAAAAGTATTCCTAGAAACATGTTCTAATATATATATATAATAGATCATTACCTTTGTAAAATTGATGTTCAAATTGAGATGCAAGGGACATTAGAGAGGTTGAGTCACGATCAACCAACAAAATATTCACAAACTTGGCTACACAAGATCCCACGTCACTACAAGAAAATCGTAATCAGACAACACTCATCAGACAACGCTCGGACGAAAAAGCATTGTTTGGAATTAAGAGACAACAATTTTTTTGTAACTTCAGAAAAGTATTGTGTCATCCAGGTACCTACAACGGTTTAAAAACGTTGTCTAGTAAATTGATTCAGACAACGGCTTTTGAAATGTGGTGTTGTAAAGACGAGTAAGGTTGCACAACTGTTTTTACGAACATTGTCTGATCTATTTTGAGACAATGTTTATAAACCGTTGTATGATTCACACAACTGTTTTCATATACCATTGTGTTATTACAATTCATACAACGGAATCATTAACCGTTGTTAAATCGTGTTTTGATGAGACAACGGTTTTTATGAAACCGTTGTCTAAACTACAAAAATTTTGAATAGAATTTGGTGGGAAATAATGAAATATTTGGTGGGAATAATGAAATAATTTGAATTGAATTTGGTGGGAAATAATGAAAATAATCAGACAACGGTTTTCTTACAAAAAATGTTGTGTTATATTAAGCACAACAACAGTTTTTCATAAAAAAAACCGTTGTTTAATGTTCATAAAAAAAACCGTTGTTTAATATTAAGCATTTTTGCTACGTTTTAGTTAAAATCTCGTACAACCCGACCTTTTTATTTTTTGATTATTTTTTCCCAACACTAGAATGAGTGTTTATTAACTTTCATACGGTTCGATCGTCAAAGAAATCATTCAAAAAAATCATTCAGCGAATCTGGATCGTGCCTCGTTATAGGAAGTAGCATTTTTGCTACGTTTTTGTTAAAATCTCGTACAACCTGACCTTTTTATTTTTTGATTATTTTTTCCCAACACTAGAATGAGTGTTTATTAACTTTCGTACGGTTTGATCGTCGAAGAAATCATTCAAAAAAATCATTCAGCGAATCTGGATCGTGCCTCGTTATAGGAAGTAGCATTTTTGCTACGTTTTTGTTAAAATCTCGTACAACCCGACCTTTTTATTTTTTGATTATTTTTTCCCAACACTAGAATGAGTGTTTGTTAACTTTTGTACGCTTTGATCGTTGAAGAAATCAATCAAAAAAATTATTCAGTAAATCTGGATAGTGCCTCGTTATAGGAAGTAGAACTTTTGCTACGTTTTTGTTAAAATCTCGTACAACCCGACTTTTTTATTTTTTGATTATTTTTTCCCAACACTAGAATGAGTGTTTGTTAACTTTCGTACGGTTCGATCGTCGAAGAAATCAATCAAAAAAATTATTCAGTGAATCTGGATAGTGCCTCGTTATAGGAAGTAGAACATTTGCTACGTTTTTTATAAAATCTCTTACAACTCGACTTTTTTATTTTTTGATTGTTTTTTCCCAACACTAGAATGAGTGTTTGTTAACTTTTGTACGGTTGGATCGTCGAAGAAATCAATCAAAAAAATTATGCAGTGAATCTGGATCGTGCCTCGTTATAGGAAGTAGAACTTTTGCTACGTTTTTGTTAAAATCTCGTACAACCCGACCTTTTTATTTTTTGATTATTTTTTCCCAACACTAGAATGAGTGTTTGTTAACTTTCGTACGGTTCGATCGTCGAAGAAATCAATCAAAAAAATTATTCAGTGAATCTGGATGGTGCCTCGTTATAGGAAGTAGAACTTTTGCTACGTTTTTGTTAAAATCTCTTACAACCTGACTTTTTTATTTTTTGATTATTTTTTCCCAACACTAGAATGAGTGTTTATTAACTTTCGTACGGTTGGATCGTTGAAGAAATCAATCAAAAAAATTATTCAGTGAATCTGGATCGTGCCTCGTTATAGGAAGTAGCACTTTTGCTACGTTTTTGTTAAAATCTCGTACAACCCGACCTTTTCATTTTTTGATTATTTTTTCCCAACACTAGAATGAGTGTTTGTTAACTTTCGTATGGTTCGATCGTCGAAGAAATCAATCAAAAAAATTATTCAGTGAATCTGGATAGTGCCTCGTTATAGGAAGTAGAACTTTTGCTACATTTTTGTTAAAATCTCTTACAACCCGACTTTTTTATTTTTTGATTATTTTTTCCCAACACTAGAATGAGTGTCTATTAACTTTCGTACGGTTCGATCGTCGAAAAAATCGTTCAAAAAAATTATTCAGTGAATCTGGATCGTGACTCGTTATAGGATGTAGCACTTTTGCTAAGTTTTTGTTAAACTCTCGTTAATTTGGACAAAGCACTAGATAGAAGTATAGTCAATATAGTATTGACCTTCTAAGATATCCAACCAAATTAATTTTTTATTTTTTGAAAAAGTAGGAATATCATTAAATTAGATATATCTTGACATCCGTACGGTTGGATCGTCGAGAAATATATTTTAAAAAATAGAAACAATAATATGGGACAGAGCACTAGTTATGAGTATTAGTCAATATAGTAGTGATCTACTAAGAAATCCAACTAAATAAATTTTTTATTTTTTTGAAAATTTGGGAATATCATTAAATTAGATATTTATTGACATCTGTGCAGTTGGATCGTCGGATAAATATTTACTACTTTTTTGTTAAAACGTTTACTACGTTTTTGTTAAAATCTTGTTAAATTTTGTTATGGCCAAAAATTAGAAAATTTAATATTATATATAAGTCTCGCCCCGATTGTACATAATATTTTTTTAAAAAAATTTACAAGACAAATTTATTATTTGAATCATAATATTATATATAAGTACATGCGTATATGTAACATTTAAAATTTTAAAATTGAAATCAAATAAATTCTTGATAAAAATAAAATGAAATTAAAAATTTTACCAAAATATTTTAATAGAATAAAAAAAATAGAACATAACATAGAAAAATGTAAAATGTTGAAGGCGCACAGATTTCCCCCTTAACCAAAATTTTCAGTTTTTCATTTCCCCCTTCCCCCCTTTATCCCCTTATCTCCCCCAAACTTTTCTCTTGACCACATATTCTAAACTTTACTCTTATTCTCTGATACACAGATTTTCCTCTGTAATTATAAGCTTTTCTATACTTCATCTATTACAATCTTCATCTCTAACTGGTAATTAGGGTTTTTCAATCGATTTCTTCACTTCGAAACTAGTATTTCCTCAAAAATGGAAACAAGAAAAGGAACTTGTGAATGACAGAGGAAGACCTCCTCTTGGGTTTCAGGTTTGAAGGTTTCGAGTCACCTACCTGGATCTGGCCCAAGTCTTTTTTTTTATATCTTTCTTAATTGTTTCTTCCAGAAATTCTTATCACTAATTATGTAATGAGTCCGTACTCTTCATTGAATACACTTTAATTTATTTTTTGCACGTGCAGGACTTTATCCGAGTCATTGCTAAGGGAGGATGATGTGCAGGACTTTATCCGAGTCATTGATGGAAGGGTCTGAGAAAATGGCTGGTAATTCATCTATTGTTATTTTTATTTGATTTGGGTTCTGTGTATTTGATGTGTAATTCTTGATTGTTCAAGAATAATCAAATGTTGTTAGTTCATATTTGTTCTTTTATCTATCGATTTATATTTTTTACTGTTACTGGTAGTATTTTGAATCAGATGGCGTGTTGAAGAAAGGTTGGATATCTTGCACTTGACGGAGAAACTAATGGAAGAAAGGCCAGTCAAATACCCTCACATTGGATTCTTGCTTTTTAGAATCTTTTTTGTTTTTTCATAGTTATTGATTTCATATTGGCCTGAAAGCAGCTAAAATGCATTGTTTGGTAACAAGTAAAATGTTTAATTTGTGATGTTCGTATAAGTATATTCATATAAGTTCCTGATTGCTTGTAGCTTATGTTTCCAGCAAATTAGACGAGCGAGACTAGTTAATTGAGAGGCATTCAACTGTCTTTTTCTCATCAACGTGTGAGCCCATGTAGATACATATTAAAAAGCTCATACGTACGAGTTTGAAAACAATCCGGACTTTGATCTTGTATGTGTAAAATGTGGCTATGTTAGAAGCAAAAAACAGCTACTGCTATTTAATATACCTAGAATTTATGCATCACACACTTTATGTTCTGCTGGTGCTTTACTTAATCTAGATTTATTGTTCTCTGTTATATGTAGGTTTTTATTTGATGAAAGCTGTGCTGACTACAAGTACTATGAGTTTCGGCTTGGTGTTGAGGAGAAAGCCTTGTCACAATCTGCAGAACAACGAACATCACGAAGTGGTCTGTGCATCATTTTCTATATACACTTCTTTTTTATTTCACATCATACAGGAGGTGTACATTTAAATTTAGTGGAAGCATTACTTTTTTACTTCCGAGAATGCATTCCTGTAGTGATCAAATGTCCATTTTGATTTGACTTCAGTTCTGTACTGTGCTCTTTACTCTGTGTTTGTTAGATTGACGGTTCTGATTGGGTGTTTTTGTCATATCCCAACTTTTATATCTTAAAATTATATGATGTTAACATGTAAGAACCTTGTGCTGCAGGTTATGCTAGCCCTGCAACTCCTAGTACCACTGTACTTCAGAAATCACATCAACAGCAATTGAATTATCAAATCCCTGCATCTGCTTTATATGAAGCTCCTGAGAGAGATCCTACCGGACAATCCGGATATGGTAGGGCTTTAACATTGCCTTATTATTATTATTATTATTATATATGTTAACAGCTACTGATAACTTTCTATCCATGCATTAAATCCCAAATTATTCGTGAATTAAATCCCAAATTAGCTTGCACTTATCTAAGGGAGGCTGCTAAAATGTTTGATTCTATTGGCAAGGTTGAGTCTGCTGCATCTGTTTCAATACATGTAAGTATGTTCAAGAGTAGGCTTTTTTTCCACATCATGGTGGGCTTTAACGTTTCTTTGGCTGATGATATATGCTCTTTGGTTGATGTAGGTTCTAGAAAATAGGGAATGTGAGTGTAAAAACAAATATTCAGTCAGTTTATCTAGTACAGATTTTAACTGTAAAAATAATTTTTTACTACAGAATTATTCTACTGTACTTGAATTTATTCTACTGTACTTGAATTCCTGCTATATGATCCTACCATGTTGAATGCTTTGAGTTATTCAACACTTAAGCTAATTGCACAGGTACAGATTTGCCAAGAAGAAACTAGATGAACATGTCTTTTTTGGTAATCGGCTTCAAGTATCTTATGCTCCCCAGTACGAAAGCGTTTCAGACACCAAAGATAAGTTAGAAGGTAGAAGAAGGGAAGTTCTTGCTCGAATGAACCGTAAGTTGCATTTAGATCTGGTTTATTTACAGTATTTCTGAACTGATTATTTGAAAGCTTGCTTTGTGCTTTTGATAAATGCGATGCTTGTCATTTCAGCTGGAAAGTTTAAAGGATCCAAAACTCAGAACCACACTCAATTGGGTGAGAATTTATTGTGTGCATCTCCATCATAGACCTACTACGCAACTCCTGTAGTGAGTTCTAGTCAGAGGTAGCACAAGTTGTTAAGTTGCTCACTCAGTTATGGCTTTTACATACTTTTACATATTTTTAATCCTTAATTGTTTCCATCAATGTAGGGACCCCAAAGTGTCACCAAATAGTTTTGCAGTCAAGATTCTACGTCTCATGTGTTAGTTACTTTACTTCGGATGAGGTATTTACTGACTTGTGAACTAGTAGTTTTAAGTTCTTAATGCATGTATTAAGTTAAAATCACGTATAGAAAAGAAAAAAATATTTTTTTCCCTTGCATATACTCAGGCTTATTTCTCGTCTCAATCGATGAACCAGACTGTGCAGTTAGTCGGGGACAAGCTTGAGCTGCTTATGGGGAACTTCATGTTCTACTGTGCCATTTACAACATGTCGTATTGCAACGATCACATGTTCATATATCTGTTCTTCTTTGGTTACTCATTTTCTTTGTGTAAAATGTTGCATAGTCCAAGTAGTGACTAAAAACTTAAAAGCAGTTTCCAACCATACTGCAGATTGCCACTGCTACATCCTCTTGGTAAATTTGTTTAATCTGATGTGTACATCAGATTTGGAAGTATAGTTTGAGAGGTACTAGTACGTGTTGGTGGTTCGCGTGATCAAGTGTAGTATTTTTAAGAGGTAGATAGGCACTCATGTGTAACTAACCTTGTCCGAACCTATATGTGCAGGTGATGCCATGTGACCATTTCTTCCATTCAGAGTGCTTACGTAAGTTGATGGATATAAAGATGGATTGCCCAACCTGTAAGCGTCGACTTCCACCAGTGTAGCAACTGTGCGTAGAAGAGAGACCACAATCAATTCAAGAACTGTAAATTATGAGATAGGTCATTCACCAAATAGCAATTGTTATAAGGACAAGCTGATCTTGACACACCGGGGTATGTTTCCCGATTATACCATTGTGGGTATTAGATGATGGTAGTGGTACTTTGTTAGGACTCGGTATCGGTAGTAGCTTTATAGCGGTAAGGATTGATTGGTAGTTTCTGTTTAGATGCTTATTGGTTTTAATTATATTGGTTAGTTGCTAGTAGTGTATAAACTTTGATTTTTATTGTAAATAAAAGTGTTGTTTCATTTATCATTAGCCAATGTTATCATCTTTTAGAAACACTTGTGGAAAATATCATCAGACAATGGACATGTGTGAGGACATGTTTCAAGAAACCATTGTACCAAAAAGAGTTGACCATTGTATAAAAATTGTAAAACCATTGTCTATAAGTAAAATATACAATCCTAGTAAAACTAAACTATTGTGTGAAAATAACGAAAACAAGCATTCGGTATTCAAAAAACACTTGTGCATTTTGTTTATAACAACACTTTTGAAGCTACAAAACATTGTACAAAAACTATTCAGACAACGATTGTATCACATGTAAATGTTGTGCACATTCGATTCTAACAATACTTTTTAAGCTACAAAACAGTTGTGCACATTCGAATCTAACAACACTTTTGAAGTTACAAAACATTGTACAAAAAGTATGAAGACAACAAATTCTATCACATGTAATGTTGTGTGAATGTTGGCTTTACGTGTCTCTAATTCACCAAAAAAGTTGTGCACATTAAAATCTAACAACATTCATAATTAACCAAACCGTTGTAATATCACCATAAGAACAACATTTTTTACCATAACCGTTGTGGTTTCTGGGTGTGCTACAACGCTTTTGGAGCCTGGTGTGTTGTTGTTCTGGATATCAGACAACGATTTGTGTACCGTTGTGTGATGTTGGTAAGAGACACCTGCTCGATAGACAACGCTATTCCAGGGCATCAGACAACGGGCAATAACCATTGTATATTTCAGTTTTCCTTGTAGTGCGTTATCATTTCCTGCATCGGTGCTACTTCCATTCACGTCCATTCTTACAAAAATAAAAATAGCTCCAACTTCAAGTAATTATATGTAATGAATGTAGATTTTTTCAGAAAGATGAGATGAGAAAAAAAACACTTACTATATAGAAATAATATTGTTGGCATAGAATATCCTATTTGAATATCTCAAGATTTGACACGTCAACATATTTTTATGGATTTCATTAATCTAATAATATGTTTAAATAAAAAGGATTTTATTTGATTATACAATTTGTTGAATATATGGTCAAAGATTACATTAATCTTTTTAAATAAATAAGATTCTAGGCACTTGAACTACTACTTCTATTTTGAAATGTAGACACATTTAGGGATGTATTTTAAACCGAGTCAGCTCGAACAGCTCGACTTGGTTTGAACTCGTTATCGAGCTTGAGTTTGAACATATTTTTAACCTTGATAAAAAACTCGAGTCGAGCCTAGTTTTTTTAGTTCGATTCGAACTCGGCTCGAGCTCGATTATTATTTTTTAAATAGTCATTTGTTTATTATTTTACGTGCCATTACTCAACTATTTATGAAAATTACGTTTAAAAAACTAAGTTTGATATTTTTTTCATATATTATGTGAAATATTATGTTATTAGTATAGTTAGTGAATTTCTGAATTAAATTTGTTCTAATATAAGAATTTGAGATATTTAATATACATTTTTATAAATAGTTTACAAAATTTTTATTGTAAAATTTAAATTGATAAAATTGTCAACATTTTGGGTTAAAACTACATATTCACAAATTTTATAATTAAATATGCTATACGCATATAATTTATCTAAAGTTTAATAATTTTTTAGCTACAATTTATATAATATTGTATGCTCTTATCACATTATAACATTAAATTAATTAGTAACTCGAATCAAAGATCTTTTACATGCACAACTTTTAAAATTCAATTAGTATTATAAATTGTTATTAAAGTATCAATATATATCTAATATATCTAATATACCCATTCTATTATGTGAGTAAGAGACTATTGGATGCGGAAATCCGATTTCCGAACATAGAAAACTGGCATGTGCCTTGAAATTGGCTTCTAGAAAGTGGAGGTCTAACTTTCAGGCCCACAAGATAGAAGTCAAAACTTCATTCCCATTGAGGCAGGTGATGCACAAGCCGGAAGCCTCTAGTAGAATGATGAAATGGGCTGTAGAACTCGGGAAATTTATAAATCATGAACTGCCGTAAAGGGTAAGGCACTAACTAACTTCTAGTTGGAGTTCCCCCGACCCCAAGTTTTGATGTTAATAGGGAGGAATTTGTGCTGGTACCCCGAAGATTGAAGGTGAAATGGAAGGCCCGGCTCTTCAGTGGAATCTGTACATAGAAAGTGCAGTTAATTATTATGGGGCAGGTGTAGGAATTGAATTGGTAAGCCTGGAAGGGTACCAGCTACAAAGTTCCATACATTTTGCGTTTAAAGCCATAAATAATGATATTGAGTACAATGCCTTGATCGTCGGATTGAAGTTGGCCCTAGAAATGAAAGTGGAAAAGCTATATGTCTTTCTTGAGGTATTCCCAAGAACTGATTAGTAAATTTAAAATGCTGAATTTAAACCAGGTCCCAAGGGTAGAAAATGCAAGTGCTGACGCGCTTGCCAAGTTGGGATCACAAGAAGAGGCTATCTTGTTGGGAGTAATCCCCCAGGAAGTACAGCTCCAACCAAGCATCCATTGAGAAAAAGATATGGAAATCAAGCTCCCAGTAGAAAGCCAATGGACCACAACTAAACGGGAATACATTACCAAGGGGTAGCTACTGGATGATAAATCTAAAGCTCGAAAGATTAAACACAAGGCTGCTAGGTATGTGATTTATGATGGCATCCTATGTTAAATAGGCTTCAATCAACCTCTACTGAGATGTATATCCGAGAATAAGTGTAAAAATTTCTTGAAGGTAGTTCACGAAGGTATCTACGACAACCACTTGGGGGGTACCTCCCTTGCTCATAAAGTGCTATGGCAGGACTACTAGTGGCCCATAATGAAAGCTGATGCTCATTAATGCAACCCAGCTTTGGAGTTAAGGCCTATTTTAAGCCCCTAGCCATTTGCAATATGGAGGATTGACCTTATTGTGGATCTCCCAATTCAAAGGGCAAAGGAGATGTAAAGTATGCTATGGTAGTTGTTGATTATTTTACCTAGTGGGTTGAAGCGGAACCCCTGGCTACCATAATCGCACGCAAGTTGAAGGAATTCATGTGGAGAGCTATTGTGTGCAGGTACGGTGTGCCATACAATTTAATTTCAGACAATGGAAAGCAGATTGATAGTAAGGAGCTGTGAGGCTTCTACGATTACATGGGAATATAAAGAAAGATTTTTCGACTGTTTCCCATCCCTAAAGCAATGGGCAGATGAAGCTTTAAACATGATCATCAAGCATAACTTGAAGGCCAAGTTGGAAGACAATAAGGGAAGCTGGCTAGAGGAGCTTCCCAAGGTCATGTGGTCCTACAACACCACTCTTAGGTCCACTACTAGAGAGTCTCCCTATGTTTTAGCTAACCTATGGCTGTAAGGCTATGGTTCCTTTGGAGATAGGGAGAAGATCCTACAAAAGGGAAAACTTTAGTCAAGAAACAAATGAAGTCAATTCGAGGATGAGCCTAGATATGATGGATGAGATGCAGGCTACCGCACAGTTTAAATTCGCAACTTTTTAATAGAGAACCCGCAAGTACTATAATAACAAGGTTCGCCATCGTCCTTTCAAAGTTGGGGACCTTATATTAAGAAAAAATATGCCTAGCATGTGGGTTCCCAGACAAGGAGCGTTTAGAGCTAATTGGGAGGTGCCTTACAAAAAAAAGTCTATATTTTGGGAATGCATCTACCACCTTGAAGACATGGATTAGAATACCATTCCCCATGCTTGGAATGTCGAGCAGCTCAAAAAATATTATCAGGAGGATTTCCTTCAAGCAGCTACAGATGTTGGCCTCTTTCAGGTTTAGGAAGAAAAATGCAATCTATTAGTTGTGGTTGTGCAATTTTCATTTAGTTGATAGGATTTCGTAATTGTTTGACTAGATGGCCGGGGGGTAGTGGATGCACACCTTCCCTAGATACAGTTTGATGTAATTATACTCTTTGACTTCTAGTAAAATTAGAAGTCGATTGTTTCCTTTTACATTTGCTAACTTATGAATGATTGAGAAAAGAAGGGCACAAAACCCTACAAGAATAGTTCTACATGGCATCCAGGCTACCATCCGGAAATAGGGGTAGTAGAGGATACACCTCCTAGCTTTACATGTTGAAATTATTAGAATTTTAAACTTTTTCATTGATTATGGCATGTTTGGATCCAATTGATTAGAGCACACATGGATCCTTTCATTAATAATGGCATGTATGGATCCTGTTGATTAGGAAAAACATGGATCCTTTAATTGATTATGGCATGTATGGATCTCTTTGATTAGGGCATGCATGGATCCTTTCGTTGAATATGGCATGTATAGATCCCGTTGGTTAGGGCATACATAGATCCTTTCATTGATTATGGCATGTATGGATCCCACTGATTAGGGTATACGTGGATCCCTCTAATGGTTATGGCATGTGGGGATCCCGTTGATTAGGGCTCACATGGATCCAATCAAAAACCATGGCATGCATGCACTACTACAAATTTGCACTTGCATAGTGTTTTTTTTTGTACTTACATAGCGCTTTTGAGCGTTGTATAAGCCGCCGCTATGCAAGTACATATAACCTACATAGCGCTTTTTTTGGAGCTATGCAAGTAACATTCTTCAATAACTATTTCTAAAACGCTATACAAGTAGGTGTTGTCTAAGTGCACCATTACTTCTATAGCACTAAGAAAAACGCTATGCAAGTAAAACAATTTTTGAAAATTCATAATATATTTATTTTTCTTCCATATCTTTACGTGTTAAAATCTTTAAAAATTCAGAAATACAACGAAAAACAAACAAATGCCAAATACATAATCAAACTCCAAACTGTAATTATCATTAATTCAAAGAAAAAAGTATAAGCTGTACAAACAAATCTAAGTGTCAGATATCATACACTTTCATATTTCTCCTAAAACTGTACATATTTCAGATATCAAAGCTAAGTATAGACTGAATCCGAATTTCAGGATACATGTTTAAGAGGGCGGGAAAGTTATTGCTGGGCAGAAGATCCCTGAAGAAGCCCTTCACGAATCTGGGTAGCAACATCACGAACTTAGTCTGGGAACGAGGATATATGTCATGGTTCTACCCCCTGCATCTTAGCCATGTAGAACTATTGTACCATTAAACAATGGACTTATTAATAGACATGCTCATTAGGTTCAATATCAACTATCAGTGTCTGGACGATCTCATATCCATAATGAGACTGCCTGCAAGCAACAAAAATCAAACACTTTCAAAGGCACAAGAGCTAAAGTATTAACACAAGAGTAGAACTTTAAAGCTAAAAAAGTATAAAACATACCAATATTGTGACAATGCTAGAGCATATTTAATGATCGATTAATGCTTCTTTGTTGAAAACTTCAATTTGTCAAAGCAATTTGTACAGAGTTCAGAAGGCCACATTAAACATGCACATCAACATTATTACATAAAACTAATATAACAATTGAAACTGTAATGGCTTTTGCTAACCTTTTTGTGTAGGAAAAGGTTCTTAGAAAAGAAAACGAGCTCTTGACACAGCAGGTAGTTACAGAGTACCAAATGCTTACCTGCACACCATTATTGCACAAAAATTAGAAATTTCTAACAAGAAGCACTAGTTAGTGATTACTAACTTCAGAAAATTAATTAAATTATTCTTTGTAATTAAGTGAAATAATCAAGAAAAGTGTAATCCTGGGGTGGGAAATTGCTGTAAATTTAAAAAGAAAATAAATTAAAACAAATTGTGATAGTTTACAGATAATCTTGCAAAACCACAAGTTAGTAATCACTACGGCTCAAGCTAGATTGCTGGAAGGTCCGGTTTCAGATGAGCTCATTTTGGCTACGTTAAAGGCTATGAAAAAGAACAAATCCCCGGGACCTGATGGTTTCACTGTGGAGTTTTTTCTATCGGCTTGGGAAATTGTTGGGACTACATTCTGTGAGGCTGTCAAAAGTTTTTTCTCTACAGGTTTGATGCACAAGTCAGTCAATGAAACATGCATTGCTCTAATACCTAAGGTACCGACTCCAACTACTATGCAAGAGTTTCGTCCAATATCTCTGTGCTCTATCCCGTACAAATGTATTACCAAGATTCTGGCATCTCGATTTAAAAGTGTAATGTACAGCATCATTGATATTTCTCAGTCGGCATTCATCCCGGGGAGAACAATTTCTGATAACATCTTGATGGCCCAAGAACTTTTTCGTGGCTACCATCGTGACTCTGGACCACCCAAATGTGCTTTAAAGTTGGATCTTCATAAAGCTTTCGACTCCTTAAATTGGAACTTCGTTATGGGTGCTCTTAAGAAGTTAAATTTTCCGGACACTTTTATGACATGGATCTATTCCTGTATCTCAACGACAACTTTCTCAGTCAAAGTAAATGGTTCGTTGTGTGGTTCGTTTGCAGGAAAAAAAGGCCTCAGACAAGGGGATCCAATATCCCCTTACTTGTTTTCTATTGCAATGAATATGTTCTCCTCGATGCTTGCAAATTGTCCTCTGAATTTCAAGTACCATTGGAAATGCAAAGAACTCAAGCTTACCCATTTACTTTATGCGGATGATGTGCTCCTTTTCTCAAGAGCTGATCAAATTTCTGTAACTCACCTTATGCATTGTGTATCAAAGTTTTCTGCTGCTAGTGGCCTATACCCAAGTATGGCTAAAAGTTCGGTTTTCTTTGGTAACTGTGACACAAATTTTGTGAGTTGGTTTGAAAATCGGTATGGCATTACGCACGGTGCACTCCCGGTGAAGTTTCTAGGTGTGCCTCAAATTTCTTCGAAGCTGAGTCACAATGATTGTGTCCCCCTAATTGACAGAATCACTGCCAGGGTCTCTTGTTGGACCTCATTACTACTATCATTGGCGGGGCGTGCTCAGCTAATTCGATCAGTACTGTTTGCTATTCAATCCTTCTGGACGAATCACTTCATATTACCGGTTTCTATTCACAAAAAACTTCAAACGCTGCTCACTCGGTTCTTGTGGAAAGGAGATGTCAACTTAAAGGGAGGGGCGAAAGTGAGTTGGGAAAAAATCTGCTCTCCAACTAAAGAGGGTGGTTTGGGTTTTAAAAAGACTGAGGTTTGGAATCAAGCTCAAATGTTATCCCATTTATGCAAAATTGTCTCCAAGAAACCTGCTTTGTGGACTTCTTGGGTGAATAACACGGCTCTAAAGAGGCATAATTTCTGGACCATGCAAATGCCGTCTGACTGCTCATGGATTATGAGGAATATCCTCAAACTTCGGTCTGTAGCTCGACAATGGATCACGTTCAAAATTGGGAATGGATGCGATACGTCGCTTTGGTTCGACCCTTGGTGGCACTCAACCACCCTCGCCGCCACAAGGACGGATGCTATCATTGTACAATCGGGTCTTAACCACAGCGTTACTGTACATTCTCTGATCAACTCTGGACAGTGGGTTATGCCTATTCCTTCTCCTAGGCTGCATCATCTCGACCCAGGACTGAATTCTTGGCTTCAACAGTTTGACTACCCAGCCTTCAACCTTCACAATAACGATGTTGTCTACTGGGATGATATTAATATTAAGAAGGTAAAAACCTGGAATATTTGGAACTCCATTCGGCAACAAAATTCACAGGTTTCTTGGTTTAACTTTGTCTGGCATCGTCTTAAGATCCTCAGATATGCCCACCTAGAATGGTTGTTATGCCTGGGTCGCCTTCCCACTGCACATAGACTCCTATCCTTCGGTTTAGACGTGACCCCTTTTTGCCATTTCTGCGTAGGCGGCTTCGAAACAGAGTCTCATTTATTTGTCACCTGCTCGTACAGTCAATTTATCTTAACTAAACTAGCTGGAATTTTGCAGTTATCTCTGGTTGCATCTTCTTGGATTGGCCTCATCACAGACTGGGGATATCATCCTGACAGTATTCATAGAAACGTGGCTTTACTCATGGCGCAAATCTTTTCATATCACCTGTGGAGAGAACGTAACGCCCGCCTTCACAATAAGGGTACTTTAGGACCAAATAAGATCATCTCTGGAATCATGGTGGATTTAAAGACCAAACTTCGAAGCTCGGAATGGTTCTTAAAATGTGCAAATCTAGATTTGTATAGATGGATTTTTATTTAATCTGTACGAGGTCCTTTGTTTTGCTCTTCATCTAGTGTTAGGGCTAGTTTGTTTGTTGTTGTGTTTGTAGATGTCAATCTCTTGGCCAAGGCTATAGAGCCAGGGTAAAATCCCTGTATTCTTTTTTCTTTATATATATATGCTTTTAGCAAAAAAAAAAAAACTATGTATGCTTCTTATATAGTGACAACACTTTTGAAAAGCTAAAGTTGGTCACAACAAATGCCTCCTGGTTGCACTATTTATTTTCATTGTTACTGCGTTTTCTTTTTGTGACAAGAAATAGAGATTTGGCAGATCTATAAGGACAATGTCTGCATGCCAATTAATCATTATTGAAGATGTTCTATGCCAAGCATGAAAAAGGGTAAGGACCAAGGAGCATGCAGCACTGTATTGATACCACAATTCAGGACATACATAGGGTCAAGAGAGTATATACATTACTCTACGGGTTACAAAAAAGCTAAATACATCGAAACTCTAGTTCACTTCATATTTGCAAGTCATGGAGTATATATATAAGTGGATTTAAAGCACTAATCTGAGAGCTTACCATCACGCTTCAGAAAATCACTGGCCTGCAAAAGAAGTATCTACTATCAATTAAATATACAAAATACATGTGCATATAAAATAGTGACGGCACATGATTATTCTAGTTCAATAAGTATAAACAACTTTGTAAGCACAACCACAAAACTACATCATAAGAAAAGATATCGTGATCATCAGCCCTGTATCCTACACCATAAAAGAGGATAGTTGACGAAATGACATAAATGACTCTACAACATAGTTGACCTGTTAGCTAAAGGCAAAATTGATAGTTGGCATTTAGAGTAGCTACAAGGAAAATACAAGTACATACATATGCCATAGATCCCTTTTTTATATGATGGAAGAATGTTTCTCTGAACCCGGCAACATATGATGATATATACCTGCACAGAGACCTTCCAGTGTATAACGACCTAGAAAATTTCGAATTTAGAATTATTTATTTATTATAAATTATGAGTTATATTATGTGAATATTGTTGTAAAGGTGAAAAATATGTGAAGTTGTGTTTATGTGTTTATGTGATGATTTGCGTGAATTATGAAGGTCGGTGTATTTCTATTTGTATTTTTGAGGATTTAGAATATTTAAATCATGTATTTTCATCCTCTGTAAATTTTATAAAATTATCGGAGGGATTAAAAATCATGAAATCTTTTGTAAGATTATCTTTATATATTTATTGAGTTTTTAAAAGTGTTGGGTGGATTAATTTGGGTGTTTAAGTATTTTTGAAATGATTTTAAGAGTTTTATGGTATTTAAAGGATCAAAACTTTGAAAATTCATATTTAATTCATTTTTGATCCGAAAAATATTTCGAAAATATGTACATGCTTGTAATTTTATATTCTTTATTTTAAAAATGAAAAGTGTAATTTCCGGAAGTTTTTTTTTATTGTGATTTTTTTAATCGTTTATTAGTTATAATTGGGTCGAGTAGTAGTGTTATCAGTTAATAAAGGATTGGGCCAAACCCAATAACACCACAATACACACACACGCAGAAACAAAACACGGAGAGGAGTCTAGAGAAATCTAGGGAGAAAGAAAGAAGAGAGAAAGAGAGAGAGAGATATATATAGAGAGAGAGAGAGAGAAGGAGATGATGAAGGAGGATCATCCTCTCCATTCTACACTCCAAAATCAGCCATGGGAGAGAAAGAAGGGAAGGAAATCAAGATGGGTTTTGAGGAAGAAAAGTGGAGAAGATGATGAATAGTGGTGTTCTTGAGTTTTGGTTGATTAAAGAGGTATAAAATCTTTGTTTCAAGCTTTGATTTTGTAATTTAATTGATGAGCATATGTGTTTGTAGTTATCAGATTTTATGGTTCTTGATGAGTGTATTATTGCTTGGTTGATAGTAATTAGTTAATGATAATGATGGATTAAAGATGAATGTTGTTTAAAGAGTAAAAACTGTCCAGGAAATCTGTCCAGCTACTGCCTGTTCTTGCCAGTGAAATTCGAACTATTTGTGCTCTGTTCTGGGCAGTAGTGTCTTCATGAAAGTTGTTCTATCTGGAGTCTAGTTTGTGTAGGAGAAAACGGTGCGTCGTTTGAGTTAACGAATAAGGAGAAAACTACGTTTTAGTGAAACCCGCGCAGGACACCCGAACCTCTCGGGATTCGCACTTTGGAACTATGTTTCACCTAGTTAAACTCTGTAAATTGGATTGGAACTTTTATTGAGGATAAAGGAAGGAATTACAAAGATTTCAGAAAAAGATTTGGGTAAAAATATTGATTTTTCAATTTATTAAAAATGTTTGAGTATAGTGTGCGCAGTGGTGGCAGATTTGTTGCCCTGTTTTGGAATGTTGTTTCGAGTAAGTTAAAGACCTTATTTAAAAGAGGTTTATAAATGAAAGTTGTTAGTTGTGATCTTATTTAGTTGGATACCAAGTTTGGTATACAATGGATTGATAATAAATGTTTTATTGTAGAATTGCTAAGGTGTTATAGTTGGTAATGGTTATAATTAGATTAAAATGGTAAGATGATGGATATTGTTTAATTTCCGAAGTTTAATTCGGAAAGTCGATAATTGGTTAATTATAATGGTAATTGGTAATTGCTAAGTGCTAAGTGCTAGTGGTAATGGTTGGAATTATATTGTGATTTTGTTAATATTTGAGTGTAATAATTGTTGGTGGTTAATGGTAATATTAGTATAAATTGTGGAGGTTATAATAATTGACTAGTTGTAAATGTCTATATGTTAAATGTTTATGTGCTAATTGTTAGTTTTCAATTGTAAATGTTAATTGTTAAATTGTTAAGTGCTAAGTGATATAGGTCGAATAGTAATATTTGTTAAGTGCGTTAATTATCAAGTTCTTGGTGGTGGGATATGCGTGATCAAAGTGGTGTCGATTAAATGATTATAATTGCCTAAGATGAATATTTGATTAAATGTTCAGTAATGGTTTTTGAAAAATACCAATGGCCCTCGAGGCTATGTGAATTGTTTTAAGTTAGTTTTCAAATGTAAATTATAGTATAGTTAAGTTATCAATTTACTTTTCTTACGTGTTGAGGTGCCGCATGTCTGGGCGGATACTTTTCCTTATGTGCTAGTTGCCGCATGTTCGGGCGGGTACTTTTCAGTATTTGTTTATTTTTATGTTGCTGCAATTGAGGCAGCTTTTATTTATCAAAAAACAGGGTTATAATTGTTTTGTTTGGCATGGAGGGGCTGAGCCCATAGTCCGATAAACGAATATTTCATGCCGAAATTTTCTAAAAATCCCCTGCAATTTATTTAAAAGTCTATTTGAGTTATTTAATTTCAATACTTGAAGGTGTGTTATGATTACTAAGGGTTTAAATATATGTATCAGTGTATTATTTCAAGAATATATCGTGGTTTTAAATATTAAGTGAGTGTACTATTTTGAAGTGGATATGTGACGTGTATATGTGACTTAGTAATTATACTAAGACCACTATATGGATATGATTGGATATGTCTATGTGTAGTGGTATGTGTTTATATATGTTTATGTATGGTTCATGTATAAGCGTGATAGGACGCGCATGGGTAGGTTAGAGCAAACAATAAGGTTTTGCTTACGTTAATACTGAAACAGCATTTGACCTTGTAATGGTTCGAATAGGAAACCTGGTCAAAGACAGATCGCTAGTAATCTGAAAGATGAACGGAAGGACGAGTACCAAAGTCGATGGGTGACTAGACGTGGAGGTTGATGAGATACAAAGTAGGAAAAGGAAGTAGGGCCAAATAGAAGGCTAGCAACTAAAGGCTGTCATGAAACTGAGTTGGGGATCAAAGTGAAAATCAGAAATTTCGTAAATTGAGGCAAGTGTTCTTGCTAATCACTTATTGTCCAAGTGATGAAATTCAGTTTATTTATAGTATGATATGATTTGGCCAAGTATAGATGGCAGATGACACATATACTTTTCTAAATAAGCATGATGCTGTTTATCTCTCGTAATTCGAACATCCGATTTGCAAAGAATTTTACAATTAACCTTTCTCGCTCAGTATCCTATTCCTGGAATGCCCCTTCTTCTATTTTCGTCAAAATTGTTTAAGAATTCCCTAAATAAAGGAAATCCAAGTTTTAAAACCCTTATAAATACCTGTTAACAAAATCCCTGATTTTAACATATTATCACCATTGGACCCTCTTTAGGGGATGTTTTCGTCAAATTGATCTGAAATTTACTATAATGAAATTATTTTGCAAATAATCGTTTTATACAATTTCATTCACTTATGCTGAGTCAAACCTTGCATTGTGTAGATAAATTTTATTAAATGCTTAGTACTTGACCATATCTTTGCTCTGACTTAGAATTTCAATTGTTGAAAATCTTGTTGTGATTTATATCTTTTATTCTCGTTCAAGTGAATTCTCTCTTTAGGCAAGTTAATGATGTTATGACCCCAATATCTCATATCTATCGTGTTGGTACGTATTCAAATATTATTCTTTATATTCTCCACCCCATTTATTATCGAACTCGTCGGTATTTATTGAAGATCTTGATTATTCAGTTATCACCCTGTTTTGTATCGAACTTGTCGATACCCTTTGAGATTGTTCTTTATTTATCACCCCCTTTATTGTGTCGAACTTGTCGACACCTATTGATATTATTATTCTTTATTTACCCCGTTGTTGGTTTGATCTGATTGATACCAGTTGATGTTGATATTCATCAGCGATTCTTAATTATGAATTAATTGTTATTCTGGAACGTGAGTTTTCCAGTTGGTTATTGTGGTAAGGCTGTCGATTGTTCCGACGCCTAGTGGGTCTGATGTAGAATTGGAATATTTTTGACCGAAAGGTCGAACCCTATTGTGGTTGTGGTAAAATGTTTTGACCGAAAGGTCGGACCCTATTGTGGTCGTGATAAATGTTTTTGGACCGTAAGGTCGGACCAGATTCGTGGTCGGAAGTAATAAGGCTAATGTGTGCCGTGGATCCATTCTAGGACATTGCTGTGTGCGTTTGTCCGGGGTTAGTGCTGACTGATCAGCAGCCTAACCTTAATGATTTTTTTTAAAATAAATAAAAATTCCAATTCTAACCTATACCTTGAGATTGAGATGTTCAGTTCTTGACTTCTTGAAAGTCTATTTGAATAATATTTTTGATATCAGAATTCTTTTCAGTTCTAGTTTCTGATGCACCTTATGAATGGTGAATTGTTGGCCCACGTGGCAATTTAAAGGTTGATATCACTGATTCTTTCAAATGATGAAATGAAATTCTTTTGCCTATCAAAATTGTCATTGTTATTGAAATTGTCATCACTATTTACACTTGTTGAGCATTGTTGGCTCATTCTTGCTTTTGTTTATTTCTCCAGTTATTAGAGATAAATAGTGGACCTAGTGGTCAGTTGGTATTGCTCTTCAGGCAACGAAAAGAGACGTTCGAGTTATGGACTTCGTCGAATAGTGGATGGGGAATTGTCAAGGTCGGATATATATAGTTAGACAGTGATTTTGTATATTCGTAAAATTGTATAATATTTTTATTCTGAGGATGATTTGTAACAATTTAATTGATAGTCTGTTTCATACCATAACCTGTGAGCGGTCTTGGACAGTCAGAGTGATATCTCTTTATAAATTTGCTATTATTATGTATATGAGCAGGTTTGGTTATAGTTGGATTGGTGTTGATGATTTGGACAGGTGGTTAGTCCTAATTATGAATACATCATGTCAAAATTTTTGAAAATTCTCCTGTAAAATACATATGTTGTTATAAAAGGTGCGTATTATTAGTGTTGGATGGTGGGAGTGTTACAAGTTGGTATCAGAGCTACAGGTTGTGGTCACTGAAACAGATTAGGAGGGTTAGGGTACGAGTATAAGATAGGAGTCGGATAGAACGGTTTAGGATAAGGATCGCGTTAGGATACTTCGACAAGTGTCGCAACGTTAATCGGTCTTTCGGCATATCGCGCGAGTGGAAGTTCGAATCGTTTGTGGATCGAGCTGTTAGCCAAACAGTGAATCTGAAGCAGCTTAAGCTAAGTATACAACTGGAGTTATCAGTTCGGGAGACGTTGTCTCGAGATTTTCGCGTAGAATTCAGGACATCCTACGAGATTAGTTTCGATGTGAACGTTTCGAAGATGGTACGAGAAGGTTAAGAATGCGAAGTGAGAAGTGATTGTCAGCAAGAATTGGAAGTCAAGCGTAGCCGTGCACCCTAATTATTGATTCGTTCAAAGTCATTAGCTGAAGAAATTTCCTATTCTTTCTTTGAATTGTCGTAAATTAATTCCCGGTTAGCATCGTTGCTGAGGCATTCATTGCGCAGTGACGGTTCAAAAATCGGGAATGAATTGAGATCTTCTTATTTATTCAACTCATTATTGTCAGGCCGGTTTGGCAGCTAAGTATAGTAGTGCTTAGTCGACAAGAGTGAGACTGAATAATTAGGAATTTCTTAAATGTTTGCCTAATCAGTAGTTGATGCTACAGTTGAAAAGTTTAATACCCATCAATTGATGATGAATTTCGTACAACAAATGTATTCGAATTCAATTTCATTCTTTTAGAAATATTTATATTTCCAGATGATATCTGATCCATCTTTACAGATTGATTTTTGAAACTCTTGAATCCTTTCCACTATCATGAATATTTGATTCCTCTGTTCCAGCTGAGATGAACAACCTATGCAGATAGGGGATTCAGGGACATTTTATCTTTGTGATAGAAGTCCAGTGGGACGCCACTGCTTATTTTTGTCACGAAAGTACTAAGGACTGGCCATCCTTATGTACTATGGTGGTTAATCAAGTGACAAATGCAACCTGGAAATAGTTCAAAGATCATATTGATCTCTCGGTTGAATTCCTTTCTAAAAGTTGTCAAACAAACTCAGTGTATATTCATACTTGATACCCCATTCATTTTATTGACTTCTTTTGTCAGAAATTCGATGTTTTCAAAACTTCTATTGATGAAGAGATGCGAAGATAGACGTGACGGCGTTTTAAATGATTGAAATTACAACTGCATTGACGAAGAAGTGGTTATGCGAGTTTAAGAAATTGGTGATTAAGACAGATATGCCATGTCGAGATTGGATTAATTCTTGGACCGATAAGACATGGACAAAGTCTGAGGCTAATAAGAATTGAATACAGGAAGGACAGTAAATAAGAAAGTATGATTGCAGATACTGTTAAAGGATGAAAGGAGAATGGAAATGGAGACGTTTGGTGTAAAATTTTCAATGTTGAAGGAGGATTGTTTGGATACTTATTGAAGAGCAGAGATAGTAGATAGAATATCATAAGATTTTGAATATCTGAGCCGTTGTGGATATAAGATTCTAGAGACAAGGAAGGTTGACCTAAGTAAAGTAGAAAGTCACGATTATCAAGGATGGTGGAGAGTTAATCAAGATGAAATAAAATGTTAGTAAGGTGGAAGGCAGAGAAACCAGAGAGTTTTCAGAAGTGATAAGAAGACATACAGGATTTAGTTAAGAAAAGAATATGGAATCCCGAAAATGTGGAGTGAGAAGAGATAAGGGCACCGTAGTCGCCTACAGAATGAGAATTAGCAGAAATTAACGAGATCCCATGATCAGAAAATAAGATTTTGGGAGTAGAATCCCTAGAGATTTTATTGAGAGAAATGTGAGAAGTTGTGGTTGTAACCAGAAGGGTGGTGTGGTAACAAGAAGCTGAATAAGAATTTAAGGCTACATGTTATGAGCTTGGAAAGATGAGAATTTTTGCCAAAAATAGTATCATATCAATCTTAGTGGAATTATGAAGGGAGTAATAAGACTACTGTTATAATTAGCAAGAATCGAGAAAGTCAATACGATTATCAAGTTAGCAGGAAGTGGATTGTGATGACTATAAAAAGAGTTAAATATGATTCAGGATTGGATTTATTTCCTATCAATGAAGGGGAGATTTAATCTTAAGAAATGTGAAAATGATGTTCTGAAGTCAAAAGCAGATATAGAAGTCTTAGCAACCAAGCAGATCAAGAAATGGCTATATCAAAGGAATGAAGTTATTTTGTATAAGAAGAAGGTAGCAGAAAGGAGATGATTAGGTAAAGCATATTTCAATGAATAAGATTTCAATCAGTAATTGGACAAAGAATGTGATATGATAATAGATCACAAATCAAGATGTTCAAAGGTTAGTGAAGCGTAGGTAATCCAATGGAGAATGACTTTGAAAGGTTCCAAGTATGCAGAATCCCGAAGTGAGTGGTGTTAAGTGTCGAAATTGTAATGGGTAGAGTCAAATCTGAAGACTCGTCAAGTATGCAGAGTGAAAATTGAAGTTGACTCCAGAAGGAACGGATTTGTGTATTACGAATAAGATATATATGATTTAAGGAGAATGGTTATCAGTTTGAAACGGTCACTCAGTAAACCAATGAGATAAAGGATGGATAGAGATTTTCTGATTATTCCCTTCTCGAGTAACATTGCACGTGAAAGAGAAGTAAGGATGATTAGAGATTTCTTAATATTCTTTACCTCAGAATTTTATCTGAGGAAGGTTCATTTCAGGAGATGTAAATAAGTGGCGATGCAGGTTAAGTGGAAGATTCATGTTGATAAAAGTGGGAGTTGTTGGAAATCGTTGAGGAATTATTTTATGATTAGTATCGAGTGAAGCTGTGACGGCGAAAGAATTGGCAATAAGTTGGATATCTCAATCCTGTGTAGTATTAAGTGTAGTCACAGTCAAGGTGACAGGTATATTAGTTATCAAAAGCTGAAAATAATCGAGGCTATGTTTCAAAAGAATTAGCAAACCAGACTATTCAAGAAGAATGAGAATCGAATTATCAGTTGAAATATGTTGGATGTGTACCCAAAGACGCATGTGTTTAGTTGTAGTATACGATGGCAAGGACGCGACTGAGAGTAGACAATATGATGTTAAGTTTCCACATTAAGTACTCGGAAGAATTATGGGACTAAAGTCAGATAGAAATTTCTTAATTATTCCCTTTTCGATCGACATAGTCCGTGTAAGTGAAGTGCAAGCGATCAGAGGATTTCTTGAGATTCTTTTCTTGAAATTCTATTTGAAATCGTGTGGTTATAAGTAAAGTGTGGGAATTATATCAAGTGTAGGTCGTTATAATTAAGGCAAATTGCACGGTGGTATTATGGCGAAGGATTGGCGTAGTGATATCAGTTTTGACGCGAGGTATAATTTGTTATGCGACAGGGTCATGTTGATTTCGGGAATAAGATATTCGTTCACGTATGATAGACGTTTGGAGTTAAAAAGATTCGGAAACCAAAGTTTAAGGTTATTTCGAAATTCAAGGGCTCGTAGAATGAGCTTGGTAATGACTGAGTTGGTATGGAAGAAATCCTAGAGTTGAAGGATATGACCTGGAAAAGGGAAACAAAATGATTGAAAAGAACTGTCACTTATGTCCTTAGGAGTGATTCTGAGGACAGAATCCTATTAAGGGGGGAAGGATATAACGACCTAGAAAATTTCGAATTTAGAATTATTTATTTATTATAAATTATGAGTTATATTATGTGAATATTGTTGTAAAGGTGAAAAATATGTGAAGTTGTGTTTATGTGTTTATATGATGATTTGTGTGAATTATGAAGGTCGGTGTATTTCTATTTGTATTTTTGAGGATTTAGAATATTTAAATCATGTATTTTTGATCCTCTGTAAATTTTATAAAATTATCGGAGGGATTAAAAATCATGAAATCTTTTGTAAGATTATCTTTATATATTTATTGAGTTTTTAAAAGTGTTGGGTGGATTAATTTGGGTGTTTAAGTATTTTTAAAATGATTTTAAGAGTTTTATGGTATTTAAAGGATCAAAACTTTGAAAATTCATATTTAATTCATTTTTGATCCGAAAAATATTTCGAAAATATGTACATGCTTGTAATTTTATATTCTTTATTTTAAAAATGAAAAGTGTAATTTCCGGAAGTTTTTTTTTATTGTGATTTTTTTAGTCGTTTATTAGTTATAATTGGGTCGAGTAGTAGTGTTATCAGTTAATAAAGGATTGGGCCAAACCCAATAACAGCACAATACACACACACGCAGAAACAAAACACGGAGAGGAGTCTAGAGAAATCTAGGGAGAAAGAAAGAAGAGAGAAAGAGAGAGAGAGAGATATATAGAGAGAGAGAGAGAAGGAGATGATGAAGGAGGATCATCCTCTCCATTCTACACTCCAAAATCAGCCATGGGAGAGAAAGAAGGGAAGGAAATCAAGATGGGTTTTGAGGAAGAAAAGTGGAGAAGATGATGAATAGTGGTGTTCTTGAGTTTTGGTTGATTAAAGAGGTATAAAATCTTTGTTTCAAGCTTTGATTTTGTAATTTAATTGATGAGCATATGTGTTTGTAGTTATCAGATTTTATGGTTCTTGATGAGTGTATTATTGCTTGGTTGATAGTAATTAGTTAATGATAATGATGGATTAAAGATGAATGTTGTTTAAAGAGTAAAAACTGTCCAGGAAATCTGTCCAGCTACTGCCTGTTCTTGCCAGTGAAATTCGAACTATTTGTGCTCTGTTCTGGGCAGTAGTGTCTTCATGAAAGTTGTTCTATCTGGAGTCTAGTTTGTGTAGGAGAAAACGGTGCGTCGTTTTAGTTAACGAGTAAGGTGAAAACGACGTTTTAGTGAAACCCGCGCAGGACACCCGAACCTCTCGGGATTCGCACTTTGGAACTATGTTTCACCTAGTTAAACTCTGTAAATTGGATTGGAACTTTTATTGAGGATAAAGGAAGGAATTATAAAGATTTCAGAAAAAGATTTGGGTAAAAATATTGATTTTTCAATTTATTAAAAATGTTTGAGTATAGTGTGCGCAGTGGTGGCAGATTTGTTGCCCTGTTTTGGAATGTTGTTTCGAGTAAGTTAAAGACCTTATTTAAAAGGGGTTTATAAATGAAAGTTGTTAGTTGTGATCTTATTTAGTTGGATACCAAGTTTGGTATACAATGGATTGATAATAAATGTTTTATTGTAGAATTGCTAAGGTGTTATAGTTGGTAATGGTTATAATTAGATTAAAATGGTAAGATGATGGATATTGTTTAATTTCTGAAGTTTAATTCGGAAAGTCGATAATTGGTTAATTATAATGGTAATTGGTAATTGCTAAGTGCTAAGTGCTAGTGGTAATGGTTGGAATTATATTGTGATTTTGTTAATATTTGAGTGTAATAATTGTTGGTGGTTAATGGTAATATTAGTATAAATTGTGGAGGTTATAATAATTGACTAGTTGTAAATGTCTATATGTTAAATGTTTATGTGCTAATTGTTAGTTTTCAATTGTAAATGTTAATTGTTAAATTGTTAAGTGCTAAGTGATATAGGTTGAATAGTAATATTTGTTAAGTGCGTTAATTATCAAGTTCTTGGTGGTGGGATATGCGTGATCAAAGTGGTGTCGATTAAATGATTATAATTGCCTAAGATGAATATTTGATTAAATGTTCAGTAATGGTTTCTGAAAAATACCAATGGCCCTCGAGGCTATGTGAATTGTTTTAAGTTAGTTTTCAAATGTAAATTATAGTATAGTTAAGTTATCAATTTACTTTTCTTACGTGTTAAGGTGCCGCATGTCTGGGCGGATACTTTTCCTTATGTGCTAGTTGCCGCATGTTCGGGCGGGTACTTTTCAGTATTTGTTTATTTTTATGTTGCTGCAATTGAGGCAGCTTTTATTTATCAAAAAACAGGGTTATAATTGTTTTGTTTGGCATGGAGGGGCTGAGCCCATAGTCCGATAAACGAATATTTCATGCCGAAATTTTCTAAAAATCCCCTGCAATTTATTTAAAAGTCTATTTGAGTTATTTAATTTCAATACTTGAAGGTGTGTTATGATTACTAAGGGTTTAAATATATGTATCAGTGGATTATTTCAAGAATATATCGTGGTTTTAAATATTAAGTGAGTGTACTATTTTGAAGTGGATATGTGACGTGTATATGTGACTTAGTAATTATACTAAGACCACTATATGGATATGATTGGATATGTCTATGTGTAGTGGTATGTGTTTATATATGTTTATGTATGGTTCATGTATAAGCGTGATAGGACGCGCATGGGTAGGTTAGAGCAAACAATAAGGTTTTGCTTACGTTAATACTGAAACAACATTTGACCTTGTAATGGTTCGAATAGGAAACCTGGTCAAAGACAGATCGCTAGTAATCTGAAAGATGAACGGAAGGACGAGTACCAAAGTCGATGGGTGACTAGACGTGGAGGTTGATGAGATACAAAGTAGGAAAAGGAAGTAGGGCCAAATAGAAGGCTAGCAACTAAAGGCTGTCATGAAACTGAGTTGGGGATCAAAGTGAAAATCAGAAATTCCGTAAATTGATGCAAGTGTTCTTGCTAATCACTTATTGTTCAAGTGATGAAATTCAGTTTATTTATAGTATGATATGATTTGGCCAAGTATAGATGGCAGATGACACATATACTTTTCTAAATAAGCATGATGCTGTTTATCTCTCGTAATTCGAACATCCGATTTGCAAAGAATTTTACAATTAACCTTTCTCGCTCAGTATCCTATTCCTGGAATGCCTCTTCTTCTATTTTCATCAAAATTGTTTAAGAATTCCCTAAATAAAGGAAATCCAAGTTTTAAAACCCTTATAAATACCTGTTAACAAAATCCCTGATTTTAACATATTATCACCATTGGACCCTCTTTAGGGGATGTTTTCGTCAAACTGATCTAAAATTTACTATAATGAAATTATTTTGCAAATAATCGTTTTATACAATTTCATTCACTTATGCTGAGTCAAACCTTGCATTGTGTAGATAAATTTTATTAAATGCTTAGTACTTGACCATATCTTTGCTCTGACTTAGAATTTCAATTGTTGAAAATCTTGTTGTGATTTATATCTTTTATTCTCGTTCAAGTGAATTCTCTCTTTAGGCAAGTTAATGATGTTATGACCCCAATATCTCATATCTATCGTGTTGGTACGTATTCAAATATTATTCTTTATATTCTCCACCCCATTTATTATCGAACTCGTCGGTATTTATTGAAGATCTTGATTATTCAGTTATCACCCTGTTTTGTATTGAACTTGTCGATACCCTTTGAGATTGTTCTTTATTTATCACCCCCTTTATCGTGTCGAACTTATCGACACCTATTGATATTATTATTCTTTATTTACCCCGTTGTTGGTTTGATCTGATTGATACCAGTTGATGTTGATATTCATCAGCGATTCTTAATTATGAATTAATTGTTATTCTGGAACGTGAGTTTTCCAGTTGCACTACAAGATTTTTTGATTCAGACAACGCATTTAAACCATCGTGTGAAGCCCTGATTTTCCGTGGTCTATTGAGATGCCGTCTGTTATGCGTATCAGACAACACCAGCTTAACCGTTGTCTGTGTTGCAGACAGATAACATACGTGATTTCAAAACTGTGGTCTGAAAGCTGGTATAGACAATAGTTTCACAAGAAACCATTGTCCAATTTCACATCACTCAAGTGTTTCTGAGAGTCGAACTGTTGTCTAATTTCACCGAAGTCCATGGTTTATAAAATATAATCTATTGTTTCTTTATGGTATAGACATTGGTCTTTTTGTAACAGAAGTGTTGTGTGAAATGTAATTAGACAGCAGTTTAGTTTGATTAGTATGTTGTATGTGTTACAAGTACACCACACTTGCTTTGTTTACTACATGTTGTCTGAATGTATAAGACACTACGTTTTATTTTTGCAAAAGCATTGTGTAAGTGTTTAACCTACAACGTTTTCATTTCGTTATTGTGTTGTATGTGGTTTAAGTACACCACACTTGTTGTGCTTACTACATGTTGTCTGAATGTATAAGGCACGTGATTTTTTTATAAATCTTGGGTATTAAAAAGCATTGTCTGTTACATGGAATAACAAGTATTCATGATAATGCCCTAATTGACTAGAAAAATCCAAATATTACCAAAATTACAAATACACAACTTGTCCACTAAAATAAAAGGACAAAATCAAAGCCCTATCATACTAGAACTTGTCCATTGAACTGTTGCTGCCTCTACTTCACTCAATCAAGAAGCATTCTAACAACATCAGGAGCTGTTGTTGTGTGCCTGTGTTTGCTAAGCGAAGCACATCCATGGCCTCAACGACCTTTTTCTTTAATGCATCGGGGGATTCAATGAGATGAAGTACCTCTGTTTGGTCCATCTCTAGCAACATACCAGTTACTTTTCCTGCATGCTCATGCTCTAAATACTGCACGAGAGGATACAAATTCTCGCCCAGCATCTGAAATTTCAACACCATTAACATACATGAATTTAGTAGAGGATCTGATCAAAGCTTGCAAACAAAGAAAAAAAAATTGCAGGATTAATATAAGACGATGGCAAAGATATAGTACCACTGGACCAGCACGCTGGGCAACAGGAGGTGCTACAACTGACCCATCGATGGGCAAGGGCATCATCTGGCCCATGACAGCTTGAGGAACCACAGCTGTGTCACCATTTCTCCCGTTTGCCATGTAACTGCTGAAGCCATTATTTGCATAGACAACAAAATATTTCAAACAGAAAACTTAAATGCATAAAATTGGTATTAAACGCATTACCTCAAGAATGATAAAAGATATTCAAACAGGCAACTTCCATAAAATTAAGGTTTATACAATCTTCAGAAATTAGTAATTAAAACCATAATTATATACTGAAGCCATTTCCTGGTTAAGTTGGGTAATATAAGAATCACCAATGTCCAAGTTTAAAATCTTGCAAAAAGAGAATCCCTTGTTTCATACTAATATATCCGTAAACTTTAAAGCACATATTAGCCACAGGGTGACCTGGTACAAGTAACCAATGATATACTCTGTGATCACATTCAGGCCTGGAGTCTGTAGATCAAGAAGAGATTTAGGAGAAACAATTTTTTTTTTATTTACGGCCCAAAGAATATCATGTATTCAAGGATGCAAAACTAATCTCACATAAACACTGCGTATATATACACATACCTTTACATGTAAATTGCAACAAATGCATACCAAGTATCTTTATATATGTATAAATAACTTTCAGAGAATAATAAGTAAAATATTACATAGAGTGACAAAGGGATACCTGGTTAGTCGTGGCAGTGATGATCCCAATAGGTAGGGTGAAAAAGAAGGCAATTCCACATGCTAGCAAGACACCCCACCATGGTAACTGTAGCTGGTCTTTGTAATATTCACATACGAATATGGTTGCTACAATGTTTGTCAAGGGAATGCATGTGAACCACCATTCTGGTACTTGCTTGTACTTTCTCATCAGCTTTGTGTGCACATCCATATGTTTATTCTGAAAAACGGACTTGCTTTGCTGCCATAATTCTCTAAAACATTGTAAATGTGAGTTAAAAGTATATACCAAAGTAGTAGCTCAAGGAAGATAGCCAATTATGTAGGCATACATACATAAATGACACAAATGATGAAACATCAGGAGTTGGAAATATCGCAAAGGAAAATAGTTTCATTATAAATCATAATCACTAGTAGAGATGGTGATTATTAAATCAAAATCAGTAGTTCGTTCTTATCTTATCGGGTGAGCAGAATTTACTTAAACAAAACATCACAAAAACAATATTCTTTCATGCTATTTCTCTTTAAACGTGAAAATCGTCACAAGATATAGGGTATTTAAAACAATGCAAATAAATTTACCAAATTTCTAATGTAAGATAATATTTTAGCTTAAAAGTACAATTTACCTTCCATGGAACAGAAAAACATGGACAACAGTAGTAGTGATGCAGGCAAAACTCACAGCATAGGTCATAACAAAGAAGGAGCTAAGATAGAGATGACCCTCATGCTCGTATGCCTCCAAGTCAAAGTGGAAATTTGAGTCTATAATACCTGAAATATTGTGTTGTCAATGGGGTATACATGTAATATATAGGATTTTTAGATATTTTATATAATAATAATAATAATAACAATAACAAAAGGGTTACATTTTTTTTATATTAAAATTCTCAGAGTCCTAATCAGTAGGCTGTAAGTGTTTTAAACCCATCTAGAACTAATCTACAAGATTCGAGGACTTACTTTGCAGCGACATGATGAGTATTCCAACTACTTGATAGCATTGCAAAGTACATGGCACCAGTGGTAAACACAAGATGAAAGAAACCATAGCCATACACTATTCAAAAAAACAAAACAAGAAAATAACCAACTGAGCCGGTGGAGGAAGGTTGTATGTACAATTCATCAGCCAATCAAGCAAAATACAGTAAGCAAGAGAGCAAATCGAACAAATCAAGGAGAGAAGAGAGCAAATCGAGCCTTCTTGATAGCTAATCGAGTAGTGAAAAATATCAATCGAACTAGCAACGATTTTTATATTTTGATTTGAATTGAACAGATGAACAATCGAGGGTTTAGGTTTTGATTTTGATGAAGTAGATAAGTCATAAGTGTGACTGTTTGAGTGTGTCTTGAGCGTGAGTTGTTTGTGTGAGAAGAATGAGGGTGAATGAGAGAAGAGGGTAAAATTTTTGTTTAAGGGGGGAAAGTGGGAAACAAATTATTAGCAAAAGGGGGGGAATGAGGGAGAACAGAGAGAGGGGGAAATGAAATTGAAATGAAATTTGTTAGGCGGCCAAATGAAATTTGTTAAAGTGAGTAGTATTTTAAGAGATTTATATTTTAAAATTATATAAGATAAATATAAATTACTTTTTGTGCACATTATTAAAATAATTAGATATTAACATTCACATGGTTGGATCATCAAAAAATTAATTTTAAAAAATATTATGCATAATCGGGATGAGATTATTTAGAGTGAATATTATTTTTGGGAGGTTTTATATTAAAAAATCATACAAGATTAATACTAAATTTTCTAATTTTTTGAATGATTTATTCGATGATCGGGATGAGATTATTATGCATTAATTTTTAAAAAATATTATGCATAATCGGGATGAGATTATTTAGAGTGAATATTACTTTTGGGAGGTTTTATACTAAAAAATTAATTTGGTTGGAGATCTTAGTAGATCACTAGTATATTGAATAGTACCCGTAACTCGTGCTTTGTCACTGATTATTGTTCCTATTTTTTAAAAACTATTTCTCTATGATCCAACCGTACGGATGTTAAGATATATCTAATATATTGATATTCCCAAAATTTCAAAAAATGAAAAATTAATTTGGTTGGAGATCTTAGTAGATCATTAGTATATTGATTAGTACCCGTAACTCGTGCTTTGTCACTGATTATTGTTTCTGTTTTTTAAAAATTAGTTCTCTACGATCCAACCATACGGATGTTAAGATATATCTAATATATAGATATTCCCAAATTTTTAAAAAATAAAAAATTAATTTGGTTGGAGAACTTAGTAGATCACTAGTATATTGACTAGTACCCGTAACTATTGCTTTGTCACGGATTGTTCCTTCTATTTTTTAAAAATTATTTCTCGACGATCCAACCGTATGGATGTCAATATGTACCTAATATATTGATATTCCCAAATTTTCAAAAATTAAAAAATTAATTTGGTTGGAGATCTTAGTAAATCACTAGTATATTGACTAGCACCCGTAACTCGTGCTTTGTCACTGATTATTGTTTCTATTTTTTAAAAACTATTTCTCTACGATCCAACCGTACGGATGTTAAGATATATCTAATATATTGATATTCCCAAATTTTCAAAAAATAAAAAATTAACTTGGTTGGAGATCTTAGTAGATCACTAGTATATTGACTAGTACCCGTAACTCGTGCTTTGTCACCGATTATTGTTTCTATTTTTTAAAAAAATTTTCTCTACGATCCAACCGTACGGATGTTAAGATATATCTAATATATTGATATCCCCAAATTTTCAAAAAATAAAAAATTAATTTGGTTGGAGATCTTAATATATCACTAGTATATTGACTAGTACCCGTAACTCGTATTTTGTCACTGATTATTGTTTCTATTTTTTAAAAATTATTTCTCTACGATCCAACCATACGGATGTTAAGATATATATCTAATATATTGATATTCCCAAATTTTCAAAAAATAAAAAAATTAATTTGGTCGGAGATCTTAGTAGATCACTAGTATATTGACTAGTACCCGTAACGCGTGCTTTGTCACTGATTATTGTTTCTATTTTTTAAAAACTATTTCTCTGCGATCCAACCGTACGGATGTTAAGATATATCTAATATAATGATATTCATAAATTTTCAAAAAATAAAAAATTAATTTGGTTTGTAAAATTTAATATTTAATAAACGAAGTGGTCTTGCTAAACGAAATGGTTATTTGTCAAATACCGTTGTCTCGAGTGATACTAGACAACGGTTTTGGACAAATAAACCGTTGTCTGATAACAGACAACGGTATTTTAACAAATACAGTTGTAATGTGAAGCTTCAGACAACGATATGTTATAAAGATACCGTTGTCTGACACTAGTCATGTTTTTTTTAACATAAATATAAATTAACATAATAAACCGTTGTCTGATAACAGCTAATATTTTCTTAATCTAACGGCTAATATCGGATCTCATTTCAATCAAGGGCTCTTATTTCGCCACCTCAGCAATCCAAGTGAAAGATTTTCCACCAATCACGTGCTATCACATCAGACAACGATTTATTTGTAAAACTATTGTATAGATAAGTTTATGACAACAGTTTAAATTTGAAAAGGCTTGTCTGAAAGTGTTGAAGACAACGGTTTTATATGCAAACCCGTTGTGTGAACATGTATATATATTTTCTTAATCTAACGGCTAATATCTAATCTCATTTCAATCAAGGGCTCTTATTTCGCCACCTCAGCAATCCAGGTGAAAGATTTTCCACCAATCACGTGCTGTCACATGAGACAACGGTTTATTTATAAAATGCTTGTATAAACCATTATCTGATTACATTTTATACAACGTCTATCAAAACACTTGTCTGATTTTAACAACGTTTTTTGAAAGCATTGTCTGAAGAAACTTCAGACAATGCTTTCAAAAAGTGTTGTTAAAATCAGACAATAGTATTTAGCCACCGTTGTGTGACTACTTTTGAAGCAATATCTGATAAAAACAGTTGTCTAAGTTTTACAACGGTTTTCATAACCATTGTAAGACAAACTGTTAGCCAACACTACTTTCAAAAACCGTTGTAAAACGGATGTCTATTTTGATCTGTCAGACGACACTTTTTAAAACTGTCGTTAAGTTCACTATCAGACAATACAACAAAATGCTTGAAAAAAAAACCGTTGTGTGAAATTTTCAGCCAACGCTTTTTCGTCGAAGCGTTGTCTGATGAGTGTCGTCTGATAGCAAAATTCTTGTAGTGTTGGTTATTGTGGTAAGGCTGTCGATTGTTCCGACGCCTAGTGGGTCTGATGTAGAATTGGAATATTTTTGACCGAAAGGTCGGACCCTATTGTGGTTGTGGTAAAATGTTTTGACCGAAAGGTCGGACCCTATTGTGGTCGTGATAAATGTTTTTGGACCGTAAGGTCGGACCAGATTCGTGGTCGGAAGTAATAAGGCTAATGTGTGCCGTGGATCCATTCTAGGACATTGCTGTGTGCGTTTGTCCGGGGTTAGTGCTGACTGATCAGCAGCCTAACCTTAATGATTTTTTTTTTAAATAAATAAAAATTCCAATTCTAACCTATACCTTGAGATTGAGATGTTCAGTTCTTGACTTCTTGAAAGTCTATTTGAATAATATTTTTGATATCGGAATTCTTTTCAGTTCTAGTTTCTGATGCACCTTATGAATGGTGAATTGTTGGCCCACGTGGCAATTTAAAGGTTGATATCACTGATTCTTTCAAATGATGAAATGAAATTCTTTTGCCTATCAAAATTGTCATTGTTATTGAAATTGTCATCACTATTTACACTTGCTGAGCATTGTTGGCTCACTCTTGCTTTTGTTTATTTCTCCAGTTATTAGAGATAAATAGTGGACCTAGTGGTCAGTTGGTATTGCTCTTCAGGCAACGAAAAGAGACGTTCGAGTTATGGACTTCGTCGAATAGTGGATGGGGAATTGTCAAGGTCGGATATATATAGTTAGACAGTGATTTTGTATATTCGTAAAATTTTATAATATTTTTATTCTGAGGATGATTTGTAACAATGTAATTGATAGTCTGTTTCATACCATAACCTGTGAGCGGTCTTGGACAGTTAGAGTGATATCTCTTTATAAATTTGCTATTATTATGTATATGAGCAGGTTTGGTTATAGTTGGATTGGTGTTGATGATTTGGACAGGTAGTTAGTCCTAATTATGAATACATCATGTCAAAATTTTTGAAAATTCTCCTGTAAAATACTTATGTTGTTATAAAAGGTGCGTATTATTAGTGTTGGATGGTGGGAGTGTTACACAGTGTAAATTTTTTTTTCATTTTTCCAGGCAAGGGTTTCACAATTATGCAAGAAATAATTAAGGTGCAACTATAGCAATAATTCACCAAATTACCTCCACTGCTAGCAATAATTAAGGTGCAATTAGGATGTAACTGGTGAATAAAAAGGTAAGGTAATAATAGTATACATGCAACTACCACAAACTCAAATCGCATTTAGAACTAGCCAATTAGATCTATAGCTCATATGAATCATCTTAGTAGAATATGTACTGCTAAAGTATGTAACAAGCATCCAGCTAGCATGTAAACCAGTAAATGATCAATTGGATAACGGGGGGAATTAACCTTCAAGTTCGTGGGTATCCTAATAAGATACATAAGTCAGTCATCTGCACAAGTAAGATACACGAATAGTCGAAAACAATAAATTCTATCAAAAGTGAAGTTAGTTTGTCACACACCCTTTCGAAAACAGGTGCTTCAAAAGTTGTTAGCTTTAACTTTTCTGCAGCTACCAAAAGTTTCTAACATTTTTAAAGTATTGATAAGCTAGCAATGGCTGGGAATCCCATGTTTGTGATTCTGACTTGTAGCTAACTTCTTAAATTGCAATATCAATTAGCTACTGATGAGATATGAATCTGTTTCCCGCTAAAATATAAGCACTCTTGATACAACATTACAAACACAGGTGTCGAAATGTACCACTTCATTAAGACACCCATTTGTGCAGTAAGGATGCAATTGATTTTTTCGTATGAAAGCAATTGGATTTTCACATTCAAGGCCAATACAATGATAGAACCTAAAGTTCACCCTTATACACCAGGCAGATGAGATAGATAAACATTCTAAGCATATGTCGCTAGCCCTTGTAAAAATTAGCTACAAGTCAAAAGCATACCTCAGTGGAATCTTCCCCTTCTTAACAAACATTTCTTTCGGCACATAGGGCAGTAGTTTAGATAAAGTAGGTGTTGGGAGGAGGGTCTAATATTTATAGTATAAGCATCGGCTAACAAACAGATCAAATCTATCTTACCACAAGAGATTTCAACGGCCACCAATGATTTGCAGTTCTCCATCACCAAAATTGCCATCAGCAGCCTTCTAATAAGCCTGTACAGGGGAAAGAGAAAAATCATTACCTTAGCTAAAAACACATCTCTACAAAATAGCTTCATCATCACATGGAACAAACATACAATTAATTTAAGAACAAAGAACAACAACAATTGTCTTGACAGAATACTAAATCACCGAATCGAAAACCTATAACAAATCGTGAAAACCTATAACAAATCACAACTTAACAAAACAAACACCTACACGCAGAGAGAGAGAGAGAGAGAGAGTGAGGGAGAGAGGAGATGGAGAGAAGGAGGGGAGAGAGAGCGAGAGAGAGAAGGAGAGGGGGAGGGGGGGAGAGAGAGAGAGAGAATACCCTGGATTTCATTTATACATGACAAACCGATTTAGATTGAAGATACAGCGAAACATTTTGAAGATGAGTCGGAGAGAATACCCAAATCAAATTGAATCGAAGAACACCCAAATCGTAGATACATCTATTGAGAGCTTGAACACGGAGACGGAGACGGAGACATGAATCTGACGGAGATGGAGAGATATTGAAAGCGACGAGGGCGATGGAGAGGAAGAGATGATTGAGAGCGGCGAGGGAGACAGTACTGAGGTAATTTAGGTCATTTGAGATGAATTAATGAATGCCGTATTGGGTATTTTCTAAAATAATACTTGTTAACTACGATAGCTCTTTCAAAAGCGCTATTTAAGAGTAAACAACTATTTATAAATTTATGAAAATTAAAAAAATATTACTTAAAATACGGAACTTAACATAGCATTTTTAAAAACGCTATGTAAGTGTACGCTTACATAGCGTTTCATAATTAAACGCTATGTAAGTATTTGCATAATGATTTGGCAAAAAAAGAAAAATAAATAAAAATTACTTACATAGCATTTTTTTTCAAAAACGCTATCTAAGCAACATACTTGCATAACGCTTCCCAAAAAACGCTATGCAAGTGATGTCTCCTAAGTTTAAATGTGTAGTAGTGATGGATCCCGTTGATTAGTTCATGCATAGATCCTATAAAGGAACATAATGTATGAGGATCCCATTAATTAGGGCTCACATGGTTCCCATGATACAAGGGATATTTGGGTTCCAAGAGATGGCTCACATACCCCTTATAATGACTAAACTACGAGGATCTAAGAGATGGCTCGTATGGTCCCTGGATATTTGACCTACGGGGATCTAAGAGACAGCTCAAAAGGCTTTCGACTCATTAACCTATGAGAATCCAAGAGATGGCTCGTATGATCCCCGGATATTTGGCCTATGAGGACCCAAAAGATATATCTTAAGGCTTTCGGCTTACTAACTTGTGGGGATCTAAAAGACAAGGCTCAAAAGTCTCCTTAGTAACTAACCCATGAGGATCCAAAAATAAGGCTCACGGGATAAGATATGGTTAATCAATGAGGTTATTCCTACAGAAATGGCTCATATGGTATCATTTCACTTAACTTATGAAAGGTCTAATAATAATTAGAAGCTTCCAAGATAAGGCTCCCGGAACAGAGGCTTTTAGGATTGAGCTACCAAAATAGAGGCTTCTAGCATAGGGCCCCCAAGATAGGAGCTGATAGGATAAGGCTTCAAGAAAATAAGGGGTACCAGGCGGTACCGCCATAGCCAAGGGGTTAATCATGCAAGCTCAGGTATGAGTAATGTAACATGGTTACTAACAGCCTACCCTGGTACGTACCACCATGGCTACTACTCAACTGCGCTTCTTTACCGCATTATCACCTAATTACTTGACTCTAAATTTATGATTTATCAATTATTTATTGAATAATGTGTACGTGACATATCATCTAGGCATTTATGTGAATTTGCCTACTGAGTAATTAGAAGAGCTTTTACCCTGCACATTAAGTTTTCATGTTTTAGAGAATTATCTTTACTACAACCCTTTTGAATTGAAGCCCAAGGACTAAGTAGACATGCTTGAGTCGTTAGTACACCAAGTTAAGGTAGCACCTTTTGTACTTAGTCAATTCCATGTTTAACATAAGGTTTCAACGACCTCAATTACGTTAGTTACTTAGAAATCATCAAGTCAAGTTATCTACTCGATAGTTGAATTTTAAGCGACTAGATTGGAGGACAACTCGATGGACTTAACTTAGGCACAGTTGCTTAAGCCTTGACCTTGTTAGTTCATAAAGTTACAATTATATACGATCTATCTATTTACACTTTAGAGACCAATTTGTACTTTTCCAATGTGATAAAAATAAAATGAGATCTAAGCGACGGTGCACTTAGATCATGAATGGTTTAAGGCATATTCTGGGCAAGCAGTATAACACTTATGCCTAAAATAAACTACAGAAATGATTAAGCATATATGTGGAGCGTTATGTGAGCCCACCACCCTTTGATTAAAATCCAATGTTCTTAAAACCATAAAATGCTAAATAGTTCATAAAAGACCAACATGTAGCGATTCAAGGAAACGATGCATCTAGAGGAACGGAGTTTTGGCAGTGTCTTCCCTAACGGGACCTTCCTCGATGGACTTTACCGCATCGGCATCCTGGTTCGGTGTCTTCTTGACTGCGTCGGCGAGAGTTGGGGTCTCCGTCGTAGAGGTTGTAAGAATCTTGTCAGCCGGCTTGTTAGGAGTTACAAATGCTTTAGGGATCTCCTCAACCACCTTCTAGGAGGTGGGAGTTCTCTTCTTTTGCATAGCTGCAACAGCTTCGGTCTTAATATCTATGACCTACCTAACAGCCTCCTCACCCAAATTTGCCAAATCCAAACCTTGCATTGCCTCCCAAATCCAAATCCAAACCTTGCATTCAAATTATAGTCCCTCACTCCCTTGGCATGTCCTGTCAAGTACCGCTCGTGCATGACCTCCTTGTAATTCTTCATAGCATTCTAAAAACTTTCGACCCCGGACCTCAGTTCCTTCACTTGAGTGGCATGGGTTGCTACCAGTTTCTCCTTTACTTCATCCTAATCAGATAAGATCTTCCCTAATTTTTATTTTTCATTTCTAGGTTGACACCTCGACCTTCAACTTTTTACTAGTGTTTAGCCTTTTTTCTATCCTCTTCAACAACTTTAAAATCAGCTTTAACCTTCCTCAGTTCCTCAATAAGCTTAGTATCCTCACTGGCAGCCATAGTCAGCTAGTCCTCTAGCTAGCCTCAATCGATTGAAAAGGCTTTGGGTAGATGAATGCAAGGATGCCCTAGAAATTACCGCACCTTTGAGCTTCGACCATTGAGATATTGTTTCAAGGGGAATGAGGCCACTTGTCACCTTGTAAAAGGCTTGCACTTCTTGTAAACAACTAGCGGGTAAAGATGGCCTCGCCCTCTTAGAAGACCTTGTCTCTGGGGTTCTACCCAGGCTATTGGAATATTGCCTGAACTTCCTCTTCTCAGAAGGAACTCCCAAATCCTTCTCAATGACGGGAGGTGGAGCTTGAGACAGGGACAACCATGATGGGGGTTATTGTTGGATTTCAACCCAATATGATGTTATGGGTTTGGGTGGCCCAAGATATATATGGGTAAGATAATAATTGTATGTGTAAACAATTATTATATATGGTATGTCTTGATCACTAAGTTGGGTAATCAGGTGCCAAGAATTAGAAGACTTGTATAACAAGTATTGTAAGACTTGTAAAACAAGTATGGTAAGTCTTGGTGGCTAAGTTTTGGTTGGCTATATATACATAGTCATATTGTATTTGTTTGATGTGTGAAAACTTAAGAGATGTCTTAAGTATTGTTTGGGAGATGCTTGAGCATTGAAAGCTCAAGTATTAAGCTTGGGCCACCATTGTGGTGTTTTTTTATGTATTATTGATTATTGATTGGATTAATAATACAAGTTTGGGATGTGGTTATTTCCACGTCAAATATTTTTTCGATGGTTGAATGAAGGAACTAATGGAAACCGACATCCCTAAAAAGGTGAACATTACATGAATAATGTTGGGAATATAACAATGCGGTAAGAGCAAATGTAACAAAGAGATGCAGAGAAGAAATGCATGTAGTTAACTGGAGTAGCCTACAGGATTGAAAATAAACAAGTAAATTTCAGTATTACAGGCACAAGTGACTAATATTTAAGGGTACAAACTAGATTGTGGGTGGGAAGAACTACCAGCCTCGTTTCCATCTCCACTTGCAGAAGCTTCGAATTTGGGTTTCCGGGAGGCCTTAACACTGGTGTCCCTATCTTAAACAGAAGAGGTGGAAGCCCGAGGCCGAGAAAAGCCAACCCTCAAAAGAGTTTCGATTGTTAACAGGCTATCGCCAACCCCTAGGCTTGTTGCTAGCTTTGCAATCTTTATAGCCCTCCTTAACTAAACTCTTAACAAATTGGTTTGCTTTCGGAGCCCTAAGCATAAAATATTCATACATGGTTACCGAAAGAAGGGAAACTTGCAATAAGAAGGCGAAGGAACCCTGATAAGTGTGCATTTAATCTTAATATTGCCCTATATTTAAATTATTTTGCATTGATTTGATTTTTATTTAAAAAATTATAATGTTTTATTGTAGATATCAAGGATTTATAATAAAGGAGGGTTTGGAGCTTAAATAGAAGGAGTTGGATATTAATTTGATTAAAAATCGGATTTTATGGGTCGTTTGTGCAGTCTACACTATTTGAGCCATATCTGGAGTTACAAAAGTTCATTTTAGACGATTCAACAGGCCACGAAAAGCTTATGGGAAGGGCTTTAATTCAGAAGTAGTCTTTTTATTAGAATCCAACCACTTTAGCCTAGAAATAGAACCCAAAAGTCAGCTACGAATGTCCATTCTTAGAATTCAATTCTGATTGGGAAATCTCCTTGTATACGTATTAAATAATTAAAAATACTTTTATTAGAGATAATATGAGATAATAGATCAGACCTAGAGAAAGGGAAGAGTAGCCACACAACGGAGGAAGAGGAGAAGCCAATAACAAGAAGAATTCAACCTTTGAAGACATTAATTGGCTTTATTCTCTCTTTATCTTTTTACATCTTTTCTTATGATTTTTTGTTGGTTAACTTTGGATTGTTTTGATACCTTGATTATGAACTAAATTTGTTGAGTTAGGATTTTTATGGAACCCTAGTAGGGGAGTGTTGGTGTTTTGATAATAAGTAGTATTTGTGGTTCACAGTTTATTCGTTCAAGTGGATTTCATGTTGTATTATTTGCTTTTGTCTGGCCAACACTAGTAGATGATTGAGTTAATTGTAATACTGAGAGGATTATGATTACTAACACAATACTTGAATGGTGTATGATTATATCTGTTGATATTAATTTTGTGAAGGTATAGATATATATCGTTACCTTGCATAACCATGTAAAATTGGTACTTAATTGTATTCTAGAAGTTGAATTGGGCATAAACATATGTTAATTTAATTACAGAATCTATACCATAGTGATTTCGAGAGAAACCTAAGATCGTTGAATTTCTGGTTAGTAGACTGTGATTTTGCTATAGTATTACACTGTTTTATTGCCGACATGAACATAATAGGGGAAAATAATTATCTTAACTTAACTTCTCGTATCTAAAACTCTCGTAACTCTCTTGGCTAATACAATATTAGTTAGATAATTTAGTTATTACTTGATTAGTTTAATTAGAAAAACCAAAATCAATTCTTGTGTTCAATAACTAAATTATTTGATATTGATTGCGATTTATACAAATAGACAGTCCTTGAGGTACGAATCTAGTAATTATTACTATATTACTTGCTTGCGATTGGGTACACTTGCACATTTGTATTTTACGCAACAAACCCCTAGAATGACCTGATTACTTACTTGAAGACATGTTGAACTCCTTCCATAGTTAAATTGCAATACAAATTTCTCAATTACTGTGCACTGCATAATTACTAGATAGAATCATAACCTTTGGGCAAAAAAAAATTAATTGTAGTCACATTATAGGTTGTATTTTTTGATACAGGTACAATTAACTAGCTAGAGGAGATTTAGAGTCTCCTAGAAAATTAATATGTAATGTAGAGGAGATGTGTCTCTCCATATTAGTTATATCCTTTCATTTTACTACTATTATAAATACATACGTTACTGATAACTCATCAGTCACACTACTTTAAACTACTTTAGCATACACAAAATACCAAAAAATATTACAGAGATGGAAAGCCATTGGAATATTCCCAAGCCTAGAAACTTTAAACTAAATGTTCATGGTTGTTAAACATATAAACCCTTCGACAATAGGAACAAAACTGGGATAGTGGCTTTTATCAGACTTCTCCAGAACTTCACAGAATTTTGGATAAGAATGTTGTTTGTTTCACCTCGTGCATAATTTAGATACATGTGACTAATTCATACCTTTTTCTGGTTTCTTATAACAGTGGTAGAGCAGAACAATCCGGGGAGGATCATGAATCGGGAGGAATTTGGATATAGCCATCAAGCCACCTAGTAATTCCATTTATGTTATAATTTGTTTTTCTGTTAATGTCTTCATGAACTCATGTTTTTATGTTGGTTTCTGAACTTATGAAATTGGTTTAAACTTATTTTAAGAACTACACTTAGGTTACAGTTATTTAAGTTCAACTTAAGTTATTTTTTAAAGCAAGTTCAATTTAAGTTATAATTTCATCATTTAAACTTAAATTTAAGTTGTGATTATTTAAGTTACTTGGTTGCAGTTACAATTTCTTATTTTCTTTAAGTTGTGATTATTTAAGTTACTTGGTTGCAGTTACAATTTCTTATTTTCTGATTTCTTTGATGGAGTGGTATTGGGAAATGAAAGTTTTCAATTTTTTGACTATTTGATTATTTTTTTCAAGTTTTTGGCTTGATCAAGCTTTTATGAAAGTAGTTGATGCTCCCATTGGTGGTTCAGACATTGGGAGTGTATGCATTTACTCTAGTTTAGACTACATAAATATTGTAGTTTAAAGTTCATGATTTTGGCATTACAAACACACAAGTTACTTTTATCACTTTAAGTTTATTTGCTAAAGATGTCTACTTGGACCAAGCCAATTAATTGTAGGGACTATTAAGATTAATGTTGAAGGTATCTTTCTCAGGTCTCACATAAGGACATCAGTTATGAGAGATTCTAATGGGGATTGGATCCAGGGATGTAGAAGCATGATAGGGTTAGCAGTGCCAATCACTGTACTCTGGTCCCTTTGACATGGTTTGAAAATGGCATGGGATCATGGAGAAACATCAGTTATTGTTGAATGTGACAGTGAGGAAGCTGTACATCATGTGTTACATCATGATAAAACTTTTGACATGTTTGAGTTGGTAAACATGATCAGGTAGATCATGTCTGAAAATTGGGTGCTCTGTGACATGACGGAAACTCTGCCTATGACACCACCATCCATTGAAGGCCTCTTAGATGCAGACAAGATGGCATAATGTTATGTTCATGATTTATGTAATGACATTAATTTATAAGCCAAGTACCATGCATTATTTAAATAAATGGCTTCTTGTTTAAGGTAATTTTTTACTTGGAAGTTACATTCTTGGTCTTATTGTTTTTTACCTGCTTGTGTACAATTTCTTGGTGGCTGTTCTGTTTGTTGATGTTTGGTATTGGTATGGCCTTTGATTGATTTTCAGGCAGGGGGTTAGCCTTCTTTCACTTGGTATTTTTTTTTATTCTGCTATAAATCAGACAAAAGTTTTTAAACAACAAAAGGCATGTGTGAAAGGTAAACAACTCAGAGTGCACAAACCAATATTGTGTGTTAGGTACCATTCACACAACATTATACAAATACTGTTGTGTAAATACTTTTTAAACGACTCGGACAAAATACACTTGTCTAAGTTATGTAAATCACCTGAAATAAGACAACACTACATTCACAAAGACTTGTCTAACTCTATCCGATAGACAATAGTTTTGAAACTATTGTAAGGTTTGCACTACAACAAAAATGGACAAAACCTACCACATAAAACATACCAAAAAATATTGGTAGGAAATGAGTGAGTATTTCCTACCAATGTTCAAGTTGGTAGGAAATGGTACCAGTGGGGCCCAAAGTTTGTACACGCAAGCAGCATTTCCTACCAAATTTCGGTCGGAAACTAAAACCTACCAACTTTGGTCGGTTTTGGCCACATTTTCACTGAAAAATGGCCCCACATTCCACATCATCATCCCTTATATATTTTAAATTAATAAACAATTTCTAAAAATAAATATAATGTAATTTTATTAGAGCCATTTCCTACCAAATTTTGGTAGGAAATCAAAACCTACCAACACTAGTATGTTTTGACTATGATGGTACCCCACAATCCACGTAAGGAGCCACGTAAGTTTCCGCCAAAAATTTTACGAAAAATTTGAATTTACCGCCCACTTCAAAACCTACCAATATTGGTAGGAAATGGGCTGGTAAGTTTCCGCCAAAAAATTGTGAAAATTTTGAATTTCCTTCACACATCAAAACCTACCAATATTGGTAGGTTTTGGCAGCATCTTGGACCAATTAAGACCCCACCTACCACATCATCATCCTTCACATTTTTCAAATTAATAAATGAACGATTTCTTAAAAATAAAAATAAATGTCATTTTTCCTTGTTCTTTTCCCACCACTTTTGGTAGGAAATAGACTTGTCATGAAAAATAGTACTTATACATAATTTGTATGGATATAAACATAATTGATACCTAGCTGAGTGGAAAGATTCTTGTACATTATGTGAGTGGTTGAAGGTTCGAATCCCACCGAATAACATATTTTTTCCTCTGGGGCTATAACCTACCAATATTAGTGGGAAATAGCTTTATTTCCTACCAATATTGGTAGGAAATGGGCTCAAAATGGTAAAAAAAAGCTCAATCACCAAAATTATTAATTTTCTTAATTTTTTTGTGGTTGATTATCATGATTTTTATTGATCAAACTCTGCGACTGTAAAGATCTATACAATTTATTATTGTAGGATAAAAATTAGTTAATTTGGACTTGTATTATTATGTTATTCTGTTTTTCGGTAAAAACATAATTATAACGAAAAATAATAATAAATATAAGGATATATCGATAAAATAATTTTTTTATTGTGAAATGTCATTTTATAGTGGGAGGAATCTATGAAAAAAATTGTGCAAAAATATATATATATAAACTTAAAGTCCTTTAGAAAGCGAGAGACGGTAAATGTTCGAAGTTTGAGTTAGGATTTATACTCATAATTTAGGGGTTGTTCAGAGTTTAACTTTTCAAATTAAATTTTTTTTATCAACGATTCAACCGTACGGTTGATTAAATATGTTGATGTCAATGGTATATATAAAATATTATATTTTTTTATTTTAAACTCATATTTTTTTATCTATCGATTAGATTTTGTACCTACTAATATTTTGGGAATATACTTATACATAATTTGTATTAATATTACCAGATTGTATCCCAGCTCGCTGGTACTAAGCTAATACATTATCCGGGTGGTCAAAGGATCGAATCCTTGCAAACAATTTTTTTTTCCTCTAGGGCTATTTCCTACCAATATTAGTGGGAAATAGCTTTATTTCCTACCAATATTGGTAGGAAATGGGCTCAAAATGGTAAAAAAAGCCCAATCACCAAAATTATTAATTTTCTTAATTTTTTTGTGGTTGATTATCATGATTTTTATTGATCAAACTCTGCGACTGTAAAGATCTATACAATTTATTATTGTAGGATAAAAATTAGTTAATTTGGACTTGTATTATTATGTTATTGTGTTTTTCGATAAAAACATAATTATAACGAAAAAAATAATAAATATAAGGATATATCGATAAATTAAATTTTTTAATGTGAAATGTCATTTTATAGTGGGAGGAATCTATGAAAAAAAATTGGGCAAAAAAATATATATAAAAACTTAAAGTCCTTTAGAAAGCGAGAGACTGTAAATGTTCGAAGTTTGAGTTAGGATTTCTACTCATAATTTAGGGGTTGTTCAGAGTTTCACTTTTCAAATTAAAATTTTTTTATCAACGATTCAACCGTACTGTTGATTAAATATGTTGAGTCAATGGTATATATAAAATATTAGATTTTTTTTATTTTAAACTCATATTTTTTTATAGGAAATCTATCGATTAAATTTTGTACCTAATAATATTTTGGGAATATACTTATAAATAATTTGTATTAATATTACCAGATTGTATCCCAGCTCGCTGGTACTAAGCTAGTACATTATCGGGGTGGTCAAAGGATCGAATCCTTGCAAACAATTTTTTTTTTCCTCTAGGGCTATTTCCTACCAATATTAGTGGGAAATAGCTTTATTTCCTACCAATATTGGTAGGAAATGGGCTCAAAATGGTAAAAAAAAGCCCAATCACCAAAATTATTAATTTTCTTAATTTTTTTGTGGTTGGTTATCATGATTTTTATTGATCAAACTCTGCGACTGTAAAGATCTATACAATTTATTATTGTAGGATAAAAATTAGTTAATTTGGACTTGTATTATTATGTTATTGTGTTTTTCGATAAAAACATAATTATAACGAAAAAAATAATAAATATAAGGATACATCGATAAATTAAATTTTTTAATGTGAAATGTCATTTTATAGTGGGAGGAATCTATGAAAAAAAATTGGGCAAAAAAATATATATAAAAACTTAAAGTCCTTTAGAAAGCGAGAGACTGTAAATGTTCGAAGTTTGAGTTAGGATTTCTACTCATAATTTAGGGGTTGTTCATGGTTACACTTTTCAAATTAAAAAAAAAAAAATTTCAACGATCCAATCATACGGTTGATTAAATATGTTGATGTCAATGATATACGTAAAATATTGGATTTTTTTATTTTAAACTCCTCTTTTTTTATAATAAATCTATCGATCAAATTTTTATTCCGACTAACATTGTGGGCATATACTTATAAATAATTTGTACGCATATAATTGGATTGGATCTTAGCTCGGTGGTACGACTCTAGTACATTATAGGGATGGTCGAAGGTTCGAATCCTCGCGAACAACTTTTTTTTTCCTCTGGGCTATTTCCTACCAATAATAGTGGGAAATAGCCTACCAAAACCGACCAATATTGGTAGAAAATAGGTAGCAGTGCAGACTCCTATTTTTCCAGGGTTCAAACCGACCAATATTGGTAGGAAATGGTCCAAAATTTTTACAAAAATTTTGAACTAACCGCCGAACCCACATTTTCAAAAATGGCGCTCACACTCGAAAATTCAAAATTTTCGTCCAACCCCATAACCTACCAATATTGGTAGGAATTGAGAGTTAAATTCATGGAAATTTCAAAAATGCCGCCGAGAGCAAAAAATTCAAAAATTCCGCCCAAACCCAAAATTTCAAAAAGTCCGCCCAAACTTATAACCTACCACAATTGGTAGGAAATAGGTGACTTGAACCTCTATAAATAACTTTCTTCTCTCTTTCACTTTCATTTTAATCTTCTCCAACAAAATTTCATTTTCATCTACTTTCTCCTTCAACTTTCTCCTACCACAATTGTACAATGTGCGAAAATAGTATCTATTTATGTTGTGATTCTTTGTTCTTGATTCATTCATATATTCATTATTTTTTAATAATGTTGTATGTATTTAGTTCTTTGTTGTTTAAATATTGAAATTGTTATTCTTATGTTCATGTGTGTGTATATATAATTGTACTAATTATTCATTTACATTTCTTATGTAGATTGTTGTCTCATAAAGCGAATATATTGGTGTCGTGGTCGATGAAATCGAAAAAACAACGCCGAAGTTAATAAAATTACAAAGAAGGAAGGTGAACGATCCAACAATGGGGGCAACTTTGAAGATTATTAGTTAGTTAAACTTTCAAAGCATTTCTTAATATTTTGTAATTTTTGTCGTTTTTGTGAATTTGAATAATTACTTTTGAGATGTAATTTTAATGTTATGTTATTGTGTTGGTAAGGCCGAATTATGATTTATGATTAATGTATAAATTTTGGTTATGATTGTATGATTTAGATATTGATTCTATTGTGTAATTTGTGGTACATGAATATTAATGAATCACTTTTTTTAAAAGAATTGGTCCAACAATTCCTACCAATCTGGGCTATAACCTACCAAATTCAAGCCATTTCCTACCACATTTACCATTCGAAAATAGAAATTTGGTAGGAAATACTTGGTAGGAAATAGCGGTTTTTACATGCTTCTGTTTTTAAACCTACCAAACTTGGTAGGAAATATGTCAATCAAAACCTACCAATTTGGTAGGAAATAATGAATTTTCTGGGATCAAAATGTGACGTGGCAAAGTGACGTGGAGGTGGGTCCACGACACGTGGACTGCCATGTCACCATTCGGGACCACATTTTAGGTGACGTGGCACCTGACGTGGTCGATGACTTGTCCGGGTCCACTGCCATGTGGCTGCCTATGTGGCTGCATATGTGGCGAGCCACATGGGCATCCACATGGCATGTGGGACCTCTTTTGAAAACAACCCTCATTTCCTACCAACCCTCATTTCAGACCGGAGCAATTCTCACCAACGCAGTTGGTAGGAATTGACCTCATTTCCTACCAATTTATGGCCATTTCCTACCAATCGGGCGGTAGGAAATGGCCGTTTTTGTTGTAGTGTTGTGGTTAGACAATACAATTTTTAGGCACCGTTGTCTGATAATTCTGGGCAACAATTTTTCTACCGAGCGTGTTTTTCTTGTAGTGTCATAATTAAAATATTTATTAAATATACATAATTTAATTATGCAATATCCATGTGGGGTTTTCCGTTATGAAAATAGGGTATATTATGAAATTTTAATTGTTTAAGATAAGGTATGTTGAACCGTAATTAAAAAACTGTTGAATAAATATATTATATAATTCTTAATTGTCCTCTAGTACCAAATTAATTAGGGTATATAAATATAAAATAATATTAATTTAACATCGTTTTCTTAATTACATCATTGTAAATTATTTTATATATTTGGATTTAACACAAGTATAATTATTATTCAACAGATGATGTTGAACTCAAGTTACATATATGTTGTGCACCCGTTTAAAAAAACAATTTTTTCGTAAAAAAATGTTGCAAATATTTTTCTAACAATTATAAAATGTTATAAATATGTTTTCGTTTTCAATTATATATTATTCAATAAAATTTTAATTATTATTTAATTAATGATGTTAAATCGAAGTTATACATATATTGATAAAAAAAATTGCAAATTTATATTTAAAAAAGTTTTTACAGAATTTAGCCCTTTAAATATATGTAAGAAAACAAGACTAGTTAGAACGTGATACTATAATATAAGCATAAGGGAGAAATAGATGCTCAGATCTAAGATGCTCTCTCTTCCAGCTTCTTCATGTCTCTTTCCCGTTCACCGTTGACCGCCTTCTTATCTTTCTCAGCTACTACACTGTCTACACGCTCCTCCTTTTCTTGCTCTTCTCTTTTTCTTCGTCCTTTTCGTACTGTTTTCATTCTCGATCTGTTCTCATGGGTTCGCACAATTCCGAGCACTCTGGATCCATGGATTCCGATGAGTTTTCAAACTTAATCGGTCACAACTATATAGCCCCTTTGTTACCTGCTTTTAACTTGCATCCCCAGCTTCACTTAGATGCTGATTATGTTATGGGGGAGCCTCTCTCTCCTGCTGCCCAACAAAGAATGCGAGATCAGATTCAGCTCATTCTTAATGATGGAACTGAGCTGCCTACTAGTGGTCCTACCATTGCAGCCTCCTCTAAATCTAGCCACGATCTTTCAACTCGTTCGCCTGATGAGGTCAACTCATTTCAAGTAAAAGAGGGTGATATTCAAGTGCCTCATTTGGAGGAAGGTGAGATTGGTACTGATGAACCTAAGCTCGCAAGGAAGACAGTTACTTGGAGCAACATTGTTACAAGGAATTTGGTTAATGAGGAACCTGCAGATGGGAAAGCAGATATTAGCTATAATGAAGATGGCACTGCCACAGTTAAATTTCCTGATGAATTCTTTGTGAGAGCGCAAAAGCAATGGGAAACGAGCATAATTGGATATTTCATTGGAGGATCTTTCACTTTTAAATACATCAGGGAGCAAGCCCAGAGATTTTGGCGAAACCGTGGTTTGACAGGGGTTTATTACAATTCTAAAGGTTACTATACCTTTAGGTTTGCCACTCTAGAGGAGAAAAACACAACTTTAAGCTTGAATACAATTCAAATGGGGGGAAAAACTTTGTATTTGATGCCTTGGACTCATGGCAACAAATTCAAACGTAATGTTATTGACAAGGTGCCTTGCTGGATACGTTTGGTGGATGTTCCTGATATTTTATGGTTCAAGGAAGCTCTGAGTTCGATCGCTAAAACAGTGGGACAACCACTGAAATTTGATGCAGCCACAACACGGTTTGAACCACTAAAGTACACTGGGATTCAAGTTGACCTTGCATACTCTGCTCCGCGACCTAATTTTGTTAGAGTTCCAATGCCAAACTCAACTGAAGAAGTGAAAATTGAAATCCAATATGGTGAGTTACCTTACTCTTGCAGTCTTTGTCAAGCTTTTGGTCATTCTTTGGCCAGGTGTAATAATAATCCAGAAAGAGTAAGTAAAAAACCGAGAAGAGATCAGAACTCTACTCGTAGGGATGGTGTCTCTGGTTCGTCTAAGTCCCCTGTTTCAGCTTTTAAGAATGACTACTTAAATAGCATGGAGATGGTTCCTTACACCATTGGCAAATTCTATGGATGTGATGTATTTATGGACGAAGATGCCATTTTAGAGGAGCTGGATAAAGAGGGTGGTATGCTAGAAAAGGATATTGAAAACTCTAAATTGAATAAAGGGGATGACAATCTTGAAGAATTTGATAGAATATCAGTTAACTTAGATCAAACGTACGGGGACCATCAGGCTGACGATGTGCTGCCTATTGCTACTGAAAATGGTCTTGGGGTTATCACCAATTTGGTTGTAGATTTTACTGATACAAGTTACAAGTCTCCAGGAAAACATAGGAAACGTGGCCAAACTCCAATCCGATCAATGGTTCCTAGTCAATCATCAATAGCTAATAGCAAGAAAAAATTCTTTGATGAAGAAGGTTTTACCCACGTTCCATACAAGAGAAGCAGCAGGTTGGCTGGTACGCCAACAACCCTCCATCGTCTTGAATGAATTTCTCAGTGTGGAATGTTAGAGACCTCAATAAGAGTACCCATCAAGATGAGGTAGTTCATTTTATTTCCAATAATAAAATTACTTTTATGTGTTTAGTAGAAACCAAAGTTAGAGTTCAAAATTCGGTTGCTATCTCCAATCGAATTAACAAGAAGTGGAATTGGCTTTTTAATTATGATGAGCATGAGTACGGTCGTATTTGGGTTGGTTGGGACCCTTCAGTCTGGTTAGTTATTGCGCTATCGAAGTCTTCTCAGCAAGTCACTTGTTCAGTTACTTTTCTGGAGAAACAAATTGCTTTCTGTGTAACGTTTGTTTATGCCTTGAACAAACCTCACGAGAGAGAACCACTGTGGGCAGACATTGAGCGTCTTCATCAGTTAATCACTGGTCCATGGTGTTTAAATGGCGACTTTAATTGCATTCTTTCTTTAAATGAGGTGAAAGGGGGGCGTGAACATTGGACGTCTAGAATGCAATCTTTTCTTGATTGTGTTTCTAACTCCGCTCTCGGTCACATTAAAACTGTTGGCCCTTTATTTACTTGGACTAATAAAAGGTTTGATCTTATTAAAAAAAGATTGGATCGAATGTTGGGAAACATGGACTGGTTTAATTTTTTCAGCGAAGCTTCAGTCATGGTGCATAATAGAGGAATTATGGATCATTGCCCGCTTACTTGCTCAATTCCTTTGCAGCTAGAGAAAATCTCCAAGCCTTTCCAGTTCTTCAACTTCATGATTGACACTGAAGGATTTCAGGAAGCAGTTTCAAAGGCTTGGGAAAATCGTTGGTTTGGGGACCCGATGGCTGTTTTATTTCGTAAGCATAAAGAAGTTAAAAAATCTTTAATTTCCCTTAACAAGAAGCATGGTGATGTTCACAACAATGTTATTTTGGCTCGTGCTGCTTTGAAGGATTTACAAGACCAGTTAATCCAGGAATGTGATAATCAAAACCTGTTATTGTTAGAGTCTCAGGCTTGTGGGAATTTGGAAAAGGCTCTTCTCGAAGAGGAACGCTTTTTACTTTAAAAATCAAGGGTAAACTGGCTTCATGTTGGGGATGGTAATAACCGATTCTTTTTCAACAAAACAAAGGCTAATTGGAATATTAATAAGTTGTTGGTTATTAAAAACATTGATGGAGATTTGGTTTCAGGTCACAACAATGTCTCGAAGGTTGCAGTTGATTATTTTTCTACCACCCTGGGCACCTCTGTTGACATGCAATCCTGTGATTTTGATAGTTTTGACTGTGCATCAATTTCCTCTGTTCAAGCTACTTTACTCGAAGCTCCTGTCAACAATGATCTAATTCTAGCAACTCTAAAGAATATGAAAAGGAATAAAGCCCCTGGGCCGGACGGTTTTACTGTTGAATTTTATTTGGCAGCTTGGGACATAGTTGGTACAACATTCTGTGATGCAGTCAAGAGTTTTTTTGAAGATGTGTCTTTATTCAAGCCAATTAATGCTACTAGTATTGCATTAATTACAAAGGTTTCCACCCCCGCTTCTATGTTAGATTATCGCCCTATTTCTCTTTGCTCTATTCCTTACAAATGTATTGCAAAAATACTTGCATCTCGGCTCAAAGTGGTCATGCCCAGTATCATTGACATCTCACAATCTGCTTTCATTCCGGGTTGCAATATTTCTGACAATATTCTCATGGCTCAAGAAATTTTTCGAGGTTATCATAGAGATAGTGGTGTTCCAAAGTGTGCTTTGAAGCTTGATCTCCACAAGGCGTTCGATTCGTTGAATTGGAACTTCATTTTAGGTGTTTTGCGTAAGTTGAAGTTCCCAAATAAATTCATAAATTGGATCCATCTATGCATCTCTACAACCACTTTCTCTGTCAAGGTTAATGGATCCTTGTGTGGTTTTTTTGAAAGAAAAAAGGGAATCCGGCAAGGGGATCCTATCTCTCCCTATATCTTTTCGATTGCTATGACTATTTTGTCTTCAATGCTTGCCAAGTCTCCCCCTAATTTTAAATTCCATTGGAAGTGCAAAGAGCTGAAACTTACGCACCTTCTTTATGCCGATGATGTGTTGCTATTTGCAAATGGTGATAGGGACTTTGTTACTCACCTCATGAACTGCATTTCTCATTTCTCCTCTTCTAGTGGTTTAATTCCAAGCATTGCTAAGAGCACAGTCTTTTTCGGAAATTGTGATGTTGATTTTGTCAGATGGTTCGATTTCTCGTATGGTATAGCGCATGGAAATCTCCTTGTTCGTTTTCTAGGGGTTCCCTTAATCTCAACTAGATTAAGCCACAATGACTGTCTACCTCTTCTAGAAAGAATTACTAACAGGATTTCTTGCTGGACCACTATGTTGCTTTCTTTTGCAGGTCGTGTGCAACTTATTAAGTCCGTTCTCACAGCTGTTCAATCTTTTTGGACTAATCACTTTGTTCTTCCTAGCTCTGTTCATGGTAGACTCAAATCAGTTTTTACTAGTTTCTTACGGAAAGGTGATGCCATTTCTCGAGGAGGAGCTAAGGTTAGCTGGGACACAATTTGCTTGCCAATTGGAGAAGGTGGCCTGGGTCTTAAGAATTCTAAGCATTGGAATCAAGCTCAAATCTTACACCACTTATGCCGTATAGTTTGTAAGAGCAACGCCTTGTGGCCTGTGTGGGTTAATTCTACTTTGTTAAAAAAGAATCATTTCTGGAATCTGCATATGCCCAACGACTGTTCATGGATTGTTCGTAACGTGCTCAGGTTACGTCCTATGGCACTTCAATACATGGTTTTTAAAATTGGAAATGGCATGAACACTTCTCTTTGGTTCGACCCTTGGTGGAATGCTAAGTGCCTGGCTGCAAGCAAGCATGATCCTATTATTGCTCAAGCAAATGGTACTTCTGATGCCTCTGTAAACTCTCTGATCAATACTGGAGCGTGGGTTCTACCTCAACCATCGAACAGGATTCATCACCTCAACCCAGGCTTGGCTAACCTGTTTCAGCAGTTCAGCTATCCTTCGTTTGATCTTAATGCTGCTGATCTAATCCTTTGGAATAGCTTGCCTCTACAGAAACTAAAGACCTGGGATATTTGGGATTCCATTAGAGTTTCTTCTCCTACAGTTGCTTGGAGTACTTGTATTTGGCATAGGCTTAGGGTGCTTCGGTATGCTCACCATGAGTGGATTCTTTGCCATGGTCGTCTTCCCACTATGCAGAGACTTTTTTCTTTCGATCTGGATGTTTCACAACAATGTTTTTTATGTATTGCGGGTTCTGATTCCCACCTGTTCGTAGAGTGCCCTTACAGTAGGTTTATTCTTTCGAAATTGGCCGGTCTGCTTAAGGTCGATTTTGACGGTACATCATGGCATCAAGTCTTGATATCTCTGGGAGGCATAGTTGATATCTTTCATCGTAATATGGCCTTTCTTGTGGCGCAGATTTTCTCATACCATGTTTGGAGAGAAAAGAACGCAAGGTTGCATGATTCATGCGTTTCCGGTCCAAACAAGCTTATCAAGGGTATTATGATGGATCTTAAAGCTAGGCTTATTGGTTCGAAATGGTTTATTAAACATGCTAATTTAGATTTGTATAGGTGACTATATATTTGATTTGCTAGGGTTTTTTGCCTTGTGTTTTTTCCTTTCTCCAACCTGGCCTTCTAGCTGGGTTGTAGCTTACTCTCTCTTTGCCATGGCTTAGAGCAAGGGTGTATCCCTTTTTTCTTTTATATATAAAATCTATTTTAGCGAAAAAAAAAAGACTAGTTAGGACGTAATATTAATAACTTAAAAATGGGTTGCAAAACTGAATTAAGCAGCTACCAAATCATAACAACAGACTTAATTAAAACCCTAATCACAAACAAGTACATATGCATTATTAATTAGGAAGAAAATAGTAAAATAGTTACGCCAAATATATGCTCGGAAAATGCTAGGCAAATTTAGATGGTGTGCCTAGCTTCTTAGATATATATATATATATATATATATATATATATATATATATATATATATATATATATATATATATATATATAGTAATGGGCTAGGTGACCATTAATCTAAACATTGATAGAATATATTTAAACATAATTTTTATGCAAAATTAATTTAAAATCAAAATTATTTTTTCTACAAGTACATATGTAAATACCCTCGTTTTGTTATCAAATAAAATGGGTAAATAACCCATTTCATGCATTAGTCTCAATTTCTTTTTAAAAATTTGCATTTTCACAATTTGACACTATAGTTTTTTTTATTTTGACCGTTTTTTTTATCCATTCTCGCCTAAATCCGATTAAACACGATTTTTGTAAAAACCATTTAATGACCAATTAATAAGTTCTCTAAGCCGCTTTTTAGAATACTAGCTAGTTACACCTTAAGAAATTGTATTAAATATTTAATATTAACGAAAAGTAATTAGAAATATGAGAGGAAAATATGTATTTAAGTATTAAATAAAAACTTGAGAGAAACTCATCCTCCCTAAACACTTCTCGGAAAACAACTGTTCTCTACCGTTGACCACCAATCTCTTCCTCACCCTTTTTGCACTTGCTTCACGCCCCTTATTTTCTAAACCTCCATACCCTCTTTCATCAGATCACATCTTCCTTAGTTTCGATCTGCGCTTCGTGATGGGATCTCGCAACTCAGAGCATTCAGGCTCCATGGACTCTGATGAGTTCTCGGCTTTTATAGGAAACAACTATGCAGCCCCAACTCAGATTGTGCAAAATCTATTTCGTTTCGAGATGGAAAACGAATCTTTGAATTCACTGGAGGTTGTGGGGGAACCATTGTCACCTGCTGCTCAAGAGCGGATGAGGGAACAAATAGATCTAATTCTAAATGATGGCTCCGTTCAACCTGTTTCTGGCCCTGCAATGGACAACTCTAGTCATGGCTCACATACTTCACCTATTGGGGGAAAATCAACAGACAAAGTCACACCTGCGAATATCGCTACGAACACTGGAGGAGCTACTTGGAGCAACATTGTTACAAAGAATGTAACCAGTACTGAACCCATGGTCGAGCCTGCTAACATATCCTACAATGAAGACGGTTCTGCTACGGTACGTTTCACAAATGAGTTTTTTTCTAAAGCTCAAAAACAGTGGGAAACTAGTATAATAGGGTACTTCATTGGAGGCTCATTTGCTTTCAAGTACATACGGGAACAAACACAAAGATTTTGGAAAAACAGGGGCTTGAAAGGTGTGTACTACAATTCTAAGGGATATTACACATTTAGATTTGGCACTATGGAAGAAAAAAACAAAGCCTTGAATCTTAATACAATCCAAATCGGAGGGAAAACCATGTTTCTAAAACCATGGATAGAAGGAAGCAAATTTAAACGAAACATTATTGATAAAGTTCCATGCTGGATTCGTTTAGTTGATGTCCCTGAGATCTTTTGGTTCAAAGAGGGGCTGAGCTCAATTGCTAGCAGCGTTGGTAAGCCGTTAAAATTTGATGCGGTTACTGCTAAATTTGAGCCTCTAAAATACGCTGGAGTCCAAGTCGAATTGGCTTACTTAGCATCAAGACCTGACTTTGTTCGTGTTCCCTTCCCCAACTCGAATGAGGAAGCAAAAATAGAAATACAGTACGGCGAATTACCTTATTCTTGTAGCCTCTGTAATGCTTTCGGGCACTCCCTCTCTCGATGTTAAAATAACCCAGAACGAGTTGTGAAAAAACCTAGAACCACACAACGTGATAGAGCTCAGGGTGATAGACCATCCAAGCAAGAGAATCCTCACAAAGCAACCACTGTAACAGGGGAAAGTGAACAAGCGTTAGTTCTTTTCACAGGCCCTGATGGAAAAGGCTACATGGATACCGATCAAGATCAGGCGGATGACATTGGCGATGCAAGGGACATTGAACAACCTGAACCAGGGGAATTTGTTCTCCCTATTGTTCTGGGCAACACATTCCAATCCCTAACCGACTGTGAGGAGGGAACTGAATTAGCCATTTGCGATGAAGAAATGTTGATGGAATCCAATTCAGCAATAAAAAGGAAACGCAATCAGAAACACATTGTGGAACAAAACCAATCGTTTGTAATCGATCTTGGCACACTAAACCAAACTTCAAGCTCTATAGTCACTGAAAAAGACAAGGCTAAATCTTCATCAGTAATGACTAAAAATGCTATGAAATCGAAAAACGCAGATGCTGATGGTTTCATACCTGTTATCAACAAAAAAAGCCTTCGTCTGGCAGGTAAGCCAGTCAACTCTCCCAAGCATTAATGTTTTTTGCCTCCTGGAATGTGCGAGGCTTAAATAAAAGCTCTCACCAAAAGGAAGTGTTGCATTTTATTGCAAGGAATAATATCTCGTTCATGTGTTTTATGGAAACTAAAGTTAAAGAGCATAATGCTCGTTCTGTCACTTCTAAGATTAGCAGAAAATGGTCGTGGCTTCATAACTATGAGCACCATTTCAATGGTCGTTTATGGGTTGGTTGGGACCCTACTATGTGGTCAGTCACTTTAATCTCTAAGACTGCCCAGCAAATCACCTGCAGTGTTTGTCTTATTGAAAAGCAAATGCATTTTTTGGTCACCTTTGTCTATGCTTTCAATACGCCTCTGGAAAGGCTCGAACTCTGGTCTGACTTAACCAATCTGAGCATGAATATGACTAATCCCTGGTGTGTGTCGGGCGATTTCAACTCAATCCTTTCAATCAATGAAGTCTCTGGGGGCCGCGAGCATTGGACTCCTGACATGCAGGCTTTCAGGGATTGTGTCAATGACTCTTCTCTTGGCAACATTAGAACTCACGGGGATTTTTTTACTTGGACCAACAAAAGGAAAAGCCCAGAAATTTTGATCTTGAAGCGGTTGGATCGCATGTTAGCTAATGCAGCCTGGTTTTTCCACCTTTCCGGAAGGCCAAGTCTTCGTCAAAGAGCGTGGTCTCATGGATCATAACCCTCTTCTTTTCAAGTCTCCAATGCAATTGGATAGGCCTTCTAAAGCTTTCCAATTCTTCAATTATATGACTGAAATTCCTGGTTTTACTGAGATGGTCAAAAGTGCTTGGTCAGAATGCTTTATAGGTGATCCTATGACTATCTTCTGCAAAAAGATGAAAGGAGTCAAGCAAGCTCTAATTACGTTAAACAAGAATCATGGCAATGTCCATTCTAATGTCATGGCTGCTCGTAACTCTCTATACTCTATCCAGGCCAGCCTCAGCAATGTCCCTGTGAATGCTTCTCTTTTGAAAGAAGAGACAGATGCCATTAAACATCTCGAGCAATGCATTTTAGAAGAAGAAGCCCTGCTCCTTCAAAAATCTAGAGTCAAGTGGCTATCGCAAGGTGATGGTAACACTCGGTTTTTCTTTAATCAGGTTAAATCGAACTGGAACCACAACAAGATTTTAGCTTTATCTAACGACGAGGGTGAGCTTCATTACGGTACTGCTCAGGTCTCTTCTCTTGCTGTCAATTACTTCAAGAATACCCTGGGAACTCCGGTCTCACAGCATGTTCAACAAGCACAATTTGATTCTGAACCTCTGGTTACTCCTGAGGCGCAATTTTTTCTTAACCAAATGATGGACATCAATTATCCCTCAGTAAACATTAATTCCTGGGAATCCCTGTTAGCTCCAATCTCTGACGAGCTAATTCTTACTACTCTTAAGTCTTTGAAGGGCAACAAAGCCCCGGGGCCCGATGGCTTTACTCAAGAATTTTTCTTGAAAACATGGGATATTATTGGCCATGACTTTTGCGCGACAGTTAAGCATTTCTTTGCTTCCTGTGTCATGAATCCAGGAATCAACTCAACGTCAATTGCTTTGATTCCTAAAATTGGCACTCCTTCGAACATCAAGGACTTTCGCCCCATCTCATTGTGCACTATTGTTTACAAGTGTATTTCTAAAATTCTTGCGAATAGGCTGAAGAAGGTGCTTCCTAATGTTATCAATCCTGCTCAATCTGCTTTTATTAAAGGGCGAAACATCTCCGACAATATCCTTATGGCTCAAGAGCTTTTCCGTGGTTATAATAGAGAAACGAGCATTCCTAAATGCGCTCTAAAAATTGACTTGCATAAAGCTTTCGATTCGCTTGATTGGCATTTCTTGGTGGCTGTTATGCATAAAATGAGGTTACCTTTCAGATTCATCAAATGGATATTTGTGTGCATTTCAACCCCTCGGTATTCAGTTAAAATCAATGGCTCGCTGCAAGGTTACTTTCGAGGTGCTAGGGGTATCCGGCAGGGCTGTCCTTTGTCTCCTTATATATTCTCTATTGCTATGAACGTGTTATCTTGCATCCTTGACGCAAAGCCAGCAGGTTACAAACACCACTGGAAGTGCAAAGATCTTGGCCTTAGTCATCTTCTATTTGCAGATGATGTTTTATTGTTCTCAAACGGCGACCACATTTCTATCAAGCATAACATGGATTCTTTGGCAAGATTCTCCTCTATGAGCGGGCTATCGGCGAGTACCTCTAAAAGTACGGTTTTCCTTTGCAACTGCGAAGATAATCTGGTCACTTGGTTTGATTCTAATTACGGCATTCCTCACGGTTCTATCCCGGTCAGATTTCTAGGCGTTCCGCTCATCTCTTCTCAGTTGAGTGTGAACGATTGTATGCCTCTTGTTGACAAGATCACTGCTCGTATCCTTGCCTGGACAAATCATTTCTTATCTCTTGCCGGTAGAGCTCAGCTTATTAGGTCTGTCCTGTTTTCAATGCAATCTTTCTGGACAAACCATTTTATGCTTCCTGTGACGGTGCATAACAACCTGCAAAAGTTGTTCACCAGATTTCTTTGGAAGGGTTCTTCTCTTTCAAAAGGTGGGAGTAAAGTCAGTTGGGCTACCTTATGTCTTCCCAAAGATGAAGGAGGTATTGGTTTAAAAAATATGAAGGATTGGAACAAGGCGCAACTATTGTTCCACCTTTGTAAAATCATCAATAAGGCTGACTCTTTATGGCCGCGTTGGATTGTCTCCACTGCGCTCAAACACCAAAAATTCTGGACTATGGAAATTCCAAATGACTGTTCTTGGATTTGGAGAAGAATTTTGCAGCTTCGGCCTTTAGCTCGCCAATTTTTATCCTACAAAATTGGAAATGGCCAGAAAATTTCCATTTGGTTTGACCCATGGTGGAATTCAAGTTGCCTGGCCTCTTCTAAGACAGATATAGTCATCTCTCAAGCGGCTTCAGTGCATTCGGCTGTCATTCACGACCTGATTGCCACGGGGGTTTGGATTCTTCCAAGACCTAATCACAGACTACACCACATCAGCCAGGTCCTCACTAATTGGGTAGATCATTTTAACTTTCCTCCATTTGATCTCAGCAAACATGACCTCATCAGTTGGGATGGTCGTCCAATCGCAAAAATAAAAATTTGGCACATCTGGGAGGCTATTAGACACAAAATGCCGTTGGTTTCTTGGCATAAAGGGGTCTGGCACAAGCTCTCTATCCCTAGGTATGCCCATCTCCTTTGGTTGGCATGCCACGGGAGGATCAATACCCTGCAAAGGCTCATCTCGTTTGGTTTAGACATCCTAGATCATTGCTATCTCTGTGCAGGAGGCCGGGAGAATCTTGATCACCTGCTACTCCAATGTTCGTATAGTAACCACATTATCTCCCACCTAGGAGCCATATTGCAGTTGTCGTGTCAAGCCACAACCTGGATGCATTTGTTGCAGTCTTGGCTTCTTGTCAGTGACCCGGTTCTTCGTCATTTGGCTTTACTTTCCCTTCAGATTTTTACTTACCACTTATGGAGGGAAAGAAACAGCAGAGCTCATAACTCAGGAATTCACTCGCCGGCAAAGTTGCTGATTGGAATCATCTCAGACATAAAAACTCGGTTGTCTACATCACCCTGGTTTCTTAAAAATGCCTGCAACTTATTTTAAGAAATAAGTTATTTTAAGAACTACACTTAGGTTACAGTTATTTAAGTTCAACTTAAGTTATTTTTTAAAGCAAGTTCAATTTAAGTTATAATTTCATCATTTAAACTTAAATTTAAGTTGTGATTATTTAAGTTACTTGGTTGCAGTTACAATTTCTTATTTTCTTTAAGTTGTGATTATTTAAGTTACTTGGTTGCAGTTACAATTTCTTATTTTCTGATTTCTTTGATGGAGTGGTATTGGGAAATGAAAGTTTTCAATTTTTTGACTATTTGATTATTTTTTTCAAGTTTTTGGCTTGATCAAGCTTTTATGAAAGTAGTTGATGCTCCCATTGGTGGTTCAGACATTGGGAGTGTATGCATTTACTCTAGTTTAGACTACATAAATATTGTAGTTTAAAGTTCATGATTTTGGCATTACAAACACACAAGTTACTTTTATCACTTTAAGTTTATTTGCTAAAGATGTCTACTTGGACCAAGCCAATTAATTGTAGGGACTATTAAGATTAATGTTGAAGGTATCTTTCTCAGGTCTCACATAAGGACATCAGTTATGAGAGATTCTAATGGGGATTGGATCCAGGGATGTAGAAGCATGATAGGGTTAGCAGTGCCAATCACTGTACTCTGGTCCCTTTGACATGGTTTGAAAATGGCATGGGATCATGGAGAAACATCAGTTATTGTTGAATGTGACAGTGAGGAAGCTGTACATCATGTGTTACATCATGATAAAACTTTTGACATGTTTGAGTTGGTAAACATGATCAGGTAGATCATGTCTGAAAATTGGGTGCTCTGTGACATGACGGAAACTCTGCCTATGACACCACCATCCATTGAAGGCCTCTTAGATGCAGACAAGATGGCATAATGTTATGTTCATGATTTATGTAATGACATTAATTTATAAGCCAAGTACCATGCATTATTTAAATAAATGGCTTCTTGTTTAAGGTAATTTTTTACTTGGAAGTTACATTCTTGGTCTTATTGTTTTTTACCTGCTTGTGTACAATTTCTTGGTGGCTGTTCTGTTTGTTGATGTTTGGTATTGGTATGGCCTTTGATTGATTTTCAGGCAGGGGGTTAGCCTTCTTTCACTTGGTATTTTTTTTTATTCTGCTATAAATCAGACAAAAGTTTTTAAACAACAAAAGGCATGTGTGAAAGGTAAACAACTCAGAGTGCACAAACCAATATTGTGTGTTAGGTACCATTCACACAACATTATACAAATACTGTTGTGTAAATACTTTTTAAACGACTCGGACAAAATACACTTGTCTAAGTTATGTAAATCACCTGAAATAAGACAACACTACATTCACAAAGACTTGTCTAACTCTATCCGATAGACAATAGTTTTGAAACTATTGTAAGGTTTGCACTACAACAAAAATGGACAAAACCTACCACATAAAACATACCAAAAAATATTGGTAGGAAATGAGTGAGTATTTCCTACCAATGTTCAAGTTGGTAGGAAATGGTACCAGTGGGGCCCAAAGTTTGTACACGCAAGCAGCATTTCCTACCAAATTTCGGTCGGAAACTAAAACCTACCAACTTTGGTCGGTTTTGGCCACATTTTCACTGAAAAATGGCCCCACATTCCACATCATCATCCCTTATATATTTTAAATTAATAAACAATTTCTAAAAATAAATATAATGTAATTTTATTAGAGCCATTTCCTACCAAATTTTGGTAGGAAATCAAAACCTACCAACACTAGTATGTTTTGACTATGATGGTACCCCACAATCCACGTAAGGAGCCACGTAAGTTTCCGCCAAAAATTTTACGAAAAATTTGAATTTACCGCCCACTTCAAAACCTACCAATATTGGTAGGAAATGGGCTGGTAAGTTTCCGCCAAAAAATTGTGAAAATTTTGAATTTCCTTCACACATCAAAACCTACCAATATTGGTAGGTTTTGGCAGCATCTTGGACCAATTAAGACCCCACCTACCACATCATCATCCTTCACATTTTTCAAATTAATAAATGAACGATTTCTTAAAAATAAAAATAAATGTCATTTTTCCTTGTTCTTTTCCCACCACTTTTGGTAGGAAATAGACTTGTCATGAAAAATAGTACTTATACATAATTTGTATGGATATAAACATAATTGATACCTAGCTGAGTGGAAAGATTCTTGTACATTATGTGAGTGGTTGAAGGTTCGAATCCCACCGAATAACATATTTTTTCCTCTGGGGCTATAACCTACCAATATTAGTGGGAAATAGCTTTATTTCCTACCAATATTGGTAGGAAATGGGCTCAAAATGGTAAAAAAAAGCTCAATCACCAAAATTATTAATTTTCTTAATTTTTTTGTGGTTGATTATCATGATTTTTATTGATCAAACTCTGCGACTGTAAAGATCTATACAATTTATTATTGTAGGATAAAAATTAGTTAATTTGGACTTGTATTATTATGTTATTCTGTTTTTCGGTAAAAACATAATTATAACGAAAAATAATAATAAATATAAGGATATATCGATAAAATAATTTTTTTATTGTGAAATGTCATTTTATAGTGGGAGGAATCTATGAAAAAAATTGTGCAAAAATATATATATATAAACTTAAAGTCCTTTAGAAAGCGAGAGACGGTAAATGTTCGAAGTTTGAGTTAGGATTTATACTCATAATTTAGGGGTTGTTCAGAGTTTAACTTTTCAAATTAAATTTTTTTTATCAACGATTCAACCGTACGGTTGATTAAATATGTTGATGTCAATGGTATATATAAAATATTATATTTTTTTATTTTAAACTCATATTTTTTTATCTATCGATTAGATTTTGTACCTACTAATATTTTGGGAATATACTTATACATAATTTGTATTAATATTACCAGATTGTATCCCAGCTCGCTGGTACTAAGCTAATACATTATCCGGGTGGTCAAAGGATCGAATCCTTGCAAACAATTTTTTTTTCCTCTAGGGCTATTTCCTACCAATATTAGTGGGAAATAGCTTTATTTCCTACCAATATTGGTAGGAAATGGGCTCAAAATGGTAAAAAAAGCCCAATCACCAAAATTATTAATTTTCTTAATTTTTTTGTGGTTGATTATCATGATTTTTATTGATCAAACTCTGCGACTGTAAAGATCTATACAATTTATTATTGTAGGATAAAAATTAGTTAATTTGGACTTGTATTATTATGTTATTGTGTTTTTCGATAAAAACATAATTATAACGAAAAAAATAATAAATATAAGGATATATCGATAAATTAAATTTTTTAATGTGAAATGTCATTTTATAGTGGGAGGAATCTATGAAAAAAAATTGGGCAAAAAAATATATATAAAAACTTAAAGTCCTTTAGAAAGCGAGAGACTGTAAATGTTCGAAGTTTGAGTTAGGATTTCTACTCATAATTTAGGGGTTGTTCAGAGTTTCACTTTTCAAATTAAAATTTTTTTATCAACGATTCAACCGTACTGTTGATTAAATATGTTGAGTCAATGGTATATATAAAATATTAGATTTTTTTTATTTTAAACTCATATTTTTTTATAGGAAATCTATCGATTAAATTTTGTACCTAATAATATTTTGGGAATATACTTATAAATAATTTGTATTAATATTACCAGATTGTATCCCAGCTCGCTGGTACTAAGCTAGTACATTATCGGGGTGGTCAAAGGATCGAATCCTTGCAAACAATTTTTTTTTTCCTCTAGGGCTATTTCCTACCAATATTAGTGGGAAATAGCTTTATTTCCTACCAATATTGGTAGGAAATGGGCTCAAAATGGTAAAAAAAAGCCCAATCACCAAAATTATTAATTTTCTTAATTTTTTTGTGGTTGGTTATCATGATTTTTATTGATCAAACTCTGCGACTGTAAAGATCTATACAATTTATTATTGTAGGATAAAAATTAGTTAATTTGGACTTGTATTATTATGTTATTGTGTTTTTCGATAAAAACATAATTATAACGAAAAAAATAATAAATATAAGGATACATCGATAAATTAAATTTTTTAATGTGAAATGTCATTTTATAGTGGGAGGAATCTATGAAAAAAAATTGGGCAAAAAAATATATATAAAAACTTAAAGTCCTTTAGAAAGCGAGAGACTGTAAATGTTCGAAGTTTGAGTTAGGATTTCTACTCATAATTTAGGGGTTGTTCATGGTTACACTTTTCAAATTAAAAAAAAAAAAATTTCAACGATCCAATCATACGGTTGATTAAATATGTTGATGTCAATGATATACGTAAAATATTGGATTTTTTTATTTTAAACTCCTCTTTTTTTATAATAAATCTATCGATCAAATTTTTATTCCGACTAACATTGTGGGCATATACTTATAAATAATTTGTACGCATATAATTGGATTGGATCTTAGCTCGGTGGTACGACTCTAGTACATTATAGGGATGGTCGAAGGTTCGAATCCTCGCGAACAACTTTTTTTTTCCTCTGGGCTATTTCCTACCAATAATAGTGGGAAATAGCCTACCAAAACCGACCAATATTGGTAGAAAATAGGTAGCAGTGCAGACTCCTATTTTTCCAGGGTTCAAACCGACCAATATTGGTAGGAAATGGTCCAAAATTTTTACAAAAATTTTGAACTAACCGCCGAACCCACATTTTCAAAAATGGCGCTCACACTCGAAAATTCAAAATTTTCGTCCAACCCCATAACCTACCAATATTGGTAGGAATTGAGAGTTAAATTCATGGAAATTTCAAAAATGCCGCCGAGAGCAAAAAATTCAAAAATTCCGCCCAAACCCAAAATTTCAAAAAGTCCGCCCAAACTTATAACCTACCACAATTGGTAGGAAATAGGTGACTTGAACCTCTATAAATAACTTTCTTCTCTCTTTCACTTTCATTTTAATCTTCTCCAACAAAATTTCATTTTCATCTACTTTCTCCTTCAACTTTCTCCTACCACAATTGTACAATGTGCGAAAATAGTATCTATTTATGTTGTGATTCTTTGTTCTTGATTCATTCATATATTCATTATTTTTTAATAATGTTGTATGTATTTAGTTCTTTGTTGTTTAAATATTGAAATTGTTATTCTTATGTTCATGTGTGTGTATATATAATTGTACTAATTATTCATTTACATTTCTTATGTAGATTGTTGTCTCATAAAGCGAATATATTGGTGTCGTGGTCGATGAAATCGAAAAAACAACGCCGAAGTTAATAAAATTACAAAGAAGGAAGGTGAACGATCCAACAATGGGGGCAACTTTGAAGATTATTAGTTAGTTAAACTTTCAAAGCATTTCTTAATATTTTGTAATTTTTGTCGTTTTTGTGAATTTGAATAATTACTTTTGAGATGTAATTTTAATGTTATGTTATTGTGTTGGTAAGGCCGAATTATGATTTATGATTAATGTATAAATTTTGGTTATGATTGTATGATTTAGATATTGATTCTATTGTGTAATTTGTGGTACATGAATATTAATGAATCACTTTTTTTAAAAGAATTGGTCCAACAATTCCTACCAATCTGGGCTATAACCTACCAAATTCAAGCCATTTCCTACCACATTTACCATTCGAAAATAGAAATTTGGTAGGAAATACTTGGTAGGAAATAGCGGTTTTTACATGCTTCTGTTTTTAAACCTACCAAACTTGGTAGGAAATATGTCAATCAAAACCTACCAATTTGGTAGGAAATAATGAATTTTCTGGGATCAAAATGTGACGTGGCAAAGTGACGTGGAGGTGGGTCCACGACACGTGGACTGCCATGTCACCATTCGGGACCACATTTTAGGTGACGTGGCACCTGACGTGGTCGATGACTTGTCCGGGTCCACTGCCATGTGGCTGCCTATGTGGCTGCATATGTGGCGAGCCACATGGGCATCCACATGGCATGTGGGACCTCTTTTGAAAACAACCCTCATTTCCTACCAACCCTCATTTCAGACCGGAGCAATTCTCACCAACGCAGTTGGTAGGAATTGACCTCATTTCCTACCAATTTATGGCCATTTCCTACCAATCGGGCGGTAGGAAATGGCCGTTTTTGTTGTAGTGTTGTGGTTAGACAATACAATTTTTAGGCACCGTTGTCTGATAATTCTGGGCAACAATTTTTCTACCGAGCGTGTTTTTCTTGTAGTGTCATAATTAAAATATTTATTAAATATACATAATTTAATTATGCAATATCCATGTGGGGTTTTCCGTTATGAAAATAGGGTATATTATGAAATTTTAATTGTTTAAGATAAGGTATGTTGAACCGTAATTAAAAAACTGTTGAATAAATATATTATATAATTCTTAATTGTCCTCTAGTACCAAATTAATTAGGGTATATAAATATAAAATAATATTAATTTAACATCGTTTTCTTAATTACATCATTGTAAATTATTTTATATATTTGGATTTAACACAAGTATAATTATTATTCAACAGATGATGTTGAACTCAAGTTACATATATGTTGTGCACCCGTTTAAAAAAACAATTTTTTCGTAAAAAAATGTTGCAAATATTTTTCTAACAATTATAAAATGTTATAAATATGTTTTCGTTTTCAATTATATATTATTCAATAAAATTTTAATTATTATTTAATTAATGATGTTAAATCGAAGTTATACATATATTGATAAAAAAAATTGCAAATTTATATTTAAAAAAGTTTTTACAGAATTTAGCCCTTTAAATATATGTAAGAAAACAAGACTAGTTAGAACGTGATACTATAATATAAGCATAAGGGAGAAATAGATGCTCAGATCTAAGATGCTCTCTCTTCCAGCTTCTTCATGTCTCTTTCCCGTTCACCGTTGACCGCCTTCTTATCTTTCTCAGCTACTACACTGTCTACACGCTCCTCCTTTTCTTGCTCTTCTCTTTTTCTTCGTCCTTTTCGTACTGTTTTCATTCTCGATCTGTTCTCATGGGTTCGCACAATTCCGAGCACTCTGGATCCATGGATTCCGATGAGTTTTCAAACTTAATCGGTCACAACTATATAGCCCCTTTGTTACCTGCTTTTAACTTGCATCCCCAGCTTCACTTAGATGCTGATTATGTTATGGGGGAGCCTCTCTCTCCTGCTGCCCAACAAAGAATGCGAGATCAGATTCAGCTCATTCTTAATGATGGAACTGAGCTGCCTACTAGTGGTCCTACCATTGCAGCCTCCTCTAAATCTAGCCACGATCTTTCAACTCGTTCGCCTGATGAGGTCAACTCATTTCAAGTAAAAGAGGGTGATATTCAAGTGCCTCATTTGGAGGAAGGTGAGATTGGTACTGATGAACCTAAGCTCGCAAGGAAGACAGTTACTTGGAGCAACATTGTTACAAGGAATTTGGTTAATGAGGAACCTGCAGATGGGAAAGCAGATATTAGCTATAATGAAGATGGCACTGCCACAGTTAAATTTCCTGATGAATTCTTTGTGAGAGCGCAAAAGCAATGGGAAACGAGCATAATTGGATATTTCATTGGAGGATCTTTCACTTTTAAATACATCAGGGAGCAAGCCCAGAGATTTTGGCGAAACCGTGGTTTGACAGGGGTTTATTACAATTCTAAAGGTTACTATACCTTTAGGTTTGCCACTCTAGAGGAGAAAAACACAACTTTAAGCTTGAATACAATTCAAATGGGGGGAAAAACTTTGTATTTGATGCCTTGGACTCATGGCAACAAATTCAAACGTAATGTTATTGACAAGGTGCCTTGCTGGATACGTTTGGTGGATGTTCCTGATATTTTATGGTTCAAGGAAGCTCTGAGTTCGATCGCTAAAACAGTGGGACAACCACTGAAATTTGATGCAGCCACAACACGGTTTGAACCACTAAAGTACACTGGGATTCAAGTTGACCTTGCATACTCTGCTCCGCGACCTAATTTTGTTAGAGTTCCAATGCCAAACTCAACTGAAGAAGTGAAAATTGAAATCCAATATGGTGAGTTACCTTACTCTTGCAGTCTTTGTCAAGCTTTTGGTCATTCTTTGGCCAGGTGTAATAATAATCCAGAAAGAGTAAGTAAAAAACCGAGAAGAGATCAGAACTCTACTCGTAGGGATGGTGTCTCTGGTTCGTCTAAGTCCCCTGTTTCAGCTTTTAAGAATGACTACTTAAATAGCATGGAGATGGTTCCTTACACCATTGGCAAATTCTATGGATGTGATGTATTTATGGACGAAGATGCCATTTTAGAGGAGCTGGATAAAGAGGGTGGTATGCTAGAAAAGGATATTGAAAACTCTAAATTGAATAAAGGGGATGACAATCTTGAAGAATTTGATAGAATATCAGTTAACTTAGATCAAACGTACGGGGACCATCAGGCTGACGATGTGCTGCCTATTGCTACTGAAAATGGTCTTGGGGTTATCACCAATTTGGTTGTAGATTTTACTGATACAAGTTACAAGTCTCCAGGAAAACATAGGAAACGTGGCCAAACTCCAATCCGATCAATGGTTCCTAGTCAATCATCAATAGCTAATAGCAAGAAAAAATTCTTTGATGAAGAAGGTTTTACCCACGTTCCATACAAGAGAAGCAGCAGGTTGGCTGGTACGCCAACAACCCTCCATCGTCTTGAATGAATTTCTCAGTGTGGAATGTTAGAGACCTCAATAAGAGTACCCATCAAGATGAGGTAGTTCATTTTATTTCCAATAATAAAATTACTTTTATGTGTTTAGTAGAAACCAAAGTTAGAGTTCAAAATTCGGTTGCTATCTCCAATCGAATTAACAAGAAGTGGAATTGGCTTTTTAATTATGATGAGCATGAGTACGGTCGTATTTGGGTTGGTTGGGACCCTTCAGTCTGGTTAGTTATTGCGCTATCGAAGTCTTCTCAGCAAGTCACTTGTTCAGTTACTTTTCTGGAGAAACAAATTGCTTTCTGTGTAACGTTTGTTTATGCCTTGAACAAACCTCACGAGAGAGAACCACTGTGGGCAGACATTGAGCGTCTTCATCAGTTAATCACTGGTCCATGGTGTTTAAATGGCGACTTTAATTGCATTCTTTCTTTAAATGAGGTGAAAGGGGGGCGTGAACATTGGACGTCTAGAATGCAATCTTTTCTTGATTGTGTTTCTAACTCCGCTCTCGGTCACATTAAAACTGTTGGCCCTTTATTTACTTGGACTAATAAAAGGTTTGATCTTATTAAAAAAAGATTGGATCGAATGTTGGGAAACATGGACTGGTTTAATTTTTTCAGCGAAGCTTCAGTCATGGTGCATAATAGAGGAATTATGGATCATTGCCCGCTTACTTGCTCAATTCCTTTGCAGCTAGAGAAAATCTCCAAGCCTTTCCAGTTCTTCAACTTCATGATTGACACTGAAGGATTTCAGGAAGCAGTTTCAAAGGCTTGGGAAAATCGTTGGTTTGGGGACCCGATGGCTGTTTTATTTCGTAAGCATAAAGAAGTTAAAAAATCTTTAATTTCCCTTAACAAGAAGCATGGTGATGTTCACAACAATGTTATTTTGGCTCGTGCTGCTTTGAAGGATTTACAAGACCAGTTAATCCAGGAATGTGATAATCAAAACCTGTTATTGTTAGAGTCTCAGGCTTGTGGGAATTTGGAAAAGGCTCTTCTCGAAGAGGAACGCTTTTTACTTTAAAAATCAAGGGTAAACTGGCTTCATGTTGGGGATGGTAATAACCGATTCTTTTTCAACAAAACAAAGGCTAATTGGAATATTAATAAGTTGTTGGTTATTAAAAACATTGATGGAGATTTGGTTTCAGGTCACAACAATGTCTCGAAGGTTGCAGTTGATTATTTTTCTACCACCCTGGGCACCTCTGTTGACATGCAATCCTGTGATTTTGATAGTTTTGACTGTGCATCAATTTCCTCTGTTCAAGCTACTTTACTCGAAGCTCCTGTCAACAATGATCTAATTCTAGCAACTCTAAAGAATATGAAAAGGAATAAAGCCCCTGGGCCGGACGGTTTTACTGTTGAATTTTATTTGGCAGCTTGGGACATAGTTGGTACAACATTCTGTGATGCAGTCAAGAGTTTTTTTGAAGATGTGTCTTTATTCAAGCCAATTAATGCTACTAGTATTGCATTAATTACAAAGGTTTCCACCCCCGCTTCTATGTTAGATTATCGCCCTATTTCTCTTTGCTCTATTCCTTACAAATGTATTGCAAAAATACTTGCATCTCGGCTCAAAGTGGTCATGCCCAGTATCATTGACATCTCACAATCTGCTTTCATTCCGGGTTGCAATATTTCTGACAATATTCTCATGGCTCAAGAAATTTTTCGAGGTTATCATAGAGATAGTGGTGTTCCAAAGTGTGCTTTGAAGCTTGATCTCCACAAGGCGTTCGATTCGTTGAATTGGAACTTCATTTTAGGTGTTTTGCGTAAGTTGAAGTTCCCAAATAAATTCATAAATTGGATCCATCTATGCATCTCTACAACCACTTTCTCTGTCAAGGTTAATGGATCCTTGTGTGGTTTTTTTGAAAGAAAAAAGGGAATCCGGCAAGGGGATCCTATCTCTCCCTATATCTTTTCGATTGCTATGACTATTTTGTCTTCAATGCTTGCCAAGTCTCCCCCTAATTTTAAATTCCATTGGAAGTGCAAAGAGCTGAAACTTACGCACCTTCTTTATGCCGATGATGTGTTGCTATTTGCAAATGGTGATAGGGACTTTGTTACTCACCTCATGAACTGCATTTCTCATTTCTCCTCTTCTAGTGGTTTAATTCCAAGCATTGCTAAGAGCACAGTCTTTTTCGGAAATTGTGATGTTGATTTTGTCAGATGGTTCGATTTCTCGTATGGTATAGCGCATGGAAATCTCCTTGTTCGTTTTCTAGGGGTTCCCTTAATCTCAACTAGATTAAGCCACAATGACTGTCTACCTCTTCTAGAAAGAATTACTAACAGGATTTCTTGCTGGACCACTATGTTGCTTTCTTTTGCAGGTCGTGTGCAACTTATTAAGTCCGTTCTCACAGCTGTTCAATCTTTTTGGACTAATCACTTTGTTCTTCCTAGCTCTGTTCATGGTAGACTCAAATCAGTTTTTACTAGTTTCTTACGGAAAGGTGATGCCATTTCTCGAGGAGGAGCTAAGGTTAGCTGGGACACAATTTGCTTGCCAATTGGAGAAGGTGGCCTGGGTCTTAAGAATTCTAAGCATTGGAATCAAGCTCAAATCTTACACCACTTATGCCGTATAGTTTGTAAGAGCAACGCCTTGTGGCCTGTGTGGGTTAATTCTACTTTGTTAAAAAAGAATCATTTCTGGAATCTGCATATGCCCAACGACTGTTCATGGATTGTTCGTAACGTGCTCAGGTTACGTCCTATGGCACTTCAATACATGGTTTTTAAAATTGGAAATGGCATGAACACTTCTCTTTGGTTCGACCCTTGGTGGAATGCTAAGTGCCTGGCTGCAAGCAAGCATGATCCTATTATTGCTCAAGCAAATGGTACTTCTGATGCCTCTGTAAACTCTCTGATCAATACTGGAGCGTGGGTTCTACCTCAACCATCGAACAGGATTCATCACCTCAACCCAGGCTTGGCTAACCTGTTTCAGCAGTTCAGCTATCCTTCGTTTGATCTTAATGCTGCTGATCTAATCCTTTGGAATAGCTTGCCTCTACAGAAACTAAAGACCTGGGATATTTGGGATTCCATTAGAGTTTCTTCTCCTACAGTTGCTTGGAGTACTTGTATTTGGCATAGGCTTAGGGTGCTTCGGTATGCTCACCATGAGTGGATTCTTTGCCATGGTCGTCTTCCCACTATGCAGAGACTTTTTTCTTTCGATCTGGATGTTTCACAACAATGTTTTTTATGTATTGCGGGTTCTGATTCCCACCTGTTCGTAGAGTGCCCTTACAGTAGGTTTATTCTTTCGAAATTGGCCGGTCTGCTTAAGGTCGATTTTGACGGTACATCATGGCATCAAGTCTTGATATCTCTGGGAGGCATAGTTGATATCTTTCATCGTAATATGGCCTTTCTTGTGGCGCAGATTTTCTCATACCATGTTTGGAGAGAAAAGAACGCAAGGTTGCATGATTCATGCGTTTCCGGTCCAAACAAGCTTATCAAGGGTATTATGATGGATCTTAAAGCTAGGCTTATTGGTTCGAAATGGTTTATTAAACATGCTAATTTAGATTTGTATAGGTGACTATATATTTGATTTGCTAGGGTTTTTTGCCTTGTGTTTTTTCCTTTCTCCAACCTGGCCTTCTAGCTGGGTTGTAGCTTACTCTCTCTTTGCCATGGCTTAGAGCAAGGGTGTATCCCTTTTTTCTTTTATATATAAAATCTATTTTAGCGAAAAAAAAAAGACTAGTTAGGACGTAATATTAATAACTTAAAAATGGGTTGCAAAACTGAATTAAGCAGCTACCAAATCATAACAACAGACTTAATTAAAACCCTAATCACAAACAAGTACATATGCATTATTAATTAGGAAGAAAATAGTAAAATAGTTACGCCAAATATATGCTCGGAAAATGCTAGGCAAATTTAGATGGTGTGCCTAGCTTCTTAGATATATATATATATATATATATATATATATATATATATATATATATATATATATATATATATATATATATATAGTAATGGGCTAGGTGACCATTAATCTAAACATTGATAGAATATATTTAAACATAATTTTTATGCAAAATTAATTTAAAATCAAAATTATTTTTTCTACAAGTACATATGTAAATACCCTCGTTTTGTTATCAAATAAAATGGGTAAATAACCCATTTCATGCATTAGTCTCAATTTCTTTTTAAAAATTTGCATTTTCACAATTTGACACTATAGTTTTTTTTATTTTGACCGTTTTTTTTATCCATTCTCGCCTAAATCCGATTAAACACGATTTTTGTAAAAACCATTTAATGACCAATTAATAAGTTCTCTAAGCCGCTTTTTAGAATACTAGCTAGTTACACCTTAAGAAATTGTATTAAATATTTAATATTAACGAAAAGTAATTAGAAATATGAGAGGAAAATATGTATTTAAGTATTAAATAAAAACTTGAGAGAAACTCATCCTCCCTAAACACTTCTCGGAAAACAACTGTTCTCTACCGTTGACCACCAATCTCTTCCTCACCCTTTTTGCACTTGCTTCACGCCCCTTATTTTCTAAACCTCCATACCCTCTTTCATCAGATCACATCTTCCTTAGTTTCGATCTGCGCTTCGTGATGGGATCTCGCAACTCAGAGCATTCAGGCTCCATGGACTCTGATGAGTTCTCGGCTTTTATAGGAAACAACTATGCAGCCCCAACTCAGATTGTGCAAAATCTATTTCGTTTCGAGATGGAAAACGAATCTTTGAATTCACTGGAGGTTGTGGGGGAACCATTGTCACCTGCTGCTCAAGAGCGGATGAGGGAACAAATAGATCTAATTCTAAATGATGGCTCCGTTCAACCTGTTTCTGGCCCTGCAATGGACAACTCTAGTCATGGCTCACATACTTCACCTATTGGGGGAAAATCAACAGACAAAGTCACACCTGCGAATATCGCTACGAACACTGGAGGAGCTACTTGGAGCAACATTGTTACAAAGAATGTAACCAGTACTGAACCCATGGTCGAGCCTGCTAACATATCCTACAATGAAGACGGTTCTGCTACGGTACGTTTCACAAATGAGTTTTTTTCTAAAGCTCAAAAACAGTGGGAAACTAGTATAATAGGGTACTTCATTGGAGGCTCATTTGCTTTCAAGTACATACGGGAACAAACACAAAGATTTTGGAAAAACAGGGGCTTGAAAGGTGTGTACTACAATTCTAAGGGATATTACACATTTAGATTTGGCACTATGGAAGAAAAAAACAAAGCCTTGAATCTTAATACAATCCAAATCGGAGGGAAAACCATGTTTCTAAAACCATGGATAGAAGGAAGCAAATTTAAACGAAACATTATTGATAAAGTTCCATGCTGGATTCGTTTAGTTGATGTCCCTGAGATCTTTTGGTTCAAAGAGGGGCTGAGCTCAATTGCTAGCAGCGTTGGTAAGCCGTTAAAATTTGATGCGGTTACTGCTAAATTTGAGCCTCTAAAATACGCTGGAGTCCAAGTCGAATTGGCTTACTTAGCATCAAGACCTGACTTTGTTCGTGTTCCCTTCCCCAACTCGAATGAGGAAGCAAAAATAGAAATACAGTACGGCGAATTACCTTATTCTTGTAGCCTCTGTAATGCTTTCGGGCACTCCCTCTCTCGATGTTAAAATAACCCAGAACGAGTTGTGAAAAAACCTAGAACCACACAACGTGATAGAGCTCAGGGTGATAGACCATCCAAGCAAGAGAATCCTCACAAAGCAACCACTGTAACAGGGGAAAGTGAACAAGCGTTAGTTCTTTTCACAGGCCCTGATGGAAAAGGCTACATGGATACCGATCAAGATCAGGCGGATGACATTGGCGATGCAAGGGACATTGAACAACCTGAACCAGGGGAATTTGTTCTCCCTATTGTTCTGGGCAACACATTCCAATCCCTAACCGACTGTGAGGAGGGAACTGAATTAGCCATTTGCGATGAAGAAATGTTGATGGAATCCAATTCAGCAATAAAAAGGAAACGCAATCAGAAACACATTGTGGAACAAAACCAATCGTTTGTAATCGATCTTGGCACACTAAACCAAACTTCAAGCTCTATAGTCACTGAAAAAGACAAGGCTAAATCTTCATCAGTAATGACTAAAAATGCTATGAAATCGAAAAACGCAGATGCTGATGGTTTCATACCTGTTATCAACAAAAAAAGCCTTCGTCTGGCAGGTAAGCCAGTCAACTCTCCCAAGCATTAATGTTTTTTGCCTCCTGGAATGTGCGAGGCTTAAATAAAAGCTCTCACCAAAAGGAAGTGTTGCATTTTATTGCAAGGAATAATATCTCGTTCATGTGTTTTATGGAAACTAAAGTTAAAGAGCATAATGCTCGTTCTGTCACTTCTAAGATTAGCAGAAAATGGTCGTGGCTTCATAACTATGAGCACCATTTCAATGGTCGTTTATGGGTTGGTTGGGACCCTACTATGTGGTCAGTCACTTTAATCTCTAAGACTGCCCAGCAAATCACCTGCAGTGTTTGTCTTATTGAAAAGCAAATGCATTTTTTGGTCACCTTTGTCTATGCTTTCAATACGCCTCTGGAAAGGCTCGAACTCTGGTCTGACTTAACCAATCTGAGCATGAATATGACTAATCCCTGGTGTGTGTCGGGCGATTTCAACTCAATCCTTTCAATCAATGAAGTCTCTGGGGGCCGCGAGCATTGGACTCCTGACATGCAGGCTTTCAGGGATTGTGTCAATGACTCTTCTCTTGGCAACATTAGAACTCACGGGGATTTTTTTACTTGGACCAACAAAAGGAAAAGCCCAGAAATTTTGATCTTGAAGCGGTTGGATCGCATGTTAGCTAATGCAGCCTGGTTTTTCCACCTTTCCGGAAGGCCAAGTCTTCGTCAAAGAGCGTGGTCTCATGGATCATAACCCTCTTCTTTTCAAGTCTCCAATGCAATTGGATAGGCCTTCTAAAGCTTTCCAATTCTTCAATTATATGACTGAAATTCCTGGTTTTACTGAGATGGTCAAAAGTGCTTGGTCAGAATGCTTTATAGGTGATCCTATGACTATCTTCTGCAAAAAGATGAAAGGAGTCAAGCAAGCTCTAATTACGTTAAACAAGAATCATGGCAATGTCCATTCTAATGTCATGGCTGCTCGTAACTCTCTATACTCTATCCAGGCCAGCCTCAGCAATGTCCCTGTGAATGCTTCTCTTTTGAAAGAAGAGACAGATGCCATTAAACATCTCGAGCAATGCATTTTAGAAGAAGAAGCCCTGCTCCTTCAAAAATCTAGAGTCAAGTGGCTATCGCAAGGTGATGGTAACACTCGGTTTTTCTTTAATCAGGTTAAATCGAACTGGAACCACAACAAGATTTTAGCTTTATCTAACGACGAGGGTGAGCTTCATTACGGTACTGCTCAGGTCTCTTCTCTTGCTGTCAATTACTTCAAGAATACCCTGGGAACTCCGGTCTCACAGCATGTTCAACAAGCACAATTTGATTCTGAACCTCTGGTTACTCCTGAGGCGCAATTTTTTCTTAACCAAATGATGGACATCAATTATCCCTCAGTAAACATTAATTCCTGGGAATCCCTGTTAGCTCCAATCTCTGACGAGCTAATTCTTACTACTCTTAAGTCTTTGAAGGGCAACAAAGCCCCGGGGCCCGATGGCTTTACTCAAGAATTTTTCTTGAAAACATGGGATATTATTGGCCATGACTTTTGCGCGACAGTTAAGCATTTCTTTGCTTCCTGTGTCATGAATCCAGGAATCAACTCAACGTCAATTGCTTTGATTCCTAAAATTGGCACTCCTTCGAACATCAAGGACTTTCGCCCCATCTCATTGTGCACTATTGTTTACAAGTGTATTTCTAAAATTCTTGCGAATAGGCTGAAGAAGGTGCTTCCTAATGTTATCAATCCTGCTCAATCTGCTTTTATTAAAGGGCGAAACATCTCCGACAATATCCTTATGGCTCAAGAGCTTTTCCGTGGTTATAATAGAGAAACGAGCATTCCTAAATGCGCTCTAAAAATTGACTTGCATAAAGCTTTCGATTCGCTTGATTGGCATTTCTTGGTGGCTGTTATGCATAAAATGAGGTTACCTTTCAGATTCATCAAATGGATATTTGTGTGCATTTCAACCCCTCGGTATTCAGTTAAAATCAATGGCTCGCTGCAAGGTTACTTTCGAGGTGCTAGGGGTATCCGGCAGGGCTGTCCTTTGTCTCCTTATATATTCTCTATTGCTATGAACGTGTTATCTTGCATCCTTGACGCAAAGCCAGCAGGTTACAAACACCACTGGAAGTGCAAAGATCTTGGCCTTAGTCATCTTCTATTTGCAGATGATGTTTTATTGTTCTCAAACGGCGACCACATTTCTATCAAGCATAACATGGATTCTTTGGCAAGATTCTCCTCTATGAGCGGGCTATCGGCGAGTACCTCTAAAAGTACGGTTTTCCTTTGCAACTGCGAAGATAATCTGGTCACTTGGTTTGATTCTAATTACGGCATTCCTCACGGTTCTATCCCGGTCAGATTTCTAGGCGTTCCGCTCATCTCTTCTCAGTTGAGTGTGAACGATTGTATGCCTCTTGTTGACAAGATCACTGCTCGTATCCTTGCCTGGACAAATCATTTCTTATCTCTTGCCGGTAGAGCTCAGCTTATTAGGTCTGTCCTGTTTTCAATGCAATCTTTCTGGACAAACCATTTTATGCTTCCTGTGACGGTGCATAACAACCTGCAAAAGTTGTTCACCAGATTTCTTTGGAAGGGTTCTTCTCTTTCAAAAGGTGGGAGTAAAGTCAGTTGGGCTACCTTATGTCTTCCCAAAGATGAAGGAGGTATTGGTTTAAAAAATATGAAGGATTGGAACAAGGCGCAACTATTGTTCCACCTTTGTAAAATCATCAATAAGGCTGACTCTTTATGGCCGCGTTGGATTGTCTCCACTGCGCTCAAACACCAAAAATTCTGGACTATGGAAATTCCAAATGACTGTTCTTGGATTTGGAGAAGAATTTTGCAGCTTCGGCCTTTAGCTCGCCAATTTTTATCCTACAAAATTGGAAATGGCCAGAAAATTTCCATTTGGTTTGACCCATGGTGGAATTCAAGTTGCCTGGCCTCTTCTAAGACAGATATAGTCATCTCTCAAGCGGCTTCAGTGCATTCGGCTGTCATTCACGACCTGATTGCCACGGGGGTTTGGATTCTTCCAAGACCTAATCACAGACTACACCACATCAGCCAGGTCCTCACTAATTGGGTAGATCATTTTAACTTTCCTCCATTTGATCTCAGCAAACATGACCTCATCAGTTGGGATGGTCGTCCAATCGCAAAAATAAAAATTTGGCACATCTGGGAGGCTATTAGACACAAAATGCCGTTGGTTTCTTGGCATAAAGGGGTCTGGCACAAGCTCTCTATCCCTAGGTATGCCCATCTCCTTTGGTTGGCATGCCACGGGAGGATCAATACCCTGCAAAGGCTCATCTCGTTTGGTTTAGACATCCTAGATCATTGCTATCTCTGTGCAGGAGGCCGGGAGAATCTTGATCACCTGCTACTCCAATGTTCGTATAGTAACCACATTATCTCCCACCTAGGAGCCATATTGCAGTTGTCGTGTCAAGCCACAACCTGGATGCATTTGTTGCAGTCTTGGCTTCTTGTCAGTGACCCGGTTCTTCGTCATTTGGCTTTACTTTCCCTTCAGATTTTTACTTACCACTTATGGAGGGAAAGAAACAGCAGAGCTCATAACTCAGGAATTCACTCGCCGGCAAAGTTGCTGATTGGAATCATCTCAGACATAAAAACTCGGTTGTCTACATCACCCTGGTTTCTTAAAAATGCCTGCAATGTTAAATTTTCATACTGGCTTTCTAATTGATGTTTTAGGTTGCTTTTCCTAATTCTTGTTTCCATGTATCTTCCAGCAGAAATCTCTATGGCCTGTCATAGAGCTCGGGTAAATCCCGTGTTTTTTTGGTTTCGTTAATATAATCAGCTTAGCAAAAAAAAAATAAAAACTTGAGCACACTCATTTATACTTATATTTAGATCACAAGTATAATTTAAATGGGGTTAAGAAAGTGAGGACGTAAAACTAATTAATACTGGGATCTGCAAGATAAAATGGGAGAAGGCACTACAGGAGCCAATTACACAGCTGAGCAACTGGAGCACGTACCACAAAGAGTGGACTGAGGAGGCCAGGGTGCCTGAGGAGGAGGCATGCATGGTACCGGAATCCAAGGCTACTGGAGTTATGAAAATAGTGGAGGACCAGGAATCGATGAAGAGGCAAACCCTAGAGCTAATATTGGACCAAAGCCTAATATGAATATCAAGAGGGAAACGCTTTAAATGTTTGAAAATATAAATGAAAATAAAATTTACATGATTTAGATTTGCAAGAAGTCGAATGACCTATGTTACTAATTATCAGAATTAGCTAGTCTGCATACGCAACGTTGGTAATCAGTTTGTAAAATTTACAGAAGTTCATTGTATCTAATATAATAAATCAAAAACATGTTCCTTGTTATATGTTTGTTACGATCCATCGTATATAACAGTTTATTTGACAAATAAAGAGCACAAATACAGACAATTAACTAAGGTTAAGAAAGTAAGCACACTACAAGAAACAGAGTCTTTTCCGACCGTCATAAATCCGACCAACTTTTTAGCTTACAGTTAGTATGGCCAGCAGTGGCGAAATCAGTACTCTGTAAAAACGGGAGGCATTTGCGTGTAATTAGCTGATGAGTACCAAAAACAGTGGACGGAGGAGGCAGCGGAGAGATGCGCATACTGACAAGGGAAGACGAATCAACAGAGAAGGAAACCCTATACTATATTCAGATGAAGGGAGCGAAGTAGCAGCCTAATATAGTTTCTATTAACAAGGAAATTGTGTTTGGGAAGGATTGATTAAGATTTTATAAAAATGACGGCATTTAGTTATTAAAAATTAAAATTTGTATTTAAATCTTTTGATATTTAATAAAGATTTTAATAAATTAATTAATTTTATTTATATGTAATGAAAATTAAATTATTAAAAAATAATTAAAAATATTCAATTAAGATATTATAAAATCTTATATTGATGATGTTTATCTATTCAATAAAATGACAGATTTCTACAATATTCAAAATGATTTGCTTTGATATTTAAAAATCTGGAATAAATTTTAGAATATTCGTAAAGATTTTTGAGAATAATTATGTTAATTTTTTGGATTATGTATATATTTTAAATGTATTACAATCTTTTTATATCCATAAATTATTATTTATCTGTCATCCTCTCTATCTGCATATTCCATTAGATTAGCTACAATTATATACATGACCTTAATTTATAATTTTTTATTAAATAGATCCCAACTTACATATCTTTAAATGAGGGATGTTTATTGGTTGATTGGAGATTACAATTCACAAACTCAACCTCAATTTCAGAATCTGTCCTGATTTTGGAACGAGAATTATTTTGCTTCCCAACCCTGTTCCAAAGGGAAAGAAATCGGCATTAATGGATGAAGACACTGAATAACAATTAATCGGATAATCAAAAATTAACAGGGATAATTAATCTGAATTAATTTATATTAGTTTTGGATATATATAAATAATAATATATGTTACTATAGACTTTGACAACTATTTAATTACTTTTGTCTACCTGACCCTTGTGGTCTGACATTATTTTGTAACCCATCTATACTACATTATGTTTCCTCGGCTTAAGCCATAATTTTGCCCCTATTAAGATAATTTGTTTAAAGAACATTACCGGGTGGCATGTAGGTAATCATGAATTTTAGCATTAAAAATAATTCACCAAAAATTAGAATCCATTTTATGATAAGGATTTGCTGCAAATATCAAATTAAAGTGAATTCTAAGGATAAAAGATCACTAACAATTCCTAACATAAGAACAAAGAAGAAAAAATCAAATTTTTTAGATAATAATTATATGCTTAGAGATAAGATCTTAAATAAGCATATATGCATCACTCAAAAATTTTGCATCATATGTACCAGCATATAATTGGAACTAAATAAACAAATCCACATTTCAAAGAACTAAATAAAACATCAACAACTCAAAGAAACAATAATGATAAACCATACAAAACGTTTAAGTTATGAATAAATAGTTGCAAAATTCATTGATAAATAATTAATTAATCATCCCAAATGTTAACTCCAGAGGCATTTAACTCCTGTATGAATCGATCAATCTCATCAAAACTTGGCATCTCATCAAAATTTGGATTGGAACCATTATTGCCTTCTCCGAGGTTGACAGCATTTTCAAAACCATCATTGTTGAAAATTGTGTTAACACTATTGTTTCCGGAGTGGTTGAAGGCATCATGATTTTGAACTTGCACGGGTGCGGTAGTGTTTGAAATTGCAGTATTGAATGTTTGTCCTTCCATGACATTGCTCAGTGGTGCTGCGGGGAACACAGCTGGCATAACTGGAGTAGCCGTTTTCTCCATGTTCAAAGATTGCATTTTGTATTTTCTATATTTCTGCAGTGATCATGAAATTTATTTAGTATTCAATGTGATGTAAATACAGTAAGCATGTGAAAATTCTTTGTAATAATAGCATTATATATAGATAGGGACTGGCCAAATCAGAAAAAAAAATAAACATGCATGCATATTCGATTAGTCCATCTAACAAGATTTTGAAGATGAAAGTGAAAGTACTACCCAAACCAATTCAGTACGTGAGGAAATAAATTTTTGTATAATATATTTGAAGAAAATATATATGTACCTGAAAATGACTATAAACATGTCGAGTTGTCATGTTAGGCTCATTCATTAATCTTAAAATTGTCCTCGGCTTAGCTCCTGCTTCCAACACAGATTAGTTGACAATCTTCCTTTTACAAGTATATATTGAAATAAATTCTAAAAAGGAAATTCATAACAAAACTACTACAAATTACCATCACCAAGAATGTTTAATGCTCCCAAGAACTTCATGTGACGATGATGAGTCCAAGTCAAGCGTGGCTTCTTAGACCTATGAGCATTCTCCTTCCCAGTGTCATTTAGAGAATTTGAAGTTTCTGCAATCTGATTCTTTTTTATTTTCATATTTTTCTTATGGGTATCACTACTAGGATTGTAATCTCTCTCAATATCAATGTAATTGGTCTTGTCAAACAAAGAAGGCATGTGTCCAGTCACTCGAGGGATATGATGCCATAGCATTGAAATATCACGATGGCATAGTGGCTTTGAGAAAAAGTAGCACACCCCTTTGGCTAGAGCCTCACTTACTAAATCTGTTGTTAAATCTTTAGCCATCACTGCATATATAATAGCTAATCAATTTTGACTATATTTATGAAAATAAAAAGGGGGGAAAATGAAATATGACAAGTCATTTCTAGTAGTAAATTGATTGACTTACAAATGATTGGGACAATCATGCCTTGATCATGAAGTTTTTCCACAAACTCAAAGATGCCAATGTCTTTCATGTCAATATCAGCAATTACAATATCATAGTAGTTGTTCCGTTCTTGAAACATTGACAATGCCGTTCTTGCTGATTCTGTAGTGGTCACTGAAATCAACAAGAGACAAGCTATTAAGTGTAGGTAGTAAATTAAGGATTTGTTTTTAAGCCACATAATATATTGATTAATGATAAATATAATATATGGCAATAAACATAATATATGTTTTTCATTAGTGTCTAATAATCTATGCATGATTTCAACATAATAAAATAAGAGAATAGCTAACATCCCCAAATTTGTTCTAATTGGAATGGATGAATGGAAATTTTAGATACAAATTTGGTTTGGTTTTCACTTTAAAGACTCCAACGAATAAAAGGTTTAATTTAGTAATATTCATACCAGACTGAACTCAACCTAAAACTTAAAAAAACTCAAATCATAGATCATTATTTATTTTAGTTGATTTTCAAAAAATGATATTATAAACACATCATACAGTCAATCATTTTGGGGTACAAAATTTGCCAATTAAACACTAGGTCTATAATTCAAAAACTAGAGGTGCTAAAATTCATTTGAGAGGCCACATACAAATTAAAACTAAGTTCTCCGAAGAATAATAAAAAAAATATTGTATTTAAGTTATCATAAACAAATCAAAGTTGTTCTACATCAAAAAATGATAAAAGGATAGCCATCTGAAATTAATAATTAAATTTTAGTAATAATTTTATAGAATTTTTAAAATGAGTATTCAATCTAGAAAATAAAAATGAGTAGTTATATACACATTTGTTATGTAAAATTCAGAACATATATTACAATAATTATATCAACATGTAGTTATTTTTTGAAACAGATCGTCAGCTCCTAAAAGCACAATACACATCTAACTAATAAACTATCTGTATAGATCACTAACACCTACATCTAACTATTAAGTTATCTGAATAGATCACTGACGATGGTCTTTATTAACATGGACACATCACAAAAACGCACAGAATTTCATAAATAAGTCAAGATCCTGATTATGGCAAAATCATGACATGATAAAACATAATAAAAGATAAAATATATGAACTTCTGAATTTTGGAACATCGATAAACTAGAATATTAATGTATGTGCAAGGAAAAGTATTCCTAGAAACATGTTCTAATATATATATATAATAGATCATTACCTTTGTAAAATTGATGTTCAAATTGAGATGCAAGGGACATTAGAGAGGTTGAGTCACGATCAACCAACAAAATATTCACAAACTTGGCTACACAAGATCCCACGTTCTCATTTCCTGCATCGGTGCTACTTCCATTCACGTCCATTCTTACAAAAATAAAAATAGCTCCAACTTCAAGTAATTATATGTAATGAATGTAGATTTTTTCAGAAAGATGAGATGAGAAAAAAACACTTACTATATAGAAATAATATTATTGGCATAGAATATCCTATTTGAATATCTCAAGATTTGACACGTCAACATATTTTTATGGATTTCATTAATCTAATAATATGTTTAAATAAAAAGGATTTTATTTGATTATACAGTTTGTTGAATATATGGTCAAAGATTACATTAATCTTTTTAAATAAATAAGATTCTAGGCACTTGAACTACTACTTCTATTTTGAAATGTAGACACATTTAGGGATGTAATTTAAACCGAGTCAGCTCGAACAGCTCGACTTGGTTTGAACTCGTTATCGAGCTTGAGTTTGAACATATTTTTAACCTTGATAAAAAACTCGAGTCGAGCCTAGTTTTTTTAGTTCGATTCGAACTCGACTCGGCTCGAACTCGATTATTATTTTTTAAATAGTCATTTGTTTATTATTTTACGTGTCATTACTCAACTATTTATGAAAATTACGTTTAAAAAACTAAGTTTGATATTTTTTTCATATATTATGTGAAATATTATGTTATTAGTATAGTTAGTGAATTTCTGAATTAAATTTGTTCTAATATGAGAATTTGAGATATTTAATATACATTTTTATAAATAGTTTACAAAATTTTTATTGTAAAATTTAAATTGATAAAATTGTCAACATTTTGGGTTAAAACTACATATTCACAAATTTTATAATTAAATATGCTATACGCATATAATTTATCTAAAGTTTAATAATTTTTTAGCTACAATTTATATAATATTGTATGCTCTTATCACATTATAACATTAAATTAATTATTTACATTCTTACACGCAGAAGTAGTGATTAGTAACTCGAATCAAAGATCTTTTACATGCACAACTTTTAAAATTCAATTAGTATTATAAATTGTTATTAAAGTATCAATATATATCTAATATATCTAATATACCCATTCTATTATGTGAGTAAGAGACTATTGGATGCGGAAATCCCATTTCCGAACATAGAAAACCGGCATGTGCCTTGAAATTGGCTTCTAGAAAGTAGAGGTCTAACTTTCAAGCCCACAAGATAGAAGTCAAAACTTCATTCCCATTGAGGCAGGTGATGCACAAGCCGGAAGCCTCTAGTAGAATGATGAAATGGGCTGTAGAACTCGGGAAATTTATAAATCATGAACTACCATAAAGGGTAAGGCACTAACTGACTTCTAGTTGGAGTTCCCCCCACCCCAAGTTTTGATGTTAATAGGGAGGAATTTGTGCTGGTACCCCGAAGATTGAAGGTGAAATGGAAGGCCCGGCTCTTCAGTGGAATCTGTACATAGAAAGTGCAGTTAATTATTATGGGGCAGGTGTAGGAATTAAATTGGTAAGCCTGGAAGGGTACCGGCTACAAAGTTCCATACATTTTGCGTTTAAAGCCATAAATAATGATATTGAGTACAATGCCTTGATCGCCGGATTGAAGTTGGCCCTAGAAATGAAAGTGGAAAAGCTATATGTCTTTCTTGAGGTATTCCCAAGATCTGATTATTAAATTTAAAATGCTGAATTTAAACCAGGTCCCAAGGGTAGAAAATGCAAGTGCTGACGCGCTTGCCAAGTCGGGATCACAAGAAGAGGCTATCTTGTTGGGAGTAATCCCCCCGGAAGTACAGCTCCAACCAAGCATCCATTGAGAAAAAGATATGGAAATCAAGCTCCCAGTAGAAAGCCAATGGACCACAACTAAACGGGAATACATTACCAAGGGGTAGCTACAGGATGATAAATCTAAAGCCCGAAAGATTAAATACAAGGCTGCTAGGTATGTGATTTATGATGGCATCCGATGTAAAATAGGCTTCAATCAACCTCTACTGAGATGTATATCCGAGAATAAGTGTAAAAATATCTTGAAGGTAGTTCACGAAGGTATCTACGACAACCACTTGGGGGGTACCTCCCTTGTTCATAAAGTGCTATGGCAGGACTACTACTGACCCATAATGAAAGCTGATGCTCATTAATGCAACCCAGCTTTGGAGTTAAGGCATATTGTAAGCCCCTAGCCACAATATGGAGGATTGACCTTATCGTGGAGCTCCCAATTCAAAGGGCAAAGGAGATGTAAAGTATGCTATAGTAGTTGTTGATTATTTTACCTAGTGGGTTGAAGCGGAACCCCTGGCTACCATAATCGCACGCAAGTTGAAGGAATTCATGTGGAGAGCTATTGTGTGCAGGTACGGTGTGCCGTACAATTTAATTTCAGACAATGGAAAGCAGATTGACAGTAAGGAGCTGTGAGGCCTCTACGATTACTTGGGAATATAAAGAAAGATTTTTCGACTGTTTCCCATCCCTAAAGCAATGGGCAGATGAAGCTTTAAACATGATCATCAAGCATAACTTGAAGGCCAAGTTGGAAGACAATAAGGGAAGCTGGATAGAGGAGCTTCCCAAGGTCCTGTGGTCCTACAACACCACTCTTAGGTCCACTACTAGAGAGTCTCCCTATGTTCTAGCTAACCTATGGCTGTGAGGCTATGGTTCCTATGGAGATAGGGAGAAGATCCTACAAAAGGGACAACTTTAGTCAAGAAACAAATGAAGTCAATTTGAGGATGAGCCTAGATATGATGGATGAGATGCAGGCTACCGCACAGTTTAAATTCACAACTTTTTAATAGAGAACCCGCAAGTACTATAATAACAAGGTTCGCCATCGTCCTTTCAAAGTTGGGGACCTTATATTAAGAAAAAATATGCCTAGCATGTGGGTTCCCAGACAAGGAGCGTTTAGAGCTAATTGGGAGGTGCCTTACAAAAAAAGTCTATATTTTGGGAATGCATCTACCACCTTGAAGACATGGATTAGAATACCATTCCCCATGCTTGGAATGTCGAGCAGCTCAAAAAATATTATCAGGAGGATTTCCTTCAAGCAGCTACAGATGTTGGCCTCTTTCAGCTTTAGGAAGAAAAATGCAATCTATTAGTTGTGGTTGTGCAATTTTCATTTAGTTGATAGGATTTCGTAATTGTTTGACTAGATGGCCGGGGGGTAGTGGATGCACACCTTCCCTAGATACAGTTTGATGTAATTATACTCTTTGACTTCTAGTAAAATTAGAAGTCGATTGTTTCCTTTTACATTTGCTAACTTATGAATGATTGAGAAAAGAAGGGCACAAAACCCTACAAGAATAGTTCTACATGGCATCCAGGCTACCATTCGGAAATAGGGGTAGTAGAGGATACACCTCCTAGCTTTACATGTTGAAATTATTAGAATTTTAAACTTTTTCATTGATTATGGCATGTTTGGATCCAATTGATTAGAGCACACATGGATCCTTTCATTAATTATGGCATGTATGGATCCTGTTGATTAGGAAAAACATGGATCCTTTAATTGATTATGGCATGTATGGATCTCTTTGATTAGGGCATGCATGGATCCTTTCGTTGAATATGGCATGTATAGATCCCGTTGGTTAGGGCATACATAGATCCTTTCATTAATTATGGCATGTATGGATCCCACTAATTAGGGTATACGTGGATCCCTCTAATGGTTATGGCATGTGGGGATCCCATTGATTAGGCCTCACATGGATCCAATCAAAAACCATGGCATGCATGGATCCCCTTGATTAGTTCATGCATAGATCCCATAAAGGAACATAATGTGTGAGGATCCCATTAATTAGGGCTCACATGGTTCCCATGATACAAGGGATATTCGGGTTCCAAGAGATGGCTCACATACCCTTAACTTAACTTCTCGTATCTAAAACTCTCGTAACTCTCTTGGCTAATACAATATTAGTTAGATAATTTAGTTATTACTTGATTAGTTTAATTAGAAAAACCAAAATCAATTCTTGTGTTCAATAACTAAATTATTTGATATTGATTGCGATTTATACAAATAGACAGTCCTTGAGGTACGAATCTAGTAATTATTACTATATTACTTGCTTGCGATTGGGTACACTTGCACATTTGTATTTTACGCAACAAACCCCTAGAATGACCTGATTACTTACTTGAAGACATGTTGAACTCCTTCCATAGTTAAATTGCAATACAAATTTCTCAATTACTGTGCACTGCATAATTACTAGATAGAATCATAACCTTTGGGCAAAAAAAAATTAATTGTAGTCACATTATAGGTTGTATTTTTTGATACAGGTACAATTAACTAGCTAGAGGAGATTTAGAGTCTCCTCGAAAATTAATATGTAATGTAGAGGAGATGTGTCTCTCCATATTAGCTATATCCTTTCATTTTACTACTATTATAAATACATACGTTACTGATAACTCATCAGTCACACTACTTTAAACTACTTTAGCATACACAAAATACCAAAAAATATTACAGAGATGGAAAGCCATTGGAATATTCCCAAGCCTAGAAACTTTAAACTAAATGTTCATGGTTGTTAAACATATAAACCCTTCGACAATAGGAACAAAACTGGGATAGTGGCTTTTATCAGACTTCTCCAGAACTTCACAGAATTTTGGATAAGAATGTTGTTTGTTTCACCTCGTGCATAATTTAGATACATGTGACTAATTCATACCTTTTTCTGGTTTCTTATAACAGTGGTAGAGCAGAACAATCCGGGGAGGATCATGAATCGGGAGGAATTTGGATATAGCCATCAAGCCACCTAGTAATTCCATTTATGTTATAATTTGTTTTTCTGTTAATGTCTTCATGAACTCATGTTTTTATGTTGGTTTCTGAACTTATGAAATTGGTTTAAACTTATTTTAAGAACTACACTTAGGTTACAGTTATTTAAGTTCAACTTAAGTTATTTTTTAAAGCAAGTTCAATTTAAGTTATAATTTCATCATTTAAACTTAAATTTAAGTTGTGATTATTTAAGTTACTTGGTTGCAGTTACAATTTCTTATTTTCTGATTTCTTTGATGGAGTGGTATTGGGAAATGAAAGTTTTCAAGTTTTTGACTATTTGATTATTTTTTTCAAGTTTTTGGCTTGATCAAGCTTTTATGAAAGTAGTTGATGCTCCCATTGGTGGTTCAGACATTGGGAGTGTATGCATTTACTCTAGTTTAGACTACATAAATATTGTAGTTTAAAGTTCATGATTTTGGCATTACAAACACACAAGTTACTTTTATCACTTTAAGTTTATTTGCTAAAGATGTCTACTTGGACCAAGCCAATTAATTGTAGGGACTATTAAGATTAATGTTGAAGGTATCTTTCTCAGGTCTCACATAAGGACATCAGTTATGAGAGATTCTAATGGGGATTGGATCCAGGGATGTAGAAGCATGATAGGGTTAGCAGTGCCAATCACTGTACTCTGGTCCCTTTGACATGGTTTGAAAATGGCATGGGATCATGGAGAAACATCAGTTATTGTTGAATGTGACAGTGAGGAAGCTGTACATCATGTGTTACATCCTGATAAAACTTTTGACATGTTTGAGTTGGTAAACATGATCAGGTAGATCATGTCTGAAAATTGGGTGCTCTGTGACATGACGGAAACTCTGCCTATGACACCACCATCCATTGAAGGCCTCTTAGATGCAGACAAGATGGCATAATGTTATGTTCATGATTTATGTAATGACATTAATTTATAAGCCAAGTACCATGCATTATTTAAATAAATGGCTTCTTGTTTAAGGTAATTTTTTACTTGGAAGTTACATTCTTGGTCTTATTGTTTTTTACCTGCTTGTGTACAATTTCTTGGTGGCTGTTCTGTTTGTTGATGTTTGGTATTGGTATGGCCTTTGATTGATTTTCAGGCAGGGGGTTAGCCTTCTTTCACTTGGTATTTTTTTTTATTCTGCTATAAATCAGACAAAAGTTTTTAAACAACAAAAGGCATGTGTGAAAGGTAAACAACTCAGAGTGCACAAACCAATATTGTGTGTTAGGTACCATTCACACAACATTATACAAATACTGTTGTGTAAATACTTTTTAAACGACTCGGACAAAATACACTTGTCTAAGTTATGTAAATCACCTGAAATAAGACAACACTACATTCACAAAGACTTGTCTAACTCTATCCGATAGACAATAGTTTTGAAACTATTGTAAGGTTGACAATACAATTTTTAGGCACCGTTGTCTGATAATTCTGGGCAACAATTTTTCTACCGAGCGTGTTTTTCTTGTAGTGTCATAATTAAAATATTTATTAAATATACATAATTTAATTATGCAATATCCATGTGGGGTTTTCCGTTATGAAAATAGGGTATATTATGAAATTTTAATTGTTTAAGATAAGGTATGTTGAACCGTAATTAAAAAACTGTTGAATAAATATATTATATAATTCTTAATTGTCCTCTAGTACCAAATTAATTAGGGTATATAAATATAAAATAATATTAATTTAACATCGTTTTCTTAATTACATCATTGTAAATTATTTTATATATTTGGATTTAACACAAGTATAATTATTATTCAACAGATGATGTTGAACTCAAGTTACATATATGTTGTGCACCCGTTTAAAAAAACAATTTTTTCGTAAAAAAATGTTGCAAATATTTTTCTAACAATTATAAAATGTTATAAATATGTTTTCGTTTTCAATTATATATTATTCAATAAAATTTTAATTATTATTTAATTAATGATGTTAAATCGAAGTTATACATATATTGATAAAAAAAATTGCAAATTTATATTTAAAAAAGTTTTTACAGAATTTAGCCCTTTAAATATATGTAAGAAAACAAGACTAGTTAGAACGTGATACTATAATATAAGCATAAGGGAGAAATAGATGCTCAGATCTAAGATGCTCTCTCTTCCAGCTTCTTCATGTCTCTTTCCCGTTCACCGTTGACCGCCTTCTTATCTTTCTCAGCTACTACACTGTCTACACGCTCCTCCTTTTCTTGCTCTTCTCTTTTTCTTCGTCCTTTTCGTACTGTTTTCATTCTCGATCTGTTCTCATGGGTTCGCACAATTCCGAGCACTCTGGATCCATGGATTCCGATGAGTTTTCAAACTTAATCGGTCACAACTATATAGCCCCTTTGTTACCTGCTTTTAACTTGCATCCCCAGCTTCACTTAGATGCTGATTATGTTATGGGGGAGCCTCTCTCTCCTGCTGCCCAACAAAGAATGCGAGATCAGATTCAGCTCATTCTTAATGATGGAACTGAGCTGCCTACTAGTGGTCCTACCATTGCAGCCTCCTCTAAATCTAGCCACGATCTTTCAACTCGTTCGCCTGATGAGGTCAACTCATTGCAAGTAAAAGAGGGTGATATTCAAGTGCCTCATTTGGAGGAAGGTGAGATTGGTACTGATGAACCTAAGCTCGCAAGGAAGACAGTTACTTGGAGCAACATTGTTACAAGGAATTTGGTTAATGAGGAACCTGCAGATGGGAAAGCAGATATTAGCTATAATGAAGATGGCACTGCCACAGTTAAATTTCCTGATGAATTCTTTGTGAGAGCGCAAAAGCAATGGGAAACGAGCATAATTGGATATTTCATTGGAGGATCTTTCACTTTTAAATACATCAGGGAGCAAGCCCAGAGATTTTGGCGAAACCGTGGTTTGACAGGGGTTTATTACAATTCTAAAGGTTACTATACCTTTAGGTTTGCCACTCTAGAGGAGAAAAACACAACTTTAAGCTTGAATACAATTCAAATGGGGGGAAAAACTTTGTATTTGATGCCTTGGACTCATGGCAACAAATTCAAACGTAATGTTATTGACAAGGTGCCTTGCTGGATACGTTTGGTGGATGTTCCTGATATTTTATGGTTCAAGGAAGCTCTGAGTTCGATCGCTAAAACAGTGGGACAACCACTGAAATTTGATGCAGCCACAGCACGGTTTGAACCACTAAAGTACACTGGGATTCAAGTTGACCTTGCATACTCTGCTCCGCGACCTAATTTTGTTAGAGTTCCAATGCCAAACTCAACTGAAGAAGTGAAAATTGAAATCCAATATGGTGAGTTACCTTACTCTTGCAGTCTTTGTCAAGCTTTTGGTCATTCTTTGGCCAGGTGTAATAATAATCCAGAAAGAGTAAGTAAAAAACCGAGAAGAGATCAGAACTCTACTCGTAGGGATGGTGTCTCTGGTTCGTCTAAGTCCCCTGTTTCAGCTTTTAAGAATGACTACTTAAATAGCATGGAGATGGTTCCTTACACCATTGGCAAATTCTATGGATGTGATGTATTTATGGACGAAGATGCCATTTTAGAGGAGCTGGATAAAGAGGGTGGTATGCTAGAAAAGGATATTGAAAACTCTAAATTGAATAAAGGGGATGACAATCTTGAAGAATTTGATAGAATATCAGTTAACTTAGATCAAACGTACGGGGACCATCAGGCTGACGATGTGCTGCCTATTGCTACTGAAAATGGTCTTGGGGTTATCACCAATTTGGTTGTAGATTTTACTGATACAAGTTACAAGTCTCCAGGAAAACATAGGAAACGTGGCCAAACTCCAATCCGATCAATGGTTCCTAGTCAATCATCAATAGCTAATAGCAAGAAAAAATTCTTTGATGAAGAAGGTTTTACCCACGTTCCATACAAGAGAAGCAGCAGGTTGGCTGGTACGCCAACAACCCTCCATCGTCTTGAATGAATTTCTCAGTGTGGAATGTTAGAGACCTCAATAAGAGTACCCATCAAGATGAGGTAGTTCATTTTATTTCCAATAATAAAATTACTTTTATGTGTTTAGTAGAAACCAAAGTTAGAGTTCAAAATTCGGTTGCTATCTCCAATCGAATTAACAAGAAGTGGAATTGGCTTTTTAATTATGATGAGCATGAGTACGGTCGTATTTGGGTTGGTTGGGACCCTTCAGTCTGGTTAGTTATTGCGCTATCGAAGTCTTCTCAGCAAGTCACTTGTTCAGTTACTTTTCTGGAGAAACAAATTGCTTTCTGTGTAACGTTTGTTTATGCCTTGAACAAACCTCACGAGAGAGAACCACTGTGGGCAGACATTGAGCGTCTTCATCAGTTAATCACTGGTCCATGGTGTTTAAATGGCGACTTTAATTGCATTCTTTCTTTAAATGAGGTGAAAGGGGGGCGTGAACATTGGACGTCTAGAATGCAATCTTTTCTTGATTGTGTTTCTAACTCCGCTCTCGGTCACATTAAAACTGTTGGCCCTTTATTTACTTGGACTAATAAAAGGTTTGATCTTATTAAAAAAAGATTGGATCGAATGTTGGGAAACATGGACTGGTTTAATGTTTTCAGCGAAGCTTCAGTCATGGTGCATAATAGAGGAATTATGGATCATTGCCCGCTTACTTGCTCAATTCCTTTGCAGCTAGAGAAAATCTCCAAGCCTTTCCAGTTCTTCAACTTCATGATTGACACTGAAGGATTTCAGGAAGCAGTTTCAAAGGCTTGGGAAAATCGTTGGTTTGGGGACCCGATGGCTGTTTTATTTCGTAAGCATAAAGAAGTTAAAAAATCTTTAATTTCCCTTAACAAGAAGCATGGTGATGTTCACAACAATGTTATTTTGGCTCGTGCTGCTTTGAAGGATTTATAAGACCAGTTAATCCAGGAATGTGATAATCAAAACCTGTTATTGTTAGAGTCTCAGGCTTGTGGGAATTTGGAAAAGGCTCTTCTCGAAGAGGAACGCTTTTTACTTTAAAAATCAAGGGTAAACTGGCTTCATGTTGGGGATGGTAATAACCGATTCTTTTTCAACAAAACAAAGGCTAATTGGAATATTAATAAGTTGTTGGTTATTAAAAACATTGATGGAGATTTGGTTTCAGGTCACAACAATGTCTCGAAGGTTGCAGTTGATTATTTTTCTACCACCCTGGGCACCTCTGTTGACATGCAATCCTGTGATTTTGATAGTTTTGACTGTGCATCAATTTCCTCTGTTCAAGCTACTTTACTCGAAGCTCCTGTCAACAATGATCTAATTCTAGCAACTCTAAAGAATATGAAAAGGAATAAAGCCCCTGGGCCGGACGGTTTTACTGTTGAATTTTATTTGGCAGCTTGGGACATAGTTGGTACAACATTCTGTGATGCAGTCAAGAGTTTTTTTGAAGATGTGTCTTTATTCAAGCCAATTAATGCTACTAGTATTGCATTAATTACAAAGGTTTCCACCCCCGCTTCTATGTTAGATTATCGCCCTATTTCTCTTTGCTCTATTCCTTACAAATGTATTGCAAAAATACTTGCATCTCGGCTCAAAGTGGTCATGCCCAGTATCATTGACATCTCACAATCTGCTTTCATTCCGGGTTGCAATATTTCTGACAATATTCTCATGGCTCAAGAAATTTTTCGAGGTTATCATAGAGATAGTGGTGTTCCAAAGTGTGCTTTGAAGCTTGATCTCCACAAGGCGTTCGATTCGTTGAATTGGAACTTCATTTTAGGTGCTTTGCGTAAGTTGAAGTTCCCAAATAAATTCATAAATTGGATCCATCTATGCATCTCTACAACCACTTTCTCTGTCAAGGTTAATGGATCCTTGTGTGGTTTTTTTGAAAGAAAAAAGGGAATCCGGCAAGGGGATCCTATCTCTCCCTATATCTTTTCGATTGCTATGACTATTTTGTCTTCAATGCTTGCCAAGTCTCCCCCTAATTTTAAATTCCATTGGAAGTGCAAAGAGCTGAAACTTACGCACCTTCTTTATGCCGATGATGTGTTGCTATTTGCAAATGGTGATAGGGACTTTGTTACTCACCTCATGAACTGCATTTCTCATTTCTCCTCTTCTAGTGGTTTAATTCCAAGCATTGCTAAGAGCACAGTCTTTTTCGGAAATTGTGATGTTGATTTTGTCAGATGGTTCGATTCCTCGTATGGTATAGCGCATGGAAATCTCCTTGTTCGTTTTCTAGGGGTTCCCTTAATCTCAACTAGATTAAGCCACAATGACTGTCTACCTCTTCTAGAAAGAATTACTAACAGGATTTCTTGCTGGACCACTATGTTGCTTTCTTTTGCAGGTCGTGTGCAACTTATTAAGTCCGTTCTCACAGCTGTTCAATCTTTTTGGACTAATCACTTTGTTCTTCCTAGCTCTGTTCATGGTAGACTCAAATCAGTTTTTACTAGTTTCTTACGGAAAGGTGATGCCATTTCTCGAGGAGGAGCTAAGGTTAGCTGGGACACAATTTGCTTGCCAATTGGAGAAGGTGGCTTGGGTCTTAAGAATTCTAAGCATTGGAATCAAGCTCAAATCTTACACCACTTATGCCGTATAGTTTGTAAGAGCAACGCCTTGTGGCCTGTGTGGGTTAATTCTACTTTGTTAAAAAAGAATCATTTCTGGAATCTGCATATGCCCAACGACTGTTCATGGATTGTTCGTAACGTGCTCAGGTTACGTCCTATGGCACTTCAATACATGGTTTTTAAAATTGGAAATGGCATGAACACTTCTCTTTGGTTCGACCCTTGGTGGAATGCCAAGTGCCTGGCTGCAAGCAAGCATGATCCTATTATTGCTCAAGCAAATGGTACTTCTGATGCCTCTGTAAACTCTCTGATCAATACTGGAGCGTGGGTTCTACCTCAACCATCGAACAGGATTCATCACCTCAACCCAGGCTTGGCTAACCTGTTTCAGCAGTTCAGCTATCCTTCGTTTGATCTTAATGCTGCTGATCTAATCCTTTGGAATAGCTTGCCTCTACAGAAACTAAAGACCTGGGATATTTGGGATTCCATTAGAGTTTCTTCTCCTACAGTTGCTTGGAGTACTTGTATTTGGCATAGGCTTAGGGTGCTTCGGTATGCTCACCATGAGTGGATTCTTTGCCATGGTCGTCTTCCCACTATGCAGAGACTTTTTTCTTTCGATCTGGATGTTTCACAACAATGTTTTTTATGTATTGCGGGTTCTGATTCCCACCTGTTCGTAGAGTGCCCTTACAGTAGGTTTATTCTTTCGAAATTGGCCGGTCTGCTTAAGGTCGATTTTGACGGTACATCATGGCATCAAGTCTTGATATCTCTGGGAGGCATAGTTGATATCTTTCATCGTAATATGGCCTTTCTTGTGGCGCAGATTTTCTCATACCATGTTTGGAGAGAAAAGAACGCAAGGTTGCATGATTCAGGCGTTTCCGGTCCAAACAAGCTTATCAAGGGTATTATGATGGATCTTAAAGCTAGGCTTATTGGTTCGAAATGGTTTATTAAACATGCTAATTTAGATTTGTATAGGTGACTATATATTTGATTTGCTAGGGTTTTTTGCCTTGTGTTTTTTCCTTTCTCCAACCTGGCCTTCTAGCTGGGTTGTAGCTTACTCTCTCTTTGCCATGGCTTAGAGCAAGGGTGTATCCCTTTTTTCTTTTATATATAAAATCTATTTTAGCGAAAAAAAAAGACTAGTTAGGACGTAATATTAATAACTTAAAAATGGGTTGCAAAACTGAATTAAGCAGCTACCAAATCATAACAACAGACTTAATTAAAACCCTAATCACAAACAAGTACATATGCATTATTAATTAGGAAGAAAATAGTAAAATAGTTACGCCAAATATATGCTCGCGAAAATGCTAGGCAAATTTAGATGGTGTGCCTAGCTTCTTAGATATATATATATATATATATATATATATATATATATATATATATATAGTAATGGGCTAGGTGACCATTAATCTAAACATTGATAGAATATATTTAAACATAATTTTTATGCAAAATTAATTTAAAATCAAAATTATTTTTTCTACAAGTACATATGTAAATACCCTCGTTTTGTTATCAAATAAAATGGGTAAATAACCCATTTCATGCATTAGTCTCAATTTCTTTTTAAAAATTTGCATTTTCACAATTTGACACTATAGTTTTTTTTATTTTGACCGTTTTTTTATCCATTCTCGCCTAAATCCGATTAAACACGATTTTTGTAAAAACCATTTAATGACCAATTAATAAGTTCTCTAAGCCGCTTTTTAGAATACTAGCTAGTTACACCTTAAGAAATTGTATTAAATATTTAATATTAACGAAAAGTAATTAGAAATATGAGAGGAAAATATGTATTTAAGTATTAAATAAAAACTTGAGCACACTCATTTATACTTATATTTAGATCACAAGTATAATTTAAATGGGGTTAAGAAAGTGAGGACGTAAAACTAATTAATACTCGGATCTGCAAGATAAAATGGGAGAAGGCACTACAGGAGCCAATTACACAGCTGAGCAACTGGAGCACGTACCACAAAGAGTGGACTGAGGAGGCCAGGGTGCCTGAGGAGGAGGCATGCATGGTACCGGAATCCAAGGCTACTGGAGTTATGAAAATAGTGGAGGACCAGGAATCGATGAAGAGGCAAACCCTAGAGCTAATATTGGACCAAAGCCTAATATGAATATCAAGAGGGAAACGCTTTAAATGTTTGAAAATATAAATGAAAATAAAATTTACATGATTTAGATTTGCAAGAAGTCGAATGACCTATGTTACTAATTATCAGAATTAGCTAGTCTGCATACGCAACGTTGGTAATCAGTTTGTAAAATTTACAGAAGTTCATTGTATCTAATATAATAAATCAAAAACATGTTCCTTGTTATATGTTTGTTACGATCCATCGTATATAACAGTTTATTTGACAAATAAAGAGCACAAATACAGACAATTAACTAAGGTTAAGAAAGTAAGCACACTACAAGAAACAGAGTCTTTTCCGACCGTCATAAATCCGACCAACTTTTTAGCTTACAGTTAGTATGGCCAGCAGTGGCGAAATCAGTACTCTGTAAAAACGGGAGGCATTTGCGTGTAATTAGCTGATGAGTACCAAAAACAGTGGACGGAGGAGGCAGCGGAGAGATGCGCATACTGACAAGGGAAGACGAATCAACAGAGAAGGAAACCCTATACTATATTCAGATGAAGGGAGCGAAGTAGCAGCCTAATATAGTTTCTATTAACAAGGAAATTGTGTTTGGGAAGGATTGATTAAGATTTTATAAAAATGACGGCATTTAGTTATTAAAAATTAAAATTTGTATTTAAATCTTTTGATATTTAATAAAGATTTTAATAAATTAATTAATTTTATTTATATGTAATGAAAATTAAATTATTAAAAAATAATTAAAAATATTCAATTAAGATATTATAAAATCTTATATTGATGATGTTTATCTATTCAATAAAATGACAGATTTCTACAATATTCAAAATGATTTGCTTTGATATTTAAAAATCTGGAATAAATTTTAGAATATTCGTAAAGATTTTTGAGAATAATTATGTTAATTTTTTGGATTATGTATATATTTTAAATGTATTACAATCTTTTTATATCCATAAATTATTATTTATCTGTCATCCTCTCTATCTGCATATTCCATTAGATTAGCTACAATTATATACATGACCTTAATTTATAATTTTTTATTAAATAGATCCCAACTTACATATCTTTAAATGAGGGATGTTTATTGGTTGATTGGAGATTACAATTCACAAACTCAACCTCAATTTCAGAATCTGTCCTGATTTTGGAACGAGAATTATTTTGCTTCCCAACCCTGTTCCAAAGGGAAAGAAATCGGCATTAATGGATGAAGACACTGAATAACAATTAATCGGATAATCAAAAATTAACAGGGATAATTAATCTGAATTAATTTATATTAGTTTTGGATATATATAAATAATAATATATGTTACTATAGACTTTGACAACTATTTAATTACTTTTGTCTACCTGACCCTTGTGGTCTGACATTATTTTGTAACCCATCTATACTACATTATGTTTCCTCGGCTTAAGCCATAATTTTGCCCCTATTAAGATAATTTGTTTAAAGAACATTACCGGGTGGCATGTAGGTAATCATGAATTTTAGCATTAAAAATAATTCACCAAAAATTAGAATCCATTTTATGATAAGGATTTGCTGCAAATATCAAATTAAAGTGAATTCTAAGGATAAAAGATCACTAACAATTCCTAACATAAGAACAAAGAAGAAAAAATCAAATTTTTTAGATAATAATTATATGCTTAGAGATAAGATCTTAAATAAGCATATATGCATCACTCAAAAATTTTGCATCATATGTACCAGCATATAATTGGAACTAAATAAACAAATCCACATTTCAAAGAACTAAATAAAACATCAACAACTCAAAGAAACAATAATGATAAACCATACAAAACGTTTAAGTTATGAATAAATAGTTGCAAAATTCATTGATAAATAATTAATTAATCATCCCAAATGTTAACTCCAGAGGCATTTAACTCCTGTATGAATCGATCAATCTCATCAAAACTTGGCATCTCATCAAAATTTGGATTGGAACCATTATTGCCTTCTCCGATCGAGGTTGACAGCATTTTCAAAACCATCATTGTTGAAAATTGTGTTAACACTATTGTTTCCGGAGTGGTTGAAGGCATCATGATTTTGAACTTGCACGGGTGCGGTAGTGTTTGAAATTGCAGTATTGAATGTTTGTCCTTCCATGACATTGCTCAGTGGTGCTGCGGGGAACACAGCTGGCATAACTGGAGTAGCCGTTTTCTCCATGTTCAAAGATTGCATTTTGTATTTTCTATATTTCTGCAGTGATCATGAAATTTATTTAGTATTCAATGTGATGTAAATACAGTAAGCATGTGAAAATTCTTTGTAATAATAGCATTATATATAGATAGGGACTGGCCAAATCAGAAAAAAAAATAAACATGCATGCATATTCGATTAGTCCATCTAACAAGATTTTGAAGATGAAAGTGAAAGTACTACCCAAACCAATTCAGTACGTGAGGAAATAAATTTTTGTATAATATATTTGAAGAAAATATATATGTACCTGAAAATGACTATAAACATGTCGAGTTGTCATGTTAGGCTCATTCATTAATCTTAAAATTGTCCTCGGCTTAGCTCCTGCTTCCAACACAGATTAGTTGACAATCTTCCTTTTACAAGTATATATTGAAATAAATTCTAAAAAGGAAATTCATAACAAAACTACTACAAATTACCATCACCAAGAATGTTTAATGCTCCCAAGAACTTCATGTGACGATGATGAGTCCAAGTCAAGCGTGGCTTCTTAGACCTATGAGCATTCTCCTTCCCAGTGTCATTTAGAGAATTTGAAGTTTCTGCAATCTGATTCTTTTTTATTTTCATATTTTTCTTATGGGTATCACTACTAGGATTGTAATCTCTCTCAATATCAATGTAATTGGTCTTGTCAAACAAAGAAGGCATGTGTCCAGTCACTCGAGGGATATGATGCCATAGCATTGAAATATCACGATGGCATAGTGGCTTTGAGAAAAAGTAGCACACCCCTTTGGCTAGAGCCTCACTTACTAAATCTGTTGTTAAATCTTTAGCCATCACTGCATATATAATAGCTAATCAATTTTGACTATATTTATGAAAATAAAAAGGGGGGAAAATGAAATATGACAAGTCATTTCTAGTAGTAAATTGATTGACTTACAAATGATTGGGACAATCATGCCTTGATCATGAAGTTTTTCCACAAACTCAAAGATGCCAATGTCTTTCATGTCAATATCAGCAATTACAATATCATAGTAGTTGTTCCGTTCTTGAAACATTGACAATGCCGTTCTTGCTGATTCTGTAGTGGTCACTGAAATCAACAAGAGACAAGCTATTAAGTGTAGGTAGTAAATTAAAGATTTGTTTTTAAGCCACATAATATATTGATTAATGATAAATATAATATATGGCAATAAACATAATATATGTTTTTCATTAGTGTCTAATAATCTATGCATGATTTCAACATAATAAAATAAGAGAATAGCTAACATCCCCAAATTTGTTCTAATTGGAATGGATGAATGGAAATTTTAGATACAAATTTGGTTTGGTTTTCACTTTAAAGACTCCAACGAATAAAAGGTTTAATTTAGTAATATTCATACCAGACTGAACTCAACCTAAAACTTAAAAAAACTCAAATCATAGATCATTATTTATTTTAGTTGATTTTCAAAAAATGATATTATAAACACATCATACAGTCAATCATTTTGGGGTACAAAATTTGCCAATTAAACACTAGGTCTATAATTCAAAAACTAGAGGTGCTAAAATTCATTTGAGAGGCCACATACAAATTAAAACTAAGTTCTCCGAAGAATAATAAAAAAAATATTGTATTTAAGTTATCATAAACAAATCAAAGTTGTTCTACATCAAAAAATGATAAAAGGATAGCCATCTGAAATTAATAATTAAATTTTAGTAATAATTTTATAGAATTTTTAAAATGAGTATTCAATCTAGAAAATAAAAATGAGTAGTTATATACACATTTGTTATGTAAAATTCAGAACATATATTACAATAATTATATCAACATGTCGTTATTTTTTGAAACAGATCGTCAGCTCCTAAAAGCACAATACACATCTAACTAATAAACTATCTGTATAGATCACTAACACCTACATCTAACTATTAAGTTATCTGAATAGATCACTGACGATGGTCTTTATTAACATGGACACATCACAAAAACGCACAGAATTTCATAAATAAGTCAAGATCCTGATTATGGCAAAATCATGACATGATAAAACATAATAAAAGATAAAATATATGAACTTCTGAATTTTGGAACATCGATAAACTAGAATATTAATGTATGTGCAAGGAAAAGTATTCCTAGAAACATGTTCTAATATATATATATAATAGATCATTACCTTTGTAAAATTGATGTTCAAATTGAGATGCAAGGGACATTAGAGAGGTTGAGTCACGATCAACCAACAAAATATTCACAAACTTGGCTACACAAGATCCCACGTTCTCATTTCCTGCATCGGTGCTACTTCCATTCACGTCCATTCTTACAAAAATAAAAATAGCTCCAACTTCAAGTAATTATATGTAATGAATGTAGATTTTTTCAGAAAGATGAGATGAGAAAAAAACACTTACTATATAGAAATAATATTATTGGCATAGAATATCCTATTTGAATATCTCAAGATTTGACACGTCAACATATTTTTATGGATTTCATTAATCTAATAATATGTTTAAATAAAAAGGATTTTATTTGATTATACAGTTTGTTGAATATATGGTCAAAGATTACATTAATCTTTTTAAATAAATAAGATTCTAGGCACTTGAACTACTACTTCTATTTTGAAATGTAGACACATTTAGGGATGTAATTTAAACCGAGTCAGCTCGAACAGCTCGACTTGGTTTGAACTCGTTATCGAGCTTGAGTTTGAACATATTTTTAACCTTGATAAAAAACTCGAGTCGAGCCTAGTTTTTTTAGTTCGATTCGAACTCGACTCGGCTCGAACTCGATTATTATTTTTTAAATAGTCATTTGTTTATTATTTTACGTGTCATTACTCAACTATTTATGAAAATTACGTTTAAAAAACTAAGTTTGATATTTTTTTCATATATTATGTGAAATATTATGTTATTAGTATAGTTAGTGAATTTCTGAATTAAATTTGTTCTAATATGAGAATTTGAGATATTTAATATACATTTTTATAAATAGTTTACAAAATTTTTATTGTAAAATTTAAATTGATAAAATTGTCAACATTTTGGGTTAAAACTACATATTCACAAATTTTATAATTAAATATGCTATACGCATATAATTTATCTAAAGTTTAATAATTTTTTAGCTACAATTTATATAATATTGTATGCTCTTATCACATTATAACATTAAATTAATTATTTACATTCTTACACGCAGAAGTAGTGATTAGTAACTCGAATCAAAGATCTTTTACATGCACAACTTTTAAAATTCAATTAGTATTATAAATTGTTATTAAAGTATCAATATATATCTAATATATCTAATATACCCATTCTATTATGTCAGTAAGAGACTATTGGATGCGGAAATCCCATTTCCGAACATAGAAAACCGGCATGTGCCTTGAAATTGGCTTCTAGAAAGTAGAGGTCTAACTTTCAAGCCCACAAGATAGAAGTCAAAACTTCATTCCCATTGAGGCAGGTGATGCACAAGCCGGAAGCCTCTAGTAGAATGATGAAATGGGCTGTAGAACTCGGGAAATTTATAAATCATGAACTACCATAAAGGGTAAGGCACTAACTGACTTCTAGTTGGAGTTCCCCCGACCCCAAGTTTTGATGTTAATAGGGAGGAATTTGTGCTGGTACCCCGAAGATTGAAGGTGAAATGGAAGGCCCGGCTCTTCAGTGGAATCTGTACATAGAAAGTGCAGTTAATTATTATGGGGCAGGTGTAGGAATTAAATTGGTAAGCCTGGAAGGGTACCGGCTACAAAGTTCCATACATTTTGCGTTTAAAGCCATAAATAATGATATTGAGTACAATGCCTTGATCGCCGGATTGAAGTTGGCCCTAGAAATGAAAGTGGAAAAGCTATATGTCTTTCTTGAGGTATTCCCAAGATCTGATTATTAAATTTAAAATGCTGAATTTAAACCAGGTCCCAAGGGTAGAAAATGCAAGTGCTGACGCGCTTGCCAAGTCGGGATCACAAGAAGAGGCTATCTTGTTGGGAGTAATCCCCCCGGAAGTACAGCTCCAACCAAGCATCCATTGAGAAAAAGATATGGAAATCAAGCTCCTAGTAGAAAGCCAATGGACCACAACTAAACGGGAATACATTACCAAGGGGTAGCTACAGGATGATAAATCTAAAGCCCGAAAGATTAAATACAAGGCTGCTAGGTATGTGATTTATGATGGCATCCGATGTAAAATAGGCTTCAATCAACCTCTACTGAGATGTATATCCGAGAATAAGTGTAAAAATATCTTGAAGGTAGTTCACGAAGGTATCTACGACAACCACTTGGGGGGTACCTCCCTTGTTCATAAAGTGCTATGGCAGGACTACTACTGACCCATAATGAAAGCTGATGCTCATTAATGCAACCCAGCTTTGGAGTTAAGGCATATTGTAAGCCCCTAGCCACAATATGGAGGATTGACCTTATCGTGGAGCTCCCAATTCAAAGGGCAAAGGAGATGTAAAGTATGCTATAGTAGTTGTTGATTATTTTACCTAGTGGGTTGAAGCGGAACCCCTGGCTACCATAATCGCACGCAAGTTGAAGGAATTCATGTGGAGAGCTATTGTGTGCAGGTACGGTATGCCGTACAATTTAATTTCAGACAATGGAAAGCAGATTGACAGTAAGGAGCTGTGAGGCCTCTACGATTACTTGGGAATATAAAGAAAGATTTTTCGACTGTTTCCCATCCCTAAAGCAATGGGCAGATGAAGCTTTAAACATGATCATCAAGCATAACTTGAAGGCCAAGTTGGAAGACAATAAGGGAAGCTGGATAGAGGAGCTTCCCAAGGTCCTGTGGTCCTACAACACCACTCTTAGGTCCACTACTAGAGAGTCTCCCTATGTTCTAGCTAACCTATGGCTGTGAGGCTATGGTTCCTATGGAGATAGGGAGAAGATCCTACAAAAGGGACAACTTTAGTCAAGAAACAAATGAAGTCAATTCGAGGATGAGCCTAGATATGATGGATGAGATGCAGGCTACCGCACAGTTTAAATTCACAACTTTTTAATAGAGAACCCGCAAGTACTATAATAACAAGGTTCGCCATCGTCCTTTCAAAGTTGGGGACCTTATATTAAGAAAAAATATGCCTAGCATGTGGGTTCCCAGACAAGGAGCGTTTAGAGCTAATTGGGAGGTGCCTTACAAAAAAAGTCTATATTTTGGGAATGCATCTACCACCTTGAAGACATGGATTAGAATACCATTCCCCATGCTTGGAATGTCGAGCAGCTCAAAAAATATTATCAGGAGGATTTCCTTCAAGCAGCTACAGATGTTGGCCTCTTTCAGCTTTAGGAAGAAAAATGCAATCTATTAGTTGTGGTTGTGCAATTTTCATTTAGTTGATAGGATTTCGTAATTGTTTGACTAGATGGCCGGGGGGTAGTGGATGCACACCTTCCCTAGATACAGTTTGATGTAATTATACTCTTTGACTTCTAGTAAAATTAGAAGTCGATTGTTTCCTTTTACATTTGCTAACTTATGAATGATTGAGAAAAGAAGGGCACAAAACCCTACAAGAATAGTTCTACATGGCATCCAGGCTACCATTCGGAAATAGGGGTAGTAGAGGATACACCTCCTAGCTTTACATGTTGAAATTATTAGAATTTTAAACTTTTTCATTGATTATGGCATGTTTGGATCCAATTGATTAGAGCACACATGGATCCTTTCATTAATTATGGCATGTATGGATCCTGTTGATTAGGAAAAACATGGATCCTTTAATTGATTATGGCATGTATGGATCTCTTTGATTAGGGCATGCATGGATCCTTTCGTTGAATATGGCATGTATAGATCCCGTTGGTTAGGGCATACATAGATCCTTTCATTAATTATGGCATGTATGGATCCCACTAATTAGGGTATACGTGGATCCCTCTAATGGTTATGGCATGTGGGGATCCCATTGATTAGGCCTCACATGGATCCAATCAAAAACCATGGCATGCATGGATCCCCTTGATTAGTTCATGCATAGATCCCATAAAGGAACATAATGTGTGAGGATCCCATTAATTAGGGCTCACATGGTTCCCATGATACAAGGGATATTCGGGTTCCAAGAGATGGCTCACATACCCTTTATGATGACTAAACTACGAGGATCCAAGAGATGGCTCGTATGGTCCCTGGATATTTGACCAACGGGGATCTAAGAGACAGCTCAAAAGGCTTTCGACTCATTAACCTATGAGAATCCAAGAGATGGCTCGTATGGTCCCCGGATATTTGGCCTATGAGGACCCAAAAGATAGATCATAAGGCTTCCGGCTTACTAACTTGTGGGGATCTAAAAGACAAGGCTCAAAAGTCTCCTTAGTAACTAACCCATGAGGATCCAAAAATAAGGCTCACGGGATAACATATGGTTAATCAATGAGGTTATTCCTACAGAAATGGCTCATATGGTATCATTTCACTTAACTTATGAAAGGTCTAATAATAATTAGAAGCTTCCAAGATAAGGCTCCTGGAACAGAGGCTTCTAGGATTGAGCTACCAAAATAGAGGCTTCTAGCATAGGGCCCCTAAGATAGGAGCTGATAGGATAAGGCTTCAAGAAAATAAGGGGTACCAGGCGGTACCGCCATAGCCAAGGGGTTAATCGTGCAAGCTCAGGTATGAGTAATGTAACATGGTTATTAACAGCCTACCCTGGTACGTACCACCATGGCTACTATTCAACTGCGCTTCTTTACCGCATTATCACCTAATTACTTGACTCTAAATTTATGATTTATCAATTATTTATTGAATAATGTGTACGTGACATATATCATCTAGGCATTTATGTGAATTTGCCTACTGAGTAATTAGAAGAGCTTTTACCCTGCACATTAAGTTTTCATGTTTTAGAGAATTATCTTTACCACAACCCTTTTGAATTGAAGTCCAAGGACTAAGTAGACATGCTTGAGTCGTTAGTACACCAAGTTAAGGTAGCACCTTTTGTACTTAGTCAATTCCATGTTTAACATAAGGTTTCAATGACCTCAATTACGTTAGTTACTTAGAAATCATCAAGTCAAGTTATCTACTCGATAGTTGAATTTTAAGCGACTAGATTGGAGGACAACTCGATGGACTTAACTTAGGCAAAGTTGCTTAAGACTTGACTTTTTTAGTTCATAAAGTTACAATTATATACGATCTATCTATTTACACTTTAGAGACCAATTTGTACTTTTCCAAAGTGATAAAAATAAAATGAGATCTAAGCGACGGTGCGCTTAGATCATGAATGGTTTAAGGCATATTCTGGGCAAGCAGTATAACACTTATGCCTAAAACAAACTACAGAAATGATTAAGCATATATGTGGAGCGTCATGTGAGCCCACCACCCTTTGATTAAAATCCATTGTTCTTAAAACCATCAAAAGCTAAATAGTTCATAAAAGACCAACATGTAGCGATTCAAGGAAACGCATCTAGAGGAACGGAGTTTTGGCAGTGTCTTCCCTAACGGGACCTTCCTCGATGGACTTTACCGCATCGGCATCCTGGTTCGGTGGCTTCTTGACTGCGTCGGCGAGAGTTGGGGTCTCCGTCGTAGAAGTGGTAAGAATCTTGTCAGCCGGCTTGTTAGGAGTTACAAATGCTTTAGGGATCTCCTCAACCACCTTCTAGGAGGTGGGAGTTCTCTTCTTTTGCATAGCTGCAACAGCTTCGGTCTTAATATCTATGACCTACCTAACAGCCTTCTCACCCAAATTTGCCAAATCCAAACCTTGCATTGCCTCCCAGGGAGCGTTCAAATTATAGTCCCTCACTCCCTTGGCATGTCCTGTCAAGTACCGCTCATGCAGGACCTTCTTGTAATTCTTCATAGCATTCTAAAAACTTTCGACCCCGGACCTCAGTTCCTTCACTTGAGTGGCATGGGTTGCTACCAATTTCTCCTTTACTTCATCCTAATTAGATAGGATCTTCCCTAATTTTTATTTTTCATTTCAAGGTTGACACCTCGACCTTCAACTTTTTACTAGTGTTTAGCCTTTTTTCTATCCTCTTCAACAACTTTAAAATCAGCTTTAACCTTCCTCAGTTCCTCAATAAGCTTAGTATCCTCACTGGCAGCCATAGTCAGCTAGTCCTCTAGCTAGCCTCAATCGATTGAAAAGGCTTTGGGTAGATGAATGCAAGGATGCCCTAGAAATTACCGCACCTTTGAGCTTCGACCATTGAGATATTGTTTCAAGGGGAATGAGGCCACTTGTCACCTTGTAAAAGGCTTGCACTTCTTGTAAATAACTAGAGAGTAAAGATGGCCTCGCCCTCTTAGAAGACCTTGTCTCTGGGGTTCTACCCAGGCTATTGGAATATTGCCTGAACTTCCTCTTCTCAAAAGGAACTCCCAAATCCTTCTCAATGACGGGAGGTGGAGCTTGAGACAGGGACAACCATGATGGGGGTTATTGTTGGGTTTCAACCCAATATGATGTTATGGGTTTGGGTGGTCCAAGATATATATGGGTAAGATAATAATTGTATGTGTAAACAATTATTATATATGGTATGTCTTGATCACTAAGTTGGGTAAACAGGTGCCAAGAATTAGAAGACTTGTATAACAAGTATGGTAATACTTGTAAAACAAGTATAGCAAGTCTTGGTGGCTAAGTTTTGGTTGGCTATATATACATAGTCATATTGTATTTGTTTGATGTGTGAAAACTTAAGAGATGTCTTAAGTATTGTTTGGGAGATGCTTGAGCATTGAAAGCTCAAGTATTAAGCTTGGGACACCATTGTGGTGTTTTTTTATGTATTATTGATTATTGATTGGATTAATAATACAAGTTTGGGATGTGGTTGTTTCCACGTCAAATATTGTTTGTGTGTTCTTGTTTTACCTTTACTTATTGTTGATAAAAGTAGAAGTGATGCTTGAATAACGTGTGACCGCGCTTTGGTGAATCTTGTCAATTAATTGATTGGTTGTGTATGTGTGCTTTGTATTGGTGTTTGTGAATCTCAGATTGTTTAAGTCCCCTAACCTAACAGTTACCAGTAAATCGTTGTCATCATCCTTGTACAAGTCCTCATATTTTTTCGATGGTTGAATGAAGGAACTAATGGAAACCGACATCCCTAAAAAGGTGAACATTACATGAATAATGTTAGGAATATAACAATGCGGTAAGAGCAAATGTAACAAAGAGATGCAGAGAAGAAATGCATGTAGTTAACTGGAGTAGCCTACAGGATTGAAAATAAACAAGTAAATTTCAGTAATGCAGGTACAAGTGACTAATATTTAAGGGTACAAACTAGATTGTGGGTGGGAAGAACTACCAGCCTCGTTTCTGTCTCCACTTGCAGAAGCTTCGAATTTGGGTTTCCGGGAGGCCTTAACACTGGTGTCCCTATCTTAAACAGAAGAGGTGGAAGCCCGAGGCCGAGAAAAGCCAACCCTCAAAAGAGTTTCGATTGTTAACAGGCTATCGCCAACCCCTAGGCTTGTTGCTAGCTTTGCAATCTTTATAGCCCTCCTTAACTAAACTCTTAACAAATTGGTTTGCTTTCGGAGCCCTAAGCATAAAATATTCATACATGGTTACCGAAAGAAGGGAAACTTGCAATAAGAAGGCGAAGGACCCCTGATAAGTGTGCATTTAATCTTAATATTGCCCTATATTTAAATTATTTTGCATTGATTTGATTTTTATTTAAAAAATTATAATGTTTTATTGTAGATGTCAAGGATTTATAATAAAGGAGGGTTTGGAGCTTAAATAGAAGGAGTTGGATATTAATTTGATTAAAAATCGGATTTTATGGGTCGTTTGTGCAGTCTACACTATTTGAGCCATATCTGGAGTTACAAAAGTTCATTTTAGACGATTCAACAGCCCACAAAAAGTTTATGGGAAGGGCTTTAATTCAAAAGTAGTCTTTTTATTAGAATCCAACCACTTTAGCCTAGAAATAGAACCCAAAAGTCAGCTACGAATGTCCATTCTTAGAATTCAATTCTGATTCGGAAATCTCCTTGTATACGTATTAAATAATTAAAAATACTTTTATTAGAGATAATATGAGATAATAGGTCAGACCTAGAGATGGGGAAGAGTAGCCACACAACGGAGGAAGAGGAGAAGCCAATAACAAGAAGAATTTAACCTTTGAAGACATTAATTGGCTTTATTCTCTCTTTATCTTTTTACATCTTTTCTTATGATTTTTTGTTGGTTAACTTTGGATTGTTTTGATACCTTGATTATGAACTAAATTTGTTGAGTTAGGATTTTTATGGAACCCTAGTATGGGAGTGTTGGTGTTTTGATAAGAAGTAGTATTTGTGGTTCACAGTTTATTCGTTCAAGTGGATTTCATGTTGTATTATTTGCTTTTGTTTGGCCAACACTAGTAGATGATTGAGTTAATTGTAATACTGAGAGGATTATGATTACTGACAATGGTGTATGATTATATCTATTGAAATTAATTTTGTGAAGGTATAGATATATATCGTTACCTTGCATAACCATGTAAAATTGGTACTTAATTGTATTCTAGAAGTTGAATTGGGCATAAACATATGTTAATTTAATTACAGAATCTATACCATAGTGATTTCGAGAGAAACCTAAGATCGTTGAATTTCTGCTTAGTAGACTGAGATTTTGCTATAGTATTACACTGCTTTATTGCCGACATGAACATAATAGGGGAAAATAATTATCTTGACTTAACTTCTCGTATCTAAAACTCTCGTAACTCTCTTGGCTAATAAATATTAGTTAGATAATTTAGTTATTACTTGATTAGTTTAATTAGAAAAACCAAAATCAATTCTTGTGTTCAATAACTAAATTATTTGATATTGATTGCGATTTATACAAATAGACAGTCCTTGAGGTACGAATCTAGTAATTATTACTATATTACTTGCTTGCGATTGGGTACACTTGCACATTTGTATTTTATGCAACAAACCCCTAGAATGACCTGATTACTTACTTGAAGACATGTTGAACTCCTTCCATAGTTAAATTGCTATACAAATTTCTCAATTACTGTGCACTACATAATTACTAGATAGAATCATAACCTTTGGGCAAAAACAAATTAATTGTAGTCACATTATAGGTTGTATTTTTTGATACAGGTACAATTAACTAGCTAGAGGAGATTTAGAGTCTTCTAGAAAATTAATATGTAATGTAGAGGAGATGTGTCTCTCCATATTAGCTATATCCTTTCATTTTACTACTATTATAAATACATAGGTTACTGATAACTCATCAGTCACACTACTTTAAACTACTTTAGCATACACAAAATACCAAAAAATATTACAGAGATGGAAAGCCATTGGAATATTCCCAAGCCTAGAAACTTTAAACTAAATGTTCATGGTTATTAAACAAATAAACCCTTCGACAATAGGAACAAAACTGGGATAGTGGCTTTTATCAGACTTCTCCAGAACTTCACAGAATTTTGGATAAGAATGTTGTTTGTTTTACCTCGTGCATAATTTAGATACATGTGACTAATTCATACCTTCTTCTGGTTTCTTATAACAGTGGTAGAGCAGAACAATCCGGGGAGGATCATGAATCGGGAGGAGTTTGGATATAGCCATCAAGCCACCTAGTAATTCCATTTATGTTATAATTTGTTCTTCTGTTAATGTCTTCATGAACTCATGATTTTATGTTGGTTTCTGAACTTATGAAATTGGTTTAAACTTATTTTAAGAACTACACTTAGGTTACAGTTATTTAAGTTCAATTTAAGTTACTTTTTAAAGCAAGTTCAATTTAAGTTATAATTTCATCATTTAAACTTAAATTTAAGTTGTGATTATTTAAGTTACTTGGTTGCAGTTACAATTTCTTATTTTCTGATTTCTTTGATGGAGTGGTATTGGGAAATGAAAGTTTTCAAGTTTTTGACTGTTTGACTGTTTGATTATTTTTTTCAAGTTTTTGGCTTGATCAAGCTTTTATGAAAGTAGTTGATGCTCCCATTGGTGGTTCAGACATTGGGAGTGTATGCATTTACTCTAGTTTAGACTATATAAATATTGTACTTTAAAGTTCATGATTTTGGCATTACAAACACACAAGTTACTTTTATCACTTTAAGTTTATTTGCTAAAGATGTCTACTTGGACCAAGCCAATTAATTGTAGGGACTATTAAGGTTAATGTTAAAGGTATCTTTCTCAGGTCTCACATAAGGACATCGGTTATGAGAGATTCTAATGGGGATTGGATCCAGGGATGTAGAAGCATGATAGGGTTAGCAGTGCCAATCACTGTACTCTGGTCCCTTTGACATGGTTTGAAAATGGCATGGGATCATGGAGAAACATCAGTTATTGTTGAATATGACAGTGAGAAAGCTGTACATCATGTGTTACATCCTGATAAAACTTTTGACATGTTTGAGTTGGTGAACATGATCAGGTAGATCATGTCTGAAAATTGGGTGCTGTGTGACATGACGGAAACTCTGCCTATGACACCACCATCCATTGAAGGCCTCTTAGATGCAGACAAGATGGCATAATGTTATGTTCATGATTTATGTAATGACATTAATTTATAAGCCAAGTACCATGCATTATTTAAATAAATGGCTTCTTGTTTAAGGTAATTTTTTACTTGGCAGTTACATTCTTGGTCATATTGTTTTTTACCTGCTTGTGTACAATTTCTTGGTGGCTGTTCTGTTTGTTGATGTTTGGTATTGGTATGGCCTTTGATTGATTTTCAGGCAGGGGTTAGCCTTCTTTCACTTGGTATTTTTTTTTATTCTGCTGTAAATCAGACAAAAGTTTTTAAACAACAAAAGGCATGTGTGAAAGGTAAACAACTCAGAATGCACAAACCAATATTGTGTGTTAGGTACCATTCACACAACATTATACAAATACTGTTGTGTAAATACTTTTTAAACGACTCGGACAAAATACACTTGTCTAAGTTATGTAAATCACCTGAAATAAGACAACACTACATTCACAAAGACTTGTCTAACTCTATCCGATAGACAATGATTTTGAAACTATTGTAAGGTTTGTGGTTAGACAATACAATTTTTAGGCACCGATTCTGGGCAACAATTTTTCTACCGAGCGTGTTTTTCTTGTAGTGTCATAATTAAAATATTTATTAAATATACATAATTTAATTATGCAAAATCCATGTGGGGTTTTCCGTTATGAAAATAGGGTATATTATGAAATTTTAATTGTTTAAGATAAGGTATGTTGAACCGTAATTAAAAAATTGTTGAATAAATATATTATATAATTCTTAATTGTCCTCTAGTACCAAATTAATTAGGGTATATAAATATAAAATAATATTAATTTAACATCGTTTTCTTAATTACATCATTGTAAATTATTTTATATATTTGGATTTAACACAAGTATAATTATTATTCAACAGATGATGTTGAACTCAAGTTACATATATGTTGTGCACCCATTTAAAAAAACAATTTTTTCGTAAAAAAATGTTGCAAATATTTTTCTAACAATTATAAAATGTTATAAATATGTTTTCGTTTTCAATTATATGTGATTCAATAAAATTTTAATTATTATTTAATTAATGATGTTAAATCGAAGTTATACATATATTGATAAAAAAAAATTGCAAATTTATATTTAAAAAAGTTTTTACAGAATTTAGCCCTTTAAATATATGTAAGAAAACAAGACTAGTCAGGACGTGATACTATAATATAAGCATAAGGGAGAAATAGATGCTCAGATCTAAGATGCTCTCTCTTCCAGCTTCTTCATGTCTCTTTCCCGTTCACCGTTGACCGCCTTCTTATCTTTCTCAGCTACTATACTGTCTACACGCTCCTCCTTTTCTTGCTCTTCTCTTTTTCTTCGTCCTTTTCGTACTGTTTTCATTCTCGATCTGTTCTCATGGGTTCGCACAATTCCTAGCACGCTGGATCCATGGATTCCGATGAGTTTTCAAACTTAATCGGTCACAACTATATAGCCCCTTTCACTACAACAAAAATGGACAAAACCTACCACATAAAACATACCAAAAAATATTGGTAGGAAATGAGTGAGTATTTCCTACCAATGTTCAAGTTGGTAGGAAATGGTACCAGTGGGGCCCAAAGTTTGTACACGCAAGCAGCATTTCCTACCAAATTTCGGTCGGAAACTAAAACCTACCAACTTTGGTCGGTTTTGGCCACATTTTCACTGAAAAATGGCCCCACATTCCACATCATCATCCCTTATATATTTTAAATTAATAAACAATTTCTGAAAATAAATATAATGTAATTTTATTAGAGCCATTTCCTACCAAATTTTGGTAGGAAATCAAAACCTACCAACACTAGTATGTTTTGACTATGATGGTACCCCACAATCCACGTAAGGAGCCACGTAAGTTTCCGCCAAAAATTTTACGAAAAATTTGAATTTACCGCCCACTTCAAAACCTACCAATATTGGTAGGAAATGGGCTGGTAAGTTTCCGCCAAAAAATTGTGAAAATTTTGAATTTCCTTCACACATCAAAACCTACCAATATTGGTAGGTTTTGGCAGCATCTTGGACCAATTAAGACCCCACCTACCACATCATCATCCTTCACATTTTTCAAATTAATAAATAAACGATTTCTTAAAAATAAAAATAAATGTCATTTTTCCTTGTTCTTTTCCCACCACTTTTGGTAGGAAATAGACTTGTCATGAAAAATAGTACTTATACATAATTTGTATGGATATAAACATAATTGATACCTAGCTGAGTGGAAAGATTCTTGTACATTATGTGAGTGGTTGAAGGTTCGAATCCCACCGAATAACTTATTTTTTCCTCTGGGGCTATAACCTACAAATATTAGTGGGAAATAGCTTTATTTCCTACCAATATTGGTAGGAAATGGGCTCAAAATGGTAAAAAAAAGCTCAATCACCAAAATTATTAATTTTCTTAATTTTTTTGTGGTTGATTATCATGATTTTTATTGATCAAACTCTGCGACCGTAAAGATCTATACAATTTATTATTGTAGGACAAAAATTAGTTAATTTGGACTTGTATTATTATGTTATTCTGTTTTTCGGTAAAAACATAATTATAACGAAAAATAATAATAAATATAAGGATATATCGATAAAATAATTTTTTTATTGTGAAATGTCATTTTATAGTGGGAGGAATCTATGAAAAAAAATTGTGCAATAAAATATATATAAAAACTTAAAGTCCTTTAGAAAGCGAGAGACGGTAAATGTTCGAAGTTTGAGTTAGGATTTATACTCATAATTTAGGGGTTGTTCAGAGTTTCACTTTTCAAATTAAATTTTTTTTTATCAACGATTCAACCGTACGGTTGATTAAATATGTTGATGTCAATGGTATATATAAAATATTAGATTTTTTTATTTTAAACTCATATTTTTTTATCTATCGATTAGATTTTGTACCTACTAATATTTTGGGAATATACTTATAAATAATTTGTATTAATATTACCAGATTGTATCCCAGCTCGCTGGTACTAAGCTAGTACATTATCGGGGTGGTCAAAGGATCGAATCCTTGCAAACAATTTTTTTTTTCCTCTAGGGCTATTTCCTACCAATATTAGTGGGAAATAGCTTTATTTCCTACCAATATTGGTAGGAAATGGGCTCAAAATGGTAAAAAAAGCCCAATCACCAAAATTATTAATTTTCTTAATTTTTTTGTGGTTGATTATCATGATTTTTATTGATCAAACTCTGCGACTGTAAAGATCTATACAATTTATTATTGTAGGATAAAAATTAGTTAATTTGGACTTGTATTATTATGTTATTGTGTTTTTCGATAAAAACATAATTATAACGAAAAAAATAATAAATATAAGGATATATCGATAAATTAAATTTTTTAATGTGAAATGTCATTTTATAGTGGGAGGAATCTATGAAAAAAAAATTGGGCAAAAAAATATATATAAAAACTTAAAGTCCTTTAGAAAGCGAGAGACTGTAAATGTTCGAAGTTTGAGTTAGGATTTCTACTCATAATTTAGGGGTTGTTCAGAGTTTCACTTTTCAAATTAAAATTTTTTTATCAACGATTCAACCGTACTGTTGATTAAATATGTTGAGTCAATGGTATATATAAAATATTAGATTTTTTTTATTTTAAACTCATATTTTTTTATAGGAAATCTATCGATTAAATTTTGTACCTAATAATATTTTGGGAATATACTTATACATAATTTGTATTAATATTACCAGATTGTATCCCAGCTCGCTGGTACTAAGCTAGTACATTATCGGGGTGGTCAAAGGATCGAATCCTTGCAAACAATTTTTTTTTCCTCTAGGGCTATTTCCTACCAATATTAGTGAGAAATAGCTTTATTTCCTACCAATATTGGTAGGAAATGGGCTCAAAATGGTAAAAAAAAGCCCAATCACCAAAATTATTAATTTTCTTAATTTTTTTGTGGTTGATTATCATGATTTTTATTGATCAAACTCTGCGACTGTAAAGATCTATACAATTTATTATTGTAGGATAAAAATTAGTTAATTTGGACTTGTATTATTATGTTATTGTGTTTTTCGATAAAAACATAATTATAACGAAAAAAATAATAAATATAAGGATATATCGATAAATTAAATTTTTTAATGTGAAATGTCATTTTATAGTGGGAGGAATCTATGAAAAAAAATTGGGCAAAAAAATATATATAAAAACTTAAAGTCCTTTAGAAAGCGAGAGACTGTAAATGTTCGAAGTTTGAGTTAGGATTTCTACTCATAATTTAGGGGTTGTTCATGGTTACACTTTTCAAATTAAAAAAAAAAATATTTTCAATGATCCAATCATACGGTTGATTAAATATGTTGATGTCAATGATATACGTAAAATATTGGATTTTTTTATTTTAAACTCCTCTTTTTTTATAATAAATCTATCGATCAAATTTTTATTCCGACTAACATTGTGGGCATATACTTATAAATAATTTGTACGCATATAATTGGATTGGATCTTAGCTCGGTGGTACGACTCTAGTACATTATAGGGATGGTCGAAGGTTCGAATCCTCGCGAACAACTTTTTTTTTTCCTCTGGGCTATTTCCTACCAATAATAGTGGGAAATAGCCTACCAAAACCGACCAATATTGGTAGAAAATAGGTAGCAGTGCAGACTCCTATTTTTCCAGGGTTCAAACCGACCAATATTGGTAGGAAATGGTCCAAAATTTTTACAAAAATTTTGAACTAACCGCCGAACCCACATTTTCAAAAATGGCGCTCACACTCGAAAATTCAAAATTTTCGTCCAACCCCATAACCTACCAATATTGGTAGGAATTGAGAGTTAAATTCATGGAAATTTCAAAAATGCCGCCGAGAGCAAAAAATTCAAAAATTCCGCCCAAACCCAAAATTTCAAAAAGTCCGCCCAAACTTATAACCTACCACAATTGGTAGGAAATAGGTGACTTGAACCTCTATAAATAACTTTCTTCTCTCTTTCACTTTCATTTTAATCTTCTCCAACAAAATTTCATTTTCATCTACTTTCTCCTTCAACTTTCTCCTACCACAATTGTACAATGTGCGAAAATAGTATCTATTTATGTTGTGATTCTTTGTTCTTGATTCATTCATATATTCATTATTTTTTAATAATGTTGTATGTATTTAGTTCTTTGTTGTTTAAATATTGAAATTGTTATTCTTATGTTCATGTGTGTGTATATATAATTGTACTAATTATTCATTTACATTTCTTATGTAGATTGTTGTCTCATAAAGCGAATATATTGGTGTCGTGGTCGATGAAATCGAAAAAACAACGCCGAAGTTAATAAAATTACAAAGAAGGAAGGTGAACGATCCAACAATGGGGGCAACTTTGAAGATTATTAGTTAGTTAAACTTTCAAAGCATTTCTTAATATTTTGTAATTTTTGTCGTTTTTGTGAATTTGAATAATTACTTTTGAGATGTAATTTTAATGTTATGTTATTGTGTTGGTAAGGCCGAATTATGATTTATGATTAATGTATAAATTTTGGTTATGATTGTATGATTTAGATATTGATTCTATTGTGTAATTTGTGGTACATGAATATTAATGAATCACTTTTTTTAAAAGAATTGGTCCAACAATTCCTACCAATCTGGGCTATAACCTACCAAATTCAAGCCATTTCCTACCACATTTACCATTCGAAAATAGAAATTTGGTAGGAAATACTTGGTAGGAAATAGTAGTTTTTACATGCTTCTGTTTTTAAACCTACCAAACTTGGTAGGAAATATGTCAATCAAAACCTACCAATTTGGTAGGAAATAATGAATTTTCTGGGATCAAAATGTGACGTGGCAAAGTGACGTGGAGGTGGGTCCACGACACGTGGACTGCCATGTCACCATTCGGGACCACATTTTAGGTGACGTGGCACCTGACGTGGTCGATGACTTGTCCGGGTCCACTGCCATGTGGCTGCCTATGTGGCTGCATATGTGGCGAGCCACATGGGCATCCACATGGCATGTGGGACCTCTTTTGAAAACAACCCTCATTTCCTACCAACCCTCATTTCAGACCGGAGCAATTCTCACCAACGCAGTTGGTAGGAATTGACCTCATTTCCTACCAATTTATGGCCATTTCCTACCAATCGGGCGGTAGGAAATGGCCGTTTTTGTTGTAGTGTTTGTTACCTGCTTTTAACTTGCATCCCCAGCTTCACTTAGATGTTGATTATGTTATGGGGGAGCCTCTCTCTCCTGCTGCCCAACAAAGAATGCGAGATCAGATTCAGCTCATTCTTAATGATGGAACTGAGCTGCCTACTAGTGGTCCTACCATTGCAGCCTCCTCTAAATCTAGCCACGATCTTTCAACTCGTTCGCCTGATGAGGTCAACTCATTGCAAGTAAAAGAGGGTGATATTCAAGTGCCTCATTTGGAGGAAGGTGAGATTGGTACGGATGAACCTAAGCTCGCAAGGAAGACAGTTACTTGGAGCAACATTGTTACAAGGAATTTGGTTAATGAGGAACCTGCAGATGGGAAAGCAGATATTAGCTATAATGAAGATGGCACTGCCACAGTTAAATTTCCTGATGAATTCTTTGTGAGAGCGCAAAAGCAATGGGAAACGAGCATAATTGGATATTTCGTTGGAGGATCTTTCACTTTTAAATACATCAGGGAGCAAGCCCAGAGATTTTGGCGAAACCGTGGTTTAACAGGGGTTTATTACAATTCTAAAGGTTACTATACCTTTAGGTTTGCCACTCTAGAGGAGAAAAACACAACTTTAAGCTTGAATACAATTCAAATGGGGGGAAAAACTTTGTATTTGATGCCTTGGACTCATGGCAGCAAATTCAAACGCAATGTTATTGACAAGGTGCCTTGCTGGATACGTTTGGTGGATGTTCCTGATATTTTATGGTTCAAGGAAGCTCTGAGTTCGATCGCTTAAACAGTGGGACAACCACTGAAATTTGATGCAGCCACAGCACGGTTTGAACCACTAAAGTACATTGGGATTCAAGTTGACCTTGCATACTCTGTTTCGCGACCTGATTGTGTTAGAGTTCCAATGCCAAACTCAACTGAAGAAGTGAAAATTGAAATCCAATATGGTGAGTTACCTTACTCTTGTAGTCTTTGTCAAGCTTTTGGTCATTCTTTGGCCAGGTGTAATAATAATCCAGAAAGAGTAAGTAAAAAACCGAGAAGAGATCAGAACTCTACTCATAGGGATGGTGTCTCTGGTTCGTCTAAGTCCCCTGTTTCAGCTTTTAAGAATGACTACTTAAATAGCATGGAGATGGTTCCTTACACCATTGGCAAATTCTGTGGATGTGATGTAGTTATGGACGAAGATGCCATTTTAGAGGAGCTGGATAAAGAGGGTGGTATGCTAGAAAAGGATATTGAAAACTCTGAATTGAATAAAGGGGATGACAATCTTGAAGAATTTGATAGAATATCAGTTAACTTAGATCAAACGTACGGGGACCATCAGGCTGACGATGTGCTGCCTATTGCTACTGAAAATGGTCTTGGGGTTATCACCAATTTTGTTGTAGATTTTACTGATACAAGTTACAAGTCTCCAGGAAAACATAGGAAACGTGGCCAAACTCCAATCCGATCAATGGTTCCTAGTAAATCATCAATAGCTAATAGCAAGAAAAAACTCTTTGATGAAGAAGGTTTTACCCACGTTCCATACAAGAGAAGCAGCAGGTTGGCTGGTACGCCAACAACCCTCCATCGTCTTGAATGAATTTCTCAGTGTGGAATGTTAGAGGCCTCAATAAGAGTACCCATCAGGATGAGGTAGTTCATTTTATTTCCAATAATAAAATTACTTTTATGTGTTTAGTTGAAACCAAAGTTAGAGTTCAAAATTCGGTTGTTATCTCCAATCGAATTAACAAGAAGTGGAATTGGCTTTTTAATTATGATGAGCATGAGTACGGTCGTATTTGGGTTGGTTGGGACCCTTCAGTCTGGTTAGTTATTGCGCTATCGAAGTCTTCTCAGCAAGTCACTTGTTCAGTTACTTTTCTGGAGAAACAAATTGCTTTCTGTGTAACGTTTGTTTATGCCTTGAACAAACCTCACGAGAGAGAACCACTGTGGGCAGACATTGAGCGTCTCCATCAGTTTATCACTGGTCCATGGTGTTTAAATGGCGAATTTAATTGCATTCTTTCTTTAAATGAGGTGAAAGGGGGGCGTGAACATTGGACGTCTGGAATGTAATCTTTTCTTGATTGAGTTTCTAACTCCGCTCTTGGTCACATTAAAACTGTTGGCCCTTTATTTACTTGGACTAATAAAAGGTTTGATATTATTAAAAAAAGATTGGATCGAATGTTGGGAAACATGGACTGGTTTAATGTTTTCAGCGAAGCTTCAGTCATGGTGCATAATAGAGGAATTATGGATCATTGCCCGCTTACTTGCTCAATTCCTTTGCAGCTAGAGAAAATCTCCAAGCCTTTCCATTTCTTCAACTTCATGATTGACACTGAAGGATTTCAGGAAGCAGTTTCAAAGGCTTGGGAAAGTTGTTGGTTCGGGGACCCGATGGCTGTTTTATTTCGTAAGCTTAAAGAAGTTAAAAAATCTTTAATTTCCCTTAACAAGAAGCATGGTGATGTTCACAACAATGTTGTTTTGGCTCGTGCTGCTTTGAAGGATTTACAAGACCAGTTACTCCTGGAATGCGATAATCAAAACCTGTTATTGTTAGAGTCTCAGGCTTGTGGGAATCTGGAAAAGGCTCTTCTCGAAGAGGAACGCTTTTTACTTTAAAAATCAAGGGTAAACTGGCTTCAAGTTGGGGATGGTAATAACCGATTCTTTTTCAACAAAACAAAGGCTAATTGGAATATTAATAAGATGTTGGTTATTAAAAACATTGATGTAGATTTGGTTTCAGGTCACAACCATGTCTCGAAGGTTGCAGTTGATTATTTTTCTACCACCCTGGGCACCTCTGTTGACATGCAATCCTGTGATTTTGATAGTTTTGACACTGCATCATTTTCCTCTGTTCAAGCTACTTTACTCGAAGCTCCTGTCAACAATGACCTAATTCTAGCAACTCTGAAGAATATGAAAAGGAATAAAGCCCCTGGTCCGGACGGTTTTACTGTTGAATTTTATTTGGCAGCTTGGGACATAGTTGGTACAACATTCTGTGATGCAGTCAAGAGTTTTTTTGAAGATGTGTCTTTATTCAAGCCAATTAATGCTACTAGTATTGCATTAATTCCAAAGGTTTCGACCCCCGCTTCTATGTTAGATTATCGCCCTATTTCTCTTTGCCCTATTCCTTACAAATGTATTGCAAAAATACTTGCATCTCGGCTCAAAGTGGTCATGCCCAGTATCATTGACATCTCACAATCTGCTTTCATTCCGGGACGTAATATTTCTGACAATATTCTCATGGCTCAAGAAATTTTTCGAGGTTATCATAGAGATAGTGGTGTTCCAAAGTGTGCTTTGAAGCTTGATCTCCACAAGGCGTTCGATTCGTTGAATTGGAACTTCATTTTAGGTGCTTTGCGTAAGTTGAAGTTCCCAAATAAATTCATAAATTGGATCCATCTATGCATCTCTACAACCACTTTCTCTGTCAAGGTTAATGGATCCTTGTGTGGTTTTTTTGAAGGAAAAAAGGGAATCCGGCAAGGGGATCTTATCTCTCCCTATATCTTTTCGATTGCTATGACTATTTTGTATTCAATGCTTGCCAAGTCTCCCCCTAATTTTAAATTCCATTGGAAGTGCAAAGAGCTGAAACTTACGTACCTTCTTTATGCCGATGATGTGTTGCTATTTTCAAATGGTAATAGGGACTCTGTTACTCACCTCATGAACTGCATTTCTCGTTTCTCCTCTTCTAGTGGTTTAATTCCAAGCATTGCTAAGAGCACAGTCTTTTTCGGAAATTGTGATGCTGATTTTGTCAGATGGTTCGATTCCTCGTATGGTATACCGCATGGAAATCTCCCTGTTCGTTTTCTAGGGGTTCCCTTAATCTCAACTAGATTAAGCCACAATGACTGTCTACCTCTTCTAGAAAGAATTACTAACAGGATTTCTTGCTGGACCACTATATATGTTGCTTTCTTTTTCAGGTCGTGTGCAACTTATTAAGTCCGTTCTCACAGCTGTTCAATCTTTTTGGACTAATCACTTTGTTCTTCCTAGCTCTGTTCATGATAGACTCAAATCAATTTTTACTAGTTTCTTATGGAAAGGTGATGCCATTTCTCGAGGAGGAGCTAAGGTTAGCCGGGACACAATTTGCTTGCAAATTGGAGAAGGTGGCCTGGGTCTTAAGAATTCTAAGCTTTGGAATCAAGCTCAAATCTTACACCACTTATGCCGTATAGTTTGTAAGAGCAACGCCTTGTGGCCTGTGTGGGTTAATTCTACTTTGTTAAAAAAGAATCATTTCTGGAATATGCATATGCCCAACGACTGTTCATGGATTGTTCGTAACGTGCTCAGGTTACATCCTATGGCAGTTCAATACATGGTTTTTAAAATTGGAAATGGCATGAACACTTCTCTTTGGTTCGACCCTTGGTGGAATGCTAAGTGCCTGGCTGCAAGCAAGCATGATCCTATTATTGCTCAATCAAATGGTACTTCTGATGCCTCTGTAAACTCTTTGATCAATACTGGAGCGTGGGTTCTACCTCAACCATCGAACAGGATTCATCACCTCAACCCAGGATTGGCTAACCTGTTTCAGCAGTTCAGCTATCCTTCATTTGATCTTAATGTTGCTGATCTAATCCTTTGAAATAGCTTGCCTCTACGGAAACTAAAGACCTGGGATATTTGGGATTCCATTAGAGTTTCTTCTCCTACAGTTGCTTGGAGTACTTGTATTTGGCATAGGCTTAGGGTGCTTCGGTATGTTCACCATGAGTGGATTCTTTGCCATGGTCGTCTTCCCACTATGCAGAGACTTTTTTCTTTCGGTCTGGATGTTTCACAACAATGTTTTTTATGTATTGCGGGTTCTGATTCCCACCTGTTCGTAGAGTGCCCTTACAGTAGGTTTATTCTTTCGAAACTGGCCGGTCTGCTTAAGGTCGATTTTGACGGTACATCGTGGCATGAAGTCTTGATATCTCTGGGAGGCATAGTTGATATCTTTCATCGTAATATGGCCTTTCTTGTGGCGCAGATTTTCTCATACCATGTTTGGAGAGAAAGGAACGCAAGGTTGCATGATTCAGGCATTTCCGGTCCAAACAAGCTTATCAAGGGTATTATGATGGATCTTAAAGCTAGGCTTATTGGTTCGAAATGGTTTATTAAACATGCTAATTTAGATTTGTATAGGTGGCTATATATTTGATTTGCTAGGGTTTTTTGCCTTGTGTTTTTTCCTTTCTCCAACGTGGCCTTCTAGCTGGGTTGTAGCTTGCTCTCTCTTTGCCATGGCTTAGAGCAAGGGTGTATCCCTTTTTTCTTTTATATATAAAATCTAATTTAGCGAAAAAAAAAAAGACTAGTTAGGACGTAATATTAATAACTTAAACATGGGTTGCAAAACTGAATTAAGCAGCTACCAAATCACAACAACAGACTTAATTAAAACCCTAATCACAAACAAGTACATATGCATTATTAATTAGGTGGAAAATAGTAAAATAGTTACGCCAAATATATGTTCGCCAAAATGCTAGGCAAATTTAGATGGTGTGCCTAGCTTCTTAGAGATATATATATATAGTAATGGGCTAGGTGTCCATTAATCTAAACATTGATAGAATATATTTAAACATAGTTTTTATGCAAAATTAATTTAAAACAAAATTATTTTTTCTACAAGTACATATGTAAATACCCTCGTTTTGTTAGCAAATAAAATGGGTAAATAACCCATTTCATGCATTAGTCTCAATTTTTTTAAAAAAAATTGCATTTTCACAATTTGACACTATAGTTTTTTTTTATTTTGACCGTTTTTTTATCCATTCTCGCCTAAATCCGATTAAACACGATTTTTGTAAAAACCATTTAATGACCAATTAATAAGTTCTCTAAGCCGCTTTTTAGAATACTAGCTAGTTACACCTTAAGAAATTGTATTAAATATTTAATATTAACGAAAAGTAATTAGAAATATGAGAGGAAAATATGTATTTAAGTATTAAATAAAAACTTGAGCACACTCATTTATACTTATATTTAGATCACAAGTATAATTTAAATGGGGTTAAGAAAGTGAGGACGTAAAACTAATTAATACTGGGATCTGCAAGATAGAAGGGGAGAAGGCACTACAGGAGCCAATTACACAGCTGAGCAACTGGAGCACGTACCACAAAGAGTGGACTGAGGAGGCCAGGGTGCCTGAGGAGGAGGCATGCATGGTACCGGAATCCAAGGCTACTGGAGTTATGAAAATAGTGGAGGACCAGGAATCGATGAAGAGGCAAACCCTAGAGCTAATATTGGACCAAAGCCTAATATGAATATCAAGAGTGAAACGCTTTAAATGTTTGAAAATATAAATGAAAATAAAATTTACATGATTTAGATTTGCAAGAAGCCGAATGACCTATGTTACTAATTATCAGAATTAGCTAGTCTGCATACGCAACGTTGGTAATCAGTTTGTAAAATTTACAGAAGTTCATTATCTAATATAATAAATCAAAAACGTGTTCCTTGTTATATGTTTGTTACGATCCATCGTATATAACAGTTTATTTGACAAATCAAGAGCACAAATACAGACAATTAACTAAGGTTAAGAAAGTAAGCACACTACAAGAAACCAGTCTTTTCCGACCGTCATAAATCCGACCAACTTTTTAGCTTACAGTTAGTATGGCCAGCAGTGGCGAAATCAGTACTCTGTAAAAACGGGAGGCATTTGCGTGTAATTAGCTGATGAGTACCAAAAACAGTGGACGGAGGAGGCAGCGGAGAGATGCGCATACTGACAAGGGAAGACGAATCAACAGAGAAGGAAACCCTATACTATATTCAGATGAAGGGAGCGAAGTAGCAGCCTAATATAGTTTCTATTAACAAGGAAATTGTGTTTGGGAAGGATTGATTAAGATTTTATAAAAATGACGGCATTTAGTTATTAAAAATTAAAATTTGTATTTAAATCTTTTGATATTTAATAAGATTTTAATAAATTAATTAATTTTATTTATATGTAATGAAAAGTAAATTATTAAAAAATAATTAAAAATATTCAATTAAGATATTATAAAATCTTATATTGATGATGTTTATCTATTCAATAAAATGACAGATTTCTACAATATTCAAAATGATTTGCTTTGATATTTAAAAATCTGGAATAAATTTTAGAATATTCGTAAAGATTTTTGAGAATAATTATGTAAATTTTTTGGATTATGTATATATTTTAAATGTATTACAATCTTTTTATATCCATAAATTATTATTTATCTGTCATCATCTCTATCTGCATATTCCATTAGATTAGCTACAATTATATACATGACCTTAATTTATAATTTTTTATTAAATAGATCCTAACTTACATATCTTTAAATGAGGGATGTTTATTGGTTGATTGGAGATTACAATTCACAAACTCAACCTCAATTTCAGAATCTGTCCAACGAGAATTATTTTGCTTCCCAACCCTGTTCGAAAGGGAAAGAAATTCTCATGAAAATTTGAGATTTTTGTTTTTTTCTTTAAATCAAAATTAATGAATTCTACAATGAGAATTTTTTTCTAATAAAATTAAATTTAATAAATCATGATATGTAAATTGATGTTTTAAAAAGTGAAAATCCGCATTAATGGATGAAGACACTCAATAACAATTAATCGGACAATCAAAAATTAACAAGGATAATTAATCTGAATTAATTTATATTCGTTTTGGATATATATAAATAATAATATATGTTACTATAGACTTTGACAACTATTTAATTACTTTTGTCTACCTGACCCTTGTGGTCTGACATTATTTTGTAACCCATCTATACTACATTATGTTTCCTCGACTTAAGCCATAATTTTGCCCCTATTAAGATAATTTGTTTAAAGAACATTACCGGGTGGCATGTAGGTAATCATGAATTTTAGCATTAAAAATAATTCACCAAAAATTAGAAGCCATTTTATGACAAGGATTTGCTGCAAATATCAAATTAAAGTGAATTCTAAGGATAAAAGATCACTAACAATTCCTAACATAAGAACAAAGAAGAAAAAATCAAATTTTTTAGATAATAATTTTATGCTTAGAGATAAGATCTTAAATAAGCATATATGCATCACTCTAAAATTTTGCATCATATGTACCAGCATATAATTGGAACTAAATAAACAAATCCACATTTCATAGAACTAAATAAAACATCAACAATTCAAAGAAACAATAATGATAAACCATACAAAACGTTTAAGTTATGAATAAATAGTTGCAAAATTCATTGATAAATAATTAATTAATCATCCCAAATGTTAACTCCAGAGGCATTTAACTCCTGTATGAATCGATCAATCTCATCAAAACTTGGCATCTCATCAAAATTTGGATTGGAACCATTATTGCCTTCTCCGAGGTTGACAGCATTTTCAAAACCATCATTGTTGAAAATTGTGTTAACACTATTGTTTCCGGAGTGGTTGAAGGCATCATGATTTTCAACTTGCACGGGTGCGGTAGTGTTTGAAATTGCAGTATTGAATGTTTGTCCTTCCATGACATTGCTCAGTGATGCTGCGGGGAACACAGCTGGCATAACTGGAGTAGCCGTTTTCTCCATGTTCAAAGATTGCATTTTGTATTTTCTATATTTCTGCAGTGATCATGAAATTTATTTAGTATTCAATGTGATGTAAATACAATAAGCATGTGAAAATTCTTTGTAATAATAGCATTATATATAGATAGGGACTGGCCAAATCAGAAAAAAAAAATAAACATGCATGCATATTCGATTAGTCCATCTAACAAGATTTTGAAGATGAAAGTGAAAGTACTACCCAAACCAATTCAGTACGTGAGGAAATAAATTTTTGTATAATATATTTGAAGAAAATATATATGTACCTGAAAATGACTATAAACATGACGAGTTGTCATGTTAGGCTCATTCATTAATCTTAAAATTGTCCTCGGCTTAGCTCCTGCTTCCAACACAGATTAGTTGACAATCTTCCTTTTACAAGTATATATTGAAATAAATTCTAAAAAGGAAATTCATAACAAAACTACTACAAATTACCATCACCAAGAATGTTTAATGCTCGCAAGAACTTCATGTGACGATGATGAGTCCAAGTCAAGCGTGGCTTCTTAGACCTATGAGCATTCTCCTTCCCAGTGTCATTTAGAGAATTTAAAGTTTCTGCAATCTGATTCTTTTTTATTTTCATATTTTTCTTATGGGTATCACTACTAGGATTGTAATCACTCTCAATATCAATGTAATTGGTCTTGTCAAACAAAGAAGGCATGTGTCCAGTCACTCGAGGGATATGATGCCATAGCATTGAAATATCACGATGGCATAGTGGCTTTGAGAAAAAGTAGCACACCCCTTTGGCTAGAGCCTCACTTACTAAATCTGTTGTTAAATCTTTAGCCATCACTGCATATATAATAGCTAATCAATTTTGACTATATTATGAAAATAAAAAGGGGGGAAAATGAAATATGACAAGTCATTTCTAATAGTAAATTGATTGACTTACAAATGATTGGGACAATCATGCCTTGATCATGAAGTTTTTCCACAAACTCAAATATGCCAATGTCTTTCATGTCAATATCAGCAATTACAATATCATAGTAGTTGTTCCGTTCTTGAAACATTGACAATGCCGTTCTTGCTGATTCTGTAGTGGTCACTGAAATCAACAAGAGACAAGCTATTAAGTGTAGGTAGTAAATTAAAGATTTGTTTTTAAGCCACATAATATATTGATTAATGATAAATATAATATATGGCAGTAAACATAATATATGTTTTTCTTTAGTGTCTAATAATCTATGCATGATTTCAACATAATAAAATAAGAGAATAGCTAACATCCACCAAATTTGTTCTAATTGGAATGGATGAATGGAAATTTTAGATACAAATTTGGTTTGGTTTTCACTTTAAAGACTCCAACGAATAAAAGGTTGAATTTAGTAATATTCATACCAGACTGAACTCAACCTAAAACTTAAAAAAACTCAAATCATAGATCATTATTTATTTTAGTTGATTTTCAAAAAATGATATTATAAACACATCATACAGTCAATCATTTTGGGGTACAAAATTTGCCAATTAAACACTAGGTCTATAATTCAAAAACTAGAGGTGCTAAAATTCATTTGAGAGGCCACATACAAATTAAAACTAAGTTCTCCGAAGAATAATAAAAAAAATATTGTATTTAAGTTATCATAAACAAATCAAAGTTGTTCTACATCAAAAAATGATAAAAGGATAGCCATCTGAAATTAATAATTAAATTTTAGTAATAATTTTATAGAATTTTTAAAATGAGTATTCAATCTAGAAAATAAAAATGAGTAGTTATATACACATTTGTTATGTAAAATTCAGAACATATATTACAATAATTATATCAACATGTCGTTATTTTGTGAAACAGATCGTCAGCTCCTAAAAGCACAATACACATCTAACTAATAAACTATCTGTATAGATCACTAACACCTACATCTAACTATAAAGTTATCTGAATAGATCACTAATATCAGGTAGGATGGTCTTTATTAACATGGACACATCACAAAAACGCACAGAATTTCATAAATAAGTCAAGATCCTGATTATGGCAAAATCATGACATGATAAAACATAATAAAAGATAAAATATATGAACTTCTGAATTTTGGAACATTGATAGACTAGAATATTAATGTATGTGCAAGGAAAAGTATTCCTAGAAACATGTTCTAATATATATATATATAATAGATCATTACCTTTGTAAAATTGATGTTCAAATTGAGATGCAAGGGACATTAGAGAGGTTGAGTCACGATCAACCAACAAAATATTCACAAACTTGGCTACACAAGATCCCACGTTCTCATTTCCTGCATCGGTGCTACTTCCATTCACGTCCATTCTTACAAAAATCAAAATAGCTCCAACTTCAAGTAATTATATGTAATGAATGTAGATTTTTTCAGAAAGATGAGATGAGAAAAAAAACACTTACTATATAGAAATAATATTGTTGGCATAGAATATCCTATTTGAATATCTCAAGATTTGACACGTCAACATATTTTTATGGATTTCATTAATCTAATAATATGTTTAAATAAAAAGGATTTTATTTGATTATACAATTTGTTGAATATATGGTCAAAGATTACATTAATCTTTTTAAATAAATAAGATTCTAGGCACTTGAACTACTACTTCTATTTTGAAATGTAGACACATTTAGGGATGTAATTTAAACCGAGTCAGCTCGAACAGCTCGACTTGGTTTGAACTCGTTATCGAGCTTGAGTTTGAACATATTTTTAACTTTGATAAAAAACTCGAGTCGAGCCTAGTTTTTTTAGTTCGATTCGAACTCGACTCGACTCGAACTCGATTATTATTTTTTAAATAGTCATTTGTTTATTATTTTACGTGCCATTACTCAACTATTTATGAAAATTACGTTTAAAAAACTAAGTTTGATATTTTTTTCGTATATTATGTGAAATATTATGTTATTAGTATAGTTAGTGAATTTCTGAATTAAATTTGTTCTAATATGAGAATTTGAGATATTTAATATACATTTTTATAAATAGTTTACAAAATTTTTATTGTAAAATTTAAATTGATCAAATTGTCAACATTTTGGGTTAAAACTACATATTCACAAATTTTATAATTAAATATGCTATACGCATATAATTTATCTAAAGTTTAATAATTTTTTAGCTACAATTTATATAAAATTGTATGCTCTTATCACATTATAACATTAAATTAATTATTTACATTCTTACACCCATAGTGATTAGTAACTCGAATCAAAGATCTTTTACATGCACAACTTTTAAAATTCAATTAGTATTATAAATTGTTATTAAAGTATCAATATATATCTAACATATTATCTAATATATCTAATATACCCATTCTATTATGTGAGTAAGAGACTGTTGGATGCGGAAATCCGATTTCCGAACATAGAAAACTGGCATGTGCCTTGAAATTGGCTTCTAGAAAGTGGAGGTCTAACTTTGAGGCCCACAAGATAGAAGTCAAAACTTTATTCCCATTGAGGCAGGTGATCCACAAGCCGGAAGCCTCTAGTAGAATGATGAAATGGGCTGTAGAACTCGGGAAATTTATAAATCATGAACTGTCATAAAGGGTCAGGCATTAACTGACTTCTAGTTGGAGTTCCCCCGACCCCAAGTTTTAATGTTAATAGGGAGGAATTTGTGCTGGTACCCCGAAGATTGAAGGTGAAATGGAAAGCCCGGCTCTTCAGTGGAATCTGTACATAGAAAGTGCAGTTACTTATTATGGGGCAGGTGTAGGAATTGAATTGGTAAGCCTGGAAGGGTACCGGCTACAAAGTTCCATACAATTTGCGTTTAAAGCCATAAATAATGATATTGAGTAAAATGCCTTGATTGCCGGATTGAAGTTGGCCCTAGAAATGAAAGTGGAAAAGCTATATGTCTTTCTTGAGGTATTCCCAAGAACTGATTAGTAAATTTAAAATGTTGAATTTAAACCAGGTCCCAAGGGTAGAAAATGCAAGTGCTGACGCGCTTGCCAAGTCGGGATGACAAGAAGAGGCTATCTTGTTGGGAGTAATCCCCCCGGAAGTACAGCTCCAACCAAGCATCCATTGAGAATAAGATATGGAAATCAAGCTCCCAGTAGAAAGCCAATGGACCACAACTAAACGGGAATACATTACCAAGGGGTAGCTACTGGATGATAAATCTAAAGCCCGAAAGATTAAATACAAGGCTGCTAGGTATGTGATTTATGATGGCATCCTATGTAAAATAGGCTTCAATCAACCTCTACTGAGATGTATATCCGAGAATAAGTGTAAAAATATCTTGAAGGTAGTTCACGAAGGTATCTACGACAACCACTTGGGGGGTACCTCCCTTGCTCATAAAGTGCTATGGCAGGACTACTACTGGCCCTTAATGAAAGCCGATGCTCATTAATGCAACCCAGCTTTGGAGTTAAGGCCTATTGTAAGTAGGGATGGGCATTCACCCCGGCCCGCCCGATCCCGATCCGTTCCCCGCACTGAACGGGGCGGGGAATCGGGGATTTTTTCGGGGACGGGCCGGGGAGCGGGGACAATTTTCAAAAAAAAAGCGGGGAGCGGGCCGGGGACGGGATTCTAGGTCTCCCCGGCCCGATCCCCGAACCCCGCCCCGATTCTCAATCCCCGACTCGATTTCACCACATTAAAATATATATAACTATATATATTATTAATCATATATTAATATATACGAATTTCCAATACTTTATATTGGAACCAAAATGATATTTTAATCTTATATATTTGTCTTTCTAGTAGTTAAATAACTTCATTTCCATGTTATTTATAATTGTTTATTTAAGTAATATTTTTTTATCTTAACATGTAATCTAGTTATAGTTGCTAATTTCGCTATATATCACAAGAAAAAATTATTTCAAACTATAGTTAATGTTTAATATTATTTAAATATTTTTTTTTTAAAATGAAATTCCCCGATTCCCCGCGGGGATCCCCGTTACCCGTTCGGGCCGGGGACGGGGAATAAAAAATAATCCCCGACGGGGATCGGGCCGGGGATGGGGATCGGGTTTGAATTCGGGGATGGGGGCGGGGATGGCACTCCCCGGCCCGAAGTGCCCCGATGCCCATCCCTAATTGTAAGCCCCAAGCCATTTGCAATATGGAGGATTGACCTTATCGTGGAGCTCCCAATTCAAAGGGCAAAGGAGATGTAAAGTATGCTATGGTAGTTGTTGATTATTTTACCTAGTGGGTTGAAGCGGAACCCCTGGCTACCATAATCGCACGCAAGTTGAAGGAATTCATGTGGAGAGCTATTCTGTGCAGGTACGGTGTGCCGTACAATTTAATTTCAGACAATGGAAAGCAGATTGACAGTAAGGAGCTATGAGGCCTCTACGATTACTTGGGAATATAAAGAAAGATTTTCCGACTATTTCCCATCCCTAAAGCAATGGGCAGATGAAGCTTTAAACATGATCATCAAGCATAACTTGAAGGCCAAGTTGGAAGACAATAAGGGAAGCTGGCTAGAGGAGCTTCCCAAGGTCCTGTGGTCCTACAACACCACTCTTAGGTCCACTACTAGAGAGTCTCCCTATGTTTTAGCTAACCTATGGCTTTGAGGCTATGGTTCCTATGGAGATAGGGAGAAGATCCTACAAAAGGGACAACTTTAGTCAAGAAACAAATGAAGTCAATTCGAGGATGAGCCTAGATATGATGGATGAGATGCAGGCTACAACACAGTTTAAATTCGCAACTTTTTAATAGAGAACCCGCAAGTACTATAATAACAAGGTTCACCCTCGTCCTCTCAAAGTTGGGGACCTTATATTAAGAAAAAATATGCCTAGCATGTGGGCTCCCAGACAAGGAGCGTTTAGAGCTAATTATGAGGTTCCTTAAAAAAAAGTCTATATTTTGGGAATGCATCTACCACCTTGAAGACATGGATTAGAATACCATTCCCCATGCTTGGAATGTCGAGCAGCTCAAAAAATATTATCAGGAGGATTTCCTTCAAGCAGCTACAGATGTTGGCCTCTTTCAGGTTTAGGAAGAAAAATGCAATCTATTAGTTGTGGTTGTGCAATTTTCATTTAGTTGATAGGATTTCGTAATTGTTTGACTAGATGGCCGGGGGGTAGTGGATGCACACCTTCCCTAGATACAGTTTGATGTAATTATACTCTTTGACTTCTAGTAAAATTAGAAGTCGATTGTTTCCTCTTACATTTGCTAACTTATGAATGATTGAGAAAAGAAGGGCACAAAACCATACAAGAATAGTTCTACATGGCATCCAGGCTACCATCCGGAAATAGGGGTAGTAGAGGATACACCACCTAGCTTTACATGTTGAAATTATTAGAATTTTAAACTTTTTCATTGATTATGGCATGTTTGGATCCAATTGATTAGAGCACACATGGATCCTTTAATTAATTATGGCATGTATGGATCCTGTTGATTAGGAAAAACATGGATCCTTTAATTGATTATGGCATGTATGGATCTCTTTGATTAGGGCATGCATGGATCCTTTCGTTGAATATGGCATGTATAGATCCCGTTGGTTAGGGCATACATAGATCCTTTCATTGATTATGGCATGTATGGATCCCACTGATTAAGGTATACGTGGATCCCTCTAATGGTTATGGCATGTGGGGATCCCGTTGATTAGGGCTCACATGGATCCAATAAAAAACCATGGCATGCATGGATCCCGTTGATTAGTTCATGCATAGATCCCATAAAGGAACATAATGTGTGAGGATCCCATTAATTAGGGCTCACATGGTTCCCATGATACAAGGGATATTCGGGTTCCAAGAGATGGCTCACATACCCTTTATGATGACTAAACTACGAGGATCCAAGAGATGGCTCGTATGGTCCCTGGATATTTGACCTACGGGGATCTAAGAGACAGCTCAAAAGGCTTTCGACTCATTAACCTATGAGAATTCAAGAGATGGCTCGTATGGTCCCCGGATATTTGGCCTATGAGGACCCAAAAGACAGATCATAAGGCTTCCGGCTTACTAACTTGTGGGGATCTAAAAGACAAGGCTCAAAAGTCTCCTTAGTAACTAACCCATGAGGATCCAAAAATAAGGCTCACGGGAGAACATATGGTTAATCAATGAGGTTTTTCCTACAGAAATGGCTCATATGGTATCATTTCACTTAACTTATGAAAGGTCTAATAATAATTAGAAGCTTCCAAGATAAGGCTCCCGGAACAGAGGCTTCTAGGATTGAGCTACCAAAATAGAGGCTTCTAGCATAGGGCCCCCAAGATGGGAGCTGATAGGATAAGGCTTCAAGAAAATAGGGGGTACCAGGCGGTACCACCATAGCCAAGGGGTTAATCGTGCAAGCTCAGGTATGAGTAATGTAACATGGTTACTAACAGCCTACCCTGGTACGTACCACCATGGCTACTACTCAACTGCGCTTCTTTACCGCATTATCACCTAATTACTTGACTCTAAATTTATGATTTATCAATTATTTATTGAATAATGTGTACATGACATATATCATCTAGGCATTTATGTGAATTTGCCTTCTGAGTAATTAGAAGAGCTTTTACCCTACACATTAAGTTTTCATGTTTTAGAGAATTATCTTTACCACAACCCTTTTGAATTGAAGCCCAAGGACTAAGTAGACATGCTTGAGTCGTTAGTACACCAAGTTAAGGTAGCACCTTTTGTACTTAGTCAATTCCATGTTTAACATAAGGTTTCAACGACCTCAATTACGTTAGTTACTTAGAAATCATCAAGTCAAGTTATCTACTCGATAGTTGAATTTTAAGCGACTAGATTGGAGGACAAATCGATGGACTTAACTTAGGCACAGTTGCTTAAGCCTTGACCTTGTTAGTTCATAAAGTTACAATTATATACGATCTATCTATTTACACTTAAGAGACCAATTCGTACTTTTCCAAAGTGATAAAAATAAAATGAGATCTAAGCGACGGTGCGCTTAGATCATGAATGGTTTAAGGCATATTCTGGGCAAGCAGTATAACAATTATGCCTAAAACAAACTACAGAAATGATTAAGCATATATGTGGAGCGTTATGTGAGCCCACCACCCTTTGATTAAAATCCAATGTTCTTAAAACCATCAAAAGCACTAGTTACGAGTTTTAGACAATATAGTAGTGTTCTACTAAGATCTACAACCAAATTAATTTTTTATTTTTTGAAAATTTGGGAATATCATTATTTTAGATATATATTGACGATCTAACCACACGGTTGTTAATATATATCTAATTTAATGATAATCCCAAATTTTCAAAAAATAAAAAATAAATTTAATTGGACTAATAAAAATTTTAAAAAATTAAATGCTAACTTACGACGGAATTCCGTCGTAAGTTATTTGCCGCTTTTTTTTTTGATGAAAAATTTGAATTGGCCGCCTATTTTTTGATGAAAATTTGAATTTTCCGCCTGCCAACTTACGACGGATTCCGTCGTAAGTTCACTGCTAAACGAATTTACGACGAATTTGCCGTCGTAAGTTCACTACTATAAAAAGTAATTAATTTTACAATTAAATTAAATTACAATAAATAAATTTACGACGGATAATTCGTCGTAAGTTGGTTCCAAAAACGACATCGTTCCGTCATCATTGAAAATAATTTAATATACATTTAAATTTAATTGAAAAAAATCAATTTACGACGAAAATTCCGTCGTAAGTTTGCTACCAACACCGAACTTACGACGAATTTCCGTTCCATCGTAATAACTTAAGACGGTTTTTTGTTCCCGTCGTAAGTTGGGCGCGAAAAAAAAACCGTCGTAAGTTTGCCGTCGTAAATGGCCAGATTTCTTATAGTGATTAGAGAGGGCAATGAATATTAGTTCAATGAAAGTGTAAGTGAGAGAGTATTTGGGAGTGTCGAGAAAGAGGCTGAGAGCGGCAGATTGTTTTGTTGTGTACATAGTTTTTGTTTTAGGGCTAGCTTTCGTTTAGGGGGGAAAAATACCGCCCAAATTTTCAGCTCGGGCAAAACGCTGTTCTTTGTAATTTATCAATTAAAGTATTAAATTTTCCAAAATTTATAAATAAAATAGAAATTAATATTTATTCACGTACAATATAAGTTAAAATTTGTAGTATATTATAGATTATATATATAATACATATTAAATTCTCCTTATTGTAATTACAAAAATTTTAAAAAATATAAAAAATAATTGATTTAAGGTTTCGCTTTTTTAAAAAAAATATTTCTCGATCACCCAACCATATCGGAATCAAGATCCATCGTATTTAATGTTATTCCCAAAATTTTAGGAAAAAAAAAATTATTTGATCGGGTAATTTACTGGTCAACTATAACTTTGACCGGAACCCCTAAATAGGGTTTCGTCAGGGTTAAAGATTTGATTTTTTAAAAAATATTTCTCGACCACCCAACCAAACGGGAATCAAGATCCATCATATTTAATGTTATTCCCAAAATTTTAGGAAAAAAAATTTATTTGATCGGGTAATTCACAAGTCAACTATAACTTTGACCAGAACCCCTAAACAGGGTTTCGTCAGGGTTTAAGGATTCGATTTTTAAAAAATTATTTCTCGACCTCCCAACCATACGGGAATCAAGATCCATCATATTTAATGTTATTCCCAAAATTTTAGAAAAAAATAAATTATTTGATCGGGTAATTCACTAGTCAACTATAACTTTGACCGGAACCCCTAAACAGGGTTTCGTCGGGGTTTAAGGATTCGATTTTTTAAAAAATATTTCTCGACCACCCAACCATACGGGAATCAAGATCCATCATATTTAATGTTATTCCCAAAATATTAGAAAAAAAATAAAAATTTGATCGGGTAATTCAACGGTCAACTATCACTTTGACCGGAACCCCTAAATAGGGTTTCGTCAGTGTTTAAGGATTCGTTTTTTAAAAAATTATTTCACGACCACCCAACCATACGGGAATCAAGATCCATCATATTTAATGTTATTCCCAAAATATTAGAAAAAAAGAAATTTGATCGGGTAATTCAATGGTCAACTAAACAGGGTTTCGTCAGGGTTTAAGGATTTGATTTTTTAAAAATAATTTCTCGACCATCCAACCATACGAGAATCAAGATCCATCATATTTAATGTTATTCCCAAAATATTAGAAAAAAAAAATTTGATTGGGTAATTCAACGGTCAAATATCACTTTGACCGGAACCCCTAAACAGGGTTTCGTCAGGGTTTAAGGATTCGATTTTTTAAAAATTATTTCTCGACCACCCAACCATACGGGAATCAAGATCCATCGTATTTAATGTTATTCCCAAAATATTAGAAAAAAAAAATTTTTGATCGGGTAATTCAACGGTCAACTATCACTTTGACCGGAACCCCTAACTAGGGTTTCGTCAGGGTTTAAGGATTCGATTTTTAAAAAAATATTTCTCGACCACCCAACCATACGGGAATCAAGATCCATCGTATTTAATGTTATTCCCAAAATATTAGGAAAAAAAATTTTGATCGGGTAATTCAACGGTCAACTATCACTTTGACCGGAACCCCTAAACAAGGTTTCGTCAGGGTTTAAGGATTCAATTTTTTTAAAATTATTTCTCGACCACCCAACCATACGGGAATCAAGATCCATCATATTTAATGTTATTCCCAAAATATTAGGAAAAAAAAAAAAATTTTGATCGGGTAATTCAACGATCAACTATCACTTTGACCGGAACCCCTAAACATTAAGGATTCGATTTTTTAAAAAATATTTCTTGACCACCTAACCATACGAGAATCAAGATCCATCATATTTAATGTTATTCCCAAAATTTTAGAAAAAAAAAATTTGATCGGGTAATTATATAAATATATATTCCCCACACTTAATATTTTATTCTCTAATTTATTCGATTTTAAATTATATAAATATTTTTAATATTGAGAGCACTTCCCCACACTTAAATGGTTTATTCCCCTCAGTGAATAATATAATATAATTTACATATATAAAAAAATGAAAATTATTATTATTATATAATAGTAATAATATAATGTAGAAAATATAAGTGCATAGTTAATATACTACTAATTGAAGAATAGAACATGTTGCAAAGGCTGGTGGAGTGGTTCAGCTGTTGGACTAGTATGGAGGAGGTCAGTGGTTCGACCCCATGTGCCTCACTTTGCTGGGACACGTGACAGGCTCTACAAGCAACACATGGCATTCTGTCATCGTGCCAGGTGGCAGGTACGGGACCTACACTTACACGTGGCAGTGTGGGCCCACCTAACACGTGGCACAATGGGACCCACAAGTGACACGTGGCACTCTGGGACCCACAAGTGACACATGGCATTGTGGGCCCACTGACACGTTGCAGTGTGGGGCCACGTGACACGTGGAAGGATGTGGTCCATGTGACACGTGGAAGTGGGGCCCACGTGCCACGTGGAAGTGGGGCCCACGTGACACGTGGCAACTATAGCATTAAAATGTAACACTGATTTCAGAAAATGTAACATTGCTTCTTGAAAATGCAACACTTCTGTGGGACCCACATGTTCATTTGTTTTTTAATTTATAAATGTTAAAAAAATAGCAAATGCAACGCTCAATCGCTACTGTAACACATCGAATCTATTGCAACAATACATGTTCTACTGCAACAGTACCTTCACAAGTAATGTAACACAATCTCAACAGTGTTTCATTTGGTCAAAAAGAGTACCTTTAATGTAATACAAAGTGAGCGTTACAATAGAAAAGCATTGCGGACGCCAATCTATGGCGTAGTGCTTCATCATCCTTTTCAGAGTTGGAGCTTAATTCCACAAAACATGGGCTCCCTTGCCACCATGTGATGAAGCTCCCGGGTGAGGATTTGGCTGTTTCGAAATAATATCAACCTCTAAGGGATCTAATACCAAAATCTTTGAGTGGGTTCCGGAGCTTACCGAAGGATTGGTGAAAGGAATAAAATGAAGAAAGAGAAAGTCATCCAAAGGAGAAATCCTTGAACCGGAAGCCTCCCCAGATAACAATGAGGATTAGGCCTTGTGGGGGTAAGAGCTCCCGCAGGTAGATTGGGTGGACATCTACAAAGAAAGTGGAGATAAGCTAGTTAACCGAAATATCCAAGATAACTTTTACAAGATGAAAGGAGGGACTGAAAAGGTGAAGGCCCATAGAAGAGCAGAATGAGAATTTGTGGCCTAAAAGATGATTGTAATGACAAATTAATTATTCTTGACCCCCTAGTGGTCATTCGAGGTGAACAACAATGAGAAAACCGAAAGTGTGGGACCTATGGGTAACATGTAAAGAATTATTGTTCGTTTCTAGGCCCAGAGAGAGGAGTAGTCACTATGATAATTAATTATACATAGAAACCTCAAACCTAATCTTGGTTTCATGTTGTATTTGTGGTTCACAGTTTATTCGTTCAAGTGGATTTCATGTTGTATTATTTGCTTTTGTTTGGCCAACACTAGTAGATGATTGAGTTAATTGTAATACTGAGAGGATTATGATTACTGACAATGGTGTATGATTATATCTGTTGAAATTAATTTTGTGAAGGTATAGATATATATCGTTACCTTGCATAACCATGTAAAATTGGTACTTAATTGTATTCTAGAAGTTGAATTGGGCATAAACATATGTTAATTTAATTACAGAATCTATACCATAGTGATTTCGAGAGAAACCTAAGATCGTTGAATTTCTGCTTAGTAGACTGTGATTTTGCTATAGTATTACACTGCTTTATTGCCGACATGAACATAATAGGGGAAAATATTTATCTTGACTTAACTTCTCGTATCTAAAACTCTCGTAACTCTCTTGGCTAATACAATATTAGTTAGATAATTTAGTTATTACTTGATTAGTTTAATTAGAAAAACCAAAATCAATTCTTGTGTTCAATAACTAAATTATTTGATATTGATTGCGATTTATACAAATAGACAGTCCTTGAGGTACGAATCTAGTAATTATTACTATATTACTTGCTTGCGATTGGGTACACTTGCACATTTGTATTTTATGCAACAAACCCCTAGAATGACCTGATTACTTACTTGAAGACATGTTGAACTCCTTCCATAGTTAAATTGCTATACAAATTTCTCAATTAATGTGCACTGCATAATTACTAGATAGAATCATAACCTTTGGGCAAAAAAAAATTAATTGTAGTCACATTATAGGTTGTATTTTTTGATACAGGCACTACGTCAAAAAAGGGCTTTAGTCACACTTTTAAACAGTAATCCCTGCCACACTTTCTTTAAAAAGCGTAACTAAATATAAATTTAGTTACGCATTTAATATTTTTGTAACTAATATTACAAATTTTTATACCTTTAGTCACGCTTCACAAATGTAGTAACAAACAATGGCCATGTTAATAATTACCGTAACCAAAAAAATGCCAACTGCTACGCGTTTCCTTTTCAGGCACATCTTATAGCTACATTTGTCGAAAACAATGTGACTATTTTTTGCCACACCAAATAATAGTGACCAAATATATATAAATGTCATTCAAGAAAATAATGCGTCACTAAAAGCTAAAACATATAGCCACTAGTATTCTTTGCCGTGTCTAAATGTTACGAAACGGCCACAGTCGTTTTCGGTGATGTGGCTAAATGGGAAATAACCTATGGTCACTACATTTTATATGTGACTAAAAAGTAGAGTTTATGAATTTTGGATTTTATTTTTAATTTTTAATCCAAAAACAGTTTTTTCAAATTTTTGTTGGGATTTTGAAAATCAAGGTTCCTACTCAAGAACGCTATCGGTTCTGGCGGAATAACGGAACAAAATATGACAGCCAACAACAAAGCTCCAAAACTCATGCAATTCCACTCATACTACTCCCTTGACAATCTATAACATCTAATATCAATTACCACTTCCATTTTTAAACCAAAAACCAATTCCATCGAGCCCAAGCAAGTCCAGAAAATTATGAAACAAATCTATATTATAATACCAAGCTGTTGAAACCAAAAATCCGGTCAAAATCCGGCGGCATTAAGCAAGATCCAGTGAACCACAAATTAATCGGAAAATTACCATAAAATTATGTAACATACTAGATACATGGATACATACATACATGCTAATGAAAAATACAAAGGTGTGGTTTGACCATTAACATCACTGTGTTAATTAAAATACAAGGGAAACTAGAGGATTAGCTTACAAGATGACCAGCAATAATCTCCTAACGAAAAGTAAAAATGTAATACACGACGACACGTTCCTCCCAGAAATGACCGAAGAAGTGTTTTCCTCTTCCTGGGCTTATCAATCTGAAGAAGGGTAAGAATCCCCCTAGGATGGATTCACCATCAAGAATATATACCGGAAGGCTGTTGAGAAGTGCTAGCATCAGAGACGTGAAATGTGAACTTCACTGCTTGCGTGAAATGTGAACTTCATTGCTTGCATATTCTTCACTAGCCAATGCCATCTTTCTGAACTTTTACATCGGACTTGCCAGTTAGTTTCCCCAAAGAAGCATATTCAGGGGCCAAGGTACCTGAAAAACAAAATAAAAAATGTGAAATTCATTCCTGGTATGCTAAGGAATAATAAGATGTTACCATTAAATTGCACAACTACTTTCATCAATTCAAAATTTACAACACTGATCTGAACTCTATATACTGGTTATCAGATGGTATGATAGAATAATTCACCAATTCCAAATCTACACACTTATAATTCACAAGTTGAATCACTTTAAAGGATGTTATGGCAGAATAACGTAAGCCTGGAACATACCTTCACTAGCTGTGTTGAAGCAGGCGTGATCTTGCTCATGATCCAATATGTTGAAACTTTGCTTCGTAATGACTTTTAAAGTGTAACCAAACAAAATCAACAACTATATCCTTCGTTCCTTTTTTCACTGACAACCCGCAATCTACTAATGTAGCCGATCTAATATTCTCATCATATCTAATGTGAAGCAGGTTGAATGCGTCCAAAAGTTTTTAATTCCTCCTGAAAGGAAATATATGTTGCAAAATTAATCGTCACGAATAGTCAATCTCCAAAGTCCAAACGAATAAAAGAAAAAAATAAATATACTGAATCCACAGTTTTAGTAGTTTAGTGGTCATAAAAGCTCGTGCAGGGGATAGACAGTAGCAATTTCAATGGTTTTATGCAAAATGCCATAACCAACAATAGTATGTATGTGTATGCATACCCATTATGCAATTGCAGACCAAAAGATTGAATCTCCACTGAAATATAAATTAGTGTTGTGTTTTATACATATCTAGGATAATAGAATTATAAATGTAGTAGTAAGGGATTTTAAAGCATAAAGCTTTCGATTCGCTTGATTGGCATTTCTTGGTGGCTGTTATGCATAAAATGAGGTTACCTTTCAGATTCATCAAATGGATATTTGTGTGCATTTCAACCCCTCGGTATTCAGTTAAAATCAATGGCTCGCTGCAAGGTTACTTTCGAGGTGCTAGGGGTATCCGGCAGGGCTGTCCTTTGTCTCCTTATATATTCTCTATTGCTATGAACGTGTTATCTTGCATCCTTGACGCAAAGCCAGCAGGTTACAAACACCACTGGAAGTGCAAAGATCTTGGCCTTAGTCATCTTCTATTTGCAGATGATGTTTTATTGTTCTCAAACGGCGACCACATTTCTATCAAGCATAACATGGATTCTTTGGCAAGATTCTCCTCTATGAGCGGGCTATCGGCGAGTACCTCTAAAAGTACGGTTTTCCTTTGCAACTGCGAAGATAATCTGGTCACTTGGTTTGATTCTAATTACGGCATTCCTCACGGTTCTATCCCGGTCAGATTTCTAGGCGTTCCGCTCATCTCTTCTCAGTTGAGTGTGAACGATTGTATGCCTCTTGTTGACAAGATCACTGCTCGTATCCTTGCCTGGACAAATCATTTCTTATCTCTTGCCGGTAGAGCTCAGCTTATTAGGTCTGTCCTGTTTTCAATGCAATCTTTCTGGACAAACCATTTTATGCTTCCTGTGACGGTGCATAACAACCTGCAAAAGTTGTTCACCAGATTTCTTTGGAAGGGTTCTTCTCTTTCAAAAGGTGGGAGTAAAGTCAGTTGGGCTACCTTATGTCTTCCCAAAGATGAAGGAGGTATTGGTTTAAAAAATATGAAGGATTGGAACAAGGCGCAACTATTGTTCCACCTTTGTAAAATCATCAATAAGGCTGACTCTTTATGGCCGCGTTGGATTGTCTCCACTGCGCTCAAACACCAAAAATTCTGGACTATGGAAATTCCAAATGACTGTTCTTGGATTTGGAGAAGAATTTTGCAGCTTCGGCCTTTAGCTCGCCAATTTTTATCCTACAAAATTGGAAATGGCCAGAAAATTTCCATTTGGTTTGACCCATGGTGGAATTCAAGTTGCCTGGCCTCTTCTAAGACAGATATAGTCATCTCTCAAGCGGCTTCAGTGCATTCGGCTGTCATTCACGACCTGATTGCCACGGGGGTTTGGATTCTTCCAAGACCTAATCACAGACTACACCACATCAGCCAGGTCCTCACTAATTGGGTAGATCATTTTAACTTTCCTCCATTTGATCTCAGCAAACATGACCTCATCAGTTGGGATGGTCGTCCAATCGCAAAAATAAAAATTTGGCACATCTGGGAGGCTATTAGACACAAAATGCCGTTGGTTTCTTGGCATAAAGGGGTCTGGCACAAGCTCTCTATCCCTAGGTATGCCCATCTCCTTTGGTTGGCATGCCACGGGAGGATCAATACCCTGCAAAGGCTCATCTCGTTTGGTTTAGACATCCTAGATCATTGCTATCTCTGTGCAGGAGGCCGGGAGAATCTTGATCACCTGCTACTCCAATGTTCGTATAGTAACCACATTATCTCCCACCTAGGAGCCATATTGCAGTTGTCGTGTCAAGCCACAACCTGGATGCATTTGTTGCAGTCTTGGCTTCTTGTCAGTGACCCGGTTCTTCGTCATTTGGCTTTACTTTCCCTTCAGATTTTTACTTACCACTTATGGAGGGAAAGAAACAGCAGAGCTCATAACTCAGGAATTCACTCGCCGGCAAAGTTGCTGATTGGAATCATCTCAGACATAAAAACTCGGTTGTCTACATCACCCTGGTTTCTTAAAAATGCCTGCAATGTTAAATTTTCATACTGGCTTTCTAATTGATGTTTTAGGTTGCTTTTCCTAATTCTTGTTTCCATGTATCTTCCAGCAGAAATCTCTATGGCCTGTCATAGAGCTCGGGTAAATCCCGTGTTTTTTTGGTTTCGTTAATATAATCAGCTTAGCAAAAAAAAAAAAAAAAACAATCACAAACAAGTAGGCAGGATAATAACTAAGCAAACACAGAATCTGCATATGGAAGTCGTTCAAGTAAGAACATAGTAGCACAATTATATGGATGGAATAAACATACAATGGGAGCATCGGACAATGGGAGATTCTGTATGTGATTGTTTTATTGTGTTTTATAAAACCAATTGTTTTATTGTGTTTTATAAAAACCAAACACTAATTTACAGTACTACCGACTACATATACATTATCCATAAAAGAATTCAAACAAACCCAAGTAGCTAAAGTAGACATATAAATTAACAAACCCAATTAAACTTAACCTAATTAAAAATTGAAAGTTTGAACAAATCTAGCAAATCCATGAACAAACTTTTAGCTCTTGGTTTCATAGGATAGTATGTACTTACTAATTGATGAATAAATTGAGTAAAGAAGGGAGCAAATCGAGACTTCATCAAAGCAAATCGATCCTTTAGCTGTGAACAAAAAGAAAAAGCTAAGGGTTTATAATTTGATTTTAATTGAATCGAGATGATGAAAAAATCGAAAAAGCTAGGGTTCCCTCGATTTGAATCGATAAAATGAGAGTAGTGAGTGATCTGTGTTTGAGTGTGTTTAGGTTTTGTGTGGTGTGTGTGTGGTGGTTTTCAGAGAGAGTGGAGACTAGAGAGTAGAGAGAGAGAGCAGAGTTAAAGGGGGAAAGTGTGATTTTTGTTGAAGGGGGAAACCGGGAAAGCCAGAAAAAGCTTATATTGTACGGAGTAATAATTTTGGGATTGCAGGGGAAAACTACCGCCTTTACTTTTTCATCCTAATTTTGATAATACTAGTTAGTAGCCAATAATTTGGCCCCAAACTTAATGAAATTTTTTTCTAAAATTCGTTGCAACAAATTACAAACTACAAATTTAAATGGAAAACAGGCGAAAATAAAACTTAATATTTTTAAAATAAAGAGCATGAAATTAGGAACACATACATATTTTTAGGATAAAAACGAATTAACTATGAATTTTGCATGTATAGATCCCTAAAATGCAATATAATCCATAAAATCATTTTAAAATCCTTAAATACAGAAAATAATTCACTCCACAATTATTAAAACTAAATAAATATACAAAGATAATATTATAAAAGATTCAAAAACATCCGTACGGTTGGATCGTCAAAAACTGCTTTTAAAAAAATAGTTTGTTAAGCGGGTGGTACTCTTCTTTCAAGAAGTGGTACTCGAATGAGATATTTCTTATAAAGCCGTACAAGATAAATCCGTAATTTTTTCTTTATTTTTTTACGTGTCTAATTTAAGTATTTGTTAACATCCGTACGGTTGGCTCGTCAAAAACTGCTTTTAAAAAAATAGTTTGTTAAGCGGGTGGTACTCTTCTTTCAAGAAGTGGTTCTCGAATGAGATATTTCTTATAAAGCCGTACAAGATAAATCCGTAATTTTTTCTTTATTTTTTTACGTGTCTAATTTAAGTATTTGTTAACATCCGTACGGTTGGATCGTCAAAAACTGCTTTTAAAAAAATAGTTTGTTAAGCGGGTGGTACTCTTCTTTCAAGAAGTGGTACTCGAATGAGATATTTCTTATAAAGCCGTACAAGATAAATCCGTAATTTTTTCTTTATTTTTTTACGTGTCTAATTTAAGTATTTGTTAACATCCGTACGGTTGGATCGTCAAAAACTGCTTTTAAAAAAATAGTTTGTTAAGCGGGTGGTACTCTTCTTTCAAGAAGTGGTACTCGAATGAGATATTTCTTATAAAGCCGTACAAGATAAATCCGTAATTTTTTCTTTATTTTTTTACGTGTCTAATTTAAGTATTTGTTAACATCCGTACGGTTGGATCGTCAAAAACTGCTTTTAAAAAAATAGTTTGTTAAGCGGGTGGTACTCTTCTTTCAAGAAGTGGTTCTCGAATGAGATATTTCTTATAAAGCCGTACAAGATAAATCCGTAATTTTTTCTTTATTTTTTTACGTGTCTAATTTAAGTATTTGTTAACATCCGTACGGTTGGATCGTCAAAAACTGCTTTTAAAAAAATAGTTTGTTAAGCGGGTGGTACTCTTCTTTCAAGAAGTGGTACTCGAATGAGATATTTCTTATAAAGCCGTACAAGATAAATCCGTAATTTTTTCTTTATTTTTTTACGTGTCTAATTTAAGTATTTGTTAACATCCGTACGGTTGGATCGTCAAAAACTGCTTTTAAAAAAATAGTTTGTTAAGCGGGTGGTACTCTTCTTTCAAGAAGTGGTTCTCGAATGAGATATTTCTTATAAAGCCGTACAAGATAAATCCGTAATTTTTTCTTTATTTTTTTACGTGTCTAATTTAAGTATTTGTTAACATCCGTACGGTTGGATCGTCAAAAACTGCTTTTAAAAAAATAGTTTGTTAAGCGGGTGGTACTCTTCTTTCAAGAAGTGGTTCTCGAATGAGATATTTCTTATAAAGCCGTACAAGATAAATCCGTAATTTTTTCTTTATTTTTTTACGTGTCTAATTTAAGTATTTGTTAACATCCGTACGGTTGGATCGTCAAAAACTGCTTTTAAAAAAATAGTTTGTTAAGCGGGTGGTACTCTTCTTTCAAGAAGTGGTACTCGAATGAGATATTTCTTATAAAGCCGTACAAGATAAATCCGTAATTTTTTCTTTATTTTTTTACGTGTCTAATTTAAGTATTTGTTAACATCCGTACGGTTGGATCGTCAAAAACTGCTTTTAAAAAAATAGTTTGTTAAGCGGGTGGTACTCTTCTTTCAAGAAGTGGTTCTCGAATGAGATATTTCTTATAAAGCCGTACAAGATAAATCCGTAATTTTTTCTTTATTTTTTTACGTGTCTAATTTAAGTATTTGTTAACATCCGTACGGTTGGATCGTCAAAAACTGCTTTTAAAAAAATAGTTTGTTAAGCGGGTGGTACTCTTCTTTCAAGAAGTGGTACTCGAATGAGATATTTCTTATAAAGCCGTACAAGATAAATCCGTAATTTTTTCTTTATTTTTTTACGTGTCTAATTTAAGTATTTGTTAACATCCGTACGGTTGAAATTAATCTTATATAATTATTTATCTTATATATTTTTTAATCCTTAATTTATCAAGTATCAAAATACAAATATTATTCCATTTTGATTTCCCGGTTAACAAATTTGAGTTCCCCTCTCTGTTCCCCTCATTCCCTTTCCCCCTTTTGCCAATAATTTGTTTCCCCCCTTAACAAAAATTTCACCCTTTTCCCATTCCCCCTCATTCTTCTCACACAAACAAGTCACGCACAAATATAACACTCTCCGCCTCACACTCACTCTGTGCCACACTTTCTCTCTTCCTCTGTAAAATTGAAAAATTGAACTTCTGGGTTTTGCTTGTAATCATCTATAGTCTGTATATAGATCTTTAATTAAGTTTTAATCATCAAATAAACAATTGAATTGAAAAAAAGGGTTTGTTTTGATTTGATCTGGGGGTTTTTGTTTGCCGGTAAGATTTGATAAACATGGACAACTCAACGGAGAAGGTAGTCGCGGTCATCATGGTCGGGGGTTCCACCAAAGGTCTCCTCTCTCTCTCTCTCTCTCTCTCTCCCTCCCTCCCTCCCTCTATCCATCTCCATCTATCTCTCTCTCCCTCCCACATCCCTTCAGTGTTATTGTTTTGGATTCTAATTTTGTAATATGAATTACTTGTTGATATGCACATATAGACAGTGTTCATGGACAATGGAAGCCTGTTGGTGCTGGGGTTATTAATGCCATTATTGAGTGAAGAAACTTCTGCGGATGGTCAACACTTTTGGGTGATTCAAAGTTTCAATCTTTTGTTTCTTTTTTTTTTAATTAGTTTTGCCCTTTGTCTCTTAAACATGCTGAATCCAATGTTACATATGCAGCAATGAGTTTGGTACTAAAATCGTAGTCCTTTGTTTAGTTGGATCATTCTATATCCATGTTCAAATTAATTTGCTTTAGCTTCCTTTCTCGTAAATGTCAGTCTATATATTGTTATTTATCTACTTAAGATGCTGCTTTTTGAAGAGGTGAAAGTTGTTTAACTATACAACTTTGCCCCTTGGAGGACTTATAAATTGGAAGTGTATTGAACATGGAAAACATTATTTAGGTGCATTTTTAGTAGGTCACCAGTGTGTCTGCAACTGCACATGGCAATTTAATGTTTTTAAGTATGTTCCATTGCTATTTGCTTTGTAGAACTCTAGCTACTTATTGTTACTTATTTCCCGGTCAGGGGAAAGTAGTATCCAGGGTCAGCATTCGTAAAGTCATAAATTTGTATGCATTTGAATTGTGAGCTATATGTAAAACTTTTTGGATGTCATGGTTTGATTGCAATTTGCTCACAGATAATGATAAACACGACAAAAAAATAGAAACATTGCCCCCTCTATGTGATAGTGGTTTTTGTTCAGCTGTATAATCTATAAACAGATGGGCGTCTATTCTTCTGGAGGTGCTACAGACTTGCTTGTATTGCGCTATCCTATTTATTATGACTTGAGTTACTGTATATGTCCTTTTTATAGGATCATCACGATTACATTATAAATGTGGTCTACCTGTGTCATGTTGATGCCTAAGTGATGTACATACTTGTAGGACTGTCCTGGTCATGAATTACCTGTGTCTTATAACTGGATCTATCCTCTGGTGCTCTTTTCCCATTCTAGTAATTTAAGTAGTTATTGTAACACACTAAGCATCTTAATTATGTGGAGCAAAATTGCTTAGCTATTATAATGTTATGTTTTATTCTCAAGCAATTCTAGAATATATTTAATGTGTTAAGCATATGTCTTGTTGTAGATTATATTCATGTATAAAAAATTGATGCAGAAACTAAGGCTATAAATTTCTCAGTACTCTTATAAATTCCAACAATCCAAGTATTTGAAAAATCTGTGACTGAGGGCTATCAACTGAATCTTTGTAAATTATTGAGTATATATCTCTATTGGCTAGTTAATTTTAAGGTTCTTCAATATAAGCTTTGTGCTCTGTATGCAGTGGTGACATGATAAGGTTGCAAGTTGGATGTGTATATTCTACTAATCTGCGAAGACTCGAACCACAAATCAAACCTCAAATGGTTCCAGTTGCTAGGTTTCAAGGTTCTTGTCTTGCACGACTATCTTCACTTAAGGTATCTTCCTTAGCAGTCAAAAGTTATTAAGTGTTAGGTATCTCTTACTCTTTATTGCTATTTAGTAATACTTTCAACATCTGCAGTTGTTCCTTTTGCAGCTGTTCTAGCCTGGTTTCAGCTTCTGTAAGCTAGACTTTGGAAAGTTCAGCATATCCTGTACTTGTAATCAAGGCATGGCATGTCAATGGGGGAATGGATGGACATGGGAATATCAGTAGAGCTATACTTTGACATGAGATTGTTTTGTATATAGTTTGTATATTGAATTGGTAGATAAAATAGAAATTTTTGTATATATAAAGCGGTTGGAACGCCTCACTTGCGTTGACTTGCGTAGACTAGCAATTGATCACATAATTTTTATGTAGATGAGAATTGATTTATGTATGGCTAAGTGTTTGAATTTTAGAATAGCATTGTGTTTCAATTTTGGCATTTTGGTATTATTAATTACTATGGATCATTTATAATACAAATAAAATCATGTATAATTTAGTTAAGTGTGTGTGGCTATTTCTATCCTTTAGCCACACTATATATTACAACATTATAAATAATGTCTGTAAAAGCATTTAAGTCACAATTAGGACACATACATGTTACAATATAATCAAAACAGACACGAATATTTAAAGAAAGTATAACAGTTATGGTGCTTTAGCTACACATTACATAAAAAAGAAGTGTAATAGTTGATGTCCTTTATATACACTAATTAGCAAAAACTGGCCAATAAAAATATCAATTTCGTCACGATATTATCTTCAAAATGTGGCCATAAATCAAATAAATGTAGCTTTTGAAAATATTTAGCCACATTTTTAATTCTCGCTGTAACGGTATATCCCTTTTAGTTACAGTAAGCAGGCTAGAATTCTTGCTCCCAACATCAAATATTAAAAGCCTTTAGCCACTCTATAAGTCAATACAGCTACTAAGAAAAAGTGTTGCTATATCATGTCTATGGTAGTGGAGGCTTTGGTGACACTGCATGTGAAAAAAATAAGTGTGACCAAAACCATACCGTCACAGTTTTTTGATGTGACTAAAGCCCTTTTTTGACGTAGTGAGGTACAATTAACTAGCTAGAGGAGATTTAGAGTCTCCTAGAAAATTAATATGTAATGTAGAGGAGATGTGTCTCTCCATATTAGCTATATCCTTTCATTTTACTACTATTATAAATACATAGGTTACTGATAACTCATCAGTCACACTACTTTAAACTACTTTAGCATACACAAAATACCAAAAAATATTACAGAGATGGAAAGCCATTGGAATATTCCCAAGCCTAGAAACTTTAAACTAAATGTTCATGGTTATTAAACAAATAAACCCTTCGACAATAGGAACAAAACTGGGATAGTGGCTTTTATCAGACTTCTCCAGAACTTCATAGAATTTTGGATAAGAATGTTGTTTGTTTTACCTCGTGCATAATTTAGATACATGTGACTAATTCATACCTTCTTCTGGTTTCTTATAACAGTGGTAGAGCAGAACAATCCGGGGAGGATCATGAATCGGGAGGAATTTGGATATAGCCATCAAGCCACCTAGTAATTCCATTTATGTTATAATTTGTTTTTCTGTTAATGTCTTCATGAACTCATGATTTTATGTTGGTTTCTGAACTTATGAAATTGGTTTAAACTTATTTTAAGAACTACACTTAGGTTACAGTTATTTAAGTTCAATTTAAGTTACTTTTTAAAGCAAGTTCAATTTAAGTTATAATTTCATCATTTAAACTTAAATTTAAGTTGTGATTATTTAAGTTACTTGGTTGCAGTTACAATTTCTTATTTTCTGATTTCTTTGATGGAGTGGTATTGGGAAATGAAAGTTTTCAAGTTTTTGATTGTTTGACTGTTTGATTATTTTTTTCAAGTTTTTGGCTTGATCAAGCTTTTATGAAAGTAGTTGATGCTCCCATTGGTGGTTCAGACATTGGGAGTGTATGCATTTACTCTAGTTTAGATTACATAAATATTGTAGTTTAAAGTTCATGATTTTGGCATTACAAACACACAAGTTACTTTTATCACTTTAAGTTTATTTGCTAAAGATGTCTACTTGGACCAAGCCAATTAATTGTAGGGACTATTAAGGTTAATGTTAAAGGTATCTTTCTCAGGTCTCACATAAGGACATCGGTTATGAGAGATTCTAATGGGGATTGGATCCAGGGATGTAGAAGCATGATAGGGTTAGCAATGCCAATCACTGTACTCTGGTCCCTTTGACATGGTTTGAAAATGGCATGGGATCATGGAGAAACATCAGTTATTGTTGAATGTGACAGTGAGGAAGCTGTACATCATGTGTTACATCCTGATAAAACTTTTGACATGTTTGAGTTGGTGAACATGATCAGGTAGATCATGTCTGAAAATTGGGTGCTCTGTGACATGACGAAAACTCTGCCTATGACACCACCATCCATTGAAGGCCTCTTAGATGCAGACAAGATGGCATAATGTTATGTTCATGATTTATGTAATGACATTAATTTATAAGCCAAGTACCATGCATTATTTAAATAAATGGCTGCTTGTTTAAGGTAATTTTTTACTTGGCAGTTACATTCTTGGTCATATTGTTTTTTACCTGCTTGTGTACAATTTCTTGGTGGCTGTTCTGTTTGTTGATGTTTGGTATTGGTATGGCCTTTGATTGATTTTCAGGCAGGGGTTAGCCTTCTTTCACTTGGTATTTTTTTTTATTCTGCTGTAAATCAGACAAAAGTTTTTAAACAACAAAAGGCATGTGTGAAAGGTAAACAACTCAGAATGCACAAACCAATATTGTGTGTTAGGTACCATTCACACAACATTATACAAATACTGTTGTGTAAATACTTTTTAAACGACTCGGACAAAATACACTTGTCTAAGTTATGTAAATCACCTGAAATAAGACAACACTACATTCACAAAGACTTGTCTAACTCTATCCGATAGACAATGGTTTTGAAACTATTGTAAGGTTTGTGGTTAGACAATACAATTTTTAGGCACCTTTGTCTGATAATTCTGGGCAACAATTTTTCTACCGAGCGTGTTTTTCTTGTAGTGTCATAATTAAAATATTTATTAAATACACTACAAGAAAAAGGGGCATTTACGACGTTTTTTTTGAACTGAAACCGTCGTAAATGGGGTCAATTACGACGGAATATTTCCGTCGTTTTTGGTCGAGTAGGAAGTTCAGATTTCCGTCACAAATTATCATTTTCGTCGCAAATTTAGTTTTTCGTCGTAAGTTCAAATTTCGTCGTAAGTTTGCCGTCGTAAATGGGGTCAATTACGACGGAATATTTTCGTCATTTTTGCTCGAGTAGTAAGTTCAGATTTCCGTCACAAATTACAATTTTCGTCGGAAATTTAATTTTCGTCGGAAATTTAATTTCCGTCGTTAGTTAAGTCAACACATTTAAAAAAAATAGCACCGGAATCTGGAAATTCCAGAAACCGGCACCAGAACATGAACACACCATCGCCGCGGCACCAGAAACTTGTAATCACCATTTCACCTCTCCGTTCACTGTCGAACCACCTGCACAATTCACTTCCACCGTACAACCTTTCACCCACCTCTGTTCTACTACTGCCTCTCCTCGCATTCGTCTTACGCTTCCATCACTGTCCCTTCTATCCCCTTCACCATTTCTAACTCCCATCTCACAACTCCAATCACTACATCACCCACCAGTCCCACCGCCTCATCTACACCACCGCCCTATCTCACAACTCCGTTCTTCTTCTTCAATTCACCTTATTCCCTACCGCCAACATTCAACTCCTCTGTTCTTCATTCCAACCAACCCTCCTTCGTTCCCCGCCAACAGCCCTTCGCCACCACCAACATTCTCAACACCGCTGCACCTTCTATAGCAGCCATCTCCTCCGTCCACCCATCTCCATCATTTCACCACTCTTCTTCGAACTTCACCAACAAAACACAGCCATCACCCGCCTCTTCTCCGTTTTCCTTTCCGGCAACCAACCCACTTCGCACAACACAACGCAAACAGCCACCACACCATTCCTCTCGTTCCTCGACCCATAACCTCCGATCTACTGCAGTCACCATTCCCTCTCCTTCTACACCACTTCCATCTCCTCCACACTCCTGCTGCCATTCAAACACAATCAGATAGATAGATAGATAGATGAATTAATGGAGACGATTATAAGTAATAAATTTAATTTTCGAAATCAAGAGCTACATGAACCCAACACCAGCATCTTTGTAATCTTCAATCCTTTCTATCAATCTCTCCGCGAATTCACCCTTAGGTATAGTTAATCCGAAAACAAACCCTCCAGATATAGAATGAATTCCTATAAAATCTGTCATAAAACCCGATGGAATTGAAGGGGAAGTCGAAGAAGGGGACTGGGTTTTGTGTTGATTGTAGAAAAGAAAAGGATGTTCAGATTAAAGAAAAACTGGGGCTGAATATGTGGGTTTAATAAGGACCATTGGATGTGTGTTTCTTTGTTTTAATCAAGGGCTATAAATTGATTGAAGAAGCACAATCCTTGTGCTATGCTGTCAACCAATATCACATTGACACGTGTCATCAATAGAATTTTAATTTTCCATTCTTAATATAGATTAAAATAAATATTTAAAAATAAAAAATGCTCTAAAAATTATGAATATTTTACTAGAACTTGAAAATATTAAGAAAATTGTTCTATCAAAATCTGGTCAAATTTCGTAGAAGTTTGGTCAACCGTTGATTTTTAAACGTACGAGTTTTTCGACTATAAATCGACTCCTGAACAAATTCTCAAAAAAATTCGTAAATTTTATCATGAATTATCAAATACAATATACACTATTATCTTTTATGTTTGATATTTATTGTATTTTAAAATTATATAATATCTAAAATTATAATAAAATATAATATTATTATAGAATAATAATATTTTAATAATAGTCATGATACTATATTTAAAATATATTTTTCGGCGATCGAACCGTACGAATGTCAAAATATATTTAATTTAATGATATTCCAAATTTTCGAAAAATAAAAAATCAATTTGATTGGTGATAGTAGTAGATCACTACTATAACGACTAGTACTTGTAACTAGTGCTATGTAGCATATTATTGTTTCTATTTTTTAAAAAACATTTATCGACGATCCAACCGTACGGATGTCAATATATATCTAAAATAATGATATTCCCAAATTTTCAAAAAATAAAATATTAATTTGGTTGGAAATCTTAGTAGAACACTACTATATTGTCTAGAACTCGTAACTAGTGCTTGGTCCCATATTATTGTTTCTATTTTTTAAAAACATTTATCGACGATCCAACCGTACGGATGTCAATATATATCTAAAATAATGATATTCCCAAATTTTCAAAAAATAAAATATTAATTTGGTTGGAAATCTTAGTAGAACACTACTATATTGTCTAGAACTCGTAACTAGTGCTTGGTCCCATATTATTGTTTCTATTTTTTAAAAACATTTATCGACGATCCAACCGTACGGATGTCAATATATATCTAAAATAATGATATTCCCAAATTTTTAAAAAATAAAAAATTAATTTGGTTGGAAATCTTAGTAGAACACTACTATATTGTCTAGAACTCGTAACTAGTGCTTTGTCACAGATTATTGTTTCTATTTTTTAAAAAACATTTATCGACGATCCAACCGTACGGATGTCTATATATATCTAAAATAATGATATTCCCAAATTTTTAAAAAATAAAAAATTAATTTGGTTGGAAATCTTAGTAGAACACTACTATATTGTCTAGAACTCGTAACTAGTGCTTTGTCACAGATTATTGTTTCTATTTTTTAAAAAACATTTATCGACGATCCAACCGTACGAATGTCTATATATATCTAAAATAATGAAATTTCCAAATTTTTAAAAAATAAAAAATTAATTTGGTTGGAAATCTTAGTAGAACACTACTATATTGTCTAGAACTCGTAACTAGTGCTTTGTCACAGATTATTGTTTCTATTTTTTAAAAAACATTTATCGACGATCCAACCGTACAGATGTCAATATATATCTAAAATAATGATATTCCCAAATTTTTAAAAAATAAAAAATTAATTTGGTTGGAAATCTTAGTAGAACACTACTATATTGTCTAGAACTCGTAACTAGTGCTTTGTCACAGATTATTGTTTCTATTTTTTAAAAAACATTTATCGACGATCCAACCATACGGATGTCTATATATATCTAAAATAATGAAATTCCCAAATTTTTAAAAAATAAAAAATTAATTTGGTTGGAAATCTTAGTAGAACACTACTATATTGTCTAGAACTCGTAACTAGTGCTCTATCACATATTATTGTTTCTATTTTTTTAAATATATTTATCGACGTTCCAATCGCACGGATGTCAATATATATCTAATTTAAAGATATTCCCAAATTTTCAAAAAATAAAAAATTAATTTAATTGGACTAATAAAAGATTTTAAAAAATTAAATGCTAACTTACGACGGAATTCCGTCGTAATAACTTACGACGGTTTTGTTGTTTCCGTCGTAAGTTGGATGCGAAAACGACATCGTTACGTCATCATTAAAATTAATTCATTATGCCTTTAAATTTAATTGACCGAACTTACGACGAATTTCCGTTCCGTCGTAATAACTTACGACGGTTTTATTGTTTCGTCGTAAGTTGGTCGCGAAAAAGACAACTTACGACGAATTTACGTTCCGTCGTAATAACTTACGACGGTTTTGTTGTTTCCGTCGTAAGTTGGGCGCGAAAAAAAAACCGTCGTAAGTTTGCCGTCGTAAATGGCCAGATTTCTTGTAGTGATATACATAATTTAATTATGCAAAATCCATGTGGGGTTTTCCATTATGAAAATAGGGTATATTATGAAATTTTAATTGTTTAAGATAAGGTATGTTGAACCGTAATTAAAAAATTGTTGAATAAATATATTATATAATTCTTAATTGTCCTCTAGTACCAAATTAATTAGGGTATATAAATATAAAATAATATTAATTTAACATCGTTTTCTTAATTACATCATTGTAAATTATTTTATATATTGGATTTAACACAAGTATAATTATTATTCAACAGATGATGTTGAACTCAAGTTACATATATGTTGTGCACACGTTTAAAAAAACAATTTTTTCGTAAAAAAATGTTGCAAATATTTTTCTAACAATTATAAAATGTTATAAATATGTTTTCGTTTTCAATTATATGTGATTCAATAAAATTTTAATTATTATTTAATTAATGATGTTAAATCGAAGTTATACATATATTGATCAAAAAAAATTGCAAATTTATATTTAAAAAAGTTTTTACAGAATTTAGCCCTTTAAATATATGTAAGAAAACAAGACTAGTTAGGACGTGATACTATAATATAAGCATAAGGGAGAAATAGATGCTCAGATCTAAGATGCTCTCTCTTCCAGCTTCTTCATGTCTCTTTCCGGTTCACCGTTGACCGCCATCTTATCTTTCTCAACTACTATACTGTCTACACGCTCCTCCTTTTCTTGCTCTTCTCTTTTTCTTCGTCCTTTTCGTACTGTTTTCATTCTCGATCTGTTCTCATGGGTTCGCACAATTCCGAGCACGCTGGATCCATGGATTCCGATGAGTTTTCAAACTTAATCGGTCACAACTATATAGCCCCTTTGTTACCTGCTTTTAACTTGCATCCCCAGCTTCACTTAGATGCTGATTATGTTATGGGGGAGCCTCTCTCTCCTGCTGCCCAACAAAGAATGCGAGATCAGATTCAGCTCATTCTTAATGATGGAACTAAGCTGCCTACTAGTGGTCCTACCATTGCAGCCTCCTCTAAATCTAGCCACGATCTTTCAACTCGTTCGCCTCATGAGGTCAACTCATTGCAAGTAAAAGAGGGTGATATTCAAGTGCCTCATTTGGAGGAAGGTGAGATTGGTACTGATGAACCTAAGCTCGCAAGGAAGACAGTTACTTGGAGCAACATTGTTACAAGGAATTTGGTTAATGAGGAACCTGCAGATGGGAAAGCAGATATTAGCTATAATGAAGATGGCACTGCCACAGTTAAAATTTCTGATGAATTCTTTGTGAGAGCGCAAAAGCAATGGGAAACGAGCATAATTGGATATTTCATTGGAGGATCTTTCACTTTTAAATACATCAGGGAGCAAGCCAAGAGATTTTGGCGAAACCGTGGTTTAACAGGGGTTTATTACAATTCTAAACGTTACTATACCTTTAGGTTTGCCACTCTAGAGGAGAAAAACACAGCTTTAAGCTTGAATACAATTCAAATGGGGGAAAAACTTTGTATTTGATGCCTTGGACTCATGGCAGCAAATTCAAATGCAATGTTATTGATAAGGTGCCTTGCTGGATACGTTTGGTGGATGTTCCTGATATTTTATGGTTCAAGGAAGCTCTGAGTTCGATCGCTTAAATAGTGGGACAACCACTGAAATTTGATGCAGCCACAGCACGGTTTGAACCACTAAAGTACACTGGGATTCAAGTTGACCTTGCATACTCTGCTTCGCGACCTGATTTTGTTAGAGTTCCAATGCCAAACTCAACTGAAGAAGTGAAAATTGAAATCCAATATGGTGAGTTACCTTACTCTTGTAGTCTTTGTCAAGCTTTTGGTCATTCTTTGGCCAGGTGTAATAATAATCCAGAAAGAGTAAGTAAAAAACCGAGAAGAGATCAGAACTCTACTCGTAGGGATGGTGTCTCTGGTTCGTCTAAGCCCCTGTTTCAGCTTTTAAGAATGACTACTTAAATAGCATGGAGATGGTTCCTTACACCATTGGCAAATTCTGTGGATGTGATGTAGTTATGGACGAAGATGCCATTTTAGAGGAGCTGGATAAAGAGGGTGGTATGCTAGAAAAGGATATTGAAAACTCTGAATTGAATAAAGGGGATGACAATCTTGAAGAATTTGATAGAATATCAGTTAACTTAGATCAAACGTACGGGGACCATCAGGCTGACGATGTGCTGCCTATTGCTACTGAAAATGGACTTGGGGTTATCACCAATTTTGTTGTAGATTTTACTGATACAAGTTACAAGTCTCCAGGAAAACATAGGAAACGTGGCCAAACTCCAATCCGATCAATGGTTCCTAGTAAATCATCAATAGCTAATAGCAAGAAAAAACTCTTTGATGAAGAAGGTTTTACCCACGTTCCATACAAGAGAATCAGCAGGTTGGCTGGTACGCCAACAACCCTCCATCGTCTTGAATGAATTTCTCAGTGTGGAATGTTAGAGGCCTCAATAAGAGTACCCATCAGGATGAGGTAGTTCATTTTATTTCCAATAATAAAATTACTTTTATGTGTTTAGTAGAAACCAAAGTTAGAGTTCAAAATTCGGTTGCTATCTCCAATCGAATTAACAAGAAGTGGAATTGGCTTTTTAATTATGATGAGCATGAGTACGGTCGTATTTGGGTTGGTTGGGACCCTTCAGTCTGGTCAGTTATTGCGCTATCGAAGTCTTCTCAGCAAGTCACTTGTTCAGTTACTTTTCTGGAGAAACAAATTGCTTTCTATGTAACGTTTGTTTATGCCTTGAACAAACCTCACGAGAGAGAACCACTGTGGGCAGACATTGAGCGTCTTCATCAGTTTATCACTGGTCCATGGTGTTTAAATGGCGACTTTAATTGCATTCTTTCTTTAAATGAGGTGAAAGGGGGGCGTGAACCTTGGACGTCTGGAATGCAATCTTTTCTTGATTGTGTTTCTAACTCCGCTCTTGGTCACATTAAAACTGTTGGCCCTTTATTTACTTGGACTAATAAAAGGTTTGATATTATTAAAAAAAGATTGGATCGAATGTTGGGAAACATGGACTGGTTTAATGTTTTTAGCGAAGCTTCAGTCATGGTGCATAATAGAGGAATTATGGATCATTGCCCGCTTACTTGCTCAATTCCTTTGCAGCTAGAGAAAATCTCCAAGCCTTTCCAGTTCTTCAACTTCATGATTGACACTGAAGGATTTCAGGAAGCAGTTTCAAAGGCTTGGGAAAGTTGTTGGTTCGGGGACCCGATGGCTGTTTTATTTCGTAAGCTTAAAGAAGTTAAAAAATCTTTAATTTCCCTTAACAAGAAGCATGGTGATGTTCACAACAATGTTGTTTTGGCTCGTGCCGCTTTGAAGGATTTACAAGACCAGTTATTCTTGGAATGCGATAATCAAAACCTGTTATTGTTAGAGTCTCAGGCTTATGGGAATCTGGAAAAGGTTCTTCTCGAAGAGGAACGCTTTTTACTTTAAAAATCAAGGGTAAACTGGCTTCAAGTTGGGGATGGTAATAACTGATTCTTTTTCAACAAAACAAAGGCTAATTGGAATATTAATAAGATGTTGGTTATTAAAAACATTGATGGAGATTTGGTTTCAGGTCACAACAATGTCTCGAAGGTTGCAGTTGATTATTTTTCTACCACCCTGGGCACCTCTGTTGACATGCAATCCTGTGATTTTGATAGTTTTGACACTGCATCATTTTCCTCTGTTCAAGCTACTTTACTCGAAGCTCCTGTCAACAATGACCTAATTCTAGCAACTCTAAAGAATATGAAAAGGAATAAAGCCCCTGGGCAAGACGGTTTTACTGTTGAATTTTATTTGGCAGCTTGGGACATAGTTGGTACAACATTCTGTGATGCAGTCAAGAGTTTTTTTGAAGATGTGTCTTTATTCAAGCCAATTAATGCTACTAGTATTGCATTAATTCCAAAGGTTTCCACCCTCGCTTCTATGTTAGATTATCGCCCTATTTCTCTTTGCCCTATTCCTTACAAATGTATTGCAAAAATACTTGCATCTCGGCTCAAAGTGGTCATGCCCAGTATCATTGACATCTCACAATCTGCTTTCATTCCGGGACGCAATATTTCTGACAATATTCTCATGGCTCAAGAAATTTTTCGAGGTTATCATAGAGATAGTGGTGTTCCAAAGTGTGCTTTGAAGCTTGATCTCCATAAGGCGTTCGATTTGTTGAATTGGAACTTCATTTTAGGTGCTTTGCGTAAGTTGAAGTTCCCAAATAAATTCATAAATTGGATCCATCTATGCATCTCTACAACCACTTTCTCTGTCAAGGTTAATGGATCCTTGTGTGGTTTTTTTGAAGGAAAAAAGGGAATCCAGCAAGGGGATCTTATCTCTCCCTATATCTTTTCGATTGCTATGACTATTTTGTATTCAATGCTTGCCAAGTCTCCCCCTAATTTTAAATTCCATTGGAAGTGCAAAGAGCTGAAACTTACGTACCTTCTTTATGCCGATGATGTGTTGCTATTTTCAAATGGTGATAGGGACTCTGTTACTCACCTCATGAACTGCATTTCTCGTTTCTCCTCTTCTAGTGGTTTAATTCCAAGCATTGCTAAGAGCACAGTCTTTTTCGGAAATTGTGATGCTGATTTTGTGAGATGGTTCGATTCCTCGTATGGTATACCGCATGGAAATCTCCCTCTTCGTTTTCTAGGGGTTCCCTTAATCTCAACTAGATTAAGCCACAATGACTGTCTACCTCTTCTAGAAAGAATTACTAACAGGATTTCTTGCTGCACCACTATGTTGCTTTCTTTTGCAGGTCGTGTGCAACTTATTAAGTCCGTTCTCACAGCTGTTCAATCTTTTTGGACTAATCACTTTGTTCTTCCTAGCTCTGTTCATGGTAGACTCAAATCAATTTTTACTAGTTTCTTATGGAAAGGTGATGCCATTTCTCGAGGAGGAGCTAAGGTTAGCTGGGACACAATTTGCTTGCAAATTGGAGAAGGTGGCCTGGGTCTTAAGAATTCTAAGCATTGGAATCAAGCTCAAATCTTACACCACTTATGCCGTATAGTTTGTAAGAGCAACGCCTTGTGGCCTGTGTGGGTTAATTCTACTTTGTTAAAAAAGAATCATTTCTGGAATATGCATATGCCCAATGACTGTTCATGGATTGTTCGTAACGTGCTCAGGTTACATCCTATGGCACTTCAATACATGGTTTTTAAAATTGGAAATGGCATGAACACTTCTCTTTGGTTCGACCCTTGGTGGAATGCTAAGTGCCTGGCTGCAAGCAAGCATGATCCTATTATTGCTCAAGCAAATGGTACTTCTGATGCCTCTGTAAACTCTTTGATCAATACTGGAGCGTGGGTTCTACCTCAACCATCGAACAGGATTCATCACCTCAACCCAGGATTGGCTAACCTGTTTCAGCAGTTCAGCTATCCTTCATTTGATCTTAATGTTGCTGATCTAATCCTTTGGAATAGCTTGCCTCTACGGAAACTAAAGACCTGGGATATTTGGGATTCCATTAGAGTTTCTTCTCCTACAGTTGCTTGGAGTACTTGTATTTGGCATAGGCTTAGGGTGCTTCGGTATGCTCACCATGAGTGGATTCTTTGCCATGGTCATCTTCCCACTATGCAGAGACTTTTTTCTTTCGGTCTGGATGTTTCACAACAATGTTTTTTATGTATTGCGGGTTCTGATTCCCACCTGTTCGTAGAGTGCCCTTACAGTAGGTTTATTCTTTCGAAACTGGCCGGTCTGCTTAAGGTCGATTTTGACGGTACATCGTGGCATGAAGTCTTGATATCTCTGGGATGCATAGTTGATATCTTTCATCGTAATATGGCCTTTCTTGTGGCGCAGATTTTCTCATACCATGTTTGGAGAGAAAGGAACGCAAGGTTGCATGATTCAGGCGTTTCCGGTCCAAACAAGCTTATCAAGGGTATTATGATGGATCTTAAAGCTAGGCTTATTGGTTCGAAATGGTTTATTAAACATGCTAATTTAGATTTGTATAGGTGGCTATATATTTGATTTGCTAGGGTTTTTTGCCTTGTGTTTTTTCCTTTCTCCAACCTGGCCTTCTAGCTGGGTTGTAGCTTGCTCTCTCTTTGCCATGGCTTAGAGCAAGGGTGTATCCCTTTTTTCTTTTATATATAAAATCTAATTTAGCGGAAAAAAAAGACTAGTTAGGACGTAATATTAATAACTTAAACATGGGTTGCAAAACTGAATTAAGCAGCTACCAAATCACAACAACAGACTTAATTAAAACCCTAATCACAAACAAGTACATATGCATTATTAATTAGGTGGAAAATAGTAAAATAGTTACGCCAAATATATTGTAAGAATCCTAATTTTTGGTAATATTTTAAAATTTAATGAAGTATGATATTAAGGATGATGGACACTTTGGAGCCACCAATGACATATAGTGGATTTTAATTTTCCGAGTATTAAATTTCGTGGCATAAGATGTGTGAGCAAAAAGGAAGGTTATTGAAAGCAGGAAATCCACTTCTATTAAATTACATAAAATCTTGGGACTTTGAAGATTATTAGAGTATCAAAAGATTTTAAAAGCCTAAGACAAGGAGTTACAGATATTTAAGGGAATTACACAATTAAGTACTTAAGGAATTACGAAGGAAATCTCTACGCGACAAAATGTTATTACGAGGAGTTTATTTAAGATACGTTATGGATTAAGGATTAAGTGACAAACATTGGTGGAGAAATAAAATAAGGGAGATATTACATGCAATTATCAAGCAAGTAGCTAGTTAGAAAAGCAAACTAGTAATGTAAAAAGCAAAAAGCAAAAAGTTATGCACCATGCTTTAGGAGACATGGAAGTATGGTCTAACCTAGTAGGCTATCACTAGACTTGCAACATGTGACTTATACACATATAACAACACATATCAATAATACATCTCACATCATTCAAACCAAACAAAACAAAACATTTCTCTCTCCCTTTTCTTCATTTTCGGCCAGGACAGAGAGGGGAGATTCAAACAGCCATAGCGCCTTCATTTCTCATCCAAATATTGCGTTCTATAGCTTTTTGGAAAGGTATTGAGATGATCTACAACTATTATTTAGGTGCCTCATCCAGAAAAGTAAGGTAAGGACCTCGTTTTTCCAGTTCTTTCAGCTGGGGTATATTGACTCCGAAAATTTCTAAGGTTTGTTCTTGATGTTCTTGTTAGTTTAAGGTTATTAAGGATAGATCAAGCTTCTCCAAGGGTTAAAAAGCTCATACAAGGTCACTAGAGACTCAAGGAAGGTATAAATATCTCTCAACCCTTAGCCATGACAAGTTTATAGTTTATATTGTTAGATCTATAAGTATTGGAGTGAATCTTGATGGTTTGAGCTTTAGATGATGAAATCTTGAAGTTTTATGCTTGTTGTTGTAATAATAAGGCATGTGATTAGAGTATGTAGTCTCATGTATGTTATAGAGATGAATCTTGGTGGAGTTAATGGTTGTAAAGAGAGTATTGTGTTATTGTCAAGTGTTGAAGTTGATAAGATGCTTGTTGTAAATTCTGGGAGCATGTACTGTCTTGTAGGAGGGTTTTGAACCCCTTAAACTTGTCTCCTTAAGACCCAATACATATGGTTAGAAAGGTATTTGAATGTAGTTTCTAGAAATATAAGGCTCACACCCAGGAGATGTGTAGATTTTGAGTTATGGCTGGATTAGTGCAGTGTGGTTCTGGAATTCGGACTGCACTGTGTTGTCCACTTGTGAACTGAGTTAGGACCCCTTAAAATTATGAAAATGTTATGGAAATTTGAGGATATACAGATTAAACAAGTGGAAAGGCTGTACAAAAAGAATTGGATTAAAATATGTATTTTTCAATTTTATAAAAATGTTAGAGCGAGGTGTGCGCAAGTGAAAAACCACTTAGGGGATTTGTTTAAAGTAGTTTTAAGAATATTTACTTGAGTTTCGAGTTTGAGGAATAGATTTGAGTCGAATGGGTAACGGAAGTGATAATGTGACGACATGGTCATATGAGAGGGTTAGTGGTCACAAGTGGAGTCGTTAAGTTGGTCTTACGATTTTTAAAACCTTATGATTAAGTAGCGTTGTTAAGGTACTAACGTACAAATATTGATTATGTATAGATTTCCATTCCACTTCGCGAGCCGACCACCCCAACCTCACCAAGGCAAGTTTTCCAACCCTAAGTATTTATTTTCAAAAGATTATATTCTTGATTTTACCTATGCAAGTTTACTTTTCAAAACTTATACATATACAAGGATTTTCACTGTTGTGTTTGTAGTTTTCAATTATATCAAATGCTATTTTTATCGAAGTATTGATGCAATTGAGATTGTATAAGTACATATATGCTTGTACCCCTTGAACTTAGATTAAAATGTTTTCTTCGGACAACGACTCTAGTAATAGAGGTCGTAGCGGTCCGTATATACCTATTGACCGGGGAGCGGTATATTATTATATCGTATCTAGATTGCGAAAACCCGAAGGGTCATTCGGGAAGTATCATATACTCAAGTATTATATTCATATCTCCGTAAATACTCGAAACCCTATCTTGGATTAAAAGTTTATTTTATTAAAATAATTATTTTATTAATTATTAATATTAAATCTTAAAATATCATTTAATAATTATTGTTCACTATTTTAAAAACAAGGTTAATCCAAGATACCTTTTTAATACTTTCAAACTCGAACTTTTTCGAACTCAAAACATTTTTAAAAACCCCCGGTCAGGTTCCGCTTCTTGTATGATTTCAAGAATTATCGGTCGACTGATGTCGAACCACAACTACTCTATTTTCAATCAAAATCAAGTTTTTAAAAGAAAAAGAAAAAGGGACTCTGGCAGGTGTGGGAACCGTTGACGAACGATTCCCGGGATGTGTAAGCGGCCGTGAGCCAGGCGGTCCATCACTTATTATTCCGGCCCAGGTGTTGCCGAAGGATGATTACGGATGTAGTTTTCATCGAGGGTGATTACGGATGTAGTTTTCACTCGGGGATAGTTACGGATGTAGTTTCTATCCTTCTACTAGTAGAGAAGACCCGCGGATTATTGGACTTGGATGTGACGACTGATCATCGTCAATCCCTGTCAGGTTTTATGTTTTCTTCCAGTCCCATCCTCCACTTTGGAAAAATACTCAAACACTGCTTCTTGGGCATAAGTGCCAAGTTGCCGATAGTGTGGTTTTTGATAAGAAAAATATTGACATCGTGCAGTATCTAGAACTGCAAGATTTTCTATAGAGATTGGCACGTGTTAGTGCACTCTTGCAATTATTTCAAAGAATTAAATGTTTTTGAATGAGAAACCTTCTAAGCTAATGGAAGGAAAGAGGTTTTGCATCAATGCATTCCCTGTACATTATGTTAACCGTAGAGTGTTTTGCCGAAACTGATATACTCATACGTGTATATTTTCAAACTTGAGATATATTGAAATGAGAACCTTATAAAGGATTCATATGTTATTCTTAAAGCTCCTTAGTGAGTATAAATGTTTTATTCAAACTCAGACATATATATTGTCGAGTTATGTTTTGTAATCTGAGATATATACCCATACAGTTGGGAACATTTTCAAAATAAACCACTTTATTATTTTTTAAAATGGTGAACTTGCTGAGCATTATGTAGCTCATTCTTGCTTTATAAAAACTTTTCAGAAAGAGAAGAATTTGGTCGGTTAACTCCGCACCAGCAGAAGAGGAGTAGGAGATTTACCCCGGAGATGATTTAGTTCCTGAAAAATACTACAGAGTATGTCTGATAGGTTTTCAACTGTAATAGTAAGACTTGTCTTCAAGTGTAGTTGTATAAGTGGAAGTGCGTAAGATTCCGGATTGTACAGATGAATTGTAATATTTAGTGTTACTTTTGATTATCGTTTCTGAGGCTCTAACTTGTATGTGCGTAAGATTGAGGTCTGGATGGATGTATTGTTGAGTTGTAAAGCTAATACAGGTATGATATGGCTGGATGGTGATGTGACGACCTGAATCTCTGACCTCGGATTTGGGGGCGTCACAGAAATGGTATCAGAGCGATAAGTTACAGTACTCGGAAACGAGAGTGTTGAGAGTTAAGTCTAAGTCGGAGAATGACATAAGAGATCGTAGTAAACTTATCATTGGACTACCGGAAGAGGTACCGGTGAGTAGAATGGACTGGAGTGTTTACTGGAGGTATTATACTAGGGTCGATAGAATCCTTAGAGACCTTCAGAATGATGAATAGAGGTTTGAGAGTCGTACATGACCTATCATATGTAATGATATAGGAAGCATAGCAAAATCTCAAGAGCAGCTGAGATAGAGGCGATATTGCCAATATGATCTGATGACTAGGCTTGCATAAATTTTGTGGCCCATATTCCTCCACAATTTAGGAGGCAGCATTTTAAGAATCAAGAAGTTTAGACTTCCCTACATAATTAAGGGTACTTAGTACTTGGAATGATGACAGCCTTTTACTTTGGCTATAAATCCGATTATTGATAAGTAACGGGTTTACCTGAAAGGTGGTTACTATGCCGTTGTCGATTTCATTACCCTTGATGGCAAATTTTACATGTGTTATACGAGAATGTTATCATAAGACGAGCGTGCTAGATGATTCCGCGCATGGTTCGGGCGCTAGAGCATGGTAGTTCAACTTAGAGAACAAACAAGTAGAATTAACAAAGGGACTCAAGTGAAGTTGAATATGGTTTCATCGAGCGATACAGTGATCTCAGAGTCTACCAAAAGAAAAGACCAATGGGTCTAGAGTGGGATCCTTTGATAAAGATTTTATCAGGGACTATATATGTATTGTTGACCTCAATATTTTTGGTATATGTTCACATGCACACACCCGCCACTGAACCTATGGACTGCACTGAGATCCCTGAGAGATCTCTTTGATCTGTTCCCAGGGGGAACTGGCCACTCGTGATTCTTGTCGGAAGGCATGAAGTAGGACCCTATGGACTTAGCAGGTGTCCCCGGAATGATGTGAAGCTTGGTCTTCAAGATAAAGCACGAAGATGACAGATATATTTGTGAAACCCTAACTCGATAAATGACTTTAAGATGATGATTGAGAGACGTACTAGTTGGTGTCTTGTATTACAAAGACGAAGAGATGGAGTTACCCTCATAATGGTGATAATGAGATGCACGAATAATTATTAACTTATTTTGGCAACTACCGGCTGGTGCACTACTTCATTTTAAACTGTTCACTAACCATGTTACCTCGATTAGTTTATATCAGGTAACCCTTCTAGCCTTCTACTTCAAAATTGTGGAATAACCACCAGTGATATACTTTCTCTAAACCGGGACTCATCCAAAGTATCTTATTTGATCCCCGAGTATTCTATTTGAAGTTTAGAATTATTTCGTTCTGCTCATGACTATTTACACTTCCTTTCAATTATCCAAGGAATGTTCAACAATTGTTTCCTTAATTAATCAATGAATATTCCTAAACGAATATTGATATTTGACTACTTCTTTCATACTTACACTCTTCAGTCGAGCCCATAAATATTTATCAACTTGTTGAGAACAGGGATGGTTTAACATCCAGATATTCCTCATGAATCCTTTCTTCTATTCAAAATGAGATTGTGCGTCGTACATTGAAATCATAGTAAGGATATCATTTTGATACTAGTATTCTGAATTTCATTCTACTGTAAGATCTGATAAAGCATGTGTACGGAGGCACCCTTGAGTGGACCGTTTCACTGATAAGTAATATTTGATGAGAGGTTATCGATTGTTTCGATACCTAGAACATTCTCTTCATATTTTATAGTTTTCTTTTTTTCAAACTTAATAACTTCTTATTTCCATTCGTTGTCCGAGTAGCCTAAATTTTCTTCAGTGGCTACGATGTTGAAATTCCGTTCTAGCCAATTGAAACTGGCTAGTCAATATGTCAATATGAATGACTAGTTGATTGTTCTAACTAGTCAAAATTGTAATGTTGTGAAGAACACCTAGCTAATTGTCCTAGCTAGTGGTGATGTCTCAAACAGGCGAACTAGCAAATTTTGTCTAGCTAGTTGCTAGTGTTTCTTGAAAAGGACTAGTTATTGTTTCACTGGTCCAACTCCTAATTTAATTCATTCAGCAATTACGCAATGCATTTTGCATGTGGTAAAGTATGATGATGAAAGTTTTGACGAATGACTTGATTGAGACCTAGTGAGGTCGTCCACTCAACTTGAATTCTACACATCTTTGTATCAGACTTTATGTCACTTGAATATTCTGTTCTTTCATTCATATAATGAAGATTCATTTGAAACCATAGATTACTTGAATGATAAACTGCTTCATTTTTTTTATCATCACATAGTAGAATTTCTTTCAATCGGTTGACCTTTATCAATGGGACTTTTTAGATCCTCTATTTTTCAAGAGGAAAAGTATTCCCCAGATGTAAGAATTGTAAAAAGACCATCTTTATGACTTTTGTATCCAACAATCATTGCCCTCGTGCAACATTCTCTATGATATCACATTACCAAATTTTCAGGACATGAAGGAATAAACCTTGTTGTATTCTTTTTGTCCATCCTTACATCTCCGAAAATCGAGACTCCTAGTATTTGGAACCATCAACATCCTTGGAACATCCAATGTGGAATTCTTATTGAAATTATCTATTGGACCTTGTTATTTTAAAACCATTCCTTTCAAAAGTGATTACTCAAAGGTGAACGGGAGGTACAATTGTGAACCGTTGCACCAATATGAGATCAAAAACCAAATGTTGTAATTGTGCAGCCAGAGCGTTATGCCGAGTGATTATTTAAAGTAGGAATAACATGTCGGGGCATACCACAAGGACCTTTAATATTAGTGTGAGGAAGGTTATAAGAAATTATGAGGTGGTTGGGAGCACGCCCCTACCAACCGTCATCAGGATGTTATATTAATGAATTCTGGAGTTACCAAGCCTTTTCCTGATCCAAGAAATGCAAATCGACTGCGATGTAAGACATATCCTTAGAGGAAACTAACATGGAAGTGAGATGGACAAGAAAGGAAGAAATATTGTGGCAAGAATGTGAAGCTTTACTTAGCTTAAAGGGATTAATGCACATAGAGAGACATAAAGTTTAAAAGGCCCTAATAGCAAATGGATGCATGGATATATCCCAATGATCCTTCGAGATTACCACCTAATCAAGTTTATTGGGAATCGCAGCAGCATGCAGGCCTCAGGCTGATTGGCACCAGTTGTGAAAGAGGACGAGCGTATGACATCTTACATATACCATCGAGAACTGATACCCTTATCGGAAATGGAGGAATTGTTGACTAGTTAAAATGTGTAGTTGTTTTTCAAAGATAAGGTTGAAGAGAAGGTTTCACCAACTCAAGATCGATCTCTGTATTGCACCAAAGTCGGCATTTCACACTAATATAAACGTTATAAAATTATGGTAGTATCGTTTGAGTGGATTAATGAGTCAGAAGCCTTTATTGATTAATGAACAAAGTTTTGGAATGAAATGAGATATTAGCAACAACCTCGTTGTTAGCTATACTTGATGATAAAAAGGATGACTTTGAGAGTCACGATGATGCATCTTTCAAGAGTTTAAGAGGTGTGCTGATGCAGTAGAAAGGGGATGATAGCCTATACTTCTAAACAACATAAAGGTTACGGGATGTGATATACTAACCGTGAGTCGGGGATTAGTCATGATAGCATTCACGCATAAAACGGAGACGTTAATCTTATAAGAAAAGTGTGAATTTTTTTTCCCACAAGTGCCTTAAGTATATCTTCATATTAGAACTAAACATAAGAAAGAGAAGGTGATGAAAGGGAGCAGGGAGTATAATGGAGAAATTTGTTATGACCCAAGAAAGGCCAGTGTGGTGGCCGATACTTATAGAAGGGATTATTCGAAATTGGAATTCAGTCAGTATTGACCAAGAAAATAGAGTATATACAATAAAGAATAATGTTAGAGGAAAATGACTAAATTATGGGGAAGGACAAAGATGTATAGAGAATTAAGAGAATGTTTGGCAGACAGGTATGAAGAATGGCATTGGCAAACTATTAAGTACAAACGTGACATGTCGAAAGCAGAATGATAGAGATCTAGTGGATTAATTCCGCCTGTAGAAAATCTTAAACGTGGACATAATTATAATGAATTTCATAAGTAGGTCGCCGAAGACCGAGCCAAGAGATGGCCCTAGTTGATTTATAATTGTTGGACCAAGTGATTTACCTACGAGAGACTTTCCATTTAGAAGAATATTCATTTATATACGGAAGAGATGGTGGTGCAATATAAAACTTCTGCAGCAATTACGTCAGATAAAGACTTAAGGTTAAACTTCGAATATTGAAGGTGCTTTCAAGTATATTTAACAAAGAGATTGAGCGTATGCACTAATTTGATCTGTAGCTGACGGACAGGGAAGAAGAATTATCCAGGCGGTCGAATTTATATTTAGTGTCGTGCTTTAGATTTCACGGGGCAGTTGAGAATAAAAACTTATCCATGAAATGAATGTTATTATCACGATCGTCACCATGCGAACGTAAGGACGTCTCTTGTAAAGCGTACTGCGATAGAAGAAGTTTCATTTTTCTTGCATTACGAAGAAGTCAATGAACGAGGGATATAGTAGCTGAACTGGTTCGACGTTACCGAAGACTATACAATATCCATAGCAAGTGGTAACGGCTGACGGGAGGCAACACATGCGTGCTAATCAAGCCAGGGAATATGAGGAATACCGTGCGTATTGACGTTGTCTCAGATTATAAAACACGACCACAAAGTATTCACGGGCCAGCGATACAAAGACTCAACACGAATACTATGAACAAGGTAGAAGTGTAACGTATAAGTAGTGGGATAGAAATTTTCATTCATAGAACAACCGATAAGGAATACAGGTCGAGGAGAGCATGCGTTGAGAAGCAACATTAAAGCGTTGGTGAGACTGCAATAGCCCTAATTTTCATGAATATTCGAACCTGGATGAAAATTAATTTTATGGGTGGATGAGAAATTTTTGCAATCACGATATGTACGAATTATTAAAGGAAGAATTCGAATTGATATTACGCCTTTACGGTGCAGACGAGTGTATGTAAAAGTCATTAGTTTTTACGAAACCCATTATTTCGAATGGTCAAATTTTATGAGATATCAAAGGAGTATGAGGTGGGAGACTTCGTGATGCTAAAGGTACCCCCCTGAAAAGGATTGATGCGGTTTGGTAAGAAAGGGAAGCTAAGTCCGAGGTTTATTGGACCTTTTGAGATTTTGAGGCGTATATCGGGAAGTGGACCTACGAGCTAGCCTTGCCCCCAAGCTTGTAGCAAGTTCATTATGTGTTTCACGTGTCTATGCTACGACCTTATCATACCGACTTTCGACATAGAGTATGACCAGGTAAACCTGCAACTAGACTTGACCTATGTGGAACAACCCGTGGAGATCATGGATAGGAAGGAGCAGGTGCTGAGGAATAAGGTTGTCAAACTAGTAAGAGTTTTGTGGGGGAACCAGAATGCCGAGGAATCAACCTGGGAGCTAGAAAGCGCAATGCGTGAAAAGTACCCCCAACTGTATTCAACCTGATTCCGGGACGGAATCCTTTTAAGGAGGGGAGGATGTAAGAATCCTAATTTTTGGTAATATTTTAAAATTTAATGAAGTATGATATTAAGGATGATGGACACTTTGGAGCCACCAATGACATATAGTGGATTTTAATTTTCCGAGTATTAAATTTCGTGGCATAAGATGTGTGAGCAAAAAGGAAGGTTATTGAAAGCAGGAAATCCACTTCTATTAAATTACATAAAATCTTGGGACTTTGAAGATTATTAGAGTATCAAAAGATTTTAAAAGCCTAAGACAAGGAGTTACAGATATTTAAGGGAATTACACAATTAAGTACTTAAGGAATTACGAAGGAAATCTCTACGCGACAAAATGTTATTACGAGGAGTTTATTTAAGATACGTTATGGATTAAGGATTAAGTGACAAACATTGGTGGAGAAATAAAATAAGGGAGATATTACATGCAATTATCAAGCAAGTAGCTAGTTAGAAAAGCAAACTAGTAATGTAAAAAGCAAAAAGCAAAAAGTTATGCACCATGCTTTAGGAGACATGGAAGTATGGTCTAACCTAGTAGGCTATCACTAGACTTGCAACATGTGACTTATACACATATAACAACACATATCAATAATACATCTCACATCATTCAAACCAAACAAAACAAAACATTTCTCTCTCCCTTTTCTTCATTTTCGGCCAGGACAGAGAGGGGAGATTCAAACAGCCATAGCGCCTTCATTTCTCATCCAAATATTGCGTTCTATAGCTTTTTGGAAAGGTATTGAGATGATCTACAACTATTATTTAGGTGCCTCATCCAGAAAAGTAAGGTAAGGACCTCGTTTTTCCAGTTCTTTCAGCTGGGGTATATTGACTCCGAAAATTTCTAAGTTTTGTTCTTGATGTTCTTGTTAGTTTAAGGTTATTAAGGATAGATCAAGCTTCTCCAAGGGTTAAAAAGCTCATACAAGGTCACTAGAGACTCAAGGAAGGTATAAATATCTCTCAACCCTTAGCCATGACAAGTTTATAGTTTATATTGTTAGATCTATAAGTATTGGAGTGAATCTTGATGGTTTGAGCTTTAGATGATGAAATCTTGAAGTTTTATGCTTGTTGTTGTAATAATAAGGCATGTGATTAGAGTATGTAGTCTCATGTATGTTATAGAGATGAATCTTGGTGGAGTTAATGGTTGTAAAGAGAGTATTGTGTTATTGTCAAGTGTTGAAGTTGATAAGATGCTTGTTGTAAATTCTGGGAGCATGTACTGTCTTGTAGGAGGGTTTTGAACCCCTTAAACTTGTCTCCTTAAGACCCAATACATATGGTTAGAAAGGTATTTGAATGTAGTTTCTAGAAATATAAGGCTCACACCCAGGAGATGTGTAGATTTTGAGTTATGGCTGGATTAGTGCAGTGTGGTTCTGGAATTCGGACTGCACTGTGTTGTCCACTTGTGAACTGAGTTAGGACCCCTTAAAATTATGAAAATGTTATGGAAATTTGAGGATATACAGATTAAACAAGTGGAAAGGCTGTACAAAAAGAATTGGATTAAAATATGTATTTTTCAATTTTATAAAAATGTTAGAGCGAGGTGTGCGCAAGTGAAAAACCACTTAGGGGATTTGTTTAAAGTAGTTTTAAGAATATTTACTTGAGTTTCGAGTTTGAGGAATAGATTTGAGTCGAATGGGTAACGGAAGTGATAATGTGACGACATGGTCATATGAGAGGGTTAGTGGTCACAAGTGGAGTCGTTAAGTTGGTCTTACGATTTTTAAAACCTTATGATTAAGTAGCGTTGTTAAGGTACTAACGTACAAATATTGATTATGTATAGATTTCCATTCCACTTCGCGAGCCGACCACCCCAACCTCACCAAGGCAAGTTTTCCAACCCTAAGTATTTATTTTCAAAAGATTATATTCTTGATTTTACCTATGCAAGTTTACTTTTCAAAACTTATACATATACAAGGATTTTCACTGTTGTGTTTGTAGTTTTCAATTATATCAAATGCTATTTTTATCGAAGTATTGATGCAATTGAGATTGTATAAGTACATATATGCTTGTACCCCTTGAACTTAGATTAAAATGTTTTCTTCGGACAACGACTCTAGTAATAGAGGTCGTAGCGGTCCGTATATACCTATTGACCGGGGAGCGGTATATTATTATATCGTATCTAGATTGCGAAAACCCGAAGGGTCATTCGGGAAGTATCATATACTCAAGTATTATATTCATATCTCCGTAAATACTCGAAACCCTATCTTGGATTAAAAGTTTATTTTATTAAAATAATTATTTTATTAATTATTAATATTAAATCTTAAAATATCATTTAATAATTATTGTTCACTATTTTAAAAACAAGGTTAATCCAAGATACCTTTTTAATACTTTCAAACTCGAACTTTTTCGAACTCAAAACATTTTTAAAAACCCCCGGTCAGGTTCCGCTTCTTGTATGATTTCAAGAATTATCGGTCGACTGATGTCGAACCACAACTACTCTGTTTTCAATCAAAATCAAGTTTTTAAAAGAAAAAGAAAAAGGGACTCTGGCAGGTGTGGGAACCGTTGACGAACGATTCCCGGGATGTGTAAGCGGCCGTGAGCCGGGCGGTCCATCACTTATTATTCCGGCCCAGGTGTTGCCGAAGGATGATTACGGATGTAGTTTTCATCGAGGGTGATTACGGATGTAGTTTTCACTCGGGGATAGTTACGGATGTAGTTTCTATCCTTCTACTAGTAGAGAAGACCCGCGGATTATTGGACTTGGATGTGACGACTGATCATCGTCAATCCCTGTCAAGTTTTATGTTTTCTTCCAGTCCCATCCTCCACTTTGGAAAAATACTCAAACACTGCTTCTTGGGCATAAGTGCCAAGTTGCCGATAGTGTGGTTTTTGATAAGAAAAATATTGACATCGTGCAGTATCTAGAACTGCAAGATTTTCTATAGAGATTGGCACGTGTTAGTGCACTCTTGCAATTATTTCAAAGAATGAAATGTTTTTGAATGAGAAACCTTCTAAGCTAATGGAAGGAAAGAGGTTTTGCATCAATGCATTCCCTGTACATTATGTTAACCGTAGAGTGTTTTGCCGAAACTGATATACTCATACGTGTATATTTTCAAACTTGAGATATATTGAAATGAGAACCTTATAAAGGATTCATATGTTATTCTTAAAGCTCCTTAGTGAGTATAAATGTTTTATTCAAACTCAGACATATATATTGTCGAGTTATGTTTTGTAATCTGAGATATATACCCATACAGTTGGGAACATTTTCAAAATAAACCACTTTATTATTTTTTAAAATGGTGAACTTGCTGAGCATTATGTAGCTCATTCTTGCTTTATAAAAACTTTTCAGAAAGAGAAGAATTTGGTCGGTTAACTCCGCACCAGCAGAAGAGGAGTAGGAGATTTACCCCGGAGATGATTTAGTTCCTGAAAAATACTACAGAGTATGTCTGATAGGTTTTCAACTGTAATAGTAAGACTTGTCTTCAAGTGTAGTTGTATAAGTGGAAGTGCGTAAGATTCCGGATTGTACAGATGAATTGTAATATTTAGTGTTACTTTTGATTATCGTTTCTGAGGCTCTAACTTGTATGTGCGTAAGATTGAGGTCTGGATGGATGTATTGTTGAGTTGTAAAGCTAATACAGGTATGATATGGCTGGATGGTGATGTGACGACCTGAATCTCTGACCTCGGATTTGGGGGCGTCACATATATGTTCGCCAAAATGCTAGGCAAATTTAGATGGTGTGCCTAGCTTCTTAGAGATATATATATATATAGTAATGGGCTAGGTGACCATTAATCTAAACATTGATAGAATATATTTAAACATAGTTTTTATGCAAAATTAATTTAAAACAAAATTATTTTTCCTACAAGTACATATGTAAATACCCTCGTTTTGTTAGCAAATAAAATGGGTAAATAACCCATTTCATGCATTAGTCTCAATTTTTTTAAAAAAAATTGCATTTTCACAATTTGACACTATAGTTTTTTTTTTATTTTGACCGTTTTTTTATCCATTCTCGCCTAAATCCGATTAAACACGATTTTTGTAAAAACCATTTAATGACCAATTAATAAGTTCTCTAAGCCGCTTTTTAGAATACTAGCTAGTTACACCTTAAGAAATTGTATTAAATATTTAATATTAACGAAAAGTAATTAGAAATATGAGAGGAAAATATGTATTTAAGTATTAAATAAAAACTTGAGCACACTCATTTATACTTATATTTAGATCACAAGTATAATTTAAATGGGGTTAAGAAAGTGAGGACGTAAAACTAATTAATACTGGGATCTGCAAGATAAAAGGGGAGAAGGCACTACAGGAGCCAATTACACAGCTGAGCAACTGGAGCACGTACCACAAAGAGTGGACTGAGGAGGCCAGGGTGCCTGAGGAGGAGGCATGCATGGTACCGGAATCCAAGGCTACTGGAGTTATGAAAATAGTGGAGGACCAGGAATCGATGAAGAGGCAAACCCTAGAGCTAATATTGGACCAAAGCCTAATATGAATATCAAGAGGGAAACGCTTTAAATGTTTGAAAATATAAATGAAAATAAAATTTACATGATTTAGATTTGCAAGAAGTCGAATGACCTATGTTACTAATTATCAGAATTAGCTAGTCTGCATACGCAACGTTGGTAATCAGTTTGTAAAATTTACAGAAGTTCATTATCTAATATAATAAATCAAAAACGTGTTCCTTGTTATATGTTTGTTACGATCCATCGTATATAACAGTTTATTTGACAAATCAAGAGCACAAATACAGACAATTAACTAAGGTTAAGAAAGTAAGCACACTATAAGAAACAGAGTCTTTTCCGACCGTCATAAATCCGACCAACTTTTTAGCTTACAGTTAGTATGGCCAGCAGTGGCGAAATCAGTACTCTGTAAAAACGGGAGGCATTTGCGTGTAATTAGCTGATGAATACCAAAAACAGTGGACGGAGGAGGCAGCGGAGAGATGCGCATACTGACAAGGGAAGACGAATCAACAGAGAAGGAAACCCTATACTATATTCAGATGAAGGGAGCGAAGTAGCAGCCTAATATAGTTTCTATTAACAAGGAAATTGTGTTTGGGAAGGATTGATTAAGATTTTATAAAAATGACGGCATTTAGTTATTAAAAATTAAAATTTGTATTTAAATCTTTTGATATTTAATAAGATTTTAATAAATTAATTAATTTTATTTATATGTAATGAAAAGTAAATTATTAAAAAATAATTAAAAATATTCAATTAAGATATTATAAAATCTTATATTGATGATGTTTATCTATTCAATAAAATGACAGATTTCTACAATATTCAAAATGATTTGCTTTGATATTTAAAAATCTGGAATAAATTTTAGAATATTCGTAAAGATTTTTGAGAATAATTATGTAAATTTTTTGGATTATGTATATATTTTAAATGTATTACAATCTTTTTATATCCATAAATTATTATTTATCTGTCATCCTCTCTATCTGCATATTCCATTAGATTAGCTACAATTATATACATGACCTTAATTTATAATTTTTTATTAAATAGATCCTAACTTACATATCTTTAAATGAGGGATGTTTATTGGTTGATTGGAGATTACAATTCACAAACTCAACCTCAATTTCAGAATCTGTCCAACGAGAATTATTTTGCTTCCCAACCTTGTTCGAAAGGGAAAGAAATTCTCATGAAAATTTGAGATTTTTGTTTTTTTCTTTAAATCAAAATTAATGAATTCTACAATGAGAATTTTTTTCTAATAAAATTAAATTTAATAAATCATGATATGTAAATTGATGTTTTAAAAAGTGAAAATCGGCATTAATGGATGAAGACACTGAATAACAATTAATCGGATAATCAAAAATTAACAAGGATAATTAATCTGAATTAATTTATATTAGTTTTATATATATATAAATAATAATATATGTTACTATAGACTTTGACAACTATTTAATTACTTTTGTCTACCTGACCCTTGTGGTCTGACATTATTTTGTAACCCATCTATACTACATTATGTTTCCTCGACTTAAGCCATAATTTTGCCCCTATTAAGATAATTTGTTTAAAGAACATTACCGGGTGGCATGTAGGTAATCATGAATTTTAGCATTAAAAATAATTCACCAAAAATTAGAAGCCATTTTATGACAAGGATTTGCTGCAAATATCAAATTAAAGTGAATTCTAAGGATAAAAGATCACTTTTTTTTTTTTCGCTAAATTAATATATATTAGAAAAAGGGGGGGATATACAAGGCAAATACCCATGATCTATGAAGCCATAGATATGCTATCTAAGGTCAATCTATGAAAACAGATTGAGGAAAGAAAGCCAGCAAAGCGAAAATCAAACTATTAAGTCTGGCCTGTTACAAACAATTTTGGAGAACCACAATGACGTAGCAAGCCTTGCTTTAGTGTCTGCAAGTATACCCTTCAGGAGGAGCTTCGGACCATAGACGCCTCTATTATGCTTTCTTGCGTTCCTTTCGCGCCAAATATAGTAGGTATAAATTTGAACCATTAGAAGAACCACCTTTCTTTTAGGCCCATCTTGGATAGCTAGGAGACTCTGCTGAAACTCTAGCCATGTATGTCCAGCAATGCCTAAGTTGAAAGAAGAGAGAGTCATAGATAGGACATATCTACTGTAAGTGCAGTGCAGAAATAGGTGAGTATCAGTCTCTCGACCTCCAACACACAGGAAGCAATGTTGATCAAGCACAATACCGAACCTAGCAAGGCGATTTAGAGTATTAATTCTGCCATGACTTAGCAGCCATTGGTGATGAGCATACCGTTCTATTTTAAGTTGATGCCAAACTGCTTGATGCCATAAAACTTGCTGGCCACGGTGTCTTAGCCCCTCCCAAATGTGCCATGTTTTAACCTTTCGACTGTCTGAACCGTTCCATAAGATCACATCACGAGAAGAGATGTTGAAGGCTGGAAATGTGAAGGTGTGCAGCCAGTTTGACAAAGCAGGGTCAACATGGTGATGCCTCTGGTTTTGTCTTGGTAAGCACCAAACCCCCGAACTGATGATGTCGTTTACCGTAGCCTTAGCATTCATGCTGCACTGAGAAATGATAAGGTCTGTTGCGTTACCTGCAAGGCATGAACCATTCCACCATGGATCAAACCAAAGCGATATTGTAGTGCCATCTCCAATCGAGTAGGTAATGAATTGAAGAGCCAAAGGTCGAAGCCTCAAAACCTTTTTCCAAATCCAGGAGCAATCTGAGGGGATACTCATAGTCCAAAAGTTCTTGCGTTTAAGGACTGTTCTATTGATCCAGTCAGCCCATAAAGAAGGAGCACGATTGATCACTTTAATCAAATGACGAATAATCTGAGCCTTGTTCCACTCAGATGTGTCCTTCAAACCTAACCCACCTTCATTTCTGGGTAAACATATAGTTTTCCATCCAACCTTTGCACCCCCCTTATCATTTGTATTACCTTTCCAGATAAATCTTGTGAGAATGGATTGGACTGAATCATGAATAGCATTAGGGAGAATGAAATGATTTGACCAAAAGGCTTGCATTGCAAACAAAACAGACTTTACTAATTGGACCCTTCCTGCGAAAGAAAGAAGCAAAACAGTCCATACCGAAATTCTAGAAGTTAATCTCTCTATTAGTGGCATACAGTCATTGACATAAAGTTGAGAAGAAATGAGTGGTACCCCTAAGAAGCGCACAGGAATACTGCCTCTAGGTATACCAAAGCATTCATCGAACCAGTTGACAGTTGTATTAGGGCAACCGCAAAAGAAACTTGTACTTTTCAAAGCACTCGGGACCAATCCACTTAACTGAGAAAATTTCCGAACAAAGTTCATAATGTGAGATATAGAGATTTGGTCCCCATGAGTAAAGAAGAGAACATCATCAGCGAAGAACAAATGTGTGAGATCCAAATCTTTACAACGCCAATGATGTTTAAACCCACTAGGTTTCTGCTTCAGCATTTGAGAAAGCATATTCATGCACAAGACAAAGATGTAAGGGGACATTGGATCACCTTGGCGGATGCCCCTGGTTCCTTTAAAGTAACCATGGATAGTTCCATTAAGCTTGACTGAGTACATGGCACCAGAAATGCATAGTTGAATCCAGTTGATAAAGCGAGGAGGGAATTTCATCTTTTGAAGGATAGCAAAAATGAACTCCCACCTAACAGAGTCAAACGCTTTGTGTAAATCTAGCTTTAGAGCACAGCGTGAAGGCCCCGATTCTCTGTCATAGCCACGAAATAACTCTTGGGCTAACAGAATGTTGTCCGAGATGTGTCTCCCCGGAATAAAAGCTGACTGAGCAATGTCAATGACACCAGGGAGAACAGATTTAAGACGAGTAGCAATGATCTTGGAGATACATTTGTAGGCAATGGTGCAGAGAGAGATGGGACGAAAATCATGCATGTGAGCAGGAGTTGCGACCTTTGGAATTAAGGCTATGTTGGTAGAGTTTACACCCTTGTGCATATTGAGGTTATTAAATAAGGATAGGACAGCATCGCAAAAGCATTCACCAATAATGTTCCAAGTTGCCAGGAAGAATTCCACGTTAAACCCATCAGGACCGGGGGCTTTGTTTTTTCCCATTTTCTTTACAGTTGCATAAATGAGTTCTCTGGAAACAGGAGATTCAAGGTTCACAGCCTGGGCTTCAGATATGGTTGGGCAAACAACATCATCAAGTAACAACCTATCATGAATTCAGTGTAGTAATTGACAGCAACTTTTGCACAGTTCCTTTGACCATGAAGCAATTCTCCCGATTGATTAAACAAAGCTAGAATTTTGCCACGGTTCCAGTTTGCTTTGCATTGATTATGGAAGAACCTGTTGTTACCGTCACCCTTTGATAACCATTTTACCCTGGACTTTTGAAGAAGGAGAGATTCCTCCTCCGAGAGGGCCTTATTCAAGTTTGTAATGAGGTTTGTTTCTCTAGCAAGCAGATCATCAGTAGGAGAAGTAACAAGGTTTTCCTGGACATTGGCTAAAGCCTCACGAGCCAGTTGAACATTTGAATGCAAGTTCCCATGTTTTTTGTTTAGATCAACTAAAGCAAGTTTGACTGCCTTTAACTTCCTGCATAGAATGGCCATTGGGTCTCCAAAGAAGATAGTAGAGTTCCATGCCTGGGAGACTGTCAAGTGGAAATCAGGGAGATCAATCATAAAGTTATAGAACTGAAAAGGCTTTCCGAAACGATCAAGATGCATAGGCACGGTCAAGAGCAAGGGATTGTGGTCCATAATGCCTCTATTCTTGACAAGAACATATCCTTCCGTGTGAGTATTGATCCAAGATCCATTGCCAACCACCCTATCAAGACGTTTGAGAATAAGATCCAAAGGACGTTTATTAGTCCAGGTAAAAAGATCTCCCACTGTCCTTACAGAACCAAGGCCAGCATTAAAGAGACATTCTTTAAAAGCTTGCATTCCAGGGGTCCAGTGCTCCCTACCTCCACGAACTTCATTTATACTGAGCATACAGTTGAAGTCCCCCAAACAGCACCAAGGCAAGTTGGTGGAGCTGAGAGAGATAAGATCTTCCCAAAGAGAGAGTCGATCAGGAGCCTCATTGTAAGCATAAACAAAAGTTGCCAAAAAGGTTATAGTTTTCTCGAGAAAAGTAACCTTACAAGTTACATGTTGAGCAGATTTTGATACCAAAGAAATACACCATATTGATGGGTCCCAACCCACCCAAACACGGCCATTGTGGTGATGATCATAATTAAAAAGCCATTTCCAGGATTTATTAATTTTCTTAGAAACCAACATAGAATTTCCTTCCTTAACTTTAGTTTCCATTAAGCCAATAAAGGATAGAGAATTTGCAGAAATGAAATTAATGAGCTCAGTTTGATGTGTGCTTTTATTCAAACCTCTAACGTTCCAGGAGGCGAAATTCATTGTATATGTTTGAGGGTTGTTGACATACCTGCCAACCTGGGGCTACGTTTGTATGAGACCTGTGTGAATCCGTCTTTATCAACCTCTTGACCTTTGACAAGAACTGCATTAGCCTTACCCTTTGGAGGTTTAGAGATGCCCGGTCTACTAGAAGTACTAAGATCAACAACCAAGGATAAAGTTGCTTCCTTTACTGGTGACTTCACTTTATTCCTTCGAGTAGTTGGGACAGTTGCTTGTTCTTCTTTGAACTCGTACAGTGGCTCAAATCCATTAGCGATGGCCAATGGTTCCATATCTTGTACCACACCAGCCTCATGATCTACATCATCTACATCTACACGATCTACATCCTCGTGGTTGATCAATGTGTCATCCTGCATAGCAATTTGTTGCAATGGAACTTTGTCAAACTCTTCCAGGTTGTCTGTATTTCCCAATTCATTTAGGATATCGTCCTCGTCCTTAACAACATCGCAACCACAAAACTGTCCTATGGTGTAAGGCACCATCTCCATATTGTTTAAAAATGTTGCTTTGGACGGTGCAACATGGTTCGAAGTTGGCGAAGAAGTGCCAGCATTTTGATTTTTATTCTCCCTCCGTGGTTTCTTGTTGACTCTGTCTGGATTGTTTATGCACCGGGCCAGTGAATGGCCAAAGGCTTCACATAAGCTGCAAGAGTAAGGCAACTGTGAGTACTGGACTTCAATTCGCTCCTGCTCCTCTACACCATCAACATTCAATACGCTAACCCATACAAAGTCAGGTCTTGGTGATGAGTAAGAGAGCTCAACTTGAACGTTTGCGTATTTCAATGGTTTAAACCTGGCCGTAGCATCATCGAATTTGAGAGGGCGTCCAACGACACGAGCAATTGAGGACAGGCTATTCTTTGACCAATGTGAATATGGAACATCAACTAATCGAATCCAGCAAGGAACCTTATCCACCACATTGCGTTTGAACTTTGAGCCTTCCATCCAAGGCATCAAATAAAAGTTTTTTCCACCAATCTGAACTGCATTGAGGTTTAGAGCCACATTCCTCTCTTCTATTGTGTTAAAGCGTAGGGTATAATAACCTTTTGAACTATAGAATACATCATTCAAACCTTTATTTTTCCAGATTTTCATGGCTTGTTCACGGACGAATTTGAATGAAAAATTCCCTCCGATGAAGTGGCCAATAATGCTTGTCTCCCATTTCTTTTGTGCTCGAACCATGAATTCTCGAGAGAATTTAATTGAGGCCGAACCATCCTCATGGTAGTTGATGATGGGTTCATCATCAAGTTCATGGGTAGGAAGTGGGTTTACAACATTTTTAACTAGAACAGAGCTCCAAGTTTCTTTGGCTTGATTGGTTTGTTGAGAATCCTTGCTATTGCTAGCTGCACCTACATTATGGGGTAGAGCCGCTGGTTGAGGGATGTCACTCTGCGTAGTAGTAGCTTGGTTTATTATGTTTTGAGCCAGTCCAGAGTTTACTTCTACCGGTGAGATAATCTTGCCATTAGAACCACCCTGAGAGGCTATCGACGATGCTGCAGCTGTAGGACCCGTTGCAATCTGTTCCGATCCATCATTAAGTATCAGTTGAGTTCGTTCCTGAACCCTCTGCAAAGTTTGTGGAGAGAGTGGTGGTCCCATTACATCAGCCGTGTTTAGAGAGTCAACATCTTCCTCAAAGTGAGGTCTAAAAGCAACAGGCCAAGCTGTTGCAGCGTAGTTGTGACCAATAAAGTGAGAGAATTCCTCAGAGTTCATAGATCCAGAATTTTCCGAGTTGACAGAACCCATCAGAGGTAGATCGGGCTTAAAAGTGGTATGAATAGACAGAGTGGAGTGGGGAGAAGAAAGTTATGAAGAGCGTGAGAGTCGTGGGGAGGAAAATGGTGATGAAAAGGGTGGTCAAAGCTGGGATTATGGTTGTTTCCGGTGGTGTGCTACGGAGAGAAACATCCTTTCAGAGCATAAAAGATCACTAACAATTCCTAACATAAGAACAAAGAAGAAAAAATCAAATTTTTTAGATAATAATTTTATGCTTAGAGATAAGATCTTAAATAAGCATATATGCATCACTCTAAAATTTTGCATCATATGTACCAGCATATAATTGGAACTAAATAAACAAATCCACATTTCAAAGAACTAAATAAAACATCAACAATTCAAAGAAACAATAATGATAAACCATACAAAACGTTTAAGTTATGAATAAATAGTTGCAAAATTCATTGATAAATAATTAATTAATCATCCCAAATGTTAACTCCAGAGGCATTTAACTCCTGTATGAATCGATCAATCTCATCAAAACTTGGCATCTCATCAAAATTTGGATTGGAACCATTATTGCCTTTTCCGAGGTTGACAGCATTTTCAAAACCATCATTGTTGAAAATTGTGTTAACACTATTATTTCCGGAGTGGTTGAAGGCATCATGATTTTCAACTTGCACGGGTGCGGTAGTGTTTGAAATTGCAGTATTGAATGTTTGTCCTTCCATGACATTGCTCAGTGATGCTGCGGGGAACACAGCTGGCATAACTGGAGTAGCCGTTTTCTCCATGTTCAAAGATTGCATTTTGTATTTTCTATATTTCTGCAGTGATCATGAAATTTATTTAGTATTCAATGTGATGTAAATACAATAAGCATGTGAAAATTCTTTGTAATAATAGCATTATATATATAGATAGGGACTGGCCAAATCAGAAAAAAAAATAAACATGCATGCATATTCGATTAGTCCATCTAACAAGATTTTGAAGATGAAAGTGAAAGTACTACCCAAACCAATTCAGTACGTGAGGAAATAAATTTTTGTATAATATATTTGAAGAAAATATATATGTACCTGAAAATGACTATAAACATGACGAGTTGTCATGTTAGGCTCATTCATTAATCTTAAAATTGTCCTCGGCTTAGCTCCTGCTTCCAACACAGATTAGTTGACAATCTTCCTTTTACAAGTATATATTGAAATAAATTCTAAAAAGGAAATTCATAACAAAACTACTACAAATTACCATCACCAAGAATGTTTAATGCTCGCAAGAACTTCATGTGACGATGATGAGTCCAAGTCAAGCGTGGCTTCTTAGACCTATGAGCATTCTCCTTCCCAGTGTCATTTAGAGAATTTGAAGTTTCTGCAATCTGATTCTTTTTTATTTTCATATTTTTCTTATGGGTATCACTACTAGGATTGTAATCTCTCTCAATATCAATGTAATTGGTCTTGTCAAACAAAGAAGGCATGTGTCCAGTCACTCGAGGGATATGATGCCATAGCATTGAAATATCACGATGGCATAGTGGCTTTGAGAAAAAGTAGCACACCCCTTTGGCTAGAGCCTCACTTACTAAATCTGTTGTTAAATCTTTAGCCATCACTGCATATATAATAGCTAATCAATTTTGACTATATTATGAAAATAAAAAGGGGGGAAAATGAAATATGACAAGTCATTTGTAATAGTAAATTGATTGACTTACAAATGATTGGGACAATCATGCCTTGATCATGAAGTTTTTCCACAAACTCGAATATGCCAATGTCTTTCATGTCAATATCAGCAATTACAATATCATAGTAGTTGTTCCGTTCTTGAAACATTGACAATGCCGTTCTTGCTGATTCTGTAGTGGTCACTGAAATCAACAAGAGACAAGCTATTAAGTGTAGGTAGTAAATTAAAGATTTGTTTTTAAGCCACATAATATATTGATTAATGATAAATATAATATATGGCAGTAAACATAATATATGTTTTTCTTTAGTGTCTAATAATCTATGCATGATTTCAACATAATAAAATAAGAGAATAGCTAACATCCACCAAATTTGTTCTAATTGGAATGGATGAATGGAAATTTTAGATACAAATTTGGTTTGGTTTTCACTTTAAAGACTCCAACGAATAAAAGGTTGAATTTAGTAATATTCATACCAGACTGAAGTCAACCTAAAACTTAAAAAAACTCAAATCATAGATCATTATTTATTTTGTTGATTTTCAAAAAATGATATTATAAACACATCATACGGTCAATCATTTTGGGGTACAAAATTTGCCAATTAAACACTAGGTCTATAATTCAAAAACTAGAGGTGATAAAATTCATTTGAGAGGCCACATACAAATTAAAACTAAGTTCTCCGAAGAATAATAAAAAAAATATTGTATTTAAGTTATCATAAACAAATCAAAGTTGTTCTACATCAAAAAATGATAAAAGGATAGCCATCTGAAATTAATAATTAAATTTTAGTAATAATTTTATAGAATTTTTAAAATGAGTATTCAATCTAGAAAATAAAAATGAGTTGTTATATACACATTTGTTATGTAAAATTCAGAACATATATTACAATAATTATATCAACATGTCGTTATTTTGTGAAACAGATCGTCAGCTCCTAAAAGCACAATACACATCTAACTAATAAACTATCTGTATAGATCACTAACACCTACATCTAACTATTAAGTTATCTGAATAGATCACTAATATCAGGTACGATGGTCTTTATTAACATGGACACATCACAAAAATGCACAGAATTTCATAAATAAGTCAAGATCCTGATTATGGCAAAATCATGACATGATAAAACATAATAAAAGATAAAATATATGAACTTCTGAATTTTGGAACATTGATAAACTAGAATATTAATGTATGTGCAAGGAAAAGTATTCCTAGAAACATGTTCTAATATATATATATAATAGATCATTACCTTTGTAAAATTGATGTTCAAATTGAGATGCAAGGGACATTAGAGAGGTTGAGTCACGATCAACCAACAAAATATTCACAAACTTGGCTACACAAGATCCCACGTTCTCATTTCCTGCATCGGTGCTACTTCCATTCACGTCCATTCTTACAAAAATCAAAATAGCTCCAACTTCAAGTAATTATATGTAATGAATGTAGATTTTTTCAGAAAGATGAGATGAGAAAAAAAAACACTTACTATATAGAAATAATATTGTTGGCATAGAATATCCTATTTGAATATCTCAAGATTTGACACGTCAACATATTTTTATGGATTTCATTAATCTAATAATATGTTTAAATAAAAAGGATTTTATTTGATTATACAATTTGTTGAATATATGGTCAAAGATTACATTAATCTTTTTAAATAAATAAGATTCTAGGCACTTGAACTACTACTTCTATTTTGAAATGTAGACACATTTAGGGATGTAATTTAAACCGAGTCAGCTCGAACAGCTCGACTTGGTTTGAACTCGTTATCGAGCTTGAGTTTGAACATATTTTTAACTTTGATAAAAAAACTCGGGTTGAGCCTAGTTTTTTTAGTTCGATTCGAACTCGACTCGACTCGAACTCGATTATTATTTTTTAAATAGTCATTTGTTTATTATTTTACGTGCCATTACTCAACTATTTATGAAAATTACGTTTAAAAAACTAAGTTTGATATTTTTTTCGTATATTATGTGAAATATTATGTTATTAGTATAGTTAGTGAATTTCTGAATTAAATTTGTTCTAATATGAGAATTTGAGATATTTAATATACATTTTTATAAATAGTTTACAAAATTTTTATTGTAAAATTTAAATTGATAAAATTGTCAACATTTTGGGTTAAAACTACATATTCACAAATTTTATAATTAAATATGCTATACGCATATAATTTATCTAAAATTTAATAATTTTTTAGCTACAATTTATATAATATTGTATGCTCTTATCACATTATAACATTAAATTAATTATTTACATTCTTACACGCATAGTGATTAGTAACTCGAATCAAAGATCTTTTACATGCACAACTTTTAAAATTCAATTAGTATTATAAATTGTTATTAAAGTATCAATATATATCTAATATATTATCTAATATATCTAATATACCCATTCTATTATGTGAGTAAGAGACTGTTGGATGCGGAAATCCGATTTCCGAACATAGAAAACTGGCATGTGCCTTGAAATTGGCTTCTAGAAAGTGGAGGTCTAACTTTCAGGCCCACAAGATAGAAGTCAAAACTTCATTCCCATTGAAGCAGGTGATCCACAAGCCGGAAGCCTCTAGTAGAATGATGAAATGGGCTGTAGAACTCGGGAAATTTATAAATCATGAACTGTCATAAAGGGTCAGGCACTAACTGACTTCTAGTTGGAGTTCCCCCGACCCCAAGTTTTAATGTTAATAGGGAGGAATTTGTGCTGGTACCCCGAAGATTGAAGGTGAAATGGAAGGCCCGGCTCTTCAGTGGAATCTGTACATAGAAAGTGCAGTTACTTATTATGGGGCAGGTGTAGGAATTGAATTGGTAAGCCTGGAAGGGTACCGGCTACAAAGTTCCATACAATTTGCGTTTAAAGCCATAAATAATGATATTGAGTAAAATGCCTTGATCGCCGGATTGAAGTTGGCCCTAGAAATGAAAGTGGAAAAGCTATATGTCTTTCTTGAGGTATTCCCAAGAACTGATTAGTAAATTTAAAATGCTGAATTTAAACCAGGTCCCAAGGGTAGAAAATGCAAGTGCTGATGCGCTTGCCAAGTCGGGATGACAAGAAGAGGCTATCTTGTTGGGAGTAATCCCCCCGGAAGTACAGCTCCAACCAAGCATCCATTGAGAAAAAGATATGGAAATAAAGCTCCCAGTAGAAAGCCAATGGACCACAACTAAACGGGAATACATTACCAAGGGGTAGCTACTGGATGATAAATCTAAAGCCCGAAAGATTAAATACAAGGCTGCTAGGTATGTGATTTATGATGGCATCCTATGTAAAATAGGCTTCAATCAACCTCTACTGAGATGTATATCCGAGAATAAGTGTAAAAATATCTTGAAGGTAGTTCACGAAGGTATCTACGACAACCACTTGGGGGGTACCTCCCTTGCTCATAAAGTGCTATGGCAGGACTACTACTGGCCCTTAATGAAAGCCGATGCTCATTAATGCAACCCAGCTTTGGAGTTAAGGCCTATTGTAACTTGTAAGCCCCAAGCCATTTGCAATATGGAGGATTGACCTTATCGTGGAGCTACCAATTCAAAGGGCAAAGGAGATGTAAAGTATGCTATGGTAGTTGTTGATTATTTTACCTAGTGGGTTGAAGCGGAACCCCTGGCTACCATAATCGCACGCAAGTTGAAGGAATTCATGTGGAGAGCTATTCTGTGCAGGTACGGTGTGCTGTACAATTTAATTTCAGACAATGGAAAGCAGATTGACAGTAAGGAGCTATGAGGCCTCTACGATTACTTGGGAATATAAAGAAAGATTTTCCGACTGTTTCCCATCCCTAAAGCAATGGGCAGATGAAGCTTTAAACATGATCATCAAGCATAACTTGAAGGCCAAGTTGGAAGACAATAAGGGAAGCTGGCTAGAGGAGCTTCCCAAGGTCTTGTGGTCCTACAACACCACTCTTAGGTCCACTACTAGAGAGTCTCCCTATGTTTTAGCTAACCTATGGCTTTGAGGCTATGGTTCCTATGGAGATAGGGAGAAGATCCTACAAAAGGGACAACTTTAGTCAAGAAACAAATTAAGTCAATTCGAGGATGAGCCTAGATATGATGGATGAGATGCAGGCTACAACACAGTTTAAATTCGCAACTTTTTAATAGAGAACCCGCAAGTACTATAATAACAAGGTTCACCCTCGTCCTCTCAAAGTTGGGGACCTTATATTAAGAAAAAATATGTCTAGCATGTGGGTTCCCAGACAAGGAGCGTTTAGAGCTAATTAGGAGGTGCCTTAAAAAAAAGTCTATATTTTGGGAATGCATCTACCACCTTGAAAACATGGATTAGAATACCATTCCCCATGCTTGGAATGTCGAGCAGCTCAAAAAATATTATCAGGAGGATTTCCTTCAAGCAGCTACAGATGTTGGCCTCTTTCAGGTTTAGGAAGAAAAATGCAATCTATTAGTTGTGGTTGTGCAATTTTCATTTAGTTGATAGGATTTCGTATTTGTTTGACTAGATGGCCGGGGGGGTAGTGGATGCACACCTTCCCTAGATACAGTTTGATGTAATTATACTCTTTGACTTCTAGTAAAATTAGAAGTCGATTGTTTCCTTTTACATTTGCTAACTTATGAATGATTGAGAAAAGAAGGGCACAAAAGCATACAAGAATAGTTCTACATGGCATCCAGGCTACCATCCGGAAATAGGGGTAGTAGAGGATACACCTCCTAGCTTTACATGTTGAAATTATTAGAATTTTAAACTTTTTCATTGATTATGGCATGTTTGGATCCAATTGATTAGAGCACACATGGATCCTTTCATTAATTATGGCATGTATGGATCCTGTTGATTAGGAAAAACATGGATCCTTTAATTGATTATGGCATGTATGGATCTCTTTGATTAGGGCATGCATGGATCCTTTCGTTGAATATGGCATGTATAGATCCCGTTGGTTAGGGCATACACAGATCCTTTCATTGATTATGGCATGTATGGATCCCACTGATTAAGGTATACGTGGATCCCTCTAATGGTTATGGCATGTGGGGATCCCGTTGATTAGGGTTCACATGGATCCAATCAAAAACCATGGCATGCATGGATCCCGTTGATTAGTTCATGCATAGATCCCATAAAGGAACATAATGTGTGAGGATCCCATTAATTAGGGCTCACATGGTTCCCATGATACAAGGGATATTCGGGTTCCAAGAGATGGCTCACATACCCTTTATGATGACTAAACTACGGGGATCTAAGAGACAGCTCAAAAGGCTTTCGACTCATTAACCTATGAGAATCCAAGAGATGGCTCGTATGGTCCCCGGATATTTGGCCTATGAGGACCCAAAAGACAGATCATAAGGCTTCCGGCTTACTAACTTGTGGGGATCTAAAAGACAAGGCTCAAAAGTCTCCTTAGTAACTAACCCATGAGGATCCAAAAATAAGGCTCACGGGAGAACATATGGTTAATCAATGAGGTTTTTCCTACAGAAATGGCTCATATGGTATCATTTCACTTAACTTATGAAAGGTCTAATAATAATTAGAAGCTTCCAAGATAAGGCTCCCGGAACAGAGGCTTCTAGGATTGAGCTACCAAAATAGAGGCTTCTAGCATAGGGCCCCCAAGATGGGAGCTGATAGGATAAGGCTTCAAGAAAATAGGGGGTACCAGGCGGTACCACCATAGCCAAGGGGTTAATCGTGCAAGCTCAGGTATGAGTAATGTAACATGGTTACTAACAGCCTACCCTGGTACGTACCACCATGGCTACTACTCAACTGCGCTTCTTTACCGCATTATCACCTAATTACTTGACTTTAAATTTATGATTTATCAATTATTTATTGAATAATGTGTACATGACATATATCATCTAGGCATTTATGTGAATTTGCCTTCTGAGTAATTAGAAGAGCTTTTACCCTGCACATTAAGTTTTCATGTTTTAGAGAATTATCTTTACCACAACCCTTTTGAATTGAAGCCCAAGGACTAAGTAGACATGCTTGAGTCGTTAGTACACCAAGTTAAGGTAGCACCTTTTGTACTTAGTCAATTCCATGTTTAACATAAGGTTTCAACGACCTCAATTACGTTAGTTACTTAGAAATCATCAAGTCAAGTTATCTACTCGATAGTTGAATTTTAAGCGACTAGATTGGAGGACAAATCGATGGACTTAACTTAGGCACAGTTGCTTAAGCCTTGACCTTGTTAGTTCATAAAGTTACAATTATATACGATCTATCTATTTACACTTTAGAGACCAATTCGTACTTTTCCAAAGTGATAAAAATAAAATGAGATCTAAGCGACGGTGCGCTTAGATCATGAATGGTTTAAGGCATATTCTGGGCAAGCAGTATAACAATTATGCCTAAAACAAACTACAGAAATGATTAAGCATATATGTGGAGCGTTATGTGAGCCCACCACCCTTTGATTAAAATCCAATGTTCTTAAAACCATCAAAAGCACTAGTTACGAGTTTTAGACAATATAGTAGTGTTCTACTAAGATCTGCAACCAAATTAATTTTTTATTTTTTGAAAATTTGGGAATATCATTATTTTAGATATATATTGACGATCTAACCACACGGATGTTAATATATATCTAATTTAATGATAATCCCAAATTTTCAAAAAATAAAAAATTAATTTAATTGGACTAATAAAAGATTTTAAAAAATTAAATGCTAACTTACGACGGAATTCCGTCGTAAGTTATTTGCCGCTTTTTTTTTTTTATGAAAAATTTGAATTGGCCGCCTATTTTTTGATGAAAAGTTGAATTTTCCGCCTGCCAACTTACGACGGATTTCGTCGTAAGTTCACTACTAAACGAATTTACGACGAATTTGCCGTCGTAAGTTCACTACTATAAAAAGTAATTAATTTTACAATTAAATTAAATTAAAATAAATAAATTTACGACGGATAATTCGTCGTAAGTTGGTTCCAAAAACGACATCGTTCCGTCATCATTGAAAATAATTTAATATACATTTAAATTTAATTGAAAAAAATCAATTTACGACGAAAATTCCGTCGTAAGTTTGCTACCAACACCGAACTTACGACGAATTTCCGTTCCGTCGTAATAACTTACGACGGTTTTTTGTTCCCGTTGTAAGTTGGGCGCGAAAAAAAAACCGTCGTAAGTTTACCGTCGTAAATGGCCAGATTTCTTATAATGATTAGAGAGGGCAATGAATATTAGTTCAATGAAAGTGTAAGTGAGAGAGTATTTGGGAGTGTCGAGAAAGAGGCTGAGAGCGGCAGATTGTTTTGTTGTGTACATAGTTTTTGTTTTAGGGCTAGCTTTCGTTTAGGGGGGAAAAATACCGCCCAAATTTTCACCTCGGGCAAAACGCTGTTCTTTGTAATTTATCAATTAAAGTATTAAATTTTCCATAATTTATAAATAAAATAGAAATTAATATTTATTCACGTAAAATATAAGTTAAAATTTGTAGTATATTATAGATTATATATATAATACATATTAAATTCTCCTTAATGTAATTACAAAAATTTTAAAAAATATAAAAAATAATTGATTTAAGGTTTCGATTTTTTTAAAAAAATATTTCTCGATCACCCAACCATATCGGAATCAATATCCATCATATTTAGGAAAAAAAAAATTATTTGATCGGGTAATTTACTGGTCAACTATAACTTTGACCGGAACCCCTAAATAGGGTTTCGTCAGGTTAAAGATTTGATTTTTTAAAAAATATTTCTGGACCACCCAACCAAACGGGAATCAAGATCCATCATATTTAATGTTATTCCCAAAATTTTAGGAAAAAAAATTTATTTGATTGGGTAATTCACAAGTCAACTATAACTTTGACCAGAACCCCTAAACAGGGTTTCGTCAGGGTTTAAGGATTCAATTTTTAAAAAATTATTTCTCGACCTCCCAACCATACGGGAATCAAGATCCATCATATTTAATGTTATTCCCAAAATTTTAGAAAAAAATAAATTATTTGATCGGGTAATTCACTGGTCAACTATAACTTTGACCGGAACCCCTAAATAGGGTTTCGTCGGGGTTTAAGGATTCGATTTTTTAAAAAATATTTCTCGACCACCCAACCATACAGGAATCAAGATCCATCATATTTAATGTTATTCCCAAAATATTAGAAAAAAAATAAAAATTTGATCGGGTAATTCAACGGTCAACTATCACTTTGACTGGAACCCCTAAATAGGGTTTCGTCAGGGTTTAAGGATTGGTTTTTTTAAAAAATATTTCGCGACCACCCAACCATACGGGAATCAAGATCCATCATATTTAATGTTATTCCCAAAATATTAGAAAAAAAAGAAATTTGATCGGGTAATTCAATGGTCAACTAAACAGGGTTTCGTCAAGGTTTAAGGATTTGATTTTTTAAAAAATATTTCTCGACCACCCAACCATACGGGAATCAAGATCCATCAGGTTTAATGTTATTCCCAAAATATTAGAAAAAAAAATTTGATTGGGTAATTCAACGGTCAAATATCACTTTGACCGGAACCCCTAAACAGGGTTTCGTCAGGTTTTAAGGATTCGATTTTTTTTAAATTATTTCTCGACCACCCAACCATACGGGAATCAAGATCCATCATATTTAATGTTATTCCCAAAATATTAGAAAAAAAAAATTTTGATCGGGTAATTCAACGGTCAACTATCACTTTGACCGGAACCCCTAACTAGGGTTTCGTCAGGGTTTAAGGATTCGATTTTTAAAAAAATATTTCTCGACCACCCAACCATACGGGAATCAAGATCCATCGTATTTAATGTTATTCCCAAAATATTAGGAAAAAAATTTTTGATCGGGTAATTCAACGGTCAACTATCACTTTGACCGGAACCCCTAAACAAGGTTTCGTCAGGGTTTAAGGATTCAATTTTTTAAAAATTATTTCTCGACCACCCAACCATACGGGAATCAAGATCCATCATATTTAATGTTATTCCCAAAATATTAGGAAAAAAAAAAAATTTGATCGGGTAATTCAACGATCAACTATCACTTTGATCGGAAACCCTAAACATTAAGGATTCGATTTTTTAAAAAATATTTCTTGACCACCTAACCATACGAGAATCAAGATCCATCATATTTAATGTTATTCCCAAAATTTTAGAAAAAAAAAAAATTTGATCGGGTAATTATATAAATATATATTCCCCACACTTAATATTTTATTCTCTAATTTATTCGATTTTAAATTATATAAATATTTTTAATATTGAGAGCACTTCCCCACACTTAAATGGTTTATTCCCCTCAGTGAATAATATAATATAATTTACATATATAAAAAAATGAAAATTATTATTATTATATAATAGTAATAATATAATGTAGAAAATATAAGTGCATAGTTAATATACTACTAATTGAAGAAAAGAACATGTTGCAGAGGCTGGTGGAGTGGTTCAGCTGTTGGACTAGTATGGAGGAGGTCAGTGGTTCGAACCCCATGTGCCTCACTTTTTTTTAAGTAACATACATTAACACTACAAATGCTGGGACACGTGACTTTTTTTTAAGTAACATACATTAACACTACAAATGCTGGGACACGTGACAGGCTCTACAAGCAACACATGGCATTCTGTCATCGTGCCAGGTGGCAGGTACGGGACCTACACTTACACGTGGCAGTGTGGGCCCACCTAACACGTGGCACAGTGGGACCTACAAGTGACACGTGGCACTCTGGGACCCACAAGTGACACATGGCATTGTGGGGCCCACTGACACGTTGCAGTGTGGGGCCACGTGACACGTGGAAGGATGTGGTCCATGTGACACGTGGAAGTGGGGCCCACGTGCCACGTGGAAGTGGGGCCCACGTGACACGTGGCAACTATAGCATTAAAATGTAACACTGATTTCAGAAAATGTAACATTGCTTCTTGAAAATGCAACACTTCTGTGGGACCCACATGTTCATTTGTTTTTTAATTTATAAATGTTAAAAAAATAGCAAATGCAACGCTCAATCGCTACTGTAACACAACGAATCTATTGCAACAGTACATGTTCTACTGCAACAGTACCTTCACAAGTAATGTAACACAATCTCAACAGTGTTTCAGTAGGTCAAAAAGAGTACCTCTAATGTAATACAAAGTGAGCGTTACAATAGAAAAGCATTGTGGACGCCAATCTATGGCGTAGTGCTTCCTCATCCTTTTCAGAGTTGGAGCTTAATTCCACAAAACATGGGCTCCCTTGCCACCATGTGATGAAGCTCCCGGGTGAGGATTTGGCTGTTTCGAAATAATATCAACCTCTAAGGGATCTAATACCAAAATCTTTGAGTGGGTTCCGGAGCTTACCGAAGGATTGGTGAAAGGAATAAAATGAAGAAAGAGAAAGTCATCCAAAGGAGAAATCCTTGAACCGGAAGCCTCCCCAGATAACAATGAGGATTAGGCCTTGTGGGGGTAAGAGCTCCCGCAGGTAGATTGGATGGACATCTACAAAGAAAGTGGAGATAAGCTAGTTAACCGAAATATCCAAGATAACTTTTACAAGATGAAAGGAGGGACTGAAAAGGTGAAGGCCCATAGAAGAGCAGAATGAGAATTTGTGGCCTAAAAGATGATTGTAATGACAAATTAATTATTCTTGACCCCCTAGTGGTCATTCGAGGTGAACAACAATGAGAAAACCGAAAGTGTGGGACCTATGGGTAACATGTAAAGAATTATTGTTCGTTTCTAGGCCCAGAGAGAGGAGTAGTCACTATGATAATTAATTATACATAGAAACCTCAAACCTAATCTTGGTCAGAGACCTGGAGTTTGTCTATTTCACTTAGTTCATGATTAGTTCGTGAAACTTCATATTCCTATGAATTATACTTGCGTGACAAGTGGTAAGAAATACCTCAAATGCAAGCGCAAGATACATTCAGAACATTTATATATCAAACAAGAAGCTTTTGTATGCGGAAATGATCCAATAAGGGTACTATAGTGGAACCCCCTCTGAAGACTACCCACAAGTGGGAGACATGGCAACAAATAGATATAAGTTCATGATAGAGATCCAAATTGATTGGTGTATAAAGGGGAAACATGGGCATAGAGCATTAGGGATAGTAAACCCATAGGTATATGCACAAAGATGTGTATTTACAACTACGACGAAGCCCCATTTATGGAAAATGTCCAAATAGCATAAAAACACAATCAAATAATTAACAAGGATATGGACACAAATGCAAAGGGCAAAGATAAATATGGATGCCTATTATGTAGATTTATGAAAAGACACACATATACGGGCATATATGTATATATAAATACGCAGACATGTGAATGTGTCCACAACTATCGCATGCAATCACGAAATTAGATGAGAAAATGGATTACGGGAATTGGAGGCATACCTGTAGAGTGATGACGAAGCTGATGCGTGAATTCATTACACTTGTCGAAACCTCGTCGGAAACATTTGGACTTTCTCACTTGAAGAGATGGATATTTGGAAAATATGTGCTGAGATAAAAAAGAGAAGCCGCAACGAGATGTGTATAAATATATAGGGAGATGGGGAAGTCAACTCATTATGTTGCATCTCTTCAATCAATGTACATAGCACAGAAAATGAGGCAGGAGGGGATGATAATGTTTAGATGGGGAAGCACAATAACTCTTTGTTTTGCAAAATTTTCCCACACACCTTCCATCTATAGGAAGTGATACATAATAAATCATTGTTACATTAGCAGCTAATCCACATACCTATCCCTAAGACTTGACACTATATAGGAGCCAGAGCAATACTCCCTCCGTCCCATAATACAGGTCTCTTTTGAAAAAATTACGCATTTTAAGAAAACATTAATTAGATGTTAAATATATAGGGAGATGGGGAAGTCAACTCATTATGTTGCATCTCTTCAATCAATGTACATAGCACAGAAAATGAGGCAGAAGGGGATGATAAAGTTAGTACCCTAGAGACAATGTTATTGTGCTTCAATGAAAGACTATTTTGTTATTTGATGATTATGTTCCATCGATTATTCTACATTGATTTTATTATGTCTTTATTTATTGCGATATAAATGTTAGTAATAAATGTCCTTGGAATATATAACAGGTATTCTATATCTTTAAGTACGTGGCTTAAAAATGAAATTATAGGAATAGTGGGACAACTATGATGCATAAAGATTAGTATGTTTGTTGACTAATGACCGCATGTCATTGGTCATTGGTATTGTGATACTAAAGTCAAGAACATAGGGCATGTAATATCCTACATGGCACCGGATGACCCACAATGAGATTCTACATGTTAATAGAGTCATAAGAAATACTCACAGTGATAATGGTGTAATGATCCTTAGACTTGAGATCATTATATTTCTGTACAAGAATTGAAATACTTTGATTACATTGAAAGTTACCTTTGATTGGGTGATGATAAAAGTGAACATCGGGTTTATTATGAGGCGTATGAGAAATACGAATGATAGATAAAGGATTTAACCATCATATAATTTGGAGAGATGTTATTGGCCTCTTGATTGAGTTAGACTATGAAATGCATGGCCATGCTCAAATATTGATTTGTTTTAATAGTCTACTCATTGATCAAGGAAACCCGGATTCAATGTTGAAGAGGATGACAAAAGACATGCCTCGAGTTTAATCTATAATATTTGGTTAAAGGGATTATATTACACGGAAATGTTAATTACGAAAGGTTTAATTGGATCACCAATTATTATTATTACTTGGGTAGCAATGATGTATTACTAGATGCCGCTCATTGTTTATAATTTTATTATTGGATATTAAAATTATTGCCAATGTAATAATAATCTAAATGGTCACACACTTAGAACGTTTAAAAGGAGTTTTAATTTAAATTATGAATTTAAATTAAATCATTAAAATCGAAATTGGTTATTTAATTAATTGAGCTGATCTTAATTAAAAATTAAATTAAATTCGAATTTAATATTAAACCTAAATCAGATTGGGTTTAAAGAAGCCCAAAATGATTTAGAGTTTTAAGTCCCAACTCTCTCCCCTATATGTACATTATGATGTATAATTTTAGGGTTGTTGGTTGTATTTTCGTTTTAGAAAACCCTAGCTGCTCTAATACTTCGAGAGACTAGAGAGAGATAAGGTTATTCTTCTGCTAGACCGACTCTGGTGATCGTTGGACGATCGTACGTTCGTGTGGACTACATTGGCGACGTAGATCTTAAAGTAATGGCTGCGTAGGGTGATCATCTTGGACCTCCATCTTATCAATTCGAAAAGCTTTTAAAGGTACGATTCTATTTCTCCATAATCTGCCCACCCTTATACAAGGATCATGCCTTTAGCATTTCGAATTTTACTGTTTTTATCACTATTTACGTTGCGTTCTATGCCTCGAAACCCAACAGGGGAAGCACGTTTATCTTGAAAATGGACCCCCACATTTGCTATATCCAAAGTGGAAGTGGTAGAGTCTCACTTTGTTTTTTCTAATTTGTGTTAATCCTTTTATTTCCCCTTAAAAAATTGATCAATTAAATATTTAATGAATACGGTAGATAGCCTCCGTTCTAATCATGGATTTAAAATCGAGCTTCCGTAACACTAGTACGAGAATTCTTGAATGATAATATCGGTAATTATTCTGATATCAAAAGGTGAAATTTCTTAATTTTCACACATTATGTTGAATCGAATAAATCTAGAAATGAAATATAGAATTTTCATCGAAATACTCTAAAGATGAATCCCTTATATTTTAGGCTTCCCTTGCACTTAGAGACTTCAGGGAATTCGAGGTAGTTGTTGTGACCTAAATCCTGCATGTATGATTTAGGCCCATAATGAGATTCAGGTCCAATCCATAAAGAGATTAATTAATTTGATGGCTTTCAATGGCCTATGACAGTCCATAGGGGGCTACCATGAGATGGATAATGAGTAAACATAGAGCTAAGGGTCAGAGAATGGCCTCCCATTGATGATCCACAGCTCAAGATTGTTATTACATAGCTACCCACCAGATATAGATCCCAACATAGCTTCCATAGACGGCCTACCAGAGGGGCTACCAGAATCCAACCACTTTAGCCTAGAAATAGAACCCAAAAGTCAGCTACGAATGCCCATTCTTAGAATTCAATTCTGATTGGGAAATATCCTTGTATACGTATTAAATAATTAAAAATACTTTTATTAGAGATAATATGAGATAATAGATCAGACCTAGAGAAAGGGAAGAATAGCCACACAACGGAGGAAGAGGAGAAGCCAATAACAAGAAGAATTCAACCTTTGAAGACATTAATTGGCTTTATTCTCTCTTTATCTTTTTACATCTTTTCTTATGATTTTTTGTTGGTTAACTTTGGATTGTTTTGATACCTTGATTATGAACTAAATTTGTTGAGTTAGAATTTTTATGGAACCCTAGTATGGGAGTGTTGGTGTTTTGATAAGAAGTAGTATTTGTGGTTCATAGTTTATTCGTTCAAGTGGATTTCATGTTGTATTATTTGCTTTTGTTTGGCCAACACTAGTAGATGATTGAGTTAATTGTAATACTGAGAGGATTATGATTACTGACACAATACTTGAATGGTGTATGATTATATCTGTTGATATTAATTTTGTGAAGGTATAGATATATATCGTTACCTTGCATAACCATGTAAAATTGGTACTTAATTGTATTCTAGAACTTGAATTGGGCATAAACATATGTTAATTTAATTACAGAATCTATACCATAGTGATTTCGAGAGAAACCTATGATCGTTTAATTTCTGGTTAGTAGACTGTGATTTTGCTATAGTATTAGACTGCTTTATTGCCGACATGAACATAATAGGGGAAAATAATTATCTTGACTTAACACTACGCCATAAACGCACATACGCAACCCCCATTTTCAGTTGCATAAGGCCTGAAAAGCGTTGCGTAAGGTCTTACGCAACGCTTTTGGGGCGTTACCAATACTGGCGTTGCGTAAGACCCCTAACGCAACGCTTTTCCAAGCTATTTCAACACTTCGAAAAGCATTGCATAAGAGGCCTTATGCAACACCAAAAGCATGCAAACGCAACACTTCATGGGGTTGCATAAGATGTTTCAGCCATGTCAGCATGTTGACATGGAAGCAAGGTGCCACGTCAGCATGCTGACATGTCATTAGTGGGGCCCACAAGTGCCACGTCACAAATGGGGGGGCATGCCACGTCATCAGTGGGGCCCACCAAGGTGCCACGTCAGCGTTGGGCCCGCATGCCACGTTAGTAATGGGCCCACATGCCACGTCAGCAGTAGGGCCCACATGCCACGTCAGCAGTAGGGTCCACTATCTAACGCAATGCTATTTGAGTATAATGCAACACTAAATTTTTTTTTAAGCAACACCATTCTTTTCAAATGCAACACCATTCTTTTTTATTGCAACATTAAAACTATGCTAATGCAACATTAAATAGAGTCAAACGAAACGGTTTTTTATAAAAAAATCGAAATTGATGCTTTGTTTATACATGAATCCCAAAAATAACAAATCAAGCCAACAAGATACTTAATGTCCAAAACCAACCGAGCAATGCAACCAGCCAACCCAACCACCAAATTCTTACCGGCATATACTAAAACGAAGTAACTGCTACTAATTCTAACTTCCAAACTATGCCAATTCTAACCTTACAATCGTATTGGTATAGCCGTATTGGTATATAACACTAATACAATCGGAAAAGATAATATCTGCAGAAAACTAATTGTTTTCATCACATGTAACTGGACAATCTTGCTAGGAACCACTTGCAACACACCAAGTTGCGAGGCCAAAATGAATCTGTCTTCACAGAATCACTGCTTGCGAGCCCACCAATAGGGTAACTGCCACAAAAGTAAAATTTGTTATAACCTAATCCTTAATCATCAAACTATCAAGTAGCTGACATTACCACTGCTGAAAGCATGCATGAAACTTTTTACACTGTCATACTCCCCTTTTATGTTTATTTGAGAGTAAGATCATGCTGCCTTTATTTCTTTATAAAACCGACATGTTTACATAGATTTAATAAAATCTCAGAGTGTTGGAATTAATTTTAACATCCAATTTACATAGATTTAGCAGCCTTGAAAAAGTACAAGTGAAAAATATCCAAGAAGTCACAATTCTTTAAGTAAATTTAATTGAATTTCGAGCGGAAGGGAGTCTAACAAAATCTCGCTTCTAAGGACTGATGATAAACATGATTTTTATGCAGACAATGTAACAAGATTTACATTTCATTAAAGCTAGAACCTAAAGCAATCATGTCTGCAAAAGGTATCACAAGAAGTACTTGTATTCGCCTATAGTGCAAGTACTTAACATTCTCTAATGCATTTGGCGGATTAAAAGAATCAGCCCTAAACAGAAAATAGAAAGGGAATACCTCTGCATAAAGCTTGTGTGCATGAACTCCTGAATCTTCTTCCATCCCCTAGAATAATGTGATGAAGTACATATAAATTACACGGAGAGTAACGTGAATAAATCTTTACTTGTGAATAAACAAACATAAATAGTACTTCAATGTAAAAATGGTAGAGGTCACATATCTTGTCCTCTAAAGCATCATCCATGCTAAACTTTCTTTTAAGGATTTCTCTATCTGCAGCAACATTTTCTTGAAAGTCATCGGATGCTCCACCTGTTTGCTCGGATGAGTTTTAGAGCATGCAGTGGCAGATAGCACATAGTCATGGTTAAGTGCAGCTGTCAAGAAGCATGCTTATACAATTTTTAGACTTAATCTGAATATCTATGCATATGGTCAAAAAGTTGACATACTCAGTGTACAAATAATGAGACAACATAGTACATAGAATAGTGTTTCTATTAAATGGGATGCTTTGAAAAAGAATGGATAGAAGTATGTGAAAAATTAAGTTTGTCAGGCATGTAGATTAATGTAACTATAATATACTCACAGAATGAAGTGAATGAAGGGAGCATGACAATTTTGACTTTTCAAAGGTTGCATAGTAGGGGACACATGGCTGACTCTACTAAAAAGGCTATCTCCTAAGTCCTAAGGACAAAGTTTATATCTCTTAAAATCCAGATGAGGTCATTCTCAATAAATGCCAAGATACCTCTTTAATACTTATAAGAATATTTTTATGACTCTAGGCATTATTATTATACATGATTGATTGATATTGACTTTTTTAGACACTAGGCAATGCAGACTGTCTTGAATATAGAAACACAGATCACATTTTCTTTTATTTAAGAGGCATATATCATATTTTGACTTAAGTCACATAAGATAAACAGACATGTACTGCAAAACAGGGCACACATATCACTTCACAGAACACAATATAGGATTAAACAAGTAAAAAATGCAAGATATGAATCCTATTTGTTCTAAGTGGCCGTTTCACTCCAGTGTCTAGATACTGGGCCTCTCTAAGGGATTCCCAGCCAAGTCTTTGAGTGAGGGCTAGTTGTGTGAGTGTATATATGAATATATCTAGTTACAAGCTATTGTAGAGATCTTAACCAGATTCTATTGTAAGAATTAATCAGTCAAGTTACAATCACTTAGAGTACAAACATAGTCAAATGCATTCTTCACTCATATAAGTATCCATTCAACAAGGTTCAATAAGTCATTTTAAGCATTACAAATAGTTCTTGCACATAGTCGATTACCATTCTTATTATCTCCCATATGGTACATATATTGAAATTAATTCAATCAGTACAAGAATGATAATCCAGACTCACTTTCTCCACCAGTGGTTAGACAGGGCATATAATTGACCAGGTCAATTAACACAAATTCCATATACCAGTTGTATCTATTAAACAACAATGCTTCTTTTCAAGAAAACCAAGGACTGTAATAGACTTGCCACATCACAAAATATCAGATATATCAAGTACTTTGTAACAACTAATTAAAACAATGTCATTCAACCATACACGAACTCATACAGAGAGTCATATCAATAAATTCGAAAGCTTAACCAAGATAATTTCATAAAATCACATATATTTTCATGGAGAACATTCAAGTTCTTGGGTTTAATCGAATTAATACCTTTGCTCGAGGCCTCGTCGTCTTCTCGAGTACTTACCAATCCTCAAGCTCTGAACTCTCCCGAGTTCCGAGTTAACTCACGAGTTGACTCATTGAGTCGTGAACGATTCGACCGAGTTTGAGCTTTCCAAAGCTCGATCTATGGATATTTATCACATCGACGACCTTATTTTGAGTTGTCTTCATCGTTCCTGCACAAGAACTCGAAAACCTAATTAGGGTTTTGAAAGATCAAACATAATAATCAAGGAAAGATGTTCGAGTGTGTGTGTATGTTGTTTATATGTATAAATGTAGGTTTTGATCTGTAAATCTGGATCGATATGGACGATAACGACTTGTATATCAAAAACCATGTTTATGTATCCTAACTCAGTTGTAATTCATACCGATTATTAGATTAATCGATATAAACAGATTAACAAAGACTCAATCTAGTGTTTAGAGGTTTGAAATTGATCAAAAAATCAGGGTTTAGATCGGAGTTTTTGAGATAGCGGCGAGATAGAGAGAGACTAGGGTTTGAGAAAGGCGAGAGAGAATCGCGGTTTGAGAAAGGCGAGAGAGAATATTAATATATATCTAAAAAATACTAATATTTAATATTAATATATATCTAAAAAATATTAATATTGTTTCTATTTTTAAAAAAATATTTTTGAATGATCCAACCGTACAAATGTCAATATATATCTAATATAATGATATTCCCCAAGTTTCAGAAAATAAAAAATTAATTTAATTGGAGATCTTAGTAGATCACTACTATTTTCAATATGACTCATAACTAGTGCTTTGTTACGGATTATTATTCTATTTTTTAAAAAATATTTTTGAACGATCCAACCCTACGGGTGTCAATATATATCTAATATAATGATATTCCCCATGTTTCAGAAAATAAAAAATTAATTTAATTGGAAATCTTAGTAGATCACTACTATTTTCAAAATGGCTCGTAACCAGTGCTTTGTTACGGATTATTATTTCTATTTTTTAAAAAATATTTTTGAATGATCCAACCGTACGGATGTCAATATATATCTAATATAATGATAATCCCCAAGTTTCAAAAAATAAAAAATTAATTTGATTGGAGATCTTAGTAGATCACTACTATTTTCAATATGGCTCGTAACCAGTGCTTTGTTACAGATTATTTTTCTATTTTTTAAAAAATATTTTTGAACGATCCATCCGTACGGATGTCAATATATATCTAATATAATGATATTCCCCAAGTTTCAGAAAATAAAAAATTAATTTGATTGGAGATCTTAGTAGATCACTACTATTTTCAATATGACTCGTAACTAGTGCTTTGTTACGGATTATTATTTCTATTTTCTAAAAAATATTTTTGAACGATCCAACCGTACGGATGTCAATATATATCTAATATAATGATATTCCCCATGTTTCAGAAAATAAAAAATTAATTTGATTGGAGATCTTAGTAGATCACTACTATTTTAAAAAAATATAAATTTATCTAATGCAACACTTCAAACAGCAAATGCAACACTACAATTATCTAATGCAACGCTTTCTTCCACGTCGGCAAAGGTGGGCCCCACTTCTACCATGTCAGCAATTGTGGGTCCCACAATTGCCACGTTAGCATGACGGGCCTCTTGCCACGTCATCCTTGTGGGTCCCACACTGCCACGTCAGCAGTTGTGGGGCCCACATCTGCCACGTCATATTTTTTAAAAAAAATATGAATATATCTAATGCAACACTTCAAAGAGCAAACGCAACACTATTGGTATCTAATGCAACGTTTTTTGCCACATCAGCAAATGCCACGTCAGCAAATGTGGCCCCACTTCTGCCACATCAGCACATGTGGGTCCCACATGTGCCATGTCAGCAAATGCCACGTCAGCACATGTGGGTCCCACTCCTGCCACGTCACCATTTATAAAAATAAAAAATTATCTAACGCAACGCCATCAGTTAGTGTTGCATAATGTGAAACACTGTGGGTAATACGCAACGCTAATCTATAACTAACGCAACACCAATTCAGCTCAGTTGCAAAAGATCCAAAATTTCTATCTAACGAAACGCTTTCTGTGCAACGCTTTGTAAAAAGGGTTGCGTATGCTCACTTATGGCATAGTGTAACTTCTCGTATCTAAAACTCTCGTAACTCTCTTGGCTAATACAATATTAGTTAGCTAATTTAGTTATTACTTGATTAGTTTAATTAGAAAAACCAAAATCAATTCTTGTGTTCAATAACTAAATTATTTGATATTGATTGCCATTTATACAAATAGACAGTCCTTGAGGTACGAATCTAGTAATTATTACTACATTACGTGCTTGCGATTGGGTAAACTTGCATATTTGTATTTTACGCAACAAACCCCTAGAATGACCTGATTACTTACTTGAAGACATGTTGAACTCCTTCATGTACTCGTTGTAATCATAGTAGTAAAGAACTGATCCAACCAGTCAAACATTCCCCTTTTATTCCCTTCACTACGCCATAAACGCACATACGCAACCCCATTTTCAGTTGCGTAAGGCCTGAAAAGCGTTGCGTAAGGTCTTACGCAACGCTTTTGGGGCGTTACCAAAACTGGCGTTGCGTAAGACCCCTAACGCAACGCTTTTCCAAGCTATTGCAACACTTCGAAAAGCATTGCATAAGAGGCCTTATGCAACACCAAAAGCATGCAAACGCAACACTTCATGGGGTTGCATAAGATGTTTCAACCATAGAACCGACATAGAAGCATGGTGCCACGTCAGCATGCTGACATGTCATTAGTGGGGCCCACAAGTGCCACGTCACAAATGGGGGGGGCATGCCACGTCATCAATGGGGCTCACCAAGGTGCCACGTCAATATTGGGCCCGCATGCCACGTTAGTAATGGGCCCACATGCCGTCAGCAGTAGGGTCCACTATCTAACGCAACGCTATTTGAGTATAATGCAACGCTAAATTTTTTTTAAGCAACACCATTCTTTTCAAATGCAACACCATTCTTTTTTATTGCAACATTAAAACTATGCTAATGCAACATTAAATAGAGTCAAACGCAACGGTTTTTAATAAAAAAATCGAAATTGATGCTTTGTTTATACATGAATCCCAAAAATAACAAATCAAACCAACAAGATACTTAATGTCCAAAACCAACCGAGCAATGCAACCAGCCAACCCAACCACCAAATTCTTACCGGCATATACTAAAACGAAGTAACTGCTACTAATTCTAACTTCCAAACTATGCCAATTCTAACCTTACAATCGTATTGGTATAGCCGTATTGGTATATAACACTAATACAATCGGAAAAGATAATATCTGCAGAAAACTAATTGTTTTCATCACATGTAACTGGACAATCCTGCTAGGAACCACTTGCAACACACCAAGTTGCGAGGCCAAAATGAATCTGTCTTCACAGAATCACTGCTTGCGAGGCCACCAATAGCGTAACTGCCACAAAAGTAAAATTTGTTATAACCTAATCCTTAATCATCAAACTATCAAGTAGCTGACATTACCACTGCTGAAAGCATGCATGAAACTTTCTACACTGTCATACTCCCCTTTTATGTTTATTTGAGAGGAAGATCATGCTGCCTTTATTTCTTTATAAAACCGACATGTTTACATAGATTTAATAAAATCTCAGAGTGTGGGAATTAATTTTAACATCCAATTTACATAGATTTAGCAGCCTTGAAAAAGTACAAGTGAAAAATATCCAAGAAGTCACAATTCTTTAAGTAAATTGAATTGAATTTCGAGCGGAATGGAGTCTAACAAAATCTCGCTTCTAAGGACTGATGATAAACATGATTTTTATGCAGACAATGTAACAAGATTTACATTTCATTAAAGCTAGAACCTAAAGCAATCATGTCTGCAAAAGGTATCACAAGAAGTACTTGTATTCGCCTATAGTGCAAGTACTTAACATTCTCTAATGCATTTGGCGGATTAAAAGAATCAGCCCTAAACAGAAAATAGAAAGGGAATACCTCTGCATAAAGCTTGTTTGCATGAACTCCTGAATCTTCCTCCATCCCCTAGAATAATATGATGAAGTACATATAAAATACACGGAGAGTAACGTGAATAAATCTTTACTTGTGAATAAACAAACATAAATAGTACTTCAATGTAAAAATGGTAGAGGTCACATATCTTGTCCTCTAAAGCATCATCCATGCTAAACTTTCTTTTAAGGATTTCTCTATTTGCAGCAACATTTTCTTGAAAGTCATCGGATGCTCCACCTGTTTGCTCGGATGAGTTTTAGAGCATGCAGTGGCAGATAGCACATAGTCATGGTTAAGTGCAGCTGTCAAGAAGCATGCTTATACAATTTTTAGACTTATTCCGAATATCTATGCATATGGTCAAAAAGATGACATACTCAGTGTACAAATAATGAGACAACATAGTACATAGAATAGTGTTTCTATTAAATGGGATGCTTTGAAAAAGAATGGATAGAAGTATGTGAAAAATTAAGTTTGTCAGGCATGTAGATTAATGTAACTACAATATACTCACAGAATGAAGTGAATGAAGAGAGCATGACAATTTTGACTTTTCAAAGGTTGCATAGTAGGGGACACATGGCTGACTCTACTAAAAAGGCTATCTCCTAAGTCCTAAGGACAAAGTTTATATCTCTTAAAATGCAGATGAGGTCATTCTCAATAAATGCCAAGATACCTCTTTAATACTTATAAGAATATTTTTATGACTCTAGGCATTATTATTATACATGATTGATTGATATTGACTTTTTTAGACACTAGGCAATGCAGACTGTCTTGAATATAGAAACACAGATCACATTTTCTTTTATTTAAGAGGCATATATCATATTTTGACTTAAGTCACATAAGATAAACAGACATGTACTGCAAAACAGGGCACACATATCACTTCACAGAACACAATATAGGATTAAACAAGTAAAAAAATGCAAGATATGAATCCTATTTGTTATAAGTGGCCGTTTCACTCCAGTGTCTAGATACTGGGCCTCTCTAAGGGATTCCCAGCCAAGTCTTTGAGTGAGGGCTAGTTGTGTGAGTGTATATATGAATATATCTAGTTACAAGCTATTGTAGAGATCTTAACCAGATTCTATTGTAAGAATTAATCAGTCAAGTTACAATCACTTAGAGTACAAACATAGTCAAATGCATTCTTCACTCATATAAGTATCCATTCAACAAGGTTCAATAAGTCATTTTAAGCATTACAAATAGTTCTTGCACATAGTCGATCACCATTCTTATTATCTCCCATATGGTACATATATTGAAATTAATTCAATCAATACAAGAATGATAATCCAGACTCACTTTCTCCACCAGTGGTTAGACAGGGCATATAATTGACTAGGTCAATTAACACAAATTCCATATACCAGCTGTATCTATTAAACAACAATGCTTCTTTTCAAGAAAACCAAGGACTGTAATAAACTTGCCACATCACAAAATATCAGATATATCAAGTACTTTGTAACAACTAATTAAAACAATGTCATTCAACCATACACGAACTCATACAGAGAGTCATATCAATAAATTCGAAAGCTTAACCAAGATAATATCATAAAATCACATATATTTTCATGGAGAACATTCAAGTTCTTGGGTTTAATCGAATTAATACCTTTGCTCGAGGCCTCGTCGTCTTCTCGAGTACTTACCAATCCTCAAGCTCTGAACTCTCCCAAGTTCCGAGTTAACTCACGAGTTGACTCATTGAGTCGTGAACGATTCGACCGAGTTTGAGCTTTCCAAAGCTCGATCTATGGATATTTATCACATCGACGACCTTATTTTGAGTTGTCTTCATCATTCCTGCACAAGAACTCGAAAACCTAATTAGGGTTTTGAAAGATCAAACATAATAATCAAGGAAAGATGTTCGAGTGTGTGTGTATGTTGTTTATATGTATAAATGTAGGTTTTGATCTGTAAATCTGGATCGATATGGACGATAACGACTTGTATATCAAAAACCATGTTTATGTATCCTAACTCAGTTGTAATTCATACCGATTATTAGATTAATCGATATAAACAGATTAACATAGACTCAATCTAGTGTTTAGAGGTTTGAAATTGATCAAAAAATCAGGGTTTAGATCGGAGTTTTTGAGATAGCGACGAGATAGAGAGAGACTAGGGTTTGAGAAAGGCGAGAGAGAATCGCGGTTTGAGAAAGGCGAGAGAGAATCGCGGTTTGAGAAAGGCGAGAGAGAATATTAATATATATCTAAAAAATACTAATATTTAATATTAATATATATCTAAAAAATATTAATATTGTTTCTATTTTTAAAAAAATATTTTTGAATGATCCAACCGTACAAATGTCAATATATATCTAATATAATGATATTCCCCAAGTTTCAGAAAATAAAAAATTATTTTAATTGGAGATCTTAGTAGATCACTACTATTTTCAATATGACTCGTAACTAGTGCTTTGTTACGGATTATTATTCTATTTTTTAAAAAATATTTTTGAACGATCCAACCGTACGGATGTCAATATATATCTAATATAATGATATTCCCCATGTTTCAGAAAATAAAAAATTAATTTGATTGGAGATCTTAGTAGATCACTACTATTTTCAAAATGGCTCGTAACCAGTGCTTTGTTACGGATTATTATTTCTATTTTTTAAAAAATATTTTTGAACGATCCAACCGTACGGATGTCAATATATATCTAATATAATGATAATCCCCAAGTTTCAAAAAATAAAAAATTAATTTGATTGGAGATCTTAGTAGATCACTACTATTTTCAATATGGCTCGTAACCAGTGCTTTGTTACGGATTATTTTTCTATTTTTTAAAAAATATTTTTGAACGATCCAACCGTACGGATGTCAATATATATCTAATATAATGATATTCCCCAAGTTTCAGAAAATCAAAAATTAATTTGATTGGAGATCTTTGTAGATCACTACTATTTTCAATATGACTCGTAACTAGTGCTTTGTTACGGATTATTATTTCTATTTTCTAAAAAATATTTTTGAACGATCCAACCGTACGGATGTCAATATATATCTAATATAATGATATTCCCCATGTTTCAGAAAATAAAAAATTAATTTGATTGGAGATCTTAGTAGATCACTACTATTTTAAAAAAATATAAATTTATCTAATGCAACACTTCAAACAGCAAATGCAACAGTACAGTTATCTAATGCAACGCTTTCTTCCACGTCGGCAAAGGTGGGCCCCACTTCTGCCATGTCAGCAATTGTGGGTCCCACAATTGCCACGTCAGCATGACGGGCCTCCTGCCACGTCATCCTTGTCGGTCCCACACTGCCACGTCAGCAGTTGTGGGGCCCACATCTGCCACGTCATATTTTTTTAAAAAAATATGAATATATCTAATGCAACACTTCAAAGAGCAAACGCAACACTATTGGTATCTAATGCAACGTTTTTTTGCCACATCAGCAAATGCCACGTCAGCAAATTTGGCCCCACTTCTGCCACGTCAGCACATGTCGGTCCCACATGTGCCATGTCAGCAAATGCCACATCAGCACATGTGGGTCCCACTCCTGCCACGTCACCATTTATAAAAATAAAAAATTATCTAACGCAACGCCATCAGTTAGTGTTGCATTATGTGAAACACTGTGGGTAATACGCAACGCTAATCTATATCTAACGCAACACCAATTCAGCTCAGTTGCAAAAGACCCAAAATTTCTATCTAACGAAACGCTTTCTGTGCAACGCTTTGTAAAAAGGGTTGCGTATGCTCACTTATGGCATAGTGTAACTTCCCGTATCTAAAACTCTCGTAACTCTCTTGGCTAATACAATATTAGTTAGCTAATTTAGTTATTACTTGATTAGTTTAATTAGAAAAACCAAAATCAATTCTTGTGTTCAATAACTAAATTATTTGATATTGATTGCCATTTATACAAATAGACAGTCCTTGAGGTACGAATCTAGTAATTATTACTATATTACGTGCTTGCGATTGGGTAAACTTGCATATTTGTATTTTACACAACAAACCCCTAGAATGACCTGATTACTTACTTGAAGACATGTTGAACTCCTTCATGTACTCGTTGTAATCATAGTAGTAAAGAACTGATCCAACCAGTCAAACATTCCCCTTTTATTCCCTTCACTACGCCATAAACGCACATACGCAACCCCATTTTCAGTTGCGTAAGGCCTGAAAAGCGTTGCGTAAGGTCTTACGCAACGCTTTTGGGGCGTTACCAAAACTGGCGTTGCGTAAGACCCCTAACGCAACGCTTTTCCAAGCTATTGCAACACTTCGAAAAGCATTGCATAAGAGGCCTTATGCAACACCAAAAGCATGCAAACGCAACACTTCATGGGGTTGCATAAGATGTTTCAACCATGTCAGCATGCTGACATGGAAGCAAGGTGCCACGTCAGCATGCCGACATAGAAGCATGGTGCCACGTCAGCATGTTGACATGTCATTAGTGGGGCCCACAAGTGCCACGTCACAAATGGGGGGGCATGCCACGTCATCAATGGGGCCCACCAAGGTGCCACGTCAACATTGGGCCCGCATGCCACGTTAGTAATGGGCCCACATGCCGTCAGCAGTAGGGTCCACTATCTAACGCAACGATATTTGAGTATAATGCAACGCTAAATTTTTTTTAAGCAACACCATTCTTTTCAAATGCAACACCATTCTTTTTTATTGCAACATTAAAACTATGCTAATGCAACATTAAATAGAGTCAAACGCAATGGTTTTTAATAAAAAAATCGAAATTGATGCTTTGTTTATACATGAATCCCAAAAATAACAAATCAAACCAACAAGATACTTAATGTCCAAAACCAACCGAGCAATGCAACCAGCCAACCCAACCACCAAATTCTTACCGGCATATACTAAAACAAAGTAACTGCTACTAATTCTAACTTCCAAACTATGCCAATTCTAACCTTACAATCGTATTGGTATAGCCGTATTGGTATATAACACTAATACAATCGGAAAAGATAATATCTACAGAAAACTAATTGTTTTCATCACATGTAACTGGACAATCCTGCTAGGAACCACTTGCAACACACCAAGTTGCGAGGCCAAAATGAATCTGTCTTCACAGAATCACTGCTTGCGAGGCCACCAATAGCGTAACTGCCACAAAAGTAAAATTTGTTATAACCTAATCCTTAATCATCAAACTATCAAGTAGCTGACATTACCACTGCTGAAAGCATGCATGAAACTTTCTACACTGTCATACTCCCCTTTTATGTTTATTTGAGAGTAAGATCATGCTGCCTTTATTTCTTTATAAAACCGACATGTTTACATAGATTTAATAAAATCTCAGAGTGTTGGAATTAATTTTAACATCCAATTTACATAGATTTAGCAGCCTTGAAAAAGTACAAGTGAAAAATATCCAAGAAGTCACAATTCTTTAAGTAAATTTAATTGAATTTCGAGCGGAATGGAGTCTAACAAAATCTCGCTTCTAAGGACTGATGATAAACATGATTTTTATGCAGACAATGTAACAAGATTTACATTTCATTAAAGCTAGAACCTAAAGCAATCATGTCTGCAAAAGGTATCACAAGAAGTACTTGTATTCGCCTATAGTGCAAGTACTTAACATTCTCTAATGCATTTGGCGGATTAAAAGAATCAGCCCTAAACAGAAAATAGAAAGGGAATACCTCTGCATAAAGCTTGTGTGCATGAACTCCTGAATCTTCCTCCATCCCCTAGAATAATATGATGAAGTACATATAAAATACACGGAGAGTAACGTGAATAAATCTTTACTTGTGAATAAACAAACATAAATAGTACTTCAATGTAAAAATGGTAGAGGTCACATATCTTGTCCTCTAAAGCATCATCCATGCTAAACTTTCTTTTAAGGATTTCTCTATTTGCAGCAATATTTTCTTGAAAGTCATCGGATGCTCCACCTGTTTGCTCGGATGAGTTTTAGAGCATGCAGTGGCAGATAGCACATAGTCATGGTTAAGTGCAGCTGTCAAGAAGCATGCTTATACAATTTTTAGACTTATTCCGAATATCTATGCATATGGTCAAAAAGTTGACATACTCAGTGTACAAATAATGAGACAACATAGTACATAGAATAGTGTTTCTATTAAATGGGATGCTTTGAAAAAGAATGGATAGAAGTATGTGAAAAATTAAGTTTGTCAGGCATGTAGATTAATGTAACTACAATATACTCACAGAATGAAGTGAATGAAGAGAGCATGACAATTTTGACTTTTCAAAGGTTGCATAGTAGGGGACACATGGTTGACTCTACTAAAAAGGCTATCTCCTAAGTCCTAAGGACAAAGTTTATATCTCTTAAAATCCAGATGAGGTCATACTCAATAAATGCCAAGATACCTCTTTAATACTTATAAGAATATTTTTATGACTCTAGGCATTATTATTATACATGATTGATTGATATTGACTTTTTTAGACACTAGGCAATGCAGACTGTCTTGAATATAGAAACACAGATCACATTTTCTTTTATTTAAGAGGCATATATCATATTTTGACTTAAGTCACATAAGATAAACAGACATGTACTGCAAAACAGGGCACACATATCACTTCACAGAACACAATATAGGATTAAACAAGTAAAAAAATGCAAGATATGAATCCTATTTGTTCTAAGTGGCCGTTTCACTCCAGTGTCTAGATACTGGGCCTCTCTAAGGGATTCCCAGCCAAGTCTTTGAGTGAGGGCTAGTTGTGTGAGTGTATATATGAATATATCTAGTTACAAGCTATTGTAGAGATCTTAACCAGATTCTATTGTAAGAATTAATCAGTCAAGTTACAATCACTTAGAGTACAAACATAGTCAAATGCATTCTTCACTCATATAAGTATCCATTCAACAAGGTTCAATAAGTCATTTTAAGCATTACAAATAGTTCTTGCACATAGTCGATTACCATTCTTATTATCTCCCATATGGTACATATATTGAAATTAATTCAATCAATACAAGAATGATAATCCAGACTCACTTTCTCCACCAGTGGTTAGACAGGGCATATAATTGACCAGGTCAATTAACACAAATTCCATATACCAGTTGTATCTATTAAACAACAATGCTTCTTTTCAAGAAAACCAAGGACTGTAATAGACTTGCCACATCACAAAATATCAGATATATCAAGTACTTTGTAACAACTAATTAAAACAATGTCATTCAACCATACACGAACTCATACAGAGAGTCATATCAATAAATTCGAAAGCTTAACCAAGATAATTTCATAAAATCACATATATTTTCATGGAGAACATTCAAGTTCTTGGGTTTAATCGAATTAATACCTTTGCTCGAGGCCTCGTCGTCTTCTCGAGTACTTACCAATCCTCAAGCTCTGAACTCTCCCGAGTTCCGAGTTAACTCACGAGTTGACTCATTGAGTCGTGAACGATTCGACCGAGTTTGAGCTTTCCAAAGCTCGATCTATGGATATTTATCACATCGACGACCTTATTTTGAGTTGTCTTCATCGTTCCTGCACAAGAACTCGAAAACCTAATTAGGGTTTTGAAAGATCAAACATAATAATCAAGGAAAGATGTTCGAGTGTGTGTGTATGTTGTTTATATGTATAAATGTAGGTTTTGATCTGTAAATCTGGATCGATATGGACGATAACGACTTGTATATCAAAAACCATGTTTATGTATCCTAACTCAGTTGTAATTCATACCGATTATTAGATTAATCGATATAAACAGATTAACAAAGACTCAATCTAGTGTTTAGAGGTTTGAAATTGATCAAAAAATCAGGGTTTAGATCGGAGTTTTTGAGATAGCGGCGAGATAGAGAGAGACTAGGGTTTGAGAAAGGCGAGAGAGAATCGCGGTTTGAGAAAGGCGAGAGAGAATATTAATATATATCTAAAAAATACTAATATTTAATATTAATATATATCTAAAAAATATTAATATTGTTTATATTTTTAAAAAAATATTTTTGAATGATCCAACCGTACAAATGTCAATATATATCTAATATAATGATATTCCCCAAGTTTCAGAAAATAAAAAATTAATTTAATTGGAGATCTTAGTAGATCACTACTATTTTCAATATGACTCGTAACTAGTGCTTTGTTACGGATTATTATTCTATTTTTTAAAAAATATTTTTGACCGATCCAACCCTACGGGTGTCAATATATATCTAATATAATGATATTCCCCATGTTTCAGAAAATAAAAAATTAATTTAATTGGAAATCTTAGTAGATCACTACTATTTTCAAAATGGCTCGTAACCAGTGCTTTGTTACGGATTATTATTTCTATTTTTTAAAAAATATTTTTGAATGATCCAACCGTACGGATGTCAATATATATCTAATATAATGATAATCCCCAAGTTTCAAAAAATAAAAAATTAATTTGATTGGAGATCTTAGTAGATCACTACTATTTTCAATATGGCTCGTAACCAGTGCTTTGTTACGGATTATTTTTCTATTTTTTAAAAAATATTTTTGAACGATCCATCCGTACGGATGTCAATATATATCTAATATAATGATATTCCCCAAGTTTCAGAAAATAAAAAATTAATTTGATTGGAGATCTTAGTAGATCACTACTATTTTCAATATGACTCGTAACTAGTGCTTTGTTACGGATTATTATTTCTATTTTCTAAAAAATATTTTTGAACGATCCAACCGTACGGATGTCAATATATATCTAATATAATGATATTCCCCATGTTTCAGAAAATAAAAAATTAATTTGATTGGAGATCTTAGTAGATCACTACTATTTTAAAAAAATATAAATTTATCTAATGCAACACTTCAAACAGCAAATGCAACACTACAATTATCTAATGCAACGCTTTCTTCCACGTCGGCAAAGGTGGGCCCCACTTCTGCCATGTCAGCAATTGTGGGTCCCACAATTGCCACGTTAGCATGACGGGCCTCATGCCACGTCATCCTTGTGGGTCCCACACTGCCACGTCAGCAGTTGTGGGGCCCACATCTGCCACGTCATATTTTTTAAAAAAAATATGAATATATCTAATGCAACACTTCAAAGAGCAAACGCAACACTATTGGTATCTAATGCAACGTTTTTTGCCACATCAGCAAATGCCACGTCAGCAAATGTGGCCCCACTTCTGCCACATCAGCACATGTGGGTCCCACATGTGCCATGTCAGCAAATGCCACGTCAGCACATGTGGGTCCCACTCCTGCCACGTCACCATTTATAAAAATAAAAAATTATCTAACGCAACGCCATCAGTTAGTGTTGCATAATGTGAAACACTGTGGGTAATACGCAACGCTAATCTATAACTAACGCAACACCAATTCAGCTCAGTTGCAAAAGATCCAAAATTTCTATCTAACGAAACGCTTTCTGTGCAACGCTTTGTAAAAAGGGTTGCGTATGCTCACTTATGGCATAGTGTAACTTCTCGTATCTAAAACTCTCGTAACTCTCTTGGCTAATACAATATTAGTTAGCTAATTTAGTTATTACTTGATTAGTTTAATTAGAAAAACCAAAATCAATTCTTGTGTTCAATAACTAAATTATTTGATATTGATTGCCATTTATACAAATAGACAGTCCTTGAGGTACGAATCTAGTAATTATTACTACATTACGTGCTTTCGATTGGGTAAACTTGCATATTTGTATTTTACGCAACAAACCCCTAGAATGACCTGATTACTTACTTGAAGACATGTTGAACTCCTTCATGTACTCGTTGTAATCATAGTAGTAAAGAACTGATCCAACCAGTCAAACATTCCCCTTTTATTCCCTTCACTACGCCATAAACGCACATACGCAACCCCATTTTCAGTTGCGTAAGGCCTGAAAAGCGTTGCGTAAGGTCTTACGCAACGCTTTTGGGGCGTTACCAAAACTGGCGTTGCGTAAGACCCCTAACGCAACGCTTTTCCAAGCTATTGCAACACTTCGAAAAGCATTGCATAAGAGGCCTTATGCAACACCAAAAGCATGCAAACGCAACACTTCATGGGGTTGCATAAGATGTTTCAACCATAGAACCGACATAGAAGCATGGTGCCACGTCAGCATGCTGACATGTCATTAGTGGGGCCCACAAGTGCCACGTCACAAATGGGGGGGGCATGCCACGTCATCAATGGGGCCCACCAAGGTGCCACGTCAACATTGGGCCCGCATGCCACGTTAGTAATGGGCCCACATGCCGTCAGCAGTAGGGTCCACTATCTAACGCAACGCTATTTGAGTATAATGCAACGCTAAATTTTTTTTAAGCAACACCATTCTTTTCAAATGCAACACCATTCTTTTTTATTGCAACATTAAAACTATGCTAATGCAACATTAAATAGAGTCAAACGCAACGGTTTTTAATAAAAAAATCGAAATTGATGCTTTGTTTATACATGAATCCCAAAAATAACAAATCAAACCAACAAGATACTTAATGTCCAAAACCAACCGAGCAATGCAACCAGCCAACCCAACCACCAAATTCTTACCGGCATATACTAAAACGAAGTAACTGCTACTAATTCTAACTTCCAAACTATGCCAATTCTAACCTTACAATCGTATTGGTATAGCCGTATTGGTATATAACACTAATACAATCGGAAAAGATAATATCTGCAGAAAACTAATTGTTTTCATCACATGTAACTGGACAATCCTGCTAGGAACCACTTGCAACACACCAAGTTGCGAGGCCAAAATGAATCTGTCTTCACAGAATCACTGCTTGCGAGGCCACCAATAGCGTAACTGCCACAAAAGTAAAATTTGTTATAACCTAATCCTTAATCATCAAACTATCAAGTAGCTGACATTACCACTGCTGAAAGCATGCATGAAACTTTCTACACTGTCATACTCCCCTTTTATGTTTATTTGAGAGTAAGATCATGCTGCCTTTATTTCTTTATAAAACCGACATGTTTACATAGATTTAATAAAATCTCAGAGTGTGGGAATTAATTTTAACATCCAATTTACATAGATTTAGCAGCCTTGAAAAAGTACAAGTGAAAAATATTCAAGAAGTCACAATTCTTTAAGTAAATTGAATTGAATTTCGAGCGGAATGGAGTCTAACAAAATCTCGCTTCTAAGGACTGATGATAAACATGATTTTTATGCAGACAATGTAACAAGATTTACATTTCATTAAAGCTAGAACCTAAAGCAATCATGTCTGCAAAAGGTATCACAAGAAGTACTTGTATTCGCCTATAGTGCAAGTACTTAACATTCTCTAATGCATTTGGCGGATTAAAAGAATCAGCCCTAAACAGAAAATAGAAAGGGAATACCTCTGCATAAAGCTTGTTTGCATGAACTCCTGAATCTTCCTCCATCCCCTAGAATAATATGATGAAGTACATATAAAATACACGGAGAGTAACGTGAATAAATCTTTACTTGTGAATAAACAAACATAAATAGTACTTCAATGTAAAAATGGTAGAGGTCACATATCTTGTCCTCTAAAGCATCATCCATGCTAAACTTTCTTTTAAGGATTTCTCTATTTGCAGCAACATTTTCTTGAAAGTCATCGGATGCTCCACCTGTTTGCTCGGATGAGTTTTAGAGCATGCAGTGGCAGATAGCACATAGTCATGGTTAAGTGCAGCTGTCAAGAAGCATGCTTATACAATTTTTAGACTTATTCCGAATATCTATGCATATGGTCAAAAAGTTGACATACTCAGTGTACAAATAATGAGACAACATAGTACATAGAATAGTGTTTCTATTAAATGGGATGCTTTGAAAAAGAATGGATAGAAGTATGTGAAAAATTAAGTTTGTCAGGCATGTAGATTAATGTAACTACAATATACTCACAGAATGAAGTGAATGAAGAGAGCATGACAATTTTGACTTTTCAAAGGTTGCATAGTAGGGGACACATGGCTGACTCTACTAAAAAGGCTATCTCCTAAGTCCTAAGGACAAAGTTTATATCTCTTAAAATGCAGATGAGGTCATTCTCAATAAATGCCAAGATACCTCTTTAATACTTATAAGAATATTTTTATGACTCTAGGCATTATTATTATACATGATTGATTGATATTGACTTTTTTAGACACTAGGCAATGCAGACTGTCTTGAATATAGAAACACAGATCACATTTTCTTTTATTTAAGAGGCATATATCATATTTTGACTTAAGTCACATAAGATAAACAGACATGTACTGCAAAACAGGGCACACATATCACTTCACAGAACACAATATAGGATTAAACAAGTAAAAAAATGCAAGATATGAATCCTATTTGTTCTAAGTGGCCGTTTCACTCCAGTGTATAGATACTGGGCCTCTCTAAGGGATTCCCAGCCAAGTCTTTGAGTGAGGGCTAGTTGTGTGAGTGTATATATGAATATATCTAGTTACAAGCTATTGTAGAGATCTTAACCAGATTCTATTGTAAGAATTAATCAGTCAAGTTACAATCACTTAGAGTACAAACATAGTCAAATGCATTCTTCACTCATATAAGTATCCATTCAACAAGGTTCAATAAGTCATTTTAAGCATTACAAATAGTTCTTGCACATAGTCGATCACCATTCTTATTATCTCCCATATGGTACATATATTGAAATTAATTCAATCAATACAAGAATGATAATCCAGACTCACTTTCTCCACCAGTGGTTAGACAGGGCATATAATTGACTAGGTCAATTAACACAAATTCCATATACCAGCTGTATCTATTAAACAACAATGCTTCTTTTCAAGAAAACCAAGGACTGTAATAAACTTGCCACATCACAAAATATCAGATATATCAAGTACTTTGTAACAACTAATTAAAACAATGTCATTCAACCATACACGAACTCATACAGAGAGTCATATCAATAAATTCAAAAGCTTAACCAAGATAATATCATAAAATCACATATATTTTCATGGAGAACATTCAAGTTCTTGGGTTTAATCGAATTAATACCTTTGCTCGAGGCCTCGTCGTCTTCTCGAGTACTTACCAATCCTCAAGCTCTGAACTCTCCCAAGTTCCGAGTTAACTCACGAGTTGACTCATTGAGTCGTGAACGATTCGACCGAGTTTGAGCTTTCCAAAGCTCGATCTATGGATATTTATCACATCGACGACCTTATTTTGAGTTGTCTTCATCATTCCTGCACAAGAACTCGAAAACCTAATTAGGGTTTTGAAAGATCAAACATAATAATCAAGGAAAGATGTTCGAGTGTGTGTGTATGTTGTTTATATGTATAAATGTAGGTTTTGATCTGTAAATCTGGATCGATATGGACGATAACGACTTGTATATCAAAAACCATGTTTATGTATCCTAACTCAGTTGTAATTCATACCGATTATTAGATTAATCGATATAAACAGATTAACATAGACTCAATCTAGTGTTTAGAGGTTTGAAATTGATCAAAAAATCAGGGTTTAGATCGGAGTTTTTGAGATAGCGACGAGATAGAGAGAGACTAGGGTTTGAGAAAGGCGAGAGAGAATCGCGGTTTGAGAAAGGCGAGAGAGAATCGCGGTTTGAGAAAGGCGAGAGAGAATATTAATATATATCTAAAAAATACTAATATTTAATATTAATATATATCTAAAAAATATTAATATTGTTTCTATTTTTAAAAAAATATTTTTGAATGATCCAACCGTACAAATGTCAATATATATCTAATATAATGATATTCCCCAAGTTTCAGAAAATAAAAAATTATTTTAATTGGAGATCTTAGTAGATCACTACTATTTTCAATATGACTCGTAACTAGTGCTTTGTTACGGATTATTATTCTATTTTTTAAAAAATATTTTTGAACGATCCAACCGTACGGATGTCAATATATATCTAATATAATGATATTCCCCATGTTTCAGAAAATAAAAAATTAATTTGATTGGAGATCTTAGTAGATCACTACTATTTTCAAAATGGCTCGTAACCAGTGCTTTGTTACGGATTATTATTTCTATTTTTTAAAAAATATTTTTGAACGATCCAACCGTACGGATGTCAATATATATCTAATATAATGATAATCCCCAAGTTTCAAAAAATAAAAAATTAATTTGATTGGAGATCTTAGTAGATCACTACTATTTTCAATATGGCTCGTAACCAGTGCTTTGTTACGGATTATTTTTCTATTTTTTAAAAAATATTTTTGAACGATCCAACCGTACGGATGTCAATATATATCTAATATAATGATATTCCCCAAGTTTCAGAAAATAAAAAATTAATTTGATTGGAGATCTTAGTAGATCACTACTATTTTCAATATGACTCGTAACTAGTGCTTTGTTACGGATTATTATTTCTATTTTCTAAAAAATATTTTTGAACGATCCAACCGTACGGATGTCAATATATATCTAATATAATGATATTCCCCATGTTTCAGAAAATAAAAAATTAATTTGATTGGAGATCTTAGTAGATCACTACTATTTTAAAAAAATATAAATTTATCTAATGCAACACTTCAAACAGCAAATGCAACAGTACAGTTATCTAATGCAACGCTTTCTTCCACGTCGGCAAAGGTGGGCCCCACTTCTGCCATGTCAGCAATTGTGGGTCCCACAATTGCCACGTCAGCATGACGGGCCTCCTGCCACGTCATCCTTGTCGGTCCCACACTGCCACGTCAGCAGTTGTGGGGCCCACATCTGCCACGTCATATTTTTTTAAAAAAATATGAATATATCTAATGCAACACTTCAAAGAGCAAACGCAACACTATTGGTATCTAATGCAACGTTTTTTTGCCACATCAGCAAATGCCACGTCAGCAAATTTGGCCCCACTTCTGCCACGTCAGCACATGTCGGTCCCACATGTGCCATGTCAGCAAATGCCACATCAGCACATGTGGGTCCCACTCCTGCCACGTCACCATTTATAAAAATAAAAAATTATCTAACGCAACGCCATCAGTTAGTGTTGCATTATGTGAAACACTGTGGGTAATACGCAACGCTAATCTATATCTAACGCAACACCAATTCAGCTCAGTTGCAAAAGACCCAAAATTTCTATCTAACGAAACGCTTTCTGTGCAACGCTTTGTAAAAAGGGTTGTGTATGCTCACTTATGGCATAGTGTAACTTCCCGTATCTAAAACTCTCGTAACTCTCTTGGCTAATACAATATTAGTTAGCTAATTTAGTTATTACTTGATTAGTTTAATTAGAAAAACCAAAATCAATTCTTGTGTTCAATAACTAAATTATTTGATATTGATTGCCATTTATACAAATAGACAGTCCTTGAGGTACGAATCTAGTAATTATTACTATATTACGTGCTTGCGATTGGGTAAACTTGCATATTTGTATTTTACACAACAAACCCCTAGAATGACCTGATTACTTACTTGAAGACATGTTGAACTCCTTCATGTACTCGTTGTAATCATAGTAGTAAAGAACTGATCCAACCAGTCAAACATTCCCCTTTTATTCCCTTCACTACGCCATAAACGCACATACGCAACCCCATTTTCAGTTGCGTAAGGCCTGAAAAGCGTTGCGTAAGGTCTTACGCAACGCTTTTGGGGCGTTACCAAAACTGGCGTTGCGTAAGACCCCTAACGCAACGCTTTTCCAAGCTATTGCAACACTTCGAAAAGCATTGCATAAGAGGCCTTATGCAACACCAAAAGCATGCAAACGCAACACTTCATGGGGTTGCATAAGATGTTTCAACCATGTCAGCATGCTGACATGGAAGCAAGGTGCCACGTCAGCATGCCGACATAGAAGCATGGTGCCACGTCAGCATGTTGACATGTCATTAGTGGGGCCCACAAGTGCCACGTCACAAATGGGGGGGCATGCCACGTCATCAATGGGGCCCACCAAGGTGCCACGTCAACATTGGGCCCGCATGCCACGTTAGTAATGGGCCCACATGCCGTCAGCAGTAGGGTCCACTATCTAACGCAACGATATTTGAGTATAATGCAACGCTAAATTTTTTTTAAGCAACACCATTCTTTTCAAATGCAACACCATTCTTTTTTATTGCAACATTAAAACTATGCTAATGCAACATTAAATAGAGTCAAACGCAATGGTTTTTAATAAAAAAATCGAAATTGATGCTTTGTTTATACATGAATCCCAAAAATAACAAATCAAACCAACAAGATACTTAATGTCCAAAACCAACCGAGCAATGCAACCAGCCAACCCAACCACCAAATTCTTACCGGCATATACTAAAACAAAGTAACTGCTACTAATTCTAACTTCCAAACTATGCCAATTCTAACCTTACAATCGTATTGGTATAGCCGTATTGGTATATAACACTAATACAATCGGAAAAGATAATATCTACAGAAAACTAATTGTTTTCATCACATGTAACTGGACAATCCTGCTAGGAACCACTTGCAACACACCAAGTTGCGAGGCCAAAATGAATCTGTCTTCACAGAATCACTGCTTGCGAGGCCACCAATAGCGTAACTGCCACAAAAGTAAAATTTGTTATAACCTAATCCTTAATCATCAAACTATCAAGTAGCTGACATTACCACTGCTGAAAGCATGCATGAAACTTTCTACACTGTCATACTCCCCTTTTATGTTTATTTGAGAGTAAGATCATGCTGCCTTTATTTCTTTATAAAACCGACATGTTTACATAGATTTAATAAAATCTCAGAGTGTTGGAATTAATTTTAACATCCAATTTACATAGATTTAGCAGCCTTGAAAAAGTACAAGTGAAAAATATCCAAGAAGTCACAATTCTTTAAGTAAATTTAATTGAATTTCGAGCGGAATGGAGTCTAACAAAATCTCGCTTCTAAGGACTGATGATAAACATGATTTTTATGCAGACAATGTAACAAGATTTACATTTCATTAAAGCTAGAACCTAAAGCAATCATGTCTGCAAAAGGTATCACAAGAAGTACTTGTATTCGCCTATAGTGCAAGTACTTAACATTCTCTAATGCATTTGGCGGATTAAAAGAATCAGCCCTAAACAGAAAATAGAAAGGGAATACCTCTGCATAAAGCTTGTGTGCATGAACTCCTGAATCTTCCTCCATCCCCTAGAATAATATGATGAAGTACATATAAAATACACGGAGAGTAACGTGAATAAATCTTTACTTGTGAATAAACAAACATAAATAGTACTTCAATGTAAAAATGGTAGAGGTCACATATCTTGTCCTCTAAAGCATCATCCATGCTAAACTTTCTTTTAAGGATTTCTCTATTTGCAGCAACATTTTCTTGAAAGTCATCGGATGCTCCACCTGTTTGCTCGGATGAGTTTTAGAGCATGCAGTGGCAGATAGCACATAGTCATGGTTAAGTGCAGCTGTCAAGAAGCATGCTTATACAATTTTTAGACTTATTCCGAATATCTATGCATATGGTCAAAAAGTTGACATACTCAGTGTACAAATAATGAGACAACATAGTACATAGAATAGTGTTTCTATTAAATGGGATGCTTTGAAAAAGAATGGATAGAAGTATGTGAAAAATTAAGTTTGTCAGGCATGTAGATTAATGTAACTACAATATACTCACAGAATGAAGTGAATGAAGAGAGCATGACAATTTTGACTTTTCAAAGGTTGCATAGTAGGGGACACATGGTTGACTCTACTAAAAAGGCTATCTCCTAAGTCCTAAGGACAAAGTTTATATCTCTTAAAATCCAGATGAGGTCATTCTCAATAAATGCCAAGATACCTCTTTAATACTTATAAGAATATTTTTATGACTCTAGGCATTATTATTATACATGATTGATTGATATTGACTTTTTTAGACACTAGGCAATGCAGACTGTCTTGAATATAGAAACACAGATCACATTTTCTTTTATTTAAGAGGCATATATCATATTTTGACTTAAGTCACATAAGATAAACAGACATGTACTGCAAAACAGGGCACACATATCACTTCACAGAACACAATATAGGATTAAACAAGTAAAAAAATGCAAGATATGAATCCTATTTGTTCTAAGTGGCCGTTTCACTCCAGTGTCTAGATACTGGGCCTCTCTAAGGGATTCCCAGCCAAGTCTTTGAGTGAGGGCTAGTTGTGTGAGTGTATATATGAATATATCTAGTTACAAGCTATTGTAGAGATCTTAACCAGATTCTATTGTAAGAATTAATCAGTCAAGTTACAATCACTTAGAGTACAAACATAGTCAAATGCATTCTTCACTCATATAAGTATCCATTCAACAAGGTCCAATAAGTCATTTTAAGCATTACAAATAGTTCTTGCACATAGTCGATCACCATTCTTATTATCTCCCATATGGTACATATATTGAAATTAATTCAATCAATACAAGAATGATAATCCAGACTCACTTTCTCCACCAGTGGTTAGACAGGGCATATAATTGACTAGGTCAATTAACACAAATTCCATATACCAGCTGTATCTATTAAACAACAATGCTTCTTTTCAAGAAAACCAAGGACTGTAATAGACTTGCCACATCACAAAATATCAGATATATCAAGTACTTTGTAACAACTAATTAAAACAATGTCATTCAACCATACACGAACTCATACAGAGAGTCATATCAATAAATTCGAAAGCTTAACCAAGATAATATCATAAAATCACATATATTTTCATGGAGAACATTCAAGTTCTTGGGTTTAATCGAATTAATACCTTTGCTCGAGGCCTCGTCGTCTTCTCGAGTACTTACCAATCCTCAAGCTCTGAACTCTCCCAAGTTCCGAGTTAACTCACGAGTTGACTCATTGAGTCGTGAACGATTCGACCGAGTTTGAGCTTTCCAAAGCTCGATCTATGGATATTTATCACATCGACGACCTTATTTTGAGTTGTCTTCATCATTCCTGCACAAGAACTCGAAAACCTAATTAGGGTTTTGAAAGATCAAACATAATAATCAAGGAAAGATGTTCGAGTGTGTGTGTATGTTGTTTATATGTATAAATGTAGGTTTTGATCTGTAAATCTGGATCGATATGGACGATAACGACTTGTATATCAAAAACCATGTTTATGTATCCTAACTCAGTTGTAATTCATACCGATTATTAGATTAATCGATATAAACAGATTAACATAGACTCAATCTAGTGTTTAGAGGTTTGAAATTGATCAAAAAATCAGGGTTTAGATCGGAGTTTTTGAGATAGCGGCGAGATAGAGAGAGACTAGGGTTTGAGAAAGGCGAGAGAGAATCGCGGTTTGAGAAAGGCGAGAGAGAATCGCGGTTTGAGAAAGGCGAGAGAGAATATTAATATATATCTAAAAAATACTAATATTTAATATTAATATATATCTAAAAAATATTAATATTGTTTCTATTTTTAAAAAAATATTTTTGAATGATCCAACCGTACAAATGTCAATATATATCTAATATAATGATATTCCCCAAGTTTCAGAAAATAAAAAATTAATTTAATTGGAGATCTTAGTAGATCACTACTATTTTCAATATGACTCGTAACTAGTGCATTGTTACGGATTATTATTCTATTTTTTAAAAAATATTTTTGAACGATCCAACCGTACGGATGTCAATATATATCTAATATAATGATATTCCCCATGTTTCAGAAAATAAAAAATTAATTTGATTGGAGATCTTAGTAGATCACTACTATTTTCAAAATGGCTCGTAACCAGTGCTTTGTTACGGATTATTATTTCTATTTTTTAAAAAATATTTTTGAACGATCCAACCGTACGGATGTCAATATATATCTAATATAATGATAATCCCCAAGTTTCAAAAAATAAAAAATTAATTTGATAGGAGATCTTAGTAGATCACTACTATTTTCAATATGGCTCGTAACCAGTGCTTTGTTACGGATTATTTTTCTATTTTTTAAAAAATATTTTTGAACGATCCAACCGTACGGATGTCAATATATATCTAATATAATGATATTCCCCAAGTTTCAGAAAATAAAAAATTAATTTGATTGGAGATCTTAGTAGATCACTACTATTTTCAATATGACTCGTAACTAGTGCTTTGTTACGGATTATTATTTCTATTTTCTAAAAAATATTTTTGAACGATCTAACCGTACGGATGTCAATATATATCTAATATAATGATATTCCCCATGTTTCAGAAAATAAAAAATTAATTTGATTGGAGATCTTAGTAGATCACTACTATTTTAAAAAAATATAAATTTATCTAATGCAACACTTCAAACAGCAAATGCAACACTACAGTTATCTAATGCAACGCTTTCTTCCACGTCGGCAAAGGTGGGCCCCACTTCTGCCATGTCAACAATTGTGGGTCCCACAATTGCCACGTCAGCATGACGGGCCTCCTGCCACGTCATCCTTGTGGGTCCCACACTGCCACGTCAGCAGTTGTGAGGCCCACATCTGCCACGTCATATTTTTAAAAAAAAATATGAATATATCTAATGCAACACTTCAAAGAGCAAACGCAACACTATTGGTATCTAATGCAACGTTTTTTTGCCACATCAGCAAATGCCACGTCAGCAAATTTGGCCCCACTTCTGCCACGTCAGCACATGTCGGTCCCACATGTGCCATGTCAGCAAATGCCACGTCAGCACATGTGGGTCCCACTCCTGCCACGTCACCATTTATAAAAATAAAAAATTATCTAACGCAACGCCATCAGTTAGTGTTGCATAATGTGAAACACTGTGGGTAATACGCAACGCTAATCTATATCTAACGCAACACCAATTCAGCTCAGTTGCAAAAGACCCAAAATTTCTATCTAACGTAACGCTTTCTGTGCAACGCTTTGTAAAAAGGGTTGCGTATGCTCACTTATGGCATAGTGTAACTTCTCGTATCTAAAACTCTCGTAACTCTCTTGGCTAATACAATATTAGTTAGCTAATTTAGTTATTACTTGATTAGTTTAATTAGAAAAACCAAAATCAATTCTTGTGTTCAATAACTAAATTATTTGATATTGATTGCCATTTATACAAATAGACAGTCCTTGAGGTACGAATCTAGTAATTATTACTATATTACGTGCTTGCGATTGGGTAAACTTGCATATTTGTATTTTACGCAACAAACCCCTAGAATGACCTGATTACTTACTTGAAGACATGTTGAACTCCTTCATGTACTCGTTGTAATCATAGTAGTAAAGAACTGATCCAACCAGTCAAACATTCCCCTTTTATTCCCTTCACTACGCCATAAACGCACATACGCAACCACCATTTTCAGTTGCGTAAGGCCTGAAAAGCGTTGCGTAAGGTCTTACGCAACGCTTTTGGGGCGTTACCAAAACTGGCGTTGCGTAAGACCCCTAACGCAACGCTTTTCCAAGCTATTGCAACACTTCGAAAAGCATTGCAAAAGAGGCCTTATGCAACACCAAAAGCATGCAAACGCAACACTTCATGGGGTTGCATAAGATGTTTCAACCATGTCAGCATGCTGACATGGAAGCAAGGTGCCACGTCAGCATGCCGACATAGAAGCATGGTGCCACGTCACAAATGGGGGGGCATGCCACGTCATCAAAGGGGCCCACCAAGGTGCCACGTCAACATTGGGCCCGCATGCCACGTTAGTAATGGGCCCACATGCCGTCAGCAGTAGGGTCCACTATCTAACGCAACGCTATTTGAGTATAATGCAACGCTAAATTTTTTTTTAAGCAACACCATTCTTTTCAAATGCAACACCATTCTTTTTTATTGCAACATTAAAACTATGCTAATGCAACATTAAATAGAGTCAAACGCAACGGTTTTTAATAAAAAAATCGAAATTGATGCTTTGTTTATACATGAATCCCAAAAATAACAAATCAACCCAACAAGATACTTAATGTCCAAAACCAACCGAGCAATGCAACCAGCCAACCCAACCACCAAATTCTTACCGGCATATACTAAAACGAAGTAACTGCTACTAATTCTAACTTCCAAACTATGCCAATTCTAACCTTACAATCGTATTGGTATAGCCGTATTGGTATATAACACTAATACAATCGGAAAAGATAATATCTGCAGAAAACTAATTGTTTTCATCACATGTAACTGGACAATCCTGCTAGGAACCACTTGCAACACACCAAGTTGCGAGGCCAAAATGAATCTGTCTTCACAGAATCACTGCTTGCGAGGCCACCAATAGCGTAACTGCCACAAAAGTAAAATTTGTTATAACCTAATCCTTAATCATCAAACTATAAAGTAACTGACATTACCACTGCTGAAAGCATGCATGAAACTTTCTACACTGTCATACTCCCCTTTTATGTTTATTTGAGAGTAAGATCATGCTGCCTTTATTTCTTTATAAAACCGACATGTTTACATAGATTTCATAAAATCTCAGAGTGTTGGAATTAATTTTAACATCCAATTTACATAGATTTAGCAGCCTTGAAAAAGTACAAGTGAAAAATATCCAAGAAGTCACAATTCTTTAAGTAAATTTAATTGAATTTCGAGCGGAAGGGAGTCTAACAAAATCTCGCTTCTAAGGACTGATGATAAACATGATTTTTATGCAGACAATGTAACAAGATTTACATTTCATTAAAGCTAGAACCTAAAGCAATCATGTCTGCAAAAGGTATCACAAGAAGTACTTGTATTCGCGTATAGTGCAAGTACTTAACATTCTCTAATGCATTTGGCGGATTAAAAGAATCAGCCCTAAACAGAAAATAGAAAGGGAATACCTCTGCATAAAGCTTGTGTGCATGAACTCCTGAATCTTCCTCCATCCCCTAGAATAATATGATGAAGTACATATAAAATACACGGAGAGTAACGTGAATAAATCTTTACTTGTGAATAAACAAACATAAATAGTACTTCAATGTAAAAATGGTAGAGGTCACATATCTTGTCCTCTAAAGCATCATCCATGCTAAACTTTCTTTTAAGGATTTCTCTATTTGCAGCAACATTTTCTTGAAAGTCATCGGATGCTCCACCTGTTTGCTCGGATGAGTTTTAGAGCATGCAGTGGCAGATAGCACATAGTCATGGTTAAGTGCAGCTGTCAAGAAGCATGCTTATACAATTTTTAGACTTATTCCGAATATCTATGCATATGGTCAAAAAGTTGACATACTCAGTGTACAAATAATGAGACAACATAGTACATAGAATAGTGTTTCTATTAAATGGGATGCTTTGAAAAAGAATGGATAGAAGTATGTGAAAAATTAAGTTTGTCAGGCATGTAGATTAATGTAACTACAATATACTCACAGAATGAAGTGAATGAAGAGAGCATGACAATTTTGACTTTTCAAAGGTTGCATAGTAGGGGACACATGGCTGACTCTACTAAAAAGGCTATCTCCTAAGTCCTAAGGACAAAGTTTATATCTCTTAAAATCCAGATGAGGTCATTCTCAATAAATGCCAAGATACCTCTTTAATACTTATAAGAATATTTTTATGACTCTAGGCATTATTATTATACATGATTGATTGATATTGACTTTTTTAGACACTAGGCAATGCAGACTGTCTTGAATATAGAAACACAGATCACATTTTCTTTTATTTAAGAGGCATATATCATATTTTGACTTAAGTCACATAAGATAAACAGACATGTACTGCAAAACAGGGCACACATATCACTTCACAGAACACAATATAGGATTAAACAAGTAAAAAAATGCAAGATATGAATCCTATTTGTTCTAAGTGGCCGTTTCACTCCAGTGTCTAGATACTGGGCCTCTCTAAGGGATTCCCAGCCAAGTCTTTGAGTGAGGGCTAGTTGTGTGAGTGTATATATGAATATATCTAGTTACAAGCTATTGTAGAGATCTTAACCAGATTCTATTGTAAGAATTAATCAGTCAAGTTACAATCACTTAGAGTACAAACATAGTCAAATGCATTCTTCACTCATATAAGTATCCATTCAACAAGGTTCAATAAGTCATTTTAAGCATTACAAATAGTTCTTGCACATAGTCGATCACCATTCTTATTATCTCCCATATGGTACATATATTGAAATTAATTCAATCAATACAAGAATGATAATCCAGACTCACTTTCTCCACCAGTGGTTAGACAGGGCATATAATTGACCAGGTCAATTAACACAAATTCCATATACCAGTTGTATCTATTAAACAACAATGCTTCTTTTCAAGAAAACCAAGGACTGTAATAGACTTGCCACATCACAAAATATCAGATATATCAAGTACTTTGTAACAACTAATTAAAACAATGTCATTCAACCATACACGAACTCATACAGAGAGTCATATCAATAAATTCGAAAGTTAACCAAGATAATATCATAAAATCACATATATTTTCATGGAGAACATTCAAGTTCTTGGGTTTAATCGAATTAATACCTTTGATCGAGGCCTCGTCGTCTTCTCGAGTACTTACCAATCCTCAAGCTCTGAACTCTCCCGAGTTCCGAGTTAACTCACGAGTTGACTCATTGAGTCGTGAACGATTCGACCGAGTTTGAGCTTTCCAAAGCTCGATCTATGGATATTTATCACATCGACGACCTTATTTTGAGTTGTCTTCATCATTCCTGCACAAGAACTCGAAAACCTAATTAGGGTTTTGAAAGATCAAACATAATAATCAAGGAAAGATGTTCGAGTGTGTGTCTATGTTGTTTATATGTATAAATGTAGGTTTTGATCTGTAAATCTGGATCGATATGGACGATAACGACTTGTATATCAAAAACCATGTTTATGTATCCTAACTCAGTTGTAATTCATACCGATTATTAGATTAATCGATATAAACAGATTAACAAAGACTCAATCTAGTGTTTAGAGGTTTGAAATTGATCAAAAAATCAGGATTTAGATCGGAGTTTTTGAGATAGCGGCGAGATAGAGAGAGACTAGGGTTTGAGAAAGGCGAGAGAGAATCGCGGTTTGAGAAAGGCAAGAGAGAATATTAATATATATCTAAAAAATATTAATATTTAATATTAATATATATCTAAAAAATATTAATATTGTTTCTATTTTTAAAAAAATATTTTTGAATGATCCAACCGTACATATGTCAATATATATCTAATATAATGATATTCCCCAAGTTTCAGAAAATAAAAAATTAATTTAATTGGAGATCTTAGTAGATCACTACTATTTTCAATATGACTCGTAACTAGTGCTTTGTTACGGATTATTATTTCTATTTTTTAAAAAATATTTTTGAACGATCCAACCGTACGGATGTCAATATATATCTAATATAATGATATTCCCCATGTTTCAGAAAATAAAAATTAATTTGATTGGAGATCTTAGTAGATCACTACTATTTTCAATATGGCTCGTAACCAGTGCTTTGTTACGGATTATTATTTCTATTTTTTAAAAAATATTTTTGAACGATCCAACCGTACGGATGTCAATATATATCTAATATAATGATAATCCCCAAGTTTCAAAAAATAAAAAATTAATTTGATTGGAGATCTTAGTAGATCAGTACTATTTTCAATATGGCTCGTAACCAGTGCTTTGTTACGGATTATTTTTCTATTTTTTAAAAAATATTTTTGAACGATCCAACCGTACGGATGTCAATATATATCTAATATAATGATATTCCCCAAGTTTCAGAAAATAAAAAATTAATTTGATTGGAGATCTTAGTAGATCACTACTATTTTCAATATGACTCGTAACTAGTGCTTTGTTACGGATTATTGTTTCTATTTTTTAAAAAATATTTTTGAACGATCCAACCGTACATATGTCAATATATATCTAATATAATGATATTCCCCAAGTTTCAGAAAATAAAAAATTAATTTAATTGGAGATCTTAGTAGATTACTACTATTTTCAATATGACTCGTAACTAGTGCTTTGTTACAGATTATTATTTCTATTTTCTAAAAAATATTTTTGAACGATCCAACCGTACGGATGTCAATATATATCTAATATAATGATATTCCCCATGTTTCAGATAATAAAAAATTAATTTGATTGGAGATCTTAGTAGATCACTACTATTTTAACAAAATATAAATTTATCTAATGCAACACTTCAAACAGCAAATGCAACACTACAGTTATCTAATGCAACGCTTTCTGCCACGTCAGCAAAGGTGGGCCCCACTTCTGCCATGTCAGCAATTATGGGTCCCACAATTGCCACGTCAGCATGACGGGCCTTCTGCCACGTCATCCTTGTGGGTCCCACACTGCCACGTCAGCAGTTGTGGGGCCCACATCTGCCACGTCATATTTTTTTAAAAAAATATGAATATATCTAATGCAACACTTCAAAGAGCAAACGCAACACTATTAGTATCTAATGCAACGTTTTTTGCCACGTCAGCAAATGCCACGTCAGCAAATGTGGGCCCCACTTCTGCCACGTCAGCACATGTGGGTCCCACATGTGCCACTTCATCAAATGCCACGTCAGCACATGTGGGTCCCATAGTGATTTCGAGAGAAACCTATGATCGTTTAATTTCTGGTTAGTAGACTGTGATTTTGCTATAGTATTACACTGCTTTATTGCCCACATGAACATAATAGGGGAAAATAATTATCTTGACTTAACTTCTCGTATCTAAAACTCTCGTAACTCTCTTGGCTAATACAATATTAGTTAGCTAATTTAGTTATTACTTGATTAGTTTAATTAGAAAAACCAAAATCAATTCTTGTGTTCAATAACTAAATTATTTGATATTGATTGCCATTTATACAAATAGACAGTCCTTGAGGTACGAATCTAGTAATTATTACTATATTACGTGCTTGCGATTGGGTAAACTTGAATATTTGTATTTTACGCAACAAACCCCTAGAATGACCTGATTACTTACTTGAAGACATGTTGAACTCCTTCATGTACTCGTTGTAATCATAGTAGTAAAGAACTGATCCAACCAGTCAAACATTCCCCTTTTATTCCCTTTTACACACTTTCCCTGGCGGTTATTTCATACAGCCGGATAAAAGGTGCCAACATTTCGACCGGCATTCTTCAGCTAATAAAAATACCCCAGCTCCTGAGCGTTAAGTACAATAGAAAATTATTGGTCATACAAGACAAACATACAGGCTGCCATTCTGAAGGAATTAGGAGTTAATTATATGGGGGCAAGCTTGTTGAAATCCAACATCTCAATGAAAATGGGATGCATGGGTAGAGCGAATACAAGTTTGAGCTAATAAATGGACAAGACGACAGATAGGATAGCTTGTTTAGGTTCAAAATTGTCAAACTTATGACACCTCTCACCTATAGCCGGTATCATAAGCTCCTAACTTTAATTTCCCAGGCCAAGATGTTTTCTTAATTTCTCAACGGTTAATGCAGAATCCATGTCCTCGCAATACAGATTGCCTTGCACTATGTGTGGAGGTTCCCACTCGACATCGACAATGCTACTGATCTCAACAACCCTGTCTTCCAAAAAAACGTTCGTATTAAAAAACGCTTGCTCAGCTTCATTTTGAATAAAACGTTTTCCCGAAGACACTATTTAGGGAGTCTTCACTACGCCATAGATGCCCAGACGCAACGCACTTCTAGTGTTGCATTAGGCACGAAAATTGTTAAAATAGGCCTAAGGTAACACTTTTTCACCATTTCATCCGCTAATGTTGCCCCTACTCTCTAACCTAACGCTTTTGTTCTCAATTGTAACACTAAGAAAAGTATTACCTTACGGCCATAAAGTAACACTAAATCAAACAAATGCAACACTAGGTTGGTGTTACAATAGCTTAGCCAAAACAGACAGAGTACACGTGGCAGGTGAGGACAGGTGACGTGGCAGGTGTCCACGTGACAGGTGTGCCACATGTCAGGTGTCCACGTGGCAGGTGTGCTACATGGCAGTGTGGGACCACCTGACAAGTGGCAGTGTGGGACCACTTGACATGTGGCATTGTGGGGCCCACACTACCACGTGCCACATGGTAGGGGGCCCACCTGACACGTGGCAATGCGAGGTCCATTCTCTATTGCAACACTAGGTAATAATCTAATGCAACACTGTATTATCTAATGTAACACTGAAATCTTGTTTTTAAGCAATATAAAAGTAAGGCTAATGTAACACTATGTTGTTCAAATGTTACACTAAATCAACTTGTTATAGTAACACAAAATTTAATACTGCAACATTAATAACTATAGCAATTGCAACACTAAAAATTAAAATTTGTGCAATATCCAGTTTGTACATATGGTAATCCCATTACAAACCAACAACACACAATCTAGTCAAATACAAAATCAGAAGATTCACATCTCCTTCATCCACCACTTCACCAAAATATAGACTAAATCCACCACTTCACCAAAAAATTGTCCAAGTACCTACGACTTCTAATTTCATCAAAGTACCAAACAAACTACGACATCCAAACTGTTCATACTATAATAAGTTTTAAAAGAAATGAAAAACCCAAGCAGCTTTCACTATGAAACTCCAAGAAATTGAGCATAACTTTTGTACTTCGGCTCCCATCCTATTTCTTTACTGGTTTTAGAGTTGTCTAATTTCTTACCCAAAAAATCATTTGTCCCTGCAAAGTAAAAGTAACTGACTAAAAAACCAGGTCCAACACATAATTGCTGATAATTACAGATTATGTACAATAAATTTTTGTAAAGCTTCTTAAAAAATCAAGGCTGATGTTTTGGTGTATATTGAAGTCAATCAGAATGCTCCATTATATCCTAAAATGTAAACTGAACTACACAGAAAGTATATTAATATAACCTTAACAGTAAATCCTCCAAATTTCTTGCTGAACTTCCCACTTTTCTCTACAATGTCCATCACTTCCTGCCTGTAAATCATCAACAAGTTTAGATATCAAAACAGTAAGATAACTAAAAGCATCCAGCAGTATTGCCGGCTATTTTGATATGAGATATATATATTAGCAAATCCATCTCTACAATACTGCAGAAACAACAGACCGTAAGTAATAGTTATAGAAACTCTCAAGTAAAAAAATCTTAACAAGATGATAAAAAATAGTTATAAGTTACATATAACTCTACTGTACCTCTTCCCCGAGAATTAAAATTTCAACATCAACCAATTTAGAATCGAAAATCAGAAAGAATTATTATTATTATTATTATTATTATTATTATTATTAAAATCGAAAAAAAATCTTATTATTGTCATTATTATTATTATTATTAAAATTTCAACATCAACCAATTAAAATCGAAAAAAATCTTATTATTGTCATTATTATTATTTATTATTATTATTATTAAGATGAGAGTTGAGATGAATGAATAATGAAATATTCTTTGTAATTGCAGTTAAAAGTGGTAATGCATTAATTTTAGGTGCAAATATGGATCCATATGTGATATTCCAGTAGCCCACTTTTTAAATGGAAAACATAAAATTTTTAGTAACTCTATTCAGGAAGCTAATCATTCTACTCTAGAATGGTTTTCGGTACTCTAACAAGGAGCTAGCAATAAAACTTACCTGAAAATTGATGCAATGCCAGACCCCAAAAATATTTCCACATTTGTTCTAGCAAATGTATCAACCAATTCCCTTTAGTGTTTATGTTCCCTAAAAAGTTTCATAAATTATCCTACAAAACAGAGTATGTGTTATAGTTAGTAATTAAAAAAGTATAGCAAGCAGATATAGCAATTGAAAAAGTAGCTCGGTCTTTATAGATTATCTCAGACAAATCTGATACATAATCTGCTATCAGTAGAGCAATGAACAGAGAGTACATAATGTAAACATATAATGAAAAGAAGGTTCAAATTAGAATTTATGAAGGCAATTAAGAAGCTTGTTCGAGTAGTTTTTGCAAGATAGATAATGTTGTCGAGACTCATGATAGCACCATGCATATAAGTGTATGAACTATAAAGACACTTAGACACACATTATACTTGTTGAATTCAGAATCTGGACACACACCACACACACCAGCATCTTACATAACTAACAAGTAGTAGATAATCAAAAGCAAATAATCATTTATCTGATGAACATTAAGTGTTAAAATTGTTGTTAAAAGACAGAGTTAGTAATCAAACTACCTACTCTAAAATCGTCTATTTCATAAGTAATTACCGTTAGTTCAAGAATTAGTCACCAATTTTCACCTATAAGTCTATAACAGCAACAAGGATTGTCAGAGTGACAAACAGCAACAGGCTTATCTTGTAATTCACGATGGTTCCTTATAACGACTGAAACAAAGAAGCAATCCTGCAGCATAAATATGGTTAAGTTTCCAAAAATCAAAATAAAACATAATGTCTAAAAGATTAAACCATGGTAAGCATGGTCATAATTTTAAATCTACTTGGACCTTTGAGCACAAAATATGAGGTCAAGCTCATAACCAAAACAAGAAAGGAGTTTCATACATTTGCTAAATTGTGCCATCAAACACCCATGTTGCCAGCATTAAAACGGAGCAAGTTATCTTCCACAAATCACTGGCAATAAATGGCCTGATCTATCTGCGGGGGAATTTGCTTTATCTCAGTCTTAAGTTCTTGTTCAATACTATATCTGTGAGAAACAAGAGCAATTTATATAATGCAAAGACCTCGGATATATGATCAATACTTTATTTCTAAAATATGAAAACATATAAGCAGTATACATACACATACAAATTAAAGCGGTCTTCATAAGTGATCAGATTCACTGCCAACCCAAGGTGTCCAAATCTCCCAGATCGACCAACCTGAACAAAAAATGAATAATAAGTTACATAAAAGGTATACATCCAGCAACTTCAAGAGTGTTTGCAGACATACCCTGTGGAGTTAAGTTTCGGCGCTTTTCGGAAAAACAAAATTGATAACAACGTTGATGTGAAATGTCCAAAAATCCAAAAACAAACCCTAATTCCAAAAATTATAAACCCAATTGATAGAGCCGGAGGAAAGAGCAAGAGAATGGGAGAAAAGTCTTATAATATAAACCCTAAATCAAAGCCCCAAACTGAAATCCTAAAACGAAACCCTAAATCAAGGGAAAAAAGCCCAAATAATAGTGGTACCTGTGATTAAAACCACAATTAATATATACCCTGAATTGAAGCATGAAACACAATTAAAACCACGAAAAGAAACCCTAAAACAGAAACTAATAATAGTGGTACCTGCGATTGGGAAGGAGAAGGAGAGTGGACATTGATTGAATCCCTGAATACTATTGAACATAGATTGAATCCCTTAATCAGAAATTAATAATAGTGGTACCTGTGATTCAATTAAAATAGAATATTGGAGAACTAAGCATCACTACAAGAAAAAGGGGCATTTACGACGGTTTTTTTGAACTGAAACCGTCGTAAATGGGGTCAATTACGACGGAATATTTCCGTCGTTTTTGCTCGAGTAGTAAGTTCGGATTTCCGTCACAAATTATTATTTTCGTCGCAAAATTAGTTTTTCGTTGTAAGTTCAAATTTCGTCGTAAGTTTACATTTTCATCGTAAATCTGAACCAATGGGACCCACATTCGTATTAAAGTAATAGATAAACTTGCGACGCCAATTCCGTCCTAAGTTTAACTTACGACGAAATTTTACGTCGTAAGTTCAATTATTTTTATTTAAAAAAATACAATTATTTTTCAACAATTCCGGCTATTTTTCTGGTTTCCAGCCATTTTCGGCTATTTTTCTGGTTTCCAGCCATTTTCGGCCCATTTTCGGCACATTCCATATCACATACAATGTGCAATATATGCAATCCAACATCCTAAACACTAACCATCAATCAACCATATAACTAAACACCCCAGAATAGAATGATACACAAATCAAAATACAATAATTTACAGAGATTTCGTCATAAATCCATAACCATTCACATGTAAAAGTTTAAACCATCATACACAATCGTAGATGGTCATACAAACATCCACAATCCACATTTAAGTCACAAAATACAACTTAAAGAAATATACATCTGCAAGACCCAGACTAAGAGAACTCTCGGATGCCTCTTGGCTCCTTCCCTCACATTCAGTAGCTTTTTTTCTAGTTGTATTCTCTGTGAGATGATTCATCAAATAGATTGTAAGCACTGAAGTATAAAACAAATCCAAAATGAAATTGTTACCCTTTCTCCTCTTCCCTACACCACTCCCTTTTGCCTCTTCCATCCAATTTCCCCACCTTGCAGCCATTCCCCACTTCACGCCACCTGCAACAACCCACCCCTCTTCTCCCCTGTCCACGCCGCCGACACACCATTCTATTCAACTCAATCTTCCCTTGTTTATTCCCCACTCTACCACCATCCCACAGCCAATTTCTCCCATCTACCCCGTCCTTTTCAACCTCCCTTCACCTCTCCCCTCGACCCACTACTACCAGCCACCAATTTAACCCATCCACCCATCCCTTTTGCCTCAAGCACCGCTGCGCCGTCCTCCCCATCCCTTTCGCTTCTCCCCTTCAACCCTAATTTTGGATAGAGCTCGATTAATTATAGATAGAGATCAATTAATTATAGAATACATTCATATATGAATCACTAATTTTGGATCGATAAATTAAGAGATATAAATTTAAGAAGATTATATGTACATGTATTGTGTGTAATGAGAAAGAGAGAGAGCAGGTAGATGAAAGAGATAAGGGGGATAAGGGGGATATGGGGTGTGGGCGGCCGAGTATTATCATAAGGGGTAGGTATAGAAAAGGAGTAATAGATATTTTAACGGTTAGGATTTAATCCCTAATTGAATGAACGGCTCAGATCGTATATGTTTTACATGTCATCAATCCAAACCATCTCCTCTCAGCAAATTGCAGCACGCCAAGTGTCCCTAATTACAAATCAGCAAAAATATATACAAATATGTGTATTATTTATCAAATATTTATATCTTGTAAATTAAAAATAAAATGCTTAAAGTATTCAATAAATATTCAAATAAATTCTCAAAAAATTTCATAAATTTTATCATGGATAGAAAATATTATTTAAATGATACATTCCAAGTTTCAAGTTTTTCTAGCAAATGGAAGTATTTATTTGAAATTGTCGAAGTTAAATAAGGATATTTTGTCCCATTTATTGTTTCTATTTTTTAAAAACTAGTTATCGACGATCCAATCATACGGATGTCAAGATATATCTAATTTAACGACATTTCCAAATTTTCAAAAAAATAAAAAATTTATTTGGTTGGAGATTTTAGTAGATCAATACTATATTGACCCGTACTTGTAACTAGTGCTCTGTCCCAGATTATTGTTTCTATTTTTTAAAAAACATTTATCGATGATCTAACCACACGGATGTTAATACATATCTAATCTAATGATATTCCCAAATTTTCAAAAAATAAAAAATTTATTTGGTTGGAGATTTTAGTAGATCAATACTATATTGACCCGTACTTGTAACTAGTGCTCTGTCCCAGATTATTGTTTCTATTTTTTAAAAAACATTTATCGACAATCCAACCATACGGATGTCAATATATATCTGAAATAATGATATTCCCAATTTTTAAAAAAATAAAAAATTAATTTGGTTGGAGATCTTAGTAGAACACTACTATATTGTCTAAAATTCGTAACTAGTGCTTTGTCACAGATTATTGTTTCTATTTTTTAAAAAACATTTATCGACGATCCAACCGTACGGATGTCAATATATATCTAAAATAATGATATTCCCAAATTTTCAAAAAATAAAAAATTAATTTGATTGAAGATCTTAGTAGAACACTACATATTGTCTAGAACTCGTAACTAGTGCTTTGTTCCAGATTATTGTTTCTATCTTTTAAAAAACATTTATCGACGATCCAACCGTACGGATGTCAATATATATATGAAATAATTATATTCCCAAATTTTTAAAAAATAAAAAATTAATTTGGTTGGAGATCTTAGTAGATTAATACTATATTGACTAGTACTCGTAACTAGTGCTCTGTCCCATATTCTTGTTTCTATTTTTTAAAATATATTTCTCGACAATCCAACCGTACGGATGTCAAGACATGTATAATTTAATGATATTGCCAAATTTTCAAAAAATAAAAAATTTATTTGGTTGGAGATTTTAGTAGATCAATACTATATTGACCCGTACTTGTAACTAGTGCTCTGTCCCAGATTATTGTTTCTATTTTTTAAAAAACATTTATCGACGATCCAACCGTACGGATGTCAATATATATCTGAAATAATGATATTCCCAATTTTTTAAAAAAATAAAAAATTAATTTGGTTGGAGATCTTAGTAGAACACTACTATATTGACTAAAACTCGTAACTTGTGCTTTGTCACAGATTATTGTTTCTATTTTTTAAAAAACATTTATCGACGATCCAACCGTACGGATGTCAATATATATGTAAAATAATGATATTCCCAAATTTTTAAAAAATAAAAATTAATTTGGTTGCAGATCTTAGTAGAACACTACTATATTGTCTAAAACTCGTAACTAGTGCTTTGTCACAGATTATTGTTTCGATTTTTTAAAAAACATTTATCGACGATCTAACCACACGGATGTTAATATATATCTAATTTAATGATAATCCCAAATTTTCAAAAAATTAATTTAATTGGACTAATAAAAGATTTTAAAAAATTAAATGCTAACTTACGACGGAATTCCGGCGTAAGTTATTTGCCGCTTTTTTTTTGGATGAAAAATTTGAATTGGCCGCCTATTTTTTGATGAAAAGTTGAATTTTCCGCCTGCCAACTTACGACGGATTCCGTCGTAAGTTCACTGCTAAACGAATTTACGACGAATTTGCCGTCGTAAGTTCACTACTATAAAAAGTAATTAATTTTCAATTAAATTAAATTACAATAAATAAATTTACGACGGATAATTCGTCATAAGTTGGTTCCAAAAACGACATCGTTCCGTCATCATTAAAAATAATTTAATATACATTTAAATTTAATTAAAAAAATAAATTTATGACGAAAATTCCGTCGTAAGTTTGCTACCAACACCGAACTTACGACGAATTTCCGTTCCGTCGTAATAACTTACGACGGTTTTTTGTTTCCGTCGTAAGTTGGGCGCGAAAAAAAAACCGTCGTAAGTTTGCCGTCGTAAATGGCCAGATTTCTTGTAGTGATTAGAGAGGGCAATGAATATTAGTTCAATGAAAGTGTAAGTGAGAGAGTATTTGGGAGTGTAGAGAAAGAGGCTGAGAGCGGCAGATTGTTTTGTTGTGTACATAGTTTTTGTTTTAGGGCTAGCTTTCGTTTAGGGGGGAAAAATACCGCCCAAATTTTCACCTCGGGCAAAACGCTGTTCTTTGTAATTTATCAATTAAAGTATTAAATTTTCCATAATTTATAAATAAAATAGAAATTAACATTTATTCACGTAAAATATAATTTAAAATTTGTAGTATATTATAGATTATATATATAATACATATTAAATTCTCCTTATTGTAATTACAAAAATTTTAAAAAATATAAAAATTAATTGATTTAAGGTTTCGATTTTTTTTAAAAAAATATTTCTCGATCACCCAACCATATCGGAATCAAGATCCATCATATTTAATGTTATTCCCAAAATTTTAGGAAAAAAAAAAATTATTTGATCGGGTAATTTACTGGTCAACTATAACTTTGACCGGAACCCCTAAATAGGGTTTCGTCAGGGTTAAAGATTCGATTTTTTAAAAAATATTTCTCGACCACCCAACCAAACGGGAATCAAGATCCATCATATTTAATGTTATTCCCAAAATTTTAGGAAAAAAATTTATTTGATCGGGTAATTCACAAGTCAACTATAACTTTGACCAGAACCCCTAAATAGGGTTTCGTCAGGGTTTAAGGATTCGATTTTTAAAAAATTATTTCTCGACCTCCCAACCATACGGGAATCAAGATCCATCATATTTAATGTTATTCCCAAAATTTTAGAAAAAAATAAATTATTTGATCGGGTAATTCACTGGTCAACTATAACTTTGACCGGAACCCCTAAATAGGGTTTCGTCGGGGTTTAATGATTCGATTTTTTAAAAAATATTTCTTGACCACCCAACCATATGGGAATCAAGATCCATCATATTTAATGTTATTCCCAAAATATTAGAAAAAAAATAAAAATTTGATCGGGTAATTCAACGGTCAACTATCACTTTGACCGGAACCCCTAAATAGGGTTTCGTCAGGGTTTAAGGATTCGATTTTTTAAAAAATATTTCGCGACCATCCAACCATACGGGAATCAAGATCCATCATATTTAATGTTATTCCCAAAATATTAGAAAAAAAAAGAAATTTGATCGGGTAATTCAATGGTCAACTAAACAGGGTTTCGTCAGGGTTTAAGGATTTGATTTTTAAAAAAATATTTCTCGACCACCCAACCATACGGGAATCAAGATCCATCATATTTAATGTTATTCTCAAAATATTAGAGAAAAAAAATTTGATTGGGTAATTCAACGGTCAAATATCACTTTGACCGGAACCCCTAAACAGGGTTTCGTCAGGGTTTAAGGATTCGATTTTTTAAAAATTATTTCTCGACCACCCAACCATACGGGAATCAAGATCCATCATATTTAATGCTATTCCCAAAATATTAGAAAAAAAAAATTTTGATCGGGTAATTCAACGGTCAACTATCACTTTGACCGGAACCCCTAACTAGGGTTTCGTCAGGGTTTAAGGATTCGATTTTTAAAAAAATATTTCTCGACCACCCAACCATACGGGAATCAAGATCCATCGTATTTAATGTTATTCCCAAAATATTAGGAAAAAAAAATTTTGATCGGGTAATTCAATGGTCAACTATCACTTTGACCGGAACCCCTAAACAAGGTTTCGTCAGGGTTTAAGGATTTAATTTTTTAAAAAATATTTCTCGACCACCCAACCATACGGGAATCAAGATCCATCATATTTAATGTTATTCCCAAAATATTAGGAAAAAAAAAATTTTGATCGGGTAATTCAACGGTCAACTATCACTTTGACCGGAACCCCTAAACATTAAGGATTCGATTTTTTAAAAAATATTTCTTGACCACCTAACCATACGAGAATCAAGATCCATCATAATTAATGTTATTCCCAAAATTTTAGAAAAAAAAATTTGATCGGGTAATTATATAAATATATATTCCCCACACTTAATATTTTATTCTCTAATTTATTCGATTTTAAATTATATAAATATTTTTAATATTGAGAGCACTTCCCCACACTTAAATGGTTTATTCCCCTCAGTGAATAATGTAACATAATTTACATATATAAAAAAATGAAAATTATTATTATTATATAATAGTAATAATATAATGTAGAAAATATAAGTGCATAGTTAATATACTACTAATTGAAGAAAAGAACATGTTGCAAAGGCTGGTGGAGTGGTTCAGCTGTTGGACTAGTATGGAGGAGGTCAGTGGTTCGAACCCCATCTGCCTCAACACATGGCATTCTGTCATCGTGCCAGGTGGCAGGTACGGGACCTACACTTACACGTGGCAGTGTGGGCCCACCTAACACGTGGCACAGTGGGACCCACAAGTGACACGTGGCACTCTGGGACCCACAAGTAACACATGGCATTGTGGGGCCCACTGACACATTTCAGTGTGGGGCCACGTGACACGTGGAAGGATGTGGTCCATGTGACACGTGGAAGTGGGGCCCACGTGCCACGTGGAATTGGGGCCCACGTGACACGTGGCAACTATAGCATTAAAATGTAACACTGATTTCAGAAAATGTAACATTGCTTCTTGAAAATGCAACACTTCTGTGGGACCCACATGTTCAATTGTTTTTTAAATTATAAATGTTAAAAAAATAGCAAATGCAACGCTCAATCGCTACTGTAACACAACGAATCTATTGCAACAGTACATGTTCTACTGGAACAGTACCTTCACAAGTAATGTAACACAATCTCAACAGTGTTTCAGTAGGTCAAAAAGAGTACCTCTAATGTAATACAAAGTTAGCGTTACAATAGAAAAGCATTGCGGACGCCAATCTATGGCGTAGTGCTTCCTCATCCTTTTCAGAGTTGGAGCTTAATTCCACAAAACATGGGCTCCCTTGCCACCATGTGATGAAGCTCCCGGGTGAGGATTTGGCTGTTTCGAAATAATATAAACCTCTAAGGGATCTAATACCAAAATCTTTGAGTGGGTTCCGGAGCTTACCGAAGGATTGGTGAAAGGAATAAAATGAAGAAAGAGAAAGTCATCCAAAGGAGAAATCCTTGAACCGGAAGCCTCCCCAGATAACAATGAGGATTAGGCCTTGTGGGGGTAAGAGCTCCCGCAGGTAGATTGGGTGGACATCTACAAAGAAAGTGGAGATAAGCTAGTTAACCGAAATATCCAAGATAACTTTTACAAGATGAAAGGAGGGACTGAAAAGGTGAAGGCCCATAGAAGAGCAGAATGAGAATTTGTGGCCTTAAAGATGATTGTAATGACAAATTAATTATTCTTGACCCCCTAGTGGTCATTCGAGGTGAACAACAATGAGAAAACCGAAAATGTGGGACCTATGGGTAACATGTAAAGAATTATTGTTCGTTTCTAGGCCCAGAGAGAGGAGTAGTCACTATGATAATTAATTATACATAGAAACCTCAAACCTAATCTTGGTCAAAGACCTGGAGTTTGTCTATTTCACTTAGTTCATGATTAGTTCGTGAAACTTCATATTCCTATGAATTATACTTGCGTGACAAGTGGTAAGAAATACCTCAAATGCAAGCGCAAGATACATTCAGAACATTTATATATCAAATAAGAAGCTTTTGTATGCGGAAATGATCCAATAAGGGTACTACAGTGGAACCCCCTCTGAAGACTACCCACAAGTGGGAGACATGGCAACAAATAGATATAAGTTCATGCTAAAGATCCAAATTGATTGGTGTATAAAGGGGAAACTTGCACTACGCCATAAACGCACATACGCAACCCCCATTTTCAGTTGCGTAAGGCTTGAAAAGCGTTGCGTAAGGTCTTACGCAACGCTTTTGGGGCGTTACCAATACTGGCGTTGCGTAAGACCCCTAACGCAACGCTTTTCCAAGCTATTGCAACCCTTCGAAAAGCATTGCATAAGAGGCCTTATGCAACACCAAAAGCATGCAAACGCAACACTTCATGGGGTTGATAAGATGTTTCAGCCATGTAAGCATGCTGACATGGAAGCAAGGTGCCACGTCAGCATGCTGACATGGAAGCATGGTGCCACGTCAGCATGCTGACATGTCATTAGTGGGGCCCACAAGTGCCACGTCACAAATGGGGTGCCATGCCACATCATCAGTGGGGCCCACCAAGGTGCCACGTCAGCATTGGGCCCGCATGCCACGTTAGTAATGGGCCCACATGCCACGTCAGCAGTAGGATCCACTATCTAACGCAACGCTATTTGAGTATAATGCAACACTAAATTTTTTTTTAAGCAACAAATTTCTTTTCAAATGCAACACCATTCTTTTTTATTGCAACATTAAAACTATGCTAATGCAACATTAAATAGAGTCAAACGCAACGGTTTTTTATAAAAAAATCGAAATTGATGCTTTGTTTATACATGAATCCCAAAAATAACAAATCAAACCAACAAGATACTTAATGTCCAAAACCAACCGAGCAATGCAACCAGCCAACCCAACCACCAAATTCTTACCGGCATATACTAAAACGAAGTAACCGCTACTAATTCTAACTTCCAAACTATGCCAATTCTAACCTTACAATCATATTGGTATAGCCGTATTGGTATATAACACTAATACAATCGTAAAAGATAATATCTGCAGAAAACTAATTGTTTTCATCACATGTAACTGGACAATCCTGCTAGGAACCACTTGCAACACACCAAGTTGCGAGGCCAAAATGAATCTGTCTTTACAGAATCACTGCTTGCGAGGCCACCAATAGCGTAACTGCCACAAAAGTAAAATTTGTTATAACCTAATCCTTAATCATCAAACTATCAAGTAGCTGACATTACCACTGCTGAAAGCATGCATGAAACTTTTTACACTGTCATACTCCCCTTTTATGTTTATTTGAGAGTAAGATCATGCTGCCTTTATTTCTTTATAAAACCGACATGTTTACATAGATTTAATAAAATCTCAGAGTGTTGGAATTAATTTTAACATCCAATTTACATAGATTTAGCAGCCTTGAAAAAGTACAAGTGAAAAATATCCAAGAAGTCACAATTCTTTAAGTAAATTTAAATGAATTTCGAGCGGAAGGGAGTCTAACAAAATCTCGCTTCTAAGGACTGATGATAAACATGATTTTTATGCAGACAATGTAACAAGATTTACATTTCATTAAAGCTAGAACCTAAAGCAATCATGTCTGCAAAAGGTATCACAAGAAGTACTTGTATTCGCGTATAGTGCAAGTACTTAACATTATCTAATGCATTTGGCGGATTAAAAGAATCAGCCCTAAACAGAAAATAGAAAGGGAATACCTCTGCATAAAGCTTGTGTGCATGAACTCCTGAATCTTCCTCCATCCCCTAGAATAATATGATGAAGTACATATAAAATACACGGAGAGTAACGTGAATAAATCTTTACTTGTGAATAAACAAACATAAATAGTACTTCAATGTAAAAATGGTAGAGGTCACATATCTTGTCCTCTAAAGCATCATCCATGCTAAACTTTCTTTTAAGGATTTCTCTATCTACAGCAACATTTTCTTGAAAGTCATCGGATGCTCCACCTGTTTGCTCGGATGAGTTTTAGAGCATGCAGTGGCAGATAGCACATAGTCATGGTTAAGTGCAGCTGTCAAGAAGCATGCTTATACAATTTTTAGACTTAATCCGAATATCTATGCATATGGTCAAAAAGTTGACATACTCAGTGTACAAATAATGAGACAACATAGTACATAGAATAGTGTTTCTATTAAATGGGATGCTTTGAAAAAGAATGGATAAAAGTATGTGAAAAATTAAGTTTGTCAGGCATGTAGATTAATGTAACTACAATATACTCACAGAATGAAGTGAATGAAGGGAGCATGACAATTTTGACTTTTCAAAGGTTGCATAGTAGGGGACACATGGCTGACTCTACTAAAAAGGCTATCTCCTAAGTCCTAAGGACAAAGTTTATATCTCTTAAAATCCAGATGAGGTCATTCTCAATAAATGCCAAGATACCTCTTTAATACTTATAAGAATATTTTTATGACTCTAGGCATTATTATTATACATGATTGATTGATATTGACTTTTTTAGACACTAGGCAATGCAGACTGTCTTGAATATAGAAACACAGATCACATTTTCTTTTATTTAAGAGGCATATATCATATTTTGACTTAAGTCACATAAGACAAACAGACATGTACTGCAAAACAGGGCACACATATCACTTCACAGAACATAATATAGGATTAAACAAGTAAAAAAATGCAAGATATGAATCCTATTTGTTCTAAGTGGCCGTTTCACTCCATGTCTAGATACTGGGCCTCTCTAAGGGATTCCCAGCCAAGTCTTTGAGTGAGGGCTAGTTGTGTGAGTGTATATATGAATATATCTAGTTACAAGCTATTGTAGAGATCTTAACCAGATTCTATTGTAAGAATTAATCAGTCAAGTTACAATCACTTAGAGTACAAACATAGTCAAATGCATTCTTCACTCATATAAGTATCCATTCAACAAGGTTCAATAAGTCATTTTAAGCATTACAAATAGTTCTTGCACATAGTCGATCACCATTCTTATTATCTCCCATATGGTACATATATTGAAATTAATTCAATCAATACAAGAATGATAATCCAGACTCACTTTCTCCACCAGTGGTTAGACAGGGCATATAATTGACCAGGTCAATTAACACAAATTCCATATACCAGCTGTATCTATTAAACAACAATGCTTCTTTTCAAGAAAACCAAGGACTGTAATAGACTTGCCACATCACAAAATATCAGATATATCAAGTACTTTGTAACAACTAATTAAAACAATGTCATTCAACCATACACGAACTCATACAGAGAGTCATATCAATAAATTCGAAAGCTTAACCAAGATAATATCATAAAATCATATATATTTTCATGGAGAACATTCAAGTTCTTGGGTTTAATCGAATTAATACCTTTGCTCGAGGCCTCATCGTCTTCTCGAGTACTTACCAATCCTCAAGCTCTGAACTCTCCCGAGTTCCGAGTTAACTCACGAGTTGACTCATTGAGTCGTGAACGATTCGACCGAGTTTGAGCTTTCCAAAGCTCGATCTATGGATATTTATCACATCGACGACCTTATTTTGAGTTGTCTTCATCATTCCTGCACAAGAACTCGAAAACCTAATTAGGGTTTTGAAAGATAAAACATAATAATCAAGGAAAGATGTTCGAGTGTGTGTGTATGTTGTTTATATGTATAAATGTAGGTTTTGATCTGTAAATCTGGATCGATATGGACGATAACGACTTGTATATCAAAAACCATGTTTATGTATCCTAACTCAGTTGTAATTCATACTGATTATTAGATTAATCGATATAAACAGATTAACAAAGACTCAATCTAGTGTTTAGAGGTTTGAAATTGATCAAAAAATCAGGGTTTAGATCGGAGTTTTTGAGATAGCGGCGAGATAGAGAGAGACTAGGGTTTGAGAAAGGCGAGAGAGAATCGCGGTTTGAGAAAGGCGAGAGAGAATCGTGGTTTGAGAAAGGCGAGAGAGAATATTAATATATATCTAAAAAATATTAATATTTAATATTAATATATATCTAAAAAATATTAATATTGTTTCTATTTTTAAAAAAATATTTTTGAATGATCCAACCGTACATATGTCAATATATATCTAATATAATGATATTCCCCAAGTTTCAGAAAATAAAAAATTAATTTAATTGAAGATCTTAGTAGATCACTACTATTTTCAATATGACTCGTAACTAGTGCTTTGTTACGGATTATTATTTCTATTTTTTTTAAAATATTTTTGAAAGATCCAACCGTACGGATGTCAATATATATCTAATATAATGATATTCCCCATGTTTCAGAAAATAAAAAATTAATTTGATTGGAGATCTTAGTAGATCACTACTATTTTCAATATGGCTCGTAATCAGTGCTTTGTTACGGATTATTATTTCTATTTTTTAAAAAATATTTTTGAACGATCCAATCGTACGGATGTCAATATATATCTAATATAATGATAATCCCCAAGTTTCAAAAATAAAAAATTAATTTGATTGGAGATCTTAGTAGATCACTACTATTTTCAATATGGCTCGTAACCAGTGCTTTGTCACGGATTATTTTTCTATTTTTTAAAAAATATTTTTGAACGATCCAACCGTACGGATGTCAATATATATCTAATATAATGATATTCCCCAAGTTTCAGAAAATAAAAAATTAATTTGATTGGAGATCTTAGTAGATCACTACTATTTTCAATATGACTCGTAACTAGTGCTTTGTTACGGATTATTGTTTCTATTTTTTAAAAAATATTTTTGAACGATCCAACCGTACATATGTCAATATATATCTAATATAATGATATTCCCCAAGTTTCAGAAAATAAAAAATTAATTTAATTGGAGATCTTAGTAGATAACTACTATTTTCAATATGACTCGTAACTAGTGCTTTGTTACGTATTATTATTTCTATTTTCTAAAAAATATTTTTGAACGATCCAACCGTACGGATGTCAATATATATCTAATATAATGATATTCCCCATGTTTTAGAAAATAAAAAATTAATTTGATTGGAGATCTTAGTATATCACTACTATTTTAAAAAAATATAAATTTATCTAATGCAACACTTCAAACAGCAAATGCAACACTACAGTTATGTAATGCAACGCTTTCTTCCACGTCAGCAAAGGTGGGCCCCACTTCAGCCATGTCAGCAATTGTGGGTCCCACAATTGCCACGTTAGCATGACGGGCCTCCTGCCACGTCATCCTTGTGGGTCCCACACTGCCACGTTAGCAGTTGTGGGGCCCACATCTGCCACGTCATATTTTTTTAAAAAAATATGAATATATCTAATGCAACACTTCAAAGAGCAAACGCAACACTATTGGTATCGAATGCAACATTTTTTGCCACGTCAGCAAATGTGGGCCCCACTTCTGCCACGTCAGCAAATGTGGGTCCCACATGTGCCACGTCAGCAAATGCCACGTCAGCACATGTGGGTCCCACTCCTGCCACGTCACCATTTATAAAAAAAAAATTATCATACGCAACGCTAATCTATATCTAACGCAACACCAATTCAGCTCAGTTGCAAAAGACCCAAAATTTCTATCTAACGAAACGCTTTCTGTGCAACGCTTTGTAAAAAGGGTTGCGTATGCACACTTATGGCGTAGTGATGGGCATAGAGCATTAGGGATAGTAAACCCACAGGTATATGCACAAAGATGTGTATTTACAACTACGACGAAGCCCCATTTATGGAAAATGTCCAAATAGCATAAAACACAATCAAATAATTAACAAGGATATGGACACAAATGCAAAGGGCAAAGATAAATATGGATGCCTATTATGTAGATTTATGAAAAGACACACATATACGGGCATATATGTATATATAAATACGCAGACATGTGAATGTGTCCACAACTATCGCATGCAATCACGAAATTAGATGAGAAAATGGATTAAGGGAATTGGAGGCATACCTGTAGAGTGATGACGAAGCTGATGCGTGAATTCATTACACTTGTCGAAACCTCGTCGGAAACATTTGGACTTTCTCACTTGAAGAGATGGATATTTGGAAAATATGTGCTGAGATAAAAAAGAGAAGTCGCAACGAGATGTGTATAAATATATAGGGAGATGGGGAAGTCAACTCATTATGTTGCATCTCTTCAATCAATGTACATAGCACAAGAAATGAGGCAGGAGGGGATGATAATGTTTAGATGGGGAAGCACAATAACTCTTTGTTTTGCAAAATTTTCCCACACACCTTCCATCTATGGGAAGTGATACATAATAAATCATTGTTACATTAGCAGCTAATCCACATACCTATCCCTAAGACTTGACACTATATAGGAGCCAGAGCAATACTCCCTCCGTCCCATAATACAAGTCTCTTTTGAAAAAATTACGCATTTTAAGAAAACAATAATTAGATGTTAAATATATAGGGAGATGGGGAAGTCAACTCATTATGTTGCATCTCTTCAATCAATGTACATAGTACAGAAAATGAGGCAGGAGGGGATGATAAAGTTAGTACCCTAGAGACAATGTTATTGTGCTTCAATGAAAGACTATTTTGTTATTTGATGATTATGTTCCATCGATTATTCTACATTGATTTTATTATGTCTTTATTTATTGCGATATAAATGTTAGTAATAAATGTCCTTGGAATATATAACAAGTATTCTATATCTTTAAGTACGTGGCTTAAAAATGAAATTATAGGAATAGTGGGACAACTATGATGCATAAAGATTAGTATGTTTGTTGACTAATGACCGCATGTCATTGGTCATTGGTATTGTGATACTAAAGTCAAGAACATAGGGCATGTAATATCCTACATGGCACCGGATGACCCACAATGAGATTCCACATGTTAATAGAGTCATAAGAAATACTCACAGTGATAATGGTGTAATGATCCTTAGACCTGATGTAACGACCCGGAAAATTACGTGTAATTTATTATATTAAAATATATTTTTAGTTGATTTTAATGTGTATTAGTTTATTTTTAATGCATTTAAACGCGTTATGATTTTTATTAAATAGGGAAATTATCCCATACGTGTTATGTGACTTCTGTGTATCATGGAATATTTTATTCTATTTTTCTGTAATTTTTATATTTTTAGAATACAGTTATTTCGCATTTTAATTTTCGGACCCAGCCCCTGTATTGAATTCGAGGCCCTGTTTTTCATAAAATTATTTTTATATAATAATGGGATGTTCAAAAATGTATTATGTTGTAATTTTTGTAAAATTCATAATTTTTGGGGAATTTTGACATTTATATTATATTTGTTTACAAATATAAATTTTACATTTTTATCCCATAAAAATTATTTTTAAGGCTTACTATTTTTAATTGGGGGCTAAAAATATTTTTGGGGTATTAATTTTTGATTAATATAAATAGAAATCAGATTTAATTTTTTTTATTAATAAATCATAAAAATCAGTTTTTATAAATAAATAAAAATATTTTCTCTCTCCTGTTCTTGAGGATCAAAGCTGAAATTGAAGGTGTTATTGATATCGGATTTTGTTGTTCTTATACTCGAATCAAAGCTCTTGACCTCTAGTTTCTGTATCTGCAATCAATTTCAACAGAGGGTAATTTTCTGATTTTATATGATTTTTTCTTTAATCTGCAGAAATTAGGGTTCATGTAAGAATTAGGGTTTTTCATTTCTGAGATTTTCCAGATGTTTTGATGATGTTCATAGCTTCATATGGATTCCAGGAGTTCATATACATGATCAATTTCATCATTGAATCCATAGTTTGTTCAATTCGAAAATTAGGGTTCTTGAGCCTATTTTGGGGCTTTTTGATTGAGTGTTTTTCTAGTTGTTTTGATGATTCCAATAGCTTTATATGATCATTTGGAGTCGATTTATGTGGTCAATTGAATCATTATGTTGCCGGATTGTGATATTCGAGTTTTAAAGTTTTAACCGAAACTTTGAATCAATTTTCCATCTTATTTGTTGATTTGTTGTAAGATTGGTTGACATGGGTAGTTTGTAAATGTTCTAAGCTTTGATTTAAGACCAAGAACGCAAGATTTGGATATCGATTTTGTCAAAAACGAATTTTTGGCCGGATAATTCTTTAAACTCGCCGGAATAATCTATATTTTGATCGGATTTTAAGATTTGTTAACTGGTTAGTGTAATGGTTGGTATGGTTATAATCAGCAGCTAGTTTAGAGTAAGTTTCGTATATAAATCGTAGCGAAAGGAGCGTTTTTATGGTCGCCGGAAGTTCGACGGAAAATATTCCGGTGACCGGATTCTGGAGAAACCTCCATTGTTGGAGGTGGTGTTCTTCGAAGCATTCATACGAAGAACAGTGAAGATGGTGATGAATAGTAACCGTTTGATCTTAAAAATCTGAAAACATTTTCTGAAAAATGTTTTTGGGTCATATTTTTATAAAAAAATTCTAAAATTCAGATTTTTTTTATGTATTATTATTTTAATTTCTAAAAATTTAATTTAATTAGTTAATTATTTTTAAATAATAATTTAATTGATTTAATTAATTGATTAATTCATTTTAATTGATTAATTATATTAATTAATTATTATTTAAATATATAATTGACTTCATTGAATTTAAATCTCTTTATTATAAAAGATTTATTATTTTTATGAGTTGATTAATAAATAATTAATTTGAATATTCAATTAATTTAATTATTAATTGAATTATTCTTATTAATTGCGTATTAATTAAACCGTTTATCCGTTTTCAACGAGAAAAGTATTTCTGAAATCAGAAAAATGACCCGGTTCTTATAAAAATAATTTTAAGTTAAAATTCAACTTTTAAATTTTGGTCGACTTTTTACCAAACCTTTTTATTGAGTCGATTATATCCGATAATTAGGGTTTTGACCCGTTTTCTGTTTTAAAAATATTGGATAAAATCTTTTCATGATCTGATCAAGCTTGCTATGTGATTATGTGAATTGCGTGTTATTATTCTTTGATTATCTATTAGTGATTTGTAAATATTTTATGAATAATTTGAGTGCTCTTTTATTTGTGAGCCGTATATGCTATGTGTTAATTGGTTATGTGACAGGTATATATGTATTTAATTCGAGGATTAATGATTATCTCTAGGGTTAATTATTGTCTTGAGGATTAATGACTTATTTCGAGGATTAATTGTTATCTCGAGGATTAATCGTGTCTTGAGGATTAATTGATTTTCATGTTTCTTTATTGAGGAATAAGATAAATGTTTTGAGGATTATTTATAGATTGAGCTGGACTAAGTTGAATGCATAAATGTTTAATTCGAGGATTAATTGGTAAGTATTGATTTAGGTTGTCAGCGGAGATAAGAAGATTTAATGAAGAGGGATTGGAGATGGATGTAATATTCTTTGTGGGTTATGAAGAAGGTTGGAGGTGGATGCAGTATTGTGTGGATTGTAATAAAGAAGGTTGGAGATGAAAGTATTGTTTGTGGAATTGCTGGTTTACTTGTGAGGTGTTTTAACACCGGGAAAACGTCTATGTTCAAAGGGGACATTTCCAATTATTCTCTTCCGACAGAGATATTGTAGACGCGCGGGCTCGAGGTCAACGGATCAGACTCGTGGTAATCGCAAGAGCGTCAAACCAACGAATGATTGAAACAGAAGATTGTGATGCTGTAAAATAGAAGAAGATAGTTGTATTACTTCGGCGCTACGTAATAACAAAGGACCAGAGGCAAGTATTTTCTTAATCATCTAAACACTTTTTATTTTCTGTTTCATTTATTCATATCATGACGAATAGCTATTATTCAGAGCTATTTGTGATTCTTAAATATTTTTGTGCGAACACAGTTGCTTGATATTGGTACCCTTGATGTGGGGAAATTGTTGAAGATAAACTCTTCATATCCTTATTATCGTAGTAAATAATAAGGATGTGACCAGTATTTAAAACTAAGCATTTCCTGTTGAATTCGGAAATTGCTCTATTGGATTGGAAATGGTAAAGCGTAGGAGGCCACGTTGAGTAGTTGGTCCAGCTATATTTAAGGAGGATATGGTAACCATACCATCTTCCTATAGGCTAACATTACTTGCCTATTTTGGTACCCTCATGAAATCCGGACTATACACACACGGAAAAAAAAGAGAATACCGGTGGAGTATAGAGGGTCCCATTGCTTATGAACCTGATCAGGGGGCAATGGTGTTTTATGTTTCAGTTATATAAGTGTATCCAATCCATATCGCCGAAATGGCTATTATATATTGTGAATTGGCAGATGATTCATTTTTATGACATGCCAAATGATTTCAGTTATGGTTTGAATGATATCACAGTTGTTGATTCAGTTTCTCTATAAACTGCTTTACATTTCAGTTGATTTTATGCCCCACTTATCCTGGTTTTATATCAAAATTTTTATACGCTTGCTGAGCATTTCTTTCGCTCATACTTGCTGTTGTAAATTCTAACATTTCAGTAAGGTAGTTTGGCGAGACGTATCCGCACAGTTCAGAAAGAGAAGAGGCGTGATGCTATTTCGAAGATGACTTGGCTCAGGATGTCTGGATTTAGTGTAAGATTTATTTTATATAATTGAGTTCTAATATTTATTATTATTATGTACTAGTCTAGTTGGCCTGGCGTACTTCTTATCGAAGTTACACCAGTGATTTAAGATTTGATCAAAGAGAATGTTGAGAATAAATGTTTTTTTATCTAATGGAATTTGGATTCTTGTTTCTAGCCCTATAACCTTAAAAGATCTTGGTATGTTTGGGGTCACAGATGTTATATTTCCAGTGTTGGACAATCACAAATGGATGATTATTATTAATCAGATGTTTTATTTTGAGGATTTTTGCGTGGCAACCAAATCTCCTGACCCCGGATTTGGGGGGTGTCACAGTTGGTATCAGAGCAGGGTTATAGGAAACTAGGAACGAGAGTGTGTAGGAGTGTGTATAGTTAAGTAAGGAACGTCAGAGCTCATGTAGAGTTCGTGTTGGACTATTGGATATAGTACCAATTAGTAAGTTAAGATTGGAGTACTCGTTTGAGATAGTTGTGCTGAATTGGATAGATCGCCTGGCGAATGGAGATGTCTACTGTGGAATCTTCAGAGATTATTACGAGTTGACGATGACATACGATAACGATATTTTTAAAACGTGGAACGGAAGAAGCTTAAATTCGAATGACGAGCTATCGAAGGAGTTGGCAAAGAAGGCATAAGTAGTGACCTTGGCAATACCTTTTCTTTCTATGAATTATTTTGATATCCCTCCTAAAGAGGTATTCGTTAAAAGATATTTCTCCTCTTCTAAACAGTAACATTTTGATACTTGTGTTCAATCTCCATTTTGAATCTAAATTGTTTCAGTGGTTACTATGAAACCTATTTTTAAATTTCTGAGACTTTCAACTTTTTATTTTCTCCAATGATTAATAACCTTATTTGCAATATAGTACCACTTGTTCGGTACTTTCTTCTTGGTTCTTCTTTTCGGAAAATAACAAATTTGGAATTCCTTTCATATTTCTCTACTCCTACTGAGACGAACAACCCTATTTATAGGGGACACCAGGTATATCTGTCTGTGTGATAGAAGTTGGATGGGACGCCATCACTGGTGTGTTGTGTATTACAAGAAGGCTGATCACCTTTAATTGTAAATGTCGGAGCTAAGACACACAACGTCGGGTTCATGTGATCATATTGATCTCTCAGTTATTCTTTCATTTCAAATCAGGTTGCTTTAAAAATTCATAAAATTCATAACCACAATTGTGGGACATTTGCTATGATACGGAATCTGTTCTCTCCAAAATTTCATGATTCTTGTTATCGCTATTGAATTTCAAGGGTATGCCAATCAGGTCAGGATAAGCGAAATTCGCTGATAGAAATTAGATTCGCAACGGAATCGCCAAGATCAAGAACGAGTCCTAAAATGATTAGAATATCAGTGATATATCAATGGAATCAGTTCTCTCTCTCAAGGATATTATGTTAATGGAAAGTTGGTCGAGCCATATTTGAAACGAATAATGATGGGTGGTAAGACTCCAGTGATAACTGTCTCAGATAGAGACCATATAGTTGAATTGAGATTTTGGAGAAGTTGTTTACGAAAGGACACTATCCCCAGTTTTGGAAAGCAATTATTGATGATGAAGGAGTTAAGGAACCTCACTAGTTGCCTTAGTTGATTCCGAGGACGGAATCCTTATAAGGGGGGAAGTCTGTAACGACCCGGAAAATTACGTGTAATTTATTATATTAAAATATATTTTTAGTTGATTTTAATGTGTATTAGTTTATTTTTAATGCATTTAAACGCGTTATGATTTTTATTAAATAGGGAAATTATCCCATACGTGTTATGTGACTTCTGTGTATCATGGAATATTTTATTCTATTTTTCTGTAATTTTTATATTTTTAGAATACAGTTATTTCGCATTTTAATTTTCGGACCCAGCCCCTGTATTGAATTCGAGGCCCTGTTTTTCATAAAATTATTTTTATATAATAATGGGATGTTCAAAAATGTATTATGTTGTAATTTTTGTAAAATTCATAATTTTTGGGGAATTTTGACATTTATATTATATTTGTTTACAAATATAAATTTTACATTTTTATCCCATAAAAATTATTTTTAAGGCTTACTATTTTTAATTGGGGGCTAAAAATATTTTTGGGGTATTAATTTTTGATTAATATAAATAGAAATCAGATTTAATTTTTTTTATTAATAAATCATAAAAATCAGTTTTTCTAAATAAATAAAAATATTTTCTCTCTCCTGTTCTTGAGGATCAAAGCTGAAATTGAAGGTGTTATTGATATCGGATTTTGTTGTTCTTATACTCGAATCAAAGCTCTTGACCTCTAGTTTCTGTATCTGCAATCAATTTCAACAGAGGGTAATTTTCTGATTTTATATGATTTTTTCTTTAATCTGCAGAAATTAGGGTTCATGTAAGAATTAGGGTTTTTCATTTCTGAGATTTTCCAGATGTTTTGATGATGTTCATAGCTTCATATGGATTCCAGGAGTTCATATACATGATCAATTTCATCATTGAATCCATAGTTTGTTCAATTCGAAAATTAGGGTTCTTGAGCCTATTTTGGGGCTTTTTGATTGAGTGTTTTTCCAGTTGTTTTGATGATTCCAATAGCTTTATATGATCATTTGGAGTCGATTTATGTGGTCAATTGAATCATTATGTTGCCGGATTGTGATATTCGAGTTTTAAAGTTTTAACCGAAACTTTGAATCAATTTTCCATCTTATTTGTTGATTTGTTGTAAGATTGGTTGACATGGGTAGTTTGTAAATGTTCTAAGCTTTGATTTAAGACCAAGAACGCAAGATTTGGATATCGATTTTGTCAAAAACGAATTTTTGGCCGGATAATTCTTTAAACTCGCCGGAATAATCTATATTTTGATCGGATTTTAAGATTTGTTAACTGGTTAGTGTAATGGTTGGTATGGTTATAATCAGCAGCTAGTTTAGAGTAAGTTTCGTATATAAATCGTAGCGAAAGGAGCGTTTTTATGGTCGCCGGAAGTTCGACGGAAAATATTCCGGTGACCGGATTCTGGAGAAACCTCCATTGTTGGAGGTGGTGTTCTTCGAAGCATTCATACGAAGAACAGTGAAGATGGTGATGAATAGTAACCGTTTGATCTTAAAAATCTGAAAACATTTTCTGAAAAATGTTTTTGGGTCATATTTTTATAAAAAAATTCTAAAATTCAGATTTTTTTTATGTATTATTATTTTAATTTCTAAAAATTTAATTTAATTAGTTAATTATTTTTAAATAATAATTTAATTGATTTAATTAATTGATTAATTCATTTTAATTGATTAATTATATTAATTAATTATTATTTAAATATATAATTGACTTCATTGAATTTAAATCTCTTTATTATAAAAGATTTATTATTTTTATGAGTTGATTAATAAATAATTAATTTGAATATTCAATTAATTTAATTATTAATTGAATTATTCTTATTAATTGCGTATTAATTAAACCGTTTATCCGTTTTCAACGAGAAAAGTATTTCTGAAATCAGAAAAATGACCCGGTTCTTATAAAAATAATTTTAAGTTAAAATTCAACTTTTAAATTTTGGTCGACTTTTTACCAAACCTTTTTATTGAGTCGATTATATCCGATAATTAGGGTTTTGACCCGTTTTCTGTTTTAAAAATATTGGATAAAATCTTTTCATGATCTGATCAAGCTTGCTATGTGATTATGTGAATTGCGTGTTATTATTCTTTGATTATCTATTAGTGATTTGTAAATATTTTATGAATAATTTGAGTGCTCTTTTATTTGTGAGCCGTATATGCTATGTGTTAATTGGTTATGTGACAGGTATATATGTATTTAATTCGAGGATTAATGATTATCTCTAGGGTTAATTATTGTCTTGAGGATTAATGACTTATTTCGAGGATTAATTGTTATCTCGAGGATTAATCGTGTCTTGAGGATTAATTGATTTTCATGTTTCTTTATTGAGGAATAAGATAAATGTTTTGAGGATTATTTATAGATTGAGCTGGACTAAGTTGAATGCATAAATGTTTAATTCGAGGATTAATTGGTAAGTATTGATTTAGGTTGTCAGCGGAGATAAGAAGATTTAATGAAGAGGGATTGGAGATGGATGTAATATTCTTTGTGGGTTATGAAGAAGGTTGGAGGTGGATGCAGTATTGTGTGGATTGTAATAAAGAAGGTTGGAGATGAAAGTATTGTTTGTGGAATTGCTGGTTTACTTGTGAGGTGTTTTAACACCGGGAAAACGTCTATGTTCAAAGGGGACATTTCCAATTATTCTCTTCCGACAGAGATATTGTAGACGCGCGGGCTCGAGGTCAACGGATCAGACTCGTGGTAATCGCAAGAGCGTCAAACCAACGAATGATTGAAACAGAAGATTGTGATGCTGTAAAATAGAAGAAGATAGTTGTATTACTTCGGCGCTACGTAATAACAAAGGACCAGAGGCAAGTATTTTCTTAATCATCTAAACACTTTTTATTTTCTGTTTCATTTATTCATATCATGACGAATAGCTATTATTCAGAGCTATTTGTGATTCTTAAATATTTTTGTGCGAACACAGTTGCTTGATATTGGTACCCTTGATGTGGGGAAATTGTTGAAGATAAACTCTTCATATCCTTATTATCGTAGTAAATAATAAGGATGTGACCAGTATTTAAAACTAAGCATTTCCTGTTGAATTCGGAAATTGCTCTATTGGATTGGAAATGGTAAAGCGTAGGAGGCCACGTTGAGTAGTTGGTCCAGCTATATTTAAGGAGGATATGGTAACCATACCATCTTCCTATAGGCTAACATTACTTGCCTATTTTGGTACCCTCATGAAATCCGGACTATACACACACGGAAAAAAAAGAGAATACCGGTGGAGTATAGAGGGTCCCATTGCTTATGAACCTGATCAGGGGGCAATGGTGTTTTATGTTTCAGTTATATAAGTGTATCCAATCCATATCGCCGAAATGGCTATTATATATTGTGAATTGGCAGATGATTCATTTTTATGACATGCCAAATGATTTCAGTTATGGTTTGAATGATATCACAGTTGTTGATTCAGTTTCTCTATAAACTGCTTTACATTTCAGTTGATTTTATGCCCCACTTATCCTGGTTTTATATCAAAATTTTTATACGCTTGCTGAGCATTTCTTTCGCTCATACTTGCTGTTGTAAATTCTAACATTTCAGTAAGGTAGTTTGGCGAGACGTATCCGCACAGTTCAGAAAGAGAAGAGGCGTGATGCTATTTCGAAGATGACTTGGCTCAGGATGTCTGGATTTAGTGTAAGATTTATTTTATATAATTGAGTTCTAATATTTATTATTATTATGTACTAGTCTAGTTGGCCTGGCGTACTTCTTATCGAAGTTACACCAGTGATTTAAGATTTGATCAAAGAGAATGTTGAGAATAAATGTTTTTTTATCTAATGGAATTTGGATTCTTGTTTCTAGCCCTATAACCTTAAAAGATCTTGGTATGTTTGGGGTCACAGATGTTATATTTCCAGTGTTGGACAATCACAAATGGATGATTATTATTAATCAGATGTTTTATTTTGAGGATTTTTGCGTGGCAACCAAATCTCCTGACCCCGGATTTGGGGGGTGTCACAGTTGGTATCAGAGCAGGGTTATAGGAAACTAGGAACGAGAGTGTGTAGGAGTGTGTATAGTTAAGTAAGGAACGTCAGAGCTCATGTAGAGTTCGTGTTGGACTATTGGATATAGTACCAATTAGTAAGTTAAGATTGGAGTACTCGTTTGAGATAGTTGTGCTGAATTGGATAGATCGCCTGGCGAATGGAGATGTCTACTGTGGAATCTTCAGAGATTATTACGAGTTGACGATGACATACGATAACGATATTTTTAAAACGTGGAACGGAAGAAGCTTAAATTCGAATGACGAGCTATCGAAGGAGTTGGCAAAGAAGGCATAAGTAGTGACCTTGGCAATACCTTTTCTTTCTATGAATTATTTTGATATCCCTCCTAAAGAGGTATTCGTTAAAAGATATTTCTCCTCTTCTAAACAGTAACATTTTGATACTTGTGTTCAATCTCCATTTTGAATCTAAATTGTTTCAGTGGTTACTATGAAACCTATTTTTAAATTTCTGAGACTTTCAACTTTTTATTTTCTCCAATGATTAATAACCTTATTTGCAATATAGTACCACTTGTTCGGTACTTTCTTCTTGGTTCTTCTTTTCGGAAAATAACAAATTTGGAATTCCTTTCATATTTCTCTACTCCTACTGAGACGAACAACCCTATTTATAGGGGACACCAGGTATATCTGTCTGTGTGATAGAAGTTGGATGGGACGCCATCACTGGTGTGTTGTGTATTACAAGAAGGCTGATCACCTTTAATTGTAAATGTCGGAGCTAAGACACACAACGTCGGGTTCATGTGATCATATTGATCTCTCAGTTATTCTTTCATTTCAAATCAGGTTGCTTTAAAAATTCATAAAATTCATAACCACAATTGTGGGACATTTGCTATGATACGGAATCTGTTCTCTCCAAAATTTCATGATTCTTGTTATCGCTATTGAATTTCAAGGGTATGCCAATCAGGTCAGGATAAGCGAAATTCGCTGATAGAAATTAGATTCGCAACGGAATCGCCAAGATCAAGAACGAGTCCTAAAATGATTAGAATATCAGTGATATATCAATGGAATCAGTTCTCTCTCTCAAGGATATTATGTTAATGGAAAGTTGGTCGAGCCATATTTGAAACGAATAATGATGGGTGGTAAGACTCCAGTGATAACTGTCTCAGATAGAGACCATATAGTTGAATTGAGATTTTGGAGAAGTTGTTTACGAAAGGACACTATCCCCAGTTTTGGAAAGCAATTATTGATGATGAAGGAGTTAAGGAACCTCACTAGTTGCCTTAGTTGATTCCGAGGACGGAATCCTTATAAGGGGGGAAGTCTGTAACGACCCGGAAAATTACGTGTAATTTATTATATTAAAATATATTTTTAGTTGATTTTAATGTGTATTAGTTTATTTTTAATGCATTTAAACGCGTTATGATTTTTATTAAATAGGGAAATTATCCCATACGTGTTATGTGACTTCTGTGTATCATGGAATATTTTATTCTATTTTTCTGTAATTTTTATATTTTTAGAATACAGTTATTTCGCATTTTAATTTTCGGACCCAGCCCCTGTATTGAATTCGAGGCCCTGTTTTTCATAAAATTATTTTTATATAATAATGGGATGTTCAAAAATGTATTATGTTGTAATTTTTGTAAAATTCATAATTTTTGGGGAATTTTGACATTTATATTATATTTGTTTACAAATATAAATTTTACATTTTTATCCCATAAAAATTATTTTTAAGGCTTACTATTTTTAATTGGGGGCTAAAAATATTTTTGGGGTATTAATTTTTGATTAATATAAATAGAAATCAGATTTAATTTTTTTTATTAATAAATCATAAAAATCAGTTTTTCTAAATAAATAAAAATATTTTCTCTCTCCTGTTCTTGAGGATCAAAGCTGAAATTGAAGGTGTTATTGATATCGGATTTTGTTGTTCTTATACTCGAATCAAAGCTCTTGACCTCTAGTTTCTGTATCTGCAATCAATTTCAACAGAGGGTAATTTTCTGATTTTATATGATTTTTTCTTTAATCTGCAGAAATTAGGGTTCATGTAAGAATTAGGGTTTTTCATTTCTGAGATTTTCCAGATGTTTTGATGATGTTCATAGCTTCATATGGATTCCAGGAGTTCATATACATGATCAATTTCATCATTGAATCCATAGTTTGTTCAATTCGAAAATTAGGGTTCTTGAGCCTATTTTGGGGCTTTTTGATTGAGTGTTTTTCCAGTTGTTTTGATGATTCCAATAGCTTTATATGATCATTTGGAGTCGATTTATGTGGTCAATTGAATCATTATGTTGCCGGATTGTGATATTCGAGTTTTAAAGTTTTAACCGAAACTTTGAATCAATTTTCCATCTTATTTGTTGATTTGTTGTAAGATTGGTTGACATGGGTAGTTTGTAAATGTTCTAAGCTTTGATTTAAGACCAAGAACGCAAGATTTGGATATCGATTTTGTCAAAAACGAATTTTTGGCCGGATAATTCTTTAAACTCGCCGGAATAATCTATATTTTGATCGGATTTTAAGATTTGTTAACTGGTTAGTGTAATGGTTGGTATGGTTATAATCAGCAGCTAGTTTAGAGTAAGTTTCGTATATAAATCGTAGCGAAAGGAGCGTTTTTATGGTCGCCGGAAGTTCGACGGAAAATATTCCGGTGACCGGATTCTGGAGAAACCTCCATTGTTGGAGGTGGTGTTCTTCGAAGCATTCATACGAAGAACAGTGAAGATGGTGATGAATAGTAACCGTTTGATCTTAAAAATCTGAAAACATTTTCTGAAAAATGTTTTTGGGTCATATTTTTATAAAAAAATTCTAAAATTCAGATTTTTTTTATGTATTATTATTTTAATTTCTAAAAATTTAATTTAATTAGTTAATTATTTTTAAATAATAATTTAATTGATTTAATTAATTGATTAATTCATTTTAATTGATTAATTATATTAATTAATTATTATTTAAATATATAATTGACTTCATTGAATTTAAATCTCTTTATTATAAAAGATTTATTATTTTTATGAGTTGATTAATAAATAATTAATTTGAATATTCAATTAATTTAATTATTAATTGAATTATTCTTATTAATTGCGTATTAATTAAACCGTTTATCCGTTTTCAACGAGAAAAGTATTTCTGAAATCAGAAAAATGACCCGGTTCTTATAAAAATAATTTTAAGTTAAAATTCAACTTTTAAATTTTGGTCGACTTTTTACCAAACCTTTTTATTGAGTCGATTATATCCGATAATTAGGGTTTTGACCCGTTTTCTGTTTTAAAAATATTGGATAAAATCTTTTCATGATCTGATCAAGCTTGCTATGTGATTATGTGAATTGCGTGTTATTATTCTTTGATTATCTATTAGTGATTTGTAAATATTTTATGAATAATTTGAGTGCTCTTTTATTTGTGAGCCGTATATGCTATGTGTTAATTGGTTATGTGACAGGTATATATGTATTTAATTCGAGGATTAATGATTATCTCTAGGGTTAATTATTGTCTTGAGGATTAATGACTTATTTCGAGGATTAATTGTTATCTCGAGGATTAATCGTGTCTTGAGGATTAATTGATTTTCATGTTTCTTTATTGAGGAATAAGATAAATGTTTTGAGGATTATTTATAGATTGACCTGGACTAAGTTGAATGCATAAATGTTTAATTCGAGGATTAATTGGTAAGTATTGATTTAGGTTGTCAGCGGAGATAAGAAGATTTAATGAAGAGGGATTGGAGATGGATGTAATATTCTTTGTGGGTTATGAAGAAGGTTGGAGGTGGATGCAGTATTGTGTGGATTGTAATAAAGAAGGTTGGAGATGAAAGTATTGTTTGTGGAATTGCTGGTTTACTTGTGAGGTGTTTTAACACCGGGAAAACGTCTATGTTCAAAGGGGACATTTCCAATTATTCTCTTCCGACAGAGATATTGTAGACGCGCGGGCTCGAGGTCAACGGATCAGACTCGTGGTAATCGCAAGAGCGTCAAACCAACGAATGATTGAAACAGAAGATTGTGATGCTGTAAAATAGAAGAAGATAGTTGTATTACTTCGGCGCTACGTAATAACAAAGGACCAGAGGCAAGTATTTTCTTAATCATCTAAACACTTTTTATTTTCTGTTTCATTTATTCATATCATGACGAATAGCTATTATTCAGAGCTATTTGTGATTCTTAAATATTTTTGTGCGAACACAGTTGCTTGATATTGGTACCCTTGATGTGGGGAAATTGTTGAAGATAAACTCTTCATATCCTTATTATCGTAGTAAATAATAAGGATGTGACCAGTATTTAAAACTAAGCATTTCCTGTTGAATTCGGAAATTGCTCTATTGGATTGGAAATGGTAAAGCGTAGGAGGCCACGTTGAGTAGTTGGTCCAGCTATATTTAAGGAGGATATGGTAACCATACCATCTTCCTATAGGCTAACATTACTTGCCTATTTTGGTACCCTCATGAAATCCGGACTATACACACACGGAAAAAAAAGAGAATACCGGTGGAGTATAGAGGGTCCCATTGCTTATGAACCTGATCAGGGGGCAATGGTGTTTTATGTTTCAGTTATATAAGTGTATCCAATCCATATCGCCGAAATGGCTATTATATATTGTGAATTGGCAGATGATTCATTTTTATGACATGCCAAATGATTTCAGTTATGGTTTGAATGATATCACAGTTGTTGATTCAGTTTCTCTATAAACTGCTTTACATTTCAGTTGATTTTATGCCCCACTTATCCTGGTTTTATATCAAAATTTTTATACGCTTGCTGAGCATTTCTTTCGCTCATACTTGCTGTTGTAAATTCTAACATTTCAGTAAGGTAGTTTGGCGAGACGTATCCGCACAGTTCAGAAAGAGAAGAGGCGTGATGCTATTTCGAAGATGACTTGGCTCAGGATGTCTGGATTTAGTGTAAGATTTATTTTATATAATTGAGTTCTAATATTTATTATTATTATGTACTAGTCTAGTTGGCCTGGCGTACTTCTTATCGAAGTTACACCAGTGATTTAAGATTTGATCAAAGAGAATGTTGAGAATAAATGTTTTTTTATCTAATGGAATTTGGATTCTTGTTTCTAGCCCTATAACCTTAAAAGATCTTGGTATGTTTGGGGTCACAGATGTTATATTTCCAGTGTTGGACAATCACAAATGGATGATTATTATTAATCAGATGTTTTATTTTGAGGATTTTTGCGTGGCAACCAAATCTCCTGACCCCGGATTTGGGGGGTGTCACAGTTGGTATCAGAGCAGGGTTATAGGAAACTAGGAACGAGAGTGTGTAGGAGTGTGTATAGTTAAGTAAGGAACGTCAGAGCTCATGTAGAGTTCGTGTTGGACTATTGGATATAGTACCAATTAGTAAGTTAAGATTGGAGTACTCGTTTGAGATAGTTGTGCTGAATTGGATAGATCGCCTGGCGAATGGAGATGTCTACTGTGGAATCTTCAGAGATTATTACGAGTTGACGATGACATACGATAACGATATTTTTAAAACGTGGAACGGAAGAAGCTTAAATTCGAATGACGAGCTATCGAAGGAGTTGGCAAAGAAGGCATAAGTAGTGACCTTGGCAATACCTTTTCTTTCTATGAATTATTTTGATATCCCTCCTAAAGAGGTATTCGTTAAAAGATATTTCTCCTCTTCTAAACAGTAACATTTTGATACTTGTGTTCAATCTCCATTTTGAATCTAAATTGTTTCAGTGGTTACTATGAAACCTATTTTTAAATTTCTGAGACTTTCAACTTTTTATTTTCTCCAATGATTAATAACCTTATTTGCAATATAGTACCACTTGTTCGGTACTTTCTTCTTGGTTCTTCTTTTCGGAAAATAACAAATTTGGAATTCCTTTCATATTTCTCTACTCCTACTGAGACGAACAACCCTATTTATAGGGGACACCAGGTATATCTGTCTGTGTGATAGAAGTTGGATGGGACGCCATCACTGGTGTGTTGTGTATTACAAGAAGGCTGATCACCTTTAATTGTAAATGTCGGAGCTAAGACACACAACGTCGGGTTCATGTGATCATATTGATCTCTCAGTTATTCTTTCATTTCAAATCAGGTTGCTTTAAAAATTCATAAAATTCATAACCACAATTGTGGGACATTTGCTATGATACGGAATCTGTTCTCTCCAAAATTTCATGATTCTTGTTATCGCTATTGAATTTCAAGGGTATGCCAATCAGGTCAGGATAAGCGAAATTCGCTGATAGAAATTAGATTCGCAACGGAATCGCCAAGATCAAGAACGAGTCCTAAAATGATTAGAATATCAGTGATATATCAATGGAATCAGTTCTCTCTCTCAAGGATATTATGTTAATGGAAAGTTGGTCGAGCCATATTTGAAACGAATAATGATGGGTGGTAAGACTCCAGTGATAACTGTCTCAGATAGAGACCATATAGTTGAATTGAGATTTTGGAGAAGTTGTTTACGAAAGGACACTATCCCCAGTTTTGGAAAGCAATTATTGATGATGAAGGAGTTAAGGAACCTCACTAGTTGCCTTAGTTGATTCCGAGGACGGAATCCTTATAAGGGGGGAAGTCTGTAACGACCCGGAAAATTACGTGTAATTTATTATATTAAAATATATTTTTAGTTGATTTTAATGTGTATTAGTTTATTTTTAATGCATTTAAACGCGTTATGATTTTTATTAAATAGGGAAATTATCCCATACGTGTTATGTGACTTCTGTGTATCATGGAATATTTTATTCTATTTTTCTGTAATTTTTATATTTTTAGAATACAGTTATTTCGCATTTTAATTTTCGGACCCAGCCCCTGTATTGAATTCGAGGCCCTGTTTTTCATAAAATTATTTTTATATAATAATGGGATGTTCAAAAATGTATTATGTTGTAATTTTTGTAAAATTCATAATTTTTGGGGAATTTTGACATTTATATTATATTTGTTTACAAATATAAATTTTACATTTTTATCCCATAAAAATTATTTTTAAGGCTTACTATTTTTAATTGGGGGCTAAAAATATTTTTGGGGTATTAATTTTTGATTAATATAAATAGAAATCAGATTTAATTTTTTTTATTAATAAATCATAAAAATCAGTTTTTCTAAATAAATAAAAATATTTTCTCTCTCCTGTTCTTGAGGATCAAAGCTGAAATTGAAGGTGTTATTGATATCGGATTTTGTTGTTCTTATACTCGAATCAAAGCTCTTGACCTCTAGTTTCTGTATCTGCAATCAATTTCAACAGAGGGTAATTTTCTGATTTTATATGATTTTTTCTTTAATCTGCAGAAATTAGGGTTCATGTAAGAATTAGGGTTTTTCATTTCTGAGATTTTCCAGATGTTTTGATGATGTTCATAGCTTCATATGGATTCCAGGAGTTCATATACATGATCAATTTCATCATTGAATCCATAGTTTGTTCAATTCGAAAATTAGGGTTCTTGAGCCTATTTTGGGGCTTTTTGATTGAGTGTTTTTCCAGTTGTTTTGATGATTCCAATAGCTTTATATGATCATTTGGAGTCGATTTATGTGGTCAATTGAATCATTATGTTGCCGGATTGTGATATTCGAGTTTTAAAGTTTTAACCGAAACTTTGAATCAATTTTCCATCTTATTTGTTGATTTGTTGTAAGATTGGTTGACATGGGTAGTTTGTAAATGTTCTAAGCTTTGATTTAAGACCAAGAACGCAAGATTTGGATATCGATTTTGTCAAAAACGAATTTTTGGCCGGATAATTCTTTAAACTCGCCGGAATAATCTATATTTTGATCGGATTTTAAGATTTGTTAACTGGTTAGTGTAATGGTTGGTATGGTTATAATCAGCAGCTAGTTTAGAGTAAGTTTCGTATATAAATCGTAGCGAAAGGAGCGTTTTTATGGTCGCCGGAAGTTCGACGGAAAATATTCCGGTGACCGGATTCTGGAGAAACCTCCATTGTTGGAGGTGGTGTTCTTCGAAGCATTCATACGAAGAACAGTGAAGATGGTGATGAATAGTAACCGTTTGATCTTAAAAATCTGAAAACATTTTCTGAAAAATGTTTTTGGGTCATATTTTTATAAAAAAATTCTAAAATTCAGATTTTTTTTATGTATTATTATTTTAATTTCTAAAAATTTAATTTAATTAGTTAATTATTTTTAAATAATAATTTAATTGATTTAATTAATTGATTAATTCATTTTAATTGATTAATTATATTAATTAATTATTATTTAAATATATAATTGACTTCATTGAATTTAAATCTCTTTATTATAAAAGATTTATTATTTTTATGAGTTGATTAATAAATAATTAATTTGAATATTCAATTAATTTAATTATTAATTGAATTATTCTTATTAATTGCGTATTAATTAAACCGTTTATCCGTTTTCAACGAGAAAAGTATTTCTGAAATCAGAAAAATGACCCGGTTCTTATAAAAATAATTTTAAGTTAAAATTCAACTTTTAAATTTTGGTCGACTTTTTACCAAACCTTTTTATTGAGTCGATTATATCCGATAATTAGGGTTTTGACCCGTTTTCTGTTTTAAAAATATTGGATAAAATCTTTTCATGATCTGATCAAGCTTGCTATGTGATTATGTGAATTGCGTGTTATTATTCTTTGATTATCTATTAGTGATTTGTAAATATTTTATGAATAATTTGAGTGCTCTTTTATTTGTGAGCCGTATATGCTATGTGTTAATTGGTTATGTGACAGGTATATATGTATTTAATTCGAGGATTAATGATTATCTCTAGGGTTAATTATTGTCTTGAGGATTAATGACTTATTTCGAGGATTAATTGTTATCTCGAGGATTAATCGTGTCTTGAGGATTAATTGATTTTCATGTTTCTTTATTGAGGAATAAGATAAATGTTTTGAGGATTATTTATAGATTGAGCTGGACTAAGTTGAATGCATAAATGTTTAATTCGAGGATTAATTGGTAAGTATTGATTTAGGTTGTCAGCGGAGATAAGAAGATTTAATGAAGAGGGATTGGAGATGGATGTAATATTCTTTGTGGGTTATGAAGAAGGTTGGAGGTGGATGCAGTATTGTGTGGATTGTAATAAAGAAGGTTGGAGATGAAAGTATTGTTTGTGGAATTGCTGGTTTACTTGTGAGGTGTTTTAACACCGGGAAAACGTCTATGTTCAAAGGGGACATTTCCAATTATTCTCTTCCGACAGAGATATTGTAGACGCGCGGGCTCGAGGTCAACGGATCAGACTCGTGGTAATCGCAAGAGCGTCAAACCAACGAATGATTGAAACAGAAGATTGTGATGCTGTAAAATAGAAGAAGATAGTTGTATTACTTCGGCGCTACGTAATAACAAAGGACCAGAGGCAAGTATTTTCTTAATCATCTAAACACTTTTTATTTTCTGTTTCATTTATTCATATCATGACGAATAGCTATTATTCAGAGCTATTTGTGATTCTTAAATATTTTTGTGCGAACACAGTTGCTTGATATTGGTACCCTTGATGTGGGGAAATTGTTGAAGATAAACTCTTCATATCCTTATTATCGTAGTAAATAATAAGGATGTGACCAGTATTTAAAACTAAGCATTTCCTGTTGAATTCGGAAATTGCTCTATTGGATTGGAAATGGTAAAGCGTAGGAGGCCACGTTGAGTAGTTGGTCCAGCTATATTTAAGGAGGATATGGTAACCATACCATCTTCCTATAGGCTAACATTACTTGCCTATTTTGGTACCCTCATGAAATCCGGACTATACACACACGGAAAAAAAAGAGAATACCGGTGGAGTATAGAGGGTCCCATTGCTTATGAACCTGATCAGGGGGCAATGGTGTTTTATGTTTCAGTTATATAAGTGTATCCAATCCATATCGCCGAAATGGCTATTATATATTGTGAATTGGCAGATGATTCATTTTTATGACATGCCAAATGATTTCAGTTATGGTTTGAATGATATCACAGTTGTTGATTCAGTTTCTCTATAAACTGCTTTACATTTCAGTTGATTTTATGCCCCACTTATCCTGGTTTTATATCAAAATTTTTATACGCTTGCTGAGCATTTCTTTCGCTCATACTTGCTGTTGTAAATTCTAACATTTCAGTAAGGTAGTTTGGCGAGACGTATCCGCACAGTTCAGAAAGAGAAGAGGCGTGATGCTATTTCGAAGATGACTTGGCTCAGGATGTCTGGATTTAGTGTAAGATTTATTTTATATAATTGAGTTCTAATATTTATTATTATTATGTACTAGTCTAGTTGGCCTGGCGTACTTCTTATCGAAGTTACACCAGTGATTTAAGATTTGATCAAAGAGAATGTTGAGAATAAATGTTTTTTTATCTAATGGAATTTGGATTCTTGTTTCTAGCCCTATAACCTTAAAAGATCTTGGTATGTTTGGGGTCACAGATGTTATATTTCCAGTGTTGGACAATCACAAATGGATGATTATTATTAATCAGATGTTTTATTTTGAGGATTTTTGCGTGGCAACCAAATCTCCTGACCCCGGATTTGGGGGGTGTCACACCTGAGATCATTATATTTCTGTACAAGAATTGAAATACTTTGATTACATTGAAAGTTACCTTTGATTGGGTGATGATAAAAGTGAACATCGGGTTTATTATGAGGCGTATGAGAAATACGAATGATAGATAAAAGATTTAACCATCATATAATTTGGAGAGATGTTATTGGCCTCTTGATTGATTTAGACTATGAAATGCATGGCCATGCTCAAATATTGATTTGTTTTAATAGTCTACTCATTGATCAAGGAAACCCGGATTCAATGTTGAAGAGGATGACAAAAGACATGCCTCGAGTTTAATCTATAATATTTGGTTAAAGGGATTATATTACACGGAAATGTTAATTACGAAAGGTTTAATTGGATCACCAATTATTATTATTACTTGGGTAGCAATGATGTATTACTAGATGCCGCTCATTATTTATAATTTTATTATTGGATATTAAAATTATTGCCAATGTAATAATAATCTAAAGGGTCACACACTTAGAACGTTTAAAAGGAGTTTTAATATAAATTATGAATTTAAATTAAATCATTAAAATCGAAATTGGTTATTTAATTAATTGAGCTGATCTTAATTAAAAATTAAATTAAATTCGAATTTAATATTAAACCTAAATCAGATTGGGTTTAAAGAAGCCCAAAATGATTTAGAGTTTTAAGTCCCAACTCTCTCCCCTATATGTACATTATGATGTATAATTTTAGGGTTGTTGGTTGTATTTTCGTTTTAGAAAACCCTAGCTGCTCTAATACTTCGAGAGACTAGAGAGAGATAAGGTTATTCTTCTGCTAGACCGACTCTGGTGATCGTTGGACGATCGTACGTTCGTGCGTTCGTGTGGATTACATTGGCGACGTAGATCTTAAAGTAATGGCTGCGTAGGGTGATCATCTTGGACCTCCATCTTATCAATTCGAAAAGCTTTTAAAGGTACGATTCTATTTCTCCATAATCTGCCCACCCTTATACAAGGATCATGCCTTTAGCATTTCGAATTTTACTATTTTTATCACTATTTACGTTGCGTTCTATGCCTCGAAACCCAACAGGGGAAGCACGTTTGTCTTGAAAATGGACCCCCACATTTGCTATATCCAAAGTGGAAGTGGTAGAGTCTCACTTTGTTTTTTCTAATTTGTGTTAATCCTTTTATTTCCCCTAAGAAAATTGATCAATTAAATATTTAATGAATACGGTAGATAGCCTCCGTTCTAATCATGGATTTAAAATCGAGCTTCCGTAACACTAGTACGAGAATTCTTGAATGATAATATCGGTAATTATTCTGATATCAAAAGGTGAAATTTCTTAATTTTCACACATTATGTTGAATCGAATAAATCTAGAAATGAAATATAGAATTTTCATCGAAATACTCTAAAGATGAATCCCTTATATTTTAGGCTTCCCTTGCACTTAGAGACTTCAGGGAATTGAGGTAGTTGTTGTGACCTAAATCCTACATGTATCAGATTTAGGCCCATAATGAGATTCAGTTCCAATCCATAAAGAGATTAATTAATTTGATGGCTTTCAATGGCCTATGACAGTCCATAGGGGGCTACCATGAGATGGATAATGAGTAAACATAGAGCTAAGGGTCAGAGAATGGCCTCCCATTGATGATCCACAGCTCAAGATTGTTATTACATAGCTACCCACCAGATATGGATCCCAACATAGCTTCCATAGACGGCCTACCAGAGGGGCTACCAGAATCCAACCACTTTAGCCTAGAAATAGAACCCAAAAGTCAGCTACGAATGTCCATTCTTAGAATTCAATTCTGATTGGGAAATATCCTTGTATACGTATTAAATAATTAAAAATACTTTTATTAGAGATAATATGAGATAATAGATCAGACCTAGAGAAAGGGAAGAATAGCCACACAACGGAGGAAGAGGAGAAGCCAATAACAAGAAGAATTCAACCATTGAAGACATTAATTGGCTTTATTCTCTCTTTATCTTTTTACATCTTTTCTTATGATTTTTTGTTGGTTAACTTTGGATTGTTTTGATACCTTGATTATGAACTAAATTTGTTGAGTTAGGATTTTTATGGAACCCTTGTATGGGAGTGTTGGTGTTTTGATAAGAAGTAGTATTTGTGGTTCATAGTTTATTCGTTCAAGTGGATTTCATGTTGTATTATTTGCTTTTGTTTGGCCAACACTAGTAGATGATTGAGTTAATTGTAATACTGAGAGGATTATGATTACTGACACAATACTTGAATGGTGTATGATTATATCTGTTGATATTAATTTTGTGAAGGTATAGATATATATCGTTACCTTGCATAACCATGTAAAATTGGTACTTAATTGTATTCTAGAACTTGAATTGGGCATAAACATATGTTAATTTAATTACAGAATCTATACCATAGTGATTTCGAGAGAAACCTATGATCGTTTAATTTCTGGTTAGTAGACTGTGATTTTGCTATAGTATTACACTGCTTTATTGCCCACATGAACATAATAGGGGAAAATAATTATCTTGACTTAACTTCTCGTATCTAAAACTCTCGTAACTCTCTTGGCTAATACAATATTAGTTAGCTAATTTAGTTATTACTTGATTAGTTTAATTAGAAAAACCAAAATCAATTCTTGTGTTCAATAACTAAATTATTTGATATTGATTGCCATTTATACAAATAGACGGTCCTTGAGGTACGAATCTAGTAATTATTACTATATTACGTGCTTGCGATTGGGTAAACTTGCATATTTGTATTTTACGCAACAAACCCCTAGAATGACCTGATTACTTACTTGAAGACATGTTGAACTCCTTCATGTACTCGTTGTAATCATAGTAGTAAAGAACTGATCCAACCAGACAAACTTTCCCCTTTTATTCCCTTTTACACACTTTCCCTGGCGGTTATTTCATACAGCCGGATAAAAGGTGCCAACATTTCGACCGGCATTCTTCAGCTAATAAAAATACCCCAGCTCCTGAGCGTTAAGTACAATAGAAAATTCTTGGTCATACAAGACAAACATACAGGCTGCCATTCTGAAGGAATTAGGAGTTAATTATATGGGGGCAAGCTTGTTGAAATCCAACATCTCAATGAAAATGGGATGCATGGGTAGAGCGAATACAAGTTTGAGCTAATAAATGGACAAGACGACAGATAGGATAGCTTGTTTAGGTTCAAAACTGTCAAACTTGTGACACCTCTCACCTATAGCCGGTATCATAAGCTCCTAACTTTAATTTCCCAGGCCAAGATGTTTTCTTAATTTCTCAACGGTTAATGCAGAATCCATGTCGTCGCAATACAGATTGCCTTGCACTATGTGTGGAGGTTCCCACTCGACATCGACAATGCTACTGATCTCAACAACCCTGTCTTCCGAAAAAACGTTCGTATTAAAAAACGCTTGTTCAGCTTCATTTTGAAAAAAACGTTTTCCCGAAGACACTATTTAGGGAGTCTTTCCTCATCCTTTTCAGAGTTGGAGCTTAATTCCACAAAACATGGGCTCCCTTGCCACCATGTGATGAAGCTCCCGGGTGAGGATTTGGCTGTTTCGAAATAATATCAACCTCTAAGGGATCTAATACCAAAATCTTTGAGTGGGTTCCGGAGCTTACCGAAGGATTGGAGAAAGGAATAAAATGAAGAAAGAGAAAGTCATCCAAAGGAGAAATCCCTGAACCGGAAGCCTCCCCAGATAACAATGAGGAATAGGCCTTGTGGGGGTAAGAGCTCCCGCAGGTAGATTGGGTGGACATCTACAAAGAAAGTGGAGATAAGCCAGTTAACCGAAATATCCAAGATAACTTTTACAAGATGAAAGGAGGGGCTGAAAAGGTGAAGGCCCATAGAAGAGCAGAATGAGAATTTGTGGCCTAAAAGATGATTGTAATGACAAATTAATTATTCTTGACCCCCTAGTGGTCATTCGAGGTGAACAACAATGAGAAAACCGAAAGTGTGGGACCTATGGGTAACATGTAAAGAATTATTGTTCGTTTCTAGGCCCAGAGAGAGGAGTAGTCACTATGATAATTAATTATACATAGAAACCTCAAACCTAATCTTGGTCAGAGACCTGGAGTTTGTCTATTTCACTTAGTTCATGATTAGTTCGTGAAACTTCATATTCCTATGAATTATACTTGCGTGACAAGTGGTAAGAAATACCTCAAATGCAAGCGCAAGATACATTCAGAACATTTATATATCAAACAAGAAGCTTTTGTATGCGGAAATGATCCAATAAGGGTACTACAGTGGAACCCCCTCTGAAGACTACCCACAAGTGGGAGACATGGCAACAAATAGATATAAGTTCATGCTAGAGATCCAAATTGATTGGTGTATAAAGGGGAAACATGGGCATAGAGCATTAGGGATAGTAAACCCACAGGTATATGCACAAAGATGTGTATTTACAACTACGACGAAGCCCCATTTATGGAAAATGTCCAAATAGCATAAAAACACAATCAAATACTCCCTCCATCTCATATTATGTGTCCTCTTTGCAAATTTCACACATATTAAGAATAATTAAATATCTCCATCTAATCAGATAACTATGCAACTATATTCTCATAATTAGACTTGGGATTCACCGTCATTAATTACTCCACAAGACTTACTCTTGCTTTATTAATCTCCAGGAGTATAAAAACTTCTACTATTACTTTATTACTCAACTATTGGAAATATAAAATGAAAGACTATTTGCATTGGATAACGAACAAGACACATAAAATGGGATATATTTTTTTCTCAAATAGGACACATAATATGAGATGGAGGGAGTAATTAACAAGGATATGGACGCAAATGCAAAGGGCAAAGATAAATATGGATGCCTATTATGTAGATTTATGAAAAGACACACATATACGGGAATATATGTATATATAAATACGCAGACATGTGAATGTGTCCACAACTATCGCATGCAATCACGAAATTAGATGAGAAAATGGATTACGGGAATTGGAGGCATACCTGTAGAGTGTAGAGTGATGACGAAGCTGATGCGTGAATTCATTACACTTGTCGAAACCTCGTCGGAAACATTTGGACTTTCTCCCTTGAAGGGATGGATATTTGGAAAATATGTGCTGAGATAAAAAAGAGAAGCCGCAACGAGATGTGTATAAATATATAGGGAGATGGGGAAGTCAACTCATTATGTTGCATCTCTTCAATCAATGTACATGGCACAGAAAATGAGGCAGGAGGGGATGATAATGTTTAGATGGGGAAGCACAATAACTCTTTGTTTTGCAAAATTTTCCCACACACCTTCCATCTATGGGAAGTGATACATAATAAATCATTGTTACATTAGTAGCTAATCCACATACCTATCCCTAAGACTTGACACTATATAGGAGCCAGAGCAATACTCCCTCCATCCCACAATACAAGTCTCTTTTGAAAAAATTACGCATTTTAAGAAAACATTAATTAGATGTTACATTTCCTCTTATTCCCATTATAAATGCATTGACTTTTAATAATATGAGCTATTTTATACTCTTGGTCATTCCTCATTAATTGCAATACAATTTTCAAAAAAGGTAGTTTAGGAAAAATGATCACAAATTAGATTGAAAATTAGAAATGGACATGTATTATGGGAAAAAAAATTCTTTCAAAAGAGACTTATATTGTGGGACGGAGGGAGTAACTTACTTCTTGAAATACGCGACACATTCTATGGTCACTAGTTCTTAGAGCATCTCCAAGAGGCTCTTTATTGTAGCTCTTAACTCAAAAAATGAGGAGAGAGAATAAAAATCAAGCTCCAAGGGACTCTTAGAGGCTCTTTAAAAAGTTAAGAGCTTCTTCTCTCTCCTCTATTTTAGGAGCAACTAGTAGCTCTTAACTTAATATTTTATTAATAAAATAGTGGTTCTTCTCTCACATCTATTGATTGTTTGTCCAAGTGGAATTGAAATATGAATAAAATATAAAATAAAGAGCCATAATAGAGAGCATTGTTGGAGTTGACACAAAAATCAATGTAATAACTTGCTAAGAGCTTAATTGTTTATAATATATTTAGGAGTGAACTAAGAGACTCTTGGAGATGCTCTTAAGTATTAGTAATAGAGTTTGTCTGGTGGGTGCGCAAGGCCACATACTAAGAATCCGTGCTTATCAAATTTTGATTGGTGGATATTTATGTCAATGAGGGGGCCATCATTATTAATGAAATTCCCACAATCAAAATTTGACATGTACCCTTCAACACACACTAAAAAATTCGTTAGTAATAAGTGAGATGTTTTTTTTACAATTTCAAGAGACTTACATAAAAATATTGAAAATATAGTATTTGAAAATTTTATTTATTAGACAATACTAACTTATATCCCCTATCAATCTAGCATGTCCTATCCTTTGTTATATTATTTGATTTTTAAATTTTTACTTTTACTTATATTTGATTTTGAAATTATTTTTAAGAATGTGAATAGTGGTAAGACTTTTAAATGGAATAGCTTTTAAATAGTCCTATGGAATTAATATAGAATAGATTTTTAACAAAATTGAACTCGTAGAAAATTGATTTTTAAAATAAGTAAGATATAAAGATATATTAAATTACAATCTTTTTATGTGTTAATAAGAATAGGTGTTTAATATAATTAGATAGTTTTATGTGGTTGAAGCCCACAAAAATATATTTTAAAATAAGTAGGCCCGATATGTTTGTTTTATAATGGGTAAAAGTGTGTTTTATTTATAATTATTTTTTAAAATTAGCCCCTTTAAAACTATATATATCCTTTTGGTTCTACCAAAATAAATATATTTATTTATTAAAGATATTACTAAAATTAAAACAAAAAATGTGAATCAACATTCACGTATATAAATTACTTGGATTTTAAAAATGTTAATTTCTCGAATTTCAATCACAAACAAATTGAAAAAAAAAATTAATTTTTAATGTTTTATTTAGATGGACCTCAACTTTTCATTTATCCTCTGGTAATCAATTTTTATCAATTTTTTTGAGCCAGTCATGCTCCTGTATATATATGTTATATTGGATAGAATGTGAAATATTTTCTAGTTATTTTGATATAAATTATTGAAAAAAAACTTTATTATAACACAATTGTTCAAGAATTGATTATAATTAAAAAGAATACAAAAGAAAGATAAAAGACTAGCTAGCTCATATTCAATTACATTTAACTATCCATGATAGGTTTGAATTCTAGTTTTCTTCCATTATACATACTTCAAAAGAAAAATACAAATTAATCTATACTATTATATTAAAGCCGAAACATTGAAAGTTTTGGTTTTCTCCTAAGTTTTGGTTTTCACTCTAATTATTTAATTTTAAATTATTTATAATATAAAACAAATCAAATGAATTCCGTTAAACCAATACAGAGTAGTATTTTGTATTTACACCATTACTAATACAGCTAAACATAAAACCTCACCTTTACTAATACAGCTAAACTTAAAACCTCCGTTGCCTTACAGAACTCTATTCTTCTAAACTTCATCTGCGCAATCTTCATCAATTCAATACACAATTTTCTTCGGCTTCTCTCTTCTTTTTCAACACCATATATCAAACATAAATACTTTTCACATAGCCGTTAGATCTAATAATAAGAAATATTCTTTATTTAAATCCCTCTTCCAAAATCAAGGTTCAAATCCCATCAACAACAAATTTACATTAAGATTTTATATTATTAATTCTAATCAATACATATCATTTATTAAACTATTATTATTACTAATAAATTCGTAATAATTTTCTATATTTTATTTAATTATATAATTTTAAAAGTATTTAAAAGTAACCCGTGCTTCCCACGGGCTATAAGCTAGTATTTAATTAATCGCCTGTAGCCATAAGTTTTTTATGGTAATCCAATACATCTCATAACTGTTAACTGTAAAACAAAGATATAGTCGAAATAACAGACTTTGTATTGAAGGTTACTGAATGGTTCTTACAGACTGTGAGAGATACCTCACCAAAAGGAAAACTAGTACAATATATAGAAAACAGGACGCGGCAAATGATTGCAGGAAATCAGTAACAGACCTGATTTTCCTCCTTGTCTTATTCTAGCATATCAAATCAAATCAAACTAATAACTACCTCAAATTCTTACCGCGTAAGAGATATCTTACACAGTTGTCTTATTGGTTTAGATTACTTTGCCAACAAATTCCCCCTTAATCTAAACTTAGTGAAGTTCCTTGACTCCTAACAGCCTCCGCATCTTTTCAAATTTTTCAGCAGACAGCTCCTTGGTTAAAATATCTACACGCTGCTCATTGGTTCTTACATGTTTAATGACTATCAAACCTTGCTCCACACATTCTCTAATAAAGTGATATCGAACATAGATGTGTTTACTTCGCCCATGAAAGACTGGGTTCTTGGCTAGATCAACAGCAGACCTGTTGACTATGTACAAGGTGACAGGTCCTGAACTTATACCTGAAATTTGACTGAGAACTTTCTGCAACCATATCCCTTGGCACGCAGCAGTTGTTGCTGCCATAAATTCGGCCTCACATGAGGACAAGGCGACACAACGTTGCTTCTGAGAAATCCATGTAATTAAGCTGTCATCCAGATAGAAAGCCACTCCACCCGTGCTTTTCCGATCATCTATATCCCCAGCCAAATCACTATCAGAAAAACCTGAAAGTAAATAATTACCTCGTCCTTCAGCATACACTAAACCAAACTTAAGAGTTCCCTTGACATAGCGTAAAATTCTTTTCGTTGCATTCAGGTGAAGCATCGTTGTTCTCTCCATGAAGCGACTTATCACCCCCACAGCATAGGCTATGTCAGGCCTGGTATGTACTAAGTATCTCAGACCCCCCACCATTGATTTGAACTGCGTTGAGTTCACAGGTTCTCCATCTTCATCCTTGTGCAGCTGAATTTTGTGCTCCATTGGATACTTAACGGGATTACAATCACTCATCCCGGCTTTTTCAAGAATTTTCTTTGCATAAACAGTTTGTTTGAGCTCAATGTAACCCTTGCACTGATCCACCTCCAAACCGAGATAGTAAGTTAGTTTTCCCAGATCCGACATGTCAAACTCTTTGCTCATTTGCTCGTTGAAATTGATTATATTTTGCACGTTAGTACCAGTAATCAACAAGTCGTCTACGTACACACCTATAATCAGCGAATTTCCTCCATCTTTCTTAATGTACACAGCATGCTCGTAAGGACACTTAACAAAACCAAGCCTTGTCAAGCACTTATTCAGTTGAGCGTACCAAGCTCTCGGTGCTTGACGTAATCCATACAACGCCTTCAAAAGTCGATATACTTTGGATTCCTGTCCCTTCCTTACGTATCCCTTGGGCTGAGAGACATAAACTTCCTCCTGCAACTCCCCGTTCAAAAATGCATATTTTACATCAAGGTGATGAACCTCCCAATTGTTTTTCGCTGCAAGTGCTAACAATAATCGAACAGTTTCCAACCTTGTAACGGGAGCAAACACCTCCTCATAGTCGATACCGTGTTTTTGAACGTACCCTTTGGCGACTATTCGAGCCTTATGTTTAATGATCTCGCCACTGGTATCCTTTTTCTCCTTAAACACCCATTTGAAATCGATCGCTTTATGTCCCTTTGGTAAATCAGTCAGCACCCAGGTCTTGTTTTTCTCGATAGCATTGATTTCGCTTTGCATAGCTGCTTTCCAAACTTTGCTTTTAACTGCTTGATCATATACAACCGGCTCGTCAATGCCCAATAGTAGCAACTCTTCGGCTAATTAAATTGCCTCCGTGTTGTCGTAAATATCACGGAGCAGTCTGTATTTTTTTGGCTCACTGCTGTGACTTGACGCTTCAGAGCTGGTAGTGTCTGAGCTGTTCAATTGTGGTGTCTCTATACTACTGCCAGAGATGTTGTTTGAACATGGAGTCTGTGGCGTCGAGTCTGTATTTCCTTGTTCAGAGTCAGAAGTAACATCTTCAAATTCCCCATCTGTTTCTTGTGTATCCACTGTGGCACCTACCAGCAAAAAATTCCCCGGAGCAAAATTACCCGTCTCTGCAGAATCCCAGTTCCAGCTTTTCTCTTCTTCAAACACGACGTCTCGACTTACATGAACAACACTTGTGACTGGATCATAAAGTCTATAGGCTTTTGTTCCTGGTTCTCGTCCAAAATGCACCACCTTCTTGCTTCTGTCGTCGAGCTTTTTAACATGAACACTAGGTACTTTCATATTAGCAACACAACCAAACACACGCAAATAATCAACATGTGGTTTCTTACCAAACCAGGCCTCATAGGGAGTCTTTCTTGATAGTGAGCGAGTGGACATTCTATTCAGCACGTACACAGCATGTCTGATTGCTTCTCCCCACATTTGTGATGGGACGTTTCTCTCTTTCAGCATGCTTCTACCCATAGCCACCACTGTTCTATTACGACGTTCTACCACCCCGTTTTGTTGGGGAGAATATGGGGCTGTATAGTGTCGTTGTATCCCTGTATCTTCACAAAAAATAACAAATTCTTTTGAGCAAAACTCTCCGCCTCGGTCTGTTCGAAACACTTGTATTCCTTGTTTAGCACCATTCTCAACCAAAACCTTAAATTTTTTAAATACAGATAGTGCTTCACTCTTAGTTTTGATCATGTATACCCACATCATGCGTGTAAAGTCATCAACTAACAACATGAAATACTTGTTTCCAGATGGTGTCTCCGGAGAAATTGGACCACAAAGATCCCCATGGATTAATTCTAAGGCTTTTGTAGCACTAAAATTGGACTGTAAAGGAAAAGACTTACGTGCTTGCTTTGATAGAAGGCATCCATTGCAAACTTCCTTTGGCAAAGTAAGACTTGGCAATCCGTGCACCATTTGTTGTTGTTACATTAACTGCATTGCCTGGAAATTCACATGGCCAAGTCTAGCGTGCCACAACCAAGCTGCTTCTTCCATCTTTGTTAACAAACACATTCCTCTGGTTTCTTGTATCTTAATTTTGTACAACCTATTGGGAGCCCTTTTTACTCTGATCAGTAGCCTTCCACTTGTATCATATACCCTCAAAAGATCACCTTCAAGTACCACTTTGTGTCCATCCTCAGATAACTGACCCAAACTAATTATGTTATTACGGAGTGTAGGGATGAAGTACACTTCTTTAAGCTCTTGTTCCGTTCCATCTTTGCACATCAAATTTATTGACCCCTTTCCCTTTATATGCACCAAAGAGCCGTCTCCAAATTTTACTTGGCTCGTGACAGTTTCATCCAATCTCTTGAATTTCTCTCGATGTCCAGTCATATGGTTACTGGCACCATTGTCAAGGTACCAAATATCACTTTCTCCAGGTGCGCCAGATGTCTTCGTTTTTCTTCCAGCATAATGTAGCATCAATTTTTCTTCTGCACCATTCTCATATTCTGCTACCAAAAGTGCAGGTTCATCGTCGCGTATTTGAGTCAGGTTTGCCTCTGCTCTCTGCTCACGTTTGGGCTTACGGCACTCTACAGCAAAATGTCCAAAATTTTGACAATTATAGCATCTCACTCTGCTACGAAACACACGATTATCTTTGCTGCGAAAATCATTACTGCCACTAGCTCCTCCTTTATGTGTCCTTTTCTGCCATTCTTCTCTTGTGAGAAGGAGTTTTGTTTCACTCCCTTCACGCTTTAACCACTCTTCTTCTGTAAGTAGTAGCTGTTGTCCCTCCTTTGTATCAGCTTGCCCGCGTAGTCTCTCCTCATGAGCCTTGAAAGACCCTACAATTTCTTCAACTGACATTGTCTCCAAATTCCCGAATTGTTTAATGGCTGAAGCGATTTGCAGGAATTTTGTGGGCACTGCTCTCAACAGCTTCTTGACGACATATGTCTCCTCTACTGTCTCTCCTAACGCCCTGATATTTGTTACCAGGTTGTTCAACTTCATACAGAAATCATCCAACAAGTCTGTTTCTTTCATCATCAAAGATTCAAACTCCGCTTTAAGGGTTTGTGCCCGCGCCTTCTTTACTTTATCAGCACCCAAACACATCGTTTTAATTGCATCCCAAGTCTCCTTTGAAGTTGTCTTCTCCGCGATTGACATTAACAGATCCTCAGAGATCCCTTGGTAGATGATGGCTAGTGCTCGTTTGTCTGTCTTGTCTTCGATAACCGCTTTAGGATCTTTAGGATCTATGGCATCCCACACACCATGAGCTTGCATAAAAACTTTCATTCTCAATGCCCACGCTGTGTAGTTTGTCTTTGTTAGTATTGGATAACTCAAACCAAAAGAACTTTCTTTGCCGTTGTTGTTGGTCGTCATTGGTAAGCTCTGATACCAGATGTTAACTGTAAAACAAAGATATAGTCGAAATAACAGACTTTGTATTGAAGGTTACTGAATGGTTCTTACAGACTGTGAGAGATACCTCACCAAAAGGAAAACTAGTACAATATATAGAAAACAGGACGCGGCAAATGATTGCAGGAAATCAGTAACAGACCTGATTTTCCTCCTTGTCTTATTCTAGCATATCAAATCAAATCAAACTAATAACTACCTCAGATTCTTACCGCGTAAGAGATATCTTACACAGTTGTCTTATTGGTTTAGATTACTTTGCCAACAATAACCATACAAAAGTTTTTAAGTAGCAAGTGATATTTCATTTGCTGGCAAAAGAAAAAGACTTCCCAACAGTCACAACGATACACAAATCCATCAAGTCTACTTATATTTTATTAAATAAATCGTCCCAAAGTTTATCAACATCCCATTCATTATCCCCACCACGCATTCCGTCAGTCGACTGATTTGCAGTGTCTTCTACATTCCCAGTAGTCATAGCTGATTCTTGGTTAGTAGTGTGCAAGCCATTGGCATCATAGCTCTGGTCAATGTCTTGAGCTATTTGAACTCCTCGACTTCCATCTGGGAACCTCTGGATTTGAGGAGCTCCAAGTGCCTTCTCCAACTGCCTTCTCTGATTTCTATATTTCTGCAATGAAGATGAAAATTTTAGTGTACAATATGATATAAATAAGTAGTGCTAATATGATGTAAAAATATTTTTATTACCATCTTGAGGTGCATTATATATAGTATAAATACTTTAAGTTGTTAAGTAAATTAGTACCTGCAAGTGACTAACAACATGCTTATACTTCAAGTCAGGCACATTCATTATTCTTAAAATCCTACTAGGAGTAGCTGCTGTTTCGGAGAAAAAATTAGTTGACAAATCATATATATAAATAAATAGAATTTAATTTATAATAAATATAAAAAGAACAAGAACAAGACAATGCTATTATTAAATACCATCTTCTCCTCCAAGTCTCTGAATTGCCTTCAAAAACTTCTCCCCAAGTTCAGGAGTCCAAGTCCAGCGTGACTTCTTAGTATTATTTTGTATTGTATGTAGACGGCTCAGCGGTTTGGAAAAGACATGGGACACCCTATGGTGCACCATAGCCTCCGTCAGTATTGATTCGGCTGTTCGATTTTTATCAATAACTGCATATATAAATATGTAACACGAATGAATTGTGACTGGGTATATATAAAGAAAATATAAAGGAGATCAAATGTAATATACATGATATTGAGAGCTTACACATGATTGGAGTGTTGGTGCGTTCACGGCGAATTTCACGAACAAACTCCAGTATATTCATATCGGGCATGTGACGATCAGCAATTACAACATCATAAAAAGTTTTCCTCGCCCTAAAAAATGACAACGCAATGACGGCTGATTCTGTAGCAGTCACTGAAAAGAATCACAAGTTAGATTATTAAGAAATTGAAGATCAAATGACAAGAGAATTAGCGTTAAATTCTACGTACAAATGTTTGGTTAGAGAAACTATTTTAAGACTGAGAAAATATGATTTAAAATTTTGGAAAAAAATGATTTTTAATAACCTTATATATAAATATAAGATATGCCATATGAACATTTTTAAACTAGTTTGATAATTTATCATTTGTAATTGATTTTTAAGAAAACTCGTATTAAATAAATAAATTTTATTTAATAGTTTTCTGAATATAAAAAATTAGATCTGAAAAATTGTGTCACAATAAAATCGAACATAAATCACATAAACACTATTTAAGTAAAAGTCACACAAAAAGATAAAGTTTGTTTTCTAGTTCTTCTTTGCATGTCAGGTGTTCTCTCTGAGAAATGACACATCTCTAAAATGAGCTTTTCTTTCGTAGTACACTGATAAAAATTGGATCGCTAAAACATATATAACAACAGCGTTAGAAATTTTCTTCTTTCAACAAGTAGATGACCATGATCATGAATTGCGCAAAAATAAAGAATTGTCAAACATTAAAGAATTTATAAACATTTTAAATTTATGACAGGATTAAATCGAAAAGAAATTAAAAATTTTAACTTTTCATAATAGAAGTATTGATAATTCAAAATCTCAACGTATCTAAATAGAAGAAAATTTCTCAAAATTTAAGTTCACCTATGTGTGATTGTTTTTCAAACTGCAATGCAAGAAACATAAGTGAGACTGAATCGTGATCAACCAACAAAAATTTAACATTCGTAGCTACACTTGGTGATGCGCTGTGTTGTCCTACCAGACTCTTATTATTATTAGCCTCCATATTCTTATCAAAACAAAAAGGAAAAATAATGTTGTTTGAAAGCAAATAAAAATGCAATGGTTGCACAGAAGCAAGAGATTACTAAACTGGTTTTGATATGAAGATCAACAGGGGCTGAGGGTCCTATATATAGAGGTAAAGGTTTAACTAGTCAACATATATTTGTTAATGGATTTTGTTATTTTCAGATATTATGGATCTTTAAAGGATTTCGTAAATCTTTTTATATCTTATGAATGATCCAGAGAAGCAAGAATGCGGAAAAAAAATATTTTAATTAAACGAAAATCTACAAAAAAAAACAAATTTAAAAATATATTTCATTTAAAGTTGATCATATCACACAAATTACAAACAGACAATCTACATGTTACAATCCATTTGAAAATCTACACTTTTCTTGGGCAATAAATAATATGTTGTCATTAATGCATTTTAGATATACGAAGATTTGAAAATTATTGAGATTTCAAACATTAAGGAATTGTTTGACCGGCGAAGGGGTATGAGTCGAAATATTGGGGTTGAAATATTTTAATTTAGTGATATAATGATTCAAATTTTATGTGTTTGATTGAGTGGTATAATAATGGGATAAGTTCAAAATTACCTATACTAATTATTGGGTTTTTAAAAATATACAATCCAACTTTCTCAAATTCTATCTGTATCATCCATACTTTTCTTAATTTTAAAAATACGTTTACCAACCTTTGCAACCTCATTTGCAACGGCGGCGCCAATCGTGTGAGTTGCAAATGAGATTGCAAAAGTTGTAAGTGAAAACTGGAAATTGCAAATAAGGTTACAACTGAAAACTGGAAGTTACCAATGAGGTTGCAAAAGTTGCAATTGAAAACTGGAAATTGCAAATGAGGTTGCAAATGAAAACTGGAAGTTGCAAATGAGGATGCAAAAGTTGCAACTGAAAACTGGAAATTCGTCTCCTCCCCTATATAGCATCGAAGTTGCATATTAGGTTGCATATGAGGTTGCAACCTCATCTGCAACCTAATATGCAACCTAATATGCAACCGAAAACTGAAAAATGGAAGTTACAACTAACCGTTTTCAGTTGTCATTTTTGACCAATTTTTATATATATATATATATATATTTCAAAAAACTGCTCGAAAACGACAACTGAAACCTCACACGGCTAGCGCCGCCCTGAAGTTACAAATGAGGTTGCAAAGGTTAAAAACTGAAAACTAAAAATTGGAACTTGCAATCGGAAATTCGTCTGCTCCCCTATATAACATCAAAGTTGCATATTAGGTTGCATATGAGGTTGCTATATGCAACCAAATATGCAACTGAAAACTGAATTACAATTTTCAATTGTTATTTTCGACCAGTTTTTATGATGACTGAAAACTCACACGGCTGGCGCCGCCCTGAAGTTACAAATGAGGTTGAAAAGGTTGCAAACCATATTTTTTATAGAAGGTGGTATTTTTTTAAAAAAAATAGAAGTTAAAAACAAAGATGGTAGCATTTTTAGAAAACTGAAAGTATACATTTGAAACCCCATTTTAAAGATAGTAAAAATGTTTAAGAAATTTAAAAACATATATATTTTTGTAAATATCCCTATAATAATTATTTTTGAATTTAAATATTATTGAGACATTATTTATAATTAATTAATTTATTATTGAGTCAATAATTTAATTTTCTATTAAACACTTACATGCAATTGTATAAATAGAGATGAAAATAATTTAAATAAGTTTGAATCCACAAACTCATGTTTCATACTGTTGGGATTTATGGATGATAGCATAGAGACAACTTAACTATATTTTCCTGTACTTAGTTTTTATTAAGTTGAACATACTGTCACAGCCAGAGTATGTTCTTGTAATCGAATAATTGCTGTCATGTAATAATTGTTTGTCTTGGGAGAAGTTCATGCATTTGTTCAAGCCTCAAAGGAATATATCCAGAAGACAGCAAGAATAAAAGTTACTGTCATATTCTTGACAGTAAGGTTACAAGAAGACAAATGTTGCAAAGTCACGACAAAGCTATATCTGACAGCAACATTGGCTGAAGCATGGGACAGTAACATTCTCACACTTGACAGCAAGTCTGGATCCCGACAGCAACATTGGCGAGACCTCGTACTGTCAACTACTGAATATTCCTTTGACAGCAGACTCGGTGGTTAAGGTTACTGTCACATTGAATTATTTGATTTGGGTACTTTTCTTAGTCAAAACCCGTGACAGGTTACATGTTTATGAAACAGATTTGCTGCAACACTCTATCGTTTGTAGCAGACCTGCAAAGACTACGACAGAAGCTTGAGAGATAACAATACAAGGCTGGTCAATTCGAGGTGTATGTTATATCCACATCTACTAGAATTGTATTAACTAGAAATAGAAAGAATCTAGGTTGCTTTACTTATAAGGTTTATCCTGTCTGTATAGTAATTTAGGAAAGTCACATGGGTGTGCAAATTGTAATGAGCTGCCACTTGAAAACGACAGCAGCTCAACACCCCATGCGATAGAAACAACAGAGTATCTTAGTCTACTTAGATACACATCTCAGATTCTTTTCTATGCACATGTACGCACACGAAACAATCTTGTATCTCTTGAGACAACGAAGCTGGAGAAACATTTTCTCTAGGTTGTAGCAACACTTTGCACAAGATAAATAAAACATTTAGTTTGTGAGAAATCTTGTTTCATTTATGTTTACATACATCTACTGATAACTTATAATCTTTATCATTGTTGTTGTTTTAAAGATTGAATTTTACCAGTATTGCATTCAACCTCCCCCTTCTACAATACTCCGGGACCAACACATACCCCTCTCCTATCTTGTTTATAAAAAATTCATACCTTCTTATTAGAAGGTTTAAGATATGGGTTTAAAATATTTATTTTCTCAATCAAATGAAATATTTAAATTTCAGATGGATGAAATTCACAACTGATACATGAATGTCACGAACAAAACGACTTTTAATTATTTTTAAAGCATGAGAGTAGAAGAATTTAGATTTAATTTGAAGAGATAACTACATATATTGTTAAAAATAAGTAAGAATGAAATAAAAAATAAAGAAAATATGCACTTCATCTCTTCAATTCTTTGATGAGTAAATTGCACTTTGGTGGTCTGTACTTTAATTGTTTTACACTTTGATGGCCAAGTTTTGAAAGTTAACATTTTGATGACTGTAGTTTAATTTTTTAGCACTTTGGTGGCTAAGTTTTGAAACTGAAAACTTTGGTGACTTACCATTTTCATTTTAGCACTTTGGTGGTCAAAATAGCGTCAAGATAAAAAAAAATAAAAATTTGGCAACCAAAGTGCTAAACAAAAAAAGGTAAGTCATCAAGGTGTTCAATTTTAAAACTTGGCGACCAAAGTGCTAAATAATTAAACTACAATCATCAAAATGTTAACTTTCAAAATTTGACCACCAAAGTGCAAAATAATTAAAGGACAAGCCACCAAAGTGCAGTTTACTCTTCTTTGACTATGATCTTTGACTACATTCTCATCTAAAGAAATTTATTGAAGTTTTAATATTCTTATTAAGCTTGTTAATAAATATTCAATTACTACATAGGCATATTTAAGAAATCTTAAAATGATCATTAAAAATATAGTACGAACTTCGATTAATTCGGGTAAATATAAACTTCGTTATTCAGGATGCATATGTTAGTTTACCTATGAGCATGGAAGTAATAACATGTTGAAATATCTACATAAAATAATGAGGGTTATATTTTTATAGTGGCAAGGATGGTAATCAAGTTGAGTCAAATTGGGTAAAATCAAAATTCAAACGCGATTTCTTTGTCATACCCAAATCAATTCGATTTGAAATAAAAAATACTCGAAAATTTGAACTCGAGTTCAATCTCTAATGGATTTCAAATTGGATTCGAATTTTAGCTTTGAAACATATTTAACATCCGGATTGTATTCTAGTATGGCAAAGAAATTGGTTTAGATATGATCCGAATCTTTACCCAAGAAATGGTTAAAAAAAAATGGAAAGATCGGAACATGGGAATAGATCTGATTCCAATACGGACTACCCATTTCCGTTGTGCTTTCTTAAATTGCATACCTATACAAAGGTTCAAGTTTTGATCGATATTTGCAGAGTTGATCATCCCTCTCAAAAACGTAGTTTTCCATCTTTGATGGACTTAAGTTCTTTGCTAAGGTTTTAGGTAATATCGCTGATCACCATGATGCTTTTACATAGGTTGTTGCTATAGAGCAAACTAGCCCCAACTATATGTTAGGGTTTGTTTTGAACTCAGTTTCACTCATTATAGGTCAAGACATAATTACTTCTAGTCCATAAAAGAAACTTTCACCCATTCAAAAATCATTTTTGAATATCACAATATAATAAATAGTCTTGCACACTCTTCACAAGACGATATTATTAGGAATAATACTGTTCATAGAGACCCAAATTTGAAATGGAGTTGGAGCCTTTGGAATACTTTAATCTAATGCTAGAAATCTAGTATGATTCCTGGTAGCAATGTACAGGAAGGCTACACCGTTGCTCAGGCCATTACATAAAAGGCTTCTCATAACTTCAATTTATAGGAGGGTTGCACTATTGCTCAAACTCAGATCATTGCATAAGAGGTTTTTCATAGCTTCAATGTGTTTGTGTTTACTTGACTACTCTATTTATTTAGTTCTATTAAACATTTCTAGCTGATAATCCGTACGAAGTACAGGAATGGATCGAGCACAAATAGATATTAAAATATTAATATTAATAAACTATCGAGAATAAATATAAGTATTATTTAAAATATGTACGGGTAGAGATTTGATTACGGTAAAAGTATGTAATAAACAAACATTATCTAATTATGTAGTAACAGGGAATCAAACACGGAGTGAAATTAAAGAAATTAAATAAATAAATCTTGTATAATTATGTATTTGGAGGGAATCAAACCCCTGTTAAGTGCTAAGAACACGAAGAACACGGAGGAGATTTGTGTATGTTTGTGGCTGATCTCTTGTTTGTTGATATTTCTGGGGTGAACTGTTTCTCAATCTTAACAAGGTGCCTACGTACCCTATTTATAGGGATAAAGCCATACGTAGTTTTTGGGGAAGAAATTATCCAGATGGCCGGGCTAGGGTTTCTGTGGGCTCATCTTGGCCAAAATTCACTAGACGTCTATGGGATGATATAATTTATCCACTAATCCTGCTCATGACCTATGGCCCAATAAAAGTTACATATGGCTAAAATGAAGCTAGAATCACGATGCCTCACTAGCGAGGCTAATGGAGAAGCTACGTGACCTCGCATACGACCTCTCTAGGCTTAATCATACGAGGTGATCCCATGCTATGGATATAATCCTACTCATGCGATCTCGTTGGGCTTAGCTATGAGCCTTCACAATAAGAATATTCTAGGCACCAGAAACCCGTGTGGACTATGAACCTTGTAGAGAGATGTGATGCGATCCCATACTAGGGACTTGCTGGCGAACTCGACTCGTAGCTTAGGGTCGCTTGCTCCCATATCGGACTTAATAATACATTTGACTGATTGCTGGTGGGCTTTAATGACCCATTCTTCATCTTTAGACCATTATGAGTTGTGAACCGCTATTCTAGCCCATCAAAACTATTTATGACTTATACCAAGATTTGGGCATAACAACCGTTTTTTGATTGAAAACTTCCATTCTGAATTAGCACATGCCATCCACCACCATAAACCACTATACCATAACTGCTTTTGATTTTCATAAAAGATCATGACATGTTCATATAAAACTGCACATATTCAAATTTATATCTCTTATTATAATAGTTAAAAAACTGCACATATTCACATATGCAACGAGAAGCTGATTCAAGCGGATGATTATGACGATTGTAACGGATGATTCAATTTTTTTTAATTTTGGCAAACTCTCGATTGAGTATCGTGAGTTTGAGGGGGGATGTTGAGATATATGTTAATATATATTATTGTGAGAAATTATGGAGAATTGCCTTTATTGTATTATTAGTAAATAGGGAAAGTTCCTTTAATATATTAGTTTCTGTTATTATTGATTAGGGATTGGCTATATAAACAAATTTGTAATATTGTAACAAACTTGAGGCGAGTGCCTCCACCATTAATGAAAGAGAATTTGCGAGACCTTGAGAACATATTTTATCATAGTATATTGTCAATATTTATTCTTGTTGAGTATAGGCACATTTAAATGTAGACTTAAGTTTTGGACATAGCCTCATCATGTCAATCTTTTGCAAGAATTATCAACTATCCCATAACTCATTTCGATTTTTTTAAGAGATATTGACATGTCCATAGATATAAACTAATCTATTCTTTAGAAATAGCTCATAAGATAGAACTTTAGTTGCCACTTATTCAAGATAAGGAGAGTAAAAATTTAATTTATGCTATGAATTAATTTATAATTAACATTTATAATAGTTGGAGTAGGTTTGTCAATAAACCATACAATTATGATAAACTATATTATGGGTGCTAAGTTTTGCATGGTACAAATATATTTGTGTTTATACATATATCTTCTTTAATGCATGCACCTTGGCCAATTATAAAAATCTTAATTGAAAATTTTCTATTTGAATTAGAGTTACTCTCTCTTTTTTCTCTCCACAGCCGCCTCACTTTTTCCCTCTTTTTTCTTGCCTAATCGTCGGGGCTTCCAGCGGTTTTCACCGGTGGAAAGCCCCAAATCTTTTAATTTTCTTTGTTTTTGTTCTTGTTTTTCAATAATCTCCCTTCTTGGTGAGAGTTTTCCCAATTTATTTGGGTCTAGTTTATCTCTCCTTGTGAGAGTTTGGTGTGTTCTTTGTGTATTTGGTGTGCTTTAATATCCGGGATTTCAGATCTGCGGGATTTCTTTGGTTTTGATGGATCTTTATGGTTTTGATTTTGTTATTCGCTTCTTAATTATGAGCAGGGTCTTGATTTAGTGATGAAGTTTTGTATGGGATTGCAGATTTGGTCGATAGCTCAAACGATAGCTCCATCGGGGCATGATGAAGAAGGTACCAGTAATCCAACGAGAATACACGAAGTGAGTACTTGTATTTGTATATACTTTATCTTCAAAATATCGCTTAACTGTCTCTTCATGAGAACAGGCGATTGCAAATTAATGTTTGTTCGACTCGATCATTGGTGTAGATGTCGTATGGCTTTTTATTATTGAATTAACATCTTTATTTCAAAAAAAAAATCAATATCTCATAACTTTTTCTAATTTACCATGACATGTTCATACAAAAATTTATCCTTTCAAACTCTATCTCCTTGAAAATAATATTCAAAGATAAATTTTCAATCATAATCAGTGTTGTAAAAAGTGGGAATCGGACTTAATCTGTGGAGGTACTGTCCAGGGATTAATCGGGTAATCGGGGATTAATCGGAATGATTAATCGGATCATTAATCGGAACTAATTTAATATTATTTTTAAATATAATTATTATTAATATATGTAATTATTGTATTATTTTGATTATACATGAATAATTATCATAAATTTATACAAATACATTTAAAATATATAGCATTATTAAAGTAAATATAAATTTTAAGATTTAATTTGTGAATTGGGGTCAATATGAGAGAAAAAATTGATAAAATAACTGTTTAAAATATTAATTTCGTATATTAGAATAATATTTTTCTTAAAACTTATTCAATTTCATACTTTCTGAATTTTGATTTTTTTTTTTAATTTTTCTAAAAAAAATTCGATTTTTGACCAATAAGACCGATTTTTGACCGATTAATCCGATTTTTGACCGATTAATCCCGATTTTGGCCGACTTTTGAGCGATTTTTCGAAAAACGATTTTTTAACCGATTTTTATAAAATTTGTACGGTGACTTACCGAGCAGCGATTAATCGGCGATTAATCCCGATTAATCGCCGACTTTTAGAACAGAGATCATAACCTTCTATTTTTAACTTTTCAGATGATGTTATTTTTAATTTTGAATTACGAATGATCCCCTTGTATTTTAATTTTCATGCATATCATGCCACTATGTTAACAAAATATTAAATAAACTTTAAATTTTAAATAAATGACATCAATAGCTATTTAAATTTCAAAATTTTCGTATTTTCAATAGCCTTAACAGTCTACTACATTTAAAAGTATCATCAACCTATTTGAACAAAATATATTTTAATGTTTCAGAAAGTATTCGAAGAAAATTATGTCCTTATTAACTTTTCCAACAAAACCATTATTTTTATGACGTCTGCTATTCTGATATTTTAACGTTTGACTAATTAATATTTGGATAACGAAATAACATAATATGTATGAAACATAAAATACAAAAATACTAATCATAAATCAAAAATATAAAATGAATCATTTAAAAAATAATACCATTGAAAATTTTCCTTACTTAATTGACCAACTACTCCACTAACGAACCCATTTTTGGAAATGGACTGACTACAAAAGTTTTGCAACAGCTTCCTCTTATTAAAGAATTATATTAAGAATTTTAATCTAGTCCCAATAAAATTAAAGTTTTATTTGTATGTACCATATTAATGTAGACTTACTTGGTTTATGGACATTTAGTTATATTAGATTAGGCAATTCGGATAATCGGATCGGTTTCGAATTAGATCAATTTCATATCGGATTAACTTTCGGTCATGATATATTTGAACAAAATTCGGATCGGATCGGATCTAATTCGGATTAAAATCGGATGAAATTCGAATTAAGATCGGATGAATTCGGTTCAGATCAGATATGGCTTGGATCCTTTCGGATCATCTTTCATTCGCTATTTTAATTTAAAAAGTACCTTATTATTAAATATTATATTTCTAGTATTAAATTATGTACTTTTTCAAAAAAATAATTAAATAATTATGATATATTTGATATAAAATTATTTTAAATGTAGATCTTGTTTATGAATGAATAAATATTGAATGAAATGTGTGGTAATGTATACAACCTATTCGTTATAACCCGTTAAAACTATAACAACTACTTAGTTCATCATTTTTAGAATTCGGATCAAAAGTGGATCCAGTATTTCGAGTCATATTCGGTTCGGATAATTTTTATTCGGTTTTAGTCGGTTCCTGGTCCTAATCGGATATAGTATTTTGGATGATTTTCGGTTTTGGTCGGTTCCGATTTTGTATTCAAATTAGAAAATCCGATTCGATTCCATGAATTTTGATTCAATTTTTCGAATTCAGACCCATTTTACCTAGCCTCTTGTCGTTCTTTGCGACACTTTTCTTTATTATTTCTTTTCTGTCCATAATTATTAAAAATACAGAACAAGTGACTAGTAGATAGAGATTTATTATAAGTTCATCCAATTGTTGTAAGTTATTAGCTTATATTTGGTGCCACGTATAAATTTTTTAATATTTAATATTTTCATTTTTTAACTTTTTTAAAAAAAATTAATAAAATTTTGTAATTTGTAATTTATGGTTACCTATTTGTAATTGGGTTAATTATCTGATTGGTCACTGAAGTCAGCCTGGATTATCAAGTTGGTCACTGAACTCAAAACGGTCTCAATCAGGTCACTGATGTCAACCTGGATTATCAAGTTCATTTTTTTTACGGAAGTTGCTGTCCGTAAAATTTTGTCCAAAAAATTTCCACAAATTTTTGTGAAATTAAAATGTGTTAATCTAAATGCTATGAGTCTCATAAAACTGATTTAGATTTTCATTATGAGTTCTAGCTTTATATAAATCGAAAAAGAAAATTCAAGAAGTAGAATTGTTCTTTTTCAAAAACTGAAATAAAACTTATCAATATTGTATCTATTTTGAAGAGAATAATCTGGATAACACAAATATGGTCTCGGATTTTTTAAATGTTAAGTGAATCTACAGTTATAAGCGTTTATGTCAATCAGCAGTCTGTTTCCGTCAAAAAATGAAGACTATTTAATGGATCGTACATTTATGTCGAGTAAGTGAACTGATTGACACCGTTTTGAGTTCAATGACCAATTTGATAATCCAAGTTGACTTCAGCACCAATCAGATAATTAATCCAATATGTACAGACTCGATGTAAAGATAAAATTTTAGTTCAAATTGTAATCTAACCTAGATCTTTGATTAATTAAGTTATTTTGAACCGACCAATTGGAAAAGATTATCCATACCCTTAATATTATATGGACTGTACATTTATCCACTAAGCCATGCCCATATCTTTATCTGTTTTCCACGTGGCATGCTCTGCTTGGACAGAGCAAATGATCACATGAGGAACTTCACATGGACAACCACCGGGTCCACACCAGACTTGCGTGTCTGAGTCCACGTAGGACAGCTCCCGCACTTTCCCATCCTGACACAACACACGTAGAAGACTAGAAGTAGTCAAGTAGATAACAGAATGGCAATGCAGAGGAGCTGCAAAGTATGTGAATGACTGATGTGGTGGGATTTTAAATGTAGATATAATTTATAGTATTATTTTTATTTAAATTATTATGCAGAGAGATAGATACATGTAGATTCTTGTGACTCTCCATACCTACTTTATCTATCTCAACTAACTAGGCTTTGCTCAGCTTCACAAGGGCTTCTGCAGAATCGAACCAAAGGTAAATAAATATATTTATGATTAATAAGTTAAGTTGTTAATCTTGCAACTTAGTATGTATTATTTCTTAATGGTACGTTGATGTTTTTCTTAATGGTTGATGCATTATTTCTTAGTGTGTTATATGATCTATGAGGTTTTTTGCCATAAGTTCTTGATTTTGCTAGCTGATAAGATTTGTGATCATCTTTATAGGAGCTTTGTAATGAACTGTAAATGGCTTTAAGATGATTGATTTTGTCATCTAGATTAGCGGCACAACTTGTTATTCGCTTGCCTTTAGTGTGATCATTCGATATGACTATGTATGGAATTATCATGTTGTACATGAAAATTTGCCTAACATGGCAATAGGAGAAATTTGTAATTTTTAGTTTCAGTATACTTACAAATCAGTTTGGCAAGGTTTCGTAGTTTTTTTAGCAAATTATTCGTTGGTTACTTTTGCTTGTGGATTCATGTCACTTCATATGTCAAGTTTGTGTGTTTCATTGGAAGTTTGTATAGGACTTGATTATAGTCAGTTTATATATTTGTCTCGTGGAAGAATAAACAACATATTGTAACTTTCTTCCGTTAATATGTAGTGAACAAACGGTAAAGACTTAAAAGCTGATCAAGGTTCTAGCAAAAGAAAACAATTTGTGATATTTTTGTTGTGATTAATTTTGGGCTCGACATGGTTCAGGGCTAGGCTGATGGATAAAGTTTGTGAATACTGCAAGGTTTTGAGGCCAATTGTTTATTGCAAGGCAGATTCAGCGAATCTATGCCTGCAGTGTGATGCAAAGATTCACTCAGCAAATGCTCTTTCAAACAAGCATTCGCGTACCCTTCTGTGTGAGTCATGCAGGTGCCACTGGGCTTATATCCAGTGTTCTAATCATCAGATGTTCATGTGTCGTAGGTGTGACCGCAGCAAGCACAATGTTTCATCTCAGCACCAGAGACGTGTGATTAGTAGTTATCTTGGCTGCCCTTCTGCTATGAATTTAGCGGCTTTGTGGGGATTTGATTTGGGTGCTTTAAATTTTGGTCACCAAGATCAGTTTCCATCCACATCATGTGTGTCTGTGGATACAGGTACAGTTAGTTGTCACACATTACTGCATTCTCCTTCTCAAACTGTAGGCTCTCCAGTATTATCCAGAGTGGAACCTCAGACTTCACGCTCAAGTGCTCATGAATTGAAAAGTAAGCATTCAAAGGTAGGAGATTAGCTCTTGGGTGAAGAACATGTTGTCCTATATGACATTTCCTTGTTTATGATTCAATTTATTTTGCATCTTTCGACTACATCAGACATATTTTCTCACTTACTTGGACTGTTGACACTTATTATACTTTCTGGATGAAGTTTTAATACTAGTTATTAGTCCATTTCTTGGTAAAAGAAAAATACAGAAAAGGTGTCTTCGAAAGACTTGGACACACTTGAGTCTTTTCCCATATGTTTTGATGGAAATCAATACTTCTGTCTTCTGCTGTACAGTACAATTTTAAATGACAAGAGATTGTGTTCAGGCTTTCTAAGAATTGGAGAGTTGATTAGCCTCTTCTAGTTGTCCTAATATCTCTACACCTGTAACGCTTCCTTCTCATTCACGATTAGAGAGGGATGAATGAGGACTCAATTAACTTTCTTTCAGATGATAACCTGAACAGAATGACTAGCATATCTGTGCATGGAAATGATTGCCTTAGCAGTTAGGTTGTCATGTTATTACAATCCACTTTTTCCATTTCGTGTTCAGGATACTGACATGATTGCTCTTCAAGTTTCTGTGCATTGAAATGGACGGAAACTGAAGCAATATAATATAAACGAAGCTATTTCCAGGTTGTTCCATAAAGTACTATGAACTTCAGTGACATTTCTCTATATATTACATATTTACTAAGTTACGTTTAGTGCATAAACGTCAAGGTTGAGTGTGTTATGAATGTAAAGAAAAGTCATCTAAATCTATTTTGGAAGTGTTGGTGTTGGCTCAATAATTTATTTCATGAGCTCAGTCGAGTACTTTAGTTGCAAGTGTTTAAGTTCTTTATAAGCAACATACAACTGGCTTTGAAAACAGAAATTTATATGCATATCCTGCTGTTAGTGTTTTTGGATGTGATTCAAGTTAGTATGCTATGAAATTACCAAAGCTTTCAACTAAAACTTTGCTTTCGCCTCAAGCAAGTCAGTCTGCCAAGAGATTTCAAAAGGTTTTGAGTAGACCTTTCCTTTGCCCTGAAAGTCTCAGTAGCCAAATAAGTCGGGGTATTTATCTCTGGCAGCCAGAATTATGTAACTCATCGTATCATGCTGCCATTAGTTCAAATACCTGTAATTAAGTAACTAGTCGTATCTTTGAATATCATGTAATTAAGAAAAAAAAATCATGTTTACTTCTCCATTTTGCAGGCATTTTTTAAAGGAAAACAAGAGGAAAGTACTTGCTTAATACTGCAACAAATTCTTGATTTAAGAAGGCTTCAGTGCAGTGATGGAAGCAACTGTTCATCTTTCATACTTTGCCAAGAAGAGACTGACTTGTCCTCACTTGAAGATTTTCGAAACTGGAAACTTCAAGACAAGCTTAATCAACAATTCCAGGATTCCCCTGGTCTTGACTCTGAACTGCAGCAGATAGGCAGTCCTAAGGAAGACCTTGATGTAGATTCTTTCCCTTTGTCATTCTCTCAGTTGGACCACTTAACCTCATCTTCAATTGGTGAAACAACTTTGCAAGGAGATGCTATCTGGCAATGCAAAAGCCCAAATCAGAGTGGCCAGGTTAATTAGAATTCGTTTTCTCATTCTTTTTCTACAATAAAACACTCTTGCAGATAGTGTAATTACATCTTACTTCAGGATGAGCAGCCTCAGAGTCATATTTTAGTTGACCAGGTTGCTAGACCTCTTTGCCAACTAGGTTATACATGGGTTAGTGGTTACTGCTCTATTTAGCGCCCCTATACGAAACATAGCTCTTCTGTGGAAAGTGTCAAGCTCTCTACATAAGCAGACTAAATTTAGTTATGTCTTATATACAAGTCAAACTTTTTGGCTGAGCACTAAGCAGTGGTGAGATGTTGTTTGTAAATTTCTACTTGGCTAATAACCATAGAAAGTTATGCAGTTAATCATAAACTGTAAAGTTATGCATAGAAATTTTCAGCAACAAAGTTGTACAAGGAAATTTTAGGATATCGATGGAAGAAAGCGGTTTTTGCCTGAGTAGGATACATTTCGTCTTTCATGAAATATGAAATTCATATTCACTTAAATGCTTTTTCATTTAACTGTATTATTGACTTATCCTTGTATATTTAAATTTTCTTACTTTTCTGCAAGTTCAAAATTTTGTTTAGACAGGATCAGCTATTTATTTAGCAAATATGCTGCAGTTTCAAAATGCTTTAATATAGCACGAATTACATTTGCAGCTATGGTCGAAAACTATGCAAGACCTTGGAGTTTGTGAAGAACTAGGTTACTTGGATGAGCAAAGCATGCCAGATATTGATTTGACATTTCAAAATTTTGAAGAACTCTTCGGAGGGGGTGAGCAAGAGCCAACACAAGCACCTGTAAATGATTTATCTCAAAGATGTGCCACTTTGGAGAAGGATATACCTTCTGATAATCCAGAACATGAATATGCCAGTGGGATGGAGGTTTGAAAAGCACTTCCGTTTCAAAATCAATTTGTTTGCTATCATTTTGGCTATAGGTTTCCATTGTAGCTAATGATGCATGAACATTTGACCATAGCCTGAAAACTTAGATAACTTAGCAACACAGAACATTATGTTCTTCTGTTCTGTGAGAAACATAATTAGTTCATGTTTCATTTACAATTTATGTTCTGAGTTAACAGAAAGGAATTCCGTAATGCTTCCTTGTCTTATGTTAGTCACACTCTGTAACTTCTATTCCAGACACTTATATGTTCATCTTGACTTTTTACGTGATCTTTTCCTTCATATGTCATATGCTTCACATGCTACTGTGGTCTTTGTGTTAAGCCTTCCTTGTAACTCTGTAAGGAAATAAATTGATCCTGATGCTCTTTAAGAATCAAGGATTTCTGTCATCCAGTTTTACAGTCTTATTTTGCATTGCATTTACGTCTTCTCAGTTCAAAGTGTGGAAAGAAGTAGGACATTGATCATATTGATAGACGTTTGCCTTATAAATGTATATAGGAACCTTCATCTAATCTCCTCAACCAGGAGAGCATGCAACCAAAAGCCAGTGAAATGGTCAGAATAGGCTACAAAGATAAAAAGAAGATCCGACGGTAAATTCCCCTTTCCACTATCTCCTTATTGTCAATTTTGTCACGGATTCTTCCAGGTGCCTCCATATGAAGCTGCAAACTATTCCTGTCACTAACAAATAGAAGAAATGGCAATATATATTGGCCAAAAAAGATTTCATGTGGTGATGAGTAACAGATAATCAATTTGTTTAAAGCTAAATACCTATGCTCATGTCATATGTCTAGGACTTATCGTATGCTTGTACTAGTGTGATAATATTATAATAGCTGGTTCCCTGTGATTGCAGATTCTAAACATTACATTTAGGTATGAGAAACAATTTCAGTATCTACAAAAGTGTTCAAAGAAAATTAACGACTAAATGCAGAAAAAACTACAACACGGGGACTGGAGATGCAGCACAATTGCACAGACCAATTTACATTTGCTTCAACATTAGCATCTTGTTTTTGTACATGAGTTTGAGCATCAGGGACACACGAAATTGTAGCATGTCTGCTGGTATACTCTTGCCATGAATTACATAATTTCATTCTTTTAGTTCCTATATGAATAGCTCTGCTGTGTCTGTACTAAATTCTTGAAAATAAGCCTTAGCTGTTAGCATGTCAATCAACCTACTGTATGGACTGCTTAAAAATTGAAGTAATCAACTTACTAGAATACATTTGTCAAAAGAACAAATGATTAGGTTTGCGACAAATCTCCCATCGAATAACACTACCAATTAATCAACTGTGTAACATATGAAGATGCCAGTAAGAATTTTCTTAATTTTTAATTTTTAATTTTTTTCTCATTAGAAGTGCATAAAGAGAGGAATCTCTAGTCGCTGACTCGCAGGCTTCAACTTTTTTAAACATTGCTTTCTCTTTATTTTGTACCAGTCATGTTTTAAACAAAATCCACACACGAATAAAGGTGATGTAACACCCCATTTTTCTTTTTTGTACACACCATTGCATCTATAATACATACTAGCAGTGAGACTTGTCTACACTACAGTTTTGGATAATTTTCAGAAATAAAAAAAAATCAAGGTATATATCTCCTGGTCATATGGTCAGTAGCGCGATCATGCCATAATGCATCCTCATGATCATGTCTTTCTTTTAAATTCTAATTCCGCAACTATTAGTGTGTATCTCAATGTTTAATTGGCATCTTAAATCTTGTCTTATTTTAACAAAACAAGGGTTACATTCTTTGAAAAGGAATGAATTGACCTCTTTCCTACAATTTCCAACCCATATCATTCCCAGTTAAGTTAATCAACATATAAACAAACAAAATATTAATTGAGCAGAACTATGTAAAACTTGTGCACTAAATTTTACTACATTGCTTGATAATTCTCGTTTGACATTTACATTTTACAAACACACAAACCCCTTAGTCAAGTGTCACTTTTTCTTCTCCTTCATGGGAATAACTTTTACTACTACACCTCCACTAGAGTAGCAGTATGAAATCTCCAAGAGCCTTGGGAAACGAGCTAGTGGAATTGTTTCAACTCCCCACAGACATGCTGATAAGTGGATTTTATATCCACTTGGAACATTCTAAATTGGCTTAAATTGATTGTTTTGACCTCAAGATTTTGGTAGTTTTGATGTGTTTGTTTTATTGTGCAGGGTTGGAATAATGTTGATTAAGATCGTTGTTTCCGTTGCTTTTGGAGTTGGATTCGGGCTTAATAATATAGAATGGAGTCTTGTTATGGTTCACCATGAGGATTCCAAGCATAGAGGATTGAAAACGGAAGAGAATGCAAAAAGAACGGGAGCAAACGGAGCAAAAACGAAGGAGAAAAAGCTGAAAAACGAGGGAGAAAAGAGCGGGACCAGAATTTGCCCGAGCAAACTGCGCCAGTTTTGAGCAAAGTGCTCGGGGATGAGCAGATTTGGTCCGAGCAAAGTGCGCCAGGCTTGAGCAAAGTGCTCGGGGACGTGCTGATTTTCCAGTTTTGCCCTTATTCGATCTGAAATTGTATTTTAAGTGTTTTTTGACATTAAAATCGTTTCCTAGTTGTATTTTAGGTATTTTTTATTATTGGGCAAGAGTAGGAAAAACATATATCATCATCCAACCCTTGTAAACATATACACACGTTACGTATTATTAAGCTAGGGTTTCAAGAAGAGAGAAAAAGGAGAAGGAATTCCTCCAAGCTATTCTTGAACCTTTGTATTCTTCGATTGTGGGGATTTAATTCTAAACCTTATTCTTCTTCTTCTCTATTTTTACTTGTGTATTTTAGAGTCATGTTTTCATTGGAACCCATGATGATGATTAGTTCGATTATGAACTAATTCGTTGTCATGGGGGTTTAGTGGAATTATTCATGAATTCTATGTGTTGAATCTTCTCGATGCCTTTAGTGTGATTGATGTGATATCCTATCATGGTTGATTTAATTCGTTATAGGAGAGTAGCTAACTCCTGTAATTGTGTGTTAATTCTTGTTGAAGCGAAAGTGGAAATAAGAGTTTAGAACTCGCCATGTTAGCGTAGGTTTATGCGTGATAATTGTCATTCGTAATTAGTGTCATAACTCTAATCGTTTTATGACGACTATGTGATCAATTGAATGCTTGCACTTTAACCATTATGTTTTATTCTTTATAGACATATGAAGACTTGGCATAATCGGGAGACTAAATGATTTCTATCTTTATTGTGGATATTGTTTAGGATGGTATCTGTTTAACGGAAGTTGGCTTATATCAGTTTTGTGTGTTCGATCAGGTGTTAATAAATCACATGAACAAGGCTAGGGACTTGGAGACCATAGATGGATTGTTTAAAGAAACTAAATTCCCATGTTTTATTTGCATAAGTAATTCGACATAAATCTCAGTTCAAGTAGTTGATAATTAGTTAAATTTCTTAGATAAATTTTAGTGATAATAACAATCCATTTCTTATTTGTTTTAGCATCGGAAAACAATCATACATTGGTGAGTGAGTAGCTAGACAATACAACGAGTCCCTGTAGGAACGAACCTTATTTGCTATCTGTATTACTTGAGATCACGTGCACTTGCGTGTTGAGTTGGTCGTAACAAGTTTTTGGAGTTTTTGGCGCCGCTGCCGGGGACGCGGTTTTATTTTGTTTAGTTTCAATATTTGCCATCAGTGGTCATTGAATTTCGGTGACTAGGACGTTTTCATAAAATTTCTTGTTGGTGAATTTCAGGTACTTGTTGAGAGTTTATGCGTACACGAGCTCGTGCACGTAGAGACGAACTAGCACGTACAGAAGAACTAGCTAGGAGAAGACTTGATTTCGATTTAAAAGACAATCTTGAAGCAAAGGAAGTTATGGCTAATCAAGAACCAGCAGCGAAGGCTTTGAGTGAATTCTCTCAGCCGAAAGTGGAGGACATTCATACTAGTATTGTTCGCCCAGCTATAGGGTCTAACAATTTCGAGCTAAGGCCAAACATCATTCAGATGATTCAGAACACAGTCCAGTTTGGGGGTAGTCCTGCTGAAGATCCCAATGCTCATATTAGGGACTTCCTTGAGATCTGTGACACCTTCAAATTCAATGGAGTTACAGATGACGCAATCAGATTGAGGCTATTTCCCTTCTCTCTTAAGGATAAAGCCAAGAGTTGGTTGCATTCTATGCCATCAGGCTCTATTACAACATGGGCAGACTGTGCTCAAAAGTTCTTGACCAAGTATTTCTCCATGGCGAAGACAGCAGCTTACAGGAATGCCATTTCTCAGTTTGCTCAGCATTCCCAGGAATCTTTGGGAGAAGCTTGGGAGAGGTACAAGGAGATATTGGCACGTTGTCCTCATCATGGAATGCCGGATTGGATGATAATCAGCAATTTCTATAACGGGTTGGGAGCTCAGTCCCGGCCTATGTTAGATGCAGCTTCTGGAGGTGCGCTATGGGCAAAAAGCTATGAGGATGCTTATAATCTGATTGAAATGATGTCGGCCAATGAGTTTCAGAATCCTACTCAACGCTTGCCACCTGCTAAAGTGGCTGGAGTTCTTGACTTGGATGCAGCTACTGCTATTGCTGCCCAACTCAAAGCGTTGACAATGAAGGTAGATTCCCTTTCTAATCTTGGTACTAACCAGGTTGCTATGGTGTGTGAATTGTGTGCAGGGGCACATGACACAAATATGTGTGCTATCTCAGCTGAATCCGCACAATTTGTTGGTAATTTTCAAAGATCTCAGCAGCCAGTGCCAAATTTTTATCATCCCAACAATCGGAATCATCCTAACTTCAGTTGGAGCAACAATCAGGGAGGTGCTCAGCAACCACAAAATCAGCAGTTCAATGTAAGGCCAAGTAATCAGAACTATCAACCACCACCTTATGCTCCAAGGCAACCATTCAATCCACCGGGGTTTCAACCATCTCAAGGAACTTCATTGAATCAGTCTGAGAAGTCAGAATTGGAGGAGCTTCGAATGATGTATAAGAGTCAGGCAGTGTCATTGAAAACTTTAGAGAATCAAATTGGCCAGCTAGCCAATGCGTTGTTGAACCGTCAACCAGGAACGCTTCCGAGTGACACAGAGGTGAATCCAGGCAAGAAAGATCAAAAGGAACAGGTTCAGGCAATAACATTACGATCAGGAAGAAGTCTACAAGGTCAGAACGAAGAAAAAGCAACCGAGGAAAAACTTGAATCTTCAGTTGAGGTCGAATTTGGTTCTGATTTGCTTCCTAATGCTACTCCTTCAACTCCTATCATTCACAAGAGTGTTAATTCCCAAAAAGAAGTAGAAGATAAGGTGTTTCCACCTCCTCCATTCCCAAAACGAATTCAAAGGCAAAAGTTAGACAAGCAATTCGCTAAGTTCTTGGATGTATTCAAGAAGCTGCAGATTAACATACCATTTGCGGAGGCTCTTGAGCAAATGCCAAGTTATGCCAAGTTCATGAAGGGCATACTTTCGAGGAAATTGAAACTCGAGGATTTAGAGACCGTCGCTTTGACGGAGGAGTGTAGTGCTGTCTTGCAACAAAAGTTGCCACCTAAGCTGAAGGATCCGGGGAGCTTCACCATACCTTGCACTATTGGCAAACAACTTTTCAGCAAGTGCTTATGTGATTTGGGAGCTAGCATTAATCTGATGCCGATGTCTGTTTTTAAGCAACTTGGGTTACCTGATCCGAAACCTGTTAATATGACCTTGCAGTTGGCAGATAGGTCGATCACATATCCTAGGGGTATAGTGGAGGATGTATTGGTGAAGGTGGATAAGCTGATTTTTCCGGTTGATTTTGTTATACTGGACTTTGAGGAGGATAAGAGGATTCCTATCATCTTGGGAAGGCCATTTCTAGCTACGGGCCGAACTCTGATTGATGTGCAAAAAGGAGAGCTTACCATGAGAGTGCATGATCAGAAAGTCACTTTCAATGTGTTCAAGGCGACAAAATATCCGTCAGATTCAGAGGAGTGTTTCAAAGTGGACGTTGTTGATAAGAATGTGAAGAAGGAGATTGAGCAGCTAAAAAAATCAGATCCAGTGGAAAAAGCTTCAAGTGGGATTTCTGGCATTGAGAACGAAGGAAGAAAGGGGCTATTTCAGTTGTTGGATGCAACTCCATGGGAAAGAAGAGTTGACATTCTACATAAGTCTCGTGGGCTAGCTGATTCTAATAATTTTCAGGTGCTTCGTAAGTTGTCAAATGAGGAAGTTTTTGCACTCGGGCTCAAGCCATTACCACCCGAGGAGGGTGACTCTGCTGATGATTGAGGTATTCCTGTGCACTTTCTTTGTTTCTCGCCTTCAATGGGGACATTGAAGAATTTAAGTTTGGGGTTGGGAAGTGAAGATTGTGATTAGTAGTTAGATGCATATAGGACATGTAGTGTAGTATTATCATGCATATTGTTTAAATTGTTCATCATGTATCATGCATATTGTTATATGTGAGTCATGTAGTGGCATTCTAGAGTGCATAACATAATTCATGCATTCATGCATATTTCATGATCCCTTAGGACGAGCTGATTCTGATTGATAGGTGGATGTTGATTTGGGTGTGATGATGATGAGTAGAGGGCTGATTTATAGTTTCTATGAAATTGACTTGCATGTTACGGGAACAAAATTTATTACACAGTCTCATTGGGGTGCTTTTGGGCTAGGTTAGGGCCATGCCTGTGGGATGTTTTGAGATTTAATCACTTGTTTATATTTAGAATTTTCGTTATTCCCTTTATAGCGTAGGAACATTAAAGTCTAAGTTTGGGGGAAAACAGGAATTTCATGCTAGTTGTTAATATTTGTCAATAATGGCTAGGTGTCAAATGGCTAGTAGCCAGCTCATATTTATATGAGTAGTCTAGGGTTGGAAATGAGAAAGGCTCATTCCAGATTGCGGGAAAAAAAATATAAAAAAAAAAGAAGAAAAAAAAAAAAAAAGAAAAAAAAAAAAAAAAGAGTCATATAAATAATTTAAATGCAAAATTAACCAGAGTGAGCTCTTTAATACTCGAGTAATTAAGTCTGAGGGGACTTAGTCCTAGTGACCTAAGGCTTTTATAGTCTGGGATCCTGCTGACCTAACACTCGCTACATGGGTATTATTGTATAAGCCTTTTGGGGTCTCACTCATTGCACGGTTAAATAAGCATGCTTATTGTATATGTAGTGTCGTAGTATAGTAGTAAAGCATGAGTTTCTGTCTACCTTGGATAAGGGTGGAGGTGTTCCTAGGCTATGGAGTGTCTACAGTCTATTCTAGTTATAAACCTGTGATTGTCTTGACGGAAAGCATGCATGATTTTTGACCTAGTTCTGGGGGTATTTCTAATGAGCTTTGCACACACGCACGTTTCTGTTCATGTATTTGTTAGTATACGGGGATTTAGTCGAGCTCTGCCTGGATTTGTTACATTCATTGAGATATTTGCTTGTTAGTTGGTTTTGGTGAGTCTGAAGGGGATCTTGCATTTTCATAGTAGTTGCATTCATGCATTGCATTGCATTGGATTTTGTGGGTACATTCACTATAGGCCCTCACGAGACCTTACTCGTCCACTAGGGCTGCCTAGGGGTTTAAAGGGCTTGTTGCATATGCCAAATGCAACCGTGATCACCTACGGAAGTGGTACTAATTAGTTAGTTAGTTGTAATTGTATATGCTTGAGGACAAGCATCAGTTTAAGTTTGGGGGTGTGATAAGTGGATTTTATATCCACTTGGAACATTCTAAATTGGCTTAAATTGATTGTTTTGACCTCAAGATTTTGGTAGTTTTGATGTGTTTGTTTTATTGTGCAGGGTTGGAATAATGTTGATTAAGATCGTTGTTTCCGTTGCTTTTGGAGTTGGATTCGGGCTTAATAATATAGAATGGAGTCTTGGCCAAAAAAGATTTCATGTGGTGATGAGTAACAGATAATCAATTTGTTTAAAGCTAAATACCTATGCTCATGTCATATGTCTAGGACTTATCGTATGCTTGTACTAGTGTGATAATATTATAATAGCTGGTTCCCTGTGATTGCAGATTCTAAACATTACATTTAGGTATGAGAAACAATTTCAGTATCTACAAAAGTGTTCAAAGAAAATTAACGACTAAATGCAGAAAAAACTACAACACGGGGACTGGAGATGCAGCACAATTGCACAGACCAATTTACATTTGCTTCAACATTAGCATCTTGTTTTTGTACATGAGTTTGAGCATCAGGGACACACGAAATTGTAGCATGTCTGCTGGTATACTCTTGCCATGAATTACATAATTTCATTCTTTTAGTTCCTATATGAATAGCTCTGCTGTGTCTGTACTAAATTCTTGAAAATAAGCCTTAGCTGTTAGCATGTCAATCAACCTACTGTATGGACTGCTTAAAAATTGAAGTAATCAACTTACTAGAATACATTTGTCAAAAGAACAAATGATTAGGTTTGCGACAAATCTCCCATCGAATAACACTACCAATTAATCAACTGTGTAACATATGAAGATGCCAGTAAGAATTTTCTTAATTTTTAATTTTTAATTTTTTTCTCATTAGAAGTGCATAAAGAGAGGAATCTCTAGTCGCTGACTCGCAGGCTTCAACTTTTTTAAACATTGCTTTCTCTTTATTTTGTACCAGTCATGTTTTAAACAAAATCCACACACGAATAAAGGTGATGTAACACCCCATTTTTCTTTTTTGTACACACCATTGCATCTATAATACATACTAGCAGTGAGACTTGTCTACACTACAGTTTTGGATAATTTTCAGAAATAAAAAAAAATCAAGGTATATATCTCCTGGTCATATGGTCAGTAGCGCGATCATGCCATAATGCATCCTCATGATCATGTCTTTCTTTTAAATTCTAATTCCGCAACTATTAGTGTGTATCTCAATGTTTAATTGGCATCTTAAATCTTGTCTTATTTTAACAAAACAAGGGTTACATTCTTTGAAAAGGAATGAATTGACCTCTTTCCTACAATTTCCAACCCATATCATTCCCAGTTAAGTTAATCAACATATAAACAAACAAAATATTAATTGAGCAGAACTATGTAAAACTTGTGCACTAAATTTTACTACATTGCTTGATAATTCTCGTTTGACATTTACATTTTACAAACACACAAACCCCTTAGTCAAGTGTCACTTTTTCTTCTCCTTCATGGGAATAACTTTTACTACTACACCTCCACTAGAGTAGCAGTATGAAATCTCCAAGAGCCTTGGGAAACGAGCTAGTGGAATTGTTTCAACTCCCCACAGACATGCTGATAAGTGGATTTTATATCCACTTGGAACATTCTAAATTGGCTTAAATTGATTGTTTTGACCTCAAGATTTTGGTAGTTTTGATGTGTTTGTTTTATTGTGCAGGGTTGGAATAATGTTGATTAAGATCGTTGTTTCCGTTGCTTTTGGAGTTGGATTCGGGCTTAATAATATAGAATGGAGTCTTGTTATGGTTCACCATGAGGATTCCAAGCATAGAGGATTGAAAACGGAAGAGAATGCAAAAAGAACGGGAGCAAACGGAGCAAAAACGAAGGAGAAAAAGCTGAAAAACGAGGGAGAAAAGAGCGGGACCAGAATTTGCCCGAGCAAACTGCGCCAGTTTTGAGCAAAGTGCTCGGGGATGAGCAGATTTGGTCCGAGCAAAGTGCGCCAGGCTTGAGCAAAGTGCTCGGGGACGTGCTGATTTTCCAGTTTTGCCCTTATTCGATCTGAAATTGTATTTTAAGTGTTTTTTGACATTAAAATCGTTTCCTAGTTGTATTTTAGGTATTTTTTATTATTGGGCAAGAGTAGGAAAAACATATATCATCATCCAACCCTTGTAAACATATACACACGTTACGTATTATTAAGCTAGGGTTTCAAGAAGAGAGAAAAAGGAGAAGGAATTCCTCCAAGCTATTCTTGAACCTTTGTATTCTTCGATTGTGGGGATTTAATTCTAAACCTTATTCTTCTTCTTCTCTATTTTTACTTGTGTATTTTAGAGTCATGTTTTCATTGGAACCCATGATGATGATTAGTTCGATTATGAACTAATTCGTTGTCATGGGGGTTTAGTGGAATTATTCATGAATTCTATGTGTTGAATCTTCTCGATGCCTTTAGTGTGATTGATGTGATATCCTATCATGGTTGATTTAATTCGTTATAGGAGAGTAGCTAACTCCTGTAATTGTGTGTTAATTCTTGTTGAAGCGAAAGTGGAAATAAGAGTTTAGAACTCGCCATGTTAGCGTAGGTTTATGCGTGATAATTGTCATTCGTAATTAGTGTCATAACTCTAATCGTTTTATGACGACTATGTGATCAATTGAATGCTTGCACTTTAACCATTATGTTTTATTCTTTATAGACATATGAAGACTTGGCATAATCGGGAGACTAAATGATTTCTATCTTTATTGTGGATATTGTTTAGGATGGTATCTGTTTAACGGAAGTTGGCTTATATCAGTTTTGTGTGTTCGATCAGGTGTTAATAAATCACATGAACAAGGCTAGGGACTTGGAGACCATAGATGGATTGTTTAAAGAAACTAAATTCCCATGTTTTATTTGCATAAGTAATTCGACATAAATCTCAGTTCAAGTAGTTGATAATTAGTTAAATTTCTTAGATAAATTTTAGTGATAATAACAATCCATTTCTTATTTGTTTTAGCATCGGAAAACAATCATACATTGGTGAGTGAGTAGCTAGACAATACAACGAGTCCCTGTAGGAACGAACCTTATTTGCTATCTGTATTACTTGAGATCACGTGCACTTGCGTGTTGAGTTGGTCGTAACACATGCTCCTTTGCATATATTCAACTCTATAACAGTGCTACTGCCCCTTCTCGTATTTTTCATATCTTTGTGTAAATTTTCGAAATTCTAGTTTCGTCGCTCTATGTATCCCTATGTTCCATATGTAATTGTGTAAATTTTCAAAATTCTAGTTTCGCCACTGCACGTATCTCTATGTTCCATATGTAATTTTACTAATAAAAACATGTTACGATCAAATCAAAGAAAAAACAAAATCTTCAAGCTGGCCTTTATACACGACCCACCACATATGTCCCCCTCCTTCCTCTCTCATTCTTGCATTCACTTTCTTTCTTCTTGTTAGCTCGCTCACTAAATAACTAGTAATATTTCACCATCTTGTTAGCATAATTTTCCGCTAATACTATGAACAAAGGTCACTACCGAAGATCAGCTGGTTCATGCATCGGAACGCAATGGTGTTGCACAAGAAAAGGCGGAGGAATGGTGGACATGGACATAATGCAAGTGATTGCATCAGTACTGATCACACAACCAAACAGTTGACAAAGCTTTGCAATATTTTTGGCTCTCCCGAGTCTCTAACATGAATGTAGAGGTACCACTGGGAGATCGACAGTATTGAATTGCGGGGAATTGAAGGTTGCGGTCCGAATTTTACCTTTAGCTTTTTATTTTAGCTAATATTTAAGTTACTTTTTATTGTAATTTTCTGTTTTTCAAGCGTAAAGTGGCATCTAGAGATAATAAATATATGTAAGAGTTGCATACGAGGCAGCTTAGAGTTAGATGCAGTGTGGTTTGAACTTGTAGCCGCTGGGAATGCTTCGCTTACACATATTATGTGGCATGTATCTATTGTGCAATCATAAATATATGCATTGGCATCTTTAGTTCTCATTGATTTTGATTTTGTACTTGTAGGATAATTCAAACTGTATACACTGAAACTTGTATAATGTGGAGATAACAAACAAGAATGGTTTTAACTTATTTCTTCTCAATATAATCGAACAAATGTGATTACAATATATAGAGTAACAAGAATGCAATGTAAGGAAATGACAGAATGGAAAATTCCTATAAACTAGGATCTAGACATAGTCAATCTTAACAAACTAGATTGCTATCAATTTATTTGATTTGATATCCACTCAGAGATATCATTCTAACGTCCTCCTTTATTCATGGCTTGAAAACATAACGACTGATAATCAACTTGTCAATCAAGAACAAGTTTAGATTACACTGCTTTCCTACAAACTCCCCCTTAATCTCAACTTGTCTGAATGCATTTCTTAACTCCAAGAAGACTCCTCATTGCTTCGAACTTCACAGCAGTAAGAGCTTTAGTAAGTGAATCTGCACGTTGTTCTTCAGTGCGTACGTGCTTCACAACAATCTCTCCATTCTCCACGCATTCACGTATGAAGTGGTACCGAACGTCTATGTGTTTACTTCTACCGTGAAATACAGGATTTTTGGCCAAGTCAATCGCGGACTTATTATCAATAAACAATGTGACTGGACCAATATCAAGACCAGTGATCTGAGACAACAATTTCTTCAACCAAATAGCTTGACATGATGCTGCAGTGGCAGCCATAAATTCAGCTTCACAGGACGAGAGTGCAACACATCTTTGTTTCTGTGATGCCCATGTTATCAGACTTTTGTTGAGATAGAAAACCATGCCCCCAGTACTCTTTCTGTCCTCCACATTGCCAGCAAGATCACTATCTGAATAACCAATTAGAACTTCGTTTTCACTGTCCTGAGTGTAGATTAAGCCAAAATCAAGTGTCCCATTTACGTATCGAAGCACACGCTTTGCAGCTGCTAGATGTAGTAGTGTTGGCCTTTCCATAAACCTGCTCAAAATCCCCACAGCGTAGGCTATATCAGGCCTAGTGTTCACAAGGTATCTCAAGCCTCCAATTACACTTTTGAACTCTGTAGAGTTGACCTTTGTACCACCTTCATCTTTGTTGATAACTTCCTTGGGATGCATAGGAACTTTAGTCGAGTTGCAATGTAACATACCAGCTTTGTTGAGGATTTTCCTTGCATATCCTGTCTGTTTTAGTTGAATGTACCCATCACCCTGTTCAACTTCAATGCCAAGATAATAAGTTAATTTACCTAAATCACTCATATCAAACTTACTCGCCATTTTTTGTTTGAATTCTGTTATGGCAGTCACACTTGCCCCAGTCACAAGGAGGTCGTCAACATAGACACCAATTATCAGTACTTCAGTTCCAACCTTCTTTGTATAAACTGGCTGCTCATATGCACACCTTACAAAACCCAAGTCCTCCAGGCATTTGTTTAACTTTGAGTACCAAGCTCTTGGGGCTTGACGAAGCCCGTACAATGCTTTGATGAGTTTGTAGACGAGATGCTCCTTCCCATTTTTGACAAAACCTTCAGGCTGCCTGACATACACTTCTTCCTCAATTTCACCGTTCAAAAAAGCTGTTTTAACATCAAGGTGGTGCACCTCCCATCTTTCTTTTGCAGCAAGAGCAATCAGCAACCGTATTGTTTCAATTCGTGTGACAGGTGCAAAGACTTCATCGAAGTCTATGCCTTTTTTCTGCACATATCCTTTCGCTACAATCCTTGCTTTGTGCTTAGTGATGTTTCCACTTGCATCTCGCTTGATTTTGTAGATCCATTTCAGGTCAATAGCTTTACGTCCTCGAGGAAGTTCTGTCAACTCCCAGGTACCATTTTTTTCAACCGCTTCCATTTCGACCTCCATGGCTTTCTTCCATTCATTCCCCTTCGATGCTTGAGTGTAATTAGCAGGTTCATCTATCCCCATTAGGTAGAGTTCTTCTTCCTCGAGTTCAAATGGTACAGTTTCATTGTAGATGTCACTTAAAGGCCTGTACTTTCGGGGTCTGTCCTCAGATTCTGAACTTGAATTAGTGCTGATAAACTCTGGTGTAGGTGTGTCTTCAACAGACCTTTCTCCCCCTGACACTAAACTAGATGTATTTGGATTTTGAGTCACACTTTCAGTGTCATCACTGCATTTGTCATTTGGATTCGATGAACTTGAGTTATCTTCACTATCACTTGTGGTGACTTCACTGGACTGTCCTCCTTGGTTTGTTGTCTCATAATGGTTCATAGTTACAGTGAATGATCCCATCCTTGTTGATGGTTCTTTAATTTCTGTAGACCAATCCCATGCTTTTCCTTCTTCGAATACAACATCTCGACTCACACACACAGTTTTTGTTTCAGGATTGTACAACCTGAATGCCTTTGTGCCTGGTTCTTTCCCAAGATAAACAACAGTCTTGCTTCTGTCGTCCAGCTTTTTTAAATTCACACCGGGCACCTTCATATGTGCTATGCACCCGAATACTCTGATGTGATCAACATGAGGTTTTTCCTTTGACCATGCCTCATAGGGTGTGATCCCTGTCACAGCACGAGTGGGAAGCCTGTTGATGATATAAGTGGCATGTCGAACAGCTTCACCCCAGAAATGATTTGGCATATTAGTTTCTTTCAACAGACTTCGTGACATTTCAATCAGGGTTCTGTTTCGTCTCTCGACCACACCGTTCTGTTGTGGAGAATAAGGGGCTGAAAAATGTCTGATGATCCCAGCCTCTTCGCAGTATTCAGTGAATTCTTTTGATGTGAATTCTCCCCCATTGTCTGTTCTGAAAGTAACAATTTTCTTCCCTGGACCATTTTCAACTAAGGCACGAAAACGTTTAAACGCATCAAATGCATCACTCTTATTTTTCAACAAGTAAGTCCACATTACACGACTGTAATCATCAATTAAAACAAGAATGTATCTGTTACCTCCAGGAGTACATGGCGATATTGGTCCACACAGATCTCCATGAACTAATTCGAGTGCCTTTTTAGCAGTAAAACTAGATTTTTGTGGGAAGACTTTTCTAACTTGCTTTGACATTAGACATCCAGTGCACACTTCTGATGACTGGTTTATCTTAGGCATACCATACACCATGTTCGTCGTAGACATGAGTTTCAAAGCATTAAAATTAACATGGCCAAGGCGATAATGCCATAGCCAATTCTCGTTTTCACATCTTGCCATTAAACAACTAGTCTCGCCACTAAGTATAATGATTTTGTACAAGCGGTTTGAAGAACGTTTTACCTTCATTAACAGGCCACCCTTGCTTTCGTGAACCCAAAGAAACTCACCTTTAAGAACTATTTTGTATCCAGCTTCTGAAAGTTGACCAAGGCTGATGATGTTGCTTCGAAGAGATGGAATATAATATACTTCATTTAGAATCCTGTTCTCTCCATTTTTGCACTTTAACAGTATCGATCCTTTGCCTTTTATGTCAACCATTGATCCGTCACCAAATTTAACCTGACCAGTTATATTTGTATCCAACTTGTCAAACTTTGAGGATTGGCCAGTCATGTGATTACTGGCACCATTGTCCAGGTACCACAGGTTGGATTCCATCTCCTTCGTGTCTTCTTTCTGGATTAGCTTAGGTGTGACCTGTTCTTCATTGATTAGCAAAGTACCATTTTCTTTCTTTGTGCTTTCAATCATCAGTAATGCAGGTTCATCGTCTATTATCTGCACCATATTTGCTTCTTCTTTAGTCTCTCCATCGCGCTTTGACTTCTTGCATTCTGATGCAAAATGACCAAAAACGTTGCAGTTGAAACATCGAACTTTGCTTTTGTCAAAACGAGCACCTCGATTAAATCCCTTGTTTCTCTGTGATGCCTCAGCACCACTTTTGTTTGAACGTCTCGTCCATTCCTCCTTTGTAAGCAAAAGTTTGCTTTCATCTTCCTTTTCGTGCTTAATCCATTCCTCCCTGGTGAGTAGCAGTTTCCCACCTCCAGTCTCAGTATGTCCTTTAATTCTTTCTTCATGAGCTTTCAATGAGCCCACTGCTTCATCCATGGTCATAGTCTTCAGATCTCCAAACTGTTCCATAGTGGAGGCAATCTGTACGAATTTAGATGGCACTGAACGCAACAGTTTCTTGACCATGTAGCTTTCTGCAACCGTCTCTCCCAATGTCTGTATATTTGACACAATTCCATTCATTTTCATGCAAAAGTCGTCCAGTTTGTCAGCATCTCCCATGCTTAGTGCCTCGAATTCTCTCTTCAAGGTTTGTATCTTTGCTTCTTTGGCTCGATCTGCACCAAGACACATGGTCTTGATAGCCTCCCATGCCCCTTTTGCAGTTGTTTTCTCAGAGATAGCCAGCAGCATATCTTCTGGTATGCCTTGGTATATCATGGCCAAGGCTACCTTATCACTCTTCTCCTCTGTCACAGCTTTTGGGTCGCTTGGTTCCACTGCAACCCACACACCCTGTGCCTGCATGAACACCTTCATCTTTAAGGCCCATGCTGAGTAGTTTTCCCTGGTTAACATTGGATATGTCAAACCAACAGAACCATTCTTTCCCTTTCCTGTATCCATTACGCTCTGATACCAGATTGTAGGATAATTCAAACTGTATACACTGAAACTTGTATAATGTGGAGATAACAAACAAGAATGGTTTTAACTTATTTCTTCTCAATATAATCGAACAAATGTGATTACAATATATAGAGTAACAAGAATGCAATGTAAGGAAATGACAGAATGGAAAATTCCTATAAACTAGGATCTAGACATAGTCAATCTTAACAAACCAGATTGCTATCAATTTATTTGATTTGATATCCACTCAGAGATATCATTCTAACGTCCTCCTTTATTCATGGCTTGAAAACATAACGACTGATAATCAACTTGTCAATCAAGAACAAGTTTAGATTACACTGCTTTCCTACAGTACTTTCATGTACATATATAATATATTCATGACTTATAAAGGTAGACCGGCATAATTGATATCTAAAGTTTAATTTAGTAGAATTATCGACATCTTTCTTGTTAAGATACACAGAATTTTGTTCACTTGTAACTGGACGTTCGTACCATCCATATGAATCCTTAGACACAAGTGTTGTTCGTCTATAATTAGGACCGTCAACCTTACACAATTGTACAGTGAGAGGGAACAAGGAGTAGCGTATTAACTGATCTTAATATTGATTGATCAAGTTTAAATTTACATGGAGTATTATGTCATTAAAATTAACGTACAGTATTACATTATAGATATCTCAGAGTAGCTAGCAAAGACTGAAAGTTACATAATTCAATTTTGTCCTGACCACAACTATTCACATAACTATACTACTGGTGATAAATTACACTTTCTGATGAGTTCGATGGGATTTTTGCTATGAATTTATCTTCGGGCGGGTTTTTGCCGTTGAAATATTTAGTGCATACATGATGCATTTCCGAAGAATGCTGCATTTTCGAGGCAGTAAACGAATCTAATAATTTATATACTTCTAGTTAAAAATGAGCATAACTACTAATAATATCTTGGCCTAACGATATCAACCTTGCTACTTCTATAGGTTGTCGGGTGCTAGAATCTCGTCTTCACTCTTGTTACTGACGAGAGTGGGTGTGTAAGTGGGTAAACTATCAGATAAAAATGAGCAAAACTCAAGCTAATCTAAATGTTACTAATATAAATTGAACAAAAGTGAGTGGTTATAAATTAAGAGTAGTGCTAGGTGCACAGAAAATTTGCACAGAAATATGCACAGAATGAGGTGGATTCCACTTATATATGTTTTTATTGGTGGATACTAATGTGAATGCAGGGAGCCCATTGTGTTATAACCAATTAAATTAAGACACTTATCATTTTGTGAAAATTTTTGTGAAACTTTATGTAACTCTAGCATTTTCCATAAATTAAAATGAATTGGAACCATAATATTACATGTACATCTCTTTCTTTTAAGAATATAATTCTTGATTCTTCTACAATATATTTGTAGCTGGATCCAACTTTCATGGCCCAGAATCAAATGCATTAACTTCTGAAACGATGTACTGTCATTGGGCCTGCAAATATTTAAAATATACCAGAACCCACATCTGAGAATCCAACTGACCTTGAGACTTGTTTTGCCAGAACCAAGTCAAGCTTGTCTGCTGATCTAAATGGAAATTCTGTTCTTACATGTCGCTTCACTCGTGGTGAGCAATACAAAAACATGGAAGCCCTGTCTCATTTCACTCAAGGACCACCAGGCACCAACGGTGGAGGGTACACACATGACACATTTATGATTCTTCCCTTACTTCCATAACCTTCTTTGTCGATCGTTTTCATAACATTTCCTCTGTTTTCTAAATTCATTTACTGTGCTTCAAAATAATATGACGCAAACCTAGAAAATTGACGGATATATTATCATCGACGAAAATTCTGGAACAACACATGAAATATGCATATGAAACTTATTTATCATAAAAAAGAAAAAAAAATCTGTGACCAAAACACGACTTCTATTTTAAAAGAAACAAATGAAAAACATGAGCCGTCCGCCAAGAAGCTTTAACTCATGTAGCAGGGTTCGATTTCCCTCAAACATTCGAAGAAAGATTTATCCTGGTATGCATGAAATAATGCAAGTTGTCCTTCAGTACATAAATTATTGGGAGAGAAATTAATCCCATGAAAAATGATGAGCCTAAAATAATGCCTGTATTTGTAAGATCGTTTGTTTGGTAAGAGACTAATCAATAATGATATTTCATAATTTGGAATTACACTGCAAAAACATACTAAGAGCAAGTCTGTCCAATAATGTCCTAGTTGGTGCTCTATAAATATAATAAAATATAGTGTCCTAGTGATTTAAATCATGATTTTTGTGTATCAATTCCAACAACATGCCTTATACTTGTACCTTATAAATTAAAATAATAATATATTTGAATTAGAATTGGAGGGAAGGGAAAAAAGAGAGGAGAGAGAAGTCTAGAAAAGAAGGGAAGTTAATTTTTTATTATTAAAATTAATTTAGGACAAGTAGTGAGGTGCCTTAAAAAATGCATGAAATGGATGTCCTAGTGTTTTGAGACATCACTAGGACATTGTTGGAGTACAAAAAGTGACTAAATATCCTAAATATTGATTTAGGATAATATTTAGAATATTATTGGACTTGCTCTGATAGACAATGATATTTCATAATTTGTAACTACTATAAAAGCGTAATACACACAAACAATGTCATTCCACACTTTCTAAATGTTAAGAATTGTTATTAGATTTTTTAATAATTGTAACTAGTTGCGTTAGAAAATATACTCTTTTTGTAACAACACTTGATAGTTTGTTTAAGTAATGAGATTTGGTTGGTGATGAGATTGGGTGGTTGTGAGCTAGTGATGATATATCTAAGTTAGTAAATGAATGGGCAGCAGCCAGCAAGTGGTGAAACGAATTGTCCCCTGCAGACGTCGTCTATTTCGTTATTGGGTGCACTCAGACAAGATGGAAAGAAATGACAGCCCTCTTTTAGGGCCCATCATGTGCCTAAAGTTACCATCCATACATCAACATCACACAAAGCGCATCACTTTACCCTCATCAACTCGCAACTTCCTTCTCCATAATAATCGACTAACTACTTGACCTGCATGACGCGCCAGCGTCTCTCTTGTCACTTGTTCCTCTCAACTCCAATAACGACACGGACTCAGAATTTCGAAAATTTCGAATAAAATAAATTATCATAAAATTTTGAGCACTGCATATATCCGATATATTTGACTTGATCGAACACCTCACTCTAGCTTTTAGTGGACTAATGTCATACATGACTTGATCGAATATAATTGTTAAATAAACTATTTTTGATGTCATACATGATTTGATCGAATATAATTGTTAAAACAAAATTATTTTTGATGACGAAGTACCTTCATCGATTAAATCCGATCTTCAATTTTTAGTGAGGAGACACAAGCCAAAAACATGCGTGCCTTGGCTTATCTTTGTGTATACATACAATAATATAAAACGGTGCCTTCATAAGTTATAATAATAATAACCGTATAAAGCCAGGAACTATTCAACTACAGCTACCATAGCTTTGATTTTTTAATATCTTTATCGCCAAGTAACTTTGAACTAAACTAAAAACCTGAAAAAAAAAAATTACATAGTAAAAAAAAAAGGGTTTTACGAAAGTAAAAAAAGTGCCCTACAGCACTTCAAAAAAAAAAAAAAAAAAAAAACATGACAAGCACCTAAACTGAAAAAGTCAAAGGGATGCAAAACCCAACCATCACGCGCCACTCCTAACACCCACGCGCTCACCGGAACCAACCAAAGAACCCCGACAAAGCGGACAATTAAAGTTGAGATGATCAAGCCATCCATCAAAACACTCTTTATGAAACACATGTTTACAAGCTAACCTGCGCACATACTCTCCATTCTTGAGCCGGCTCAGGCACACCACACAATCCGAGCCGCCAGTTCCATCCAACGTTGTACTCCTGTTATATTTGTACGAGAACATCCTGTTAAAATTCAGCTGCTCGGCTAAAACGGCTAGCCCTGAGGTCACAGCTTGTGAAGACTCATCATTATGAGAAAGATTTAGAGAGTGCAAGATAGCAAGTAAAATGGAACGGAGATAACCTACGCCGTTGGCTATGAGTAGTAGTATAAGGATTGGAAATGAGTCCGATGAAACATCGTTCATTTGGTTTTGTAAACCCATCTTCGAATCCTTAACTAATGTATCTATATGTCTAGACCAAACCTATGTATATATAGAGATAAATAAAATAAAAATATTACAGTAATATATGTAGAGTTATAGAGTCTAGGAGATTTTGTGTAGGTGTATGGAACTGTGGATTGATGTGTTGTGACTTGTGTGTATATATAGTACGTTTGTGTGTATTGTGGGGAGCGGTGGAGTGTTGAAAACTTGAAATTAAAGGCTTTTTTTTATTTTTGTTTTGGGTTTTTTAATTATGCGAATATTAAGGTATGTTTTGTATGTTTCGGTATGCGAGTCGACCCAAAGTGCTTATTGTGTAATGTCGAAAATGAGTCGATACAACATATTTACTCTTCTTGCCCGAACTTGGATCTGATTCGACGTGTTGTACCTTCTCAATTTGCTGCCAGTTGATCTGATTGTCAGATGGGAAATTTTCTTGCTGATCTGGTCGATCATAAGAAGAAAGCTATTACTAACCTAGTTTTTACTATGACAACTAAATTATGTGTTATCGTGATAACTAAGCGGGATGATATGTAAAGTTTAATTTTTGAGTTAGAATTGGAAAATGCTAAATATCTCAAATTTTTTAAAAAAAAATTCTCAAATATCAAATATATTAATTTGATTAATTACAATAATATGCATCTCATGTATTCACATCAATCCTTCTAATCAAAAATTTCTATTATATCATATAATATTTGTCACATTTTTCAAAAATAATTTTTAGATACGAATTTGAAGTACGTAGAACCCGTCTTTACGGGAAGAAAAGTATTAGTTGGAGCTCTACCCACCTTTTACTTGGAATAATGGTCATATGAGTCGAAATTATACTCCATTATCTTTCTACGTGCTCATTTTCAATGTTTAAGATTCAAGTTAGTATCATAGTTCACCTATTCGATTTTATTCTCCTTTTTATAATTTGTACAATTTTTTGATTCCTTTAATTCAGAGAAAACTAAAATTCAATTCAACTGATAATTGATTTTCAAGTATTCAACTGTTTTTTACTCCCTCCGTCCCAAAAAACTCTTCTCATTTTCCTTGAACACGTTTGCCAACACACATTTTTAATCGTTAATATTTTTAATTTCGTATTAATATTAAATATAAAAACTTCACTGTATTAAGTACTCGTAAATACGAATCCAACAAGAAGATTATTTGGTCTTATAGATTATACGTAAATTAGTAATTTATCTCATTTATTAACAGTCCCGACATATGAGATGGGAAGATTAATATGAGACAGAGGGAGCATAACTTTTTTTATAGTATTTTTTTTTTTTTTGATGAAAGGTGATAATTCAATACATAAAAGCCATACAGCATCTACAAGAATGATCGAATCGATCAAACATAGAACAGGATGACATGCTCGTCTTCATAATAAAAATGAGACAAATAAGCATATGTCTGAAAAAAATGATATATCTATAAATACTCGTTTTACGCTCAATATCTTCACCAAAATCCGTTTGAGCTAACAACCACAAATGCAGTTTCGAACAAGCTCTTATCGTTGAATCCGAACCAACTCTCAAAAATGAAGGAGAGAAATCCACACCTCTCACCAAGGAGAGAAATCAAAATACAAGCCAACAATCGAATAAAACAAACTGAAAATACAAAAAAATTAAAAAACTTAGATCTTACAAACCACAGATAGGTGACTAACTCTCAAAATCCCCGCTTGAATCGAAGAAGAAAGATGGCCGGAAGCTCCGATAATGTAGATCTAGAAAAACAATTCAATGCCAACCAAGAGAATAAAAATCCTTACCCAAAGAGCGAGATTATTGAAAGATGTAAATGAAACAAAATAAAAGAAAGAATTTGGGGCTTTCCATCGGAAAAACCGATGAAAGCCCCGCCTGTTAAGGTGCAGAGAAGGAGACGGGAGGGAGAGAGAAAAGAGAGAAAGGGAGAAAGGAGTATTATACTTCATTTGTCTCTCTAATTTCTTTGTTTCATTTTAAAATTTTAACGAAAATAGTAAAAAAAAACTAATATAAAAAATAATTACACCATTACTTTTTTCCACTAAACCCATTTTATTTTGATTTGTATCCCTTACTTTTTCCACTAATTTACATTTTTTCTTTATCAGCATGACCAACTCATTTATAAAGATGGACGAAGAGATGATACGTGGTGGATGTAGGGATGGACAAGAGTCAAGCAATAGTGATGTACGCCTGTAAACATTTACACACTATCGTGTCACATTTCCTCGCATTTCCGAGAAACCACCCAAACCAGAAGACGAGTGGAGTAAAGGATACACTGTCAAGTACAACCCTGGTTGAAACTTGAAACCAGGACACTGTTTCTGTTTCCTTTGGATTTGTTTTTCTTCAACGTGTTGATTCGAATATTAAAAAATTATATATTTTCAAGGATTTCATTCATTTTTATAATGGGCTTAATTAATGAAGTTTTAATTAAACAGTTGTGATTTAATTTTGAGCTTGTCTTTCCGTAGATGTTAACTGTAGAGTCGATATCAAATACTCCTTTAGTGTTCTAGGCATTTTTAAAAAGACATTTTTTAAAATTATACTCTTTTCATCCCGAATTTTTAATTTTATTTAATTTTTGGGATCAATTTTTTTTTTTTGTCAGGAATTTTTGGGATCAAATTGAATGAGGTTCAACTAAGCTAGTACTCCCTCTGTCCCTCCCATTTCTTTACATTTCTTTTTCACTGCTCGACACGTATTTTAAGGCTCCTAAAAAGTATAGTTCCATAACTTATTTTTTAAATTTTCTTTTTTTGTATAAAAATAGAACAATTCTATTTTTATACAAAAAAAGAAAATTTAAAAAATAAATTATGAAACTATCCGCAAATTGCACCTTAAAATTTGTGCCAGAATTATGTCCCCCAAGGTAAAGAACCAAGGGGAACAGAGGGAGTAACAGTTTACAAAGATTGTAAAGCGTGGCGGCAGCTGCTAGCCAAGTGGAGTATAATTGGTGGTAAAGAGCCTATGGTCATTAAGCACTCTAATCCAAACCACAAGTTAATACTAGAGGTGTGAAAAATAATACTACTACTCAATATTAAGAGTTAATTGCGTTTTGCACCCCCAAACTATCATTCAAAAACAATATTGTACCATAACTTTGGAAAAAACAGTTTGCTACCCATAACTTCAAACATGAAAGCATTATGCACCCCCTGACCAATTTTCATTAAAGTTGACCATTATAGTTAAAATAAATGAGGGTATAATCGGAATTTCTTCATAAATTTTAAAATTTTTTAATAATGGCATTTTTAAATTACTTAAAAAATTATCAATAAATATTTTTACATTAAAAGTCTATGTTAAGAAATTTATATTCAAAAGAATTTTTCTTTTAATGTACACTAGCATAATCATAACCTTAAAAAATTTTAAAAATTTTGCATGAAGCAAATTTCGTATTTAAAAGTTTGAATATAAATAAATATTAAAACTATTGTTAAAATTTAAGAAAAAGTATAACATCACTATTTAACAGTTAATATTAGTTTCTTCAAAAAAAAAATAGTTAATATTAGTTAATTTTTTAAATTTTTTTTTACTAAATACATTTCAAAATTCGAGTTATTAATAGAAAATTTGAAATTCTAAAATTAGTAAATTTAAACATTCTTCTGAATTTCCAATTTTACCCCTACGAATTTTAATAACAAGGCTGGAAAATAGACAAAGGGGTGCTTCCTGAAAACGTGGGTTTAAGTTATGGGGTGTAAATTGTTTTTCTCAAAGTTCAGGTACAATATTGCTTTTGGTTAATAGTTTGAGGGTGTAATATGCAATTAACTCCAATATTAAAGTGTATAGAAGAAGTGGTTTGACAAAGTGACGAGTTCTACACACTTCTTTTGGTTAAGAAATTGATACGTAACACATCTATTAAGCACCCATTTTAAATTTCATTATGCTGATTTGCCAAGTCCCATTTTAAATTTCATTATGCTGATTTGCCAAGTCAATACTAACCAGCTGCTTGGTTGTTTTACTTTGGCAACTAGGGGTACATGTATAGTACAAGCAATTGATTAATGCTGATTAAATCAATTTTTATCATTATGAGCATGTTTGGCGTTCCTTTTTTTTTTTCCTAGCCCACTTTAAGTAGAAATGAGCCGTTTGGCTCATCTTTAATTTTAACAACTTAAAGTGAAACTGAGCTTAAAAAAAAAAGTAGACTTGAGGTACTTTTTTTCCACTTATTTTTTTTCTCATATCAATTTTTATGCATTTGAGTCACCTTTTAACTCGTATTATATTCTTTGCATATAATTGTATTTTACACTTTTATATTATGTTTAAAAAATATAAATTTCTTTTTTTTAGTTAATTTTTTTAAAAATAAATTTACTTTAAGTAGAATTAGCCAAACAGATACACCTAACTTTAAGTGAAAAATATCACTTTTCACTTAAAGTGAGTAAGTAGCACTTTAAGTGATAAGTAACATTTTTTAAGTTAAGCCAAACACGCTCTATATCTACTAGCCTATAACCTGTGCGATGCGCTTTTAAATTTTTTAATTATTTTTTATTATTAAACTTTTAAGTTGTATATATATTTTTATTAATAAAATAATTTATAACTTTATAATCCCATGTATATAAATATTATTAAAATTATTTATTTTTAATTATTATAATTGTATTTTGAATTATTATATTTATGTATGTGGTGTATATTAATATTAATACATATTATTTAGGCTATGTGTGTTTTTTTTTTGAATTTTATTAATAATAGAGATTTAACCAAGCCAAAGAGTGACCAAAAAAAGAGTACAAAAAAAGAGTACCAAACCAAATATACCCTGTTTTGCTTATATTTTGAATTATTATAGTTGTATTTTGAATTATTATATTTGTGTATGTGGTGCATATTATTATTAATTCATATTATTTAGGCTATGTCTGTTTTTTTTTAATTTTATTAATAATAGAGATTTAACCAAACCAAAGAGTGACCAAAAAAAGAGTACCAAAAAAGAGTGACAAAAAAAAGAGTACCAAACCAAATATACCCTATTTTGCTTATAATAGTATAGTATAAATTCGAATATTATATTTTAATATATTATAATATAAATCTAAAATTGTGTTCAGGGTAGATCAGTTTAATGTTAGATTCTTAAACCATATTGTTAGAGGTCCAACCTCTTAATGGGCCGAGCCATTAGCCCAACATTAAGCCCAAGGAATGAACAACCTGTTTTCCATTTACAGTCACATGATTGTCACTTTGTCAGTGGCCGACCGTGGCCATGATAAAAGGTTTTTTACCTTTAAACGGTCACATGGTCCATGATCCAAAAGAATATTTGATATTCTGGAAAGCAGATCTACATCTCAATAAACGGCAAGGAGAATAAGTATAAAAGGAGGTAAGATTGTTCATAAAATTCATGACTACACACACAACAACACAAATTCTCTACGTTCAAATTACCTTACAAAAAACCGACTAACTTATTCTCACACCGGAGGTGAATCGGGGGGCTCCACCCTCGCATTCTCTTTCTGCAGGTCCTACCGAACGAAGCCTGGGAGAAAACCGGTCGTAACATTTGGCGCCGTCTGTGGGAACGTAGAGATATATTCGTGTTAAGATCTACCAAGAGACTATGACGATTGAAGAAACGCCCATCAATGATAATAGCACCATGGCTGGAAACAGTCGCTCCGTTCCTCCTGTGATGCCAAGAACAACCCCTCTCATTCCCCCAAGACTGCTAAATTTTGATGAAGAAGGAGATATGCCAACTCCTGAGGAACAACAAGAGATGCTTACGAAATGGAGAGAGCAACAAAAGGCGAAGGGGAAGCATAAGGTGACGGATAAGAACAAAGAAACCGAACGGATAGCAAAGAGAATGGAGGCCGATCGTTTGAGGCTAGAGGTCCTAAAGCTCCGAAGGGAGGAGATCGAGCTACAGGAAAGGACCCTCCGCCAGGCTCTAGAAGCCGAAGACACGGGGGCGGACGACCAAAGAGATAAAAGGCCAAGAACCAGAAATGATGAAGATGAGTCAGGGGACTCTGAATCATACTCGAGGAGAACCCGGTCAAAGGTAGTTTATTCCTCCGACTCGGAGGAGGAGGGCCCCCATACGGACGATCGTATCCGAAGGATCGAGAAGGCAATGTTCGGAGAGAGAAAGGTCAGCCACGAGCCAGTGGTGACCGAGGACGTTGAACAGTTTCGACCGCCTCCTGGAAGGCAGTTCCCGAAGATGAACGAATTCAACGGAAAGGGTGACCCCGAAGACCACTGTGAGAAATATGAATCACTTATGACTGGGATGGGGCACTGTGATGTGATGCTCTGCAAGATGTTCAAGACCTACCTAAAGGGGAATGCATCCATGTGGTACAGGTCGTTGAGACCTAGGTCGATAGGCTCGTACGAACAAGTGAAGAAAAAGTTCTTGAGGCACTACTCACATTTGTGCCGAAGAGAGAAGGATACAGAAGCCTTGATCCACTGTAGGCAGGGACCGAACGAGAATTTGGGTGATTACCTAGCAAGGTTCAAAGAGGAAGCCGGTATGGTCACCAACTTGGACAAAGTTAAGGCGGCTGGATTCCTCGCCGCTGGCCTCGACCCTGTTAAAGGCAAGAAGCTTCGGTCTTCTCTTTATGATATGCCTCCCAAATCTTTAAATGATATATATGTGAGAGGAGAGGCTATCAGAAGAAAATTGGAATCAATTGGGGGGTACAAAGAGAACAAGAAAAATGACAGATATGACAGGAGGGACGACCGAAGGGATGACAGAAAAGATGACCGAAGGGGTCGAGGAGATATCAAGAGCAGGTTGAATGACACGAGGCCCGACAAAGGTGCCGAACGAAGAAGAGATAGAGATAGTACTGTGTTCACACCATTAAACACACCTATCTCGAAGATTCTCCATGAGATAAAGGGTAAACCTGGGTTTGTCAGGCCACCCAAGTTGAAGACCCCTGAAAATAGAAGAAGTGACAGCAAATATTGTGAATATCATCAGGATAAAGGTCATAACACTGACGAGTGTTACCATTTGAAGAAATTAATTGAGAGAATGATAAAAGACGGAGAATTAACCAAGTTTGTCGAAGATCTGAGAAACAAACTAGGACCGAAAGAGAGAAACAGAGAAGACAATGAAGCCGAAGGATCTGAAAAGTACAGAGGCGAGGTCCGAACGATCTCCGGAGGAACCATACTGGATCGGGACAGCAAGTCAGCCCGAAAGAGGTATGCCAGGCAAATCTACAACCTGTACCAATCAACTACAGCCAAACAACCACTTCCGATTTCATTTACGGAGGACGATTACGAAGATGTGATATGGCCACATGAAGACCCGCTCGTTATAAATCCAGTGATAGGGGAGAACAAGATCTGGAAAGTCCTGGTCGATGAAGGGAGTTCGGTCAACATCTTGTATCACCGGACCTATTGCAAAATGAACTTGGGAGGCGAACAACTAGAGCCATGCCATGAAGCACCGCTATACGGCTTCGGTAATCAACCTGTACCGATCGAAGGAACTATAACACTGAACGTCTTATTAGGAAAAGCACCATTCACAACGATGAAAGAAGCGAAATTTTACGTTGTTAGAGTCGACAGCCCGTATAATGGGATCCTAGGAAGACCGGCTTTATCCCTATTCCAAGCTGTGTCATTTATCCCTCACTTGAAATTGAAATTTCCAACCGAACACGGGATAGGAGAAATGAGAGGCGACCAAAAAGCCGCACGAATCATTATGTTGGAAGACCTAGAGAAGGAAAAAGATGTCGAAATGACCGAAGCCGGGAAAAGGAGAAGAAATGAGGCCGAACCAGGAGGCAGTCACCAACTACTGAATATCGAGTTGGAGAAATTTGGAGCCGACCTGTCAAATCCAATAGCCGAACCGGCCGTCGAAACCGAAGAAGTTGAATTGTACGTAGGCCAAGCGGGGAAGATGATTCAGATAGGAAAGAACATGGAGCCAGAACTAAAGGAGAAAGTCATAAAAGTCATTAGGGAATTCCACGATGTATTTGCATGGAGTCCCGAAGACATGCCGGGTTTGGATCCATCGGTAGCCAAACATTGTCTTAACGTCAAAACCGAAGCCCAGCCCGTGAAACAGAAAAAGAGAAATTTCGCAATGGAAAGACAGAAGGTCATTCAGGCCGAAGTCGAAAAATTGCTAGAAGCAAAATTCATTGAAGAGATAGATTACCCAGATTGGTTGGCGAACGTGGTTGTGGTGAAAAAGTCCAACGGCAAATGGCGAATGTGTGTGGACTACACCGACTTAAATAAGCAACCCGGAGAAGATAAAAGCAGTCATCGACATGGAAGCACCGAAGACGATCAGGGACATTCAAAAGCTGACCGGACGACTAGCAGCCCTGAGGAGATTCATTTCCCGATCGGCCGAGAAGGCCTTACCATTCTTTGAAGTGCTTCGGGGGTCCAAGAATTTCGAGTGGGGGCCAAATTGCCAAAAAGCATTCGAAGATGTTAAAGAGTACTTAGTGAAAGCTCCACTCTTAATGAAACCCGACCCGAAAGAAACATTGCAGCTGTATTTGGCTATAAACGACCGAACACTCGGAGCCGTGTTGGTCAAAGAGCATGAAGGGAACCAGCATCCGGTGTTCTATGTCTCTCACATTCTGAAAGATGCAGAAACAAGATATCCGAATGCAGAAAAGTTCGCCTATGGACTGGTAATGGCCGCAAGAAAGTTAAGGCACTATTTCCAGGGAAGGACGATCAAAGTTGTAACCGATCAGCCGTTAAAGAAAATCTTGCAAAGGCCAGAGGCATCGAACAGAGTGGTCGCCTGGGCGATCGAACTGGGGGAGCATGATTTGGAGTATACACCAAGAACTTCGATCAAAGCCCAGGCACTTGCAGATTTTATGGTAGAATGCTCATTCTCTGAACCGAAGGATTTGACCCCCGAAGAACAACTAATTCCGGCTCCAGGAAAATGGAAATTATTCGTTGACGGGTCGGTCGCCAAAGAAAAGTGTGGGGCCGGTTTAATTTTAACAAGCCCAGAAGGATTCGAAATATGCCAAGCTATCAGGTTCACTTTCCTTTTAACGAACAATGAGGCCGAATATGAAGCACTTCTGGCAGGCCTAGATTTGGCGAGAAATTTGGAGGTAAAACACTTAAGAGCATTCAGCGACTCAATGTTGGTGGTAAAACATTTCACGGGAGAGTATGGACAAAAAGATCCCCGAACGAAGGCCTACGCCCTGAAGGTACGAGAAAAATCTCTACTATTTGAATCATTCGAATTAAATCAGGTAGCAAGAGAGAACAACAATCGGGCGGACGCTCTATCAAGGTTAGCCTCGGCAGAAACCCAAAACCTCAACGGGTCAATCTATCTGACCGAAGTAAAGACTCCTTCGATAGACAAAAAGCAATGCATGGAAATCCACCAAGGAACCAATTGGATGACCCCAATCAGAGCATTCCTAGAGAAAGGAATTTTGCCACTCGAACGAAGGGAGGCACAGAAGGTAAAACATCGATCGGCCAATTATACTTTGGTTGGAGGCCGTTTGTTCAGAAGATCAGTGACGCAACCCCTTCTTCGATGTTTAAACAAAGATGAACAGATTTTAGCCCTCGAAACAGTTCACGAGGGAATTTGCGGAGAACACCTAGCAGGAAGGTCTTTGGCCCTCAAAATTCTAAGGCAAGGGTTTTTCTGGCCAAAAATGAAGGAGGACGCGACCGAATATGCCAAAAGATGTGTACAATGCCAGTTATTCAGCACTATACCGAAGCAACCACCCGAAGAAATGTCCTCAGTCCTTAGCCCCATTCCATTTGCTATGTGGGCGGTCGATATTGTGGGTATTTTGCCCACCAGTACCAAACAAGCCAAGTATTGCATTGTGGCGATCGACTACATGACAAAGTGGATAGAAGCTCGACCACTTTCATCCATTACCGAAGAAGCAGCAAAGAAGTTTATGTTAGAACAAGTAATATTACGATTTGGTATCCCTATGGTATGTATATCGGACAACGGAACCCAATTCATCGGAAGCAAATTCAGAAAAATTTTAGCTCAATTCGGGATTCGGCAAAAATTCAGTTCGGTCGGACATCCCCAGGGAAACGGGGCGATCGAAGCTGCGAACAAAATTATTTTCGACGGAATAAAGAAAAGGCTAGGTGAAGCCAAAGGGCTTTGGGCCGAAGAACTACCATGGGTTCTGTGGGCATACCGAACGACACCAAGGTCATCAACAGGAGAAACACCCTTCAAATTGGCTTTCGGAACAGACGCTCTTTTGCCAGTCGAAGTTTGCCTAGAGTCTTATCGGACACAAGTTTTCAACATAGAGACGAACGAATGTGGTCTCCGAGCAAATGTAGACTTGCTTGAAGAAGAAAGGGAAGCAGCTCACCAAAGGAACTTAAGGTACCAACTTCAAGCAGCACAACATTATGATTCGGGAGTGAAAAAGAGATCATTCCGAATCGGAGATTTAGTGCTTCGAGAATTGGCAACATCAATGCCAACAAAACAAGGCAAACTTATGCCCAACTGGGAAGGCCCTTATGTGGTAAGCGAAGTGGTTCGTCCGGGCACTTACAAGTTAGCTCATTCGGACGGCAGCTTGATTAAGAACACATGGCACGCTGCTCGCCTTCGCCGTTTTTACCAGTAAGCTTACTGGAAACATTTTATTATCCTTTTAAATTTGTGGTTTAATGCAAGTTATCTTTTGAATTCCCTAAGTAAGCATCGATTTGTAAAACCATGCGAGACCCACATGATCAATAACAGATTGTTCGCTACATTTTTTCTACATGCCATAATTAAGCAAAATGGACCCATGTTTGGGGCCGACCAAGTAAAACCTGCGCCCCTCTAACTTATTTCTAGTGTTCAAATACATTCTGATTTAAGTTACCAATACTTGACATATCCAAGGTCGGGGCCGACCGAACGAATTTCGGACGTTCACAAAAATGTCCTAGTATTTAAGTGGTTTTTTCACTCATTAAGTTCGGGAGGAAATATTTTAAGAAACCGAACGGAACTTAAATCCTTCACAAAAACCCCTTAAAAACTGGGGGCAGCTAGGTTACGACCGAAGACGCACAACATGCTAGGCTACGACCGAAGATGCATACAAAATGAAAAAATTATGCTAAGGCAATTGAAAGCCGAAGATGCATAAAAAATGAAAAAATTATGCTAAGGCAAATTTAAGGCCGAAGATGCATACAAAATGAAAAAGTTATGCTAAGGCAATTGAAAGCCGAAGAGGCATAAAAAATAAAAAAATTATGCTAAGGCAATTGAAAGCCGAAGAGGCATAAAAAATAGAAAAATTATGCTAAGGCAATTGAAAGCCGAAGAGGCATAAAAAATAGAAAAATTATGCTAAGGCAAATTTAAAGCCAAAGATGCATATAAAATGGAAAAATTATGCTAAGGCAATTGAAAGCCAAGATGCATATAACAATGATGCTAAAGCAAAAACCGAAGATGCATAAGAATGAAAATTATGCTAAGGCAGAAAAAGCTAAAATGCATCAATTTATATCAAGACAAATGTAAAAAGCCCGAAGGCACCAATTCATAAACCAAATGTGAAAATTACAAAGCCCGAAGGCCATAAAATAAAAGCTACTCCATTGAGGGCTCATCAAGCGGCTCATCTTCTCCCGAAGAAATAACTTCAGGGTCATCAGACTTTTCCCTACCCACTGGATCGGTCATACCCATTGCAGTATCAAGCAGTTGGGTATGATCAAAACCAAGTGAATGGGCCTTCACCACAGCATCGTCGTAACCCATCTGATAGCATCGTTCCTCCGTCAAAAGAAGCTGCTTATGCAATTTCCGAGCAGACTTCCTTGATTGCTTCAGCTGGGTGTTCCTCCATTCGATTCGCCTGGAGCTTGTGGCTTTCAGCTTCTCCAACTCATCCTTGAGGGCATCCCTTTCGGACCTTAGAGCCTCAGCCTGGCCAGTGACCCTTTCCAATTCGGTAGAAGAGTTCCGATAGTTTTCCTCGGCTCTGACCGCCCTCACTTCGGTCTCTTCTAACCGTTCGGTCACCACAGCTGACCAGGCAGCGCCCTGAACACAACATGGAAAATGTTAAAAAATTCCCTAAGGCAAGTATGTATATAAGAAGGAAAAGAAACTTACCATAGAGAGAAGGGTCATCATTTCAGTACAAGCTTCCACATTATTCAGCTTGGAAATAGTTGGTCGATCGGCCGGGAGAACGAGGCCACGACACAGATCAGGACCCACGTTCTTTGATGAAGAAGGAGCTGGGACAATAATCTGGTCGGTCTCCAAGACACTCTATTGAGGAGAATACACTTTCAATTCAGTATTCTCCGACCGAGGCCTCTTCTTCGGTCCCACAGGAGTACCCTCCGGGATTGATTCTCTAGGAGGCGAAGAAGTAGGTGGGGTAACAACCAAGCTATTTTCCCCTTGATCAATAGCCAAGGTCTCCACCCCTTCGACCTGCTTATTAGCATTTGCTTCGGCCGCCAGAGCAGCAGCAGCTAGATCGGCCGCCTTCTTCCTTTTCCGTTCCAGAATATCCAATCGAGTTGTCACTATACAAGACAAAGAAAAACATTATACACAGGCTAAAGGCAATAAACAGGAGTTATCATACTTTCGGAAAGATAAAATCGCAGGAAAAAAGAACAAAATGAAGGAACGTTACCATTACCCCAAAGACCGATTAACCAGTCGGCGTCCCTACTATCCGATAATGGTACCTTGTCCATAACAAGGTCACACAGTAATCGGTAGTCATGCTTATCCGCCTCAGTAAGTTCGGGATATACAAACCTCGTGGGATCAACTATCTTCCAAACACCGAACTTTTCCAGCTTCGGTCCGGAGACATAAACCCACTTAATATGGGTCTCCTTATTATTTGAGTTCGTAAATGACCAGTCAGGCCTGCCCACTCGCCGAGCAATGGTGTAAAAACCCTTACTCTTCGGATTCCGGCGAAGCTCGTAATGATGCCAGAAGAGAGACGTCCTTGGAATCACTTTACTGGCCATGCATCTGGCTTGGAAAGTATTTACGTGAATAAAGCTGTTCGGGTCCAGCTGACCGATGGCGATGCCCGACTGCTTCAACACACTCTTTAATATACGCAATATGGGCAATCGGAAGCCACATTTGAACGCCGCTTCGGATATACCCGTAGCAAACCCACCCCCGCAAATAGCCGCGACTTGGGGATTTTGCCAGATCTTGTCATTCTTCCTTGGGGCGAAGAAGTACCATACGTATTTCAATACGCAGTAGGTCGAGCAGAAATGCTCTATATCGTCTTCGGTCAGCTGAGAAGGACGATTGGCGGCCGGATACTCTACGGCATCGCTAAAAGAAGAGGATACCGAAGGATCTGTACCTTCGTTCGACCGGTCCATATCCCTGCATTCGGAAATGTAGAGATTAGCCATGTACTCGAACAAAAAAGAAAAGAAATCGGAAGGAAGAAGAAATCGAGTACAGAGGGCTAGGACCGGCCAAAAAATCCCTACCAACTAATGATAAAGTGATTCGAACCTACGACAGACCGAAGAACACTCAACAGATTCAAACATTCCGAAGGATACATCCCTCCTAAACAATCTATCAAACCCAGAAATCCTAAATATACAAAAAGGACAAAGGGAAGCTAACACTCCCATTTCTTATGCAAAGAATACAGGTAAAATCAAGCGTAAATCCACATATGTGTGTATATAGATACTTACATACAAATGCCTACATATACATTCAAGAACACATATCCAAGAAGGCAAAGAGACGATATACGATTAATTGGAATGAAGAATATAGAGACTTACTGTTTTGAAGATTGCTGATGAGATCGAGTTCCCGGGGATAAAACGCTTGAACGTGAACGTCAACCGGAATCGGAGAATCAAAGGAAAGCGGGGACGAAACGACGGCTCCAATGGTTGCTAAAGCTTTTCTCTAAAAAGACTCTTTTTTTCTCTGAAAATATGAGGCGTACGCGTAAAGGGGTAAAGAAAAGAGATGAGGGGTTAATAAAGGGATTGTGACGGTTGGATGATTGGCGTTTCAAATTCAACGGCTGAGATTGAGGCGTGAATCTTGAGAAAAGGCAGCTGTCAGTCATAAAGGGACACAACTCCCCAAGAAAAGACTCGACCTTGTCCTTCGTTCTCATTATACAGATAATTCAACCGAAGGCCGACTCAGTTTTTTTTTATCGCATTAAAAAATTATTTGGAAGGGCGTCCGAACGAATGTTCCGAAGATGGGCCAAGACATTGACTTTTCTTTGTTAAAAGTAATTTCGGGCGACCCGAAGAGGATTTTCCAAAGAAAGACTTAGGCTTTAGCCTTCGTCCTGAGGATTACTCCGAACGAAGCCTAGGGACATGTTAGAGGTCCAACCTCTTAATGGGCCGAGCCATTAGCCCAACATTAAGCCCAAGGAATGAACAACCTGTTTTCCATTTACAGTCACATGATTGTCACTTTGTCAGTGGCCGACCGTGGCCATGATAAAAGGTTTTTTACCTTTAAACGGTCACATGGTCCATGATCCAAAAGAATATTTGATATTCTGGAAAGCAGATCTACATCTCAATAAACGGCAAGGAGAATAAGTATAAAAGGAGGTAAGATTGTTCATAAAATTCATGACTACACACACAACAACACAAATTCTCTACGTTCAAATTACCTTACAAAAAATCGACTAACTTATTCTCACACCGGAGGTGAATTGGGGGGCTCCACCCTCGCATTCTCTTTCTGCAGGTCCTACCGAACGAAGCCTGGGAGAAAACCGGTCGTAACACATATATTTATTAAATATATTATGTATTGTAAAAAAAAAAAAAACTTAAACATTTATATATATCATATGTATCACACCCATCCATAGTTTCTTCTCTCCATACCTACAATATTTTCCAAATATATTTAATTACAAAAAAAAAACTTGTTCTACAAATTAAATTCATTATACAACAATTTTTAAAAATACTTTATATTGCACTATGATCTAATACGTCTACAACTTAAATTTAAGTGGTTTACACTAAACATTTGTCTATAAACACTACAAGAAAAACTCGATCCTGCAACAGTTTTTGATCGTTGTCTGATCTCCATTTTTTTCGTTGTCTATCCGGCAGTTGTCTGTTTGAAATCAGACAATGGTTATTTACCAGTTGCATAGAAGAAGGTAATACAACAGTTTTAAAATGCTGTTAGAAATTACGTAACACAGCGGTTGTATAATAAGAACCGTTACTGGAAACAAAATAATGCAATTGTTTTCTGACTAATAGACAACAGTTTTAAAACGTTGTTAAACAATACGTAACACGGCAGTTTTATAATGAGAACCTTTACTGGAAACAACATAATGCAATGGTTTTCTGACTAATACACAACAGTTTTTAAACGTTGTTAACAATTACGTAACACAGCGGTTGTTTAACTGGTGTTTGATAGTATCAAAGACGGCGGCTCAATAGACAACACCTGATAGACAACGGTTGAAAAGTGTTGTCTGACTTGGTTCTGCTGTAGTCGGTTTGAACAACGGTTTGTTATTTCACTGGTGTTGTGCCAATGCAAATTAACAACGGTTTATGTACACAAAAAATGATTTTAAATAATGCCCCCAACTAATTAATTAAATAATGAATCAATAAATTTATCAATACAAAAATTTCTTATTGATCTAGCTACAATTTCTATGTAAAAATTGCATACATAGCAATCTCATGTCTCTACAAGTCCTACAAATTATCAATTTCTACAAATTATTCCTACCAACACTTAAAGTCCCCTTTAGTCAAGCCCTTTGCATCCTCATATAGCTAGGTATCCTCCTGAACAAATACTAGATCTTGTGACCTTTTTCGAGGAAATTGAGGCAGTCCCTTGGAACCGGTAAATGAGAAGAAAGGGAGACCTTTGATTAGGGCTGCATTTCCATGTATTTCCTGGATGAGTAGCGACCCTGTAGAAGTCCTCTGCCTCGTACCTTAAACCCAAGAATGCAAGTATACAGTGGTTATTTTTATGCAAAAAAGATGAACCAGTAGAAGATAAATTGTGCAAGTCTAGCACAGTGTAACAATAACTGTAAACATTTTAAGAACGTGTACTGTATAGCCAATTAGACAATCCTTCTCATTTATTTTTTTTGGGTGTTATTTCACTTTGTCTCTCCTAATTCGAAATTTCAGATCATTTTAGTTAACTAATAACCAAATTCTGAACGAATCACTCTGTTCAAGTATTATTCACTGAGATAAATGAGCCAAAAAGTTCTGGGTATTTTCTTCCCTTCATAACAACTTGTGAATACAGGGGACCTCAAGGAGCAATTAACATACGTCTCCTTGCGCACATAAATTAAGCAGACTGAAAATGTTCTACTTACCTTAGATAGAAGCCTTCAAATATAACCCGAGCAGTACCATCTGACAAGCAGTTGAGTGATCAAGACACAGCAGCATCAAAGCAAGCCAAACAATCAACACTTGGTTCATTGGATTTTCTCCAAAGAAATCCAACTCTTTTTGGCAGAATCTCCCAGGATCACCCACAACTATTTCAGGAACTTTATCGGATACAAACACGAATAGCTTCACTTCCCCAATAGATTATATAGCACGTACATGTCAGCAAGGCCAGCCATCATTATTAATATACAACATTAGTAATATATGCAGTTTGCCACATAAATTTCAACCGAATTGAAATAGAGTGTTTCAACAAAAGAAATAAGGTCAAAGCTTACTGCTCTTACATGGTAATAGTGATGATATGGTGTTTCAATTTCACCTTGAATTCAAGATGGTCGAAAGCTTGTTCTTAGCTGCAAATTAAAACAAAAGAAAATGGAAGTAAAAAGTAGTTTAAGGAGGGCATTACAGCTTCTCTCACAAAGGAACGGTCACCTGATCTGATTTAGGTAAGATGCACTGAAGTACATACCAGAGCAATTTCTAATCCACCACCAAATGCAGGTCCATCAATAGCAGCCACGACAGGCTTTCTAGCAGCTAAAACAAGGTGAACCTGTTTAAATGGTTATTGCAGATGCAGTCACTTCAAGAAGACAAAAATTGACATACCAAGGTAAAAAGAAAAAAAATGTTACCTTTATCTGGCTCCTCGTCCGCTATTTTTGGATCAAAATACTCCTGTTAAGTTTCTTTAGGGTATCCGGGTTACGATGCTCTGTCAAAGCTTTCTGGAATGTCTCAATAGCAGGTTCATAGTCCTTGGAGCATTTTTGGCCATTTTCACCAAAGCAGTTCCTTTCCTCGTCAAAGGCTTTGCAACCATCTTGAAGTCTGATCTCAGTTCTCTCCCTCTTTCAACAGCCTTGTCACAATGCACTCCTCGAACTAGTGAAATTAGTTACCAACTGATTAGATGCATATTTTAATAGTACTTTTAACGCTCAACTAAAATAAAAGCTTCACTAATTGCAAACAAAGCTTCAAATTAAACAAACTAAACTATAAAATCTATTCAATTTTCAAGCACATAACACATAAAGAGTGACCTGAAGTAATTTAACTTCATTTTTCAAAGAGTATCCCGTACAAATGGAGTGCTAACTTTAAACATAAATCAACTATGATGAAAAAAGTACACACACGCATAAAGTCTCTCCTAAACAACTAAGAACAAACTCTACAAATCTCGATCTACAACAAATAGAAAAGGATACATAGAGAGGGAAGAGAGAGAGGGAGAGATGCATACAGACATAATTGAGTGAAGCCAATCGAAACAATCGAACCGTAACTAAGAAATCAATTGAATATAAACCAATTGAAATTGAGAAAGCTAGGTTAGTGAAATAAGAGAGATGGAAAAGAGAGAGGGCGTAAGTGATGTTTTTATGAGAAGAGCTAGAGCAAAAGGCGATGAGTTTAGAGAGAGAGTTCGTACTCCGTATGTGTTTAGAATATGTGGTAAAGAGGAAAGTTTGGGGGAGATAAGGGGAGATAAAGGGGGAGAAGGGGGAAATGAAACCCTGAAAATTTTGGTTAAGGGGGGAATTTGTGCGCCCACAACATTTTACATTTTTCAATGTGCTGTTCTATTTTTTTTTAATTTCTTAAATATTTTGGTAAAAATTCTAATTTCATTTTAACTTTATCAAGAATTTATTTAATTTCAAATTTTAAATTTTAAATTTTACATATATGCTAATATGCATGTACTTAAATATAATATTATGATGCAAATAATAAATTTATCTTGTAAAAAATATTATGTACAAAAACATAGTAAAAGTGCTACTTCCTATAACGTGGCACGATCCAGGTTCACTGAATAATTTATTTTAATGATTTTTTCGATAATCGAACCGTACGAATGTTAATAAACATTCATTTTAGTGTTGGACAAAAATAATCGAAAAATAAAAAGGTCGGGTTGTACGAGATTTTAACAAAAAAGTAGTAAAAATGATGCTTCCTATAACGGGGCACGATCTAGATTCATTGAATAATTTTTTTGAATGAATTTTTCGACGATCGCACCGTACGAAAGTTAACAAACACTCATTTTAGTGTTGTGAAAAAATAATTGAAAAATAAAAAGGTGGTTTTGTACAATATTTTAACAAAAACGAAGTAAAAGTGATGCTTCCTATAACGGGGCACGATCCAAATTCACTGAATAATTTTTTTGAAAGATTTCTTCGATGATCGAACCGTACAGATGTTAATAAACACCCATTTTAGTGTTAGGAAAAAATAATCGAAAAATAAAAAGATCGGGTTGTACGAGATTTTAACAAAAACGTAGGAAAAGTGATGTTTCCTATAACGGGGCACGATCCAGATTCACTGAATAATTTTTTTGAATGATTTTTTTGACGATCGAACTGTACGGATGTTAGTAAACACCCATTTTAGTGTCGGGAAAAAATAATCAAAAAATAAAAAGGTTTGGTTGTAGGAGATTTTAGCAAAAATTTAGTAAAAGTGTAGCTTCCGATAATAGGGCACGATCCAGATTCACTGAATAATTTTTTTTAATGATTTCTTCGACGATCGAACCGTACGGATGTTAATAAACACTCATTTTAATGTTGGAAAAAAATAATCGAAAAATAAAAAGGTCGGGTTGTACGAGATTTTAACAAAAACGTAGTAAAAATGATATATGCTTCCTATAACGGGGCACGATCCAGATTCCCACTATAATTTTTTTTGAATGTTTTTTTCGACGATCGAACCGTACGAATATTAGTAAATACTCATTTTAGTGTTAGGAAAAAATAATTGAAAAATAAAAAGGTCGAGTTGTACGAGATTTTAACAAAAACGTATTAGAATTGATATATGCTTCCTATAACGGGGCATGATCCAGATTCACTGAATAATTTTTTTGAATGCTTTTTTCGATGATCGAACCGTACGAATGTTAATAAACACCCATTTCAGTGTTGGGAAAAAATAATCGAAAAATAAAAAGGTCGGGTTGTACGAGATTTTAACAAAAACGTAGGAAAAGTGATGCTTCTTGTAACGGGACTCGATCCAGATTCACTGAATAATGTTTTTGAATGTTTTTTTCGACGATCGAACCGTACGAATGTTAATAAACACTCATTTTAGTGTTGAGAAAAAATAATTGAAAAATAAAAAGGTCGGTTTGTAGATGATTTTAACAAAAACGTAGTAAATTAAAAGTGATGCTTCTTGTAACGGGGCATGATCCAGATTCACTGAATAATTTTTTTGAATGCTTTTTTCGACGATCGAACCGTACAAATGTTAGTAAAAACTCATTTTAGTGTTGGAAAAAAATAATTGAAAAATAAAAAAGTTGGGTTGTACGAGATTTTAACAAAAACGTAGTAAATTAATAGTGCTGGTTTTTGTGACGGGGCACGATCCAGATTCACACTATAATTTTTTTGAATGATTTTTTCGACAATCGAACCGTACAAATGTTAGTAAACACTCATTTTAGTGTTGGCAAAAAATAATCGAAAAAATAAAAAGGTCAAGTTGTACTAGATTTTAACAAAAATGTAGTAGAAGCGATACATGCTTCCTATAACGGGGCACGATCTAGATTCACACTATAATTTTTTAGAATGTTTTTTTCGATGATCGAACCATACTAATGTTAGTAAACACTCATTTTAGTGTTGGAAAAAAATAATCGAAAAATAAAAGGTCGGGTTGTACGAGATTTTAACAAAAACGTAGTAAATTAATATTGCTGCTTCTTGTAACGGGGCACGATCCAAATTTACTGAATAATTTTTCGAATGATTTTTTCAAAGATTGAACCGTACTAATGTTAATAAACACTCATTTTAGTGTTGGGAAAAAATAATCAAAAAATAAAAAGGTCGGGTTTTACGAGATTTTAACAAAAACGTAGTAAAACACGCAAACTGTTATTTAATGATTTAAAAGTGTTAAACATTACACAACATTTTTTATGAAAAGCCATTGTTGTGCTTACTATCACACAACAGTTTTTTATAAGAAAACTGTTGTCTTAATATTTTATAATTTCCCACCAAATCCAATTCAAAATTTTCATTATTTCCCACTAAATTCAATTCAAATTATTTCATTATTCCCACCAAACATTTCATTATTTCCCACCCATTTCAATTCAAATTTTTCAGTAGTTCAGACAACAGTTTTATAAAACCATTAAACAACGGTTATTCTACATTTTATCCTTACTAAACAGACAACAGTTATTCTACCAATGTTTATAACCGTCTTCTAAAGAGGATGTTCAAACACCGGTATTCTGCTCTGTTGTATGATACCCATTTATCTCACAATGCTAATAACCATTGTCTATCAACTTTCCTTCTGACAACGGTATTTGAGACACATTGTCTAATGTTCCATACAACAACACTTCCAATAAACTGTTGTCTAACTTACACCACGGCTTTTTCTAAAAGCATTGTCTGAAGATAATATGAAGTTGTCTACATACAACGGTGTTACACAGTTGTGTTAAATGGTTCCACACAACATATTCACAATAGAACAGTTGTCTGATTTTATCAGAACATACCGCTTAGACAACGGTTTCAAATAACACCAAACACAATTGTCATAGAAAGACTCCGACAACGCTTTTACGAGGACAGACCATTAAATGTTGTTTGTTTTTTCGGGACAACGGGTTTTTGATTAACCGTTGTGTGAAACGTGTTGTATGATTCAGTTTTTCTTGTAGTGAAACCTATTTTTTGAGAGAAAATGACCAAAATAACATTATTTTGGTATTCTACTGCTCAAAATAACAATTGTCGCGCGGATCGTTCTTTTTAACCATGGCTACACACATACACAATATGCATATACTGATAAGCCTAATCCTTTCATAAAAAACATTCCCTTAATTCAATCTTCACTGAATCCGCATAAAAGAAATGCGTGGTTGGTCTAGGGCCACGCAAGTGGAGCAAGTGGAGTAGAAAACTAAAAAAAAAAAATATGTCAGGATATTATACGCATTTTAACAATGCGTGTATGCCTCTTTTCTGATTGAATACGCATTTGTATAATGCGTTTACCTTCTTTTCTTACAGGCCCCGCATCACACATATGCGAATACTAACTAAAAATTAAAAAAAAAAGGCATACGCATATACCAAATGCATATGTAAATGGTTAAAATGGGCAACTTTCCCGACATCAGATCTTTTGGACAAAATTTATTAAAAAAATGTTAAAAAAGACGTTTACCCATTTTTTGATTGGTTCGAAAGTAACATGTATAAAAGATAAGTATTATTAAATTTTAAACAAATAATTGAAAATTATTGAATATAATACTTAGAAATATTTTATATTTTAGCTTTAAATATTATTTAAACGTATTAAATTGAATCAAATAAATAATATATTACAATTATACATTTATATTTTCTATACTAAAAATACAAACAACAATATATATTTTCAATCCTATCATTCACATAATATTATATTTTATTTAAATGTCATCTACTAAAAACAATTATTTAAATATAGCAATAAAACTAAAATATATAAAAAAATAAAATCTTTAGAAAAAACTAAAAAAATATGTATTTTAAATCACTCCCACTTGCATAACATATTTCAAACGAGGCATATACTATATGTTACTAGACAAATAATTCTTCTAAACTTTTAGCCCTTGTTTGGTTGGAGGAGAATAAGGGAGAGAGGGAGGGAAAGGGAGGGGATGGGAGGGATTTCAAGATTAAAATTATGTTTGGTTCAAAATTTGGATGAAATGGGATGGGATGGGATGGGAGGGAAGGGTGAACGGGAGGGAAAGATCATTTTGGAGGTTTTTGTCTCCCCCAATTTGGGGATTTTTGGAGGGAAACATTTGCATTACAAAATTATCCTTATATGTATCTATCTTTACATAATCTTTTTGCATATATTAAGGTTATAAATGTAATTTACACATAAAACCTTCCCCTCTCCTATTGTACCAAACAAAAAATGAATCCCCTCCCCTCCCTTCCCCTCATGTGAACCAAACATAAATATTATTAAAATCATTTCCTTTGCATTCCCTCCTTTCCCCTCCCCTTTCTTCCCCTTTTTTTTCAGAGGTATCTATTACATAGATGAAATATATCGAATACAATATTCGTAGAAAGTGATTTTTCATTCAAAAAAGTTTATTATCTAACCGAAAGGCACGCACGTTGCCTTCAGATATTTAGACAATAGAACCTTTAAGTCCGAAAAGAAAATCACCCGAAAGGGAAAAAAATTACAATTAAAAGTATCAACAAAATAGTGGCCAAACAACGTGAATTCAAGACTATAAAAGAACAAAATCGATCTGATCTTCAGCTAACTCAAAATCTGCTTGCCTGACACCAAATTCTTCTTAACCGCACTTTGTCAACAACCTTGCTTCAAAAAACTGTAGCTCTGTCCATACTCCATCCACCTATTGAAATAAATGAAAAATTTAGTCTAAAAATTAAGTATGTAAAAGACAAGCCATCTAAAATGGTACATTATTGTCTTTTAAAGGCCCAATAAAACCATCAATCATGACCGTCTAAAAATGGTACAAAAATTACTTGGATTTTAGAAGTCAAAAATATCATCAATCATGACCAATAAAATAATAACTACCAAATCTTCATAATTAAAATGCATTAAATGCAATGAAACTACCAATCAAATTGAAACTACCAATCAAACTCAATTTCTCTACAAGAAAAAGAAACTGAAAAATTATTGACTATATTAACGAAACTCAATATTAGACTATCATTAATCATGATTAATGACTAATTAATCATGAATACTTTTGACTACAATAATTTCTGTAATAATCATGAATATTAAAAATGATACAAAACTTAAAATGCTTTTAAAATTCAAAAATTGATATGCCATTTAAACTCAATAAATACAAGTTTAAGCCTAATCAAAATAAGAATCAAATCAAAATCATAAGCACAATCAAGTAAAAAATCTCAATTAAAAAACAAGAATCAATTAGCATTTAATAATAACACTGATTTCAATTTCCTAATTAATGATATTAAACCAAACACAGATTCCGGCGAGTTCCCAGCTCCGGCTACCATAAAACACACCCGATCGACTTACAAACATGCAAACATATATTCATCTCCTTATTCTTGATTAACAGTTAACAATTACAACTCCAAACATTATAAAACGATATCAACCAAACCAAAATTCAAACAAAAACCAACAGAAAAACCGACGATCGAAACAAACAATTCGACCAAGCCCAAAATTCTACGAAAGCTAACTCACAAAAATGTATTCAACTCAATTCTACTCAACCAATTCAACCATAATGTCATTTTCTACTAACAATCGTCATATAAATCAATTCAACTAATGGATTTGAACATTTGATACATATGAATTTGGGGTTGATTGTATGAATTGGGCACTAAAATATTTGGATTTTAAAATACCTATGTCAGAGATGGGGCACCGACAATCGGCGGCGATGAGAAAATGTCGGAGATGAGAGGAGGCAGGGGAGTTTTGTATAAATTCTAGTTTTGTTTATATGATTGTGAATCCCTTCCCCTTTCTTGAACCAAACATATCCTTTAAGTTTTATAAGAACTCGGTAGTATTAATATGATTTTTTTTAATGAAATATTAAATATATTTTTTTTACAAAATGTAAATTTTATACCTTTCCACATTTTAAGCTCTACATGACATATTGACATTAACATATTTCAAACGGGGCATCTATATGCATATATATTGGACTATACATTAGACAAATAAGGAAACTGGTCACCAGCTACAGTTGGATATTTTTAAATATCCAACCAACCCATCTTATACTAGTAAAATGTCCAATTAACGGTCAGGATGAAGTTATACTTACGCTATATAATATAGCGTATACGCTATATAATATAGCGTATACGCTCTATTATATGACGTAATACGCTCTATAATATAGCGTATCGTATATTCCCATTTTACTCTTAATCTGTTCCACTCTATTATATGTCTTAGCCGAGAAGTGGAATGTGTTGGTTTCCGACCTCCAACGCTTCACTAATGAAGTAATTAAAGCCACATCATTTTGCATAACGGTTTTTGGGCTGGTAAACATTTCGTAACCCCAATGTTGTAAAAGATGAATTTGATATGCCTCTAATTTCCATTCATTAAGCAACGAGATACTTTGACGGATTGTAAGGTTATCTCGATGATCACCAACCCATATTCTACTACTTATATGGTTATCTCGGTCGATAAGGAGAGAAGGATCAACCGGACCGCAAAAATCTTCCATCTAAAATTCAATACATATGAAAAACTTTAATGCATACAAAAAAATCCAAACTTAATCCACAATGCAAACTTTAATCCAATAAATTTTAATCCTAATAGTTCGAAAAATATCCACAAATGCGAACCCTAATTCGAAAATTATACACAAATTCGAACCCTAATTCAAAAAATTATCAACAAATTCGAACCCTAATTCGAAAATTATCCACAAATTTGAACCTTAATTCGAAAATTATACACAAATTCGAACCCTAATTAAAAAAATTATCAAAAAATTCGAACCCTAATTCAAAAATTATCCACAAATTCGAACCTTAATTCGACCCTATTCGAAAATTATATACATATACATGCATACATGTACATAAATCTACAATTAGATGATTTTGAAGATATATACATACATACATACATGTACACAAATCTACACACATCTTAACAATTAGATGACATATGGATACAAGAAATAGACACGAAATTACTCATTTTATATGAAGAAATGATGAAATTGATGATGATTTACTTCCGATTCAAGTGAATTTCCACTTTCTGGTGGTTTGAGGATGATTTACTAACTTAATATTTTGTAAAATGATGTATATTGCAACCACAATACGCTATATTATGTTTTGTGTAAAATAAACCCGATTTTGTAAAAAAACCGTTTACGCTATGTTATAGCCAAAATTCGGATAGGGTATTTTCAAGATGGATTTGGGTTAATATCGGGTTATATTTAGGGATTTTATGAATTAATTAGGGTTTTGGTTGGTTTTACAACAATAAGGTCGCGCCCTTCCTTTCATTAGAAGAAGGCGCCCTCTTTGGGTAAATTATACCTGGAATGTTGTTTGAATTATTTTCTTAGGTTTTATTGAAGAATTCCCTCCTGTCGTATCTCAGGAGGGGGATGTCCATCGCAGAAGGCCTCCAGGGATATGCCTGGATATAAGGACCCGTCTTAGACACAAAGGGCATGCCCTAAGGTGGAAAGATGGGGACTTTCTGGTATGTGCTTTGGGAGCTCTGTTCCTGTAGCCAATGGGCGCGCTCTCATTGGGGAACTTCGGAGTAATCCTGCACTTTGCACCCAAAAGCTCTTGATCACCTGTCATGTTATCTGGTGGGTGCTTCTCATTCGGGGGACAGGGATGTGTTCTGCACTTGGGGTAAACCATGGCTATACCTGCGTCCTTGAGATCAAGAAATAGCGATAGCGGATAGGACTAGTCCTCGACGGGGGAAGTTTCCTTATCCGTAAAGTCTTGAGATCTTGGATGAGCCTTGGGCCTTTGTGGTTAGGCCTCATAGTAGAACATTTCGGAAGCGGGACCGTCAATTCAAGCCCATTTGGGTTTCTTGTTCTCCAAGAACTACGTATGGCTTGATCCCTATAAATATCAGGGTACGTAGGCCGATTGGAGGGTTGGAAGTTGAGAGCTCTGAATAGCCACCACTAACCCTATCAATCTCAGCCACCAATTGCAATTGAAAACCACGAACCACCATTTTCTCCGGCAAAGAACCACCGTCTCAGATCTTTTTTCCGGCGAGGTACCTCAAAATTTGTTGTTCCCACATTTCTCCGTCAACAAATTGGCGCTAGAAGGAGGGGAGCCAATCAAGATCTGTATCTTAGGAGGAAAAGATGTCTCACAATCAAGATAGAGGTTCTCATGGAGAAGATGATTACGATTCCGAGGATAATATGGGGGTAACCAAACCCACCATGAAGCCTATGTTCCGGAGGAGATCTCTGTCCCATCACGCCATCATGAAACCCCGGCCACCGTAGGTGGGCAGCCGCCTGTTCTTATCAGTAACGTGGCGTTAATGGAACAATTGTATCGTATGAGAGATGTCATAAATAGTTTTGGGGCAAGATTGAGTTTCGGGGAGGAGGAGCAAGGATCTAGGAGAAAATCTTGGAACATCCCACGAAATCATCACCGAACAGGGAAATCCCCTCAGATCGAGGAAGATTCTCGAAGGAGGGAGGAAAATCAAGAAAGGAGGTTTCAGTTGGTCACTCCTCGAAGGTTAGATTATTCTGATCCTATTATTGAACATCCTAGTGAAGATAATTCTGAGCGCAGGTTGTCGGATCCTCAAGAGAGGGCGCGTGATAAGTGGATTTATATCCACTTGGAACATTCTAAATCGGCTTAAATTGATTGTCTTGGGCTCAAGTTTCTTGTAGTTTTGATGTGTTTTGTTTAGTTATGCAGATTTACAAGGATGTTGATTATGGTGGATGTTTTTGTCGTTTTTGGAGATTTAATTTATTAAAATTCGGATTTATTGGGCTGCACGCGTGAGATTCACTGTTTGGGCCATATCTTGAGTTCTATAAGTCTGTTTTCAGCCCGTAAGCAGTCCACGCGAAGATAACGAGATTCTCTATCATTCTAAGGTGGTCCAGAAGCCCAATTACGTCTGGAACGGCTCTGGAAAACAGAAGAAAAGTCAGCTACGAATTTCCCTTAAAAAACAGAATCAGTTTAGGAAACGTATCTTGCAGAAATTCTATTATAATTCTGTTTTGGTATTTTCTTGCTGGGCAAGATGTCTAGAGCCTATATAAACACATCCAACCCTTGTAAATTGTATTAGGAAGATCATAAAGATTATCATCATTAGGAGTAGAACTATTACATATCAATCACTTAGGTTTATTTGTATATTTTCATACTTTGTTTTTATCATGGTTTCATCAGATCCCATGATGACGAGAGGTTCGATTATGAACTAATCGTTGTCATGGGATTCTAACGGAGTTATTTATGGAGCTTTAGTATCTTGATTGCTTTAAAGATCTATGTGTGATGTATATCTGATATCCTCGTATGGTTGTGCTTATTGAATTTAGATGCGTAGCTAACATCTAATTTGTTAATCTCTTGCTAAACGAGAGTGGATCTTGAGATTTAGAACTTGCCATGCTAGCATAGGATAGGTTGATGTTAATCATCATGATTTGTGGCATGAATAGAGATATTATGCTACCCTATGTGATCTTAGTGGATAACTTGTGCTTCAACCTCTATGTTTTCAAATTCTATAGAGATATAGGGTCTAAACATAATAGGTGCCTATTCATCTTCTATCTCTTTTGTGGATGTATGTGTAGATTGGTACTAGTATACCGAGAGGTAACTTTTACTCTTTTCGTGTTATCCGATCAGATATCATAACCATTGCATATAGTGATTAAAGGCGTCAGATCTAAGCGAAGTATTTAATGAAGTTAGGATTCCATGGTTTTTCTTGCAGACGTAATTAGATTTTAATTCTTGTTAGTTAGTTAATTCTTAGTTTTGTTAATTTGTGTCTTAGTTAATTTAGTTTAATAAACCCAAAATTGTTATTGTCTTAGCAGTGCATAATAACCATACATTGTTGCATAGGCATATTTACTGAATAGAACCATAACTTGATCCCTGTGGGAACGAATTTGGACTTAACCTTATATATTACTTGTGACCACGTACGCTTGCGTGATTTTGCATAACAGCGCGCCCTCATCCTCACCGTTCAGGGCGCACTCCTAGTGAGATTAAGGGATGAAGAGCAGATGGCTAGAGAGAGGAGAGATTTTGCCAGCTTGAAGGAACGCCTTGGAATAAGGCTTAATGATGACGATTTGAGGATGGTGCTCCTCGAGCATCAGAAGAAGAACAAATATTTCAAATCGCGGCCCCATGATCCACACAGCATGCACCCCCTGGCAACAGGTCGAGGCCCCTTGGACATGAGCGAGCCCTTCCACAGAGTCATGATCCACAGCGCGCCCCCTGTTCACAACAGGTCGCAGCCCCTTGGATTTGAACAAGCTCCTCATCGTGGTAACAATGGAAGAAAAGGAAACCGTGATGATGGTGATAGAAGAGTGGAGTTGTATCGAGGAAATGGGCGACCCCGTAATCAGGGCACGCCCTCTGGTGGAAGATCCTCTCATATCCATCAGATTCCCTCAAGCACCTCTAGTGAGTCCAGGTCGAGGACGCACCCTCACTCAGGAGAGCATTACCAGAGAGGTTCTCAAGGGGATCCACAACCTCATGGAAATCCTCAGGGTCGGCAAACTCAAACTCAAACCCAAGAGGAGGTTGTGATTCAACCACAAGCAGGAGCTCAAGGAGGTACTCAGACAGTGGTTCCACCTCCGCCTCCACCTCCGGGGGTGTTCAGACTGTGGCACAACCAAATATCCAGAATATTCCCGGAGCGGGAACTTTCAATGTGGATGATTTAAAGAAGCTTTTAGCCCACTTAGATGGAGGAAGAATATCCGCTATTGCGCAAACATCCTCTCCATTCTTGACTGAAGTCAGGGAGGCACAACTTCCTACTGGGTATAGGTCTATGACTAATGATCTGCGTTTTCATGGAAATGCAGATCCTGTGGAATTTCTGGGACGCTTCGATATTGAGATGGATGTATATCAGGTAACGGAACTAGCTAGATGTCGGTTGTTGGCAGCAACTTTTAGGGAAGGTGCTCAACAATGGTTTCAGAAACTCGGTCCGGGAATAATTACATCTTGGCAGGTGATGAGGAATTTATTCTTGACTAAGTTCTAGGCTGCAGTGAAATATGCCCCTCCAGTTACAACCTTGGCTAATATTAAGCAAAGGGAATGAGGGAGTTTGCAATCTTACTTCAAGAGATTTAATTCAGAGTCTACTTTGGTTAGAGGAGCAACTGATGATACGCTCAACAGTTTTCTAATAGCCGGTTTGTCAATAGGAACTGATTTCTGGAAACACCTTCAAGGACGAGATCCACCTACGTTAGCTGATGTGTTTGCATAGGCAGAGTCTTTCAAGATTGTAGAGCAATCTCTAGCAGATAATCGAAAAACTGATAGTCAGAGCGGCTCTAAGGCAAAGGTAAATAAGATGAAGGATAAATCTCCTAGTTCTACTCGCCGTACGGCGACAGGTGCTAATCGGGTGAATTTAACCAAAGCTGGAAGAAATTGGGGTCCTCCAGATACATATACTTACGATCAAAGGCCAGATAACTATACTCCTTTGGCGGCTTCTATTGAGCACATGTTTGAAGTAAATAAGAACAAAGGGTTCTTCAGGAGACCAGAGCCTCTGACTTCTTGGCAGACTAAAGATAAAAAGAAGTATTGTGAATTCCATGAATCTTCAGGGCATAACACTCATGAGTGCCGTCAGCTCAAGGAAGAGATTGAGGATTTAATCAAGGAAGGAAACTTGACAGAATGGATTGTCAGGGAGGTGAAGAAACACAAGGAGAATCCGGACAGAAGAGATGGAGGGCGCACCCTCCATGGTGATGATAAGCTCGAAGAGAAAAATTTTGTCAAGGAAGGAAGTATTCACACTATCTTTGGAGGACATCACTTGGGGGTGGTAGCAATCATGCTATGGAAAGATATGCCAGGGAATCAAGGTATAGACCTCTTACAAATGTGAATAGCTTGGAGCTAAGGCCACCTAAATTTTTCAAGGGAGAGTGTGCTGATATTACTTTCACCGAAGAAGAAGCTAGGTGGGTACACCATCCTCATAATGATGCTCTGGTAGTAGCAATCCAGATCGGTTCAAAGAATGTACATCGGGTTTTCGTTGATAATGGAAGTTCGGTGAACATTTTATACTACAGAACTTACAAAAAGTTGGGACTCTTGGATAAAGATATGATTCAAGAGAACAGATGGATCTATGGATTTTCAGGTGAGTCAGTGAAAGTCATGGGAGCTATCAAGCTACAGGTAACCCTTAGAGAGGGAGTTCTCTCTATAACCCAAATGGTGGACTTCATGATTCTGAATGTGGAATCATCGCATAATGCTTTGGTAGGACGTCCCATGTTAAAAGAAATGAAGGTTGTAACTTCAATCTACCATCTTGCAATGAAATTTCCAACACCCAATGGTGTGGGGACGGTACGAGGATCTCAACATGATTCTAGAGATTGTTATCACAAGATAATCAAATGGTTTAGGAAACAGCAAGGTGAAGGGCGCACCCTAAGTGAAAGTAATACGGGAGTCATGAGCATTATCCTAGAAGAAGTAAAGGTTCATTATCTTGTCCAAGAACCAGAAGAGGACGCGTCCGTTTATAAGGCACGCCCTGAGGGTAATACTCCGATACTTGGTGACTTGCAGGAAGGAATTCTTGAGGAAATTGAGGAGGATTAAGAGGATGTGATCTCTGTCAATATTAGAGGAGAGCAAGTTGAAGGAAGGCGAATGTTACTTGAAGGCTTGGTGCATGCCCTTATTGAGGAAGACTTCCCTCTTAAAGAGGACGCGCCCTCCAAGGAAGAAGTACCTATTGAAGATCCACGAAGTTTTGATTTTGATCTTGATCCAAGAACACCACAACCAGTAGAGAAGACTGGTCCTGCAGAGGATACGATTTTAATTATGGTGGATGAGAAGGATTTAAATAAGGTTTTAAAGATCGGATCTCAGCTAAATCCCGAGTTGCGTGGAATGCTCACCAACTTTCTGGTTAAATAATCTGGATGTATTTGCTTGGAGTCACGCTGACATGGTAGGCATTGATCCAAAGGTTATGTGTCACCATTTGAACATAGACCCTACCAAGAAGGGAATTCGTCAGAAATGTCGGCCTGTAAGTGGAGAGAAAGCTATAGCATTAAAGGAGGAAGTTGATAGACTTCTGGATGTTGGTTTGATTAGGGAGTCTTATTACCCAGATTGGTTAACAAATCCGGTTCTGGTCAAAAAGCCTAACGGAAAATGGAGGACGTGTGTAGATTTCACTTATTTGAACAAGGCTTGCCTAAAGGATAGTTTTTCTCTTCCTCGAATTGATCAGTTAGTGGATGCTACGGCTGGTCATGCTCTCTTGAGTTTCATGGATGCTTATTCCGGTTACAACCAGATTCTTATGTATGAATCTGATCAGGAGCATACCTCTTTCATCACATATAGAGGGTTGTATTGCTATATTGGAATGCCATTTAGTTTGATCAACACTGGGGCGACCTATTAGAGGCTGGTGAATATGATGTTTAAAGATCTGATCGGGAAGACTATGGAGGTCTATGTGGATGACATTCTTGTAAAATCCTTGAGGGCTGAAGATCATGTAAAGCATTTGGAGCAGATGTTTGAGATTTTGAGAAAGTTCAAAATGAAGCTAAACCCTCAAAAATGTGTCTTCGGGGTGGAGTCCGGGAAGTTTTTGGGGTTTATTGTCAATCATCATGGAATCGAAGCGAATCCAGGGAAGATTCACTAGTACAAAAATGACCTTATACGTCGCCTCTTATACGTCGGTTCTGGCCAAAGGTGACGTATAAAGTAGTTATATACGTCGGTTCCGCCTAAAGGCGACGTATAAGGTCAATTTTACACATTTTTTACGTCGGTTCAAGAAAAAACCGACGTATAAGGTCATATTATACGTCGGTTGAAGAAAACGCGACGTATATAATGCTACTTTATACGTCGGTTGAAGAAAAGACGACGTATATAATGCTACTTTATACGTCGGTTGATAAAAAGGTGACGTATATAATCCTACTTTATACGTCGGTTGAGAAAAGGTGACGTATATGATGATATTATACGTCGCTCTCTTGAGGAAGCACACGGATTGTGCTTCTTTAAATTGCTGTTAGCCATTGGATTAAGCACACAGATTCATTATTATTAGATCTCATCCGTTCATTTTTTTCCCCATTTTAACTCTCTTTTAACAATCTCACAATTATTATTATTATTCAATTTCACAATCTCTCTCTCTCTCGACCGAATTATATCGCGTCTCTCTCTCCCTGCTCGCGTCTCTATCTCCCTTCGCTTCTCTCTCTCTCTCCCGTCTCAATCTCTTTCTCTCCACTCTCTACTCTCTTCCCTCAATCTCTCTCTCTCTCTCTCTCTCTATCTATCTCTCCCAATCTCTCTCTATTTCTCGACCTGAAAGCTGGGCGGAGATGGTGTGGGTGGCGATTGATGGATGAAAGAGGGCGGAGGCGAGAAGGATGGGTGGGCCGGTGGTGAAGGAGATGAGGTGAATTTGGAATTGGGGGTTTTATTTACAATGGGTTTTTGTTGGCGGAAAGGGAATTAAAGGGGGGGCTGTGGGTGGGATTGAAGAAGAAAAGAGGAGGATGAAGGCTGGAGAGGTTGAATGGAGGAGATGTTGGTGATGGGTCTTTGGTTGAAGAAGAAGGATGAACGGAGATGTTGGTGTGCGAGGTGGCTGTTGAACGGAGGAGGAAATGTTGGGCGGTAGAGGGAGAAACAGAGGTGAAGGGTAGGTCGGGAGATGTTGCAGAGATGAGAGGGATGGCTGTGGGTGAGAGCAGTGAAGCGGTGGAGATGGACAAACGGATTTTGCTAAAGTTTCGAGCTTTTCGATTTTTTTGAATTGGCCGGATTTGTATTGTTTGTGTTATTTTTGATTTATTTGATTGGTTTGCAATTCAAAATTGTTATTATATTGGGATCAAATTTGGTTCTGTTCTTGTAGGTGAGGATTTTGCTTAAGTTTTGAGCTTTTCGATTTTGTTGAATTCGATTAGTATTGTTTGTGATGATCGAAGGAAGGTGGCTGTGAAAGTTCTGATTGGTACCTGATTAGTATCTGATTGGTATTGTCTACACCACAGGAACTTAGTCAAACTGATTGGTATCTGCATAGAGGATCATTGTCGATGCCTGGTCTACGAACTTGTTCCTAATGGTAGCGTGGAATCACACTTGCATGGTACATACAAATCTTGATGCATTCCTGATCCTACTCCATAACATTGCTTAAGTTTTTAATACCTCTTTAAAAGATAAAATATACATGATCTGTTTTTTGTGTGTTCAGGAATTGACAAGGAAATTGCTCCTCTTGATTGGTGTGCCCAGAATAAAGATTGCTCTGGGATCAGCTCGAGGTTTATGATCAGGAGTTTCTCATCGTCCTTTTATGGGCGAAGTTGTTCAAGCCTTAAAGCTTGTATGCAATGAGTTTGATGAACTAAAGGAGGATCCTATATTAGGAAACTGCAGTTATGACGACTTCTCTGGTGGCAAGTATAGTAGAGCTTCAAGTGATCTTGTGGAATCCCCGGGATTCACTACCCTGGGTATAATTCCATTTTAGACAATCATAAGATCCCATTGTCAAATTCCAATTCGAAGTATCCATCTGCTGAATTGAAGGACCAGGAATCAGGGTCTATCAAGAGGATCTCTCACTCAACTCCATTAAAAATGTTAATGATTAATGATTAAAAAGGATCTTTAATAATTTTGTTGAATTCGATTTGTTTATCTAATTTGTGTGCGATTAAAGATTGTGATTGAATTGCGATTAAACTTATCAATAGATTGCGATTTTGAATCAATACATGTCCAGGACCAGTAGTGATCAAAAACTCCACATTATCAAAAACTAAAATAAACAAATTATTTTTTTTAAAATTTTTTTGGACCATATACGTCGGTTGTTTAGAAGAACCGACGTAAAAGGGTAACAATATACGTCGGTTGGAAATGAATTGAGAATTATTTTTTTTTAATTTTTTGGACCTTATACGTCGGTTGTTTAAAAGAGCCGACGTAAAAGGTTACTTTATACGTCACCTTTTTAACCGACGTAAAAAGCTCATACTTTATACGTCGCCTGCCCATACGTCGCCATTTAACCGATGTATAAAGCCTTTTTAACCGACGTATAAGGTTTGTTTTGCACTAGTGATTAAAGCTCTATTTGACATGAAATCTCCATCTAGCGTGAAGCAAGTTCAAAGTTTAACAGGGAGGATAGCTGCTCTCAATCGTTTTGTCTCGAAGTCTTCAGATAAGTGTAAGGAGTTCTTCAAGGCAATCAAAGGCGCATCCGGTGACTTTGTGTGGACTCCTGAGTGCGAGGAAGCTTTTCAGAAAATTAAGGAACATTTAGGAAATCCATCACTATTGGCAAAGCCAAATGAGGGAGAAATTCTGATTTTGTATTTAGCTGTGTCAGAATATTCTGTGAGTGTTGTGCTAGTAAAAGAGGAAGTGGATCATCAGTCTCCCATTTATTATGTGAGTAAGCGGTTGTTGGATGCGGAGACTCGCTATACTAGCATGAAGAAAATTGTTTATGCATTGGTCTTGGCAGCAAGGAAGCTACGTCCTTATTTTCAAGCACATAGGGTTGAAGTTCGCATATCTTATCCGTTGAGGGTAGTTCTTCATAAATTGGAAGCTTCAGGAAGGATGTTGAAATAGGCCATTGAGTTAAGCAAGTTTGATTTGGAATACACTCCTAGGACTGCCATCGAGGGTCAAGCTTTAGCTGATTTTATCGTGGAATTTGATTCAGAAAATGAAGAAAAAGCACTTGTGTTGATGGAACCCGAAGTTATCAAGAGGGCGCACCCTCTTGAAGATGTTCCCCAATCTTGGTGGAAGTTGCATGTTGATGGGGCGGTAAATAATGGAGGAGCTGGTGTAGGCATAGTTCTGGTTACTCTCGAAGGAAATCAGCTCATGGGTGCAATCCATTTCAAGTTTACGGCGACGAACAATGATGCGGAATACGAAGCATTAATTAACGGGTTGAAGATGGCTTTGGAAATGAAAGTAGTAAACTTAATTATGTTAAGTGATTCTGAATTGGTAGTGGGACAAGTTAAAGGTGGATTTCAATGTAGAGGTCCAAGGACGGAACTTTACATGAAGTGTGCTCAACGCTTGATCCAGCAGTTTTGTGAAGTGAGATTAGATTGTATTCCTAGGGATGAGAATTGCAATGCAGATGTTCTAGCCAAGTTGGGATCTCAGAAGGATGCCATGTTGTTGGGAACAGTTCCCCTACAGATTCAAGAAGTGCCTAGTATTCCGGAGGTAGAAGTCATGTAAGTAGAAAACACTCCTCAAGTTACTTGGATGACTCCATGTCAAGAGTATGTTCGTAAATGAACTCTACCTGTAGATAAAGTCGAAGCGAGGCGACTCCGGTATCAAGCAACTAGATTTGTGGAGTATGATGGAATTCTGTATAAGAGAGGTTTCAACCAACCACTTCTCAAATGCATAGATGGAGATGAATGTGACTACATCCTTAGGGAAGTTCATGAGGGAATTTGTGGCAATCACTCGGGGGGTGTTCATTGGCAATGAAGGTGTTGAGACAAGGTTAATACTGGCCTACTATGAAAAAGGATGCTTATGAATTTGCAAAAGCTGTGATAGATGTCAAAGGTTTGCCAATTATTCAAATAGTCCGGCGACTACCTTGACTTCTATGATGAGTCCATGGCCGTTTGCTATGTGGGGAATTGATCTCATTGGAGAACTCCCCAAGGCTAAAGGAAGTGTTAAGTATGTAGTGGTTGCTGTTGATTATTTCACTAAGTGGGCAGAGGCCATGCCTTTGGCCACTATCACCGCAAAGAAAATCAGAGATTTTGTGTTCAACTCCATTGTGTGCAGGTTTGGGATTCCATATAAGCTTGTGTCAGATAATGGGAAACAGTTTGATAGCAAAGAGTTGCAGAAGCTATGTGATGACTGGGGAATAAAAAAGGAGTTTGCTGTTGTTTATCATCCTCAAAGCAATGGGCAGACGGAAGCAATTAACAAAATTATGTTTGTTGTTGAAGGCAAAGTTAGAAGAAAGCAAGGGTAATTGGCCCGAGGAGCTCCCCATGGTTCTGTGGTCATATAACACAACTCCAAGGTCCACAACTGGTGAATCTCCTTTTATGTTATCTTATGGGTGTGAATCAATGGTTCCTGTGGAGATTGGAGCAGGTTCGTTCCGTAAGGATTTTTATGACGAAGAGGCAAACAAGGTAAATCAAAGGCTGAATCTTGATTTGTTGGAAGAGGCGCGGGTCAACTCACAGCTACGTTTGGTGACTTATCAACAAAAATCTGCAAGGTACTATAACAAGAAGGTGAAGATTCAGTGTTTCAAGGTAGGAGATTTGGTTCTTCGAAAGGTAATGCCAAATACTAGAGTTGCGGCTCATGGTGTTTTTGGTCCAAACTGGGAAGGACCTTACAAGATTAAGTCCATTATTTGGGAAGACACTTATCATCTGGAAGACTTAGATGGCAACACAATCCCAAGAGGATGGAATGCGGAGCATTTGAGGAAGTATTATCAGTAGGGTGCGGCTTTGGCCCCCTATTTTGTGAAGGCTTATATTAGAATTATAGACTAGTATAAATAATTATTCTCCTAGTCTAGGGGGTAGTGCATGTACGCCTTCCTTAGTTCTAGTCGAGACTTGTTTTGTTTTTTCACACTGTTCAATAATTGTTCTCCTTAGCCAGGGGGTAGTATCTCTAAAAGCCTGTTCCTCAATAGAGGTCGCGTCCTGTTTTAAGTTAGGACGCGCCCTTACAATGCATGGAAGAGTCATCTTGAATGCATTTTATCACATGTTACTATTCAGAAGAATTTTACAATACTTGGTAAAAAATTCCTGAATACTCAAGAGGTCGCGCCCTCACACTAGGGCACGTCTAATGTTTAAAGGTAAAAGGTTCGAGATAAAATTGGTGTAGCAAAAAACAAGCATGGAAAAAATGAAAATCATAAAAAGGCATTAAAAGTTATGAAAAGCATTCAGAATACACGTTGCAAGGTTTTATAGAGGGCCTGCACCTCAGAAAATTCAAAATAGTATTAAATTCGAAAGATTCAGAATAAATATTCAAGGCCCATCCTTTGATGGGGACGCGCCCTTAGTAGGAGATAAGCTTTTCGGAGGAGACGCATCCTTAGAAGGGGACACAGCAGTCTCAACATTGTCAGTGTGAGGAGACTTAACTGGAGAAGTGTTAAGGTTGTCCTCTTGTTCCTCGACAGGAGTAGGGATTTTGTCCTCGGGAGCAGGGGTTCCCTCCAGGGACGCGTCCTCATCAACCTCTAGTTGCTCAAAACCAAGGGTAATTCTTTTGGCCCTAATATCTTCAGCTTCATCAGCTTTGAATTTTTCAATCCAGTCAACGGTTTCTTGTCCAAATTTGGAGAAGTCATATTCAGGATCCACGGCTAGAAAACCAGATGCATAGTTGCGGAAACCCCTAGAGAAAGATTCCTTCTGTAGAGTTTTCTTTTCGTTAGCCAACCCATTTTCCTTGTCTTCCACAAGAGCATCTTTTTCCAGTTTAAGTGAAGAGTTAGTTGCAGTAAGGTTATCAATTGATTCAGCCATAGATTTATGTTGGTCTTTGGCGAGAGACTGCGCGTTGTCGAGATTTGAAATTTGAGCATCCTTTGCATCCCTTAATTTTTTGAACTGCTCATCTTTACCCTTCAACTGTTTAGACATTTGCTTATTCTCAATTTCAAGCTCCGAAAGGCGCGTCCTCATCTTCTGGTTCAACTCTTTAACATGGTTGGCATGGAAGTGGAGTTGAGCGGCTGAGGAAATTAAAGCATTCTCGATTTGTTCATCAGTACGAGAGGACCAACCCATAACCTCTTCTTCTGTAAAAATTTAGAGGATGCAGCCCCAAGAAATGTCTGCACAGTAGGATCTGTAAGGTCAACAATTTTAGGACGCTTTGAAGATGCGTCCTCTTTGGCTTGATCATTGACAATTTTTCTTTTGGGTGGTGACTTGGTCACAGGTGGCATTTTCTTCGTATGAGGAGGACGCGCCCTTGTAGGTTTGACGGATAAGGATTTTTCCATGTTGATCCCAAAACCTTTCGGGAGGTCAGCCATACCTGAAGAAGCGAAAGAAGTAATTAGTGCAAGCCTTTGATAAACTAAAGTAAAAAAAACAGGAAAATGAAAGTATTATTATTCAAATCTACCAGTATCTAAAGACGCGCCCTCACTTGGAGCCGCGTCTTCGTTAAAAGAAAAACTTTGACCATCAGGAATATTCTCTTCCCCTTCTTCTAAATCTTCAATCATGGTTGACTTTATGGGGATACCATTTCTAAAGCGTTGAAAGGTAATAATTGAACCTACTTCTTTGGATAAAAGTCCAACCTTCTTCAAATTGGCCTCGGTTACCAGAATACCCACGTCAAAACTTCCCGGAGGGAGATTGAGAATAGCTCGGGCACGCTCTGAGGGCGCGCCCACTAATTCATCAATTATTCTGCGAACTGAGTATATGTAAACAAAGTTAAGTATTTGAAAGTAAGAATCAAGATAAGAAAAGACAAGAACACGTCCTTACTTGGGTCAAGGTTAAATGTGACTTTCACTCTGTATACATTCCAAAGGTAGAAGAAGGGTTCTTTCCATTTCTTTAAATTGCTGATTTTTCCCTCGAAAAACCCTTTTTTATTATGTTTCTTATTCACCACCAAATAAAAGTAGCCTTTGCCTGTTTTTCGAATGCTGAAAAAATAGCTGAATTCCTCCATGGTGGGCATCCCAAGGTTAACATTATGGTAAAGGATGAAGAGTGCAGCTGCAAGGGTGTAGCTATTCGGTGATAATTGGACAGGTGCTATATCATACCATTCGATAATATTTCGATAATATGGATGTAAAGGCGCGCCCACTCCAAGGGCGACTAGTTTGGGAGTCAAAACCATTCGTGGGATCCTAAAATCTCCGCCATAATTAAAAATGTGAGGACGCATCGTGAACGGAGGGTGCCCCCAAACACCATCCATGTTATAATACTTCATTCACCATTTGATTTCATCAACAGAAGCAATACTAGACATACCAACACAATCTACCTTTTGTGCTTCATTCTTTAGTTTGTTCTTTTCAGTCTCGGACAACTCCTCATTATGTTTACTCCAGTCCAAGTCCTTTTCACTTCTTTTGATTGGAGGATGAATGTATGGAATTGGAGATAAAATAAGAGAATAGGTCTGCTGTGAGTCATTTTCGTCAGAAGACGCGTCCTCTGAGTTGGACTCGCCTTCGTGAGAAGCATTGTCATTAGTGTCATTCTCGTTAGAAGATATGACTTCATTTTCCTTTTGTGAAGGAGAGGAACGTTCGGTTTCTATGTCATCCGTCCAATCTTCAACGATGGATCTGAAGGTAGAAGATGAGGGTTTTTTTGTAAATTCTTGGGAGTTAGTTTTGGTTTGAATAGGGATATGATCGAGAGAGTCGAAGGAATCAGTTGGGGAATTTGACATCTTTTTGGAAAAGCTATTCAGAAGGTATGTTTTATCTTCAGGAGAAATAAATGAAAAAGAGGTTTGGGGTACTCTGAAGGAAATAAGATAGAGGGAGGAGAGTAAGTTCCGTTACGTCTGTTAAAATCTTTAAAGGGATGGTATGGAGAGGACGCGCCCTCGTTCTCTAGCTGAAAAACATATGTACAAAAGTGTGAAGGCGCGTCCTGAGTAAAAAAATGGGAAAATATCTAGTGTTTCTAATTAAACCATGTGTTATTCAAGTCCTAGGAAACGAAGGCGTGTCTATTAATCCTTTACAAAGAATTATCCTAACAAGTTAATGGTCTACAAACAATTTATTCTATCATAGTTTTGGGGAAAATGGATCGAAGACATATACATACATATATATATATATACACAGGAGATGAAGAACACGACAGTACAAGACAAAGAAATCACAAATGCTAGCAGAAAACATGGTAAAAGCTTAAAATAAATACACAAAAATGTACCTTGGAAGTTTTCGAACAAGGTTTGCGGAAAACAAGTACTAAATACGGCTGATTTGATCGGTTTCTCGCCGGAGAAGAAAAATATCGCTAGTTGGGAGTTTTTGGGGAATAGAGAGAGAATAAAAGGTAAAAATGAAGAAGGTGGGTTGATATTTATAGGAGAAGAAAAGAGAAGTGGGTGACAGCTGTTACGTAAAGTGAAACAATTCGGATTCTTGAGATATGTTTTTCGCTTAAGGCGCGGCCTACCAAAAATTGCAAATGACAGTTCTCTGGTTTTATAATACAATCAGAATTGGAGTAGTCAAGAGTGGAATCTTGCATATATAAATGAAGGTGTGGCCTTCAAATCTATTTTTAACGATAACTTTGGGAATGTGCCTTGAAAAGAAAAATGAGTTATTAGGAGAATTTTGGATTCCTGGAGAAGAATTCCATACTTAATTTTCAATTTTATATGGAATTGGAGGGTAGTTGTTATAGCCAAAATTCGGATCGGGTATTTTCAAGATGGATTTGGGTTAATATCGGGTTATATTTAGGGATTTTAGGAATTAATTAGGGTTTTGGTTGGTTTTACAACAATAAGGTCGCGCCCTTCCTTTCATTAGAAGAAGGCGCGCCCTCTTTGGGTGAATTATACCTGGAATGTTGTTTGAATTATTTTCTTAGGTTTTATTGAAGAATTCCCTCCTGTCGTATCTTAGGAGGGGGATGTCCGTCGTAGAAGGCCTTCATGGGTATGCCTGGATATAAGGACCCGTCTTAGATACAAAGGGCACGCCCTAAGGTGGAAAGATGGGGACTTTCTGGTGTGTGCTTTGGGAGCTCTGTTCTTGTAGCCAATGGGCGCGCTCTCATTGGGGAACTTCGGAGTAATCCTGCATTTTGCACCCAAAGGCTCTGGATCACCTGTCTTGTTATATGGTGGGTACTTCTCATTCGGGGGACAGGGATGTGTTCTGCACTTGGGGTAAACCATGGCTATACCTATATTCTTATCCGTGAAGTCTTGAGATCTTGGATGAGCCTTGGGCCTTTGTGGTTAGGCCTCATAGTAGAACATTCCGGAAAGCTGGACCGTCAATACAAGCCCATTTGGGTTTCTTGTTCTCCAAGAACTATGTATGGCTTGATCCCTATAAATATCAGGGTACGTAGGCCGATTGGAGGGTTGGAAGTTGAGAGCTCTAAATTGCCACCACTAACCCTATCAATATCAGCCACCAATTGCAATCGACAACCACGAACCACCGTTTTCTCCGGCAAAGAACCACCGTCTTAGATCTTTTTTCCGGCGACGTAACTCAAAATTTGTTGTTCCCAAATTTCTCCGTCAACACGCTATATAGTATAGCGTCTTACGCTATATTATATAGCGTAAGTTTAAAACGGCAAGTGGAAGCACGTGGCAGATTTAGGGATAAAAAGGTAAAAAGGCTTACGTTGTATAATATAGCGTACTACGCTATATAATATAGCGTATACTTTTAAATCCCAGCCGTCCATATTTTTAGTGGATGGTTATAGATGGGTTGGATCAATATTCAAAAATATCCAACTGTGGCTCTTTCAAATTTCAAAGTTTCGGAAGAACTCAGTTGCATGAAATCAATTTTGTACATGTGTTTATCTTAGTTGAAAAAGGCCCCCAATATCACAATTTTGAAGTAAATGGCCCCCAATATCACAACTCAAAAACTTGGCCCCAAATATCACTCCAAAACACTGTTGCGTCTAGCGTTTTAATTTTTTTTTAGTAAAAACGCTACTTCGTGTAGCGTTTTAAATTTTTTTTTTTTTTTAAAACGCTACTGCGTTTAGCGTTTTGGGCGGAGGGAGATTTTTTTTAAAAAAAAACGCTACATCGTATTGTGTTTTAGGGTGAAAACGCTAGATAGAACATTGTTTTCAAAAAGTGAACGCCACTTTATGTTGCGTTTTATGCTGGAAACGTGACTTTAAATAGCGTTTTCAGTTTAAAAAAAAAATAAAAATCCTAAACGCTAGACGCTTTAGCGTTTTGAGGAAAAAAAGAAAACGCTTGTTATGAAGTGATATTGGGGCCAAGTTTTTGAGATGTGATATTATGTGCCATTTCCTTTTAAATTGGGGTAAAATGGCTAATACATCACCAAGTTGACCTAAAACTTGCAACTGGGTCACCAAGTTAAAAAAACTTTCAATCGCATCATAAAGTTACAATTAGCTTGCAATCACAGTACTAAGTTGAAAGAAATTTGCACAACCGCTAAATTATGTTGACTTTTAACGGTTTCCGTTAAAAGACAACACATTTTCAGTTAGGTCACTGACTGAAAAATAAACTTTCAATTAGGTCACTGAACGTTAAAAAAAAATCAAAAAAATTATATGAATTTAAGTATAAAATTCTGAAATTAAAATTATATGATATTTTCAGAAAAAAATTGTAAAAAAAATTTAAATTTTTTAATTCGTGCAAATTTATACGCATATCTTAAAAATTTATCAACTTTAAATTCAAAATTTCAAAAATTTAGAAAATTTCAAAAATTTATCAACTTTAAATTCAAAATTTTAAAAAAATTCGAAAATTTCGAAAATTTCAAAAATTTCAATTAGTTAAAGCGGTATATACAAATTACATTTAATTAAAGTGTATTTTTTTGGAAAAATGTAAACATTTTAATTGGCATACGTATATCATTATCATTATCTTTTCGTTCACTTGTATTTATTCATAAGCATACGTATTGAATTGGCATGCATAATTTAAAATTTTATTCAAGAAAAATCATTCGGAAATTTTTTTAAAATTTAATTAGTTAAAATTAATTTTGGCTAGTTACCTAATTGAAAATTGTTATCAAGTTCAGTGACCTACTTGCAAGTTTCGTTCTACCAAGTTAATACTTCCGTTAGGGTTTTTAACGGAATTGACGGCAATGACCAATTTGCAAGTTTTTAAGTATTTCATGAGTTGACTGAAAGTTTTTTTAACTTGGTGACCCAGTTGCAAGTTTTGGGTCAACTTGGTGATGTATTAGCCATTTTACCCTTTTAAATTGTAATATTTGGGGCCAACACCCATCTTAATTTTAACAAACTGGTTGTGCTTAAAACTAAGCATTCTGAATTTCTGCACGAAGTGCACGCCAAGTCTACAAAGTACAAACCTATGAATGTTAAAATTATACTACAAGTCAGATTACAGGTAAACGATGCGTTTGGGACGGTGGTTGGGGCATTTGAATTCTGAAAGATAGCCGTGATTCTTTCGAGTCCACCCTAACTTGCTAATATGTTGAGTACTCAACAAGTACGAAATTAATTACTCCCTCTATTTTATTCAATAGTTTACCTTTGGGTACCAATTTCCGGCACAGATTTTAAGGTACATTTTAACAATAGTTCTATTACTTATTTTTGATATTTTTTTTGTATAAAAATAGGATTGTTTTATTTTTATACAAAAAAAATACCAAAAATAAATTATTTAACTATCCTTAAAATACACCTTAAAATGTGTGTCAAATACGTAGTTTTTTATGTAAAGAAATGGAAAAGACGGAGGGAGTAATTAATTAGTAGTTTATTACACAATTGAATTATATGAAGTAGTGACATCGAAGAAGACGGTTAATAATTTACTTATTACAACTTGTTTTTTCTTAACTACATTGTTCTTAAACAAATAAATTATGAACCTGGACCTTACCAATAAATAATATAATGTTACAAGTAAATACGTACATCTATAATGCGGGAGTCAAATTAATTGTTTTTATTACAAATTTTTTTTATATTTGTTTTCAACAATTACAAGTCAATATTTATAATTTAGTGTTATCCAAGTTAATATCTATAATAGTATAGTTAAAATAATTAATTCATTGTGAGCGAGACAGGATATTGAAGTTGGTCATAATTTCATAAAAAAGATTGTTAAATTTATCAAAATTTGTTAGGAGCATGAAATAAGTTTATTTCATTTTTGGGTTAATTATCAAAATTTTAAATTTTATGGTAATTGATTAATTTATATTTTTTATCATACTAGCTTATAACCCATGCAATAACTATATATATATATTCCATGAAGAACACCTTATGAACACTTTAAAAAAAAAATTCGGGTGAACCACGTGGCGGTGCCACATCAGCATGCCACGTGGTAGGTGCTGACGTGATAGTGCCACGTGACAGACACTGTTCACCTTTTTTTTTTTTTTTTTGGAAATTTGGTATGTGAGGGTGCATTTTAATTGTGTGGGTCCCTCTGATCGGGGCCATTAGATCATAATTGATTCAATGGTTTAGATTGATTCTCTGGTATTCTTTATTATTTTTTATATAAGGGTGTTTTTTATGGAGCAATGACCAATATATATATATATATATATATATATATATATATATATATATATATATATATATATATATATAGGGTTGGTGTTAGGTCCAAATGTGTTGTAGAGGGGGGGTGAATACAACTTTTCGAATATGAGAAGCAATAAATACGATGCAATAAATGAACACGCAGATTCAAGGAATATATTTCTTATATATAACTTGAAATGGTTGCTACAACATTCATTACAAAGTATAACAGAAGTTGAGAGAGAAGTGAATGATTCTAAGCTCTGTGAATGTACTCTCTCTCTTTTTCTTGTGTTTTCTCAATTATATCTCTCTTAAATAAACATCACACAAGTACTTCTATTTATACTACATGTAATCTATGTCCTGTAGCCTTCAAAGACTAAGATATACGTGGCCCAATGATGTCCACATAAATCTTGCCTTATCTTAAAAGCTTGGAAATCTGCCAATCAGAAGATGCCATGTGTCATGTTGAAGCTGCACTCTAAGTAGAACTTCTACTTGAGAATTTCTACTTAGCCATCTCGAATTTCTAAGTAGAACTTCTACTTAGAAATATTCTACTTGGTCATCTAGAATATTTAGTACTTAGAAAATATTCTGGTCTTCAACTTGAAACTTCAATGCACATCTTGAACTTGTGATATCTTCATGTCTTCTTTATTCTTCAACAAGCTCTTGAACATGGATCTTTATTACTGACATAAACTTGCTATCAATGTCTTGACACTTGATGCACTGGTCTGGTTCATAAGTGACTAGTCTTGATAGTGTTTCTGCTTCTCGAATAAATTACCATATTCACTTAGTAACTTGGCTTTCCAATGTTCGCTTTCCTTCTTGTTCACTTGAAATCAATTGGTCTTGTTGATACTGATAGTTATGATCTTGATTCTCGATTTCTCAAATCACTGAGGCATGAACAACTTTGACTTGAACTTCTCTCAATGATTTCTCTTGGCTTGATCATAGTTAACATGTTCAATTGTATCAATTACCTTGTCTTCATATAGTGTTGATTTCTTGTGACTTCTTGTTCTTGATTGTCTTCTGGTTAAGTATCTTTTCCTTTAATTGAGTTACATTAGTTATAGTGTTACAAGTTTATGCACTCTGCCTTTCAATCTCCCCCTATTTGATTGTCTAACAATGACATTCAAATTAATGAAGGATAACTCAACTAAACAATGAGACGAGAAAAGATAATTAACATTACAGTCTTGAATAATATATAATTGAAAAGTACTTGAAAACAATACAAAGAACTTAAACTAGAAACAGAATTCGAACTTTGAATTAAAGATCATTTGAGTGATTCCTATCACCTGGATTATTTCATACCTTTTAGTCAAACTTATATCACCTTATTGGATTCACTCTAAGGTGAATTTTCCTCAAGTGAGTTAAAGCAACCGAAAGACATGAAGTTTTTCCAACTTCAAGTTCACACCACTCTGACCTTTAACCCTAATTCCGTTTCCTCTTCCTAGCTTCAGCAGCTTGGTCTTTCTCTTCTTTCTGCCTTCTGTGCTTCTCCTTCTGCTGCTGTTGTTTCTTATATACTGGATCACGAAGCTGCGTCCACCTAGCATTCAACAAACTTACTGCTTCCATTTCTAGAGGATTCTTGGGCTCTGGGTAAGGATGTTTGAAAAGCCTTCTGAGTTTGTCCACCTCCTGAGTAGTCCTGATCTTTGGAATGTCCTCAAAGTTCTTCATTATAAGCTGAGGTTTCCAATGAGCTTTATCAGCTTTAAACTGACAATAGATCATTTTGGGATAGCCCTTGACACGGTTAGTATTGTGGATACTAGCCGCATCTTTCTCCATTCGCTTCTTTTCCACTACTACTTCAGACAGGTAACTCACGAGTCTCTGCTTTTCTTCCACATACTTAACTTCCACTTCGTCCCACTTGAACACATATAATACTCTCTCCAGAAATGCAGCATCTTGAGTCTGTAGCAGCCAATTTCTACTCATATGCAAGATTGTTTTATTCTGGTCTGCATCTATGAATACTAAGGCATCAGCTGTATCATCAACATAAGAGTGTATCCAGTATACACTATCTCTTCCTGGAACGCCAACTGTCTCCCTTATCTCTCCTTGTTCCAGTGCTCCAGAAGGAAGAGTCAGAGCTTCATCTACATTCTTCATTACTTGAAGAATATTCCATTTCTTCTCTATCAGCTCCGACTCAATCTTCACGTTATCGAGAGGGTTTGGAGCAATGATATCACACTTCCACACCTCATTGCTCTGCATGAATATGACTCTTTCAATGATCTTCACTGATTTATCTTTAAGCTCAGAAGCGAATCCCTTACTCATCATTTGTCTACAGACGGCTTTAAGAGATTCCACTGAAAGTTCCATTAAATCCTTTTCCTCCATGCTAACCCTCTTCATTTTCTTGTCAACTACCATCCGGACAACATTAGGATATGCTGAGAATTCTGGACCCTTGTCCTCTGCTAGCTGCATTAACTGATCCCTATACAGAATGCTTAGCTTCTCAGATTGAGAGTATTGAATTTTTGTTGCTAGCAAGAACAACTCTGACGCAGATCTTCTCGTTATGAATTGGTCATCCACATATAGGAAAGACATTGGGACTCCTTCTACCAAAGACAATATAACCTGCCACTCCTTAAGCGTTGCATTATATCCAACCCTGACTTTAGAAATTAATCTTTTCAATGCACTTATGTAGTCCACAGCCATTGGATTCTGCAAATTCAGGTTGTAGAACAGATCATCTGCCTCCTTGTTATGAACTCCTTTTGCACAGGGTCCCATAAATATCTTCCTTGCTTCATCCCACTTCTGCCCTATCCTTTTCTTGTCCAGATCAACTTGAGGATCAGCTAGCCTTGCAAGCTCATAATCGTACTGCTTCCCTTGTAGCTCCACTTTCTTTTCTAGAAACGCAGCACTTTCTTGCATCATCTTCATTTTAAAGAACTCAGCTTGTTCCAAGGCTAACCGTTGAGACTTAAGGGTTTCCTCATCAACAGTAACTTCTTCAGGCATTCCGAAAGACATCCCAGTACCTCCACCTTGATCCTTCAAAGATCTCTTTATAGCATGTTCCAAAGGTACGTCTTCCATATCAGAATCTGAGTCATGTGCCTTCTGTACTGTTTCCTGATGACTCAGGTCAACGAATGGCTCATCTTGCTCAACCGCTATTGCCTTACCCTTTCTCCTCCTCAGAGCCTCTTCATCAATAGACGGCTCAATTTCTATTTCCTTGACAAGATCAGCATGTTCTTCAATTTCTTCGATATGAACTGCCTGCTGTCTCGTCTCCTTTCCACTCTCCCCCTTAGGTGAGTTATCCTGAACTCCACCTTGATCTTCAGATCCACCAGCTGCATAAGAACCTCCAAAACCAGAACCATAGGCTCCCGCTCCACTAGTACCACCTGCACCAGCATCGGGGGGAGGTTGTTGCGGCTCGAAACACTCCGGGGGCACAAAATTTCTGATTGCGAACATCACTCTACTGATCTCCACAGCCATTGTATCCATTGTAGTCTCCATTGCTCCCATTCTCTCATTCAGAGTGTTTCCCAAGACACCACCAGCATGGCCCAAGTCATTAACCTTGTTTGTCAAAACATTAAACGCTGTAGCTTGACTTGCCATTCGTGCTGCGTAGTCATCAAGAGCCCTTTGATTGTTTCCAATGTTAATCCCTAACTGCCCCATAGAAGTCATACGTGTATCAAGATTTTCAATGTTAAGGGACGGTGTTTGGTTTAGGTGACCTCGCTCTAATACTCGTTCTGTTAGTATTTGGCGCTCGGTTTCGGGCCTTAAAAATGAAGGTCCCTCTCTCCCTAACCTCTCACACACACTCCCTGTCTCACGCTCGTGTATGTCTTCAATGAGTGATCCAAAATATGAAGCAGTACCTGCAAAAACTGGATAAGAAATATAATTGGCAGTTATGGGATCAATTTCTGTTGTTTCCTGAGTTGGAATCTCAGGCTGAGAGGCTGCAAAGTGTTCTTGTACAACATCAGAACCGATCCTCTTTGCAGCATCAGTACGTACCGGTGAAGGTACGGCTGAAGCTTTTAAAGCTTCATGTCCTTTTGAAGAAACAGTATCTTCAAGAGGTACATAATCCTCATCAAAATCCCTATGTGCAGATTGTTCAAGGGGAGAACCACTCTCGTGAGGTGGAGTGGTTGCGTGTGACATACTAGGGTTTGACTGAGGTTTAGAAGTAGCAGCATGAGAAAATTTGGCTTTTTTTCGAGTAAGAGGCTGCTCTTCGGGGTCACTCGCCTCATCATATCCTACATTTACATGTGCTGGCTGTCTGGATTCCGGTGACAGGGGTGAACGAGAATAAGAATGTATGACAGACTCAGAAATATGGCTCTCACCCTGGGATAGATCCTGCGGGCTAGCAGTCTCTTGGGTTCCGGAATCAGATACATAGGAAGAGGAATGAGTAGTATGCAAAGAGAGATTACCTGATTCATTACCTTGTTCGTCATCGCTCTGCTCATCAGGAATCCCTTCAAATGCCTCAGCATGAGCAGACGGATTCTGAGCATATGATGAAACTTGCGATGATTTCGCCAAAGTGGTAACTCCAGCATCATATTTAAGCCACAGTTGAATGTTTTCAGGAATTGACATTGGTTTACCTTGATGTTTATCCTGATTATCAATTGTTGAGAGTGACTTGGTGCCCATCCCTAGTGGTGCAGATGTTGGGCTTCTGGCAAATCCCTGTCTAACAGCAAGAGCATCCTTCGGTATTAACTCATTAATCAGCATCTGTAAGAACCGAGGAAACCAGCAGACAACATCTGTTGTGTTGAGGTCTCTGCTTGCAGGAGATCCCATTACACCCACTATCTCAGAGAGAACTATGCGTCCATAATTTATATCCAGTTCTCTTGCTAGGGAAATTCCAAAGTTTTGCATGGGAATTGGAATTTGATGAAAATCTTTTTCACGTGCCCGAAAACATTTTGTGATAGCCTCGAAAATGTAATTCCATTCCACATGAAAGAATTGTTTTTGGATGTTTCCAGTGATCCGGCCAGTCGGAGTATAACATCCTATTTCTTCAAAGAAACTGAGGCGTTCTGCAGCTGTAGGTTCTGGATCATAAGCATCTTTTATCGGGAATTCCAGAACCCTGTTGACAATTTCTTCAGTCACCTCATATTCCTGACCCGCTAGGGTAAACCTGAAACCATAGGGGGTTGTTTTGCTCCCAAAAGTAACCGCACTAGTCCATAATTGCTGTAAAGCATCATGTACTAGTGTAGGTTTAGCAGTAAAAGCATGGCTAGCTTTGGAGTACAAATTGAGAAATCGTATCCAAAACTTAAAGCGCGGGAGTTGATCACCAATTTCCGTAGAAATATTATAAAAATTGTTTTTAGCAAGTGAAAATTGGTGAGCCATTTTAATTAAAATGTTTTTCCTTAACAAATGTGATATTATTTTTTCTTTTTATTTATTTTTTTTTTTTCGAAAAACAAATAATTAAAGAACACACAAAGTTAAAGCCCTTTTAATTAATCGAGAAAACCAACAGTTACTCGAACAAATTAAACTACGGGATATTAACTGTAAACAATTAGAGGCGAATGTTACAAGCCCAAGGAGATGTATATTCGTGTGTGTATAGCAGTGAAATCAACTGTGTATACACCAGTGAAATCGTGTGTATATGCGTGTGTATATTATCGAGAATAGAGAAAGTGAACAGTTGAACAAACACACAAACACACAGATTAATGACCACACACACAGATAATAGCTGTCTAAATTTGGGCAGTAATTCGTGATCCGTACGAGTTTAATCACAAAAATCACGAACAGTGGTTTGTAAGTCGAAATCGCCTGTATGTATATGGAGGCTGCTGTAAAACTGAATTAGGTAAAAGTGAATGAATGGATCGAGTTAGAGATGTATATATAGGCATGATTGTGAAATGACAAAAGTGTCCTTGTTAAAAAGAATGAAAACACTAAGTACATACAGGGAGAACCTAAGTCGAACTCTATCTCGAACATTTTAAGTCGAAGTCTATCTCGAAATGTTATCAAGTCGAACTTCGAGATGAATTTCGAGATAGGTTAACTCGAACACTTGAACCATTTAATCAGTAAAGACCATTTAAACAGCAAAAACCACCATGGAATACCTATCTCGAAATTCAAGTAGAAATTCGAGATAAGTTTCGAGTTAGGAGTTAACTCGAAAAATCCCTTTAACCAACTGAGAACTCTATCTCGAACATCAAGTCGAAATTCGAGATGAATTTCGAGATAGAGAGAAACTCGAAGTTATTCTCAGTTCTTTTCAAAATATCCCCAAAAATGGAACCTTATCTCAACCTTCGAGATAAAGTTCGAGATAGAACTTATCTCGAATATTTTGAAGATAGAAATAGGCACACTGGTAACTCGAATTCGAATCTTAAGTCGAATTTCGAGATGAATTTCGAGATAGAGACTAACTCGAAATTCTTCCCAGACTTAGAATTTTCAAAACTTCACTCTGGAAGCTCAAATCGAAATTCAAGTAGAATTTCAAGATGAGTTTCGAGATAGTGACTAACTCGAAATTTTGAAGATACTTAGAATAATTTGACAATTCTCTTTGAAAAACTCAACACTTAATATTGCCAAATTAATATAAATATCAATTCAAGGATTTTAATATATGACATAATTAAAACATTCCTTGATAATTCTAAGGCCTCTAATTACATGAAAAACACAGGTAAATTCATCTAAAAATCATGCAAAATTTAGAATATTATGAATTTAACTCCCCCTATGATCATGCAATCTTACAAGCATAAATTCAAAGATTTGTGCTATAAAAGACACTTAAAAACACAATGAATTCATGTAAAATGACACTATATGCACCCTATAACAATCATTAATTAGGCATTTTAAAGTCTAAGCACATAATGATTAAGTAGCTTGCATATACAAACATAAACATGGATTTTACAGATAGAAGGCTTTACTAACTTGTGTTAAGCATTCCCAATTCACCAACCAATCTATTGAATGTTACTTCATCAAGGGGTTTGGTGAATATATCTGCAATTTGTTGCATTGTGGGCACGAAATGTAGTTCCACAGTCCCCTCCTCAACATGTTCTCTTATGAAGTGATACCTGATGTCAATGTGCTTGGTTCTTGAGTGATCTACAGGATTGTTGGTTATGGCAATAGCACTTGTGTTGTCACACATAATTGGAATTTTCTTGTGCTCCATGCCATAATCCTTCAATTGGTTCCTCATCCACAGTATTTGAGCTACACAGCTTCCAGCAGCAATGTACTCAGCTTCAGCAGTAGAAGTAGATACTGTATGTTGCTTTTTACTTTGCCAGGACACCAATCTTCTGCCAAGAAATTGACAAGCACCAGATGTGCTTTTCCTATCAATCCTGCAACCTGCATAGTCTGAATCCGTATAGCCAATTAGATTAAAACCTGTATCTCTTGGGTACCAAATCCCTAGATTTGGTGTGCCCTTGAGATACCTAAAAATTCTTTTGACGGCTATGAGATGTGATTCTCTAGGATCCGCTTGGAATCTTGCACATAAACAAGTCGCGAACATTATATCGGGTCTACTTGCAGTTAAATAGAGAAGTGAGCCAATCATACCTCGATAGCTTGTGATGTCAACTGGTTTACCTGATTTGTCTTCATCAAGCTTCGTGGCTGTTGCCATGGGAGTCTTAGCTGCTGATGCATCTTCTATATTATACTTCTTGAGTAAATCTCTGACGTACTTGGATTGATAGATAAAGATACCATCTTTTCTCTGACTGATCTGTAATCCAAGGAAGAAAGACAGCTCTCCCATCATGCTCATCTCGTATTTCTCTTGCATTAGCTTAGCAAATTTCTCGCACAAGCGCTCATTAGATGACCCGAAGATAATATCGTCCACATAGACTTGAACAAGTATTAAATCATTCTTCACATTCTTATAGAACAATGTTTTGTCAATTACTCCCCTAGTAAAACCACTTTCAATTAAGAATACAGATAGGGTTTCATACCAACATCTTGGGGATTGCCTGAGGCCATAGACAGATTTGAAGAGAAGATACACAAAATCTACAAGTTCTGGATCAATGAAGCCAGGCGGCTGTTCCAGATACACCTCTTCTTCTAACTCTCCGTTCAGGAAGGCACTTTTCACATCCATCTGAAAAACCTTGAAGTTCTTATGTGCTGCAAATGCCAAGAACATCCTGACTGCCTCAAGTCTTGCAACCGGTGCATAGGTCTCATCATAATCAATTCCTTCTCGCTGAGAATAACCTTTTGCAACCAAACGAGCCTTGTTTCGAGTTACAAGTCCGTTTTCATCCATTTTATTTCTGAATACCCACCTAGCTCCAATTACTGATTTGTTCTTTGGTCGGGGTACCAGTTTCCAAACTTTCTGCCTTTCAAACTGATTGAGTTCCTCTTGCATTGCAATCACCCAATCAGCATCACCAAGAGCTTCTTCTATTTCTTTAGGTTCAAGCTTGGATAAGAACCCAGAATATAAGCAAATATTAGCCAGGTCAGCTCTTGCAGTTCTTCTAGTAGTCACACCAGCATCTGGATCACCAATAATTAATTCAAACGGATGGTCTCTATTCCATACCCGTTCTCTTGGAAATTGTCTTGATGATTCAGCGTGACTTTCTGAGTTGTGGTGCTGACTACTTTGATTATTTTCACTAACTCCCCCTGAGTTAGTGCCAGCTCCTACAGAACTAGAGTCAACTCGACTCGAGCCTTGAACAGTTGTTCTTGAACTGCTATTTACTCCCCCTGAGTTGTTGCCGGTTCGTACTGAAGAAGTCTCTTCTGATCTTATCGAATTAGATTGTCCACTAGACTCAGGTTCTTCACGTACACTTGGAACATTTAATGGGACAACCAACTCAGGTTCATCTTCAAGTTCTTCTAAGTCCAGATTCTGAAATTTTAGGGACTCAGGTTCACTAGAATCTCTTGAAATTGATGGGAGTTTGGTATCGTCGAATCTGACGTTGTAGCTTTCAGTCACTTTTCGATCATTCACTAAGAACACCCTATAAGCTGCCACCACATCTGTGGAGTAACCAACAAAGATTCCTTCACGAGCTTTTGCTGCAAACTTGCCTAGATTTTCATCATCTATAAGTACATAGCATTTTGCTCCAAAGACATGAAAGTATTTGATTGTTGGTCTTCTGCCGTTCATTAGCTCACATGGTGTCTTTTCTTTATCTTTTATGATCAAGGATCGATTTTGAGTGTAACACACGGTACTCACTGCTTCTGCCCAGAAGTACAGAGGAAGTTTCGAATCATACAACAAAGTTCTTGCTGCTTCAACCAATGTTCTATTCTTCCTTTCAACTACTCCATTTTGCTGTGGAGTTCTCGGGGCTGAATACTGACGACGTATTCCCTTAGATACACAGAAGTCATTCAGCACTGCGTTTTTGAATTCAGTGCCATTATCTGATCTAATCGTCTTCACAGTAAGTGTTGAAACATTCTCAATTTGAGTGATGTGATCAATGATTAGGAAAGGTACTTCGTCTTTCGTCATTGCGAACAATACCCATGTATACTTGGAAAAATCATCCACGATTACCAATGCATATCTTTTCCTAGACAAAGATAGGACATTCACTGGGCCGAACAAATCCATATGAAGAAGTTGCAGAGGCTCAGTAATACTAGAAATTTCTTTGCTTTTATGCGATGCTCGCTTCGACTTTCCCATTTCACAAGCTTCACAGAGTCCTTTCGGAGCGAACTCCATTTGAGGTAGATCTCTCACCAATTCTCGCCTCGCGAGAGCATTCATCGTTTTGAAGTTTAAGTGAGATAATTTTTTGTGCCATAACCAGCTTTCATCATCCGAAGCTTTGCTGTAGAAACAGGTGACTTCATTCTGATTTGCTGAATCCATGTCTGCAACAAAAAGATCTGCCTTTCGAACTCCTCTCAAAGCCAGTGAGCCTTCCTTGATGTGAGTGATTGATACACCTTTCTTGTTGAAGACAATTTTGTAACCTTTGTCACAGAATTGACTGATACTCAACAAATTGTGCTTTAATCCCTCAACATAGGAAATATCTTCAATGATGACATTGCCAGTTTTCAGTTTGCCATATCCCTTTGTCACACCTATGCTGTCATCTCCAAAGGTAACATAAGGGCCAGCTTTCATAACCAACTCTGTAAGCAGGGACTTGTTTCCAGTCATATGCCTCGATGCTCCACTGTCTAGCACCCATATAACTTTATTTCTATTCTGCTTAACGCCCTGCAATGACAGATTGGTTAGACATTCTTCGGAACCCAACTTTGATTGGGCCCGGCTTTTCGATAAGATCGATAATCAACAGATTTAACAACAGGAGATGCACTTTTCTTAACATTACTAGAGCTTTCGACTTTCTCCTTTCCTTTCTCAGACTTGACATGTTTGTCAGTCCTAGGAGAAGGTTTGTCACTCCTAACTTTAGGAGGACTGACAGTCTTGGCTCTCACATGCTTTTTCTTGATGTTTGAACTAGCAGCAGTATTTGAGCATGACTGGCTAGATGCATTCATTAAATTCACAAAAGTTTGCATGATGTTAAAATTGCATGGCATACAATTAGGTTGACCACACTGTGCATGATTCGGATGCAGATTATTCATTGTATGTGTGGCAGGCATGGCATGTGTAGCAGGAACATTTATGTTAGCTTTACATGCATAAGAAAGATGTTCAGTAGATTTGCAGTGATAACATGCTTTCTTTATCCGTTCAGCCTTAACCTCTTTTATGCCTTTCTTCCCTTGTTGTTTAATAGCCTTAGCTCCTATTCCTGGTCTAGATTCATCTCTAGGGAAATTGATTTTAACTTGTTTGATAGGAGTTATAGGTTGTGCTTTCTGGCGATCTTCCATCTCAATCTCATATCTAGCTATCAATTCAGTCTCTTCTTCTTCTATTCTAGGGACAAGGTGTTTGTAGATGGGTTTGACAGAAGATTTAAAAATGCTAGGAATTTCATTTTTAAGGTCACTGGAACTAGTGTCGATAGGTCTCTTCCCTTCTTTCTTAGAAAGGATAGAATAGTCAAGTCCTACACCTACTCCAGTTATCTTCTTAAATATGTCATTATCTACATACACTTTACTAGCAGCTAGTTTGTAAGCTTCGCATTTAGTTTCTAACTCAGCTAGTTTGTCCCTAAGACATGCTTCTACTTCTTCCTTAAGGACGAGCTTGTGTTCCAAAGATTTAATAAAATCTCTTAGGGAAGTATCTACAGTGCAAGCAGCCTCTAACTCTTCCACTTTTGCCTCAAGCATTCTGCTTTTGGTGACAAGTGTTTTCTGTTCCTTTTGAGAAGTGTCTAGGCTTTTGCACAACATATAGATCTCTTCGCTAAGAGCCCCGTTCTGTTCCTTATAATCATCAATAGACATTTCTACTTTAAGGGTTAGAACTGGTACCTCTGGTTCCTCTGATGTCTCAGCCATGAGCGCAAAGTTTGCTACATGCGTAACATCTTCCTCATCTGAATCATCCCAAGCTCTTCCTTCTGTTACTAATAAAGCTCTTTTTCCATGTTTTTCTTTCACCAGCGATTCATACTTGCTTTTGAGGGCTTCAAATGACTCTTTTGGATAAGTCTGTTTAGGCTTTTTGCAGTCCGAAGCAAAGTGTCCAGCTTCTCCACAGTTATAGCATTTGAACTTCATTTTGAAATCCAAAGGAGATTTGTAGCTGGTATTCTTGCCTTTACCTTGGTAGCCTGACGAACTACCACCACCCCTAGCAGCCCGATAGTAAGATGAAGAATTTCTCTGTGGTCGGTTGCTCTTTCTGAATCTCATGTTGCTGAACTTCCTTGCCATGTATGCCACGACACTATCGTCCATGTTGTCCAGCTCTTCTTGGGTGAAGTAGTCATCATCACTGTTAGATGTGCACTCGTCATCATTATCAACTTGATGTGGTGCAAGTGATGATTTAGGCTTTGCTGCAACCATTGCCTTCTTAGACTCTTCCTCATCAGCAACTAATCCTGATGCAGTTTCTTTTCCTTTTGAATCATTGTCCCATGCTTGATCTTGAAGTGTCTCCAGCTCATAGGTCTTTAGAATTCCATAATATTCTTCCAGAGAAGTTGTATGCAAATCTCTGGTTTCTCTGATTGCGTAGACCCTATGTTCAATGCTCTTTGGCTGGTTCCTCAGATATATCGTATTGGTCTCAACCATGGGGAGAGTAACACCTCTCAGATTCAAATCCAATACCAACTGACTGAATCTTAGATAGACGTCTGTTATGCCTTCTCCTTTTCTTATTCTGAAGGTGTCATACTCCATCTTGAGTATAAGTGTCTTGTTGCTTCTAACCTCTGCAGATCCTTCCATGACAACTTCTATCTTGTCCCAAATCTTCTTTGCTGTAGTCAGACCTTTGACTATGTTGAACATTTCATGATCAAGGGATTCCATCAAGGTTTGTCGTACGGAAGTATCATAAGCTATTTGCTCCTTGTCGGCCTCTGAAAAATCCGCTGCCTTTTTAGGCTCAGACCGAGCTGGTATAACCTCGCCTCCTTCCGTACGTGCAGGAATAGCCACCATTGGAACAAATTTACCCTTATCAAGGACTTCCAGATATTCAGGGTTAACTGTCTCCAAGTAGAGTCTCATTCTGAAAACCCACTCTTCATAGTGATCTCGGTTGAACATTGGGATCTTGAATGTATTTTTAGGAGCCATTTCAATTCTGGTCACTAAAAAGTTTCTAAGTACCCAAGACTAGGCTAAGTAGAATATATATGTAGAACTTCTGCCAAGTCGAAATTTCTCTAAGTAGAAATTTTGCTCAAGTCGAACTTCACCAAGTAGAAATTGTCCAAGTCGAAATTCTATGTAGAAAATCTCAAGTAGAAATTCTATGTAGAACTTTTGTCCTTAGAATAAATTTTCTGCAGATTACTTTAATATTGAATAAACAATATTATCTCTTTAACACCTTTTTGACTTTGATGCTTTACTCACCTAACCCACCTAACCCACGTGCTAGGTACTGATTATGTCTTGTTACACTTTCGGCCGTGAATAATGCAAATCAAAAGTCCAAAAACACCTTTTTATTCTTTTACTATTTATCTGTTTGAAAAGGAGATCAAAAAGTTGTTGGGTTGTCTTCTTTGATAAGAACAGATGATGAACACTCAAGAACACCAAATATCAATGAACCCAGATTAATTCACAAAAATTAATTAACATACACCCAAGCTAAATAATCACACCTGGAGTATTTAAATAATTTTTCGGATGAGTTTTCACTACCAACGAATTAAAGCACACTTTTCGAGAAAATGAAAAGTAGATCTAGAAAATGATAACTCACGATTCTTCTACCAAACACAAGGATCTATGTTTTGTATGTTAAACATCCGCTCTGATACCAATTGTTAGGTCCAAATGTGTTGTAGAGGGGGGGTGAATACAACTTTTCGAATATGAGAAGCAATAAATACGATGCAATAAATGAACACGCAGATTCAAGGAATATATTTCTTATATATAACTTGAAATGGCTGCTACAACATTCATTACAAAGTATAACAGAAGTTGAGAGAGAAGTGAATGATTCTAAGCTCTGTGAATGTACTCTCTCTCTTTTTCTTGTGTTTTCTCAATTATATCTCTCTTAAATAAACATCACACAAGTACTTCTATTTATTACATGTAATCTATGTCCTGTAGTCTTCAAAGACTAAGATATACGTGGCCCAATGATGTCCACATAAATCTTGCCTTATCTTGAAAGCTTGGAAATCTGCCAATCAGAAGATGCCATGTGTCATGTTGAAGCTGCACTCTAAGTAGAACTTCTACTTGAGAATTTCTACTTAGCCATCTCGAATTTCTAAGTAGAACTTCTACTTAGAAATATTCTACTTGGTCATCTAGAATATTTAGTACTTAGAAAATATTCTGGTCTTCAACTTGAAACTTCAGTGCACATCTTGAACTTGTGATATCTTCATGTCTTCTTTATTCTTCAGCAAGCTCTTGAACATGGATCTTTATTACTGACATAAACTTGCTATCAATGTCCTGACACTTGATGCACTGGTCTGGTTCATAAGTGACTAGTCTTGATAGTGTTTCTGCTTCTCGAATAAATTACCATATTCACTTAGTAACTTGGTTTTCCAATGTTCGCTTTCCTTCTTGTTCACTTGAAATCAATTGGTCTTGTTGATAGTGATAGTTATGATCTTGATTCTCGATTTCTCAAATCACTGAGGCATGAACAACTTTGACTTGAACTTCTCTCAATGATTTCTTCTTGGCTTGATCATAGTTAACATGTTCAATTGTATCAATTACCTTGTCTTCATATAGTGTTGATTTCTTGTGACTTCTTGTTCTTGATTGTCTTCTGGTTAAGTATCTTTTCCTTTAATTGAGTTACATTAGTTATAGTGTTACAAGTTTATGCACTCTGCCTTTCAGTTGGACTCCATAGCAAACACCTTATATAACAAACAACAAAGAACACCTCATATTTAATAGATTCATTGCCCCTGGCGGGGCCACCCAATACAAAAAGTTCTTATTTTTTTAGGCTCTATCCATCCAGCAAAAAAAAAATTGAAAATTTACTGTTCATCGATGACGTCACTGATGACGTCATCATGACGTCACTGATGACGTCATCATGACGTCATCGATGAACAGTAAATTTTCAATTTTTTTTTTTGCTGGATGGATAGAGCCTAAAAAAATAAGAACTTTTTGTATTGGGTGCCCCTGGCGGGGCCAATGGATCTATTGGAATAAATGATTGTATAGTGTTCTTTATTGTTTGTTATATAAGAGTGTTCTTTATGGAGCAAAGGCCTATATATATATATATATATATATATATATATATATATATAAGATTTTACACGTTCATGTGTTTTATCTTAAATTCTTAAACCTTGATTTGAACGATTTTACGGTCCACGTGAAATTAAAAAAATAATCTTTAATTTAGTGATAGTTTAATAATTATTTTTCAATTAAAACTACAAGGAAATAAAAAAAGAGAAGAAACTGACGATTTTTAAATTGAAAATTCTATTCGATTTAAGAAATCTACTTATATTACCTTCTTATTATTTAAAGATATCTATACAAAGAACCAAATACAATTTTAATAATAAGTGTAAGAGGGATTTTGTACAAAATTTTGGTAGTCGGTAGAATGGTTCAACCTTTTTTAATTATATCCTTTTTAGATTATAAATATTTAATATGATATAATCTTTATCGTTTATTTTTAAAATTATGAGATTCGATGGTTGACATTTGTTGTGGAATAAAAACTAGGGTTTGTGCGTAATTAATGCAAAGGGTTTGGTGAGCTTCGAGTTTTAATGGCTGTTTCCGTGTTCGAGACTGATCGGCCCTCACAGAGTGCCTACGTATCTCGTATTGAGAATCAAGCCAAGACGTAGTTCTGAGAATGAGGGGTCAGGCCCTTTATATAGGCTGAGAAGCCCTAGAATCGTAGTAGGGTTAGGTGACTTGGTGGGCAAGTCACCGCCTTGAGGAAGGTTCTAGATCCTTCCTTGTAGGAATCAGTTTCCTTGTTGAAGTAGGTACCTTGGAGGCTATGTCAAGCAGGAGTAATATCCTTATTTGACTCTTATTGCTGAGCTGGTTATTACCCCTAATATTAATTACAAAATTAATATTATAAATAGGGTTTGGGCCCATCTGGTGGGCCCCACGTTTGGACCATTTTAGGTTTAATTAATGCCACATTAAATGTGTCTTTAGGGCTTACTTTTAGCCCATATCATTTGCCCCCCAACTTCTAGGAAAACTGATCAGGTTTTCCTTGAAGTTATAACGGCCTTATCCGAGACTTGGGTCAGGGTTCATTGCTCTTACGTGAGTATTTTCAACAATATCATCTTAATGTAAAGCGTGGAGCGACCGACGCATTTACGACGATGTTGAACGACACTAAACGGTGTTAAACGGCACTACACAGTGCTAGTCAGCTTTAAACAACGTTTAAACAGTGTTAAACGATGTTAAACGGCATAAAACGGCACTAAAGGCACTAATCAGCGATAAACGGTGCTAATCGGTACTAATCTGTGCTAATCGACACTAATCTGTGCTAATCGGCACTAATCGGTGCTTAACATCCTTAAACGACGTTTAAACGGTGTTAAACAACGCTAAACGGCGTAAACCGATGCTAATCGGCACTAAACGACACTAAACGGGGTTCAACATCGACACGATCCCGGGAACGATTTCAACATCGACACGACCCTGGGACCGACTTCGTGACGACCTTGGCTCCACCAGGACCTTGGCTTTCATCTTGAATATCAGCCTTCAACTTTAATACCAGAACATCAACGTCAATACTCGAACGTTAAATGGCGCTAAACGGCACTAAACGACGCTAAAACCATCTTTCGGTTCAAATCCATTTTCATATTATCCACGGAACTTGGTTAATCAGAAATCTTCATGTTCCTGACGAAAATGGGTTGGCCAGAAATATTCGTGTTCTTGATCGACCCCGGTTGGCAAAAAATACCTATACTGATGATGAACCCCGGTCGGCCAAAGCCTCCCAGGTGCGCCGGTCGGCTAGCCACCGGTCGGCTGGCTTCCGGTCAACCATTTTTGATTTTTTTTTTTCAATTCTTCAACTTCCTTCTTGAACATGATGTTTTCATGAACGTGAGTTTTCATGTTCGTGACGACCATGAGTTTTCATGTTCGTGACGACCATGAGTGTTCCTATTCGTGACGACCATGAGTGTTCCTATTCGTGACGACCATGAGTTTTCATGTTCGTGACGTCCATGAGTGTTCCTCTTCGTGACGACCATGAGTTTTCATGCTCGTGACGACCATGAGTATGGAAAATCAGCAATATGGTCATTCATAACTTTTGCTTAAGACTTCCCCTTATTTCTTGATTAGCGCTGCTAATCCTGTACTTTATGTTAACTTCTTGATGAGGCTTCCTTAATCACAATAAGCTTCCATCCTGAATACCAACCTTTCATATCGATAATAGAACATCAATATCAACACTTGAACATCACTTCAACCTTTAGATCTTGATTGGAGGTCCATGACCCCCTCGAGTTTGGCCTTCATAGCTAATTATCTTGACCTTCATGGCTAACATCTCATATTTCTCATCCTAAGATTCGAGGCCGACTTTCGACATCAAAGCGATGTCGGGGCCTTCAACATCGAAACGAAGGCCTAAGATTCAGTGGCTCATTCTTGAACTTGTTTTTGAATCTCTTGATCCAAGGTTGGCTCTAGTAGCTTCGTTGGCCTTCAATGGCTTCAGCTTAGTTTTCATATTCGAAATGACATCGAATCGACTTTCGACATCGAAACGATGTCGGGATCTTCGTGGTCCACTTGGAACCCGGTCGGCCGAAGCCTCCCGGGTGCACCGGTCGGCCGGCCACCGGTCGATTGAAGCCTTCCGATTTGTACCGGTCGTTGCTCGGTTCTTAAACCTCAATGTCAGTATATGAACGTCGATATTTGTACTTCAACATCAGTATTCGAATGTCGATATTTGGACCTCAATGTCAGTATTCTAAGTTGATGACCAAACAGACATCCTTCAATTCAAATTGGCTTCCGTGACCTTCTGGGCCTTAACTCGCTTGTTGAATTCTTGGTTTTAAACCTTGAATCCGTTCATGGTTGTTGGTTATAACCAACCTTTCATTCTCGTTCTAAGATGTGGAACTTGATGAAGTTTTTTAGTTCTTGCCCCCCTTGCTTCATATGGTGGAGGTCTTGCTTCTCGATTGATTGTTCAAGAAGTTTCTTTGCCACTCAGCACTTGACTTCAAGTCTGGTGTGCCTTAGCTGGTTGCCAACCCTTTATCTTGATTCTAGGTTTCCAACCTTGCTTTGGTTTTAATTCGATTGACGGCTCTTGATTCAAGTCCTTAAACTCAAATGACAAACTCGATTGGAGGCAGACAACCTTTTTGGCCATCTCGATTGGAGGCAGACAACCTTTTTGGCCATCAAGGCTAAACTTTTGTGTCGGGATTTGAGATTCAACTCTCACTAACAGTTTATGTGCCTTCAAGGCATTATCAGGGAGCCAACCAGTCTCAAGATGAGCTTTGATGGGATCTATCCAAAAACCCTCTATATCAATTGGTGCTACCAACCAGTTAATGGTCGGGGCCTTCAAGACCTGGAAGTAAACACTCCCTGCATAATTCTCTATCTCAGAAGAAGCGAACTTGGACAGGGCATCAGCCTTAACGTTTTCTTCCCTCCGATTATGCCCCACATAACACTCATCAAACTGAGTCATAACAGCTTTCACAACTCTAAGATATTTCGCCATAGTTTCATCCTTGGCTTCGAACTCACCATTAACTTTCGATACTACAAGCCTTGAGTCTCCACAAACTTTGAGGTTCTTAACCCTCATGATTCTGGCCAAGCCCAACCCAGCTATCAAGGCTTCATACTCGGCTTCGTTGTTGGTTGTCGGAAAATCCAACTTCAAAGCATACTCAATTGTGAACCCATCGGGGCTTTGCAAGACTAGACTTGCACCATTTTGTTTTTGATGCTCCATCAAAATAGAGCACCCAATATTCCTTCAGATCATGTACAAGTTCTTCACTTCCAGGGGTGGTTACCATATCCTGCCCCCCGACTTCTTGGATTCTGATGGTACATTCAACCACGAAGTCGGCCAATGCCTAAGCCTTAATAGCTGTTCGAGGCTTATATGTGATGTCAAACTCTCCAAGTTCAATTGCCCACTTAATCAACCTATCACTAGCTTTTGGACTATGCAATATGCTTCTCAACTGCTGGTCCGTCAGGACTTTAATCTTGTGTGCCTGAAAGTATGGTCGTAACTTTCTCGAGGCTGTGATCAATGCCAAAGCAAACTTCTCGATTGGAGAGTAGTTCAACTCCGCCCCATGCAACACCTTGCTTACATAGTAGATGGGTTTCTAAACCTTTTTCTCTTCTCGAATGAGGACAACACTCAATGCTTGCTCAGATACCGCCAAGTACAGATAGAGAGTCTCTCCGGGACTAGGCTTGGCCAATAACGGGGCTTCATCCATGTACTTCTTGAGCTGTTCGAAGGCCTCTTGGCTCTCAGGAGTCCACTCAAAATTTTTCACCTTTTTCAATGCTTGAAAGAAAGGCAAACACTTGTCACCAGACTTGGAGATAAATCTCCTTAGGGCTGCAACTCGACCGGTTAGCTTCTGTACATCTCGTATAGAGCGGGGTGGTTCCATGTCTAAAATTGCTTTTATCTTATCAGGGTTGGCCTCTATGCCTCTCTTCGAAACCATCAATCCCAAAAATTTTCCTGATCCAACTCCAAAAGTACACTTGGCTGGATTCAACATCATCTTATGATGCCTCAGCACTTCGAATGCCTCCCTGAGGTGCTTAATGTGATCTACCTTGCACAGGTTCTTGACTAACATGTCATCAACATAGACCTCCATGGTTTTCCCAATCAGATGGACGAATATCTTATTCACCAGTCGTTGGTCTTCATCCTTAAGACATATTGAAGAGTAGCTAGTCCTTAACATCCTCGGCCTTGCATGGCTTTGATTGCTGCGTGTGGCTTTTATCTGCTCGTCTTTTAACCTGGGTCCTTCACGGACATAAACTCTTATTTGGTCGTGCTGTAACCTAACTCTTGACCCTTCGGGGTCTTTATTTATGCATTTGCTTGTTCTTTATTCGTGTATTCTTTTATTTTCGGTACTTGGTCTTCCTTAACTTGCACTCATCAGGTGCTTGGCACATAAATAAAATCACACAATAAATGAATGGAAAACAAACTTGCATTAATAACTTGAAATGGGTTCAACCCTTACATAAAGTACTACCGTCCTACTCGGAGCAACATGCTCTTCAATGGTTTCAATGAACCTTATTTCTACTTCTACTAGATAAATATGAAGCTAAGTTCTACTAGGATAACTTGAGCCCATCGGGGCTTTCCAAGACTAGGCCTGCACCAGATTTTGTTTTTGATGCTCCATCAAAATAGAGCACCCACCACTCCTTCTGGTCTCCTCCTTATTATTCTGAGGTTCACTTCCTGCTTGAGGTATTACCTCCTGCCCCCCGACTTCTTGGTTGCCAATGGTACATTCAACCACGAAGTCAGTTAACGCCTTAGCCTCAATGGCTGTCCGAGGCTTCTGTGTGATGTCCTCTGACGGCCTTTCTTGACGTTTCTTACTACTGCAGACATCCATGTCCACAATCGGAAGGACCTGCCCCCCGACTCCATCAGGCCTTAACGAGTCTACATAATAGCTTTGTGCCATCTTTTGATCACCTTTATGTTCTCCAACACCATTCCTGGTCGGGAACTTGATCTTCATATGATAAGTTGAGAAGACAGCCTTGAATGCATGAAGTCCAGTCCTTCCGAGGATAGCGTTGTATGTTGAAACCACCTTGATTACCAGGAAGTTCAACATCTGAGTGGCCTCCTTGGGCTCCTGTCCAATAGTTACAGGCAACTGAATAGTCCCTTCAACTTTGGATTCTACTCCATTAAATCCATATATAGGCATGTTATTGGGGGTCAACTGAGAATCACTGTACCCCATCTTCACAAATGCATCATGAAATAGAATGTCAACGGAAGCTCCATTGTCTATCAATACTCGCTTCACCTTGGAGTTTCCAATCACAGAAGTTATGACCAACGGGTCGTCATGGGGGAACTTCACCCCTTCCAAGTCTGAGTCACCAAAACCAACCACTACTTCAGTTTTTGCACGCTTCGGGGCCTCTCCCACGATGTGCATCACTTCTCTAGCATAAGCCTTCTGAGAATTCCTTGTTGTGCCGGCCGCAGTCGGGCCTCCTGAGATCATGTTGATTACTGGCCCTCGGGACTGTGGGTTGCAATCTTGATCGTCATCCCTCCTATCATACTCTCTTCTCTGATTACCACGGTCGTCACCCTTAGTGAAGTGGCTCGGTTTCCCTCTACGAATCAAAAACTCGATCTCATCTTTGAGTTGCTTACAATCATCAGTGTCATGCCCCACATCTCTGTGAAATCTGCAATACTGATTCTTGTTTCTCTTTGCGGGATCACCCCTGAGTGGCTTCGGCCATCGGAAATCCTTATCCTTCTCAATGTCCAACAAGATTCGACTCCTAGGAGTATTTAACCTTGCATACTCAGTGAACCTCGGTCCTTGGTTCTTCTAAGGGGCATGGTCGGAGTTCTCGGTAGTTCGGGGATACTTGTCCCAAGCATCATACTCCTGGTCATCATACTCATGGTCTTGCTTTCGCTTCTTGGAGTCGTTGTTACCTCCTCCTCCACTTATTGTGGCTTCTTTCTTCATGCTATCTTCAGCTTTAATGTACTTGTCAGCCCTTCGTTGGAGCTCAGCCATGTTTTCAGGAGGATGTTTTGCCAATGACCTTTTAAAGAATAGATCAGTGGTTCCATGTTCCAGGGCTACCATGGCCACCTTATTCTCCAAATCTGTGATATTCAACGTCTCTTTAGTGAACCTCTTGAGTTAATCTCTCAGATTTTCATTCTTCCCTTGCACCACGTACATGAGGGATGCGGAGCTTTTCTCATGAACTCTTCCGTTGATAAACTGGCTAACAAAAGCAGCACTTAACTCCTTAAAAGAGCCAATTGAGTTTGCAGGCAAACGACTATACCATCTTTGAGCCATGCCTGATAGGGTTTGAGGGAACGCCCTACACTTTAAGGCATCACTTGCAGGCTGCAACAGCAGTGCGTTCGAAAACGTCCTAACATGATTTGCGGGATCACTCGTTCCATCATAAGCCTTGATTGTCGGCATCTTAAACTTCCTAGAGATGTGAGCATTCATCACCTCCTCGGTAAACGGGGGTGTGGGATCATCAGGATCCCCAAATGGCATCAGATCCTTGGGGTTGCTCCTGGGGGTTTCCACCCTTGTTGTTCTTCCAATTGGGGCGTCAGCCCTTCTTTGCCTTCTTGAAGACCTCTCTAAGTCTATAATGGGAATCGGTCCTGAGGTTGAGTTTGATTCAACCTAGCTTGTTCTCTCGCAATATCTTCCTTTATTCTCAAAATCTCGGCCTCATGAGCCTTGATTCTCTCAACAGCTGTCAAAGGGGGTCCATCATGGATAGTTTGTGTTCTCCTTCTTGGCTCTCTGCTAGCACGTCGCCTACTCGGGGCTTCATCTCGATCATCGTCATCAGATGATGAGTCATCGGTATAGGGACCTGAGTAGTCGTAATACTCTCGATCTCGGATCTGCAAGGCATGGCCACTGGGTCCAGGACCTTGGGTGATTGGAGGGTAATTAGGCAGACCATACATCGGGTTGGTATTCGTGGGGAGATTTGTAGTATGGATCTGTACCCCTGGTAGTAACGGGCGATTGGGATCAACTAAATGGGACACCAGCGTCTGAAGAGAGCGGGTTTCTTGACCTGGGTGGATGACCATTGGTAACGTTCTCTCAGCATGGGGATTCGTCCCTGGGGGTTGAGAAACCTGGGTTTGAGAAGCTTGAGTTTGAATGATCGCCCTTGTTGTTGGGGGTACCTGCTCAGTGACGGGCGGAGCAGAGCTAAGAGGCAGAGCCTCGGTAGTTGCTGGTGTCCTTCGTGTTTGAACCATGGTTGATGTCTTTTTCCCACAGACGGTGCCAAATGTTGTGGAATAAAAACTAGGGTTTGTGCGTAATTAATGCAAAGGGTTTGGTGAGCTTCGAGCTTTAATGGCTGTTTCCGTGTTCGAGACTGATCGGCCCTCACAGAGTACCTACGTATCTCGTTATTGAGAATCAAGCCAAAAACGTAGTTCTGAGAATGAGGGGTCAGGCCCTTTATATAGGCTGAGAAGCCCTAGAATCGTAGTAGGGTTAGGTGACTTGGTGGGCAAGTCACTGCCTTGAGGAAGGTTCTAGATCCTTCCTTGTAGGAATCAGTTTCCTTGTTGAAGTAGGTACCATGGAGGCTATGTCAAGCAGGAGTAATATCCTTATTTGACTCTTATCGCTGAGCTGGTTATTACCCCTAATATTAATTACGAAATTAATATTATAAATAGGGTTTGAGCCCATCTGGTGGGCCCCACGTTTGGACCGTTTTAGGTCTAATTAATTAATGCCACATTAAATGTGTCTTTAGGGCTTATTTTTAGCCCATATCAACATTATTTAGGGGTAGAGTGATTAAAATTATGATCCCTATTATGTTTATTATATAAAAAGATATAATGAGTTATACAAAAATATTGAATCTAATTATGATATACTGACTTTCATTTTTATTTCTCTTCATTTTTGATTTTCTCCATTTATCCACCTAAAAAAGTCACATCCGGTACTTTCATTTACGTAGTCTTATTTGGAAAATCTTATTTTCCAAAAATAATTTACTTATATTAGAAAAATATGTCAATATGTACTTTTTTTTGAAATAAATAACCTATTTTTGCAAGATAAAGAATGCTAAACTCTTCATACACATTTTTTTCTAAAACAAATATATATATGATTTTTTTTCAAAATAAGTAAGTTATAAACTATTTATACGGGACAGTTTTCAAATATCCATTTGATATAGTTTTTTTTAAAAAAAAAAATCCATTTGATACATTTATATGGAATATACTTGATCAATAACTAACCCTTACAATTAATTTATAAAAAAAATATCCTTGAACAGTTAAACATCTTGTAACTTATTTGACGGGATGCATTTCATTGCTAAAAAAACAAAAAATCGACTATTAATTTACCATCTTTTATAGTTGAATCATTTTCTTACAAAAATAAAATAGTAGTTCGAACCATTATATCGCAATTAAGTCCACTATCAATATTTTGAAATGATACGAAGATCATATAATTTTAGCGCCTCTATTTTCCCTCTCCAGCAAAACAAAAATTAAATCTCCTCTCCCTGTAAGCATCAATAATAATACATACACATTACACTTATCTTCAGACTTCAGCATTCACAAAAAGCCCGGGTTTTATTTCCGACCCGTCCTAATTCTTGCTGACCCACCAAAATTAGGGCACACAAATCTCCCCCTTTTCAATTCTACTCCAGGTAAGCAACTTCAACTTCAATTATTATTATAATTTCTATAAATTTAGATAATTAACTGCCATAAACATCAAGAATTGTTTTGATAGTATTGTAAATGCAGCTAATTAAGTTTTTATTATTTTTTTATTTTTAGTAATGTGTGTATTGCTACTTGTAAGTTGTGTTTTACGCTTAATTGAGTTTTTTTTTAGCTTTATAATGTGATGATACAAGAATTATGTGTTGGGGGAGTGTTAAAAATTGTTGTTTATATAAATGCAGTTTTATTGATAAGGTCAATTACGAGAAATTTAAATACTTATGCGCACAATTGTCTGGGTGAGGCTTGAACCCTTGACCTTTTACCTTTTGTTATTAAGGAAGAGGGATTTCCGCTAGGCTAAGCTAGTTTACGGAAGATGTGAGTTAGTTGGTTTCGGATATATTTTAGATTTGAATTGAGTGTTAGATTAAGTCGGGTTGAATTGTGAACTTATTCTAGAATTTGTTATCGGGTCATTAGAATTTATAGGATTTTTTGATAAAAATATTGGGTTATTTGGAAATTCGGAAAATGTGTTTTCGTCCGCTAATATGCTAACAGTTCATCCATTTAGATATGTAGATCGTTATGGTTTCATAGCGTAGATTGGTATGGTTTTGATAGTGAGTATGAAAAAGCTTGGAACTGATTTAAAAGAACATGATGGAAAGGATGCAATCTTTAGGTGGTAGAAGCCTCTGTCAGTGTCTGGACCTTAGGTCCTAATAGTAGTAGAATTTGCTCATCTGTAGTATCCTATTTCCATGTGTTGTAATGTTTGAGGTTATGTACTGGAAGGAAATTAGTCTGGAATTTACTTTTGGGCCAGCTTCCCCTCTCCCCAACAGTCTCTATATGATTTTAAATTTATTAGTTATTTGGCAGTTGTTGACCGTTGAAATATGAATTTCCATCGTGGTTTTGCACAGCAGGGCAGACTAAGAAAGCACAGGTTACCGGAGAATGACTAGCTATTTTGACATTGATGATATTTTGGCTGAGGATGAGGTTAGAGCCACCTGTTTGTTCTCCTAGAGTTCTTGTTATCAATTCTTTTGATGGTGTGACTCAATGTGTTATAAAGTCTTGCACTTGCATGCAGCTTGTCCCCGCTATTTTCCGGGAGGCTACAAACGGAGTTGGCCTTTTTGATTCTACTGACGATACAAACAAGGTAATGCTCTGAGGCTGTTTTAGTCAACTAATTATTCTTCCGAGCACACAATTTGATATTCGATGGGGTTACTTGTTCTAAGGTAGAACCAGGTTCAAAAGTAGAGCTACCATTTTGGCTTGCTCGAGAACTGCATTTGAGACAAGCAGTAACAGTTAATGTTCCCCCTTGTTTCAATAAAAGGTAAATGCTTCAATCCTGTTACTTCTGATACTATTATTTAGATACTAGACTAGTGTGCTATATGGGTTGTTTTAGTTCTAATGTCTATGTTGTGTCCAACTTATTTTTTGCTGGATTCTAGTTGTGTTTAATGTCTCTGGGTGTCTGGTGTGGAAAATGTGATTATTTCTATTGGTTATATTGAAATGGATTTAAATTGTTCTTTCTTTGCCAGAACTCGCGAGGAAATTGATGCTGATGCTGCGCATGTGGATTTAAGAAGTCGTTGTCCATATTTTTATGAATTAGGATACAAGATTGCACCATTGTGAGTTTTCTTTTGATGAATGTTACAGATCCTTCTTTTTTAACTATAGATGTCATTTAACTTAAAAGAATTTAAAAGATAGTTAGGCTACAACTTGTAACTTCTATTGCCTAAAATCTCTGGTCAATTAGATACCGAAATATCTCTTGGTTTTTTTTTTATAAAGATATGGGGTTTTTGGTATGTTGTGTGGAAGAATGTAGAACTCCTCCTTAAGTTTATGCAAGTATAACTTTGACAAATCATCAGTGCTTAAGATGATCAATTTTGTGCTGTAAAAATAGAACAGAAATTTGATTAGGGTTTGATGAGGGTAATTTTGTGCTAATCTGGTGAACTCTAAGTGATGTTTGATAAAAGAAGTTGAAATGGTTATTAGAAATCTTAATCGTAATCCTCTTAGTGGCCATATTTCTTGTAAGTATATTTATTACAAGTTAACATGATCACAGTATCTTCCAACTAATTTGGAATTATGAGTTTCCGGGTCCATGTATGTACTATGTACAATGTGTATATATTGGATTATGAGACTTTGAGCAGCAACCTGCAAGATCGCTTAAAAACTGTAGTCTGTACATAATAACTGGGTTCCATGTTAACTGGGAAGCTGCAAGAAGCATGAAGCAAGTATTTAGCAACTTATAAGGTATAAGAACTACACATCATGTATTCAAAGCCAAGATCATGGTTCATGGGTCCGAGTCGTCCGACACTCTGCATCTGAATTAAAGACTTATGGACTTATTTTTCTCATAGGCTTCATCTCTTGTGTTGTAATATTTTCTTTTAAAATATACTTAATTGAACATGTCAAAGACATCATTTTCTTCATCAAAATTTTACCATTATTTTGTATTGTTTAATTAGATTTAATAATATATTATATTCTGAAGCATTGTGCAACTTCATCTGAATCTGTATTGTGTCTTGGTAATTGGAGCTAATATCCAACCGTGGTTGCTTACATATTAATTTCACTCTTAATGTTGGTCACATGGGGAGCCTTTGTTTCTGACTGATTTTCCTTCTTGCTATGGACGATGGACAGGGTTGGTGACAAAACCATAGGACTTGTTCTTTTGATTGCTTTTAGAACCAGGTACAAGGAAGTATTGATCAAAGCTCATACAGCATTTACAGTGGCTCCGACATTCTTAAGCCTCCTAACAGAAGAAGAAGTCAAATGTAAGATTCCAAGCTTATCTTATTTAAAAACTCTCAGTTAACCTTTATAACACAAGGAATTTTCACCATGAAGTGTACAAGGCAGCTCAGTCTTCTGCCATGGCATTTAAGAAGTGGCGGATGGGCGGCCCAAGATTTGAGAAAGCTTCTGTTCTTGGGAGAAAAAGAAAGCCAATTGAGTAGGTAAATAGTTTGAACTTTGTTTACTTAGCAGCAGCTAAGAGAGAGTTATGTTTTAGTCCTCAACTTTTAATTTAAATGCAGAAGCTTGATTGAATGAGAAGCTACATGACATTCGGTGCCTTTTCTTTTTAAATCATTCTCCACGGGAAGATTATTATGTCAATTTAATTACATGAATTTGATATAATCCTGTAAATGAGAAAAATATGGTAGTAAACTAGTAATATGGTCGTTTAACCTTGTGTAAGAACTTTGGAGATGCATTTGATTCTCAATAACTCAATCTGACCTGATATAAATATATCAGGTTAATCATAAACATTTTTCTCAATGCAGTGCTACGTACCTAGAAAATGAGCAAAAAAATTCTCAAATGCCACGTGATATAGTTTTATTCTTGGGATTCATATTAACACATGAGGGATCCATCTTATTAATGAAAAAATAACTAATCATAGGATGACAACACATCATTCGGGAATGATTTTGGGAACGCTTTCGGGAATTCTAGCATTTCTCTTTCTCAATATCTAATTACATCATATTCTCCATACATCAGTGTTGTAGAATTTGGTAATCGGACAAGATCGGTTACATGACCTTGCAAGGATTAATCGTTGAATCGGGGATTAATCGGAAGACAAATCGGGAGTAATTTAATATTAATAAATATAATTATATATACATCAAAATATAAATGAAAATCAGAATGAGAAAATAGGAATTCATTAAGTGGATCAATTTTCATAACATACTTGGGAACCTTACATATAGCAAAAGTAACATTGTTCTAGTACACTTGCATTTAAAACTGGTCGACTCAGATATCAACAATCAATTCAGTGGCATAATGAAAATTAAACATCACCCCACTTTCCCCCCTTTTCTCTTTTCCCCCCTTTTCTCTCAGTAGTCGGTAGTAGCTTTTTGTTTCCCTCCTTTTCTCTGAAAATAATAGGAGCGAATTCATTTTTTTTTTATCTGGCACTGACCCGATTTTCCTCCTTTGACCCGTGTTTTGACCCGAGTTTTCCAAAACCGCTTAATCCAACGATTCACATGTAATAGTTCGATAGCAAGCAAACTGCCGATTTCTCGGCTGAACGGCCGAGTTTTACAACACTGCCATACATGAATATTTTTATTTTCTGAATTTACCTTGGCTACTGACCAAATATGAATAATAATCATTTTTTTTCAAATTTCTGAAAATGTTGAAATTTCTGTGCTATAGTTGTAGTGGGTTAAAAAATTACGGAATATATATTTGGACATTCTTTTAGAAAATCATATTCTTGTAATAGATTTAAAAAATAATTAAATTTTACTAATATTTCCTTTTTCCATTTTCAAAAAAATTTAAACAAAAATAATTGTTCTCATATTTTTAACGAAATGGTTAATACACAAAGGCCAAAGAGCAAAATATGTCCAAACAAATCAAGTACATGAAAATAGTTCCTAACATGCTCTGTGATTCCCCTTTTGCCCTCCAGCAAGAATGAATATTAAATAATGATAAGGTTGTTACTAGCCGAGCAGTGCTTCTCGCTAGCATGTAAACTTGTTTTCTCAGTTTTTTATTGAAGGAAAGTTAACCATAAAGTTTACTCTTCAATGCAATGCAGATGATAAATGAGAAAGCCCAAGTTACACAGGAGTATGAATCTGGAAAAGCTATACCAAACTAGTAGATAATCACCAAGCTGGAGAAGGCTCTTGGTGCAAAATTGCAAGGAAAGAAGTAATTTAGGCATTAAGTTAGAATGGATTGCCTCTGTGGCAAACTCTAAATCCTTTTGGATCTTAAAAAGTGGCGAAATGTACAAACTTATCTTTTCCCCGATTTTGTCTTATGTACTTGGTAAAATTGTAGTTTATGTATTTTTGGCACCATCTCTTATGTCTTTTGCTCTGAATTCGGGTTGTTGGTTGTGATTGTATTGTATCTGGTATGGATTATTTTTATTGTAAAGTTGATTGTGTTGATTTGGTTATTTAGGGAATGCATATTTTCATATTTATGATTTTTTGTTGAAAATAGAAAAGTGTTGCCATTGATGCTATAAAGTTTTGGCAAAAAGGAAAAATAATGTTAAGAAATGTTGCTAGAGGCAAAATTTATGTTGGCATAAAAGTGGCCCCCACAAGTGGGTCCCAAATAGTGGACCCATTGGTGGGGCCGACTTTTTTTGCGAAATGTTTAACCCAAAGGCAACATAATATCATGTTGCTAAAAACTGATAATATTGTTGCCATATCTAGTTTACGCCAACAAAAAAGGTGATGTTGCCATAGAGATTTAGAATGTTGCCTTTGACCCCAAAGGCAACGGCAAATATATTGGATATTTTAGTGTAATTGGATTGACTAGTTGATCACTGTAATCGTAATGTTACATCGAACAAGTCGGGAGAAGTGCATGCTCTGTTCGAGTTCGTTATGATTTCAGTATTATTGCTTATGAGACATGTCTATTGATATCAAACACATCTGTTGAAATGAGATGAATGAGATGTGTCTATTGGGAAAAGACACATCTTGAGATGTGTCTATTGGGAAAAGACACATCTTGAGATGTGTCTATTGGTATTGGACATGACTGTTGGAATGAGATGTGTCTATTGAAAAAGACACATCTTGAGATGTGTCTATTGGCAAAAGACACATCTGTTGACATCTATAAATAGGTGTGGCATTGATCATTTTACACACTCGTTCATTTTGAAATACACAGCAAAATACATTCTCTCTTCTTGCAGAATTTCTGACTTTATCCGATTGAATTATTTGGGTGAACCACAAATAACTTCAATCTGAAAGTGTTCACACGACTTCAGAAAAATCCAAGTTATCACCCAATTCCCCAACAAAGATTGAAGTTATCTTTTTTCTGAAGATGGCGAACTCAGAATCTGCAAAAGACATGACAAGCAAGTTTGCAAAACTGGACAAGTTTGAGGGTCAGGATTTTAGAAGATGGCAGAAGAAGATGCATTTTCTATTGATGACGCTGAAGGTTGTATATGTTTTGAGTACCCCCATTCCAGAAGTGGTTGAGGATGAAACCGCTGAACAAACAAGGAAGCGTTGCAAATAGGAAAACGCTGATTACATCTGCCGCGGTCACATCTTAAACGGTATGTCTGATTCCCTTTTCGATGTATATCAAAATGTTGAGTCAGCGAAAGAATTGTGGGATTCTCTTGAATCCAAGTACATGGCAGAAGATGCTTCTAGTAAGAAGTTTCTGGTCAGTAATTTTATGAATTACAAAATGGTCGATTCTAGACCGGTGAGGGAACAATACAATGAATTGTTAAGGATTCTGGGACAGTTTGCCCAACACAATCTGAAGATGGATGAATCTATCTCAGTTTCTGGTGTTATAGACAAACTACCACCATCATGGAAGGATTTTAAACACTCCTTGAAACATAATAAAGATGATATGACTCTGGTTCAACTTGGAAGTCACTTCAGAATTGAAGAGGCTTTGAGGACTCAAGAAATTGAGAATAATCCTAAGGGAAAGAACCAAGTCGGTAACTCTTCTGTGAATATCGTTGAAGATGGTGGATCTTCTAAGAATTCTAAGTTTGGCAAGGGTGATAAACGAAAGTTTAAAGGAAACAACAACAATTCTTCCAACAAAAGGCCTAAGATGGCATGTTGGAAGTGTGGCAAACCTGGACATTTCAAGAAGGATTGTCGGGTTGGTAAAGGCAAGCAAGAAAAGCAAAATGCTGGTCCAAGTGGATCCAAGGATCCAGAAAAGCAACAAGGTCAGATTTTAATGCAATATTGTAATTCTAGTCAGAATTACGTGTCACTAATATCTGAGGCATTTTATGTGCAGGATGACAATGTTGCTTGGTGGATTGATTCAGGAGCAACGAGTCATGTATGCAAAGATCTTCGTTGGTTCATAGACTTTCAACCAATCGAAGATGGATCTATCTTAAAGATGGGAAATGTTGCAACTGAACCAATCAAAGGACTAGGAAATGTGAAGATAGTTTTTACTTCTGGCAAATGTATATTGTTAAATAAAGTGTTGTCTGTTCCTGGAATTCGGAAGAATCTCTTGTCTGGTGTTGTATTGAACAATTGTGGACATAAACAAGTTTATGAAAGTGACAAATATATATTGTCAAAACATGGCTCTTTTGTTGGCTTTGGCTATTTGTGTAATGGCATGTTTATGTTGAATGTAAATACTCCATTTATTGATGAATCTGCTAGCATGGCTTCTACTAGTACTAGCAATAATTTGAACAAACCAGAATTATGGCATGCTAGACTAGGACATGTACATTACAAAAGAATAAAGGATATGTCAAAAATGAGTTTCATACCTGCTATTGATTTAGACAATGAAAAATGCAAAACATGCATGTTAACAAAGATAACAAGAAAGCCCTTTAAAGAGGCTAATAGTGTGTCTGATGTTTTAGAACTAATACATAGTGATTTGTGTGATTTCCATTCTACACCATCATTAGGAAATAAAAAGTATGTAGTTACTTTTATTGATGATGCTACTAGATATTGCTATGTATATTTATTGCATGCTAAGGATGAAGCTCTTGACTTCTTTAAAATTTATAAAGAAGAAGTAGAGCTACATCAGAGTACCATGATTAAAAATCTACGTACTGATAGAGGAGGTGAGTATTATGATCCGGTTTATTTTCAATCTACTGGTATAATACATAAAACCACGGCTCCTTATACACCACAGCAAAATGGTGTGGCAGAGCGAAAGAATAGGACTTTGAAAGAAATGGTTAATTCCTTGTTATCCTACTCGGGTTTGAGTGAGGGATTTTGGGGTGAGGCTATGTTGACAGCCTGTCATTTATTGAATCGAATTCCTAGTAAGAGGAATAAGATTACCCCTTATGAACTTTGGTATAAAGAGTCACCAAAATTGAGTTTTCTGAGAGTTTGGGGATGTAGAGCAGTTGTAAGACTCATTGAACCCAAAAGAAGAAACTTGGGTGAACGAGGTATAGATTGCATATTTGTTGGTTATGCTGAGCATTCCATAGCATATAGATTCTATGTGTTAGAATCTAATGACTATGTATCTGTGAACTCGATTATCGAGTCAAGAGATACTATATTTGATGAAAACAGATTTACATCTATACCTAGACCAAGGGACATGCTTCAGAATTCTTCTAGTAGGAACTCGATCAGTTTCTACTGAAGATGTGAATGGACCGTCCGAACCAAGGAGAAGCACTAGAGCTAGAAAAGCAAAGTCTTTTGGAGATGACTTTCATCTTTATCTAGTAGAAGGCTCTAGAGATGAAATTGAATATCAATACCAATATTGTTTTGTTATTGAGGAGGATCCAAATACTTTTAGCGAAGCTATGAAATCTAGGGATGTTGCATTCGGGAAAGAAGCTATCCAAGATGAAATGGATTCTATCATGAATAATAATACTTGGGAATTGAGTGATCTGCCCCCTGGCTGTAAAGCATTGGGAAACAGATGGATCTTCAAAAGGAAAATGAAGGTGGACGGTACCATAGATAAGTTTAAAGCCAGATTGGTAATCCAAGGTTTTAGACAAAAAGAAGGGATTGATTATTTTGATACTTATGCTCCTGTTGCTAGAACCTCCACTATTAGGTTGTTAATAGCACTTGCTGCTATACACAACCTTGTCATTCACCAAATGGATGTGAAAACTGCATTCTTGAATGGTGAATTAGATGAAAAGATTTATATGAAACAACCCGAAGGGTTTGTTATGCCTGGTTGTGAGAACAAGGTGTGTAAATTAAAGAAATCAATTTATGGTCTGAAACAAGCACCGAGGGATTGGCATGATAAATTTGATACTGTGGTCTTGTCTAACGGTTATTTTCTTAACCAAGCAGACAAGTGTGTATATAGCAAATTTGATGCTTCTGGTAAAGGAGTTATAATTTGTTTATATGTGGATGACATGTTGATTTTTGGTACTGACCAAAATCAAGTGGATAAAACCAAGAAGTTTTTGTCATCTAATTTTGATATGAAAGACATGGGGGAGGCTGAGGTGATTCTTGGTATAAGGATCAAGCGTGAGAACAATGGCATTTCAATTTCTCAATCTCATTATATTGAGAAGATTCTTAAAAGATTTAACTTTAAGGATTGTTCTCCTGTTAGCACTCCTCTTGATCCTAGTATTAAACTCCTACCTAATACAGGTGTTGCAGTATCTCAACTTGAATACTCAAGGGCTATTGGTAGTCTCATGTATGCCATGATAAGCACTAGGCCAGATATTGCCTATGCTGTTGGAAAGCTTAGTAGGTATACTAACAAACCAAGTTCACATCATTGGTAAGCCTTAAGCCGAGTGTTCAAATACTTGAAAGGAACCATGGATTATGGTTTGACATATACTGGATTTCCTTCGGTTATTGAAGGCCATTCAGATGCAAGTTGGATTTCCAATAAGGAAGATCATTCTTCCACAAGTGGATGGGTATTCCTTCTTGGGGGAGGTGCTATCTCTTGGGCATCAAAGAAACAGAGTTTCATTACTGATTCAACGATGGAATCTGAATTTGTGGCATTATCAGCGGCTGGTAAAGAAGCTGAATGGCTAAGAAATCTGATTTATGAGATTCCTTTGTGGCCTAAACCGATATCTCCCATATCTATCAGATGTGATAGTGAGTCTGCCTTGTCTAATGCTTATAGACAGGTGTTCAAAGGCAAGTCTAGACACTTAGGTGTTAGACACAGCATGATTCGTGAGCTTATCACGCATGGTGTTATATCAGTGGAGTTTATAAGAACTCAACATAATTTAGCCGATCATCTAACCAAAGGGTTGAGTAGAGATCTTGTGCACAAGTCGGCTGTGGGGATGGGATTAAAGTCCATAAAAAACCTCTCATGTTGAGATACCCAATTCCCATCTAATATGACATTAGGTACTGAATTTAATGTGGAAAGCTTAACATCTAGAGATTGGAACACATTAAAGTATCATCCCAAGGTATGTGTTCAGACTTGCAAGTTAAGGAGGTTGAAGTTTATCTTCTTAATAGTTCTTTTGAAAAATTGCATATGCAGGTGCGAGAATAAAAGAACTACCTATTTGAGCATGAAGTTTAGCCGCTTCGAGAAGCTTGGACTTGGCTTTGATATGCTTGAGAAGGATTAGGACACTAGGCTAGTAAAATATGGTGTCAAGAAAGAACATTTGAGAATGTAAATTTATGTGTATATTATCTTCATGTATTCAATATAAATAGTAAAGGTTCAATCCATAGTGATACCTTGATATTCGAATATTTGGAATGTGTAATATACTAATGTGAAATTCAATCGTCACGATATTTCATTTATGCATAAGTTTGTTGTTTGTTGTGATTTTGTTTAGTTAATCATGGATTACGCTAAAATGGGGGAGGATTGTTGGATATTTTAGTGTAATTGGATTGACTAGTTGATCAATGTAATCGTAATGTTACATCGAACAAGTCGGGAGAATGCGGAGTGCATGCTCTGTTAGAGTTCGTTATGATTTCAGTATTATTGCTTATGATACATGTCTATTGATATCAAACACATCTATTCAAATGAGATGAATGAGATGTGTCTATTGGGAAAAGACACATCTTGAGATGTGTCTATTGGTATTGGACATGACTGTTGGAATGAGATGTGTCTATTGGAAAAGACACATCTTGAGATGTGTCTATTGGCAAAAGACACATCTGTTGACATCTATAAATAGGTGTGACATTGATCATTTTACACACTGGTTCATTTTGAAATACACAGCAAAATACATTCTCTCTTTTTGCAGAATTTCTGACTTTATCCGATTGAATTATTTGGGTGAACCACAAATAACTTCAATCTGAAAGTGTTCACACGACTTCAGAAAAATCCAAGTTATCACCCAATTCCCCAACAAAATATAGCAACACCAGCAAAATGTTGCCTTAGGGGTTTTTTGGGCCTACAACAATATATTTCGGGCCTACGGCAACACTTTTTCGGTGTTGCCGTAGGCCTTTTATGGTGTAGTGGCAATATGTTTCTTCAACGGGTGGTCCATCAGGACTTCAACGTTTGTCTTGGTTCCATCTTTGTTTCTTGTTTTTCTTGATTCTAGGTCAAAGATTCAAGGTTGATTCCACGATTTAGATTTCAAATAAGACAATCATGTGGGCTTCTTGCCTTTTAAACTCCTGAGACGAGAGTTTGCTTGAACTTCTTGATCCTTGTTTAAGGTTCTTTGTGTTTTTGCCTAATTACCCTCACACAATTTTTTATAGTTATTACTTAAGTAATAAAAATTGTGTGAGGGTTAGGAAACATGATCTTTTTGCACTACGCCATAGATGGGCGCATGTAACGCACTCCTACTGTTGCATCAGACACGTTTTCTGTTACATTAGGCCTAATGTAACGCACTTTTACCATTTCATCCGCTAACGTTACCTTTGACCTCAAATGTAACGCCCAGCTTCGCAATTGTAACACAAGGGAAAGCGTTACATCAGGACCATAGAGTAACACAAAATCAAACAAATGCAACACTAGGAGGTGTTACATTAGCTTATCCAGAAACACTAGGTGCACGTGGCATGTGGGACCCACATGACACCTGGCATCATGCCACGTTGGATTTGACACGTGGCACCCTTTTGACACGTGGCATACTGCCACGTGGCACCTGTGGGGTCCATACTGCCACGTGGCACCTGTGGGGCTCACACTGACACGTGGCAGATGTGGGGCCCACATTGACACGTGGCATATTGTGGGGCCCACACTGACACGTGGCATATTGTGGGGCCCACACTGACACGTGGCAGATATGGGGCCCACACTGACACGTGGCAGATGTGGGACCCACACTGACACGTGGCACTGACACCTGGCAGTTGTGGGACCCACACTGACACGTTGCAGATGTGGGGCCCACATTGACACGTGGCACTGGCACGTGGCAGATGTGGGGCCCACTTTCTAATGCAACACTGCATGTTTACCTAATGCAATACTCTAATTATCTATTGTAACACTACAATATGGCTAATGTAACACTACAATTTAATATTGAAACACTTAAAGTATAGCAATTGCAATGCTAAAATTGAAAATTTTACAAGATTTGATTTATATATATATCAATCCCTTTACAAAATAAACCAACAAAACATACAATCCACCACCACTCCACCAGTACACTTCATAATCTACTCCACCAGTACACCTCATAAACTACTCCACCAGTACACCTCATAAACATAAAGCCAAACATATAATCCAACTCCTCCCATCATCCACCATTTCACCAAAAATATGGTCTTGCTCCACCATATATATCATCCAAGGAACATATATAATAGAGTACTAGGCAACATAGTACCAAGCAAGACTAGAGATAACCAAAGTAGTTAAACAACTAAGCAAAAGATACGACAAAAGATAACCAAAGTAGTTCATGGTACTACTGATTGTAAAAAGGGAACTAAGTAGAAGCGCCGACAGTCATTGGGGTTGCATTTTCATCGTCCTCGCTTGAAGCTGTAGCACAAAAGTCTGCGACGTCCAGATTCAAACCAGGATTTGCTTCGGCTAGCTTTTTCAGCAACGTTGACAGTTTATCCTGGACTTTCATGTTCACCTTTGCGTCCAATTCAACCTCCAGATCTCGCTTTATCTTTTCAGTTACATCCTCTAAAAAAGGGTCAACAGGAGCCGAAGTCGATGCCGAAACTGAACTTTTACCATTTCTGCCTTTTAGCCATTCTCGACCATGACCATTAGCAATCAGTTCTGATGCATCCTCACCTGCAGCCACCTTCTCTTTAACCTGAGTCTACAATAAAAAAATTGTGAAAAATTAATCAAGTTAGTCATACAATTATATAATGCAAGGACCTACATGTTTGTTTTTAGGTGTACTTTGTGACTGCCCAGAAATATTATATTGGTATTATATAGTCTTCCCTACCAAATAATCTGACCAAATAAACCAACAGTCAAAGTCTTTCTTTTTCTCTTAATTTGTAAAAAAAAGCCATAAATTCGACCAAGTAAACCAATATTGATTTGTAAGTATCAAACAAGGTACTTACAATTCTTTTTTTAATTTCAGCTGTATTGGTCTTGTATGTTCGACCCTCTTCTCGCTCATGAGATTCCAAATAAACATGAGCATCTGATGGCGAGGCAAGTTTTGGATTACCCGTTTTCTGTTATAAAATGAAGAGTATAAGATTATCCAAGCTCATTGTTAGCACTTACTACAAGAATAAAGAATATTTGAAATTTTCACATTATATTCAGTGGCAGAGGCAGACCAAGACAAAAAAAAACAAATCAGATAGAAATAAATATAAAACAAGCCAAAAAAATGCATTGTAACAGTAAATTGAAAAAAATGGGAGTATCCGGCCTCTAAACTTTATAACTAGCAAATTTTATTATCAAGAGGACTTCTAACTTACAAATTCTATTATGATTTCTTATATATTACTAAAATGAAAATAACAAAGGCAAATTTACGGTCATTATTTTAATTTGCATGTTCAAAGGAGGGCAAGATGAAAAAAAGTAGATAAATTGATTGTGGATGCTAAACTTAATAAAATAAAATAGTTATGGTTCAGATTTCAGGGTAGGCTGTACTATTGCTAAACTTGATAAAAAATGTTAGGTGCAGTTAACAAATTATTACCATTTTTATCAGTTTATCCTAAAAAAAAAATGAACGTGCACAAAGAAAGACACGTACCAACTTCTCTCTAACTTGTGCCATACTGTTGGGACCTAGAGTGTGTGTGTCAGTGACTGAAGCACGTCGTGTTTCATTATCCTTTGCTAATTCCTGTAAAAGTACAAAAATACTCAGTGCACAATTTTATTTTGATCATCTTTTAAATCACAATAATCAGATTGAAAAAGTGTATTAGAATACCTGAACTGCCTCGTCTCCCCAATATTTCACCAACAGCTTAAAATCCTCCAAAGGAATCGTATTCGGCCTATTTGCCATCATGTCCTCGTCAGTTTCATACATTTTATAATACCTCTCCTTCATACGAGATTTGTACGTCCTCCAACATTGATTGAGTGTCTTGTCCACCCAGCGTTGCCCGTTATCCGGAATTATATAACGGTCCTACGATATATTAAACATTAAATTCATTAATTCAGTGCATAAACATGAAATTAATTGAAACTAATGTTTTGGTAATAGTGTTTACCCTAGTATAGTCCCACATTGTCTTCTTCAGTTGGCCAGGAACAAGATGCCAATTTACGTAAGCAAGCGACACATTGTCCTTTACAACTGTACCCAGAAAATTGCTAAGTTCTCTCAATAATTTACGGTTTTTTGAAACCGGCTGACCTTTTTTGTTCAATAAAATGACCGGTCTGTCATTGCGACCTCTTCCATGAACTGCGGTCATTTTTGTCCTTTCTCTCCATCTTCTAGGAGCTACCACTTTATACACCAGGTACACATAAAAAAGCATTAGAAAAAATGCATTCATTAACTAGAAACTCAGTCATAGTCAGAAAGAATGTATATATTTTCTAAGCATTTATACTCGGGAGAAATGTATATTTTTCTAAGTATTTATACACAGGAAAAATGTATATTTTTCAAAGTATTTTCACATTTTTTCTAAGTATAAGTACTTAGCAAAAATGTTTTTTTTTTCTAAGTATAAATACTCAGTAAAAATTTATATTTTTTCGAAGTATAAATAGTCAGAAAATTTTTTATTTAAACTCATTTTATAAGCTTTCCTGTACACACGGTACCTGCTTCAGTTTCTTCCTCTGCACTTTTTTCCAAGTTTGGCTCGGGAACATTATTGGTTGGTGGAGTTAGCATACCCTGCTTCTGACGCTCTCGCAGTGCCAAATAAGCAGATAGGGTACCACATGCTTCCGCTTTGTTCGACTGTTTTAAAAGTTTACTACATGTCGGTTGCAACAATTTAGCACGAGATGAACTTGTCACTTCCTTATCAGCAATATCATTGGCTCGCGAACTAGTTTCTGTAGCATTCGCTCGCGAACGAGTTTGTGTAGCATTGGCTCGCGAACGAGTTTGTGGTCCACTTAACAACTTCCTTTTCTTGGCATTCTTGATTCTCTACAATTATCAGGAGTTCAGTACTAGGTTTACAATTTTTATGTGAGGTTAAGAAATGAACATTTTCACCACATTCATACCTCAGATGTATCATCACTTTCAGTTTCGTCCTCATTTTCTGGAATGTAATCATCGCATTCCTCCTGATTCGTCTTCTCTTTTCCATTCCCTTTCTGGGTTGCAGTACCTTTCAGTTCACCAACCTTCTTCTTAATCCCAAATTCTTCTATTTTCTTCTCGTTTTCTTGAATTCGGGCAATTCTTTTTTCTTCATATTTTGTCAATCGTGGTGGCGGTGGGGCCAACTGCAATAATTCAATTAAGACACACATGAAACAGGTACAAGTAAAAAAAATGTGCAATAATTCACAAGTAAAAAATATATGCACAAGTAAAAAATCACCTCAGTAACGGGATCATTCTATTCACTGCATTCTTCTCCACTTGAATCGATGTGCAAGTCGAGCTTCCTTCTAACAATCCCTTTGGTGTTCATTGCACTTGCATCTGGTTGACTAGTCAACAAATTTGGCGATAATCGTAAACTCCTTCTCCTGCCCAAGTCAGGTGACTTTTTACTGAGCTTCATTTGCTGCTGCTTCTGCTGGAGCTCATGAGTGGTAACATATTTGCGCTTTTCAGTTTTCTTTGGTGGAACTGGTTTTTTTGCTGAAACTGGTTTCTTAGATGAAACTGGTTTCTTCGCTGACCCTGTACCAATAGCAGAAAAACTAGTTATTTGTATGCAAATTTGCAAAAGACAACAATAATCAATAATTTATATATATGACCTTGAATCAGGTTTTTCCTCGGCCTTACGACCACGAATGGCTGCATTTGAACCATCGGCTCAATTTCAGTGTCAACAATGTTGTCTACATAAAATTCTATTTCATCTCCATCCTTGCAGCCATTTACTAGTTCAGTAACCTCCTTGTCACAGGTCAGTAGCTTCCAACTATTATCCTCTTCTTGTTTGATATAGACACCTCCAATTTCAAGTAAATGAAGGTAGTCTTTTACATACTCCATCAGCACTGGATAAGAAAATTCGTCGGTCTCTACACGGTTTATAACCAAACATGTTCCACCAGAATAAGCTTTCTTGCCAAAGGTCCCACTGTGGTGAAGTCTGACATTCAACTTTTTACCTTCCATCCTGCACAAAATTTAAAGAAATGTCACTCTCATGTTTAAACAACAAACAAGTAAAGGCAGTAAACTTAAAAATAATAATTTTGCATAATAACTATATTACTATAAACAAATCTGAATCGAATCTAAAGACAAATTTTTAAGTACAGTAGTCTTCGAAACATTAATAACATTACAACTATTTAGAACAACTCAAGTTCAACCAAATTACAACTCTAATATTCTAACTAAAAACATTCCAACAATTAAAATTAGAGCTAGTTAAACAATTAAAATAATACACTACAGTACATTAAAACATATAAAGAAGCAACTATTTTGGCTTTTTATCAGGAATGGGAACTCTTGTTGAGGGGATATCATCTCTACACCAACTAGTTCCATCAACTTGAATTTCTATTCCACGAGCAAAGTTGATATCGTGTGAATCATAATTGATGACATCTTCTTCCACTGTATCCACGTTTCCAGTGTCACACCACTCCCTCGGCATTTTCTTAATTACATAATGTACCATCTTTTCAATCGGATCTTCCACATAAAAAACTTGCTGCACTTGCGAAGCCAGGACATAAGGATCAGATTTGTGGCTTAACTTCTTGAAATTTACTCGAGTAAGACCGTATGGATCTTTCTCTTCTTGGTACCAACGGCACTTAAACAGAACCACTGTAAATTCTCCCCAATAATCAAGTTCCAAGATTTCTTCTATCGATCCGTAGTAGTTGACAGACCCAACTATCGGGTTCTGGTCTCTCGAATTTGCGAAGCTAATCGTTTCGGCAGACACAAATACGCCACTGTTCTGTGTTGTACATCGAGAATCTCTAGAAGTAGTGTGGAATCGATAACCATTCACTACATAACCAGTAAACTTCTTAGCTTTTCGAGTAGGACCCAATGCAAGCACCTCCAATACTTTTGAAGCCTCGTCCATTTTTCCAACCTCTTCTTGCAACCACGGCCAGAATTCTTCAGTGTGCGCTCGTGCCCTCTTGTACTTTTTCATATTTGCATGACTGTCCACTAAACCTTGATGTTCCCTAAAATAAAACTAAGTTAAAATAGCCCAGGAAATTAAATTTGTAAATTGACAGTAAAATTACTTAAAAGCTTACGGAACTTACTGGATCAATCTCCGTACTTCCTTATTACCAGAATTGAACAAAACGTAGCGATGACTTGCCTTCCAATCCACATCTTTCAAATTGAAAATAATTCCATCTTTATTCCTTCTTGTTCCGATAGAATGCCCCAGTTGTGTTGGACATTTTTGGAAATCAGTTGAGTACGTGGTGTTTTTTGTTGCTTCGTAACCACCCAAAAATCTTGAACAGAATGTCACACATTCTTCAGCCAGATAACCTTCTGCAATGGAACCTTCCGGTCTACTTCTATTGCGAACGTATGATTTCAACTTCCCAAGATACCGCTCTATAGGAAACATATTTCGAAGATGCGCCGGTCCACCAAGTTCAACTTCTCTGACTAGATGCACAAGCAGGCGCACCATCATGTCGAAGAATGCAAATGGAAAAATCATCTCAAAATGACAAAGTACCTCGATAATTTCTTGTTGCAACTTCTTCAAATCATCCAAATCGATAACCTTGCCCCATAGAGCTCTGAGGAAAGAACTTAATCTGATCATTGGTAATGCAACCACAGGTTTTAATGTTTTCCTCACAGCAATCGGTAACATGTAGTGGAGTATAAAATGAGCATTATGGCTCTTATACCCAGTTACTGTCCTCTCCTTTGTGTTCACATACCGACTAATGTTAGAGGCGCAACCATATGGCAGTTTAGCATTCTTCAAAACTGAACAAAACATATCCTTTTCTTTGTTCGTCATGTCAAATACTGCTGGCCTTATTTCAAGGTGTCGACCATCTTCACACAAAACAGGATGCAGGGGCTTTCGTATACCAGCTTCTTCTAAATCTTTATGAGCACTAATATGATCTTTTGACTTGCCACTAATATTAAGCAAAGTACCTAATATGTTATCGCAAACATTTTTCTCTATGTGCATGGGGTCAAGGTTGTGGCGAAGTGGATTACGATTCCAATACGGCAATTCAAAAAGGATCGACTTTTTTTAAAAGGGGAATCAATGCTAGCTGAACCCTTCTTTTTCAGCCCAAATTAGTTTACATACCCAGGCAACAACTCTTCAATATCCCTTCCTGTTAAAATTCTAGGAGACTACCCCGTTTCAATTTTACCATTAAATCTTCTTTTATCCTGCCTCCACTTGTGATCAGGCTCAAGAAACTTCCTGTGGTTCATATAGCACATTTTCTTGCTATGTTTTAAATAATTTGATGAAGTCTCATAATGGCAGTTGGGACACGCTAGTTTTCCCTTTGTGCTCCATCCAGACAACATAGCGTATCCAGGAAAATCGCTAATAGTCCACAACAGTCGGGCACGTAAATTAAAATTTTCATCGGCGAAGGCATCATAGGTTTCGATGCCGACCTCCCATAATTCTTTCAACTCCGCAATTAAAGGCTGCATGAAGACATCGATACTGTTGCCTGGTGAATCTGGACCGGATATTAAAGTTGAAAGAATTAAGTTTTCTTGTTTCATGCATAACCAAGGTGGGAGGTTGTAATTAACCAACACAATTGGCCATGTACTGTGAGTTGACTTCATTGAACGATAAGGGTTGAATCCATCTGCGGCTAGTCCCAAACTAACATTCCGATTTTCAGATGGAAAATCAGGAAAGTCAGCATCCATCGTCTTCCAAGCCCGAGCATCAGCCGGATGTCTTAGCTTCCCATCCTTCTGTCGTCCCACTGCATGCCATGTCATTAACTTCGCATAATCCTTGCACATAAATAGCCTCTGCAACCTAGGTTTTAGTGGAAAGTACCTCATCACTTTTGCTGGCACTTTGTGTATAACCGTCTCCTGAACATTATCTTCCTTTTCGTGTATAACCCACCTAGAAACATCGCAATTTTCACATTTTTCTTTATCTTTATTTTCTTCCCAATACAACATGCAATTGTTTGGGCATGCATGTATTTTCTCATAAGCGAGACCTAGATCCTTAATGATGTTCTTTGCGGCATTGAAAGACGAAGGTAGGTGGGCATCAGGGAAAGCGTCTTTTAACAGTCCTAGTAATTCCCCGAAAGCAGACTCGGTAATTCCATGTAGACACTTTAAATAGTACAGGCTGATCATAAAACTTAACCGAGAGAATTTAGTGCAGCCAGGGTATAGTGGTTTCTTTCCCTCTCTAACATGACTATAAAACTTCCTAGCCTCTGCATTTGTCAATCCTTCATAGTCGTTTTCTAAATCTCGGAACCTCCTACCCGTGCAATTGAACATTTCACCTAGATTATCTTCGAAACCCATCCCCGCTAAATTCCCTTTAAAACCCATCCCTGCAAAATTATCTTCGGAACCCGTCCCCGTTTCACAATCCATAAAGGCATCACTGCCTTCTACTTTGGTATGTGCAACCTCACAGATCCATTTTACATGTAATGGAGAAGGCCCATTACAAATAAGATGATCCATAATAACATTTTGAAGATGCCAATTGCGGTTCACACATACTTTGCAGGGGCATTTCATTTCTTCACCTTTACGATAAACTGGAAATGCATTTTCCATAAATGCAATTATCCCTTTTACATATGCTTTACTAGATTTTGGAAAACCTATCCAACTCGTATAATCATCGTCCATTACTACAAGTAAAAAGACTAATGATAATAGCACACTAGTGTAACAGTTTTACTTGAAGTAGTAAATACATACAATTCGCTAAAATGTAAGTACGTAACTTATCCTTAAAATCAGGTACACATTGTCATTCACAACTACTTCATAACTGATTCTAGACAAGTTAAGAATTTTAACATGGGGTGTAATAACGACAAGTTAACATGGCCTTACTGCTCACACAGGCCACTTAAGGGATTACCCAAACAGGCACTACAAATATTCAAATAGAGATTTCTTATACTATTTATCGAGAAGCATAAAATTCTAAAATTACAAATATCTGATTCACATAGTTCTCATTATATCGCTGACTACACAGGTACTTGTTAACTTTTGTCTTAACACGTAAAGATAGTTTAGAGCATTACCTTATAACACAGAGCAAGCAATGAAAATATCCAAACAAAAGTTGTTCGCCCTACAATAATTGTAAACCTGTGAAACAAAAAATAGAAACAAGAGTTACATGACATAAAAACCTGTGAGTGTGTGTGTGTCAAAGAACTAAACAGGATTAGACAAAAACCAAAACAAAACAAACTGGAACCAAAAAAACACTATGGACATGTATAGTCACATGTGTCCAGGGTATACGCTGTTCGAAAATATTGCAATTGTATTTTGCAATAAATTTCAGACAGAGTACACCCTGGACACGTATGTATCCATCACGACCACAATGCAACATACTAATAGTGAGTGTGTGTGTGTGTGTCAAAGAAGTCACAATACAAACACAGTATATGTATATGCAGAGACATTCACTCCAATCGATACCAACAACAACAATCATACAGCTCAATCAACCAATTACGATATCTTAACATATAAAAACCAAACATTAAAACACAGTCACAATAAAAACACATTCACAAGACTCCTTCAATCAATAAGAACACAATGAAGATATTCCTTGAATCTGATATGAACTAAACAGGATAAGACAGAGACATTCACTCCAATCGATACCAACAACAAGAATCATACAGTTCAATCAACCAATTACGAATATCTCAAAATATTACAAATTCGAGGACAAAAACAAAAGTAATTGACAAAATCCCATACAAAATCGAGGACAAAACATGCATATGCATAATTTACAAACAAAAACATAAAAAGTAATAAACAAACCAAAACATTATAAAACCAAAAAACAAAACCAAAAGCCCTAATTACCAAAACAAAACCAAAAGCCCTAATTACCAAAATAAAAGCAATTAGAATGTAAAAGGAAGAGAAAGCCCTAATTACCTTGAACCAAAAGCACTTGTGTTCTTCGATTAAATCTGAAAAAGTAAACCAATTAGATCTGTGAAGAATTAAAAGGAAGAGAAAAGAAATAAAAAAAGAGAGAAGAGGATAAATAAGAAATAAGCCTCTCGATTGAGCTAGTATTCTTCGATTAAGCCTCTGTGTTCTTCCATCTGTGAGTGTGAGCGGCTGTGAGTGTGTGAGTGTTGAGGCGCGGCTGTTTTGTGTGTGTGTGTGTGTGGACTTAGCGATTTTAGGGTAAATGGTAAGTGGACTTGCAATAATTCTGTGCCAATTGGGGGGAAACTTGCCGCCCACCTATATTTTTACATCTTTTGTTTTTAGAAAATACTTCTCCACCCCCCGACCGCACGGGAATCGAGATACATCATTTTAAATGTTATTCCCAAAAATTTAGAAAAAAAAATTTATTTGGTCGGGTAATTCAACGGTCAACTATCACTTTGACCGTAACCCCTAAACAGGGTTTCGTCAGGGTTTAAGGATTCGATTTTTTAGAAAATACTTCTCCACCACCCGACCGCACGGGAATCGAGATACATCATTTTAAATGTTATTCCCAAAAATTTAGGAAAAAAAAAATTTATTTGGTCGGGTAATTCAACGGTCAACTATCACTTTGACCGTAACCCCTAAACAGGGTTTCGTCAGGGTTTAAGGATTCGATTTTTTAGAAAATACTTCTCCACCCCCCGACCGCACGGGAATTGAGATACATCATTTTAAATGTTATTCCCAAAAATTTAGGAATTTTTTTTTATTTGGTCGGGTAATTCAACGGTCAACTATCACTTTGACCGTAACCCCTAAACAGGGTTTCGTCAGGGTTTAAGGATTCGATTTTTTAGAAAATACTTCTCCACCATCCGACCGCACGGGAATCGAGATACATCATTTTAAATGTTATTCCCAAAAATTTAGGAAATTTTTTTTTTATTTGGTCGGGTAATTCAACGGTCAACTATCACTTTGACCGTAACCCCTAAACAGGGTTTCGTCAGGGTTTAAGGATTCGATTTTTTAGAAAATACTTCTCCACCACCCGACCGCACGGGGATCGAGATACATCATTTTAAATGTTATTCCCAAAAATTTAGGGAATTTTTTTTTTATTTGGTCGGGTAATTCAACGGTCAACTATCACTTTGACCGTAACCCCTAAATAGGGTTTCGTCAGGGTTTAAGGATTCGATTTTTTAGAAAATACTTCTCCACCACCCGATCGCACGGGAATCGAGATACATCATTTTAAATGTTATTCCCAAAAATTTAGGAAAAAAAAAATTATTTGGTCGGGTAATTCAACGGTCAACTATCACTTTGACCGTAACCCCTAAACCGGGTTTCGTCAGGGTTTAAGGATTCGATTTTTTAGAAAATAATTCTCCACCACCCGACCGCACGGGAATCGAGATACATCATTTTAAATGTTATTCCCAAAAATTTAGGAAAAAAAAATTATTTGGTCGGGTAATTCAACGGTCAACTATCACTTTGACCGTAACCCCTAAACAGGGTTTCGTCATGGTTTAAGGATTCGATTTTTTAGAAAATACTTCTCCACCACCCGACTGCACGGGAATCGAGATACATCATTTTAAATGTTTTTCCCAAAAATTTAGAAAAAAAAAATTTATTTGGTCGGGTAATTCAACGGTCAACTATCACTTTGACCGTAACCTAATATATAAAAAATTAAAGAATTAACATATAAAATATAAAATTTATTTCAATGAATAATATAAATTTTTTTTCAACCGAATATATAAAATTTATTTAAGTGAATAATATAATATAACTAAAATATATAAAGAATTAAAATTATTCTAATAATTTAGTAATAATAATAATAAATAAAACCTAAGGTGCAAGGGTTGTATATTAATGATGGAGGAAATTAACCAATTGTATGTGTAGATGGAGTGGTTGTGATGGTGAAATAGAAGTCATGTGTCTTGGAGGTCAGGGATTCGAATCCCTCCAACAACATTTTCTTTTTTAGTAAGAGCCAAATTAGACACATGGCATCTGTGGGACCCACACTGACACATGGCACCAGGGGGGACCCACCACAGACACGTGGCAGTGGGGACTACATGCCACGTGGCAGTCGTGGGACCCACACTGACACGTGGCAGTGGGACCCACACTGACACGTGGCAGTGGGGACTACATGCCACGTGGCAGTCGTGGGACCCACACTGACACGTGGCAGTGGGACCCACACATGTCACGTGGCAGTGGGACCCACACTGACACGTGGTAGTTGTGGGGACCGCATTGACACGTGGCAGTTGTGGGGCCCACACTGACACGTGGCAGTTGTGGGGGCCACACTGACACGTGGCAGTTGTGGGGCCCACACATGACACGTGGCAGTTGTGGGGCCCACACAAACACGTGGCAATTGTGGGGCCACACTGACACGTGACAGTGGGACCCACACATGACACGTGGCAGTGGGACCCACATGACACGTGCCATGTGTGGGACCCACATGACATGTGTTATATGTGGGACCCACATGACACGTGGCAGTGTGCCCACAGGACACGTGGCAGTGGGGCCCACGGACACTTGACAATGGTGGGACCCTGGTGACACATGGCAGTGGGGTCCACGTGACACGTGGCAAAGTGGATCCCACTAGTGACATGTGGCGGTGGTCCACGTGACACGTGGCAGTGGGGTCCACGTGCCACGTGGCAGTGGGCCCGCGTTACACTTGTTTCAGTCAAATGTGACACTGATTTCAGCAAATGTAACAGTGCTTCTTGAAAATGCAACACTTCTGTGGGGCCCACATGGTCATTCTTTTTTTATTTATAAATGTTATAATACCACTTAAAGTGGTGTCTGAGGAGGGTAGATGTACGCAGACCATGCCCCTATACAATAGGGAGGCTGTTTCCGAAGGGCCCCCGGCCAAATACAGAATTACAAATACAGAAAGGAAACCTAATACAAACTAAGAAACTCACGCACACGCAGGAGTCGAACCCCTGACCTCCTTCAAAGAAGGCCAGTGACTCAACCACTACACCAACATGTTGTTGGCCCTAGAAACAACTACTCTATAATAATTAAACAAGTAAAACAACTCATAAAACAAAGAAGCATAATAAACTTAATAAGAGTTGAGAAGAAATTTAGAAAAGAAAAGGCATTAACCTTCAATCCTCTTACAAGAAAGAAAATCCATAGCCTCCCACAAAGAGCCTATGTAGATGAACCCTAGCTAGCGGTATCTCCGTATTTTCTCTCCCTCAAACTAATAATAAAACTAATATTTATGATCCTCTATTTAATAATAATAAAAGTACTTTTATTGTTCTAAATATTATACAAGTAGATATCTATAATTGAATAGGATATTCTTATATGAAATTCGTAATTGCTTTTGCTCCTCTGTTTCTGGGCTTTTCCAGTTGGAATCTGCTCTTTGGACCACCTCAGAATTAAAGAAAATTCTCTAAGCTTCGCGTGGACTGTAAGATCATCAAAATCTGACTTCCGGAACTCAAGATAAGGCCCAAACAGCGTAAGCAGCCCGTGTAGTACAATAAATCCGATTTTTCTTCTTATTTAGCTCCAAATTTGCTCTTTTTGCTCCAAATCCTTCCAAGTTATGAATTCTTTATTTTCTACAATAAAACACCAAAATCAATTAAATAAATATCCAAATTAGTGCAAAACACAATAAATATGAGAACAAAATCATCTAAAATATATATAAAAATATATACTATCATTTCCCTCCATGGATCAAGAAATCGATCTCATCTTTGAGTTGCTTGCAATCATCAGTGTCATGCCCCACATCCTTGTGGAATATGCAATAATGATTCTTATTTCTCTTTACAGGATCACCCCTAAATGGCTTTGGCCATCGAAATTTCTTATCCTTTTCAATGTCTAGCAGAATTCGACTCCTGGCACTACAAGAAAATAGTCAATAGACATCACACTTTAGACATCGGTCGTAAATGCCACTGATGTTAAAAAATGTAATAACATCACCCCTAATTAAACTAATGTCTTTGATTTTCGTAAACATCATTATTTTTAAAACCGATGTCTAAAATCAGCCTTTAAAAAATAAAACACGCGTCCTTCTTTTTGTTTCCCCCCTTAGCTAAAATTTTCACCTCTAAATCAAAATTTCCCCCTTTTCACACGAAATATTTCCCCGCCTATACACAATTATTCCCCTTCAGCCAAATTAAACACAAAAACTAAAAACTAAAAACTAAAACTAACTCTCTCGATACTCTCTCTCTCTCTCGATTCACTCTCATCTCTCTCTCTCTCTCGACTCTCACTCTCATCTCTCTCTCGTCTCTCACCACCGTGACTCACCTCCACCACCACCCACCTCTTCTCTATCTCTTTCACGCTTGAACCCCCGAAGGGCTCTCTCTTTCTCTCTCATAAAACCCCCGAAACTCTCTCTCTTTCACTCAAATCGAAATCGATTTGTTCGAAGGTCAAAGCTCGAAGGTTCAAAACTCGAATTAGTTTGATTTGTCAGTGGGTAAGACTAAGTTTGATATGTTCAAACTTACAAGTTTGATTAATTCAATTTTATTACAAATTTGGGGTTTAAAATTGAAACCCTAAGTTTTAATATGGTGTTAATTTAATTTATATGTAATTTATTTATATATGTATGTGTTTAGTTACGATTTGTTATATTACAGGCCTTCGTATCCATTTAATCTCTGATTTTCATCTCATTATGGCGAGTAAGTTTTTATTTAATTTGTTCATGATATTATTTATGATATAAGAACTTGTGAATGTTTCATTATGTAGTGTGTTCGAGTCTGAGTTGGCTGGTTTGATTCCGGTTGTTAAAACATCTATTAGTGGGACTCAAATTATTGGAAGGCTTTGTGCTGGTGAGGGATATGAATGTTATTTTTGTCTGATATTTAAAATATTTTCTCTTATTTCTCTTTTGTGTCTAATTGCTTGCTTTGTTTTTTTACAGGTAACAAAAATGGTCTCCTCTTGCCTCACACTACAACTGACCAAGGTAAGGCTGTGGTTGTACCAATAGACTTCTTTGTTTTGTCCTGTAGTTTAGGTGTGTGTTTACTTTTATATTCCAATCGAGTCACATTCTTTTATGCAAAAGAATTCATCATTGTAAGCTGTGATATTCTGTAGTAGGGTTAGGTCCTGCAGGCTGTGATATTCATCATCGTTGTTATATGTCATTGCTGGAAGATTTTACAGTCCAAGTATGTGTAGACTTTAATGTGGCTCTAAGTCTTACATTATCGCAAGATTGAACTCTGTATCAAGTTATCATGTTGTTATGTGATAGCCTTGTCAAAACTAAATTTATTGTATAGCCTTGTCAAGTTTGCTAATTTATTGTTTTGTTCAATTATCGTAAAACTCAACTTTTGTATAGGCATCATTTCACTCCATGAACCCTAGAATCCTAGATGTGTTGTTGTCTTCCCTTACTCTTCCTGTATTTTAATAAATTAACAACACCCTTATATCTGTTTTGATTCATTTAGCACTATTTGACTTTCTTATGTTGTAGTAACAAATTCAGTATTGTTTACCAATTTTCTGGAAATTCCCTATTTTTTTATCTGTTTCATCTGAATAAACTAAAATGAGTCGCAAGATATCCGAGGAAATGATGTACCTCTTAGCAAGTACAACGGGAAAGTTCTTCTGGTTGTAAATGTTGCTTCCAAATGGTAATTAACCGACTTGATCTGTTTATACTCTTTGTATCTTATTATTTTACCAGTGACTGAACTATAATCTCTCTTTCTCATATTGGTGTTAATCTCTATATATTAAAATGCTACTATTTTTTACAAGATGCTCAAAAGTCAGTAGTGGTGGGCTGGGGCCTTTAGAGTAGCTTGTCGGTTTAGAGTAGCTTGTCGGTTTCTTGTACGGTTTCTCTTTTTAGTCAGCGACAAAGAAAAGGATTTTTATTGTTGCATAGTGCATTAATATTGATAAAGTTTTATTAATTTCCATGGTCATATTAAGATTCAAGACTTGTAAAAGGGACTTGTTCAGAGTACCTTATTAATTGGTTGAAGTCTTGTCTACATTGTTTTGTTCAATTTCTGTCAGGATAGGACCTTGATTCACTAGAAATGCAGTTGGTTTCCTATAAACCAGGAAGAAATGCGGAAATGACTTGTAAAAATATGGCAGTCAGTAAAAATCTTTTATTATAAATTATCGATGTCAATCTTACAACTCATGTGAAGGGTCTGGAGACTGTCATGCATTTATAAAAATGATGAAACCCTGTAATGCAAGATGAGGCTGGAAATATTTATTGCCACATGGAAGTTCGGCTCGACCTGTGTAGCTGCCTTCACATAAATAGTAGTATTTGCACATTCTATTGCTGTCCATTGCTTTGCAGCTAAACTAAGCAGCATTAAAGCCTTTTATTGTGGACTGGTTTCTGGATTTGTGTAACACAACTCATTAAACATAGTATGTTGTCCCATTTTAATATAACCATGTTTCTTAGTTTCTGTCCATGCCATGTTTTCCCTGCGATTTTTCAGTTTAAATATTAATTAGCAAATGACATAAATTATTTTGTTAAGCCACATGGCTGTAACAAGATATGACTCTCATACAGCTTGCTGTTCTGTCAACCTGTACTTTGTCAGCACCTTATATATATTTAATGTCCCACGTTGTATGCATTTTTGTCATAGTAAGTTCTTGTCTGTTTATTTGATATCTGGATTGGCTGGTTGAGCTAGATAGCAAAGGGAATTATGAGTATGTAAGTTGAGGAGGGGCTTGATGATTGGGCTAATTATGTTCTTTATTTGAACTTAAGAACTCACTAAATGAATATGACCGACCTTTGAAACTAGGTTATAAAGGAGGATTATATTGTTGCTACGATAAGACACATTGCCAGCTTAAACAAGGGTTTGAGAGTGCTAGGAAAAACCTTGACAAGGCTGTCACGTGCCTATCAAATAATAATATCTAACAAATCCTTCAAACTATGTAGTAAGGTAAGTCAGAGTCGATCCCACAGAGACAAACGTATCAATCACCAGTTATTTCTGATTTAATTTGGCTAAGCAAGTAACACAATAAATATTGAGAGATTATTAAACTAATTTTATACTAAAGAGAATTTGTGTTTGTATTAATCAAATATTAAAAACATCCAGAATTAAGTATCCCCACTAGCATGAATTAATGCAATTGTGAATTTCCTCCCCAATTAATCAGATATATTACTCAAAAGGAAAGATGCGCCCTATAAATACCAATAACCTCTCTCGAGTATTAAATAAAAATCCAATTAAATGCAAAATACAATAAATACGAGGAATATAATCATGTAAAATATATATAAATATACACTCTATCAAACATCCCCACACTTAGCATTTGCACGTCATCGGGCAAATAAAGAAATAAAAATTATTCTAACTAACATCACTTTCGTAGATGACACGATTGCATTGAGCATATGCAACAAGCCGTTAAACCCCTAGGTAGCCCTAGTAGGACGAGTGTTGTCTCGTGAGGGTTTATAGAAGATATACCCACAAAATCAAATATTTTCAATCACCAAGTCTTAAACATGCAATAATTCGTAGTACTCCACATATGCAAACCTCAATCACACAACAATCTGAGAAGATCTGAAAGTACACCACTTGCACAAAACAATCCAAGTATGCACACGTTGTCTTAACAGACAAAAATATCATGAAATAAACATCAAAGTCTCCTTCAATAAGTAAGCATGCCGTGAATAGAAAATCTCACATTGCTCTCAATTCACACAAGTGTATAGGTGTTAACGTTTCACTCAAGTTCAATCAAAATAGACATGTGCTACCATATGCTTGGTTGTCCACCAAGCATATTGTATTGACAGCCATTCCAGAAGGATTGTATTGACAAGCAAGTTTGGTGTGTCCAACAACACCACATATCTCACATGAAGTAACAGTAGATGAAGTGCTTCTGGCATCCAATTGCTCAATCTTTTTGACCATAGCCTGCATAGTAGTATTCAACATGGTTAGAGCATCAACATCATACTTACCACCTTTCTTAGGATGATTTCGATCACTGTATGGATAATTATCATTAGACGCTATCTCGTCTAACAAAGCTTTCGCATCCTCAGTACTCTTCTTCATAATAGATCCACCAGAAGAAGCATCAATAAAGTTCTGGAACTTTTGTGTTAACCCATTATAGAATGTTTGGATCAACAACCAGTCAGGAATTCCATGGTGAGGGCATTGTCTTTGAAGCCGCTTAAATTTTCTCCAAGCATCATGAAGTGACTCGTCATCATCTTGACGAAAATTAGATATCTCATTCCTGAGCTTAGAAGTCTTCTTCTGACTGAAGAATTTTAGTAGAAAAGCCTTCGCAAGACTATCCCAAGTAGTGAATGTATTTGGTCCTTCGTCCTTCAACCAATCTTTTGCTGCATCTCGAAGAGAGAATGGAAATAAGCGCAGCTTTATAGCACCATCACTAACATTAGTCAGCTTTATTGTATCACACTTTTCAAGAAAACTCTCAAGATGATCAACAGGATTTTCAGTGGTCAATCCTGCGAAAGAATCATTGGAGATGAATTGGATGAACTGAGGCTTGAGTTCAAAGTGCGTAGCTGTGACTGTTGGTCTGACAATACTGGAGAGTACGCCTGTAGCATCTGGCATACCATGCTCCCTGAGAGCTTTAGCTATTGTATCACCCATAACTTCCTTATCCTTGTTTTTCCTTCGCTTTCCTGCTTGCCTTCTTGCTATAGCTTCAATTTCAGGATCAAGAGCAATTAAATTTTCAGTACATGAACTTCGAGTGTGCATGCAACAAGAGAACTAGACACAATGATCAAATAACAAGGGAATAATAGCCGAAGCAACTCAACTAAACAACTTAGATAAATCAATTCAAAAATTAACTAATCTAACACTTCTTTGTCCCCGGCAGCGGCACCAAAAATTTGACAAGGCTGTCACGTGCCTATCAAATAATAATATCTAACAAATCCTTCTAACTATGTAGTAGGGTAAGTCAGAGTCGATCCCACAGAGACAAACGTATCAATCACCAGTTATTTCTGATTTAATTCGGCTAAGCAAGTAACACAATAAATATTGAGAGATTATTAAACTAATTTTATACTAAAGAGAATTTGTGTTTGTATTAATCAAATATTAAAAACATCCAGAATTAAGTATCCCCACTAGCATGAATTAATGCAATCGTGAATTTCCTCCCCAATTAATCAGATATATTACTCAAAAGGAAAGATGCGCCCTATAAATACCAATAACCTCTCTCGAGTATTAATGGCTTCTCTTAAAATACAATCAAACCTATTCTCATGGTATCATGCAATTTAGAGACATTAATCACAACACCCTAATTTCCTAACAATCCATTCTACCTATTCTCATGGAGAATTTCATGTTCTTATTGGATAAATCACAACCATCTAAATCCAACTCTCGCTGATAATTAGATATTGGTTCAAACAATACACATAATCACATCTGATTTGTAATTGTTAATTAATACAACTCAATAAGCAAGAGCAATTAAACAATCAATTTGGGGGAATTGGAAATTCACACATCAAACATAACTAGGGTTCAACTTAACCCTAGATTAATAATCTACTCACTCATAATTGAATTAACAAAACAAGAATTATAAAATGAACACATAATATTAACAAGAATAGAGAAAGAAAACTTTCAATCTTTGATCAGAAAGAAAAGTAAAACTTTCGCTCTCCTCCTATGTCTGTCTATACGTACGTATCTATCTCTCCCTAATAATAATAATCTCTAATGTTTTTATATGTCTCTAATAAAAATATTTTATATACAAGTACGTTTCCTAAATTGAATAGAATTCCAAGGAAAATTCGTAGTTGACTCTTCCCAAGTAATTCTGGCCGCTCCATTTATAATATGACATCTGGACCATCTTAGAATGATAGATAATTTAATTCTGACTTATAGAACTCGAGATATAACCCAAACAGTGAAGTACGCGCGCGCAGCCCAAAAAATCCGAATTTTCTTCTAATAAATCTCCAAATTAAGCTCTTTATTCTCCAATCCTTCCAAGTTTATAATTTCCTTACTTCCTACAATAAAACATTAAAATCTATTAAATAAAAATCCAATTAAATGCAAAATACAATAAATATGAGGAATATAATCATGTAAAATATATATAAATATACACTCTATCAAACCTCTACATGAGGTACACTGTGAAAGTGTGAAGTGGGTTGATTGGGAAAACTCCATTATACCTCTTTAAGATTTATATATTTGATATCACTGATACTTGGAAAAAGTCTGATGAATCGAAGATAGCACTTAGCACTAACCATAATTGCCATGTGCGATACTTTATTTATCATAGTCTTTTTCTCATTCAACTACAAAGTTACAATTTTAGATGAACTCTCCTTGCAGTTGCTCCATCTGCTACAGTAATACCATCTCTTTAAAGGGTTGATTTTCTTAAGCTCCAAAATGGCAGGTACAACATTATCTTACACAACACACTTATCTATTTAAATACATAAACGTGTTGTATATAAATTCCACAGGCTTCCATGACTTTCTCTACTTCCTTTGTATCCAATATTGAATGGTAGGGTGATCTGCTTAGCCACTTAGCTTATGCAGTTAGACTCTAACCACTCAACTTGAAATAAGACAACTTATGGATAATATGTTTAGGTATTGTCAAATGTGTGTGTGAGCTGCCTTTTCCACATGGCTTTTGAATAAAAAGAAATCTAATGGTACTAAGCGGCTGAGAGTTTCCATTGGCCACGATTCTCATGTATCTGCACAAAAATTACAATTAGCAATACGTATACAATGAGCAATGCTTGAGTACCCTAAATGAATCCTGTATGCTTACAGTGAATATTATAATTATTTGCACTTGTGGCTGGTCAGGCCTTTTTTATATTCAACAGGGGTTCTATTGTAGGCCTCTGTTCTTTTTTCTTAAGATGATATGTGTTTACAAGTACAGAAGCTAGGTGGAGGGTATGTCCATTACTTTCACTTCTGTATTAAATTATAGTACTCAAGTTTTCGAGGCTAACAAGTATGCTATTACTTTCATTGTTTTTATTTGATCCAAGGACATGCTGTATCTTCTGACAATCACGTTCATCTTTGCAGACAATTGCAGTGATTCCTGTTGAACCTCAAGGGCTCTTACAATTTGGATCTACACAACAGGTTAGCACGAAGCTATACAAGAAATCTTTTCTTTAAAAACAATAATATCAAGATATGTTGTTCCCATAATCGTGTACTTAAAATCTTGTTACTATCTAGGATTTTATCTTATCTAATTTCCGTCAACCCCACATGCCTACATTAATTTTATCTTAGTTTACTCATATAAGCTAGAACTTGTCTTCTTTGAGTTACAAGTTCCAAATTTATCTTGAAAAAATTAAATACCTGGCTTTTATGTACATCATAATGAATAAGGTCCTCCTGCAGATTCCAGAAATAAGGATTTTTTGAATCAGACAAAAGGGAATTCAGAGAGATGGCAAGCTGGCACGGGTTCAAAAAATCACAAAATTTGCTTGTGCACAAGCGTACGTAGTTAATTCTAGTGCCTAGCTTGACAATTTGGTATCTTGTTAAGTGATATAGCTAGTTTGGTATCTTGTTAAAGTAACAGATGGATGATGTACATGTTGATGTTGGTGGTTGTTGATGTATTTTGTGAATGGTTTAATATAAATGCATGGTCCAATTTTTAAATTTTTGGTATGCATTGAAAGACAACAGTTTATTTAGTTACACTCTTAAAAAAATGTCTAATTGTAACAACGACATCGAAATTTTTACCAAATAATGATTTCTAAAACAAAGATATACATCACCTTTTCCTACAATGTCCGATGTCTAAAAAACAAATAGAAATCACTTTTTATTTGTAAAATCTGATGTCTAAGAGACACATATAAATGAGTTTTTTCATAAAGAACGGATGTTTATACTTACATTCGACATAAGTATAGGATGAACAAAACTGATGTTTATAAGAACATTAGACATCAGTCTAGGATCACTACGCCATAAGTGAGCATACGCAACCCTTTTTACAAAGCGTTGCACAGAAAGCGTTTCGTTAGATAGAAGTTTTGGGTCTTTTGCAACTGAGCTGAATTGGTGTTGCGTTAGATATAGATTAGCGTTGCGTATTACCCACAGTGTTTCACATTATGCAACACTAACTGATGGCGTTGCGTTAGATAATTTTTTGTTTTTATAAATTGTGACGTGGCAGGAGTGGGACCCACATGTGCTGACGTGGCATTTGCTGACGTGGCACATGTGTGACCCACATTTGCTGACGTGGCAGAAGTGGGGCCCACCTTTGTTGACGTGGCATTTGCTGACGTGGCAAAAAACGTTGCATTAGATACCAGTAGTGTTGCGTTTGCTCTTTGAAGTGTTGCATTAGATATATTCATATTCTTAAAAAAAATATGACGTGGCAGATGTGGGCCCCACAACTGCTGACGTGGCAGTGTGGGACCCACAAGGATGACGTGGCAGGAGGCCCATCATGCTGACGTGGCAATTGTGGGACCCACAATTGCTGACGTGGCAGAAGTGGGGCCCACCTTTGCTGACGTGGCATTTGCTGACGTGGCAGAAATCGTTGCGTTAGATACCTGTAGTGTTGCATTTGCTGTTTGAAGTGTTGCATTTGCTGACGTGGCAGAAGTGTTGCATTAGGTATCAGTAGTGTTGCATTTGCTGTTTGAAGTGTTGCATTAGATATTTTTTTATTTTTTTAAAAATAGAAACAATAATCCGTAACAAAGCACTAGTTACGAGTCATATTGAAAATAGTAGTGATCTACTAAGATCTCCAATCAAATTAATTTTTTATTTTCTGAAACTTCGGGAATATCATTATATTACATATATATTGATATCCGTACGGTTGGATCGTTCAAAAATATTTTTTAAAAAATAGAAACAATAATCCGTAACAAAGCACTAGTTACGAGTCATATTGAAAATAGTAGTGATCTACTAACATCTCCAATCAAATTAATTTTTTATTTTCTGAAACTTGGGGAATATCATTATATTACATATATATTGATATCCGTACGGTTGGATCGTTCAAAAATATTTTTTAAAAAATAGAAACAATAATCCGTAACAAAGCACTAGTCTTGTCCCGAATGATGAATCTATTTTTTTAAATTATTTTTCGGCATTCCAATCGCACGAGTGTCAAGATATAATGATTTTAGTGATGTGAAAATTTTATAAAAAATTTCCTGCATGTATTTGGTTTGGTTTGGTAACAGTCAAAGTCGACCTTCTTTTAAACTAGTCTTGTCCCGAATGATAAATCTATTTTTTTAATTATATTATAAATTTATTATAGTGGTCTACTATATTATAATGAATTTCTATTATAAATTTTTTTAAATAGTATTTTTGAATGTTTTAGTTATTTATATTTTTATTTTAAATTGGTGCTATTATAAAATATTAGAATATCATTATTAAATAATTATTATTTGTTTCAATTTTTACTGTTATTTATTTGTATTAGATCGAATACATTTTATAAATTTATTTAAATATTGATTGAATAATTTAAATATTTTATTTTTAATTTACAAGATATAGATATTTGATAAACAATAGTACAATACACATATTTGTACATATTTTGCTAATTTATAATTGAGAGACACTTGGCATGCTGCAATTTGTTGAAAGGAGTTGGTTTGGATTGATGACATGTAAGACTTAAACAATCTGAATCATTCATGCAATTAGGGATTAAATCCTAACCGTTCAAATATTTATAACTCATTTTCTACCTACCCTTTATCACATCACTCTACCGCCCCCCTCCACATCCCTCATCTCTCTCATCTAGCTGCCCTCTCTCATTACACACATATACATATACATATAACCTTCTAAATTTTACATTTCTTAATCTATCCATCCAAAATTAGTGATTTATATATGAATATGTTCTATAAATTGAGCTCTATTTATACATATATAAATCAATCAATTTTGAGATGAAAATTTTCTGGGTAAGATTCGGCTTATTCGGTTTTTGGAGATATATGAACCATTTTGAAATTTCTGGGTTAATAGGGTTGTATGTTGGGGGCTGTAGAGATTGGATTTAAATTTTCGGAGAGTTTGGTGTTGGTCGGAGTTGTGACTGGGTTGCGGGCGGAGGATGAAGGCGGTTGTAGAGGCTGTAGAGGAGATGAGGTTAAGGGAGTTCGGTGGATCTACTTTGGATCTGGTGGCTGGCTTACCTCAGCTGAGAGCCGTCGTTCTGCACAGTGCTATACTATCAGGTTTACGGGTCATGTATCCTGTCAAACGAACATACTGGTTTGACATCTATAAGGTGATTAAAATTTTGATTGACTTGTATATCAACCTGTGTTCATTTCACGTCTGAATGTCATCTTGAATTTTGTTGCAGAACATCGACAAAATCCCTTTGGTGACGTGTCCTATTCTAATCATTCATGTAAGTACAGATTATGTTTTCTTACATCTGGCAACTGAACAAGGACTGGCAACTGAATAAAGTGATTAAAATTTCCTAGTCTTAGATGTAATATGGTCGAAGTATAAGTATTGCATATATGTTGCTGACTTGCTGTGAATATATAGCCTCACGGCTAGTTGGGTTGCTCTTATTTTTGCATCCATCTTTAAGTCAAATTATTTTTATTATGAAGTATTTAAGAGAAACAGTTATATCTTTGCTAAAGAAGAGAAATAGAACTCGACAGTGTCTACAATGTAAATACTGATGTACTTATTCCCTTATGTGTTCGGGTATTAAATTTTTTGTGATAACATTTAACTATGAAATACGAAATTCAGGGAAGTACACAAGGATGTAGTTCATTTCTTTTAACATATGCGAAATGTGCTACATAGTATCTGTGTATTTATCATATAATTAACAAGGAAAGGGTTGTGTCTGATTAAGTTTAATTAAATACCTGTTTGAAGGCAATCCTAATGAAAGACTTAATCCTATACTGCTATTGGTGCTATATTCTATTCAATTTGCTTTTTATAAATTGCATTGTCATTGTAGATTTGCTGCGAAAGAGTTCAAATAACTAGCCTTGGCCATAGACAGGATACTTAAATGTTTACATTTGTAGAAATGTAAACTAAATGTTTACAACATCTATTTTTCCACAATATTATTAGGGGTGCAGTTGCTATATTTGTTGCTTATTCAGCTATTCTTACACATCCTTAATTTGGAATGTGTTTAAAACTGTTCCCTTGTAGCGACAATCTTAAGACATGAGTATAAAAGAGCCGATATATCAAAATTAAGAACTACACTTTGCTGAATTTAAAGATGCCTCTAGCAAACATAGTTTAAAAAGTAAATGTTTAGTCACACGAAAACATGATGCAGAAAGTACATGAACCCATTTAGTGTCCTGTATTTGTTTGATACACAGGTACACTATATGACACAATTGTCACAGGTTTGCTCATTAGCAACTCGACATTACATTTGCTCCTGCATCTTCCCTGGGTCTTATTGTAGTATGAATTAAAAGGCATTGTTCAAATCATAGCAGCCAAAAATACATCTTTTATATACATATCATGTATATCTTAGATTCTGATACAATTTCAAAACCTTATCATAGTCCCCCCCCTCTGCACTTCCCCTATATATTATGCTTATCTTCATTCCATCATGGCATCATCTGATTTGCAATCAGTTTAATTTCTTGATAAGATATTGGTTATATGTCTTGAATTTGACATTTTTGTTTTTTTCATTTAAGCTGGATTATGGCATATAATCTTGTGATAATTTTCTCAATATGCAATTTTTACTTGTTTTTCGATTTAATTGTTTTTTTGATTCATTTGCCAGTTACATCAGCGATATTTATCAGTGAAACAATACAACAGCTTGTTCCTTCGGCTGCAAATGCAATATTGATCCTTGGACAAGGTATTTTGTGGTCAATATATAGTAATTGTTATGGTATCTAAAGAAGGCTTATTCTTGTGATTCATAATGATAAATTTTGATGGTAAACTTCTTGAAATATTAAGCCATCTAGCTATTTCCATAAATTAAGTTTGCTTTGAGAAATGCAAATAGTTTGGAGAGTACTTAATAGGTTAACAGATCGGAAATTTGGGAACTTTAATAACTTTTAGTAGCGGGATCTGTAGAACACTATTGGGATCTATGTGACTGTACATCAGTATTACTTTTCTTCCCCGACCTTTTCCTATGTATGTTGTCTTTTAAATGTCACATTTTCCTCTATATGCTGTCTTTTAAATATCCTTTATTTGATCATGTAGATGATGTAGAGAATCCGAGGCAGATGGAAACATCTGGAGAGATGAGGGGTACTAATAATAGGATTGGAATTGTCATGGCCAAACTATATGAAGCTGAGAGTTTAGCAGACCTATTTAGTGGTTGCTGCGGAGTTTTCCACACTTCAGCTTTTATTGACCCTGCTGGGCTTTCTGGCTATACTGTAAGTTTTATATATATTCAGTTAATTTGTTCTGCTAACAACATCTGTTTTTCCATAATATTATTGAGCATGCAATGTTGGAGATTAACTAAATTTTTTCTTTTTTTGGTTAGAATTTATGGCTGATTTAGAGGTGAAGGCATCCCAGAATGTAGTCGAGGCATGTGCAGCAACACCTTCAATTAGACATTGTAGCAGTTTATACAGGTCAGTATATGTATTTATGTATGCAGGTTAATATTAATCAACATGGATGTTTACTTTAATAATTTCAAGTACAAACAATTCGTTTGTCTCTGCAGAATTATATAAGGATAATATCGTATTTGACTTTAAATTTTGAGTAGCTTGTAGATATGTTTACTGCATTTGGCATCGTAGTTTGAGAACGATCCTGCTGTATATTGTTCTTTAGCTATTGAATTTACATTCGTTCATGCTTGATTTTGGTTTGTGTTTACAAATAAACAATAAGCATGTTATGTAATTTACATTGGCTATCTTGATAACAATTCTGTATTAATTGCATTCAGGTATGTTCAAGTGTGTCATCTGAGATTGCAAATATGAGCGAGCTTCTCCACAGAAATGACTTGTATGGTGAAGGTGAATCGAGAAAGAAGACCTCTCTTGGCTACTTCATGTAGAGGAGCTAGCCAAATGTATAGCATTCAACTTTTTGGATATTGGAGAGTTTCGTACTTTTGAAGTTTGAATTGGCATAGTTTGAACTTAGAATTAGTGCATGTGCTTGGTATTAGTACATGTTGGTAAAGATTTGTAGAACTGTTAAGTATTTTTGTTAGGTTGCATTATTGCCTTGTGGTTGGTTTTTGAACCTTTAGTTATTGTTGTCTTGGTTTGGACACGATGGTTTTATGTATAAACAAAGTAGCCATTTCAAATTTTTTGTAAAAAAGTGTTGCATTTGACTATATATATGTTGCAATAAAAAAGAATGGTGTTGCTTAAAAAAAAAATTAGTGTTGCATTAGACTCAAATAGCGTTGCGTTAGATAGTGGACCCACTGCTAATGTGGCATGTGGGCCAATTGCTGACGTGGCAGGTAGGCCCACTGCTGACGTGGCATGTGGGACCATTGCTGACGTGGCATGTGGGCCCCAATGCTGACGTAGCACCTTGGTGAGCCCCACTGCTGACGTGGCATGCCCTCTTCATTTGTGACGTGGCATTTGTGGGCCCCACTAATGACACATCAGCATGCTGATGTGGTACCTGCTTACATGTCAGCATGCTGACGTGGCACATTGCTTACATGTCAGCATGCTGACATGGCTGAAACATCTTATGCAACCCCATGAAGTGTTGCGTTTGCATGTTTTTGGTGTTGCATAAGGCCTCTTATGCAATGCTTTTCGAAGTGTTGCAATAGCTTGGAAAAGCGTTGCGTTAGGGGTCTTACGCAACGCCAGTATTGGTAACGCCCCAAAAGCGTTGCGTAAGACGTTACGCAACGCTTTTCAGGCCTTACGCAACTGAAAATGGGGGTTGCGTATGTGCGTTTATGGCGTAGTGGATGATGTCTAAGGTCACTATAGACATCGTTTCCAAAGAAAGGAAGTGATGTGTATGTGAAAAATAACTTAGTTTATTATATGTTTTCTAGAATATAAGGCATGCAAGTTGTTTATAAAATTAATTATATCTAACCTATTTTGTAGAACAAATGATGTGTATTGATGGAAAAAACGATGTCTATGTTAGCACAAACAATAGTTTCTGGCCGATGTCTAGAATAGACATCTCCGACCTAGACATCACATGCAAAATAACATAGACATCGGCCATAAACTGATGTCTATTGACCTTTTTCTTGTAGTGTGGGAGTGTTCAATCTTGCATAATTAGCGAACTTCAATTCGGTCCTAGAGCAGAGTCAGAGTCCTTGCCAGTTTGGGGATATTTGTCCTTAGCATTATACTCCTGTTCTGTCTTTCGCTTTTTAGAGTTCTCGCTTCCACCACTTTCGGTAGAGACCTCTGTTTTCCTCATGCTTTCCTCAGCATTTATGTATTTGCTCGCCCTTTTTTGGAGCTCGGTCATGCTCTCAGGATGATGTTTTGCCAATGACATCTGAAAGATGGTGTTGGTTGTCCCATTCTCCAAGGCTATCATAACTACTTTATTTTCCAGACCAGGGACGTTCAGCGTCTCCTTAGTGAAGCGCTTAAGGTAATCCCTTAGATTCCCATTCTTTTCTTATTTCACTTGCATAAGATATGCAGAAATTTTTTCATGGACTTTCCCACTAACAAATTGGTTAATAAAAGACGTGCTCAATTCCTTGAAAGAGCCAATCGAGTTTACGGGCAATCGGCTATACCATCTTTGAGCCATGCCTTCCAGGATTTGTGGGAACGCCCTACACTTGAGAGCGTCGCTAGCGGGTTGCTACAGAAATGCGTTTGAGAACGTCCTCACATGGTTTGAGGGATTGCCCGTTCCATTGTACACCTTTATTGTAGGCATCTTAAACTTCCTGGAGACATGAGCATTCATCACCTCCTCAGTGAATGGGGGTGTGGGTTCGTCAGGGTCTCCAAGTGGCATCAAGTCCTTGGAATCACCCCTGGGGGTCTCTACCCTAGCAGCTCCTCCAGTTGTGGCATGAGTCCTTCTCTGCCTCCTTGAAGGCCTTTCCAAATCAACAAAAGGAATCTCTCCTGAAGTTGGAGGAGGTCGATTCTAATTTTGACTCCGATTCTGTCTTGCTTGCTCTCTTGCTATGTCTTCCTTCAGCTTTTGAATCTCGGCCTCATGAGCCTTTATTCTCTCAATAGCTATCACTGGGGGTCCATTATGGATTCGTCGAGTATGCCTTATAGGCTCCTTGCTTGGATGTCGCCTTCTTGGGGCTTGATCACGATGGTCATCCTCAGATGAATAATCATTAGTATAAAAACCAGAGTAGTCATAATATATTTGATCTGGGCCCAAGCCTCTAATGTAATATATCTATAGGGCATTGTCGCTTTGTCCAACACCTCGAGTATTCGGGGGTAGTTAGGCAATCCATATGCCGAATTCGTGCCTCTAGGAAGATCTGTGGTGGAGATCTGTACCTCCAAAGGTAGTGAATGATTAACAAGGGGAGAGACCACCATCTGAAGAGGGTTGGTCTCCTGGTTTGGATGGACCACGGGTAGAGTTCTCTCAGTATGGGGAGTCATCCCTATAGGTTGAGAAACCTGAGGTTGAATGGTTATCTCCGTTGATGGGGGGACATACCCATGTTCACTGACGACGGGTAGAACATAGGTGACGATGGTAGCCTCGGTTGAGACTGGTGTCCTTCGTGTTTGAACCATGGTTGATGTTGTCTTCCCATAGATGGCGCCAACTGTTGTGGAATAAAAACTAGGTAATTGAATTGCGGCTAGGATTCGTGCGTATTTCATACTAGGGTTGGTGAGCTTCGAGCTTTAATGACCGCGCTTGTGTTTCGTGACCTAATTCGGGTCTTCACAAGATGCCTACGTATCTCAGAGTTGAGAATCAAGGCAAAAACGTAGTTCTGAGAATGAGGGGTCATGCCCTTATATAGGCTGAGAAGCCTTAGAATCGCATTAGGGTTAGGCGACTTGATGGACAAGTCACCTTCTAAAGGAAGGTTCTAGACTCCTACCTTATAGGAGTCTGTTTCCATGTTGAAGTAGTGCCTTGGAGGCTACTCATAAAGATATTGTATCCTTATCTGACTCTTATTTACAAGCTGTCAATCACCCTCAATATTAATTACGAATTTAATATTGAATTAGGTTTTTGGGCCAAGCTAGGTCTAATTAATGCAATCTTAATTGTGTCTTTAGGGCTTATTTTTAGCCCATATCAGAACCTTTTTGTTTTGAAATTGATAGATGAAGCCCAAAAAGTTAATAAACGAAGCGGAGAATTGGACAAGGGCAGAAAGGCGGAGTGTAGAAATTAAAAAGTTACTAAGTTGGAAACGGCGTAATAATAACTCAACCAAAAAAAAAATCTGAGGTTACTAGATGATATATCATATATCTTTGTACTATATTATAATAGCCGAGACATTGAAAGTTTGGTCTTCATTCGGTACCATACTTTGTATTTTTACCTAATTACTTAAGTATCCATATTTAATAATTTATAGGATTACTTAATACTCTTACTTAATTATTAATAATTCTTAATAACTAATCAATTTCCTTTTCATGTAAAACATGTTACCTTTAATAATTAATCATTTTTTTTAATTTTTAAATAGTAATAAATAACCGAGTACCTTGTTTAGCTAAAACGTTATCATCTTCTCTATATTTTATAACTAAAATTCCTCATTTTCTAAAAATATAATGGTCAACATATATGTAACTACTATCAAATCATTTCATTTAAAAAATTAAATCTACAAAAATCATGTCTTAAAAAAATTAATTTAAATTAGAGGAAAAAAAAATTCGTGCATCGCACAGATTTTAAGCTAGTTATGTACTATATGTATTTTATTTTATTTTATATATTTAAAGTAATTCGGTAATTTCGATTATTTCGGTAAAGAACCCGATATAATCAAAAAACCGAATCACAACAAATCTTGTAACTGAATTAAAACCGAAATATTTAACCGAACTATTTTGGTTATTCAGTTCGGTATTCGATTAAACAAACCGAATGCTCAATCCTAAATATTATCTTCAACAACATGTGACAAAGCTTCATACTGATTATATATAGCTGTACACATGGATGATAATTTGTCCCGATTCGTTCCGATCTGATTGAATCTTATAGGACTCAAAGTTTTATATTTTTATACGGATTTGGGTTGTCTCCTGGTCGAACCGAACCAGATCCCAACTCAAAAATCGAACCAAAACCGCAACTGATCCGAAACCTATATATAGTGTGCATATAAATTTTTTTAAAATTATTAATACTTTAATATCCTAATTTGATTTCATAAACGTATACCATATCATTTTGTAATACTCATTCAACTTGATGTCTATAAGTACTATTAGTTTTTGTTATTGTACCATTGCATTACTATTGTTCTGATCGTTATTCGCTCGAATTGAAATGAGAATTTTTGCTACTTTGAAATGGGATTGTCTGGCATTTAATCAGCTGAATTGTTTAGTTGATAAATCCAACGGATTGATTTTAGATATCGGCATTCTGATTTTAAAATGGGGTCCAGGTCCAATATATTTGCTTTGTTCCATATCTAATTGTTTATAAAATCCAAACCAAACAACTATATACCATCACTAGTTGGAAGACATTTATACTTCATGCAAGGTAGAGGAATAATATATCAATGCTTGCATTAAATTATTTCAATTATCTTGGTAAGACATTTCAATAAATGTAGGACATTCATCATTTTTGAGATTTTTTTTAATATACAAGTTGGATTCAGAATGTAAATATTAATTTTCCCGAAAAATCATGAATCGTGGGCATGCGAAAATGAAATTGTCCAAACTTATCAGAAGAATATCGTGTTTTTTTTGCAAATTATGCGAAACAAGTAAATTTCTTGAAGGTTACCATTTATTTTCAACAAGTAAGTGATTATCAGTTTTAACGAATAGAATGTGTGCAAATCAATCTGAACCAAAACCGCCGAGATAAGTTCACAGTTGTAGTTTTTATAAAAACCGTAGATTGTTGGGTTGGTTTTGATTTGATTTTAATCCAAACCACTTCCACTTCCACTACATATATATTATATAATCTTTATACTTTCACATTTATATATATATCTTATCTTATTATATATATTACAATTATAATAGTAATATCTATATTATCTTATTAAAAATTCAAATATTACTCAATCTTCTTCATTTTGTACTTCTTTTGAAAATTGTTTAAGATTTTTATATTATTATTTACATATGGTATTACTACAAAATTGATAGTTAGGTCATCAAACATTGATTTTTGTCATATAAAGAATTAAATAATTTTATTATATGATATTATAATTTTCTTATTTATATATGTATTGAAAAAAGAGTATAGTGCACTTTGTGTACCTGCACTTTGGTCGTGACACCACTTGCAATACCCAACTTCAGAAGTGAGCATCTGAAATACTAAATTTGTTATTTCGTTACATTTTGTGTACTTCCGTCTGTCTGGCGTTAACTCCGTTAAAAAACAAGGGGTATCTTTGTCTTTTCACTGCCATTTTCTCTGCGCGGGCTTTTCAGAGAGCAAGCTTCAGCTGGCGGGAATGTGTAAGCATATATACATGTTTACAACCCTAATTGATTAAATTGTTCCAATTGATAGCTCTCTCACACTTTTACTTCTCCCCAAGCACAAAAATGGCTTCCAGACCACGTACGGATGAAGAAATTGATGCTATATTGGATCTTGCTTGCTACTGTGATCAGATGAGTGTAAAAAAGACACAATGGTTTAGGCCAAACGCAAGTAGGAGGTATAGGGCATGTTGGAACAATACCTGTGGTTATCAAGTGTGGATTGATAAGGAACCTTTTGGACCTCACACTTTAGAAATCATCAAGGAGTTGCAGGAGCGTGCTTTTGAGAGGGAAGAAAAGTACAAACGTCGAATTGTTTGCATGAGAGAGAACCATCAAGCTCAGATGAGTGAGTTGAAGACTAAGCAACAGTGTGTAGCTGTTGGTTTGTTTGTGCTTGTTCATTTGATGACAAATATGGCTTTCAACACAATCAGGAATGATACTGCAGCATGAGGATGATGAATATGATTCTCTTGATGAGTTAATCTTTATTTAGTTTGTTCTAGGACTGTAGTGCTTTTGTTAAGGTTATTGTGTTTTCTTTTGTTAAGGTTGTCTTCTTAATGTTCCCATTAAGTGTAGTGGATGTGTTATGTTGCAGTCTTAATGCTATTGCTAAGTCTTATTGCATTATTGTGTTCTTGTATTTTGTTGGCACATCAAATCCAAATCAAAATGTTGTAAGAAATCTTCTTTATGCACTCGATTGAATGTTATTGTGTTCTGTAGTGAATGTGTTTGTACCAAAGCAAATGATATAAAATCATACAGGCCATTACGCCAAAGTAGTTAAGTTTACCATACAAGAAAGTAGCAAAGTGGTTCATACAGACCATTAAAGAGTTTACAGGCCATTGCCATAATACCATCTATTACATCCATTTCCATAATACCATCTCATTGCATCCAAAACATTAGGTAATTCATCAAGTAGCATCATTTACCAGCAAAAGAAATAGTATACCACCAGTACCAAGTAACTAAGTAGCAAAACAAATAGGATAACAGTTTACAACTTCCACACAGGCTTTTGCTTAAGCCTACTTTCCCTTCTCCTCCTAGCTAGCTCCAGATTCTTCAAACTAGTCACTGTGGCTTTCCCTTTCCCTGTACTTGCAGATCCAAGGGGTTGTATACCCAGAGGAGTATTTGATGGTTGAGGGGGGCTAGAGTTGATAAAGACTCCTCCTTGGCTACCTTGTACAACTGTTAATTGGAATGTTGTTAGGGCCTCTCTGACTACCTTCCTTTGCTTGATCAGCATTTGTAGAACTCCCTTCCTTTGCTTGATCAGCATTTGTACCACTCCCATCCTTTGCTTGATCAACATTTGTAGCACTCCCTTCAGTCCTTCCTTCTTTAGTTGTCTTTGTCTTCTTAGCTCTTGTCTTCACTTGCTTCTCACAACCATTAGCTCTGTCATGTGCCTATGAAGAGAAAAACAAAGAAACAGATTAAATCAAAGAAATAAAGAAACAAAGAAATAGTAGGAAAAGAAAGGAATACCCTTGCAGGACAAGTCCTAATGTTGTGAGATAATTGAGTACAGTAACTGTATTTGACTTTGGTGTTTTGCCTCTTTAGCCTTGTTGCAGCAGGATCAGTAGTATCATTCTTCTTGTTTCTAGATTTTTTGGGTCTTCCAGTTTGTACTTTTAGTACCGGTGGCAGTGGCTTTGGGTAGTCTGTTGACTTCCATTCTTCTTCACCAGAAATAGGTTCAATGATGTGATTGTATGTGGCAAGAAAGGTATCCTTTGAGTAACAAGTATGGAGGTACTCCTCATAGTTTTTCTTAGACCATGCAATGCAAGCACATGCATGGTAACAAGGTATACCTGAAACTTCCCATTTCTTGCATGCACACCTTCTTGCATCCAAGTCCACCACCATTTTATATCCCCATTCTGTCATTGTAACCAGGTACTTGGCACCCCCAGACCATGTAACATGACAACCCTTGATTAGGTCAACAGCCCTACATGACAATATTAACACAGTTAAATGTAAGCCATTAGGGTTGAAACATGAAAATCTAGTAGAAAAGACTTACTTATTCAGCCTTCTCATTGCATTAGGGCATATGGGGTTCAAGGCATAACTGTTTAGCATCTTGTCCCTTCTTTTTTGAATCCTTTTCATGACATCAATATGGATTTTTTCAAGCATTGTCAGAATAGGAAGGTCCCTATATTTCCCAATTGTGCTATTAAATACCTCACACTGGCTATTGACAAATTGGTCTGAATTAGGTGTCATTCTGAAGGCACTTATACTCCATTGAGATCTTGGTTTCTCATTTAACCACTCAAAGCATTTCTTTGATAACTGACAAGTTAATAAATGCCAACAGAATAGGTAAATAAATGAATGAGTAAATAAATGCCAAGAGAATAAGTAAGTAAATGAATACCTTTTTAACTCCTCCATGTGTTTATTAAAGGTGTAGTCAGAGCTGGCCCTGGCTGCCTTCCAAAGTAGCATCCTCACACCAATACCCTTGTGATCTTTCCACATGTTTCTATATAAGTGCATAACACAGAACCTATGTTCTGCATTAGGCACAATGCTGTCCAAGGCATTAATTGTAACACCCCCAGATCCGGGGTCAGGGATCTGGTCGTTACGGTCTCAATATCCATCCACAAAACCAACATAATCTAAATTACAACCTTGTGACCCAAAACAACAACATAAAACACACCCGTTATAGTCCCAGAGATGAAATCAGAGTAACCATCAATATTATTAATCACAAGTTTGAGTTCTTACAACCCAAAGAATTACAATTAACCATTACATACTCTTTGCCATCCATTTGTATATGCCATATAATAAATACATTTGATACTCAAATGCTAACAACTAGCCTACCAGTAGCTGCCTCTTCAGCAATGGTAGCTATGACCTCAACGATTATTCCTCTGACGGCTGTCACCTGCTTACGCTGAGTGCGCCTTGCGCGGCCATCTGATCTAGCTGTTGTTGTGATATAGATAAATAAAGCAAGGGTGAGCAATAGCCCACCTAAAAGAATATAATTGAACAGTAATAATATATAACAGTTCAAAATATCTTTGATACCATATGCCATGCATTAACGAACGTAGTACCAATATAAGTTATGAGATGAAGTTACAAGGTAACTCAAAATATAATTGTTCCGAAGAAATATCTGTCATGTCAAAGATAAGCCAGATATTATCAAATTTTCATAATAGAGGAACTTGCGGAAGAATATTGCAATTCCAGTTCAAACACTTTTCAAACCTGCCAACAATGATAATGTTGCAGAAAAATTTCCCAATTTGGAAGATGAACTAATACGGGAGCTTGCCGCGCCAGGAGCCACAACATTTACGATGATCAGTCGCATGTCATGCTCCCCATCATTTGTTCTCTACATGTAGAAGGAAGCACCGACGGATCGCCCGCCCTCTGGAACCCCCCAGCCAACGGTTGGGCCATTAATTGTTGGACCGGCGCCACTCGGCCACTTACGCGTCTTCTAGTTCGAATAACATCCATAACTCTGAAACATAAAGTTCGTCCCCCTTTCCCCAAGTATAGTACTTGTTGATAGGACTCCACAAAGTAGTCGTATCTAATTGGAAAGGAAAATTTCACCAATATTTCCCAAGCTGATGCTTGTTAATGGATAGACACTTGTTCCATCAATCTTACCCCTCGAGCGTTGAGGAGGTAACCAAAAAGATTCATATCGATGTTTGAAAGAATCAAGATGTGAGTGACAAGATAGTTTAGCAAGAATATGACCGGGCAATCAAATAAATAACAGCTCCCAAGTGAGGTCCCCTTATATGTTTTTGGAGGTTTGAGCGAGTATTTAAATCTTCTTATAAGACAGATTTAAATGAAAATAGAGTTTTGGGAACCTCCCCTTGATAAAATAGTCGTAAAAGACTTCGAAATATTTTACATAATATCTGAAGGTGAAGGATAACCTTTGAATAATATAAATCATTACAAAAAGAATTCAAAAGAATTTAATTAAATATTCCAAGAATATTTATTAAGTCAATAATAATTACGGAATATTATTAAATCATAATATTGCTCGTAAGTAATCCTCGAATGAATATATAGAATTATTTATTAAATAAATCTCTTCTTAAATGAATATTTAAAATAATATTCATTAAATAAATAAACTTAAATAAATATTTAAAATAATATTTACTGAATAAATCAAACCTTAAATGAATATTTGAAAATAATATTCATTTAACAAATAACATTCCAAATGAATATCCAAATAATATTCATTAAACAAATAATATTCTAAATGAATATACAAAATAATATTCATTTAACAAATAATATTCTAAATGAATATCCGAATAATATTCATTTAGTAATCAAAACTTTAAAGGAATATTCGAAATAATATTCCTTGAGTAATTAGAACTTCCAAAGAATACATTTAAAATAATATTTATCAAGTACATAAACCTTAAATGAATATTCGAAAGTAATATTCATTTAATGAATAAAATCCAATGAATATCAAAGTAATTATTCATTAAATAATCAAACTCTAATGAATATTCAAAAATATTATTTATCTAATATTTCTCTACTGAGATAATACTCAAATAACATTCTCGAAAGATTTCCAAGTAGTTGATACTTTTATGGAAATATAAATAATGTTTAATAATAACATTCCTCAAAATGAATACCACTCTGTCGCTGGAATCCCTCCGGGTTTCCACGACTATCTATATGTCACAAAATACCGACTCCCGGTCTTATATTTAAAGAATGAATATATCATACGCCCTTCACTAAGGGTCTTAGCAAAACAATCCTGCTTATAACTGATAATTCATATCTAGTCTATAAGCCAAAATCAATTCAGGGAACAAGTATTCCAATATACTTTGAAAACAAACATGCATGCTATGGCATATGTATAACAACAATCATATATATTATCACAACAACAGTTCCAAGGTATTGGAAACTTGCCTGGTAATCCTGTAGGGGTAGTGTGCCTCGTGTCAATCCAGTGATCTATAAATAGTCACAATAACCGAGGTCAATCACTTAACACTTTTTAAAAGGCTAAGTATAACTTAACTTAAGTCGAAACACGTTTTCGAGTTATCTCGTTAAACACCCCTTAGTGCAATTCTCTTTATTCTCGCTATGACCCGTCATTCGTTCGCTACTAAGACACGTCGTCATACTTACACTTTGTATATACTTAAGTCATGTAAGTTTTAAGGTCGGTCATTTACGAACCAAGATTATACCTCGAGATTCATCGCCTCGTTTTCTAAGTCATTTACCAAAGTCATAACCAAGTATGCTTCTAGGGGTTCGTTCGCGTTTAACCTTGATTCGAACATTTTTATAAAATCGGAAAATAATCCATTCGACATGTGGTTTTCTCTCGCACTTTCCTTTTTACCTCTAGTATTTAATTACCATGATTCGTCACTGCATAACTTACTTTTCGAAGGTTCAATTTCGGTTACGAGCTTGCTTGTCCGGTTTCGAACCACTTTTACGAATTTAACCATAACTCCTAAACCGTAAGTCCATTTCACATTATCTTTATATCAAAACGAAGCTTATAGCATGATCTAACTTATCATGGCAGAATATGAAGCTAGGCAGTGAGTTATTGCTACTGTCAACACTACTAGAAAAACTAGAATAGACATCGGGGCTTTAACATCGGTTAGAATTGCCACCGATGTTAAAAATGTTTATGACATCGGTTTTTGTAAAATTGATGTCTTTATGCTATTTAGACATCGATCCCTTGGTACAACCGATGTTAAAGATCCCATAAAAAAAATCTTATTTTCCCTGCTTTAGCCAAATTTCTCATTTTCCCTCCCTTAACCAAATTTCCCACCCCTCTTACCCAAAATTTCCCCCCTTCTAAAAAAATTCCCCCCTTAACCAAAATTTCCCCCATTCAAATCAAATCCAAAAAAAATAAAAATAACACACAAAATCATAAACAATATTCATTCGGCTAAAAAACCACACACCCGACTCCGCCCCTTTTCTTTGAAGAACCCTAGCGACCTCTTGCAGAACCCTAATCAATCAGCTAATCAATCTCTCGAAGCTAGCTAATCAATCTTGAAGAACAACAAAGCTCGAACTCTTCAACTCGAAAGCTCGAAAGCTCGAAATCTATCTTACCTCTGTTAGTCTCTCTCTCTCTCTCTCTCTCTCTCTCTCCCTCCCTCCCTTCCTCCTCCATTTTACTATGTTTGTGTGTTTTTATTAATTGTAAGTAATTAATGTGTTAAGAGAGTTAATTAAGATGTATTTATCAATTTGTTATGATGTTGTTAGATCTTTTGAACAAAGATTACCAGAGTTCACTCTCACCACTTTATCTGCTGCTACTGAAGTTGTGAGTCTTATCCTCCCTTCTACATCTCTTTAGATCTGCATTGTATATATTAATTTTATTATTTGTCAAGTTTTGTATCTCTTTTTTAGGGATTTTATCATTTGTTTTTCTTTTCTAATTCTTCAAATATGTTTTCTTTTTATATTGTTGTAGGCCTATCAATAATTGTGTTTAGATTTGCTTTTTAATTAATCGAACCTTTTAATATTTTCTTCCATTTTATTTAGATTTTAATTGTGTTTATATTGTTGTAGAGATGGATTAATTTTAGTGTGTTCTTGTTCTTCCAACTTTGCAGTTAGATCAGCAAGTTGTAGATTACAACTTCAGTTAGGAATTTGCTCCATGTACTCATGGTACCACATAAGTTAGGTACCACATAGGCTGGCAAATCAGTCGGAAAAAAATCTGCAGAAGTTGCGTTGCCGAGTCAATTACCACGCTTTGATGTTTACTGATTCTATCCTTCAGATGGGTAGGAAGATGGTTGAAAGAATGAGGATGAAATGCAAGGACTATATTGCCTTGCACTTAAGGTAATTGTATACTTTCTTTGTTACACCAACATAGGATCAATATTTTGATAAGAATGAATAATTCCAGTCATGACTGAATGTATACACGGCTAATATACACAAGTAACTTGAGAATTTTTAGATTTTCCACACCATAAGTAAATTTCAAAATTCAATTACAAGATTACATGATAAATATTGAGATAAAATATGATTATTAAGATATCATAATTATCATATGATTTGGTGTTTAATACTGGTGGTTCTTAATAAAATAATAGCCCGACTTTAAAGTTTCGGTGGAGCATGATATATGTATCAGAGCAAGGTGGATATGAACTACATGTGCATATTATAACAGGTCTTACTCTGTTTTTGAATTTCAAACAAGCTATCCTAGTGAGTTATTTCATATGTTTCATTGGTTTGTTATGTCGAATTCACTTAGTTTGCCTGTGTGCTACTAGTGGAAAAACAAAGACAGAGACAACTTTAGCCATGAGGTACCACACTGTGGTACATTCACATAAGTCGACTTTAGTGCTGGTTCCATTAGGCTACTCGGCATTAGGATAAAAGTGCTTAGCTCTTTATTTTAGGTTGATCTGAGATATAATTGAGTAATCTTGTCAATCATTTAAATCGTGTTTCATTCTCTGCAACAAGTAAACACTAAACAGAGAAACTTAGATAAGCTGTTTTTCCTTAGGATTGATAAGATAACAAGTGTGCCATATTCTTCTAAAGGTGAAAGATTTGATTAAAAAGATATTTAGATGTGTTGATGTATCCTCCTCCACTTCAGAGGATAATTACTAATTATTTACTAGAAATCTGGTGATGGCTGCTCTGGAGAAAGGACTTTCACCGCAACAAACAGTTGGAGAAATGTCACAAGGAGCCATAGCGTTATCATCATACCTCTCTGTATGGCTGCTCAGCATGTGAATTTTCTAATTCACGTCTTCATGCTGTGAGAGCTCAAACACTGATTCTCTCCAGGTATTTCCTCTCCCACAGTTCATAGTATATCAAATCTAATTGTTATAATATGTAATTATCAGAATCACAAGAACTTTTATATTGACGAAGATTAAAATTTTGCGGATTAAATAGTTGGTAAAATTCAGTTTAACGTTTTTTTTAGAGTTTGCTCTCCTTTTACTTTCAGTGAAGTTTGATAGGCACGTTTCATGAATCAAAAAAATGTAATCATTTATGACATTTCTCGAGGAAATGAAGTCAAATATAGAACAAATTTAACAAGCAAACACTCCAAACTACTAGAGAAACAAACCTTCCCTATGGTAGACAACATATTATAAGCCATACACGTACAAGACGGTAAAATATAGCCCTTTGAACATATTGTATAAGAATGCAGGTCAATTCATAAAGAAATGGGTTTAGTAACAAGTATCATGTGACCACGTCTAATTGTCTTCCCCAGCATCTCTCTGCACAAAAAGTTGTCCAATGATTTTTGTTTACAAATTATCATCTACTAATAATTATATTGATTGCAATTTGTTTCACAGTTTCCTTGATTTCTACTAATTAACCATTACTAACAAAATTTGTTATAATGTCTTCAGTGGAAAGGATCAGTTACTACCAAGTCGAGAGGAAGCTTACAAACTAAAGAATATTCTCCCAATATGTGAGATTCGATTTTTTAATGATAGTGGCCATGCCCTCTTCTTGGTATGGGAGGTTTTCTCTTATTCTATATGAGCAATCCTAGCTGAAGCATTGCACTTCTTGATGTTTTAACTAAATAAAGACCTACCAGGAATATACCTACAAGTTTTAATTCATATCACTACGTTTTGGATTATTTTGCGGTTCATCCTAATTGTTGTACTCCTGCTTTTTAGATTATTCCCTAACACTCTGTTTCTACATTTGACTCATCTGAGTCTATTCTTATCTTACTCAGTTCATGATGAGTTGATGACATGCTATTCATGCATATTTATTCATATTTTCTTTTCTGTCTATACTTCCCAGACACACCAAGTTTAGACTTAGTGTTTTACAAATCACATTTGGTGGTGTATTACTGGTCATAGTGCTCTGCTCTGACACTAATTTGTTTACTTATGCAGTCCCATATTTCGCAAGAAGCAGCAACATCTACCAGCTTTTCTTACATTCTATAGTCCCATATCTTAGCTATGTTTACTAATAGTAATCAATCTTGAGTATCTTAGCTTTTCTTACATGAACATTGACTATAAAATATAGATGTTAAGTAACCTTGATGGCCTGATTATTTTCTTACAGGTCCTGCTACTAATAATTTTTGTGAAGGCATACAATGGAGAGCCCTCTGAGAGTCTTACGTTTGAACGGCTTGCTTGTGCGGACTTCTTTGAACGATTAAAAAGGAAGAAAATGAAGGCCCTTATACCTCATATATGTATGAAATTGTCGAACAATTGGTTTGCTTGTCGAAATGGTTTGTTTGTCGAAGTACATGCAATTGGTTTGTAAGCTAGTTAATTATGATAGCTAGACAAATTATTTTGGTTATGTTGATGTAAAGATTGGATGTTTTGTGTTTGGTAAATGACAAGTGCTTATAACTATTTTCGTATTTTTGTATTTTGGTTTGATTTGAGTTGTTTTGGTGCATATAAAAAGAATATTGTATACTAATACATGAACAAGAGACATCGGTTTTTAATCGAGTTATAACATCGGAGAATGGCTAAAAACTGATGTCTGTTAGGACATATAACATCGGTTTTGTTACTGAAAACGATGTCCACTGGAACATATAACATCGATTTTGTTAATGAACACGATGTCTAATAGAGCACATAACATCAGTCTTACCAAACAACCGATGTCTAAGATAACATAAAACATCGGTTTTTACCAAGAAATCGATGTATATGTCATTATTTAACTTGTCTGTGCTATGTTTATGTTGATCTAATGCACATAAGATATCATAATTTAAAAAGAAGTATTGCACATAATGAACCTAAGACATCAGAAATATTTAAGAAACTAATGTCTAAGTCGATGATAGACAACGGCTAAAAACCGATGTCTAAAGTTTTTTACCTTTCTCTACACTCGCATAGACATCGGTCAGATTTTTTTTTAACAACGGCCAGAAACCGATGTTTATTGACATATTTCTAGTAGTGCAAACACGATTTCTTTGGGTTAACGAAATTCGTTCATTACGACGGCTATAAACCGGACGTTTCCAAATTTATTTCAATACAACCAAGCCACACCGGGCATACCATCAATATTACACACATAATACTCATCTTCACAGTCCAAGAACACCTCTCATATCCATAATTTGAATCATGGTTTTATAACTACTAAAACTACTACATAATCTCATAAACATGCTTGTACTAACATCATCATCATATATCATCTAAGACCACCAAAACTTAAAGTCAAAGCTAGGGTTTCAAGAGATGATTACCTTTTTTGGAGTGTATACAAGCTCTAATAATCCTTATATAGTCCTTGTATGGCCTTAACAAAACTTAGATCATCCAAAGAAAACAAGAACTCAAAGTTAGTTTCTAAGATTTACTATTCATCATCAATCTTGTAAAATTCATAACAAATCGAAAAATAAGAGTTTGGCTCTCAAATTTTTACCACATCAAGACCACTTCATAAGCTTTGTTTTGAGTCCTAGATCATCAGATTTGAAGCTTCCTAGCTAGGGTTTTGAGCCCTCTTTTTCCTCTGGAAAGAAACTGTCAAGAACCTGGACAGTTTGGTTTCTTCACTTGGGGAGGAGATTTGACTAGGCTATACTCATTAGATTGCCATGAAATTTTTAGCGAATGTTGTACATGGAGTGGAGAAGCAATGGTTAAAATTTGGTGATTTTATCATGGATAGAAATGGAGATATGAATTTTCTTCTATAATAGTGCTCTGCTGGGCAGTTTGCTAGAAAGGGAGAGAATGGAGTTTTGCTTGCTTTGTTCTTGATATTATCTCATCTAATGCGCATTATTGCTATGACAAAATAATATCCTAGCCATAAAGTAGCTTTATTAAAGGGATTATGTCATGGATGATGCAAATCAAGAGACATGTGTTGATGTTTAGTGGTGTAGATGATAAGATGAAGCTAAACACTTGGTTAGCTTCCTAAATAAGCTAGTTGCTCTTGTAACCATTTGGTTCATTGATCTTATCCCCTTGCACATGCATGCATCTTGCTTTCCTGCTTGCTCTTTTGTCCGGTTATTGCTCAATTTGATTGATCGTTCGAAAGAATATCTCAAGGATTTCTAGTTAGGGTTTTACCGAAAACCTCCTTAATATTAATATTAATATTCTCAATCCTTCTCTATAATCCTTGAATTAAATTACTTGAATATTCTCAATAAATCCTTAAGTCTTTCAGTGTCCAGGGAAATCTCGGAGAAAATAAAAGTGCTAATTTTCTGAATCCGATATCGTTTACATACACTTATCTCGCCCCTGGATCATGAATACGAACTCAGAAATCCGTTCTGAATACTTCTATATAGCGTCGTCTTAATCATATTCTTATTTCCACCAAAAACACTATTTATTGCTTATTCTCTTTTATTCCTTACATTAAATAAAATGTCCTTGTCCTCTTTCGAGCGTTCCTTAACTCTTTCACGGAACCTCTGTACTAATAACATATATCGATTTGGATGACATCAGAATATCTACTACTTCTTTGGAATACCATACCTTATTTCCTCGGAGATAGATTATTCTTATCTAGGTTATCAACCAAGTGCATTGCTCATAGCATATAAATATTTGAATCTAAATCCATCCCATTCATTCATTCTTTGTTAATACCTTGTAGTCGGAGTCAATGTTCATTCTTTCATTAATATATAAAAAGTTTTAATTCTACCAAAAATTCGGATTCTTACAGTCTCCCCTCCTTAAAAGGATTCCGTCCCGGAATCAGGTAGAAGACAAATGGGTACTTGTTGGTCATTTCACTTTCCAGTTCCCCGGCAATCCTTAATCATTCCAATACTCTTACGGCACACCTCACTAGTGCTATAATATATCTTTTATCCTTTTTCATCAACTTTGCTACTTTTCGTACAACACACTATCCGGGTTATGCTCTTACTAAGTCATATACTACTTTCCTTATTGGTATCGGTAGTGACTTCGGTATAACTATCGCGCTGCGAATTTCGGAGATAACCTCACTCCTAATTATGCAATTCCTGATCGCTTTAATCTTCGCAATCTCGATCAATACATAGAATTAGAAGAATTTATTGAGAGATCACTATGATCAATGAACATTTGTCCTATTGCATAGTTAGTACAGAAGGTGGCCAGCGTTTAGTACTTAACAAGCAATTTAGACAAGCTATGGTATTCCACTTAGACTCCTATCACATAGACAGGTAGTCACGTAGCAGTACCTCCCCTCTTTAAAAGGTTGTTCTTCTCAATTTAAAAGAAGATAAATAAGGGATAAGAAAAGGAAAGAATTTCAAAGAATTATATAAGAAAATTTTCATGATTGTCAAAATATCATACTTAGAATTTACCTCTGAACTATAGAGGTTTATTAGGGAAGGAAGTAATCGTATTCGTATCAAATACTACTTTATCGTAATCTCACATGTCGCATGTCCTTGCTGCTCTGTCCATCACTCGATGGACCTATACTCTTGTTCGATATTAGCATCACTTACTTTTGGAGGATCCTTCAACCTCTCAGGTTAAATCTTGGATTTCTCGCTTGACATTATTATTACTGACATTTCACGCCACGACACTGGCTCTTTCATATTCATAATTCTAACACTATCAGGTTGTCAATCCGAGAGCTCATTAGAAGAACCAATTCATCAATCCATTCATAACATTCCTTGCTTCATATTTCATAATTATCTCCCTATCTTTTCTTTATCAATCACATCCATCTTTTCATCTAATTCTTATTTACTTCTGTTGTTTAACTCCACCGTCATCTCAGTGTTGAGACACTCGTCACCTTTACTCAATATGCATTACACGTTTGGGGTCAATCTTTCCTTTGTTCAACCATCTAGATTTTCACCTTATCATTCCATGAGTTCTTTATTACTCATTCAATCTGTTCCAAATTTCCTCGACTTCCCCCAACCTAAAAGAGGTCAACTTGTATGTCATTTATTTCAAGTATCACGTCGTTCCAAAATTAAACCATCCGAAATAAACCTGGAAGATTTTTTTTTTAACTTAGATTCAGTCCCGACATTTCTATAGTCGTCATCACCTAATTTCTCAGAAGGATCCCCATCGGTTATGGTTTACGCCGTGCTTTAATAGCTAAATATACGGGTTTCATAATTGTCAAATCAAGATCCTCTAGGAAAACAAAATCATCACTATTCCTTATCCACAAGGAACGCTTCCTGAACTTGACGTAGATATTACATGAAGCAGATAAAATTGCAGAAGAGCTTCCCGAATAGCAGTTAGAACAGGCTGGTGAGATTATTAATAATACATCTCCAGTAGAAGACTAGAAGCTTAGAGGTTTGCTTAATCACTTGCCAACCTCATAATTCTCTATCTTGTTTGCACAGAAATACATCAACATAAACTTGCTTGTCATTCATCATCATGCCAATAGCTTATCAATATCAGTAACAATCTATCCTCTGTATTCAGTCATCCCTTATTACCTCATTTTTCCTCTCTCTTTATAAAATAAAGGAGAGTCGCTTGGGGAATTTGGTCTGGCCTGTCGCAGAACCTTCTAGTGTCGGTAATGTGCTGCAGACAAAATCAGGAATCGAATGTTTACTTAAACTATCCTTATAGTTGATCCACGCACAATCATCAAGGGAACATAAATTCTTCCATCACAATCTGACCTTCAAGGCCCTTCCCATTTCCACTCTATCTCTTTAGTATGAGCATATATACTTACTCCCTTATACTTAAAGGGTCGGCCACCTCATTGGCCTTTCCTAAATATAAAAATTTCTTGAAATCAATGTTTTCTGGATCCATTCCAACTCAGGGTAGAAGCATCCTCCCTTGAACTCTGCTAAATGAGAGAAAACATATTCCAGTCTTTTTCCAAAAGTCATTGCTTCCACCTTTCTGTGTGAACTTTATCATGGTTACTCCCAATCATACATAGGATATTTCTTATCTTAGTCTTTTCTTATCTTAGGATAATCTCAACCTTATTGGTTCAATCCATACTTTTTCATGGTTTCACACATGCTTCATCTGGCGTTATTGTTACTATGTCATACATTCCTTACCAAACTTCCCTTATAAGGTTTCTTAGGTCATCCTCATCATTCCTCCTGTATCTTCTGGTTACAGGGTATATCAAACATCATTAATCCATTCTATAACAACTCTGTCCATGTACTTTTCGAGACTCCTTTCCACAAATCCTTACAGGTTATTGATACCTTGGTCGATTCAACTTATATCGCCTGAATTCACAATGCCTTTATTAGGGGTGATGCTATCCTTTGTGCATCCCCCAGGGTTCGTCTTAATATATGGACATTCTATCCTCAATTCTAGTTTCAAGGAATACTTATATCCTGTACTTGGCAATTCAATCATATATCCTTAATAAGGGTCTCTTTTTAATCATTCTCATCTTGATAGTCTATAGGTAGCCTAATGCTAACCTCTTCTTTCAAACGAATGTTAGTCTATATGACCTGCCAAAAGACAACACATGTCTATCTATCTTTCTTACAGAACTTGGTAATGGTAGCAAGGATGTTCTGGAAGATATTGATCGTGTTCAACGTGAATCTCTTAGTACCTACTGCTTTTATCGAAGATACTAGCTCTTATAGAAAATTTATGTATCATACTGAGCCACCTTTGGCTATTCTATACACTTAGCTTGATCATATGTCTCAGTCGTAATATATCCATGGTATTTATAATATCCCAACATCATGTGTCCCAAATCAGCATACTTCTATTCTTTCTCAGAATCCGATCAATCATGTACACATGAATCACTTCACTTTATATCCAAAAGCTCTCGCATTCGGTGCTTGGTTACAAGCCGCCCCGCTTTGTCCTGATATTGCTGATTTAGTCACTTAATCATCCTGTGTGACATGGCCCTAACTGGCCATACTAGAATCCGTGAGTTCGGGGGTTAGCTAATAGCATTACTTTTCTAGCAATTGCTGGCATAGTGCCTACTTCTTTCATAGCGAAGATAATTCATCTGGGATAGGTTACGCTTATCAGCATGCCTCTTCCCATGTACTCTTAAACTCCTTCAGATCTTTCCAACTACTCTTATCAATTCCACGTGCCACGTAAGCTTAACACTTCTAGCATAACAACCTTTTTATTTAAGTCAATCCCGGAATTTCTCAGTCCGGCTTGTTTCTTAATTACATTTCCCTTTTTAGCATCCAATCTCAACTTCATCAGTTTATCTCTAGAATCAATCGTAATAATCGGGGTCTGTCTACCAACCCGTATAGCGGCTACTTTACCCAATCCATAGGGTTCGCTCCAGTTTCCACTCTCTTTAGTGACGTATTCTGATAATCAGAAAGACAAGGTTTGCCAAAATTCGTCGAATTCCTCTCCAGAATTAGGGAAATTTCAGTCAATCTATCCACCCACTGGTGACACTAAGAAGATCCATTTCGATACCCGAAGAATATTTCTAGGAACATCCAAGCGGGTTGAACCATAAACAATTATAATAACGAAATGATTGACATAAAGTTGGGAGTTTAACCATTGGAAAGAAATCAAATATATACCTCCCCTAGAAGGGAAATCAAGTCTCCAAACTGAAACATACCACATCTTCCCGGTACATAATCGTCCTAATAGTCGATACTACCAAATACTAGTCTACCTAAAATCTAGTCTTAGAATGAACACTACCGTCAAGTTAGTCATTCCATGAAACTGGCACTACCAGGGCCTTCCGAATCTGATGAACCCTGTTGTCCGAATGCATCCGCAATTACCCTACCGTGTTGCACAAGCACAGCACCTAAACCTGTACGAGGTGCATCCTAATAAATTCCAAAATTTTCCTTCCTTCATTAAGTAACGCCAATGTTGGGTCGTTACCAATTTTATCTTTAGCTCTAGGGAGATCTTTCCCCATTTATCTTGTACATTCAAACTTTTAGTCTTACTAATAAGTCGGGTTATGGGACTGCACTCGTTGTAAAGTCCTGAGCAGATCTTTGGTAATACCTCGTGAATCTTATGAAATTCCTCACCCTTGCCGGTGTGGTTGGCCTTTCTCCATTTGAAACTGTCTTTAACTTGGTGGGGTCGACCAACACTACTCCTATTGATCATATGTCCTATTAAGTTGACTTCATTTTGCCAAAACTCTTACTTCGAGAACTTGGCCTACACCTGTTCTTTCAGGTTTCATCTAAAAGTATTCTCAATCACACCTTAACCACTGCTCGCCTTACCTAATCCATTTACGATTCAGTGTCGGAATAAACTTAAGGTAACTACCATAATCCATTCAAGGAAAAGAAAGAATTTAATATTCCTCTGAATCACATGCATCTAATGTTTCTGGTTCATCATTTCACTGAATTGAACTAAACTTATACTTGGTCTCTGATAGTAGTCTTGTTACGAGTTTATCATTGACTTACTGGTCTTTTCCTCTTGTAGGTTCCGAGATCACTGTCTCGCTTACTACTTCCTTATGTAACTTTATCCATTCAGGCCATTGTTTTCAACTATCTTTACTTTCTAAGCTAATCCATTCATAAAATGGACATCTCACTGGATAAACCACCTCATCAATCTCAATTTGGTTTTATAAATTATAACCTCTGAAATCTTCCTTCTCATGGCAAATTACTGTTGACAATATTCAAACTTAACCCATTTATCAAATGATATGACACTTCTTGCCTCTATCTTCATTGTTCCTGGGACTCTACTTCCCAACATATATCGATGTCTTTGATAATCATGCATCATTCTTACTCCTTTCCCCTCACTCTAGAAGTCTCTAAGGATTCTTATCTAACCTCGTATAAGATCTCAAGTAATTCCTCAAATCCATCTTACTTGCTGGTACTTCATCCGGCAGTCCAACTATGAATCCAATATGCCTCTTTAATTCTCTTCATAATTCAGTTCTTTACGCCCACTTCTCTGAGCACTATATCTAGATTCTTATAGTCTCTCTGGCTGCAGCCCACATCTCCTCAAGGTAAACTTCCCTGTCTCTAACAGGATTCTCCCCCTCTGCTGGAACCTCTCCCGGGTCCTCAGTAGGGTACTCTATCGAATCCACCATCTGATCGTCAGCATATAATCAGGCATCATTGTGCTGCTGCTCGTATGCCTCAAGGTCTGTCGCCTTACTAGTCGGTACAAGAACGAGCTAAGTTACTATCATGATACTTAATAGTTCCCATAAGGGTTTTATATGTCAATACTACATTAAGTAGTCCGACTATGAACTTGGCAAGAGTTCTTATTATCTTAATGAATTTATTGTTTTAATGTCGCGTCATCTCTGGGATATATAACGGTCTCTCTGATACCATTTCTGTAACACCCCCAGATCCGGGGTCAGGGATCTGGTCGTTACGGTCTCAATATCCATCCACAAAACCAACATAATCTAAATTACAACCTTGTGACCCAAAACAACAACATAAAACACACCCGTTATAGTCCCAGAGATGAAATCAGAGTAACCATCAATATTATTAATCACAAGTTTGAGTTCTTACAACCCAAAGAATTACAATTAACCATTACATACTCTTTGCCATCCATTTGTATATGCCATATAATAAATACATTTGATACTCAAATGCTAACAACTAGCCTACCAGTAGTTGCCTCTTCAGCAATGGTAGCTATGACCTCAGCGATTATTCCTCTGACGGCTGTCACCTGCTTACGCTGAGTGCGCCTTGCGCGGCCATCTGATCTAGTTGTTGTTGTGATATAGATAAATAAAGCAAGGGTGAGCAATAGCCCACCTAAAAGAATATAATTGAACAGTAATAATATATAACAGTTCAAAATATCTTTGATACCATATGCCATGCATTAACGAACGTAGTACCAATATAAGTTATGAGATGAAGTTACAAGGTAACTCAAAATATAATTGTTCCGAAGAAATATCTGTCATGTCAAAGATAAGCCAGATATTATCAAATTTTCATAATAGAGGAACTTCCGGAAGAATATTGCAATTCCAGTTCAAACACTTTTCAAACCTGCCAACAATGATAATGTTGCAGAAAAATTTCCCAATTTGGAAGATGAACTAATACGGGAGCTTGCCGCGCCAGGAGCCACAACATTTACGATGATCAGTCGCATGTCATGCTCCCCATCATTTGTTTTCTACATGTAGAAGGAAGCACCGACGGATCGCCCGCCCTCTGGAACCCCCCGGCCAACGGTTGGGCCATTAATTGCTGGACCGGCGCCACTCGGCCACTTACGCGTCTCCTAGTTCGAATAACATCCATAACTCTGAAACATAAAGTTCGTCCCCCTTTCCCCAAGTATAGTACTTGTTGATAGGACTCCACAAAGTAGTCGTATCTAATTGGAAAGGAAAATTTCACCAATATTTCCCAAGCTGATGCTTGTTAATGGATAGACACTTGTTCCATCAATCTTACCCCTCGAGCGTTGAGGAGGTAACCAAAAAGATTCATATCGATGTTTGAAAGAATCAAGATGTGAGTGACAAGATAGTTTAGCAAGAATATGACCGGGCAATCAAATAAATAACAGCTCCCAAGTGAGGTCCCCTTATATGTTTTTGGAGGTTTGAGCGAGTATTTAAATCTTCTTATAAGACAGATTTAAATGAAAATAGAGTTTTGGGAACCTCCCCTTGATAAAATAGTCGTAAAAGACTTCGAAATATTTTACATAATATCTGAAGGTGAAGGATAACCTTTGAATAATATAAATCATTACAAAAAGAATTCAAAAGAATTTAATTAAATATTCCAAGAATATTTATTAAGTCAATAATAATTACGGAATATTATTAAATCATAATATTGCTCGTAAGTAATCCTCGAATGAATATATAGAATTATTTATTAAATAAATCTCTTCTTAAATGAATATTTAAAATAATATTCATTAAATAAATAAACTTAAATAAATATTTAAAATAATATTTATTGAATAAATCAAACCTTAAATGAATATTTGAAAATAATATTCATTTAACAAATAACATTCCAAATGAATATCCAAATAATATTCATTAAACAAATAATATTCTAAATGAATATACAAAATAATATTCATTTAACAAATTATATTCTAAATGAATATCCGAATAATATTCATTTAGTAATCAAAACTTTAAAGGAATATTCGAAATAATATTCCTTGAGTAATTAGAACTTCCAAAGAATACATTTAAAATAATATTTATCAAGTACATAAATCTTAAATGAATATTCGAAAGTAATATTCATTTAATGAATAAAATTCCAATGAATATCAAAGTAATTATTCATTAAATAATCAAACTCTAATGAATATTCAAAAATATTATTTATCTAATATTTCTCTACTGAGATAATACTCAAATAACATTCTCGAAGGATTTCCAAGTAGTTGATACTTTTATGGAAATATAAATAATGTTTAATAATAACATTCCTCAAAATGAATACCACTCTGTCGCTGGAATCCCTCCGGGTTTCCACGACTATCTATATGTCACAAAATACCGACTCCCGGTCTTATATTTAAAGAATGAATATATCATACGCCCTTCACTAAGGGTCTTAGCAAAACAATCCTGCTTATAACTGATAATTCATATCTAGTCTATAAGCCAAAATCAATTCAGGGAACAAGTATTCCAATATACTTTGAAAACAAACATGCATGCTATGGCATATGTATAACAACAATCATATATATTATCACAACAACAGTTCCAAGGTATTGGAAACTTGCCTGGTAATCCTGTAGGGGTAGTGTGCCTCGTGTCAATCCAGTGATCTATAAATAGTCACAATAACCGAGGTCAATCACATAACACTTTTTAAAAGGCTAAGTATAACTTAACTTAAGTCGAAACACGTTTTCGAGTTATCTCGTTAAACACCCCTTAGTGCAATTTTCTTTATTCTCGCTATGACCCGTCATTCGTTCGCTACTAAGACACGTCGTCATACTTACACTTTGTATATACTTAAGTCATGTAAGTTTTAAGGTCGGTCATTTACGAACCAAGATTATACCTCGAGATTCATCGCCTCGTTTTCTAAGTCATTTACCAAAGTCATAACCAAGTATGCTTCTAGGGGTTCGTTCGCGTTTAACCTTGATTCGAACATTTTTATAAAATCGGAAAATAATCCATTCGACATGTGGTTTTCTCTCGCACTTTCCTTTTTACCTCTAGTATTTAATTACCATGATTCGTCACTGCATAACTTATTTTTCGAAGGTTCAATTTCGGTTACGAGCTTGCTCGTCCGGTTTCGAACCACTTTTACGAATTTAACCATAACTCCTAAACCGTAAGTCCATTTCACATTATCTTTATATCAAAACGAAGCTTATAGCATGATCTAACTTATCATGGCAGAATATGAAGCTAGGCAGTGAGTTATTGCTACTGTCAAACACGATTTCTTTGGGTTAACGAAATTCGTTCATTACGACGGCTATAAACCGGACGTTTCCAAATTTATTTCAATACAACCAAGCCACACCGGGCATACCATCAATATTAAACACATAATAATCATCTTCACAGTCCAAGAACACCTCTCATATCCATCATTTGAATCATGGTTTTATAACTACTAAAACTACTACATAATCTCATAAACATGCTTGTACTAACATCATCATCATATATCATCTAAGACCACCAAAACTTAAAGTCAAAGCTAGGGTTTCAAGAGATGATTACCTTTTTTAGAGTGTATACAAGCTCTAATAATCCTTATATAGTCCTTGTATGGCCTTAACAAAACTTAGATCATCCAAAGAAAACAAGAACTCAAAGTTAGTTTCTAAAATTTACTATTCATCATCAATCTTGTAAAATTCATAACAAATCGAAAAATAAGATTTTGGCTCTCAAATTTTTACCACATCAAGACCTCTTCATAAGATTTGTTTTGAGTCCTAGCTCATCAGATTTGAAGCTTCCTAGCTAGGGTTTTGAGCCCTCTTTTTCCTCTGGACAGAAACTGTCAAGAACCTGGACAGTTTGGTTTCTTCACTTGGGGAGGAGATTTGACTAGGCTATACTCATTAGATTGCCATGAAATTTTGGGCGAATGTTGTACATGGAGTGGAGAAGCAATGGTTAAAATTTGGTGATTTTATCATGTATAGAAATGGAGATATGAATTTTCTTCTATAATAGTGCTCTGCTGGGCAGTTTGCTAGAAAGGGAGAGAATGGAGTTTTGCTTGCTTTGTTCTTGATATTATCTCATCTAATGTGCATTATTGCTATGACAAAATAATATCCTAGCTATAAAGTAGCTTTATTAAAGGGGTTATGTCATGGATGATGCAAATCAAGAGACATGTGTTGATGTTTAGTGGTGTAGATGATAAGATGAAGCTAAACACTTGGTTAGCTTCCTAAATAAGCTAGTTGCTCTTGTAACCATTTGGTTCATTGATCTTATCCCCTTGCACATGCATGCATCTTGCTTTCCTGCTTGCTCTTTTGTCCGGTTATTGCTCAATTTGATTGATCGTTCGAAAGAATATCTCAAGGATTTCTAGTTAGGGTTTTACCGAAAACCTCCTTAATATTAATATTAATATTCTCAATCCTTCTCTATAATCCTTGAATTAAATTACTTGAATATTCTCAATAAATCATTAAGTCTTTCAGTGTCCAGGGAAATCTCGGAGAAAATAAAAGTGCTAATTTTCTGAATCCGATATCGTTTACATACACTTATCTCGCCCCTGGATCATGAATACGAACTCAGAAATCCGTTCTGAATACTTCTATATAGCGTCGTCTTAATCATATTCTTATTTCCACCAAAAACAATATTTATTGCTTATTCTCTTTTATTCCTTACATTAAATAAAATGTCCTTGTCCTCTTTCGAGCGTTCCTTAACTCTCTCACGGAACCTCTGTACTAATAACAGATATCGATTTGGATGACATCAGAATATCTACTACTTCTTGGGAATACCATACCTTATTTCCTCGGAGATAGATTATTCTTATCTAGGTTATCAACCAAGTGCATTGCTCATAGCATATAAATATTTGAATCTAAATCCATCCCATTCATTCATTCTTTGTTAATACCTTGTAGTCGGAGTCAATGTTCATTCTTTCATTAATATATAAAAAGTTTTAATTCTACCGAAAATTCGGATTCTTACATTAATCAAGCCTTTCTGCCTGTCTAATATAAAGGTCCAGCTAGCATCATTCTCAATCTGTAAATCCTCAACTACTTGCTTTAGAAACCAATGCCAACTCTCACTATTTTCCGCCTCTACCACTACCCAGACTAAGGGGTACATCCCATCATTTGCATCTGTTCCAACCATATGGACCCTTCAAGTGGCAGCCATCTAGGCTTATTAATGGCCTACAACCATCTTTGAATCCTTTCTTTACTGCTCCAAAACAAGTGTAGAACCTCTTAAATCTTTTCTTCCCAGCATTTTCTGCATCCTCAGTCATCACCAACACAGTGCTACGCCAGGCATAGCTTTAAGTAACTCATTAGCATAGTCCCATACCCTACTGAACTGGTCCACATGTTTGCCATTAATTTTTTCCAAAGCTTTTCTTTTTGCCCTAGCAATTGCATAAATGCTTACAAAGGCCATGTGGGGTTCATCCTTATGTCATTCTCATAATAATTTGCAATTCACCTTGAGTTTATTTGCTTTTGGTCAAATGTTTGAATGCAAGTATGCACAGGATTATACACTTTAATCTGATATGTGTCAGAGTTTGGCATCTTGAAGGCATATATTTTCCACTCACAACCATTTGAGCAAACAAACCTAACCCTCACACCATAATTTCTGCATTGCACTATGGGCCTTCTTTCAACTATGGCTTGTTTCTTTACTACATCCCTAAAAATTTTTGTTGGAGCAAACTATTGACCCAACACAAACTTTGGGTTCCCCATCTCACACTTCTCATAAAAAACAGGCCATTTTATTTCATCCTCATTTGTTGAGTTAGCAGCCATCCTCTCATCTTCACTATCATAGTAGTATGTAGAATCACTTGAATAGTCCACATTCCCCTCAGTCCACTCAGTCCTTTTAGTCCCCATGTCATGTTCAGTACCTTTACCAGTTGTTGTACTCTCCTTCTGTTTATCTTGCTGAGTTACCTTTTCTTTGCCTTTTTCACTTGTCTTCCCTTTGTTCTGTCTTTACTATTTCCTCTCATCTTTTGCAGCTTTCTTTTTGGCTCTCTCAGTCTTATAATAACACACATCTTCATCAGTTGAGTACACATTTGAAGAGTCACTGTGAAATGAATCCTCACCGAGTTCATCATGCCCCACCACATAATCTTCATCATCTGAATCACTGTCCTCACCAAATTCTGCATTACCAAAATCTGCATTTTCCTCTTCATTTTCTACATTTTCCTCTTCATCTGCTTGATATGGTTCCCAATCATATTCATCACACATTTGTCTAGCTATAAAAATCCTTATCATCCTTAGTCTTCACAAACTCCAAGTTGGGATCTTGTGAAGGGTTGTACTCTTGAGTTAGATTACCATCAGATGTCATTGTGGCTAAAGGTTCGAAAGCAATAGCAAATACAAACACCAACCTTGATGGTGGCACAAGCTTACACATTTCAACAACATCACTACCTGACTCCAAATTCCACACTCCCCTAACCCAATCAGAATTAGGATATTTATAGGACAGAGTCTGAGAACCCAAAACCCCACATTCTTTCAACATACTATTCACTTTTAGTAGACTCATCATGTCTACACTACATCCATCCACATAATCGTACCCCCCACCAACATATTCCTTTGATTTCCATGAAACAGTTTAATTGTAAATAAATCCAAAGCTGAAACGAATAAGAGAACAAAAACATGTGCGGAACAAGTATCACGGACATAAACATAAAGAAATAGATAAACAACTATCACTACTAAAAATCTGTTAATAGACATCACCGTTTTTAACATCGATTACAATAAACCGATGTTAAAAATCAATTTAACATCGCCCGTTTTAAAACCGATGTCTTTTAAACATTCAGACATCACTTCATGTATCAACCGATGTCTAAACGTTTCCTCATTTATTAACCGATGTCTAAATCTCTCATTAAAAAATTAAACTCGCGCGCCCCTCAAATATTTTCCCCCTCGATCTTTTTATTTTGCCCGCTTTTAACAATCTGTTTCCCCCTTATCCAATTTTTTTTTGGATTTCCCCCCAAAACCCCCCTCCTCTCATTTTTCTAATCCCTCGCTAGTAGCTCAGACAAATTATAAACCAAAAACTAAAATCTAAAAACTAAAAAACTCTCAAGTCTCTCTCGCCTAAACTCTCTCACCTAAACTCTCTCTCACCTCGACTCTCAAATCTCTCTCGCGACTCCCAACACTCTCTCCAGCCCGTACTTCAATCTTCGGTGTATCGCATGGATTTGTTCGTGTTCATATCGATTTGTTCTTCAATTTGAAAGCTCAAAATGGATTAGCTCTTCAATTCGAAAGAATGAAATCTCGATTTAATAAGTGGGTAAACTCTGCTTTTGTTTTGATTTAGTTTGAGTTTGGGAGTTTCGATTGAAACCCTAATTTTCAAAGTTTGGGGGTTTCGATTGAAACTCTAATTTAGGTTTTGTGGCTAGTGTTTACATGCTTATCTTTCAGGTGAAGTTTACAGCTGAGGAGCTTCGGAGGATTATGGACTTGAAACAGAACATTCGTAATATGTATGTTATTGCTCATGTTGAATCAAGCGCTATTTGAATTTTGATATAAATCTGAAATTTCAAGGTTTTATTTATGTTGTATTGTGCATCTTTAAATTTCAAGGTTTTACTTATGTTGTATTGTGTATCTTTAAATTCACCTGGTGTTTTTGTTTTTGGTTGTTGTTTAGAGCACTGGCTGGGCAAACTAGCTTACCTTTATCTTCCTAGTTAGCATGTTTTTGGTTCTCGCAAATTAATTTCAGATTTGTCAATGGTAGATGGTAAACTTTTGTTATGATATTTGGTGATAGATGTATTATCATGTATATAGGAAAGCTCATTGAGGTTTTGCAAGTTTAATTTTCTTCACTGGCAGGTCATCTGAACCATATTATCCGTGAAATAAAAATCTATACGGAAGCTATCTACTTGTCACATTCAGAAATTATTCACTAAAATGGCCTGGACTTCTAGATTCGTTCTCATAGATTGTGTTTGACATATAATTGTTCAAAAATTATCAAAGTTATATTTTACTCTAATTACTAACAATTTATGATTACTTTGTTAGCACATAAACAAATGTTGCAATAATTGAAGAGGATAAAGAAGAGCTGCTTTGCAAGTCGATCATCAGAGCAAGAAAGATTGGTACATTCTCCTTGTCATCTTTATTAGACTTTTACATGTCTAATTTATCTTGTGCGTTTACTTATGAACACGTTGGATTATGCCATGAACTAACATTTGGTCTTCAATTTATGGTTGTAGACTACTTACGATGCTGTTAGATACCTCCCTCCTTCTCTAGTTGGTGATCCAAATAGCAATAATGTGATGACCCGTCTAGTTGCAGAAAATAGAAGTGCTGAAAATAGAAGTGCCGGATAGTAGAAGTCGTGCCTGGTAAAATGAAATAGACTATAGTGGCTTTTTAACTAGTTATATTCCATGTGTTAATCTGTACTGGTCCCTTCTCCTCTAGAAGGTAGAACTCTGTATATATTATATATAGGATTTGTTTTGCTTATTCATCGAATTTGTAGTTTCAAGTTGGATATTCTATTTTCTATTGCTTGATATATTATTCTTTTAAATCATATTAATACATATAAGTATGGGTTTATGCTATGTAATGTAGGATTTGAACAAGCGATTCAAGAATATGGTATTCATGTGCTGTCCCTGACTTACCAAAAGATTCGAAGAACGATACTTGCCGAGGTATGCTTTGCTTGGTTTAAGTATCTGCTCTGTTGTGTATTTCTTATGACATACATATTAATTTTATGATTGTTTCCAAATTGGAGAAACATTGGAATTTTAGATATAAGATCGAGACAAAGTTCATGTCCTTTATAACTAGTACATTTACACCCTTAACTGACATTTGGTCGAACAAAGTGATATGGCAAGTTATCCTTAAAAGTTTATATAATACAATTTTATTAGTCATTGATAAGTTTTCAAGTCCCGTTGAAATCCAACTTTATATTATTATTTTCTGATATTCTCTAAGCCTTCTTGTAGCAATATGTGAAATCTTTTAACTAGAAACTTCTCCGATTAATGGCCAAAATATCAGTTTCGAGCTTGTGGAACTTCTAAACATATTTTTCAAGGGATAATTCTATTGCTTGTCAAAGTACTAATATGGGGAATGTTGCAGGCAATCAACATTGAAGGCCCAGCTCTAGACAAATTTATTGAGCATCAGGTGGCAACTTCTGGTTGGCTTCTTGAGAAAGGTCATGACAAAAGTGAATTTGTTGTCTTACCTAGTTATGGAAGCAGTTACAACTATACCTTGGTGGTGGACTGTGTACTTTTTCTGCTGACTTGCTGCAGAATCATGTTCGAGTGTTTGTTACTGGAGTTCAAGTAAAGCCAAGACATATTTTGTTTCATATCCTCATGCCTCGGGATTTCTAGCGAAGAAATTCCCTATTCTTTAAGCCACTTGAAAAGTCTACAATACATGTAATCATAGATTTAGAATTGTTTGTATATTCAGAGTTGATTTTCTAATTGAAAAGATTGTAATTAGTTTTTTGATTGCTCTAAGAGGCTCCCAACAACTGGAATGTGCTAAGAGCTGAAGCTTATAAACTGTAAGCTCTAAGATGAGGCCGGTTTATAAAAATATTATATGTGCAAGTGCAACTGAGCAAGGGAGTACATAAATACTTAACTTCACTCAAAAAGAAGAACAAATAAGGTCATTTAGCATACTGGATCCTTACAACACTGGTTCACAAAGAAGATCTGAAACATCCTTCTCTAATTTATTTTGTTTATGCAGGCTACTAATCAACAATCTTAAGAAGGTTGACACAATGAAGATGACACATGAAAAGAAGCTTGCATTTTGGATAAATATTCATAATGCTTTGGTTATGCATGTATGTCTGGTCCTTTTTCTTGTCAAGCTCAAGTCACCGAGCTTGTATCAACAATGCAGTTTGATTTCATCTGCTTGTGTTAACTTTACTCTGGTTCTAGGCAACTTTTAAAGTACACTTGTTTTATCATATATTAAACTTCTATCACAATATTTTGGAGCCTTGTTACAGGCACATTTGGCCTACGGAACATTTGACCTTATATAGCTACATATACATGGTTTGTTTAATGATCCTCATTTTATTTATTTTAGGCGGCTTATAATGTTGGTGGACATTGCATAAATACAGACATCATACAAAGCTCTATTTTAGGAGTAAGATCACACTTCTCAGCACCGGTATGTCCTATGAAATCATTTAGTACATGAAATATTAATTAGCATTATACATGCCTGACACCCTGAGCAGTGTAGAACATTCTGAAAATACCTGTTAATCAATATTTGTCGTCTAAGCCAAGTTGACATATCCGTGTACTCATAATCAGTAGAGAAAAATCATGGAAATTAAAAATTAAATTAGTAGTTTATACTGCTTCCACCACAGATTGATCTCTCTTTAAATTAGAGTTCCTAGTTCAGTAGTTGGACTAACACATATTACAGCAGTGGCTAGATACACTGCTGTCTCCAGTAAAGAAGTTTAAACTAGCGAGGACCAGACATGAATTTTCCATCGATCATGCTGAGCCACTTGTTCATTTTGCACTTTCTTCAGGAGTATACCCTGTGGTATGTTGTACTGATCTTTTCATAGAAGTAATAGTATTTTTTTTACATATTACAACTGAACACTTGTACTACTGAGACTGCAATTCATTTTCCCCTTCCTAATTCCAAGTTTTATTGTTTATCACAGTGTTGCGTATAAGTTCGTTGACGAACAAACCATTATTAGTAAAAATAGAATATGAAAAGGGGGAGAAATTCTAAGAAATAGCATGTCATATGTACAAATCATCATATTTTTCACTATCTATTTCCATACTAATTGTCAGATTATTATGTAATGTACACAGGTTAGAGTATACACTGCAAATACGATTTCAGAGGATTTAAAAATTGCTCAGAAAGAGTTCATACAGGCTAGTGTATGCATTAACAAGGAAAACAAGATATGTCTGATAAAAATCCTCGACTACTTTGCAAAGGACATGTCTCTAGCCATGCCAGCTCTTCTGGAGATAGTTAATGCACGGCTACCAGAATTTTAACAAAAATCTATGCTAAGATGCATTCGAGGCAGGCCTGACAAGTTCATCAGTTGGTTGCCATAGAGTTCAACATTTCGATATGTGATTGATAGAGGAGTTTTAAGAAAGAGATAAAAGCCAGTTAGAAAAGTTAAGTTTATGCATTTATAAGAACTACTAGTAAGGCTTGTTCTGGATTTGGTCGTGGACAAGATGGATAACAAGATTGCGCTCTACGTTTATTTTGATTTTTAGCTTATTGGTTTTGCTAATGTACTTGATATCTGTAATGTACTTGATATTTGGGTTTGGTCATTAGTTTGGTTTTGATTGGTTATGTAAGAACACTTGATACTTGATATTTATGTTGGTTAATATATGTGTTTGGTTAGTTTTGACTTGGTATTGTTTTATTTTGGTTATTGGTGTGCACAAATATTGCTAGAAATGATGTATATGAAGGTCCCATATGAGGCCTTACACATCGTTTCTCTTAAAAAAAACTGATATATTAGAAGTCTTAAACATCGACTGAAAATGATGTCTGAGGGATCTCAGACATCGGTTTTAAAAATAGGTAACCAATGCAATAGATATCTTCAACATCGTCTAAAACTGATGTCTATGGTCACATTATACATCGCTTTTCTTAATATTTACCGATGTTAATAAAGGCTTAGACATCAATATATATTTGGAAAAACAGATGTCTATGTTGAATTATTCTATGTTTGCTATATGTTAAATAACATCTAAGAATTATAATATAACAATTTAAAAGTTAACCTCATGAAGTTACACCAAGAAGATAGTTCATAAACATCAGAAATATTTTTAAAACTAATGTATTATACGCTATAAGACATCGGCCAGAAGCTGATGTCTAAACGTTCAGACTTTAGACATCACCGACAAAGACATCGGTCAGAATTTTTCAAAGACATCGGCCAGAAATCGATGTCTATTACCGTTTTTTTAGTAGTGTATTTAAACATAAATGGGAGCATTGTCAAACGTAAAAGCCATAATTTTAAACGATCAAAACCCTAACACTGTAAACAATAAAATAAGATGATTATTATAATCTAATACGATTAAGGATAAACTAATTAAACCTAATTTCTAACGTTTTACACATGAAGAACCCTAATTTAACACATATAAAATCTTAATTGAATTGAAGACTTACCCGTATATGTTGGGCACTTATTTGGAAAATAGGCGTCCTTGTCTTCCTTTGCACGTACGAACTAACCAACTCATTTCTTTGGAGATTTGATGTAATTAGTTTGCCTAATCTGAAGAGAGTATGTTTAATAAAATGTTTAAGAGTAAGGGTTTGTACTGATACATACAATGGGTGGTGAAAAGGCATGACTAAAAGCCCAGTGAAAACACATTGATACCCCTGGGCGTTAACGCACGGAAGTACACAAAATGTAACGAAATAACAATTTCAGTATTTCAGATGCTCACTTTTGAAGTTGGGTATTGCAACTGCTGTCACGGTCAAAGTGCACACAAAGTGCACTTTACTCTTGAAAAAAAATGAAATTTTTATTATGAGAAGTACTGTATTGTTTTTCAATTTTATTATTGAAATTAAGATAAGGTTGTAAATTGAAAAAATACTATACCGAACCTAAAAAAACCAAATCACTTATTTGGCTTTAGAAATTTTTGGTTTATGAATTGGTTTGGAATCGAGTTTTAACTCTAATTTGACTTCTAATCCAAATCGAAACCTAATTATCCCTCGTGCATCAATAAATCCAATTAAAAAAGGCAGAATTTTTAAATTTAAACAATATTAAATAATTTAGGTTGTAAGATTTTACCATCATTATAAATGTTAATCAAAGTATTCAATTTTATGTAGCATATTTATTTTTTATTCATTTTTTAGTAATAGAATTGTAAGAGATAAATCTTAAAAAAAATGTAGGAGACAATCGTTATACGTAAATGGATAATCTAAAAATAATGAAAATATTTCTTAAAACATATTGTAAATAAATGTAAACGTATAATTTATAAAATGCACACAATATACTAACACACCACAAATTATTACAAGTGTATTTAATAATTTTATCACAAAGAATAAATATTTCATGATACTATTTATATAAAAAAAATGCGGCAACAAGCATGATAAAGAATATTCTGTTTTCCTAGCAAGTCCAAACCCTAATACGTGAATGTAGTAGTATAAATAGTCTCATACAGCACGTAAATTTTTTTTGTGATAGCAAGGGCTGCTAGGTTTTCATCCGCTAAAAGAGGAGAGAACAGAGTAAGGATGTGTTAAAATACTGTGTATAAACAGCATACTAGTATGAACTATTGTGGTCAGGGGTTGTTGGGGGTTGTTGATAGTTGCACAATTCTAGTTAAGTTCACACGTTTTATTCAATGTAGTATAAGACTTTCTATACATTACATAGTCTATATATTTGGCTCTTGCTCATGTAAACAATCATGCTGAATACTACATAGCAATACAAGAGTTTGTTTGTTCTTTCTATTACATTGTTCAGCTTCACCATCATCACCAAGCTCACATTGCTTATACAATATTTATAACATCTTTCTAAGTTATCTTCTTCATTCTTTAGTGTCATTTATATTCATACACCACCTGTATACATATATATGCACACACAACTAAAACTAAATTGAAAATTTGCATTAGTAAAAGGAAATTGTTTAGAAGATGGAGGCTACAAAATTGATGTTAACTAAAACTAAGATGTGCTAAAAGAAAACAAAAAGGAATTGGTAAAAAAAGAAAGTAAAGCAAAGTTGCTCCGGTGTCTAGGAAGGAAAAAAATAGCATAAAGTATTTGCTGTATGTTTTGGTTCGTTTTTGGCTAGTCTCATTTACGAATACATCATGTCGATTTTTCGTTAAAATTTTGGGGTAAATAAATTTTACATTTCAAAAAGAAAATTTTTTAGAATAAAATTTAGATTTAATTCAAATTTAAAATTTTTAGAGTAATTTAGTTTTTATTCTTTTCACTTTTAATTACTTAGTTTAAAATTAGATTTTCTTTTAGGAATTAAAATAGAGAAATCCAAATTTTCCAAAATCAAATGTTCTAATTCGATTAAATTAAATTTTAAGGTTTGCGAAAATATTAGTCTCTATGTATCGATATCTCAAATATTAAAACGATGATCGTGCGTTTGAGATATTTAAATGTCATATTTTTAGCACATCAAGTTTTTGGACTATCAGCATTTTCCATCAAGGCATAGTTCACCTCATCTTAAGAGTCTGAAATGCTAGCCCAGTCCTTCTTCTTTGTGATGTAGGCTTGACCTTTATCAGCTTTGGCTTTATTGCACTCAGGTGAAAAATGTCCTTTCTCACCACAATTATTGCATTTGATCTTGGACTTGTCCACTTTCTCAGACCTGCCTTCCTTTCCCTTAGTTTTTCTGAAATTCTTCTCTGACATGATTGTATAGCTTTTCGGATCTTAACTGTTGTATAATAACAGAGTGTCTCTGATGCCATTTGAGACCAAGGTACCTCACTCTACTATAGCTTTTGATACTACTGATATATCTGAGTTAAGACTCTTTCTTAAAAACTTGCATGTTAGCTACAGGGATCAGACTTTAGAAAATGAAAGAATAAAATCTGAAAGTCTAGACCTTAGAAAGAAAAATGACTATCTAGAATTAGAATTAGTCCAGATGTTAAAAATTCAGAAAGAGAGAAATGATGCTATTATTGTTAAAACTGAATTATTGAAAAAGCATGCTTATCTTGAATCTGAACTTGCTAAAGAAAGAAACATTATTAAAACCTGGACTAACTCTGGTAAAACTACTCGGATTATCATAGAGAATGATTGTTGGAAAGAAGGTTTAGGTTACACTGATAAAAAGAAAACTGCCAACCTAGAAGCTGAGACCTCTAAACATGTATTTACTGAAAGGGCTGCAAAGCCCAAAATTAATCCTGTGAGGTTTGTACCAAAATCTGACAAACCAAAACAGGAAGTCAAATAAGTAAATATTGACTTAATGTCTTAGAAACAGCTTAAACACAAGCTGAAGGAGATAAAAAGAGTGAACAAGGTAAAAGAACCTAGGAAAAACAGAAATGGAAAGGTAGGCATCAATAAAAGCAATAACTATATGCCTATTCCCAATTCTCCTAGGAAGAAATGTTACAACTGTGGAAATCCTAACCATCTTGCTACTTTTTGAAAGAAGAATAAAAATATAAACTCTATACCTTTTAAGTCAGGAGTTAAGAGTGGTTCAGTTAGGTTTAAGCCACAGAATCCTTGTTTTCACTATGGCAATATTTGGCATTCTATTTATCATAATTTGTATTATGATTATTATGAAATTAAACCCTCTTTGAATAAATTCAAATGTTAGCACAAACTCTGATAAGACTTCTGCTGCAAAAGCTAACAAACTTAATAAGGCCAAAGGATCTAAGCAAGTCTGGGTCCTTAAAACTAATCATTAGTGGTTTTTCTGATTGCAGGGTAATAGGAAAAATAACCATGTTCTGGACAGTGGATGCTCAGGACACATGACTGGAAATAAAGCCCAAGTGTTTCTTATGGAGATGGCAACATAGGAAGGACTCTGGGATATGACAATATCAATCTTGGGAATGTCATCATTGAATCTGTAGCTCTAGTCTCATGACTCAAACATAATCTTCTAAGTGTTTGAGTCAAATCTGTGACAGAGGTTATCATGTGGATTTCTTTGAAGAACACGGTGAAGTTGTAAGCAAATCTACAGGAAAAGTTGTTCTGAAGGGATACAGGCATGGTAACATTTATGAAGCCAAGCTTTCAACAAACTCTGATGGCTCTCCAATCTGTCTACTGAGTAGAGCATCAATTGAAGAAAGCTGGGATTGGCACAAGAGACTTTTTCATCTAATTTTCAACATCATTAATGAGCTAGTGAAGAAATATCTTATGAGAGGATTGCCCAAATCAGTTTTTACTCTAGATGGCCTATGTAACTCATGTCAAAAGGCAAAACAAAGGAAAACTTCATTCAAAAGTAAGACTAAATACTCAATTCTTGAGCCATATCACTTATTGCATGTTGATTTATTTGGTCCAGTAAATATAATATCTATTGGAAAGAAAAGATATGCTTTGGTTATTGTTGATGAATACACCAGATATACATGGGTATATTTCATGCACAAGAAAGAAGAAACTGCATCAATCTTAACAGAGCATGTTAGACAACTGGACAAAGGATCTACGCATATAGTGAAAATCATAAGGAGTGATAATGGCACTGAGTTCAAGAATGCAGTCATGGAAGAGTTTTGTAAAGAAAATGGAATAAAGCAAGAATTCTCTGCACCTGGAACTCCACAACAAAATGGAGTAGTAGAGAGAAAGAACAGGACTCTCATAGAAGCTGCAAGGACCATGCTTGATGAAGAAAAGCGGCCAACTTACTTCTGGGCTGAAGCTGTACAAGCTGCTTGTTCTACACAGAATGCTACACTCATAAACAAGCAGGGTAAAACACCATATGAGATGGTGAAAAATAAAAAGCCGAACCTGAAGTACTTTCATGTGTTTGGATGTAAATGTTTTGTTCTTAAGACTCATCCAGAATAGCTTTCCAAATTTGATTTAAAAGCTGATGAAGGAATCTTTGTTGGATACCCACTATCGATAAAAGCATTCAGAGTCTATAATCTGAGAACAAAAGTGGTCATGGAATCTATCTATGTGTGTTTTGATGATAAAAAGATAACAGGACTTGAAGATTTTGATGAACATGACCAGCTGAGATTTGAGAATGAAGAAATATATGCCGATCTATAAAATTCTGACACTCTTTCAGACTTTATTGTTCAATCTATACCAGTAGATCAGAAAGCAGCACATGTTGAGGGGGAGCAAGTGAACGATGAAAATGAACCCCAATCAAGTGAAAAAACATCAAAGAATGCATCTACTGCTAATGATGCATTAAACTCTAATTCATCAAACTCTGAAAGCAACAGCTCAGGGGGGAGCAAACAATGATTTTGGATCTACTAGTCACCACACTCAACACAATTATGAACTTGGGGAATCATCAAGATCAAATCTGCCAAAACAAAGGGTATGGAGTAAAGCGCATCCCTTTGAACAGATCATTGGTGAACCGGACAAGGGTGTACAGACTAGAAGAGCAACACAGAATGAATGCAATTTCATAGGATTTTTATCTCAAATTGAACCTAAAAAGTTTAATGAAGCTTTTGATGATCCAGATTGGGTAACTATAATGCAGGAAGAACTCAATCAGTTAGAAAGGCAGAAAGTTTGGAAGCTGGTGCCAAGACCAAAAGATAAATCTGTAATTGGCACTAGATGGGTTTTTAGAAATAAACCGGATGAAAATGGTATTGTTATGAGGAACAAGGCTCGATTAGTAGCAAAGGGTTACTCTCAAGAAGAGGGAATTGATTATGATGAAACCTATGCTCCAGTTGCAAGGCTTGAAGCAATTAGGATGTTCTTAGCATTTGCTGCACACTCCAACTTTAAGGTTTTTCAGATGGATATGAAGAGTGCATTTTTGAACGGAGATCTAGAAGAAGAAGTCTATGTTGAACAACCCCCTGGGTTCAAAGACAAGGAATTTGAAGGTTTTGTGTACTCTCTCTTCAAAGCTCTCTATGGTCTCAGGCAAGCCCCTCGAACATGGTATGATACTCTCTCCAAGTTCATACTTGAAAATGGTTTTACAAGAGGTATCATCGACAAAACTCTCTTTCATAAAAAGCATAAAAATGATATAATTCTGGTGCAAGTATATGTGGATGATATAATATTTGGTTCTACTAATGATTTGCTATGCAAGAGATTTGCTAAGCTAATGCAGAGTAGGTACGAGATGAGCACGATGGGTGAGTTGTCCTTCTTCCTTGGACTTCAAGTTGTTCAGAAGCCTGATGGTATTTTCATCTGCCAATCAAATACATAAAGGATCTTCTAAAGAAGTATGGGATGGAAAAAGCAGCTACTGCCAAGACCCCAATGCCAACTACTTTCAAGCTTGATCAAGACAAATCTGGTAAGTCAGTTGAAATCACGAAGTATCGAGGTATGATCGGCTCTCTCTTGTACTTAACTGCTAGTAGACCAGATATCATGTTCGCAACTTGTCTATGTGCTAGATTGAAGGCTAACCCTAAAGAATCACATCTTATAGCTATTAAACGTATTTTCAGATACCTTAAGGGAACCCCCAATCTTGGGATTTGGTACCCTAAAGGAACAGGTTTTGACCTAGTTTTGGCTATACAGATTCTGACTTCGCAGGTTGTAAGATTGATCGAAAAAGTACTTCTAAAAGCTGTCAGTTTCTAGGAAGAAGGTTGGTATCTTGGTACAGCAAGAAGCAACACTCAGTATCTACCTCGATAGCCGAAGCAGAATACATTGCGGCAGGTAGCTGTTGTGCTCAGATCCCGTGGATGAGGAATCAACTTCAGGACTATGGACTCATGTTGGACAAAATTCCAATTCTATGCGACAACACGAGTGCCATTGCCATTGCCAACAATCTAGTTCAACACACCAGGACTAAGCATATTGATATCAGGTATAATTTCTTACGAGAGCATGTCATGAATAGAACTGTGGTATTATATTTTGTTCCCACAGATCAACAAATTGCAGACATCTTTACTAAACCACTAGATGAATCCACTTTCTCCAGGTTAGTTGGTGAACTTGGGATGTTAAATCTGTCTAATTAATTTTGGATAATCAATAACTACAATTTGTTATAAATTCACAGGTATTTTGAATGTCCATATTTTTAGGACTTGTGAATTTACTTTGCATCCAGTCCTCATATTATAGTTATCTCTATATTAATTACCACACTTATAAATGCCATACTTTATGGTAATTAGTTAGTAAATAATTGAGTTAATTGTAGCATAATTAAATAAATATTTTATTGACATATATCAATTAATGATATTTTGTTAATTTTATGTCTATTTAATTGCGAGTTTATCTGATTATTGTGGATAATTTCTTGATTCACTGCGTGATTATTTTTAAATCCATAATAATTAGAAGTATTAAATATGTGTATGTGTATAGGCTGATAGGTTTCGGCGATAAGATGTTTTTTTGGCCGACAGGTTTCGGTGATAAGATGTTTTTTCGGCTAATTAGGTAGTTAGGTGAGAAATTATTGAGCGGTGTTATTTTTCAAACATAACCTATCACTATTACACCTAACCCACTATTACTTGAAACCTTATAAATGATGAGTTTTTGTTTGTGTTTAACATCATCATCATTTTTCAGATATACAGAGCATATACACACAATTGCTGAATATTTCGAGCTTTGATCGGAAATATCTCTCAATCTAGCTTGTGGTTTTTAGATCAGATTTCATATTCTTGCTTTATACATAATCCTTTATAAAAACTAACCCTTGTTTTTTAGTTTCCTCAAAGTTTTAAAAATGACATTGTAGGGAAGCTTTTTAATTGCTAAAGTTAATCCTGTTTCCATTCAGCAAATCGAAACCATTCAGGATGAGCAATTTCGGGCTTGGACACAATTTCTGAATGAACATTCATTAATTCTCTATGCTTTAGTTACACCAGTGCAGCTTAACCATGATGCATTGCGTGAACTATATTGTAGTGCGGTTAATACTTCTAGACAGGACGGGTGTGCAATCACATATCGACTGTTTGGTAGGTCGATTAGGGTTACTGAAAGAGATGTTAATCGAATTCTTCATTTTCCTATGGAAAATCTCGTTTCTGATCCTACACCTGAACTGATTGAAATGTTCTTTCGTTTTATAAGGTACCAAGATGGCAATTTCAATACTGGTAATCTCTCTAGAACGTTTCTAACCCAGTATTGGAATTTCTTCTTTCACATTCTTAACCATGTTTTTTCCTCAGATAGAACAAATCAAGATCGAATACCTGAATTTATTCAAAAAATAGGGTATGCGATCGCCAATAATTTGAGGATTAATTTTGGAAAAATTGTACTTGGTCAAATCATTTTAAAGATGAAACACTTGGGAACAAGAGATGTTCAGACTCAAAATGTCAAATGTCCATATCCAAGGTTTCTACAGCTAATATTAAATGATTTTTTGAATGATGAAGACAGGGTATGCTTGGAAAATGGTGAAAAGGTGGAATGTTCTTCCATGAAGACGAATGTAATTAATTACATAAGCAAAAAGAAATATACGGATGTGCCTACAATCCTAACTGAATATCTAAAGACTGTCCCACTTCCGTTGTTAACAAAACCAGTGAGAGCAGGTATACGACAAGGTAATATTTCAATCCCTGCTATTCCAACTTCTGTATTCCCTATTGTGTCACAGGAAATACAGTTTCTACAGCCCCTAGTGGCCATCTTACCCGACCAAGAGCAGGAAATCCCACTGACTCTAATACAGGTCGAAGAGCCCATTCTACAAATGCAAACACAAACACAACAAACTCTTACACCTCAATTTTCACTTAAACGACCAGTTATTCACATTATTGAGGGAGATAGTGCCTCAGCAGCAACTCATAAGGAGTTAGTTAATTACATCAGCTGCTCTACCTCATTCTAAACGGAGTAAACCCAATGAACCTGAGGTAACGGCAACTGTTAGTGAAACAATTCTTCCTTGCCAAATGAGTGAAAATGTAAATAAGGTTGAATTGACGGGAGCAACTATCTTGAGTTCCATTTCACGGAGCATAAGAGTGGTTGATGATCTTCCTAAAGATCAAATGCCTTCGCAGGCATCCGAGGTGGAATTACCTACCTCAAAAACTACTGGTGAATCTTCCATTTTACGGAAATATCCATCGATAAGTGGTTTTTTTATGAACCAAGTGTCTTCACAGACGTAAGAGGGAAACTTGGGTTTTATGCCATTTAATCGATTCAAGTTTAACCTCCTAGAGGGAAAATCTCTGGATCTCTTTCGAGATTTACCACTCTTTACTAGTGGTCGGCAACTCGCTTCACGCGAGGACGGAAGCTCACGAACTTTCATTGCACCATCCGTGACCTCTGAAAAAGGGGCTAGGATGATTTCATTTGCAGGTACATATATCGGTGGAAGCTCTATAGGAGAGTTGAGGGAAACACGTACAGAACATGTAAGTGTAACCCAAACCACTAAACCTAGTGAATATAGAGTGTTGAGTGAAACACCTGCAGAACGTACGAGTGAGCAACATACTCAACCACAAGCACTTGTAAGTAGAAAGGAATACAGCAGACTCCTTACACGGGTCCAAACAATGGAGAAAGAGTTGTCAAATATTTGTAAGTCCATTGGAGAAATAAAAAATTTGCAACTTATTCAACATGATGTATTCCAGGTTCAATTGAATACCATGGAAACCCAGTTTAATGATGCAATCAACTCCTTGGTAAAGCCATCTTCGTCTAATTTACCAACTCCACATCCTACTAATCTGGAGGATAACCCAACTGAGGGGGAGAAGGTGGATGATCAAGAAAAATCTACTAGGCGTAAGGGCAAGAAAAAGGTTGTTGACAAGGAATTAACTTTATTTTGGGAAAGGAAAAGCTAATGGGAGTATTAGTGCTATGTGGAAAGAAAGTAAAGGCAAACTTGAAGATATGTTCAGTCTGGAGGAACAATTGTCTTGCACTTGGAAATCTGGAAAATGTATATACGATCCAGAATGTACTTTAATATTATTTATCTTTGTATTTTTTTTTGTATCAGTTGAGTTATCCTCTAGGAAATTTGCTTGTCTAACCCTAACAATCAAATAGGGGGAGATTGTAAATCATAATGTAATGTAATATGTAATAGAGGATATATATAACTCAACTAGGATAAAAGATAAATAATATTAACTCTATACAGGGATCGTGAAATTTGAAGAACAGGTACCGACAAGGGTCAAGTCGCTGAAAGAAGTTCATTAACATGATCAAGCCTCAGTGATAGAATAAGATGTATAGATGATTCAGTTGAAGGGCCAAAAGATTCCATGTATTTATATATAATTTGAAGATACCGCTGCAAGCTAATCAATTGGAATGTAACGAAGGTGTGAAGATCAAGATCAGTGCTAGTCACTTGTGAACAAGACCAGTGCACTAAGTGTCAGCACATACGAGAAGGATCAACACATTAATTCACAGAAAGAATTGCCAAAGCTTATTGACGATCAAGGACAGTCATAATAACTCAAGGTATTGTCAAAAATTAATTTACTCTGAAAATTAGCTAAGTAACAGATTAATTAATTATTTATAATAAATAATTAAATTAATCTGGTACTTGAACTATTTTCTGCGATGAATTAATTCAGCAGAATACTTGAAATAGAAGAGAGAAGCCTAAAAGAAGCAACCAAAAATAGTAATACTATGCACGATTACTATGCAAAGGTTACTATGCAAGATTACTATGCACATTTACTATTCACGGTTACTATGCAGGTACTGTGCAAATAGTGGTTACTGTGCAAATAGTGATTACTGTGCAAATAGTGGTTACTGTGCAAATAGTGATTACTGTGCAAATAGTGGTACTGTGTAAATAGTGGTATTGTTCAAATAGTGGCTGGTGGGGCCCACGTGAAAAGAAAATTTTAGCTAACACGTTTTGGTAGGTGATGAATAGTGGTACTATTCAAAAAGTGGCTGGTGGGGCCCACGGGAGTTGTTGGAATAGTACAGCATAGTGACTTTCTAAAATCTATAAATAGGCATGTTGTATTTCATTTCAAAACACACCTCAACACACAACTTTCTATTCTCTCTCTTGTATCTTCTCTGTGTAAGCTGCTAGACAGTCCATCTAGTAGGAAAGCCGGCTTAGCCCGCTTTCAGGAAGTGTCGGGTAGAAGGTCCTCTTGCCTAAACTATCCTAGGAGTGTTTGCTTTTGTAGCTGATCCATAGGATTAGATTGTGTAACAAACCTCCGAGTTTTATCTATTAAAAGATATTTCCCAAACAGTTGTGTTATTTCGATTCAGTATTTTTGATCTCATATCCACATAAAAAATCGAAATATTTTTTTAAATAACGTATTCAACCCCCCTTCTACGTTATTCTGGACCTAACAATATGTAAAATAGTGTGTGTTGTGTGTGCATATATATATATATATATATATATGTATATAGGTAGTGTATGAATATATATGACACTAAAGAATGAAGAAGATAACTTAGAAAGATGTTATAAATATTGTATAAGCAATGTGAGCTTGGTGATGATGGTGAAGCTGAACAACAATGTAAGAGAAAGAACAAACACACTCTTGTATTGCTATGTAGTATCCAGCTTGATTGTTTACATGAGCAAGAGCCAAATATATAGACTATGTAATGTATAGAAAGTCTTATACTACATTGAATAAAACGTGTGAACTTAACTAGAATTGTGCAACTATCAACAACCCCCCACAACCCTTGACCACAATAGTTCATACTAGTATGCTGTTTTTACACAGTATTTTAACACCCCCTTAAACTAAAGATGGTTGAAAAACCAGCTTGAGTTTGTAAATAAAATCACCGGAAAAGGTAGGAGGATGAGCTTCGTTGAGGAGACATAATGTAGCAGAATCATGCCATCTTGAACTTGTTGACCGATTGAAGTCCAACTTACGATGAATTCCTAGTTCCCTGAACAACACTTGTATTCTCGAACAATGAGCTAAGATCCCTTGCCACTTTGGAAATAAGCAGATATATATATGTGTATATTACTGTGATGTCTATATATATGTGTGCTATGTTGCATGTGATACGTTAAAATCACGAGCGAATATATATGTATACCACAATAATATGTATACCATAATTGGATTTTGGAGATTGTAATGCAGAAATTAAAGTCGAGGGGCTGAAGTGTTAGTAACAAAAGTTGGAGGTTCAGCTTATAAGACCTGGTAAATTTTGGGTACTAACAAGTAATCGTGGTCAAAATAGTAAAAACTAGGATTCAGTTAGGCTATTTACCGTGGCCTGTTGGGTTCATTTTATTTGGGGCAACAAAATAAACCCAACAGGCCACGTTAAATAGCCTAAATAATTCGTACGAATTGAAATGAGAATTTTTGCTTCTTTGAAATGGGATTGTCTGACATTTAATCAGCTGAATTGTTTAGTTGATAAATAATTGTTTATATAAATTATGACCAAATTAAGATCTAAACCGAACTCATATCCAACAGATTGATTTTAGATATCGGCATTCAGATTTTAAAATGGGGTCCAGGTCCAACATATTTGCTTTGTTCCGCATCTAATTGTTTATAAAATCCAAACCAACCAACTCATCTACCATCACTAGTTGGAAGACATTTATACTTCATGCAAGGCAGATGAATAATATATCAATTCTTGCATTACATTATTTCAATTATCTTGGTAAGACACAATAAATGTAGGACATTCATCATTTTTGAGATTTTTTTTAATATACAAGTAGGATTCAGAATGTAAATATTAATTTTCCCAAAAAATCATGAATCGTGGGCATGCGAAAATGAAATTGTCCAAAATTATCAAAAGAATATCGTTTTATATTGCAAATTATGCGAAACTAGTAAATTTTTTTAAGGTTACCATTCATTTTCAACAAGTAAGCGATTATCAGTTTTAGCGAATAGAATGTGTTCAAATCAATTTGAACCGAAACCGCCAAGATACGTTCACAGTTGTAGTTTGATTTTTTATAAAAACCGTAGATTGTTGGGTTGGTTTTGATTTGATTTTAATCCAAACCACTTCCACTCCCACTATATATATATTATATAATCTATATACTTTCACATATATTTATCTTATCTTATTATTATATATTTTAATTATATTAGTAATATCTATCTTATCTTATCAAAAATTCAAATATTACTTGACTCAATCTTCGTCATTTTGTAGTTCTTTTGAAAATTGTTTAAGATTTTAATATTATTATTTACGTATGGTATTATTACAAAATTGATAGTTAGGTCATCAAACATTGATTTTTGTCATATGAAGAATTAAATAATTTTATTATATGATATTATAATTTTCTTATTTATATATGTATTGAAAAAAAAATGAAAATTTGATTATGAGAAGTATTGTATTGTTTTTCAATTTTATTATTGAAATTAAGATAAGGTTGTAAATTGAAAAAATCACTATATCGAGCTTAAAAAAACCAAATCGCTTATTTGGCTTTAGAAAATTTTGGTTTTATGAATTGGTTTGGAATTGAGTTTTAACAATCTTCATTAGCATATGACGGCTTGGCTCTAATTTGACTTCTAATCCAAATCGAAACCTAATTATCTCTAGTGCATCAATAAATCCAATTTTAAAAAAGGCAAATTTTTTAAATTTAAACAACATTAAATAATTTAGGTTGTAAGATTTTACCATCATTATAAATGGTAATCAAAGTATTCAATTTTATGTAGCATATTTATTTTTTATTCATTTTTTAGTAATAGAATTGTAAGAGATAAATCTTAAAAAAAATGTAGGAGACAATCGTTATACGTAAATGGATAATCTAAAAATAATGAAAATATTTCTTAAAACTATATTGTAACTAAATGTAAACGTATAATTTATAAAATGCACACAATAACACACCACAAATTATTACAAGTGTATTTAATAATTTTATCACAAAGAATAAATATTTCATGATACTATTCATATAAAAAAATGCGGCAACAAGCATGATAAAGAATATTCTGTTTTCCTAGCAAGTCCAAACCCTAATACGTGAATGTAGTACTACCTCCGTCCCAAAAAGACTGAGCTGGTTTGACTTTCACGGAGATTAAGAAAATGTAGTAGAAAAAAAGTAAATTTAGTTGAAAAGTGGATAAAGTGGTGGGACCTATTAATATTTAATTGTAGATTTGAGACCGGAAAGTAGTGAGTGTAATAGTGTAAAAAGAGTATAAAATGGAGAAGTAATGGGTGTAATAGTAAAAAGTAGTGTTAAAAAATAGTAAGTAAAGTAGGTTCATTAGTTTTGGGACGTCCCAAAAAGGAAAGTGGGTCAATCTTTTTGGGACGGAGGGAGTAGTATAAATAGTCTCATACAGCACGTAAATTTTTTTTGTGATAGCTTGGGCTGCTAGGTTTTCATCCGCTAAAAGAGGAGAGAACAGAGTAGGGATGCGATCAATGATGATGGAGATGTGTGGCCAATCTTGTATACTTGAACATGCAGACATAGGTTTCCAGTTTCGACCTTCGGGAAGAGAGATTTGTGAGTTTTTTCTCAAGCTTAGGATTCAGGGGAAAGAGCTGCCCTGTACCCGAACGACTACAACTACGCTATTTGCAAGATTACGAAAGAGGAGAATATCCGTGAGAAACTTGTTGGACCAGATGTGGTAATCCAGGCATATCCTCACCACCAACACATGTCCAACAAGACAGAACCACTATTGGACCAAGAATGGATGTCTTACACGGAGACACTCATGAACACATATTTGGAACCACAAGAGGAAGATGAAGAAAGGGAGGCCTGTAATATTAATATTGATCCCCTGGAAGTGCAAGAGATTTTTGACGAAAACGTGTTTAACAAAGTTGGAGAACCACAAGGAGACCCACAGGACCCACTATTGGATCAAGAATGGAGCTCTTTTACGGAGACGCTGAACATGATGTTGGAACCACCAGAAGAAGAAGAGAGGGAGGCATGTGATCAAATTGATGCTCTGGCATTGAAAGAGCTTTCCAATGAAAACATCTTTAACAAACTTGCAGAACCCCAAAGAAAAGAGGACCAGGAGCAACAAGTATTACTGTAGAGCAGGAGGAGCAACAAGTATTACTTGTAGAGCAGGGGGAACGACCAGTATTACCTGTGGAGCAGGAGCAACAACTGGTATCTGTGGAGCAGGAAGACCAGCGGCAAGAAAGAGAAAGAATGGCTTGTATTACTCATCTGGCGACGAACTTCAATTATTATTATGCCCTGCAGCAACAACAGCTTGAAGGAGGTGAAATCAATTCCCTGGGAAAGAGAAAGAATCGTAGTTATCTTGAGGACGAGCTCTCCAACAACAAGAAGCAACAACTGACAATTTTCTCCAGCCTTTACTAGATTGTGTCGTTTAGATACCTAAACTTTCTTTTATCTTTTATTTTTCTCATTGTCATAAAAGGAGTAGCTTAGTGTTTTGCTTCATTTAGTTATTGTATCTATAATGAAAGAGCGTTTCAACTTGTACCGTTTTGATGAGGGACGCATGTCTCTGTAATTTACGTACCTCGTGCAGATGAGGGACGCATGTCTCTGTAATTTATGTACCTCGTGCAATTGCAATAAATAGGGTTCTTTCTTCAATATTGTAGTTCGGAATTTGTTCAATGTGAGCGTTAATTAGCTAGGCTTAAGTGTTGTGTTTAGAGTACATTAATTACTGAGAGTTAGTTTGTTCTTGTCGATAAAATGTGGTTGTAATCCGATTTATGAATGTGTAATTGTCTGTTGAGTCGTAGTCCATGCAGGTCATCTATTATTAATCATAGTAAAGTTTTAAATTTGCAGGTTAAGTTAGTTTACGCCTAAGTTCTCTGAGGAATGATAACCTAGCTAATAGATGCGTGATGTACATTAGACTATCTGATGTCCCAGAGACACCAAGATTTTAGCAAATGGAAGCATTGAGACCTCAGCAGTCCGCCCTGCATTAAGCGCGAATGCCTTAAAACTATATAACATCAGTGTCTCGCAGGAAATTCTGTTTGGCAGACTTGCAGAGACTGTAGTATATATAGTAAGATGTTACCCAGATTTGATAGTCATATTTGCATGTCTCACGTGTAACAAATCTTCCACTACTGTGTCTAGAAGTGACAGGATCTGTCTACTTTAAAGACGCAATTAAGCTCTGGACAGCAATAAATCCTAGCCAAAATATATTAGTGCAAAATGAAACCCTTCGATGTCTTGTATCGATGAAGAAGACTAACTGACATGAATCATCTATGTTTGCTGTCAGCATTGCTCTAATTGATGACACCTGTCACGTACACCCCTGTCAAGAGCTGGTGGTAATGTTGGTAAGTTTAAAGATGTTGCCAAAACCAACACATGGTCAAAACTCTTTTTTTCTTCAACACACGTTTTAAAAAAACTCTTGTAGCTGAAGCAAGCTTTGAGACCTCGGTCGTAATCATTATTGCAACCGGGTTAATTGGCTAATTCATCACTGAACTGAGCCTCAACTTGCAAGTGGGTAATTGAACTCAAAAAACTTGCATTAACGTCATCAGACTAATTAAACCTTGCAATCTCATAACTAAATTATTAAAAACTTGCACGTCCGTTAACTTTTGTTGACTTCTAACGGAAGTCCGTTAATTTTGTACAAATAAGCTGCCACATATACTTTTCTCTCTCATCACATTTGACAAATCAACTACCATGTAATCCGAATCAGTCAAAAACACAAATAAAACAAATAAATCTTTTTCACTACATTAATAAAACAAATAACCCACTTAACATCCCTGCTCTCACATCTCCGTCTACTTCACGCAGCCCCGCCGCACCTTCAACACCGCCGTTCAACCTTCATCAACCTCAATCACCACCAATCTAACTCCACTCATCCACTTCCTCCACCCATCTCCGCCTCCTCCCTCCTTCAATTCAAAACCACCACTCACCTTCACCCATCCATTTCCTCCACCCATCTCCGCCAGCCCTTCCCACCCACCTTCGCTTCCTTCCATCGTCCGCCTTCTTTCTCTCCCAACCCATCTCTTTCTCCTACTCCCTCTAAAACCCATCTCTTCCTCCACCCATAACCTCCGTCAACCGCTATCGCCCATCCATTCCACCACCGCCAAACCCCACTGCCTCACTTCTTCCCTCTCCTCCTTCACGAATCACGAAGCAATGAATTGATGGGTGTTTGGAAGCTGATGATGGGTGGTAATGGACTATTCTCTTGGTCCATAAATGGGGGAATTAAGTCCGGGGACTATTCTCTTGGTCCATAAATGAGTGGATTGGAGGCCATGTTCGTATTCGTGCTCTATGGGGTAGTCTCAATATGCTCCATTTATGGACTTAATTGATGGGTGTTTGGGGTTTTTATTAAAGGAGAGTGGCTTTGTAAATTGGTTATTGGGTTGTGTAGGAACGGGAATTTGAGTAAGTCGTGGGATTTGTTGCATGAGTTGATGGATTTAGGTAGTTTGGATATTGTTAGTTCATGTAATGTGCTTTTGTCGTCGTTGGAGAGAGCGAGGGATTTTAAGAGGATAAATTTGCTTTTGTAGGAGATGAAGGATAGGAGAATTCAACCTGATGTAAGTTTCATAGGGTAGATGAGGAGTTAGATGTGTATCAGAAGATGATTGATGGGAGTGAGGGTTACTGGATTTTGATGGTATCATCGGAAACTGGAAAAGTTTATCGAATTTTTCCAGAATCCGGCCACATTCAACCACTTTCCGGTAGTGTTCTTGATAAGATTTCGGTTTAATCCATTGTGTTTTGATACCCCTTTGCAGGAATTTGGGAGGCTGGCTAATTTAAGGATTAAACAGGGGAGTGTAAAATCGTTATTTACTAATTCATTTTCTAATTAAAACAATTTAAATTCACTTTGTAAAAATAGGAATTAAATAGGTAATGTTTGAGAAAAATCATGTTTTCATTTTTAAAATGTATAAATTGAGATTATATATCTTCGCAAATTTTTAAAATATTTTTAGAATAAAAAATAAATTAAATATGAATTTGTAAGTATTAATCTCATTAATACAAAATAAATAATTAACACATCAGCACGCCACATCAGTTTTCCGTTACGAACGTCACTTGGAGTTAACGGTGATTACCCAACTGCAAGTTTTAATAACTTTGATGAGTTGACTGCAAGCTTTTTGAGTTCGATTATTCAACTGCAAGTTGAGTACGAGTTCAGTTATGAATTTGCCAATTAACCCTATTGCAACCTCTCATCAAGAAGTGATAGTTCATCAGATATGGAAGGTAGGTCCACTTGATCAGTTGGCTTCATCGTAGAACTTATTTGTTATTGCACCCTAAATCCATGAATAAAATAATTTTGCAACCCATAACCCGGCGACTGGAATCTAAGGGATGGAGAGAGGAAGTGATTAGAAGAAAGTTATTAATGCATGGCGTAAAAGCCAGTATATTCATCTGTACTGACTAAATCTTGAGCTCAAAATGCCAGATAATTCGTGAAAATTTCACATATTTCCTAGGTAGTGGCAGCCTAGCTAGCTAGTGATTCATATTCATTTGTTACAGCCATTAATGTTTACTCTTTAATGGTTAAACAAATATTATTGTCAACGATCATCAATATAACTTCAATTGTTATTTGCTAATTAATAAATAACAATTAGTGCTAGTTGTTAGCTATGTGGGTATTAACTATTTGGAACATATTTTAATTAAAAAAAATTAAACAAAACGATAGGTTTGGATTGACTAAAAATGCATGATATCATTATCCTGTAGGCCGTACATGTTTAGAGTATATTGTATGTTTTATTTTGCAAATTTTAAATGTTAGAAGTTAACCTTTCTTCATGTTCAAATATTAAGATATTTTACTTAGAAGGACCTAATAATTATTTTCCTAATGGGCCTCTGGAATCTCAAGACCAGCCATGTCTATAGTTGGGAAAAGAAAGCTGTATTGAACGAAAATTTCTTACCGCCTAGAGCATGTGTGGCACTTGTGAAATGAAGAACACAAAGTTTGTGTCACCTGTAATGATAGAATAGCAGTGGACTATAGAGCTTCTTGTTAGAAGGGAGACCATGCACATGAATGCTACATCTTAGCAATGTCATAGACTTAAAGTATGAAGTATTATTAGGGCTAATTGGCTGAGTATTTGTTCATTCTGTAACCAAATTGAAATATATTTCGATTATCGAATATCGAATTAGGACAAAAATCGTAAACGAACTGTGAATCGAAACAATTTTCGTTATAAACCAAACTGAAATAATTATTTCGGTTAAAACCAATTATCGATTTACATAATTGAACTAGAAAAAAAATTAGATTTTCAATATTGAAAAAGGGTTAAATATCGAGTACATGACAGATTGCATCCAGATATATTAAGTTGATCACTCTTTGCAATTTTGATTCAAGTTACTCTTCAATTTCTTATTTTTATTCAAAACATTAATGTCAACTATTTTTCATGTCAAAACGTTTTTCATCCATAATTCCGTTATCTATGAGTTGGCGATGACATGGAGTGGATGCCAACTAGTTTGATGAGTTGGACAACTTGAATTCAAAAACAAAAATGGAATATAAAAACCTATTAAACGACTCATAGTGTTATGTCAAATATTGTTTAACGAATCATAGGGCTTTCGAATTTCTTCATCTCCACATGCTATGGCTTCAACGAATTGGAGTAATTTTTAGAAATCAGAAAATAATTGAAGAAAACTCATTTGAACCCTAGTTTTGAAAACTTCTACGTTTTTGTTTGATCAAACATAGGATTTTTAGAAATTTTATCAACTTTGGATGATATAAGTACAAGAAATTGAAGTAATCTTCAAAAATTAATACGAAATCGAATATTAGTGAATGAATCCTAACTTCATATGATATTATATATACATAAGTTGTATATATATATTTATTACTTCCACATCATTGTTGTTGAATGGCCACATCATAATGTTGACCGTTTAAAACATTTGACTTTAATATTTTGAACAAAAATAAGAAGTTAATGTTTAACCTGAGTCAAAATTGTAAAGAGCGATCAACTTGATATATTTGTACCCAATCAATCATGTACTTAATATTTAATCCGCTTGAAACATTATAAACAAAGATCATAATAAATTAAAAAACAACTACACACATGTAATTTAACACCTATATACACAAGATTTGGTTCTTAATATAATAAACATAAAGTTTTGGAAATGAAGTTTTTTAACAAAATATTGGAGACTTAAATAACAATACTCAAGGCCAACAACGATAATGCTACAGCACCCATGTAACTAGCAACAACAGCATCACACAACAACAGAACAATTTTAGCAACTAGGTTAGGCAAGCCAAGCACTAGCAAGTAGCAAGTCATCATTGGAACCTTTTTGTGTTGAAATTGATAGATGGGGCCCAAAAAGTTAATAAACAAAGCCAAGAATTGCACAAGGGCGCGGAGTATAGAAATTAAAAAGTTACTAAGTTGGAAACGGCACCAAAAAAAAATCTAAGGTTACTAGATGATATATTATATATCTTTGTACTATATTATAATATGTGAGACATTGAAAGTTTGGTCTTCATTCGGTACCATACTTTGTATTTTTACCTAATTACCCTAACACAATTTTTTATAGTTATTACTTAAGTATCCATATTTAATAATTTATAGTACTACTTAATACTCTTACATAATAATTTATAATTCTTAATAATTAATCAATTTCCTTTTTCATGTAAAACATGTTACCTTTAATAATTAATCATTTTTTAATTTTTAAATAGTAATAAATAACCGAGTACCTTTTTTAGCTAAAACGTTATCATCTTCTGTATATTTTATAATTAAAATTCCTCATTTTCTAAAAATATAACGGTCAACATATATGTAACTATTCTCAAATCATATCATTAAAAAACTTAAATCTAATAATTCATGTCTTAAAAAAATTAATTCAAATTAGAGGGAAAAAAATTCGTGCATTGCACAAATTTTAAGCTAGTCATGTACCATATGTATTTTATTTTATTTTATATATTTAATGTAATTCGGTAATTACGATTATTTCGGTAAAGAAACCGATATAATCAAAAAACCGAATCACAACAAATCTTGTAAATGAATTAAAATAGAGATATTTAACCAAACTATTTTGGTTATTTCAGTTCGGTATTCGATTAAACAAACGGAATGCTCAATCCTAAATATTATCTTCAACAACATGTGACAAGGCTTCACACTTGTACACATGGATGATAATTTATCCTGATTCGTTCCCATCTGATTGAATCTTACCGGACTCAAAGTTTTGTATTTTTATACAGATTTGGGTTGTCTCCTGGTCGAACCGAACCAGATCCCAACTCAAAAATCGAACCAAAACCGTAACTGATCTGAAACCTATATATGGTGTGCATATAATTTTTTTATTATTATTAATACTTTAATATCCTAATTTGATTTCATAAACGTATACCATATCATTTTGTAATAATCATTCATCTTGAAGTCTACAAGTACTATTAGTTTTTGTTATTGTACCGTTGCAGTACTATTGTTTTGATCGTTATTCGTACAAATTGAAATGAGAATTTTTGCTACTTTGAAATGGAATTGTCTGACATTTAATCAGCTGAATTGTTTAGTTGATAAATAATTGTTTATATAAATTATGACCAAATTAAGATCTAAACCGAACTCAAATCCAATGGATTGATTTTAGATATCGGCATTCAGATTTTAAAATGGGGTCCAGGTCCAACATATTTGCTTTGTTCCGCATCTAATTGTTTATAAAATCCAAACCAACCAACTCATCTACCATCACTAGTTGGAAGACATTTATACTTCATGCAAGGCAGATGAATATATATCAATGCTTGCATTACATTATTTCAATTATCTTGGTAAGACACAATAAATGTAGGACATTCATCATTTTTGAGATTTTTTTAATATACAAGTAGGATTCAGAATGTAAATATTAATTTTCCCGAAAAATCATGAATCGTGGGCATGCGAAAATGAAATTGTCCAAAATTATCAAAAGAATATCGTTTTATATTGCAAATTATGCGAAACTAATAAATTTTTTAAAGGTTACCATTTATTTTCAACAAGTAAACGATTATCAGTTTTAGCGAATAGAATGTGTGCAAATGAATCTGAACCGAAACCGCCGAGATAACTTCACAGTTGTAGTTTGATTTTTTATAAAAACCGTAGATTGTTGGGTTGGTTTTGATTTGATTTTAATCCAAACCACTTCCACTCCTTGGCTCAGGAACAAGAGAGAAAATTCTCTAAATAACTCACTTTTATTACTCAAATTCAAGGTGCCTTACAATGCTCTAAACATGCCTATTTATACTAATGCTAGAGGTCCTTACAAGCAAATAGTGAGGTCCTTAAATGCAAATAAATGATGGTAGGTGGAGTAGGTAGTTAGGTGGAGTAGGTAGAATCTTGACTTAAATAATTTGGCACATGGGTGGCTACTAGAAGGTGGCCATATTGGAATCATACTCCCCGGGTTGGAGAGAACTCGACCTCGAGTTTTAGTATTCTTCATTGTCCAAATAAGGCGAAAGATTAGCAACATTAAAAGTTGCAGAAACACCATATGTTCCAGGCAGTTCTACTTTGTAAGCATTGTCATTGATTTTTTGCACAACTTTGAATGGTCCATCGGCTCTAGGTGACAACTTGGCATTTGGTTGATTAGGAAATCTCTCATTTCGTAGATGAATCCAGACCAAATCTCCAACTTTAAAAATCAGTTGCTTCCGATGTTTGTCTCGCTGATTTTTGTATCTTGAATTTTGTTCCTGTATCTGCTCTCGAACTTGTTCATGCAGTTTCTTGATTTCCTTCGCTCGACTATCTGCATCAGAACTGAATTATTGTTTGTTAGTTGACGGAGTCAAATGAAGCGGGCTAAGTGGATGGGTGCTATATATACAACTTCAAAATGGCACTTTCCCGTGGATTGATTAGTTGAATTATTGTAAGCAATTTCAACTTGAGCCAGAATAAGATCCCACTGCTTCAAGTTTTTACCAACAAAACTTCGAAGTAGATTTCCCAATAGTCGGTTGACAGTTTCGGTTTGTCCATCAGTCTGAGGATGGCTCGCACTACTGAACTACAGCTTAGTTCCCATCTTCTTCCATAAAGTTCTTCAAAAATGGCTTAAAAACTTCACATCTCGATCAGAAGTGATTGTTTTTGGAATTCCATAAAGACGGACTGTTTCTTTGAAACACAAATCAGCAACTTGAACAGCATCATATAAACTTTCTATCCACCACGACCATAATTGAATCTTTCTGAAGTTGACTTCGTGGAAGTCCCAAAATAAAATCCATAGTAACATCTTCCCAGGGTGATTCTGGTACGGGAAGTGGCATATATAAACCAGTGTTTTGGCGTTTGGATTTAGCCAAATAACAGATTCTGCATCTTTGAATATGCCGATTTATATTTCTTTCCATTCTTGGCCAATAAAAATTTTCCTTTACCAGGGCCATAGTTTTATCTCGGCCAAAGTGACCTGCTAATCCTCCATCATGGGCTTCCCAGATAATGGCTTCTCGTAGTGAACATCGAGGAATACACAAAGTCTTCTCTTTGAATAAAAATCCTTCATGCTTGTAGTAATCTTTGGAGGATTGTACTTCAATAGTATTCCAAATTTTCTGGAAGTCAGGATCATCTGGATACAACTCCTTTATCATTTCAAAACCAACTACTTTTGTTTGTAGTGTAGACAGTAGAGTATGGCGCCTACTGAGAGCATCTTCAACAACATTTTGAATTCCAGCCTTGTGCTTGATTAGAAATGGATAAGACTGTAAAAACTCACTCCAAGAGGCATGTCGACGGCTAATCTTCTGTTGAGAGTTCAAATATTTTAAAGCTTCATGATCAGAATAAGGAATGAATTCTTTATTTAATAGGTAATGACTCCAATGGTGCAAGGCTCGAACAATTGCATAAAACTCCTTGTCGTATGTTGAATACCGAAGTTTAGCATCATTAAGCTTTTCACTGAAGAAGGCTATAGGATGACCTTCTTGACTTAGAATAGCACCAATTCCAGTGTGGGAAGCATCACAGCTAACTTCAAATACTTGATCAAAATTGGGAAGGGCTAATACTGGTGCTTCAGTTAAACATTTCTTCAGCTTGTCAAAACTTTTCTGTGCAGCCTCGGTCCATTGAAACTTGTCTCCTTTGATACAATCTGTGAGGGGAGCGACAACTGTGCTGAAGTTTTTGATGAATCTTCTGTAAAAGGAGGCTAATCCATGGAAACTTCTGACCTCATGGATTGATTGCGGAACTGGCCAGCTATTGATTGCTTCTATCTTTTTCGGATCAACTTGTATGCCTTCGGATGTGATGATGTATCCAAGAAAAGTAACTTCATTTGTCAAGAAAGCACAATTCTTCAAATTGGCATAGAGTTTTTGTTCACGAAGAGTCTGTAACACTTGTCGGACATGTTCCAAGTGTTCCTCCTTGTCTTTACTAAAGATCAGAATATCATCAAAATAGACAACGACAAATATACCAATAAAGGGTCGAAGGACTTGATTCATAAGTCGCATGAATGTACTTAGTGCATTGGACAACCCAAAGGGAATAACTGTCCATTCATAAAGGCCATATCTTGTTTTAAAGGCAGTCTTCCATTCATCTCCTGGTCGAATTCTGATCTGATGGTATCCGCTTCGAAGATCAATCTTTGAAAAGATAGTGGAACCATGTATCTGATCTAGCAAATCATTAAGTTTAGGAATTGGAAATCTATACTTGATGGTAATTTTGTTGACAGCTCGACTATCAACACACATTCTCCAGCTTTCATCTTTCTTAGGGACTAGAATGGCAGGAACTACACAAGGACTAACACTTTCCTGTATTAATCCTTTTTTTAATAATCCTTCAACTTGATTTTGAATTTCAGCATGCTCCTGAGGACTCATTCTGTATGCGGGTCAGTTTGGAATCGTTGCTCCTGGACTGAAATCAATAGCGTGTTGGATGTCTCGCATGGGGGGTAGTCTAGATGGAATGTCTTCTGGAACCACATCGGGAAACTCTTCAAGTAGTGGTTTAATTTCGACTGGAACATGAGTCTCCTTATTTGATTCGAATAATAGAAATAAGCTCATGGTTTGAACTTCCTCTAGTTGTTTCTTCGTGACTAGGGACACTAATGGTTTGGCTTCCTTTTTGTTTTTATCAAACTCACTCAGCGGCAGTGTAGCTAGCTTGATTTTTACTCCATCCTTGACAAAAGAGTAGGTGTTTGCATAACCATCGTAAAGTACTTGACAATCATACAGCCATGGCCTACCTAGGAGAAGATGACAGGCATCCATAGGCACAACATCACACCATACTTGATCCTGGTACTTCTGACCAATAGAGAATGTCACAAAGCAATGCTTGTCAACTTTGACTGTACTTCCTTTATTGAGCCAATGCAAACTGTAGGGGTGTGGATGAATCTGGGTTGGTAGATCCAATTTTTCTACCATGTAACTTGAAACGACATTTTCACAACTCCAATTGTCTATGATAACATCACAGATTTTTCCTGCAGAAGTGAAATGAGTGTGGAAAATATTGTGTCTCAACCAAGGTTCTTCCTTATTAGCCATTGTGTTTAGGCTTCGTCGGATTACTAAAGACACACCCTGATCAGCAGCAGTAATTTCTTCATCGTATATTGGATCTGCGTAATATTCTCCTTCAGTGTCTTCTCGAGTCTCTTCTTCCTCAAAAACTTCATAGGCTTCTCCTTTGATAATTGTGATAGTTCTCCGGTTTGGACAGTTTGAAGCAATGATACCAAAACCTTGGCATTTTAAACATTTAATGGCCTTGTTTTTGTTTTCTATAGAAATGGTTTTAGAAGAAGGTTGGGTGGAAGAGCTGGCTTGGTTGGTAGGTGGCTTTTGATTGTAAGGTGGTTGGTTTGCTGGGGAGAAATTTATTGGTAGATCTTTTGGGTAGCTACTTTTCTACTCGCGTAGCAAGACGAATAACATCTTCTAACGACCAGTATTGTTAAAGTTCAACACGATCAGCAATATCAGTATTTAATCCTCCGAGGTATCTAGCAATGGTCTGCTCCTCTTTTTCTTGTATATCACACTACATCATCAACTTCTCAAATTCTCTTGTGTATTCTTCGATTGATAAATTCTTCTGACGAAGATTTTGCAGTTGGATAAACTTGTCTTGGTAGTAGTGAGGAGGAAGAAACATTAGGGTCAATTCCTTTCGCATTTTTTCCCATGTTTTGATCTTGCTTTTTCCTTCTCGGTCTCGCCTTTTTTTAAGATTTTCCCACCAAATGGAAGCATGTTTCCTTAATTTCACAGCAATAATCTTCACCTTTCTTTCTTCATGAATATCCTTATATTCAAACACCCTTTCGACTGTTTAAAGCCAATCAATGAAATCATCCGGTTGAAGTCTTCCTTCAAAGTTAAGAATGTCGACTTGTGGCCTTTGAGGGCGACGATTTCTAGGTGTAAGAACCCAGGTTTTTGTAATATTTCTAAAATGATCATAAATAGAGATTTGTGGAAGTTATGTAAAGTTTTTAAGATCATATTATATGAATAAAGAAGTATTTACACTTTTATGAATAAAGTATCGTTGTACAAAGAAGAATGGGAATGCAGAAACCGTCAGATTACATAGATTTTCACTTTTATTAAATATTGGTATAAATATGGGATATTGAGGTTAAGAAAATCTCTAAGCTAAGTTAAATACCAAGGCAAGGAATTATGGAAATTATTGGAAGAATTTCAAAGACAAATGTTCAAAGAACGACGAAAGAAATTTCTACGCGACGAAACGCTTTTTCAAGAAAATCTCCAAACTTGCATATGGAATTAAATGGTAAGCATTGATTGATTACTAAGGTGAGCAATATACATGCAAGCTACCATCCAATATGCCATGGAAGTACCATGCAAAATAATTAGATTTGAATCAAACTACTTATTTCAAATTCAATCAGATTAGAGTGAGTAGTAAAGGGGACAAACTTTCTTGATTTAGGGAGACAAATTGGAACATGGGTGTCCTACACTTTTACTATGGTTTGGCTGCATCCTTGAGTGTAATTTAACTTCATTATTCAGTTGCTAATCACACCCAAGCATTCAAGAAAAACAAGAAACTCTCTCTCCCATTTTCAAGCAATTCCCGACCAAACCATATAGGGGTGTCTTTCCGATTTTTTTCACCCACCTCCCCTCATCTAAAAATCATGAAAACAATTCCAGTTCTTCTATACATCAATATGGAGTTACGGATTTAATTTGGTAATTTTTCAAGGTAATTTGATTGGTCAAATAAATTCGACAAGTTGCTGTTGCTCTTCCACTTTTCAGGATACTTTTCAAGATAGCCAAGAAAAAGGAAATTTTTCTCCAAGCTCCACTCGTCCTAAGATCATCAAAATATTTCTGGGATTACTTCATGATTTATCCAGGGTGAGGATTTAATTTCATGATTTTACACTAAGTATAGCTTGCTCAAATAAAATCAAGAAGTTCTTGAGTAAATATTAACTTCTTATGAACTTTGGTTTAGATCTTGAAGTTTGAGGGTTATAATAGCTTGTGGACTTGATCTCAAGCCTTCTTAAGCTTGGTTAAGGTTGTTAAGACTCCAAGGAAGGTAAAATACTCACACCCACCTTAAACGTCATGGGTTATAAGTTGATTTGAAAGATTGATGTAAGTATGTACATGTTTAAGGGGTTTGTGATGTTTTAAGCTTTATAAGTATGGGTAAATCTTGGGTAGAGATAAATGGATGTTACCACTGGTCTTAGATACCCTTGATGATGTTTATATGATCTTTATGGTGTGTGGTTGAATTAAGTGGTTAAATGATGTTCATGGAATTTGGAAACGATCGAATTATAGTCGTTATGATGTCAAAATTTCATTAGATTATTTGTGCAGATAATACCGAATTGTACAAATGTTTTCTTGGCAATTTTTTGGCCATACACCAGTAGAAATTGTTTTGTAGTTTGTTTTGACACCAAGATCATGTGATTACGATTTACGGTTTATGAGATATGCTCGTTTTAGTGAAACCGGTTAAAACAGATGAATCGTTAAGATGGACTGACTTTACTAAGCCAAACGAGCCCTTTAAAAATGGTCTATGATTATGAAAATTTTATGAGGAGTAACCTGGTCAGTGCTTAAGATCCCATATAAATTTGGAGTAGAAATACGAAATTTACGAAATTTTCTATTTTATAGAAATGTTTAAGTCAAGAATGCGCATGAGAAACCACTGCAGAGAGAAGCTATTTTTAGAGCAACAATTGAGCTATCAAAAAGATGTTCATTATAATGAAATTTGGATGAAAAATCCTCTGGACAGTTAAGAAGAAGTGAGAAAAAGAATTTCATGAAAAAGTTTATTTTTCGATTTTATAGAATTTTTCGAATCAAAGTTGCGCAAGTGAAAAACCCTTTTAGGGGACAAATTAAGACGAACTTTAGTTTCGTTAAAAATGACCTTTAACGAAAGTCGTTATGAAACCATTAATTATCAAAAGTGGTTAAAGGATATCATAGGATTATAATAAGCCAAACATGTAGTAAGGATGTATCGTTACGAAGTTGTGTCTTTATATGAATAGTTGGTTCGGCGGGATAGTTTAATGAACTAACCGAACCTTTTTGGTTGTTATATATCATCACACTAGAGAAAGAGCCCAGACTATTCCGACACGATCAGGAAAGTTTTCGAAACTTGTATTTCAAGTATTTTCAAACTGTTATTGTGGTATAAATGCTATGAACTGCTTGATAGTATTTTTGCGAATCATCATATGATGTATGGTTATTTACGTGGATTTATAAACCTGTTAAGTATGTACGTATGCATAGACTCTTATAAATATGTATACGATGATGTATTACAAGTTCCCAGTAGAGTATGATAATACCTTTTCTTAGTAAGAAAATCCGAGATATTTCGTCCGGATGAGGACATAATTATTTATTAATAATTTGAATATGGTTTTCATATTGAGAGTAGTCTGAAGGTTTATTATTTAATAAAAATTATTTAAATATTTATTAAATATTCTAAGCTGATTATTTATTTAATAAATATTATTTGAATATTTATTAAATATTCCAGGATGATTTACAAATCATATTATTTATTTTAAAAATTATTTAAAACTTTAAAAATTATTTTAAATATTTTCTGATCGTCGGAAAAGTATTTAGAAATAGAACGAGTTCCCATTTCTTCACTAACTATAGCTTCACTCATCAAAAAGTATCGCTATCTCGCTCAACTTATCAAAATTCGGGAACCCAAGGTTTTTGGAGTCAGGATTATTATTTTCTCCCTTCGCTACCAATAAGAAATGCACCCTACCTTCTAAGGAGGGGCTCAGGTTTGACTAAACACTCAAAACTCCGACGAACTCCCAAGTTATGTTTGATGAACCGATTCTTAGTAATCGAAATCTGTTGACTAAAGTCAACCAACACATCAGAGTTATTTTCTCAATTACTCATGGAAGTAAAGTTAGTAATGATTATCAAACCAGTCGTCAAGCTTTGTGCTTGGGGGAAACTGAATTAAATTCTGTCCCTACGATGCATAGAATTCTCTAAGGGATTGGAGGAAGAGGGGACATCGCCTTCGGGCGTAGTCCAAACATTAAGGCCCAGATGCGGTCAGGGTACAACCCGATAAGGGAACGTCGTCCTTCTACTAGTAGAGAAGCAGAGGCACGGTATATTGGCTGATCACCAGATATCGTGGAAGAGGCTCCAACATAATCCTATTCTTCAAGTTGGAAATTGTATTGCAATACTTTAATGAAAGCCTAGGTGCTCAGTTACCGATAGTGTTGATAGAATGATGAACTATTCAAAGTACCTCAAAAATTCTTCGTTATATTTCTGAATAAAGAATAAAAATGTTTAATGATGATACAATATCAGTATACAATATGTCATATGCTTTACGTTAACAAAAGTACTTTGAAAACTATTATTATATCACTGAGCTGTATTGCTCACTCTTGATTTTCTTTTATATATACCACCACACAACAACAGATAAGTATGGCAAGAACAAGGCAGACCCCGCGGAAAAGCGTGCTCACTGGTCAGTAGTATAGGATACTCTTTACGAGGCAGGTGCCGAGGTCGCACCCAATAGCATTACTACAGGTGAGCAGACTAAGTTGGATAGGTTTACAGCTTAGGTTGGTGAGGTTTATTTACAAGCATGACTTATGTAAGTTTTTGAAAACCAAACTGCATTGTGGCCGTAGATGCCGCCTTAGATGGTAATCCCTTTTAAGATGAACTTTTAAGAGTATGACAATTTGGGTTTGTAATAACTATTTCAAGATGGTTGTAATAACTTAGTAACGTTTTAATTTCATCTCTGAGCCTATAATTGGTAAATGTTATGTTTGATTAAGCGGTCACATCATGATAAAATGAAGATTAAGAATAATGTTTATTAAGATGAGAATTAAGGATAAAGTGACAGCCTGGATCTCTGACCCCGGATCTAAGGGTGTTACAGAAATGGTATCAGAGAATTAGGTTATAATCTCAGAGATGATATGAAGGTTTAAGGACTCAAACCCTTACCGAAACATGGTTAGGCTAGTCTGACATAGCCCTAACAACCTTAAGCCAATAAGGGAACTACTTATCAGAACCTCAAGGATAGTAACATTGTTTTCCTCTTTTTATAGATACCCGAGGACGTAGAGATACCTGAGATTTTCGAGCAGTGATATGATGCTCTTCTGAGAGCTGTAGAGGAGCCTGATGCTGAGACAGAGACTGACCCTCAGCAGGAGGGAGAGAGAGAGATAGTCCAAGAGGATCCCGAGGAGGATCCGAGAGCTGATGATCCTATGCCTGTAGAGGACCCAGTGGACTCAGATGAGCCAGATAGTGACCCAGAGGAGGACCCCAGGGATGATGTTCCAGCTGACCCCACACCCGGAGAGGAGCTTGAGGATGAGGAGGTGGTTTGGACTGATATCCCTACGCACTCCCCTCCCCTCGGAGAGGATTCATTCCCTAGTGGATTTCATTGGGATACAGATATGGATGGTGACTCAGAGGAGCCTATTTCAGAGGATGCAGAGACTGAGGTTGCCCCGGAGAGCGATCCGGTTAGTCCTCCCATACAGATTGTTAGAGCCACTTAGTACGACTGGATGGTGACCCGTATGACCACCGACCTGGTGGCAGCGGAGGCCCGAGTAGCTGAGCTGAGGTTCCAGCTAGCTGAGGAGAGACGAGCGAGACTATACTCCCAAGGGAGAGACTCCAGAGCTAGACGGATGAGGCGGGCAGTATTAGAGATTGAGAGGAGGGCTCATACCCGACTCAGAGCACTTCCACGTTCCTGCCACAGCAGGAGGATCCGCAGGAGGGATGCTAAGAGAGTCCTTTCTAGGGCTATGAGCCGAGTTAGGCAGGCACTATGCTTTCACGCAGACTGATGGATAGAGGGATTACCTGTTCAGCCTTCTAGTACAGAGGGATGTTATAGTAGTTTTACTTTTGGTACTGAGGTTGGTCACGTAGTACTTTCCCTCGGATAGGAAGACATGTTAGCTGGCTTTGGATGTACTTTTTATATATTTCAGTTTTATGTTGTACTTGAAACGTTGACTCTGAGAAGTCACTAGTAGTAATACGACGTAAATTTTGTTTGGTTTTAACAACTGTGTCCGTTTGAATCGGAATGTATATGATGCCATAATCATTTGTCAGCTATTTATAAGTTGCATAAATGCCATAAAAGAATTCATATTTGAGGTGCCAATCACAGAAAACCAGATTAAGAAAAATGAGGAAACCCTAATAGAATTTTTATATATGTATACTTTCAGAAAAATGCCACCAAGAAGAAACACAAGAACTCACCCTGCCAAGTCCGCCACTCTTGGTAGTAACCAACATAGGGAAGAGGAACGCCGTCATCCAAAACCGGATGATGAGGAAGAAGAGTACAATGAGTTTGATGATGAAGATTATGAGGAAGAAGTAGAGGACCCTATGGAACAATTTATGCGCCTGATGAGGCAAAATCTGGAACGCCAGCCACGGCCACAGCCACCACCCCGCGGCCCCAACAACGCAGTAGCCAATGCCTTTAAGGCATTTAAGTCACTTAAATCCCCAGAATTCCATGGGACTGCAGACCCCGTTGAGGCCCGGGCTTGGTTGAAGGAGATGGAGATGGGCACTGAGGAAGCCCAGAAAACCATCTTTGCTACAAACCTGCTTAAGGGAGAGGCCAACTACTGGTGGAAGGCCAAGAATAATATGGAACCAGCTGGAGTGGTTGCATGGGATAGATTCACAGAGTTATTCTTGGAAAAGTACTTTCTGAGATTTATGGAGACCTAAATGGAATTCAAGTTCCTAGAGCTTAAACAGGAGAATCTGACTGTAGCCGAATATGAGGCTAGGTTCACTGAGCTGTCAAGGTTCGTTCTAGATTATGTGAACACTGAAATTAAGAAGACAAGGAGGTTTCAACAAGGATTGAAACAATGGATTCAGAACCGTGTCGCGGTGTTGGAAATTACGGATTACGCCACTCTAGTACAGAAGGCATCGATTGTAGAGGCCAGAAGTGAGCAGTCCCAGAAGGACAAGATCATGAAGAAAAGGAAGTTTGAAAGTCGAAGTAGTGGTGCTGCAAGTGGGAGTTTCTCCAAAAAGTTTGTTAGAGGAACGGTGTCCCAGCCAGCCAAAAGCGTATGGTTTAATAGAGCAGAAAGCAAGAGTGTTGGCCAAGGAGGTGGATCAACCAGGGCACCCATATCAGGACAGTCGCACCCTCCCCTACCTAACTGTAAGACTTGTGGAAAGAAACATTCAGAGGTATGTCTCCAGGGTACGACGACATGTTTTAAGTGTGGACAGGCCGAACACTATTCCAACAATTGCCCCCAGAGGAACTCACTCATGAAATGTTACCAGTGTGGAGGTACGGACCACTGGAAGAAAGATTGCCCTAAACTGAAACCGACAGGATCAAGGACGAGCAGTACTGCCTCTAATCGACCACCCACCAACATGACAGTGCCAGGATGCAGTAAGGGATGAGGATGTCATCGCAGGTACCCTTTCCCTTAACACCTTGAGTACAAATACTTTGTTTGATTCTGGAGCTACCAAATCTTTTATATCGCAAGATTTTGCATATAAACTGAACTTGTAACCAGAAATGTTAAAGGAACGGCTAATGGTAGAGATAGCTAACCACAAAGTGGTTCCTGTAAGCCAGATATATCCTAACTGCGATATAGTACTAGGAGGTCACCACTTTCGGGTAGACCTAATTCCGTTTAAGTTAGGTGGATTCGATGTCATTTTAGGAATGGATTGGTTGGCAAGTAATGGTGCCTAGATTGATTGCAAGAGCAAGAAAGTTAGGATAAAGGTGTCTGGAAAGAAAGAGGTCATATTCAAAGGACAGCGACAGACTCAAAAATTCTTGACTATTTCTCAAGCCAAAAAGTTAGTACAAAAGGGCAGTGAGGCCTACTTAGCTTATGTATTATACACGAAGCAAAGAAACCCTGAACTGAAGGACATTCCAGTTGTCAGGGAATTTGAAGATGTGTTTCTAGAAGACCTTCTTAGGTTACCACCCGATAGGGAAATTGAGTTTGCGATAGAATTAGCACCAGGAACCGCACCAGTTTCTAAAGCCCCCTATCGATTGGCCCCCGTTGAAATGAAAGAAATGGCCACTCAGTTGCAAGAACTGTTGGACAAGGGCATGATAAGACCAAGTGTGTCCCCGTGGGGTGCCCCAGTGTTGTTTGTAAAGAAAAAAGATGGTAGTATGAGGCTATGTATAGACTAGAAGGCTGAATAAGTTAACCATTAAGAATAAGTACCCATTGCCTAGGATTGACGACCTTTTTGACCAACTCAAGGGAGCAGTTCACTTTTCGAAGATAGACCTGAGAACGGGGTACCATCAGTTAAAGATCAAACTGGAAGATATACCCAAGACTGCTTTTCACACTAGGTACGACCATTATGAGTTTCTAGTGATGTCCTTTGGATTGACTAACGCCCCCGCGGCATTCATGGACTTGATGAACCGAGTATTCAAATAGTACCTAGACAAGTGCATCATAGTTTTCATTGACGAAATCTTGATTTATTCTAAGACTGAGGAAGAACATGCAGAACACTTGAGGATAGTCCTAGGAATCTTGTGGGAAGAAAAGTTGTATGCCAAATTTTCGAAATACGAATTTTGGCTGAAAGAAGTACAATTCTTAGGTCATATGGTTAGTACGTAGTGAAGGAGTACTAGTTGACCCTGCCAAAATAGGGGCAATATCAAAATGGGAAATACCGACCACCCCAACCGAAGTAAGAAGTTTCGTGGGACTAGCCGGGTATTATAAGAGGTTTGTGCAAGTCTTTGCCAAACTGGCAGCCCCATTGACCCGACTCACCAGAAAGATTGAAAAGTTTGTATGTAATGAGAAATGTGAAGAGAGCTTTCAAGAGCTAAAGAAAAGATTAATGACCACCGCAGTGCTGGCACTACCAGATAATAAGGGGGACTTTGTGATCTATAGTGATGCATTGCATAAAGGACTAGGTTGCGTGCTCATGCAGCAAGGTAAGGTGATTGCATATGCTTCCCGATAGTTAAAGAAGTATGAAGTAAGATACCCTACCCATGAGTTAGAGCTAGCCGCGATAGTCTTTGCATTAAAGATATGGAGGCATTACCTATATGGAGAAAATTGTGAAATTTACACAGATCATAAAAGCCTCAAGTACATCTTTACCCAGAAAGAATTGAATATGAGACAGAGAAGATGGCTAGAGTTAATCAAGGATTACGATTGTGAGATTCGTTATCATCCAGGAAAGGCCAATGTGGTGGCCGATGCCCTTAGTAGGAAAGAAAGGCTCAAGATGATGACTTTAGCAGAAGAATTGATAAAGGAAATGGAGAAGCTAGAAATTGAAGTTAAGACATCGAGAAGTAGCCAAGAAGTGTTAATGGGAATTCAAATCCAGCCTCCGTTATTGGAAAAGATTGGAATGTGCCAAGAGGAAAAGATGGAAGAGGAAAAGAACTCGGAGGAAGAGATATTGACCGGGGAGGAAATTAAGTGTGAAAGAGATGCAGGAGGAATCATGAGATATGCAATAAGAATTTGGGTCCCAAATGTTCAGGAACTAAAGGATGAAATCCTATATGAAGGACATAACTCAAGGTACTCTATGCACCCAGGTACCATGAAGATGTATAGAGATTTGAAAGAATACTATTGGTGGCCCAACATGAAGAAGGATGTGACAGAATGGGTGAATAGATGTTTGACTTGTCAACGAGTAAAGGCAGAACACCAGCGACCTAGTGGACTACTGTAACCCCCACTACACCAAAAACGCTCAAATGCAACGCCATGTTTACTGTTGCTTTAGGCCAAAAAAGCATTGCATTAGACCAAATGCAACACCAGGGGGCGTTGCATCCGCCACCGTCCTGTTAGACCCCCTAAGGCAACGCTTTATGGCATCTAAAGGAACATCAATAAGCGTTGCATCTGCAATATAATGCAACACCAGAGCATTCAAATGCAACACCAAAAGGGCGTTGCATTTGACATTAGCTAAAATTACAATTCCACGTCACTAAGTGGGTCCCACCAGCTTGCCAGGTCACCAATGTGTCCAGCTGGTATGCCACGTCAGGAAAGGCCAGTTGGCATGCCACGTCAGCATGTGGGGCCCACTTGCCACGTCAGCAGTGGGGCCCACATGCCATGTCAGCAGTGGGGCCCACATGCCACGTCAGCAGTGGGGCCCACATGCCACGTCAGTACAGGGTCCACATGACACGTCAGTAGTGGGTCCCACTTGCCACATCAGCACAGGGTCCCACGTGCCACGTCAGCACTGGGATCCACAGCTATGTAATGCAACGCTTTTATCTTCTTTTTAAAACACTAGTATCTCATCAAACGCAACACTATATTTACCAAAGGCAACACTAAAATATCTAATGAAACAGTAGAAATGCAACACAAGAAATGTCAAATGCAACGCTTTTACAAAAAATTTCTACAATGTTCTGTTTCTTACATAAAGAAACCCATCAAAATACATTCAACCACCAGCAAATATCCAACAGCCACCAAAATAGTTACAATCATTCAACAGCCACCAAACATCATACTAATACCAAAAGAACAAGTGTGCTAAACCAACTTCTAAACCAACATAATTCTAAACCAAAAGGAACATACGATTAAGTCTAAAATCTAAAAGTACGAAACCATTACATATTTCTATTCGTTGGTGGCGCCTTGAGTTGTAGGAGTACCGTTGTCATCATAATTACTTGAAGCGGTGGCACACAACTCTTTCACATCGAACTTCAGGCCTGGATTATCTTCACCAAGTTTGGTCAACATCCATGACATATTCTCTTTCACTTTTGTGTTCACCTTGGCCATAAAACCAGCCTCAAGATTTTGCTGAATTGTGTTCACCTTGGCCATAAAACCAGCCTCAAGATTTTGCTGAATTTTCTCGGTCAACTCCTGCACATAACTATCTGAAGGAGCAACAGGAGTTATATTCTGTTCAGATTGAACAGATTTTTTACCTCTCCTGCCCACTAACCAGTTCCGTCCATGAGTTCTTCCACCAGCGACAACTGCATTGGCCTCATCAATTTTTCCAGCATTTACCAATTCCTGAACTTTCATCTACAAGAAGTGGTTACATTAATATTTGAAACCATACATGAATTCAAACTACTTATGCATGATACAATATACTTTGGTTCTCAGTTTAGAAAAATGCAATACATGGATATAAAGAAACCTAAATCAGCATCAATATAAAGAAACCTAAATGCAACTCCATTTTACTAGAAAAATGCAACTTTTAGCATCAATATAAAGAAACCTAAATCAGCACATTCCTATCCACGTAGTCCTTACATATTTGGTTCTCAGTTTTTCTGTATCTGCCTTGTAAGTTTTCCTTGGTTCTCGTTTATAGGTTTCCAAATATATCTCAGCATCAGATGGCTTGGCAAGTTTCTTGTCCTTTCTCTGTCAAGTATCAACATTATCAAAATATTAAACAGAATTTTTAACATTCAATATTAAGAGTTTAAAAATCTAACTGCCAATGGATAAGCAAAGTGAAAAAGAATCAGAATTAAATAAAGAGTTAAGTTCAATCTATTGTAACGTGGAGTTGAGAAAAAACACATACTAGCTTTTCTTTAGCTTGTGCAAGAGTTATGGGACCCAAAGTATGTGTCTCGCTTATTGTATTACGACGTGCTGCATTATCCTCGGCTAGGGCCTGAAAATTAAAACAAAACAGAAAATCAAAAGAATTTTTTTTTTATTAAAGGATTCTGACTAAACAAGATAAATTAAAATGTGAACTAATATATAAAAATTCTTGTAAATTAAAATGTGAACTAATATTATTAACTTAATCACATCAGTCTAATACTAAATTAGCATTATACAAAGTAGGTCACTCTATTTTTTTGTCACACAAAACCAACATAATTGCATCTGCATCACTCTCCACAAATGTAAATAAGACCCCAATAAAGCAAAACACCTAGACCCTAACATCCCCTGCCATCCAGACTTGCTATCTGAATTTATAAATCCATACTCTCACATTGCAACTATTTATGATAAACTGACATAAAAACTATTTATGAAAAACTATTTATGATATTAGATTAATAATGACTAATTTCCATTAAAAAAACAATACTACATATCCACCTCACTCCAAAACATAAAAACTCACAAAATTTTCCAAAATTGTAATATAAGAAGTACCTGAACTGATTCATCCCCCCAGTACTTCAAGAGCATTTTAAAATCTTCAAGAGGAATTGTGTTGGGCCTGTTCTCAATCCTTTGCTCATCAGTTGCAAATTTTTTATAATGCGCATTTTTCATCAGAGACTTGTGCCGCCTCCAAGCTTCATTAAGTGTGTGCATGACCCACTTGTGTCCTTCTTCCGAAATAACATACCTAGCCTGCAATATATCAAACATAGAATTCATGAAATAAATTGGTTAATTTAGGGTGATAGAGATTACCAGTGTATATTCCATCATTTCATTCTTTAATTGGACAGGAACAACATGCCAATTGATGTAAGTGAGAGACACATTATCCTTCACTAGTGTCCCTAGAAAATTACTTAACTCTTTCTTTTCTTCAGAAATTGGCTGACCTTCTTATTTCAAAGACATAACTACTTTATCATCAGGACCTCTTGCATGAACCTTACTCATTTTTGACCGCCCTCTTAGTTTTCTTGGAGCTTGTACTTTACATACCAGGTTCAAAGAAAATAAATAAAAAAATCAATGTACAACCTCACAAAAACATATAATGGAAAACATAAAAATCATGCGAGAAATATGACATTGTACCTTCTTCAACTTCTTCATTTTCAATCCCTTCTTGGTCTAATTCATTGACATTTTCAATTATTGGAGCTGCAACATTCTGCTTTTGACGTTCCCGCATCGCTACATAAGCACCGACTGAACCAGCTTCTCCGGGATTGCTTGGTTGTTTAAACAATTTGCTACATGTTGGTTTCAAAACTGAAGGACGAGACGAGCTTGTAGCTCCCCTGGTAGTGCCAGCTTTCTTTGGTTGCTTCTCGATTGCAGTGGGAGCGCTTGTTGGTTCTTTCTCAATCTGAGGGGGTGCATTGGCTCGCGAACGAGTTCTTGGTCCAGGTTTGCTTGACTGAACAACTTTTGTTCTCTACATTTCAGTAAAAGTTCAGGATTATTAGCTTGATAATTTTTATGTGCATAAAAACAAGACAGTAAGTTGTAAACAAATTATCTTTATGCACCTCTGATGAATCATCACTATCATCTTCACCCTCATTTTCAGGAATATATTCATCGCATGCCTCACGATCTGTACCTTTTCTCTTCATATTCTGTTTTGCATAAGTTCTTTATTCTTTTTTATTCCAATATGATATTCCACATCTGTTGGACATCTTCCAAAATCAGTCGACTGATTTTCAATTCCTCCAACACTCAAAAACCTTGAACAAAATGTCAGACACTCTTCTGCCAAGTACCCTTCTGCAATGGAACCTTCTGGCCTACTTCTATTTCTGACATAAGATTTCAACTTTCCTAGATACCGCTCAATTGGAAACATGCATCTGAGGTGTTCAGGTCCACCGTATTCGACTTCTCTGCATAAATGAACAAGTAAGTGGACCGTTATATCGAAAAAAGGCTCTACAAAAATTGTTTCAAATTGGCAAAGTATCTCGACAATTTCTTTTTGCAGTCTCTTGATATCATCCAATTCAATGACCTTGCCCCATAGACCTCTAAGGAATGCACTAAATCTGATCATCGGCAATGCAACCTCGGGTTTTAATGTATTTTTCACGACAAATTGTAATAAATGGTGGAGTATGAAATGAGCATCATGGCTCTTATACCCCACCACCTTTCTCTCTTTTATGTGCACATATCGACTAACATTCGAGGCACAACCATAAGGCAGTTTGGCATTCTTCAAAACGGTGCAAAAGATTTCTTTCTCCTTATTTGTCATGTCAAATATCGCTGCCCTAATTTCAACATGCTTTCCATCACCACAATCAACAGGATGAAGGGCCTTTCTTATGCCCCGCTCCTGTAAATCGTAACGAGCTTCTAAGTGATCCTTCGACTTGCTACTTATATTAAGCAAAGTGCCTAATATTTTGTTGCATATGTTCTTCTCTATGTGCATGGCATCCAGGTTATGTCGAAGTGGATTATGACACCAATATGGTAGATAAAAAAAAATTGACTTCTTTTTAAAAGGGCAATCACTTTTATGGTTCTGCTTGTTCATATTCCCAAACTGATTTTCATACCCCCGCAATAACTCTTCAATTTCTGTTCCTGATAATATTTCTGGACTGGTCCCCATTTCAATTTCACCATTGAATCTCCTCTTATCCAGCCTCCACTTGTGTGTCGGTTCAAGAAACTTTCTATGGTTCATGTAGACCACTTTTTTGCTATGTTTCAAATAAGTGGAAGAAGTCTCGTAATGGCATACTGGACACGCTAGCTTCCCCTTCGTGCTCCAACCTGACAACATAGCGTATCCTGGAAAATCGCTTATGGTCCACAATGCCATTGCACGTAAATTAAAATTTCCAGCAGTCGAGGCATCATAAGTTTCGACACCAACATTCCACAATGCTTTCAACTCCGAAATTAAAGGTTGCATATACACGTCAATACTGTTCCTAGGAGAATCTGGACCAGATATTAATGTTGAAAGAATCAAATTCTCTTGTTTCATGCATAACCAAGGTGGAAGGTTGTAGTTTACCAACACGATTGGCCATGTACTATGAGTTGAACTCATCGAACGAAATGGGTTAAATCCATCAGATGCTACACCCAACCTATTGTTTCGATTTTCCGATGAAAAATTAGGATAAAGAGCATCCATCGTCTTCCAAGCCAAAGCATCAGCCGGATGTCTTAGTTTTCCATCTTCTGTTCGTCCCACTGCGTGCCATCTCATAAGTTTGGAAAATTCTTTACACATGAACATCCTTTCCAACCTTGGTATTAGCGGAAAGTACCTCATAACGTTTGCTGGCACTTTGTGAATCAACTTCGGTGGATCGTTATCATCAGCGTTGCCTTTCTTTTCTTGTACAACCCACCTCGAAACACCACAAGTGTCACAAACATCTTTATCTTGATTTTCTGCCCAATACAACATGCAACTGTTTGGGCAGGCATGTATTTTCTGGTATTCAAGACCTAAATCCCTAATGACACTCTTTGCAGCATTGAAAGACAAAGGCAGATGGGCATCAGGAAAAGCTTCTTTGATCAACTTCAGCAATTCCCCAAACGCAGACTCACTAATTCCATGAACACACTTTAAATGATAAAGTCTGATCAGGAAACTTAGTCGAGAAAATGTAGTACAACCAGGATATAATGGTTGTTTTCCTTTTTCAACATGCCGAGTAAATTTCTGAGCCTCTAGATTTGGTTCGCCTTCACAGAAACCGTGATTTTCAAAATTCTTACGCGCACAACTGAACATCGCATCTAAATTATCTTGAAAATCCATCTCCATTTCAGAATCTTTGAAGTTATCAACATCTCCTAATTTTGTTCGTGAAACCTCACAAATCCATGTGGCATGCAACGGAGAAGGGCCATTGACCACAAGATGATCGTATATGACATTTTGACAATGCCAATTACGTTCCGAACATTTTTTGCAAGGGCACTTCATTTCATCGCCATTTTTATATACGGGAAATGCATTTTTCAAAAAAGCTTTTATCCCTCCTATATACTCTGGACTAGATCTTGGAAATCCTATCCAAAGGAAGTACTCATCATCCATGACCTCAATCTCTTCGCGGCCTAGTACGACTAATTCGGTACAACTAACAGTTCCAACACGTGAACAATGGCTACCCCTGTACGGTTTGGTTTGACCACATTAAAAAAATTCACTAACTAATACTTAATTTTAAATATTGGCGCATATGATTTTATATGTCCTAATCACTCCCTGTATATCCCTATCTATTAAGCCTCTACAAAATTATAAAATAATAGAGTTTTACTGAATAAAACAGGCAAACAACATCAGCATAACTCAGTCCATTTGTTGACATGGCATGTGTGACTTAAGATACACATACATTCATACTTAACTGGTACAAGATACAACAAGAAAATTGTGGCAAGAAAAACACTCTATCTTGTTAACAATAAGATTTCCTAAAAGCTAATGAAGTGTGCATTAAACAATAAGAACAGAGGCAAAACTAGAAGCAAAACATTTCTGTTTAGGAATATTTTTAAGTGCCACATAGAAGCAAAACATGGCAAATTAAAACATAACAGACATACATTTTATTAAATAAAACCACATATAACAGGCATGGCAAACTAAAACATATAAAATCTAATGCGTTCAAGAAGAACAGAAACACAGATATCAAATGCGTTCAACAGGCATTTCAAGAAGAGTAGACTTCTCTTTTAGATAATTATAAAATCTAACAGGCATGAAGTTCAAGAAGAGCAGAGGAGGCTTACTTATAAAATGTGTTCTAAAGTACAAAATCAAATGCGTTCCACTTAATTCTCTTTCCTCTGCACAAACACATATATCTTAATTAGTAAAACCATACAAATACACACATAAACTACTACCTAAACAGTCACGAACAGAGACACAATATCACATTAAAATCATATTATTTATACACACACATAACCATACAAAAAATCTAACAGGCATTTAATCAAATGAGGAGACTTCTCTTTTAGATAATTATAAAATCTAACAGGCATGAAGTTCAAGAAGAGCAGAGGAGGCTTACTTATACACACACATAACCATACAAAAAATCAAAAAGAAAACCCTAATTAAGAAACAAATCAAAAAGAAAACCCTGATTAAAAAACAAATCAAAATAAAAACCCAAAACAAAGATGACACATAGAAATCGAGTTCAAATCAAAACAAAGATGAAAAAACCCTAATTAAAAAAACCCTAATTAAAGAAATGTAAACGAGCATGCACATAGAAAAACCGTAATTAAGCTAAACAAGTTAGAGATGAAATAAGTTACCTAAACAAGTTCAAGCTGAAGCCCTAATTAAGCTGCAAATTAAAGAAAATAGAGTGAGTGGGTATCTAATTAATAATCGAGAAGAAAGGTATATTCAATTACCTAATTAGATCTGAAGCCCCTTGAATCCCCGGTCGGTAATCAGATCTGAGAGATGTGTTAGAGAGAGTATCTGTTTGAGAGAGAGTATCTGTTTGAGAGAGTATCTGTTTTATTTTAGGGAAAGTAAACTTTTGTTAAGGGGGAAAGTTTCTGAAAATTAAGGGGGGAAATTTTCCGCCCCAATTTTTCACTTGTGCTGCTTCTGTGTGTGTCACGTGTTGTACTCTCCTCACAATTTTTCTATTTTTTTTTTTTTTGCAAAATACAATTTTATAAAAAATTATTAAGACATATTATTTATCAAATTTTATACTAAAAAAAGATTCTGTGGACCTCCTGCCACGTCAGCATCTGTGGACCTCCTGCCACGTCACCCTGGTGGGTCCCACATTGACACGTCACCCATGCGGGTCCCACAACTGCCACGTAAGCATTTAGTAAAAATTTAAAAATATCTAATGCAACGCTTTTAAAGGCAAATGCAACACCTTTTTCACCTACTGCAACGCTTCTGCCACGTCAGCAAATGCCAAATCAGTAATTGCGGGCCCCACACTTGCCACGTCAGCAATTGTGGCAACGAAAAGTCCTCATCAACAAGAGGTGATAAAGTTTATCTCTACAAATCAGATTTCTCTCATGAGCTTAGTGGAAACGAAAGTTAGGATTCAGAATTCTAACCATATTTTAAGATGTATTAACAAAAAGTGGAAATGGATTTACAACTATGAAAATCATGACTATAATCGTGTTTGGGTTGGTTGGGATCCTTCTATATGGTCGGTTCATGCTCATGTAAAATCTTCTCAGCATATTACCTGCTTTGTCACTTTTTTGGAGAAACAAATCACGTTTTGTGTTACTTTTGTCTATGCCCTGAATAAACCTCATGAAAGGGAGTCTTTATGGAGGGATATTGAGAATATGGGTCAGAATATTAAGATGCCTTAGTGTATTAAAGGAGACTTTAACTGCATCCTGGCTTTAAACGAAGTGAAAGGAGGCCGTGAGCAATGGACCACTGGCATGCAATCTTTTCTTGATTGTGTCTCTAACTCAGCTCTGGGGCACATTAAAACAATTGGGCCACTGTACACTTGGACGAACAAACAATCGTCGCTTATTCAGAAACGGTTACATCGTATGTTAGTGAATAAGGAATGGTTTAACGCTTACACTGAAGCTTTTGTTGTCATTAAAAATAAGGGGATTATGGATCATTGTCCCATGGTTTGCTTCGTTCCTATGCTTCTTGAAAAAGTCTCTAAACCTTTTCAATTTAATAATTACTTGACTGAGATCGATGGTTTTTTGCCTACTGTCTCTAGAGTTTGGGAAAATCAATGGTACGGGGATCCTATGGGAATTCTGGTTAGAAAGTTGAAAGAAGTCAAAAGCGCATTGGTGATTCTAAATAAGAATCATGGTAATTTGGGTAACAATGTTTCTGTTGCTCGTAATGCCTTGTCTGAAGTTCAAGATCAGCTGGCTAGTGATTGTGATAACCCTGATCTACTCATCCTGGAAAATCAAGAATGTCAAAAGCTTAAGACTGCCTTGCTAGAATAAGAGCGTTTTCTTCTTCAAAAATCGCGGACCAGGTGGCTTACATGTGGGGATGGCAATAATTCTTACTTCTTTAATAGGATTAAGGTGAACTGGATTGTCAATAAAATCTTAGCTATTGAAAATGAAGATGGGATCTTGGTTTCAGGTCATAAAAATGTCTCTCGAGAGGCTGTTAACTTTTTTGCATCCACTTTGGGTACTTACTCGGAGCTGGAACCGTGTGACTTTGATCGTCTTGATTGTAAGCAAGTCACTTCTGATCAAGCCACTGCCCTTGAAGCTCCTGTTACTGACGATTTAATCTTAGCTACTCTTAAGGCAATGAAAAGAAATAAGGCACCGGGGCCGGATGGCTTCACGGTGGAGTTTTTCCTGGCTTCTTGGAATATTGTGGGAAACACTTTCTGTGAGGCGGTAAAAAGCTTTTTCACAAATGATTCATTGCATAAATCAATAAACGCCACAAGCATTGCTCTTATTCCAAAGGTACCCACACCTTCCAATATGCGTGATTTTTGCCCTATTTCTTTATGCTCCATTCCTTACAAGTGTATTGCTAAGATTATTGCTTCACGTCTCAAATTGGTTATGCCAAATATTATTGACATCTCTCAGTCACCTTTTATTTCGGGAATGAGTATATCAGACAATATTCTGATGGCACAAGAATTATTCAGAGGTTATCATCGTGACTCGGGTATATCTAAGTGTGCTCTGAAACTTGACCTCCACCAAGCTTTTGATTCAATTCAGTGGGATTTTATCATAGGTGCCCTTCGGAAATTAAATTTTCCTGGAAAGTTTTTGAAGTGGATTTACTTATGCATATTTACTCCATCATATTCAGTTAAGGTTAATGGATCTTTGTGTGGTTTTTTTGAGGGAAGAAAAGGCCTCCGTCAAGGGGACCCTATCTCTCCATATCTTTTTGCAGTTGCTATGAATGTCTTGTCTTCTATGCTTGCTCAGACTCCGACAAACTTTAAATTCCACTGGAAATGTAAAGAGATAAAGCTTACACATCTTTTCTATGCTGATGATGTTCTGCTATTTTCTAATGGCGATATTGCTTCTCTCACGCACCTTATGGACTGTGTTTCGCAATTTGCAAATGCTAGTGGATTGCGTCCAAGTTTTGGTAAAAGCTATGCCTATTTCGGAAATTGTACAGAAGAACTTACTAGCTGGTTTGACGAGACCTACGGTATTGCCCATGGACAGTTACCTGTTCATTTTTTAGGGGTCCCCCTTATTTCAACGATGCTGCGACATATTGACTGTATGCCTCTGCTGGATAAAATAACTGCTAGAATTGGTTGTTGGACGTCTGCTCTACTATCCTTGGCTGGTAGAGTTCAACTTATTAAGTCAGTTATATATGCTATTCAAGCGTATTGGACCAACCATTTCCTTCTTCCTGCATCAGTGCACTGTAGGCTTCAATCTTTATTCACGAGATTTATGTGGAAAGGGGATGTTAATACAAAAGAGAGTGCAAAGATCAGTTGGGATTCTATTTGTTTACCATATGCAGAGGGTGGCCTAGGCTTCAAACACACTAAAGAGTGGAACCAAGCTCAGATCATGTCTCATCTATGCAAGATTGTGTGCAAAAGCAAGGCTTTATGGCCTCAATGGGTTAATAAAACTGTGTTAAAGAGACAAAATTTCTGGGTTATGAAAATGCCTAACGATTGTTCTTGAATATTCAGAAATGTCCTCAGGCTACGTTCCATGGCACGTCAGTTTCTTTCGTTCAAAATTGGAAATGGTCTTGGGATATCAATTTGGTTTGACCCCTGGTGGCATGATACTTGCCTGGCTAGTCATAAGCATGATCGTATTATTGCTCAATCTGGAATCTCAAGTGAGGATAATGTGCATTCTCTTATTTCTACAGGTTCTTGGCGTCTTCCTCGTCCATCAAACAGAATCCATCACATTCATCCGGGTTTGCTGCATTGGCTTCAAAACTTCGACTACCCGAACTTTGACCTCAGTTCTACAGATGTAATCCTCTGGGATGGGTTGCCGCTCCACAAGGTCAAGACTAGAAATATATGGAACTCTACTCGATCTTCTTCTCCTCAAGTTGTTTGGTACAAGTTTGTATGGCATAGGTTTCGAATACTACGGTATGCTCATATGGAATGGATCTTATGCCATGGCCGCCTTCCTACTCTTCACAGACTAGCTTCGTTTGGCCTTGATGTGTTGCAGCTTTGTCATTTATGCGTGGGAGGGGTTGAAACAGACTCGCATCTGTTCATTACCTGTCATTACAGTAGCTTCATCCTAAACAAGCTAGCTGGCCTTATTAATTTCGCCTTTGCTGGCACAAACTGGGTGGAGGTTATCCTTTCCCTGGGCAACATCGCCAATCACATTCACAGGAACATCGCTCTCCTCACAGTTCAGACCTTCTCGTACCATATATGGCGAGAAAGAAATTCTAGATTGCATGATAAAGGGGTCCTTGGCCCGAGTAAGATGATTCAGAGCATCATGGTGGATATTAAGGCGAAGCTCCACAACACGGAATGGTTCAACAAACATGTTAATTTAGAGTTATATAGGTGGATTCTTATTTGATTGTTGCGGTGGATTGTTTCCTTTTGTTCGTTCTATCTACAATCTGCTATTATGGTAGATTGTCTATAGATAGTTTCTCTCTTTGCTTTCGCTTGGAGCAAGGGTAAACCCCTGTAATTCTTTTTCTCTTAATATATTATCAATTTAGCAAAAAAAAAAAAAATTGCAATAAATAGTGTTCTTTCTTCAATATTGTAGTTCGGAATTTGTTCAATGTGAGCGTTAATTAGCTAGGCTTAAGTGTTGTGTTAAATATTGAAAAAAATTAGATTTTTAATATTGAAAAAAAGGGTTAAATATCGAGTACATGACAGATTGCATCCAGATATATTAAGTTGATCACTCTTTGCAATTTTGATTCAAGTTACTCTTCAATTTCTTATTTTTATTCAAAACATTAATGTCAACTATTTTTCATGTCAAAACGTTTTTCATCCATAATTCCGTTATCTATGAGTTGGCGATGACATGGAGTGGATGCCAACTAGTTTGCTGAGTTGGACAACTTGAATTCAAAAACAAAAATGGAATATAAAAACCTATTAAACGACTCATAGTGTTATGTCAAATGTTGTTTAACGAATCATAGGGCTTTCGAATTTCTTCATCTCCGGATGCTATGGCTTCAACGAATTGGAGTAATTTTTAGAAATCAGAAAATAATTGAAGAAAACTCATATGAATCCTAGTTTTGAAAACTTCTCAAGCAATCAATTGACTACGTTTTTGTTTGATCAAACATAGGATTTTTAGAAATTTTATCAACTTTGGATGATATAAGTACAAGAAATTGAAGTAATCTTCAAAAATTAATACGAAATCGAAGATTAGTGAATGAATCCTAACTTCATATGATATTATATATACATAAGTTGTATATATATATTTATTACTTCCACATCATTGTTGTTGAATGGCCACATCATAATGTTGACCGTTTAAAACATTTAACTTTAATATTTTGAACAAAAATAAGAAGTTAATGTTTAACCTGAGTCAAAATTGTAAAGAGCGATGAACTTGATATATTTATACCCAATCAATCATGTACTTGATATTTAATTCCCTTGAAACATTATAAACAAAGAGCATAATAAATTAAAAAACAACTACACGTACACATGCAATTTAACACCTATATACACAAGATTTGGTTCTTAATATAATAAACATAAAGTTTTGGAAATGAAGTTTTTTAACAAAATATTGGAGACTTAAATAACAATACTCAAGGCCAACAAAGATAATGCTACAGCACCCATGTAACTAGCAACAACAGCGGGATAATTGGTAGTTTGGTTGTTTGGTTCAACCAACCATTAAAAGAATATTGACCGTTAGTAAATAGATGATAGCCGTTAGATCTAATAATAAAGAATATTCTATATTTATATCCCTTTTCTAAAGATCCATCCCGTCAACAACAAATTTACATTAAAATTTTATATTATTAGTTCTATCAATACATATCATTTATTAAATAACTATTATTATTACTAATAATTTTATTAATTAATATTACAAAGTTAAATTATATCCAAAAATTATTTTACTCTATTTTATTTAATCATATAATTTTAAAAATATTTAAAAGTAAACAACTTCAGCAACTAGGTTAGGCAAGCCAAGCAGTAGCAAGTAGCAAGTCATCATTGGAACCTTTGTGTGTTGAAATTGATAGATGGAGCCCAAAAAGTTAATAAACGAAGCAAAGAATTGCACAAGGGCGCCGAGTATAGAAATTAAAAAGTTACTAAGTTGGAAACGCCAAAAAAAAAAAAATCTAAGGTTAGTAGATGATATATCATATATCTTTGTACTATATTATAATAGGTGAGACATTGAAAGTTTGGTCTTCATTCTACTATACTTTGTATTTTTACCTAATTACCCTATTTTTTATAGTTATTACTTAAGTATCCATATTTAATAATTTATAGTAATACTTAATGCTCTTACTTAATTATGTATAATTCTTAATAACTAATCAATTTCCTTTTTCATGTAAAACATGTTACCTTTAATAATTAATCATTTTTTAATTTTTAAATAGTAATAAATAACCGAGTACCTTTTTTAGCTAAAACGTTATCATCATCTCTATATTTTATAACTAAAATTCCTCATTTTTTAAAAATATAACGGTCAACATATATGTAACTATTCTGAAATTATATCATTCAAAAAATTAAATCTACAAAATCCATGTCTTAAAAAAATTAATTCAAATTAGAGGAAAAAAAATTCGTGCATTGCAAAGATTTTAAGCTAGTCATGTACCATATGTATTTTATTTTATATATTTAATGTAATTCGGTAATTACGATTATTTCGGTAAAGAAACCGATATAATCAAAAAACCGAATCACAACAAATCTTGTAAATGAATTAAAACAGAGATATTTAACCGAACTATTTTGGTTATTTCAGGTCTGTATTCGATTAAACAAACTGAATGCTCAATCCTAAATATTATCTTCAACAACATGTGACAAGGCTTCACACTTGTACATATGGATGATTATTTGTCCCGATTCGTTCCCATCTGATTGAATCTTACGGGACTCAAAGTTTTGTATTTTTATACGGATTTGGGTTATAACGACCTAGAAAATCGCGTATTTAATTTGTTTTATTAAATATTAAATGTGGATTATATGATGTGATTATTGTGAGAAAGTTAATATATGTGATATTGTGTTCATGCGTTTATATGATGATTTATGTGTGCCGTGTAAGTCCGTATACTTTTATTTGTATTTTGATTATTAAAATGTATATAGATCATGCATTATTGATCTTCCGGGATTTTTATAAAATCATCGGAGTTGTTAAAAATCACGAAATCTTTTGTATTATTCTCTTAATAATATTAATTAGTTTTAAAAATTATTGGGAGAATTAATTTGGGTGTTTCAGTATTTTAAATTGATTTTTCGAGTTATATTGCATTTAAAGCAACGAAACTTGTAAAAATCATATTTAATTCGTTTTTAACCCAAATTTTTTTTTTTAAATATGGGGAGATAGCTAGATTCATGTTATACATTTTAAAAATGATTTTTGTGATTTTTTAAATATTATATATTCATTTTTCTATTTTACCAAGTATTTTTAAATGGTTTAATTAGAAAGATTGTTAGTAATTTGTAAAAATTCCCTTCACCGATTCGTTCCCATCTGATTGAATCTTACCGGACTCAAAGGAATATTGTGTGGAAGTTAATAATTCTGTTTTAACGATTGTTAGTAGTTAATTCTTAAAGATGTCATCTGTATATGTGAACTAATGTGATAGTTAATTTTCATAAGTTGTGTCTGTTTATTTGGTTCAAATTCGAGATGTAAATGAATTATAGTGGCGAGTTATTAAGATTGTAAGTTGTTGATTACTAGAAATATAATTTATATATGTAAGTTAGTATGATAAATTAGTTTCAGATTTTACTTAACTTACATTTAAGGAATAAATGAAATTATGTGTATAAGTAAGTCGACGTTTGTGTGTGACAGGTGATATGTTGAATTCTGTGATAACCAGAGATTGTATTTGAGTTTATAATTGAATAGTGAGTGTAAATCGTATATGTAAGAGAGCACTGAGATTTGATTATAGGGTTGTTACTAGTTGATTTGGTCGGTTGTATTTCGATAGGTTAGGTCATATTATTTTAAAGGAGGTGCTATCCAATTTTTCTTTAAAATTATTTTCTAATTCTTTGGTAATTAGATAAGAGTTATTTGTGAACCAATGTGCTATGCGGATTATAAGGTATAAGAGTAAGTTGATAATACGTGGTAAGTGTTTATGTGGTGGATATGATTGTAGTGTACTACTCTCTCCGGTCCATTATATAAGGCATTTGACTTTTCTGCACGTAACTTTAGGTGCTTTGACTATATAGCTAAAATTATTATTTTTTAATTTTTCCTTTTTTGAATAAAAATATGATACTTTAATTTTTATTTAGAAAAAGAAATTTTAAAAATAATAATTTTAGCTATGTAGTCAAAATACCTAAAGTTACGTGCAGAAAAGTCAAATACCTTAAATAATGGACCGGAGGGAGTATTTTAAAAACATGAACCATTATGTGCTAAGTTGTAAAGCGTTATTGGACGCGTATGGGTAGATTAGATTGACAGTAAGGTTTTGGTTGGTTTTGGCACTGAAGTAGTACTTTACCTTATATAGGTACAAGTAGGAGGCCAGGCCAAGAACAGTGCATGTGTAGAGGGAATCTCGAGGAAGGAGATAGCTGTCAGTGGACGAGTGTGATTGAGTAGAGGAAACCGTGTAAAGAAGTAGGAGCATTTGTAAAGTGAGCGACGGATCGAAATATTGGAAGTGGAAGCTTCATGTATTGAGGCAAGTGTTGTTGCTCCTCACTTATTATTCAAGTGATGCAATTCTGTTTTTTTAGTCGAATTATGTTTACAAATGATGTACTTCTTTAAATAGCGTGCAAATGCTTATTTTCCCCACCTTTAGCTCAAGTGCAAATCTTCGAATGACCTTACAAATACCTTTTTCCTCAAAGATATTTTAAAAACGTGGTATGTTATTGGATTCCTCAGGAGAGTACCATTTATTTTAATTTATTTTATTTTATTTTCTTCAAAAATGTTTAAAAGACGTTGTAATAGAGGAATCCAAGATTTTAAAATCTTATAAAAATCTTTTAACACGAATCCTGATTATGACATATTTTCACCGATGGACCCTCTTTAGGGGATATTTTCTTCAAACTGACCTACAATTTAATTATCTTGGTGTTATTTTACAAATGATCATTTTTTTTACTATTTAATTCACGTATGTTGATTCAAACTTGAAAAGGTGTTGGTAAATTTTATTAAATGCTTAGCACTTGACTATATCCTTGCTTTATCTTATAATTATAGTTGTTAATCATGTTGCAAGTATTTTTCTTTCACTTCTTGTTCAAGTGAAATTCACTTTTAATTATTTCTGATTATGATGTCACCCCCTTTATTGTCGATCTCGTCGATATTTATTATTATTGTTAATTGTTCATTCAATTGTTACCCCAATTATTATCGATCTCATCAACATTTATTGTTATTGTTGTTATTCTATTGTCACCCCATCTATTATATCGAACTTGTCGATATCGAGGATAGAACTGTTGTTTCCTTTTATTCTACCAGTTGAATTGTTGTTCTGGAACGTGAGTTTTCCAGATTGTTTAATTGATAGAGGTTGTCGATTGTTCCGACACCTAGTACGTTGGATGTAGAATTGGAATGTTTTTTATGTCCCTTCGGGGAGGCCATATTATGGTCAGAGGAGTCCCTTCGGGGAGACCAGTTTAATGGTCAAAAATTGAGGCCAATGTGTGCCGTGGATCCATTTAGAGGAGGGACTTTGCTGTGTGCATTGTACGGGGTTAGTGCGGGACTGATCAGCCGCCTAATTCCACTATTTTTTTTAAAATATATAAAAATCCAATTCTAATCTATACATTGAGGTTGAGTTGCTTCAAAGCTTGATTCCTTTGAAGCCTATGATGATTATCTTTGATTATCAGAACTTTTATCAGTTCTCATAGTTGATGCATTTTATTATAGCAAAGTTCTGTTGACTCATCTTGGAGTTACAATATTTAATTTCTTCAGCAGATTTCTTTCATACCATATGATGATTATTCTTGATGATCAGAACATATATTGTTCTTAATATTGCTATCATTACTTACACTTGCTGAGCATTGTTGGCTCACTCTTGCTTGTTGTTTATTTTTCTTCAGTTAATAGAGGAGATTAGTGGACCTTGTGGCTGATGAGTTTTCTTGATCCAGCAGCGGGAGGTGACGTTCGAGTTGTTGATTTCGTCGGGTAGTGGTTTTGGAATTTGTCAAGGTTGGTAAACTAGTTTGACAGTGGACTTAGTTGGTTAAAAGGATTGTATAACAATTTTATTCTGAAGTTGGATTATAATAATTAAATTTGATAGTTTGTTTCATACCATAACCTGTAAGCGGTCTTGGATCAGGGGTATTTTATTATTATTTTATGAATATATCGAGGTATATATTATGTTGATTGTGGTTAGTGGTACAAATCTGTATCCTGAATTATGGGATGCCATAGTTGGTATCAGAGCTACAGGTTATGGTCACTGAAACAGTTAGAATGGCTGGGTATACGTGTGTGAGACGGACGTTAGATAGAATAATTTAGGATGAAGTTCGCCTTAGGTTATTGTGACGAATATTGCGATGTTGTACGGTCTTTTGACATATCGCTCGAGTAGGAGTTCGATTCATTTGAAGACTAGTGGATGAGCGAGACATATAATCCAGAGCCGCCTCGACAAAGTGAGCAGTTGAAGCTACCAGTTTGGAGGACGTTATCTCTAGACTTTCACGTATCTTTTGGAACTTTTCTTCGATTTTGGCTACGATGTGAACATTTTAACGAGAGTGCGAGAAGACTAGGAACAAGATGTGGGAAGTGATTTTTGGAATAGGTTGGAAGTGAGGGCATAGCTGCACGCTACTAGCCAGTGATCTCGGTTAAATTTTTAATTGATTCCCCATTTGGGCAGTTGAATTGATTTTTGTTGCCGATTTGAATTGAATTGTTATAAACTAATTCCCGATTTATATTGTCGCTGAGGCATTTGTTGCGCAGTGACGGTTGAAAATCGAGAATGAATTGAGATCTTCTTATTTATTCAACTCATTATTGGCAGGCCGGTTTTGGCAGCTAGGTATATTAATGCTTAGTCGACAAGAATGAGATTATGAGTAATTATGAATTTCTTGAACGTTTGTTTAATCGACTATACTTCAATTGATGATGAACTTCGTATGTCAAATCACACATTTCTATTCTTTCAGAGATACCTCTATTTTTCCTGAACATTTAATCTTTTCATCCAAACTGAGATGAACAACCTATGTATATAGGGGATTCAGGGACATTTTATCTCTGTGATAGAAGTCTGGTGGGACGCCACTGATTGTGTTTGTCATGAAAGTACTAAAGACTGGCCATCTTTTTGTACTAGGGCGGTTGACCTAAGTGACAAATACAACCTGATAACTGTAACGCCCCCAAATCCGGGGTCAGGGATTTGGTCGACACGCGGAAATCTTTAATAACAAATCACCTGCTTAACCACATTAAACCATCTGTAGTCATTAATAATTAAGTTACAACATTGAGACCCCAACCACCAAGCATCTTTTAGGTTATAGGGCTAGAAACAAGAATCAACTCCTTACTACTAGTATAACTTCGTTGAGAAGTACACCAGCAACTAGTACTATATTATGCAAAGTAACATATATATTACACATCAATATACTTACATATAACTTACTCCAGCTATAAACTTTCTAGATCATATCGTCTTCATAAGGGCACACTGCTCGCTTCATCTAAGCCATGCAGATAACCTCGTCCGGCTACCTTCCACTGAAAAGTTAATATTTGAAAATAAGCAAGTATGAGCGAAAGAATTGCTCAGCAAGTTATTACTAGAGTTTAACAAAATATCCCATCATATGCATGGGTCTCCACATTCAACTGATACTTAATATCATTCTTGAAACATTTAAACCACGAAATTCTATAGGGAAAGTATAATGTTTGAGATTAATATCAACTGAACAATATACCAATATAATATAAACGATGCCGTTACAAGGTAATTAAATAGCCACATCTTGTTTGCGCAGTAATACACCAACATAAGCTTGCTGGTTATTCAATATGAAATCACTTACTTATTGATAATATTATATCAGTTCTCTTCTATAACAAGATAATAATCAATACATCATCTTAGTATAATATCTCAAGGTAATATAACATTTAAAATCAAGCTCTCAATATAATCTTTCCATTTCCTTTTATACAACAATTGTGTATAAAAGTAATATAAAATCAGTTTCTATTCTTACTGTAAAACAATTCCATCATTTCATACCATTTTCTTTTTTTTTGTACACAACTCTGAAAACCATTATCAATTCTTTCTGTTAAGTTTTGGAGATATCTGCTAGCGCCAGATACGTAGGACGATGATCAGTCGCCTGACCGTACCCGCTCTCTGTTTACTACTAGTAGAAGGGATGATCCCTACCTGGTAATCAACCCTGGAGGAAGGCTACCTGCTACATCCTCCCTTGGCATCTTCGTGCCGTAATAAAATATTGGGTGCCGGACTGTGCCACTTCCACACAGCCTCTTACGCTTATTGTTGCAATGCCGGACTGTGCCACTCCCACACAGCCTCTTACGCTTATTAATTGTTGAAATCCCTCTTTTTGGTCAAATCATTATTCCATTCACATTTATCATTTTCATTTCCATTTCCATTTCACCTTTCCTCATTTCACATTTCTGTTTCACCTTTCCATTTTCATATCCGTATTATAATCATTTGAAAACATTTATACAGGTATATCAATTCAAGACATACATTCATTTCACTATGAAATTCCTTAAACAACCTTTTAACAATATATAATCACCCTTAGAACACTTAGAATATCTAAAGAATAACTATTCAATAATCCCTTTTAAATGAATATTATAATTAATATTCATTGAATTAAATAACCATTAAAATAACATTTATCATTATCATTCCAGACATTTTTAACCAAAAATGTCTCATTTATAACCATCGAAATATCTTTATTATTATTCCAGAACAAAGCGATTTTAAGAAAATATTTTAAAAAATAATATTCATCTAATTAAATAAATTTACTTAGACGAATAAGGGTTATTTAATTAGTAGATGCTTCAAGAGGTATCTAATAATTAAATAAACACTAGTTTATTGGTGATGTTGCCATTAGGTTAATTATTGCGAAATCCTTTCTAAAAAACTTTGTCCGGGTTTTCGAAAATATACATTCCAAGATAACCCCTTCCATTTTTCCATTCATATATCCATACATTTAAATTACACCAACTAAAATACTTTACATGGAAATCCCTTTTAAGAAAATCTGTAAACCTCAACCCTTGTCCCCTTATATAACAAAATATTTATTAATAACGTCTGACAGGGTTTAGAACTCAAAGATCCTCAATTTACACATAACTGTAATATTATAAAATAACTTTAGATAACAACTGATACCATAATATCATAAAAATAACCATAATAACAACTGATACCATTCCTCCCCATATCGCTTTAGTCTTTATAGTATATCACTTTCTCCATATCACATATATTTCCAGTCAAACCATTTTACTTAAAAGTAAACAATTTATCAAGATAAAGATAGAAGAAATCTTGCAAATATGGACTGAAATCTTATTCCACACATTTCATATATTTTAAAATAAATATACTGTGAACGATAGAGTATGTATAAATAAACTTGCCTCTGGTCCTTAGAACCAGACAGAACAGTGCGAATAAATCCTTGGCGTTTCGCCCAAGTAGTTCCATGAACTTTACATGACACCTCGATCCTTCCTTTTTTTGATGCACGTCGCTCCACTTGATCACGCCCTAATGGTACTGTAATTGTTATGATTACGTGTCAGTCCAACCTCGTATCTCGAGTAGACACAACTCAGAATTACCACTGAGTCACCTAAAGTCGTACTATAGTTGTTATCCCTATAGCTGACTACTCAAATACCAATTAATGCACATAACACATTTAGTAATAGCAATTGACACTTAAAGAGTCCCCTTTTTAAAACGTAGTCATTTCCTAGTATCACCCATCATAACCCTATACCACCATTTAGTCAACTTCACTTAACATATACATTTATAATACTAGTGTCATTCTATGACAAAACTAAGTTTATAAATAATCCTCAAAACGTATTTAATCCCCGAAACACATAAATCCTCGAAATAAATCACTTAGCACATAAATCCTCGAGACAACAATTACCCTCGAATTAATTCACTTAACACATATACACATAAACAGTTAACACCCAAATCATACCTTTAAACCATTGAAATCAAATAATTTAAATAAATTTAAATGCAGGGGATTTTTAGAAAATTTTTGCATGAAGTATTCGTTTATCGGACTATGGGCACAGCCCCTCAAATGCAATTCAACCCTGTTTTTGCAAAAATAAAGCTGCCTCAACTTGCAGTAAAGTAAACAAGTAAGAAAAGTACCCGCCCAGACATGCGGCACCTAGCACATAATGATTTATATTAACACTACTACTTACGCTACACCAATGATCATATTTTCCACGCATTTTAATGATACACGTGAAAATCAATCATTGATGTTCGTAAGCCCTAGGGAACAACCCCTAGCACTAACTATTACTTACGCTATATCAATGATCACATCACTCAAGTACATTAATTATATACTCGTGATAGTTAATCATGGATATTCGTAAGCCCGAGGAACTAGTTGTAGAGAATTACACAAGTACTTAAATATTGATATTTAAGACTCGTGATCTCATTACAACTCCTCGCAGATAAACACATAACACATAAAATAAATCTCATAGTAAATCTTTGATATAAATCACATTTTAAAACCATACAAATAGCACACCGCCACATATAGTTTACCACCAAATACTCGACAAGTAAGATATCCAACAATTACTATAACTTGACTTTATACATTTAGCACATAGGCACGTAAACATTTATAACTAGCAAAATCGAATAACCTTGACATATTATTCGACTCTCGCAATTAACAATTAACAATTAATCATTACTAAACACAACATTTAGTCGGACTCACACTTAGTCCTCAACAATTACAAATCACTATACCCTCCGAATTAAATATGGAAATTCGGATAATATTCATAATTTACCACATTAATCTAGTTACGAGGTTTAACACATAACTCCCGACATCCAACAAAATCCCCAATTTTAACTTCCGAAATTATAACTCTAATTATTAAACAACAATAATTACTAGCAACTAACAATTTACAATTACTACTCCGAACATTTAATCATACTCACAATTACTCCCATCAATTATAATTAGCAACTAAACTCTCCGAATTAATTTTCGGAAATTAACAAATTAACTCGCAATTTAAATCTAATTAAATTACAACTACTTCATAATTAAATCACAATTAAATACATAATTTAAAAATATAGAAATTATACCCTTTCGATTACGACCCGAAAATCGAGCCACCGGAGTTTCCCTTCCTCTTTCTCTATCTACAACACCACCACTGGTCTAAACCACGCCACCACTAGCTCGACCCCCCCGTTGCTACCGCCACCGAGCTCGCCGGAGAGCCGACGACCCCCTCCGGCCGCGCCTCTCCTCCCGCGCGACACCACTGCACACACACACACTTTCGCACAACACACACACACGACCTATATATATAGGTTCAATTGATTTTAATCAAACCACCACTTCAATTTCTCTCCTCTTTTCTCCCCGATGATTTCCCCGATCTGAATTCGTGTGTTGTGCGGCTGTGTAGTCGAGTCGTGTCTGCTGCTTTCTCTTTTATTGGGCCTAGCCCAATACTCTTATTACCACTTTAACTTCTTTTCGGCCCAAATACATTCTAATAAGCGATTTATAAAATTCACAATTAAATAAAACTTCCGGAAAATTACACTTTTCATTTTTAAAATAAAGAATATAAAATTATGAGCATCCACATATTTTTAAAATATTTTTCGGATCAAAAATGAATTAAATATGAATTTTCAAAATTTTGATCCTTTAAATACAATAAAACTCTTAAAATCATTTTAAAATACCAAAACACCCAAATTAATTCTCCCAATAATTTTAAAACTCAATAAATATATAAAGATAATATTTGAAGAGATTTCATGATTTTTAATTCCTCCGATAATTTTATAAAATTAACAGAGGATCAAAATGCATGATTTAAATATATTTAAATCCTCAAAAATATAAATAAAATACATCAGCCTTCACAACTCACACAAATCATCATATAAACACATAAACAAAACTTCACATACATTCCACCTTCCAACAATAATCACATAATATAGTTCATAATTACACTGAACCAGACAATAATTAAATAATTCGCTTTTGAAATTCCTTGAACTAGATAATGAACAATAAAATAAAATAAAAATTTCCTCCTCATTTTAGGAAAACATTAATATTCTTAAAATAATACTAAAATCATTTTCTGAAAATTCGGGTTATTACAATAACAGTTCGAAGATCAAATTGATCTCTCGGTTAAATCCTTTTTCCCAAAAGTTTAATCAAACAAAATTCAGTGTACATTCATACCTAATATCTATTCATTCTATTGACTTCCTTTATCAGAAACCTTGATTATTTTAGATTACCAGTGATGAAGAGCCGCGAAGATAGATGCGACGACATCCTAGTGGTCTAAATTGCGATTACGTGACGAAGAATTGATTAAGCAAGATTGAGAGGTTGATGTTAAAATAGGGATTGAGTATCAAATTGGATTAATTAGTGGATTGAGAACCTAGGTACAAGATTCGAGATTACTGAAAATTGAGAAAAAAAAAGGAGCAGGTATCAAGGGCACAAGATTACAGATTTTATTAAAGGTTGAAAAGAGAATGATGATGAAGGTGTTTGGTAGGTGACAGTTACTGTTAATGAAAGATTGTTTTGGACACCTGTTTAATTTTGAAGGTATTATAAGGATTATCAATATTTTGAATGATTTGAAACTCATTATCGAGGATTAGATTTTAGAACCAAAGAAGGATAACTTGAATAAAGCAGAATAAAGTTGGACAAATTTGTTTTTAAGAACTATCAGAAGGAAATGAAACTCGAATAAGAGGTGAGATGATTGTGTTGGAATAATGACTTCTGTGAACCCAGTTAAAAGAATTGTGATGTTAAGAGTAGAAAAGAATTGAGTAAGATGGAACAAGATGATAAGAAGAGGAAGACAGTGAACCAGAAAAGTTTTCAGAAGTGTTTTAATGGAAGACGTGTGATTCAATTAGGGAAGAATGTGGAGTTCCGAAGATTCGGAGGTGGAAGAGTGGGGCACAGTAGTTGCCTACAGAATGAGAATTAACAAAGATTAATGAGACCCCATGGTCAGAAGATAAGATTTCGAGAGAGAAGCATATGGAGATAAATGCTGAGAGTTGTGGCTGTAACCAGAAAGAATAGTGTGGTAACAAGTGACAGAACTATTTTCTATAAGTCACTCGAAAGTTGGAAATTCAACATGATTACGAAGAACGTTATTAAGAATTTGAATGAGGTGGTAGTGAAAAAAAAATGTAATTCAGAATTGGATTGATAAACCAAATATGAAGTACAAGGGAATTGGTGAGGGCGAGAAAGTGAGCCTGTGATTTTCAAGAGATGTAAAAGTGGTGTTTTGAGTCCAGAAGCAGACATAAAAGTCTTAGCGATCAGGCAGACCAAGAAATAATTAAACCGAGATTATGAAGTTGCTTAGCATAAGAGAGAGATATCAGAAAGGAAACAGTTAAGTCGAAGTAGATTTCAATGATTAAGATTTTCGAGGGTATATTTTGATGGATTACCGGGATTGTAACCAGGTAAGGGTGAAGATATATTTGTCATTCATTTTCCAAAAATGGAATAAGTGGACTAGTAGTCACGAGGAACTTTGTTTTATCAAGGTTGGATGAGTTGTTTAACCAGTTGGAAGGTGTATGTTATCTAAAGTCAATTAATGAAATGGATTAAGATCATTGAAGGTATAAACCCTAAGATATTTTTGAAACAACCTTTTGAGTTGATGTGGACATGATAAATTATTGATGATGGCATATGATTGAACGAGAGTAGTTACCGCTTTATAGGTACAATGAATAAGATCTTAAGCAGTCTTCGGACGAAGAATTTAAATATGTTCATAAATGACATTTCAAGATGTTCGAAGACTTGTGAAGCGTATGCGACTCAATCGAGAATGACTTTAAGAAGTTCCAAGAAAAGGAAGAAGATTTTGCACCGGAATTTTTAATGTGAATTTTCGATGAGAAGGAACCTAATTTCAAGACATGTGGTTGGAAATGAAAAAGGATCAAAACAAATTTTTATGGAGATGAAACAGTAATGAAGTGGAAAAAAAAGGTTGTTTATTGACATAAAATTGAAAGGAATTTGTGGATATTCAGGAGCATTTAATACATGAGTTGGAATTGATCATAATGGTCTTCGCTCAGGAGCTGAGAAGTCAGATGAGGAAATTCAAACGCCTAGTCTACAACGAAGATGATTCATATCGTAATTATTTCAGCGTGAGTTATTATGGAATTAAGAGGTACCGAGATGAGGTGACGAATCAAAATGTGAATGAATTGACGGAAAAGAATTGAATAGTTAGGAGGACAAGTGGTGAACATGTATTGGTTCAGAATAGCTCAAAATGCAAGCGATGGATGAATGTCATGATGTTGCAGTTAATTCGAATAGTATTAAACATTAAAGTTATAGAGCGTAGAGTCAAATTCGAAACCTTATTGAGTATGCAGAGCTATGATTTAGGAGTTGATTTCAGAGGACGCGGGACAGTGAAGTTTAGTTGATTTCAAGGATCGTGAGCTATCTGTCGAAGACGTACGATTGAATTGACGTATCATAAGTCGAATTTCATGCTGTAAAAGTTAGAGTTTGTGGGGAAGTGTTGAATTGAAAGTTTTTTGTGGTCGGTATCGAGGGGGCTGTGACCCCGGGATGATGATGTTACAAGCCAGTTATTTAAAAATTTTATTCTTGTGGTGGAGTACGTCGAAGTCAAGGTTATGGAGCGTGTTAGTTTTCAAAAATGTAAAATTTCAGGGTTAACTGTTTTCGGAGATATTTTATTTCAAAAGTTTTAACAAATCAAAATTTTTTTATAAGAGTGAGAGTTGAGTTGTTAATCGAATCATGTTTGAGGTGTATCTAATCATGAATGTGTTTTATTGTAGTATTCAATTTCAAGGACACGATCGAAAATAGATGATATGAGGTTTGGTTGACAGATTGGAATCAAGGTATTATAGATTTATTTATTTTTATATTTACTGCAAGTCAAGGAAGGATTAGCATGGTGTATGATTAAATTGAGATTGTGAATGAGTGGAGTATAGAGATGAATTGGTTATGAATGATTGGGTTGGTATTGGAAATGATTACGCATGATATAGTCCATTATACGAAAAGGTCATGCTCGATTTTCGAAGATCAAGTATTCGTTTAAGAGTAATAAATGTTTCGAAGTAACGAAATTTGTAAGGATAAGGTTTAAGTTTATTTTGAAGTTTGAGGGCTTACAGGATAAGCCTATCGATGTATGAGTTATTATGAGGAATCCTAGAGTTGAAGATACAACCTGGGAAATTGAAAGCGAATGTCTGAGAAGTAGTGTTACTTTGTTACTTGTGTTCTTAGGATTGATTCTGAGGACAGAATCCTTTTAAGGGGGAGGATATAACGACCTAGAAAATCGCGTATTTAATTTTTTTTATTAAATATTAAATGTGGATTATATGATGTGATTATTGTGAGAAAGTCAATATATGTGATATTGTGTTCATGTGTTTATATGATGATTTATGTGTGCCGTGTAAGTCCGTATACTTTTATTTGTGTTTTGATTATTAAAATGTATATACATCATGCATTATTGATCTTCCGGGATTTTTATAAAATCATCGGAGTTGTTAAAAATCACTAAATCTTTTGTATTATTCTCTTAATAATATTAATTAGTTTTAAAAATTATTGGGAGAATTAATTTGGGTGTTTCAGTATTTTAAATTGATTTTTCGAGTTATATTGCATTTAAAGCAACGAAACTTGTGAAAATCATATTTAATTCGTTTTTAACCCTAAAAAAATATTTTTCAAATATGGGGAGATAGCTAGATTCATGTTATACATTTTAAAAATGATTTTTGTGATTTTTCAAATATTATATATTTATTTTTCTATTTTACCAAGTATTTTTAAATGGTTTAATTAGAAAGATTGTTACTCCCTCCGTCCCATTTTATATGACACTCATTCCTTTTTGGGACGTCCCAAAAAGAATGAACCTACTAAACTTACTATTTTTTAATATTACTTTTCACTATTACACCCACTACTTCTCTATTTTATACTTCCTTTTTATTAAATAAACACTATTACACCCACTACTTTCCTACTATACCCATTTTTTATACACCCACTTACACCCACTTTCACAACCAACCAATCACATGCTACCACCTAGCAAGTCAAATAGTATTTTCTTCATCTCCGTGAAAGTCAAACCATGTCTTACAAAATGGGACGGAGGGAGTAGTAATTTGTAAAATTCCCTTCACCATTTCCTTTTAATCCCTGTTATCAGATATTCAAGTCAACTCCCCCAATAATTTCAGTTGAGAACTCTCTGGAAATCTCTCTCCCTAGCGATCTCTCTCTACAATCTCTCTCCATCTCTGATCTCTCTCAAGTCTGTCTCTCCCTCTAGTTTTCTCTCGCTCGACCTCTCCTTTGTCTTGGGTGGGTCTTTCTCTCCTTCCCCTCTGTTTTGCTGCCTCTGATTTCTCCGTGGTTGTGACTGTTGCGCGCGATTCTGCGCGTGGCTGCTATGTGTGAAGTCTGTAGCGATTATGTGAGTAAGTCGGCTGGTGTCGATTGTTGTGTGGTTCATTGTATTGGTTCAGCTATATGGAAAGTATGTGTATGTAATTGTAGCTGTTGTGATAGGGGTGTGTGAGTTCTTGGACGAGGTGCGTGTGTGTGTTTGTATAATTATGGTTATGTGTGTGTGTGCGCAGCTGGTGGTGTGGGTTATTCATTACCTTCTTGAAAACTCACTACAAACTCTTTACTTCCTTGTATAAGTTCGATGCCCAACTGAGTGTTTGGACTTGCCGATGATGTGGTCTCGATTTTGTGTATGTTCGTATGGTTTTGTGCAGTGGTTGTTAATGATATTGTGTGGAAGTTGATAATTCTGTTTTAACGATTGTTAGTAGTTAATTCTTAAAGATGTCATCTGCATATGTGAACTAATGTGATAGTTAATTTTCATAAGTTGTGTCGGTTTATTTGGTTCAAATTCGAGATGTAAATGAATTATAGTGGCGAGTTATTAAGATTGTAAGTTGTTGATTACTAGAAATATAATTTATATATGTAAGTTAGTATGATAAATTAGTTTCAGATTTTACTTAGCTTACATATAAGGAATAAATGAAATTATGTGTATAAGTAAGTCGACGTTTGTGTGTGACAGGTGATATGTTGAATTCTGTGATAACCAGAGATTGTATTTGAGTTTATAATTGAATAGTGAGTGTAAATCGTATATGTAAGTGAGCACTGAGATTTGATTATAGGGTTGTTACTAGTTGATTTGGTCGGTTGTATTTCGATAGGTTAGGTCATATTTTAAAGGAGGTGCTATCCAATTTTTCTTTAAAATTATTTTCTAATTCTTTGGTAATTAGATAAGAGTTATTTGTGAACCAATGTGCTATGCGGATTATAAGGTATAAGAGTAAGTTGATAATACGTGGTAAGTGATTATGTGATGGATATGATTGTAGTGTACTATTTTAAAAACATGAACGACCATTATGTGCTAAGTTGTAAAGCGTTATAGGACGCGTATGGGTAGATTAGATTGACAGTAAGGTTTTGTTTGGTTTTGGCACTGAAGTAGTACTTTACCTTATATAGGTACAAGTAGGAGGTCATGCCAAGAACAGTGCATGTGTAGAGGGAATCTCGAGGAAGGAGATAGTTGTCAGTGGACGAGTGTGATTGAGTAGAGGAAACCGTGTAAAGAAGTAGGAGCATTTGTAAATTGAGCGACGGATCGAGATATTGGAAGTGGAAGCTTCATGTATTGAGGCAAGTGTTGTTGCTCCTCACTTATTATTCAAGTGATGCAATTCTGTTCTTTTTGTCGAATTATGTTTACAAATGATGTACTTCTTTAAATAGCGTGCAAATGCTTATTTTCCCCACCTTTAGCTCAAGTTCAAATCTTCGAATGACCTTACAAATACCTTTTTCCTCAAAGATATTTTAAAAACGTGGTATGTTATTGGATTCCTCAGGAGAGTACCATTTATTTTAATTTATTTTATTTTATTTTCTTCAAAAATGTTTTAAAGACGTTGTAATAAAGGAATCCAAGATTTTAAAATCTTATAAAAATCTTTTAACACGAATCCTGATTATGACATATTTTCACCGATGGACCCTCTTTAGGGGATGTTTTCTTCAAACTGATCTACAATTTAATTATCTTGGAGTTATTTTACAAAGGATCATTTTTTTACTATTTAATTCACGTATGTTGATTCAAACTTGACAAGGTGTTGGTAAATTTTATTAAATGCTTAGCACTTGAATATATCCTTGCTTTATCTTATAATTACAGTTGTTAATCATGTTGCAAGTATTTTTCCTTCACTTCTTGTTCAAGTGAAATTCACTTTTTATTATTTCTGATTATGATGTCACCCCCTTTATTGTCGATCTCGTCAATATTTATTGTTATTGTTGTTCATTCAATTGTTACCCCAATTATTGTCGATCTCATCAACATTTATTGTTATTGTTGTTATTCTATTATCACCCCATCTATTATATCGAACTTGTCGATATCGAGGATAGAACTGTTGATTCCTTTTATTCTACCAGTTGAATTGTTGTTCTGGAACGTGAGTTTTCCAGATTGTTTAATTGATAGTGGACTTAGTTGGTTTAATTCCTTTGAAGCCTATGATGATTATCTTTGATGATCAGAACTTTTATTAGTTCTCATAGTTGATGCATTTTATTATAGCGGAGTTCTGTTGGCTCATCTTGGAGTTACAATATTTAATTTCTTTAACAGATTTCTTTCATACCATATGATGATTATTCTTGATGATCAGAACGTATATTGTTCTTTATATTGCTATCACTATTTACACTTGCTGAGCATTGTTGGCTCACTCTTGCTTGTTGTTTATTTTTTTCAGTTAATAGAGGAGATTAGTGGACCTTGTGGTTGATGAGTTTTCTTGATCCAGCAGTGGGAGGTGACGTTCGAGTTGTTGATTTCGTCGGGTAGTGGTTTTGGAATTTGTCAAGGTTGGTAAACTAGTTTGACAGTGGACTTAGTTGGTTAAAAGGATTGTATAACAATTTTATTCTGAGGATGGATTGTAATAATTAAATTTGATAGTTTGTTTTATACCATAACCTGTAAGCGGTCTTGGATCAGGGGTATTTTATTATTATTTTATGAATATATCCAGGTATATATTATGTTGATTATGGTTGTTGGCCAAATCAGTATCCCAGATTATGGGATGCCACATGGGTTGTCTCCTGGTCAAACCGAACCAGATCCCAACTCAAAAATCGAACCAAAACCGTAACTGATCCGAAACCTATATATAGTGTGCATATAATTTTTTTTATATTATTAATACTTTAATATCCTAATTTGATTTCATAAATGTATACCATATCATTTTGTAATACTCATTCAACTTGAAGTCTATAAGTACTTGTTACTGTACCATTGCGGTACTATTGTTCTGATCGTTATTCGTACGAATTGAAATGAGAATTTTTGCTAATTTGAAATGGGATTGTCTGACATTTAATCAGCTGAATTATTTAGTTGATAAATAATTGTTTATATAAATTATGACCAAATTAAGATCTAAACCGAACTCAAATCCAACGGATTGATTTTAGATATCGGCATTCAGATTTTAAAATGGGGTCCAGGTCCAACATATTTGCTTTGTTCCGCATCTAATTGGTTATAAAATCCAAACCAACCAACTCATCTACCATCACTAGTTGGAAGACATTTATACTTCATGCAAGGCAGATGAATAATATATCAATGCTTGCATTACATTATTTCAATTATCTTGGTAAGACACAATAAATGTAGGACATTCATCATTTTTGAGATTTTTTTTAATATACAAGTAGGATTCAGAATGTAAAAATTAATTTTCCCGAAAAATCATGAATCGTGGGCATGCGAAAATGAAATTGTCCAAAATTATCAAAAGAATATCGTTTTATATTGCAAATTATGCGAAACTAGTAAATTTTTTGAAGGGTACCATTTATTTTCAACAAGTAAGCGATTATCAGTTTTAGCGAATCGAATGTGTGCAAATCAATCTAAACCGAAATCGCCGAGATAAGTTCACAATTGTAGTTTGATTTTTTATAAAAACCATAGATTGTTGGGTTGGTTTTAATTTGATTTAATCCAAGCCACTTCCACTCCCACTACATATATATTATATAATCTTTATACTTTCACATATATTTATCTTATCTTATTATTATATATTACAATTATATTAGTAATATCTATCTTATCTTATCAAAAATTCAAATATTACTTACTCAATCTTCGTCATTTTGTACTTCTTTTGAAAGTTGTTTAAGATTTTTATATTATTATTTACGTACGGTATTATTACAAAATTGATAGTTAGGTCATCAAACATTGATTTTTGTCATATAAAGAATTAAATAATTTTATTATATGATATTATAATTTTCTTATTTATATATGTATTGAAAAAAAAATGAAATTTTGATTATGAGAAGTATTGTATTGTTTTTCAATTTTATTATTGAAATTAAGATAAGGTTGTAAATTGAAAAAATCACTATAGCGAACCTAAAAAAACCAAATCGCTTATTTGGCTTTAGAAATTTTTGGTTTATGAATTGGTTTGGAATTGAGTTTTAACAGTCGTCATTAGCATAGGACGGTTTGGTTCTAATTTGACTTCTAATCCAAATCGAAACCTAATTATCCCCAGTGCATCAATAAATCCAATTCAAAAAAAGGCAAAATTTTTAAATTTAAACAACATTAAATAATTTAGGTTGTAAGATTTTACCATCATTATAAATGGTAATCAAAGTATTCAATTTGATGTAGCATATTTATTTTTTATTCATTTTTTGGTAATAGAATTGTAAGAGATAAATCTTAAAAAAAATTGTAGGAGACAATCGTTATACGTAAATGGATAATCTAAAAATAATGAAAATATTTCTTAAAAATATATTGTAACTAAATGTAAACATATAATTTATAAAATGCACACAATATACTAACACACCACAAATTATTACAAGTGTATTTAATAATTTTATCACAAAGAATAAATATTTCATGATAATATTTATATCAAAAAAAAATGCGGCAACAAGCATGATAAAGAATATTCTGTTTTCCTAGCAAGCCCAAACCCTAATACGTGAATGTAGTAGTATAAATAGTCTCATACAGCACGTAATTTTTTTTGTGATAGCTAGGGCTGCTAGGTTTTCATCCGCTAAAAGAGGAGAGAACAGAGTAGGGATGCGATCAATGATGATGGAGATGTGTGGCCAATCTTGTATACTTGAACATGCAGACATAGGTTTCCAGTTTCGACCTTCGGGAAGAGAGATTTGTGAGTTTTTTCTCAAGCGTAGGATTCAGGGAAAAGAGCTGCCCTGTACCCATATGATAGCCAACAGAAATCTGTATGAAGATCATTCCACTCCTTGGGAGATTTTAAAAAGCGACGATTCTTGCTGGTCTTTGTTAACAGAGTCATCAAGCACCGAGAGTAAAAAAACCAAGAAGGTAATGTATGTGTTTACCATGTTGAAAAAGAAGGGAGAACGTGTATTACGCAAAGCTGGTTGTGGTACTTGGACTGGCCAGAATAAAAAAGCGGTGAAGAATGAGGAAGGGCGTCTTATTGGATACGACAGGCTCCTTACGTTTAAAGTTGAAGATGATAAAAAGAAGAACTATGATCATGGAAACTGGACTATGCACGAATATAGTTTGCACCCGAACGACTACAACTACGCTATTTGCAAGATTACGAAAGAGGAGAATATCCGTGAGAAACTTGTTGGACCAGATGTGGTACTCCAGGCATATCCTCACCACCAACACATGTCCAACCAGGCAGAACCACTATTGGACCAAGAATGGATGTCTTACACGGAGACACTCATGAACACATATTTGGAACCACAAGAGGAAGATGAAGAAAGGGAGGCCTGTAATATTAGTATTGATCCCCTGGAAGTGCAAGAGATTTTTGACGAAAACGTGTTTAACAAAGTTGGAGAACCACAAGGAGAACCACAGGACCCACTATTGGATCAAGAATGGAGCTCTTTTACGGAGACGCTGAACATGATGTTGGAACCACCAGAAGAAGAAGAGAGGGAGGCATGTGATCAAATTGATGCTCTGGCATTGAAAGAGCTTTCCAATGAAAACATCTTTAACAAACTTGCAGAACCCGAAAGAAAAGAGGACCAGGAGCAACAAGTATTACTTGTAGAGCAGGAGGACCAACAAGTATTACTTGTAGAGCAGGGGGAACGACCAGTATTACCTGTGGAGCAGGAGCAACAACTGGTATCTGTGGAGCAGGAAGACCAGCGGCAAGAAAGAGAAAGAATGGCTTGTATTACTCATCTGGCGACGAACTTCAATTATTATTATGCCCTGCAGCAACAACAGCTTGAAGGAGGTGAAATCAATTCCCTGGGAAAGAGAAAGAATCGTAGTTATCTTGAGGACGAGCTCTCCAACAACAAGAAGCAACAACTGACAATTTTCTCGAGCCTTTACTAGATTGTGTCGTTTAGATACCTAAACTGTCTTTTATCTTTTATTTTTCTCATTGTCATAAAAGGAGTAGCTTAGTGTTTTGCTTCAATTAGTTATTGTATCTATAATGAAAGAGCGTTTCAACGTGTACCGTTTTGATGAGGGATGCATGTCTATGTAATTTACGTACCTCGTGCAATTGCAATAAATAGTGTTCTTTCTTCAATATTGTAGTTCGGAATTTGTTCAATGTGAGCGTTAATTAGCTAGGCTTAAGTGTTGTGTTTAGAGTACATTAATTACTGAGAGTTAGTTTGTTTTTGTTGATAAAATGTGGTTGTAATCCGATTTATGAATGTGTAATTGTCTGTTGAGTCGTAGTCCATGCAGGTCATCTATTATTAATCATAGTAAAGTTCTAAATTTGCAGGTTAAGTTAGTTTACGCCTAAGTTCTCTGAGGAATGATAACCTAGCTAATAGATGTGTGATGTACATTAGACTATCCGAATTCAGATGTCCCAGAGACACCAAGATTTTAGCAAATGGAAGCATTGAGACCTCAGCAGTCCGCCCTGCATTAAGCGCGAATGCCTTAAAACTATATAACATCAGTGTCTCGCAGGAAATTCTGTTTGGCAGACTTGCAGAGACTGTAGTACTCCATATATAGTAAGATGTTACAGAGATTTGATAGTCATATATATTTGCATGTCTCACGTGTAACAAATCTTCCACTACTGTGTCTAGAAGTGACAGGCTCTGTCTACTTTAAAGACACAATTAAGCTCTGGACAACAATAAATCCTAGCCAATATTGTTAGTGCAAAATGAACCCCTTCGATGTCTTGTATCAATGAAGAAGACTAACTGACATGAATCATCTATGTTAGTTGTCAACATTGCTCTAATTCATGACACCTGTCACGTACACCCCTGTCAAGAGCTGGTGGTAATGTTGGCAAGTTTAAAGATGTTGCCAAAACCAACACATGGTCAAAACTCTTTTTTTCTTCAGCACACGTTTTAAAAAAACTCTTGTAGCTGAAGCAAGCTTTGAGACCTCGGTCGTAATCATTATTGCAACCTCTCAGCAAGAAGTGATAGTTCATCAGATACGGAAGGTAGGTCCACTTGATCAGTTGGCTTCATCGTAGAACTTATTTGTTATTGCACCCTAAATCCATGAATAAAATAATTTTGCAACCCATAACCCGGCGACTGGAATCTAAGGGATCGAGAGAGGAAGTGATTAGAAGAAAGTTATTAATGCATGGCGTAAAAGCCATGCATTAATAACTTTCATCTGTACTGACTAAAGCTTGAGCTCAAAATGCCAGATAATTCGTGAAAATTTCACATATTTCCTAGGTAGTGGCAGCCTAGCTAGCTAGTGATTCATATTCATCTGTTACAGTCATTAATGTTTACTCTTTAATGGTTAAACAAATATTATTGTCAACGATCATCAATATAACTTCAATTGTTATTTGCTAATTAATAAATAACAATTAGTGCTAGTTGTTAGCGATGTGGGTATTAACTATTTGGAACATATTTTAATTAAAAAAAATTAAACAAAACGATAGGTTTGGATTGAATAAAAATGCATGATATCATTATCCTGTAGGCCGTACATGTTTAGAGTATAATTGTATGTTTTATTTTGCAAATTTTAAATATTAGAAGTTAACCTTTCTTAATGTTCTAAGTCATGCCGATAATCTCGTCCGGCTACCTTCCACTGAAAAGTTAATATTTGAAAACAAGCAAGTATGAGCGAAAGAATTGATCAGCAAGTTATTACTAGAGTTTAACAAAATATCCCCTCATGTGCATGGGTTTCCACATTCAACTGATACTTAATATCATTCTTGAAACATTTATAACCACGAAATTCTATAGGGAAAGTATAATGTTTGAAATTAATATCAACTGAACAATATACCAATATAATATAAACGATGCCGTTACAAGGTAATTAAATAGCCACATCTTGTTTGCGCAGTAATACACCAACATAAGCTTGCTGGTTATTCAATATGAAATCACTTACTTATTGATAATATTATATCAGTTCTCTTCTATAACAAGATAATAATCAATACATCATCTTAGTATAATATCTCAAGGTAATATAACATTTAAAATCAAGCTCTCAATATAATCTTTCCATTTCCTTTTATACAACAATTGTGTATAAAAGTAATATAAAATCAGTTTCTATTCTTACTGTAAAACAATTCCATCATTTCATACCATTTTCTTTTTTTCTGTACACAACTCTGAAAACCATTATCAATTCTTTCTATTAAGTTTTGGGGATATCTGCTGGCGCCAGATACGTAGGACGATGATCAGTCGCCTGACCGTACCCGCTCTCTGTTTACTACTAGTAGAAGGGATGATCCCTACCTGGTAATCAACCCTAGAGGAAGGCTACCTGCTACATCCTCCCTTGGCATCTTCGTGCCGTAATAAAATATTGGGTGCCGGACTGTGCCACTTCCACACAGCCTCTTACGCTTATTGTTGCAATGCCGGACTATGCCACTCCCACACAGCCTCTTACGCTTATTGTTGAAATCCCTCTTTTTGGTCAAATCATTATTCCATTCACATTTATCATTTTCATTTCCATTTCCATTTCACCTTTCCTCATTTCACATTTCTGTTTTACCTTTCCATTTTCATATCCGTATTATAATCATTTGAAAACATTTATACAGGTATATCAATTCAAGACATACATTCATTTCACTATGAAATTCCTTAAACAACCTTTTAACAATATATAATCACCCTTAGAACACTTAGAATATCTAAAGAATAACTATTCAATAATCCCTTTTAAATGAATATTATAATTAATATTCATTGAATTAAATAACCATTAAAATAACATTTATCATTATCATTCCAGACATTTTTAACCAAAAATGTCTCATTTATAACCATCGAAATATCTTTATTATTATTCCGGAACAAAGCGATTTTAAGAAAATATTTTAAAAAATAATATTCATCTAATTAAATAAATTTACTTAGACGAATAAGGGTTATTTAATTAGTAGATGCTTCAAGAGGTATCTAATAATTAAATAAACACTAGTTTATTGGTGATGTTGCCATTAGGTTAATTATTGCGAAATCCTTTCTAAAAAACTTTGTCCGAGTTTTCGAAAATATACATTCCAAGATAACCCCTTCCATTTTTCCATTCATATATCCATACATTTAAATTACACCAACTAAAATACTTTACATGGAAATCCCTTTTAAGAAAATCTGTAAACCTCAACCCTTGTCCCCTTAATTATATAACAAAATATTTATTAATAACGTCTGACAGGGTTTAGAACTCAAAGATCCTCAATTTACACATAACTGTAATATTATAAAATAACTTTAGATAACAACTGATACCATAATATCATAAAAATAACCATAATAACAACTGATACCATTCCTCCCCATATCACTTTACTCTTTATAGTATATCACTTTCTCCATATCACATATATTTCCAGTCAAACCATTTTACTTAAAAGTAAACAATTTATCAAGATAAAGATAGAAGAAATCTTGCAAATATGGACTGAAATCTTATTCCACACATTTCATATATTTTAAAATAAATATACTCTGAACGATAGAGTATGTATAAATAAACTTGCCTCTGGTCCTTAGAACTAGACAGAACAGTGCGAATAAATCCTTGGCGTTTCGCCCAAGTAGTTCCATGAACTTTACACGACACCTCGATCCTTCCTTTTTTTGATGCACGTCGCTCCACTTGATCACGCCCTAATGGTACTGTAATTGTTACGATTACGTGTCAGTCCAACCTCGTATCTCGAGTAGACACAACTCAGAATTACCACTGAGTCACCTAAAGTCGTACTATAGTTGTTATCCCTATAGCTGACTACTCAAATACCAATTAATGCACATAACACATTTAGTAATAGCAATTGACACTTAAAGAGTCCCCTTTTTAAAACGTAGTCATTTCCTAGTATCACCCATCATAACCCTATACCACCATTTAGTCAACTTCACTTAACATATACATTTACAATACTAGTGTCATTCTATGACAAAACTAAGTTTATAAATAATCCTCAAAACGTATTTAATCCCCGAAACACATAAATCCTTGAATTAACACATAAATCCTCGAAATAAATCACTTAGCACATAAATCCTTGAGACAACAATTACCCTCGAATTAATTCACTTAACACATATACACATAAACAGTTAACACCCAAATCATACCTTTAAACCATTGAAATCAAATAATTTAAATAAATTTAAATGCAGGGGATTTTTAGAAAATTTTTGCATGAAGTATTCGTTTATCGGACTATGGGCACAGCCCCTCAAATGCAATTCAACCCTGTTTTTGCAAAAATAAAGCTGCCTCAACTTGCAGCAAAGTAAACAAGTAAGAAAAGTACGCGCCCAGACATGCGGCACCTAGCACATAATGATTTATATTAACACTACTACTTACGCTACACCAATGATCATATTTTCCACGCATTTTAATGATACACGTGAAAATCAATCATTGATGTTCGTAAGCCCTAGGGAACAACCCCTAGCACTAAATATTACTTACGCTATATCAATGATCACATCACTCAAGTATATTAATTATACTCGTGATAGTTAATCATGGATATTCGTAAGCCCGAGGAACTAGTTGTAGAGAATTACACAAGTACTTAAATATTGATATTTAAGACTCGTGATCTCATTACAACTCCTCGCAGATAAACACATAACACATAAAATAAATCTCATAGTAAATCTTTTATATAAATCACATTTTAAAACCATACAAATAGCTCACCGCCACATATAGTTTACCACCAAATACTCGACAAGTAAGATATCCAACAATTACTATAACTTGACTTTATACATTTAGCACATAGGCACGTAAACATTTATAACTAGCAAAATCGAATAACCTTGACATATTATTCGACTCTCGCAATTAACAATTAACAATTAATCATTACTAAACACAACATTTAGTCGGACTCACACTTAGTCCTCAACAATTACAAATCACTATACCCTCCGAATTAAATATGGAAATTCGGATAATATTCATAATTTACCACATTAATCTAGTTACGAGGTTTAACACATAACTCCCGACATCCAACAAAATCCCCAATTTTAACTTCCGAAATTATAACTCTAATTATTAAACAACAATAATTACTAGCAACTAACAATTTACAATTACTACTCCGAACATTTAATCATACTCACAATTACTCCCATCAATTATAATTAGCAACTAAACTCTCCGAATTAATTTTCGGAAATTAACAAATTAACTCGCAATTTAAATCTAATTAAATTACAACTACTTCATAATTAAATCACAATTAAATACATAATTTAAAAATATAGAAATTATACCCTTTCGACTACGACCCGAAAATCGAGCCACCGGAGTTTCCCTTCCTCTTTCTCTATCTACAACACCACCACTGGTCTAAACCACGCCACCACTAGCTCGACCCCCCCGTTGCTACCGCCACCGAGCTCGCCGGAGAGCCGACGACCCCCTCCGGCCGCGCCTCTCCTCCCGCGCGACACCACTGCACACACACACACTTTCGCACAACACACACACACGACTATACATACATATATATATATATATAGGTTCAATTGATTTTAATCAAACCACCACTTCAATTTCTCTCCTCTTTTCTCCCCGATGATTTCCCCGATCTGAATTCGTGTGTTGTGCGGCTGTGTAGTCGAGTCGTGTCTGATGCTTTCTCTTTTATTGGGCCTAGCCCAATACTCTTATTACCACTTTAACTTCTTTTCGGCCCAAATACATTATAATAAGCGATTTATAAAATTCACAATTAAATAAAACTTCCGGAAAATTACACTTTTCATTTTTAAAATAAAGAATATAAAATTATGAGCATCCACATATTTTTAAAATATTTTTCGGATCAAAAATGAATTAAATATGAATTTTCAAAATTTTGATCCTTTAAATACAATAAAACTCTTAAAATCATTTTAAAATACCAAAACACCCAAATTAATTCTCCCAATAATTTTAAAACTCAATAAATATATAAAGATAATATTTGAAGAGATTTCATGATTTTTAATTCCTCCGATAATTTTATAAAATTAACAGAGGATCAAAATGCATGATTTAAATATATTTAAATCCTCAAAAATATAAATAAAATACATCAGCCTTCACAACTCACACAAATCATCATATAAACACATAAACAAAACTTCACATACATTCCACCTTCCAACAATAATCACATAATATAGTTCATAATTACACTGAACCAGACAATAATTAAATAATTCGCTTTTGAAATTCCTTGAACTAGATAATGAACAATAAAATAAAATAAAAATTTCCTCCTCATTTTAGGAAAACATTAATATTCTTAAAATAATACTAAAATCATTTTCTGAAAATTCGGGTTATTACAATAACAGTTCGAAGATCAAATTGATCTCTCGGTTAAATCCTTTTTCCCAAAAGTTTAATCAAACAAAATTCAGTGTACATTCATACCTAATATCTATTCATTCTATTGACTTCCTTTATCAGAAACCTTGATTATTTTAGATTACCAGTGATGAAGAGCCGCGAAGATAGATGCGACGACATCCTAGTGGTCTAAATTGCGATTACGTGACGAAGAATTGATTAAGCAAGATTGAGAGGTTGATGTTAAAATAGGGATTGAGTATCAAATTGGATTAATTAGTGGATTGAGAACCTAGGTACAAGATTCGAGATTACTGAAAATTGAGAAAAAAAAGGAGCAGGTATCAAGGGCACAAGATTACAGATTTTATTAAAGGTTGAAAAGAGAATGATGATGAAGGTGTTTGGTGGGTGACAGTTACTGTTAATGAAAGATTGTTTTGGACACCTGTTTAATTTTGAAGGTATTATAAGGATTATCAATATTTTGAATGATTTGAAACTCATTATCGAGGATTAGATTTTAGAACCAAAGAAGGATAACTTGAATAAAGCAGAATAAAGTTGGATAAATTTGTTTTTAAGAACTATCAGAAGGAAATGAAACTCGAATAAGAGGTGAGATGATTGTGTTGGAATAATGACTTGTGTGAACCCAGTTAAAAGAATTGTGATGTTAAGAGTAGAAAAGAATTGAGTAAGATGGAACAAGATGATAAGAAGAGGAAGACAGTGAACCAGAAAAGTTTTCAGAAGTGTTTTAATGGAAGACGTGTGATTCAATTAGGGAAGAATGTGGAGTTCCGAAGATTCGGAGGTGGAAGAGTGGGGCACAGTAGTTGCCTACAGAATGAGAATTAACAAAGATTAATGAGACCCCATGGTCAGAAGATAAGATTTCGAGAGAGAAGCATATGGAGATAAATGCTGAGAGTTGTGGCTGTAACCAGAAAGAATAGCGTGGTAACAAGTGACAGAACTATTTTCTATAATTCACTCGAAAGTTGGAAATTCAACATGATTACGAAGAACGTTATTAAGAATTTGAATGAGGTGGTAGTGAAAAAAAAATGTAATTCAGAATTGGATTGATAAACCAAATATGAAGTACAAGGGAATTGGTGAGGGCGAGAAAGTGAGCCTGTGATTTTCAAGAGATGTAAAAGTGGTGTTTTGAGTCCAGAAGCAGACATAAAAATCTTAGCAATCAGGCAGACCAAGAAATAATTAAACCGAGATTATGAAGTTGCTTAGCATAAGAGAGAGATATCAGAAAGGAAACAGTTAAGTCGAAGTAGATTTCAATGATTAAGATTTTCGAGGGTATATTTTGATGGATTACCGGGATTGTAACCAGGTAAGGGTGAAGATATATTTGTCATTCATTTTCCAAAAATGGAATAAGTGGACTAGTAGTCACGAGGAACTTTGTTTTATCAAGGTTGGATGAGTTGTTTAACCAGTTGGAAGGTGTATGTTATCTAAAGTCGATTAATGAAATGGATTAAGATCATTGAAGGTATAAACCCTAAGATATTTTCGAAACAACCTTTTGAGTTGATGTGGACATGATAAATTATTGATGATGGCATATGATTGAACGAGAGTAGTTACCGCTTTATAGGTACAATGAATAAGATCTCAAGCAGTCTTCGGACGAAGAATTTAAATATGTTCATAAATGACATTTCAAGATGTTCGAAGACTTGTGAAGCGTATGCGACTCAATCGAGAATGACTTTAAGAAGTTCCAAGAAAAGGAAGAAGATTTTGCACCGGAATTTTTAATGTGAATTTTCGATGAGAAGGAACCTAATTTCAAGACATGTGGTTGGAAATGAAAAAGGATCAAAACAAATTTTTGTGGAGATGAAACAGTAATGAAGTGGAAAAAAAGGTTGTTTATTGACATAAAATGGAAAGGAATTTGTGGATATTCAGGAGCATTTAATACATGAGTTGGAATTGATCGTAATGGTCTTCGCTCAGGAGCTGAGAAGTCAGATGAGGAAATTCAAACGCCTAGTCTACAACGAAGATGATTCATATCGTAATTATTTCAGCGTGAGTTATTATGGAATTAAGAGGTACCGAGATGAGGTGACGAATCAAAATGTGAACGAATTGACGGAAAAGAATTGAATAGTTAGGAGGACAAGTGGTGAACATGTATTGGTTCAGAATAGCTCAAAATGCAAGCGATGGATGAATGTCATGATGTTGCGGTTAATTCGAATAGTATTAAACATTAAAGTTATAGAGCGTAGAGTCAAATTCGAAACCTTGTTGAGTATGCAGAGCTATGATTTAGGAGTTGATTTCAGAGGACGCGGGACAGTGAAGTTTAGTTGATTTCGAGGATCGTGAGCTATCTGTCGAAGACGTACGATTGAATTGACGTATCTTAAGTCGAATTTCATGTTTTAAAAGTTAGAGTTTGTGGGGAAGTGTTGAATTGAAAGTTTTTTGTGGTCGGTATCGAGGGGGCTGTGACCCCGGGATGATGATGTTACAAGCCAGTTATTTAAAAATTTTATTCTTGTGGTGGAGTACGTCGAAGTCAAGGTTATGGAGCGTGTTAGTTTTCAAAAATGTAAAATTTCAGGGTTAACTGTTTTCGGAGATATTTTATTTCAAAAGTTTTAACAAATCAAAATTTTTTTATAAGAGTGAGAGTTGAGTTGTTAATCGAATCATGTTTGAGGTGTATCTAATCATGAATGTGTTTTATTGTAGTATTCAATTTCAAGGACACGATCGAAAATAGATGATATGAGGTTTGGTTGACAGATTGGAATCAAGGTATTATAGATTTATTTAATTTTATATTTACTGCAAGTCAAGGAAGGATTAGCATGGTGTATGATTAAATTGAGATTGTGAATGAGTGGAGTATAGAGATGAATTGGTTATGAATGATTGGGTTGGTATTGGAAATGATTACGCATGATATAGTCCATTATACGAAAAGGTCATGCTCGATTTTCGGAAGATCAAGTATTCGTTTAAGAGTAATAAATGTTTCGAAGTAACGAAATTTGTAAGGATAAGTTTTAAGTTTATTTTGAAGTTTGAGGGCTTACAGGATAAGCCTATCGATGTATGAGTTATTATGAGGAATCCTAGAGTTGAAGATACAACCTGGGAAATTGAAAGCGAATGTCTGAGAAGTAGTGTTACTTTGTTACTTGTGTTCTTAGGATTGATTCTGAGGACAGAATCCTTTTAAGGGGAGGATATAACGACCTAGAAAATCGCGTATTTAATTTTTTTTATTAAATATTAAATGTGGATTATATGATGTGATTATTGTGAGAAAGTCAATATATGTGATATTGTGTTCATGTTTTTATATGATGATTTATGTGTGCCGTGTAAGTCCGTATACTTTTATTTGTATTTTGATTATTAAAATGTATATACATCATGCATTATTGATCTTCCGGGATTTTTTTAAAATCATCGGAGTTGTTAAAAATCACTAAATCTTTTGTATTATTCTCTTAATAATATTAATTAGTTTTAAAAATTATTGGGAGAATTAATTTGGGTGTTTCAGTATTTTAAATTGATTTTTCGAGTTATATTGCATTTAAAGCAACGAAACTTGTAAAAATCATATTTAATTCGTTTTTAACCCTAAAAAAATATTTTTCAAATATGGGGAGATAGCTAGATTCATGTTATACATTTAAAAAATAATTTTTGTGATTTTTCAAATATTATATATTTATTTTTCTATTTTACCAAGTATTTTTAAATGGTTTAATTAGAAAGATTGTTACTCCCTCCGTCCCATTTTATATGACACTCATTCCTTTTTGGGACGTCCCAAAAAGAATGAACCTACTAAACTTACTATTTTTGAACATTACTTTTCACTATTACACCCACTACTTCTCTATTTTATACTTCCTTTTTATTAAATAAACACTATTACACCCACTACTTTCCTACTATACCCATTTTTTATACACCCACTTACAACCACTTTCACAACCAACCAATCACATGCTACCACCTAGCAAGTCAAATAGTATTTTCTTCATCTCCGTGAAAGTCAAACCATGTCTTACAAAATGGGACGGTGGGAGTAGTAATTTGTAAAATTCCCTTCACCATTTCCTTTTAATCCCTGTTATCAGATATTCAAGTCAACTCCCCCAATAATTTCAGTTGAGAACTCTCTGGAAATCTCTCTCCCTAGCGATCTCTCTCTACAATCTCTCTCCATTTCTGATCTCTCTCAAGTCTGTCTCTCCCTCTAGTTTTCTCTCGCTCGACCTCTCCTTTGTCTTGGGTGGGTCTTTCTCTCCTTCCCCTCTGTTTTGCTGCCTCTGATTTCTCCGTGGTTGTGACTGTTGCGCGCGATTCTGCGCGTGGCTGCTATGTGTGAATTCTGTAGCGATTGTGTGAGTAAGTCGGCTGGTGTCGATTGTTGTGTGGTTCATTGTATTGGTTCAGCTATATGGAAAGTATGTGTATGTAATTGTAGCTGTTGTGACAGGGGTGTGTGAGTTCTTGGACGAGGTGCGTGTGTGTGTTTGTATAATTGTGGTTATGTGTGTGTGTGCGCAGCTGGTGGTGTGGGTTATTCATTACCTTCTTGAAAACTCACTACAAACTCTTTACTTCCTTGTATAAGTTCGATGCCCAACTGAGTGTTTGGACTTGCCGATGATGTGGTCTCGATTTTGTGTATGTTCGTATGGTTTTGTGCAGTGGTTGTTAATGATATTGTGTGGAAGTTGATAATTCTGTTTTAACGATTGTTAGTAGTTAATTCTTAAAGATGTCATCTGCATATGTGAACTAATGTGATAGTTAATTTTCATAAGTTGTGTCGGTTTATTTGGTTCAAATTCGAGATGTAAATGAATTATAGTGGCGAGTTATTAAGATTGTAAGTTGTTGATTACTAGAAATATAATTTATATATGTAAGTTAGTATGATAAATTAGTTTCAGATTTTACTTAGCTTACATATAAGGAATAAATGAAATTATGTGTATAAGTAAGTCGACGTTTGTGTGTGACAGGTGATATGTTGAATTCTGTGATAACCAGAGATTGTATTTGAGTTTATAATTGAATAGTGAGTGTAAATCGTATATGTAAGTGAGCACTGAGATTTGATTATAGGGTTGTTACTAGTTGATTTGGTCGGTTGTATTTCGATAGGTTAGGTCATATTTTAAAGGACGTGCTATCCAATTTTTCTTTAAAATTATTTTCTAATTCTTTGGTAATTTGATAAGAGTTATTTGTGAACCAATGTGCTATGCGGATTATAAGGTATAAGAGTAAGTTGATAATACGTGGTAAGTGATTATGTGATGGATATGATTGTAGTGTACTATTTTAAAAACATGAACGACCATTATGTGCTAAGTTGTAAAGCGTTATAGGACGCGTATGGGTAGATTAGATTGACAGTAAGGTTTTGGTTGGTTTTGGCACTGAAGTAGTACTTTACCTTATATAGGTACAAGTAGGAGGTCATGCCAAGAACATTGCATGTGTAGAGGGAATCTCAAGGAAGGAGATAGTTGTCAGTGGACGAGTGTGATTGAGTAGAGGAAACCGTGTAAAGAAGTAGGAGCATTTGTAAAGTGAGCGACGGATCGAGATATTGGAAGTGGAAGCTTCATGTATTGAGGCAAGTGTTGTTGCTCCTCACTTATTATTCAAGTGATGCAATTCTGTTCTTTTTGTCGAATTATGTTTACAAATGATGTACTTCTTTAAATAGCGTGCAAATGCTTATTTTCCCCACCTTTAGCTCAAGTGCAAATCTTCGAATGACCTTACAAATACCTTTTTCCTCAAAGATATTTTAAAAACGTGGTATGTTATTGGATTCCTTAGGAGAGTACCATTTATTTTAATTTATTTTATTTTATTTTCTTCAAAAATGTTTAAAAGACGTTGTAATAGAGGAATCCAAGATTTTAAAATCTTATAAAAATCTTTTAACACGAATCCTGATTATGACATATTTTCACCGATGGACCCTCTTTAGGGGATGATTTCTTCAAACTGATCTACAATTTAATTATCTTGGAGTTATTTTACAAAGGATCATTTTTTTTACTATTTAATTCACGTATGTTGATTCAAACTTGACAAGGTGTTGGTAAATTTTATTAAATGCTTAGCACTTGAATATATCCTTGCTTTATCTTATAATTACAGTTGTTAATCATGTTGCAAGTATTTTTCCTTCACTTCTTGTTCAAGTGAAATTCACTTTTTATTATTTCTGATTATGATGTCACCCCCTTTATTGTCGATCTCGTCAATATTTATTGTTATTGTTGTTCATTCAATTGTTACCCCAATTATTGTCGATCTCATCAACATTTATTATTATTGTTGTTATTCTATTATCACCCCATCTATTATATCGAACTTGTCGATATCGAGGATAGAACTGTTGATTCCTTTTATTCTACCAGTTGAATTGTTGTTCTGGAACGTGAGTTTTCCAGATTGTTTAATTGATAGTGGACTTAGTTGGTTTAATTCCTTTGAAGCCTATGATGATTATCTTTGATGATCAGAACTTTTATTAGTTCTCATAGTTGATGCATTTTATTATAGCGGAGTTCTGTTGGCTCATCTTGGAGTTACAATATTTAATTTCTTTAACAGATTTCTTTCATACCATATGATGATTATTCTTGATGATCAGAACGTATATTGTTCTTTATATTGCTATCACTATTTACACTTGCTGAGCATTGTTGGCTCACTCTTGCTTGTTGTTTATTTTTTTTCAGTTAATAGAGGAGATTAGTGGACCTTGTGGTTGATGAGTTTTCTTGATCCAGCAGTGGGAGGTGACGTTCGAGTTGTTGATTTCGTCGGGTAGTGGTTTTGGAATTTGTCAAGGTTGGTAAACTAGTTTGACAGTGGACTTAGTTGGTTAAAAGGATTGTATAACAATTTTATTCTGAGGATGGATTGTAATAATTAAATTTGATAGTTTGTTTTATACCATGACCTGTAAGCGGTCTTGGATCACGGTATTTTATTATTATTTTATGAATATATCCAGGTATATATTATGTTGATTATGGTTATTGGCCAAATCAGTATCCCAGATTATGGGATGCCACATGGGTTGTCTCCTGGTCGAACCGAACCAGATCCCAACTCAAAAATCGAACCAAAACCGTAACTGATCCGAAACCTATATATAGTGTGCATATAATTTTTTTTATATTATTAATACTTTAATATCCTAATTTGATTTCATAAATGTATACCATATCATTTTGTAATACTCATTCAACTTGAAGTCTATAAGTACTTGTTACTGTACCATTGCGGTACTATTGTTCTGATCGTTATTCGTACGAATTGAAATGAGAATTTTTGCTAATTTGAAATGGGATTGTCTGACATTTAATCAGCTGAATTATTTAGTTGATAAATAATTGTTTATATAAATTATGACCAAATTAAGATCTAAACCGAACTCAAATCCAACGGATTGATTTTAGATATCGGCATTCAGATTTTAAAATGGGGTCCAGGTCCAACATATTTGCTTTGTTCCGCATCTAATTGGTTATAAAATCCAAACCAACCAACTCATCTACCATCACTAGTTGGAAGACATTTATACTTCATGCAAGGCAGATGAATAATATATCAATGCTTGCATTACATTATTTCAATTATCTTGGTAAGACACAATAAATGTAGGACATTCATCATTTTTGAGATTTTTTTTAATATACAAGTAGGATTCAGAATGTAAAAATTAATTTTCCCGAAAAATCATGAATCGTGGGCATGCGAAAATGAAATTGTCCAAAATTATCAAAAGAATATCGTTTTATATTGCAAATTATGCGAAACTAGTAAATTTTTTGAAGGGTACCATTTATTTTCAACAAGTAAGCGATTATCAGTTTTAGCGAATCGAATGTGTGCAAATCAATCTAAACCGAAATCGCCGAGATAAGTTCACAGTTGTAGTTTGATTTTTTATAAAAACTATAGATTGTTGGGTTGGTTTTAATTTGATTTAATCCAAGCCACTTCCACTCCCACTACATATATATTATATAATCTTTATACTTTCACATATATTTATCTTATCTTATTATTATATATTACAATTATATTAGTAATATCTATCTTATCTTATCAAAAATTCAAATATTACTTACTCAATCTTCGTCATTTTGTACTTCTTTTGAAAGTTGTTTAAGATTTTTATATTATTATTTACGTACGGTATTATTACAAAATTGATAGTTAGGTCATCAAACATTGATTTTTGTCATATAAAGAATTAAATAATTTTATTATATGATATTATAATTTTCTAATTTATATATGTATTGAAAAAAAAATGAAATTTTGATTATGAGAAGTATTGTATTGTTTTTCAATTTTATTATTGAAATTAAGATAAGGTTGTAAATTGAAAAAATCACTATACCGAACCTAAAAAAACCAAATCGCTTATTTGGCTTTAGAAATTTTTGGTTTATGAATTGGTTTGGAATTGAGTTTTAACAATCGTCATTAGCATAGGACGGTTTGGCTCTAATTTGACTTCTAATCCAAATCGAAACCTAATTATCCCTAGTGCATCAATAAATCCAATTCAAAAAAAGGCAAAATTTTTAAATTTAAACAACATTAAATAATTTAGGTTGTAAGATTTTACCATCATTATAAATGGTAATCAAAGTATTCAATTTGATGTAGCATATTTATTTTTTATTCATTTTTTGGTAATAGAATTGTAAGAGATAAATCTTAAAAAAAATTGTAGGAGACAATCGTTATACGTAAATGGATAATCTAAAAATAATGAAAATATTTCTTAAAAATATATTGTAACTAAATGTAAACATATAATTTATAAAATGCACACAATATACTAACACACCACAAATTATTACAAGTGTATTTAATAATTTTATCACAAAGAATAAATATTTCATGATAATATTTATATAAAAAAAAAATGCGGCAACAAGCATGATAAAGAATATTCTGTTTTCCTAGCAAGCCCAAACCCTAATACGTGAATGTAGTAGTATAAATAGTCTCATACAGCACGTAATTTTTTTTGTGATAGCTAGGGCTGCTAGGTTTTCATCCGCTAAAAGAGGAGAGAACAGAGTAGGGATGCGATCAATGATGATGCAGATGTGTGGCCAATCTTGTATACTTGAACATGCAGACATAGGTTTCCAGTTTCGACCTTCGGGAAGAGAGATTTGTGAGTTTTTTCTCAAGCGTAGGATTCAGGGAAAAGAGCTGCCCTGTACCCATATGATAGCCAACAGAAATCTGTATGAAGATCATTCCACTCCTTGGGAGATTTTAAAAAGCGACGATTCTTGCTGGTCTTTGTCAACAGAGTCATCAAGCACCGAGAGTAAAAAAACCAAGAAGGTAATGTATGTGTTTACCATGTTGAAAAAGAAGGGAGAACGTGTATTACGCAAAGCTGGTTGTGGTACTTGGACTGGCCAGAATAAAAAAGCGGTGAAGAATGAGGAAGGGCGTCTTATTGGATACGACAGGCTCCTTACGTTTAAAGTTGAAGATGATAAAAAGAAGAACGATGATCATGGAAACTGGACTATGCACGAATATAGTTTGCACCCGAACGACTACAACTACGCTATTTGCAAGATTACGAAAGAGGAGAATATCCGTGAGAAACTTGTTGGACCAGATGTGGTACTCCAGGCATATCCTCACCACCAACACATGTCCAACCAGGCAGAACCACTATTGGACCAAGAATGGATGTCTTACACGGAGACACTCATGAACACATATTTGGAACCACAAGAGGAAGATGAAGAAAGGGAGGCCTGTAATATTAGTATTGATCCCCTGGAAGTGCAAGAGATTTTTGACGAAAACGTGTTTAACAAAGTTGGAGAACCACAAGGAGAACCACAGGACCCACTATTGGATCAAGAATGGAGCTCTTTTACGGAGACGCTGAACATGATGTTGGAACCACCAGAAGAAGAAGAGAGGGAGGCATGTGATCAAATTGATGCTCTGGCATTGAAAGAGCTTTCCAATGAAAACATCTTTAACAAACTTGCAGAACCCGAAAGAAAAGAGGACCAGGAGCAACAAGTATTACTTGTAGAGCAGGAGGACCAACAAGTATTACTTGTAGAGCAGGGGGAACGACCAGTATTACCTGTGGAGCAGGAGCAACAACTGGTATCTGTGCAGCAGGAAGACCAGCGGCAAGAAAGAGAAAGAATGGCTTGTATTACTCATCTGGCGACGAACTTCAATTATTATTATGCCCTGCAGCAACAACAGCTTGAAGGAGGTGAAATCAATTCCCTGGGAAAGAGAAAGAATCGTAGTTATCTTGAGGACGAGCTCTCCAACAACAAGAAGCAACAACTGACAATTTTCTCGAGCCTTTACTAGATTGTGTCGTTTAGATACCTAAACTGTCTTTTATCTTTTATTTTTCTCATTGTCATAAAAGGAGTAGCTTAGTGTTTTGCTTCAATTAGTTATTGTATCTATAATGAAAGAGCGTTTCAACGTGTACCGTTTTGATGAGGGATGCATGTCTATGTAATTTACGTACCTCGTGCAATTGCAATAAATAGTGTTCTTTCTTCAATATTGTAGTTCGGAATTTGTTCAATGTGAGCGTTAATTAGCTAGGCTTAAGTGTTGTGTTTAGAGTACATTAATTACTGAGAGTTAGTTTGTTTTTGTTGATAAAATGTGGTTGTAATCCGATTTATGAATGTGTAATTGTCTGTTGAGTCGTAGTCCATGCAGGTCATCTATTATTAATCATAGTAAAGTTCTAAATTTGCAGGTTAAGTTAGTTTACGCCTAAGTTCTCTGAGGAATGATAACCTAGCTAATAGATGTGTGATGTACATTAGACTATCTGAATTCAGATGTCCCAGAGACACCAAGATTTTAGCAAATGGAAGCATTGAGACCTCAGCAGTCCGCCCTGCATTAAGCGCGAATGCCTTAAAACTATATAACATCAGTGTCTCGCAGGAAATTCTGTTTGGCAGACTTGCAGAGATTGTAGTACTCCATATATAGTAAGATGTTACAGAGATTTGATAGTCATATATATTTGCATGTCTCACGTGTAACAAATCTTCCACTACTGTGTCTAGAAGTGACAGGCTCTGTCTACTTTAAAGACACAATTAAGCTCTGGACAGCAATAAATCCTAGCCAATATTGTTAGTGCAAAATGAACCCCTTCGATGTCTTATATCAATGAAGAAGACTAACTGACATGAATCATCTATGTTAGTTGTCAACATTGCTCTAATTCATGACACCTGTCACGTACACCCCTGTCAAGAGCTGGTGGTAATGTTGGCAAGTTTAAAGATGTTGCCAAAACCAACACATGGTCAAAACTCTTTTTTTCTTCAGCACACGTTTTAAAAAAACTCTTGTAGCTGAAGCAAGCTTTGAGACCTCGGTCGTAATCATTATTGCAACCTCTCAGCAAGAAGTGATAGTTCATCAGATATGGAAGGTAGGTGTACTTGATCAGTTGGCTTCATCGTAGAACTTATTTGTTATTGCACCCTAAATCCATGAATAAAATAATTTTGCAACCCATAACCCGGCGACTGGAATCTAAGGGATCGAGAGAGGAAGTGATTAGAAGAAAGTTATTAATGCATGGCGTAAAAGCCATGCATTAATAACTTTCATCTGTACTGACTAAAGCTTGAGCTCAAAATGCCAGATAATTCGTGAAAATTTCACATATTTCCTAGGTAGTGGCAGCCTAGCTAACTAGTGATTCATATTCATCTGTTACAGTCATTAATGTTTACTCTTTAATGGTTAAACAAATATTATTGTCAACGATCATCAATATAACTTCAATTGTTATTTGCTAATTAATAAATAACAATTAGTGCTAGTTGTTAGCGATGTGGGTATTAACTATTTGGAACATATTTTAATTAAAAAAAATTAAACAAAACGATAGGTTTGGATTGAATAAAAATGCATGATATCATTATCCTGTAGGCCGTACATGTTTAGAGTATAATTGTATGTTTTATTTTGCAAATTTTAAATATTAGAAGTTAACCTTTCTTAATGTTCAAATATTAAGATATTTTACGTAGAGGACCTAATAATTCTTTTCCTAATGGGCCTCTCGAATCTCAAGACCGGCCATGTCTATAGTTGGAAAAAGAAAGCGGTATTGAACGAAAATTTCTTACCGCCTAGAGCATGCGTGGCACTTGTGAAAATGAAGAAGACAAAGATTGTGTCACGTGTAATGATAGAATAGCAGTGGACTATAGAGCTTCTTGTTAGAAGGGAGACCATGCACATGAATGCTACATCTTAGCAATGTCATAGACTTAAAGTATGAAGTATTATTAGGGCTAATTGGCTGAGTATTAATTTGGTCATTCTGTAACCAAATTGAAATATATTTCGATTATCGAATTAGGACAAAAATCGTAAACGAGCTGTGAATCGAAACAATTTCCGTTATAAACCGAACTGAAATAATTATTTCGGTTAAAACCAATTAAATTATCGATTTACATAATTGAACTAGAAAAAAAATTAGATTTTCAATATTGAAAAAAGGAGTTAAATATCGAGTACATGGCAGATTGCATCCAGATATATTAAGTTAATCACTCTTTGCAATTTTGATTCAAGTTACTCTTCAATTTCTTATTTTTATTCAAAACATTAATGTCAACTATGAAGTCAAAACGTTTTTCATCCATAATTCCATTATCTATGAGTTGGCGATGACATGGAGTGGATGCCAACTAGTTTGTTGAGTTGGACAACTTGAATTCAAAAACAAAAATGGAATATAAAAACATATTAAACGACTCATAGTGTTATGTCAAATGTTGTTTAACGAATCATAGGGCTTTCTAATTTCTTCATCTCCAGATGCTATGGCTTCAACGAATTGGAGTAATTTTTAGAAATCAGAAAATAATTGAAGAAAACTCATATGAACCCTAATTTTGAAAACTTCTCAAGCAATCAATTGACTACGTTCTTGTTCGATCAAACATAGGATTTTTAGAAATTTTATCAACTTTGGATGATAAAAGTACAAGAAATTGAAGTAATCTTCAAAAATTAATACGAAATCGAAGATTAGTGAACGAATCTTAACTTCATATGATATTATATATACATAAGTTGTATATATATATTTATTACTTCCACATCATTGTTGTTGAATGGCCACATCATAATGTTGACCGTTTAAAACATTTGACTTTAATATTTTGAACAAAAATAGAAAGTTAATGTTTCACCTGAGTCAAAATTGTAAAGAGCGATCAAATTGATATATTTAATTTGTACCCAATCAATCATGTACTTGATATTTAATCCGCTTGAAACATTATAAACAAAGAGCATAATAAATTAAGAAACAACTACACACATGCAATTTAACACCTATATACACAAGATTTGGTTCTTAATATAATAAACATAAAGTTTTGGAAATGAAGTTTTTTAACAAAATATTGAAGACTTAAATAACAATACTCAAGGCCAACAAAGATAATGCTACAACACCCATGTAACTAGCACGACAACAGAACAATTTCAGCAACTAGGTTAGGCAAGCCAAGCAGTAGCAAGTAGGAAGTCATCATTGGAACCTTTTTGTGTTGAAATTGATAGATGGAGCCCAAAAAGTTAATAAAAGAAGCGGAGAATTGCACAAGGGCGCGGAGTATAGAAATTAAAAAGTTACTAAGTTGGAAACCGCACCAAAAAAAAATCTTAGGTTACTAGATGATATATCATAGTATATCTCTGTACTATATTATAATAGGTGAGACATTGAAAGTTTGGTCTTCATTCGGTACCATACTTTGTATTTTTACCTAATTACCCTACCACAATTTTTTATAGTTATTACTTAAGTATCCATATTTAATAATTTATAGTACTACTTAATACTCTTACTTAATTATTTATAATTATTAATAACTAATCAATTTCATTTTTCATGTAAAACATGTTACCTTTAATAATTAATCATTTTTTTAAATTTTTAAATAGTAATAAATAACAGAGTACCTTTTTTAGCTAAAACGTTATCATCTTCTCTATATTTTATAACTAAAATTCCTCATTTTCTAAAAATATAACGTTCAACATATATGTAACTATTCTCAAATCATATCATTAAAAAAATTAAATCTACAAATTTCATGTCTTAAAAAAATTAATTCAAATTAGAGGAAAAAAAATTTGTGCATTGCACAGATTTTAAGCTAGTCATGTACCATATGTATTTTATTTTATTTTATATATTTAATGTAATTCGGTAATTACGATTATTTCGGTAAAGAAATCGATATAATCAAAAAACCGAATCACAACAAATCTTGTAAATGAATTAAAACAGAGATATTTAACCGAACTATTTTGGTTATTTCAGTTCGGTATTCGATTAAACAAACCGAATGCTCAATCCTAAATGTTATCTTCAACAACATGTGACAAGGCTTCACACTTGTACACATGGATGATAATTTGTCCATATTCGTTCCCATCTGATTGAATCTTATCGGACTCAAAGTTTTGTATTTTTATACGGATTTGGGTTGTCTCCTTGTCGAATCGAACCAGATCCCAACTCAAAAATCGAACCAAAACCGTAACTAATCCGAAACCTATATATAGTGTGCATATAATTTTTTTTTATATTATAAATACTTTAATATCCTAATTTGATTTCATAAACGTATACCATATCATTTTGTAATACTCATTCAACTTAAGTCTATAAGTGCTATTAGTTTTTGTTATTGTACCATTGCAGTACTATTGTTCTGATCGTTATTCGTACGAATTGAAATGAGAATTTTTGCTACTTTGAAATGGGATTGTCTGACATTTAATCAGCTGAATTGTTTAGTTGATAAATAATTGTTTATATAAATTATGACCAAATTAAGATCTAAACCGAACTCAAATCCAACGGATTGATTTTAGATATCGGCATTCAGATTTTAAAATGGGGTCCACGTCCAACATATTTGCTTTGTTCGGCATCTAATTGTTTATAAAATCCAAACCAAACAACTCATCTACCATCACTAGTTGGAAGACATTTATACTTCATGTAGGGGTGATGAATAATATATCAATGCTTGCATTACATTATTTCAATTATCTTGGTAAGACACAATAAATGTAGGACATTCATCCTTTTTGAGATTTTTTTTTAATATACAAGTAGGATTCAGAATGTAAATATTAATTTTCCCGAAAAATCATGAATCGTGGGCATGCGAAAATGAAATTGTCAAAAATTATCAAAAGAATATCGTTTTATATTGCAAATTATGTGAAACTAGTAAATTTTTTGAAGGGTACCATTTATTTTCAACAAGTAAGCGATTATCAGTTTTAGCGAATAGAATGTGTGCAAATCAATCTGAACCGAAACCGCCGAGATAAGTTCACAATTGTAGTTTGATTTTTTATAAAAACCGTAAATTGTTGGGTTGGTTTTGATTTGATTTTAATCCAAACCACTCCCACTCCCACTACATATATATTACTCCCTCCGTCCATTTCATTTCTTTACACTTTCTATTTTGGGTCGTTCATTCCATTTCTTTACATTACTAAAAATAGTAACTTTTAACAATAAAATACATTATTACATCCACTACCTCACTCCACCTTTTCAACCCTTTACACTATTACACCCACTACTTCACTTATTTTAACAATAAAATTACAATTACACCCACTACTACATTTATTTTAACAATATTACATCCACTATCTTGGTTTCCGTGCAAAAAGCAAATGTAAAGAAACCAAATAAACGGAGGGAGTATATAATCTTTATACTTTCACATATATTTATCTTATCTTATTATTATATATTACAATTATATTAGTAATATCTATCTTATCTTATCAAAAATTCAATTATTACTTGACTCAATCTCCGTCATTTGTCATTTTGTACTTCTTTTGAAAATTGTTTAAGATTTTTATTTTATTATTTACGTATGGTATTATTACAAAATTGATAGTTAGGTCATCAAACATAGATTTTTGTCATATAAAGAATTAAATAATTTTATTATATGATATTATAATTTTATTATTTATATATGTACTGGAAAAAAATTAAATTTTGATTATGAGAAGTATTGTATTGTTTTTCAATTTTATTACTGAAATTGAGATAAGGTTGTAAATTGAAAAAATCACTATACCGAATCTAAAAAAACCAAATCGCTTATTTGGTTAATTTTAGAAATTTTTGGTTTATGAATTGGTTGGGAATTGAGTTTTAACAATCGTCATTAGCATAGGACGGTTTGGCTCACTTCTAATCCAAATAGAAACCTAATTATTCCTAGTGCATCAATAAATCCAATTTAAAAAAAGGCAAAATTTTTAAATTTAAACAACATTAAATAATTTAGGTTGTAAGATTTTACCATCATTATAAATGGTAATCAAAGTATTCAATTTTATGTAGCATATTTATTTTCTCTTCATTTTTTAGTAATAGAATTGTTAGAGATAAATCTTTAAAAAAAATGTAGGAGACAATCGTTATACGTAAATGGATAATCTAAAAATAATGAAAATATTTCTTAAAACTATATTGTAACTAAATGTAAATGTATATTTTATAAAATGCACACAATATACTAACACACCACAAATTATTACAAGTGTATTTAATAATTTTATCACAAAGAATAAATATTTCATGATAAAATTTATATAAAAAAAAAAATGCGGCAACAAGCTTGATAAAGATTATTCTGTTTTCCTAGCAAGTCCAAACCCTAATACGTGAATGTAGTAGTATAAATAGTCTCATACAGCACGTAAATTTTTTTTGTGATAGCTAGGGCTGCTAGGTTTTCATCCGCTAAAAGAGGAGAGAACAGAGTAGGGATGCGATCAATGATGATGGAGATGTGTGGCCAATCTTGTATACTTGAACATGCAGACATAGGTTTCCAGTTTCGACCTTCGGGAAGAGAGATTTGTGAGTTTTTTCTCAAGCTTAGGATTCAGGGGAAAGAGCTGCCCTGTACCCATATGATAGCCAACAGAAATCTGTATGAAGATCATTCCACTCCTTGGGAGATTTTAAAAAGCGACGATTCTTGCTGGTCTTTGTCAACAGAGTCATCAAGCACCGAGAGTAAAAAAACCAAGAAGGTAATGTATGTGTTTACCATGTTGAAAAAGAAGGGAGAACGTGTATTACGCAAAGCTGGTTGTGGTACTTGGACTGGCCAGAATAAAAAAGCGGTGAAGAATGAGGAAGGGCGTCTTATTGGATACGACAGGCTCCTTACGTTTAAAGTTGAAGATGATAAAAAGAAGAACGATGATCATGGAAACTGGACTATGCACGAATATAGTTTGCACCCGAACGACTACAACTACGCTATTTGCAAGATTACGAAAGAGGAGAATATCCGTGAGAAACTTGTTGGACCAGATGTGGTACTCCAGGCATATCCTCACCACCAACACATGTCCAACCAGGCAGAACCACTATTGGACCAAGAATGGATGTCTTACACGGAGACACTCATGAACACATATTTGGAACCACAAGAGGAAGATGAAGAAAGGGAGGCCTGTAATATTAGTATTGATCCCCTGGAAGTGCAAGAGATTTTTGACGAAAACGTGTTTAACAAAGTTGGAGAACCACAAGGAGAACCACAGGACCCACTATTGGATCAAGAATGGAGCTCTTTTACGGAGACGCTGAACATGATGTTGGAACCACCAGAAGAAGAAGAGAGGGAGGCATGTGATCAAATTGATGCTCTGGCATTGAAAGAGCTTTCCAATGAAAACATCTTTAACAAACTTGCAGAACCCGAAAGAAAAGAGGACCAGGAGCAACAAGTATTACTTGTAGAGCAGGAGGACCAACAAGTATTACTTGTAGAGCAGGGGGAACGACCAGTATTACCTGTGGAGCAGGAGCAACAACTGGTATCTGTGCAGCAGGAAGACCAGCGGCAAGAAAGAGAAAGAATGGCTTGTATTACTCATCTGGCGACGAACTTCAATTATTATTATGCCCTGCAGCAACAACAGCTTGAAGGAGGTGAAATCAATTCCCTGGGAAAGAGAAAGAATCGTAGTTATCTTGAGGACGAGCTCTCCAACAACAAGAAGCAACAACTGACAATTTTCTCGAGCCTTTACTAGATTGTGTCGTTTAGATACCTAAACTGTCTTTTATCTTTTATTTTTCTCATTGTCATAAAAGGAGTAGCTTAGTGTTTTGCTTCAATTAGTTATTGTATCTATAATGAAAGAGCGTTTCAACGTGTACCGTTTTGATGAGGGATGCATGTCTATGTAATTTACGTACCTCGTGCAATTGCAATAAATAGTGTTCTTTCTTCAATATTGTAGTTCGGAATTTGTTCAATGTGAGCGTTAATTAGCTAGGCTTAAGTGTTGTGTTTAGAGTACATTAATTACTGAGAGTTAGTTTGTTTTTGTTGATAAAATGTGGTTGTAATCCGATTTATGAATGTGTAATTGTCTGTTGAGTCGTAGTCCATGCAGGTCATCTATTATTAATCATAGTAAAGTTCTAAATTTGCAGGTTAAGTTAGTTTACGCCTAAGTTCTCTGAGGAATGATAACCTAGCTAATAGATGTGTGATGTACATTAGACTATCTGAATTCAGATGTCCCAGAGACACCAAGATTTTAGCAAATGGAAGCATTGAGACCTCAGCAGTCCGCCCTGCATTAAGCGCGAATGCCTTAAAACTATATAACATCAGTGTCTCGCAGGAAATTCTGTTTGGCAGACTTGCAGAGATTGTAGTACTCCATATATAGTAAGATGTTACAGAGATTTGATAGTCATATATATTTGCATGTCTCACGTGTAACAAATCTTCCACTACTGTGTCTAGAAGTGACAGGCTCTGTCTACTTTAAAGACACAATTAAGCTCTGGACAGCAATAAATCCTAGCCAATATTGTTAGTGCAAAATGAACCCCTTCGATGTCTTATATCAATGAAGAAGACTAACTGACATGAATCATCTATGTTAGTTGTCAACATTGCTCTAATTCATGACACCTGTCACGTACACCCCTGTCAAGAGCTGGTGGTAATGTTGGCAAGTTTAAAGATGTTGCCAAAACCAACACATGGTCAAAACTCTTTTTTTCTTCAGCACACGTTTTAAAAAAACTCTTGTAGCTGAAGCAAGCTTTGAGACCTCGGTCGTAATCATTATTGCAACCTCTCAGCAAGAAGTGATAGTTCATCAGATATGGAAGGTAGGTGTACTTGATCAGTTGGCTTCATCGTAGAACTTATTTGTTATTGCACCCTAAATCCATGAATAAAATAATTTTGCAACCCATAACCCGGCGACTGGAATCTAAGGGATCGAGAGAGGAAGTGATTAGAAGAAAGTTATTAATGCATGGCGTAAAAGCCATGCATTAATAACTTTCATCTGTACTGACTAAAGCTTGAGCTCAAAATGCCAGATAATTCGTGAAAATTTCACATATTTCCTAGGTAGTGGCAGCCTAGCTAGCTAGTGATTCATATTCATCTGTTACAGTCATTAATGTTTACTCTTTAATGGTTAAACAAATATTATTGTCAACGATCATCAATATAACTTCAATTGTTATTTGCTAATTAATAAATAACAATTAGTGCTAGTTGTTAGCGATGTGGGTATTAACTATTTGGAACATATTTTAATTAAAAAAAATTAAACAAAACGATAGGTTTGGATTGAATAAAAATGCATGATATCATTATCCTGTAGGCCGTACATGTTTAGAGTATAATTGTATGTTTTATTTTGCAAATTTTAAATATTAGAAGTTAACCTTTCTTAATGTTCAAATATTAAGATATTTTACGTAGAGGACCTAATAATTCTTTTCCTAATGGGCCTCTCGAATCTCAAGACCGGCCATGTCTATAGTTGGAAAAAGAAAGCGGTATTGAACGAAAATTTCTTACCGCCTAGAGCATGCGTGGCACTTGTGAAAATGAAGAAGACAAAGATTGTGTCACGTGTAATGATAGAATAGCAGTGGACTATAGAGCTTCTTGTTAGAAGGGAGACCATGCACATGAATGCTACATCTTAGCAATGTCATAGACTTAAAGTATGAAGTATTATTAGGGCTAATTGGCTGAGTATTAATTTGGTCATTCTGTAACCAAATTGAAATATATTTCGATTATCGAATTAGGACAAAAATCGTAAACGAGCTGTGAATCGAAACAATTTCCGTTATAAACCGAACTGAAATAATTATTTCGGTTAAAACCAATTAAATTATCGATTTACATAATTGAACTAGAAAAAAAATTAGATTTTCAATATTGAAAAAAGGAGTTAAATATCGAGTACATGGCAGATTGCATCCAGATATATTAAGTTAATCACTCTTTGCAATTTTGATTCAAGTTACTCTTCAATTTCTTATTTTTATTCAAAACATTAATGTCAACTATGAAGTCAAAACGTTTTTCATCCATAATTCCATTATCTATGAGTTGGCGATGACATGGAGTTGATGCCAACTAGTTTGTTGAGTTGGACAACTTGAATTCAAAAACAAAAATGGAATATAAAAACATATTAAACGACTCATAGTGTTATGTCAAATGTTGTTTAACGAATCATAGGGCTTTCTAATTTCTTCATCTCCAGATGCTATGGCTTCAACGAATTGGAGTAATTTTTAGAAATCAGAAAATAATTGAAGAAAACTCATATGAACCCTAATTTTGAAAACTTCTCAAGCAATCAATTGACTACGTTCTTGTTCGATCAAACATAGGATTTTTAGAAATTTTATCAACTTTGGATGATAAAAGTACAAGAAATTGAAGTAATCTTCAAAAATTAATACGAAATCGAAGATTAGTGAATGAATCTTAACTTCATATGATATTATATATACATAAGTTGTATATATATATTTATTACTTCCACATCATTGTTGTTGAATGGCCACATCATAATGTTGACCGTTTAAAACATTTGACTTTAATATTTTGAACAAAAATAGAAAGTTAATGTTTCACCTGAGTCAAAATTGTAAAGAGCGATCAAATTGATATATTTAATTTGTACCCAATCAATCATGTACTTGATATTTAATCCGCTTGAAACATTATAAACAAAGAGCATAATAAATTAAGAAACAACTACACACATGCAATTTAACACCTATATACACAAGATTTGGTTCTTAATATAATAAACATAAAGTTTTGGAAATGAAGTTTTTTAACAAAATATTGAAGACTTAAATAACAATACTCAAGGCCAACAAAGATAATGCTACAACACCCATGTAACTAGCACGACAACAGAACAATTTCAGCAACTAGGTTAGGCAAGCCAAGCAGTAGCAAGTAGGAAGTCATCATTGGAACCTTTTTGTGTTGAAATTGATAGATGGAGCCCAAAAAGTTAATAAAAGAAGAGGAGAATTGCACAAGGGCGCGGAGTATAGAAATTAAAAAGTTACTAAGTTGGAAACCGCACCAAAAAAAAATCTTAGGTTACTAGATGATATATCATAGTATATCTCTGTACTATATTATAATAGGTGAGACATTGAAAGTTTGGTCTTCATTCGGTACCATACTTTGTATTTTTACCTAATTACCCTACCACAATTTTTTATAGTTATTACTTAAGTATCCATATTTAATAATTTATAGTACTACTTAATACTCTTACTTAATTATTTATAATTATTAATAACTAATCAATTTCATTTTTCATGTAAAACATGTTACCTTTAATAATTAATCATTTTTTTTAATTTTTAAATAGTAATAAATAACCGAGTACCTTTTTTAGCTAAAACGTTATCATCTTCTCTATATTTTATAACTAAAATTCCTCATTTTCTAAAAATATAACGTTCAACATATATGTAACTATTCTCAAATCATATCATTAAAAAAATTAAATCTACAAATTTCATGTCTTAAAAAAATTAATTCAAATTAGAGGAAAAAAAATTTGTGCATTGCACAGATTTTAAGCTAGTCATGTACCATATGTATTTTATTTTATTTTATATATTTAATGTAATTCGGTAATTACGATTATTTCGGTAAAGAAATCGATATAATCAAAAAACCGAATCACAACAAATCTTGTAAATGAATTAAAACAGAGATATTTAACCGAACTATTTTGGTTATTTCAGTTCGGTATTCGATTAAACAAACCGAATGCTCAATCCTAAATGTTATCTTCAACAACATGTGACAAGGCTTCACACTTGTACACATGGATGATAATTTGTCCATATTCGTTCCCATCTGATTGAATCTTATCGGACTCAAAGTTTTGTATTTTTATACGGATTTGGGTTGTCTCCTTGTCGAACCGAACCAGATCCCAACTCAAAAATCGAACCAAAACCGTAACTAATCCGAAACCTATATATAGTGTGCATATAATTTTTTTTATATTATAAATACTTTAATATCCTAATTTGATTTCATAAACGTATACCATATCATTTTGTAATACTCATTCAACTTAAGTCTATAAGTGCTATTAGTTTTTGTTATTGTACCATTGCAGTACTATTGTTCTGATCGTTATTCGTACGAATTGAAATGAGAATTTTTGCTACTTTGAAATGGGATTGTCTGACATTTAATCAGCTGAATTGTTTAGTTGATAAATAATTGTTTATATAAATTATGACCAAATTAAGATCTAAACCGAACTCAAATCCAACGGATTGATTTTAGATATCGGCATTCAGATTTTAAAATGGGGTCCACGTCCAACATATTTGCTTTGTTCCGCATCTAATTGTTTATAAAATCCAAACCAAACAACTCATCTACCATCACTAGTTGGAAGACATTTATACTTCATGTAGGGGTGATGAATAATATATCAATGCTTGCATTACATTATTTCAATTATCTTGGTAAGACACAATAAATGTAGGACATTCATCCTTTTTGAGATTTTTTTTTAATATACAAGTAGGATTCAGAATGTAAATATTAATTTTCCCGAAAAATCATGAATCGTGGGCATGCGAAAATGAAATTGTCAAAAATTATCAAAAGAATATCGTTTTATATTGCAAATTATGTGAAACTAGTAAATTTTTTGAAGGGTACCATTTATTTTCAACAAGTAAGCGATTATCAGTTTTAGCGAATAGAATGTGTGCAAATCAATCTCAACCGAAACCGCCGAGATAAGTTCACAATTGTAGTTTGATTTTTTATAAAAACCGTAGATTGTTGGGTTGATTTTGATTTGATTTTAATCCAAACCACTCCCACTCCCACTACATATATATTATATAATCTTTATACTTTCACATATATTTATCTTATCTTATTATTATATATTACAATTATATTAGTAATATCTATCTTATCTTATAAAAAATTCAATTATTACTTGACTCAATCTCCGTCATTTGTCATTTTGTACTTCTTTTGAAAATTGTTTAAGATTTTTATTTTATTATTTACGTATGGTATTATTACAAAATTGATAGTTAGGTCATCAAACATAGATTTTTGTCATATAAAGAATTAAATAATTTTATTATATGATATTATAATTTTCTTATTTATATATGTACTGGAAAAAAATTAAATTTTGATTATGAGAAGTATTGTATTGTTTTTCAATTTTATTACTGAAATTGAGATAAGGTTGTAAATTGAAAAAATCACTATACCGAATCTAAAAAAACCAAATCGCTTATTTGGTTAATTTTAGAAATTTTTGGTTTATGAATTGGTTGGGAATTGAGTTTTAACAATCGTCATTAGCATAGGACGGTTTGGCTCACTTCTAATCCAAATAGAAACCTAATTATTCCTAGTGCATCAATAAATCCAATTTAAAAAAAGGCAAAATTTTTAAATTTAAACAACATTAAATAATTTAGGTTGTAAGATTTTACCATCATTATAAATGGTAATCAAAGTATTCAATTTTATGTAGCATATTTATTTTCTCTTCATTTTTTAGTAATAGAATTGTTAGAGATAAATCTTTAAAAAAAATGTAGGAGACAATCGTTATACGTAAATGGATAATCTAAAAATAATGAAAATATTTCTTAAAACTATATTGTAACTAAATGTAAATGTATATTTTATAAAATGCACACAATATACTAACACACCACAAATTATTACAAGTGTATTTAATAATTTTATCACAAAGAATAAATATTTCATGATAAAATTTATATCAAAAAAAAAAATGCGGCAACAAGCATGATAAAGATTATTCTGTTTTCCTAGCAAGTCCAAACCCTAATACGTGAATGTAGTAGTATAAATAGTCTCATACAGCACGTAATTTTTTTTTGTGATAGCTAGGGCTGCTAGGTTTTCATCCGCTAAAAGAGGAGAGAACAGAGTAGGGATGCGATCAATGATGATGGAGATGTGTGGCCAATCTTGTATACTTGAACATGCAGACATAGGTTTCCAGTTTCGACCTTCGGGAAGAGAGATTTGTGAGTTTTTTCTCAAGCTTAGGATTCAGGGGAAAGAGCTGCCCTGTACCCATATGATAGCCAACAGAAATCTGTATGAAGATCATTCCACTCCTTGGGAGATTTTAAAAAGCGACGATTCTTGCTGGTCTTTGTCAACAGAGTCATCAAGCACCGAGAGTAAAAAAACCAAGAAGGTAATGTATGTGTTTACCATGTTGAAAAAGAAGGGAGAACGTGTATTACGCAAAGCTGGTTGTGGTACTTGGACTGGCCAGAATAAAAAAGCGGTGAAGAATGAGGAAGGGCGTCTTATTGGATACGACAGGCTCCTTACGTTTAAAGTTGAAGATGATAAAAAGAAGAACGATGATCATGGAAACTGGACTATGCACGAATATAGTTTGCACCCGAACGACTACAACTACGCTATTTGCAAGATTACGAAAGAGGAGAATATCCGTGAGAAACTTGTTGGACCAGATGTGGTACTCCAGGCATATCCTCACCACCAACACATGTCCAACCAGGCAGAACCACTATTGGACCAAGAATGGATGTCTTACACGGAGACACTCATGAACACATATTTGGAACCACAAGAGGAAGATGAAGAAAGGGAGGCCTGTAATATTAATATTGATCCCCTGGAAGTGCAAGAGATTTTTGACGAAAACGTGTTTAACAAAGTTGGAGAACCACAAGGAGAACCACAGGACCCACTATTGGATCAAGAATGGAGCTCTTTTACGGAGACGCTGAACATGATGTTGGAACCACCAGAAGAAGAAGAGAGGGAGGCATGTGATCAAATTGATGCTCTGGCATTGAAAGAGCTTTCCAATGAAAACATCTTTAACAAACTTGCAGAACCCGAAAGAAAAGAGGACCAGGAGCAACAAGTATTACTTGTAGAGCAGGAGGAGCAACAAGTATTACTTGTAGAGCAGGGGGAACAACCAGTATTACCTGTGGAGCAGGAGCAACAACTGGTATCTGTGGAGCAGGAAGACCAGCGGCAAGAAAGAGAAAGAATGGCTTGTATTACTCATCTGGCGACCAACTTCAATTATTATTATGCCCTGCATCAACAACAGCTTGAAGGAGGTGAAATCAATTCCCTGGGAAAGAGAAAGAATCGTAGTTATCTTGAGGACGAGCTCTCCAACAACAAGAAGCAACAACTGACAATTTTCTCGAGCCTTTACTAGATTGTGTCGTTTAGATACCTAAACTGTCTTTTATCTTTTATTTTTCTCATTGTCATAAAAGGAGTAGCTTAGTGTTTTGCTTCATTTAGTTATTGTATCTATAATGAAAGAGCGTTTCAACGTGTACCGTTTTGATGAGGGATGCATGTCTATGTAATTTACGTACCTCGTGCAATTGCAATAAATAGTGTTCTTTCTTCAATATTGTAGTTCGGAATTTGTTCAATGTGAGCGTTAATTAGCTAGGCTTAAGTGTTGTGTTTAGAGTACATTAATTACTGAGTGTTAGTTTGTTTTTGTTGATAAAATGTGGTTGTAATCCGATTTATGAATGTGTAATTGTCTGTTGAGTCGTAGTCCATGCAGGTCATCTATTATTAATCATAGTAAAGTTTTAAATTTGCAGGTTAAGTTAGTTTACGCCTAAGTTCTCTGAGGAATGATAACCTAGCTAATAGATGCGTGATGTACATTAGACTATCTGATGTCCCAGAGACACCAAGATTTTAGCAAATGGAAGCATTGAGACCTCAGCAGTCCGCCCTGCATTAAGCGCGAATGCCTTAAAACTATATAACATCAGTGTCTCGCAGGAAATTCTGTTTGGCAGACTTGCAGAGAATGTAGTACTCCATCTATACTATACTATTATAAGCGAAACAATGTATATTTGGTTTGGTACTCTTTTTTTTATCACTCTTTTTTGATACTCTTTTTTTGGTCACTCTTTGGTTTGGTTAAATCTCTATTATTAATAAAATTAAAAAAAAAAACACACTGTAGGCACTCTCTTTAAATACATTAAATCTTTATTATTAATTATTAAAAAAAACATACGCCTCTAATTAAACACTTCAAAAGTCAAAAGTCTTAAGTAAACATAACACTCAAAACACATCCAACACAAACACTACAAAAACATCCACATCATGTTCCCAACGTCCATTTTTAACACTTCAAAAGTCCTAATCCAAGCTCCTGTATCACTTTGATGCTCACGCCATTAAGCGAAATAATATATTTATAATATTTTTGTTTTCCCAAATATATTTATAATATATTTATAATATTTGAATTTCTCTTACACTACAAGAGAAAGGCCTATTGGGACAGAGTTAATACAAAGAATCTGTCACAATTGCCACCAATTACGACAAACAAAATCAGTCGAAATTGCCCTTGTCGAAAGTTCTTATTCCATCACATATTATTATTCGGTCATTAGTTACAAGTGGACCCCCACTTGTACAAAACCAACAAAATAAATTTTTAAGAAAAGGAAAAATCAAGAATATTTACGACAGATGTATATCAATCTGTCCTAAATATTCATATCATATCCAGTGCTTGCGATAAACAATCTGTCCTAAAGACTCATGTAATTCCAGCACTTTCGACAAACATTTTGTCCTAAAAATTCATGTATATCCGGTAATTACGACAAATATTCTGTCCCAAATACTCATGGATTTTCAATGGTTACGATTAAAATTGACTAACATTAGGACCGATTAAGCCACAAAATTGCTTGCCCTTGCGACATATTCTGTCACAAGGTGACTACAATTTGCAGATCATGGTCATCCCTATATTTTAATCGTGCCCACCCAAAAGGTGCTCATAGTATACAATATACACATTCCTATTTTTCATAAATCAAATGTACTTCAGAAAATATAAATAGAGCAATAGTCAAACTCAAAATCAATGTTAATACTTAAGATCGGAAGATACATAAATATATCATAATAGTTCAAATCCATTGTAAAGTTACAATAAAAATCCAACTGCAAGCTGCAAAGTTACCATGTGGCTGCTAGTTTACATACACCAAAAGACCAAAAGCTGCTATTCAAAACATAGCTATCTAAATCCTCCGAATACCATAAACCAAAAACTGCGTGATATCAAAAACTAGCAGGCAGCTTCATCCTCCTAAAACATATACCAAAAGGCAGCATAATCTTCCTAAAATCTATACCAAAAGGCAGCTTAATTAAACATATACCAAAAGCAAGCTGCATAATTAGTGCTATACCACTAGCTTAAATACCATCAGGCCTATACCATTAGCTTAAATACCATCAGGCTGCTTAATCACCCCTGATGTGAATACCACCATCTCGTCGTCTACCCGCGGGAGGAGAGGGAGGAGCCCGAGGATCATCATCACTGTCCGAACTTGACTGATGGTTGGCCACCATCTTGCCCTGCAAATGTGAACAAATTAAAAACGCTCAAGTATTTAAGAAAACACTTTATACAGCTAAAAACTATGATGCAAGTAGTGAAATTAAGAATTAGCATTTTACTGTTAAGGATCAGGATACCTTGTCTTTGCTGGTCGGACGAGGACGTGCACTGATTTCAGCCAACACCGACACCATCACTTGTACAAGCTCCCTCATAGTTCGCATGCTAAGAGGGTGGTCCGGTGGTAGGTCGGTCACTCCATCTACAACTGACTCAGCTAGAGTCCTAACTTGCTGTGGTCTGAGGTTAAACTGATCTGGATGTGCACTAGCATAAGCAACTGTGCGATCCACCGCTTGCAGCACAAGATCATCCGCCAGGTAATCAATGACAGACCTGCCCTCATCATCCACGCGTCTGCGACGCCTCCTACTAGATGTTGGAGGAAGAGCTGCAAATGTAAACATGAAGGTAATATTAATTTCATGAAATGAATGTTAGCGAATGAAATGAATATTAAAAGAAATACATACGTATGAGGTCAGAGGCTCTCATGCGTGGGACACCAATTATCCTATTTTTTCGAACACCAGCAGCCTCCGCCCATGTATCAATTGATGCCTGATTAGGGTCTATATTCCGAGTGTTGCACAAGGCGAGATATTTATCCTGTATATAATTAAAATCAAGCATCTTTTTACATTCAGAGAAAAAAACCTAAAAAATTAACTAATGAAAGTAAGAGTTAGCAAAGTGATTTTAATGTATGAAAACAGTCCATATATTCATTCGAATATGAAATGCACAACCTTAATGTCATACACAAATCTTCGTAAATGCAGAATATTAAAGTTCATACTGAACATTAAGGCTGTAACTCGTAAACATTAAGTCTAAAAATTCCTAATTTTGGGTTTCAAAAACTAAGACTGATTTGATAATATTAGCAGTACACTATACCTGATAGTTAAATAATTTTTACATGATTACTACTTAATCAAGAATTTAAGATCACATACTTACAGTTAACAGGTACTTGAAAATTGAAATTGACTAAAATTTGTCAACATTTTTTCTTTATATTTAATCAGCGTTTTGACCATGCAAGCTAGGTTAAGCCTTTCTTAACCTTCTTAATTAGCGTAAATGCAGAATATTTAATTACCACAACATCGCGAACAGCTTGCAATGTTAATTCATTGTTGCCCATCTTGGTGTGCATACGGATATAAAGATCATATCTTGCAGGCTCCATTCCTTCTTTGTCGCGTATATCCTATCAAATGCAAATTAATAAGGTATGTCAAAACCAATAACAAAAAAATCAGTTTCGTAAGTAGAGGAACCTGCTAACTAGTTAACAAGCATATACCCAAGCACGACGCTGATAGGAAATAGCACCGGAAGTGTGGGGATTGTTCTGATGTTGTCTTGCTGCTCGAGCCGCATCTGACCTCCTCTGAAACTCAGGCGAAGCCCAATGTCGACAAAATGCTTCCCATACATCCTCCGAGAGATAACATCACACCCACCAACAACACTCTTCCCACTACTACCGCCACCAGCAATTCCCCCATCAGCATTTGTACCTTTACCAAAACCTCCACCACCACTAGCACCACTACTCCCATCACCAACATTACCACCTTTACCTACACCTAACCTTCTATCACCAATACTACCGCCACCAGCAATTCTTCCACCACCAAACGGACCAGCACCTCTACCAACACCTCTACCAACTCCTACACCACCACTTGCACCATTACTCCCCTTATCAACATTAACACCTCTCCCAACACCAAACCTCCTTTCACCACTACTATGACCACCGATGGTCCTTCCACTACCAGCAATTCCCCCATTAGCATTAGCACCTCTACCAAAACCTCCACCACCACTAGCATCACTACTCCCCTCCCTAGCATTATCAACACCTGACCTACCTCCACTCCTGCCTTCAACACCCCTACCGCGAAGACTAACACTCCTACCCCCACCACTCCTACCTCTATTACTAGAACATTAACACCAAGTTTACTAGATATTACAACATTAATAATCTACTCAATATCATCATAACCATCATCTTCACTTACATTATCACTTCTTCTTCTTCTTCACTTTCAACATCATCTTCCGCCTCTTCTTGATTTGATTCCAAGACCATTCGATTTTCATATTGAGTAAAATCAATAAATAAGTTAATGGAGGGGAGTTCCACCGGCCTATCCTTAAGTGGTTCTTCTTGAATAACATCCTCGTTGTAGGTATAAGTAGTTTCATCTAGTGGACGGCTTCTTGTTGCAATAACCGTGTGCATTTTGCTTCTCAAATTCTTCACAATAGGGGCATAATAGACTTGAGTTGCTTGACTTGCTAAAATAAAAACATCATTCCCTCTTAGCTTTGATGTGATATCAATTGTGACAATTTTATTTTTGTCAACCTTTATGCCCCTTCTATTGTCAAACCAATGACACTTAAATAACACCACTTGATTCCCTCCTTCATAAAGAAGTACAAGAATATATTCCAAGCGTCCATAATAGTTACTTATCGTGTCATCATAGCAACTTCCTTTTACAAGTACTCCCACTACAAGGAATATGGCCTGTTGCAACACCGAAAAAGTGTATCATTAGGCTCCAAAAGTGTTACAATACATGTTTATGCAACACTTTTGCTAAAACTCGGTGTTGCATTTGCCGGCGTGGCAACAGCCTTCTGTAGCAACACTTTTTGTGTTTATTGCAACGCTTTTCAAAGTATTACAAAAAGAGTTTGGTGTAGTTTGTTGTAACACTTTTGCATGTTTTAGCAACATTTTGAATATGTTACAACAGACGAATGCAACACTTTTTTGCAACATTAATTGACTTAAAAATGTTATAAAGTGAGTTTATTGCAATATATTTTTGCAACATTATTATGCATTTTGCAATACTTTTGGTTTTTATGCAACATTTTGGAACCTTTTACAATACTTTTTGATATTTTTGTAACATTTCTCTGCAACATTTTAATTACTATTGTAATACTTTTAAATTTTATTGGCAACACTTATTTGCAACATTTTTATTAGTTCACATTGCAATGTCCTGTTTGAAATTTCAATATCAATGCATGAAAGCATATACCAAACCAGAAATGACATTTCATTAATGTCCAACCAAACCAGAAATGACATTTCATTAATGTCCAACAAACACGTCAATAATGAAGGCTAAACATTAAACGCATAGTCTAAAGTTGAAACACACAAGTCGACTTACACCAAAAGTACGTCACTCTGCATAGTCTAAATAGTTAATGTTACTACACCAAAAGTACGCATTTAGAAAGCAATACTTATGCACTGATCGTCAATCATCATTTTCGTCGTCGACCTCGTGAGCATTGTCATCTGATCATCCTGCTCTCCTGATCACTGCCTTCTCACTTTCGTCACCAGATGCAAGACATAACTCTTTGACATCAAGGTACTTCAAATCTGGATTGATTTCTCGCAATTTTGCTACTACCTTAGACATTTTCTCACACACCCTTTTATCTACCATCTCCTGCATTTCAGCCATGATTTCCTCCCTTAAGCACCTATAGCAGCAACTTAAGTTAATGTCATAATATCTCATCAATATAACTGTGTTTCTCTATTTCCTAAGCCTATGATGCTACTAATTAACAAGCTGCTGTAAAATTCCAACCTCTGCTAGTGTAAACATTAATAAAGATGAGGTTTAAATGTTTGATTACCAGAGAGCCCAAGCATGTAGACAGATATACTCTGATAAGTTTTTACTCAAATCTACTAGTTTCCGCTTATCAAATTTCAACTGCAACAGGAAGAACACAAACTGGTTAGCAAAAAAAGAGAACAACTCAAACTAGTTAATACATAAAAAGTGGTACAAGTATTATTGTTGACTCGCATATCAACACTACTTTTGAATTTATATTGATAAATTTAACAAGTTCATACATAAAAAGTGGTACTTATTTCATACGTAAATTCATTTGCATGCACATTCAGAGCATCTAAACCCACTGCTCACAAATAAAATAAAAACAGTTGATAAAATAAAAACATCTCTGTTTCAGCAGCAAACACGTAAGTTATATACGCTTTCCAGAAGACGAGAACCAAGTATTCGAGATTTCAGGATTTTTAATGAAATTTTCACTTAATCCACCATTTACTCGAGCACATCTAAATATCAGTGTTTTATCTTTATGTAGCTGGGGTATAAATTACGCAAAAACTTTTTACAGTTAGTGATCTTTATAGCCAATTCTGCTAGCTTAAAGTAGTGACATAAGATATATTCAATAAACGAAATAAATAATACTTACTGCATTATCACCTCCACGCCAGCTATCTGAATCAGAAAGATCATCCAGAAAGCCATTTTCGTATCCTGAAGAGCACTGACCAGAATTGACACATTGTTGTTGCTCAGGAGAACTTTGAAGAGCCTACAAGATATAACAAGTGTATGAGCATTAAAAGAATTTCTCTTGGTGAAAGAGGAGATTTTATATGGATTCGGAAATGAATTCAGATGTCACATATCCTCAATAATATGACATAATATAGGTACGCAGTCCAAGCACACATACTCGAAGGTGGTGCTTTAAGCAAATGGTATGTTAGCTTTACAAGTAGACGTATTTAGTAGTTTAAGCTTGCATACAAGAATAAGTACTCAATCAATCATGTAGTTGATATTTAATCCGCTTGAAACATTATAAACAAAGAGCATAATAAATTAAAAAACAACTACACACATGCAATTTAACACCTATATACACAAGATTTGGTTCTTAATATAATAAACATAAAGTTTTGAAAATGAAGTTTTTTAACAAAATATTGGAGACTTAAATAACAATACTCAAGGCCAACAAAGATAATATATGCTACAACACCCATGTAACTAGCACGATCGACAACAGAACAATTTCAGCAACTAGGTTAGGCAAGCCAAGCAGTAGCAAGTACGAAGTCATCATTGGAACCTTTTTGTGTTGAAATTGATAGATGGAGCCCAAAAAGTTAATAAAAGAAGCTGAGAATTGCACAAGGGCGCGGAGTATAGAAATTAAAAAGTTACTAAGTTGGAAACGGCACCAAAAAAAAATCTAAGGTTACTAGATGATATATCATATATCTCTGTACTATATTATAATAGGTGAGACATTCAAAGTTTGGTCTTCATTGGGTACCATACTTTGTATTTTTACCTAATTACCCTACCACAATTTTTTATAGTTATTACTTAAGTATCCATATTTAATATTTTATAGTACTACTTAATACTCTTACTTAATTATTTATAATTCTTAATAACTAATCAATGTTATTTTTCATGTAAAACATGTTACCTTTAATAATTAATCATTTTTTTTAATTTTTAAATAGTAATAAATAACCGAGTACCTTTTTTAGCTAAAACGTTATCATCTTCTCTATATTTTATAACTAAAATTCCTCATTTTCTAAAAATATAACGTTCAACATATATGTAACTATTCTCAAATCATATAATTAAAAAAATTAAATCTACAAAATTCATGTCTTAAAAAAATTAATTCAAATTAGAGGAAAAAAAATTTGTGCTTTGCACAGATTTTAAGCTAGTCATGTACCATATGTATTTTATTTTATTTTATATATTTAATGTAATTCGGTAATTACGATTATTTCGGTAAAGAAATCGATATAATCAAAAAACCGAATCACAACAAATCTTGTAAATGAATTAAAACAGAGATATTTAACCGAACTATTTTGGTTATTTCAGTTCGGTATTCGATTAAACAAACCGAATGCTCAATCCTAAATATTATCTTCAACAACATGTGACAAGGCTTCACACTTGTACACATGGATGATAATTTGTCCATATTCGTTCCCATCTGATTGAATCTTATCGGACTCAAAGTTTTGTATTTTTATACGGATTTGGGTTGTCTCCTGGTCGAACCGAACCAGATCCCAACTCAAAAATCGAACCAAAACCGTAACTGATCCGAAACCTATATATAGTGTGCATATAATTTTTTTTATATTATTAATACTTTAGTATCCTAATTTGATTTCATAAACGTATACCATATCATTTTGTAATACTCATTCAACTTAAGTCTATAAGTACTATTAGTTTTTGTTATTGTACCATTGCAGTACTATTGTTCTGATCGTTATTCGTACGAATTGAAATGAGAATTTTTGCAACTTTGAAATGGGATTGTCTGACATTTAATCAGCTGAATTGTTTAGTTGATAAATAATTGTTTATATAAATTATGACCAAATTAAGATCTAAACCGAACTCAAATCCAACGGATTGATTTTAGATATCGGCATTCAGATTTTAAAATGGGGTCCACGTCCAACATATTTGCTTTGTTCCGCATCTAATTGTTTATAAAATCCAAACCAACCAACTCATCTACCATCACTAGTTGGAAGACATTTATACTTCATGTAGGGCAGATGAATAATATATCAATGCTTGCATTACATTATTTCAATTATCTTGGTAAGACACAATAAATGTAGGACATTCATCATTTTTGAGATTTTTTTTAATATACAAGTAGGATTCAGAATGTAAATATTAATTTTCCCGAAAAATCATGAATCGTGGGCATGCGAAAATGAAATTGTCAAAAATTATCAAAAGAATATCGTTTTATATTGCAAATTATGCGAAACTAGTAAATTTTTTTAAGGGTACTATTGTGGAATAAAAACTAGGTTACAAATTGTATTTAATGCTAGGATTAGGGAGCTTCATGCTTTAATGGTTGTTTCCGTGTTCGGGACTAATCGGTCCTCACAGAGTGCCTACGTATCCCGTATTGAGAATCAAGCCAAAACGTAGTTCTAGGTGATGGTGCCCTCGGGGCTATGGCGGCGAGGGCTCACCTAGGACGCAGTGGCTTGTATATCCTTATTCGAGGATTAAGCCTAAAACGTAAGTGACCTATTGAGCTCTGCCCAAAAAACGTTCTTCTGAGAATGAAGGGTCAGGCCCTTATATAGGCTGAGAAGCCTTAGAATTATGGTAGGAGTAGGTGACTTGGTGGGCAAGTCAGCATTGAGGAAGGTTCTAGACTCCTACCTTGTAGGAGTCTGTTTCCTTGTATGACTGTGTGCCTTGGAGGCTACTCCTTGAAGAGATAAGGTCCTTATCTAACTCTTATTTGCAAGCTGTTAATTAGCCCAAAATATTAATTATGAAATTAATATTGTAAATAGGGTTTGGGCCCACCTGGTGGGCCCCACGTTTGGACCATTCCGGGTCTAATTAATGCCACATTAAATGTGTCTTTAGGGCTTAATTTTAGCCCATATCATTTGCCCCCCAACTTCTAGGAAAACTGATCAGGTTTTCCTTGAAGTTATAGCGGCCTTACATGAGACTTGGGTCAGGGTTTATTGCTCTTACATGAGTATTTTCAACTTATCATCTTAATGTAAAGCGTGGAGCGACCGACGCATTTACGACGATGTTGAATGACACTAAGCGGTGTTAAATGGCACCAGGCAGCGCTAATCAGCCTTGAACAATGCTTAAACAGTGTTTAAACAACGCTGAATGGCGTAAAACGGCACTAACGGCACTAATCGGCGCTAAACGGTGCTAATCGGCACTAATATGTGCTTAAACGGCACTAAACTGTGCTAATCGGCGCTAGCGGGGGTCCGGGGGCGGCAGCCCCCGGGCGGGGTCCAAGGAGCGGCAGCCCCTGGCGGGGTCCAAGGGGCAGAGCCCCTGGCTGGGAAATTTTTTATTTCTGAAGACTAGTACTATTCAGAAATTATCGTTTCAGCTCGAAATTTTGCAAACCCGAGCTCAAATTCGAGCTCAAACTGCCTCAAGGTCGCATACATTTTTCTTACTTTCTAAGTCATTTTCGACCTGGAAATTTCGAGCAGAAATTAGTTCATTTTCGAGCTCAAAAATGAACTCAAACGGGGGCCAAGTCGTGGCTTCTTTTCAGGATTTTCAGTGTTTTTCCGACCTCGAATGGACGAGCTCAGATGGTGTTGAAATGACCTCAAATTGGGAGTGAGGTCGCGAGAAATTTCTATTCTCTCTAGTTCATTTTCGACTAGGATGCAACGAGCTCAACGTAAGCTTTTTCTATGCCCAGGTCGCACGTTACGAGCCCTATTCGTAGTTCAACTACGATTTCAAACGTACGACCTCACTTCATGATCTAACGACCTCAAATGAGACATTGGTCGTGCTTGACGACTTCATTTCACTGTCGATATTCGACCAGGATTGCACGACTTCGACCCAAGGTTATCTCGACTTCATTCTGGGCTTTAGTTTACACCTAGGTCGCACATTTTCGTATTCACTTTTAGTTCAAGTACGAGCTCGATGCTTCGACTTGGAATCAATATAACCACGACCTCATCTCTTAGGTCGTTTACGACCTCAAATGGGAGTGAGGTCGCTCACATGACTTGAGATTGCTAGTTCTTTTTCGAGCAGATTCGCACGAGCTTATCTTATCACATTTACGACCTCAACCCAGGGTTTTAATCGACTTCTTGGTCGTTTGAACGAGTTCGAAAACATGCTGCAAAACTAGGTCGTTGGTCTCGACCTCAGACAACTTCGTTTGGGACCGTTTTTTTTTTTTTTTTTTTTGGCCTTTCCTCTGTTTCGGGCCTTAGACTCATCAGAGTTTAGGGCCTTTCCTCGTGAACCCAATCGCATATTTGGGCTCTTCATCTTGAAGTCCTAATTGATTTTGACTTGGGCCTTAACAGGCCTTGTTACTCAAGTCCAACTAAAAGTTGGTTAGGCTTTTTCGCCATTCATTTTTGTCTGGACCTTATCAGGCCTTTAGTTTGGGCTTGATCCAAGATGGGCCTACATAATTTATTAAGCCTACTATCACTTGTTCCTTCATTCTTGAGTCATTTGCTTGACTTGGGCTTTGTAGAGCCTTTAGGCCACTTTTAATCATTTCAGCCTTTTGGGATTTCTACAGAAATTTGATTGGGCCATGTTAGGCCTTGATTGCGTCATGGTGTTTAGCCTTTAAGACTAAACCTAATTAATTTCCGGCCTTTTGTTCGACGTGGGCCTCACATTTCAACTGTTTTTCGACCTCATCCGTAGGTTATTAACGACCTCAAGGTTTCGTCCACACAGGGATGTAGATCGTCGTGTTTTACCTTACCTAGGACTTGGAATTAGCACTAATTCGACTTTAAAATTTTAAGTACTCCTTTCGGGAGTTTATCCTGTTGGACATGACCCGTTTGGGGTTTGGGCCTAGCCAGCATGGGCCTTGATTGAACTAGGCCTAACCTGGCCTAAATTCATTGCCTCGCTTTGAGCTTAGAGTTTTCTGGGCCCAATCTTCATTTATTGAAAATTTTCTGGGTTCGATCTTCATCCCTTGATGATTTCTTGAAGACTTGAAGAACTTCTGGGATTAAAATGGCTGATCATGCTTCCCAACATCCATGATGATGCACTAAGATTTCATAGAAATCATACTGGTCTTTTTCGAGACTTGGGATCTTATTTCGGCTTCAAGCCTTACATTGAGCATATCGAATGATGGGGTTTGGACTGAATGTATTAGGTTCATGGGGTTTCAACCCTTTAGTCCATTTCGGATAATTCAATTTGCAACCTCAGCTTGCCCATCTGCTTGAGGATGGGTAACAGAAGTGAAACGCGATTGGATATCATTCTCTTCACAATACTTCTTGAACTCATCATTGTTAAACTGAGTTCCATTGTCCGTAACCAAGATTCGTGGAATTTCACATCTGCATATTACACTTTTCCAGAAGTGCATTACTTGTTTGGTGGTTATCTTGGCTGAAGGTTTAGCCTCAATCCACTTGGTGAAGCAGTCAATTGCTGTTAGGAATAATTCATAAGTTGTGATGTTAAGAATAGAATTTACACATTATACTTCTTGTAATCCTGATCTTATAAAAGATTTAGCACTGTATATAGGATTTATGTGTAAGACAGTTATCTGTATAGTTTAGTCAGGAATGAACAGTGTATCGGAGACTACATGTCAGGAACAGAGAGCAAATCCTGATGATGGTCCAATACTGATGGTTGATCAGATACTGATGCAGTGTGCAGATCCTGATATCAGTTTTGTTACTGATGATGTTATTATGGATGCTACAGAAACTGGCAAGTGCTATAAAACAGGATCGTTGTTTGAAGAACAAGCAAGAAGATATTATGAAGGAAAGAGTTTTCTATTGATGAAAACTATCGACTAGAAGGCAGAACATTGTCATGTATAGATTATATCTTTCTGTTATTAGTTGATAGGTAGCATTATAAATACTCTCTCTATATCATTGTAAAAAGAGTCGAACAAGTGTGTTAAGCAAGTGTGCGTAGCTCTGTATAAGGTTTGTATTCGAGAGTTCGAAACAAACAGAGAGAGAGATTTGTATTGTCAGCAGCTGCTAAAGGTATTGTACACCTTTGGTAGAGTTTGTATTTGATCTTATTAATACAAACAGAGTTTGATTCATTCGTTTATTCTTGTTCATATAATCAAGCAAAAATCAGACACGATTATATAACTTGTATTCAACCCCCCCTTCTACAAGTTATTCGAGTTAACAATTGGTATCAGAGCAGGTTGATTTCGAATAATCATAAAGATCTGCAATCATGTCTGGTTACAAGGATGGGAATACTAAAATTCCTATGCTCAAGAGAAATGAATATACTCTATGGGAAGTAAAGATGTTGCATCATCTGGAAGCAACAGATCCTGATTATCTTAACAGAATCAGAGATGGACCTTTTGTTCCAACAAAGGTCGTTGGACAAGCAACTGTTGATGGTGTGGTTGTTCCAGAACATACAGCAGAGAAGCCAAAATCTGAATGGTCAGATAAGGACAAGGAGAATGTTCTTAAAGATGCTAAAGTGAGAAACATATTATTCAATAGTCTTGATTCTGTTCTCACTAACTATGTTCTCTCTTGTAAAACTGCTAAGGATATATGGGACAATCTTAAGGTTCACTGTGAAGGAACTAAGCCTGTCAGGAAGAATATGAGGACATTACTTATACAACAGTATGAGTACTTTGAATCCAAGTCTGGTGAGTCACTTACTGATACCTTTGATAGGTTTACAAAACTCATCAATGAGATGGCCATGCATGGTAAATATTATGACTTGGAGGATATGAATACAAAGTTCATGAAAGCTTTGCCTGATTTCTACAATGAGAAGATATCTGCGATTGAGGAAGCTAATGATTTAGATGAGATTTCATTAGAGGCAGTATATGGAAAATTGAGAGCTTATGAACTTGACAAGCAGCAGAAGAAGAGCAGGAGTGAAGGAAAGATGAAGACTATTGCACTTACTGCTCAATCTGAAGTTAAGAAGCTTCCTGAAGAACAGCATGAAGAGATTGCTGTAAAGAATTCAAGGAAGAAGAAAAGCAAAGAAAGTTCTGAGTCAGAGACTACTGATATGGACTCTGACAACAATGATTCTGAATCTGAGATGCAGGAACTCTTTGCTATGTTTGCTAAAGCTTTCAAGAAAGGAAGATTCAATAGGAGAAGATTTAGCAAAGGACCTTTTCAAAAGAAGAAGGAGAAGAAGAGTGACAAAAGCAAAAGTACAATTGTCAAGCTTGATAAGGCCAAGATCAAGTGCTTTAACTGCAGCGAGCTTGGACACTTTGCTAGTGAGTGTAAGAAGCCTAGGAATTCAGGAAAGGGTAATGCACTTATGGTCACACAGAAGGATTGGGCTGATTCTAGTGACTCTGAAGATGAATTGGATTATGACAACATTGCATTGATGGCCAATAGTTCAGACAAACCTGGATCTCCAAAGAAAACTTCTCCATCCTCTGTTAAGGTATCACTTCACTCTCTTGATTCATTTGATAGCTTAAATTCTGATGAAATTAGATCTATCCATGCTGAGTTTAAGAATCTTATGACTAATTTTAGAATTCTTACTTGTGAAAGAGATGAACTTAAGGTTAAGAATGATAAATTAGTTGATAGAAATAATTTTCTTGAGTCTGAATTAATTCAAATGGAAGAATACAGGTTAAGTTCTGATAAAGCTAAGCATGATTATAGTGTTATTCTTGAGGCTTATGACTATGTCAGAAAAGAACTAGAAGAAGAGAGAGATGTGATTAAGACCATTAAAATTCCAGTAAGAAGACTATAGAAATCTTTGAAAGTAGAATTCGTGGTAAGGTTAATGGTTTAGGTTTTGATAAGGCTAGACAAGAAGAAAAAGTAGCTATTGTCAATGATGATAGTAAGGTAGAAGCTAACACATCCAAATCTGAAGGTAAGAAAAGTGTTTCTGAACCTAATCATGTTAAATTTGTTGATTCAAAAGGTACCCTTGTTGTACACAAAAGGATTAACAATAGTAATTCAGATGAGAAAGTGTTAGAGAAACCTAAGAATGTAAACATAGGGTTTCTGTCTAAGTCTCAGTTGAAACAGAGATTAGATGGTCTTTCAGAGTCTAGCAAGATCAAAAGAAATAGGAATGGAAAAGAAGGTATTAACAAAGAGAATAATTACAAGAATGTACCTGATGCACCTAGGAAAAAATGCTATAAGTGTGGAAATCATAATCATTTGGCCCTAGACTGCAATCAAAAACCTTCTTGGAAAACTGAGTCCAGATTCCCCAAGACTCAGAAAATTCAATACCAACCACAAAAAGCTTGTTATCATTGTGGTAGTTTACTTCATTCCATTTACATGTGTAGAGAATATCATGAACTATATTATGACTATTATTCTTTGAAATTTGAAACTCCTAGTCACAAACAGTTTGTGAAATCAGAGTCTAAAGTTGACTCTGCAACAGGTAAAATAAAAGTAAAATCTTTAAAGCCTGTTGTCTCTAAATCTAGTAAGAAAGGATCCAATCAAAGTTGGGTCCTAAAAAATTCTAACTAGTTACTTTTTGTTTGCAGGGCACAGGAAAGAAGCATTCAATTATCTTGGACAGTGGATGCTCTGGACATATGACTGGAAAGAAGTCCCTGCTTACAAAGTTTGAGAGGAAAGCTGGCCCAGTAATATCTTTTGGAGATGGCAACAAAGGAGAAACTCTGGGATATGGCTCAATTGTTTTTGGGAATGTCATCATAGAAAATGTAGCACTGGTTGAAGGCTTGAAACATACTCTTTTAAGCATAAGTCAACTGGGTGATGAAGGTTACAAATCAATCTTTGACAGAGAAGGATGCAAAATCTTGAATATGCAGAATGGAGACATTGTTCTAACTGGTCAAAGATATGGTAACATATATGAAGCCAGCTTAAGTGATACATCTAAAGGAATTGTTAGATGTCTCTACAGTAAAGCAACAAGTGATGAAAGCTGGAATTGGCACAAGAAGCTCTCACATCTTAATTTCAAGAAGCTTAATCAACTTGTTAAGCACAATTTGGTGAGAGGCCTACCACAGGCAAATTTTGTGCAAGATGGACTTTGTGATGCATGTCAGCTTGGAAAGCAAAGAAGAACCACTTTCAAGAGCAAGACTGAAAATTCAATTACTGAACCATTTCACATGCTACATCTTGATCTGTTTGGTCCAGTAAACATTATGTCTATCAGTAAGAAAAGATATGCTCTAATTATGGTGGATGATTTCACAAGGTTCACATGGGTGTTCTTTCTACACAAGAAGGATGAAGCTCCTCAGCATATCATTGAACTCATCAAGAATATTCATAATAACTCTGAGTATAAAGTCAAGGTACTTATAAGTGACAATGGTACAGAATTCAAGAATTCTACAATGGAGGGGTTTTGTGCAGATAATGGATTTACTCAACAGTTTTCTGCACCTGGTACACCTCAGCAGAATGGTGTAGTGGAAAGAAAGAACAGGACTCTCATAGAGGCAGCAAGAACCATGCTTGCAGATGCAAAACTTCCAACCTACTTTTGGGCAGAAGCTATTAACACTGCATGTTTCACTCAAAATTGTACCTTGGTAAATAGTCATGGAAAAACTCCCTATGAGATGATTAAAGGAAAGAAACCAAGTGTGAAATACTTTCACATCTTTGGATGCAAATGCTATGTCCTAAAAATTCATCCAGAACATCTTGGAAAATTTGAAGCCAAATCGGATGAAGCAATTTTTCTAGGATATTCAGCATCTAAGGCCTTCAAAGTTTATAATCTCAGAACTCACATTGTTATGGAATCAATTCATGTTGCATTTGATGATAAGAAATTTGGAATTTTGCAAACTGATGAAAGCCATGACAAATTGGAATTTGAAAATCTGAAGATTTCTGAGATACTCTCAAGTGATGATGAAGGTTCTCCTGAAGAAATTTCTATTGCTTCTCAAAGGAGTGCTACTGTTGAGGGGGAGCAAATAAATCAAAGAGAACACAGTGATCATCAGGAGCAGACTAGTCTTTCAGAGTCTATTCCATCAGGAATTGACGTTTCAGAGTCTACTCCATCAGGAACTGACCTTTCAGAATCTACTGAGGAAAGATCAGTAACTAGCAGCCATATGGAATCTACTGATTCTATTGATCAAAGGAGAGTTTTTGAAGGTAGAGAGAATTCTTTTACAAGAGATACCACTAACTTAGGGGGAGAGACTAGCAGAGTTAATCTACCACCTGTTAGAAAATGGACAAAGGATCATACTGAAGATTTGATAATTGGTGATCCAAATAGTGGTGTTCGAACTAGAAGATCAATTCAAAATGAATGCTTGTATAGTTGCTTTCTCTCAAAGAATGAACCTAAGAAGGTTGAAGAAGCCTTACAGGATCCTGATTGGGTAATTGCAATGCAGGAGGAGTTAAATGAGTTTGAGAGAAACAAAGTCTGGAAACTAGTACCAAGACCTAAAGATAGATCTATTGTTGGTGCAAGATGGGTTTTCAGAAACAAGCTAGATGAATCTGGTATGATTGTAAGAAACAAAGCAAGACTGGTGGCCAAGGGTTATTCTCAGGAAGAAGGCATTGATTATGATGAGACCTTTGCACCTGTAGCAAGATTGGAAGCAATCAGAATGTTTCTTGCATTTGCAGCTCATTCAAAATTCAAGGTATACCAGATGGATGTAAAGAGTGCTTTTCTAAATGGCAAACTTGATGAGGAAGTGTATGTGGAACAGCCACCTAGATTTGTTGATCCAAAGTTTCCAAATCATGTCTACAAACTTGACAAGGCACTCTATGGACTAAAGCAGGCACCAAGAGCATGGTATGAGACTTTGTCTAAATTTCTTCTTGAAAATGGCTTCACAAGAGGTACAATTGACAAAACTCTATTTTTTAGAAAGATAAAAGGTGAATTGCTTTTAGTTCAAGTTTATGTTGATGATATTATTTTTGGTTCTGCTAATGAAAATTTGTGTGCTAAGTTTAGCAAGCTTATGCAGTCTAAGTATCAGATGAGCATGATGGGTGAATTAAATTATTTCTTAGGCTTGCAGGTCAAACAGACTGAGACTGGTATTTTCATTAATCAGTCAAAGTATATCAAAGATCTTTTAAAAAGGTTTGACTTTCAAGACTGTGCAGTTGCAAAAACACCCATGGCAACAGCCACTAAACTAGACTCTGATCCTAAAGGAAAGAGTGTGGATAATACTAGTTATAGAGGCATGATAGGCTCATTGTTATATCTAACTGCAAGTAGGCCAGATATAATGTTTTCTACCTGTTTATGTGCTAGATTCCAAAGTGATCCTAAGGAATCTCATTTAATTGCTGTGAAGAGAATTTTTAGATATCTCAAAGGAACTCCAAATCTTGGTTTGTGGTATCCTAGAGAATCTGATTTCTTTCTAATTGGCTATTCAGACTCTGATTATGCAGGGTGTAAGATAGACAGGAAAAGCACTACAGGTACATGTCAATTCTTGGGAAATAGATTGATTTCTTGGGCAAGCAAGAAGCAACAATCTGTTTCAACCTCAACTGCAGAAGCTAAGTACATAGCAGCAGGTAGTTGTTGTGCACAGCTCCTTTGGATAAGAAATCAGTTGATGGATTATGGTATGACACTTAGTAATATTCCTATGTTTTGTGATAATACTAGTGCTATTAAAATTGCAGAAAATCCAGTTCAACATTCAAGGACTAAGCACATTGATGTCAGGTATCATTTTATTAGAGAACATATTGAGAATGGTACTGTGGAACTTCATTTTGTTCCTACTGACAAACAGCTTGCAGATATTCTAACTAAACCACTTGATGAGACTACATTCAGTAGATTAGTAAGTGAGTTAGGAATGTTAAATTTTTAGATCTTTAACATCTGCAAAAGTAGCAAGGTATGTTGTTCTTAGCTTATAGACTTGATAATCCTGCCAGGATCTATAATTGATAGTTAAATCCTTAAGCTATAACACATTGCCTTGATAAATTTCAGTATGATAGACTTGTTAATAATCATCAGGATTAGATTTGTCATCAGGATGCTGACATCATCAGTATTGTGTCAGTATCAGGATTATGAAAATTGTTTCAGATCCTGACGTTTACTTTGTGTAGTAATCTGATTTTGTGATGTGTTAAGTCTATGCTAGCAAGTTTTAATATTTGCATACTGATAATTTATACATCATTCAATAATCAAAAGACAAGCAGATAACAAGAAATTGTATTTTCATTAATAAAAATCATTACATGGAAATGAAATACAACTTCTTTTTGTCTAAATTTCTACTGATAATTCTATACTTGTCTATTGATATGAACTCTGAGGTACAGGACAAGGAGCATCTCAAGAAATTCATCAAGGGATGAACAGCCTCATTTGCTCTTAGATTCCTTGTCTGGGCGACTTGAATGAGAGCAGCTAACTTAAATGTATAGCATCCCCATCAAGATCAACCTCAGACTCTCGGCCAAATTCTTCATCCTCAAGTTTTGAGGAGGTTAGGTAAAGATTGTATCCAACAGATGGATGTTCTAGGAGAAACCTCTGGATATTTTCGAAAACCAATCCATTCATGATTAGTTCGATGAGAAGAGTTGTCTGTTCAAAGAGATGATCAAGAACAGGATGTTCATCGATCGAGAAAAATCTGAAAAATGGGTTTGAAGGGAATTTTGGTTTGAGAAGCATTGTTGAGAAGAAAAGAAATTGAAAGGATTATGGAGAATGGCATAAGGCGTCTGGTTCTTTTAAAGAAAGACGTGAGAAGCTGAACAGTCACTTGGAAGTTTTAATGAAGTCAAATGCTAATTATTGCATGTGACTGTGTTTCTTGTTTTCAAGAAATATTGAATATATCTAACCAATTGATTTTCTGTTCAGATTATTTGTTTATTTCTTTTTCAGATAAAAGAAAAATGCCACGTGGAAACTCCATATTAAGTCTCTGATGATATTGATCAGGATTTCATGTGTGACCATCAGGATTTGAGAATTATTATCGCATTATGTTTTGTGATTATTTTTATGAGAGGTCAACAGGAAAAGGAAGTTGATCAATATTGATTATTTATACCCTGATTTATTTCATGAAAATCAATTTTGGATTTTATTTTCCAAAAATCGTGGGTAACCGCATTTTTCAGGGACTGACACCTGTCAATCTACGTGTCAACGTGGGATAGTGGTCTGAAAGAATTGTGAAATATATTTGTTTTGAAACTCTAATCGTGTAATTGCTTTCTTTAATTTCACATTCTCTAAATCAAAAACACTCTTGAGTTTTCAAAATCACTAATCCATTTCAAGAATTTTTCAAGTTCTTTTCAGATTAAAAATGGCAGCTCAGAGAAGATTACCTAAATCAGTAGCCTTCAAGTTTGGTGACTTTGATTTTATGACAAACAATCATGTTGCAGCTATCACCAACAAGGAAGGAGTGTCATCTGATTTTCATCCAATCATGGACTTTCTGGCGTATGGACCATTAAGTTATGCATTGACAGCATCTCCACAAATTAATCAAGTAGCTGTTTCACAAGCTTGGGAGAATGCTGAGGTAATTAATTCTACTCAGAGTCAATCAGGTAAGATTGTTCTACATTAAGGACAAGATTCATTTGACATTACTGAATCTGTTGTTAATTCAGTACTTTGCTTACCTGTTATTGATAGTTATGAAAATGTACCATCTGATGATAATATAAGAACTATGTTGTCTGAATTAGGTTATAGTGGACCTCTAGATAACATGAGCCAGTTGAATAGGTCTTTTCTTAGAAAGGAATGGTCTTTTTACTTTGATCAAATTGCTAAATGTTTTACTGGCAAATGTAGTTCTTTTCAGCAAATTACTTCTGTTACATCACATATTGGTTATAGTTTGCTTTATGACAGAGTAATTAACATTGGTCATATTATCTTAAGTCAGATGAGTATCAAACTTGGGTCAAGAGATCAAAACAGGAAAATGGTTTATTATCATAGATTTATGCAAATGTTTGTTAACCATTTCATTCCTGATGTTGAAGCTAGATTTGGTAGAGAACATTGTGTTTCTTCTTATGAACAGCAAAAGAGAATTTTCTCTGACATTACAAAGAAGGACAATGAAAAGAATCTAGATGAAATACCTGCAATTCATTATCCACATCATGTTCAGGTAATTCTTAAAACTCATCTTCCTACTCTCTACAATTCTTCTTTCTTTTGTGGTGAAATGGCTCAGGAATCTCAAATGGAGGAGAACCCACCTGTGTCTACCCAAGTAGCCCAAAACATTATAGTCTCTGAAACAATTCAAGAACCAAATTTTGATCCACAGCCTATTGTTTCAAAGAAACCAACCTCTGGTGTTTCTCAAAAGACATCAGTTGTAAGGAAGAGAAGATTTGTTGTGTCAAGTAGTAGTAGTAATTCTAGTGAAGATGATGATTTAACTCTTGCTGAGAGAGCAGAATTGAAGGCTGCAATTCAACTTTCTTTGTTAGCACAAAGAGATGAAAAACCTAGTCACAGCCAGGCTGCAGTCTCCCAAAAGGCTGTAGTTCTTAAAAAGGGAAAACAGTTACTGAATACTTTCTCTCAAAAGACTGTGTCTATTGAACAAAGATCTCATCCCAAGATCACTTCTGTGTCTACACCTCTTGAGTCTTCTCAGGATAAATCTTTTGCTCACTATATCAGGAGAACAAGGAGAAAGATTCAATTGTCACCTACACACACAAAGTCTAGTCCAATTAATATCATGCAGGTTTCTACAAATCAAGCTATATCTATGTCAGTATTTGACAAGAGAGATCTGGATATTGATACTTCATGGGAAACTACATTATCATACAGACTGGCTATGGGACTAATTTCTCTCAAAGTGAAGTTGTCAAGGCCTGTTCTAGATTTTCTGGTTGAAAGAGTACCAAAACTTTTATTTCCAGATGAATATGGACTTCTACATCAAAGACTTGACTTAATGAAGATGTATTTCTATGTATCTGTCAGAAGATAATTAGTCAAGAAATTTGGACTCTCAAAGCATGTTGCACTTCAATCACTTCATGAATATTTATTTGACAAGGATGTCATTATTGAAGATGCTTTAGCTCAAGGTGAACAACTGGAGGAAGTAGATAGAGGAAAGCAGTCAACAGAAGATACTATTGCACCAGTGGTGAATAGTAGGAAAGATCAGATCACAGTCACTGCAACACAAGAACCATCTAGTCAGAGGAAGGATGACTCAGGAGCTGTGATAGCTGATGTTGAAAGGTCTTCTGTGATGACTGAGAATGCAAGTGAGATACCCTATGATATGGGAGGAATGACTTTGGTTGATTTTTCTGAAGATCAAACAAATTTTGTTCAGTCAGAGTCTATCCACCTTGAGGGTGAGTCTCAGCAAACAACACTTAAAGACGGTGATGTACTAACTATGGTGTCTAATGAAGTATTACTGAAGACATCAGAGTCTAGTAAAGAACCTGAAAGTGGTATACTGGAGCCTGTAGTTTCTGAAAGGAAAGAAGATGATTGTAAGGGTTCAGAGACTATAGCAGCTCACTCCTTGGAGAAAACCTCAAGCCACATGCCATATGAGGAACCCTCTCTCCATGTGAGTTCAGGTATAAAAACTCCTTCTAGCCCCTATTTTTCTGTAGGTCATGAGAGCACTTATCTAAATTTGAGTGATACACTTGAAAAGATGGACTTAGATCCACAATTTGAGCGGCTGGCTCCTGACCAGGCAAAAGGTGAGGTAGAAAGAGTGTTGACTTTAGTAAGTCAAAGTGAGAATGAGGGTATGGATGATCAACTCCATAGTGAGGGAGAGAAAATTAGGAAACCATCATTTGATTTCTGGGATCAGGTTTTTCCTGAATCTTGGTCTGAAAATTTGGATATGGATGCTGGTACTTATTCATTCATCAAAATGTATCAGAAGAATGACCTAGCACATCACAATGCAAAGCCAGAAGTTAAAGCTCAGAAGCAAAAGGAGAGGCTTGCAGGAATCATTAACAGAAGAGGTGCCAGGATAAAGCAATCTCTTGATACATATGTACCAGATGAAGATCCTAATGATCCTAGTGTTCCTTTGTATGTACTTCCAATATCAGCTCGAATTGAGACATCTACAGTCTCTGATCACTCTAAGGAGGAGTCAGGATTTGAAGATGTTAGTACACAGAATACTGGTGAAGGAGATGATGATCATGTTTCAGTTCTAGATCAGAAAGATGAAGATGTTGATACTTCTAATCAGGTTTTATTACTTGAATATCATACAATTCAAGCAACTTCTTCTACAAGACTTGAAGATACAGTTCTTTCTGATTCTGATACTGAAGATACTAGAAGCACTTCCAACATTGAAGTTCATTCTGATGTTTTGAAAGATATTCAGAATTCTCAAATTGCTATCCAAACAAGACTTCAATCACTTGAAGATAACCAAGTTACAATTATGGAAAATCAAGCAGTTCTTATGAATCTCATTTGTTCTGTTTCTGAATCTCTTGGAATTAATGTTGCTGATGTCAAAAAGGGGGAGATAAAGACAGTTCAAAGACAACAACAACACAACAACACCACCAGACTGGAGGAGATAAAGCTGGGGGAGATAAAGAGCAGACAAAGGGTAGTAAAAAGAAGAACCAGGAGTGACAGTGGTGAATCTCAGCTAGGAAGTGGTAAAGGAAGAGCATCATTAATAGTTAAAATTCTTACTTCTAAGTACTAGATAAATGTCTACATCTGAGAAGGAGGTACTTAACTTCATAATTCTACATTCATAAATTCTATTTTGGTTGTATTGTTATATGTTTTGACATCCACAACTTAGATTTATGCTTCAGATTTTAAAGCATAAATAGGGGAGATTGTTAGGAATAATTCATAAGTTGTGATGTTAAGAATAGAATTTACACATTATACTTCTTGTAATCCTGATCTTATAAAAGATTTAGCACTGTATATAGGATTTATGTGTAAGACAATTATCTGTATAGTTTAGTCAGGAATGAACAGTGTATCGGAGACTACATGTCAGGAACATAGAGCAAATCCTGATGATGGTCCAATACTGATGGTTGATCAGATACTGATGCAGTGTGCAGATCCTGATATCAGTTTTGTTACTGATGATGTTATTATGGATGCTACAGAAACTGGCAAGTGCTATAAAACAGGATCGTTGTTTGAAGAACAGGCAAGAAGATATTATGAAGGAAAGAGTTTTCTATTGATGGAAACTATCGACTAGAAGGCAGAACATTGTCATGTATAGATTATATCTTTCTGTTATTAGTTGATAGGTAGCATTATAAATACTCTCTCTATATCATTGTAAAAAGAGTCGAACAAGTGTGTTAAGCAAGTGTGTGTAGCTCTGTATAAGGTTTGTATTCGAGAGTTCGAAACAAACAGAGAGAGAGATTTGTATTATCAGCAGCTGCTAAAGGTATTGTACACCTTTGGTAGAGTTTGTATTTGATCTTATTAATACAAACAGAGCTTGATTCATTCGTTTATTCTTGTTCATATAATCAAGCAAAAATCAGACACGATTATATAACTTGTATTCACCCCCCCTTCTACAAGTTATTCGAGTTAACAATTGCTGCTATCAAGAACTTTCTTTGCGCACTGGCTATTGGAAATGGCCCAAGTATATCCATTCCCCAAATGGCAAATAGGATTAGTGAGTTAATGGATGTCAACATCTCTGGTGGTTATCTGACCACTTGTATTGACAAATTGGGTGATTAACACCTTACTCAAGTCTTTGAGAGACCCGGCAGAGTTTGGAGGTAAGCAATTATACCAACATTGTGTCATGCCCCCCAAAATTTGGGGAAACGCCTTACGTGGCTACATTTGTTAGCATCCGTGACTGCTTGTAACAAGGATGTGTTGGAAAATCCGTATATGATTTAGTTGATCACCACCCTATCATCGATCGTGATCATGGGGTATCTTGAATTTCTTTGTAAACTTTCGTTGGATCATCACGATCTCTTAAACGCACCAAGCCATTAGGTTCAATTTTTGGGTATCAACCCTCGTCCTTCCGGGAGTATAATTCGAGTTAATAACAGAGGGGATTCTTTCTCTTTGGGACTTTCGAGTCTATAATCTTTCCAGATCTTGTTTCAATGATTGAATATGAGCTTCACGAGCTAATTTCATCAATCTTCTTAAAAATATCTGTCGAATCATTGATAGAGGCCACCCTAGGCCTTAAGGGCTGTCATGCCTATTGATGTATCAAACGTGCTTCATGAGCTAAGATTTATTATTTCGGACCTTCGAGGTTGAGGATAATCATCCTTGCAAGTGAAGTTTTTATGATGAGTATTTAAACACATGGCAATTCATGCCCTCAGCCCTCATAGGGGTAGGAGCCCATAACTTGGGTTTTGTCCTATTGGTGATGGTAACACCATTATAGAGATTCGTAATCATGTTAGGGTGTTTGCGATTGTAAGCAAAGTCACCCCTCTAAATTGGGGATACATCCCTTTAGGGTTTGAATCCATTCTTTGGACTCCAATTTAGTAGGTTTCAGTTCCTTGAATTCATGTTGTTAGAGGGTTCATCCCTTAAATAGTCGTTGGTATGAGCAAGGGGACGTATTTTATGAGCAAGGGCTCTGCCCCCCAGGTGTTGTCCACACATCCCTTCGTGCACTTCTTCGAGTGTTTCTCTGGCCTCCTGGGCCTCAAGCACTTCAAGTACGGGATCACAAAAGATCACCCTTGGCTATCCTTAGATATTCTGCCATAGTTTCCTCACGAGCTTCAAACTCACCATTCACTTGTGTAACTACAAGTCTCGAGTCTCCATACACTTTGAGGTGCTTGACCCTTAATTTCCTTGCTAAGGCCAAACCGGCTATCAGAGCCTCATACTCAACTTCATTATTAGTCGTTGAAAAGTCTAGCTTTAGAGCATATTCGACTAGGAACCCATCTGGACTTCGCAGAACTAGACCAGCTCCACTTGTTTTTGTTTTTGATGCCCCATCAAAATAGAGCACCCAGTATTTTTTGGACATCAAGTCTCCTTCATCTTTCTTCTCTTCCACTATCTCTTCATGCCCCCCGACTTCTTGGTTGTCAATGGTACATTCAACCATGAAGTCAGCGAGTGCCTGAGCTTTTATGGTCGTCCTAGGCTTATACTTGATATCGAATTCTCCTAGCTCAATAGCCCATTTGATCAATCTTCCGCTCACTTTAGGACTATGCAAGATGTTTCTTAGAGGCTGATCAGTCAGGACCTCAATCTTGTGAGCCTGAAAGTAGGGTCGTAGCTTCCTCGAGGCCATTATCAAGGCTAAAGCAAACTTCTCGATAGTAGAGTAGTTTATCTCGGCTCCATGCAGGATCTTGCTTACATAGTATATGGGTTTCTGAACCTTCAATTCTTCCTTTACCAGGACGGCTCCTAGTGCAATGTTGGAGACGGCCATGCATAGATAAAGAACTTCATTTGGTTTTGGCTTGGCCAACAGTGGCACTCCGGCCATGTACTTTTTCAGGGCCTCAAAGGCTTCTTGGCTTTCAACCGTCCATTCGAAATTTTTCACGTTCTTAAGTGCTTTGAAGAAAGGTAAGCACTTCTCCCCTGACTTGGAGATGAATCTTCCCAATGCCGCCACTCTTCCTGTCAATTTCTGGACATCCTTGACAGTCCGTGGTGGTTCCATGTCTAGGATTGCTTTGATCTTATCGGGATTGGCCTCAATTCCTCTCTTGGAAACCATCAGGCCTAAGAATTTTCCCGAGCTTACTCCGAAGGCACACTTAGTTGGAATTAACATCATCTGGTGCCTTAGTACTTCAAATGCCTCACGAAGGTGTTTTATATAATCTGCCTTATCGAGGCTCTTGACTAACATGTCATCCACGTAGACCTCCATGGTCTTGCCAATGAGGTGTTCAAAAATTTTGTTCACTAGCCTTTGGTAAGTGGCTCCTTGTTGGTGTCATCCTTGTGCATCTTTATCTGGTTATAGCCACTGAAGGCATCCATGAAGCTTAACATCTCGTGCCCAGCTGTAGCGTCAATCAGGGCATCGATCCTTGGTAAGGGAAAACAATCCTTAGGACATGCGTCATTCAAGTCTGTGAAATCGAGACACATCATCCACTTCCCATTGGCTTTTTTGACCATCACCGGGTTGGCCAACCATTCCGGGAACTGAATTTCTTCGATGAAGCCCACTTCCAGGAGCTTATCTACTTCTTGCTTGATGGCCTCTTGCCTTTCAGGAGCGAAGTTCCTCTTCTTTTGTTTTATGGTCTTCCTATTAGGATCCACATTCAACTTGTGAGTTATCAACTGGGGATCAATCCCTGGTATGTCCGCCGCTGTCCAAGCGAAGACGTCGCTATTTTCTTGAAAAAAGGCAGTCAACTTGCCCTTCAAAGACTCGGTCAATAGAGCTCCGACATAAGTGACCTTATCTGGTTCTTCTGGGATCAAGGGGATGGGGATCAGATCCTCAGCTGGTTTTCCCCTATTCCCCTCATCGTCCCGGACATCCATGTCTTCAATTGGGAGTACTTGCCCCCCGGTTCTGTCAGGCCTTAACGCGGCTATGTAACAGCTTCTAGCCATTCTTTGGTCACCCCATTCTTCTCCAATCCCGTTTCTTGTTGGGAATTTGATTTTCAGGTGTTAGGAAGAGGCTACAGCCTTAAATGCAAGGAGTCCCGTCCTTCCCAGGATTGCGTTGTAGGTCGAACTTGCCTTGATGACTATGAAATTCAACATCTGGATAGTTGATTTCGGGTCTTGTCCCATTGTCATGGGAAGTTGTATCGCGCCTTCTACCTTTGATTCCACTCCATTGAAACCATAGATGGACATATCCGATGGTGTTAACTGGGTGTCCGAGTAACCCATCTTGATGAAAGCGTCATGGAAAAGAATATCCACTAACGCCCCGTTGTCAACTAGAACTCTTTTAACTTCATAATTGCCTATCACAGGTATGATGACCAAAGGGTCATCGTGGGGAAATTTCACTCCCTCCAAATCAGAATCATCGAAACTTGTGGACACATCTATCTTGGCACGCTTTGGTACCTCTCCGACCACAGTCATTACCTCTCGGGCATAAGATTTCCTTGAATTTCTGGAAGGCCCAGCAGCAGTTGGTCCTCCAAATATCATGTTCATAGTTGGCCCTCGAGGCTTAGGGTTACGACCTTAATCATTGTCTTGTCTATCGTATTCCTTCCTTTCATAGTTTCCCCTCTGACTTCCTTGAGTCCCATCCTTGGTGAATTTACTGAGTTTTCCTCTCCAAATCAAGAACTCAATCTCATCCTTAAGTTGTCGGCAGTCATCTGTATCATGACCGACTTCTTTATGGAATCGGCAGAACTGATTCTTATTTCGTTTTTCCAGATCGGTCCTCATTGGTTTAGGCCATCGGACTTCACGGTCGTTCTCAATCTCCATTAGTATCTGACTCCTTGAGGTATTCAACCTTGCATATTCAGAAAACTTCGATTCACTGCTGGGTTCTTCTTAGGGGCATAGTCGGAGTCCTCGCTAGTTCGGGGATACTTGTCCCTAGCATCATACTCCTGGTCAACATACTCATGGTCTTGCTTTCGCTTCTTGGAGTCGTTGTTACCTCCTCCTCCACTTACTGTGGCTTCTTTCTTCATGCTATCCTCAGCCTTGATATACTTGTCAGCCCTTCGTTGGAGCTCAGCCATGTTTTCAGGAGGATGCTTTGCCAATGACATTTTAAAGAATAGATCAGTGGCTCCGTGTTCCAGGGCAACCATGGCCACCTTGTTTTCCAAGTCAGTGATGTTCAATGTCTCCTTTGTGAACCTCTTGAGGTAATCTCTCAAGTTTTCATTCTTCCCTTGCACCACGTACATGAGAGATGCGGAACTTTTTTCATGAACTCTCCCGCTGATGAATTGGTTAACAAAAGCGGCGCTCAGCTCCTTAAAAGAGCCAATCGAATTCGCAGGTAGGCGGCTATACCATCTTTGAGCCATGCCCGATAGGGTTTGAGGGAATGCCCTACACTTCAAGGCGTCGCTTGCAGGCTGCAACAGCAGTGCGCTTGAGAACGTCCTAACATGGTTTGCGGGATCACCCGTTCCATCATAAGCCTTAATTGTCGGCATCTTGAACTTCTTTGAGATACGAGCATTCATCACCTCCTCAGTAAACGGGGGTGTGGGATTATCAGGATCCTTAAGTGGCATCAAATCCTTGGGGTTGCTCCTTGGGGTTTCCACCCTTGTTGTTCTTCCAGTTGGGGCATCAGCCCTTCTCTGCCTTCTTGAAGACCTCTCCAGATCTATAAAGGGAATCGGTCCTGAGGTTGGAGGAGGCTGGGTTTGATTCAACCTAGCTTGTTCTCTGGCAATATCTTCCTTTATCCTTAAAATCTCGGCTTCATGAGCCTTGATTCTTTCAGCAGCTGTCAAAGGGGGTCCATCATAGATAGTTTGTGTTCTCCTTCTTCGTTCTCTGCTAGCACGTCGCCTTCTTGGGGCTTCATCACGATCATCATCAGTCGATGAATCGTCAGTATAGGGACCAGAGTAGTCAGGATACTCTTGATCTTGGATCTGCAAGGCGTGACCACTGGGTCCAGGAGGGTAGTTAGGCAGACCATACATCGGGTTGGTATTCCTGGGTAGATCCGTAGTATGGATCTGTACTCCGGGCGGCGGGCGACTAGGATTAACTAAAGGAGAAACCAGCGTCTGAAGGGAGCTGGTTCCTGGGTGGATGACCATAGGTAACGTCCTCTCGGCATGGGGATTCATCCCTAGAGGTTGAGAAACCTGAGTTTGAGTAATCGCCCCTATGGCTGGGGGTACCTGCTCAGTGACAGGCGGAGCGGAGCTTATGGGCAGAGCCTCAGTAGTGATTGGCTCTGTAGTGATTGGTGTTGTTCTTCGTGTTTGAACCATGGTTGATGTCTTTTTCCCACAGACGGCGCCAAATGTTGTGGAATAAAAACTAGGTTATAAATTGTATTTAATGCTAGGATTAGGGAGCTTCGTGCTTTAATGGCTGTTTCCGTGTTCGGGACTAATCGGTCCTCACAGAGTGCCTACGTATCTCGTATTGAGAATCAAGCCAAAACGTAGTTCTAGGTGATGGTGCCCTCGGGGCTATGGCGGCGAGGGCTCACCTAGGACGCAGTGGCTTGTATATCCTTATTCGAGGATTAAGCCTAAAACATAAGTGACCTATTGAGCTCTGCCCAAAAAACGTTCTTCTGAGAATGAAGGGTCAGGCCCTTATATAGGCTGAGAAGCCTTAGAATTATGGTAGGAGTAGGTGACTTGGTGGGCAAGTCAGCCTTGAGGAAGGTTCTAGACTCCTACCTTGAAGGAGTCTGTTTCCTTGTATGACTGTGTGCCTTGGAGGCTACTCCTTGAAGAGATAAGGTCCTTATCTAACTCTTATTTGCAAGCTGTTAATTAGCCCAAAATATTAATTACGAAATTAATATTGTAAATAGGGTTTGGGCCCACCTGGTGGGCCCCACGTTTGGACCATTCCGGGTCTAATTAATGCCACATTAAATTAAATGTGTCTTTAGGGCATACTTTTAGCCCATATCAGGTACCATTTATTTTCAACAAGTAAGCGATTATCAGTTTTAGCGAATAGAATGTGTGCAAATCAATCTGAACCGAAACCGCCGAGATAAGTTCACAATTGTAGTTTGATTTTTTATAAAAACCGTAGATTGTTGGGTTGGTTTTGATTTGATTTTAATCCAAACCACTTCCACTCCCACTACATATATATTATATAATCTTTATACTTTCACATATATTTATCTTATCTTATTATTATATATTACAATTATATTAGTAATATCTATCTTATCTTATCAAAAATTGAAATATTACTTGACTCAATCTTCGTCATTTGTCATTTTGTACTTCTTTTGAAAATTGTTTAAGATTTTTATTTTATTATTTACGTATGGTATTATTACAAAATTGATAGTTAGGTCATCAAACATTGATTTTTGTCATATAAAGAATTAAATAATTTTATTATATGATATTATAATTTTCTTATTTATATATGTATTGGAAAAAAATGAAATTTTGATTATGAGAAGTATTGTATTGTATTTCAATTTTATTACTGAAATTGAGATAAGGTTGTAAATTGAAAAAATCACTATACCGAACCTAAAAAAACCAAATCGCTTATTTGGTTAATTTTAGAAATTTTTGGTTTATGAATTGGTTGGGAATTGAGTTTTAACAATCGTCATTAGCATAGGACGGTTTGGCTCACTTCTAATCCAAATAGAAACCTAATTATCCCTAGTGCATCAATAAATCCAATTTAAAAAAAGGCAAAATTTTTAAATTTAAACAACATAAAATAATTTATGTTGTAAGATTTTACCATCATTATAAATGGTAATCAAAGTATTCAATTTTATGTAGCATATTTATTTTTTATTCATTTTTTAGTAATAGAATTGTAAGAGATAAATCTTAAAAAAAATGTAGGAGACAATCGTTATACGTAAATGGATAATCTAAAAATAATGAAAATATTTCTTAAAACTATATTGTAACTAAATGTAAATGTATATTTTATAAAATGCACACAATATACTAACACACCACAAATTATTACAAGTGTATTTAATAATTTTATCACAAAGAATAAATATTTCATGATAAAATTTATATCAAAAAAAAAATGCGGCAACAAGCATGATAAAGAATATTCTGTTTTCCTAGCAAGTCCAAACCCTAATACGTGAATGTAGTAGTATAAATAGTCTCATACAGCACGTAAATTTTTTTTGTGATAGCTAGGGCTGCTAGGTTTTCATCCGCTAAAAGAGGAGAGAACAGAGTAGGGATGCGATCAATGATGATGGAGATGTGTGGCCAATCTTGTATACTTGAACATGCAGACATAGGTTTCCAGTTTCGACCTTCGGGAAGAGAGATTTGTGAGTTTTTTCTCAAGCTTAGGATTCAGGGGAAAGAGCTGCCCTGTACCCATATGATAGCCAACAGAAATCTGTATGAAGATCATTCCACTCCTTGGGAGATTTTAAAAAGCGACGATTCTTGCTGGTCTTTGTCAACAGAGTCATCAAGCACCGAGAGTAAAAAAACCAAGAAGGTAATGTATGTCTTTACCATGTTGAAAAAGAAGGGAGAACGTGTATTACGCAAAGCTGGTTGTGGTACTTGGACTGGCCAGAATAAAAAAGCGGTGAAGAATGAGGAAGGGCGTCTTATTGGATACGACAGGCTCCTTACGTTTAAAGTTGAAGATGATAAAAAGAAGAACGATGATCATGGAAACTGGACTATGCACGAATATAGTTTGCACCCGAACGACTACAACTACGCTATTTGCAAGATTACGAAAGAGGAGAATATCCGTGAGAAACTTGTTGGACCAGATGTGGTACTCCAGGCATATCGATCCTCACCACCAACACATGTCCAACCAGGCAGAACCACTATTGGACCAAGAATGGATGTCTTACACGGAGACACTCATGAACACATATTTGGAACCACAAGAGGAAGATGAAGAAAGGGAGGCCTGTAATATTAATATTGATCCCCTGGAAGTGCAAGAGATTTTTGACGAAAACGTGTTTAACAAAGTTGGAGAACCACAAGGAGAACCACAGGACCCACTATTGGATCAAGAATGGAGCTCTTTTACGGAGACGCTGAACATGATGTTGGAACCACCAAAAGAAGAAGAGAGGGAGGCATGTGATCAAATTGATGCTCTGGCATTGAAAGAGCTTTCCAATGAAAACATCTTTAACAAACTTGCAGAACCCGAAAGAAAAGAGGACCAGGAGCAACAAGTATTACTTGTAGAGCAGGAGGAGCAACGAGTATTACTTGTAGAGCAGGGAGAACGACCAGTATTACCTGTGGAGCAGGAGCAACAACTGGTATCTGTGGAGCAGGAAGACCAGCGGCAAGAAAGAGAAAGAATGGCTTGTATTACTCATCTGGCGACCAACTTCAATTATTATTATGCCCTGCAGCAACAACAGCTTGAAGGAGGTGAAATCAATTCCCTGGGAAAGAGAAAGAATCGTAGTTATCTTGAGGACGAGCTCTCCAACAACAAGAAGCAACAACTGACAATTTTCTCGAGCCTTTACTAGATTGTGTCGTTTAGATACCTAAACTTTCTTTTATCTTTTATTTTTCTCATTGTCATAAAAGGAGTAGCTTAGTGTTTTGCTTCATTTAGTTATTGTATCTATAATGAAAGAGCGTTTCAACGTGTACCGTTTTGATGAGGGACGCATGTCTCTGTAATTTACGTACCTCGTGCAATTGCAATAAATAGTGTTCTTTCTTCAATATTGTAGTTCGGAATTTGTTCAATGTGAGCGTTAATTAGCTAGGCTTAAGTGTTGTGTTTAGAGTACATTAATTACTGGGAGTTAGTTTGTTTTTGTTGATAAAATGTGGTTGTAATCCGATTTATGAATGTGTAATTGTCTGTTGAGTCGTAGTCCATGCAGGTCATCTATTATTTAATCATAGTAAAGTTTTAAATTTGCAGGTTAAGTTAGTTTACCCCTAAGTTCTCTGAGGAATGATAACCTAGCTAATAGATGCGTGATGTACATTAGACTATCTGATGTCCGAGAGACACCAAGATTTTAGCAAATGGAAGCATTGAGACCTCAGCAGTCCGCCCTGCATTAAGCGCGAATGCCTTAAAACTATATAACATCAGTGTCTCGCAGGAAATTCTGTTTGGCAGACTTGCAGAGACTGTAGTACTCCATCTATACTATACTATTATAAGCGAAACAGTGTATATTTGGTTTGGTACTCTTTTTTTTATCACTCTTTTTTGGTACTCTTTTTTTGGTCACTCTTTGGTTTGGTTAAATCTCTATTATTAATAAAATTCAAAAAAAAAACACACGGTAGGCACTCTCTTTAAATACATTAAATCTTTATTATTAATTATTAAAAAAAACATACGCCTCTAATTAAACACTTCAAAAGTCAAAAGTCTTAAGTAAACATAACACTCAAAACACATCCAACACAAACACTACAAAAACATACACATCATGTTCCCAACGTCCATTTTTAACACTTCAAAAGTCCTAATCGAAGCTCCTGTATCACTTTGATGCTCACGCCATTAAGCGAAATTATTTATATTTATAATATATTAAGCGAAATAATATATTTATAATATTTTTGTTTGCCCAAATATATTTATAATATATTTATAATATTTGAATTTCCCTTATAATATATTTATCTATCTATACTTCTATACTATCTATCTATACTATAGTATTATAAGCGTTTGGTACTTTTTTTATGGTACACTCAATAACAACCGTTGGTTTTTGAGACAGATTAATGAGAACCATGTAATGCTAAAAAAATATTCTTTCTATAATATATAAAATACTTCTATAGGTTCAAGGTTCAAATCCCATGAACAACATATTATTATTAAACATTTATATCATCTTAAAGTAATATTTATATACGTATTAATACGATAATATTTATATACATGAGATTTCTAAAGTAATATTTTAATAATAAAAAATATATACAACTTAAAATTTAATAATAAAATATAATTAAAAAATTTACAAGCAACCGTGCATAGCACGGATTATAGGCTAGTATATAGTAAGATGTTACCGAGATTTGATAGTCATATATATTTGCATGTCTCACGTGTAACAAATCTTCCACTAGTGTGTCTAGAAGTGACACGCTCTGTCTACTTTAAAGACACAATTAAGCTCTGGACAGCAATAAATCCTAGCCAATATTGTTAGTGCAAAATGAACCCCTTCAATGTCTTGTATCAATGAAGAAGACTAACTGACATGAATCATCTATGTTAGCTGTCAGCTTTGCTCTAATTCATGACACCTGTCACATACACCCCTGTCAAGAGCTGGTGGTAATGTTGGTAAGTTTAAAGATGTTGCCAAAACCAACACATGGTCAAAACTCTTTTTTTCTTCAGCACACGTTTTAAAAAAACTCTTGTAGCTGAAGCAAGCTTTGAGACCTCGGTCGTAAACATTATTGCAACCTCTCAGCAAGAAGTGATAGTTCATCAGATATGGAAGGTAGGTCCACTTGATAAGTTGGCTTCATCGTAGAACTAATTTGTTATTGCACCCTAAATCCATGAATAAAATAATTTTGCAACCCATAACCCGGCGACTGGAATCTAAGGGATCGAGAGAGGAAGTGATTAGAAGAAAGTTATTAATTCATGGCGTAAAAGCCATGCATTAATAACTTTCATCTGTACTGACTAAAGCTTGAGCTCAAAATGCCAGATAATTCATGAAAATTTCATATATTTCCTAGGTAGTGGCAGCCTAGCTAGCTAGTGATTCATATTCATATGTTACAGTCATTAATGTTTACTCTTTAATGGTTAAACAAATATTATTGTCAACGATCATCAATATAACTTCAATTGTTATTTGCTAATTAATAAATAACAATTAGTGCTAGTTGTTTGCGATGTGGGTATTAACTATTTGGAACATATTTTAATTAAAAAAAAAACTTAAACAAAACGATAGGTTTGGATTGACTAAAAATGCATGATATCATTATCCTGTAGGCCGTACATGTTTAGAGTATATTGTATGTTTTATTTTGAAAATTTTAAATATTAGAAGTTAACCTTTCTTAATGTTCAAATATTAAGATATTTTACTTAGAGGACCTAATAATTCTTTTCCTAATGGGCCTCTCGAATCTCAAGACCGGCCATGTCTATAGTTGGGAAAAGAAAGCGGTATTGAACGAAAATTTCTTACGGCCTAGAGCATGTGTGGCACTTGTGAAAATGAAGAAGACAAAGTTTGTGTCACCTGTAATGATAGAATAGCAGTGGACTATAGAGCTTCTTGTTAGAAGGGAGACCATGCACATGAATGCTACATCTTAGCAATGTCATAGACTTAAAGTATGAAGTATTATTAGGGCTAATTGGCTGAGTATTAATTTGGTCATTCTGTAACCAAATTGAAATATATTTCGATTATCGAATTAGGACAAAAATCGTAAACGAGCTGTGAATCGAAACAATTTCTGTTATAAACCGAACTGAAATAATTATTTCGGTTAAAACCAATTAAATTATCGATTTACATAATTGAACTAGAAAAAAAATTAGATTTTCAATATTGAAAAAAGGAGTTAAATATCGAGTACATGACAGATTGCATCCAGATATATTAAGTTGATCACTCTTTGCAATTTTGATTCAAGTTACTCTTCAATTTCTTACTTTTATTCAAAACATTAATGTCAACTATTTTTCATGTCAAAACGTTTTTCATCCATAATTCCATTATCTATGAGTTGGCGATGACATGGAGTGGATGCCAACTAGTTTGTTGAGTTGGACAACTTGAATTCAAAAACAAAAATGGAATATAAAAACCTATTAAACGACTCATAGTGTTATGTCAAATGTTGTTTAACGAATCATAGGGCTTTCGAATTTCTTCATCTCCAGATGCTATGGCTTCAACGAATTGGAGTAATTTTTAGAAATCAGAAAATAATTGAAGAAAACTCATATGAACCCTAGTTTTGAAAACTTCTCAAGCAATCAATTGACTACGTTTTTCTTTGATCAAACATAGGATTTTTAGAAATTTTATCAACTTTGGATGATATAAGTACAAGAAATTGAAGTAATCTTCAAAAATTAATACGAAATCGAAGATTAGTGAATGAATCCTAACTTCATATGATATTATATATACATAAGTTGTATATATATATTTATTACTTCCACATCATTGTTGTTGAATGGCCACATCATAATGTTGACCCTTTAAAACATTTGACTTTAATATTTTGAACAAAAATAAGAAGTTAATGTTTAACCAGAGTCAAAATTGTAAAGAGCAATGAACTTGATATATTTGTACCCAATCAATCATGTACTTGATATTTAATCCGCTTGAAACATTATAAACAAAGAGCATAATAAATTAAAAAACAACTACACACATGCAATTTAACACCTATATACACAAGATTTGGTTCTTAATATAATAAACATAAAGTTTTGGAAATGAAGTTTTTTAACAAAATATTGGAGACTTAAATAACAATACTCAAGGCCAACAAAGATAATGCTACAGCACCCATGTAACTAGCAACAACAGCATCACACGACAACACAACAGAACAATTTCAGCAACTAGGTTAGGCAAACCAAGCAGTAGCAAGTAGGAAGTCATCATTGGAACCTTTTTGTGTTGAAATTGATAGATGGAGCCCAAAAAGTTAATAAAAGAAGCGGAGAATTGCACAAGGGCGCGGAGTATAGAAATTAAAAAGTTACTAAGTTGGAAACGACACCAAAAAAAAATCTAAGGTTACTAGATGATATATCATATATCTCTGTACTATATTATAATAGGTGAGACATTGAAAGTTTGGTCTTCATTCGGTACCATACTTTGTATTTTTACCTAATTAGCCTACCACAACTTTTTATAGTTATTACTTAAGTATCCATATTTAATAATTTATAGTACTACTTATTACTCTTACTTAATTATTTATAATTCTTAATAACTAATCAATTTCATTTTTCATGTAAAACATGTTACCTTTAATAATTAATCATTTTTTTTAATTTTTAAATAATAATAAATAACCGAGTACCTTTTTTAGCTAAAACGTTATCATCTTCTCTATATTTATAACTAAAATTCCTCATTTTCTAAAAATATAACGTTCAACATATATGTAACTATTCTCAAATCATATCATTAAAAAAATTAAATCTACAAAATTCATGTCTTAAAAAAATTAATTCAAATTAGAGGAAAAAAAATTTGTGCATTGCACAGATTTTAAGCTAGTCATGTACCATATGTATTTTATTTTATTTTATATATTTAATGTAATTCGGTAATTACGATTATTTCGGTAAAGAAATCGATATAATCAAAAAACCGAATCACAACAAATCTTGTAAATGAATTAAAACAGAGATATTTAACCGAACTATTTTGGTTATTTCAGTTCGGTATTCGATTAAACAAACCGAATGCTCAATCCTAAATATTATCTTCAACAACATGTGACAAGGCTTCACACTTGTACACATGGATGAAAATTTGTCCATATTCGTTCCCATCTGATTGAATCTTATCGGACTCAAAGTTTTGTATTTTTATACGGATTTGGGTTGTCTCCTGGTCGAACCGAACCAGATCCCAACTCAAAAATCGAACCAAAACCGTAACTGATCCGAAACCTATATATAGTGTGCATATAATTTTTTTTATATTATTAATACTTTAATATCCTAATTTGATTTCATAAACGTATACCATATCATTTTGTAATACTCATTCAACTTAAGTCTATAAGTACTATTAGTTTTTGTTATTGTACCATTGCAGTACTATTGTTCTGATCGTTATTCGTACTAATTGAAATGAGAATTTTTCTACTTTGAAATGGGATTGTCTGACATTTAATCAGCTGAATTGTTTAGTTGATAAATAATTGTTTATATAAATTATGACCAAATTAAGATCTAAACCGAACTCAAATCCAACGGATTGATTTTAGATATCGGCATTCAGATTTTAAAATGGGGTCCACGTCCAACATATTTGCTTTGTTCCGCATCTAATTGTTTATAAAATCCAAACCAACCAACTCATCTACCATCACTAGTTGGAAGACATTTATACTTCTGCAGGGCAGATGAATAATATATCAATGCTTGCATTACATTATTTCAATTATCTTGGTAAGACACAATAAATGTAGGACATTCATCATTTTTGAGATTTTTTTTAATATACAAGTAGGATTCAGAATGTAAATATTAATTTTCCCGAAAAATCATGAATCGTGGGCATGCGAAAATGAAATTGTCAAAAATTATCAAAAGAATATCGTTTTATATTGCAAATTATGCGAAACTAGTAAATTTTTTGAAGGGTACCATTTATTTTCAACAAGTAAGCCATTATCAGTTTTAGCGAATAGAATGTGTGCAAATCAATCTGAACCGAAACCGCCGAGATAAGTTCACAGTTGTAGTTTGATTTTTTATAAAAACCATAGATTGTTGGGTTGGTTTTGATTTGATTTTAATCCAAACCACTTCCACTCCCACTACATATAAATTATATAATCTTTATACTTTCACATATATTTATCTTATCTTATTATTATATATTACAATTATATTAGTAATATCTATCTTATCTTACCAAAAATTCAAATATTACTTGACTCAATCTCCGTCATTTGTCATTTTGTACTTCTTTTGAAAATTGTTTAAGATTTTTATTTTATTATTTACGTATGATATTATTACAAAATTGATAGTTAGGTCATCACACATTGATTTTTGTCATATAAAGAATTAAATAATTTTATTATATGATATTATAATTTTCTTATTTATATATGAATTGGAAAAAAATGAAATTTTGATTATGAGAAGTATTATATTGTTTTTCAATTTATTATTGAAATTGAGATAAGGTTGTAAATTGAAAAAATCACTATACCGAACCTAAAAAAACCAAATCGCTTATTTGGTTAATTTTAGAAATTTTTGGTTTGTGAATTGGTTGGGAATTGATCACTAGTACAAAAATGACCTATTACGTCGCCTTTTTTACGTCGCACATAAAGAAAGGCGACGTATATTGTACTTTATACGTCGCATTTTCAAATGAGCGACGTATATAATACATTTGAGATGACTTTATACGTCGGTTTAGAAGAAAGGCGTCGTATATTGTTCACATATACGTCGGTTCAATTTTAACCGACGTAAAAAATGACATTTTACGTCGGTGTTTTCTACCCGCCGTATAAAGTCGTAGCACATTTACGTCGGCCTTCTAACTATCCGACATATAAACCATATATATACGACGCTATTCTTATAGCCGACGTATATACTTGCATAAAAAAATTATGAAAATAATAAATTCAATTTTCTCTCGATTTCTCTCGCCTCAGTTTTCTCTCTCGCCTCTTTTCTCTCTCGCCTCCCCTATCGGCGATTTTGATTTTCCAGTCACACACTTCATCGTTCACAAAAATGGATGCTATTTTCGTGTTCTTCTCATCAAAATACGTCGAATTCATCCCTTAGTTTTCGATTTCTTGTCCCAAATTTCTGAAACTCAAAACCCTAGAAATCACCTCTCCGAGAACTTCATCAATTCGACACTTTTCAACTCAATTCCTGTTCGATTTGTTCTCGTAATGATGTTTTATACATCATATATGAAAAGCCCCTTGGATTGGCCGCAAATTTTGGATTGTATGACTGGGGAGAGATCGATAGAGTTCTGAAGAAGGTTCAAGAAGGCGTTGATGTTTTCGATAGCATTTGGAATAAGGTATGTTAATTGGGTTTATTGATTTTGAAATGGAGTATATGGTGGTATGTTAATTGGGTTGGGTCTGTGACTGTGTCTGTACTATAGGTGTACGATACGGAGAATGCTAATCAGAAAGAGAAGTTCGAGGCGGACTTGAAGAATGAAATAAAGAAACTCCAGAGGTATAGAGACCAGATCAAAACTTGGATTCTATATTTCTTTGACATAATATTGTTGTTGTTGTTTTATGGAAATGCTTCTTCTTTTATTACTCCCTAATATCAGCATTTGTCTATTTCATTGGTTAATTAGGTAGCTTTTAATAATGGCTGTTCTGATTCTTTTCTTGTAGCTTGATTCTGATAGCTCTGCTCCGCCAAAACATCCATGGAGAAGAAAATTAAACAGCCATGCTAGTATTCTTGCCTTGAACATGTGAGTTCCATGCTTCCTCACTCTGAGTTTTTACCTGACATATTGTGCAATACCTCCCTCTGTTTGGTCCACCAACAGTTACTACTTTCTCGGTTGTTTGCTTTCCTGCGTTTAACTCCTCACATCGGGTCATGTGTTTCTTTCCTAGAAGATGTGAATTCAATGTTGCCTTACTATTAGTAGTTACTAGACACACAGCACAAGTTTACTCCCTCTGTACATTCTCTTCCAGGGGTGATGGCATGTTTTTAACCTCGACATTAGCATTCAGTTTCGCTGTGGTCTGAGAAAAAATTTGGCAAGGATGAGATAAGTTAAGCACAAAATGGAAGAAGATAATGAAGAAAGGTAACCAAAATCGAACTACTATAGAGAGATAAAACTGCATTAATATGTGTACATTTAAGAGTTTTGGTACTTTCATTTGGGTGATGCATATAGTTCTTCGGGTCTTAGTTCTATATACAATCAAGTTACATGTTAATCCTTGTTCTTGGAGCACATTACTCATCTGAATGTCATGTCAAAATTCATTTCTTAACCTGAAAGTAGAAATATGAAGTTGCTAGAGTAATTGCAACAAGTTACAAGGTATTTTCACAATCACTCCTACGGAATTTTAAGCCAATCAGTTACACTAACAAACGTTACAAAGGATCCAAGAAGTAATACCACCTATAACTCAATATGTTAATGTTGATTGAAAATGGCTCCAAATCTATCTAAGCACTCATTAATGACCTTATATTTCAAAATGGATTGACTCGTAAGAAAACTGACCTTGTTCTCTGCCGATGCTGAACTTTCACTCAGACTTCCACTTCTTTGATATGAGCTTCAGAACACGTAGGCTCTATATTTTTTGGCTATTTTAAACGTGGCAAAACTTGATAAGGATATGAGAGATAGGTTATTCCTATGAAAGAGCATAATCGAAGCCTTGTGAATGTGCATGCAACTACCTGACTGAAATACATGATTTATTAGATTAAAAACCAATCCCAGCAACCACTTTCAATTTTAACAGCATATATACCCTTTTACAGGTCTATAAACTAAATTTGTTAATCTTAGAGAACAAATATTTCTGCTTAGCAGTTGGCACCCTTTAGAATTTGAGGTATGTGAAGTTTAAACAGAAGAAAAGACTCAAAGACGACATATCTTTGTGCCACGACTAAAAAGGATTCTCCCTCAAGCGAGAGTTTCTGATTCTTATTTAACAGATCAAGAACAACTTGAAGTATCTGTGCGGATAAGCATGGACTAACAAGACTATCGTAGGCAATACTAGCACCGTCGAACCGGGGTATAACTAACCAGAAGATGGCTAATATCTTTGCATAAGGCCAGACTGGAAGCCTGACATAAATAGATGTGACAAGAAGAAAAAATTAGATAAACTGATAGCTGCCTTAATAACATAGACATCTACGTGTATAGAAACATGTAATCTTTTGTACATATTTTCCTATTGAATATATCATAAAGTGGAATTTAGCAGCATTATTCATAATATATCAGACAAAGTTGACATTTGAATTAGTGTTAAGCCTAAGTCATGAGTTTATTATAAGCACCCAAATTTCTATATAGCCAAGCTTGGGAGTATTCATATTTGATACTTTATCTATATGCAGCTCTATCTAACAGTTGATTCCATTTCATTAATATTGTCATGGAAATATGTTAGCTTTGGGACTATTTTGTTATTTTATCTTGTAATCAAGGTTTTTATTATTATTATTGCACATAAACATACAAATAATGGTATTTTGTTTATGATTTTTTACTTGTGAAGAAAGGAGGACTATCAACGGGAGATGTTGCAGCACTGTATAAATATAAGAATTCACTAATCAATATCAAGTTTGATACAGAATCAAATGTGGGTTTCTCACTACTTTATATTTTTTTTTCGTATGAATATCGAGGTATTATGTTTTACACCTATTAAGCTTCTTATTTCTTACTTTATTGTGTTCAGATTGCGACAACTTTAACCTTTGTAGACCTTGTTCCATCAACAAAAACTATTGCTTCGTTTAAGCTTCCCGATTACAACTCTGGAAAGGTATATTTTTCTGCAAGTCTCATACTAATGTGGACTAATTACAAATTTCCATCTAGGTGTTAGTTTTACAGTTTATTTGTTTTGTACGTGCAGCTAGAAGTTCAGTACTTCCATCATCATGCAACCTTCACAACTGCTGTTGCATTGAATCAGAAAACCCCTGAAGTTGATTTTTCAGCTACCGCTGGCAACCCCATATTTGCCATTGGTACAGAGGCTGGTTATGAGACTTCTTCTGGCAAGCTGACAAAATATACCGCTGGCATAAGTATCACAAAAACGGATGCTTGTGCTTCGATTATTTTGTAAGTAACTAATGTATGGTGGACTATTATTTGATATTACAAATCTGAACCAGAAAATTTGGTTTTTTTAAGAGTCACATTTTATGATATAGCAAATAGAGTATATTAATATTTCATATTGGTCTCTAGTAAGTTGAATAGTACAGTCATGATATTGCAATCGGCAAAGTTAAATTGTTTATATGATGACATATCTTATTTGTACTTTTGTGCTAACAAGTTCAAACATTTTTGTAGGTGCTGGAAAGGAGTACGATATGATCTTACCTTGCAGCAATCGGAAAATGGATACTATATTTTGGATTTAGATAGTCATGATGTATGTTGAATTAAATGTATAACTTGGTAACTTTTTTTTTCACTTGGATGCAAGTTATAAATATTGTAGATGTATTTTTCAACCATGTAAAAATAATTATTTTAATTTAATTATTCACTTTGGTGAGAAATTTGCATTGCACGTTTTATTATTTTTTGGTTTGTAATAACAGGAATTTTAATGTATATATAATATGAACAGGGGCAAAATTGTCATTTTACACAACACATATACGTCGGTTTTAAGTATCATATACGTCGCCCTTTTGGTCTTATACGTCGGCATTTTTATGACTTTATACGTCGCCCTTTTGGTCTTATACGTCGGCCTTTTTTATGACATTATACGACGGCTTTTATGGTCTTATACGTCGGTCTTTTTATGACATTATACGACGGCTTTTTTTATCTTATACGTCGGCCTTTTAACCGACGTATATAAACTTTATACGTCGGTTAAAAAGGCGACGTAAAAGACAGTGACTTTATACGACGCCTCTCTATACGTCGCCAAAAAGCCGACGTAAAAGACCAAAAAAGGCGACGTAATAGGTCAGTTTTGTACCTTTAATAATTAATCATTTTTTTTAATTTTTAAATAATAATAAATAACCGAGTACCTTTTTTAGCTAAAACGTTATCATCTTCTCTATATTTTATAACTAAAATTCCTCATTTTCTAAAAATATAACGTTCAACATATATGTAACTATTCTCAAATCATATCATTAAAAAAATTAAATCTACAAAATTCATGTCTTAAAAAAATTAATTCAAATTAGAGGAAAAAAAATTTGTGCATTGCACAGATTTTAAGCTAGTCATGTACCATATGTATTTTATTTTATTTTATATATTTAATGTAATTCGGTAATTACGATTATTTCGGTAAAGAAATCGATATAATCAAAAAACCGAATCACAACAAATCTTGTAAATGAATTAAAACAGAGATATTTAACCGAACTATTTTGGTTATTTCAGTTCGGTATTCGATTAAACAAACCGAATGCTCAATCCTAAATATTATCTTCAACAACATGTGACAAGGCTTCACACTTGTACACATGGATGAAAATTTGTTCATATTCGTTCCCATCTGATTGAATCTTATCGGACTCAAAGTTTTGTATTTTTATACGGATTTGGGTTGTCTCCTGGTCGAACCGAACCAGATCCCAACTCAAAAATCGAACCAAAACCGTAACTGATCCGAAACCTATATATAGTGTGCATATAATTTTTTTTTATATTATTAATACTTTAATATCCTAATTTGATTTCATAAACGTATACCATATCATTTTGTAATACTCATTCAACTTAAGTCTATAAGTACTATTAGTTTTTGTTATTGTACCATTGCAGTACTATTGTTCTGATCGTTATTCGTACTAATTGAAATGAGAATTTTTCTACTTTGAAATGGGATTGTCTGACATTTAATCACCTGAATTGTTTAGTTGATAAATAATTGTTTATATAAATTATGACCAAATTAAGATCTAAACCGAACTCAAATCCAACGGATTGATTTTAGATATCGACATTCAGATTTTAAAATGGGGTCCACGTCCAACATATTTGCTTTGTTCCGCATCTAATTGTTTATAAAATCCAAACCAACCAACTCATCTACCATCACTAGTTGGAAGACATTTATACTTCTGCAGGGCAGATGAATAATATATCAATGCTTGCATTACATTATTTCAATTATCTTGGTAAGACACAATAAATGTAGGACATTCATCATTTTTGAGATTTTTTTTAATATACAAGTAGGATTCAGAATGTAAATATTAATTTTCCCGAAAAATCATGAATCGTGGGCATGCGAAAATGAAATTGTCAAAAATTATCAAAAGAATATCGTTTTATATTGCAAATTATGCGAAACTAGTAAATTTTTTGAAGGGTACCATTTATTTTCAACAAGTAAGCCATTATCAGTTTTAGCGAATAGAATGTGTGCAAATCAATCTGAACCGAAACCGCCGAGATAAGTTCACAGTTGTAGTTTGATTTTTTATAAAAACCATAGATTGTTGGGTTGGTTTTGATTTGATTTTAATCCAAACCACTTCCACTCCCACTACATATAAATTATATAATCTTTATACTTTCACATATATTTATCTTATCTTATTATTATATATTACAATTATATTAGTAATATCTATCTTATCTTACCAAAAATTCAAATATTACTTGACTCAATCTCCGTCATTTGTCATTTTGTACTTCTTTTGAAAATTGTTTAAGATTTTTATTTTATTATTTACGTATGATATTATTACAAAATTGATAGTTAGGTCATCACACATTGATTTTTGTCATATAAAGAATTAAATAATTTTATTATATGATATTATAATTTTCTTATTTATATATGAATTGGAAAAAAATGAAATTTTGATTATGAGAAGTATTATATTGTTTTTCAATTTATTATTGAAATTGAGATAAGGTTGTAAATTGAAAAAATCACTATACCGAACCTAAAAAAACCAAATCGCTTATTTGGTTAATTTTAGAAATTTTTGGTTTGTGAATTGGTTGGGAATTGATCACTAGTACAAAAATGACCTATTACGTCGCCTTTTTTACGTCGCACATAAAGAAAGGCGACGTATATTGTACTTTATACGTCGCATTTTCAAATGAGCGACGTATATAATACATTTGAGATGACTTTATACGTCGGTTTAGAAGAAAGGCGTCGTATATTGTTCACATATACGTCGGTTCAATTTTAACCGACGTAAAAAATGACATTTTACGTCGGTGTTTTCTACCCGCCGTATAAAGTCGTAGCACATTTACGTCGGCCTTCTAACTATCCGACATATAAACCATATATATACGACGCTATTCTTATAGCCGACGTATATACTTGCATAAAAAAATTATGAAAATAATAAATTCAATTTTCTCTCGATTTCTCTCGCCTCAGTTTTCTCTCTCGCCTCTTTTCTCTCTCGCCTCCCCTATCGGCGATTTTGATTTTCCAGTCACACACTTCATCGTTCACAAAAATGGATGCTATTTTCGTGTTCTTCTCATCAAAATACGTCGAATTCATCCCTTAGTTTTCGATTTCTTGTCCCAAATTTCTGAAACTCAAAACCCTAGAAATCACCTCTCCGAGAACTTCATCAATTCGACACTTTTCAACTCAATTCCTGTTCGATTTGTTCTCGTAATGATGTTTTATACATCATATATGAAAAGCCCCTTGGATTGGCCGCAAATTTTGGATTGTATGACTGGGGAGAGATCGATAGAGTTCTGAAGAAGGTTCAAGAAGGCGTTGATGTTTTCGATAGCATTTGGAATAAGGTATGTTAATTGGGTTTATTGATTTTGAAATGGAGTATATGGTGGTATGTTAATTGGGTTGGGTCTGTGACTGTGTCTGTACTATAGGTGTACGATACGGAGAATGCTAATCAGAAAGAGAAGTTCGAGGCGGACTTGAAGAATGAAATAAAGAAACTCCAGAGGTATAGAGACCAGATCAAAACTTGGATTCTATATTTCTTTGACATAATATTGTTGTTGTTGTTTTATGGAAATGCTTCTTCTTTTATTACTCCCTAATATCAGCATTTGTCTATTTCATTGGTTAATTAGGTAGCTTTTAATAATGGCTGTTCTGATTCTTTTCTTGTAGCTTGATTCTGATAGCTCTGCTCCGCCAAAACATCCATGGAGAAGAAAATTAAACAGCCATGCTAGTATTCTTGCCTTGAACATGTGAGTTCCATAGGACGGTTTGGCTCACTTCTAATCCAAATAGAAACCTAATTATCCCTAGTGCATCAATAAATCCAATTTAAAAAAAGGCAAAATTTTTAAATTTAAACAACATTAAATTATTTAGGTTGTAAGATTTTACCATCATTATAAATGGTAATCAAAGTATTCAACTTTATGTAGCATATTTATTTTTTATTCATTTTTTAGTAATAGAATTGTAAGAGATAATTCTTAAAAAAAATGTAGGACACAATCGTTATACGTAAATGGATAATCTAAAAATAATGAAAATATTTCTTAAAACTATATTGTAACTAAATGTAAATGTATATTTTATAAAATGCACACAATATACTAACACACCACAAATTATTACAAGTGTATTTAATAATTTTATCACAAAGAATAAATATTTCATGATAATATTTATATCAAAAAAAATTGCGGCAACAAGCATGATAAAGAATATTCTGTTTTCTTAGCAAGTCCAAACCCTAATACGTGAATGTAGTAGTATAAATAGTCTCATACAGCACGTAAATTTTTTTTTGTGATAGCTAGGGCTGCTAGGTTTTCATCCGCTAAAAGAGGAGAGAACAGAGTAGGGATGCGATCAATGATGATGGAGATGTGTGGCCAATCTTGTATACTTGAACATGCAGACATAGGTTTCCAGTTTCGACCTTCGGGAAGAGAGATTTGTGAGTTTTTTCTCAAGCTTAGGATTCAGGGGAAAGAGCTGCCCTGTACCCATATGATAGCCAACAGAAATCTGTATGAAGATCATTCCACTCCTTGGGAGATTTTAAAAAGCGACGATTCTTGCTGGTCTTTGTCAACAGAGTCATCAAGCACCGAGAGTAAAAAAACCAAGAAGGTAATGTATGTGTTTACCATGTTGAAAAAGAAGGGAGAACGTGTATTACGCAAAGCTGGTTGTGGTACTTGGACTGGCCAGAATAAAAAAGCGGTGAAGAATGAGGAAGGTCGTCTTATTGGATACGACAGGCTCCTTACGTTTAAAGTTGAAGATGATAAAAAGAAGAACGATGGTCATGGAAACTGGACTATGCACGAATATAGTTTGCACCCGAACGACTACAACTTGAAGTAATCAAAGCTCTAAATATGACTAACTCACACTTCACAAAACACACATATGAACTAGAAAGACAAACTGATATATTGAGATAAAAATAAAGTGAGGTTACAAGCCTTAATAAAGAAAAACTGAAACAAGGAAACTCCAACAACTACATCACGATCCTGTTGTTACCGTAACAAACTCCTAAAACCAAATCTCAGACAATCAAGTTTATTCTACTAAATCTCAACTGTATCCAATGATTGACAGTTGATTTATTCAAAGAATCAAATCATATAAACCAAACTTAGATTACTCCAACAAATACCCCCTTAATCTAAATTTGGTTTGTCTTGCATGCTCCCGACTCCAAGCAAAGAACACAGTCGCTCAAACTTCACAGTTGCCATGGCTTTTGTTAGTATGTCCGCACGCTGTTCACCAGTTTTGATATGCTTAACCACAATTTCACCACGTTCTACACAATCACGAATGAAATGATAACGAATATCGATATGCTTGCTACGCCCGTGGAACACCGGGTTCTTGGCTAGGTCAATCGCTGATTTATTGTCTATATAGAGAACCACAGGACCTATATGTTCATCTGTCAGTTTACTTAGCAAGTTTGGCAACCATATACCTTGACAAGCAGCTACTGTAGCTGCCATAAACTCAGCATCGCACGAAGAGAGAGCCACACAACGCTGCTTTTGAGACACCCATGTGATCAAACTCTCATTAAGAAAGAAAACCACTCCCCCCCGTGCTCTTCCTATCATCAACATTCCCCGCTAAATCACTATCAGAAAATCCATACAACACAATGTCATTTCCACTTCCTCTTGAGTACCTCAAACCGTAGCTTAAAGTGCCTTTTAAATAACTGAGAATTCGTTTTACAGCATTCCAATGCATCACAGTAGGTCGTTCCATGTATCGACTTACAATTCCAACAGCAAAAGCCAAGTCTGGTCGAGTATGAACTAGATACCGCAGGCACCCTACAATGCTCTTGTACTCAGTTGAATCCACCGGTTTCCCATTTTCATCCTTATGTATTTGTACAGTTGGCTCCATAGGATATTTCGTAGGTTTGCAGTCTGCCATGCCACTTTTCTCCAAAACTTTCTTTGCATAAGATGTTTGCTTCAACTCTATGTATTCCTTCTTCTGATTTACCTCTATCCCAAGATAGTGAGATAGCTTACCAAGGTCACTCATTTCAGAACTCTTGCTCATTTGCTCCTTAAACTGTTTGATGAGTGACAAGCTTGTTCCCGTGACTAATAAATCATCCACATAAACCCCAATTTCCAGTACTGCACCGTTCTTGCGCTTCGTGTATACTGCATGCTCATATGGGCATTTAGTAAAACCCAGACTCTCCAAGCATTTGTTAAGCTTCGCATACCAAGCCCGTGGCGCTTGACGTAACCCGTATAATGCCTTCATCAACTTATACACCATATTCTTCTTCCTTGACTTCACAAATCCTTCTGGCTGCTCGACATAAACATCCTCTTGCAAGTCCCCATTCAAGAACGCAGATTTAACGTCAAGATGGTGAACCTCCCAACCGTTTTTAGCTGCTAATGCTAACAACAATCTTACCGTTTCCAAACGGGTGACTGGTGCAAACACCTCTTCAAAATCTACCCCCTGTTTTTGAACATATCCCTTCGCAACAAGCCTCGCCTTAAACTTCACAATGTCTCCTTCAGCATTTTTCTTCAGTTTATAAACCCATTTCAAACCTATTGGTTTATGTCCCGTTGGCAACTCAACTAGCTTCCAGGTATTATTTCGTTCAATAGCCTCAATTTCAGTTTTCATAGCATCCTTCCATGATTCTTCTTTAACAGCTTGGTGAAAGAAAATTGGCTCCTCGAAGCCCAGTAGTAACAACTCCTCTTCAAGCTCTATCTCTTCTGTATTGTCATATATGTCACGTAATGACCTGAAGCATTTTGGAGGAGTGCTGCTTCCATCTGATTCAAGATAGACTACATATTTACTACGGTCATCAAATTTCTTTATATTCTCACATGGCACCTTCATGAATGCACAGCAACCAAAAATCTTAATATGGCTAACATCAGGCTTCAGTCCTGACCATGCTTCATATGGTGTACAATTAGAAAGTGCTCGTGTAGGTAGTCTGTTAAGCACGTATACAGAATGGTGCACTGTTTCACCCCAAAATTCTGATGGAACCTGCTTTTCTTTCAAAAAACTTCTCGCCATAGCCACGACTGTTCTATTTCTTCGTTCGACCACACCGTTTTGCTGTGGGGTGTAAGGCGCAGTGTAATGTCTCAGAATTCCCGCATTCTCACAGAACTTAGTGAATTACAATGAACAAAATTCACCACCCCTGTCTGTACGAAAAGTTTTAATCCTTCTCTCTGACCCGTTTTCAACAAGTGCTTTAAATTTCTTAAATGCCTCAAATGCTTCATCTTTAGTTGATAGGAAATACACCCACATCATACGACTAAAATCATCAACTAAAAGTAAGAAGTACCTCTTTCCAGATGGTGTTGGTGGTGAGATTGGTCCACATATGTCCCCATGTATCAACTCCAGTATTTTCTTGGACATGTAGGTTGATTCGGAAGGAAACGGAGCCCTAGTTTGCTTGGCCATGAGACACCCCTTACAAGCTCCTTTAGGTTGTGCCAAATTTGGTAGTCCTACGACCATATCATTCGTCTTCATGCCATTGCATTGAAGTTCACATGGCCCAACCGTGAGTGCCATAGCCACGCATCTTCCTCTGTCTTTGCAAGTAAACAACCACGATAAGACTCTTCAAGTAAAATCTTATACAGGCGATTTGCTGACCTCTTAACCTTCATTAACAAACTTCCTTGTGTATCATATACCCACAAATATTCACCCTCCATCACCACCTTATTACCACCTTCTGACAGTTGCCCAAGGCTGATAATATTGTTGAAGAGAGTTGGAATGTAAAACACATCATTAAATATCTTCTCTTTTCCAGTTTTGCACTTGAACGCAATTGATCCCTTTCCCTTAATACTGACTGTTGACCCGTCACCAAACTACACTTCTCCTGTCACCTTCTCGTCTAATTTTGAAAATTTTGTTTTGTCTCCTGTCATATGGTTACTTGCTCCGTTGTCAAGATACCACAACTGTGAAAATTTTCTTTCTCTCTTGCTTCCCTCCAGACTGGGAAAGACTTTTTCTTCATTTAATAACACCATTTTGACCTTACTTTCATCCAATTCAGACAGTAACAGGGCAGGTTCTTCATCATCCTTGATTGGGATCAGGTTTGCCTCAGATTTTTGGTATCTCTCACGACGAGGTCTCTTACATTCTGCAGCATAATGTCCCAAAATGTTACAATTGAAACATCTCACACTACTTCTGTCACATCCTCCCTTGTAACTGCGACCATTACGACCCTTGAAGTTTGATTGCCCCTCTGTAGCTTCTTTATTAATTCGTTTCAACCAGTCTTCACGAGTGAGTAGAAGTTTTCCCTCGTTCTTCTCTCGCTTGGACCATTCCTCTTCTGTCAACAGTAGTTAACCACTTCCAGTATCGTCCTGGCCCTCGTTCTGGCCTCTAATCCTTTCATCATGGGCTTTCAAAGAACCAACAACTTCCTCGACTGTCATTTTCTCCAAGTCCCGAAACTGCTCAATAGTCGAGGCAAGTTGTAGAAACTTTGATGGAACTGCCCGTAACATCTTCTTAACAACATATGATTCCTTCATTTCTTCTCCTAAGGATCGAATAGTGGACACCAACCCATTCATCTTCATGGAGAAATCATCGAGTTGTTCGTTTTCATCCATACGCAGCATCTCAAACTCTGATCTCAGTGTCTGAACTTTGGCCTTCTTTACACGACTATCTCCTTGGCACATGATTTTAATACCCTCCCAACCTTCTTTTGCCGTCGTCTTCTCTGAAATCGACAATAACATGTCCTCAGGTATGCCTTGGTAAATCATAGCCAAGGCAACCTTATCGGTTTTCTCATCGACCACAGCTTTTGCATCACTCGATTCTATAGCAGACCACACTCCTTGAGCCTGCATATAAACCTTCATCTTCAATACCCATGTCGTGTAATTTCCTCTAGCCAACATAGGGTAAGTTAACCCATATGATCCTGTCTTCCCTTTTCCCGCATCCATGTTGTTGTTTTGTTATGAGAGGCTCTGATACCAAATGAAGTAATCAAAGCTCTAAATATGACTAACTCACACTTCACAAAACACACATATGAACTAGAAAGACAAACTGATATATTGAGATAAAAATAAAGTGAGGTTACAAGCCTTAATAAAGAAAAACTGAAACAAGGAAACTCCAACAACTACATCACGATCCTGTTGTTACGGTAACAAACTCCTAAAACCAAATCTCAGACAATCAAGCTTATTCTACTAAATCTCAACTGTATCCAATGATTGACAGTTGATTTATTCAAAGAATCAAATCATATAAACCAAACTTAGATTACTCCAACACAACTACGCTATTTGCAAGATTACGAAAGAGGAGAATATCCGTGAGAAACTTGTTGGACTAGATATGGTACTCCAGGCATATACTCACCACCAACACATGTCCAACCAGGCAGAACCACTATTGGACCAAGAATGGATGTCTTACATGGAGACACTCATGAACACATATTTGGAACCACAAGAGGAAGAAGAAGAAAGGGAGGCCTGTAATATTAATATTGATCCCCTGGAAGTGCAAGAGATTTTTGACGAAAACGTGTTTAACAAAGTTGGAGAACCACAAGGAGAACCACAGGACCCACTATTGGATCAAGAATGGAGCTCTTTTACGGAGACGCTGAATATGATATTGGAACCACCAGAAGAAGAAGAGAGGGAGGCATGTGATCAAATTGATGCTCTGGCATTGAAAGAGCTTTCCAATGAAAACATCTTTAACAAACTTGCAGAACCCGAAAGAAAAGAGGACCAGGAGCAACAAGTATTACTTGTAGAGCAGGAGGAGCAACAAGTATTACTTGTAGAGCAGGGGGAATGACCAGTATTACCTGTGGAGCAGGAGCAACAACTGGTATCTGGGGAGCAGGAAGACAAGCGGCAAGAAAGAGAAAGAATGGCTTGTATTACTCATCTGGCGACGAACTTCAATTATTATTATGCCCTGCAGCAACAACAGCTTGAAGGAGGTGAAATCAATTCCCTGGGAAAGAGAAAGAATCGTAGTTATCTTGAGGACGAGCTCTCCAACAACAAGAAGCAACAACTGACAATTTTCTCGAGCCTTTACTAGATTGTGTCGTTTACCTAAACTTTCTTTTATCTTTTATTTTTCTCATTGTCATAAAAGGAGTAGCTTAGTGTTTTGCTTCATTTAGTTATTGTATCTATAATGAAAGACCATTTCAACGTGTACCATTTTGATGAGGGACACATGTCTCTGTAATTTACGTACCTCGTGCAATTGCAATAAATAGTGTTCTTTATTCAATATTGTAGTTCGGAATTTGTTCGGAATTGCAATAAATAGTGTTCTTTCTTCAATAAGTTAGTTTACGCCTAAGTTCTCTGAGGAATGATAACCTAGCTAATAGATGCGTGATGTACATTAGACTATATGATGTCCTAGAGACACCAAGATTTTAGCAAATGGAAGCATTGAGAACTCAGCAGTCCACCCTGCATTAAGCGCGAATTCCTTAAAACTATATAACATCAGTGTCTCGCAGGAAATTCTGTTTGGCAGACCTGCAGAGACTGTAGTACTCCATATATAGTAAGATGTTACCGAGATTTGATAGTCATATATATTTGCATGTCTCACGTGTAACAAATCTTCCACTACTGTGTCTAGAAGTGACAGGCTCTGTCTACTTTAAAGACACAATTAAGCTCTGGACAGCAATAAATCCTAGCCAATATTGTTAGTGCAAAATGAACCCCTTCAATGTCTTGTATCAATGAAGAAGACTAACTAACATGAATCATCTATGTTAGCTGTCAGCATTGCTCTAATTCATGACACCTGTCACGTACACCCCTGTCAAGAGCTGGTGGTAATGTTGGTAAGTTTAAAGATGTTGCCAAAACCAACACATGGTCAAAACTCTTTTTTTCTTTAACACACGTTTTAAAAAAACTCTTGTAGCTGAAGCAAGCTTTGAGACCTCGGTCGTAATCATTATTGCAACCTCTCAGCAAGAAGTGATAGTTCATCAGATATGGAAGGTAGGTCCACTTGATCAGTTGGCTTCATCGTAGAACTTATTTGTTATTGCACCCTAAATCCGTGAATAAAATAATTTTGCAACCCATAACCCGGCGACTGGAATCTAAGGGATCGAGAGAGGAAGTGATTAGAAGAAAGTTATTAATGCGTGGCGTAAAAGCCATGCATTAATAACTTTCATCTGTACTGACTAAAGCTTGAGCTCAAAATGCCAGATAATTCATGAAAATTTCACATATTTCCTAGGTAGTGGCAGCCTAGCTAGCTAGTGATTCATATTCATCTGTTACAATCATTAATGTTTACTCTTTAATGGTTAAACAAATTAACTATTTGGAACATATTTTAATTAAAAAAAAAAAATTAAACAAAACGATAGGTTTGGATTGACTAAAAATGCATGATATCATTATCCTGTAGGCCGTACATGTTTAGAGTATATTGTATGTTTTATTTTGAAAATTTTAAATATTAGAAGTTAACCTTTCTTTATGTTCAAATATTCAGATATTTTACTTAGAGGACCTAATAATTCTTTTCCTAATGGGCCTCTCGAATCTCAAGACCGGCCATGTCTATAGTTGGGAAAAGAAAGTGGTATTGAACGAAAATTTCTTACCGCCTAGAGCATGTGTGGCACTTGTGAAAATGAAGAAGACAAAGTTTGTGTCACCTGTAATGATAGAATAGCAGTGACAATAGAGCTTCTTGTTAGAAGGGAGACCATGCACATGAATGCTACATCTTAGCAATGTCATAGACTTAAAGTATGAAGTATTATTAGGGCTAATTGGCTGAGTATTAATTTGGTCATTCTGTAACCAAATTGAAATATATTTCGATTATCGAATTAGGACAAAAATCGTAAACGAGCTGTGAATCGAAACAATTTCTGTTATAAACCGAACTGAAATAATTATTTCGGTTAAAACCAATTAAATTATCGATTTACATAATTGAACTAGAAAAAAAATTAGATTTTCAATATTGAAAAAAGGAGTTAAATATCGAGTACATGACAGATTGCATCCAGATATATTAAGTTGATCACTCTTTGCAATTTTGATTCAAGTTACTCTTCAATTTCTTACTTTTATTCAAAACATTAATGTCAACTATTTTTCATGTCAAAACGTTTTTCATCTATAATTCCATTATCTATGAGTTGGCGATGACATGGAGTGGATGCCAACTAGTTTGTTGAGTTGGACAACTTGAATTCAAAAACAAAAATGGAATATAAAAACCTATTAAACGACTCATAGTGTTATGTCAAATGTTGTTTAACGAATCATAGGGCTTTCGAATTTCTTCATCTCCAGATGCTATGGCTTCAACGAATTGGAGTAATTTTTAGAAATCAGAAAATAATTGAAGAAACTCATATGAACCCTAGTTTTGAAAACTTCTCAAGCAATCAATTGACTACGTTTTTCTTTGATCAAACATAGGATTTTTAGAAATTTTATCAACTTTGGATGATATAAGTACAAGAAATTGAAGTAATCTTCAAAAATTAATACGAAATCGAAGATTAGTGAATGAATCCTAACTTCATATGATATTATATATACATAAGTTGTATATATATATTTATTACTTCCACATCATTGTTGTTGAATGGCCACATCATAATGTTGACCCTTTAAAACATTTGACTTTAATATTTTGAACAAAAATAAGAAGTTAATGTTTAACCAGAGTCAAAATTGTAAAGAGCAATGAACTTTATATATTTGTACCCAATCAATCATGTACTTGATATTTAATCCGCTTGAAACATTATAAACAAAGAGCATAATAAATTAAAAAACAACTACACACATGCAATTTAACACCTATATACACAAGATTTGGTTCTTAATATAATAAACATAAAGTTTTGGAAATGAAGTTTTTTAACAAAATATTGGAGACTTAAATAACAATACTCAAGGCCAACAAAGATAATGCTACAGCACCCATGTAACTAGCAACAACAGCATCACACGACAACACAACAGAACAATTTCAGCAACTAGGTTAGGCAAACCAAGCAGTAGCAAGTAGGAAGTCATCATTGGAACCTTTTTGTGTTGAAATTGATAGATGGAGCCCAAAAAGTTAATAAAAGAAGCGGAGAATTGCACAAGGGCGCGGAGTATAGAAATTAAAAAGTTACTAAGTTGGAAACGGCACCAAAAAAAAATCTAAGGTTACTAGATGATATATCATATATCTCTGTACTATATTATAATAGGTGAGACATTGAAAGTTTGGTCTTCATTCGTACCCTACTTTGTTTTTTTACCTAATTACCCTACCACAATTTTTTATAGTTATTACTTAAGTATCCATATTTAATAATTTATAGTACTACTTATTACTCTTACTTAATTATTTATAATTCTTAATAACTAATCAATTTCATTTTTCATGTAAAACATGTTACCTTTAATAATTAATCATTTTTTTTAATTTTTAAATAGTAATAAATAACCGAGTACCTTTTTTAGCTAAAACGTTATCATCTTCTCTATATTTTATAACTAAAATTCCTCATTTTCTAAAAATATAACGTTCAACATATATGTAACTATTCTCAAATCATATCATTAAAAAAATTAAATCTACAAAATTCATGTCTTAAAAAAATTAATTCAAATTAGAGGAAAAAAAATTTGTGCATTGCACAGATTTTAAGCTAGTCATGTACCATATGTATTTTATTTTATTTTATATATTTAATGTAATTCGGTAATTACGATTATTTCGGTAAAGAAATCGATATAATCAAAAAACCGAATCACAACAAATCTTGTAAATGAATTAAAACAGAGATATTTAACCGAACTATTTTGGTTATTTCAGTTCGGTATTCGATTAAACAAACCGAATGCTCAATCCTAAATATTATCTTCAACAACATGTGACAAGGCTTCACACTTGTACACATGGATGAAAATTTGTCCATATTCGTTCCCATATGATTGAATCTTATCGGACTCAAAGTTTTGTATTTTTATACGGATTTGGGTTGTCTCCTGGTCGAACCGAACCAGATCCCAACTCAAAAATCGAACCAAAACCGTAACTGATCCGAAACCTATATATAGTGTGCATATAATTTTTTTTTATATTATTAATACTTTAATATCCTAATTTGATTTCATAAACGTATACCATATCATTTTGTAATACTCATTCAACTTAAGTCTATAAGTACTATTAGTTTTTGTTATTGTACCATTGCAGTACTATTGTTCTGATCGTTATTCGTACTAATTGAAATGAGAATTTTTCTACTTTGAAATGGGACTGTCTGACATTTAATCAGCTGAATTGTTTAGTTGATAAATAATTGTTTATATAAATTATGACCAAATTAAGATCTAAACCGAACTCAAATCCAACGGATTGATTTTAGATATCGACATTCAGATTTTAAAATGGGGTCCACGTCCAACATATTTGCTTTGTTCCGCATCTAATTGTTTATAAAATCCAAACCAACCAACTCATCTACCATCACTAGTTGGAAGACATTTATACTTCTGCAGGGCAGATGAATAATATATCAATGCTTGCATTACATTATTTCAATTATCTTGGTAAGACACAATAAATGTAGGACATTCATCATTTTTGAGATTTTTTTTAATATACAAGTAGGATTCAGAATGTAAATATTAATTTTCCCGAAAAATCATGAATCGTGGGCATGCGAAAATGAAATTGTCAAAAATTATCAAAAGAATATCGTTTTATATTGCAAATTATGCGAAACTAGTAAATTTTTTGAAGGGTACCATTTATTTTCAACAAGTAACCCATTATCAGTTTTAGCAAATAGAATGTGTGCAAATCAATCTGAACCGAAACCGCCGAGATAAGTTCACAGTTGTAGTTTGATTTTTTATAAAAACCATAGATTGTTGGGTTGGTTTTGATTTGATTTTAATCAAAACCACTTCCACTCCCACTACATATAAATTATATAATCTTTATACTTTCACATATATTTATCTTATCTTATTATTATATATTACAATTATATTAGTAATATCTATCTTATCTTACCAAAAATTCAAATATTACTTGACTCAATCTCCGTCATTTGTCATTTTGTACTTCTTTTGAAAATTGTTTAAGATTTTTATTTTATTATTTACGTATGATATTATTACAAAATTGATAGTTAGGTCATCACACATTGATTTTTGTCATATAAAGAATTAAATAATTTTATTATATGATATTATAATTTTCTTATTTATATATGAATTGGAAAAAAATGAAATTTTGATTATGAGAAGTATTATATTGTTTTTCAATTTATTATTGAAATTGAGATAAGGTTGTAAATTGAAAAAATCACTATACCGAACCTAAAAAAACCAAATCGCTTATTTGGTTAATTTTAGAAATTTTTGGTTTATGAATTGGTTGGGAATTGAGTTTTAACAATCGTCATTAGCATAGGACGGTTTGGCTCACTTCTAACCCAAATAGAAACCTAATTATCCCTAGTGCATCAATAAATCCAATTTAAAAAAAGGCAAAATTTTTAAATTTAAACAACATTAAATTATTTAGGTTGTAAGATTTTACCATCATTATAAATGGTAATCAAAGTATTCAACTTTATGTAGCATATTTATTTTTTATTCATTTTTTAGTAATAGAATTGTAAGAGATAATTCTTAAAAAAAATGTAGGACACAATCGTTATACGTAAATGGATAATCTAAAAATAATGAAAATATTTCTTAAAACTATATTGTAACTAAATGTAAATGTATATTTTATAAAATGCACACAATATACTAACACACCACAAATTATTACAAGTGTATTTAATAATTTTATCACAAAGAATAAATATTTCATGATAATATTTATATCAAAAAAAATTGCGGCAACAAGCATGATAAAGAATATTCTGTTTTCCTAGCAAGTCCAAACCCTAATACGTGAATGTAGTAGTATAAATAGTCTCATACAGCACGTAAATTTTTTTTTGTGATAGCTAGGGCTGCTAGGTTTTCATCCGCTAAAAGAGGAGAGAACAGAGTAGGGATGCGATCAATGATGATGGAGATGTGTGGCCAATCTTGTATACTTGAACATGCAGACATAGGTTTCCAGTTTCGACCTTCGGGAAGAGAGATTTGTGAGTTTTTTCTCAAGCTTAGGATTCAGGGGAAAGAGCTGCCCTGTACCCATATGATAGCCAACAGAAATCTGTATGAAGATCATTCCACTCCTTGGGAGATTTTAAAAAGCGACGATTCTTGCTGGTCTTTGTCAACAGAGTCATCAAGCACCGAGAGTAAAAAAACCAAGAAGGTAATGTATGTGTTTACCATGTTGAAAAAGAAGGGAGAACGTGTATTACGCAAAGCTGGTTGTGGTACTTGGACTGGCCAGAATAAAAAAGCGGTGAAGAATGAGGAAGGTCGTCTTATTGGATACGACAGGCTCCTTACGTTTAAAGTTGAAGATGATAAAAAGAAGAACGATGGTCATGGAAACTGGACTATGCACGAATATAGTTTGCACCCGAACGACTACAACTTGAAGTAATCAAAGCTCTAAATATGACTAACTCACACTTCACAAAACACACATATGAACTAGAAAGACAAACTGATATATTGAGATAAAAATAAAGTGAGGTTACAAGCCTTAATAAAGAAAAACTGAAACAAGGAAACTCCAACAACTACATCACGATCCTGTTGTTACCGTAACAAACTCCTAAAACCAAATCTCAGACAATCAAGTTTATTCTACTAAATCTCAACTGTATCCAATGATTGACAGTTGATTTATTCAAAGAATCAAATCATATAAACCAAACTTAGATTACTCCAACAAATACCCCCTTAATCTAAATTTGGTTTGTCTTGCATGCTCCCGACTCCAAGCAAAGAACACAGTCGCTCAAACTTCACAGTTGCCATGGCTTTTGTTAGTATGTCCGCACGCTGTTCACCAGTTTTGATATGCTTAACCACAATTTCACCACGTTCTACACAATCACGAATGAAATGATAACGAATATCGATATGCTTGCTACGCCCGTGGAACACCGGGTTCTTGGCCAGGTCAATCGCTGATTTATTGTCTATATAGAGAACCACAGGACCTATATGTTCATCTGTCAGTTTACTTAGCAAGTTTGGCAACCATATACCTTGACAAGCAGCTACTGTAGCTGCCATAAACTCAGCATCGCACGAAGAGAGAGCCACACAACGCTGCTTTTGAGACACCCATGTGATCAAACTCTCATTAAGAAAGAAAACCATTCCCCCCGTGCTCTTCCTATCATCAACATTCCCCGCTAAATCACTATCAGAAAATCCATACAACACAATGTCATTTCCACTTCCTCTTGAGTACCTCAAACCGTAGCTTAAAGTGCCTTTTAAATAACGGAGAATTCGTTTTACAGCATTCCAATGCATCACAGTAGGTCGTTCCATGTATCGACTTACAATTCCAACAGCAAAAGCCAAGTCTGGTCGAGTATGAACTAGATACCGCAGGCACCCTACAATGCTCTTGTACTCAGTTGAATCCACCGGTTTCCCATTTTCATCCTTATGTATTTGTACAGTTGGCTCCATAGGATATTTCGTAGGTTTGCAGTCTGCCATGCCACTTTTCTCCAAAACTTTCTTTGCATAAGTTGTTTGCTTCAACTCTATGTATTCCTTCTTCTGATTTACCTCTATCCCAAGATAGTGAGATAGCTTACCAAGGTCACTCATTTCAGAACTCTTGCTCATTTGCTCCTTAAACTGTTTGATGAGTGACATGCTTGTTCCCGTGACTAATAAATCATCCACATAAACCCCAATTACCAGTACTGCACCGTTCTCGCGCTTCGTGTATACTGCATGCTCATATGGGCATTTAGTAAAACCCAGACTCTCCAAGCATTTGTTAAGCTTCGCATACCAAGCCCGTGGCGCTTGACGTAACCCGTATAATGCCTTCATCAACTTATACACCATATTCTTCTTCCTTGACTTCACAAATCCTTCTGGCTGCTCGACATAAACATCCTCTTGCAAGTCCCCATTCAAGAACGCAGATTTAACGTCAAGATGGTGAACCTCCCAACCGTTTTTAGCTGCTAATGCTAACAACAATCTTACCGTTTCCAAACGGGTGACTGGTGCAAACACCTCTTCAAAATCATGTCTGGTTACAAGGATGGGAATACTAAGATTCCTATGCTCAAGAGAAACGAATATACTCTATGGGAAGTAAAGATGTTGCATCATCTGGAAGCAACAGATCCTGATTATCTTGACAGAATCAGAGATGGACCTTTTGTTCCAACAAAGGTCGTTGGACAAGCAACTGTTGATGGTAAGATTGTTCCAGAACATACAGCAGAGAAGCCAAAATCTGAATGGTCAGATAAGGACAAGGAGAGTGTTCTTAAAGATGCTAAAGTGAGAAACATATTATTCAATAGTCTTGATTCTGTTCTCACTAATTATGTTCTCTCTTGTAAAACTGCTAAGGATATATGGGACAATCTTAAGGTTCACTGTGAAGGAACTAAGCCTGTCAGGAAGAATATGAGGACATTACTTATACAACAGTATGAGTACTTTGAATCCAAGTCTGGTGAGTCACTTACTGATACCTTTGATAGGTTTACAAAACTCATCAATGAGATGGCCATGCATGGTAAATATTATGACTTGGAGGATATGAATACAAAGTTCATGAAAGCTTTGCCTGATTTCTACAATGAGAAGATATCTGCGATTGAGGAAGCTAATGATCTGGATGAGATTTCATTAGAGGCAGTCTATGGAAAATTGAGAGCTTATGAACTTGACAAGCAGCAGAAGAAGAGCAGGAGTGAAGGAAAGATGAAGACTATTGCACTTACTGCTCAATCTGAAGTAAAGAAGCTTCCTGAAGAACAGCATGAAGAGATTGCTGTAAAGAATTCGAGGAAGAAGAAAAGCAAAGAAAGTTCTGAGTCAGAGACTACTGATATGGACTCTGACAACAATGATTCTGAATCTGAGATACAAGAACTCTTTGCTATGTTTGCTAAAGCCTTCAAGAAAGGCAGATTCAACAGGAGAAGATTTAGCAAAGGACCTTTTCAAAAGAAGGAGGAGAAGAAGAGTGACAAGAGCAAAAGTACAATTGTCAAGCTTGATAAGGCCAAGATCAAGTGCTTTAACTGCAGCGAGCTTGGACACTTTGCTAGTGAGTGTAAGAAGCCTAGGAATTCAGGAAAGGGTAATGCACTTATGGTCACACAGAAGGATTGGGCTGATTCCAGTGACTCTGAAGATGAATTGGATTATGAAAACATTGCATTGATGGCCGATAGTTCAGACAAACCTGGATCTCCAAAGAAAACTTCTCCATCCTCTGTTAAGGTATCACTTCACTCTCTTGATTCATTTGATAGCTTAAATTCTGATGAAATTAGATCTATCCATTCTGAGTTTAAGAATCTTATGACTAATTTTAGAATTCTTACTTGTGAAAGAGATGAACTTAAGGTTAAGAATGATAAATTAGTTGATAGAAATAATTTTCTTGAATCTGAATTAATTCAAATGGAAGAATACAAGTTGAGTTCTGATAAAGCTAAGCATGATTATAGTGTAATTCTTGAGGCTTATGACTATGTCAGAAAAGAACTAGAAGAAGAGAGAGATGTGATTAAGACCATTAAAATTCCAGTAAGAAGACAATAGAAATCTTTGAGAGTGGAATTCGTGGTAAGGTTAATGGTTTAGGTTTTGATAAGGCTAGACAAGAAGAAAAAGTAGCTATTGTCAATAATGATAGTAAGGTAGAAGCTAACACATCTAAATCTGAAGGTAAGAAAATTGTTTCTGAACCTAATCATGTTAAATTTGTTGATTCAAAAGGTACCCCTGTTGTACATAAGAGAATTAACAATAGTTATTCAGATGAGAAAGTGTTAGAGAAACCTAAGAATGTAAACATAGGGTTTCTGTCTAAGTCTCAGTTGAAACAGAGATTAGATGGTCTTTCAGAGTCTAGCAAGATCAAGAGAAATAGGAATGGAAAAGAAGGTATTAACAAAGAGAATAATTACAAGAATGTACCTGATGCACCTAGAAAAAAATGCTATAAGTGTGGAAATCATAATCATTTGGCCCTAGACTGCAATCAAAAACCTTCTTGGAAAACTGAGTCCAGATTCCCCAAGACTCAGAAAATTCAATACCAACCACAAAAAGCTTGTTATCATTGTGGTAGTTTACTTCATTCCATTTACATGTGTAGAGAATATCATGAACTGTATTATGACTATTATTCTTTGAAATCTGAAGCTCCTAGTCACAAACAGTTTGTGAGATCAGAGTCTAAAGTTGACTCTGCAACAGGTAAAATAAAGGCAAAATCTTCAAAATCTGTTGTCTCTAAATCTAGTAAGAAAGGATCCAATCAAAGTTGGGTCCTAAAAAATTCTAACTAGTTACTTTTTGTTTGCAGGGCACAGGAAAGAAGCATTCAATTATCTTGGACAGTGGATGCTCTGGACACATGACTGGAAAGAAGTCCCTGCTTACAAAGTTTGAGAGGAAAGCTGGCCCAGTAATATCTTTTGGAGATGGCAACAAAGGAGAAACTCTGGGATATGGCTCAATTATTTTGGGGAATGTCATCATAGAAAATGTAGCACTGGTTGAAGGCTTGAAACATACTCTTTTAAGCATAAGTCAACTGGGTGATAAAGGTTACAAATCAATCTTTGACAGAGAAGGATGCAAAGTCTTGAATATGCAGAATGGAGACATTGTTCTAACTGGTCAAAGGCATGGTAACATATATGAAGCCAGCTTAAGTGATACATCTAAAGGAATTGTTAGATGTCTCTACAGCAAAGCAACAAATGATGAAAGCTGGAATTGGCACAAGAAGCTCTCACATCTTAATTTCAAGAAGCTTAATCAACTTGTTAAATACAATTTGGTGAGAGGCCTACCTCATGCGAATTTTGTGCAAGATGGACTTTGTGATGCATGTCAGTTTGGAAAGCAAAGAAGAACCACTTTCAAGAGCAAGACTGAAAATTCAATTACTGAACCATTTCACATGCTACATCTTGATCTGTTTGGTCCAGTAAACATTATGTCTATCAGCAAGAAAAGATATGCTCTAGTTATGGTGGATGATTTCACAAGGTTTACATGGGTGTTCTTTCTACACAAGAAGGATGAAGCTCCTCAGCAAATCATTGAACTCATCAAGAATATTCATAATAACTCTGAGTACAAAGTCAAAGTACTTAGGAGTGACAATGGTACAGAATTCAAGAATTCTACAATGGAGGGGTTTTGTGCAGACAATGGAATTACTCAACAGTTTTCTGCACCTGGTACACCTCAACAAAATGGTGTAGTGGAAAGAAAGAACAGGACTCTCATAGAGGCAGCAAGAACCATGCTTGCAGATGCAAAACTTCCAACCTACTTTTGGGCAGAAGCTATTAACACTGCATGTTTCACTCAGAACTGTACCTTGGTAAATAGTCATGGAAAAACTCCCTATGAGATGATCAAAGGAAAGAAACCAAGTGTGAAATATTTTCACATCTTTGGATGTAAATGCTATGTCCTAAAAGTTCATCCAGAACAACTTGGAAAATTTGAAGCCAAATCGGATGAAGCAATTTTTCTAGGATATTCAGCATCTAAGGCTTTCAAAGTTTATAATCTCAGAACTCACATTGTTATGGAATCAATTCATGTTGCATTTGATGATAAGAAATTTGGAATTTTGCAAACTGATGAAAGCCATGACAAATTGGAATTTGAAAATCTGAAGATTTCTGAGATACTCTCAAGTGATGATGAAGGTTCTCCAGAAGGAATTTCTATTGCTTCTCAAAGGAATGCTACTGTTGAGGGGGAGCAAATCAATCAGAGAGAACACAGTGATCATCAGGAGCAGACTAGTCTTTCAGAGTCTATTCCATCAGGAATTGACGTTTCAGAGTCTACTCCATCAGGAACTGACCTTTCAGAGTCTACTGAGGAAAGATCAGTAACTAGCAGCAATATGGAATCTACTGATTCTATTGATCAAAGGAGAGTTTTTGAAGGTAGAGAGAATTCTTCTACAAAAGATACCACTAACTTAGGGGGTGAGACTAGCAGAGTTAATCTACCACCTGTTAGAAAATGGACAAAGGATCATACTGAAGATTTGATAATTGGTGATCCAAATAGTGGTGTTCGAACTAGAAGATCAATTCAAAATGAATGCTTGTATAGTTGCTTTCTCTCAAAGAATGAACCTAAGAAGGTTGAAGAAGCCTTACAGGATCCTGATTGGGTAATTGCAATGCAGGAGGAGTTAAATGAGTTTGAGAGAAACAAAGTTTGGAAACTGGTACCAAGACCTAAAGGTAGATCTATTGTTGGTGCAAGATGGGTTTTCAGAAACAAGCTAGATGAATCTGGTATGATTGTAAGAAACAAAGCAAGACTGGTGGCCAAGGGATATTCTCAGGAAGAAGGCATTGATTATGATGAGACCTTTGCACCTGTAGCAAGATTGGAAGCAATCAGAATGTTTCTTGCATTTGCAGCTCATTCAAAATTCAAGGTATACCAGATGGATGTTAAGAGTGCTTTTCTAAATGGCAAACTTGATGAAGAAGTATATGTAGAACAGCCACCTGGATTTGTTGATCCAAAGTTTCGAAATCATGTCTACAAACTTGACAAGGCACTCTATGGACTAAAGCAGGCACCAAGAGCATGGTATGAGACTTTGTCTAAATTTCTTCTTGAAAATGGCTTCACAAGAGGTACAATTGACAAAACTCTATTCTTTAGAAAGATAAAAGGTGAATTGCTTTTAGTTCAAGTTTATGTTGATGATATTATTTTTGGTTCTACTAATGAGAAGTTATGTGCTAAGTTTAGCAAGCTTATGCAGTCTAAGTATCAGATGAGCATGATGGGTGAACTAAATTATTTCTTAGGCTTGCAGGTCAAACAGACTGAGACTGGTATTTTCATTAATCAGTCAAAGTATATCAAAGATCTTTTAAGAAGATTTGACTTTCAAGACTGTGCAGTTGCAAAAACACCCATGGCAACAGCCACTAAACTAGACTCTGATCCTAAGGGGAAGAGTGTGGATAATACTAGTTATAGAGGCATGATAGGCTCTTTGTTATATCTAACTGCAAGTAGGCCAGATATAATGTTTTCTACCTGTTTATGTGCTAGATTCCAAGGTGATCCTAAGGAATCTCATTTAATTGCTATGAAGAGAATTTTTAGATATCTCAAAGGAACTCCAAATCTTGGTTTGTGGTATCCTAGAGAATCTGATTTCTTTCTAATTGGCTATTCAGACTCTGATTATGCAGGGTGTAAAATAGACAGGAAAAGCACTACAGGTACATGTCAATTCTTGGGAAATAGATTGATTTCTTGGGCAAGCAAGAAGCAACAATCTGTTTCAACCTCAACTGCAGAAGCTGAGTACATAGCAGCAGGCAGTTGTTGTGCACAGCTCCTTTGGATAAGAAATCAGTTGATGGATTATGGTATGACACTTAGTAATATTCCTATGTTTTGTGATAATACTAGTGCTATTAAAATTGCAGAAAATCCAGTTCAACATTCAAGGACTAAGCACATTGATGTCAGGTATCATTTTATTAGAGAACATATTGAGAATGGTACTGTGGAACTTCATTTTGTTCCTACTGACAAACAGCTTGCAGATATTCTAACTAAACCACTTGATGAGACTACATTCAGTAGACTAGTAAGTGAGTTAGGAATGTTAAATTTTTAGATCTTTAACATCTGCAAAAGTAGCAAGGTATGTTGTTCTTAGATTATAGACTTGATATTCTTGTCAGGATCTATATTTGATTGTTAAATGTTTTAGCTATAACACATTGCCTTGATAAATTTCAGTATGATAGACTTGTTAATAATCATCAGGATTAGATTTGTTATCAGGATGCTGACATCATCAGTATTGTGTCAGTATCAGGATTATGAAAATTGTTTCAGATCCTGACGTTTACTTTGTGTAGTAATCTGATTCTGTGATGTGTTAAGTCTATGCTAGCAAGTTTTGATATTTGCATACTGATAATTTGTACATCATTCAGAAATCAAAAGACAAGCAGATAACAAGAAATTGTATTTTCATTAATAGAAATCATTACATGGAAATAAAATACAACATCTTTTTGTCTAAATCTCTATTCTATACTTGTCTTTGATATGAACTCTGAGGAACAGGACAAGGAGCATCTCAAGAAATCCATTAGGGGATGAAAGTCTTGTTTGCTCTTGGATTCCTTGTCTGGGCGACTTGGATGAGAGCAGCTAACTTAAATGAATAGCATCTCCATCAAGATCAACCTCAGACTCTCGGCCAAATTCTTCATCCTCAAGTCTTGAGGAGGTTAGGGGAAGATTGTATCCAACAGATGGATGTTCTAGGAGAAACCTCTGGATATTATCGAAAACCAATCCATTCGTGATTAGTTCGATGAGAAGAGTCGTTTGTTCAAAGAGATGATCAAGAACAGGATGTTCATCGACCAAGAAAAATCTGAAAAATGGGTTTGAAGGGATTTTTGGTTTGAGAAGCATTGTTGAGAAGAAAAGAAATTGAAAGGTTATGGAGAATGACACAAGGCGTTTGGTTCTTTTAAAGAGAAACGTGAGAAGCTGAGCAGTCACTTGGAAGTCTTAATGAAGTCAAATGCTAATTATTGCATGAGACTGTATTTCTTGTTTCAAGAAATATTGAAAATATCTAACCAATTGATTTTCTGTTCAGATTAATTGTTTATTTTCTTTTTCAGATAAAAGAAAAATGCCACGTGGAAACTCCATATTAAGTCGCTGATTATATTGGTCAGGATTTCATATGTGACCATCAGGATTTGAAAATCATATTTTTAAATCACATTGCATTTTGTGATTATTTTGATAAGAGGTCATCATGAAAAGGAAGCTGATCAGTATTGCTTATTTATACCCTGATTTATTTCATGAAAATCAATTTTGGATTTTATTTTCCAAAAAATCGTGGGTAACCGCATTTTTCAGGGACTGACACCTGTCAATCTACGTGTCAACGTGGGATAGTGGTCTGAAAGATTTGTGAAATATATTTGTTTTAAAACTCTAATCGTGCAATTGCTTTCTCTAATCTTACATTCTCTAAAGCAAAAATCACTCTTGAGTTTTCAAAATCACTAATCCATTTCAAGAATTTTTCAAGTTTCTTTTCAGATCAAAAATGGCAGCTCAGAGAAGATTACCTAAATCAGTAGCCTTCAAGTTTGGTGACTTTGATTTTATGACAAACAATCATGTTGCAGCTATTACCAACAAGGAAGGAGTGTCATCTGATTTTCATCCAATCATGGACTTTATGGCATATGGACCATTAAGTTATGCATTGACAGCATCTCCACAAATTAATCAAGTAGCTGTTTCACAAGCTTGGGAGAATGCTGAGGTAATTGATTCTACTCAGAGTCAATCAGGTAAGATTGTTCTACATTTAGGACAAGATTTATTTGACATTACTGAATCTGTTGTTAGTTCAGTACTCTGCTTACCTGTTACTGATAGTTATGAGAATGTACCATCTGATGATAATATAAGAACTATGTTGTCTGAATTAGGTTATAGTGGACCTCTAGATAACATGAGCCAGTTGAATAGAACTTTTCTTAGAAAGGAATGGTCTTTTTACTTTGATCAAATTGCTAAATGTTTTACTGGCAAATGTAGTTCTTTTCAACAAATTACTTCTGTTACATCACATATTGCTTATAGTTTGCTTTATGACAGAGTAATTAACATTGGTCATATTATCTTAAGTCAGATGAGTATTAAACTTGGGTCAAGAGATCAAAACAGGAAAATGGTTTATTATCATAGATTTATACAATTGTTTATTAATCATTTTATTCCTGATGTTGAAGCTAGATTTGGTAGGGAACATTGTGTTTCTTCTTATGAACAGCAAAAGAGAATTTTCTCTGATATTACAAAGAAGGACAATGAAAAGAATCTAGATGAAATACCTGCAATTCATTATCCACATCATTTTCAGGTAATTCTTAACACTCATCTTCCTACTATCTACAATTCTTCTTTCTTTTGTGGTGAAATGGCTCAGGAATCTCAATTGGAGGAGAACCCACCTGTGTCTACCCAAGTAGCCCAAAACATCATAGTCTCTGAAACAATTCAAGAACCAAATTTTGATCCACAGCCTATTGTTTCAAAGAAACCAACCTCTGGTGTTTCTCAAAAGACATCAGTTGTAAGGAAGAGAAGATTTGTTGTGTCAAGTAGTAGTAGTAATTCTAGTGAAGATGATGATGATTTAACTCTTGCAAAGAGAGCAGAATTGAAGGCTGCAATTCAACTTTCTTTGTTAGCACAAAGAGATGAAAAACCTAGTCACAGCCAGGCTGCAGTCTCTCAAAAGGCTGTAGTTCTTAAAAAGGGAAAACAGTTACTGGATACTGTCTCTCAAAAGACTGTGTCTATTGAACAAAGATCTCATCCCAAGATCACTTCTGTGTCTACACCTCTTGAGTCTTCTCAGGATAAATCTTTTGCTCACTATATCAGGAGAACAAGGAGAAAGATTCAATTGTCACCTACACACACAGAGTCTAGTCCAACTAATATCATGCAGGTTTCTACAAATCAAGCTACATCTATGTCAGTATTTGACAAGAGAGATCTGGATATTGATTCTTCATGGGAAACTACATTATCATACAGACTGGCTATGGGACTAATTTCTCTCAAAGTGAAGTTGTCAAGGCCTGTTCTAGACTTTTTGGTTGAAAAAGTACCAAAACTTTTGTTTCCAGATGAATATGGACTTCTACATCAAAGACTTGACTTAATGAAGATGTATTTCTATGTATCTGTCAGAAGACAATTAGTCAAGAAATTTGGACTCTCGAAGCATGTTGCACTTCAATCACTTCATGCATATTTATTTGACAAGGATGTAATTATTGAAGATGCTTCAGCTCAAGGTGAACAACTGGAGGAAGTAGATAGAGGGAAGCAGTCAACAGAAGATACTATTGCACCAGTGGTGAATAATAGGAAAGATCAGATCACAGTCACTGTAACACAAGAACCATCTAGTCAGAGGAAGGATGACTCAGGAGCTGTGATAGCTGATGTTGAAAGGTCTTCTGTGATGACTGAGAATGCAAGTGAGATACCCTATGATATGGGAGGAATGACTTTGGTTGATTTTTCTGAAGATCAAATAAATTTTGTTCAGTCAGAGTCTATCCACCTTGAGGGTGTGTCTCAGCAAACAACACTTAAAGACGGTGATATACTAACTATGGTGTCTAATGAAGTATTACTGAAGACATCAGAGTCTAGTAAACAACCTGAAAGTGGTATACTGGAGCCTGTAGTTTCTGAAAGGAAAGAAGATGATTGTATGGGTTCAGAGACTATAGCAGCTCACTCCTTGGAGAAAACCTCAAGCCACATGCCATATGAGGAACCCTCTCTCCATGTGAGTTCAGGTATAAAAACTCCTTCTAAACTCTATTTTTCTGTAGGTCATGAGAGCACTTATCTAAATTTGAGTGATACAGTTGAAAAGATGGACTTAGATCCACAATTTGAGCGGCTGGCTCCTGACCAGGCAAAAGGTGAGGTAGAAAGAGTGTTGACTTTAGAAAGTCAAAGTGAGAATGAGGGTATGGATGATCAACTCCATAGTGAGGGAGAGAAAATTAGGAAACCATCATTTGATTTCTGGGATCAGGTTTTTCCTGAATCTTGGTCTGAAAATTTGGGTATGGATGCTGGTACTTATTCATTCATCAAAATGTATCAGAAGAATGACCTAGCACATCACAATGCAAAGCCAGAAGTTAAAGCTCAGAAGCAAAAGGAGAGGCTTGCAGGAATCATTAACAGAAGAGGTGCCAGGATAAAGCAATCTCTTGATACATATGTACCAGATGAAGATCCTAATGATCCTAGTGTTCCTTTGTATGTACTTCCAATATCAGCTAGAATTGAGACATCAACAGTCTCTGATCACTCTAAGGAGGAGTCAGGATTTGAAGATGTTAGTACACAGAATACTGGTAAAGGAGATGATGATTATGTTTCAGAACAGAAAGATGAAGACGTTGATACTTCTAATCAGGTTTTATTACTTGAATATCATACAACTCAAGCAACTTCTTCTACAAGACTTGAAGATAAAGTTCTTTCTGATTCTGATACTGAAGATACTAGAAGCACTTCCAACATTGAAGTTCATTCTGATGATTTGAAAGATATTCAGAATTCTCAAATTGCTATTCAAACAAGACTTCAATCACTTGAAGATAACCAAGTCACAATTATGGAAAATCAAGCAGTACTTATGAATATCATTTGTTCTGTTTCTGAATCTCTTGGAATTAATGTTGCTGATGTCAAAAAGGGGGAGATAAAGACAATTCAAAGACAACAACAACACTACCAGACTAAAGGAGATAAAGATAAATCTAAAGCTGGGGGAGATAAAGATCAGATAAATGGTAGTAAAAAGAAGAAAAAAGAAGAACCAGGAGTGACAGTGGTGAATCTCAGCTAGGAAGTGGTAAAGGAAGAGCAGCATTAATAGTTAAAATTCTTTCTTCTAAGTACTAGATAAACGTCTACATCTGTGAAGGAGGTACTTAACTTCATAATTCTACATTCATAAATTCTATTCTGGTTGTATTGTTATATGTTTTGACATCCACAACTTAGATTTATGCTTCAGATTGTAAAGCATAAATAGGGGGAGATTGTTAGGAATAATTCATAAGTTGTGATGTTAAGAATAGAATTTACACATTATACTTCTTGTAATCCTGATCTTATAAAGGATTTAGCACTGTATATAGGTTTTATGTGTAAAACAGTTATCTGTATAGTTTAATCAGGAATGAACAGTGTATCGGAGACTACATGTCAGGAACAGAGAGCAAATCCTGATGACGTGTCCAATACTGATGGTTGATCAGATACTGATGCAGTGTGCAGATCCTGATATCAGTCGTGTTACTGATGATGTCATTATGGATGCTACAGAATCTGGCAAGTGCTATAAAACAGGATCGTTGTTTGAAGAACAAGCAAGAAGATATTATGAAGGAAAGAGTTTTCTATTGAAGGAAACTATCGACTAGAAGGCAGAACATTGTCATGTATAGATTATATCTTTCTGTTATTAGTTGATAGGTAGCATTATAAATACTCTCTCAATATCATTGTAAAGAGTGTGAGGCGTGAGACGAAATTGTGAGTTCGTGTGCGTAGCTCTGTATAAGGTTTGTATTCGAGAGTTCGAAACAAACAGAGAGATATTTGTATTGTCAGCAGCTGCTAAAGGTATTGTACACCTTTGGTAGAGTTTGTATTTGATCTTATTAATACAAACAAGAGTTTGATTCATTCGTTTATTCTTGTTTTTATAATCAAGCAAAAATCAGACAGGATTATATAACTTGTATTCAACCCCCCCTTCTACAAGTTATTCGAGTTAACAATCTCACACTACTTCTGTCACATCCTCCCTGGTAACTGCGACCATTACGACCCTTGAAGTATGATTGCCCCTCTGTAGCTTCTTTATTATTTCGTTTCAACCAGTCTTCACGAGTGAGTAGCAGTTTTCCCTCGTTCTTCTCTCGCTTGGACCATTCCTCTTCTGTCAACAGTAGTTAACCACTTCCAGTATCGTCCTGGCCCTCGTTCTGGCCTCTAATCCTTTCATCATGGGCTTTCAAAGAACCAACAACTTCCTCGACTGTCATTTTCTCCAAGTCCCGAAACTGCTCAATAGTCGAGGCAAGTTGTAGAAACTTTGATGGAACTGCCCGTAACATCTTCTTAACAACATATGATTCCTTCATTTCTTCTCCTAAGGATCGAATAGTGGACACCAACCCATTCATCTTCATGGAGAAATCATCGAGTTGTTCGTTTTCATCCATACGCAGCATCTCAAACTCTGATCTCAGTGTCTGAACTTTGGCCTTCTTTACACGACTATCTCCTTGGCACATGATTTTAATACCCTCCCAACCTTCTTTTGCCGTCGTCTTCTCTGAAATCGACAATAACATGTCCTCAGGTATGCCTTGGTAAATCATAGCCAAGGCAACCTTATCGGTTTTCTCATCGACCACAGCTTTTGCATCACTCGATTCTATAGCAGACCACACTCCTTGAGCCTGCATATAAACCTTCATCTTCAATGCCCATGTCGTGTAATTTCCTCTAGCCAACATAGGGTAAGTTAACCCATATGATCCTGTCTTCCCTTTTCCCGCATCCATGTTGTTGTTTTGTTATGAGAGGCCCTGATACCAAATGAAGTAATCAAAGCTCTAAATATGACTAACTCACACTTCACAAAACACACATATGAACTAGAAAGACAAACTGATATATTGAGATAAAAATAAAGTGAGGTTACAAGCCTTAATAAAGAAAAACTGAAACAAGGAAACTCCAACAACTACATCACGATCCTGTTGTTACGGTAACAAACTCCTAAAACCAAATCTCAGACAATCAAGCTTATTCTACTAAATCTCAACTGTATCCAATGATTGACAGTTGATTTATTCAAAGAATCAAATCATATAAACCAAACTTAGATTACTCCAACACAACTACGCTATTTGCAAGATTACGAAAGAGGAGAATATCCGTGAGAAACTTGTTGGACTAGATATGGTACTCCAGGCATATACTCACCACCAACACATGTCCAACCAGGCAGAACCACTATTGGACCAAGAATGGATGTCTTACATGGAGACACTCATGAACACATATTTGGAACCACAAGAGGAAGAAGAAGAAAGGGAGGCCTGTAATATTAATATTGATCCCCTGGAAGTGCAAGAGATTTTTGACGAAAACGTGTTTAACAAAGTTGGAGAACCACAAGGAGAACCACAGGACCCACTATTGGATCAAGAATGGAGCTCTTTTACGGAGACGCTGAATATGATATTGGAACCACCAGAAGAAGAAGAGAGGGAGGCATGTGATCAAATTGATGCTCTGGCATTGAAAGAGCTTTCCAATGAAAACATCTTTAACAAACTTGAAGAACCCGAAAGAAAAGAGGACCAGGAGCAACAAGTATTACTTGTAGAGCAGGAGGAGCAACAAGTATTACTTGTAGAGCAGGGGGAATGACCAGTATTACCTGTGGAGCAGGAGCAACAACTGGTATCTGGGGAGCAGGAAGACAAGCGGCAAGAAAGAGAAAGAATGGCTTGTATTACTCATCTGGCGACGAACTTCAATTATTATTATGCCCTGCAGCAACAACAGCTTGAAGGAGGTGAAATCAATTCCCTGGGAAAGAGAAAGAATCGTAGTTATCTTGAGGACGAGCTCTCCAACAACAAGAAGCAACAACTGACAATTTTCTCGAGCCTTTACTAGATTGTGTCGTTTACCTAAACTTTCTTTTATCTTTTATTTTTCTCATTGTCATAAAAGGAGTAGCTTAGTGTTTTGCTTCATTTAGTTATTGTATCTATAATGAAAGAGCATTTCAACGTGTACCATTTTGATGAGGGACACATGTCTCTGTAATTTACGTACCTCGTGCAATTGCAATAAATAGTGTTCTTTATTCAATATTGTAGTTCGGAATTTGTTCGGAATTGCAATAAATAGTGTTCTTTCTTCAATAAGTTAGTTTACGCCTAAGTTCTCTGAGGAATGATAACCTAGCTAATAGATGCGTGATGTACATTAGACTATATGATGTCCTAGAGACACCAAGATTTTAGCAAATGGAAGCATTGAGACCTCAGCAGTCCACCCTGCATTAAGCGCGAATTCCTTAAAACTATATAACATCAGTGTCTCGCAGGAAATTCTGTTTGGCAGACCTGCAGAGACTGTAGTACTCCATATATAGTAAGATGTTACCGAGATTTGATAGTCATATATAATTGCATGTCTCACGTGTAACAAATCTTCCACTACTGTGTCTAGAAGTGACAGGCTCTGTCTACTTTAAAGACACAATTAAGCTCTGGACAGCAATAAATCCTAGCCAATATTGTTAGTGCAAAATGAACCCCTTCAATGTCTTGTATCAATGAAGAAGACTAACTAACATGAATCATCTATGTTAGCTGTCAGCATTGCTCTGATTCATGACACCTGTCACGTACACCCCTGTCAAGAGCTGGTGGTAATGTTGGTAAGTTTAAAGATGTTGCCAAAACCAACACATGGTCAAAACTCTTTTTTTATTTAACACACGTTTTAAAAAAAACTCTTGTAGCTGAAGCAAGCTTTGAGACCTCGGTCGTAATCATTATTGCAACCTCTCAGCAAGAAGTGATAGTTCATCAGATATGGAAGGTAGGTCCACTTGATCAGTTGGCTTCATTGTAGAACTTATTTGTTATTGCACCCTAAATCCGTGAATAAAATAATTTTGCAACCCATAACCCGGCGACTGGAATCTAAGGGATCGAGAGAGGAAGTGATTAGAAGAAAGTTATTAATGCGTGGCGTAAAAGCCATGCATTAATAACTTTCATCTGTACTGACTAAAGCTTGAGCTCAAAATGCCAGATAATTCGTGAAAATTTCACATATTTCCTAGGTAGTGGCAGCCTAGCTAGCTAGTGATTCATATTCATCTGTTACAGTCATTAATGTTTACTCTTTAATGGTTAAACAAATATTATTGTCAACGATCATCAATATAACTTCAATTGTTATTTGCTAATTAATAAATAACAATTAGTGCGAGTTGTTAGCGATGTGGGTATTAACTATTTGGAACATATTTTAATTAAAAAAAAAATTAAACAAAACGATAGGTTTGGATTGACTAAAAATGCATGATATCATTATCCTGTAGGCCGTACATGTTTAGAGTATATTGTATGTTTTATTTTGAAACTTTTAAATATTAGAAGTTAACCTTTCTTTATGTTCAAATATTCAGATATTTTACTTAGAGGACCTAATAATTCTTTTCCTAATGGGCCTCTCGAATCTCAAGACCGGCCATGTCTATAGTTGGGAAAAGAAAGTGGTATTGAACGAAAATTTCTTACCGCCTAGAGCATGTGTGGCACTTGTGAAAATGAAGAAGACAAAGTTTGTGTCACCTGTAATGATAGAATAGCAGTGACAATAGAGCTTCTTGTTAGAAGGGAGACCATGCACATGAATGCTACATCTTAGCAATGTCATAGACTTAAAGTATGAAGTATTATTAGGGCTAATTGGCTGAGTATTAATTTGGTCATTCTGTAACCAAATTGAAATTATTTCGATTATCGAATTGGGACAAAAGTCGTAAACGAGCTGTGAATCGAAACAATTTCCGTTACAAACCGAACTGAAATAATTATTTCAGTTAAAACCAATTAAATTATCGATTTACATAATTGAACTAGAAAAAAAATTAGATTTTCAATATTGAAAAAAGGAGTTAAATATCGAGTACATGACAGATTGCATCCAGATATATTAAGTTGATCACTCTTTGCAATTTTGATTCAATTAAGTTACTCTTCAATTTCTTATTTTTATTCAAAACATTAATGTCAACTATTTTTCATGTCAAAACGTTTTTCATCCATAATTCCATTATCTATGAGTTGGCGATGACATGGAGTGGATGCCAACTAGTTTGTTGAGTTGGACAACTTGAATTCAAAAACAAAAATGGAATATAAAAACCTATTAAACGACTCATAGTGTTATGTCAAATGTTGTTTAACGAATCATAGGGCTTTCGAATTTCTTCATCTCCAGATGCTATGGCTTCAACGAATTGGAGTAATTTTTAGAAATCAGAAAATAATTGAAGAAAACTCATATGAACCCTAGTTTTGAAAACTTCTCAAGCAATCAATTGACTACGTTTTTGTTTGATCAAACATAGGATTTTTAGAAATTTTATCAACTTTGGATGATATAAGTACAAGAAATTGAAGTAATCTTCAAAAATTACTACGAAATCGAAGATTAGTGAATGAATCCTAACCACTACAAGAAATTTGGTTTTTACGTACCAATTGTAAATGTAGGTAAAACTTTGCTATTGGTAAGTAAAGAGAATTTCCTACCAATACAGCATTGGTCAAGATTGGTAGGTAAAAGATTGTGGAGAAAGACTCATTACCTACACATCTATATATTGGTAGGTAATAAAATTTGTGGTCCCCACAATAATAAAAGTCATCAGATGACATGTCATTAACTTACGTGGCATGTCGACGTGTCATCTGATTGCATTGATACGTGGCGCCTCATTGTCATGCCACTTGGAATATTAATGTTATACCATGTGGCATGTGACATGTGCGTCCTCCAAAGAGTGGCACATGGAGGCCTATATAATTGACATGTGGTAATTTTTCAATGGTTGAAATTTATCATACAAGACAACATATATAATTTCCCGTAAATAAATTTATTTTATTTAACAAACAATTCGTAAATTACATACTTTCTGTTCAATAAAAAATAACGAAGAAACTCATTTCGTCAAAAAAAATATATATTAACGTAAAAACAAAAATGTCAAATGAATTACATAGAATTTAAAGTTCCAACAATTACAAAAAAAAAACTTAAAATAAATCATTCTAAATTATCTAAATTTGCATCTAAATCTTCATTTGTTGGAGAAATCTTTGGTTGTGGCATAAGTTTGTTTTGGCACAGGATGTTAACAACTTTATCAAGACGATTATTGGCTTCATTAAGTCACTACACCATAAACAGCCTACGGTAACACCAAAAAAATGTTACAGCAGGTCCGTTATATGTTACCTTAGGCCCATAAAGTAGCTAAGGTAACATTTCTCTGGTGATAGCTCTCAGCATGTTGCCTTAGGTGTCTAAGGTAACATCTTTGATCCCTAAGGCAACATGCAATTTTATGTTACCGTAGCTTGCTATAGCAACAAAAATGAGGTCTATGGCAACTTAATATATATGTTACCTTAGAGGCCTAGATTTTTTTAAAAAATAGTGGGGCCCACAATGGTCCCTACTATGGGCTCCATTGTGGTCCCCACTGTTTGAGCCACTTTTGTTGGCTAATGTAACATTTCTAGTAGCATGTAACATCATTTCCAGAAAAAAAAATTTGAAAAAAATTGCACATACATATATGCATCTCAAATTAAATATCCTATTCATCCAAAATTGGTAATCTTCCAATATCATAAGTACCACCCCAATATCATCACATTTGACAAAAATAAATATGTTTTAGTACAAAAAAGATGGTAAATAAAAATCATAATGGTCATTTCTTTTTTCCACCCTTGGCGGCATCTCCGGACTTACCCTGCATAGACACAAAAACGTGTTCAAAAATTAGCTAAGATACATTAAAGATAGGACCCAGTTGTCCAAGTTTAGAAAAATTGACCTAATTGGAAGTGATCTCATGACTGCACTACTGTAGTTCAGCGTTGCAATAGCACTCTCAACCTATAAAGGAAAAAAAAATCAAATTACTTAGATTGTCCTTATTTAACAAATGAACACTTGATAAGGTACCAGAATCAGGATTCAGAAAGAATGTAAGGGTGTGCTGGAATAATATCTGATATGAGCCTGGTACGCGAAGAGAAAGATGATGTAGTACAGGAAACACTAAATGCAATCTCTTCTGAGTACACAAATTGAGTGAGAAAGAACTATAATATTTTAAAGAAGAGAAACGACTTAATCGGAAGTCCTCAAACCTGATCTGATGTTGATGAAGAGTGTGTATTTATAATCACCAATAAATCCTGGTACCCAAGCATACAAGCTGTAATTCCCAACTCGGACATCTTCGATTAAAAAGTACCCCTCATCATTAGTTTGTGTCCAAAATTGGTATCACTGTATAAATGTTGTAGATGAAAATAAACATTAAATTTTTGTATGTAGATTTATTATGATCAGCATGCTGTAACAAATGTAATAAGTTAATAATCTTGTTTTCTATTTTCCATGATCCTACATCTCCAGGTGCAGCCAATCCCACATAAGCAGAACCAGCTGTCATTAACACATTGTTAATGTACCTTCAGAAGAATATATCAGTTCTTATATGTTAAATAATCTGATCATCTTTGACAATGTAATCTGGTGGATGCCCCTAGTATCTTGGCAACAGGAGATTTAGTGTGACCATATTAATTTATGCAACTGATGAAAAATATAAATATAGAACAAATACATGCCCTCCCTGCCTCACAATTTTACGCCACTAGAGCATTAAGCTATCTTCTATTATGGTTGTTTTATTATAGTTAATCATATAGAAATTTCACATAAGTTGTACTATAAGAATTAATGGTTTAAGACTGCATACTTCTTTGCCATCAGGAAAGCCGCGCCAGAAGAAGTCAGGCCGATGCCAGCCAACTGCAAGCTTTATTGAATTCTTTAGGATGCCAGTTACCAGTACAGCGAATAAGAGACATGCGAATAAGAGACAAGATAGTGACTGAAGTATCACAAGCATATATATATTCACGTTTCAAACGTTAGCATAATCTTTTAGAATATCATCATATAACTACAATATAGAAACGTAATTAGTTTTTAGTTTTGAGTGATTGCTCATGATATCCCTCCCTAAATTTTCCATCTTTCTTTATCTCATATTCTCAATCTTGTTTAACAAATATGAAACAATTGAAGAAGATTTACATTATGAAATCAAAAAAATGTCATTGTTACACTATACAGTAGTTCAAGTATTTCGTACATAGTTAATCATAATACAGCAAGCCTCCACAAATAATAACATAGGTCTAGCAACATATAACAGCAGTACAGCAAGTTAATTTAATTATACATGTGATACAATTATGACATAGTTCTAAGAGTGATGGACTCGAACCTTTAACATTCAGTTTATTGCATAACTGAGGGTCAACAGTTAATACGGTATTAAGTGGAGTACCATCATCCACACGACATTCACAATTTTCTAACACTCTTGCATAAGAAAACTACCAGAAAATATGGAATAACATTCAGCTCTCAATTGGATGAGAAACAGAGCATGAATATTAGGTATAGGCATACTGAACTAAAAAGTATGATAACATACTTCTTATGTTTGGATACATCCGGTATTGCGTATCAAGGAGGTGCCTGTGATGACCATGCAGACTCAATCTCTCTAACAGGCTTTTGCCAAAGCCAGCTTCAGCAGAAACCTGAAGGAGATATATTATATGCTATGTAGAATATTAGTCGAGGATATAAACATAAAACATACACATGTACATTGATTGATAGGGAGGGTGTTATAGCCTTATGTTACGAAATGAACTGAATAGAATTTTATAATAATCAGACATTCCATACCTTGCTACTAACAAATGCTGGCAATTGGTATTGATCACCTAGAACAACATGAGCAATCTATTTTATGTAAATGATGCCTTCTTCATCGGGATCATCCCCATCCCAACTATTACACTCGGTGAAATCAGTGGACTGGTCTTGGTCAACCATCGTTTCATCTTTTAACCTATCTATTATTGCAATAACCTGATGAGGTGAAATGATTAGGCAAATACCTAGTTAGTAAAAAACAAATCTATACGCTTATGTTATGCACTATTAGATAGATTAATAATAACAAGAAGTTAAGTATTAACTGAAAGTGAACTATTACAACAGAACAAAAATAATGATACAAGGAGTAAAAAGTGAGAAATTTTGGCAAGTGAATGATTGAATTTTATCAAAAGAAACACCCTTAAGTATTAATAAAAGTTAAAATTTTCTTATCCAGGGCGTCCAAATACCCACTTTGTAAACTAAAAAAAATACATACTTTGTAAATTTTTCGATTTAGTCCTGAAAACAAAATTAAATAAGCACATACACAACATATATAAAACAAATATACAGCCAAATCATCAAAAGAATTGTGCTATAAAAATCGCCGAAAATTTACCAGAGAAGAATCATCAACAACAGCAAGAGACTCGAGCTTCGAGTCATCAGAAACATCATCAATTTTGTAGCTACGACTCAAAGCATCACTGCAAAATAACATCAGAAATGCAAAAAAAAAATGACGTTGGTTAGATGCTAAAAATACGAGAATATTAAACAAAAAGCTAGGGTTTGTAGAAATGAAAAACCTCAAGTTAGGGCTTGCGACGGAGACACGGTGGCGTTGCGCGACGGAGATGATGGAGACGCCATTACTAAACTCTAAGAGGTTATACCTACAAAACGAAGCCCTAAATGTAAACCAAAAATCCCCAAATGCATATCAACAAGCTCCAATTAAGAGCACAAACTGAAGCATCTAAAAAAGAGAACAATATTTGAAATTTAAGAGAAGAAATTGAATCAATTTAATTCAAATAATTGAGAATCCCCAATTTGAAGAATTCTCAAATCAGAATCCAATTGAAGCATCCAATCAATTGAAAAACCCTAATTTGAATGCGAAAACAAGATACATATTACATTCTTATGAATTTGGAAGAGAGAGCCAGAGAGTTTAGGAGAAAGAGAGAGAGAGTGGGAGACCGAGAGAAGATCCCCAATTTATGTTTTAAGCAAATTTTTTTACTAAGGGCGGGACATTTTCCACTCCCCCAATTTTTCTCCGTCCCAAACGAAAATTCAGAACCCGCTCTTTTAAGTTTTAATCATACTGTATTTGTGTCTCTGTTCTATTAAAATTAATTAATTAAAAGTCAAATGACCATTAAATTTTTTATCTTTGTAGATAATAATTTTTCCAAAATATTAAATTAATATTCCAATTTTTTTAACTATATGTTAAATTTAATGAATAAATACCAATATTCCAAAATATTTAAGAATTTTTATTTTTAAAAAATTGTACATTTAAAATTTAATAATAAATATAAATTAACAAAATAAATAAATAAACACTCTTAATATTTAAAAATAATAACTCATTTATATGGAAAATAAAAATGAATTAATTTAAATGTAAATGTGATTTTTAAATAATTAACAATTTTTTGGTTCAAAAATTCAAAATTGAGTTTATTAATGATCTAAGGTAACATATAATGTATGTTGCTAACATCCAACACTTTAAAGCTAAGGTAACATCACGTTTGTGGCTAAGGTAACATAAAAATCAAAATGTTATATTAGGTCCAAAGTATCATGCTAAGGTAACATATTCTAGCAACATCTATGAAAAAAATGTAACGATAGCCCATCTATGGCGTAGTGAGTCGTTGAACTAACTATTGATAAGTTGGTCGATCAGACTCGATAGAAGTACCATGAGCTTTATTATTGTTAGTTGTGCCACTAGATCGTCCCCATCCTCGCAAGTATACTGAATAACGACCTAGCACTGCTTCCAAGATTTCTTTATCTGACATTTCCTCTGGAGAATAAACTTCTCTTAAATCCATCATTTTATCCTAGTTACACAACATTAATAATAAGTATCTCGAATGAATGAAAGTAACTATAATATATTGTGAGTGAAAAATAGAGAGATAACTTATAAAAAAAAAATAGAGAGATATTTATTACTCACATATAAATTTTGAAGGTCTGGCTCAGTCCATCCATTTCCATCAAAATGCTTTAAACGCCATGTTTCAATTTGTCCCGTTGAAGAAGTTAATTCCTCCATTCCACGTCGAATATGATGTCGTACTGTTGACACTGATCCATTTTTAGACTCCCAAGGTCTTTTGGACCGATTAATGGTATTTTTAGCGGCTCTGATTCCAGTAGCCATCCAGCAGCCCATGTGCAATTTTTGAAGTCAATATTCTACCTACCTACTCCACCTAACTACCTACTCCACCTACCATCATTTATTTGCATTTAAGGACCTCATTATTTACAAATAAGGACCTCTAGAATTAGTATAAATAGGCATGTTTAAGAGCATTGTAAGACACATTGAATTGGAGTAATAAAAGTGAGTTATTTAAAGAATTTTCTCTCTTGTTCCTGAGCCATATTTTGGTATCAGAGCAAGTTTTTAGATCCCGGAGTGGAGTGGGAAAAAAAATAGAAATTCTGGTCACTATTCCGGTCGGAAGTTACTGTTCACTATTCACTGTTCATTGTTCATCGCCGGAGACGAAGCATTGTTCATCGCCGGAGACGAAGGAACTGTTCACATCGGAGACGAAGGCACTGTTCACTGGTACTGTTCACAAATACATACATGACTGTTCACTGTTCAACAATACATACGGTACTGTTCACTGTTCACAAATACATACGGTACTGTTCACAAAAAAAAATTAAGTTGAAAACGTGCACACTTTCAACTACTCTCTTCACGCCTAGTGTCAAGAGAACCACCACTGTTACCTCTCTGTGATTGAACCTCCACATCAGAAAATTTATTTTTCAACATGCCTCCACGAAGACAACCTCTGCGAGACGTTGAAATGGCGGACATGCGGAGACAAATTCAGGAACTTCAAGATGCTTTGCAAGCCCAACAAGTCTTGTTAAACGAACGTCAACCAGAAGATGAAGAATATTCCAGTGATTCTTCAACACCTAGAAATCGTTGCCCTCAAAGGCCACAAGTCAGACATGATGACATTAAAGTTGACATTCCTAACTTTAAAGGAAAACTTTAACCAGATGATTTTATCGATTGGCTTCAAATAGTCGAAAGGGTGTTTGAATATAAGGATATTCACGAAGAAAAAAAGGTGAAGATTATTTCTGTGAAATTAAGGAAACGTGCTTCCATTTGGTGGGAAAATCTTAAAAAAATGTGAGGCCGAGAAGGAAAAAGCAAGATCAAAACATGGGAAAAAAATCCGAAAGGAGTTAACCCGAATGTTTCTTCCTCCTCACTACTACCAAGACAAGTTTATCCAACTGCAAAATCTTCGTTAGAAGAATTTATCAGTCGAAGAATACACAAGAGAATTTGAGAAGTTGATGATGCAGTAAGAAAAAGAGGAGCATACCATTGCCAGATACCTTGGAGAATTAAATACTGATATTGCTGATCGTGTTGAACTTCAACAATATTGGTCGTTAGGAGATGTTATTCGTCTTGCTACGCGAGTAGAGAAGCAGCTACCCAAAAGATCTACCCCAAGAAATTTCTCTCCAGCAAACCAACCACCTTACAATCAAAAGCCACCTACCAACCAAGCCAGCTCTTCCACCCAACCCTTTCCTAAAACCATTTCTACAGAAAACAAAAACAAGGCCATTAAATGCTTTAAATGCCAAGGTTTTGGTCACATTGCTTCAAACTGTCCAAACCGGAGAACTATCACAATTATCAAAGGAGAAGCCTATGAAGTTTTTGAGGAAGAAGAGACTCGAGAAGACACTGAAGGAGAATATTACGCAGATCCAATATACGATGAAGAAATTACTGCTGCTGATCAGGGTGAGTCCTTAGTAATCCGACGAAGCCTAAACACAATGGCCAATAAGGAAGAACCTTGGTTGAGATGCAATATTTTCCACACTCATTGCACTTCTGCAGGAAAAGTCTGTGATGTTATCATAGACAATGGGAGTAGTGAAAATGTCATTTCAAGTTACATGGTAGAAAAATTGGATCTACCAACTCAGATTCATCCACACCCCTACAGTTTGCATTGGCTCAATAAAGGAAGTACAGTCAAAGTTAACAAGCGTTGCCTTATGACATTCTCTATTGGTTAGAAGTACCAGGATCAAGTATGGTGTGATGTTGTGCCTATGGATGCCTGTCATCTTCTCCTAGGTAGGCCATGGCAGTATGATCGTCAGGTACTTTATGACGGTTATGCAAACACCTACTCTTTTGTCAAGGATGGTGTAAAAATCAAGCTAGCTACTCTGCCGCCGAGTGAGCTTGATAAAAACAAAAAGGAAGCCAAACCATTAGTGTCCCTAGTCACGAAGAAACAACTGGAGGAAGCTATAGAGGAAGTTCAAATCATGAGCTTATTTTTATTATTCGAATCAAATAAGGAGACTCATGTTCCAGTCGAAATTAAACCACTACTTGAAGAGTTTCCCGATGTGGCTCCAGAAGACATTCCATCTGGACTACCCCCCATGCGAGACATCCAACACGCTATTGATTTCAGTCTGGGAGCAACGATTCCAAACCGGCCCGTATACAGAATGAGTCCTCAAGAGCATGCTGAAATTCAAAATCAAGTTGAAGGATTAATAAAAAAAAGGATTAGTACAGGAAAGTGTTAGTCCTTGTGCGGTTCCTGCCATTCTAGTCCCTAAGAAAGATGGAAGCTAGAGAATGTGTGTTGATAGTCGAGCTGTCAACAAAATTACCATCAAGTATAGATTTCCAATTCCTAGACTTGATGATTTGCTAGATCAGATACATGGTTCCACTATCTTTTCAAAGATTGATCTTCGAAGTGGATACCATCAGATCAGAATTCGACCAGGAGACGAATAGAAGACTGCCTTTAAAATAAGAGATGGTCTTTATGAATGGAAAGTTATGCCCTTTGGGTTGTCCAATGCGCCAAGTACATTCATGCGACTTATGAATCAAGTCCTTTGACCCTTTATTGATAAATTTGTCGTCGTCTATTTCGATGACATTCTGATCTTTAGTAAGGACAAGGAGGAACACTTGGAACATGTCTAACAAGTGTTATAGACTCTTCGTGAACAAAAACTCTATGCCAATTTGAAGAAATGTGATTTCCTGACAAATGAAGTTACTTTTCTTGGATACATCATCACATCCGAAGGCATACGAGTTGATCCGGAAAAGATAGAAGCAATCAATAGCTGGCCAGTTCTGCAATCAATCCATGAGGTCAGAAGTTTCCATGGATTAGCCTCCTTTTACAGAAGATTCATCAAAAACTTCAGCACAGTTGCCGCTCCCCTCACAGATTGTGTCAAAGGAGACAAGTTTCAATGGACCGAGGCTGCACAGAAAAGTTTTGAAAAGTTGAAGAAATGTTTAACTGAAGCACCAGTATTAGCCCTTCCCAATTTTGATCAAGTATTTGAAGTTAGCTGTGATGCTTCCCACACTGGAATTGGTGCAATTCTAAGTCAAGAAGGTCATCCTATAGCCTTCTTCAGTGAAAAGCTTAACGATGCTAAACTTCAGTATTCAACATACGACAAGGAGTTTTATGCAATTGTTCGAGCCTTGCACCATTGGAGTCATTACCTATTAAATAAAGAATTCATTCTTTATTGTGATCATGAAGCTTTAAAATATTTGAACTCTCAACAGAAGATTAGCCGTCGACATGCCTCTTGGAGTGAGTTTTTACAGTCTTATCCATTTCTAATCAAGCACAAGGCTGGAATTCAAAATGTTGTTGCAGATGCTCTCAGTAGGCGCCATACTCTACTGTCACTACAAACAAAAGTAGTTGGTTTTGAAATGATAAAGGAGTTGTATCCAGATGATCCTGACTTCTAGAAAATTTGGAATACTACTGAAGTGCAATCCTCCAAAGATTACTACAAGCATGAAGGATTTTTATTCAAAGAGAAGACTTTGTGTATTCCTCGATGTTCACTACGAGAAGCCATTATCTGGGAAGCCCATGATGGAGGATTAGCAGGTCACTTTGGCCGAGATAAAACTATGGCCCTGGTAAAGGAAAATTTTTATTGGCCAAGAATGGAAAGAGATATAAATCGGCATATTCAAAGATGCAGAATCTGTCATTTGGCTAAATCCAAACGCCAAAATATTGGTTTATATATGCCACTTCCCGTACCGGAATCACCATGGGAAGATGTTACTATGGATTTTATTTTGGGACTTCCACGAAGTCAACGTCAGAAGGATTCAATTATGGTCGTGGTGGATAGATTTTCAAAGATGGCCCATTTCATTCCTTGTCAAAAGACGAATGATGCTGTTCAAGTTGCTGATTTGTATTTCAAAGAAATAGTTCATCTTCATGGAATTCCAAAAACGATCACTTCTGATCGAGATGTGAAGTTTTTAAGCCATTTTTGGAGAACTTTATGGAAGAAGATGGGAACTAAGCTGCAGTTCAGTAGTGCGAGCCATCCTCAGACTGATGGACAAACCGAAGCTATCAACCGACTGTTGGGAAATCTACTTCGAAGTTTTGTTGGTAAAAACTTGAAGCAGTGGGATCTTATTCTGGCTCAAGTTGAATTTGCTTACAATAATTCAACTAATCAGTCCACGGGAAAGTGCCCTTTTGAAGTTGTATATGGCACCCGTCCATTTAGCCCACTTGATTTGACTCCGTCAACCAACAAACAACAATTTAGTTCTGATGCAGATAGTCGAGCGAAGGAAATCAAGAAACTGCATGAACAAGTTCGAGAGCAGATACAAAAACAAAATTCCAGATACAAAAATCAGCGAGACAAACATCGGAAGCAATATATTTTTAAAGTTGGAGATTTGGTATGGATTCATCTACAAAAAGAGAGATTTCCTAACCAACCAAATGCCAAGTTGTCACCTAGAGCTGATGGACCATTCAAAGTTGTGCAAAAAATCAATGACAATGCTTACAAAATAGAATTGCCTGGAACATATGGTGTTTCTGCGACTTTTAATGTTGCTGATCTTTCACCTTATTTGGACAATGAAGACTACTAAAACTCGAGGTCGAGTTCTCTCCAACCCGGGGAGTATGATTCCAGTAGCCATCCAGCAGCCCATGTGCAATTTTTGAAGTCAATATTCTACCTACCTACTCCACCTAACTACCTACTCCACCTACCATCATTTATTTGCATTTAAGGACCTCATTATTTACAAATAAGGACCTCTAGAATTAGTATAAATAGGCATGTTTAAGAGCATTGTAAGACACATTGAATTGGAGTAATAAAAGTGAGTTATTTAGAGAATTTTCTCTCTTGTTCCTGAGCCAGGCTCTTTCCTAAAGAGATAGGGTGGATCATAAATATCAAGAAAATAACAAAAGTGATTATAAAAACTAGGTTACCTTAAACTGGTTTGAATACCATTGATCACATAAGAACTCTCAATCTTTTTGTTGGTCATCTCTCAAATCTGAATATCGATTTTTCTTTGCCATCTCAACATCTTTTATACCTCCAATGCGTTTAAAGTACGAGTGTAACTTGTACTTGTGTGTTTTCCATGTTTTTTTCATTTGATCATCAATACATAGTATAGTTGTTTTATCCCGCAAGTCGATGTCAAAATTTTCCTAAGAATGTTAAAACAAGAAACACTTAAACATAAAATACACTACTGCTAATCCAGGCAACTCAAAAAACAATTAAAATTAATAAAATATGAAATTTTACCAAAAGATAAATTCGTACTGTGACAAACTTATGCCACAACCAAAGATTTCTCCAACAAATGAAGATTTAGATGCAACAAATGCTGAGAGCAGGAGGAGCAACAAGTATTACTTGTAGAGCATGAGGAACAACCAGTTTTACCTGTGGAGCAGGAGCAACAACAATTATATTATTTGTGGAGCATGAAGAACAGTGGCAAGAAAGACAAAGAATGGCTTGTATTACTCATCTGGCGTCGAACTTCAATTATTATTATGCCCTGCAGCAACAACAGCTTGAAGGAGGTGAAATCAATTCCCTGGGGAAGAGAAAGAATCGTAGTTATCACGAGGACGAGCTCTCTGACAACAAGAAGCAACAACTGACATTTTTCTCCAGCCTTTACTAGATTGTGTCGTTTAGATACCTAAACTTTCTTTTATCTTTTTAATTTTTCTCATTGTCCTAAAAGGAGTAGCTTAGTGTTTTGCTTCATTTAATTATTGTATATATACATTAAAGACTAACGGGACTTGGGTTTCATTTCAGTAGTTCTATCTATGTTTACTACCAATGACATGACACCTGAGATATTTTGATAGTTTAATTCGCAGAGAAGCATCACATTTCTTGTAATAATGTAACTGCCTATAAATCATGTCTAAAAGTTCGAGTAATTTGCCAAAGATGTTAGCGCCTTTGTTTCTGTTAGTTATTTACAGGGAAGAAACTAAGACAAGTACCAAGTTACATATACTACTGAATTAAACAAAAATCAAATTATAACTCTGATTGTTTTATAGTTTTGGTCGATTATTGTCGTGCCTATCTTGAACCAGAAAACCTCAATTGTCGTGGCTTTTCTGCAAATTAATTTGAGTTGTTCAAGTAGTTATGAATCAACCTACATAGAATTTATGCATAACTAAATCACATACAATTCACTACATAGGAAATGGCATGTTGAAATGTTTTTTTCTCCATGTGGTCCTTCCTCTAACAATCTCTTCATTCTTGGCTTCACCTTTCGTTTGAAGAAGATGTGTATACTTTAACTGCATTCCATTTAAGGATCCCAGACTTTCATTGATTGTTCTGTTATATTCATCAGGTTCAAAAAGTGCTTGAACGATATCTGAACTTCCGCATTCTTTTCTCTATTCTAATATAATATTAGACAGCTGGTACTCCTCCATGAACTCATCGGCCATTGTCTGAAGAGTTAACAAAAAATTTCGTTTTTGTTCTTTTTTAAAATTTATTACATTAAAATCACTTAATGTTGTTTATACCTCAAGCATCCATCCTACATACTTGACGTTGTTTACATGATGGTTCATGTCCAGGTCACTCCTCTTTGGCTGTAAATTTGGAAAACCATAATATCAACTTAAATTTTCTTTGGCTGCATATCCAAAAACCTTTCCTGAAATGATCTTTAGTTTTATATGAACTGCTAATCCACTAATTGATAGTACCTTTAGGCTTGAGGTGCCGTGTTTTGCAGTGACAGCAGTGTCATCTAACTTCTTTATCTTTTCAAGAGTGTCTTCGATGATTGCTTGCTTCTCGATGAACCATGGCGATATCTCCGCTCTCACTTCATCGGTCATTTTCGAGAGGCGCCTAGTTTTTTTGTTCGTCATTACCCATGTACTGTAAATCTCCAAACCATTACTTGACTGAAAGTGATGTATTAATTCTTTGAAAACAATAGTTTTAAGATCATGATTCCAAATTTTATTCACCTTGTTGCTCGAGCAAATACAACACTCGTATTGATACACAATAGAATCCAAGGGAAAAAAACTCTCCTCTCTGTCCTAAACCAAGAGCTATCACATGAGAGTCGAGTAGCTTCCCCTCCGCCCCCTCCCATCCGCCCCCTCCCATCCATTCTTCCACCTTCGTCCCATTTCCCCTCTTTTTTTCAAGTTTTACAGTTTTTAATTCAATAAAGCTCCGAAAATTCCTTTGAATTTTTTCAGATCTGTTCCGATATTGAGCTAGTTTGTGCATCCAGCAGAGCTTAAATCATCAGAGCTTCCGTTGTCCTTCTTCTCAGGTTCAAGCGGGTGGATATTCGGTTCCTCTTGTTTTTGTGGTTTCGCTCCGGATCTAAGGATTGCTTGTTTTAGTTGATCTAAGTTTAATTCGGATCTAAGGTTTCTAAGCCTTTTCCGATTGTAAGATCGATTTTGTTTTGTTGTCTCATATTTGTGTGAGTTTGATTTTGTCTCACCGCTTGTTTGTGTGAGTTTGCTTTTGTCTCACCGTTTGTGTGAGTTTTTGGTGCTGGATTATATTATCTTGGAGGCTTGTACGGATAATATGGATAAACACTTTGATGAAGTGTTAGTGTGTTACACACATAGGTCTGCGAATATTGTAGCTCATTGCTTAGCGAGGGTGACATATTCTATGTCAGGTCTTTCGGAGTGGAATGTTTCTGCTCGAGATTGTATCATCTATAACCTTGAGATATTTTAATGCAAGTACAATTTTATCAAAAAAAAAAAAAATACAACACTCGTGGCCTGTGATCTAAGTTCCCAGTCTCGTCGCATCCCATTTTTCCCTGATACTCCAACCCAGGTGTCAAGTTGTAAGACCTCTCCCCTGCACCAAAGATACATATGAACAAAGTATGCGAAATAGTGTTTAGTATTTTTTATATTGAAAGTGTTTATAGTTTTGATATTTAATACCTCTTTGGTATTACATATTTTTTGGTGTGTTTATCTATGAGCTAGATGGGCCTTTATATAGGCTTCAAACTGCACCATCTTACATCATTGCTTACATATGTGAACATTGACTAGCATCTTTATTTTACTTCAAACATGACTGCTGCAGCCTACCATCATTTTCCACACACGGGTTTGAATTCTAACACTTCTAGTGAGTTTGACTTCTAACACTCCCCCTCAAGTTGGGCAGTCGGTGCTCCAATGCCCAACTTGCGTAAAGTCTCATAGAAGGCTTTAGTATTGACTGCTTTTGTCAGGATATCAGCTAATTGATTCTTCGATCGAACAAACGGAAGTTTGATTGTCTTATCTTCCAATTTGTCCTTGATGAAATGCCGATCTATCTCGACGTGGTTCGTTCTGTCATGCTGGACCAGATTTTCTGAGATACTTATAGCTGCCTTATTGTCACAAAATAGCTTACATGTTGTTTTCTGTGGAAAACCAAGTTCATTCATGAGTTTCCGAATTCATAGGATTTCAGTTATTCCTTTTGCAATTCCTCTGAATTCTACCTCTGCACTTGATAGGGCCACCACCTTTTGTTTTTTACTTCTCCAGGTGACCAAGTTACCACCTACTACAGTAAAGTACCCAGAAGTGGATTTCCTGCCGTCACGATCTCCTGCCCAGTCTGCATCTGTGTAGGCAATTAGATCCAGATGATCATTTTTGGCGAAGTAAATTCCCGTGCTACTTGTACCCTTTAAGTACCTCAAAATTCTCATTACTGCTGTCATGTGTTGTACTTGTGGGAGGTGCATGAACCTGCTCACCACTCCTACAGCATAAGCTATATCTGGTCTTGTGTGAGCTAAGTAAATGAGTTTTCCCACAATCTTCTGATATTGTTCTCTTTTAGCCAGTTTTGCTCCTTCAAGAATTTGAAGACCATGATTAGCAACAATCGGTGTCTCAGCTGGTTTACAGTCTAGCATTCTTGTTTCTACCAGAAGATCAAGGATATACTTTCTCTGGTGAATGAAGATTCCTTGTTTCGACCTCAGAACTTCTATGCCAAGAAAATACTTGAGAGTCCCCAAATCTTTCATCTCAAATTCTTGAAATAGTTTTCCTTTTAAGTCAGTGATCTCTTCCTCATCATTTCCAGTGATAATCATATCATCCACATAAATTATCAAGCAAGTGATTTTATCTCCAACCCTCTTCAAGAATAGGGTGTGATCTGAGTTGCTTTGATTGTACCCAAACTTCTTCATAGCTTTTGTGAATCTTCCGAACCATGCCCTAGGGGACTGTTTTAGCCCATAAAGTGCCTTCCTCAGTCTACATCCTTCTTCATCTCCAAATTCCTGAGAATACCCTGGTGGTGCCTCCATATATACTTCTTCATCAATACTTCCGTGAAGAAAAGCATTTTTTACATCAAACTGGTATATGGGCCACTCCTTGTTTGCTGCTAATGAGAGCAAGACCCGTATTGTATCAATCTTGGCTACAGGAGAGAAGGTCTCAGAGTAGTCAATTCCATATGTCTAGGTATATCCTTTAGCCACTAGTCGTGCCTTGTATCTCTCAACTGTTCCATTTTCTCGGTATTTGATAGAGAATACCCATCTGCAACCTACCTTTTTTTTCCTTTTGGTAGGATGCATTTTTCCCATGTTTTGTTTCTCTGTAGAGCTGAATACTCGTCCTCCATAGCTTGTTTCCACTTTTCATTTCCAAGGGCTTCCTCCACTGTTTTGGGAATGTCAGTGGAGTATACAGAGGCGGCAAAAGCCATGGCTGTGCTGGACAAGTTCTCATTGCTGATTCTCTCTACAGGATATTTAGACCGTTGGGCCTCATACTCTGGATCATACCTTCTCGGTGGAACTCCTCTTGTACTTCTCGGGGGTAACTGATACCTGTTTGGAACACTATCACTAGGAAAAATATTAGTTTCCATAATAGTATCAGTTCCAGAGTTCTCAGAATTAACCTCTACTGAGGAGAGGTCATCAGAAGGATGCTCATTAGACGAAACTGGAGTGGACATAATAGGAGATACTGATGGAGGAGATACTGATGCTTCAGGAGCAACATCGGTGGTATTACTTACTTGTTTTGTAGGATCTGGATTCATCACTTCTGGATATGTTAACCAGCTAAGGTCATCAAGGTCATCACTTCTGATTATACTATGTCAATGAGGTGACTCAAAATGGTAACGCTTTGCTTGCTCATGGTTCACCGGAACATCAACTCTGGATGTGGCACCGTCGGCTAGGTCACCCCTCCATAGGTTATCTCAAACGATTATTTCCCTCTTTAAAGAACATTGCCATAGATTTGAACTGTGAAGCATGTGTTTTAGCTAAAAGCCATGGCTGTGCTGGACAAGTTCTCATTGCTGATTCTCTCTACAGGATATTTAGACCGTTGGGCCTCATACTCTGGATCATACCTTCTCTGTGGAACTCCTCTTGTATTTCTCGGGGGTAACTGATACCTGTTTGGAACACTATCACTAGGAAAAATATTAGTTTCAATAATAGTATCAGTTCTAGAGTTCTCAGAATTAACCTCTGCTAAGGAGAGGTCATCAGAAGGATGCTCATTAGACGAAACTGGAGTGGACATAATAGGAGATACTGATGGAGGAGATACTGATGCTTCAGGAGTAACATCGGTGGTATTACTTACTTGTGTTGTAGGATCTGGATTCATCACTTCTGGATATGTTAACCAGCTAAGGTCATCAAGGTCATCACTCAAACTCTCCCCCTGAGGACTAAGCTGGGTATAGTAGTAAGATTGTTCAAAGAATTCACAGTCTAAAGTAGTGTAGATTTTGTCCTGGATAGGGTCATAACACCGATACCCCTTTTGATTAACCCACTACGCCATAAACAGCCTGCGGTAACTCAAACATTCAGTTACCTTAGGGTGCTAAAATGTTACCATAGACCCATTTTTGGGCTAAGGTAACATAAATTATAAGTTACAATTTTCAACGTTTCCTTAGGGTACCTAAGGTAACTTATTTCACTCCTAGGGTAATATGGCTCTTTCGGTTACCTTAGAGGTCTGTTGTAACATAAAAATGGCATATTGCAACATAAATATTCGGTTACCTTAGAGTGCTTCAATATTTTTTAAAATGTAGGCCCCACCAATGGGAACAGGTTGGACCACATGTTGGACCCACAGGTGGGGCCCACTGGTGGGCCCCACCAGCATATTTTAACAGCATATTTTTCAATGTTTTAATTTAACAGTATATTTTTCGATGTTTTAATCTGTTTCATATAGTAAAAGTATAGAGAGAAGAAAATTTAGCAAATAAGAGCGCGATAAAATAAACAATCTTACTGAAGTTCATAATAAGCAATCCCAATAAGTTCCAACTATATTACACACACAATCTTGCAATGTGGACGGATACAATACTGATAACAAATACTCCCTCCGTCCCACTAATTTTGTCACTTTGACCAAATTTTGGTCAATTTGACCAATTTTGTAATGAGAATTACTTATATTATATGACAATTATATTTTTAAAAAAAATTATTATCACAAAGTACACTTATCATATTACAATATCCAACTTTTAAATTTATGAAAACATAAATAATTAAATTATTATTTAAGGTCAAACTTTTATCAATTTGACCAAGAAAGTCAAATGAGGACAAAATAAGTGGGACGGAGGGAGTATTTAACAATAATGGTAAACAAACAAACTAAACCAAACATATATCGATGTTCAACAATAGTTTTCGACATCAATCATTTCATTTCTTGTATATTTTGATGTCTCTCCACCTTGATTCCATGTAGTAACTGATATTTTTGTGGGCACCATAAACTCCGCACTTGAAATACACGTCTCCAGGCCCTCTAATTTGTACTACTGAAGGTCCAGTGGTTCCGTTTGGGACGAATCCATAACCCTCAAACTGCCAAACTCCAGATGAGTAGTCATGTCCCTGCATGGATATATCAAATTAAAATTTGAACTTAGCATTGGTAAAAAAATTTGTGTGGTCCTTAGTCACATACCCTAACTGTAATCCTGACAAACTCAAGTCTGATTGCATTATAAAACATTGATGCATATGAACAATCACTCAACTAATAGACAAATTGGTCAGCACCAAGAAAATTCTCATCTAACCCAAGTCAACTAACCACTTCAAAAATGAATTCTCCTATATTTCCAAATAAGGAAACGAGGCCATGAGAAAAAAAAAATTATGCATATCAAGTCGTGACCACCTTGCTTAAAATGTAAACCACATTCCAATATAACAAAATCCAACAAAGGAAATGTCTAAAAGAAAGTTATATAGTACAGAAACCAGTCAAATATAATATAATCTATCAAAGGAAATGTACAAGAGAGAGTTGTAAAGTACAGAATATTTACCTTCCCATGGCATCATATGTTGCTGCAAGATTGCTATAGACACCAAGAGTATCCTGGTGACAAGGGCCGCACTCTTGTTCAAGTATTCCTCTTGCTTCTTCAAACAATTCAGCAGCCTCGCCTATCTTGAACAGCTGCACGCAGGCCACCAAACCCATCTGATTCAGCACAACCCCAAAGAATTCTGCTATATTACCATGCAAAGATAAGACAACTGAAATGAGAGGTAGGCAGGTAGCAAAGGTGTAATTGCCCAACAAATAAAGTTTAACCACATCATTACTACACTGGAATATCTATATATTCTGATTTTGGAGTATACTTGCTCAATAAATATAATTCTCTTAATTTCTACATTTATGCTACTTTACAAGATTTGTTAAAATGAATTCTCTGAAAGCGAAGGAGAGGAGATAAGAAGTGCTTGAAGCTCATGAAGTGACGAGACCCTGAGCTAGTTTTGAGATATACTTTACTGTATTATATGTTAGCAATGCTTAAGATTTTAGTATAGACGAATAAACACAATAAAAAATACCTCATCAGATGGAAAAAATATAGGTGCATCATTTATAGTTGGCCTACAAGAGTCAGCAGGGTTCCATCTAGCTGGTACTTATTGCCACAAATTAGTATGACTTTCAATTAGGGGATGTTAAATAATCTAAAACCACGGAACGTACGTTGATCTTTTATCATGATTTTTTGTCAAAAGCGACACTCATCCATATATAAAACTGATGCATCAGTCCACATCATCAAATAAGCTTTTATACATTCAGGGAAAAGAAAAAAAAAACTTACAGACAAAAGTAATTCAATGTAGGATGAGCAGGGGCTGTAGTTCCCACAGAAAAATTTTAAATTTGGTACTAGTAAATTAATATTCAACCTATTATATGTTATGCACAAGCTTAATTAGTAAGATTTCATATGTTCATCTAATTTTCTAAATTGTGGTAGTAAAAAATTTTATATCTAACGTAATCATATGTTATGTACAAGCTCAACACGTAACAAAAAGAATTGTATATAGTGTTGAACTAGCGGTCAATCATTACTCAAGTTGCACTTACCTAGGATCTTCAGAAGTTACTATATCTTATATTTTTTTTTTTAGAAAAATTACCAAGCCCCCACTAGTAATAATATTTGGGACGTCCCCTGTTTATACCATCAACTAAGTTTCTAGCATGGTAAAGAGCAAACCAACTAGAGATGGTTAGACAACCTTCTTTCACTTGGTTATAAAAACCAGAAAAGAAACAACAAAGTTGGAATCAACTATTACTCATTGACAGTCTCACCTCGACCTCGACACCATAAGTTGTTTGGACGGAAACTCGGGGAACCCCAACCTCATACTACAAAAGTTTCCCAGAAGCTGCTCCAGATGCAACAACTCCAAAAATTACTTACAACCTTGCGGTAACAACTTAAAATGTCCAGAATAACCCCCTATTTAAGACAAACAAAATGATGAAAAAAAAAAGAACAGAAAAATCAGATTGGAAACTATCTTAAAATTTGACAGCAATTACATATGCAGATAAATTGTAAAGTAACATCTCTATGTAAAAGACAATAATTGGGGTGATAATCAGAAACAGTAAGCTCAAATGTAACACCCCCAGATCCAGGGTCAGGGATCTAGTCGTTACGGTCTCAATATCCAACCATAAAACCAACATAATTTAAATTACAACCTTGTGACCCAAACCAACAACATAAAACACACCCGTTATAGTCCCAGAGATGAAATCAGAGTAACCATCAATATTATTAATCACAAGTTTGAGTTCTTACAACCCAAAGAATTACAATTTACCATTATATACTCTTTGCCATCCACTGGTATATGCCATATAATAAATACGTTTGATGTGCAAATGCTACCAACTAGCCTACCAGAAGCTGCATCATCAGCAATGGTAGCTATGATCTCAGCGGTTAATCCTCTAGCGGTTGACACCTGCCTATGCTGAGTACGCCTTGCGCGGCCATCTGATCTAGCTGTTGTTGTGATATAAATAAATAAAGCAAGGGTGAGCAATAGCCCACCAAAAATATAATTGAATGGCAATAATATATGACAGTTCAAAATATCTTTGAAACCATATGCCATGCATTAACGAACGTAGTACCAATATAAGGTATGAGAGAAAGTTACAAGGTAACTCAAAATATAATTGTTCCGAAGAAATATCTGCTATGTCAAAGATAAGCAAGATATTATCAAATTTTCATAATAGAGGATCTTGCAGGAAGAATATTGCAATTCGAGTTCGAACACTTTTCAAACCTGCCAACAATGATAATGTTGCAGAAAATTTCCCAATTTGGAAGATGAACTAATACGGGAGCTTGCCGCGCCAGGAGCCACAACATTTACGATGATCAGTCGCATGTCATGCTCCCCATCATTTGTTCTCTACATGTAGAAGGAAGCACCGACGGATCGCCCGCCCTCTGGAACCCCCCGGCCAACGGTTGGGCCATTAATTGCTGGACCGGCGCCACTCGGCCACTTACGCGTCTCCTAGTTCGAATAACATCCATAACTCTGAAACATAAAGTTCGTCCCCCTTTCCCCAAGTATAGTACTTGTTGATAGGACTCCACAAAGTGGTCGTATCTAATTGGAAAGGAAAATTTCACCAATATTTCCCAAGCTGATGCTTGTTAATGGATAGACACTTGTTCCATCAATCTTACCCCTCGAGCGTTGAGGAGGTAACCAAAAAGATTCATATCGATGTTTGAAAGAATCAAGATGTGAGTGACAAGATAGTTTAGCAAGTATAGGACCGGGCAGTCCCATAAATAACATCTCCAAGTGAGGTCCCCTTATATATTTTTGGAAGTTGAGCGAGTATTTAAATCTTCTTATAAGATAGATTTAAATGGAAATAAAGTTTTGGGAACCTCCCCTTGATAAAAATAGTCATAAAATACTCCGAACTATTTTACACCATATTTATCAAATACATAAAACTTAAATGAATATCCGAAAGTGATATTCATTTAGTGAATAAAATCCCAATGAATATCAAAGTAATTATTCATTAATAATCAACTCTAATGAATATTCAAAAATAATATTCATTTAATATTTCTCGACTGAAATAATACTCAAATAACGTTTCTCGAAAGATTTCCAAGTATTTGATACTTTTATGGAAATACAAATAATGTTTAATAATAACATTCCTCAAAATGAATACTACTCTGTCGCTGGAATCCCTCCGGGTTTCCACTACTATCTATATAACACAAAATACCGACTCCCGGTCTCATATTTAAAGAATAAATATCATACGCCCTTCACTAAGGGTCCTAGCAACACAATCCTGCTTATAACTGATAATCCATATCTAGTCTATAAGCCAATATTAATTCAGGGAACAAGTATTCCAATATACTTTGAAAACAAGCATGCATGCTATGGCATATGTATAACAACAATCATATATATTATCACAACAACAGTTCCAAGGTATTGGAAACTTGCCTGGTAATCCTGTAGGGGTAGTGTGCATCGTGTCAATCCAATGATCTATAAATAGTCACAATAACCGAGGTCAATCACTTAAAATTTCGAAAGGCTAAGTATAACTTAACTTAAGTCGAAACACGTTTTCGAATTATCTCGATATACCACTCTTAGTGTAACTCCCTTTTATTATCATTATGACCCGACATTCGTCCACTACTAAGACACGTCACTATACTTACACTTGGTATATACTTAAGTCATGTAAGTTTTAAGGTCGATCATTTACGAACCAAGATTATACCTCGAGATTTATCGCCCGTTTTCTAAGTCATATACCAAAGTCATACTTTCAAGGGGTTCGTTCGCGTTTAACCTTGATTCGAACATTTTTATAAAATCGGAAAACGATCCCTTCTACATGTGGTTTTCTCTCGCACCTTCCTTTTTACCTCTAATATTTAATTATCAAGATTCGCCACTGATTTTGTAGTATTAAAGGAATCCAATTTCAGTTATGAACTTGCAATTATGGTTTCGAATCACTTTTAGTAAATCGGCTATAATTCCTAAACCGTAAGTCCATTTCACATGATCTTTATATCAAATCGAAGCTTATAACATAATCTACCTTAACATGGCAGAATACAAAGCTAGACCGTGAGTTAAAGCTACTGTGATGCATGGTTTTCAAGGTTTAACGAAAATCGGGCATTACGACGGCTATAAATCGGATATTTCCAAATTCCAAACTTTCCAATAATCATAGTTTCCACCCCAAACAACATATACATGTTATTCAACCATGAACTAAGGCCAAGCAATGTCTTTCCGCTCATCTAAAACATTTAACATTTAACAAAGCCCAATCATGTCTCTAAGGTAACATACATGCATAATATCACTAAAACTCACTTAAAACTCATGATCCATCAAGAACATGCTTAAACTCAAAACAAGATCTAGGGTTTCAAGTTGTTATACCTTCTTGGGAGTATGAACTAGCCTTAAAAAGCTTGGTATAGTCCTTAGGAGTGTTTAAGCTTGCTAGATCAACCAAAGAAATCAAAGAAAACAAGATTAGTTCATGAAGAACACTATTCACCCTCATCTTGGATGATTTATTTGAAAATGGAAAAAAAGGAGTTTGAAGCTAATATTTTTAGGAGATAAGTTTTATGAAATGTAATACTCACCATAAAAATTTGGAGATCAAACAATGGTTGGAAGTTGGATTTTGAAATCTCAAAACTTCAAAAATTCGAAGTGGGTTTTTCAAGGGGAAAAACAGAGCGCTTTTGTCGAATTTATTTGACCACTCAAACGATCTTCAAAAATTATGAAATTAAATCCACAACTTCATATTGATGTGTAGAAGCTTCGTGAATTTTTTCATGATTTTTAAATGAGTAGAACTGGGTGAAAAAAAATCGTAAAGATCCCCCTGTCCTGGAAAACCAAACTGATGGAAATGGGGGAGAAAGAGTATTTGCTTGGTTGCCTTGGTTTGCTCTCATCCAAATGAATTATTGTGATAATATCTTGTATAAAGTGACTTTATTAAAGTGGTGATGCAATGGATGAGGTGTTTGGAGAGACAAGTGTTGATGATTTGGTGGTAAGATGATAAAGTGTTGCTAAGTACTAGTTAGCTTTCTAATCTTGCTAGTTGGTATTGTAACTAGCTTGGTTACTTTGATCTTATCTTGCTTAAAGTAACTATGTCACCTTCCACTAGCTCATCACACCCCTTGGTTCTCTGCTTGTCTTTTTGTCCGATTATTGCTCAATTTCATTTGATCGTTCATAGGAATATCTCAAAGGTTTCTAGTTAGGGTTTTACCGAAAACCTCTTAACAATTATAATACCATTCTCCATCTTTCTTAATACTTCTCGAATTTAAATTCCTTAAATCCCTTACTTAAATCCTCAAGTCTTGCAGTGTCCAGGGAAATCTCGGAGAAAAATAAAAGTGCTATTTTTCTGAATTCGATGTCGTTTACATACACTTATTTCACCCCTGGATCATGAATACGAACTCAGAAATCCGTTCTGAATACTTCTATACAGCGTCGTCTAATAATATTCTTATTTCTACCAAAAATACTATTCATTCTTTATTCCATCTTTATTACTTATATTTATAAAAATGTCCTTGTTCTCTTTCGGGCATTCCTTAACCCTTTTTCGAAACCACTGGACTAACAACAGATATTGATTTGGACGACACAAGAATATCTACTTCCTCTTTGGAGTGCCATAACTTATTTCTTAGGAGATAGATTATTCTAATCTAGGTTGTCAACCCATTGCATTCTTCATGACATAAAATCATTTAAATCTATACACATTCACATTCATTGTTAATACCTTGTAGTCGGAGTCACTGTTCATTCTTTCTTCAATATATAAAAAGTTTTAATTCTACCGAAAATTCGGGTTCTTACAGTCTCCCCTCCTTAAAAGGATTCCGTCCCGGAATCAGGTAGAAGGCAAATGGGGTACTTGTTGGTCATTTCACTTTCCAGTTCCCTGGTCAATCCTTAATCAATCCCAGCCTTTTACAGTACCTCTCACTAGTGCTACTATATATCCTTTATCCTTTCTATCAATCTTTCGTGTCCGGGTTATGCTCTTACCCAGTCAAATACTATTACTCTTATTGGTATCTACATTGACTTCGGTATCACTATCGCGCTGCGAATTCGGAGATAACCTCACTCGTAATTACGCATTTCCTGATCGCTTTAATCTTCGCAATCTCGATCAATATATAGAATTAAAAGAATTTATTGAGAGATCACTATGATCAATGAACATTTGTCCTATTGCATAGTTGGTACAGAAGGTGGCCAGCCTTTAGTACTTGACAAGCAATTTGGACAAGTTATGGTATTCCACTTAGATTCCTATCACATAGACAGGTAGTCACGTAGAAATACCTCCCCTCCTTAAAAGGGTTGTTCTTCTCAATTTAGGAGAAGATAAATAAGAGATAAGAGAAGAAAAGAATTTCAAAGAATTATAGAAATTTTTCATGATTGTCAAATATCATACTTAGAATTTACCTCTGAACTATAGAGGTTTATCGAAGAAGAAATTAATCGTATTCGCATTAAATACTATTTTAACGTAATCTCACGTGTCAACATATCCTCGCTGCTCTGCCCATCATTCTATGGACCTACTCTCTTGTTCGATCTTAGCATCACTCACTTTTGGAAAATCCTTCAACCTCTCAGGTTAAATCTTGGATTTCTCGCTTGATATTATTGTTACTGGCATTCCACGCCACGACACTGGCTCTTTCATATTCATAATTCTAACACTATCAGGTTGTCACCTCGAGAGTTCGCTAGAAATCCATTCATAACATTCTTTGCTTCACATTCCATTACTATTTCCCATCTTTTCTTTATCAATCACGTCCTTCTTATTGTCTAATTCTCATTCACTTCTATTGTTTAACTCCACCGTCATCTGCTTGTTGAGACACTCGTCACCTTTACTTAATAACGTCACATTTTTTGGGTTAAACTTTCCTTTGTTCAACCGCCTAGATTTTTACTCCCTCAATCCATGAGTCTCTTTATTACCCAGTCAATCTATTCCAAATTCCCTTGACTTCCCCCAACCTAAAAGGGTCAATTTACATGTCATTTATGCTTCTAATTTCCGACTTTCCATTTAGGACAATAACTTTGCCATGACAATTCCATACTTTTCTTGCTTCATTACTGGAGCTTCTCATGAGTCCGCCTATCTAACTCTCTTATTAATTCTCAACTCTATTTCCATCTCTATCGGTCACTTGTCTTTATTTCTACTATAATCACTCTATGAACCATCATAGCCTAATCATTTATTTCACCTATCCCGTCGTTCCAGAAATTAAACCATTCGAAATTAACCTGGATGATTTCTCTAACTTAGATTCAATTCGACATTTCCACAGTCGTTATCACTTAATTTCTCAAAAGGATCACCATCGTTTATCATTTATGCAGTGCTTTAATAGCTAAACATACGGGTTTCATAATTGTCAATTCAAAATCCTCTAGGAAAACAAAATAATCACTATTACCTATCCATAAGGAACGCTTCCTGAACTTGACGTAGATATTACATGAAGCAGATAAAATTGCAGGAGAGCTTCCAGCATCGCAGCTGGAACAGACTGGTGAGATTATTAATCATATGTCTCCAGTATAAGACTGGAAGCTTAACAGTTTACTTAATCACTTCCCGAATCTCGTTAATTCTTTTCACAAGGATACTTTTCAGCATCACGATTCTCCAACCTCATATTCTCTATCTTGTTTGCACAGAAATACACCAACATAAACTTGCTTGTCATTCATCATCATGCCAATTAGCTTATCAATATCAGTACCAATCTATATTCTATATTCAGTCATCCCTTATTACCTCATCTCCCCTCTTTCTTTCTAAAATAAAGAAGAGTCGTTTGGGGAATTTGGTCTGGCCTGTCGCAGAACCTCCTAGTGTCGATAATGTGTTGTGGACACAATCAGGAGTCGAATGTTTACTTAAACTAGCCTTATAGTTGATTCTCGCATAATCCTCAGAGGGATTGTAAAATCCTCCCTCACATTCTGACCTTTAAGGTCCTTCTCAATATCGCTCTATTCCTTTGGTATGAGCATTTGTACTTACTCCCCTATACTTTAACGTGCCGACCACCTCATTGGCCTTATTGTTACTATGTCATACATTCCTTACCAAACTTCCCTTTTGAAGTTCAGAACATTACCTCTTCCCTTATATGGTTTCTTAGGTCATCCACATCATTCCTCCTGTATCTTCTGGGTACAGGGTATATTAAACATCATAAATCAATTCTATAACAATTCTGTCTATGTACTTTTCGAGACTCCTTTCCATAAATCCTTACAGGTTATTGATACCTTGGTCGATTCAACTTATATCGTCTGATTTCACAATGTCTTTATTATGGGTGATGTTATCCTTTGTGCATCCCCAGGGTTCATCTTAATCTATGGACATTCTATCCTCAATTCTATTTTCAAGGAATACTTACATCCTGTACTTGGCCATTCAATCATATATCCTTAATAAGGGTCTCTTTTCAATCCTCCTCATCTTGATAATCTATAGGTAGCTTAATGCTAACCTCTTCTTTCAAATGAATGTCAATCTATATGACCTTCCCAAAAGACAACATATGTCTATCTGTTTCTCTTACAGAACTTGGTAATGGTAGCAAGGAGGTTCTGGAAGATATTGGTTGTGTTCAACGTGAATCTCTTAGTGCCTAATGCTCCTCTTGAGGACACTAAGTTTCAGATAACATTTACGCATCATACTGCACCATCTTTGACAATCTTCGTAACTCTTCATTGGTCACTATCCTCAATGCTAACACGTCCATGGTATATATAAAATCCATCATCACGTATCTCAATTCATTTTATATCAAAAGTCCTCGTGGTTGGCACTTGGTTAGAAGCACCCCGCTTTGTCCTTACATTGCTGGTTTAGTCACTTGATAATCCTTAGTGACTTGGCCCCAACTGGCCATGCTAAAATATGTGAGTTTACGGGTTGGCTAATAGCAGTATTTTTCTAACAATTGCTGGCATAGTGCCTTCTACTTTGATACCTTTTGATCTTTTCAAAATTTTACTCCATATAAGTCTCAATCGACTTCTTGGTACCATGTCCGGTCAACTTTCCTTTACTTTTATCTTTTCACTATTCTTATTAATTCCATGTGCCACAAAAGTTTACACTCTTGGTATAACAGCCTTTTTCATTTAAGTCAATCCCGGAATTTCTCGTTCCGGCTTGTTTCTTAATCCCATTTCGATACCCGAAGAATATTTCTAGGAAAATCCGAGCTGGTCGAACCATAAACAGTTATAGTAATGAAATGATTGACAGAAAGTTGGGAGTTTAACCATTGGAAAGAAACCAAATATATGTACCTCCCCTAGAAGGGAAATCAAAGTCTCCAAACTGAAACATACCACATCTTCCCGGTACATAATCGTCCTAATAGTCGATACTACCGAATACTAGTCTACCTAAAATCTAGTCTTAGAATGAACACTACCATCAAGTTAGTCATTCCACGAAACTGGCATTACCAGGGCCTTCCAAATCTTATGAACCGTGTTGTCCGAATACATCCGCAATTACCCTACCGTGTTGCACAAGCACATCACCTAAACCTATACGAGGTGCATCCTAATAAATTCCAAAAATTTTCCTTCCTTCATTAGGTAACGCCAATGTTGGGTCGTCACCAATTTTATTTTTAGCTCCAGGGAGATCTTCCCCCATTTATCTTGTACATTCAAACTTTTAGTCTTACTAATAAGTCGAGTTATGGGACTGCACTCTTTGTAAAGTCCTGAGCAGATCTTTGGTAATACCTCATGAATCTTATGAAATTTCTCACCCTTACCGGTGTGGTTGGCCTTTATCCATTTGAAACTGTCTTTAACTTGGTGGGGTCGACCAACACTACTCCTATTTTTTTTTTATTTTTTATTTTTTTTTTGAACAAACACTACTCCTATTGATCATATGTCCTATTAACTGGACTTCATTTTGCCAAAACTCTTACTTCGAGAACTTGGTCTACACCTGTTCTTTCAGGTTTCATCTAAAATCATTCTCAATTACTTCTTAACCACTGCTCACCTTACCTAATCCATTTACGATTCAGTGTCGGAATAACTTAAGATAACTACCATAATCCATTCGAGGAAAAGAAGGAATTTAATATTCCTTCGAATCACATGCATCTAATGTTTCTGGTTCATCATTTCACTGAATTGAACTAGACTTATACTTGGTTCCTGACGATAGCCTTATTACTAGTTTATCACAGACTCACTGGTCTTCTCCTCTTGTAGGTTCTGAGATCATTGTCTCACTTACTACTTCCTTATATTCTTTATCCATTCAGGCTATCACTTTCCATTATCTTTACTTTCTAATCTGATCCATTCATAAAATGGACATCTCACTGAATAAAGCCACCTTATCAATCTCATTTTGGTTTCACAACTTATAACCTATGAAATCTGCCTTCTCATGGCGAATTACTATTTGATAATATTCAAACTTAACCCATTTATCAAATGATATGACACTTCTTGCCTCTATCTCAATTATTTCTGGGACTCTGCTCTTCATCCTATATCGATGACTTTGATAACCAGGCCTCATTCTAACTCCTTTCTCATTATTATGAAAGTCTCTAAGGATCCTTATCTAACCCCATATAAGATCTCAAGTAATTCCTCAAATCCATCTTACTTGCTGGTACTTCATCTGGCAGTCCAGCTATGAATCCAATACTCATCTTTAGTTCACTTAATAATATCTCAGTTCTTTACGTTCACTTCTCTGAGCACTATACCTTATCTCTTACAGTCTTTCTTGCTGCGGCCCTTATTCCCTCAAGGGTAAATTCCTTCTTCCTAACAGGGTTCTTTTCTTTAGCTGAAACCTCCTTCTGGTTCTCAGTACGGTATTCCGATGAATCACCAAGCCGATCTTCAGCATTAGAACAAGCATCATTGTGTTACTACTCGTAATCCCCAAGGTATGTCGCCTTACTAGTCGATACAAGAACGAGTTAAGTTACTATCATGATACTTTAGGGTTCCCATAAGGGTTTTATATGTCTGTACTACATTATGTAGTCCAACTATGAACTTTGCAAGAGTTCTTATTATCTTAATGAATTTATTGTTTTAACGTCGCGTCATCTCTGGGATTTATAACGCTCTCTCTGATACCATTTCTGTAACACCCCCAGATCCAGGGTCAGGGATCTGGTCATTACGGTCTCAATATCCAACCATAAAACCAACATAATTTAAATTACAACCTTGTGACCCAAACCAACAACATAAAACACACCCGTTATAGTCCCAGAGATGAAATCAGAGTAACCATCAATATTATTAATCACAAGTTTGAGTTCTTACAACCCAAAGAATTACAATTTACCATTATATACTCTTTGCCATCCATTGGTATATGCCATATAATAAATACGTTTGATGTGCAAATGCTAACAACTAGCCTACCAGAAGCTGCATCATCAGCAATGGTAGCTATGACCTCAGCGATTAATCCTCTAGCGGTTGACACCTGCCTATGCTGAGTACGCCTTGCGCGGCCATCTGATCTAGCTGTTGTCGTGATATAAATAAATAAAGCAAGGGTGAGCAATAGCCCACCAAAAATATAATTGAACGGCAATAATATATGACAGTTCAAAATATCTTTGAAACCATATGCCATGCATTAACGAACGTAGTACCAATATAAGGTATGAGATGAAGTTACAAGGTAACTCAAAATATAATTGTTCCGAAGAAATATCTGCTATGTCAAAGATAAGCAAGATATTATCAAATTTTCATAATAGAGGAACTTGCAGGAAGAATATTGCAATTCCAGTTCGAACACTTTTCAAACCTGCCAACAATGATAATGTTGCAGAAAATTTCCCAATTTGGAAGATGAACTAATACGGGAGCTTGCCGCGCCAGGAGCCACAACATTTACGATGATCAGTCGCATGTCATGCTCCCCATCATTTGTTCTCTACATGTAGAAGGAAGCACCGACGGATCGCCCGCCCTCTGGAACCCCCCGGCCAACGGTTGGGCCATTAATTGCTGGACCGGCGCCACTCGGCCACTTACGCGTCTCCTAGTTCGAATAACATCCATAACTCTGAAACATAAAGTTCGTCCCCCTTTCCCCAAGTATAGTACTTGTTGATAGGACTCCATAAAGTAGTCGTATCTAATTGGAAAGGAAAATTTCACCAATATTTCCCAAGCTGATGCTTGTTAATGGATAGACACTTGTTCCATCAATCTTACCCCTCGAGCGTTGAGGAGGTAACCAAAAAGATTCATATCGATGTTTGAAAGAATCAAGATGTGAGTGACAAGATAGTTTAGCAAGTATAGGACCGGGCAGTCCAATAAATAACATCTCCAAGTGAGGTCCCCTTATATATTTTTGGAAGTTGAGCGAGTATTTAAATCTTCTTATAAGATAGATTTAAATGGAAATAAAGTTTTGGGAACCTCCCCTTGATAAAAATAGTCATAAAATACTCCGAACTATTTTACACCATATCTGAAGATGAAAGATAATCTTTGAATAATATGAATTATTATAAAAAGAACTTAAAAGAATTTAAATAAATATTCCAAGAATATTTATTAAATCAATAATAATTAAGGAATATGATTAAATCATAATATTGCTCGTAAGTAATCCTCGAATAAATACATAGAATTATTTACTAAATAACTCTCTTCTTTAAATGAATATTCAATATAATATTCATTAATTAAATAAACTCAAATAAATATTTAAAATAATATTCATTAAATAAATCAAACCTTAAATGAATATTTGAAAATAATATTCATTTAATAAATAATATACTAAATGAATAGCCAAATAATATTCTTTTCGTAATCAAAACTTTAAAAGAATATTCGAAACAATATTCCTTAAGTAAATAAAACTCCAAATGAATATTTTAAAATAATATTCATCAAGTACATAAAATCTTAAATGAATATTCAAAATAATATTCATTTAATAAATAAATCCCAAATGAATATTCAATTGATATTCATTAAACAAATAATGTTCTACATGAATATCCAAATAATTTTCATTTAACAAATAATATTCTAAATAAATATCCAAATGATATTCATTTAGTAATCAAAACCTTAATATTCGAAATAATATTCCTTGAGTAATTAGAACTTCCAAAGAATACTTTTAAAATAATATTTATCAAATACATAAAACTTAAATGAATATCCGAAAGTGATATTCATTTAGTGAATAAAATCCCAATGAATATCAAAGTAATTATTCATTAATAATCAACTCTAATGATTATTCAAAAATAATATTCATTTAATATTTCTCGACAGAAATAATACTCAAATAACGTTTCTCGAAAGATTTCCAAGTATTTGATACTTTTATGGAAATATAAATAATGTTTAATAATAACATTCCTCAAAATGAATACTACTCTGTCGCTGGAATCCCTCCGGGTTTCCACGACTATCTATATAACACAAAATACCGACTCCCGGTCTCATATTTAAAGAATAAATATCATACGCCCTTCACTAAGGGTCCTAGCAACACAATCCTGCTTATAACTGATAATCCATATCTAGTCTATAAGCCAATATTAATTCAGGGAACAAGTATTCCAATATACTTTGAAAACAAGCATGCATGCTATGACATATGTATAACAACAATCATATATATTATCACAACAACAGTTCCAAGGTATTGGAAACTTGCCTGGTAATCCTGTAGGGGTAGTGTGCATCGTGTCAATCCAATGATCTATAAATAGTCACAATAACCGAGGTCAATCACTTAACATTTCGAAAGGCTAAGTATAACTTAACTTAAGTCGAAACACGTTTTCGAATTATCTCGATATACCACTCTTAGTGTAACTCCCTTTTATTATCATTATGACCCGACATTCGTCCACTACTAAGACACGTCACTATACTTACACTTGGTATATACTTAAGTCATGTAAGTTTAAAGGTCGATCATTTACGAACCAAGATTATACCTCGAGATTTATCGCCCGTTTTCTAAGTCATATACCAAAGTCATACTTTTAAGGGGTTCGTTCGCGTTTAACCTTGATTCGAACATTTTTATAAAATCGGAAAACGATCTCTTCTACATGTGGTTTTCTCTCGCACCTTCCTTTTTACCTCTAATATTTAATTATCAAGATTCGCCACTGATTTTGTAGTATTAAAGGAATCCAATTTCAGTTATGAACTTGCAATTACGGTTTCGAATCACTTTTAGTAAATCGGCTATAATTCCTAAACCGTAAGTCCATTTCACATGATCTTTATATCAAATCGAAGCTTATAACATAATCTACCTTAACATGGCAGAATACAAAGCTAGGCCCTGAGTTAAAGCTACTGTGATGCATGGTTTTCAAGGTTTAACGAAAATCGGGCATTACGACGGCAATAAATCGGATATTTCCAAATTCCAAACTTTCCAATAATCATAGTTTCCACCCCAAACAACATATACATGTTATTCAACCATGAACTAAGGCCAAGCAATGCCTTTCCGTTCATCTAAAACATTTAACATTTAACAAAGCCCAATCATGTCTCTAAGGTAACATACATGCATAATATCACTAAAACTCACTTAAAACTCATGATCCATCAAGAACATGCTTAAACTCAAAACAAGATCTAGGGTTTCAAGTTGTTATACCTTCTTGGGAGTATGAACTAGCCTTAAAAGGCTTGGTATAGTCCTTAGGAGTGTTTAAGCTTGCTAGATCAACCAAAGAAATCAAAGAAAACAAGATTAGTTCATGAAGAACACTATTCACCCTCATCTTGGATGATTTATTTGAAAATGGAAACAAAGGAGTTTGAAGCTAATATTTTTAGGAGATCAGTTTTATGAAATTTAATACTCACCATAAAAATTTGGAGATCAAACAATGGTTGGAAGTTGGATTTTGAAATCTCAAAACTTCAAAAATTCGAAGTGGGTTTTTCAAGGGGAAAAACAGAGCGCTTTTGTCGAATTTATTTGACCACTCAAACGATCTTCAAAAATTATGAAATTAAATCCACAACTTCATATTGATGTGTAGAAGCTTCGTGAATTTTTTCATGATTTTTAAATGAGTAGAACTGGGTGAAAAAAAATCGTAAAGATCCCCCTGTCCTGGAAAACCAAACTGATGGAAATGGGGGAGAAAGAGTATTTGCTTGGTTGCCTTGGTTTGCTCTCATCCAAATGAATTATTGTGATAATATCTTGTATAAAGTGACTTTATTAAAGTGGTGATGCAATGGATGAGGTGTTTGGAGAGACAAGTGTTGATGATTTGGTGGTAAGATGATAAAGTGTTGCTAAGTACTAGTTAGCTTTCTAATCTTGCTAGTTGGTATTGTAACTAGCTTGGTTACTTTGATCTTATCTTGCTTAAAGTGACTATGTCACCTTCCACTAGCTCATCACACCCCTTGGTTCTCTGCTTGTCTTTTTGTCCGATTATTGCTCAATTTCATTTGATCGTTCATAAGAATATCTCAAAGGTTTCTAGTTAGGGTTTTACCGAAAACCTCTTAACAATTATAATACCATTCTCCATCTTTCTTAATACTTCTCGAATTTAAATTCCTTAAATCCCTTACTTAAATTCTCAAGTCTTGCAGTGTCCAGGGAAATCTCGGAGAAAAATAAAAGTGCTATTTTTCTGAATTCGATGTCGTTTACATACACTTATTTCACCCCTGGATCATGAATACGAACTCAGAAATCCGTTCTGAATACTTCTATACAGCGTCGTCTAATAATATTCTTATTTCTACCAAAAACACTATTCATTCTTTATTCCATCTTTATTACTTATATTTATAAAAATGTCCTTGTTCTCTTTCGGGCATTCCTTAACCCTTTTTCGAAACCACTGGACTAACAACAGATATTGATTTGGACGACACAAGAATATCTCCTTCCTCTTTGGAGTGCCATAACTTATTTCTTAGGAGATAGATTATTCTAATCTAGGTTGTCAACCCATTGCATTCTTCATGACATAAAATCATTTAAATCTATACCCATTCACATTCATTGTTAATACCTTGTAGTCGGAGTCATTGTTCATTCTTTCATCAATATATAAAAAGTTTTAATTCTACCGAAAATTCGGGTTCTTACATCAAATAACTCAATAATAACATGAAATTAAGAGAGATAGAGAATTGTGACTAAATCGAAACAATGAGAACATAATTGACAAGAAATCGTGATGGAAATTAAAGATAAAAAGATATAGGGTATAAACCTGCTTTCGCAAGGAGTCCCAAGAAGTTGGCGGATCCATTGGGGTTGGGGGCTTTCTCAGATTTGGGGGGATAGGGCTTCCAAAATTGATCAGATATTATTGGATGTATGTATGTATATGTTTCTTCAAACTTGTATATACAATTATACATGTACACCTCCTAAGGAAATTAAAACTAAAAAGATATAGGGTATAAAGATTTTGGCTCGTGTGAGTATGATACACAAAGTGTTTGTGTAAATGTCTCAAAGAGCTGGTAAGTCAATCTACAAATACATAGAGATGGTTTGATACTTCCGTGGCCGGAATCAATGGTTGTCGCCGGAAACAACACAGGTAAGAATCTTAAGGCTCTGATACCATGTAGAAATATATGAATGGATATGAGTGTTTACTAGAGCTCCATTGATGGAGAGTATGAAGAAGATATAAACTAATGTATTATAACATGAAGAACAACACAGTAATGGATAATGGATTACATTGTGAATAAGCTTGATTGTTACAAAGGAGGAAGAACTAATTTATACAGAAAATCATGTAAATAAAGTCCATACTAATGAATGAAGATAAGCTGTTCAATGTGTGAACAACTAGACTTTAACAAGGACTTGAGTTGGATCTTGAGTTGACAGGCTGGAACAAGACAAGCTGTTATATTCCTTGACAGCATGTTCATACTTCAACACCAGCATGTTCATACTTCAACAAAGAATGTGTGGTTCTGGTTGATCCTATGCATCATGTTATTCGTTGAGGTCTTACATCCTTTAGTATAAACTCAGTGGCCAATACAGAGAATATTTAAAGACATCCCCTCTTCTGATTCGGACACATGTCAGCTCGGAAAATGTCTAAAACCTGTACAAATTTACTTTACGAAATGAGCTGCCAAATTTGCATCCACAACTTTAGCTTATAAAAGTAGCAGCCAAAATTATGTTTCAGAATACGCGATGAGAAGAAGCTCGAGAACGATTAGCATGCATGTCCAAAGTATTCGGAATCAAGAAAGGCTGCATGTACCCAGACAACTCATCGCATGGAATGTACAGATCATCTTCAGTAGTAGCATGCCACTGGCTGATCAAATATTTTAATGCCTAACATACTGCTCTGCCAAAAAAAATCAAAAAACTCGGATCAGCAAGAGGGTTTAACAATGGTTCATGGCTTCAGGCATTGTGAATCAGTTCAACATCAATCCTGGGAAGTATGCATTGTTAAATAACATATGTTGTTTGGGACATAGAGTGACTGGTTAGTTAACATGCATTCCAGGTATCCATTTGCATGCCACTTGTGATCATTGCTCACATGCTTTTAGAAATAAAATTTGGTCATTCTCTTAAAAAAAAGTTAGCGGGAGTCATTTTTTTAAAAACGAGAAAATTAAAATTGATAACTAATTTACGAACTTGAAAATTTGGCAACATTTTCGAAATTCGATGTAAAATACAACCCCTGCCATGCAATTTACTCCATAAGTAATTTAGAGGGCGCAAACTAAAATCTATTACTGTAAACATTGGTTGTTAAGAAGGTCTGAATTTAAATTTCCATTCATAAAATTAGAAGCTACAACTGAGGTGACCAAAGGAGATTCGGATATTCGGTACAGGAATTGCATATGAATGGAGGCTAAATTAGAAGTAAAATTTTAACCGGGTTTAAAAATATTATTTTAACTAATTATAGAAATTGTTTTAGGTCTGATACATACTCATATTTAAACTATTTGTCGGTGGCCAGATTACGGAAGATGTGTTCGGTGATGATATGGACTAAAAGTAAGCCCTAAAGACACATTTAATGTAGCATTAATTAGACTAAGAATGGTCCAAACGTGGGGCCCACCAAATGGGCCCAAACCCTAATTATAATATTAATTTCATAATTAATATTAGGGGCAATAAACTGCTCAGCAAATAAGAGTCAAACAAGGATATAACTCTTACCTGACTTAGCCTCCAAGATACATATCTCAACATGGAAACTGATTCCTAAAAGGAATAGATCCAGAACCTTCCTTGAGACGGTGGCTTGCCCACCAAGTCCCCTATTCCTACCATAATTCTTAGGCTCCTCAGCCTATATAAAGGGTCTGACCCCTCATTCTCAGAACTACGTTTTGGCTCAATCCTCGAATAAGGACATACAAGCCACTGCGTCCTAGGTGAGCCCTCGCCGCCATAGCCCCGAGGGCACCATCACCTAGAACTACGTCTTGGCTTGATTCTCTAACAATACAGAGATACGTAGGCATCTTGTGAGGACAGATTGAGTCACGAAACACAAGTACGGCCATTAAAGCTCGAAGCTTCCACAATCCCTAGTAGTTAATACGCAATAAATACACCCTACTTTTTATTGCAGAACATTTGGCGCCGTCTGTGGGAATCAAACATCAACCATGATGAACACACGGAGAGCATCGGTGACTACGAACACCACCACTGGCACTTCTGTACCCGTGATTGCGAAACAAGGGTCTATACCCCTTTAAACGAGTACCTAGATTTTGGGTTCTCAACCCCAAGGACGAATTTCCGAATTACTGAAACTCATGTCTAGGGATCGCAGCCCATAGGGATGAATCCCCTTAATGGTTATTTCCCTTCTTGGATATGGCATATCCCCATGGAGCATAGATCTCCACCACCGTGATTCTCGCAAGCACGAATCCAGCCTACGGGCTACTCATCTATCTCCCGAACGTAGGAGGCGTTGGAGAAAGTGGCCATGTACATCGAATGCACAAGCCATAAAAACCCCCATACATCACAGGCCTAGGCCTTGTCTATGAAGGAGGGTACCTAGATTATTCTGGACCCTATACCGAGGATTCATCATCTAAGGATGATCGAGATCGAGCCCCGAGGAGGAGGCGTGCAGAAAAATAACCCACTGATGGGCGTGACTGAAGAAAGAACAAAAGAAGCAATAAAATTGTCTCCCTATTACAAAGGTCAGAGAAATCCCCTTTGTTGATTCGGGGAGGCCTTCAAGGAGGCATAGAAAGATTGAGGTCCCAAGGACAGAGATCCCAAGGTCTGAGCCCAATGATTTAATGCAACCAGGAGGTCAGGATGATCTTACCATTCCTTTTATTGAGAAGGTGAAGAGTGCCCACACCTATCACTGTTCAAGGGTTGAACCCTCTAGGAACGAAAATTTAAATGAGACTCCAAGGAGCCGAAAAAGACAGATTCTAAACTCTTAAGGGACGGATCCCCAATCTTAGGCACGATTTGCCCATAACCGCGTACTGATTAGCATGATCTCTAATAAGGGGTGATTCACCTCATATTTGAGGCTTGGAACCTCCACACGCAGCAGGGAGAAGAAGTCTCAACCATACACTAAAGACGATGAAAGAGCAATCGGACTGATGATCCACTCCCCTTGACTTTCATTCAGGGAACGACTCCCCTAAAGACGCATCTTCAAGGGGTGATTCCCCAAGGGATGACCCAAATCCACTAACTCAAGGAGCGAATCCTCAATTGCATATGATGGTCTCACCTCTGGCTAATGGAGCACAAGGAGCAGAGATCGCCATCACCGTCATTCTAATCCCAATGACTCAAAACCCCGTTTATGGGTTGTCACCGTTCCCAATTGCAGATGGAACCATCCATTTACTCATGAGAAGTATGTGCCTTAATACATTGAAGGCTTGGTCCCCTTGTTGGAGGAAACCAAAGTTTCTCTGGATCATACACCAAAGACGACTTCTCATCTAAATAAGATGAGGAAGAGGACATCCGTTCTAGCAAGAGATGTCAAGGCAAGGAGCCCGCCGAAGGAGTAGGACGTTCTCAACCCCGAGGGACTCAAGGAACGGCTCTTCAGGCCATAGAAGAAAAGATTTAGGGGCTCAAATTACTCATCCGCAGCATCCAATTGTGGGTTTAATGAATTCAGGGATGAATCCCCTCCGGATGGTGGTGTCGCCCCTCTAGCGCACCATTGGGACTACAGATGTCCATCTCTATCATTACACAATGAACTTAGGGACATCATTCATCGATGGTAGAAGTGATCAACAACATGAGGCATACGTGCCTCAATGCATTTAGGACCTAGAACGCCAATGAAGGAGTCGTGATTTCTCCGGATTTATACTGTTGACAATTCATCATCCACTAATGAAGATAACCATCTCTACCAGGCAATGAGCTCGAAGGAGGGTCAGGGCCTTCTCAGCCCCGTGGATCCAAAGGACTGGCTCTCAAGACTTTAGGAGGAAGGATACTCACTCATGAAGCGCTTATCCAAAAATTGAAGAAAGATTTGGAAATACAAGAGGCTAGGCAGCCCCCAAGGGCTAGGGTCCCCCCATGTTATTAAGTCAAAAATTACCCCAAAGATGATAAGGGTTTATACCTCTAGGTGATCATGACGATCCAATCATGTCCTTCACCAACAAGATAATGAATGCTCATATCTCAAGGAAACTCAAGACGCCCACCATCGAGGTGTGTAATGAGGCAGGAGATCCCACTAATCATATGAGGACATCCTTCAATGCACTGCGAATTTCAATCCGTGACTAACACAATCAAGTGTAGGGCGTTCTCTCAAACCCTGGGGGGCATGACACAACGATAGTATAGTCGGTTGCCCCCGAACTCGACCGGATCCTTTAAAGGACTAAGTAGGGCACTTGTCGCCCCATTTTTTAATAGAAAGTTCATGAGAAACGTTTTGCATCCCCATGAACGTGGAACAAGGAAAGAATGAATCCTTGAGGGATTACATGAAGCGAATCACCAAGAAAGCCTTGAAGGTAGAGTAGCCATCAAGGTAGATGAAAGTGTAAGGGAAGCCTCGACCCATGTTGGAGGCAATGGAGGAAATAACAAGAAGCAAAGGTAGTCAAGAGTAGAATGTTCAGGATAAGCATCCTCGAACAAGTAAAGATTCTGACTCTCCCTCGAAGAAGAACAATCAAGGATCGAGGTTCACCAGCCATGCACATTTGTATAATCAAAAAAGCCAAATCCTGATGGACATTGAGAAACACAAGAATCTCTGATGGCTGAAGCCACTAAGGGCTGACCCCGGGAAGAGAAATAATAACCAATATGGTCAGTTCCATAAGCCAGTGGGGAATATCACTCACGATTGTAGACAACCGAAACACAAGATCAAGTTTCTGATCCAAAGAGAAAAGTTGAATAAGTTCATCAAGGATGGCCAACAGGGTAACCTAAGGCAGTATTATGAAGTAGAGATTATGAAAGGAAGGATGGAGATCGAGATCGCAATCCATAGCCCTAGGAGGCCAATGATAAGCATGATTTTTTTATGACCCGACAACGATCGGGAATACAAGGAGCTCCCGTAAAGCTTACACTCAAGAAGTTATGCACATTATAGGAGAAGCTCCATAGCGAGCAAATACTGAAAATGACATTTGTCTTTGATGATTCTGAAGGGGTCAAGTGCCTCCATGATGACCCGTTGGTCATAACACCTGTGATAGGTAACTCGCAAGTGAAAGGAGTCTTTGTAGACAATGGAACATCAGTGAATATCTCGTTTCATGATGCATTCTCGAAGATGGGATGCAACGATTCTCAAATTGACCCCCTCCAACATGCACGTCTATTGGTTCAATAGAGTTGAGTCAAGAGTTGAAGAAACTATTCGGATGTCCAAGATAATGGGACGGGAGCCTAAGGAGGCCACTCAGATATTGAACCTTTTGGTGGTTAAAACAACTTCCACTTACAATGTTATCCTAGGAATGATAGGCTTGAACACCCCTAAGGCGGTTGCCTCAAGATAAGACCTGATGATCAAATTTCCTGCAAGGAATGGAGTTAATGAAGAAAAGATAGATCAAATAATAACTATCCGGTCACCTTGAGGCCTGATGAAGTCGGGGGGTAGGTCCTCCCGATTGAAGACATGGATGTCCGAAAAGATTAGAAATATTTTGGTTTAAGAACCCTAGTTTTGAAAACTTCTCAATCAATCAATTGACTACATTTTTGTTGGATCAAACATAGGATTTTAGAAATTTTATCAACTTTGGATGATATAAATACAAGAAATTGAAGTAATCTTCAAAAATTAATACGAAATCGAAGATTAGTGAATGAATCCTAACTTTATATGATATTATATATACATAAGCTATATATATATATATATTTATTACTTCCACATCATTTTTGTTGAATGGCAATATCAGAATGTCGACTGTTTAAAATAGTTGACTTTAATATTTTGAACAAAAATAAGAAGTTAATGAATAACTTGAGTCAAAATTGTAAAGAGTGATCAACCTGATATATTTGTACCCAATCAATCATGTACTTGATATTTAATCCGCTTGAAACATTATAAACAAAGATCATAATAAATTACAATACAACTACACACATGCAATTTAACATCAATGTACACAAGATTTGGTTCTTAATATAATAAACATAAAGTGTTGAAAATGAAGTTTTTTAACAAAATATTGGAGACTTAAATAGCAATACTCAAGGCCAACAAAGATAATGCTACAGAACCCATGTAACTAGCATCAATAGTATCACCAACAAAACAATTTCAGCAACTAGGTTAGGCAAGCCAAGTCGTAGCAAGTAGCAAGTCATCATTGGAACCTTTTTGTGTTGAAATTGATAGATGAAGCCCAAAAAGTTAATAAACGAAGCGGAGAATTGGACAAGGGCAGAAAGGTGGAGTTTAGAAATTAAAAAGTTACTAAGTTGGAAACGGCGGAATAATAACAAGACCAAAAACAAATCTAAGGTTACTAGATGATATATCATATATCTTTGTACTATATTATGATAGCCGAGACATTGAAAATTTGGTCTTCATTCGGTACGATACTTTGTGTTTTTACCTAATTACCCTCACACAATTTTTTATATTTATTTAAGTATCCTTATTTAATAATTTATAGTATTACTTAATTACTCTTACTTAATTATTTATAATTCTTAATAACTAATCAATTTTATTTTTCATGTAAAATACGTTACCTTTAAATTTTTAAATAGTAATAAATAACCGAGTACCTTTTTTAGCTAAAAGTTATCATCTTCTCTATATTTTGTAACTTAAATTCCTCATTTTTCTAAAAATATAACGGTCAACATATAAATGTAACTATTATCAAATCATATCATTTCAAAAATTAAATCTACAAAATTCATGTCTTAAAAAAATTAATTCAAATTAGAGGAAAAAAAATTCATGCATCGCATAGATTTTAAGCTAGTTATGTACCATATGTATTTTATTTTATATATTTCTAGTAATTTGGTAATTACGATTATTTTGGTAAAGAACCCGATATAATCAAAAAACCGAATCACAGCAAATCTTGTAACTGAATTAAAACCGAAATATTTAACCGAACTATTTTGGTTATTTCTGAAAGGCATATAATGTAGCCTATCTGTATTTCGAGGATACAACTCAACTTAAACAAGATTGTAGTAGTAAATAGTATATAGACTGTCACAAGGAATCTCAGATCGTATTATCTGCCAGAAGAAAAAGATGAAAGTCAATCTATAGTTTTGATGTTTTACACTGGAAGACGATTCAGTTATGTGATCAAGCCTCAATATAGCATTGAAGCAAATGGATTCATTTACAGTGACAGAGATTTTTCGAGTGACAGATTGTAAATCAGTCAGAGTACACAAGAGTTCAAGAAAATTGAGAGGAGAAATAAACCACAACTTAAAGTCAGAAATGAAGAAACATCATTGAAGTTAGTCGTTCATGAACCAGACAGTACATCGAATGTCAACATAAAGTCAGTGATAATTCTTTATTATTTTCAGTGGTTTGTGTGAGTTAATTTAATTATTTATTGATTTAATTAAATTCACTTATAATTGATAGAAATCATTTAGTTGATTTAATTAATAAATTAATCCTAAAAGAATTAATTTATTTATTAAATTAATTATTGTATCAATTAAATATGAATTAGTTAATCATTAAATGATTTAAATAACTCAATATGACTTAAAAGAAGGATGTGACAAAGCTGCCAGATTAAGTCATATTGGCAGATATTAAATCTAAGTCTTTGGATAAGTTATGTCATATTGAAAGAAGACAAGAGATTTAAGTCATACTGAACAGGAGATCAAGATTAGGTCATACAGAGAGATTTTGAGATATGTCTTGATACAGTTTATATCATACCGAGATTCTGAGTTATGTCTTAATACAGTTTAAGTCATACCGAGATTCTCAGTTATGTCTTAATGGACATTAGGTCATACCGACTACCATTAGTTTATGTCTTGATCAAGTTTAGGTCATACCGATCAACAAAAGATCTACATCAGAAACATACTTGTTTGTTTTGTTATAAAAGGTAGCAGTTGGACAGGAAACGAAGACACACACGGGACAAAACATAACATTACATACAAAACACCCAGCAGCCTTATCTCTCTCAAACAAAGCTCAAGAACACAAGAGTTGATAAATTTCTAGAAAATCAAGTTCATCTCCTTTGTAATATTTTATCCGGTGGAACTTGTTTATTTGTGATTCTTGTACTACTAGCAAATTAAGTTTCCTAGTTCTTATCTTGATTTTTATTAACTAAATAATTAATCTGTACTAAAATTGTAACACCCATCAAGTTAATATATTGTTATATTCAACGTGAAATTTGTTTCAATTTATTTCGCACAAATTTGTCTAAACTAAATTTTATTTAACGGACAAATTTCGATAAATTGGTATAGATTGTATTCAACCCCCTTCTACAATCTTATCGAACCTAACAATTGGTATCAGAGCCTATTGATTGATACACAAATCAAGATCCTATTTTTACTCAATCAAAAATCAAGCTCGAATTTTTAACTCACTTAAAAATTCATCATGTCTTCAAAATCCATTTTTAAGATTCCCATATTTAATAAGGATAATTATGATATGTGGAAAAATAAAATGGAGTTGTTTCTTGATGTTACAAATCCAAAATATTTGTGGGTTTTGAAAAATGGACCAAAAATTCCTATGGTTCATGAAGAACAAACTGTTACTGATGGAGTTATTACAGCACCTGCTAGAACCTATGAAAAGGATCCTAAGCTATATTCTGATGATGATAAGGAGGATGCTGGATTGGACAAATATCTGAGACTCATTCTAATAGATTCCCTGGATGCTGTGATGTATAGCCATGTGATGAATTGTAAAACTGCTAAGCATATATGGGAAACTATTCAGACCATCAATGAAGGAACTAATGAAGTCAGGGAAAACATACTTCAAATTTTGACCTCTGAATATGAACACTTTAGAGCTGGCCCTAATGAAGGCATTCAGGAAGTGTTCGAAAGGTATAACAAAATAATCAACAACTTGCAAGTTCATGGCAAGCAATATACATAGAAGGAGATTAACATGAAGTTTTTATTGACTATGCCTAATCACCTAGAACGTAGGATAACTGTCATCAGAGAATTTAAAGATTTAAATAAGATTGCTCTTGAAAGACTGTTTGGTGTTCTGAAAACCTATGAGTTGGAACAAGTTCAACAGAAAGAAATTCACGGTGAAGGTAGGGTTCCAAGTTCTTATACAGCTCTAGTGGTTGAAAATCCAAAGGAAGTAGAAGCTAAGGTTGCTCAACCTTGCAGTGCTGACAAGGAACAGGTTGAAGTTTAGATTGGTCATACACCTGTCAGTAAGGATGGTGGAGATTTCTACTCCTTGGAAGAGCTGGATCAGTTGGAAGATGAGTCAATGGCTATGATGGTGAGTCAATTCAGTAACTTTAGATTCAGAAAAAATCCAAAGTACAGGTTTAAGTCTAATAACAGATTCCAGAGAGGAGGTTCTTCATCCTCTAGTAACAGAGGAGGATACAAAACTGGAACTGTTGACAGAAGCAAGATCAGGTGCTTTAAATGTAATGAACTTGGACACTTTGCAACTGAGTATCATCAACCTCAACAAGATGCAAGGAGAGAGTATGCATCTGGAAAGAAGAACACAGACACAGCCTATATGGTACAAGGTAAAAGCTAGGATAACACAGACAGCGAAGATGAAGAATATGGAAATTTTGCGCTGGTGGCAAATGCTGAAACATCAACTCGGTATAATACTCCGTTAATACTTACTGATGCTGAGTTGATTGATAGCTTACATAATTCCTTGGGTAATGCACAGAATGAAATTGCTAGACAAGTTCTGTTGAACACTAATCTTGAAAATGAAGTATTAGAACTAAAAAAGGTGCATGTTAATCAAGATCAGCAAATAAAAGAAATAGCTCGACTTAATTACAGAGAAAAGTCGATATCAGAATACTTGTCAAAACAAGTTTGTAAAATTACTGAACTTGAAACTAAGATAAAGGAACAGAATGTCAAATTATCTGCTTGTTTTAATTCTGTTAAAATTTCTAAAGAGTTATTCAATAAACAAGCTGTAAAACGAACCGTAGGAATAGGGTTTGGCTACAACGAGGCTATTGGAATGTTAGGCATAAACTCCCCTAATCCTGTTAGTGCTAAAGAAAGGGGAATACCACATGTGCTTAAGAATGTTGAAGATCCACTCTTTAAGAAGTCTGTTGCAGAGCCTCTAGATTTGACTTCTCTTGTTATTCAAGAGGAGATGCGTTCTGAGGACATTGCTAGTGGAAGTGTCCAACTTAATGAAAAATCTGTTAAGGCACCTACAACAAAAAAATGTTAAATCTAATAAGGTTGTTTCTAAGGAACCAGTTAAGTTTGTTAAGTCAACCAGTTCGTCTAAAACTGGGTTAGGTGGTAATAAGTTGAAGCAGAATAATAACATGTCTGACATGCATATCATGCCTATTATTGATTCTTCTCATAAAGCATGTGGTGTTGTCAATTGTATGTCTTATGCTTTTAATGTCATGTCTGCTTACTTTAATGGTAATCATGCATGTGCTGATAAGACTGCCCCTCGACAGCATATGAACAGAAACAAAAATGTCAGATCAAAGACTGCTAGTCTTCCTAATGTTAGGAGAGAGACAATTTTACCTAAGCCTAAACAAAGTTTTACTAAGGCTGTTTATAAGGTAAAATGTCCAGTCAATGAAACAAGTGTTATTGCTGCTAAACAAACATGGATACCCAAAATGAAACAAAAGATTGTCAAATCTGTTTATAGGGTAAAATGCTTATTGACTAATGGTAAAATTGGTGTAAAGGTTAAAAATGTTGTTTTGCCTGACAAAGGCCACTTCTTTAAGTATTCTGGACCCAATCAAATTTGGGTTCCGAAGAAGGTTTAATATGTTTGTCATTGCAGGGTGTTGAGCAGGTTGAACGAGTAACCTGGATCTTGGACAGTGGATGTTCAAGGCATATGACTGGTGACAGAACCCTGCTGACAAATGTGGTGGAGAAGGCCGGCCCAGTAGTTACCTTTGGAGATAACAGCAAAGGTAGAACTGATGGATATGGCAGACTTGAAACTGGAAATGTTATCATTGAGGATGTTAGATATAATTGATGTGATTTAATGTCAGTGTTTAAGTGTTACAGGGAAAAAGAGTTTAACTTGTTAATGAAAGCAATCGTAGCAGAGTTTGAGTATACGCTGACAGCTGGAAGCGCAAATGCTGACAGAAGGAAGCGCAAACACTGATGGCTGACAGAAGGAAGCGCAAACACTGCTGGCTAGGAGAGCAACAGAGTTTGTTAAAGTCTGTCTACTGGAAGCGTCTACAAGTCAACAGAGATTGAAGATTAATTTAAGATAAATATGGAAGCAATATCTTTAAAGATTGGATAGCTGTCAAAGAGATTGAGTTGACTTAGTAGACGTGTAGCAATCGTAATTGATATCAATTGTATAGCTTAATTATAGGAGAATCAATTAACGATTGTACGTAGCTGTATATCTTATAAATACAGTTAAGTTAACCCTAGAAGGGTATCCATCGTGAACGAATATCATTCATTGTAACCTAAGCAGCTCTTTGTGATATTTTACATCACTAAGAGAGGAATTATTAATTCCGAACAGTTTTTAAGTACTGATCTGTGTGTTCTTATTATTCTCTTATACAGTACTTGATTATATATTGTGTATTCGGCCTAACAAGTGGTATCAGAGCCAATCTGTTACTTTATTACAGTTCAAGATCCAAAACACAATAGTAATCAATGGCAGAGATTCCTCCTCCATCAGGTTCTGAGAAAGCTCCTACTACTGTTAGTAGGTATGAGACAATTAGGGTTCCTATACTTAAGCCAGCATAGTATGCAATCTGGAAGGTTAAGATGACAATGTTTCTGGAGGCTACAGATCCAGAATATCTTGACAGAATTTATGAAGGCCCTCATAAACCTACAAAGTTAACTGCTGTTGTTGCTGGTGAGGAATCAAAAGTGATTCCAAAGGAAAAGAAAGATCTAACTGCTGAGGATCTTTCATCTATTGCTAAGGATTCAAAAGTAAGGCATTTACTTCACAGTGCTTTAGACAATGTTATGTCTAACAAAGTGATTAACTGCACAACTGCAAAAGAAATTTGGGATGCACTTGAGGTTAGGTGTCAAGGAACTGCTGCTATCAAGAAGAATAGAAGGAACATACTCACACAGGAGTATGAGCATTTTGAGGCAAAGTCTGAAGAAACCATGACAGAAACATTTGACAGATTCTGTAAACTGCTCAATGATCTATCATTGGTTAACAAAGAATATGATCTAGAAGACTCAAATCTCAAGTTTCTTCTTTCTCTACCTGAAAAGTGGGATGTGAAAGCAACCACTATAAGAGATAACTATGATCTTGCTGATACTGAGATTGATGAAATCTATGGTCTGCTCAAAACTCATGAGTTAGAAATGGAGCAGAGAAACAGAAGATCAAGCAAGAAATCAAAGTCTGTTGCTCTGAAAGTTGAAGAAAAATCTTCAAAGAGAGAGGCATCAAGGAAGAAGGCAAAAGGAAAAGCCTTGGTCATTCATTCAGAAAGTGAGTCATCAAACACTGATGTTGACTCAAACACAGATGAATCATCTGATTCTGAAGATGATGAAGAGATGATGCAAATGGCTGCATTGATGGTAAAGACCTTCAAGAAGATGGGATTCAAGAACTTCAAGAAGGGAAAGAGATTCTCCAAGAATTACTCAAAGTCTGACAGGAAGAATTTCAGCAAATCTGAGGGAAAGGACTCCAAATCTAGGAAGAAAGATAAGTCTGAGATTCAATGCTACAAGTGTAAGGAGATGGGTCACTATGCTCCTGAGTGCAAGAAGGGTAAAACTGAAAAGGCACTCTATACAAAAGGCAGAGACTGGGCAGATACTTCAGACTCATATGAGGAAGTTAATTATGCACTCATGGCTTCTACTTAGAATGAAGATTCTGAACTCAAGGTACCCCCAACTACCTATGCTTATAATACTGATAATATAACTGAATTGAGAATTTATCTTAAAGCATTACATATTAGTCATAGGGATCAGACTTTAGAGAATGAGAGAATCAAGAATGAGTGCTCTCACCTTAAAGAGAGAAACAAACTTGTTGAAGACAAACTTGAAAACATGCAAAAAATTCAGAAAGAAAGAGATGATGTTGTTTTTATAGAACAGGAGTTGCTAGGTAAGTATAAGCAACTAGAATCTTAACTGGAGGATGCTAATCATATCATTAAAACTTGGACTGATTCTGGAAAAGACACTCATGAGGTTTTTCAAGCTGACACTGTTGGTTTAGGGTACTGTGAGGAAGATGAGCTTAGATTTCTAAATCATGTGAAAGTTAGGCAAACTCTTCCAACTAGAAACTTTGTTCGTGGTACTGTTAAAACTGAACATGGAACTGTTAAAGGTGAATCAGTTAAAACCTGTGCTAAACAGGTTAACGTTGGTTCAATGACAGATAAACAACTTAAGCAAAAGCTTAAAGAGATAAAATCTGTCAACAAACTAGAAAATGCCTAGGAAAAATAGAAATGGAAAGGTTGGCATTACAACAGGAAATAGGCCAATGTTTGCTACACTTGCACCTAGAAAAACTTGTCATAACTGTGGTAGTACTAATCATCTTCCCAGTTTTGCAGGAAGAACAGAGACATTAATTCTTTACCCTCCAAAAGTGGAGTGAAAAAGAATAATGTCAAACCTAGACCACAAACTCTGTGCAAACATTGTGGAAGTACTTGGCACTCAATTTACACTTGCAAGAATTATCATGCTATTTATCATAATTACTATGAACTGAAACCTAATCTAAAATGGGTTAAAGTTAATTCTGCAGGTACTAAGACTGAAAATGTTAGTTTAAACTCTGATAATGACAAATCCGCTGCAAAAGCTAACAGATTCAATAAAGCAAAAGGATCCAAGCAAGTCTGGATCCTTAAATCTAACAATCAGTGATTGTTTGTGATTGCAGGGCACCAGGGAAAGTACCCTAGTCGTGGACAGTGGATGTTCAGGACAAATGACTGGAAATAAAGCCCTGCTATCAGAGTATGTGGAGAAGGCTGGCCCAAAAGTTTCCTATGGAGATGGCAACATAGGACATACTCTGGGATATGGCAATATTAATCTTGAAAGTGTCATCATCACAAATGTAGCTCTGGTTCCAGGACTCAAGCATGATCTGCTTTCTGTGAGTCAAATCTGTGACAGAGGATATCATGTAGATTTTCAGCCTGAATACTGTCAAGTTATCAGTAAATCTACAGGGAAAGTTGCTCTAGTTGGAAATAGACACAATAACATCTATGAAATAAAATTGTCAACAAACTCTGATGGCAAAGCAGTGTGTCTGTCAACAAGGATGTCCAGTGAAGAGAGTTGGAAGTGGCATAAGAAACTCTCTCATTTAAATCTAAATAACATCAATGAGCTGATAAAGAATGATCTTGTGAGGGGACTTCCAAAGTCCTTATTGAATGCAGATGGCCTGTGTGATTCATGTCAAAAGGCCAAACAGAGAAAGGTTTCTTTCAAAAGCAAGTCTGAGTTTTCAATTATTGATCCTTATCATCTTCTACATGTTGATCTTTTTGGACCAGTGAATGTTATGTCTCTTGGAAAGAAGAAATATGCTCTAGTCATTGTTGATGAATACACCAGATACACTTGGGTGTATTTTCTAGCAAAGAAGGATGAAACTGCATTAACTCTGGCAGAACATATAATGCAGTTGGACAAAGGGTCAAAGAATCAAGTGAAGATTATCAGAAGTGACAATGGAACTGAATTCAGGAATTCAACAATGGAAGAATTTTGCAAGAACAAAAGAATTAAACAAGAGTTTTCTGCACCTGGCACTCCACAACAGAATGGTGTAGTTGAAAGGAAGAACAGAACTTTGATAGAAGCTGCCAGAACTATGCTTGATGAAGCAAAATTACCAACCTATTTTTAGGTAGAAGCTGTTCAAACTGCTTGTTTTACTCATAATGCCACTCTGATCAATGATAAGTGGATTTTATATCCACTAATTATGCACTAATTGGACCTAGATTGGTGGTTTGTCCTTAAATATGTTGTGTCTTTTAATTCGTTTTGTTGTTAATTCAGTCTTTGTTGTGCAGAACTCACAACTTTAGGTATTGTGGCGATAAAAATTTCTGCCTCAATTCGGAATTTAGAGTTGCCAAGAGAGCAAGGTGGACTGGCCATGAGGAAAAAGAATTATCATAAAGAAATTCTGAGTGATATATTCTTAATGCTGAAACCCCGGTTGGAATTGTTATATTTTTCGTTAACCAAAAGGAGCCCGGTTTTAGATCCTGAAGAGACCGTAGCTTATATCTGGACGAGCAATGAAGAAATAAGAATTATCACAAAAATATGGAAAGTGATATTTTCTTATAGCTGGAACCCCGGTTGGAATTGATATATTTTCTGTTAAGCAAAAGGAGTCCGGTTCCAGACGGCCAGAGACCGCAGCTTAGACAATAAAGATTTATTTATATTATTAAATAATTTTATTAATTTAGAAAATTATATTTATAAATATCTAATAATATTAGATATTTATTTTTATAATTTCTGGATTAAAATAATTATTTATTAATTAAAAATTATAAGTTGTGCGGGTTAAAAAGTATTTCTACAGAGCCCATTCATATAAAAACAAATTAGGCCCTGTTTTTGTTTAAAGTTAGAAGGTCACCAAATGTGAATTGATTTGTTTATAAATAAACAAATAAAAGAGCAAATAGTTGGCCAATACACGCATAAATCCTGTCGGCTTGGTGCTCACGCTCCTGACAGCGCGTTCCGTCCACGCGCCCGGAAGAAAACTAAATCAGCCAGCGCGTGGTGCTCAAATCAGGGTCCCTGCGAGTGGTTTTCAGCTCCGGATTAAGTCAGAAAAATGTGCAGAATTAATTCTTCAACCAGGGCTGCTGCATGATTTTGTTGAACAATTTTCTTCCAAAAAAAGCTGCAGAAAATTGTCAAAGGATGGCTAGACTTTAAGAAAAAATGATGTAAGCAATGATGCTTATAGATCAAATTTTAGCCTATAAATAGATTGTTTTAGAATGTAGAAAAAAGAGCTCTCCGACACACTTGAAAAACACACAGCTTGTTCTTCATTTTTGCTCTCTCCATTTTAAATTTCTGTTCTATTTTCTTGAAATACAGTTCCAATTGTAATTTTTATTTTTATTATATACATTTTAAAATTCAGTTTTAATTCCAGTTTTATTTTTATAATTTGAATTTCGTAATTTTATTTTTTTTATTTCAAAAATTTTATTTTCAGTTTTATTTAAATTTTAATTTTAATTTCAGTTTTATTTTATTTTAAATTTTAGTAATTTTATTTTTATTTCAGTTTTATTTTTAAACACTTTAATTTTTAGTAATATTATTTTTATTTCAGTTTTATTTTTTTTATACATTTCAATTTTTAGTAATATTATTTTTATATTTATATACTTAAATTTTCTTAAATTTCAGTATATGTTATATATCGATTAGAGATTGGAAGGATATTAATTGGAGCACTCATCTCATTCAGTGGAAGCAATTTCGGTTCAATTTTCTAACTCTCGTAATTTCTTATTTAATTTAGGAAATTTTCATCCATGATTTTATTTAATCCCATGAAGGTGCCTAGTTCAATTATGAACTAAACACTTTCATGGGGTTCTAATGTAATGAATTGTTAATGCTCATGTTAATTTGATAGATAATTTGTGTTTACAATTTCTATATAAGATTGCCTTGCATGGTTGTTTTAATTGAATATAGGTGAATAGCTAACATCTATTGTGCCAAATCTCTAATGATTGCGAAAGTGGATTTAGAGATTTAGGGCTTGCCATGCTAGCATAGGTATGTCGGCTTCTCCGCATTTCGGATTATAGTTTCGAAAGAACGTTATTCCCCTATGTAGTTAATTGCGGAACTTGTGATTAAATCGATTGTATCACCTATTCACATAGACATATAGTGTATTGGATATAATTGATGCCCTTATAACTTCTATCTCTTTTGTGGATGTTTATTTGGAATGGTGTGAGTTAATTGAAAGATGGCTCATATTAGTGTCGTGTTCCCGCTAGCATTCTTAACAATTAATTGTAACACATTAATTCTTGATAGTTAATAGAGCTAAAACATTCATGAAATTAGGACCCCATGCCTCTATCATATTATTTTAAACAAATTAGCCGTTACTTCATTAGTTAATTGTTATCTGCAAATAAACCATTTTAGTTCGTTCATGCTTCTATAATTAACCAAACATTGTTGAATAGACATATTTACTAAAATAACCGAGTCTTCGTGGGAACGATCCTTATTTCCCTATATTGGTTTTGGACTGCGTATACTTGCGTAGAGAAAATAGCGAACAAGTTTTTGGCGCCCCTGCCGGGGACTCGGTGTTATTTTTGTTTATGTGTTTTACTACAATAGAAGTTAATTTGTTTGACTTGAACATTTTATCTTATATTTTTGTGAAGTGATTATTTGTGTACAGATACTTGGATTTTTATGCTAACACGTTCTAAAGCATTAAAAGCCAAACAAGTACTTGAACTAGCAAATATTCACAAGATGGACGGAGAAGGCGAAGTAGTTGCACCTGCAGCAGCAAGGGCTTTAATGGACTACTTTCAACCAAAGATTGATGACATTCAGTCAAGTATCATTCGTCCAGCAATTGCGGCTCCTACATTTGAAATTAAATCTAGCACTATTCAGATGGTGCAGAATCAAGTACAGTACGGAGGAACTGCAACGGAAGATCCTAACCTACACATCAGGAACTTCATAGAAATATGCGACACATTTAGATTTAACAATGTGTCAGATGATGCTGTGAAGTTGAGACTCTTTCCGTTTTCCTTAAGAGACAAGGCCAAGGGTTGGTTACACTCTCTGCCACCGGGATCTATCACCACTTGGGCTGATCTAGCTCAAAAGTTTCTTAGCAAGTTCTTCCCCATGGCAAAGACTGCAGCTATAAGGAATGCTATCACGCAATTTTCTCAACAGTCTGGTGAATCTTTATGTGAAGCATGGGAAAGATACAAGGAAATGCTTCGGCAATGCCCTCATCATGGCATGCCAAACTGGATGATCATAAATTGTTTCTATAATGGGCTAGGAATGCAATCAAGGCCAATGGTAGATGCAGCTTCAGGGGGAGCATTATGGGCTAAAAGTTATGAGGAGGCCTACGATCTTATCAAGATGATGGCAGCTAATGAATATCAAAACCCAACTCAGAGAATGCCACAACTGAAGGTAGCAGGAATTCTTAATATCGACAAAGCCACTTCCTTAGCAGCTCAGCTAGAGGCTTTGAAATTGAAAGTAGACTCTTTGATAGCACAAGGATTTCATCAAATTGCTAGTGTTTGTGAGTTGTGTGCAGGCGCACATGAATCAAATCAATGTGCCATCTCAAACGAGTCGGTTCAGTTCGTAAGCAATTTCCAGAGACAGCAACAGCCAGCTCCAAATTCCTACCATCCGAACAACCGAAATCATCCAAATTTCAGTTGGAGCAATAATCAAGGAGGAGCACAACAATCACATCAGCCCTACCAACAATCTAATCATCAGCCATTTGGAGCTAAGCAGTATAATCCATCTGGATTCCAGCAACAACAGGGGCAACATTTTCAACAACCATATGCTCCTAGACAATTTCAGCCCCCAGGATTTCAACAACAACAATCTTATGGAAATTCTGGACAATCGTCAAATGAAAAGACTGAATTAGAGGAGTTGAGGTTGGGCCAAAAAAGCCAAGCGGCTTCCATTAAAAATCTGGAAACTCAATTGAGTCAACTCGCTAGTTTCATGATGAGCCGACCACAAGGAACACTCCTCAATGACACTGAACTTAATCCTGGGAGAAAGGATAATCACGAGCACATCAAAGCAATTACCCTCAGATCAGGGAGAATCACGGAGGATGCTGAGCTAAAAGATACAGAAAAAATTCTGCTAGACAAAGGAACAGAAAAAGCAGATTTGGGAGACACAAAGGACATGGGCAATATATCAGAATCAAAGGAGGAGATTAAAGAAAATATGCCAACTCCTAAACAAGCTGTCCTCGAGCAAAAAGAAGTAAAAGAGCAAGTCTACCCACCTCCACCATTTCCTCGACGAGTGCAAAAACAGAAATTAGACAAGCAGTTTGGCAAATTTATTGAAGTCTTTAAAAAATTACATATCAACATTCCATTTGCTGAAGCTCTTGAACAAATGCCAAGCTATGCCAAATTCATGAAAGGCATTCTCTCGAGGAAATTAAAACTTGAAGACTTAGAGACCGTTGCTTTGACGGAAGAATGTAGTGCGGTATTGCAGCAAAAGTTGCCGCCTAAGCTGAAAGATCCAGGGAGTTTTACAATACCATGCACCATTGGGAGATTATCTTTCGACAAATGTTTATGTGATCTGGGAGCAAGTATCAATCTTATGCCATACTCGGTTTTCTTGCAGCTTGGTCTTCCTGAACCAAAACCGACAAGTATGTCCCTTCAGTTGGCTGATCGATCTATCACCCATCCTAGGGGAGTTGTTGAAGATGTGTTGGTGAAAGTAGACAAACTCATCTTTCCTGCTGATTTTGTCATTCTTGATTTCGAAGAGGACAAGAAGATTCCAATCATTCTTGGTAGGCCATTTTTAGCAACAGGACAAACATTGATTGATGTCCAAAAGGGGGAACTGACAATGAAGGTGCACGATCAAATTGTCACCTTCAATGTTTTCACAGCTATGAAATTCCCAACAGAAGAAGAGCAGTGTCTGAAGATAGACTTGATTGAGTCTACGGTGCAAGAAAAGTTAGGGCACATGCTCATGAATGATACTTTGGAAAAGGCCCTCAGTGGGGAGTATTCATTAGATGAAGATGACATTGATGAACAATTGCAATATCTGGATGCTTTGCCGTGGCAAAGAAAATTTGAAAAACCAGTTGAATCGCTAGGACTGCCAGAATTAAAAAGACCACATCAGCAATTAAAGCCGTCTATCGAAGAAGCTCCAACTCTAGAGCTCAAGCCACTACCGGATCACTTATGGTATGCTTCCCTTGGTGAAAAATCCACTTTACCTGTGATTATATCTGCTAACCTTTCAGACTCCGAGGAAGACAAGCTCTTGAGAGTTCTTCGAGAATTTAAATCAGCCATTGGTTGGTCTGTTGCGGATCTAAAAGGAATCAGTCCCGCATATTGTCAACATAAAATTCCATTGGAAGAAGGGAGTAAACCAACAGTAGAACACCAAAGGCGGTTAAATTCTATCATGAAAGAAGTGGTAAAGAAAGAAATTCTCAAGTGGCTAGATGCTGGTATCATCTATCCCATTTCAGACAGTTCATGGGTAAGTCCAGTGCAATGTGTGCCTAAGAAAGGAGGCATGACAGTAGTTGCCAATGAAAAGAACGAGCTCATTCCGACTCGTACAGTTACAGGGTGGAGAATTTGCATGGACTACAGAAAGCTGAACAAAGCTACAAGGAAGGATCACTTTCCCCTTCCATTCATTGATCAAATGCTAGACAGGTTGGCTGGGCATGAATTATATTGCTTGCTGGATGGTTATTCAGGATATAATCAGATTGGTATTACTCCAGAAGATCAGGAGAAGACCACTTTCACATGTCCTTTTGGCACTTTTGCGTTCCGACGCGTTCCTTTCGGACTCTGTGGTGCACCTGCTACTTTTCAGAGGTGTATGATGGCAATTTTTTCGGATATGATTGCTATCAATGTGGAAGTGTTCATGGATGATTTCTCAGTCTTTGGGAAATCATATGATGAATGCCTCAGAAATCTAGGCATGGTGCTGAAACGATGTGTTGAGACTAATCTAGTACTCAACTGGGAAAAATGTCACTTCATGGTAAAGGAAGGCATCATTCTTGGGCACAAGGTATCTGGTAAGGGGCTGGAAGTGGATAAGGCTAAGTTGGAGACGATTGGAAATCTCCCTCCACCAATTTCAGTTAAAGGAATTCGCAGTTCTCTTGGTCATGCGGGTTTTTATCGGCGATTCATCCAAGATTTTTCGAAAATATCTAAACCTTTGTGCAATCTGTTAGAAAAGGATATTCCTTTTAAATTTGGTGAAGATTGTTTGGAGGCATTCAAGCTCTTAAAGAAGAAATTGACAACTGCGCCCATTATCACTGCACCTGATTGGAGTGAACCTTTTGAATTAATGTGTGATGCAAGTGACTATGCAGTGGGAGCTGTTCTTGGTCAACGGAAGAATAAGGTGTTTCACGTGATTTACTATGCTAGCAGAACTCTCAATGATGCACAGCTGAATTACACTACTACAGAAAAGGAACTCTTAGCTATTGTATATAGCTTCGAGAAATTCAGATCATATTAATTGCTCGGAACTAAGGTAGTGGTGTTTACAGATCATGCAGCCATTCGATACCTAATGTCGAAGAAAGATGCTAAGCCACGGTTGATTCGTTGGGTTCTGTTGCTTCAAGAATTCGACTTGGAAATCAAGGATAGAAAGGGTACTGAGAACCAGGTGGCTGATCACTTGTCTCGGTTAGAGGAACACGGTAACTCAGCGGATAAAACTCTCATCAACGAATTTTTTCCTGACGAGCAACTTTTTGGGGTGCAAAATGAAGAACCATGGTTTGCAGACATTGTGAACTATCTTGTAAGCAATGTCATCCCGTCGGAATTTTCTTATGCTCAAAGAAAGAAGTTTCTTCATGATGTAAAATGGTACCGATGGGATGAACCCTTCTTATTCAGACAGGGAGCTGATCAGGTGATTCGGAGGTGCATTCCGTTTAGTGAGGTTGAAGGTATTTTGCATGACTACCATTCTACCACTTACGGAGGTCATTATGCTGGAGAGAAGACAGCCACTCGAGTACTTCAGGCTGGGTTTTATTGGCCAACACTGTTTAAAGATGCGCATCAGTTTGTGTTAAGATGCGATAGATGTCAAAGAATTGGTAATATCTCTAGGAGGAATGAGATGCCTCTGAATATGCTGTTGGAAGTGGAGATTTTCGATGTGTGGGGGATCGATTTCATGGGTCCTTTTGTTTCTTCATGCAATAATCAGTACATCTTGCTAGCGGTGGACTATGTTTCTAAATGGGTCGAGGTGAAGGCTTTACCGACCAATGACGCTAAAGTGGTGCTGAATTTTCTAAATAAGCAAGTTTTCACACGTTTTGGAACTCCAAGGGTAATTATCAGTGACGAAGGATCACACTTCTGCAACCGCAAGTTCACAGCATTGATGGCAAGGTACAACATAAATCATCGAATTGCTACGGCCTATCACCCTCAAACGAATGGCCAAGCAGAGGTTTCCAACAGAGAGATAAAACGGATCCTAGAGAAGGTCGTGAATCCTTCAAGGAAGGACTGGTCACTAAAACTTGATGAAGCTGTTTGGGCTTATAGAACAGCTTACAAAACACCTTTGGGCACGTCACCTTTTCAGCTAGTATATGGCAAGGCTTGTCATCTGCCTGCCGAACTAGAACACAAAGCCTATTGAGCGCTGAAGAAGTTGAACTTTGACTTAGCAGCAGCAGGTGAGAAAAGAATGCTTCAGATTAATGAACTGGATGAGTTTCGGCTACAGGCTTATGAAAATCACAAGTTATACAAGGAAAAGGTCAAGAGATGGCATGACAGACGTTTGGTGCAAAAGTCTTTTGTACCAGGGCAGTTAGTTTTGCTTTTCAACTCTCGTCTCAGACTTTTTCCAGGGAAACTTAAGTCAAGGTGGTCAGGACCATTCACGGTTAAAACGGTGTTTCCACATGGTGCAGTGGAAATTTTTGATAAAACACCGGAAGCATCTTTCAAAGTAAATGGACAGAGGTTGAAGCCATATTTTGGTGAACATGTGAATCGCAAAGCAGAAACCGCGGTTCTTGGTACTACCGATTAAAGTGCGAAAGTGAAGTCAAGCTAGCGACAATAAACAAGCGCTTCGTGGGAGGCAACCCATAAGTTTGATGTTTTCAATTTTTTTTAGTTCGATTTTATTTTGTACTATGTCAAGTGTGCAGATCAGTTTGGAGCACAGGCAGCTTTTGAACCACCAGATGCACCACTAGGGGAGTTTTCTTACCCTTTTCCTTTATATTCAATGCGGACATTGAATTGTTCAAGTTTAGGGGTATGGGGGATTTAATAAATCTTTTTCATCATGTAGTTTCTTCATGTAGTATTAATGCAAAAAAAAAAAAAAAAAATTTGCATATTGTGTAGATTGTAAATTTTTGTCAATAATGTAGATCATTTTGTTGCATTTGCACCCGTGCATGATAACAGTCGTATGTTGTTGACGCTTTTTGGATTGAGAAGTGACATGCCTTGTTCTTATGCACACACATACACGACTAAAGTGTAGCTAGTAAGCTTGTTGACTGTATAAGTAATTAGAAGAGCATGAATATGTGCAAGTTGAGTTGGTCCGCATGCTTTGAATACAAGTAGGTGCATTAGTGAGATTGTTACTTGGGATTGATTGTGTTCATCCACACCTAGTGAGTTTTAAGCCTTAATGCATATTTTTTGCAAAAATTTTATTCGCTTGCTTGTGTGTCCACGGATTGTTTGCATTGCTAGCGTTTGTTTGAGGTCTTTCTGGAACACATGACATTAATTGATGATTAAGATGATAAAGGCACTTAGGTATAACCGCATATTTTCCCATAACTACCACACCATGTTACGTGATCCAATAGTTAGCCGTTGAGCTTTAAGCCTATTTTTTCGGTGACATACCACATTACTTGCCTAAAACTTTTTCTTGTATTGGCCCTACATTAATTTGAACCTAATTGTCAAAGGCTAGTATTATGCTTAAGGGGGTATTGAGGTGCGTTAAAGGAAGGAGTTTTGTTGATCATTGTTTTTGGGGGAAATATTGTGTTGGGTTGTTTAGCTTGCTAGTCGACTTGTGTAAAAAAATCATGGATCGTTGCTATTTTTTATATTGTGTTATTTAGCTCTCAAAATAAAAAAAATAAAAATATAAATATAAATAAATAAATCGAGAGCATATGTATGCTTTGTGTTTGTATGATCCTTCTTCAGTCGACTAGTCAAGCATTTGGTCAAGCATTTCTTGTTCGTATGTGGGAGGGAAGTAGGATATGGTGTGCAATTTCATTTTGGCGCTTGCTAGCTTTTGACATTTCGCCTATTGTGGCCTTATTTGTCATACCTTGTCCCTAGCCCCATTATAACCCGAATTAAGACCTTTTGATTATCATCATTGATGTATGTTGTGTTAAGAGTTAGATTGATACCAAATGTCAAGCATGCTTATGATTTTGATGGAATGGAGTGATACACTTAGCCTTGATTTTGAGTGAATATGCTTTTGAGAGTGAAAGGTGAGTTATTGCTTGTTTTGCATATGAGATCCCAAGTTTTCGCTCAAAGATGTGCTCTTGTAGGCTTAGCATGGTTACCAACTTATTCTTGTATTTGACATGAACTGCTGAGAACTTATGCGTGTTCATTAAGTAGACTATGTGAAAACTTGCACTTTAGGCCCCAAGACATTGCATTAGTTACTTTGATTCTGGAGTTGATATGGCATGCGATGAATTAAGTGCAGGGGTGTGTATTAGTAGTATAGCATTGTTAGTTGCATTTGATAAATGGATTTTGTGGGTACATTCGCTATAGGCCCTCACGAGACCTAACTCGTCCACTAGGGCTGCCTAGGGGTTTAAAGGGTTTGTTGCATATGCCAAATGCAACCGTGATCACCTACGGAAGTGGTGCTAGTTAGTTAATATATATTGTTATGCTTGAGGACAAGCATCAGTTTAAATTTGGGGGTGTGATAAGTGGATTTTATATCCACTAATTATGCACTAATTGGACCTAGATTGGTGGTTTGTCCTTAAATATGTTGTGTCTTTTAATTCGTTTTGTTGTTAATTAAGTCTTTGTTGTGCAGAACTCGCAACTTTAGGTATTGTGGCGATAAAAATTTCTGCCTCAATTCGGAATTTAGAGTTGCCAAGAGAGCAAGGTGGACTGGCCATGAGGAAAAAGAATTATCATAAAGAAATTTTGAGTGATATATTCTTAATGCTGAAACCCCGGTTGGAATTGTTATATTTTTCGTTAACCAAAAGGAGCCCGGTTTTAGATCCTGAAGAGACCGTAGCTTATATCTGGACGAGCAATGAAGAAATAAGAATTATCACAAAAATATGGAAAGTGATATTTTCTTATAGCTGGAACCCCGGTTGGAATTGATATATTTTTTGTTAAGCAAAAGGAGTCCGGTTCCAGACGGCCAGAGACCGCAGCTTAGACAATAAAGATTTATTTATATTATTAAATAATTTAATTAATTTAGAAAATTATATTTATAAATATCTAATAATATTAGATATTTATTTTTATAATTTCTGGATTAAAATAATTATTTATTAATTAAAAATTATAAGCTGTGCGGGTTAAAAAGTATTTCTAAATAGCCCATTCATATAAAAACAAATTAGGCCCCGGATTTGTTTAAAGTTAGAAGGTCACCAAATGTGAATTTATTTGTTTATAAATAAACAAATAAAAGAGCAAATAGTTGGCCAATACCATGGTTCTAAAAATCCCCGATTTAGTCGATTAATCCCCGATTAATCCTCTGTAAGATGGTCAACCGATTCGATTTTTGAAATCCAATTAATCCTGTGAATTTATTTAAAATGATATGTTTAATTGTAAATTAGACTAATATATTAAATATTATTATAATATCCGATTAATCCTTACGATTAATCCCCGATTACCCGATTAATCTTAAATCGGTAACTCAACCGATTTATACCGATTACCGATTTTTACAACCATGGCCAATACACGCATAAATCCTGTCGGCTTGGTGCTCACGCTCCTGACAGCGCGTTCCGTCCACGCGCCCGGAAGAAAACTAAATCAGCCAGCGCGTGGTGCTCAAATCAGGGTCCCTGCGAGTGGTTTTCAGCTCCGGATTAAGTCAGAAAAATGTGCAGAATTAATTCTTCAACCAGGGCTGCTGCATGATTTTGTTGAACAATTTTCTTCCAAAAAAAGCTGCAGAAAATTGTCAAAGGATGGCTAGACTTTAAGAAAAAATGATGTAAGCAATGATGCTTATAGATCAAATTTTAGCCTATAAATAGATTGTTTTAGAATGTAGAAAAAAGAGCTCTCCGACACACTTGAAAAACACACAGCTTGTTCTTCATTTTTGCTCTCTCCATTCTAAATTTCTGTTCTATTTTCTTGAAATACAGTTCCAATTGTAATTTTTATTTTTATTATATACATTTTAAAATTCAGTTTTAATTCCAGTTTTATTTTTAGACTTTATTGCACTTTGCACCCCTGTACTTAGGCGAAATTGCACTTTGCATCTTACTGTTTCAACAATTGCAATTTGCACCCCTACTGTTTCAATCCCGCTACATTTAGCACCCTTTTCACTCAATTCCGTCAAATACGACCGTTACCGTCAATTTTTCTGAGGGTATTTCAGTCATTAACTAATATATTAAACTTAATTATTTTGAAAAAATTAAGAAACACAATTTAAAAGTTGATTTTTTTTCTAAAAAATTGAAAAAAAACACGAAATCTTGAATTTATATTCGTTTGTACTTTGAAAATTATAACAAATATAGTTTATATTTTAAATAATATTTTACAAGAATTTAGTTATGTAAATATTTAAAAAAAAATTGAAATACAAATTATATTTTAAAAAATCTGTAAATTATAAATAAAATTTTGGTAAATCTTAAAATCTAAAAATTATAATATTAATTGAAATTATTTAAGCTTAATAATTATTATTGAGTATAATGACCAAAATACCCTCAATTTGACTAACGGTAACAGTCAAAGTTAACTTAAAATCGTTAAAAGGGTGCTAAATGTAGCGGGCTTGAAACATTAGGGGTGCAAATTGTAATTTCCGGAACAGTAAGATGCGAAGTGAATTTTCGGCTAAGTCTAGGGGTGCAAAGTGCAATTAAGTCTTATTTTTATAATTTGAATTTCGTAATTTTATTTTTTTTATTTCAAAAATTTTATTTTCAGTTTTATTTAAATTTCAATTTCAGTTTTATTTTATTTTAAATTTTAGTAATTTTATTTTTATTTCAGTTTTATTTTTAAACACTTTAATTTTTAGTAATATTATTTTTATTTCAGTGTTTTTTTTTTATACATTTCAATTTTTAGTAATATTATTTTTATATTTATATACTTAAATTTTCTTAAATTTCAGTATATGTTATATATCGATTGAAGATTGGAAGGATATTAATTGGAGCACTCATCTCATTCAGTGGAAGCAATTTCGGTTCAATTTTCTAACTCTCGTAATTTCTTATTTAATTTAGGAAATTTTCATCCATGATTTTATTTAATCCCATGAAGGTGCCTAGTTCAATTATGAACTAAACACTTTCATGGGGTTCTAATGTAATGAATTGTTAATGCTCATGTTAATTTGATAGATAATTTGTGTTTACAATTTCTATATAAGATTGCCTTGCATGGTTGTTTTAATTGAATATAGGTGAATAACTAACATCTATTGTGCCAAATCTCTAATGATTGCGAAAGTGGATTTAGAGATTTAGGGCTTGCCATGCTAGCATAGGTATGTCGGCTTCTCCGCATTTCGGATTATAGTTTCGAAAGAACGTTATTCCCCTATGTAGTTAATTGCGGAACTTGTGATTAAATCGATTGTATCACCTATTCACATAGACATATAGTGTATTGGATATAATTGATGCCCTTATAACTTCTATCTCTTTTGTGGATGTTTATTTGGAATGGTGTGAGTTAATTGAAAGATGGCTCATATTAGTGTCGTGTTCCCGCTAGCATTCTTAACAATTGTAACACATTAATTCTTGATAGTTAATAGAGCTAAAACATTCATGAAATTAGGACCCCATGCCTCTATCATATTATTTTAAACAAATTAGCCGTTACTTCATTAGTTAATTGTTATCTGCAAATAAACCATTTTAGTTCGTTCATGCTTCTATAATTAACCAAACATTGTTGAATAGACATATTTACTAAAATAACCGAGTCTTCGTGGGAACGATCCTTATTTCCCTATATTGCTTTTGGACTGCGTATACTTGCGTAGAGAAAATAGCGAACAATCAATAAGCATGGAAAAACACCATATGAAATGGTGAGAGAAAAGAAGCCAAACCTGAAATATTTTCATATTTTTGGGTGCAAATGCTTTGTGCTGAAAACTCATCCTGAACAGTTGACCAAATTTGATCTGAAGGCAGATGAAGGAATTTTTGTTGGCTATCCACTGTCAACTAAGGCATTCAGAGTTTATAATCTGAGAACCAGAGTGATCATGGAATCTATTCATGTGTCTTTTGATGACAAGAAAATAACTGGACTTGAAGATGTCAATGACCATGATCAACTACATTTTGAAAATGAAAATCTAATATCTGATGAAATAAACTCTGACGGATCAATTCCAACAAACTCTGTTGATACAAACTCTGAACCTCTACTGGTAAACACAGAAGAAATTGTTCAACCAGAACAAAGGAGAGAACCGGTTGAGGGGGAGTATGAAGAATCAAACTCTGATGATTCACATTCTGAAAGTGAATCACATGAAAAATCTGGATCAATGTCTGATGATTCACATTCTGAGCAGTCACATTCAGGAGGAGCCTCAGAGAATCAAGAAAGACACCAAGAAAATCAGGAGAACATGGATCGAGGGGGAGGATCAAACTCTGAGAGAAGTCAATTGGCTTCAGCCAAGAAATGGACCAAATCACACACACCTGATTTGATCATTGGTGATCCAGATGCAAGAGTAAGGACAAGAAGTGAAACAACAAATGAATGTCTGTTTCATGCATTCTTGTCAAAAACTAAACCAAAGAAAGTTGAAGAAGCTCTCAAAGATGCTGACTAGATAACAGCAATGCAAGAAGAGTTAAATGAAATTGAGAGAAATGAAGTGTGGACACTAGTACCAAGACCAAAGAACAGGTCTATTGTTGGTACTAAGTGGGTTTTCAGAAACAAAACTGATAGTGAAGGGGTTGTTACAAGAAACAAAGCCAGACTTGTGGCAAAAGGCTATTCACAGCAAGAGGGGATAGATTATGATGAGACTTTTGCTCTAGTTGCCAGGTTGGAGGCAATAAGGATGTTTCTTGCTTATGCTTCTCACAAGAAATTCAAGGTTTTTCAGATGGATGTTAAAAGTGCTTTTCTGAATGGAAAACTTGAAGAAGAAGTGTTTGTTGAACAACCACCTGGTTTTGTAGATCCAAAATATCCAGATCATGTCTACAGGCTAGACAAGGCACTATATGGACTTAAGAAGGCACCAAGAGCATGGTATGAAACTCTGGCTCAATTTCTTTTAGAAAGTGGATTCAACAGAGGTACAATTGATAAAACTCTGTTTTATTTCAAATCTGGAAGTGACTTGCTTTTAGTTCAGATATATGTTGATGACATTATTTTTGGATCTACTAATGATAAACTCTGTAAGAAGTTTGCCAAGCTCATGCAGTCCAGATATCAAATGTGTATGATGGGAGAGCTTAGTTATTTTCTAGGCTTACAGGTGAAGCAAACAAATGATGGTATTTTTATCAATCAAGCAAAATATACCAGATCTAAGAGAACCACATCTAACAGCTGTGAAGAGGATTTTTAAGTATCTCAAAGGCACCATAACTTTAGGGTTGTGGTATCCAAGAGAATCAGATTTCAACCTACTTGGCTACTCTGATGCAGACTTTGCAGGCTGTAAAATTGACAGAAAAAGCACAAGTGGAAGTTGTCAATTTCTTGGTGACAGACTTGTTTCTTGGTACAGCAAGAAACAGAAATCAATATCCACATCTACAGCTGAAGCAGAGTATATTGCTGCTGGTAGCTGTTGTGCACAGATTCTATGGATAAAGAATCAATTGCTGGATTATGGATTGAGGTATAGCAAGATACCTATTTTCTGTGATAATCAGAGTGCTATTGCAATGACAGGTAATCCAGTACAACACTCAATGACCAAGCACATCAGCATAAGGTATCACTTTATCAGAGAGCATGTAGAGGAAGGCAACATTGAGCTCCACTTTGTGTCTACAGATCAACAACTTGCAGATGTCTTCACCAAGCCTTTGAGTGAAGCAACATTTACAAGGCTGGTCAATGAACTAGGAATGGTCTCTGGTTTTGACTAAAAATGTTGGTTATACTCAAAATTTTTCTTATAAAATGTGTTGCTCATTTTTCTGTGAATTGTTAAGTGCTATGTGAACTTTGTTGATTAAACTCTGTTATGCATACTCTGTTAACATGTTTTTGTTTACACACTGTTAAACTCTGTCAGCATGTCTGTCTGTCATACACTGTTAATATGTTTGATAAACTCTGTGAATTCTGAATTGATTTTTGTCTTGATGAAAACACCAATGAAGAAATATGTATGAAGCATGATTCTCAGTGATTAAATCAAGACTCTTTCTGAGTCACTGTGATCTAATCAGAAATTCTGCAGTAAGTTAACACAGCATGATACTGTTTTATATTTATAGCATCTCTTAGTTTATTTGATCCTAAACTCTGAGTCTATGAATACTGTGTGCATTGCCTCTCATGAATAACTTCTGATATTGATGAAATCTAAACTCTGATAGTGACACTTTGTTCCTAAGACATATACATGGTTCTTGATGATTCCTGTTTGTACTTGTGAAAATTACAAAACTTGAGATGTGTCATTGTTGATTTTGGTGAGTACAAATTCATGTCTGCACCCTGTGAGAATTTGAGCCAAGTAAATGATTGATACATTTTATATCAATCAGATTTTATTGATGTGTGATGTTCATCAGTGAGTATGTTGCTCTAGAACTTGTTTTAAACCATTTTGAGACTACATGATATGTGTGTGCATGAAAATGATAAAGGCACTAGGATTTACCATCTTTCTCCAAACACTGTTCATAAATTCCACCCTTAGTAAACCCCTTTGAGCCTCATTAACTGCTCCTTTTTAAACTCTGAAGTATTAAGAGCAGTTATATTCTTTTGGAAAATCAAATGCAAGAAGGTGAGGGTTTCTCTACAAAAGAAAAGTTTACTCAGTGAATATTTATATATACATAAAAAAAATGTATATATGCTGATCATCTTGTACAAATATGTACTAACAGTGCGACTGAACACTTTGGTCTATTAAATTGTTCAGTTCGCCATTTATTCATTTAATCCATCTCTTCTCACCTGTTTGATATTACTAAATTACAACCCTGAATAAAGTCCTTTTGATTTGTGCATACGTGTACTCAAAGTAGTGTAGACTTGGTGGACATTCAAGCCTATGGTAGTATCTGCTTTTACTGATTGAATTTGAGTGAAAACACTTCACCTAAACACTTGTGTGCTTTGAGAGTTTGTGAGTTTATCAAATCCCTGGCATGTTACTCACTGAATGATGCTTTGATACCTATCTCTTGATCTTTTTGTCTATAACGACTGTGTGCTTACTTGGATAATCATGTACATCAATGGGAATAGGGTTATTCAGATTTCTGTATTTAAGGAACTACAGAGTTTAGCATTCATCACATAATCAATGTTTAATATGAGAGTTTGTGCATTCGGTGTTTATTGATTTATTTTATGGATTTTATGAAATATTAGATGCTATAAAAATTGATTTGGTAACCTCTGCTACACACACACATATATTCACAACTGTGCAATTTTTGAAAGGGTTTTAGTGATAAAGTTGGAAAATTTGACAAACACTGTTGAATTGTGTTCCGTACTCTAAGGTAAATTTTCATTAAGATAATTTGAAAATTTTGGAGTAAATAGAGTGTTTGACAACTGTTAATGAGTGTAAATGTGGTAAAGTGTCTTGATAATAGGAAAGACAGCGGTAATAATTGTAATCTTACTGCGCGTGATAAATTGATTCGCTGGATGATTGACACGTGTCCCACTCACCCATTATTGTGTCCCACTCACACATTACTCTAGGAACGGTTGAGTGTTTTAATGTACAAACGATTGAGTTTTAATTTTTAATTACAACTCTAATCATTTTTGTGTATATTGATTCATTTTCTTTCTCTCACCTTCACATCCACTCATATTCACTTTACCCAACCACAGAGTTCTTTTGTGTTTTTCACTTCGACATTTTCACAAACACCTTACAAACACATCAATTTCACTGTCATTTCTTGCTCGTTTCTTGATCTAATGGCAACTAAACCTTTTTCATCTCTTGGTCTTCATTTTGTTCCTAACAATTTTGCAGCTCTACTTGAGAATGACCGTGCTCCCGAAGCGTTTCATCTTATACAGAATTTTCTCCGTGACTCTGATATTGGACAAGCTTTGACTGAACCATCTATTCTCTCTGCTTCTCAGATTGCCACTTTCTGGCAAAACTCGAAGTATGTAGATGGAGGAGAGAATGGGACTCCGTCTATAATCTTCACTCATGATGAACAAGAGTTTGTAATTACTCCATAAACTGTTCGAGAGACCATGGATTTCGACACACATACCTCATATGCTGTTGTTTCGGAACAGAATTTGCGAGATATGCTAACAGAGATTGGGTACATGGAATCTTTTGCAAAGCTGGGCAGTGTGAGAAGGCCAAATCTTCGTAAGGAATGGAACTTTTTCTTTGACTGCATTACCAGAACATTCCAGAATGTTGGGAATAATTCATAAGTTGTGATGTTAAGAATAGAATTTACACATTATACTTCTTGTAATCCTGATCTTATAAAGGATTTAGCACTGTATATAGGATTTATGTGTAAGACAGTTGTCTGTATAGTTTAGTCAGGAATGAACAGTGTATCGGAGACTACATGTCAGGAACAGAGAGCAAATCCTGATGGCGGTCCAATACTGATGGTTGATCAGATACTGATGCAGTGTACAGATCCTGATATCAGTCGTGTTACTGATGATGTCATTATGGATGCTACAGAAACTGGTAAGTGCTATAAAACAGGATCGTTGTTTGAAGAACAAGCAAGAAGATATTATGAAGGAAAGAGTTTTTCTATTGAAGGAAACTATCGACTAGAAGGCAGAACATTGTCATGTATAGATTATATCTTTCTGTTATTAGTTGATAGGTAGCATTATAAATACTCTCTCAATATCATTGTAAAGAGCGGACGAAGTTGTGAGTCGAACAAGTGAATGTGCGTAGCTCTGTATAAGGTTTGTATTCGAGAGTTCGAAACAAACAGAGAGAGATTTGTATTGTCAGCAGCTACTAAAGGTATTGTACACCTTTGGTAGAGTTTGTATTTGATCTTATTAATACAAACAAGAGTTTGATTCATTCGTTTATTCTTGTTCATATAATCAAGCAAAAATCAGACACGATTATATAACTTGTATTCAACCCCCCCCCCTTCTACAAGTTATTCGAGTTAACAATTGGTATCAAAGCAGGTTGATTTCGAGTAATCATAAAGATCTTTAATCATGTCTGGTTACAAGGATGGGAATACTAAAATTCCTATGCTCAAGAGAAACGAATATACTCTATGGGAAGTAAAGATGTTGCATCATCTGGAAGCAACAGATCCTGATTATCTTGACAGAATCAGAGATGGACCTTTTGTTCCAACAAACGTCGTTGGACAAGCAACAGTTGATGGTGTGGTTGTTCCAGAACATACAGCAGAGAAGCCAAAATCTGAATGGTCAGATAAGGACAAGGAGAATGTTCTTAAAGATGCTAAAGTGAGAAACATATTATTCAATAGTCTTGATTCTGTTCTCACTAACTATGTTCTCTCTTGTAAAACTGCTAAGGATATATGGGACAATCTTAAGGTTCACTGTGAAAGAACTAAGCCTGTAAGGAAGAATATGAGGACATTACTTATACAACAGTATGAGTACTTTGAATCCAAGTCTGGTGAGACACTTACTGATACCTTTGATAGGTTTACAAAACTCATCAATGAGATGGCCATGCATGGTAAATATTATGACTTGGAGGATATGAATACAAAGTTCATGAAAGCTTTGCCTGATTTCTACAATGAGAAGATATCTGCGATCGAGGAAGCTAATGATCTGGATGAGATTTCATTAGAGGCAGTATATGGAAAATTGAGAGCTTATGAACTTGACAAGCAGCAGAAGAAGAGCAGGAGTGAAGGAAAGATGAAGACTATTGCACTTACTGCTCAATCTGAAGTTAAGAAGCTTCCTGAAGAACAGCATGAAGAGATTGCTGTAAAGAATTCAAGGAAGAAGAAAAGCAAAGAAAGTTCTGATTCAGAGACTACTGATATGGACTCTGACAACAATGATTCTGAATCTGATATGCAAGAACTCTTTGCTATGTTTGCTAAAGCTTTCAAGAAAGGAAGATTCAACAGGAGAAGATTTAGCAAAGGACCTTTTCAAAAGAAGGAGGAGAAGAAGAGTGACAAAAGCAAAAGTACAATTGTCAAGCTTGATAAGGCCAAGATCAAGTGCTTTAACTGCAGCGAGCTTGGACATTTTGCTAGTGAGTGTAAGAAGCCTAGGAATTCAGGAAAGGGTAATGCACTTATGGTCACACAGAAGGATTGGGCTGATTTCAGTGACTCTGAAGATAAATTGGATTATGACAACATTGCATTGATGGCCAATAGTTCAGACAAACCTGGATCTCCAAAGAAAACTTCTCCATCCTCTGTTAAGGTATCACTTCACTCTCTTGATTCATTTGATAGCTTAAATTCTGATGAAATTAGATCTATCCATGCTGAGTTTAAGAATCTTATGACTAATTTTAGAATTCTTACTTGTGAAAGAGATGAACTTAAGGTTAAGAATGATAAATTAGTTGATAGAAATAATTTTCTTGAATCTGAATTAATTCAAATGGAAGAATACAAGTTAAGTTCTGATAAAGCTAAGCATGATTATAGTGTTATTCTTGAGGCTTATGACTATGTCAGAAAAGAACTAGAAGAAGAGAGAGATGTGATTAAGACCATTAACAATTCCAGTAAGAAGACAATAGAAATCTTTGAGAGTGGAATTCGTGGTAAGGTTAATGGTTTAGGTTTTGATAAGGCTAGACAAGAAGAAAAAGTAGCTATTGTCAATGATGATAGTAAGGTAGAAGCTAACACATCTAAATCTGAAGGTAAGAAAATTGTTTCTGAACCTAATCATGTTAAATTTGTTGATTCAAAAGGTACCCCTGTTGTACACAAAAGGATTAACAATAGTAATTCAGATGAGAAAGTGTTAGAGAAACCTAAGAATGTAAGCATAGGGTTTCTGTCTAAGTCTCAGTTGAAACAGAGATTAGATGGTCTTTCAGAGTCTAGCAAGATCAAGAGAAATAGGAATGGAAAAGAAGGTATTAACAAAGAGAATAATTACAAGAATGTACCTGATGCACCTAGGAAAAAATGCTATAAGTGTGGAAATCATAATCATTTGGCCCTAGACTGCAATCAAAAACCTTCTTGGAAAACTGAGTCCAGATTCCCCAAGACTCAGAAAATTCAATACCAACCACAAAAAGCTTGTTATCATTGTGGTAGTTTACTTCATTCCATTTACATGTGTAGAGAATATCATGAACTGTATTATGACTATTATTCTTTGAAATCTGAAACTCCTAGTCACAAACAGTTTGTGAGATCAGAGTCTAAAGTTGACTCTACAACAGGTAAAATAAAAGCAAAATCTTCAAAGTCTGTTGTCTCTAAATCTAGTAAGAAAGGATCCAATCAAAGTTGGGTCCTAAAAAATTCTAACTAGTTACTTTTTGTTTGCAGGGCACAAGAAAGAAGCATTCAATTATCTTGGACAGTGGATGCTCTGGACATATGACTGGAAAGAAGTCCCTGCTTACAAAGTTTGAGAGGAAAGCTGGCCCAGTAATATCTTTTGGAGATGGCAACAAAGGAGAAACTCTGGGATATGGCTCAATTGTTTTGGGGAATGTCATCATAGGAAATGTAGCACTGGTTGAAGGCTTGAAACATACTCTTTTAAGCATAAGTCAACTGGGTGATAAAGGTTACAAATCAATCTTTGACAGAGAAGGATGCAAAATCTTGAATATGCAGAATGGAGACATTGTTCTAACTGGTCAGAGACATGGTAACATATATGAAGCCAGCTTAAGTGATACATCTAAAGGAATTGTTAGATGTCTCTACAGCAAAGCAACAAGTGATGAAAGCTGGAATTGGCACAAGAAGCTCTCACATCTTAATTTCAAGAAGCTTAATCAACTTGTTAAACACAATTTGGTGAGAGGCCTACCACAGGCAAATTTTGTGCAAGATGGACTTTGTGATGCATGTCAGCTTGGAAAGCAAAGAAGAACCACTTTCAAGAGCAAGACTGAAAATTCAATTACTGAACCATTTCACATGCTACATCTTGATCTGTTTGGTCCAGTAAACATTATGTCTATCAGCAAGAAAAGATATGCTCTAGTTATGGTGGATGATTTCACAAGGTTCACATGGGTGTTCTTTCTACACAAGAAGGATGAAGCTCCTCAGCAAATCATTGAACTCATCAAGAATATTCATAACAACTCTGAGTACAAAGTCAAAGTACTTAGGAGTGACAATGGTACAGAATTCAAGAATTCTACAATGGAGGGGTTTTGTGCAGACAATGGAATCACTCAACAGTTTTCTGCACCTGGTACACCTCAACAAAATGGTGTAGTGGAAAGAAAGAACAGGACTCTCATAGAGGCAGCAAGAACCATGCTTGCAGATGCAAAACTTCCAACCTACTTTTGGGCAGAAGCTATTAACACTGCATGTTTCACTCAGAACTGTACCTTGGTAAATAGTCATGGAAAAACTCCCTATGAGATGATCAAAGGAAAGAAACCAAGTGTGAAATATTTTCACATCTTTGGATGCAAATGCTATGTCCTAAAAGTTCATCCAGGACAACTTGGAAAATTTGAAGCCAAATCGGATGAAGCAATTTTTCTAGGATATTCAGCATCTAAGGCCTTCAAAGTTTATAATCTCAGAACTCACATTGTTATGGAATCAATTCATGTTGCATTTGATGATAAGAAATTTGGAATTTTGCAAACTGATGAAAGCCATGACAAATTGGAATTTGAAAATCTGAAGAATTCTGAGATACTCTCAAGTGATGATGAAGGTTCTCCAGAAGGAATTTCTATTGCTTCTCAAAGGAATGCTACTGTTGAGGGGGAGCAAATAAATCAAAGAGAACACAGTGATCATCAGGAGCAGACTAGTCTTTCAGAGTCTATTCCATCAGGAATTGATGTTTCAGAGTCTACTCCATCAGGAACTGACCTTTCAGAGTCTACTGAGGAAAGATCAGTAACTAGCAGCAATATGGAATCTACTGATTCTATTGATCAAAGGAGAGTTTTTGAAGGTAGAGAGAATTCTTCTACAAGGGATACCACTAACTTAGGGGGAGAGACTAGCAGAGTTAATCTACCACCTGTTAGAAAATGGACAAAGGATCATACTGAAGATTTGATAATTGGTGATCCAAATAGTGGTGTTCGAACTAGAAGATCAATTCAAAATGAATGCTTGTATAGTTGCTTTCTCTCAAAGAATGAACCTAAGAAGGTTGAAGAAGCCTTACAGGATCCTGATTGGGTAATTGCAATGCAGGAGGAGTTAAATGAGTTTGAGAGAAACAAAGTTTGGAAACTGGTACCAAGACCTAAAGATAGATCTATTGTTGGTGTAAGATGGGTTTTCAGAAACAAGCTAGATGAATCTGGTATGATTGTAAGAAACAAAGCAAGACTGGTGGCCAAGGGTTATTCTCAGGAAGAAGGCATTGATTATGATGAGACCTTTGCACCTGTAGCAAGATTGGAAGCAATCAGAATGTTTCTTGCATTTGCAGCTCATTCAAAATTCAAGGTATACCAGATGGATGTAAAGAGTGCTTTTCTAAATGGCAAACTTGATGAAGAAGTGTATGTAGAACAGCCACCTGGATTTGTTGATCCAAAGTTTCCAAATCATGTCTACAAACTTGACAAGGCACTCTATGGACTAAAGCAGGCACCAAGAGCATGGTATGAGACTTTGTCTAAATTTCTTCTTGAAAATGGCTTCACAAGAGGTACAATTGACAAAACTCTATTCTTTAGAAAGATAAAAGGTGAATTGCTTTTAGTTCAAGTTTATGTTGATGATATTATTTTTGGTTCTGCTAATGAAAAGTTGTGTGCTAAGTTTAGCAAGCTTATGCAGTCTAAGTATCAGATGAGCATGATGGGTGAACTAAATTATTTCTTAGGCTTGCAGGTCAAACAGACTGAGACTGGTATTTTCATTAATCAGTCAAAGTATATCAAAGATCTTTTAAGAAGGTTTGACTTTCAAGACTGTGCAGTTGCAAAAACACCCATGGCAACAGCCACTAAACTAGACTCTGATCCTAAAGGAAAGAGTGTGGATAATACTAGTTATAGAGGCATGATAGGCTCATTGTTATATCTAACTGCAAGTAGGCCAGATATAATGTTTTCTACCTGTTTATGTGCTAGATTCCAAAGTGATCCTAAGGAATCTCATTTAATTGCTGTGAAGAGAATTTTTAGATATCTCAAAGGAACTCCAAATCTTGGTTTGTGGTATCCTAGAGAATCTGATTTCTTTCTAATTGGCTATTCAGACTCTGATTATGCAGGGTGTAAGATAGACAGGAAAAGCACTACAGGTACATGTCAATTCTTGGGAAATAGATTGATTTCTTGGGCAAGCAAGAAGCAACAATCTGTTTCAACCTCAACTGCAGAAGCTGAGTACATAGCAGCAGGCAGTTGTTGTGCACAGCTCCTTTGGATAAGAAATCAGTTGCTGGATTATGGTATAACACTTAGTAATATTCCTATGTTTTGTGATAATACTAGTGCTATTAAAATTGCAGAAAATCCAGTTCAACATTCAAGGACTAAGCACATTGATGTCAGGTATCATTTTATTAGAGAACATATTGAGAATGGTACTGTGGAACTTCATTTTGTTCCTACTGACAAACAGCTTGCAGATATTCTAACTAAACCACTTGATGAAACTACATTCAGTAGACTAGTAAGTGAGTTAGGAATGTTAAATTTTTAGATCTTTAACATCTGCAAAAGTAGCAAGGTATGTTGTTCTTAGCTTATAGACTTGATATTCCTGTCAGGATCTATATTTGATTGTTAAATGCTTAAGCTATAACACATTGCCTTGATAAATTTCAGTATGATAGACTTGTTAATAATCATCAGGATTAGATTTGTTATCAGGATGCTGACGTCATCAGTATTGTGTCAGTATCAGGATTATGAAAATTGTTTCAAATCCTGACGTTTACTTTGTGTAGTAATCTAATTCTGTGATGTGTTAAGTCTATACTAGCAAGTTTTGATATTTGCATACTGATAATTTATACATCATTCAAAAATCAAAAGACAAGCAGATAACAAGAAACTGTATTTTCATTAATAGAAATCATTACATGGAAATGAAATACAACATCTTTTTGTTTAAATTTCTATTGATAATTCTATACTTGTCTATTGATATCTGAGGTACAGGACAAGGAGCATCTCAAGAAATCCATCAGGGGATTAAAGCATCGTTTGCTCTTGGATTCCTTGTCTGGGCGACTTGAATGAGAGCAGCTAACTTAAATGAATAGCATCTCCATCAAGATCAACCTCAGACTCTCGGCCAAATTCTTCATCCTCAAGTTTTGAGGAGGTAAGGGGAAGATTGTATCCAACAGATGGATGTTCTAGGAGAAATCTCTGGATATTGTCGAAAACCAATCCATTCATGATTAGTTCGATGAGAAGAGTCATTTGTTCAAAGAGATGATCAAGAACAGGATGTTCGTCGATTGAGAAAAATCTGGAAAATGGGTTTGAAGGGAATTTTGGTTTGAGAAGCATTGTTGAGAAGAAAAGAAATTGAAAGGTTTTGGAGAATGGCATAAGGCGTCTGGTTCTTTTAAAGAAAGACGTGAGAAGCTGAGCAGTCACTTGGAAGTTTTAATGAAGTCAAATGCTAATTATTGCATGTGACTGTATTTCTTGTTTTCAAGAAATATTGAAAATATCTAACCAATTGATTTTCTGTTCAGATTAATTGTTTATTTTCTTTTTCAGATAAAAGAAAAATGCCACGTGGAAAACTCCATATTAAGTCTCTGATGATATTGATCAGGATTTCATGTGTGACCATCAGGATTTGAAAATTATATTTTTAAATCACATTGCATTTTGTGATTATTTTGATGAGAGGTCATCAGGAAAAGGAAGCTGATCAGTATTGCTTATTTATACCCTGATTTATTTCATGAAAAATCAATTTTGGATTTTATTTTCCAAAAATCGTGGGTAACCGCATTTTTCAGGGACTGACACCTGTCAATCTACGTGTCAACGTGGGATAGTCGTCTAAAAGATTTGCGAAATATATTTGTTTTGAAACTCTAATCGTGTAATTGCTTTCTCTAATTTTACATTCTCTAAAGCAAAAATCACTCTTGAGTTTTCAAAATCACTAATTCATTTCAAGAATTTTTCAAGTTCTTTTCAGATCAAAAATGGTAGCTCAGAGAAGATTACCTAAATCAGTAGCCTTCAAGTTTGGTGACTTTGATTTTATGACAAACAATCATGTTGCAGCTATCACCAACAAGGAAGGAGTGTCATCTGATTTTCATCCAATCATGGACTTTCTGGCGAATGGACCATTAAGTTATGCATTGACAGCATCTCCACAGATTAATCAAGTAGCTGCTTCACAAGCTTGGAAGAATGCTGAGGTAATTGATTCTACTCAGAGTCAATCAGGTAAGATTGTTCTACATTTAGGACAAGATTCATTTGACATTACTGAATCTGTTGTTAATTCAGTACTTTGCTTACCTGTTACTGATAGTTATGAGAATGTACCATCTGATGATAATATAAGAACTATGTTGTCTGAATTAGGTTATAGTGGACCTCTAGATAACATGAGCCAGTTGAATAGGTCTTTTCTTAGAAAGGAATGGTCTTTTTACTTTGATCAAATTGCTAAATGTTTTACTGGCAAATGTAGTTCTTTTCAGCAAATTACTTCTGTTACATCACATATTGCTTATAGTTTGCTTTATGACAGAGTAATTAATATTGGTCATATTATCTTAAGTCAGATGAGTATCAAACTTGGGTCAAGTGATCAAAACAGGAAAATGGTTTATTATCATAGATTTATGCAAATGTTTGTTAACCATTTTATTCCTGATGTTGAAGCTAGATTTGGTAGGGAACATTGTGTTTCTTCTTATGAACAGCAAAAGAGAATTTTCTCTGATATTTCAAAGAAGGACAATGCAAAGAATCTAGATGAAATACCTGCAATTCATTATCCACATCATGTTCAGGTAATTCTTAAAACTCATCTTCCTACTTTCTACAATTCTTCTTTCTTTTGTGGTGAAATGGCTCAGGAATCTCAATTGGAGGAGAACCCACCTGTGTCTACTCAAGTAGCCCAAAACATTATAGTCTCTGAAACAATTCAAGAACCAAATTTTGATCCACAGCCTATTGTTTAAAAGAAACCAACCTCTGGTGTTTCTCAAAAGACATCAGTTGTAAGGAAGAGAAGATTTGTTGTGTCAAGTAGTAGTAGTAATTCTAGTGAAGATGATGATGATTTAACTCTTGCTGAGAGAGCAGAATTGAAGGCTGCAATTCAACTTTCTTTGTTAGCACAAAGAGATGAAAAACCTAGTCACAGCCAGGCTGCAGTCTCTCAAAAGGCTGTAGTTCTTAAAAAGGGAAAACAGTTACTAGATACTGACTCTCAAAAGACTGTGTCTATTGAACAAAGATCTCATCCCAAGATCACTTCTGTGTCTACACCTCTTGAGTCTTCTCAGGATAAATCTTTTGCTCACTATATCAGGAGAACAAGGAGAAAGATTCAATTGTCACCTACACACACAGAGTCTAGTCCAACTAATATCATGCAGGTTTCTACAAATCAAGCTACATCTATGTCAGTATTTGACAAGAGAGATCTGGATATTGATTCTTCATGGGAAACTACATTATCATACAGACTGGCTATGGGACTAATTTCTCTCAAAGTGAAGTTGTCAAGGCCTGTTCTAGATTTTCTGGTTGAAAGAGTACCAAAACTTTTATTTCCAGATGAATATGGACTTCTACATCAAAGACTGACTTAATGAAGATGTATTTTTATGTATCTGTCAGAAGACAATTAGTCAAGAAATTTGGACTCTCAAAGCATGTTGCACTTCAATCACTTCATGCATATTTATTTGACAAGAATGTCATTATTGAAGATGCTTTAGCTCAAGGTGAACAACTGGAGGAAGTAGATAGAGGAAAGCAGTCAACAGAAGATACTATTGCACCAGTGGTGAATAGTAGGAAAGATCAGATCACAGTCACTGTAACACAAGAACCATCTAGTCAGAGGAAGGATGACTCAGGAGCTGTGATAGCTGATGTTGAAAGGACTTCTGTGATGACTGAAAATGCAAGTGTGATACCCTATGATATGGGAGGAATGACTTTGGTTGATTTTTTTGAAGATCAAACAAATTTTGTTCAGTCAGAGTCTATCCACCTTGAGGGTGTGTCTCAGCAAATAACACTTAAAGACGGTGATGTACTAACTATGGTGTCTAATGAAGTATTACTGAAGACATCAGAGTCTAGTAAAGAACCTGAAAGTGGTATACTGGAGCCTGTAGTTTCTGAAAGGAAAGAAGATGATTGTAAGGGTTCAGAGACTATAGCAGCTCACTCCTTGGAGAAAACCTCAAGCCACATGCCAAATGAGGAACCCTCTCTCCATGTGAGTTCAGGTATAAAAACTTCTTCTAAACTCTATTTTTTCTGTAGGTCATGAGAGCACTTATCTAAATTTGAGTGATACACTTGAAAAGATGGACTTAGATCCACAATTTGAGCGGCTGGCTCCTGACCAGGCAAAAGGTGAGGTAGAAAGAGTGTTGACTTTAGTAAGTCAAAGTGAGAATGAGGGTATGGATGATCAACTCCATAGTGAGGGAGAGAAAATTAGGAAACCATCATTTGATTTCTGGGATCAGGTTTTTCCTGAATCTTGGTCTGAAAATTTGGGTATGGATGCTGGTACTTATTCATTCATCAAAATGTATCAGAAGAATGACCTAGCACATCACAATGCAAAGCCAGAAGTTAAAGCTCAGAAGCAAAAGGAGAGGCTTGCAGGAATCATTAACAGAAGAGGTGCCAGGATAAAGCAATCTCTTGATACATATGTACCAGATGAAGATCCTAATGATCCTAGTGTTCCTTTGTATGTACTTCCAATATCAGCTAGAATTGAGACATCAACAGTCTTTGATCACTCTAAGGAGGAGTCAGGATTTGAAGATGTTAGTACACAGAATACTGGTGAAGGAGATGATGATCATGTTTCAGTTCCAGAACAGAAAGATGAAGATGTTGATACTTCTAATCAGGTTTTATTACTTGAATATCATACAACTCAAACAACTTCTTCTACAAGACTTGAAGATACAGTTCTTTCTGATTTTGATACTGAAGATACTAGAAGCACTTCCAACATTGAAGTTCATTCTGATGTTTTGAAAGATATTCAGAATTCTCAAATTGATATTCAAACAAGACTTCAATCACTTGAAGATAACCAAGTCACAATTATGGAAAATCAAGCAGTTCTTATGAATCTCATTTGTTCTGTTTCTGAATCTCTTGGAATTAATGTTGCTGATGTCAAAAAGGGGGAGATAAAGATAATTCAAAGACAACAACAACACCACCAGACTGAGGATGATAAAGCTGGGGGAGATAAAGATCAGACAAAGGGTAGTAAAAAGAAGAACCAGGAGTGACAGTGGTGAATCTCAGTTAGGAAGAGTAAAGGAAGAGCAGCATTAATAGTTAAAATTCTTTCTTCTAAGTACTAGATAAACGTCTACATCTGAGAAGGAGGTACTTAAACTTCATAATTCTACATTCATAAATTCTATTCTGGTTGTATTGTTATATGTTTTGACATCCACAACTTAGATTTATGCTTCAGATTTTAAAGCATAAATAGGGGGAGATTGTTGGGAATAATTCATAAGTTGTGATGTTAACAATAGAATTTACACATTATACTACTTGTAATCCTGATCTTATAAAGGATTTAGCACTGTATATAGGATTTATGTGTAAGACAGTTGTCTGTATAGTTTAGTCAGGAATGAACAGTGTATCGGAGACTACATGTCAGGAACAGAGAGCAAATCCTGATGGCGGTCCAATACTGATGGTTGATCAGATACTGATGCAGTGTACAGATCCTGATATCAGTCGTGTTACTGATGATGTCATTATGGATGCTACAGAAACTGGTAAGTGCTATAAAACAGGATCGTTGTTTGAAGAACAAGCAAGAAGATATTATGAAGGAAAGAGTTTTTCTATTGAAGGAAACTATCGACTAGAAGGCAGAACATTGTCATGTATAGATTATATCTTTCTGTTATTAGTTGATAGGTAGCATTATAAATACTCTCTCAATATCATTGTAAAGAGCGGACGAAGTTGTGAGTCGAACAAGTGAATGTGCGTAGCTCTGTATAAGGTTTGTATTCGAGAGTTCGAAACAAACAGAGAGAGATTTGTATTGTCAGCAGCTGCTAAAGGTATTGTACACCTTTGGTAGAGTTTGTATTTGATCTTATTAATACAAACAAGAGTTTGATTCATTCGTTTATTCTTGTTCATATAATCAAGCAAAAATCAGACACGATTATATAACTTGTATTCAACCCCCCCCCTTCTACAAGTTATTCGAGTTAACACAGAAGAAAGTCACCAACTGGGATGCCATTCCTATGGATAGTCTGCAAATTGGGTATTCTCTACTCTATGGCAGTAATTTTGATTTTGGTCGATATGTTTTAATGAATTTAGGTGATAAATTGTCAGAGTCTACTACTGTATACTTTGCTAGATTTTGTCAACTTTTATTCAGTGCCTGTGTATCTGGGTTAGAAATTGATGCAGCTGATGTGATTCAGCCCTTTAAAGTCAATAAGAGGATTTTCTCTGATATGACTAATAAGGATGTTGGTAAAGACCTACCTGCTTTTGTTTTGCCACTTGCCTTACAAAACTTTCTCAACCAGTCTCAAGATTCACAATCACCACAAAATGATCCACAACAAACACAACCACAACAAATGCCTGAACCTATAGCCACTGATCATACTGAAACCGTACACTCTAAACCTATCCCATCACCTGAAACTTCACCTCTAAACTCTGCATCACATTCTCCACCTTCATTTCATAATCAACCTGAAATCATTCCACCTTCAACAATCTCTGAACCTACAATCATTACTACTCAACCTCAACCACAAACTAAACCAGAAAGGCAAAAGCATACTGCCCTTAATACAAAGCATTCCAAGGCTAAACAGACATCTCCTGGAGTTGTTTATACCAGAAGAGTCATTAAAAGGGCAAATAGGCCTTCATCACCACCAGTTGAGGACAGCTCTAGTGAAGAAGAGGTGACTAAAGTGCCTCAAGCAAAAAGGAGGAGGTTGATTCTTACAGACTCTGATGATGAGCAAGTTATTGAAGCTCCAGAGAATATTTCTAAAGATATTCTTACTGTTGAGACAGAGGTTATCATAGAACCTACTGTAGAAGAAACAGATTTCAAAATTGATGAACCAGTAATTGCTGAGGTTCAGACTGATAAAGATGCCAGAGATGCATTACCTGCAATGGAAGAGTTTGATGAAACTCCCATTCTATTTTCTTTTGAAGTTGAAGCATCTACTCCAACACCCATGGTTGCCACGAACTCTGTTGATACTGGTGTTGCAGACGAGCCTACTGTTGTGTTAGAAGATACAGAGGTTGCATCTCACACAGAGTTATACTCGGATGCACATCATATTTCTGATCATGGTGAGGAAATTGATCAACCAGCAAAGGTTGTTTCTTCAGAGCATGCACAAGGTGATCAAGGAAAACAAGTTGCTCAAGAACAAGTTGCTGACTTAAATGAAGAAATTGCCTCAGTTGCATATACTGATGCGTCAGTTAGTGATTCTTTTGAAGACATGAGTACGGGAGCTAAAAATGAAAAATTTCAAACTGATGGACAGAAAATAGGAGAGAAACCAGACTTTGCTGGACCTTCTGTTCGAGAAATTGATGATAATTATTTGTCCAAGCAAACTGCAGATTGGTACAAATCAGATTGTATTTTTCCTCCTGGCAGAGCAGCTACCTTTCTCAAGGACAATTCTTCAAAGATTTCAAATCCTGATATCTTTACATGTCTACAAGGGACAGTGATTCAAGTCAAGTCTTTAAATCACAGGTATGATGAAAATCAGAAAGCACTTATTGACCTCAGAACAGAGGTTGCTACTCATGAGGAGAAATCTCAAAGAGCAAATTCCAAGCTATTTCAACAATTTTCCAAGGCTCAGGAGACACTTACTGAAAGATTGAGTAAAGTTGAACAGAATCAGCTTTTGCTGACTGAAAAGGTTGACTCTATTGAAAACTCTCTTGAGTTAATCACCTATATTCTGATTCCAGATGGTGATGATGTCAAAAAGGGCGAGAGAATTGCTAGAACTAAGTGCAAGCAAACTCAAACTCTGTCAAAGAAGGATCATCTGGATGAAGAAGGTGCAAATTCTGATAAGGGGTTAAGAACTGCAAATCCAAGACATGGACATGGAAGGTCTACAAGATCAAAATCAAATTTAGTAGCAAATACAAATCTTCAGAGTACTTCTACTTCAAGGCAAAAGGATTTGTCATTCACTGACAATCCAAAAACAGATGAAGAACTAGCTGCTAAGATTTTTCGTGAGGAAAATGCTGAGACTACACTTGAAGATATACATGCTGAAGAAAAGCTGTTGCAAGAAGAACATTTGAAGGCATTGAAGTCTAAGAAAGGAAAGAAGATTGCCAAAGCTTCAAGGCCTGCAAGGAAAGGAATTGAGATTAAAGAAAATTTATCTGGTATTCAAGAAGAGGAAGAAGAAGAAGAAGGAAAGTTGGTAAGAAAATCTTCTCTTGATGCAAAGTTAAAACTGAAAGGGGTGATGGGTGAAGAAAGCAAGGGTAAAAAGGTAGATATAATCTCTGTTGCTACACAAGTTGTAAGTGATTCTCTACAGATTCAAAGCAAACCTTTACCTTGGTTTTCTAGACCAAAGATTCCAGTTCAAGCACAAACAGAAGGGATTGGTGGTTATCAACATAGCATTGCTTGTTCAGGAAAGCCTCCTGGCAGGAATACTTCTGGTTTGGGTTCAAGAAGAGATTTGAGAGTTAGTAACAGTCCAAGAGATCCCTCATCACTTATCTCTCTTGGTTCTGGTATTATTCAAGAGAATCTGGACAAATTGGAATCAGTTCAACTAGTTCACCAAAAGAGCTTAGATATTCACTTTCTGTTGTACTTTATGGCAGATGGAACAGTGTATAGAGTGAATGAAGATGCGATCAAGCTCAAGCTGTTTGAAGAACTTCAGTATGTTCTGTATATATTCAGAGTCAGAAATCGACGAACAGAACTCATTGCTAATTCTATAAGAGAATATATGCTGAGAGCTAAAGCCTTTACTGGATCAAAGACTACTGAAGAGTATGTACCTAAATACAGAGATTGGAATGGGAACCTTGTTGAAATGAAGAAGGGAATTGCTAAATTAAAGACTGATTTGGGTGTTACAGTTCTTGATTTTAATTCTCAATCAGAGGAAGTAAAATTCATAAGACTGGGAAATGAGATGAGGAGAAATAAAATCTACGATCTAAGAGGTGCTATCTATCAGATTGATGAAAATGATCCTGAGTTAAGAGAGATCAAGGAAGTTATGCAGAGAGAACTTGAAAATGCTGAGAGAAGACTGTTGATAGATTATCTCAGAACAACACCAGATCTTGAGGAGGTTAGGTAGACAGAATTTGTAAGTAATTCGAATTTTCTGTAGATTTTGTTAAGTCAAGATTAAACTCTGGTTATATGTTAAACACTGTGTTTTTATTTGATTGTTTTGACATCATCAATTACTGTGAACTTGTACATTTTTCTAATGAACAAGTTGGGGGAGATTGTTAGATATAATTGATGTGATTTAATGTCAGTGTTTAAGTGTTACAGGGAAAAAGAGTTTAACTTGTTAATGAAAGTAGTCGTAGCAGAGTTTGAGTATACGCTGACAGCTGGAAGCGCAAACGCTGATAGAAGGAAGCGCAAACACTGCTGGCTGACAGAAGGAAGCGCAAACACTACTGGCTAGGAGAGCAACAGAGTTTGTTAAAGTCTGTCTACTGGAAGCGTCTACAAGTCAACAGAGATTGAAGATTAATTTAAGATAAATATGGAAGCAATATCTTTGAAGATTGGATAGCTGTCAAAGAGATTGAGTTGACTTAGGAGACGTGTAGCAATCGTAATTGATATCAATTGTTTAGCTTAATTATAGGAGAATCAATTAACGATTGTACGTAGCTGTATATCTTATAAATACAGTTAGGTTAACCCTAGAAGGGTATCCATCGTGAACGAATATCATTCATTGTAACCTAAGCAGCTCTCTGTGATATTTTACATCACTGAGAGAGGAATTATTAATTCCGAACAGTTTTTAAGTACTGATCTGTGTGTTCTTATTATTCTCTTATACAGTACTTGATTATATATTGTGTATTCGGCCTAACAGAGGAAGTGTCCTTTGTAAAAGGACTTGAGCATAATTTGCTCAGTATCAGTCAATTTTGTGATAAGGGATTTGAAGTCCACTTTAACAAGAAGAATTGTCTGATTTCACACAAGAGGAGTGATCAACCATCTCTTACAGGAGTTAGAAAAGGAAACTTGTACGTAGCCAATATGAACACTGGAAGCACTGAAGAAATTAACTGCTTCTACTCTAAAGCATCTAAAGATGAAAGCTGGCTATGGCACAAGAAACTTTCTCATCTAAATTTCAAAACAATGAACTCTCTGGTCAGAAGAGAGTTGGTGAGAGGTTTACCTTCAATGGAGTTCACACAGGAAGGACTATGTGATGCATGTCAAAAAGGCAAGCTTAAAAGGGCAACTCACAGGAGCACTAACACATCTTCAATAACTGAACCTCTACAATTACTTCATATGGATTTGTTTGGTCCAGTTAATGTGATGTCAATATCAAAGAAAAGATATACTCTTGTGATTGTTGATGATTTTTCAAAATACACATGGGTCCTATTTCTGAATTCTAAAGAAGAGACTCCACAACTAGTGATTGATCACATCAAGTTGATTGAGCTGGATTCTAAGTATCCAATTAGAGCTATAAGGTCAGATAATGGAACTGAATTCAAGAATGCAGTTCTGAGTGATTTCTGCACTGAGAAGGGTATAACTAGACAGTACTCAGCTCCAAGAACTCCTCAGCAAAATGGGGTAGTGGAAAGAAAGAATAAAACCTTGATTGAAGCTGCACGTACTATGTTAAGTGAATCAAGGCTTCCATTGTACTTTTGGGCTGAAGCTGTCAACACTGCATGCTATACCCAGAATCGAACTCTTATCAACGAAGACTTGATGAAGACTCCCTATGAAGCTATGACTGAAAAGAAACCAACACTCAAATACTTTCATGTATTTGGAGCAAAATGCTTTGTGCTTAAAGAAGGAGATGATCAAGGTGGAAAATTCGAGGCCAAAACACATGAAGCAATTTTTATTGGTTATACAAGAAGAGCTTACAGGGTGTACGTGATTGATCAACAGAAAATGAGTGAAAGTGTCAATGTAACATTTGATGACACTAAACTCCCTAGTATCCAAACTGAGGATTCATCTGAAAAGCTATCTTTTGATGATATGACAGATCCAGATTCAGATGATGACAATCCACCTGATGTTTTTGCTGATGCTAATGACAACGATGATGATCAGGGTAATGGTGATGGAAACAATGATAATAATGAAGATACTCCTGACACTCCTGAACAATCATCTAGTCAACCTGGCAACAACTCAGGGGGAGATAATGAAGGATCAACTGGTCACACTCAACATCACAATCAAGATCAAGGTGAATCATCAAGATCTAATCTTCCCAGACAGACTGTTTGGAATAGAGCTCATCATTTTGAGCTAATCATTGGTGATCCTGATGTTGGTGTGAAAACTAGAAGAGCTTTTAAAAAACAATGTAATTATTTAGGGTTTCTATCTGAAATGAAACCTAAGAAAACTGAGGAAGCTCTTTCTGATCCTGATTGGGTGATTGCTATGCAATATGAACTCAATTAATTCAAACAACAAGAAGTATGAAAGCTGGTACCCAGACCCAAAGACAGGAAAGTGGTTGACACAAGGTGGTTATTCAGAAACAAGCTAGATGAAGATGGGACAGTGACAAGAAATAAAGCAAGACTGGTAGCAAAGGGTTATTCACAAGCTGAAGGCATTGATTATGATGTAACCTATGCACCAGTGGCAAGACTTGAGGCTATCAGAATATTCTTGGCATTCGCAGCATTCTCAAACTTTAAGGTTTATCAAATGGATGTCAAGAGTGCTTTTCTGAATGGTAAGCTAGATGAAGAGGTATATGTAGAACAGCCCCCTGGCTTTGAAGATCCAGAATTCATGGACTATGTCTACTTTCTCTTCAAGGCTATCTATGGTCTTAAGCAAGCGCCAAGGAAATGGTATGACACTCTCTCCGAATTTTTACTTGAAAATGGTTTTGTAAGAGGTGTCATAGACAAAACTCTCTTCACAAAGAAACATAAAAAAGATACAATATTAGTTCAAATCTATGTGGATGATATAATATTCGGGTCTACTAATGATCTTCTTTGCAAGAAATTTGCTAAGTTAATGCAGGGTAAGTTTGAAATGAGCATGATGGGTGAGCTGAAGTTCTTTCTTGGATTGCAAGTAAATCAAAGGACAGATGGAATATTTATCTATCAATCCAAGTATGTCAGAGAGCTCCTCAAGAAATATCAAATGGAGGACTCATCTTCAGCAAGAACACCATCATCTACAGCCGTCAAATTTGGAGTATGTGAAAATTCTGCTAAGGTAGATATCACAAGCTACAAAGGTATGGTAGGCTCATTACTTTATCTTACTGCAAGTAGACCAGATATTATGTATGCTACGTGCTTTGTGTGCAAGGTTCCAATCGGATCCTAGAGATGTTCATCTCATTGCTGTTAAAAGAATCTTGAGATATCTTAAGGGTACGCCTAACTTAGGCATCTAGTACCCTAAAGATTCTGGTTTTAATCTTGTTGGATATATAGATTCAGATTATGCATGAAGTGTTGTAGATGGAAAAAGCACATCTGGGAGTTGTCAATTCCTAGGTGGAAGGTTGGTTTCCTGGTACAGCAAGAAACAACAAACAGTTTCCAACTCAACAGCTGAAGCTGAATACATAGCTGCTGGAAGCTGTTGTTCTCAGATCTTGTGGATTAGGAATCAGCTACGGGACTATGGCTTTATACTTGACAGGATTCCTATCCTGTGTGATAATACAAGTGCCATAGCAATCTCCAACAATCCTGTGCAGCATACGAGGACCAAGCACATTGATATTAGGTATCATTTTATTCGAGAGCATGTCATGAATGGTACCGTGGAGTTACATTTTGTACCCACGGAAGAACAAATAGCAGATATTTTTACTAAGTCTCTTGATGAATCCACATTCACCAGAATTGTTTGTGAATTGGGTATGTTAAATAGTCCTAGTAATTAAACTAGTTAATATCTGAGGTTTGCTCTTTAATAATTTATAAGTGATTACTTTGTTAATATTTGTTATTAATATCACTTGTATAATTATTTTATCAACTTATCTTCTTGTTTGTTAATTCTCAAATCATTGTCATTATTTTCTTAATATATTCCTACTTACTTCTTTTAATTTTAGAATATTTTTATTTTCTCTAAAAATATTTTTCTCAAATTTTACAAGTTAAAATTAGTGAGAAATCTATTTTTGTTGAAAATTACTTTTGAATATTTGTGTTGATTTAATAAGTCATATTTTCTCTTTAAATGATTTTCTATAAGAAAGTTATTTTATTAAGAAAATATATAGATTTATTAATTTACTACAAATATTTATGTAAATAGTTAATAGTTTATTCAATATTCTGTAGTGTTTGTCCTTTTGTTATTAATGTTTGATTTCGTAAAAAGGATAACCTATGGTAGTATTGTGTAAATTAAAAGTTTTGTAAATTATTTTCTTTTATTTCTAATATTTTGTAAATATTATTAATACAGTTATTTTTTAAAAATAAAAAAATTCGTATTTTTCTTTTCTTTTTAGTTTTTATTTAATATTATTTTTATGTATATTATTTCTTATTTTTGTATATTATTTTTCATGTGTATATAAATAGTTTGTATAGTTTTTCAGTTTAGTCACTATACTTTCAAAACTTACAAATAGGTCCCTGTACTTGGTTCTTTTGTACTTCTTCGGTTTAACACACACATATCATGCTGTTTTAACTTCTAATCTTTGTTGTGTTGTTGTTATTAACAGAATTTCTTATATAGGACCATTGTTGGTATCAAAATGGTATATGTCAATTCAATTGTTTAAGCACTAACGTTTGATTTTCAGGTTCTAACAATTAGAAGACAAGACCTAACAAGTGATAACAGTTGGTATCTAACATACAGGATCTAAAACATGATAAAATAGTTTTGTTTGTATTGGTTTAAACATTAACATTCATTAATTTGATTAATATTTATTGTTAATTGGATTTTTGTTTATGTTTTTGTTCAGTAAATCCGGCTCACACTACGCCATAAACGCACATACGCAACCCCCATTTTCAGTTGCGTAAGGCCTGAAAAGCGTTGCGTAAGGTCTTACGCAACGCTTTTGGGGCGTTACCAATACTGGCGTTGCGTAAGACCCCTAACGCAACGCTTTTCCAAGCTATTGCAACACTTCGAAAAGCATTGCATTAGAGGCCTTATGCAACACCAAAAGCATGCAAACGCAACGCTAAAAGGGGTTGCATAAGATGTTTCAGCCATATCAGCATGCTGACATGTAAGGAATATGCCACGTCAGCATGCTGACATGTAAGGAATATGCCACGTCAGCATGCTGACGTGTCATTAGTGGGACCCACAAATGCCATGTCACAAATTTGGGGGGACATGCCACGTCAGCAGTGGGGCCCACCAAGGGGCCACGTCAGCATTGGAGCCCACATGCCACGTTAGCAATGGGGCCCACGTGCCACGTCAGCAATCAGTCCACTATCTAACGCAACGCTATTTGAGTCTAATGCAACACTAAATTTTTTTTTAAGCAACACTAAATATACCATAATGCAACATCATATATAGTCAAATGCAACACTTTTTTACAAAAAAATTGAAATGGCTGAGCTTTTTACACATAAAACCATCCTAACTTTGAAAGTACACAAATTCTAACTTTAGAAGTACTAAATTACAAAGTTCTAATACTAGTTAGTTAAAGCTACAAAAAAATTACTAAGTGGAGCCGCCTTGAAACATTGGAATATAATTATCGTCTTAATCGCTTGAAAATGTGGCCTCCTTGATAGTATTAGAAAATGTGGCCTCCTTGAAAATGTGGCATCAATCCAACTGTCAAATCCACATGGGTATTAGAAAATGGATTGCTGGGAAGTGATTCTGTAAAAGACACTACAAAGAAAAAAGGGACAAAGTTAACATAACCCCAACTTACAACTGTCAAATTACAAGCACTTGGCATAAAAATATCTCATATTATAGTTGATCCTGGTAGAAAAACAGAACCACCAAGATCATTTGCTTGAACACGCGCTATAGTAAGAAGTTTGGACCCTTGGAGAAATTCGGAATCATAGCATCAAACATAAACATGAAAGCTTAGCTCTTACTGCATAGTTCACAGAATAAGGTTGTTAAGTTCACATGGATAGCTTACAGTCGAGTTGTTGAGGGGTCAGCTTACTCAAAGCTTTCAAAAACCGAGTCCCATTTTCGTGGATCGATTCCTAAGAAAACAAAAGGCTGAATAAAGAATCCAAATACTTGTCATGAAGTTATTCTGTAGTATTTAAGGAAATTTGAATTTGTACCACAGCCAGTGTCCTCAACTTTAAAATAAAGGATCATTTTGTTGTCTTTTCTGCAGAATCTTTTGTCATGGCTCCTTTGTAGCTTAAACTTTGTTGCAGGTGTAGATCTTGGATCCTTCTGATTGAGGGAACACTTCCTTGTACTACTTAAGGTATTTGGATTCTCACACCATCCTCGCAGAACAATGTAGCCCGCTGTGTGCCATAAGAAAACATAAATATGCATATAATGATATTACGAATACATTCACAGAAAATAGTTTCAATTCTCACTCAATGTCTCATTCATCCCAACCAAACCATGGTATGTTCTCGCGACATTTCAATCTCAATCTCAGAATTATCGAAAATTTCTGCATTCATAGCTTTCTACAAAGGAGCGAGTATTCAATATCAAGAACTTCTAACGAAAGTTAAAATAGACTCGCGAGTAGACAATGACATGACAATGAAATAGACCTGATGAATGAAAGTTAAAATTACAACCAGGAGCATCAAAGTATGTCTGGTGATTGCAACCAAACAACAAGAGATTAATAACCGATCAATAAATTACAGAGTACACTAAAGAAAAAGTACCACAAGATTAACACCAATTTCAATCTTTATCTAGTAAGAATATTCATCAGTCCAAAACAATAGTCCTATAACATACCATAAGTTATACTAGTTTGTACACTTCATTAGTTATACTATTTAGTATTTATACTAGTTTGTATGCAAAAATTTACGTCTAAGCAAACTCAAGTTCAAGTGTATCACTTCATTAGATTATGTCAAATATCAGTAATAAGAATAATTACTACAATAAAGGAAGAGGTAGTGCAGGGCCTGTAGGCAGCTTGTAGCAAGCTTGTAGGCACCTTGTCATCCCTTACTATTCAGCATCAAGAATCTGTCAGAAGACGGTTATTATTGAACTAAAACAATATGCAATAAAAATTTCACTTTGTTTATTTCCAGTAGAAAAGTACATTTATATCTTCTCATTACTACATAGCTAAAGACATTCTCTCATGCGATGTAACTCGTTTATCAGGGAAAGCAAATATACCTCCATTTGTTTAAAATCTGCATTACCAACTTCAACAATAAGAATCGAAAAGGGTAGATCAGAAGCCTTGATTATAGCATCTTTAGTTTCTTGAAGATCTGTAAGGACTCCATCCTACATACATGATCCAGGTCTCATTGTCGGAAGAGAAAATATATCAAGATTATGTATACATGCGTCTGTGCATGTGGTGAGACAGAGGGAAACAATAAAAAATGAAAAGTTAATCTTGGACAAGTACCGTAATTATTCAAGCCCCCAGACTTGTGTTTAAAAACTCTCACGCTCATATCGTTTTGTTAATGTGGAGATGTCCTCATAATATAGTACATACCTCTCCAATGTCACTCTGGAACCGCCGAATAAGCTCAATAGCTTTATTCCTGAAGTCACTTTCACGGCCCTTTAACTGCACTACAACTTTGACCTGCAAGGGGTTGACCCAGAAATTAATACATTGATACAGAGGGACAAGAAAAAAGGTGCATCAATGTGAATATGAAGCAACCTTATCGCCAGCCTTTAAAAACTTCAGAGCAGCTTTTAAACGCACTGTATAGTCATGCACGTCAATATTGTAACTGCCAACAGGAGCAATAAGAAGAATTAAATGAGATGACCACTTTTAGTTGCAATACTCTGTTTCTATGACAAGTTAGGTAAATGAAATATGCATATAGTTATGTGTTTTCTCCAAACTTCAGAATATAATTCTTTAAGATACTCAACTCTTATATTTATTATTGCATTTGGATCTAACATCAGCATCACCGTGGAAAGTCAACAAGTCAACAAAAAATAAAAGTACATCTGACAGTCACTTTGAACAGACATAAAAAGATGTAAGAACACAAGTTTGAAAGAACAGGTAAGCAATATGATTCCAACATTAGTGACCCTAAAACACCTGATTCAATAACTGACAAGTGACAACTGACATGAACTTGTAATGTAAAAGATTTTTTTTGACAGCAAACGCTACAGAACAACACTTAGACCACATTTCTTCCCTGACAACTAGAGGGTTTCTCGTAAAGTTAAGCAACTATTTTATAATCACCAAATAGAAAGATTTGTTATGCCTTTCTCACATATTAACCTACCAAAGCTGAAAATTTTCACTTATCACTTCCTGTTTTATTTTTCTCATTTCCTACGGAATGCATTCAAAGAATTGCAGAGGAGAAACTATAGCTTTCCAAATGATAAGACAGGCTAAATTATTGTATCACTCGTGACTTACATCCAAGCCCCCAGACTTGTGTTTAAAAACTTGACTGAATAAAGTATGCCCTGTTGATCACTTGACTGAATAAAGTAGATCCTGAAAGGGTAAAATTCTGCAACGCACTTGCATATGCAGCCATGATTCCTTCAACTCCCTCAACCTGTGAAATTCAAAGGTCAATTACAATCGCATGCACATAATACTTCAATTCCTCAACTAGTGAAATCATAACAATGACAGTGGCACTGTTGACATGTACATAAAAAAGTACCTAATAACCCAAGTAGATGAAAGCAAGTGTTATTATTATTCAGGCCTTACCATAAAACCACAGAAACAACTTCTTAAAAAGTATGTAGTTGAAAATTAGATATCATCAAGGTATCATCCCATTACCTGCTGGTACGCATTCAACCGACCAGAAGGATCAATATAGTGCAGAGAACCTTGACTCCGTGGATGTCCATTAGGTGCTGGAATTATTAAAAGTTAATGCACCATACAACAAATGCAAGGCATACATCTTCTCGCATTTATTAAGATTAGACAGATCAAGTTACTAGTAAAATTACCTGGGCTTGCATTGTATCACCTAGTGCTTCTTGTGGTACGTCACACAGAAGATAAGATAAACTACATCAAGTAATTATAGTTGGAGATACCACTGGTCCGTAATTAATAAACTGCAAGACCGATAAGAACTTTGGTGCTATTTGTTCAATGCTCCATGTTTCAGATATCGAGAGACAGTCTTGTAATGACAGATAGAAAATGCTTCTATCTACCCACCTGCATTAAAAGAATCAGTTTAAAGATCTTAATATCCTCACAAGTAGGCAACAACACTAAGATTAACAATAAACTCACCTAAACTGGTTAATAAACTTGATTAAATAAATAATTTTATTTGTCCTAATTACAAGAGACACAGGACATTTCTTTTTACCTCAATCAATTAACCTCTAGTTTTTGTTGTACATAGATAAACAATAAACACCCAACTAGTTAACTGGAAACAGGCTAACAATAGAAAATAGCAATAGAAATGGCAACTGACCTTGAAGATATGTCAAAATCGCCAATAACGCCTTCGACTTATAAAGTAAACTGGCAACAATCTTCACTTACAAATCTCCTGTATAGAAATGGCCGTAGAGCTCCTTCAAACAATGCTCCTGTATAAAAAACAAAATAAAAATTAGTGAATCAAAATAATTAATGCTTACCCAAACAAATGTTTCTTGTAACTAATGCTCCTGTATTAAAAACAAAAAGAAACTAATTAAAAACTTAGGGTTTCGATTTAAAAGCCCCAATTTATAATGAAATCGAACTAATCCAACTTTTATTACAAAATCAGGCTTACCCACTTAGAAATCGAACTAATTCAAGCTTTGAACGAATCGATTTCGAGCGGATTTGAGCTTTGAGCAGTGAGAGAGAGCGGATTCGAGTGTGAGACAGATGAGCGTGAGAGAGATTTAGAGAAATCGTAATTAGGGGTCGAGACAGAAAAGTGAGGGATGCGGGTGAGAGAGACAGGGAGAGAGGGTCGAGTAGTGATGAGAGTGTGAGAGAGAGATGAAAGAGAGAGAGAGAGAGAGAGAGAGAGAGATGAGAGACGGCTGTGTGATATGAGAAGGGGGAAATGATAGGGCAAATGTAATTAGGGGGAATGTTACTTAGGCGGGGGAATGAAAATTTTGTAAGGGGGGAAATATTTAATAGAAATTGGGGGGGGGGGGGAATTTGAGGTGCGTGTTTTTTTATTTTTTCAACAATCATTTAGACATCGGTTATTTTAGCAAGCGATGTCCAGAAATCAGTTTAACATCGTTTTTAAAAAAATTGATGTTAAAAACATTTTTAACAACGGTGGCTTTTCAAATCGATGTAAAAGGTGTGATGTCAAATTCACAATTTCTAGTAGTGAAGTTTAATTCACATTGTCTAATTGTCTAATATATTTATGTTTTTTTATTTTAATTATTAAAAATTTATATATTTTAAATTTAATAAATAAATATTTAAAAATAATTTAAATATTTTGACACCCGTGCGATTGGAACGTCGAAAAAAATAATTTAAAAAAATAGATTCATCATTCGTGACAAGTCTAGTTAAAAGGAACGTCCACTTTGACCGGTTTGACCGTTATAAAACCAAACCAAGTACATGTAGAAATTTTTTTGAAAATTACCACATCACTAAAATCGTTATATCTTGACATCCGTGCGATTGGAACGTCGTAAAAATAATTTAAAAAAATAGATTCATCATTCGGGACAAGACTAGTTAAAAGGAACGTCCACTTTGACCGGTTAGACCGTTAGAAAACCAAACCAAGTACATGTAGGAATTTTTTTGAAAAATTACCGCGTCACTAAAATCGTTATATCTTGACATCCGTACGATTGGAACATCGAAAAAATAATTTAAAAAAATAGATTCATCATTCGGGACAAGACTAGTTAAAAGGAACGTCCACTTTGACCGGTTAGACCGTTATAAAACCAAACCAAGTACATGTAGGAATTTTTTTGAAAAAATACCGCGTCACTAAAATCGTTATATCTTGACATCCGTGCGATTGGAACATCGAAAAAATAATTTAAAAAAATAGATTCATCATTCGGGACAAGACTAGTTAAAAGGAACGTCCACTTTGACCGATTTGACCGTTATAAAACCAAACCAAGTACATGTAGGAATTTTTTTGAAAAATTACCGCGTCACTAAAATCGTTATATCTTGACATCCGTGCGATTGGAACGTCGAAAAAATAATTTAAAAAAATAGATTCATCATTCGGGACAAGACTAGTTAATAAAAGAAAATAAATATCTAATGCAACACTTCAAACAGCAAATGCAACACTACCGGTACCTAATGCAACGCTTCTGCCACGTCAGCATTAGTGGGTCCCACTTCTGCCACGTCATCATTTGTGGGTCCCACAATTGCCACGTCAGCATGATGGGCCTCCTGCCACGTCACCCTTGTGGGTCCCACACTGCCACATCAGCAGTGGTGGGTCCCACATCTGCCACGTCATATTTTTTAAAAAAATATAAATTTATCTAATGCAACACTTCAAACAGCAAATGCAACACTACAGGTATCTAATGCAACGCTTTCTGCCACGTCAGCAAATGCCATGTCAGCAAAGGTGGGCCCCACTTCTGCCACGTCAGCAATTGTGGGTCCCACAATTGCCACGTCAGCATGATGGGCCTCCTGCCACGTCACCCTTGTGGGTCTCACACTGCCACGTCAGCATTTGTGGGGCCCACATCTGCCACGTCATTTTTTAAAAAAAAATATGAATATATCTAATGCAACACTTCAAAGAGCAAACGCAACACTACTGGTATCTAATGCAACGTTTTTTGCCACGTCAGCAAATTCCACGTCATCAAAGGTGGGCCCCACTTTTGCCACGTCAGCAAATGTGGGTCCCACATGTGCCACGTCAGCAAATGGCACGTCAGCACATGTGGGTCCCACTCCTGCCACGTCATCATTTATAAAAATAAAAAATTATCTAACGCAACGCCATCAGTTAGTGTTGCATAATGTGAAACACTGTGGGTAATACGCAACGCTAATCTATATCTAACGCAACACCAATTCAGCTCAGTTGCAAAAGACCCAAAACTTCTATCTAATGAAACGCTTTCTGTGCAACGCTTTGTAAAAAGGGTTGCGTATGCTCACTTATGGCGTAGTGTCAAGATCTATATCTTTCCTAACTCAAAATTTCTTTCTACAGTTATAATTGCTTACATTGTAAATCTTTTGAAATCACAACTGTATATCATTCTATCTCTATTGCTCATATTCTGTTATGCAGGTTCATCTAAATGGAGTTTTGTATTCTCTCATGTTTAGTCATAAGGTTGTAAACCCAACAACTTTTATCCCAGACTAGAGTCAAACTCAAACACATTCTGACTTACCCCCTAAAAGGAAGTTACCTATCAGACTAAAGGTCACCAGGGAGTAACTGCACTTGATGTAGAAAATAATTAAGAATGTGTGGGATATTCAGTTGGAGAGTCACTACCTTATACACTATCCAAAATATTTCATATGCACAATGTGAGAATGCACACACTAAGGATGAATTGACGGAAACCTATAATCCAACCATTTGACGGTTGGGATTATAAGTTAAAGGTTCTTTAATGAACCAAGTGTCTTCACAGACATTAGAAGGGAATCTTGATCTCAATGCTAAATTTACAGATCATTGTTTACCTTCTCAGAATTCAAATCTGAAAACCCTAAAAAGGGAAAACTAGCAACTTGTAGATTATGACTCAGATTTGTCTGACGAGTCTAACGAGGATTTGGGATTTGCGAACTCCCATTGCACCACCACTGACCTCTCTTGAAGGGGCTAGGGTGATTTTTCCTTACAGGTACACTAATGGATGTTGGAGCTATGAGTGATATGAGTGATACACTAGTGAGCAAGAGTGTAAACACGGAGAGATGTGAGACACTCAACACAAATGAGTGGAGAGAAGAGTGAAACACTTGTGAGGTACACTAAACATTATTACACACTCACAGTGAGGAAGAAAACGAAACTTCCTTTCTAACAAAGAACTCTATAATTGGTACAACTACTTTGTCAACTAGTTGATTGGAGGATTCCTCAACTAAGGGGGAGAAGAAAAGGGGTACAATAAAAAAGAGAGTAGGTTAGAAAGGGGGAGCATTTACAGACTGTGCTTTAGAAAAGAAGCAAGTCAAGTTACTAAGGGGGAGCCTTAGATGGAGAAGTAAGGGGAGATTCAGTTGAGAAGAAAGGGGAGATATAAGGAGAAGTTTACATCACAATACTATTCTATTAGTCTTTCAATGTACTATGTATAAAGGGTGCAGGAGTAGTAGATTTCCTAGAAGTTTTAGAAATGGTATTGATTCACCATTTTCTACATAGTATGAACAGTTGTTTTTCTTTAGTGAGAAAAGCTGTGTCAGAGAAGGGAAGTGATTGTAAATCAAGAACTATTGATAATCACCAATGTAAGATGTGAAGGATTATCAGGCAGAGATATGAAGAATCAGAAATGAAGATGAGTTTATCTATTGAAGATCAGTTCAGTGCTAGAGGAACAATCATCTATCATTTCATCAACTAAGGATTCTGGAATTGTTAAATTCAAACCAGAGAAATTTTTTAATGTACTATTTTCTAAGCTCTTAAATGCTTAATCTTTTTCTTGTTTAAGTGAGTTAGTTGAGTTATCCTCTAGGTATTTGCTTGTTATCGTCTAACAAACAAATAGGGGGAGATTGAAAGGCATATGATGTAGCCTATTTGTATTTCAAGGATACAACTCAACTTAAACAAGATTGTAGTAGTAAATAGTATATAGACTGTCACAAGGAATCTCAGATTGTATTATCTGTCAAAAGAAAAAGATGAAAGTCAATCTATAGTTTTGATGTTTTACACTGGAAGACGATTCAGTTATCTGATCAAGCCTCAGTATAGCATTGAAGCAAATGGATTCATTTACAGTGACAGAGATTTTTCGAGTGACAGATTGTAAATCAGTCAGAGTACAGAAGAGTTCAAGAAAATTGAGAGGAGAAATAAACCACAACTTAAAGTCAGAAATGAAGAAACATCATTGAAGTTAGTCGTTCATGAACCAGACAGTACATCGAACGTCAACATAAAGTCAATGATAATTCTTTATTATTTTCAGTGGTTTGTGTGAGTTAATTTAATTATTTATTGATTTAATTAAATTCACTTATAATTGATAGAAATCATTTAGTTGATTTAATTAATAAATTAATCGTAAAAGAATTAATTTATTTATTAAATTAATTATTGTATCAATTAAATATGAATTAGTTAATCATTAAATGATTTAAATAACTCAATATGACTTAAAAGAAGGATGTGACAAAGCTGCCAGATTAAGTCATATTGGCAGATATTAAATCTAAGTCTTTGGATAAGTTATGTCATATTGAAAGAAGACAAGAGATTTAAGTCATACTGAACAGGAGATCAAGATTAGGTCATACCGAGAGATTCTAAGTTTTGTCTTGATACAGTTTAAGTCATACCGAGATTCTGAGTTATGTCTTAATACAGTTTAAGTCATACCGAGATTCTCAGTTATGTCTTGATGGACATTAGGTCATACCGACTACCATCAGTTTATGTCTTGATCAAGTTTAGGTCATACCGATCAACAAAAGATCTACATCAGAAACATACTTGTTTGTTTTGTTATAAAAGGCAGCACTTGGACAGGAAACGAAGACACACACGGGACAAAACATAACATTACATACAAAACACCCAGCAGCCTTATCTCTCTCAAACAAAGCTCAAGAACACAAGAGTTGATAAATTTCTAGAAAATCAAGTTCATCTCCTTTGTAATATTTTATCCGGTGGAACTTGTTTATTTGTGATTCTTGTACTACTAGCGAATTAAGTTTCCTAGTTCTTATCTTGATTTTTATTAACTAAATTAGAAAAGTTCATGTCGAATTTTCTAATTATTTTTTATCAACTTGATAATTAATCTGTACTGAAATTGTAACACTCATCAAGTTAATATATTGTTATATTCAACTTGAAATTTGTTTCAATTTATTCCGCACAAATTTGTCTAAACTAAATTTTATTTAACGGACAAATTTTGATAAATTAGTATAGATTGTATTCAACCCCCCTTTCTACAATCTTATCAGACCTAACAATTTCAGTTCGGTATTCGATTAAACAAACCGAATGCTCAATCCTAAATATTAGCTTCAACATGTGACAAGGCTTCACAATGATTATATATAGATGTACACATGGATGATAATTTGTCCCGATTCGTTCCGATCTGATTGAATCTTACTGGACTCAAATTTTTGTATTTTTATACGGATTTGGGTTGTTTTCTGGTCGAACCGAACCAGATCCCAACTCAAAAATCGAACCAAACCCGCAACTGATCTGAAACCTGTATATAGTCTGCATATAAAAATTTTAAAATTATTAATACTTTAATATCCTAATTTGATTTCATAAACGCATACCATATCATTTTGTAATACTCATTCAACTTGAAGTCTATAAGTACTATTAGTTTTTGTTAATGTACCATTGCAGTACTATTGTTCTGATGGTTATTCGTTCGAATTGAAATGAGAATTTTTGCTATTTTGAAATGGGATTGTCTGACATTTAATCGGCTGAATTGTTTAGTTGGTAAATAATTGTTTATATAAATTATGACCAAATTAAGATCTAAACTGAACTCAAATCAAACGGATCGATTTTAGATATCGACATTCAGATTTTAAAATGGGGTCCAGGTCCAACATATTTGCTTTGTTCCGCATATAATTGTTTATAAAATCCAAACCAACCAACTCGATCGTCTACCATCACTAGTTGGAAGACAACATTTATACTTCATAGATGAATAATATATCAGTGCTTGCATTAAATTATTTCAATTATCTTGGTAAGACATTTCAATAAATGTAGGACATTCATCATTTTTTAGATTTTTTTTTAATATACAAGTAGGATTCAGAATGTAAATATTAATTTTCCTAAAAAATCATGAATCGTGTGCATGCGAAAATGACATTGTCTAAAATTATCAAAAGAATATCGTTTTTTCTTGCAAATTGTGCGAAACTAGTAAATTTTTTGAAGGTTACCATTTATTTTCAACAAGTAAGCGATTATCAGTTTTAAAGAATAGATTGTGTACAAATTAATCTGAACCGAAACCGAGATAAGTTCACAGTTGTAGTTTGATTTTTATAAAAACAGTAGATTGTTGGGTTGGTTTTGATTTGATTTTAATCCAAATCGCTTCCACTCCCACTACATATATATTATATTATCTTTATATTTTCACATATATTAATCTTATCTTATTATATATTGCAATTATATTAGTAATATCTTTCTTATCATATCAAATATTCAAATATTCAAATATTACTTGACTCAATCTTCCTCATTTTGTACTTCTTTTGAAAATTTAAAAAGGATTGGCGAAATTTGAAAGAGAAATCAAATATTAAGTCTCTAACCAACTGAGATTTTTATATTACTATTTACGTATGGTATTATTACAAAATTGATAGTTAGGTCATCAAACATTGATTTTTGTCATATAAAGAATTAAATAATTTTATTACATGAAATTGTAATTTTCTTATTTATTATATGTATCGAAAAAAAATGAAATTTTGAATATGAGAAGTATTGCATATTGTTTTACAATTTTATTATTGAAATTAAGATAAGGTTCTAAATTGAAAAAATCACTATACCGAACCTAAAAAAACCAAATCACTTATTTGGCTTTAGAAATTTTTGGTTTACGAATTGGCCGGGTTGGAATCGAGTTTTAACAATCGTCATTAGCATATGACGGTTTGACTCTAATTTGACTTCCAATCCAAATCGAACCCTAATTATCCCTCGTGCATCAAAAAATTCAATTTAAAAAAAGGCAAAATTTTTAAATTTAAACAACATTAAATAATTTAGGTCGTAAGATTTTACCATCATTATAAATGGTAATCAAAGTATTCAATTTTATGTAGCATATTTATTTTTTATTCATTTTTTAGTAATAGAATTGTAAGAGATAAATCTTAAAAAAATGTAGGAGACAATGGTTATACGTAAATGGATAATCTAAAAATAATGACAATATTTCTTAAAACTATATTGTAACTAAATGTAAACGTATAATTTATAAAATGCGCACAATATACTAACACACGATAAATTATTACATGTGTATTTAATAATTTTATCACAAAGAATAAATATTTCATAATAATATTTATATAAAAAAAAATTGCAGCAACAAGACCGCCCGTGCATGATAAAGAATATTATGTTTTCCTAGATGTCGTAGTACAGCAAGTCCAAACCCTAATACGTGAATGTAGTACTACTATAAATAGTCTCATTACACGTAAAAAAAATTTGAAACGCATTGCATCGGCTAGGGCTGCTAGGTTAAAAGAGGAGAGAACAGAGTAGGGATGCGATCAATGATGATGGAGATGTGTGGCCAATCTTGTATACTTGAACATGCAGACATAGGTTTCCAGTTTCGACCTTCGGGAAGAGAGATTTGTGAGTTTTTTCTCAAGCTTAGGATTCAGGGGAAAGAGCTGCCCTGTACCCATATGATAGCCAACAGAAATCTGTATGAAGATCATTCCACTCCTTGGGAGATTTTAAAAAGCGACGATTCTTGCTGGTCTTTGTCAACAGAGTCATCAAGCACCGAGAGTAAAAAAACCAAGAAGGTAATGTATGTGTTTACCATGTTGAAAAAGAAGGGAGAACGTGTATTACGCAAAGCTGGTTGTGGTACTTGGACTGGCCAGAATAAAAAAGCGGTGAAGAACGAGGAAGGGCGTCTTATTGGATACGACAGGCTCCTTACGTTTAAAGTTGAAGATGATAAAAAGAAGAACGATGGTCATGGAAACTGGACTATGCACGAATATAGTTTGCACTCGAATGACTACAACTACGCTATTTGCAAGATTACGAAAGAGGAGAATATCCGTGAGAAACTTGTTGGACCAGATGTGGTACTCCAGGCATATCCTCACCACCAACACATGTCCAACCAGGCAGAACCACTATTGGACCAAGAATGGATGTCTTACACGGAGACACTCATGAACACATATTTGGAACCACAAGAGGAAGAAGAAGAAAGGGAGGCCTGTAATAATAATATTGATCCCCTGGAAGTGCAAGAGATTTTTGACGAAAACGTGTTTAACAAAGTTGGAGAACCACAAGGAGAACCACAGGACCCACTATTGGATCAAGAATGGAGCTCTTTTACGGAGACGCTGAACATGATGTTGGAACCACCAGAAGAAGAAGAAAGGGAGGCATGTGATCAAATTGATGCTCTGGCATTGAAAGAGCTTTCCGATGTAAACATCTTTAACAAACTTGCAGAACCCGAAAGAAACGAGGACCTGGAGCAACAAGTATTACTTGTAGAGCAGGAGGAGCAACAAGTATTACTAATAGAGCAGGGGGAACGACCAGTATTACCTGTGGAGTAGGAGCAACAACTGGTATCTGTGGAGCAGGAAGAACAGAGGCAAGAAAGAGAAAGAATGGCTTGTATTACTCATCTGGCGACGAACTTCAATTATTATTATGCCCTGCAGCAACAACAGCTTGAAGGAGGTGAAATCAATTCCCTGGGAAAGAGAAAGAATCGTAGTTATCTTGAGGACGAGCTCTCCAACAGCAAGAAGCAACAACTGACATTTTTCTCCAGCCTTTACTAGATTGTGTCGTTTAGATTCCTAAACTTTCTTTTATCTTTTATTTTTCTCAATGTCATGAAAGGAGTAGCTTAGTGTTTTGCTTCATTTAGTTATTGTATCTATAATGAAAGAGCGTTTCAATGTGTACCGTTTTGATGAGGTTACGTACCTCGTGCAATTGCAATAAATGGTGTTCTTTCTTCAATATTGTAGTTCGGAATTTGTTCAATGTGAGCGTTAATTAGCTAGGCTTAAGTGTTGTGTTTAGAATACATTAATTACTTACAGTTAGTTTGTTTTTGTTGATAAAATGTGGTTGCATGTAATCCGATTTATGAATGTGTAATTGTCTGTTGAGTCGTAGTCCATGCAGGTCATCTATTATTAATCATAGTGAAGTTTTAAATTTGTAGGTTTAGTTAGTTTATGCCTAAGTTCTCTGAGGAATGATAACCTAATAGATGCGTGATGTACATTAGACTATCTGATGTCCCAGAGACACCGAGATTTTAGCAAATGGAAGCATATATTGAGACCTCAGCAGTCCGCCCTGCATTAAGCGCGAATGCCTTAGAACTATATAACATCAGTGTCTCACAGGAAATTCTGTATGGCAGACTTGCAGAGACTGTAGTACTCCATATATAGTAAGATGTTGCCGAGATTTGACAGTCATATTTGTATGTCTCACGTGTAACAAATCTTCCACTACTGTGTCTAGAAGTGACAGGCTCTGTCTACTTTAAAGACGCAATTAAGCTCTTGACAGAAATAAATCCTAGCCAATACTGTTAGTGCAAAATGAACCCCTTCGATGTCTTGTATCAGTGAAGAAGACTAACTGACATGAATCATCTATGTTAGCTGTCAGCTGTCAGCATTGCTCTAATTCATGACACCTGTCACCTACACCCCTGTCAAGAGCTGGTGGTAATGTTGGTAAGTTTAAAGATGTTGCCAAAATCAACACATGGTAAAAACTCTTTTTTTCTTCAACACACGTTTTCAAAAAACTCTTGTAGCTGAGGCAAGCTTTGAGACCTCAGCCGTAATCACTATTGCAACCTCTCAGCTAGAAGTGATAGTTCATCAGATATGGAAGGTAGGTCCACTTGATCAGTTGGCTTCACCGTAGAACTTATTTGTTATTGCACCCTAAATCCATGAATAAATAATTTTGCAACCCATAACCCGGCGACCGGAATATAAGGGATCAAGAGAGGAAGTGATTAGAAGAAAGTTATTAATGCATGGCGTAAAAGCCAGTATATTCATCTGTACTGACTAGAGCTTGAGCTCAAAATGCCAAATAATTCATGAAAATTTCACATATTTCCTAGGTAGTGGCAGCCTAGCTAGCTAGTGATTCATATTCATCTGTTTCCGTCTTTAATGTTTACTCTTTAATGGTTAAACAAATATTATTGTCAACGATCATCAATATAACTTCAATTGCTATTTGCTAATTAATAAATAACCATTAGTGCTAGTTGTTAGCTATGCGGGTAATAATTATTTGGAACATATTTTTATTAAAAAACTAAACAAAACGATAGGTTTGGATTGACTAAAAATGCATGATATCCATTATCCTGTAGGCCGTAGAGTATATTGTATGTTTCATTTTGCAAATTTTAAATATTAAAAGTTAACCTTTCTTCATGTTCAAATATTAAGATATTTTACTTAGAAGGACCTAATAATTCTTTTCCTAATGGGCCTCTCGAATCTCAAGACCGGCCATGTCTATAGTTGGGAAAAGAAAGCAGTATTGAACGGAAATTTCTTACCGTCTAGAGAATGTGTGGCACTTGTGAAAATGAAGAAGAAAAAGTTTGTGTCACCTGTCATGATAGCAGTGGACTATAGAGCTTCTTGTTAGAAGGGAGACCATGCACATGAATACTACGTCTCAGGAATGTCATAGACTTAAAGTATGGAGTATTATTAGGCCTAATTGGCTGAGTATTTGGTTACTCGGTAACCAAATTGAAATATATTTCGATTATCGAATATCGAATTAGGACAAAAATCGTAAACGAATTGTGAATCGAAATAATTTCCGTTATAAACGAACTAAAATAATTATTTCGGTTAAAACCAATTATTGAATTACATAATTTAATTAGAAAAAAAAATTAGATTTCAATATTGAAAAAAAGGGTTAAATATCAAGTACATGACTGATTGCATCCAGATATATTAAGTTGATCACTCTTTACAATTTTGATTCAAGTTACTCATCAATTTCTTATTTTTATTCAAAACATTAATGTCAACTATTTTTCATGTCAAAACATTTTTCATCCATAACTCCGTTATCTATGAGTTGGCGATGAAATGGCGTGGATGCGAACTAGTTTGCTGAGTTGGAAACTTGAATTCAAAAACAAAAATGGAATATAAAAACCTAATAAACTCATAGTGTTATGTCAAAATGTTGTTTAACGAATCATAAGGCTTTCGAATTTCTTCATCTTCTCATGCTTTGGCTTCAACGAATTGGAGTGATTTTTAGAAATCATAAAATAATAGAAGAAAACTTATATGAACCCTAGTTTTGAAAACTTCTCAATCAATCAATTGACTACATTTTTGTTGGATCAAACATAGGATTTTGGAAATTTTATCAACTTTGGATGATATAAATACAAGAAATTGAAGTAATCTTCAAAAATTAATACAAAATCGAAGATTAGTGAATGAATCCTAACTTTATATGATATTATATATACATAAGATGTATATATATATTTATTACTTCCACATCATTGTTGTTGAATGGCCATATCAGAATGTTGACCGTTTAAAATAGTTGACTTTAATATTTTCAACAAAAATAAGAAGTTAATGAATAACTTGAGTCAAAATTGTAAAGAGTGATCAACTTGATATATTTGTACCCAATCAATCATGTACTTGATATTTAATCCGCTTGAAACTTTATAAACAAAGATCATAATAAATTACAATACAACTACACACATGCAATTTAACACCAATGTACACAAGATTTGGTTCTTAATATAATAAACATAAAGTGTTGGAAATGAAGTTTTTTAACAAAATATTGGATACTTGAATTGCAATACTCAAGGCCAACAAAGATAATGCTACAGAACTCATGTAACTAGCAACAATAGCATCACACGACAACAAAACAATTTCAGCAACTAGGTTAGGCAAGCCAAGCCTTAGCAAGTCAACATTGGAACCTTTTTGTGTTGAAATTGATAGATGGAGCCCAAAAAGTTAATAAACGAAGCCGAGAATTGGACGAAAGGTGGAGTGTAGAAATTAAAAAGTTACTAAGTTGGAAACGGTGGAATAATAACTGAACCAAAAAAAAAAATCTAAGGTTACTAGATGATATATCATATATCTTTGTACTATATTATAATAGCCGAGACATTGAAAATTTGGTCTTCATTAGGTACGACACTTTATGTTTTTACCTAATTACCCTCACACAATTTTTTATAGTTATTTAAGTATCCTTATTTAATAATTCATAGTATTACTTAATTACTCTTACTTAATTATTTATAATTCTTAATAACTAATCAATTTTCTTTTTCATGTAAAACATGTTACCTTTAATAACTATTCATTTTTTTAAAATTTTAAATAGTAATAAATAACCGAGTACTTTTTTCAGCTAAAACGTTATCATCTTCTCTATATTTTATAAATAAATTCCTCATTTTTCTAAAAATATAACGGTCAACATATATGTAACTATTATCAAATCATATCATTTAAAAAATTAAACCTACAAAATTAATGTCTTAAAAAAATTAATTCAAATAAGAGGAAAAAAAATTCGTGCATCGCATAGATTTTAAGCTAGTTATGTACCATATGTATTTATTTTATTTTATATATTTCTAGTAATTCGATTATTTCGGTAAAGAACCCGATATAATCAAAAAACCGAATCACAACAAATCTTGTAACTGAATTAAAACCGAAATATTTAACCGAACTATTTTGGTTATTTCAGGTCGGTATTCGATTAAACAAACCGAATGCTCAATCCTAAATATTATCTTCAACATGTGACAAGGCTTCACATGCACTGATTATATATAGCTGTACACATGGATGATAATTTGTCCCGATTCGTTCCGATCTGATTAAGTCTTACTGGACTCAAAGTTTTGTATTTTTATACGGATTTGGGTTGTCTCCTGGCCGAACTGAACCAGATCCCAACTCAAAAATCGAACCAAACCCATAACTGATCCGAAACCTGTATATAGTGTACATATAAAAATTTTAAAATTATTAATACTTTAATATCCTAATTTGATTGGGGTGGTGGTGTAGCTCATGTGGTAAATGAGGACTATGCCTTGTCGAACCACCAAGGTCCGATTCTCCACTAAAATAATAGAATCATTGTGGCAAAAAAAAATCCTAATTTGATTTCATAAACGTATACCATATCATTTTGTAATACTCATTCAACTTGAAGTCTATAAGTACTATTAGTTTTTGTTATTGTACCATTGCAGTACTATTGTTCTGATGGTTATTCGTTCGAATTGAAATGAGAATTTTTGCTACTTTGAAATGGGATTGTCTGACATTTAATCGGCTGAATTGTTTAGTTGATAAATAATTGTTTATATAAATTATGACCAAATTAAGACCTAAAACGAACTCAAATCCAACAAATCAATTTAGATATCGGCATTCAGATTTTAAAATGGGGTCCAGGTCCACCATATTTGCTTTGTTCCGCATCTAATTGTTTATAAAATCCAAACCAACCAACTCGTCTACCATCACTAGTTGGAAGACAACATTTATATTTCATGCAAGGTAGATGAATAATATATCGATGCTTGCATTAAATTATTTCAATTATCTTGGTAAGACATTTCAATAAATGTAGGACATTCATCATTTTTGAGATTTTTTTTAATATACAAGTAGGATTCAGAATGTAAATATTAATTTTCCCGAAAAATCATGAATCGTGGGCATGCGAAAATGACATTGTCCAAAATTATCAAAAGAATATCATTTTTTTCTTGCAAATTGCGCGAAACTAGTAAATTTCTTGCAGGTTACCATTTATTTTCAACAAATAAGCGATTATCTGTTTTAACAAATAGAACGTGTACAAATCAATTTGAACCAAAACCGAGATAAGTTCACAGTTGTAATTTGATTTTTTATAAAAACCGTAGATTGTTGGGTTGGTTTTGATTTGATTTTAATCCAAATCGCTTCCACTCCCACTACATATATATTATATTATCTTTATATTTTCACATATATTAATCTTATCTTATTATTATGTATTACAATTATATTAGTAATATCTCTCTTTTTTTTTCTTTTTTTTTTTTGCTAAATGATTTATATATATAAAGGCAAAGAAAAAGGGATTAACCCATGCTCCACAGTCAAGGCTTGGAGAGAGCCGTCTAGAAACAAACTAACTTAACAGCTAGAAAGCAAAAGAAAGAAGAAAAGAGGTCAACCCCAAAACAAAACTGAAACAAATCAAATCAAAATCCACCTATAAAAATCTAAGTTTGCATGTTTTTGGAACCAACTAGAATTTAAGAGCTTGGTCTTCAAATCCACCATGATGGTAGCAATCAGCTGCCTTGGGAGAAGGCTTCCCTTATTATGCAAACGAGCATTACGCTCCCTCCATAAGTGATGAGCAAAAATCTGCGCTGCTAGCAAAAGGACAACCCTATGAACATGGTCAATGTGTAATCCCCAAGCAGAAATCAATTCTAACCAGTTTTCCCCCTCAATGGTGACACCTAAGACACCAGCAATCTTGGTGAGGATGAAGTTGCCATATGGACAGGTGACAAATAAGTGAGAAGCATTTTCAAGCCCTCCCACACATAACAAGCAATGCGATTGCACATCCAACCCAAAAGAGAGAAGTCTTTGAGCAGTGGGAAGACGACCCAAGCAAAGAAGCCATTCATGATGAGCAAAACGTTGAATTTTAAGGCGGTGCCAAACAAGGTCAGACCAAGGAACCTGAGAAAAAATACTTCGAGTAGAATTCCAAATATCCCAAATTTTAATCTTTTTTAGAGGAATAGAGCCCCAGCAAATAACATCAATGTTATCAAGATTAAAATTCGGGAAGGAAAAGTTTTGAAGCCAAGAAGTTAATCCAGGATCTATATGGTGTATTCTAGCAGAAGGCCGTGGCAATACCCAATCACCTGTTCGAATTAAGCAACTAACAGAAGCATCATGAGAAAAGCCAGATTGAGCAATGATAACGTCTGTATTAGACATAGCCAAGCAGGTAGAATTCCACCACGGGTCAAACCAAAGAGATGTACCTTGGCCGCTTCCCAGCTTGTAAGTAAGAAATTGTCTAGCCAAAGTTCTAAGTTTAAGCACATTCCTGAGAATCCAAGAGCAATCTGAAGGCATTTGCATCGTCCAGAAGTGTTGTCTTTTAAGTGTAGTAGTGTTAACCCAGGTAGACCACAGAGCAGGTCTTTTGGAAACAATCTTACATAGGTGGTGCAGAATTTGAGATCTGTTCCAATCCTCCGTATTTTTAAGACCTAAACCCCCCTCGTGAACCGGGCTACACAATTTCTTCCAGCTGACTTTAGCTCCCCCTTTCGAGTTTACATCCCCCTTCCAAAGAAACCTAGTGAATAACGATTGTAACCTCTTGTGAACCGAAACAGGGAGAATAAAGTGGTTTGTCCAGAACGCTTGGATAGCAAATAAGACGGCACGAATCAGTTGAACACGACCTGCCAAAGAGAGTAGCAAAGACGTCCAACATGATACCCTAGCAGAAATTCTGTCAAGTAGTGGAATGCAGTCATTATGACTTAACCTGGAAGATATTAATGGGACTCCCAAAAATCTGACAGGAAGCTCCCCGTGAGTAATTCCAAACATAGAATCAAACCATTGAATGAAATTAGCATCACAATTTCCGAAAAACACAGTGCTTTTGGCCAAGCTTGGAGAAAGACCACTAAACTTTGAGAATTTAGATATGCAGTTCATAAGATGAGAGACCGAAGGTTGATCACCTTTCGAAAATAAAAGAACATCATCAGCATAAAAAAGATGTGTAAGTTTGAGATCCTTACACTTCCAGTGGTAGGTGAAACCACTTGATACTTTAGCTAACATAGCAGACAAGACATTCATTGCTATTGAAAACAAGTAGGGAGAAATGGGATCCCCTTGGCAAAGACCTTTCTTCCCATTAAAAGAACCACACAAAGAACCATTAACCTTAACCGAGTAGGTTGGAGTTGAGATGCACATATAAATCCACTTTATGAACATATCCGGAAAATTGTGATTTTTAAGAGCTGCCATAACAAATTCCCAATTGATCGAGTCAAAGGCTTTATGAAGATCCAGTTTCAAAGCACATTTTGGAGCACCATTATCCCTATGGTACCCTCGAAATAATTCTTGAGCCATCAAGATATTATCAGATATGGTACGGCCAGGAACAAAGGCAGATTGCGAAACATTTATGATAGAAGGCATGACCATTTTTATATGACCCGCAAGGATTTTAGCAATACATTTATACGGAATAGTGCACAGAGATATTGGTCTGAAGTCTTTCATAGAAGAAGGATTTGTGACTTTCGGGATTAAAGCAATGGTTGTGGCATTCATTGATTTGTGCATGGACGCTGTAAGAAAAAACTCCTTGACAGCTTTGCAGAAATCTACTCCTACAATGTTCCAAGCAGCCAAGAAAAATTCTACGGTGAAACCGTTTGGACCCGGAGCCTTATTCTTGCCCATAGCTTTTAAAGTCCTCAAAATAAGATCATCTGTAACTGGTGCCTCCAGTAACAGATCTTGAGCCGAAGAAATACTTTCACAAGACAGATCCTCAAAGTTACAAGTATCAAGATGTCGAGAAGCACCTAGAGTGTTTGAAAAATAATGAACAGCCACTTCAGATATTTTTTTGTGACCTGAGACAAGAAGTCCCGCACTGTCCTCAATAGCCATGATCTTATTTGTGTTCCAATTTGACTTTGTTTGATTGAAGATAAATCTGTTATTGCCATCGCCCACTGTTAGCCACTTAATTCTTGATTTTTGGTGAAGAAAATGTTCCTCTTCAATGAGAGCATTCTGAAGTTTGTGAGAAGCTTGAATTTCCATTTGCACTAGAGTTGGGTTATCACAGTCACAGGTAAGATTATCCTGCACCTCTGTGAGAGCAACACGCGCAAGAGAAACATTATTATGGACGTTTCCGTGAGATTTGTTGAGGCTAAGCAGGGCTCTCTGAACATCTTTCAATTTCTGATTTAAGATCGCCATTGGATCACCATACCATTGGCTCGACCAGGACGTGAGGACCGTGTCAGCAAAACCCTCCACTCCTGTCAGATAATTGTGAAATTGAAAAGCTTTCTTAATTTTCTCCATTTGCAAAGGAATCGAACAAAGTAATGGACAATGATCCATTATGCCCTTGTTTTTGACCATGACAAAAGCTTCAGAATGCAGAATGCAGGGTAAACCAATCTTTATTGGCCAACATACGATCCAATCGCATATGAATTAGAGAAGATCTCTTATTATTCCAAGTGTAGAGAGAACCCACCGTTCTAATGTTCCCCAGGCCAGAAGTGGAAACACAGTCTGAGAAAGCCTGCATATCAGTAGTCCAGTGCTGGCGCCCCCCTCTAACCTCATTTAACGATAAAACATAGTTGAAGTCGCCATTGACACACCAAGGCATTGTAATATTCTGACTCATGCTTTCAATCTCCTTCCAAAGAGAAACACGTTGATGAGGCTTGTTCAAAGCATACACAAAAGTAACACAAAATGTGACTTGAGTTTCCAAGTAGGTGACAAAACATGTAATTTACTGAGCTGATTTAGAGTGTACAAGGACAGACCAGATTTTCAGATCCCACCCCACCCAGACACGACCATAATCATGATTTTCATAGTTGAAGATCCAATTCCAGTTTTTGTTTATGCATCGAGATATAAGAACAGAATTCTGCACTCGAACTTTAGTTTCAACTAAACCCATAAGAGAAACATTATTGACAGAAATAAAGTTTGTTACTTCCTTTTGATGAGGACTTTTATTCAGACCTCTCACATTCCAAACAGAAAAATTTATTACAGACGTTTGGGGTTTGTTGGTAATGATGCCAACCTAGAGCTTTTTCTGTGCAAGACCTGGGTGAAACCATCTTCGTCCACATTTGATTTGCCATGTGAATTGGATGGTTTGGGAATGTTAAGGACCACCTCCAGGAGATTAGATTTTACAGGTGATTTACCATTCTTTCTCTTCTTGCCTGGAGAGTTCTGAAATTGTATAAGTTGATCCTCTGAGATAGTCGACAAAGCTGCAAACCCATTATCCATAGTAATTGGCATAACCTCATTCGCCCCAAGGTTCTCATCGAATCTCATATTTTCATAATCATTACATTGAGGTGGTGAGCCTGTTGGTAGTCTATCAAATTCATCTAAATCATTTCCATTTTCGATTTCCTTTAAAATCTGATCCTCATCCATGACAACTTTGCAACCACAGAACTCACCTACCACGTATGGCACCATTTCCAAATTCTTTAGATACTCTGCCTTGAGATTAGGGGATTTATTTGATACTCTGCCTTGAGATTAGGGGATTTTTTAGATACTCTGCCTTGAGATACTCTTCCTCATTTTGTACTTGTTTTAAAAATTGTTTAAGATTTTTATATTATTATTTACGTATGGTATTATTACAAAATTGATAGTTATGTAGGTCAACAAACATTGATTTTTGTCATATAAAGAATCTTACCGATTCGTTCCGATCTGATTGAATCTTACTGGACTGAAATTTTTGTATTTTTATACGGATTTGGGTTGTTTTCTGGTCGAACCGAACCAGATCCCAACTCAAAAATCGAACCAAACCCGTAACTGATCTGAAACCTGTATATAGTCTGCATATAAAAATTTTAAAATTATTAATACTTTAATATCCTAATTATTTGATTTCATAAACGTATACCATATCATTTTGTAATACTCATTCAACTTGAAGTCTATAAGTACTATTAGTTTTTGTTATTGTACCATTGCAGTACTATTGTTCCGATGGTTATTCGTTCGAATTGAAATGAGAATTTTTGCTATTTTGAAATGGGATTGTCTGACATTTAATCGGCTGAATTGTTTAGTTGGTAAATAATTATTTATATAAATTATGACCAAATTAAGACCTAAACTGAACTCAAATCAAACGGATCGATTTTAGATATCGACATTCAGATTTTAAAATGGGGTCCAGGTCCAACATATTTGCTTTGTTCCGCATATAATTGTTTATAAAATCCAAACCAACCAACTCGATCGTCTACCATCACTAGTTGGAAGACAACATTATATTTATACTTCATAGATGAATAATATATCAATGCTTGCATTAAATTATTTCAATTATCTTGGTAAGACATTTCAATAAATGTAGGACATTCATCATTTTTGAGATTTTTTTTTAATATACAAGTAGGATTCATAATGTAAATATTAATTTTCATAAAAAATCATGAATCGTGTGCATGCGAAAATGACATTGTCCAAAATTATCAAAAGAATATCGTTTTTTCTTGTAAATTGTGCGAAACTAGTAAATTTTTTTAAGGTTACCATTTATTTTCAACAAGTAAGCGATTATCAGTTTTAACGAATAGAACGTGTACAAATCAATCTGAACCGAAACCGAGATAAGTTCACAGTTGTAGTTTGACTTTTATAAAAACAGTAGATTGTTGGGTTGGTTTTGATTTGATTTTAATCCAAATCGCTTCCACTCCCACTACATATATATTATATTATCTTTATATTTTCACATATATTAATCTTATCTTATTAATATATATTGCAATTATATTAGTAATATCTTTCTTATCATATCAAATATTCAAATATTCAAATATTACTTGACTCAATCTTCCTCATTTTGTACTTCTTTTGAAAATTTAAAAAGGATTGGCGAAATTTGAAAGAGAAATCAAATATTAAGTCCTGAGATTTTTATATTACTATTTACGTATGGTATTATTACAAAATTGATAGTTAGGTCATCAAACATTGATTTTTGTCATATAAAGAATTAAATAATTTTATTACATGAAATTGTAATTTTCTTATTTATTATATGTATCGAAAAAAAATGAAATTTTGAATATGAGAAGTATTGCATATTGTTTTACAATTTTATTATTGAAATTAAGATAAGGTTGTAAATTGAAAAAATCACTATAGCGAACCTAAAAAAACCAAAAATCACTTATTTGGCTTTAGAAATTTTTGGTTTATGAATTGGCCGGGTTGAAATCGAGTTTTAACAATCGTCATTAGCATATGACGGTTTGTCTCTAATTTGACTTCCAATCCATCCAATCCAAATCGAACCCTAATTATCCCTCGTGCATCAATAAATTCAATTTTAAAAAAGGCAAAAATTTTAAATTTAAACAACATTAAATAATTTAGGTCGTAAGATTTTACCATCATTATAAATGGTAATCAAAGTATTCAATTTTATGTAGCATATTTATTTTTTATTCATTTTTTAGTAATAGAATTGAAAGAGATAAATCTTAAAAAAAATGTAGGAGACAATGGTTATACGAAAATGGATAATCTAAAAATAATGACAATATTTCTTAAAACTATATTGTAACTAAATGTAAACGTATAATTTATAAAATGTGCACAATATACTAAACACGATAAATTATTACATGTGTATTTAATAATTTTATCACAAAGAATAAATATTTCATAATAATATTTATATAAAAAAAAATTGCGGCAACAAGACCGCCCGTGCATGATAAAGAATATTATGTTTTCCTAGATGTCGTAGTACAGCAAGTCCAAACCCTAATACGTGAATGTAGTACTACTATAAATAGTCTCATTACACGTAAATTTTGAAACGCATTGCATCGGCTAGGGCTGCTAGGTTAAAAGAGGAGAGAACAGAGTAGGGATGCGATCAATGATGATGGAGATGTGTGGCCAATCTTGTATACTTGAACATGCAGACATAGGTTTCCAGTTTCGACCTTCGGGAAGAGAGATTTGTGAGTTTTTTCTCAAGCTTAGGATTCAGGGGAAAGAGCTGCCCTGTACCCATATGATAGCCAACAGAAATCTGTATGATGATCATTCCACTCCTTGGGAGATTTTAAAAAGCCACGATTCTTGCTGGTCTTTGTCAACAGAGTCATCAAACACCGAGAGTAAAAAAACCAAGAAGGTAATGTATGTGTTTACCATGTTGAAAAAGAAGGGAGAACGTGTATTACGCAAAGCTGGTTGTGGTACTTGGACTGGCCAGAATAAAAAAGCGGTGAAGAATGAGGAAGGGCGTCTTATTGGATACGACAGGCTGCTTACGTTTAAAGTTGAAGATGATAAAAAGAAGAACGATGATCATGGAAGCTGGACTATGCACGAATATAGTTTGCACCCGAACGACTACAACTACGCTATTTGCAAGATTACGAAAGAGGAGAATATCCGTGAGAAACTTGTTGGTCCAGATGTGGTACTCCAGGCATATCCTCACCACCAACACATGTCCAACCAGGCAGAACCACAGGCGGACCAAGAATGGAGGTCTTACACGGAGACACTCATGAACACATATTTGGAACCACAAGAGGAAGAAGAAGGAAGGGTGACCTGTAATAATATTGATCCCTTGGCAGTGCAAGAGATTTTTGACGAAAACGTGTTTAACAAAGTTGGAGAACCACAAGGAGAACCACCACTATTGGATCAAGAATGGAGCTCTTTCACGGAGACGCTGAACATGATGTTGGAACCACCAGAAGAAGAAGAGAGGGAGGCATGTGATCAAATTGATGCTCTGGCATTGAAAGAGCTTTCCAATGAAAACGTCTTTAAGAAACTCGCAGAACCAGAAAGAAAAGAGGACCAGGAGCAACAAGTATTACTTGTAGAGCAGGAGGAGCAACAAGTATTACTTGTAGAGCAGGAGGAGCAACAAGTATTACTTGTAGAGCAAGGGGAACGACCAGTTTTACCTGTGGAGCAGGAGCAACAACAATTATTATTTGTGGAGCACGAAGAACAGTGGCAAGAAAGAGAAAGAATGGCTTGTATTACTCATCTGGCGTCGAACTTCAATTATTATTATGCCCTGCAGCAACAACAGCTTGAAGGAGGTGAAATCAATTCCCTGGGGAAGAGAAAGAATCGTAGTTATCATGAGGACGAGCTCTCCAACAACAAGAAGCAACAACTGACATTTTTCTCCGGCCTTTACTAGATTGTGTCGTTTAGATACCTAAACTTTCTTTTATCTTTTTTATTTTTCTTATTGTCCTAAAAGGAGTAGCTTAGTGTTTTGCTTCATTTAATTATTGTATATATACATTAAAGAGCGTTTCAATGTGTTCTGTTTTTGTTAGTTAGTTACAGGGAAGAAACTAAGACGGGTACCAAGTTACATATACTACTGATTGTTTTATAGTTTTGGTCTATTATTGTCGGGCCTATTCTGAACCAGAAAACCTCGATTGTCGTGGCTTTTCTGCAAATTAATTTGAGTTGTTCAAGTAGTTATGAATCAACCTACATAGAATTTATGCATAACTAAATCACATACAATTCACTACATAGGAAATGGCATTTTGAAATGTTTTTTTCTCCATGTGGTCCTTCCTCTAACAATCTCTTCGTTCTTGGCATCACCTTTCGTTTGAAGAAGATGTGTATACTTTAACTGCATTCCATTTAAGGATCCCAGACTTTCATCGATTGTTCTGTTATCTTCATCAGGTTCAGAAAGTGCTTGAACGATATCTGAACTTCCGCATTCTTTTCTGTATTCTAATATAATATTAGACAGCTGGTACTCCTCCATGAACTCGTCGGCCATTGTCTGAAGAGTTAACAAAAAATTTCATTTTTGTTCTTTTAATTTTTAAAATTTATTACATTAAAATCACTTAATGTTGTTTATACCTCAAGCATCCATCCTACATACTTGACGTTGTTTACATGATGGTTCATGTCCAGGTCACTCCTCTTTGGCTGTAAATTTGGAAAACCATAATATCAGCTTAAATTTTCTTTGGCTGCATATCCAAAAACCTTTCCTGAAATGATCTTTAGTTTTATATGAACTGCTAATCCACTAATTGGTAGTACCTTTAGGCTTGAGGTGCCGTGTTTTGCAGTGTCATCTAACTTCTTTATCTTTTCAGGAGTGTCTTCCATGATTGCTTGCTTCTCGATGAACCATGGCGATATCTCCGCTCTCACTTCATCGGTCATTTTCGAGAGGCGCCTAGTTTTTTTGTTCGTCATTACCCATGTACTGTAAATCTCCAAACCATTACTTGACTGAAAGTGATGTATTAATTCTTTGAAAACAATAGTTTTAAGACAACACTCGTGGCCTGTGATCTAAGTTCCCAGTCTCGTCGCATCCCATTTTTCCCTGATGCTCCAACCCAGGTGTCAAGTTGTAAGACCTCTCCCCTGCACGAAAGATACATATACACTACTTGTTAAAGAACTCTTTTTCTAATCAAAATTTTATTAAACTAAAAAATGTATCAATTTTAAATTATTCGTACCATATCGGATAATGTTCCACTTGTAACTGCAATCTTGAGACAACCCACATGAGATCATTTCTTGCCATTCCATGAGTAGCACCAAATCCATCCCCCAACAGCCCAGACATCCAAACATGATTAAGTCCTGTTTCCTGCATATTTATCAGTCATCAACAGGAAGCGTTACATACACAATCACAATTTATATGTATAGGAACAAATCACACAATAACAGGAACTAGTTACTATGATCACTGTTCAAATGCAATTGAATTAAGTGCAGGAGTGGAATTAAACTAGCATAGTATTATTATTACCTGGAGAAGGTTAAGGATGCTCTCTAATGTTGCAGTTTTGTCAGGTCCAACTTCATAAGAACGAATAACCACCATCTGCCTGTATCTAACACCGTTATCTATAATGCACCCTTGACGATGAGGATCCTCAAACTGTTTTGTCGTAGGAATATTCTGACGTGTCTGTTTCACTTTCGTGTCCGAATTTTCAGTAACAGCAGAAGTTCTAATCTTTTTAACAGCAGATGTATTACCAGTTCCGCTGATTTCTATTTTTGGCAGTTTTAACTTGCTTAGGTGGTGACTATCTTTAGCTAAAGAGTAACAGATATTGTAGCAAGCAAGATAAGAGACAAAAGAAGAAGCCATTTTTTCTCTTACTGTAGAGAGAAAAGAATGGAAATGAGCTTGGTGTACTCCATTGTATTTATATGGAAATGAGCTTGGTGTACTCCATTGTATTTATATGTAGCATTAGTGACACGTCCAAGAAACAAAAAATGGAACTTTGTGTTTGATGCTTTGTCAAGCTGTTTTAGTTCTAATCGACATGCGATGAAGAAGACAAATTTTGGGTGCTTAACCTTAACAAAACCATATATGAATTAGCAACAATAAAAAACTAAATATATATTTATAGTTTTATGTAATGTTTGAGGCTTTCAGAATGTGTTCTTTGGACATTTGGTACCTACCTGAAAATTTTAAGTTTTCAGTAGCTATGAACAAACAAACAGGACACTGGTTATGGTGTATATCCACCTGGTTTTGGTTTTATGCTGTTTTTAAGCTTGTAAATTTGTTAAAACTACTACTGGTAAATCCATTAATTTGACATGAATCCAAGTTTATCCATAGAGTCGTAGATTGGAATCTACATGCTACACTCGAAAGTAAAAATTGTACCTTTAACTTTCCACAGGGTCGGCCATGAAGGACTTATTAGTCAATTTTTGGTAGCCTAACATCTGTTGGGAATTAATTTAAGTTTGTTTTATTTATTTATGTTTTGTAATATTTGATTTGATTTGGTCAAGAAATCATTGATTTGGTAGTTTGTTTTGGTCGTAAGTTGTTAGAGTAATTGCTAGGAGGTAGGAGGTTGATAAGGTAAGTGGTTAGGTTGTTTCCAAGATTATAGCCACTATGGGTGGAAAGTTTGTCTTTTTTTTCCTCTTATTTAATCTCATGTAATCGTTAGTTTTATTAAGAATAAAATGTAGTAGTTTTTGCTCTCTATATTTTCTCTATTATGTAATATCTATACGCTTATATACATCATTTGGTATCAGAGCTTGGGTCGTTGTATGCCTAAGTATCAATCCAAACACACAAAAGAAACCATGGAAATTTCTAAGGCAAAAGAAGGCTATGTGGGTTTAAGCTATCCAATGTTAACAAGAAGCAATTATACAACATGGTCCCTTAAGATGAAAGTGTTCATGAAGGCGCAAGGAGTTTGGGGTGCAATTGAGCAGAAGGATCCCAAGGCAGCAGTTGACGAGAGGACGGTGCAGGTAGCCCTTGCAGCAATATATCAAGGTGTGCCCGAGGAAATATTGTTGGCCATTGCTGAGAAAGAAACTGCTAAGGAGGCATGGGAAGCGGTTAAGACGATGTGTATGGGAGATGAACGAGTAAAGGAGGCAAAGGTGCAAACATTAAAGGGATAGTTTGAGTCTATGGTCATGAAGGAAACAGACCAGGTAGATGACTTTTGTATGAAGCTGAGCGGAATTGTAATGAACATACGGGTTCTTGGTGAAACTATGGAGGAGTCGAGTGTTGTAAGGAAGATTTTGAGAGCAGTCCCAGACAAGTTTCTTCAAATCGCCTCAAGCATCGAGCAATTTGGGGATATGAAGGTGATGACAGACGAAGAAGTGGTGGGTCGTCTCAAAGCTCAAGAGGAAAGGATGAAGGGTAGGTCCGAGATCGTAGGTGGCGCAGGTGGACAACTTCTCTTGGCATCTCAGAATCAAAGAGCTAGAGGTGGTTCTTTCCGTGACAAGAGTAGGATAAAGTGTTACAACTGTAACATCTTTGGACACTACGCCTCAGAATGCAATAAACCACCACGAGACAGGGGACAAAGACAAGAAGTGAATCTTGCACAGATCATTGATGATGAACCGGCATTGCTTTGACAGAATTAAGGCGGCCAGATGGGCAAAGCCAGATGGGCAAAGAATATGTGCCAAATGGGCAAATAAATGGTAACCAGACGGGTGAATAAAGTATTGCCAGACGGGCAAGTTTTAGTAGTGTCAGACGGACAAAACAAAAGCCACACGGGCTGATGAAAGTGATTGCCAGACGGGCAAAGAAGTTGCAAGCCAAACGGGTTTAGTTCATAGCCATACGGGCTAAGTTGAATGTCATATGGGCTATGTTAAGAATCTGCAAAAAAACAAGCTTAGATTAAGGGGAGATTGTTGGGAATTAATCTAAGTTTATTTTATTTATTTATATTTTGTAATATTTGATTTGATTTGGTCAAGAAGTCATTGGTTTGGTAGTTTGTTCTGGTCGTAAGTTGTTAGAGTAATTGTTAGGAGGTAGGAGGTTGATAAGGCAAGTGGTTAGGTTGTTTCCAAGATTATAGCCACTATGGGTGGAAAGTTGTCTTTTTTTTTCCTCTTATTTAATCTCATGTAATCGTTAGTTTTATTAAGAATAAAAGGTAGTAGTTTTTGCTCTCTATATTTTCTCTATTATGTAATATCTATACGCTTATATACATCAACATCTATGTAAATCGCATATTTTATTGTCCAGGGTCCTAAGCGCATTTCTTGTTCACTAATTGCCATGACCATCCCAGACTTTCCGCAGCATGTAAAAAGTATCTGGTGCCAAAAATATTGACTGCAAAGGCTACATGCCTAGATCAAACTAAAAAGAAAATCAAGTTGGTAATGTATTCTTCTTTCTGGTCCATTTCTAAGATATTTCTTAAAAGTTGGCTTCGTCCCTGCTATATATTATTATTGGTGGTTGATATATAATTACTTTTTATTCGTGTTGTCGCGCAGAGAATGTGGCCTCTGTTACAGTACATGATAATAACAATGTGTGTGCAGTAGAGGAACAAAACTCCACCACATGAGCTGTCAAAATAATGAGCTGTCAATGTAGGTTGTTAGTAACAGAATTCAGATAGCTCAATAGCTCGTGTATGTTGAGCTATAAATACTCTTCTCTTATCAGTGTGTAACTTGAACAATACTTTATCAATACAGTTTTATCTCTTTGTTCTGTACTTTTGCTATGTTCATCATTATTATGAATTGCTGCAACTCTGTATTTTGAGATGGTATCAGAGCGTAATACGATCTTGTAGATGAATCTACGTACATATTCCGCTGTTGTTTCATCTAGTCCAGCTACTCCAAATTCCACATCTACTCCTGTCCGTACATCAATGGCGTCGTCTTCAACCTCATCTGCAATTGATGTTCATCATCCGTTTTTCTTTCATAATGGAGACAATCCAGGTATGATGATTGTTTCTCAACCTCTTACTAATCAGAATTATCAGCAATGGAGTAGAGCTGTTCAATTAGCTTTATCTGCTAAACTAAAGCTAGGTTTTATTGATGGTAGTATTGTTAAACCTGCAAATACCTCTGAGATGTATCCTTTGTGGAAACGATGCAATGATATGGTAGTTTCGTGGTTGCTTAACTCAATTTCACCAGAAATACGTAATAGTGTGGTATATTTGTCTACTGGCAAAGCTATTTGGGATGATCTAGTGGTTAGATTTGCACAGAGCAATTTGCCTCGTATTTTTCAATTGAAGAAGGAGATCATGTCTCTCTCAAGAGGATCTATGTCTATCACATCTTATTTCACGAAATTTTGTACTTTACTCGATGAAATGGATGATCTATCACCAGTTCCTAAGTGTAGCTGTGTTACTACAAACTGTACTTGTGATTTTGCTGCAAAAATAGACATGTATGAGCAGATTCATAAGCTAAGTCAATTTCTGATGGGACTTAGTGATCAATTCACGAGTGTTCGTGGTCATTTACTCATGATGAAGCCCCTTCCAACTCTGAGTCAAGCATATTCTCTATTACTGCAAGAGGAAGTGCAGAGAGATTGCTCTCACAGTGTATCTGTTCCTGATAATGTTGCTATGAATGTTAAGTTCTCTAATCATAGACAATTGCCTGCAAATCATGTTTCTAACTCCAGAAAAGTCTATGGAGATACTACTTTGATCTGTGATTACTGTCATGCTCCTGGTCATACTAGAGATAAATGCTTTTGTCTACATGGATTTCCTGAGTGGCACAAGTTGTATGGTCATCCCAAGCCTAAACCTAGGCCTCAAAACAGTGCTAATCCTCGATTTTCTTCTACTTATCCTACTAAAAAGGCTGCTCAGGTTACTACTGTTGGTACTTCTAATCTGCCTGATACACCATCTGTGGTGAATGATTCTGGAATTGTGAATGCTACTACTTCTTTCACAGAGTCACAATGCCAACAGATTGCTAGTATGATTCAGACTAGTCTCAAGAATCTTGCTCCTTGGCAGAGCAATTCTGTGGCATCTACACCTTTTGTTGGTTCTGCATCGTTTATTCATGGTAAATATTTCTGTTCCACTATTCTTGTTGCTTATAATTTGCATAATATTGAGGAATCTAGTGGAGATTGGATCATTGATTCTGGTGCTACAGATCATATTACATTTCAAAACACTCTATTAACAAATCCTATTCAATTAGATGCTAGTTTATATCTTCCAGATGGAACCACTACTCCTATCACACATTATGGAAGTCTGTGCCTTACACCTGACATTACTTTACATCATGTTCTATGTGTTCCCAGTTTTAAGTGCAATCTTATTTCTATTCCAAAGTTAACCAATCATTCTCACTGTACTGTCAATTTTTCTACATCTCATTGTTTCCTGCAGGCCCCACATCAGATGAAGATGATTGAGATTGGTAGACTACATTCTGGTCTCTACAAATTTCATCATTCTTCTACTGATGCTGCAGTCTCATCTTCTCATTCCCTGTTTCCTTCTGCTCAACACACTATCTCATCTACTCAAGCTCATCTTTGGCATGCACGTCTTGGGCATCCTTCTTCTACTATTCTTAATAAACTTCCAATTCTGTCTTCTTGTACTACTGATTGTTTCAGTAAATGTGATATTTGTCATAGAGCTAAACAGAAATGTAAACCTTTCCCTGTTAGTGTTTCAACTAGTTCTTCTGTGTTTGAATTAGTGCATTGTGATCTTTGGGGACCGTATAAAAGTCCTACTCATGGCAAATGTACTATGTTCCTGACAATTGTCGATGATTACTCCAAATGTACATGGATTTTCTTGCTAGTTGATAAGACTCAAGTACCTTTATTGCTTATCAATTTCATTGCTTATGTTCATACTCAGTTTCATAAGACTGTTCAAGTGCTTCGTTCTGATAATGGAACTGAATTTACCAATAAGATGTTGTCTGATCACTTACAGTCTTTGGGTATCTTACATCATACATCTTGTCCATATACACCTCAGCAAAATGGGGTTGCTGAGAGGAAACACCAACACCTGTTGAATGTTGCTCGATCTTTAAAATTTCAAGCTCATTTACCAAATACGTTTTGAGGTGACTGTCTTCTTACAGCAGCTCACTTAATCAATTTAACACCATCCAAATTGCTTGAATATCGTTCACCATATGAACTGTTGTTTTCTAAAGTCCCAGACTATACTCATTTAAAGGTTTTTGGATGTTTGTGTTATGTCAATAAAGTGACTGGTCCTAAAGACAAATTCGGTCCTAAGGCTACTCCCTGTGTCTTCTTGGGTTACCCGTTTGGCACAAAGGGTTATAGAGTTCTTGACTTAACAACTCGAAAATGTTCTGTCTCCAGAAATGTCAATTTCATTGAGGATTGTTTTCCTTTTTCTGATAATACATCTTCTCCATCTACTTCTCTTTTTCCTACTATACCTTGTTCTATAGTGGATGATAACTCTATGCCTGCTTCTGTGCTACCTACCATTGTTGAGTCTACTTCTGATGGTCACATAAATACAGATACTATTCACTCTTCTCCTTCATCTACTTCTTCTGCTGTTCCTATTCCTCTTGTCAAAACTCCTAGACCATCTAGACATCGTGTTCTTCCCATCAAATACCAAGACTATACTGGTCTACCTTCTGTTGTGGCTCCATCTATCCCTACCACTACGCATTGTGTTACATACCCTCTACAACAACATTTCTCTTATGCTGCTTTTACCCCTAAGTATGCTAGTTACTTAGCTGCAACTGATTCTGTCAAAGTGCCATCTACTTATGGTCAAGCTGTCAAATCTGATGTTTGGTGTCTAGCCATGAAAGAAGAGATTCGTGCATTGGAATCTAATCATACATGGCAATTAGTTCCATTGCCTGCAGATGTTAATATTGTTGGCTGCAAATGGTTATATAAGATTAAGTATACGCCTAATGGACAAGTTGAACGGTACAAGGCACGCTTGGTTGCCAAAGGTTTTACACAAACCAAGGGGTTGGATTATTTTGAAACGTTCGCCCCTGTTGCTAAGATGACTACTGTGCGTATTTTGCTTGCATTTGCAGCTGCCTATGATTGGCCTCTATGTCAAATGGATGTTACTAACGCATTTCTTCATGGGGATCTCAACGAGGACGTGTATATGCGTCTTCCCCCTGGTCTTTCTCAGTTTACTAGTGAGCTATTTCCAACTGATAATTTTGTGCAATGGGTTTGCAAACTGCTTAAATCGTTGTATGGTCTTAAATAGTCCCCTCGTATGTGGAATCTTAAAATTGCCAATGCCTTAATTGCTTTTGGGTTACTTCAATGCCCCAGTGATCATAGTCTGTTTACCCTGCACAAAGATGGTACTTTTGTCACTGTTTTGATATATGTGGATGATCTTATGATCACTGGATCATCTACTTCATTGATTGCTCAGGTAAAAGAATTTCTTCATAGCCAATTCAATATTAAAGATTTGGGTTCTATGAAGTATTTTTTAGGCTTGGAAATTGCTCGTTCTGACAAGGGCATTTATTTACATCAACGAAAATACTGTCTTGATATTCTTCGTGATACTGGATTTGAAGGGGCCAAACCATCTGTTGTTCCCATTGAACAAAATCATGGTTTACAGAAGTCTACCTCGGCTTTGTTAGTTTCTACTGAGATTAAAACATACAGACGTTTGGTTGGTAGACTTATCTAGCTCACTATTACACGACCTGATCTTAGTTATGCTGTTCATACACTTGCTCAATTTATCAGTGCTCCTCGTCATGATCATCTTGATGCTGCATATCGAGTTGTGCGTTATCTTAAACAGTCTCCAGGTCAAGGTCTTTTGTTTTCTGCATCTAATAAATTGTTTCCTCAAGCCTTTTGTGATGCAGACTGGGGAGGCTGTCTGGAAACACGCTGTTCTCTAACTGGTTACTGTGTCATGCTTGGATCTGCATTGGTCTCCTGAAAGTGTAAGAAACAGGACACTGTGTCCAAGTCCACTTGTGAATCTGAATATAGAGCTCTAGGTGACACTACTTGTGAACTAGTTTGGATTTCCAACATTCTTCGTTCTCTCAATCATGCTGTGACTACTCCTATTGCTCTTCATTGTGACAACAAATCAGCATTGTACATTGCTTCGAATCCGGTCTTTCATGAGCGAACTAAACATCTGGAAATTGACTGCCATTTTGTTCGTCAAAAACTGCAGCAAGGTTTTATTCAAACGTTCCATGTTAGCACTACTGAACAGCCTGCAGACTTATTCACCAAGGCTCTGGCTTCTACTCAGCTTCGTTATCTACTGTCCAAGTTGGGAGTCTTTGATCTCTTCTCGCCTTCCAACTTGAGGGGGGATGTTACAGTACATGATAATAACAATGTGTGTGCAGTAGAGGAACAAAACTCCACCACATGAGCTGTCAAAATAATGAGCTGTCAATGTAGGTTGTTAGTAACAGAATTCAGATAGCTCAATAGCTCGTGTATGTTGAGCTATAAATACTCTTCTCTTATCAGTGTGTAACTTGAACAATACTTTATCAATACAATTTTATCTCTTTGTTCTGTACTTTTGCTATGTTCATCATTGTTATGAATTGCTGCAACTCTGTATTTTGAGAGCCTCTGCTGGTTCTTATGTAGTTCAGGCTCCCAGCTTACCCCTCCCCGAAGATGCACCACAAGAGAAATAGTTCTGGAGTCCACAGAAAGTAGAATGACAATTTCGAAGCATGGTGTGCAAGTATAAGTATGTTTTATAATAGCAGTTTCATATTAAATTTAAATATTTAATTACAAGGGTATAAATATTTAAATTTGTATAATGATCGATTTTAATTAAATAATATCGAGTGTTCACTTTTTCTTAAAAGTTTATCGAATTTCTTGCTGATCACAGAAGAATATGGTATTAATTCTCTTTTAGGCTTTGGGGAGTGTGATGCCCAAGAAGTAAAACAAAGCACATTTTGAAGAATGTTGCATAGATTAAGAGTACAACACAACTAAGATCATCCAAGAACTATGGTACCAATGTGAAGAAAGGATATAAATATAAAAAAAGGTAAAAATTCTTTCATTTAGAAACTTATATCACATTCCTAGGTCTTAATGTTCTTTTGATGTGAAAGTTAAATATTCAAAACCCCAATTTCCTACTAATTTAACATGCACAAATGCTATTTATCAACTGATAAAACGAGGATATATACCTATGGAATATTTCTGGCGTTATTATGACATTTACAGAATCTTGAAGTTTAATTTGTTTTTGAAGATCGTGACATGATTGAATCATCTATTTGAAGAGGATTAAAGAAGACAGCAGAGGAAATATGAGAGAATTTGAGGCTGTGACATTTACTTTACTATTTCATTGCCTGTGGATGGTTTACAGAACAAGCCCTGCAGACAAAAATAAATTATAGTTGGCAGTTGCTCCTATTTTGTGGAAACAGTGGATTATATCTATGAAGAATTAGTACACCAAGTGGTATTTAGAACATAGAATGTGTGCATGTCGAAAGAAGTAGGGAGAGGGAAGGTGATCAATAATTTATGTCTGAAATAGGCAATTGAAGATAGGGAGAACAAGAACCCATCCCTGATTAAGAAGCCATATTGGTAGATTAAGAAGCCAAAAACGAGATTTTTGCCAAACATGATGCTGAGTGCTTGGAAGGAATCATTATTTAGTGACCAGTTGGTTTTTGACTTCTTGTCAAACCATTGTTGCAAGACACTATAACCCGATACTTGACCTTCTAGGATTTCCCGGTTTTGAATTCTGTTATTGTTACAGATATAGCTGATGATCAAGCTGAAATCACAGAAGTCACAGAGAATGTAGTTGATGTGGCAAGCTGATGTGGCGATTCCAGACTGTCTCCAGCTGGCAGAAGTAGTTAGGAATTCTGTTACACAACTTTGTATATATTAGCTAGATGTTCTTCATTTCTGTTTTTGTAACAACTCATTGTTTGTTCTCAAATTAGTTACAATGCTTTCCTCCATTGCTGTCTTGTTAGTGTAGCTTCACTCCACTATTCTTCTTCATTAGATAAAACTGTCATGGTATCAGAGCCGGAAACTGTGTCTTCTCCGGCCAATCTCTGTTCATTTCCGCTCATCTTTCACGACTGATATTGTCGTTAATTGCTTGTTTTTCACGACTGATATTGTCGTTTATTGCTTGTTGATTTTCATCTGGTATTCAGTTGATTATCATCTTATCGATCTTCATCGATTCGTTGAATTTGTCTTCTGTGTTGTCTAAATGACTTACGCATCTGCTTTAATGGCGAATGCTTCTACTACAGCTACTACAGCTACTGTAATTGACATTAATCATCCTTATTATCTCTCTAATTCGGATCATCCTGGATTAGCACTTGTTAATGAGGTTCTTACTGGAGGTAACTATAATCAATGGAGTCGATCTGTATCGATTGCTCTATCTGCTAAACTGAAGCTAGGGTTCATTGATGGATCTCAAGCAAAGCCTGCAATTACAGCACCGCATTATGCTTTGTGGATGCGAAGTAATGATCTAGTAATCTCATGGTTACTTAACTCTGTATCGTCTGAGATACGAAGGAGTATAGTGTATTTTCATACTGCTAAAGCAATATGGGAGGATCTTGCTGCTAGATTTTCTCAAACAAATGTTCCTCGATTGTTTTAGTTGAAAAAGGAATTATTCTCTCTAACACAAGGTACTAAGTCTGTTACTGCTTATTTCATTGAATTTCGAGGTCTTATGGATGAACTTGATACTTTATCACCTATACCTCGATGCACTTGTACTAGTAGCACCTGTTCATGTGCTGTTAGTCAGAAACTAGATCAATATGAACAATTGAACAAACTGAGTCTATTTCTCATGGGACTCAGTGATCAATTTGTACAAACCAGAGGTCAGATTCTTCTTATGAATCCACTACCTGATCTAGGTCATGCCTATGCTATGATTGTTCAAGAGGAAAATCAAAGAGATTTTGGTAAAATAGTACCTACTGTGTCAGACTCTTTGGCTTTGAATGTGAGATTCAATAATAACAAAGAACGACCTAAGTTTCAGAAGAAGAATGTAGATGTTTCTGTGCAATGTGACTATTGTTCTTTATCTGGACATACAAAGGATAAGTGTTTTGCTTTACATGGCTATCCTGACTGGCATAGACTTCATGGTCAGCCTAAACCAAAAATCAAGTCAGCTAATGCAAAGAAAGCAAATGCTGTTGTTGGAAATTCTTCTGGTACAACTATGTCTGCAGAGCATACTGAAAATTCTGAGACACCTCTTTCTGAACAACAATGTCAACAACTAATTCAAATGCTGCAATCTCGTTTGCCTTTAACTGCAAATGCTGTCACTCCCTCTGCAAATACTAGCTATGCTCAATGTAATACTGTCTCTAACCCACTGGCAGGTATTACATTCTATCAACCTCATTCTGTGTTTATGGCTGGTAACAGTCAGATTACCAATCCTCAACACATTTGGATCATAGATTCAGGAGCTACTCATCACATTACTCCTCATATCTCTCTACTTAATAATGTTCAAGTATTGCAATCTGAGTTATTTCTTCCTAATGGTCAGAAAACTAGTATAACTCATGTTGGAGATATTCAATTGACATCTCAGTTTGTACTCAAACAAGTACTTTATGTACCTGGTTTTCACTGCAATCTTTTGTCTGTAGCTAAATTTACTACTGATAATTCTTGCTCCATTCATTTTGCTGCTTCTAAGTGCCTTGTGCAGGTCCATGGTTTGATGAAGATGAAGGAGATTGGTGAACTTGAAGGAGGCCTGTATAAGCTTGTTCTTCCACAAACAGTTTCAGCCTCAACAATTTCTTCTACTCAAACACAAATTATGCAATGGCACAACAGACTTGGTCATCCTTCTTCTGTTGTTCTTAGTCATTTACCTACTCTGAATTGTAATATACCTCCTATAGCTGATTGTGATATATGTCATATGTCTAGACATCATAGATTACCTTTCTCTAAAAGTGTTTCTCAGACATCTAGCATATTTGAACTAGTTCACTGTGATGTTTGGGGTCCCTACAGACATTGTACTTTTGGTACTTGTAAATATTTTCTATCCATAGTTGATGATTTTTCTCGATGTACTTGGATTTTCTTTTTCAATGATAAATCTCAAGTTTCATCACTTCTTATCAATTTTCTTGCCTATGTTTCTAATCAATTTGCCAAAACAGTTAAAATCTTAAGATCTGACAATGGCACAGAATTCACAAACACTACTCTACAAAATCATTTTTCATCATTAGGTGTTATTCATCAAACCAGTTGTGCTTATACTCCTCAACAGAATGGTACTGTTGAGAGAAAGCATCAACATTTACTCAATGTTGCAAGAGCTTTTAAACTTCAATCAAAAATCCCTATCAGTTACTGGGGAGACTGTATTTTAACAGCTGCTCATGTTATCAATTACACTCCTTCTAAACTCCTACAGTACAAATCTCCTTTTGAAATTCTTTTTGATAAAACTCCAGATTACAGTCAACTTCGAGCTTTTGGTTGTCTGTGTTATGCTAAGAATTTGTCTGCAGATAAGTTTGAGTCTAGGGCTCTCAAATGTGTTTTTCTTGGATATCCAGGAAATAAAAAAGGTTATAAAGTCCTTGACATTCAATCCAGAAAAACCTTTATAACCAGGGATGTAGTTTTTGTGGAGCATGTGTTTCCTTTTGCTTCTCAAAAGTCTGTCATTTCAGATGTGTCTGATGATAATTCTCAATCCATTTTTCCATCTTCTCCTCCCATACATGATTCTACTGATGATTCTGACATACTCATAACACCTACTTCAACAGAAAATCTTTTACAACCCTCTACTTCAAATTCAGCTCCTGTTACTGATATCATTGTTTCTAAACCAAGGTCCACTAGAACAAGAACTATTTCCACCAGATTTAAAGATTATACAGGTCTACCTCAGTCAGTTTCCAATCTTCATCAAGCTTCAGCAATCATGACTTCAGGTAATCCTGCATATTCTATTCAACACTTTGTTTCCTATGCACACTTTAAACCTTCTTACATCAATTTTCTCACTGCTACTGTTCAAACTCATATTCCATACACTTTTAAACAAGCTGCAACAGATTCTAATTGGCTTGCTGCTATGAAATTGGAGCTCAATGCTCTTGAGAACAATCACACTTGGGAAATCGTACCAAAACCTCTTGATAAAAATGTGGTAGATTGTAAATGGATTTTCAAAGTGAAATATCTACCAAATGGTTGTATTGACAGATACAAGGCCAGATTAGTAGCTAGAGGTTTCACTCAAACCTATGGTCTTGATTATTTTGAAACCTATGCTCCTGTTGCAAAGATGAATACAGTTCGATTACTTATAGCTGTTGCTGTTCATTCTAATTGGGATATCACTCAATTAGATGTTACTAATGCATTTTTGCATGGTGATTTGCAAGAAGAAATCTATATGAAATTACCTCCAGGTTATCTTCAACTGTCCTCTTTTGCCAATGTTGCTCATATTACAGATCCTTCAGCTTTTGTGTGCAGACTGATTAAGTCTATCTATGGTCTTAAGCAAGCTCCTAGATGTTGGTTCTCCAAGTTTTCAGTGGCTCTTAAGGAATTTGGTTTTGTTCAGTGTCACTCTGATAATAGTTTGTTCACACTGAATCAAGGACATTCTTTTGTTGCAGTACTGGTATATGTGGATGATATTCTTGTTACAGGCAATGATCATTCACTTATCACTACTCTTAAGAAGCATTTGGCAACTGCTTTCAAAATCAAGGATTTGGGTTCCTTGAAATACTTTCTTGGTATTGAGGTTGCCAGATCCAAAGCTGGTGCTTATTTACATCAACACAAATATACTTTAGATATTATCAAGGATGCAGGTTTGTTGGCAGCAAAAACTTCCAAAATTCCTATGGATCAAAATCATAACTTGCAACTCACTAATAGTGTCTTGCTTTCAACTAAAGATGCTTCTGCTTATCGAAGATTGGTTGGTAGACTGATCTATTTGACTGTCACCAGACCAGACTTGTCTTATCCTGTACAAGTTTTATCCCAGTTTTTGGCTCATCCTACTAATGCTCATTTAGATGCTGCTTATAAAGTTGTTCGATATCTTAAGGGGACTTTAGGTCAAGGTATTTTCATGCCTTCTAATCAGTCTCCAGTGCTTACAGCCTTCTGTGATTCAGATTGGGGTGGATGTAAAGATTCAAGACAAACTCTCACAGGGTATTGTATTCAATTTGCTGGTGCTTTAATTTCTTGGAAATGCAAGAAACAACCTACAGTTTCTAAATCTTCTGCAGAAGCAGAATACAGGAGTATGGCTGATACATGCTGTGAATTGTCTTGGCTTCTGAATTTGTTCAAAGTGTTTGGTATTTCTGCTCTCACTCCAGTTTCTTTACATTGTGATAGCAAGTCTGCTCTATATATTGCATCAAATTCTGTCTTTCATGAAAGGACCAAACACATTGAGATAGATTGTCATATTGTTCGAGAGAAATTACAACTTGGTATCATTCATCCTGTGCACATCAAGACTACTCTGCAACCTGCAGACATGTTCACAAAGGCTTTGCCTTCTCACTCTTTACATGCATTCTTAGCCAAGTTGGGAGTTTGTAACTTCTTTAAAATTTCCAACTTGAGGGGGGCTGTTACAGATATAGCTGATGATCAAGCTGAAATCACAGAAGTCACAGAGAATGTAGTTGATGTGGCGATTCCAGACTGTCTCCAGCTGGCAGAAGTAGTTAGGAATTCTGTTACACAACTTTGTATATATTAGCTAGATGTTCTTCATTTCTGTTTTTGTAACAACTCATTGTTTGTTCTCAAATTAGTTACAATGCTTTCCTCCATTGCTGTCTTGTTAGTGTAGCTTCACTCCACTATTCTTCTTCATTAGATAAAACTGTCAGTTATCATTTGAAGGTCCATAAGTATCATATGATGAATTTGCAATAATAATAGGTGGCTAACTGATAAAAATAAGCCGATCTTCTCCGGTCATAAAAATAGTAGTAAAAGCTAAAACACACATCAAAAAAATGAAAGTAATGGCAAGTTCGCAGATAAAAACGATCGAGGTGCTTAAACTTTAAAGGGAGAATCAATTCATATCACCATTTACACTTGTATGGATGAACCATCAATAATGCCAAAATACACTAAAGAATGTGTGGTTCTGGTTGATCCTATGCATCATGTTATTCGTTGAGGTCTTACATCCTTTAGTATAAACTCAGTGGCCAATACAGAGAATATTTAAAGACATCCCCTCTTCTGATTCGGACACATGTCAGCTCGGAAAATGTCTAAAACCTGTACAAATTTACTTTACGAAATGAGCTGCCAAATTTGCATCCACAACTTTAGCTTATAAAAGTAGCAGCCAAAATTATGTTTCAGAATACGCGATGAGAAGAAGCTCGGGAACGATTAGCATGCATGTCCAAAGTTTTCGGAATCAAGAAAGGCTGCATGTACCCAGACAACTCATCGCATGGAATGTACAGAGCATCTTCAGTAGTAGCATGCCACTGGCTGATCAAATATTTTAATGCCTAACATACTGCTCTGCCAAAAAAAATCAAAAACTCGGATCAGCAAGAGGGTTTAACAATGATTCATGGCTTCAGGCATTGTGAATCAGTTCAACATCAATCCTGGGAAGTATGCATATATTGTTAAATAACATATGTTGTTTGGGACATAACTGGTTAGTTAACATGCATTCCACGTATCCATTTGCATGCCACTTGTGATCATTGCTCACATGCTTTTAGAAATAAAATTTGGTCATTCTTTTAAAAAAAAGTTAGCGGGAGTCATTTTTTTAAAAGCGCGAAAATTAAAATTGATAACTATTTTACGAACTTGAAAATTTGGCAACATTTTCGAAATTCGATGTAAAATACAACCCCTGCCATGCAATTTACTCCATAAGTAATTTAGAGGGCGCAAACTAAAATCTATTACTGTAAACATTGGTTGTTAAGAAGGTCTGAATTTAAATTTCCATTCAGAAAATTAGAAGCTACAACTGAGGTGACCAATGGAGATTCGGACATTCGGTACAGCCTGTACAGGAATTGCATATGAATGGAGGCTAAATTAGAAGTAAAATTTTAACCGGGTTTAAAAATATTTTTTTAACTAATTATAGAAATTGTTTTAGGTCTGATACATACTCATATTTAAACTATTTGTCGGTGGCCAGATTACGGAAGATGTGTTCGGTGAAATTGCTTAAATTATACCAAACTTTTATAGAGTTTAAACAAAATTCAAATTTATCCAGATTCTATTTTTTTTTAAATTCAATGAAACAGATTTTTTCGAATTTAAACTTTTTTTATGCATATACAGATAGAGATATATAAAAATCGGATTGAATCGGATTTTAATCAAATTTAAAAAAGGTTCAATTTTCTGAAAATCGAATTGGATCTAACTGTTTATATAATCGGCTCGGTCCAGTCCAAATTTCTTCTAAAATTTTAAGGTCCATGGATTGGGTCGGGTCGGATCCGGATATTTTAAATAATATTAATATTAATTATTTAAAATCTTTTCTAATAACTTTTTCCAATTATTTTTTGGATTATATTAAATATTTTCTTTTTTATCCAAAATTTGTACTATCATCCGGGATTTCATTCAATTTAATAAAAATTTGAATAAATTATGAGTTTGTTCGGATTTTTATTTAAATTTCTTAAAAAAACACATAAAATCCGAATTTTTTTCGGATCGTGCATCTTTCCGGATTAGATCTAAATTTGAATTTTTTCTCGAATTGAATATAATCCATTTTTATGAAAAATATGTAAATCGTTTAGATCCACAGATCAAATCGAACTATTTTCAATTTTTTTCAAATCTAATGGAACATTTTTTATTTTTTTAAAACTTAATCGAACGATTTTTTAATACGATTTTTCTAATTTTCTTACATCTCTGTACACAATCAAACTATTTTGATATTAAACCATGACACGCTTGTGTTGCTTTTCGGTGCCCAAAAGTTTGATATCTAGAGATTGCAAGGAACTTCTGAAAGTTTTTTTTAAAAAAAAAAACTATAATTAGAATCTGCAAATGTACTCCTTTTCTTGGGTTATGATTTTTAAAAGATTAATGCTACGTATCCCAATTTTTTTTTCAAAATTTTTCCCAAATGACGTGACATTGATAAGTGACTGATTTTAATTCGTGTTCACATATTTATGAACGTGAAGTCCCGTATTATTTTAAGAAAGTTGCCAATTATGCAAGGATTTGGTAACAATATTGAGTTATATTTTGGGGCTCTAGCATTTTTCTTTTTAAAATAAAATTTTAATTTATGACTCAGCAATTAGTCATATGATTTTTAAAATAAAATTTTAATTTATGACTCAGCAATTAGTCATATGATTTTATTCCAAATTTAAAGAGGACTCTTCTCCCTAAAGCTTACGTGGCATAACTTTAAATAACATGTTTTCTGTGTACGAATATAAAATTCATTATTTACAAATGGCTAATATAATTGTAAATTAAAGAGGAATTTAAAACAACAGTGAAAAGAATAAATAGAAAGAATATCCCGCTTTCTCACCACAGTAAAAAGTAGACAGTAAAAGCAAGATTAAAAAAAAAAAAAGGACCAATTCCTACTCTCCCTCGGATAAATTAAGACACATCCCCAAGTCAATCGCATTTCAAACCCTAACACATTTCTCATCTCTCTCTCCCATCTCTCTGGCCGCTATGTCTTCTCGGCGACTTCTCGCCTCTCTCCTCCGCCAATCTCTCTCCAAACACTCTCCCCGCTCATCTCTCTCCCCCTCTCCCACATCTCGTCTCTCTCGTCGCATCTCTCCCGCCGCTTCTCTCTTCCCCCGCTACTCCTCCACCTCCTCCTCCCCCGCAGCCGAAGCACCTCCTTCCTCTCCCACAGTCTTCTCCTCTCCGAAATCCACTCCCGGCGGCGGAAAGATCACCGATGAGTTCACCGGCGCCGGCGCGATCGGTCAGGTGTGTCAGGTAATCGGAGCCGTCGTGGATGTGAGATTCGATGAAGGTTTGCCGCCAATTTTAACGGCGTTGGAGGTGATGGATAACTCGATCCGGTTGGTTCTGGAAGTTGCGCAACATTTGGGAGAGAATATGGTGAGAACTATTGCTATGGACGGAACGGAAGGACTTGTGAGAGGTCAACGTGTTCTTAATACTGGATCTCCTATTACCGTAAGCTTTCGTACTCATCTTTCGAGTTGTCGGAGTTTTCGAGTTTTTGTTTTATTTTTAAAATTGATGTATTGTGTATGTGTTGATTAGAAATGTTGATCACTGGATTACATAACTCGTAATCTTGCTGATCTACCGTTATATATATTTGTTGTTACTGTACGCATTTTTTACCATTGAGTTTTGTTATGTATATATGTTGAATTGTAATGTCGAAAACTGGAAGTGAACTGATCTACTGAGTTGTACTGATGTTTTTATATGTTTCGATGTATATAGGCTGATTAGAAATGTTTATCTAGTATTGCTGTGAGTCAACTGTTTTACGGAATTCGTTTTGTATATTGTACATGTGATTATTAGAAATGTTCAAGAATTTTGATGTTTTGATATCTCGTGTCACTTTAAGTGAACTGATTTATGGAGTTTGTTATTTCTCTCAATATATGTAGGTGTGTGTGTGTGTGCGTTTTATAGAGATGATGAAGAGTTTCAATGTAGTGTATTGAATTCAATGTAGTGTATCAATATATATATTTATATATATATATATATATAAATTGATGAATCATATTACTGGATATTATATTACTGTGAGCTAGCTTATCTATCTACTCAATTTGTTGTATCTATTGATGTATGGTGTATATATTTTCTGTAATTTGCTTTATTAATTATATAATCTTTTCTTTACCATTATAGGTTCCTGTTGGTAGAGCCACTCTTGGTCGTATTATGAATGTTATTGGAGAACCGATCGACCACAGAGGCGATATCAGTAAGTGAACTGTTTCATTTTGACAAATGAAGGATATAATGAGGTCAAATTGTAAACAATTTCTCAATTGTTTTATATGTATCTACTGGAACAGAGACCGACCACTCATTGCCTATTCATAGAGAAGCTCCTGCCTTTGTTGAGCAAGCAACTGAGCAACAAATTCTTGTCACTGGTATTAAGGTAATTTATATTGGACCGTGCTTTTCTTTTTCTGGTGTGGGGGATGATGTCAACCCTTTTCATTCTATTGTCTGTATATAATGTGTGTAATCTTAACGAGATGCTCAATTGTAGGTTGTTGATCTCCTTGCACCATACCAAAGAGGAGGGAAGATTGGTTTGTTCGGTGGTGCTGGCGTGGGAAAGACCGTGCTTATTATGGAACTTATTAACAATGTCGCAAAAGCCCATGGTAAGATCTTATTCAAATTCAGAAATAAATTTTGTCGTGGGCAATGTGTTTCTTACATATCCTCTTATCTTCTCCTTGTGCAGGTGGTTTCTCTGTCTTTGCTGGTGTTGGAGAGCGTACCAGAGAGGGTAATGATTTGTACAGAGAAATGATGGAAAGTGGTGTCATTAAGCTAGGAGAGAAGCAGGTTGGCTTTGACTATAGTAGTCACCTTTTCTCCCTTTTGGTTTTGTTTTAGTTTCAGAATTAGTAAATTGTACTCTTCTACTGTATCAGAGTGAGAGCAAATGTGCTCTTGTCTACGGTCAAATGAATGAGCCCCCTGGTGCTCGTGCCCGTGTTGGTCTTACTGGTTTGACTGTTGCTGAACACTTCAGAGATGCTGAAGGTCAAGATGTGCTTCTATTTATTGACAACATTTTCCGTTTCACTCAGGTACTGTTCCCTGCTATGGAAGTTGTGAAATTTAGTTTACATTTCATTTGGTTATGCTAATTTTTATTTTCTTGCAGGCCAATTCCGAAGTGTCTGCTTTGCTTGGTCGTATCCCATCTGCTGTCGGTTATCAACCAACTTTGGCCACTGATCTTGGAGGCCTTCAGGAGCGTATTACTACAACTAAGAAAGGTTCTATTACTTCTGTCCAGGCTATATATGTGCCTGCTGATGATTTGACAGATCCTGCTCCTGCAACAACATTTGCTCACTTGGATGCTACAACTGTGTTGTCCCGTCAGGTTTGCACTTTCTCCCCCTACCCTCTTTGTTGACTTACTTGAGGGAATCCGATTCAAAATTTTGTGTTGATACACAGATCTCTGAGCTTGGTATCTATCCAGCTGTCGATCCCCTTGATTCTACTTCCCGTATGCTCTCACCCCATATTTTAGGAGAGGAACATTACAATACTGCTCGTGGAGTACAGAAAGTTCTTCAGAACTACAAGAATCTGCAGGATATTATTGCTATTCTGGGAATGGATGAGCTTAGTGAAGATGACAAGTTAACCGTTGCTCGGGCTCGTAAAATTCAAAGGTTTTTGAGCCAGCCGTTCCATGTTGCAGAAGTCTTCACTGGTGCCCCAGGCAAATATGTGGAATTGAAGGAGAGCATTGCCAGCTTCCAGGTGATTACAAATTTATTTGATGCAAGCATTTTTAATTGGTTCTGCCTCACTTCAACTTTATTATCTCCTTGGTAATTATTGCCTTGTTTCAAAGAGTATGCCACCACTTATAACTTGCCAAATGGGAGTTTTTATGTTACTATGGATGTCTGCTTACCCTTTTATATATCTTGTTATCCCAGATTTCAGTTCATTTGTCATGTTATTTTTTAAAAATATAGAAGTGAAAAACATCGGCCAAATAAAAAATAGTGATAAGATTCCATTAGAACATTAATGAACATTGATACAACTGTTGTATTACAATAAACAAGTGAGACTTCATATTTACCAGTACCTTAATAAAGCGTTTATCTCAATATGCAATGCCTCTCTAGTTAGTGTATATTTAACTGTTGTATTTTGGAGTAGAATCTTTTGCTTATTCCTACTTTTATAGACAGTCACAGGGGTACTGTCTTGGGGGTTGTATTTGTTAAGCAATTTTTTTTGGGCTCATTGTAAATCTTCATGAGCACGAGTTTATTCTTTGGCCTAGTTTTTGATCTTTGATGTGTGGCTTTATTGTCCCTGTTTGTTTCAACAGGGAGTTTTGGATGGGAAGTTCGATGACCTTTCTGAACAATCTTTCTATATGGTTGGAGGAATCGATGAAGTTATGGCCAAGGCTGAGAAGATAGCCCAGGAAAATGCTGCTTCTGCTTCTTAGACAGATGACATCTGACCTCTATATCTAGATGATTGCGAAAATAATAATTTTGTTGAATGTTGGCTATGCAAGTGCCTGGAGTTTAATTTTTTTTTTAAAAAAAACCAACTTTGTTGGGATTTTGCTCTTGCTTTTTATCCTTTTGCAAGATTTTAATAGAGCAGTAGAGCAAACAGAGTTGAATACCACCGAAGCCCCTTCATGTTTTATTGTCGCGCAATAAGGGAATGATGGTGGACCTGTATATTTTTTATCCAGTGTTACATTCTCCATATTGAACGTCTATTTATGAAATCTCCTGTCAGAAGTCAGGAAAGACAACTGTTACGAGTTTTTACCTTTTGCTTTTTGTGATTCTGATGATCTAATGTCCATTACAAACTATGATAAGAGTAATCCTGGAGTACAAAAAGTAATTTCATTAGGAGAGATTGTCATGTTATGTTGGCATTTAAGAACTTTGGTACCTCAAGCAATTTTATTTATAAATATGATGATAACGATTAACAAAGATAAATTATACCAGTAGCTTGAGCTAATCAATAAAAGAATAAAGTTACTTGAATTATGATATTAATCATTAAAAGACAGAATAAATTGCAGTAGGATAAATCAGTGTGATGGTTCAAACTAAAATATTTTTGCAGTGTGATGGTCATGTTATGAAATTAGCACTATGATAGACCAAATTTTTATTCAGTCACTCGTTGCTCTCCTTCTGTCTTCCCTTTTCTTGAATTCTCCTTCATTTTTTTATGTGCCCCTCCAAACTTATGTCATCTCTCATAACCTATACAGTATACTGTATATATCAGGAGCTTCGGTGAATTAGATAATGTCCATATTTTAATTTGTCTCTCCTTCCATTTCCTCCAGGCAATCCTAATCCCTTGTTATTTTGATGAAACTTGTGATGATATATAGTTGCTCAATTGGTATTTTTATTCAGTCACTCGTTGCTCTCCTTCTGTCTTCCCTTTTCTTGAATTCTCCTTCATTTTTTTATGTGCCCCTCCAAACTTATGTCATCTCTCATAACCTATACAGTATACTGTATATATCAGGAGCTTCGGTGAATTAGATAATGTCCATATTTTAATTTGTCTCTCCTTCCATTTCCTCCAGGCAATCCTAATCCCTTGTTATTTTGATGAAACTTGTGATGATATATAGTTGCTCAATTGGTATCACAGTTAGGCTTAAGATTGTTGTGACCTATATTGCAATCTTAGTATATATCCTTATCAGTAAAAAATTATGAACAAGTCCAAAATAGAAAGAAAAAGTTAAATATAGAATTCATATCTGAAACACAATATACTCAATGAACAGCAGACTTGCATATATTGTTCTTTTATATGAGTAGCTTGCAACTATTATCTGCTTTGTTTTTTTTTTTTTTTGACCCTTCATGCCACTGGATAACAGCATTTTTTGACCCTTCATGCCACAGGCTCAAAGTAATGAATTTTCTGCGGTATTCAACCTTGAAATAAATGTACAAATTATTAGACTTGGATGCTGTGATTATGGGTCTTTCCTTCTGTGTCAAAGGGTTTTGGTTTTAGGCCATCTGGCCATGTCTGTACAAACTTTACTTTCTGGTTTGGAATGTTAGTTTTTCATATGAATACTGAAATGTCGGAAACCCACCTTCTTGCTACACAAGGGCTGGGGGTAACCATTAGCTCAAATGTTTCATAAAGCATATGTTTGTTTACACTAGTTAAGATTGTTCTTTTTGTACAGTTCAAAGTTTATTTCTAATCTTTGCCATGGGGTATATTATATATACCTTTTTAGAAAATCTAACGTTGAATTGAAAATTATTCTGTTAATATACAGTTGAAGCAGAATATACATTGTGTGGTTAAACTTCACAAATAGTATCTTTTTATGGAAAAGTTTCTCTTTACTGAAGTGTCTGATCTTAAATTTTGGTTGTTCTGAGTGTTTAGTTTGTATTAGCTGATTGTAAGTTTTCGTTTTCTGGTTGATTTACACTATGAGTTCTGGTCTGTTGGATGTTATATATTCTCAAATAAAAATCTGGTTCAAAACAAATAATGTCTGTTATAGTGCGGTTCCAACTGAAGCAAAGTGTTCCCCTTCTTCTAACAATCTCCTCTTTCTTTAATTCACAAATTTGTAGCATCTCATGTGAAGTGCTTTAAAGCAGATAAAAGCTGCCATCACAAAATATCAGGAAATTAGAGAGAATTTTAATGGAATGAAGTTCTATGTTACTCTTCAGGTATGAATATTAATATTACTGTTATGGCCTGGCAAAAATCGAATTTCTCAAGTACTCCATCTAGGTTAGCTGTCATTTTAAAGTTGTAGCAGTTGGATAGAGTCATTTGTTTCTGTAAGTTTTATAGTTTATTTCTTATTTATTTTAGTAAATACAAGAGCACAGGTGACTATTACAGGTAATTGAATTGAACCTGATTCTTACAGCTATGATCTTTTTTTGAATTGAAACTCTAAAATCCTTGTGTTTGTTAAATATATCTATATTTACAAGTCTATTCAAAAAATGGTATATCTATATTTACAAGTCTATTCAAAAAATGGTATAAAACTATCAACACATTTACCGACTAATTTACATTTAGACCAACAAATGTGGTTAAATTTTTTAAATTCACTACATTCACACAGGAGAACATACATAGTGTGTAATCCACTAGCAAGTCCAAAAGGATGATCAACCACACTAATATATGTACATGTATGCAATATATTCATGTCATACAGCAGAACATAAAATGGAGAAAAGTTAAAGAAGCTGAAGAACAAGTGCAGCACTTGTCAACAGGTAATATCTTTAGGGACCTGATGGTGTATCACATGTGCCCCAATCATCTTCACCTTCACTTCTCCCGTCTGAACTTTACCGCCTCCATAAGAAGAAGAATATAGTAACCTGTGCAATGAAACCTCAACTCTATCTCCACTGTTTACTAAGATTGTCTTTCCCCTTACACAGTTTACCTTCGAATGTACCTCACCCACACTATCAATAGGTGCATAGATTCGGAAGTTCTTTGTTATACCCTTTGTTTTATTTGTGAAAGAAGCTCTACTGTATGAAGAAGGATCAATGTTTTTGCATGAATAAACAACCCAGATTGCTACACCTAAGAAGTTATCTACCAAAATATGTGGGATATCAAACGTAACTGTACACCCGCTGTTTTTATAGCTGAACCATTCTGGAATCTCCCTGTTTGGTAGAGTAGCTTTAAATGAAGTAAAGAAGTGTCGTCCTACCTTAAGGGAACTATCCTTCAAAATGACCTTTAAATTGCTGCTATTTTTAACAAGATCGAGATGTATCAAGTCCTTCAACATTGACATATCTGGTAGATTTTGTAAGCTAGTGCAACCAGAAATTGTAAGTTTTTCAACTTGAGGAGGAAGTAATGACAGTGAATGAAGGTTAATGCATCCATACAAATACAATTTCTTCAATTGTTTCAAGCTGGATAAATCGGGTAGCTGTCTCAGTGCTGTATGGTTATATAGGCTTATGTTTGTCAGGTTAAGAGGAAGTTTGGGAAAGGAGGACCCAAGACTTGTACAGTTGTTTAATGTAAGATCTCGCAAGTTGGAAAGCTTCGAAAGGCTAAATGGTGTGCTTGAAGAGAGATACTTACCCTCATCAGTAAGATGTAATGTCTTTAAAGAAGACAAATTCGCAATGATAGGCAGACATAATCGTATATTACAACTCAGATCTAGAGTTTCCAACAACTTCATATTTTTTACCGAATTGGGCAAATTTCTGAGGATGCTGTTATTGCCTAGATATAAAATTGCAAGTGACTTGAGATTACCGATGCTGTTTGGCACATGCTTTAGCTTCTCGCAAGAATAGAAATGCAACACTTGTAACCTACTCAGAAGTCCAATAGAATCTGGTATTTCTTCTATTGCTGTACAAGATGCATTAAGCTCTTCTAAGCAGTCCATCTTCCCCAACTGGTCGGGCAACCGGTCCAGCTTTGAACAGTACTGCAGATTTAGCACTTGAAGAAACTTCAACTTCCATATGCTCTCTGGAAGACTGGTAAGATTATTGCAAGAACTCAAATTTACTTCAACCAACTTAATCAAATGTCCAAACGAGTCAGGCAGTTGTTCAATTGCACTATGACTTGCATCAAATGTCTGTAAGCATTGCATGTACCCTAATTGCTTAGGAAACTTCTTAAGCTTCTTGCAACTGACCAATTTCAATTCAACCAAATTGTTCAGGTGAGCAACTGAGTCTGGCAGTTGCTCAACTGCCGTGTAACTTGCATCAAGAATCTTCAAGCCTTTCATATGACCTAATTGCTCTGGCAATCCTCTCAGATTGCGGCAATGTGCCAAAGCTAAACAGCCCAAATTAGTCAATTCTCTGACAGGCTCCGGCAATCTTTTTAGGCTGTGGCAATCACGCAAATCTAAATGATCCAATTTAGTTAGTTGTCCAATTGGCTCTGGCAATTTTCTTAAGTGGTGGCATTCACTTAAATCCAAATGACCCAAATCACTCAATTGTCCAATCGATGGATGGACTCTCATTAGTCTTTTACAACCACGAAAAAATAACTTCTCAACCAATCTCAATTCTCTAAAGTCAGGGGTTGTTTTCAGGTTCTTTGAGTAACTGACATTCAAAATCTTCAAGCTTACTAGGTGCATGTTGCCCTTCCACAATCTCTTGAATTCACTAAATTGCATGTCAAGGGAGACAAGCTTTCGTGGACGAAAACTAGAAGGTAAACACATCCACGGGCAATAACACCAACGGATACATCTCAACTCATGAAACGAATTTTCAAAGTTTCCCTTAATGTCATCTGCGTCAAATATTTCAAGTAACCTCAAGTTTGGAAGCCTTTCAAATATTTTGGCACTGAAATGTCTTTTTCTCCACATGGTCAGGTCTAAGATGAGACCTTCAATTTTATTTGCCCCCTCTAGATTTTGCAGAACCTCACATGCATTTTCTTGACACAAGTACAAGTATCTGCCCTTTCCATGTTTAGATTCCTCACGAATAACTTCCCTCCCCATATCTTGGATTAGATTATGCATCTGAAACTTATTATTCTCATCAATTGTTAGTAGACATCTTTCCACTAGAATTGGAATTCCAGCTTCTGGATAGAAATGACAAGATTTGAATACATGTATCGCCTCATCCTTGTCCTTTCCGATGAAGAAGAATACAATATCAAGAAAAATTGCCTTCTCCGTCTCATCGCCTAATTCATCGTAGCTCAGTTGAAGAATTTTCTGTATCTCTTTATCTGGAATTCCTCGAACTTTTTCATATTTACCTTTCCAGAATGACACAGGCCTACCGCGCAGAGATGAACCTAACGCCTTGAGAGCAAATGGCAGACCCCCAGCATAAGTTACAAAGCTTGCTGAGAGCTCTCCAAAAATTTTGGGCGGCACTAGTTTTCTAAAGGCGTGATAGCTAAAGAGCTTCAATGAATCAATTTGTTTCAGTTTCTTCACCGTGTATATATCTACATCCAGTATATCTACTTTTAATTGATTTAGCATGTTTGAATCTCTAGTCGTAATCATAATTCTACTTCCACTGGTACTCAAGTTGGAAAGCCTAACTAGCAATTCTGAATAGCTTGATTGGTTCACATCATCCAGGACAATGAGAGCTTTTTTAGAACAAAGAATTTGTTTCAATTGTCTTACTCCACTTTCAACATCAGGTACCTTATAATCCTTCCTTCTGAGAAGTTTAATCAAGAGTTGCTCGAGTAAAGGAAGTAAATCACCACCTAGAACACTTCGTTTTACATTTTCAACAAAGCAACTAATGTCAAACTTGTTGAAATATTTGTTGTAGAAAGCTTTGGCCGTTGTAGTTTTTCCGATTCCCGCCATCCCACAGATCCCAATGACACGGACATCATTCGAATCCATATTCAGTTTTTGATATATCTCTTCAACCGCAGAATCTACACCAAATAAATACTCCTCAAGGTGTAATACTCTTGTAGTTGTTTGCGGTTCCACTTTCATTACAATTTCTTGGATAGTGTCCGACTCATTCTCATTTGCATCTTTTTTGAGATGGTATCCTGACAGCTCCCCGATCTCAGAAAGAGCAGACTTCCACTTCTCTATCATATCAACAGAGTAACGCGTCTTATGAAAATCAAGAGCCTCCCCAAAACTCCCTTTCTGGTGCCGTACATCTGATGGATCAACATAGTAAAATACAGGAACAACCTGATTCTTTTCTGTCCTGCAACTAAGGATCTCAACAAGTTCACTGAGGCACCACGCAGAAAGAGCATAGTTTTCTGAGATCACAACGACAAACATCTTTGAATTTTTGATTGCACTAAGTAGTCCTAATGAAATTTCTTCACCTTTTTCAAGTGCAGGATCATCTCTGAAGGTTCGGATTCCAGCTTGATCCAAAGCAAAGTAAAGATTGGCAATGAAGTTTCTGCGAGTATCCTTACCATAGAAGCTCAAGAAGACATCCCAGAGAGCAGACGAAGAAGAGGAACAACACAAAGGGTCATCTAATCGATTACTTGTGGTATCCATGAACAAAATAATTGTGAGCTTTTGTGGAGAATTATTCGAAGTTTTGTCAAGAAGAACATTCAAAGTTTAAAGTCAACTGATCAATTTTTCCAACATAAATTTTCGGTTGCCCCATCATTGTAACAAACAAATATATATGAATTTTATTATTTAAGAAAAAAGTTTCTTCGAATAACTTCCTTAGCAAAATTATTCGTTGTATTCTAATTTTTTTTTTGTGCGTGTGCTCTCGTATATCATAAAATTTTTTTTCCCTCTTCAATGAAAAATGAAAAGAGAAAATGCCCAAACTACCTCATTTTTGTGTGGAACATGCCCGAAATACTTATATCCAAAACATTCCGCCCTTTGTGCCCACGGACTACGCAGGCTGGTCATGCGCTGCCTATGATATGCATTTTGATCATGCGTATCCGTGGTATCGCATCTGGGTGATGCGTATTGACGTCAGCTGACGTCATTATTTCGCTTGCTACTTCGACGCTCAGACAAAGAGAAAAATCGCATGGGAGATCGCCGGCTTCGTTCACCGTACTCAAGCAACCTCCACCACATTTGAGGGCAACCAACCTCTATCTTTTACCCAGTTCATGTGTGTTGGCCCCGCAGGGACGTATTTGAGCTAATCGGAAAATAAATCGGAACATTTGAATCGAAATGGGGCTTTCAAATCCGGGAAAAGAAACAAAAAACGAAGAACATAGACTTGTAGATCGTGAGAAGACGATCATTTTGATGTATAGCATGCCAAGGATAGATACCTGAAAAGAACGGTGGAAGGGATCGAAGTTTACTCGACAATCATCTCCGACGGCGACTGAGGAGAGATGATGAACAGTGGACTATACACATGTTCAACATGCGTATCCCACTCCACGCATGCTGAACATGCGTATACAGTTCACTATTTACGATGTTTGACAACTGATTTTTGTACACTCCACGCAGCCACCACATGCGTGGTCAAAGGCCACACATTTGTGTAATGCGTATACCCTATACGCATTTCCAAAATACGTGGCTCGTGGGTAAAAAGGGCGGATGATTCAGAATATAGGCATTTTGGGCAGATGGAAGGCACAAATGGGTAGTTTGGTATCTCACCCAAATGAAAAATTTACCCCTAAATTTTTCATTTTAATTGACTAAATTAATCGACTTAATAAATATTAAAATATTATTTTATAAAAAGAAACTATGATTTATTTATAGGGTAATGCTAAACATAGCCCTAAGTGCTATGGTTAAACATTAATGTAAGTGGATAAATGCATTTAAAAGGTCAATTTTGCACTCAATACATCAATTTTGCACGAATATCAATTTAATTATTTAGCAATTTGGGATGTTTTTATTAGTTGAAATTAATGTGAATGCAGGGGGTCCACTATTATTACTTGGGAAATTAAATAATTATGTAAAGAAGCATTGAAAAACCAAAAACCAATTAAATAACTAAAAATAAATTATGAAAATAAGAGAATATTTAATGCTTAACCATAGCCCTTGGGCTATAGTTAGCATTTCCCTTATTTATATTACTTCCTCCGTCCTAAAATACATGTCCCTTTTGAAAATAAATTTGTCCTAAATTACATGTTCATTTTCTTCTTTCAATGCAAATTTAAGGATAATTTTACAAAATTATCCCTACATTTATTGTATCTAAAATTTGACTTTTTCAAATTTAATTCTATTTCTCATTTTTCAATGTATTAAATAAGGGTATTAATTGAAAAATTTTATTCAACTAATCTTTATCTTAATATTATGTGTATTTTTTACAAAAAGAATATGTAAAATGGGATGGAGGGAGTAATGTATTTACTACGATCACCATTCATATTTTGAAACTTAATCGCAAATAGGGCAGAATCAGGATTAGGAAGGACCAAAATGATAGAATCTGTAAATACATCATTTTATTTGAGATACGCTCATCTTTCTTTAATTAAATAAAAAATTTCAAACAATATCAACGGTGCTAAGTGATCCTGCAAATCTTTCTTTAACTAATTAAAAAAACCAAAATGATAGAATCTGTAAATACATCATTTTATTTGAGATACGCTCATCTTTCTTTAATTAAATAAAAAATTTCAAACAATATCAACGGTGCTAAGTGATCCTGCAAATCTTTCTTTAACTAATTAAAAAACTTCAAACAATTTCAACGGTGCTAAGTGATCCTACAATTTCTTTTTCAATATACCCTAACAGCTATCTATATATTTTATATTTTGATTATATCATTAGATATAACAATATTAAAAGTTGTTAGGTGTTCTAAAATTCAATTCTCGTTAGCAAAATATTAATTTTTATTTAATAATAAAAAATATTAATTTTTATTTAATAATAAAAATTGTTACATACAAAGGTATAAACTTCGAATCCGTCCAACAATTTACTAAAATTAAAATCATTATATTATATTATATTATAAATAAATTACAAAAAATTAAATAATCCATATTTTGCACGGGTCACGGGTATAAGCTAGTATGTCTATACACTAATGAGTAATCTTTCAGAATATTATCATTGAAAACTTGTTTACAGAATTTTCATACACGTGTCCGGGCCTTGCTTGGCACGGGTTATCGGCGGGTAGACTATTTTTGAATAAAAATTATTACAATTTAATATTTTTGTTTGTAACTCCTCTTTTAATTTTGTAACCCCTTATTTTGATTTTGTAACTCATGTAATAATGTAATGTTATTATTGATTTCGGGATTACAAAATTATGGCTTTGAAGGTTACAAATTTATGGTTTAGAGGAGTTACATTTCTTTACTCCTATACAAGGAGGTCTTGGATTCATTGTTTTGACACAAAAAAAATCACTCAAGTTTCATAGTCTTTTCTTGCATTCTTCTTAGATCTATATAGGTTCTGTTTCTGTGAAATAGAGAGTATATTTGTTCGGTTCGTAGGAGACGGGTCTAAGGTGCTTAAGAATACCTCTATTTGTTGTATCATGGGAGACAGAAGCCACAACACACCTTCAAGCACATACGGAAGGGGATTATCTATTTTAATGACAACGTGATTTTCACGTGTCTCGAATGATCTTTCGGTATTTTCTTCTTATAATCTTGATTTCATGTACCTTCTTACTCTATTCTTCCTACACCGGCTAGTATGTTAACATAATTATTCATGAATGGAAAGTAATTGTTATTGCGACTCATTTGTTTCTAAAGAAAAATATTGATGAGCGCGATGAGATAGCTCAAGTGGTTAGAGTTTATCTCTTATCGTCTCAGATCTCATTATAAAATTTATTAAGAATAAATATTTATTGTAAGACATATAAGACTTCTTATACAAACAAAAAAAAATGCTTATCTGATCTTTATTATATTATTATCACCCTCTTGCTGCGCAAGGGCCGGGGGTAACCATTAGCTCAAATATTTCATTTAGTGTATGTTTGTTTACAGTACTAGTTTAGATCGTTCTTTGTGCATAGTTCAAAGTTTATTACTCCCTCTGTCCCATATTCTTTTTCCCATTTGATATGTCGATCCTGTTCATAACAAGAGACAAATTACTAATTTACTTCTAATTTATAAAATCAAATATATTCATGAGTGATCTTGTTGAATTCGTATTTATGAGTACTTTAATATAGTGAAGTTTTTATATTGAATACTAATACGAAATTAAGGATATTAACGATCAAAAGTGTGCGTTGGCAAACGTGTTCAAGGGAAATGAGAAAAGTTTTTTGGGACAGAGGGAGTACTAATTACTAATCTTTGAAACAGAATATACATTTTGTAGGTAAACTTCGCAAATAGTATCTTGGAAGTTTTATGGATAGGTTTCTCTTTACCGAAGAGTCTGATTTTAATTTTGGTTGCTGTGAGTGTTTAATTCGTATTAGCTGATTGTATGTTTTTGTTTTCTGATTGATTCTCTATGAGTTATGGTCTGTTGGATGTTATATATTCTCGTATAAAAGTCGAAAAAATATCAAAGATATCATTCACTAGATTTAAATGTATCAAATTGATTCCACATTAAAAAAATGACTAATTTTAATTACTAATTTGAAAATTTGCATTAAAGAGATCATTTAGTAATGACTAAATTGATATAAAATTTTAATTTTTTAATGATTATGTTTATACAAATTTTCAAATTAATGATTAAAATGAGTAATTTTTTGAAAGAATGATCATTTTGATACATTTGAATTTAATGAATGAGCCACACATTTTTTGAATGAATGTGCCATCATGAAATAACAGGAAATTAGAGAGAATACAATGAAGGACAGAAGTTCTATGGTATAAATATTACTCCCTCCGTTCCAACGGGTTCTTAACATGATACGGAGACTAAGGATAGTGGGTATAATATTGTTAAAATAAATGAAGTAGTGGGTGAAATAGTGATTTTATTGTTAAAATAAGTGAATTAGTGGGTGTAATAGTGTAAAGTGTTGAAAAAGTGGAGTGAAGTAGTGGATGTAATAATGTATTTTATTGTTAAAAGTTACTATTTTTAGTAATGTAAAGAATTGGTAGGACATGCCAAAAAGGAAATTGTAAAGAAATGAATGAGACATTGGGAGTAATTTTTACTGTAGTGGTCAGGCGAAAATCGAATTCCTCAAATACTTCGTCCATCTAAGTTACCTGTCGTTTTGAACAAGTAGCAGTTGGCTATAGAGTCAACTGTTTCTATAAGGTTTAAAATTTATTTCTTATTATTCTAGTAATTTACAAATGCACAGGTGAATATTACAGACTGTAATTTACAGTTAATTGACTGATTCTCACAGTTAAGATCTTTTTTGCTTAGCTATACTTATCTATAAACAATAACAATTTACAATACTACTTCAAGTCACGAAATGAATTCGCTTTCCTTTAGACGTAATAGCCCCTATATATAATGTGCATCAGGTTTTGCGAATCACCTGTAGGATAAAATGAAGCCAGAGATTTGTTTGCACCAACATACTGACCACGAATGCTCCTCCTTTTGTATAGCCTTCTTTGTGATAATGATTATACATCTGTAGAATGCATATATCAAGTTTTGTAGTAATTAACTGTTTTTAAATGTGTCTATATCAATAAAACTGTAATGTAATAAGCATATATAGATGTAGGATGCTGCCTATTCATGAAATGATTGCACCAGTTCATGAATAGTTGCACCTATTCATCTATTTCTTTGAAAATATTCCAGCATCTAAGGAGTAAAATCTACTTGTAAGTCACAATGGCTAGAATGAAATCCTCGAGATATTCCGTTGGTTGATTTGCTTAACGTCACTTCATATGCATGCAATTTCATTGCTTTATTATTGGATGCCAAGATAAAAATGAAACAACAGTTTAGTGATTTTGTGATGACAAGAAGCATACAATGCCGTGAAGATGATTGAAGAAGTTCAGGGACACATGGAAGGTCTCAGTATTCAGGATGGTAAATATAGGCACCTTTTGCTTGGGCTGCCAAATGAACCTCAAAGAACTTCATCCCAGCAACAGTCAAACACCAAAAAAAAAAACATTCCGTTACAGCCTCATCCTCAATCACCGTCTTACTTTACTCGCGCACCTCAGCAGCAGGAGCAGCACCCACCTTAGCATCCCAATACACCTGGGTACAATCAGCTTAACCCCCTTAGAAGTCTCAGCAGAAGCCACCACCCTCTTAACGGGTCTCAGCACCATCCATCAGCCCCTTACATTTGTCAGCAGCACCCCCGATCCTGACACATCTCCTCCTGACACATCTTCACCGAACCAGCGTCCAACAACAACTGGGGGCACACATGAATAAGGTCAACCTGCTTACCCGAGGTGGCTGTTTCATATGAAAACACATGCTCAAATAATTCTTGAAAGAGGTAATCGCTGCTGAATCATTCCCAGATATGATCATTCCCAGATATGATCATATCGTCGGCAAAGTGTAAATAAGGAGTAGTCGGAGTATGATTGCCTAAACCCATATGTTATCAAAGCTTTTGCCAGTTTCGCAAACCAGCACCTTGGTGCTTGTTTCAAACCTTACAGTGACTTTAATAACCTGCAAACTTGCCCCGACTTTTCATTTTTAAATCCAGGAGGCAATTTCATGTAGACTTCTTCTGATAAATTCCCATGGAGGAATGCATTATGAACGTCCATCTGATGCAACTCCCAATTTTTTGTCGATGCAACGGCTAAAAAAACACAGTAGTCATTTTTACCACTAGAGCAAAAGTATCAATATAATCAATCCCGGCAACTTGATGACTCCCAAAAACAACTAAACGAGCTTTCAAACGCTCAATGCTTCCATCAGAATTATACTTTACTTTATAAACCCATCTACTACCAAGAGCTCGCTTTCCGGGAGGTAGAGTCTCTATACTCCAAGTGCCATTATCCTATAGTGCCTTTATCTCTTTTTGCATAGCTTCGCGCCATCCAGGATCCTTCATTACTTGCTTGAAAGAATGAGGTTCTGTACCTGCTGTTACAGCTTCAAGGAATTTTCTGTGTCCCATAGAAAATCTACCACAATTCACATAGTGTGCTATAGGATAAGAAATACCCGATGATTGATGTGAAGCAGATGAACTCTGAGATGGAGATGGACTCAACTTACGTACAGTATTAATAACAAAATCTTTTAGCTTTAAAGATGGGAATTTAGTACGCATTCCACATCCAAACTCATTATCACTACTTGAATTGTTTCCACCACGTGTTTCCACCTCAAATGTCTTTCTGCCACTATCTTCCATGTTACCACTATCATCTCTTCTATTCATATTACCACCACTTTCAACTAACTAGTTGCGAAATCAACCTATCACTATGATTATGACCCAAATACTCAAAGGCATAGTCATCCTCTGTTTCAACAAATGACAAATCACCTGTAGTAGCAGCCAAATCACTACTTTCATCCCCTTTTGACACAGTAATGTAAGGAAACTCTTCCTCATAGAATTTTACATCTCTTGACACAAAATATTCACCAGTATCAAAATCAAACAATTTCCATCATATCCTTTTTTATTATGAGGGTATCCCACAAAAACACATATGCGACTCATACTATCAAACTTATCTTTCTTTGATTTTTGATTATGAGCATAACACAAACAACCAAACACTCGCAAATCATTATAAATAGGAGGCGAACCAAACAAAATCTCATAAGGGGTTTTATAATCAAGAATACGAGAAGGAATGCGATTTATCAAATAACCTGCACCTAAAGTACATTCTCCCCAAAATTCAATAGGAAGGCTACCTTGATATCTCAAAGCCCTTGCCACATTCAAAATATGACGATGTTTTCTCTCTACCCTACCATTCTGCTGAGGTGTACCTACACAAGAAGTTTGAAACAAAATACCTTTATCTGCGAAAAATTCTTTCATGCTGTTAAATTCTGTACCGTTGTCACTTCGGATTATCTGTACTTTTGCATTAAATTGTCTGTCAATCATCGAAAAATAAGAATGAAACTTTGGAGAAAACCTCTTTTTAATCAGTCAACAAAATTACCCACACATGCAGCTCTAGAAAAATCATCAACAAGAGTCAAAAAATATTTTGCTCCACAAGAAGAAGGCATATTATATGGTCCCCATAAATCACAATGAATCATCTCAAAACATCTAGCAGCTCGATTGTCATTATGATAAAATTTGTATCTGGTTTGTTTCGCTTGATGACAAACATTACAAGATTTATTCAAAATAACACTTGAATTATTAATAAAAGGAAGAGCCCGCACTACTTTATCAGAAGGATGCCCCATTCTTTTATGCCAAAACTCCAGAGAAATCACTCTATTAACAGTGAAAGCCTTAATTTCCGGAACATCACGAAAGTAGTAGAGTCCATCTCGATGTTCATCTACTCCAATCAGGGTCCTCAAATTTTGGTCCTGTATAACACACAAATTATCCAAGAATTGTACTATGCACAATCATCAGCAAGATGAGAAACAGAAATTAAATGAAAAAATGATAAGCTTTAGGATTATTTACTTAGCTTCTCAGCCATAACAGGGAATGATACAATGGGTAAAATGGCTTAATCATAATTGTACTCGTGGTCAACTTGCAAGCGGGTCACTAAACTGAAAAAGCTTGCTAACGGATCATTGAACTAGACTTAACTTGCTATTTAGTCATTGAACATTAAAATTTTTGCACAAATGTTAACTCATCTTTGACTTTAACGGAATCCGTTGTGTTTTTTTTTGTTTTTTTTGCTTAATTATGATTGTTCAGTCAAATTGGTGGGTTGTATAGCTTCCCATGATTGTTAGAAGGCTAATTACAAGATCAATTTCATTATTTTATTCCCGATTTGAGTAATTCATTAATTAGGGTTCTTAGTTCATAATTTGGGGATTTTAGTTCTGTTGAATGTTCACTTAATTGGATGTTTTATATAGCTTTAGGAGGTCATAAGCAACATGTTTATGTGATTAATTGGAATGTTATGTTTGTATAAAGGCATAATCGAGTTAAGAGGTTTTTGGGGTTTTAAATTTTAATTGTTCATGTTACTAAGTGATTGTTCATAAAATTTAAGGCCATAGGTAGTTTGCTTGTTCCTCTAGCTTCATTTTGGGACCTTAAATGCTCAATTTGGTTTAGAAAATAGGTTAAGTCGAAATTTCTTGCTGGAAGATGGTAATTTCGCCGGACTCGAAGTTCCGGTGTGAGTTCGTGATTGTTGTGGTTATAAACGAGTTGTTGCAGCTGTCCTGAGCACGTAGATGTCGTTTAATGTGAATTCTGGGCTAGTAGAGAGTCGCCGAATAATTGATTCCGTTAGTGCATATTAACGTATGGCATGTTAACGGCAGTTACCTAAATGCAAGTTTTCATCAGTTTAATGAGTTGACTGTAAGCTTTTTTAGTACAGTTACCCAACTGCAAGTTAGAGGGAGTTCCATTATGATTAATCCATTTTACCCATGATACAATGTAGCTTACAAAAAACACATTTATGTGCGACCATTCAAATCTTAAACTTAAACATAGGTAGAGTATGTTCGTGCCTTGCACCAACGATAAAGCTAATTTTTTGTATTTAGCAACAACAAAAAGTAGTTTTTTTAATATCTGCACAACCAGTAAATAAAGAAATGAAACAGAACGTTTCCCGAGTTTAACGTTTGTGGCTCTTAAATTTGAACATTTTTAATCAAACAAAATTCGATTTGTAATATTTTTAAACAGTGAAATTACAAGAAATTTTCAAATTTAACACTTGTGACTTTTAAATTTGAAACACTTTTAATAGAAGCAAATTCGATTATAAGGTTTTTAAATGGTACTTGTAACACCCCCAGATCCGGGTCAGGGATCTGGTCATTACGGTCTCAATCTCCATCCACAAAACCAGCATAAAAATCAAATTACAACCTTGTGACCCAAAACAACAACATAAAACACACCCGTTATAGTCCCAGAGATGAAATCAGAGTAACTACCAAATTTTATTAATCACAAGATTGAGTTCTTACAACCCAAAAGATTTACAATTTAACTATTACATACTCTTTGCCATCCATTTGTATATGTCATATAATAAATACATTTGATACTCAAATGCTAACATCTAGCATACCAATGGCTGCCTCTTCAGCAATGGTAGCTATGATCTTAACTGCTATTCCTCTGACGGCTGTTACCTGCTTGTGTTGAATGCGCCTTGCGCGGGCCATCTGATCTAGCTGTTGTTGTGATATAAATAAATAAAGCAAGGGTGAGCAATAGCCCACCAACAATAATATAATTGCATAGTGATATATATGACAGTTCAAAAGTATATTTTGAAACCATATGCCATGCATTAACGAAAAGAGTGCCAGATCAATATAAAGGATGAAGTTACAACGTAACTCAAAACATATATATTTCGTGGAAATATCTGTTATGTCAAGATAAGTATGATAGCATCATTTTCATAAAAGAGGAACTTGTACGAAAGATATTACAATTCCAGTTTCAAATACTTTTCAAGCCTGCCAACAATGATAATGTTGCAGAAGATTCCAATCTTGGATGATGAACTAATGCTGGAGTTTTGACGCGCCAGGAGACATAACATTTACACGATGATCAGTCGCATGTTATGCTCCTCACCTCTTGTTCTCTACATGTAGAAGGAAGCACCGACGGATTTACTTGTCTACCGCCCTCTGGAACCCCCTCGGCCAACGGTTGGGCCATTTGCTGGACTAGCACCAATGGGTCACTTACGCATCTCCTAGTTCATTTAACATCCATAACTCTGAAACGTAAAGTTTGTTCCCCTTTCCCCAAGTATAATACTTGTTGATAAGACTCCACAAAGTAGTCGTATCTAGTTGGAAAGGAAACTTACCAATATTTCCCAAGCTGTTGCTTGCTAATGGATACCAACTTGTTCCAACATTCTTACCCCTCGAATAATGAGTGGGTACACAAGATTTGATGAATCATAGCACAACCAAGTTGCGAGTGAAAAGAATAGTTTCAAAAATTTTATGACCGGGTAGTCACAAGGTAAATAACATTCCTCAAGTAAGGTTCCCTTATAATAGAATCGAAGAAAGAATGGAGTTAATAAGAACCTTCCTTGATAATATAATAATAATAATAATAAGACTCTGAATTAATTACATAATATTCGAAGGTCGAAGATACTATTGGAATTGAGTAAATCGTTTTTGAATCGAGTTAGAAGAATTAAATAAATATTTCAAGAATATTTATTAAGTCATAATTATTGGAAGAATGAATATTCAACTTAATAATATTTATTGAAGAAATGATTATCGAATGAATATTTGAAATAATATTCAATAATTGAATCGACTTTAAATGAATGTTGTAGATAATATTCATTGTCTCAAGGGAATATTTAAAATAATATTTTATCGAATAACTTGAGTTCGAATCAATGTTCAAACTTATATTTATAAAATAAATAGAGTTTGAACTAATATTCGAAATAATATTCATTTAAATAAATAAGGCTCGAATGAATATTAAAAATAGTATTCATTAAATAAATAAACTCGAATGAATATTCAAAATAATATCTTTTGAGTAAATAAGCTTGAATGAATATTCTTTAAGTAAATAACTTAAATGAGGGTTCGAAATAATATTCGAATGTTAAATCGACTTTAGATGAATATTAAAGTTAATATTCATCGAATAAATAAATATCGAATGAATATTTCAAATAATATTTATCAAGTAATCTCAAAGGAATAATCCAATAATACTCACCAGATAATACATGAAAAATATTTACTTAAATATTTTCCTCTGAAAATAATATCAATATCTCAAGAAATACCGACTCCCGGTCTATAATCAAAAGATGAGATTCAACTGCCCTTCGCTAAGGGTCTTAGTAATATCCGGCTTATAACTGATATATTAACTATCTAGCTTATAAGCCAACAATAATTCAGGGAACAAGTATATCAATATGACTTTGAAAGTAGGCATGCATGCTATGGCATATGTAAACAGAATCATATAAATATTATCACAACAACAGCTTCAAAGGTTTGAAGACTTGCCTGGCAATCCTGTAGGGGTAGTGTGCCTCGTGTCAATCCGGTGATCTATAAATAGTCACAATAACCGAGGTCAATCACTTAACACTTTTTTTAAAAAGGCTAAGTATAACTTAACTTAAGTCGAAACACGTTTTCGAGTTATCTCTTTAAACACCCTTTAGTGCAACTCTCTTTATTATCGCTATGACCCGTCATTCGTTCGTTACTAAGAAACGTCGTCATACTTACACTTGGTATATACTTAATTAAGTCTTATAAATTCTAAGGTCAGTCGTTTACAAATCAAGATTATACCTCGAGTTTTATCGCCCGTTTTCTAAGTTATAACCAAAGTCATACTTTTAAGAGGTTCGTTCGCGTTTAACCTCGATTCGAACATTTTTATAAAATCGTAAAACGATCCGTTTGACATGAGGTTTTCTCCTACACCTTCCTTTTTATCTCTAATATTTAATTATCAAAATTTTCCACTGATTTCGTAGTATTAAAGGAATCCAATTTCAGTTACGAACTTTCGTTTACGATTTCGAACCACTTTTACGAATTTAATCATAACTCCTAAACCGTAAGTCCATTTCATACGATCTTTATATCAAAACGAAGCTTATAACATAATCTAGCTTTTACTGGCCGAATACAAAGCTAAACAGTGAGTTAAAACTACTGTGATATACGGTTTCTTAAGGGTTATCGAAATTTTGACATTACGACGGCTATAAATCGAACGTTTCTAAATTGTTTTCAACAGAACCAAGCCACACCGGGAATCCATACATCTTATACACATGTTATACATCTCAACAAGTCCAGGAATATTACTCTTCACCATAATAATCATTATATGGTTAAATCAACTACAAGATCATGCTCATGATAACACTAATATCATAACTATGCTAAAATCCACCAAAAACATACATAATCTTAAAATAAGATCTAGGGTTCTTAAGGATTAAACCTTCCTTGGAGAGTGTTCTAGCATTAATAAGCTTGATATAGTCCTTGTATAGCTTTAAGATAGCTTGGATCATCCAAATCAAGCAAGAAAACAAAGTTAGTTTCTAAGGGTTACTATTCATCATCACTCTTGTAAAAATCATAACAAATCGAAAAATAAGAGTTTGGCTCTCAACTTTTTACCACATCTTGGCCTCTGCATAAGCTTTGATTTGAGCTAATGATCATCAAAAACAAAGCTTCCTAGCTATGGTTTTGAGCAATCTTTTACCGCTGGACAGAAACTGCCAAGAACAGGCAGGTTGGTTTCTTCAACTTGGGGAGGCGATTTGACTAGGTTATACTCATTAGATTGACATGAAATTTAGAAAGAACCTTGCCCATGGAGTGGAGAAGCTATGGTTAAAATTTGGTGATTTTATCATGGATAGAAATAGAGATGAATTTTTCTTTCCTTGGTGTTCCTGCTGGGCAGTTTAGAGAAAATGAGAGAAATGGAGTTGTTTGGCTTGCTCTTGATCTAATCCTTGGCTAATGTGAATTATTGTGATGGATATGGATAATATCTAGCATAAAGTGGCTTTATTAAATTTCCTAGGTCATCCATGATGCAATCAAGTGGACAAGTGTTAGGATTTTGTGGTTGGTTGATGAAATCATGCCAAGTACTTGGTTTGTTTCCAATACCACTAGTTAGCATTGTAACTAGCTTGGTTACTAGATATTTTCTACTTGCACATGCATGCATCTTGAATTCCTGCTTGTTTCTTTGCCCGATTATTGCTCCGTTTCATTGATCGTTGAGGAATGTCTCAAGGATTTCTAGTTAGGTTTTCACCGGAAACCTTCTTACTATTTATACTACCATTCTCAATCCTCCTTTATAATTCTTGAATTTAAATTCCTTAAATCTTTTTATTAAATCCTTAAATCTTAAAGTGTCTAGGGAAATCTCGGAGAAAAATGAAAGTGCTATTTTTCAGAATCCGACAGCTTTTACATACACTTATTTTCCCCTTGGATCACTAATACGAACTCAGAAATTTATTCTGGGTACTTCTATATAGTGTCATCTCATAAGATTCTCATTTCCACCAAAAGCACTATTCAATCTTTATTCCTTACATTTATTAAAATGTCCTTGTTATCTTTCGGGCATTCCTTAACCCTTTCACGGAACCACTGGACTAATAACAGATATCGATTTGGATGACATGAGAATATTTCCCTCTACTTGGAATTTCCATATCTTATATTTCTAAGAGATAGATTATTCTAATCTAGGTTGTCAACCCGTTGCATTCTTCCTAACATATAAACCTTGGAATCTATATCCATTCAACACCCATTCATTAAAACTGTTACTACCTTGGAGTCGGAATCATTGTTCCTTCTTTTCTCAACACTTAATAAAAAGTTTTAATTCTACCGAAAATTTGGGTTCTTACAGTCTCCCCTCCTTAAAAGGTTTCCGTCCTGGAATCAGGTAGAAGACAATTGAGTACTTGTTGGTTATTTCACTTTCCAGTTCCCCAATCAATCCTTAATCAATCCCATTCCTTTTTCAGCACATCTTACTAGCTAGTGCTACTATACATCCTTTATCCGTTTTTCATTAATCTCTACTACTTTTCGCACAACACACTATCCGGTTTATGCTCTTACCCAGTCATATACTATTTTCCCTATTGGTATCTGTAGTGACTTTGGTATCACTATCGCACTGCGAATTTCGGAGATAACCTCACTCGTAAATATGCATTTCCTGATCGCTTTAATCTTCGCAATCTCGATCAATGTTGATAAGTGGATTTTATATCCACTTGGAGTGTTCCGTATCGGCTTAAATTGATTGACTTGGTCTCAAGTTTGTTTTATTTTTGATGTGTTTTGTGTAGTTGTGCAGGGTTGTAGCTATCGGTTAGTGTTGGTGTTTCTAATCCATATTAGAGTGGAATTAAGCATTGGAATAAAGATTTGACACTTGTGTTATGCTACCAAGGAGTTACATGTGTCATGGTATTGAATATGTTAGCTAATGCAAAAGAAACGGAGGAGAAAGGAGCAATTTGTGTAAAATTCGGATTTTCAGGGTATGTTGCGCAGTCTTCACTGTTTTGGCCATATCTGGAGTTCTAAAAGTCCGTTTTCAGCGATCTTACAGCTCACGCGAAGCCTGGGAGATTTTCTACAATATTGAACAGAAAGAATGGCGCGCTGCGGCCTGGGAAGGGTGCTGCGGCGCGGGAACCCTTCTGGAAATTTTGAATTTTTATCCAGAAAATCCTGATTTACTTTTTTGGCCGTATCTTGAGTTCTGCAAGTCCGTTTTGGACGATCTTACAGTCCACACGAAGATAACGGAATTCTATTTCATTCTAAAGTGGTTCAGATGTCCAAATACTACTGGAACGGCCTAGAAATACTGAAGAAAAGTCAGTTACGAATTTTCCTTCAAAACCGAATCAGTTTAGGAAACGTATTATGCCGAACTGCAGAAATTCAACTTTGACAAGGAAATTGCTATAATTCCTAATTCTAATAAGTATGGTAATTGCTCTGGGTGGCTAGAACATTCCCGAATCAGATCTACACATGGAATTTGCAATTCTATTCTCATTCAAGAACGAAAATTGCCATACTCTTATTCCAACTCTAAAACGGCAATTGCTTGATGGAGAGGCAAATTTGGGCTATAAATACACATCTTGGGGGACAGAAAAAAACATACCGTTACATATCAATTACTTAGGTTTATTTATATTTTTTCATACTTTGTTTTTATCATGGTATCATCAGATCCCATGATGACGAGCGGTTCAATTATGAGCTAATCGTTGTCATGGGATTCTAACGGATTTATTTATGGAGTTTAGTATCTTGATGCTTTAAAGATCTGTGTGTGATGTATATCTGATATCCTCGCATGGTTATTCTTAATTGTTAGATGCGTAGCTAACATCTAATCTGTTAATCTCTTGTGAAGTGAAAGTGGATCTTGAGATTTAGAACTTGCCATGCTAGCATAGGTTCATGATTGTTTATTAACATGATTCGTAGTATGAGATGAGAATACTTATATTGCCCTATGTGATCATTATGGATAACTTGTTCTTCAACTGTTATGTTTTCAAATTCTATAAACATATAGGGTCTAAGCATAATTGGTGTCTATTCATCTTCTATCTCTTTTGTGGATGTATGTTTAGTTTGGTATATGTATACTGAGAGATAGCGTGTACTTGTTTCGTGTTATCCGATCAGATATCATAACCATTACATATAGTGATTAAAGGCGTCAGATCTAAGCAAAGTATTTAATGAAGTTAGGATTCCATGGTTTATCTTGCGTAAGTAATTCTATTTTAATTATCATTATTTAAGTAATTCTTAGTTTAATAGTTTGCATCTTAGTTTAATTTAGATAATCAAAACCCATTATTGTTAATTATCTTAGCAGTGAATAATAATCATACATTGTTGCATAGGTGCATCTACTGAATTAAAAACCAGATCTCTATGGGAACGAACTTGACTTATATCTGTATTACTTGTGACCACGTACACTTGCGTGATTTAGTGCAAACAAATATATAGAATTAAAAGAATTTATTGAGAGATCACTATGATCAATGAACATTTGTCCTATTGCATAGTTAGTACAGAAGGTGGCCAGCCTTTAGTACTTGACAAGCAATTTAGACAAGTTATGGTATTCCACTTAAACTCATATCACATAGACAGGTAGTCACGTAGCAGTACCTCCCCTCCTTAAAGGGTTGTTCTTCTCAATTTAGAAGAAGATAAATAAGAGAGAAAAAAAGAAAAGAATATCAAAGAATTATAGAAATATTTCATGATTGTCAAATATCATACTTAGAATTTACCTCTGAACTATAGAGGTTCATTATAGAAGAAAATAATCGTAATCGTATCAAATAATACTTTATCGTAATCTCACGTGTCAACATATCCTAGCTGTTCTGTCCATCATTTTATGGACATATTCTCTTGTTCGATCTTAGCATCACTCACTTTTGAAAATCCTTCAACCTTTCAGGTTAAATCTGTAGATTTCTCGCTTGACATTATAGTTAATGACATTCCACGCCACTCTACTGACTCTTTCATATTCACAATACTAACACTATCATGTTGTCATCCCGAGAGTTCATTAGAAAGTCCATTCATAACATTCCTTGCTTATCATTTCATAATTATCTCCCAATCTTTTCTTTATCAATCACATCCTTCGTATTATCTAGTTCTTATATATTTACTTCTATTGCTTAACTCCACCGTCATCTCATTAGTGGGACACTCGTCACCTTTACTCAATACGCATTACACGTTTAGGTCAAACTTTCCTTTGTTCAACCATTTAGATTCCCACTTTCTCGATCCATGAGTCTCCTTATTACTTAATCAATCTATTCCAAATTTCCTCAAATTCTCCCAACTTAAAGGGGTTAATCTTTATGTCAATATCATACTTTTCTTACCTCATTGCTGGGGTTTCTCAGGAGTCCGCATATATACTCCCTTATTGATTCCTCAACTCTATATTCATCTCTATCAGTTACTTGTTTCCATTTCTACTATAATCACTCTATGAACCATCATAGCCTAATCATTTATCGCAAATATCCCGTCGTTCCCAAAATTAAACCATCCGAAATAAACCTGGATGATTTCTCTAACTTAGATTCAATTCGACATTTCCACAGTCGTCATCGCTTAATTTCTCAGAAGGATCACCATCGTTTATCATTTACGCAGTGCTTTAATAACTAAACATACGGGTTTCCTAATTTTTAGATCAAAATCCTCTAGGAAAACAAAATAATCATTATTCCCTATCCATAAGGAACGCTTCCTGAACTTGACATAGATATTACATGAAGCAGATAAAATTGCAGGAGAGCTTCCAGCATCGCAGCTGGAACATGCTGGTGAGATTATTAATCATATATCTCCAGTAGAAGACTAGAAGCTTAGAGGTTTGCTTAATCAATTGCCAACCTCATAATTCTCTATCTTGTTTTCACAGAAACATGCCAACATAAACTTGCTTGTCATTCATCATCATGCCAATTAGCTTATCAATATCAGTACCAATCTATCTTCTATATTCAGTCATCCCTTGTTACCTCATCTTTCCTCTCTCTTTAAAAAAAATAAAGGAGAGTCGCTTGGGGAATTTGGTCTGGCCTGTCGCAGAACCTTCTAGTGTCGGTAATGTGCTGCAGACAAAATCAGGAATCGAATGTTTACCTAAACTATCCTTATAGTTGATTCTCGTACAATCATCAAGGGAACGCAAATTCCTCCATCACATTCTGACCTTCAAGGCCCTTCTCATTATCACGCTATTTCTTTGGTATGAGCATTTATACTTACTCCCCTATACTTAAAGTGTCGGCCACCTCATTGGCCTTTCCTGAATATAATAATTTCTTGAAATCAATGTTTTCTGGATCTATTCCAACTCAGGGTGGAAGCATCCTCCCTTAAACTCTGCTAAATGAGAGAAAACATATTCCGGTCTTTTTCCAAAAGTCATTGCTTCCACCTTTCTGTGTGAACTTTATCACGGTTACTCCCAATCATACCTAGGATATTTCTTATCTTAGTCCTTTCTTATTTTAGGATAATCTCAACCTTATTGGTTCAATCCATACTTTCTCATGGTTCCACACATGCTTCATCTAGCCTTATTGTTACTATGTCATACATTCCTTACCAAACTTCCCTTTTGAAGTTTAAAATATTACCTCTTCCCTTATAAGGTTTCTTAGGTCATCCTCATCATTCTTCCTGTATTTCTGGGTACAGAATATATTAAAATATCATTAATCAATTCTATAACAATTCTGTCTATGTACTTTTCAAGACTCCTTGCAATGAATCCTTAAAGGTTATTGCTACCTTGGTCAATCCAATCTATATCGTCTGATTTCACAATGTCTTTATTAGGGGTGATGCTATCCTTTGGGCATTCTTCAGGCTTCATCTTAATCTATGGACATTTTATCCTCAATTCTATTTTCAAGGAATACTTACATCCTGTACTTGGCAATTCAATCATATATCCTTAATAAGGGTCTCTTTTCAATCATTCTCATCTTGATAACCTATAGGTAGCCTAATGCTAACCTCTTCTTCCAAATGAATGTCAGTCTATATGACTTTCCAAAAGACAACATATGTATATATGTCTTTCTTACAGAACTTGGTAATGGTAGCAAGGATGTTCTGGAAGATATTGGTCGTGTTCAACGTGAATCTCTTAGTGCCTAATGCTCCTCTTGAGGACACTAAGTTTCAGATAACATTTATGCATCATACTGCACCATCTTTGACAATCTTCGTAACTTTTCATTGGTCACTATCCTCAATCCTAATATGTCCATGGTATATATAAAATCCATCATCATGTATCTCAATTCATTTTATATCAAAAGTCCTCGCGGTTGGCGCTTAATTAGAAGCAACCCCGCCTTGTCCTTTCATTGCTAGTCTAGTCACTTGCTAATCCTTTGTGACTTGGCCTCCCCTGGCCACACTAAAATATGTGAGTTTAGGGGTTGGCTAATAGCATTACTTCTCTAGCAATTTCCTGCATAGTGCTTTCTTCTTTGGTACCTTTTGATCTTTTCAAAACTTTACTCCATATCAGTCTCAATCGACTTCTCGGTACCATCTCCGGTCACCTTTCCTTTACTTTTATCCTTTCGGCTACTCTTATCAATTCCACGTGCCAAATGAGCTTAACACTTCTGGCATAACAGCCTTTTTATTTAAGTCAATCCCGGAATTTCTCAGTCCGGCTTGTTTCTTAATTACATTTCCCTTTTTACCATCCAATCTCAACTTCATCAGTTTATCTCTATAATCAATCGTAATAATTGGGGTCTGTCTACCAACCCGTATAGCGGTTACCTTACCCAATCCATAGGGTTCGCTCCAGTTTCCACTATCTTCAGTGACGTATTCTGATAATAAAAAAGACAAGCTTTGCCAAAATTCGTCGAATTCCTTTCCAGAATTAGGGAAATTTCAGTCAATCTATCCATCCAAGCGGGTCGAACCATAAACAGTTATAATAACGAAATGATTGACATAAAGTTGGGAGTTTAACCATTGGAAAGAAATCAAATATATACCTCCCCTAGAAGGGGAATCGAAAGTTTCAAACTAAAACATACCACACCTCCCCGATACATATTCGTCCTAATAGTCGATACTACCGAATATCGGTCTATCTAACAACTAGTTTCAGAAGGAACACTACTGTCGGAGTTAGTCATTCCACAAAATTGGCACTACCAAGGCCATCCGAATTTGGTGAACCGTGCTGTCCGAATGCATCCGCAATTACCCTGCCGTGTTGCACAAGCACAGCACCTAAACCTGTACGAGGTGCATCCTAATAAATTCCAAAATTTTCCTTCCTCCATTAGGTAACGCCAAAGCTGGGTCGTTACCAATTTTATCTTTAGCTCAAGGAAGATTTTCCCCCATTTATCTTGTGCATTCAAACTTTTAGTCTTACTAATAAGTCGGGTTACGGGACTGCACTCTTTGTAACGTCCTGAGCAAATCCTTGGTAATACCTCGTGAATCTTATGAAATTTCTCACCTTTGCCGGTGTGGATGGCCTTTTCCATTTGAAACTGTCTTTAACTTGGTGGGGTCGACCAACACTACTCCTATTGATCATATGTCCTATTAACTAGATTTCATTTTGCCAAAACTCTTACTTCGAGCACTTGGCCTACACCTGTTCTTTCAGGTTTCATCTAAAAGCATTCTCAATTACATCTTAACCAGTGCTCGCCTTACCTAATCCATTTACGATTCAGTGTCGGAATAAAGTTAAGGTAACTACCATAATCCATTCAAGGAAAAGAATTTAATATTCCTCTGAATCACATGCATCTAATGTTTCTGGTTCATCCTTTCATTGAATTGAACTAAACTTATACTTGGTTCCTGACTAGAGCCTCATTACTAGTTTATCATAGACTCACTGGTCTTTTAGTCTTGTAGGTTCTGAGATCATTGTCTCGCTTACTACTTCCTTATATACTTTATCAAATCATACCATCACCTTCAAATGTCTTTATTTTCTAAGCTGGTCCATTCATAAAATGAACATTTCCCTAAATCGAACCACCTTATCAATTCTCAAGTTGACTTTATAAATTACAATCTATGAAATTTGCCTTCTCATGGCGAATTACTATTGACAATATTCGAACTTAACCCATTTATCAGATGATATGACACTTCTTGCCTCTATTTCAATTGTTCCTGGGACTCTACTTCCCGACATCTATCGATGTCTTACTTGCTGATACTTCATCCGGCAGTCTAGCTTTGAATCAAATATGCCTCTTTAATTCTCTTAATAATATCTCAGTTCTCTATGTACACTTCTCTGAGCACTATACCTTAACTCTTACAGTCTCTCTGGCTGTAACCCTCATTTCCTCAAGGGTAAACTCCTTATCCCTAACAGGTTTCTCCTCTTTAGCTGAAACCTCCTCTTGGTTCTCAATAGAGTATTCCATCGAATCAACAAGACGATCTCCAGCATATAATAAAGCATCATCGTGCTGCTGCTCGTGCGCCTCAAGGTCTGCCGCCTTACAAGTCGACACGAGAACGAGCTAAGTTACTACCATGATACTTAAGAGTTCCCATAAGGCTTTTATATGCCAGTACTACCTTAAGTAGTCCGACTATGAACTTGGCAAGAGTTCTATTATATTAGTGAATTTATTGTTTTAACGTCGCGTCATCTCTGGGATATATAACGCTCGCTCTGATACCATTTCTGTAACACCCCCAGATCCGGGTCAGGGATCTGGTCATTACGATCTCAATCTCCATCCACAAAACCAGTATAAAAATCAAATTACAACCTTGTGACCCAAAACAACAACATAAAACACACCTGTTATAGTCCCAGAGATGAAATCAGAGTAACTACCAAATTTTATTAATAACAAGATTGAGTTCTTACAACCCAAAAGATTTACAATTTAACTATTACATACTCTTTGCCATCCATTTGTATATGTCATACAATAAATACATTTGATACTCAAATGCTAACATCTAGCATACCAATGGCTGCCTCTTCAGCAATGGTAGCTATGATCTTAACTGCTATTCCTCTAACGGCTGTCACCTGCTTGTGCTGAATGGGCCTTGCGCGGGCCATCTGATCTAGCTGTTGTTGTGATATAAATAAATAAAGCAAGGGTGAGAAATAGCCCACCAACAATAATATAATTGCATAGTGATATATATGACAGTTCAAAAGTATATTTTGAAACCATATGCCATGCATTAACGAAAAGAGTGCCAGATCAATATAAAGGATGAAGTTACAAGGTAACTCAAAACATATATATTCCGTGGAAATATCTGTTATGTCAAGATAAGCACGATAGCATCATTTTCATAAAAGAGGAACTTGCAAGAAAGTTATTGCAATTCCAGTTTCAAATACTTTTCAACCCTGCCAACAATGATAATGTTGCAGAAGATTCCAATCTTGGATGATGAACTAATACTGGAGTTTTGACGCACCAGGAGACATAACATTTACACGATGATCAGTCGTATGTTATGCTCCCCACCTCTTGTTCTCTACATGTAGAAGGAAGCACCGACGGATTTACTTGTCTACCGCCCTCTGGAACCCCCTCGGCCAACGGTTGGGCCATTTGCTGGACTGGCGCCACTAGGTCACTTACGCATCTCCTAGTTCATTTAACATCCATAACTCTGAAACGTAAAGTCCGTTCCCCTTTCCCCAAGTATAATACTAGTTGATAAGACTCCACAAAATAGTCGTATCTAGTTGGAAAGGAAACTTACCAATATTTCCCAAGCTGCTGCTTGTTAATGGATACCAACTTGTTCTAACATTCTTACCCCTCGAATAATGAGTGGGTACACAAGATTTGATGAATCATAGCAACCAAGTTGCGAGTGAAAAGAATAGTTTCAAAAATTTTATGACCGGGTAGTCACAAGGTAAATAACATTCCTCAAGTAAGGTTCCCTTATAATAGAATCGAAGGAAGAATGGAGTTACTAAGAACCTTCCTTGATAATATAATAATAATTATAAGACTCTGAATTAATTACATAGTATTCGAATGTCGAAGATACTATTGGAATGGAGTAAATCATTTTTGAATCGAGTTAGAAGAATTAAATAAAAATTTCAAGAATATTTATTAAGTCATAATTATTGGAAGAGCATTGCTCGAAATAATCTTTGAATAAATATTCCTAATAATATTCATTGAACGAATAATGAATATTCGAGTGAATAATAATATTTATTGATGAAATAATTATCAAATGGATATTTGAGATAATATTCATTGAATAAGTAATGCATATTCAACTTAATAATACTTATTGAAGAAATGATTATCGAATGAATATTTGAAATAATATTCAATAATTGAATCGACTTTAAATGAATGTTGTAGATAATATTCATTGTCTCAAGGGAATATTTAAAATAATATTCATCGAATAACTTGAGTTCGAATCAATGTTCAAACTGATATTTATAAAATAAATAGAGTTTGAATGAATATTCGAAATAATATTCATTTAAATAAATAAGGCTCGAATGAATATTAAAAATAATATTGTGACGGCCCCGGTCTCAGGATGACCTCATAACCCGATCCGGGGCACGCCAACCAAAACAAACGTCGTAATATATGATCACACAAACTTAATTTCATTAATAACCAAAAGGAGTTACAACAAAGTCTAGTCTTACGATAAAAGTTTACAACATCTTACACGCTTATAATTAACTTCAACATAGGTCTATTACAAAAGCATTCTTCTTAGAGTTCTACATACTTCTTATCTAACTTCGATAGTTACTTCATCATAGTCTTTTCTTTTCCTGAACTTCCTTCGCCAAAATTCTTCCCTGTGGAAGTTAATGACATAAAAGGATGAGCTCATAGAGCCCAGCAAGCATATATCATACTATTTAACTGAGGTTTACAAAACAAGTAACTATACTCATCAGAACAGATAATTTTTCACATAATTTGAAAATGAGTATTCAAACATGAAAAATTCACAAGTTCTACTGGTGGGGATCCCGGCCTGCTAAACAATTGGTTTAGCTTTACTTCCGATTTGGAAGCATCATCATCAATTCACAACATCAATATAAGAATACTCAATTTCCAACAATAAATCATCGATATTTCAAAATCAATTTAATAATTCACAACAATAAATAGTATATACTTACAGTAAACTCCTTCTATTCTTTGCTTCTTTCTCTTTTTCAAATAATTCCCAATATTATCAAATTCGTCTCCCAAAAACTATCCAAAATTTACACTATCATTATTAACACATTATCTCTAAAATTTACTAATTAATAAATTATAATTAAATCGACATAAAAATAAATTGAAAGTAAAGTATGAAGACTTACCAACTGTAAGCTTTTACTCTTACTTTCCTATTTTAGCACGCTACAACATATTTATATAAGGAAAGGAAAACTGAATTCCCTTTCAATTCGATGTGGTACTACCTCAAGAAGTGCAAAAGACAAGGATTGAAAACTAAATTCTGCTTTGTCTATCCACAGCAACATAATCACGAACAAATTGCTCCACACACGCCTTCATGTGATCTTTTGCAACAATTTCTTTCTATTTAATCTAACGTACTCCCCTTTCAGTTTTCAATGTGGTAGAAAAGGAAAGCATCAATAAGAAAAAATAAAATACCCGTTCCATTTAGAAGTTGCTTGTGACACTCCATCAACCTAGGGAGACATCACCTAATATTTCGAAAATGGGAGTTAAGTTCTGGTATATAGCCTCACTTTTCTCTATCCTTGTTATCGATGTGGTATTATGGTTTTCACAATTCTCATACCCGTTCTCTTGTCCCACATGGATAAGGTGTTAAAGTACAAACTCTTCTAACCTTATATAATACTAAGATAACTTCCTTACAAGTGCTAGGAACCTAACATGTTCACCTTAGCTATGACTTTGCTGCGATCATTCAAGGTTCAAGACTTTTTGGTCCATGAGTAATTCAACAAACCGGGGTTCACCGAGATAGTAAGTTCAAAATGAAATTAAATATGTGTTAAAGAATGACTTGAGTGCTTACAAAATTTACCCTTAAAGGAGTTGTGATGCCCTCAAGGTATGAATGTATTAATGTCCCACATCGAGAGTAAACAAAACTAGTTTCCTTGTGGGTTCTATATAAGTAGCCTCAAAAGGATTTTCTACTAGAAGGACCACCTTGGCTTGTCCTAACATAAGAAGCTTTTGTCAATAACCTGCTCTAATGCCTACTAACATAAATTTTGGCTGAATAAACATAAGTTCTTACTTACATTCTGGCTTGAAATCGAATGAGGCAAACACTTACTATGAATAAGGGTACAATCAACTCTACAACCCAATTGCTCACTATAATAAAGGGTTCATTTTATCCCACATCGAATAGGCAAGAGGGTGTTGGACATCTTTTTCACTATAAATGGAACTTGAAGACACAAGACACAAAGACTTGTAACGAACTAGCTGGTGTGGGTTAGCTAGTTTAACAATTTCTCTTATCCCACATCGAGATGTTTTAGGAGTGAAACCCCACCCCTTTCTATATAACTCTATTAAGGCTCCTTCCTAGTCCTATGAAATCCCGAGTACAAATTTATATTTGCTCAATAACTACTATGGCTTCAAGCTTAGAAGTCCAAAATTGCATGATAAATCTATAATGAAACCAACTCACAATCTTTTTTTTTTTAAAGGAAACCAACTCACAATCTTGAATGCATAACTCTTTTCGTGTACTGTAGTGACGTATGGCAAGACTACTAAATCTTATATTCACTTTGTCCCACATCGAAAGACTAAAGAATATGACTTCTTCTTTGGTACTATAAGAGTAAAGTCCTCTTTCAAGGACTCACAAGTTTTAGCTGACAACTATAGCTTTGGCTCTAATTTGAGCTAAGTGATTTAAAGTCCAAATTTTGATGAATGAGAAGTAAAACTAGAATTTGTAACAACTAAACTTGAATGCATTAAAAGGCTTTAGTTTTATCATACTTGAGAACTATGATTAACACTTTGAAACATGAATGTTGTTAACTCGAATAACTTGTAGAAGGGGGGGTTGAATACAAGTTATATAATCCTGTCTGATTTTTGCTTGATTATAAAAACAAGAATAAACGAATGAATCAAACTCTTGTTTGTATTAATAAGATCAAATACAAACTCTACCAAAGGTGTACAATACCTTTAGCAGCTGCTGACAATACAAATATCTCTCTGTTTGTTTCGAACTCTCGAATACAAACCTTATACAAAGCTACGCACACGAACTCACAATTTCGTCTCACGCCTCACACTCTTTACAATGATATTGAGAGAGTATTTATAATGCTACCTATCAACTAATAACAGAAAGATATAATCTATACATGACAATGTTCTGCCTTCTAGTCGATAGTTTCCTTCAATAGAAAACTCTTTCCTTCATAATATCTTCTTGCTTGTTCTTCAAACAACGATCCTGTTTTATAGCACTTGCCAGTTTCTGTAGCATCCATAATGACATCATCAGTAACACGACTGATATCAGGATCTGCACACTGCATCAGTATCTGATCAACCATCAGTATTGGACACGTCATCAGGATTTGCTCTCTGTTCCTGACATGTAGTCTCCGATACACTGTTCATTCCTGATTAAACTATACAGATAACTGTTTTACACATAAAACCTATATACAGTGCTAAATCCTTTATAAGATCAGGATTACAAGAAGTATAATGTGTAAATTCTATTCTTAACATCACAACTTATGAATTATTCCTAACAATCTCCCCCTATTTATGCTTTACAATCTGAAGCATAAATCTAAGTTGTGGATGTCAAAACATATAACAATACAACCAGAATAGAATTTATGAATGTAGAATTATGAAGTTAAGTACCTCCTTCACAGATGTAGACGTTTATCTAGTACTTAGAAGAAAGAATTTTAACTATTAATGCTGCTCTTCCTTTACCACTTCCTAGCTGAGATTCACCACTGTCACTCCTGGTTCTTCTTTTTACTACCATTTGTCTGATCTTTATCTCCCCCAGCTTTAGATTTATCTTTATCTCCTTCAGTCTGGTAGTGTTGTTGTTGTCTTTGAATTGTCTTTATCTCCCCCTTTTTGACATCAGCAACATTAATTCCAAGAGATTCAGAAACAGAACAAATGAGATTCATAAGAACTGCTTGATTTTCCATAATTGTGACTTGGTTATCTTCAAGTGATTGAAGTCTTGTTTGAATAGCAATTTGAGAATTCTGAATATCTTTCAAAACATCAGAATGAACTTCAATGTTGGAAGTGCTTCTAGTATCTTTAGTATCAGAATCAGAAAGAACTTTATCTTCAAGTCTTGTAGAAGAAGTTGCTTGAGTTGTATGATATTCAAGTAATAAAACCTGATTAGAAGTATCAACGTCTTCATCTTTCTGTTCTGGAACTGAAACATAATCATCATCTCCTTCACCAGTATTCTGTGTACTAACATCTTCAAATCCTGACTCCTCCTTAGAGTGATCAGAGACTGTTGATGTCTCAATTCTAGCTGATATTGGAAGTACATACAAAGGAACACTAGGATCATTAGGATCTTCATCTGGTACATATGTATCAAGAGATTGCTTTATCCTGGCACCTCTTCTGTTAATGATTCCTGCAAGCCTCTCCTTTTGCTTCTGAGCTTTAACTTCTGGCTTTGCATTGTGATGTGCTAGGTCATTCTTCTGATACATTTTGATGAATGAATAAGTACCAGCATCCATACCCAAATTTTCAGACCAAGATTCAGGAAAAACCTGATCCCAGAAATCAAATGATGGTTTCCTAATTTTCTCTCCCTCACTATGGAGTTGATCATCCATACCCTCATTCTCACTTTGACTTTCTAAAGTCAACACTCTTTCTACCTCACCTTTTGCCTGGTCAGGAGCCAGCCGCTCAAATTGTGGATCTAAGTCCATCTTTTCAACTGTATCACTCAAATTTAGATAAGTGCTCTCATGACCTACAGAAAAATAGAGTTTAGAAGGAGTTTTTATACCTGAACTCACATGGAGAGAGGGTTCCTCATTTGGCATGTGGCTTGAGGTTTTCTCCAAGGAGTGAGCTGCTATAGTCTCTGAACCCATACAATCATCTTCTTTCCTTTCAGAAACTACAGGCTCCAGTATACCACTTTCAGGTTGTTTACTAGACTCTGATGTCTTCAGTAATACTTCATTAGACACAATAGTTAGTATATCACCGTCTTTAAGTGTTGTTTGCTGAGACACACCCTCAAGGTGGATAGACTCTGACTGAACAAAATTTGTTTGATCTTCAGAAAAATCAACCAAAGTCATTCCTCCCATATCATAGGGTATCTCACTTGCATTCTCAGTCATCACAGAAGACCTTTCAACATCAGCTATCACAGCTCCTGAGTCATCCTTCCTCTGACTAGATGGTTCTTGTGTTACAGTGACTGTGATCTGATCTTTCCTACTATTCACCACTGGTGCAATAGTATCTTCTGTTGACTGCTTCCCTCTATCTACTTCCTCCAGTTGTTCACCTTGAGCTGAAGCATCTTCAATAATTACATCCTTGTCAAATAAATATGCATGAAGTGATTGAAGTGCAACATGCTTCGAGAGTCCAAATTTCTTGACTAATTGTCTTCTGATAGATACATAGAAATACATCTTCATTAAGTCAAGTCTTTGATGTAGAAGTCCATATTCATCTGGAAATAAAAGTTTTGGTACTTTTTCAACCAAAAAGTCTAGAACAGGCCTTGACAACTTCACTTTGAGAGAAATTAGTCCCATAGCCAGTCTGTATGATAATGTAGTTTCCCATGAAGAATCAATATCCAGATCTCTCTTGTCAAATACTGACATAGATGTAGCTTGATTTGTAGAAACCTGCATGATATTAGTTGGACTAGACTCTGTGTGTAGGTGACAATTGAATCTTTCTCCTTGTTCTCCTGATATAGTGAGCAAAAGATTTATCCTGAGAAGACTCAAGAGGTGTAGACACAGAAGTGATCTTGGGATGAGATCTTTGTTCAATAGACACAGTCTTTTGAGAGACAGTATCCAGTAACTGTTTTCCCTTTTTAAGAACTACAGCCTTTTGAGAGACTGCAGCCTGGCTGTGACTAGGTTTTTCATCTCTTTGTGCTAACAAAGAAAGTTGAATTGCAGCCTTCAATTCTGCTCTCTCTGCAAGAGTTAAATCATCATCATCTTCACTAGAATTACTACTACTACTTGACACAACAAATCTTCTCTTCCTTACAACTGATGTCTTTTGAGAAACACCAGAGGTTGGTTTCTTTGAAACAATAGGCTGTGGATCAAAATTTGGTTCTTGAATTGTTTCAGAGACTATGATGTTTTGGGCTACTTGGGTAGACACAGGTGGGTTCTCCTCCAATTGAGATTCCTGAGCCATTTCACCACAAAAGAAAGAAGAATTGTAGATAGTAGGAAGATGAGTGTTAAGAATTACCTGAAAATGATGTGGATAATGAATTGCAGGTATTTCATCTAGATTCTTTTCATTGTCCTTCTTTGTAATATCAGAGAAAATTCTCTTTTGCTGTTCATAAGAAGAAACACAATGTTCCCTACCAAATCTAGCTTCAACATCAGGAATAAAATGGTTAATAAACAATTGCATAAATCTATGATAATAAACCATTTTCCTGTTTTGATCTCTTGACCCAAGTTTAATACTCATCTGACTTAAGATAATATGACCAATGTTAATTACTCTGTCATAAAGCAAACTATAAGCAATATGTGATGTAACAGAAGTAATTTGTTGAAAAGAACTACATTTGCCAGTAAAACATTTAGCAATTTGATCAAAGTAAAAAGACCATTCCTTTCTAAGAAAAGTTCTATTCAACTGGCTCATGTTATCTAGAGGTCCACTATAACCTAATTCAGACAACATAGTTCTTATATTATCATCAGATGGTACATTCTCATAACTATCAGTAACAGGTAAGCAGAGTACTGAACTAACAACAGATTCAGTAATGTCAAATAAATCTTGTCCTAAATGTAGAACAATCTTACCTGATTGACTCTGAGTAGAATCAATTACCTCAGCATTCTCCCAAGCTTGTGAAACAGCTACTTGATTAATCTGTGGAGATGCTGTCAATGCATAACTTAATGGTCCATACACCAGAAAGTCCATGATTGGATGAAAATCAGATGACACTCCTTCCTTGTTGGTAATAGCTGCAACATGATTGTTTGTCATAAAATCAAAGTCACCAAACTTGAAGGCTACTGATTTAGGTAATCTTCTCTGAGCTGCCATTTTTGATCTGAAAAGAAACTTGAAAAAAAAAAATTCTTAAAATGGATTAGTGATTTTGAAAACTCAAGAGTGATTTTTGCTTTAGAGAATGTAAGATTAGAGAAAGCAATTGCACGATTAGAGTTTTAAAACAAATATATTTCACAAATCTTTCAGACCACTATCCCACGTTGACACGTAGATTGACAGGTGTCAGTCCCTGTAAAATGCGGTTACCCACGATTTTTTTTGGAAAATAAAATCCAAAATTGATTTTCATGAAATAAATCAGGGTATAAATAAGCAATACTGATCAGCTTCCTTTTCCTGATGACCTCTCATCAAAATAATCACAAGCAATGATTTTCACATCCTGATGGTCACACATGAAATCCTGACCAATATAATCAGAGACTTAATATGGAGTTTTTCACGTGGCATTTTTCTTTTATCTGAAAAAGAAAATAAACAATTAATCTGAACAGAAAATCAATTGGTTAGATATTTTCAATATTTCTTGAAACAAGAAATACAGTCTCATGCAATAATTAGCATTTGACTTCATTAAGACTTCCAAGTGACTGCTCAACTTCTCACGTCTTTCTTTAAAAGAACCAAACGCCTTATGCCATTCTCCATAACCTTTCAATTTCTTTTCTTCTCAACAATGCTTCTCAAACCAAAAATCCCTTCAAACCCATTTTTCAGATTTTTCTTGGTCGATGAACATCCTGTTCTTGATCATCTCTTTGAACAAACGACTCTTCTCATCGAACTAATCATGAATGGATTGGTTTTCGATAATATCCAGAGGTTTCTCCTAGAACATCCATCTGTTGGATACAATCTTCCCCTAACCTCCTCAAAACTTGAGGATGAAGAATTTGGCCGAGAGTCTGAGGTTGATCTTGATGGAGATGCTATTCATTTAAGTTAGCTGCTCTCATTCAAGTCGCCCAGACAAGGAATCCAAGAGCAAACGAGGCTTTCATCCCCTGATGGATTTCTTGAGATGCTCCTTGTCCTGTTCCTCAGAGTTCAGATCAAAGACAAGTATAGAATAGAAATTTAGACAAAAAGATGTTGTATTTCATTTCCATGTAATGATTTCTATTAATGAAAATACAATTTCTTGTTATCTGCTTGTCTTTTGATTTCTGAATGATGTATAAATTATCAGTATGCAAATATCAAAACTTGCTAGCATAGACTTAACACATCACAGAATCAGATTACTACACAAAGTAAACGTCAGGATCTGAAACAATTTTCATAATCCTGATACTGACACAATACTGATGACGTCAGCATCCTGATGACAAATCTAATCCTGATGATTATTAACAAGTCTATCATACTGAAATTTATCAAGGCAATGTGTTATAGCTAAAACATTTAACAATCAAATATAGATCCTGACAAGAATATCAAGTCTATAAGCTAAGAACAACATACCTTGCTACTTTTGCAGATGTTAAAGATCTAAAAATTTAACATTCCTAACTCACTTACTAGTCTACTGAATGTAGTCTCATCAAGTGGTTTAGTTAGAATATCTGCAAGCTGTTTGTCAGTAGGAACAAAATGAAGTTCCACAGTACCATTCTCAATATGTTCTCTAATAAAATGATACCTGACATCAATGTGCTTAGTCCTTGAATGTTGAACTGGATTTTCTGCAATTTTAATAGCACTAGTATTATCACAAAACATAGGAATATTACTAAGTGTCATACCATAATCCATCAACTGATTTCTTATCCAAAGGAGCTGTGCACAACAACTGCCTGCTGCTATGTACTCAGCTTCTGCAGTTGAGGTTGAAACAGATTGTTGCTTCTTGCTTGCCCAAGAAATCAATCTATTTCCCAAGAATTGACATGTACCTGTAGTGCTTTTCCTGTCTATTTTACACCCTGCATAATCAGAGTCTGAATAGCCAATTAGAAAGAAATCAGATTCTCTAGGATACCACAAACCAAGATTTGGAGTTCCTTTGAGATATCTAAAAATTCTCTTCACAGCAATTAAATGAGATTCCTTAGGATCACCTTGGAATCTAGCACATAAACAGGTAGAAAACATTATATCTGGCCTACTTGCAGTTAGATATAACAAAGAGCCTATCATGCCTCTATAACTAGTATTATCCACACTCTTCCCCTTAGGATCAGAGTCTAGTTTAGTGGCTGTTGCCATGGGTGTTTTTGCAACTGCACAGTCTTGAAAGTCAAACCTTCTTAAAAGATCTTTGATATACTTTGACTGATTAATGAAAATACCAGTCTCAGTCTGTTTGACCTGCAAGCCTAAGAAATAATTTAGTTCACCCATCATGCTCATCTGATACTTAGACTGCATAAGCTTGCTAAACTTAGCACATAACTTCTCATTAGTAGAACCAAAAATAATATCATCAACATAAACTTGAACTAAAAGCAATTCACCTTTTATCTTTCTAAAGAATAGAGTTTTGTCAATTGTACCTTTTGTGAAGCCATTTTCAAGAAGAAATTTAGACAAAGTCTCATACCATGCTCTTGGTGCCTGCTTTAGTCCATAGAGTGCCTTGTCAAGTTTGTAGACATGATTTGGAAACTTTGGATCAACAAATCCAGGTGGCTGTTCTACATATACTTCTTCATCAAGTTTGCCATTTAGAAAAGCACTCTTAACATCCATCTGGTATACCTTGAATTTTGAATGAGCTGGAAATGCAAGAAACATTCTGATTGCTTCCAATCTTGCTACAGGTGCAAAGGTCTCATCATAATCAATGCCTTCTTCCTGAGAATATCCCTTGGCCACCAGTCTTGCTTTGTTTCTTACAATCATACCAGATTCATCTAGCTTGTTTCTGAAAACCCATCTTGCACCAACAATAGATCTACCTTTAGGTCTTGGTACCAGTTTCCAAACTTTGTTTCTCTCAAACTCATTTAACTCCTCCTGCATTGCAATTACCCAATCAGGATCCTGTAAGGCTTCTTCAACCTTCTTAGGTTCATTCTTTGAGAGAAAGCAACTATACAAGCATTCATTTTGAATTGATCTTCTAGTTCGAACACCACTATTTGGATCACCAATTATCAAATCTTCAGTATGATCCTTTGTCCATTTTCTAACAGGTGGTAGATTAACTCTGCTAGTCTCTCCCCCTAAGTTAGTGGTATCTTTTGTAGAAGAATTCTCTCTACCTTCAAAAACTCTCCTTTGATCAATAGAATCAGTAGATTCCATATTGCTGCTAGTTACTGATCTTTCCTCAGTAGACTCTGAAAGATCAGTTCCTGATGGAGTAGACTCTGAAACGTCAATTCCTGATGGAATAGACTCTGAAAGACTAGTCTGCTCCTGATGATCACTGTGTTCTCTCTGATTGATTTGCTCCCCCTCAATAGTAGCATTCCTTTGAGAAGCAATAAAAATTCCTTCTGGAGAACCTTCATCATCACTTGAGAGTATCTCAGAAATCTTCAGATTTTCAAATTCCAATTTGTCATGGCTTTCATCAGTTTGCAAAATTCCAAATTTCTTATCATCAAATGCAACATGAATTGATTCCATAACAATGTGAGTTCTGAGATTATAAACTTTGAAGGCCTTAGATGCTGAATATCCTAGAAAAATTGCTTCATCCGATTTGGCTTCAAATTTTCCAAGTTGTTCTGGATGAACTTTTAGGACATAGCATTTACATCCAAAGATGTGAAAATATTTCACACTTGGTTTCTTTCCTTTGATCATCTCATAGGGAGTCTTTCCATGACTATTTACCAAGGTACAGTTCTGAGTGAAACATGCAGTGTTAATAGCTTCTGCCCAAAAGTAGGTTGGAAGTTTTGCATCTGCAAGCATGGTTCTTGCTGCCTCTATGAGAGTCCTGTTCTTTCTTTCCACTACACCATTTTGTTGAGGTGTACCAGGTGCAGAAAACTGTTGAGTAATTCCATTGTCTGCACAAAACCCCTCCATTGTAGAATTCTTGAATTCTGTACCATTGTCACTCCTAAGTACTTTGACTTTGTACTCAGAGTTATTATGAATATTCTTGATGAGTTCAATGATTTGCTGAGGAGCTTCATCCTTCTTGTGTAGAAAGAACACCCATGTAAACCTTGTGAAATCATCCACCATAACTAGAGCATATCTTTTCTTGCTGATAGACATAATGTTTACTGGACCAAACAGATCAAGATGTAGCATGTGAAATGGTTCAGTAATTGAATTTTCAGTCTTGCTCTTGAAAGTGGTTCTTCTTTGCTTTCCAAACTGACATGCATCACAAAGTCCATCTTGCACAAAATTCGCCTGAGGTAGGCCTCTCACCAAATTGTATTTAACAAGTTGATTAAGCTTCTTGAAATTAAGATGTGAGAGCTTCTTGTGCCAATTCCAGCTTTCATCATTTGTTGCTTTGCTGTAGAGACATCTAACAATTCCTTTAGATGTATCACTTAAGCTGGCTTCATATATGTTACCATGCCTTTGACCAGTTAGAACAATGTCTCCATTCTGCATATTCAAGACTTTGCATCCTTCTCTGTCAAAGATTGATTTGTAACCTTTATCACCCAGTTGACTTATGCTTAAAAGAGTATGTTTCAAGCCTTCAACCAGTGCTACATTTTCTATGATGACATTCCCCAAAATAATTGAGCCATATCCCAGAGTTTCTCCTTTGTTGCCATCTCCAAAAGATATTACTGGGCCAGCTTTCCTCTCAAACTTTGTAAGCAGGGACTTCTTTCCAGTCATGTGTCCAGAGCATCCACTGTCCAAGATAATTGAATGCTTCTTTCCTGTGCCCTTAACAGAGGATGGAGAAGTTTTCTTTGGAGATCCAGGTTTGTCTGAACTGTCGGCCATCAATGCAATGTTTTCATAATCCAATTCATCTTCAGAGTCACTGGAATCAGCCCAATCCTTCTGTGTGACCATAAGTGCATTACCCTTTCCTGAATTCCTAGGCTTCTTACACTCACTAGCAAAGTGTCCAAGCTCGCTGCAGTTAAAGCACTTAATCTTGGCCTTATCAAGCTTGACAATTGTACTTTTGCTCTTGTCACTCTTCTTCTCCTCCTTCTTTTGAAAAGGTCCTTTGCTAAATCTTCTCCTGTTGAATCTGCCTTTCTTGAAGGCTTTAGCAAACATAGCAAAGAGTTCTTGCATCTCAGATTCAGAATCATTGTTGTCAGAGTCCATATCAGTAGTCTCTGACTCAGAACTTTCTTTGCTTTTCTTCTTCCTCGAATTCTTTACAGCAATCTCTTCATGCTGTTCTTCAGGAAGCTTCTTTACTTCAGATTGAGCAGTAAGTGCAATAGTCTTCATCTTTCCTTCACTCCTGCTCTTTTTCTGCTGCTTGTCAAGTTCATAAGCTCTCAATTTTCCATAGACTGCCTCTAATGAAATCTCATCCAGATCATTAGCTTCCTCAATCGCAGATATCTTCTCATTGTAGAAATCAGGCAAAGCTTTCATGAACTTTGTATTCATATCCTCCAAGTCATAATATTTACCATGCATGGCCATCTCATTGATGAGTTTTGTAAACCTATCAAAGGTATCAGTAAGTGACTCACCAGACTTGGATTCAAAGTACTCATACTGTTGTATAAGTAACGTCCTCATATTCTTCCTGACAGGCTTAGTTCCTTCACAGTGAACCTTAAGATTGTCCCATATATCCTTAGCAGTTTTACAAGAGAGAACATAATTAGTGAGAACAGAATCAAGACTATTGAATAATATGTTTCTCACTTTAGCATCTTTAAGAACACTCTCCTTGTCCTTATCTGACCATTCAGATTTTGGCTTCTCTGCTGTATGTTCTGGAACAACCTTACCATCAACAGTTGCTTGTCCAACGACCTTTGTTGGAACAAAAGGTCCATCTCTGATTCTGTCAAGATAATCAGGATCTGTTGCTTCCAGATGATGCAACATCTTTACTTCCCATAGAGTATATTCGTTTCTCTTGAGCATAGGAATCTTAGTATTCCCATCCTTGTAACCAGACATGATTGCAGATCTTTATGATTACTCGAAATCAACCTGCTCTGATACCAATTGTTAACTCGAATAACTTGTAGAAGGGGGGGTTGAATACAAGTTATATAATCCTGTCTGATTTTTGCTTGATTATAAAAACAAGAATAAACGAATGAATCAAACTCTTGTTTGTATTAATAAGATCAAATACAAACTCTACCAAAGGTGTACAATACCTTTAGCAGCTGCTGACAATACAAATATCTCTCTGTTTGTTTCGAACTCTCGAATACAAACCTTATACAGAGCTACGCACACGAACTCACAATTTCGTCTCACGCCTCACACTCTTTACAATGATATTGAGAGAGTATTTATAATGCTACCTATCAACTAATAACAGAAAGATATAATCTATACATGACAATGTTCTGCCTTCTAGTCGATAGTTTCCTTCAATAGAAAACTCTTTCCTTCATAATATCTTCTTGCTTGTTCTTCAAACAACGATCCTGTTTTATAGCACTTGCCAGTTTCTGTAGCATCCATAATGACATCATCAGTAACACGACTGATATCAGGATCTGCACACTGCATCAGTATCTGATCAACCATCAGTATTGGACACGTCATCAGGATTTGCTCTCTGTTCCTGACATGTAGTCTCCGATACACTGTTCATTCCTGATTAAACTATACAGATAACTGTTTTACACATAAAACCTATATACAGTGCTAAATCCTTTATAAGATCAGGATTACAAGAAGTATAATGTGTAAATTCTATTCTTAACATCACAACTTATGAATTATTCCTAACAAATGTATTTTGTCCCACATCGAAAATGTAACCAACTGGTCCTCCATCCTTCCCTACATAAATGGCTTAAGAGACAAGTTTATTCCCAAGGGAAATATTGCACTTGTCCCACATCGAGAGGATACTAGTGCAAGATCCCTTCCCCAACTATATATTGGGGTCTTAGTAAGGTTAAAGCTCTATCCATTTGGGCTAGTTCATACTGGCTCGCGTAATCAGTTCAAAATTTTTATCCCTTTCCCATTTGTGCTTTGATGCTTCTGCTCGGCCCATTTCCCCTAGTCCAATCTTTATGGGAGTTTGATAAGTGGATTTATATTCACTTGGAGCGCTTCATATCGGCTTAAATTGATTGTTTTGGACTCAAGTTTGTGGTGGTTTTGATGTGTTTTGTTTAGTTGTGCAGATTTATGAGAATGTTGATTAAGGTTGATGCTTCTATCGTTTTTGGAGAATAAATTGATTAAAATTCGGATTTCTGAGACGGTTGCGCAGTCTACACTGTTTTGGACATATCTGGAGTTCTAGAAGTCCGTTTTCAGCGATCTTATTGCCCACGCGAAGCTTGGGAGATTTTCTATAATATGGGACAGGTGTTGCACGAGCAGGTTGCGCGTGGTTGGCGCAGGTTGCGCGAAGAACAGACTGATGGGCGCAGGTTGCACGCGCGCGGTGCTGAAAAATTACAGTTTTTACTATTTTGGCCATATCTTGAGTTCTACAACTCCGTTTGAGGCCCATAAGCAGTCCACGCAAAGCTAACGAGATTCTCTATCATTCTAAAGTGGTCCAGAGGTCCAATTACGATTGGAACATTCCAGAATATCTGAAGAAAAGTCAGCCACGAATTTTCCTTAAAAACAGAATCAGTTTAGGAAACGTATTTTGCAGAAATTCTATTATAATTCTGTTTTGGTATTTTCTTGCTGGGCAAGACTTCAAGAGGCTATATAAACACATCTTGGGACACATCATTAGGAGAGATGTAATATTAGATCAGATAATATAGTTTAGAGTAGATTAGTATTATTAGTTGGAGATGTAGAGAAACACCATGACTCTTCTTTTGGGTGACAACATTGAAGGTTGAAGGTTTTGTTCTCTTAATCTTTTCTTTGTTCTTATTAGTTTAATTATGTTTTCTTGTTTTACTAGTTGTTTTACTTGTTTAATTATTAGCGAGTAGTTATTTCTAGGGCTTAAAGGGAAGCCATGTTTGCACTAATATTGGCATGATTTTCACAGTGATTTGATTGGTTATGGTTCATTCTGATTGATATGTTTTAATCATTAATTTGTGTAATCGGCCGATATCATGGATTAATTATATGCAAATAGGGGTATGGATCGAGAGATTTACTTACTAGAGGCACACATACGATTAGCAGAATTGAATTTGAGTGCGGAAGCATCATTGGATTTCTGAGAGCGTTAATTCTTGGAAGAGATTAAATTGACTCTAATTACCTGATTGATTGAATTACTAAAAGTGGTTGATTGTATTGAATGTTTCGAGAGTGTTAATGCTTGAAAGAGATTAACATACTCTAGTTATAGGATCACATTGATTGCTTAATTAGCTTAAGAGCCAATTGTGTAAGCATGGTGGACCTGATTGCCCTAGGTTTTAAATAATTTGTTTATCATCTTTTTATTTAGTGTTAATTTAGTTTAATTAGTTAATTAATAATTTCACATATTCGTATGACCCTTGAAACAATTAGCGATAACTGAAAAGGAATTAGTAGAACCTGTCTCCTTGTGGATTCGACCCGCTTGCCATTTGTACTAGCAATAGACACTGTGCGCTTGCGGTTAGGTATAATTTGACATATCAAGTTTTTGGCGCCGCTGCCGGGGAGACAGCGAGTTTCTGTTGATTTTAATTTAGTTGTTTAGATTGTTTCCATTGTCTCGTTGGAACCTTTGTTCCAATTGAGGAAAATTTTACTGCGTTTTCTTGGCTTTGTTGAGTGTCTACAGGTTTGCAATGGGTGAAGTTGATACTTTTGCACTCTTATCTTCCCTAGTAGAGGCACATACTCGAGAGATTGCCATGTCGAAGACTACAGAGCCCACTATACGTCCAATGAGTATCAATGAGATGTCACAAGTGGCCCCTAAAACTTACAACTTCTGTCAAATTTGCGGTGTGCAGGGTCACTATGGTTTTGAATGCTCTTACAATGTCTACAATTCTCAGAGTACTCAGTTGGGACAAATGAATTCTTTTGAAGAAGGATATGGGTACAATCAGTATTCAAACACTTTTGATCAAGAATGCGTGAATCAACCAGATTTCTACTACCAGGACAATGGTGCTCAAAATTTTTCATATCATAATCAGCAACAGTTTGAGCAACAATATTATCAGTCATATGAGCAGCCGCCACAGTAAGAATATCAATATCCTCCTCTACAAGAAGATCTACATGTTTCTAAATCCAGTGTAGATGTGCAAGCTGATCAGACAAATGAGATGTGGGATATCCTGAATAAACTACTAAAGAGTTCTGAAGAACAAGCCGAGGCGATCAAAGAATTAGAAACTCAAAGTTTGGCGATTGAATCTCAAATTGCAAAGTTGGCTAACTCTTCTACTACAGGGCAGCTCGACTATTTACCATCATCATCTATCCGATCCGAAGAGGACCTGCCTGCTATCAATCTCACAAGCGATCAGGAATATGATAGTTTCTCCATGTATGTTGATGATGAGGCCATTGATAAAGAGAAGGAGCATGCCACCGATGACGAGATCGATGATGTTGCTGCTACCAAGGACAATGTGACTGATGATGAGGCTACAAAGGAAAGCAATACAGAGATGGTTGTTGTTTCTCTTCCACAACCTGTGCCTCAGCTACCATGTATTGATAAATTTGCTCTCGATATAGCCTCTACTTACAAGGCTTCTTTGCTCAAGAACACTTATTTCAAGGTTGATGTGATAACAAATATTGTCCAAGATGATATTTCTCAAATTCTGGTTGAGGATCCATACAAAGTGGCACCTACGTTTCAAGCTCGAGAAGAGGGAGAAGATGGAAGTGTCGGCTTAATCAATGATGTGATAAGCCAAGATGTCCGAATGACTCCAGTGAAAGTGAGGAGTGAAGAAAAACCACCACCAGAGCCTCCACCTTATGTCAAGGGAGTTCAATATTTTCGTGGTGTCGAATTTTATCGCTGTTTTATCACAAAGTTTTCCAAAACTGCACAAGCACTCTCTCTATTGCTTATTAATGACATATTTTATTTTGCTGATGCTTGTTTGGAGACTTTCTGCAGGATAAAGACAACCACAGATGTTCTTGATACTTTTTGTGGTGGCGAGTTTATGATCGAGAAAGTGGATATTACGCCTTTACCGGAGTATTGTTTAGGAGGTCAAGCTATTGACGTTAAAGAAGCGCTTTGTGGGAGGCAACCCATGTGTTTCGATGATTAGGTATGTTTCCTACTATCCCTCCTATTAATTACTTTCATTCAATGCGGACATTGAATATTTTAAGTTTGGGGGTGGTTTGAGGGATTAGTAGTTGTTGTATCATGTGTTCATGTAGGATATCATGTTTGTATTTTAGTTGTAATTCATGCATGTTTGTTCGTATTATTATCATGTGAGTCCATAATAGTTGCATTTGCACCCATGCTTGATAGGAATTTTGTGTTGTTGACGCTTTTGATTGAGAAGTGATATGCTTTGTTCTTGTGCACACACATACATTAGTAAGTTGAAGCTAGTAGACTTGTTGAATGTTGTAAGTGATTAGAAGGACATGAATATGTGCAAGTTGATTTATTTTGCATGCTTTGAATACAAGTCGGTGCGTTAGAGAGATTTTTGCTTAGGATTGAGTATGTTTTTCCACCAAGTGAGATTTTGAGCCATATTGCATATTTTTTGCAATTTATTCGTTTGCTTGAGTGTCCACGGATTATTTGCATTGCTAGCAGTTGTTTGAGGTCTTTCTTGAAACGCATGACATTATTTGACGATTAAAATGATAAAGGCAATTAGGAATAACCGCATATTTTCCCATATTACCACACCATATTAACATGATCAATTAGTTACCCATTGAGCTTAATCCTATTCTTTCGGTGACATACCACATTACTTGCCTATCTCTTTTTCTTGTATTGGCCTTACATTAACTTGAACCCAATTGTCAAAGGCTAGTATCGTGCTTAAGGGAGTAATAAGGTGTGCAAAAGGGGGAGGGGTTTATTGTTGGTCTTACTTTTGGGGGAAATATTGAAATTGGGTTTGTTTACTTGATAGTCGGCATGTGTAATAAAATTGTGGGATCATTGTTATTGTTTATATTATTGTTTTATCTAGCTCTCGAAAAAAAAAGGAAAATAAAAAAACAGAAAAAAAACAGAAAAAAAATATATATATTATGAGAGCATATTTGTGTTTGTTGTGATCCTACTCTAGTCGACTAATCGAGCGTTTTTGTTGGAAGAAGAATAGTAAAATTATGTGTGGGGGGAAAGTAGGGTGTTGTGTATGGTTTATTATAGTTCTTACTAGCTTTTGACACTTCACTTGTTTTGGCTTATTTGACATACCTTGTCCCTAGCCCCGTTACAACCCGAATGAAGACCTTTTGATTATTGTCATTGATGTATGTTGTGTTAAGAGTTAGATTGATACCAAATGTCAAGCATGTTTATGATTTTGTTGGAATTGAGTGATACACTTACCCTTGTTCTTGAGTGAATATTCTTTTGTGAGTGGATTGTGAGTGTTTGCTTGTTTTTGCGTATGAGATCCCGAGTTTTGACTCAAAGATGTACTCTTGTAGGCTTAGCATGTTTACTAACTTATTCTTACACTTGACATGGACTTGTGAGAACTTATGCATGTTCATTGAGTAGACTATGTGAATACTTGCACTTTCGACACCAAGACATTGCGTGATTACTTTGATTCTTAAGTTGATATGGCATGAGAGGATGTGAAGGTATGGTAGGATATTAGTACTAGATTATTTGCATTTTCATATTAGTTGCATTCATGCATTGCATTGCATTGGATTTTGTGGGTACATTCGCTATAGGCCCTCACGAGACCTTGCTCGTCCACTAGGGCTGCCTAGGGGTTTAAAGGGCTTGTTGCATATGCCAAATGCAACCGTGATCACCTACGGAAGTGGTAATAGTTAGTTAGTTAGTTAGTTTTTTATGCTTGAGGACAAGCATCAATTTAAGTTTGGGGGTGTGATAAGTGGATTTATATTCACTTGGAGCGCTTCATATCGGCTTAAATTGATTGTTTTGGACTCAAGTTTGTGGTGGTTTTGATGTGTTTTGTTTAGTTGTGCAGATTTACGAGAATGTTGATTAAGGTTGATGCTTCTATCGTTTTTGGAGAATAAATTGATTAAAATTCGGATTTCTGAGACGGTTGCGCAGTCTACACTGTTTTGGACATATTTAGAGTTCTAGAAGTCCGTTTTCAGCGATCTTATTGCCCACGCGAAGCTTGGGAGATTTTCTATAATATGGGACAGGTGTTGCACGAGCAGGTTGCGCGTGGTGGGTGCAGGTTGCGTGAAGAACAGACTGATGGGCGCAGGTTGCACGCGCGCGGTGCTGAAAAATTACAATTTTTACTATTTTGGCCATATCTTGAGTTCTACAACTCCGTTTGAGGCCCATAAGCAGTCCACGCAAAGCTAACGAGATTCTCTATCATTCTAAAGTGGTCCAGAGGTCCAATTACGATTGGAACATTCCAGAATATCTGAAGAAAAGTCAGCCACGAATTTTCCTTAAAAACAGAATCAGTTTAGGAAACGTATTTTGCAGAAATTCTATTATAATTCTGTTTTGGTATTTTCTTGCTGGGCAAGACTTCAAGAGGCTATATAAACACATCTTGGGACACATCATTAGGAGAGATGTAATATTAGATCAGATAATATAGTTTAGAGTATATTAGTATTATTAGTTGGAGATGTAGAGAAACACCATGGCTCTTCTTTTGGGTGACAACATTGAAGGTTGAAGGTTTTGTTCTCTTAATCTTTTCTTTGTTCTTATTAGTTTAATTATGTTTTCTTGTTTTACTAGTTGTTTTACTTGTTTAATTATTAGCGAGTAGTTATTTCTAGGGCTTAAAGGGAAGCCATGTTTGCACTAATATTGGCATGATTTTCACAGTGATTTGATTGGTTATGGTTAATTCTGATTGATATGTTTTAATCATTAATTTGTGTAATCGGCCAATATCATGGATTAATTATATGCAAATAGGGGTATGGATCGAGAGATTTACTTACTAGAGGCACACTTACGATTAGCATAATTGAATTTGAGTGCGGAAGCATCATTGGATTTCTGAGAGCGTTAATTCTTGGAAGAGATTAACTTGACTTTAATTACCTGATTGATTGAATTACTAAAAGTGGTTAATTGTATTGAATGTTTCGAGAGTGTTAATGCTTGAAAGAGATTAATATACTCTAGTTATAGGATCACATTGATTGCTTAATTAGCTTAAGAGCCAATTGTGTAAGCATGGTGGACCTGATTGCCCTAGGTTTTAAATAATTTGTTTATCATCTTTTTAATTAGTGTTAATTTAGTTTAATTAGTTAATTAATAATTTCACATATTCGTATGACCCTTGAAACAATTAGCGATAACTGAAAAGGAATTAGTAGAACCTGTCTCCTTGTGGATTCGACCCGCTTGCCATTTGTACTAGCAATAGACACCGTGCGCTTGCGGTTAGGTATAATTTGACATATCAGAGTTTCGATTTATATCGTTGCAGACCAATTTTAGTCAAATCTTATGGGAACGTCGATATCGACGTAGACCAATCATAGTTCAATTTTATGGGAGTTACGAGACGTCGTAGCAGACCAATGAAATATATACAAATATAATATGTTGTTGAAGTTAACTAATTTTTATTGAAAATAGCTATGTATATTTATGAAAGTAATATAAACACATAAAATTATAAAAATTTATATTATTTAGATATAACTAAATTGGGGTATTACATCCTTCCCCCCTAAAAGAAATTTCGTCCTCGAAATTAAGAAATTAACTCGTACCTGGCTCAAATAAGTGAGGATATTTTAATTTCATCATTTCTTCAGGTTCCCAAGTTGCTTCTTCTACTGAATGATTTCGCCAAATTACTTTCACAAGAGGTATCACCTTATTTCTCAAAACCTGCTCACGACGATCTACTATTTCAACGGGAAGCTCTTCATATTGCATATTTTCTTGGAGTTCTATTGGTTCATATTCTATAATATGGGATGGATCTGTAACATACTTCCGTAGGTATGACAAATGAAAAACGTTGTGAATACGACTCAAATTTGGTGGCAATGCTAATTCGTAAGCTACCTCTCCAACTCGTCTAAGAATCTCAAATGGTCCAATATAACGGGGACTCAACTTTCCTTTCTTCCCAAATCTCATAACACCCTTCCATGGTGAAATCTTAAGAAATACAAAATCTCCTTCCTTAAATGTCACATCACAACGATCCGTATCTGCATAACTCTTTTGTCTACTTTAAGCCGCTAAAATTTTCTTCTGTATCACTTTAACTTTCTCCGTAGTTACACGAATCAATTCTGGCCCTAACAATCTTCTTTCACCAACTTCATCCCAACATAATGGTGTTCTACATCGACGTCCGTATAAAGCTTCGTATGGGGCCATTCCAATTGTCGCTTGGTGACTATTGTTATATGCAAATTCCACTAAGGGTAGATGTTCCTCCCAACTTCCTTTAAAGTCTAGTACACAAGCTCGTAACATGTCTTCTAAAATCTGAATTGTACGTTCTGACTGCCCATCTGTTTGAGGGTGAAATGTCGTGCTCATACTTAACTTACTGCCCATCTCTTGTTGAAAACTATTCCAAAATCTTGATGTAAATCTCGAATCTCTATCTGACACGATTGAAACAGGCACTCCATGCAATCTAACAATTTCTTGGATGTATAACTTCGCCAACTTCTCTAATGGTGACGCTTCAGATATAGCCAGAAAATGTGCACTTTTTGTTAGTCTATCCACGATAACCCAAATAACATTGTTTCCTCTCTGTGTTCTCGGCAAGCCTAGTACAAAATCCATTGTGATATGTTCCCATTTCCATTCGGGAACAGGTAGTGGTTGTAACAATCCTCCAGGCCTTTGGTGTTCTGCTTTCACTTGTTGACAAACTAAACATCTTCCCACCCATTCAGCAATCTCCCTTTTCATCTTAGGCCACCAGTAATGTTGCCTCAAGTCTTTATACATCTTCGTAGATCCAGGATGTACCGAAAAAGGTGACGAATGAGCGTCAGACAAAATTTCTTTCTTAATCTCCATATCAGATGGTACAAATATCCTGTCCCGAAACCTCACTACGTCATCATTTCCTTTCCTAAAATCTTTCTTTTCTAGTTCTGAATTAGAACCATTCCAAATTTCCTTTAAGCATTCATCTTGTCTCTGACTTACCTTTATTCTCTCCAACAAGTTTGGTTTGACCTCGATTTGATTGAACAAGCCCTCATTCCTTCCCTGCTTAACAAATTCAATACCAAGTCTTTCTAATTCATTAAGATTGGTCGATTCAACAATAACACTCGAACAAGTCCCAACCTCCTTCCTACTTAGCGCATCAGCCACCACATTTGCCTTACCCGGATGATATAAAATCTCACAATCATAATCTATCAATAACTCCAACCACCTTCTCTGTCTCATATTTAAATCCTTCTGTGAGAAAATGTACTTTAAGCTTTGATGGTCGGTATAAATCTTACACTTTTCTCCGTACAAATAATGCCTCCAAATTTTAAGAGCAAAAACTACTGCCGCTAATTCTAAATCGTGGGTGGGGTAGTTCTTCTCATGATTCCTCAACTGGCGAGATGCATAAGCAATTACCTTCCCTCGTTGCATTAGAACACACCCTAAACCCTTCTTTGATGCATCACTATAAATCATAAAATCTTCGGTCCCATCTGGTAATCCAAGTATCGGAGCGGACGTTAGTCTCTTCTTTAATTCAATAAAACTTTGTTCACACTCGTCCGACCAAACAAACTTAACGTCTTTCCTTGTAAGGTTTGTCAATGGCCCCGCTATCTTAGAAAAATCTTGAACGAACTTTCTATAATATCCAGCCAACCCTAAGAAACTTTGAATTTCTGTAACGGTCTTTTGTCTTTCCCAATTCATAATCACCTCAATCTTTGCAGGATCCACAGTAATTCCTTCCTCCGACACTACATGTCCAAGAAAACTTACTCTCCTTAACCAAAATTCACATTTCGAAAACTTGGCATACAACTTTTCTTCCCTCAAGGTCTGTAGTACTATCCTCAAATGTTCCTCATGTTCCTTTTCGCTCCTCGAGTATATAAGAATATCATCTATGAATACAATTACAAATTTATCCAAATAATTCCTAAACACTCGATTCATCAAATCCATAAACACCGCTGGTGCGTTTGTTACTCCAAATGGCATCACTACAAACTCATAACGACCATATCGAGTCCTAAATGCCGTCAATGAAATACTCTCTTTCTTCACTTTTAACTGATGATAACCTGAGCGCAAATCAATCTTCGAAAAGTAGGTAGCTCCTTGCAATTGATCAAAAAGATCATCTATTCGAGGTATTGGATATTTATTCTTCACCGTCAGCTTGTTTAGCTCTATATAATCAATGCACAATCTTAGGGAACCATCCTTCTTCTTCACGAACAACACTGGTGCTCCCCAAGAAGAAACACTCGGCCTAATAAACTTCTTGTCCAATAATTCTTGTAACTGAATCTTAAATTCGGCTAATTCTGTTGGTGCCATCCTATAAGGTGCTCTTGATACTGGTTGGGCTTCTGAAATCAATTCAATACCAAACTCAACCTCTCTTTCGGGTGGTAACCCTGGTAGCTCCTCGGGAAAGACATCCAAAAACTCTCTAACTACAAGTATATCCTCGGCTTTAGCTTTAACTTCTTCGTCCCCAATCACGTGCGCAAGAAAACCCTCACATCTTTTTCTTAACATTTTACAAGCCTTCAAGACCGATATCATGACATTTGGCTTTTCTGACCTATCTCCTTTAAGGTACACTTTCTTTTTGTTCGGTCCAATCAAGTTTATTCGCTTCTTACTACAATCTAAATTAGCCTCATATCTTGTTAACCAATCCATTCCCAAAATCACCCCAAAGTCTCGTAATTCTAAAGGTAGTAAATCCACCAGAAAGGTTTGCCCATTAATCAGTAATGGACAATCTCTGTAAATTTTATTTATGAATAAATTTCTACCATTTGGGAGTTTTACTAACAATCCATTATCTAAACTTTGCACAAGCATGGTTAACTTATTCACATATTTCAAATCCACAAAGGAATGGGTCGATCCTGAATCAAATAAAGCATGAACATCTTGAGCACAAAGTTGAAGCGTACCTGACACCACATCATGAGAATTTTCAGCATCTTGGGTTGTCATTGCATAAGTTCTAGCTACTGCCCTAGGTGCTGGTTGTTGGGAAGCTCCTATTACAGCAATCTTGTTCCCTTTAGTTTCAGCTTCCATCTTGACTTTCTGTTGAGGGCAATCCCTCGCTATATGACCTTCTCTTCCGCAGTTAAAACACGAAGTTACTTTAGGCTTTGGGCATTGAGTCGTTATATGTCCCTTCTCTCCACAGTTATAACACAACCCACCAGCTCGATAACAAATGTCACCACCATGCTTCCTCCCACATTTCTTACACTCGGGTGTTGCCGTCTTCCTTTCATTTCCACGAAAATCTTCTTTCTTTCCCACTTGAAATTTCTTATTTTCTTTCTTGTATCCTGATTTGGTACTCGAATCTGCCTCTCTTCCCCTCTTCTTATTGTTAAAGAATTGGGTGCGAGCTTCATACTCTCTCTCCGCAATCCTAGCTTTTCCAACCAACTTGTCAAATTGCTCCAATTCCAACAAAGATACTTTTTCCCTAATTGGAGGCTTCAATCCCTCTTGAAATCTCTGACATTTCCTAGCTTCAATATTAACCTGGTGAGGAGCAAACCTAGAAAGTTCCAAGAATTTTGAAAGGTACTCCGACACAGACATCCCTTCCTGCTTTAGTCCTAGAAACTTCATCTCCATCTCATTCTTCATACACGTAGGAAAATATTTATCAAAGAACAACTCCTTAAACCTTGTCCAAGTCATTTTAGAACAATCCTCTGTCTGTTTAACCGTATCCCACCAAAATATAGCTTCCCCCCTTAATGAGTGTGTTGCAAATTTTACCTTTTGTTCATCCAAACATTCAGAAATCTCTATCACCTTCTCCATTTCTTTAATCCATGTATTCGCATCATGTGGATCTAAATCTCCTTTAAATACAGGGGGATCTGCATCCTTAAAAGTCTTATATGTGCATCTTTTCTTATTCTCGCCTTCTTGTTCTAGATTTTCTACATGCTCCGGACCATTCACACGTTCACCATTCACATCAGGAGCATTCACCGGTGCTCGCACTTCAAATAAACTCTTCAACATGTTTTTCATTTCTGCTAAAACCAATAACATCTCAGGACTAAGCTGCATGCCAGATCCATTTCCACTAGAATTCTCATCGGCCATTTTTATTTAAAATTCAACAAATACTATTAATATCACTTCCTTCAGAATTAATATACAAATGTCATAACAATGGTTATCAATCACTACACACGTAATACAACCTATACTCTTCACATTCAACCAGTATGTCTACGCATTCCCTAAACGTTCCTCGGACCCCTAGATTTCTATCTCGGGACCCTATTTTCCATGTTCTCTCCTATTCCTAACCTTAGCTCTGATACCACCTGTGACGGCCCCGGTCTCAGGATGACCTCATAACCCGACCCGGGGCACGCCAACCAAAACAAACGTCGTAATATATGATCACACAAACTTAATTTCATTAATAACCAAAAGGAGTTACAACAAAGTCTAGTCTTACGATAAAAGTTTACAACATATTACACGCTTATAATTAACTTCAACATAGGTCTATTACAAAAGCATTCTTCTTAGAGTTCTACATACTTCTTATCTAACTTCGATAGTTACTTCATCACAGTCTTATCTTTTTCCGAACTTCCTTCGCCAAAATTCTTCCCTGTGGAAGTTAATGACATAAAAGGGTGAGCTCATAGAGCCCAGCAAGCATATATCATACTATTTAACTGAGGTTTACAAAACAAGTAACTATACTCATCAGAACAAATAATTTTTCACATAATTTGAAAATGAGTATTCAAACATGATAAATTTACAAGTTCTACTGGTGGGGATCCCGGCCTGCTAAACAATTGGTTTAGCTTTACTTCCGATTTGGAAGCATCATCATCAATTCACAACATCGATATAAGAATACTCAATTTCCAACAATAAATCATCGATATTTCAAAATCAATTTAATAATTCATAACAGTAAATCAATACAGTATATACTTACAGTAAACTGCTTCTATTCTTTGCTTCTTTCTCTTTTTCGAATAATTCCCAATATTATCAAATTCGTCTCCCAAAAACTATCCAAAATTTACACTATCATTATTAACACATTATCTCTAAAATTTACTAATTAATAAATTATAATTAAATCGACATAAAAATAAATTGAAAGTAAAGTATGAAAATTGAAAGTAAAGTATGAAGACTTACCAACTGTAAGCTTTTACTCCTACTTTCCTATTTTAGCACGCTACAACATATTTATATAAGGAAAGGAAAACTGAATTCCCTTTCAATTCGATGTGGTACTACCTTAAGAAGTGCAAAAGACAAGTATTGAAAACTAAATTATGCTTTGTCTATCCACAGCAACATAATCACGAACAAATTGCTCCACACACGCCTTCATGTGATCTTTTGCAACAATTTCTTTCTATTTAATCTAACGTACTTCCCTTTCGGTTTTCAATGCGGTAGAAAAGGAAAGCATCAATAAGAAAAAATAAAATACCCGTTCCATTTAGAAGTTGCTTGTGACACTCCATCAACCTAGGGAGACATCACCTAATATTTCGAAAATGGGAGTTAAGTTCTGGTATATAGCCTCACTTTTCTCTATCCTTGTTATCGATGTGGTATTATGGTTTTCACAATTCTCATACCCGTTCTCTTGTCCCACATGGATAAGGTGTTAAAGTACAAACTCTTCTAACCTTATATAATACTAAGATAACTTCCTTACAAGTGCTAGGAACCTAACATGTTCACCTTAGCTCTGACTTTGCTGCGATCATTCAAGGTTCAAGACTTTGTGGTCCATGAGTAATTCAACAAACCGGGGTTCACCGAGATAGTAAGTTCCAAATGAAATTAAATATGTGTTAAAGAATGACTTGAGTGCTTACAAAATTTACCCTTAAAGGAGTTGTGATGCCCTCAAGGTATTAATGTATTAATGTCCCACATCGAGAGTAAACAAAACTAGTTTCCTTGTGGGTTCTATATAAGTAGCCTCAAAAGGATTTTCTACTAGAAGGACCACCTTGGCTTGTCCTAACATAAGAAGCTTTTGTCAATAACCTGCTCTAGTGCCTACTAACATAAATTTTGGCTGAATAAACATAAGTTCTTACTTACATTCTGGCTTGAAATCGAATGAGGCAAACACTTACTATGAATAAGGGTACAATCAACTCTACAACCCAATTGCTCACTTTAATAAAGGGTTCATTTTATCCCACATCGAATAGGCAAGAGGGTGTTGGACATCTTTTTCACTATAAATGGAACTTGAAGACACAAGACACAAAGACTTGTAACGAACTAGCTGGTGTGGGTTAGCTAGTTTAACAATTTCTCTTATCCCACATCGAGATGTTTTAGGAGTGAAACCCCACTCCTTTCTATATAACTCTATTAAGGCTCCTTCCTAGTCCTATGAAATCCCGAGTACAAATTTATATTTGCTCAATAACTACTATGGCTTCAATCTTATAAGTCCAAAATTGCATGATAAATCTAAAATGAAACCAACTCACAATCTTTTTTTTTGAAAGCAAACCAACTCACAATCTGGAATGCATAACTCTTTTCGTGTACTGTAGTGACGTATGGCAAGACTACTAAATCTTATATTCACTTTGTCCTACATCGAAAGACTAAAGAAGATGACTTCTTCTTTGGTTCTATAAGAGTAAAGTCCTCTTTCAAGGACTCACAAGTTTTAGCTGACAACTATAGCTTTGGCTCTAATTTGAGCTAAGTGATTTAAAGTCCAAATTTTGATGAATGAGATGTAAAACTAGAATTTGTAACAACTAAACTTGAATGCATTAAAAGGCTTTAGTTTTATCATACTTGAGAACTATGATTAACCCTTTGAAACATGAATGTATTTTGTCCCACATCGAAAATGTAACCAACTGGTCCTCCATCCTTCCCTACATAAATGGCTTAAGAGACAAATTATTCCAAGGGAAATATTGCACTTGTCCCACATCGAGAGGATACTAGTGCAAGATCCCTTCCCCAACTATATATTGGGGTCTTAGTAAGGTTAAAGCTCTATCCATTTGGGCTAGTTCATACTGGCTCGCGTAATCAGTTCAAAATTTTTATCCCTTTCCCATTTTGGCCTTGATGCTTCTGCTTGGCCCATTTCCCCTAGTCCAATCTTTATGGGAGTTTCGATTTATATCGTTGCAGACCAATTTTAGTCAAATCTTATGGGAACGTCGATATCGACGTAGACCAATCATAGTTCAATGTTATGGGAGTTACGAGACGGACCAATGAAATATATACAAATATAATATGTTGTTGAAGTTAACTAATTTTTATTAAAAATAGCTATGTATATTTATGAAAGTAATATAAACACATAAAATTATAAAAATTTATATTATTCAGATATAACTAAATTGGGGTATTACAAATATTAATTAAATAAATAAGCTCAAATGAATATTCAAAATATTATCTATTGAGTAAATAAGCTTGAATGAATATTCTTTAAGTAAATAACTTAAATGAGGGTTCGAAATAATATTCGAATGTTAAATCGACTTTAGATGAATATTAAAGTTAATATTCATCGAATAAATAAATATCGAATGAATATTTCAAATAATATTTATCAAATAATCTCAAAGGAATAATCCAATAATATTCACCAGATAATACATGAAAAATATTTACTTAAATATTTTCCTCTGAAAATAATATCAATATCTCAAGAAATACCGACTCCCGGTCTATAATCAAAGGATGAGATTCAACTGCCTTTCGCTAAGGGTCTTATTAATATCCGGCTTATAACTGATATATTAACTATCTAGCTTATAAGCCAACAATAATTCAGGAAACAAGTATATCAATATGACTTTGAAAGTAGGCATGCATGCTATGGCATATGTAAAAAGAATTATATATATATATATTATCACAACAGCTTCAAAGGTTTGAAGACTTGCCTGGCAATCTTGTAGGGGTAGTTTGCCTCGTGTCAATCCGGTGATCTATAAATAGTCAAAATAACCGAGGTCAATCACTTAAAACTTTTTTTTAAACAGGCTAAGTATAACTTAACTTAAGTCGAAACACGTTTTCGAGTTATCTCGTTAAACACCCTTTAGTGCAACTCTCTTTATTATCGCTATGACCCGTCATTCGTTCGCTACTAAGACACGTCGTCATGCTTACACTAGGTATATACTTAAGTCGTATAAATTCTAAGGTCGGTCGTTTACAAATCAAGATTATACCTCGAGTTTTATCGCCCATTTTCTAAGTTATAACCAAAGTCATACTTTTAAGAGGTTCGTTCGCGTTTAACCTCGATTCAAACATTTTTATAAAATCGGAAAATGATCCGTTTGACATGAGGTTTTATCCTACACCTTTCCTTTTATCTCTAATATTTAATTATCAAAATTTGCCGCTGATTTCGTAGTATTAAAGGAATCTAATTTCAGTTACGAACTTTCGTTTACGATTTCGAACCACTTTTACGAATTTAATCATAACTCCTAAACCGTAAGTCCATTTCATACGATCTTTATATCAAAACGAAGCTTATAACATAATCTAGCTTTTCATGGCAGAATACAAAGCTAAACAGTGAGTTAAAACTACTGTGATGCACGGTTTCTTAAGGGTTATCGAAATTTTGACATTACGACGGCTATAAATCGAACGTTTCTAAATTGTTTTCAACACAACCAAGCCACACCGGGCATCCATACATCTTATACACATGTTATACATCTCAACATGTCCAGGAATATTACTCTTCACCATCATAATCATCATATGGTTAAACCAACTACAAGATCATGCTCATGATAACACTAATATCATAACTATGCTAAAATCCACCAAAAACATACATAATCTTAAAATAATATCTAGGGTTCTTAAGGATTATACCTTCCTTGGAGAGTTTTCTAGCCTTAATAAGCTTGATATAGTCCTTGTATAGCTTTAAGATAGCTTGGATCATCCAAATCAAGTAAGAAAACAAAGTTAGTTTCTAAGGGTTACTATTCATCATCACTTTTGTAAAAATCATAACAAATTGAAAAATAAGAGTTTGGATCTCAACTTTTTACCACATCTTGGCCTCTGCATAAGCTTTGATTTGAGCTAATTATCACCAAAAACAAAGCTTCCTAGCTATTGTTTTGAGCCATCTTTTCCCGCTGGACAGAAACTGCCAAGAACAGGCAGGTTGGTTTCTTCAACTTGGGGAGGCGATTTGACTAGGCTATACTCATTAGATTGACATGAAATTTGGAACGAACCTTGCCCATGGAGTGGAGAAGCTATGGTTAAAATTTGGTGATTTTATCATGGATAGAAATGGAGATATGAATTTTTCTTTCCTTGGTGTTCCTGCGGGGCAGTTTAGAGAAAATGAGAGAAATGGAGTTGTTTGGCTTGCTCTTGATCTAATCCTTGGCTAATGTGAATTATTGTGATGGATATAGATAATATCTAGCATAAAGTGGCTTTATTAAAGTTCCTAGGTCATCCATGATGCAATCAAGTGGACAAGTGTTGGAATTTTGTGGTTGGATGATCCTAAGTACTTGGTTTGTTTCTAATACCACTAGTTAGCATTGTAACTAGCTTGGTTACTATATATTTTCTACTTGCACATGCATGCTTCTTGAATTCCTGCTTGTTTCTTTGCCCGATTATTGCTCCGTTTTATTGATCGTTCGGAGGAATGTCTCAAGGATTTCTAGCTAGTTAGGTTTTCACCGGAAACCTTCTTAATATTTATACTACCATTCTCAATCCTCCTTTATAATTCTTGAATTTAAATTCCTCAAATCTTTTTATTAAATCCTTAAATATTGAAGTGTCTAGGGAAATCTCGGAGAAAAATAAAAGTGCTATTTTTCAGAATCCGACAGCTTTTACATACACTTATTTTCCCCTTGGATCACTAATACGAACTCAGAAATTCATTCTGGGTACTTCTATATAGTGTCATCTCATAAGATTCTCATTTCCACCAAAAGAACTATTCAATCTTTATTCCATCTTTATTCCTTACATTTTTTAAAATGTCCTTGTTCTCTTTCGGGCGTTCTTTAACCCTTTCACGGAACCACTGGACTAATAACAGATATCGATTTGGATGACATGAGAATATTTCCTCTACTTGGAATTTCCATATCTTATATTTTAGGAGATAGATTATTCTAATCTAGGTTGTCAACCCGTTGCATTCGTCCTAACATATAAACCTTTGAATCTATATCCATTCAACACCCATTCTTTAGAACTGTTACTACCTTGGAGTCGGAATCATTGTTCCTTCTTTTCTCAACACTTAATGAAAAGTTTTAATTCTACCGAAAATTTGGGTTCTTACAGTACTCCTCTATCCCCTGGATTGTATACATGGAGGACGGGGACATGACACACATTTTAAGTTTCCTGAAAAGTATAGTTGTATAATTTATTTTCAATTTTTTTTTCTTCTGAATAAAAATTTAATGTTTAAATTTTTATTCAAAAAAAAATTTAAAAATAAATTACGGAACTATATTTATCGGAGCCTTAAATTACGTGTCAAACGGTAAAAAAAAACTGTATAAAAATGAGTGGCCGGAGGAGGAAGTATCATTTGGTAATTCTAACTTCCTACTAACACTCTTAAAGTTTTGTATTCACATAAATCATATCATTCCCTCCAAGAAATTTTATCCAATTTTTAGGACAAATGTAAATGACTTTCATAATCTTTCAAACTAATAAATTTCCGTACTTTCAACAATAACAGTTAGAATATATTTAGAGCATCTCCAATATTTAGAGTAAATTTGTAACAAAAGTTGCCAACAATGAGATGGAGGAGAGAAGAAATAAAAAAGTAATATATGTGATGATGTGGTAGAAGTTGGCAACTATGTTGGCAATTTCTATTGGAGATGCTCTTAGAGACATGTTTATCAAAATTTATGAACAAAATAATTGTTCAAAACAACATTAATAAGAAGAAAAATTGCATTATCAAATCTGTTAGCCATGGCCTAGGAATACGTACGCTTTGAAGATGTCTATAAGATGTCGTATTGTTTTTTGAGTTCTTTGTAATATTTTGAAGTTGATGGCCAGTTTGAGTTGATGTAATTGACCATTGTATGGATTTGGCCTTGCGTACGTAGGCTTGTTTTTTGGATAAGGGTTCTGGGTCGCCAAATAATTTAGGCCACTTATATTATCAAATTTTGAGTTGACACATTTTTTTAGGAAATATATTCATTTCGCTGTAAATTATTTTAAAAAAGATGAAAACAAAAGCATATAAAAAATTAAACACAAATTAAAACTAGTAATGTTGAATAAATAAAAAACAAGCAGCAAGCATCAAAAGACACAGTTCAATAGATCATAGATTCATAATAAACAAAAGAGACAAATCATTTCTCATAGCTGCATAGATAATAGATTCATAATAAACAAAAGAGACAAATCATTCCTCAAGCTGCTTCTTCTTCTCATAGTTCTAGAAAGCTCCATGTCATCATCATCTACAAAATATATTCACCAATTAAATATACACCAACAACTTTAATTAACAACAAGGAAGCAATCAAATGCAAGTATATAATTAAAGGAGGCCGGGCAGGTGAACATCTAGCTATATTATACAAAAAATAAACAAATTACTTAATCCTAACACACAAACCTATCTTAGTATAAGAGAGGTTCTAGCAACAATTTTATCTAAACTCATAATGTACATTACATTGTTTGCAACTGGAAACATAAACAAAGCATTCTATCTATCAAGGCATATATTGTAGTACATTACTTCATTTCATTTCGAAAATTACACAAGAAACCAAGATATTAATACAAACAAATTTAACACACAAACTACTAACAAAGAATAATGAACAAATTTAAATCCGAATATTGAAATAAACAAATTACTACCAAAGAGTAACACAAAGAGTAACACTAGCTTTTATTATAACACACACACACACACCATATCTTCAAATGAAAAAGATAGAATAAGGAGGAATAAAACAAAAATAAACAAAACACTACTTAATCCTAACACACAAACCTATCTTAATATAAGAGAGGTTCTAGCAATGATTTTATATATACTTGTCAACAATTTTATACTTGTCACCGTGGCAACACAATTTTCAAACCATTTATGAAAAACCGACTCTAAACTTTACATTGTTTGTAACTGGAAACATAAACAAAGCATTCTATCTATCAAGGCATATATTGTAGTACATTAATACTTCATTTAATTTCGAAAGTTACACAAGAAACCAAGATATTAATACAAACAAATTTAACACACACAAACTACTAACAAAGAATAATGAACAAATTTAAATCCGAATATTAAAATAAACAAATTACTAACAAAGAGTAACACTAGCTTTTATCATAACACACACACACCATATCTTCAAATGAAAAAGATTGATTAAGGAGGAACAAAACAAAAATAAACAAATTATTTAATCATAACACACAAATCATATCGTACTAGCAAAGATTGAACGTAGTGATACTCACGGTTGGGGAGGAGGAAAACGGGGTGGCGCTGAGTTTGTGAGAGGCTTCAAACCAAACAGATTCCCCAAATACCAAATCAGAGCGTAAACCACAACGATACCCAGTCCCAGCCCTCCGTATATTAGAGCGTTGACGAGCTTCTCCTTGCAAGAAGTCTGAGGACGCTCCGACTGTACCGCAATAGGAACATGAACATGCCTCGGAGGTGCCATAGTGGTGCTTTGGTTTGGAGGATTATTTCGGTTCTTACCGGCAGCAGGAGCCATAATGGGGAGGTAAAGGGGGTGAAATGGAAAGTAAGGGTGATTTGGGGTGCTGGTTACAAACATATTGTTGTTTGTAGGTTCTGTGTGGGTTTGGGTAACGGGGGATTGTTGAGTATGGGTTTGTGGGGTAACGTGGGTTTCTTGAGTGTTGGTAATAGGTTCAGGGTTTTTTGGCTCACTGCTATGTTCTTCTTTTTCTTTGATCTCATTCATCTCCTTTGTAGGTTCAGTGTGGGTTTGTGCAGTTTGGGGAATGGGAGATTCTTGAGTGTTGTGGGTTTGTGGGGGTAATGGAGGTTTGTTGAGTGTTGGTAATAGGTTCAGGGATTTTTGGCTCACTGCTATGTCCTTCTTTTTCTTTGATCTCATCCTTTGCAGCGTGATGAACATCTTCCATCTTTCTCTCCCTTCTCTCTCTCACTCTTTCTTTGTTACCCTATTTGTTACCTTATAACTGATCTCTGCTTTCACTAGCTACTATCTTGGCAAAGTAGTGACATAAGTAGTACACTACAGCTGTCCTACTCGTCCCTTCCCAGTTTTAATTTGTCCCACTATTTGATCAAATTCATTTATCTTTGATTCAACACTTCATTGTTTTTTTATTCATTATTTGAACAAAAGTTCATTATTTCATGCAAACTAAATTATCGTTTAATTTTATAAAATTCACAATAGTACAATATTACTCATACATGTTTTACAAATTTATATCAATTTAATTTTTTTAAATAAGACGTCTAGAATTGTCTCCTTTACATTTACATTTTGATAATATTAAATATAACCGTAAAAATTATTATATCTCAAAATATTTATTACATGCATAAATTTTATATGTGCCAAAAATAAAAAATCTACATGCATGATTTTAAAACTAAGATCATTATTACATTTCAAATTATGTTTTTTAGTGTCAACAACTATTCATGACAAAAGTTTCTAAATAATAATTAGATTCGTTACAAACTATACTACAACAAAACACAGCTAATTTCGACCAACTCAAAACGGTCGAAAATAGATATTTTCGACCAAAAATAAGATCGAAATAGTTAAATTCGACCGGATTTGGTCGAAATTCTAAATTTGGAAAAACATTTTGAAAATTTTGAATTTTAAAATTTTCAAATTTCGGTGCCTAATTAAAGTGTACTAAATTCGTCCAAATATGGTTGAATTTAATATGCTAAATTCAATCAGATATGGTTGAATTTAATATGCTAAATTCGACCAAATATGATTGAATTTAAGGAACAACGATTTAAAAAAAATTGGTAGTAGAATTTTCTACACCTTGAATTTGAAGTTGGTTTTATGTAGCATAGCATGTGGCATTCAGTTTGGTTACTCATGATTTGGAGATCAATAACATCTCCAAAACAGCTTCGATCCTAAAGAACACGAAGAACGTGACTATCAAACTTCGATTTCTATACTTAATTGAACTCTAAATTCAACATATAATATATGAAATTGACTAGCAAAACATACTCTACACGATGGTAACATCAATATCAGCAACCAATCACGTTTACAATAATTCATAATTTAATAAATAAATTTGAATTTAATAAAACAAAATCGGAGAAATTCAGAAATTACACCTCCATAAAATCTGATGAAGTTTTTGGATAGTGTATGATGAGGCTTCGATTCGACTATAAGAGTGTTGAAATCGGACACCAAATAACGCCTCCAAATGTTGGTTTGATTCTTTAAAACTCAAGAACATAATAAAAATAAAAAGAAAAAGAAATTCGAAAATGGGGATTTGGGATGTGTTGTGTTTGGGATGAGATGAAAGAGAGAAGAACAAGAGAGAGAGAGAGAGAGATGTTGTTTTTGGGATAAGATGAAAGAGTGAAATTAAAGTGTTTGGGATGAGATGTTTATTGCAAATTGATATTTAACTGAAATTTATATTGTTAAATTCGATTGAATATGGTCGAAATTGGCACTTCAGGCGCCAAATTCCAAAATTTTGAAAATTTTATATTTTGGCGAAAATTTCAATTTTTTTAAAATTGGAGCCTGTAGTGATAAATTCGACCAAATCAGATTGAATTTAGTATGCTAAATTCGACCATGCACAGAGTGGCACGTAATATATATGACAACCATGCACAACGATGGTTATGTTGAGATAATAAAGATACAGAGAAACGAGAAAAATCGGAGCTGTATTACGGTACTTCCCAGTTATGGTTCTACTGAAATATTGCAGTTACAAAGTCATAAAAATTCTTCCAACTATCGGGCTTTTGGCATTATGACATTGTGGCCTTGTGATGGTTTTGGTGATGTTTTTGTGAAGCCAATTGATGCTATGATTTACGTTAGGGATGATCCAAGACCTTTGCAAGCGGGTCACTAAACTGAAAAAGCTTGCTAACGGATCATTGAACTAGACTTAACTTGCTATTTAGTCATTGAACATTAAAATTTTTGTACAAACGTTAACTCATCTTTGACTTTAACGGAATCCATTGTGTTTTTTTTTTATTTTTTTGCTTAATTATGATTGTTCAGTCAAATTGGTGGGTTGTATAGCTTCCCATGATTGTTAGAAGGCTAATTACAAGATCAATTTCATCATTTTATTCCCGATTTGAGTAATTCGTTAATTAGGGTTCTTAGTTCATAATTTGGAGATTTTATTTCTGTTTAATGTTCACTAAATTGGATGTTTTATATAGCTTTAGGAGGTCATAAGCAACATGTTTATGTGATTAATTGGAATGTTATGTTTGTATAAAGGCATAAACGAGTTAAGAGGTTTTTGGGGTTTTAAATTTTAATTGTTCATTGTTAGGAATTATGTTGTCCTTGATGATATACACACACATAAAACACTTTGAAAAACATATGTGCACAAGATTAAGTTTTGTAACTTATCAACGGATATCCAAGTCATGTACATCCGTTGATGAGGCAGCTTATCAATCGATAAGTCTGTAGCATACCTTGTATTTAAGTTTGAGTTTGTTGCTGAATATCATAGTTGCTAGTTATCCTAAGTCATGTTGACTATCAAAGGATATACAGAATAGGGTAGCTAATTGTACATAAGTTGTGCTATGTAATTCTGTATAAGTGAAGTGATGATCAATGGATAAAGGCTCTACGTCAACGGATATGGTATTCGCAGCATGCAGGAATCAACCTATCGATCCATGTCTACAACAACGGATAAAAGCTTCAATCAATAATGTCTTGGGATTAAAGGTTGATGGCGACTTGACATGCCTGACAGATCACATGGTTTGATGAACTTAAATGAGGTATGGGAACCAGTATTGGAAATGAAGAAGAAAAAGAAACATTCCTTATTCTCACAAGCAATTTAGCTGGTAAATCTAGTGCATATCTGTCCAAGACAACCAGACAAAATTGCATCACATGGAGACAAGGAGTGGCAGCAACCCTGCAGGATACTTTGACTTGTTAGATTCGTTTATTTTATAGGGTTTGTAATCTTGAAGTAAGATCTATACTTCAAGAGTAGCATAGCTAAAACAGAGAAGAGAAACACTGAGCAAAAGGCTTTAAGCATTAGGTTCTCTTGTAATAGTTTTAGCTTTGTATTCGCAGCTGTGTACTCAGTTTACACAGAGAAGTTTTCTTCAATTCAGGTGGAGACGTGAAAAACCCCCACCTGAAATTTTTAAGTGTGTTGTGTATCAGTTTATTATCTGTTCTTTACATTATAGTCTTCAACTTATCCATCTGCTTCCATTGATATTATAAGTGTTGTCTTGTTCAAAGTTCGAAAAGAATTTTACAAGATTGTATTCAACCCCCCTTCTACAATCTTGAAGGGTGCTACTGGGAAATAACAATTGGTATCAAAGTGAGCTTCTAACATACAAGAAGTTTAAAGAACTAGCACCATGGGAAAGGACACAGGGGTTAAGATTCCAATTCTTGACAAAGACAACTACTTTCATTGGAAGGTAAAGATGCATCTCCATCTCTCAGCACTAGACGAAGATTATGTTGACTGTATAGAGAAAGGCCCTCATGTTCCCATGAAGCCTAACTCTGCTGTTGGTGATGCTGCCGGTTCTGCAGCTGCTGGAAGGTCAATTCCAAAAACTCAGGCTGAGTTCATAGATGAAGACTTGGAAGTAATGCACAAGGATAAGAAGGTCATGAACATCTTATTCAATGGTATTGACCAAGATATGTTTAATTGTGTTATAAACTGCACCTCTGCCAAGCAAGTGTGGGATGCCATTTATACAATCTGTGAAGGAACTGAACAAGTCAGAGAAAATAAGATGCAGCTCCTAATACAACAATATGAACATTTTCACTATTCCTCTGGTGAAAATTTGACAGATTTATTTAGTAGATTTCAAAAACTACTAAATGGTCTGAAGTTGTATGGGAGGAAATATGAAACCAAGGACTCCAACCTGAAATTTCTGAGGTCTCTTCCAAAGGAATGGAAGCCAGTGACAGTCTCATTGAGAAACTCTCAAGACTACAAAGAATTTACACTTGAGAGACTATATGGTATTCTGAAAACCTATGAGCTCGAAATGCAACAAGATGAGGAAGTGGAGAAGATACAGAAGAAAGTTGGATCTGTTGCCTTGGTGGCCAATATTCCAGTAAGCCAAGAGAGTGAGAAGATGGAGAGCACAAAGACCACATCAAGTTCTGATGGTGGAGCTGATTCTAGCAGAGGGAAAAGCAAGTTGATTGAAGAACTCGATGCATCAAGTGGAAGTGAATCTGATGACTTGGATGACTATCTAGCATTCTTGTCAAGAAGGTTCTCAAAGCTTATATTCAAGAGGAATCCAGCAGGAGGCAGGCAATTCAGAAAGAATGGTCAATCATCCAAAAATATGGTTGACAAATCTAATTTCAAATGCTTCAACTGTGGAATTGCTAGCCATTTTGCTAATGAGTGCATAAAGCCTAAAGCTGAGAATGAGAAGAAACATTTTGGAACTGTTGACTACAAGAAGAAATATTTCGATCTTCTCAATCAGAAGGAAAAGGCTTTTGTGTCAAGAGACACTGATTGGGCTGTTGGTGGAGATTCTGATGCAGAAGAAGAGTTTGTCAATCTTGCCCTCATGGCAAATGAGAAAGATGAAGAAGCTAGTTCAGCAAGCAACCAGGTATTCTCTTCTAACCTATCTGATTTATCTAAAGCTGAATGTGCTAGTACAATTGATGAAATGTCTCTTGAATTGTATAACATGCATGTTTCCTTGAAATCGCTTAACAAAGAGAACAAAAGAATAAAAGAGCTAAATGAAAAGTTAATTGATAGGAGTGCTTTGATAGAAACTCAGTTAATTGAGTTTGAGGTTATGAGAAGAGATTGCCAGGAAGCTAAAGATGGTTTGCTTGAAGCCATTAAACGTGAAAACAGGTTAAAAGAACAGTTGAAGAAAAGCCAAGACCTCATTGTTACTTGGGGAAAACTTAAGGTTGCTAGAGAAGAAATTTGTCGTTCTCAAGTTCCTAATACTCTTAGCACATTAGAAGAAGCAAAGTTAGGAGTTGATGGAGAGACTGCTTCTGAAAGTGAATCAACGAATAGTGCTTGCAGAGATCCGTTGATCAAAGAGCCATCAATGGATACAGAACAATGTCATCCATCGAAAGCCAAAGCTGTCAGTAAAGCTAACATAGGCCACTTGTCCCAAAAGCAATTGAAGGACAAGTTAGAGAAAGTTGAGTCAAGAGCTAAAGGTAGGAGAAAGAACAGAAATGGCAAAGTAGGGATTAATAAACAGAACAATTATACTCCAGATAAATATGCTCCTAGAAAGGAATGTGATAATTGTGGTAGTGTTAATCACCTATCTGCTAGCTGTAGAAAATTGAAAAATGCTCCTATGCCTTTACACTTGCCTACTTCTGCCATGTATGCCATGCCTAACAGTTATGATCAATCTGCTCATGCATCTAGTCTATATGCAAACATGCCATTCATGCATAATTCATACTACAATGCTTTTAATATGCCTCAGATGCCATGGATAATGAATAGCATGCATGCACAGACTATGCCTAATTCTAATCTCTTTAATGCATATGAGCAAGACTCAAATCCTGGCTTTCAAAGGCCCACTCCCAGAGTCAAGATTGATCTAACTCAATCTGGACCAAAGGGAAGAAAGGATCTGAGAGGCAAGAAAAAGGCTAACACTGCAGGACCCAAGGAAACTTGGGTACCAATATCAACTTGATTTGGTTTTGATGTGTGCAGGGAGACAGAAAGAACCTCTGGTATCTGGATAGTGGCTATTCCAAACATATGACTGGAGATTCTACCCTGCTCACTAAGTTTGAGGAGAGAGCTGGCCCTAGCATTACCTTTGGAGACAACAGCAAAGGATATACTAGAGGATATGGCTTGATTTCAAAAGGAAATGTTGTCATTGAGGATGTAGCACTAGTTGATGGGCTCAAGCATAATTTGCTGAGTATCAGTCAACTATGTGATAAAGGTCAAAATGTGTGGTTTATTACAGAAGCTTGTGTTGTTTTCAGGAAAAACGACAACAAGATAGTGATGACAGGCAACAGAAAAGGGAATGTGTACACAGTTGACTTCAATTCAACAAGTGCAGATACTGCTACATACTTATTCAGTAAGGCAAGTGTAGATGAAGGTTGGCTATGGCACAAGAAACTGTCACACTTGAATTTCCAAGCAATGAATGAGTTGGTAAAGAAGGATCTGGTTAGAGGTATTCCACAATTGGATTTCTCCAAAGATGGATTGTGTGATGCATGCCAAAAAGGGAAGCAAAAGAAGGCCTCGTTCAAATCCAAGTTAATGTCCTCCATTGATCATCCTCTACAGCTACTTCACATGGATCTATTTTGACCAGTCAATGTTATGTCAATCTCCAAGAAGAAATATTGTCTAGTGATTGTGGATGACTTCTCTAAATTCACGTGGACATACTTTCTGCACTCCAAAGATGAGGCAGGAGAAATCATCATCAATCATGTCAGAACAGTTAACAATAATCCTTCCTTCAGGGTAAGAAGGATGAGGAGTGACAATAGAACTGAGTTCAAGAATTCTACGATGAGAGAGTTTTGTGAAGAACAAGGAATTATCCAAGAATTCTATGCACCTAGGACTCCTCAACAAAATGGTGTAGTGGAAAGGAAAAACATGACTCTCATTGAAGTGGCAAGAACAATGCTTGAAGAATCAAAGTTGCCAACCTACTTCTGGGCAGAAGCTGTCAATACTGCCTGCTATACTCAGAACATCTCTTTGATCAATCAAGCAAAAGTACTGACCATACCAACTATTCAAGGGAAAGAAGCCAACAGTTAACTTCTTACATGTCTTTGGATGCAAATGTTTTGTCCTAAGAAATCAAGGTGAAAACATTGGAAAGTTTGACACCAAAGCAGATGAAGCTATCTTTGTTGGATACTCAGCAGGGAAATCATATAGAATCTATAACCTAAGACTAAACATTGTTGGAATCCATACATGTTGTCTTTGATGATAAGAAAATCCAAGGGTTGATAGATGAAGGTTTCCATAAAGATTTGTCATTTGACAATGATGTGACTGGTGAAGGCAGTGAAGATAATGTAGAAATAGTATCAACTGGTGTTAGAATGAAGCATGCTCGAGGTGTAGAGCGTGGGACACCATCCATTGATGCTGAGGAAACCTGATCCGTTGAAGACAATTCTGAATTACCCGTTGATAGCTATAGAGAATTATCCATTGATAACTCTGTTAGAACTCCAACTTCTAGAGCCACACACTCAGGGGGAGTTTCTCAGAGTCATCACTCAACAACCTATCAGAATGATCAACACAGGGAGAATGAAGCTACGTCATCTAGGCTGAACCTGCCAACATCAAGAAGATGGACCAAAGATCACCCATTTGAACTAGAAGGGCAACTCAAGAAGAATGCTTGTATAGCAGTTTTCTGTCTAAAGAAGAACCTAAGAGAGTTGAGGATGCCCTCCTAGATCCAGACTGGGTTTTAGCAATGCAAGAGGAGTTAAACCAGTTTGAAAGAAATGAAGTGTGGAAGCCTGTACCCAAGCCTAAAGGCAAGTCAGTAATTGACACAAAATGGGTGTTCAAGAACAAGATGGATGAGAATGGCATAGTGACAAGGAACAAAGCAAGGTTGGTTGCAAAAAGCTATTGTCAAGAAGAAGGAATTGATTTTGATGAGACCTTTGCACCTGTAGCAAGGTTGGAAGCAATCAGAATCTTCCTGGCCTATGCAGCCCATGCTAATTTCAAAGTCTATCAAATGGATGTCAAGAGTGCTTTTCTAAATGGCATTCTGGAAGAAGAGTTATATGTAAGTCAACCTCCTGGTTTTGAGGACCCAGAATTCCAAGATTATGTCTATTTTCTTCTCAAAGCACTCTATGGCCTGAAGCAAGCACCTAAAGCCTGGTATGACACTCTCTCACAGTTCCTTATAGAGAATCACTTCACTCGAGGTACTGTTGACAAAACTCTCTTTTATAGAAATGTTAATGGCTATATGATACTTGTTCAAATCTATGTAGATATTTTTGGGTCTACTGATGAGAAACTTTGCAAAAGGTTTGCCAAACTTATGCAAAGTAAGTATGAAATGAGCTTGATGGGTGAACTAACTTACTTCCTTGGTTTACAAGTAAAGCAAGTTAGTGATGGAATTTTTATTAGCCAATCCAAGTATGTTAATGATCTCTTGAAAAGATTTAATATGTTGGATTGTGCCTCTTCTAAAACACCCATGGCCACTGCCACTAAACTTGAGTTGAATACTAAGGAGGAGAAGGTGGACATCTCAAGTTATAGGGGCATGGTGGGCTCACTTCTATACTTAACAGCAAGCAGACCTGATATTATGTTTTCTACTTGTTTATGTGCAAGATTCTAAGCTGATCCCAGAGAATCTCATTTAATAGCTATTAAAAGAATTTTCAGATATCTAAAAGGAACACCAAACCTTGGCATTTGGTATCCTAGAGAATCTGGTTTTAATCTAACTGGCTATTCAGATGCAGATTATGCAGGTTGTAAAATTGACAGAAAAGGTACCACAGGCACTTGTCAATTCCTAGGGAACAAGCTGGTTTCATGGTTTAGCAAGAAGCAGAATTCAGTTTCTACTTCTACTGCAGAAGCTGAGTATATTGCAGCTGGAAGTTGTTGTGCACGGATACTTTGGATGAAGAATCAACTGCTTGATTATGGATTAAGAGTTGATAGAATTCCAATATTCTGTGACAACACAAGTGCCATTGCCATATCTGAAAATCCAGTGCAACATTCCAGGACCAAGCACATAGACATTAGGTACCATTTCATCAGAGAACATGTGATGGAAGGTACTGTGGAACTTCATTTTGTTCCAAGTGAGAAGCAACTTGCAGATATCTTTACCAAGCCACTTGATGAGACAACTTTCACAAGGTTGGTAAGTGAGCTAGGTATGCTGAATTTCTCCTAATTTATTCAAGATATTTACATGATTGGATAAGCAGCTAGAAATTAGTTTGAATTTTTCTTTTACAAAAAAATGTACGAAATTCTGTCCTAGTCAGAATTTACCCATCGACGGATATGCCGAATATCCGTTGATGTTTCAATTAATATCTGGATTTTAATTTTATTTTATTCGATGGATATTTAGTTTTTCTTGTATGTATTATCTCAATGATACATATCAACGGGAAGCTCGTTTCTCGAGAATTCATTTTATTATCCACCGGGTAATTTATTTATTTTTACTTTGGTCTTGTCTGAGCTATCAAATCATTTTTACCATTTCATGACCGAATATTTGTCTTGATATGTGTGATTGCATGCTTATGTGCTATTTGTGCTATTTGATTTCCTAGAGATGATTTCTTGATTCTTGAGTATTACTATTATCATGATATATAGGCTTAATCATGACACTTTCTAGGGAATCTAAGGCTATGTTTGGTTCAAGAGAGGGGAAGGAAGGGGAGGGGTTTTAATGGAGGGGAGGGGAAGGGAGGGGATGGAAAGGAGAGGATTTTAATAATATTTATGTTTGGTTCACGTGAGGGGAAGGGAGGGGAGGGAATTCATTTTTTGTTTGGTACAAGAGGGGATGAGAGGGTTTTATGTATAAATTACATTTATAACCTTAATATATGTAAAAAGATTATGTAAGGATAGATACATGTAAGGGCATTTTTGTAAACCAAATGTTACCCCTCCAAAAAACCCCAATTCGGGGGAGACAAAAAACCTCCAAACTCATCTTCCCCTCCCCTTCCCTTCCCCTCCTCTCCCCTCTCAAATTTTGAACCAAACATAATTTTAATCTTCAAACCCCTTCCCTCCCTTCCCCTCCCTCTTATTCTCTTCCAACCAAACAAGGGCTAAGAGAGAGACTATTGGTATAGCCTAGCCTTGCTTGCATCTATAACTGGTACCTATAGGTGTGTCTCTTTTGACGTTTCAAATTCCAAGTTCACCTATACATATATATATATATGTGTGTGTGTATACCCAGCAGCCAATTGTTTCACTTATCATCTTCTCTAAAAACACTTCTTCAACTTCTACTCTAGAACCCTCATTTCTCAACCTTCTCTTTCCAAATACCTCATGGACTTCTTCATGCATTTCCGCTATGTAGATGAGATCCTTTTCGACTATCGCTCCTCATCGATGGTCGTTGATGGGGTCAGCTACCCCACGGATAAGGTTCCGATCGACATTCTCAAGAAACTCACCTACGAGCAAGAGGTGGAGTGGAGTTTCTTGCTCATGAACCTGGTGATTGAAGAAGAACTCGAGGCTGAAGCTAGAGCTCGAGAAGCTGAAGAAATGGAGCAGGAGAGGCTCCGAGCCCTCGAAGAGAAGGAGAGGATCATTGGCCTTGCTGTCACAATGTCAAGGATCTTCTCTCGCAGGGCTGCTACTGCCAAGAAGGAAAAGAGCCCAGAAGACCCCCTAGTTCTTAGGATATTTAGGGCATCTATTCTTTTACCTTCTTGTGTAACAGTTTCTTATGTGTTTTAATGAAAACTATCATATTTTCCTTTCGACTCCATTAATTGCTTAATTTTCTGCATATGTGATATTGTTATGTGTTTCACTTGATTGCAACTGCTAATTGCCTAATTGAATTATCTTAACATGAATCTTCCAAATGTGTTTGTTGAGTATTGAACACGGTAAAAGAATACAGAGGGGGGGTGAATGGATTCTTGAACTTTTCTTGGATTGAGTCTGTGTAGCAGATAAGTGCCTGTGTGTGCAGAAATTAAGGTGCGGATAAGTAAACAACACAAGACACAATATCACTTTAATCTAATGTATATTAGATAAAGGTTGCTACAATCTGTGAATACAAATGGTAGTATTCTCAGCTTCGTTTTTCTCAGAGAGATATAGCTTACAGTGTATGAAAACTAGACTCACAAAAGTTTTTAAGTTATGAAGTGAGGCTGTGTCCTTATAGAACATGGATACAGCCCACTTACTGCAAATAAGGTAGCTAAACAAATTACTTTCTAGTCTGTCTATCCTTTTTGAGTAAGTGTCCAAACGGTTACAGATTTGACTTTTCAAAGCCTGTTTAGATCCACTTCTTTAGCTCCTTGTCTCTTCTATATCTCTCCAAGCTTCCTTGTAGGCTTTCCAGAGCACGTTACAGATTGTGGTCCATAAAGTGCATTGGCTTGTTGCAGGTTTCTGACTTGTACAATTTCTTCAGTATTTTGTCTCCAAGAATGTATTCGAGAAGTGACTAAGTAAGTGATTCAAGAACTAGAATTGACTTGATCGATAACTCTGAGTTCTCGAATACTGTTATAGTGGCATATCGAACCACTTCTCGAATAGCTCTTTTCCATCAGGATTCCTTGAGTTGTCGAATAGAGCATTTGACTTATCGAATCCTCGAGTTGTCGAATAGCTTTCTGAGTCTTTGAGATATCGAATGGAACTTTGACTTGTTGACTCTTTGAGAACTCGAATACCATCTTGACTTGTTGACTTCTTGAGTTCTCGAATAGAGTAGTAGACATATCGAATCCCTGAGATATCGAATGAGATATCGAACAGTGTATTCAGAGATATCGAATAGTGTCTTGAGATATCGAATCTCTGACTTCTCGAATGCTGGACTTCTCGAATAGACAAATATACTTCTCGAATTGGTACTTAGGCAAATTCTTCATTTCTTCAAATCCCAACTGTGATTATTTGGCAGTCTTTAACTCCTTGCTTGAGGCATGAACCATGGAACTTCTTTCAAGCATTATTCTAGACTCTATTTGTACAGTTACACAACTAGGATTTGATGCCTATTACAAGTACAATACAAACAGAAACTCTACAACTAGAGGTTCCCTCAGTTAAGAGGTCATGTAAGTAATGCAAAGCATTACAAACAATTAGGCTTGTTATTAGATGTGTACAGGCATGCCTCTGTAACTAACAATCTCCCCCAAATTGTGAGTGAGACCCTTAGTCACAATTTCATGTCTGATAACAAGCCTAACATACATAAAGATAAAACTTTAAAAGTACAGGTATGTATTTTGATTGAACACATAAATGAAATTACAAGATAAATACTCTTACAGTATGATGAGGTACTAGCCATTTTCTTTTGATTGCATCTCCATTGCTTTGGCTTGTAGATCATCATATGCTTTCTGTTTCCTTTCTTTCTCCTTTCTTGCAATCTCATCTACTGCTCTCATGATTTCTGTCATAGCATCCAATTCTTCAATCATAATAGAGTTTTTGAAATCTTCAAGCACTGGCTTCAGAATGTTGGCAGGATAGTGATTGAGTAGGTCCATTCTTATATTGACATTGGCTCCATTTCTTCTCCTATACTTCACCACATAGGGATCAAACTGAACTCTACACAATCCCTTTGCCCTTAGCTTTTCTGCTTCAATCTCCAGTCTATCAATTTCTTTCTCCCTTTCTAACCATTTCTCATAGCAGCCCTTTCTTATCTTCTCAGCATAATCTTTCTTCATTTTCACAAAGTCAATCAATTCCAGCTTCCATACTTTCTCCACCTTGTCCTTAGAATCCAGCAATGCAATGATTCTTTCTATCTCATACAATTTACCCCAATGTTGACAACCCCCTTGTTTGAATTTCATTTCTTTCCCATCAGTGTACTTGATTACAAGGTGGTCATCCACAATTGCAGCATAGCATATCTTTTGAGCTCTTAGAAATAGCAGTTGCTCTTCATCAAAGTCTTCATCAAGTGGCTGGAGCTTTAATCCTGGAATGATTGTTAGGGCTCTAGATTTGGATAGCTTCACTCTCCTTGCAGCATGTTTAAATTTTATCCTCTTGACATGGTTGCTTGGCAGAAATCTCTGACCTTGGTTGGTAGACCATAGTAGTATTCCATTAGCAGATTGCTTTCTGAAACATACACATGGTTCCTTGACTTGAATCTTCTTCTTTTCTTGAGATGGTAAGACAGTTGCAGAAGCCATAGATGTAGATTTTGCTAGGTCACTACTAACAGTATTCACCCTAGACTTAGAGTCTTGTGTTGTGGTGAGATTACTGCTAGCATTGCCTAAGGCTTGCTGTCTTCCACTCTTTCTCACATATGTTTTACCTTGGTCATCATCATCCTTTTTATCCTTGTCTCCCTTTTTCTTCTTGTCTTCATCACCCTTATCTCTCCTGTGATGTCTTCTCCTCCCATCACCTTTGTCTTCAGAATCATCATCCTTATTTCTCCTAGGTTGAGCCATCTCTGGAATTTCACCAGTTGCAATATAGGTTCTGAGGATGTGCAGTGCCTCAGTTTCTTCAGCATTTCTGGCTCCAACCTTCTTCTGTAATTGATCAATGATAGCAATGATCAGTCTGTGATTTCTGGTGGTGAGATCATGGGGAATGACCAATTGCTTGATATCTTCAATTCTGGTGCCAGACTGATAAATGATTGTCCATGGCTTCTTGATCACTTCTAGTAGCCTTGAAGGTTGGTCATTCCTCAAGTCATCAAACAGACTTTTGTTGTTCTCATTCTTCTTTTCTATAAGCTCGAGTATGGCATCTATCTCTGAGTGTTTCAGTTCTTGTAGAGTCTTGTATGTTAGATGCCATATCTTCAATTTGGATATCATCACTATCTCCTTGATCCACAGATTATTGACTTTCTTAGGAATGACAGTGATGCAATCAATCTGCTTCTTCAACTCCCTCAGATAGAACTGAGTGTCACCAACCTGTTCCCTTGTGGCTTTCAGAAACTCCAAGAAGGCTTTATCATGATAAACATTGGAGTTAGCAACTTCTTGTAGCTTGGCCTCAGTAACAACTTTGACTTCTACAGGCTTGGCACTCTCAGATATAGAGGTTGGAGGTTTGTCAGATGGCATGCTCCCTGCAACCACTGTGGTGGTTATGGATTGTTTCTGTCCTCCTGGAGTAGTGATGTGCACAGTTGGTAGAGTGACAACTGGCAGGATAGATGGAGGCTCATCCACTTTGGATTTTCCTTTGCCAGGCACATTTGCTAGAGACTTAGAAGCCCTTTGTTGACCGCCCTCTTTGATTATTATGCCTTTCTCTCCCTTTGTCTCCCCCTTTGAATTTGAGTTCCTGACCTTCTTCTCCCCCTTAGGCTTGTTGTCAGGCACAGAGGCTGTAGAAATGTCCTTTGGGAGTGAAGATTCATCAGGTAGAGGGAGACCCATATGCTTCATCATTGCAGCTAACATGGATTGTTGATGCAGAAGGACATCAGCTGTGGTGGATGCTTGAGTGTCCAACTGATCATTTAGCAATGCAACCTTTTCTGTGAGATGAGCATTGGTCTTGGTGAGAGTAGCTACCTCCTGTGCAAGAGTGTTGACCTTAGTGAATAACTCATTGGCCTTGAAGCCAGATAAAGATTGGTCCTGAAGCCTCTTCACTTCATATTTAGACAATTCATGCACAGGGACATCAGTCACTAGTCTATCTCCATAAAGATTTTTGAACATTATCCTCAGCATGGCATTGGCATCTGTAGTCTGGTCAGATAGATTCTGAAATTTATGCCCCAGACCTGTGACAGCATCTTTTAGTACAGCCAGCCCATTGTCCACCTGAGTGCAGGTAGAGTTGCAGTGTTTGATGTCCTTGAACACACTGTCCAATTGAGGAAATTTAGCATCAAAGGCCCTCTTGACTTCTGCTACTGAAGTGGCTGTCTTATCACACACCCTGTTGACTTCAGTTTTGACTCCCTTGCCAAGATAGTGGGCAGCCTTGAGGAAACCCTTGTAGGAGTCATTTACAGCTTCATACACTTCACCAGGTGACAGGGATTTTGCATTGGAGCCCAGTGAAGTGATGTATTCCTCCCTGAGATACTGAAGTGCTTCATCGAGAGTAATATCATATTTTCCTTGCAACCAGGCATCTATGTTGCCATCTCTCTCAGCATCATCAATGATCTTTAACTTCTGCACTTCCACATCATCCCTATGGCATAACAGAATAGCCTCATAGTCTGGATTGGGCATGTCTGCAGTGAGAAGGTGCTGAGCAATCTTTGTGAACTCAGGAATCTGATCCACAATTAAGCTTTGAAGTGCTTCAACCATCAATTGTTGTGGAACAGACCCTGATCCTGAAGCACTGTCATGTTGCACAGGCTTCAGCCATGTTGACATGAAGTCAGAGCTAGAGCTAGGCAAGCTAGTCTCCTCAGTTACAGATGCAACTTCTGTAACCGGATGGATTGACTCTACTACTGGTGTCACCACAGAAGTGGGATGAATTACACCAGCAGTTGACACAGGCACAGAGTCTCTAGTAAAAACTAGGGGAACCTCTGTGTTTGTGATGGTGTCATTAGGATATGCCTCAGCATGCATTCCCTCACCATCTAAATGTGGGTTCTGAGTGGTGAACAAAGTGTCATGCACTAAGTCACTTGAAATTATTGGCTCATCAAGAGAAAAGAATTCTTGATGATCAATACCTTGCATCTCAGTTGTCTGAGTTGCAGGTTCCAAAGAAATTTCAGAGATAGATTCTGGAAGAGAAGTGTGTTTTAGAGTAGATTTTGGCAACTCCCCCTGAGAGATAGAGGGAGTTTCAAAAGTGATGTGCTCTCCACTCAGTGTTGTGCCAGCCTTATCACTCCCATGTACTGACTCTATACAAGAGGGTGCATTGGGGAGAATGCTTGATTCTATAGGTGCACCCTGTTGAGAGGATACACCTAGTGAGCTGTGTGCCCCTGATTTTACAACTTCAGCCATTTGTGTGACTGAAGAGGTGGTCTTAGTTTTCTTCTTCTTTGTTCTGTGTAAGGGTGACTCAGGTTCCTCACTTCTTAGACCTAATTCAACAGCTAATGCTGCTTCAGACAAGATATTTAAAGGTGCAGACATTACTTCCTTTCTCTTCTTTTTACTAACATCACCCTTTTGAGAGGATGATGCAGTTGGCTCAGTAAGAGGTAGAGTGTTTGGTTGAGAGGGTTGGTTAGCAGGCCCTGGGTTAGCATTTTGTTCTACTTGCTTGGGCTGTGCTAACTTAGATTTTGCATCAAATGTTGGCATGTTGTGGGGGTAAGTCCTAAACAAACTCTCCATATGGGGAGTTATGTTCAGTCTTACATCCACATCATTCCTAGTTTCCAAGTTACCAAAAATGAGTTTGGTCATGGACTTAGGATAGCCTATTTTATTTTTATCAATCCCAGGCAATTCAATCAATGAAGCATTTTTATAATTAAGTACAGATTGAATAAAGCGAGGGAAGAAAATATCAGTACCTCTCTTGGTTGTGTTCTTACCAAGTCTCCCATATAATTCTTGAAGTATGATTTGGCCAACATCTATCTTCTTTCCATAGGCCAAAGCATATCCAATTTGCTGCACAGGTGCACTGATTTGATCAAAGCTTGATTTCCTGGCAGTGAAGACTTGGAGAAGAGTTGCAAACACATAGCTCCACTCCTTTCTCAGATTCTTTCTGTTTAGCTTTCCAAGGTTAATCCCATCTGAGTAGTTTATGAACTCAAAGAATTCCTCCAACTCTGCGTTAGTGGCCATTCTGTCAAATGACTCTTGTTGAGGCCTAGTGCTTGGTTCATGTCTGCAGTAGTGATAGTGATTTCCTTATCTTGAACCTTGCAATAGATGACATATGAAGTGATTGCGTTTTCCAGGGCTACAACCTCCACAATAGCAGTACTCCAGAATTGTTCCAGAATATCGAGATACAGAGTTGGGTTGGCAGATAGTGCATCCTTGATATATGACTCAGCCATCCATTTCACAAAGCACTTGAAGTTTGCATTGGGTGCTTCAACATCACTAGTGAGAGCGATGAAGTTGGTGTTGAACTTTACTGTTGCCATTCGTGTAGAAGAGAGAAAAGAAATTGAAGGTTGAAGAAGAAATTTGGCTTTTCGTAGCTAGGGTTTCAGGGGTTTAGAGAGTGTAGATGCTTGAGAAATCGAATGAAATGAATCGAATAGATGTGAGATTGTATAAGTATGAAGTACTTGAATTGTCGATTAGCAGACTGTTTTGTATCGACAAGTCAGGCATTCGAGAAGTAGGAAACAACTATTCGAGAAGTCGAGAATGGCTTAATCGATAACTCAAGCAGATAGAAACTCACAGCTGGCAGTTATCTAACTTAGAAATAATTCTAAATTAAATAATATGTGTTTTTATGAGTGAATTAAACTTTTAGACAAAAAGTCCAAAATCGATTAAAATTCAGCGAGAATTCAGCCTTTTCAAATGATTCGAGAACTCAAATATAGTGTTCGAGAACTCAGTCATTCGAGAACTCAGTTACTATATTCGAGAAGTCAATAATTCCTCTATTCGATATCTCAGAAAGACTCTATTCGAGAACTCAAGAGTACTCTAATGAGACTTATTAGAGATGTCGAATAGTGAATCATTCGAGAAGTCTGACTTATCGAACTATACCCATCACTCATAAAAATTTGATTTTCACTATCTTTTTAAAATCTACCAGACATATTCATTGAAAAATATCCTAGCAAATCAAATAGTGATTTTCTCAAAATTTCATAGAAATTTTAAGTTAATAAAAATATGATTTTCAACATATGCAACAGATTTGAAATATTTATAAATCATATTTCAGCCAACACTTACTCCAAAAATATTGAGAATTTAGATAAAGTAAGTGTTTACTGCTGCAACAATCTAGATGATGTATTCACTTAGCCAGAATCTGAAGAATTCAGCATTCCAATCTCACTTACCAACCTTGTGAAGGTGGCTTCATCTAATGGCTTAGTGAATATATCAGCTAGTTGTTTATCTGTAGAGATATAATGCAACTCAATGGTTCCATTAGTTGCATGTTCTCTTATGAAATGATATCTGATGTCAATGTGCTTTGTTCTAGAATGATTGACAGGATTGGCAACTATAGAGATTGCACTTGTGTTGTCACACATGATTGGAATTCTTTCCAACACAAGTCCATAATCTCTAAGTTGATTTCTAATCCAAAGCACTTGAGCACAGCAACTTCCAGCAGCTATGTATTCAGCCTCAGCTGTAGAAGTTGACACAGATTGTTGCTTCTTGCTATACCAAGAAACTAACCTTTGTCCAAGAAACTGGCAGCTTCCTGAGGTGCTTTTCCTATCCACTCTGCATCCAGCATAATCAGCATCAGAATAACCAACCAGATTGAACCCTGTGTCCTTAGGATACCATAATCCCAAGTTAGGAGTGCCCTTCAGATATCTAAAGATCCTTTTTATTGCAATCAAATGTGATTCCTTTGGATTTGATTGAAACCTTGCACACAAGCATGTAGCAAACATGATGTCTGGCCTACTTGCAGTGAGGTAGAGTAGAGAACCAACCATGCCTCTGTAGACTGAGATATCTACTCTCTTGCCTTTAGCATCTTCATCCAATTTAGTGGCAGTGGCCATGGGTGTCTTGGCAGGTGAACAATCTTCCAAGTCAAACTTCTTCAATAAATCCTTGATGTACTTGGTTTGACTGATAAAGATACCATCCTTCCTTTGACTGACTTGCAACCCTAGAAAGAATGTCAACTCTCCCATCATACTCATCTCATATCTGCTCTGCATGAGTTTAGAGAATTTCTCACACAGTTTCTCATTTGTAGAACCAAAAATGATATCATCCACATAGATTTGAACTAGGATCATATCATCACCATGCTTCTTGTAAAACAGTGTCTTGTCCAATGTGCCTCGAGTGAATTGATTTTCAAGAAGAAATTGTGATAGAGTATCATACCATGCTCTTGGAGCTTGCTTAAGTCCATACAGTGCCTTAAGCAATCTGTAGACAAATTCTGGGAAATGTGGATCCTCAAAGCCAGGTGGTTGTTGCACATAAACCTCTTCTTCCAACTCTCCATTTAGAAATGCACTCTTGACATCCATTTGATAAACTTTAAAGTTTGAATGAGCAGCAAATGCCAAGAATATTCTAATGGCTTCCAATCTAGCAACAGGGGCAAATGTCTCATCATAATCAATGCCTTCCTGTTGAGAGTATCCTTTTGCAACCAGCCTTGCTTTGTTTCTTATTATTACACCATCTTCATCCATCTTATTCTTCAGAACCCATTTTGTTCCAACAATGGTTCTATTCTTTGGTGCAGGCACAAGTTCCCATACTTTGTTCCTTTCAAATTGATTCAGCTCCTCTTGCATGGCAATAATCCAATCTGGATCCAACAATGCATCATCAAGTTTCTTAGGCTCAACTTGTGATAGAAAACATCCATAGAGGCACTCATTTTGAGTTGCTCTCCTAGTCCTTACTCCTGCATTAGGATCTCCAATGATTTGCTCTGCAGTGTGTGATCTATCCCATTTCCTTGAGTGTTCAGCCTGATTTCTCATCCTTGATGTTGCTTCATCATCCTCATCATGATCATCCTCATTTCCTCCCCCTGTGAAGTTGCCATTACTCACAGGTGTGTCTTGGATGCTTGTTTCTTCACAATTGATTGGCACAAATTCTTCTCTTGTATCATTATTCACTTGAGTTTGTTGAACTTGAGTTTCAACTCTAGTTTCAGTTTCTTCATCAGAATCATCTAGATTATCAAACTTCAATGGATCTTTGTCTTCATCATTGGCTTCTTCTAGTCCAGGTAGTTTGCTGTCATCAAATGTTACATCTGTGCTTTCCATAACTTTCTTTTGACTGATGACATAAACCTTGTATGCAATTCTTTCCATAGAATAGCCAAGAAAAATTCCTTCAAATGCTTTTGCATCAAACTTTCCAACATATTCAGAATTGTCCTTAAGTACAAAGCATTTGCTTCCAAAAGTATGAATATACTTCAGTGTAGGCTTCTTTCCAGTCATCAAGTTGTAAGGAGTCTTTCCAGTGTTTTTGTTGATGAGGGTTCTGTTCTGAATATAGCATGCAGTGCTCACAGCCTCAGCCCAAAAACATGTGGGCATTTTTGCATCAAGTAACATTGTTCTAGCAGCCTCAATTAGAGTTCTATTCTTTCTCTCAACAACTCCATTTTGTTGTGGAGTCCTTGGAGCTGAGAATTGCTGAGAAATGCCATTCTCTTTGCAGAATGCTTCAAGTGTGGCATTTCTGAACTCTGTTCCATTATCACTCCTCAATGCAATCACACTTGCATTGTTTGCCTTTGCTTCCTTGTCAACTTTCTTTATATGCTCAATGATTACTTGTGGAGCCTCATCTTTTGATGCCAGAAATTCTACCCATGTATACCTTGAAAAATCATCAACCATTACCAGGGCATACTTCTTTCTTCCAAGTGACATTATGTTAACAGGCCCAAACAAATCCATATGGATAAGTTGTAGTGGCTTGGTTACAGATGTCACTGTCTTTAACTTGTGGCTTGATCTCTTCATTTTTCCTTTTTGACAAGCCTCACACACTCCTTCTTGGCAGAATTCAAGTGTGGGCATGCCTCTTACTAACTCTCTTTTGACTAGAGAATTAATGGCCTTAAAGTTCAGGTATGATAGTTTCTTGTGCCACAGCCAACAATCTTCATTTGATGCTTTTGAGTAAAAGCAACAAATTTTGTCCTTGTTTGCAGAGTCCATATTGGCTACAAACAGGCTTCCCTTCCTTACTCCAGATAGAGCAAAATCACCAGTCTTCTTGTGGGTGATCAAACATTCATCTTTGTCAAAATTCACTTTGAATCCTCTATCAGTAAACTGACCAACACTTAACAGATTATGCTTGAGCCCCTTGACTAGTGCTACATCTTCAATGATGACATTTCCAACTTTCAGCTTGCCATATCCCAATGTGTTACCCATGCTGTCATCTCCAAAAGCAACCATTGGGCCAGCCTTTTCCTCATACTGTGATAGCAGGGCCATATCACCAGTCATATGATTTGAGCATCCACTGTCCAAAATCCACATGACCTTCTTTTCACTTTCTTTGCCCTGCAACCACAAAGGTATTACTTTTCCTTTGGTACCCAAACAAGTTTGGGTCCATGTGACTTAGAGACAGTTTTATCATAAACAACATGCTTGTTAACTTTCTTAGTGTCAGTCTTCTTGTCAATGTTGGAAGTCTTAGAACCTGAGGTTTCAGACTTAGGTGACAAAGGTACCTTCCTAGCTTTAGGAGGACTTGAAGACTTTGACCTTGTGTAGTGTGTGTGAGAATTGTGACTGATACAACCATCAATGAACTGTCTTCTTAAATTAAAACAACTAGTCATAACATTCATATTGCATGGCATACAGTCAAATTTATCACAGAAGGGTGCATCTCTATGTCTTAGAGGCACAGAACAATCATAGAAAGGTTTAGACACACTACCAACAGGTTTCTTGCATGCATGAGTTAGATGGTTGGTACTGAAACAGTTCTGACAAGTTTTCCTAGGGGCATTAGGCATATAAGCATAGTTGTTATCCTTGTTAATCCCTAACTTGCCATTTCTGTTCTGTTTCTTTTTAGTCACTTCCTTTCCTGATTCACTCTTCCCAGCTGATACAAACTTAACAAACTTCTTAGGTCTTGGCCTATCAACTACTGGCTTCTTGGTCTTTGACTTGGCACTCTCACCCTTAGAGGATGCTTGCTGTTCACTAGATTGTGCCTCATCCTCATCATTCAACATTTGCTTGATGAGTAAGGCATCCTCATCAATTTCAAATGTTGATTCCTTAAAAATTGGATTTACAGTTTTTCTCAAAATGTGGGGCACTTTCTCATGAACAGCTGTGTCCTCTTCGATGACAGCATAGCCTTTCCTTTGTGTGAGAGAGTCATAGTCAAGTCCAATAGCTGCTTTAGGTTTAGCTTCAATTTTCTCACAGTAGGATTGCACTAAACCAGATGATTTCTTGAAAGTTTTAAGTTTGAATTCATTCTCAGCTAATTCATCCCTAAGAGCCTTCTCTACTTGACTAGCACATAGAACCTTGTTCTCCAAATATTCAACTTCTTTCTTAAGGTTTTCTACTTGCATAGCAGTTAGCTCAAGTTCCTCATTCTTTTTGGTTAATACTTCATTTCTAGTAGACAGTTTAGCAATCTCCTCATTAGCAGCAGTCATACTAGTATGAATATTAAACATTTCAACAGATAATTGTTCAATCATGGATTTGTATTCAGAAACAGACATGTCTATAGTAGTGAGAGATGGTACCTGAGAATCAGATGAAGATGAGTCATCCTTGGAGTTGGCCATCAAGGCATAATTGCAGAATTCTTGTTCCTCTTCATCACTCTCAGAATCATCCCAACACTTCCCTTCAGCTATGTAGGCCTTACCATGTGTCTGCTTTTTCAGAAGGGCCTCATACTTAGCTTCTAGCTCAAGATAATCTCTATCCTTCTTTTTAGGCTTCTTGCATTCACTGGCAAAATGCCCTAGGTCATTGCATCTATAACACCTTACAGATGACCTATCCACATAACCGGTTTTGAACTTATTTCTGTTTGGTTTCACAGGTGCCTTGTTCTTGTTGGCTGAATGGTTTTGAGTTTTGGGTTTGAAGGGTTGATTTCTTTTAAATCTGATGTTTGGAAATTTTCTGGCCATGAAAGCATATGAAGTATTTTCCATCCCATCAAGTTCTTCCAGAGTGTAAAACTCCTCTTCTTCTTCCTCCTTTTCCTCAACAGGTTCACTCACCCCAGCTTCAGTTTCTTCATCATCTGCCACCTCCTCTATCCTTAGTTGGCTTGTAGATGCTTCTAGGTCCAGGATGGATTTGTTGACAATCAAGGCACATGATGTGTTTATCATCCTACCTTGGTTTGCTTGGATAGCCCTCTTCTGAAGCAACTCAAGTTCATGAGTCTTTAGGACTCCATAGAGTACATCATAGGTGACTTTGTTCAAATCTCTCTCTAAGGGAAATGACTCTTTGCTCCAGATGATTTGGTGAAGACAACAGAAATTTCATATTTAACTTCTTGGTGCTGTAAACCTTTCCATTCATCTGCAACTCAGTAACTAGCTTGTGAAACCTTTCAAACATCTCAGTGATGCTTTCCTTGGGCTGTGCCATGAAAGCTTCATACTGTGTGACCAATATCTGTTTCCTGTTTTCTTTAACCTCATCAGTCCCTTCACACAACGCCTCAATGTGATCCCACATTTCTTTAGCAGATGTGCATGATGCAATGTTTGCAAACATTGACATATCCATGGAATCAATGATGAGCAACATGAGGTGGCTGTCAAGAGCAACCTTCTCCCTTTCTGACTCTGTCCACTTTGATGGATCCTTGGCCTCATAAGCTCTAGGGATTGTTATGGTTCCAACAGTCTTCTCTGGTATCTCTTGTTGTGGAACAAAAGGACCATTCTTGAGAATCTCAGGATACAAGGGATGAGAGGCTTTGATGAACAACATCATCTTTATCTTCCAGAGGTTGAAGTTTTCTTTATCAAACTTAGGGACCTTCACCGTTCCTGTAGTCTTTGGTGTATTCGAACTCATGATCGTTTCTCTGTTTTTGAATAAACAGCCCGCTCTGATACCACTTGTTGAGTATTGAACACGGTAAAAGAATACAGAGGGGGGGGGTGAATGGATTCTTGAACTTTTCTTGGATTGAGTCTGTGTAGAAGATAAGTGCCTGTGTGTGCAGAAATTAAGGTGCGGATAAGTAAACAACACAAGACACAATATCACTTTAATCTAATGTATATTAGATAAAGGTTGCTACAATCTGTGAATACAAATGGTAGTATTCTCAGCTTCGTTTTTCTCAGAGAGATATAGCTTACAGTGTATGAAAACTAGACTCACAAAAGTTTTTAAGTTATGAAGTGAGGCTGTGTCCTTATAGAACATGGATACAACCCACTTACTGCAAATAAGGTAGCTAAACAAATTACTTTCTAGTCTGTCTATCCTTTTTGAGTAAGTGTCCAAACGGTTACAGATTTGACTTTGCAAAGCCTGTTTAGATCCACTTCTTTAGCTCCTTGTCTCTTCTATATCTCTCCAAGCTTCCTTGTAGGCTTTCCAGAGCACGTTACAGATTGTGGTCCATAAAGTGCATTGGCTTGTTGCAGGTTTCTGACTTGTACAATTTCTTCAGTATTTTGTCTCCAAGAATGTATTCGAGAAGTGACTAAGTAAGTGATTCAAGAACTAGAATTGACTTGATCGATAACTCTGAGTTCTCGAATACTGTTATAGTGGCATATCGAACCACTTCTCGAATAGCTCTTTTCCATCAGGATTCCTTGAGTTGTCGAATAGAGCATTTGACTTATCGAATCCTCGAGTTGTCGAATAGCTTTCTGAGTCTTTGAGATATCGAATGGAACTTTGACTTGTTGACTCTTTGAGAACTCGAATACCATCTTGACTTGTTGACTTCTTGAGTTCTCGAATAGAGTAGTAGACATATCGAATCCCTGAGATATCGAATGAGATATCGAACAGTGTATTCAGAGATATCGAATAGTGTCTTGAGATATCGAATCTCTGACTTCTCGAATGCTGGACTTCTCGAATAGACAAATATACTTCTCGAATTGGTACTTAGGCAAATTCTTCATTTCTTCAAATCCCAACTGTGATTATTTGGCAGTCTTTAACTCCTTGCTTGAGGCATGAACCATGGAACTTCTTTCAAGCATTATTCTAGACTCTATTTGTACAGTTACACAACTAGGATTTGATGCCTATTACAAGTACAATACAAACAGAAACTCTACAACTAGAGGTTCCCTCAGTTAAGAGGTCATGTAAGTAATGCAAAGCATTACAAACAATTAGGCTTGTTATTAGATGTGTACAGGCATGCCTCTGTAACTAACAGTGTTCATGATTTAGCAGTGACAAAGAAGAAGCGTTAACATTTTACTGAACATCTCATAATGCCAAGCTTATTTTTGCTTAATTTAAATGGACTCAAGAAAGTACTATTCAATCAAGATAAATTCAGATTGAGGTAACTATTTCTAACCCCCTTCCCTCTAATCAATCTCAAGGTTCTTTGCCATTGAGTGTTGCTATGGAGACTGAAACAGGGAACCCACAGTCTACTACCCAAGCAACCAAACATAAATCAAAATCCAAGTCAAAGAAACCAACCTCAAGTGCTTCCCAACAGGCACTTGTTGTAAAACCTACCATAACCTCTGAGGGGAGTGTTCAGGTGGAAGTGAGTGGTAAGGGACAGGGTGAACATCAAAGAAGCCCTAAGGATAAGGTTGGAGAGGTGAGTGTGTCCCAGCCTAGCCATATTGCAGTCTCCCAAAAGACTGTTGATGTTGAAAAGGATTTAAACGCATCCCTAACAGCATCCTCTCAATAGGGTGTTGTTATTGAAAAGAGTTCCCAACCAGGAACATTGAACAAAAGGGGAAGGGACACCACTAGCCTAAAATCATTAACCAAAACCTTTATCAGAAAGAAGAAAGCTAAAGTTACTTTGGGTGCACAAGGGTCACACACTGTTCAATCTTCTATGATTGAACCATCTCAAACTCAGTTTGATGTGGCTCCAGCAAATGTGGAGTCACAGCCCAATTCTCAATCTCAAATCACACATACAACTCAAAATTCACCATCTCTATCTCTGGATGTGGACATGTTTTCCACATCACATGCAAATCCTCCCTCTTTTCTTTCAAGGAAGGAGCCCCTCTCAGAACCTGTTGGTCATCATCTTTTAGATGATTTGTTGGGTCAACAGCCATTTTTTTCTGAAACTATGACTGAACCTGTGTCGCCTACTTTAAAATCATTCTGCACAGATTCTATCATAGTTTCCCCATCAACTGCTATCCCTTCTACTTTATCGATGGATATTTCTCATCCGTTGACAAGTGTTTGTTCACCGATGGATATGCTTCACAGCGATTATCCGTTGGTAGCTCCAACTACAGAATCAATGGATACACCACATTCATTGGTCAATGTGTTTCCTGCATCAACGGTAGAAGTCACTCTTGTAGTTCAAACACTTCTAGGATTGAGGGAAGGGAGTGTCCTCAAAGAGAGCGAGAGGCTGCATTGTGAGCAGGCAAAAGGAGAGAATGTGAGTGAGGGGCTGGCAATTTCTTCCTGCCAGGAAAAAGGAGAGACTGAGAGTTCCACCTTAGTATGTGAAGGTGAGGGTGTGAGAGGTGTGAGCTAGGGGGAGCCCCTGATGCAAAAAGAGAGAGAATATGAGAGAAATGCAGGTACAGGAGCTATAATGGTGGATGAAGTCATTTCTTGTGAGTCAATGGAGGTTGAGGATGCCCCTAGAAGAAGTATCTGTCAACAGACATCTCAAACAGTCATTGATAGATCAGTTCTTGGAGCTGAAACCTTTATTCACCCTGTCCTTGACCTCAACTCTCAGGCTGAACAGGGCAATGAGGAGGCTGAGCACCAGCTAAACTTGGTACAACACACAGAATCCATGCAAAGAGCCACAGATGCTCCTACCAAGTTGCCTCCAAGTGCTACTGAAGTGAGTCAATCTGACTCTGATTTCTCAGATGAAGGTGAAGATGAAGAGCCTTCACAGCAACCTGGAGACTTGCCAGAATGGCTAATTTCTAAAGACTATATCTCCAAGGATGCTTACACAGAGCTAGTAGTGCAGTATAGGAAGACTGCAGCTACTCTACAAGATGCTGAACCTGCTATGAAGCTTGTGCAAGAGAACTTTCTGGCTACTCTCAAACTGCACAAGTGTCTTCTAAATCAAAGGGTGGTAGACAAAGATGAGCTCAAGCTGGAAATTAAGGATGCTCTAGAATCTCAACACAGAGACTTGGAGCTTCTCTTTCCACCCCGAACAATGCAGCAGCTTAATCAAAAGCTGAAGAAAGATGCAGACACAAAGACGAAAGTTGACAATCTGTCTGCAAAGGTTGACAAGTTAGAGCTTCAAATGAGCACCATTCTTGAAAATCAAAGACTCATTCTTGAAGCTCACAACAAGCAAAATGCTCTCCTTGCCAACCTGTTGGCCCTGCCTACTACTCAAGCCCTTGATGCTAACAAAAAGGGGGGAGATGTTTGGAGAATGGAGGTCAACAAGTGAGGGGGAGCAACTTCATTCTACTTTACCTCCAACAGCTCCAGAAATTCAGACTAGTGAGGAAGAACCAGCCATTCAACCTGAAGACTCTATAGCCATGAGGCTTGCTGCTAATCCTCAGTTCACTCAAGTACAAATTCCTCCCATAACCACATCCATCAGACAGGTACTAATCCTAGATTTTGTGCTTCCTAGATCTCTAGCCAGAGGGGAGCCATCTTATGTGTCTGAATTTAAGCATGTGCTCAAGCCTAAGAAGTCACCTGTGAAGAAAAATGGTAAAAATACCATGAGAGTGGAATTTCCAATGGCAAAATCGGATGAACTCAAGCTAATGAGCTAATATCCAACTGAAATGAATGAGAAGGCTAAAGTTGATGTGGGACTCAAGGAGAATCTAGCATTCATCTACAGAGGGGGAGTGGAAATTTGTGTCCCTGCAGGTTACCCTGACTTTGCAGTTGCTAAAGCTGAAGAAACTGTAAGGTTGCTACAAGTTGGTCAAATTTTAAGAAAACCTGTAGAATCTACTGAGAAGGAAGCTAGATTGGCTGATGAGCTTGTAAGAGAGTTAGAAGAAGAAATGGAGAAAGAGGCTGAAGAAGAAGAGGCCAAATTCAAGAAGAAGAAGAAAATGAACACAAAGTCTGCGTGCAAGAAAAGGAAAAGCATGGTTAAAATTCCTGCTAAGAGACCTTTGAGCCCAGAATCAGAAGTTCAAGTTGAATCAGTACTACCTCAACCTATAGAACCTCCAACTCAGAACACTAAGGCACTCAACCTGTTAGGACTTGTAAAAGAAGAACCTATGGAATTCGATTTTGACATCAACAGCTTGGTATTTCCAAAAATCAGGCTTTCACCTGAAAAGAGGAGAACCAGGAGGAGGAAACAACCACCAGCTAGACCAATTCAATTCACTAAGGTTCCTCAAGTTGAAAAGGTTGCCACCAAGAAAGAAACTGAGCTATATCTTGCAGATGTTGAAGAATATTCAAGCATCAATTTCTTTCTTGATGATGTGGACAATGTGAGTGCTGCAGAAAGGACAACCAGGCTCCCAAGAAGGCTAATTTTCTTCTATAAATGAGGGAATAGTGTAACCTGGCCCCTAGATCAAGTGTTAAAAGAAGGGTACAGCAAACTCTGGAGGATTTGGTCTTTGATAAAGAAAACTGGAGGTTTCACTCCAAAAGCAAAAGAAATAATCTTCAAAAGGGCCAATGAATTGAGAAATAGCCGGACTTCAAAGGAGGGTTTGCCCAAGACACTGAATATTCCATATGAACCTGGCAAGAAGGTTCACTTTTATCCTTACTGGATAGTAGAATTCAGAGATGATCAAAACTGTAGAAGATTCTTCAGGATAGAAGATCAGCTGGAAAAGGCTAGCAATGAGTACTTGCAATACTTAATGTCTGTGTTGGATCCAAATCATTCAGAAGAGAAGTTCATCTACAGATCTCTGGAAAATCAGCTTGAGGCAAACAGAGAGAAAATCCATGGTTCGAGGACTGCAAGGGGAAGAAGGCAATGATATGCTCAGTCTAGAGGAGCATCCCTTGTAGAAGTATGATTCTATCACTTAACTCAGTTCAATTCTTCAAAATTTTGTAGCTTGTGTAATGTATATGTTATTGTTGATATCTTGATCCTTTCAAAAGTTTTTTGTTATCATCAAGGTCCTTAATTTATGGTTGCAGTTCTATCAGTCATAAATTAGGGGAGATTGTTAGGAATTATGTTGTCCTTGATGATATACACATACATAAAACACTTTGAAAAACATATGTGAACAAGATTAAGTTTTGTAACTTATCAACGGATATCCAAGTCATGTACATCCGTTGATGAGGCAGCTTATCAATCGATAAGTCTGTAGCATACCTTGTATTTAAGTTTGAGTTTGTTGTTGAATATCATAGTTGCTAGTTATCCTAATTCATGTTGACTATCAAAGGATATACAGAATAGGGTAGCTAATTGTACATAAGTTGTGCTATGTAATTCTGTATAAGTGAAGTGATGATCAACGGATAAAGGCTCTACGTCAACGGATATGGTATTCGCAGCATGCAGGAATCAACCTATCGATCCATGTCTACAACAACGGATAAAAGCTTCAATCAATAATGTCTTGGGATTAGAGGTTGATGGCGACTTGACATGCCTGACAGATCACATGGGTTGATGAACTTAAATGAGGTATGGGAACCAGTATTGGAAACGAAGAAGAAAAAGAAACATTCCTTATTCTCACAAGCAATTTAGCTGGTAAATCTAGTGCATATCTGTCCAAGACAACCAGACAAAATTGCATCACATGGAGACAAGGAGTGGCAGCAACCCTGCAAGATACTTTGACTTGTTAGATTCGTTTATTTTTTAGGGTTTGTAATCTTGAAGTAAGATATATACTTCAAGAGTAGCATAGCTAAAACAGAGAAGAGAAACACTGAGCAAAAGGCTTTAAGCATTAGGTTCTCTTGTAATAGTTTTAGCTTTGTATTCGCAGCTGTGTACTCAGTTTACACAGAGAAGTTTTCTTCAATACAACCCTCAGGTGGAGACGTGAAAAACCCCCCACCTGAAATTTTTAAGTGTGTTGTGTATCTGTTTATTATCTGTTCTTTACATTATAGTCTTCAACTTATCCATCTGCTTCCATTGATATTATAAGTGTTGTCTTGTTCAAAGTTCGAAAAGAATTTTACAAGATTGTATTCAACCCCCCTTCTACAATCTTGAAGGGTGCTACTGGGAAATAACATTCATGTTACTAAGTGATTGTTCATAAAATTTAAGGCCATAGGTAGTTTGCTTGTTCCTCTAGCTTCATTTTGGGACCTTAAACGCTCAATTTGGTTTAGAAAATAGGTTAAGTCGAAATTCTTGCTGGAAGATGGTAATTTCGCCGGACTCGAAGTTCCGGTGTGAGTTCGTGATTGTTGTGGTTATAAACGAGTTGTTGCAGCTATCCTGAGCACGTAGATGTCGTTTAATGTGAATTCTGGGCTAGTAGAGAGTCGCCGGAAAGTTGTAGTCACCGGATAATTGATTCTGTTAGTGCATATTAACGGCATGTTGACGGCAGTTACCTAAATGCAAGTTTTTATCAGTTTAATGAGTTGACTGTAAGCTTTTTTAGTACAGTTACCCAACTGCAAGTTAGAGGGAGTTCCATTATGATTAAGCCATTTTACCCATGATACAATGTAGCTTACAAAAATCACATTTATGTGCGACCATTCAAATCTTAAACTAAAACATAGCTAGAATATGTTCATGCCTTGCACCGACGATAAAGCTAATTTTTTGTATTTAGCAACAAAAAAAAGTAGTTTTTTTTAATTTCTGCACAACCAGTAAATAAAGAAATGAAACAGAACGTTTCCTGAGTTTAACGTTTGTGGCTCTTAAATTTGAACATTTTTAATCAAACAAAATTCGATTTGTAATGTTTTTAAACAGTGAAATTACAAGCAATTTTCAAATTTAACGCTTGTGACTTTTAAATTTGAAACACTTGTAATAGAACCAAATTCGATTATAAGGTTTTTAAATGGTACTCCTCTGTCCCCTGGATTGTATACATCGAGGACGGGGACATGACACACATTTTAGGATTCCTGAAAAGTATAGTTGTATAATTTATTTTTAATTTTTTTTCTTCTGAATAAAAATTTAATGTTTAAAGTTTCATTCAAAAAAAAATTAAAAAATAAATTACGGAACTGTATTTATCGAAACCTTAAATTACGTGTCAAACCGTAAAAAAACTGTATAAAAATGAGTGACCGAAGGAGGAAGTATCATTTGGTAATTCTAACTTCCTACTAACACTCTTAAAGTTTTGTATTCACATAAATCATATCATTCCCTCCAAGAAATTTTAACCAATTTTTAGGACAAATGTAAATGACTTTCATAATCTTTCGAACTAATAAATTTCCGTACTTTCAACAATAACAGTTAAAATATATTTATAGACATGTTCATCAAATCTTAAACTAAAACATAGCTAATCAGATTAAAATTCCAAAATTTTATCATTTATGGTCGAAATTGGCACTTCAGGCGCCAAATTCCAAAATTTTGAAAATTTAAAATTTTAAAATTGGCGCCTGCAGTGATAAATTCGACCAAATCAGATTGAATAAGATACAGATACAGAGAAACGAGAAAAAAAATCGGAGCTGTATTACAGTACTTCCCGGTGATGGTTCTACTGAAATATTGCAGTTACAAAGTCATAAAAATTCTTCCAACTATCGGGCTTTTGGCATTATGACATTGTGGCCTTGTGATGGTTTTGGTGATGTTTTTGTGAAGCCAATTGATGCTAAGATTTACGTTAGGATGATCCAAGACCTTTGCAGCAGTGCCCCTCACGTTTCAGACGTGCCTTTGGCTCCTTCTTCAAGTGTTCCTGCTTCAGCTTCAATGAAAGATTAGTTTAGAGGAAAACTTGATATGTATGCTTTTTTTTTATGTGTTCTTATTGTGGTTTGTTGATGATTTTTTAAACAGTGAAAATTGTTACGGTTAGTGACAAGCTGTGTACTGATAAAATAAGATGTCTAGTGACATGTACCATGCATTCCCTGATGTTATGATCTTGTCCTGGTTCTTATCATGCCTATAAAAGGGGTCTCACCACAAAAACTTTCAAAAACAAAATTCTAGGCTGACAATGTTTATTATAACCTTTTCAATAGTCTGACAATATCTAGGCTGTAATTTTTTTTTTATTTGTATGTTTTTCTAGGATTTTGTCTTTTAAGGCTATCCCTAAAAGTGGATGAGATTAAGAATACTTTGGACAATGAGGAGCAGAAGGCAATGTATATATAATAGTCACACATGCATCCTTCTAGATCTTCGTTATCTCTTTCCTGTGATCTGAATCCAATGTTCAAAGATTTGACATGTCAAGCAGACTAGCATGTAATTAAGTTTGTTCATTGAGTAATGCAATGCATATGAAACATAAGATAGGAGCCGAAATTTTTAAAAGAGCTTTGAGCTGTCCAGCAAGACAGAAAGCCGAAAACACAGGAGTGATCGGGAATGTTGTTATAGAGAAGGTACACACACACATATATTGTGAAATGGAGTATTAAATAGATTAGTGGAAAGCCTAGATAGACGTCTCACTTAGGGCCCGTTTGGATTGGGGGTTGAGAATGGTTGGGTCGGGTCGGGTTCAAATTTAAAAATTCATTTTTGAGAAAATTTTAAAAGTAAAGTGTTAGATTTTGGTAGTTTACGAAAGAATTAAAATAATATTACATATTAAATCCAAAACCCAGCACTTTACTTTTAAAATTTTTTCAAAAACGAATTTTTAAATTTGAACCCGACCCAACCCAACCCTTCTCAACCCTCAATCCAAACGAACCCTTAATGAACTAACAAATTAGATGATCATTCCTTGTGTAGAATGACAAGAGAATTTTTAACACTGAAGAGTTATAATCAAATGTTTCTCTCTCTAGAAATGAGCTCTCCCTTCTCTCTAGGATAGAAACCCTAGAATACTTCCAAGCCGCCTCCTAAACCGTTATCCAGATCTACATTCCTACATTCTCTCACAACATTCCTTCTCTAAAACCTTAATCCCTGTCTTAATCAATGCTAACAAGACCCTACCTGCACCCAAATACAACCAATTAATCACCCTCCATCCCCCCCATTCGCCACCCCTGGCTCTTGTACTTTCCTACACCCCTTCACTAATTAAAACTAATATCTAAATCCTTTTAGATCAAGTCATCGCCCAGCCTTCAGATTATCCCCAGTCCTATCGTAGCCGCTTCCTTTCTGTCTTCTCCTTTCTTCCATAGTAGCTTTTTAAATCAAGGTGCCTGATTCTGTTTATGGTCTCTCCATAGTTGTGAGAGTTTTCTGGTCTCTTCGTTCAATCTTTCCGCAAGGAAGGTTGAGGCGTGGGAGTTTTTAATTATGTCTCGTTATAGCAATTTGGATGAACAATTGGCTGATTTAGATATAGAAGAGGAAGAGAATGCAGAGTTTGTTATAGAAGGAGAGGTGGAGGAGGAAGTTAACAAATATGACTTGTGTTTGGTAGGCAGATTTCTTACGGAAAGGAATATAAATGTTGGTGCAATGAAAACTAAAATGGCAGATGTTTGGAGGCCCGCGTTGGGAATCAATATCAAGGAGATTGAACCAGGTATCATTCTCTTCCAATTTTATCATAAGGAGGACAAGAATTGGGTTCTGAAAGGAGGACCGTGGTCGTTCGATAATGCTATGTTAGTGTTAGCAATAGTTCCACAAGGAGAGGAGCCAAGGAATGTTCCGCTGTGGCACCTGAACATATGGATTCAACTACATGGACTACCGAGTGGGTTCATGTCAGAAAATGTTGGACAGCAGCTAGGCAACTTCTTTGGTGAATATTTGGAGTATGATGCGAAAAACAATACAAGCACTGGCAGAGATTGGATGAGGGTGAGAGTGAAGATAGATGTTCGTAAACCACTAAAGAGGAGAAAGAAAATAACAAGGAGAAATGGGACGGAGGTGATTGTGTCATGCAAGTACGAACGATTAGGCGATTTCTGCTTTACCTGTGGTGTCATGACTCACACAGAGCGATATTGCAGGAGGTTTTTGGAGCAAACTAGTGATGATACAGTGAAGGAGTGGGGGAGTTGGCTTCGGGCGCCACCACGTAAAGCCGTAGGTCCGGTGAAGAGCAAATGGCTCAGAGAAGATGATGACGCAGATTGGGGAGATAGATTGTGTCGAGAAAAGAGTGCCCCGGAATATGGGGAAAGTAGTCTACGAAAAGAAGGAAAACAAGGGATACAGGGGAGTGATTATAGGAAGGAAGTGCAGAACTACGGGGTAATACCTTATCCTTCAAATCTGAGAATCAAAAATGCTGATTTCGAAGAAGGGAGAAGTAAGGATGATTCAAATATTGGGCTAGAGGAAGAGGAACGAGTTGAGCTCCAGGTAGCAGAAAGAAAACGAATGAGAGGAGGCTCGGATGGTGTAGAAGTCATGGATACAGATGGAGGCTTAAAGAATATCCCAAACAACAATTTACAAGATGCTACTACTGAGGCTGAGCTTTCTGCAATAGATTGTTCAACGTCAACAAACTCTCAACTGGCTAAGCTTGCTCAGCAAGCTAGCCGGACATCATGAATGCTTTAAGTTGGAACTGCAGAGGGATGGGTAACCCTCGTGCAGTTCGTTCCCTGGGAGACCTGGTGAAATCTTGTAAGCCCAACATCTTATTTTTAGTAGAAACTTTGTCAACTAGTGAGAAAATGAAAAAATTAGGTTCAAAATTAGGCTTCGATAATAGCTGGGTGGTAGACTGTATTGGTAGAAGCGGGGGGTTGGCTCTGTTTTGGGACAGAACTGTGCATTGTAGTATTGTGGATTTTGACAGCAATCATATCGATACTCATATCTGGAATAACAACAACCCGGCTTGGAGACTGACCTGTTTTTATGGGTTTCCTGAAAGAAGTAGAAGAAGGCAATCTTGGGAGTTCATTAAAGCCTTGAAAGAAAAGTCAGACCTGCCTTGGTGTGTAATAGGGGACTATAATGATATGTTGACTAGTGGAGATAAAAAAGGCAGACATAAACATCCTCAAGTTCTGCTAGATGGCTTCAAGCAAACAGTCGAAGAATGTCATCTGATTGAGTTGGAGTTAAAGGGTGGCAAATATACGTGGGAAAAAGGAAGGGGGTCTACAGAGTGGGTTAGGGAAAGATTAGATAGAGCGTTTGCTAATGAAGCTTGGTGGCAACTGTTTCCGCTTTGTACTCTTAAGGTCCATCACACTATCTACTCGGATCATGACCCCATTCAGTTGAACTTCTATGATACCAATATGCCAAGGAAAAAATTTCGCTTCCGTTTTGAGAATACGTGGCTTAAGGAACCTTCATTTCACGAAGATGTTTCGAGATACTGGGGTAATCTTCCTCCTATCCAAGTATTACCTAAGCTGATAGAGTTATCTTCGTATATGGAGAAATGGGGCAGAGAGTTCTTCAACAAATTTAGAGAGAAAATTAGGAGGCAGAAGGAGACTCTGAGCTGGTTCGAAGATTGCTCAAATGAGGAGAGAACGAAGAGATATTTTGAGGAGAAAAGTAGACTTGAAGAGCTGTTGGTTCATGAGGAAGCTTACTGGAGGCAGCGTGCAAAGTCTTTTTGGTTGTTGGATGGCGACACGAACTCTAAGTATTTTCACGCCTCAGCCACAACAAGAAGGAAAAGGAATATGGTTACCCAACTGCGTACGGACAGTGGAGGTATAGTGACAAATCAAGGGGATATGTGTAAAGTGGTTCAAGAATATTTTGGGAATCTATTTGGGGTGGATGAAAACACGAATGAGGAGCCTTTGGACAGCTACGAACCCGTACTAACAGAAGAACAGAGAAATAACTTGGAGGTAGAGTTCACCTTTGAGGAATTTTCAGTAGCTCTAAAACAAATGCACCCTGACAAAAGTGCAGGGCCCGATGGTCTTAACCCGGCGTTTTATCAACAATTTTGGAAGATGCTAGGGAAGGAGGTGTTTTCGAGCTGTACTCAGTGGTTAAAGGAGGGGCAGTTCCCTGTAGACCTGAATAGTACAAACATTGTTTTAATCCCGAAGAAGGAGAATGCAGATTCAATGAAGGAGTTACGTCCTATTGCTCTATGTAATGTTCTCTATAAAGTGATTGCGAAGGTCCTAGCGAACCGCCTTAGAGGTATTCTCCCTGAGATCATCTCCGAAAACCAGTCAGCTTTTGTGCCTGGTCGAAGTATAACAGATAATGTTCTGGTGGCTTTCGAGTTACTTCACTATATGAAGCAGAAAAAAAAAGGTACGGATGGGGAAGTAGCATTGAAGCTAGATGTTAGTAAGGCGTATGATAGAGTGAAATGGGGCTTCCTAAAGCACCAGATGAAGCAGATGGGTTTCCCGGAAAGATGGATATCCTGGGTCATGCTCTGTGTTTCAACTGTATCGTACTCAGTGCAGTTCAATAACTCCCAAGTAGGACCAATTATCCCTTCGAGAGGGTTGCGGCAAGGTGACCCACTGTCACCATATTTATTCTTGCTCTGTGTTGAAGGTCTATCTTGCTTAATAAGGAAAGCAGCCGAGGAAGGTAAAGTAAAAGGGTGTTCAGTTCAGATGCAAGCCCCTTCAGTCACTCATCTTTTATTCGCAGACGATAGTTTTCTTTTCTGTAAAGCGAGCTTGGAGGAGGTTAATGCAATCAAGGCAATCTTGCATAAATATGAAAAGCATTCTGGTCAAGCTATCAACCTTCAAAAATCAGGGATCTTTTTTAGTGCTAATGTTAGAGTAGACAAGCAACAAGAGTTGAAGAATGTTTTGGGAGTGACCAATGACCTAGAGGGAGGCAGGTATCTGGGTTTACCATCTCTTATAGGTAAAGCGAGGAAATCAGTTTTCAGTTTTTTAAAAGATCGGTTGTGGAATAAGATTCAAGGTTGGAGTGTCAAGTGCCTATCGCGAGCGGGGAAGGCTGTTTTACTCCGTAATGTTGCTCAGGCTGTTTCTTCTTATGCAATGTCCTGCTTTTTACTTCCTAAGACGTTGTGCCAAGAAATGGAGAGAATGATGAATAGGTTTTGGTGGGGTTCGGGAAAGGATGTTAAAAAAGGGATTAAGTGGCTATCCTGGACTAACATGAGCATGCCGAAGAATGTAGGAGGGATGGGGTTCAGAGATTTGCATGGTTTTAATTTAGCATTATTAGGAAAACACTGTTGGAATTTCCTTAATAACCCGAACTCCTTAGTGGCAAGGGTCTTCAAGGCGAGATACTACCCAAACACTTCCCTGTTCAGTGCGACTAGAGGAGGTGGTGTTAGCTATATCTGGTCGAGCATTTGGCAGGCGAAAGAGGCATTAAAAAATGGCTTTAGATGGGTGGTAGGGGATGGAGAATCGATCAATGTCTACAAGGATGCTTGGCTTAGAGGTAAGAAAGAGGCGAAGGTGGATATTACCAATGCTGGTGCAGCAGATGAGTTGAAAGTATGCGAGTTATTTGTTCCTGGCGAGAAATGTTGGGATAGTGTAAGGGTTAATAGCTTATTTACAAGCTGTGATGCTAAGTTGATCTTGGCAACGCCCATCCCTAGAAGTCAGGTCAGAGATCGTCTTGCTTGGACATATGCTGTGGACGGGACATATAGTGTCAAGGCTGGCTATCGATTCTGGGTTAATCATGTTAAGGAAGGGAGTCAAGCCAGATTTCACAAAGGTTGGACTAGACTTTGGGCTCTAGCTGTGCCTCATAAAGTTAGAGTGCTCTTGTGGAGAGTTTGTAAAAACAATATTCCGGTTCGTAACCTTCTTAGGGGAAGAGGAGTTCAGACAACCATACTGTGTCCATTCTGCATTTATGATGTGGAACACCTGTGTCATACGTTCCTTGACTGTAGATTTGCAAAGGAGTGCTGGAGGAAAGTAGGTATGGAGTTCGATACTTCATCTGTTGAATCATGTGACGCCTGGCTTTTAGAAGTGTTGGCGACTGAAACTACCGAAAGAGCAGTGCAAATAGCGACAGTGTTCTGGGGAATATGGTCTGCCAGAAATTTGAAAGTCTGGGAGGGTAAGGATGTTAGTCCGACGATTGCAATGCAATGGAGTATGCAGCAGATGCATCAATGGAGAAGTGTGCACACTCATGATCAGAAAAGTGGACAAAATGGAGCAAGGATTAACCAAAATATAGCCGTTCATTGGAAGCCCCCGGATGCAGGGAAGCTTAAGATTAATGTAGACGCATCAGTGGTGGAAAGAGCCGAGAGCTATGCAGGAGGTATGGTTCTTCGTAACCATCAAGGCGAATTCATTAAAGCTAGAACCTTTAGGCAAGGTGGAGAGGTTGCAGTCTTTGAAGCCGAAGCTAAAGGGGTGCTGGAGGCCTTGAAATGGATCATGGTGCTGGGCATTACCGATGTGGAAGTGGAATGTGATGCTATGCTAGTGGTTCAAGCTATTCACAAAGGCACGGATAATCTTCTGGAAGTCGGTTCTATTCTACGAGATTGTCAAGGTATCCTTAGGGAGCGGTCAGACATTTCGTTATCCTTTGTTAAAAAGCAAGCCAACGAGGTCGCCCATATGTTAGCTAGGGTACCTTGCGAGGTCAATTGCTTTAAAAATTTCGATTCTCCTCCATTTATAGTGTTGGAGACCCTGTTGTATGAGGCTTCGTTGATTTAATGCAATCTGTTATTTCAAAAAAAAAAACACTGAAGAGTTTTTTATTTGTAAAAATAATGTTGCAAAGAAATACTTTACTGGATTTGGCATGGGAAATTGAGAATCACCGAGTACAATCAGTTGCTTTAACAGTGAGTTTAATGATAAATTATTTGTAGATTGTGTGAACTCAATTGTTACATTGACCAGGTTGCAAAACTTGTTCTAAAAAATACCTGCTTCTTCATTAATTGAGATTAGCAACTAAACTATTACTAATTTCGACCATACTGTCCTTTTCTTCCTGCCAACGAGGGAAACAGAAACTAATTTTCTCTCTTCGAATGCAATAAAATTTATACATCGAATTGGCGAATTGTTGCAAGGTTATGTTGACTGACGGGAGCTGGTCCACCCCTGTTAGTGAGTTTAAAAATCTTTTAGTGCTTAAAAAATTGAGAAGAGGAAATGGAGTATCAGATAATCATGATGTGCCATTGTGGCTAATACACGCAGATGATGCTTTGCGTACTAGGAGTTTGCCTGATGCGTACGCAGAAATGGTGCTGAACCTCCCCGAGGAGCTTTCTGAACTAAATTTTTAAAGGAACTTCTAAGTTAGTATCCTCAGAAAATCCATATTAGCAAAATATATCGGTGGATGTTTGTTTGTGTAATAAAAGACTTTTTAGAACAATTAGCAAACAGGGTGTAAATGAACATACAGTGTAAAGCAAGTAGTTTTTCTGACATGCAGCATTTCAGACCTATTTCTTGTTGCAATGTTCTATAGAAATGCATCTCAAAATTGCTTGCGTTTAGACTGAAATTGCTTAAGCTATCACTCATCTCTAGCTCATTCCCAATCTGCGTTTGTTCCTAAGAGAGTGATTGGTGACAATGTTATGTTAGCACAAGCACTTGGTCGAGATTATCATCTTCCGAGTGAGCCTCCTAAATGTGCTATAAAACTGGATATTCACAAAGCATTTGATACTCTAAACTGGACTTTACTGTTTAAGGCACTTGAAGTCGGGTTCCCGAGTTTGTTCTTAAGCAGGATTCCCGAGTTTGTTCTTAAGCTGGCTTCGTAAATGTGTCACTTCGGGCTGTCTATAAAAATAAATGGTGCCCTGGAAGAATTCTTTTAAGCCAATTCGGGTATCCGACAGGGAGATCCTTTATCCCCTTATTTGTTCGTGCTCCCTGTGGAGGTTCTCTCAGCTTGTATTGCTAAAAGTACGAAATCTGCCAGTTTTAAATATCACTCTAAAACTTCTCCAATAAAATGGACCCATCTTATATGTGCCGACGATGTTATGTTATTTTTTTAAGGCAGATGAATCTTCAATTTCCGCACTAATGAATGGTGTTCAAGTCTTCTCTAGCATCTCTGCGCTTCAACCCAGTCCCCAAAAAAGTACTTGCTTTCTTGGCAATGTCCCTGCCACGGTTATGCAGTTTGCAACAAATTTAACAGGTTTTCAGAGGGGTTCCCTGCCTATAAAATACCTGGGATTGCCTTTAATTTCTCAGAAACTTTCAGTAGCTGATTATAATCCTCTTGTTCTGAAAATCACAGAAAGATTGAATAGTTGGACCTGCATTTTTCCTAGCCTTGTTGGGCGGATCTAATTTTTAAAATCTATCATTTGTGGTATGTGGTACTGGACCTCTTATGAAGAAGTCTTTCTACTAGAGCAATGCCTAAAGTTTCTTAGAGCACCTGCATGACTTGAACTTTGAAAACAAGCTTCGATTTGCTATCAACTGTGGCGTACTCTCCTTTCTCAACTATCTTCTCTTTGGCTAAGCTGGGTAAGTACTATTTTCTTGCGGAACAGAGCATTTTGGACCATGACTCTCCCAGCAAGAACTCCTTGGTGTGTTGGAAACATTTTAAATGCTCGTAGCATCGCACTCCCGAAGATGAAGTATTACGTGGGGTTAGTACAGGCATGTAATGGAAGTCCAGGTGAAGGAATATTTGGTACAATAGTTGGGGATTGTATTCAATTATTGAAGCACATAAATCCAGTGCTAGTTAAATTTACGTATCGTTCTGTGAATAGTGTGATACATGTCTTAGCAAAGGCCACCTATTCTATGTCAGGAGAAAGGGAGTGGCTTGATAGTCCCCCAGATTTTATGTTGCATGTACTCGAAAGAGACCTTTTTTTAAGTAATGAAATGCATTTTATTCAAAAAAAAAAAATTCAAAGTTCCTCTCATGTGGCACGACCCGTAATCTCTACACAACCAATATTTCAACAAATGGAATAGAACATTGTAATCAATTCTCGAGTTTAACATCTGAGGCTTCTAAATTTGAGACATTCTCAGTAAAACCAAATTTGATTTTAACATTTTTAAATGCTGTATATTGCAACCCAATTCTCGACTTTAATATTTTCGGTTTTTAAATTTGAGACATTCTTATTTAAACCAAATCTCAATTTTTAACGTTTTTTTGAACCACAGTCATATCATTCCGTCTAAGAAATGTTAACCAAATGTTTGAACGAATGTTATTGACTTTCATACTCTTGCAGATTTAAAAGTTTCTGCATATTCAACTATAGTAACAGTCGAATATATTTAGAGACATAATCATCATAATACTTGAACAAAATGATTGTTTAAAACATCATAAAAAGATGAAAATTACTTATTCCAATATATTTGGTCATAATAGACTACCAACATAATGTTTGATAAACATTTTTTTAAGAAATGTGTTAGAATAGGATATAAGATTGCGAAGAGAAAGATCTCCTTTTTATGTATAACATCATAAAATTTTAGAGTAATTAGTTAAGAGATCTAGTAAGATCTTTTTCTAACATTATAAGATTTTAATGAATTGCTTATATTCATCAACTTGGGTTTAGGTATATTTTGTTTTTTTTTTGTATTTAGATATTGACATTACTAATTTTTTTCATAATTTAATATGAATGTTAAAATTATCGTTTACTATGTTCAACTTTAGAGTGTTAACGAAACATTTGAGCTAACAGACTTAGTTACTAACAAATTCGAATCTCAATGTAGCCGCTAACTAAACATATGAAAAGGAACCACAGTGTACATACTGTTAATGGAGGAATTTGGTGATAAAAAGTTTCCGAAGTAGATTGCTGGAATAATGAATTATGTAAATAGGGGGATTTGGGATTTTGGATGTTTGGGGTTGGACGTGAAAGGTGTCTCGACTTGTTAGATGTATCGGATCTCTTTTTCAAGATGCTTGCGTACCTTATATTTATAAGGATCAAGTCACCGCAGTTCTGTTAAAAGGATTGGTTGAGAATTAGTAGATTTTATCTCTTTAAATTATATTCGCGTTAGGATACCTTCCTGATTTGAAGGATATCGTTTGTAGATATTTTCTATCATTAATTGGAGATTGAGATTATTCCTCATTTCAGGGAGAGGAAATAATTAACTTAGAGATTAAGTTAGTTATTATTATATTTGTATTTGAAAATTTGGGAGATATTAGAGGCAACCAAAAATATGACGTAACACATAGATTAATAAATGGCAGATGATGCAATAATACAGATTTATGTACTGTAGTTTCTTAATCAGGCTTAAGTAGGTTACCAACCAAAGTACCCGAACCAATGAAACTAATCCTCATCAACCAAATACTTTTCTGATAGATTTGGTCATAATACGTAATTAGCTAGTCAAATTTCAAAATTAAAAGCACATCCTAATACATGTCTCTCTCAAACAATTAACTAAATAAGAAAATTTTCATTAGTGTCTTTCTAAAATTGGCTTTTTCAAATTCTAAAATTGGCTTTTTCAAATGTAAAAGTTACTTTAAGATTATCACTCAACAGCCCAAAATACGAAATGACATTATTTAAAAAAAATTATAAAAGGATATCAATAAAAATTTCCCAACAAATTAAATAGAAATTGATATAGCAAACAAGATATATTATAATTGCATGTTTGCTTGTTTATAAACATAATGGACCTAGTAGTCTTCATTTCAATTGACTAGGTGAGAGTCCCTTGCTCAACTAGCTACACACAACAACTCTATTAAGTAAAATTCTTTCGTTTTCAAACTTTAATTCTATTTCCTCTCTTAGGCTGTTAGGCACATACTATACAGTAATAGAGTAGTACGGAGTAATATACAACTAATTGTTATTAATATTCTTAATTTAACTGTTCTTAGGTATATACAGGTGATCAACTATTCCTACTACACTTTTTTATCTGTTTTTCTATTCAAATCTATGTATTTTTCATTTCTCCCGCAGCTAACATTTTGTGCATAGGCTGACCTCTTTTGGTGCGACATTTCCTATGTATAGCCAAATGATTCTACATGTTCAAACGAGGATTTTGAATTCGATTTTAAGAATGGATCAATTACAGAAATTTAAATATATTTTATTTAATAATTTTTTTGTGACACAGGGGTTTAGTGGACTTTCCTGGGAAAATGTTTTTCTGACATATGGATCCTCGGTTCAATTGCATGATACTAGGAATGAGATTCGAAGGTAATGATAAAAAATACTCCGTAATTATTATGTTTTGGAGCCCCCCGTCACATAATTATTACTTGTAAATTCTTAAAAAAATTGAAAAAGAAAATGATTGCTTTGAGTTGAGTATATATTTTTGGCTTGCACGCTTAACTCATGTTATACAATAATTCAAGAATGGAAAGTAATTGATTATTGTGGCTCGATTGTTTACGGGAAATGTTTCATCTAAGCTCTTACGCACACCCCAGCACCGGTTCAAAAATCAGTTAATAAAATGAATTTAAATCGACTCGAATTCAAATATGATCTTAAATGAATATTACTAGAACTTTATAAATGACTTATTATATTTTTAAGACTTCAATTTGTTTTGATTAAATTTTGACTAGAAATTCACTTCAACTCGATATATTGTTAAATTACTATGTTTTGTGATTTGGATATTAGAATTGAGGTTTTATCTTATCCAAACAATCAAATTCGAATATATTTTCCAAATTTTATAAATATAAATATGAATTTCGTTCAATTTTGACTTGGACTTATACAAAATAAAATGCAATGTTCTTTAAATAAAATTATAAAAATAAACTCTTAACCAATGTTGTAAAAAGCGGAAATCGGATTTAATTGGTAGAGGTAGAGGCACTGAACAGCAATTAATCGACGATTAATAATGATTAACTAGCCGATAACCCGTGCGAAACACGGATTGTGATAAATTATCTTAAATTCCTAATTTTTAACTTTTTTAAATGAATAAAATCTTGAACCACCAAATTGTATATAATACTATATTCTTGACTTTTATTTCGATTGTTAGTTAATAGACTCATAGTATATAACTTCAATAATAAGTTAAGTTAATATTTAATTTTATTATTTTAATTAATTAAATTTATATAACTTATCTCTGGTAATATAAGAATAGTTATATTATTAATTGTATTTATTATTAATCTATTATAGATATATTTTAAATATTAATTAATGGAGCCCTAAGTCCTATATTCTCGACTTTTATTTCAATTTTTAGTTAATATACTCCTAGTATATAACTTCATTATTAAATTAAATTAATATTTAATATTATGATTTTAATTAATTAAATTAATTAATATTTAGTAGCATTTGTTTAATTAGTAATTTTTATTCTTATTGGCCTTCTATACACTTAAAAAACAGATTTTAAAGTAAGATCAAATAGTAAAATAAGTTATTATTAATTAATTAATTAATTGGCATACCATGCATACCGCGGTATACATGACATACCATTCAAATGGGGTTTCTGCTTTTAATAAAGAGTATAAATACCGATTACTCCCTATTAATTTTGATTCGTAACCACTTTTTAGAACAGAACTCGTATTTATCTCATTCCGTTCAAATTATGCAAAACTTAATAAACTCTCTCTTTTTTGTTTGCTGAGATTAATAGTAAACACCGAGATGCATTAGATGCCGCATAAAACCAATAAAAGAAAGATTGTTGATCATATTAATCCTCAAACATAATAAATGGAGTAAAATGCACTTTGTGTACCTGAAGTTTGGCGAAGACACCACTTGAAATACCACCTTTCTAAAAGTATCACGGGCAATACCAAGTAATGGATTCACTTAAAATTTATGTACCGTCGTCTAGCTGATGCAAACAGCGTTAGATTGTCAGGGGCATAACAGTCATTTTCATCGGCAAGCTTTGCGCGGGCTTTGTACACCACAAACACAGCACACTAACATTACATATACTCAATTGTATAAACCCTAATTAAACTTCTCCCCAAACAGCAAAATGGCGAGCAGAGCCCTTACGGATGATGAAATCGATGTTATCTTGGACCTTGCTTGCTACTGTGATCGGATGAGTGTAATAAAGACTCAATGGTTTGGGCCTAATGCGGGTAGGAGATATAGGGCATGTCCAAACAACACTTGTGGCTTCGAGGAATGGATTGATGAGGAACTTGGGGCTCGTACTCTCGAGATAATCCAGGAGTTGCAGGCGAAGCACCGGGAGAGGGAGGAGAAGCATAGGCGCAGGCTGGTTCGTGTGAGAGAGAGGCATCAAGCTGAGATAAATCAATTGAAGGCTAAACAAAAGTTTGTAGCTATTGTTGGATTGTATGTGCTTGTTAATTTGATGATGAACACAAACAGGAATGACACTGGATTTGAGGACGATGACTCTGATTCTGTTGATGAGTGAAGCCTTGTTTAGTTTGATGTAGGACTGTTATGGCTGTTTAAGTTATAAGCAAAATGCTTGTATTGTTGTTGGCATGTATTGACTGTTTGGTCATGTTTTGTACTGTCTCTTTTGCTATGAATTAATGTCAGTTGTCAATCATCTCTACAATGCCTCTTTGGTTATCTAATTGACCATGAATTAAGGTTAAAAGAACAAAAGCTTCGTATATTAAAAGCATTGGTAAATAAAAACCATTCCATTACAGCAAAATAGTTAAATTCAAGGTTCATCCAACTTGCATTTTCTAGACAAATGCATATTCTAGGCATACATACCAAAGTGCATTATACATACCAAAAGCAATTAACATTCATCAACATAATTTATCATTTCCAAACAGGCTTTTGCTTAAGCCTACTTTCCCTTTTTCTCCTAGCCAGTTCCAGCTTCCTTGCAGTAGTAACTGTGGGTTTTCCTTTAGTTGCAGTGCCAATTGGTTCTATGCCATGAGGAGTGTTTGTTGGTTGCATCAGATTTGAGTTGGTGAACACCCCTCCCTGACTACCTTTTCCAAGTGTTGTTGTCTTTGAATGGCCACTCTGGCTGCCCTGGCTGCCTTCCACAGGAGCATCCTAACACCAATACCTTTGTGCTCTTTGTACATGTTTCTATACAAGTGCATAACACAGAACCTATGTTCTGCATTAGGCACAATGTTTTCCAAGGCATTAATCAACCCTTTCTGCCTGTCAGATATAAAGGTCCAGCTCCCATCATTCTGAATATTCAAGTCTTCAACTACTAGCTTTAAAAACCAATTCCAGCTGTCACTGTTTTCTGCTTCTACAACTGCCCAGGCCAAGGGATACATCTGTATTTCCCATCTAGTGTGAAGAGTCACTAGAATAATGCACATTTCCCTCTACACTCCCATCTGTATTTCCCATCTGTTTCTCTGTATTTTTGTCAACTTCTTTCTGTTTCCCTTTGTCAGTAGCAGCTTTTCCATCATCCTTAGCATTTTTTGCACTCTTATTGGCTTTGGCACTCTCCTTAGCTGCCTTTTTTTTTTTGCTCTCTCAGTCTTATAGTTTGCCACATCTTCATCTGTACTGTCCTCATTTGAAGAGTCAGAATGGAATGAATCATCACTCCAATCATCACTCCATTCATCTTGTTCTACCACATAGTCCTCATCTTCATTATCCTCATTGTCCCCATTATCTTCAATGTCCCCTAATCCCCCATTATCCTCATTGTGACCATGGTCCCCATTCTCAGTCTCATGCAATTCTCCATTCGCACCATAGAGGTCTTCCATTTCCCTAAACACTCTATCATTCTCAGTCTCAACATACTCCAGGTGTGGATCTTGTGATGGGTTGTAGTCTTAAGTCACATTTTCTTCAGGGGTCAACGTCACTATTGGGTCCATTGCAACAGCAAAAACTAAGACTAATCTTGATGGTGGCACCAGTTCACACATCTCCATAACATCACTATCACTATCCAAGTTCCAAACTCCTCTAATCCAATCAGTTTTAGGATATTTATAGAAGAATATTTGAGTTCCTAAAACCCCAACCTCCTTCAACATACTAGATCTTTCTAACATACTCATCATGTCCACACTACACAGGTCCACATAATCGACATTACCATCAACATACTGTCGTGGATTTTCAGACATTACCCCACCATGATGCAATTTTATAGTGAACAATTCAGGCACTGACATATAACAAAAGGAAAAAAGCAACAGTCAAAAAAAAAATAGTACAAATTCAAGTTGAGAATAAACAATAAAATTGGGACCACAAGGAATATAAAACCCTAATTGCACATATATCACTGCATTTAAAAACAGTAAAAGTTCACCAATCATTTGCAAAACGAATAACCCTAATTGTTACTAACAAACCCCTCAATTTTAATATCAAAACCCTAACTACTTGGTCCCAATTGTCAGAATCGATGCTTATCTGTATATTGTGGGCATTCGTTTGGAGAGTATATGTCTTTGTCTTCCCTTCGTCGAACAACCCAACTCATGATCGATGCTTCTTTGACGGATTACAGTGTCCGTAATGATGGATTTAGCCCTATATTGTAGTTTAAGAGTTTTACTTGATTCAATTAAAGAATGGTAAAGTGAAGAATGTAAAAGAGGGGTATTGATAAGGCACGCCTCAAAAACCCGCGAAATTGTGCTTATGGAAATGACTGTTATGCCCCTGACAATCTAACGTCGTTTGCATCAGTTAGACGGCGATACACAAATTTTAAGTGAATCCATTACTTGGTATTGCTCGTGGTACTTTTAGAAATGTGGTATTTCAAGTGGTGTCTTTGCCAAACTTCAGGTACACAAAGTGCATTTTATTCTAATAAATGGCATGTGAACTTCATTTAATTAACTCTCACCCCAACATTATCAAATTAATTCAAAACTTTAAAAATATATATATATATATATATATATATATATATATATATATATATATATATATATATATATTAGTAGTCGTGGCAGTCGTGACCGGCTTTCTCTCCTCTCCCTCAACATCCATATAAATACATACAGACTCCTTGTATATATGCAAATGTGTCACACCCTGATAGTTTGTTTGTACACGTACATATAACAAAACTATACATACATACATAGACCATTGTACACTAACATACATACACATACATTTAATATTAAGTTAATGGATATAATGGTTTGTTTTCATAGCTTTTAAATTTGACAAAAACCACCTTGCTCATTTCACACACACAAGCACACACAGTGATATTTTTACCTAGGCAAGAAAAGGGTAAAGTTTGAAACTTTATTAGCTTCAAGATATTAGATCCCCCTTGTTTGTAAGTCTTTAGATACCCTTTTGTCATTTTTATGTATTTTTGGAATTTTCTTGAAATTTTCTTGATTTTTGATTAGTATTACAGTTTTGCTCATCTGGGTTGGTCTCATTTTCTTTTAATTCTATGTATGTTGTTACTGTGATATTTTCTTGATTTTTGATTAGTATTATAGTTTTGCTCATCTGGGTTGGTCTCATTTTGTTTTAATTCTTATATTGTTGATGGAATTTATGTATGTGTGTGTTTGTATGTATGTGTAGCTTTGGAATTGTGTTGAATAAGGTGTTTTTTATTAGTTTTCTTGATTTGAAGTTGCTTGTTTACTAGAGATTTGAAGAAAAAAAATGATAAAGTTGGATACTTTAGGTAGATTTTCAATCTTTTTCTTTCTTGTCTTTAGGCCATTGTGTGTTTACTGTTTGGTTTGATCTGGTTTTTGGGTGAAGCTCCAACTTGAACTTTTTTATTATTTGTGATATGATTTTATTGAATGTGTTAAATTTTTAAGTACATGGAAGGGGAGTGAGGGAATGAATTCTTGAAGCTTGGGTTTAGGTTTAGTTATGTGCTATGAGTAAATTGGTCGGTTACCATATTGATCATATTTGGTTGAAACTGTGTTACTTCGTCAAATTTGAATTTGATCTTGGTTGGTTAGTAGTTTTTTTTTTTCAGTTTTCGTTTAGGCTTTTCGATCTTGAAAGTTATAATAGAAACTGATTTAAAAGCTCTCTATTGTTATTTTGGCTATTGATTCACGTGATGGTTTTACTTTGTATAACTTTGTGACTATAGCTAGGTTTTTGTGTTCATGAATTGTTTGATATGCTTGGCATTGGATTTTATAGCTAATTTTGGGGTGAGACTGGGCTTTGTTGACAGCATTCTAATTTTTATTAGGTGCTATATATCTGAGAATGGGGGACCATTTTGTGTTACTTGTTGATCGTTTGCTTACTGAATCCACTTTGGAGGCTGCAATTGAGAGCAGGAACCCATCAAAACAATTAGTACCTGCAGAAAACGATGATGTGGTGATTGATTGTGCTTCCCATTCAGATTCTGAAATTGGTTTCTCTCCTAGAAAAGTGGTTGAATGCAGGATATGCCAGGATGAAGATTTTGATTCAAAAATGGAGACACCATGCTCTTGCTGTGGCAGCTTGAAGGTCAGTTACGCCACTTGTTGCTTATTGTTATTGCATTGCCCTTTCAAAGTAGTGTTCATTCTGCACGTATTACCCTGGAGGCATGGTTAATTCTGGTCCTGATATCCTTTCTTCTTGTATTAATATTCTGGTGACCTTTAATTTTTGAAAATGTTCTTAGAACAACTTTTTTTTTTTTTGCTATGAAGTTCACAATTTCTCGCTGGTCCACAGAGCAGTGAAATAACGATTGATGACGTGCATGCATACAATATTTGATACTTCTGAAATCAACATATTGCTTTATTTAGTAAATTTTTCTTATTACCAAGTAATCACATATACACTTTGAGGCAATTTCGGAACTTTCAAATGGCCAGCTTGTACTGAGTAACTGCTGAACCAAATGTTATGGAAATATCCTATTTGATTTTTGTTTCTAGTTTTAGATTTTTAGTTTTGTGGCAGTGCCTTTCTGAATTTCATTACTAGCTTCTAGAAAATCTTCTGGACCTCTTACAAGTCTGTATCTGCTAATTGCTACTCTATCTCTCTCTCTCTCTCTCTCTCTCTCTATATATATATATATATATATATATGGTTTTTGTATTAAAAGTTTCTAAAAATTGTTTCCCTCTCTTGAGGTCCTTTTTTGTGCTTCAAGTAGACCATTTAAACAAGAGAAGTGCAACTTTTTACTAAGGAGGTGCCAACAATATACAAGTAATTAAAGCATGATGAAAACAAGCAATTCAAGGAGGTGCCAACAGTATACTGATGCTAACTTTAAGAGTACAGCTGCCCCTTACTATGAACAGAACCTTATTTTGAAATGCAATAGTTCACAAAATTAATGAACTATTTGAAACCAAAGGATATAGGATTCACTTCTTAATGATTCTTGATCTTCAGTGAAGTTCGTGGAACATCCATGAAATGCCAAACCAAACTCTGTTTCTTCATTGAGAACTTCCATTATTGCCAAGTCAACTGCTAGCTAGCAATTTCCACTAATGCCTTTTCGATAATTGGATCACTTTAAGCTGATATACTTTTCCGATTAAGAAGACAATGTAATATTATTCCTTTAATGTTGTTATCAATTCCATGCTTTGTACAATTACATGATCTACATGTTAATCCATAAAGATATGATTGGCAACTTTAAAAACTTACGTTTATTTTATTTTTGTAGTATGCCCATCGCAGATGTGTACAAAAGTGGTGTAACGAGAAAGGTAACACTATGTGTGAGATATGTCATCAGGTATGTCTTTTGTAGCATTGATTTGACAATTATTGTCGTACTATTACCTTTTCTATATCACACGTTGCTCTAACGTTTATCAGACCTGTTGCTTATGTCATTGTTAATGCTCTGACTGTTGAATATTCGTTATTTTCAGCAATTCAGACCAAACTATACAGCACCACCTCCTCTATTTCGATTTGGGGGCATCCCAATGAACTTGAGGTATGTTGTTATATCTTTATACATTTAAAAACATGATATAAAATCCATGACGGGAAATTTAAAGATTGCTCCATTTAATTTTGTGCCAGGGGTAGCTGGCAAATTAGCAGGCGTGACTTGAATAATCCCCGTTTGGTTGCTATGGTTTCAACTCATCGCAATTTTCTCGGCCCTACATATGATGAATATGCAGATTCGTCATCAAGAAGCTTGATGTGCTGTCGTTTAGTAGTTGCAATCGTAAGTCTCTCCTCTAACCTCAACTAGTGACGAGTGACACAAGTTTCCATTTATAACAATCTTTAGGAAATTTTTTTATTTCTAACATGTAGCTGATAAGACCAGTCTAATACCTCTTTGAGGGTGAAATATCCATCATCCTAGGGAAAGTGAAGTTGGCAACACAGATCAGGTTATTGTCGGAGGGAAAAAAAACTTAACTATTTTTCTAAGTTTTCATATCATTAAGAATATTGGTAATGACCTGGTAACCACGTAATTTAAGGGGCATGAACTGGTTCAAGATAATTTCATGCATTTGCTAAATTTATCAAATAATAAGCATGTGTCTGGTATTTGGGCTTCATCATCCATCACTGGCATTTTACCAATCCTTAAATGATGAGTGAACATTTTAGTTTAACTGTACAGTTTGCAGTCCATCATCCATTACCGACATTTTTACAGAATATTATAGGTTTTTTTCCTGTGCAGTTCATGGTCCTATTAATTCTAAGGCATGCTCTTCCCATCTTTGCCACTGGATCGGATAATTACTCTTTTCCATTGTTTGTGGTAAGAGAAAGTAGCTTAGAAAGTTTGCAGTAATGTTATACTAGTTTTTCTAATCGTTAACCTATTTTCTGTATTTTGTTTCAGTTACCACTACTACGAACTATAGGAATTTTTCTGCCAGTTTACATTATACTGAGAGCCGTGACTGCTTTACATGGTCGACGCCGCCGACAACAGGTACTTTTCCAAACTATAGCTGACCCAATTTCTGCAAGCACTGCAAAACGTACTTTCCTTTTAAGCTATCATATTTCCCTTTGTTTCTTTCAATCACAACAGAGTAAAGATGAATCTGTAAGAATAGGAATTTGCATGTGATTGTTATGACATTTACTGTACTTTTTTTTTTCTGAATGGCTTTTATAGCTCACTATTTCTTTTCTGAATGGCTTTTGTAGCTCACCAGTGTGTCCTTGGTATCATCTGACGATGACGAAGCTGATGAAGAAGCTGATGGTGCAGTAGCTTTGCAGAATCAACCCCAAGGCATCCAAGTTCCATGATGAATATGTGTTACAGCAATCTAAGTAACATACCGAGTTGATGTGACAAGTTTTCTTAAGGCTGCCATGAAAGTGGTGCTCCAACTTGGACATAAGTGGTCAAGTTTTGGTTTTAGTTATAGATTTTATAAACAAATAGGATGAGCTCCAAGTCATGCTCTCCATAGAACAAGCACCCTTCAGGTTTCCCTAAATTATGTTTGTGTGGATCCTTTTTGTATCATACTTTTGGAATTTTATATAGAATCTATAGATATCTACTTGATTGTAATTATTACCGGCTTACAGAATGTAAGCAGGAAATGTAATATCTTAGCAGATTATGTAAAGCTGAGGTGAATCACAATCTATACTAGTCCTTTAAAACAAGGATAGCATGACCAAAGATCAGTCATATATAGATTTCCTATTATCAGTTTATTAAAGATGAGTTGTTTCTTGATTTCCCTTTTTCAGTTTATTAACAAAGTTGAAAGACTAAGATCTTGTTTCAGAATATGTATGGGCTTTGCGATATAAACTTACTATTGTATTATCCTAATATACAAGATATACCACAGAATCAAACTGGTGCTTTGCACCAGATTGAGATGGGTCAACTATAGAGCAAGAAACAGAACTGCACGAAAGCTTTCAACACCTAAGCGGCAAGTATTATCCTAGCTTCAGCAGTTGTCTGAGCTCTGGTTCTTGATGATACATAGCTACCTTTATTTGTAAATGAACCCTTAGCAAACACTTCCTCCTCTCTGGGGCGGTATGCGTAGATTATCCATAGCACAAGACTGAGCATAACTCCTACTGAGATTAGGCCAAGTCCTGCATTAACTATTTGAAGCTGGTGCTCTAGTGGAGGGCAGTAGTCGATTATGATATAACGGAACGTATCACGTACAAAGTTGCAGTCTTGGAGACTAAGCAATATTGGTGCATAATGTTGAAGGGCATTACTAATGTTGACTGCAGCCACCAATTGCTCATACATATCTAGTGTCAACCTTCCAACACTGCTGCAGATGCCAAATCCTGATGACATGCAGATGTAGTTCTGCCAAACCTGAATATATATACAAAGTAATAGATACAAGTTCAGCTACTTGAAAGAACTTCAGATGCGTTCCAATGGAAACCTCTTTACCATGGAAAAATTATACGCAATTTTTTAGACGATGTACAAAAGGCAACATACCTGAGAAGCATTTCCCATGGAAACCTCTTGAGGTGGACACTGGAGATCTAGCAGATGAGAGTCGTATGGATGGCATAGATGTGGCATGAGAGGTCCTGACTGGTTGTAATAAATGGGATATGCCTGAGGAGGTGGATTTGAGTTGGCAAAATGGTCTACAAATTCATTCACAATATCTACAATAGCATTGGTGACTTCTTTACTTTCTATCAGTGTCTGATTTGTAGTTCTCTGGTCAACACATGGAAGTATGTTACTAAGAGCAGTTTCTGCATGGGGGTGATCCACCCATTCTCCCATTGCCACGCAGGTATCAGCAATGGCACTGAAAACACAATTCATTTACAGCTATGTCAGCATCAGAAATTCAATGTGCTTTAGGCTTACTTGGTTTTTCTAGTTAAGCGTAAATATTTACCCAGAGGCTGGGTAATTGAACCACCTACAGTAATTCTTTTGGCGATGAGTTACAGGACATGATAGGTATCACACATATATAGTGGAGATAGGGTTAGCTGACAGAGCGTTTTCTCACAAAGTGGTCGAATAAAGCAGAAACTACAATATTTTGCATATTGTAATTTACCACAGCAAATGATGAATAACCTACCAGAGAAGTTCAACCAAATATGAAATATCAAAATGCATTTCAAAATAGTAAATTTTCGAACTGGAATGCTGAATTGAGCAAACATGATGCATGATTCATCATTGGGGAATAAGATGAAGCGAGTATGTATACATATCTTTTACTGTACGCTTATCTTTGGTGATAACTTTGCAAATCAATATATTATCCATCATTTGGAAGGATAGAATTTCTATTGAACAAAGTGAAGAGTAAATATTGAAAAACAGACCGATAACTGGGTAACTGAAGTGTATATTCAAAATCATATTGGTAACTCACTTTTCAAGGATCAGAAAAACTCCACAGAGAATGAATGTAGCTGCTACGAGTAACCATCCACTAACCACAAATCTGCATTGCAATGATGAATGAGTAAGAAAATTGAAGAGAATAAATAGATATATTTATAGCTGCTGTCATTAAGGGAAAGTTCAGCTACTGAAATGCAAAACAACTTACATGTAAATTGCATGTCGATGGCCAAGCACAGACAGAACTGCAGAGAGATATACAGTAAACTAAGAGATAAATGATGGGGAATATAGATAATTGATAGGTAAGCTGTAATACATACCAAGACCCAGAACAGAAACAAGAAGCATCACCGCTGCAACAGTAATCAATGCTGATCGCCTGCAATATACACATAGCTAATCAGAGCTAGGAATAGGTGGTTATAGCACAAACCAGACTAAGTAGAATGTCTATCAATAAGGTCAACAAGATCATACACAGCATCAAACACTCTTCTGATCTTGGTTGAATTTTCATTTGTTTTCTCCCAGAGTGTTTCTGCAGCATTATTTAGGTCCACATTCAGCTTGTCAATATCATCTGTGATATCTAAAGGTAGAAAAAGTTGTGCTACATTTACTGTCTTTGCAAGTGACAAAAACCCCGTCACATTTCTCAGTGTCTGAACAGTGAAGTCTGACTGATTTACTACATACTTTAGAGTATGTAGTGCTTCAGCATGAAATTCATCCTGTCCAACCAAAAGTAGAATACATCCAACCCTGAGAGATGAAATAGTTATCCCGTTGTCAGATGAGGTCATGTAAACTGAAAAGAATACCTTTGGAAAATACAACACCAGTGAGGAAGGAGAACATAATTGATAATGAGCTAGTGTAACCCAAGCCGAAAAAGGCATTAATCAATCAGCGAAATGATGGATTCACGACACAAGGCGCAGAAATGATCACCCAAATCATGGAACACATGAAAATAGGCATGTAAGCAAAAGGGCTCGATGGTATTCTCGCTGCTAACCTCCTCTATGGGTTCTTTGTGCATATAATATGTGTTAGCATGGAAAAATTTATTCTAGTGCAGCGAAGTCTTGCACACAGAAATATGATAATTTAAAGAAAGCAACACTTAATCGAAGAAAGTGCTTATAGTATCAGAGGTCAATATATCGGGGATAGGAAATTCTTAGCCTCTTTGATGTTTAGCTCATGTGACCATTTTTTAATATTCCAAGGCAATTGAGAGAATAAAAAAATTATTTATGCTGTATATAAACACTTAGAAACAGCAGTACATAGATTTATTGTTACTATTGTTATTGTTGCATAAATGTAAAAAGTAATGTTAGCTAACATAAACACTGAGTAGTGAAAATAAGAATCCTGGGGTCATTTTCTTTGCTGAGTCTACCATGATGTCTTTATAAGAAACTAATGTAATTCATGATGAAAGATAATTTTTAACCAATAAGGATTGCTGTCAATGAAAATCTCAACCAGATAGGCCTACAAACAAAAACGGATCAAGACTGAAAAGAGTAAAGTGCAAACAGACATAAGAACAGGAAAAATTGAAAAGTATTCACATATGAAAGTTAAGACAATTACGATGCAGCACATGTGAAGACAATGAGCAATATCAAGCATATTCTTTGAGAACTGCGTGTTTCTTTTCCTTTGATAGTAATTCTCCACCCGCAGCAGTGATGTACACCAAAAGCAATTCCAAACGACATAAACCATAGCACAGAAAGAATGAAACCAGAAATACCTGTATATCCTACAGACTGCAGATGCGGTTGACATGCAGTTGACAAATACAGAAAAAATTAAAAGATTATTCTTTTAAGAAAATTAACAGCATTGCATACTATGTGCGAGTTATACAACTTAAGCAGCAATCATTGCATTTGTGATGGTGACTGTATAAACTAAATGACTGCAACTTTTGTTGTAACAAATTAACTAAGTACTAATATCTACATTAAGATACACACTACACACTGCACCATTAAACTTCATATAAATATATGCAGCAACTCGGTTGAGGTCTGCAATAAAAATATAAGGAGGATAATGGTTATGCACTGGGGATTAAACTTAACATTTTGCCTGACAAAGTTTCACAAACGAGCCAGGTTGTCATGCCTTTTTTCTCAGACAAATTCTTGTGATGATCATAAGTGAATAGCAAACTGTCATTAGAACTAAGATAATTTATCCCTCTCAATCTCTTCTTGGATATTATTTCCTTCTTTCTATATAAAACTAATTATATCTTCTCAGTCTGTGAATGGTCTAAAGTCTCGGAAGCCGCAGGCTGGTAACCTGCAGGTGTGTGATTTAAAACAGTTGGCCTCGCATTTCTCCACCGAACCACGGTAACAACCTACAACAATCCTTAACGAGATTGGGTGTCTTTCCTAGCTTCCATTTTAACATACAAACTGTAGGCTTTCTACCGACTAACGGAAGTCTGTGAACCTTCTTTGATATATTCACTTATTTACCAGCTATTCCACAAAACTACAACATACCATAATAGTTGAGTGAAACATGGTAGTACATAAACAAAGCTAAACAATCAAAAATAAACAGAACCTTATAATTTATATGAGTGACAAGTAAAGAGAAAAACACTCACAGCCCAGTAATGCTTATTAACAATGTCCCATCCACCTCGATATTTTTTAAAGCCAGATAGTATGTCCGGCCTTAATGTCCTCTTCTCTGCCAAAACAAATGGGCTTGATCCTGGACCGGGAGCCTCTGCAACTGCCCTTGATATTCCACTTCTCCACCTCCCTAAATTTGCTTCTCCTACACCCATTTCAAAACCAAACCAGTTCTTACAACAAATTTAATTAAAAAAGTCCACTTCACTACAATCAAACATAAAAGAAAAGACTATCATTTCAAGAATTGTACAACTGCACACAGGGCAGGAAAACACAAACTCATACTCTGTTCCATACATCAAATACAGTCTAATAACGCAGGATTACTCAATCAAAAGAACACGAAAATTCCCAAATTCAAAAGAGCAATTTTTGTGCCATTGCAATCAAAGGTGATCAAAATCAATTAGCAAAAAAAAAAAAAGGTGATCAAAATCAAGAATTATAATGACCCTTTTCACAAACATCAAAATCAAGAAACCCCATTTAACCATTTCAAAAAAAAAATCATAAAACTTACAAGATTAATTCTTGTGCCATTGCAAATCAAAGTTGATCAAAATCAAGAACCAAATAAACCCAGTTCACATATATCAAAATTAAAAAACCCCATCTCACCATTTCACAAAAAGAATCATAAAACATCAAAACATTATACACACACGCATTGGGAGGGAAGGAGGGAGGGAGAGAGAGAGAGAGAGAGAGAGAGAGAGAGAGAGAGAGAGAGAGAGGGAGAGATTATGACAAACCTAAGATAAAGTCGAGACTGTCTTTATTAGGCTGTGAAGAATCAGCTGAAACTGAGCTAACAAAACTGAAAAAAGCAATCACAAACACAGCCAACTGAACAATGAAGAAACCATAACTCTCATTATTCTTCATCTTCACTTAGGTGATACAAAAAATGAGTGCATCAAATCCCATAAATTATAGATATGATCTTCCCACAGAGTGTATATAATTCATAAAACAATAGTATTTATTAAAAGAAAATCCAAGAATCTGATTAGTACATGATTCAGTTCTTTTCTTGATAAAAGAGTTATGTTACACTTTAGATATAGACACACGCATGTATGTAGAGAAGAGATGATCACATGGTGAACGAAAAGGGCGGGGTGTGTGAAAGTCTGAAAGGAGAGTAAACCAAGCAAAGTAAAAGCTCACTGTAAGTGCCGGTTTAACAATTTTCGAATACTATATTTTGATTTTAGTGTAAGTAATTTAAAATTATATATATATATATTCATCTTATTGTCGAATTTCAAAGACCAATCAGAAGAAATGGGGAAACTATCAGAACTGTATTTTAATTATTTTTAAACTTAATCGGGAAATAAAAATTTTAATGGCGAAATTAATATTTTAAAGAAATCTTAATATTACTTCCTCTGTATCTTTATATGTTTCCTCTTTGGACTTTGGACACTGTTCATTGTAACCGGTTGACTACTAATTTACGCATAATTTATAAGACAAAATATAGTCATGAGTGATCTTGTTGGATTCGTATTTATGAGTACTTTAATACAGTGAAGTTTTTATATTTAGTATTAATACGAAATTCAAAATATTAATGATCAAAAGTGTGCGTTGGCAAACGTGTTTTTAAAAAGAGAAAACTTATTATGAAACGGAGGGAGTATTTCATAAGCAATAGGAAATGGTGTCAGGTATTTTGTAAAATCATGTCTGTTTAGAGTGGACCAGGGAAGATCTTAATTCTTACGTACTGTTTGCGGACTATACAAAACTAGTGGCACAATGGGAGAGACTTCTTATGTAAAATTTGAAAAAAATTAAAATTAATTATCATAAAAGAGAATTATAAAGAATGTATAAAAAAATTTGCATTTCAATGGGACGAAACCCTTATTTATAATTATAGATAATCTTTTGATGTTATCTATATTTGTCGAACCTCTAAAGACGTGTAGTGAATTGTCACATCACTTATTTCTATATTAAAATTATATATTTCATTAATAACAACTTGAAATATTAATGACATAACATTTTTAAAATATAGCCAATACCTTCGGAACACAATGTGTTACAGGTTCAACAAATTTTACATAATCAATATTTTATGTAATTTAGCCAATCATTTTTAACTAACACCAACTCCATGTCAAAAATATTTGAGAAAGTTGATATTCGTTTGAATTTATATTCATATTTGAAATAAATTGGATATTATCGTATTCAAAATAAATTGAATATTATTCGTATTTGAATTCGACAATTTTAAATACGAATATGGATGTAGGCATATCCATATCTGATAACATTCGAATTCGAAATTATACATATCTATACTATAAATTTTATATTTATATTCATATAATTTAGAAATTAGAATGTTCTTTATTTATCAAATAATGTATTTATATGGGATAAATATATTTGTAAACATAATATAGGTGTAAATTTATATAAATATCATATAAATTCAATATTTTAAGAATAATAAAAATACATAAAAAGTTAAAGTGAAATAAATTTTCTTAAATAAAAAATAAAACATGTCCAAGTAAATTTAATTTTTTATTTAGTTTTAGACAAGTCAAAAACTATTTTTTATTAATTTTTATTTTATGAATTAAAAATTGAATTCAAAATTAAAAACTTTGATTGAAAAACAGATTCGGATATTCTCCGGATTTGGATAGTATCCATCGGATTTGGATTCAGATATTTTTTTAAAAAATATTTTCGAATATGAATTCAAATTTTTAAATTCGAATTCAGGTACTGAGAAATCCGTATCCAAAATATCATTTTGACAATCTAATGAAACTAATTTTTTCATTGATTCAATTTGTCTTTACTAGAAGGTTAATAAATGGAGTATGTTGTTATTATAAATAATAATTATATAATTAAATAAATTAATTACTGTGAAAATGGTTTACAGAATGTAGGATATGCATTTTATCTAATTTGATCCGATTCAAATCTGATTTCCATTCGAGACGGTGATTCGAGAGAAAAATAATTCTTGTTCAAAGATCTAGGCAACCGGTTTGGAGAACGAAAATGGGTTCTATGATTGAAGATGAGGTTAGCGCCAACCCCAAATCCGATAATAATTGTTGTAAAATTTACATAAATAATAACTATATTGTGAAGTAATATTTTTTTTAAAAAAATTCAAAATCAATAAAAATGAATAGATAATTTATTTGTATAAAAGATGATATTATTTTTCAAAATTTTAACTAGGGGTGCTTGCGGGTCAAGTTGGCACGATTACAAGTAATTTTAATAACCCAATTCAATTGGTTAGGATTTATAAGCTTCAAACCCATTGTAAATCCTATTAAAGTTGGATTGGATTGGTTCGACTTGATTGAATTAAATATAAAATAAAAGTTAATGTTATACATATTTATATTTGTTGGTTAGTAATCAAACAATTTAGGAATATGCAAGAATTAAAATCATGTACAACTTAATATACTATGCAGTTATACAAATTACATGTGCAAACCACAGTACAATCTACAAAATTCAATCCACAAATTTAAATTACGTTATACTCCCTCCGTCCCAAAATATATGTCCATTTTCTAAAATACACAGGTAAAGGTTAGTTGAATAATATTTTTCAATTAATACCCTTAATTAATACATTGGAAAATGAGAATAGTGTTAAGTTTGAAAAAAATCAAATTTTAGATACAATAAATATAGGGATGGTTTTAGAAAATCACCTTAAATTTGTATTTTAAAAAAAAAAGGAACCTGTAAAATGGGATAAATTCATTTTTCAAAAAGTACATGTATTTTAGGACGGAGGGAGTACATAAATAAAACATCAATTTATTAAATATCTTTAATTTATAATTTTAATGTGAAACATGTAATAATAATGTGGAATATGAGAAAAAACTTAAATTTGAGTTAAGTTGTAAATTAGTAGCCTGACTCATTAGTGCATAATATAGGTCGGGTTAGATTGGGTAAGAATTATCAAAATTCTAATCCAATTTATTTAATTCGATTTTTTTAATATTTAAACTTTTCAAAGTTTGGTTTAAAAAATATCGAATTAAATCGACTAAAAATAAAGGTGAATCGAATCGATTTAATCGATTCGATCGATTCATGGACACCCCTAATTATAACAACATATTCTCGAGAATTCAATATCACTGAGCTTATCCTTCTAGGAAAATGTTAACCACAACCCTTAGGGCTATGGTTAAAGTGTTATGTGGTAGTTTTTAATTGGCTCAAGGTTGTGGTCCACTTGCAAAAAAGTATGTGCCCCCATGCATTCACATAAATCATCCAATAAAAATCCAACACCTGGCAAAAATTAGTCCTTAAACATAGCCCTAAGGGCTGTTGTTAACAGGACCCATTTTTTTATTTGCCACTGGCTATATATCCAATTAAGGAGACATGATTAAAATAAAGGCACAATTTGTGGAGTCGGCAACAAAAGAGAGGACATGGAGAAATAATAAGATAGGCTCTGAGGGGTGACATGGTGGGCCCAAACGCGTCTCGTAAAGTTGCGGCCCAATCTTAACCGGATCTTGGTTCACATCTGTATACTACTACTAGCCAACCTAGGAGTCACCCTACCATTTATTACACTTTCTTCAATTTATAAATTTTAATTATAAAAAGTTAAAGACGTACATATTTTTCAATTTTTGGTTAACCCCAAGTCTTGACTTCAGTCTTCATATAATAATAAAAAAAATTGGTAGGTTACAACTTACATTTGCGATTATTAGCGATTACTAATAAGAAAAATTGCTCTAACGAATAAGTTGCTACAATTTTTCACTTTAATACAAGATTGGTAAAAACTTATTTCATATTTAATTTTTTATCGTTTCAATTCAATTCTTGTTCATAATAAAATTTGTTTGAACATATACTCATTTGTAAGACATATAAATTTAATTATTCAAAAAAATTATAAAATTAATTGATTAAGTACATATCTTGCTATTTTTTAAAATGTCTAGTCCAAATAAGAAAATTTGTTCATTTTTCTCAACAAATCGATATGTATAATTGACATTTGAATTGTGCTAATAAAGAGTAATATTAATACTCAAGAAAGTAAAACATACGAACGAAACCTACTCAGTTATAATACTCCTATGTAGGGGGTGTTCAAACAATCCGTCAAACCGTGAATCTGGACTAGACCTCAACAATTCGAACCAACAAAAACCGAAATCAAAAAGGGGCTTCTATCCCACGTTTCAGCCTATCCATAACAACCGGATCGTTTATACATAAATGGTTTGATTATGATTTTTAATATTTTAAAATCGATTAAACCAAACCGGACCGTTATATAATAATATGCTAAAAATTCTAAGTAGATAGTTATAAGTTAAGATTATAACTTATCGTATGTAATGTATATGCGTATATATAAGAGAAGGATTAAATTACTTAATAAATATAATATTGAGTTAATTGTCAATATGTTGTAGTTATACACTAAATTAATTTGTTTACTATTTATATAAATTCAGTTGAATTATATATGTAATATGTAAATAGTATACTAAACATTGATTAACAAATATTGTAATACATATATGTAGTGTATAATATTAATGTGTATTAAATTTTATTTTATATTTATTTAAGTTAGAATTTCATTTTTAAGTTTAATAAAAATTAAAAAATAATATGTTATAAAGTTCAAACCGTGGTTCGAGACCGAACCAATCCGTTCTTCTATGGTCTGGTTTGGTTTGTTCTAGTCTTGGCATCTAATTGGTCTGGTTTGGTTTTAATTTTTAAAAAACCATTTATATTGATTTGGTTCGAAAAAAAATAAGAATTCGGACCAAACCAATCCGTGAACACCCCGACTCTTATGTACAAATATAATACTATAATCTGTTAAAAATGATCATCAAAGCAAAAGGAGTAGGTACGCTATTGAACGATATAAAATGTTAATTAACCAAATTGCTTTCACTTTTCTTTCAATACATGCAACCCAACAAACAATGAAGAAGACTGCTTAAAAATATTAAGATGTTATTTTATGGCAATATTATTATACTCTCCTCCTTATAAAGTGCAAAATGTCCATCCAACAAACCGTGTTAGAGCATCTTGAATGGGAGAGCTCCTTAGCAAAAAAATCTTAAGTGACAAATATTTTAGATAATTTGTATAAATTTTGAATCTCCAACCATTCAAAACCCTTAGCTATAATTATAACCAACCTTTCCAAGTTGACCAAATTCGTCGAACTTATCAAGAGCTGTAACAAAGCTGTACATATAAATTTTATTAATATAGTCAACCCCATTGGAGTACAGGTTCAGCAAATACCTTACAGGTTTAGCAAATATTATTTTAGACAACCAATTTTAGCCAACCCCATTGGAGATGCTCTTAGATGTACTCCCTCCGTCCCTCTCATTTCTTTACAGTTACTATTTTGGGTCGTCCCTCTCATTTCTTTACATTACCAAAAATAGTAAGTTTCCTCTACTATTACACCCACTATCTCATACTCCCTCCGTCCATTCCATTTCTTTACACTTTCTATTTTGGGCCGTCCATTCCATTTCTTTACATTACTAAAAATAGTAACTTTTAACAATAAAATACATTATTACATCCACTACTTCATTCCACTTTTTCAACACTTTACACTATTACACCCACTACTTCATTTATTTTAACAATAAAATCACTATTACACCCACTACTTCATTTATTTTAACAATATTACATCCACTATCTTGATCTCCGTGCAAAAAGCAAATGTAAACAACTCCAATGGACGGAGGGAGTATTTAATTATAAAAAACACTATTACACCCACTACTTTCCTCCACTATCTCAAATCTATTATTAAATATTGATAGGTCCCACCACTTTACATACTTTTCATCTAACTTTACTGTTATTTATTTACAATAATCTTCGTGACAAAGCGCTTGCTCAGCGTTCCCATTCGAGATGATATCTTGATTGATTCACCACGATTCTGCTGACTCGTGACGATGTGGCTTGATATCTTAGTTTTAATGCACATATTCTTCAATATTTGCTAAATCGTGAAGATTCTCTCGATATCTACACAATCAACAAAACCACACAACAAAGCATAAAATGGGAAAAATAATGTACCATTTTATTCAATTATTCACTAAAAATATACAATTACAATATGTTATCAAATTCCCCCATATCAAAGTCAAGCTCGTCCTCGAGATTAAAGAAAAACCTATACTCATTGTCGTAGGAATTACGGGTACTTTTAGGTGTACCAACCCGTTAAACTCGTAGACGATCTCTACAAGAGGAGTTTTGTCTCCTAAGGGTTTACAGAAGATATACCCATAAAATCTTTCATGCACCTACATGAATGCAATTATTCTATATGATGATGCAAAAGATCACGTACCGTTGGTTTTCGTCAAACCATCATTAGTGCCTCTGATTGTGCTTTTAACAAGACATTCATCAAGCTAACACTACCATGAATTACAGCTAGCGTACACGAGTAATGTGTGAACAATCTTTGCAACACATTTTAGAAAACTGGGAAGATGCCACTAACTAGATGTCACCCTCTTTGGTTAAGCTATAGAGTCAGACTAAAAACTAAGCTTCAACACCTCGTTACCTCGACTCTGAGTGTCCATTTGGGCTTCACGTGGGGGTCTTACACTTTTATTCATACTTCTATTTTATTCACACACTAAATTATTGGTATGAGGTCGTCGCCTTTGGTGTTTATTTGTTCGGTCTAAGTCCAATGCTTCTCAGTGCAAGTGAGTCACAGAGTCCATAAGGCTCTACCAACCAAAGAACCCCATTTTTAATGCTAGTGGTTAGATTGACCGTGCAATGGTTGAGGTCCCAAAAGACTTATACACTAATACTCATTTAGCGAGCGTTAGGTCAGCAATCCCAGACCAAAAGACCTTAGGTTGCTAGGCACAAAGTCCCCTCAGACTTACTTACTCGGGTTATTAATGAGCCCAACCTAGTCAACTTCCCCACTAACATTCAACTTTATCGCTACTTGTACACTATAACTATATTTTTTACTTTTTTCTTTTTTTCTCTTTTTTTCCTTTCTTCTTTTTCTTTTTTTTTTATTTGCAAGTGCTTAACCCCCAAGTTTCCCCCCAAACTTATACTACTATGACTCTTAGCTCAAAGGTGAAGACTCAAAGTTTTTAAGCTGACCTAAGGGCAGCTCCTCAAAAGGCACACCCAATTCGCGACACGTCCCCCTTAAATATTTGAAACAAAAGTTACCAAGACACACCACTAATACAAGTGCGTACTAAGCATACATAACTCAAGGCAATTTGTGATCATGGCAAGACTCATGTCGTGTTTTATGGGCACAAGATTTGTCAACGGCTAATAACTTGAACTTCCAACAAATTACGGATCTTCAGATGCAATGTAACTAAACAGAATGCACTATAGACGAAAAACGGAACAAGATACTACTATAGAATGAACTACATGCTTTTATATATGGTTTTAACACTACATGTAAACTAAAAATCTACAATAATAAGATGGATTTTTTTTTAATTTTTTTTTTGAAGATGACAAAATAACAGGATTGAAGCTAATCATAACTAACCCCCCCCCCCCCCCATATCAAAAATCTACATTGTCCTCAACGTAAAAGAAAAGGATACACAATAGAGATAGAGGTGTACCATTCTTTCACTATGGCGGAGAGGGAGAAAACTCAGAAGTCGCTTGCAATCCTATTTAAAAAGAAGAAAAAAAACTATACAAAACATATTATACAATTGTACATGTCTCCCCCATATCAAATCTTGACTACTATCCAACATCTTTCTTGACTAGGTCATGAAGTCTCTCCCAAAACTTATGCTTACGCCTAACATGAAAGTGTTCTAGATTTATTAAGTAGTCATCAAAAGTGTGACCTTCAATGTCACAATCAAGGTTGAAAACCTCGAATAAATATTCTCCCTTATTAGACATCCTAAACCAAGTAAGTGTTTCCTTATGTTGTTGAAACTGATTATTAATTTGGGTTCCTTGGTCTTGAACAATAAAGGATGAATCAGTGTCATGGACCTTTAAGAAGCTAAATTCATAATTTGGAGGAAAAAGTGAAAGTCTACAAGGCTTTATCATGAAAGGCTTTTCAATGATTTTACGCTCGACAGAACTCTCCTCACATTGGGTCTCCCACTTTACAGTAATGGCATTTAGCTCCTCAAGCATTTCAATGGATGACATATCCCTAAACAATTTCTTAAGTTGTTCATCAATCTCGTGTTCATTTTCAAGAAGAGACCCACAATTTGTTTGTTCGGGATAGAAGATATGATGAAGTATGATAGAAGGAGAAGGTAAAGTATCTCCCATGGTGATGGATGGAAGTGAGCAACTTAAAGTCTAACGGGTGGGCGAGTTAAATAACCGCTAGTACTTAAATTCCAAGTGTGCATACACTTGCTAGAATTCTATATTAACTAGCAATTAGCACATAAAAAAAATACATAAAAGAAAAGGAAGAAAAAAAAATCTAATCCTAAGTTATCCTAAAAAGAATCTAGACAGCTCCTAACGTTTGGACCACCAAAAAGTCCATAAATCTAGATTTATTCAAACCGATTGGCCAGTCAAGCGGGGGAACTTCCTTGAAACAAGGCGCTGAATTAGAAAACCACCATCCTAGACACCAATCTTAATTGGCCAGGTAAGTGATACACTTGCCTAGACACCAAAGAGTTCAAATAATTTCAAATTTACTTTCTCTTTTAGGTACCTTCCTAATTGAGCTCGAAATTATTTAAAAAAAAAAAATTCTAAACTAATTTTTTAATTTTTTAAAAAAAGTATATTAGGGGATGAAAAATAGTACCCAAAATAGCTTAGCAATTATTTCTGCGAAGAACTAACTCAAATCGCAATTAGGTACCTGAAAAACCAAAAGAAAAAAAAATCAAATAACACAAAATATTTTTACTCTATTCTTTTTATTCTTCGTAAAGAAATAAAAAAAGTATAGAGTAAAAATAGAAAAACAATTTATTTATAAATAAAGAACAAATTTAGTAAATTTTATTAACAAACTTCACTGCATGGACTACTACGCACTAATGTACTACGTTAAATTTTTTATTTTTTTTTAAACTTGCCTACAGGAAAGATGATGAGGTTGTTAGCCAAAAACGAATAAACTATCGAATCTACCTACAAATAAACAGGTAACAATATTCGTACTACTTATTATGTCACTAAAAAATCAGAGACTAACACCGCAAGCAAAGATATTATCACACACTAGGGGTAAGAAAAAATCGAATTGAAATCGAAATCGAACCGAAACCGGTGAAAAACGAATCGAAAAAATCGAAACCGAAACCGAATCGGCGGTTGCGATTTTTGATTTTTAAAAACCGAGACTTTCGGTTCCGATTCCGGTTATAAGTTAAAACCGAACCGAACCAATTATTAAAATAAATAAATAAAGATATATAATTTCTATAAATTTTTAATTTATATAATGACCAACTTAAAGTATAATTGACACAAGTATCTCTTCTGTGTTCATAGAAATGGGCAAGCATGAGGCATAAAAATGATACACTCATCAAGAGTCTAAAATGGAAAGATTTAATTAAACTGCATAAATAATTTCTAACCCAAACCGAAACAAAAACACTTCAAAATTTTCGGAGTAGAATGCAAAGTGTGCGACTAAATTATAGTTGTAATATATAGAAATTTTGAATAATTTGGATAATAATAATAGTAATAATAATAATAATAATAATAATAATAATACTAATACTGTTAATATAATAGAAAAAGGAGTTATGATTTTATTAAAATTGTTAGAGTCCTAATCATAATATTAATATGTGAGTTAGTAGGTTATTTATTATTCACCTATATCGTATTTAAAAACATATAAGAATAAAACCCTATTCCAATACCGCATAGAAGGAGAATCAGAGATCGAAAAAAAAAAATAAGAGCCGCAGTTAAGGGAAGAGGCAATAAAGAGACACTCGATTCTTGGTATTGACAAGTGAGTTACTCATAACGGGTCGGATTTGGATCGGATTATCCTAAATCCATATTCGAATCCATTAAGATTTTTCGGGTTCGGATTGGATCGGATTAGGGGCGGATATTTTTTAGTCTGATCCATACCCGATCCGTTCGGGTTTCGGATTTTCGGATCGGAGGTCCGACCCGTTTAATTAAAAAAAATATTTGCAAAATTATTAAATTGACAAATCCAGATTTAAAATTCCATAAATTCATTTGATTTGGTAATTTAACGGTGAACTAGTATTTTGATTAGTACTTTAACTTGTATTCAAATTTTTAGATGTATTTTTTTATAAATTTTATATTATATATGATAAATAATATATATATATATATATATATATGTATATATATAATATACTAAATAATAAATATAGTATATTATATATTATATAATACATATAAATAATAAATATAACATATATTATATATATAATATACTATAGATGTGTAGATATATTTTTTATATTATATATTATATATAATAAATATATTATATATAATATATAAAAAATATAAAAAAATATTTAATATATAAATATATTCGGATCGGATCATGCTAAATCCATATCCGCTTCTTATCGGATCGGATCCTTATCGGATCGGATCCATATCGGATCGAATATTTTTTTGATGGATCCATACCCGCTAATTTCGGATCGGATCGGATCGGATCGGATCGAATCGAATTATTGATCCATTAACAAACCTAGTTACTCATATACGGAGTATCATATTCTTATACAGTGCTATGACAAGTGTAATTCATAACAACAAAGTTTATATTTTTCATAATATAATATTATTTGGTTTTAATCATCCATGTCATCGTGCACATATCTTGGTTTGTTATCACTCTTCTTGTCCATTTAAGTTTTGTACTATTTGTTAATATCCAATTTTAATATACTTGATTATTTATTTATTTATAATACAATTCATGTATTAGTGACTAAGTGTATTTTAGTTTTGCTTTTGTCTTTAGGTAATAATTGCTTAATTTTACAAGCTACAGGTGCACTACATTAGTTAGATGCTGAACTTACAAAAGTTGAATCAGGATGTATTTACATGATTTATAATGGTCATACTATCATGTAGTAATTATTTTAATGTATATTTGTTTTATAATTAATTTCTATTTTCTCGAGTTAGTAGCTATGTACGTATGCATTTGTTTAGTCTAGTGTGGTAAATTAATGTGGTATGGTATTTTGATTAAATTATTTAATATTAATGTTAATATTGTCTTTGTCGGACTAGCATGCATGATTTGTGTATTGTAAACCAAATTACAAATCTATAGATATTATCCTACGTGAAGTTTAAAATATTAAAATAATATTTTAGTTTGCATTCCTCTAGTCTGTATAGACATATATTAATGAACATATTCCTAATAATAAAATTATAATTTTGTAATTAGATCGCGGGTCAGGAATTTAACGGATTAATTATGGATTTCGTGAGTGTTTGAGATCGTTGTTTTTGAGGTACGGATTCTATCTCCTTTTATTCAACGCTATTCTTAATTCTAAATTTTTATATCTGATTCGTTTTATCCTCAAATCTGTTTACTCTATTTATATCTAATTTGTCTATTTTGACTCCGAAAAATATTTTAAAAGAAATCTATTTTGAAAAATATTTGAAAAAATAAAAAAATAATGATGATTGCAATTATTTGATTCAAGTCCGCATTTTAGTTTCGGTTGATTCCGGGGACGGAATCCTTTTAAGGGAGTATATATGTAATATATAGGAATTTTGAATATTTTGGATAATAATAATAATAGTAATAATAATAATAATAATAATAATAATAATAATAATAATAATAATAATAATAATAATAATAATACTGTTAATATAATAGAAAAAGGAGTTATGATTTTATTAAAATTGTTAGAGTCCTAATCATAATATTAATAGATGAGTTAGTAGGTTATTTATTATTCACCTATATCGTACTTAAAAACATATAAGAATAAAACCCTATTCCTATTGCGGTATAGAAGGAGAATCAGAGATCGAAAAAAATAAAATAAGAGCCGCAGTTGAGGGAAGAGGCAATAAAGAGATACTCGATTCTTGGTATTGACAAGTGATTTAGGCCCCGTTTGACTCCTCTTATTTACAATTTATAAATTACTTATTTTGGAAAAAATTCGTATTTACATACTTTTTTTTTAGAAAAAAATGTGTAATGGGAATTTAATATTCGTTATATTGCAAAATAAGTTACTTATTTCCAGAAAAAAATATATATTTCCTAACTTTTTTCCAAAATAAGTAATTTATTTCTAAAAAATAAGATTTCCCAAACGGGCCCTTAGTCATATATCATCACATTCTTATACAGTGCTATGATAAGTGTAATTCATAACAACAAAGTGGGTGTTTGGGGAAACTTTTTTACAGAATAAGTCAACTTATTTTAAGATAAAGTTAGAAATTCCTAACTTTTCAACTTATTTTTGCAACTTATTGAATTTCAAATATACATCAAATACTTGTATAAAAAAAGATTATCAAAATATAAAATTTTTATCCGAAAGTAAGTCCATAAGTTCATAAAAGAAGCTGAGCCAAACGGACACAAAGTCTATACTTTTCATAATATAATATTATTTGGTTTTAATCATCCATGTCATCGTGCACATATCGTGCACTTCTTGTCCATTTAAGTTTTGTACTATATGTTAATATCCAATTTTAATATACTTGATTATTTATTTATTTATAATACAATTCATGTATTAGTGACTAAGTGTGTTTTAAATTTGTTTTTGTCTTTAGGTAATAACTAGCATAATAACTCGTGCGAGGCACGGGTCATCTTCTAACAATCGATATAAATTTTGTGTATTTTTACGATTTGAAGGATATTTTTGAATTCAATTGAACCATTTATGTTCATACATATTATAATCTCATTATTTTAATTTATGGATTATTTTATTTATGTATAAATCATAATAGCACTAAAAAGAGGATGTTTTGTAGCATATAAATATATTATATAGGTTATAACACAATTTCTTTTAAAACAAAAATAAAAGAACATAATAAAATTTGATATTAAAAATCTATAAAAATTGGTTGTATACATAATCATATATGATATTAAAACAAAAATAAAAGAACATAATAAAATTTGATATTAAAAATCTATAAAAATTGGTTGTATACATAATCATATATGATATTTTTGATAATTAAAATACAAATTTTATAAATAATTAAAGGCATCATTAATATATTTACCCAAAAGTTAAATTGATAGCAAATATAGGAAAAGGACGAGACCAGAGGTTTAAGTAATACGTTTTTTTAGTTTAAACTCAAAAGCTTATTTAGATCAATGGTAATAAGGATGAGTTTCTTTGAGGAAGGCATGAGTTCAATTCCCCACAACAACATAATTTTTGTTTGAATAAGAGAGCAATGACAATTTAATGTAATTTTTTAATATTTAAGATCAAAACTGTACTTTCACAAGGGGTTTATTGGCTCATTTTACCCATATGTTGCTCTATTATATATAGAAAGAAATTGCTTAATTTTACAAGCTACAGGTGCACTACATTAGTTAGATGCTCAACTTACAAAAGTTGAATCAGGATGTATTTACATGATTTATGGTCATACTATCATGTAGTAATTATTTTAATGTATATTTGTTTTATATTTAATTTCTATTTTCTCGAGTTAGTAGCTATGTACGTATGCATTTGTTTAGTCTAGTGTGGTAAATTAATGTGGTATGGTATTTTGATTAAATTATTTAGAGTTAATTGTAAAAAGTGGCCAAATTTTACACTCATTTTTAAAAAAGTGGCCAGACTTTCAATTTTGCAAAATGGTGGCCAGACTTGCCTTTTTCCTTTAAAAAAGTGGCTGGAGATGATTTTCAGCTTATTTGGCAGGGGTAAAATGGGAAAAATATGTTATTTTACTAGAAAAAAAGGCTAAAAACCCCAAAAATTAACCAAAAAATTCCCAAATTAATATGTGTCACCATATGATTGGATATTCGTAATAATAATAATAATGTAACCCCATGCATGCACATAAATTGACTAATTAAATCTTGACAACTCATATTTGTGGATTTTTTTTGGTGAATTGATGTGCATACATGGGGGCATTATTATTATAATTACGAATATAACCACTCATATGTTGACACATATTAATTTAGGAATTTTTGTGGACAATTTTTCAGATCTCTAGCATTTTTTTCCCATTTTACCCTTGCCAAAAAGCTGAAAATCGCCTACAGCCACCTTTCTGAAAGGAAAAAGGCAAATCTGGCCACCATTTTGCAAAATTGAAAGTCTGGCCACTTTTTTGAAAATGAGTGTAAAATTTGGCCACCACTTTGAAATTTACTCAATTATTTAATATTAATGTTAATATTGTCTTTGTCCTGTTCTCGGACTAGCATGCATGATTTGTGTATTGTAAACCAAATTACAAATCTATAGATATCCTACGTGAAGTTTAAAATATTAAAATAATATTTTAGTTTGCATTCCTCTAGTTTGTCTAAGTCATAGACATATATTAATGAACATATTCCTAATAATAAAATTATTATTTTGTAATTAGATCGCGGGTCAGGAATTTAACGGATTAATTACGGATTTCGTCAGTGTTTGAGATCGTTGTTTTTGAGATACGGATTCTATCTCCTTTTATCCAGCGCTATTCTTAATTCTAAATTTTTTTATCTGATTCGTTTTACCCTCAAATCTGTTTACTCTATTTATATCTGATTTGACTGTTTTGACTCTGAAAAATATTTTAAAAGAAATCTGTTTTGAAAAATATTTGAATACCTGTTCTACGATTTTTTAAAAAGATTCTGTATTGAAATATCTGTTCGGAAATGCTTAAAATATCTGTTTAGAAATATTTGAAATATCTGTTTTACGTGATTTAAAAGATTTTGTCAAATAGTTATTTTGAATCCTTAGCTATATAGGGTATACCGAGTCAACCAGCTGTAGGGGTACTACAGCCATGTCATTGCGGCACCAGTGACATGACACTTCCGTGACAGTGTGATTGGTCACGGCGTATCCTTCTGATAGCTCATGTGGCGAGCTTTTGCGCATTTTGATATTTGTTTTAGGATACGTGGGTGCACCCAGATTTTGATTTGATTTGTGATTTGATTTGGTGGTGACGTTGTATATGCCGTACACGTTATCCGATTTGTTGCACGCATTAGGTACCCTATGATGTGTGTATTTGTATCTGTTCTGTTCTGATCTCGGTATGAAATATCCTAACCCTTCGTTGCTTCAGCCATGCTTATTTTTGAAATAAATGTTTTATTATAAATTGTCAAATATACTTATCTGTTTTTCTATTTTATAAATTGTATTCCAAATCCGTACTGGGCGTTTGGCTCATGTCGTATTCTTTTTCTGGCAGGTGCTTAGGGGGATTTGGGACTGTGTGATGGAGTGCTACCCATTATTTCCTTGCTTAGGATTTATGGACTTCTAGGATTATTTAGACTTGAATATTTATTTAGAGAATTGTGGTTTTCGTATTTATTGGTTTGAACTATAATTTGGAGGTTTATTTAAATCGTGGAGATTATTAGACTGTTTGATTGTTATTTAGAGAATTATTTTAGTGATCTGTTTGCAGGTTTATGGATTATAAGTAATGTCTCCTCCCATTTTAGGAAGGGGGTGTTACAATAGTCGATATGCAATTTGTGGCGATGAACTAAAGAAACTAGCAATGTGGTGGCTGAGCTAATTTGCCAAGCCAAAACAATACTGGAAATTGAGCAATTGCCACCAGAAGCAATAGATAATTCCGCTTAGCACTACAACCAGGTTTTTGTGAAGTAGGAACCTCTGCGACTAAAATCCTCTTCATTGTCTTCACCAAGAATACCCCATGCAAAGGCATTGCCAAATTATGACTACATAAAATGAGCAGCTCCACAATATTCTTACGAGCACAATCAGTGAAGCTGCCACAAACGTGTATCCGGCATAACTGACTACATCTAGCAACGGGATGTTTCCTGCTTCTAAGTAATGTAGACTAACCTATATAAGTAAGTGTTTAGTCATTTTTATTTTCATCCAATTTTAAAACCGAACCGTTACAAATCGAACCGGGGTTTTGAAATCGAAACCGAAACCGAACCGGTGGTTGCGGCTTTCGATTTTAGAAATCGGGGATATATGGTTCCGGTTCTGGTTTTACCCTAAAACCGGACCGAACCTGCCCATGCTCTATCCTATCACACACAGACAGGCAACACGACTGCGCGGTACACAGGCAACGAAAGATTGGGTCTGTTTTTATGAAAACAGAAAAATAAACTGATTAAAAATAAAATACCGCAAGTGCGCGGGCGTACGTGAGTACGGGGGCAAGTACGGGTCGAACCACAGAGAACGTGAATTAAGTTTCTAATTAACAAAAACAATTGAACTAGCACTAATGACAGAAATATTTAAAGGACCAATTTCATCGGCTAAATATGAAAATGTTGGTCCCGGAATGTATTGCAGAAGGGGGGTTGAATGCAATACTAATAAATTTCAAAAACTATTTCAACAACTTAAATAGAGTTTGTAATTTACTAGTAGAAGAAATGCAATCACAAGTAATATTTAACAAGATGTTTCACAAAATAATTGTTTTATTTATTTTGCAAAGTTTTTGCTACAACCTTGAGAATAAAATAAATCTCAAGCTACAAATACTCAAGAGATTACAGTTGTAGAGTTATCTCGTTGTATAAATAGAGTGCTCTATTTATAGTGTTATAGTCTACTGTACTACCACTATCAGCATGGGTTGTTGAGTTGCTGTTATATTCCTTTTGCAGCTCATTCCATGATTTATTCCCATGTGATCATCACAAAGTAACTTTAAGATCTAGCCACATTTGAGCCACCCAGATCTAGCCGTATTCAATTTTATCTGCTCTAGACTTTACAGGTTGTTCCATGTGATCTCTCGAGCTTCAGTTATAGACTTTCCAAGCTTGCTGTAAAGGTTGAATATTACAACACGCCTGCTTCTTTTGAACATGTACTCTGTCGCTTAATTTGACTTAGAAAATTCCTAAATCAAGCTGATTCTATATGACAGTATGTTTGCCACAAAGTTTGCTGTCAATGAATTATGCTTTGGTTGACAGTATGAATTTCCCGCAGAGATTACTGTCAAAGATTGTGCTTTGATTGACAGCATGTATTTCCCGCAGAGATTACTGTCAAGAATTCCAAACTTACTGTTGCAAACTATATATCAAAGTTACTGTCATCAGAATCTCCGCCAATGTTGCTGTCAAGTTAAACCTTGCTGTCGACTCAATTAAACTTGCTGTCGACTTAATTAAACTTGTTGTCGAGCTTTGCAACATGCTGTTTCCTTGTAATCTTACTGTCAATACTTGACAGTAACTTTTATTCCTGCTGTCGAACTTCTGTATTTCTTGAGGCTTGAACATGATTGAACTTCTTTCAAGAATTACAAATATCACATGACAGTACTTATTTGATTACAGAAAAACATTTCAGGCTATGACAGTATGTTCTACTTAGTAAAACTAAGTATACCAATAAAACTAGTTAAGTTGTCTATTCCATCACCCATAAATCCCAACAATCTCCCCCAATTTGTTTTTATGGACAATAAGGACAAATTTACAAATATCATGCTGACAACTTAACTAACATAGATCAGAAAGAATAAACTCTTCATTTCTGACCAATGATTAAACTGAATTGTTTTCAAACAATGTATCACAAAAGTTCACAATTAAAAAAAACTTTACTTATCTTGATTTGAACTTTTCATCTTGCTCCTTTTCCCTTAGAGCTCTTCTGAGATTTTCAATTAACTCCTTTTCTTCAGGGGACTGTGCATCATCTTCATTTTCCATAATGTATTTTCTGATCATTGAGGAAGCAGTATTTAATACATCTTTGAGTTCCATCCAGTAAACATTTTGCTTTACAATTGATCTGAATTTTAGCACATCTCCCTCCATCTTGAATCTCCTGCCAGGAAGCTGATTTAGAGTTTCCCTTCTTTGTTTGTCCAGGCTGGGATCCTCTCCTCTCCTCTGATCAAAAATCATATCAAGCTCCCAAGAACATAATGTTTCAATTTTGTTTGATGATCCAACCACTTGCCAGTATAATTCTTTTAACACACTGGTCTTCAACTTAGAGAAACTATCTGCATAAATTTCTTCTTTGCCATACTTGATTCTCAAAGGATTGTCCAGTACACATGGCTGATAGTTGGATTTTTCACTGTTGATCTTATTGAGTTTACTGCAGCTTTCCTTCATTTGAGCTTCAATCTCATCTTCTATCTGTTGACGAGATTTTCGCCTTGATGCTAATTCTTCTCTGAATCTCTGCTCTGCTTCATACATCTTCATTTCATGTTCTGAATAAGGTTTCTCCATTTCTTTCCAGTTATACTCAGGAATAGGATTGTCTTCTTCATACTCCAAACCAAGGATTTGATAGACATCATCATCATTGTGAAGTGTCCAATCACCAAATTTCTCAATAAATTCAACATGCCTGGCTTCATAGTACTTGAGAACTTGGTCCATGATCTTCTTTGAAACATTATCATAGGTTTGCAGTAGCTCAACCATCCTTTCCAGATTGAAGAAATCAATTCTTCGTTTTACTGTTTCAGAAGTTTGAATGAATTTCTTGGAGATCACCTTTGATTTTGTTATCTGAGTGAAGTCAGATTCCACTGTAATCAACCTTTCATTGTTTTGCCATAGAATGTATCTTGCAACTTCTTCTTTTGACTCATCAAATTCTATAGATACTGAGGTGATTGTATCTTTAGCCTTCAGTTGCATCATTTCAAAGCTATTCATTCTTCTTCTCATGAGAGGTTTCTTGAGTCCTAACCCTGTAGCTTTTCCTTCTCCTTTATAGACAGTCTTTCCCTTTGTTGGTCTTTTTGACTTTCTCTTGATTCTTACTATCTTGGAGGTTTTGACAGTAGGGTCGTTGACAGTATCTTTTATAGGGCTTCTGACAGTGTCTTCTGTGACAGCATCTTTAATGACTGTGACTTCATCCTGTCTGACAGCATCTTTGTTGACATCCTTGACAGCATCTTTGTTGACAGTATCTTTTTCAAGTTGTATACTGTCAATTTCCATTTCTTCTTGATTACCTTTCAATGCTTCAAGTACTTCTTCCTCTTTCTTTTCATCAACTTTCTTGCTTGTGCTAGAATTTTCAGAGGTTTCCTTTGATTCTGCTTCTTTGACTTGAGTTTGCTCTTTTGAAGAGTCTCTCAGTTCTGTTTTCTTAGATTCTCCAGCTTCACCTCCATCTTGATTGTCATCACCATCTTTTTCCAAGGTGTCATCAAAAGTGCAGTTTCCACCTTGAGCATTTATGCTTGAATTTGCTTTGGCAATGAGCTTTTTAATTTTGGCACTGTATTCCATATCTCTCTTTGCCATTATCTTGTGGATATCTTTAACTGCTTGAATCCTTTCCTTGGTGATGGGTGCTTTCAGCAATAACTTTAGTACATCCATGATGACTTTGCTTTGTAGAGATGTTTTGCCTTCAAGAGTTAAGAACCCAAGTCCTTTAGTTCCTTTCGCTGTTGTCTGTTTAAAGCTTACACCATATGGCTGGAGACTTACTTCTGGAAGTTTGCTGTTAACCATTGTGCCCAGTTGCATATAGAGACTTTCATCAAAGATGGTAGAGTTTTTCTTCACTAGCTTCCCAAGGATGTATTGCACTCTGGCAGAGAAAGTTTCCAGCAGTTGAGTTGTTATGAATATTGAATGTCCATTCTTCAGGTACACTTCAACTGCCCACCTCTTCTCTGAGCTAATCTTCACAGAATGATTTACAATCTTTTCTTTCAAAGCTTCTGCCAATTTATCAGGTTTTCCTTTAGATTCTGTGATTGCTCCATTCACCAGATTGTTGAATTCCTCATCCTTATTGTTCAAGGTGCTCTCCATATGACTTACTGTTATAGAATCAGCTTCTTCTTGAGAATATGTGCTTCCATCAGTCCAGGTAACCAACTTTGAAGAAGTCACATATTCAGGCAACTTGCCTTTGCCTTTACCCATCCTATTTGATTCCTCCTTTTCTCTCCATAGCCTCTCCAGTGTGGATTCTTTCTTCTCAGGAACTGGTTCACTGATTTTGATAGAGGATGCTTGATTTCCTTGTATCTGTCTTAATACCTCCTTAGATACTAACATTGGTTCCCCATCTACTTCAGTTTCAAAAAGCTCCTCAGTTCCAGAAGCTATTGCAGTTTTTACTTCTTGCTCTTGCTCCCCTTACTCCTTTGCTCCCCCTGTCTTTCAGCTTCCCATTGTAACTCCATCTTTCTTTCTGGTTGCTCAGCCTCTTTCTGATCTATTACTTTCTCCCCCTTAGTTAAGTTTGCAGCATGAATCAAGGAAGAAAGTGACAGTAGTGTGGCTTGAATTTCAGCAAAACCAGTCTTCACAGTAGATGACAGGTTGTCCAGCTTGCTTTCCATTGTAGCACATCGATCTTCAAAAGCTTGGAGCCTATCATTTGTGGATGCAGAAAGACCACCAGACCTAAGCCTTTTAGGAGGTAAGGGATAAGTCTGGGGCATGGAGGCTGTTGGGGTTCTCACACTCTCAGTGTTTTTATAGATGATCTCATCATCTCTCACAAAAATTCCCTCAAGGCCTAATGCCTTTTGTTTACTGGCTCCCTCAAGATCACTCTGGACATACTCAAGTCCCTCACCTTTTGCCAGCACATTTGGCTGCCTCTCATTTTTAGACTCACTTCTCTTTTCTTTTATCTCTCTTTTCTTTTGCTCTCCCTCACTCATCCTAGATGCATGAGTATGAGCAGTACTAGCATGCAATGAAGAAAAAGATGACTTAGATTTTACCTTAAAAGCCCTGGAGAGTGGCATGTCATCATCAGAGATGTCTTCAATTAGTCCTTCCTGGAGTTGTGATTGAGCAATGATGACAGCATCTCTTGGAAGACTTTTGACAGTATCTTTTGTCAGAATGGTACTGTCACTTGATTGTTTGACAACACCTTCAGTTTTGTCATTGACAGCATCTTTGGCTGTGACAGCAACTTCCCTTGGGTAAGATGCTTTGAGAGATTCAATCAAGATGTTGGTTGTTTCAATTTCTGACTGATTTACACCTTGATCTAGCCCAGTGTTTGATGGAGTGGTGTCCATTTCACTTTGAGAAATGGGTTCTTGTGGACCACTAGATGGGGGCTCATCCATGATTTGAGATGGATGATCAAAACCTGAGGGGTTGGCACTGTCCCCCTCTCTAGGTTGTTCAGAAGAAACAACAAATATAGGAATGAAAGAAGAAGATTGAAGTTCAGATTGAATAGTTGGCTGTTCCACAGAAGAAGATTGTGGAACATCAAAAGTATGAATGAATTCCTCACTGTGCTCTATTTCTATGTGTGTATCTTCAAATACAGGTTCCTCAAGCGTGAGTTCTTGAGTTTGTGCAGACTCTTTACAAGATACCTTGGGAGACAGGCCAATTTCAATAGATGTCCCTTGTTGAGAAGAGACACCTAGAGGTGAGTTTATTTCCCTATCATCCTCTACAGTCTTTTGGGAAACTGTAGGGTGGCTGACAGTAACCTTGGCCCTTCTAGCTCTCTTCTTCTTAGGCTCAGAAGGGGCTACTGTGGGTTCTATTTCACTACCAACCTTATTTGCTGCACTAGGTGCAGTGACTCCCTCTTGACTCTCAACTTGTTCACCAGTTGCACTCTCTAGGGTCCTTTTCTTGGATTCCTGTTTGGCCATTTTAAGGGCTTTTGGTAGTCTAGAGTCCCTAGGTGGAATGTATGGTGTAGAATGTGGGTTAACTGAATTTGGGTCTAATTCAGCTTCATTCTCAATTGTGAAAACAGTGTAATCTGTTGGAAATGGAAAATCAAGGTTGGGCACTTGATTAACCATGTGTTGTGTGAAACATAGTGGAATATGTGTATTTAAATTTTGTGTGTTGAGAGAAGTGTGTGTGTTTTTCTTTAAAACAGGACATTCTTCAAAATCAGAATTATCCTCAACATTTCCACAAATATTATTAATACACATAGTTAAAAAGCGAGGATAGATGGATACCTTTTTGCCTATTGCACTTTTCAACTGTGCCATGATCAGTTTTCCAATGTTCACCTTGTATCCATGGACTAATGAATGAGTGAGCTTCTTGATATAAGATGGTATTCCATTCCAGCCTGTAGTCTTGGTAGAGAACACCTTCACCATTACATCAAAAATCATACTCCACTCTTTTCTCAGAAATTTCCTGTCCATTTCTCCTGTTTGATACCACTTATCAGAAGTTTCTTCAAGTTTAGAGCCAGAGTACCCAATCTTCAGAAAGAACCTTTTTAGAGTATCATCAGTGGCTAATTCCTTAAAGTTTTCTCCACTGGCTAGCACAATACCCAATGCCTCATTGATAATCTTTACTGAAAGAGAGTGACTTGCATCATCTATTTTGAACTTAATTTCTTCATCCTCTCCAGTTCCTTGAATACTTGCAGATTTCCAGAATTTTTCAATTCTAACAGTATCAATTTTGGGGGTAGAGGTTACTGCATGACCTAGGTAGGATTTATTTATGAACGAAATAAGTCCTTTGAAGTTTTCACCAGCATCACTAGGAGAAAAGATACCGGCAAAGTTGGTTTGAGCAACACTTTGTTTAGGTGCCATTGTTGAATGCTTTGAAAAATGAAAGAGAAAATGCGGTTTTTGGATGCAAAAGGTTGAAAGGTTTTTGCAAATGAAAGTGATAGTAGATTAAACGGTAGATTCAGTTTATAATATGAATCGATTTAACCTCTCTTAATTGAACGCGTGATAATGATATTTCCCTTTAACTCCATTTGCTATATTACGTGGCAGTTGCTATTAAATCGTGGATTGGTGGAAAAAAATATATTTGTATATATATATATATATATAAATTAATGTATATATATATATATCTTTCCACTATCTTTGACAGCAACTACCCGTGACAGCAACTTTCATTGACAGTAACCTGTGCGCTTTTCTTTCTCTACCAATTTTGACAGCAATTTCTTGTGACAGCAACTTTCATTGACAGCAACCTGTGCGCTAACAACATTTCTGTCAATCAGCTTCATGAGTGACAGTAAGTTTTATCTGACAGTAAACTTATCATAAAATCATGCTGTCACTGTTCATACATAACTTAAGTTAAGGACACATGATTTCTTAAAATCGTATTAAGACAGACATGTAAAACTATTTTAGCATAGTCATAGCAAGCATGATATCTAAAAATCCTTTTAGCATAGTCATAGCAAACATGATATCTAAAAATCCTTTTAGCATAGTCATAGCAAACATGATATCTAAAAATCCTTTTAGCATAGTCATAGCAAACATGATATCTAAAAATCCTTTTAGCATAGTCATAGCAAACATGATATCTAAAAATCCTTTTAGCATAGTCATAGCAAACATGCTGTCTGAACAAGTAGCACATAGTACCTTAACTTCTCATGACAGTACCTTCTAGTGACAGTACCTTGAAAGTTTCTGTCATGAGCTGCGACTTCTTAGAATTGATAAACCAGTTAGATTATCATACCTGATTTAGCATTCCTAATTCACTTACCAACCTGGTAAATGTTGCTTCATCCAGTGGCTTGGTGAATATATCTGCAAGTTGCTTATCTGTTGGAACATAAACCAATTTTACATCTCCCTTTTCAACATGCTCCCTGATGAAATGATGCCTTATATCAATGTGCTTTGTTCTGGAGTGTTGAACTGGATTGTCTGATATGGTATGGCACTAGTGTTGTCACAGTAGATAGGAATATTTGACAACTCTAGTCCATATTCCATTAATTGATTCTTCATCCAAAGTATTTGTGCACAGCAACTTCCAGCTGCAATATATTTAGCTTCTGCAGTTGATGTAGAAACTGAGTGTTGCTTCTTACTGAACCATGACACCAATCTCCCCCCAAGAAATTGAAAGCTTCCTGTAGTACTTTTTCTGTCAATCTTGCAGCCAGCATAGTCTGAATCAGAATATCCAATTAGATCAAATCCAGTTTCCTTAGGGTACCAAAGACCTAGATTTGGGGTGCCTTTGAGATATCTAAAGATTCTTTTAATTGCAACTAAGTGTGATTCTTTTGGATCAGCCTGAAACCTTGCACAGAGACATGTAGCAAACATTATGTCTGGCCTGCTTGCTGTTAAGTAAAGCAATGATCCAACCATGCCTCTGTAGGTACTAGAATCCACTTTCTTGCCTTTAGGATCTAACTCTAATTTGGTGGCTGTTGAGATAGGTGTCTTGGCAGGTGATGAATCTTCTAAGTTAAACTTCTTGAGAAGTTCTTTGACATACTTAGATTGAAAGATGAAGATTCCTTCCTTCTTCTGATAGATTTGAAGACCAAGAAAGAATGCTAATTCTCCCATCATGCTCATTTCATACTTGTTTCTCATTAGAGATGTGAACTTTTCACATAATCTTTCGTTTGTTGAGCCAAAGATTATGTCATCAACATATATCTGCACAAGAATGATGTCTTTGCCATGGTATTTATAGAATAAAGTTTTATCCACCATACCTCTTATAAATTGATTTTCCAGGAGAAAAGTGGATAGTGTGTCATACCGGGCTCTTGGTGCTTGCTTTAAGCCATATAGAGCCTTGAACAGCTTGTAGACAAAATTATGCAGTTTGTCATTTTCAAATCCAGGAGGCTGTTCAACATACACTTCTTCTTCTTCTAATTCTCCATTTAGAAAGGCACTTTTGACATCCATTTGAAATACTTTGAATTTGCAGTGTGCAGCAAAGGCTAAGAAAATTATTATGGCTTCAAGTCTGGCAACAGGTGCAAATGTTTCATCATAATCTATCCCTTCCTGTTGACAGTAACCTTTGGCCACTAGCCTAGCTTTATTTCTTGTCACATTTCCACTTTCATCTATCTTGTTTCTGAAGACCCATTTTGTCTCAATGACTGATTTTCCTCTTGGCCTTGGAACCAGCTTCCAAACATTGTTTCTTTCAAATTGATTGAGCTCTTCCTGCATAGCCATCACCCAATCAGAATCCAACAATGCTTCTTCAACTATTTTTGGTTCCATTTGAGATAAGAAACATGAAAACAAGCTTTCAGCAGAGATATTCCTCCTTGTCCTTACACCAGTAGTGGGATCTCCAATAATTAGATTACTGGTATGATCTCTATTCCACTTTGTTGATTGAGGCAAGCTACTTGTTTGATGAGATTGTCTATCATCAGTATGAGGATTTGATTCTCCACCATTTTCATTGTTTTGCTCATTTAGCTCAAATTCTCCAGTCTCACAGTCTTGTTGATTGATGCCTGAAATTGTCTGTGATTGGGCTGAGGATTGATTTAGATTATGAGTATTGACAGATTCTTTCTCATATCCCATTGATTGAGTGAGACTTGGTTCTTCATCAACATATTCTTCTTTTTCCAAGTATCCTTGATTCTCAAATCTGAAGGGTTGCATTTGACCATCCTCATGTAACCCTGGAAACTTGGTTTCATCAAACGTGACATTGACACTTTCTTCAATTGTCTTGTGCCCCATGATATAGACTCTGTAGGCAGTCCTTTCTATCCCATATCCCATGAAGATGCCTTCATATGCTTTAGTATCAAACTTGCCTTTTCTTTCATGGTTGTCTTTCATCAAAAAGCACTTGCTTCCAAAAATATGAAAGTACTTGACAGTAGGTTTCTTTCCTGTCAAAAGATAGTAAGGAGTATTGCCATGAGCCTTGTTGATTAGTGTCCTGTTCTGTGTGTAACAAGCAGTATTGATTGCTTCTGCCCAGAAATATGTTGGTAATTTAGCATTGCTCAACATAGTCCTTGCAGCTTCAATAAGTGTCCTATTTTTCCTTTCTACAACTCCATTTTGCTGTGGAGTTCTTGCAGCAGAGAATTGTTGAACAATCCCTTGATCTTTGCAGAAGTTTCCAAGTGTAGCATTTCTGAATTCAGTTCCATTGTCACTTCTTAGAAATTGAACTTTTGCTTCAGGGGTCCTGTCAAGTACCCTTATGTGATCAATGATTTCTTGAGCAGCTTCATCTTTTGATTCTAAAAATTTCACCCAAGTGTACCTAGAATAGTCATCTATCATGACCAGTGCATATCTTTTTCTGGATAGTGATTGAACATTCACTGGTCCAAAAAGATCCATGTGAATTAACTTGAGTGCATCAGTGTTAGTGTTGACTTGCTTTGATTTATGCATTGCTTTCCTCAGTTTTCCAATTTGACAATCTTCACACAGTCCTTCTTGACAGAATTACTGTTGAGGTAGTCCTCTCACCAATTCCTTCTTCATTAGCATGTTCATTGTTTTGAAGTTGAGATGGGAAAGTTTCTTGTGCCAAAGCATGCTATCTCCAACACTTGCTTTGCTGTAGAAGCAAAATATTCTTTCCTCATTTGTCGAGTTTAAGTCTGCAACAAATAGGCTTCCTTTCCTTACTCCTTTCAGAGATGGGCTTCTATCCTTCTTGTGGTGGATTGTGCATTCCATCATGCCAAAGTTAACTTTGAATCCTTTGTCAGTGAATTGACTGACACTGAGCATATTATGCTTCAAACCTTCCACAAGAGAGATTTCTTCAATGACAACATTTCCAGCTTTTAAACAGCCATATCCCACAGTGTAACCTTTGCTGTTGTCTCCAAAGGTTATTGTTGGGCCAGCCATCTCAACATATTGTGATAGCAGGGATATATCACCAGTCATGTGTTTGGAACATCCACTGTCGATTATCCACATGACCTGTTTACCTTTCTTTCCCTGCAAGACAGAAAGAGTTTAATTTGCATTTGGTACCCAAGTCTTGTTGGGTCCTGCATACTCAGTATCATCAGAAACCTTATCAATATTTGAAACAATATTATCAGAAGATGGTTCCTTGACTTCTTTTATTACCCACTTAGTTTTTGACTTAGACTTTTTCTTAGTGAGAGCAGACTTCTCACTTTCTTTAGTAGATTCAGAAGTCTTTGCAGTTTGCATATAAGAACATAATTCATTAGATGAAATTTGCAAATTAAAACATGTACTCATGGCAGTAATTTTGCATGGCATACAGTCAATGTTATTACAAACTACCAATTCTCTTTGCATAATGGGGGTTCTGTGTAAGTTCCCTTTCAACTCTGTTGCATTAGATATGCTACTAGTTGATTTCTTACAAACATGAGTTAAATGATGTGAGGAGCCACAATTATTGCAAAGTTTCCTGGGTGCCTGCTTAACATACGCATAATTATTCTTTTTATCAATGCCTAGCTTCCCATTTCTGTTTTTGGACTTGGAGACAACTGTCTTCACAATCTGTTCAGAAGATGCTGTCGAGCTATTTTTGACAGCATCTTTTGTACTTGCTGTCTTGACAGTAGGTTTGAAAGTTACTGTCTTGGTTGATTTCTTGACAGTATCTTTTGAACACTTGGTTGGACTGTTTAATACTGTTTCTGTAATAGTCATTTTGACAGAATCTTTTTCTTTCTTAGATACACTGTCAATCCTCTCATCTTCATCACAGAGTTCTTGATTAATAATTAGGGAATTTTCATTAACCTCAAACTCTGTACTTTTGAAGATTGGATTGCTCACATTTTTGAGGATGTGAGGTCTTACAGTATTGTTATCATCATTGTTCTGTATAACAGCCTCTTTACCAGGTCTCCTACTATAATCATAGCCTATGCCTATCTTCTTACTTTCAGTATGTTTCTCATGATACTCTTGAACTATTTTAGAGGAATTTCTAAATGCCTTTAGCTTAAATTCATTCTCAGAGATTTCTTTTCTTAGATATTCCTCTATCTCTTTAGCACAGATTAAATCATTTTTTAGTCTTTCGTTTTCCTGAGCTAAAGAATCAATAGAACTAGTCTTAAGCAACAACACATCATTGTTGGATCTGAGTACTTCATTTTCTTTAGTTAATCTAGCAATTTCTTCATTTGCAGCAGATAAACTAGTATGAATATTAAACATTTCAGTACTCATTTCCTCAATGGTTTGCTTATAGTCATTTAAAGACATATCTAGTAATACTAGAGATGGTACCTGACTTGTCGAGGTTGATGCTTCTTCATCCTCTCTAGCCATCAAGGCTAAATTCACAAATTCCTCTTCTTCTTCATTATCAGACTCATCCCAGCATTTTCCTTCAGCCACATAGGCTTTTCCTTGTCCTTTCTTAAATTGACTCCCAGTTCCTCTCTCCATTCTTTGTATTTGTTTTGGTCTTTTGCATTCAGTAGCAAAGTGACCAAGTTCATTGCAATTGTAGCATCTAAACTTTGACCTATCTACCATTCCTGTTTTGTATCCTCCCTTGGTGCTAGTAGCAGGTTTTGATGAGCTTCCTTGGTTATACTTTGGAAATTGACCTTGAGGCTTATATGGCTTGTTCCTCCTGAACCTTACATTTTTGAATTTTCTTGCCATAAAAGCCATGGTTGGATTATCCATTTTCTCCATTTCTTCTAGAGTGAAGAATTCTTCATCTTCAACATCTTCTAGTTGAAGGACAACCTTTTCTTCATCTTCAACCACCTCTTCAATTTTCACAGATGAAAATTGAGGTTGTTGATCATTTTGAATTTGCTCACTTGCTTGAAAATATGATGGTCCTTGAGCAACTAGAGCACCAGCCATGTTTGCCATCAATCCTTTGGATCCACTTTGTATGGCTTTCTTTTGATAATATTCAAGTTCATAAGATTTTAGAACTCCATACAATGTTTCAAGAGAAACAGAGTTTAAATCTCTTCCTTCTCTTATGGCTGTTACTCTATGCTCAAGGTGTTCTGGAAGAGTTAGCAGAAACTTGATATTGACTTCCTTCTTTTCATAAAACTTTCCATGAATCTGGAGCTCAGCTATCAATTTGCTAAATCTTTCAAACATGTGAGTTAACTCTTCTCCATGCTTGCCCATAAACGCTTCATATTGTGACACCAGTATTTGTTTTTGATTCTCTCTGACCTCTTCACTTCCTTCACATAACAGTTCTATCTTTTTCCACATATCCCTGGCAGAGTTGCATGCTATTATATTTCCACTCATAGCTTTGTCCAGGGTAAGTGCATCTAGTAGAATGAGTTGCAGATGATCATCCAGTGCTACCTTTTCTTTTTCTGAGTCATTATACTCAGAAGGCTTCTTAGCAACCCAATGAGCTGGGATTACTACATCATTAACTGTAACAGATGGAATTTCCTTTTGAGGAATGAAGGGGCCATTTTCCAGAATACCTAGGAATAGTGGATTCTGAGCTTTGATAAATAACATAATCTTCTTTTTCCATATGTTGTAGTTTTCTTTATCAAAAGCTGGAATCTTGATATTACTTGACCTTTGAATACTTGCCATTTGGATCTCAGATATGTGTATTAATCTGATTGCTCTGATACCAGTTGTTGGTCCCGGAATGTATTGCAGAAGGGGGGTTGAATGCAAGACTAATAAATTTCAAAAACTATTTCAACAACTTAAATAGAGTTTGTAATTTACTAGTAGAAGAAATGCAATCACAAGTAATATTTAACAAGATGTTTCACAAAATAATTGTTTTATTTATTTTGCAAAGTTTTTGCTACAACCTTGAGAACAAAATAATTCTCAAGCTACAAATACTCAAGAGATTACAGTTGTAGAGTTATCTCGTTGTATAAATAGAGTGCTCTATTTATAGTGTTATAGTCTACTGTACTACCACTATCAGCATGGGTTGTTGAGTTGCTGTTATATTCCTTTTGCAGCTCATTCCATGATTTATTCCCATGTGATCATCACAAAGTAACTTTAAGATACTTTCCACATTTGAGCCACCCAGATCTAGCCGTATTCAATTTTATCTGCTCTAGACTTTACAGGTTGTTCCATGTGATCTCTCGAGCTTCAGTTATAGACTTTCCAAGCTTGCTGTAAAGGTTGAATATTACAACACGCCTGCTTCTTTTGAACATGTACTCTGTCGCTTAATTTGACTTAGAAAATTCCTAAATCAAGCTGATTCTATATGACAGTATGTTTGCCACAAAGTTTGCTGTCAATGAATTATGCTTTGGTTGACAGTATGAATTTCCCGCAGAGATTACTGTCAAAGATTGTGCTTTGATTGACAGCATGTATTTCCCGCAGAGATTACTGTCAAGAATTCCAAACTTACTGTTGCAAACTATATATCAAAGTTACTGTCATCAGAATCTCCGCCAATGTTGCTGTCAAGTTAAACCTTGCTGTCGACTCAATTAAACTTGCTGTCGACTTAATTAAACTTGCTGTCGAGCTTTGCAACATGCTGTTTCCTTGTAATCTTACTGTCAATACTTGACAGTAACTTTTATTCCTGCTGTCGAAATTCTGTATTTCTTGAGGCTTGAACATGATTGAACTTCTTTCAAGAATTACAAATATCACATGACAGTACTTATTTGATTACAGAAAAACATTTCAGGCTATGACAGTATGTTCTACTTAGTAAAACTAAGTATACCAATAAAACTAGTTAAGTTGTCTATTCCATCACCCATAAATCCCAACAGAAAATCATGATGTTTAAAATATTTATTCTTAATAACAATCAAACTCATAAGTATCCAATAATTCCAAATCAAATTGCATCCAAAAGTCACAAAAATAACTTTGTATAAATTTCACAAAGTAAATCAATTCTCAAAAATCGTATGGATCCTAACTATACGAACTTCCAACTCTACTTGTGTGGCTCGTATGAAATTGCTCACATAGATATGATATTGGAGATAATCAATGAGACAAATAAATCACAATAAGCACGTACACCAATGAAATTCATGTATATCAGCCAACTACATACGCCCCTTAGATAGAGACTCTAGCCAAGTATCATCAGAACAATCACGATATAAATTAAAGAACTCATACCATATGTGGAGACGAACTTGACCTTTATTAAATATAAACTACAAGAAGGAGAAGACGAAGAACTATCCTACACTACAAATTTACAAGAGATGTGTAATAGGTAGGAGATGAGAGGTGTGTTGGTAGAGATGTAGCTAGATAATGAGCCTAGGGGGTCTATTTATACTAAAACTTTACAAAGGAGCATTAATTACAAAGATCTGTTATTTATCTAAAATAATCTTCGCGACAAAGCGCATGCTCAGCGTTCCCATTCGAGATGATATCTTGCTTGATTCACCACGATTCTGCTGACTCGTGACGATGTGGCTTGATATCTTGGTTTTAATGCACATATTCTTCAATATTTGCCAAATCGTGAAGATCCTCTCGATATCTACACAATCAACAAAACCACACAACCAAGCATAAAATGGGGAAAATAATGTACCATTTTATTCAATTATTCACTAAAAATATACAATTAAAATATGTTATCATTTACTCATTTTTTAAAAATTGTCTTGGTCTCCGTGCAAATTGCCAATGTAAACTTCTAAGAAGGACACAGTTGGTCTCCGTGCAAATTATCAATGTAAACTTTTAAGAAGGACACAAGGAATATGTTTAAAATGGTAAATTAAGAAGTTAAACGAATACTTCAATACATTTCTCGTTCAATCTCTACTATACGGCATGGGTCACTTGGGTTATCAAGTAAGGCTAATTACTAACATCCGAACTCCGAAGATCGTGAAAAGATTGTTTTATATATATATATCAACTCAACTTCATCTCTATCTCTAGCCATGTTTCAGTTTGAAAAAGAATAGTGTTAGGTATCCCATATTTATTTTTTCAAAATTTTTATCGAATGATGTGGTATGACACAATACATTTTAATTTGTAATTTATATGTATGCATACGAGATCCCATTTTATAATTAGGAAAGTTATTTTGAATATTTTTTTGGAATATCTAGCATTTTTCGTTGAAAAAAAACCAAATTAAAGATTTGACTAAATGACTATTGTATTATTGATGTTTGATAGTTATTGCCTATTGGATTGAAATGACGATTTGAATCCAATATGTTGATTATGAAAAATCTTAGGAGGATTTTTTCAATTACAGTGTTTAGTTAAAATACAACAACTTATTGAAACAACTATTAATCAAATAATTTCATTCAAATATCAATCCATTATTCAAAATAACTAATTTAGAGCATCTTCAATGACAATATGTATAGTGGTTGGCTAAAAAATTTTAAATTAGAAAAAATTGAATGCAAGTAGAACTCATGGACATAGCTATAATATATTTTTGCTAAGGAGTATTTATGCATTGGAGTGTATTTTATTTTACATAATTTATTTTTTTTGACAAAATGCAAAGGATTACATTACTGAAACAAGTCAATAATGGGACAAACCCCCGACTGTAGATACGACCAGGTTGAAAAAACAATAAATTGTTTCCAGATCGTGCAACAAACTGAACTAAAAAGTTCTTGAAGCTAAAAAACGAATTCGAAGATATTCGAAAAGATCCAAATTGCGCTAACATCCCTGAAAGCTGCGTTATTACAATTGACCACTTCACGTAAGATCCGTTGATACCCCAGTGTTCAGAATCCTCAGGTGTATAAACTAAGGTCAGAGGAACGATCCTCCAGCTATCTACATGCCGGATACCAGCTATAGACATGCCGGAAATGGAATTCCCCAAAGGATGAGTAATAACCCAGCTATCTACATGCCGGATACCAGCTATAGACATGCCGAAAGCGAAAACCCCCAACAAATAATATTGAACAATCTTTGGTTGTAAGTGATGAGCTATTGCAATAACCGTTAGCATCTCAGCTTCGATGCGGACTTTCCAGATCCCCCAAACTATCGACAAAATCATTCTCAACAGGACTGATCTATTGTAGATCTTCATTAAAACCAACAAACCAAGCAAACTCTCACAAGGAGAGACAAACAAACTCTCACAAGGAGAGACCAATTAACCCAATTAATGGGTAAAACAAGTCAAAAAAACTCACAATCCTCATAAAAGGAGGATGATTATTGAAGAAAATAAAGAACTGAACAGAAAAAGGACCTCCGATTGATGAATAAACCACCGCCGGAGAAGGAGAGGCTGTTGAAGATGAAGACGAAAAAGGAAGGCTGGAGAGAAAGCTTCCCTTTCGGTGGAAAAGTTTTGTGTATGCAAATGTTATGCCACCTAGAATAATAATATTGCTAAGATTTTTTTTTTTTCATTGGAGATGCTTTAATCCCTCAAAACAATTATTTGTTAATTGTCAAGTAGATCCCTCTCTTAACATATACGTAAATTTTAAATTAGCTGATCGAAAAATCACGTATCACAAAAATATCAGTATTTATGCACATTTACGGTCCAGAAATCGCAACCAAAAGATAAAGGCATATTAATGTGAAAGAATGAACAAGAAAGATACTTTGCTAAGAAAATAAAGAACGATGATGAAAGTAGAGAAAGTAATCGCACGTATTTTATTTTAATTCACACAAAATGAATCAACAGACTAGAGTGGGTCTCCTTTTTCATGGGATTAGTATCTAGGCCGAAAGCAAGAAACTTGCCTCTCCATGTTTGACTCTATTGTTGGTGTCTTTTCTTCAGTCAAGTATTAAGGACACGTGAGAATGTATGAAAATAAAATCGATTTCCTATTGTGTGGTCTGTTATAGAAATTGGCCGATTTTTGAAAAATCACCGATAAATCGGCCAAAAATCGGTCGAAATTTTGGAACCGATTCGGTCGATTTTTCAACCAAATCACTCGATAAATCGTAAATCGGTACCTCAACCGAATAGTTCCGATTTCCGAAATCTGCAACACTGATTGTGTGGTATTTCTACTCCCAGTTGGTCGTAAAAAATATCGAAAATTCGAATTTCGTCAAAAAAAAAAATTTGTGAATAAATTCCTATCCAACATGTAACACATCATTTTTTGAAAATAGAATATTAGCCGAGAAGAAAAAAAGTTACATATATTGTACATTTTATAGTTTTTGAACTCTTTCTTTAAACCGATTTAAATGAGTTGGTTATTTAATTGCAAGAGTATTGATTAATAGTACCATGTATGATTGTAAGCAGTGATTTGCACACAAGAGGCTCAACCCACCATGGTGATCCGATTCACTCTACCATCTGCTGATGCATGCCTTTTTTGACGTGAAACATTTCATATTATTTTCCTGCTAGTTACTTGAAGGATTTGTGCAAAGACTTTAGAAACGTGAGCACAAGGCAAGTTGATAACTTGATGATGCTTGATATAGACCTCCATTACTAAATATAAACATCTTTTCTGTTTGTTATCTATCTCTACAAAAAAACAAAACTAACGAATCAGCAAACCTAACAAAATATTTAAAATGGAATCCTACCTGTGATAAGATTTTGTAGAATAGACTTAGAATTGTCTACGTTGGACAATAATAATTCATGAAAATGACAACAGTCTCTACTAGTGCTACTTGTATGGACCGGGTAACACCAAATATTGGTCCGTACTCCTGTGGTGGACGACAAAAATCGTGGTATAATTACCACTGGACCAATATTGATTTTACAACATTCAAATTGGGCCTTTGCCACACCCATTGCTGAGTGAGTGAAGTTGCATTGCAGCTACACAAAGCCCAACTAGAAGGTAATCTCAGGCCTCAGCAGTGGTTCTAAAAATCCCTGAAAGCCACTTCAAAAAATCTGTCAATTAAATAAATGATGCTATAAATTACAATCTGGAGATAGGCTAAACACAATGTCCCTTCTGCAGTTCTGCTAGATTTATATTTAAATTTGAGGACTACTGTGTGACTCTGTCACACACACATGCTATAACACGAATGACAATCAATATTCCGATATTATGCTCAAACTAGGGATAATCTGATAACCTAATATCTTGAACAAAATAGGTGTGATTAAGAAACATTAACTAGATAATCGTTAGACACGTTCCTTCACAAATTTGGATTTTGGTGGTATGCCATTTGTGTCGAGGTTATCAAAAGCTCGGATATAGAACAACTCTTCTGCAGAATGTGTCTGATTTGCTGCATACACCAATACTTAGGTTTGTCGCTCTTTCGAATTAGCTTGACAAGTTGGAGGCATACACAATTCTGCTCCACACAAACCAATTATATTAGTGAATTCCACACTACAGAAATAACTTTCTAACCCCAGTTTCACACTCGCTTGTTTGTTTCTGGGTGCGTCTAAAAAAACCTCTACCTATATAAAATCAAGGTTTGTGGACAGGCAAAGCAAATGTTTATGGAAAAGATGCTTTTGTCCCCCCTAGAAACTCCAAAGTAGGATCTGTCGAGAGTCAGATGTATGCATCTAATCCTAACATCCTATTAAGTACAAGATTATCTGAAATTTTCTACCAGTTAGATATCAAAAACCTTTTTGGCATTTGGAAAAAGCTTTGCAGTTCAGATGTCACTGGGTGTACAACTAAGTAAACATTGGCTGGCATGGGATGTGCAATTTGTGCATAGTAACATCTTCCAAGAGGTAAGTAAGTACGCCGAATGGACCAGACCCATTACAGAGGTCATATACCTCTAAAACCCACAACAACCTGTTCAAGAGAATATCACAAAACTAACTACAATAACCCCTTTCCCTTCTAACTTACAATCTGATGACTTATATACCAACAGCCAACAGGCGGCCTGTTGTAACTAAAGCAAATGACCAATAACTTAAGCACATGTAGTTATAGAACCAAGAGTACAACAAACTTGCATTACCACCTATGAAGTTGTGTTAATCGAATGAATTTTGAGTAATCATACATAAGGTACAGGTTAACCAATTAGCAGAGGAAAAAACATACAGGTTAACCTCCAAGCATATACTACAAACAATATTGGAAATAATCCACATGAAGACGAGATTGAAGACCAAGTACTTATATAAACAGCATAATTTTAACCGAGAATAATAACAAATGCTTAAAAGGAACATATTAGGAAGACATGAAATGCTCGGAATTGAAATGTAGTATTAAAAATTAGATAATGATTAATGAGACAAAAATGTCAACAACTCGCAAAACTTGAGGAAATTATCCCCAATCACACGTATTGGAATACAATAATTGACTCATTATAACCCGAAATTAACAGGGTACTCATTATAACCCGAACTTAACAGGGCAGTCCTAAGTCCTAACACCCTTCCTTGGACATCCTAATACGTTAGCAAAGCAATTTAATCGATAAAACTACTAAGCTAAACTACTTATTCTTGACAGTAACACCAAGCTCACCTGCGACAATCAATGTAGTAGCCATATCTAAAAACATTCCATGCTCCACAACACCAGCAAGCCTCAAAATTTCATCACTAGCAACCTTCAAATCCCCGATATCTTTCTCAAAATACAAATCAATTATATAATTCCCATTATCCGTAACAAAAGGTTCGCCATTTTCAATAAACCTCCGTAGCTTAGCAACACACCCTGCATCGACAAACATCATTCTCAGCCTCTCAAGAGTAAATTTCCAACAAAAAGGCACAATCTCAACCGGCATAGCCAATCCACTTCCACCTAAATGCTTAACCAATTTCGTCTCATCCACAATCACGACAAATTTCTTACAAGCACCTTCCACCATTTTCTCTCTTAACAATGATCCACCTCTCCCCTTAACCAAATTCAAATAAGGATCAACCTCATCAGCTCCATCTATCGCAAGATCAAGAATCGGATACGAATCAAGATCAGACAAGGGAATGCCAACCGAAACAGCTTGCTCATGAGTCTTTTTCGATGTGGGTATTCCTACAATGTTCTTAAGCTTGCCTTGTTCCAAAAGCTCCCCAATTCTAGCTACAGCATGACAAGCAGTAGACCCTGTTCCTAACCCTAAAACCATACCCGATTCGACAAATTCGACAGCTTTGTAAGCTGCAATTTTCTTTAATTCATCTTGGGTTAGAATTACTGGTGATTGTGGAGATGCCATTTGACAAGAATCAACTTTTGGCTTGTTAGTCCCAATAAAATGAGGGTGGGCAAGAGCCATATTATCAAGAAAATGAATAAAGATTGAATCTTTATGGAAATCAAATGGAGGGCGTTAATAAAAATGGAATCTTTATCAAAATTAAATGGAGGGTGTCAATAAAAACAGAGTCTTTCTGAAAATTAAATGGAGGGTATGGATAAAAATTGAATCTTTATGGAAATAAAATTGAAGGGTATGGAAAAAGATTGATTCTTTATGATAAAGATGATTTGCAGAGTCTAAAAATGGGTGCTAATCGCTAATGGGCTATAGCATTGCAGAGGAGAGGATAAAGATTAGGGTTTTGAGATTTCAAAAGAGGGGAGAACATAAAGAAAAGAAGCTCTTTAACAATACATACTTATATGTGTATGTATAAAAGAAAGAAGCTTTTGTGGGGGATAGAAAGATATGAGAAAGATTACAAATTTGAATGGGTGGTGAGGAGATTGGATTGAGAGAATGTGGAGATGAAAGGGGTGGTGTATAGGGGTTTTGGATTGTCTAGGTATAGTGAAAGTTGGGTGTTTTTCTGTTTTGTGCACATTTTTTGTGTTTGGGCACTTCCAATTTATAAAGGATTGGAGGAGATTGGTAGGGGGGGAAGAAACCTGGAAACTGCAAATTTACAGCCAGCAGCCAAGCGTACCTCAACAAATTTTAGATTGTTTAAGAGAAAAAGATTATAAAGAATATTTTGTTTATACTAAATTAATTATGTTATTTTGGAAGCTAGCTTAGCATATTACTCCCTCTGTCCCTCAATTTTCTTCCCATTTGATTTGTCGGGCCCTGTTCATAACATGAGACAAATTGCTAATTTACGTCTAATCTATAAGACCAAATATAGTCATGAGTGATCTTGTTGGATTCGTATTTATGAGTACTTTAATACAGTGAAGTTTTTATATTTAAAACTAATACGAAATTGAAGATATTAACGATCAAAAGTGTGCGTTGGCAAACGTGTCCGGCCGAAATGGGAAGAGTTTTAAGGGACAGAGGGAGTAGTATGGATTATAGATTCTTGTTGTTTGAAAATACTGTAAAAGGATTTTTTTGGATTATTTATTTATAACTAGCCTATGTTTTTATGGGACATCCCGAAAATTGTTTTAAAACATATATTTAATTGTAAGGCAATAAGTTTAATTATTAAAAAAAATTTATATGTTTTTATGGATTTTTAACTTGTGAAAGGAATCAAGAGAGGTCTTTATCTTAGTGAGATTATATAGTGGTAAACAAGGCATGTGCCTTGCTTTTATTGCTACCATTCTCCGCATATTCCCAACTTCACTAGAGTGTCTAGATTCGTTACATTTGCTTTAATAATTTCTTCATTTTGGCATCAACTGATTAAACTCATTCATCGCTTGTGTATGCAATTTGGTTACTTCTAGGTTTCGCTCAAAATAAAAACCTCGAATTCTTTTTATACAATAATTTGATTAATTTCGAACTTATTTATTAATTAAATTCAAATTCAAAATTATATATATTATATAATTTTATCAAGTGTATCTGAGTTTCATAAAAGCTGAACTCAAACTTATTTAAAATAAATTAATGAAATCATAATTTTATTATTTACAATACCAAACATTTTTATTAATATTGTTTGTTAACTTTAGTTTCACTAAATTATAGCTCGTGCTACGCATCCGGGAATTTTAAAAGTTAATTAGTAATTATAATAAATTATATAATTTTATATTTAATAATTTGAATAATTTAATTCTGAAAAAAGTAAAATTAATACAATAAGTGCATTTCTTTATATATTGTAATAAATTTATTTCGAAATTACTTTAATTATATACTTTATTATATTTGTTATATATGTTATGAGATCATTTAAATTAATAATATTTTATTATATATATTATATATGCTATGAGATCATTTGCATTAATCAAGTTACCAAAATTTAAATATTAATTCAAATCGATATTAATAAACTTAGATAATATATATTGAATTAATGATAGATTTTCTCTTAATGATATTTAAATTTGATACACAAACTTTCCATAATCGAAAATGGGTCAAATAATCATACGAATCTTCTACAATCCAGGAATGGATATCAAACCAAAAATATGGATAGTAAATGGATCTAAATAAAGTTAAAAAATTTAATCCCAACCTAAATATGAATACCGAACCTAAGGTATGGGTTATTCACTGATTTATAATATATAGATCAGTGGTCCAAAACATTTTAAAATAATTTTGTAAGCCCATATAGTGGTCGAAAGATTTAACTGGGCTTTAACGCCTTGGTTCAATCCCATGGCCCAAACATGACAACATTTCTTGGCACTAAAATAAATTCTAATTTATCTTTAAATAGCAAATGTTAGGGGTCATTTGTTAAATCTGAATCATAATTTCTGAACGATTAGTATTTTTGGATGAATGATAATCTGAACGCTGAACGAGCAATATCATTTGATAAATAAAAAAATTTAGATTTCTGAATGAAAAAATTTATTTTGAAAATATATTTTAACTCGACTAACTATTTTTAAATTTTAGTATGATAAAAGAACGTTCAATAAAAATTTGAATGTTGAATGAAAAATGTTGTTCAATAAAATATGAATTAAAATTCCTGAATGATTGCGCTTACATATAAAAATTATATTTGATATGTTAAAATTATAAAAAATAAAATATATCTTTTTATAAATTATATGCAAGATTTTAAATTCAATCATACAAAATTAATATAATTAACATGCTACGCATTATTTTAGTGTATTAACATGATTAGAAAAGAAATATTAAAATTAAAAATATAAAAAAATATTTATATATTTTATTATTTTAGCTTTATAATTTGGCAAAAAAGATATCGTGTGTTAAATAAATATAAACTCTACATAAATAAATTTTAAATCAAAAAATATCAAATATGATAAATCTATACTCTTTATTATTTATTAATGTGTAAAATAATGTTTAAATGGCGCGTAACAGTACCAAATTATCAAAGTACCAAATTTGGTTGTCCCTAAATTCAGGTTGGATTCCTTGCAACTACATAAATATACAAGATTTAGTCATTTTTAATTTTTTAGTTTCACTACGGGTTTGATTCCTATAACTACATAATTAAGTAGTGATTATTTTATTAAATACTTTTATCATTCAGTTCTCTATACGTACATATTTAAGTAATACATGTTAATTATATTTATTCTCAGTAATTTATTAATATTAATATTTTAATCTTGGTTCGTGCTCGATCACTGTCCATACTTCGCACGGGTTATAACTAATTTATAATATTTCATAAAAGTAAATTTTTATAACTAATGTCCGTACATGTTTGTAAATATAACAAGAATCTTGATATTTTTTTGTAGTTAAAAGCATTGTAAAAGGACGTAGAAGTGAATTATAAAAGAGTAGCAAGATAACAAATGTTAAGCTTCCCATAAATTACCTATTGTATAGTATATTAAAACCTCGAAACATCGATAAGAAGAAGCTTTTGTTGAATTATAGTTCTATCACAGGAAGGATAAATCCTTTGGAAGGCTAACATGGAATTCGAAGGCGGCCAGAAGTGAGCAAGTCGTCGTTAAAGAGTTTTCAATAAGAGAAGAAAGGAAGTGAAATGTGCACGAAAGGTGTTTGATGAAATGTCTGATAGAAATTTGGTGCTTAATTAGTTCATGCAACTCGTACAAGCTTAATTAGTACAAAACAATGGAGAAAGGTAAGAGATGTAATGGTAGAGACAAGGATGGCATTCTCAGGGGTTTCATTACCAGCAAAGACGATTTAGTAGACAATGAGATACTACGAATGGTTAACCTAGGCAATGACAAGGCGATCACAGAAGCATTAATGCAAATCCATCAGAGGAGTCTTCCAAGAGAAGACAAGAAGAAATTGGCATCAACTGCAACAGAGCAAGTGCAGTTCAAAGCCAATAGGGGAGGAGGCATCCAGATCAAGGAACGCTCAGGAGGATGGGACAAAAATGACCAGGCTTGGTATACAGTCCAAAGAGTTAGAGGCAAAACTCAGTATATTCAAGAAGAGAAGCATCAGCTTCTGCAAAAGAAGGTGGGATCACAGTCGCACCCCATTAAGTCTTACAAGGAGATTTTAACGGAGCAAGTTCAGGGTGGAGATGCAGAGTCACATAAGAAGGGCTCCATGGATACAATAGATAGCAACCAAAAAACCTCAAAAGCAAGCGACAAAAATAACCCTTCTTCGATCTTTGTACACAATCTTCCTGATCAAGCTACTACGAAAGAAATTTGGGCTTTCTTCAAATCCAAGGGGGCGATAAAAGACATCATACTACCCAGGAGCAAAGACAAAAAGAATATAAGGTATGGTTTTGTCATTCCCTCCAGCAGTGCAGCAGCAAAAATCATCATTGAGAGAAGCAACCAAGCCACCTTCTCAGGGAGAACACTCTTTGTCAAACTTGCGTTGGCCAAGGGAATAGGCTCGAGAGACAAAAAGGTTTCTGGCCAAGCCTTGCCTAAAACCTATTAGAAGGAAACTGTTAAGAAAGACCCCAAATTTACTCATTACGATGAACAACCATTCATCAAAAAATCAAAAGAGGTCTACACTGACTCGAAAGCAAATCTAAATTATAGAGTCATAAGGGTTTCTCTAGAGGAAGAGACCAGAGAGGAACTAGAAAGAAGCCTCATTGCTTATTCCAGACAAGAGGAATCGGCCACCATGCTGGCCAAAAAACTAAAGGCAGAAAACATCAAGGGCATCAAGATTCAAGGGTTAACAAAAAATAAGTACCTACTAACTTTTGAGTCTCAGCAAGAGAAAGACAAGAGGGATCTGGGCTGGCTAGATCCATGGTTCGCCTCGTTTCATGATGTAAGCCATGAAGATCTACGACTTCCTAGAAAAACTTGGCTAAAGTGTGATGGCTTACCACTGAGTCTCTGGAACATATCCAACTGGAGGCTAATAGCAAAAGAATGGGGAGAGTTCTCTCATGTAGAACCTATCAAGTCTAAGGAAGGCCTGCTCAGTCAAGAAAATAAAAGAAACTTTCAAAGTTCTTTTCGGAGATAAAGGATACTGGGTAATAGTAAATGAAGCCCCTGAGTCGGCACTCCAGGAAGATAATAGGCTTCATACTCATACAGAGGGATCAGAACACATCCCCATGGAGCCAGTGAAAAGACAAGCACATGAGGCAAAGACGCATAGTGCCACCTAGACAGATTTTGAAGATTTCAACACCAAAGTAGAGTCTAATAAGGAAGTGAATAGTGTTAGACCATTCCCAGAAAATGATATTTGGGAGCCCAGGGACGAAAAGGCACATAACTCAACCATAGAAGAAAGCTTGACAGCCCAGAGTAAAACTTCTATTGCAGATAGTGACATAGATTTGAGCCGGGAATAGGAGATTGATATCAAATGGAACAAAATCAACCTGGGAGGCAGAAGGGGTAGACCACGTAAGGTTCCCAAAATTAACTATTTCTTTGAATTCAGAGGAGGTAAGAAGAAAATAAATATGAAGAATCAGACAAGAAAGGGAAGAGCAGAGCCTCTCTTCTCTCTTCAATCAAACCCATTGAACCTACCTCTAGTTCCCTTTACAAGTCCTCTAACCCTCTACATCGAGAAAGACCAAAATCAACTGGTAAGTCAAATAGTGGAAGTAGGAGAAATGATGGGACTTATAGATCCAGCAGAAAAAGCCCAGGCTGCGGAGCTAATTAGCAAAAGCCTCTCAAGCTAAATTTCAGCGATTTAACTCCTATCTATGTACATCTCAAGTTTGCCAATGAATACAATTTCCATCCTTTCTTGGAATGTTAGAGGAGCTTGTAACTCAATAGCTCGGAGAAATATTAGAGACCTAATTCAATCTACATCCCCAAATATTCTGTTCATACAGGAAATAAAGTGTAAAACATGGACAGATATATCCAAAGACTCATTATGGCCTGTTAAAGGCCATGGATGGATTGAATCTCCAGCTAATGGTTTGTCAGGAGGTCTACTATCATCCTGGGATGAGACTCTTTTCAGCTTGCTAAACAAACTAGTCGAGAAAAATTGGATCTGGATAAGGTGCTCCCTTATTGCAAACCAAGGAATTTTCAACTTTGTCAACGTGTAGTCACCCCAAGATGACGATGATAAAAAAAACTCTTTGGTTGCAACTCAAAGTCATGCTCCAACACTTCTCGAATGAAGCCTTCTGTATTATGGGAGATTTTAACTGCATCAGAAACCAATCAGAAAGATCTAGTTGCATCTATAGGTCAAAAGATACAAGAGATTTTAACTCTTTTATCACTGAAAACAACCTGTGGGATATCCCTCTACAAGACCACAATTTCACCTGGTTTGGGGCGGCGGAAAGGAAAAGTAGGATCGATAGAGCCTTAGTAAATGATCATTGGCCTATGGAAATTTCCTGGTCTCTAAAAGGTCTAAACAGAAAGTCCTCAGACCACATTCCTTTGCTTCTTTTCTCTAAGGCTCAAGACTGGGGTCCTACACCCTTTAAGGCATTCAATTCTTGGTTAGACAATGATTCTCTAAAATCATGGCTCTCAGAAAATCTAGTCACTACCAATGAATCCACAAACTTTGGATCCTGGAGGACAGTCAAAACTCTGATTAAAAATTGGAGCAGAACTAGGAGGCAAGACATCAACAAGCACATCAACATTTTAGAGGAAGAATTAAAGGTCTTGGACAGCAGTACTAGTCCCCAGACAGGTCACTTGAAGCTTATGGAAGATCTACACAAATCATATGAGATCAGGGACGCAGAGCTCAAACAAAAAGCTAGAATGAAGTGGGACCTGGAAGGCAATATAAATTTAAAGTTCTTTCATCAATTCATACAATTCAAAAGAAGAAAGAACTCTATCTATGGCATTTGGAATGATGGGATTTGGATTTCAGACCAAGGGGCAGTAAGAGACTCTTTCCTTAACTACTACAGGAAGCTGTTTGGTAAGAAGGATTTAGTCGGTGCCATCTTTAATCTTAACAACTTGCAACCCAGAACCCTAAGTCAAGGTGATAGCGCCATGCTTGTTTCTAACTTTACTGCGGAGGAAATAGAAGAATCTCTCAAGGACCTTAATTATTCAAAAGCGCCAGGCCCCGATGGGTTGAATGGCAGATTCATAAAGGAGGTATGGCACTTTCTACAAAAGGACTTCATGGCAATGATAAAAGACTTTCAAGAAAATCTAGTGCTTCCCAGGGGATTAAACTCATCCTTTATTACTCTCATTCCTAAAACGGAGTCACCTCAATCAATGGTAGACATGCCGATCAGTCTAATAAACTTCACCATGAAGCTAATTCTTAAAACTTTAGCGTCAAGATTGAGTAAAGTCATGAATAGATTGGTCTCTGCAAACCAAACTGCTTTTATCAAAGGAAGAAGTATCTCCGAAGGCATTCTCATCACTAACGAAGTGGCAGATAGTATCTTAAAAAATTCATGCAGAGGAGTGATACTCAAAATTGATTTTACAAAAGCCTTTGACACAGTGAGCGGGAATTTCCTCTTCAATGCTTTGAAAAGCATGAATTTCAAGGATAAATGGATTAATTGGTTAAAGACAATCTTTGAGTCAGCAAGGCCTTCCATCTTGATCAATGGTTCACCCACCAAAGAATTCAATATGGAGAGAGGCTTGAGACAGGGCGACCCTTTGTCACCACTGTTGTTCAATTTGGTGGGAGAAATGCTCCACAAATTACTTGAGTCAGCCACAAAATCTGGAATCTTTGAAGGCATTAATCTAAACAACAACTACAATATCTCACATTTACAGTTTGCAGATGACACAATTCTCTTCATCAAGGATGATGTTCAATCTATTAGGGGAATTAAAGTCGTTCTGAAAATCTTTGAGATAATGTCTGGGCTACAAATTAATTTCAGCAAAAGCTACGTGTATGGCTCATCAGCAAACCAAGCAAATTTGTAACTATGGGCTAACATCTTAGAATGCAATGTGGGAACCTGGCCACTCAAGTACCTGGGAGCATCAATTGGTAAATCACCAAAAAGAATAGACTTCTGGCTTCCATTAATCCAAAAATTCAACAAGAAATTGCAAGGGTGTAAATCAGCCACGAATATGGCAGGAAGGATAGTCATACTCAAATCTGTGTTGGACAGCATCCCAGTTTATTGTCTAAGTCTATACAAAGTTCCTAGTGAGGTGATTAAAAGAATCGAGAAAATCAGACGAGATTTCCTATGGAACGGATTGCACTCTCATGCAAGGAAAATGCATGGGTTAAGATGGGAAATAATCTGTACAAACAAACAAGAAGGAGGCCTGGGGATCACTTCCTTACTACATAAAAACTTATCTTTATTAACCAAATGGTGGTAGAGACAAAAGACAGAAAAGGATAGTCTCTGGCAACAAATCCTAGAGCAAAAATATGGAGCATGGGAATCACAATTGCTAAGTCAGAATAAACTATCTCCTATGATGGGCAACATAGTTTCAATTGCCAGAAACGCATCACTCAAACTGTTCACTACTCAGGACTTCTACTGGAAAGTGGGAAATGGTGAAGCGACAAAATTCTGGGAGGATCACTGGATCTTGGATGAGCCCTTACGAGACAAGTTCCCAAGACTGTATACGTTAAGCACCTTCAAGAATGCTTCAATTTCTAGGCTCAAAGCAATTTGGTCTTCAGGTCGACAAAACGATGATCCCAGGATTTGGAGACGGCCTTTAAGGGGATGGGAAATTGAAGAAGGAAATAAGATCTTTGATTTAATAGCAAACTTTCATCCTTCTACCAGGAAGGATCAAATCCTTTGGAAGGCTAACATGGGTCAGTACAAAGCTAGCTTGGGTAACAAGATTCTCTCAGCCCCTACAATCACGAGCGGAAACTGGTCATGGATTTGGAAATGCAAAGTTCCACCTTCAATAAAAATCTTCTTGTGGAAAATCAAACACAAAATCTTACCAACCAAGTGCTTCTTGTCTCGTAGAGGTATGTCAATCAGCCAAATATGCAGTTGGTGCAATGGTACAATTGAAAACATTGATCATTTATTTCGTAATTGCCATCTCGCAATTTTAGTTTGGTCAATATTAGAAGAGTGGTTAAACATAAGCCTTGATAGAATTCTACATGAAGATTTTGATCTCGAAAAGCTATTCAAATCAAAAATTGGCAAGGAATGTGATGCCTTCTGGGGGATTTTTGCTTCTGTGTCTTTATGGACAATCTGGAAGACCAGGAATGAATCCACATTTCAGGGTGTCAAAAAAGATCGAGCTAGCATAATATAGTCTTAAAAGTCATGCATACAAATGGTCGAGGAATGCAAGATGGATGTCTTTTCCTTTCCAAGGAATGCATAATATTTGGGAACTCAATCCAGTTGGGTTGCTCAAAATCCAAAGGGTCAACAAAAAGGACAGGTTCCTAAATTGGTTGTTCTCAAGTTACGACTTAGTGGCATTCACAGATGGGTCATGGACTGAACTAACTAACACTTCAACTAGGAGCATTCGCGCTGGGATAGGTGGTCTAATTCTAGATAACCAAAGAGAAACTGTCTTCATCTTTTCTGGTCCATCAAATGCAATCACTCCATTAGAAGCGGAAAAGGAAGCAAGCCTATTCCTACTTAATAACTTCATCTCCTCAAAAAGGGCCAGCAAAGAAAGAATAGTCTTATGCACAGACTGTTATTGGCTCATCAAAGATCTAGAATCTTGGGTTACTCAGCAAAATGCTCTACCAAATCTGCCCCTAAATCTCTCAATCATTAAATGTGACAGAGATGTAGTCAGAGAAGCCGATTTTTTGGCAAAAAATGGTAGTGGCTGATACGGAACGTGATGTGTTTATGATAATATGTAATAATGATAGATATTAATTAAACTCTGAATCTCCAAAGATGGAGAAACAAATCTCAAAAACTCTGAATCTCCGAGGAAGGAGAAACAAAACTCCAACTCTGAATCTCCGAATGGAGAAACAAAACTCAAACTCTGAATTCACTCCTGAATTCGATTCTCAAAGCTAGCAAATTGCCAAAATTTTATTATCAAAATCTTCTCCCCAAAAGATTACAAGATGAGAGTATATATAGGCTAAATAAATAACCTTATCCTGGTTGGAATCCAAAAAGGAATTCAAGAACAGCTAGAATTTAGCTAATACCTGAACCCAACTAGGAAACCATTAAAATCCTGGTCTAACTTGAAATATAAAATCCTAAGTGCTTAAAACAAGAAAAACCCCTTTCAAGTGAAAGGTAAAAACTTGCAAGCCAAATATCTACTTTCTCAATAAAGTCCATAACAATTGGACTAATTATTAATAAACTAGATAATTAGAACTCATTTAACTAATACCTATAATATATTTTCTGAATACTAGATATAAATAAAGTGTATAAAAACTATATTTTACTTCCACTTCTATTCCTCATCATTCTCCCTTTGTTGGAAAAAACTCGCCCACGAGTTTTGTAGAACGCAATGATCATGCACGACTTAGAAGGATCCAAAAAAAAAAATTCGCACATCTTCAAGAACGACGGAGGTGCAAAGAACTGTGAAAACATGCTTTTAGGTGAAGGCATCTTAATCAAGGATTCTGGAATTATAAAGTCAATATGTTCGACCTCAATGATATCATTAATTTGTTTTTCTTGAACAAAGAGAACTTTCTCCACATTAGATTCTTCAACTTTATCAACATCAAGAACCCCTCTACTCTCATGCACTGCACAACTTAAAGATTGTGGGATGATCACATTATCGTTATCTGATTGATTTTTCACATGTGTATCTTCAACTTGAACAATATCCCTTTCAACTTCATCTCTCTTGACTACTTTATCTTGTGTGCATTCCTTTGGACCAAAGCGATTATTCAATTGCCTTTTCATCTCAGTCCAAGTTTTGATTCTAGGACCCTCTTCCATCATGAGCTTCAACTTCAGTTTGTCAAACCAAATAGATGCATATCTTGTTAGCTTCATGTTTGCAATTTTATAAGACTTTTGATCATCGTACCCTTTGTCATCAAAAAAAAATTCCATATGATCCACCCATTCTAAGAAATCCTCGGAATCACCTGCTCCACTAAATTCTGGTACATCCCACTTCAAACATGTATCATCGTAATCATTATTAGTGGGTGGAGGGTTTCTTATAATGCCTTCGCGAAGAGGTGTATTTTCAACCGTAGCAATAACCCCCTCAATCCTCTCGTTTGTAGCTCGTAAACTTGCCTGCAGTTCTTTTGTACTTTTTGTAAATCGCTCTGCCACATAAGCAAGTTGCTCAATAATATTTTTAAGAGGTAACTTCAAGAAATCTTCATCTGATCCTTCAAGTTTTAAATCTTCTTCCCTTGCCATTAACGTGCAACCATACAAACCCAAGAATTAATATACCAAATTCAAATATTTGACGTCGATGAACAGTACCGTGAACAATGTCGATGAACAGTAACTTTTTTTTTTTTTTGCGAAAACCCTAGATCTCCCAGCAATTAAGAAATTGATGGAGAAACCTTGGCTCTTGATACCAAATTGATACGGAACGTGATGTGTTTATGATAATATGTAATAATGATAGATATTAATTAAACTCTGAATCTCCAAAGATGGAGAAACAAATCTCAAAACTCTGAATCTCCGAGGAAGGAGAAACAAAACTCCAACTCTGAATCTCCGAATGGAGAAACAAAACTCAAACTCTGAATTCACTCCTGAATTCGATTCTCAAAGCTAGCAAATAGCCAAAATTTTATTATCAAAATCTTCTTCCCAAAAGATTACAAGATGAGAGTATATATAGGCTAAATAAATAACCTTATCCTGGTTGGAATCCAAAAAGGAATTCAAGAACAGCTAGAATTTAGCTAATACCTGAACCCAACTAGGAAACCATTAAAATCCTGGTCTAAATTGAAATATAAAATCCTAAGTGCTTAAAACAAGAAAAACCATTTCAAGTGAAAGGTAAAAACTTGCAAGCCAAATATCTACTTTCTCAATAAAGTCCATAACAATTGGACTAATTATTAATAAACTAGATAATTAGAACTCATTTAACTAATACCTATAATATATTTTCTGAATACTAGATATAAATAAAGTGTATAAAAATTCTATTTTACTTCCACTTGTATTCCTCATCAGTGGCTTGCACAAAACTATCTCAGCATGGATTTAAATTTGAATTTTGGGAGAGAAATGAAGCCTTCGATCGTCATTTTAGACTTCAGTTCACTCTCTCTTTTAGCAGTAATAACTACTCCCTCCGTCTCTAAATACTTTTCCCATTTGAGTTGGACACGTTTGCCAACGCACACTTTTGATCGTTAATATCTTCAATTTTGTATTAGTATTAAATATAAAAACTTCACTGTATTAAAATACTTATAAATACGAATCCAACAAGATCACTCATGACTATATTTGGTCTTATAGATTAGACGTAAATTAGTAATTTGTCTCATGTTATGAACAGTCCCGACATATCAAATGAGAGTAACATTATGAGACGGAGGGAGTAGTAGGCTAGTAGCTATCTATGTTTTTTCTTTCGTACGCTGTTTAAATTTTCCCCTGCATGCAACTCTGCACAGGTTCTTATGCAAGCCTTTGGCTAGCCTTATCTAATATATCGACAGTTCAAAAAAAAAAAGGATGTAGAAGTAGTAAATAGGATATGATATTGAAGAACGCAGAGCAAAGAATACATAATTTGAACCATCCAGTGGAAAATTAGAGACGGTGTCGTTCAGAGGATGAAAACATGAGACAAATAATTTGAACACTAAATATATGGACGATTCAGTTCATTTAGTATGGTTCTGCCATTAACAAATGACCCCTTACATTTTATACTACCTGTCAAAAAAAAAGTATTACTACGCTATTCGACTCTCAATTCGGAATCTACATATACGGACACAAGAGGCCGTGCCATGAATAATGATGCCAATGAGGTAATTTATATTCTTAAAATACATTAACGTTAAATCTTTAGAGAACAACAGCAATAAATAAGCTAGTGATACTTTGGACTATTGAACTCTATTTTCATGAAATAAACATTTACGTTAAATTCTTAGAAAACAATAGTAGTGAGTGTTTTTACTTAATGAAATAGTAATAATAACATTGTTTATTTGAATAGTAATACCTAAAACAGTAGCGATAATGTAAACATTTGAATTTAGGAAAGTGGACATCATTGTTAGGAGATATTTGGTTGGGGGTAATAAACAAAAGAAAAGGAAAGGGAAACAAATGTTCTCATTTTCTATGTTTGTGTTTGGTTTATTAAATTGTCATTCCTTTGACCTCTTTTAGTTTTAGATTTCTCCAATATTTATCAACACCCATTCCCACGTTCTACTAGGTATTTCCTTTCCCTTTATTTATTTCTTTTTTTATTTTCACTTAAAATTTATATTAAATCATAATAAAATATATTTACATGTAAATCACTTTTAAAAATTTAAAAATAATTTATAATTTAATTTTTATAAATTAAAAATAATTTTGATAAAATTTTTCATTACATTTCTGGATCGAAACCAAATATGTAAATCAGTTCAGGATCCTTTCCTTTTTTCTTATTTTTTTTATCTAAATTCCATTCCGTTTTTCCGACACGAACCAAACAACCCCTCAATGTAACCTTAATCTCATTTGCTAGTATTATAATTACCTCACTTTAAATGTTAGTAAAAACTTAGCTCCGCAAACTATTTTTAAAATAAAATTTAATATTTAAACTTCTATTTTAAAAAAATTCAAAATATAATATGTGAAACTATCATTTTTATACAACTTAAAATCTTTACTACAATATAATAGCCGAAACAATAAAATTTTAGTACTCTATTTGTTGATGCTTCATATTTTTACTTAATTACCATGTTAGGTCAAATACACAATAAGCAATCAAATACTGTATGAGTAACTTAATAAGAACACACTGTTTAACAATTAAAAACTGTTTGGAATTAACAATTCCTCTCTCAGTGATGTAAATATCACAGAGAGCTGCTTAGGTTACAATCAATGAATTTCTCAATGTTCGATTACCCTTCTAGGGTTAACCTAACTGTATTTATAGAACATACAGCTTCGTACAATCAGTAACTGATTCTCCTATAATCAAGCTATACAATTGATATCAATCACGATTGCTCCAGTCTTCCAAGTCAACTCAATCTCTTTGACAGCTTTCCAATCTTCAAAGATATTGCTTCCATATTTATCTTGCATCAACCTTTAAACACTGTTGACTCTTCAGACAATACCGCTACAGAGTTTAACAACCTCTGTTGCGCTTCCAGTCAGTGTTTAACTAAACTCTGACTGCTTCCAGCTAAACTCTGTTTTGTCACTATAGCTTCCAAACACTGTTCTCATCAATCATTTCTAACAATCTCCCCCAACTTGTCCATTAGCAAAAATGTACAAGTTTACAGTAAATGATGATGTCAAAACAAATACAAAGTTTACAGTGTTTAATCATACAAACAGAGTTTAAGCTATTACTTAACAAATTCTACAGAAAATAAGAAAAATTCTTACAGACTTTAATTTCTAATCTCTTGAAGATCAGGCATTGTTCTGAGATAGTCTATAAGCAACCTTCTTTCAGCATTTTCAAGCTCTATCTGCATAGCTTCCTTGATTTCTCTCAACTGAGGATCATTCTCATCAGTTTGATAGATAGCAGCTCTAAGATCATAGATTTTGTTTCTTCTCATTTCATTTCCCAGCCTTATGTACTTCACTTCTTCAGACTTTACATTGAAATCCAGAACAGTAACTCCAAGATCAGTCTTCAGTTTTGTAGTCCCTTTCTCCATTTCTATCAGATTTCCATTCCAATCTCTGTATTTAGGAACATACTTGCTGTTGAATTTCATTTGCCTTCTTGCAAGGTTTTGAATCATTCTTTGTCTAAGCACATTTGCAACTGACTGAGCTCTTTGATTTCTCACTCTGAAAATATACAGAACATATTCAAGTTCTTCCCAGTATTTTAATTCGATATCCTTTTCAGAAACTTTAAATACTGTTCCATCAGCCATGAAATATAGCAAGAAATCCTTCTCTAGCCCTTTCTGATATACAAGCTGTACTGATTCCAGTTTGTCTAAACTCTCTTGAGTGACACCACGACCTGGAACAGACAGTGAAGAAGGATCTCTAGGACCAACATATTGCCTTTTATCTCTGTGTGAGCCTATGCCTTCTTTGTTGTATCCAACTTTACCAGATAAAGCTCTATCATCAGTAAAATCCATTGGAATTGTAGCTTCTAGTCTTGAGTCATGAGGAGCACCTTTCTTAAATGTTGATTTCAACTGAGAAGACAATAATGGTGTGGTCATAACTTGTTCAGCAACAGAGGTTGTGTCTTCATTTTTCTGTACAACATGTGTATCAACAGAGGTTGTAACAATACTTTTCAGCTTTTGCTTAGCTTCTGCATCTGTTGGTTTTCTAAATACTTGCATTCTTTGATTTGTACCAACTGGTTCTTTGATTTGAATGCCTTTAAGAACAGGCTTTGCAGCTTTAGCAACTTTCACATTCTTCTTTGCTTTTTCAGACTTTAGAGCTTTCAAATGCTTTTCTTGTAAACTCTTCTCTTCAGCTTCAGCATCTTCTAAAGTAACTCCTTCTGCATTCTCTTCCATGAAAAGCTTAACAGCTAACTCCTCATCAGTCTTTGGATTTGATATTAATTCCAAACTCTTGGTCTTTGAAGTACCTTGAGTTTCAGTGTTTATTCCAACAGACTGTGATTTAAAAGATTTGCCAGATCTCAGAGTTTGCCTTTCAGAGTTTAAGATCTTACTCTTATCACTTTCCCCTCCATCTCCAGCATCATCCTTTTGAGTCAGAGTTTGAGAAACTTTGCATTTAGACTTAGCAACTCTCTCCCCCTTTTTGACATCATCAGGAATGAGTATTGATGTAATGAGCTCCAAAGAGTTAGCAATAGAATCCACCTTAGAAAACAAAGCAGTTTGATTTTCTTCAACTTTTCCTAGCCTGGCAAAGAGAGTGTCTTGAACTTTAGACAGCTGGACAGCTTTTATTTTGGACTCTCTTTCCATCTTCAATTCTCTTGACTGTATCTCAGTCTTTAAAGAAGCAATCTCTTGTTTTGTTTCAGCAAAATTTCCTTCTAGAGTCTTGACTTGTACCACAGTTGCCTTTAAACAGGATAAGATTTCTGGATTTGAAATTTGCTTTGCAGTTTGCTTAACAAACTCAGCTGCTCTCCCTTTTGGAAAAATACAGTCTTGTTTATACCAATTTTCAGCAGATTTAGCAAGATGCTCTACTTCAACTGCATGAGATGGACAAGGCTGATCAAAAGGTGTATGCTTATTATCTGTCTGTGCTGGTGCACTCACAAAAGAATCAGAGTTTGCACTACTGTCAGATTCATCTTCAGCACTTGCATCTTGAGCTTGATCACCTTTTAAAGAACCACTGTGCTGAGCAGTGTCAGTCACAGTTTCTTCAACAACTTCTGCAACCTTTTCAATAGTCACCTCATGTTGCACAGGCTCTGCAACAGAGTTTGCCTTTGTAGCTTCAACAGGTATGGATTCAGAAATTATCTTAGTTGCCTGATCAACTTCATCACCTTTGTCTGCAATAGGAGAAGCAGTAGATACCAGCTCTGTGTGTGATGCTGCAGCTTCAGGAACATTTACTGCAGGCTCATCAGCTACACCAGGAGCTTCAACATGATCAACAGCTGAGATAGGATCAAGAATTGAATCAAGAACATCATGCACTGGCGAAAAACCATCTCTGTGATCCTCTTCTACAGGCATTTTATCCTCTGTAGATATTTCAACATTAACAGTATCCTCTGCAGGCATTTCAACCTTTGCAGGTATTTCAACTTTAACAGTATCCTCTGCAGGCATTTCAACCTCTGCAGGTATTTCAACTTTGTCAGCCACAATATCCTCTGCAGGCATTTCAACATTAACAGTATCCTCTGCAGGCATTTCAACCTCTGCAGGTATTTCAACATTCACTGTAACCTCAACAGTAGGTGTTTGCTGTGAAACCACCTCTGGAGCTTCAACAACATTCTCTTCATCTGAATCAGAAAGAATTAATCTCCTCTTCTTGATTGGAGGCACTACAATCTCCTCTTCATCTTCACTTGAGCTCTCTCTTGGTGGTGAAAGTGAAGGTCTGTTTGCCTTTTGTTTCTTCCTTCTTGTATAAACAGCTCCAGGTAGTGTCTGTTTAGCCTTTGAGTGTTTAGTGTTTTGGGCAGTGTGTTTCTTTCTTTTTGGCTTGGTTTTGGGTTTTTCAGTAGGTGCTGGCTCAGAGTTTAAAGATTCAGTGTTTAAGGTTTCAGTATTTAAGGTTTCAGTGTTTAATGGTGGAGAGTTTATGGGTGAAGAGTTTAAGGTTTCTGGTTGTGGTTGATGAGATGTAGTAGGTACAGTGGTTGTGGGTGTTGTGGGTGTTGGTTCAGAGTTTATGGTGTCTATTGGTTCAGACATTTGTTGTGGTGATTGATGGTCTTGTGGTTGGTTTACATAGTTCTGTAAGGCTAAAGGCATAAACATATCTGGTATTTGCTGTTTAGTAACATCTTTGTTTGTCAAATCAGAAAACATTCTTTTAGCAACTTGAAAAGGCTGAATCACATCAGCTTCATCAATTGGAATGTTAGGCACACAGGCAGTAAATAGCAATTGACAAAAACGAGCAAAATAGACAGTAGTAGTCTCAGACAAACGTTCTCCCAAGTTCATTAGCACTAGTCTACCAAAATCAAAATTACCTCCATATAATAGAGCATGACCAATTTGGAGAGTGTCAAGAGGAAGTGCATCCCAGTTTGTTGTCTTCTTTCCAAAAGCTCTTGTGATGCAATCGAAAAAGAAACTCCATTCCTTTCTCAAACTTGGCCGTCTCAAAGACCCTATCTTATTCAAGTTTCCTGCACATCCAATTTGCTCCAACATTGTCCTCAAGCGATCATGACCAACAACACTGTAAGAAGTGTGTGTCTCAAAATCCAGAGCATCCCTAACCGTAGTTGGAGTAATGATATACTCTGATTCATCATGAGTGAAAGTAATTGTAGGAGTGCCAGACTCTTCTCCATCATCATATACAGAGTTTGTCCAGAAAGCAGCAATTTGTGATGCAGATAATGTTGGTGGTGCAGTTAAAGCCTTCCCTATTTCAGAATCTTTCAAGAAATTTTGGAACAAATGAAACGCCTCTGGAGCATTTGCATTCTCCAGTGGTGCCGCATAGTTGCTAGGAAGAAAAACTAACCCTGCTGCATCAAACGCTTTAGTTGCCATTAGTAAGATACAATACGAAGAGATTTAGAAAGAAGATGTACGGTAAGTGTTTACCAAAATGTGAAGAAGAGTATATGAGAATTTTGAAAGTGAATGATTATGCAAGTAACTGTGAGTGAGTGAATGTGAATCGATATGGAGTGAGAGACTAAAGACGATTAGAGTAAAATTAAAACTCAATCGTTTATTTAGTAAAAGCGCGCAACTGTTGTAGAGTAATGTGTGAGTAGGACACTATCATGGGACACGTGTCAAACAACCAATGGATCACTTAATAATTACCACTGTCATTCCTATAATCACGACACTTACACTATTTAACAGTTGTCAACTACCTCAATTACTCCAAAATAGTCAAATCACCTAAATGAAACTGTACCTTAGAGTACTTAACACAACTCAACAGTGTTTATCAATTTTCCAACTTTATCACTAAAACCCTTTCAAAAAATTGCACAGTTGTGAGTATCAGTGTGTGTGAAGCAGAGTTTACTAAAATCAATTTTTAGAGCATTTAATATTTCATAAAATCCATAACAAAAATCAATAAACACTGAATGCACAAACTCTCATATTAAACACTGATTGTTTGATGAATGCTAAACTCTGTAGTTACTGTAATACAGAAATCTGAAAACTTCTATTCCCTTTGATGTCCATGATTATCCAAGTAAGCACACAGTCTTTGAAGACAAAAAGATCAAGAGATAGAAATCATAGCATCATTCAGTGAATAACAGTCATGAACTGAATAATCTCACAAACTCTCAAACACACAAGTTTTTAGGTGAAGTGTTTACACTCACATTCAATCAGAAATAACAGAGTCTACCATATGCTTGAATGTCCACCAATTCTACACTACTTTGAATACATGTATGCACAAATCAAAAGGACTTTATTCAAGGTTGTAGTGAGATAAGATCAAACAGATGAAAAAGATGTTTCATTCAAGAGTGAATATCAAGCTGAACATTTTAATAGACCAAAGTGTTCAGTCACACTGTTAGTACATATTTGTACAAGATCAGTATATATGCTTTTTTATTTTTTTATTTTTTTATTTTTTTATTTTATTTTTTTTTTATTTAGCATATATACTGAATAAACTTTTCTTTTCTTTGAGAGACACTCATCTGCTTGAGAAAAAAAAATATAACTGCTCTTTACACTTCAGAATATAAGAAAAATGAGCAGTTAATAAGGCTCAAGGAGGTTTACTAAGGATGGAAATTATGAACAGTGTTTATACAGTGTTTGAACAAAGTTCAAAAGAATTTTGAACAGTGTTTGAAGAAATGGTGAATCCTATTGCCTTTATCATTTTCATGCACACACATATCATGTAGTCTCAAAATGGTTTAATACAAGTTCTAGAGAAACATACTTCCTGATGAATATCACACAACAATAAATACTGATTGATAGAAAATGTATCAATCACTGATTTGGCTCAAACTCTCACAGGGTGTAGACATGAATCTGAACTCACCAAACTAATCAATGACACATCTCAAGTTTTATGGTTTTCACAAGTACAAACAAGGAATCATCAAGAACCATACCTTTGGAAACAGAATGTCACTAATCAGAGTTTAGAGTTCATCAATAACCAAAATTATTTATGAGAGGTAATACACACAATATTCATAGACTCAGAGTTTAGGACTGAATAAACTAAGAGATGCTATAAATATGAAACAGTATCATGCTGTGTTGATTTACTGCACAAAGTCTGATTAGATTACAGTGACTCAGAAAGAATCATGATTTATTTACTGAGAATCATGCTTCATACATTTTTCTTCATTGGTGTTTTCATTCAGACAAAAATCAATTCTGAATTCACTGAGTGTATCCAACATATTAACAGTGTTTAACAGACAGACATGCTGACAGAGTTTAACAAGTTTTAAACATTAGCAAGCAGAACAGAGTTTAATACTAAGGTTCACATAGCACTTAACAATTTGCAGAAACATGAGCAATATATTTTAGAGATTAGTTTTTGAGTCTAACCAACATCTCTAGTCAAAACTAGAGACCATTCCTAGTTCATTGACCAGTCTTGTAAATGTAGCTTCACTCAATGGCTTGGTGAAGATATCTGCAAGTTGTTGTTCTGTAGACACAAAGTGAAGCTCAATGTTGCCTTCCTCTACATGCTCTCTGATGAAGTGATACCTTATGCTGATGTGCTTTGTCATTGAATGTTGCACTGGATTACCTGTCATTGCAATAGCACTTTGATTATCACAGTAAATAGGTATCTTGGTATACCTTAATCCATAATCCAGCAGTTGATTCTTCATCCATAAAATCTGTGCACAGCATCTACCAGCAGCAATATACTCTGCTTCAGCTGTAGATGTAGATATTGACTTCTGTTTCTTGCTGTACCAGGAAACAAGTCTGTCACCCAGAAATTGACAACTTCCACTGGTGCTTTTTCTGTCTATCTTACATCCAGCAAAGTCTGCATCAGAGTAACCAAGAAGTTTAAACTCTGATTCTCTTGGATACCACAGCCCCAAAGTTATAGTGCCCTTGAGGTACTTAAATATCCTCTTTACTGCTGTTAAATGTGGTTCTCTTGGATCTGCCTGGAACCTTGCACACAAACAAGTTGCATACATGATATCAGGTCTGCTAGCTGTCAAATAGAGTAGAGAACCAATCATTCCTCTGTAACTTGTCATATCTACTGATGACCCTGCCTCTTTGTCCAATTTTGTTGCAGTTGCCATGGGAGTTGTTGCAGATGAACAATCAAGCATACCAAATTTCTTGAGAAGGTTTCTGGTATATTTTGCTTGATTTATAAAAATTCCATCATCTGTTTGCTTCACCTGTAGGCCTAGAAAATAACTAAGCTCTCCCATCATACTCATTTGATATCTTGACTGCATGAGTTTGGCAAACTTCTTACAGAGTTTATCATTAGTAGATCCAAAAATGATGTCATCTACATATATCTGAACTAAAAGCAAGTCACTACCAGTTTGGAAGTAAAACAGAGTTTTGTCAATAGTACCTCTGTGAAATCCACTTTCTAGTAGAAATTTGGCAAGGGTTTCATACCATGCCCTTGGTGCCTGCTTAAGTCCATAGAGTGCCTTGTCTAATCTGTAGACATAGTCTGGATATTTTGGATCTACAAAACCTGGTGGTTGTTCCACAAACACTTCTTCTTCAAGTTTTCCATTCAAAAATGCACTTTTTACATCCATCTGAAACACTTTGAATTTCATGTGAGAGGCATATGGAAGAAAGATTCTGATTGCCTCCAATCTTGCCACTGGAGCAAATGTTTCATCATAGTCTATTCCTTCTTGTTGTGAGTAGCCTTTTGCAACCAGTCTTGCCTTGTTCCTTGTGATAACACCCTCACTGTCAGTTTTATTCCTGAAAACCCATTTAGTACCAACAATGGATCTGTTCTTGGGCCTTGGTACAAGTGTCCACACTTCATTTCTTTCAAATTCATTTAGCTCTTCTTGCATTGCTGTTATCCAGTCAGCATCTTTAAGAGCTTCTTCCGCTTTCTTTGGCTCAGTTTGTGACAAGAATGCATGAAACAGACATTCATTTGTTGTTGCACTTCTTGTCCTTACTTTTGCATCAGGATCACCAATAATCAAATCAGGTGTGTGAGATTTAGTCCATTTTCTTGCAGAAGGAAGATTGCTTCTGTCATCATGTGATCCTCCCCCTTGATCCATGCTCTCCTGATTTTCTTGGTGCCGTTCTTCATTTTCTGATGCTCCCCCTGAATGTGACTTCTCAGAATTATCAACAGAGTTTGAATCAACAGAGTTTGATTCAGAATCATCAACTGAGTCACTTTCAGTGTTTAAATTATCACTTTGATGTGATTCTTCATGCTCCCCCTCAACTGGTTCTTCCCTTGTTTCTGATTGAAGAGTTTCTTCAGTATTTACCAGTAGAGGTTCAGAGTTTAGATCAACAGAGTTTGTCAAATCAGTCTGATCAGAGTTTACTTTTTCAGAGAATAAATCTTGATTTTCAAAGTGTAGTTGATCATGTTCATTTACTTCTTCAAGTCCAGTTATTTTCTTGTCATCAAATGACACATGAATTGATTCCATGATCACTCTGGTTCTCATATTATAAACTCTGAATGCCTTAGTTGACAGTGGATAGCCAACAAAAATTCCTTCATCTGCCTTTAGGTCAAATTTGGTAAACTGTTCAGGATGAGTCTTCAACACAAAGCATTTGCATCCAAAAATATGAAAATATTTTAGATTTGGCTTCTTCTTCTTCACCATTTCATATGGTGTTTTACCATGCTTGTTGATCAGTGTTGCATTTTGAGTAAAACAAGCAGTTTGAACTGCTTCTGCCCAGAAATATGTTGGCAACTTTGCTTCATCTAGCATGGTTCTGGCAGCTTCTATCAAGGTTCTGTTCTTCCTCTCCACTACACCATTTTGTTGTGGAGTGCCAGGTGCAGAAAACTCTTGTTTTATCCCTTTACTCTTGCAAAATTCTTCTATTGATGAATTCCTGAACTCAGTTCCATTGTCACTTCTGATTATCTTCACTTGATTTTCTGACCCTTTTTTCAGTTGTAATATATGTTCTGTCAGTGTTAATGCAGTTTCATCCTTCTTTGCAAGAAAATATACCCATATGTACCTGGTATATTCATCAACAATGACTAGAGCATATTTCTTCTTTCCAAGAGACATCACATTCACTGGACCAAAAAGATCAACATGTAGTAGATGATAAGGATCAACAATTGAAGACTCAGATTTGCTTTTGAAGGAGGCTTTTCTCTGTTTAGCCTTTTGACAAGAATCACACAGTCCTTCTACATTCAACAAGGACTTTGGTAAACCTCTCACAAGATCATTCTTTATTAGCTCATTGATGTTGTTCAGGTTCAAATGAGAGAGTTTCTTGTGCCACTTCCAACTCTCCTCACTGGACATTCTTGTTGACAGACACACTGCTTTCCCATCAGAGTTTGTTGACAATTTAATTTCATATATGTTATTGTGTCTGTTTCCAACTAGAGCAACTTTCCCTGTAGATTTGCTGATCACTTGACAATATTCAGGTTAAAAATCTACATGATATCCTCTGTCACATATTTGACTCACAGAGAGCAGATCATGCTTGAGTCCTGGAACCAGAGCTACATTTGTGATGATGACATTTCCAAGATTAATATTGCCATATCCCAGTGTATGTCCTATGTTGCCATCTCCATAGGAAACTTCTGGGCCAGCCTTCTCCTCAAACTCTGATAGCAGGGCTTTATTTCCTGTCATGTGTCCTGAACATCCACTGTCCACGACTAGGGTACTAACCCTGTTGCCCTGCAATCACAAACAATCACTGATTATTAGTTTTAAGGATCCAGACTTGCTTGGATCCTTTGGCTTTCTTAATTCTGTTAGCTTTTGCAGCGGAATTCACATTATCAGAGTTTAAGCTAACTTTTTCAGAGTTTACATTTGCAGAGTTTACTTTAACCCATTTCAAATTTGGTTTGGGTTCATAGTAATTATAGTAAATAGCATGATAATCTCTGCAAGTGTAAATAGAATGCCATGTACTTCCACAGTGTTTACATAAAGTCTGTGGTCTTGTTCTCACATAATCACTCTTCACTGCAGTTTTAGAGGGTAAAGAATTAATGTTCTTATTCTTACTGCAGAAACTAGCAAGATGATTAGTGCTACCACAATTAAAGCATGTTTTTCTAGGAGCTAATAAAGCAAGCATTGGCTTAATTCCTGATGTTATGCCTACCTTTCCATTTTTGTTTTTCTTAGGCAATCTCTGTTTGTTGACAGATTTTATCTCCTTAAGCTTATGCTTGAGTTGTTTATCTGTCATTAACCCAATGTTAGCCTCTTTAACAAAAGTTTTAGCATATGACTCTTTAACAGCCTTTTTCTGTGCTTCAGTCTTAGGTCCACCTGTTCCCATGACATTACCTTCAGATGAACGATGTGGTCTAACTTTTACCTGATTTTCAAATCTAAGTTCATCTCCCTCAGAGTAACCTAGACCTACTGTATCTGACTGAAACACTTCTTGAGTGTCTTTACCAGAGTGTGTCCAAGTTTTAATGATGTGTTTAGTATCCTTCAATTCAGATTCTAGTTGCTTATACTTACCTAGCAACTCCTGTTCAATAAACACTGCATCATCTCTCTCTTTTTGAATTTTATTCATGTTCTCTAGCTGTTCCTCAACAAGTTTATTTCTTTCTTTGAGTTGAGAGCACTCAGACTTTATCCTCTCATTTTCTAAAGTCTGATCCCTATAACTGATATGCAATGCTTTAAGATAGATTCTCAATTCAGTTATATTATCAGTGTTATAAGCATAGGTAGTTGGGGGTACCTTAAGATCATCATTTTCAGTCTGAGTAGTAGCCATGAGAGCATAGTTGACTTCCTCATCTGAATCTGAAGTGTCTGCCCAATCTCTGCCTTTGGTGTAGAGTGCCTTCTCAGTTTTACCCTTCTTGCACTCAGGAGCATAGTGACCCATCTCCTTACACTTGTAGCATTGAATTTCAGACTTATCTTTCTTACCAGATTTGAAGTCCTTTCCCTCAGATTTCTTGAAATTCTTCTTGTCAGACTTTGAGTAGTCCCTGGAGAATCTCTTTCCCTTCTTGAAGTTCTTGTATCCCATCTTCTTGAAGGTCTTTACCATCAATGCAGCCATTTGCATCATCTCCTCATCATCTTCAGAATCAGATGATTCATCTGTGTTTGAGTCAACATCAGTGTTTGATGACTCATTCTCTGAATGTATGACTAAGGCTTTCCCTTTTGCCTTTCTCCTTGATGCCTCCTTCTTTGATGGTTTCTCCTCAACTTTAAGAGCAACAGACTTTGACTTTCTACTAGATCTTTTGTTTCTCTGCTCCAATTCCAATTCATGAGTTTTGAGCAGCCCATAAATTTCATCAATCTCTGTTTCACCAAGTTCATAATTATCTCTTATAGTGGTTTTCACATCCCACTTTTCAGGTAGAGAAAGAAGAAACTTGAGATTTGAGTCTTCTAAATCATACTCTTTGTTAACCAATGACAAATCATTGAGCAGTTTACAGAATCTGTCAAATGTTTCTGTCATGGTTTCATCAGACTTTGCCTCAAAGTGCTCATACTCCTGAGTGAGTATATTTCTTCTGTTTTTCTTGATTGCAGGAGTTCCTTGACACCTAACCTCAAGTGCATCCCATATTTCCTTTGCAGTTGTGCAATTAATCACTTTATTAGACATAACATTGTCTAATGCACTGTGAAGTAAATGTCTCACTTTTGCATCCTTTGCAATAGATGAAAGATCCTCAGCAGTTAGATCTTTCTTTTCTTTTGGAATGACCTTTGATTCCTCACCAGCAGCAGCAGCAGTTAACTTTGTAGGTTTGTGAGGACCTTCATAAATTCTATCAAGGTATTCTGGATCTGTGGCTTCCAGAAACATGGTCATTTTTACCTTCCAGATTGCATACTCTGATGGCCTAAGTATTGGAACCCTTATTGTTTCATACCTACTAACAGTAGTAGGGGTTTTCTCAGTTGGTGGAGGTATCTCTGCCATTGATTACTATTGTGTTTGGATCTTTAACTGTAATAAAGTAACAGATTAGGCTCTTATACCACTTGTTAGGTCAAATACACAATAAGCAATCAAATACTGTATGAGTAACTTAATAAGAACACACTGTTTAACAATTAAAAACTGTTTGGAATTAACAATTCCTCTCTCAGTGATGTAAATATCACAGAGAGCTGCTTAGGTTACAATCAATGAATTTCTCAATGTTCGATTACCCTTCTAGGGTTAACCTAACTGTATTTATAGAACATACAGCTTCGTACAATCAGTAACTGATTCTCCTATAATCAAGCTATACAATTGATATCAATCACGATTGCTCCAGTCTTCCAAGTCAACTCAATCTCTTTGACAGCTTTCCAATCTTCAAAGATATTGCTTCCATATTTATCTTGCATCAACCTTTAAACACTGTTGACTCTTCAGACAATACCGCTACAGAGTTTAACAACCTCTGTTGCGCTTCCAGTCAGTGTTTAACTAAACTCTGACTGCTTCCAGCTAAACTCTGTTTTGTCACTATAGCTTCCAAACACTGTTCTCATCAATCATTTCTAACATACCATTACTTATATCTTAGTATGTTTTTACATAAATACCTTTTTTATATCGATTTATACTATTATATAAAGCCAATATTGAAAGATATGAAAATAATAATAATTATAAATCTATACTAGAGAAAAATGGGTCTGAGGATGTCCTCAGGTAGTTCTCCTGAGATTATAAGACAAATAGTCTATAGAATAAGTGGTCATGTAGGAGCATTTTTGTAATATCAATTTTTTTATCAGTAGATTTACCTAAATACCCTTAAAATTGTATTGGAAAACTTTTAATCTCAGGGTTCTACCTGAGGTCATCCTCAGGCACATGAATCCCATCTATACTATTATATAAAAGCCGAAACATTAAAAGTTTGGTCAGTCGGTCGGTCGGTACGGTACTTGTTGATTTTACTTATTTACCCTTACTCAATTACATATCTACTAACTAATCAATTTGCTTTTTCAGGTTACACATATTATCTTTCCTATTTTTCAAGACTAAGTAATTTCCTTTTTCAGATAAAATACAATATCTTTTATATTTTATCTAACTAATATTTCTCTTTTATGAATCAATTTCCTTTTTCAGGTTAAACATATTACCTTTCTATTTTTCAAAAATTAAATAATTTTCTTTTTCAGGTAAATTAGAATATCTTTTATATTTTATCTAACTAAAATTTCTCCTTTTTAAAAACATTACGAGCAATTTTGTTTAATAAAATAACATAATTAAAACATTACGATCAATTTTGTTTAATAAAATAACATAATTATATTATAATTACTATTAACTAATCAATTACTTTTTTCGGTCAAAACACGTTACCTTTTCTCTTTTGTCTAACTAAAATCTTTATTTTTACAATTATATCATGGAGTTACCTTTTTCAGCCAAAACACGTTACCTTTTTTCTTTCTCTTACTAAAACCTCCTTTTTCCCAATTATATCACGGACGTTTCTATTTAATAAAAATAAAATAATAATATTATAATACCATTAATTAACCGATTACCTTTTCAACTAAAATATTTCATCTTTCATATTTTTTCTAATTAAATTCCCTTTTTTCTAGAAATATAACTGACAACATTAATTTCTCATTTTCTAAAACCTATGAGCAATCTATTTAGTAAAATAACATAATTAAATTATAATTACTATAAATTAATCAATTACCTTTTTCACATAAATCATGTCATCTTCACGTTACCTTTCTATTTTCTCTAACTAAAATCTCTCTTTTTCCAATTATATCACGGACGATTCTATTTAATAAAATAAACTAATAACATTATAATATTATTAATTAACCGATTACCTTTTTCAACTGAAACGTATTATCTTTTCTATATTTTCTAACTAAAATATCTCTTTTAATAGAAATATCACGGACAGTATTAATTTCTCCTTTTCTAAAAACATTATGAGCAATTGTATTTAGTAAAATAAAGTAATTAAATTATAATTACTATAAACTAATCAATTACCTTTTCTGCCTAGAACATATTATCTTTTTAATTTTCTCTAACTAAATCTTCTTTTTTTCTAATCATATCACGGGCATTCTATTTATTAAAATGAAGTAATAATTTAATAATTACTAATAATTAATCGATTACCCTTTTCAACTGAAACCTATCATCTTTTTTATATTTTCAAACTAAAATCCATCCTTTCTGGAAATATCACGGATAACATTTATATAATTATTATCAAATTAATTTAAATTTATGATTTTTTTTATATAATATTAAAAAAAATCCGTGCATACTTATCTTATTTAATTATTAAACTTTTTTACCCTTAATAAGACATGTAGATCTATATTATAAAATAAAATAACGATATTATAGTTCCTAATAACTAATCAAACATTAAAAAATTTTGTACCTGTTTTTTTGTATGTTAACACTTCTCCTTAGTAATAACTAATCAATTACAATTTTCAGCTATTACCTTTTCTAATTTTTCAAACTAAAATATCTTCATTACAAAAATATGATTGTTCTAATTAATGAAATAAACTAAAAATATTGTAATTACTAATAACTAACTGATTACCTTTTCCAGTTTAAATGTAATATCTTTTCTATATTTTCTAACCAAAATATCTCATTTTCTCCTAAATAATAACTAACCAATTACCTTTTTCAGCTATTACCTTTTCTAACTAAAATGTTTTCCTTCCAAAAATATGGTTGTTCTAATTAATGAAACAAACAAATAATATTATAATTACTAATAACTAACTAATTATCTTTTTCAGCTAAAAGCTAATATCTTTTCAATATTTTCTACACGGTTATCCTAATTATTAAAACAAATTATAAAATAACATAATTAATGATAATTATCCAATTGTCTTTTGAATTAAAAGACGTTTAATTTTAACTGATGATATTACCTTTTATCAACATCTAAAATATCGTATCTTTCAATCAGTAATATTTTTTATAATTAAAACACATTAACTTTTAATTTAAAACATAATCTTTCAATAATTAATATATACTCAAAAATATCACACCATATCTTTTAATTAATAACAAAATATAATAGAAATTCGTATGCAATGAATTATGAGCATTAGAGTTTTTGTAAAAAATCAGAATCGTTAGATCTAATTAGTAGATATATTATATGATTATATGATTAAATTAATTTACTAAAACTTCGAGGTTCGGATTCCGTTAAAGACACGTTTATTTTAAATTTTATAAAATAAGATTTAAACCATGCATATCATTAATTGAATTTATATTAAATGAGTTAAATTAAAATGAAATAAATTATTGAAAAAAATGATTGTATAAAAATGTAATTATAAAATAAAATTAAATTTATTACATAATAACAAGAATCCGTGCATCGCACGGGTTATAAGCTAGTATTTCATTATTTGTAATCTATTAATTGTTGTATAATTAATATGCATATTTATATATACATACACATGTACAAACATAAATACATACATATATTAATTTATGTGGATATATAATAATATATTATAATTTTATATACATACATACATACATGCTATATAACATACATACATACATACATCCATCCATCCATACATACATACATACATTTATATTGTATATAATCTATTAATATTTCATTATTTGTAATATATTAATTGTTGTATAATTAATATGCATATTTATACATATATACATATGTACAAACATAAATACATACATATATAAATTTCCGTGGATATGTAATAATATACTATAATATTACATACATACATACATACATACTATATATTTTTGCTTATATATATTAATTTGTAGATAAATCTCAGTTGGCTTAACTCAGATAATGTATAATTATTAATTATAATGTATATTTGTAGATAATTATACATTAATGTATAATTATTAATTATACATGCATACGCACGTACATACATACATACATACATACATACATACATACATACATACATATATACATACAATATAATTATTAATTATACATGCATACGTACATACATACATACATACATGGATGCATACATACATACATATAATATAAACATACATACATACATATAATATATACATACATTTATGTTGTATAATTTATTAATATTTCATTATTTGTAATCTACTAATTGTTGTATATTTAATATGCATATTTATACATACATACACATGTACAAACATAAATACATACATATATAAATTTCTATGGATATATAATAATATACTATAATATTATATACATATATACATACATACTATATAGCATACATACATACATATATACATCTATGTTGTATAATCTATTAATATTTCATTATTTGTAATATATAAATTACTGTATAATTAATATGCATATTTATACATACATACACATGTACAAACAAAAATACATACATATATAAATTTCTGTGGATATATAATAAAATACTATAATATTATATACATACATACATACATACATACATACTATATAACATATAGACATACATACATACATACATACATACATATATATACATACATATATTTATGTTGCATAATATATTAATATTTCATTATTTGTAATCTATTAATTGTTGTATAATTAATATGCATATTTATACATACATACATACACATGTACAAACATAAATACATACATTTATAAATTTCTCTGGATATATAATAATAATATACTATGACATACATACTATATAACATACATACATACATAAATACATAGATACAAACATACATACATACATACATACATACAATATATACATACATTTATGTTGTATAATCTATTAATATTTCATTATTCGTAATATATTAATTGTTGTATAATTATTATGCATATTTATACATACATACACATGTACAAACATAAATACATACATATATAAATTTATGTGGATATATAATAATATACTATAATATTATATACATACATACACACATACTATATAGCATGCATACATACATACATACATACATACATTTATGTTGTATAATCAATTAATGTTTCATTATTTGTAATATATTATTTTATAATTAATATGCATATTTATACATACATACACATGTACAAACATAAATACATACATATAAATTTTTGTGGATATGTAATAATGTACTATAATATTCACTAACATATACCATATCTTATTAATCATTTTAGATCTACTGTAATTATTTACGAATTAAATATTACAAAAAAAAAAGAACCTTCATGCGTATATAAGTATATATAATACAAACTTGTATTAACATTAACTATCGTAAAACTCATCAATCACATCTTTAATACGTAAACACATAAAACAATATAACAAACACACACACATACACACACATATATAGAGCAAAATGGGGGGGGGGGGGGGTTTCCATGAGCAAATTTATTCATATAAAGAGTTATATTTACCCCTACTAATTATATCTATGTTATATTTCCGGAGGCTATTTAGGTATTGTAACACTAACATATTTATTACATAATAATAATTGATATGAACTAATATGTATTTTTTATTATGTAATTAATACTTGTATGTATCTCTGTATCCATCCATGTTAATTCTATATATTTATATTTTGAAGTATGGTTTTGATCTTAACATTAACCAATTTATTACATATCGTTCAAGTTTGCTTTAACAAAACAAAACATAAGTAAAATATAAACATATTTAATTTAACCGGAATTATCATTTGCATGTCACAATCGGGTATTGCATAAATTCTATTTCCTCACAACAATTGCTGCGAAGATATGAACAATCGAAGATATCAACAATCCAATCCCGCGTGATCACGAATAATTCATAAATATTTGTAATTTAGAGCATGCCCGTGCCTTGCACGGGTTACAAAGCTAGTACTAGTTAACTTATACTATATTATAATAACCAAAACATTAAAAAATTTGGTATGTATTTTTTGGTGCTTCGTGCTTTTACTTAATTACCTTACTTATATATTAGTATGTTTTTACCTAAATACTCTTACCTATATTTATCTTTAATATTATTTAAAGCCAAAATATTGAAAAATATAAAAAATAAATTTAATAATAAATAACTAATGAATTTCCTTTTTTTATATAAAAAATGTTACCTATATCCGTATTTGATGAGCACAACTACATTGTTGGCCGTAGATATTGTAAAGATAATTTATAGCAATCATTAAATAATGAAAAATGCTAGAGAATTCAATTTTTTTTTCAAAATTTGTTCCAAATACTTATGTATCATTCGTTTATTTAATAACTTGCCAAATAAAAATATGAGATTACGCGTGTATATATATGTGCATCAAATCAAAAACATGCAATTTGGGACAAATTTTGGTAAAAATTTTGAATTCCCTAGCATTGCTTTTAAAAATTTTGAGAATCCCCTAGCATTTGCCAATGACCTGTTACACAACATATGGTTTTTGCTTCGTTGGATCGTTGATACAACGGCTGGGGTTTAAAAAAAAATACACCATACCGCAGAAACTTTTCGCGGTACGGGGTAATTACAAAAATGCCCCTTGTTTTCACATAAAAAATCTACTGTTCACCGTACCGCGGAAAGTTTCATCAGTACGTGAACAGTGGGGGCATTTTTGTAATTTCTCCGTACCGCGGAAAGTTTCTGCGGTACAGTACATATATTTTTTTAAATCACAACCGTTGGATTAACCATCCAACAATCCAAAAACCATTTCTTATGAAACAGTACTTTGGCAAATGTTTACCAAAGAACGAACCCCTTTTATATATATGTTTATTAACTTGGCATGAAGAATTCTCGACTCCCTTCTTTTTTCTTTGTAATTTACCCGTTTGGGTAATCTTAAAAAAGTGACTTATGACTTAAAGTTGCTTAAAGTCAAAAAGTGATAAGTGAAAATTGTCTGTTTGGGCAATTTTATATTTTTTACAACTTATGAGATATTAAAATTATATAATTGGAAAACAAAATTATAAATTGAAATTTAAATGATAATATTAACTTTTATCAAATAGAGTTACAAAAATAAAATAAGTAATTGAAAAAAATACCTCTTACCAATTTCTGGCTTTAAGCTGTTTTTTTGACTTTAAGTTAACTTTTAACTTATTGCACAAATACGCATTTTTTTAATTTAAAGTCATAAATGACTTTAAGCCACGGGCTTAAAGCCCCGCCAAACAGATCTTCTTTTCCTTAGAACATGCTGGCAGTCTCTCTATCTAAAGTATATGATGAGGACACGTTATGGTGAATTATGCATGGGTGACATGTGTAGAGGTGTGAACCTGAAAAGTAGTCTCATTCTCTAAGGTGAAGCTGAAAAAACGTAGCAAACCAAATAGGGATTGGTCAGGGATAAATATTTGTACAGTAGTAGGGTTTTTGTGTGATAAAAGGGGATCCTATCTCTAAGTATGGCAAAAATTTTCTGTAATACGATTTGGTGCAAAAACACGTCTGTTGGTAATCACAAGCCAAATACATACTAGCCTATAATCTGTGCAAAGCACGGGCTACCATATATTATTATAATGAATTAATATATGAATTATTTGATTTAATCATTTAATATAAAATTTAAATTTATTTTAATAAATATTACTATTAATTTTAAATTTACAAATGTTCCATACTTTTTTTTTGACAAAAGCTGGAGATTTTATTAATTCAAATCCATCTCAATATAATTTTGAATAATAACAGGAACAGACCTCCCGTCAAAACTACGATCAGGGTAATTATATGATTCTCTAGCTAGTTGATGAGCAACCATATTCGCAGATCGTTTAACAAAAAATAAAGAAACTTTGTGAAGTCGTTTCAACATGCTACAACACTCCTCAATAATTCCACCGAAATATGACCTCATTGGAGTATTACTTCGAATGGCTTGAACCGCCACCAAGCAATCTGACTCCAGGACAGTTTGAGGCCACTGCATCCTGTCAATCCAACATAGAGCTTCCTTTATAGCCATTGCCTCCGCTAGAACTGGAGACACCAAGTGTGTGTGGAGTACCGACTTTGCTGTAATAAGAGCACCATCTGATCCTCGAGCTATCAATCCAAAACCAACTGCATTCTGGTCTTCAAAAACAGCTGCATCTACTGACACCTTAACTACATTTGTTGAAGGTCGAACCCAAACGGCAGCACCATCTCCTTCACCAATCGGCTGGAAACTGGGCAATGTTACTCTACTTTGGGCAATATTCCACTATGTAAGGTGTTGCATCGCTTCAGCAACTATTCTGTTAACTCTTGTATACTTCTGGTTCCACACTAAATCATTTCTTGCTCTTCAGATGGTCCAACAAACCATTGCCACTTCAGCACACTTCGAATTGTTTTCTGAATCAAAAATCATCTGTACCCAATTCATGAACTCCATTTGGTCATCCCATTGCTTACCTGGTAGCACCACAAACCAGCACTGTCTTGCAACTGGGCAGTTGACCAAACTATGCATAATGGTTTCAGCTGCAGTCTTACAAACCGGACAATTACTCTGTACAGGCACATGTTTAGTTTGAAGTTGTGACATCGTTGGAAGACACTGAGATAACGCACACCACATTAAGTTGAGAGACTTTGGTGGAGCTTTGATACGCCACAGTTTTTTCCAAACACTGCTATTATCCTCCATGGTCCATTGTCGTTTTTGAAACTATAAATGTTTGTATGCACTCTTGACAGAATACATCCCTGACTCTTCAAACCATCAATAAATCATGTCCGCATTATTAGAGCTGTTCAAATTGGTATTTAGGATACAATCTTGATCCTTCACATTAAAATTTTCATGAACCAAGTTAACATCCCATTGTCTTTGCCCTGCAACAAAAAGAGAATCAACTATTTTTCCTTCCAAAGACTGAGAACTGGACGTGATGAACGGATTAGTATCTTCCATTAACCATGGCTGATTTAGCACCTGAATACTATCTCCCCTCCCTATTCTCCACCTGACACCTTCAAGCAGCAGCTGCTTAGCCTCAACTATGCTTCTCCAAATGAAACTTGGGCTGTTTCCAATCTTAGCCTGAAAGAAATCACCATCTGCAAAATATTTTTCTTTGTGCAACCTCGATACCAGACTGCCAGGATTTATAATAAAACTCCAGCCTTGCTTGCCTAGCATAGCAATATTAAAATCTCGGAAATTCCTGAAGCCCATACCTCCTGCAGATTTATGCTTAACCATACGCTCTCACGACATCTAGCTAATCTTCGAAGTACTAGCTTGAGAAGAGTTCCAACAGAATTTAGAGATGCTTTTTTCAATGTCTCTGGTAATCTCTAAAGGTAATAAAAAGACACTCATGGCATAAGAAGGTAATGCCTGAGCAACTAACTTTACTAGAATCTCCTTTCCCCCACGTGAGATACATTTACCATCCCAAGTTTTTATTCTTGCACTGACTCTCTCCTTTCAATAGCCCAGAATGGTAGATTTATTTCGGCCCAGGATATTGGGCAACCCCAGATACGTGCTATGCTCGTTAGGCTCAGCCATTTGCATTAACCGACAAACTTCATCTTTGTTGTACTGGATCACATTTGCACTGAAGAATATCGAAGATTTTCCTTTATTCACTTTTTGTCCCAAAGCTCGCTCATAGATGTCTAGTAACCCTACTACTTTTCGAGCCTCATCTGTACCAGCCTTGTAGTAAAAATAACTGTCATCACCGAAAAACATGTGTGATATGATTGGTGCTTTCCGACAGATTTTTATCCCTCGAATCCACTGCTTAGCTTCATATTTTCGAATCAAAGAGGAAAGATCTTCAGCACAAATAATGAATAAGTAAGGTGACAAAGGGTCACCTTGTCGAATCCCTCGACTTGGATAAATAGGCCCCATCTCATGCTCTCCATGGACAATAGAATAAGAAACTGTAGTTACACACTGCAGAACTAGATGAACCCACCATTCAGAGAAACCCATTTTCCTCATGATAGCCTTCAAAAAATCTCACTCAACCCTGTCATATGCCTTACTCATGTCGAGTTTTAAAGCCATGTACCCATCCTTACCAATTTTCTTCTTCTTTAAGTAGTGCATTATTTCATAAGAGACCATGATATTGTCAGAGATTAAACGCCCAGGAATAAACGCACTTTGTGACTCAGAAACTACCTTTTCCAACATATTCTTCATCCTGTTAGCCAATATTTTTGTAATCACTTTCATAAGAACATTACATAATGCGATAGGCCTTAATTCACTCACCATTGTAGGATTCTTTTTTTTCGGGATTAGGACAATATTTGTAGCATTTAGGTCTTGCAACACTTCCCCTGTACTGAAGAAATATCTGGTCATTCTCAACATGTCCTCTCCTACTATCTCCCAGTGTTTTTGAAAGAACACCGGAGTCATGCCACCGGGGCCAGGCGCCTTGTCAGGATGCATTTGAAATAAAGCCAATTTAACCTCCTCCTTAGTAACTTCCTGCAACAGCTCCATATTATCAACTTGCGTAATAGACTGAGAAACAGCTTCAATTACCTCCACATGATTCATATTCGCTGCTGTAAACAACTCTGTATAGAACTGAGTGATAAGGTTCTACAAGCCATTCTGCCAATCAACCCATTCTCCAGCTTCATTCTTCAACCTGTGAATCATATTGCTTCGACGTCTAGTATTACAAGCCCCATGGAAGTATCTTGTATTCTTATCTCCTGCTTGCAACCATAATTGTTTAGATCTCTGGCGCCAAAAAATCTCTTTCTGATCGAGAATTAAAAATAATTGCTTTTTTAACTCTTCATACTCAATCACAGACACCTCATCTCTTTTGTTTCGTAGCTGTTTGAGTTTAAACTTACACTCTTTAATTCTTTTACCAAAACAGCCAGTGACTTCTTTCCCCCACAAACTCAGATTGTCACCACAAGTTCTCACCTTCTGCAGTATAGTAGCATCCACCTCTGCTTCCCATGCATCGCTAACAATGTACTTGCATAACGGTTCTGTAAGCCACGCGTTTTCGAATCGAAAACGTTTTTTCCCCACCCTTGTACTGTTACTAGTAGGCATCAGCAGTAAGGGACTATGATCAGATGGAGTACCTTCCAGGTTGTATAATCTCGCCATTGGGAACAAGTCGAACCAGGACTTTATTGCCATTGCTCTATCAAGCCTGATCTCCAACCAAGATGCAGTGCCCCTCCCTTTCTCCCAAGTGTACTGATGGCCATATAACTCCAAGTCATTCAATCCCGTTTCTACCAAGACTTCATTGAATCCATCAAGCAGCCATTGATAAATACAGTGCCCCCCCTTTCTTTTCTGACTGAGAAGTAATATTGTTACAATCCCCGATAACGCACCAAGGCAAGTTAGAATCTCTTGCTAGATTTCTTAACAACTCCCACGTTATTCTTCTTTGACTTCTGTTCGGCTCACCATAAAAACCTGTCAACCGCCAAGGCTGCAAACCTGCTATAGTCACCTTTACATCAATATGGTGTTTTGAAAGATTACGAAGTGTTACCTGGTTTGTTTCCTTCCAAAGTAAAGTTAAACCTCCACTTCGACCATTTGCCTCTACTACAATCATACCCTGAAAACCAAGCCTAGTACGAACCCATTCCATCTTCTCCTTATTACTCCGAGGTTCACACAAAAAAACTATCGTGGGCCTTTCTTGACGAACTACGTCTTGAAGGAACTAAAATTTCCAAGGTGGCCCCATACCTTGGCAGTTCCAGCTTAAACAATTCATGGCTGCTGGCTAGCTTGCAGCGCAAGCTTAGCCAAATCAGTTTTTGAAGAAGTGGAAAAATCCATTTTAGAAATTTCGAGCTCCGTGTCCATTACCTCGTATTTACTTGGGCCTCCCCTCATCCTTTTTCTTTCCATTAACTGTAGCCCATTTAACTCATCCTCATCCGGCCCATACTCCAAATTTGAATTTACATTATCCCTTTGTAAATCCACGCTTTTATTTCCCACATTAAGGAGAGAGTTTTCTGTTACAACTGACTGTATCATTGAGCGAGATTTACTCCCTCGGATAAGCTGATTTCCAGGATTTTTGAATTTGTTTTCCCCTAATTTTTTGCTATCGTTGACTCTCCCCTATCGTTGCTCCCAATCTGTATCGCCATCCTCCCGTAGTCATTTGCTTTTTGCTGGACCTGGAGCCCTTCTCGACGGTGCCCTCAGCCAACTCCCCCATTCCTTGATCTCACTATCAATTTCCCTGTTCAAGAATTTTCTGCAGTACCTCTCTGTATGTGACATGATACCACATGTAAAACAAAAATCTCCCAATCGTTCATACTTACATGTGACGATTACTTCTGTACCATTCCTCTTTAATATCTTCATTTTTACGCTTCAATGGTTTACGAACATCAAGCTTCACCTTAATTCTCATGCACTCACGCCAACTGCTAGTATTGTTTTTATAATCATACTCGAGGAATTCACCGAAAAAATTTCCAAGTTGTTTTCCAACCTCCTCCGTCATAAGCCCTGTTGGTAGATCGAAAATCTGTATCCACATGTTTAAATGCCACAATGGAACCTCTATTGGTTCCTCTCCTTTGGTAACTTCCGCCAAGACAAGCATCGCCCCATCAAACGACCATGGACCACCCCTTAACACCCAATTCATGTCCTCTTTGTGATAGAATTGAAACAAGAAAATGCCTTGTTCAATCTCTTTTATATTTATACCCATTGCAGGATGCCAAATATCCGCCATCTTAGTCTTCATAGCACGAATATTAACATTCCTCTCAGTCAAAAACCTTCCCACCACGCATAGATCATACTTATTAGCTTCTTCTTCCACATCTCCCTCAAAATAAAACACTGCATTTTCTTCCTCCTCTATATCCAAACCTGCTAATTGCTCATTCAAATCATTATAACGAGACATGATTACACAAAAGTTCACACGATTCGATTTCAGAGGAAATTGAACGGAGAGAAAAAAATGAGGCTCACACATGTTATGGAGAGAAAAAAAAAAACAAATGTTCCATACTTAGTTTCATTATATAAATAAATATCATAAATTTTATTTTATTTTTAAAATTATTGTTAAATATCTTAAGAATTCAATAGATATTTTAAAAAATTATTTAGTGTAACCTAAAATCGTAGAAGAATGAATCGTAGGAAGAAGCGTGCGCAGACGATAATTCTAACCGGAATATAATTGAAAACGTTCATAATTCTATAAACCATGTGATTTTTTATTTTTAATAGATTATATATAATTTAACTGAATTTGGAATTTTTAACATGTTTATTAATTTTTTTAAAAATATATTTGTATGCCTTAGTTCGTTGGTTAGTTGGATAACGCCTTCCTAAAATGTTTGTTAACACCTCCCAAAGAATAAAAAACAAATCAAAATATATTTAATTTTAATTAAAAAAAATAAACCACAAGTATCTATTGAATTCTTAAGATATTTAACAATAAATTAAAAAATAACGTTAAATTAATGATATATATTTATGTTATGAAATTAAGTATGGAACATATGTAAATTAAAAATTAAAAATTAAAAATATTAATTGAGATATAATTGAAAACGTTTATAATTCTATAAAACATGTGGGATTTTTTATTGTTAGTAAATTATATATAATTTAACTGAATACATTTTTATATTTTTTTAAAAAAATATTTTTGTGCCTTGGTTCTTTGGTTAGTTGACCCGTGCAAAGCACAGGCTATCATATATTATTATTATGAACTAATATATTAATTATTTGATTTAATATAAAATTTTAATTTATTTTATTATTAATTTTAAATTTACATATGTTCCATACCTTTTTTTTTGACAAAATGCAAGTTCATTCCATTAAATTAAACAAGTCTAGCCGGGACAAACCCCCAACTGACAATGCAATCAGGTTGATAAACAATAAAACGAGCTAAGTAAATAGCCGCATTGTTTCCAGACTGCTTAACAAACTGAATCCATAGATTCTTGAAACTAAAAAAAGTTACAATGGTATCCCGATCAATCTTACTAGCATCAGCCCTAAAATTCGTAGTAGCACAATTGATCCTCACATAAATGCGTACTGAAGCCCAATGTTCCAAACCTTCAACTGAAGTTGGGGAAGCATAAATTCCCGAAACCAGAACAAATTTTAATTGTGAAAGGTGAGCTCTTGTGAATTCCACTACCATTTCAAGAATACTCCAGCTATCTACCTGCCGTAAAACAGCTATAGACCTGCCGATACCCCAGCTATCTACATGCCAAAAATCAGCTATAGACATGCCGCAAGTAGCATCGATGCAAGCTTTCAAGATTTCCCAAAATGCCAAATAAACCAATTTCAGTGGAGAACGCAACCAAACAACCCAAAATAAAACACAACCAAGCAAAAACCCCAAACAATTGGGGACAACAAACAACCCAAAAAGATGGGTACGACAAAAGAGATCTCACCCAAAAAAGGATTGGATCTCGATTTTATTGAAAATCAAGAACTAGAAAGAGATGGAGCAATCGGAATAGGAGCATGGGTGGGGGGAGGGCGGAGAAGATATGAAGAAAGGGACGGAAGAAAAAGAGGGATGAGGGAGGAAAGAGGAGAGAGAAAAGAGGCGGGCGGCGGGGGAGGGGGGAGGGGGGGGAGGGAAGGGGGGCGGTGGCTGAGATCAGTCGACTCTCATGTATGCGTTTATTACTTTATTCAATAGTTTGGTAATCCATATGTTCCATACTTAGTTTCATGACATAAATAAATATCATTAATTTAATGTTAATTTTAAATTTATTGTAAAATATCTTAAGAATGCAATAGATATTTTTCAAAAATTATTTAGTATAACCTAAAATCATAGAAGAAAGAATCGTAGGAAGAATTGTGTGCGGGTGATCATTCAAATCGAGATATAATTGAAAACATTAATAATTCTACAAAACATGTGGTTTTTAATTTTTAATAAATTATATATAATTTAACCGAATCTGGAATTTTTAACACGTTTTTTTTTAGTTTTTAAAAATTTATTTTTGTGTCTTATTGGTAAATAATATCTTAAGAATTCAATAGATATTTTTTAAAAATTATTTAGTATAACTAAAATTGTAGAAGAAACAATCGTTGGAAGAATGCGTGCGGTTGACGATTCTAATCGGGATATAACTAAAAACGTTTATAATTCTATAATATATGTGAATTTTATTTTAATAAATTGAATATAATTTAATTGAATTTGGGTTTTTTTAACACATTTTTTAATTTTTTAAAAATATACTTTTGTGCCATATTGGTAAATTTTGTTGTTTAAAATAAATAAATTAATATTTTTTTACAATTTTTTAACTTGTTATTTTTAGGAAGATGTTAACAATTTTTTTTGGAAAATAGAGCATTATTTAGTTTGAAGTAGTCGTTTGCTGGTATTATCCGACCCGGATAAAGATGATTATTGATTATTTTTGTCATTAGTTTATCATTCATTTTGTTTTTTAATGGACTCATTTATCTCGGTTTTAATCAGAGAAGAAAGAGTCCTGAAGGAATTTTAATGTCATCAATTGCAAGAGTTTGTATACGTTTTTTGCTTCTTTTTAACCAACTAACCAACCAACCAATTAGCCAATTATACCCTGTTTCGCTTATAATAATGTAGTATAGATGTGTTTTTGGAAGGCTTAAAGTTTGTTTTAGGAAGGTCTTAACCAACTAACCAACCAACCAATTATACCCTGTTTCGCTTATAATAGTATAGTATAGATGTACTAATGTACACTATATTTTAAATTCAAATATTTTACCTTTACATCCCTTTGGTTTTGGGATTTTAAACTTAGGATTTAATAATTTTAAAATCAACGCTTTGCATTCCATAATTTTAGTATCCACAACATTTCACCCCTGTGTTGGTTTCAGTAAAAATTGCCGTTAGTCAACAACAATATTACACGTACAAAGACATAACAGTCATTTACTTGAACAAATATTTTTTTAATTAAAAAAAATCAAAATACATATTTTGTTGTAAATTCTATATTTGTAAAACTTGCACATTTACAACTTAACACATCGATAGTATTTTTAAATAGATCCAATATAAATTTTCAATGTTAAATTTTTTTTATATTCAATTATTACACTTTAAAAAAATGAACAACTTATATTTTTTAGAATTAAGAATTTTTCTATAAAAAAAAGAATTAAGAATTTTATTTTATTTTATTCTTTATAAATTATATCCATTCAATCATACAAAAAGACATTTTCTAAAACAAAATTAGTGAAATAAGCATTTTAAATTTATTTTATTTTTGAAGATAAAATATTTTTTAGCTAATGATAAAAATACCTTTCTGTTAATACAAGATATAAACTTGATCCGATAATGAGTATCGAGCCCCTTATTAACGGATTAAAAGAGACGCGATGGGTCATTTTTTTTTTTGACGAACAAGGAATTATATTAACTTGTAACAAACAAATCACAGTCAGGACAAATCCCTGAACTGACACTACAATCTGAAAGGAAACAAGTAAACGAGCTAACCAAATAGCCGTTTATGTTTGCAGATTGTTTTACATCATGAATTTTCAAATTCTTCAAATTAAAAAAGATTAGAGTAGCTTCCCGATCAATCCAATCTGCACCAATCCTGAAGCCAGTAATATCGCAAATGACCTTCACATATGCAACACCTATAGCCCAATGTTCAAAAACCCCCCAGCTATCTACATGCCGAAAACCAGCTATAGACATGCCGAATATGAAATATCTCATAAGATGAACAAATTTTAGTTGTGAAAAGTAAGCTCTTGCAATATCCAACACCAGCCCAAAATCAATGCATAAATTACAGATCTCCCACCAAACCACAAAATCCTTTTCAAAGTAGCCCGGAACCAAACCCATACCAACATAAAAGCACTCACACGCCAAAGACGAGACGAAAACACGCCAAAAGACGAGATGAAAAACCGAAATTTAAATACCTCAGAATAACACCAAATTTTGGTATGATGTTAAGGAGGAGAATTTAAATCTCAAGGTAATTTTTATTTTAGAAGATGAACTCAAAACCAAGATAGATCTGAGAAATAAATTCTAAGAAGATTGGTTTTGGTTCGATTTTTATTGAAAACTGGAAAACAAAAAGGGAGAAGACTGGGAGAGGATCGAAGAATGGATTGATGGGTGAAGTGGAGATGAAGAAAAGGCGGCAGTTTCACCAGAGTCGGTCGACTCTCATGAATTGACGCGATGGGTCATTAAACTGTACCGCATCTGACAAAATAACACACGTGGAAACTTACCATGTAAAGGTGACTTGCTCCTAAAGAACATGAGTATGGGCCTAATTAAAATCATATACTGAAAAGAACTATGTGGGCTTGATTCCTATATAAGGATACGTAGGCACCTTGAGAAGGGATCCAAAATTCTATTATCGATTAGATAGATCTCTCAAGTTCAGCCCAAATGTCATAAATCCTATATTTTCCCCCAAATATTATAAACCCTAATTTTTATAGAATATCCGATTATAAATCTTAATTTGATGTTTTGTCCGTGACGAAAATTAGCATCAACATTTGGCGCCGTCTGTGGGAATCGTGTAGAGAATAAATCGAGTTGTTTGCGGTGGGCCGTTGATCGACGATGCATCACTTCGTATTCATAAAATCTTGCCAGCATCAGTTGTTAACAAATAATAACAAGATAAGCAATATTCTCTTATTGCGAGAACTTATTTATTTATTTATATAATATTAGTATTGTAGTTACTTCACCATGTGTACATACATGCCTATTTTATATGGATATGTACGTGTTCAAGTTATTAAAAGGCAAGGACCATGAATTGATGATATGTATTAATTGTAATTTTGTTGCATATTTTTTAGATCGCATGGTTTATGAGTTATATGGACTAACAAAGTGGTCAAGCAATTATAGCTAGTCAAGTTGATTTGTACGCATGTCTTTCTAGACTTTTGATATGCATGCTTGGTTCATGAATATTAATATGAATTGTCATATATCTATGTTAATGTCAAGATTTAACCCACGTTAGAGGTTAAGTCTAGCATGCACAATTTGGCCGATAACATTGTCTTACATAACAAAGTGTGTCAGTATGTCACTTGATTCATTTTACAAATTTTATAAGACAAATGTATCATGCCATGCTGGGCTGTTATATAGCTCGAAAGTTAAGCATATATATGCACTTATATTATGCCTTTATGTGGATATTAGTTTCTTTCTAATTCAAATGACACACATTTATATTAATCATTCTTTGCTAAAAGTCTCAGAATCATCACAACAATGATCATATGGCGAACAAATCAGTGGTGGTGCTGTTGTACTATTTGTACCAGTGATGGGAAGTGGCACTCTAGTCCAGGGAGAGTGCACACAATGGGAGGCTTACCCAACCGCAAGTCTCCAATACAAAAAATAGAACAAGAAATGGATATGAACTTGGGCTACTATTATTGTTGTGTTGCAATGAAAAAGTGATTGAAGCCAAGCCCAGCCTAGAGGAAGCTTAATCCCAGGTGGGATAGAGCATAAGCAGAGCTATAGGCAACGAGATAAAAAAAAGGCTACAGAACTTTGACATATGGCAGCTTCGCGAGATCAAGCTTAGTACAACTGAAGTATTAAAATTGCATCAAATTCTTTGGGGGTATATGGTACAAGAAGAAAGGAAGAAGGTTGTGCTTCTGATACTTTCAAATTCTACACACCAACAACAATAATCGACGATTGGAAACTAGCTCTGTAGAATTGATGCACAAATTTGGTGACATTACACATAACTGAGCTCGTAGACTCATACTTCAAGCAATTTAAAGGCAATTAAAGAGAATTCAGCAACAAGTTGAGTCAAATTGTGAATTGCATTCACTGGTCATTCATCACAAGCAACTGCAGTATCAGGATTACAGTTTGCGTAGAAATGCTACTGGTTATACAGATAGAGGTTAAAAAGTACAAGTAAATTGCAGTTTGCTAATTTAAAAAGCCTTGCAAGCTACAAAACACTTTGTAATGAAGCCACACACATGCTGAGCTTATTTACACTCCTCTTTATCGATGGAAACTGAGAAACCAGTGAAGAAAGTATACTATCCAGAGCTTGTGTTGTAATTTCAGAGCTAAATAAGGAGACTGCTGACTTCGACTATAAGGCTTGAGGTCCACATTATAAAGGGCAACAATATAAACAAGCCGTGAGAGGCCAAGTCATATGAAGAAATTGTAAAGCAAGAAAAATGTTAGTCTGAGGCTTGTTGTTATAGTATGCAGATGTTTTGGTTGATAATTTGAATATAGGAGAAGAACAAGTTTTACAGAATATTTAATGGTTTTTTTATTGATTAATCAGACTGAATACAAGGATGTATTTATAGCTTAATCTGGGAACTGTAAAGACTCTCTAGAATAGTCTGATTCATGAACATACACCTTATCAATATTAATCTTATTTATTACATAGGAAACTTCTGGATATTCTAGAAATGCATTAGTAATTTTAACACTCCTCCTTAATGCATTTCCGTGCAACTCCAAGCATGTCTCGAAGATATTCAAACTTTGGTCGTGCTAGCGCCTTAGTGAATATATCAGCAATCTGCTCCTCTGTGCTGCAGTAAATCACCTCAATTTCTCCACTTGCTGATGCTTCTCGAATGAAGTGATGTTTGATTGCTATGTGTTTTGTTCTGTTGTGATAAACTGGATTCTTTGTCATGTCAATTGCTGACTTGTTGTCGCAAAATAATTGCATAGCTCCACCTTGTGTTTCTCCCATGTCTCCAAGTATTCGCTTTAGCCAGATAGCTTGATTAGCAGCGCTTGCTGCGGCCACATATTCTGCTTCAGCTGATGATTGTGCCACCATTTCTTGCTTCTTTGATGCCCATGAGAAAAATCCCGATCCTAGTGTAAATGCATAACCTGATGTGCTTTTCATATCATCTTCTGATCCGGCCCAATCACTATCCGTATAGCCATGTAACTTTGAATCAGCAACCTTGTCACTAAGTGAATATCCATGAAATTTTGAGTCTGAAGTTGGCTTGTACCAGATCCCATAATCAGTGGTGCCTTGCAAGTATCTTAACACCCTTTTTGCTGCACCATAATGTATCTGACTTGGATTTTGCATAAATCTGGATAGCAAGCTGCTTGCATACATTATATCGGGTCTTGTATTTGTTAAGTAGAGCAGACTTCCAATGAGACTTCTATATCGCGAGCCTTCAATTTTTGCAGACCCATCTTCCTTCTTCATCTTTTCTTTTGCAACTAATGGTGTAGCAACTGTTTTACAACCACTCATGTTGAACTTCTTCAAAAGGTTAAGTGTATGCTGTTTTTGACAAATGAAAATGCCCTCACCTTCTTGAGCAATTTCAATGCCAAGAAAATGATGCATCAATCCAAGGTCACTCATTTCAAAAGTTTTCATCATGTCTTCCTTAAAATCATGAATCATTTTTTCATTGTTTCCTGTATAAATTAAATCATCTACATACAAGGAAACTATAAGTGTGTCAGAGGTACCTTGGGTTTTAATGTAAAGAGTAGGCTCACTTGGACTCCTCCTGAATCCCAAACTTGTAAAATAATCATCAATGCGACTGTACCATGCTCGTGGCGCTTGTTTAAGGCCGTACAAAGCTTTCTTTAACTTCAAAACTTTTCCTTCGCTTCCATTTTTTTCAAATCCGGGTGGCTGCTCTATGTAAATATCTTCTTTAAGAAAGCCATTTAAAAAAGCCGACTTCACATCTAATTGATGAATTTTCCATTTTTTCTGAGCAGCTAGAGCCACTAATGCTCTTATGGTATCAAACCGAGCTACTGGCGCGTATGTCTCCTCGTAATCAACTCCGGGCCTTTGTGAGTAACCCTTAGCTACGAGTCTCGCTTTGTGCTTCTGTATTGAACCATCCGGATTGAGTTTTGTTTTGAAAATCCACTTAACTCCAATGATTTCTTTATCTTGAGGCTTGTCCACCAACTCCCACGTTTCATTTTTTTCAATCATCTTGATTTCTTCGTTCATAGCCTTCTCCCATTTCTCATCCTTAGTTGCCTCCTCATAGCTATCTGGTACAACTTCTGCAAGATTGCATCTTTCATATATTTCTTTTAGTGATCCAAATCGCAGTGGTGTTGAATCATAATTTTGATCATCCTGATTTCTAGGGGAGTTTTGATGAGAGACTGGTGAAGAAGGTGGTGATATTTCTGGCCTCCTCTCTTCTTCGTCTTCATCTCTATTTTGCTGCAAAGATGGCACATATGTATATTTTTCAACCTTTTCTTCTTGCCAATTCCATGAAGCATTTTCATCAAATTCTACATCTCTGCTAATGACAAGACTTTGAGTTTTTAAATTATAAACTCTGTAGCCTTTTGATATAGTGCTGTAGCCCAAAAATATACCTCTTTCTGACTTTTCTTGCAGCTTGTGTCTTTTTTCTTTTGGTACGTGAATATAGCATATGCAACCAAAAATACGAAGGTGCTTTGCTGATGGTTTTCGTCCACTCCAGGCTTCGATAGGTGTCTTGTTATGCACTGCTTTAGTTGGGCATCTGTTCAGCAGATATATAGCAGTATAAACTGCTTCTGCCCAGAAGCTATGTGGAAGACCTTTTTCGTACAACATTGTTTTTGCCATTTCAACCACTGTTCTGTTTTTCCTTTCTGAAACTCCGTTTTGTTCAGGAGCATATCCCACGGTTAATTGATGTTCAACTCCTTCATCTTCACAAAATTTGTTGAATAGATTAGATGTGTACTCCTTTCCTCTATCACTTCTTAGCTTTCTGATTTTGTGGCCACTTTGTTTTTCCACAAATGATTTGAATTTCTTAAATATTGCAAATACTTCTGATCTATCATGCATAAAATATACCCAGGTCATTCGAGAGAAATCATCTATGAAAAGAATGAAGTACCTGGACTGGTTTTGAGATGGAGTTCTCATAGGCCCGCAAACATCGGTGTGTACCAGTTCTAGTATTCCCTTTGCTCTCCAAGATGTTCCGGTAGGAAAAGATTTCCGATGTTGCTTACCCATAAGACAACTTTCACATGTCTCTTGTATCTCCTGTATCTTTGGTAAGTCACGCATCATATTCTTCTGCTGTAGAACTTTAAGTGCATGAAAGTTGAAGTGTCCGAATCGTTTGTGCCAAAGCCATGATTCATCAATTTCAGTTTTCATGGCCATATCATACTGCCAATGAAGTGGAAAATTTCTGTTTTCCATTTTTACTTCGAAAATGATCTGTTCTTTATTTGTTTTGTCATAAATGATGTAAGAATCTCCATCAAAGTGAACAACATAACCATGCTCCATCATTTGGCCAACACTCAACAAGTTACTTTTCAAGCTAGGGACAAGTAAAACATCAGAAATATATTTAGTGCCTTTAGTAGTTTGAACAGCTATTGTACCTTTTCCTTTTGCTTCGACGAATGCTCCATTTCCCAGCCTGACACGTGATTTTATTGAAGTATCAATGCAGTGGAATATATTTTCGTCACCTGTCATGTGATTGCTACACGCACTATCGATGAACCAAGTATCATCCTTTTGCTCATTTGCAGTTTGGCAGGCATAAAATAGCTGTTCATCCTTCGCTTGTGCTTCAGCTTTTTCTTCAGTATAATTTGCTTGAAATTTGCGCTTATGTCGACAATCTTTTTCCACATGTCCATATTTCTTACAGTAGTTGCACTGCTGCTTTCCACGAAAGAAACAATGTTTTTCCAAGTGGTTTGTTTTCTTGCAGATTCCGCATGGAGGATAGTTTCTTCTTTCTTGTTGATTAGCCTGCAACCTCTGTTTATTGCTTTCATATTTCCTCATGCTTCCATCATTTGATTTAGGAGTTTTTAATTTTAGTTTTGACTGAAAAGCACTTTCAACAGAGCTTTCATTTCTCCGACTTCGCCTAGCCTCATATGCTTCCAGGGATCCAATTAGTTCTGTTACTGAAAGAGTCTCAATGTCTTTTGACTCTTCAATAACTGTAACTATTGAATCATAATTTTCTGTCATGCTGATAAGGATTTTTTCTACGATCTTTTTATCAGCAATATCATCTCCATATGATCTTAATTTATTTACTATCTCCTTTATTCTGGAGTAGTAATCTTTGACAGACTCAGAATCCTTCATTTTAATATTTTCGAAATCTCTTCGTAGGGTTTGAAGTTTGACAGATCGTACCTTTGTAGTTCCTTGAAATTCTTCCTGTAGAATAGACCATGCTTCCTTTGCTGTCGTAGCTCCCATGATCCGCGGAAATATAGATGGTGTTAATGCTTGTTGTATGTAAACAAGTGCAGCAGCGTTTCTGGTTATGTTTTTGTTCAATACATCTCGCTGATTTTGAGATAACGTCTCCACGTCATCTGGAGTTGTAAGACCAGACTCTACAATGTTCCACAGGTTTTGTGCTTGAAGATATGTCTTCATTCTGATGCTCCAGAAGTCGTAGTTTTCTCCATCAAAGACAGGAATTGGAATATTATAGGCTGCAGTATTGTTCATGATGAATTCTTTAACGCCCTTATATGGCTCTGATACCACTGTTAGTCTGAGGCTTGTTGTTATAGTATGCAGATGTTTTGGTTGATAATTTGAATATAGGAGAAGAACAAGTTTTACAGAATATTTAATGGTTTTTTTTATTGATTAATCAGACTGAATACAAGGATGTATTTATAGCTTAATCTGGGAACTGTAAAGACTCTCTAGAATAGTCTGATTCATGAACATACACCTTATCAATATTAATCTTATTTATTACATAGGAAACTTCTGGATATTCTAGAAATGCATTAGTAATTTTAACAAAAAAATTGAAGAACATCTGGACTCATGTAATTGAAGGAAGCAAAAATATGAACTGCAGAAAACAAAATATTGGACAGCAGAATGCCTAACTTTGAAGAATAAACTGCTTTCATTGAGAACGTTCTGGGCAATGAATTATATACCATTAAAATGATATCAGAGTCTAGTTTTTTATGCAACAAACGGTTCGTGAAAAGGATTTTTCTACTTAAAGTTATGGCTGTTTTACTGGCAAGATGTCTAGCTGTCCAGACTTGTAATAATTTGCTGAATTTGCATGTTTCTTCAATGTTAAGGCCAGGAGGATCGAAAATGAAAACAAGATGCCAATGTCAAGATTGGATGAAATAAATTGATAATTAAAGCAAACATATCAAGAGTACGGTAGTGCTCAACAATATATGTAATCACTGTTTATGCAGCGACCAAAGTTGGAAGAACAAGAATTCACTAAGTAGTGGCTGATGAGAGGTCATATGCAGAGGAGTAAACATTAAAGCTGTGTTTCCTAAGACTCTGATGCTTCGAAAAGATTGATTAAAAGACCTGAGTGATGTACAGACCGTACAACCCATGTGAATAAGAAAGTGAATACACTCTCAATAACGAAGAGAACTGAATAAATAATGACACTTCAATGTGCACTCTGTGAGGAGAAAATTCGAGGGTGAATCAGTCCTCGTAGTATGGAGCAATACAAATTGGCATGTTACAAACCTAGTTCATAATGACTCAAGTACATGCGTAGCATATATACATCCGATATAGACTTGTCTAAAGGATGGAATATGCATATGCATAAAGTACGGTGAATTGGAGTCTGAATTACATGGTATAAAACAGCCAGTTGAAGCAAATAAAAACAAAATCTCAGCAAAAGTGTGAACATGTTTGTAGTACTGCTAGAGTAATGAGATTACAGCAGGGAGTGAAACTGGAGAGCTTTATGATTCTCCCGAAGGAAAATTCTTATATTAAGGATATAGGCCTACGTAGCATTGATCCAAGCTGCAACAGATGATGATGAATCAAAGCAGCACCAGATAATTTTTATAGAAGCATAGTTGATCTTTTTCACTTGGTTGACTGGATGCGAAATCAATGACAAATGGAACTCACACTTTGAAGCAAACGTATTCAGAAGCTCTAAAGAATGATCTTACTACAACCTATACGTGAATGGATTTGCAAACAAATGAAAAAGAGGCAGCCTGGACTGCACAGTTTATAGATTACAAAGCATGATGCTGCAGCTTATAAAGAAAAGAAACAATGAGAAGTAGCTCCAGGGATCATACTAATCAAAAGATTTGGAAAATACTCAATGCAAAGTCAACTTTGTACCGATGGGTACACTTGGTGGAATGCAGCAAAAATTGTGAATTGGAAAAAATGGTTGAAATCTTTCAACTTGGCACAAACGAGTCAACTCGGTGCAAACGAGTGAATTTGGTGAGCTAGAACTAAAATCAGACGTGCGCTACAAGTTTACCAAGAGCTTTACCGAAAAGTTGGTGGATGTAGCATAGTGTGACAGATAAATAAAAACAGAAGAAAATGGAATTTAGTAATCAGACCACCAGGAAGACAGACCATATAAATTTGGGGGCAACTAACTCTTCCATAAGAATTCGATCGAGGCAAGCAACTTGGAAATCAACGATGGATCCCCAGAAAAACTAATGATAAGTGTTCCTTTCTACACTTTATGTTCTATGTCTTGCATTATTATTATTATTATTATTATTATTATTATTATTATTATTATTATTATTATTATTATTATTATTATTATTATTATTATTATTATTATTATTATTATTTTCATCTCGATAAATTATGCCAACATACTTATGATATTCATAAATTTGATACCCATATTTGATGTTATCAATATATTGGCATATTCTGTATTATATAGAGCAAAAATTTATCTGTAGAAACAATATTTGTCGAATTTACAGTAGCAAAAATAAGTTTTGCAGAGTTACCACTTGATAAGAGCAACAATTCAGAAGGCATAACTCACAAAATGTGAGGTGCGAATGTAGTACGATGACCTCAATAAACAGAGGGTTGCTTACATTTCTAAGAATAGCTAGACAATTTCTATTAAGAAATATTATCATCATGCATCTAAAATGCTGTTGGTCGAATACAAATTTCTTCAACCCGAACCAGTGATTTGTCATTTCTTAAGAGGATAATAAATCACAAGGGGGCTCTAATTAAATTGAACTTAGTACTTACTGCACTGATCTACCGTCCTCATCCACAATTAACACCTTGGAGGTGAAAAATGAGCAAACCCTTGACTTGTGATCAACAGTCAACGATCACATGGGGGCAACAAAATTGATCGCATCCTAAACTTGTGATCCGTTGATGATCACTCGTGGATAATAAATTTTTTCATCTTAAACAAGTGACGTACAATTTCAATATTGAAGTAATAAGTCACTTGGGGCAAAGAATATTTACACTTTAGTGCACAATCCGAATCAAAGGTACTTGTATAGAATTTGAGGATTGAAAGCACAAATTGAATCGAAAAATCGCATTTGATGCTATAATGGTTCGTATACCGGGGACTTTGGACCGGGAGATGAGAAATTTGTAAGCAGAATTGTCAGGCAATTTTGTGGCTTACAGACAACCTCTCATCAATGCGCAAGCAGAGTCGAGTAGGATTTTTGATTAATCGAAATACATGACGCTTGAAAGCATACAATGCGCAAGCAGACTCAAGCATGATTTGGGCCCAAATCGAATTGTTTGGGGCTTGGAAGCAAGGGCTTAACCATAAAACCTCTCACGGAAGTTAACTTGTGGAAAGGCTTATAGAAGAAATATCGAAAAATATAAAAGATATATCCTTGTCTCTATATGCTTAAAACATTTAAGTATCCGATCAGGAGTTGATCTCTAGATTAGGAGAAAGCGAATGTGGGCATAAATAGGCAGACTGCCAATATTCATATGCTTGAAATATATAAATACCTTAGAACTAGGGACTAATCCCGAGAGGTTCCACGGAAAACATGTATAGGCATAAAATAGAAAAGCTACAAAGCCTAAGGTCAAAGACCTTTGTACAGGTCGACCTAAATCTAAAGCTTGAGGCAATGAACACCCTCAAATGTCTAGCTACCATAATAAGTTAGAAAACTATGATAACTTATAGACATGGGAAAGCAAATCAAATTCAATATAAAGAATTGTGAAAACATACTTATTGATGGAAAAATACTTGAATAGTATTCACTTAAGGAAACCTTCAGTAAATACTGGGGACTTGTTAATACAAAATATAAACTTGACCCGATAATGAGTATCGGGCCCCTTATTAACGGATTAAAAGAGACGCGAAGGGTCATTAAACTGTACCGCATCTGAAAAAATAACACACGTGGAAACTTACCATGTAAAGGTGACTTGCTCCTAAAGAATAGGAGTATGGGCCTAATTAAAATCATATACTGAAAAGAATTACGTGGGGCTTGATTCCTATATAAGGATACGTAGGCACCTTGAGAAGGGATCCAGAATTCTATTACCGATTAGATAGATCTCTCAAGTTCAGCCCAAATGTCATAAATCCTATATTTTCCCCCAAATATTATAAACCCTAATTTTTATAGAATATCCGATTATAAATCTTAATTTGATATTTTGTCCGTGACGAAAATTAGCATCAACACTTTCGTTGACTAACATTAACGGTCAAATTAATGAAAATTCGTCAAAAAGGTGTATAATATAATGGGTTACAAAGATGAGGGATGTGAAGTGTTGATTTGCAAACAATGAAATCCAAACCGTAATTCTCTAAAACTACAGGGATGCAAATGTATATTACTCTTTAAATTCACAAAAAATGGACACAGAGAAACTTTGTTGGCGTTGCTTCATGTTTTAAAGTTAGTCCCCATCTCCTCTTATATGTAGATAAATTAATGTAAAAAGGTTCAGACTGAATAGCTGGGAAGGGTTAATATATTGTACTCTCCTGAGCGTCAATTCAGTACGTGCATAGTTTAAAGTTTCGAATGGTGATGGGTATTAATAGAAAAATAAATCAAGATAGCTATTTTACCAGGATTACTAGAGAAGTAACAAAAACGACAGCTATGGACAAGTACAAACATGTTGAGAGTATAGAAGACACTGAAGATGCCAGCTTAAATAATCTGACTCAGCCTTCCACATCATCAATCTGCCAGCTCAGATAGTTAGTTATAACAAAATGACAGGAGGATACGATCTTGTATATATTAGTTCATTCTTTTCTACTTAACAGTTAGTTAGAAATGAGAGACTCGTCTGATCTCTCTCCTTCACTCATCTCTCTCGATCATGTAATCTCATTTTTTAGCAATCAGTAGATAGTAGATAGTTGGCTGTTTACTAATGTGAGATTCTGGAATAACAATGGAGCTTTGTATTGTTTAGTTGTGTGATTTCATACATTGTAAGATGGTATCAGAGCGCGAGTTTCGATCTTGGATCGTATTGGTTTGATGTTGATGATTTCTTCATTCATCTCATTGGTGAGTTCAATCAGCTTGATTTTCTTGATTATCTTCTGGTTTTTTGCTTCATTTCTGTAAATTTCTTGTTGATCTTTAGTGTCATTCTTGTGTGAATCGATCATTTGTTACATTTGATTTACGATGATTTCATCGTTATTTGTGATTTCGATCTGAACGATTTCTTCTTCAAAGATATCGATTTATCATCCTTGATTTGTGAAATTTTTTGATCATTCTTGTTGAGACCTGTTTCTTTGTTCATCATCGTCTAGACGATTATCGATTGATTAACTGTATTGATCATTCTATTTGAGTTACAAAATGGCAACAAACTCTGTTGATCCTTCACAAAATCCTGTTTCACCGTATTATGTTCATCCATCTGATAATCCTGGCATGAAGTTAGTGACAATCAAGTTTGATGGAAAATGTTATGAGGATTGGAAGCGTTCTATGATAATAAGTTTAACAGCAAAGAACAAAGTAGGTTTTGTAGATGGCATGTTTGTTAAGCCTGCTACTACTGATGACACATATAAGGCATGGGATAGATGTAACAACATGATGATTTCATGGATCTTGGGCATTTTAGATCAAGAATATAGCTAGGAGTGTCTTGTATTTCAACACAGCAAGAGATATATGGGTGAATCTTGAGGAAAGATATGGACAATCTTCAGGGACTATGTTGTATTCTTTACAACAGAATTTGTATGACTTGAAACAGGGGCAAGATAGTGTATCTGGTTACTACACAAAGATGAAGATGATCTGGTATCAATTAGAATATGGAATTGATCCGATTCCAAGCTGTAAATGCACAAATTATACTTGTACAATCAGAAATGAGATGGTGAAATCACAAGAAGATAGAAGATTAGTAGAGTTCTTGATGAAGTTGAATGATGGTTTTGAGATCATAAGAGGTAGCTAGCATCTTGGTTATGAATCCTTTGCCACCAATTTCTCATGCTTATAGGCTTTTGCTTCAAGAAGAGAATCATAAGAAACTTTCTCATGGCACAACAACTGATCAAGATGCCATGGTTTTTGCTACTTATCACAAAAGGCCTTTTCAGGACAAGTTTAAACAATCTGGTGGTTTTAGACAAGGTTTTAGTCAGAATACTAAGCCTAACAATTTCTTCTGTGATCACTGCAAAGTTTCAGGTCACAGTATCCAGAGATGCTACAAACTCCATGGATATCCAACTCATTATAAGTTGACAGAAAGGTAGCTGCTAATGTGTATACAACCAATGATAATGTTGATGAAGTAGGAGCTGTTGAAGCTGCAGGTGGTGCTAATACATCTGAAAATGTGCAATTGACTCAAGCTCAATATACTCAGTTACTTCAATTGTTAAACAAGGACAAAGAAGACAGCAATATTTCAAAGTCTGCATTTGTTGCAGGTAAACTTTGTTTATTCTCTTCCACATCCAATTGGATCATGGACAGTGGAGCAACAGACCACATGTGTCATGATTTATCTATCTTTACTACTCATAAAATCATGCAAAATTCTGGGAATACCATTACAATTCCAAATGGTAAGCAGGTTCAAATCACACATATAGGTACTGTGCAACTGCACAATAATATTATTCTACAAGATGTTCTATTCCGAAAATTATGTAAGGATTTGAATGGTGTTGTTACTTTTACTGATGACAAGTGTTTTCTTCAGAAGCCTTCAATGATTCCACAGCATCTTGGTAATCTCAGAAATGGACTCTATTATCTTACTGAAAGTGAAGGTCAATCTCTCCCAGTTGCTGCTAGTGTATCATCAGTTGTTAATGATGAAAATAAGATCAAGCTGTGGCATCTTCGAATGGGTCATCTTCCAGTTACTTTACTGCATCATATGCCAAACATTTTCCTGAAGCCATGTCATCTCAATTCATTCTGCCAAATCTGTCCTGCAGCAAAGCAAAAGAGAAAACCATTCACATCTAGTACGACTAGTACCTCAGTACGTTTTGAGCTTTTATATTTAGATATATGGGGACCTTTCAAGGAATCTACCTATAACAAATGTAGATACTTTGTTACAATAGTGGATGATTTTTTAAGGATGTGTTGGGTGTTTCTTTTACAATTCAAGTCTGATGTATGCAAAGTATTTCAAAACTTTGTATTGTTTACTGAGAAGCAATATAATTGTGTTGTTAAGATTGTACGAACTGATAATGTAGCAGAGTTATGTGATGGTGACATGAAAAGATTTTATCAGTCTAAAGGTATTCTCCATCAAAGAACTTGTGCCTACACACCCCAACAAAATGGGGTGGTTGAACGCAAACACAGTCATATTCTGTCCACTGCAAGGGCATTGTTTTTCCAATCTCGAGTACCACTTCAGTTCTGGGGGGATTGTGTATTATGTGCTGTTCATCTTATTAATCGAATGCCACTACAAAGTCTGGAATATGTTAGTCCCTATAATAAGTTTTTTGGTGAACCTCCAGATTTAAGTCACATTCGTGTATTTGGCTGTCTGTGTTTCGTTTCTGATTTGACACCATCTAAGAGCAAGTTTGATCCTAGGGGAATTCCTCATGTTTTTCTTGGATATCCTGCTAGACAGAAGGGTTTTAAGGTGCTCAATCCTGACACATTACAGGTAACAACTTCACGAGATGTTATTTTTCACGAACAACATTTTCCCTTTCATATTCAAACAAAACCTTCTTCCACTGTAACACCATTTTTCTTACCTGAAGTCACAAATGCTTGCTCAGACATTTTTCCAATACCAGACATTTTCTTAAATACAATACAAGATAATTCTACACAATCATCAACGGATAATTCTACATAATCATCAATGGATAATTCTACACAATCATCAACGGATAATTCTACACAATCATCAACGGATAATTCCACATAATCATCAACGGATAATTCTGTTCATTCTACACAACCATCGACTGATAATTCTCTTGTTCACGATCTTTCAAATAAAGATTCCACAGACTCATCTTCATAGCATATTCGTCGAAGTACATGTACTCATAAACCTTCTGTACTTCTTGATGACTATGTCTGTAATCTCAGCATTACTGATATTCCTGAGAAACATCATTGGTGTAATCTTGTCTCTTTTAATCATTTATCATCCCATTATCATGCTTTGATAGCTAATAACACTTCGTTAATTGAACCTAAAACATATGAAGAGGCTGCTAAAGATCCTCGTTGGGTATTAGCTATGGAGCAAGAGTTAAAAGCCTTAGTAGTAAATAATACCCGGGAACTCACTGATCTACCTAATGGCAAGCGAACAATTGATTGTAAATGGGTTTATAAAATTAAACTCAAGTCAGACGGTAGTGTTGAACATTTTAAAGCACGTCTTGTGGCTAAAGGTTACACACAACAATGGGGATTGGATTATGATGAGACGTTCTCACCAGTGGTAAAGATGACCACAGATCGTTGTTTACTTGCTATTGCTGCTAACAGAAAGTGGGATTTACATCAACTTGATGTAAATAATGCATTTCATGGTGACTTGGTTGAGGAAGTATACATGTTACCACCTCCAGGTTTCTCTAATCCTTTACATAAAGTCTACAAACTTATCAAATCACTGTATGGTTTGAAACAAGCTCCCGTCAGTGGTTTGCTAAGTTGGTGGGGGAATTAACTACTAGGGGGTTTGTGCAATCTAATCATGATTATTCATTGTTTATCAAATGACATGATCATTATATGACAGTAGCTACAGTGTATGTCGATGATATAATCTTAACAGGAAATGATGTTCATGAAATAAAAGAGCTTAAATTGCATCTAGACAAGACTTTTAGTATCAAAGATCTGGGTAAACTCAGTTATTTTCTTGGCATTGAGATTGGTTATCTAGACACTGGAATATCTATGTCTCAAAGAAAATTTACTATGGAATTGCTCAGCCAGTCAGGGATACTGAATTTAAGAAAATAGTTACACCACTTCCTATAAATTTGAAGCTAAGTGCTGAGGAAGGGGAATTATTTCATGATCCTAGTCTGTATAGATGCTTGGTTGGAAAAATGAATTTCTTAACACATACAAGACCAGATCTGTCTTTTATAGTACAACACCTTAGCCAATTCTTACAAGCTCCCAGGGTGCCTCATTATCATGCTACTACAAATATAGGCAAAGGAATCCCTAATAAGAGACCACCTTATTCAAATAATTGATTACTTAAGAAAAGAAACCACACTTTTTCAAAAAAACGGTCTCTTATAATATAAGTAAAGAGACCTCTTATTTAAATAAGTGGTTATTTAATAAAAGAAACCTCACTTTTTAAAAAAGAGATCTCTTATAATACATGAAAAGAGACCTCTTTAATTAAAAAGGTGGTTTCTTATCATTTTTTAATATTATTTATTTTCTATGGCTTCCGTTAATATTAGACATCTCATCTTTTACACATATCGTTCAAGAAAATCTTCTTATCATATTCTTCATATATCATCTCTCTCTCATTGCAACTCAAAAAAATCTTAACGGCGACTTTCAAAATTCGGCCAATCGTTTGCTTCTCCGACAAATTGATATACATATTCTTGTACCTCTTGTTATGTACATCAAGATCCATATAGATTTTGCTTCGTTTCGTTCTCGTTTCAATCTCCGATTGCAAACTGGCGATTTCGGTTTTCCGGAGGGCTACTCCACCGTCTCTTAATCAAATCATATACCCGTGCTTCTCTTGTCCTATACTTCATTTTCTATACAGTTTTGTCTCCGATTTAATTCACAAATCTCAAATCCATTCAAGCCCTAGTTTCTACGATTTGGGGATTTTTCAGGTCAAAGGATTTTGATGCTTGATTAGTTCAAGATTGGTGTACAAACTTTCAGGTTACGTTTGATGTTTTGTTTGGAAACACACATCTTCAGTAAGATTTATACGTTTGATGGGAATATATTGCTATTTCCATACAGTTGCATTTAGCAATTCAAGTGTATTAATTTTCAATCTATCTAATTGGCTTGAATCATCAGTTTTCCTGCCATTATTGTTTACATAATTTGTTTGCAGACTGATATGAAATCATTATTTTGCAGAAAGTTTCGTGTAAGTTTTCCCAGGAACACCTTCCCAGCTGCAGAACAGAGATTGTCCATCGCAATGTAAAAGGGGATTGTTGGACTGTGAATTCAGTTCCAACTATGAAAGTGCAGACTTTACATACTTTTTGTGGTGGGTGGATGGCCTTTGTTCGTGATAATGATATTCAGATGGGGGATATTTGCATCTTTGAGCTAATTGGGAAATGTGAAATGCGTGTCCATGTATCTAGTTATGGGAGGAAAGACCAGGAATATCAAAGTGGAAGAGTAGCCTCAAATGAAGTAGCTCTTATGGTAAATGGTCGTCCCCTCTTGCAGGATGCGTAAAGAGCTATTAACATGTGAGTTTGATCAACCAATTACTATTTTAATCACCCATGTATCTTCAATTGGATGTTTTTGCTTTTTAGTTTTAACTGGTGAAGGGCATAACTGTAGTGTAGATGTGTAGTATGTACATGTTTCATGTTCTCTTTTGCTAGGTTTTTAAGTCCAGCTAGCCCAGAATCTCAAGTAATTGTATTTGGTGAATGGTGATAGAATCGTAATTAGCTACTTTTCTTTATGTTTCATATTATGTCCCGGTGCTGGTATAAATTACGTGAAATTACTTTCTTTCCGAAATTTCAATGTGGTGGAGTAAATCCTGTGATGTTTTGGATACAGGTTACTAGTGTGGCTTGTTTGGTTTAGGAAACTTGAGTGCACACAGGAGGTTCGCTTCCTTTTATAACTGTATATTCTAATACGTATCAATGTATCATGCTTTAAATTCAGTTCAACATTTAGTTGTACTACAAGGCCTAATCTGTTGTATTAATTATTTTTGATGAATTTGGCAGTAATTGTTTATATGCAGGAAGTCAAGATTGTTGACATGATTTTCTCAGGTTTTACAATGTTTTTGTGTTTTGTAACCTTGAGAAAACTTTACAAATAAACACTTTTCAGCTTTCAGCTTCATAGATTTTCAGTGCAAGTTTTGCAGTTCATCCCAGATGGTTGCTGCAGTTTTGAGTTGCCAAGTTGCAATTTTGTATATGTACACATTTTGTTTTTGTAGTTGTATATCTGTGCACATTTATAATATTAGTGTATTCATTAGTTAGTTATTTTTTCATAATATTCTGTAAATATTATTTCATAATATTCTGTAAATATAAGAATATTATTATAATAATTAATAATAATAATCTCAATGACAATTAATAATATAAAAATAATTATTAATTTAAGAAATTTAATCCTATTCAGAGCAAAGAGACCACCTTTTAGAGACAATCGATTTTTTTAGAGAAATCAAATAGACCACTTATTGGCCTTTGTGGTTTCTTTACTAGAACCATAGAGACCATCTAATCTAAATAAGTGGTTTCTTTTCCTTCCATCTAAGAGACCACTTTTCTGAAATAGTTGGTGTAGTATTTCTATTTAAGAAACCCCCTCAAAGAAGAGGTCTCTTATCCTAAGAGACCACTGACCTAGAGACCCCCTCTTGAGGTGGTCTCTAAGATGGTTTTCAGGTGGTCTCTTTAGGCTTTTTTGCAGTAGTCCTTATTACATACTTTGAACTACATAGCAGGGACAACAGGACAGGGTATTATTCTAAATGCTGAGTCTCAACTTACTCTGCAGGCATTATCAGATTCTGACTGGGGATCATGCATAGATACTAGAAGATCTATATCAGGATACTTGATGAAACTTGGAAAATCTCCAATAAGCTGGAAATCTAAAAAGCAAGGAGTAGTGTCTAAAAGTTCTGCAGAGGCAGAATATAGAACAATGTCTGCAGCAGCTTCAGAGATAACATGGCTTGTTAGGTTACTAAAAGAACTGGATGTCACAAATCTACAGCATGTTATATTGCATTGTGATAATCAAAGTGCAATTCACATTGCTAAGAATCCAGTGCAACATGAAAGGACAAAGCACATAGAGATTGATGTTCATTTTACTAGAGACAAGGTTTTGGAAGGATTGATACAACTTACATACTGCAAACCAAATTGCAGATGTATTCACAAAGGTCCTTCCATCGGCTCAGTTTAAGGAATTGCTTAACAAACTAGGAATGTCACAATGCCATTCCAGTTTGAGGGGGACTGTTGAGAGTATAAAAGACACTGAAGATGCCAGCTTAAATAATCTGGCTCAGCCTTCCACATCATCAATCTACCAGCTCAGATAGTTAGTTATAACAAAATGACAGGAGGATACGATCTTGTATATATTAGTTCATTCTTTTTTACTTAACAGTTAGTTAGAAATGAGAGACTCATCTCATCTCTCTCCTTCACTCATCTCTCTCAATCTCTTTCTCTCTCGATCATGTAATCTCATTTTTTAGCAATCAGTAGATAGTAGATAGTTGGTTGTTTACTACTGTGAGATTCTGGAATAACAATGGAGCTTTGTATTATTTAGTTGTGTGATTTCATACATTGTAAGAAAACACGCAAGAAGCAGCATAAAAAAAAGGGAAGAGGTTAACCAAGAATGAAATCCTGGACAATCAGTAGATAGTAGATAGTTGGTTGTTTACTACTGTGAGATTCTGGAATAACAATGGAGCTTTGTATTATTTAGTTGTGTGATTTCATACATTGTAAGAAAACACGCAAGAAGCAGCATAAAAAAAAGGGAAGAGGTTAACCAAGAATGAAATCCTGGACAATCAATAGATAGTAGATAGTTGGTTGTTTACTACTGTGAGATTCTGGAATAACAATGGAGCTTTGTATTATTTAGTTGTGTGATTTCATACATTGTAAGAAAACACGCAAGAAGCAGCATAAAAAAAGGGAAGAGGTTAACCAAGAATGAAATCCTGGACGAGCCTGCAGAGAAATTAGTAATTCTTTTACACTTAATTCTATTTTGTTCTTAAAAATTAGTGAAAATTTTATCACAAAATATTTCATTCTCAAACAAAATATTTTATTCTGAAATTTTTTAAATTCTGGTTTAATATCAAGTAAAAGTATAAATAGAAGAGGAGGGGCTCTGGAGGTTTGTGAAATTAAGAATAAAATAAGTACTCCTATGGCAACACTTGAATGAATGGGAAAAGATGAAATACAATTGACCAACGATATGACAACACAATAAACTTACTTGCTACTGTAAGATTTTACAGAAAGCTGACCCTTTTGGTCCCACAATGGTAGGAGAAATGAAAACTAGCTATTCAATCCATGTGAAAGAGGACGACCTCGTCAGAACTACACATCTCAATTTGGGTTTTGGTTTTTGTACCCATTTAGTATAAAGAGGAACCAGATTGTTGAGAAGCAAACTTTTTAGTTAGGGTTTGGGAGTCTGGCAGAATAACTAGTAAAGAAGAATAATTTCAGTCTATAACTAGTAAAGAAGAATAATTTCAGTCTATAACTAGACATGCATTAAAACCTGGTAAGAAAGGTGAATTTATATGGGTACTCGTTATCAGAAATTTTGTGTGTGGACAACAAGTAGTAGTACATGTGTTTTTACCACTGTATGTTTAGGTGCAGTTACTAAGGTACTAGGGTTTCATGAGTAGAGAAGAACTTTTTTAGTCTTCAAGCACTTGAATGTTTCTGTTAAGTAGGGTCGTCTCTTTTCTTTGACCCAGATATGTTTTTTCTTCTTTTCTGAATTAAAAAAAAAACATTTAGGAGTATATATTTTTTTTTTCCTGAATTTCATATATATGTTTATAAATTATACCTGAGTAAAAAGAGTAATCAGTTGACATCCGAAGATACCATCTGCTCTCTTGACGAGTCAACAAGTGATTGTTACAGTGTACAGTATCAAACTGTTGCGATATATGTAAAGTAGAAATTTTTAATATGAATGAAGGGATTTTTTGTGACAAATCCTGGTCAAATCTCGAATTTTTTTCGAAAATTGGATTAAATTCCGATTCCGAATTCGAACATACTAGTCCAATTGTAACCAACTTGGGTAGTCCTCGTCAGGCCTGAACGGATATCCCATAAGTCCAAGATCGTTCCTCTCTAGTTATTCCGTCAACTTGACGAATCAAGCTTTCGAGAATCGATTCTGATATCATATGTGACAACCCAGATCAAATCCCAAGCCTTTTTCGAAAATCGGGTCAAGCCCCGATCATGAATCCGAAATAAGCCAAAGCATACTGGCCCAAATGCTGTCAACTTGGGTATCCACAAGCCCACCACATGCCTCCAAAAGATCATGATTTGTTGGTGCAATTAGTAGTAATATTTTGCCTTATAAACTGAACTAAAATCCTCGATGTGGGACTGGGGTGTTACATTTTTATTTACATGTACTACGAATAAATTATACTCGGTAAATTAGCAAAAAAAAAAAAAATTATACTCGGGATCATACACTATACTCCCTCTGTCCCACTCATTTCTACCCAGTTCTTTTTCATTACTTGGCACGCATTTTAAGACTTTTATAAAGTATAGTTGCATAACTTATTTTTAAAATTTTTTTTTTTTGAATAAAAATAAAAAAATTAAATTTTTATTCAAAAAAAAAAAAATTAGAAATAAATTATAGATTAAATTATAGATCTATGCGTGTCACACCCCATCCCCAAGTATAACCCACCGGGACAGAAGGAGTAACAATCATATGCAGTAAACCCGTACTTGTGTTGAAGGCATATATCATCAGTCGACTTGCAAGAGCATCTTCAATAAGAGTTGCTAATCAAGTTGTCAATTTTGCAAAATCATCAAAAAAAATTAATTTTTTAATTGATCTTCAATTTGGCAACTTTGAATAGAAAAATGATCCAATGGTTGGCAACTCTAAAAGTTGTATAAATGGTCCCCATATGAATAATTAAATAATGTAAATTTGAAGGAAGACATGTAAAATATGTATATTAGTATATTTCTTTTAAACAAAAATATGCACTTTAACCATTTGAGGAAGTTGCCAACTTTTGGCAACAATTGTTGACAACCTTAAGGCAATCTTGACTCTCCAATAGGATGGCAACTAAGATTGCTTATCACATAAATGTTGACAACCTTCTTGGCAAGTCTTATCGAAGATGCTCTAGGTTGTAAGTTTCAAGTTGTTATTATTAGTAATATGAATACGGGCGTACGGCATAGCATGGATGGGTCAAGGGTGTATTTGAATCACAAAGGCCAGCTAGACGACTAGTTCTGGATGTATATTATTGTGGTCTCTGCGCAACATGCAAAAGTAGCACAATCCCATGATAAACAACTAGAGTTGCATTATTAGGATGAAACTGTTCTCCTGGTTCTCAAATAAATGTCCCACTTACCTCTGCCTTATATTTTCATGTGTTAACTTTTCTTTCTTCTCCAATCTCCACTCCACATCGATCTATGGTCTATAACCTATATATACACGCCTTCCCCTTTTCATTTTCAAGTATTGTGTTAAGTGTCCTTCTGGTTAAATGTTGTTGTGCTGTGCATGGTTAATGTTGCATGAAAAAATTTGTGTGTATGATGCTATCTAGTCGTAAGAAAAGTATAATCTGGATTATTTAAGTTGATGAGATTTTTAAGAGATTAATTAGGGAGCTTTCTTCAGTCCAGTCCGAGGTGGTTTGAGGGCTGATTACACAACTGCTGACTCGTTTGTTCACGAACTCATCACAAAAAAGAGCAACTAAGATGTGTTTTTGACCGAACGATGCAGGGGCTGTGTTCAGTTATTGCCGTCGCGTCTTGGACTGAAGGGAGCTCCCTATAGCTCGTGTCACCTTATTTTTCTGTGATGCATTGCTGTTGTAGGCATACAACTTCAATATTTCTTGTTTCTTTACACACTTGTCAAAGACAAAATGAGTGTGCGAATATTTTATGTGTTTGATTCCAAAAAAAAAATATATATATACTGTTATCGAATTTTAAATAGCAGCATTAGTATTTGTAGCCTTGTTGATCGCTTGAAAATGGGGACTATATATTATAACTTTTTATAATGCTATCTTTCCTGGTTACTTCTGTGAAGAGTTACCTGAGCAGATTACTATATATGCTGTGTGCTAATTAAATTAATATACAGATTGCAGGCTGTAGAGCTAGGGTTTTCTGCTTCTTCAAGATGGAATTCAAGGCAACTTGATTCATAAACTGCAAGGCTCGGATCTGGATTGCTTGTAGAAGAACTCACTACTGTTGTTTCTCTTTTTGAATGCATGCCGACTTGTATATATGGTAGTACTTGTTTTGAAGTACTTGGCATATATTTTGCAGATTTGAGTCGAACAAATGGATTGTAGATCATGATTTCTAAGTTGTTATATATCATTCTTGTACAACGAGATACTAAATTATATGGTAGGTGAGAAAAGAATATACATATACCTTTAACAATGTTATTTGGCATATATGGGAGTTTTGCTTGAGTGTCGTATAAAACATTCACAAATCAAACTCTAGATCTTTTTGTCGAATTTATTTCAAGTAAGGGGAAGCCGGGAAGGGGCTGAGACCCAAAATCTCCAGACCTCTCTTAGCTATCATTAGAAGTGCCTTTGTCACCATACCGACGCTCCTTACTTCTCTAATAATAATACTTAAAAAAAACTGTTTTTGGTAAAAATCAGGTCTCTGATAGGTATCTTTCAAAGTACAATGTTCACAAACTTAAATGTAACTAAAAACAGGGAATGCGAAACACACAACATGAGAAGAGCTAAAACACCCAAGGCCAAGCTAGGCCTAGTCTCCATCAACAAATTTTGTAAAAGTCCTATTGCTTCACTTACATCTGACTTGTACCGTTCTTGATAATATTGCCTCTCCCACTCCATCCAATGCATTGGTAGCTCGTCGCTCTTCTCACTAAGTTTCAGATCGTGAATTCGCATTCTTAGGACAATCATATTATCATCCACCATTCTTCCCTTGTAATTTTTGTCTTCTTCTTGATCTCTTTTAACAGCCATCACAGCTGATTTTCTACGATAAGTGACTGTTTTTACTCTCCTCGACTTATCGGAAAATCGACGTAAAGGCAGCAATGTTGGGAGACTGAATGAAGATGTTTGCATTTTGTAATTTACTGTGAATTTGCTAGTCGATACTAATTTGTAGCAGTGGGATCAGAAATTACTCAAATTAGAGAGGGGTGTTGCTTGCTTATGTATTTTGATATGTTCCACTCCATATTTATATATGGCTAGGCAGGTAGCTAGAGAAGTGGTCGTTATGAAGACGTTAGTCTGGGCAATATTCGAGAAGGTCGTCAATTTGACTTGCCATAAAAATAAGCCAAGGTAACGAGATCTGTAATGACAAGACGTTAAGTTTTAGAGACAACTTCGAAATTCATTTTTGATGGTTTTCTTTCTGGGGATCATCTTGTAACTTTCCTTAATTATTAACTTTGAGCTGTTCATTAATTTTTTATTATAATCAAATTAGTTACTTGTCACAAAATGTCCATTGGATGAATGGAAATTATAGTTGCAGTAAGATTATATATATTAAAAGAAAATAATATCTATCCAACTCAAATGCGGTTAAAATTGGAAAAATCTCCAATAAAATAACGGTATTCATAAAAAATTCGTGTATCAAAATTCTATTTCCTTAAAATTACTTGAATCTAAAATAGAAGTACAAAGTACTTACCCTTGTTTCTAGATGATCATTGTAAACTTCAGAACGAATTTCAATCAGTTTAGAATTCTTTACTGTAACGACTGATGACTGATAGCGACCCTAGCTATTCAACAAAGGAATGGCATGCTTTAATTTTCGACTAGACTTCATTTTGAACTTATTGTATATTCGATGAAAAATCATCGAACTTGTTAATCAGATTGCAGTGAAGTCAACCTTCAACACTTCAACTTGTCAACAGTAAACATGTCTACAAGAATCGGACCTCTAGATGTTTTGAAACCTTATTATACTTGCGATCATATTTCAGTACTCTTTAGTCTTTACCTTTTCTATATCACAAACATCGTGCACTCTTAGGATATTTATTTTTTCATTACATTATAATCGCGGGAAATAATTTACGTACGATAAATATTTAATTTTTTAGATGTTTATTAATTTTATAAATTTATATACCATATTATAAAAGACGAAACATTAAAAGTTTAGTCGATCGATTGATACGATATTTCGTATTTTTACTTAATTACATATAAAATCTTTTCTAGTGATTAATTAATTGCCTTTTTTAAACATATTACTTTTTTTTTACAAAAGACGAAACATTAAAATTTTGGTCGGTCTATCGGTACGTTACTTCGTATTTTTATTTAATTATCCTTACTTAATTATATATAAAATCCTTTTTAATAACTAATTAATTTCCCTTTTCATGTTAAACATACTACTTTTTTATTTTTTTTTAATAACTAATCAAATTTATTTTTATAAGTAAGACATAATATCTTTTACATTTTATCTAAGTAAAATTTTTCTTTTTTTTAAAAAAATATTACGGGAATTTTATTATTAAAATAAAAGAAATATATTATTATTATTATTAACTAATCAATTACATTTTTCAGCTAAAACACGTTAATTTATCTATTTTCTTTAACTAAAATTTCTCATTTTCTAGAAATATCACGGACAACTTTTATATAATGATTATCAAGTAGTATCATTTAAAAATTTGAGCTACGTCATGTGTTAAAAAATTCAATTTAAATAAAAAATATTATATTAAAAAAAGTTTGTGCATTTGTAAGCTAGTAATTTATTAATTAGACATTAGTCTATTTTCATTGTTAAAATTATTCTAGAAGAAAATTACCGCTTGAATTTATCGAAGAAGAAAGAAGAAAGTTACCACTTGAAACTCTAAAATCCGAATTACGAAAAAGTGTCTATAAATTGTTTTTTAGGTCTTAAAGATGAACTTTTTTTATTTGGAACCCAGAAGATGAATTCTTTGTTTGATAACACATGGCAAAATGTTGCACTAATTATGGCGATTAATCTAGGTTCACGTCAAGTCTGACTAGAAGGATAAAGGAGAAAGAAAAGGAGAGACTTTTTGACCAGTACTCAATAATATTATTGTAAGTAAGCTGCTGATAAAGTAGTTTTTAACACTATAATTATAAAGATTTTAGTAATGTGTAAAGTGTAATTTGGGCCGTAATCTAGTTTCTCACGGAACTTAATCAATAAATAAATACTCCTATGTTACACTTACAACGCATGTTCCAAGTCGTGAGCGAAGAATTCAGGTAAATGATGTAAACGTGCTTCTGGAAATAGGAGCTGCACTGTTGAATGTTTCAATCATACGATATTACTATGTCTATATATATTAAGCAATATTCTGGAAATGGGAATGAAATTTAATAAAGTTAGTGAAAATGGCATAGCAATTTAACACATCCATGGATAAAGAAAATATAATTAAATATGAGTGTGATCAACATAAAAGGATAACTTAAACATTCAAGTTGGAGTAGTTCTTAACACTAGTAATCAGAAAGAGTTAAATAAGAGTAATTTGTAAGGGTTTCATGTTCCTGACCTCAAGAGAATTACCTGCCTCAGATAATTCTCCTGAGGTAACCTCAGGGCCTTTTTTCTCAATTTGTAAAGTGCAAGTATCTAATTTTGGACGTAGTACCTTAATTAATCAATAAATAGATATGTTACGATGCATGTAAGTTCCAAGTCTTAAGTGAAATAACGTACGTGCTTCTAGATTTTGAGCTTTCAATTCTACTACTAATTTCGTTTAATATTGAATTCAAACTTTAAGGAATCGATAATAATTGATGAATTTTTAAAGATTATTGTTGATTTTAATTTTATAAGAAATTTGTCAGATTTGATATGAAATTATTCTAATAAAATCCTTCAAAATCTCATAGAAATGGTTGGATTTCAAAATATATAAAAAACATTACGAAATTCATCAAAATCTATAACTTTTTAAAACCAAAAAAAAAAATTACGACTTTTTGAATAACATGAAATTTTAAAGAATTGTTTTAAATCTAAATGAACACCATCAAATTTAAAGTGGATTTTAAAATCCTAACTTAATACCTCAAAATTTTAAATAAATACCGTCAGATTTTGATGTATTATTCAAAATCCAAGTTGAGTACTATTGTATTTTTAAAATTTATAAAAATTCTTCAAAATCTAAATGAATACACACCCCTAAGAGTAATGTCAGGGAATCAAAAAAATTCTTCAAAAAAATACTTAAAACTATATGTATGACTTGACAAAATGAAAAGTTTTCATGACTTTCATTATTTTTTATTTTAGTTTAAAGTTACCAGCTTAATATCTGTGTTTGTACGGCTGCATTAATAATTTTTTATTTAAATTTAAAATATGCTTTCAATCTTTCCAAAAAGTAATCAATTCTATTCAATATATTGGATATTTTATTACAAATGCTAATTTTATAAATTGATTATTTATTTTTTATTTGCGTGTAAATTATATAATTTTTAGAATATTGTTGTTGAATATTTTTTTAATTTTACTTTTATTATAATATTTCAATGTTTATTTTCTACTAGCTTAAAACCCGTGCGATGTACGGAATTTTTTTTAATATTATTTTAATTTTTATATTAATTTGAATTAACTTTTTTTAAATATAAATTTCGGAGGCTTATATTTGTAAATGAGATGATGATCATAATTATATAAATGTTATATGTGATATTTCTAGAAAATGAGTGATTTTAGTTAGAAAATATAGAAAATGTGATAGGTTTTAGTTAAAAAGATAATCAGTTAATTATTAGTAATTATAAATTTTTTTTTTATTTTTTTAAATAGAATACCCGTGATATAATTGGAAAAAGAGAGAACTTAGTTATAGAAAATTAAAAGGTAACATGTTTTAGGTGAAAGGTAATTAATTAGTTTATAGTAATTATAATTTAATTATGTTATTTTACAAAATAAAATTGCTCGTAATGTTTTAAGAAAAGGTGAAATTAATGTTGGCCGTGATATTTCTAAAGAAGGATTTTAGTTAGAAAATATAGAAAAAATGATATATTTTAGCTGAAAAGGGTAATCGGTTAATTATTAGTATTATAATATTATTATTTTATTTTATTGAATAGAACCGTCCGTGATATAATTGAAAAAAAAGAAATTTTAGTTTGAGAAAATAAAAAAATGTAACGTGAAAATTAAAGAGGTAACATATTTTAAGTGAAAAAGGTAATTGATTAGTTTATAGTAATTTTAATTTAATTGTTATTTTATTAAATAAAATTGCTCGTAGTGTATTTAGAAAATGAGAAACTAGTGTTACTCATGATATTTCTAGAAAAAAAGAAATTTAATTAGAAAAAATAAAAAAGATGATAGGTTTTTAGCTGAAAAGATAATCGTTTAATTAATAGCATTATAATAATATTATTTTATTTTTATTAAAAAGAATCGCCCATGATATAATTTGAAAATTAAAGGTTTTAGTTAGAGAAAATCAAAAAGGTAACTTGTTTTGGTTGGAAAAGGTAACCCGTGATATAATTGGAAAAATAGATATTTTAGTTAGAGAAAAGAGAAAAGTTAACATGTTTTGGCTGAAAAAGTTAATTGATTAGTTAATAGTAATTATAATATGTTTTTTAGTTAGATAAAATATAAAAAATATTATATTTTACCTGGAAAAAAAATTACTTAGTTATACCTGAAAAAGGAAATTTATTAGTAAAGTAAAATTTTTAGTAATTATAATATACTTTTTAGTTAGATAAAATACAAAAGATATTATATTTTAGTTGAAAAAGGAAATTACTTAGTTGTACCTGAAAAAGGAAATTTATTAGTAAAGTAAAAATTTTAGTTAGATAAAATATAAAAGAAATTTTTTAGCTGTAATTAAGTAAGGATGAATAAGTAAAATCAACAACTACCGTACCGACCAACCAAACTTTTAATGTTTCGGCTTATTAACTTATAACCCGTGCGATGCACAGATTTTTTTTAATATGTAAAAATTTTTATTTTATGTTATAAATTTATTTTTATACAATCATTATTTATACTATTTAATTTTAATTTTAATATTAATAATTTAATATAAATTTAATTAATGATATGCACGGTTTAAAACTTATATTATAAAATTTTAAAATAAATATGTCGTTGATTGAATTCGAACCTTGAATATAATATATTTAATCATTAGATCTAACGATTTTAATTTTTTACTAAAAATCTAATGGTTATTATTCGTAGTATACTTGTTAAAGATTAGAAGATATGACGTGAAATTTTTTGGTATATATTAATTATTCCTAGATATGATATGATTGAAAGATGATATGATTGATGTTTTTAGGTGTTTATAAAAGGTAATATCTTCAACTAAAAGTAAAGGTGAAAAACACAATCGACTAGTTACCGTATTTATATTATGTTATTATTTATTTTAGGTGTTTTAAAAGTGTAGATATTGTATATATTTTTCTTTATAATAAAGGTTAAATAAGTAAATTCACGATATACTAAGAAACATATACCAAAAAATAAGTTTCAAAATTTTTTATGTTTCGGCTAATGTTTACTTATTATAAACAGCGTATACATATTTTTAATATATTTATTAATAATTGAAAAATATGATATTATATTAATCTATACATATACACAACATCTTTTATATGCACCAATCTATGCATATATGTAATCAAAACCATAAAAAACCCACTCGAAGTAAGACTTTTAATATATTAATGATTATAAGATTAGTTTTAAATTAAAAGGGTAACCTGTTCTAATTTGGAAGAAAATATTAATGATTGGAAGATATGATATATGATACGATTGATATTTTTAGGAGTTAATAAAAGGTAATATCTTCAATTAAAAGTAAATGCGAAAAAAGGCAATTGACTACTGACCTTTAATTTATATTATGTTATTATTTATTTTAGAAGTTTTGATAGTATAGATATTATATATATTTTTTTTATAATGAAGGGTAAATAAGTAAATTCACTTAATACCAAAAAACAGGTACCAAAACTTTCAATGTTTCGGAATTTATATAATAGTACTAGCTTAAAACCCGTGCGATGCACGGATTTCTTTTAATATTATATGATATGTTTTATTAATTCGATTTACTTTTTTTAAAATATGAATTTTAGAGGTTTAAATTTTTAAATGAGATGATTTGATAATAATTACATAAATGTTAATTAGCAGAAAAAATATTTATAAATGTTATTCGTTATATTTCTATGAAAAGAGGGATTTTAGTTAGAAAATATTGAAAAGAAAATACATATTTGTTAAAAAAGGTAATCGGTTAATTATAAGTACTTATAAAATTATAATTTTATTTTATTAAATAGAATGTCGTGATTTAACTGAAAAAAGTGAGGTGTTAGTTAGAGAAAATTAAAAAGGAAACATGTTTTAGGTGAAAAAGGTAATTGATTAGTTTATAGTAATTATAATTCAATTATGTTATTTTACTAAATAAAATTGCTCGTAAAGTTTTAAGAAAAGGAAAAATTAGTGTTGCCCGTGATATTTTAAAGAAAAGAGATATTTTAGTTAGAAAATATAGAAAAGATGATACATTTTAGCTTAAACTTAATCGGTTAATTATTAACATTATAATATTGTTATTTTATTTTATTAAATAGAACCGCCCGTGATATAATTGAAAAAAGATAGATTTTATTTAGAGAAAATAGAAAATGTAATGTGAAAATTAAAAAGATGACATGTTTTAGGTGAAAAAGGTAATTGATTAGTTTATAATAATTATAATTTAATTTATGTTATTTCACTAAATTAAATTGTTCATAATGTCTTTAGATTGTGAGAAATTAATGTTGCCCATGATATTTCTAGAAAAAAGGAATTTGAATTATAAAATATGGAAAAGATGATATGTTTTAGTTGAAAAAGGTAATTGATAATTATTAGTATTAAAATATTATTATTTATTAAATAGAACCACCCGTGATATATTTGTAAAAAAAGATATTTTAGTTAAAGAGATATTTTAGTTATAGAATAGAGAAAAGGTAACATGTTTTGGCTGAAAAAGGTAATTGATTAGTTAATAGTAATTATATTATAATTATGTTATTTTCAAAATTGCTTGTAGTGTTTATAAGAAAGGAGAAATTTTAGTTAGATAAAATATAAAAGGTATTGTGTTTTACCTTAAAAGGGAAATTAATTAGTTAGTGACAAATAGAAAAGGTAATATGTTTAATATGAAAAAGGAAATTATGTAATTAGTTAATAGTTAAGTAAGGGTAATTAGGTAAATTTAATAGGTACCAACCAACCAACCAAACTTTTAATGTTTCGGCTTTAATATAATAGAATAGATAGACTACTGACCATTAATTTATATTATGTTATTTTATTTTAGAAGTTTTAATAGTATAGATATCATATATATTTTTTTTATAATGAAGGGTAAATAAGTAAATTTACTTAGTACCAAAAAACAGGTACCAAAACTTTCAATGTTTCGAAATTCATATAATAAATTTATATTATGTTATTATTTATTTTAGAAGTTTTAATAGTATAGATATCATATATATTTTTTTATAATGAAGGGTAAATAAGTAAATTCACTTAGTACAAAAAAATAGGTACCAAAACTTTCAATGTTTCGTAATTTATATAATAGTATAGACTACTGACCATTAATTTATATTATGTTATTATTTATTTTAGAAGTTTTAATAGTATTGATATCATATATATTTTTTTTATAATGAAGGGTAAATAAGTAAATTCACTTAGTACCAAAAAAAGGTACCAAAAATTTCAATGTTTCGGAATTTATATAATAGTATAGATTTTATCATCATGACCTATATTTTTATTTTATTTTTATTAATTCTATTTTATATTATATTACAATTTTCTTAATTTTATAAATTGATTATTTATTTTTTATTTGCGTGTAAATTATATAATTTTCAAATATTTTTAAAATATGTATTATCATTTTTTGTTAACACTTGCCTCTTAACAACCAACCATTTATTTTAGTTGTGGGATATTGTGAATCTGTGACAACCATATCATAAGAAGTCTGGTAGGATACTCCCTCCTCTCTCTTATTTGTTTACAATAATAATATAAAATAAGAGAATTTGTATAATATGTTCCAAATTAATGGAGCGGTTTATAAATATGTCCCATTATGTTAATATATTAATTATATGTTCCATTATCAATTTTTAAGTTAAATAGAGATAAATATACCCTTGTTATATTAATTAAATATTATTATAAATACAATACAATTTTTTAATTTTAACCACTAAAAAAGATTTTTTTCTTAGAACAAGGCGGGGACAATTTTTTAATTTTGATCACTAAAAATGTTTTTTTTACTTTGCTTAGAACAGGCCCCGCCAGGGGCACCCATACGCAAATAAATATTAAAATTTATAATTCAAATTTTAGGATCATGTTTAATATTATAATTAAATTTAATATTACATAGCATGTGAGAGTTTCAAAGTTTTATAATTTAATTTAATATTACATAGCTTGGGAGATTTTATTTATTTTTTTGCCAAGGAAAATGAATTTCATTACTTCAAACCTAGAGCCGGCAATTTCGTACACGACACGAAAACACGACACGAAAATTACGGGTTTGGGTTGACCTTTGCGGTACACGAACACGAAATTACACGGATGAATTTAGTGTCGGTTTTGGGTTTACCCTTGGGTACACGACACGAAACGAAAATACACGAAATAAATAAATATTTAAATTATATAAATATATATTATAAATAAATATTAGATATTTAACCTTTTTACAAAATAAATAGAAAATACACGAAAAGTACACGAAAGTACACGAAAGTACACGAAATGTACACGAAAGTACACGTTTTTCGTTTCATTTTCGTGTAAACGGAAATATTTCGTGTACTTTTTGATACTCCTATGGTTTTGATGATCACATTCAGCAAGCTATTTGCTTGTAGTTTGATATAAAACATTGTGTTATGGTTGTACTAACTTGGTTTTGCAGGGTATACTAATTGTTTACAGAGAATATATATATACAGCAAGCCATTTGGTGTTACAACAGAGACAGTTTGGCAAGCCATTTGCACTTACAGACACAAACAGCAAGCCATTTGCAAACTGCCAGAAATCCTGAAGATATATATCAAGACAAATTCTCTTGGATGTAATTCAGGAAATATATTGTGAGGATTCTTTATTATATAATACGTACACAATATATTCTAGAGCTCAAATCTTTTCAAATATCTTTCTTTAAAACATTTTATAAAACTTATGGGAGTTTCCTTATTTAAAAGATTTTCTTTCTTCAAAATCTCCTATACACGTTTTATATACATACGAACAGAAGGGATATGTTTTTCATCGACCTCTTTCTCTCAAACCTTCTGTCTAACGTTAACAAGAACGTTTCTAAAATCTCTAACCAATTGAACGTTGGAAATTGATTCTAATAGTTCGAATAATTGGTGATTGATTTTCTGAACGTTGGTGTGAAGCTTTATAAACCTGATTCTTGTGTTCATTCGTTTTTAACAATCCAGAGAACATTCAGAGAAAACTTTCAAGCACACAAGATTTCAAACAACTCGGATTTTCATTGCTATATCTTTTGATACTCTCGAGCTCTTAATATATTCATACGTGCTATATCTTAGAGAGTTCATAGTTTGAGTTGTATTCATTTACTTGGGAAGTATAGCTTAGAGAGCAAGTTCAGAAACAGGAGTTTAGCACGCCATTTGTCAACAGCTGGGTATTAAGGGAGATATATTATTGTATCTTGTAATTGGTTTTATTTCAGTGATCAATAATATATTCTCTTACCAAGTTGGTAAGGGACCAGGACGTAGACCATAGGGGTTAGGGGTCGAACCTGGCTAAAAGTCTCTGTGTTCTTTATTTTCTGTTTTTTACTTACTTCTTGCATTTAGCCTACTGTTTAAGCACTTTACTGTACTTATTGTCTTTACATTCAGCATACTGTTTGCAATCAGCTTACCATTTGTCTCTGCATAAAACGAAATCAGTAAGCTGTTTCTGGTAATTTTTAAAATCCGACTTAGTTAAGTATAGTTAGCCATTTACACCTATTCCCCCCTCTAGGTGTGCATTTTCATTTGGTATCAGAGCTTTGGTATACTAACAATTCTGTAATAGGAAAGTATTCGATCATAATGGCTGAAAACTATCCCGAAGGAAAATCTGATTTTAGGCCTCCACTTCTTCATGGCACACACAACTACCACTGGTGGAAAAGCAACATGGAAACTCACTTATCCAGAGATCCATTAGTTCTGAGAGTTGTGCAAAAAGGTCCATATGTCTTTCTTGATAAGGATGGCAAGCCAAAGGATGTTGATGATCTCACTCCGGATGAATTAATCAAACTTGGCTACAATGGAAAGGCAAGGAGTTCTCTTATGAATGGTTTGAACCAGGCTGAATATGATAAGGTATCTTCACTCAAATCAGCAAAAAAAATGTGGGATGCTTTGGAGACTTATCATGAAGGTTCGAAATCTCTAAAGAAGGTGAAACTTAGCAAGCTAATGAATGACTTTGGAAACTTCAAGCTTAATGAAGGTGAAACTATCAAGGATAGTCAAGCACGGTTTCAAGTTACTATTAACTCACTGAAGAGGCTTGGAAAATCTATACCACAAGATGAAATCAATATGAAGGTCTTAAGTGCAGTACCATTTATCTACGAAACCAAAGTTACTGCCTTGGAATCCTCACCACTTATTGATACTATGGATCACTTGGCTGTATTTGCTGAGCTAGAGCAATTTGAAAGCAAGATAAATGGAAATTAGGTGGGAAGTTCAAGTGTTAAAGCTCCAACAGAAAAGATGAAGAATATGGCTCTCCATTCTAAAAACAGCAAGCCAATTGACTCTAATGGTGAATCTGATTCAGATGAGGAACTTGCACTTATTTCAAAGAAGATCAAGAGGCTGATAGAAAAGAAGAATATGATGAAAAGGGAAAGAGGTGGCTACTACAACAACAAGAAAGGCTCAAAAGACTCTAAGGAGGAAACTTGTTTCGAATGTGGCAAGCCAGGTCATTATAAAAGGAACTGCTACAAACTGAAGTCAAAACAGCCTACTATTTTCAAGGATAAGAAGAAATCAAAGGCTCTACTAACTTGGAGTGATGATGATTCAGATTCCAGTGATGACTCAAGTGAAGAAATGGTGAACTTAGCACTTGTTGGAATTGAAGATGAATCTACTCAAGGAAATTCAGAAGGAGTGTATGCTGAAACTGATTCTGAAGAGGATTCTAGTGAGGTAAACTCGATCTTATAATGATTACATTTCTTCAGATGATACATTGTTAGACTCACTAACCATGCAGGAACAAAATAGTGTTACAATTGAAGAACACATGGCACTAAAGGCTGAAATCAGCAAGCTGACTGATAAGAATGCCTATTTATCCAAAATGGTAAAAGATCTGTTGCCAAAAATGGAAGAATGGGATTCAACTTCATTCAGTAAATCTACAGAGATCAAGGAACTAAATACTAAGATCAGACATTTAGAGGCTAATGTCAAGTTACTTGAAAAGAGAAACAAGACCTTGACTGAAGAAATCAAAGAGCTAAGGTCTGATGTCAAAACTAAAGGTAAAGCATTGGAATCATACAAAATGAAGGAATCTAGTCAAGCCGAATCCTCAAAAACTTCTGAAAAGAGAGTTCAGCAAGCTGAACTCATCGAACAGCAAGCTGAAGTGATCACCCTCCTAGAAACAGAAGTTAAAGATCTCAAGAAGGGCATGGAAACTTTTGTTCAAGGTGAAGACACTTTAAAAACAATGATGAAGAAGGCAAATGTACCTTTGGTCAGAGAAGGTGTTGGTCTAAACTTCAACAAGAAAGATAAGGTGCTCAAATATGATGGAAGAAATGGCATACCCTATGACTATGCTATGCCCTGGAAGACATGCAACAAATGTGGTACAAAAGGTCATCTGGAAAAACATTGTGTGGTTCAAGTAAATCATAAAGTGAAAACAGCTTACCAGAATGGACTAGTCAGGCGATAAACAGCTTACCAGAATGGACCAGACAGGAGACAAACAGCATACCAGAATGCTTCTGGCAGAAGACAAACAGCTTACCAACAGAATGATCAGTCCCCAAAAGTGGTCCAAATGTGGATCAAGAAATCTAATTTAAATGCTTTATATATTCTTGCTACTAACCAACCTGGACCCAAACCTATATGGGTACCAAAACATTGAGGTATTTTTGTTTGTTTTGTAGATGTGCCTTGCTGCTAAGGTCAAGTCAAAGCAATGGATCTTGGACAGTGGATGCACAAGACATATGTGTGGAGACAAATCTCAGTTTATGAATCTCAAAATGAAAAAGGGTGGAAGAGTGACAATTGAGAATAGCAAAACTCTTCAAATCCTTGGTACCGGTTCTATTGGTAATAGTAATATTTCAATTGATAAAGTTCAATATGTCAAAGGTCTTACTTATAATTTGCTTAGTGTCACTCAATTATTTGATAATGGACATCATGTTGAATTGGGCATTGATAAAGCTATTATTACTATTGGCACTAACAAAATCCCCCTAGTTGCTAGAAGGGAAGGAAATATATATGTATTAGACTTTGATATGCAAGAAACAGCGTGCTGTTTGGCTGCAGTAGATAATGACCCATATATTTGGCATAGAAGATTGGGACATGCACACATGGATTTGCTCAGAAAGTTATCAAGCAAGAAGCTAGTGAGAGGGCTGCCCAAGCTAAAGTATGTCAAAATAGAAGTATGTTCAGCTTGCCAATTGGGCAAACAGCTTTGAAGTACTCACAAATCAAAGAAAATGGTATCTACTTCTAAACCCTTAGAGCTTCTGCATTTGGACTTATTTGGTCCAGAAGCTTACAAGAGTATTGGAGGTAAACAATATGGTTTTGTGATTGTAGATGATTATTCTAGATTCACATGGGTATTATTTCTTCGTACTAAAGATTGTGCTTTTGATGAGTTTAAGAAGCTAATCAAATTACTTGAGAACAAGTTGAATACAAGACTTGTAGGTATAAGGAGTGATAGAGGAGGTGAATTTCTCAACAAAGACTTCATTGATTATTGTGAAAAAAGAGGAATTACACATGAATTTTCTGCACCAAGGACTCCACAGCAAAACGGAGTGGTAGAAAGGAAGAACAGGTCACTACAAGAAACAGCAAGGACTCTATTGCAAGAAAGCAAGCTGCCTAGAAGTTTTTGGGCAGAAGTAGTGAATATAGCGTGCTATGTGTTGAACAGAGTCATAATCAGGCCTATTTTGAACAAAACTCCGTATGAATTATTGAGGAAAAAGAAGCCAAACATTAGTTACTTCAAAATCTTTGGCTCAAAGTGTTTTGTGCTCAAGACAATTGATAATGATGGTAAATTCGATGCTAAATCTTATGAAGCTATTTTTCTTGGTTATTCTTTAACTAGTAGAGCATATAGAGTTTATAACTTAAATAAAAATATAGTTGAAGAATCTATTGATGTTACTTTTCAAGAACCTAACAATGATCTGCCAAGAGACGAGGAAGAATTTGCAGGTGAAGCTGATAATATACAACATCAAGTTACTGGAAATCAGCAAGCCAACAATTCTGCTGAAACTGGAAGTCAGCAAGCCAACAACACTACTGAGAATGGAAGACAGCAAGCTGGAACTGCAAATCAGCAAGCTGAATTGGTCAGATTAACTTCACATGAAGAAATTGCTCAACATTCTCTACCAAAGGCTACAAGGACAGTAAAGAATCATCCTCCAGAACTTGTTATTGGAAATATTTCAGATGGAATCATAACAAGGAGAGGAAAAGCAAACTTTTGTGCTTATGCTACTTTTTTAGCTCAAGAAGAACCCAAAAATATCAAGAAAGCACTAGAAGATGAAAATTGGATCATGGCAATGCAAGAGGAACTCAACCAATTCGAGAGATGTGATGTTTGGGAACTTGTAAAGCCACCAGAAGATGCTTCTATCATAGGAACAAAATGGGTGTTCAAGAACAAAGTGGATGAATTTGGAACAGTTACTCGAAATAAGGCAAGGCTCGTGGCTCAAGGCTATAATCAACAAGAAGGAATTGATTTTGAAGAAACATATGCACCTGTAGCTCGTTTAGAATCAATCAGAATGCTTCTTGCCTATGCATGCTACAAGAAATTCAAGTTATATCAAATGGACGTAAAAAGTGCATTCCTAAATGGCGTGCTGGATGAGGAAGTCTATGTCAAACAGCCTCCTGGATTCGAACATGAGAAGTTTCATGACTATGTTTACAAGCTCAAGAAGGCATTATATGGTTTAAGGCATGCCCCTAGAGCGTGGTATGAGAGGCTTAGTAAGTTTCTTCTCAAAAATGGATTCATTCGAGGTAATATCGATCCCACATTATTTACAAAGCAAAATGGTAAAGATATTCTTGTTGTACAAATATATGTGGATGATATTGTATTCGGTTCTACTAATGAATCTATGTGTGAGTGGTTTTCTAAGTGCATGTACAATGAATTTGACATGAGCATGATGGGGGAACTCAACTATTTCTTGGGTCTCCAAATCAAGCAAACCAATGATGGTATTTATGTGCATCAATCCAAGTATACAAAGAATCTGCTCAAAAGATTTGGTTATGAAGATGTCAAAGCAAAAATAACTCCTATGACTCAAAACAGCAAGCTGTTTGCAGATGAGAATGGTAAGGAGGTGGATGTCAAAAGGTATAGAGGTATGATTGGAAGTCTATTATATTTAACAGCCTCAAGACCTGATATCATGTATAGTGTTTGTGTTTGTGCAAGGTTTCAATCCAACCCTAAAGAGTCTCACTTAAATGCAGTTAAAAGGATTTTTAAATATTTAAGTAGTACTATCAATCTTGGTTTGTTCTATCCTATCACAAATACTTTTGATCTCGTGGGGTATAGTGATGCAGATTATGCAGGGTCTCAAACTGATAGAAAGAGTACAAGTGGTGTTTGTACATTCCTTGGACAAAGCTTGGCTTCATGGCAAAGCAAAAAGCAAGCTTCTGTTGCTCTATCTACGGCCGAAGGAGAATATTTAGCAGCTGGTAGCTGTTGTTCTCAAATTTTATGGATGATTCAAACTCTAAGGGATTTTAATATCAAGTGTGGCAAGATTCCAATATATTGTGACAACACGAGTGCTATAAATATCTCCAAGAATCCTGTGAATCACTCAAGAACGAAGCACATTGACGTTCGACATCATTTCTTGAGAGATAATGCTGCAAAAGGGAAGATTGAGTTAGTATTTGTCTCAACTGAAGTTCAACTGGCAGATATTTTCACAAAGCCATTGGCTGAAGAAAGATTTGCAGCCATACGAATGGAGCTTGGCATGTGTACTGTGCAGTCAGCAAGCTGACAAGCACAGAATGGGTAACGTTGGCTTACCATTTGTATCTGAATTGTTTATATGCCATTATCTTGATTTAACTGCTAAAATTTTATTTCTCTATGCTTATTCCAGACCTGGAATAATATTCTTTTTGTTGAATTTTTTATGGATTAAGGGGGAGAAATTTAGGAGAATTTATTTGCTTGTTTGGTCAAGATATTCGGTTTAGATATGATTATTATGCTTGTTTATCTTGAATCTGTTTTATATCAAAATGTACTAATATGCAGGGATTTAGGGGGAGTTCTTATTTCTCCTAAATATTGTGTAATCATCAAAAAGGGGGAGATTGATACTCCTATGGTTTTGATGATCACATTCAGCAAGCTATTTGCTTGTAGTTTGATATAAAACATTGTGTTATGGTTGTACTAACTTGGTTTTGCAGGGTATACTAATTGTTTACAGAGAATATATATATATACAGCAAGCCATTTGGTGTTACAACAGAGACAGTTTGGCAAGCCATTTGCACTGACAGACACAAACAGCAAGCCATTTGCAAACTGCCAGAAATCCTGAAGATATATATCAAGACAAATTCTCTTGGATGTAATTCAGGAAATATATTGTGAGGATTCTTTATTATATAATACGTACACAATATATTCTAGAGCTCAAATCTTTTCAAATATCTTTCTTTAAAACATTTTATAAAACTTATGGGAGTTTCCTTATTTAAAAGATTTTCTTTCTTCAAAATCTCCTATACACGTTTTATATACATACGAACAGAAGGGATATGTTTTTCATCGATCTCTTTCTCTCAAACCTTCTGTCTAACGTTCACAAGAACGTTTGTAAAATCTCTAACCAATTGAACGTTGGAAATTGATTCTAATAGTTCGAATAATTGGTGATTGATTTTCTGAACGTTGGTGTGAAGCTTTATAAACCTGATTCTTGTGTTCACTCGTTTTTAACAATCCAGAGAACATTCAGAGAAAACTTTCAAGCACACAAGATTTCAAACAACTCGGTTTTTCATTGCTATATCTTTTGATACTCTCGAGCTCTTAATATATTCATACGTGCTATATCTTAGAGAGTTCATAGTTTGAGTTGTATTCATTTATTGATTGTATTGTTCGAATTGTAAGGTTTAGTTGTTGGACAAGTTGGCTTGGGAACTAGGGTTTGGTGATCGTTGATAGAGAAGTATACTTGGGAAGTATAGCTTAGAGAGCAAGTTCAGAAACAGAAGTTCAGCACGCCATTTGTCAACAGCTGGGTATTAAGGGAGATATATTATTGTATCTTGTAATTGGTTTTATTTCAGTGATCAATAATATATTCTCTTACCAAGTTGGTAAGGGACTAGGACGTAGACCATAGGGGTTAGGGGTCGAACCTGGCTAAAAGTCTCTGTGTTCTTTATTTTCTGTTTTTTACTTAATGCTTGCATTTAGCTTACTGTTTATGCACTTTACTGTACTTATTGTCTTTACATTCAGCATACTGTATGCAATCAGCTTACCATTTGTCTCTGCATAAAACGAAATCAGTAAGCTGTTTCTGGTAATTTTTAAAATCAGACTTAGTTAAGTATAGTTAGCCATTTACACCTATTCCCCCCCTCTAGGTGTGCTTTTTCACTTTTCGTTTCGTTTCGTGTTTACACGAAATATTTCGTTTAATTTGAGTACACAAATTTATTTCGTTTCGTTTTCATTTTGGTCTCTTGGTACACGAAACACGAAAGTACACGACACGGAGTACACGACACGAATTGCCAACTCTATTCAAACCGTTCATCATTACATCAATGAATTCTGGATGGACATTATCCACCGTCCAGATACGATCAGTTATAGAACTACTATATCTCGCTATAGAGTGAGCTACGTGGCTTGCAAACCGCTTAACAAACTTAATTGAAACTTCCATGCCCCTTAATTCATAACCCTGTAATCCTCAACTATTCTGCCAAAATACGATAGAAGTATCGAGGGATCTCGTATGGCTTGAATTGCTACCAGGCAATCAGTTTCCACCACCACACCCCTTCGATTTTATTCCTTCGTCCAACTTAGAGCTTCTCGAATACCCATGGCTTCTGCAATTTCAGGAGATATATTCCCTGGGCAACACCTCGATCGAGCCTCAATCAAATTACCTTCGTAATCTCTAACAACGAAAGCATAACTATAGAATTTGGAAGATTCAAATATCGCAGCATCTGTATTAACCTTAATCTTGTTTAATGTTGGAAGGACCCAGTGCTCATCACCATCCTCTTTGTTTATCAACCCGAGGAAGTGATCAAAAGATTTGTCTTGAGCACTATACCATTGACTAAGGACCACATTGGCAGACATTACAACATCTTCAACCTCCATCCCTCGTTGATTCCACACCATCTCGTTCCTACACTTCCATATCGACCAACACATCATAGCACCCAGTTGTCTCTTTTTTGCATCCCATCTGTCAAAAACATTTTCCAGCCATTCTGCAAAAGACTCGTTATTCTGAGCATTGTTATTGTTTCCAAGCTTCTCCCAGCAGGCTTGAGCAAAAGAACACTGCAGCAAAGCATAGAAATGAGAAATTCAATCAAAAACAGAATACAAACAGAACCGAGTATTCTTACATAAATGTGAATTAACTTACAATCATGGGCCAAATACCCCAATGGTAGCAGAATACAAGCACTTTCTTACAGCCACTAACTAAAGTTGTTCTGCGTGTCAGTAAGTAGGCACATTTTTCTTTTTAAATTAATCAAATCATATTTTTATCATACATTATATCTTAAAATAATTTTGATTAAAAAGGGTACTGGTCTTTTTATGTTAAAATTTGAATGAAAAATTGATTTTAGGATATATTTGAAATTTCAAATAAATATAGGACATATTTACAAACCATGTTTCAAATTGGGACATATTATAAAAAATCCCATAAAATAATGAAAAAAAGTAAGAAAAGTGTAATAAAATGAGTTTAGTGGAGGAAAGTAGTGTGTATAGTTACTTTTTATATTATAAACTTTATTATTTTGGATAGGTTTTGGAATACTCCCTCTATTTTTGAATATTTGACTCTTTACTATTTGGCACGTACTTTAAGGTGCTTTGATGTTGAGTATTGAATACAGTAAAAGAATACAGAAGGGGGGGTGAATGGATTCTTGAACTTTTCTTGTTCTTGAATCTATGTAGCAAGATAAGTGTTTATGTGTGCAAGTATATGAGTGCGGATAAAAATAACACAAGACACGATATCACTTTAATCTAATGTATTATTAGATAAAGGTTGCTACAATCTGTGAATACAAATGATAGTATTCTCAGCTTCGTTTTTCTCAGAGAGATATTGCTCTTATGTGTATGAAAAACTTCTTCTTACAAGAGAAGTGAGATTGTATTCTTATAGAACATGAATACAACTCAGTTACTACAAATAAGGTTACAGGATACGTTACTTTCTTGCATGTCTATCCTTTTTGAGTAAGCATCCAAACGGTTATAGATTTGACTTTGCAAAGCCTGTTCAGATCAACTTCTTTAGCTCTTTGTCTCTTCTATATCTCTCCAAGCTTCCTTGTAGGCTTTCCAGAGCACATTACAGATTGTGGTCCATAAAGTGCACTGGCTTGTTGCAGGCTTCTGACTTGTACAATTTCTTCAGTATTTTTTCTCCAAGAATGTATTCGAGAAGTGACTAAGTAAGTGATTCGAGAACTAGGATTGACTTGATTGATAACTCTGAGTTCTCGAATACTGTTATATGACATATCGAATCACTTCTCGAATAGCTCTTTTCTCTGGGAGTCCTTGAGTTGTCGAATAGAGCATTTTGACATGTCGAATCCCTGAGATATCGAATAGCTTTCCGAGTCCTTGAGATATCGAATGAAACTTTGACTTGTTGACTCTTTGAGAACTCGAATACCACTTTGACTTGTTGACTTCTTGAGTTCTCGAATAGAGCAGTAGACATATTGAATCTCTGAGATATCGAATGAGATATCGAACAGTGTATTCAGAGATATCGAATAGTGTCTTGAGATATCGAATCCCTGACTTCTCGAATAGACAAAAGTACTTCTCGAATTGGTACTTAGGCAAATTCTTCATTTCTTCAAATCCCAACTGTGACTATTTGACAGTCTTTATCTTCTTGCTTGAGGCATGAACCTTGGAACTTCTTTCAAGCATTATTCTTGACTCAATAAGTACAGTTACACAGCTAGAATTTGGTGCCTATTACAAGTACAGAACAAATAGAAACTCTACAACTAGAGGTTCCCTCAGTTAAGAGGTCATGTAAGTAATGCAAAGCATTACAAACAATTAGGCTTGTTATTAGATGTAAACAGGCATGCCTCTATGACTAACAATCTCCCCCAAATTGTGAGTGAGACCCTTAGTCACAATTTCATGTCTGATAACAAGCCTAACATACATAAAGATAAAACTTGAAAAAGTACAGGTGTGTAGATTGATTGAAGAAAATACATAGAAGTATTCTTACAAGTTATGAGGAACAACTAGCCATATCCTTTTGGATTCATCTCTTGAGCTTTGGCTTGCAGATTCTCATTTTTCATTTTCTTTTCAGCTTCTTTAGCTTTCTTCTTTGCATTTTCTTCCATGGCAAGAATAATATCTTCCATTGCAGTGAGTTCTTCAATTAGAGGGGAGCCTGACAAATCCTTGAGTACTTCATTCAGCTGTTTCTCAGAATAGGAACTGATATAGTCCATTCTAATCTTTACATTTCTACTATATTTCTTGTACTCAATTATGTAAGGATTAAACTTGACTCTACACAGACCCATAGCCCTCAATTCATCAGCCTTAGCTTCCATTGCAGCAAACTCCTCCTCCTTTTTCTTTAGTAGCTCTTCACTGTTCCTTTTCATTTCTGCCTGGTGATCTCTCTTCATTTTAACAAAGTCAATTAACTCCAGCTTCCATACCCTTTCCACTCTGTCTTCAGAATCCAACATTGCAATTATTCTTTCTATGTCATATAGCCTGCCCCAGTGCTGACATGTTCCTTGTCTGAATTTCTTCTGTCTTCCATCAGTATATTTAATTTCAAGAAAATCATCAACAATGGCAACATGATAGATTCTTTGAGCCAATAGGAACTGCAGTTGGTCTTCATCATAGTTTTCATCTAGAGGTGGTAGGTTTAGTCCTGGAATTATTGTCAGTGCCTTTGACTTGGATAACTTCACCCTTCTTGCAGCATGCTTGAATTTAATCCTTTTTACATGGTTGCTAGGCAGAAACTTATGACCCTTGCTTGTAGACCATTGTAGTATTCCATTAGAAGTTTGCTTTCTGAAACATACACATGGTTTCTTGGCTTGAATCTCCTTCTCTTCTGGAGGTAGTAAAACATTTGTAGAGGCCATGGAATTTGACTTTTGTAGGTCACTACTAACAGTATTCACCCTAGACTTAGAGTCTTGTGTTGTGGTGAGGTTACTGTCAGTAATGCCTATGGCTTGCTGTTTCACACTTGTCCTCTCATAGACTTTCCCTTGGTCATTACTATCTTTCTTCTCTTTGTCATCCCTCTTCTTTTTCTTGTCTTCATCTCCCTTATCACTCCTGTGATGTCTTCTCCTCCCATCACTTTTATCCTCATCTTTGTCATCCTTATTTCTCCTAGGCTTGGCATTTTTTGGAATTACACCAGTTGCAATAAAGGATCTGAGAATTTGCAGTGCCTCTAGTTCTTCAGCATTTCTGGTTCCACCCTTCTTCTGTAGTTGCTCAATGATTGCAATAATAAGTCTTTGATTTTGAGGTGGAAGATCATGAGGAATCACCAATTGTTTAATGTCTTCAATTCTGGTGCCAGCCTGATAGACAATTGTCCATGGATTCTTAAACACTTCTGGGAGCCTAGAAGGCTGGCCATTTCTCAGGTCACCATATAGACTTTTATTGTTTTCATTTACATCCCTCTTCTCAATAAGCCTGATCAGTGCATCTATCTCTGAATGTTTCAATGTTTGTAGAGTGTTATAGGTTAAATGCCAGATACTGGATTTTGCCACCATCATCACTTCCTTGCACCATAAGCCATTGACTCTCCTAGGTATCACAGTGAAGTAATTAATCTGATCCCTCAGCCTCCTTAGATATATTTGGGTGTCATCAGCCTGTTCACTTGAGACTTTCAGAAACTTCAAGAATGCATCATCATGGTAGACATTAGAGTTTGCAACTTCTTGTAGCTTGGCCTCAGTAACCACTTTTACTTCTACAGGTTTGACACTTTCAACTTCAGTAGATAAAGAGTTATCAGATGGCATACTCCCTGCAACCACTGTGGTTGTGATGGATTGCTTCTGGCCACTTGGAGTGATGATATGCACAGTTGGTAGAGTAACAACTGGCAGAGTGGTTGGGGGCTCATCAACTTTTGATTTCCCTTTTCCTGGCACATGAGTTAGGGATTTAGATGTACTTTGGTGGCCACCCTCCTTTATCTTTATGCCCTTCTCCTTAGGTTTCTCCCCCTTTGTATTTGAATTCCTTGATGTCCTCTTCTCCCCCTTAGGCTTGTTGTCAGGCACAGAGGCTGTTGGAGTGACCTTTTGGTTCGAAGATTCTTCAGGTAGAGGGAGACCCATGTGCTTCATCATGGCAGTCAACATAGATTGTTGATGTAGAAGAACATCAGCCGTGGTAGTGGCTTGAGTGTTCAACTGCTCAGTAAGAGTTTCAACTTTCTCTGTCAGATGAGCATTGGATTTTGAGAGAGTAGCTACCTCTTTTTCAAGTGCATCTACCTTGCTGAACAATTCAGTAGATTTGAAGCCAGACAGGGATTGTTCTTTAAGTCTCTACACCTCAAATCTAGTCAAATCATGCACTGGGACTTCAGTAACCAGCTTGTCTCCATATAGATTTTTGAACATAGTCCTCAGCATTGCATTGGCATCTGTGGTCTGATCAGATAAAGCTTGGAATTTATTCCCCAGACCTGTGACAGTGTCATGGAGTAGAGCTAAGCCATTATCCATCTTGGTACAGGTAGACTTGCATGCCAGAATGTCCTTGAGTACAGTCTCCAATGAAGGGAATTTGGCATCAAAAGCTCTCTTAATCTCATGCACCTCCATGGTTGTGGCTGTACACACTTCATGAATTTCTATTTTGAGACCCTTTCCAAGGTAGTGTGTAGCCTTGAGAATGCCCTTGTAGTTGTCATTCACTGCTTCATACACATCACTAGAGGTGAGAGATTTGGCATTGGACCCTAGTGAAGTGATGTACTCTTCTCTGAGGTACTGGAGACTGTCTGAGAGAGGAATATCAAATTTTCCTTGTAGCCAGGCATCTACATTGCCATCTCTCTCAGAATCATCTATTATCTTTGCCTTCTGTAGCTCCACATCATCTCTGTGGCATAGGAGAATAGCTTCATAGTCAGGATTGGGCAGATTTGCAGTGAGAAGGTTTTGAGCAATCTTTGTGAACTCAGGGATCTGATCCACAATTAAGCTTTGAAGTGCTTCAACTGTCAATTGTTGTGGAACAGACCCTGATCCTGAAGCACTGTCATGTTGCACAGGCTTTAGCCATTATGACATGAAGTTAGAGCTAGAGCTAGGCAAGCTAGACTCCTCAGTTATAGATGCAACTTCTGCAACCGGATGGATTGACTCTACTACTGGTGTCTCCACAGAAGTGGGATGAGTTACACCAGCAGTTGACACAGGCACAGAGTCTCTAGTAAAAACTATTGAATCCTCTGTGTTTGTGATGGTGTCATCAGGACATGCCCCAGCATGCATTCCCTCACCATCTAAATGTGGGTCCTGGGTGGTGAGCACAGTGTCAAGCACAATGTCACTTGAATTCTTTGGCTCACCAAGAGAAGGGAATTCTTGGTGATCAATGCTTTGTTCTTCAATTTCTTGAAGTACGGGCTCCAAAGAAATATGAGTGGTAGATTCTGGAAGAGAAGTGTCTTGTAGATTAGATTTTGGCAACTCCCCCTGAAAGATAGAGGGAGTTTCAATTGTAATGTGCTCTCCACTCAGTGTTGTGCCAGCCTTATCACTCCCATGTGCTGACTCTGTACAATTAGGTGCATTGGGGAGGATGCTTGATTCTATAGATGCACCCTGTTGAGAGGATACATCTAGTGAACTCTGTGCCCCTGATTTTACAACTTCAGCCATTTGTGTGACTGAAGAGGTGGTCCTAGATTTCTTCCTCTTTGGCCTCTATAAGGGTGACTCAGGTTCCTCACTACCTATACCTAATTCCACAACCAACGCTGCTTCAGATAATATATTCAATGGTGTAGACATTACCTCCTTTCTCTTCTTTTTACTAACATCACCCTTTTGAGAGGATGATGCAGTTGGCTCACTGTGTGGTAGAGTGTTTGGTTGAGAGGGTTGGTTAGCAAGCCTTGGGTTAGCATCTTGTACTACTTGCTTAGTCTGTGCTAACTGTGACTTGAGTCAAATATTGGCATGTTGTGGGGGTAAGTCCTAAATAGACTCTCCATATGGGGAGTTATTTTGAGTCTTACATCCACATCATTCCTAGTTTCCAAATTACCAAAAATAAGTTTGGTCATGGACCTAGGGTAGCCTATTCTACTGTTATCTACTACAGGAAATTCAATCAATTTAGAATTTTTAAAGTTAAGTACAGATTGAATAAAGCGAGGAAAGAAAATTTCAGTACCTCTCTTGGTTGTGTTCTTGCCAAGTCTCCCATATAGCTCCTGTAGAATAATTTGACCAACATCTATCTTTCTCCCACAAGCCAAGGCATAGCCTATTTGCTGTGCAGGTGCACTAATCTGATCGAAGCTTGACTTCCTGGTAGTGAAGACTTGAAGAATGGTGGCAAACACATAACTCCACTCTTTCCGCAGATGCTTTCTGTTTAACTTCCCAAGATTGATCACATCTGAGTAGTTGATGAATTCAAAGAATTCTTCCAACTGTGAATTTGTGGCCAGTGTGTCATATGACTCTTGTTGCAATTCTAGTGCTTGATTCATGTCTGGTGTAGTAATAGTAATATTCTGGCCGTGAATCTTGCAATAGACTACATAGGTTGTTATAGCATTCTCGAGGGCGATGACTTCCACGGTGGCAGTTCTCCAAAACTGTTCTAGGAGGTCCAGATACAGAGTTGGGTTGGCTGATAGTGCACTCTTGATGTATGATTCTGACATCCAGCGTACAAAGCACTTGAAGTTTGCATTAGGTGCTTCCACATCGTTGGTTATTGCGATGAAATTGGTCTGAGTGGGTATGGTGAGTTGGGTGTTTGCCATTTGAATATAGAAGAAGAGAGAATTAAGGTTGAAGAAGAAATTTAAGCTTGTGCAGTTAGGGTTTTCAGAGGTTTTGGGAGTTTAGATGCTTGAGAAATCGAATGAAATGAATAAAATAGATGTAGAATTGTATAAGTATGAAGTACTTGAGTTGTCGATTAGATATATGTTTTGTATCGACAAGTCAGGCATTCGAGAAGTAGAAAACACCTATTCGATAAGTCAAGAAAGGCTTATTCGATAACTCAAGCATGTTGTAACTCACAGCTGGCAGTTATCTAACTTAGAATAAATTCTAAATTAGGTAAGATATGTTTTTATGAGTAATTCTGAATTTTAAATATAAATCCAAAATCGGTTAAAATTCAGCGAGAAATCAGCCTTTTCAAATGATTCGAGAACTCAAACATGCTATTCGAGAACTCTGTCAATAGAGAACTTAAATACCTTATTCGAGAACTCACTCATGTCTCTGTTCGAGTTCTCTAAAAGACATTATTCGAGAACTCAAGAGTGTCCTGAATAGGCTTGTTAGAGAAGTCGACCACTAACAATGAAATGAACCATTAGAGAAGTCTGACTTATCGAACTGTTCTTTTTACTCATAGAAACTCAATTTTCACTATCTTTTAAAATTTACCAGTCATATTCAATGAAGAATATTCTAGCAAATTAAACAGTGATTTTCTCAAAATCTCATAGAAATTTCAAGTTGACAAAATATGATTTTTCAACATATGCAGCAGATTTGAAATATTTATAAATCATATTTCAGCCAACACTTACTTCAGAAATATTGAGCATTTAAATAAAGTAAGTGTTTACTGCTGCAACAACTCAGTTGATATATTCACTTAGCCAGAATCTGAAGAATTCAGCATTCCAATCTCACTAACCAACCTTGTGAAGGTGGCTTCATCTAATGGCTTAGTGAATATGTCAGCTAGTTGTTTATCTGTAGAGACATAGTGCAACTCAATGATTCCATTAGTTGCATGCTCTATAATGAAATGATATCTGATGTCAATGTGCTTTGTTCTAGAATGATTGACAGGATTGGCAACTATAGATATTGCACTTGTGTTGTCACACATGATTGGAATTCTTTCCAACACAAGTCCATAATCTCTAAGTTGGTTTCTAATCCAAAGCACTTGAGCACAGCAACTTCCAGCAGCTATGTATTCAGCCTCAACTGTAGAAGTTGACACAGATTGTTGTTTCTTGCTATACCAAGAGACTAACCTTTGTCCAAGAAACTGGCAGCTACCTGAGGTGCTTTTCCTATCCACTCTGCATCCAGCATAATCAGCATCAGAATAACCAACCAGATTGAACCCTGTGTCCTTAGGATACCATAAACCCAAGTTTGGAGTGCCCTTCACATATCTAAAGATCCTTTTTATAGCAATCAAATGTGATTCTTTTGGATTTGATTGAAACCTTGCACACAAGCATGTAGCAAACATGATGTCTGGCCTACTTGCAGTGAGATAGAGTAGAGAACCAACCATGCCTCTGTAGACTGAGATATCTACTTTCTTGCCTTTAGCATCTTCATCTAATTTAGTGGCAGTGGCCATGGGTGTCTTTACAGGTGAGCAGTCTTCCAAGTCAAACTTCTTCAATAAATCCTTGATGTACTTGGTTTGACTGATAAAGATATCATCCTTCCTTTGACTAACTTGCAACCCAAGAAAGAATGTCAACTCTCCCATCATACTCATCTCATATCTACTCTGCATGAGCTTAGAGAAATTTACACACAGCTTCTCATTAGTAGAACCAAATATGATATCATCCACATAGATCTGACCTAAGTTAATATCATCACCATGTTTCTTGTAAAACAGTGTTTTGTCCAATGTGCCTCTAGTGAATTGATTTTCAAGAAGAAATTGTGATAGAGTATCATACCATGTCCTTGGAGCCTGCTTAAGTCCATAAAATGCCTTAAGTAATCTGTAGACAAATTCTGGGAAGTGTGGATCCTCAAAGCCAGGTGGTTGTTGCACATAAACTTCTTCTTCCAACTCTCCATTCAGAAATGCACTCTTGACATCCATTTGATAAACTTTAAAGTTTGAATGAGCAGTAAATGCCAAGAATATTATGATGGCTTCCAATCTAGCAACAGGGGCAAATGTCTCATCATAATCAATGCCTTCCTGTTGAGAGTATCCTTTTGCAACCAACCTTGCTTTGTTTTTTACTATTACACCATCTTCATCCATCTTATTCTTCAGAACCCATTTTGTTCCAACAATGGTTCTATTCTTAGGTGCATGTACAAGTTCCCATACTTTGTTTCTTTCAAATTGATTCAGCTCCTCTTGCATGGCAATAATCCAATCTGGATCCAACAGTGCATCATCAAATTTCTTAGGCTCAACCTGAGATAGAAAACAACCATAGAGGCACTCATTCTGAGTTGCTCTCCTAGTCCTTACTCCTGCATTAGGATCTCCAATAATTTGCTCTGCAGTGTGTGATCTATCCCATTTCCTTGAATGCTCAGTCTGATTTCTCATTTTTGATGTTGCTTCAACATCCAAGTCTTGATCATTCTCATTTCCCCCCTGTGATGTTGCTACTATTCACAGGTGTGTCTTGGATGCTTGTTTCTCCACTATTGATTGACACAAATTCTTCTCTTGTATCATCATTCACTTGAGTTTGTTGAACTTGAGTTTCAACTTCAGTTTCATTCTCTTCATCAGAATCATCTAGATTATCAAACTTTAATGGATCTTTATCTTCATCATTGGCTTCTTCTAATCCAGGTAGTTTGCTGTCATCAAATGTCACATCTGTACTTTCCATAATTTTCTTTTGACTGATGACATAAACTTTGTATGCAATTCTTTCCATAGAGTAGCCAAGAAAAATTCCTTCAAATGCCTTTGCATCAAATTTTCCAACATATTCTGAATTATCCTTCAATACATAGCATTTGCTTCCAAAAGTATGAACATACTTTAGAGTAGGCTTCTTTCCAGTCATCAAATTGTAAGGTGTCTTTCCAGTATTTTTGTTGATGAGGGTTCTGTTCTGGATATAGCATGCAGTGCTCACAGCCTCAGCCCAAAAACATGTAGGCATCTTAGCATCAAGTAACATTGTTCTAGCAGCCTCAATCAGAGTTCTATTCTTTCTCTCAAAAACGCTATTTTGTTGTGGAGTCCTTGGAGCTGAGAATTGCTGAGAAATTCCATTCTCTTTGCAGAATGCTTCGAGTATGGCATTTCTGAACTCTGTTCCATTATCACTTCTTAATGCAATCACACTTGCATTGTTGGCCTTTGCTTCCTCGTCAACTCTCTTTATGTGCTCAATGATTAATTGTGGAGCCTCATCTTTTGATGATAGAAATTTCACCCATGTATACCTTGTAAAGTCATCAACCATCACCAAGGCATACTTCTTTCTTCCTAGTGCATTAATATTGACAGGTCCAAACAAGTCCATATGAATGAGTTGTAGGGGCTTGGTTATTGATGTCACTGTCTTTGACTTGTGGCTTGATCTTTTCATTTTTCCTCTTTGACAGGCCTCACACACTCCTTCCTGACAGAATTCAAGTGGGGGCATGCCTCTCACTAACTCTCTTTTGACTAGAGAATTAATGGCTTTGAAGTTCAGGTGTGATAATTTCTTGTGCCACAACCAACAATCTTCATTTGATGCTTTTGAGTAGAAGCAGGAAATTTTGTCCTTGGTTGCAGAGTCCATATTGGCTACAAACAGGCTTCCTTTCCTTACTCCAGATAGAGCAAAATCACCAGTCTTCTTGTGGGTGATCAAACATTCATCTTTGTCAAAATCCACCTTGAATCCCCTATCAGTAAACTGACCAACACTTAGCAGATTGTGCTTGAGTCCCTTGACCAGTGCTACATCTTCAATGATGACATTTCCAAATTTCAACTTGCCATATCCCAATGTGTTACCCATGCTGTCATCTCTAAAAACAACCATTGGGCCAGCCTTCTCCTCATATTGTGATAGCATGGCCATATCACCAGTCATATGATTTGAGTGTCCACTGTCCAAAATCCACATGACCTTCTTTTCACTTTCTTTGCCCTGAAAACACAAAGGTATTACTTCTCCTTTGGTACCCAAACAAGTTTCGGTCCATGTGACTTAGAAACAGTTTTATCATAAACAACATGTTTATCAACTTTCTTGGTGTTAGTCTTCTTGTCACTGTTAGAAGTCTTAGAGCCTGAGGCCTCAGACTTAGGTGACAAAGGTACCTTCCTAGCTTTAGGAGGACTTGAAGACTTTGACCTTGTGTAGTGTGTGTGAGAATTGTGACTGATACAACCATCAATGAATTGCATTCTCAAATTAAAACAACTAGTCATAACATTCATGTTGCATGGCATACAGTCAAATTTATCAAAGAATGGAGCATCTCTATGTCTTAGAGGCACAGAACAATCATAGAAAGGTTTGGGCACACTACCAACAGGTTTCTTGCATGCATGAGTTAGATGATTGGTACTAAAACAGTTCAGACAAGTTTTCCTAGGGGCATTAGGCATATAAGCATAGTTATTATCTTTGTTAATCCCTAACTTGCCATTTCTGTTCTGTTTCTTCTTAGTCACTTTCTTCTCAGATTCACTCTTCCCACCTGAAACAAACTTAACAAACTTCTTAGGTCTTGACCTATCACCTACTGGCTCCTTGGCTTTTGGCTTGACACTCTAACTCTTAGAGGATGCTTGTTGTTCACTGGATTGTGCCTCATCTTTATCATTCAACATTTGCTTGATGAGTAAGGCATCCTCATCAATTTCAAATGTTGATTCTTTAAAAATTGGATTTTCAGCCTTTTTCAAAATGTGAGGCACTTCCTCATGAACAACCGTGTCATCTTCAATGATAGCATAACCTTTCCTCTATTTAAGAGTGTTATAGTCAAGTCCAATAGCAGCCTTGGGTTTTGCTTGAATTTTCTCACAGTAGGATTGCACTTGACCAGATGATTTCTTAAATGTTTTCAGTTTGAATTCATTTTTAGCTAATTCATCCCTAAGGGCCTTTTCAACTTGACTAGCACATAGAACCTTATTCTGCAGATATTCAACTTCTTTCTTAAGGTTTTCTACTTGCATAGCAGTTAGTTCAAGTTCCTCATTCTTTTTGGTTAATATTTTATTTCTAGTAGACAGTTTAGCAATTTCTTCATTAGCGGCAGTCATACTAGTATGAATATTAAACATCTCAACAGATGGTTGTTCAATCATGCATTTATACTCAGAAACAGACATGTCTATAGTAGTGAGAGATGGTACCTGAGAGTCTGATGAAGATGTGTCATCCTTGGAATTGGCCATCAAGGCATAGTTACAAAATTCCTGCTCTTCTCCATCACTATCAGAATCATCCCAACACTTCCCTTCAGCAATGTAGGCCTTACCTTGTGTCTGCTTTTTCAGAAGGGCCTCATACTTAGCTTCGAGCTCAAGAAACTCTCTATCCTTCTTTTTAGGTTTTGTGCATTCACTGGCAAAATGCCCTAGGTCATTGCATCTGTAACACCTTACAGATGACCTATCCACATGGCTGGTTTTGAACTTATTCTTGTTTGGTTTCACAGGTGCCTTGCTCTTGTTGAATGAATGGTTTTGGGTTTTAGGTTTGAAGGGTTGGTTCCTCTTGAATCTGATGTTTGGGAATTTTCTGGCCATAAAAGCATATGAAGTGTTTTCCATCCCATCTAGTTCTTCAAGAGTATAGAACTCATCTTCCTCCTTCTCCTCAACAGGTTCACTTACCTCAGCTTCAGTTTCTTCATCATCTACTATCTCCTTTATCCTTAGCTGGCTTGTAGATGCTTCTAGGTCTTGAATAGATTTGTTGACAATCAAGGCACATGATGTGTTTATCATTCTGCCTTGGTTGGCTTGGATAGCCCTTTTCTGAAGCAACTCAAGCTCATGAGTCTTTAAAACCCCATAGAGCACATCATAAGTGATTTTGTTCAAATCTCTTTACCTTAGAGAGATGACCCTTTGCTCTAGATGGTTTGGTGAAGATAGCAAAAACTTCATGTTTAACTCCTTGGTGCTGTAAACCTTGCCATTCATCTGCAACTCGGTAACTAGCTTGTGAAATCTCTCAAACATCTCGGTAATTCTTTCCTTGGGCTGTGCCATGAAAGCCTCATACTGCGTGACCAGTATCTGTTTCTTGTTTTCCCTGACCTCATCAGTTCCTTCACATAACACCTCAATGTGATCCCACATTTCTTTGGCAGATGTGCATGATGCAATGTTTGCAAACATTGACATGTCCATGGAATCAATAATTAGCAACATGAGGTGACTATCAAGAGCAACCTTCTCCTTTTCTGATTCTGTCCATTTGGATGGTTCCTTGGCCTCATAAGATCTTGGAACAGTTGTGGTTCCAACAGACTTTTCAGGTATTTCTTGTTGTGGGACAAAGGGACCATTCTTGAGAATCTCAGGATACAAAGGATGAGAGGCTTTGATGAACAACATCATCTTTATCTTCCAGAGGTTGTAATTTTCCTTGTCAAACTTAGGGACTTTCACCGTTCCTGTAGTCTTTGGTGTATTCGAACTCATGATCGTTTTTCTGTTTTTGAATAAACAGCCCGCTCTGATACCACTTGTTGAGTATTGAATACAGTAAAAGAATACAGGGGGGGGTGAATGGATTCTTGAACTTTTCTTGTTCTTGAATCTATGTAGCAAGATAAGTGTTTGTGTGTGCAAGTATATGAGTGCGGATAAAAATAACACAAGACACGATATCACTTTAATCTAATGTATTATTAGATAAAGGTTGCTACAATCTGTGAATACAAATGATAGTATTCTCAGCTTCGTTTTTCTCAGAGAGATATTGCTCTTATGTGTATGAAAAACTTCTTCTTACTAGAGAAGTGAGATTGTATTCTTATAGAACATGAATACAACTCAGTTACTACAAATAAGGTTACAGGATACGTTACTTTCTTGCATATCTATCCTTTTTGAGTAAGCATCCAAACGGTTATAGATTTGACTTTGCAAATCCTGCTCAGATCCACTTCTTTAGATCTTTGTCTCTTCTATATCTCTCCAAGCTTCCTTGTAGGCTTTCCAGAGCACGTTACAGATTGTGGTCCAAAAAGTGCACTTGCTTATTGCAGGCTTCTGACTTGTACAATTCCTTCAATATTTTGTCTCCAAGAATGTATTCGAGAAGTGACTAAGTAAGTGATTCGAGAACTAGGATTGACTTGATCGATAACTCTGAGTTCTCGAATACTGTTATATGACTTCTCGAATAGCTCTTTTCTCTGAGAGTCCTTGAGTAGTCGAATAGAGCATTTTGACATGTCGAATCCCTGAGATATCGAATAGCTTTCCGAGTCCTTGAGATATCGAATGAAACTTTGACTTGTTGACTCTTTGAGAACTCGAATACCACTTTGACTTGTTGACTTCTTGAGTTCTCGAATAGAGCAGTAGACATATTGAATCTCTGAGATATCGAACAGTGTATTCAGAGATATCGAATAGTGTCTTGAGATATCTAATCCCTGACTTCTCGAATGCTAGACTTCTCGAATAGACAAAAGTACTTCTCGAATTGGTACTTAGGCAAATTCTTCATTTCTTCAAATCCCAACTGTGATTATTTGACAGTCTTTATCTTCTTGCTTGAGGCATGAACCTTGGAACTTCTTTCAAGCATTATTCTTGACTCAATAAGTACAGTTACACAGCTAGAATTTGGTGCCTATTACAAGTACAGAACAAATAGAAACTCTACACTAGAGGTTCCCTCAGTTAAGAGGTCACGTCAGTAATGCAAAGTATTACAAACAATTAGGCTTGTTATTAGATGTAAACATGCATGCCTCTGTGACTAACAATCTCCCCCAAATTGTGAGTGAGACCCTTAGTCACAATTTCATGTCTGATAACAAGCCTAACATACATAAAGATAAAACTTGAAAAAGTACAGGTATGTAGATTGATTGAAGAAAATACATAGAAGTATTCTTACAAGTTATGAGGAACAACTAGCCATATCCTTTTGGATTCATCTCTTGAGCTTTGGCTTGCAGATTCTCATTTTTCATTTTCTTTTCAGCTTCTTTAGCTTTCTTCTTTGCATTTTCTTCCATGGTAAGAATAATATCTTCCATTGCAGTGAGTTCTTCAATTAGAGGGGAGACTGACAAATCCTTGAGTACTTCATTCAGCTGTTTCTCAGAATAGGAACTGATGTAGTCCATTCTAATCTTTACATTTCTACCATATTTCTTGTACTCAATTATGTAAGGATTAAACTTGACTCTACACAGACCCATAGCCCTCAATTCATCCGCCTTAGCTTCCATTGCAGCAAACTCCTCCTCCTTTTTCTTTAGTAGCTCTTCACTGTTCCTTTTCATTTCTGCCTGGTGATCTCTCTTCATTTTAACAAAATCAATTAACTCCAGCTTCCATACCCTTTCCACTCTGTCTTCAGAATCCAACATTGCAATTATTCTTTCTATGTCATATAGCCTGCCCCAGTGCTGACATGTTCCTTGTCTGAATTTCTTCTGTCTTCCACCAGTATATTTAATTTCAAGAAAATCATCAACAATGGCAACATGATAGATTCTTTGAGCCCATAGGAACTGCAGTTGGTCTTCATCATAGTTTTCATCCAGAGGTGGTAGGTTTAGTCCTGGAATTATTGTCAGTGCCTTTGACTTGGATAACTTCACCCTTCTTGCAGCATGCTTGAATTTAATCCTTTTTACATGGTTGCTAGGCAGAAACTTATGACCCTTGCTTGTAGACCATTGTAGTATTCCATTAGCAGTTTGCTTTCTGAAACATACACATGGTTTCTTGGCTTGAATCTCCTTCTCTTCTTGAGGTAGTAAAACATTTGCAGAGGCCATGGAATTTGACTTTTGTAGGTCACTACTAACATTATTCACCCTAGACTTAGAGTCTTGTGTTGTGGTGAGGTTACTGTCAGCAATGCCTATGGCTTGCTGTTTCACACTTGTCCTCTCATAGACTTTCCCTTGGTCATTACTATCTTTCTTCTCTTTGTCATCCCTCTTCTTTTTCTTGTCTTCATCTCCCTTATCACTCCTGTGATGTCTTCTCCTCCCATCACTTTTATCCTCATCTTTGTCATCCTTATTTCTCCTAGGCTTGGCAATTTCTGGAATTACACCAGTTGCAATAAAGGATCTGAGAATTTGCAGTGCCTCTAGTTCTTCAGCATTTCTGGTTCCACCCTTCTTCTGTAGTTGCTCAATGATTGCAATAATAAGTCTTTGATTTTGAGGTGTGAGATCATGAGGAATCACCAGTTGTTTAATGTCTTCAATTCTGGTGCCAGCCTGATAGACAATTGTCCATGGCTTCTTAAACACTTCTGGGAGCCTAGAAGGCTGGCCATTCCTCAGGTCACCATATAGACTTTTATTGTTTTCATTTACATCCCTCTTCTCAATAAGCCTGATCAGTGCATCTATCTCTGAATGTTTCAATGTTTGTAGAGTGTTGTAGGTTAAATGCCAGATACTGGATTTTGCCACCATCATCACTTCCTTGCGCCATAAGCCATTGACCTCCTAGGTATCACAGTGAAGTAATTAATCTGATCCCTCAGCCTCTCTATCTCTGAATGTTTCAATGTTTGTAGAGTGTTGTAGGTTAAATGCCAGATACTGGATTTTGCCACCATCATCACTTCCTTGCGCCATAAGCCATTGACTCTCCTAGGTATCACAGTGAAGTAATTAATCTGATCCCTCAGCCTCCTTAGATATATTTGGGTGTCATCAGCCTGTTCCCTTGAGACTTTCAGAAACTTCAAGAATGCATCATCATGGTAGACATTAGATCATGCCGCTTCCTCATGGTAGCAAATCTTGCCGCTTCAAGAATGCATCATCATGGTAGCAAATCTTGCCGCTTCCTCTAGCAAATCTTGCCGCTTCCTCTAGCAAATGGATGAACCAGACCAGAATATTCAGGTAATCGATTGAATCGAACTCTATTTATCGACTCTATTTAATTTTTGTGATGTGTATATACTATATATGTATCGATTGTGAATATTGTTCTATTATTTGCACAGTATGAATCTCTAAGTGATGATGAAGGTGATATGCACGATGAAAACGAAGACAAAGAAAAGGAATCAACTGACCCGACTGACCCAACAACAGAGGGTTCTAGCAAACCTGGGACCAAGCGCAAGGGAACTAGGAGAAAACGATCTAAAGCTTGGGCTACATTTGATGAACTTCCAGTTGGAGAGGATAAGGTGTTGAATGTCAGATGCTCCAAATGCGGGTATACATGTGTGTACAACTCCATAACTGGGACTGGTAATATGCTTAAACATCAGAAAGTTTGTCTAAGCACTGGAGATATACGGCAAATGATCTTATCTAGCAGTGATGGTTCCATGACAGTGCGGAGTACATCATTTGATCCAAAAATATTCAGAGATTTGATTACAAATGCCGTGGTAAGACATAATCTCCCTCTTTCTTTTGTTGAGTATGAAGGTATTAGGAATGCCTTTCTATATGCGAATCCAAAAGCTGACTTGGTTAGTATGAAGGTATTAGGAAGTTTTTTCATATTCGATGTTGTGCTCACATCCTCAATTTAATTGTACAAGATGGTTTGAAAGAGATGGATGATTGTGTTATTAAAGTGAGAGAATCAGTTAAATATATTAAGGGATCTCAAGGTAGGAAAGAAAAGTTTAGAGAATGCATTGCACAAGTGGCTTTAAAAAAAAATAAAGGCTTGCGTCAAGATGTCCCAACTAGATGGAACTCGACGTACATGATGCTTGATCAAGCACTTTACTATCGTCGAGCTTTTGCACATTTAGCATTAAGTGACTCTAATTACAAACATGCTCTTACTGACGAGGAATGGGAGAGAGTGGAGGGAATATGTAAGTTTCTTAATGTTTTTTACAATGTTACAAGACTATTTTCTGGATCAAAATATCCTACAGCGAATCTGTACTTTCCAAATGTTTTTTTGGTCCAAGTTACATTGATGAAGGCAATTGAGGATAGGAATCATGTAGCAAGATCTCTGGCCATAAATATGAAGCCAAAATTCGATAAATACTGGTCTGAATATAATCTTATTCTAGCTATCGCTGTTGTCTTTGATCCGCGGTATAAAACTCATTTTGTTGAGTTCTCGTACAAAATGTTGTATGGGGAATACAATGAACAATATCCTTTACTTCTGGACACTTTAAAGCAAATGTTCACTCTTTACAAAGATAGAATACCTTCGTATACTGTTGTGTGTGAGCCTGAGGCAGGGACCTCGCTGGAAATGGGGGGATCAGATGTAATGAAGGTATTTCTTGCAATTTTACAATATCTCTTGCAATTTTATTATCTGCATTATATGTCTTGATAAATCAGCTTTTGTTTCAGGAATTTGATGCGTTGGACAGGGATTTGAATCCCATTTTAGAGAAAACTGAGCTGGATAGGTATTTGGAAGAGAAAAGGCTGAACAGGAACCTTGAAATTGATATTTTGGATTATTGGGGCTCAAATCAATTCAGATTTCCAAATCTCGCTCTCATGGCTCGAGATATCTTATCAATTCCCATTTCTACCGTTGCCTCTGAATCTGCATTTAGTACGGGAGGAAGGATTTTGGACCAATATCGAAGTTGCTTGGCACATGCAGTTGTTGAGAGCCTGATTTGCACACGAGATTGGCGATTTAATGAAAAGGAAGGTAATAACTAATATTTTATGAAAAGAAGGTAATAAGTAATAACTAGTAAAGTAGTAATTCCTGAAGTTGCTAATTTTTTTTTTGCTCTTTTAATCACAGTTCTGCCTAATTATACCTTGGAGGAACTCACTCAAGATATTATACAATTGTCTATTAAGGATGATCTTGCTCCAGCCACATAAGGTAAAAAATGTTTATTGTGTCTGATAGATTTAATATGCAGTTATGCTCAGTCGTATTACCATTTACCAGCCATATAAATATCTAATTTTGTATGCTTTTGCTCCTGCAGGCTGCAGCTGAATGAAGTCCTGATTTAAGAAGGGTGCTGGAGCTGGACAAGTTGTTTTTTGGGTGTTTTAGTTTATGTTCCCATGAATTTCAATGTAAACATTAATTTGTAATATTTTGGTGTACTATTTCTGATATTTTCGTGTACTATTCTGTTTCGTGTACCATATCGTGTATTATTTCGTTTCATTTGCGTTTCGTTCTCGTTTCGTTTCGTGTAAACGATAAGTACACGAAATAGTTCGTGTACTTATCGTTCCGTTTCGTGTATACACGAATTATTTCGTTTCGTTCTTCGTTTGGAATATCAGTACACGAATGCTTATCGTGTCGTTTTTCGTTTTAGCCTTTTCAAACACGAAACACGAAAGTACATGACACGATAGTACACGAACGACACGATATGCCAGGTCTAGCTAATAGCCTAATTAATTATAGAAAAGGAAAGTGTAATCAAACCTTGGCACAGCCCCGTGACGACGTGGATCATATTCTTTTGCTTGGCGAAGAGCTCTTGCAAAAAGCCTTGAAGGCGCCTCCATAATATGGTGAGATTTTTTTCCAGACAGCTGATCTCATCAGAACATATCACATATAAAGAAGTGGTCATGCATATTCAAAACAAAAGTGTTGTTTACACATTAGAAGTGTGTCCAGATTCATGAAAATTTTAATCCGTGCCATGTTCTAAGTAACCTAATACCATTAGCGAAAAGAAGTAGAATAAATCTTTTATCAACACTATCAATGACAAGTTAATGACTTGTATATCTTGGCTCGTAGCCTAGCACACACCGTCATTCTCCTAACATTTTGGTACTGGCAGATTTGGCTCTAAAAGTACCGTAATTATACTATCTGAACATATGAAGTTATGACACATGTAGTGTAATTCTTCATCTACAACATCATATTGTTCTTACCCGAACAAATTAATATTGCAATGAAATGATTGCATACCTGCCTAAAGTGAAGTGTCATACCAGATGTATTGGCTAGAGACTTGAAAAAGAATGCTTCAGATACAAAGGCATCAACTTTTCGCAAAGGAGGCCTTTGTAGGGGTTTCAAAATGTATCAAAATAGTAAAATAACAGAGGATTCCGCCTAATATTAGTAACACAAGCATGAAGAATAACTAGCAATATAACACAAAAGCCAAATTTAGACCGAACGGTAAATTAAACGTTATTACAACACAAGTTTGTTAAACAAGAGATAACCGAATATCTATTTATATTTATTACAACTTGTGTTCCCAAAAGATACACGCTTAAAAGATAATCTGACCCCTCGGCTAGAGAAACAGCACTGCCACAATTCCCAAAAGCCAGCCTCATTTGATCTCCTTCTGCAAAGGAAAATGGATTTGTGAGCATCAAAAACAGTAATGATAAAAATACATAAAACAAGAAAATTACATAAACATACTATTATTAACACCCAAAGACCCATCCAAGCTCCAGCACAAACGCAAGCGAGACCACGGTCTATCTTCCTCGCCCTCTCGTCTGGTATATTGTTCAAACGCTAACATAAAAATTAATTAAAAAGAAAAAAGCCAATTAGATTTATTTATTATACAGGCAGCATACATACATATACATACAAAACATCATATATGTATGTATTTTTATACAACGTGATTACCTTCACCAGATTAGCAGCTGCCGGCTTCAACAGATTATCAGCTGCCGACTTGAATAATCCCATCTTCTCTCTTTCGCCTTTCTCCTTTCGCAAACCTCAAACCCTAATTTATTATGACCTGCTGCATGCGTGTTTCGGAGCGAGCATCTTATAACCAGTGTTGTGAAAAGCGCAAATTGGACCTAAGCGGCGGGATGACCTTCTAGCGCTTAAGCGGTTAAGCGGACGCTTAAGCGGTTTTAAAAGCAGATCACTAATCGGATTATAAATAATTATATATTTATAGAAATAAATATAATATTTTTTTTTTAAAAAAAAGCTAATCACATATGATATAACATATTATGATAAAAATTAAAACTAGTAATCTCTACATTCACAAAGTCATACTTAGTCATAATGAACTTAGAAAATACAAACACCATAATTATCATAATACGAGTTCAGAAAGATAGAAAGATAGAAAGATAGATTGTAGCATCCTTTTATAAAGACGGAAACATATGCATTCTTTCACCATCCTTTATAATTTTTTTATAATTTTTATAATTTTTATATTTTTTTTATAGTTTTATAATTTTTTTAAATTAATCCGCTTAATCCGTCTTTGACCCGCTTAATCCGTCTTTGACCCGCTTAAACCCGCTTAAACCCAAAAAACGCTTAAAATCCCGATTTTGTTAAAAGTTAGGCGTTAAGCGGCCGCTTAATGCGCTTTTCACAACACTGCTTATAACAGCTTAAATGGCCCAAAACCCATTTCCTCTCAAGCTGCTCCAAAAAAAAAACGTGAGTGTACTAGAATTAATTATATCGATCCTTTTTAAATATAATATAACCTATTAAAAATATACTCCGTAATATAAAATTTATCTTCCCTTATAAGTTATATTAGTGTTCTACCCGTGCTACGCACCGACCGATAAATTATATTATTAAATTAATATAAATATATTATTTTAATTTTTATTTAGAAAAATATATAATTTTATTGGAATGTTAATTAACGTAAGTATAAAATTACTTATCTGTGAATTCATACCAATTGAATTAATATTAATATTATGAACCAATCATCAAAACAAATACAAACCCCGTTGAAAAGTTCAAAATCCCTCTTTATTGTTTCTTTTAAAATTTAGTTTTCATTTTATTTCTCTCTTTGTTAGAGAATATTTCTACGTATCATGTTAACAATTTTTTCACCCGTATTCTGAGAATTCGGTATATTTATTAAATATTGAATCCTTAAAATATTTATTATATTAATTTATTGAAAATATTATATGGTCGTGGTTAATTTTCCGATTACATATTAAAAATGTATAGAAACTTAATCCTCACGACTTCAATAAATCATTAAACTGTCAATCAAAAAAAGGTTGCATGTTTCAGCGATATGAGAAATGATATATACTGTGCAAGATATATGAAACGAACGTAGTTATAATAATAGAAATTTTCATCTAATCTAGTTTGATATGTGATTGGTCAATATCATTTTTACAAATTATATGTCATTTTATTAATAAATTGATTTACTATAAAAAAAATATCAACTAACCAAACAAATTCAATATATTGCGCTCTTGGAGTAACATATAATTGTTAGATTTTATGGTTATTGTCCTTAGCTTATTTCTAAAGACAACTTAAAATGTGCATTTTCAGTTTGGAAGTTTGAATTTTGGTTTTTTTATTCTTTTCTAGTAAAATATTGAATAATAAATTTTAGTTTTATTTTATTCTTAAAATAAGACATATGAAAATGAGTATCACCTATCTTTTTTTAATTTGACAAACTTGTGAAAATAAGCTAATGTTCATAAAATTGAAATCAAGTGTGTAATATATAAACACATAATCACATTGTTATATATGTGTCCTTGTAATTCAGATTTTGGGTTAAATAACATGAAATTCATTTTCCTTTAACAGTGAGTATATTTTTCCTACATATATAAGAAGAAATAGCTTATGTAGGCCTGACAAATCGTTTTGTACATTCATGTCATGTACTTTAGGGTCTTAAACGAAAATGACATGATATTAAATCGTGTACCCGATATTAGAACACAAAATGACACTAAATTACACAAAAGTTTTCGTGTACACGAAATGAAATGAAATACGCGAATAGAAAAAATATAACAATTATGTGAAATATTACTATGTATCCAAGTTATGTAAATATATAATTATATGTCTTGGAACAACATTGAGATGTTACAAAACAAAACTAAGAATATCATGCATGGTGTAAAGTCTCCCAGACAAAATGAAACCCTTCTTTTTATTTTTTCTTATTTCTCGTTAACAAATATCTCTCTTTGTATAGAATCTTTCTACCAAGTTATTTATTTTTCTTAGCCATTTTTTATGCTTTGTTGATATAAAAAAATATATAGTCAACCAACCAAGCAAATTCAATATATGCTCTTAGGCTAAAATATGAGAATTGATACTATTACTTTAATTCAAGAATGCAAAATTCAAAAAGGCACCCTTTTATTAAAAACAATATATAATTTTAAATGTATCAACCTTTTTATTTATCTTTATTAATAATTTTTATAACAAAAACCGTAGCTGCTGCTCTCTTTCTCTCTCCACCTTTCCCAAAAGATGCTAAACTAAAGTTTAGGAGCTGATATCAGTTTTTTAATTTTTTTTAAAAAAAATTTTATTTTGATTTTTCTTTATTTTTCAATAAAAATATCATTGAGAGTCTAGTACCCCGTTTTTTATCTACCAAAATATTAGATTTTGTACTAACTCCTTGTAAATGATAAGTCTTATTTTTTTTTCCTTGATTTTACTTTGGCTTTCACTTAATATCTCTCATTATTGAGAGCCTAATATCCTGTTCGTGGATTTTGTCTACCCATATATTAGATTTTGTTATATTCGCTCATTGATTTAGATAGTATAGAATCACAGTTCTGGTCGGTTGTTTGAATACGTTATGACAAATCAACTATACATATTCCTCACGTTTATAACAAATTGTTAAATTATCTCGTCGAAATGACTGTATAATTTAGTGACATAAGCTAGAGATGTACCATAATTGAAGATTTGTTCAATGATTGGATAAAGAAAATTAGTGATATAATTTACTATGTGTTTGTTAAATTTTGATTGTTTTTGTAGATGTTGTATGCCCTTTTATTGATGATTTTTGTAGGTTTGATTATTTTTGTGTATGACCTATGTCCTTTTATTGATGAATTAATTATCAATAAATAAATAGTGATTTATAAGAAAATCTGTCCTAAATTGACCAATTTATTATGGAAATATTCATTAACAATATTTTCATTGACTCTGTAATATATATATATATATATATATATATATATTTGATTGATAATTAATACATTAAATAATGTATAGTACTATTTAAGAGTATATTTAATATTTTGAATAATTCAAATATATTGTCAGGTCAATTTTTTTTCCCATTAATTATTGCATAGTTAAAAAATTTCGTAAATAAAATGTTAAAAGATATAAATATATTTTTGAGCTTATAACAAAAAATCAAATTTTTGAAGGTATGGATTTTATCCAAGTTATTTAAAATCTGATTTCAAATTCGATTTTTTTAGATTTTTAGTTAAGTTAGATTATAATTATTTAATATCGATTATAATTGTACAATATATTTTATAAAAATCAATTTATAATGTATGATAATATGATTGTGACTGGTTTTATATTAAAATAGTGGTTGATTAATGAATGATTAATTATAAAATTTATTTTAAAATATATAGTGGTATATCGTGATTTATTTCAAATTAAAATAGTGATTTTCTAGCAAATATTTTTTGATTTTAAAAAATAAGTATTTATGAATTAGTTCTGATTGGTCCTAAAATAATTCCTCGATATTTATTGGTTAACGTGTGGTACACTCAGGTATTATAATAAAGGATTACAAAAACTACAATATAAAATTTTATATTCCCTTATACTTGTAACATTTTATTAACATTGCTAACATCAAATTATCTTTTATAATTACAAAATAGAATGAGTTCTATCTGTTCATATTTTCATGTTTAAAAGGTCATAATAAATTTATTATAATTAAAATTAATTAAGAAAAACTGATCAGAACTTTAATTAACTGAAAAATTATTCTACATTAATTACATGAAACAGAAAGGATGACAGGGGATTCCCATATTTTCTCTCTGGATTATATGCATCATATCACATTTCTTTATTGATCATCTCCTCGACACGTCGTTTAAGGTAACTTTTCATATATCATGCATTTTGGCCTCTGTTTCTCTACTTGTTTATCATTTATTTCATGGTTTGGAAAAAATCCAACAAATTTGTGGGTTTTTTACATATATGTTGGAAACATTAGTTGTTAGAAGTAATCAATTATCTGTTGGTTGATCAGATTATAATTCTCAACTCCAAATTTGGGCTTTTCTTGATTTTGCTAAATTAATTGTTGAATATAGATACATTCAGTTAGATTCTGTGTTGAGGCTTGGATTTTTTTGCATATTGTTGATTTTAAAAAGGTTTGGCTTTCTTGAAGGTTTTGATGCTTATTATTTTAATGTTTATGTTTTTTATGATAAAATAACTGCATGCATGGGTTATGTATTCTTTACCAAATTTGGTTAGATTTGTATTCCAGATAGGGTAAGGAAAGGAAAAAGAATCTACAAGTACAGCAGTTTATTCTATAATGATATGGAAATACATAATCTTCAGCTTAAACAACACAAGAAGAAAAATATTAGCCATTTGAATTAAGGAATTATGCCGTTCGAAATTTATTGTCCTTGTTTGAGTTAGTTTTCAGTTTTGTCCTGAACTTGAAGTATGATGTAAATATTTCTCGAAAAGTCCTAGGTTTGTAGATTACCATTTTCGAGTAAGGCATCTTCCTTTGGTTCAGTGTGTGGCACTATTTTTTAAGGTTTTCTTATTGTTTTCACTTTAAGTGAAATTCTTGAAGGCAAATTTGTATGGTATATTGTACTCTCATCATTGTCATGAATATGATTTACTGATAATCCTTTTCTGAAATTTTGATTCATGCCAAAATATTACCAAGATTCCTTCATGCTTTTACATGTACAAATTAATGCATATGTTAGAATTGTATATGTAGGGAAGTGGTAATATGATTAAGCAGATTCCTCTGTTATGTGTTTTAGTCACCCTTGGTTTGTGATGTCTTATTCGTTACAATGCGTGAAGATTCTACATTTTAACTGTGTTCCTCAGCTAAGATCCTTGCACTGTCATGCCTGAACTCTTGTTAAAGTTCTATACATCGATATTAATTGTTCTCCATATGGTTGAACCGAACACAATTTACATTTGTTATAATAATTTGTTTTGCAGAGTATGTTACCGATCAAGTTTTGCCACTTGTTTATCTACAATAGGACTGCAACTAATTGTTCTTTTTAAACCAGGCTGCAACTGATTGTTAGATGGAAACGGAATCAATAGAGCCAGAGAAAGATCCATCTTTGACGATTACTCCAGCTTTAGGAAAGGAATCACCTTTGACAAAAACTCTAGCTTCAGAGAAGGATTCATCTGAAGATTACTCATCTTTGACGGTAAATCAGGCATCAGAGAAGGATCCATTTTTGACAACAACTGCGGTTTTAGAGAAGGATCCATCTTTAACAATTCAGGCTTCAGAAAAGGATTCATTTTCGGCAACAACTCTGGCGTCAGAAAAGGATTCATTTTTGACAACTCATGCGTCAGAAAAGAATTCATTTTTAACAACAAATCAGGTGTCAGAGAATGATCTGTCTACAACAACTCAGGTGTCTGAGGATGATCTATCTTCAACAGCAACTCAGGTGTCTGAGGATGATCTATCTTCAATAACAAGTCAGGCGTCACAGAAGGATCCATCTTTGACAACAACTCAGGCGTTAGAGAATGATCCATCTTCGACAACAACTAAAGCTTCAAAGAAGGTCTCATCTTCAACTACAACTCCAACATTAGAAAAGGATCCATCTTTGACAGTTAATCAGGCATCAGAGAAGGATCCATCTTCAACAACTCAGGTGTCTCAGGATGATCCATCTTCAACAACTACTCAGGCATCAGCGGAAAATTCATCTTCAATAGCAACTCAGGCGTCAGAGAAGGATCCATCTTCGACAACAACTCAGGCTACAAAGAAGGTCTCATCTTCGACAGTTAATCAGGCATCAGAGAAGGATCCATCTTCAACAACTCAGGTGTCTGAGGATGATCCATCTTCAACAACTACTCAGGCATCAACGAAAAATCCATCTTCAGTAGCAACTCAGGCATCAGAGAAGGATCCATCTTCTAAGGCAACTCAGGTGTTAGAGAATGATCCATCTTCGACAACTCAGGCTTCAGAGAAGGTTTCATCTTCAACAATGATTCCAACGTCAGAAAAAGATCCACCTTTGACAGTTAATCAGACATTAGAGAAGGACCCATCTTTGACAGTTGATCAGGAATCAGAGAAGGATCCATCTTTAACAGTTGATCAGGCATCAGAGAAGGATCCATCTTTGACAACTCAGGTGTCAGAAAAGGATTCATTTTTGACAACTAAAGCATCAGAGAACGATTCATTTTTGACAACAACTCTGTTGTTAGAGAATAATCCTTCTTCAACAACTCCGGTGTCTGAGGGTGATCAATCTTCAACAACAACTCAGGCATCAGAGAAGGATCCATCTTCAATAACAAGTCAGGCGTCACAGATGGATCCATCTTCGACAACAACTTGTGTGTTAGAGAATGAGCCATCTTCGACAACTCATGCGTCAGAGAAGGATCCATCTTTGACAACAACTCAGGCGTTAGAGAAGGATAAATCTTTGATAGCTCAGGTGTCAGAGAAGGATCCATCTTTGACAACAAAGAAGATATCAAAACTACCAAGTGATGTGAGCAGTTTAATCCTTCCACCATCAGGGTCCGGTCATAGGCGTACAAAGAGTGATGTATCATCTGGAAGTGGGAACAAACGTGGGATTGCTTTCCAGAAATGGAAGACTCAAGTTCAAAAGGCTTTCAGATGGGGTAAAGATGAAAGTAAGGATTATAATTTTAATCCTGAAATTTTGGCTGACCAAAAGCGGCAATGGTATCAGCTTCATTCAGATTCCTCGGTATGTTGAGTTAGATGGACTAAATGGACTATGATGGTTCTTTGATAAATGTATGATTGTTGTTAGCAGTATATCATACCCCCTGTCAAATTTTAGTTCTTTCCTTTTATTTTATGTGCATCTAGCAGGAAAAAGTATTGATTACATGACAATGCAATTCTTTTATATTCAATTATTTGCTACCTGTGTTCTTTGGGTTGTTCAGTCATATTAACTTTTAGTATTTTAACTGTTGGTTTTTGGTTTAGATAATGCTTCCATGTTGTATAATCTTAGACAAAGAAAAAGTATGGTTGTTGTTATTGAACTCAAGAAAAAAGGGGGTTAAAATATATATACTTTGCCTTATTTATGTCATATAAAGCTTCTGTTATATGTATACCAAATTGATAATTCTGAGATATTTATACTGAACCTTCCATCTTACGAGTTCCATTTATGTAATTTTTTTAAAAATCAATCACACAAATATACAAAAATTCTTTGCGCATACAGCAATTATTTGTGCACTTTAAATAGAAATCTTGGTTTTGACTTTTATGTAAATCTTTTAATTTGATTATTTAAAAAATGCTTCGTAGGACCTAATGTATAAAGAACCTAGCTCCATTTTTGAGCACTTCATAATTGCTGGTCTTCCTCCAAATTGTAATCTTGAGACTGTGGAAACCGCATATGTCAGACTGAAAAGGTGGCAAGTACGCAATGAAAATAAGGAGGTGCCTGATCCTAAGACGATGCAGCAATTGGACCCTCCATCACTGGAACCTGAGGTTAGTTGTTTCTGTTAATTACCACTTTGCTTCTATGATTTAAATATTTCTTTTTTTTTTTCTGACGCGATGTTTTGTATAAAATTGTTCTGCATAACTCTTCATGGTTCTGCATACAATGACTAAGGGTATTTCAGTTGGACAGCTAGGTTTTTAGGAATGCTATCCCAAGTAACTTTTCTACTTAATGGAAACTTATTATGTTCCAGTATAAGATTATTGTTTGTCACTGTATCAGTTTGTAATTAGAAATCTGGTTATGATATTTATTTTGGGTCTGTTACATTATCTCTGCCAGGAGAATTTGCATCTAGAGTTTTTACCTGGTTTTATATCAAATGGATACTGAAACGTTGTTCTCATATGTTTTTATTTTTGTTATAATTATGTAACTAGTCAATACTGAATATCACCCTTGTCTTTTGTTATACAGATTCTGTTTGAGTATCCTCCTGGGAAGAAATTACCCATGAGTCAAAAAGATTTAGTAGCTTTTTGCTTTCCCAACGGTGTTAAGGTTTGTTATTTCTTGGATTCAGTAAAGTGCCATTTTACTAAATTTTTAATTCTTTGAAAACAGAAGTACAACACACAATTTTACAATTGGATTTGAATGGTTAATCAATTGACTCGCAAAGAAAATTAAATGCAAACCAGGATTGTGATTCTTTTTAAACTCCGGTTAATCCATTTCTTTAATATCTAAGGTCAATATGTTGCTAGAGGTATTTTTGATTGTTTTACCTGTTGTGAACTTCTTGTGTTTCATGCTAAGGTAGTAAGGTGACATTAATTTGACATGATTCCTTAGCTCACCTCATGTGGAAGCTGTTTGACACTGTTGGCTCTGGAATATCTGGAAAGAGTTGGTTAGGTGTGAGCTGACATGATCTACATGCAGAGCCTTTAGATATAAATTTGGACCACGAGCCATCAATTTAAGCTATAAAAGCCGGATTGGGTTTAAATTTTGTACTGGCTTTTAATTTACTTTAATTTTTTTTTTTTTTTGTAACTTTGCTTCTTACTTATCATGAACAACTTTCAAGTTCAATTACAATACATATATTTCTCATGCCACTGCTAGGATGAACATAATTGCTCTTCCACTGCTGTGTGTATCTTCCGTTGTATGATCTTGTCTTTTCCTATTCAGGCACGTGTATTGGAGAGGACACCATCGTTAAGTGAGCTGAATGAAATTGTTTTTGGACAGGTATGTCAATCCAACGTGATCGTGATTTTTTTGGTTCTCTTTTGTACATGCAGAATTGTGTTTATGCTTAGAAAAGAACAACAGAGCAGAGCTTTAACAGTGCATTGTGTATAAATATGCTTGATGATAGACCTCTCTAGTGCTAACAAATGTCTTTAATGAGATGCAGGAACATTTGAGCACAGATGACTTTTCATTTGTATTCTCACTAAAGGTAATAAGACTCGCACTGTTTTTAATAAATATCCGAGGCTAGAACTATATCAATGTGCTACTTTTATAGTTTGGAAAATTACTTCTACTATTGACCAAAACTTGCTCTACAAAATTTGTTCACTGAAGAAGTAGCTAAAATTGATTAGTCTTCCTCAATAGGCAGCATACTTTCGCAATTAATCGAAAATCGTAGTATTGATTGGAATTATCTTTTATGTGACTTGCTTTCCAACATTTGCATTACTGGATAATATATACTCAATATCAAGAAAAAAAAAACTAGTTTTTGGGAGGTTATCGAGTAATTCTTGTTTAGTAACTCGTGTGCCGTTCGTTCCTGCTCCTGCTACACTTTTTTCATTTTAGACAGAAGTTGTGCACTTACAAACGCTTCTATTTCAATAAATATAGTTTGGCTTGCCAGTTGAACAGGTTTTGTAGTTTTGGTTAAGCTTAAGGCCGTAGACCCTAAGATTGTATAGGGTTCAACAAAGCTGTTTGTTTGACAGTGTTGCCAACAATAATATTTTGTGTTAGCAATAAGTCTGTGACCTATTAGGAGATGTCCCTTACAAATAGGGTCGGGCATCATCCTCGCCTTGCCTGACCCTCTTCCGAACCCCGCAACGAATAGGATTGGGTTTTGGAGATTTAGGGAACATGTGGTGTACTTGTCTGGTAAAGGTAAACTAGATACTTGCTAGTCTCTGGTTAACCCTTATTTCTTTTTCATCAGTATGCCTCTTTGACTGTTTACCAGGATAATTAGTAATTCAGTCCCTCTTATATGCAATAAATTACTTTTGTTTCATTATTTTCCTTTAATAGGTTGCAGACAATGCAACACTCTATGGTGTCTGCTTGCTTGTAAAAGAAATTGTACAGAGACCACCTACTCCGAGCACTACGTTAGGGGCCTCAAAACCTGACTCCCATTCTTATGAAGGGCGTAGTCGTGTTTTGACTTCTGCTCCTCGGTGTTACTGTCTTTTAACAAGAGCGCCTTTCTTTGAATTACATTATGAGATCCTAAAAAGGTTAGCATCTTAAATCTTTTTGGTCTTATCTGAGGACAGATATATTGGACAGTAAGAATACCATAGGACTCATTTGACATTATTCTACCTTGATGCAGTATAGTTACACAGGAGAGATTGACCCGGGTAACACAGTTTGTTAATTATGCGAGTCTTTGTGATCATGCCCCAGCAGTATCCAGGTCTAATGATCAAAAGAAGGAGAATAATGATCCTCCTAAAGATGAGTTTTCCACTGATTGGATGGCTACTGCAATACCTATTGATAGTGCTGTAGCCCTTACTGCTGCTGCTGTGGGTATTATTTCAGATGATGAGTTATTTTCATCCTCATCCAAAGGGGAACATCGCTCTTCTGAGAGCACTTCCACTGAGACTTCAGAGCATAGTCATATCCGGGAAATAGTTAATGAAAATGGAAAGAATTTGCAGAGTCTTGATGATTACACCTCCGAAGCACCAGAAACTCTCCGTGATGATTTGGATGTTGAACACAGATCGGAGGTTCTGGCATGTGCCAATCCTAGGATCTACACAACGGACCCTGAAAATTCTGAATCCTTGATCAGGTGGTAGAATTACAAGAGCTTGTTATTTACTACTGTATTTATATTGTTATGGTCTGACTCCGTCTTTGATATATGACTATATTGCATCTTACATCTTACTTTATAGCTTACATGTATGAGAATCTTTTTTGGACTCTGCTCAAGTTGTATGTTGATTAACAATGTGAAGTTATACGTTGTTTCGTTGTCTTATTAAACTTACAAGTTTCACTACCGTAATAAGCCCTTGTACTTTTGACAGTTCAGTAAGCTCCATGGATGAAGATGAAAAACTAAGTTGCAGCAATGGCAAAGTTTCTAAAGAAGATGAGATAGTGGAATGGGCAAAGGCTAGTTAACTATAAATTCCTAGATTACGTAACTTTATTGCTTTAACAGATTGCATCTTACTATTTATGTGGTTTCAATTACAGGAAAACAACAATTCTCTGCTTCAGATTGTCGGAAGCTTTTATTCTATGCATTTTCCTGAAAGAGGGGAGGAAATAACTTTTAAACCACTTGAACATCTACAAACTGTCGAGTATCAAAGACCTTCTGTTTCTGTTCTCAAACTAACTGAGAAGCACATGTATAATACAAAATGGGACACGTTAAGTGCTTTAGAGGTACAAGTAATCTCTAGTGATTAGTTGGTTATATATCTAATATGTACATGTATGCTGATCATTGACATGCCTGTATTACAAGGGAAACAAGAGGTTAGCTGCTGCTGAGGAAGCTGCTGCACTCTCAAAATGGACAACTGCTGCGATTTGTCGAGCTCTCTCTCTTGAAAATGTAACCAACTTTGCTTAAATATGTGAATTTGATGTTTCAGTTTAATGTTGTAAAAACATTGAAGTATCATCTATATGTTGTACCAAATTGGTGTATTAAAGATTGTAACTTGAGAGTTCATGAAGCATGTTTGAAGTAGAAATTGAATTTTGTGTACATTATTATTAGAGTTAATGGCAGGCATAGGGCTGTACCAAATTTAATTTCTACTTTCTAAATTGCATTAAGATGTTCTAGAGTCATTCTAATGTGGTTTATACAGTTTACTTTAATGTTCTAATGTGATTAATTATCTTCTTTCAGATTTTGACCTTGCTCACTGGGGTATTACTTGAAAAACAAGTATTGTTTGTCTGTCCAAATTTGGTAATCTGTGCTGTTTGTTGAAAGTCTTTCTGCTATATTCAAACTCATTTTGATTTTATTACTTTTTTTGTAATTTTGATGTCTAGACGTGTTCTGAAGTACTAACTTGTGCAAAACATGCAGGGAGTTCTATCAGCTATGGTCTTATCTATAATTCCTATAATCCGACCTTTTCAGTGGCAAAGCTTATTTCTTCCAGTAGGTTGAACTTGAAGCAGACTGCTTTCTGCAACCATTCGAGTTTTTTCTGCTTTTAGTTCTCCTTCTAATTTCTTTTAGTTTTTATTTGTTCAAAGGTTTCCATATGAGATTAGTCCGTCCGATCATGTGCACTTTTTCGTTTACTTAAGCATTGTATAAAGTATGAACCTTAATGCAGGTTCTTCCAGGAAAGATGAAAGATTTCCTTGATGCTCCTGTTCCTTTTATTGTGAGTTTCCCTATATCTATTTTACAATCCTGTGATTCTACATTTGTCCTATGTTAATTCTAATTGCTGAACTTAATCAACAATTCAACATGGTAGCAATACACAATTTTGAAAGCAAACTTGTTTGGTTTATGAAGTGAATAGAAACAGTCATTTCGGTGAGATGTGAGCACAATTTCAAGGTATCTTATTCTTTCCATCATTCGTAGGTTGGAATGCAGCACATGCCAACTGATTTTAAGTTAAAAAGATCAAATCTCGTTCACGTCGATGTGGCCAAAGACCAGGTTTGTTATACTTGTATCTGAAAATCAATATTTCATGTCAAGAAAATTGAACTTCCAGCCTTTGAATTTGTCCAGACGAACAGGTTTCTTTCCCTGTTTATTGAGTCCCTGTTCTTCTAAGCTCAATTGCTCATGAAATTTAATGATAATTTGTATTTCAATCTGGGTCTTGCATAGGCATCAATTCTTGAAGTTCAATAATGTTTTGACAGTAGACACTTGACCTCAAAGTTGACAGAATGGCAAGTCGAATGAATGGCACTTTTGAAGAGTTAATCTACTTGTACCTGTCCTCTACTTTGAATTTCTTTGTTTTTTTCTTTAAATACTCTTACCTTCTCCCTGGTTTCTTAAAATCAATCACTCACCAATATCCAGTGATTTATGTATAATCTGTCTGTTTTGTAAACTTCATGGTCTAATGTGTACGTCCTAAACTTTAAGAGTTGACATCTATGGTCGAACTTAGAGGTTAAAATGTTCATTAACCCAGAATATACTGCCATATATCAAACTTGCATTAACTCTTTCTACATGCAGGTGAAGTCATGCAAGTTGCCTGCACTTCCAGATTATAAAGATCTCCTTTCTGAACTTGGGCCAATCTATTTTAAAATGGCTAAGCACCAATCAATTGCCAAAAAGCGCCCTGTGTACAGTTACAATGAAACGGAGGTATATAGACTGATTACTAAATGCTAGCAAGTAATTAGCAAGTAACCAAAACTTAGTGTTCTATAGTTTATTGTTAATTCTGATGAATGGTCTCCATATAATTTTTTTTTTCTTTTACAGAAAGAAAGTGTACAAGATCCTTTGTATGAGGGAGCCAATTAAATTGTTACTTGATCCTGTCGTAAATGGTAAAAGGGAAAAAATTACACCAAATATGCTAAACATACACGACTACAAAGAAAAAAAGTTCCACGACGCAATCTGCATTATTGGATAACTTTTTGCAATTTTTTTTTCTTTTAACATAGCATAAAGTGTCAATGTGGTGAGACTGCAAAACAATCACCACATACTTAAGATTAGGATCTGAGTTTCCTGCACTGGACACCTTCCCCTCTATGAATTTGATTTCCTTTATATGCTTACTTTGCAGTGTTATTTGCGATGCTAAAATATTAGGTAGTAATTTCAGTTGTAATGTAGGCTGAAGCTGCTGGACGATTTCTGGTTGTCATTAGGCGCTACTTGTACTCACTTTGTACGGATTTGAGATATCATACAATCACTAGTGTACGAGCAGAAAATGACAGGGTTGGTGAAACCACTTATAGTACCAGACCTTAAATAAGTAAAAGTACCCCGCGCCATATGATGCTTAGGAACTAATCATATCAATCTACTTTTGCAGGTTTCTATTCTTTTGAAGGATAGTTTTCTTGCTTCCTTTTCTTATAAAGACCAGTCGTTCATTAAGGTCTGTTTACTACATTCTTGTATAATAATTTTCAATTCTATGACTATGCAACATTCTTGCAAACTATGGTCAAATTGTAAGAGTCTCTATTTGAATATCTTGTATTCTTTTTTCACAAAGTTACCTTTCTGTTTGTTCTGTATGAAGTTATAATTATATTATCTGAGAACCTAATTTTTAACTTTGCAGCTATTCTTGGACACACAACTCTTCTCGGTACTATCAGACTCTTATCTGTCAAATTTCGAGTGAACATTCGGAAAGAACTCCAATATGAAAAACCAAGATAAGCTGGAAATACAAGAAGCAAGTAAGGGAAATGGCTAATGATCTAAATAGCTTCAAGAGTTTCAGTTCCTACCCTGTGCATATAAATGTCATTTCTGGGGGATACTGCCGACTACAAACTACAATAAATTGCTTGTCACATTGTCTTGGGTATATCATCATCCTCACGTTTGAGTTGGATTTTGATATAGCACAAAAAACTGTATTGGAGAGCCAAATACCACAAAGTTCCACTCAGATTCTTGCTTTGTATAGAGTCTTTTGATTCTGAGCTTGTTACGACTTCAGTATATACAGCCAGAGAAAGCGGGATGAACAAAAAAAACTGAGATCCAAATTACGCACAAGCTGTTCCCCGTTACAACTTACTATTGGAATAGAATATAGAGGGCAGGTTGTTTCATGCTGCAGAGTATGTTATACTTTTTTTGGCAGTCTCTTATAAGTTACTCCCTCCGTCCCATTTTATATGACCCCTTTTTGGGACGTCCCAAAAAGAATGAACCTACTTTACTTACTATTTTTGAACACTACTTTTCACTATTACACCCACTACTTCTCCATTTTATACTCTTTTTTATATTAAATAAACACTATTACACCCACTACTTTCCTCCACTATCTCAAATCTATTATTAATAACTTTACTCTCTTTTTACTACATTTTCTTAATCTCCGTGAAAGTCAAACAAGCTCGTATAAAATGGGACGGAGGTAGTATAAACTTATAACTATCAGCTGTACTTCCTAAGCACCTCATATTTTCTGTATTATGTTTCTCAAGTTAAAATATGACCCTAGTATATCAATATACTACGACATGGATATGAAAATATTTAACCTCGATTGATTTTTAACAGCTTCATACATTGTTTATGCTCTCTCTTTCACCGGAAACCATCCCTCACTAAACCGTTGACCACCATCTAAATCTGCCATCCTTCCTCACGCCTCTCACGCTGCCTCTCTTTCTTCCCCTCTCCCTCTCCTCTTCCTATCCATATTACTTTCTTCTCCGATCTGTTCATGGGTTCGCAAAACTCAGAGCATTCAGGTTCAATGAACTCTGATGAATTTGTAGCTTTTATTAATCATGCTCCTGTTAACATTCAACCTACTCGGGTACATCTTGAAGATGACAATCAATCTCTCCACACAGAGGATATAATGGGCGAACCTCTATCTCCGGCTGCTCAAGCTCGCATGACAGAACAAATTAATCTGATTCTTAATGATGGCTCCATTCGACCGGTCACTGGGCCTTCAGCTGCAGCCTCGTCCAAGGCATCACACGGTAACTCAGCTGCTAAACCTGCCTCGCCCCCCGAAGTTACTTCTTTCGCTCAAAACGTTCAATCACCTAACGCAACTGGTAAAGTACCTCAACTAAATAACACTAATCAATTGCAAAATGCTATACCGATTAACCCGGTCACATGGAGCAATATTGTCTCACAAAATGTTATTGATTCGATCCCCTGTGATAGTGTTGAAGCTGATATTACCTACAATGAGGATGGGTCAGCATCAGTTAATTTTTCTAAAGATTATCTGATTCAGGCTCAGAAACAATGGGAAACTAGCATAATTGGTCATTTTATTGGAGGTGGTTTCGCATTTAAATTTGTTAGAGAACAAGCTCACAAAATCTGGCAAAACAAGGGCTTAACGGGTGTTTATTACAGCTCAAAAGGATACTATACTTTCCGTTTTGGTACAATGGGGGAAAAAATTGCGGCTCTGAACTTGAATACAGTCCCCATGGGGGGTAAAACATTGTATTTGTTGCCATGGATGGAGGGATCCAAGTTTAAAAGAAATGTAATTGAGAAAGTTCCATGCTGGATTAGGCTTGTAGATGTGCCTTACACTTTATGGTCAAAGGACAGCCTCTCTAAGATTGCAAGGGCAGTGGGAAAACCCCTTAAATTTGATGTAGCTACATCCAAATTTGAACCCCTTAAATACGCAACCGTGCAAGTAGAATTGTCTTATTCTGCGCCTAGACCGGACTTCGTCTGGGTGAATGTTCTTAATATAGATGGTATGTTAGAAAAGGAAAAAGTAGAGATTCAGTATCCACAATTGCCTTACTCCTGCAGCATATGTAAAGCATTTGGGCATTCAAATGCTCGTTGTATCAATAATCCAGACAGGGTTAGCAAAAGACCAAGAAGAGATCCGTCCGGTGCGGGTGGTAACAGAAATGAGAACTCAAATGCTACACCAATGTGCCCGGGTGAAAATTCGCATACTAATCAGGACTCTAAGGCGGAGTTCATCAATAATATGGAAATGGTTCCATATGTGGTTGGAAAGTTTTGTGGATGTGATGTTGTCATGGATGAGGACCACATCTTGGAGGAAATTCAGAAAGATTATGATAACCTTGATGAATTCGACAGAATCCCTCCAGTTGACACACTTGACTACTCAGAGAACCAAATGATTGAGGATGCTACACCGATCGTCACAGTGAATTGCTTTGCAACTCTTGCAGACAATACAGAGGCCCAGCTTTTAGATAGTTTAGATCAATTTCCAAGTCAGAAGAGAAAGAAGAATCAATCGCCAATCAAAAAATCGGAAATTGCCACTCCTTCTTTACTCATCGACTTGAACTCGAAGACAGGTCCTGGGTTACTTAAACCACCAAAACCAAGGGGAAAACAAATCGTTGATGAGGATGGTTTTACCAGAGTCTCAAACAGGAAAAGCCCCAGGTTGGCGGGAGTGCCATTATCTAAACGTTCTTAATGAATTTGGCTTCTTGGAATGTTCGAGGTCTAAATAAAGGCCCTCATCAACGTGAACTCATGCATTTTATCTCTGCAAATTCTCTTTCTCTTGTTGGCCTCATGGAAACCAAGGTAAAAGAAAAACGTTCTCTACGTGTCTCTAAGAAAATAAATAGAACTTGGATTTGGTTGTTCAATTATGACTTTCATCACAATGGCCGCGTCTGGGTAGGATGGAACCCCGCTGTTTGGCGTGTTTCTCTTCACTCTAAATCAGCTCAACATATAACTTGTATTGTAACATTTTTGGAAAAAGATTTAACTTTCCAGGCCACTTTCGTCTATGCTTCTAATGACTCTCCTGATCGTCGATTATTATGGCACGACCTCAACAATCTGAGCAATACTGCTTTACCTTGGTGTTGTTTAGGTGATTTTAATTGTATCCTCAGTCTGAATGAAGTTCAAGGGGGCAGGGAAGCTTGGACTCAGGATATGCAAGACTTCAGAGACTGCATCTCAAATTCTGGGCTTGATTCTTTGCGTACTGTAGGTGACCCTTTCACTTGGACGAACAAACGTGTTCTCGATCCAATTTACAAGAGACTAGACAGAGTTGTTGCCAACGGGGCTTGGTTAAATACTCACACGGAGGCTATGGTGGTAGTGAAAAACAGGGGTATCATGGACCATAATCCTCTACTCCTAACTGTTCCTATGCACCTACATCGTTTTGGTAAGCCGTTCCAATTCTTCAATTACATGCTTGATATTCCTGAATTTATGTCAACTGTTTCTCAAGTTTGGAGCTCAACTACTATGTTTGGAGACCCTATGGCTGTCCTTTGCAGGAAGCTAAAGGCAGTAAAGCAAGCTCTTGTCCAGCTCAATAGAAACCATGGAAATTTACAATCAAATGTTCTATCAGCTCGGGAAGCTTTAGCTGAAACTCAAGATGCCCTTTTAGCTGCTCCATCGTCGACCTTAATTGCCAAGGAATCTGAGCTTATTCTAAAGCTTAATAAAGCCATTCTAGAAGAAGAATCACTCTCATCCCAAAAATCAAGGGTAAAATGGCTTGCAAAGGGAGATGGAAACAACAAGTTTTTTCATAATCAATGCAAATCGAACTGGAATCACAACAAAGTCCTAGCTCTGCTTGATCAAAATGGGAACCTGGTTCACGGTCAAACTCAATGTGCAAAGGTAGCAGTGGACTACTACACTGATTTTCTTGGTGCCCCTGTGCCTTCTGCAAATGAGAGTATTCTTCAGGGAATCACCTGCCCATCTATCACTGATGCTCAAGCTTCTGCTTTAGAGGCACCAGTTTCTTGTGATCTCATATACGCCACATTGAAGAAAATGAAAAAGAACAAAGCACCAGGGCCTGATGGATTTACTATCGAATTCTACTTGGCAACCTGGGCCATTGTGGGGGACTGCTTCTGCAAGGCCATCCTCTCACTGTTTAATGAGTTTAACATGCACAAAGGTATAAACTCAACATACATTGCTCTTATCCCAAAGATCAATACTCCTACCAATATGCGTGATTTCAGACCTATCTCTCTCTGTACTGTTGCATATAAGTGCATATCTCGAATTATCGCCACAAGAATAAAATCTGTCTTGCCTAGTGTCATTGATATTGCTCAGTCGGCATTCATACCGGGTAGGCACATATCTGACAACATCTTACTAGCTCAAGAATTGTTCAGGGGTTTTGATAGAGAGTCAGGGAATTCAAGATGTGCCCTCAAACTTGATCTCCACAAGGCATTCGATTCTATAAGGTGGGACTTTATCCTATCTGTTCTCCACAAAATGAATTTTCCCCCTCGAGTGGTGAGATGGATTCAGCTGTGCATTTGTGGTCCAATGTTTTCGGTTAAACTAAATGGTATCATCCATGGATATTTTAATGCTACTAAAGGTATCCGTCAAGGCGACCCTTTGTCCCCTTACATCTTCGTTCTCTGTATGAATGTGCTCTCTCAGTTGCTTAAATCCAAGCCTACTGATTTTAAGCATCACTGGAGATGCAAGGACCTCGATATCACACATCTATTTTTTGCAGATGATGTGCTTTTTTTCAGTCATGGGGATCAACCTTCTATTACACACATAATGGATTCTGTTCATGCTTTCTCCGAAATTAGCAGGCTTCTTCCTAGTGCCCATAAAAGCACTAGCTTCTTCTGTAACTGCCACCCAGATACTGTGGAATGGTTTGACGCTGCTCACGGTATTCCTAGGGGAAGCTTACCAGTCCGTTTCCTTGGAGTTCCCCTAATCTCTAATCAACTTTGTATCATCGATTGTATGCCTCTGGTTCAGAAACTTACGCAAAGAATCAGTTCTTGGACTACTTTATTCCTCTCATTTGCTGGGAGAGTGCAACTGATTAGGTCAGTTCTTTTTGCTATACAAGCATTCTGGTCTAACCACTTCCTGATCCCTCACGTAGTCCACGATATTATGCAATCAATGTTTACAAAATTTCTTTGGAAAGGCAATATCAATGAGAAAGGGGGTGCTAAAATCAGTTGGAAGACAATTTGCTTACCTAGGATGGAAGGTGGTCTTGCCCTAAAGGATTCTTCTGATTGGAATAAGGCTCAAATTATCGGTCACTTGCTGAAAATTATTACAAAATCCCCTTCGCTCTGGGCTACTTGGGTGAACAGAACTGTTCTCAAACACAATGTTTTTTGGACCATGAAAATTCCAACAGACTGTTCTTGGATTTGGAAAAAGGTCCTAAGGCTTCGTCACTTGGCACTGCGTTTCATTTCCTACTCCATAGGAAACGGCTCAACCATTTCCCTATGGTTTGATCCTTGGTGGAACGGTGTCTGTCTTGCGAATTCTCTAACCTCGCCAATCATAACTCAATGTGGGCTGAATAGTACTTCCAAGCTTCATGAAATTATTTGCTCAGGCACATGGTGCTTACCTAGTCCAAATCAGAGACATCATCATCGAGATAACACTCTGTCTCATTGGATCCAAAACTTTAACTACCCTTGCTTTAATTTGAACAATCGAGATGCTATCTTGTGGGATGGTTTGGATACTCGTAAAATTAGAACATGGCACATCTGGGAATCTATTCGGCATCGAATCCAACCGGTGTCATGGTTCCACACGGTCTGGCATCAACTAAAGGTGGAACGCTATGCTCATCACCAGTGGTTGCTTAGCCATGGTCGTCTAAACACTTTGGCACGTCTGGCTCGGTTTGGTATTCAGTTAGATCAACACTGTTTCTTATGTGTGGGAGGTAGAGAGACTGACAACCACCTGTTCTTGCACTGCTGTTTCAGTCGACACGTTTTATCCTCTTTATTCTCGTTGTTCAATGTGGGTATTCCTGGTCACACTTGGCACGATTTGCAGATAAACCTTTTGCTTATCTTGGACAGTCCAAAGAGAAAGATCTTGCTCCTCCTTGTCCAAGTTTACTCCTATTTCATCTGGCGAGAACGTAATTCACGAATGCACAACAATGGGATTATTCAGCCTAAGTCTATGGTGGAGTTCATACTATCAGATACACGCGCAAAGCTTGCTTCTACTCCGTGGTTCTCACACATAACCTGTATTAGGAGAGATCTTCTTTTCTGAGTTGCTTGTTTCCCTTTCATGTTTTGCTCTGTTTAGATAAACTTTTGGTCCTTTCAAGGGTTAACCCCTCTTTTTAATATATATACAATTTAGCGAAAAAAAAAAAAAATATACATTTACTTTGCTGTACTTTCAGCTTACATAGGTAAATTGCTTACTAAATTCTGACACCCAAACACGAAATATGTCTACAAAATTAAAAAATGCCTAACTTTTAGCAAAATCGGGATTTTAAGCGTTTTTTGGGTTTAAGCGGGTTTAAGCGAAATTAAGCGGATCAAAGACGGATTAAGCGGGTCAAAAACGGATTAAGCGGATGAATTAAAAAAAATTATAAAATTATAAAAAAAATATAAAAAATTATAAAAAATTTATAAAAAAATATAAAATTATAAAAAATTATAAAGGATGGTGAAAGAATGCATATTGTTATAGGGAGAATATTGTATAACAATATTTTGGAGGTTGCTGGATTAACGGAGCTAAATACGGATATAAAGCTTATAAAAGAAGAATTAGGGTTAGGGTTTTTGTGTGTAAATGTGGCTGAGCTTGATAAGTGATTTCAAGGGTGAAGTGTTTTCTCATCCATATCAAGGTGCCTACGTACCCTATTTATAGGGATCAAGCCATACGTAGTTCTTGGGTATCAAGTTACCTAGCTGGGCTAGGGTTTTAGAGGATAAGTCATAGCCCAAGCCCACTCGTTTAAGGCTGATGTGGCAGTGAGTTGTTGATCCTATCCATGATCCATGATTTATAGAAGGAAACCGATGGTCTCGCATGGACAAGAACGTGACCTCACAAACGAGGCTAACAGCGATGCAGCATAAGCGAGGCATGCGACCTCGAGGGGTCGAGTCATGCGAAGCGAACCCAAATGTAGAGATACTCACGTGACCTCGCGGGATCTAGCCACGAGCCTTCTAACAGAGTGAGATAGCGATCCTGTGTTGATTTATGATGATAGCAAGTAGCGATCCCTTGATGGGAGTTATACGAAGCGATCCCTTGTATTTGACAAGAAGCGAAGTGGCCCTCTAGTAAGGCTGGGCTGATTCCAATAGTGGGCTTTTAGTGACCCAATCTTCATCTTCGAGGTCCATTGTAGATAATGAACCATCAATTTAGCTAATTAAATCATGATAATTATTATGCCAGATTTGGGCATAACAACTACCCCCCGAGTCCATGTTGTCATTGAAAATGCGAGGTGGACTCAAAAAATCCAATGTCCCCACTCGCGAAGCGAAGCTATAATTTTATTATAGATATAACCGTTGGAACTATTACGACCCCAGCTTTAAGAATTTGAAAGGGTTGCACAGTTGTCATGCACTGAGATGTATGTTGAATGGTTGAGATCTTGACACGTGTCCCATGCCTTTCTCTCTCCTGATGGCTATATATACTCCTGTCACAATCATTTCCTTTTTTCATTTTAACAAACACATTACCGAAGTGCTGCCAGTTTGCTCAAGGATCAAACTTAAGAAATTTCTGAGTTCAACCTTCAGCGATATCCAAATTCTTCAGATTTCTTCAACCTTTCTTAAGAAAAGTAAGTCTTCATTTCTTCCTTGATATTGAATATTGTTCATATTCATCATATTGCATGTTTAGATAACTTTAATTATATGCGATGCGATCTCATTAAACTGCGGTCCCATACAGCTAATTTATGCCTGCGACCCGTCTTCGTTTAGTTGAAATAGGAACCCCTTAGCTTAAGAATAATGATCCGATTTTTCCGAATCGTGAGCGAAGTGAGAACACATAGAGCCTCTGTTTATTTGTTCTTTTCTCCCTCTGTCCTCCATTTGTTTTCTGTAAGGGCACACACTGAGTTACTCAATCTCTTTTGCAGATGTCGACTGATAGTTCAAAGACACCTTCTCCTCTTCCAAACATACAAATTAGTAGGCTGCTACTAACATCGCAAGAGCAACAATTACAAGCGAAAGCTCCTTTAAACTATATTTTGACCCTCTGTGGTCGCATGAAGAATACACCAGGGAAGTGCCCTTAGACAAATGGCGATCTAAGCGTCCTTCGAGCTCGCGAGATCAGTCTTTAGACATACTCCCAGCACAGAGCGAGCCCCAACTTGAGAGGACACAGGACCAACAAGAGCTAGAGGCTCTGAAGAAGAAAGGAGAAGCCTTCAGCTCGCAAGCGGCACATATTCTTGTTAACTTACCTCCAACCAAACCCATCTCTCCCATATACATTAGTGACTCTCCAATAGATTCATTAGGCGATGCCTATTATGACGTGGAAGGAGGTGCAAACAACGAAGCCAACTCTGATGACGATGATTATGAAGAACCATCTTCAGACAATGGTGGTCTTGATGAAGTGTCCAGGGTTGTCAACTTTAAAGATTATGATTACATCCCTGAGGCATCTCCTACACCATATGTACCAACCCCTCAACCAGAGCTAGAGGGGGTTATATATGTGGATGGCCCTCGCCCTGAAGATATCGAGCCTGGCTCGAAAGTCAAACCAGGCAAGCCTCGCATTCTTGCATGTCGCGATATGTCTTCAACTTTGACAGAGAAGACACTTAGAGAAGGGGTTGAAAGATTTCGTCCTAAGGGAAAAATCATCCTTCCTAAGAAGAGAATGCGATGCTATCGCTTCAACCATGGAGAAAATGGTGGTAGGGTTCCCCGCATGGTGCTAACGATCCCACTTATGAAGATAGGAGTTTCTTCGCCCCTCCATCCCTTGATTAAAGATGTTTGTGAAACATACTTCCTCGCTCCTATCCAGATAAGCACAAATGGATATAGAGCCATGATTGCTCTTTATGTTCTCTACCACAAACTCAAATACCCACGCTTAGATGCGAAGACAATGGGTTATTTTCTTAAATTAAAGCGATGTGGAGCCAAAGATTTTGGCTATGTATATTTTTCCATCTGGCCTGAGTTCAACAAGAAAGACCTTCTTCCTGGGGCCATAAGTAACGCAGGGTCGTGGAAAGAGCCATTTTTGTATATACACGAGGTCCCCAGGGTGAAAACAAGTTTCAACTACTTGCCTGGTGAGATATCTATTCAAATAGTGAATTTTATTTTTTCAAACTATTCGAAATTAACAACTACTCTGGCATTGCAGTTGGCCCAGTTCGCACTGTTCTGAAGGGCGAAGAGAAGCGCCGTGCTGATGAAGTGTTGACCAAATCCACTCCCGCGGAAAGAAATATTCGAACCCTCCTATCCTTAGAGAACCTTATCGAATGTGGGTTTCTTAAGGAAGGCGTCGGATCCACTCCTGAAGCGGGGCCTTCTACCGCGAGGCGGTCCTCGCGAAAAAGGAAAATACAAGAAGAGGCCTCGTCTTCTCTTATTGAGATAGTAACTGAGGGTATACCCCCCAATAGCAATCGAACTTAGGGATCGCATTACTTCTTTTATTTGTGCAACTGTATCATACTTGTCCTCGCATATATTTGATTGAACTGTTTATTAACTTGTCTTTGTCTCACTGTTTAGGTATGTCAAATCAAAGTGGCCCAGTTCCTCCCTTCCTTCAGCCGAAAGGCAAAAAAGGTGCAGCGGCCAAGAAAAATTCAAGTTTAAAAACTCCTCCTACCAAATCCACAGCTATGCCGAAGGTAGTTAGCGGCCCCCCAGTCCAGCCCAATGTTGCTAGCGATGCTGCTCAAAATTCTCCTGACCAAACTCCGTTGAAGAGGCCCAGAGTGGACAGGCAGAAGGATGGACTTGTTCGACCTCCTTCTGGAATTGTTCCTGGGACCGCTGGGCAGCATCTCTTCGCTTCTCTAGGGACCAAATACGCTGAAGAGGCTGAAACCTCCCACTGGTGGAAAGCAGCGACCCTTGAGGAGAATGCGACTGCAATAACAAAGTGCCTAGCCGAAGCCTTCATTCGTCAATCTGCCCATACCAGGGATTTTCTGAGACTGGAGAACAAGGTCAAGGTCCTTGAATTCCAGAAAGTGGAAGACAAGCGATCTCTGGAGGAGACCTATAAAAAGCAACTTTCTTTTGACACCGCTAACCTCCGTACAGACATCAAGAATGCCCGCAAAGAGAGAAATGATTTCGAGAAATCTGTTAGGTCCAAATGTGTTGTAGAGGGGGGGTGAATACAACTTTTCGAATATGAGAAGCAATAAATACGATGCAATAAATGAACACGCAGATTCAAGGAATATATTTCTTTATATATAACTTGAAAAGGTTGCTACAACATTCATTACAAAGTATAACAGAAGTTCAGAGAGAAGTGAATGATTCTAAGCTCTGTGAATGTACTCTCTCTCTTTTTCTTGTGTTTTCTCAATATTGCTCACTAACTAAAACATTACACAAGTGCTTCTATTTATACTACATGTAATCTATGTCCTGTAGTCTTCAAAGACTAAGATGTACGTGGCCCAATGATGTCCACATAAATCTTGCCTTATCTTGAAAGCTTGGAAATCTGCCAATCAGAAGATGCCATGTGTCATGTTGAAGCTGCACTCTAAGTAGAACTTCTACTTGAGAATTTCTACTTAGCCATCTCGAAATTTCTAAGTAGAACTTCTACTTAGAAATATTCTACTTGGCCATCCAGAATATTTAGTACTTAGAAAATATTCTGGTCTTCAACTTGAAACTTAAATGCACATCTTGAGCTTGTGATATCTTCATGTCTTCTTTATTCTTCAGCAAGCTCTTGAACATGGATCTTTATTACTGACATAAACTTGCTATCAATGTCCTGACACTTGATGCACTGGTCTGGTTCATAAGTGACTAGTCTTGATAGTGTTTCTGCTTCTTGAATAAATTACCATATTCACTTAGTAACTTGGCTTTCCAATATTCGCTTTCCTTCTTGTTCACTTGAAATCAATTGGTCTCGTTGATACTGATAGTTATGATCTTGATTCTCGATTTCTCAAATCACTGAGGCCTGAACAACTTTGACTTGAACTTCTCTCAATGATTTCTTCTTGGCTTGATCATAGTTAACATGTTCAATTGTATCAATTACCTTGTCTTCATTTAGTGTTGATTTCTTGTGACTTCTTGTTCTTGATTGTCTTCTGGTTAAGTATCGTTTCTTTTAATTGAGTTACATTAGTTATAGTGTTACAAGTTTATACACTCTGCCTTTCAATCTCCCCCAATTTGATTGTTTAACAATGACATTCAAATTAATGAAGGATAACTCAACTAAACAAGAGACGAGAAAAGATAATTAACATTACAGTCTTGAAAAATATACAATTGAAAAGTATTTGAAAACAATACAAAGAACTTAAACTAGAAACAGAATTCGAACCTCGAATTAAAGATCATTTGAATGATTCCTATCACCTGGATTATTTCATATCTTTTAGTCAAACTTATATCACCTTATTGGATTCACTCTAAGGTGAATTTTCCTCAAGTGAGTTAAAGCAACCGAAAGACATGAAGTTTTTCCAACTTCAAGTTCACACCACTCTGACCTTTAACCCTAATTCCGTTTCCTCTTCCTAGCTTCAGCAGCTTGATCTTTCTCTTCTTTTTGCTTTCTGCGCTTCTCCTTCTGCTGCTTTTGTTTCTTATATACTGGATCATGAAGCTGCGTCCACCTAGCATTCAACAAACTTACTGCTTCCATTTCTAGAGGGTTCCTGGGTTCTGGGTAAGGATGTTTGAAAAGCCTTCTGAGTTTGTCCACCTCCTGAGTAGTTCTGATCTTTGGAATGTCCTCAAATTTCTTCATTATAAGCTGAGGTTTCCAATGAGCTTTATCGGCTTTAAACTGACAATAGATCATTTTGGGATAGCCTTTGACACGGTTAGTATTGTGGACACTCGCCGCATCTTGCTCCATTCGCTTCTTTTCCACTACTACATCAGACAGGTAACTCACGAGTCTCTGCTTTTCTTTCACATACTTAACTTCCACATCTTCCCATTTGAACACATATAACACTTTCTCCAGAAATGCAGCATCTTGAGTCTGCAGCAGCCATTTTCTACTCATATGCAAGAGTGTTTTATGCTGGTCTGCATCTATGAATACTAAGGCATCAGTTGTATCATCAACAAAAGAGTGTATCCAGTATACACTATCCCTTCCTGGAACACCAACTGACTCCCTTATCTCTCCTTGTTCCAGTTCTCCAGAAGGAAGATTCAGAGCTTCATCTACATTCTTCATAGCTTGAAGAATATTCCATTTCTTTTCTATCAGCTCTGGTTCAACCTTCACATTATCAAGAGGGTTTGGAGCAATGATATCACACTTCCACACCTCATTGCTCTTCTTGAATATGGCACTTTCAATGATCTTCACTGATTTATCTTTAAGCTCAGACGCGAATCCCTTACTCATCATTTGTCTACAGACGGCCTTAAGAGATTCCACTGAAAGTTCCATTAAGTCCTTTTCCTCCATGCTCACCCTCTTCAATTTACTGTCAACCACCATCCGGACAACATTAGGATATGCTGAGAATTCTGGACCCTTGTCCTCTGCTAGCTGCATTAACTGATCCCTATACAGAATGCTTAGATTCTCAGAATGAGAGTATTGAATTTTTGTTGCTAGCAAGAACAACTCTGATGCAGATCTTCTCGTCATGAATTGGTCATCCACATATAGGAAAGACATTGGGACTCCTTCTGTCAAAGACAATATAACCTGCCACTCCTTAAGTGTTGCATTGTATCCAACCCTGACTTTAGAAATTAATCTCTTCAATGCACTTATGTAGTCCGCAGCCATTGGATTCTGCAAATTCAGGTTGTAGAACAGATCATCTGCCTCCTTGTTATGAACTCCTTTCGCACAGGGTCCCATCATTATCTTCCTTGCTTCATCCCACTTCTGCCCTATCCTTCTATTGTCCAGATCAACTTGAGGATCAGCTAGCCTTGCAAGCTCATGATCGTACTGCTTCCCTTGTAGCTCCAATTTCTTTTCTAGAAACACAGCACGTTCTTGCATTGCCTTCATTTTAAAGAACTCAGCTTGTTCCAAGGCTAACCGTTGAGACTTAAGGGTTTCCTCATCAACAGAAATTTCTTCAGGCATTCCGGAAGACATCCCAGCACCTCCACCTTGATCCTTCAATGATCTCTTAATAGCATGTTCCAAAGGTGCGTCTTCCATATCGGAATCTGAGTCAAGTACCACCTGTACTTTTTCTTGATGACTCAGGTCAACGAATGGCTCATCTTGCTCAATCGCTATTGCCTTACCCTTTTTCCTTCTCAGAGCCTCTTCATCAGTAGACGGCTCAATTTCTTTTTCTTTGACAAGATCAGCTTGTTCTTGAATTTCTTCGATTTGAACTCCCTGCTGTCTCGTCTCCTTTCCAGTCTCCCCCTTAGGTGAGTTATCCTGAACTCCACCCTGGTCTCCAGATCCACCAGCTGTATAAAAGTCTTCAAACCCAGAACCATAGGTTCCTGCTCCACTAGCACCACCTGTACCAGCATCGGGGGGAGGTTGTTGCGGCTCGAAACACTCCGGGGGCACAAAATTTCTGATTGCGAACATCACTCTACTGATCTCCACAGCCAGAGTATCCATTGTAATCTCCATTGCTCCCATCCTTTCATTCAGAGTGTTTCCCAAGACACCACCAGCATGGCCCAAGTCATTTACCTTGTTTGTCAAATCATTAAAAGCTGTAGCTTGACTTGCCATTCGTGCTGCGTAGTCATCAAGAGCCCTTTGATTGTTTCCAATGTTCATCCCTAACTGCCCCATTGTCTGCCCAAACTGCTTCATTTGATTTTCCATAGAAGTCATACGTGTATCAAGATTTTCAATATTAAGGGACGGTGTTTGGTTTAGGTGACCTCGCTCTAATACTCGTTCTGTTGGTATTTGGCGCTCGGTTTCGGGCCTTAAAAATGAAGGTCCCTCTCTCCCTAACCTCTCACACACACTCCCTGTCTCACGCTCGTGTATGTCTTCAATAATTGATCCAAAATATGAAGCAGTACCTGCAGAAACTGGATAAGCAATATAATTTGCAGTTATGGGATCAATTGCTGTTTGTTCCTGAGTTGGAATCTCAGGCTGAGAGGCTACAAAGTGTTCTTGTACAACATCAGAACCGATCCTCTTTGCAGCATCAGTACGTACCGGTGAAGGTACGGTGGAAGCTTTTAAAGCTTCATGTCCTTTTGAAGCAACAGTATCTTCAAGAGGTACATAATCATCATCAAAATCCCTATGTGCAGATTGTTCAAGGGGAGAACCACTCTCGTGAGGTGGAGTGGTTGCGTGTGACACGCTAGGGTTTGACTGAGGTTTAGAAGTAGCAGCATGAGAAATTTTGGCATTCTTTCGAGTAAGAGGCTGCTCTTCGGGGTCACTCTCCTCATCATTTCCTACATCTATATGTGCTGGCTGTTTGGATTCCGGTGACAGGGGTGGCAGCGAATTAGAAATATAGCTCTCACCCTGGGATAGATCCTGCGGGCTAGCAGTCTCTTGGGTCTGGGAATCAGAAACATAGGAAGAGGAATGAGTAGAATGTAGAGAGAGATTACCTGATTCATTACCTTGTTCATCACCGCTTTGCTCATCAGGAATCTCTTCAAATGCCTCAGCATGAGCAGACCGATTCTGAGCATATGATGAAACTTGCGATGATTCCACCAAGGTGGTAACTCCTGCATCATAAATAAGCCACTGTTGAATGTTTTCAGGAATTGACATTGGTTTACCTTGATGTTTGTCCTGATTATCAATTGTCGAAAGTGACTTAGTGCCCATCCCTAGTGGTGCAGATGTTGGACTTCTGGCAAAACTCTGTCTAACTGCAAGAGCATCCTTCGGTATTAAATCATTAATCAGCATCTGTAGGAACCGAGGAAACCAGCAGACAACATCTTTTGTGTTGAGGTCTCTGCTTGCAAGAGATCCCATTACACCAACTATCTCCGAGAGAACTATGCGTCCATAATTTATATCCAGTTCTCTTGCTAGGGCAATTCCAAGGTTTTGCATGGGAATGGAAATTTGATGGAAATCGCTTTCTCGTGCCCGAAAACATCTTGTGATGGCCTCGAAAAAGTAATTCCATTCCACATGAAAGAATTGTTTTTGGATGTTTCCAGTGATCCGGCCAGACGGAGGATAACATCCTATTTCTTCAAAGAAACTGAGGCGTTCTGCAGCTGTAGGTTCTGGATCATAATCATCTTTTATCGGGAATCCCAGAACCCTGTTGACAATTTGTTCATTCACCTCATATTCCTGACCCGCTAAGGTAAACCTGAAACCATAGGGGGTTGATTTGCTCCCAAAAGAAACCGTACTAGTCCATAATTGCTGTAAAGCATCATGTACTAGTGTAGGTTTAGCAGTAAAAGCATCGCTAGCTTTGGAATACAAATTGAGAAATCGTATCCAAGACTTAAAGCGCGGGAGTTGATCACCAATTTCTGTAGAAATATTATAAAAATTGTTTTTGGCAAGTGAAAATTGGTGAGCCATTTTAATTAAAAGTTTTTCTTTTAAAAGATGTGAATTTTAATATTAATTCTTTGAAAAACAATTAATTAAAGAATTAACCGTTATATCCCTTTTAATTTATCAAGAACAACAAAAGTCCCTTTTTGAGAAATTAAACTACGGGATCCAATTAACAGTCAATGGAAGGCAAATTTCAAACCAATAATTAAATCTCCACTAACAGTGAAATGCGTGTGTGTGAAATCGTGTATGAACAGATCTGTGAAATTTTATGTGTATATACGTGTGTGTATATATCGATGAAGATGAACAGTTATACAAGACACAATCACAGAGATTAATGATGACACACAGGTAAGAGGAGTCTAAAATCGGGCATTAATTCGTGGTCTGTATGAGTTTAATCAGAGAAATCACGAATCAGGGATTGGAACTTTGAAATCGCCTATTTGTATATGAAGGCTGCTGTAAAAAATGAATTAGGTAAAAGTGAATGATGCATCGAGTTAGAGATGTATATATAGACATGAATGTGAAATGACAAAAATGTCCCTGTTAAAAAGAGTGAAAAACACTAAGTACGTACAGGGAACACTCTATCTCGAACATCAAGTCGAACTTCGAGATGAAGTTCGAGATAGGTGTCAACTCGAACATTTAGCACTTAGCCATTTTACAGCAAAAACCAACAAGGAAATCTATCTCGAAATTCTAAGTCGAAATTCGAGATAAAGTTCGAGTTAGGAGTTAACTCGAAAAATCCCCTTGACTAATTGAGAATTCCATCTCAAAACTCTAAGTCAAACTCTAAGTCGAACTCTAAGTCGAACTCTAAGTCGAACTCTAAGTCGAACTTCGAGTTGAATTTCGAGATAGAGATTAACTCGAAGTTATTCTCAATTCTTTTCAAAATATCCCCAAAAATGGAAACCTCATCTCAATTTCGAGATGGAGTTCGAGATAGACTTTATCTCGAATATTTTGAAGATAACTAGGCACTGGTAACTCGAAATCGAATCCTAAGTCGAATTTCGAGATGAAGTTCGAGATAGACACTAACTCGAAATTCTTCCCGGACTTAGAATTTTCAAAACTTCACTCTGGAAGCTCAAATCGAAATCCAAGTCGAATTTCTAGATGAGTTTCGAGATAGAAACTAAATCGAAATTTTGAAGATACTTAGAATATTTTGACAATTTTTCAAGAAACTCAACAATTAAATTTTGTCAAATTAATATAAATATCAATTCAAGGATTTTTAATATATGACATAATTAAAACATTCCTTGATAATTCTAAGGCCTCTAATTACATGAAAAACATAGGTAAATTCATCTAAAAATCATGCAATATTTAGAATATTATGAATTTAACTCCCCCTATGATCATGCAATTTAACAAGCATAAATTCAAAGATTTTTGCTATAAAAGACACTTAAAACACACTGAATTCATGCAAAATCACACTATATGCAACCTATAACAATCATTAATTAGGCATTTTAAAGTCTAAGCACATAATGATTAAATAGCTTGCATATACAAACATAACCATGGATTTTACAGATAGAAGGCTTTACTAACTTGTGTTAAGCATTCCCAATTCACCAACCAACCTATTGAATGTTACTTCATCAAGAGGTTTGGTGAATATATCTGCAATTTGTTGCATTGTGGGCACGAAATGTAGCTCCACAGTCCCCTCCTCGACATGTTCTCTTATGAAGTGATACCTGATGTCAATGTGCTTGGTTCTTGAGTGATCTACAGGATTGTTGGTTATGGCAATGGCACTTGTGTTGTCACACATAATTGGAATTTTCTTGTGCTCCATGCCATAATCCTTCAATTGGTTCCTCATCCACAGTATTTGAGCTACACAGCTTCCAGCAGCAATGTACTCAGCTTCAGCAGTAGAAGTAGATACTGTATGTTGCTTTTTACTTTGCCAGGATACCAATCTTCTGCCAAGAAATTGACAAGCACCAGATGTGCTTTTCCTATCAATCCTGCAACCTGCATAGTCTGAATCCGTATAGCCAATTAGATTAAAACCTGTATCTCTTGGGTACCAAATCCCTAGATTTGGTGTGCCCTTGAGATACCTAAAAATTCTTTTGACGGCTATGAGATGTGATTCTCTAGGATCCGCTTGGAATCTTGCACATAAACAAGTCGCGAACATTATATCGGGTCTACTTGCAGTTAAATAGAGAAGTGAGCCAATCATACCTCGATAGCTTGTGATGTCAACTGATTTACCTGATTTGTCTTCATCAAGCTTCGTGGCTGTTGCCATGGGAGTCTTAGCTGCTGATGCATCTTCTAGATTATACTTCTTGAGTAAATCTCTGACATACTTGGATTGACAGATAAAGATACCATCTTTTCTCTGACTGATCTGTAATCCAAGGAAGAAAGACAGCTCTCCCATCATGCTCATCTCGTATTTCTCTTGCATTAGCTTAGCAAATTTCTCGCACAAGCGCTCATTAGATGACCCGAAGATAATATCGTCCACATAGACTTGAACAAGTATTAAATCATTCTTCACATACTTATAGAACAATGTTTTGTCAATTACTCCCCTAGTAAAACCACTTTCAATTAAGAATACGGATAGGGTTTCATACCAACATCTTGGGGATTGCCTGAGGCCATAGATAGATTTGAAGAGAAGATACACAAAATCTACAAGTTCTGGATCAATGAAGCCAGGCGGCTGTTCCAGATACACCTCTTCTTCTAACTCTCCGTTCAGGAAGGCACTTTTCACATCCATCTGAAAAACCTTGAAGTTCTTATGTGCTGCAAATGCCAAGAACATCCTGACTGCCTCAAGTCTTGCAACCGGTGTATAGGTCTCATCATAATCAATTCCTTCTCGCTGAGAATAACCTTTTGCAACCAAACGAGCCTTGTTTCGAGTTACAAGTCCGTTTTCATCCATTTTATTTCTGAATACCCACCTTGCTCCAATTATTGATTTGTTCTTTGGTCGGGGTACCAGTTTCCAAACTTTCTGCCTTTCAAACTGATTGATTTCCTCTTGTATTGCAATCACCCAATCAGCATCACCAAGAGCTTCTTCTATTTCTTTAGGTTCAAGCTTGGATAAGAACCCAGAATATAAGCAAATATTAGCCAGGTCAGCTCTTGCGGATCTTCTAGTAGACACACCAGCATCTGGATCACCAATAATTAATTCAAACGGATGGTCTCTATTCCATACCCGTTCTCTTGGAAATTGTCTTGATGATTCAGCGTGACTTTCTGAGTTGTGGTGCTGACTACTTTGATTACTTTCACTAACTCCCCCTGAGTTAGTGCCAGCTCCTACAGAACTAGAGTCAACTCGACTCGAGCCTTGAACAGTAGTCCTTGAGCTGCTATTTACTCCCCCTGAGTTGTTGCCGGTTCGTACTGAAGAAGTCTCTCCTGATCTTGTAGGATTAGCTTGTTCACTAGACTCAGGTTCTTCACGTACACTTGGAACATTTAATGGGACAACCAACTCAGGTTCATCTTCAAGTTCTTCTAAGTCCAGATTCTGAAATTTTAGGGACTCAGGTTCACTAGAATCTCTTGAAATTGATGAGAGTTTGGTATCGTCGAATCTGACGTTGTAGCTTTCAGTCACTTTTCGATCATTTACTAAGAACACCCTATAAGCTGCTACCACATCTGTGGAGTAACCAACAAAGATTCCTTCACGAGCTTTTGCTGCAAACTTGCCTAGATTTTCATCATCTATAAGTACATAGCATTTTGCTCCAAAGACATGAAAGTATTTGATTGTTGGTCTTCTGCCGTTCATTAGCTCACAGGGTGTCTTTTCTTTATCTTTTATAATCAAGGATCGATTTTGAGTGTAACACACGGTACTCACTGCTTCTGCCCAGAAATACAGAGGAAGTTTCGAATCATACAACAAAGTTCTTGCTGCTTCAACCAATGTTCTATTCTTCCTTTCAACTACTCCGTTTTGTTGTGGAGTTCTCGGGGCTGAATACTGACGACGTATTCCCTTAGATACACAGAAGTCATTTAGCACTGCATTTTTGAATTCAGTGCCATTGTCTGATCTAATCGTCTTCACAGTAAGTGTTGAAACATTCTCAATTTGAGTGATGTGATCAATGATTAGGAAAGGTACTTCGTCTTTCGTCATTGCGAACAATACCCATGTATACTTGGAGAAGTCATCCACGATTACCAATGCATATCTTTTCCTAGACAAAGATAGGACATTCACTGGGCCAAACAAATCCATATGAAGAAGTTGCAGAGGCTCAGTGATACTAGAAATTTCTTTGCTTTTATGCGATGCTCGTTTCGACTTTCCCATTTCACAAGCTTCACAGAGTCCTTTCGGAGCGAATTCCATTTGAGGTAGATCTCTCACCAATTCTCGCCTCGCGAGAGCATTCATCGTTTTGAAGTTTAAGTGAGATAACTTTTTGTGCCATAACCAGCTTTCATCATCCGAAGCTTTGCTGTAGAAACAGGTGACTTCATTCTGATTTGCTGAATCCATGTCTGCAACAAAAAGATCTGCCTTTCGAACTCCTCTCAAAGCCAGTGAACCTTCCTTGATGTGAGTGATTGATACACCTTTCTTGTTGAAGACAATTTCGTAACCTTTGTCACAGAATTGACTGATACTCAACAAATTATGCTTTAATCCCTCAACATAGGAAATATCTTCAATGATGACATTGCCAGTTTTCAGTTTGCCATATCCCTTTGTCACACCTATGCTGTCATCTCCAAAGGTAACATAAGGGCCAGCTTTCATAACCAACTCTGTAAGCAGGGACTTGTTTCCAGTCATATGCCTCGATGCTCCACTGTCCAGCACCCATATAACTTTATTTTTATTTTGCTTAATGCCCTGCAATGACAGGTTGATTAGACTTTCTTCGGAACCCAACTTTGATTGGGCCCGGCTTTTCGATAAGATTTAGAATCAACAGATTTAACAACAGGAGATGCACTTTTCTTAACATTACTAGAGCTTTCGACTTTCTCCTTTCCTTTCTCAGACTTGACATATTTATCAGTCCTAGGAGAAGGTTTGTCACTCCTAACTTTAGGAGGACTGACAGTCTTAGCTCTCACATGCTTTTTCTTGATGTTTGAACTAGCAGCAGTATTTAAGCATGACTGGCTAGATGCATTCATTAAATTCACAAAAGTTTGCATGACATTAAAAGTGCATGGCATACAATTAGGTTGACCACACTGTGCATGGTTCGGATGCAGATTATTCATTGTATGTGTGACAGGCATGGCATGTGCAGCAGGAACATTTATGATAGCTTTACATGCATAAGAAAGATGTTCAGTAGATTTGCAGTGATAACATGCTTTCTTTATTCGTTCAGCCTTAACCTCTTTTATGCCTTTCTTCCCTTGTTGTTTAACAGCCTTAGCTCCTAATCCTAGTCTAGATTCATCACTAGGGAAATTGATTTTAACTTGTTTGATAGGAGTTATAGGTTGTGCTTTCTGGCGATCTTCCATCTCAATCTCATATCTAGCTATCAATTCAGTCTCTTCTTCTTCTATTCTAGGAACAAGGTGTTTGTAGATGGGTTTGACAGAAGATTTAAAAATGCCAGGAATTTCATTTTTAAGGTCACTGGAACTAGAGTCGATAGGTCTATTCCCTTCTTTCTTAGAAAGGTTAGAATAATCAAGTCCTACACCTACTCCAGTTATCTTCTTAAATACGTCATTATCTACATACACTTTACTAGCAGCTAGTTTGTAAGCTTCACATTTAGTTTCTAACTCAGCTAGTTTGTTCCTAAGACATGATTCTATTTCTGCCTTAAGGACGAGCTTGTGTTCCAAAGATTTAATAAAATCTCTTAGGGAAGTATGTACAGTGCAAGCAGCCTCTAACTCTTCCACTTTTGCCTCAAGCATTCTGCTTTTGGCGACAAGTGTTTTCTGTTCCTTTTGAGAAGTGTCTAGGCTTTTGCACAACATGTAGATCTCTTCGCTAAGAGCCCCGTTCTGTTCCTTATAATCATCAATAGACATTTCTACTTTAAGGGTTAGAACTGGTACCTCTGGTTCCTCTGATGTCTCAGCCATGAGCGCAAAGTTTGCTACATGAGTAACATCTTCCTCATCTGAATCATCCCAAGCTCTTCATTCTGTTACTACTAAAGCTCTTTTACCATGTTTTTCTTTCACCAACGATTCATACTTGCTTTTGAGGGCTTCAAATGTCTCTTTTGGATAAGTCTGTTTAGGCTTTTTGCAGTCCGAGGCAAAATGTCCAGGTTCACCACAATTATAGCAATTGAACTTCATTTTGAAATCCAACGGAGATTTGTAGCTGGTACTCTTGCCTTTGCTTTTGTAGCCTGACGAACTACCACCACCCTTAGCAGCCCGATAGTAAGATGAAGAATTTCTCTGTGGTCGGTTGCTCTTTCTGAATCTCATGTTGCTGAACTTCCTTGCCATGTATGCCACGACACTATCGTCCATGTTGTCCAGTTCTTCTTGGGTGAAGTAGTCATCATCACTGTTAGATGCACACTCGTCATCATTATCAACTTGATGTGGTGCAGGTGATGATTTAGGCTTTGCTGCAACCATTGCCTTCTTAGACTTTTCCTCATCAGCAACTAATCCTGATGCAGTTTCTTTTCCTTTTGAATCATTGTCCCATGCTTGATCTTGAAGTGTCTCCAGCTCATAGGTCTTTAGAATTCCATAATATTCTTCCAGAGAAGTTGTATGCAAATCTCTGGTTTCTCTGATTGCGTAGACCCTATGTTCAATGCTCTTTGGCTGGTTCCTCAGATATCTCGTATTGGTCTCAACCATGGGGAGAGTTACACCTCTCAGATTCAAATCCAATACCAACTGACTGAATCTTAGATAGACGTCTGTTATGCCTTCTCCTTTTCTTATTCTGAAGGTGTCATACTCCATCTTGAGTATAAGTGTCTTGTTGCTTCTAACCTCTGCAGATCCTTCAATGACAACTTCTATCTTGTCCCAAATCTTCTTTGCTGTATTCAAACCTTTGACTATGTTGAACATTTCATGATCAAGGGATTCCATCAAGGTTTGTCTTACAGAAGTATCATAAGCTATTTGCTCCTTGTCAGCATCCGTAAAGTCCGCTGCCTTTTTAGGCTCAGACCGAGCAGGTATAATCTCCTCTCCTTCCGTACGCTCAGGAATAGCTTTCATTGGAACAAATTTACCCTTTTCAAGGACTTCCAGATACTCAGGGTTAATTGTCTCTAAGTAGAGTCTCATTCTGAAAACCCATTCTTCATAGTGATCTCGGTTGAACATTGGGATCTTGAAAGAATTTTTAGGAGCCATTTCAAATCTGGTCACTAAAAGTTTCTAAGTACCCAAGACTAGGCTATGTAGAAAATCTATGTAGAACTTTTGCCTAAGTCGAAATTTCTCTAAGTCGAAATTTTGCTCAAGTCGAAATTCACCAAGTAGAAATTGTCCAAGTCGAAATTCTATGTAGAAATTCTCAAGTAGAAATTCTATGTAGAACTTTTGTCCTTAGAATAATTTTCTGCAGATTACTGTAATATTGAATAAACAATATCACCTTTTTGACTTTTGATACTTTACACACCGAAAGCAACTAACCCACTTGCTAGGCACTGAGTATGTCTTGTTACACTTTCGGCCAAGGAATATTTATCAAATCAAAAGTACAAAAACACCTTTTTGACTATCTTATCTGTTTGAAAAAGGAGATCAAAAAGTTGTTGGGTTATCTTCTTTGATAAGAACAGATGATGAACACTCAAGAACACCAAATATCAATGAACCCAGATTAATTCACAAAAATTAATTAAAATACACCCAAGCTAAATAATCACACCTGGAGTATTTAAATAATTTTTTCGGATGAGTTTTCACTACCAACGAATTAAAGCACACTTTTCGAGAAAATGAAAAGTAGATCTAGAAAATGAAAACTCACGATTCTTCTACCAAACACAAGGATCTATGTTTTGTATGTTAAACATCCGCTCTGATACCAATTGTTAGGTCCAAATGTGTTGTAGAGGGGGGGTGAATACAACTTTTCGAATATGAGAAGCAATAAATACGATGCAATAAATGAACACGCAGATTCAAGGAATATATTTCTTTATATATAACTTGAAAAGGTTGCTACAACATTCATTACAAAGTATAACAGAAGTTCAGAGAGAAGTGAATGATTCTAAGCTCTGTGAATGTACTCTCTCTCTTTTTCTTGTGTTTTCTCAATATTGCTCACTAACTAAAACATTACACAAGTGCTTCTATTTATACTACATGTAATCTATGTCCTGTAGTCTTCAAAGACTAAGATGTACGTGGCCCAATGATGTCCACATAAATCTTGCCTTATCTTGAAAGCTTGGAAATCTGCCAATCAGAAGATGCCATGTGTCATGTTGAAGCTGCACTCTAAGTAGAACTTCTACTTGAGAATTTCTACTTAGCCATCTCGAAATTTCTAAGTAGAACTTCTACTTAGAAATATTCTACTTGGCCATCCAGAATATTTAGTACTTAGAAAATATTCTGGTCTTCAACTTGAAACTTAAATGCACATCTTGAGCTTGTGATATCTTCATGTCTTCTTTATTCTTCAGCAAGCTCTTGAACATGGATCTTTATTACTGACATAAACTTGCTATCAATGTCCTGACACTTGATGCACTGGTCTGGTTCATAAGTGACTAGTCTTGATAGTGTTTCTGCTTCTTGAATAAATTACCATATTCACTTAGTAACTTGGCTTTCCAATATTCGCTTTCCTTCTTGTTCACTTGAAATCAATTGGTCTCGTTGATACTGATAGTTATGATCTTGATTCTCGATTCCTCAAATCACTGAGGCCTGAACAACTTTGACTTGAACTTCTCTCAATGATTTCTTCTTGGCTTGATCATAGTTAACATGTTCAATTGTATCAATTACCTTGTCTTCATTTAGTGTTGATTTCTTGTGACTTCTTGTTCTTGATTGTCTTCTGGTTAAGTATCTTTTCTTTTAATTGAGTTACATTAGTTATAGTGTTACAAGTTTATACACTCTGCCTTTCAAAATCTTTCAAAGATTTGCAGCAATCAAGCGAGGCAACCTTGAAGAAGAAGGAGGAGGAGATCGAGAAGTTAAGGAACGATCTGACTGCTGCTCAAGCTTCCCTGGACAACGCTGAAAGCATATTCCTTGCCAAAGGCCAAGTTACTTTTATGAAAGAATTCATTCGAACGATCCCAGACTTTGATTGGGATCAGCTTGGGCCTGGGAATGCCGACTTCGCTGAGAATCTGAAAAAGCAGATCGCTGAGGAGGATGCTGAGGAGGAGCGCCTTGCTGAGGAAGCTCGGATCGCGGAGGAGGCTAGGCTGGCGGAGGAGTCTACAAAGGCTAATCAAGATAAGAATGCTCCATAGTCTATCTGCAACCATTAATGCTTTTAAGTCCTTGAACTAGGGATGCGGGTACCCTTTGAATACCTCGCAAGATGTAACTATATTTTTGTTGCTGATTTGACTCTTTTGGGATCGCTTGGCGACCCTGATAACTTTAATTTTCATCCATGTTTCCAATATAATTGCATGTGCTTCCATGTTAGCTGTCTTCATAGCAACGTCATATTTTTCCATTTGTGTAATCAGATTCCTTCAATTGTAGTAAGTGCGATCTATTCTTGTGAGATCGTTAGGTGCGAACCGTTGGGGTCGCATATGATATTTCCAAATTGTGCTTTTCATAGATTATTGTCTGGAGTAGCCTCGCTTCGTTGCACTGAGCTAATCCTTTAAGATGTAAAATTCTAACAAACAAACAAATGAAATTTGAATGCAAGAATTGAAATTTAAATAAACAATAATGAATGTAAACGAACTCATTTATTGCCATAGTAGGGACGAGGCCCTAAAATTGATAAGTAGAAATGTCTTCATGTAGTACATAGTAGGGGCGAGGCCCTAAAGTTGATAAGTAGGGACGAGGCCCTAAAGTCATTACATCATAAAGGGGAGGTGTCTATATGAGCACTACCCCCCAGTACTTTGTATGAATTTATTCATGCTAAGTAGTAGAAATAGATAGAGGCTACCAGTAATGAAGCTTTTACTGATAGTATTTTCTCAAATGCTCCGCGTTCCAAGCTCGCGGAATAACCTTGTCTTCCATATCAGTGAGATAGTATGTTCCTTCTGATAGAGTTGCGTAAACCTTGTAGGGTCCTTCCCAATTAGCACCAAAAACACCGTGACTCGCGACCCTGGTGTTAGGCATAACCCTTCTGAGAACGAGGTCGCCTGTACGTAGGGATCGCACTTTAACCTTCCCATTGTAGTACCTTGCGGTCCGTTGCTGATAAGCAGCGAGGCGTAGCTGAGCCTCGCTTCTAGTTTCCTCAATCATGTCCAGATAGAGTCTATGATTAACTTCGTTAGACTCAGGGTCATAATGTTCCCTTCTAAACGATCCCGAACCAACTTCTACTGGAACCATGGCCTCGCACCCATAGGTAAGGGAAAATGGAGTCTCTCCAGTAGTACTCCTTGGGGTCGTATTATAAGACCACAAGACCCTTGGTAGCTCTTCAGGCCAATTGCCCTTACTTTCTTCCAGCTTCTCCTTCAAAGTATGTTTGATTATTTTGTTAATTGCTTCAGTTTGGCCATTTGTCTGAGGATGACTAACAGCTGAAAAACTTTTCTTGATCCCCAAATTCTCACAGAATTCCTTCATTTCCTTGCTGTCAAATTGTTTCCCGTTATCTGATATGAGTTGATAAGGGATCCCATAGCGACACACAATTGCTCTATACACAAAATCCTTTAGTTTCTTGGCGGTGATTGTTGCAAGTGGCTCAGCTTCGGCCCACTTAGTAAAATAATCCACTGCCACCACTGCATATTTAACTCCCCCTTTAGCCTTAGGTAGTTCTCCAATTAGATCGATCCCCCACATAGCAAAGGGCCATGGGCTTGTGAGCGAAGTGAGGTGAGAGACCGGTGCGTTGCTGAAATTAGCGATCCTTTGACAAGCATCGCATTTTCTAGAAAACTCAAATGCATCTCTTTTAAGTGTGGGCCAAAAATATCCTTGACGAAGGATTTTCTGAGCTAGCGAACTGCCCCCTGAATGATTCCCACAAATACCTTCATGGACCTCTCTCAGAATATAATTACATTCCTCGCCATCTACACACCTCAAGAGCGGAGTGTTGAACCCTCTTCGATACAGAACCTCATCATAAATAACATAGCGAGCAGCCTGATATTTTACCTTTCTTGCTTCCTTTTTATCGTGAGATAGTACCCCATTCTTCACATACTCCCATATAGGGGTCATCCAAGTTGGTTCTGGGCTCGCTACTTCCATGATAAACTCTTCAGGGACACTAGGCTTCGTTTGAATTTCCAAAGGTATGACTCCAAGTAAGGTGGCTTCACGACGCGAACCCAATTTTGCTAGGGCATCAGCGCCTTGATTCTTTGCCCGCCTGATAAATTCCACCTTGACCTATTTAAATGACTTCATTAATATTTGCACACATCGCAGATAGAGTTCGATTTGAGGCCCTCTAGCTTGCCAACCGCATCCAATGTGGCCCGTGACCAGCATAGAATCACTGTACGCATTGAGATTTTCAATTTTCATTTCAATTGCAAGTTTGAGACCAATGATTAGGGCCTCGTATTCAGCTGCATTGTTAGATGCTCCAAACGTAAAATGAACTGCGCTTCGTATTCTGCGACCCTCGGGAGTAACAAGCTCGATCCCTGCTCCCGCTCCTTCCTTATTAGAGGCACCATCCACAAAAAGTTCCCACCACGAGGCCGAATTTTGAGTTTTAACTTCGCTACTCGCCTTTTCAGGGATCGGTATGAGAGCCCAAGAACCTTGTTCATTATAGGGAGGAAATTCAAGTATAAAATCTGCTAGAGCTTGACCCTTTAGAGGCCCTCGTGGCTTATATTCGATGTCAAATTGACTCAGTTCCACAGTCCACTTCAAGAGCCTTCCTGATGTTTCTAGTTTATGCATCACTTGTCTTAGAGGATAAGATGTGCGAACCTCAATTTTGTGAGCCTGAAAGTATGGCCTTAACTTTCGCGAGGCCAATACTAAGGCATAAGCAAGTTTCTCCATATTAGTGTAGCGAGTCTCTGCCTCTATCATTCATCGACTAACATAATAGATAGGATATTGAACTTTTTCCTACTCGCGAACCAAAACAGCACTGATCGCATGCTCTGACACTGCGAGGTACACAATGAGTGTTTCCTCCTCGCGGGGCTTGGAGAGTAGAGGTGGCGATCCCAAATGCTCCTTAATTTTCTGAAATGCCTCCTCACACTACGGGGTCCATTCAAAATCCTTCCCCACCTTCTTGATTGCCTTGAAGAATTCTTGGCACTTGTCTGATGACTTGGAAACGAACCGATTGAGTGCTGCGATCCTTCCTGTTAAACTCTGAACCTCCTTCACACTTTTTGGGGATCACATGTCCATTAAAGCTTTTATTTTTGCAGGGTTCGCTTCGATGCCTCTATGGTTGACAATGAACCCTAGGAATTTCCCGGATTCGACCCCGAACACACATTTCTGGGGGTTAAGCTTCATCCTGTATTTTCTCAGTATATCAAACATCTCTGCGAGGTGAGTGATGTGATCTCCAGCCTCCTTAGATTTTACCAACATATCGTCTACATACACTTCCATTGTTTTTCCAATTTGTTTCTCGAACATCATATTAACGAGCCGTTGATAGGTGGCCCCAGCATTGAGAAGACCAAAGGGCATCCCTATGTAACAATAGAGACCCCTATCAGTGATGAACGAAGTGTGCTCCTGGTCAGGGCCATACATCGGTATCTGATTGTACCCCGAATAAGCATCCATGAAACTAAGAAGTGCGTGCCCAGCTGTTGAGTCCACCAACTGATCAATCCTTGGTAGTGGGAAACTGTCCTTGGGACAATGTTTGTTGAGGTCGGTAAAATCCACACATGTTCTCCATTTTCCATTGGGCTTTTTTACAAGAACAGGGTTCGCAAGCCAGTCGGGGTAGAAAGATTCCCTAACGAGGCCAACCTCGAGGAGTCTGTCAACTTCCTCTTTCAGGGCCTCGGCTCGTTCACCGCTTATGGGTCGTCTCTTCTGCCTTATTCCTTTTTTGCTTGGATCTAAGTTAAGTTTGTGACACATAACATTAGGATCAATTCCAATCATATCTTCATGAGACCAAGCAAATACATCCAAATTTGCTTTCAGAAAACTGACGAGCCTCTCGCGAAGCCCTGGATTGAGTTGCGACCCGACCTTGAGCACCTTGGACGGATCTTTGGGATCGACTAAGATAGAGATGGTATCCTCTGCGGCCCCAGCTCGTTCAATATATTCTGGGATGCGAGGGTCCAAATCGAGCTCGCATTCGCGAGCCGTGCTAGACTCTGCTTCATTCCTTCTTGAAACTCCATTCCGTGGCAAAGCCAACCTTGTTTCTGTGGCTGGGGTCGCCCTCACATGACCATATTCATCTATTATTGTAGTCTCCTGGGTTATCCCGTTAGGCAAGTCTACCAAAGTTGATGTTTCTTTGCGAACCCACTTCCCCTTTCGGGCTCGCACTGCAGCTTATTCTGGGCTCTCCTCATCATCACTAGCCTCTTCAACGATCCCCTCCTGGAGAACTAACACAGGTTGCGAGGCCTCTAACATGAGGGCCCCTGGGATTGGTTCCACCTGGATACCCAAGCCTTCAAAGTAATCATCTGGGAGCTCTTCGATTGATATTATATTACATTCCATATTTCCCGGCACAGAGCCACCCCCCTTTTCTGCAGCCTTCAAGGCATTGTTATAACATTCACGAGATTCATGTTGGATTCCTTTCACACAACCAACACCATGAGGAGTGGGAAACTTCATAGAGAGGTGATAGATAGATGTCACCACCCTCATTTCCTTCAGGATGGGCCTTCCCACTATTGCATTGTAAGCAGATGGTTGATCTACTACCATGAAGTCAGCGATCTGCGTGGTGATGCAAGGCTCGTCCCCTAGAGTGATGGGGAGCCGAACAAGGCCTTTAACACTAACAGATGCTCCAGTGAACCCATAAAGATGCCCCACCGTGGGTATCAGATCCTTATCAACATATCCCATCCTCTTGTAGACTTCGTATGTAAGAATGTTCACATCACTTCCATTATCAACAAGGACCCTATAGACATTTTGGGATCCAATACGAACCCGGACCACAAGTGCATCAGAGTGGGGATGATGAACCCACTTCGCATCTTCCTCAGTGAACATAATGTTTGTGTCTTCGCCTTTAAATAGCTTCGGGGGTCGCTCTTGTAAGTGATGCACATTAGTGAGAGGCCGCTCCCTTGCCTCGCGTGCATATCTCTCTCTAGCTTTGTTACTTCCCCCCCCAATGTGGGGGCCTCCAATGATTACATGTATACTTCCAGCTCGCTCTTCCTTATCTTTGCGAGGCTCATCTTGCTTCTCATGTGGCACAGCATGATACCCCAGTCCTTGTTTGCTAGAATTCCCTTGGTGCTTCTTTGCTTCACGGACCGCCCATTCAGTCAATTTTCCATCTCGAATTAACTGATCAATTTGTTGCTTAAGTTGCCAACAATTGTTAGTAGCATGCCCCGCTTGTTCATGGAAGGCACAGTACTTGCTAGTGTCCGCAGTTCCCTTTGAACCCATGGGTGTGGGTCGCTTGAACATCCCTTTGTCCACATTGACGGCATAGATATGTTCAATCGGAGCAACCAGGGGGACAAATTTGTCTTCGTTTCTAGCGAAGCGATCTCAAGGAGGGGATCGCCTCAAGGGATCGCGCTCTCTCCTTTTAGGGCTGGGACTTCGACTTCGATCCCGTCCTCGCCTTGGACTTATGGAGTCTTTTCTTTTTATTCCCCTGTTTCTACTCCAACTACCACTCCTTTCATTATTCCTCTTCAGATCTGCAAGTGACTTCTCGACGCGCTTGAAGGGCTCAGCGACCCTATGTAACTCCGAAAGTGTGACAGGGGTTTGCTCTTGTAGTTTTTCCCAGAATTTAGTTCCTTCCCTTACCCCTGCGATTAGAAAATTCTTCACAGCATCGTCATTAGCGCCTCGCACACGAGGTACTTCAGCGTTGAACCTCTTGAAGTAGTCATGCAAAGTCTCTCCTTCCTTCTGCTTTATATTCGCCAGTGTGGACACAGGGGGTGCATACAGCATTGAAGATTGAAATTGCTTAATAAAGATGCCCACGAACTGTTCCCAAGAATCTATGACAACTAGGGATCCCAGCTTCGAGAACCATTGCTGGGCACTTCCCCTTAGCGAAGCTGCGAACAGCCTACACCTCGCCAACTGTGACACTTGATACACCTCCATCTCATTGTTGAAACGTATAACGAACTCAGCTGGATCAGTCTCCCCATTATAGGTCATGTCAGAGTGATGACCTCAAAATACTGTAGGCAATGGAGCAGTGCGAATCTCATGAGTGAAGGGCGAGGAGGAACCCATATTGCTGAAAATCCCCTTCTCGTTGTTCATCGCATCCAATGCTTTTTTTAACTCTTCTAACTTATAATCCCCAATCCTGGCCTCTTTGTCTCCATCTTTCTTTCCTCCAGTACTCGCATGATGAGATTGAGTCTTTTTCGGGGCACTAGACTCTTCTTGATCATTCCTGCGATCCTTATTTTTAGGGTCTTCCTCGCGATGCTGGGATCGTTCACGCTCTCGATTGAAAGGGGGTCTGTCCTCGCGATGATGGGACCGCTCACGCTCTCTGCGAGGAGAGGGGGGTCTGTCATCGCGACGATGTGACCGCTCACGATCTTTTCGAGGAGATAAGGGTTGATGAGAGCCCTTACTCTTATTTTTAGACCCTCCATCTTTGTTACTTTTGAGCTTTACCAACTTGAGACGGAGATCATGTTCACTGAGTTTCTTTCCAACTCGGTCAAAGACACTAACGGACCGTCCTTCTGATGAGGCGGGCCTCGCTTTCGATCCCTCCTTATCTATAGTAGCTACCTCCTCTTCCCAATCGGGGTTCGTCCGATCCGTCACCACATCATCAAAGTCCTCGATTAGCTTCTTGGCGGGACCCTTGCTACTTTCTGCTTGGTGAGTTCGATCCCCTGTACTTGTATTCCTTTTGAAGCCTCTTGAACTGTGCCTCTTCTCCATCTTGGCCATCTTTTCTTTTACCTCGATCATTTGATCACCGAGGCCTTTCAAAAATGTCATGACTTCGCCAGGCAAGGCCACCTGTTGAACGACAGGGGGCGTTTTATCCTTCTCAAATTCATTCTCGATCCCCTCGTTACGCGCTTTGCCTTCTTTTGTGTCCTTCTGGGGATCATCCTTATTCCTCCTATGCGATCCCGGTGTCCCCCCTTTACCATTTTTCTTCTTGTGCGATTTAGTCATCGTTCTCCCAATCAATGACTGCCCCTCCTTCTAGCGCCAAATGTTATAGGGAGAATATTGTATAACAATATTTTGGAGGTTGCTGGATTAACGGAGCTAAATACGGATATAAAGCTTATAAAAGAAGAATTAGGGTTAGGGTTTTTGTGTGTAAATGTGGCTGAGCTTGATAAGTGATTTCAAGGGTGAAGTGTTTTCTCATCCATATCAAGGTGCCTACGTACCCTATTTATAGGGATCAAGCCATACGTAGTTCTTGGGTATCAAGTTACCTAGCTGGGCTAGGGTTTTAGAGGATAAGTCATAGCCCAAGCCCACTCGTTTAAGGCTGATGTGGCAGTGAGTTGTTGATCCTATCCATGATCCATGATTTATAGAAGGAAACCGATGGTCTCGCATGGACAAGAACGTGACCTCACAAACGAGGCTAACAGCGATGCAGCATAAGCGAGGCATGCGACCTCGAGGGGTCGAGTCATGCGAAGCGAACCCAAATGTAGAGATACTCACGTGACCTCGCGGGATCTAGCCATGAGCCTTCTAACAGAGTGAGATAGCGATCCTGTGTTGATTTATGATGATAGCAAGTAGCGATCCCTTGATGGGAGTTATACGAAGCGATCCCTTGTATTTGACAAGAAGCGAAGTGGCCCTCTAGTAAGGCTGGGCTGATTCCAACAGTGGGCTTTTAGTGACCCAATCTTCATCTTCGAGGCCCATTGTAGATAATGAACCATCAATTTAGCTAATTAAATCATGATAATTATTATGCCAGATTTGGGCATAACACATATGTTTCCGTCTTTCTGAAAGAATGGTACAATCTATCTTTCTATCTTTCGGATCTCGTATTATGATAATTATGATTTTTGTATTTTCTAAGTTCATTATGACTAAGTACAGTATGACTTTCTGAATGTAGAGTTTACTAGTTTTATTTTTTATCATAACTAACTTATAACCCGTGCAACGCACGGCTCTTTTTTAATATCTACAATTATATTACTTTTATGAAATTTAATAAATTATTAATTTACATATCAAATTGGTGTTTAAAAATTGATATATATATATATATATATATATAAGATTTTACATGTTCGATTTAATATTTGTACTCTATCTTGAATTTTAAAATTTGATTTGGACGTTTACAGCCCACATGAAATTAAAAAAAATAATCTTTCAATTAATGATGGTTTAATATAATTAAATCTACACAAAAACAAAAAAGAGAAGAAATTTTTAAGTTGAAAATTCTATTTGATTTATGAATTCTACTTATAATTCTACTTATAATTCGTTTTCATTATCAAAATATCCTTATAATTATTTAAAGATAGTTCTACTCGCAATAAAATACAATTTTAATAATAAGTGTAAGAGAGATTTTGTCCGAAATTTTTATAATCGGTAGTCTATTCCTCCATATGACAAAGATCTTAAAATAAATAGATAAAAACCGTTAGATCTAGCATAAAAAATGTTTTATATTTTAATATGTTATAAACTAAAAAGTACTCCGTATATATATTTATATAAGATAGACTTTGTCCAAAATTTTGATAATCGTCTATTCCTCCGGACGACAAAGATCTTAAAATAAATAGATGAAAATCGTTGGATTTAGCATAAAAAATGTTCTATATTTTAATATGTTATAAAATAAAAATTATATTTATATTGAAATACGAAAATGTATATGTCAATGATTTAAATCATATACAATTAGGTTTTTTTACAATTGATAGCATTATCAATGTAGAACTTCTACATAAATTAGGATTAATGTAAAAATTCGTAAGTATATTTTCTCTTGATATTCTGAGTGTTTCTTTTTGAATAATAATTATTAAAGCATCACTAAATTAAAGATAATTTAATGAGGTTCGCATGGATTATAAAATCATTCAAATCTGGTTTCTAGATCTCAAGATAGAAGCCAAATAGTAAATATGAAATTTTTTAATACTAATAAATAAAATATAAAATTCAATTCTAATACAACTTTTTTTAATTATATCCTTTTTAGAATATAATTTTCTTTTTAAAATTCAATTATAATACAACCTTTTTTAATTATATCCTTTTTAGATTGTAATTTTCTTTTAAAATTCACTTCTAATACAACTTTTTCTAATTATATCTTTTTTAGATTATAATTTCTTTTTTATGTGATCTAATCTTGATCGTCTAGTTTCAATCCAACGGATCATATGTTTTTGGTAGTACAGTGACGACGATCAAAAATTTGGATAAGATCTCCCTTATGCTTATTATATATAGGGTATTAATATGTTATATCATACTAGCCTATAACCGTGCGATGCACGGTTGCTTGTAAACTGTTTAATTATATTTCATTAAAATTTTAAGTTATATATATGTTTTTATTATTAAAATATTTTTTGAATTTTATAAATTTCATGAAAATAAATGTTATTCTAATTACGTATTTTAATTATTACTTTCAAATACATATGTACATATAAAAATATTATATAAAAGTAGTTTTTTTAACATTTTAAATATTTTTATCTTAATATTTTTATTTGATTGTTTATAATTTTAATATTTGCTAATTAATTAGTAATAAAATAAATTATAAAAGATAATAAAATATGATTATTGGTTTTTGATATAACTCATAGTCTTTTTTTTAATATAAAACAGACCATTATATCTTTCAAAACTCCAAAATTTCGAAACGATCTTTTCTATTAATTGATTATTTTTTAACTTTTTTTGTGACAAAACTAATTTTAATGCTGATTACAAAAATTGTGCACAGACAAACTACTTGACATCTTGACGACTTGTTTGCTGTAGAAAGGACTCTCGTGGGCTTTGCCGTGTGCGTGTGTGTTTTTTTTTAATTTTATTAATAATAGAGATTTAATCAAACCAAAGAGTGACCAAAAAAAGAGTACTAAAAAAGAGTGACCAAAAAAAGAGTACCAAACCAAATATACCCTATTTTGCTTATAATAGTATAGTATAGATGTGAATGTTAGTTTTTTTTAAAAAAAAACTAATATTATATTTATTTCTATAAATATATAATTATTTATAATCCGATTAATGATCCGCTTTTAAAACCGCTTAAGCGTCCGCTTAACCGCTTAAGCGCTAGAAGGTCATCCCGTCGCTTAGGTCCGATTTGCGCTTTTCCCAACACTGCTTAAAAGTTATAACAGCTTAAATGCCCCAAAAGCCCATTTCCACTCAAATGTCCTGTTTGGCTAAATAATAGCGGCCTTAGCTTTTTTTCTTAGAGCATCTCTAGGAGGCTCTCTATTCTAACTCTTAACTCAAATAATGAGGAGAGAGATTAAAAATGTTGTTCCAAGAGACTCTTAGTGGCTCTTAAAAACACTAAGAGCCTCTTCTTTCTCTTCATTTCTAAGAGCCACTAGTAGCTCTTAACTTGTATAGTGGGGTTGATTTATGGATAAATTATAAATAAAGAGCTAATATAAAGAGCATTGTTGGAGTTTGACACATAAATCAATGTAATAACTTGCTAAGAGCCATTTATTTATATTATTTTTAAGAATGAATGTAGGAGTCTCTTGGAGATGCTCTTATGAGTTTTAAAACACAACCCATCTTTTACTTACGTGGAATGACTTTGAGTCCGTTTGGCTAAACTTAAAATTATTATTTATGATTTAAAATTGTTTAAAATAATAAGTGAAAAGTAAAAATTTTAAGTCACTATCTATTTGGGTAGTTTTATATTATGGGTAACTTATGAATGATTAAAAATGTTAAAATAAAAAAAATTGATAAATAATTAATTTGAATGATGTTATTAACTTTTATAAAATAAAATCATCAAAATAAAATAAGTCGTTCAAAAAAGTATCTCCTACCAATTTCTAGCTTTAAACTATTTTTTTAACTTTAAATCATTTTCTCACTTATTACACAAACAAACATTTTTCAACTTAAAGTCAAAAATCACTTTAAGCCCGAGCCAAACGGACTATTTGTCTCCCAAAAACGCACATACATGTATGCATTTTAAAGATATTGCATATGTATTTTAGTATTATAGTATATATATTATAGATTTTCAATGTGTCACTTGTTAATTGCATTATTTAGTAGTTTAAAATTATAGGTGCAGACAAAAGTGACGAAATTAAAAATGTGCCTAAATGTTAGTGTATTTAAATAGTATTAGTTATAATATAATTATTCTAATTAATTATGAGGGACTGGAATTTATTGTTTTATCTATACTTTTTTTTTTTGAATAAAAGCACTTGCATATATTAAAATTCATCCGAAAAAAGATTACAAATCATAAAATCAGGAGCAGTTTCTAACCACTCCATAGGACCTGTCATAGAACAAGTAGCCTGTGCTAATACATGTGCTACTTTATTCGCAGATCTATGTTCAAAACGAACTAACAATTCATGAAAGTGCTTAATAATTTCCACACAATCTTCAATAATCGTATGAAACCTGGAATTACCCCCATCACCATGAATCGCGTCAACAACCACCTTTGCGTCCATTTCAAAAACACACTTACTTCTCCTCCATTTCCCAACCCAATTCAATGCTTCCTTAAGACCTAAAGCTTCTGCTTCTCTAGCCCTCCATCGACCTGTTACTTTACTTCCATGAGCTCGAAGAAATTTCCCATTCTCGTCACGAACAACGCAACCCACTCCTATAGATCCCTGTTGAGCATGACACGCAACATCGATATTAACTTTAACCCACCCTTGAGGAGGTCTGCACCACCGACTACTACGATTAGCAATCCTACCTTGCTCACTTCCATCCCTCTCCTGACTCTGCTGCCACTCCTGTAACATACCTACTGCCATCGACTGAACCCCAAACGCAGAAACAGGTTTTCTATCCCACACCCATGAATTGCGTCTCCACCATAAACTCCAACAATACAGCCCCAACATTACTTTCTTATTAGGAGTACTACTGCTGAACACCTGTTTAAACACCTGCAGCACCGATATATCATTCTCTATTCCCAGAACCTCATGCATTCCTATTCGACTCCACAGCTCCTGAGCAAAGCTACATGTAAACAAAACATGTACTGGTGTTTCAGCCCCCAAATGACACCATGTACAAATCTGACTCATATTCACCATTCGCTTAACTAGCTCTGTAGCAGTAGGCATCACACCCTTACACGCCCTCCACACAAGATTAATAACTTTGCCAGGCAACTTAAGCCCCCACAGCTGCTTCCAAAAACCGACCTCACCACCTGTACTCTCCCCACGAATTAATCTATACCCACTCTTAATCGAATAAACCCCCTTCTCCTCCATTAGCCAATACCAAGAATCATCCCTACTACGTCCAGGTATGGGTACTTGCTGAATCAACATTCTATCCCGATCATTAAACAAATCCTTTAGAATTTCCTCATCCCACCCATTCTGATTCTCTTGCATAAGATTGTGTACTACAGCATCCTCCAATTCCGTATGAAAGTCACTTGTAATACACCCATTATCTGGGCAAGGTAACCAGGGAATATGCAATACTCTCGTCTCTTTCCCATCCCCAATCTTACGCCTACATCCTTCTTTAACCATCTATTGAGCAGCCATAATGCTTCTCCACATGTATGAAGGATTTGGTCCTAACTCAGCTTCTAAAAAACTCTTCTGAGGATAATACTTGGCTTTCATTAAACTTGTTACCAGAGGATTTGCACAAGTAATCAAACGCCATGCTTGCTTACCTAACATAGCCACATTGAAATCCAACAACTTCCGAAAACCCAATCCCCCCATCTCCTTCACCTCACATAATTTCTCCCACCTCAACCATTTAATTCCCTTCCCATTACCCCCACCACCCCACCAATACGCATTCATACTTTTTTCGATTCTATCACATATCTCCCGAGGCAACAATAACAACCCCATCCAAAAATTAGGAATAGACTGAGCTGCAGTCTTAAGTAAAGTTACCTTGCCTGCTTTCGACACCTTCTGCATACCATACGTCTACAACTTTTGATTCACCCTATCCACCAAGAAGTTAAACACCTCCGATTTATTACGACCCACCCTCATAGGCATACCCAAGTACTTACCTGGATTATGTTTTTCCTGAAGCCCCAACTGAGCACACACCTCATTACGATCCTCATTCGAAGTATTCGTTAAAAAGGTAATAGCAGACTTATTATAATTAATAATTTGCCCAGAAATATTAGCATACCTCTGCAACACCCCCTTCATTACCTGTGCCTCCATTTTCGTGGCTGTGAAAAATAAATAGCAATCGTCTGCGAACAAAAGATGAGAGATCCTAGGGGCCCCCGTAGCAATCCTACACCCTTTTATCAACCCAACCTCCTCGTTTCTTCGAATCATTGCAGTAAGCCCCTCCGCACACATTATATAAATATACGGAGAAATTGGATCCCCCTGACGAATTCCACGTTCCGGACTAAGATTCCCAAACACTACACCATTATGAATAAAACTGTACTTAACTGACCGAATGAAGTACATCACCCTCGCAATCCACTGTTGATTGAACCCAAACTTACTCATCATATTCTGTATAAATCCCCATTCCAATCTATCATAAGCCTTAGATATGTCAATCTTTAACCCTGCAACTCCCTTTTTTCCTTGCGTTTTCCTCCTCATATAATGATTGATTTCGAAGGCAACCAATGCATTATCGGTTAACAACCTCCCTTCTATAAATGCACTTTGTGTATCCGAGATTATAGACCCCAAACACTTTTTTAATCTATTAGACAACACCTTTGCTAAAATTCGAACAAGCACGTTGCATAATGAGATTGGTCTCAAATCACCCATCGTTTGAGGTTTCTTAACTTTAGGAATCAAGCACACTAACGCATCATTCACCCCCTCTGATAAACACCCTGTTTCCATGAAATTACGACAAAATTTAACAACATCTACCTGCACAATGTCCCAGAAAGCCTGATAGAACGCAGGGTTGAATCCATCTGGACCACTCGACTTGTCAGGATGCATCGAAAAGACTGCCTGCTTAACCTCGTCCACCGTAAACTCTGCTAACAACTCTTCATTCTCCTCCCTTGAAACCTGTTTTACCTGTTCATACTCTGATAGTCTTCCATCCATATTTACTGTTCTGAATAACTCAGTAAAATACTCTTCAATTACACTGCACACTCCCAGGTGTGTCCTGCCACTCCCCTTCTTTATTTTTTATCCTCTCAATACTATTGTTTCTCTTTTTTGTTGATGCATACTGATGAAAAAATCGAGTGTTCTTATCCCCTTCACGCAACCAATGTTGCTTAGCCCTCTGTTTCCAATAAACTTCCTGTTTATCCAGCAAGTTCAAGTACTCCCATCGCACCCTATCATATTGCTGTGTCCCCTGAACATCTCGCCTTGATCTCAACCTTCGTAATCTCAATTTACAATCCTGTAACTGCTGCTTAAACCTCTGACTTAAACCTCCCCCCCACTCCTGTAACTTAATCCCACATTTACTAATTTTTTCCCCAATATCAAGCCCCTCAGCCTTATCCCACTCACTTCTCACAATATTCTTACACTCCTGCTCCCTTAACCACAAATTCTCGAACCTGAAACGACGGCTTCTAACCACATACACCTGCCTGTTCAACTCAATAAAAAGAGGCAAATGATCAGAAGTACTCACCTCCATCACCTGAACCTCCGCCACCGGAAACAACTCCTGACAAGCCTTATTAGCCACACCCCTATCTAACCTTTCCTGAATCCAATTAAACTTCCCCCTAGACCGTTCCCAAGTGAATTGTTCCCCGACAAAACCCATATCCATGAGCCCACACTCACGCAAAGTATCAGAAAAACCTTGCAACAAATTAATAGGCTGACATCGTGCCCCCCTTTTTTCGTGAGCATACAGCATATCATTAAAGTCTTCAAAAACGCACCATGGTCTAGTTGATCTCTCTGCTAACATCTTTAACATCTCCCACGACTCCCATCTTCGACTACGTTCAGGGTACCCATAAAACCCCGTGTACCGCCATCGCCCTATTTGATCATTTTCAACTTCAAAATCAATAAAGTTTCTCCTAGCTTCCAAAATCCTACACCCTCCTTCATTCTTCCACAATAACGCTAATCCACCACTATGCCCCTGTACATCCACTACTAAACACTCTACAAAATGCAAACTTTGACACAGATCTTTTATTACTTTTTCTTTAACTAACGTTTCAGAAAGAAATATTATGCTAGGTTTCTTTTGCTGGGTAAGTTCTTTCAAGAGACGAATTGTGCGTGGCTTACCCAAACCACGACAATTCCAAGCCAAAACACTCATTGATTTAGGCGGGCCTGAAACACAGGTCCCGCCTCTGGTCCGTTTTTTGACTCACTGCTCAAAAGCCCATCCATAATAGACATATCCAGCCCATTAAGTTCCTTACCCGGGTCCATCTCAATCCTCTTACGTTTAGATTCCAATAATATCCTTTCATTTAAATCCGTATCTCCCGCCTCCACCATCACATCCATCTGGTTAGCATTTTGAATTCCCCCATGATCCACGCCATCCCTAACAATCCGGTTAGTTACTCTAACTGCATCCGTTTTTCCTGGTATCACGCTAACTACTCCATCTCTCTCCCTGAATTGCGCCTCCACCTCTCCTCCCCCTTGGCCTTTGCTTGACCCTTCCGTCTGCCATGGTTGCCCTCCATTTCGAAGCCATTTAGCCCCAATATTTTGAGCTTTAACATTCTTACCAGGAGCTCGAAGCCACACTCCATACGCCTTCTCTACCTCCTTCTCTGGATTTGCATACACCACAGCACACTCCCTATCTGAATGCCCAAGCTTCCCACACACGAAACAGAACATACTCAATCTTTCATATTTAAAATTAACCCAACTCCACTCACCTCCCTGCCGTACCAGTTTCATTCTCCGTTTAATAGGTTTATTGACATCCATTGTTACTCGAACTCGTACATATTGCTTCCAGAATCCATCTACATTACTCGGATCTGCTTTAACAAACGTTCCCACCGAATTGCCAATAGACTGAATAATTTTCTCCGTTAACATACCCCGGGGCACATCATACAGTTGAACCCAAATGTCCATCTTATCCAAAGGCACAACATTTGGATCTTCTGTCTCCTGAATTCTATGAAATACTAGTAAACTTTGCTCGAATGTCCACGGACCACCATCAACAACTTTCTGTATGTCCAGGATATGATAGAAAACAAACGAATACCGTTGCCCTCCCAGGTCATGAATTTCCACCCCTTCCTTTGGACGCCATAGTGCCGCCAATACGTTTTGCATTGCGTTGAAATTAATGTTCTTATCTGTCAGAAAACGCCCCACCAGTATATAAGATTGCTTAAATAGTCTCACTTCCTCCTCTCCTACTAACACCCCATCTTCTTCCTCATCCACCAGAGAAAGATTAGCATACATCTCCTCCATATTACGCTGATCCCTTGCCATGCTTACACACAAAACAGAAGATAACAGAAAGACAATAAAACACTTATCAAAAGATAAGACTCAAACTTGCCATGAGAGCAAGACTATATTAACTTAGTCAGTGGTTAAGTCGGGCCTTTTTTCTCAATAAATATTTTAATTAGTTTCATGTCATAAACATTTTACACTTATGTTTCATATTTTGATTGACCGGATTTGTTTTATCTATACTTATAAATGTGTACAGCCAAAGGGTGTGGAGTTTACCTAATGGTTAAACTATATTTACCCATGAATCTTTTTTACACTACATCCCTATTATTATTTTAACTATTCATGGATTACCCAACCCATTAAGAAGATAGATTGGGTGTGGTGTTTACCCAATTGGTAAAATATACTTACCCATGGATCCTTTTTACACTACATCCCTATTATTATTTTAACTATTCATGGATTACCCATATCATGATCCATTAAGAAGATAGATTATACTCATTTTCAATCTTTCCTACAATTATGCAATTATGCAATGAGAATAATGTTCCTGAGATTACCTCAGGAACTTACCTAAGGTACTTACCTTATTTCTTTATAAAATCTTATAAAATATCTCTTATGCAATTATGCAATCTTTTTTGAAATTTGAATCACTTATCTTTGGAAACTATCTCATTGTCAAATCATTTGCCTCATCTACGTCTTTAGTTTATTCAAAATAATGGAATCGAAAATCAAAAGATTCAACCTTCTCTCTCGATGAAAAATATCTAATCAGGGTTCAGTGGTTTCGTTTCTGATGGTTTCTCCAATAAAATCTCCAGCGGGTACATATTTAAACTCTTTGTATTTCACGCTATTTTCAAGATCATTTTCAAGATATTGATAATCAATGTTTTATTCATGATAATCAATTATAAACGACCATAATTTGAATATATTCATGATTTTTTTTTGCTGATGATCTACCTCCTGCAATCGTGATAGGTACCAAAAGACGTTTGCGAGGACATAATGTTGAAATAGTCTTGAGGAATATTACTAATGATGATAATCAAGGTATTACATATCTCGATCTGTTAGATGTTGGTCTTTCATGTCAAACATGTTGATTGTATAACTCATGTTTAAACTGATACATTTGATTTTCATGTAGTTCCAAAACATCGAATTCGTGGGAAAAACTTCGATAAAGTATCGTCAAGTGAATGATCATACAGTATTCTCAAGTGTAGTGACGAATGATCATACATCCACACCAAATTGTGAAACAAGATGCCAAAACTGAGATATCACAAATGAAACAAATGCCACTACGGTAATTAATAAAGAAAATAAGTACTCCCAATATACATTATGTTGTTCCATCATTTTTCGGTTGAAAGAAGATCCAGAGATCAGCCCTAGCAATTTTAAAAAAAAATGTTTTAAGTTATAAGTTATAATTTACCAAATACATCTATACTATTATATTAAAGCCGAAATATTGAAAGTTTTGGTTTTCGATTTGGTTATACTATTTATTAATATAAATAATAACATAATATAATTAATGGTAATTAACCGATTACCTTTTTCACATTTACTTTTAGTTGAATATATTGCCTTTTATAAACACCTAAAAAATCAATCGTATCATATCTTTCCATTATTAATATTTTCTTTCTAATTAAAACATGTTACCATTTTGATTTAAAACTAATCTTATAATCATTAATATATACTCGAAAAAATTACACCATATTTTTTAATTATTAATAAAATATATTGAAAATTCTTATACATCTATACTATCTATAATAAGCAAAAGGGGGTATATTTTGTAGTTGGTTACCCCCCTCTTTTTGGTTATCCCTTTTTTTGGTTATCCTTTTAAATTTACTAATTTAAACCTCTTTTTGGTTATCTCTTTTTTTGGTTATCCTTTTAAATTTACTAATTTAAATTTTAATAAAGAACTATTATATAAAATTCTAAAAAACAATACATACGGAACTGTTAATGGTTTTCTATACAACTTTAATAACTCTGAGTAATCATCACTCCCAAACTTCCGACAATCTTGCAATATTTTCATGGGCATATCCTTCATTGAACTACGAGTTAATTAATTTAGTTTCTGAACGATCAATCATAATTAGTAAGTCAAATAACTTAAATATATCAAGAAAACAACACAAGCTATAGCTACTCAATTATATTTTTAAATAGTTAATAAACCAATTAATCTTTTCAACAATGAATTTGATAACATATTTATATACTATACTATAATAAGCGTAAAGGGGTATATAATAATATCTATACTATACTATTTAAAGGTTATATTTTGTAGTTGGTTACCCCCTCTTTTTGGTTATCCCTTTTTTTGGTTATCCTTTTAAATTTACTAATTTAAATTTTAATAAAGAACTATTATATAAAATTCTAAAAAACAAAACATACGGAACTGTTAATGGTTTTCTATACAACTTTAATAATTCTGAGTCATCATCACTCCCAAACTTCCGACAATCTTGCAATATTTTTATGGGCATATCCTTCATTGAACTACGAGTTAATTAATTTAGTTTCTGAACGATCAATCATAATTAGTAAATCAAATAACTTAAATATATCAAGAAAACAACACAAGCTATAGCTACTCAATTATATTTTTAAATAGTTAATAAACCAATTAATCTTTTCAACAATAAATTTGATAACATATTTATATACTATACTATAATAAGCGTAAAGGGGTATATAATAATATCTATACTATACTATTATATTAAAGCCGAAACATTGAATGTTTTGAAAGTTTTGGTTTTTGGTTTGGTTATCCTAATTATTAAAATAAATAATTAAATTACAAAAACAACTAAAAAAGCTAATTATTAATGTCAACGTAATTATATTCCGATTAAAATTCCTTCATCCACATTGAGCTTCTACTTGGAATCTTTTTCTGCTCCAACAACTCAATTACCCATTTTTTCTAAAGATTTTACTTCTAATTAAAACACTTTTCCATTTTATTTAAAACTAATATTACAATAATCAGTATATATCCAAAATATCACACCACATCTTTCCGTAATTATTTTTAGTAGTAATTTTTGTAATTAACACACGTTACTTTTTAATTTAAAATTAATCTTGCGATCACTAATATGCACATAAAAATATCTCACCATATATTCAAATCATTATTTTTAGTAATAAATAAGAATCGTTAGATCTAATAATAAGATATAATAAATTTTAAACCATTCATATCATTATATAAATTTATATTAAATTAAAATTAAAAAATTATTAAAAATAATGATTATATAAAAACATAATTATAATGTTAAATAAATTTTTATAACCTATCAAAAGAAACCCGTGCTTCGCACGGGTTATAAGCTAGTTGTTTATAATACGGAAACATTAGTATAATCTGTAAACAAGAGTATATTAAATTATATTAAATTAAAATTTAAAAAATATTAAAAATAATGATTATATAAAAAGATAATTATAATATTAATTAAAATTTACAACATAATAAAAGAAATCCGTGCATCGCACGAGCATTGAAAGTTTGTCGGTTCGATTTTCAGCACGGTCAACCCAATTATTAAAATAAATAGAAAAATAATATAATTAGTGATAATTAACCGATTGTTTTTTTTTAATTAAAAGAGGTTTACTTTTAATTGATTGATGATATTATCTTTTATAAACACCTAAAATATTGTATCTTCCAATCAATAATATTTTTTTCTAAATAAAACACGTTAACTTTTATTTTAAAATATAATCTTACAATAATTAATATATACCCAAAAATATAACACTATATCCTCTAATCACTAACAAAATATAATATAAATCTGTATACAACGAATAATGACCGTTAGATTTTTAGTAAAAAATCAGAACCGTTAGATCTAATTATTAGATATATTATATGTTTAAATTAATTTAATAAAATTTCAAGGTTCGAATTCTGTTAACGACATATTTTTTAAAAAATTTATAGTATAAGTTTTAAACCACATAATTTTGCAATTATTAATGTATAACCAAAAATATTACACCATTTTGCTGTTAGATTTTTTGTGATTAATAAGAACCATTAGATGTAATTATAAGGTCTATTTTATGATTAAAATACTTTACTAAAAATTCAAGTATCGAATCCCGTCAACGACATATTTAACTTAAAATTCTATAATATAAATTTTAAATCATGCATATCATTAACTAAATTTATATTAAATTATATTAAAATAATATTAAAATAATTTTTGCAAAATAATGATTATATAAAAACATAATTATAGCATAAAATAAAATTTATAACATATTAAAAGAAACCCGTATATGACACTTATAAATAACTTATAAATAATAATTTACTTATCACATATATGACACTTATCGACTTTAAATTATAAGTTACTTGTTTTAAAATATCCCAAACGGACCCACTATGACATCAATAAGAAAATATTTCGCCTCGATTGGTTCTTAACAGGTTAGTACATTGTTTAAAATAAATTTAAAATTAAGGAAACGAAAAAATACACATTTACTTTGATGTACTTTCAGCTTACATAGGTAAGTTGCTTACTAAATTCTGAGACCCAAAGACGAAATATGTCTACAAAATTCGGACACAACATTGCTGATCTACATACAACATATAACATCATTTTATTGAGGAAATCCATAACTACACTGGCAACTAACTTGCTAAAGGTACAGCTTCAGTAGGTTATTTGTTTAGACCAACTAACGGAGTGTTGAGGTCGAGAGGATTCACTGTGATGGCGTCAATTCTAGATTTATAATTGCTAGGGCATTCAGGTGCTCGGAAAGTGTGTGCTCCAGTTGAAGTGATGATTGAAATTGCGGATTATACTTTTCTGTTCCATGTAGGCTTTCATGGACTGATTTGGCTAATGTTGAGAATGGAACAGAGTTGCATACTTGCTTCGAAAAATTTAGTGTGAACGTAACCAAATCGGATGATATATTCATGGTGAATGAAGTTGCGGTTAAGTTTCCTGTTATGCACAATGATTGGCTTGCTGTGCATGGCATTTATCAGACTCTTCCGCTGCATAAAATTTTAGACGAGGAAGGTTACAAAAGAAACATAATCAGAATTCTTTGATTGCTCCGGCTCATATAAATTTTCGAGCTTGTAATTACTTGCACCATAATTAAGCTGATTTAGTTGTGTAAAACGTACATGTAATAGTACATAAAATTGAATTTTCATCGAATATGAAAATCCTGCTAATTGTACGACACGTATAAAAGCTGGTGATCAACAAATCATCTTGAAAAAGATTAAGTAACAACTAACAAGTATCTGAAAACTATGTTAACCAATCAACTGAGTGTTCCGTAGATTGTCAAGCTACTGATAACCGAATATCTATCTAAAACATGTAGAAGCTTAAAACATAGAGAGTTTGATACAAAGTAAAATCTATACACATATAAGCTTGTAGAATGTTCAAATCATAAGAACTAATCATTATAATATATACAAACTGTTTATACAACTATCTCTCTATGAGAGAGATGATAGAGAGAGAAACTTGAATATCTACTTGAATATCTACATTGTAAATTCTGTTACTTTTCATAACAAGATGTAATGGTATTTATAGATGTATGTAGTGAGGCCTTGACAGGCTGGACAATAGCTGGACAATAGCTAACATCCCCCCTCAAGTTGAAGGTTGGAAGAATCTGTAAACCTTCAACTTGGAACTTGAAAGGCAGCAGCAACAATGTCCAATGGAAGGCAGCAACTCACAATGGAGTATTGATAACAAGCTCACACAGGAACAACGATGAACCCACTAAGGGGCAACAAAGCCACAAAGGGCAAACAACTCCAGATTTAGTAATCCTTCAGAGTGTTATCACAAGCCTCAAAGGTTGACAGCACTTGTGAATATCACACACATCAACATCCGAAAGCAAATCCTGATGGCTAGCTTCGAATTGCAACAACCCTCTAAGGGGCAACAACCCTCTAAGGGGCAAATCAAACCCATGAAGGGTATAACAGACTCTCAATGGAGTAACAATGACCTCCAAGGGGTTTAGAAGACCTCCAAGGGGTATAAGGCCACAAAAGGGCATCTCAAATCCTCACAGGGATATATTAAACTCTCAAAGGAGTAACAAGGGCATCACATGATTCTGATACTGCAACTTTATCTCAAGAAAGCAACCATAACTCAGGCCAATTGTTTCTACAGTGGCAAACTTCCAGCCAAAATGAAAATGCCAGTTGCCAAACACAGCAAGTTGTGAATCTTGCCCAACAGGAGCAACATGCTTCTATAAAAGAATTAAATCAGCATGGTTTTGCTTCAGAAAAATAGCTACAACAACAGATTGACTCCTCAAAGGAATTGAATTCCATTCCCGTGCAACAGAAACAGTCCGAGGACAGTTTTCCGCAACAGCAGACTGAGCAGACGAATCCACATGTATCACAGTCATTAAGTATCCAGAACTCAGACTCTTCAGTAAACCCATCTGGTCCCTCCTCAGCAGTTACTGATTCAAGCAATATGGCAATGGATAATAATGCCCATATTTTGCATGATATAAAGCAAGAGAGGGAGTGCCCAATTCCGATACAGGGGGCTTAATAAGCAGCAGCAACAACATTTGCACTTTTCTCAGTCATCTTTTCCTTCTTATGGAACTACAGGAAGTAATTAAAGCAAATATGCTGGAGGAAATATGCATAACCCAATGCAATTTCTCAAACAACAGCCTCAAAATATGCAGGCAAGGCAAGTCCCGGTTCATCCTGGCATTGGCACAATGCAATCAATCGATGTGCCCAATTATGAGAAGCAGAACACATTCACTGAACTCATGAGAGTGCAAGGACATTATGTGAAACAAGAGCCAATCGATCAAGCAAATGAGCAACAGAAATCTCAGTTGGCCTCTTCGCAGGGAGTATCTTCTTTCTCTCCTGCACAGTTCGAACAAGAAAACTTCTTCAATTTCAGTACCAATCCCACATTCGTTACAAATTGCAGTTTCTTCTTCTTATATGAACCACTAAGGATTTCAGTGACGAAAACTCCCTGCAACATTTCTTACAAACATGTACCGTATTCGAATCCGAACACCTCCAAGATTGCTTGGGAGTCTCTCTCAATCCATAACTAGCCTCAACATTGATAAATTTCTTTGTGACATTTCATCAAACACCTCAACCGTAACTACAGATATAACAAATAGAGCAACACAGAATCTCCAATAATTGCTCATTCTCTCAAGCAATATATCAAACACCTTCTGCGCACTAACTAATTCTACTCAGAAATCTCAACAATTACTTCACTGAAATCAACAGCAATTCCACGATTTAACAGAAAAATAGATAGAAAAACAAAAGATCTAGAGATATAACCTCAGAGAAGACAAAGACGATGATAATCGAAGAACAACAACGATCAACAAACCGGTGAAAAACAGAAACACGATCACGATCAAGAAGAAAACAAGTTCGATCTCATTCACGATCACGATTCTCGATCTCAATTTGTGATCTCAACTGCGAAAAAAATCAATCACACAAAGATTCTTGTAGATCGAAAAACAGAGTAAATTTGCGGAAATAAGCTCTCAGAACTCGATGAAAAACGACGATGAAGATAAACGCGGATCTCACCGCTCTGATACCATGATACAAAGTAAAATCTATACACATATAAGCTTGTAGAATGTTCAAATCATAAGAACTAATCATTATAATATATACAAACTGTTTATACAACTATCTCTCTATGAGAGAGATGATAGAGAGAGAAACTTGAATATCTACATTGTAAATTCTGTTACTTTTCATAACAAGATGTAATGGTATTTATAGATGTATGTAGTGAGGCCTTGACAGGCTGGACAATAGCATAGCTAACAGAGTTCAAGTTGATCATCTATCCACTTGATTGTTAAATGTGTGCCGTCCACAATAAAATACCGATTTCTTCTTCGAATTCGTCTTCAAAGGAAAATCGCATCAAAAACACTAATGATAAAAATACATAAAAAAAGAAAAATACATAAACATACCGGTAGGGCCAGCCAAAGACCACAACAACCTCCAAGGGTAGCCGCAGCGAGATTAATGGACACTTTGAGATTCTCGTCTATTGACTTAATCGTCTCGTCTGATATAACAAAAGAAAAAATTATTAAAAAGAAAAAAAGTCAATTAGATTTATTTATTATACAGGCATCATATATACATATACATACAAGAACATCATATATGTATGTATGTTTATACCTTCGCCAGATTAGCAGATGCCAACTTAAATAATAATCCCATCTTCTCTCTTTTGCAAACCTCAGACCTGCGTGTTTTGTAAGAGCTTAAATGGGCCAAAAGCCCATTTCCAATAAGTGTCCTGTTCTGCATTTTTCTCATGGGTTTTAAAACCCAACCCAACCCAGCTCTTATTTACTCGGAATGACTTTGTCTCCCAAAAGATATGCATTTTCTTTTGTCAGACCAAAAGATATGCATTTTAAATATACTAGCCGATAACCTGATCGTGAATAAATATCATAAATTTTTAATTTTTTTAAATAAAATTATTTATCATATTATTTTGATTAAATAATTTAATGACATTTACTTAATTTGATACTAATATTTTAAAAAATCCATGTTTCTGTTGATCATAATTTAATTATGAATATTATTTATAGGGTTTGGATCAAGAGATAACCATATACTAGCTTATAACTCGTGCGATGCACGGGTAGTTTATAATATTTATTTTTTAATATGTTATATATTTTAGTATTTAATTTTATTTTAAAAATACATTTACTTTAGAATAATATGTGTATTTTGATTAAAATAGACTTTTAAATAATTAATAAACGTATTTTAGTTGATATATTTTTATTGGCTATGTTAAATAAGTATTCTTGGACCTGTTAAATTGTGCTTTTATTAGACATGTTAAATAAATTTCTAAGAGTTAAGCCCGATAGAAGTAATAGATAGGCCCGTGAGATATATTTCTAGTTATAATCAGAATACCTATTAAAAATTAAAACATGTTATAAAATAGGCCCGTAAATAGGCCCAATGGATATTTTTTGATGGGATGTTTAAATGTGTTTTAGTTATAATAAAAAAATCCCATTAAAAATTAAAATATGTTATACATTAAAAAGGCCCGTAAATAGGCCCAAGTACCGACCGACCAATCGACCGACCAACCGATCGACTAAAACTTTTAATATTTCGACTTTAATAGTATAGACTAGCTTAAAACCCGTGCGATGCACGGTTTTTTAAAAATTTTAAATGAATTTTTTCATTAATTTGAATTTAAACATGATATATGGAGACTTAAATTTTAAAATGAAATGATGATCATAATTATATAAATGTTATTCGTGATATTTCTAAAAAATGAGAGATTTTAGTTAGAAAATATAGAAAAGATGATAGATTTTAGTTGAAAAATGTAATCGGTTAATTATTAGTAATTATAAAATTATTATTTTATTTTATTAATTATAATGTGCGTGATGATAAGTGCATAATTCTGCATATTTTTATTGCCTATTTATTGTTTGAATTCGTAGTTTAATAAATTATTTTGTTGCATTTCAGGAAATTCGAGAAAAAATAATGAAATGGCAAAATAAAGAAATAAAGTGCAAAGAAGGAGAAAAAAGGAAGAAAAAGAACTAAAAATGGAAAAGGAATTAGGAGCTTGGAGCAATTTGGAATATTTCAAAAACACCCCAAAACCTTTGACCCTGTAATTCAAAAGTTTCAGCTAGCAGGGAATCTTGAAAAAAAAAAATGCAGCATGATATTTGAGTGACTTTCATCATGTGTTCATATGCGAGCAAGATACTTTCTATACACGGGGGAATCAACCCCAACAAATACTTTGCTTTACTTTTACCAATTCCTTTTTGCTTTCTTTCACATCTTAGTTTTAGTTTGCGGTTAGCTTAAATTTAGTAGTGTAACCTCCATCTTTAATTTGTAGTAATTTTCAAGTCTTGTAAACCCTTTATTTTATTAATGCAAAATTTTTATTTCCTTTAAATTTTTTTCATCTCGGCTTTAATTTTGTTATTTTCGTAAATTCGATTAGTGGACAAAGTAGCGAAAGCTAACCACTTAGAATTGAAATTAACGATCTTTAAATTCTTGTTCTTAGTTAATAATTGTATTTGTACCTCTTTAAATCTCAATTTTATTGTGGGTTTCAAAATTTTAATTGTAGATCTAAATTTTTATGTTTTATAACAAAAATAAAAAAAATCACAAAAATATTAGTTTCAGTATTTCACAACATTTATTTTCTGTTTCGTTATTTTTGATTTTTAATTCGAGTTATTAGCACCCCTGTTTCTTTGTTTTCTACTCAAACCCAGCTTGTTTACTTGTCTCCTTACTCCTTTCATTCCCTGCAAGACAAACGCCCCTCCCCTGTGTCAATTTCGTTCAAGAAAAAAAAACCCCTTCACCCTTCTCCTTCATCAAACAAAACAGCCATCTCCCCTATCTCTCTCTCTCTCTCTCTCTTCTCTCCCTAATTCACGAAAATATAAACCCACCTCTCCCATTTTCTTCTTCTTAACACGCAAACCTCACTTCCCTTTTTCTTCAGTTTTAATTTTGATGAGTGCTGCGATTATGAGTTCTAAGTTTTCGATTCGAACGTTTGTTTGTATTTAGTTCATTGTGTTAATCGGGTTTTCGCTGAAGAGTATTTATTTGATGATGCCGAGTCGCTACTTTGTTTATTGAGTTGTGTTCTTGGATCGAGAGTTTGTAATTATGTAGTGTTTTCGATCGAGTTATTTGCGAGTTAATATGCTGCATTTTCTGTTTTCTTCACTGAGACGACTGGGTAGTGCTAAGTTTGTAGTTGTATTCTGGATTGGTGTTGATGTTGATGTATCATTGTTTACGGAATCGAGTTGTCTGCTGAGCTTTTAGTGTGGTCTGTTTTGTGAATGTCTTCGCTAGTTTAGTGTCCGTAGTTGTGTTCTGGGTCGGTGTTTGCAAGTGACTGTGCTGCGAGCGTTTTGTTCGAATTTCTGGGTTTAGAATGTCTGAGTTTTGTTTGCAATAATGCCGAGTTATGAGTTCTTGATTTGTTTGTGCACATTGCTTCCGAATGGTGTTGTTTTGTGATCGATTTGCTGTGTTGAGTTCGAGTTGCTAAGTTTTGATTCCTGTACTGAGTTGCTGTTGCGAGTCCGAGTGTTAGAATCACCATTGATGATTTCTGCGAGGCTGAATTGATTTCTGAGAGTTACTGTTTGTTCATTCCTGTTTTGCCTTTGAAATGGTAGAGTCTTAGAATGATGCCGTGTAATTTGAACATTGCTTTGCAGTCCTGTTTGATAACTGTTGTGCCTAAAATTCGCCTTGGGCTTGGTTTAAGGCCCACTAAGGTTGCGGGTTTGAATAATCAGGATATAAAAGGATTAAGTTGGGCTACGAGTAGATGTATTGGCCCATTATGCCTTAGGAATAGATTCAGGATAAGGATTCTGATAGTTGGCTTGGGGATATGTTCATGTAGGGGTGTAAGTGTGTGAACCCTGGATAGGGGTAGTGCTGTGTTGATGCTGGATAGGGGTTCAACCCGGTGGCAGGCGAACTAGTAGGGGTTCAACCACGCGAACCCTGGTAGTTCCCAGGAATTGCACCAGCAATTGCGGGGCACCTTAAAACGCGGACAATCAGATAATATACGTCAAAACGGCCCAGAAGATAACTCCTGAACAATAGGAACGGTATAACAGCAGTGCATATCGTGGATTAGCATGGTATATATAGGATATATATATACACACGTATATACGTATGAATATATGGATAAACCCTAAAATACAGGGAGATTATCATGGATTAAAGATGGAATAGCAGCTGGATAACGATAATACTGGGGATAAACGATGAGGGCAGGTCAGTTATGAAGGATTAGGCTTATCAAATTGTGGAGGATTATCAAGAACTACATGGGACTTGATTTCTTATAAATATAAGAGTATGTAGGCAATTTGCAAGGTTAGACACACATAGACACCTCTAACACTTGCTCTCGGTTGTGATTTCTCGACTGAGTAGGACATATTCGGTCACCATAGCTGAGAGTTCTTGCAAATCCAGTCCATAAAATCACTCTTCTCCCTCTCGGATTAGGGTTCATGATATTAGGATTTCTTGGCTTGTAATTCGATTTATTCAATCATTATTATTGGATTTTCTTGGTTTGATCTTGTAATTATATCCTTGAAGTGTTGTACCAATTTTCCCTCACAACATTTGTGGCGCTAGAAGGAGGGGAGTTTTATCTCTTGAGGGAAGAGATGTCACGGAAATCTGGTGATGATCGTACACCGGAGGTTGGACGAAACGATGAGGACAGGGAACATGATGGTGAAGTCACGAACAAGGAACTTAGAGAAAAGCTAAAGAAGATGGAGAAGAAAGTTGCTTCTTTGAAAAAGAAATCTGAAAAGCTGAAGAAATGGAAGCAAGAGCAGGGTTCCAAGGATCGAAAGGTGAAGAAAAAGGTGGTTACGCCAGTTCGGTTAGATTTCGACAGTGATGAGGAGGGGTCGGAAAAAGAGGCCTCACAGAAAGGATTTTCTGATGTGGAGACGGACCAAACGGACCCAAACCGGAATGAAGGAGAAGAGGAAGTACGACAACCACAGGGTTCACCCACCCGTAGCCTGAGTGTCTTCGACAGATTGGGCAATAAGATGGACGTCAAAGATTTACGTCACAAACTTAATGGGAAGAAGGAAAGACAGAACAGGAAAGCCCCCGAGGCGAAGTCACAAGGATCTCATAGCTACAGAAGGGATAAATCCGTTTCCAGGTCTGGTAGACAATCTAAAGGGGGTAATGATGAGCGAAGCTGCAGTTCCCGACATAACCCCAGTTACAGTGATGACGACCTGGGTTTAGCTGAGGACTCTTGCAGTGATGACAACCAGTTCACAGATGAGGAGAATGAGCACTACAAGGTAAAGGATCTGCGTGAGGCATTAAGGAAGCTGAAGATGGAAAAACAGTCGTTAGAAGGCTTGACAGTGGCTTCACCCTTTACTAAGAAAGTGAGGGATTCGCCACTCCCACCAAAATACAGGGGGGTGGGAGACCTAAAGTTCAGTGGAACCACTGATCCAGTAGAATATCTCAGCCGATTCGATACGGAAATGGAAGTATATCAGGTGAAAGACCTAACGAAGTGTCGCTTATTGGCTGCTACGCTCAGAGACAGTGCTCATCAATGGTTCAAGAGGCTACGTCCAAATTCTATCCAATCTTGGAGGCAAATGAGTGAAATGTTCGTGACCCAATTTCGGGCTTCGGTTGCATTTGCACCCCCAGCCAACACTCTGGCGAACATCAAGCAGGAAAGGAATGAGACCCTCACTGAATATTTCAAGCGGTTTAATGCAGAGGTTCCTAAGGTACGGAAGACCACAGATGAAACCTATAAGAATTTCTTGATTGCGGGCGTACGCCCAGGTACTGATTTCTGGAAAGAGCTACAAGGGGCGGAGCCCAAAACTTTGGCAGACTTTTATGCCAAAGCAGAAACTCACAAGGTGGTTGAAGAGTCACTGGCTAAACTTGAGAAAAGTCGAAGTTCAAGGGAATGGAGCGGGAGCAAGAGGCGTAGGTCATATAGCCCAAAAGATAGGGGGTACCACAAACGGACCTCCTATGGTGGAAGCTCCTCTACCAGAAACACCCATCGTGATGACAAGACAGCTCCTATAACGGTGAATGCAACCAATACAGGAAGGACAGTAAATTACAAATATCCCACTAGGAAGGACTCTCAGGGTTCGGGCAGGTATACCGAATACACCCCGCTCACGGCTTCCATTGAACAGGTGTATGAAGTTGGAAACAAGGCAGGAATGTTTAGGAAGCCGGTAAGAAATGGACCTCCAGGGAATAAAAATGAAGGGCGGTATTGTGCTTTTCACGATGCCAATGGACATGAAACGGCGGAATGTCGTCATTTGAAGGACCACATTGAAGACCTTATAAGAAGGGGTTATCTCACCGAGTTCGTAGCTCCGGAAGCTAAAGGAGACAAGAATGACAGAATTCACAAGGAAACTGAAAAGGTGAATCCTGAACGCCTTACAAGAGCCAACAGTATCCGCACTATAATTGGTGGACCGTATATCGGGGGTACCAGCAGGAATGCCCAGAAGAATTATGCCCGGGAAGCAAGGGGCGTACCCCTCACGAATGTGTATAACCTGTCTGAAAGGCCACCCAAACATTTTAAGGGTGAGACAGTCGACATAACGTTCACAGAAGAGGATGCCAGGCACGTTCACCACCCCCATAACGATGCTTTGGTGATTAAAGCTGCGATCGGAGGCTTGAACGTACACCGAGTGCTGGTGGATAACGGAAGCTCGGTAAACATTTTGGCATATAGCACTTACCAGAAAATGGGATTACTTGACAAAGAAATGGCTCCTTCTTACAATGAATTGTACGGATTTACCGGCAACCCTGTACAAATTGTGGGGCGAGTGAAACTCCCTCTCACTTTGGGGGAGGAACCCCGGTCAGCTACACAAGTGGTGGAATTCATGGTGGTAAATGAAGACATCTCCTATAATGGGATACTCGGAAGGCCGATGTTAAAGGAAATGCGGGTAGTGACATCCATTTATCATCTGTCAATGAAATTCCCAACTCCTGGAGGAATTGGGTGTGTTCAGGGATGTCAATCAGATTCAAGGGAGTGCTACAGTAAAGCCCTGCATACAGCTGAACAAGCGTGCAAGCATCTGTTGTTGGTGGATGGGGGTACCTCGGAACAATGCTATCGTTACTTGGACCCCGGCACAGGGAGGGGAGATGAATCTTTGCGTCGAAAGGAAGCAAGACAAGAAAGAGACATGTGTAATGTTATTATGATTGTACAACACCCAGGCGAGGAGCCCTATACGGATGTTGCACCTTTTCAGGGGGTAGGTACCCCTAAGGGGATACTAATGTTGGAAGCCCCGAAATTTCAAAATTCCAAAACTAAAGAGCCACTGATTGAGGGTATAGTGGAAGAAGTGCATGACAGTGATTTTGAAAGTGTGGATAATGGAGACGATCTGAAGGAATCAATGAAGGCCGATGGTCAGGTGGTGGAACCCCACCAGGGTGCAGAACAGGTGAACCCAGTGGAAATTGACCTTGACCCCCGAATGCCCGAAGCCAAGGAAAAGACTGGGGCAGCTGAAGACACTCTATCTATCTTGGTGGATGCAGCTGATCCTACTAAGGAGTTGAAGATTGGCAAACAGTTGAAACCTGAAGTCCAGGAAGCACTGGTGGTATTTCTAAGAAACAACTTAGACGTATTTTCATGGAGCCATGAGGACATGGTGGGAATAGATTCGAGGGTGATGTGTCACCATTTGAACATTGATCCAGACATGAAGGCCGTAAGGCAGAAAAGGAGAGCAATAAGTGGGGAAAGGGCCGTCGCCCTGAAAGAAGAGGTAGACAGACTGTTGAAGGCCAAGCTAGTAAAGGAATCATTCTACCCCATGTGGCTGGCAAACCCGGTCTTGGTAAAGAAGCCCAATGGCAAATGGCGTACGTGCGTTGATTTCACTGACTTGAATAAAGCATGTCCCAAGGACAGCTTTCCGCTTCCGCGTATTGATCAACTAGTCGATGCTACGGCTGGTCATGCTTTGCTAAGTTTCATGGATGCGTATTCAGGTTATAATCAAATTCCGATGTATGAACCCGACCAAGAACATACTTCCTTTATCACAGATAGAGGACTCTACTGCTATATCGGGATGCCTTTCGGGCTGTTGAACGCTGGAGCAACCTACCAAAGGCTGGTCAACAAGATGTTTAAAGACCAGATTGGAAAAACTATGGAAGTATATGTGGACGATATGTTGGTAAAATCCAAGGAAGCAGGCGACCATGTCGCCCACCTCACCGAAATGTTTGGCATCCTAAGGAAATTCAGGATGAAGTTGAACCCCCAAAAATGTGTGTTTGGGGTGGAATCTGGAAAATTCTTGGGTTTCATTGTGAATCATCGAGGGATCGAAGCCAATCCTGCTAAAATAAAAGCACTAGTCGAAATGAGATCCCCCCGAAGTGTGAAGGAAGTTCAAAGCCTTACCGGACGGGTGGCAGCCTTGAACAGGTTTATCTCCAAGTCCTCGGACAGATGTCGAGAATTCTTTGCAGCTATCAAGAAGAGAAAAGGCTTTGAGTGGACGCCTGAATGTGAAGCTGCCTTCACCAAATTGAAGGAACAATTAGGAAGCCCCCCATTGCTGGCAAAGCCAAAAGAGGGTGAAACCCTGATTTTATATTTGGCGGTTTCTGAGCACTCTATTAGTTCTGTTTTGGTTCGTGAGGAAGATCAAACCCAGTACCCTGTGTATTATGTGAGTAAGAGGCTTCTGGATGCTGAAACTAGATATGCAAACATGGAGAAGTTAGCCTACGCGTTGATTCTGACATCAAGAAAGTTAAGGCCATACTTTCAGGCGCACACGATAGAGGTACGAACCTCATTCCCACTGAGGCAGGTCCTGCACAAACCTGAAGCCTCAGGTAGGTTGATGAAATGGGCTGTGGAGTTAGGCCAATTTGATGTTGAATTCAAGCCAAGAACAGCTATCAAAGGACAGGCACTTGCTGATTTCTTATTGGAATTCCCACCATCCTTTGAGGTGGAAACCAAGGAAACCGTGAGGGAACCTCTGGAGAAGGAAGCCCCGACAGAAAATTGCGCACCATGGTGGACCCTCTATGTGGATGGAGCCGTGAATGGAAATGGGGCAGGTGCTGGTATAGTCCTAATAAGCCCCGAAGGTCACAAGCTGCAGAACTCAATTCATTTCACATTCAAGGCTACAAACAACGATGCTGAATATGAAGCCCTGATTGCGGGGCTGAAACTGGCGCTTGAAATAAAAGTGATAAATATGACTGTGTATAGTGACTCCATGTTGGTAGTGGGACATATCAAAAGCAACTTTCAAGCCAGGGGTCCACGCACTGATCTATACATGAGGTACGCTCAAGAGTTGATGAGCAAGTTTGGAGAAATCAATCTGGTACAAATTCCAAGGACGGAAAACTCAAGTGCAGATGCCTTAGCAAAAATGGGTTCTAATAGGGAAGCGACTATGCTAGGGGTGATACCGTTGGAAATACAACGACAACCTAGCGTTCCAAGGATGGATTGTATGGATGTCGAGGTTCAAGTAGAGGACACATGGATCACTCCCATCTTGAAGTACATAACAAAAGGGGTTCTGCCAGTTGAAAAAGATGAAGCCCGGAGAATGAAGTATAAAGCTACGCGTTATGCCTTATATGATGGAAAGCTGTACAAGAGAGGATTCAACAAACCTCTTCTACGATGTATAGCAGGCAGTGAATGTGAATATATTATGAGGGAGGTGCATGAAGGCATATGTGGAAACCATTCTGGAGGAACCTCATTGGCCCATAAGATACTTCGACAGGGGTACTACTGGCCAACCTTACAGCAGGATGCGCACAAATTCTCAAAGGCATGTGATCGATGCCAAAGGTATGCCAACTCAAATAGGAATCCTGCTGTGCCACTAAAGCCACTCTCTAGCCCATGGCCTTTTGCTGTTTGGGGCATCGACCTGATTGGAGAACTCCCTAAGGGAAAGGGAGGGGTGAAGTACGCTGTTGTAGCTGTGGATTATTTTACAAAGTGGGCAGAGGCTGAACCCCTGGCTACGATCACTGCAGCCAAATTGAAGGAGTTTGTGTTTCGAGCAATTATATGCCGATATGGGGTCCCCTATAAGTTAATATCTGACAATGGCAAGCAATTTGACAGCAAGGAAATGAGGGGTTTATGTGAAGATCTCGGAATCATTAAGGGCTTCTCTGCAGTCTGCCACCCCCAAAGCAATGGTCAGACTGAAGCCATCAATAAAATCATTAAACATACTTTGAAGGCAAAGTTGGAAGATAAAAAAGGTTGCTGGCCAGAGGAACTTCCTATGGTGTTATGGTCTTACAACACAACGCCCAGGACTACAACTGGCGAATCCCCATTCACATTAACTTACGGGTGCGAAGCAATGGTACCCGTGGAGATTGGTGCAGGTTCATTTAGGAGAGATAACTTTGATCCCATGGAAAATGAGGTTAATCATCGCTTGTACTTAGATCTGGTGGAAGAGGTTCGTGCAACTTCTCAGTTGAAACTTGCAGCCTATCAACAAAGAACTCGCAAGTACTTTGATGGCAGGGTTCGAGCACGACCCTTAAAGGCTGGTGATCTGGTTTTAAGGAAAATGATGCCCAACATGAGGACTCCAGGATATGGAGCCTTTGAGGCAAATTGGGAAGGCCCATATGTGATTAAATCAGTCTTATGGGAAGGAACTTATCATTTGGAAGATTTGGACGGGAAACTAATCCCGAGGGCATGGAACGCCGAACATCTTAAGAAATATTACCAGTAGTTGAACCCAGGTAACGTTTCTTGTAGACCTCTTTCAGGTGTAGGAAAATAAAAGTGGCTTATTAGTTGTAGCTACCATCATATTAGGATCAGTCGGTCAGAAATTTTTCTTTTATGTTAATAAAGTGCTTGGGGGGTTGTGAATGTACGCCTACCTGTTGAACACCGTACTATGATGTGATTTAATGGAATTGAAATCGACTTCTTTTTTATTTTTTCTTCTTTTCTCATTTCCGTTTTATGTTTAAAAATATATGGATTTATGTGAATGAACGCATGCTATGTGTAGCCTGTTTTATCTGTGTAAAAACAAAATCAAGGATACGACTGTTGAACCTAGTTCTTCATTATAAGTATAATTATATTAAAGAACTCGGGGGGTAGTAGGCATACATCGGTTAATGGAAGGATAGTTTAACTTAAAAAGGGAAATGGATAAAATTTTAAAGCATATGGACTATATATATTAATGGATGGAAGCATATGGATTATATGTTAATGGATGGAAGCATATGGATTATATGTTAATGGATGGAAACATACGGATTATATGGAAAACATATGGAATGTATGTTAATGGATTACATGGGTTATGTAAATACAAATTATATGAACACATGGATGGAAATGCACATGGATTACGTGCACATGGGTTGGAATATGTATGGCTCATGCATGAAAAGGGATGGACCCCATGGTAGGAAGGTTCTAGGGTAACTAGGATCACGAGGTTCTCATGTGAGGAGGGGGGTTCAATCGCTCGAACCCTGAACTACCGTATAGTTAGTATGATGGATAACCGATCTCAAGATAACCTCGCCACGACCCCAGGGAATTTAGGCGAGTAAGGCCTAATCTTTGAGTAATTGGAATGACTGGGAAAATTGGCCTCACAAGGAAATTGTGTAGGAGTTAAGGATGGTGGGAACCCAACATGTACCAACATGAGTCATATATTTAGGGGTACGATTGGTGGATTGCCAATCAACCTTCAGTTAAGGTCTTATGGCTGATGAGTGCTAGCTACAAAATAAAAGATTCAAGATGGAAATGGCAGGCCTAATGGAAAATTCAATGAACAGGGGTATAAGTAGTTGGAACTCCAAGATTAGCCAAGGCTTAATTATTGCAAGGTGGAGTCTGGCATTGACGCCAAACGAAACTAAGTATAAGGTGGATGGTACCCCTAGGCATGGCCTGCAAAGTAAGGAGTACTAAGTGCTGAGTTTGAAGGAGGTGTGTGCATGTGTGAGCATGCAATTTAACTACACTACGGGCATTTATCAAGCGAATGACAGGCATAAACCATAGCAAAGATTCAGGGAAATAGTTCAAAGATTACATCATGCGAGGCCTTCAGAGGAGCCCGCACCCTCAAACTAGTTGGTTCATGGCAATACATGCCAGCAAAAGAAAAGTTCACGAAGCTGATTTAATAAAGGAAATTCTGGGAGATACGAGCAAGTTACTGGGGTAACTTGATCGGGCTGACTACCTGGGTTTCGGCCGGAGGAGTTAAAGCTTCCTTCTCATGCTCTGCAGGAGAGGAGTTCATCTGAGGTTCAATTGCAGGATCTCCTTCCGGGACTTCAGCCGTCGGCACCTCACCTCCTGGGGCTTCAGCAGTTGGAACCACAGTCTGTTCCATTACGGTAACATCTTGCATAATGGCATCACCAGGGGTTTGCACAGCTTCAACATCCACAGGGTTGGGATTCACCTGCATAGCAGCAACGGCCTGCTCTTCCTTGATTAACTCGATGGCATCCACTGCATCTTGGCCAAGGAGACCCCACTCCAAGTTAGGGAAGGCTTCGTACATAGAGGACATGTAATCCTTCACACCGGCTTTATAACCCGAATCATATCGCTGATCCTCTCGCTTGGAAGAAGAAACCTTATGCTTAGCAATTGAGCTTTGAAGAGATTTGATTTTGAGGTCGAGTTTCTCCTTCTCCTTCTGGTGAGCTGCAGCTGCCTCCTCTTTCTCTTTATCCATCTTCAGAATAACGGTATCAAGGGTCTCCCTGTCTTTCAGTAGCCTATCTTTCTCTTGGATCAGTCTACCTTCACTCTCATACAATTTCTTGTTAGAATCCAAGAGCTTCTTCCTATCGTCCTGGAAAGCTTTCAATTCTGACTGCACCCTGAACAACTCTGTGTGGACCCTGGAGTTCCCCTTCGCAGCTTCTGCAATTTGGTCACTGTGTTTCAGATACAAGAACAAGCTTTCTGCATTCATCAAGGGGACCCTACTTGCAGCTTCTTCAAAGTTCAAACTATCCCACTCCAAGATGGATTGTATAGGAATCCTCTCTTTTATGGACTCAATAAAAGCGGTTAGTGGAGCGGGAGGAACAATTTTTGGGGGACTTTGCTTTGATTCATTCTTAGGACGTTTGCTCCCACGAGAACCAGAGGCTCCTGATGGCTCAGGGGTATGTTGAGAGGACCTTTTCTTGGAAGAAACCATTCTTTCGGCTTGAACCGGACTGGACTTGGCGGCTGGAACAGGGGTTCTGTTGGATGGAGCATGGGGTATGACTGATGACTTAGAGGTACCCTTGTGCCCAGAGCGTTTGATGAACGATGGCACAGAGAAAGACATACCTGCACAAATAGACAGAATTATAATTAGAACAATTGTAATCAAAAGGTTATTTACCATGCATAAGTCAAGCAGGTTATATATAGACAAAGATGTGGAGCATTTATAAAAAAAAAGAAAAACAGAAAACAAGGAGTTTGGTTGCGAAGCAAGGGTGCCTGGAAAACCTGTTTCATTAGGGGTCTCGTCAGCAAGAGGGGTACATGCAACCTCTAAAGACTTGGTGCTGAGTTTCTTGCTGAAACCTAAACGAAGTAATTTTTTCTTAGTTAACAAGCTAGTACCATCACCTAGCTCTGCACTCTTCTTTAAGGCTTTTTGGGCTCTTTTCAGCTCTTCATCTTCTAAATCAGTTTGAAGGGGCATGGGTGGATCAAGGTTAAAGTCTTTTCTGTAACTGGGACAATCATAGCAATAAAGGAATTGCTTGTGCCAGCCTGACATCCCTTGTTTATTGCCCTTTATGCATTTGCCTTTGTGGATGTTCCAGGTGGTAAGGTAGTAGAAGCCAGAAGTTTTTCCAGTCTCTTTGAGTTGGTAAAAGAAACCCAACTCACGAGCTGTTAGCTTAACTTGGAACAAAGAATCGTATAGGATGTACATGCATATGGCCATTCGGTAGGAATTCGGAGTCAATTGTAAAGGAGCAAGTTTATAGGTATTCAGGATGTCTACAATGAAGGGATGGAGGGGTAATGATAACCCCAACCTAAAGAACTGAGCAGAAAGGACAGCACATGGAATCACCTGATCGGGCTCAAAGTTAGAGAAGTCATGACATCTCTCTTCGGGTTGGGGTACGACAAGTGAACACCCGGGGTTACAGGCTTCGAGGAGGTTCTCTAGTTTTTGGGCAGTCATAGAGGTTCGAGTGTTATCACAAGAAAGCTGGGGGGTGGTAGCATTAAAGACTTTAACAGGGGTGACTCCATCCTGGCTCTCACTATTTTCTGACTGGTCATTGAAGGGTACGGTTGTTGGAGATAAATGTCCCAATGAATGGATTTCTTCCTCAGATTCCGGAGAATCAGAACTGATCGGGGTGGGTGTAAACGGTGAAGAGTCAAAAGGGTGGGTTTTAACTGAGATTTGAGCAATGGTGGGGTCAAGGATTCTGACTTTAGAACGGGTACGGCCACTCACAGTGGCAGCCATGGGAGGAAGAGTGGACAAAGGTTTTGGGGATGTGAAGGAGTCAGCCTCGGATGCAGATGGTAATTGAGAGGCAATCCTGGTAGGCATGTTCTGGGATTCAACGGATGCAGCCTGGCTCGACATCTGCATTAGGAAAAGCAGAGGTGAGCCTTGAATCCATAATCGAGTTCCAAAGATAAAAGAGTGTGGAGTGTAATCGAACACAGGGATTCAAGTACGAGAACCCCCTAATCAAAGAAAGGCCATTTTCTTTTTTGTCCCTAACATTTCGACCAAGGAAAGAAAGAAAAAGGGGAAAAGCGAGGATGACAGGGTCTTTGTTTGGCAGAACCCATAGGTCAGTTGAAGATAACAAATAAAAACGAATGGGGCATTACCTCAAACAGATTCAGTGGAAACCATACTTAGCTCTTGTGGGGGTTACAAATAAGGAACCGCAAAGGTGAAAGTTCTAAGGTCGTGCTTAATGGGTTTTGGGTAAAGCCTAAATCAGATAGGATACATGCAAGGGGCGATTGATATAAAGTTCGAAGATACAATCAAAACGGTAATTAAGGGCAAAGCATGAGGGATGTATTGAAGAAAGGATTAAATCAGTGTGCAATCGGAAGGTACATACATTGAGGGACAAACAAGGATAAAGCCACCACTAGGAGCAAGCGGATCTACTAAATTCAATAACTAAACATGGCATGCATATGTGAGTGACAAGGATGACAGTCTAAAGAATGACATTTGATATGAGGGAGTCATGGGGTGATACTTGTGACATGATATTAAGCATCAAAAGGGCGCATATATAACACTTGGATGTGGATGTGTGTGCTTCAATGTGCATGAAAATCAACGGGTATAAAAGGGGAAATGAAGAGAGAGTAAGAAGAAATACCTCTAGATTGAAGATGGTGGTCGGAGAACGGAAGCCTTCGCCGGATCAAAATCTGAGAAGATGAACCGCTTGGAACAAAGGAAAGAAAAGGGTTCAGTGATAGAAAAGGGTGAAAAATAAAAAAGAAGACGCAGAAGGATATATATATATAATGGCATAGGGATATGAACGGGCAAGCCACGTGTTTATCCAAGCAAGTCTGTGTAAAAAAAAAAAAAGAAAAAAAAAAAAGATAGTTATTAACAGTGTTTTGGGGAATGTGGAAGAACGAATGTGGACAGGTGGAAGACCAAATACATTAGTGTCTTGAGGAAGTGGAGTGGTTTTGTGGGATTCAAATTTTGAAGTATTAGAGTTTTATGGGATTTGGAATTCAGGCAATTAAATATTAATTGGGACTTTGCTTGCTTCGAGTTTATCAGTTAAAAAGAACGATTACCTTGGATGGTTGTTTAGATTTTCAAGGAGGTACCTGCGTATACGGTGAGTGGTAAATTTAGGGGGTTCGGTGGTTGCATCCCTAAATTAAGGGACAGTGGATTTTAAGGCACAAATGGAGGGGTACGATTGTAAGCATGGATACTTCCTAGTTGAATCCCTTGTTTCCTACAAGGAGTACGCTCACGTAGGCTTAGGGGTTCATATGGAAGGAAAGGGTAACTAGGATGTGAGTAACGTAAGGTTCCTTTTGCATTCAAATGACTACAAGGAACCGGGGGGTAGTTGTTGTGCCTAAAATTCGCCTTGGGCTTGGTTTAAGGCCCACTAAGGTTGCGGGTTTGAATAATCAGGATATAAAAGGATTAAGTTGGGCTACGAGTAGATGTATTGGCCCATTATGCCTTAGGAATAGATTCAGGATAAGGATTCTGATAGTTGGCTTGGGGATATGTTCATGTAGGGGTGTAAGTGTGTGAACCCTGGATAGGGGTAGTGCTGTGTTGATGCTGGATAGGGGTTCAACCCGGTGGCAGGCGAACTAGTAGGGGTTCAACCACGCGAACCCTGGTAGTTCCCAGGAATTGCACCAGCAATTGCGGGGCACCTTAAAACGCGGACAATCAGATAATATACGTCAAAACGGCCCAGAAGATAACTCCTGAACAATAGGAACGGTATAACAGCAGTGTATATCGTGGATTAGCATGGTATATATAGGATATATATATATATACACACGTATATACGTATGTATATATGGATAAACCCTAAAATACAGGGAGATTATCATGGATTAAAGATGGAATAGCAGCTGGATAATTATAATACTTGGGATAAACGATGAGGGCAGGTCAGTTATGGAGGATTAGGCTTATCAAATTGTGGAGGATTATCAAGAACTACATGGGACTTGATCTCTTATAAATATAAGAGTATGTAGGCAATTTGCAAGGTTAGACACACATAGACACCTCTAACACTTGCTCTCGGTTGTGATTTCTCGACTGAGTAGGACATATTCGGTCACCATAGCTGAGAGTTCTTGCAAATCCAGTCCATAAAATCACTCTTCTCCCTCTCGGATTAGGGTTCATGATATTAGGATTTCTTGGCTTGTAATTCGATTTATTCAATCATTATTATTGGATTTTCTTGGTTTGATCTTGTAATTATATCCTTGAAGTGTTGTACCAATTTTCCCTCACAACAATAACTAAGTTGCTGCGTTTTTGTGAATATCTTAATTTTCGAAGCAATCATGCCAGATTTTTTAAAATTTAGTTTTAAATCGAATGAAGATTTTTTAGATAATTTAGTTTTTGTAATTATAATTTTTAATTATTTGGTTAAAAAAATTAGAACAGATTTAATTTTTAATTTAAATTTCTCTTTTAGGAATTAAATAGTATAAAATCGAATTTTCCAAAATCCAATCATTCTAGTTCGATTAAATTAAAATTAAGGATCGCGAATAAATTTAGTCCCCGTGGAATGAATTATAAATACTAAAACGACTGAATTGTGCACTTGCAATTTAAAATCTTTAGTCTTAGCACATCACGTGATGTAATTGGAAAAAAAGGACTTAGTTAGAGAAAATTAAAAAGGTAACATGTTTTAGGTGAAAAATGTAATTGATTAGTCTATAGTATTTATAATTTAACTAAATAAAATTGCTCATAATGTTTTTAGAAAAAAAAAAATTAATGTTGCCCATGTATTTCTAGAAAAAGATGGATTTTAGTTAGAAAATATAGAAAAGATGATAGATTTTAGTTGAAAAGGTAATCGATTAATTATTAGTATTATAATATTATTATTTGATTTTATTAAATAGAATTGTCCCTTATATAATTGGAAAAAAAGAGATTTTAGTTTGAGAAAATAGAAAAGGTAACGTGAAAATTAAAAAGGTGACATGCTTCAGGTGAAAATGTAATTGATTAGTTTATAGTATTTATAATTTAATTGTTACTAGCTTGAAACCCGTGCGATTCACGGATGTTCTTTAATATAATAGATTTTTTTTAATTTGAATTAAAAATTTTAAGATATAAATTTTTTGGTTAAAATTTTAAAAAATATGATCTGATATAATTATATATATGTTGTCCATGATATTTTTAGAAAATGATGGATTTTAGTTTGAAAATATTGAAAAGATATATTTTAGCTGAAAAACTTAATTGGTTAGTTATTAGTTATTATATTTTTATTATTTTATTTACTTAAATAAAGCAAACCAAATAGGTTTTTCTGAAAAAAAATAAAAAAATAGAAAAGGTAATGTATTTTAGCTGAAAAAGGTAATTCGTTAATTATTAGTAATTATAATATTTTATTAAACATAATTGCTCATAATTCTTTAAGAAAAAGATAAATTTTAGCTAGATAAACTGTATTTTACGTAAAAAAAGAAAAATGGCTATTGAAAAATAGAAAATGTAGCATATTTTACTTGAAAAAGGAAAGAATTTCTCATATTTTATGTGAAAAAAGATTAGTTATTGAAAAATAGAAAAGGTAAAATGTTTTACCTGAAGTAGAAAATTTATTAGTTATTAGTAATTATAAATTATTAAGTAAGGATAATTACGTAAATAACATGTACCATTAAATAAGGGTAAATAAATAAAATTAACTGAAAAAAATAGAAAAATATAGAAGGTAACATATTTTAGCTGAAAAAGGTAATTGATTAATTATTAGTAATTATAATATTTTATTTTATTAAACAGAATTGCTAATAGTCTTAAATAGAACTTCCGGTGATATAATTGGAAAATAGAATTGCTAATACCTAATAATGTTGATATAATTGGAAAAACAGAGATTTTAGTTAGAAAAAATAGAAAGGTAACATGAAAATGACATGATTTATGTGAAAATGACAATTGATTAGTTTATAGTAATTACAATTTAATTATGTTATTTTACTAAATAAAATTGCTCATAGTTTTTAGAAAATGAGAAATTAATGTTGCCCGTTATATTTCTAGAAAAAAGGGAATTTAATTAGAAAACATAGAAAAGATGATATATTTTAGTTAAAAAGGTAATCGGTTAATATTAGTATTATAATATTATTATTATTTTATTTTTATTAAATAGAAACGCCCGTGATATAATTGAAAAAAAGGAGGTTTTAGTAAGAGAAAAGAAAAAAAGGTAACGTGTTTTGGCTGAAAAAGGTAACCGTCCATGATATAATTGGAAAAAGAAAGATTTTAGTTAGAGAAAAAAGAAAAGGTAACGTGTTTTGACTAAAAAATGTAATTGATTAGTTAATGGTAATTATAATATAATTATGTTATTTTATTAAACAAAATTGCTCGTAGTGTTTTTTAGCAAAAAAAAAAGATAAATTTTAGTTAGATAAATTGTAAAAGATATTCTAATTTACCTGAGAAAGAAAATTATTTAAAAATTGAAAAGGTAATATGTTTAACCTGAAAAAGGAAATTGATTCATAAAGGAGAAATTTTAGTTAGATAAAATATAAAAGATATTGTATTTTACTTGAAAAAGGAAATTATATAATTCTTGAAAAGTAGAAAAGATAATATGTTTAATCTGAAAAAGGAAATTTGAAAAAGGAAATTGATTAGTTAGTAGTATTTGAGTAAGGGTACATAAGTAAAATCAATAGGTACCGTACCAACCGACCAACCAAACTTTTAATGTTTCGGTTTTTATATAATAGTATAGATTTTACTAAATCAAATTATTCGTAGTGTTTTTAAAAAATAAAAAATTAATGTTACCTGTGATATTTCTTGAAAAAAAGAATTTAATTAGAAAAAATAAAAAAGGTCATAAATCTTAGCTGAAAAGGTAATTGGTTAATTATTAGCATTATAATATTATTATTTTATTTTTATTAAATAGAATTGTCAGTGATGTAATTGGAAAAAGAGATGTTTTATTTGTAGAAAATAAAAAAGGTAATGTGTTTTGGCTGAAAAAGGTAACCTGTGATATAATTGGGAAAAAAATATTTTAGTTAGAGAAAAAATAAAAGGTAACATGTTTTGATTGAAAAAGTTAATTGATTAGTTAATAGTAATTATAATATACTTTCTAATTAGATAAAATATAAAAGATATTATATTTTACTTGAAAATGAAAATACTTAGTTATTGAAAAATGAAAATGTAATATGTTTAACCTGAAAAAGGAAATTGATTAATAAAGGAGAAATTTTAGTTAGATAAAATATAAAAAATGTAAATTGATTAGTTAATAAGATGGATTTATCTGTAATTAAGCAAGGATAATAAGTAAAAATCAATTGTACTAACTAACCAAACTTTTAATATTCCGGCTTTTATACATTTTACCTGAAAGAGAAATTATTTAGTTATTGAAAAATAGAAAAGATAATATGTTTAACCTGAAAAAAGAAATTGATTAGTAAAGGAAAAATTTTAGTTAGATAAAATATAAAAAAATATAAATAAAGGAAATTTTTTAATTATTGAAAAATTAAAAAGGTAATATATTTAACCTGAAAAAGGAAATTGATTAGTAAGGAAGAAATTTTGCTAGATAAAATATAAAAGATATAAATTGATTAGCTAGTACGATAGATTTTATCTGTAATTAAGTAAGGGTAAATAAGTAAAATCAACAGGTACCGACCAACCAAACTTTTAATGTTTCGACTTTTATATAAAAAATATAAATAAAGGAAATTTTTAGGTATTGAAAAATTGAAAATGTAATATATTTAACCTGAAAAAGGAAATTGATTAGTAAGGGAGAAATTTTGTTAGATAAAATATAAAAGATATAAATTGATTAGCTAGTAGGATAGATTTTATCTGCAATTAAGTAAGAGAGTAAATAAGTAAAATCAACAGGTACCAACCAACCAAATTTTTAATGTTTCGACTTTTATATAATAGTATAGATTTATTTTTATATAATGGTATAGATTTATCCCAAATTTGAATTTTTGGATCACTCTGAGTTTGCCAGGGCAAACTCAGAGTGATCCAAAGATCCAAATTTGGGGCAGATTACCCCAAATTCTCCTCGAGCAGTGATCCAAATTTGGATGAGTGAATAGTTTGGATCAGTGAATCACTACTATTCACTGATCCAAATTTGGTTCAGTTAGTTTAATATTAAAAAAATGATTTTGTTATTTAAATATTTTTAGTTTATTAGATATAAAATTGATTTATGATTTTTTAATTAATTAACTAATAATAGTTCATAATTCATATGAATGAATGTGTTTTTCATTAACTGAGATTACAATTTTAGTATTATTTACGTATATTAAAAATTTTATATTTTAGTTTATTTAATTTATCAAATATAATATAAATAGATACTCCGTAATAACGATTAGACATTAAATTTAATAATAAACATTTTGATATAATATTTATGTAATATAATATGCAAATAGTAATTTGGATCACGCTGGAGTTGATCACAAATTTGGATTTTTGGATCATAACTACCGGAGATGGCCTAACAACCTTAGTCGAGAAGATCATCATGTGCCATGTTGCCCGTGTTTTAGAACCGTAAAAATACACAAAAAAAAAATAGATGTAAATTAAAATATATATTTTGATTGAGGAGAGGTTAACATTATAATTTTTCTAATAGTTTAAAATTATTACATAACACGAGATATAAATTAATTTCTTTTATATGTCACATCGTCAATTTGTCATGTTAATAGATGTTATGTTTAATTATCTATACTATTATATAAATTCCGAAACATTAAAAGTTTTGGTACCAATTTTTTGGTACTTCGTGAATTTACTTATTTACCCTTTTTAAAAAGAAAATAAATATATGATATTTATACTTTTAAAACACCTACAATAAATAATAACAGAATACAATTAATGGTAATTAGTCGCTTTCCTTTTTTCCCATTTACTTTTAATTGAAGATATTACCTTTTATAAACACCTAAAAACATCAAGAAAAAATGACCAAAATACACCACTTTTGGACTTCAACTGCCCAAAATACCCGTAGGCGCGAGCGTCCGCCCTATTTACCCACGAATTACGCATGCCTGGTATGTGTTGCCTATGATACGCATTTCTAATATGCGTATCTCAGGTAACGCATTCCAGGAATGCGCAATGACGTCAGCTAACGTCATTATCACACTTTCAGCTCCGGTTGACTGTCTCTCTCAAAATCGCCTTCGAAATCGCCTCACTCCGTTCTCAATCCTCTGGCAACCTCCAGTCATTTTGAGGACATCCAAATGCTGCCCAGACCTTGCTCTTCCTTTTCCCCCATTAGTTTATTGTTGTTTGGCCCCGCAGGGGCGTGTACAGGTAGATCGAAAAACGAAGTTGGTAAAAAGCTTGGATTTGGGGATTTTTAATCCGTTGAAACAAATGGAAAACGAGTGATATAGGATTGTAGAGGGTGAAATGGCGAACATTTTGGTGTATACTATGCTAGTGAACGAAGCCTAGAAAGGACTAAACGAATGGTCACAAAGTTTGGTCGTAATTTGCTTCGCCGGCGGCTGGGGAAGGAGATGAATAGTACTGGTAATACGCATTTTTCAAATGCGCAACTCAAACCACGCATTCACAGAATGCGTATCCATGGTTACTGTTCACATCACACAATTCGAATTTTACACTGTGCACGCATTGTAAAGCTGCGTGGTCTTACAATACGCAAGTGAGACATGCGTATACCCTATACGCATGTGTGTAATGCGTGGTCCGTGGGTAAAAAGGGCGGACCTTTCCGCTGGTGGGTATTTTGGTTATGTGGAATTAAATGGTGGGTATTTTGGTTTTTCACCCAAACATCAATGTATCTTTCAATCATTAATATTTCCTTTCGAATTAAAACATGTTACCTTTTTAATTTAAAACTAATCATCATTAATATTTTCTTTTGATCAAAAAAAAAAATCATTAATATTTTCTTTTGAACTAAAACACGTTACCTTTTTAATTTGAAACTAATTTTACAATCATTAATATATACCCGAAAATATCACACCATATTTTTCAATTGTTAATAAAATATATTAAAAATTTTCATATGTTGTTTATAATAAGGAAACATTAGTATAATCCGTAAACATTAGTATATTAAAATTATATTAAATTAAAATTAATTAATAATTATATAATTGTCGAAATAATAAAAATTTTGGTACCTATTTTTTGATATATGTTTTTTGGTATTTCGTGAATTTACTTATTTACCCTTCATTATAAAGAAAAATATGTATGATATTTATACTATTAAAACACCAAAAATAAATAATAACATAATACAATTAAAGGTAATTAGTCGATTGCCTTTTTCACATTTACTTTTAGTTGAAGATATTACCTTTTATAAACACCTAAAAACCTCAATCATATCATATTTTTCAATCAATTCATATCTAGCAATAATTAACCAAAAATAAATAATAACATAATACAATTAAAGGTAATTAGTTGAAAATATGGTTGTTCCTCATAACTGACATATGGATCAACTCCTTCGTAGTAACAATATTGTGATGGATCATGAAAGCCCACACACTGCTCACATTGCTGAGGCTGTTGAATACCACCTTGGTTGCTCCAACACTGATACGTCTCATGTGCGCCCGCACATAGGTCACAAACACTAGCCACCTGCTGAACTCCATAGCAAGTTAGAAAATCCATCTTCAACGTCAATGCTCTCTGACTAGTACCTGAAACACCAACGAACTACAAGAATAGATGAGAAAAAGCAATCCGAGTCAGTGAACTCTAACGACCACTATTGACAAGCACATAAACCAAAAATAAAACACCGATGATCCCCGGCAGCGGTGCCAAAAACTTGTTAACACAAAATCACGCAAGCGCACGTGGTCACAAGTAATATATATATAAGTCAAGTTCGTTCCCACAGAGATCTGGTTTTTAATTCAGTATTGTACCTATGCAACAATGTATGGTTATTATGCACTGCTAAGACAATTAACAATAATGGGTTTTATAAACTAAATTAACTAAGAAGTAAACTAACAACTAAGAATTAACTAACTAACGAGAATTGGAATCGAATTACTTCTGCAAGAGAATCCATGGAATCCTAACTTCATTAAATACTTTGCTTAGATCTAACGCCTTTAATCACTATATGCAATGGTTATGATATCTGATCGGATAACACGAAACAAGTACATGCTACCTGTCAGCATACGTATACCAAACTAAACATACATCCACAAAAGAGATAGAAGATGAATAGACACCAATTATGCTTAGACCCTATATGTCTATAGAATTTGAAAACATAACGGTTGAAGAACAAGTTATCCACATTGATCACATTGGGCAATATAAGTATTCTCATCTCATACTATGAATCATGTTAATAAACAATCATGAACCTATGCTAGCATGGCAAGTTCTAAATCTCAAGATCCACTTTCACTTCACAAGAGATTAACAGATTAGATGTTAGCTACGCATCTAACAATTAAGCATCACCATACGAGGATATCGAATATACATCACACACAGATCTTTAAAGCATCAAGATACTAAAGCTCCATAAATAAATCCGTTAGAATCCCATGACAACGATTAGTTCATAATTGAACCTCTCGTCATCATGGGATCTGATGAAACCATGATAAAAACAAAGTATGAAAAAATACAAATAACCTAAGTAATTGATATGTAATGGTTATTCTCCTAATGATAATGATTACAAAGGTTGGATGTGTTTATATAGGCTCTAGAAGTCTTGTCCACCAAGCAATTGCCTTTTTAGAGTTGAAATAGAAGATTGGCAATTTCCGTTCTTGAATGAGAATAGAATTGCAAATTCCATGTGTAGATCTGATTCTGGAATGTTCTAGCTGCCCAGAGCAATTACCATACTTATTAGAAGTAGGAATTATAGCAATTTCCTTTTCAAAGTTGAATTTCTGCAGCTCGGCACATAATACGTTTCCTAAACTGATTCGGTTTGAAGAAAAATTCGTAGCTCACTTTTCTTCAATATTTCTGGGCTGTTCCAGTTGTATCTGGACCTCTGAACCACTTTAGAATGATAGAGAATCTCGTTAGCTTCGCGTGGACAGTAAGATCGCCCAAAACGGAGTTGTAGAACTCAAGATATGGCCAAAATCGTAAAAAGGGCAAAACTGTAATTTTTCAGCGACTTCTGGGGCACCCTGCACGAGATTGGAGCAGTCTGCCCGGCTCCAAACTGCATAAAAAGCTCAGTTCTGGCTCAGTCTGCTCTCTTTTGGCGCAGACTACCCAGCGGCAATCTGATGGATTTTTTTCTGCATTATTTCTTCGTTTTTCAGCCTTTTCTTCCCGTTCCTTTTGCATGAGCTTCCGTCTTTAATCCTTCTTGACTTGTATACTTCTTGGTAGCTGACATTAGCCTCCATTCTTCATTCCATATCATAAATCAACTCCAAAACGACGGAAACTACACCCTTAATCGACATTTCTTCAACCCTGCACAATTAAGCAAAACACATCAAAACACTACACCACATTTGGTCTATGCCAACACCGAAAATCGATGTTGCCACGTAAAATGTTGCCTTAGATGCTAAAAATTGAATAAATTTGATATAAGCCAACATCATAATCGAATGTTGCCATTCATGTTGCCTTAGATTTAATTTTAGTACTCAATGCCAACACATGATTGGTGTTGCCTTAGACATCTGAAAAAATGTTAAAATTTTTGCCGCTTGTACTGAAAAATAGAAGCCCGCTAAAACATTTTGCACTAAGTTAAAAAGCCCGCTTCTCACAAAAGAAAAGAAAATAAAACAAAATTACAACATAATGAAGAAAGCACGCTCAGATCTCATCTCTCTCACTCTCCTCTCTCACTCTCACAGCTCTCATCTCTCTCACTCTCTTCTCTCCCTCTCCTCTCTCCGGCGTTCTTATTTTGTTAAAGTTCTTATTTTGTTAAAGTTGCAAACCCATGGGTTCAATTGAGGCTTCGAATTGGGTTCAACAATTGGGGCTTTCGTTTGTTTATTTTGATTTGTTTAGTTTTAGTTTCATACAATCAACTAACATGATGTAACTTTGTATTACAGGACTGGGGCTTCGATAATTTGGGTTCAAAATTAAGGTTTGAATTTTTAAGCTATGTCTTTTCTAAATTAGGGCTTTAATTTTTGAACTTTTGTATGCATCTTTGTTTTTTGAATTAAAGATTTAATTTTTTGTTACAGGGCTAAGAATTAGGGTTTCAATCAATTTGGGTTCAAGAATTAGGGCTTGAATTATTAAGGTATGTATTTTCTGAATTATGGCTTTAATTTTTTGAACTTTTATATGCACTTTGTTTTTAATTTATACGTGTTTGTTCTGAATAATGCTTGAATGAGTCATTCTGCTTGGTTTGTTTACTATATGTGAAGTATTAGCTTAGATATATTCTTCTTATTTTAATCCATATTTGGCAATTATACAAAGTAGCCAAGATTAAGTTGGCTTGATGTTGTTTTACAATCCATGTTACTTGCATGATGTTTTTATTATTTTTAATTTAGTAGTACTCGTCTCTGTATAGATGCCAGGCATCGAGAGTGTAAGCCTATTCATGTTATGTTTATTTGACTTAGTTCCTGATCATATAACTTACAGACCATTATAATTTTTTGCAGGAATTTGGTTGCTAGCCATTCATATTCAACCAGCAATTCGTAAAATTTCCGACTAAGATAACATGTATTACTTTTGCAGTAGCAAGCATCCTAATTAGTAGACTAATATCTTGTTTATTCAATTTTAGAACTCCACGGTGCCTGAAAAAGGACCTCCCTTGTCCCCGGAGAACACAGTGTACGCAACTACATATATACATTCGAACTTTATGGTGGAATTTCCTTTTAACTTCATAGCCAGCTTCAAAGAATCATACCAAGTATTTCAATGAGTATCAGCGCTTTGCAGCTGTCAAAGCCAGAGTTTCTGATCAAAATAAACTGGATCTAGAGCCCTCTTCCAGATTCCAGTCCATGTTTCCTTATCATGACTGCCAGCAGCAGAACTTAAACACTGAAAGCAAGACAGAACCAACCTTCTTTCCTTCTTACGAGGTCTAGTATCTTTTGCTCCTGTTTATAGATTGTTTTTGTTCATATCTTAGTTTAATTTTGCAGTTGAATATTCATTTCAGTAATCAACTACTTGTAACAGCTGATATGCTACCTCTAGGAATGCAAAAGATTACGTGATGGCTTAATCACAAAAAAAATCTTAAATCGAAGTGTGTAAATAAAAGATTTTTTCTGGGGGGGGTTTAGTTCTGTTATACCAATAATTAATTCTTGTGTGCTCGGGTATTACGAGGAAGAATACGTTTGAGAAGTCATTGTAGGTAGTCTGGTTGAACTAGTTGGGGATGAAGAGTTACTATCAGTGCACTTTTATAGGTATAATGCATTTAGGTTAAGTATGTGGTCCAATAACTTGTAGGTCATATGTCAGTTTTTGTGCCTATATGGTTCAATAACTATATAATCAATCTAACTCATAATTTTAGGACAATATTACATGATTTGTATAGAGCCAGTTTATTTTGGTCAGTGCCTGGTATAATTACAGCAATGATGTTAAGTTAAAATATTTCAGTTTATTTCTCATATTTTACTTAAAATATTTCAGTTTATTTCTCATATTTTACTTAAAAAATTTGATTAAACAATACTACTGAATATAAAAGAAATCGGAATAAAGTACATGTTCGAATCGAAATCTTTTAATCCTGCACTAGCAGTTCCAGCTTTACATCACGAATAGACTATGAGGCCATTTGCTTTACCTTTGTTCTTTTTATTCAACTGATCAAAGCCAGAAAAAATTGCGAAAAAAATCATTTATCACTAGTATTGTTAGTTGGGCTATAGAAAACATTTATTTTTTGTGGACATGAATGAAAACACAAACATTCTTTTCTTACATTAACATGAACGATTGAACGAAGACATGGATGCGTGAGTATTTAATTTATGACCCGATAAATGCAAATCTTTGCTATTGTTGACTTCACTAAAGGCATCGAATCAAATCCAGAGGTATACAATTTATAACTTTCCCACTAGCATTTTCGGTCCTATAAAAGGGGTCAGCCAGTGCATTCTTTATCGTCATGATCAAACTAAAGCGGGAAACAAGAAAAAATTCTTAGAAATTTCTTTGTTACTTCTTTTCCAGTTTGTAAATTTTAATCCAGAAAAGAAAGATGGGTGCTAATCAGTCTGCCGTGTATGCTTCAAACGGAGCCAATGAATCGTTCATGCCAAAGAAGTTTGCTTCTAATGGAGCCAATGAATTGTTCATGCCGAAGAAGTTTGCTTCTAATGGAGCCAATGACTTGTTCATGCCTAAGAAGACTGGTCAGGTCTTAGTATTCCATTCCTCTTCCAAATGGAAAAGCCATTTCCAGTCGTCCAAAGAAACAAATAAGCTGGTCAGATACAAAAGCTAATATTTACATATTCCTCGTAAACCGAATCTTCTGTGTTGCACTTCATAATTTGTTATATGTCCAATTTTAACAATAATCTTTTTCTTCTTACTGTTTGTTTGAAGATGGTTATTCATTTCACGGCTACATGGTGTGGACCATGTCGCATCATGGAACCTATAATTCGCGACTTTGCTGCTAAGTATGTGGGAGTGGAGTTCATCCAGATTGATGTAGATGAGTTAGAAGTACACTTGAGCTATCTTGTTTTGCGTTTTATTTCACGTTCCTAATCCATGTTTCAAAATTAAAAGGATGAGGCTAATTGCTAATGCATGTTGTTTATGCAGGGTGTGGCTCGAGAGTATGCTGTGCAGGCATTGCCAGCATTCATAATGATAAAGAAGGGAAAAGCAGTCGACAAGGTTGTTGGAGCAGATAAGGCAGCACTCCAGAAGAAGATTGAGAAATACATGGTCTAATATATAAACGTGAGATAGCAAAATCACAATAACTATATAATCAATCTAACTCATAATTTTAGGACAATATAATCAATCTAACTCATAATTTTAGGACAATATTACATGATTTGTATAGAGCCAGTTTATTTTGGTCAGTTTATTTTGGTCAGTGCCTGGTATAATTACAGCAATGATGTTAAGTTAAAATATTTCAGTTTATTTCTCATATTTTACTTAAAATATTTCAGTTTATTTCTAATATTTGGAAAATGATGTAGGTAGAATTGAATGGAAAGAATGCAGCAGCTCTATACAAGTTCTTGAAGGCAGAGAAGGGAGGCTTGCTTGTAGATGCCATAAAATGGAATTTCACAAAGTTGACTGAAAAGATCAACAATTCAACTATCTCAGATCAGCACTTGGCAACTTAGATGCTTAAATGTTTGACATAAAATCTTTTGTTTAATTATGAACTTAGACATATTTGATTTGTTTATGTAATCGTTGGTTTGACTATTACCAACAATTTGTGTTGGAAGTTAATTTATATATGTTGAATTTGCATCAGTTAATTGGCTTCATATGATGGATTATGTTTTTTATATTCGGATGTTTCATTTTAAGAAGGATACTGTTAAAAATGGGCACTAAAGATGTTGCCATAGCGTCTAAAAATGTTGATAAAACTTGGACAATGTTAACTAAAAAGTGTTACTATAACATACTAGGATGTTGGCAAAAATGTGAACTGTTAAATCAACTGGTGTTGCTGTAGAGGGTCAAAGATGTTGGAATAGGCTATATAGCAACATCGCAAGGGTGTTGGTGTTGATTACATAGTGTTGGCATAGACTTTATGCCAACACCGGAAATAGTGTTGGTATTTTGCATATAATGTTGGCATAAGTGCCTAAGCCAACATGTTGTTGATGTTGCCATAGTTTTGACAAAATGTGTTGGCTTAACCTCTAGGCCCACATGCAAATTCCCAACACCCTCAAAATTGACCAAAGTGTTGCCTTAAATCTTATGCTAACATTTTTTTTAGCATTTTTAACACTTATTTTGGATGTTGGCATAGACCATTTGTGGTGTAGTGAAACTACAACAAACTTGAGGCCAAGTACACCAATTTAAGCAGATATGGAACGTTCCAAGTAGATATAAAATCCACTTATCACACCCCCAAACTTAAACCGATGCTTGTCCTCAAGCATAAGCAATTACAACTAACTAACTAACTAGTACCACTTCCGTAGGTGATCACTGTTGCATTTGGCATATGCAACAAGCCCTTTAAACCCCTAGGCAGCCCTAGTGGACGAGTAAGGTCTCGTGAGGGCCTATAGCGAATGTACCCACAAAATCCAATTAACCTAATGCAATGCATGAATGCAACTAAATGAAAATGCAATTAATCTAGTACTAATATCCTACCATACCTTCAAATCCTCTCATGCCATATCAACTTAAGAATCAAAGTAAATAAGCAATGTCTTGGTGTCGAAAGTGCAAGTATTCACATAGTCTACTGAACGAACATGCATAAGTTCTCACAAGCCCATGTCAAATGTAAGAATAAGTTAGTAATCATGCTAAGCCTACAAGAGTACATCTTTGAGACACAACTCGGGATCTCATACGCAAAAACAAGCAAACACTCACAATCCACTCACAAAAGAATATTCACCCAAGAACAAGGGTAAGTGTATCACTCAATTCCAACAAAATTATAAACATGCTTGACATTTGGTATCAATCTAACTCTTAACACAACATACATCAATGACGATAATCAAAAGGTCTTTATTTGGGTTGTAACAGGGCTAGGGACAAGGTATGTCAAATAAGCCAAAACAGGTGAAGTGTCAAAAGCTAGTAAGTACCATAATAAATCATACATAACACCCTATTTTTCCCCCACATAATTTTTACTAAAACAAACACTCGACTAGTCGACTGAAATAGGATCATAACAACACAAACATGCTCTCATAATATATAACTTTTCTTTTCTTTTTTTCTTTTTTTTTTCGAAAGCTAAATATAACACAAACAATAATATAAACAATAACAATGATCCCATGAATTTATTACACATGCCGACTATGAAGTAAACAAACCCAATTTTCAATATTTCCCAAAAGTAAGACCAACAATAACCCCTCCTTGCACACCTTATTACTCCCTTAAGCACTCTACTAGCCTTTGACAACGTGGGTTCAAATTAATGTAAGGCCAATACAAGAAAAAGTCTAGGCAAGTAATGTGGTATGTCACCGAAAAAATAGGATTAAGCTCAACGGGTTAACTAATTGATCATGTAAATATGGTGTGGTAATATGGGAAAATATATGGTTATTCCTAAATGCCTTTATCATTTTAATCGTCAAATAATGTCATGCGTTTCAAGAAAGACCTCAACAACTGCTAGCAATGCAAACAATCCGTGGACACTCAAGCAAACGAATAAATTGCAAAAAATATGCAATAAGGCTCAAAAACTCACTTGGTGGAAAAACATACTCAATCCCCCCAAGCAAAAATCTCTCTAACGCACCGACTTGTATTCAAAGCATGCAAACCAAATCATCTTGCACATATTCATGTCCTTCTAATCACTTACAGCATTCAATAAGTCTACTAGCTTCAACTTACTAGTGTATGTGTGTGCACAAGAACAAAGCATATCACTTCTCAATCAAAAGCGTCAACAACACAAAATTCCTATCAAGCATGGGTGCAAATGCATCTATTATGAACTCACATGATATACGAACATAAAAACAGAATGTCCTATATGAAACAAACGTAAATAACACGAACAAACATGCATGAATTTACTACTACTAATATGCAAAGAATGAAATCCTACATGAACAAATAATACAACAACTACTAATCCCTCAAACCACCCCCAAACTTAAAATATTCAATGTCCTCATTGAATGGAAAGTAATACAAGGGATAGCAGGAAACATACCTAAATAAAAATGCCGAAAAGCGTGGGTTGCCTCACATGAAGCGCTTCTTTAACGTCAATAGCTTGACGTTACTTCCAAGCCTCCATTAAGGATGATAATAGTTTGCCTGGTCCTCTCTTCGCGAAACTTCATCGTCATCAAGACGGCACACTTTCTGCCCATTCTCCTCACTTAGCCTATTCGTGTAACAACTCTGTCCTATTCCAATGCCTTCATCTGTTGACCCAAAATCTGTCAATTTGTAGAACAACACACACTCGCGGGCTTCGCTTGAATATAATGGAGGAGGGTAAATGTAAGTTTCTGAAGCCTTTGGTTCCTCAGAGAGAACTTCCACTTGGCTCTAATGCGCTACCTCCATCTTTATACTCTGAGACAAGTAGAAGACCTGCATCTTTATCATGTTCTTCAGCCTCTTGGTACGCACATACCAATTCTTGAAATTTGCGTAACTCATCAGTGTCCTCTTGGTACGCACATACCAATTCTTGAAATTTGTGAAGCTCATCAATGTCTGTCTCAAATAGTGCCCTTTCCAAATCATCCACCTCACTAGCTTGATCAAATTCCTCACATGGCTTGTGAACACTCTCCTCCTCTTGGAATTTGTCTTCCTCAATTAAGCATGCAGTACCTTGCTCCAAGTCATCGTTATTTTCTGAAATTGCTTCTGGTATGAATTGTTGTTTCTCTTGTTCCAAGGCTCTCACAGCGCGCTTGAGCAACTAGAATCTCCAAAGATTTGAGAGACTCCTCATTACTCTTCACAAGCATCCTAATCTCCTCCCTAGTAGGAACCTCATCTGACTGAAAAGTAGGAGTAGGTTGCTGATGTTGAAAATCTTCATTACCAAAGAAATATGACATATCTGGAACATCTTGCTGGTACTGTTGAGGATGGTATGGAAAATATGGTTGTTCCTCATAACTGACATATGGATCAACTCCTTCGTAGTAACAATATTATGATGGATCATGAAAGCCCACACACTGCTCACATTGCTGAGGCTGTTGAATACCACCTTGGTTGCTCCAACACTGATACGTCTCATGTGCGCCCGCACATAGGTCACAAACACTAGCCACCTGCTGAACTCCATAGCAAGTTAGAAAATCCATCTTCAACGTCAACGCTCTCTGACTAGTACCTGAAACACCAACGAACTACAAGAATAGATGAGAAAAAGCAATCCGAGTTAGTGAACTCTAACGACCACTATTGACAAGCACATAAACCAAAAATAAAACACCGATGATCCCCGGCAGCGGTGCCAAAAACTTGTTAACACAAAATCACGCAAGCGCACGTGGTCACAAGTAATATAGATATAAGTCAAGTTCGTTCCCACAGAGATCTGGTTTTTAATTCAGTATTGTACCTATGCAACAATGTATGGTTATTATGCACTGCTAAGACAATTAACAATAATGGGTTTTATAAACTAAATTAACTAAGAAGTAAACTAACAACTAAGAATTAACTAACTAACGAGAATTGGAATCGAATTACTTCTGCAAGAGAATCCATGGAATCCTAACTTCATTAAATACTTTGCTTAGATCTGACGCCTTTAATCACTATATGCAATGGTTATGATATCTGATCGGATAACACGAAACAAGTACACGCTACCTGTCAGCATACGTATACCAAACTAAACATATATCCACAAAAGAGATAGAAGATGAATAGACACCAATTATGCTTAGACCCTATATGTCTATAGAATTTGAAAACATAACGGTTGAAGAACAAGTTATCCACATTGATCACATTGGGCAATATAAGTATTCTCATCTCATACTACGAATCATGTTAATAAACAATCATGAACCTATGCTAGCATGGCAAGTTCTAAATCTCAAGATCCACTTTCACTTCACAAGAGATTAACAGATTAGATGTTAGCTACGCATCTAACAATTAAGCATCACCATACGAGGATATCGAATATACATCACACACAGATCTTTAAAGCATCAAGATACTAAAGCTCCATAAATAAATCCGTTAGAATCCCATGACAACGATTAGTTCATAATTGAACCTCTCGTCATCATGGGATCTGATGAAACCATGATAAAAACAAAGTATGAAAAAATACAAATAACCTAAGTAATTGATATGTAATGGTTATTCTCCTAATGATAATGATTACAAAGGTTGGATGTGTTTATATAGGCTCTAGAAGTCTTGTCCACCAAGCAATTGCCTTTTTAGAGTTGAAATAGAAGATTGGCAATTTCCGTTCTTGAATGAGAATAAAATTGCAAATTCCATGTGTAGATCTGATTCTGGAATGTTCTAGCTGCCCAGAGCAATTACCATACTTATTAGAAGTAGGAATTATAGCAATTTCCTTGTCAAAGTTGAATTTCTGCAGCTCGGCACATAATACGTTTCCTAAACTGATTCGGTTTGAAGGAAAATTCGTAGCTCACTTTTCTTCAATATTTCTGGGCCGTTCCAGTTGTATCTGGACCTCTAAACCACTTTAGAATGATAGAGAATCTCGTTAGCTTCGCGTGGACAGTAAGATCGCCCAAAACGGAGTTGTAGAACTCAAGATATGGCCAAAATCGTAAAAAGGGCAAAACTGTAATTTTTCAGCGACTTCTGGGGCACCCTGCACGAGATTGGAGCAGTCTGCCCGACTCCAAACTGCATAAAAAGCTCAGTTCTGGCTCAGTCTGCTCTGCTTTTGGCGCAGACTACCCAGCGGCAATCTGATGGATTTTTTTCTGCATTATTTCTTCATTTTTCAGCCTTTTCTTCCCGTTCCTTTTGCATGAGCTTCCGTCTTTAATCCTTCTTGACTTGTATACTTCTTGGTAGCTGACATTATCCTCCATTCTTCATTCCATATCATAAATCAACTCCAAAACGACGGAAACTACGCCCTTAATCGACATTTCTTCAACCCTGCACAATTAAGCAAAACACATCAAAACTACAACAAACTTGAGGCCAAGTACACCAATTTAAGCAGATATGGAACGTTCCAAGTGGATATAAAATCCACTTATCAGTTGCTCCAGCCATTTCCCTTGTTTCCGGCATTCTCAGATCTAAATCAACATCGTGGTCATAAATCACACTTGATTCACCAATTTCCTTATTGGGGCTTGGCTTGCTCAGTTTGTCCTCCTGGGGCTGTGTAATAACTCCTTGCCCAGTGGACCCAACTAGCCCTTCGGTGATAGCAATTTCTTCATGTGTGGTTCCATTAGGAAAATCAATGACAGTGGAGGTCTCTTTTCTGATCCATTTTCTTTTCTTTAGTCGAGCAGCAATCTGTCCAGGCTCTTCTTCATCATTATCACTTACCTCTTCAACAATTCCTTCTTCAAAATTGTGTATCGGCTGAGAGGTACTCATCATGATAGCCCCTGGGACTGGCTATACTTAAATTACCAAATTTTCAAAATAATCTTCTAGCAGTTCCTCAATAGAAATCATGTTACACATACCCAAACCGGGTCTTGGCAGCTTTCTTTTCTTAGAACCATCCACATCTTGCATTTCTATATCCGCCATGCTATATGGTGCACTCTTTTGCTCTATAGAGCGTAATGCTCTATTATAACATTCTCGGGAGTCATATTGGCATCCTCTAACACATCCAACTCCTTTTGGAGTAGGGAATTTTATTGAGAGATGGTAGATCAAGGTCACTGTTAGGTCCCGGAGTGACGTAGAAGGGGGGTTGAATGCGTCACTACCAAATTCTCGATTTTAAGTTCGATTTCATTTATGGAATATAAACTTCAATTATAAGTTCGAAATCAGAGTCCAGAGTTCGGGGAATATAATCTGTATAGATATAAACCTTGAGGTACTACAAATCCTAACCACTAGGTTAGCTTCGGTACAACAATACTACAAACCTTCCTATCACTTGCCTTCTATAGATCTAGAACTATGTTGCTAAGTGTGAGAGTGTTAGTAGTGTGTTGTGTGTATGCCTTTTTATAGTGAAAACTTACAAATGAAATACACTTGGGGTATTTAGAGACTTTCAATCTAACCATGGTTTGTTAAGCACCTGGTCCCTGAGCTTGTATGTGTGTATGAGTGTAGCAGCCTGGGAGATAGATTTTGCATGCATGTCTTCACCTGGCGACCACTTGAAATGAGAAACAAGCACCAGGTGCCGAAGTAACTATGGTTAACTTGGCACCTGGTCCCTACACATAGAATCCATGTATGTATTGAGTGTTGCCTTAGTCTTTTTGAGCTTCTACACCACCTGGCGCCCTAGAGAAGAGCTTGGGAGGCGCCAGGTCTTCATTAAGCTTGACTATGGTTAGGTTAACACTCACCTGGCGCCCTAGAATGAATGGGGAGGCGCCAGGTCCCTTACTTAGATTATTTTCCAAGCTTTTCAATCACCTGGAGCCCATAGAGTGAGAGTATGTCGCCAGGTCTTCATGCCTTAGTCAAATTTTAACTCACTTGCACCTTGCTCCTCCATGTACACATATAAAAAGTATAAGGCGCCAGGTGCCTTTTACTTAGAATTTTTCTAAGTTAAAACACCTGGTTCCTTACATATAAGAGTGTATATGTATAGACTTTAATTCCTTTATGCCGGTTCCCGTCTTGACTTCTGTTTGACTATTTGACCTCGGGAATTGAAGTGAGTACTTGGCTTGGCTCGGGACGGTTGACCTTGACTTGACTTGATCAATTCTTTGATTGATAAGTTCGACGAATAACCTCGTCACGTGTTGATGTTTAATGCATTGGTCTGGTTCACAAATGACTAACACTGAGATCGAACTCCGAACCTTCTTTGTCAGCTAACATTGATTAGTCCATTCCAGGTTAGATTGCTTCAATGATTGGTTACGGATAATCAATCCGGTGATACTGAAATCCACTGGCACTTTCATACTAAGTAACATCTGAACCTGAAACATTCTTGACTTTATTCTTCACTGAGGCCTGAACATCTTAATGAACTTCTTCCAGTGATTCTGTGATTGCTTCAGATCCCTTGACATTAGATTCTGTATGTACATGTTCTTCATTATGTAGATTCCTGTATCATACTTACTTATTGCTTCCTGTCTTGATATGGTGTTAAGTTATCATAATTACATTGTGTTACATCATGCTTAATAATCTCCCCCTATTTGGTTGTTAGAGTTCGACAAGTAAATCCTTTAGAGGATAACTCAACTGGAAATAAGAAAAAGCAAATTACTCTAAGACAGGAAATAATAATTAAGTACATTCTAGATCATATCATATATTTCCAGATTTCTATCAAAATACTAAGGACCTAGAATGCTCCTCTAGCCTGAGCTGCTCTTTCTTAACTTCTTGGCCCTAGCATTTAATGCTGTATCTTCAGCTTTCTTTTTGGCATCCTTCTCCTCCCTTGCCTCAGCTTGCAATTTAACTAGTTCTTCGATCCTGGATGTGATAGTATCTAGTGCAGCTTGCTCAAGGGCATTCACTGGAGTAGGATTCAGAAACCTAGCCTTCAGCTTCTCCAGCAAGGGAATGTGCCTTATCTCCCGCACCTTCCTGAAAGACAACTTAAGATCCATACCTTCGATCGTCACGATTATTTGAGATGGATGACCATGAACTCTCTGGGTATTATGCATTGATTCCATTGTCATCTTTAGCTTAAGAATTTCCAGCAATGGTTTAAGAACCTGTTTGTCTTCTTTTATGCACGAGATCTTCACTCTCCTGACAGCCTTAAGTATCTCCTTTGACGGGAGAGTACGAATTTCGTCAAGCATGAGAGTACAAGCCTTTTTTCCCTTCTTCCTCCAGAAAGTGACCCTGAGAGGATCAAAATAAACATCAACAGCTTCGATCTTCGGGGGCTAGGATGGATCTAGTGGAGGTAATGGATATGGTTGTTGTTGATTGATTTTTTCAAGTTTAGATTCCTCTAAGTGGCATAGTTGAGCCGGTACGCATAGAGGTAGTCAGCTGCATCTCTTCCTTGCTTAGTTTTTGAACACTTTAACCTCAGCTGCTCCTCCAGGTATTTCAAGGTTCTAGACTTGCAACCTGACAGACTTTCATCTTTCAAGCTGATATTCTGTATGAGACCATCCTTGAAGTACTTGATGACATGTGGCTTGCTATGGACTTCAAGACCGACATTTTTAATCTATTCCTCGACCTTGTCCCTGAAAACTTCATTCACAATATTACCAGTTGAGATTACCTTATTTTTCACCACGAAGAGTTCTGTCAAAGAGAGACTCCTGAGTTGTTTCTTTGTGACTTGTCTAAACTTATGGTTTTGACCTTTGATGTCGAATGTGATATTGATTAACCAACCACTTGTCGGGAGCACACCAATGCTGACTGAAGTAATGATGTCATTCAGCACTTCATGGTAATCATGCACGTTCTCGTGAGAATTCCTGAAAGCTTAAAATATATCCTTCACTTCTTCATCATGGTTCCCAGTAACAATCTCTGATAGCTTAAACAAGTCCCTTGCTTTGTCCCAGTCAACTCCGACTTTGAACTTAGCAGCTTCTCGTCTTTCTCTCCTTATCCTCCTCTGGTTCTCCAGCTTCAGCCTAACTTCTCTTCTTTCAGCCAATTCCTTTCTGAACTCTTGCACTGCCTTCAAGTCATCAATATCTTTTTTATCCCTAGGCAAGCAATCGTCATGGAATGCGAGTTCATCACAATATACCTCATTAGTTGGCGGTATCTCACCTTCCTCTAGCTCTTCTTCAGGTTCAGGTACTATCACTTGATCACCTTCAACATTCTGTGGAACTTACTCCTCATGAGACATAATCTTCATATTCAAATACTGGTCCACCAACTTCATCAACAACTAGCTTCTCCTTCCCCTTATCAGCCATTAGAGCTTTTTCTTGTCCCTCTTTCTCCCCCTCAGTTGGGTAATCCTCTCGAATTAAGACATTGTTCGATTGAGAAGACAATTGGGCTTTTACTTGTGCTTCTAGTGCTGCCAACCTAGACTCCAAAGTACGTTGTACTCGATCAGATATTAATGCATTCTCCTTGAGTTCATTGACTTCCGCCTTTAGAGAAATATTTTTAGCTTCAAGATGAGACACTTTATACTTTAGAGTTTCAAATTCTGCCTGTGAGACAGTCGGAATGATTTCAGATGTTAGAGTATGGGTTGAGGTAGGTTTTTCACTAGCGCGTTCTCCAGGTTTTTCACTAAATTCACTCAGATCACTCGGTTTAGAGGTGGGGTTGTGTATAACAAGTTCTGTATGTGTTTCTCTCACACTCATTGAGCCTCCTTGAGATGTACCTGCAATGGAAATCACCGTACCCCCTTCTAGAGAGGTCATCGATGGTGCAATGGGGTTTCGTAAATCCCTGTCCTTGATAGACTCATCGGATGACTCCAATTCATAGTCAACGAGTTGCCTACCACTTTGTTTCAGTGGTAATTCCCGTGAGGGATCCAGAAGTGTTAATTCTGGGAAGGTAGACACAGAGCTTTTTATTGGCACATCGCCCTGGTTTCCTTCAGATGCTCGTGAGAGCGGGTGATCCTTTAATGAATCCTCCACTGACTTATCACTTCGTGATATGAAGCTTACGTTAGTAGATTGCCCTCCACCTTCCAGGGGTGAAAGATCCTTGTGGGAATCCAGAAATGTTCCTTCTGGGAGGGTAGACACATGGTGGCTTGTTGGCACAATACCAAGGTTTCCCTCTGATGCCTGTGAAGGCATTTGATCCTTAGAAGAATCTACAACCCGAGTGTCTATCCCTAATATGGACGACATGGTTGCTGCGACCGTCAATTCATCCTGCGTGTGTGCTACCTCACTGTGCATAAGAGTTATATTTGGTGTAGGTAGTGTAACAAGTGAAGAAACAAATACAGATGCCTCAGATTCTAATCTCCTAGTTTTTGTAGGAGGCAGAGCTGTATTTTCAGAAACATCTCGCTCAGGTGCACTAGAGGCACTAGCTCCCTCTCTCTCAGAAAAAGTTCATTTTTGGCTCAAGAGGTGAGATGGTTCTACTTCGAATGTGATTGGCTCTAAGTCAGGGTTACGAATCTGTTGGTCTGCAGATTCGATGACTTTGGAAGTTGTGTCCGCATTTATCAATTCATCAAGCCAGAAAGGATCAAAAGAAAGATTCTCAATTGGAGGAATAAGATTACCTGATGGCGTACCTGGCATGTAGGCGTCTGAGAATAGTTCTTCATGAGATAATGTCCTTCCTGCTCGAAACTGGACAAGATAACTTGAGGTTTCTTATTGGTCATCGTCAGAATCAGATGTGTTGTCCTGGAGTGAGTCATCACCGTCACTATCCACATTGGCATCTACAGAATGCACTGTTTCAACCTCAGTGGTAAATCCACGTTCAGTTTGATTTCCCGATCCAGACTCTGGCTCCCTTGATCCTAGACTTTCACTGGCTTCAACCACTGGTTCTTCAGCAATGACAGGTTCTGGTTGAGCTTTTGGTGGAGGTGGCGAAGGCACTATTAACGAATGAAAATACATTTGAAGATGCTCTATCAGTACTACTACTTGCATGTTCTCGTATTCCTTGTTACTTTCCAGCATCTGAATGTTCTTGGACGTCAGATAAGCAGGTTCTTCGAGTGCACTTTCGGATAATGCTGCCTTCTCTTCATCGGAGAGCATAGAATTCAGTACTAGTTGCAGAAACCGAGGGTAGAAGCATACACCTTTGCTGGTTGATAATCCTTTAAGAAACTCATTCACGATTAGATTTCCGTAGTTTATTCTGAAGTTGTTGGCGATGGCAAATCCAATCTTTTGATTCAGCAGGGTTATGCCATGAAATCCTCCCATCTTCGGTGCAAAGACATGAGAGATGTAGTTGAAGAAGAAATTCCACTCCTTTGGCAGGTGCTTGATGTAGAGTTTCTTCGACAACTTCCCTGAGCCTTCTTTGGTGCAATGAATTGCATGGAAGAAATTTATAAGATCATCTTCTTCAGGGGTATCCTCGAAATTGTCTATTGGAAGATCAAGAGTCGTGTTGAGATCATGCTCCGTGATTCTGATCTTCTTTCCCTTTATGATGCACGTGAATCCAAGCTCAGCACCCTGGTTAGACACTTTGGCAGACACAAATATTTCGTGAAGCATATTATAATTAAGCATGGTATGTTTGGCCATGGTTGTGCATGCTACAGAGTTTTCGCTTAAGAAACGTACCCATTTACAAAACGGTGATTTTGAAACCTCGTCATTATTTTCCACGATAATAAAGTTCGTTTTAGCCAAAACAAAATTTGTAGTCATTTTCAATAAATTAAAAATGAATAAAAATTTCGTTACGAAAGATTTGGTGGCTGGAACGATAAAATTATGGAAAATAACGGATATTTAAGAGCCGTAAAACCCTTATTCTCAAAAACCTCGGATCATTGTGAAAATAATATATGTTAATCTACGAGTGATTTTAAGAATTTTTGGATCATTTTCAAGATTTTTGGATGATTAAAACAATGTCAAAAGGTTCTTTTAAGCTCAAAAACCCTTGGAAATCCTAATGAATTTTTGAAATAAAAAATCAAGATTTTTATATGTTTATAAAGGCAATGTCCTGGGCAACAAGAATCTGCAACTAAATTGTTCTATTTTGACAGAGTTTGTGTAGTGAAAATGAAGCTTGAAAACCTTGAAAGAGGTGTTAACAATGGCAGATGGTGGCAATGGGTTCGAAGAGAGAGAGAGGAGTTATGCAGGGGAGTTAGTGGGTTTGAATTATAAACGGTTTATATTATACTAACTAAACCCTGCTTAAATCAATTACCCATCTGCACACAAGGCATCTCCCAGGCGCAAGGTCATATTTGACATTGTGCACCTGGCGCCTAGGGGGTACCACTGTAGAGAGCATCAAAAAGTTTCTATGGCAAAGAAAGCTTCATACACTACATCACCTGGCGCCAGGTTGGTGAAATGACCAACATGACCTGGCACCAAGTCCTTTACTCTATTACTATCATTTCCCTTAGATGATTTTTGAGGAAGTTTTGAAGAGTTTTGAATTAGAATATTTAAAATTCGAATTTTATCTAATTAACACATCCAAACAATTCATTTTAATCCTAAAAAAATACATAATCAACTAAAATAAATTCTATTCTAATTAATTAATGCTTCTAAATTCAAAATGAATATAGATAATTATTCTAACTCAAATTTCTTTTTGTTAAAAAAATTATCTAAATTCATTTGTGCTTCTACTTAATTTGAAAAATTCATAATTAATTCTAAAAAATTAATCTAACAAAATATAAAATCTTGTTAAATTAATAAATAAAAATTATTATGCTTCTATAATTTTAATAAAATCTAATCAATGGATAACAGATTTAAAAATTGAATTATGACACATCCATTAATTAAATTAAATTAAAATATGAACTAAATAAATACCAAAAATCCATAGAATTGGATAATAGCACTTAAATAATTCCTAAATTAATTCTAATTAATTGCCAATAAAATATGCAAGATAATTCAATGATTCTGGCAATAAACTAGACTTAATTTAATATGCAAACCATTGGATGAACTAATAAATTCACAAGTCCGGGAAATATGGACATTTAAAAACTTGTGAACATACGAACAAATTGCAGTTATTGATTGTCCAACTTAGTTAGACAGATTTAACATCCCAAGTTCACCAACCAACCTAGAGAAAGTGGATTCATCTAGTGGTTTAGTGAAGATGTCTGCAATTTGCTGTTCTGTAGGAACGAAGTGTAATTCAACAGTTCCATTCATGACATGTTCGCGTAAGAAATGATACCTGATATCAATGTGCTTCGTTCTCGTGTGTTGAACCGGATTGTTAGCTATGGCAATGGCACTCGTGTTGTCGCATAGAATTGGAATTTTATCCAACAAGAGTCCATAATCTTGGAGTTGATTCCTCATCCACAAGATTTGAGCGCAACAGCTACCCGTCACAATGTATTGAGCTTCTGCAGTCGAGGTAGATACCGAATGTTGTTTCTTGCTATACCAAGACACCAACCTTCTCCCTGGAAACTGACAGCTTCCAGAGGTACTCTTCCGGTCAATCTTACATCCTGTAAAATCAGAATCTGTATAGACAACTAGGTTAAAACCTGTACCTTCAGGGTACCAAATCCCGAGATTCGGAGTCCCCTTAAGGTATCTGAAAATATGTTTCAGAGCTATAAGATGAGACTCTTTAGGATCAGACTGAAATCTAGCACACAAACATGTTGCAAACATTATATCTGGCCTACTTGCAGTAAGATAGAGAAGAGAGCCGATCATACCTCTATACTTCGTGATGTCAACTGACTTACCAGATTTATCTTGATCTAACTTGATAGCAGTTGGCATAGGGGTTTTAGCAGGAGGTGCTTCTTCTATTCCATACTTCTTTAGAAGGTCTTTGATGTACTTGGATTATGAAATAAAGATTCCATCAGACCTCTGATTGACTTGTAGTCCAAGGAAGAACGACAGTTCTTCCATCATGCTCATCTCGTACTCAGTCTGCATCAACTTAGCAAATTTCTCGCAAAGAAGATCGTTAGTAGAACCAAATATTATGTCGTCTACATACACTTGAACCAGAATGATATCATTTTTATGCTTTTTGTGGAACAGTGTTTTATCTATGACACCCATAGTGAAACCATTTTCAAGTAGGAACTTAGAAAGAGTGTCATACCATGTTCGAGGGGCTTGTCTGAGGCCATAGAGAGCTTTGAAGAGTAGATAGACAAAATCTGCATAATCCTTGTCTTCAAACCCAGAGGGTTGTTCAACGTAGACTTCTTCCTCAAGATCTCCATTTAGGAATTCACTTTTCACATCCATCTGATAAACTTTGAAGTTGGAATGTTCGGCGAATGCTAAGAACATCCTGATTGCTTCAAGCCTAGCAACTGGAGCATATGTTTCATCAAAGTCAATTCCCTCTTCCTGAGAGTAACCTTTTGCAACCAGTCGAGCCTTGTTCCTCGTAACGGTTCCATCCTCATCCGGTTTGTTTCTGAAAACCCATTTGGTACCAATAACGGATTTGCCTTTAGGTCTTGGCACCAGTTTCCAGACATTCTGCCTTTCAAACTGATTGAGTTCTTCCTGCATAGCAGTAGCCCAATCTGGATCTTCCAAAGCTTCATCAACCTTCTTAGGTTCCATTTATGACAGAAATCCTGCAAAGTTGTATTCATTTGGAGTTGCTCTTCTAGTCTGCACACCCGTCTCCGGATCACCAATGATCTGTTCAATGGGATGATCTCTATTCCATACCCGTTTTCTTAACAGATACGATCTTGATGATTCTCCATAATCATAATTATGTTGAGTGTGACGACTAGCAGATCCACTTTCCGAATTAGCTCCTCCTGAGTTGGTGCTGATTCTATTTGATGATCCTCCACTTTGACCCGTGGTCTCAGAAGTACTCTGAGTGACTGTGTTATTTCTAACACTTCCTCCACTAGGTTCAGGATCAGCAGATGCATTACTTGTATTAGAGTTCCCAGCAGCTACCTCTGGTTCATCTCCTCCCATATAGATGTCTGAGAGATTTTCAAATTCTAGAGATTCAGACTCGTTCTTCTTTTGGAGACTAGGGAGCTTGGTATCGTTAAATGTTACTTATGCACTTATGCAACGATGTATGGTTATTATTCAATGCTCGGACAAATATCAAATTATGTTTTGTTTATCTAATTTAACTATACAAATTATCAAGACTATATTAACTAGGGATATTAAAATCGAATTACTTATATGAGAATAAAACATGGGATCCTAACTTCATTAAATACTTCATTAAGAGATCATGCCTTTAATCAATGCATGTGACGGTTTTGATAACTAATCAGATAACATGAAATCAATATACGCTACCTTTCAGTATGCGTATACCAAAACACTCAACATCCACAAAAGAGATAGAAGTTGGGCAGACACCAATTATGCTTAGATCCTATATGTCTATAGTGATTTGAAAACATAACTGTTTAAGAGCAAGTTATCCATTCAGATTACATAGGGCAAGTAAGATGGTTAAAATTACCTACGAATTATGCATGATCAAAACACATACATAAACCTATGCTAGCATGATATGTTCTAAACCTCTATATCCACTTTCGCATTCAATAGAGATTAACAAACAACTGAGATGTTAGCTACGCATCACAGAAGAATAAGCACAACCATGATAGGATATCAACAAGTCATCACATAAAAAGATATATAGCAATCAACTACTGAAATCCATGAATAACTCTGTTAGAATCCCATGATAACGATTAGTTCATAATCGAACCATTCGTCATCATGGGTTCTAATGAAAACATGATACTAAATAAGTCTGGAATAGATATATAAAATAATAGAGTAACAAAGTTATGAAAAACAACTGAACAACGGTTCAAAGTATCGCCTAGAAGAATACAAAAGGAAAACAAAAACTCTGTTGCTTGTCACGAGCGTTGGAATTGTCTTCGTTTGTATCTCTGGCTCTCCATGCTATTGATAAGATGGTAGATGATAGGCAGATCATCATAAGATGCGGTGTAGATAGGGTATATATAACCCTAAATTCGTCTCCAAGTGATTGCATGGATATACGGTTGACTTGCCCTCGAAGAAAACCAAAAACAGGCTTCAAAATTCAAAAAATCAGGAATTTCTGCCAAGCGGGCGCGCGGGCATGGGCGCGGGCGCGCGGAGGCTGCAGTAAATCTTGCGCGGGCGCTCAGATATGGGCGGGGCCGCCCCGAAATTTCTGCTGATTTCTGCACTTTTCTTCGTTTCAGCTCCGTTTGCTCCGTTTTGCTTGCACTTTCACTTGGCCTTTCTTCTGAGCGAACTACTACCACTTATTCATACCAAACACTCGATCCTACTTCACCTGTTACTCTACACAATTCTAACTAAAAATGCATTAAAAACACCAACCGCTCGAGTTCAAATGATCGATTTAAACTGATTTGAAGCGTTCCAAGTAGATATAAAATCCACTTATCATCACCAGGCGTTTGTCCATAAGTAGACCAAAACAAATGTGGCAGTTCCTGTAATGATAATTCAAGAAATTTGTAATCCAGTTCATTTTCAAGTCATATAATTTCTAAGTATTCAGTGTTGTTAACACAAAATCACGCAAGCGTACGTGGTCACAAGTAATACAGATAAAAGTCAAGTTCGTTCCCACAGAGATCTGGTTATGGTTTTAATTCAGTATTGTACCTATGCAACAATGTATGGTTATTATGCACTGCTAAGACAATTAACAATAATGGGTTTTATAAACTAAATTAACTAAGAAAAAACAAATTAACAAACTAAGAATTAACTAACTAACAAGAATTTAAATCAAATTACTTCTGCAAGATAAACCATGGAATCCTAACTTCATTAAATACTTTGCTTAGATCCAACGCCTTTAATCACTATATGCAATGGTTATGATATCTGATCGGATAACACGAAACAAGTATACGCTACTTCTCAGTATACGAATACCAAACTAAACATACATCCACAAAAGAGATAGAAGATGAATAGACACCAATTATGCTTAGACCCTATATCTCTATAGAATTTGAAAACATAACGGTTGAAGAACAAGTTATCCACATTGTTCACATAGGGCAGCATAATATCTCTATTTACGCCACAAATCATGATGTTAAAACATCAACCTATCCTATGCTAGCATGGCAAGTTCTAAATCTCAAGATCCACTCTCGTTTCACAAGAGATTAACAAATTAGATGTTCATGATGCATCTATCAAGTAAGCATAACCATACGAGGATATCAGATATACATCATACATAGATCTTTAAAGCAATCAAGATACTAACGCTCCATAAATAAATCCGTTAGAATCCCATGACAGCGATTAGTTCATAATTGAACCTCTCGTCATCATGGGATCTGATGAAACCATGATAAAAACAAAGTATGAAAAGATACAAATAAATCTAAGTAATTGATATGTAATGGTTCTACTCCTAATGATACAAATTACAAAAGTTGGATGTGTTTATATAGGCTCTATAATTCTTGCCCAGCAAGAAAATACCTGTTATAGCCAAAATTCAGTTCGGGTATTTTCAAGATGGATTCGAGTTAAATACGGGTTCAATTTGGGGAATTTTAGGATTAATTAGGGTTTTGGCAGAAATGGGAGAAGTCAGGCCGCGCCCTCTCTTTCTCTACAAAGAGGGCGCGCCCTAAATATAAAACATGGTGACAAATTGATTCAAGGTGATTTTCTGAGAAGACATTGAAGAAATCTTTTCTAGGATTCCACTCAAGTGTGGATTCCATTCAAGATGGGATTCTATTCAAGCTGGAATTCTAGAAGTTGAAGAATTCCCTCCTGTCGTATCTCAGGAGGGGGATGTCCGTCGTAGAAGGCCTCCAGGGGTTTGCCTGGATATAAGGACCCTTCTTAGACACTAAGGGCGCGCCCTAAGGTGGAAAGATGGGGACTTTTTGGTGTGTGCTTTGGGAGCTCTGTTCCTGTAGCCAATGGGCGCGTCCTCATTGGGGAACTTTGGAGTAATCCTGCACTTTGCACCCAAAAGCTCTGGATCACCTGTCCTGCTATCTGGTGGGTGCTTCTCATTCGGGGGACAGGGATGCGTTCTGCACTTGGGGTAAACCACAGCTATACCTGCATCCTTGAAATCAAGAAATAGCTGGTAGCGGATAGGACTAGTCCTCGATGGGGGAAGTTTCCTTATCCGTGAAGTCTTGAGATCCTGGATGAGCCTTGGGCCTTTGTGGTTAGGCCTCATAGTAGAACATTCCGGAAGCTGGTTCGTTATCCAAGCCCATTTGGGTTTCTTGCTCTCCAAGAACTACGTATGGCTTGATCCCCTATAAATACCGGGGTACGTAGGCCGATTGAGGGGTTGGAAGTTGAGAGCTCTGAATAGCCGCCACTAACCCTATCAATCTCAGCCACCAATCACAAATAGCCACCACCACTCTTTTCGGCAAAGAACCACCGCTGTAGATCTTGTTTCCGGCGAAGTACCTCGAAATTTGTTGTTACCAAATTCCTCCGTCAACAAATTGGCGCTAGAAGGAGGGGAGCCAATCAAGATCTGAATCTTAGGAGGAAAAGATGTCTCCCAATCAACGCAGGGGTTCTCGCGAAGAAGAGGATTACGATTCTGAAGATAGCATGGAGGGAAATCCAACCCACCATGAGGCTTATGTTCCGGAGGAAATCTCCGCTCCTCCGCACCACCATGGAATTCCAGCCACCGGCGGTGGCCAGCCGCCTGTTCTTATCAGTAACGCGGCATTAATGGAACAGCTGTATCGTATGGGAGATGCCATAAATAGTTTCGGAGCTAGATTGAGTTCTGTGGAGGAAGTGCAAGAATCAAGGAGAAAATCTCGGAGTATCCCACGAAATCATCATCGAACAGGGAAAGCCCTCCAAGTCGAGGAAAGCTCTCGTAGAGACGGCGAAGCGCAAGAGAAGAGATTTCAGTTAATTACTCCTCGAAGGTTAGAATACTCTGATCCTATTATTGAACATCCTAGTGAAGATAATTCTGATCGCAGGTGAAGCTAGGGCGCGCTCTCACCCTCACCGTTCAGGGTGCACCCCTAGTGAGATTCAGCGGGATGAGGAACAGATTGCTAAGGAGAAGAGAGATTTTACAAGTTTGAAAGAACGCCTTGGAATAAGGCTTAATGACGAGGACCTTAGGATATATCTCCTCGAACTTCAGAAGAAAGACAAAAATTTGGAATCGCGACCCCGTGATCCACAGCGCGCGCCCCCTGTTGATGACAGGTCGAGGCCCCTTGGACATGAGCGAGCCCTTCCTCAGAATGGGAATCCACAGCGCGTGCCCCCTGTTAATGACAGGACGCGACCCCTTGGACTTGAACAAGCTCCTTATAGAGGCAATACTGGAAGGCGAAATAACCGTGCTGACGGTGATAGAAGAATGGAGTTATACAGAGGAGACGGGCGACCTCGTAATAGAGAGGGCGCGCCCTCGGGTTTTAGACCCCCTCGCATTCATCAAGTTCCTTCGAGCACTTCAAGTGAGTCCAGGTCAAGAACATGTCCTAACTCAGGGGAACAATATCAAAGAGGATCGCGAGAAAATCCACAACCTCGAGGAAATCAACGGCCTCATGAAAATCCAGAGAATGAGGGAAATCCTCAAGGTCAGCAAACTCAAACTCAAGGGGATGTTGAGGTTCAACCTCAAGCAGGAACTCAAGGAGGTGTTCTGACAGCGGCTCCACCTCCACCCCCGGGAGGTGTACAAGCTGCAACACAACCAAATATTCAGAATGTTTCCGGGGTGGGAACTTTCAATATGGATGACTTGAAGAAGCTCCTTGCTCACTTGGATGGAGGAAGAATATCTGCTACTGTGCAAACATCCTCTCCATTCTCAACTAAAGTTAGAGAGGCGCATCTTCCTACTGGGTATAGATCCATGACAAATGATTTGCGCTTTCATGGAAACGCAGACCCTGTTGAATTCCTCGGACGCTTTGATATCGAGATGGACGTTTATCAAGTGACAGAGCTGGCTAGGTGTCGATTGTTGGCAGCAACTTTCAGGGAGAGTGCTCAGCAATGGTTTCAGAAACTTGGCCCGGGAGTTATTACATCTTGGCAGGTGATGAGGAATTTGTTTTTGACTAAATTCCAGGCGGCGGTGAAATATGCCCCTCCAGTCACAACTTTGGCCAATATCAAGCAGAGGGAAGGTGAAAGTCTGCAATCCTACTTCAAGAGATTAAACTCGGAATCAACTCTGGTGAGAGGAGCGACTGACGAAACGCTCAAGAGTTTCTTAATAGCTGGATTGTCAGTAGGAACTGACTTCTGGAAGCATCTTCAAGGGCGAGATCTGCCCACTCTAGCCGATGTGTTTGCATAGGCTGAGTCTTTCAAGATCGTAGAACAATCCTTAGCAGATAATCGGAAATCAGATTCTCAAAGTGGTGTTAAGGGAAAGACCAACAAGAGGCAGGACAGGTCGCCTAGCCCAGCACGTCGTATAGCGACTGGTGCCAATCGAGTGAATTTAGCTGATTCTAGAGGAAATTGGGGTCCCCAGATACTTACACCTATGATCAAAGGCTGGGTAATTATACTCCCCTGGCAGCCTCCATTAAACATATTTTCGAAGTAAACAAAAATAAAGGATTCTTCAGAAAGCCAGAGCCTCTCTCTTCTTGGCAAAGTAAAGACAAGAGGAAGTACTGTGAATTCCATGAGTCTTCAGGGCACAATACTCATGAGTGCCGTCAATTAAAGGATGAAATCGACGATCTGATCAAGGAAGGATATTTGACAGAATGGATTGTCAGAGAGGTGAAAAAACATAGGGAGAATCCTGATAAGAGAGATGGAGGGCGCGCCCTCCATGTTGACGGCAAGCCTGAAGAGAAGAAGTTTGTCAAGGAAGGAAGTATTCACACCATCTTTGGTGGACATCACCTGGGAGGTGACAGCAATCATTCTATGGAGAGGTATACTAGAGAAGCAAGATACCGACCTCTTACAAATGTGAATAGTTTGGAATTGAGGCCGCCTAAATTGTTCAAAGGAGAATGTGCTAATATTACTTTCACTGAAGAAGAAGCAAGGTGGGTACACCATCCTCACAATGATGCTTTGGTGGTGGAAATTCAGATTGGTTCCAAGAATGTGCATCGAGTTTTTGTTGATAATGGAAGTTCGGTGAATATTCTATATTACAGCACTTACCAAAAGCTGGGACTCTTAGATAAAGATATGATTCAAGATAACGGATGGATCTACGGTTTTTCGGGCGAATCTGTAAAAGTCATGGGAGCTATCAAGTTACCAGTAACTCTCGGGGAAGGAACTCTTTCTGTGACTCAAATGATGGATTTCATGATTTTGAATGTAGAATCGTCACATAATGCTTTGGTAGGACGTCCCTTGTTGAAAGAAATGAAGGTTGTGACATCCATCTATCATCTTGCAATGAAGTTTCCTACGCCAAATGGTGTGGGAACAATTCGAGGATCCCAGCATGATTCGAGAGATTGTTATCACAAGGCAATCAAGGGATTCAAGAGACAGCAGAATGAAGGACGCGCCCTCAGTGAAAGTAGTTCAGGGGTTATGAGTATTGTCCCGGGAGAAGTAAAAGTCCATTATCTTGTTCAAGAGCCAGAGGGAATGCCCTGCGACAGGGCGCGCCCTGAGGAGAGAATTCCAGTGCTTGATGATCTTCAAGATGGAATTCTAGAGGAAATTGAAGAAGATTCAGAGGAGGTGATTTCAGTTAATATCAGAGGTGAGCAGGTCGAAGGGAGGCGAATGTTACTTGAAGGCTTGGTGCATACCCTTGTTGAGGAAGACTTCCCTCTTAAAGAAGACGCGCCCTCCAAGGATGTAGCACCAATCGAGGATCCACGGAACTTTGATTTTGATCTAGATCCAAGAACACCACAACCCGTGGAAAAGACTGGTCCTGCAGAGGATACCATCCCAATCATGGTGGATGAGAAAGATGCAGGTAAGGTTTTGAGAATTGGATCTCAACTGAATTCCAAGTTGAGAGGAATGCTCTCTGATTTTCTCTTGAATAATTTGGATGTCTTTGCTTGGAGTCATGCTGATATGGTGGGAATCGATCCAAAGGTTATGTGTCATCATCTGAACATAGATCCCACCAAGAAAGGAATTTGCCAGAAACGTCGACCTGTGAGTGGAGAAAGAGCTATAGCATTGAAAGAGGAAGTTGATAGACTTCTAGATGTTGGTTTGATCAAGGAATCATATTATCCAGATTGGTTGGCTAATCCAGTTCTTGTAAAGAAGCCTAATGGAAAGTGGAGAACTTGCGTGGATTTCATGGATCTAAACAAGGCTTGTCCTAAAGATAGTTTTCCTCTCCCTCGAATTGATCAGTTGGTGGATGCTACAGCTGGCCATGCTTTTTTGAGTTTCATGGATGCTTACTCGGGCTACAATCAGATTCCTATGTATGAACCAGATCAAGAGCATACTTTTATCATCACAGATAGAGGTTTGTACTGTTACATTGGAATGCCATTCGGTTTGATCAACGCCGGAGCCACCTATCAGAGGTTGGTAAACATGATGTTCAAAGATTTGATTAGGAAAACTATGGAAGTGTATGTGGATGATATGCTTGTTAAATCTTTGAGGGCGGAAGACCATGTGAAGTACTTAGAGCAAATGTTCGGAGTATTGAGGAAGTTCAGGATGAAGTTGAATCCTCAAAAATGTGTCTTTGGAGTGGAATCCGAAAAGTTCTTGGGATTCATTGTCAACCATCGTGGGATCGAGGCGAATCCAGCCAAGATTAAAGCCTTGCTTGACATGAAATCTCCATCTAGCGTAAAGCAGGTTCAGAGTTTGGCTGGGAGAATTACCGCACTAAATCGCTTTGTGTCAAAATCTTCGGATAGATGCAGAGAATTCTTCAAGGCAATCAAGGGAGCATCCAAAGATTTCACGTGGACACCCGAGTGTGAAGAAGATTTTCAGAAAATCAAGGAGCAGTTGGGGAATCCTCCGCTCTTAGCCAAGCCCGTGGAAGGAGAAACCTTGATATTGTACTTGGCAGTTTCGGAGTACTCCATTAGTGCAGTGTTGGTAAGAGAAGAGATTGATCATCAGTCCCCGGTTTACTATGTAAGCAAGCGTTTACATGATGCGGAGACTCGATACACCAGCATGGAAAAATTGGTTTACGCTTTAATCTTGGCGGCAAGGAAACTTCGTCCTTACTTTCAAGCTCATAAGATCGAGGTTCGTACTGCTTATCCATTGAGAAGTATTCTTCACAAACCGGAAGCTTCAGGAAGAATGTTGAAATGGGCCATCGAATTAGGGCAGTTCGATCTGGAATATACACCAAGAACAGCAATTAAAGGCTAGGCTTTAGCAGATTTCATCTTGGAGTTTGATTTAGAGACCGAGGAAAAGTCACTTGTAATAGTGGAACCCAGAATTCCTCCTAAGAGGGTGCTCCCTATTGAGGAAGTTCCCCAACCTTGGTGGAGGTTGCACGTGGATAGAGCAGTGAACAATGGGGGAGCTGGTGCAGGAGTAATTTTGGTGACGCCTGAAGGAAATCAATTCATGAGTGCAATTCACTTCAAATTCGAGGCAACTAATAATGATGTGGAGTATGAAGCTTTGATTAATGGATTAAAGATGGCTTTGGAAATGAAGGTAGCAAATTTGATCGTGTCAAGTGATTCGGAGTTAGTAGTCAGGCAGATCAAAGGAGGTTTTCAGTGTAGAGGTCCGAGAACAGAGCTCTACATGAAGTGTGCACAATGATTAATTCAGAAGTTTCGTGAAGTAAGATTGGAATGTATTCCTCGGGATGAAAATTGCAGTGCGGATGTTTTAGCCAAGTTAGGATCTCAGAAAGATGCTATGCTGTTGGGAACGGTTCCTCTACAAGTTCAAGAAGTGCCAAGTATTCCGGAAGTGGAAATTATCCCGCAAGTTACTTGGATGACTCCAATTTTAGAGTATCTCCGTAAGGGGATTCTTCCGAGTAACAAGATTGAAGCAAGGCGTCTTCGATATTATGCTGCCAGGTTTGTAGAGTATGATGAAATTCTATATAAGAGAGGTTTCAATCAACCGCATCTGAAATGCATAGATGGAGATGAATGCAATTATATCCTAAGGGAGGTGCATGAAGGAATTTGTGGTAATCACTCGGGGGGTGGTTCGTTGGCAATGAAGGTGTTAAGGCAAGGTTATTATTGGCCTACTATGAAGAAGGATGCCTATGGGTTTGTCAAGGCATGTGATAAATGTCAGAGGTTTGCCAATTTTTCAACGGTTCCGGTGACTACTTTGACTTCTATGATGAGTCCATGGCCATTTGCTATGTGGGGAATCGATCTTATTGGAGAACTCCCCAAGTCTAAGGGAGGAGTCAAGTATGCTGTTGTTGCTGTAGATTACTTCACCAAATGGGCGGAAGCAATGCCCTTGGCCACAATCACAACAAAGAAAATCAGGGATTTTGTGTTTAACTCCATTGTGTGCAGGTTCGGGATTCCCTACAAGCTTATTTCAGATAATGGAAAGCAATTTGATAGTGGGAATTGCGAAAGCTATGCGAAGACTTGGGAATCAAGAAGGAATTCGCAGCCGTGTATCATCCTCAGAGCAATGGGCAGACTGAAGCTATCAACAAGATAATCAAGCATACTTTGAAAACCATGCTAGAAGAAAGTAAAGGAAATTGGCCCGAGGAGCTTCCTATGCTTTTATGGTCGTATAATACAACTCCGAGGACAACAACTGGGGAATCACCTTTCATGTTGTCTTATGGATGTGAGGCAATGGTTCCAGTAGAAATTGGAGCGTGGTCATTTCGAAGGGATTTCTATGATGAAGAAACTAATATGATAAATCAAAGGTTGAATCTGGATTTTCTGGAAGAGACAAGGACTAACTCACAGTTGAGGTTGGCAACTTATCAGCAAAGGATTGCAAGGTACTACAACAGGAAAGTGAAGACTCGTCCTTTTAATGTGGGTGATTTGGTTCTTCGAAAGGTTATGCCAAATACAAGAGTTGCGGCTCATGGAGTTTTTGGTCCAAACTGGGAAGGGCCATACAAGATCAAGTCTATCATTTGGGAAGGAACTTATCATCTGGAAGACTTGGATGGAAATACAATCCCAAGAGCATGGAATGCGGAGCATTTGAAGAAATATTATCAGTAGGGTGCGGCTTTGGCCCCCTATTGTATGAAGGCTTATATTTAAGTTATAGACTAGCATAAATAAATACTCTCCTAGTCTAGGGGGGTAGTATACATACGCCTTCTTTAGTTCTAGTCGAGACTTGCTGTTTTTATTCAGCGTTTTTTCAGAGTTTATTCTCCTTAGCTCGGGGGGTAGTACATGTATACCTTCCCTTGTTCTGTCGAGATTTGAGTTTATTTGAAGGTTAATAAAGTATATCAAGATTTTTTGGTCCCTTATTGTATGAAGATTTTTTGATTGAAGTACAAGAGGTCGTGTCCATGTCTTAGGGCGCGCCCTGTGAAATTTTGTGTAGTTTCAAGCAAAAACAATTTGACAAGTTAAAGGAATTCTGTGTTTCACATTTTTCTTAAACGAAATTTTGAAAACAAAAGGTCGCGCTCCCGTAAAGGGCGCGCCCTTATTGGAAGAATTTAAAAAGAATATTTCAAGAAGGCCGCCCCTATGTGTCAGGGCGCGCCCTGTAATTATTTTTGAAGAACTAGAAGAACAAAATAAGGTCTGGCAAAAGCAATTCGGCAGTTAAATATGGAAACATAATCAAAATTATGCATGAAAGTTTAGGAAGTACAACTTGCAGGGTTTTACAGAGGGCACGCACCTCAAATGTAAAATTCAAGCAAAAGTTTAAGTTGAAGATAATAAAAGCCCTAAGGCGTGTCCTTTGCAGGTGACGCGTCCTGATTTTCTGAGGGATGAATGGAGGGAGAAGATATTACTTCAGGAGTAGAGTTTTGGTTGGAAGGGTCAACTGTTTGGATTTCTGGGTCTTTAGTTGGCTCGATTTCTAGGGGAGCCTCATCAGTTGAGGGCGCGCCCTGGGGATCCTTATCCAACCCTATCTCAATCCTTTTTGCCTTGATGGCACTTGCATGCACCCTCTTGAAATCTTCGATATCTTCAGCACTTTCACGGTCGAATTTTTCCTCCCAATTGTAATCAGGATCGTTTGCTAGAAAACCAAGAAGATAGAAATCAAACCCAGCTTGGAAGTTTCGATCTTCCATGGCCTGCTTCTCATCTTTCCAACAATTGGCTTTTGCAATCTCAAGAGTGCCACACTGCATCTTCAAGTCCTCCACCTCTTTCTCCAGCTTGTCATTTTTGGTATTCAAAAGATGACGATGTTCAATAGATTCATCCAGGTCATGCTTCAGATCAGCAATTCTGTCATTTTTGGCATCCAGATCTTTCTTCCATTTGTTGTCATTTTCAACAATCATTTTTGAATATTTTCTGTTTTCAGCCTCAAGCTTGTTAATATGGAGCTTTTCCTTGTGAACTCTCTGGGCGCGCCCTAGAGATTGAACTAGCAGTTGGGCAGAATCTTTGATCATGGATTGGGCTTCGTCTTCAGCATTCATGTTTTGACACAAGTCAGTATCTTTTTCTTTAACAAAAGAGGCGGCAGCTGGACCAATTAAGGTCTCCATGATAAGTGGATTTTATATCCACTTGGAGCATTCTAAATCGGCTTAAATTGATTGTCTTAGACTCAAGTTTCTTATAGTTTTGATGTGTTTTGCTTAGTTGTGCAGGTTTACGAGAATGTTGATTAAGGTGGATGCTTCTATAATTTTTTGGGAATTAATTGATTAAAATTCGGATTTTCTGGGAAGGCTGCGCAGCTTACACTGTTTTGGCCATATCTGGAGTTCTGTAAGTCCGTTTTCAGCGATCTTACTGCCCACGCGAAGCTTGAGAGATTTTCTACAACCTGGGATAGGAATCACGTGCAAGTAAAGTGCTGAATTAAATCGCGCGCGTATTCTTTGTGAAGCATGGCTGGGAAATTCCTGTTTTGCCCTTTTCAAGTTCTAATTATATTCCGGGCAAGTTTTAGCACCTTAATTAAATTCTAATTGTAATAGAAGATAAATTCTTGCTGGGCAAGAAAGCTAGGGCCTATAAAAACACATCTAAGCATTGTAATTTAGATCATCGCATTATTATTGTAACCAGCTGAGATCTGCAAGGGAGAAAAGGAGAGAAGGATTCAACGCTCGTGACAAGCAAGGATCTAGATCTACTTCATCTTTTGTATACGTTGGATTATAGATTTGTTTTCTCAACTCTTAATTTTTACAATATTATTACTTCTTTCTTCCATATCATGTTTTATATCATGTTTTCATCAAATTCCATGACGATGAACGGTTCAATTATGGGCTAATCGTTGTCGTGGGATCCTAGTGGATTTATCTATGTAGCTTGGTAGTTTGCATGCCTTAAAGATTTATGTGTGGTGAATACTTGATATCCTTGTATGGTTGTGCTTATTGAATTTAGGTGCGTCGCGAACATCTAATTTGTTAATCTCTTGCTAAACGAGAGTGGATCTTGAGATTTAGAACTTGCCATGCTAGCATAGGATAGGTTGGTGTTTTGACATCATGATTTGTGGCATGAATAGAGATATTATGCTACCCTATGTGATCTAAGTGGATAACTTGTGCTTCAACCTTTATGTTTTCAAATTCTATAGAGATATAGGGTCTAAACATAATAGGTGACTATTCATCTTTTATCTCTTTTGTGGATGTATGCGTAGATTGGTACTAGTATACCGAGAGGTAACTTTTACTTGTTTCGTGTTATTCGATCAGATATCATAACCATCGCATGTTTTAATTAAAGGCTGCAACTCTAAGTGAAATAGATGATGAAACTAGGATTCCATGTTTATTCTCATATAAGTAATTCGATTTTTATTCTCGTTAATTGTTTAATTCTTAGTTTTATAATTTGCAATTAGTTAATTTAGATAATCAATCTAAATTTTGTATTTTTCTTAGCAGTGGATAAAAACCATACATCGGTGCATAGGTACATTAATTGAATTGACACCATTCTAGATCTCTGTGGGAACGAACTTGATTTAATCATATATTACTTGTGACAACGTGCGCTTGCGTAAATTTTGCATAACAAGTTTTTGGCACCGCTGCCGGGGATCATCGGTGTTTTTATTTTAGTTTATGTGCTTGTCATCAGTGGTCGTTAGCGTTCACTGACTCGGATTCTTACTTAGTTTGTTTGTTTCGTGGTGTTTCAGGTACTTAAGTTTGTATGCGAACACGCTTACAAGCTCGTTTGGAAGAACTGGCGGAAGACGATCTTGTAGAGAATAAAGAGAATAAGGAAGAGGAATCTGAAACTACAGTAGCAATGGCAGATGCAGCAGCAGCTAAGGCTTTGAAGGAGTATTCTCAGCCGAAACTCAATGACATCCAGTCTAGCATTATTAGGCCAGCTATTGCAGTAAACAATTTTGAGATCAAGTCTGGCACAATTCAGATGGTGCAGAATTTAGTCCAGTTTGGGGGTGCTTCTACGGAGGATGCCAACATGCATGTTCGGGACTTTATCGAAATCTGCGACACTTTCAAGTGTAATGGTGTGACGGATGATGCTATCAGGTTGAGGCTTTTCCCATTCTCTCTGAGGGATAAGGCTAAGAGCTGGCTACACTCTTTGCCACCTGGTTCCATTACTACATGGGAAGATCTTGCTCAGAAGTTCCTTACTAAATTCTTCCCTATGGCGAAAACTGCAGCATTAAGGAACCAGTTGACTCAATTCCAACAGCAATCTGGCGAGACCTTGTGTGAGGCTTGGGAACGCTACAAGGAGATGCTACGCAAGTGTCCTCATCATGGCATGCCTGATTGGATGGTTATTAATGGGTTCTACAATGGGTTGGGAGCACAGTCTAGGCCTTTGCTAAATGCAGCATCAGGTGGAGATCTGTGGGCAAAGAGCTATGATGAGGCTTATGATCTTATAGAGATGATGGCTGCTAATGAATATCAAAATCCAACCCAAAGGCTATCTCAAGGCAAGGCAGCAGGAATTTTAGAAGTAGATACAGCTTCAATGATTACGGCTCAGTTGAAAGCTCTTGCTATGAAAGTGGATTCTCTTGCTAATTATGGGGTTCAGCAGGTGGCTAGTGTTTGTGAGTTATGTGCGGGCGCACATGAGACGAATCAGTGTGCTATATCTTCTGAATCAGCACAGTTCGTGAGTAATTTCCAGAGACCTGCTACACCAGTTCCAACCACTTATCATCCTAATAATCGGAATCATCCTAACTTAAGCTGGAGCAACAATCAAAATACTCAACAATCTTATCAGCAAGCGAAGCCGTACAATCAAGGCTATCAACAGCCTTATGCTCCAAGGGCACCATATCAACCTCCGGGATTTCAGCAGCAACAACCCTAGGCTCATGCGGGGCAATCTTATAATGAAAAATCAGATGATGTGTGGATAGCATTAAAGAACCTACAAGCTGGTCAGAAGCTCTTGGAAACTCAGATAGGACAGATTTCAAGTGCTTTATTTAGCAGACCACAAGGAACTCTTCCTAGTGATACAGAAACTAATCCAGGTAGGAGAGACAACAAAGAATAGGTGAAAGCTGTGACATTGAGATCGGGAAAGGTTACATCAGATCCTAAATCAGCCGCTAAAGAAGATGAAGAAGTGCAGAATCAGCAAGTGGAAAAATCTGCAATGCCTGAATTTGAAAAATCTGACTTAGTAGCTGATGAGCTAGATGGTGACAAAGAGAAGAGCAAGGAACCTGTTAAAGCTTCAGTGGATCAGTCTACTCAGATCTATCCTCCTCCTCCATATCCTAGAAGACTCCAGAAGCAGAATTTGGATAAAAAGTTTGCTAAGTTCCTAGAGGTGTTCAAGAAGTTGCAGATTAACATTCCTTTTGCGGAAGCTCTTGAACAGATGCCGAGCTATGCCAAGTTCATGAAGGGTATTCTTTCTCGTAAATTGAAGCTCGATGAATTAGAGACCGTTGCTCTAACGGAGGAGTGTAGTGCCGTTCTGCAACAGAAGTTGCCACCTAAGCTTAAAGATCCGGGAAGTTTGACCATCCATTGTACTATTGGCAATCTTTCTTTCAGCAAGTGTTTGTGTGATTTGGGAGCTAGCATCAATCTTATGCCCTTGTCAGTCTACATGCAACTTGGTTTACCAGAGCCAAAGCCAACTAACATCTCTTTGCAGTTGGCTGATCGATCTATCACATATCCTAGAGGCATAGTGGAGGACATTTTGGTGAAAGTTGATAAACTCATATTTCCTGCTGATTTTGTGATCTTGGATTTCAAAGAAGATAAGAAGATTCCCATAATCTTGGGAAGACCGTTCTTGGCTACAGGAAAGACTTTGATTGATGTGCAGAAAGGGGAACTCACCATGAGGGTGCAAGATCAGAATGTCACTTTTAATGTTTTCAACGAAATGAAATTCCCCTCAGATGAAGAAGAATGCTTGAAGGTGGACCTTGTTGATTTTACAGTTACTAGGGAGCTTGAGCAGTTGTTAAAGTCTGATTCGTTGGAAAAAGTTCTAGTTGGTGATTCTGATTTTGAAGAAGAAGATATAGCCGAGCGATTACAACAGTTAAATTCAGCTCCGTGGAGGAAGAGATTTGACATGCCTTTTGAATCACTTGGGTCAGCAGAGTTGAAAAATTCTGAGGGGCGTCTTAAACCATCTATTGAGGAAGCTCCTACACTTGAACTCAAACCACTTCCTGAGCACTTGAGGTATGCTTTTCTTGGTGATGCATCTACATTACCTATTATTATTGCTTCTAACTTGTCAGCTAGTGCGGAAGAAAAGCTCTTGCGAATTTTGAGGGAGTTCAAGTCAGCAATTGGTTGGACTATAGCAGATATCAAGGGAATCAGCCCTTCTTATTGCATGCACAAAATTCTGCTAGAGGAAGGAGCTAAGCCTACTGTTGAACATCAAAGACGACTTAATCCTATTATGAAAGAGGTGGTGAAGAAGGAAATTTTAAAGTGGTTAGATGCTGGTATTATCTATCCTATCTCAGACAGTTCGTGGGTGAGTCCGGTTCAATGTGTGTCAAAGAAAGGAGGCATGACTGTTGTTGCTAATGAGAAGAATGAGCTCATCCCTACTCGGACAGTCATGGGGTGGAGAGTTTGCATGGACTATCGGAAGCTCAACAAAGCCACGAGAAAAGACCACTTTCCTCTTCCATTCATTGATCAGATGTTAGACAGGTTGGCTGGTCACGAGTATTATTGTTTGCTTGATGGTTATTCTGGTTATAATCAGATTTGCATTGCTCCGGAAGATCAAGAGAAGACCACATTCACATGTCCTTTTGGCACTTTTGCTTTTCGTCGAGTTTCTTTTGGACTTTGTGGTGCTCCTGCTACTTTTCAAAGGTGTATGATGGCTATTTTCTCAGATATGATTGGCACGAATGTGGAGGTTTTTATGGATGACTTCTCAGTTTTTGGTACTTCATATGATGAGTGCTTGCATAATCTTGGCTTGGTATTGAAACATTGTGTGGAGACCAATTTGGTACTTAATTGGGAGAAGTGTCACTTTATGGTGCAAGAAGGAATTATTCTTGGGCACAAGGTATCTAGCAAGGGGCTTGAAGTGGATAGGGCTAAGGTGGAGACAATTGAAAATCTTCCTCCACCTGTTTCTGTTAAAGGAATTCGCAGTTTTCTTGGTCATGCGGGGTTCTATCGGCGATTCATTCAAGACTTCTCGAAAATCTCTAAACCTTTATGCAACCTGTTGGAGAAGGATGTTCCTTTCAAGTTTGATGATGAGTGCCTTGCAGCTTTTGAGCTTTTAAAGAAGAAGTTGACATCTACACCTGTCATTACTGCACCTAATTGGGAGGAACCGTTCGAGCTTATGTGTGATGCTAGTGACTATGCTGTTGGAGCTGTGCTTGGGCAAAGGAAGGACAAAATTTTTCATGTGGTTTACTATGCTAGTAAAACCCTTAATGATGCGCAGCTTAACTACACTACTACTGAGAAGGAGTTGCTAGCAGTGGTCTATGCTTTCGAGAAATTCAGATCTTATTTGCTTGGTACGAAGGTGATTGTGTACACGGATCATACTGCTATTCGATATCTCATGTCGAAGAAGGATTCAAAGCCTAGATTGATTCGTTGGGTGCTTCTCTTGCAAGAGTTTGATGTAGAGATCAAGGATAGGAAGGGCACGGAAAATCAGGTGGCTGATCATTTGTCACGTTTGGAGGACCACGATAAGGATTCACATGCCAAATCTCTTATTAATGAATCTTTTCCAGATGAGCAACTTTTTGGGGTGCAAGGTGAAGAGCCATGGTTTGTAGATTATGTGAACTATCTTGTTAGTAATGTCATCCCTCCGGAATTCTCTTATGCTCAAAAGAAGAAGTTTTTACATGATGTGAAGTGGTACCGTTGGGACGAGCCATTCTTGTTCAAGCTTGGTGTGGATCAGATTTTGAGAAGGTGCATTCCTTACAGTGAGACGGAAGGTATTTTGCATGATTGCCATTCTACCACATATGGAGGCCATTATGGTGGTAATAAAACAGCTCAGAAAGTACTTCAAGCGGGATTCTATTGGCCGACTCTGTTTAAGGATTCTCATAGGTTCGTGATGCATTGTGATCGATGTCATAGGGTTGGTAATATCTCTAGGAGGAATGAGATGCCTCTGAATACTATTCTTGAAATTGAGATCTTTGATGTGTGGGGAATTGATTTCATGGGGCCGTTTGTTTCGTCTTGCAATAATCAGTACATCTTGCTAGCTGTGGATTACGTTTCTAAATGGGTCGAGGTGAAAGCCTTACCGACCAATGATGCTAAAGTGGTGCTGAATTTTCTTCACAAACAGATTTTCACGCGTTTTGGAACTCCACGAGCTATAATCAGTGATGAGGGGACACACTTCTGTAATCGTCAATTTACTGCATTGATGGCGAAATATAATGTGACGCATCGTGTTGCCACTGCTTATCATCCCCAAACTAATGGTCAAGCGGAGGTTTCGAATCGTGAAATCAAAAGAATTCTTGAAAAAGTGGTGAATCCATCTCGTAAGGATTGGTCATTGAAGTTAGACGAGGCGGTTTGGGCGTACAGAACTGCTTACAAGACACCCCTAGGTATGTCTCCTTATCAGTTGGTATTTGGTAAGGCTTGTCATTTGCCGGCTGAGCTAGAACACAAGGCTTATTGGGCGTTGAAGAAATTGAATTTGGATATTTCGGCTGCGGGTGAGAAACGTCTACTTCAGTTAAATGAGCTTGAAGAATTTCGTGAACAGGCTTATGAGAATGCAAAAATGTACAAGGAGAAGGTTAAGAGGTGGCATGATAAGAAGTTGGTGCATAAGTCATTTGTGTCAGGTCAACAGGTGTTGCTTTATAATTCTCGTCTTAAACTTTTTCCGGGTAAGCTCAAATCAAAGTGGTCGGGTCCGTTTACAGTCAAGACAGTATTTCCTAATGGAGCAGTGGAGATATTTAGAGGTTCTATTGATGATTCATTCAAGGTGAATGGGCATAGACTTAAGCATTATTTTGGTGGTATGGTAAACCGTGAGAAGGTTGCCGCTGTTTTATCTCGTTCGTGATTTTTCGGAAGAACGTCAAGCTAATGACGTTAAAGAAGCGCTTTTTGGGAGGCAACCCAAAATTTTAGTAGGATTATTTTTTCTTTTTCCAAAAAAAAAAAAAAAAAAAATTTATGCAACAGCCGCCATGTCGCCAAGTGTGCGCCGTATCAACCAAAAGCTACTGGACATGGTTATGTCCGTGTACATATGTGTGTTAACACATATTTGGAAAAAAAATATAGGACAAGTTTCAACAGCTGGTGTCACGCGCCATTGCGCCAACTCCGCGACTTAGCCGATCAAACCTTCTGTCCAGCCAGTTTTGACCGAATTTTTATGTGTTTTAATACACATATTAAATAAATATTCATCTCCTAAATCAATTCCAATTCCTTTTCTAATTATTTTCTCCACCTAAAATCCTAATTCTAGTCCATATTAATTCCAAATTATTCCCAATCCATCTCTTATTTCATATTATTTTTTTTTCCCATCTATATATACACCTATAGACACACAAATTCTACCCATTCCAATTATATTTCCTACACTCAATTTCAAGGCTTCAAGATTCAAGTTTGGGGGATATTTAATTGCAAGCTTCACCTCTCCGGTTCGTATTTGGGGCATATTTTCTTCCTTTTATTTTGATATTACGAATTGTGTTCTTGCATTATTAGGGTTGTGTGTTCTTGAGTATTTGGGGGTATTTGTGAATTCGAATTTTTTGTGGATTTTGGTGAATTTTGTGAGTTGGGTATTGATTTATATGGCACCTAAGCGTAAAAGAGGTAGTACTAGTACCCGTCCAACCTCGGATGAGGATGCTAGTGGAGGTAATGGGGGGAAATTTGTGTCGGTGGAAGCTCAAAACGAGTATGATAAATTGATGGCGAGGTCGATTACTAAGGAAAGAGAGTTTTTTCCGGTCACCCATTCAGATTTGGTTTGTATGATTCGAGGACATGGTTTTCAGGGTTTGTGTAAGACGCCTTCTCCGGTTCCTTTGGGTGTTGTTAGGGAGTTTTATGCTAATGCAAAGATGGAGAAGAGTGGTATTTGTATGGTTCGAGGTAAGCAAGTGGACTATCGGGTGGATGTTATTCGTCGGTTTTTTAGACAACCTCCGAAGCCAAGGGGGGTCGTAAATTGGGTAAAGACGACTAGAGAGGATGTTGATTTGAATGCTATTGTGGCTGAGATTTGTGTACCGGGTACAGTTTGGAAGTTAAGGCCGGGCACTTTTGAGCAGGTTACTTTTCCGGCTTCTGCTATGAACAAGTTCGCACGGGCGTGGAACTCGTTTATTTGTGCTAATATTTTGCCTTCATCTCATCCGGCTGATGTGACTGTGCCGAGAGCCATTATTTTGTGGGGCATTCTTAAGGGCAAGTATATTGATGTGGCTTATTTGGTACATCAGAACATACTGCGGTTTTTGAGCAGTGGTGGACAGACCGCTATTCCGCATGTTTCTATTGTAGCGGGTTTGTGTATAGAGGCCGGAGTTATTTGGGATGCAGATGAGCCGTTGCAGATGCCGGCTAGTTCTATTGTGGATGCTACTATTGATGGGATGGTGGAATGGCCTGGCGGCATTCCACATCACCATGGTTTAGGTTATCAGGTTCATGGTCCTGGTGAGGCGGGAGTGGATGTTCCTAGGGTTGCTCGAGCAGGTCCTAGCCGTCGAGGTGTTGATATGTCAGGGTTGGATGCTCATTTTCGTGGATTGACTAAGAGGTTGGATGCTATGACTAGGAGGATGGATGCTATACATGCTAGTAACCGGGAGTATGCTGAGGATATGGCTGCAGCTTTGAGAGCTGTGGGACTTGAGGCACGGTGGCCCGTCTATGGAGCTCGTACGCCGTATCCGCCTCCTGATTCACCCGAGGAGGGTGATGATCCTGACTTGTAGGTATGTTTTCTACTATCCCTTGTATTTACTTCCATTCAATGAGGACATTGAATATTTTAAGTTTGGGGGTGGTTTGAGGGATTAGTAGTTGTTGTATTATTTGTTCATGTATGATTTCATGCTTTGCATATTATTAAATTATGCATTTATGTTCGTGTTATCTACGTTTGTTTCATATAGGACATTCTGTTTTTATATTTTCGTATATCATGTGAGTTCATAATAGTTTGCATTTGCACCCATGCTTGATAGGAATTTTGTGTTGTTGACGCTTTTGATTGAGAAGTGATATGCTTTGTTCTTGTGCACACACATACACTAGTAAGTTGAAGCTAGTAGACTTATTGAATGTTGTAAGTGATTAGAAGGACATGAATATGTGCAAGATGATTTAGTTTGCATGCTTTGAATACAAGTAGGTGCATTAGAGAGATTTTTGCTTGGGATTGAGTATGTTTTTCCACCAAGTGAGTTTTGAGCCTTATTGCATATTGCATATTTGTTGCAATTTATTCGTTTGCTTGAGTGTCCACAGATTGTTTGCATTGCTAGCAGTTGTTTGAGGTCTTTCTTGGAACGCATGACATTATTTGACGATTAAAATGATAAAGGCATTTCCGCATAACTGCATATTTTCCCATATTACCACACTATGTTTACATGATCAATTAGTTAACCCGTTGAGCTTAATCCTATTTTTTCGGCGACATACCACATTACTTGCCTAGACCTTTTTCTTGTATTGGCCTTACATTAATTTGAACCCACATTGTCAAAGGCTAGTAGAGTGCTTAAGGTAATAATAAGGTGTGCAAGGAGGGGTTTATGTTGGTCATACTTTTGGGGGAAATATTGAAAATTGGGTTTGGTTGTTTACTTGATAGTCGGCATGTGTAATAAAATTATGGGATCATTGTTATTGTTTATATTATTGTTTGTGTTCTATTTAGCTCTCGAAAAAAAAAATATGGAAAAAAAAACAAAAGAAAAAATTTGAGAAAAAAAAGGAGAAAAAAAAAATATTATGAGAGCATGTTTGTGTTTGTTGTGATCCTATTTTAGTCGACTAGTCGAGTCCTATTTTAGTCGACTAGTCGAGTGTTTGTTTTAGTAAAGATTATGTGGGGGGAAATATGGTGTTGTGAATGATGTATTATGGTACTTACTAGCTTTTGACACTTCACCTGTTTTTGGCTTCTTTGACATACCTTGTCCCTAGCACCGTTACAACCCAATTAAAGACCTTTTGATTGTCGTCATTGATGTATGTTGTGTTAAGAGTTAGATTGATACCAAATGTCAAGCATGCTTATGATTTTGTTGGAATTGAGTGATACACTTACCCTTGTTCTTGAGTGAATATTCTTTTGTGAGTGGATTGTGAGTGTTTGTTTGTTCTTGCGTATGAGATCCCGAGTGTTGTCTCAAAGATGTGCTCTTGTAGGCTTAGCATGTTTACTAACTTATTCCTACACTTGACATGGGCTTGTGAGAACTTATGCATGTTCATTGAGTAGACTATGTGAATACTTGCACTTTCGACACCAAGACATTGCGTATTTACTTTGATTCTTAAGTTGATGTGGCATGAGAGGATTTGAAGGTATGGTAGGTTAGATTAATTGCATTTTCATTTAGTTGCATTCATGCATTGCATTGCATTAGGTTAAATGGATTTTGTGGGTACATTCGCTATAGGCCCTCACGAGACCTTACTCGTCCACTAGGGCTGCCTAGGGGTTTAAAGGGCTTGTTGCATATGCCAAATGCAACCGTGATCACCTACGGAAGTGGTACTAGTTAGTTAGATAGTGTAAATGTTTATGCTTGAGGACAAGCATCGGTTTAAGTTTGGGGGTGTGATAAGTGGATTTTATATCCACTTGGAGCATTCTAAATCGGCTTAAATTGATTGTATTGGACTCAAGTTTCTTGTAGTTTTGATGTGTTTTGCTTAGTTGTGCAGGTTTACGAGAATGTTGATTAAGGTGGATGCTTCTATAATTTTTTGGGAATTAATTGATTAAAATTCGGATTTTCTGGGAAGGCTGCGCAGCTTACACTGTTTTGGCCATATCTGGAGTTCTGTAAGTCCGTTTTCAGCGATCTTACTGCCCACGCGAAGCTTGAGAGATTTTCTACAACCTGGGATAGGAATCACGTGCAAGTAAAGTGCTGAATTAAATCGCGCGCGTATTCTTTGTGAAGCATGGCTAGGAAATTCCTGTTTTGCCCTTTTCAAGTTCTAATTATATTCCGGGCAAGTTTTAGCACCTTAATTAAATTCTAATTGTAATAGAAGATAAATTCTTGCTGGGCAAGAAAGCTAGGGCCTATAAAAACACATCTAAGCATTGTAATTTAGATCATCGCATTATTATTGTAACCAGCTGAGATCTGCAAGGGAGAAAAGGAGAGAAGGATTCAACGCTCGTGACAAGCAAGGATCTAGATCTACTTCATCTTTTGTATACGTTGGATTATAGATTTGTTTTCTCAACTCTTAATTTTTACAATATTATTACTTCTTTCTTCCATATCTTGTTTTATATCATGTTTTCATCAAATCCCATGACGATGAACGGTTCAATTATGGGCTAATCGTTGTCGTGGGATCCTAGTGGATTTATCTATGTAGCTTGGTAGTTTGCATGCCTTAAAGATTTATGTGTGGTGAATACTTGATATCCTTGTATGGTTGTGCTTATTGAATTTAGGTGCGTCGCGAATATCTAATTTGTTAATCTCTTGCTAAACGAGAGTGGATCTTGAGATTTAGAACTTGCCATGCTAGCATAGGATAGGTTGGTGTTTTGACATCATGATTTGTGGCATGAATAGAGATATTATGCTACCCTATGTGATCTAAGTGGATAACTTGTGCTTCAACCTTTATGTTTTCAAATTCTATAGAGATATAGGGTCTAAACATAATAGGTGACTATTCATCTTCTATCTCTTTTGTGGATGTATGCGTAGATTGGTACTAGTATACCGAGAGGTAACTTTTACTTGTTTCGTGTTATTCGATCAGATATCATAACCATCGCATGTTTTAATTAAAGGCTGCAACTCTAAGTGAAATAGATTATGAAACTAGGATTCCATGTTTATTCTCATATAAGTAATTCGATTTTTATTCTCGTTAATTGTTTAATTCTTAGTTTTATAATTTGCAATTAGTTAATTTAGATAATCAATCTAAATTTTGTATTTTTCTTAGCAGTGGATAAAAACCATACATCGGTGCATAGGTACATTAATTGAATTGACACCGTTCTAGATCTCTGTGGGAACGAACTTGATTTAATCATATATTACTTGTGACAACGTGCACTTGCGTAAATTTTGCATAACACTCCACATACGAGGGCGCGCCCTCAGTTCTTCGTTTCTTGCCCTTGTCAATAATGGGTTCTTGAGTCTCAGCATTTCTCTTCAAAGGCTCTTTTGACAAAGTGACAATGTCACCAGGATCTTTCCTCTGTACAGGGCGTACCCCGGAATCGGAAGTACCGGATTGATCAGTTTTCTTCTCCTTATCATCTCTTTTCTTTGAAGCTCCAAATCCACGGGGAATTTTAGGAGCCATACCTGTACAAGAAAAAAAAAAGGGGGTTAGGCCGTGCCCTGGGTAAAAAAAAAGCATTAGATAAGTTGTAAAGTAATATTGAATTCATCCCAAGTAATGAAGGAAAAATCGTTAGGGCGCGCCCTACGTTTTAATTTGTGTACCTTCATCAGAACCAGAGTTTTCGGTTTCACTATCACTAGATAAAGATGTGGGCACGGCAACACCATTTCTAAATTTCTTAAAATTACAAATAGACCCAACCCTGTCAGACAGAATCCCAACCTTTTTAAGGTTTTTTTCTGTAATAAGGGTTTGAAGATTGAATTTTTCTGTAGCAATTTTTAGGACGGCCCTCGCTCTGGATAAGGCCGCGCCCTGAAGGGTTTTTTGAACTCTCCTATCTGTTTAAATTCAAGATTAGTAACTATTCATTTTTAAACGATAAAACAAATTCAAGTATAGGACGCGCCCTTACTTACAGGGATTGGTGTTGAATTGAAGACGGACTCTAGAGACATCCCAAACGAAGAAGAAAGGTTCCTTCCATCGTTTGATGTGGCTAATTCTTCCTTCTGAGAAGCCTTTGTTGTTATGTTGTTTATTGATTACAAGGTAATAGTAACCAACATTTGATTGTCTGATGCTAAAGAAGTAACTTACTTCGGGCATTGAAGGTGCTTCGAATCCGAGGTCGTGGTAAAGGATAAAAAGACCAAGGACAAGTTTGTAGCTATTAGGTGACAGTTGGATTGGAGCTAGGTTGTACCAATCAAGGATTTCTTTTAAATATGGGTGCAAAGGCGCGCCTACGCCAAGGGCGATCAGTCTTGGGGTCAGAACCATCCTAGGGATTCTGAAATTTCCACCATAGTTGAAAATATGAGGACGGTGGTGAGAATGTGGAATGGCCCAGAGTCCTTCTTGACCATAGTATTTCATGGCCCATTCCACTTCATCATTTGTGGCAGTGGAAGACATGTTCACGCAGGCTAGCTTACCTTGCTTTCTTCTGAGTTGTTTTTTCTCTTTTTCAGACATATCCTCATATCTTCCCCATTCAAGGTCAAGTTCTTCATCACAGATTTCCCAGTGTACAAATGGGATAGGTGAAGGGGGAGGAGATGTTGGCTCAGAATTGATCATGGGCGAGATAGAAGAAGCAGAGGGCGCGCCCTCTGTATAGTAGGTATCTGAAGAGTGCGTGTCACTGGGAGAATTGGAGCTCGGAGTATAATCATTATCAGACGGATCTGTGGATAGGGGATTTGGAGGTTTTTCAGGTATTTAAGTGCTAAGGGGGATATCATGAGGGGAATCTTCACTGAAAAAACTCATCCTGCCCTCGTTAAAATCTTTGATAAGGCGCGCCTTGTCTTCTGGAGAAATAAACGAGAAAGGAATCCTATAATGCTCAGGAGAAAAAGGGGCTGGTAGAGGAGAATGGATCCCTAAACGATCGTTAAATTCCCTAAATGGGTGAAAAGGAGGAGACACGCCCTCCAGCTGTAAAATTAAAAATAAAAGCACTAAGGGCGCGCCCAAGGGAAGAAAAATGAAGGAAAGTTTGTACTACGAATTAAACTAATTATGTGACTTGACATTATTAGTTGGACGTTCAAAATTTTTCAGAAGACATTAGGGCGCGCCCTAAGTGTAAGATGCGCCCAATGAATTAATCTAATATTCAGAAACATATTGTGTGAAGATGGTGACTACGAAATAGGATCAAGAGAAGATACATACATATATACATACATCGGAAAATGAAGAATATGGGGAGTTGAAAAGTTAAACTACCATATCAGTCAATCTATGTGGTGAATACTTGAAATAAAGACATAAGAGTGTACCTTGTGAGTTCTGGATTACGATTTGTCGAAGAAATTTGTAAAAAACGCGACGGAATTGGTCGGATTCTCGTCTGAAAAGTCGAAGTCGCCGGGGAGAGTTTTGGTGAAGAGAGAGAGAGTAAAAAGTGTAAAGTGAATATTAAGGGGGTATTTATAGAGGTTTGAAAAGTTAGTGGGGGACAGCTGTCAACCGCATAGGTCGATTGGGATTCTAAGGACGCGTCCTTTGCCAGGGCGCGCCCTAGTGAAATATTTTGAGGAGAAATTGAGAATTTTGGGTTTTATGAGAGAAATTCCATATATCATCTTTGATTTCATATGGAATTGGGGGGTAGTTGTTATAGCCAAAATTCGGTTCGGGTATTTTCAAGATGGATTCGGGTTAAATACGGGTTCAATTTGGGGAATTTTAGGATTAATTAGGGTTTTGGCAGAAAAGGGAGAAGTCAGGCCGCGCCCTCTCTTTTTCTACAAAGAGGGCGCGCCCTAAATATAAAACATGGTGACAAATTGATTCAAGGTGATTTTCTGAGAAGACATTGAAGAAATCTTTTCTAGGATTCCATTCAAGATGGGATTCTATTCAAGCTGGAATTCTAGAAGTTGAAGAATTCCCTCCTGTCATATCTCAGGAGGGGGATGTCCGTCGTAGAAGGCCTCCAGGGGTTTGCCTGGATATAAGGACCCTTCTTAGACACTAAGGGCGCACCCTAAGGTGGAAAGATGGGGACTTTTTGGTGTGTGCTTTGGGAGCTCTGTTCCTGTAGCCAATGGGCGCGTCCTCATTGGGGAACTTTGGAGTAATCCTGCACTTTGTACCCAAAAGCTCTGGATCACCTGTCCTGCTATCTGGTGGGTGCTTCTCATTCGGGGGACAGGGATTCATTCTGCACTTGGGGTAAACCACGGCTATACCTGCATCCTTGAAATCAAGAAATAGCTGGTAGCGGATAGGACTAGTCCTCGACGGGGGAAGTTTCCTTATCCGTGAAGTCTTGAGATCCTGGATGAGCCTTGGGCCTTTGTGGTTAGGCCTCATAGTAGAACATTCCGGAAGCTGGTCCGTTATCCAAGCCCATTTGGGTTTCTTGCTCTCCAAGAACTACGTATGGCTTGATCCCCTATAAATACCGGGGTACGTAGGCCGATTGAGGGGTTGGAAGTCGAGAGCTCTGAATAGCCGCCACTAACCCTATCAATCTCAGCCACCAATCACAAACAGCCACCACCACTCTTTTCGGCAAAGAACCACCGCTGTAGATCTTGTTTCCGGTGAAGTACCTCGAAATTTGTTGTTACCAAATTCCTCCGTCAACAATACCCAAAATAGAGTTAAAATAGAATTTCTGCAAAATACGTTTCCTAAACTGATTCTGTTTTTAAGGAAAATTCGTAGCTGACTTTTCTTCAGTATTTCTGGACCGTTCCAGTAGTAGTTGGACATCTGGACCACTTTAGAATGATAGAGAATCTCGTTAGCTTCGCGTGAACTGGTTACGGGCCTCAAACGGAGTTGTAGAACTCAAGATATGGCCCAAACAGTAAATCAGGATTTTTAGGACAAAATTTCAGAATTTCCAGAAGGGTTCTCGCGCTGCAGCGCCCTTTCCAGGCCTCATCACGCCATGTTCTCTGTCCAAGATTGTAGAAAATCTCCCAAGCTTCGCGTGGGCAGTAAGATCGCTGAAAACGGACTTATAGAACTCCAGATATGGCCAAAACAGTGTAGAATGCGCAACCTACCCAGAAAATCCGAATTTTACACAAATTGCTCCTTTTTCCTCCGTTTCTTTTGCATTAGCTAACATCTTCAATACCATGACACATGTAACTCCTTGGTAGCATAACACAAGTGTCCAATCTTCATTCCAATGCTTAATTCCACTCTAATATCGATTAGAAACACCAACACTAACCGATAGCTACAACCCTGCACAACTACACAAAACACATAAAAAATACAACAAACTTGAGACAAAGTCAATCAATTTAAGCCGATATGGAACGCTCCAAGTGGATATAAAATCCACTTATCACACCCCCAAACTTAAACTGATGCTTGTCCTCAAGCATAAACAACTAAACACTAACTAATTAGTACCACTTCCGTAGGTGATCACGGTTGCATTTGGCATATGCAACAAGCCCTTTAAACCCCTAGGCAGCCCTAGTGGACGAGTAAGGTCTCGTGAGGGCCTATAGTGAATGTACCCACAAAATCCAATGCAATGCAATGCATGAATGCAACTAAATGAAAATGCAATTAATCTAGTACTAATATCCTACAATACCTTCAAATCCTCTCATGCCATATCAACTTAAGAATCAAAGTAAATACGCAATGTCTTGGTGTCGAAAGTGCAAGTATTCACATAGTCTACTCAATGAACATGCATAAGTTCTCACAAGTCCATGTCAAGTGTAAGAATAAGTTAGTAACCATGCTAAGCCTACAAGAGTACATCTTTGAGACAAAGCTCGGGATCTCATACGCAAAAACAAGCAAACACTCAAAATCCACTCACAAAAGAATATTCACTCAAGAACAAGGGTAAGTGTATCACTCAATTCCAACAAAATCATAAGCATGCTTGACATTTGGTATCAATCTAACTCTTAACACAACATACATCAATGACGATAATCAAAAGGTCTTTATTTGGGTTGTAACGGGGCTAGGGACAAGGTATGTCAAATAAGCCAAAACAGGTGAAGTGTCAAAAGCTAGTAAGTACCATAATAAATCATAAACAACACCCTATTTCCCCCACATAATCTATTATTCTTCCAACAAAAACACTCGACAAGTCGACTTAAATAGGATCACCACAAACACAAATGCTCTCATAATATATATTTTTCTCTTCAGTTTTTTTTTTCTTTCTTTTTTTTTCTTTTTCTTTTTTTTTTCTTTTTTTTTTCCTTCGAGAGCTAAATATAACACAAACAATAATATAAACAATAACAATGATCCCACAATTTTATTACACATTCCGACTACCAAGTAAACAAACACAATTTTCAATATTTCCCCCGAAAGTATGACCAACAATAAACCCCTCCTTGCACACCTTATTACTCCCTTAAGCACTCTACTAGCCTTTGACAATGTGGGTTCAAATTAATGTAAGGCCAATTCAAGAAAGGTCTAGGCAAGTAATGTGGTATGTCACCGAAAAAATAGGATTAAGCTCAACGGGTTAACTAATTGATCATGTAAATATGGTGTGGTAATATGGGAAAATATGTGGTTAATCCTAATTGCCTTTATCATTTTAATCGTTAATTAATGTCATGCGTTTCAAGAAAGACCTCAAACAACTTCTAGCAATGCAAACAATTCGTGGACACTTAAGCAAACGAATAAATTTCAAATATGCAATAAGGCTCAAAAACTCACTTGGTGGAAAAACATACTCAATCCCAAGCAAAAATCTCTCTAATGCACCGACTTGTATTCAAAGCATGCAAACTAAATCATCTTGCACATATTCATGTTCTTCTAATCACTTACAACATTCAATAAGTCTACTAGCTTCAACTTACTAGTGTATGTGTGTGCACAAGAACAAAGCATATCACTTCTCAATCAAAAGCATCAACAACACAAAATTCCTATCAAGCATGGGTGCAAATGCAAACTACTATGGACTCACATGATATATGAACATAAAAACAGAATGTCTTATATGAAACAAATGTAAATAACACGAACAAACATGCATGAATTACTACTAACATGCAAAATATGATTCCTACATGAACACATAATACAACAACAACTACTAATCCCCAAACCACCCCCAAACTTAAAATATTCAATGTCCGCATTGAATTGAAGGTAATACAAGGGATAGCAGGAAACATACCTAAATAAAAATGCCGAAAAGCGTGGGTTGCCTCCCATGAAGCGCTTATTTAACGTCAATAGCTTGACGTTACTTCCAAGCCTCCATTATGGATGATAATAGTTTGCCTGGTCCTCTCTTCGTGATACTTCATCGTCATCATGGCGGCACACTTTCTGCCCTTTCTCCCCGCTTGGCCTATTCGTGTAACAACTATGTCCTATTCCAATGCCTTCATCCGTTGTCCCAAAATCTGTCAATTTGTAGAACAACACACATTCACGGGCTTCGCTTGAAAATAATGGAGGAGGGTAAATGTAAGTTGCTGAAGACTTTGGTTCCTCAAAGAGAACTTCTTCCATTGGCTCTAATGCGCTACCTCCATCTTTATACTCTGAGACAAGTAGAAGACCTGCATCTTTCCCATGGTCATCAGCCTCTTGGTACGCACATACCAATTCTTGAAACTTGCGCAGCTCAACAGTGTCTGTCCCAAATAGTGCCCTTTCCAAATCATCCACCATCCTAACATGATCAAATTCCTCACATGGCTTGTTAACGCTCACCTCACCTTGGAATTTGTCTTCCTCAATTATGCATGCAGTACCTTGCTCCAAGTCACCGTTATTCTCTGGTGTTGCCTCTGGTATGAATTGTTGATTCTCTTGTTCCAAGGTACTCAAAACTTGAGCAACAAATGTCCCCATAGATTTGATAGACTTCTCATGACTCTCTACAAGCATCCTAAACTCCTTCCTAATCTCCTTCAAATCATCAACCTCATCTGACTGAAAAGTAGGAATAGGTTGCTGATGTTGAAACTCTTCACTACCAAAGACATATGACATATCTGGAACATCTTGCCGGTACTGTTGAGGATGGTATGAAAATATGGTTGCTCCTCATAATTGACATATGGATCAACTCCTTCGTAGTAACAATATTGTGAGGGATCATGAATGCCCAAACACTGCTCATATGGCTGAGGCTGTTGAATACCACCTTGGTTGCTCCAACACTGATACGTCTCATGTGCGCCCGCACATAGCTCACAAACACTAGCCACCTGCCGAACTCCATAGTAAGTTAGAAAATCCATCTTCAACGCCCACACTCTCTGACAAGTACCTAAAATACCAACGAACTATACAAGAATAGATGAGGAAAAGAAATCCGAGTCAGTGAACGCTAACGACCACTATTGACAAGCACATAAACCAAAAATAAAACACCGATGATCCCCAGCAGCGGCGCCAAAAACTTGTTAACACAAAATCACGCAAGCGTACGTGGTCACAAGTAATACAGATAGAAGTCAAGTTCGTTCCCACAGAGATCTGGTTATGGTTTTAATTCAGTATTGTACCTAGGCAACAATGTATGGTTATTATGCACTGCTAAGACAATTAACAATAATGGGTTTTATAAACTAAATTAACTAAGAAAAAGCAAATTAACAAACTAAGAATTAACTAACTAACAAGAATTTAAATCAAATTACTTCTGCAAGATAAACCATGGAATCCTAACTTCATTAAATACTTTGCTTAGATCTAACGCCTTTAATCACTATATGCAATGGTTATGATATCTGATCGGATAACACGAAACAAGTATACGCTACTTCTCAGTATACGAATACCAAACTAAATATACATCCACAAAAGAGATAGAAGATGAATAGACACCAATTATGCTTAGACCCTATATCTCTATAGAATTTGAAAACATAACGGTTGAAGAACAAGTTATCCACATTGTTCATATAGGGCAGCATAATATCTCTATTTACGCCACAAATCATGATGTTAAAACATCAACCTATCCTATGCTAGCATGACAAGTTCTAAATCTCAAGATCCACTCTCGTTTCACAAGAGATTAACAAATTAGATGTTCATGATGCATCTATCAAGTAAGCATAACCATACGAGGATATCAGATATACATCGCACATAGATCTTTAAAGCAATCAAGATACTAAAGCTCCATAAATAAATCCGTTAGAATCCCAGGACAGCGATTAGTTCATAATTGAACCTCTCGTCATCATGGGATCTGATGAAACCATGATAAAAACAAAGTATGAAAAGATACAAATAAATCTAAGTAATTGATATGTAATGGTTCTACTCCTAATGATACAAATTACAGAGGTTGGATGTGTTTATATAGGCTCTATAATTCTTGCCCAGCAAGAAAATACCCAAAATAGAGTTAAAATAGAATTTCTGCAAAATATGTTTCCTAAACTGATTCTGTTTTTAAGGAAAATTCGTAGCTGACTTTTCTTCAGTATTTCTGGATCGTTCCAGTAGTAATTGGACATCTGGACCACTTTAGAATGATAGAGAATCTCGTTAGATTCGCGTGGACTGCTTACGGGCCTCAAACGGAGTTGTACAACTCAAGATATGGCCCAAACAGTAAATCAGGATTTTTAGGACAAAATTTCAGAATTTCCAGAAGGTTTCTCGCGCTTCAGCGACCTTCCCAGGCCGTATCACGCCATGCTTTCTGTCCAAGATTGTAGAAAATCTCCCAAGCTTCGCGTGGGCAGTAAGATCGCTGAAAACGGACTTATATAACTCCAGATATGGCCAAAACAGTGTAGACTGCGCAACCTACCCAGAAAATCCGAATTTTACACAAATTGCTCCTTTTTCCTCCGTTTCTTTTGCATTAGCTAACATCTTCAATACCATGACACATGTAACTCCTTGGTAGCATAACACAAGTGTCCAATCTTCATTCCAATGCTTAATTCCACTCTAATATCAATTAGAAACACCAACACTAACCGATAGCTACAACCCTGCACAACTACACAAAACACATCAAAAATACAACAAACTTGAGACAAAGTCAATCAATTTTAGCCGATATGGAACGCTCCAAGTCGATATAAAATCCACTTATCAAGTGTACATACCAGCTCCCCAAACATAATACATTGTAGGCTGATGACTTTGAAGAAAGTTGAATAACATGATTTTTCCAAGTTACCTGTTAATGGCTATAAAAATTAGACAAACATATTACAAAAACAAATATAATGACAAAGTTTTAGTGACAAAGAAATATACCAATGTTTGAATCGACCGCCGATACAGTTTTGCGATCAAAAACACAAACTTTGAACTTGAATGATGTATCAGTTTTATATAGTGCAAGAATGTCACCAGGCTGAATTGACACTGCGCACACAAAATCATACCATTTGTTTCCAAAAGAAGCTTCACCATTCAACCAATTCAGCTTGATTTTCCATTGATGATGATCGAAGCCCAAACTTATAAATGAAACTGAATCTGACAAACCAAATTTGTACCAAGCATACTTAGAAAGCACGTGCAAACAATGAATACACATAAATTTACATGTAAGAAAACATATATCACATCAATAAAATTGGGCTTTATGCAAGTGTCTGCCTCATACAAAGTTAAATTCACTAAAAAAAATCTATTATATACCTTATTATTTGTACTGTGCTCAAGATGTTGCTTCTCAATAAGTAAGTTGTACAAGCCTTCAAAGTTGTTATATGCATTACAATCAAAAGCAGTGGAAAGTTTGTCTTTCTCCAGAGTGGTACAAACTCTGTCCAAGTCTGAAACTTGGTGATTACTTGGATAATTCATCTCAACAGCAAATGGTGTGAAAAATCTTATGTTAAAGTAAGATCCTTCTTCAACATAGTGCATCAAAACACAATGATATGGTTTCAACGGGTAATAAAACATCATTTGATGCAAACCTTCAATATACAGGGATCCACACTTGTATTTTGCCTCCCAAACATCACCGGATTTAACATGCAGTTATAATTTTTCAGGGAGAACATCACCATATTCACAAAAAAGGCGCAGCAAGACCCTTACAATAAAAACAAGTATTTCACTACCCAAATCAATCAAAAATACAGAAGAACATAAACATCAAACATGAAGTAACTTACCAAACGCCCTTTCTTATAATCAAAGCATGAAATCTTACATATCATGGTAATCTCACTTTCTCCTAAATCCATAACTACATAGGGCATAAAAGAACAAAAGAAATCACTCTCATACATGTCAAATTAAGATTTTAACCATATATTTGAAGCAAGAAACCAATATGATAACATTCAAGGACAGAAGAGGAATATTCAATTTCAGTAACAAATTACCTGCAGTAAAGTAAAGCTCCACTGGTTTGTAGTCGAATTGTACTTCGGCAGAGAAGAGAGAAGGGGATGATAAGTAATTACACTTTAATTTAGACTCTAAGAGCAACTCCAATAACGTTACCTAAAATAGTTTTTTAAAATATATTAAAATAATGATTCTCTAAAATATAAGGAAGCAAAAAATTATTTTACTCCAATGATGTTACCTATATTTATTCCCTATACTTTAAATATAATATTTAAAGAATATTTTAGATATATATCTTACATATTTTTATTATGTAGCATGGTTGGAGATGATACAACCTAAATTACTTACCTATATTAATGATGTGGCATGTTAGGGGTTGGTAATGAATCCCCAAATGTAGGGAACCATTTTCTCTCACCTAAAAATTTTAGGTAAGGATGATTGTGGTTGGAGTTTGTTTTTTGGAAAAAATCCCTAAATACATTCGGGTGGCAAAAATATTGGTAAGGGATATGATGGGTTGGAGATGCTCTAATATGATACATAGAGTTAGTGTTCTATACACTTTCTAATAAATAAATATTATATTTACTAGTTTATAACCCGTGCGATGCACAGATTTTTTTTGATATGTAACAAATTTTATTTTATGTTATAAATATATTTTTATATTATCATTATTTAAAATATTTTATTTTAATTTTAATATTAATAATTTAATATAAATTTAATTAATGATGTGCATGGTTTAAAACTTATATTATAAAATTTTAAAATAAATATGGCGTTGATAGGATTCGAACCTTGAATATAATATATTTAATCATTAGATCTAACAATTTTGATTTTTTACTAAAAATCTAATGGTCATTATTCGTAGTATACAGATTTTTATTATATTTTGTTAATGATTAGAAAATATGATTTGAAATTTTTTGGTATATATTAATTATTGCTAGATATGACATGATTAGAAGATATGATATGATTGATATTTTTAGGTGTTTATAAAAGGTAATATCTTCAACTAAAAGTAAATGTGAAAAACACAATCGACTAATTACCGTAATTATATTATGTTATTATTTATTTTAGGTGTTTTAATAGTATAGATATTGTATATATTTTTCTTTATAATAAAGGTTAAATAAGTAAATTCACGATATACTAAGAAAAATATACCAAAAAATAAGTTTCAAAATTTTTAATGTTTCGACTAATGTTTTCTTATTATAAACAGTGTATACATATTTTTAATATATTAATTAATAATTGAAAAATATGATATTATATTAATCTATACATATACACAACATCTTTATATGCACCACTCTATGCATATATGTAATCAAAACCAACAAAAACCCACTCGAAATCAGACTTTTAATATATTAATGATTATAAGATTAGTTTTAAATTAAAAGGGTAACGTGTTTTAATTTGGAAGAAAATATTAATGATTGTAAGATATGATACGATTGATGTTTTTAGGAGTTAATAAAAGGTAATATCTTCAATTAAAAGTAAATGCGAAAAAAGGCAATTAACTACTTACCATTAATTTATATTATGTTATTATTTATTTTAGAAGTTTTAATAGTATAGATATCATATATATATTTTTTATAATGAAGGGTAAATAAGTAAATTCACTTAGTACCAAAAAACAGGTACCAAAACTTTCAATGTTTCGGAATTTATATAATAGTATAGATTACTACGTAACTCCCAACCAACTAATATTCAAATTTTATCAAAAAAGATCTTTTACTTCCAATTCTTTTATATTACAATCACAGTTTTTATTAATTAATCCAATATTAAATTATTTAAATTTTATAATTATTAGTTTATTGAACTATTATTTTCTATAAAATAAATAATAAAAATATTACAAGAAAATATTTAATTTAATAATTATATAAAAGTTATGTTTTGAAAAAATTATAATATACATATTTTAAAATCGAGGTATAGCCTAAGACGATTCCGAGAAATATTAAATATATTAATTTGAAGTCATATATAACGAACATGTACTATTTAATACAACTTTTTCTATAGCAAACCTATAGTTAAGTTTATATATAAACATATATAAGCATATCCACATATTCGGTGAATGTCATTATTTATAATTCATTATGTTTAAAATTCATTATAAACACATCTATAGAAAAACAAATAATGATATGTGTTTCCTCATAACTTTAAAAAATATTATTAAGTATGATTAAATATTATTTAAAATAATTGTTTATTAAGTATGATTAACTATTATATAAAATAATTGTTTATTAGTTAGAGTTAGTTTTTATTAATATCGTATTTATTAATGTAACTTCCAACAAATTAGACAAATATGAGGATGAATACTTCAATAAAAGATAATTACATAAAAATTAAGTTATAAATTTAAAAATGTATTATAGTAAAATATCAAAAATTAAATATATTATAAAATAATAATTTCTATAAATTAATAGAAAAAAGTCGATCTGGATATAATAAATTTACAGTAAATATTACCTCAAAAATTAATTTCTTATTAACTATTGGGAGAATTACCAAAATGGACCATATCCAAGGAGTAAGGCCCTCCCTACTCCACAGACATGTTAAATCGCGTAGCGTATTCATTTTTTTTAAAAAAACACCTGTTGCGCTAATTCGTCTACCGCACAAGGGGTGATGCGATTTTTCGTCTACCGTATTACCTCCTGGTGCGGCACACAAAATACCGCATCATCCCTTATACGGTAGACGAATTAGCGCATTAGGCAGATGCGGCAAACGGTTTGCCGTATTCATGGGGTATTTTGGGCCGTTTTTCTGGAATGGGGTAAGGAGGGCCATTGCATTTGAAAATGGGGCATTTTGGCCATCACCCTTAACTGTTCGAGATTATTAATTTATCGAAAATTAATTTATTTTTTATTAATTACACCAAATTATTACAGTCATTAGATTATTAGATTATTATGGTCACTACATGCAATTTTTAAAAAAATATAAAATAAAATTATTTTCACATTTCAAATTTATAATGTATCGAGCTTTTACTATTATCACATTATTACAACATTATCGGATTATTATAGTCACTACAAATTTTCTTTTTTTTAAACACCGGGTAAAATTATTTTCACAATTCAAATTTATATATATTAGAAGTTTTAAGAAATTTTAATTGATCTTATAAAAATTAATGGTAAATTTTTTCACAATCAAAAAAATTATTTAAAAAAATTATTTAAAAAATTCAATAATTCAAATCCAAGCGTAACGGGCAACAGTACTAGTAAAAATAAAAACACTACCCGTCGGATAAAGCAGAGTTAGAACTCATAGCCAACACTGAAGAAAGTTGTCAAATGTTTTGGCCTGCAATAAAACCAAATTGAAGGAAAGAAAGAAATTTATAAAAAAAAAAAAGAAAAAAAGAAGGGTAATGGAATGCAGCAAAAAAAAACATGTTCGAGTCGCAGGCATAAGAAAAATAGTTGATTGATAATTGTAATTAGAAGTATATAAATTATATACTTCCTTTATTTTCATTAATTAATGTTTTTTTCCCACGCATTTTTAAGAATCTTCCCTGCATTGTTAAAATGAATACTTCTCGAATAATTGGTACTTACTCTTGAGAAATTTTATGTTTAGTACTCGCAACAATCTTGTGTTATTACTATTCTTTTTTTTGTCAGACAACAATCATTTGTGTTATGTTTGGTCACATAAGTGTGACTTTGCATGGTTAAATTTGCATGATTAACTAGCAAAAGCATTGAGATATCATTGGTTAAAATTTGCAAGATATATGTTGTGCATATCATTTTCATTAACCATGCATATTGCATGTAGAAGTTCTATATAAGGTGAACTGACTATACTGTCATTATCACAAACTTTGATTAATATAGATTAGTAAAATGGAAGATATTACAGTTACATGCAAGGATGGGAAAATCAAAGTTAAAAGAGATGTTGCTTGTGAGTCTTTAGTGCTCAAGGAAGCTATACATAGGGGAGAAGTTGATATCACTATTAATTTTAGTACTGATGATATTACTTTGAAAGCAATGAGATTTTGTGAGATGAAGTTCGAAGATGAAAAAGAATATAATTTGTACCAATTCATCAAGGAAAACAAACTCATCCAACTCATGAATGTAGGTATTTTCTACATCTTATTTTTTTTTAATTATTTTCTTTTGATGATTATTTTTTTTATTAATATAGGTTGCCGCTAACCTCGAAATTGAGGAACTTATTCGCATGACTACTATCGGTTTTGATGGTGCAATTTTCAACAAGAATCCAACGAAGGAAAGGAATTAACCAAAACAGTTGAAGCAATCAAAGAAATGGTGAAAAAAATGGTGTGAGTATAAGTCTGCTATATTGTTATCAGTTGGCCCTTCTACTATAATTTGAAGGGTTGTAATGCATTTATCTAGTAATATATGGCCCTTCTACTCATGTCATGTAAGAACCTTGCCTGCATTGTTAAAATGAATACTTCTCGAATAATTGGTACTTACTCTTGAGAAATTTTATGTTTAGTACTCGCAACAATCTTGTATTTTATTATTCTTTTTTTTGTCAGACAACAATCATTTGTGTTATGTTTGGTCACATAGGTGTGACTTTGCATGGTTAAATTTGCATGATTAATTAGCAAAAGCATTGAGATATCATTGGTTAAAATTTGCAAGATATATGTTGTGCATATTATTTTCATTAACCATGCATATTGCATGTAGAAGTTCTATATAAGGTGAACTGACTATACTGTCATTATCACAAACTTTGATTAATATAGATTAGTAAATATGGAAGATATTACACTTACATGCAAGGATGAGAAAATCAAAGTTAAAAGAGATGTTGCTTGTGAGTCTTTAGTGCTCAAGGAAGCTATACATAGGGGAGAAGTTGATATCACTGTTAATTTTAGTACTGATGATATTACTTTGAAAGCAATGAGATTTTGTGAGATGAAGTTGGAAGATGAAAAAGAATATAATTTGTACCAATTCATCAAGGAAAACAAACTCATCCAACTCATGAATGTAGGTATTTTCTACATTTTTTTTTTAATTGTTTTCTTTTGATGATTATTTTTTTTATTAATATAGGTTGCCGCTAACCTCGAAATTGAGGAACTTATTCGCATGACTGCTATCGATTTGATGGTGCAGTTTTCAACAAGAATCCAACGAAGGAAAGGAATTAACCAAAACAGTTGAAGCAATCAAAGAAATGGTGAAAAAAATGGTGCGAGTATAAGTCTGCTATATTGTTATCAGTTGGCCCTTCTACTATAATTTGAAGGGTTGTAATGCATTTATCTAGTAATATATGGCCCTTCTACTCATGTCATGTAAGAACCTTGCCTGCATTGTTAAAATGAATACTTCTCGAATAATTGGTACTTACTCTTGAGAAATTTTATGTTTAGTACTCGCAACAATCTTGTGTTTTATTATTCTTTTTTTTGTCAGGCAACAATCATTTGTGTTATGTTTGGTCACATAGGTGTGACTTTGCATGGTTAAATTTGCATGATTAATTAGCAAAAGCATTGAGATATCATTGGTTAAAATTTGCAAGATATATGTTGTGCATATTATTTTCATTAACCATGCATATTGCATGTAGAAGTTCTATATAAGGTGAACTGACTATACTGTCATTATCACAAACTTTGATTAATATAGATTAGTAAATATGGAAGATATTACACTTACATGCAAGGATGAGAAAATCAAAGTTAAAAGAGATGTTGCTTGTGAGTCTTTAGTGCTCAAGGAAGCTATACATAGGGGAGAAGTTGATATCACTGTTAATTTTAGTACTGATGATATTACTTTGAAAGCAATGAGATTTTGTGAGATGAAGTTGGAAGATGAAAAAGAATATAATTTGTACCAATTCATCAAGGAAAACAAACTCATCCAACTCATGAATGTAGGTATTTTCTACATTTTTTTTTTAATTGTTTTCTTTTGATGATTATTTTTTTTTATTAATATAGGTTGCCGCTAACCTCGAAATTGAGGAACTTATTCGCATGACTGCTATCGATTTGATGGTGCAGTTTTCAACAAGAATCCAACGAAGGAAAGGAATTAACCAAAACAGTTGAAGCAATCAAAGAAATGGTGAAAAAAATGGTGCGAGTATAAGTCTGCTATATTGTTATCAGTTGGCCCTTCTACTATAATTTGAAGGGTTGTAATGCATTTATCTAGTAATATATGGCCCTTCTACTCATGTCATGGAAATAAGCCTCCAGAGCATTCATTTTGTCTTTGGTTTCTTCCATAACTATATCTTGCAATGCCATTTCAAATTCCGATCCGCAGGTGGCATTCCACCATAAATTAGCTCTCTCACTGAGTCAGTGGTATGTTGGTCTTTTTCACCACCTTCTTTGGAACCTCAACCTATATTGAATTGAAATACATTAATCCCATTGAACAGACGTGCTGTCTCATATTCAAATGAGAGATTTTCTTTTTCTTTTTTTTTAAATGACATGTAATGTTAGATTAGAAGACAAATAGCAAGGGTAGCTAAAAGAATTACGTAACAATAGAGAAAGAGATGAGTCGAAAGAGAACAAAAAAGATCGCATTTAAGTAAAACACCCAATCTGACAAAAAAAACAATAACAATAGTGAGATAACACAAATGTAACATCAATCATAGACTAACCACTACACCATATATTGCATATTGCAACGACAGGAAAACATTGCCTTAAGGCCTATATTCGTTGCAGTAGAATCTATGGCAACAAATTTGCAAAATTTGAGCGTTGCATCCGGTTGCCTTGCAATAGGTCGATTTAGAAACGTTTTTGATACCATACAGCAACATAATTAAATCATTGCAATAAATTTCAGTAGCAACGTTTTAGACTCTATAGCAACAATTAAAAACTATTGCAGTAGCATAAGAAGGTAGTTATTTGACACTTAAAGGCAACATTTTTCTGATCAGTTGCAATGATTTTTTATAGATTAATGCAACATATTTTGACCCTATTGTAACATTTTTTTTCAAAAAAAATATTAGTAGGGTCATGCTGAAAATACATTAAACCAGGTCATTTATAGCCACAATCCAAGCATCATCAATATTTCATAAACCAGGGCAACTTAATGCCAAATATTCAACTACATATATTTGTTCTAAGTCAAAAAAAGTTACAATTCTTATACATCAAATTTTTCTCAACAATTTTTACATGGGAGAACCAAAATAAAGTTAAAAACTACATATGCCGATTGCTTTTTCCATATATTTGTGCATGGCTTTGTGGGTTATCCTAACAGCACTGTTTGTAGTATTTGCATGCTGACCACCTGAACCACCAGATCTATATGTATCAATTCTTAAGTCTTCATTCTTCAAATGTACATCTACCTGCAAGGAGATAGAATAGGGTCAAATAGTCTTCTTGAAGTAACACTACTGTCCCATACAAAAGCAATAAAAACAAAGAGTGGCTAAGACACAATTCTTGAAGATGCGATCTTTTACAGGAGTATTTCATTTCAAAAAGAAATGAGTAAAGTTCTATAATATTACTATGGGAGTATAATATATTTATATGCATGAAGCAACCTCATCTGCCTGAGGGAGGATAGCAATTGAAACTGCGCTGGTGTGATGTGTGAACACGTCCAGATTTTTCTGTCACTGGAACTCGCTGCAAGATTACAAATGCAAAGTTTTTATCTAAACACATATATATAATCTGCAGTTTGAGATGCAGATAAGTAATAAGTTGGAGAAGGGAGGGACAAAACAACAAAGAAGTTCGAAGTAGGGGGCAACAAACCTGCACTCTTTTATTTATATACATCTACATAGCTTCAATTTAAGTAAATGTGATATATAACATATTACGATTCATCTTGTCATACAGTTATTTCAGAAAAATTATGATATCAAGTATAAGCATCATGTCCCCTGTCCAGGCTTCAAAATATATCCACTCTGTATCAGTTCAATTCCAATTTTAAATTTGTTTTTTTTGTTAAATAATTTAAATTTGTTATTGTCTCGTATAATTTTAGCAACAAATGGATATAAAGTAATTGATAACATATAGTAGACAACTAAGAAAATTTTAGCACCAGACGTTAGTAAGCCAATAAACTATTACTATACGACCATGATTATAAACTTAAAACTACACATGTTCTCTTTTAGAATTTACAAGGTTTGACCTGTTATCCAAACTTGGATGCAAATCTACATAATCAGTTTACTGATAAATTATCTGTTTTAGCACACAATTGAGCTGTCTAACTAAATCACCCAAAAGTAAGATTTTCAGAATATCTAAAACTAGTACCAACAGCCAACAGGTTCCTGTCGGATATTAACATGACTACGTCTGAACATAGAAGTCTCACCTGAGCACAGACAAAAATTTCGCACATAGTATGGCAATGCCTCTGATCAGATCAGAAGGAGCATGGGCCTTACCAAGGGTGAAATGGATTTTGGTATTGCTTAGGCACAACGATTAAAGTAAACGTATCGAGAAATTACTAGTATAACTGAATTAAAAGTGACATGTACAACTTACCGAACCATGGTCTTTTCCCACAGAACTAGATGGTGACTGTTTGCACCAGTCGGAGAAGCCAACTGTGGTAAACTACCAGAATGCCGCATGCGTGGTACCTGAGGGACTCTTGCAGAACTGTTAAGTTCCTGATGCAATAATAATGCAAGCTGCAAAAGATGAACTCTTTTAAGGGGAAACACATTAGAAGCTCTGATTTTTGGTTCACTTGAGTGATACTGAACTTTTTATTTGGACATTTAAGGGGAAACAACTAACAGCTAATTTCAAATAATTGGTACCTTTATCTCTGACAAGCTCACTTTTGCCAAGCTTAACTGTTCTGAGATGAATTCCTCGATAATAATCACCACTGCCTTGGAAGTGGAGACAGGACATCTTGCCAAAGCTGAGAAACTATCACCAGAGTATTTCAGCAGATCCAAGAGCAGCTGAAAAGGATTGCTATATAGCTCAGAAACAACTTAAGGTCTTCGAATATGGTACAAATGCCTTTTTCAAGTCTATTTAATGTTTCAGAATTAGAGACTGATGCAAGAAGAGGCTCTGAACTAGTACATATTGTTTATGCAAATACACAAAGGGAATTCTAAAGATTATTACCAGAAGTGTTTACCAATAAGCTTATTACACAATGGAAATTGTAAGATTTGATAATCAGAAGTATATATTAATAAGACAAAACAAAAGGTTGTGCAATTTAAATAGACACGCAAGTAATAATGGTATTTCAGCATTGATGAAGAACCTTGAGAACATAATTTCATAATGGAAAAAAATATTTTGGAAATTGTTAACTAATTTGTTACTCCGTACAAAACTTAATAAATGGCCAAACCAATAAATATAGATAGCAAATTTCATGTGGCAACAATCAGCTATTACTGTAAATGAATCACAATTCCTCATTGCTTCTTAAAATTAACGTATAGAAGCAAGATCTATAACTTCCTCTCAAACTTCTTTCCTCTTTTTCTTCAGTCGATTTGTTTAATTTCGATTTTAATTCTTTATCAGAAATCTTATAGTATTAGTCACTTAAGTACATGTGTTTCCCCTTCTGTATTTATAGTAATTCACAACCAAAGCTCTTAACAACAATTCATACCACTTTGATGTCACAAACACAATCCTTCTTTAAAATTTTCCGGTAAAACATACATTCACGAATCCATAAACAAAAAAGAAGAACAAGGCACTTATAAAAAGATGTTCTAAACAAAACATTAAACAAAATACTCCTAAATTGAAACATAGTTAAAAACTCCAAATTAAAACAAAAAATTATGAATCCAAACTAAAGCCCAAACATATGTAAATCAAAAAACATACATTAAATTGTAATTAACAATATAACCTCCAATTAAAACATAAAAATTAAGAACCCTAATTGAAACTCGATATAAAATTAGATTTGGGTAAAAAGAATAATGGGGAACATACCTTATTCGTGCTTTAATCGTCTTCCCTCTTGTGTTTTCTTCCACCTAAAGTATCTTCTTCAATTTAGATTTCTTCGATTTTATTTGTGAATGTGTTTTGTGTATGTTTGTGGTGACTGGTGTATGTTTGTATGTCTGTGTGTAGGTGTGTGCTATTATTGTTTTTTTCTTTTCATTTCATTAAGCCGGACAAATTTTTAAAAGGCTTCTCAATTTTTTGAGTAGCCCGCCTAAATTTTGGGCAAAAAATTGTTATGTATAGTATCGATTTCTTAAATCATTGCAATAGAATGAATGTTTTTAACTCTCTTAATTTTTTTCAATGCTATTACAATGTTTTTCGAAATCATTGCAATTTATGTGATTTGATTTCTCAATAGCAACGTTTTTTGACAAACCTTTAAAAATATGGTTGCAATAGCCAATATATGGTGTAGTGAACTATGTGGAATAAAACTAACTTATAAGCACACATCAATGCAGCAGTCCCAGAGGAAAAACAATTCATACCGTATATGTGCTGATCATTGCTGGTGCCTGAAGTTCACTAACATCAACATAGTGCACATCCACTGCAAATGTTCCAGATCTGTAAAAAGTCAGGGCCTTCACACTAGGTATTTAATTTCCCTTATGAAAAACAATGGTACTTTGTTGATGGTCTGCTCCATTCTGGGCATCTGGAGCAGCACCTTTCCATGATAAGGCAATTGTGAACTGAAAGCTCTCATTGACCTTCAAAGCGAAATCAAATAAGTAAACACACATAATACCATTAAAAGACAAAAAAAGATAGTAAACTTTAGATCAAGGGAATTCGAGTTCTATACATACACATATCAAACATAATAGAACTAACACGCAAACAGAAAAACACCATCTATTGAGGTGCATGGAAAACATGCCCATAGCATGGACAAGAAGAAATGTTTACCTGGAATTCTCTCACTTTAAAAGTGGGGCTAAGAATAGCGCATTCCAATGCACAACCTTTTGTAACACATTCACTAGCGTTCATTGTGCGCCTAGGTTCCTTATCAAAGAAATCCGTCAAAAATTTCATTATTGCAGGTACACGGGAGCCCGAACCAACAACCTCAACAGCATAAATATTATCTACAGTTAGCCCTGCCTCTGAAAGAGCTTTCTCCAGTGGCTTCTTAACTCGTACCAGTATAGGAATGCTAATTTGTTCGAACTCGTCTCTTTTGATGAAGCCTCTAACATCTTTCTCATCCATCAAGCACTCTATATTCAAAGGCGCTTCTAGATTTGCACTAAGAACCTTCTTCAATTTCTCACATTCAGCACGGAGCCTCAGGCAAGCCCTTGCATTCTAGTAAACATCAATCTTGTATTCGGTTTTAAATTTTTCAGCAAAGTGCTGAAAGAGCACTTCGTCAAAATCTCTGGCACCCAGTGATGGGTCAAACGCATGGGCTAATATTTTCAGCTGGCCTTTCTTCAAACCTACTAGCATGACTGATATCAACAAATGCAACATTCAGCTAGTCATTCTCCGGAAAATCCGTCTCATAGATACCATATGCAAGAGTGTTTCATGAATGACTCCAAGTGGGTGCAACCCCGCAATTGTTGCAGCATCTAGAATAGCACGTCTTTGAAGATCAATAAAATATATAGGAATCCCAATGCAGCAATCCACCACAGCTGCATTCAGATTCTTCTCTGCTATAATTTTCAAATCTGAAACATTTCCTTCAAGAATTTCGGAGTGCAAATAAAGGCAGAGCAGACAAAGGAACCATGAAGAGATTGTGTACATTATTCAGCAGGATTTTCTGAAGGATATAGGGCATGGGAAGGTACTGTGTCTTCATGTGATCCAACTGTGTGGTTCAAAGACATCTTTCTCTAAAAGCCTCATTTGTGCGGCCTTGATCACTTGCATATATTAGTGTGCATGTGTGTAAAATATATACTTACCTCACTATAGTTTTAGCTCTTCAACAGGCTTCTCCAATGACAATATTAATGTTGGATGATTCCTTCTCTCGCCAGACTGCTAGCACTTCATCAGTTCTGAACTGTTGTGAGAGAGTTGATTCTTCCATAGGGGTCGACAAACCATGAGCATGCAACCGCTCATTGCAGCCCACCCCATGCCACCAACAATAAGAACGTCTTTCTTGTCACAATGTGCCATTGCTCATTCTGTAATCTCCACAAGCATTGCAAACACAGTTTCCTGAAACAAAAGGCAAAAGGCGTGTCAAATTCAAATATTCTGTGATTAAGTAATACAAACTGCTTATAATATATTCTTCGGCAGTGGTTTCTATATAACTTAATATTCTGAATGAAACATCCATTCCTTTTACAGCATATGGTAGGTCTAAAAACATTTCTCCTTTCTTCGCAAGCTGTAGAGAGTCAAACCAAATATAATCAATATTATGCAAAATAACTATAGGCGCATATACACTGGCTAATTGTCACAACTTTTTAACAGTTAAAGGATAGATGTTCAGTGCACGCAAATCTCATTTTTGCATTAATGCAGTGTTCTATTTAAGCGGTAAGCAGATAGCCTTCTTACGCTTAAACAGCTTCTTAAACTGAACTTTGTGGATTATTGGTACTACATAGAATAATGCATATTATCAAGAACTAATATGCTATTAAGTAAATATTATCAATTTATTATACAAATATATCTCTTCCGGCCGGCCACCAGAAAAAATGTTAAATACCTAAAGTAATATGAAATTTTGGTAAATACTGCTGTTAACAAGACATAATAAGAAAGTTATTTACTACCATTTTCCTTCTTCCAGAGAGAGAGAGAAGAAAAAAAAAACACAAGTCAGCTAAAAACCCTAGCTTTCTTCTTATCTTACTCTCTCTCTCTCTCTCTCTCTCTCTATTCTTATCTTACTCTGCAAGTCAGCTAAAAACCCTAGCTTTCTTCTTCATTTCTGCTTTAATCTCTCCATCTATTTCTCTAATCTGCCTACATATATATCTCTCTCTAATACTGTTTCTTACTTGAATTCAGAAAAAATCACAAAAATACTATAGAAAACAAGTTAGGAACCTTGGATTCCTGACAATTGGTATCATAGCCTTGATTTTGATCGAGCTACTACTTCTATACTGTTGCTAGTTAAACCGACACTACAAGAAATCTGCAATCAGACGACACCCCTCAGACAACACCCATGGAAAAAAGTGTTGCCCGAACTCGAGCGGTTGTATTCTCAGAGAAATAGCAGTTGTGAATCTCCAGTTATGATGAAATCTTCTCAGGTCCTTTGTTTCTCAACTGTTCTTCATGGATCTGTAGTAGATAAAGATAGATCTGTTGATTGGCAGTAATTTCATTTGATTTGAGATCGTTTTTAGTTGTTATTGCTGTTGTGTTCAGTTTATGGTCAGAAAACCTCAAAAATAGTAGTAGTATACTTGTATTTGGTTGGACAGTTAATTCAGTTAAACTGGGGTTGTGGTTACTCTGTTTGAGTTTCAGTAGTTTGCTTTAAGTTTTGGAGGAGTTTGAGGGAATTGAAGATAAGTGTAGTTAAATCATGGAGACGAGGAGTGTTAAAGAATTCAGTGAAATGGTAGAAGAATTATTACAACAACAGTTCACATGTTATAAAGAAAAAGCAGATAGAAAATTTCAGGAAATTGAGGATATGTTAGGCTGCCTGCCGCTCATAAAAAGAGAGCCAAGAAGTTTGTAAATCCTTTTGCTAGTAAAGTATTGACTGTTAAGGAGACCAAGGAATCATGTTGTGAGAAGAATTAGCTTTGAGAGAGAAAACTCTATCATTGTGTATTACCAAAAGTGTTTGTTACAATCTGTACAAAACTCTATAAGCCTCAACTTGTTTATAGTGGTTACAAGCTTAGGCGGGAAAATCAGTTACAACAACTGGCTAATTAAGCTACTAACTACAGTAATTAAGCTAAACTAATTATTAATAACTTAATATTCAAGTAACACTCCCAACACCCCCCCTCAAGTTGGAGGGTCACTCCCAACTTGGAAAGGATAGTGTGAACACATCTGCAAGCTGTAATTTTGTTGGAACAAAACTCAAAGAAATTAAACCAGAACTAAGCTTCTCTCAAACAAATTGGCAATCAATGTCGATATGCTTAATAAAAATAAAATATATCACTTCCTAGGAACTTAATAAAAAAGACCAGAACCATAATTTATTCTAGGTAGTGAATTCCCAAGTTATACCAAACAAGCAGCAAGACAATAGTTTAAACTACTTGAAATTTCAATTACAAGAACATAATTGTATGAATTAAAGTAAACAACAATCCAAGGAGGAGACAATCGAGTTTGATATATAACAAGATGAGAACAATCGCTCGAAATCAAAACATAACGCTTGGCAAATGGTATTCTTCTCCAGGAGGAAGCCAAAATTCAACAATGTCAAAAGCTTTGGCAACTGCAGGGAAGAAGAAAAGATCAACATAAGTCAATTTTACAAAGAAATGTACATGTACTAGTAGTTACAACTTACATGTGCACAGAATTCTACCTGGAAAAGGATGAGGTTTCAAGATACAGCACCTGACAACTTGATTAGCTGAATAACCACATGCCACCAACTCGGCAAAAAAGAGGTCGGGAGAGGAATCACTGTATTTAGGCTTAGCAAAGAAATTGACATAAGCATGCACATCATACACCGGTTTACAGAAGGGAAAACTTACTTTAGGGGCAACAAGCTCGTAATCGGCACCCTAAAATTAGAAAATCAAACTCAACTGGATTAGTACAAACAATATACCTAGGAATAAATATAGCAGACAGAAGAATGAAATTTAAGAGAGTACATGATTTTCATTGTAACTTGACACTGCAAAATGAGACCAGAAAATCGTTTGCTCATACTGGTGCTTCTCAGGAGGAGAAAGATTATGTGAAGGAGGAAACAAAGAAAGAATGTGATGGAAACGAAAGCGCCCATCCCTGTCAAAGACTTGTGACCATTCTTTACGACTAGAGTTGTTTGAACTTTGGCTGCTAATGACGGTGCAAGACAACAACATCAGATAATACAATTTGCAGGAAACAAAAAAGAAGCAAACCTATAATAAAATATAAAAACACTACCCGTCGGATAAAGCAGAGTTAGAGTCATAGCCAACACTGAAGAAAGTTGTCAAATGTTTTGGCCTGCAATAAAATCAAATTGAAACAAAGAAAGAAATAAATAAAAAAGAAGGGTAATGGAATGCAGCAAAAAGAAACATGTTCGAGTAAGAAAAACAGTTGACTGATAATTCTAAGATCTAAAGGAAGATCTAAAGGAGAGGGGGGGAAACCGAATGACATCAACTACAAGCGCTTATTAGTATCTTAATTCAACATCAAATAAACACAACTTTAATAGACTATGGCAAAGTAATCGTAAAATCAAGAGCAACCCTATAAATCAAGTCTCCCAAAATCACAAGCCTAACAGAGTGAACCTACAAACAGAAATTAACAAGGTATGTTTAAAGGGGCTGATTTTAACCTAAAAACTGTAATTAACTGCAACATCAAAAATTACAAGTCTAAAAACAGAAATCAGGGCATGATTAATAATCAACAAAATAATCAAATAAGTGTAGAAATCAAAAGTAGAAGAATTGATACAAACATAAAAATTTTACGAATACGGAGACCCTCCAATTGTTCAATTAATTATTATATTCATATTTTAATAGTAGAAGAAAATTTTGTTAGTTGTATGTGTCTACCTTAACGCTTTATTATAAGCAGTTTGTATTACTTAATCACAGAATATTTGAATTTGACACGCCTTTTGCCTTTTGTTTCAGGAAACTGTGTTTGCAATGCTTGTGGAGATTACAGAATGAGCAATGGCACATTGTGACAAGAAAGACGTTCTTATTGTTGGTGGGGTGTTCCCTACATTTCTGAGTCTGATACTTGTGATCTGGATCATCCATGTGATTTTTCACATGACATCACTACTTCTGAGTCGTCATTTCATACTCTTGATCATTCTGGTTCATCTGACATTAATTCTGCACCATCCTCTCCTACTCCTCCTTCTATTCCACCTTGTCCACCATTATCATCACCATCACCTGTTGTTCAGCCTAGAGTTTCTTTAAGGCATATGATACAACCTACTTGGATGAAGGATTACCAGGTTTCTACTGTGTTTGAGTCTCAACCTTGTGTTCAGGCTAATTCTGTTCTGTCACATTGCCCTATTGATGCTCAGAAATTTGGTTTCCATCATTATTCTCCTCCTTCTCCTACTTTTTATGCTTGTGCTGTTGATTCTACACAAGTCATTAAGGAACCCCATACTTATGCTCAAGCCATCAAAGATCCCAGGTGGATAGAAGCTATGTCAAAAGAAATGCATGCTTTAGAATCAAACAATACCTGGACTGTTATGCCTCTGCCTCCAGGAAAGAAAGTCATTGGTTGTCGATGGGTATATAAAGTCAAATATCTTTCCAATGGTTCTTTAGATAAATTCAAAGCTAGGCTTGTAGCAAAGGGGTATACTCAAACAGCAGGGGAAGATTATCATAACACTTTTGCCCCTGTTGCAAAAATGACAACAGTTAGAGTCATTTTGGCTCTTGCTATTTGGCTCTTGCTGCCACTAAATCTTGGGATGTTCATCAACTTGACATTAATAATGCTTTCTTACATGGAGATTTACATGAGGAGGTCTATATGGAATTACCACCAGGCCATCCTCTTCATGGTATTGAAGTGTGTAAGCTAAATAAAAGCATTTATGGTTTAAAACAGGCTGCTAGAGAATGGTTTGACAAACTTGGTGCCACTTTGCTTGATCTTGGTTTTCATCAAACCAAGGCAGATTATTCATTGTTTGTTTTTCAGAATTCCAAATCATTTGTCATTGCCTTGGTCTATGTTGATGATATCCTCATGACTATAACTGATCCTCAGTTTATTTCTCATGTTAAGAGTGTTCTTGATAAAGCCTTTACTATAAAGGATCTAGGGCTTGTGAAGTATTATCTTGGTTTGGAGATTTCTAGGACTTCTGATGGGATTTATTTGCATCAACACAAGTTCATTCATGATATGCTAGTTGAGGCTGGTTTACAGGATAGCAAACCACTTTCTCTTCCTGTAGATACTGCTGTTAAATTGTCTCTAGATGAAGGTTCTCCTTTGGATGATCCTTCTCTGTACAGAAAGTTTATTGGAAACTGTTGCATTTGACTGTCTCCAGGCCTGATATTTCCTATATAGTTAATCATCTTAGCCAGTTTTCTCACTCACCAAAGGCTCCTCATCTTCTTGCAGTACAGAGGGTTTTAAGATACTTGAAAGGGACCCCTTATCAAGGACTTTTCTTCCCTTCTTCTTCTTCTTTAAAACTGCATGCCTACCGTGATAGTGATTGGGGCTCATGTTTTGACACTGGCAGGAGTATTAGTGGTTTTTGTTTACTTCTTGGTTCCTCTTTAGTCAGTTGGCAATCTAAGAAACAGCAGGTTGTCTCAAAGTCCACTGCAGAGGCTGAAATGAGGGCTATTGCAGACACTTCTTGTCACTTGTCATGGATGCATTTGATATTATTTGAATTACATGTTCCACAGATTTTGCCTACTATTGTTCACAGTGACAGTCAAGCTACTTTAGATATTGCAGCAGATCCTGTTTTTCATCGAAAGACTAAACACTTTGCTATTGATTGCCATTTTGTTAGGGAACAAGTCCAGCTGCAGCTGATTCATCCATTGTATGTTCCAAGTTCTCAGCAGCTAGCAGACATTCTTACTAAAGGCTTGTGCAGAAGCGGTCACTGGAAGATTCTGTCCAGATTGAATGTGATTTCTCCCATGTCAATCTGAGGGAGGGCTATTGCATATATGTGGAACATTTCAAGTCAACTTTTATATTAGTTTTTCTGGTCAACAAGTCAACTCCTTTTCTATGAGTATATAAACTCAAGTGTGATGTAACAAACTAATTAACTAATTCATTTCTTTTATACATTCTGTTTTACTTCTTTCTCTATTTTATCCCTTTCTCTCCATTCTCTGTACAAAACTGTGAATCTCCATTGATGGAGATGTTTGATAATACATAGCTATGCTGTAGTTGTTCTCTATTTTCTAGTGTTTTGTTCCTTGATTCATCAAACTCTATAGCAACAGCCTCATATTCTGCTTTATCATGGAAATAATTGAACTTTAATCAATTGTTAGTACACCAGTTGTGGCTGTCACACTCTCTTTTTGTAACCAAAAAAAACCCAAGTCTCAGTGTACATACTAATGTGTCAGTTAGGCCCTTTCACCTTTAGTGGTCCATTGTAATCGTTTGCTAGCGTTTGTTGTGAAAACACAACTGTATGAGCTATGCTGTAAAGATGGGCATCCTGCGTTCACATAAAAAACTTACTGTAAATATTTTTGCGGTACATATTTTTACAGCAAACTATTGCCTGACCCTTTACTGAATTCTGCATTGACTCCATGAGAATAGCATAAGAGAATACATTTAAAAGAACTTATTAGTTTAATAGTTTGTACTATTTTTTTATTTTTGACATTCATATTTCTTTCAGTTGTATTATACAATATATATAAGAGTAAAGTGCATTTTGTGTACCTGTACTTTAGCCTAGACACCACTTGCAATACTGTATTTTAAAGTCGAGCATTTGCAATACTAAAATTTTAATTTACTTACACTTCGTGTGCTACCGTCTATTTAACCCTAACTCCGTTACTTAATCAGGGGTAAAACAGTCTTTTAACAATCAAAGAAAAGACATTTCTTTGAGACAAATTATCAAACACCATCTGGACATATATTTCCAGCGATCATCATCAAAATACATTGCAGTAAACAAATTAAAACAGAACCTATTTGCACAACAGCGTGTGATCCACTATAGGTCTATAACAACTCTACTCCAGATCATATCTAGATCGGAACTTGAGAGAGTGCAAATAGAGCAAGCTGGTCATAAACATCATTCGATAAAACCAGGATCTGCATCTTATTTCACCAAAATCGATTTACAAATACTCTTCACAAGTATTGTCCAAGTCAACTGCAGTGTCATTACCCATACCAGAACCACTATATAAACTTTCACATGTGCCATGAGAAACAGAATCATGTACATATATAGGATCCTGAATAGCAATTGCATCCTCTTCAGAGCTTATAGAAGTTTCACGTGAAGTGTCAACATCAACAGTTTCCATTTCAGATGGTTCCTCAACAGCTTTCTTGGGAGGGTTACTAAGAGTCTGATCATCTACATTAACTTCACAAGTATCACCCAAGTCAACTACATGGTAATTATTCATATCAGAATCAACATGCTTGCTTTCACTTTTTTGATTGGCACCACCAGCTCCTGAATTTTGATTGGCACCACCGCCTCTCTTTCTTCCAATTCCATTATTAACACTTGATTTTGTATTGTCTTCAAAAGGATTTACACTTGATATAGGCCTATCTCCAAATAGATCATCATTAATTGCCTTCCTGTATAAACATACAAATTTAGGTGTCTCAAATAGTGAATTGGGGAGAAGAAATAGTGTGTATATATCTGTGTTAGGTATTAGAAGACATTCCCGCGTGTTACAGAACCCGTGCAAAGAAGGAGATGCAAAAATACTGTTTTACCCCTGATCAAGTAACGGAGTTAGGGTCAAATAGACGGTAGCACACAAAGTGTAAGTAAATTAAAATTTCAGTATTGCAAATGCTCGACTTTAAAATACAATATTGCAAGTGATGTCTAGGCTAAAGTACAGGTACACAAAATGCACTTTACTCTATATATAATTAGAGCTTGATAAAGCACCTGTACTACAATTAACAAATATAGTAACTAAATACTTTTCTACTATATGTGAAGCACTCAATTGCATTTTTCGTAACATTTCTTTTATCTATGGAGTATAAATCTATAACATTACCATATTTTGGTTTCACCCTTTTTTGGTTCACACTATATTTTGGTTTCATCCCTAAAATCCTATTTTCCCTAAAATTCTATGTTGTTTTTTTTAAATAAATCGAATAAAAATAGAAATCCTATTATAATTATAAATCTTTTTGTAATTTTTATCCTATTATACTTATAATTCTTTTATTTGTATTTTTTTTTAAAAGAATCATATTTCCCCTAGAATACTATGTTCCTTTAAAAAGAATTAAAAATAGAGTTCTTAATTTCTTATGATGATTATAAATTTATAATTCTTTTGTTTATCATTTTTTTTAATAGAAAAAACCAACGATCAAAAATTACCAACAGATAGAGGGTAAAACACCAACGTATACGTAACCAGATCATATAACATTTGATAAAACACTAACAAATCTATAACCTTTATTAATAAATTTCTGTTTAATGATATTTTCGTAACAAATTTGGTTTCACACTTATTTCATCACAGATTCCTACTCCCCTAAAATTCATATTATTTCTAAAACAATTGTTTGGAATTTTGTTATAATTATAATTTTTTTACTATAATATTACTGAATTGTACAAATAAGATATCTATTAGAACCAGAACCATGTATGTTATGTTTTCTTGATTGTTTAAAATATAATCTTAAATAAATAATAAATAAATCTATATCTATAACGTGTATTAATAACAAAACCCCTTTTTAATGTACTATTTTATACCAAATTTGGTTTGTACCATATTTTGCTTAACCCCAAGACTCCTATTTTCTCTAGAATTCTGTGTTATTTTATAAAATAAATAAATAAATTCTATTACAATTATAAATTTTCTTATTACAACTTAAAAAAAAAGACTACGAATACATATGTTAATCTACGGTGACATGCTTATCTATAACAAACGAAATACATTTTTAATGGTACTTCGGTACCAAAAATTGGTTCCACCCCTAAGATTCCTATTTCTCCAAGGATTCTATATTATTTTTTATTAAAATAATAAATTGTTAATAGTACTATTATAATTGTAATTTTTATTATAACTCTATTCAGTTCACAAATAACGTATTTATCATAATCATGTACATTTTAACGTATATATCATAATCATTTAGTTTTTTTTCTCGATTTTCTTAAATAAACTTAAATAAATAATATATAAAATAACCTTTATTAATAAGCAAATTCTTTGTAAATAACCTAATTTTTTATAATAAATTAATGATCAATTTAATTAAATTTTCTCGGACCCTTTCATCTAATATCTTATTAGTAAGTGAAATCATGTTTTATTAATACTTACTTCTAGATTTGTGTCTTCTAGAATTATTGGAATTCTGATGTAATTACAATTTTTTTTATAAACTACCAAATTGCATAAATATCGTAGCTTTATTTTGTACATTTATCATTTTTATAATATATTTTAATAATAAATAAATTTCCTATAAAAATTTAATAAGAAATGATCAATTTTAATAAATTATCTCGGGTTATCATCTAGTTAATTATAAAGCTGCAGTGCACGTTAGTACATCATTAACATCTACATATTGGTGCAAAATGTCAACCATGGTTTAGTTCTCATATAAATAATCTATTTAAGAGTATAAAGCCTGAAGGCTAAATACAAGGTTAATTACTAAATTAACCTTCCAAATTAACTGTATTAACTTAATGTCTTCAATTACTTACAGACATACGGACAAGTATTGTCTGAACAATATGTTGACGGAGGAATTTGGTAACAACAAAATTCGAGGTACGACGCCGGAAACAAGATCTACAGTGGTGGTTCTTTGCCGAAAAGAGTGGTGGCGTATGGTGGCTGTTTATAATTGGTGGCTGAGATTGATAGGGTTAGTGGCGGCTATTCAGAGCTCTCGACCTCCAACCCCTCAATCGGCCTACGTACCCCGGTATTTATAGGGGATCAAGCCATACGTAGTTCTTGGAGAGCAAGAAACCCAAATGGGCTTGAATAACGGACCAGCTTCCGGAATGTTCTACTATGAGGCCTAACCACAAAGGCCCAAGGCTCATCCAGGATCTCAAGACTTCACAGATAAGGAAACTTCCCCCGTCGAGGACTAGTCCTATCCGCTACCAGCTATTTTTTGATTTCAAGGATGCAGGTATAGCCGTGATTTACCCCAAGTGCAGAACGCATATCCCTGTCCCCCGAATGAGAAGCACCCACCAGATAGCAGGACAGGTGATCCAGAGCTTTTGGGTGCAAAGTGCAGGATTACTCCAAAGTTCCCCAATGAGGGCGCGCCCATTGGCTACAGGAACAGAGCTCCCAAAGCACACACCAGAAAGTCCCAATCTTTCCACCTTAGGGCGCGCCCTTAGTGTCTAAGAAGGGTCCTTATATCCAGGCAAACCCCTGGAGGCCTTCTGCGACGGACATCCCCCTCCTAAGATACGACAGGAGGGAATTCTTCAACTTCTGGAATTCCAGCTTGGGTGGAATCCATGTTTGAGTGGAATCCTAGGAGAAATTTCTTCAATGCCTTCTCAGAAAATTAATCTTAAATAGATTTGTCACCCAGTTTTTATACCTAAGGCGCGCCCTCTTTGTAAAGAAAGAGAGGGTGCGGCCTGACTTCCCTATTACCTGCCAAAACCCTAATTAATCCTAGAATTCCCCAAATTAAACCCAAATTGAACTCGTATTTGACCCGAATCCATCTTGAAATACCCGAACCGAATTTTGGCTATAACAACTACCCCCCAATTCCATATGAAATTAGAGATGATATATGGAATTCTTCTGAAAAAACCCAAAATTCTCACAGAATACTCTAAGGGCGCGCCCTGCATCAAGGCGCGTCCTATGAAGTTGAACCAACCCGTACCACAGCTGTCATCCATTACCTTCTCAAATCTCTATAAATACCCCACTTCTCTCTTACTTTACTCTACTTCTTCTCTCTAAAAACCTCTCCGGCGACTTCTCTTTTCCGAGCACTAATCCGGCCAATTCCATCACGTTTTCGTGCATTTCTTTACCAAATCGTATTCTAGAACTTACAAGGTACGTTTTGACGCTCTTATTTCAAGTTTTCACCGTTCTTTTTGCCTGATTTCGTACTTTGACTGTTGATTACCTTCGTGTTCTTCAATATTGTTTGTATATATATGTGTATGTAATGCTGTTTGATCTCACTTAACTGCAATTCTTTCCCACATAACGTTTCTGATAAATGGACATAATTAATTAACCCACAATAATTATCAGGGCGCGCCTTCGACACAGGGCGCGTCTCCGCTTCTTATGATACACCTTTAACAGAATATGTAACACGCCTTAGATTCCTAGAATAGCTTTTGCAAACGTTTTTAGATGTCGACTTATTTAATTCCTGGGCGTGCCCTAAGTCCCTTTTTATTTAATTTTGCAGCTGGAGGACAAGGGCGCGTCCTCTCCATTCCATCCTTTTAAAGAATTCAACGCTCATCTTGGAATTCATTCTCCATTACCACCCCCTTATCTCCTGAACATTATAGGGTTCCTTTCTCGTTTATTTCTCCAGAAGACAAGGCGCGCCTTATCGAAGATTTTAACGAAGGCAGGATGAGTTTTTCCAGTGAAGATTCCCTTAATGATATCCCCTTTAGCTCCAGAAGAGGTAAACTTAAAATTCCCCCAAAATCTCCCACTATCTATAAACCCTACCTGGAGGATTGGTTAGATGATGACCTTACTGACATTGGGCCTTCCCAAAATATCGGGAAAAAAGTTGTTTCAGACGAAGACAGTGACCATGTCAATTCTCAGGGCGCGCCCTCTTCTGGTGCTATTTTTCCTCAGACTCCTCTCTCTCCACCCCCTTCCCCAAATCCATACATCCACTCTCCAATCGATGGAGATGCCTTAGATTTGAACTGGAGCGATTTTTCTAAGGATTTCACCGAGGTAGAAAGAAACAGAAAACGAAAATTAGCAGGCAAATTTTCTTGTGTTGGCTTGTCTAGTACTGCCACTGCTGCAGAAGTTGAATGGTGCATGAGGTACTACAACATGAATGGGATATGGGGAATCCCTCCTGACATGATGAGACCACATATCTTTAATTACGGGGGTAACTTCAGAATTCCAAGAATGGTATTAACTCCCAAATTGATTGCCTTAGGATTGGGCGCGCCTTTACACCTTTATTACAGAGAAATCATTGAATGGTACAACATAGCGCCTGCACAACTATCTCCCAATAGCTTTAAGTTAGCTGCTGCCCTGTATATTCTTTACCGCGATAAAGGATATAATGCTCCAAGTATGCCCGAGTTCAGTTACTTTTTTGGAATCAGGAAGAGTAACAAAGGTTACTTCTACTTTGTGGTGAATAAAAAACACAATAAGAAAGGTTTTTCTGAAGGCAAGGTTTCTCACATAAAGAAATGGAAGGAGCCATTCTTTACCTCTGGGACGTTGAAAGGATCAGAGTTGTTTTCAACCCAAAACCTTGTAAGGACGCGCCCTCTTAAGTTTATTTCCTTTAATTACTTTTATTCAACTGCTAATCTTCCTCCTTCCATTCTTTGTTCTTAGTCAAGAGAATTCAAAATGATTTATTTGGTGAGCCTTTACTTCGTGCACAATCTATTCTGGAACTTCCTCCCGGCAGCTTTGACTTGAAGACCCTTGTAACTGAGGAAAACCTCAAAAGAGTGGGGATCCTTTCCAAAGAGGTTGGAACAATAGTTCCTTTCCAACACTTTAGGAATGGATTACCCATAAATAATCCTTTCGATGACGAAGATGAAGACCTTGAGGATGCTGAAAATGATGATATAGTCGAAGAAGGCGCGTCCTTTGATCCTGGTATCCTGGGGACGCGTTCTCTTGTTATTACTTGATCTTTTCTTATCATATTCATGCTATACATGCCCTATGCTTATGTGTCATATGTACTTAATGACTTATATTAATCATTTCTGTATTTTTCATTTCAGACATGGCACCAAAGATTCCTCGTGGGTTTGGAGCCAGCAAGAAAAAGGATGATATTGCAGTTCCTTCTGATTCAAGAACACGCCCCGTGCAGAAGAGAGATCCTAAAGATAAGAAAGTTTCATCTGTTCCTGCAGAGGCTTCAAAGAGGAGTGTTGAAATTCCTCAAAACTTGATCAATGATCCTAACAAAAGGCAAAGGGTTGAGGACGCGTCCTCATATGTTGAAACACTCATTGGCCCAACAGCAGCCTCCTATGTCGGAAGTGACAAAGTCCAAACTTGGCAGAATCTCAAAGCTGAGGACGAGGTTCACTCTATGATTCAAGCCTCATCACAACTTTTGATTCAATCTTTAGGGCGCGCCCAAAGACTTCATAAAGAGAAACTTCATCTCAACAAACTGGAATCTGACAACAGGAAGCTTGAAAAGATGGTGGTAGAGAGTGATAATAAATGGAAGAAAATCTGCGATGCTAAGGATGCTGATCTTGCTGCTATGAGAAATGAGCTTAAAGAATCATTTGATCACCGCCAGTTCCTTTGTGACAAGAATGACATATTGGAAAAGAAATTTGAAGAGTTAAAAGTACAACGTGATGCTCTTGAAATCGAAAAACTTGACTGTTGGAAGGAGGAAAAACAAGCTGTTGAAGATCGCAACTTTCAAGCAGGTTTCGATTTCTATCTTCTTGGTTTCATATCCAATGATCCTGATTATGACTGGAGCAAGTTCGGACCTGGCTGTGCTGAAGATATAGCAAAGTTCAAAATCGATAATGCTGATGCTATCAAAGCAAAAAGAGTCGAACTGGGGCTAGAACCACCTCTTGAGGGCGCGCCCTCTACAGAGGAAGTACCCCTTGAAACCGTGCAAAATAATGAACAAACTGAAACTGCCACCCCAAACCCAGACAAGGTACCTGAAGTTGCTTCTAATGTCCAACCTTCTCCAATCAAGGATGCTTCCCCAAGTAAGGATGCTCCTTAAGATTTATTCATTTCACCCTTTTGCTTTGAAATTCATTAACTTTCCAAGGTGCGGGTCCTTTGTAAAACCCTGCAAGTTGTAATACATAACTTTGATGTCTCTTGAACTTCATTATGTTTAATGCTTTTAATTTGATAATTACTTCCAATAAGGGCGCGCCCTTTACGAAAGAGCGACCTTTTGTTTTCAAAATTTCATTTAAGAAAAATGTGACAACCACCTTCAAAAAGTTGAAACTACACAGAATTCCTTTAACTTGTCAATTTTTTGCTTGAAACTACACAGAATTTCACAGGGCGCGCCCTAAGACATGGACACAACCTCTTGTACTTCAATCAAAAAATCTTCATACAATAAGGGACCAAAAAATCTTGATATACTTTATTAATCTTCAAATAAACTCAAATCTCGACAGAACAAGGGAAGGTATACATGTACTACCCCCGAGCTAAGGAGAATAAACTCTGAAAAAATGTGGAACAAAAACAGCAAGTCTCGACTAGAACTAAAGAAGGCGTATGCATACTACCCCCTAGACTAGGAGAATATTTATTTATGCTAGTCTATAACTTAAATATAAGCCTTCATACAATAGGGGGCCAAAGCCGCACCCTACTGATAATATTTCTTCAAATGCTCCGCATTCCATGCTCTTGGGATTGTATTGCCATCCAAATCTTCCAGATGATAAGTTCATTCCCAAATGATAGACTTGATCTTGTATGGCCCTTCCCAGTTTGAACCAAAAACTCCATGAGCCGCAACTCTTGTATTTGGCATAACCTTTCGAAGAACCAAATCACCCACGTTAAAAGGACGTGTCTTCACTTTCCGGTTATAGTATCTTGCAAATCTTTGTTGATAGGTTGCCAATCTCAACTGCAAATTTGCCCTCATCTCTTCTAGGAAATCAAGATTTAGCCTTTGATTTATCATATTCGATTCTTCATCATAGAAATCCCTTCGGAATGATCCTGCCCCAATTTCCACCGGCACCATTGCCTCACATCCATAAGACAGCATGAAAGGAGATTCCCCAGTTGTGGTCCTTGGTGTTGTGTTGTAAGACCATAAGACCATAGGAAGTTCCTCAGGCCAATTCCCTTTGCTTTCTTCTAACTTAGTTTTCAAAGTATGCTTGATTATCTTATTGATAGCTTCAGTCTGCCCATTGCTCTGAGGATGATACACAGCTGCGAATTCCTTCTTGATTCCCAAGTCTTCGCATAGCTTTCGCAATTCCTTACTGTCAAATTGCTTTCCATTATCTGAAATAAGCTTGTAGGGAATCCCGAACCTGCACACAATGGAGTTAAACACAAAATCCCTGATTTTCTTTGCTGTGATTGTGGCCAAGGGCATTGCTTCCGCCCAATTGGTGAAGTAATCTACAGCAACAACAGCATACTTGACTCCTCCCTTAGACTTGGGGAGTTCTCCAATAAGATCGATTCCCCACATAGCAAACGGCCATGGACTCATCATAGAAGTCAAAGTAGTCACCGGAAGCGTTGAAAAATTGGCAAACCTCTGACATTTATCACATGCCTTGACAAACCCATAGGCATCCTTCTTCATAGTAGGCCAATAATAACCTTGCCTTAACACCTTCATTGCCAACGAACCACCCCCCGAGTGATTTCCAAAAATTCCTTCATGCACCTCCCTTAGGATATAATTACATTCATCTCCATTTATGCATTTCAAAAGCGGTTGATTGAAACCTCTCTTGTATAGAATTCCATCATACTCTACAAATCTAGCAGCATGATATCGAAGACGCCTTGCTTCAATCTTATTGCTCGGAAGAATCCCCTTACGGAGATACTCTAAAATTGGAGTCATCCAAGTAACTTGCGGGATAATTTCCACTTCCATGATTTTTACTTCCGGAATACTGGGCACTTCTTGAACTTGTAGAGGAACCGTTCCCAACAACATAGCATCTTTCTGAGATCCTAACTTAGCTAAAACATCCGCACTGCAATTTTCATCCCGAGGAATACAGTCCAACCTTACTTCTCGAAACTTCTGAATTAATCGATGTGCACACTTCATGTAAAGCTCTGTTCTTGGACCTCTATACTGAAAACCTCCTTTGATCTGCCTGACTACTAACTCCGAATCACTTGATACGATCAAATTTGCTACCTTCATTTCCAAAGCCATCTTCAATCCGTTAATCAAAGCTTCATACTCCGTATCATTATTAGTTGCCTCGAATTTGAAGTGAATTGCACTCATGAATTGATTTCCTTCAGGCGTCACGAAAATTACTCCTGCACCAGCTCCCTCATTGTTCATGGCTCCATCTACGTGCAACTTCCACTAAGGTTGGGGAACTTCCTCAAGAGGGCGCGCCCTCTTAGGAGGAATTCCAGGTTCCACTAATATAATCGACTTTTCCTCAGTCTCTAAATCAAATTCCAGGATGAAATCTGCTAAAGCCTGACCTTTAATTGCTATTCTTAGTGTATATTCCAAATCAAACTGCCCTAATTCGATGGCCCATTTCAACATTCTTCCTGAAGCTTCCGATTTGTGAAGAATACTCCTCAATGGATAAGCAGTACGAACCTCGATCTTATGAGCTTGAAAGTAAGGACGAAGTTTTCTTGCCGCCAAGATTAAAGCATAAACCAACTTTTCCATGCTGGTGTATCGAGTCTCTGCATCATGCAAACGCTTTCTCACATAGTAAACCGGGGACTGATGATCAATCTCTTCTCTTACCAATACTGCACTAATGGAGTACTCCGAAACTGCCAAGTACAATATCAAAGTTTCTCCTTCCACGGGCTTGGCTAAGAGTGGAGGATTCCCCAACTGCTCCTTGATTTTCTGAAAAGCTTCTTCACACTCAGGAGTCCACACGAAATCTTTGGATGCTCCTTTGATTGCCTTGAAGAATTCTCTGCATCTATCCGAAAATTTTGACACAAAGCGATTTAGTGCGGCAATTCTCCCAGCCAAACTCTGAACTTGCTTCACACTAGATGGAGATTTCATGTCAAGTAAGGCTTTAATCTTGGTTGGATTCGCTTCGATCCCACGATGGTTGACAATGAATCCCAAGAACTTTCCGGATTCCACTCCAAAGACACATTTTTGAGGATTCAACTTCATCCTGAACTTCCTCAATACTCCGAACATCTGCTCTAAGTGCTTCACATGGTCTTCCGCCCTCAAAGACTTAACAAGCATATCATCCACATACACTTCCATAGTTTTCCCAATCAGGTCTTTGAACATCATGTTTACCAACCTCTGATAAGTGGCTCCGGTGTTGATCAAACCGAATGGCATTCCAATGTAATAGTACAAACCTCTATCTGTGATAAAAGAAGTATGCTCTTAATCTGGCTCATACATAGGAATCTGATTGTAGCCCGAGTAAGCATCCATGAAACTCAAAAGAGCATGGCCAGCTGTAGCATCCACCAACTGATAAATTCGAGGGAGAGGAAAACTATCCTTAGGACAAGCCTTGTTCAAATCCGTGAAATCCACGCAAGTCCTCCACTTTCCATTAGGCTTCTTGACAAGAACTGGATTAGCCAACCAATCTGGATAACATGATTCCTTGATCAAACCAACATCTAGAAGTCTATCAACTTCCTCTTTTAATGCTATAGCTCTTTCTCCACTCACAGGTCGACGTTTCTGGCGAATTCCTTTCTTGGTGGGATCTATGTTCAGATGGTGACACATAACCTTTGGATCGATTCCCACCATATCAGCATGACTCCAAGCAAAGACATCCAAATTATTCAAGAGAAAATTGGTGAGCATTCCTCTCAACCTGGAATTCAGTTGAGATCCAATTCTCAAAACTTTACCTGCATCTTTCTCATCCACCATGATTGGGATGGTATCCTCTACAGGACCAGTCTTTTCCACAGGTTGTGGTGTTCTTGGATCTAGATCAAAATCAAAGCTTCGTGGATCCTCGATTGGTGTTACATCCCTAGAGGGCGCGTCCTCTTTAAGAGGGAAGTCTTCCTCAACAAGGGTATGCACCAAGCCTTCAAGTAACATTCGCCTCCCTTCAACCTGCTCACCTCTGATATTAACTGAAATCACCTCCTCTGAATCTTCTTCAATTTCCTCCAGAATTCCATCCTGAAGATCATCAAGTACTGAAATACTCTCCTCAGGGCGCGCCCTAAATGGGGGCGTGTCTTCTACTGGTTCTTGGACAAGATAGTGGACTTTTACTTCTCCCGGGACAATACTCATAACCCCTGAACTACTTTCATTGAGGGCGCGCCCTCCATCCTGCTGCCTCCTGAATCCCTTGATTGCCTTGTGATAACAATCTCTCGAATCATGCTGGGATCCTCGGATCGTTCCCACACCGTTTGGCGTAGGAAACTTCATTGCAAGATGATAGATGGAGGTCACAACCTTCATTTCTTTCAACAAGGGACGTCCTACCAAAGCATTATGTGACGATTCCACATTCAAAATCATGAAATCCATCATTTGAGTCACAGAAAGAGTTCCTTCCCCGAGAGTTACTGGTAACTTGATAGCCCCCATGACCTTTACAGATTCGCCCGAAAAACCATAGATCCATCCGTTATCTTGAATCATATCCTTATCTAGGAGTCCCAGCTTTTGGTAAGTGCTGTAATACAGGATATTCACCGAACTTCCATTATCAACAAAAACTCGATGCACATTCTTGGAGCCAATCTGAATTGCCACCACCAAAGCATCATTGTGAGGATGGTGTACCCACCTTGCTTCTTCTTCAGTGAAAGTGATATCAGCACATTCCCCTTTGAACAACTTAGGCGGCCTCAGTTCCAAACTATTCACATTTGTAAGAGGTCGATATCTTGCTTCCCTAGTATACCTCTCCATAGCATGATTGCTATCACCTCCCAGGTGATGTCCACCAAAGATGATGTGAATACTTCCTTCCTTGACAAACTTCTTCTCTTCAGGCTTGCCGTCAACATGGAGGGCGCGCCCTCCATCTCTCTTATCAGGATTCTCCCTATGTTTTTTCACCTCTCTGACAATCCATTCTGTCAAATATCCTTCCTTGATCAAATCTTCAATTTTATCCTTCAACTGACGGCACTCATGAGTATTGTGCCCTGAAGACTCATGGAATTCACAATACTTTCTCTTGTCTTTGCTTTGCCAAGAAGAGAGAGGCTCTGGCTTTCTGAAGAATCCTTTATTTTTGTTTACTTCGAAGATATGTTCAATGGAGGCCGCCAGGGGAGTATAATTAATCGGCCTTTGATTATAGGTATAAGTATCTGGGGGACCCCAACTTCCTCTAGAATCAGTTAAATTCACTCGATTGGCACCAGTCGCTATACGACGTGCTGGGCTAGGCGACCTGTCCTTCCTCTTGTTGGTCTTTCCCTTAACACCACTTTGAGAATCTGATTTCCGATTGTCTGCTAAGGATTGTTCCACGATCTTGAAAGACTCGGCCTGTGCGAACACATCAGCTAGAGTTGGTGGATCTCGCCCTTGAAGATGCTTCCAGAAATCAGTTCCTACTGATAATCCAGCTATTAAGAAACTCTTGAGTGTTTCGTCAGTCACTCCTCTCACCAGAGTTGATTCCGAGTTGAATCTCTTGAAGTAGGATTGCAGACTTTCACCTTCCCTCTGCTTGATATTGGCCAAAGTTGTAACTCGAGGGGCATACTTCACTGCCGCTTGGAATTTAGTCAAAAACAAATTCCTCATCACGTGCCAAGACGTAATCACTCCCGGGCCAAGTTTCTGAAACCACTGCTGAGCACTCTCCCTGAAAGTTGCTGCCAACAATCGTCACCTAGCCAGCTCTATCACTTGATAAACATCCATCTCGATATCAAAGCGTCCGAGGAATTCAACAGGGTCTGCGTTTCCATGAAAGCGCAGATCATTTGTCATGGATCTATACCCAGTAGGAAGCTGCGCCTCTCTAACTTCAGTTGAGAATGGAGAGGATGTTTGCACAGTAGCAGATATTCTTCCTCCATCCAAGTGAGCAAGGAGCTTCTTCAAGTCATCCACATTGAAAGTTCCAATCCCGGGAACATTCTGAATATTTGGTTGTGTTGCAGTTTGTACACCTTCCGGGGGTGGAGGTGGAGTCGCTGTTAAAACACCTCCTTGAGTTCCTGCTTGAGGTTGAACCTCAACATTCCCTTGAGTTTGAGTTTGCTAACCTTGAGGATTTCCCTCACTCTCTAGATTTCCCTGAGGCCGTTGATTCCCTCGAGGTTGTGGATTTTCTCGCAATCCTCTTTGATATTGTTCCCCTGAGCTAGGACGCGTCCTTGACCTGGACTCACTTGAAATGTTCGAAGGAACTTGATGAATGCGAGGGGGTCTAAAACCTGAGGGCGCGCTCTCTCTATTACGAGGTCACACGTCTCCTCTGTATAACTCCATTCTTCTATCACCGTCAGCACGGCTATTTCGCCTTCCAGCATTGCCTCTATAAGGAGCTTGTTCAAGTCCAAGGGGCCGCGTCCTGTCATTAACAGGGGGCGCGCGCTGTGGATTTCCATTCTGAGGAAGGGCTCGCTCATGTCCAAGGGGCCTCGACCTGTCATCAACAGGGGGCACGCGCTGTGGATCACGGGGCCGCGATTCTAAAATTTTGTCTTTTTTCTGAAGTTCGAGGAGATATATCCTAAGGTCATCATCATCAAGCCTTATTCCAAGGCGTTCTTTCAAACTTGCAAAATCTCTCTTCTCCTTAGCAATCTGTTCTTCATCCCGCTGAATCTCACTAGGGGTGCGCCCTGAACGGTGAGGGTGAGGGCGCACCCTAGCTTCGGGATTCAATAACCTGCGCTCATAATTATATTCACTAGGATGTTCAATAATAGGATCAGAGTATTCTAACCTTCGAGGAGTAATTAGCTGAAATCTCTTCTCCTGCGCTTGCCGTCTCTACGAGAGCTTTCCCCGACTTGGAGGGCTTTCCCTGTTCGATGATGATTTCGTGGGATACTCTGAGATTTTCTCCTTGATTCTTGCACTTCCTCCACAGAACTCAATCTTGCTCCGAAACTATTTATGGCATCTCCCATACGATACAGCTGTTCCATTAATGCCGCGTTACTGATAAGAACGGGTGGTTGGCCACCGTCGGCGGCTGGAATTCCATGATGGTGTGGAGGAACGGGGATTTCCTCTGGAACATAAGCTTCATGACGAGCTTGGTTACCCCCCAAACTATCTTCAGAATCATAATTATCTTCTTCGTGAGAACCCCTGTGTTGATTGTGAGACATCTTTTCCTCCTAAGATGAAAATCTTGATTGGCTCCCCTCCTTCTAGCACCAATTTGTTGACGGTGGAATTTGGTAACAACAAAATTCAAGGTACGACGCCGGAAACAAGATCTACAGCAGTGGTTCTTTGCCGAAAAGAGTGGTGGCGTATGGTGGCTGTTTGTAATTGGTGGCTGAGATTGATAGGGTTAGTGGCGGCTATTCAGAGCTCTCGACCTCCAACCCCTCAATCGGCCTACGTACCCCGGTATTTATAGGGGATCAAGCCATACGTAGTTCTTGGAGAGCAAGAAACCCAAATGGGCTTGAATAACGGACTAGCTTCCGGAATGTTCTACTATGAGGCCTAACCACAAAGGCCCAAGGCTCATCCAGGATCTCAAGACTTCACAGATAAGGAAACTTCCCCCATCGAGGACTAGTCCTATCCGCTACCAGCTATTTCTTGATTTCAAGGATGCAGGTATAGCCGTGATTTACCCCAAGTGCAGAACGCATCCCTATCCCCTGAATGAGAAGCACCCACCAGATAGCAGGACAGGTGATCCAGAGCTTTTGGGTGCAAAGTGCAGGATTACTCCAAAGTTCCCCAATGAGGGTGCGCCCATTGGCTACAGGAACAGAGCTCCCAAAGCAAACACCAGAAAGTCCCGATCTTTCCACCTTAGGGCGCGCCCTTAGTGTCTAAGAAGGGTCCTTATATCCAGGCAAACCCCTGGAGGCCTTCTACGACGGACATCCCCCTCCTGAGATACGACCGGAGGGAATTCTTCAACTTCTGGAATTCCAGCCTGGGTGGAATCCATGTTTGAGTGGAATCCTAGGAGAAATTTCTTCAATGCCTTCTCAGAAAATTAATCTTAAATAGATTTGTCACCCAGTTTTTATACCTAAGGCGCGTCCTCTTTGTAAAGAAAGAGAGGGCGCGGCCTGACTTCCCTATTACCTGCCAAAACCCTAATTAATCCTAGAATTCCCCAAATTAAACCCAAATTGAACTCGTATTTGACCCGAATCCATCTTGAAATACCCGAACCGAATTTTGGCTATAACACAATACATACACACATTCATCTCTGCCACAATTTTCAATGGCTTCTTCAACACAACATCTGTATAAAGCATACGTGTCCGTCCCCCGTGAAATTGCTCAGTATATGTACCTTTTCACTATACTTTATAATTTTAATAAGATAGTTGAAGCCCAATTAATTAAATGTTTTGTTAATTTGAATTTGAATTGAACTTGCAATTGTGGTATGTATGTGTTTGTGTAATGTAATTCAAATTTGAAACTAAAAGAACTCTACTTCTCATGTGTGAGCGTGGTAATCAGCTTTTCGTATTTTAATTGATCATTCTTCATCAAGCCTTTACTTAATGGTTTCGAATTGATAAACCTCCATTGCTCTTAGTAAGTTCGATGTTCTCTATATAACCCTTTCTTCCATATGTTGGTATATGAAGGCTTAACTTAATTTCTATGATTATGAATGCTTTACTTAATTTCTGTTATATGTTCTGTGCTCTATATTATTGTTGTTATATTTGTTGAGCTCTATACAGATACCATATACTAAGTGATCAAGGTAATGGATGAAAAAAAACATTCCCTCAAGAGGGGAAGATTTATGATGTCCACAGCAAACAATGGGATACAAGAGCCTCTGTTGTATAATGTTTGTGAGTATAATGTTTGCATTAACAGTAATGATAGATTGTAAGAACTTTCATGTTTGCATTGTAACTTAGTTAATTAAGAACTTATTACATGTTTAGTTAACTATGACCTTGGAATGATGAAAGAGAGAAAGCATGTACCTTATACCACAACTGGATTGCCTCCTCTCACTCCATCAATGCCGAAATGTAACAGTGCAACAGGCCCTCCTGATTTGAACAATGGTATGCATTAACATTGTTGTTAGTGTATCGTAATGTGCAGAAATAGGAAAACATAACGACAATTGTTCTTATAGTGAAAACATTTTACTTCAATGAAAGGTAAAGGCCAAAAGAGGAGAACATGTGTGGCTGCAGTAAACGCAAGTCCAACATTGAATCAAGCCTTCAAAAGTGGTATACATTTTACCACAATTACTTAATGATGCATTCATTAATCCGCCATTATATTTGTCATTTCCCCTTTTACAATCTTACATATTTACATTTTAATGTAGTGAAACCTTTTCCAAAACACCGGAAAGCAACTGAGATTCCAAAGTCCATCTTACATATTTACATTTTAATGCAGTAAAACCTTTTCCAAAACACCGGAAAGCAACTGAGATTCCAAAGTCCATAACTCCACCAACAGTCCATAACCAATCTAGAGGTATAATTTTCCTCAAAATATTACGTACATATGATGAGTTACCTGCATTTATGCCTAATCGTATTATATGTAGAAAATATTGAAACAAGGAAGAGGAAAAAACATTTGTCCACACCGTTGGCCAACAGTGTTCCCTCTACTCCATTGTGTTATGATTGTAAGTTAATTTATGTAGTTCATTTGTTATGTTATGATTGTAGAAATGTACTCCGTTGTTTCATGATTGTAGAAATGTAATTTCTGAACAATAATCTTGCAGCTTCGTTGAAAAATAGATCACCACTGTCTCCCTTATCTACTAATACTCTGCATTCACGAAATCTGACGTTTGGCTCAAAGACAAACTTCTCTCCAAATGTCAGTTTGAGCAATGACAATTACAAAGAGAATCTGAAACAAACCCAAAGAAGAAACATACCTCAACATAGTTCATCGTTCAATGCTGGAACAAGTGGTGAGTAGAATTGTTTTATTTCCCCTTCCAATATCATATAATATCTTTTTCAAAAATTGTTTCATAACTTATCAACCTCACAAAATGAACATGTAATAACTCTAAAGGGAAGAGGCCAATGAATGAAGATGTTGAGATACCATTTAAGAGATTAGATTTTGATCAAAAGAAACAAACTCAAAGTACTTCTCATAATTATGACATAGGTATGTCTTCGAAGGATAAAAAGTTACCTTTTCATAATTTTCACTATTTGGAAACAGTTTTCGGCCTAATTTCATAGTTCCTAATTTATTATTTTAATTGAGTCAGAGGATTCCTGCTTTTATGATTTCCAACACGAGGACAGTGATGTTTCCTCAAAAGATGAAGATTTTACTGCTGATCTGAGTTATGATTCTTATAATACCGAAAGAATGGATATGAATGGTAATAACAGGACTATTCAACTATTTTTTCATATGTAAATTATGCATTATATCATTATTTATTTTTTTTGCAGTGGTAAAAGAGTATGTTTCTTTGGGTGTGCCAGATGTACAATGCCAACATTGTCATGCCTGGATGTGGAAAGAAGAGCATGCAAATAAAAGTGTTACGCGTGGCATACCTGTGTTCTCACTATGTTGTGCAAAAGGTCAGATTCGACTCCCGAAAGAGCCCCCCATTCCATCTTTCATGTGGCAGTTACACCATGATAAAGACAAATCCAAGCAATTTAATGATGGTATACGTATATACAATAGTATTTTTGCTTTCACTTCAACTGGTGGTAAAGTTGACCACTCAATTAATTGTGGTGGCGCTCCTTATGTTTATCGTTTAAATGGACAAAACCACCATCTTTTTGGATCACTTATACCAGAGAAAGGTGATGACCCCAGATTCTGCCAGCTTTATATCTACGACACTGCTAATGAGCTTAGTAATCGCCTTAAATGGGTGAATGTCGCTGATGGTGAACGCATTGATGCTGAAATTGTTGATGGTTTGCTCAAGATGTTAGATGAAACCAATGAGTTGGTGAAAGAATTTCGGTCAGCACGCGATCGTTTTGAGAAAGATGGTGTTGAAGATTTGGAAATTGTTCTCAAGGTTTCCCGTTCAGATAGTGGTCGTGAGAATCACACTGGGACATCAGATGAAGTTGCTGGTATAATGGTTGGGGATCTTAACGAAACAGATGGCTCGCGTGATATTATTATTCATTCAAAAATCAATGGTTTAGAGAGGATATCTGATATTCATCCAAAGCTAATGGCATTACAATATCCGCTTTTATTTCCTCATGGTGGTGATGGATTTCATAAAAATATTCCCTTTGGAAAGACAGAGAAAGATTCTACCTAAAAAAGAGAGATGATTTCAATGAAGGAGTATTACTCATATAAATTCCAAGTTCGAACAAATGAAGGTAGGTTTCATTCCTCATGCATAGCTTAAACTTTCCTAGAAATTTATTCATGCTATTGAACTGAATATAAATCAATTATGTTTGTTTACAGGAATCACTCCACGTCTCGGTGGACGCCTTTACCAACAATATGTTGTTGACGCGTTTTCAACAATTGAACAAGCACGGTTGTGGTGGTTCCGTACCAATCAGAGCACTCTTCGTAGTGATCTATATACAAATATTTGCCAATCTGTACAGACAGGAAACTCTGATAGTACAAATTTGGGCAAGAGTTTCATTCTACCAGCTGGATTCGTTGGTTCACGAAGATACATGCAACAAAACTTCCAGGATGCATTGGCTGTCTGTCGATACATTGGCCATCCTGATATCTTTCTTACGATGACTACTAATCCAGTTTGGGATGAAATTATTCAAATGATGAAACATATTCCACAATGCTCCCCACAGAATTCTCCGGATGTTATAGCCCGTGTTTTTAAACTAAAACTTGAGCAAATTGTTGATGAGATCAAGACCAAAAACTACTTTGGTATCTGTTTAGGAGGTATACTTTTTTAATTATGTTAATGAATACTTTGCAGCTGTATCTTTTTGGCATATCAAATTGAATTGACTAAAATACTCTTTACAGTAATGTATGTAGTTGAATTCCAAAAACGCGGACTTCCACATGTTCACATGTTAATATGGTTGGATTCTGCTTCAAAACATAATCTTTAACAAAATGTCGATAAATATGTATCTGCTGAAATCCCTGATCCTGAAAAAGACCCTGTTGGTTATGCTGCCGTTAAAAGTCATATGATACATGGTCCGTGTGGTTCTGAATTCCCCAAGTCCAAGTGCATGAAGCAACACAATTGTATCAGACACTTCCCTAAAAAGTAAGTTCCTAAATTGTATATGTTTGTTATTTTTTCATAATTTTATATGTTTGATGTTTTAAACTTATTAAAATTTAGTTCTTAAATTCCTTTAAACTGTTGTAGGTATTCTGCATCTACTGTATTTGATCAATCTGGGTTTCCAATTTATAAGCGTAGAAAGACCAATTTAATTGTTACAAAAGGGAAAGCGATTCTGGATAATCAATGGGTTGTCCCATATAATCGGGATTTATTGGTCAAATACCAATGCCACATAAATATTGAAATTTGTTTCCATGCCCGTAGTCTAAAATATCTTTTTAAGTACTGCCTCAAAGGACATGACAGAGCCACGGTTGAAATAAGAGGAAAGAAAAGAAGGACTGACAATGGAGAACAAATTGATGAGTGTGAAGATGAAATTCAATCATTCTTTGATGGGAGATATATTTGTGTAGCTGAAGCAGCTTACCGTATATTTGGTTTTAATATTCACTATAGGTCATTGTCAGTTTTGCGCCTTTCATTTCATTTGCCTGGGAAAAAGAACTGTACTTTTCGATCAAATGAGCCTTTACCAAAAGTGGCTGCTAGAGAGAAGGAGAAATTGACTCAATTAGAAATTTACTTTGTTTTGAATCAAAATGATAGTAATGCCAGACAATACCTGTATGATGAGATACCTCAGTACTATGTGTGGAATGAGGCTGATAGGATTTGGAATGTTAGGAAAAGAGGCAAGCAAATCGGTCGATTATCTTATACTCATCATAGTTCAGGGGAATTATGGTATTTGCGTTTGTTGTTGACCAAGGTACGAGGTGCGACTTCTTATGAGTCTTTACGGACATTTGATGGAACAGTTTTTGCAAATTTCTATGAAGCATGCAAAGAAATTGGTTGGTTTATATCTACCAAAAGGAGTATTTACACATGGTCAACTATACGTGGCAGTTAGTCGTGTGACATCTCCCGAGGGTCTGAGATTTTTCATCAACGATGACATGGGTAACCCAACAGTTATCACTCCAAATGTTGTATATAAGGAAGTTTTTTATAATTTACAGAATATTTAACTATATTATATTTTGGAAAAGGTTGGTTGTTCTATTTTGGAATTAGTTGGTTGTTTATAAGTATATAATTCACAATGTTTGTGTTTTGGCATAATATATAAAACAATAGTTGGTGTTGTTTAGATTTTATCATCAATAAGCTGTTAATGTGGACTCTATAAGTACACAATATCCTATACTCTTTAAATCTATTAAGAAATTTTGTATCCAGCATAAACATGGACACATTTGGTTATGTAAATAAGATATTTTAAAAAAAGATAGACAAGTACAATAATTGAACACTTTCTATATTCACAAATACAACTCCATCTTCTAACTCATAACTCCAGATAGAATCCAGAAGAAAATCAAGAAGTACCATTCATCTTAATTGTATTGCTTTCATATATAATTTTATGTATTACTAATATTATTGCTCTCAATCTTTCAGGTGAAATGCCTTTCAACAAGTTTCATACTTTGATGAGTTTAAATGACTCAACGGAACATTGGAATATACGTGTAAGAGCCCAAGCCATTTGGAAGGGAATCAATCGCCAAACTGGAGAGTTTCGAGGATATAATGTCATATTCTTCGACGATTCTGTAAGAAATATTCAGGAACTACAGTAGATATATCCTTCTTACAATCCTAAGAGTATATGTACTAATTGGTTAAAGTGATATATTCATGTAGGGTGAAAGGATTCATGCCTTCATTAGTTCACAAATTGCACCAACATTTGAGAAAGACCTTTTTGAAGGCAAAATTTATACCGTCAACAACTTTAAAGTAAAAACGTATAATGGTGATGAAACCAGCCGCCCTATTAGGAATGACAAGCATATATATTTCATGAGGGATACCGAATTAAAAGTTGATGAAACTGATGGTTTGGCCATTCCTCAACACAGCTTTGATTTGTATAATTTATCAGATCTAGATGGAATGAAGAATGATAATCGTTTCTTAACTGGTACTACATTAACTTTTCAACTTTTTTCAAATACAGAAAATTTTATTCTAACACAAGTTGTGCTGCTCATTAGATGTTATGGGAGTGATAGAAGATGTTCAACCTACGGCAAAATACATCAAAGATGGTGTCGATAAATCACATCTCCTCTTTACGATTACGGATGGAAAGTATGTTCTGTCCATCTTTGATATTTATTGAACATTTGACATTTATGTGATATTTACTCTGTTTCTTTTTAATAGGAATGTAATAAATGTGACATTCTTCAATGACTTTGGTGAATCTTTCCTCAAGGCAAAGGAAAAAGTTGTTGAGGATCCAGTGATAATAACCATATGCAGTGGCAAAGTCAGTGACTGGAAAGGTAGTAGCAATTATAAGCATATACATGTGCACTCTTTAATCCAGCTGAAAATAACTATATTGATTTCACTTATCATGAAAATCTATAATATAGGTGCACTCTACTTGACAAACTTTCCAGCCACACGCTTCTACTTAAATGCTAATCACTATAGTGTGTTCATGCTTCGCAAAAGGTTAAATATTTTCCTACAATATTTACAATTACCAAATTGTATAATGTGAATACCCAATTGCTCAGTAATGAATTTTTTCCTTTTATTAGTCTTAAAGATCCAAACTTCTATGTCATGGATATTGATGATGTCGATGATCCCCCAATTCCGACCAAGAAAGTTAGTGAACTGAAAAAACTGACTGAAGATTATATTGAGGTACCTGTCAATCTTTGTTTTCGGAACAATTGAAATTAAACTATTTTGTGGAGAATTGTGATTATATTGTTTAATGTGCAGCATGAAGTGCTTTGTGAGTTGATAGTTAAGAAAGTTGATGATTCGATGAATTGGTACATTCCCTATTGTACCAATTGTGATATAGAATTATCAAAAACTGGTAAGAAGTATCAATGCCCTAATACCAAATGTGGTAGGATCTATCCATATCCAGATAGAAGGTTAGAAATCATAATAAACTTTAGTTGATGAAAATGAATGTTGCAAACTTTAATAGTGCAAAACAAATAATAACACATCAAACAGGTTCTAGCTATACACACTTTGCGCAGATGAAACAGGCACCATTCCTGTGGTATGGCCAAATGATGAAATATGTCGGATCACTGGAAAGACAGTGTAGGATGTTGAAGTGGATGAAAAAGATGCCCAAACTTTCCCTAATTTTTTGAAATTTTGTGAGAAGAAGAGCTAAAAATTTACTATCCGTCTTACTAGCCAAAACATCAAAGAGGGGTAAAATGTCTACACAGCATCAAACATTTCTGAAGTGGAAATTTCTGCAACTCATTCTCCAAATATGAATCAAACGGTGCAGCTGGCAGCAACAGAAATGAGTATTGTAAGTGTTTGTAAAAATTACATGAATTCATTGCTCTTTACTAATGAATTCTGTCTCATTGCAGCAAACCGATGAAAAAAGTATGAAACTGGACTACAACAGCCCTCCTACAGGAAAATCATCAAACAAAACCCGAGCTAGGATCGAAACAGTCGAAGCACCAAAATTTAAAAACATTAAAGTGGAAAAAGTAAGAACAATATATATGCTGCTACTTATCCCAACACCTCCATTTTAAATGTATTTTGGTGTCTAATTACTCTTATATTTGCAGAACTGATGATCACCACTAAGAAGGATGTTGTTGATGCCTAATTTTGTATCCAAGTTGTATTCTGGAAATGAGATGTATCCCTACTTTTGTACAAGACATTTTGTTTAAATGCTTTGTTTTGATATGACGAAATTATATATAAATTGCCGTTGTATAAATAGTTTAATTATTTATCCTATTTCCATAAGCAAGTAATCAAAATTGTTGATCCGACATAACATTCAGTACATCTCTAAATTGTTCAAATTAAAGCAAAGTAGTTAACAATTTAACAATCCAAAATCAATACATGTAACAGAGAACAACTTCGTTACAAATTTTAACAATATTATAGTGATATAATAATTAGCAATAAACAACAATTTTTAACAATACAATGTTTACCACTGCAACATAGGTACTTAATGGAAAGACATTCAACAACCACATTTAATACAATTGCACTTTACCAACTACCAAATACACATTACATCCTCCTTACAAGCTCATTACATCTGCAACTAAATTACACAAAATATCTAAAAAATGTCCACTACTAACTTTGAAACTCTAAGGAATGTGAAGAAAGGCAGAACGGACTGGAAAGTCAAGGTCAGAATTATCAGAGAATGGAGAGGTTCTACTACAACAGGAGAACCATTTAAAGGATTCTATGTTTTACTTCTTGATTCAAAGGTAAATTTGCATAGATTTATCTAATGCATAAATTTCTATGTGGAATTTCCAATAACTACTCTCTACTTACATTCACTACAAAATTTTAGAATTGTAGAATGCAAGCATTCATTCCAGGAGCAATTGCAGATATGATGGCAAGAATCATAGAGGTGGGGAAGATATATTTCATAAAAAATTTCCAAGTTAAGGACTATACTGAAAAAGACAAATTCAGACCTGTTAAGTGTGACAAACAAATTGCTTTCAACTCCGATACAAAGTTAAGAGAGGTAGATGAAAGTGAAATATACATCCCAAACAACATGTTTGATTTCTATGAATTCCAAGATCTGAAGGAAATGGCTACACAGTATCACAACTTAATAGGTATATCTCAAGCTTTTATAATTATATGACTTCATATATATTATGACTGATATATACGATTTCCCATCTATAGATGTTGTCGGCATTATCCAGAAAAGGGAAACCGTTACAACAAAGCAAACAGCCGAAGGAAAGACACAAACATACATCAAGTTCAAATTGACTGATGGAAGGTCAAAGCCTACAAAAAACAATTATAAATAATTTTGCTTCCTAAGATAATTTACTTATTTTTTGCCCATTATATCTTTCATAAAGGACTAAGATAAATGTCACATTTTGGAATGAATTTGCTGTTCAATTTGAAGAGGCTATGTTGAATATCTTGGAGGAACCTATCATACTCATCATTGCAAGTGGAAGGGTCAGCATGTGGCAAAGTAGATTTTGTTACTCATCTACATAATTATGTGAGAATATTATTCTAAATTATGCAAGTTAACTCAACTACATAAGTATGTTTGCAGATCAAATTGATATATGCAATTACTCGCCAACAAAGTTTTACTTAAACTATGATCATCACAGCGTTACTCAACTACGCAAAATGTAAGATACAAATGTTCCTGCTGTACTATGCCTATACCATTTCTATTGACATATGTACTACTATACCATTTCTGCATCATGTTTCGTAGGCTCAAAGAACCAGAATTCTCACTTAATGAAATTTCTACAAAGAAAAAGAGTTATAAACTATGTACAGTGGATGGAATCAAGAAACTGGGGAATGACTTCATTCAGGTGACAAACAGACTTGGCATCGATTCTAACTTAGGTTTTAATCTATTTATGAAGATGAAAATTGTAAAACTATGATTGATTTATAACTTATGTAGGATGAGGTGATCTGTAAAGGGACAATCAAGTATGTGGAAGATAGTCAAATATGGAAGGTTGTTGTATGCACCCCATGCTACAAGGAAATCCAGCAAAAAGATCATAACTATTGTTGCAACCAGTGCAACAGGATTGTTCCATATCCAAACAAAAAGTATAACTAAATCATTCTTACAATTCACATATTTATATCTCATTTTCTAACCTGAAATTCTTACAGATTCAAGGTTTCTGCCGTTGTTTCGGATGAAACTGGTCAAATTCAAATAACTTTGTTGGACAGAGAAGTGCGAACAATCTTGAAAAAAAATGTTTTCGAGCTTGAGAAGGAGGTAAATACAAACTTATTATGTCTATTTAACAATCTACAAATTTATGCGTACAAACTACTTTATCCTCAATCTAACAAATAGGATGATTCTTTCCCTACAATCATGAAAACAATTGATATCTCTCTCGGCAAGGTCTATCTCCAGTTGCTACTAACAGAGGAAAATATCAAACACACAAACAAAGTTTATGAGGCAACTGATATCTCTCTCGACTTTAACATGGAAGACGAAATGTTAGACCAAGAACAAACAATTCAGCAGACTCAAACCGTCACAGTAGAGGTAAATAATCTTTCTCGAAGTCTACAAATTTACATTTTTCTCAAGTCAAACTTATAATTTCAAATTATATCTCTCAGCCGTCAGGACCATCATACCACCTAGATGATATCTCTCAGCTCAACTATCAGACAAGTTGAAGAAAAATGTAATCTCCTACCAGTCTACCAATACTTTTGTTAAGTAATGTAATCTTTTGTAATGTTGTAATCTTTTGTAATCTTGAATATCGTATGAAATCTAATTTCCAGTATGATCAAGTAATGAAATTCCAACTTGATTAAGTAATGAAATCATAAAATTACCAGATACTAATCATAAAATTCCAACTGAAGCATCCAACAAAATATAGGCTGTGTTTAAAGTCAAAGTATTACCAGATAACACAGACCATGGAAACGAGTTAAGAAACACATCAGGCCTAACTAACGGTATGAACCTGAATAGTAAACTTCCTAAAAGATTCATCCATCCGAGTAAAAATGCAAACATCACCGACTTTAAGCTCCAAATCATCACGTAATTCAATCCAACCATCGTGAATTGTTGTTCGCTTCCAGTCCTTCCTTTTTCGTATCTCCAATGGCCAACTTCGCTCACCTTGATATACTTTTATATAGTCCTGTCTTCCCCAAACTTCACACAGATCTTTGAATGGAACCCCAATATCCTGCAACAAGCATACATACCAACTTACCAGTCCATCCTTTAAAATGTTCACCAAAATTAATGTATAAAACCATAATATATGGAAACTTACCACACCATGGCAGTACTCATACATGTGAAATGGCTTTACAGTTATTTCAAATTTAACAATTTCTCCCACCAAACCAAAAATTGGACCTACATATACAAAAAGTTTACATTCATAATCCCTTTACATTTAAAATAAACAGTCAACCAAAATTTACATACCAACATTGCTATCATCGTCCACAATTCTATTTGCCTTGCGAAGACCTATATCAAAGTAAACAAAATTTCTTTAATTTAATTAGGAAAGAGGATCTCAATAGAATCAAACAAGTCAAAAGAATATTACCCCGACAAGGAAAGAGGATCTCAATCATTCTTTCATCGAAAATATCTGTCTGGAAGATGTGTCCACCATCATAGGTGAACAACAGGACAGAGAAACAATTCAAATTGGAAACACCAAACATTTTGGACAAACATTCTAAACCATTGACTGTGTGATTGTTGCTATTATAAGTACCAACAATTTTTTCCCCATTATTAAGCACAATATTTTGTCTGCTTGGAATTCCAAGAAACTTTTCCACAAACGACCTAGGAGGAACCTGCATTCAGAGTATGTAAATAAATAATAGTGAATTGCAGGAACCCAATTTTATAAAGATCTAAATAAACAATACCAAAAACACTCACAACTGATTCATAAACTCTTTCAGAATGGGTCATGACCTTTCCAAACTTGCAACCACCTTCAACTATGCGAACTAAAATATACATAAAAATGCATACATTCTTCAGTTATCACTAACAATTGGATGCACAAAATAAACCTAAATTATTAAAATCTCATTACCTGGAACATGTAAAGATGTTTGAAAATGATGAACAATGTTTGGGTATTCGATTTCTGTCAAATCTTCACCAAGTATGTAAACATTGAAATTGTAACCTCCACAATACTCAAACACAAGCATCTGGCCTCCCTTCAAATCAAAATGCTTACAAAACAAAGACAGACCCTTCATTTCATGCCTTTTCTTATCAAAATCAACCCAAATCTCATAACTGGTACGAATTTTCAATCAAAATGTATTGGGAAGTGCATCACCATACTGATTAACATAAGCACGAGGGATGACCTATAAAAAAGATTTATATTCAAACATTACACTTAACAAATAATCACCATTAAAATAGCCTAACATGCAAACATTCAAAACCCCAAATACCAAAAATACTCACCATTTGATTCATCCGACATTCTACAGAACTGAGAATTTTAACAAACTTGGGAATTCTCCTACCAGTAGAATCCATGAAGAAAATGCTTACAACACTTTACAAGTTTCTCGCCTTCGACAACTACTTTTGATATGTAAAAGACTTGAGCTTAATCCTTATGTAAAACAATAATTCAAAGTCATTACAATTTACAACCCCCAACCGTAACTTACATATGTAATTACGGGCACCTTCATAAATACATGAACATTAAAGCCATCTCACGTACAAAACTCCTTTACAAAAGTCAACTCCTTTACAAAAGCCCAACAATGTTATCTCACTCCATTGTAATTGTTTTTAAGCCCATCTCTTGGTCCATCAACATTAAAGCCTTTTTTGCCTAACTATAACTAATTAGTCTTTTTTCAAAATAACTAAAAACACAAAAAAAAAAATCTAATATGGCACCATGCGTGAAAGTATGCACCTAGAGGGGGGGTGAATAGGTGTATTAGGTTAACTATAGTCTATTTTTATTTTTACCGAAATTCTTCCAGAAATATTTCAGCTTGCTGAAATATAGATACTAGAATGAATCAGCTTGCTGATATTAACTAATGCAATGCAGTACAATATGAAATGTGCAGAAAAATGAACACAAGATCTTTTAGCCAGGTTCGACCCCTAATCCCCTATGGTCTACGTCCTGGTCCCTTACTAACTTGGTAAGAGAATATATTATTGATCAACAAATAAAGCAATTACAAGATCCAATAATATATCACCCAATTTACTGATAACAGCTTGCTGGAACGAACTGCTCCCCCTGAGTAAAACAGCTCCCTTGAACCTCAAAGCCTTTCTAACAGCCTTGCTCCCTTGAACACTGAATTCCTTGAAGTCCCCCTTCTTGAATTCCTCTAGTTCCTTGAACAACCTGTTGTATAGACCAATGAGTTCCCCTTGAGCACAATACTCCTTGATCACCAAGATCCCCTTGCTGTTATGCAGTGAAACCAATTCCCAGTTGTTGATAACAGCTTGCTGAAACCCTGTTTCTGAACCTGCTCTCTAAGTACTATACTACTCCCCGTAGTACAAACTTCTCTAGCTTCTAGTTCACCAAACCCTTGTTTCCCAAGACTACTATCCAACAACTATAATTACAACTTTAACAAGGATTGAATTGATAGATATTACAACTGAAATAATATGACTCTTTATATATATAAACCGTGTAATATATCTTAGAGCTCAAGAATATTGTTTATGGATTTTGCAATGTAAACAACTGAGTTGTTATGTATAAACGATATGAAGGATATTCAGGAGTGTTCAGTGGTGTGTATTCGTTTGTATCACAAGTGAGAGTATATAGAGGCAATGTCCAACGTTCATATTATTCAAGCAAAGAGCCGTTGGTTGATTTTCAGATTTGATTCATGAAGAACGTGGTTTGAGTAAAGAAATCTGAGTTGGTGAGCTGAAATCGTGGGATTGTGTTTCAGGAATGATTCTCATGCAAAGAAGTCTTAGTTGGTGTGCTGAAAAACGTGGGAGTGTTTGTGAAGTCAATGTGTTTGGATGGAGACATGACATATAACATTGTTTAGTGTATCTCCATGCTTGAGTGTTTTGTTTGTGGTGATTCTGAGCTCTTTAGAATATATATTATACACGTAATATATATATGTAAGAGTCCTTACATTTAAATCTAAATAGCAGCTCTTTGTATTTCTGGACGTTCTTGACAGTTTCTGCATTCCCAGAAACGGCTTGCTGAATGTCATAACAGCTTGCTGAAAGTTGAAATCAGCTTGCTGATTTCGTATAACTCCTGTGTTGATAATTTTCTGAAACATCTTGCTGAATGTCAAATAAACATAATTAACAGCTCTTTGTATTTCTGGACCTTTCTTGACAGTTTCTGTATTCCCAGAAATAGCTTGCTGAATGTCAAATCAGCTTGCTGATTTCGTATAGCTCCTGTGTCACTATTTCCAGAAACAGCTTGCTGAATGTCCTGTTACAGCATGTTAGTATAGCAAAATATATGTAAACAATTAACCATCAAAATCAAATGGGCTTTCAATCTCCCCCTTTTTGATGATTAACAACATATATTTTTGGGAGGGAATTTCTCCCCCTCAACATATGCTTCCCTGTATAGACATTATAAATAAGAGAAAATAGTTTTCTCCCCCTAAGTTCATGCATCTAAAACATTCGTATAGACATGGCATATTTGAGTAATTTTAGACAATCCAACAACACTTAACTTAATCAGCAGCATTATAGCATAGCAGTCAGAGAATTATAACACAATTTAACTTAACCCCAAAAGTTCCCAAAAGTTTTCTCCCCCTTAATCATTAAAAAGGAGTAAATAATGGCATAAGTGCAATAAAAACAAAGTGGTGAACACATAATCACATTGGTAGAATACAGCAAATAAACAAATAGGTTGCATTTAACTGGAAGGCACGAAACATATTAGAGCAACAAAAATCGATGTTACCCATTTCAGATTGCCGTTTTCCAATTCAGCTTGCTGTTTCCACTTCACACATGCCTAATTCTCTTCTTAGAACAATAAATCTTTTTTCTGCAAGAGGCTTAGTGAATATATCAGCGAGCTGATATTCGGTTGGCACGAAGATAAGTTCAACATTTTCCTTAGCAACATTATCTCTTAGAAAATGATGACGGACATCGATGTGCTTTGTTCTCGAGTGATTTACTGGATTCTTTGATATGTTGATGGCACTTGTACTATCACAACGAATTGGAGTTTTGCCACATTTGATTCCATAATCTCTTAATGTTTGCCTCATCCAAAGTAGTTGAGTGCAACAACTACCCGCAGCCAAATATTCTCCTTCTGCAGTAGAGAGAGCAACAGAGGTTTGCTTCTTGCTTTGCCAAGAGACTAAGCTTTGTCCTAAAAATGTTCCGACACCACTTGTACTTTTACGATCAGTTTGACTACCTGCATAATCTGCATCACTATATCCCACAAGATCAAATGTATTTGTAATAGGATAAAATAATCCAAGATTTTGAGTACCATTTAAATATTTGAAGATTCGTTTAATAGCATTTAAGTGAGATTCTTTGGGATTAGCTTGAAAACGAGCACAAACACATACACTATACATGATATCAGGTCTAGATGCAGTAAGGTATAGTAAACTACCAATCATACCTCTATATTTTCGAATATCAACATTAATACCTGTTTCATCAGAATTCAGCTTGCTGATTTGTGTCATTGGTGTTGATTTTGCCTTTAAGTTCTCAAAACCAAATTTAGTGAGTAGATTCTTGACATATTTGGTCTGATGAACATAAATTCCAGCAGAGGTTTGTTTGATTTAAAGACCCAAGAAGTAATTTAGCTCACCCATCATGCTCATGTCAAATTCATTATGCATGCATTTCGAAAACCACTTGCACATAAAATTATTAGTTGATCCAAAGATAATATCATCTACATAGACTTGAATAACTAATACATCTTTACCTTTATGCATAGTAAACAAAGTAGGATCAATATTACCTCGAGTGAAGCCATGTTCGATTAAGAATTCACTTAATTTTTCATACCATGATCTAGGAGCTTGCCGTAGTCCATACAAGGCCTTTTTCAGCTTGTAAACATGGTTTGGAAACTCCTCACTTTCGAATCCAGGAGGTTGTTTAACGTATACTTCTTCTTTTAGCACCCCATTTAGGAATGCGCTCTTGACGTCCATTTAATAAAGCTTTATCTTCTTGAAGCATGCAAATGATAACAACATTCTAATTGATTCCAACCTTGCTACAGGAGCATAGGTTTCATCAAAGTCGATCCCTTCTTGTTGATTGTAACCTTGAGCTACAAGTCTTGCTTTATTTCGAATGATTGTACCAAACTCATCAACTTTGTTCTTGAAAACCCATTTAGTGCCAATGATTGATACATCCTTTGGTGGTTCTACAAGTTCCCAAACATCACATCTTTCAAATTGGTTGTGTTCTTCTTGCATTTCCACAATCCAATTCTCATCTTGAAGTGCTTCGGTTATGTTCTTTGGTTCTTCTTGAGCTACGAAAGCCGCATATCCATATATATTTGCTTGAGCCCTTCTTGTCTTGATTCCATTAGTTTTGTTGCCAATGATTAGCTCTGGAGGATGATCCTTGACTGTCCTTGGTGCTGTAGGCAATGAATGTGGTATTATCTCTTCATATTCCTGCATTTCTTTAACTGCAGTAGAGGTTTCAGCTTGCTGTTTTGAAGGTTCAGCTTTCTAATTTGCAGTCTGTTGAGTTTCTGGAGATATCAGCTCGTCATTATCTCTTGTTCCTGCAAAATCTTCCTCATTTTCTGGTAGATCAAGATTAGATTCTTGAAATGAAACATCAATAGATTCTTCAACAGTTAATTTAGATAAATTATAAACTCTATAAGCTCTACTAGTTAATGAATAACCAAGAAATATTGCCTCGTAGGATTTAGCATCGAATTTACCATCCTTGTCGATTGTTTTAAGTACAAAACACCTTGATCCAAAGACCTTGAAGTAGCCAATGTTTGGAGTTTTATTCCTTAATAGTTCGTATGGAGTCTTGTTGAGAATAGGCCTTATCAAGACTCTATTGAGAATATAGCTTGCTGAATTTACTGCTTCTGCCCAGAAACTTCTTGGTAGCTTGCTCTCTTGCAATAAAGTTCTTGCTGTTTCTTGCAAAGATCGATTCTTTCTTTCAACTACTCCATTTTGTTGAGGAGTTCTTGGAGCTGAGAATTCATGAGTGATACCTCTTTCTTCACAATACGAAACAAACTCCTTTTGGAATTCTCCACCTCGATCACTTCTTATTCTTATAAGATTTGTATTGAGCTTTTTCTCAAGACGTTTTATCAAAGACTCAAATTCTCTGAAAGCACAATCTTTAGTTTGGAGAAATAAAGTCCATGTATATCTAGAATAATCATCTACTATAACAAAACAATATTGTTTACCTCCCAAACTTTTGTATGCTTCCGGACCAAATAAATCTAAATGCAAAAGTTCTAGGGGTTTAGAAGTTGATACCATAGTTTTTGACTTATGTGGAGTTCTAATTTGCTTGCCTAGTTGACATGCTCCACAAGTTTCCATCTTGATATACTTGAGTTTCGGCAATCCTCTAACAAGATTTTACGAAGACAGCTTGCTGATTTGTTCCATGTTAACGTGACCAAGCCTTCTATGCCAAATCTCGGGGGTTGAGTCCATAACAGCTAAACAGCATGCTGTTTTCTGAGAATCAAAATCTAATATATATATATTTCCTTCCCTTCTAGCAACTAGGGGGACTTTGTTAGTGCCAATAGTAACAATACATTTATCAAGACCAAAGTTAACAAAATGACCATCATCATACAACTGACTAATACTTAGCAAGTTATATGAAAGGCCTTGAACATATTGTACTTTATCGATTGAAATATAATCGTTACCAATTGAGCCTTTGCCAAGAATCTGAAGGGTTTTGCTATTTCCAATTGTTACTCTACCACCCTTTTTCAACTTGAGACTTTTGAATAGAGTTTTATCTCCACTCATGTGTCTAGTGCAACCACTATCCAAGATCCATTGTCTAGACTTTAAATTGGCGGTAAGACACATCTACAAAACAAACATAAAACCAAAACTCAACTTTTTGGTACCCATATTATGTTGGGTCCAACTTGGTTAGTATCAGGGATATATAAAACATTCAAGTCAGTTTTCTTGATCCACATCTGGATCATTTTTTATGCTATTTTTCTGGTTTCCTTAGTTCTGCCAGAATGATATCGGCAAGCTGATTCTGTTTTGCAGTACTTTGGTAGGTGTCCCTTCTTTCCACATTTTGGGCAGATTTTCCAAGGCATGGCATATTCATATGGAGCTCCATCTTTGCCTTCGTATTTCAACTTCTTTTTCTTCTGTGTTGAAATAAATCCAAGTCCTTCTTTACTCAATGATGATCTTGTTTGCTTCATAATTGTTTTTAGGATTTCTTCGCCTTGGACAAATTTTCCCATTCCTTCTTGACAACCCTTTAATTCTTCTTCTAGTTCCTGTATCTTGTCAGATTGTTGTGTCTTCTTTGCCTCTTCTTCTTTGGAGGTTGAATGCTTTTGTAGTGACTCAATTTGTATATCTTTTGCTGTGAGTTTAGTATTCAGCACGCTGAATTCTTTCATCATGGTGTCATTTCTCTTCAGCAATACTTTGTTGAACTCTTCGACTTAAACAAGCTTAGATTTTAGATCAATAACTTCATTATGATTTTTAACGTGATCTCCTTCATCCGTCAAGTCAGAAATGATCTCTCTTAGGTAGCCAATCTTCTTTTTCAGCTTGCTGATTTCTTCTTTTAGTTCCACGGTATCATCAATAGAATTGCTATTTGTATCCTGCATGGTTATGCTATCTACTACATATTCTATAGGGGAATCAAAAGAAGAGTTAGACGAGTTTACCTCACTATTTTCTTCATCAAGACCTACGAGAGCAAGATTCACTATCTCATCATTGTCATTGGATTCCTCATCATCATCACTCCATGTTAGGAATGCTTTCCCTTTCTTCCTGTTTTTGAATTCATCTTGTTGTTTTGTTTTGTTTTTGAGTTTGAAGCAATCTCTTCTAAAGTGGCCTTTCTTTCCACATTCAAAACAGCCTTCATCATTTGTTTCTTTCTTAGCTTCTGAATACATGCCTCTCTTCTTGAAGTTTCTCTTTTGAATTATCTTCTGGAGTTTTCTTGTGAGGAGTGCAATTTCTTCATCAAAATCTGAATCTTCTTCATCTTTCAGCTTGCTGTTATTTTCCAGCTTGCTGTTATCCGAATGTAAGGCTAGATTCTTCACTTTGGCTGCTGGAACTTGAGTCATCCTTGATGTGTTAGCCCTGATTTTTGACTCAAACTGCTCTAACTCAGAGAATAGAGCCAAGCTATCCATAGTGTCAATTTGGGGATGAGATTCCAATGCCGTAACTTTAGGGGCGAAGCTCCATGGGACGGATCCTAAGATGATCATATTGATTTCTTCTTGGGGTATCTTTTTGCCAAGCACTTGAAGACTGTTTAAGGTTGTTTGAAACCTAGCTTGAGCTTCTTTAATGGTTTCATTCTCATTGATTGTGAAACCGTTTAGTTCTCTTACTAGAGTACCAAGCTTCACTTTTTTCACTCCCTTAGAACCTTCATGATACGATTCCAAGGTGTCCCACATTTCTTTAGTTGTTTTGCATGATGAAACTTTGTCACTTTCAGCTGGACAAAGGCCATTTAAGATAGTATTCTTTGTACGGTTGTTGTAGCTTATTTTCTTTATTTCAGCATCAGTGAGATCATCAATATCCTTTGAAATGCCTTTGTCATCTTTGAAGTCGTATGGTCCTTTGCTTACAACTCTCCATTCCAGTGGTTCTCTGGCCAAATGATTCTCCATTCGACTTTTCCACCAGTTGTAGTTTTCAGTACCTAGAAGAAGAGGTGCCCTAGAGTCCGAGTTTCCAAGCGGATAATTGTCAGCCATTTAGATCGATACTTTTCCTGTTACAGAAATGATTAGTATAGCAAGGCTCTGATACCAAATGAAAGTATGCACCTAGAGGGGGGGTGAATAGGTGTGTTAGGTTAACTATAGTCTATTTTTATTTTTACCGAAATTCTTCCAGAAATATTTCAGCTTGCTGAAATATAGATACTAGAATGAATCAGCTTGCTGATATTAACTAATGCAATGCAGTGCAATATGAAATGTGCAGAAAAATGAACACAAGATCTTTTAGCCAGGTTCGACCCCTAATCCCCTATGGTCTACGTCCTGGTCCCTTACCAACTTGGTAAGAGAATATATTATTGATCAACAAATAAACCAATTACAAGATCCAATAATATATCACCCAATTTACTGATAACAGCTTGCTGGAACGAACTGCTCCTCCTGAGTAAAACAGCTCCCTTGAACCTCAAAGCCTTTCTAACAGCCTTGCTCCCTTGAACACTGAATTCCTTGAAGTCCCCCTTCTTGAATTCCTCTAGTTCCTTGAACAACCTGTTGTATAGACCAATGAGTTCCCCTTGAGCACAATACTCCTTGATCACCAAGATCCCCTTGCTATTATGCAGTGAAACCAATTCCCAGTTGTTGATAACAGCTTGCTGAAACCCTGTTTCTGAACCTGCTCTCTAAGTACTATACTACTCCCCGTAGTACAAACTTCTCTAGCTTCTAGTTCACCAAACCCTTGTTTCCCAAGACTACTATCCAACAACTATAATTACAACTTTAACAAGGATTGAATTGATAGATATTACAACTGAAATAATATGACTCTTTATATATATAAACCGTGTAATATATCTTAGAGCTCAAGAATATTGTTTATGGATTTTGCAATGTAAACAACTGAGTTGTTACGTATAACGATATGAAGGATATTCAGGAGTGTTCAGTGGTGTGTATTCGTTTGTATCACAAGTGAGAGTATATAGAGGCAATGTCCAACGTTCATATTATTCAAGCAAAGAGCCGTTGGTTGATTTTCAGATTTGATTCATGAAGAACGTGGTTTGAGTAAAGAAATCTGAGTTGGTGAGCTGAAATCGTGGGATTGTGTTTCAGGAATGATTCTCATGCAAAGAAGTCTTAGTTGGTGTGCTGAAAAACGTGGGAGTGTTTGTGAAGTCAATGTGTTTGGATGGAGACATGTCATATAACATTGTTTAGTGTATCTCCATGCTTGAGTGTTTTGTTTGTGGTGATTCTGAGCTCTTTAGAATATATATTATACACGTAATATATATATATGTAAGAGTCCTTACATTTAAATCTAAATAGCAGCTCTTTGTATTTCTGGACGTTCTTGACAATTTCTGCATTCCCAGAAACGGCTTGCTGAATGTCATAACAGCTTGCTGAAAGTTGAAATCAGCTTGCTGATTTCGTATAACTCATGTGTTGATAATTTTCTGAAACGTCTTGCTGAATGTCAAATAAACATAATTAACAGCTCTTTGTATTTCTGGACCTTTCTTGATAGTTTCTGTATTCCCAGAAACAGCTTGCTGAATGTCAAATCAGCTTGGTGATTTCGTATAGCTCCTGTGTCACTATTTCCAGAAACAGCTTGCTGAATGTCCTGTTACAGCATGTTAGTATAGCAAAATATATGTAACCAATTAACCATCAAAATCAAATGGGCTTTCAATGCGTAGCGGGCAAAACATCCTAGTAATATATATTATTATTAGCATTTAGCTAGTGAGTGCATAGTTTAGATTTAAATTTCTTTCTTTTATAATCCTGCTAGTGAATCTGCATAATAGTTTGTTTAATTGATGCCCTTGTTCGGCCATGTTTCTCTCTTTGTTCAATTTATTTCTTATACTTGCGTACGTGCACTTTGCATTAAATTGAAGTCATAATGGTTACAAGTCGCATACGATTCCATAAATCCATATAGAAATACAAACCCGCAAAGAGAACATCACATTGATAAATATTCTCATGTAAAGTTATACACACACAAAGAGAACATCACAATAATTGTCATGAATACAAATATTGATATTTTTTCTGCAAATACCGGAAAATTAAACACATTACAAAAAATCTCAAGAAAATGATATGATATTTTTTCTACAAATATCGAAAAATTAATTAAGCACATTACGAAAATTCTTAAGAAAATGATCTGTGCTTCGCACGGTTTATTAGAGCAAGTCCAATAGCTTACTTATTTGATGTCCTAAACAAGAATTTAGGTAAGGTGATAAAATGATGAGCTCCAAGAGTTTCCTAGAACTTACTTAAAAAACTAAGACATGAATCTGGTTACCTATTAATAAGTACTCAGTAGTCATTACCTATTTCATTTCTATCATTAAAACTGTTAGGCCGAATACACAATAATAATCAAGATCGTATGAGAGAATAACAAGTAATACGCGTATGAACAAATAAAAATTGTTTTGAATTAATAACTCCTCTCTCAGTGATGTAAAATATCACAGAGAGCTGCTTAGGTTACAATGAATGATTGTTCGTTGCACGATACCCTTCTAGGGTTAACCTAAATGTATTTATATGATATACATCTATACTCTTACAAATTAGCTATACAATCGATATCAATTACGATTGCTACACATCTCCTTAGTCAACTCAATCTCTTTGACAGCTATCCAATCTTCAAAGATATTGCTTCCATAATTATCTTCAATAATTCTTCACACTCTGTTGACTAGTAGACGCTTCCTCCAGACTGAGTTTAACAAACTCTGTCGAGTTTCCATCTGTCAGAGTTTAACAAACTCTGACTGCTTTCAGCTAAACTCTGATAAATCACTGTAACACTTTAACACTGATATTATTCACATCAATTATATTTAACAATTTCCCCCAACTTGTTCATTAGCAAAAATGCACAAGTTAACAAAAATAATTAATGATGTCAAAACAAATAGACAAATACAATGTTTAACTAACAATCAGAGTTTAACCATTTACTTAACAAAATTTACAGAAAACAAGAAATACTCACAGAACTCTATTTACTAAATTTCCTCAACATCAGGTGTTGTTCTGAGATAGTCTATAAGTAGTCTTCTCTCTGCATTCTCAAGCTCAATCTCCATAACCCTCTTTATCTCTCTTAATTGAGGATCATCTTCACCTGTTTGATAAATAGCAGCTCTCAGAGAATAAATCTTGTTTCTTCTCATTTCATTCCCAAGTCTGATGAATTGTGCTTCCTTTGATTCTGAATTAAAATCCAAGACTGTTATACCCAAATCAGTCTTCAGCTTAGCACTGTTCTTCTTCATCTCAATTAGATTTCCATGATAATCTCTGTACTTAGGAACATATTCACCTGTTTGCTTTATACCAGTAAGAATTTTAGCTTTCTGCATTTGTTCTTTTATCACATGAGCAGCTTGATAAGTCTTTTGATTTCTCACTCTGAAGATATACAGAACATATGCCAACTCATCATATAACTTCAAGTTAATGTCACTCTCACTGACTTTGTACACTATTCCATCAGCCATAAAGTATAGTAGAAAATCCTTCTTTAAACTCTTTTGACGAACCAACTGAACTGACTCAAGTTTATCCAAATTTTCTTGTGTAACACCAAGACCTGGAACAGCCAGTGATGATGGATCTAGAGGACTTGTATTCACTATCTGTCCTCTACCAGAGCCCATGCCAGATTTATCTCGACCCTGTTGACCCATAAAGCCTTTGTCTTGTGACACATGAGATCCACCAGCTTTCTAAGTTTGATCAGAGATCATAGGTCTTGCAAAAATTCCTTGCATAACAGGAGATAATGGTGTATGTACAACTTGTGTAGCAACAGAGGTTGTAACCATTTTCTTAGAAACTTTTTGTTCTTCAACAGCTTTTCCTTTCAACTTCAAGTGAGCATCCTCTGTTGGTTTTCTAGCAATATGTGAACTTTGAGCATGACCAACATTTTCTTTAATGACCACACCTTTAAGAACAGGCCTAGGAGCTTTAGCATTTTTCTTCAGTTTGCCAGACTTCAAAGCTTTTTGATGTTCTCTTTGTAAATCCTTTTCCTCAGCTTGAATGTCTTCAATTGTAACTCCCTCCTGATTTTCTTCTAGAAACAATTTCGCAGCCAACTCTTCATCTGTCTGTGGATTTTCAGTGAATACTAAACTCTTGATCTTTGAAGTACTTTGAGCATTAGTATCTATCTCATCAGACTTTAATTTCACCTTCTGTTCAGCTGCTACTACTCTTGACTTTTACCTCTGTTCTCGTTCAGTTACTCCTCTAACTCCAGTATCCTTCTTAGTCAGAGTTTGAGACTGCCTGCTTTGAATCTTAGCAATTCTCTCCCCCTTTTTGACATCATCAGGAATTAAAATTAATGTAATCAATTCCAAAGAGGTAGCAATCGAGTCAATCTTGGTAGCAAGACAGTTTGATTTTCTTCAACTTTGCTAAGTCTTTCATTCAGAGAATCTCTATCTTGAACAATGGTTTGAAGCCTGATCTTCTGAGCAAGTTCTTGAGCCAGATCCTTCTTGCGAATATCATCTCTCAGATCAACAATTACTTTTTCAGAATCATCAAAGCGTTTATTAAGACTCTTAACTTGAACAACAGTTGCCTTCAGACAAGAAAGAATATCTGGATTTGAAATATTCTTGGCAGTTTTGCTCACTACGGTAGCTGCTCTCTCAGCAGGAAAGTCCCAATTTACCTTGTACCAATTATCTGAAAATCTAGCAAAATGTTCATCCTCAACATCAATCTGTTGCGAAGGACCAGCAAAAGCAGTGCCTTTTGCATCAACTTGCACTGGTGCTCTCTGAGAAGAGTTTGACTCAGCACTGTCTTCAGTTGCACTTTCATCATCATGGCCAACAATATTCTCTGCAGCAAAAACATTCTCTGCAGTAACAACAGTCTCTGCAGCAACTGTCTCCACAGTAGTTATAGCAACATTTTCTTCAGTAGCAACAATATTCTCTGCAACCTTAGTATCAACAGGAATAGATTCTAGTTTATTCTCTGCAGGTTGCTCAACAGCTTCTATAGATACATCCATAGGATCAGAGATTGTTGCCTTGACTTGTTGATTAACTTCTTCACCTTTTTCAGATTCCTGGTGAGCATCTGAGACTAACTCAGTGTGAGTTGCTACTATCTCATCAAGAATGATAGTTGGTTGATCAGCTGTACCAGTCTCATCAGATTGTGCAATTACTGGAGATGAAATGTGAACTTCAATATGTTCAGAGAATGGAACAAATGAATCAACAAAAACATCCATCTCAGCTTCTCTGTTTTCAACAACCAGTTGTTCATCTTCAGAAATCTTGTCAACTGGACACTCAACAGTAGTTACCTCAATAGTAGGTATCTCAACAGCCGGTATCTCCTTAGAAATAACCTCTGGAGCTTCAAGAGTTTGCTCTTCATCAGATTCATTAAGTATCAACCTTCTTCTCTTAGCTTGAGGCACTTCAACTGAGACCTCTTCTTCAGTAGACTCTTCCACAAAAGAAGGTGATGGAGACTTGTTTGCCCTTGCCTTGCTTTGCCTTCTGATATAAACAGCTCCAACAGATGTCTGTTTAGCTTTAGAATGCCTTGTATTCTCTGCTGTATGTATTTACCTGCTTCCACGTTTTGGTTTAGGTTGTGGTTGTGATTCAGGTTGAGATTGAGGTTGAGGTGATTGAGGTTGATCAGTGTTTGTGGTTTGAGAGGGTGGTTGAGTGCGTATAGTTTGTAGAGGGTCAGTGTTTAGAGGTGATGGAGGGTCAGTGTGTGTAGTTTGTTGTGGTGCAATGTTTGGAGATTGTGTTTCAGGCTAAGGCTGTAGTGGTTCTTGTGGTTGGTTAAGAAAATTTTGAAGTGCAAGAGGTAAAACCAAAGCAGGTAATTGCTCCTTGGTCAAATCCTTGTTGCTTAAATCAGAGAATATCCTCTTGGCTAATTTAAAAGGCTGAATAACATCTGCCTTAGCAATCTCAACACCAGGAACACAAGAAGTGAATAATAATTGACAAAATCTAGAAAAATACACAGTAGTACTAGAATCTGACAACCTTTCACCCAAATTCATCAAAACAAGTCGACCAAAATCGAAATTACCTCCATAAAGAAGAGCATACCCGATTTGAAGACTGTCAAGGGAAATAGCATCCCAATTTGTTGATTTCTTCTGAAACGAGGCAGTAATGCAGTCGAAAAAGAAACTCCATTCTTTTTGCAGAAGTGGTCGTTTCACTGAACCCAGTTTCTCTAAGTCACCAGAGTATCCTATTTGCTCCATCATCATTCTCAACTGAGCTTCACCAACAACAGAGTATGAAGTATGTATATCAAAACCCAACGTTTCTCTGACTGTCGTGGGAGTAATTACAAACTCTGTTTCGTCATAGGTGAAAACAATAGAAGGAGTCCCATTCTCTCCTCTATCGTCATAAGAAGAGTTCTGCCAAAAAGAAGCAATTTGTGCGCCAGAAAGTGTTGGTAGTTCAACCAGAGCTTGGCCAATTTCAGAGTCTCTCAAGAAGTTTTGCATCATATGAAACGCTTCTGGAACGTTTGCATTGTTCAATGGAGCTGCATAATTGTTGGGAACAAACACTAACCCAAGAGGGTTAAAAACCTTAGTAGCCATGAAAAAGAGCAGAAAATATGATGGGTGTATAAGTTGTTTGATAAAATGCTCAAGTGAAAGAACAAAGAGAGTAACAGTATGCACTAGTACAGAATAGGCTTTTAGCGTCGGTCAAAATAGGCTTTAGGCGTCGGTTATTTGGCGTAGTATATGAAGGCGACGCTATAGGTATAGGCCTATAGCGTCGGTTAATTGGGCGACGCATATAATGTACGAATAGCGTCGGTTATTTAAATAACCGACGCTTAAAGTCTGTTTTAGGCGTCGGTCATTTAAACAACCGACGCTTAAAGTCTTTTATAAGTGTCGGTCATTTAAACAACCGACGCTTAAAGTCTTATTATAGGCATCGGTCATTTAAACAACCGACGCTTAAAGTCTGTTATAGGCGTCGGTCATTTAAATAACCGACGCTTAAAGTCTTATTATAGGCATCGGTCATTTAAACAACCAACGCTTAAAGTTTGTTATAGGCGTCGGTCATTTAAATAACCGACGCTTAAAGTTTGATTATAGGCGTCGGTCATTTAAACAACCGACACTTAAAGTCAATTTTTTTTAAAAAAAAATAAAAATTGCAATTCTATTATGAAACAATACATTTTCAAAAACAGTTTAGCCAATGCCAGAACACAAAATTATATACAAAATCAATCTATACATGATACATAATCAAGAATGAGATCTAATTAATAGACAATATATAAGACTACTCTACATTTTACAAGTCAATACCGATAACAAAGTAGACAAACTGATCTAATTTCTCTAATTTTATGGAGAACAATTTCGTCACACAGATGACGAGCAAATGTATTGAAGGAAAGAACCAAATTGATAATGTGCATCAACCATATTGCGACCATAAGCCTTGTTTAGTTACAAGTGATTCACAACTAAACCTCTTTCATATATGCGCTGCTGCCTATCTGAGAAATTGATCGTGTGGTTTCCATAGCCCTGGAGTGTGCCTGCATAAATGTTGTCAACATTAGTATAAGGAGAGGAGCACTTGTTGGACAAACAATCAATGTTCATCTAGATAATTGATGTAGGGGATTCAAAAACAATTATGCAAGCCAAAAAGAACCCAACTCAGCATGTCCTTATTAACTTCCCAGAGTGCACCGATAATGACTTCATCCACGTAACGACAAGCTAGAACACTAAGGTTGCGTTCATGCATATGCATAAGTGAAAAGTGACTTTCCCTCTGTTCACTGCATGGAGAATTAAGGAACAATCGTCAATGTCATATTCTCACAGTGTGAGTGATCAGCAAAGTAACAAAATGTAGCCAGATGAGTTAAAGGATGACGCAAGTATGATGCTTTGTAAAATAAAAAACCAAATTGGTATTGTGACGGACAACTATCTAGATGTGGAAAAAATAACTGATAAATAGAAAGTTACATGCAATAATGTTGATACCTTATAGTATGATCCGAATAGATTCCAACGAGCAGAAAATCCCCAAGTTTTCGAGCATTCTTAAGTATCTGAGTAATCATAAAGGTCTTACTTAAGAAAATTTTGGACAGATAGAAAGCAATTCTATATCTTCAGACTAAGAGTAATGCTAATATATTTACAAGGTAAAAATTTCATGTGTACACAATTACCTCCTAGCAAAAAAGGAAATTGTTAAGTAAAATATCTTCAGACTGGAGAACAAACCTGTTCAATATTCTTAAGTACGTGTACTGCAATTTTATTCATTATAACAATGATGATTTTTTTTTAAAATTAAAATAGACATGACATATGACTAGCAAGTAACTCTAATTTATGAGCCTGAAGGAACTGTTCGAGACGTGCACTAGAATGTTCATGACACTGACCATCATAACCATGTTGTAGCAGGACAACCAAGCCAGTTTGAAGCAACCACTTAGCCATCCCACTACTAAGAAACTGATCAAACATCACCTGTGCACCATTGGAAAAATCACCGAACTGAGCTCCTCATAATACCAAAGAATTTGGATTTTTATAGTTACTAACAACATCAGAATACAATGACAAAATACTGGCTTTTTATAGTGCTGAATGAAGGCATATTGAAGACACATTTGCAGACTGCATGAAATTCGGACACTTTTGATGTTTTTCATTGGAACTATAGTTAAACAAGCTAGCTTATTGTGTTGTTATCTCAACCTGTTGGACAAGCTCCTGCGTTCAGAATAAAATTTCTATGGGAAACTCACCTGAGAGTTAGCAAGATGTACTACAAGCCATGGTGGAATCCATGATTCATGAACCTGGAATTTACCACCAGTCAGTATTAGAAATTTAAAAACAATAACAAACAAAGAATATGTCATGTTGCAGCAAGCTAGAGCCATATAGATTTTGAATCTCAAGCAAACAATATATTTCAATTAAATTATTAAATCCACACACCAATAGGGTCGATTCAAATTACTGATAATAATTAATAATCCACACACCATGAAATTAATAATTGCTCAAGTTAATGTCAACAAGACATGGCAATACTAACAATTATTTAAGCATACTATTTCGGTGTATCAAACATTATTTATGCGTTTAGTAATGAGTAACCTGAGCTCTCTCATCAGCAACTGCAGCTATGTTTACAAAAGTTATCTCCATGTTGTTCCTTCTTCCTGCACGATTATAAAATTACAATAAGACTGCATTTTATTGTCATGCCAGATGGACTTCACTACCAACTTTTACTATGTTCCAGATGCATTTTACTGGCAACGATAGAGACTTAAGAAGTCAATTTGTACAACAAACAAGACTCAAGAGTCGTGGAAAATGTAATACCACTTTAACAATACGTTGTTAAGAACTGATAGTTGATGGAATCTGCCAGTTTAAGCCCTTCAGCCCATTTTATTTCTGTAGGGCTACCTATTACGTACACTGCATATTTTGTAAATCTCATCTATTTCATGGCAGAAAAGAAGACATCACACACATTAAATATCAGAACTGGGCAGTAGTGTTCCCCTGTCCAATAACTGAGCTTGCAACAACAGGCCCTTTCGGCAAAACATACAGTACTTGATACTTAAAGATAATTTTTAAAGGTACAGAAGTGTTCAATTTCAGTAATTCAGAATCACAAGGCATCAGTTTGTGAAGAATTGCAGAAACAAACCTTTTCCAGAGAAGTGCAGGGTCCAAGGATTCCTTAAATCTTTATATCTTTTGAACAATTGATCTCAAGTGTACCACTGAAGCAATTAATGAAGGATGAGGTTCAGAATTCAGATCCAAATTAAAGTGCAGACACAATTATATTCACAGAACTGCAAGTCTTAGTGTGAGTATTTAAATATCTTGCAATTGAACATCCCTAAAAATTAGATATTGTAGGCTTGCTTTACCGTACAGAAAGTCAAAAAATATTGCCAGGACAGGGGAACTCAGGTGAAAATAGAAGGAGGCTATTTTCTTACTATCAAAAAACTTGAGCTTGCAAAGATAGAAATAAAGATGGAAATAAGAGTAGGCACGTCTCTCAAATTTTCGGTTAGACCTGGGCTAGGGATTTTTAGCATAATACAGTGTTAACTATAATGTGTTCAGGAACTAAAGATTTCTACAAGCATGTGTATATAGGCATGCTTAAAGATTCGTCGAACATAAATTTTAATTATAACAATTTCACTATCTTTTTCTGTAAGGGTCGATAATTGAAGCAAAGGAGTGTAACCTTTGTTTGTGATTACTCGGTACTTTCTTCATTATGCATTTCAGAAAGATCTTTCATTAAATGATGAAAACCCTGATATGGATAAAGATAATTAATTAATGAAGATTAACGATATTTACAGCCAAATAGTACTATCAACGAGGCTGACAAAAAAAAAGTACTATCAACGAGCCATCTAACTTGGGAAATGCAAATAGCAAAACAATTCTAATTTGCCAAGCGTCTGAATTCATGTAAACACAATCCATTGCTAAGGTAGATGCAGATAACATAAAGAAGTAATACAGGGAATAAAAAAGAAAAGATGTACCTCTTTTTCATTTTCCTTTTAACCTGTTCCAGTTCAGTACTATCAATTAACACAATTCAGCTTCACAAGACTTTCCAGAGATACATGTGCTTTCCAAAGAATTCGTCAAGCATTTTGTTGTAGAAGGACTTCCTTACCACTGTTTGAATATTCCATAGCTTTTAGTTGCACAAACCGAATATCAACATTTTGTTCAACAGACATCTTGCTCCACGACTTCTTCACACAATATTTCTCCATCACCCAGAAATCCAAACACAGTTTCCCACCTAGAACTCCAAGAGTTGCCATAAAATCCGACAGGTAGTGTTTGTGAGTCTGTTGAAGAAGATCTCCTATAAAGGAAAAAAGCACATGACAAATCAATACAAAACTAGAACACTATGCATCCAAATCTACATAATATAATAGTACACATTCACAGAGAAAGGGGGTATTACCTACGAATCGAAGCCCCAAATCCACTTAGAAGCCCCAAATCGAAAGCCCAAACTAGAGAAGACCTGAAATCTAAAATAAACCATAATTAATTGAATTTTAAGTGAAAAAATTGAATCATTTGAACTCAAAACAAAGAACCCCTAATCTGAAAAGCCCTAATTGGAAGAAGTCCCAATTTGAAGCCTCAAACCGAAGCCATATTCAATTGTGTAGCCTAATTTGTAGCAAATAACATACTAATTTGATAGAAGATTAGATAAGATTGAGAGAGAAAGAGAGGTTTACGAGAGAGAGATAGAGAGATAGAGAGATAGAGAGAGCGCGAGAGAGAAAGAGCGATAGTAGAGAGAGTAAAGTATTATTTTGTTTTGAGTGTTGAGAGGTTCAGATAGGCGGGATAATTGGCCGCTAAAACATTTCACTGGGAATTTTTATTTTTCAGTTTTTACAATTATTTTTCTGTTTTTTAATTTTGTTTTTTACATTTTCCATTTTATATTTAATAAATAAATAGAACCTAAAAAATAATAATAATTAAATACTTTGATATTTCAAAAAAAAATCTCATTCGATTGGTAAACTTTTACTTTCTTAAAAAATGAAATATTATGATTGTAAATGTGATTTTTAAATAATTAAATAATTTTTTGGTTAAAAAATTTAAAATTGAGTTTATTAATGATCTAAGGTAACATATCATGTATGTTGCTAACATCCAACACTTTAAAGCTTAAGGTAACATCACGTTTGTGGCTATAAGGTAACACAAAAAACAAAATGTTATGTTAGGTCCAAAATAACATGCTAAGGTAACATATTCTAGCAACATATAACTTATGCTTATTATATATAAAGATGTAATGAATTAAAAATATATTTATATTATAAAAAAAATTATAAATATTGATATAATATATAATTTTCAAAAATTTAAAAATTTAATTATATATCTTTTCATTTAAAATCTTATTCGAATAATATTATTCAATTTATTTTTTTAATTCAAATGGTATAATATAAAGTAATGTATTATTTGTATAAAAATATTATTTGTATATATTTCAGTTTTTTTTGAATTATAATACTTTTAGCGTCGGTTAAATGTAAGGCGACACATAAAGTACCAAAGGGTCAGTTTAGGCGTCGGTTGTTTATGACCGACGCTAAAAGGTTAATTTTAGGCGTCGGTTGAGTAAAGACCGACGCTAAAAGTTTAGTTTTAGGCGTCGGTTGTGTAAAGACCGACGCTAAAGGGTCAGTTTTAGGCGTCGGTTGTTTATGACCGACGCTAAAGGTAAATTTTAAGCGTCGGTTTAATAAAGACCGACGCTAAAGGGTTAGTTTTAGGCGTCGGTTGTTTCATGACCGACGCAAAAGGTCCAACACAAATGACATTAAGCGTCGGTTAAGCTAGCAACCGACGCCTAAAGTATGTATAGGCCACGGTTCTCTAGATAACCGACGCCTAAAGTGCGACACTAAAAGCCTATTCTGTACTAGTGATGTTAGATATAATTGATGTGATTTAATGTCAGTGTTTAAGTGTTACAGGTAAAAAGAGTTTAACTTATTGGTTGAAAGCAGTTGTAACAGAGTTTGAGTATACGCTGATAGCTGGAAGCGCAAACGCTGACAGAAGAAAGCGTAAACACTGCTAGCTGAACACATGGAAGCGCAAACACTGTTAGCTAGAAGAGCAACAGAGTTTGCTAAAGTCTGTCTACTGGAAGCGTCTACAAGTCAACAGAGTTTGAAGATTAATTTAATATTAATATGGAAGCGATATCTTTGAAGATTGGATAGCTGTCAAAGAGATCGAGTTGACTTAGAAGACGTGTAGCAATCGTAATTGATATCAATTGTATAGCTTAATTTTAGGAGAATCAATTAACGATTGTATGTAGCTGTATATCTTATAAATACAGTTAGGTTAACCCTAGAAGGGTATCCATTGTGAACGAATATCATTCATTGTAACCTAAGCAGCTCTCTGTGATATTTTACATCACTGAGAGAGGAATTATTAATTCCAAACAGTTTTAAGAGCTAAAACGTGTGTTCTTGTTATTTACTCATACAGTACTTGATTATATATTGTGTATTCGACCTAACAATTGGTATCAGAGCCAATCTGTTACTTTATTACAGTTTAAGATCCAAACACAATAGTAATCAATGGCAGAGATTCCTCCTCCATCAGGTTCTGAGAAAGCACCTACTACTGTTAGTAGGTATGAAACAATTAGGGTTCCAATACTGAAGCCATCAGAATATGCAATCTGGAAGGTAAAGATGACTATGTTTCTGGAAGCCACAGATCCAGAATATCTTGATAGAATTTATGAGGGTCCTCATAAACCTACTAAGTTAACTGCTGCTGCTGCTGGTGAGGAATCAAAGGTGGTTCCTAAGGAAAAGAAAGATCTAACTGCTGAGGATCTTTCATCTATTGCTAAGGATGCCAAAGTAAGGCACTTACTTCACAGTGCTCTTGACAATGTTATGTCTAACAAAGTGATTAACTGCACGACTGCAAAGGATATATGGGATGCACTTGAGGTTAGATGTCAAGGAACTGCTGCAATTAAGAAGAACAGAAGGAACATACTCACACAGAAGTATGAGCATTTTGAGGCAAAATCTGAAGAAACCATGACAGAAACATTTGATAGATTCTGCAAACTACTCAATGATCTATCATTGGTTAACAAAGAATATGATCTGGAAGATTCAAATCTCAAGTTTCTTCTCTCTCTTCCTGAAAAGTGGGATGTGAAAACAACCACCATAAGAGACAACTATGATCTTGCTGACACTGAGATTGATGAAATCTATGGACTGCTCAAGACTCATGAATTGGAAATGGAGCAGAGAAACAGAAGATCAAGCAGGAAGTCAAAGACTGTTGCACTGAAAGTTGAAGAAAAATCTTCAAAGAAGGAAGCATCAAGGAAGAAGGCAAAAGGAAAGGCCTTGGTCATTCATTCAGAAAGTGAGTCATCAAACACTGATGTTGACTCAAACACAGATGGAACATCTGATTCTGAAGATGATGAGGAGATGATGCAAATGGCTGCATTGATGGTAAAGACCTTCAAGAAGATGGGATTCAAGAACTTCAAGAAGGGAAAGAGATTCTCCAAGGATTACTCAAAGTCTGACAAGAAAAATTTCAAGAAATCTGAGGGAAAGGACTTTAAATCTAGTAAGAAAGACAAGTCTGAGATTCAATGCTACAAGTGTAAGGAGATGGGTCACTATGCTCCTGAGTGCAAAAAGGGTAAAACTGAAAAGGCACTCTACACCAAAAGCAGAGATTGGGCAGACACCTCAGATTCAGATGAGGAGGTGAACTATGCTCTCATGGCCTCTACTCAGAATGAAGATTCTGAACTAAAGGTACCTCCAACTACCTATGCTTATAATACAGATAATATAACTGAATTGAGAATTTATCTTAAGGCATTACACATCAGTTATAGAGATCAGACTTTAGAAAATGAGAGAATCAAAAGTGAGTATTCTCAACTCAAAGAAAGAAATAAACTTGTTGAGGAACAACTTGAAAACATGAATAAAATTCAGAAAGAAAGAGATGATGCTGTGTTTATAGAACAGGAGTTGCTAAGTAAGTATAAGCAATTAGAATCTGAATTAGAAGATGCAAAGCACATTATTAAAACTTGGACACATTCTGGAAAAGACACTCAAGAGGTCTTTCAATCAGACACAGTAGGTCTAGGTTATCCTGAAGATGATGTGCTTAGGTTTCAGAATACAGTCAAGATTAGACCACCTCTTTCTTCTAAGAAATTTGGAACATTTGTTCATGGTACTATTAAAACTGAACATGGAGCTGTTGAACATGAGCCAGTAAAAACCTGTGTAAAACAGGTTAATATTGGTTCAATGACAGATAAACAACTTAAGCATAAGCTTAAAGAAATTAAATCTGTCAACAAACAGAGAATGCCTAAGGAAAATAGAAATGGTAAGGTAGGCATAACATCAGGAATTAAGCCAATGCTAGCTACATTTGCACCTAGAAAAACATGTTATAATTGTGGTAGCACTAATCATCTTGCTAGCTTTTGCAGGAAGAACAAAGACATTAATTCTTTACCCTCCAAATCTGGAGTGAAAAAGGAAAATGTTAAACCAAGACCACAAACTCTGTGCAAACATTATGGAAGTAGTTGGCACTCAATTTATACTTGCAAGAATTATCATGCTATTTATCATAATTATTATGAACTGAAACCTAATTTGAAATGGGTTAAAGTTGATTCTGCAAGTACTAAGAATGAAAATGTTAGTTTAAACTCTGATAATGCTAAATCCGCTGCAAAAACTAACAGATTCGATAAAGCAAAAGGATCCAAGCAAGTCTGGATCCTTAAAACTAACAATCATTGATTGTTTGTGATTGCAGGGCACCAGGGTAAGTACCCTAGTCGTGGACAGTGGATGTTCAGGACACATGACTGGAAATAAAGCCCTGCTATCAGAGTATGAGGAGAAGGCTGGCCCAAAAGTTTCCTATGGAGATGGCAACATAGGACATACTCTGGGATATGGCAATATTAATCTTGGAAGTGTCATCATCACAAATGTAGCTCTGGTTCCAGGACTCAAGCACGATCTGCTTTCTGTGAGTCAAATCTGTGACAGAGGATATCATGTAGATTTTCAGCCTGAATATTGTCAAGTCATCAGTAAATCTACAGGGAAAGTTGCTCTAGTTGGAAACAGACACAATAACATCTATGAAATAAAATTGTCAACAAACTCTGATGGCAAAGCAGTGTGTCTGTCAACAAGAATGTCCAGTGAAGAGAGTTGGAAGTGGCACAAGAAACTCTCTCATTTGAATCTGAACAACATCAATGAGCTAATAAAGAATGATCTTGTAAAAGGACTACCAAAGTCTTTGTTGAATGTAGAAGGCCTGTGTGATTCTTGTCAAAAGGCCAAACAGAGAAAAGTCTCTTTCAAAAGCAAATCTGAGTCTTCAATTGTTGATCCTTATCATCTTCTACATGTTGATCTTTTTGGTCCAGTGAATGTCATGTCACTTGGAAAGAAGAAATATGCTCTAGTCATTGTTGATGAATACACCAGATACACATGGGTGTATTTTCTAGCAAAGAAGGATGAAACTGCATTAACACTGGCAGAACATATAATACAACTGGACAAAGGGTCAGAGAATCAAGTGAAGATTATCAGAAGTGACAATGGAACTGAGTTCAGGAATTCAACAATGGAAGAATTTTGCAAGAGTAAAGGAATCAAACAAGAGTTTTCTGCACCTGGCACTCCACAACAAAATGGTGTAGTGGAGAGGAAGAACAGAACCTTGATAGAAGCTGCCAGAACCATGCTAGATGAAGCAAAATTGCCAACATATTTCTGGGCAGAAGCAGTTCAAACTGCTTGTTTTACTCAAAATGCAACACTGATCAACAAGCATGGTAAAACACCATATGAAATGGTGAAAAAGAAAAAGCCAAATCTAAAATATTTTCATATTTTTGGATGCAAGTGCTTTATGTTGAAGACTCATCCTGAACAGTTGACCAAATTTGACCTAAAGGCAGATGAAGGAATTTTTGTTGGCTATCCACTGTCAACTAAGGCATACAGAGTTTATAATCTGAGAACCAAAGTGATCATGGAATCAATTCATGTGTCATTTGATGACAAGAAAGTAACTGGACTTGAAGATGTTAATGAACATGATCAACTGCACTTTGAAAATGAAGATTTATTCTCTGACAAAGTAAACTCTAATGAGACTGATCTGACAAACTCGGTTGAGCTAAACTCTGAACCTTTACTGGTAAATACTGAAGAGACTCTTCAATCAGAAACAAGGGAAGAACCAGTTGAGGGGGAGCATGAAGAATCACATCAAAGTGATAATTCAAATACTGATAGTGACTCAGTTGATAACTCGGAATCAAACTCTGTTGATTCAAAATCTGAAAGCTCAAATTCTGAGCAGTCACATTCAGGGGGAGCATCAGAAAATGAAGAAAGGCACCAAGAAAATCAGAAGAGCATGGATCAAGGGGGAGGATCACATGATGACAGAAGCAATCTGCCTTCTGCAAGAAAATGGACTAAGTCACACACACCTGATTTGATTATTGGTGATCCAGATGCAAGAGTAAGGACAAGAAGTGCAACAACAAATGAATGTCTGTTTCATGCATTCTTGTCACAAACTGAGCCAAAGAAAGTAAATGAAGCTCTTAAAGATGCTGACTGGATTACAGCAATGCAAGAAGAGCTAAATGAATTTGAGAGAAATGGAGTGTGGACCCTTGTACCAAGGCCAAAGAACAGATCCATTGTTGGTACTAAATGGGTTTTCAGAAATAAAACTGACAGTGATGGTGTTATCACAAGGAACAAAGCAAGACTGGTGGCAAAAGGCTATTCACAGCAGGAAGGAATAGATTATGATGAGACTTTTGCACCAGTTGCCAGATTGGAGGCAATAAGGATGTTTCTTGCCTATGCTTTTCACAAGAAATTCAAGGTTTTTCAAATGGATGTGAAAAGTGCTTTTTTGAATGGAAAACTTGAAGAAGAAGTATTTGTTGAACAACCACCTGGTTTTGTAGATCCAAAATATCCAGACCATGTCTACAGGTTAGACAAGGCACTCTATGGACTTAAGCAGGCACCAAGGGCATGGTATGAAACTCTTGCTAAATTTCTACTAGAAAGTGGGTTTCACAGAGGTACTATTGACAAAACTCTGTTTTACTTTCAATCTGGTAGTGACCTGCTCTTAGTTCAAATATATGTTGATGACATCATTTTTGGATCTACTAATGATAAACTCTGTAAGAGGTTTGCCAAGCTCATGCAGTCAAGATATCAAATGAGTATGATGGGAGAGCTAAGCTATTTTCTAGGCTTACAGGTGAAGCAAACTGATGATGGAATTTTTATCAATCAAGCAAAATATACCAGAAATCTTCTCAAGAAATTTGGCATGCTTGACTGTTCATCTGCAACAACTCCCATGGCAATTGCAACAAAATTGGATAAAAATACAGGGTCATCAGTAGATATGACAAGTTACAGAGGAATGATTGGTTCTCTACTCTATTTAACAGCTAGTAGACCTGATATCATGTATGCCACCTGTCTGTGTGCAAGGTTTCAGGCAGATCCAAGGGAACCACATTTAACAGCTGTGAAGAGGATTTTCAAGTATCTCAAGGGCACTGTAACTTTAGGGCTGTGGTACCCAAGAGAATCAGATTTTAAGCTACTTGGTTACTCTGATGCAGATTTTGCAGGCTGTAAGTTTGACAGAAAAGCACAAGTGGAAGTTGTCAATTTCTTGGTGACAGACTTGTGTCTTGGTACAGCAAGAAACAAAAATCAATATCAACATCTACAGCTGAAGCAGAGTATATTGCTGCTGGTAGTTGCTATGCACAGATTCTATGGATGAAGAATCAATTGCTGGATTATGGGTTGAGGTATAGCAAAATACCTATTTTCTGTGATAATCAAAGTGCTATTGCAATGACAGGTAATCCAGTACAACACTCAATGACCAAGCACATCAGCATAAGGTATCACTTTATCAGAGAGCATGTAGAGGAAGGCAATATTGAGCTTCACTTTGTGCCTACAGATCAACAACTTGCAGATGTCTTCACCAAGCCTCTAAGTGAAGCAGCATTTACAAGACTGGTCAATGAACTAGGGATGGTATCTGGTTTTGACTAAACATGTTGGTTAGACTCAAAAATTTTCTTATAAAATGTGCTGCTCATATTTCTGTGAATTGCTAAAGTGCTATGTGAACCTTGTTAATTAAACTCTGTTCTGCATACTCTGTTCACATGTTTTTATTCTCACACTGGTAAACTCTGTCAGCATGATTGTCGGTCAGACACTGTTAATATGTTTGATAAACTCTGTGAATTCTGAAGTTGATTCTTGTCTGAATGAAAATACCAATGAAGAAAAATGTATGAAGCATGATTCTCAGTGAATAAATCAAGATTCTTTCTGAGTCACTGTGATCTAATCAGAAACTGTGCAGTAAGTTAACACAGCATGATACTGTTTCATATTTAGAGCATCTCTTAGTTTATTTGATCCTAAACTCTGAATCTATGAATACTGTGTGTATTGCCTCTCATGAATAACTTCTGATATTGATGAATTCTAAACTCTGATTAGTAACACTCTGTTTCCAAGACATACATAGTTCTTGATGATTCCTTGTTTGCACTTGTGAAAATTTTAAAACTTGAGATGTGTCATTGTTTAATTTGGTGAGAAACAGTTCATGTCTACACCCTATGAGATTTTGAGCCAAATAAGTGATTGATACATTTTATATCAATCAGATTTTATTGCTGTGTGATGTTCATCAGTAAGTATGTTGCTCTAGAACTTGCATTAAACCATTTTGAGACTACATGATATGTGTGTGCATGAAAATGATAAAGGCACTAGGTTTTAACCATCTTTCTTCAAACACTGTTCAAAACTTCTTTGAATACTGTTCATAAACACTGTTCATAAACACTTCCCTTAGTAAACCCCTTTGAGCGTAAATAACTGCTCATTTTTTTTAAAACTCTGGAGTATTAAGAGCAGTTATATTCTGTTGATAAATCAAATGCAAGCAGGTGAGTGTTTCTCAAGAAAAGAAAAGTAACTCGGTATATATATAATAAAAAAAAGGTATATATACTGATCATCTTGTACAAATATGTACTAACAGTGTGACTGAACAATTTGGACTGTTAACTTGTTCAGTTCGAAATTCACTCATGTTAAAAACATCTTTTCTCACCTGTTTGAACTTACTACATTACAACCCTGAATAAAGTCCTTTTGATTTGTGCATATATGTAATCGAAGTAGTGTAGATTTGGTGGAAATTCAAGCCTATGGAAGTATCTGCTTTTACTGATTGAATTTGAGCGAAAACACTTCACCTAAACACTTATGTGCTTTGAGAGTTTGTGAGGAAATCTTTGACATGTAACTCACTGAATGATGCTTTGATGTCTATCTCCTGATCTTTTTGTCTATAATGACTGTGTGCTTACTTGGATAATCATGAACATCAATGGGAACAGGGATATTCAGATTTCTGTATTTAAGGAACTACAGAGTTTAGCATTCATCATATACTTCGTGTTTAATATGAGAGTTTGTGCATTCAGTGTTTATTGATTTGATTTATGGATTTTATGAAATATTAGATGCTATAAAAATTGATTTGGTAAACTCTGCTACTCACACACAAAAATAATCACGACTGTGCATTTTTGAAAGGATTTTAGTGATAAAGTTTGAATATTTGACAAACACTGATGGATTGTGTTACGTACTCTAAGGTAAATTTTCATTAAGATAATTTGAAAATTTTGGAGTAAATGGAGTGGTTGACAACTGTTAATTAGTGTATTTAGTGGTAAAGTGTCTTGATACTCGGAAAGACAGCAGTAATAATGGCTTTTACTGCGCGTGAATTAAGTGAATCGCTGCATGTTTGACACGTGTCCCACTTTCACCCACTCACTCATCATTATGTACCACTTTCACACTTCTCAAGGAACAGTTGCGTGTTTTCAAGTAAAAACGTTTGAGTTTAATTTTTTTAATTACTACTCAAATTACTTTTTGTTCCAATCACTACTCACCCACTCATATTCACTTTACCAAAACAGAGAACTCCTTTGTTTTTCACTTTGGCATTTTCACAAACACCTTTCTTGCATATCATTTTCACAGTCGATTTTTGCTTATTTCTTGATCTAATGGCAACAAAACCTTTCACTTCGTTTGGTCTACGTTTTGTGCCTAACAATTATGCAGCTCTACTTGAGAACGACCGTGCTCCGGAAGCGTTTCATCTGATGCAAAACTTTCTTCGCGACTCTGAGATTGGGCAAGCGTTGGTTGAACCTGCTACTCTATCTGCTTCTCAGGTTGTCACTTTCTGGCAAAACTCAAGGTATATAGAAGGAGGGGAAAATGGAACTCCGTCTATCATCTTCTCTCATGAAGAACAAGAGTTTGTGATTACTCCACAAACTGTTCGCGAGACCATGGATTTCGACACACATACTTCGTATGCTGTTGTCTCTGAGCAAAATCTGAGAGAGATGTTAACAGAGATTGGGTATATGGAATCTCTTGCAAAGCTGGGCAGTGTAAGGAGGCCAAATCTGAGAAAAGAGTGGAACTTTTTCTTCGACTGTATCACCAGGACATTCCAGAAGAAGGTCACCAACTGGGATGCAATTCCAATGGATAGTCTGCAAATTGGGTATTCTCTACTCTATGGCAGTAATTTTGATTATGGTCGTTATGTGTTAATGAATTTGGGTGATAAGTTATCAGAGTCTACTATAGTTTATTTTGCTAGATTTTGTCAACTTTTGTTTAATGCATGTGTACCTGGGTTAGAAGTTGATGAAGCTGATGAGATTCAACCCTTTAGAGTCACTAAGAGAATATTCTCTGATATGACTAACAAAGATGTTGGTAAAGACATACCTCCTTTTGTATTGCCACTTGCCTTACAGAACTTTGTCAACCAACCACAAGATCCTCAATCACCACAACGTGAACCACATCAAACACAACAACCAGAAACACAACCTATGCCTGAACCTTTAGCCACTGATCGTACTGAAAACATACCATCTCAACCTATACAATCACCTGAGCCAACACCAACAACCACTGTTAATCCTACATCACCACAAACACAACCTGAACCAATGAATCCTGAACCAACAAACCCTGTCACTACTACACATCCTCAACCAACATCAAAACCAAAAAGGAAGAAACATATTGCCCTCAACACAAAACATTCCAAGGCTAAACAGACAACTCCTACAGCTGTTTATTCCAGAAGATTTGTTAAAAGGGCAAATAGGCCTTCAACACTATCAGTTGAGGAAAGTTCTAGTGAAGATGAAGAACTGATTGCAGTGTCTCAAGCAAAGAGGAGGAGGCTCATTCTTACTGATTCTGATGATGAGCATGTTGATGAGGCTCAAGAGAAAATTTCTACTGATATTCCTACTAATGAGATAGAGGCTATCATAGAACCTTCTATAACAGAATCAGGAGCCAATATTTCTGAACCAGAACTTGCTAAAGTTCAAGATAATGAAGCTGTTAGAGATGAAATGCCTACAATGGAAGAGTTTGATGAAACTCCAGTTTCTTTTAATAATGAAGCATCTACTCCAACACTCATGGAGGTTACACACTCTGTTGATACTGGTGTTGCTGATGGGCCTACTGTTGTTCTTGAAGACACTGAGGTTGCATCACACACTGAATTAAACTCTGATGCTCATCATGTTTCTGATCATGGTGAGGAGATTGATAAACCAGAGAAGGCTATTTCTTCAGAGCATATTCAAGTTGATAAAGGAAAACAGGTTGCTCAAGAACCTGTTGCTGCTCAAGATGAAGACATTGCTTCAGTTGCACCTACTAATGAGTCAATGAGTGATTCAATTGAAGACAAGAGTACAGGAGTTGAAAAAGCACAAGCTCAAGCTGATGGTCAGAAAACAGGAGAAAAACCAGATTTTGCTGGGCCTTCTGTTAATGAGATTGATGATAATTATTTGACCCAACAAACTGCTGATTGGTACAAGTCAGAGTGTATTTTTCCTCCTGGTAGGGCAGCTATGTTTCTCCAGGCACATTCCTCCAAGATTTCAAATCCTGATATCTTTACTTGTCTCCAAGGCACAGTGATTCAGATCAAGTCTTTGAATCACAGATTTGATGAGAATAAGAAGGCTATTGTAGATCTTCGAACAGAGGTTGCTACTCATGAAGAGAAATCTCAGCTAGCTAATGCTAAGCTTTTTCAACAATTTTCCAAATCTCAAGAGAATCTAAAAGACGGATTGAGGGCGTGTTTGGCTTAACTTAAAAAATGTTACTTATCACTTAAAGTGCTACTTACTCACTTTAAGTGAAAAGTGATATTTTCCACTTAAAGTTAGGTGTATCTGTTTGGCTAATTCTACTTAAAGTAAATTTATTTTTAAAAAAATTAACTAAAAAAAAGAAATTTATATTTTTTAAACATAATATAAAAATGTAAAATACAAATATATGCAAAGAATATAATACGAGTTAAAAGGTGACTCAAATACATAAAAATTGATATGAGAAAAAAAATAAGTGGAAAAAAAGTACATCAAAGCTACTTTTTTTTTAAGCCCAGTTTCACTTTAAGTTGTTAAAATTAAAGATGAGCCAAACGGCTCATTTCTACTTAAAGTGGGCTAAAAAAAAAAAAGGGAACGCCAAACACACTCTGAGCAATGTTGAAAAGAATCAGCTTTTGCTGTCTGAGAAGGTTGATTCCATTGCAAATTCTCTTGAGTTAATCACCTCAATTCTGATTCAAGATGGTGATGATGTCAAAAAGGGGGAGAGAATTACTAAAACCAAGTGTAAGCAAACTCAAACTCTGTCAAAGAAAGATCATCTGGATGATGAAGGTGCCAATGCTGATAAGGGTTTAAGAAATGCAAATCCTAGACAAGGACATGGAAGGTCTACGAGGTCAAAGCCAAATTTGGTGATAGATACAAATATTCAGAGTACTTCTGGTTCAAAGCCAAAGGATTTGTCATTCACTGACAATCCACAGACAGATGAAGAATTGGCTACAAAACTTTTTCGTGAAGAAAATGCTGAAGCTACACTTGAGGACATACAAGCTGAAGAAAAGCTGTTGCAGAAAGAGCATTTAAAAGCACAAAAGTCCAAGAAAGGGAAGAAAACTGTCAGAGCTTCAAAGCCTGTAATGAAAGGAATTGAGATCAAAGAAAAATTATCTGGTATTCAGGAAGAAGAAGAAGAAGAAGATAAAGGAAAGTTGATTAGAAAGTCTTCTCTTGATGCCAAGCTGAAGTTAAAAGGGGTGATGGGTAAAGAGAGCAAGAATAAGATGTTAGTTACAACCTCTATTGATACACATGTTGTACAGAAGAATGAAGACACAACCTCTGTTGCTACACAAGTTATGACCACACCACTATTGTCTTCTCAGTTGAAATCAACGTTTGGAAAAGGAGTTCTTCATGATTCAAGTCTAGCAGCTACAGCTCCAATGGATTTCACTGATGGTAGAGCCTTATCTGGTAAAATTGGATACAACAAAGGAGGCATAGGCTCACATAGGGATAAAAGACAACATGTTGTTCCCAGAGATCCTTCTTCACTGGCTGTTCCAGGTCGTGGTGTCACTCAAGAAAGTTTAGACAGACTGGAGTCAGTACAGCTTGTCTATCAGAAGAGTTTAGGGAAGGATTTTCTGCTATATTTCATGGCTGATGGAACAGTGTTCAAGATTGCTGAGAATGATATTGATTTAAAATACTGGGAAGAACTAGAGTATGTTCTGTATCTTTTCAGAGTAAGAAATCAAAGAGCTCAGTCAGTTGCAAATGTGCTTAGACAAAAGATGATTCAGAATCTTGCACGAAGAAATATGAAGTACAACAGCAAGTATGTTCCGAAGTACAGAGATTGGAATGGGAATCTGATAGAAATGGAAAAGGGGACTACAAAGTTGAAGACTGATCTTGGAATTACTGTTCTGGATTTTAATGTGAAGTCTGAAGAAGTGAAGTATATCAGGTTGGGAAATGAAATGAGAAGAAACAAGATCTACGATCTCAGAGCTGCTATCTTTCAAACTGATGAGAATGATCCAGATTTAAGAGAGATCAAGGAAGCTATGCAGATTGAACTTGAAAATGCTGAGAGAAGATTGTTGATTGATTCTCTCAGAACAACTCCAGATCTTGAGGAGGTTAGGTAGACAGAATTTGTAAGTAATTCGAATTTTATGTAGATTTTGCTAAGTCAAGTTTAAACTCTGATTATATGTTAAACACTGTGTTTTTATTTGTTTGTTTTGACATCATCAATTATTGTGAACTTGTACATTTCTCTAATGAACAAGTTGGGGGAGATTGTTAGATATAATTGATGTGATTTAATGTCAGTGTTTAAGTGTTACAGGTAAAAAGAGTTTAACTTATTGGTTGAAAGCAGTTGTAACAGAGTTTGAGTATACGCTGATAGCTGGAAGCGCAAACGCTGACAGAAGAAAGCGTAAACACTGCTAGCTGAACACATGGAAGCGCAAACACTGTTAGCTAGAAGAGCAACAGAGTTTGCTAAAGTCTGTCTACTGGAAGCGTCTACAAGTCAACAGAGTTTGAAGATTAATTTAATATTAATATGGAAGCGATATCTTTGAAGATTGGATAGCTGTCAAAGAGATCGAGTTGACTTAGAAGACGTGTAGCAATCGTAATTGATATCAATTGTATAGCTTAATTTTAGGAGAATCAATTAACGATTGTACGTAGCTGTATATCTTATAAATACAATTAGGTTAATCCTAGAAGGGTATCCATTGTGAACGAATATCATTCATTGTAACCTAAGCAGCTCTCTGTGATATTTTACATCACTGAGAGAGGAATTATTAATTCCAAACAGTTTTAAGAGCTAAAACGTGTGTTCTTGTTATTTACTCATACAGTACTTGATTATATATTGTGTATTCGACCTAACACAGTAGTTGTGTGCAAAATAACTGTGAGTGTGTATGAGTAGTTAAGATAATTAAAAATTAAAACTCAATCGTTTTAACCATACAACACGCGAACAGTTTCTTTTGATATGTTTGAGTGGGACACGTGGCACACATTTACTGGAACAACTTATGCACGCTTAGTAACTATAGCAATAATTACCGCTTCTCTCTCTCCTATTTCCAAGACACTATTACACTTTTACACGTAAAAACAACTGTCAATCACTTTTACACTCCACTACTTTTTAACAGTTGGCAATCATTTATCTCATTTTTCAAGAACACTTTTTACTCCAAGTATATGAAATGTCTGAAATTAAAATTTACCTCACAATATTAGACAAAATCCATCAGTGTTTATCAATTCTCCAACTTTATTACCATAACCCTTTCAGAAACTGCACAGTTGTGATTTTATGTGTATGTATAGCAGAGTTTACTAATTCATTATTTAGAGCATCTAATTTTTCATAAAATCCATAAATAAAATCAGTAAACGCTGTTTGCACAAACTCTCATAGTAAACACTGAATGTATGATGAATGCTAAACTCTGTAGTACACATTTATACACAGTAACTTTAACTAACTTATACCCCCTTCTAACTATATATACATTTTTTTTTAAACTTCAGTAATCAGAGGTTGTAACCAGTCACCAAAAATCCTATAATTTTAGCCCTTATCGTTTTGATAAGTTCCTGGGTCTTCCTAGTCTTTGACTAGTCACCAAAAATTAGAGAATTTTAGCCCTTACTATTACCAGCAAGTTCCTGGGTCGTCCTAGACACAACATAATCTCAAAGAAGTTTTAGCAACCTAACTAAATTTACTTAGGGGGTTTACTAATAACAGTATCTAACTTAACAGAGTTTATCAAACAGAGTTTAGAAGTCATCAACATCAGAAGTTATTCATGAGAGGCAATGCACGCAGAATTTATCGAATCAGAGTTTATGATAGATAAACTAAGAGATACTATAAAAATGAATAGTATCATGCTGTGTTAATTTTCTGCACAGTCTAAGATTAGATCACAAATAACTCAGAAAGATTCATGATTAATTACTGAGAATTATGCTTCATACAGATTTCTTCATCGGTGATCATATCAGACAACAACATTATCAGAGTTTAACAGAATTTATCCAACATGTTAATAGTGTATGACTAACAGAGTATACTATCAGAGTTTGCATAGCAGTTAAAGTAATCACAGAAACATGAGCAACAGAGTCTAACCAGTATCTCTAGTCAAAACTAGAGATCATGCCTAGATCATTTACCAGCCTTGTGAAAGTAGCTTCACTCAATGGCTTGGTGAAGATGTCTACAAGCTGTTGTTCTGTAGACACAAAATGAAGCTCAATATTTCCTTCCTCTACATGTTCCCTGATAAAATGGTACCTTATACTGATGTGCTTGGTCATTGAATGTTGTACTGGATTACCTGTCATAGCAATAGCACTTTGATTATCACAGTAAATAGGAATTTTACTGTACCTCAATCCATAATCCAACAATTGATTCTTCATCCATAGAATCTGTGCACAACAGCTACCAGCTGCAATATACTCTGCTTCAGCTATAGATGTAGAAATTGATTTCTGTTTCTTGCTGTACCAAGAAACAAATCTGTCACCAAGAAATTGACAACTTCCACTGGTGCTTTTTCTGTCTATCTTACAGCCTGCAAAATCTGTATCAGAGTAACCAAGTAGCTTAAACTCTGATTCTCTTGGATACCACAAACCTAAGGTTATGGTGCCCTTGAGATACTTGAAAATTCTTTTCACAGCTATTAGATGTGGTTCTCTGGGGTCTGCCTGAAACCTTGCACAGAGACAAGTTTCATACATGATATCAGGTCTGCTTGCTGTTAGATAAAGAAGAGATCCTATCATGCCTTTGTATGTTGTCATATCCACTGAAGGCCCTGTGTCTTTGTCCATCTTTGTTGCTGTTTCCATGGGAGTGGTTGCAGATGAACAGTCAAGCATACCAAATTTCTTGAGAAGATTTCTGGTGTATTTTGCTTGATTTATAAAAATTCCATCATCTGTTTGCTTTACTTGTAGGCCTAGAAAATAACTAAGCTCTCCCATCATGCTCATTTGATACCTAGACTGCATGAGCTTGGCAAACTTCTTGCAGAGTTTATCATTAGTAGACCCAAAAATTATGTCATCAACATATATCTGAAATAAAAGCAAGTCACTGTTAGGGTATACTGAAAATATTTATTTGAAGTATATACATTTATTTCTGGCCCAGTTTTATTGAGAATCATTTGAATGTTTACATGTTGTCTGATATTATATATTGTGGACAATCTAGTATCAAATGGGATACAGAATATTAGATTGTTAAATACGGTTTATATAATATAATATGGTTCACAGCACAGGTGGAGTTAGACAATCCACTGGAATGGCTGTAGTATTATTTAGATTAGTTTATATTGACTAATAAATAATACTAGTATACTTTGTGTATATTGAACAGGATCAAATTTAGAATTGTTCCCTTATACTGATTAAGAAGGAGAACTAAGATTCTATGTTATTATTAATGCTTAGGTTCTTAATCCAGATATAGTAATTGACACGTGTATATTATTTACATGCTTTGATTTATATATGAAATAATTCTTTTGATTTATTTCATTATATTTTGGGTGATGGAATAATATATATGGTGGATATTATTTATTGAAGGAATCCATGTCCTGATAATATTCGGGTTAATGATGTCCCCTTAAAAGCTCAAAAAGATTTAATTATGTGAAACCCTGCAGGTGGATTTATTCCGGCATAATTAAATAAAGGTTGAGTGGATGATCAAGGATAAAAGATATTAATTAAATGAATTATCAGTAATTTATTTAATTAATGGACATGCGCTATTTTAAACATGGGGAATTTAATAAGCAAATAATATTGGAACCCAATTAAATAAATAAGTTGCGGTATTAGGAAAGGTAGTGCAAATATTAATTCTTTAGTGGATTGAATTAATATTTAATTACATTGGGTTAGGCCCAGGATGTAATTAGAAGGCCCAACCTAATTATCCATGATCCCTATTGTAGCCCTATATATATTCTTATTCTCTTCTTGCTAGGGTTGGTTAAGAAAAAATATTGTAGCCACCTAGGAGCAAGAAGAGAGGATAACTTGAGAAGACGGAGGCCACACTTCGCTCAAGGGAATTTGGGAATACACTAGAAGAGCGTGGAATCAACCGTTAACAAGGTGATTTTCTTTTCGTACTCCTTATCATAAAACGTAGTAGCACCCCAAGTCCGTGGTTCCCAACAATTGGTATCAAGAGCCTGGTTAATGGGTTCTACGTTTTATGATATAATGTCCATGTCGTAATTATATATGCGTGTATGTAGTGGTTTGCTTGTATTGGTTTTGATGCAGGTTGTTAATCCACTATTATGGCCATGTATATTTTTATAATTATGTGATTGGATTCCACGTGGTTTAATCGTGGTTATTTTGTTGTTTTTGGTTTCCACGTGGTTTATCGTGGTTGTAAATCACGAGGGTTGATCGTGCTAGTTTTGTTTTCTATTATGATTTTGTAATCTTGTAATCATGATTTATATTCATGTTAGATTATGATCTGATGTAAAAGAATAGGTATGTTATTTTGTATGTAATCGTTCGATGGATGGAGTTGCAAGAAAACAAAGTTCTTCCGCTGTTGCTGCAGATTTTGCTTGTGTAACTTCGAACTGTTGTAACTTTTGCATACAGTATCGGATTTCGATCTACAGTAACTTTTCGGAAAGGGATTTCGATTCTCTACACGTTTGAAAAGTGACGTTGTCAAAGTTTCATATGCGTCTGAGCTCGTTTAGACCCTCAAACAGCGAACAGAAGGTTTTCGCAGGATTTTCGGGCGATTTTTTTTTTTGGGCCATAATAGTGGATTTATTTTTAATTTTAATTTTTCTGCTATTTATTTTAATTATTGCAATTATATATACCTTATGTGATTTTCATGCCATGCAATACTAATCTTAGTATTCTAGAACGACATGGACATAGGGTTGTTTATACTATGCTTTAATTATGTTGATCATCATGCTATGCTATGTTATGTGTTCTTTGTATTGTTATTATGATAACATGTGGACCTCGAAGAATTAACATAGGACGATGCATGTAGATAAATAAAATCCTCAAGGTAAAATACTAAGTGGGAGAGGGAATTAATTTGGAATTGAATCCCACGGTCTCCATTATTTTGTATGTAATATAACCTTTTAAATAATGTAGATGGTATATATGATCACCTAACGTGGCGTACTATTTACGGTGTTTTAAAAGGTTGTAGAAATTACTAGAACAAAATTCTTAAATTAATTACGAATATTGAAAGGTATATAGTCCACCCCAACGTGGCGTACCAAGTTTCATAGAATTCGATTAATTAGAAGGGTACCCATGATTGAATATAGATTTTCGATATTGAGAGAAAGGATGATTCTGTCTAGAAAGGGGTCTTAAGTGACGCCTCTTGACAATGCTCCCCCTGATCTGGGAATTATCCTATTATCGATTATTGATTTGAAATATTTAATGGTGGCATCCGGTCTAATTGTTATTAATTTAAGATTTGATAATGGTATACACTTAGCTATGAAAAATAATATATAGTCCACCCTAACGTGGCGTATTATTTAGTAATAGGACCGAAGTAATATTTAAACGAATTTAAGTGGTATATATGTCACCCATCGTGGCGTACCAGATACTTATGGTGTTTAAATATTAGTGCATTAATTTTAATTAATTGTTAGAGGAAACCAATAGGTTTTAAGATTTGTGCAACTCTCTGATTATGTGTTACATGTATGATTCTCAGGATTAGATCATTATGGGTTTTAATCCACTATTCACCATACTTAAGGATAACAAACTTACGGGACCAAACTATATTGAATGGAAACGTAATTTGGACATAGTGTTGACTGCTGAGGAGTACAAATTTTGCACTTATGAACCCAAGCCAGATCAGCCTGCTGAAGATGCTCCTGAAAGTGATAAGGAGTATTATAAGCTGTGGGTTAAGGCCGATGAGATGTCGCGATGTTACATTCTGGCAGCAATGTCGGGTGTTTTGCAGCATCAGCATCAGGCTATGGCCACTGCTTCAGATATGCTCTTTAATCTCAAGGAACTTTTTGGAGAACAGAATAGGGCTGCTAGGCAAGTAGCAATGAAGGCTTTAATGAACACTCAGATGGCTGAAGGAACACCTGTAAGGGATCATGTTCTCAGGATGATGTCTCATCTGAATGAGATGGAGATTCTTGGTGCTGATATTGATGGGGAAACCCAGATCGATATCATCCTTATGAGCTTGCCCAAAAGTTTTGAGCAGTTCCGCTTGAATTACACCATGAACAAAAGGATGTATAGTCTCGCGGAACTTCTGACAGAACTTCAGGCAGCTGAAGGACTCTTTAAGCAGAATGTTCAAGTGAATGTGGCTGAGAAAGCTTCTTCCTCTAAGCCGAAAGGCAAAAAGAAGAAAAAGGTTCAGACACAGAAAGCTGGAAAGGTTGCTAATGCAGTGGGAGTTCAAGGTGGTGTGAAAAAGCCTAAGGGCAAGTGCTTCAGGTGCAAGCAGTCAGGTCACTGGAAACAGGATTGTCCTCTTCCTAAGAAGACAAACAATACTGGTATGTCTCTTTCTCTAGTTACAGAAACATATATAGCGGCTATATCTACGAGCACTTGGTGTGTAGATACAGGAGCCACTGACCATGTTTGTAACTCTATGCAGGGGTTCCAGCAAACCAGAATGCTTAGAGATGGCGAGATATATGTGTTCATGGGAGATGCTACCAAAGTAGCAGTAGTTGCAGTTGGAATAATTACATTGTCTTTTGGCGATGATAGGATTTTGGTTTTGAACAATTGTCTTTATGTACCTTCATTTAGAAGGAATTTGATTTCGGTTTCTAAACTTGCTATGGATGGTTATAATGTTTGTTTGGATCATAATGTTTCTATTATGATGAATAAACGAGTTATATGTTCTGGTACATTGCAAGACAATTTGTATATTATTAATCCTAGCCAACCAACATTGCAACATAGGGAAATAAATAACGCATTTTCTAGCTCAAATAAAAGAAAGGAACCTTCTGGATTGAACCAAACATATCTTTGGCACTTAAGATTAGGTCATATTAACTTGAGAAGGATTCAAAGACTGGTAGTAGATGGGCCGTTAGGCTCGTTGGCAGTGGAGCCATTTCCAGTTTGTGAATCCTGCTTGGAAGGTAAGATGACTAATAGACCTTTTAAAGCAAAGGGGAATAGAGCCAAAGAAGTGTTAGAATTGGTTCATACTGATTTATGTGGACCTATGAGTATCCAAGCAAGAGGAGGTTATGAGTATTTTGTCACTTTCATTGACGATTATTCTAGATATGGATACATTTATTTGTTGCGCCGTAAATCAGAATGCTTTGACAAATTTAAGTTGTACAAAGCTGAAACGGAGAAACGACATGGAAAATGTATCAAGTCACTACGATCAGATCGTGGGGGCGAATACTTGCTTGGAGAATTTAGGGAATATTTATCAGAAAATGGGATCACATCCCAGTTGTCTGCACCTGGCACACCTCAGCAGAATGGTGTAGCAGAGAGAAGGAATCGGACTCTTTTAGAGAGTGTTAGATCGATGATGAGTTATTCGGATTTACCCAAATCGTTTTGGGGATATGCTATAGAAACAGCGGCCTACCTTCTGAATTTGGTACCTTCTAAATCGGTTCCAAAGACTCCATTAGAATTATGGACTGGGAATAAGCCTAGTCTAAGACATATTCGGATATGGGGTTGTCCAGCACATGTGCTGGACAAGAACGCGACTAAGTTGGAATCTCGGACGGAAGTGAAGTTGTTTGTGGGCTATCCTAAGGGAACGAAAGGTTATTTATTTTATAGTCCTAAGGATCGAGATGTGATTGTTAGCACCAATGCAAGATTCTTGGAGGATGACTATATTATGAATCATAAACCCATGAGTAGTATCGTTTTAGAGGAACTAGTGGGAGGGACAGATAATCCCCAAGTGCCAATAGTACAAGTAGAACAACCACAAGAAAATGCACAACTTGACACTAATACTGTACCAGTGCCTCGTCGTAGTGGGAGGGTTGTTCAACAACCAGATAGATTCATGTTTTTGGGAGAGTCCTCGGACTTGGTCTCTGGTGAACATGATGAGGATCCCAGGACATACGAAGAGGCAATTCTAGATAAAGATGCAGATCTATGGCAAAAGGCAATGGAATCTGAGATGGAATCTATGTATTCAAATCAAGTTTGGGAGCTCGTGGAACCACCCAAAGGTGTAAAACCTGTTGGATGTAGGTGGATCTATAAGAAGAAAAGAGGATCTGACAAAAAGGTGAAAGCCTGGAAAGCACGACTTGTTGCGAAAGGGTATACTCAGAAAGAAGGGATCGATTATGAGGAAACTTTTTCGCCGGTTGTTATGCTTAAGTCGATCCGGATTCTTTTATCTATAGCAGCTCATCTCGATTATGAGATTTGGCAAATGGATGTCAAGACAGCTTTCCTTAATGGAAGTCTTGAGGAAACCATCTATATGCAGCAACCAAAAGGATTCATTAAGAAAGGCCAAGAGCATCTGGTATGTAAGCTTAAGAGGTCTATTTATGGACTTAAACAAGCTTCTAGGGACTGGAATATTCGTTTTGATCAGGCAGTCCAGTCATATGGATTTGATCAAAGTCCAAGCGAATCATGCGTGTATAAGAGAAGTGAGGGTAATGCAGTGGTTTTTCTAGTACTATATGTAGATGACATTTTACTCATTGGAAACAATGTTGAGATGTTGTCATCAGTAAAGGCATGGTTGTTCAAATAATTTGACATGAAGGACTTAGGTGAAGCGGCATACATCCTTGGGATCAAAGTAATAAGGCATCGCAAGAAAAGGATGTTGGCTTTATCTCAGGAGCCCTACATTGATGAAGTATTAGCTCGTTTTAACATGCAGAACTCTAAGAAAGGCTTTCTACCTTTTAAGCATGGAGTTGCTCTATCTAAGAAGCAGTGTCCTTCGACACCTAAGGATATAGAGAGCATGAAAGCAGTTCCTTATGCTTCGACATGTGGAAGCTTAATGTATGCTATGTTATGTACGAGGCCTGACATCTACTTTGATGTAGGCATGGTTAGTAGATATCAGTCGAACCCAGGTCAGGAACATTGGAGTGCAGTAAAAACTATACTTAAGTACCTGAGAAGGACTAAGGAGTATATGTTAATTTACAAGGCCTCAGATCTATTTCCATTGGGATATACTGATTCAGATTTTCAATCAGATAGGGATAAGAGGAAATCAACCTCGGGATATGTTTTTATTTTGGGAGGTGGAGCCGTTATATGGAGGAGTGTAAAGCAGAAATGCATTGCAGACTCTACCATGGAAGCCGAGTACGTGGCGGCCTCTGAGGCTGCAAAGGAGGCAGTATGGTTCAGGAACTTCCTTATGGACTTGGATGTGGTACCTAATTTGCCTAGGAGCTTGACAGTGTATTGTGATAACACTGGTGCTGTGGCAAATTCGAAGGAACCGCGAGACCACAAAGCAGCTAAACATATTGAACATAAGTATCATCTCATACGAGGAATCGTAAAGCGAGGAGACATAGTTGTGGCTCACATATCATCAGAAGACAACCGGGCAGATCCTTTCACAAAGAGCTTGCCAACCAAGGCTTTTGACAGGCATGTGGAAGCGATAGGAGTTAGATGGATGGACACATAGTTTTAATGTAATAGTGGATTAAATAAACACTGATATACTCATAGAATATTTTGAGTATAAGTGGGAGATTGTTAGGGTATACTGAAAATATTTATTTGAAGTATATACATTTATTTCTGGCCCAGTTTTATTGAGAATCATTTGAATGTTTACATGTTGTCTACGTGCTACTACGTTTTATGATAAGGAGTACGAAAAGAAAATCACCTTGTTAACGGTTGATTCCACGCTCTTCTAGTGTATTCCCAAATTCCCTTGAGCGAAGTGTGGCCTCCGTCTTCTCAAGTTATCCTCTCTTCTTGCTCCTAGGTGGCTACAATATTTTTTCTTAACCAACCCTAGCAAGAAGAGAATAAGAATATATATAGGGCTACAATAGGGATCATGGATAATTAGGTTGGGCCTTCTAATTACATCCTGGGCCTAACCCAATGTAATTAAATATTAATTCAATCCACTAAAGAATTAATATTTGCACTACCTTTCCTAATACCGCAACTTATTTATTTAATTGGGTTCCAATATTATTTGCTTATTAAATTCCCCATGTTTAAAATAGCGCATGTCCATTAATTAAATAAATTACTGATAATTCATTTAATTAATATCTTTTATCCTTGATCATCCACTCAACCTTTATTTAATTATGCCGGAATAAATCCACCTGCAGGGTTTCACATAATTAAATCTTTTTGAGCTTTTAAGGGGACATCATTAACCCGAATATTATCAGGACATGGATTCCTTCAATAAATAATATCCACCATATATATTATTCCATCACCCAAAATATAATGAAATAAATCAAAAGAATTATTTCATATATAAATCAAAGCATGTAAATAATATACACGTGTCAATTACTATATCTGGATTAAGAACCTAAGCATTAATAATAACATAGAATCTTAGTTCTCCTTCTTAATCAGTATAAGGGAACAATTCTAAATTTGATCCTGTTCAATATACACAAAGTATACTAGTATTATTTATTAGTCAATATAAACTAATCTAAATAATACTACAGCCATTCCAGTGGATTGTCTAACTCCACCTGTGCTGTGAACCATATTATATTATATAAACCGTATTTAACAATCTAATATTCTGTATCCCATTTGATACTAGATTGTCCACAATATATAATATCAGACAACATGTAAACATTCAAATGATTCTCAATAAAACTGGGCCAGAAATAAATGTATATACTTCAAATAAATATTTTCAGTATACCCTAACAGTCACTACCAGATTTAAAATAGAACAGGGTTTTATCAATTGTACCTCTGTTGAACCCACTTTCTAAAAGAAATTGAGCCAGAGTTTCATACCATGCTCTTGGTGCCTGCTTGAGTCCATAGAGTGCCTTATCAAGCCTGTAGACATAGTCTGGATGTTTTGGATCCACAAAACCTGGTGGTTGTTCAACAAACACTTCTTCTTCAAGCTTCCCATTCAGAAAATCACTTTTCACATCCATCTGAAATACCTTGAATTTCTTGTGAGAGGCATATGCTAGAAATATCCTTATTGCCTCCAATCTTGCAATTGAGCAAAAGTTTCATCATAGTCTATTCCTTCCTGCTGTGAATAGCCTTTTGCCACAAGTCTAGCATTGTTCCTTGTGATAACACCCTCACTGTCTGTTTTATTCCTAAAAACCCATTTAGTACCAACAATAGATCTATTCTTTGGTCTTGGTACAAGAGTCCATACTTCATTTCTTTCGAATTCATTTAACTCTTCCTGCATTGCTGTTATCCAGTCAGCATCTTGAAGAGCTTCTTCTACCTTCTTTGGTTCAGTTTAAGACAAGAATGCATGAAATAGACATTCACTTGCAGTAGCACTCCTTGTCCTTACTTTTGCATCTGGATCTCCAATAATTAAATCAGGTGTGTGAGATTTTGTCCATTATTTCCTAGCTGAAGGTAAATGGCTTCTCTCAGTATTTGATCCTCCCTCTTGATCCATGTTGCCTTTCTTCATTCTCTGAGGCTCCCCCTGAATTTGACTGCTCAGAGTTTGAACGGTCAGAGTTTGAATTTTCAGAGTTTGAGTCATCAGAGTTTAATCCAGATTTTTCAGCTGACTCACTTCCAGTATCTGAGTCATCATGTTGAAGTGTTTCTCCATGCTCCTCCTCAACTGGTTCCTCCCTTTCTCCTGGATGAGAAGTATGTTCATTGTTTACCAGTAGAGGTTCAGAGTTTGCTTCAACAGAGTTTGTCGAATCAGCTTCATCAGAGTTTATTTCATCAGAGATTAAATCTTTATTTTCAAAGCGCAGTTGATCATGTTCATCTACATCTTCAAATGACACATGTATTGACTTCATGATCACCTTGGTTCTCAGATTATAAACTCTGAATGCCTTAGTTGACAGTGGATAGCCAACAAAAATTCCTTCATCAGCTTTTAGCTCAAATTTGGTCAACTGTTCAGGATGAGTTTTCAACACAAAGCATTTGCACCCAAAAATATGAAAAAAAATTTTAGGTTTGGCTTTTTGTCCTTCACCATCTCATATGGTGTTTTTCCATGCTTGTTGATCAGTGTGGCATTTTGAGTAAAACAAGAAGTTTGAACTGCTTCTGCCCAGAAATAGGTTGGCAATTTAGCTTCATCAAGCATGGTTCTGGCAGCTTCTATCAGAGTCCTATTTTTCCTCTCAACTACACCATTTTGCTGTGGTGTACCAGGTGCAGAAAACTCTTGCTTCACTCCTCTGTTTTTGCAGAATTCTTCCATTGTTACATTTCTAAATTCAGTTCCATTATCACTCCTGATTATTTTGACTTTATGGTCAGATCCTTTGTCCAGCAGCTTTACATGCTCCATCAGAGTTAATGCAGTTTCATCCTTCTTTGCTAGAAAATACACCCAAGTGTATCTGGTGTGTTCATCACAATGACTAAAGCATATTTCTTTCTTCCAATAGATAAGACATTCACTGGTCCAAACAGATCAACATGTAGAAGATGATAAGGATCAACAATTGAAGATTCAGATTTACTCTTGAAATATGACTTCCTTTGTTTGGCCTTCTGACAAGAATCACACAGGCCATCAACATTTAATAAAGACTTTGGGAGTCCCCTTACAAGATCCTTTCTTATCAATTCATTGATGTTGTTCATATTCAAATGAGAGAGTTTCTTATGCCACTTCCAACTCTCTTCACTAGACATTTTTGTTGACAGGCACACAGCTTTTCCATCAGAGTTTGTCAACAAACTAGCTTCATAGATATTATTGCGCCTGTTCCCAACTAGAACAACTTTCCCTGTAGATTTACTGACAACTTCATAGTACTCAGGTTCAAAGTTTACACGATAACCTCTGTCACAGATTTGACTCACAGATAGCAGATCATGCTTGAGTCCTGGAACCAGAGCTACATTTGTGATGATGACACTTCCAAGATTAATATTGCCATATCCCAGAGTATGTCCTACGTTGCCATCTCCATAGGAAACTTTTGGGCCAGCCTTCTCCACATACTCTGATAGCAGGGCTTTATTTCCAGTCATGTGTCCTGAACATCCACTGTCCACGACTAGGGTACTCTCCCTGATGCCCTGCAATCATAAACAATCACTGAAGGTCAGATTTAAGGATCCAGACTTGCTTGGATCCTTTTGCATTCTTAACTTTGTTAGCTTTAGCAGCGAAATTCTTATTATCAGAGTCTAAGCTAACATTATCAGAGTTTACACTTGCAGAATTAACTTTAACCCATTTCAAATTGGGTTTCAGTTCATAATAATTATGATAAATAGCATGATAATTCTTGCAAGTATACATAGAATTCCAAGTACTTCCACAATATTTGCATAAGGTCTGTGGTCTATTTCTAACATTTTCTTTCTTTACTTTAGACTTAGAAAGTAAAGAATTAATGTTTTTATTCTTCCTGCAAAAACTAGCAAGATGGTTAGTGCTACCACAGTTATGACATGTTTTTCTTGGAGCAAAAGTAGCAAGCATTGGATAATTACCTTTTGAAATGCCTACTTTTCCATTTCTATTCTTCTTAGACACTTTCTGTTTCTTAACAGATTTTAACTCTTTTAGCTTGTGTTTGAGTTGTTTATCTATCATAGAACCAATGTTAACCTGTTTAACAAAAGTTTTAGCATATGCTACCTTAACAACTTCTTTTTCAGCTTTAGTCTTAGGTCCACCTTTTCCCATAACATTATCTTTAGATCTTATTTTCAAATCTTAGTTCATCTCCCTCACAGTAACCTAAACCAACTTTGTCTGACTGAAAAACTTCATTAGTGTCTTTTCCAGAATGAGTCCAAGTTTTAATTATCTAATTAGCATTTTCCAACTCAGATTCTAATTGCTTAAGTTTCTTAAGCACCTCCTGTTCTACATAAACAACATCATCTCTTTCTTTCTGAACTTGTTGCATGTTAAAAAGATTCTCTTCAATACATTTATTTCTCTTTTTAAGTTCATAATTTTCAGATTTGATTCTTTCATTCTCTAAACTCTGATCCCTATAACTGATATGCAAATCTTTAAGATAAATTCTCAATTCAGAAATATTATCAGTATTATAGGCATAGGTAGTTAGAGGTACCTTGTTTTCAGAGTTTTCAAATTCATTTTCAACAGAAGCCATGAGAGCATAGTTTACATTCTCCTCATCTGAGTCTGAAGTGTTTGCCCAGTCTCTGCCTTTTGTGTAGAGTGCTTTTTCAGTTTTACCCTTCTTGCATTCAGGAGCATAGTGACCCATCCCTTTACACTTGTAGTATTGAATTTCAGACTTGTCCTTCTTCCCAGAGTTGGTCTCCTTCCTCTCAGTCCTTCTGAAACTCTTTCTATCTTCATTTGAATCTCTAGAAAACCTTTTTCCCTTCTTGAAATTCTTGAAACCCATTTTCTTGAAGGTCTTAACCATCAGGACAGCCATTTTCCTCATTTCTTCTTCATCATCCTCTGAGTCAGATGATTCACTAGTGTTTGAATCAACATCAGAGTTTGATGACTCACTTTCAGAATGTATGACCCAAGCCTTTCCTTTAGCTTTCTTCCTTGATTCTTCCTTCTTCAAGGGTTTCTCTTCAACCTTAAGAGCAACAGACTTTGTCTTCCTGCTTGATCTCCTATTTCTCTGCTCCATTTCCAATTCATGAGTTTTGAGTAGCCCATAGATTTCATCAATCTCAGTATCAGCAAGATCATAGTTGTCTCTAATAGTGGTTGTTTTCACATCCCACTTTTCAGGTAGAGCAAGAAGAAATTTGAGATTTGAATCTTCTAGATCATATTCTTTATTAACCAGTGACAAGTCATTGAGCAGTTTACAGAATCTGTCAAATGTTTCTGTCATGGTTTCTTCAGATTTTGCCTCAAAGTGCTCATACTCCTGTGTGAGTATGTTCCTTCTATTCTTCTTGATGGCAGCAGTTCCCTAACACCTAACCTCAAGTGCTTCCCAGATTTCTTTTGCAGTAGTGCAGTTAATCACCTTATTAGACATAACATTGTCTAATGCACTATGAAGTAGATGCCTAACCTTTGCATCCTTGGCAATAGATGAAATATCCTCAGGAGTCATGTCTTTCTTCTCCTTTGGAACTGATTTAGCTTCTTGACCAGGGGTTGCAGCAGATAATTTTGTAGGCTTATGAGGGCCTTCATATATCCTGTCAAGATATTCTGGATCTGTAGCCTCCAGAAACATAGTCATCTTTACCTTCCAGATTGCATACTCTACCGGCCTGAGAATAGGAACCCTAATTGTTTCATACCGACTCACAGTAGTAGGTTGAGCTTTTTCAGAACCTGATGGAGGAGGTATCTCTACCATTGATTATTGTTTGTGTGTGGATCTTAAACTGTATTAAGTAACAGATTTGGCTCTGATACCAATTGTTAGGCCGAATACACAATACTAATCAAGATCGTATGAGAGAATAACAAGTAATACGCGTATGAACAAATAAAAACTGTTTTGAATTAATAACTCCTCTCTCAGTGATGTAAAATATCACAGAGAGCTGCTTAGGTTACAATGAATGATTGTTCGTTGCACGATACCCTTCTAGGGTTAACCTAAATGTATTTATATGATATACAACTGCTATACAATCGTAAATTGATACTCCTATAAATTAGCTATACAATCGATATCAATTACGATTGCTACACATCTCCTTAGTCAACTCAATCTCTTTGACAGCTATCCAATCTTCAAAGATATTGCTTCCATAATTATCTTCAATAATTCTTCACACTCTGTTGACTAGTAGACGCTTCCTCCAGACAGAGTTTAACAAACTCTGTCGAGTTTCCATCTGTCAGAGTTTAACAAACCCTGACTGCTTCCAGCTAAACTCTGATAAATCACTGTAACACTTAAACACTGATATTATTCATATCAATTATATTTAACAAAAACATTCACTTCTCTCTCCTACTTCCGATACTTTTCTTCTTCTTTCTTTTAGTTTTTATACTTTTTCCTTAATATTTATTATTATTATAATAATAAGTAATGGATATAAGTATCATTGTTGGAGTTAAAATACTAAATCACTAAAAATCATTTTATTATATTTATAGGTAATGTACTATGGGTCCTTGTTAGAAATGATTGATGGGAACAGTGTTTGGAAGCTAAAGTGACAAAACAGAGTTTAGCTGGAAGCAGTCAGAGTTTAAGTTAAACACTGACTGGAAGCGCAACAGAGGTTGTTAAACTCTGTAGCAGTATTGTCTGAAGAGTCAACAGTGTTTGAAGATTGATTCAAGATAAATATGGAAGCAATATCTTTGAAGATTGGAAAGCTGTCAAAGAGATTGAGTTGACTTGGAAGACTGGAGCAATCGTGATTGATATCAATTGTATAGCTTAATTATAGGAGAATCAATTACTGATTGTACGAAGCTGTATGTTCTATAAATACAGTTAGGTTAACCCTAGAAGGGTAATCGAACATTGAGAAATTCATTGATTGTAACCTAAGCAGCTCTCTGTGATATTTTACATCACTGAGAGAGGAATTGTTAATTCCAAACAGTTTTTAAGTATTAAACAGTGTGTTCTTGTTAAGTTACTCATACAGTATTTGATTAACTATTGTGTATTCGACCTAACAAGTGGTATCAGAGCCAATCTGTTATTTTATTACAGTTAAAGATCCAAAAACACAATAGTAATCAATGGCAGAGATACATCCACCATCTGAGAAAGCCCCTACTACTGTTAGTAGGTATGAAACAATTAGGGTTCCTATACTTAGGCCATCAGAGTATGCAATTTGGAAGGTGAAGATGACCATGTTTCTGGAGGCTACAGATCCAGAATACCTTGATAGAATTTATGAAGGTCCTCACAAACCTACAAAGTTATCTGCTGCTGCTGCTGGTGAGGAATCAAAGGTCATTCCAAAAGAAAAGAAAGATCTAACTACTGAGGATCTTTCATCTATTGCAAAGGATGCAAAAGTAAGACACTTACTTCACAGTGCATTAGACAATGTTATGTCTAATAAAGTGATTAATTGCACAACTGCAAAGGAAATATGGGATGCACTTGAGGTTAGGTGTCAAGGAACTCCTGCAATCAAGAAAAACAGAAGAAACATACTCACTCAGGAGTATGAGCATTTTGAGGCAAAGTCTGAAGAAACCATGACAGAAACATTTGACAGATTCTGTAAATTGCTCAATGATTTGTCATTGGTTAACAAAGAGTATGATTTAGAAGACTCAAATCTCAAGTTTCTTCTTTCTCTACCTGAAAAGTGGGATGTGAAAACAACCACTATAAGAGATAATTATGAACTTGGTGAAACAGAGATTGATGAAATTTATGGACTGCTCAAAACCCATGAATTGGAATTGGAGCAGAGAAACAAGAGATCTAGTAGAAAGTCAAAGTCTGTTGCACTTAAGGTTGAGGAGAAACCATCAAAGAAGGAAGCATCAAGGAAAAAGGCAAAAGGAAAAGCTTTAGTCATACACTCAGAAAGTGAGTCATCAAACACTGATGATGACTCAAACACAGATGGAACATCTGATTCTGAAGATGATGAAGAGATGATGCAAATGGCTGCATTGATGGTAAAGACCTTTAAGAATATGGGATACAAGAACTTCAAGAAGGGAAAGAGATTCTCCAAGGACTACTCAAAGTCTGACAAGAAGAATTTCAAGAAATCTGAAGGAAAGGACTTCAAATCTGGTAAGAAAGATAAGTCTGAGATTCAATGCTACAAGTGTAAGGAGATGGGTCACTATGCTCCTGAGTGCAAGAAGGGTAAAACTGAAAAGGCACTCTACACCAAAGGCAGAGATTGGGCAGACACTTCAGATTCAGATGAGGAAGTCAACTATGCTCTCATGGCTACTACTCAGACTGAAAATGATGATCTCAAGGTACCCCCAACTACCTATGCTTATAACACTGATAATATAACTGAATTAAGAATTTATCTTAAAGCATTGCATATCAGTTATAGGGATCAGACTTTAGAAAATGAGAGGATAAAGACTGAGTGCTCTCAACTCAAAGACAGAAACAAACTAGTTGAGGAAAAGCTTGAGAACATGAATAAAATTCAGAAGGAGAGAGATGATGCAGTGTTTATTGAACAGGAGTTGCTAGGTAAGTATAAGCAACTAGAATCTGAATTGGAGGATACTAAACACATCATTAAAACTTGGACACACTCTAGTAAAGATACACAAGAAGTGTTTCAGTCAGATACAGTAGGTCTAGGTTACTCTGAAGGAGATGAACTTAGATTTGAAAATATGGTTAAAGTTAGACCACATCGTTCATCTGAAGGTAATGTCATGGGAACAGGTGGACCTAAGACTGAAGCTCAGAAAAAGGCTGTTAAAGAGTCATATTCTAAGACTTTTGTTAAAGAGGCTAACATTGGTTTAATGACAGATAAACAACTCAAGCATAAGCTTAAGGAGATAAAATCTGTCAACAAACAGAAAATGCCTAAGAAAAATAAAAATGGAAAGGTAGGCATAACATCAGGAATTAAGCCAATGCTTGCTTCATTAGCTCCTAGAAAAACATGCTTTAATTGTGGTAGCACTAATCATCTTGCTAGTTTCTGCAGTAAGAATAAGAACATTAATTCTTTGCCCTCTAAAACTGCAGTAAAGAGTGATTATGTGAGAACTAGACCACAGACTTTATGCAAACACTGTGGAAGTACATGGCATTCTATTTACACTTGCAGAGATTATCATGCTATTTACTATAATTACTATGAACCCAAACCAAATTTGAAATGGGTTAAAGTAAACTCTGCAAATGTAAACTCTGAAAAAGTTAGCTTAAACTCTGATAATGTGAATTCCGCTGTAAAAGCTAACAGAATTAAGAAAGCCAAAGGATCCAAGCAAGTCTGGATCCTTAAAACTAACAATCAGTGATTGTTTGTGATTGCAGGGCACCAGGGTGAGTACCCTAGTCGTGGACAGTGGATGTTCAGGACACATGACTGGAAATAAAGCCCTGTTATCAGAGTATGAGGAGAAGGCTGGCCCAAAAGTTTCCTATGGGGATGGCAACATAGGACATACTCTGGGATATGGCAACATTAATCTTGGAAATGTCATCATCACAAATGTAGCTCTGGTTCCAGGACTCAAGCATGATTTGCTATCTGTGAGTCAAATCTGTGACAGAGGATATCATGTGGATTTTCAGCCTGAATATTGTCAAGTGATCAGTAAATCTACAGGGAAAGTTGCTCTAGTTGGAAACAAACACAACAACATCTATGAAATTAAATTGTCAACAAACACTGATGGCAAAGCAGTGTGTCTGTCAACAAGAATGTCCAGTGAAGAGAGTTGGAAACGGCACAAGAAACTCTCTCATTTGAACCTGAACAACATCAATGAGCTAATCAAGAATGATCTTGTAAGAGGTCTACCAAGGTCTTTGTTGAATGTAGAAGGCCTGTGTGATTCTTGTCAAAAGGCCAAACAGAGAAAAGCCTCCTTCAAAAGCAAATCTGAGTCTTCAATTGTTGATCCTTATCATCTCCTACATGTTGATCTTTTTGGACCAGTGAATGTTATGTCTCTTGGAAAGAAGAAATATGCTCTAGTCATTGTTGATGAATATACCAGATACACATGGGTATATTTTCTTGCAAAGAAGGATGAAACTGCATTAACACTGACAGAACATATAATCCAACTGGACAAAGGGTCAGAAAATCAAGTGAAGATAATCAGAAGTGACAATGGAACTGAATTCAGGAATTCATCAATGGAAGAATTTTGCAAGAGTAAAGGAATCAAACAAGAGTTTTCTGCACCTGGCACTCCACAACAAAATGGTGTAGTGGAGAGGAAAAATAGAACCTTGATAGAAGCTGCCAGAACCATGCTGGATGAAGCAAAATTGCCAACATATTTCTGGGCAGAAGTAGTTCAAACTGCTTGTTTTACTCAAAATGTAACACTGATCAATAAGCATGGTAAAACACCATATGAAATGGTGAAAAAGAAGAAGCCAAATCTAAAATATTTTCATATTTTTGGATGCAAGTGTTTTGTGTTGAAGACTCATCCTGAACAGTTGACCAAATTTGATCTAAAGGCAGATGAAGGAATTTTAGTTGGCTATCCACTGTCAACAAAGGCATTCAGAGTTTATAATCTGAGAACCAGAGTGATCATGGAATCAATTCATGTGTCATTTGATGACAAGAAAATAACTGGACTTGAAGATGTCAATGAACATGATCTACTCCACTTTGAAAATGAAGATTTATTCTCTGAAAAAGTAAACTCTGATCAGACTGATCTGACAAACTCTGTTGATCTAAACTCTGAACCTCTACTGGTAAATACTGAAGAAACTCTTCAATCAGAAACAAGGGAAGAACCAGTTGAGGGGGAGCATGAAGAATCACATCAAAGTGATAATTCAAACACTGAAAGTGACTCAGTTGATAATTCTGAATCAAACTCTGTTGATTCAAACTCTGTTGATAATTCTGAGAAGTCACATTCAGGGAGAGCATCTGAAAATGAAGAGAGGCACCAAGAAAATCAGGAGAGCATGGATCAAGGGGGAGGATCACATGATGACAGAAGCAATCTGCCTTCTGCAAGAAAATGGACTAAATCCCACACACCTGATTTGATTATTGGTGATCCTGATGCAAAAGTAAGGACAAGAAGTGCAACAACAAATGAATGTCTGTTTCATGCATTCTTGTCACAATCTGAGCCAAAGAAAGTGGAAGAAGCTCTTAAAGATGCTGACTGGATAACAGCAATGCAAGAAGAGCTAAATGAATTTGAAAGAAATGAAGTGTGGACACTTGTACCAAGGCCCAAGAACAGATCCATTGTTGGTACTAAATGGGTTTTCAGAAATAAAACTGACAGTGATGGTGTTATCACAAGAAACAAAGCAAGACTGGTTGCAAAAGGCTATTCACAACAGGAAGGGATAGACTATGATGAAACATTTGCTCCAGTTGCTAGATTGGAGGCAATCAGAATCTTTCTTGCATATGCCTCTCACATGAAATTCAAAGTGTTTCAGATGGATGTAAAAAGTGCATTTTTGAATGGAAAACTTGAAGAAGAAGTGTTTGTGGAACAACCACCAGGCTTTGTAGATCCAAAATATCCAGACTATGTCTACAGGTTAGACAAAGCACTCTATGGACTTAAGCAGGCACCAAGGGCATGGTATGAAACCCTTGCCAAATTTTTACTAGAAAGTGGGTTTCACAGAGGTACTATTGACAAAACTCTGTTTTACTTTCAATCTGGTAGTGATTTGATTTTAGTTCAGATATATGTGGATGACATCATTTTTGGATCTACTAATGATAAACTCTGTAAGAAGTTTGCCAAACTAATGCAGTCAATATATCAAATGAGTATGATGGGAGAGCTTAGTTATTTTCTAGGTCTACAGGTGAAGCAAACAGAAGATGGAATTTTCATTAATCAAGCAAAATATACCAGAAATCTTCTCAAGAAATTTGGCATGCTTGACTGTTCATCTGCAACAACTCCCATGGCAACTGCAACAAAATTGGACAAAGATGCAGGGTCATCAGTAGATATGACAAGTTACAGAGGAATGATTGGTTCTCTACTCTATTTAACAGCTAGTAGACCTGATATCATGTATGCCACTTGTTTGTGTGCAAGATTCCAGGCAGATCCAAGAGAACCACATCTAACAGCAGTAAAGAGGATTTTTAAGTACCTCAAGGGCACTATAACTTTGGGGCTGTGGTATCCAAGAGAATCAGAGTTTAAACTACTTGGTTATTCAGATGCAGACTTTGCAGGCTGTAAGATAGACAGAAAAAGCACCAGTGGAAGTTGTCAATTTCTGGGTGACAGACTTGTTTCCTGGTACAGCAAGAAACAGAAGTCAATATCTACATCTACAGCTGAAGCAGAGTATATTGCTGCTGGAAGCTGCTGTGCACAGATTTTATGGATGAAGAATCAACTGCTGGATTATGGATTAAGGTATACCAAGATACCTATTTACTGTGATAATCAAAGTGCTATTGCAATGACAGGTAATCCAGTACAACATTCAATGACAAAGCACATCAGCATAAGGTATCACTTCATCAGAGAGCATGTAGAGGAAGGAAACATTGAGCTTCACTTTGTGTCTACAGAACAACAACTTGCAGATATCTTCACCAAGCCATTGTGTGAAGCTACATTTACAAGACTGGTCAATGAACTAGGAATGGTCTCTAGTTTTGACTAGAGATGTTGGTTAGACTCAAAAACTTATTGCTCATGTTATACAAATTGTTAAGTGCTATGTGAACCTTAGTATTAAACTCTGTTCTGCATGTTAATGTTTAAAACTTGTTAAACTCTGTTAGCATGTCTGTCTGTTAAACACTGTTAATATGTTGGATACACTCAGTGAATTCAGAATTGATTTTTGTCTGAATGAAAACACCAATGAAGAAAAATGTATGAAGCATGATTCTCAGTAATTAAATCATGATTCTTTCTGATTCACTGTAATCTAATCAGACTTTGTGCAGTAAATCAACACAGCATGATACTGTTTCATATTTATAGAATCTCTTAGTTTATTCGGTCCTAAACTCTGAGTTTATGAATATTGTGTGCATTGCCTCTCATAAGAAAATTTCTGTTATTGATGAACTCTAAACTCTGATTAGTGACATTCTGTTTCCAAAGGTATGGTTCCTGATAATTCCTTGTTTGTACTTGTGAAAACCATAAAACTTGAGATGTGTCATTGATTAGTTTGGTGAGTTCAGATTCATGTCTGCACCCTGTGAGAATTTGAGCCAAATCAGTGATTGATACATTTTCTATCAATCAGTATTTATTGTTGAGTGATATTCATCAGGTAGCATGTTTCTCTAGAACTTGTATTAAACCATCTTGAGACTACATGATATGTGTGTGCATGAAAATGATAAAGGCAATAGGATTTACCATTCCTTCAAACACTGTTCAAAATTCTTTTGAACACTGTACAAACACTGTTCATAAATACCACCCTTAGTAAACCCCTTTGAGCCTAATTAACTGCTCATTTTTCTTAAACTCTGAAGTATTCAGAGCAGTTATTTTTTTTAAACAATCAAGCAGGTGAGTGTTTCTAAAGAAAAGAAAAATTTACTCAGTATATATGCTAAATAATAAATAATAATAAAAAAAAAGGCATATATACTGATCCTGTACAAATATGTACTAACAGTGTGACTGAACACTTTGCTCTATTAAAATGTTCAGCTTGAAATTCACTCATGAATAAAGCATCTTTTTCATCTGTTTGATCTTACCTCATTACAACCCTGAATAAAGTCCTTTTGATTTGTGCATACATGTACTCAAAGTAGTGTAGAATTGGTGGACATTCAAGCATATGGTAGATTCTGCTATTTCTGATTGAATGTGAGTGTAAACACTTCACCTAAATACTTGTGTGCTTTGAGAGTTTGTGAGTTTATCAAATTCATGACTGTTATTCACTGAATGATGCTCTGATTTCTATCTCTTGATCTTTTTGTCTTCAAAGACTGTGTGCTTACTTGGATAATCATGGAACATCAAAGGGAATGGAAGTTTTCAGATTTCTGTATTACAGTAACTACAGAGTTTAGCATTCATCAAACAATCAGTGTTTAATATGAGAGTTTGTGCATTCATTGTTTATTGATTTTTGTTATGGATTTTATGAAATATTAGATGCTTTAAAAATTGATATTAGTAAACTCTGCTTCACACACACTCATATTCACAACTGTGCAATTTTTGAAAGGGTTGTTAGTGATAAAGTTGGATAATTGATAAACACTGTTGAGTTGTGTTAAATACTCTAAGGTAATGTTTTATTGAGATGATTTGACTATTTTGGAGTAATTGGGGTAGTTGACAACTGTTAATTAGTGTAAATATGTCAAAGTGTCGTGATGATAGGAATGACAGCGGTAATTATTAAGTGATCCATTGGTTGTTTGACATGTGTCCCATGATAGTGTCCCACTCACACATTACTCTACAATCAGTTACGCGCTTTTACTAAATAAACGATTGAGTTTTAGTTTTACTCTAATCGTTTTTGTTCTCTCACTTCACATCTATTCATATTCACCCACTCACAGTTACTTGCATACTCATTCACTTTCAAAATTCTCATTCATTCTCACTCACATTTTGATAAACACTTACAGTGCATACACATTTTTTTTCTCTAAATATTTTCATATCATATCTTCTAATGGCAACCAAAGCGTTTGATGCAGCAGGGTTAGTTTTTCTTCCTAGCAACTATGCAGCACCACTGGAGAATGCAAATGATTCCTGATGATGTCAAAAAGGGGGAGAGAGTTGCTAAGTCTAAATGCAAAGTTTCTCAAACTCTGTCTCAAAAGGATGATGCTGGAGATGGAGGGGCAAGTGATAAGAGTAAGGTGTTAAACTCTGAAAGGCAAACTCTGAGATCTGGCAAATCTCTTAAGTCACAGTCTGTTGGAATAAACACTGAAACTCAAGGTACTTCAAAAACCAAGAGTTTGGAATTAATATCAAATCCAAAGACTGATGAGGAGTTAGCTGTTAAGCTTTTTATGGAAGATAATGCAGAAGGAGTTACTTTAGAAGATGCTAAAGCTGAAGAGAAAAGTCTACAAGAAAAGCGTTTGAAGACTTTAAAGTCTGATAAGTTGAAGAAGAGAGAGAAAGTGGTTAAAACTGCAAAGCCTGTTCTTAAAGGCATTGAAATCAAAGAGAAGTTAACTGGCATTCAAGAAGAAGAAGAAGAAGAAGATAAAGAAAAGTTGATCAGAAAGTCTTCTCTTGATGCTAAATTGAAGTTAAAAGGGGTAATGAATGATGAGAACAAGGGCAAAATGATTGTTACAACCTCTGTTGACACACAAGTTGTACAGACACAAAGTAAACCCTTACCTGGTTTTTCAAGGCCAAAGATTCCAGTGCAAGAAGAAGCAGGAGTGACTGGTGGATATCAACATAATGTTGCATGTTCAGGAAAGCCATCAGGCAGAAATACTTCTGGATTAGGTTCAAAAAGAGATTTGAGATTTAGTAACAGTCCAAGAGATCCCTCTGCACTTGTATCTCTTGGTTCTGGTATTACTCAAGAAAATCTAGACAAGTTGGAGTCAGTTCAGCTAGTTCGTCAAAGGAGCTTAGACATTCACTTTCTGTTATACTTTATGGTAGATGGGTCAGTGTATAGAGTGAATGAAGAAGCAATCAAGCTAAAATTATTTGAGGAACTTCAGTATGTCTTGCATATCTTCAGAGTCAGAAATCGTCAAACACAGCTTATTGCTAATTCTATAAGGGGGTATATGCAGAAAGCTAAAGTTGTTACAGGATCAAAGTCTGCTGAAAGATATATTCCTAAATACAGAGATTGGAATGGCAATTTGATAGAGATGGAGAAAGGGACTTCGAAGCTGAAGACTGATCTTGGAATTACTGTTCTGGATTTCAATGTAAAGTCTGAAGAAGTGAAGTACATCAGGTTGGGAAATGAAATGAGAAGAAACAAGATCTATGATCTCAGAGCTGCTATTTTTCAAACTGATGAAAATGATCCAGATTTAAGAGAGATCAAGGAAGCTATGGAGATTGAACTTGAACATGCTGAGAGAAGATTGTTGATTGATTATCTCAGAACAGCTACAGATCTTGAGGAAGTTAGGTAGACAAAAGTTGTAAGTTTGTTAAGTAAAAGTTTAAACTCTGTTTGTATATTAAACAATGTAAACTTTGTAATTGTTTTGACATCATCATTTATTGTAAACTTGTACATTCTTGCTAATGGACAAGTTGGGGGAGATTGTTAGAAATGATTGATGGGAACAGAGTTTGGAAGCTAAAGTGACAAAACAGAGTTTAGCTGGAAGCAGTCAGAGTTTAAGTTAAACACTGACTGGAAGCGCAACAGAGGTTGTTAAACTCTGTAGCAATATTGTCTGAAGAGTCAACAGTGTTTGAAGATTGATTCAAGATAAATATGGAAGCAATATCTTTGAAGATTGGAAAGCTGTCAAAGAGATTGAGTTGACTTGGAAGACTGGAGCAATCGTGATTGATATCAATTGTATAGCTTAATTATAGGAGAATCAATTACTGATTGTACGAAGCTGTATGTTCTATAAATACAGTTAGGTTAACCCTAGAAGGGTAATCGAACATTGAGAAATTCATTGATTGTAACCTAAGCAGCTCTCTGTGATATTTTACATCACTGAGAGAGGAATTGTTAATTCCAAACAGTTTTTAAGTATTAAACAGTGTGTTCTTGTTAAGTTACTCATACAGTATTTGATTAACTATTGTGTATTCGACCTAACAGTCCTGGTCCCCAGCATCCGAATGCTGGGGACCGATTAACCAGCATACAGTTTTTTGGCCGTTGGATGGGTTGTCCAACGGCCAGGATTAGAAATTGAATCCCCCACGTCCAGCGCTTTTTAAGCGTTAGACGACTGGTTGTCCGGTGCATTTTAAGCGCTGGACGTGTTAAAGACATGTTAAAAGTCTCAAAAGCCCCCTATCTGTGTATGGTGAGAGATTATCAGCAGGGGGCTGTAGACTTTTAACATGTCCAGCGCTTAAAAAGCGCTGGACAACCAGTCGTCTAGCGCTTAAAAAGCGCTAGACGTGGGGGATTCAACTTCTGATCCTGGCCGTTGGACAACCCATCCAGCGGCCAAAAAACTGTAGGCTGGTTACGGTCCCCCCCAGCATCCGAATGCTGGGAACCAGGACCCATGTACTATTACATTGTTGGACTTGCTCAAATGCTAGTTTTATATACATAATACATCCCGTAGATGGCTAAACCTGATGTCCTAACCTAATTCCCTTTTGAAGCAACACCTCTTCACATGAATCTAATTACACGAACATCAGCAGCTCTTCGATTTCATCAACAAGACAACAATTATTATTCAGGTTTGGATTCTCTTCGATTTGTTTGTTTTACTTATACATATTCTCTTCGATTTCAGCATCTCTTGACCATCCTCTTTGATTTGAACATCTCTTGAGCATCTTTTGAGCTTCTATTTCAGTTAGCTTACCATTTCCTAATTTGGATTTTGATTAGCGCCCATGTGATTATATATAATATGCTTATCTTATCTGTTATGTATTTAGTGTTTTTCTTAACTAGATTTTTAGTTCGAGAATCATATTTTGTCTTAGATTTTGATGAATCTAATATAATGAATTTGATTGTGATTGTGTGACTCTGATGTGCTCTGCTTCATAACTGTGTTTGGCCCAGATTCTATTTTAGTAGTCTGTCAATCTGTGATTGTATATTTGTATTATCAGTCAATTAGCACTTTAGCAGTACTCTGGCCGTTTATGTTGATTTTTAACAGATTAGTAAAATATATAAATAAGCTAAGTAATTAAGAGGGATATCTAAATTTTAATCATTTTCTATAGAATATACTTGCTACTTTAGTCCCGAACTTGACAGTGGAGAAAACAAAGGGCACAATAGTAAAGCAAAAGAGTTGAAATAATTGGAACATAACTAGAGAAGAGGTGTAGACTCTCTGGGACTGCAGTACTCTGTAAAACTTACAGTATTGCTGTATTGGCTTGGTCCTGTTCGTGTCGTGCTGCTGCACACATGTTAATATCTATTATGCTTTCCTCAGCATGATTTTCTAGCAATTATAACCAGAAACTGAACTGAACTTGTAAAATGAAAGTTCTGTGGACTCTGATAAACTTTTATAGAAATACTAGGTCAGTCCTTTTTACAGTCAAATTATGAAAATCTACAAGAAAAATTTCTTTAACAATTTTAAACAGTTGAATCAAAATAGTACCAGAAGGAAGTTGGAGCAAACCCAACAAAACATGGACTATCCAATTGATGAGAAAATGACCAAAATAGGTAGACAATTGTACTGGGTGAGAAAGTGAAGGGAGGGTAAAGATAGTCATTTTTTAAACTCTTTGTATTCAGTAGTTCAGAGTATACTTGACAAGGCTGTCACGTGCCTATCAAATAATAATATCTAACAAATCCTTCTAACTATGTAGCAGGGTAAGTCAGAGTCGATCGCACCGAGACAAACGTATCAATCTCCAGTTATTTCTGATATAATTCGGCTAAGCAAGTAACACAATAAATATTGAGAGATTATTAAACTAATTTTATACTAAAGAGAAATGGTGTTTATATTAATCAAATATTAAAAATATCCAGAATTAAGTATCCCCACTAGCATGAATTAATGCAATCTTGAATTTCCTCCCCAATTAATCGTACACTACTCAACAGGAAAGATGCGCCCTATAAATACCAATATCCCTCTCGAGTATTAATGGCTTCTCTTAAAGTACAATCAAACCTATTCTCATGGTATCATGCAATTTAGAGACATTAATCATAGCATCCTAATTTCCTAACAATCCGTTCTACCTATTCTCATGGAGAATTTCATGTTCTTATTGGATAAATCACAACCATCTAAATCCAACTCTCGCTGATAATTAGATATTGGTTCAAACAATACACATAATCATGTCTGATTTGTAATTGTTAATTTAAACAACTCAATAAGCAAGAGCAATTAAACAATCAAATTGGGGGAATTGGAAATTCACACATCAACCATAACTAGGGTTCTACTTAACCCTAGATTAATAATCTACTCACTCATAATTGAATTAACAAAACAAGAATTATAAGTTGAACACATAATTCTAAGAAAAGAGAAAAACCTGTAATCTTCAAAGAAAGTAAAAGTTCTCCTTGCAGATCTAAGCTATTATATAATAATAAAGCGATCATGATACAATGCTAGGATGTGTTTATATAGGCTCTATAATTCTTGCCCAGCAAGAAATTGCCTTCTATTACAATTAGAATTTAATTAAGATGCTAAAAATGCCCAAAATACAATTAGAACTTGAAAAGGGCAAAACAGTAATTTCACTGCTTCCAACAGTCTGCTTGTCGTGCTTCCTGCCCCCACCACGCGCAACTTGCTCTTGTAAAACCTGTTCCATGTTGTAGAAAATCTCCCAAGCTTCACGTGGGCAGTAAGATCGATGAAAACGGACTTCTAGAACTCCAGATATGGCCAAAATAGTGTAAGCTGCGCAGCCTTCCCGGAAAATCCGAATTTTAATCAAATAAATCTCCAAAAATGATTAAAGCATCCACCATAATCAACATTCTTGTAAATCTGCACAACTAAGCAAAACACATCAAAACTACAAGAAACTTGAGTCCAAGACAATCAATTTAAGCCGATTTAGAATGCTCCAAGTGGATATAAAATCCACTTATCAAACACCCCCAAACTTAAATCGATGCTTGTCCTCAAGCAATAACAATTACAACTAACTAACTAACTAGTACCACTTCTGTAGGTGATCACGGTTGCATTTGGCATATGCAACAAGCCCTTTAAACCCCTAGGCAGCCCTAGTGGACGAGTAAGGTCTCGTGAGGGCCTATAGCGAATGTACCCACAAAATCCATTTAACCTAATGCAATGCAATGCATGAATGCAACTAATATGCAAATGCAATTAATCTAGTACTAAAATCCTACCATACCTTCAAATCCTCTTATGCCATATCAACTTAAGAATCAAAGTAAATACGCAATGTCTTGGTGTCGAAAGTGCAAGTATTCACATAGTCCACTCAATGAACATGCATAAGTTCTCACAAGTCCATGTCAAGTGTAAGAATAAGTTAGTAAACATGCTAAGCCTACAAGAGTACATCTTTGAGACAAAACTCGGGATCTCATACGCAAAAACAAGCAAACACTCACAATCCACTCACAAAAGAATATTCACTCAAGAATAAGGGTAAGTGTATCACTCAATTCCAACAAAATCATAAGCATGCTTGACATTTGGTATCAATCTAACTCTTAACACAACATACATCAATGACGATAATCAAAAGGTCTTTATTTGGTTTGTAACGGGGTTAGGGATAAGGTATGTCAAATAAGACAAAACAGGTGAAGTGTCAAAAGCTAGTAAGTACCATAATAAATCATACACAACACCCTATTTCCCCCCCACATAATTTTTACTAAAACAAACACTCGACTAGTCGACTGAAATAGGATCACAACAAACACAAACATGCTCTCATAATATATATTTTTCTTTTTTCTTTTTTTTCATTTTTTTTTCATTTTTTTCATTTTTTCTCTTTTTTTTTCTTTTTTTTCCGAGAGCTAGATAAAACAATAATATAAACAATAACAATGATCCCATGAATTTATTACATATGCCGACTACAAGTAAACCAACCCAATTTTCAATATTTCCCCCAAAAGTAAAACCAACAATAAAACCCTCCTTGCACACCTTATTACTCCCTTAAGCACTCTACTAGCCTTTGACAATGTGGGTTCAAATTAATGTAAGGCCAATACAAGAAAAATGTCTAGGCAAGTAATGTGGTATGTCACCGAAAAAAAAATAGGATTAAGCTCAACGGGTTAACTAATTGATCATGTAAATATGGTGTGGTAATATGGGAAAATATGTGGTTATTCCTAAATGCCTTTATCATTTTAATCGTTAAATAATGTCATGCGTTTCAAGAAAGACCCCAAACAATTGCTAGCAATGCAAACAATCCGTGGACACTCAAGCAAACGAATAAATTGCAAAAAATATGCAATATAGCTCAAAATCTCACTTGGTAGGAAAAACATACTCAATCCCAAGCAAAAATCTCTCTAATGCACCTACTTGTATTCAAAGCATGCGAACTAAATCAACTTGCACATATTCATGTCCTTCTAATCACTTACAACATTCAATAAGTCTACTAGCTTCAACTTACTAGTGTATGTGTGTGCACAAGAACAAAGCATATCACTTCTCAATCAAAAGCGTCAACAACACAAAATTCCTATCAAGCATGGGTGCATATGCAAACTATTATGAACTCACATAATATACGAACATAAAAACAGAATGTCCTATATAAAACAAACGTAAATAACACGAACATAAATGCATTATTTACTACTACTAATATGCAAAGCATGAAATCCTACATGAACACATAATACAACAACAACTACTAATCCCTCAAACCACCCCCAAACTTAAAATATTCAATGTCCGCATTAAATGGAAGTAAATATGAGGGATAGCAGAAAACATACCTACTCGTCCTCATCCTCGGATGAATCAGGCAGTGGATACTGCGTACGAGCTCCATAGACTGGCCACCTTGCCTAAATACTACAAAACCCCCAATTGACAAGAACACAAATTCGTAATAAAAATAAGATTAGAGAAAAAGATTTACCCAATACGAATCGAAGAGGTGAACTTGCAATTAATTCCTCTTTAGAATTGAATTTTTAGAGATTTAAATAAATAGAAGAGGAATTGGAATTGTATGTATAGGTGGTATATATATAAGATGATGGATAGGATGAATAAATTTTAATGTAAAAAGAAAAAATTTGAGAAGGTATGAAATTTGATGTATGATAGAAATAGGATTTAGGGATTAAAAATAAAAAAAAGAAAATAAATAACTAAATAAATAATAATAATAATAATAATAATAATAATAATAATAATAATAATAATAATAATAATAATAATAATAAATATGAATTAGAATAGATATAGGTTTAGAATTTGGAAGGAGAGATGGGGGGTTTAGGAATTGAAATAGGAAAATAATTAGATAAAATAGGGGTATAAATAGAATGGGAGTGTAAAGTTTTTTTTTTATATATATACATCAGCTGAAAACAAGGCGGACAAAAACACTACAGGAAGCAAGCTGCGCGCGTGCTGCGCAAACTGCTCAACATCCAGACGCGCAGGTGCAGCCTGCGCAACAGCCATGCAGGCTGCTCCAACACCAGTAACGCAGGCGCAACCTGTACTAAAGACAGAATCGCAGGCGCAACCTGCGTTACACACTCAAAATTCGATTTTTTTTTCCAAAGAAAAGAGAATGAAATAAAAAATCTACTAACCATATAAAAATCATGGGTTGCCTCCCAAGCAGCGCTTTTTTTTTAAGGTCATTAGCTCGACCTTCTTATCAATAACTAGATCATCAATTAGGTGAAAAAGCAAACAAATGTACATATCTCCTAATTCGAATTAATTTAATGATGTGAGCGCCAATTAAATTACCAAAAAGATATATAAATTGACATGTGAGGCTCATGTAATGCTCAAGAAATTTCGGCATGTGAAAGTATTTCGAAAAATCATCTCCAACATGGCTATAGTTACTTTTCACAAATTCCTCCCAAATTGGGTCAACGAAAGGCATACACATATTTTCAATTTTAACATCATTCAAGTCAAGTTTATCCAAATTCGGTTCTATCTCATCTACCACAATTGGAATCACAATATCCTTATTCAAATTTATATCTACCACAACCATACTATCACCCTCATCAAATAGCGTGCAAAAAGAGTCATCTAAGAAATCAATCTCATTACTATCAAACGAGTTTTCACACGAGTTAATTTCTTGAGAAGCATATGGGTCAATAAGAGTGAGACTTTCAAAATCATCATCTTCATCATCATAATCATCAAAAATTAGTTTACTATTACTAACCTCGTTTTGCGACTCTTTGAACTCTTTACCACTCCACAAAGTTGCATCATCAAATTGACTCATTGGTATTTTCTCCGTTTAAGTGCGCATCTCAATGAATTCAGTTACCTCTTGAGCTAGTTGAGCCAATGAATTTTTAATCAACTTGTTGTGAGCTTTCATCTCATTGAGACTTGTCTCAACTTCTACATTCTTGCTCAGCTGTGCGACAATAAATCCTTCCACAAGATTTTCCAAGTTAGATTTTGGGGGTGGCTGAGAGTAGTTGATTTGAGGTAGTTGAGCTTGGCATGGACTAACTGATATCTCTTCAAATTGATCATTAAATTGTTGGTTTGGAGCACATGAAAAGAGATAAGTTTCCAAGGCAGTTTCCAAGCTAGAATTTTCTGGTTGAGGTGGATTGTTTTGGTAGGAAAAATTAGAATAATTTTCCCAACTAGAATTGCATGTGTGAGAATAAGGATTGTATTGTGGTATTTGATCAGTATGGTAATGGGTATTGCAACGAAAATTACCATCCCAATACTGTGCTTGGTTTGGGTAATAAGGGGTGTTATATTGACAATAATTTTGAGTATGTCCTTGTATACCACAAACTTCATAAGTAGGTACCAAATATGAAGTTCTTGACTCAATTTCATCGATCTTTTGAGAAAATGCCTGCATAATCTTAACCAATGCCTCCATGCATTCTTCTTCTTCCTCTATTCACTTGCTTAATTTCTTGTTGGTGGAAGCTGAAACTCAAATTTTGCAAGAAACAAGAAAATCCACAAGCAAAGAGTAAAACGGAACAAGAATAACAGCCAAAGCAAAACAACAAAAGGACTTAGCTAAATCAATTCAAAAATTAACTAATCTAACACTACTTTGTCCCCGGTAGCGGCGCCAAAAATTTGACAAGGCTGTCGCGTGCCTATCAAATAATAATATCTAACAAATCCTTCTAACTATGTAGCAGGGTAAGTTAGAGTCGATCCCACAGAGACAAACGTATCAATCTCCAGTTATTTCTGATTTAATTCGGCTAAGCAAGTAACACAATAAATATTGAGAGATTATTAAACTAATTTTATACTAAAGAGAAATGGTGTTTATATTAATCAAATATTAAAAATATCCAGAATTAATTATCCCTACTAGCATGAATTAATGCAATCTTGAATTTCCTCCCCAATTAATCGTACACTACTCAACAGGAAAGATGCGTCCTATAAATACCAATAATCCCTCTCGAGTATTAATGGCTTCTCTTAAAGTACAATCAAACCTATTCTCATGGTATCATGCAATTTAGAGACATTAATCACAGCATCCTAATTTCCTAACAATCCGTTCTACCTATTCTCATGGAGAATTTCATGTTCTTATTGGATAAATCACAACCATCTAAATCCAACTCTCGCTGATAATTAGATATTGGTTCAAACAATACACATAATCACGCCTGATTTGTAATTGTTAATTTAAACAACTCAATAAGCAAGAGCAATTAAACAATCAAATTGGGGGAATTGGAAATTCACACATCAACCATAACTAGGGTTCTACTTAACCCTAGATTAATAATCTACTCACTCATAATTGAATTAACAAAACAAGAATTATAAGTTGAACACATAATTCTAAGAAAAGAGAAAAACCTGTAATCTTCAAAGAAAGTAAAAGTTCTCCTTGCAGATCTAAGCTATTATATAATAATAAAGCGATCATGATACAATGCTAGGATGTGTTTATATAGGCTCTATAATTCTTGCCCAGCAAGAAATTGCCTTCTATTACAATTAGAATTTAATTAAGATGCTAAAAATGCCCAAAATACAATTAGAACTTGAAAAGGGCAAAACAGTAATTTCACTGCTTCCAACAGTCTGCTTGTCGTGCTTCCTGCCCCCACCACGCGCAACTTGCTCTTGTAAAACCTGTTCCATGTTGTAGAAAATCTCCCAAGCTTCACGTGGGCAGTAAGATCGATGAAAACGGACTTCTAGAACTCCAGATATGGCCAAAATAGTGTAAGCTGCGCAGCCTTCCCGGAAAATCCGAATTTTAATCAAATAAATCTCCAAAAATGATTAAAGCATCCACCATAATCAACATTCTTGTAAATCTGCACAACTAAGCAAAACACATCAAAACTACAAGAAACTTGAGTCCAAGACAATCAATTTAAGCCGATTTAGAATGCTCCAAGTGGATATAAAATTCACTTATCAATACTCAATGTTGATTAGTAGATATGCAACTAAGTTCATTTCGGTTGTTCGCAGGAAATGGAACACAGAGGTGATATTTTTTATTTTTCGTGGCTAAATAAAGAATATCGCGGAGCAATTTGCATATCTAAAGTTCGAGATCAAACAGATGTTGGTCCTGGTAAGTAACGAAGTTCTATTTTTTCTTGTTATGTACCCCTTTATTGAAGTGTGGTATTGGATTTTTGTTAAATTTTTTTTGTTTTTTTGTGAGTGTAAAATACATAACATGTTTGATAGAAGTCCTAAAAGAAATATTATTTCATTCAAGATAACTTGTAATACACCAATACTTTGTTTATGGTACCCTTTTTATGTGTATTGCATTATATGGGTTAATTAAAATGAAACTGACCATACCATACATCTCTTTAGTTTCTTGTCTCCATCATAGTGTGGGGGCAGTTTTTGGAGATGATGCAGTGGCGTAAGCTTCAAGAAGAAGGGAGGGCTGATGAGCGAAAGGATCTTGATGTTGAAGATAAGTATAATCGATATATTAATTATCGAAACTCTGAGGGTCTTGATCGTCTATCCTCAACAAAGAAATTGCTGGAATGGCTAAAAGACAATGATGCAAGGGCCGAAGATGGGTTTGAGGTCTTCAAGCTCAAAGATTTTACGGATGTGAAGCCTTTAGACAACATTGGAGGTGTTTCCTTTCTTCTACAAAAATTGTTTAAGCACGGTCCATTTGTTGGGGTTTTCACTATCAAATATGATCATGTACGCAATGGGGTCCAAGACATTTACTTATGTGATGATCAACCTGTCACATACGCTCTCACCACTTCACCTAATGTTTTAAGGCCGCTTAGACACTCTGTAGCAGTGGTTGGATTTGTGATTGACAACAATTTCCACCCGTTTTGGGAGCATTTAGATACCGTTGCACCAGATCGTACTACCTTTCAGGGGAGAGGAGTCCGTCATATGCTTGTGACTGGCATTGACCGGGCGTTTGTGCTGGATGTTTAGATAATTGAGTCGTGTGCTTGTGACTGGGCGTTTGTGCTTGATGTTTAGATAATTGAGTGTTTTTTCTGATAAATTAAAAAGTGATTGATGTTAGTGACTGTACTTATCTCTCTTTGAATTTTGTTTCCTGAATGAAAATGTGAAAATTAATGTTTGTGACATATTGATTGCTAGTCCTTATTAGCTTTATAATTGGCGGAAGAAAAAAGGTGTACAATTGGCCTATATTATAAAGAACAATAAAGAACACTATGAAATCATTTATTCCAATAGATCCAATGGCCCCGCCAGGGGCACCCAATACAAAAGTTCTTATTTTTTTACCCTCTATCCATTCAGCAAAAAAAAGAAATTTAAAAAAAAAAAATCACTGTTCATGATGACGTCACTGCGGACGTCATCATCATGAACAGTGATTTTTTTTTTTTAAAATTTCTTTTTTTTGCTGAATGGATAGAGGGTGAAAAAAATAAGAACTTTTTGTATTGGGTGTTCTTTATATAAGGTGTTCTTTATGGAGTGCAACTCTATATATATATATATATAGGCAAGACAAACCAAACTTAAAATAGAAACTAGGAACTAATTTCAACCCTTAGATTGTTATAATCTATTGGCCCCCTAGAAGGCAGCACACACAATCAAAATACACCCTACCACACATGATCCCACACAATCCCCTCATTATTAATTTGATTTTTCCCGTCAATCGGTGAACTTTTTTTGAAATCTGACTTCACTGTATTTTTCTTCATCTTCCAACGATCGATTTGCATACCATATGTGCTATATTTCAATGTGATTTACGCAATTTTTAATTTTTATTTTTAATTTTTATTTTAAGGAGGTTTGTAGTGGAGAAAGATCCTATATATATATATATATATATATATATATATATATATATATATATATATATATATATATATATAGAGTTCTGTTCTACTAGAAGCTTTTGTAAAATAAAAACTAAAAACTGATGAGCCCACACAATGTTTTAAATATATTAGGCCCAATACTATACAAACACACAATATTTTAAAAACATTAGGCCCAATATACACACTCACACACGTCAACACCTCCTCTTCTTCTTCTTTTCTGATATGTGACCTGCAATCATTACTCCGACGAAGTCTCCACTCTTTACTGACCATTTCTTCTTTCCTGTATGCTCCAACTATACTTTTTAGTGATTTGTGGTATAAATATAAGTGATTGGTTGAAAATCAACTAGTGTTGAATTAAGTAGTCATTGATTTTAGTGCTTATTGTGATTTTATTTAGTGATTTGTTGGAGTATAGATGGTGATTTGTAAAATTGTAGCAATTGACTTGTACAATATCAATGAGTAAGTAATTATATAGATCGGAAACGATCAACGACGGTGATTAAAGATGATGGACATAAATAGAGTTTTTTGCTGTGATTGGAGGCGACAGAGGTGGTGCCAAATTAAAAAAAGAAGTGAATATATAGAGAGGAAGGGAGTGAGGGAGAGAAATAGAGAGAAATAGTGACAAGGTCGGTGGAGTGATGTTACGCACAAGAGAAGTTTAGAAGGGAAGTTCAATAATCCAAATATACAAGCTCTATACGAGTATCTATGAATATTAAAAAAAAGGTACGAGTTTGACCTCAATTGACAGAGAAGATGGTGCCCCTGCGGGGCTAGAGGTCGGAAAGGAAAAGGAGGAGCAAGATCTGCAAATTTTCAGCTCGTCGGAGAAGATGATCGGAGGTCGTCGAAGAAGATGGTGGCAGTGGTTGTGGTGAGTTAGGTTTGTATGTGGAAGGGTGTATTTAAATTGGGTGTGGGCGTTTAAATGGGGGCCATTAGATTTAATTAGATCCTAAGGCTAATAGAGGTTTCTAGTTTTTATTTTAAAAGTGGTTTCTATTTGACCACTAGCCTATATATATATATATATATATATATATATATATATATATATATATATATATATATATATATATATATATATGCTAGTATATATATATAGAGAGAATAATGAGCCTAAGGATGTCCTCAGGTAACACCCTGAGGTTAAAAGAAATTTATACTTATAATTAAGTGGGCTCCGCAGGGGCATTTTTGTAAATATAAGATCCATCCTTTGCATTTACAAAAATGTCCCTAATTTACTACTATAATTGTTTTAACCTCAGGGATGTTACCTGAGGACATCCTCAAACCCAGCATACTCATATATATATATATTGAAACAAGGTCTCACAATATTTTTTGTGTTTGCTTAACAATGCTTTGCTATCTGTTGTAGCTGTGAACAAATTAGTGATGGTTTAGCTTAAGCAGAACCATCTAGCTTTGAGACCTTGAGTTTGGGAGGCAAGAGGCTGACAATCCAATGCTTTAAATTGATTAAAAGAATTTAATGAATCATGTACAACTTGAAATTTTTTATCTGTTTAATATTAGCCTTGAATCAATTAGTTAAATAAATTTAATAAATCAAACATATAATGAGTAGATCTCAATCGATTATAACACTTGAGTTTTCATTGATTTGATTTTTGAATTCTATGCTATAATTATTTTTGACGATATATCAAATTATGAATATAATTATTTTATTAAATATAATCAAAATATTAAAATATATTCGATTGTAGATATGATTAATCCTTCATCTTAATTCTTGATTTATCGATTAATCCTAAATTAATATTTTAACTAATTACTTCCATCCCACGATTTTTACAAACATGATTTTTATTATTTTGTTTTTTATTGACATAATTGGAAGAGTTCATTAAACTAGAACCCATCGGGGACAAATCGTTAAATTGTCAACTACAACCTAATGAAACAAAAATCGAATTAACTAAATAACCATTTTATTTTCAGATCGTTTAACATATTTAATATCCGAATTTTTTAATTAAAAAATATTAGAATAACATCTCTAATAATACAACCTACATTAGCTAGGAAACTAGTAGCAAACAAAACATGTGTTAAAATTTTTGTTATATTAATCTTTATAAACTTTTAACGTATAAATTATAATTTATTATTAATTCATCATTTATTTATAATTTATATAACACTTATTATTTAAAAATGAGAAGTATCTTATTTTAAGATATCTCAAACAAACCCTAATGTAATCTGGGCCGAACCGACCCGCATAAATAGAAATGAGGGAGTATAATAATAATAATAATAATAATAATAATAATAATAATAATAATACTCCCTCTGTTTTTTTCAATAGTTTACATTTGCGGACTAATTTCCGGCACGGATTTTAAGGTGCATTTTAAGGATAGTTCCATAACTTATTTTTGATATTTTCTTTTTTTGTATAAAAATAGGATTATTCTATTTTTATAAAAAAAAGAAAATATCAAAAATAAGCTATATAACTATCCTTAAAATGCACCTTAAAATGCGTGTCAGATACGTAGTTTTTTATATAAAGAAATGGATTGGACGGAGGGAGTAATAGATAAGGTTAGGGATGACAATCGGGTCGGTCGAAACAGGTTTTACAAAATTCAAACCCGAACCCAAAATTTTTAACCGAACCCGAACCTGAACCCGAAATATTAAACCCGAAGCCGAACCCGTGAATACCGAACGGGTTTCGGTAAACCCGAAATGAAAATTAAAGAAAAAATATAATATAATATAATATATTATATTATATATAAATTATATATAAAATTAGATATTAAATAATATATAATATATTATATCTTAAGAATTATATATAAATTATATATATAATTTTATTATATGTTAAAAAATTTATATAAAATAATAAAAATATATATTATCTATATACTCTTAATTCCTGAACACAAAGAATTTGGAAAAAAATATCTTCTATCCTTTTCACTTTTAACTAATTTTTAAGGACATGAATGTCATTCATTTTCTAACCAGTTGGATCATCAATTTCCAAACTGGTAATATCCAAGTCCTAATTCCTTTGAAATATACGACCTATTATTTTTTGAGTAAATTGCAAAACGGTGGCCTTAGTTTACATTAAATTGTAAAAAAGTGGCTGAACTTTCAGATTTTCATTTTAGTGGCTATCGACCTTTTTTAATGTATTTTTTTGAAAATTAAAAATAATTTGGCCACTATTTTAGAAATCAAAAACAATTTTGGCCACTTATTTTAAAAATCAAGAAAACTTTGGCCACTATTTTAAAAATAAAAAACAAAGTGTGGCCACCAAAATAAAATTTTTAAAGTTCGGCCACTTTTTTAAAATTCAGTGTAAACTATGGCCACTATTTTGCATTTTACTCTTATTTTTTTAACCCGTTTAGGATGGGTTCTATCCATGTGTATGTGTATCGATTCAAAATTTGAAGTACACTATCATACCGGTTATCAAACCAGTTATCCTCCATTATAGCCACGAATTATGCTACGTGATTCTATTAGTTGTTGCAATCCCTTCCTCCTTCTCTTTGAATTTTAAAACAATCACTGTGCAGTAAAACATGATATTTTTATGTGATTTTTTTGCAGTTAATGGAAACAGAGGTACGTATTGTACGTTTTTTATCTTTGGCACTGGGTAAATCATTCATGTGTATTATTATCTTAACGATGATTTTGTTTGTGTTTAATTGTTAAGCAGATAGTAAACACGTTCGTTTAGATCCTGTTTCTCCTTCTTCACGGTCCGGTAAGAAATCTGAAGTTTCGATGGTTGTCGATTTGTGCAACTTCAATATCGATACTGCTTAGTTGTGCTTTTTTCAACATTTGTATCGGAAATAAGGTTCATGGCATTTATGTTCTAAGTGATTTAATTTGATTTTAGAGGATACTTTTCAGACATGCTAAAATTTGCGTGATTTGATTTTAAGTTAAGATAAACTTTTATTTGTTGCTTTTTAAGTGTTTGATAAAAGTCCTGAGTTAAGTTTTCGTTCCTTTTGTAGACTTTTACAAGTTTGTTGACACTATATACGTGCAAGAGGTTGGAGAATGGTTCATATTTGTATGTATTATTTCTAATATACGGCAGTGGTTTATTTAATGTAATTTGTAATATATATTGATATTTTCTCAGATACTCTCATGTGTCAATTGGTTGATTTAATAGTGCTTGGAGGAATGCATACAAGATGTTGGATATCTCCATCTTCACTCTTATCAACGCTAAAGATACATACAAGGTGTTTGGTTTAAGTTTCTGTGATTTTAATGTTTGATTTGAATTTGATTTTTTTTGAAGTGTTTGATAAAATTATTAAGTTAATTTTTTGTTTTTCTACAGATTTAAGTTATGCGAGTTTCATTGACATCACATATGCGTAAGAGGTAGTGGATTGAGACATGAACCTCAGTTTGATTATTCTCCTAGATGATTAGATGAGTTTGATTATTCCCCTAAAAAAATTAGATGTAATTCTGTGGAAGTCCATTTCACTTGCATTGTTTTTACTACTCTTGGGGTTTATACTGATATTAATAGTTACACACGGGGCAGTAAGAGAGTACTCAGGCAAAGTGGTGGTAAGAGTAGCCTGGAAATAGAGATTCAGTCGGATACTAGCAATAATTTGCTAGACTCCGATGCTTATGAAAGAAATATATGTGTTCTTGCGTTGGTATAAATATAATATCCTTGAGGGTTTATATTTATAGTTATATTTTTATGAAATCAGTGATTCTTCACCGCTTCTCACATCAACCAAGTTTGTGCTATTCTGGTTTCAGTGTCAAGATATATAAATATGTAAAGAATGTGGGGATCCTGAACCTGATCGGGCATCATTAAATCTTGGCGTTTAACGTTCATTGAATGCTCTGGTGTTTATCGTAACTGGTCTACATAAATCAAAGGTACAACTGACAAAATAAGAAGATTTTTTTCTTATAAGAGTTAGTTCTTTTATGGTTTTATCTAGGAAAAAGATTTCGATACATTTACTTAATGTGATTCAATTAAACTATATATTTCTTTGTGTGGCTTCCGTGTGTGATACCTTTGTTCATCAGCAAAGTAACCAAACAACGGCTAGCATTTGACTTTGCTACTTAAAAATATTGCCGAAACATACACATTTTATAAGAATTATTGACACTTGACATGTGATATCTGATATAGAGAATGCTGCTTTTAGGTTATTCATGTTATTGTTTTAGGTTATTCATGTTATTTCTCCAATTTACTTTGCAGCTTGCTTGGAATCAGGCTTCCTCAGCGAGAACATTTTATCACGGAAAGAGTCAGATGTATCCAATTTATTTATTGAGATGATAAAGAGTTACAACTATAGTGGAAGTCAGATAAACTCTCCTATCTCCAGCTGCTTGGATAACGATATCTCTCATTTATTGAGCTTGGACATGGTATCTCTTACAAGTCCGATAATATAAGGTTCACAACTAATCACCGTGCAATCGTCCATTGCTTCGTGTTGGGCTGATAGTGGTGCTGGATATAATAGTAGTGTTTCCTTGATAATGGCTTGAAAAATAATTTAAATTCTTCACATCTGATTCCTTTACCAGGCGATCTCTTCCACAAATATTTCTTATTTATGGTTTTCTTTTTTACTTTGTGTGTTCTTAATAACTAATTTATCCTACATTCTGTGAGCAGTTTACTACCTGAACGCAAGCTTTAAAGCCTGTTCCAGAGGCCTGTAAATAATCTACCCGAAATAAAAGATGGATACTCTCTCCTACTCTTTTGGTACTGGGAGGAATGTTTAAAACTGAGGTATGTACTTTTTTCACCCTTAATTTCTCTTTGCAAGGGAGAGATTTGTTTCTTTTGCACTAAAAAATATTTTATCTTAGACCAGATTTTCTGATCAAGTATTGGTGTCTATTATTCAACAGGTGTGTATTTCTCATAATAACAAGTATATAGCTAATTAGGCATTTTGTCGGGCTATCTGACCTTCATTCTTGATCAAAGTTGCTTATGCACTGTATTGCAGGTATGAACGATTTGTTTTTGCACTTGACGAAGCGTCAAAGAATGTGTTAGCTGTTCTAAAAGACAAGGCATTGAATATATATACCCAGTGTACTATATGCCTGCTAGACAGACCTAAGCATACAACATGCGTGGTCTACATAGATTAAAGGTACAACTAACAAAGCAAGAAGATTTTTTTTCGTATTATAGTTAGTTCTTTTTATGGTTTTATCTAGGCAAAAGAATTCGATAAATCTACTTAATGTGATTTGATTAAACTATATATCTCATTCCGGTGGCTTCCGTGTGTGATGCCTTTGTTCATCAGAAAAGTACCCAAACACTTGCTAGCATTTGAATTTGGTATTTTAAAATATTATTAAAACCTACACATTTATAAGAAGTGTTGACACTCTACATGTGATCTCTGATATAGAGGATGCTGCTTTTTGGTTGTTAATGTTATTGTTTTAATATATTTGAAGCGCACACATATGAATTAATATCATCAACTCCTATAGTGCTGCTCCTTGGTTTGTTCAGGCAGAACTCGGATTCCTCACTAAGTTCTCAGAATTAAAGACAACTTCAAATCTTATTATTAGTTATGACTTTTTGAATAAAAGAAGTTTGTGATACTAATGCACTTTATGGTCTTTGTAACTTGGTTGCACAGAACCATTTCATACCCAGTATAGACAAAATCTACATTACTCAAAAGAACATATATATGCCTTGATCTTTATTCAAATTATGTAAGCATAAAAGAGCTAATACCAATGCATAAAAGTTCATGGGATTCTAACCATTTGAACCAAGCACAACTGATATTTTATCAAGGACAACAGAAATGGTACAGATTGTTAACTCCCATTTTAATGAATACTTGCCTTCTCTGGTATTGTGACAATATCCATGATCCGTGAAGCTAGAAAAGTTAATTGTCAACTTATATGAACACTTTCATGGTCACCATACTCTGTCATTGGAGCATTCTTTCCTTGAAGACCTTCATATTTAAAGGGGAATTACAGCACAGAAACACACCCCTAAACAAGTGAGAAAGGAACTTTAAACTGATCAGCAAATGAAAAGATTTTATACTTATAACACAATGTATTGTAATTATTTAAAACACTGTCCTCATAAGATATTTAGGTATCCCAAAACAAATAGTTATTATTTTTATTTGGGAAAAAAGGTTACTTTATATTATTATAATAATAGATAATATATTTATTTTTTTAATATCAAATATTTCAAATATTTTTAAATTCTTAAACTAATTAATTATATCAATATTTTTTTATTTAGTGCCTATAATTACACAGTAAAATGTATTCAACATTTTCCAAAGAGGTAGTGTTGATGTGACAATTAATTTATGTGTTTTTAAATGTAACTATTTTACTGCAAGAAAATAATAAACCATACCTTTTTTTATATTTATACAACATTATTAACTAATGTTTCTGTGATTAAATTTTATTCTCCTTATGTGTTGTAAATTTCAGGTATAATCCAGCAACATTTTTGATGATTGGTTTTTCACAGTACAGAAGACGTAGGCAGCAGAACACTATCCGGAGAAAGGGAATTGACTTGGACAATGAATATGTTGTTCGATACAACATACAACATACAACAGAGGTCTGCTGATACGGTTCCACTGCCACATAAACCTTGAAGTGTGCAATAGTAGCAGATTAAACAGTATTGTGATGGCCGTTATGTCTGTGCAGTGGAGGCGGCATGGAGGATGTTTGCTTTTGACATTCACTACAGATTTCCTGCAGTTGAAAGGTAGGTTGCCAGTACATTTGCCAGGTGAAAAAATTGTCACTTTTAGATCTAAAGATAATTTGCAAGAAATTGCTGATAAAACCATTTCCAAAAACTCCAAGTTGGAAGGATGGTTTGTAGCAAACAGAACACTACCAAGTGTAAAAAATCTCACTTTTATGTTATTTATTTTATGTCAGTTACATTTGTATAGTGAGGTAAAATTTATAATTAATTGACAAGATAAATATTTTTTTCATTTTATTCGTTTAGTTTAAACAATAATATAAAAATATGGAAAATAATCTATATAATAAATATAATCGTCAATCATTGTCATTTTTAATAAATATAAAAATTCTCGATTATCAAAAAAAAATTTAAAAAAATGTTCTCTGTTTTGGACGTTAAACGATCTACACCAATACATAAATTTTATAATTTTTATACAAATAATAAAATTAAAATACGTCAAAATCATTGAGATGAACGTTATTTTAAAAATAATATATTAAGAATTTGATGAATAACGATAATTTAAATAAAAGATGAATTGAAAAATCCATATAATATCAAATTTAGCTTTTGTAGAGAAAGTTGTGAAAACAAGAGATTGGCACTGTGATACGCAGGACATAGTGAAAATTGGGTGATTAATCTTGCAATGTGAGCAAACTAATATTGTATAATTAGGCTTTAATCTAGTGGTTGTCAAATTTGCCTTGTGCATAAAAAGTTATAAACACGAGTAATGTTTTGAATTGTTGTTAATTTTTTCGTCTGTTCTGCAATATAATGTGATAGCGATTTCTATACCGATAGACAACTGAATAAGTTGTCAGTGTAGGTACTTGCGGAATAAATTAAATTGTATTCGTGATGCTGTTGTGTTTGATAACATGGAATGATTCCAGTAGCCTCCAGAAGCCAACCATATTTGCAGCCCATGTGTTTTTTTTAGAAGTCAAATTCCACCTACTCCACCTACCATCATTTATTTGCATTTAAGGACCTCAATATTTGCATGTAAGGACCTCTAGCATTAGTATAAATAGGCATGTTTAGAGCATTGTAAGGGACATTGAATTTGAGTAATAAAGGTGAGTTATTTAGAGAATTTTCTCTCTTGTTCCTGAGCCATATTTTGGTATCAGAGCAAGTTTTTAGATCCTGGAGTTGAGTGAAAAAAAAAACAGAAATTCCGGTCACTATTTCGGTCGAAGTACTGATCACTATTCACTGTTCACTATTCATCGCCGGAGAAGACGACAATGTTCAGGCAGAGTCATTGTTCATACGACACTGTTCATACGACACTGTTCATACGGCACTGTTCATACGGCACTGTTCACGGGCACTGTTCATTGAAAATTTATTTTTCAACATTCCTCCACGAAGACAACCTCTACGAGATGTTGAAATGGCGGACATGCGGAGACAAATTCAGGAACTTCAAGATGCTTTGCAAGCCCAACAAGTCTTGTTAAACGAGCGTCAACCAGAAGATGAAGAATCTTCCATTGATTCTTCAACACCTAGAAATCGTCGACCTCAAAGGCCACAAGTCAGGCATGATGACATTAAAGTCGACATTCCTAATTTTGAAGGAAGACTTCAACCGGATGATTTCATCGATTGGCTTCAAACAGTCGAAAGGGTGTTTGAATATAAGGATATTCACGAAGAAAAAAAGGTGAAGATTATTGCTGTGAAATTAAGGAAACATGCTTCCATTTGGTGGGAAAATCTTAAAAAAGGCGAGATCGAGAAGGAAAAAGCAAGATCAAAACATGGGAAAAAATGCGAAAGGAGTTAACCCGAATGTTTCTTCCTCCTCACTACTACCAAGACAAGTTTATCCAACTGCAAAATCTTCGTTAGAAGAATTTATCAGTCGAAGAATACACAAGAGAATTTGAGAAGTTGATGATGCAGTGTGATATACACGAAAAAGAGGAGCAGACCATTGCCAGGTACCTCGGAGGATTAAATACTGATATTGCTGATCGTGTTGAACTTCAACAATATTGGTCGTTAGAAGATGTTATTCGTCTTGCTACGCGAGTAGAGAAGCAGCTACCCAAAAGATCTACCACGAGAAATTTCTCTCCAGCAAACCAACCACCTTACAATCAGAAGCCACCTACCAACCAAGCCAGCTATTCCACCCAACCCTCTCCTAAAACCATTTCTACATAAAACAAAAACAAGGCCATTAAATGCTTTAAATGCCAAGGTTTTGGTCACATTGCTTCAAACTGTCCAAACCGGAGAACTATCACAATTATCAAAGGAGAAGCCTATGAAGTTTATGAGGAAGAAGAGACTCGAGAAGATACTGAAGGAGAATATTACGCAGATCCAATATACGATGAAGAAATTACTGCTGCTGATCAGGGTGAGTCCTTGGTAATCCGACGAAGCCTAAACACAATGGCCAATAAGGAAGAACCTTGGTTGAGACACAATATTTTCCACACTCGTTGTACTTCTGCAGGAAAAGTCTGTGATGTTATCATAGACAATGGGAGTTGTGAAAATGGCGTTTCAAGTTACATGGTCGAAAAATTGGATCTACCAACCCAGATTCATCCACACCCCTACAGTTTGCATTGCCTCAATAAAGGAAGTACAGTCAAAGTTGACAAGCGTTGCCTAGTGACATTCTCTATTGGTCAGAAGTACCAGGATCAAGTATGGTGTGATGTTGTGCCTATGGATGCCTGTCATCTTCTTCTAGGTAGGCCATGGCAGTATGATCGTCAAGTACTTTATGACGGTTATGCAAACACCTACTCTTTTGTCAAGGATGGAGTAAAAATCAAGATAGCTACTCTGCCGCCGAGTGAGCTTGATAAAAACAAGAAGGAAGCCAAACCATTAGTGTCCCTAGTCACGAAGAAACAACTAGAGGAAGCTATAGAGGAAGTTCAAACCATGAGCTTATTTCTATTATTCGAATCAAATAAGGAGACTCATGTTCCAGTCGAAATTAAACCATTACTTGAAGAGTTTCCCGATGTGGTTCCAGAAGACATTCCATCTGGACTACCCCCCATGCGAGACATCCAACACACTATTGATTTCAGTCCGGGAGCAACGATTCCAAACCGACCCGCATACAGAATGAGTCCTCAGGAGCATGCTGAAATTCAAAATCAAGTTGAAGGATTATTAAAAAAAGGATTAATACAGGAAAGTGTTAGTCCTTGTGCGGTTCCTGCCATTCTAGTCCCTAAGAAAGATGGAAGCTGGAGAATGTGTGTTGATAGTCGAGCTGTCAACAAAATTACCATCAAGTATAGATTTCCAATTCCTAGACTTGATGATTTGCTAGATCAGATACATGGTTCCACTTTCTTTTCAAAGATTGATCTTCGAAGCGGATACCATCAGATCAGAATTTGACCAGGAGACGAATAGAAGACTGCCTTTAAAAATGGTCGGACATTATGGATGGTCGGACATTCTGCTCAGAGAGAGGGAAAAATTTGAATTTAAAAATGATTGTTTTGGAAATGGTCAATTAGTGATTCCTGATTCAGGGGATTCGATAAGGATCATTATCATATTTACGGTAGAATAGAACTCGAGAAAATGTTTCTCATACATATTCGTCCTAATACAGGTTGTATAGAGTGTGATGAAAGATAGCTTGGGAAAAGCACAGAATGATGTAGGAAGGAATGAAGAACGAAGGGAGGCCCAGGTGAGCAAGCTTGATAATAATATCCCTGTTTGGATGAAAATAGTAAAAACTAAGTACTAAATTTGTGTTCTAATGATTTTGTTTTTTTGATGGACTAGATCACAGAAGCAATTGGCGTTGATGGTGTCCTGCAAAGGACAAATAAGAATCACTCGTCCAATGATGTAGAAACGCATAACCATGAGATAATCTTTGATAGTCTAGAAACTGGACAATTTCAAGAAAATGATCTATTAACTGTAAGAACTGGAGATTTGTAAATCTATACTAATGTGGTATATATATTGTATTTAGTAGATTGATATTGTTTTACAGTCTTGGAGAACATGAATTTCTAAAAATTATGAGCTATCTTAATACAGGAGGTTGTCCCGGACAGCGAAGGAGGTAGCCTCGTGGACGATGACATAATTAACACGGTGATAGATGAGATCTGCCATAAGAATACGGTGAGCAGAGACATTAGTTGATATAATATTTAAACGATAAAAGCTATTTGAGAGACGGAATTTAATGTAAACTGCAGGCTAGTGTAAAAGAACATGAAGGTAAAGAAGAGTTGATGATGGCAACAGAGTACATGGTACTATATTCTTCTTACCAACATAATTTATTAAGTCTTACGCTTCACTATTAAATGGTTGTGCTCCTGATCACAGGAAAAATTCTTTGTGAGAGACGGGTTTCAGACTTCGTCCATCACAAAAATGGAAATTGCGAAAAAACGTCAAGAATCATCAAAGGTTGATTCTAATACAAAGGTGAATCATATATTTGCATGTTTTTTCATTAAGTAATTCAATAAGCATATTGGAAGATAAGTATAATATAAATGAGTGAAAAGTAAAAAACGTAGAAATATAATATTGAATTAAATGGTTTATACTAGTTTCATCTTGTAATGTCACCGTTCCAAAGAATCTGGTTTAATTAATTAAAATGAGTGATGGATGCAGGATGCTAATGTTTTGTTATTTTATTGTCATCCTAGGAAAATGAGGGAGAGAATGTTCCAGAAGGTGGAAAACAGGCTGTTTTTGGAGAGGAAATTGGTAGAAACTTTGCCAAGGAGGTATTTATTTGGTTTGAAACCCACTGATATAATTTTTTAACGGGTTAAATGGCTTAAACATCACTGAACTGCCCCCTAAGTTGCAGTTGGGTAACTAAACTCAAAAAGGTTGCAGTCAACTCATTAAACTGATAAAAAGTTGCATTTAGGTCACTACCGTTAAAATACATAACGGGCCGTTAAAATACATAACGGAATAAACGAAAATCAGGTTAATATGATAAAAACTTGCAATTGGGTACCTGAACTGCTCCTTAAGTTGCAGTTGGGTAACTGAACTTAATTTTTTTTTCCATAAAATCTATAATTTATAAATTTATAAAATTAATAAAATCTATAATTTGGTAAAGTTTATAAATTTGGTAAAAAATAAGTCCTTATTTTGGTTAAAAAACAACTTTTCCAAATAGCCCCTAAGAGTTAAAATGAAAATGGTGCAAAAATGCGTAATTATATATTTTTTCTGAAAATAAGTACATATTTTTACAAAAAAAGGATGCCAAAAAAAAAATAACGGATTTATTCAGTAAATAAAAACTAACGGATTTATTTAGCAAAAAAATAACGGATTTATTTAGTAAATAAAAACTAACAGATTTATTTAGCAAATAAATAACGGATTTATTTAGTAAATAAAAACTAACGGATTTATTTAGCAAAAAAATAACGGATTTATTTAGTAAATAAAAACTAACAGATTTATTTAGCAAAAAAAAAATAACGAATTTATTTAGTAAATAAAAACTAACAGATTTATTTAGCAAAAAAAAAATAACGGATTTATTTAGTAAATAACAACTAACGGATTTATTTAGCAAAAAAAATAACGGATTTATTTAGTAAATAAAAACTAATTGATTTATTTAGTAAAAAAATAAAAAAAAATAACTGATTTATTTAGAAAAAACAAAAAAAATTGATTAATTGTTAATAGCAATGACATTTATGCAACTATTTTTGAGTTCAGTTATCCAATTGCAACTTCGGGGCAGTTCAGTGATGTTTTAGCAAAGATGAGTTAACGGAATCCGTTAAAGTCAAACCTGAGTTAACGGTTGTGCAATTTTATTTCAGTGTAATGACCTGATTGCAACTTTTATTTAGTGTAGTTAGTCGATTGCGAACTTTTTGAGTACAATGACCCAGTTGCAACTTGAGGGTGAGTTCAGTGATGTTTAAGCCATTTTACCCATTTTTTAACGATACAAGCCAGTTCAGTGTGGGAAATTAATGTAAACTGCAGGCTATTGGAAAAGAACACAAAGGTAAAGAAGAACTGTTGACTGCGACACAGTACATGGTACTATATTCTTCTTACCGACATGATTTTTTAAGTCTTGCACTGCGATATTAAATGGTTGTGCTCCTGTTCAACGGAAAAATACTTTGTGAAAGACGGGTTTCAGTCTTCGTCCGTCGAAAAACTGGAATTTGGGAAAAATCAGGAAGAATCATCAAAGGTTAATTATAATACAAAGGTGAATCATATATTTGCATATTTCTTCATTACGTAATTGAATAAGGATATAGGAAGAAAATTATAATATAAATTAGTCGAGACTACAAAACAGAGAAATAAAATGTAAAATTAAATGGTTTATACTAGTTTTATCTTGTAATGTCACCATTACAAATAATCTGCTTTGATTACTTAACATGAGTGATCGATGCAGGATGCTGATACTTTCCAAGAGTACATGTGATGTACAAGGAGATATATTGTCTTACAATGACATAGGTTGTAATGTCTGCTGATAAATTCTTATTTTATTGTCATTGTAGGATCATCAGGGAGAAAATATTGCAGAAGTTGGAACACAAGCTCTTTTTGGAGAGGAAATTGATAAACACTTTGCCGAGGAGGTATTTTATTGAGTTTGAAACCCACTAATAGAATCTGATAGAATTTGAGTCCTTACAGTTTTTTTAATGTGCTTTTTTATCATGCAGCCATATGTTGATGGATTTGTTAGTAGCCTCCGTGATCTTGATAACATGTTCAAGAAATGTGTGACAGACTGTGTCGCTACGTTTGCATTGTATCCGGAAAATAAACGGCTAGAAAAACTAAAGGATGAATACCCCATGTTCTTTAAACTGTTTGCAGAAACAAGTCCAATCACGAAGACTTTGTGTGCTCGTAGCGTTGGTGAGAAAATAAACAAAGAGTCTGAAGAAGATAATGCTAGATTTGTGCCTAGCTACTCACTTGGGTTGACACAAATGAGCCCGAGAAATCTTGAAAATGATATGGAGAGCTTGCCATGTGGGAAATTGAAACTGAAGGATAGTGTTGGAGACGTGGGCTTAGTCAGGGACAATCATATGAATATAGAAACGGTAGCAAAGGGTCTGAATGAGAAGCATGGTATTGAGAGGCCAAGAAGGGGGATAGTGAAAGCGCAGGTATGTAGGTCTCCATTCATCAGTAGGGTAATTGACATAAATGCCCATAAAATAACGACTGATGAAAGAAACCTCTGGGAGTGGCTCATGGAAAATAAGCGGAACAAACAGTAAGAAAATTTTTTGTGAAGCGTTGTTTTACTTTTTTCGTCTTTACAAATTTCAAAAATGTTTAATAGTATGGTGCACTTACTAATGTGGTGAAAAATGTGCAGGGCTTATTTGTTTGAGTGGAATAGTCGTTGCTGTACAAAAGCTCATTTTCAATCATTGGCTGAAAATAAAATGGTTGAGACAACATTAATAGATACATGGAGTTATATACTTAATGAGAATGAGATATTGCGCTCCAATTATTCACCTTTGAGATTGTTCCTTACTACAGAGACAACGGTAATTCTGACTTTTATTCTAACTCTTTTATGCATTTCCTTTAGTAAAAGTTATTAATAAAACCACTTTTGGTTTCTGTTTTTTTCCACAGTATCGTCCCTTGAAAATGCAGGACACAGTTAAAGATGCACTAATGAGTATAAATCGGTACTCAGCATTCAATGACCACATCGAGCTGACATTGCAATTGGTGAACGAAATTCATAATCGGCAGTACGATGCTAAAGATTTTGACTTGGTAAAGCTCAGTAATCCTACATTTTATTTAAGCACATATCTCGGTTTTGGCATTTACACTTTTCAATTTCATAGACATATACTTTTCAGGACTTAAGCATCTTAGAGATGGCCTGCATTTCTTTAAATAACAAAAATCTAAACAAGTTACAAAAAGGAATAACAATTTCTTTGACTCACCTTTTTCATTATGTGTTCTTTTAACAGTAAAGTGTGTTTTGTTCTTTGCATACTTAAAAACTAATTATGGGTTTATAATTACCTGCAGTTTGTGTTCCCCATGTATAATGCATCACACCATTACTTGATAGTGTACAACTTGAAAAAACCAAGTTGTGAAATAATAGACAACAGAGTATTAATGGTGGATTTTGATGAAGCATACGGTGATCTACCAGCAAAATTGGTATGACTTGAATATAAATACATGTCTAGAATTTAATTGAAACTTCTTACATTAATGAGATAACTGAACATAAATCTTTAAAAACAGCATGAATGCTTCTGCCAATTCTTGTGTTGCTACGACCTCCCAAAATTTGAAGAAATTGAGAAATTGGAACCGGTTGTGGTTCCGACGGTCTGGCAAACAAAGGAGAATTCAGTAGATTGCGGGATATTTGTTATGCGGCACATGGAAACATACATGGGTAATGCAAACCTTTGGAGGACCGGGTTGAGAACAGAAATGGTAAGAATAACTCAAGTTTTTGCTATAATTTCACGAGTGACATGTTCGTACGAAACATTTGACAATAATAATATGAAACAACTATTTTCAGGATAACCAGAAAGCAGTGCTGAACAAGCTTCGGGTTATTTACTGTCATCGGATTTTAACTTGGAATGCAAATCAGAAGAGGCAGATTGCGCTGGACGGCATTGCTGAAATGGCGAGAAAAAGGAAGATCACTGGAAGAGCTGCTTGAAGAAATTTCTTTCGTAATATTTAGCATAAATATTTTGATTATTAAATGATTTGCAACAGTGTGACTTGGGAAAACTACTACCCTAAAACATCTGTATTGCAGAACAAATTACTTTTATCAAGTTTGGTGATTTTGTTGTGAAATAGTGTTTGGTATTTCGACATTAGTCTGTTCCATATATGCCTGTGTATAAGTGAAAATTTACTATAACATGGAATGCTCTTCTATAGGACTTATCAAAGTCAGAATGTGGAGAAACTATCTCTTTATTTCACAAACAAATATATTATCTCTTGTGGGGTTTATCACATCTTACTTTAATATAAAGGTTGAATTACACTTTATGCAGGCAGCACTGGTACTTCGTTAAGGCATAAACTCTACATAAAATCTACATAAAGGAAGACAAAGGGAATACTCAAGAACTGCTTAGATGGGAAAACTAGCAACAACTGCAACTTTCATCAACAGAAGAATGTTTCAAATAAATCTTGAAAAAATAAAATAACCTACATATGAAAAGAGATTCTAAGAATCATAACTAAATAGAAGTCTATCCCACCAATTATTTCTTAGGCATAGGGCATGTTCTAGAATTATGCCCATCGGTTTGATTACAATTACTACAAGTACGCCTTCGACGTGACTTTATAGATATTTCCTTACTACTCTTTATTCGAGTCCCGCAGCCTTTGTTTCTACTTGAATGAGGATTAAGAATCAACGGATCTTCTTGCGGGATAGGACCAACAAATCTTTCTGCTCGATGAGCTTCACCAATAGATTGACAGCTCCAATCTTTATCAAAAATATTGGATTGGAGCTCATATCCTGCAATGCTAAAATCATTCGGTCAAGTTTCTCCTCGTCCTCGCCTGCGTAATTCATACATGTATGAAACTCAAACCAGACTCTAGTCCTTTTTAGCTTTGATATGTTACGCGGGACAACATTAGTAGAGGAATTCAATCAGCCTAATGTTGAACAGTTTTTAACAGCATCTTTTGTCCAACGTGGTTTTACAAATTGACGAGGTATTGTCTCAACACCACATTGCTGTAAGGCCGAGAATGAATGCCTGCATAAATAACCCTTTCGAAAGAAACACTTGCAGCTGCATTCAACTGTGTTTTTGCTGAGCCTTACAGCTAGAAACCTGTAACATTTTTAACATTTACTGTAATTCTATTTGATCTACCAAAACTAGCAAAAAAAATACTGCTTTATACCTTAAACAATTTCCCTTTTAGCATATGGTCCTTGCATATGAAATGACGAGTGTCATTATCACGAGACATATCAGGCATGCTGGTATGGAAACAAGCTGAGGTGATCTCATCCATAACAAGGTAATATATTTAGGGATGGGAAAAAAATCCGATTCGACGGATACCCGATTCGAAATCCGATTTTTTATCCGATCCGAACCCGATATTTTGGATTTGGATATGGATATGGATTTAAATTTTAAACCCGAAAGATTTTGGATATGGATATGGATTTCATGAAACCCGATCCGAAACCCGATCCGAAACCCGAAACCCGATCAAAACCCGAGCCGAACCCGAAACCCGAAAAATACCCGACTTTTATTTATTATATTTTATATTTTATATATTATATAATATATATAAATGTATATTATAAATACATATTATACATACACTATTATATATATATATATATATATATTATAAATGTATATTATAAATACATATTATACATACACATATCTTTGAGACATAAGATATGCAAAGATCGAGAAAATAAATTGTCATGGATGTAGGGGAATTTTTTAACTTACTTACACAAGAAAATAAATTGTCATGGATGTAGGGGAATTTTTTAACTTACTTACACAATTTTTTTTATTTTTTTGTTAAGCAACTTATTTACACTATTTTTAATTTTGAATACACGAAAAAAACCCGATCCGATCCGAAACCCGACGGATTTGGATTTGGATATGGAGTTTTGGATCCGAAACCCGATACGATCCGAAACCCGAAAATATTTGGATTTGGATTTTGCAAAACCCGAGCCGAACCCGACCCGTTCCCATCCCTAATTATATATTGACAAGGTATAAACATCTGCCGCATCCTGCTCAATAGGCATTGTTGTTCCCATTTTAGGCGTATGCCGAGATTTTTTATCGTCCTCCGATGTGCAGAGGCGCTGCTTATCCATAGCACTTTCAAAACTTGAATAGAACTCAACAAGTGTGTCGCACTTTCAAAATTTGTTCATAAATTTTTTGATTTGGGGATTCTAGCATTTTCCTATAGTTATATATTAATGATTTTCAATGTGCCCCACTTGTTAATTGCATTATTTGGTAATTTAAAATTATAAGGGGTAGACATAAGTGACGAAATTAATTATTATAATTAATATAATTAGACTAATTAATTAATAAGGGGTTGGAATTTATTATTTTATCTATACTTCTAAATGTGTACAGCAAAGGGTGTGGAATTTACTTAATGAGTAAACTATAGTCTTGTTGTAATATGAATGTCTAAGTATTTTCTAGAAGAGGGTCTCTTGACTTTCTAGTTCCTATAACCTATGTCCTTTGGTCTTTTGAATCCTTGTAACTCACTTATAGATAGCCTATATAAAGGCTCCATGTTCTTACTTGTAGACTTAACTCTTTCTCAAATAATATGGATTGTTCTCTTTCTATTGTTCTCCTTCTAATATGTTTTATCTATAATATATTTATAGTATAATACGTTATCAACACGAGTTATTTATAAAATTCGGAGGTTGAATTTGTTCGGAACTTTAGAGAAGGTCAGTTTGCCAAAGTTTATAAAATGTCGAATTTTACAAAACTTGAATTTGAGGCTCTTGATATTACGGGAAAGAATTACTTGTCTTGGATACTGGATATCGAAATTCATTTGGCTGCACAAGATCTTGGAAATACGATTAAAGAGGGAAATAAAGAATCCGAGTCAAACCGCGCAAAAGCTATGATTTTTCTCCGCCGCCACCTTCATGAAGCACTTAAAAGTGAATATCTTACTATGAAAGATCCACTTGAATTATGGAAAAATTTAAAAGATCGATATGATCACCAAAAAACCGTGATTCTTCCAAAAGCTCGTTATGATTGGATGCATTTGAGGCTACAAGATTTTAAAACCGTTAGTGAATACAACTCCGCACTTTTCAAAATAACATCTCAATTAAAACTATGCGGAGAAAATATCACTGATGCGGATATGTTAGAAAAAACTTACTCAACTTTTCATGCCTCAGATGTACTCCCCCATCAACAATATCGTGAAAAAGGTTTTACAAAATATTCTGATTTGATTTCTTGTCTTCTTGTTGCTGAACAAAATAATAAGCTTTTGATGAAGAATCATGAGTTTCGCCCAACTGGATCTAGCCCTTTCCCTGAAGCGAATGCGGCAATATACAATTATGGGCGTGGACGAGGTGGTGGGCGTGGACGAAGTGGTAATCGTGGACGTGGACGTGGTTGTGGAATACGAGGTCGTGGAACTCAAATCCAGAAACACCCTATTTTCAAGCCAAATCCCAACCAGAAGTTGGAGAAAAATATTGACAAGGAGAAAAGAAAAGGGACAATCGAAAGTGCATGTTACCGATGCGGAATGAAAGGGCACTGGTCGCGTACCTGTCGTACGCCAAAACACTTGGCTGATCTTTATCAAGCATCCCAGAAGGATAAAAGCAAGAATGTTGAAACAAATTTGGTGGTTGAAGATAAAGGACATGCAGACAATCTCCTTAAAATGACATATTTGGATGCGGCTGATTTTTATGAGACTCATGATGGCACCACTACTCCAAATGATAATTAATATACTCGTTTCCCTTACTTGTTTCTTATCTTTATGAAACTCATTCTGATTGCATGTCTTTATGATGAATATGATTATTACTAATTATATATTTATCTATTATTGAAGCAATATGGACATTGCTCATTCTCGCATTGGATATATAACTAAAGAGGAAGATATTTGTCTGGTAGATAGCGCAACTACTCACACTATCCTTAAAAATGAAAAATATTTCATCTCTTTAAACAAACATGAAGGTAATGTTTGCACAATTTCTAGAAGTATAAAAATGATTGAAGGCTCTGATAGAGTATATTTTTATATATATTTTAGATGATTTTATTCTCATATTTATTGTGTTTTGCATTGATTTGGATTTTTATTTAATAGATTTTATTGTTTTATTGTAGGAAATAAAGAATTCATGACTTGGAAGGATTTGGAGCAAAAAGAGCTATTTTGGAGATAAAATAGGAGAAAATTCGTAATATTGGGCTATACGGGCTGTTCTGCACTGTTTTGGCCATATCTTGAGTTCCAGAAGTCAGAATTTGACGATCTTACTGTCCACGCGAAGCTTGTAGAATTATCTTTAATTCAGAGGTGGTCCAGTAAGCAAAATCCAACTGGAAGAGCCCAGAAACAGAGGAGAAAAAGAAGTGACGAATTTTAATTAAGGAATCCTATTCAGTTATGGAATCCTACTTGTAATTTATTTAGAGTATTAAAATACTTTTATTGGGCAAGACTTTTAGAGCCTATATAAACACATCTAGGGTATTATTTTATGGGGAGATACATACGTGCTCCTACTCTTAGGAGCTAGGGTTTTGGAGAGGAGACCATGAATTTCATTCTTGTGACAGGATTGATGATTGCAGGTTTTCTTATCTGAATTTCTTCTCAATTCTTATTAGTTTAATTATGTTTTCTTGTTTTACTAGTTGTTTTACTTGTTTAATTATTAGCGAGTAGTTATTTCTAGGGCTTAAAGGGAAGCCATGTTTGCACTAATATTGGCATGATTTTCATAGTGGTTTGATTGGTTATGGTTAATTCTGATTGATATGTTTTAATCATTAATTTGTGTAATCGGCCGATATCATGGATTAATTATATGCAAATAGGGGTATGGATCGAGAGATTTACTTACTAGAGGCACACATACGATTAGCAGAATTGAATTTGAGTGCGAAAGCATCATTGGATTTCTGAGAGCGTTAATTCTTGAAAGAGATTAACTTGACTCTAATTACCTGATTGATTGAATTACTAAAAGTGGTTAATTGTGTTGAATGTTTCGAGAGTGTTAATGCTTGAAAGAGATTAACAAACTCTAGTTATAGGATCACATTGATTGCTTTAGCTTAAGAGCCAATTGTGTAAGCATGGTGGACCTGATTGCCCTAGGTTTTAAATAATTTGTTTATCATCTGTTTAATTAGTGTTAATTTAGTTTAATTAGTTACTTAATATTCTCCAATATTCGTCTGACCCTTGAAACAATTAGCGATAACTGAAAAGGAATTAGTAGAACCTGTCTCCTTGTGGATTCGACCCGCTTGCCATTTGTACTAGCAATAGACACCGTGCGCTTGCGGTTAGGCATAATTTGACACATCAAGTTTTTGGCGCCGCTGCCGGGGAGACAGCGAGTTTCTATTGATTTTAATTTAGTTGTTTAGATCGTTTCCATTGTCTCGTTGGAACCTTTGTTCCAATTGAGACAAATTTTACTACGTTTCTTGGCTTTGTTGAGTGTTTACAGGTTTGCAATGGGTGAAGTTGATACTTTTGCACTACTCTCTTCCATGTTGGAGGCACGCACTCAAGAAATTGCCTCATTCAACCCTACAGAGCCCACTATGCGTCCAATGAGTATCAATGAGATGTCACAAGTGGCCCCTAAAACTTACAACTTCTGTCCAATTTGTGGTGTGCAGGGTCATTATGGTTTGGAATGTTCTTACAATGTCTATAATTCTCAGAGTGCTCAGTTGGGACAAATGAATTCTTTTGAAGAAGGATATGGGTACAATCAGTATTCAAACACTTTTGATCAAGAATACGTGAATCAACCAGATTTCTATTACCAGGACAATGGTGCTCAAAATTTTTCATATCATAATCAGCAACAGTTTGAGCAACAATATTATCAGTCATATGAGCAGCCGCCACAGCAAGAATATCAATATCCTCCTCTACAAGAAGATCTACATGTTTCTCAATCCACTGTAGATGTGCAAGCTGATCAGACAAATGAGATGTGGGATATCTTGAATAAACTGCTAAAGAGTTCTGAAGAACAAGCTGAGAAGATCAAAGACTTAAAGACTCAAAGTTTGGCGATTGAATCTCAAATTGCACAGTTGGCTAACTCTTCTACTACAGGGCAGCTCGACTATTTACCATCATCATCTATCCGATCCGAAGAGGACCTGATTGCTATCAATCTCACAAGCGATCAGGAATATGATAGTTTCTCCATGTATGTTGATGATGAGGCCATTGATAAAGAGAAGGAGTATGCCACCGATGACGAGATCAATGATGTTGCTGTTACCGAGAACAATGTGACTGATGATGAGGCTACAAAGGAAAGCAATACAGAGATAGTTGTTGTTTCTCTTCCACAACATGTGCCTAAGCTACCATGCATTGATAAATTTGCTCTCGATCTAGCCTCTACTTACACGGCTTCTTTGCTCAAGACTACCTATTTCAAGGTTGATGTGATAACAAATATTGTCCAAGATGATATTTCTCAAATTCTGGTTGAGGATCCATACAAAGTGGCTCATACGTTTCAAGCTCGGGAAGAGGGAGAAGATGGAAGTGTCTTATTAGCCAATGATGTGATAAGCCAAGATGTCCGAATGGCTCCAGTGAAAGTGAGGAGTGGAGAAAAGCCACCACCAGAACCTCCACCTTATGTCAAGGGAGTTCAATATTTTCGTGGTGTCGAATTTTATCGCTGTTTTATCACAAAGTTTTCCAAAACTGCACAAGCACTCTCTCTATTGCTTATTAATGACATATTTTATTTTACTGATGCTTGTTTGGAGACTTTCTGCAGGATAAAGACAACCACTAACACTCTTGATACTTTTTGTGGTGGCGAGTTTATGATCGAGAAATTGGATATTCCGTCTCCATCGGAGTATTTCTGAGGACGTCAAGCTATTGACGTTAAAGAAGCGCTTCTTGGGAGGCAACCCAAGATTGTTGTAGAACTCCTAAAAAAAATATTAAAAAAAAAAATAAAACAAAACAAAAAAAAAAAATCTTTCAATTTTTTTAGGTAGAATTTTTGTATTTTTTTTTTTTTTTTTTTTTACTCCCTCAAGGTGCCTTGATGATTTTTGTGTGAAGTGTTTCAGGTGAAAAAGAGAAAAAAATTGTTTTGTTGTGAGTTGTATGGCTACCCATGGTTTAGGAATTCCTCACCGTGGTGCCAGAGAGCCTGTCAAGGGACTAAAAAAAAATGCACCAGGTAGCTGCGGTGTGTGCTCATGTTACTGCAGTGCTAAAATCTCTGGAAGAAGCAAAAAAAATAACGTGTTTTGGCGGGCTGGACTGTGGTGTGCTACGGCCTTCCTACGGTGCAACAATCCCTGTGTCAATGTGTACAAGAAAAAAAAAACAGCGTAATAGGGGACCGCGTTGTGTGTTGTGTCTACCCGCGGTGCAAATCCTGCGGAATAAACATGTACTAACATGTTAACTCACCTCATCACCTGTAACTTTGTATACTTTTATGTTATATATTTTATTTAGTTTTTTTTCTTTCTTTTCTTCTTTTTATTTCTTTTCTTTTTATATTTTATAAGTAAATATATGTTACAAATATTTGTATATTCTATATATTAATTATATTATTATTATTATTATGTATCATTATTATATTTATATTTATTTATTTATTCTCTTTTTCTTTTTCTTCATTTTTTTTCCCTTTATTTTTTTTAATTCGTTCTCTTAACTTTTTCTAATAGTAATTATTAATGTAAAATATCTAATAATTATAAATATTTTTTTTTCTTTTATTTTTTTCCCTATATTTATGCTAAATACAATTTGTACTCTTTTTGTGATTAATATTTTTTTTTTCTTTTTTTTTCTTTAAAAAAACAACAACAAATATTTGTGTTGTTTGTAAGTTATTATTATTGTTATTATTATTATTATTATTATTATTATTATTATTATTATTATTATTATTATTATTATTATTATTATGTATATGTATATCATGTCACGTAACCGCAAGAACCCTAGTTACTCTATATCAGGTTTTAACGTGCAACATCCTTTCTTCGCCGCGACCTATCCCCACGCAGACGACACAGACAGCAAAAACACATCGCCAGCAACTCCGTCTCTTCTCTGCGACTCATGCAGTGCTTACTCCTTCTCTCCTGTTGCGCTCCTGCGAGACTCTAATACAGCAGCAACAGCCGCGAGAATCAACTGCCAACGTCCGGTTCATGTTGGGTTATTGTTACAGCCCACTGGTCATAACTTTTATTCCACAGAGTTCTTTCTTCAAGGAGATTTCTGCCAAAATTTCCCACTTAAGTCTTCAACAAGGAATAGGTATTCAGTCTCCTATTATGGGTCGTTCATCTGCATTGTCTTCTCCTCCAACGAAGAAGCAAAAGCTCACTTCTGAAACAGTCACGAAGGCTCCTCCACGACCTGTTATTCAAAAGTATCCTGCTGTCAAGCCTGTTGGAGAGAACCAACGATCTCTATATGCAACACTCTCCAAACGTCAAGTCTTCCCAAATAAGTACGTGAGTTATTATGCTCTTGGTCGTTTGGACATTATGGAAGAACTAAAGTATAAACTTGGCAAAGTCGGATGGAGCGATTTACTTGAGATGGATGAACCCTCTTATGCTATTCTTACTTATGAGTTCCTAAGCTCATTCACGGTCTCCAGTGAGGGTTTGTTATCTTTTCGGATTGCTAATAAGCCTTATGAGATTACAAAAGTTCAGTTGGCTGGCATGTTCAACTGGAAGTTAGTCGAGCAGCAACCACTTCCTACAGATTACGCCACTCCTTTTTGGCTCAAGATCACTGGCCTGCCAAGTACTGAAAAATATGTTGCTCAACGTGCTTCAGCTTCAGATATCATCAGCTATTGTTACCGTTATTTTGCTCGACTTTTATCATTCACCATATATGGTCGTGCTGAAAGCAACAACAAAATTCAAACGGGGGAACTTGCTTTGTTGTACTACTTTGATGCAGAACTTCCCGTAGATTGGACGAGTTTGTTGATTGAGCGATTTCTGTATCACGCCAAAAGACGTGAAGGTGGGCTGGTGCTGGGAGGATTTATCACTCGCATTGCTGAGGAGTTGAATACCTTTGATCGTGACACGACTAATCTCAAAGTCGTGGAAGGGTGGTCTTCGAGTCTTGATGTTGAATATTTGATTGGTATGCATATGTTGTGTCGGCGGGGTAAAGAGGGTATACTTAAGGTACCTCACAAACGTCATTCTGTGAGGACTAGTGAGGAAGTTGGACAACCAGTACAAACTCTTGAGCAGCAAGTTGCTGAGCTGAAAGCAAATCAAATTCGAATCATAGCAGCTCAAGAGAGGATGGGGAAACAATTGGATGACATCTCTGTTTTTTTTCAGAGATATTTTTCACACCCGACACCTTGATTCCAGGGGAGTTTTCTTTCTTTTCTTTTTAGTGTAGTTTTATTTTGTTTTTAGTTGTAGTTTTGTATCTTGTTCATTAGTTCATTGGGGACAATGAACCGCTTAAGTGTGGGGAGGTGTTCTCAACGTAGTGTATTACTTGTTTTAAAAAAAAAAAAAAAAATCAAAAAAAAATTAAAAAAAATTGAAAAATACCAAAAATAATTCTAGCCATGCAATTTGATTAGTTGTTGTATTTTGCTTGATACACCCATGCATGCGTAGAATTCTTGTGTTTATTGACGCTTTTGTATGAGAAGTGACGTGCTTTGTTCTTGTGCACACACTTTCACTAGCAAGTTGAAGCTGGTAGACTTAATTGGATGTTGTAAGTGATTAGAATGACATGAATATGTACAAGATGACTTGGTTTTCATGCTTTGAGTACAAGTAGGTGCGTTAGAGAGTCTTGTTACCTGGGATTGATTATGTTTTGTCACACCAAGTGAGTTTTGAGCCTATATGCATATCTTTTGCATGATTTTTCGTTTGCTTGAGTGTCCACATGTTGTTTACATTGCTAGCACTTACTTGAGATCTTTCTTGAAATGCATGACATTACTTGATGATGAGATGATAAAGGCACTTAGGTTTAACCTTGTGTTTCCCATATTTCCACACCTTTTATACATGATCAATTAGTTAACCCGTTGAGCTTAATCCTATTCTTTCGGTGACACACCACATTACTTGCCATTATCCTTTTTATTCTATTGGCCTTACATTGAATTTGAACCTAAATGGTCAAAGGCTAGTATCGTGCTTAAGGGAGTAATAAGGTGTTCATAAAAGGGGGGTTATTGATGATCATACTTTTGGGGAATATTGATTTTGGGTTGATGCTTGCTAGTCGAAATTCATAATAATATCTATGGATCATTGTGTTTATTCTTTAGCTCTCAAGAAAAAAAAAAAGAAGAAATAGAAAAAAAAAAGAAAAAAAAAAGAAAAAAAAAACAGAAAAAAAGAAAAAAAGAAAAAAAAAATGAATAAATCTGAGAGCATTTTTATGTTTGTATGATCCTTCTTCATTCGACTAGTCAAGTTATTATGTAAGGGTTATTGAAAAATCCAAGTGTGGGGAAGTATTTGTTTTAATAGAAAGGGAATTGAATAATGATTATTGTTGGGTACTAGCTTTTGACATTAACCTGTTTTAGCTTTTCTTGACATACCTAGTCCCTAGCCCATGCTACAACCCGAATAAAGACCTTTTGATTATCATCAGTGATGTATGTTGTGTTGAGAGTGAGATTGATTGCGAGTGTCAAGTTGTGTTTATGATTTTGTTGGAATTGAGTGATACACTTAACCTTGTTCTTGAGTGAATATTCGTTTTTGAGTGAAAGGTGAGTTATTACTTGTTTTGGCATAGGAGATCCCGGGTTTAGACTTAAAGATGTGTTTCTTGTGGGCTTAGCATGATTACCAACGATTTTTACACTTGACATGAATTTTTATGACCTTCTGCATGTTGGTTGAGTAGACTACGTGAATACTTGCACTTTCGACACCAAGACATCGTATGTTTACTTTGATTCTTAAGTTGATGTGGCATGAGAGGACTTGTGTGTGTGGTGTTGTGTTAGCATTGATCTGTTGCATGGTTGGATGAATTTTGTGGGTATATTCACTATAAACCCTCACGAGACAACACTCGTCCTACTAGGGCTGCCTAGGGGTTTAACGGCTTGTTGCATATGCTCAATGCAATCGTGTCATCTACGAAAGTGATGTTTGTTAGGACTTAGTTTTTATTTCACTTATTTGCCCGAGGACGTGCAAATGCTAAGTGTGTGGATGTTTGATAGAGTATATTTTTATATATATTTTAGTTGATTTTATTCTCATATTTATTGTGTTTTGCATTGATTTGGATTTTTATTTAATAGATTTTATTGTTTTATTGTAGGAAATAAAGAATTCATGACTTGGAAGGATTTGGAGCAAAAAGAGCTATTTTGGAGATAAAATAGGAGAAAATTCGTAATATTGGGCTATACGGGCTGTTCTGCACTGTTTTGGCCATATCTTGAGTTCCAGAAGTCAGAATTTGACGATCTTACTGTCCACGCGAAGCTTGTAGAATTATCTTTAATTCAGAGGTGGTCCAGTAAGCAAAATCCAACTGGAAGAGCCCAGAAACAGAGGAGAAAAAGAAGTGACGAATTTTAATTAAGGAATCCTATTCAGTTATGGAATCCTACTTGTAATTTATTTAGAGTATTAAAATACTTTTATTGGGCAAGACTTTTAGAGCCTATATAAACACATCTAGGGTATTATTTTATGGGGAGATACATACGTGCTCCTACTCTTAGGAGCTAGGGTTTTGGAGAGGAGACCATGAATTTCATTCTTGTGACAGGATTGATGATTGCAGGTTTTCTTATCTGAATTTCTTCTCAATTCTTATTAGTTTAATTATGTTTTCTTGTTTTACTAGTTGTTTTACTTGTTTAATTATTAGCGAGTAGTTATTTCTAGGGCTTAAAGGGAAGCCATGTTTGCACTAATATTGGCATGATTTTCATAGTGGTTTGATTGGTTATGGTTAATTCTGATTGATATGTTTTAATCATTAATTTGTGTAATCGACCGATATCATGGATTAATTATATGCAAATAGGGGTATGGATCGAGAGATTTACTTACTAGAGGCACACATACGATTAGCAGAATTGAATTTGAGTGCGAAAGCATCATTGGATTTCTGAGAGCGTTAATTCTTGAAAGAGATTAACTTGACTCTAATTACCTGATTGATTGAATTACTAAAAGTGGTTAATTGTGTTGAATGTTTCGAGAGTGTTAATGCTTGAAAGAGATTAACAAACTCTAGTTATAGGATCACATTGATTGCTTTAGCTTAAGAGCCAATTGTGTAAGCATGGTGGACCTGATTGCCCTAGGTTTTAAATAATTTGTTTATCATCTGTTTAATTAGTGTTAATTTAGTTTAATTAGTTACTTAATATTCTCCAATATTCGTCTGACCCTTGAAACAATTAGCGATAACTGAAAAGGAATTAGTAGAACCTGTCTCCTTGTGGATTCGACCCGCTTGCCATTTGTACTAGCAATAGACACCGTGCGCTTGCGGTTAGGCATAATTTGACACATCAGGCTCCGGAAGAGCTATTGTATTATTACCCGAAGGAACGCAATTTATTATAAATGATGCATTGTTCTCACCAAAATCACAAAGAAATTGTTAGGTCCAAATGTGTTGTAGAGGGGGGGGGGTGAATACAACTTTTCGATTTGAGAAGCAATAAATACGATGCAATAAATGAACACACAGATTCAAGGAATATATTTCTTTATATATAACTTGAAAAGGTTGCTACAACATTCATTACAAAGTATAACAGAAGTTCAGAGAGAAGTGAATGATTCTAAGCTCTGTGAATATACTCTCTCTCTTTTTCTTGTGTTTTTCTCAATATTGCTCACTAACTTAAAAACATTACACAAGTGCTTCTATTTATACTACATGTAATCTATGTCCTGTAGTCTTCAAAGACTAAGATGTACGTGGCCCAATGATGTCCACATAAATCTTGCCTTATCTTGAAAGCTTGGAAATCTGCCAATCAGAAGATGCCATGTGTCATGTTGAAGCTGCACTCTAAGTAGAACTTCTACTTGAGAATTTCTACTTAGCCATCTCGAAATTTCTAAGTCGAACTTCTACTTAGAAATATTCTACTTGGCCATCCAGAACATTTAGTACTTAGAAAATATTCTGGTCTTCAACTTGAAACTTCAATGCTCATCTTGAGCTTGTGATATCTTCATGTCTTCTTTATTCTTCAGCAAGCTCTTGAACATGGATCTTTATTACTGACATAAACTTGCTATCAATGTCCTGACACTTGATGCACTGGTCTGGTTCATAAGTGACTAGTCTTGATAGTGTTTCTGTTTCTTGAATAAATTACCATATTCACTTAGTAACTTGGCTTTCCAATATTTGCTTTCCTTCTTGTTCACTTGAAATCAATTGGTCTTGTTGATACTGATAGTTATGATCTTGATTCTCGATTTCTCAAATCACTGAGGCCTGAACAACTTTAACTTGAACTTCTCTCAATGATTTCTTCTTGGCTTGATCATAGTTAACATGTTCAATTGTATCAATTACCTTGTCTTCATTTAGTGTTGATTTCTTGTGACTTCTTGTTCTTGATTGTCTTCTGGTTAAGTATCTTTTCTTTTAATTGAGTTACATTAGTTATAGTGTTACAAGTTAATACACTCTGCCTTTCAATCTCCCCCAATTTGATTGTTTAACAATGACATTCAAATTAATGAAGGATAACTCAACTAAACAAGAGACGAGAAAAGATAATTAACATTACATTCTTGAAAAATATACAATTGAAAAATACTTGAAAACAATACAAAGAACTTAAACTAGAAACAGAATTCGAACCTCGAATTATAGATCATTTGAATGATTCCTATCACCTGGATTATTTCATATCTTTTAGTCAAACTTATATCACCTTATTGGATTCATTCTAAGATGAATTTTCCTCAAGTGAGTTAAAGCAACCGAAAGACATGAAGTTTTTCCAACTTCAAGTTCACACCACTCTGACCTTTAACCCTAATTCCGTTTCCTCTTCCTAGCTTCAGCAGCTTGGTCCTTTTCTTCTTTCTGCCTTCTGCGCTTCTCCTCCTGCTGCTTTTGTTTCTTATATACTGGATCATGAAGTTGCGTCCACCTAGCATTCAACAAACTTAATGCTTCCATTTCTAGAGGGTTCCTGGGTTCTGGGTAAGGATGTTTGAAAAGCCTTCTGAGTTTGTCCACCTCCTGAGTAGTCCTGATCTCTGGAATTTCCTCAAATTTCTTCATTATAAGCCGAGGTTTCCTATGAGTTTTATCAGCTTTAAAATGACAATAGATCATTTTGGGATAGCCTTTGACACGGTTAGTATTGTGGACACTAGCCGCATCTTGCTCCAATTGCTTCTTTTCCACTACTACATCAGACAGGTAACTCACGAGTCTCTGCTTTTCTGTCACATACTTAACTTCCACATCTTCCCATTTGAACACATATAACACTTTCTCCAGAAATGCAGCATCTTGAGTCTGCAGCAGCCATTGTCTACTCATATGCAAGAATGTTTGATTCTGGTCTGCATCTATGAATACTAAGGCATCAGCTGTATTATCAACAAAAGAGTGTATCCAGTATACACTGTCTCTTCCTGGAACACCAACTGCCTCCCTTATCTCTCCTTGTTCCAGTTCTCCAGTAGGAAGATTCAGAGCTTCATCTACATTCTTCATAGCTTGAAGAATATTCCATTTCTGCTCTATTAGCTCTGGTTCAATCTTCACATTATCAAGAGGGTTTGGAGCAATGACATCACACTTCCACACCTCATTGCTCTTCTTGAGTATGACACTTTCAATGATCTTCACTGATTTATCTTTAAGCTCAGAAGCGAATCCCTTACCCATCATTTGTCTACAGACGGCTTTAAGAGATTCCACTGAAAGTTCCATTAAGTCCTTTTCCTCCAAGCTCACCCTCTTCATTTTACTGTCAACCACCATCCGGACAACATTTGGATATGCTGAGAATTCTGGACCCTTGTCCTCTGCTAGCCGCATTAACTGATCCCTATACAGAATGCTTAGATTCTCAGAATGAGAGTATTGAATTTTTGTTGCTAGCAAGAACAACTCTGATGCAGATCTTCTCGTCATGAATTGATCATCCACATACATGAAAGACATTGGAACTCCTTCTGTGAAAGACAAAATAACCTGCCACTCCTTTTGCATTGATTTGTATCCAACCCTGACTTTAGAAATTAATCTCTTTAAAGCACTTATGTAGTCAGCAGCCATTGGATTCTGCAAATTTAGATTGTAGAACAGATCATCTACCTCCTTGTTATGATCTCCTTTTGTACAGGGTCCCATCAATATCTTTCTTGCGTCATCCCACTTCTGCCCTATCCTTCTATTGTCCAGATCAATTTGAGGATCAGCTAGCCTTGCAAGCTCATAATCGTACTGCTTCCCTTGTAGCTCCGCTTTCTTTTCCTGAAACGCAGCACGATCTTGCATTGCCTTCATTTTAAAGAACTCAGCTTGTTCCAAGGCTAACTTTTGAGATTTAAGGGTTTCCTCATCAACAGTAATTTCTTCAGGCAATCCGAAAGACATCCCAGCACCTCCACCTTGATCCTTCAATGATCTCTTTATAGCATGTTTTAAAGGTGCGTCTTCCATATCAGAATCTGAATCAATTACCTCTTGCACTTTTTCTTGATGACTCAGGTCAATGAATGGTTCATCTTGCTCAACCATTATTGCCTTACCCTTTTTCCTCCTCAGAGCCTCTTCTTCAACAGACGGCTCAACTTCAATTTCTTTGACAAGATCAGCATGTTCTTGAATTTCTTCGATTTGAACTCCCTGCTGTCTCGTCTCCTTTATACTCTCCCCCTTAGGTGAGTTATCCTGAACTCCACCCTGGTCTCCAGATCCACCAGCTGCGTAAGAATCTTCAAAACCAGAACCATAGGGTCCTGCTCCACTAGCACCACCTGTACCAGGATCGGGGGGAGGTTGTTGCGGCGCGAAACACTCCTGGGGCACAAAACTTCTGATTGCGAACATAACTCTGCTGATCTCCACAGCCAGATTATCCATTGTAAGCTCCATTGCTCCCATCCTGTCATTCAGGGTGTTTCCCAAGACACCAGCAGCATGGCCCAAGTCATTTACCTGATTTGTCAAAACAGTAAAAGCTGTAGCTTGACTTGCCATTCGTGCTGCGTAGTCGTCAAGAGCCCTTTGATTGTTTCCAACGTTCATCCCTAACTGCCCCATTGACTGCCCAAACTGCTTCATTTGATTTTCCATAGAAGACATACGAGTTTCAAGATTTTCAGAATTAAGGGACGGTGTTTGGTTTAGGTGACCTCGCTCTAATTCTCGTTCTGTTGGTATTTGGCGCTCGGTTTCGGGCCTTAAAAATGAAGGTCCCTCTCTCCCTAACCTCTCACACACACTCCCTGTCTCACGCTCGTGTATATCTTCAATAAATGATCCAAAATATGAAGCAGTACCTGCAGAAACTGGATAAGCAATATAGTTTGCAGTTATGGGATCAATTGTTGTTTGTTCCTGAGTTGGAATCTCAGGCTGAGAGGCTACAAAGTGTTCTTGTACAACATCAGAACCGATCCTCTTTGTAGCATCAGTACGTACCGGTGAAGGTACGGCTGAAGTTTTTAAAGCTTCATGTCCTTTTGAAGTAACAACATCTTCAAGAGGTACATACTCATCATCAAAATCAAAATCCCTATGTGCAGATTGTTCAAGGGGTGAACCACTCTCGTGAGGTGGAGTGGTTGCGTGTGACACTCTAGGGTTTGACTGAGGTTTAGAAGTAGCAGCATGAGAAATTTTGGCTTTCTTGCGAATAAGAGGCTGCTCTTCGGGGTCACTCTCCTCATCATTTCCTACATCTTTATGTGCTGGCTGTTTGGATTCCGGTGACATGGGTGACAAGGAATTAGAAATATAGCTCTCACCCTGGGATAGATCCTGCGGGCTAGCAGTCTCTTGGGTCTGGGAATCAGAAACATAGGAAGAGGAATGAGTAGAACGTAGAGAGAGATTACCTGATTCATTACCTTGTTCATCACCGCTTTGCTCATCAGGAATCTCTTCAAATGCCTCAGCATGAGCAGACCGATTCTGAGCATGTGATGAAACTTGCGAGAATTCCATCAAAGTGGTAACTCCCTCATCATATGTAAGCCACTGTTGTAAGGTATCAGGAATAGACATCGGTTTTCCATGATGTTTATTCTGATTTTCAACTGTTGAAAGTGACTTAGTGCCCATCCCTGGCGGTGCAGATGTTGGACCTCTGGCAAAACTCTGTCTAACAGCAAGAGCATCCTTCGGTACTAAATGATTAATCAGCATCTGTAAGAACCGAGGAAACCAGCAGACAACATCTGTGGTGTTGAGGTCTCTGCTTGCAGGAGATCCCATCACAGCCACTATCTCAGAGAGAACTATTCGTCCATAATTTATATCCAGCTCTCTTGCTAGGGCAATTCCGAGGTTTTGCATGGGAATGGAAATTTGATGGTAATCGCTTTCTCGTGCCCGAAAACATCTTGTGATGGCCTCGAAGAAGTAATTCCATTCCACATGAAGAAATTGTTTTTGGATGTTTCCAGTGATCCGGCCAGTCGGAGGATAACACCCTATTTCTTCAAAGAATCTGAGGCGTTCTGCAGCTGTAGGTTCTGGATCATAAGCATCTTTAATGGGGAATCCCAGAACCTTGTTGACAATTTGTTCAGTCACCTCATATTCCTGACCCGCTAAGGTAAACCTGAAACCAAAGGGGGTTGATTTGCTCCCAAAAGAAACCGCACTAGTCCATAATTGCTGTAAAGCATCATGCACTAGTGTAGGTTTAGCAGTAAAAGCATCGCTAGCTTTGGAATACAAATTGAGAAATCGTATCCAAGACTTAAAGCGCGGGAGTTGATCACCAATTTCCGTAGAAATATTATAAAAATTGTTTTTGGCAAGTGAAAATTGGTGAGCCATTTTAATTAAAAGTTTTTCTTTTAAAAGATGTGAATTTTAATTTTAATTTCTGAAAAACAATTAATTTTTAATTAACAGTTTTATCCCTTTTAATTTATCAATAACAACAATAGTCCCTTTTTAGAAAAATTAAACTACGGGATTAAAACAACAAGAGGCGAATAACAACAACCCAATAACTGAATCTGCAATGGGGATGTATATACGTGTATGTATATCAGTGAAGTTGTATGTGTATACACCAGTGAAATCGTGTGTATGAGATCGTGTTTGTATAGATCTGTGAAATTGTGTGTATATATACGTGTGTATATATCTCAAGAAAAATGAACCGTTACACAAACACACAAGAACAGTGATTAATGATAACACACATATGATAGCAGTCTAAAATTGGGCATTAATTCGTTGTCCGTATGAGATTAGTCACAAAGATCACGAATCAGTGATTGCAAGTATGAAATCGCCTGTATGTATATGGGGCGGCTGTAAAACTCAATTAGGTAAAAGTGAAAAAATAGATCGAGTTAGAGATGTATATATAGACATGAATGTGAAAGGACAAAAATGTCCCTGTTAAAAAATATGAAAACTCTAAGTACATACAGGGAACACTCTATCTCGAAGTCTAAGTCGAAATTCGAGATGAAGTTCGAGATAGGTGTCAACTCGAACATTTACCACTTAGCCATTTTACAGCAAAAACCAACAAGGAAATCTATCTCGAAATTCTAAGTCGAAATTCGAGATAAAGTTCGAGTTAGGAGTTAACTCGAAAAATTCCCTTAACTAATTGAGAATTCTATCTCAAACTCTAAGCCAAACTCTAAGTCGAACTCTAAGTCGAACTTCGAGTTGAACTTCGAGATAGAGGTTAACTCGAAGTTATTCTCAATTCTTTTCAAAATATCCCCAAAAATGGAAACCTCATCTCAATTTCGAGATGGAGTTCGAGATAGACTTTATCTCGAATATTTTGAAGATAATAAATAGGCACACTGGTAACTCTAAGTCGAACTCTAAGTCGAATTTCGAGTTGAATTTCGAGATAGAGTCTAACTCGAAATTCTTCCCAGACTTAGAATTTTCAAAACTTCACTCTGGAAGCTCAAATCGAAATTCAACTAGAATTTCAAGATGAGTTTCGAGATTGTGACTAACTCGAAATTTTGAAGATACTTAGAATAATTTGACAATTTTTCTTTGAAAAAACTCAACAATTAATTTTGTCAAATTAATATAAATATCAATTCAAGGATTTTAATATATGACATAATTAAAACATTCCTTGATAATTCTAAGGCCTCTAATTACATGAAAAACACAGGTAAATTCATCTAAAAATCATGCAAAATTTAGAATATTATGAATTTAACTCCCCCTATGATCATGCAATCTAACAAGCATAAATTCAAAGATTTGTGCTATAAAAGACACTTAAAACACACTGAATTCATGCAAAATCACACTATATGCACCCTATAATAATCATTAATTAGGCATTTTAAAGTCTAAACACATAATGATTAAATAGCTTGCATATACAAACATAACCATGGATTTTACAGATAGAAGGCTTTACTAACTTGTGTTAAGCATTCCCAATTCACCAACCAACCTATTGAATGTTACTTCATCAAGAGGTTTGGTGAATATATCTGCAATTTGTTGCATTGTGGGCACAAAATGTAGCTCCACAGTCCCCTCCTCGACATGTTCTCTTATGAAGTGATACCTGATGTCAATGTGCTTGGTTCTTGAGTGATCTACAGGATTGTTGGTTATGGCAATGGCACTTGTGTTGTCACACATAATTGGAATTTTCTTGTGCTCCATGCCATAATCCTTCAATTGGTTCCTCATCCACAGTATTTGAGCTACACAGCTTCCAGCAGCAATGTACTCAGCTTCAGCAGTAGAAGTAGATACTGTATGTTGCTTTTTACTTTGCCAGGACACCAATCTTCTGCCAAGAAATTGACAAGCACCAGATGTGCTTTTCCTATCAATCCTGCAACCTGCATAGTCTGAATCCGTATAGCCAATTAGATTAAAATCTGTATCTCTTGGGTACCAAATTCCTAGATTTGGTGTGCCCTTGAGATACCTAAAAATTCTTTTGACGGCTATGAGATGTGATTCTCTAGGATCCGCTTGGAATCTTGCACATAAACAAGTTGCGAACATTATATCGGGTCTACTTGCAGTTAAATAGAGAAGTGAGCCAATCATACCTCGATAGCTTGTGATGTCAACTGATTTACCTGATTTGTCTTCATCAAGCTTCGTGGCTGTTGCCATGGGAGTCTTGGCTGCTGATGCATCTTCTAGATTATACTTCTTGAGTAAATCTCTGACGTACTTGGATTGACAGATAAAGATACCATCTTTTCTCTGACTGATCTGTAATCCAAGGAAGAAAGACAGCTCTCCCATCATGCTCATCTCGTATTTGTCTTGCATTAGCTTAGCAAATTTCTCGCACAAGCGCTCATTAGATGACCCGAAGATAATATCGTCCACGTAGACTTGAACAAGTATTAAGTCATTTTTCACATTCTTATAGAACAATGTTTTGTCAATTACTCCCCTAGTAAAACCACTTTCAATTAAGAATACGGATAGGGTTTCATACCAACATCTTGGGGATTGCCTGAGGCCATAGACAGATTTGAAGAGAAGATACACAAAATCTACAAGTTCTGGATCAATGAAGCCAGGTGGCTGTTCCAGATACACTTCTTCTTCTAACTCTCCGTTCAGGAAGGCACTTTTCACATCCATCTGGAAAACCTTGAAGTTCTTATGTGCTGCAAATGCCAAAAACATCCTGACTGCCTCAAGTCTTGCAACCGGTGCATAGGTCTCATCATAATCAATTCCTTCTCGTTGAGAATAACCTTTTGCAACCAAACGAGCCTTGTTTCATGTTACAAGTCCGTTTTCATCCATTTTATTTCTGAATACCCACCTTGCTCCAATTACTGATTTGTTCTTTGGTCGGGGTACCAGTTTCCAAACTTTCTGCCTTTCAAACTGATTGAGTTCCTCTTGCATTGCAATCACCCAATCAGCATCACCAAGAGCTTCTTCTATTTCTTTAGGTTCAAGCTTGGATAAGAACCCAGAATATAAGCAAATATTAGCCATGTCAGCTCTTGCATTTCTTCTAGTAGACACACCAGCATCTGGATCACCAATAATTAATTCAAACGGATGGTCTCTATTCCATACCCGTTCTCTTGGAAATTGTCTTGATGATTCAGCGTGACTTTCTGAGTTGTGGTGCTGACTACTTTGATCACTTTCACTAACTCCCCCTGAGTTAGTGCCAGCTCCTACAGAACTAGAGTCAACTCGACTCGAGCCTTGAACAGTAGTCCTTGAGCTGCTATTTACTCCCCCTGAGTTGTTGCCGGTTCGTACTGAAGAAGTCTCTCCTGATCTTGTAGAATTAGCTTGTTCACTAGACTCAGGTTCTTCACGTACACTTGGAACATTTAATGGGACAACCAACTCAGGTTCATCTTCAAGTTCTTCTAAGTCCAGATTCTGAAATTTTAGGGACTCAGGTTCATTAGAATCTCTTGAAATTGATGAGAGTTTGGTATCGTCGAATCTGACGTTGTAGCTTTCAGTCACTTTTCGATCATTTACTAAGAACACCCTATAAGCTGCTACCACATCTGTGGAGTAACCAACAAAGATTCCTTCACGAGCTTTTGCTGCAAACTTGCCTAGATTTTCATCATCTATAAGTACATAGCATTTTGCTCCGAAGACATGAAAGTATTTGATTGTTGGTCTTCTTCCGTTCATTAACTCACATGGTGTCTTTTCTTTATCTTTTATGATCAAGGATCGATTTTGAGTGTAACACACGGTACTCACTGCTTCTGCCCAGAAATACAGAGGAAGTTTCGAATCACACAACAAAGTTCTTGCTGCTTCAACCAATGTTCTATTCTTCCTTTCAACTACTCCATTTTGTTGTGGAGTTCTCGGGGCTGAGTACTGACGACGTATTCCCTTAGATACACAGAAGTCATTTAGCACTGCATTTTTGAATTCAGTGCCATTGTCTGATCTAATCGTCTTCACAGTAAGTGTTGAAACATTCTCAATTTGAGTGATGTGATCAATGATTAAGAAAGGTACTTCGTCTTTCGTCATTGCGAACAATACCCATGTATACTTGGAGAAGTCATCCACGATTACCAATGCATATCTTTTCCTAGACAAAGATAGGACATTCACTGGGCCAAACAAATCCATATGAAGAAGTTGCAGAGGCTCAGTGATACTAGAAATTTCTTTGCTTTTATGCGATGCTCGTTTTGACTTTCCCATTTCACAGGCTTCACAGAGTCCTTTCGGAGCGAACTCCATTTGAGGTAGATCTCTCACCAATTCTCGCCTCGCGAGAGCATTCATCGTTTTGAAGTTTAAGTGAGATAACTTTTTGTGCCATAACCAGCTTTCATCATCCGAAGCTTTGCTGTAGAAACAGGTGACTTCATTCTGATTTGCTGAATCCATGTCTGCAACAAAAAGATCTGCCTTTCGAACTCCTCTCAAAGCCAGTGAGCCTTCCTTGATGTGAGTGATTGATACACCTTTCTTGTTGAAGACAATTTCGTAACCTTTGTCACAGAATTGACTGATACTCAACAAATTATGCTTTAATCCCTCAACATAGGAAATATCTTCAATGATGACATTGCCAGTTTTCAGTTTGCCATATCCCTTTGTCACACCTATGCTGTCATCTCCAAAGGTAACATAAGGGCCAGCTTTCATAACCAACTCTGTAAGCAGGGACTTGTCTCCAGTCATATGCCTCGATGCTCCACTGTCTAGCACCCATATAACTTTATTTCTTTTCTGCTTAATGCCCTGCAATGACAGATTGGTTAGACATTCTTCGGAACCCAACTTTGATTGGGCCCGGCTTTTCGATAAGATCGATAATCAACAGATTTAACAACAGGAGATGCACTTTTCTTAACATTACTAGAGCTTTCGACTTCCTCCTTTCCTTTCTCAGACTTGACATGTTTGTCAGTCCTAGGAGAAGGTTTGTCACTCCTAACTTTAGGAGGACTGACAGTCTTGGCTCTCACATGCTTTTTCTTGATGTTTGAACTAGCAGCAGTATTTAAGCATGACTGGCTAGATGCATTCATTAAATTCACAAAAGTTTGCATGACATTAAAAGTGCATGGCATACAATTAGGTTGACCACACTGTGCATGATTCTGATGCAGATTATTCATTGTATGTGTGACAGGCATGGCATGTGCAGCAGGAACATTTATGTTAGCTTTACATGCATAAGAAAGATGTTCAGTAGATTTGCAGTGATAACATGCTTTCTTTATTCGTTCAGCCTTAACCTCTTTTATGCCTTTCTTCCCTTGTTGTTTAACAGCCTTAGCTCCTATTCCTAGTCTAGATTCATCACTAGGAAAATTGATTTTAACTTGTTTAATAGGAGTTATAGGTTGTGCTTTCTGGCGATCTTCCATCTCAATCTCATATCTAGCTATCAATTCAGTCTCTTCTTCTTCTATTCTAGGAACAAGGTGTTTGTAGATGGGTTTGACAGAAGGTTTAAAAATGCTAGGAATATCATTTTTAAGGTCACTGGAAGTAGTGTCGATAGGTCTCTTCCCTTCTTTCTTAGAAAGATTAGAATAATCAAGTCCTACACCTACTCCAGTTATCTTCTTAAATACGTCATTATCTACATACACTTTACTAGCAGCTAGTTTGTAAGCTTCACATTTAGTTTCTAACTCAGCTAGTTTGTTCCTCAAACATGATTCTATTTCTTCCTTAAGGACGAGCTTGTGTTCCAAAGATTTAATAAAATCTCTTAGGGAAGTATCTACAGTGCAAGCAGCCTCTAACTCTTCCACTTTTGCCTCAAGCATTCTGCTTTTGGCGACAAGTGTTTTCTGTTCCTTTTGAGAAGTGTCTAGGCTTTTGCACAACATGTAGATCTCTTCGCTAAGAGCCCCGTTCTGTTCCTTATAATCATCAATAGACATTTCTACTTTAAGGGTTAGAACTGGTACCTCTGGTTCCTCTGATGTCTCAGCCATGAGCGCAAAGTTTGCTACATGAGTAACATCTTCCTCATCTGAATCATCCCAAGCTCTTCCTTCTGTTACTACTAAAGCTCTTTTACCATGTTTTTCTTTCACCAGCGATTCATATTTGCTTTTGAGGGCTTCAAATGTCTCTTTTGGATAAGTCTGTTTAGGCTTTTTGCAGTCCGAGGCAAAGTGTCCAGGTTCTCCACAGTTATAGCATTTGAACTTCATTTTGAAATCCAAAGGAGATTTGTAGCTGGTACTCTTGCCTTTACCTTGGTAGCCTGACGAACTACCACCACCCTTAGTAGTCCGATAATAAGATGAAGAATTTCTCTGTGGTCGGTTGCTCTTTCTGAATCTCATGTTGCTGAACTTCCTTGCCATGTATGCCACGACACTATCGTCCATGTTGTCCAGCTCTTCTTGGGTGAAGTAGTCATCATCACTGTTAGATGCACACTCGTCATCATTATCAACTTGATGTGGTGCAGGTGATGATTTAGGCTTTGCTGCAACCATTGCCTTCTTAGACTCTTCCTCATCAGCAACTAATCCTGATGCAGTTTCTTTTCCTTTTGAATCATTGTCCCATGCTTGATCTTGAAGTGTCTCCAGCTCATAGGTCTTCAGAATTCCATAATATTCTTCCAGAGAAGTTGTATGCAAATCTCTGGTTTCTCTGATTGCGTAGACTCTATGTTCAATGCTCTTTGGCTGGTTCCTCAGATATCTCGTATTGGTCTCAACCATGGGGAGAGTAACACCTCTCAGATTCAAATCCAATACCAACTGACTGAATCGTAGATAGACATCTGTTATGCTTTCTCCTTTTCGTATTCTAAAGGTGTCATACTCCATCTTGAGTATAAGTGTCTTGTTGCTTCTAACCTCTGCAGATCCTTCCATGACAACTTCTATCTTGTCCCAAATCTTCTTTGCTGTATTCAAACCTTTGACTATGTTGAACATTTCATGATCAAGAGATTCCATCAAGGTTTGTCTTACAGAAGTATCATAAGCTATTTGCTCCTTGTCAGCATCCGTAAAGTCCGCTGCCTTTTTAGGCTCAGACCGAGCAGGTATAACCTCCTCTCCTTCCGTACGCTCAGGAATAGCTTTCATTGGAACGAATTTACCCTTTTCAAGGACTTCCAGATACTCAGGGTTGATAGTCTCTAAGTAGAGTCTCATTCTGAAAACCCATTCTTCATAGTGATCTCGGTTGAACATTGGGATCTTGAAAGAATTTTTAGGAGCCATTTCAAATCTGGTCACTAAAAGTTTCTAAGTACCCAAGACTAGGCTATGTAGAATATCTATGTAGAACTTCTGCCAAGTCGAAATTTCTCTAAGTAGAAATTTTGCTCAAGTCGAAATTTCTCTAAGTAGAAATTGTCCAAGTCGAAATTCACCAAGTAGAAATTGTCCAAGTTGAAATTCTATGTAGAAAATCTCAAGTCGAAATTCTATGTAGAACTTTTTGTCCTTAGAATAATTTTCTGCAGATTACTTTAATATTGAATAAACAATATCACCTTTTTGACTTTTTACACTTTACACACCGAAAGCAACTAACTCACTTGCTAGGCACTGAGTATGTCTTGTTACACTTTCGGCCAAGGAATATTTATCAAATCAAAAGTACAAAAACACCTTTTTGACTATCTTATTTGTTTGAAAAAGGAGATCAAAAAGTTGTTGGGTTATCTTCTTTGATAAGAACAGATGATGAACACTCAAGAACACCAAATATCAATTAACCCAGATTAATTCACAAAAATTAATTAAAATACACCCAAGCTAAATAATCACACCTGGAGTATTTAAATAATTTTTCTGGATGAGTTTTCACTAGAAACAAATTAAAGCACACTTTTCGAAAAAATGAAAAGTAGATCTAGAAAATGAAAAGCTCACGATTCTTCTACCAAACACAAGGATCTATGTTTTGTATGTTAAACATCCGCTCTGATACCAATTGTTAGGTCCAAATGTGTTGTAGAGGGGGGGGGGGTGAATACAACTTTTCGATTTTGAGAAGCAATAAATACGATGCAATAAATGAACACACAGATTCAAGGAATATATTTCTTTATATATAACTTGAAAAGGTTGCTACAACATTCATTACAAAGTATAACAGAAGTTCAGAGAGAAGTGAATGATTCTAAGCTCTGTGAATAAACTCTCTCTCTTTTTCTTGTGTTTTTCTCAATATTGCTCACTAACTTAAAAACATTACACAAGTGCTTCTATTTATACTACATGTAATCTATGTCCTGTAGTCTTCAAAGACTAAGATGTACGTGGCCCAATGATGTCCACATAAATCTTGCCTTATCTTGAAAGCTTGGAAATCTGCCAATCAGAAGATGCCATGTGTCATGTTGAAGCTGCACTCTAAGTAGAACTTCTACTTGAGAATTTCTACTTAGCCATCTCGAAATTTCTAAGTCGAACTTCTACTTAGAAATATTCTACTTGGCCATCCAGAACATTTAGTACTTAGAAAATATTCTGGTCTTCAACTTGAAACTTCAATGCTCATCTTGAGCTTGTGATATCTTCATGTCTTCTTTATTCTTCAGCAAGCTCTTGAACATGGATCTTTATTACTGACATAAACTTGCTATCAATGTCCTGACACTTGATGCACTGGTCTGGTTCATAAGTGACTAGTCTTGATAGTGTTTCTGTTTCTTGAATAAATTACCATATTCACTTAGTAACTTGGCTTTCCAATATTTGCTTTCCTTCTTGTTCACTTGAAATCAATTGGTCTTGTTGATACTGATAGTTATGATCTTGATTCTCGATTTCTCAAATCACTGAGGCCTGAACAACTTTAACTTGAACTTCTCTCAATGATTTCTTCTTGGCTTGATCATAGTTAACATGTTCAATTGTATCAATTACCTTGTCTTCATTTAGTGTTGATTTCTTGTGACTTCTTGTTCTTGATTGTCTTCTGGTTAAGTATCTTTTCTTTTAATTGAGTTACATTTGTTATAGTGTTACAAGTTAATACACTCTGCCTTTCAGAAATTTATTAAGTTTTAAAGATATCCGCAGAAATGGATATCATATTGAGACAATGAATGGAGACAACAGAGAGTTTCTTTACATCACAAGCATTGTTCCGGGTAACAAAATTGTTAAAGAAAAATTACCAGCTTTTGCTTCTGGATTATACTATACTAATATCCGAAATGGTTAGGTTAATGCCACAGTAAACCAGAAGTTTACTGACAAAAGTAATTTTATTATTTGGCATGACCGGTTGGGACATCCTGGATCAATCATGATGCGAAAAATAATTGAGAATTCACATGGGCATCAATTGAGAAACCAGAAGATTTTTCAATTTAATGAATTCTCTTGTGCTGCTTGCTCTCAAGGAAAATTAATTATCAAGCCCTCTATAACAAAAGTTGGAATGGAATCTTCTAAATTTTTCGAAAGAATACAGGGTGATATATGTGGGCCCATACACCCTTCATGTGGACCATTTAAATATTTTATGGTATTGATCGATGCATCGACAAGATGGTCACATGTGTGCTTATTATCATCTCGAAATTTGGCATTTGCGAGATTACTTGCGCAAATAATACGATTAAGAGCACAATTTCCGGATTATAATATTGGAACAATCCGGTTAGATAATGCTGGGAGAATTCACATCAAAAGCTTTTAATGAGTTATGTGCATCAATTGGTATACGTGTTGAACATCCTGTAGCCCATGTTCATACACAAAATGGTCTAGCAGAATCATTTATTAAACGACTCCAACTAATTGCTAGACCATTGATTATGAAAACAAATCTTCCTCTTACAGTTTGGGGGCATGTTATTTTACATGCAGCAGCACTTGTACGCATCAGACCTACAAGTTATCATAAATTTTCTCCCTTACAATTGGTCTCTGGAAGAGAACCTGATATTTCTCATCTTAGAACCTTTGGGTGTGCGGTATATGTCCCAATTGCCCCGCCACAACGTACAAAGATGGGTCCCCAAAGGAAATTGGGAATATACGTTGGTTTTGATTCCCCCTCAATAATTAAATATCTAGAACCAATGACAGGCGATCTATTCACTGCAAGGTTTGCAGACTGTCATTTTGATGAAAATATTTTCCCAAAATTAGGGGGAGAAGATAAAATATTCCCAAAATCAGGGGGAGAAAATAAACAGCTGGAAAGAGAAATTTCATAGAATGCATCTTCATTGAATAATTTTGATCCTCGTACAAGTCAGTGTGACTTAGAAGTACAAAAAATAATTCATCTACAAGGTATAGCAAATCAGTTACCTGATGCATTCACCGACATCAATAGAGTAACAAAGTCACATATTCCAGCTGTAAATGCTCCTGCAAAAATACAAGTCCCTGAAGGACAAATCGTCAAGGCAAATGAGTCAAAACCTCGCTTAAAGAGGGGTAGACCAATTGGTTCTAAAGATAAAAATCCTCGGAAAAGAAAAGGAGCAAACACTCAAGATGCCCAAGTAGAGGAAATGAAATCTCCAGAAGAGACTTCAGAAGAGACCCGTGATGTGATAGACGATACTCCTGAAGAGGAACAGGTACCTGAAAATGTTGACATTGAAGAGATCTCAATAAATTATGTTATCACGGGAAAAAGATGGAACCGAAATGATACTGCCCTTGACGACTATTTTACGTATAATGTAGCGCTTGATATAATGATGGATCCCGAAGATCTTGAACCAAAATCCATCGATGAATGTCGACGTAGAAAAGATTGGCCACAATGGAAAGAAGCAATTAAAAAAGAATCGAGCTCACCTAATAAGCATAATGTTTTTAGACCTATAGTCCAAACCCCTGAAGGGACTAAACCAATTGGTTATAAATTGGTATTTTGTAAGAAAAAGAAATGATAAAAATGAAGTTGTAAGATACAAAGCACGTTTGGTTGCTCAAGGTTTTTCACAAAGACCAGGCATTGATTATGAGGAAACTTATTCCCCTGTGATGGATGCTACAACTTTTCGTTATCTTATTAGCCTGTCAGTCATTGAAAAGTTAGAAATGCAATTAATGGATGTCGTGACAGCATATTTGTATGGTTCCCTTGAGAAAGATATATATATGAGGTTCCCTGAAGGATTTCAAATGCCTGAAGCATTTAGATCACATTCTCGCCATCTTTATTCGATTAAATTGCAAAGATCCATATATGGATTAAAACAGTCTGGTCGAATGTGGTATAAAAGATTAAGTGAATATTTATTAAGGGAACAATACAAGAATGACCATATTTGTCCATGTGTTTTTATAAAGAAAACAAGATCTTCATTTGCTATAGTTGCTGTGTATGTTGATGACATAAATATTATTGGAACTCCCGAAGAGCTTCAGAAAACAGTGGATTATCTCAAAGCAGAGTTTGAAATGAAAGATCTTGGGAAAACGAAGATTTGCCTTGGGCTACAAATAGAGCATCTACGAGATGGAGTTTTTGTACATCAGTCAACATATACAGAGAAAGTCTTAAAACGTTTTTACATGGATAAATCACATCCATTTAGTTCTCCAATGGTTGTTCGATCACTAGATAAAGAGAAGGATATTTTTCGACCTAGAGAGAAAAATGAAGAAATTCTTGGTCCTGAAGTACCTTATCTTAGTGCTATCGGTGCATTGATGTATCTTGCTAATAATACAAGGCCCGATATAGCATTTTCAGTGAATTTATTAGCAAGACATAGTTCTGCTCCAACTCAAAGGCATTGGTCTGGAGTAAAACATATCTTTCGATATCTTTGAGGTACAACTGATATGGGCTTATTTTATTCTAACAAATCCATAGCAGTTTTAACTGGCTATGCAGATGCAGGTTATTTATCTGATCCGGATAAAGCTCGATCACAAACAGGTTATTTGTTTACTTATGGAGATACGGCCATCTCATGGTGCTCAGTGAAACAATCCTTGGCTGCTACTTCTTCTAATCACGCAGAAATTCTAGCAATTCATGAAGCTAGCCGAGAATGTGTCTGGTTAAGGTCAATAATTCAGCACATTCGGGAGTCATGTGGCATGTATCATGATAGGACAACCCCAACAGTAATGTTTGAAGATAACAATGCATGCATTCAACAATTAAAGGAAGGCTATATCAAGGGTGACAAAACTAAGCACATATCACCAAAATTTTTCTTCACACATGATCTTCAAGAAAATTGAGAGATTGAAGTTCAACAGATTCGTTCAAGTGAAAATCTTGCAGATCTACTCACAAAGTCATTGTCTCCAACAACTTATGAAAAATTGGTACACAAGATCGGGATGCGTCGGCTCAGAGACCTCAAATAAATTTTTCAAAATCGATGTACTCTTTTTCCTTTACTAGGATTTTTTTCCCAAAGGGTTTTTTCCTAGAAAGGTTTTAACGAGGCACGATTATTGAAAAGTGGACATCCAAGGGGGAGTGTTGTAATATGAATGTCCAAGTATTTTCTATAAGAGGGTCTCTTGACTTTCTAGTTCCTATAACCTATGTCCTTTGGCCTTTTGAATCCTTGTAACTCACTTATAGATAGCCTATATAAAGGCTCCATGGTCTTACTTGTAGACTTAACTCTTTCTCAAATAATATTGATTGTTCTCTTTCTATTGTTCTCCTTCTAATATGTTTTATCTATAATATATTTATAGTATAATAAGTCTATATTTATCCATGGATCTTTTTTACACTACATCCCTATGTTATTATTTTAATTTTAACTATCCATGAATTACCCATATCCTGACCCATTAAGAAGATAGATTATATTACTCCCTCCGTCCCCGATTAGTTGTCCAGTTTGACTTTTCAGTGGTCAAATTGACTAATTTTCGACCGAAGATTAAAATTAATCCGTTTATTATTTTAAAAAACTGAAAATCATATATTAAAATAGATTAGAAGTAGTTTACAATGGTATAATTTTTTTAAAATATTTTTCATTATGTAATATATATAAATTTCAGTCACATTTGAGTGAATTTGACCAACAAAAATAGAAACTGGACAACTAATTAGGGACGCAGGGAGTACTAGTTAATACCAACGTCATGTGATTTTCCGTGTTCCTTTCCCTGCACATTTACTAAATACAGTATACATTTTGTAGACCTCCTACTCCCTCTGTCCCTGTTAGAAGTTTATATTGGCAATTTGTACAGAGACCAAGATAATTTTTAAAAAATGAGTAAAGTTAGATGAAAAGTGAGTAAAGTGGTGGGACCTATCAATATTTAATAATAGATTTAATATAGTGGAGGAAAGTAGTGGGTGTAATAGTGTTTTTTATAATTAAATACTCCCTCTGTCCCAAAATACATGTCCCTTTTCTAAAACAAATTTGTCCCAAATTACATGTCCCTTTTCTCCTTTCAATGCAAATTTAAGTGTAGTTTTACAAAACTATCCCTACATTTATTGTATCAAAAATTTGACTTTTTTAAACTTAACTCTATTCTCATTTTCCAATGTATTAAATAAGGGTATTAGTTGGAAAAATTTATTCAACTAACTTTATCTTAATATGTGTGCTTTTTAGAAAAGGGACATGTAAATTGGGACGGAGGGAGTATGAGATAGTGAGGGAAAGTAGTGGATATAATAGTAGAGGAAACTTACTATTTTTGGTAATGTAAAGAAATGAGAGAGACGGCCCAAAATAATAACTGTAAAGAAATGAGAGGGACAGAGGGAGTACATGTTAGTGCACATGTATTATAGCGTGAATTTCCACCATGATTAATTGCTGATAGACTGAGTACGTTTACCATGCAATATTTTTTAGGGTAACGTTGTCTTGCAGAATTTGGTGAAACTAGCTTTATAACCCGTGCAAGGCACGGATTTGCTAGTAAAATCATGTTAATATGTATTTGTGTTGCTTCCAAATTAAGTGGCATTTGCAATTGTGAATATTTATATAAGTAAATTGAATTTGATTATATGTTCATGACGTATATCAACTATACAACTGAAGATGGATATAATTTTCAATGTGCTAGCCTCGTCAAAGGAGTGTTCAAATGCCTAAGTTACGAGTATATAAGAATTTATAATCACTATAAAAGAAATTACAATCACTACGACAACCCATTTGTGATATCATACCATGCTAATGTTAGAAACAAAGGCAACTCTAATAACCATTTGTAGGCCACCAAATAATGAACAACTCTAAAAACATGCAATAGTTATAAATTCAAGGCATGTACATTAACATTGCCTTAGCTATCACACATGGCTAGCTACAAATATATTCATGAGCTTCCCCTAGTGTAACGCAGATGGAGGAACTTACAAGTCCAATTTACATCATTCATATCTGTAAATATTTAAATCATGGACCTTAACACGTTAAATTTCCTCTTGTTTCATTGTCCAGCCCTATAAAAAAAATCGGCATACAATTTTAGAATGCTTTATGTCAAGGAATCGGTAAAATTCTAAGACGTTTTTAGTGTATCGATCATTGGTTGAGTGTCATTAACCCTGTAATGCAAATTTAAGTGAATACATTGTGAATAGAAAATCTGTTTTAATCTAGTTAATGCCTATATAGAAAAGTCATTTGAGAAAGTAAAAAGTTTACTTTCTGGCAAAAAATAATTGTAAATATATTGGTTTTAAGTGGAAATTTTTTGAAAGTACAAAAAATACCCAAGTTAACTGCCTTGTCCAGGGAATTGCTATATAGTTTTCCACTTGGAGAAGGTATAAAGATGCATGTCTCAACCTTTTTTGCAGTCACAATTCACAAACTTCCTGAATCAAGCTTGGAAAATAAAGCATATGTAGGCTCTATTAATTTGAGGTGAAAAGAAATTCCTAAAGACAAGGTAAAAAATGTTAAAAAATAACATTTTATAAAGCACCAAGAAAATTACTTAGAAATTTCCAGTAGACTATTTTTCATGGTTGCAGAGTATAAAAGCTTCCCTTTTCTCCCCGAAATCTTAGTACAAAAGCTACCCTTCACTCGCATGAAACTTTAACTTTTTCTACCTCTTCCTAATTGAACTATGTAATAAACATTTTAAAGACAAAGTAAGTGTGTGCTATTTCTTCGATCAGTTAAGCATTATAAGATTTCATCTTTTCAACTTTTAGCAGAGATTTAGAAGGTTTATTAAACCCTGCAGATTTCAGTGGCCAAATTTCTAAGAAGGATTTTCCTAACATGGTTACATGATCTAAAAGACATGCTAAAGTTTCAGGATTTATATATTCAATTTTTTCTTGAAAGAAACATGCAAAAGTTGCTGAGTTAAGGAATGAGTGGTTAAAAAGGATTTGTAAAAACAAACACATATAATATAGGCACCTTCATCTACATATTAGCGAAATAAGAAATTGCTTATCTGAAAATCTGGGTAATTTGTGTTAAGATTTTGGTTAAAAGAATAACACATGAAAAGTTTAGCATAAAAGATTTACACAACATATAACCCATAATTAGTTGCATAATGGGACAGGTTTGACGACGCATATACCCTCATTTTTCTTGCACTTTTTAGTATCAAATGTCACATAGTTTTATTTGTATCTGCAGTTGGTGTCTGAGAATGAATATTAGCAGCTAGAGAAAACAATATTGTAAAGTATACTGCACAAATAACCTGATCAGTAGCTAGCCTAATAGCTAAAACTGACCGAGATACTCCAAGGGCCTCATCTGCAACATAATTTACAGCTAGGGGAAAAAATCATGAAATTCTATACATTTAGTGCAACAAAATGTCATGAAAGGACTAACATACAAGTAAAACAAAGTACTATCTAATACTTACAACGTATTAGAAGAAGTCCAACAGAAATGGCTCTTGACGCATTACCAATGCGATTGCTATCTTCCAACCATCTTGATCAAGTCCTTGTATTGGCAAAATCTACACAACTAAAAGATTTCCAATATTTAACACTACTTATTTTGACATTTTATTGTACGATATAGAGCTGTCATAACTTGCAGCTGATGAGAAAGACAAAAGATAAAAGATTACTATGCATTCATGAATCATCACACATGTATTATGCAGATCTCTTTTATTTTCAGGTGTGCTATTATTTAAGAAGTGTTGGTCTGCTGGTATGAGCAAGAACATAACTATCTATACCTAAGAAATCGTTGATCGAAATTTATCGAGAGTCTAGGTGCACATATATAATCATGGCGGTCTACGCATAGTCTAACCTAAATATTTAAATCAAATGTAGTGCTTTAATTTCCATAATCCAGAATAAGAAACGATTAATACTTGTAATTAATATTATAATAGAAGAGGCATGCATACCTAATCAAAATTGAAAACAATATTTTTTGTCTTTGTCATTGAAACAAATGCTTCCACACTTAACGACATCAGATAAACCAACTTTTAAACAATTAACTTGGTTCTATACAAAGAAAAAATATAAGAGTATATACAGATACCAAATTTCATATGTTGCAGATTTGATGTCGCTTACTGTACTCATAAAAAAGATACTAATGTAGATAAATAGCATATTACTAACACATCCAAATACCCATGTAACAATATGCAACTCATTTCCACAAGATCTCTTGCATTGCAGACATCCTGAATTTTTAGGGCCTATATGACTCCCACTAAAACAATGCTTAAAATTGCAAGAATCTACAAAAATGCTTGCTGAGCATTTATCATGAATAGCATTATGGTTTTCTCATTTGATAATCTCTTTACCATACGATACATAGATAATATCTTGACAGCATCACAACAAGCAATATATTGATATAAAAGTAAGAGTAATGATAATCTTGGCATGTCTCCTGTCATTTTATTATCCTATTAAAATGTAATAAAGAAATAGCATTGTAATGGAAGGTCGGTACCTCTTCTTTCTATTCAGCCTTGTCTTTCCAACGTTGATTAGTACGGGTTAAGATTGATCTTTAATGGTAAAGTAAGTAACACCATACATCTGATACAGACCATCATGGGCAGTACCTCCTGGCTGTTGAGCAGGCCCAAGCGGTAATGTACTCTAAACGACAACAATGGAACAACCAGAGGGAAGAGGGAGTGTAGACCTAACACAATTTAATATTTCCATGCGCTTCACTTCCATTAACAGTATATGCTAGGATCTACACATTTTTGCCTAATTAACTTAGTTCCAACGAGCTCCTTATATATTCAGAACATTTCTGCTTGAAAGTGTGCCAGTAGCCATAATAAAATTGAACCTGAAGGATGTGCAGGATGTAGAGCAGCCTCTAATTCATATCACATAGTGCAATGTTATGAAATTAAAGCATAATAGCACATGATAATGAACACTGCATCGAGCAAGGTTTGCGATTTGCATGTTATCAAAATAGTGTGATTTTTCAATAAGAATTGTATTGGTAGCCTAGTGGATATCCCTCTTGGCAAAATGAGGTTTAGAACAAAAAGGTACCTATATAAAATAAAGTACCTTATCAGTCCATGTCGTCTTCATATCCCAATTTTAAGGTAAGTGTTAATTAATTTTTTGCAAATGTTACATGTACATAACTAAAACGGTGGCAATCCTTCAAAAAAAAAATCAAAAACAATTGCAACAGAAAGTTGTACTGAGGGAACTTGGCCGTTGTTACTGAAATTCAAATTCCGTGCATGATCAAACCCAGTTTGAACAAAGATACGAGGCAACAACCACAACCTGATTAACAAAAATAAATGGCTAAATAGAAGTTATGAGCATCAACCGAAAAAAAACAAAGAATCACCATTAAAATTAAACCAGTAGATCAAGTAAAATAGAGTACCTACCATTTTTTTCCCTTTCATCTTCTCCTCTCTATCATGTCCAGTTAGTTATCACAAATAGAGTGTGGGTTACAAGATGAAGGCCCACAAACGAAATGACGGGCCTGTTAAGCACAATTGCCATTGTTTTAATACAAATATTTATATATATAATATCATCGGGATTAAGGGTTATACCAAAGGATTAAAAAGGTTGCACACCAATTCGAAACAGTCGGCAACCATTGTAATCAAGCAATCACTTTTTCCTTTTCAATTTAATTGGGAAATGGACGTGAGAAGCAGCAATAGAAATGGATTCTAGGTTTGCTGGGGCATTGCTAAACGTATGTGTAAAATAACATATAGGCAATTTAACTGGACTGACTTGGCTGCTGAGTTGGAGTGACATGGCGTGATGAGGTGGAATAAAATGTTTCACAAACATGTATGTTGTAGTATTAGATATATAATAGATTGCTCATATTAGCACGTCAATTATAATTTTATAATAAAATGGGGATAAGGGCACCGAAGGCCTCAGTGACATACCTATACAACTTAGTGAACACCACAACTAGACCATATAAATGAAGCAATAGCATCAATACAAACAAGTCAAGAAGTCCAAAGAGTAAAGATATTACGTCTACATAGCTTACTATATAGTTAGAGATTTGATCAGTAATTAAGAAAAGATCAAGGAAATGTAATAAACAATACCAGGCGCTTACTCCAAGAGCACCATGGAGCAAAGAAATTTACAACCAAAATTGGATACCTGCAGAAGATTACAGATAAGTTGAAGCAATAACATAAGGCCACTGCAAATTTATTGAAGAACAATCGATCCAGGCTTCAAAATAAACTTATTTTTACTTACAGATGATAGGCTCTATCAAAATTACGTGTGTTAGACGGTGGCTCACCATTGCACAAGTCAAATGGCTGTGGTGGGCTACAAATATAATTGCTTGGACTTGGTAAAGGATGGCAGGAAGAAAAAGAATGGCAGGAAGAAAAATAACAATGTGTGGCTTCACATTTTCATATTTGCTGTTCACACTACATCCGGGTACTATAAATACCCATACTTGGTGATCAATTAAATGCACCAAAACATAAACAACACACCTCAAATACACCACAACCTCTCTCTCTTATATTTCCTCTCATTCATCCTCTCTTTCTATATTTCGGGTATAATTATTTAACCCGTAGAGAGTTGTTAACTTGGGCTATTCTTTGTCAGCCTTAAAAGGAAATATTCTTGTACTCCCATTTTATTATAGTGGATATTTTTGGCTCTCTCGCCGGTGGTTTTTTACCTCTATTTAAAGAGGGTTTTTCCACCTAAAAATCCAGGTGTTATTTTTACAGTCTTTATATTTTTCTCTTCAAATCTTTGGTTGAATTATATCGCTTCCGCACTCTAAATCCTAACAAATTGGCATCAGAGCCATTATATTTTTCAACTAAGATTTTTACTATGTCGGCAAAATTCGATATTGAGAAATTTGACGGTAAAATTAGTTTCGCTATATGGCGCATCCAAATGCAAGCCGTTTTAATCCAAAATGGTTTAAAGAAAGCTCTGGATGGTAAATCAAAGAAGCCGGCCACTATGACAGATGATCAGTGGGTTGAAATTGATGAGAAGGCGTTATCCGTGATCCAGCTTTGTTTATCACGAGAAGTATTGCGTGAGGTCATTAAAGAAAAGTCCGCCGAAAGCATGTGGACTAAATTGGAGTCTCTCTACATGACCAAGAGCCTTGCTAACAAATTGCGGCTTAAGGAGCGTCTCTTCACACTCCGTATGTCAGAAGGTACTCATATTCAAACTCATTTAAATGAGTTTAATTCAATTACTGTTGATTTAGAAAACCTAGATGTCACTATTGATGATGAAGATAAAGCCATTTTACTTATTGTCTCACTACCACCCTCATATAAACACTTCAAAGAAATTATGCTATATGGAAATCGTGTTAGCTTGTCTTTTGAAGATGTCAAGTCACATTTACCGTCAAAAGAAAAATTTGATACCGAAATTCATTCTGAAAATTCGGGTGAAGGCTTGGTTATTAGAGGAAGAAATGCTGAAATTGGTAGTAACAGTAAGAATAGGCCCAGATCAAAATCTAGAGGAAGAAACTCTAAGTTTTGTCGTTATTGCAAGAAGAAAGGACACGAAGTCTCTGAATGCTTTAAATTAAAAAATAAGCAAGATAAAGAAGATAAGGGTAAAGTTAAATAACCCGATCACCATGCTGAAGCTAGTGTCGTTGAGTCCGGTTCTGATAGGGAGTTATTAATAGCGGCTGACGTAGAACAAAGGTCTAGAAATGAGTGGATAATTGATTTTGGCTGTACATTTCACATGTCACCTAATAGAAATTGGTTTGCTACCTATGAGCCAATTGATGGTGGTCTTGTTTTGATGGGTAACGATGCTCAATGCAAAGTTATCGGTTTAGGTACAGTCCAAATTAAAACTCATGTTGGTATTACTAGAACTTTGACCGGTGTCAGACACGTCCCCGACTTAAAAAGGAATCTCATCTCCTTAGGCACCCTTGAATCACTAGGGTGTAAGTATTCAGCTGAAGGTGGAGTTCTAAAAGTGTCCAAAGGTGCTCTTGTATTACTAAAGGCAAATAGATCTGGTAGTTTGTATACGCTGCATGGTTCAACTATTTCAGGTTCTGTAGATGTTATCTCATCCACTGATGATACAAATTTGTGGCATATGCGTTTGGGCCACATGAGTGAAAAGGGAATGCAGGTCCTCAACAAGGAAGGAAAACTCGGAAGCCATTGTACCGGCAAGGTTGATTTCTGCGAAAACTGTATTTTTGGTAAGTAGAAAAAGGTTAGTTTTTCAAAAGGCGTTCATAGAACTAAAGGTACATTGGATTATATCCATTCGGATCTTTGGGGTCCTTCACGAGTTCCTTCTAAAGGAAGATGTCATTATATGCTGACCATTATTGATGATTTCTCAAGAAAGCTCTGGGTTTATTTTCTAAAACACAAAAATGATGCATTTTCAACTTTCAAGGATTGGAAAACCTTGATTGAAAACCAGACTAGTAGGAAGGTGAAAAGATTGAGAACTGACAATGGTCTTGAATTCTGTTATACTGAATTTAACGTTTTCTGCAAAAAGGAAGGTATTGCCAGACACCACACCATTCCAAGGACCCCGCAACAAAATGGAGTTGCAGAACGTATGAACAGAATTATATTGGAGAAAGTTCATTGTTTACTCTCTCATTCTGGCTTGGGAAAAGAGTTTTGGGCAGAAGCGGCATCCGCGGCATGTTATTTGATAAACCGCTCCCCAAACAGTTCACTTGACGGCAATATTCTAGAAGAAGTTTGGTCAGGTAAACCTGTTGATTATTCTAACCTTAGAATATTTGGTTGTCATGTTTATTCCCATGTGAACGAGGGAAAATTGGAACCTCGTGCGAAAAAATGCATTTTCTTAGGTTATGGTTTAGGGGTCAAAGGTTATCGGTTGTATGACCCCGAGTCTAAAAAGGTTTTTCATAGCCGAAATGTTACATTTAATGAAAATTATGCTATCTTCTGGAAAAGATGTTGTTGCTTCCCCTACAGGTACAAATGATATAGACAGTACCGGAGAGAAGGTGGAGTTCGAAGTCAAAACTTCAGATGAAGAGGAAAATGTCCTAACTTCCTCCACTCCACAAAATTCCAACGATCAAACTATTGTTGCTGACCACAGAAGTCCACAACGTCAACCAAAAAGGCGAGGTTTACCACAACCATGGTCTATGGCTCAAAATCTTCCTGAACAGAGACCAAAAAGGACGACTCAAAGATACGTTGACCAAAGTGCCAACATTGCTTTTGCTTTAGCTTTTGCGCAAGAGATTGATGATTCTAATGAGCCCAGAAGTTACTCTGAGGCTATCTCTAGTACCGACTCATCAAGATGGGTTACAGCTATGCAAGAAGAGATTGAGAGTCTTCATAAAAATGATACTTGGGATCTGGTCAAGTTACCTGAAGGTAAGAGAGCCATCAGTTGTAAGTAGATCTTTAAGAAGAAAGAAGGCATCCCTGGCATTGAAAGTGCAAGACACAAAGCAAGGTTTGTTGTCAGAGGATTTGATCAACATGAAGGCATTGACTTCAATGAGGTATTCTCTCCTGTTGTCCGACATACCTCTATTCGTACATTGCTTGCTCTGGTTGCGTTGCATGATTTGGAGTTGGAACAATTAGATGTGAAAACTGCATTTCTTCATGGAAATCTCGAAGAAGAAATTTATATTCATCAACCTGAGGGGTTTATAGTTCCGGGAAAAGAAGACTGTGTATGCCGGTTGAAGAAGTCTCTTTATGGTCTGAAGCAGTCTCCTAGACAAAGGTATAAAAGGTTTGATTCCTTCATGATTGAACACGTCTACTCTAGAAGTAGTTATGATAATTGTGTTTATTTTCAGAAGACATCAGATGGGTCTTTCGTGTACTTGTTGCTTTATGTCGATGACATGTTAATTGCTGCTCGAGATAAATCTCTCGTTAACAAGCTAAAAGCCCAGTTGAGTAGTGAATTTGATATGAAGGACTTAGGTTCCGCCAAGAAGATTCTTGGAATGGAGATTAGTAGAGATCGTCAGGCAGGTAAGCTTCTGTTGTCACAGAAGAATTATGTTTTGAAGATGATCGACAGGTTCAACATGAAAGATTGTAAACCTGTTAATACTCCACTTGCTGCTCATTTCAAATTATCATCAGAACAGTGACCACAATCCGAAGAAGGTAAAAGTCGCATGTCACAAGTTCCTTATTCTAATGCCATTGGAAGTTTAATGTATGCCATGGTGTGTACCCCGCCTGATTTGGCCTATGCTGTTAGTATGGTTAGCAGATTCATGCACAATCCAGGAAAACAACATTGGGAAGCAGTGAAATGGATTCTTCGTTATTTGAAGGGTTCATCTGATATTGGTTTGGTATTTGATAGACACAGAGCTGATCCCGGAGGCGTAGTTGGATATGTTGATGCTGACTATGGTGGTGACTTAGATCGGAGAAGATCTCTTTCTGCTTATATATTTACCTTGTGCGGTTCTGCAATCAGTTGGTATTCTTCATTACAAGCCATTGCGGCATTATCAACCACTGAAGCAGAATACATTGCTGCTACTGAAGGTATGAAAGAGGCTATATGGCTCCGAGGCTTGGTAAGCGAACTTGGTATACAACAAGATATTCTGGTGGTATTCAGTGATAGTCAGAGTGCTGTCCATTTAACCAAGAACAACAAATATCATTCCAAAACCAAGCATATTGATATAAGGCATCATTTTATCCGAGATACTGTTGCTGCAGGAAATCTTACAGTCGAGAAGGTTCATACAGCCGATAATCCTGCAGACATGTTAACCAAGCCACTTCCATCAGCTAAGTTTGATCATTGTCTTAACTTAGCTGGTATCATCCACACCTAATCAAGGTGTTCATGGCGAGAAGAGCGTTTTGCTGAATGGTGAGTCAAGGTGGAGATTTGTTGGACGGTGGCTCACCATTGCACAAGTCAAATGGCTGTGGTGGGCTACAAATATAATTGCTTGGACTTGGTAAAGGATGGCAGGAAGAAAAAGAATGGCACGAAGAAAAATAACAATGTGTGGCTTCACATTTTCACATTTGCTGTTCACACTACATCCGGGTACTATAAATACCCATGCTTGGTGATCAATTAAATGCACCACAACATAAACAACACACCTCAAATACACCACAACCTCTCTCTCTTATATTTCCTCTCATTCATCCTCTCTTTCTATATTTCGGGTATTATTTGACCCGTAAAGAGTTGGTAACTTGGACTATTCTTTGTCAGCCTTAAAAGGAAATATTCTTGTACTCCCATTTTATTATAGTGGATATTTTTGGCTCTCTCGCCGGTGGTTTTTTACCTCTATTCAAAGAGGGTTTTTCCACCTAAAAATCCAGATGTCATTTTTACAGTCTTTATATTTTTCTCTTCAAATCTTTGGTTGAATTATATCGCTTCCGCACTCTAAATCCTAACAACGTGCATTCAGTGAAATAGCACCTTCAGTGTATTCTGCATCAATTTCAGCATCATGCTTAATTACTCTCAGGTACGGTCCAGGTTCAAATCCAGAACGCGTGCGTTGGAGATTTTGATCTATTCCATGCTTGCGAATTTCCTTGGTTATGTTCAACCTGTTCTGCAAAATGAGGATGCAAAGCCTGACCAATAAGTTTCATTTTGCAAAATCAAGTGCATCTCAAGGATGAAAGATCCTTACTCATATATGAAGCTATATCATTACAACTGACTAAATCCGAACAGAAAAAAAAAAAAATAAGACTGACTTACTGTTCCCAAGACATCATTCACGTCGACAGATGCAAATTCACAAGACAGTGCTGGAAAACTACCACAAATTATCAGAAGATGTTTATTAGCAAAATTACCAAGTCACAAAATACAAAAATACAGTACAAGACTGGTACTTACTACATGAAAGAACAAAATAGGTTGCATAGCTTGGGAAAAAGCTATAAAGTAATCTATAGGAAATAATAACATAAAGCAGTTACTGATCATAAAAAACAGTTTCATGTAAGACAATGTCAAGAAAATGGATGAAATAAGGAGAGTATTAATCTCCTCAACGAACCATATTTGTTCAATGACATCTCCATTTTGAAATAATATTGATATCCTCTTGTACATCTCACCATCATCAATTTTGTAGACCCAAAGACGAAATATGTTTCCAAAATTCGGACACAACATTGCTGATCTACGTACATAATACAACATATAACATCATTTTGTTGAGGAAATCCATAAGTATACTGGCAACTAACTTGCTAAAAGTACAACTTCCGTTGGTTAATTGTTTAGACCAACTAACGGAGTGTTGAGGTCGAGAGGATTCACTGTGATGGCGTCAATTCTAGATTTATAACTGCTAGGGCTTTCAGGAGCTCAGAAAGTGTGTGCTCCAGTTGAAGTGATGACTGAAATTCCGGATTATACTTTTCTGTTCCATGTAGGCTTACATGGACTGATCTGGCTAATATTTGATAATGGAACAGAGTTGCAGACTTGCTTCGAAGAATTTAGTGTGAACGTAACCAAATCGGATGATATATTCATGGTGAATGAAGTTGCGGTTAAGTTTCCTGATATGCATAGCAATGATTGGCTTGCTGTGCATGGCATTTATCAGACTCTTCCGCTGCATAAAATTTTAGATGAGGAAGGTTACAAAAGCTTAAACATAATCAGAATTCTTTGATTGCTCCGGCTCATGTAAATTTTCGAGCTTGTAATTACTTGCAGCATAAAGCTAATTTAGTTGTGTAAGACTTATAATGGTACATAAAATTGCATTGCATTACAAGACCAACATATAAATGATTGGTTTCTCGTTCTCAATTTTCATCGAATATGAAAATCCTGCTAATTGTACGGCACATATTGTAGCTTCGATAGAAGCTGGTGATCAACAAATCATCTTGAAAAAGATTAAGTAACAACTAACAGGTATCTGAAAACCTCATCTTGAAAAAGATTAAGTAACAACTAACAGGTATCTGAAAACTATGTTAACCAATCAACTGAGTGTTCCGTAGATTGTCAAGCTTCTGGCTCAAAGCCAGGACAGTACCCTTTCTCCCGTTATTAAGAAGATAACCTTTCAGATTGCTAAACATATGCACGGGAGGCCTAATACCCATATCCATCATTTCTTCAAAATATTTACAGGCATCGTCCAACTTATTTTCATGGCACAGACTGTTAATTAGAGTCGAATACATATGCATTCCAGGAAGCACACTATTTGCTTTCATCTGATCCCAAATCGACATTGCCATATCCAATCGTCCCTCATTACAAAACATCCTCATGATAATCTCATATGTACTCAGTACCGGCTTACAGAGTGTCTCATTACTCATTTTCTGAAAAATATCGTAAGCCTCTTCTACCCTCCGCGCCTTAACTAGATGATGAAGAATGATATCATAAGTTCGAGAATTAGGACCAATCCCAAATTTCCTCATCTCGTCAACCATCCTATACGCATCATACATTTGCATAGACCAACAAAAAGCCCCCACAACAGCATTATAAGTAGGCGCTTCTGGCGCCAAACCACTATCTTTCGACTCTTCAAAAAACTCAAGAGCCTCAACCAACCGCTTCTCATTACCCAATCCATTAATCAAAGTACAATACACATGAGGCGTACCCTTAACGCCATTTCTTTCCATTTCACGAAACAATTCAATCGCTCCATCATTCTTTTTCGCCTTACAATACGCATGAATTACAATCCCATAAGTCACAACATCAGGCTTAAGTCCATCACTCTTCATCTCCCTAAAAACCTCATTCAATCTCAACAAATTCTGCTCTTTCCCCCACCCTTCTAACAAAACCGTATACGTCTTAACATCCGCCTCAATCGTTCTCTTCTTCCACTTATCAAACAACTCATGTGCTTTTTCGACATTACCAGACTTACACAAACAATCAAGCAACCTATTATAATCACTCAATTCTGCCTTAAACCCAAATCTTTCCATCCTCTCAAATGCCTCAACACTTTCTTTAACCTTCTTAGCTCTCGAATATCGTCTCGAAATCATCAAGAATGTATCTTTACTCAAAACCCCTTTTGTTTTCATCTCATTAACAAGTACCCAAATCATCTTAAACTGCCTAATTCTCCCTAAAGATTCAATCAAACAATTATAAGTCTCTGTTGTATGTTTATACCCACTTATCTTTTCAGCCCATTTAAAGAAATTCAAAGCTAATAAACCTGCATTGTTAAGTTTCTTTAAGACCTCAAGAACTAATAAAGGAGATATCTTTATATTAGCAGAGTCTAAGGCACTGTTAAAGTTTGAATCTTTATTGTTTTGATGATGGTTCATAACTATTTTGATGATTTTCTCTGATTCTTGAGAGATTTTGGGGCTTTTTTTATCTGGGTTTTGGTTGTTGATATCAGTGAGTGGTTGGGTTTTTACTGAATTGTCATGGATTGTTGTGTAATTTCTTGAGATTTTTTGGGTATGAAACAGGGTGTTTTTGGGGTTTTGAATGAAAAGATTTGATTTTTGGAGGGTGCTTGTACCACGAAGGAGTAAGTGAGAAAAACCCATTTTTGAAGATTTGTGATGACTATTGAGTATTGAAGTTTAACCAGTTTATGTATCTGGGCCCTGGGGAGCTGGTGTATAAAACCTTTTTTACCCTAAGGCACCTCTCCTAAGGTTGTAATATAATTGTACTTATAAAATAAAGGGTCTCGTAGGGGCATTTTTGTAAATGTAATTTTTTTTTAGTAAGTTACACAAATACCCTTAATTTTATATGGAGATTATTTTAACCTCAGATAGTACCCTGAGGGTGACCTCAGGCCCATGAAACTCTTTACCCTAATTCCATTTTAGATTTTAAAAATACTAGCTTATAGTCCGTGTAAAGCACGTGTTACTTTTAATTTTTTTTAAAATTTATTTATAGTTTAATATATATAATATTATAAACATTATTTTTAGTTTAGTATTAAATCTAAATTAATATGTTGTTGGTGGGATTCGAACCTTCAACCTTTCTATATAACATAATCTAATATTAATTTTATATTAAAATGTTGTTGGCGGAATTCGAATCTTAGATCTCCAATTGTTAGTATTGTTGTATCTAACGGTCATGATCTATTTGAATTGAAAATCTAACGGTTGTGAGTGGGGGATAACTAAAAATAGGGGATAACCAAACTACAAATTATACCCTTTTTGCTTATTATAATATAGTATAGACAGTATAGATTCAGAATAATTAATAAGTCGTATAAAACAAACCTAAATCCTAAAATCTAACCAAGGACATTGAAAAAGGACATTTATTACTTGGAAAATTGAATTGATGTTGTAAAAAAACATTGAAAAACTAAAAAACAATTGAATAGCTAAAGTCAATGTTGAAAAGATGAGAATTATTTAATGTTTAACCATAGCCCTTAGGGCTATTGTTAGCATTTCCCCTTAAAAAAATACCAACCAAATTTGCTTTTGCAAACGCAAGTAGCAATGGCGCCAACACTGAAAACGCATTTGTAAGATTCATTTTATCAGAATAACGCATTTTGTAAATGTGTTTTGGCACCGAAATGCATGTTTTAAATGCATTTTCCACTTGTAACGTAGTTGCATCTAGTTTGCAGATGCGTTACATCCTAATACAGTTCATAGATGCATAAACTTTGTGCCAAGGACCAGGTTTTCAATAAGTGTTATTTTGGACATTTCTTGTTAAAATTGTACCAAAATGGACCAAAATCCTTTTATACTTGATAAATTTTATGGACAATAATTTGTTTGGACTCTGAAGTTTTTATTTATTTTTTGGACAATAATTTATTTGAACTCGAAACTTTTTAAATCCAATTAAGCAAAAGTTATCGAGTTTGAGATGAGGAACTTGGGTGTTTTATGCCTTTTTTGTCTTCGATTAAGTAATCGATTTTTCCTTATCGAAACTTTTAAGTTCAAACTATGTCATCTAACGGAGCCGAGAACAACAAGCTTGTAGAACCAAATTTATGATGAACTCATCATCTTAACAAACCTAATCCAGTAGAGTTTATTGAGTTCAAACTCGAAACTCTATCATATCTTGAAACTCTTATGAAACAGCCTAGGGTCATTGTCGAAAGTCAAGGCGTGCACAAAGTAGTGACAATTACATAGATGTATCAAAACTGTCCAAAAGTATTTTAGGGTTTGAATTTTACTTCCCCTCTATACTTAAAATATATCAAAAATATCCGAAAAATGAACTCGATCATCAGTCATCAAACAATGATTCAAGAATGACAGTACAAGGCTCTAAAACAAAATCATGCTTGTACAAGTACAACCTTTTTCATTAACTGGACTGACGTGAGAAAGGCTCAATTTGAAAAAAAAAAGGATTTGATAACAGAGAACAAAATTAAAAAATGATATGGCACCTCCACATTACAACACTACAGTGGAGAACACAGATGTAACTTGAGTATACAACATTGTAGAGTACGAAAGGGAGATTCTTCTTATCAACTGATGGATTTTGGTGAAGGCCTGACGACATACATCTGATCTATGGTCATCTTGGCCTATGATACTCCGACTCGGCAGTTCCGGCGGCCGTACCGGTGTCGACACGACACGACCCGGGACGCGACGCGGGATACGTGCCGGATTCGTGTGCGTGAAATCGGATTCGTCGTTGCCGTCATCGGGAAAATTTTGAAGCTCGCCGGAAGAAGAAGTAAGTACACGGGAAGAAGGAGAAGAAGAATAGAGCAAAAGAAAGTACACAGCAAAAGCAAAAAGGAGAAGAAGAATAGAGAAAAAGAAAAAGAAAGACCCACTTGTATACAAATGTATCTGGACTGTGCTTTGTCCACATTCACTTTTTTTTGTTTAATAATTTGTTGACCCACTTGTACCTTTTTTTTAATTATTATGTGTTTATCATGATGCAGATTGCAGTATGTCTTGAACATTTGAAATAGGATTCTGGATTAATATTTATTCCATAGTAAATTTACAAAGACCGTTTAATTTATTAATATTAATATTAATATTTATTTATATTAATATTAATATTAATATTTATTTAAAGTATTTGCCGTGTCCCCGTACCCGTGTCCAAATTTTGGACGGTGTCCCCGTGTCCTAAAATTTCAGAATTTTCGAACCCGACACTCGGATCCGTGTCGTGTCCGACACTCCGTACCCGAGTCCGAGTGACTTAGATCTTGGCTTACTAGTTCAAGATATGAACAACGAGGAGCTCGGTTTCAGTAAGAACTCCCTTTAAAGAATGTGAGTGAAGACCATAAAATGCACCCTAATCATGTAATTCTAACTGGTGACAACAAACAGCAGCTTCCAAAAGTCTTTGTTTAGTTACTGTAATAGCATGCACTGATTGGATTGTGATTTCCAGTCATCAAGTAGGTTGCTCATAGACTCTTTGAACTTCTTAGCATGTTTGCCTGGCTTCAAACTATTGACATCACCCCATTGCAAACATGGATCGATTAACCAGCTTCTACGACCTGTGCACCATGCCCCTGGGGTAGCTGTGTTACGTTCACGTTTAAGGATCTTCTCGTCAATCATGTCCAGTACCGCCTCATCTTTTGCAAATTGTCTTGCAAAAGCAGCCCCACTTTGAACCATCTGCTTATAATATGAGACATTCAAGAAGACAGGTTCCATCTTAGGGGGATTGTCCCACACCATATATCTTAGGTCATTATTAACAGTTGTGTTCCTAAATTCCGGTGAATTGCAGATGACAGAATGGAAATACACTTCTTGGGACAAAACTATGTTGGAACTAAACATCAAAAGGGTTCGAGGAAGGTTATCCCAGCCAAGAACACAATATTCCAAAAATGACCTGCTCAAGGTGACCCATGGAGAACCTACAAAATCAAGAACCAATTAGCAAAATTGTACAAAGCTCTCCAAAATTCATGTCATTAGTCCATTAATGAGAATTTTGATTCCAGAAAATACAAAGAAGAGGGTTTGCCTGTAAAAACTTTGAAAGCATCAGGCATTTTCCGTTTTTCAGTCGCATGAAAGATCTGACCTCTCCTACCTAGATACAAACCTGGATCAACCACAATTGGCAGGACCCTTTGACCCCTGCAACAATGTCCCAGTAAATCAGCATCTTCTAAACGCATGTACCATATAGTATTCTGAATATAAGTGAACTTGAACGAGGTTGCCTACTTTTTCCATCCAAGATCACTGGTATGATCAACGAAATTGAGATCTCTTCTTACAGAGGAAAATACATGTGACAAGTCTGAAGAGAAAACAAAGACAGTCATAAGTTTCCAGCCCAAACACATAGTGGTTTACGTAGCTTGAAACTGCAATGAATTTCTTTGGCTAAGCCATTTTTCCATATATATAATAATAACTATTGCATCATGAATCACCAAAAGGTGGTCGAACACGAAGTACAAGATATGCACAAGCAGACATAAATATCTGTCAAAGCAACAAGCAATGCGGAAACTAAAAGAAATTGTGATAAACACCAAACATCCTGTCACAAAGATAACATATGCCGAGGAAAACTCTTCAATTTTGAAGAAAATTGTTTATAACAACTCATTATTTCCTCATCCCCAACAACCCATTTTAAACGCACCAAAGATATTTTGTGAGGATCGAGACAACTTTTGCTAATCCTTTGCAAAAGGACCAGTATTTTACAAAAGCTAAATTTATAAAAATAATTTATCATAAACAACTTGATTAGGTGAACATACTCCTTCCTATAAAATTAGAAAACAAACAATAAAAAAGGATTTAAAATAATAATTTTCATACAAGATATCCACACTTAGTTTCCAGCAATAGTATCAGCATGAAAAGATGCAGTTGTCAATGGGGGTGATATATTAAGAGAGAAGGTTTACATATTGCAACATGTTTTGCAATAAGTGATTTGGTAACAAGTATTCCCCAAGCTCTATAGCATTTCCTATCCCTAATAAGAACCCAGTATGAATTAAAACTAAGCTAGGTACTTCTATAAGCATTTTTAGAGCTAAACTACAGATGCAGAACTTGCATAACTAGTTAACCACCAAGCTCGAGTAGTAATGGACTTCTTTATAAGTGTCCTAGCTACACTAGTCAAATTCTCTGCCGATTTACACCATGTGAAACCAATCATAAAAGGGTCCAAATTTGTATCCTCTTCATAAACACACATTTACTTTTTCCCAAATCAAAACATAAACACAACTAAAATACTAAATACATCACATACCAAAAATGATCCAATATTTAAATTTAGTACAACAAACACAACAAATGCACTCATCCAATATATGGAGTATAAAACATGAAGTCACATCCAAGTTCCAACAACTAAACTAATCATCACACTACAAAAATACGAAAATGCACAATTCAAAAATCAAATTTAACGAATCAAATAGATAATTAGTAAACAAACATACCAAAATGATCCAATCCTTACATTAGTACAACCACCATAACAAATGATCACATCTAGCATCGAGTTAGCAACAATCAAGTAAACCATAATTCACAGTGATCACAATCCAAACATCGAAAACTTAACATAAAACATAAATTCACATCAATCTAACCACTAAAATCATAATCACACCCTAACATGAGCAACAAGCAAGTAAACCAAGACACGAAAACGCACAATTCCAACATCGAATTCAACCAATAAACTCGATAAATTAGCAAAACATCATACCATCTTGAGTAACCAAAGGATAATCCAAAGCAGTCAAATGCACAAACCAATCCCACCCTTTATCCACCTTCAACAAAATCGAAGCCCCTCTTAAAACAGCAGCTAAACTCGAAGAACCCATATACGTAGTTTTATCGGGTTTTCCCACAAGATCAACATTTCGAAAAGCTCTAATTACACTAACAGAATTCACTAAAGATCCCAACTTTCTCCTCTCCTCATCAGACCCATCTGTCCCAATGTGCAATAAATACCTATTTCTTGGATGATAAACAGCAAGAAGCAATCTGAAGAGTTTTTCAGAGTCGCCGGAGCTGCCGGAAATGTAATAAGCAAAGGCTGGTGGGTAATTGAGGCCTCGCCGGAGATTCTCCGGAGAAGGGGTTGATGGGGTTGTTGAGAAAGTGGAGAGGAGGAGCATGAGAGAGAGAAGGGCGGTGAGTATAAGTGTGAAAAGCCATTTTTTGTCAGTGGGCATGGTGGTGAGTAGAAATATAGATACAGAGTGTTTGTGTGTATAGGTGGAGTTTGTGTATGTGGAGGTGGAGATTCAGGTGGGAAATTGGAGAGTGTTGATTGGGTGGGAAATGGGTCAATTTGTTTGAGCGATGTTGGTGATCTTGTGTAGATTTTCTTGATTTTGTAAATTGTAAGTATATACCTTGCTTGTTTGATTGTGGGTTGATTTGATTGAATGTGACTTTGATTATAATAAAAATATTTTATTTAATTCGTCTTTCTCATTTCTTTATGAATGAGTTGCATAGAAATTAAAAAATGGGAGGAATGGAAGGATAATAACTTTTCATAAAAATTCTTATTTTTTGGTTAATTTTCTTTAAAATCGCATTCACAGTTGTCAGTTGAACAGGATTCCATCTGATTGAATTGAAAAAAATTATTTATTAATCGAAATAACTAAATTTATACTCTTTTAATTCTTGGCAGTTATCAATTCCAGTAATATTGTTTTGTCTAGTGGATGGATCAGTCACCTGGACAAGCCTAGAACTTATTGGTACTGCATTATATGTGACCTGCCCTCATGTCCAGGATGGTGAAATGTTGCTAGATAGTAAAATTTGCCCTCTAAAAAAGAGCAACTGTGTCAGCAGCATGACTTGCCTGGCATCGTTTTGTGCTGGATCATAATGTGTTTTACTTAATAATCTGATTCATTTTTGGAGCCAACTTTGAATCGATGACAAGTGACAATTAATTTTAATTATCATCTAGTACCGTTAAAATCATCTGCCACAACTGTCTAAATTCTAAAATAAGATTATGCATGCCTATTGTTATGCCATAATTTGGCATGTCTAATTGGCATGTCTAATAATCTCCTAAATTTCTAATATTTACTAATTATTAATTCAGATTAATAATTATTACTTAACCGCTAAGTTTTATCCTCTTCCTGAAATGAGGAAAGAATCAATCTTAATCAATCAATAACGGAAAGTATCTCCAAATGATATTCTTCAAATCAGGAAGATATCACAACGATAAGTTTAAATCAGATAAAATCAGTAATTACCCAGATTAACGAAGTTTATCCCTAAAGTCTCTAAGGGATAGACACAAATCAATTTCACAGAACTATGTGGGCTTGATCCTATAATAGGTACGTAGGCATCTTGGTATATGGGATCCGATACCCGAGACAAATCGAGAAACCTGCCAAGTCCAGCCCCCTCTTTTTTCATAAACCCTAATTCCCTAAAACAGCCACATGATCATAATTTCGCTCTATTATTCCAGCAAACCTCTGATTTCGTGTTGTTACGAAATTCCTCCAACAACATTTGGCGCTAGAAGGAGGGGTTTAATTATTCGAGGAGGACGAATAATTCATAATTGGTGTTGGAACACAATCAAAATGATTCTGATAGGATGGCGGTGGAGGGATCAATAAATACAAAAGACATGACGTCGACAGTTTTAAAGCAAAAACTGTAATGTGACGACGGCATCTATAGTGGCGGTTAGTGGATACATAAAAAATGGTTACCGCACACATCAACGAATGAAGGATTAAAAAAAGACATGTAGATTGGCTTCGTGGGACCAGCAGTGACGAGGAGTAAACAAAAACAAAAGAATGGAGGAACAAGAAGAAGCAGAGGCAAGAAGAAGAAAAAAAAAGTTGAATCAACACACGCGCATCAACAAGGAAAAAACTGGAAGCTTAAAAAAAAAAACTAACGACAGTTACAAGGACGCAATTGGACGAGCAAAAGAAACAAAAAAAAAACATGGCAATTGGCAAAGGTGGAGAGGACTCGCGTGAAGAAGGCAAAAGTGAAGTTAATAAAATCAAAATAGAAGGCACGGCGGGACCACCAAATGAAAGAAAGGAAAATGGAGCAGCAGAGGTCCGAAAAAAGAAAATAGAAAAGAAAAAGCTTGTTCGTGGAACCAAAAAACACAATAAAAAAAAAAAAAGAATTGGAGGCCACGCGGCAACGGAGGCCAACAATAGCAAAAATCCGAAGCACTCGGAAATCAAACTCGGTCTGAAACAAAAAATAAAAGATATGTTTCTCTTTTCTTTTTTAAATTAATTTTCTGCAATTAATAATTATTATGCCATGCATGCGTGTTATTTTAAATATTTTTCTAGGAAAATATTTATTATTTAAAATTCGTGCGAGCTATCTATTTTTATGCTTGTAAAATTATTGCGATTTAGAAAAAATCGTACGAGATTTTTATGTTGAGGAATTGTGAATATTTATTTATGCCGATTGATTGTGAATTTATTTTACAATCCCGTACGAGCTGCATTATTCTCAAGAAAAATTACATATGCGAAACACATAATTTTGTAAAAGATTTTCAACAAAAAGAGCATTACATTTGAAAGAGCATATTTATTATTGCATTTGGATTTATAAAATATTTTCATATATCGTCGCGATAGTACATATATGTCAAAAATATTTTCAAACTTGCGAACTAAATTGCCAAGTAGGGTAGCCTGGACAAGTTATAAATTCCGCAAAGCTATACGCTTGAGTAAAGTGCAGCACCCTCTGGACTTAGAACTCCCTTAGTTCAATCGTGCCGGCACTTAGCGCTTGTCTCCCCTTGAGATCTACTAAGTCAGCCTTTCACCCTACTAAGTGAGCTTCACAAGAACACTTAGAGAAAAGAGAACTTTTATTAGCAAGAGCACTAGTGTTTACAAGTGAGTTAGTTTACAACTTCTTGGATGATCCGTCATATGAGAGGACCTCCTCTATTTATACTACTCCAAGGAAGGTTCTAGACTTCCTAATAAAGTATTCCTCCACAAAGGAAGGTTCTAAGATATCCTACTAGAATATCTATCTAAGATATTTTACAAGTATGTACAAGAGGTTTCTAGAGTGTTCCCCATTCATCAAGTAGCCACTACCATATTCTAGGGCACTCTAGAATGTTCCGCAACGAAAAATGGCATAATCGGGTTCTAAAATGAGCAGTACGTGACACTCTCCCCCGCCTAATCTGGAGACGTCCTCGTCGACTCCTTGTAGTCCTCGATTTCCTTACGAAATTGCCACAAGTCTTGATCGTTCTCCCACGTAGCATCGCTTGCTGGCAATCCCTTCCATCTCACCAAGTATTGAGTACTTGTCATCAACGGTGGTGCTCGCTTAGAAGTACTCCTCGCCGGGTCTTCCACGTCCTCATGATAAGGCTTGAGCATACTCACGTGGAAAACAGGATGTATCTTCATGGGTATGTCCAACCGATAGGAAACCTTCCCCACTTTGCCAATCACCTCGAATGGTCCTTCGTACCTGCGAATCAGTCCCTTATGCACCTTTCGAAAAACCTTGTATTGTTGGGGTAGAAGCTTGACCATAACCTTATCTCCCACTTGGTACTCCTTTGGTCTTCGCTTCGTGTCCGCCCACTTCTTCATCCTCTTGGCAGCCTTGGTCAAGAATGATCGGGCCATATCCGCTTGTTCCTCCCAAGACTTTGCCATGTGCAAGGCTCCTAGACTTCGTCCCTCCGGTTGGCAACTAATAGAGTGAGGCGTCAAAGGTTGTTGTCCTGATGTGAGCTCGAAAGGACTCTTATTCGTGGCCTCACTCCTTTGCAAGTTGTATGAAAATTGAGCCACATCTAGTAACTTGGCCCAATCTTTTTTATTGGCACTCACAAAGTGCCTTAGATAGCACTCAAGCAAAGCATTCACCCTTTCCATTTGCCCATCTGTTTGCGGGTGAAAGCTTGTAGAGAAATGCAACTCGGACCCTAAGTAGTTAAAGAATTCCCTCCATAGCTTGCCTGTGAAACGGGGGTCTCGGTCGCTAATAATGGTTTTGGGCAGCCCCCAATATTGACCACATTCTTAAAGAAGAGACGGGCTGCTTCCTCGGCTGTGCAATCGGTAGTGGCTGCAATAAACGTCACATACTTAGAAAATCGGTCCACCACCACCATAATCGATCCACACCCCTCGGACTTAGGCAAGGCCGAGATGAAATCTAGTGAGACGCTCTCCCAAGGTCGGGTAGGGATGGGAAGCGGCTCCAAGAGTCCGGCTGGCTGCTTATTTTCTACCTTGTCTTGTTGACACACAAGACAAGTCTTCACGTAGACCTCCACGTCGTCCCTCATTTGGGGCCAGAAATAGTTAGCTTCAAGGAGTGCATAAGTCCTCCGTTGCCCCAGGTGGCCAGCCTATGGCACTCCTTGATGAGAGTCCTCCTCAGGTTTCCCCACTTAGGCACAAACACTTTAGCCCCCTTGGCATAAAGTAGGCCGTCCTCCACCCAAAACCTTTTTGTCTTGCCCTCCTTGGCCAAATTCATGAGTTGAGCCACCATAGGGTCTAAAGACATTCCTTCCTTAATACGCTCCAACATATCACTTTGTGTGTGTGATAGCTGCGAGCTCGGCTTTTCTACTCAAGGCATCCGCCATAACGTTGGCCTTGCCCGGCTTGTACTCCATGGTGAAGTCAAACTCTGCCAAGAAATCTTGCCACCTCGCTTGCTTGGGGGATAATTTCTTCTATGTTTGGAAGTAGCTAGTGGCCACATTGTCCGTCTTGATAGAAAAGGGAGATCCCAGCAAGTAATGCCTCCAAGTGCGCAAGCAATGCACTACAGCTGTCATCTCCTTCTCTTGCACCGTATAGCGCCTTTCCGTCTCATTCAGCTTGCGACTCTCGTAAGCTATAGGGTGCCCTTCTTGCATTAAGACTCCTCCAATAGCAAAATCCGAAGCATCGGTATGCACCTCAAACTTCTTGGTGCAATCAGGAAGTGCTAGGACCGGCCCCTCCGTTACTGCACTCTTTAAGTCTTCAAAGCTGTCCTGGCACGCCTTGGACCACTCCCATATTTTGGCTTTCTTGAGTAGGTCCGTGAGTGGTGCCGCCCTCATAGAGTACCCCTTAATAAACCGTCTATAATAGTTAACAAGACCAAGGAAAGATCTTACCGCTGTAACCTTAGTTGGCGGCTCCCATTCCTTGATAGCCCTAATCTTCTTATCATCCATCCGTAGAGTCCCTTCCTTGATAACATGCCCCAAAAACTCCACATCGTTATTAGTGAATGAGCACTTCTCCCTCTTGACATATAGCTCATTCTCCTTCAAGAGCTTGAAAACCGTCTTCAAGTGCTCAGCATGTTCTTCCAAGGTGTTGCTATAGATGACAATGTCATCAAGGTACACCACCACGAACTTGTCCAAGTAAGGATGAAAAATCTCGTTCATCAATGTGCAAAACGTGGCTGGTGCATTGGTTAGCCCAAACGGCATCACGAGCCACTCATAAGCGCCATATCTTGTTACACAGGCGGTCTTTGGCTCGTCTCCCTCGGCAATTCTCACTTGATAGTAACCCGACCTTAGATCCATCTTTGTGAAATACTTGGCTGTCCCCAACCTATCAAACAAGTCAGCTATCAAAGGAATAGGATACTTGTTTTTGATAGTTACCTTATTTAGAGCACGATAGTCTATGCAAAGTCGTAAGGACCCATCTGCCTTCTTTTGAAACAAGATCGGTGCTCCATAAGGTGCTTTGGATGGTCGAATTTTTCCCGCATCAAGCAAAGACTTCAATTGTTTTCGAAGTTCCTCCAACTCCGGTGGGGCCATCCGATAAGGTGCCATGAATGGTAGCTTGGCACCAGGCTCCAGCTCAATTTTATGATCCACCTCCCTCCTCGGTGGTAACTTCTTAGGTAGCTCGGGTGGCATTACATCTTTATTCGCCTCCAATACCTCCTTGATCTCTTGAGGAATCTCCTCATTGGCATCCCTCTCGGTGCCATCTATTTTCTGGACAACCGCCAAGTATGTTTCTTCTCCTTTCTTGAGACCCTTCTCAAGTTGCATGGCTGGCAAAGTTTTCACCTCCTTGGTGCCTTCTATTGTTGGAACCATGCAAGAAGAACCTGCCTCCATGATGCACAGAGTGTTATAGTAAGGCATAGGTACGACGTTTACGCACCTGAAGAAGTCCATGCCTAACACTACTTTGAAGTCATCCATGGGTACTACCGAAAAGTTCACTTGGCCCTTCCAAGTGCCGAGTCTTATCTCCACTTCACGAGCTAGTCCCTCCAAAGGCTTGGCCTTAGCGTTTACTATTTTTAGCACCCCATCACCTTTTATCACTTACAAGCCAACCCTCTTGGCCTCCTCCATAGTGATGAAGTTGTGGGTAGCGCCTGTGTCCACCAATGCTTGGACCTTCCTCCCATTCACCAAGGCTTCCACATACATGAGCCCCTTGCTCCCTTGTGGTTCTGGCTTTGGCTTGGCCTCAATAGCGTTGAGAATTTGAAGCGAACCCATGTGTCCTATCTCGGGTGCTTGATCCCCCAACTTAGGTTGCTCCACCATAGCTGATAGGGAACCAAGTTTTGGACAGTCCTTCATAGGATGTGGCCCTTTGCAAACGAAACAACCTCCCTTAGGCACAAAAGCTTTCTTTTTCTCCTCATAGGCTTCCCGTTTGGAGGATATCTTGCTAGAATCCCGTTTGTCTTTATACTCCTTGGGGCCTCTTTCTCCCCCACATTTAGTAAGGTTAGTAGGCCTAGCATATGGCTTAGACTTTGAGGATTCACCTCGTTGGAACTCCGTTAGGGATTCGGCCACCACAATGGTTTCATCCACATTCTTGACATTTCGGTGTTGCAACTCTTGTTTAGCCCATGTTTAAAGTCCATCCGTGAAGTAGAAAAGCAAGTCTTCACTCGTCATGCTTGGGATTTGTAACATGAGAGTTGTGAAATCCTTAACATATTCGTGAATGGAACCCTTATGACGGAGTTCTCTTAGCTTCTTTCGTGCCTCATACACCACGTTCTCTGGATAAAATTGGCGCTTAAGCTCTTTCTTGAAGTCTTCGTATGAGTCGATGGTGCATAGGCCTTTCTCAATGTCTGCCCATTTTCTACGCCACCATAAAGTTGCAATATCAGAGAGATAACAAGTAGCGGTGCATACCTTTGCTGGCTCTTCCATAATTCTCATCACATCAAAGTATTGTTCGAGATCCCACAAGAAATTTTCAACCTCGTTCGCATCCCTTTTTCCATCGAACGTCTTGGGCTTAGGAATCTCGAGCCTCGGTGTCTCCCGAATCACCAGCCCACCATTACCAATTCCGGCTTCGATCCTTGAAAGTTGATCCTTGAGCTCCTTGATTGCCTCCTCTATTTTGATCTCCATGGCATGCAAACGTTCTTCGTTAGCCTTGTTTTTATCTTGGAGCTCTAGGACATCATTCTTTATCCCCTCGATGTCGGACTTGGCTTCTTCCACTTCTCCAAGCATATGATGCTCAAGAGTTTCGAAGTTATGTGTCATTTGCTCAAAGCGAGGGATTAGTTCACTCATAGCTTTTTCAAGAGTAGTAACTTTTTCTTCAAGTAAATCAAGGTTTTGACGGGACTTACTTGAACTACGAGTTCTCTTCTCCTTGTCATTGCGTGGAACACCCCTCCCTCGATCCTCATTGCTAGCATCAGTGACAATTTCGTCTCCTTTACTTCCCATGGTTGTCTTTCTTCAAAGTCACGCCCTTCGCAACCTTTGGCTCTGATACCAAATTGTCACGGACTCAGAACTCCCTTAGTTCAATCGTGCCGGCACTTAGCGCTTGTCTCCCCTTGAGATCTACTAAGTCAGCCTTTCACCCTACTAAGTGAGCTTCACAAGAACACTTAGAGAAAATAGAACTTTTATTAGCAAGAGCACAAGTGTTTACAAGTGAGTTAGTTTACAACTTCTTGGATGATCCTTCAAATGAGAGGACCTCCTCTATTTATACTACTCCAAGGAAGGTTCTAGACTTCCTAATAAAGTATTCCTCCACAAAGGAAGGTTCTAGGATATCCTACTAGAATATCTATCTAAGATATTTTACAAGTATGTACAAGAGGTTTTCAGAGTGTTCCTCATTCATCAAGTAGCCACTACCATATTCTAGGGCACTCTAGAATGTTCCGCAACGAAAAATGGCATAATCGGGTTCCAAAATGAGCAGTACGTGACATCAAGGTCGCATGGGTGGGAAGGCATCCCTATGCAAAATATCTTTCAGACATGCACAACCAGCGCGCGTGCAAAGTTCACCAGAAGGTTCGCCAGAATTACATCTACATTTCTTAGTGAAGACCTCGCCAAACACATCCTTATGTGGTTGCATCAGACACTTGAAAAGCGTGTATGCCAATTCGGGATATATACAAACGCCAAGGTCCTAACTAGACAACAAGGATCACAAAGGATTTCAAAAATATTATATATGCTCGCACATTTGAAAACCTTAGCAAATATATATCTTATACTGGTCATCACATTCTATCACTCTTGCATTCGCATACGCCTAACGAGCACAGTGGTGCTCTAGTATTTTTCTAATCATCTGTTTTAAGTTTTTTTCAGCGACTCAAGAAATTTGGAAGCTTGAAGAATTCTTAGTTCTCCACTGCAGCAAGCTACACTGAAGAACTGGGGGCTAGTTGTTATGCCATAATTTGGCATGTCTAATTGGCATGTCTAATAATCTCCCAAATTTCTAATATTTACTAATTATTAATTCAGATTAATAATTATTGCTTAACCGCTAAGTTTTATCCTCTCCCTGAAATGAGGAAAGAATCAATCTTAATCAATCAATAACGGAAAGTATCTCCTAACGATATTCTTCAAATCAGGAAGATATCACAACGATAAGATTAAATCAGATAAAATCAGTAATTACCCAGATTAACGAAGTTTATCCCTAAAGTCTCTAAGGGATAGACACAAATCAATTTCACAGAACTACGTGGGCTTGATCCTATATAAACATATAGGTACGTAGGCATCTTGGTATATGGGATCCGATACCCGAGACAAATCGAGAAACCTGCCAAGTCCAGCCCCCTCTTTTTTCATAAACCCTAATTCCCTAAAACAGCCACATGATCATAATTTCGCTCTATTATTCCAGCAAACCTCCGATTTCGTGTTGTTACGAAATTCCTCCAACAACACCTATTGTTCTGCAATTCCTAATGGCGGCGTGGACCTGAAACCAATATGTGGATCCTTGTAAAATGCTCAAATGGCAGTTCTCATTCATGTATGTCACATATTCTCTACATTCACATGTAACACACAAGACATCTCAAGGGAGATCTGAATTTTCAGTTACAACCTGGAAAGAGTCTGAAGTGATTCAGGGATAGTAGAGACTATTGACATGGCCAGTAAGGTCCACTGACTGATTAACAAGAGCGGGTCCAAGACTCGTAACTTAAAACCTTCTTATTGATAAATGACATTGAGATTCCCTGTTTATTAAAGGATAGTAGTGCGGAGACGCTTAGTAACCCAATCATGGAGCAGAACTCCTCTCCATGCTGTGGTGGTCGAATCTTGCAGTTGTAGTGATCCGCGCAGAAAACATCAGTTCTGGTGAGTGATGAAGTGCATCAAAAAGGCGATTGATGAGGTGCATCAAAAAGGTGAGTGATGAAGTGCATCAACAAGTACGAATCATGTAATACCACAATTAGTAGCTCAGTTTCAATAGTTTATAGTAGCTCATTCTCTGCATTTTTCAATAATGAATTAATGATATCTATAAACACTAGTGAAGTAGTATGGAGGAGATGCTATGACTTAAGTAAATGTCATAAACAGAAGCTTTAATCATACAAGGTCGATGCCTTAAAAGTTAAGAGGAGTTAAAAATGCCTGTATGCATGATTGACAGTTGTTATTGGAGAAATTTCATAACAACACGAAATTAGAGGTTTGCTGGAATAGTAGAGCGAAATTAAGAATATGTGACTGTTTTTAGGGAATTAGGGTTTATGAAAAAAGAGGGGCTGGACTTGGCAGGTGTCTCAATTTGTCTCGTATATCGGATTCCATATGCCAAGATGCCTACGTACATATGTTTATATAGGATAAGCCCACGTAGTTCTGTGAAAATTGATTTGTGTCTATCCCTTAGAGACTTTAGGGATAAACTTCGTTAATCTGGGTGATTACTGATTTTATCTGATTTAATCTTATCGTTGTGATATCTTCCTGATTTGAAGAATATCGTTTGGAGATATTTTCCGTTATTGATTGATTGAGATTGATTCTTTCCTCATTTCAGAGAGAGGATAAACATAGTGGTTAAGCAATAATTATTAATCTGAATTAATAATTATAAATATTAGAAATTTGGGAGATTATTAGACATGCCAAAAATATGGCATAACAACTAGCCCTCAGTTCTTCAGTGTAGCTTGCTGCAGTGGAGAACTAAGAATTCTTCAAGCTTCCAAATTTCTTGAGTCGCTGAAAAAACTGAAAATAGATGATTAGAAAAACACTTAGAGCACCATTGTGCTCATTAGGCGTATGCGGATGCAAGTGTGATAGCATGCGATGACCACTATAAGATATATATTTGCCAAGGTTTTCAAACATAAATTATATTTATTTGAAATCCATTGCGATCCTTGTTGTCTAGTTAGGACCTTGGTGCTTGTATATATCCCGAACTGGCATACACGCTTTTCAAGTGTCTGATGCAACCACATAAGGATGTGTCTTCGTTTGTGAGATGTAAATGTAGTTCTGTCGAACTAGTTTGCATAGGGAAGCCTCCACCCATTCGATATAGAGAGATCTCATGGGCCTTCAATAAAGATAGTTTGCATAGGGATGCCTCCACCCATTCGATATAGCGATATCTCATGGGCCTTTAATAATCCAGAGGGTGCTGCACTTTACTAAGCATGTTGCATTGCGAGATTTATAGCTTGTCCAGGCTACCCTACTTGACAATTTAGTTCACAAGTTTGAAATTTTTTTTATCATATATGTACTATCACGACGACATATGAAAAATCTTTTGCAAATCCAAACGCAATAATAAATATGTTCTTTTTCTAAAAATGTCGCGATTTTTATTTTCTTCGAAAATAATGCTCCTTTTTGTAGAAAATCTTTTACAAAATTATGCGTCTCGTATATGTATTTTTTTCTTTGAAACATGCAGCTCGTACGGGATTGTAAAACAAATCCGCAATTCATCAAACCATAAATATCTTCAATTAATCAGCACAAGTATCTCGTACGATATTTTTCAAATCGTAATAATTTTACAAGCATAAAAATATATTGCTCACACGGATTTAAAATAAATAAATATTTTTCTGGAAAAAATATTGAAAAACAAACTATGCATGCATGGCATAATAATTGATTTGCAGAAAATTGAAAGATAGTAAATCGGAAACTTATCATTATTCGCAAGTCGGGTCAATCTGTTTTCGAGATATGCTGTGCAATTGTTTGTTGCTGTTGCTTTTGCCCACCGCCTTGCCTTGATTAGTAATAGCTTCCGTAGCTCCTTGCTCACATGGTTCAATTTTTATGCTTTTTCTTGCACATTCTTTTAATTATGTAGCCTCCTTGTGCTTGTTTTTTTTTTTTTTGGCGCCGACATGCTTCCCCTTGCTTTTTTTCCTCTGGACTCCTTTTTTTTTTTTACTTCATGCGGGTCCCGTTGTCTTTGTTAAGCTCTTGCGGCTTCTTTTCCTCCTCAGTCTCTCGTCTGGAACCTTTAGTTTGTTTCTTGATCGCCAATTTTTTTTCCTTTTTCGCCTTGTCGTTGCCGTGTGTGCGCCAATGCATGACCTGTTGCTTGAGCAAACCTTTTTCTTAATCTTTTTGACATGATTTTTTTAATCATTAAACTTGCAGGTCCTCTTCTTTGTTTTTGTATTTGTTGTACGCTCTATTCCTTTCCTTCTTGATCCATCTTCCAAGTAGTTCTTTGTCCACGTACATCAGTCGGTCGGTTGCCTTCGTAATTAGCATAACGAACCCCAATTATGTGTCGATCAAACCCGAAACCCTTTACAATTTTTTTTGAAAATTACCCGTCCTCCACGGATAATAAATTAATCCCCTCCTTCTAGCGCCAAATGTTGTTGGAGGAATTTCGTAACAACACGAAATCGGAGGTTTGCTGGAATAGTAGAGCGAAATTAAGAATATGTGACTGTTTTTAGGGAATTAGGGTTTATGAAAAAAGAGGGGCTGGGCTTGGCAGGTGTCTCAATTTGTCTCGTGTATCGGATTCCATATGCCAAGATGCCTACGTACCTATGTTTATATAGGATCAAGCTCACGTAGTTCTGTGAAATTGATTTGTGTCTATCCCTTAGAGACTTTAGGGATAAGCTTCGTTAATCTGGGTGATTACTGATTTTATCTGATTTAATCTTATCGTTGTGATATCTTCCTGATTTGAAGAATATCGTTTGGAGATATTTTCCGTTATTGATGGATTAAGATTGATTCTTTCCTCATTTCAGAGAGAGGATAAACTTAGTGGTTAAGCAATAATTATTATTCTGAATTAATGATTATAAATATTAGAAATTTGGGAGATTATTAGACATGCCAAAAATATGGCATAACAACAGTGTTCATAAATTTGTTGTTTGATTATTTTTTCTGGAATCAATCATGCTAAGACCGTCAAGTTTAAGCAGGAACAAAATCCTAAGGATCATGATTTACGAGCGAATTTAATATATCGAACCAATTATTTTTCATTTTCAGCACAGGTAACTTGATTATGAGTGACCAAAGCTTTCACAATATCTCAGAGGTCAACTTTTGAGCTGAGGTCTCAGCCATGGCAAATTCCCAACAACAAAACAGGCTTGTTCTGATATAATTAAAAACTTAAAATGATGTTAGTCTTATTATAGTACTTTTACTGGTCTAGTAGTGTTTCAGCATATTATCAATGTATTTATGGATATCCAACAGTTATGCACACACCTTACGGACTTAAACACAAAATACCATAGGGCTGAAACATATATATGCCCAGCCTTGGGATCTAGATGGTGAAACCTATGGAGTATGGGATAGATAATTTGCATAGAGGAAGATGTTCAGCAAACATGTGGAAATGAAAAATAGTAGGGGAATAATGGAAGGTACTGAACCCCATTGTGAAGCCGTGAAGGTATGTTTTTCAAATTTTTCGCTACTTGAGGACATAAGAATCTATGTTACAAGTGCATTGCTCCAAAGAGAACAGGAAGAACGAAAAAGTTTGGTAGTTTCTGGGGTTCTTAGATAGCCATATGCTGAAGAGTGAAGACCCTGAAAGGTTGAAAGAAACTTGATATATTTCATAAGTAAAATTACATCTTTATATTACAACATGGGAGAGGAATGTTAGGCTAATTATGTGCCTGATCACCTATTTACAGTAAAGAGAATCAGATCCTATCAAGAAGATACTATACAAGAATAAGAGAGGATATACCCTCATAATAACAAAATAATATCAAATCTATGCACATTAATATCAGTATGATGTAGCAAGAATTATGGAGAGAATAAGTGTTGATATCATCTGATTCAATGCTTGACATGCCTCCGCAAGACGGACGGTCTGTCAATGAGTCCGATCTTGACCATTATTGCATCAAGTCTCGGTCGAGAGAGTGGTTTTGTAAGAAAATTTGCAAGTTGATCTTTAGTTAAAACATGAGTGACTCGTAAGGTTCCACTTTGAACCTGTTCCCTTATGAAATAAAATGCAAGAGCTAGATGTTTCATTCACGAATGAAAAACAGGATTTGCACTAAGATGAGTACCACTTAGATTGTCACAGTAGATGACTGGAGAGCGAGCCAATTGGACACCCAATTCAGTCAGGAGATTTTTAATCCATATTATTTCAGCCGTTGTTGCTGCTACAGCTTTATACTCAGCCTCCGTTGATGATAGTGCAAGAGATTTTTCCTTCTTGGAAGACCACGTGATAGGAGTACGACCAAGAAAGACAACATGACCCATGGTTGAGATGTAGTCATCTTTGTCCCCTGCCCAATCCGCATTTGAAAATCCATGAAGAATGGGTGGAGAGTCTCAAAAGATAGTTATTCCCTTGTCAAGAGTGCCACATAAGTAGCGCATAAGCCTCTTTAAAGCTGACCAATGAGCACTAATAGGGCAATGCATAAATTGAGACAGCTTGTTAATAGCGAAAGCTACATCAGGCCTTATTAAGGTGAGATATTGCAAGCCACCAATAGCGGCTCGATAATCCTTGGGAGCTTCAAGAATAACACCGGATTTGAGAGATAGAGTTGGTGAGATAGCTAAAGGAGTAGAGGACGGCTTTGCATCTAACATTCCCATTCGGTCCAGGAGATCAATAATGTATTTTTGTTGACTGAGGAATAACCCATTAGCTGTTGGTATAACTTCTACTCCCAAAAAATAAGAAAGTTGACCTAGGTCCTTCAAAGAGAACCGGTTAGCCAATCTTGTGATAAACAAATTAAGAAAAGAGACATCAGGGCCAGTTACAATTATATCATCAACATATACAATCAAGTATATAGGTGTAGTTGAATGATGAAAAATAAACAAAGAAGCATCTGAAATAGCCCGTTTGAATCCTGCTTTGAGAAGAAAATTTGTGAGTTCAATGTACCAAGCTCGAGGAGCTTGCTTAAGACCGTAGATAGCTTTCTTTAACTTACAAACATGAGTAGGAAATTTTGTATCAGGAAAACCTGGAGGCTGCGCCATAAACACCTGCTCATTCAAAGTACCTTGTAAAAAAGCATTATTAATATCAAGTTGACGCAAATGCCAACCTTTAGAGACAACAAGCCCAAGTAGTGTACGGATAGTAGCTGGTTTAACAACTGGGCTAAAAGTTTCCGTGTAATCTATACCGGGCCTTTGTTGAAAACCCTTTGCTACTAAACGTGCCTTGTAACGGTCAACGTTACCGTCTTTGTCATATTTGATTCTGAAAACCCATTTGCATTTAACAAGATTCTGATTGTTTGTTGGAGGTACCAGATCCCATGTATCAAGTTTATTTAAAGCATGAACCTCTTCTTTCATTGCTTTCCTCCAAAGGGGATCTTTCATTGCTTGAGCAACAGTTTTTGGTATAGTCGGTCGATGTTGGACTGAAGTGTTATTTGCATACTTTGGATTGGGTTTATGAACGTTATTCTTTGACCGAGTTATGATTCCTGGAGGTGGATTTGGTTGGACAACTTCTTGGGATTGACTTGAAGATGAAAGAAGCGAAGTGGCTGCTGATTCAGTATCCTCGTTGGATGATGTAAATGAATTAGTGGCTGCAGTATCATGTGCAGAGGGTGCAAATGGTGACTGATTAGTATTTGAGAGAGTTGTGGACGCATGAAATTGGGAGTGTGGGCTGGTTTCTTGTGGAGCAGTGGGTGGAAGGGGATGAGGTGGAATAATAGGCAACATAACTGGAACCGGGCACCATGCATCCGGACTTGGAGTTGGCGAAAGCGAGTGTGTGGATGTAAGATGAATGTAAGGGAATTCTGTTTCCACAAACTGAACATGATGAGAGGTATAAACCTTATTAGTGATGGGATCTAAACAATGATAGGCACTTTGAGTCTTGGAATACCCTATAAAAATACAAGGCTTTGATTTCGGATCCAATTTGTGAGAGGCATAAGGTTTAAGCCAAGGATAACAGAGACAACCAAAGCTACGTAATTTTAGATAATTAGGTGTTACTCCAAAGAGTGAATGAAAGGGAGATTTGTTACCAAGGGTTGGTGTTGGCATTCTATTGATGAGATAATAAGCTGTAGAAAATGCATACGACCAAAATCCATTTGAAATATGGGCATAGGATAAAAGAGAAAGTCCCGTTTCAACAATGTGACGGTGCCGCCTTTCAGCGAAACCATTATGCTCCGGAGTGTGAGGAGGTGAAGTAAGATGTGAGATACCATTGATGGTAAGAAATGATGATAAGGCTGTATATTCACCTCCATTATCCGAATAAAGAGTTTTTATTTGTTTTTCAAAGTACTTCTCAACTAAAGCTTTAAACCTGATGAATATTGCTTTGGTGTCTGATTTATTTTTAAGAGGATAAAACCATATATACTTCGTGAAATGATCAACAAAGATGACATAATATTTGAATCCATCAATAGAATAAATCGGAGATGTCCATAAATCGGTATAAATTAATTCAAGAGGTTCATGAGAAACTAAACTTGATTGAGAAAAGGAGAGCTTATGGCTCTTATTACATTGACAAGCATCACAATGAAAAGAGAATGAACTAGAAACATTAAGTTTGAAATCTGAAACTAAGCTTTTAAAAATGGACAAAGAAGGATGGCCCAGCCTATGATGCCAATTTATTGCTGGTGCTTTGAAAGTAGATAAAGCAAGCATGGATGAAGGTGATAGCCATTCATAGACTCCCTCCCTAATTGGACCCTGGATAAGGTGTGCCCCCGTGAGTCGATCCTTAATAATAAAAGAATCAGAAGAAAATTCTATTAGAAGATTATTTTCAGAGCAAAGTTGAGAAATAGAAATGATATTTCTGGTCATAGTTGGTGCACATAACACATTAGACAATTTTAAAGATTTAGAAGTGATGGGAATTGAGAATGAACCTATGTGAGAGATTGGAACACCAGTTCCATCACCAATTACAATTTCTTCAGTACCATCATATGGGTGATGCAGAGCAAGATTTTCTAAGTCACGAGTGACGTGATGGCTCTCACCAGTGTCAAGCAACCATTAAGAGGGAGGTGTTGTTGTAGTTGCAGTTGCAACGTGAGCTTGAGGAATTGATTGGTGTTGGGTGGAAGGGGGTAAGGTGGGGCGAGCAGTGGGGAAGCGTTCTTGAAATGAAGGACAACGGTATAATGAATGTCCATAAGTGTGACACCACTGACATTTTCCTTGATAGCCTGGACTCTTAGTGTTATTCTTCTTTTTGTATGTGTTTGAGGTGTTTGTTGGAGGTTTTGGAGTGGTGTGATTGCGAGGGTAATTTTCATATTTGTTTTGAGTAGGGGGAGGTGTTTGGAGATAGCGAGTAGAGGTAGTATGAACAGAAGCTGGTAGTGGTATGATGTTTGTTTGAGTTCGCAAGCTTACCTCACGAATGAGTAATTTTTCATGAAGCTCATCAAATGTGAAGTGAATCTCTAGCGTTAACAGCATCTATAACTGGATGATAAGAAGCATCCAATAACACTTCAAGAACTCGCTCAATAAGATCTTCCGGCTTCACAGGATCCCCAAGTATTGAAAGCTGATCTGCACAAACTCTAATAGCATTCATAAATTCAGTAATAGTTTGACTACCTTTTGTTATTGCCCGAAAATTTGCCTTGAGTAGTTTAGCATGTCCTCTGGATTGTCGAGCAAAGGTATGAGCAAGAATATCCAAAGCTTCTTTGGTGGTGGTTGCACGAGAGACAAGTGGTACAATGGTAGAGTAAAGTGTGCCGATTATAGCTCCAAAGAGAAGTTTATCTTGTCTTGTCCATGTTGTGTGTGTCGGATTCGCAGAGGTAATGGATTCCTTTGTAATTGTTTTGGACGGAGCTGGAAATGAACCATCGAGAAATTTGAATAAGCCGTATCCGACTAGTGTTGCCTCAAGTTGAAGCTTCCAGGACAGGTAGTTTGTAGTGTTCAACTTAATTATATTGGTGAGGGTGACAACAATCAATGGGTGGGTGGGTTCAACATCATTGGGAATGGTATTGTTAGCCATGAAGAATAATTGCTTGCAAAAAAATTTGAAAAAAGTTAGGTTGAGGACACAACCTACTCTGATACCATGAAAGGTTGAAAGAAACTTGATATATTTCATAAGTAAAATTACATCTTTATATTACAACATGGGAGAGGAATGTTAGGCTAATTATGTGCCTGATCACCTATTTACAGTAAAGAGAATCAGATCCTATCAAGAAGATACTATTTAAGAATAAGAGAGGATATACCCTCATAATAACAAAATAATATCAAATATATGCACATTAATATCAGTATGATGTAGCAAGAATTATGGAGAGAATAAGTGTTGATATCATCTGATTTAATGCTTGACAGACCCTTGTTCTCGTGTCTATGAGACCATCTCCAATCCAACACTAAATTTGTACTTTTACACCATTTTGGTGTAAAATTCCTCTCCAACCCAACACTAAAACTTACACCAATTTGGTGTTACACTAAAATTTACACCAAATTTGGTGTTACACCAAATTTTTAGAGTTTTTGTTAATCCCAACTTTGCCCTTGTTCTCCTTCCCTAAAACAAATTTGTTCCATATGTATCCAACCAACTTTATTACTTTTGTACCTTACTTTGGTATTTTAGCAATAAAATAACATAAATAGTACAAGAATGGTGTAAAATTTAGAGTAAATGGGTTGGAGTTGAATTGGAAAATAGTGTAATTTTTACACCATTTTGGTGTAAAAATCACACCAAAATAGTGTGATGGGTTGGAGATGCTCTGAGGTCCCTTGGTGATGAAGAGCTGGTCTTGAACTACATATTACAAAATTCGAAGAAGCGTCCATCCTGGTACGATCCTTTAGACAGGAGAGAACCGGAAGATACGGGGCTAAGCTAATTAACAATTTGGATTTTGGTGCTCCTTTTTGTCTTCCCAGCATTGCACAATCAATGCATTATGAATGGCATGTTAGGAATCAGCCTGATTCCCTGCGAATGCGAAAGCGATTTGGTAAATATGTGCGCTTAGATCCCACAAATATACGTGATAGTAATGAAGCAACAAACCAACAATACAGTAAAAGAGACAAGAGATTTAACGTGGTTCGGCCCAGCCTACATCCACAAGAGCAACAACTTCACACTAGATAAAAGAGATTACAATATCCGGGTATCCGGCCCCTTGAATTTCATACAAAAATTCAGCCCTACAATACCTATTATGTATATCCTCAACTCACTGAAGTGTTTATCTCAAAACCTCCCCCTATCACTGTTTCCCGACAACCTTTCCTTCTCTCCCTCTCCCAACCCGGACAGTGCCACACAACCTGATAGAAAGACCCCTGCAGCGGGACCACCTCCGATGGCTGCAGTCAAACCCAAGTACCCTAAGGAATAGTTTAGGCACGAGGACCTTCTATCCCGACACTTCCTGAAAGCGGGCTAAACCGGCTCTCCTACTAGACGGACTATCTAGCAGCTATAGAGAGAGAAGAGAGAATTTTGGTGTAATTAGAATGAAGGGATATGGAGGTATTTATAGGAGTAAGGAATGTGGTTGGTGGGAGAATTGGGTTGGTGAAAGAGTTTGGTACAATCTCACCCTCTTTCCAAACTCACAGCTCTTCACTTGCACTCCATACCTGCGCCCTGTTGGCACAACTCCAACTTTTCCTCGATCCGTATCATTCTCTACGACAAAACTCCCCCGAGTCCAAGACTCCAAACTATACCCTAGTTTGCACATTCATTCTCGAATGCCCACTTGCTATACGCACAAGTGTACCATTGACCTCTATTTGTCCAACTACATACATGTGAAGCAATCTGTTGTATACACACATACTCACTTGATTCACGTTGGTCAATCCCATATGTAGTCCATCACACACGCAAGTGTGACCATCACACACACAAGTGTGACCATCGATCTTTCATTTACTCCCCAACTGCGTATCAAACAAATCAATATGTTGCATGGTTCACTGCTCACTTGATTCGTGTTGATCGATGCCCATATGCAGCTGCAACACACCAACTACTCGTTGATGTCGTGGAAGCCCTTCGACCAAGCATCCATCCCAGCAGTCTTTGCACCATCGTCTAGACTGGAAGGCAATACAACCGCAGCAGTATCCTTCAAGTCAATCTTCCCTCGTGCACGAGATAACCAGATTTTTGAAGTTTTAGTACGTTCTGGCCACGTACTAATCAGACGATATATTCCCCCACGTAGCTCCCCCTTCATCCGAACCACACGGCCTCTTTTGATATTCATAGCTCCCCCTACTACAGAGCATCTGTAGCCTTCTGAAGCTAACCGACCGATAGATATTAGATTCTTCCTCAGCTTAGGCACATATCTTACCCCGTTCAAGCTGCGAACTATTCCATCAAACATTTTGATTTTCACAATTCCAATCCCCTTGATCTCACAAGTAGATCCATCAGCCAAAGAAACTGTTTCATTCTTTGTATCTTGGAATTTGTCAAAATGCCCCCTCTCGGAACATACATGGTAAGATGACCCTTAGTCTAATATCCATTCTCCTGGAGAACTAGTGCCTCGATTGAAGACGGTGCAAAAATCTTCACAATCGAGAGTAACCACAACCAATGATGCATCTGGATCCTTTTTATTAAGCGGACAATTCGGCCTAATATGACCCCACTCCTTGCAACCAAAGCACTGCATGCCCTTTTCACTGTATCTGGATTTACCCCTGCTATTGGTAGATCCTCTCACAGCACCTCTTCCTCTATTATTTTGACTACGCAAAGCCAAAATTGTCATTCCGTCCTTGTCACCATCCTGGTTCTTCCTTCCAGTATTTGACAAAAGTGCTGACTGAACCTCCTCCACTTTTTAACGTGTCCTTTCCGTACAAAATGGTTGTGACCAAATGATCGAATGACTCCGGAAGCGAAGTAAGAAGAATAAGGGCCTTATCTTTTTCCTCCAATTTTACATCAACCTTTTCAAGTTGATCAACAATACCATTAAACACATTCATGTGCTCAATAACATTGCCTTGAGCTACCATCTTCAGCTTGTATAACTCGCGCTTCAGATTTAACTTTGTAGTCAAGTTCTTCCCGAGATACAATGTCTCCAATTTTGACCATAATTCCTTCGGCGTGCTTTCGTCAATAACATTATTGATAATGTTATCAGCAATGCATAGCCTGATGGTACTCATGCATTGCGACTCAGCATCCTCCCAATCTTCATCGCTCATCTTTGTTGGTTTTCCCTCCTTCCCCTTCAAAGCCCTAGCTAGCTTCTGTTGGGTTAGGATATCCTTTACCCTTCTCTTCCAAAGAGTAAAACTTCCTTTACCATCATATGGAGTCACCGTGAATCCTTTAATACTTGTCATGATCTCCGTTTGCACACACAAACCAATCCAAACAACTAAATCAATTGGCCAGGTAAGTGTAAGAAACAGTGGGAGCACTTCTGTCAAAACGACGCCAAATTAGACAACCACTTTTCTTAACGACTTTCCTTCGGCACCAATAATTTAGACACAACTAGCTCTAATGCCAACTGTTAGGAATCTGCCCGATTCCCTGCGAATGCGGAAGCGATTTGGTAAATATGTGCGCTTAGATCCCACAAATATACGTGATAGTAATGAAGCAACAAACCAACAATACAGTAAAAGAGACGAGATTTAACGTGGTTCGGCCCAGCCTACATCCACAAGAGCAACAACTTCACACTAGATAAAAGAGATTACAATATCCGGGTATCCGGTCCCTTGAATTTCATACAAAAATTCAGCCCTACAATACCTATTATGTATATCCTCAACTCACTGAAGTGTTTATCTCAAAACCTCCCCCTATCACTGTTTCCCGATAACCTTTCCTTCTCTCCCTCTCCCAACCCGGACAGTGCCACACAATCTGATAGAAAGACCCCTGCAGCGGGACCACCTCCGATAGCTGCAGTCAAACCCAAGTACCCTAAGGAATAGTTTAGGCACGAGTACCTTCTATTCCGACACTTCCTGAAAGCGGGCTAAACTGGCTCTCCTACTAGACGGACTATCTAGCAGATATAGAGAGAGAAGAGAGAGAAGAGAGAATTTTGGTGTAATTAGAATGAAGAGATATGGAGGTATTTATAGGAGTAAGGAATGAGATTGGTGGAAGAATGGGGTTGGTGAAAGAATTTGATGGTGATGTTTGGTAAGACATTAGGCAGCCTGTCTAACATGGCAAGATTGGAGTTTTGTTTCTAAATTCTTCCTGTACTCTGGCTCCATAAAAAAAAAAATTAGTTTCACAAACCACAGCTCAAATAGATTTATCAGGGACCAAAACAAACAAGTTCGAATCATACATGTACACCCATACTTCAATGCTGAAAATAATTTATCAGGTAAAAATACATTGCAAAAAGATGTTGCATGCGTCAATTCTGCAGTTGTCGGGACTCTAAATTTGAAATCCGAATTAAGCACTTGAAGAAAATAAACATCCAAAAGAAGAACTAATGTTAGCTACAACGAAAGAAACAAAATAATATAATTAGTAAAAAAGAAAAAAAACAAAACAAAATAATATAGGGACCTATGATCCACATCAACATCATTTCTTTTTCTTTTTCTTTCTTTTTACTGTTAACCCATCATTTTCTTTGTTTGGTTATTGAATTATGAAAAACACTGTACAAAAAAAATGATCACACAATTTTTCATAGAATAGTGTGACAATGTGAGGTGTGCACGGATATTATTGTTACTAGCATTTTACCCGTGCTACGCACCGAAAACACAATTTTAAAATTTTAAAATAGTTACAAAAATATATAGTGTATCAAAAAATAAATTATTTTGTTATATTTTGTTTTGAGTGTAACGAACCCAATATGCATCTCTAAGTAATTTTTCTCAAATTATGTATAATTGTATGGATGCATGTTAAAAAAATTTGAAAATTTGTTTATATAAAAAAAGATTAATATCAAAACACATTCATTTGATATATGATAAAATTTACCTAAGATACATATCAATTTTCTTATTCCTTTTTGTTTTTTCCCCAAGTTATTTAACGACATTTTATGCTATTTTTACAGAAAGTTCGGTTCAATATAATCATGTTTGAGAATCAGGCGTTGAAAACAGTAAAAACATAATTAGTAATAGAAAAAATAAATCAAATACATATTTTTCATTCTATAAATGTAAATAAAATAGGAAATGAGCAATTTTTTGAAGTAATTCTAGAGGTCCCTAAAAAAATCTCAAAAAGTTAGTTATCATATTTTGATTGGTTAGCGTTGTACCCATGCTACGCACCGAATGATAAATTTTTTAATTAATTAATATAAACATATTATTAATCATTATTTATAAAAAAAGATAATTTCATTAAAATTTAAGTATAAATTATCGTCAATTTATACCAATTGCATTAATATCAATATCATCAAACAATTATCATACCATTCACATCCCCGCTCAAACATTCTAAACCCCTCTTTATTTTGTTTTCTTAATTTTATTTTAAATTTGATTTCTCTCATTTTTTTGAATATTTCAACCAAGTTCATAAGTTTTTTAACCATATTTTAAGTTTCCTATGTGTTTGTTCCATATTATTTTTACAAATTTTATGTTCTTTTATTAGTTGTTTGATTTAGTACTATAGCAAAATAAACATTATCAATTAACCAAACAAATCCAATACATCCCGTTATTTGAGTAAGATATATCTGTTAGAGTTTATGGTCAGTTTGTTTTTAACGACAACTTTAAATGTGCATATTTGGTTTGGGAATTTGTATATTGAATTTTTTATTCTTTTCTATCAGAATATGGTATATTAAATATTAGTTTTCTTTTACTCATAAATAAGGAAGGGGAATTAATTCGATATGATGGTACCCGATTAAAACCCAAACCCGAATTTTTGGATTCGGGTTTGGATATAAATTTTAAAATCGAAATAGTTTCGATTTGCATATATTTGGATTTAAGTTGTACCGAACCGATAGCATATCCAAAATCCGAAACCCAATGCACTATCGAAACCCTATACATATGTAATATAATATTGTAATTTGAAATTATTTCATGTAATATTTTAGATGTAAGACATATTATTTTATTTATTTTTATTCAAATATTTCATTAGAAATAGTCAATACTAATTTAGTAATTAGAACTTATATTACTCAATATCTAATTTTAACAATATATTCAAGATGTAATTTTGTTTACATTAATTTTTCTTTTTATGTATAAAAAAGAATTATTTTTTTTAAATATTTTAAATTTTACTTAGTATATTAATTCGTATAATATGTTATATTTTGACTACTTAAGTTAATCATTTTACTTTTTAATTTTTGTATAAATATAATTAATATTGTTTGCGTATAACAATTATTTTAATTTTGACTACATTATTACTAATTTTGGATACCCAAAAAAGTCAAGTCTAATCCGAAATATGACGAATTTGGTTTTAGATATTGAATTTTGGATTTGGATTTATTTTTAAAACCCAAAAATATTTGGATATGGGTTTTAATTTTACAAAATTCGAATCAAACCCAACCTGTTGTCATCCAAACGAGTAAAATAAAATATTTGAAAATGAGTATCACCTATCTTTTTTCTATTTGATTAAAATGTTAAAATAGAAAACTATAAATGAAACTAAAATCAAATGTGTAATATATAAACACGTAATCACATTATTATATATTTGTCCTTGTAATTTAATTGTCGAGTTAAAAAACATGAAATTAATTTTCATTTAACAATGAGTATATTTTACCGACATATATTAAAAGAAAGAGTTTACGTAGATCTGAAAAATCGTTTGTGTTATATACATTCATACCATGTGTATTTTGGGTTTTGCACGAAAATAACATGAAATTATTTTGTACCCATATTTGAACACAAAATGCTACTAAATTACGCATTTTTTATTTTTGTACACGAAACGAAAATAATACGCAAAATGAAAAAAAATGACAATTACATGTAATGTTACTCTCTGCCTAAGTCATCTAAGTATGTTACTATATAATTGAAAACAACATTGAATTACTACAAAATAAAACTAAAAGTAGATTACATAAAAATGAAGCCCTTTTCTTTAATTTTGTTTATTGTTAATAAATACCTTTGTTTTATTAGAATCTATCTACCAAGTTATTAATTTTTTACTTATTTTTAAGATTTTGTTGATATTAAAAATAAATATTATTAACCAACCAAGCAAAATTCGATATGTCTGTTCTTAGATTAGGATATGAGAATTAAATATTATTACTTGAATTGAAAAATACAAAATTAAAATGAGCACCTTTTATTAGAAACAATATATAATTTTATATGTATCGACCTATCTAGTTATCAATAATATTGATTTTTAAATGATTGTTGTAGTCGTCATTCTATCTCCTCCTCTCCTAAAAAATAGTAAACCAAAGTTTAGGGGTTGATATCTGCATCTTGGTTGATGATAAGCCCATTTTTATTGTTTTCCATGATTTTGCTTTGTTTTTCAATAAATATCTCTCTTTATTGAGAGTCTATTCCCACGTTGGTGGGTTTTATCAACTGATATATTGGATTTTGTACCTTCTCCTTGTGAATGATAACTCCTGTTTCTTTTCCTTGATTTTACTTCGTTTTTCAATAAATATATCTCTTTATCGAGAGTCTAGTATCCCGTTAGTGGATTTTGTCTATCTATATATTGGGTTTTGTTCTTTATTTAGATTTACAGGATTTTGTTATATTGATTCATTGATTTGGATAGTATAGAATCGCAGTTTTTATAAGTTGTTCGAATACATTCTCAGAAATCACATATGTATTTTCCTCGCGATTAGAATAAATTGTTGGATTATTTCGCCAAAGAGTATATATAATTCAGGGGTATAAGCGAGTGATGTACCACAATTTAAGATCTAATCAACGATTGTAGTTTGGATTAAGGAAACCTTGTTATGATCTATTTTATTTTAATATGTGTTGTCCAATCTTGATTATTTTTGTAGATGTATGACATTTTATTGATAAATCATTTACCTAAAAAAAATTAGTGATTTAAAAGAAAATTTGAATGATTATTTGTGTGGATGATATATGCCCTTTTGTTGATAAATAATTAACCATAGAAAATATAGTGATTTATTAGAATTTTTGCGCTGAGTTGACCAATTTGCTATGAAATATAAAAAAAATGATTTTTTTAGAATTTTTGCGTTGAGTTAACCAATTTGCTATAGAAATATTCACTGACAATATTTTTATTGATTCGGTAATGAATTTTATTTTTGGATTGATAATTTATACACCAAATAATGTCTAATACTATTTGAGAGTCTATTCAGTATCTTGAAAAATTCAAATATATCGTCAAGTCAATTTATTTGTCCCATTAATTCTTGAAAAATAACGATAAGTAAAATTTTAATGATAACTGGTTTAAATTTCATTTTTAATATTTTAATTGGTTGAATTTAGCCTTTTTTTTAATAATTGATTAATTTAAAAGTTTATATAACTTATATTTTGAAGGTTAAGTAACCACGATAAGTAAATTAGAATGAGAATGCTATGATTAATTTAATTTTAGTGGTTAATTTTGATTGGCTCTTATATATATTTATGAAAATTAATCTGTAATATGTAATAATGTTATTATAACGGCTGGAGGGAGATTGTAGCAGCGGGAGATGACCTGGCAATATAGGGGTGTGCACTCTCGTTCCCCACATGTAAGGTCCTACTTTTTCTCCCCTAAAATGTATTGGGAAGGGACCAAACCGTTGGAGTGTATTTTTTTGGAGGAAAACCCTAAATGTGTCCGGCTGTCTCAGGTAAAGGTTATAGGGCTTTGGAGATGCTCTAACAAAGTATAATAAAAAACAGTATACTACGAATAATGACCATTACATTTTTAGTGAAAAATCAAAATCGTTAGATCTAATGATTAAATATATTATATTCAAGGTTCGAATTCTATCAACGACATATTTATTTTAAAATTTTATAACATATTTTTAAACCATGCATATCATTAATCAAATTTATATTAAATTATTAATGTTAAAATTAAAATAAAATTTTGTAAATAATGATTATATAAAAATATAATTGTAACATAAAATAAAATTTGTTACATATCAAAAAAATTCGTGCATCGCACGAGTTTTAAGCTAGTATTATATATTTGTATATTCCTGATTGATTTTGATTTAAAATATTAATTTTTTATAATTATTTTTTGACATTAAAAAATAAAACATATGGATATGTTAAATCAAGTAAGTTACTCTATTTAAATTAGAATTGTTAACTAACCATATATAGTTAGTATAATAGAATGAGAATGGTAAATAAGGAAAACTTTTAATATAATATTATTTGTGTGTTAGACTCAGGTATGATTTCTATTTTAATAATTTTAATAATATTATGATTCTATTTGTAATTCTATTTAGGATTATAATTCAATTTTAAATATAGTTAGAATGATTGATGGGTTTATCCTTGGTTAAAAGATAGCAAGTTAAATTATATAAGGAAACAGATTTGTTTTAATTTGATTGGTCCATGATTTAAATTTTAAATATATTTAGAATGATTGATGGGTTTAACCTTGGTTAAAAGATAGCAAGTTAAATTATATAAGGAAACAAATTTGTTTTAATTTGATTGGTCCATGATTTAGAAGTGGCTTATGATTGGTTCTAAAATAATTCATAGTTTTCTGATTGGTTAACTGGGTACGTGATTAATTAAGTGGATGGTGTGGTAGACTCACGTTTGATAATAAAGGATATCGTCCACCATTCCTTGTTACTCCTCGTCCCAAAATACATATTTCTTTTATAAAAAAACTTTTTCCCAAATTATATGTCCCCCTCTTTTTTTCATTCAAATATCTCTTCTTTCTATATAAATTTAAGTCTAATTTTTCAAAATTACCCTATATTTGTTTTTTCAATGCTTGACTTCTTTAAAACTTAACTCTATTCTCATTTTTCAATGCATTTATTAAGGTTATTTATTGAAAAACATTATCCAACCAACCTTTTTCTTAATATGCGTATTTTTTTTTCAAAAGGAACATGTAAATTGGGACTGAGGAGTAACGTTTTGTTTAGATTTTTTTAAAACATACAATACATTATCATTTTACTTCTTACTCATTTGTCATATTTTTATTTTATTATAAAATTTATATCTTTGAAAATATCATTACGTAAATTTATAAATACATATAAATATAATTTATAATTTAGAAAATCTATTGATAATTAATATTTAATGTATTACTCTTCTTTTAGCATTATTTGCTAGTGGTATTAAAAATATGATTATTATTTCAAAAAAAATATATGTTTATAAAAAAAATATGTATGTGATATAATATTAATCTTGGCTCTTTGTTAAATAAGTATAATAAATTCATTTTTCATTAAGTTGTCAATTAAATTATAATCATTTTTCTTTTGAATATGTTTTTAAATATTTAAACATTAAATATACATTTAAAGATATTTTAATATTATTTAATACTCTAAATACATATATGAAATTATAAAAAATAATAATAGATACTATTATAAAGTGAATACATAAAACAATATTTAGCTTGTGTCTCGGTTTTTTTTTTTTAGTGTTTTTTCCTGCAGAGCTTGTCTTTTTTCTTTTGTTTCAGTGGTTTTGTTCAGTTAAATTGTTCAGTGGCTCTCTTCTTGTAATAGCCTTCGGGCATATTCTAATAAAATACTTGCCTATCAAAAAAAAAGTTAAGTAATAAAAATGAGCAAAGTATATACAAATTTCTCTTAACTTTTACACATAAATTTCTCTAAACTTATATATTTAGATAATTTTTATTACTTTTTTATTCTTTTTATATTTTTACTTTATTATAATATCTATTATTATTTCCATAATGTCATGTGTGTATATAAAGTATTAAATATTAATAGTTATGTTTAATGTTTAATTATTTCAAGACTACTTAAAATATAAAATTGTTATAAATTTAATTGATAACTCAATGAATTTTTTTTAACTATTGTTTGAAACAGAGCTAAGATTTATATTAAATTGCTTACATATTTTTTATTTTTTAGGATCATTTTTTTTGAAACATTAACAAAAAAAGAAGTAATACTGGATGAAGACGAATAGATTATATATTATCGCTTGATTATTTACATTACATGTTAATTATATATCATATTTATATATTTTTATAAATTTAAATATTAAAATTTACAAAAGTATAAGTTTTACATTAAAATATAAATATGCAAGTCGAAAGAAGCAAGTGACCAATAAGATCATTATTAATATCCTGTACAGTTGACACTGTCACATAATATTATAGAGAATTCTATGACAATTTTATACCGAATTATTTACGCACACATTTGATTGCATGCTCTATTATTGATGTGGTGCTTTGAGCAGCTATCTAGTCGAGAACAAGTCTACGCACTATTACAGAATAGGCTTTTAGCGTCGGTCAAAATAGGCTTTAGGCGTCGGTTTTTGGGCGTAGCATATGTAGGCGACGCTATAGGTATAGATTTTAAGCGTCAGTTGATTAGGCGACGCAAAATATTGGCCAAAGGCGTCGGTTGATTAATAACCGACGCATATTCTTTTACTATAGCGTCGGTTAAGTTAAAAAAACCGACGCATAAAGTAGGTTAATGGCATCGGTTGAGTTAAAAAACCGACGCATAAAGTAGGTTAATGGCGTCGGTTGAGTTAAATGACCGACGCATAAAGACATGCTTTTAGCGTCGGGTTTCTCCAGAACCGACGCATAAAGTCCAAATTTTTTAAAAAAAACATAAAATTACAATAAATTCCACAATTTTTAAAAAAAATTATAATTTCAATTTCAGAAACTCCTTTTCACATAATAGATGATTATATCCAAGAAATTACATAATCCAAGATATAAATTACAAGAAATTACATAATCCAAGAAATAAATTACACAATTAGTAAATCTTGTCATGCTACCAGTGACTATGCTCCTAGCCCTTCTATCTAGCTACCTAAACAGACTTTACACTTTTGATGAACCCCATTTGAACAGAATAATAAAGTATTTCAAAGTCCAGAATTAGTTTCAATACATAGATGTCTCGATTCACAAAAGCAAATTGTGATAATGCCTTGGCACCTTTTCTGTATTGCAAATCACCACTCCCCGCAAAGCTGGAGAAGCACTGCATAATACGATCAGGATGTCCTGCATGTTCAATAACAAGGATAAATGCTAGGTATAGATGTTAATATGCAAATTAAGTGCAAAACAGAGAAGAGTGGAAGAGAACAGGGACATCCATATAATTCAAAGTACAAGTTGATGCAGAACACCTAATCAGATATATTCAAATCAGTATGAAAGTTTAGCATATTGTCACATTTCTAGGTAACAATGCCCACATTCACCTATCTGTATGGAAGCCTTATTGAATATGACATTAACTAAAAGCAAATGTGACATAAGAGTTTGGAAAACTAGAAAGTTACCTTCAGATAACAGAAATTTATGCGAGTCAACTAAACACCGGAAAGATGAGCATTGCACTGTTCTGGCCTCAACAAAATCCCCAAATCGTGTCACTTTGAAATCTGTTTGATGCAACTTTATTATTACTAAGAATTAAAAAAAATGCATATCATATATATAGGCATAGTCATTGTTTTGTTTTTAATAATTTCAGTTACTAGTAATATATTATTTATAATTATGAAATCAACATAGACACTATGATAGAACAGATGCACATTACTGTTTAAGGCATATAGCATAATAATACAGGAAAATTTCTTGTGTAAACTATAAAATAACAATAGGGAGAGATCTCTGTAATCCACTATGGATTGCCAATAGGCAAATAAATATCCTAAACTTAGAACAATAGTTTAATTTTAATATTTATCTTATCAAATACTCTTTCACTCTCTACTCTTTCTTAATCCGAGCTTTGCTATTCACTATGCTAAGTCTGTCTCAACCTGGATTGAGGATTTCATTTCACAGGCAATACTCTGCCTGATACATCACATCAGCTTTGGCCTTGCAACATTTTAACAAAGTGGGTACACAGCTCAAGTCAAGAAATAGAGCAAATTCTATTATCTCTTTGGAATGTACTACCCTAGTGCTTTAAAGATAACTAATTCAAATTCTAAAGAAAAAAACATAGCCTAAGTGACATTTGACATGCAGATATGTAAAATGCTGTTTACAAGCTATTACTTATTTCTTCTGTGACTTAAGAAAGAAAGAGTATATATTAGAGAGCTCACTCTATAACAAACCAACACTTCCAGCAACAATTTCTGATCCCATTTACTTTTGCCATATAGAAATAGAAGAAAATCGATGTGTGTCATAACCCACCTGAATGTCTGTCTTTACTACTTCTCCACCTTGTAATAACTTATACTGCAGTTAAAGGATGAAGTCAAATCTACTAAAATTAAGACAAGAGTGATCACACCCAACCGCTCATTAAAGAAAAAAACAGTGTTAAAAGGATTAGCGGAAATTAGTCCCAAATTTTGAGAACTGATTAGACGATTTATATACCATCTCAATTGGTTGATAAAGAAAACTAAGCCCACGAATAGGGGAACTGAACTCATGATATCTACATTAGAATACGATCGCAAGATTTTTAATAGTAGTAGTACCTCTAAATCCTCTATACCAACAATATTTTCTTCCGACATTGATTTTATTCTTAGGTCAAATTACCATATAGTATCATTAAGTTTAAAGCTCGAATCTGGATGTCATTAAGTTTAAAGTATACGAGGGAACAAATATTTTATCTATACAATTCAGAGATATAGCAGGGTCGATAGCAGCATAATCTAAAAGATATCCATAGTTCGTCATTATAATTGAAGTCCATTAGATATCCTGATTAACTACCTTTCCAGTTAAAAGAAGCCAGAGAAGACCCTCGGGCAATGGTTCTCCACCAGGCTTTGCTCCTGGCAATAGCTTTTGACATTCAGGTATTGACAAGCCCCTAAAGCGAATTCCCTGAAAAAGAAAAATATACTAAATTTCAAAACACAAAAAATATAGTTACTTCCCGTGTAACATGAATACACCGCTACTAATGATGGTCTAAAGAACATTAAATATATATTAAAATATACAAGAAACTTGCATACACATCTACGTAATTAGTACAATATACCTGCTGTTCTGGAATATACCTGCTGTTCTGGAACCATTTTTAACATTGAAAAAGTTGGGCTTACACTGACTGTAACGTTGTTGAACCCCATTCAAGAGGTATTGTACCAGTTAGGTAGTTGTAAGCAAAATCACTGCAAATACATACATCAGTATTACAAAGAATATATGGTAAATGATTTCAATTTAAGTTCTCCAACTACTATGTTTGCGTATTCAGAAACTCTTACATCTTACGGAGGTAAGGAAGCATTTCTAATTTAGATGGAAGAACACCAGGAAGAGCAACCTCTTCCTATGGTTAGGCAACGTTTATGTCGCCCATTAAATCTCACACACTAAGAGGGCCTTACACAGCCCATTCAATAGTAATTTGCTTATTTACGAGCCATAAATACATTTTTGTTTTGTTTTTGCAAAATTAACTTCAAAGCCTAAAGAGCAACTAGCTCTCCAACTAGTTTACAAGTCATCACTAGTAGTTACAAGTTACTATGTAACCACAATTTAGATAAAAACTTCACCATAACATTAAGACAGTGCATGAAACAAATATTTTCATAAGCATAACGATGTTAGCAATTTAACTTCATGACACAAATAATGCTAAACATCAAAACTCCTGAAACCACCACTGTCATTGAAACAATTCATAAAAGAGAAACCTACACTGATTATTCAAAACATATAAAGAACCGGACCAAATTAGTTCCCAACTACCTACTATATGTATACTGTATAGACAAACTCAATGACTCTGAAGGTAGCTAAAAGGTAGAATTGATATAACTGTACCGACAAGTGATAACTTGCTAGCTTTTGTCATAGCAAATGGCCAAAGGAGATGTGTTTGCAGAAGATTTAGTACCTGTTACAAACATATACAAGTCATTAGTCTTTGATTGTAAAACGATTCAGAAAATAGAAAAGAAGTATTATTAACCTTCCGACTCGTTCTGCATCCATTCCCGTGCACACATCAATGCCTGCACAGTGTTAGACCTCAATACACTCCAATGTGGATCAAGGACTTGATCACCAACGTCAAAGGCAGAATCTGATGTTACTTTTAGATATATGGTTCATTAATCTTAAACTAGACTCAGTAACAGTAGCAACATATTGGTTAAGATCCAAAGTTTCCCAGTTGGTGGTTAGGCAACGTTTATGTCGCCCATTAAATCTCACACACTAAGAGGGCCTTACACAGCCCATTCAATAGTAATTTGCTTATTTACGAGCCATAAATACATTTTTGTTTTGTTTTTGCAAAATTAACTTCAAAGCCTAAAGAGCAACTAGCTCTCCAACTAGTTTACAAGTCATCACTAGTAGTTACAAGTTACTATGTAACCACAATTTAGATAAAAACTTCACCATAACATTAAGACAGTGCATGAAACAAATATTTTCATAAGCATAACGATGTTAGCAATTTAACTTCATGACACAAATAATGTTAAACATCAAAACTCCTGAAACCACCACTGTCATTGAAACAATTCATAAAAGAGAAACCTACACTGATTATTCAAAACATATAAAGAACCGGACCAAATTAGTTCCCAACTACCTACTATATGTATACTGTATAGACAAACTCAATGACTCTGAAGGTAGCTAAAAGGTAGAATTGATATAACTGTACCGACAAGTGATAACTTGCTAGCTTTTGTCATAGCAAATGGCCAAAGGAGATGTGTTTGCAGAAGATTTAGTACCTGTTACAAACATATACAAGTCATTAGTCTTTGATTGTAAAACGATTCAGAAAATAGAAAAGAAGTATTATTAACCTTCCGACTCGTTCTGCATCCATTCCCGTGCACACATCAATGCCTGCACAGTGTTAGAAACATCACGCCTATTTACAGTCACTCAAATGAAACCTTAGACATGGGACAACATAGCAAACTGCAATGTATAGTAGATAGAATGTAGGAGCAAAGAAAATCCATAGCTCTAGTACCTTTTTAAGTTGTGAGCACTATGAGTCTATGAATATGCAACTAGGACATTTATTTGAGTATTAGTACTGTTTGAAGCAGCTGAAGCTTAAGGGGCTCCTTCTTCCCTTGGATTAGGTTGATCAAAAACCCACTGATCCTGCAAATTCAATCAAAACCGAACCAGCTACATAATATTAATATCACATAAAGGCTAGCACCTAATTAAAACTTACTTAAGAAGCATATATTACACATATATAACACTGTTACATTATGAAGATTGTGTACCAAATATTTATTCCCATTCCAACTTCCATGTAAAAAAAATAGGGAATTATCTCATAAAATATTTCTGTGTGAATCTAATGTTAAGAACACACATATATACTCAATCATCATCTCTAGTTCATTTATAGGAATATCTGAACTGAAAATGGAAATTCCCTGTATTTAACAGTATACGTTTTGCAGTAAACAATAACAATATGATTTAAGAACCATGTTTGTATCATAATTTAAAACAATTCACTTGAATGATAAGTGAGGGATAGTAGCACTTGCCTGGATTGAAATAGAACTGGATAAAAAGAAAGAAAGTCCTAGTGTAACCGAGCGTCTGACACTGCTAACTCTGTAACTCTGTACTAGGAATCCCTAAAATATAAAAATCAATCTTGTGTTAACCGTCTGATTAGTTGCACCAACTAATATAAGTGACGACTCGATTCCCTAAAATCTACCCTTTCGCAATATAACAATTAGACAGTAATAGGCATTCCTAATCAAATTAAGGGCAGGTCATATCTAACTCTTAATTATAACGAAAGCCAGATACACATATCACCAAGTACTTGTTATAACATTTAAACATATACGAATAGTTCCCCTCAAACATATATACCTATATTTCAAAATATTAAGTGGTCAGGCAAAATCCAAAACAGGACCAGTTTAGAAAGATTTGTAATTTATAGCATTTACATGAGCTCGAATCAAAAGGTATAAAAGACAAAAGTGGTAGAAAATTCAATTATCTTTCCAGAATGTCCAATCTCATTCAAATTGACCACACCAAACATTCACAACTTAGAAAACACGAGGCTGCAGAAGTACTTTTCGGTTAGAGTCATGAAAGTCTCAAGATATTTAAAATACTAATTCATGGAATTCAACTGAGTAATTTATACAGTAAGACAGGCCTTAGAATAAGCTTTTCAGAAAGCTATTATTTGTAAGCATGGCATAAAAATTGGATTTTATATGAATTTCCAAAGATGGCATGTTATTAAAACAAATAAACAGGATATTGACAAGATTACCAGATATCACATAGTTAGAAAAAGAATTTCAAAATTCCTAAACAATAAAAGTTGTAGAACATTCAGAGAGGTTTCCATCAAGTACTAGCTCATACTTTTCTGATGAATATTGAATGAATTATGCTCAGTTTAAAGCCTCAGTTTGCATAACTCAGCAGAAATATAATTTAAATGTTCTTGTATAAGTAAGCAAAACACAATACATATATAAGTTATCTGCACACAAACACACAGCCTATGCACCCCTTATCTTTAGCTAAAAAAAATGATTACCAAATAGTAATTACAAACCAAAAATCAAGCAGCTAATAAGATTAAAAGAGCAGTAGTATAAACAGCCATAAAACAACAACAAGACAGCATAAAAACCTCACAACACATAAAGACGAAACTCTCGGCTTCACCGAGAGTTCCCAGCCCTCCCCTGCACTCAACATTTCCCCACATAACCTGCACATAGCATTTAAAATCATACCCAAAACATTGAGCCAGTTGTAAACAAATTTTAAGGCTATAAGTACTGCTGGGAATTTGCATTCTGCACAGAATTTTTAACATTGAAAATATGGAATTTTGAATAAGATTACACCAGGTAGTTTTAGAGGGTTTCACAAGGTTTCTAGAACATCTCTAACTCTGAAAAATGGATATGTGAAACTCAAGTTATGAATTTTTAAAGCTAAGTAATGTATCCTGAAATTTAAAAATCTGATTTGTATATACTTTTGAAAACAAAAACTTTACTACAGCTTTGCAACTGATCCAAGGCAACATAGAGCATAAGAATCAAAGGTAACTGATTCCTCTTTCAAACAACACAGCAATCCCATTTACCAACCTTATTCTTTGTAAATATAAAATTTCTAGAAATAATGCCACAATTCAGCATTGCCTTTGTTATGCAATGTCGCATACTTAACACCAGCAAGTATAGGTATAAAGAGACATAAAAACCCATTTAATCCTATTTTCACAAAATACCAAGATAAATGACCAAGTACAGAAATTAATATTCAACAAGAAAAAAATGTTTCAGAAGATTTTCATTCGGCTATAGAAATAAACTCTGACAGCCACACAAGATTGAATTATACCACTTTACACCATCATCTCAACAAACATCTCTACAGCTTAGATAACACAACCTAAAAATATACTATGATTATCCCATAAAAGAATTGCTCGAAGAATAATAAGGATTAATTCATTACGATGATATTTGAGCAACTAGAGGTAGGTACAATTCAAGTCTCTGTCCTAACCTACTTATAAACTGGACAATAAACAACTAATTCCGCATTAAAATTTATTTTGTTTTCAATTACATACTAAAACTTGTGGTAGACAAGGTTAAAAATAAGGTACAAATGCTAGTAAATAACTTTCTAAATTAAGATACCACAAGGTTAATGACTCTATACCGTATAATTATGATATCTTTTCAAACAATTCATCCATCAGACATGATATATACTAATATATGTGTGTAGTTAAACACAATCATGAATATATATGTTGACGCAAGTCACAAGATTTATATCTCTGTTTACACGTAATTACAAATCTTACTTTGTAAATCAAGTTCCTGCAATTTGAATGGTGCTGACAAACTTGGTAAGAAGAAGTCAATAAAGAGCCCACTGCAACTTAGTCATCGATTAAGAATATGCAACTTAGATGTGTGAAAGAATCTGCAACATGGTGAGAAGCTTGAATTCAAAACTTAAAGCACCTACAAAATTGAAAAAATAAATTAATTTAAAGAGAAAATTAATTAAAAACCCAAAGGTGCACATTATTGAAAAAAACCCAAATTTAATTTATACCCAAATAGAACCCTAAATTTAAACCCTAAAATCGAAATTCAAATCTTGGAAGATTTGAACCAAATCGAAGCCAAAGATAGATAGACTGAGAGTTCTGAGTCCAAAACGCACCAGAAAGAACTAGAGAGAGACACCAATCGCCAGTGAGATGAACCAGAGAGAGCTCAATCGCCACTAATCGTTAGAGAGATAAGCAGCCAGAGCAAAGAGTAATAGCCAATAATCGCTAGAGAGAGAAGCAGCCATAGACCGTGAGAGAGTGATGGTCAGAGAGAGGAGTGATGGTCAGAGAGAGTAATCGCCGAGAGAGAAGTAAAGAGAGAGCAAACCGATTGATTGTTTTTTATTGAATTGTACTGAAGTAATATAAAAATATTACTTAAAATATGTCAATTACAGTATTATAGATTTATAGCTTTTGTGAAAGCACTGTATATAACTTATGTTTATTATAAATAAGTATATAATGAATTAAAAATATATTTATATTATAAAAAATTTAATCAAAATATCACTTAAAATATGTTATTATAGCTTTTATGAAAGCACTATATAACTTATGCTTATTATATATAAAGATATAATGAATTAAAAATATTTTTATATTATAAAAAAATTATAAATATTGATATAATATATAATTTTCAAAAATTTAAAAATTTAAATATATATCTTTTCATTTAAAATCTTATTCGAATAATATTATTCAATTTATTTTTTTAATTCAAATGGTATAATATAAAGTAATGTATTATTTGTATAAAAATATTATTTGTATATATTTTAGTTTTTTTTTGAATTATAATACTTTTAGCGTCGGTTAAATGTAAGGCGACACATAAAGTACCAAAGGGTCAGTTTAGGCGTCGGTTGTTTATGACCGACGCTAAAAGGTTAATTTTAGGCGTCGGTTGAGTAAAGACCGACGCTAAAAGTTTAGTTTTAGGCGTCGGTTGTGTAAAAACCGACGCTAAAGGGTCAGTTTTAGGCGTCGGTTGTTTATAACCGACGCTAAAGGTCAATTTTAAGCGTCGGTTGAGTAAAGACCGACGCTAAAGGGTCAGTTTTAGGCGTCGGTTGTTTCATGACCGACGCAAAAGGTCCAACACAAATGACATTAAGCGTCGGTTAAGCTAGCAACCGACGCCTAAAGTATGTATAGGCCACGGTTCTCTAGATAACCGACGCCTAAAGTGGCTGGAGGGAGATTGTAGCAGCGGGAGATGACCTGGCAATATAGGGGTGTGCACTCTCGTTCCCCACATGTAAGGTCCTACTTTTTCTCCCCTAAAATGTATTGGGAAGGGACCAAACCGTTGGAGTGTATTTTTTTGGAGGAAAACCCTAAATGTGTCCGGCTGTCTCAGGTAAAGGTTATAGGGCTTTGGAGATGCTCTAACAAAGTATAATAAAAAACAGTATACTACGAATAATGACCATTACATTTTTAGTGAAAAATCAAAATCGTTAGATCTAATGATTAAATATATTATATTCAAGGTTCGAATTCTATCAACGACATATTTATTTTAAAATTTTATAACATATTTTTAAACCATGCATATCATTAATCAAATTTATATTAAATTATTAATGTTAAAATTAAAATAAAATTTTGTAAATAATGATTATATAAAAATATAATTGTAACATAAAATAAAATTTGTTACATATCAAAAAAATTCGTGCATCGCACGAGTTTTAAGCTAGTATTATATATTTGTATATTCCTGATTGATTTTGATTTAAAATATTAATTTACTATAAATATTTTTTGACATTAAAAAATAAAACATATGGATATGTTAAATCAAGTAAGTTACTCTATTTAAATTAGAATTGTTAACTAACCATATATAGTTAGTATAATAGAATGAGAATGGTAAATAAGGAAAACTTTTAATATAATATTATTTGTGTGTTAGACTCAGGTATGATTTCTATTTTAATAATTTTAATAATATTATGATTCTATTTGTAATTCTATTTAGGATTATAATTCAATTTTAAATATAGTTAGAATGATTGATGGGTTTAACCTTGGTTAAAAGATAGCAAGTTAAATTATATAAGGAAACAGATTTGTTTTAATTTGATTGGTCCATGATTTAAATTTTAAATATATTTAGAATGATTGATGGGTTTAACCTTGGTTAAAAGATAGCAAGTTAAATTATATAAGGAAACAAATTTGTTTTAATTTGATTGGTCCATGATTTAGAAGTGGCTTATGATTGGTTCTAAAATAATTCATAGTTTTCTGATTGGTTAACTGGGTACGTGATTAATTAACTGGATGGTGTGGTAGACTCACGTTTGATAATAAAGGATATCGTCCACCATTCCTTGTTACTCCTCGTCCCAAAATACATATTTCTTTTATAAAAAAACTTTTTCCCAAATTATATGTCCCCTCTTTTTTTCATACAAATATCTCTTCTTTCTATATAAATTTAAGTCTAATTTTTCAAAATTACCCTATATTTGTTTTTTCAATGCTTGACTTCTTTAAAACTTAACTCTATTCTCATTTTTCAATGCATTTATTAAGGTTATTTATTGAAAAACATTATCCAACCAACCTTTTTCTTAATATGCGTATTTTTTTTTCAAAAGGAACATGTAAATTGGGACTGAGGAGTAACGTTTTGTTTAGATTTTTTTAAAACATACAATACATTATCATTTTACTTCTTACTCATTTGTCATATTTTTATTTTATTATAAAATTTATATCTTTGAAAATATCATTACGTAAATTTATAAATACATATAAATATAATTTATAATTTAGAAAATCTATTGATAATTAATATTTAATGTATTACTCTTCTTTTAGCATTATTTGCTAGTGGTATTAAAAATATGATTATTATTTCAAAAAAAATATATGTTTATAAAAAAAATATGTATGTGATATAATATTAATCTTGGCTCTTTGTTAAATAAGTATAATAAATTCATTTTTCATTAAGTTGTCAATTAAATTATAATCATTTTTCTTTTGAATATGTTTTTAAACATATAAACATTAAATATACATTTAAAGATATTTTAATATTATTTAATACTCTAAATACATATATGAAATTATAAAAAATAATAATAGATACTATTATAAAGTGAATACATAAAACAATATTTAGCTTGTGTCTCGGTTTTTTTTTTTTTAGTGTTTTTTCCTGCAGAGCTTGTCTTTTTTCTTTTGTTTCAGTGGTTTTGTTCAGTTAAATTGTTCAGTGGCTCTCTTCTTGTAATAGCCTTCGGGCATATTCTAATAAAATACTTGCCTATCAAAAAAAAAAAGTTAAGTAATAAAAATGAGCAAAGTATATACAAATTTCTCTTAACTTTTACACATAAATTTCTCTAAACTTATATATTTAGATAATTTTTATTACTTTTTTATTCTTTTTATATTTTTACTTTATTATAATATCTATTATTATTTCCATAATGTCATGTGTGTATATAAAGTATTAAATATTAATAGTTATGTTTAATGTTTAATTATTTCAAGACTACTTAAAATATAAAATTGTTATAAATTTAATTGATAACTCAATGAATTTTTTTTAACTATTGTTTGAAACAGAGCTAAGATTTATATTAAATTGCTTACATATTTTTTATTTTTTAGGATCATTTTTTTTTGAAACATTAACAAAAAAAGAAGTAATACTGGATGAAGACGAATAGATTATATATTATCGCTTGATTATTTACATTACATGTTAATTATATATCATATTTATATATTTTTATAAATTTAAATATTAAAATTTACAAAAGTATAAGTTTTACATTAAAATATAAATATGCAAGTCGAAAGAAGCAAGTGACCAATAAAATCATTATTAATATCCTGTACAGTTGACACTGTCACATAATATTATAGAGAATTCTATGACAATTTTATACCGAATCATTTACGCACACATTTGATTGCATGCTCTATTATTGATGTGGTGCTTTGAGCAGCTATCTAGTCGAGAACAAGTCTACGAAAAACCATCTTATGAACCGAGTAACTCCACGCACAACGTTAACATCCTGCAGCCTTTAGCAGACGTGCAAAATTAAGAAAAATAGTGTAGTAGTAGTATAACATAATACTCAGTCCGTCATTTTTAGTTGATATATTTGTAAAAAAAATTATTCCTAAGTAATTGTCTTCCAATATGTTTTTTATCAATTTTTTCATATATATATCCCTTTATTTCTAATAATAATATTTGACTTTATATTTAATATACACACTTATAACTCATTATTTAATTTTAAAATTAAGAATAAACATAAAAACAAATTACATAATTAAAATTTTCTGTATGTTTTTTGCAAATGTGTCAACTAAAAAAGAACGAAAAAGCATTATATCTTTTAGTTTAGCGGGTGATTTAACAATTTCATTTCATGTACACATAATCATCAATGATTGAAGGAGGCATTTATGATCTATCTCACTGTCTGCATGAATTTTAGATATCTAGTTGCATTCTTGTGACTATAAAATGGTCAAAGTAGGTAATCAGTTTATTAGAAATTATAATTGTTTTGTAACTGTACGTAAATGAACATATTAATTACGACATGCCGTCGACATGACTGATAATTGTTTATAGTAGTAGTCGATTACAAGAGGCAATGGTTCGTTTCTTGTCGATTTAATGTTTGAGATCGAAATCTATAAGCGAATCATATATTTTTTAAAATAAATTTCAAAATTAAGAAAAAGGAGGAAAATAAGAATACGTACTAATTAGAAATATTTATGCCATCTAATGTTTTAGTTGACATCTATAATATTGTTTATAAATGACTAATTTTGTAGACGAGAACCATGAACCAAGTGCGTACAAGTTTACATGATTAATATGAACAACGACGTTTACCGATATATATGAAAATGTGGATAAAATTATGGGAGAGGATAGGAACAAGTTTAAGACCTTAAAATTTAAATATCAAAGTAGTGATGAAGTAGGAAGAATAGATAGCAATATAATAATTGAGATTTTAGAGGTAAATTGTACTTGTCATTCTCTAATTTGTTTTTTTTTTTAATTTTTTTTGCCATTGATATTAATGCATGCATGGACCGGCCACGTAGCATATGTCTATTTCTAGTCTCCATGACTAATGAACAGTGTTGTAGATTTTGGAAACTATTTGGTTGAGTTATCGATTTATGATTTATCGAATGATTTGGTTGAAAAATCGGCGATTTATCGGTGATTTTTGTAAAATCAGCCGAATCAATTTCAAAATTTTGAATGATTTTTGAAAAATTTATCGACAATTTTTCAGAAATCAACCGATTTCAATGAGAGCTAATGAGTAATGACTATCATATACAAATACAACTAACACAAATTGATGGGTTGCATATCATTTACGCCAAACCTATAGCTAGCCTTCTTTTAAGAATTCTTCCATAATTAACAAGTTCCATCTGTACAGTGCACAGTTGTAAAATGCTAGCTTGTACACTGTTGCCTAATATACAGATTTATTATTCGAAAATTAAAAATTAGAATGTTTTAGGCTTTTAGCATATATCATGTTACTCGAATTCTTTATTTTATCTTTCGAGTTTCGAGGACTTCGAACTTGAACAATTATTTCAGTACAAAAACATGTTTGTTTTATAATAATACGGAGTCCAGTTCTTAGACGTATACTTTTAATCAAATCCTAGTAGCAGAGAGGAATATATACACAAATGACCAAGATATGATGAGCATGATACATACTAATAATAATTACTACATATGTTCCTCTCACTTCTTTACGGTTACTATTTTGGGGTATCCCTCTCATTTCTTTACATTCCAAAAATACTCCCTCCGTCCCACAATACAAGTCTCTTTTGGAAAAATTACGCATCTTAAGAAAACATTAATTAGATGATACATTTCCTCTTATGCCAAATATAAATGCATTGATTTTTAAGAACATGAGCTATTTTATACTCTTGGTCATTTCTCATTAATTGCTATACAATTTTCAAAAAGGGTAGTTTAGGAAAATTATCACAAATTTATATTGAAAATGGACATGTATTATGGGAAAAAAAAAATTCCTCAAAAGAGACTTGTATTGTGGGACGGAGGGAGTAGTAAGTTTCTCCCACTATTACACCCACTATATATCTCATATATTTAACAATAAAAAATACTATTATACCCACTACTTTCCTCCACTATCTCAAATCTATAATTAAATATTAATATGTCCCACCACTTTACCCACTTTTCATCTAACTTTACTCATTTTTTACACGGTCTCCGTGTCCGTTCCCCATGTAAACAACCATGAGGGACGGAGGGAGTATATATGAACGCGTACAATTTTTGTGTATGTGTAACAACCTGGAGATAGCATGAAAGTACAGCTGCTAGCGAAAATTTCATTCATCCTCGTGGAATATACCGTGTAGTAGGACGTTGATTTGCAGAAAGATTAAGAATTGAATAATACAGTAATTAACTTATTGAACACTATGAATGAATTGTTTATATTTATTATATCACTACTCTTACATGTTTAATTAATGTTTATAGTGTATAGGAGTTTAATTGGGGATCAAGTAAGAACCTACATATAAAAAGACGACGCGCAATTAACCAGTTGTATCTCATGCATATTTTGGGTGTAGAAGTTGAAAATTAGACACACAAGTCATTTTCTTTAATTAAACTAAAAGAAAGAAACTACAAAAAGTTAAATGTGTGTGTAGGCGACACTAAAAAAAACTTGTGGACTTATTTTACACCCATATATGACGTTAATCTAAGACACATATATGTATCTAGGAACTCTTATTTACACTATATATATAAATCCCTCGTATGCTTCATTATATGCAAGTCCCATATATATATCCCTCGTCCCCCTCCTCTCTCTCTCTCTCTCTCAATTTTGAAATATAAAAAATGGGTGTCCTCGACCATTTTTCAGACTTATGCAGTATGTCTAGCACAAGGAAGAGCAAGAGAAAGCCATTTCAGGTATCAGTATATACTATGTGTGTGTGTGGGTGTCTATCATTTCTTATGCATTTCATTAAGTTTCTCTGTCTGTTTTTCTTTCAGACTGTTGATATTAAGGTGAAAATGGACTGTGATGGTTGTGAAAGGAGAGTAAGAAGTTCTGTTTCTTCTATGAAAGGTTCATCTCTCTCTCTCTCTCTCTCTCTCTCTCTCCCCTTCCTCGGCTGCTTTCTATCTATTCAAAAAACAACACATATAATTCAAAAGATTACTCTAGAATACGACATATAATTTTACTCTAGAATATATAATTTTACTTTTAAAGAATTATATGTCGTATTCTTTTGAATACGACATGAAGCCTATTCAAAAGATTACTCTAGAAGTCATACACTTAAAAACAACACATATAATTGCTAGCTGATCGAAGAAAGCAAAATGCCTGGGCCAGAATTACTATAAACTATATAAAGCAGTGTTTCGAATCTTCAGATGTCAGGTTATTTTAGGGTTTTGAATTTGACATCACGTGAACTAGGAAAAACATATTGATTTTTTATTTTAGTAATTTCTATATATAAATATTCTTATGTAACGAAAGCTACTTCATACGTACTGAGTACAGAGCATCTTCCATTAATTAATGGAATTTTGTTTAATGTATTCATCAATTAGGTGTGAAATCAGTGGAAGTAGTTCGCAAACAAAGCCGTGTAACTGTTACCGGGTATGTGGAACCAAACAAGGTGCTAAAAAAGGTCCGAAGCACCGGAAAGAGAGCAGAATTTTGGCCTTATATTCCATACAATCTGGTGACATACCCCTATGCTCCTCAAGCTTATGATAAGAAGGCACCATCCGGATACGTAAAGAACGTTGCTCAAGCTCTGCCTGGTACTCCGAGTACTCCTATGGTGAAATATACATCACTTTTTAGTGATGATAATCCTAATGCATGTTCAATCATGTAACAGTTTACGTTAAATTAAATTAGATATGTAGCAGATAATCGATTGCTTGATTCTATAGCTTTCGAGTTAAATATGATCAGGGGCATGTTTGGTAGTCTTAGCTGAGGAATTAATGTAGTTGATTAGTATGAGTTATGAGATTATGCTTTGTAATCTGTTTAAAACGGTATCATATATTTTTCCTTACCAGAGTGAATTCATATGGATCCTTGATACTTTTGGAAAAGTTCAAACAACTATTTTGAAGAGGATAATCTCACATTTCACAATCACACCAAACATGAGAATACTGATGAAGTTCGAATTTAATTCCTTCAATGACAGTAAACAATAAGATTTAAATTAAACAAGCTTGAAATCGATGACCGGACCATAAAATTTTTTGCGCAATTTCTGTGATATATGTACGGTTAGGTTTTTGGTGTGAAAACGGGAATTCATGTACCACAAAAATTTCTACGATAGACAACAATCATTTGATATGACCGCGCATAACGCACAAGTTACTGGGAAAAAAATTGAAAGCAGCACTAGTAATAGGCAATAGCTAACAAGTTATGATGAGTCCGGACCGTCCAGGAGTTACCACGTATGGTTTGGAAGTTCGGGACCAGAAATTGCTGTCAAAACTTGGGTAGATCATCTCTGAAAAAGGCTATTCATACTGCAACTCTCCAGGGACATGCATGTGTAGGCAATTATAATACATAGAGGCCGTTTGGGATATCTTAAAATAAGTTATTTTAGATTTAATGGAGGTATTTTTAAATTAATGGAGAAAATAAAATTTTTTACTTTTAATTGAATGGATGTGTTTGGGTAATTTTACTTAAAAGTTAAATTTGATTTTAAAAAATTTTAAAAAAATATTATTTAAACTTTACAAGAATCCTGGAAAAATAAAAATAAGTCATAAACCATAAATAACTTAAAGGTACTTATGACTTATGGGCTTAAAACAACTTAAAGCCAGCTTAAAGCATCACCGGTCACGGGCACATTTGAACTTAAAACCAAAAGCAAAGGGATTACAAAATTGCCAAACAGGCTGATAATCTGGCACGTACGGGAATCGGAGTGTTCAAAAGTAGACTTTAGGCTTTCTTTTAGTTTATAGGTGCATGATGGCCTTTTTCGAACACCCAAAAGTTTACATCTTCAACTTTGCAAATTCAATTTTGTTCGAGAATAGCAATGAAGATCCACATTCTGCTCCTCTAGCTCCTCAGTCCTCAGTCACTGAATTAATCTTGGTAGAGGTATATTTTCGAATTAAGCATCTCTGTTTGCACCTTGGAGTCGATAACATGATATATATCGTAGACAGTGACCGAACCAAGTTTTCAAATTAATCAAGCTAAAATGAAAATTCATCAAGATTTTGATGTTAATGGGGAATTAGTAATTTTTTTATTTTTGATAGTTAAACACACTCATACACCAACACCACCTTGTCATTAATAAGATTTGAACCCTCAACATCGATCTTGATGAAAATAACGAGGTTAACTAAAAATCGAAATTTAAAAAATAATTCTTTATTAAAATTTTCGGTTCAACCGGGACTTCAACAACATAAATTCGTACACTTTGATTTTACCCCTGATCGTAGGGATATAGGCTATATAGAGTGCGCACTGTGAAATACCAAGTCTCCTAATTGAATAGTAATAAATTATCTTAACACGAACCGAAGTACTTTTAATGTGTTTACATTTTTGTAACAAGTAATTTTACCCATGAGAAAGTGAAAACAAGGTAAATCACCACGACCAGAAAGAAATATGTAAGACATGTGCCGAACACTTTATACAAGAAATTTATACAAAATCTTTAACGCACGTCTATCAGATCATCATCGATCGGATTCAAGAGAATATATATGTAGACAAACACACACACAACAAATACCACACTTCACGAATTTTAATAAAATTTCTGAAATGATATGCTTTTTAGATATGAAATATCGATGACTATCACAAATTAAGGCTTCTGTACGTGCATGACCCGTACGTCCACACATGATCAGCTCTTTTTTTCTTTTTTTTTTTGCCACCAGGAAATCTTTACATTTGGATCAAGCAGAATATCTATACTATTATATTAAAGCCGAAACATTGAAAGTTTTGGTTTTCTCCTAAGTTTTGGTTTTCACTCTAATTATTTAATTTTAAATTATTTATAATATAAAACAAATCAAATAAATTCCGTTATTGTCTTTAATCCTAAATACAGAGTAGTATTTTATATTTATACCATTACCCGTTAACAACAAATTTACGTTAAGATTTTATATTATTAGTTCTAATCAATACATATCATTTATTAAATAACTATTATTATTATTATTAATTTTATTAATTAATATTACAAAGTTAAATTCCATAATAAAATATTATACTCTATTTTATTTAATCACATAATTTTAAAAGTATTTAAAAATAACCCGTGCTTTGCACGGGCCCTAAGCTAGTTGATAACTAAAGCTGAAACATGCAGTTGCATGGGTGCAACACCCACAAAAAGGAACCATAACAAAATGTTAGTTTGCTTAGTATCTAAGTTTTCTTAATTAAGGATAAATGTAAATTGAATTTATTAATGATCAGAGCCTCAGAGGATACAATCCAGAGGCATCATTATGCAGTACATATATGCACACTTGTCTTGGCATTTATTTTTATGTTAGATCTAGATCAGATCGGAGCAACAAAAGAAGAAATTAAATTGAAGTTTAAAAATATGAACAAAAAGGTGGGGGAGAAAAGTAGTTTCATTGCAGGTACGTTTTTATTAGCCTCAAAGTTGAGTTTTTTTTTTTTTTTTTTTTTGACGAAATGCATATGATTATATTAATGGATCAAACCAATTTAAAATACAGCGGGACAAATTCCCAACTGTCACTACGACCAGGGTGAAAAACAAATAAATTGTTTTCTGATCGTTTAACAAGATGAACTTAAAAGTTCTTGAAACTAAAAACGAATCTGAAGACTTCCTAGGCGATCCATACTGCGTCAACATCCCTGAAGGTAGCGGTATCACAATTGACCACATCACATAAGAACCATTGATACCCCAGTGTTCAGAAGCCTGAAGTGTATAAACTGAGGTTAGAGGAACAACACTCCAGCTATCTACATGCCGGATACCAGCTATAGACATGCCGAACATGAGAACCCCCAGAGGATGATCATCAGCAAACCCATTCTCAACAGATCCAACTTCAAACAGACACAAACATAATTAATTAACATAAAAACACTCCAAAAGGAGAGACAAGCAAACCACTCCAAACGGAGAGACACACAAACGTCCAACTAAATTGGATTTTATTTGCGAAATCGAGAACCAAATCGGTGCAGATCTGAGGATTAAGTGAGAAGCAAGGCTCGATTTTTGGCTAGATCTCGATTTTTATTAAAAAAGAAAATGAAAATTAGGAAGATGGATTGAAGGAAGGAGGAGAAGGATGAAAAAAGGGGAATATGAGGAAGGGGGCGGCGGGGATGAGGAAGGAGGGGGCCGAAGAAAGAAAAGGGGAGGGGGTGTTTAGAGAGAGTCGACTCTCATTTAGGATAACAAATTAGGTAGCCTTGAGTGGCTGCCTCAAGTTGAGTTAATTCCTGTTAATTCCTAGCAATGTTATTTGTTCTCTAACGTGAGCAAGAATCAAATTTAGGAGAAAACCTCTTACACTTTATCTCATTGCCCTCTTTGACGGTCTCACTTAATTTTTTTATATTAATTAAAAAATTGTATATATTATATGATTGATCCAAATTATAAAACAATATGTCATTGAAAAATGAAAATTTTAATCTTTAATTAAACTTGGATCAATTTGATCCATGGAACGGAAGGAGTAAAAAGAAACCAGGAATATGCTTGCTTTGTTGTAGCGAGAAGAAGAGAGGAGTCATGAATCAAAAAACAAACATGTTTTGCTTAAATCCAGGATGTATATGATCAATATTATAAAAAGCGGAATTCGGAATAAAGCAATGAAAAAGCATTGAAGACATTATATTAAATAATGATTAATCAACAATTAATTCTGATTAATTAATTTCAATGAATTCCGAATATTTTTCGTTTGGAAAGGAACCAAACAACAATTAATCGGCAATTAATTACAACTAGTCGTTAAAGCCGCGCTTCGCGGCGGCGTTAAAATTTTTCTAAAAACAAATTCAATATATATATATATCTTATATTATATTTTTAATATTAAATTTTAATAGTTATACAATCTTCTCTACTGAACAGCTTTTTCGTTAAACACGACTCTTTCTCTTGAGTCGTTTTTTCGTTAAAATCGAAATCCCAACTTTTACATATATTATAAATACTTGAAAACTAATTTTTATTCATAAATATCAAATCGTAAAAATAAAATAAAATTTATAACATCAATATCAAATTTTAATAGTTAATACAATCTTTTATGGTGAATCTTCTTTTCGTTAAACACGTTTTGAGTCGCTCTCATTTGTAATCGAAATTCTAACTTCATTGTATATTATTTGATGATATTTTTCTTAAAAAGTAACATTTTCCCTTCAAAATAAAAGTAAATGTTAATCATAATCCTAAGGGTTGTGTTTAAGCATTAAATTCTTTTAACTTTTCCATGTTTAAGTATTTAATATAGAAAAATGCTAGAGGTACCAAAATTAAGTACCAAAAATTGTTACCAAATGATGTGGCTTTGTTTTAATTGGTTATAGTTACAATGGGCCCGCCAGGGCCATCCAATCAAAATATTTTAAAATGCCAAGTGTTTGTTGCCATGTCATTTGGTACCCAATTTTGGTACCCAATTTGGTACCTGTAGCACTACTCTTTAATATATCATTAACTTTCCAAGAATAAAAATATTTATTATCATATTTTTAAGAAATCTATTGTACTTATGGAAATGATTTTAAAGAGAAATATACTTATTGAAATATAGTAAGTGTGTTTATGACAACTTACGACTTACATTTTCCGATTCTAATATTAACCATAATCTTAAGGGTTGTTGTTAACAGGGCCTAAAAATTAAATCTGAAAAGATAGTGGATTTCAATTTTACTTTCTTTAAATTTTCTAATATTTATGGTGTTTTAGAAAATGTAAATACATCTTATTTTTTTTATATATTATAGGTAATCATGTATTTATTTACGATTTCCACATGGAAATGATATTCTATTATGTTAACACGTCAATTCATTTTCGTTTTTAATACAAAGTCTTTTCATTATGAAAATAATATTGGATTTATGAATATATATTTTTAATGTAAATATAATTAACTTGTATTAAAAAATTAAAATAAAAGATTTCTAAGAAAAAAGATATAGTGTTTTAGGAGATCGAAAAAGATGTCATCTCCGTCCTCGTATTTTATTTTGAATAAAACATTTGATTATATGTCTCATATATATATATATATATATTCAAATACATATTCCATTTCCAATAAATTTTTTATTTTTTCTATAAATTCAAACTCTTTTTTAATATAAATTCAAACTCTTATTTTACTTCTAACAGAACTTTCAATAATGTGTTACAAACATCTTTTATTATAACTTCTAATCATATCTCTTTCCTTTAAATTCCAACTCATCTTCTCTCTAAATTTGAACACCTATTATAGTTCATTAGTTCCAATAGAACTCTAATTAATATGTCTTATCTAAAAATTCGAACTGTTCTTTTATAAATTTGAACTCATATTCTACTTTCATTAAAACTTTTAATTAGAATTCTCCCCAATAAATTGGAACTCTTCTCCTCTATAAATTTGAACACCTGTTATAATTCTAATATGCTTACTGATATGTTTTTGTTTTATTAGTATTAAAAGTTATAAAAAATTAGAAAATAGATTTAAGACATCTAAAAAAATTAATACTATATATTTCTTATATTAAAGCATCAATATTAAATTTTAATAGTTAACATGGTCTTCTCTAATGGACTCTTTCTCATCAAACACAGTTCTTCCTACTGGGTCGCTATCTCGTCAAAATCGAAACCCCAACTTTCTCATATATTATAAAGAGAAAACTGAGACTGAGGACAACCTCAAGCATCTCCCTAAGGTTATAAGAAATATTACTTATAAAGTAAGAGGCCCCGCAGGGGCATTTTTGTAAACATTAAATTTTTATCAGTAATTTACACAAATACCCTTAAAATTTGTATTGATTTGTTTTAACCTCAGGGTTCTAACCTGAGGTCATCCTCAGACACATGAAACCCTTTTATAAATACTTGTATATTTTTTTTTTCTATAAAAAATGAACCCTGAAAATATAATAAAATTTATAACTATCAAATTCTAATAATTAGTATGATCTTTCCTATTGAGCCGTCTTCCCGTTAAATACGTTTCGAGTCGTTCTCGTTTGAGACTAAAATTCCAACTCTACTGCATATTATTGATGATACTTGTCAAATAAAATAATTTTTTTTTCTTAAAATTAAAACCTATAAACAGGGTGATTGCAATTTTACTGAACTTTCTAATATTTGTTAAATTTATTAAAAAAAATACATCTTCTTTTCTCTATATATTATAAATATTCCTCTATTTATTTATGGTTCCCACAGGGGAAAGTACTTCTATTATGTTAACATTAAAATATGAAGATTTTTTGTTATAGGAATAGTACTGAATTTATTAATATATTTTTTAAATGCAAGTATAACTAACTTGTATAAAAAATTTGAAATAAGGGAATTCTAAGAAAAAAGTTATTATAATTTTAGAAGATCGTCAAAAATGTCATCACCGTCCTCCTTCGTATTCTATTTACAATGCAACATTAACTATATGTCTCCACTACCTATTCTACTTCTAATTGAATTTTTAATTTTTTTTTTTTTATAAATTCGAATTCTTATTTTAGTTCCAATAAAACTTCTAATTATATGGTTACAAACATCCATTCTACTTATAATAAAACTTTTAATCATATGTCTTTCCTATAAATTTGAACTTTATCGTCTTCTTTCACTACAAGAAAAAGGCCTATCAGCGACCAAATTTATCAGCGACCGCATTATTCCGTCGCTAATACAGGTATCAGCGACCACTATTAGCGACCGACAAAAAACCCGTCGCTAATATGCAACAGCGACCGCAGTTGGTCGCTAATCGGTCGCAATTATAAATCCCGCCTAAAATTTTTGGGACGAAAAATTGGCGATTTATTTTTCAGCGACCAAATTTATCAGCGACCGCGAGTTTCGTCGCTAATACATTTATCAGCGACCACAATTAGTAGCGACCACTATAATTAGCGACCACTTTTATCTGCGACCGAATATCAGCGACCGCTAGTTCCGTCGCTAATAGGGAATATTAAAAAAAATTAATATTATCAACGAATTAATTTTTTATTTTTTGGAAATTAGATAATATTATTTAATTAGATATATCTTGACATCCGTATGGTTGGATCGTTGATAAATATTTTTAAAAAAATAGAAACAATAATCCGGAACGAAGCACCAGTTACGAGTACTAGTCAAGATAGTAGTGATCTACTAAGATCACCAACCAAATTAATTTTTTATTTTTTGAAAATTTGGGAATATCATTATTTTAGATATATATTGACATCTGTACGGTTGGATCGTCGATAAATTTTTTTAAAAAAATAGAAACAATAATCTGGGACAAAGCACTAGTTACGAGTTCTAGACGATATAGTAGTGTTCTAGTAAGATATCCAACCAAATTAATTTTTTATTTTTTGAAAATTTGGGAATGTTATTTAATTAGATATATTTTAACATCCGTACGGTTGGATTGTCGATAAATGTTTTTTAAAAAATAGAAACAATAATTTGGGATAAAGCACTAGTTACGAGTTCTAGACGATATAGTAGTGTTCTAGTAAGATATCCAACCAAATTAATTTTTTATTTTTTGAAAATTTGGGAATGTTATTTAATTAGATATATTTTAACATCCGTACGGTTGGATCGTCGATAAATGTTTTTTAAAAAATAGAAACAATAATCTGGGACAAAGCACTTGTTACGAGTTCTAGACGATATAGTAGTGTTCTAGTAAGATATCCAACCAAATTAATTTTTTATTTTTTTAAAAATTTGGGAATGTCATTTCTTTAGATATATTTTAACATCTGTACGGTTGGATCATCGATAAATGTTTTTTAAAAAATAGAAACAATAATCTGGAACAAAGCACTAGTTACGAGTTCTAGACGAAGTGATGCTTTCTATAGAGGGACGGATGTTAATAAATACTCATTTTATTGTTGGGCAAAAATAATAAAAAAAAATAAATTAAATGTTCGGGTTTTAACAAAAACGTAGTTAATAATTTAAGAAAATAAAATTTTTAAAAAAAATAATTATTCTTAGTATTTGTATCCCTAAAATATGATAAACATATATAATAAAATATTAAGAATTTATATTTATATATTTATAAATATATACTGTATTTTTTATTCATGATTTTTAAATTAATAAATTATAATTAAAATATTTAAATTGAAAATTAAAAATAAAAAATTAAATCAAAAATTGAAAAATTTAACGCAGCGGGTCATTTTTAGCTGTGAAAAACTTCCCCCCAAAATGAAAACTTAACACCAAAGTTTCCCCAAACAAAACTTTATCAGATCTAAACTCCCCTGACCTAAACTCACTTACAACTTTGGCGCTCTCTCTCTCCCTCTCTCTCAAAACTTTAAGAATTGAAGAACGAAAAGAATGAATGAAGGGCGATTAGGGCTTCGATTAGATAAGTTATTCTCTCTCTCTCTCTCAACACACTTTCGACCATCTCTCTGTATCTGTTCGATTGGGTGTTTTGTTTGGGTTTTCATTTGCATACATACAACAAATTGGGGGTTTTCTGTTTGTATATAATTGGTGGGTTTTTGATTAATTGGTGTCTAATTGGGGTTTTTTATTTGTATCTAATTGTAGGTTTTTGATTAATTGGAGTTTTTATAGTTGTAATTTGTTTTTTTTTTGTGAGAGAGAGAGACATGATCTTATAATATTAAGTGACTGGAATGTGATATTATCTCCATTTACATATTCCGATCAGGCTTGGGGTGGATGGTGTTGGGGACCTCTTAAGAAGATCAATAGCCGCTGCTTTGTCCAGATATGCCAACTGTGACAGACTAAATATGGTAAAATCTGGTTATGCAGTACTTTATTTTTCAAGAGCTTGAAAAATGTAGTAATTTTTAAATTATTTTACAGGTATTTTTTTTTACAGGTATTTTAAATGTCACCAAGTTCTTCTTTTGTAGCCGGCTATAAGAGAACATGTGTGTTTTTCATGGCCTAATGGATACCTCCAGGTAACAAGGCATTGAGACTTGAGAGTTCTAACTGGATGGAGGGAGCATGCCATTTATTTATGAGTATAGTATTTTATTTCTGCTACATGGTTTTTATTTTTAATGCTCACACACCGGTCTCAACTGAGGTTTCAATCCTCTACCTATATTTTATCAAGAGAAAATAGATATGCAGCAGGCTTGGAATATATTTTGTATAGACCCGGAATGCAAACTTTTAGAATTTGATTAAATGCTTTTGGTTTTTTAGAATTTGAAACAATAAAGGGTGGCCTTACTAATTTTCGCCAAGCAAGATCTCAATATTGATGATAATTTGCAGGATTCATCGATCTATTTAAAAAAAAATTACTCTATTCTATTCTGCAAAATATTCTCATTTATTTAGGTTTGCACTTTTCTTTGTTTATATTTAATTTGGCTAATCTAAGCCCTTGCACATGTTAATTTTGTCATCTGACTACCTGGTAATGATGTTTTCCTGAAAAACAAATATATTTTTTCATGTTAGAAGTTACTGTTAAGTTTTTGATCTTATTTCTGCATTCATCGGATGTTCATTTGTTCTTAATTATCATTTGCAGTCATGCATGATTTGCGTCTCATTCATACTGATTTGAAGCCAGAGAACATATTACTTGTGTCTCCGAAATATGTAAAAATTCTTGATTATAAGGTATTTTAGGGGCTATCTCATTTTATTTTATTTTCTAATTTCTAATGGTAATGACAATATTGAAGTAACTTAAATGCATAGAATATCTTCACTGGTTAAAAAGTTGAACCTGACTGGTTCTCTTTTGCAGGGTTCATCAAGATCGCCTATGGACAGTTCGTATTGTAAGAGGATCCCCAAGTCCAGTGCTATTAAAGTAATTGACTTTGGCAGTACTACTTATGATTGCCAGAATCAGACTTACATTGTTTCAACGCGGCATTATCGTGCACCAGAAGCTATACTTGGTATGCTTTTTTACTTTCGATTTTTTATTTTGTGACATCTTAAATGGTAGATTATACACAATGAATGTTATGTTGAGATTTATGTGTTTTTGTCCATTGTACAGGACTTGGATGGAGTTTCTAAAATTGCTTTTTTCTTTTGCAGATCAAAATGAAATTTTTGTACCCCTCAAATCCAGGTAGCTTATATATATTTCTGATTTGAGAGTGCTATAAGTTATAACTTGATTTATCATGATAAAATTTCCGGCTAAATTAACATCTGATTTGGTTTTGTTTGTTTATCTTTTGTCACGGGTGAATATTTTGTAGTAGCATGGTTGGCTTTCTTAATATATTGTCACAGCTACATAAATTTTGGCATGCAGGAAGTCAAGTATAATGCTCAAGAATAAAATCAATGTCAAGAATAAACTCAGTGGGATGAACTGATAAAGAGAAACTGCTGAGAGAAGGTGAAGATTACACAATCAACTCAGTTGAGCACTCCAACAAATTTGCAACAGCTTTGTGTCTTTGTAAAATTTATTGTTGTTGCTTGGGGTATCTGAAATGTAGAAAGTAAAAGATCTGTACACGATCATAAAAGTTTTGTATCCGACTGGAGATTGTTATGAAGATATTGGATGTTAACTAAAATGATTTGAACTTTATTTATTCGATTATTTGGGTTTTTAGATGTTTATATTGTCGTGAATGTGTTGGGACAAAGTAGATGTTTGTATTGTTGTGAATATGTTGGTACAAAGCAGGGATAAAATTATGATAAATCTGGAAAAATAGAAAAATAATTAAATTTTAATTATCAAGCATCAGCCACCGCAGTCGGTCGCTAATAATGATCGCTATTATTAGCAACCGAATTTGGTCGTTGATAGTGGTCGTTGTTAGTAGCGACCAACGTCAGTAGCTGATAGGTGTCGCTATTATTAGCGACCTCAATCGGTCGCTAATGTCAGTCGCCGATCCCGCGATCGCTAAAAGTGGTCGCAATAATGCATATTAGCGACCAGATTATATGCGACCGGTAGTTGCGACCGGAGTCGGTCGCTGATAGCTATTAGCTACCGATATTGGTCGCTGATAGGCGGTCGCTGATAGGCGTTTTTCTTGTAGTGTTTATAAATTTGAACATCTATTCCATTTCCAATATAACTTTTAATTGTATGACTTTTCTACAAAGTTGAACTCTTTTCCTTCATAAATTCAAACACATATTTTAATTTTAATATGTTAAAAGATATTCTATCTATTAGTATTTAAAATACTAAAATTCTTTTCACAAAAAAAAATACTAAAATTCTAAGAAATTAAAAAAATAGATTGAGAGCATTAATTAAGAAGCAACATATTATTAGAAGAAAAATAGTACTTTTACTTTTGACCATACTCAAAATGATTATGTACAATATATTGTGTGAGGACTATCAAAGACTTCATGATCAGTTCCTATTTATTATTATTAAATTGATACTAATTAGTGTAAAGTATTATGAATATAAAATATTTGCACTGTACGTTTAAGTTATATGGAGACCATTATTTGAGTGGAGACCGTGGAGACCATATACATTATACACTCAAAACATTGCAAAACATATATATTTGCAAAGAATGTTCAATTAACATTATTATTTCATTCAAAATCTTAAAAATCATATATGATTTGCAAGCAGAATATGTTTTGGAGAACAATACGTTCTGCAATATTTTGTTTGCAGAACATAAATGATTTTCAAGATTTTTAATGAAATTTGCATGTAAAACATATATGATCTTCAAGATTTTCAATGAAATAGATGGTATAGTGATTTTCATAGAATGTGGTTTTCAATAAATATGTTTTTGCAATGTTTTGATTGATATTGGTCTCCGATCTCCACTAAAAATGTTGGTCTCCATAGAACTTAACCCTATTTAGGTAATATACTTTATGAACGTTTATTTAGGTAATATACTTTATGTAATAAGTCTGGAATACCCTCCTTCATGATGAAAAGTGAAAACATTAGTACACCCGAACATGTACATGTACTACGTACGGTAGGGTAGGGGTGATCGTGGTCCGGTTTGATTCGGGTTGGAGGTCAAACTGGAACCAAATTGTATAATAACGGTTCTTAAAAAATTTAAACCAATCCGTAACCCGTAACCCAACAAAACCAAACTTGGTTCGGTTTTAATCGATTCGGATTAGCGGATTTAAGCGGTTCGCAACATTACTTGATTAGTAAAAGTAGGAAATATAATAATATTTCTTCTTTTTAAATTTTATTTCTTTAAATGTCTATAATTAATAAAAATTAATTATTGTTTCAAAACAAAGTAAATCACCCATAAATGAATACATTTAGTAATTTTACGTTTAATTTTTTGACAATCAATTTATTTACAACAAATAAGGGTAGAGACACAAAGTAATACAAAAATCTTACACATTAATTTTGTGGAAGAGTAATAAATCATCAATTGATATTTATGATAAGTTGATAATTGAGTAATTGATAATATTTACCAACAATTTAGTTTGTGATTCATAATAAAATTCTATTATGTTGTATAATCATAAATATAAAATTGAAGTATATATGTATAGAGATACGGTTCGGATTTAAAGTGGGATGGGTTTAGATCAAACCGAAACCAACCCACGACCCACTGATTTTTATAGTAGTTGAACCGGAACCACGAACCAAATTCTGGTTTCGATTCGGTTCAATTCAAAATCGGATCGATTTATGCAAATTATGCAGTAAATCGGATCAATTTATTCGAATTATGCGGTTTAACCCGAACCGTGATCACCCTACATGTAGGAAGCCAGCATCGTGTTGGGTATCTCAGAGAAATTTAATAAGAAGACAACTACATCAAATAAATATAACATGTAGCCATTATTATTGAGACCGTCTCATTCTACGATTTTAATATTAATATTAATATTAATATTCTAGAAAATTAATATTAATATCAATATATAAATATATGTTTTAAAATAGACTATGTTTGGTAGAGTAGATATATGTGATAATGTGAACTAAAATTATGTTAACCTCGGAATAGCAAAAGGTCAGAGTAATCAAAATATATATTGCTTGCTAGAAAAGATGTAGTGAAAAATTTAAAGCTGTGGTACCTCGAGGTAATAGTCTTGATCGATCATTAGTCCTTTGTTCATCTTTTTCCACCAAACTTACCCAACCAGGATTATAAATTGATATAGAACGAAAATAATCCAAAAATCATTCTTTAGATTAACGAATATAATAGTAGCCCCTGCAAGGCTGGATAATTTGGATTTAACATACCAAGTTTGAGAACCTAGTCATCCAAACACCTACACAAAAATTGATATCGAGAAAATAATCATATAAAAATATGATTTATACTTAGATTGTAAGAAGATTTATACTTAAATTATATGAAGATGAAATATATGTCCTTGCAATGCATGAACTTTTTTCATTAAAACTCACAAACTTGATCATAAAAATTTAACACCCAGCATAAAAATAAAGAATAAATCAAAACATAGACGTATTAGTCTTTTGATGTGAAATTCGATTTATATAAAATTATCCGATCATAGATAAATTCAAACTTTTTTCATTCATAAATTTTAAACCTTCTCCTCTATAAAAATGTGAATAGCTTTTCTACTTCTAATAGGTTAAGAAAGGATATTGTAGCTATAAATATTTAAAATTGTAAAACTTTAAAAAATTTAGAAAATAGAACTTTTAATTATAAGGCTTACAAACACCTATTCTACTTTCGACAGAACTTTCATTTATATGTCTTTTCTATAAATTTGAACTTTTCTATTCTATAAATTCGAAAATCTATTCTATTTTCAATATAACTTTAATTATAGGTCTTTCATATGAATTCAAACTCTTCTCCTCTATAAATTCGAACATCTATTCAATGTTAAAAAATAGTTTATTTGTTGTATTTAAAATCCTAAAATTCTAAAAAATTAGAAAAAATAGATTGGAAGCATCTAAGGGGCGCCACCTAACCTCCGCGTATCCTACTTTATATATATATATATATAGGGTCTTGTTCTAATAGAAACTAACTTAGAATAGAAACTAGAAACTAAACCTAAATTAAATATTTCAAGCTAATCTAGTGACCAAATTAGGGGTACCCCAATACAAAAAACGTTTTAAATTATTGGCTCTATTCAACAAAAAAATAAAAAAAAAAAATTTAAAAAAGTTACTGTTCACGTGATGACGTGGCATGTGAACAGTAACTTTTTTTATTTTTTTTTTTTTTTTTTTATATTTTTGTTGAATAGAGCCAAGAATTTTATAAATTTTTTGTGAAGGTGCCCCTAGCGGGGCCATTAAAATAAATGAAATATAATTTATTTAGTGTAGGTTTCTAGTTTTTATTCTAAGATTGGTTTCTATTTGAACGCTAGCCTATATATATATATATATATATATATATATATATATATATATATATATATTGATGATTAATCACCACTTTTTAGAACAATATATATGACATGTTCCACATTATATAAATAATATTGTCCATATACATCATTTGTATACTTAAAATGCTAATTAGTATACAGAAAAATAATTAATAAATTGATTTTGCTTCTTTATTATATATACTCCGTATATAGTTTTTGTGATGTGACTTTATCAAATAAATACTTGCCCTTTTCAAAATTATTCTAATTTTTTATTTTTGTGCGATTTTATTTTCGTCTAATTGATTGGATTTATCCAGAGGTACTTAACAGAAAACCACTCATTTGGTTTTAAACATGTTTTTCTTAATACTTGACGATAACCCGTGCGAAACACGGGCTCGGAAATTTATGTTAAATAATTACTAATTTTTATTTAGTTAAATATTTATAAAATTATATTACAAAAATTATAAAAAGAACTATGTTATTTGCATAAAAATTTTATGCGATTACCAAACTATAAACTTAGATTGTTTAATAGAAGTAGTTGTTTTCATTAAAAAATATTTAGGATAATTTATCGTAATCTTTTTTTATTATAAGTTATAATAAAAAAATTTACTAATACAATGTAAGATTTATCATAATAATAAAATTTCAATTTTATTATATTTTTTTAGAAAAATAACATATAATCGCAGGGAAGAATGTTCTAGAGTAGTGTATAGAAACATGTTCTTGTTGTTCACCTTGAAAAATCTTTTGGAGAATTGATCGTATTATTTTTTTTATTCTGAATTATGATAAAAAAATTGTTTTATAATTATAATATGATTTCAATTTTATTATTTTCTTTATAAATAACATAGAATTGTAAGGGAATGTGATTTTAGGGATGAAACTATTTTTTTATTTAAAGTTGTAATAAAAGAATTATAATTACAATAGGATTTTTTTTTTTGAAAATTAGGATTTCTATTTATTAAAAAACAACATAGAATTATAGTAGAAATAGGATTATAGGGGTGAACCAAAATAGGGGTGAAACCAAAATTGGGGTAAAACCAAAAGTGATATCGTTGAAAGGATGTTTCGGTTATTAATAAAGGTTATAAATTTTTGTAAATACAAGGGGAGTGATAAATGACCTTTGTTAGAGCATCTCCAACTGTACTAGCTAAAATGGTTAGCTAAAAGAATATAAAATAATGATTATGTAAAATTTACTGAACCTGTAAAGAGTTGTACTTCAATGGTGTTAGCTATAATTGTTAGTTATATTTCAAAAAAAATATTTTATTGTTATTTCAATTAGTAAATATATATAAGATTAAACTAAATTGATGATATGTCACAATATAAGCGAATATGATATTTTTAGATGTCATGTATAATTTTTTGGATATCCTCCAAATATAGAGGATCTGTATCTTGTTTTCAATAATTATAGTTAATAGGTTGATCGGTTGGAGTGGTGGTTTTTTTAAAGGATTTTTATAAATGATGACACGTAGACTTTTATGACTAACTGGAGAACGTGAAGGTTGGAGATGCTCTTATCGAGCTAAACTTTCAACCTGTAATTACTTCAAAAATTGATTCAAAATTTTCAAAATATGTCCATTATAATTTCTTCAGTGTGATGGTCGTGTTTTGGGATGGTTAAACAAATATTTGTTAAGGGATGAATAATACATTAATTATACAAAAATAATGATAAAAAAGACATGACACTGATATTAGAAACCTTAAATTAAAAAAGAATGACGGCACAACATGCGATCATTTTGAACTACTTATACAAAAATTCGTTGACTCGCCCTTTTTTCATCTAAATAATTGTGCTTCGTAACTCAGGAGATCACATGCTTTCATAACTCAAATTTATACTCATATTAGTTTTCTCATATACTTTAGAATAAAGTGCATTTTGTGTACATGTACTTTGGCCTTGACACCACTTGCAATACCGAACTTCAAAAGTGAACATCTGAAATACTGCAGTTGTTATTTCATTACAGTTTGTGTACTTCCGTCTGTCTAATGTTAACTCCGTTAAAAAACCAGGGGTATCTCTGTCTTTTTAAGTGCTATTTAATTGATTTTATATTTGTTTTTCAGCATTTTCAAGTTACCAAATTAATCTTTTTTTTTTCCTTCTTAACCATAACTTCTCGAGTCTTCTCTATTCTTCTGGGAAGCTCTGAATTGTCTCTCTTCCTCGACATCTCTATTCTTCTCTATTCTTCTCTTGCTATGTGTTTGACAGGAACAAAAAACTGACCCATTTTTTTCTTTCAATCAAAACAAAATTCGAATTTATATACACACATACAATCAGAGTAATCGACAGTTTGTTGTGGTGTTGCCAGAAATCGGAGAAAGAGTAGGGAGATTGAGGGGACGAAACAGAGAGATTGAATATGTGTTGTGGGTGTGTATTAGATTTGTGGCTATATATGAAGAGGTTGTGGTGTGAGCTGTGGTTTGGGGGGGATTGATTGTGGGTGTTGTTGATTGGTGGTTTAAATCGGAGAGATTTAGAAGAGGGAGTCGAGGGATTGAGAGAGACAGTTGGAGAGACAGAGATACGCGAGATTGGGTCGAGTAGAGACAGAGGTTTAGAGATGAGGGAGATATTTTTGATGTGGGTTGTATGGTGGTGGTCGGTGTTGTATCGCGGAGAAAGAGGGAGGAGGACCGTGAGGTGTGAAATCGGAGAAGATGGGATGGGGTGCTGCTGTGTTGCTGTCGTGTTGTGAGGATGTGGTGGTGTGGAGTTACGGTGGTGGTGGTTAAAGGGGTACCGGAATCGAGGATGCAGGGGAAGGGAGAAAGCAGAGAGAGATAGGGAGGGAGAAGAAGAGAGAGAGAGAGAGAGAGAAGAGACGGAGGGAGACGAGATTGAGAGGAAGACGAGAGATTTAGAAAAGAGACAGAGAGGTGAGAGATTGAGAGGGAGAAAATTTCTTCAATAAAGGAAAGATTAAGTAGTAATTGGCAAAAGACAGAGATACCCCTGGCTTTTTAACGGAGTTAACATTAGACAGACGGAAGTACACAAACTGTAATGAAATAACAACTGCAGTATTTTAGATGCTCACTTTTGAAGTTCGGTATTGCAAGTGGTGTCAAGGCCAAAGTACAAGTACACAAAATGCACTTTACTCTATACTTTATATGAATTTCATATTACCCAAAATCCACGTAACGAAAATTAAAGTTATAAATATACTATCCAGTTCAAGTTTTTAGTTTTTTTTGAATAAAAATCGAACTTGCATTAAATAACCGAATCCAACTCTAGAACACGTAGAAGGAAACTAGGCGGAGTGACATACCACTCCCCTACGTTTGGCATAGAACAAGCAGCTTGTGCAAGCACATGAGCTACATTATTCACAGAACGATAAGCAAAATTAACTAGCACTTGATTTATGTGCTTACATAAATGGACACAATCCTTAACAATAGTCCCAAACAAAGCTCTTCCATGACTCCCATTACAAGCATCTGCTAGGGCATAAGAGTCCGTCTCAAACACACAATGCGTAAAGCCTCGTGCAATGACCCATGAGAAGAACATTCTGTTTTGTCCGAACCTGTGGTGGATAGTAATGAGGAGGAAGAGTGTGAGTCGTTAGGCTTGGCTGATCTCTGGGATTCTAAGGTGCTGATTGATGAGGTTGTTTCATGGTCAAATCTTGAGGATAGTGCAATTGAGTCTTTTCTTGAGGAAGATGTTTTGATTGAGGGTAATGAAGATCTTCATGAGTTGTATAGGAATTTCACTTCTGACGAGATGTTGGAGGAATTAACTGCTATTTGTTCTAAGCATGAAATTCAACTTGAGGAGAGTTCTTTTGATCCTAAGTCTGTTGTGAAGACTTCTGTTGGTGAACTACCCACTTTAGTTCCTAATCCGTCTATTCCTACTCTTGCTCAGTCTTTGGAAGTAAATAATGAAAATCATCATGTTGAAGAAACTTCCAGACTCGAGTTTAAACCACCAGATCAGCTGAGGTATGTATATTTGGGTCAATCATCTACTTTGCCGATTATTATTGTTGCTAACTTGTCAGGTAGTGAAGAGAACATTGTTGTTGACACCTTTGAAGAGCAAAGGAGGTTGAAACTTGTTATCAAGGATGTAGCACCGGAAAAGATAATTAAATGGCCATATTAAGCTACGGTGTAGATATTTTCAAGAGAAAAGGCCATGACCATGTCTAGCTAAAGACTTTAAACAAAGGCGCTTCGTAGGAGGCACCCCACGTGTTTCGGTATTTTTAGGTATGTTTCCTACTATCCCTCGTATTTACTTTCATTCAATGCGGACATTGAATATTTCAAGTTTGGGGGTGGTTTGAGGGATTAGTAGTTGTTGTATTATTTGTTCATGTAGGATTTCATGCTTTGCATATTAGTAGTAGTAAATTATGCATTTATGTTCGTGTTATCTACGTTTGTTTCATATAGGACATTCTGTTTTTATGTTCGTATATCATGTGAGTTCATAATAGCTTGCATTTGCACCCATGCTTGATAGGAATTTTGTGTTGTTGACGCTTTTGATTGAGAAGTGATATGCTTTGTTCTTGTACACACACATACACTAGTAAGTTGAAGCTGGTAGACTTATTGAATGTTGTAAGTGATTAGAAGGACATCAATATGTGCAAGATGATTTAGTTTGCATGCTTTGAATACAAGTCGGTGCATTAGAGAGATTTTTGCTTGGGATTAAGTATGTTTTTTTTTCCCACCAAGTGAGCTTTTGAGCCATATTGCATATTTGTTGCAATTTATTCGTTTGCTTGAGTGTCCACGGATTGTTTGCATTGCTAACAGTTGTTTGAGGTCTTTCTTGAAACGCATGACATTATTTGACGATTAAAATGATAAAGGCATTTAGGAATAACCGAATATTTTCCCATATTACCACACCATATTTACATGATCAATTAGTTAACCCGTTGAGCTTAATCCTATTTTTCGGTGACATACCACATTACTTGCCTAGACCTTTTTCTTGTATTGGCCTTACATTAATTTGAACCCGCATTGTCAAAGGCTAGTAGAGTGCTTAAGGGAGTAATAAGGTGTGCCAGAAGGGGTTTATTGTTGGTCTTACTTTTGGGGGAAATATTGAAAATTGGGTTTGTTTACTTGATAGTCGGCATGTGTAATAAAATTGTGGGATCATTGTTATTGTTTATATTATTGTTGTGTTATATTTAGCTCTCAAGAAAAAAAAGAAAAAAAAAGAAAGAAAGAAAAAAAAAAGAAAAAAAATTATTATGAGAGCATGTTTGTGTTTGTTGTGATCCTATTTCAGTCGACTAGTCGAGTGTTTGTTTTAGTAAAAATTATGTGGGGGGGAAATATGGTGTTGCGTATGGTTTATTATGGTTCCTACTAGCTTTTGACACTTCACCTATTTTGGCTTCTTTGACATACCTTGTCCCTAGCCCCGTTACAACCCAATTAAAGACCTTTTGATTATCGGCATTGATGTATGTTGTGTTAAGAGTTAGATTGATACTAAATGTCAAGCATGATTATGATTTTGTTGGAATTGAGTGATACACTTACCCTTGTTCTTGAGTGAATATTCTTTTGTGAGTGCATTGTGAGTGTTTGCTTGTTTTTGCGTACGAGATCCCGAGTTTTGTCTCAAAGATGTACTCTTGTAGGCTTAGCATGTTTACTAACTTATTCTTACACTTGACATGGACTTGTGAGAACTTATGCATGTTCATTGAGTAGACTATGTGAATACTTGCACTTTCGACACCAAGACATCGCGTTATTACTTTGATTCTTAAGTTGATATGGCATGAGAGGATTTGAAGGTATGGTAGGATATTAGTACTAGATTATTTGCATTTTCATTTAGTTGCATTCATGCATTGCATTGCAATGGATTTTGTGGGTACATTCGCTATAGGCCCTCACGAGACCTTACTCGTCCACTAGGGCTGCCTAGGGGTTTAAAGGGCTTGTTGCATATGCCAAATGCAACCGTGATCACCTAGGGAAGTGGTACTAGTTAGGTAGAGTTAGTTGTTTATGCTTGAGGACAAGCATCGGTTTAAGTTTGGGGGTGTGATAAGTGGATTTTATATCCACTTGGAGCGTTCCATATCGGCTTAAATTGATTGACTTGGTCTCAAGTTTGTTGTATTTTTGATGTGTTTTGTGTAGTTGTGCAAGGTTGTAGCTATCGTTAGTGTTGGTGTTTCTAATCGATATTAGAGTGGAATTAAGCATTGGAGTGAAGATTTGACACTTGTGTTATGCTACCAAGGAGTTACATATGTCATGGTATTGAAGATGTTAGCTAATGCAAAAGAAACGGAGGAGAAAGGAGCAATTTGTGTAAAATTCGGATTTTTTGGGTATGTTGCGCAGTCTTCATTGTTTTGGCCATATCTGGAGTTCTAGAAGTCCGTTTTCAGCGATCTTACAGCTCACACGAAGCCTGGGAGATTTTCTACAATCTTGGACAGAGATCATGGCGCGCTACGGCCTGGGAAGGGCGCTACGGCGCGGGAACCCTTCTGGAAATTCTGAATTTTTATCCAGAAAACCCTGATTTGGACGATCTTACAGTCCACGCGAAGATAACAGAATTCTCTTTCATTCTAAAATGGTCCAGAGATCCAATTACAACTGAAATGGCCCAGAAATAGTGAAGAAAAGTCAGTTACGAATTTTCCTTCAAAACCGAATCAGTTTAGGAAACGTATTATGTGCCGAACTGCAGAAATTCAACTTTGACAAGGAAATTGCTATAATTCCTACTTCTAATAAGTATGGTAATTGGGGCGGCTAGAACATTCCAGAATCAGATCTACACATGGAATTTGCAATTCTATTCTCATTCAAGAACGGAAATTGTCAATCTTCTATTCCAACTCTAAAAAGGCAATTGTTTGGTAGACAAGACTTCTAGAGCCTATATAAACACATCCTACCATTGTAATTTAGAGACACCATTACATATCAATTACTTAGGATTATTTGTATTTTTTCATACTTTGTTTTTATCATGGTTTCATCAGATCCCATGATGACGAGAGGTTCAATTATGAACTAATCTTTGTCATGAGATTCTAACGGATTTATTTATGGATCTTAGTATCTTGATGTTTTAAAGATCTGTGTGTGATGTATATCTGATATCCTCGCATGGTTATGCTTAGGGCTGGAAAAAAAATCCGGAAAATCCAATATTCGTCCGAAATATCCGTGTTCGTATCCGGAAAAAAGCGGATATTATCCGTATCCGGAGTCAACCGGATATTATCCGTATCTGAATCCGGGAGTTTAGGATGCGGACATGGATATAGGCGCATCCGTATCCGAAAATATCCGTATCCGAAATTAATTATATATAATATATATTTTTAATATATAATTAATTAATTATATATATCATATATATACTGATATACATAATATTATTTCTTTGGGCCCAGCCCACTAACCTTTGTTCCCGTGATTTTCTCCTTTAAACCAAGTAACATCAAGTACCCATTATTATCACACGAGTGACGAGCCTTTCTTTTTCGTCTTTACCGACCAAAAATCAAAAAAAGACCACAGCCATCAGTAGCTTCAACGTTTCCCATCTCCCATTCCCTCACTCTCACTTAAACTACAACACACAACTCGACTTAACCAAGTACTTGATGAAATAAACCATTCATGGCTTCTTTTTCTCCTCTCCTCTCTCTCGTCACTCTTCTCTCTCTCGTCTCCCTCAACTCACTAAGACGCCTCTCTTTCCTCGAAGTCACGGAGGCTACTCCGTTTCTCTTAGCTTCGGTACACCACCGCAAGTCCTAGACTTTGTCATGGATACTGGAAGCAGCCTTGTTTGGTGCCCCGTCTATTCCATCTATTCCATCTAGTCGTTTCGATTTGATTTCGCCGCTGTTGATTTGTTGATGTAGAGATCGGAGATTTGATCAGAGAATAAATAAAGTAGCGTTTGTTAATTTATTATTTGTAAAGATCTGATTTTTTAATTCTATAGAATTTTTTTATTTTTTAATGCAAATTTCATAAATAAAAAAAATCCATTTTTGGAAAATGGATTCGGATTCGGATATTATCCGTATCCGGATAACATTCGTCGGATTCGGATTCGGATAAGATTTTTTCGGATATTCCCGGATCCGGATACGAATTCGGATACGATTTTAAAAAACGGATTCGGATACGGATATGGCCATATCCGTATCCGAATTATCCGATTTCCACCCCTAGTTATGCTAAATTGTTAGATGCGTAGCTAACATCTAATTTGTTAATCTCTTGTGAAACGAGAGTGGATCTTGAGATTTAGAACTTGCCATGCTAGCATAGGATAGGTTGATGTTTTAACATCATGATTTGTAGCGTAAATAGAGATATATCAATGTGGATAGCTTGTTCTTCAACCGTTATGTTTTCAAATTCTATAGAGATATAGGGTCTAAGCATAATTGGTGTCTATTCATCTTCTATCTCTTTTGTGGATGTATGTTTAGTTTGGTATTCGTATACTGAGAAGTTGCGTATACTTGTTTCGTGTTATCCGATCAGATATCATAACCATTGCATATAGTGATTAAAGGCATCAGATCTAAACGAAGTATTTAATGAAGTTAGGATTCCATGTTTTCTCTTGCAGAAGTAATTCGATTCCAATTCTAGTTAGTTAGTTAATTCTTAGTTTGTTAATTTGCATCTTAGTTTAATTTAGATAGTTAAAACCCATATTTGTTTATTGTCTTAGCAGTGAATAATAATCATACATTGTTGCACAGGTACTAAATTGAATTAAAAACCAGATTTCTGTGGGAACGAACTTGACTTATATCTGTATTACTTGTGACCACGTACGCTTGTGTGATTTAGTGCAAACATGTTTTTTATGAGTTTAGTTGAGTTGTGCAGGGTTACTAATCGTCGGTTAGGTTTGGCGATTTTCATGTTGATTGGGTGGATTTCAAGAGTTAATGAAGTTTTCCACAAGTTTTGGGAGAGTTGGAGACTAAGAATCATACAAATTTTGGGGAATTTTGGAGTTCTAGGAATGAGGATGTCTTTATTCGAAGAAAGGGCAAGAGAAAGCGGAGGAAAAACGAAGAAATAGTGAAGAAAACCATGTCGGGCAGTTGCTGAGCCAGGACATGGCGCGCCTGGGCAAAGTTTTCAACGGGACATGGCCTGGAGTCTAGGCCATGGCCTGTCCCGAGTCTAGGCCATGGCCTGGCGGAATTGCTGGAAAAAAATTCTAATTTATTGTTTGGGCCATATCTTAAGTTCTACAAGTCCGTTTTGGACGATCTTACAGTCCAAGCGAAGATAACGAGATTCTCTTTCATTCTAAAGTGGTTCAGAGATCCGAATACAACTGGAACGGCCCAGAAATACTGAATAAAAGTCAGTTACGAATTTTCCTTCAAAACAGAATCAGTTTAGGAAATGTATTTTGCAGAAATTCTATTATAACTCTGTTTTGGTAGTTTCTTGCTGGACAAGACTTCTAGGGCCTATTTAAACTCATTGTATCATTGTAAAATCACATTATTATTTTATCATAACGTAGAATTGCAAGAGAGAAAAGGAGAAGGAGATTCAACGCTCATGACAAGCAACGGATCAAGATCTACTTCATCTTTTATGTTCTTTTCTTAGGCGTTATTCTGGATTCTAGATTTGTTTTCTCAACTCTAAGTTCTATTAATATTATTACTTCTATTCATACTTTGTTTAATATCATGTTTTTATCAAATCCCATGGTGACGAACGGTTCAATTTTGAACTAATCGTTGTCATGAGATTCTAACGGAGTTATCTATGTAACTTAGCAGTTTGATTGCTTTAAAGATATGTGTGTGGTGAATTCTTGATATCCTCGTATGGTTAATCTTAATGCTTTTAGATGCGTAACTAACATCTAAATTGAATTGTTAATCTCTTGCGAAACGAGAGTGGATCTTGAGATTTAGAACTTGTCATGCTAGCATAGGATAGGTTGATGTTTTAACATCATGATTTGTGGCGTAAATAGAGATATTATGCTGCCCTATGTGATCAATATAGTTAACTTGTTCTTCAACCAATATGTTTTCAAATCTTATAGAGATATAGGGTCTAAGCATAATTGGTGTCTACCCATCTTCTATCTCTTTTGTGGATGTATGAGTAGTTTGGTGTTCGTATACCGAGAGGTAACCTATACTTGTTTCGTGTTGTCTGATAAGATATCAAAACCATCACATGCATGGATTAAAGGCGTCAACTCTAGGCAAAGTAGATAATGAAGTTAGAGTCCCATGTTTATTTTCCTATAAGTAATTCAGTTTTAAATCTCAGTCGTTAATTAATTCTTAGTTTGTTAAATTGCATCTTAGTTTAATTTAGATAGTTAAAACCCACATTTGTTTATTGTCTTAGCAGTGAATTAAATCCATACATTGTTGAATAGAACCATAACCAGATATCTGTAGAACGAACTTGATTTATATTACTTGTGACCACGTATACTTGCGTGATATTGTGTTAACAGTGAGCTCTTGCAATAATCGTCACCGTCCCAGCTTCGATGCAGACTTTCCAAATCCCCCAAAACATCAGAAAAATCATTCTCAACAGATCCAACACCAAACAGAAATAAACATAATTAATCAAAGACATAAAAAATACTCCAGAGGAAGAGATAAACGACCACTCCAAAAGGAGAGACACACAAATGCCCAATTAAATTGGGTTTTATTATCCACCGGCCGGAGGGGAGGAACTCACTCGGGAAAAGACAAGCAAAGAGAGAGAGAGAGAGAGAGAGAGAAAGCTTTCGGTAAAATTATAACTAACTACGAACAGTTGCATTTCGTTGATTTGATTGCATTGCAGTCCCCTTTTTTCAAATATTTTTGCAAATAAATTTTTTTCAAGTATTTTTACAAAAAAAATTCTGGGCTTAGGTATTTATGTGAAAAGCCCAAAAGCCTATTCGGGTAAATTTATTTAAGTGAAATAAAATAATAATATTATAATAACTAATAACTAACCGACTACATTTTTCAGCTAAATCATATCATTTTTTCAATATTTTCAAACTAAAATCTGTCATTTTTCAAAAAATATCACGAACAACATATATATAATTATTATCAGATCATATTAATTAAATTTTAAGTCTACAAAATTCTTGCATTAAATTTTTTAAATCAAACTAAAAAGAAAGTTTCCATTATGTATTAAAGAACATCCATACATCGCACGTAATATTTTTTCTATATCTTCGAAACATTAAGAGTCTCGTTGGTCGGTATGTTAATTTCTGTATTTACTTAATTATCCTTACTTAGTTTTTTTTTTACTTATTTTCTTTTATTTTGGTACATATTTATTTTGTAGTTATGAATAATCCTATTTTATAAAATAAAATATCGATATATAATTTTTAATAACTAAGCAATTATTCTTTTCACCTATTACCTAAAATATTTCTATATTTCATATATCTTTTTTTTGTCAACTAAAAGATATTATCTTTTCTATATATTTTAACTAAAATATTTCATTTTCAAACTTGGTTTTTTTGTTTAATTATCTTTATTTAAATATTTTTTATTGGTAAAAACATGTAATTCTATTTTATAAAGGGAAAAGAGTATCTAAAGCACACAATAGAGAAGTTCTCTACTAGTGCGGCTTAAAATATGATAAGTTAATTATTATTCGAACAATTCAACCGTACGGATGTTAAATTCATAGAAAATACGTGAATGTATAAATTTTCGTGTAATTTAATTATTTGGAACTATAAATTTATAGTAATAAGATTACGATAAATCTGTGTCGTTGAATATATATGGAAAATATTATTATTATAAAAGTGATGCTCCACTATTTCAAATAAAATAAAATTTTGTATACAATGTTATTTCGACATAAACTTTTCATCCTGTACGGTTGTATTATCAAAATAATAATAAAATACAATATTTAAGGTGCACTAATTGAGAACTATTGTGTGCTTTAGAAACTCCATCCCCTTTTATAAAACAAAATAAAGGTTTTGTAGTTCCTTATAACTCTCCAATTACCTTTTGCTACCTAAAACACATTATCTTTTCGGGTTAAATATCAAAGTGGTCACTGAAGTGAAACTCATATATCATTTCACTCATCGATCTCAACGGGGTATCATTTAAATCACTAAAGTCATAATAAATATCAAATAGATAACTCTAAATATGTGTTCGAAAACTAAAAATAAACTTCTGTTGATTCTGCACATTTTTTTTTGAATGCTACCGCAACCAAATGAAACGTTAATAGATTCTAGTATTTTGGATAATATATTCAGATTTTTAAAAATCCATTTATTATTTATTTTTAATTTTATAGTCATTTTTCTTGTTATAATTAAAAATTAAAAATAAATAGTAAATGAATTCTTAAAAATCTAATTATATTATCTAAAATACTAGAATTTAACAACGTTTCATTTGGTTGCGGTAGCATTCAAAAAAATGTACAAAATTAACAAAAAATGATTTTTATTTTCGAACACATATTTAAAGTTATCGGTTTGATATTTATTATGACTGTAATAATTCAAATGATACCCCGTTGAGATCGATGAGTGAAATGATATATGGGCTTCACTTCAGTGACCACTTTGATATTTAACCCTTATCCTTTCTAACTTTTTTTTAACTAAAATATCTCATTTTCAAAAATATCGGGATCGTTCTATTTAAAGAAATAAACTAATAATATCATAACTAATAACTAAATAATTACTTGTTTCAGCTAAAACGTAATATCTTTTCTATGTTTTCTAACCAAAATATCTCCTTTTAAAACTTGTTTTTTTACTTAATTATCCTTACTAAAATATTTATTATTAGTAATTAAAAACACGTTGCCTTTTCTATTTTTTAATAACTAATTAATTTCTTTTTTTGGTAAAACACGTTATCTTTTATTATAAAAATACCTTGGAAAATATATTTAATATAAGAAAATAATACTTAGGATCAGCTTGCGAATTTGTGGCATATAATAACTGCTAGTAAATAACCAATTACATTTTGAACTGAACACATTATCTTTTATATTTTTTCTTACTAAAACTTCTTCTTTTTAAATAATATTATGGACTATTGCATTCAATAAAATAATAGCATAACAATTAATAATTGACCGATTAGCTTTTCAAACTAAAACGTATCACTTTATCTATAATTTATAACTAAAATTTTTCTTTTTTTTAGAAATATTACGATAAATATATATAATTATTATCATATACTCCCTCCGTTCCTTTTGATTCTTAACACTTTCTATTTTGGGATGTCCCAATAGATTCTTAACATTTCCTAAAATAGTAAGTTTTAACACTATTACACCCACTACTTCACTTATTTTAACAATACTTTACACTATTACATCCACTACTTAACTTATTTTAACAATAAAATCACTATTACACCCACTACTTCATTTATTTTAATAATATTACACCCATTATCTTGGTTTCCGTGCAAAAAGCAAATGTTAAGAACTCATTGGGACGGAGGGAGTATCATTTAAAATTTTAATTTTTAAAATTCATAACTTAAAATTTTATTTAAATTATTGAAAAAATCTATCTATCTATATAAAGGAAAAACTCGGAAGTCTGACGTGGCAGCCCCCGTATTCTTCTTACTAATTTCCCTATTTTTTGAGCTCCTTGGCTTTTTTTGAGCTCCTTGGCTATTTTATCCCAAAATTTCGAAAATATCAATTGACCATATACCTTCCGAAACTGATGAGAGTCACTTTTGATCTCTCCGTCTTCTGAAACTGATCTCCTCACTCCTCACAACTATGTATATATATATCCTGTCCACGAACAAATTGCCGCTAGATTCCTAGGGTTTACCAGCATCAATATGGAGGGAGAAACAACCAAAACCAATGGGGCAACAATCGCTAATCTACATTTTTCTAGCGAGAGGAACGGTGATTCTATCGGAATTCTCCGAATGGAGGTTGTCCAAAAAAAGAAAAAATCACATTTGCTCCAGGTTTGAATGTTATTTTGTAATTTACGTGATTTTCGATACTGGTGGTGGTGTATTGTATATTCAGGTGGAAGATTAGGTGTATTTTGATCCTTTATTCACATGATTCTATCTGATTCTTACCCCATTTTCATAAATTCAAAAATGTAAGTATAATACTAGACTATTATTCTTGATTCTTGGCTTTCAAAATGACAGCAGCTTCCTGTTAAGATGTTCATAACATATGTATTCTGTAGGAATCAGATATTGATTCTTTGTACAAAAGCTATAATGCAACTACAAGGAAATCTCTTGAAGCTTGGTCGGGTTTGCAGCTTGATTTGGGTCTTGTATGTGCATTACGATCCTCCTTTTTCTTCTGCAGTGTGATTTTTTTGTGGGTAGAACATTCACATAATGCACGACCTTTACACAGTTATTAGTTTCAAGGTCATATATATATAGAGATAAAATAGTTGTGTTGGTAATATGACATTCTTAGTTTATTACTCTCTTCTTATCATCAGTCAAGTAATTTGACGTATCTTACTTTCTCTTAGTGAGGGCAGCTCTTTCCTCAGTCTGCGATCATTAAGGAAGCAAGGGAATCATAAGTTATTGTTTTGGTATTATGTTATAGCAATTATTATAGCCATTTTGCAGTAATTGCCTCCTAATTCTTATTCTTATGCATCTAATAATTGGTAATTAACTAATTACTAATCAGTAAGCAGCTTCCAAATGAAATTCCATTGATCACTTGTACCTGGGCCATATGTGCAAACTGTTGGTATTGGTTTTCTTGGCCATATATATCCCATAAGCTATATTGGGTTTCCTTACCATCTTAGTTCTTGGATAATCATTGGTATGGAAAGACTAGGCAGAAACTTGGTTGAGTCCTAATGGTTGAGATTATAACCTTGATAGTTTAATTTTTCTGTTGAATTTATGTTTGATATTTTCATCTCCCTATAGTCAGTCCTTTTCTTTCTTCTTTTCCCTATACTATGGTTTGATTTATAATCCTTGCCTCGGTCTTTTGTTGCAGCTTACAAGGCCATTCCCTCTTTATAATGAGAAGATCGACACATCAAGAGGGCCTAGGATTTTTCATAAATTTAAGGGGTACGGTCATGGTTCTGATGTTGAAGAAGGAGAGGAGGATGGTATCTACATGTATCCAGAAGATGATAGTGAACTTTTGAGTATGTTCGGGAAATCATTGGATTGGCCTTGTAAGTCTTTCATTTTCTCTCAAAAAATTAGTTAGGTTATCTTAAATGTTATTCACCTTTACCTTGCTCTTAAACTTCCACGACCTTAACAGTTTTACTAAGTCATGATATATTGCACAACCTTAACAGTTTTACCAAGTCAATATATATTGTCAACACAATTGATAGCAATCACAATTTTAACATATTCAAATATCAAGTCAAAGTTGAGAACGTCCTCTTTGTAGATTAAATAATTCAGAATATGTATGACAACATGTTGCAGTAGAGAATTTAAATTGACATGGAAAGTGATACGAGCATAATACAGCCCTACCCTGTTAGGAAAACTTGGATAGGCATGACACTGACCGAACCGAATAACCGTTTAAGCTCCTTCAGGATTTCGGATGTCCTACAAAGTAAATGAAATATTGAGTACAGATTTATATATTTGTCGCACTGAAAGTTCAGAGTTCAAGTCCATGTCCAAGTATGATAACCAAGCTGATCATATCTAATTATTTATCACCATATCATCATCCGTAAGATATAAACATGTTCTAACAATACACATGTACTGCACTGACATGGTCAACGTCAATCACACTTGTCCAAATTAAATATTTGAGAATATGAGGGTTACTAGGAGTTCTGAGCCCTGTTAAATTTAAATTGTTATTACGTTTGCAAAAACGGCTTAATACGTTGTCAAGCTTATATATTTAATTAATACACCTTACTCAAAAGCATATTTTTTAGATCGAAGGGTGGCTTATTTGGTGCTCTTCTCTAAGATGATATTTAAGCTTCGTATCCAAATTAAACTTTTAGTGCATTGGGTTTTGCTATCATATGTATATCATGCGTATATATTGATGAGCAATCATGAGGACCTTGGGTTAGAGAAGTAGTTTGCTCAATTTTTTATACCCTGTAGTGTAAGAGGACATTCAAATGCTTACTGATGTCAGCATATAATTTACGACTTTTAACAAGAAGTTCCTTTAAGTTGCAACACTGTAAGGAATCTATTCTTAAGAAATGAAGGGCTAAATGTCACATTTCTCAAAGTTGTTTCTTCCACTGTATATTTGTTTACACGACATGTCTTCCAAAGTCTTTACATTGACAAGCCTACAATTTCATGAATGACTGCGTTAAATACCTACCAGTATAGGCTTCACCTCTTGCAAGCGTTCAGAAACTTCTCTTCTTGAAAACAATTGAGGTTGTGGAACTAGGATAGGATGTTGTGCACATCCCAAAATACAACTTCCAATTTGTTGATTATTCCGTGCTTTGGAGTCATGCTAACGAAGTGATTACTCTTTCAGGTATATTTTTAGCCCATTTGTAAGGAAGCTTGACACACTTGCAACTTACAATTTTTTTGATATTGTGGGCTGCTTCTGTGGTTTTGGTGAGGTTGAGGACGTTGTTGGGGCTGGCTTCAAGAAAAGAGATATCAAGATTTTCACAGATTAGTGAAACACTTCTGGGCAGGGAATATGTGTTCAAGTTGATGTTGAACAAGTTTAACTTGGTTAATGGGCTGCAAGACTAATGGGGTATCAGCAATTTTCACCTTACCAAGCTTGCTTAAGTTGCCATGCTATACACTTTCAGCCTTTTCCCTTATTTTTTTATTGTCTCATGCTTCACTGAAGGTGGTAGTGTCGTTCCGTAGTGCAAGCCCGGTACTCCCTGCTATACTTGCTGCAAGTTACTAGCATCTAATGTTACTACTTTTCTATTTTGTTGCACTACCTTCTACAAGTTGTGAACTATAGCCCTGTATTAAACTGAACCTTTTAAGCCTTTGCATATAAATAAGAGTAACTTGCAATGTTTGTTTTTATTTGAATGCTATTTGCTTGATCCTATATACTAATAATAATATATTGTTTTTATTCAAAATAGATAAATAGTAACATTTAAAATATTAATTTTTATTCCAAGTGTAAAAACAACAATATTTATTAGCCTTAATTATTAAAAAAATAAAATTATATTCCAAATTAGAAAAATTATAATGTTATACATCTAATGGGTCATATATGTTTTGAATTTAATTTAAAATTATAAAGTAATTATTGGGACCCTATTATACACGTATTAAATTTTAGAAATGTTAAATATTGTTGTAAATTAAAAAACTGCCCAAAAAAATTTTGGCAAAATTTTCCATTATTTATTTATTATTATATTCCTTTATAAATACCTGCCTTCATATTGTTGGATCTTTATTTGTAATAAAAAAATTCAAATATTCTATCGGTATATTAAAAAAGAAACTACGAATTCAAAAAATATAATATTTTTTAAAAAACCGGTATTATTCGTTAAAAAAATCCGGCATTATTCTTAAATTTCCTTTTGCGCCAAAAAACAAAGTCTTATATTTAATTTCACTACACATAGTAAATATTGAAATTATTAAATATTATAACAAATTAAAAAAACTGTATTGCATTCTAACTGTATTGTATTAAAAAAGACCAATATTAGTCTTCAATTTAATTTCAAATTTATTGTACACAAAAAATTATTAGAAATGTAAAATTGTATTCCAAATAAAAAAAATATAATATTATACAATTAATAGATCGTATATGTCTTGAATTTAATTCCAATTCATGAAACAACTATTAGGATATTATCATACACATATTAATTTTAGAAATGTTGAATATTGTTGTAAATTTAAAAATGGCTACAGGTCCAAAATTTGACAAAATTTTTCACTATTTATTTTTCACTATTTTATTTTATAAATATTTTTCTTCATACTACTAATCTTAATTTATAATAAAAAAATCGAATGTTCAGTCATTATTATATTAGAATAGTTTATTTATCATATGTGTCTCAGAAACATATAACATGTTGGGTGAATAATGATTTGACATCTATGGTCTACGCCTCTACGGTGCCATTAGGAGTTGAAGAGGGACTTGAAAGGAATCATACTTTATGCTTAACACTCGAGTATGGTGGCTATTTCTAAAGATGTTCCCTACGTGTATTCTGATTATTTCGGATGTTATTTTTTGTATAAAGTTAAATATATTGAATCTACTGACATTGAATGAGCCGTTTCTCCCAGCTATTTTTACAAATTTGCTTCGAATTGTTTAACATACCGCGCGAAGCGCGGTTCTTCTCATCTAGTTATATAATATTAAAAAATCTATACATGATACGAATTTTAAGCTAATGTTAAGTTCTGAAACTTATTTCATGACTAAATTTGGTAAACACTTGTTCGGTTTTAAACATGTTCATTAAAAATAAAGATAGAGAAGAGGAGTCATAAATTGAAAATTGACTTCTGCCATCAGGCTAAACGTACTTTCCAACCTCTATTTAATCTGAAATTTAATTCAAAAATTTGCAAAACATGTCAATTAATAATTACTCGAGTGTGATGGTCGTGTGTTTTAGGAGGGTTAGAGCATCTCTAAGGGTAGAAAGCTGTTAGTTAAAATATCTATGTGTCACCCCATGTGTTATCTAGGTGGCCCTTTTAGATGATATGTAAAAAATATTGCACTCCAACCATTACCCATTAGCAAAAAAAATATAGATAACCATGTATGATTCAATATATTTGTTGAACTACAAAAACTTTTAGGTATAATTTTAGCTTAACATAATTATACATAACACCATTGGAGTGTATATCTACACTGTTAGCAAAAAAATTGTATAATTCATTTAGATAAGCATTATAGCTAACAAATTTAGATTTCAACCTTGGAGATGCTCTTAGGATCCCAAATTCAATCCTAAAAAGAGTTCCCAAATGATGTGGTATTGATGCTTTGGTAGTATGAAATATTTTAATTGATATGATTGATATGAATACAGGTGCACCAATCAGAAGATCACATGTGTCATTTGAAAATTTTTTTGAAATCTAATTTGGAAATTCTAGCATTTTTCTAAAAATTGTATTTGTCATGTCATTGTAATGCTAATTAATTAGACAAAAATAATTGATAATAGAAGACATGACACGATTATTATAAACTTAAAATTTAAAGAAAAATGACGTAATTTAAACTGTGGTCTCTTGCACTTGAATAATACGGAGTAGCACATATTTAATCCGAACGCAATGGGTTTTTTTCCTATATACGTTAAATAGTTAATTCTCAAATTTTACGTTTAAAATCGAGTTAACGTAAAGCCCGTGCGGGTCATTAATATATCGAAATAATTTCTTGCATGAATTTAGATATATATTTTTAAATAATTTTGTAATTAAAAATATGATAAAAATTAAAATAATATTTTGACTTTATCTTATATTTGTAGTTATTTTGTAATATTACATATTGTTTTCATTAATCATATATTTTTAAATTTGATTTAGTTTCATAAAATTTGAATAAATATTTTTACATATTGTGATTTGAACCGTAACATCTCATATGGATTAAGAGTGTTGGGGTACTTTATTTGACAAGGGGTTTTATATCAAACTGGCCACTCCATTCGTCAAAAATTATCATTTAACCCACCATTCTCATCGGGATCTCATTTAAACCACTAAACTAAGAAAATATATCATTTGCCCCCCTGCATTCAAAAAAATTAATACAATTTATGGAGGTCTAAGTGATATACAGGGGGTAAATGATATATTTTCTTAATTTAGTGGTTAAATGAGATCCCGATAAGAACGATGGGTTAAATGATAATTTTTGACGAAGGGAGTGACCAATTTGATATAAAATCCTTTTGACAAGTTGTACTAGCAATTTTGGACCGCTGTTGGGCTAGGTTGTGGACTTTACTAATAGTATAATTGTGAAAAATTAAGACTCGAGTCATGTGACAAAATGTTCATTAAAATCTTACTCTTTTTTATATACATACATGTATATTTATATATGTACATTTATATATTCATATATATATATATATATATATATATGTACATTATTTATTATAAATGTTATATACCAATTAGTTAGATAGTAATTATAAAATCAAATAAAAGATTACCAATTTATATTATTCATTCCGTCCATCAAATTGTTAGCACTTATATATGGTTTGGTAGAGTGAATTTAATGAAAATAGATAAATTAATGTGAGTGTTAGACATAACAAAGATAAGACAAAATGAAATGTCTTTTCTGGAAATAAAATTCTTAAAAAAAATAGACTAAACAAAATATATTAAAATAGTATTGTGTAATTTAATAGTAATTTCAACAATAATATTTTTAATTTAAACATATGTGCCTAATGAATTATAAGATATATTACGTATAATTTTTATTTATTTTTGTTCTAATTTGACCTTAAATTTTATTACATTAAATTTTTTGTGTTAATACTTGACTAATCAAACAAGTACATAAAAATATAAATCATAACAATTAACAACATAATTGATATCTACTTAAATAAAAAATAAAAATAAAAGTGTAACAAAAGCCTATAAAGATGATTGATTACATAGTTATATGTAAAATTATGAAAATTGGAAAAAATGAAATTATAAAAATAATGTTAATTAACATTTATACAAAAATCAAAATTTATACAAAAACGAAATTTATCTGATAAGATTTTTAAAGTTGACTCCAAAATCAATGTATTCTTCGATTTTTACATAAATTAAAGAGGAGAGGAGTGACACTATTGTTATTATTATTTTTTAAATAAGGATAAATAGTAATTTCATGACTATGTTATTGACATTTTTTATACTTATATTAAAGTTGAAAATATTGTAATAGATAGTTTGAAAACTCAAATAATACTCATATTAATTTTCTCATATATCTTATATGAATTTTCATACTACCTAATAACAAATATATATACAAAGTCGCTTAACAAAAAAAAAAGGTATATATATAAATTTCATAGTAATTTTGTGAAAAAAACATCATATTTTATTAATCTTAGGTATATTAATCCAACTGATTCTATATAATTCATATTTAATTAAATAAAGTATTTAACATTTGCATGAAAGGGGCCACGAGTTTCTACAATTTTGTGATAACAAAATATCTTCAATTTGATTCTAAAAATAAAAATCTTCTATTTTGTCCTCTAATGTCTTGGGCCATGTAAATTAGTAACAGTAGTAGGATCTAATATTTGATTAATTTATTATGTTTGTTGTTAATGGAAATTTATATTTCAAAAATATTGTTAATTATGAAAATTTTTTACTTAGAGCATCTCCAACAATTTTATAGTTGGCTCTTAAATATAATATAAATTATATGGCTCTTAGTAAGTTAGTACATAGATTTCCGTGTCAACTTCAACAGTGCTCCTTATCTTGACTCTTAACTTATATTTTATTAATATTTCAAACCTAACTATGACATGCAATTAAATCCAACCATGTGCAAGTGAATATTTTATTGATAGAAAATAGTTAAGAGCCATGTAGTAGCTCTTAAAATTGAGGAGAGAGAAGAGACTCTTAAGCTTTTTAAGAGTCACTAAGAGTCTCTTGGAGCTCATTTTTTCTCCATCCTCTTTATTTTTGTTTACTAGGGGTATTTATAGCCCTAGGCCTAGGGTTTAGGGGTAGGTTACCTTCACCCCTGACCGTTGGATCTGGGGGACAAACCGCTGAACTTCCGGGATGTAGGGCACGTGGCTTTGTCTGGTGTGACCATTGACTGGAGTGTGGCCATGTTGTGGTGGGCACGATCTGGCACGTGTCTTCCCTTGTCTTCTAGTGTTGGTCAACGTCACAAATAGGAGTGTGAGCTGAGGTGGGATGCCACGTATGCCGAGTGCTACAAATCAGGGGGTCCCCTAGTCCGGGGCGGGGACCACGCCACGTGGTGGTGGCCCCGGGCCCGGGGTCCACTACTCTGGGCTGGGCCATTCTTATTCTCATGAGGTGGTTTACTTATTGTTTTGGGCTTCTTATTGGGCCTTGGCTGTTTATGGCATATCATTTGCCCCCCACTCCTTCATGCGGATTCTCCGGATGGGGGAGTAGTAAGAGGTGTTCTTGCCTTGAAAAGTGCACTTTTCTGGATTCTTTAGAGTGCTGGACATATGTCCTCAGGGCCGGAGGTTTTTGGTTGCCCCCAGTTTCGGGGTGTGCACTGAGGTACGTACGCCCGGGGCTAGTGGTTGTTTGAATTTGAAGGTAGTGTTTCTTTGAATGCCCCCCAGGCCCGGGGTTGGTACTGAAGTGTGCATCCGGGGCTTCGTCGTTTGTAGATGTGCGGAAATGTACGTATATGAATATATATAATATTGCATATATGCATTTATCTTTTTTCTCTTTTTCTTTTTTGTTTTGAAAAATGACAGCTGTTACCCACTATCTCCGGGTTTTGGAGATAGTGGGCCGATTTTTGGGCCGCCACGCGTCCACGGCGTTTAGAATTCAGGGTTTGCCTATAAATAGTGGCTGCCTCGCCTCATTCTTTCTTTCACGTGTTTTTGATTTGCTGCCGTTACTCTGCCTCTCTGAAGATCAGTACTCCGGGCTATCGGTTTTTCTTGCTTTCTCCATTCCGGCCTTTCTACTCTTTGTAAGTCCTCTTTATCCGGACTCTTGTCAATTTTATCGTTTTTCTATTCCGGGGTCCTGGTAGTTCCATAGGTTGCCCTTTGGTAGCTTCTTGCGTTTATTCTATCATTGTGTTGGGTAGCCCGGGGTAGAGTCCTTGTATGGTTAGGAGACGTGTGACTGCAAATCGAGTGTTAACCCCTCTTTCCGAGCCTAGTACCTCCGGCGCTAGTGTTAGCTCTTCAGATAGTAGTGTAGAGTTGATAGATCTAGAGTGGTGTATAATGGGGAAGAAGAAGAGTAGTTTGCCCATACTTAGTAGTGTTGCGACGAAGGATATGGGCCCGGGGTATAGCCTCAGTGAGCCGGATGGTAGTTGGGGCCATAGTAAGTATTACTTCGTAAGGAGGGACCCGGGGATTCCCCAAGCTTTCTTCTTCAGGGATCTCAGCACGGAGTTCGCTCAGAATCCAGATGTGGCCGAAATGATTAGGTATGATGAGGCTTTTCTGGATTCCAAATTCGGGGATAAACCGGGTTCTGGGATGGACGTCGGTCCATTCCGGAGTAAGTATGTAAAAGAACCGGTCGACTGGGACCCCATTTTCCGGGCCACATTCCACTTGGATAACGATGTAGAGTGGAGATGGCCAGAGCCCGGTGTGAAGATTTACCACAGGCCAGAGGGCGGCTGGGTCGGAGTGTGGTTGGAGCACCTAAGGTCGGGGTATGGGCCTAGGTGTCACCAGTTTGTTAAATCTCTATGCTTGTTTGAGTATGGGATTCCCATCACCCAGCTGACCCCGAACGCGGTGAAATGGGTCTCGTATTTTCTTGGGTGCTGTGAGAAAGCCGGGGTGCTGCCCACTTTCAAACTTTTTCACCATATCTTCCAATTGGTGCACTCCAATAATATACCCATGTTCGAGTTTAGGTTCCGGGGTAAAGCATGTGGGTACCCTTCCTCGGCGTCGAAGCCTCTGGTCATGCTCCCTACTTTGAAGGGTTGGAACGGGGAGTTTGTCTTCCTCCGGGGCGTTGATATCCGGTTCATGCCCACCTTTAAGGAGGAGCCTCTTGCCATGAATTTTGAGGTTTTCGATCTTCAGGATGCGGCAATGGACCGGGTTCATGCTTTCTGCCGGGGTCTCGGAAGGCAGGTGACTCGGGATGACCTTATGAGTCATCAGCATCTGTTTGAGATAGGATGTAAGTCCGGGTTGTATGTTGCTTTTACTTTTGCTCTTAATCTTTCCTGTTACTCCGGACTAATGTTTTGTTTTCATGATTTCAGGCCTTCCCGGATACAGCCCGGAGTTTGAGAAAGTTGTGCAGATGAGCAAAGCAAGCAAATCTCTCGGTGCTGCTCTGCGGAGTATTTGTCACGTTCGTGACAATACCAAGGCTCCTGGAGATGCTAGCGGCTCCCAAGCCCATCAGGAGGGGGCTTCTGAGAATAGGGCCCCGCACCCCGAGCCTGCGGACCCGGAGACCGGGGTTGAAGATTCTGGCCTGACAGCAAGGAAGAGGCCGAGGGTGACCTCGGCTCGGACTGAGCTGTTCGGGACCATGCTCTCCGACTGTGAGGTAGTGCAGGAAGGTTCGGCTGCTGGGGGTCCGAAGAACTTTCGTCCTCACGAGTCGGCTCCCGTGTCCCCGGAGGAGAGGAATTTCATTGGCTTCCTAGCCGATCTCCCTAGCAAATCGGAGTGGGAGGAGATGAGTAAATCTACCTCCACCGAGTTGCTGCAGCAGATGATGGGGGTCTTCGGCCAGGTATATGCTTCTCCGGGCTCTTTCTATCTTTGCTCATTGATTCTAAATTTTTCTAACTTGCGCTACTACCTTCGCAGCTTGGGGTCCGGGTTGCTGGAGCTGCTGCTAAAGCATGCCGGGAAGTGAAGGAGGCCCAAGTTGCCTTAAGCTCGGCCTCGGAGAAAGAGAAGGAAATTGCTGAGCTGAAGCAGCAACTTGAGGAGCTGAGGGAGCGGACGGATGCCCGGATTGAGAAATTTAAGGGCGGCATCAAGCAAGCCGTTGACGAGAGGGACGCGGCCAAGGCTAAGGTGGCTGATTACAAGGCTGAGGTGAAGAGGCTCCGGGATGAGCTGAAGGCGAGGAAGTCCGAGGAGCAGGTTATTGCCGATTTCCGGGGGTCAGAGGCTTACGATGATGATCTGGCGGCCGTGGCATCCAAAAAGATAGGCTGAGGTGAAGAGGCTCCGGGATGAGCTGAAGGCGAGGAAGTCCGAGGAGCAGGTTATTGCCGATTTCCGGGGGTCAGAGGCTTACGATGATGATCTGGCGGCTGTGGCATCCAAAAAGATCCATCGTTGCTGGGTCATTTCTGAGAAGATGATAAAGACTGCTCCTGAGACCGCCACCTGGGAGAACTTCATTGAGGAGTACCTTGCTGCCGAGGATGCCTTGGCCCGGGGTGAAGGCGAGCCTAAAGCTTTCGGTGCTCCTGACTCTCCCCCTCCTCCTGAAGCTTGATTCTCTTATTGGCTGTGTCCATACCTCGGGTTATGCCCTTGTGATCTTTTAATGTTCTGTTGTATAACTCTGAATTGTGTCCTTTAATTTGCTATAACTCTGTTCTATAACTGCCGGGTGTTTCGGGCTGTTGGTCAGCCCGGCCCGTTTGTCACTTTGTAATTTCTTTGTTTTTGTTCGTCATATATTTTGGGTTTTTCCATGCTCGGTTGCTGCTGTCTGTTTATAATTTGTGCCCCCCACTCTTTAATTCGGGTATCCCGGATTGAGGAGTGGTGGTATGTCCCGGGGTTGTTTCTTACTTGGAAAGGATGAAAATTTTTCCAAGTAGTTATTTTGATGCCTTTGGCTTCCCGGGCCAAGGCCTTGCCAAGGTCCCGGGCTTTGGCCTACTTGGAAAGGATGAATACTTTTCCAAGTAGGTATTTTGATGCCTATGGCTTCCCGGGCCAAGGCATTGCCAAGGTCCCGGGCTTTGGCCTACTTGGAAAGGATGAAAACTTTTCCAAGTAGAGATTTTGATGCCTATGGCTTCCCGGGCCAAAGCGTTGCTAAGGTCCCGGGCTTTGGCCTATTTGGAAAGGATGAAAACTTTTCCAAGTAGGTATTTTGATGCCTATGGCTTCCCGGGCCAAAGCGTTGCTAAGGTCCCGGGCTTTGGCCTACTTGGAAAGGATGAAAACTTTTCCAAGTGGGTATTTTGATGCCTATGGCTTCCCGGGCCAAAGCATTGCTAAGGTCCCGGGCTTTGGCCTACTTGGAAAGGATGAAAACTTTTCCAAGTAGGTATTTTGATGCCTATGGCTTCCCGGGCCAAAGCATTGCTAAGGTCCCGGGCATTGGCCTACTTGGATTCGATGAAAACTTTTCCAAGTAGGTATTTGTAATAATTGTAAGATTGAAGTGCCAGGTAAGAACTAGAACTCTTTTTCATTGATATCAAAGTGGTTACATGATTTCCAAGTACAACTCGCAAACTATGCCCATATATGGGCTAAAGCTATTGTCTTTTACTGGTAGTACTTTCTTAGTCTGAGGCCGTGCCAGGTGTTGGGGACTTCCGTGTTGTCCATGTGGCTGAGCTTGTAGGTTCCGGGGCGAAGTACTTCCTTAACCCTGTAGGGACCTTCCCACTTAGGCATAAGCTTTCCTGTGTTAGTGGGGTCTGAAGCTTCGGCGTCCCGGAGTACCAGATCTCCGATTTGGAAGTTTTTGACCCTTGACTTCTTCCCGAAGTACTCTCTAGTTTTCTCTTTATACTTCTCCATTCTTTGTACTGCATTGTCCCGGACCTCATCAACTAGTTCCAGATTGACTCGTAACCCATCTTCGTTTGCATCTTCATCAAAGTTGATTGCTCTGTGGGAGGGAGAACCCACTTCAATTGGCAACATAGCTTCGGTTCCATATGCTAGTTTAAACGGGGTTTCTCCTGTTCCGGACCTCGGGCTAGTTCTGTATGCCCACAGCACATTTGGTAGTTCTTCGGGCCATTTGTTCTTGCTTTCCTTCAGCCTCTTCTCAATTCCCCTTAGCAGAATTCTGTTTGTCACTTCCACTTGCCCATTTCCCTGGGGATAGGCTACTGAGGATTTCTTGTGTTTGATTCCCCTTTCTTTCAAGTAATTTTCAAAATCTGAGCCGACGAACTGGGGACCATTATCTGAGACCAGGACCCTGGGCAGGCCGAACCGCATTAGTATGTTGTCCATGAACTTGATGCAGTCTTGTTGATTTATGGTCCTCATTGCCTTTGCTTCGGCCCACTTAGTCATGTAGTCAATGGCTACAAGGAGGTACCTCAGATCACCCTTGGCCCGGGGGAAAGGCCCTACTATATCGATGCCCCACACAGCGAAGGGGATTGGTGATAGAACTGAAGATGGCAGGACCGGGCTTTGCCTTGGTATATTGCTGAACAGTTGGCAGTTTCTGCATTTCTTGACGAATTCTACTGCATCTGAGTGGATTGTTGGCCAGTAGTAACCTTGCCTTATGATTTTGTATGCGAGGGCCTTTGCGGACATGTGGTCCCCACAAATCCCTTCGTGCACTTCTTGTAAACAGTAATTAGCTTCTTCCGGGCCTACACACTTCAGTATTGGGGATGAGAAGGTTCGGCGATAGAGCTGGTTGTCTTCTATGAAGTATTTTGAAGCCTTGTTTTTCAATCTTCTGGCCTCATTCTTGTCTTCGGGCAATTGCCCTTTTTCCAAGTAAAGGATGAAAGGGGTCATCCAGTTCGAGGTGCCGTCTAGTTCCATTACCACTTCTTGGTTGATGGCCGGGGTTCCCAATTCTTCGAAGTAGACCGAACTGCCTAGTTCGGCTGAATTCTGGACTAGCTTGGATAGCTCATCAGCTTCGGAATTTTCTTCTCTGTTGACCTGGTTGATTTGGTACTCCGGAATGGTGGCTAAGTAGCTCTTGACGAGTGCTTGGTATTGGGCTAGCTTTTGATCTTTGGCTATGTATTCGCCTTTGGTTTGCCGTACCACGATTTGTGAGTCACTATAGATGTCCAGTTTTTTGATTTGCAAAGTTCGTGCTAACCTTAGCCCGGCAAGGAGAGCTTCATATTCGGCTTGGTTATTGGTTGCTGGGAACTTGAATGTTATGGCCTGCTTGATTTGGAAGTCTTCCGGGCTTTTCATGATTATTCCTGCCCCGGATCTGTCGGCTGTTGAGGATCCATCCACATGGAGAGTCCATGATCCCGGGGCTCGGTTTTGGTTCACCACATTTTCAGCTACTGTGGTAGCTTGCTGCGGTTCTGGGAAGGAGCATTCTACTATAAAATCTGCCAGAGCTTGTGCCTTGATGGCTGTCCGGGGTATGAATGTTAAGTGGAATTGGCTTAGCTCAATTGCCCAATTTATCAATCTTCCTGATGCGTCCGGCTTATGGATTATCCTTCTTAGTGGCTGATCTGTTACAACCTTGATTTCTCTGCCTTGGAAATAGTGTCTGAGTTTCCTTGAGGCCGTGACTAAGGCAAAGGCAAACTTCTCCAGATTGGGGTATCTGGTTTCTGCATCTTTTAAGACTTGGCTGATGTAGTACACCGGCCATTGGTTTCCCTCGACTTCCCGGACTAGGGCCGCGGCCACAGCTAGGGGCCCGGCGGAGAGGTACAGATGTAAGGGTTCCCCGGTTTCAGGCTTCGTTAAGAGGGGTGGTGATGATAGATATTGTTTGATGTTGTCAAGAGCTTGCTGGCACTCAGGGCTCCAAGTGATTTCTTTCTTGTTGCTGGCCCCCTTGAGCAAGTTGAAGAAGGGCAAGCACTTTTCTGCCAACTTGGATATGAATCTTCTTAGGGCTGCTAATGATCCGGCTAACTTCTGAATGTCTTTCTGAGTCCGGGGTGGTTGCATTTCCAAGATGGCCCTTATCTTCTCCGGATTAGCCTCAATCCCTCTTTGGCTGATCATGAAGCCTAGAAATTTTCCTGCTGCCACCCCAAAGGTGCACTTCTCCGGATTTAGCTTCATCTCATTTTTTCTGAGGTTTTCAAAACATTCCCGTAGATCGGGGACATGTTCCTTGACGGTTTTAGACTTGGCAATGATGTCGTCGACATAGGACTCCAGATTTCGGCCAATTTGGTCCTTGAAGACCTCCACCATGGCTCTTTGATATGTAGCTCCGGCATTCCGGAGTCCAAAGGGCATGAACTTATAAGCGTAGACGGCTCTGTGAGTGATGAATGCAGTTTTGGCTATATCTGCGGGATTCATCTTGATCTGGTTGTACCCGGAGAAAGCGTCCATAAAGCTGAGCATCACATATCCGGCAGTGGCGTCGATGAGCTGGCCTATACTTGGTAATGGATATGGGTCTTTGGGGCAGGCTTCATTCAGGTCCGTGTAATCGACACACATCCTCCATTTTCCACTAGGTTTTTTGACTAGAACCACGTTGGCTAGCCACTCCGGGTATTTGACCTCGCAGATAATATCTGCCTTAAGTAGTTTGTCCACTTCCTCGTCTATAGCTCTCTGCCTCTCCGGGGCGAAGTTCCTTCTTTTCTGTTTCACAGGCTTTCTTCTAGGATCAACATCTAGGCTATGCATGGCAAGGGATTCTCGGAGCCCGGGCATGTCGGATGGACTCCAAGCAAAAACATCAGCATATTCCCGGAGTAGTTGGATTAGTTCTTGCCTGAAGGCAGCTTCTAGACCGGTTCCGATCTTGACTTTTCTTTCTGAGTTTCCTGGAATGAGCTCGATTGTCTCAATTTCTACCGCGGGTTCTAGCTTGGCTTGATCTTTCACCAGGGATGACTTCTGGACCCGGGCCTGAGAGTTTGAGGCTAGATATTCCCGGGCCTCGGACGTACCTGGTTCCTGGTTCGGGGCACTTGTTGTTTCAATGTTTTGTACCTCCTTTCCGGGGTTCTTGAATGTTGTGGCTCTGTGTTTCTTTCTGCTTAAATTCTTCTGATAGGAGGCTTTCCTCTTATTCTCCGGGTCTGTTTCTGCCATGACTAGGGCTTGGCCATAACATCGGCTAGCTGTTTCGGTATCACCCTTTACCTCTCCAATCCCGGAGGTCGTGGGAAATTTGAATTTAAGGTGCGGGGTTGAGGTTATGGCTCGGAGTTTGGTCAAGGCTGGGCGCCCCAGGATCACATTGTATGAGGAAGGAATATTGATCACGTAGAATTTGATCATATGAGTTATCTGCTTCGGGGCGGTGCCGAATTGGACAGGCAAGTAAAGGGTTCCTTGGATGGGGACCAAGTTGTGGACGAAGCCGTATAGCGGGTCTTCCCGGCATTCATTCATTCTGACACTGCCGAGCTGCATTCTATCCATGGTGTGTTTGAACAATACGTTGACAGAGGAGCCATTGTCAACAAGGATTCTTTTTACCTCATTTTCAGCGATGTCTAGGGTCACCACCAGGGCTTCATTGTGGTTAGGATCCACTCCTTCATAATCAGCATTACTGAAAGATATGATTTGTTCTGGGGCCGAGTCTATCATCATTACCTCGTCTCCGGAGCCCGGACTTTCCGGAGGGGAATTGGATCCTCCCAATACCACGTGCACCACATGCTTGGTCTTCTGGGCCCCGGGTCCTTCTCCCCTTTCCGTGGTTCTCCGAGCTAGGTATTGGCCCATGTTTCCTTTCTTGACCTGATCTTCGATAAAGAACTTAAGGGAGACACAACTTTCTGTCTCGTGGCCATGAGTTGCATGATAGTCGCAGTGCTTGTTCCGGGGCCTGTTCTCCGGGGCTGATACCAGAGGTTTGGGAGGATAAAAGAAGGGTTTGTTCCGAACTTCTTTTAATATTTCGGCTCTGGGCCGGTTCAGGGGTGTCCAGTCTGGTTCCGGCCTCGGCTCGGCTCTCCCCGGTCTCGGGGGCTTGGCTTCGGATTTGGCTCGGGAGGAGTGATCTTTGTCCGGGGTCGTTAGTTGATGACTTGGGATGTAGTTGTATTGCTTGTTGGGCTTAAACTTCTTGTCTGGGTGGTGGTCGTTTCTAGAGCGATCATCTTTACTTCTTCCCGAGGAGGTGCCCTGCCGGGTCATCCTCATTGCTTGTAAGATATCAGTTTCTTTGATGAATTTGGCAGCCATAGAATAGGCTGCAGCCAGGCTCTGGGGCTCTTTGTTTACCAACTCAATCACATAGCGTTCACTACGCTCCGGGTCTAGATTCTTCCGGAAAATGCTCAAGGCTTCTCTTTCGTCCAGATTCGTGACTTGATTTATGGCTTCTTGGAACCGTTTCATGAAAGCTGAAAGTGTTTCGTTGTCATTTTGCCTAATTGTTTCAAGGTGGCACATGTGATATTCCGGGGTCTTATTGGCTCGGAACCTCCGGAGGAAAGCCTCTCTGAACTCCTTCCAGCTGTGTACGCTCCGGGAAGGGATCCTGCTGAACCATCTCTGAGCCGCTCCTTTTAGTGTGGAGGCAAAGAACCTGCACTTGGTTAGGTCGTTATAGAAGTATATCAGGGCTATTTGCTCGAAGTAGTTGAGGTGTTCTTCCGGGTCCTCCAACCCATTAAAGGAGTCAAAGTTGTAGTGCTTGAGGTTCTTTTGCCGGGGCATGGCTTCAAGAGAGCGGCTAAAAGGGGTGAGTGTGTCTTGGATCTCAAACCCGGAATTGTTGTTGACTTTCCTCTGTAACTCCTGGATCATTTGAACCAGGTTGCTGGGACGTTCTTCATCATCCGAGATAATCTCCGGGCTTACCTCTCTCCGGGTTCTTTTCGGTTTGGATTTCCTGATTCTTTCCTCCTCTTCTTGGAGCCTTCTTTGGATTCTGTGCTCCAATTTAGCTTGTTCCTCTTGTCTTATTTTTTCCCGGAGTCTTTCCATCCGTTTCAGCTCGTCGGCCTCCTCCTCTCTGACCTTACTCTGGGTTGGATGGTCCTTTTTGTTTCTTTTGTTTTGGTCCCCGAGGCGAGCGAAGACCGAGGCTCGCGGGTTGTTGGAGTTGGCTGAACCTTCGGAGTCTTCCGCCTGCTCGGGTTCAGGTTCCGGATGAGGGCGATTTCGGTAAGCCCGGATTGCTTCGGCCAGTTCCGCCGGGGTTAAGTTCTCCATCTGAGCAGACTCAAGGGGCACGTCGGTATACTTGTACCGGTTCACTTCGACTGTGACCCGAGCATCATTCGGACCAATCCCGAGCCTCTCCTGGACCGGGACCTGGTTTTGCGGGATGGGCTCCGGGACCGGTGCTAGGGGCTCTTCTCTCGGGGCGCTGTTTGCTGGGCGATGGGTGGATTTGCTCGGTCGAGGCATGGCTTCTGATTTCAGGTAGTTCGGGTTGTCTCAGTTTGGCTGTTGGTTCGGGGTTCTGGAGTTCGGAGGTTCGCCCCTCCTTCTAGCGCCAATGATAACTCTGGATCTTGATCGGGTACTTCCTCGCCAACTCCTGCCTCGGAAGCGGTGTAGCTGTAGTGGGGTGTCTGCAAAACAACACCGGAGGGGGGGGTTTGGCCCCGAGGTGCCTCCGGCGTGAGAATAAGAGTTGGCTTTGGAAGGTAATAATCAAGTAGAGTATCACAAAGTAATAAATGTGTGTAGGTGTGTAATAATGGCTAACCCCTAAACCTTATTTACTAGGGGTATTTATAGCCCTAGGCCTAGGGTTTAGGGGTAGGTTACCTTCACCCCTGACCGTTGGATCTGGGGGACAAACCGCTGAACTTCCGGGATGTAGGGCACGTGGCTTTGTCTGGTGTGACCATTGACTGGAGTGTGGCCATGTTGTGGTGGGCACGATCTGGCACGTGTCTTCCCTTGTCTTCTAGTGTTGGTCAACGTCACAAATAGGAGTGTGAGCTGAGGTGGGATGCCACGTATGCCGAGTGCTACAAATCAGGGGGTCCCCTAGTCCGGGGCGGGGACCACGCCACGTGGTGGTGGCCCCGGGCCCGGGATCCACTACTCTGGGCTGGGCCATTCTTATTCTCATGAGGTGGTTTACTTATTGTTTTGGGCTTCTTATTGGGCCTTGGCTGTTTATGGCATATCAAGTCTCTTGAAGATGCTCTTAAAATTGAGGAGATTAAAGAGACTCTTAAGCTTTTTAAGAGTCTCTTGGAACTCATTTTTTCTCCATCCTCTTTATTTTTGAACTTAAAAACTTATTTAAGAGTGTCTTGAAGATGCTCTTACTAAGTTCGGAGATCCGTACATATTGTCCTATAAATTTTTTTAAAAACCATTTTGGGCTTCCAAATTGTCTAGCTATCAAAGTTTATTTGGGATCAAAGTTTATTTGTCCAGCCCATAATAAATAAGAAAATTTATCCCTCAGTCCCTATGGACTTGTGTTCCAATTTAGCTCTCAATTTTCCATGCTCTAAATTTATAGTAGATGTTAAAGACTTTCCCGTCCTGAATTTTGCTTGAAAATCCAAAATAAATATTGATAGCAGAGAAACTAATATTCCAAAATTTTATATAACATATCAACATATATAATAAAATAATAAATTATACGAAAATTAGAAATACATTTTCAACCGCGCAAATCAAAATACATGGCAGTTTGTATATATGCATTGCATAGATCTGAGATTTTGTTTATTGATGAACAAAGCAAAGCAACCATCACATGCAGCTAAATACTCTTTAAAAAAAAAAAAATTAAGCCAGCACATGCGTTGGTGGACTACTGGACTTTGGTGGCATAAAAAGTAGCCTATGAGTCCAAGTCATCATCCAATAAAAGTTTCAAACTTTTCTCAAGGTTCATAATTAGATACTTGACCCAAAACTGCAAAGAAATTGAAAATTTTACTTCAATAATTTCATGCACAATATTTATCTATGTGTAATTATATATTCCTGATGCTACAAAGGTAGTGCGACAGCAAGAGTCCCCAGACCTCAAAGCAAAGGAAATTCTGAGCTCCTAGTTGCACTACTTCAGTTTCTTGATTGTTATTACATGTAAATGGGATGGATCCTATAAATTTGGGTGTTCTAGATGAACTTTTGACATGGGATCTTACAGGTTTCCAGGCATGTAGCAAGAAAATTGTAAATCTCCTTAATTGTTACAAAATTTTGGTTATCAGAAAGCGAATTAATGATCCGAATGGATGAATATTTGACCGAATGCAATGAACCATTATTCTTCACAAAATAATTTAAGAAGTAGATCGCTAAAAGATGATTCCCGGAACATTATTTTCCCAATAAAGTGTCGAAGTTCATTTCTTTCATTTCCAGTCGGAATAATTTCATTCGAGTCCGTCTACATGTATAGAGTTATAAATTTATTCTCTCTTTTTATTTTTACTAGATGATAACCCGTGCTAAGCACGGGACTCGAAGATTTATGTCGAAGATTTATGTTAAATAATTACTATTTTTTATTTAACTAAATATTTATAGAATTATTTTTGGATTCTAAATTATGATAAAAAAATTGTATTATAATTATAATATGATTTCAATTTTATTATTTTCTTTAAAACATAACATAGAATTATAAGGGAATATGATTCTAGGGATGGAACTATTTTTTATTTTAAGTTGTAATAAAATAATAATAATAATTGTAATAGAATTTCTATTTTATTAAAAAATATCATATCATAGAATTATAGTAGAAATAGGATTATAGAGGTGAAACCAAAATAGGATTGAAACCAAAAGTGGTACCGTTAAAAGGGTGTATTATTTTTTGATTCTAAATTATGATTAAAAAAATTGTATTATAATTATAATAAGATTTCAACTTTTTTATTTTCTTTTAAAAATAACATAGAATTATAAGTGAATATGATTCTAGGGATGGAACTATTTTTTTTATTTAAAGTTGTAATAAAAAAATTATAATTATAATAGAATTTCTATTTTATTAAAAAAACATCATATAATTACATTATAAAAAGGATTATAGGGGTGATACCAAAATAGGAGTGAAACCAAAAGTAGTACCGTTAAAAGGGTTTTTCGCTTATTAATAAATGTTATAGATTATTATAAATAAATTGCATATTAGTCAATTTTTTTCCAAATGTTCTTAACGTGATTATGTGTGGAGCGTGCAATTATTAGCAGGACTGTGCAATTGTTAGCAGATTTGACATAGGTTTTATATTTTTTAATTAAAAAAATAACATAGAATTTTAGTAAAATTAGGAGTTTAGATTTTTAATAAAAAAAATAACATAGAATTTTAGTAGAATTAAGAGTTTAGGGGTGAACCAAAATAGAGTACGAACCAAAAAATTAGTGAAATCAAAATATGGTGCGAACCAAAAAAATAATATCATTAAAAAGTGATTTCGCTTATTAATAAAGGTTACATAATATCTGTCGTACAAGTACATTGGATTTTTTCAGAGTTGAAAGCATTGGATGCTTAATAACTACGGGACTTGCTAGTGATTCTTACAAACCGGACCTCATAGTGAAAGTGTGGAAAAAGAAAAAGTTGGTACAAAAGGTAATTGGATCGCTAAAAAGAATTACAAAGTGCACTTATAATAACACACTAAAGGAGTGTTTTTGTGCTCCTTTAGAAAACAAAAGTAATAATTCCCTGGCTAATGATGAATTAGCTTTTGATATTCCTCAATTTCATCTTGTTAGTCAATATCTTGAACTAATTTGAAGCACATCCACTCCACACTAATCTAGAAGCCAGATATTACCAACATTGTCTTGTATAAGTAAAACCAAACCAAACATACCCAATATATCCCGCGTCTGGGAAGAGTAAGTTGTACACAGATCATACCCCCGCTTTCTAAGACGGGGAGGCTGTTTCCGTGAAGACCCCGGCTATGTGCTGTCTTATACAAGTGTATGTAGCTATATATACAATAAGACATCACCCATTTGAATGTCATAGGATTCGTAGCTAATGTAAGTATGTTAACTATACTACACCTACACCTACACCTGTTGACAACGCCACATCAGCATCACAGTCAGCACACATTGACAGCACATTGACAGCTGTAGAAGAGTGACAGCTGTGAGTTAGTTACAAGTTAGTTACAAGAGAGAGAGACCTTATATATACAATAAGCTTGTAACAGAAAGTTGTAACACAGAATATTGATATCTCAGTTTTTAGTTTCAATGTGATTCTCCATCTATCTCTCTCGTTCTCTATCTCTCTCGTTTACATTTTGTATCATGGTATCAGAGACTTGAGCTCGATCTGTATTTTAATGGTGGTTTCATCTACTTAATCCTTTCATTACTTTACGTATTTCTTTGATTTGATTCAACAATGACTACTGGAGTCTCGTATTCATCTGCAACACTTGGATCTACATCTTCTTCATCATCTACGAGCATTGATGTTCATCATCCGTACTACTTACATCCTTCGGATAATCCAGGGATGCAGATAACAACGATTATGCTGAATGAGAGCAACTATAACCAGTGGAATCGATCTATGGAGATCGCATTGTCTTCAAAGTTGAAACTTGGTTTTATTGATGGTTCTTATGTTCAACCTGTTGCGTCTTCTCCGCTTCTAATTCATTGGACTCGATGCAATAATATGGTAACCTCCTGGATTCTAAACTCCGTTTCTGTTGATATTCGCAATAGTGTGGTTTATATGAAATCTGCTCGTGCTATTTGGTTAGATCTTGAGGTTCGATATTCACAAAGTAATGTTCCTAAATTGTTCAATCTTCGTACTGAAATCTCTCATTTGACTCAAGGAAATATGTCAATTTCTGCATATTTTACGAAATTTCGATCTGTTCATGATGAGTTAGCCTGTATTTCATCTAAAACAAGATGTACTTGTACTGCGTGTACTTGCAATGTGAATGTGAAATTGGATGCTCAAGATCAGGATATTCAGTTATCACAATTTCTTATGGGACTGAACGAACAATATACAGCTATTAGAGGTCAACTCTTGCTAATGAAACCCTTACCTTCCTTGAGTCAGTGTTATGCCTTGTTACTTCAAGAAGAGAATCAGAGATCTGTGATTGGACCTGTTGTTACTTCTGAGAGTATGGCAATGTCAGTTAAACAGTCTGTTAATACTCGATTTCAAGGATCTAAGCCAAGAAAGACTTATGGAGATGCTTCTGTCAAGTGTGATTATTGTCACATGATAGGTCATACAAAGGAACAATGTTTTTGTGTCCATGGTTATCCAAGCTGGCATAAACTTTTTGGTAAACCAAAACCAAAACCAAGATTTCAACAGACCTCTAATGCTAATTCCAGATATTCTACTGTTGCTCAAGTGGCTTCACAAATTGGTGATACTAGTGACAAAGCTGCCACTACTGATAAATCTGATGACTATAAGATTGGTGATTCTTCAATGCCACTTTCAGACAGTCAATGCAAGCAACTCATTAGTATGTTACAGAGGTCTATGACTAGCACTAGTAGTGCTTCCTCTTTTTCAAGCCAGGATGCACAATTTGCTGCACCTAACTCTTCTTGGTATCCTACTACTAACAGTACTCAGTTTACAGGTACTGTTCTTCATTCTGTGAATTTTGTACAACCTGCACACTTTGATTCGTCACAGTGGATTATTGACACTGGTGCAACTGACCATGTCACACCATTTCTGAGTTTGTTACATGATGTTACTCCTCTTAACTCTGTTCTACATTTGCCAAATGGTGCCACTGCATCAATTACACATAAGGGTTCTTTTACTCTCACTACCTCCATAACTCTTTTGAATGTGTTATGTGTTCCATCCTTTAGTTACAATCTGATGTCGGTGTCAAAGTTGGTTGAAGATAATTCTATCACTGCTCACTTTACACCTACTTCTTGTTATCTCCAGGCCCCTACTTGGATGAGGGACCTAGAGATTGGTAAAGCATACAATGGTTTATATCTGCATACAAAGACTGTTGATTCTACATCCACTGTTGCTTCTTGTTCAATGTCTCTCAGTACACAGCTTTGGCACTCACGACTGGGTCATGTACCACTACCTGTTTTGAAGCTACTACCTGTTGATGGAATTGCTAATACCTTAGCTGTTTATGATAGTTGTATGTTAGGCAAACAGACAAGACAACCTTTTCCTCATAGTGGTTCTGCTAGTACTGTTTTGTTTGAACTTGTTCATGTCGACCTTTGGGGCCCTTATCGACATAAAACTCATAATAATTGTACTTTCTTTTTGACTATTGTGGAAGACAAATCTAAGGCTACTTGGGTTTATTTGTTATCCAGTAAGTCTCATGTTACTTCAATTTTTCAGAAGTTTATTCCTTATGTGAAAAATCATTTTTCATCTACTATCAAAGTCTGTCGTACCGATAATGTAACGACCCGAAAAATTACGTGTAATTTATTATATTAAAATATATTTTTAGTTGATTTTAATGTGTGTTAGTTTATTTTTAATGCATTTAAACGCGTTATGATTTTTATTAAATAGGAAAATTATCTAATACGTGTTATGTGACTTCTGTGTATCATAGAATATTTTATTCTATTTTTCTGTAATTTTTATATTTTTAGAATACAGTTATTTTGCATTTTAAATTTCGGACTCAGCCCCTTTATTGAATTCGAGGCCCTGTTTTTCATAAAATTATTTTTATATAATAATGGGATGTTCAAAAATGCATTATTTTGTAATTTTTGTAATGTTCATAATTTTTGGAAAATTTTGACATATATATTGTATTTGTTTAAAAATAAAAATTTAACATTTTTATCCCATAAAAATTATTTTTAAGGCTTAATAATTTTAATTAGGGGTTAAAAATATTTTTGGGGTATTAATTTTCAGATTTATATAAATAGCAGAATTTTATTTTTAATTGTTAAAATTAATCAAAAATCAGATTTTTTATTTTATTTTCTGAAAATTCTGGAAATTGTGTTCTTGGTGTTCTTGAGAATCAAACCACTTTTTGACAGTGTTACCGGAGTCCAAATCAATCATGTGAGTAATCAAACTGAAGCTCTTGATCTCTACTACATGTTTATGTAGGTGTTCATAACCAAAATTGTCTGATTCGAAAATTTGTTTTTTTAATTTTAATTTTCGAACTTGTTTAATTTGCTGTGGCTTGTTCACTGATTTGTTGTTGATGTAGTTAGTGTCTATAGATTGCTTATGATCCCAGGAGTATCATGATAATTTTTTTTTGATTTTTAGTAGCCTAGAACTCGAAATCGAATTTTTGGGGGTGAGATTTAAAAATCGATTTTCTGGGTTCTTGAGTGATTGTTTGTTGTGTTTGATGCTTGGTATAGTTTGGTGAAGTCTGTAGCTTCATTTAGATGTAAAGAACGTTTGATTTGGTTGAGAAATGAGTGAAAACGAATTTTGACCGGATAATTCTTTGAAGGTCGCCGGAATTTAATCGGGTTTGGCCGGATTTTTGATTCGGTTGATTCTGGGTTGGAATGAATGGTATATCTGTGTTTAGGAGGTGATTTGGAGTGTGTTGGTGATTTAAAACGTAGCGAATGGTACGTTTTTTAGGTTGCCGGAGTTCGCCGGATTTTTTTTTCCGGCCGCCGGAATCTGGAAACCGCCATTGATGGTGGTGGCTGTTCTTCGAGCATTCATACGAAGAACAGTGAGGGTGGTGATGAACAGTACCCGTTTAATCCTAAAAATCTGTTAACCTTTTCTGAAAAGTGATTTTGGAATTGATTTTTACTTTTTACCAATTATTTTTACTTTTATTTACTTTTAATTACTTTTATTTACTTTCATTTACTTTTATTTACTTTAATTAATTTATAATTCTGAATTTAATTATAAATTTCAGAAATATTATTTTCTGAAAATGTTTGATAAATCAAGAATTTATTTCTGAATTCCATTTTAATTATTTATTTATTTCTTTATTTATTTGTTTTTAATTCAAAAATAATTAAGAATTAAATTCTTTTAATTATATTAATTAATCTCAAATAATGATTTAATTAATTTGATTATCTAATCAATGTAATTATTTATTAGATAATTTTATTAATTAATTATTACTTGATTCTAATTAATTTATTTGGGATTATTAACCAATTTTCTGTTTAAAAGTGATTTAAAATGAAATAAAATTGTTTTAAATTCTAAAAATAATCCGGGAGCGGTAAAAATAGTTTTAAAATTCTAAAATTATTTATAAACCCGGATTAGATAATTATAAAAATATTTTGGGGATCCAATAATTACCAAGAGGGTTTATTAATGATCCCTTTTGATTCGGGAAGGGTTATTTAAATCATTTAAAATTCTTTTAATTATTCTAAAAATACTTTTAAATATTATAATAATAATTTGAGTGCTCTTTTAATGGTGAGTCGTATCCGCGCTATGTGTTGATTGATTACGTGAGAAGTATGTATGTATTTGATTTGAGGATTAATGATGTATCTCCAGGATTAATTATTGTTTCGAGGAATAATCGTGTCTTGAGGATTAATTGATTATCATGTTTCTTTATCGAAGAATAAGATAAATGTTTTGAGGATTATCTATCGATTAAGTTGATTAATAAATAATTAATTTGAATATTCAATTAATTTAATTATTAATTGAATTATTCTTATTAATTGCGTATTAATTAAACCGTTTGTCCGTTTTCAACGAGAAAAGTATTTCTGGAATTAGAAAAATGACCCGGTTCTTATAAAAATAGTTTTAAGTTACAATTCAACTTTTAAATTTGGATCGACTTTTTACCAAACCTTTTTATTGAGTCGGTTATATCCGATAATTAGGGTTTGACTCGTTTTCTGTTTTAAAAATATTAGATAAAATCTTTTTATGATCTGATCAACGTGCTATGTGATTATGTGATCTACTTATTGAGTCTCTTTACGTGCAATGTGAATTATTAAGGTATTAAGTATCGAGGGTTATGATATAATTCGAGTTTTGCCCGATATATATTTAATTGGTGATTAATTGTTTATATGATTTATGTTATAAGATGTCGCTAAGAGTAGACGATGTTTTCATTGAATTACTGACTAGGATTGTCAAAGTTATATTTCTTTTTGAGGACGAAGTGTTTGTTTCGAGGGTTAAGTGTTATATTTATATTTCTATTTCTTTATCGAGGATTAGAATAAATCTTTCAAGGATTAATTGTTGAATATTGACTTAGGTTTGTCAGCGGAGATAAGTAAATGTTTAATAAAGGAGATTGGAGATGGATGAAATATTCCTTGTGGGTTATGAATAAGGTTAGAGATGGATGCGGTATTATTTGTGGATTGTAATGAAGAAGGTTGAGATGAAGTATTGTTTGTGGAATTGCTGGTTTACTTGCGAGGTGTTTTAACACCGGGAAAACGTCTATGTTCAAAGGGGACATTTCCAATTATTTTCTTCGGACAGAGATATTGAAGTAGACGCGCAGGCTCGATGTCAACGGATCAGACTCGTGGCAATCGCAAGAGCGTCAAACTAGCGAATGATCAACAGAGGATATGATGACGTAAGATAGAAGAAGAAGGTAGACGGGTTACCTCGACTTTGCGCAACAGCTAAGGACCAGAGGCAAGTATTTTCTTTATCATCTTAAACACTTTTTATTTTATGTTTCATTGATTCATATCATGATGAATAGCTATTGTTCAGAGCTATTTGTGGTTCTTAAATATTTTTGTGCGAACTCAGTTGCTTGATATTGGTACCCTTGATGTGGGGAATTGTTGAAGATAAACTCTTCATATCCTTATTATCGTAGTAAATAATAAGGATGTGACCAGTATTTAAAACTAAGCATTTCCTGTTGAATTCGGAAATTGCTCTATTGGATTGGAAATGATAAAGCGTAGGAGGCCACGTTGAGTAGTTGGTCCAGCTATATTTAAGGAGGATATGGTAACCATTCCATCTTCCTATAGGCTAACATTACTTGCCTATTTTGGTACCCTCAAGAAATCCGAATTATAACACGGGTGCCGTAACGTACCGGTGATTATAAAGGGTCCCATTGCTTATGAACCTGATCAGGGGGCAATGGTGTTTTATGTTTCAGTTATATAAGTGTATCCAATCCATATCGCCAGAATGGCTATTATATACTGTGAATTGGCAGATGATTCATTTTTATGACATGCCAAATGATTTCAGTTATGATTTGAATTATATCACGGTTGTTGATTCAGTTTTTCTATAAACTGTTTTACGTTTCAGTTGATTTTATGCCCTACTTATCCTGGTTTTATATCAAAATTTTTATACACTTGCTGAGCATTTCTTTCGCTCATACTTGCTGTTGCAAATCCTAACATTTCAGTAAGGTGGTTTGGCGAGACTTATTCGCTCACTTCAGAAAGAGAAGAGGCGTGATGCTATTTCGAAGATGACTTGGGCTCAGGATGTCTGGATTTAGAGTAAGATCTATTTTATATAATTGAGTTCTAATATTTATTATTAATATGTAATTGTCTAGTTAGCCTGGTGTACTTTTTATCGAAGTTACACCAGTGGTTTAAGATTTGATCAAAGAGAATGTTGTAAAGAAGGAATGCTTTCTATTTAATGGAATTTGGATTCTTGTTTCTAGCCCTATAACCTTAAAAGATCTTGGTATGTTGGGGTCACAAGTGTTATATTTCCAGTGTTGGTCAATCACAAATGAATGATTATTATTAAACAGATGTTTTATTTTGAGGATTTTCGCGTGACAACCAAATCTTCTGACCCCGGATTTGGGGGGTGTCACAGATAATGGTACTGAATTTGTTAACACTGGGTTACATGAATTGTTAGCTCAGAATGGTATTGTTCATCAGAAAAGTTGCGTATATACTCCCCAGCAGAATGGCTTGGTTGAGCGTAAGCATCGTACATTGCTTAATGTGGCTCGTTCTCTTCGTTTTCATTCATCTGTTCCATTGAATTTTTGGGGTGATTGTCTCCTCACTGCAGCATACCTAATCAATCGTACACCTTCTCCTCTACTTCATAACAAGTCTCCATATGAGATTCTATTTGAAACGCAACCTGATTTTTCTCGGTTAAGGGTCTTTGGATGCCTATGTTATGCTACTGTTCTTCCACATCCTACAGATAAGTTCTCACCTCGAGCTATTAAAGGAGTCTTTTTGGGTTATCCATTTGCTACTAAAGGTTATAAAATTCTTGATTTAGATACAAGACATGTGTTTGTATCTCGTGATGTTCGCTTCTTTGAAACAATTTTCCCATTTCAAGCTATACATACTCCTACTTTGTCTCAGCTTTTTCCTAACAGTACTACTTATGTTGATTGTGAACCATTGGGTTCTGTTGGTCCAGTACCTACACCATCTTCTACTACTAATCTTACTCATCCATTATCATCTACACAAACTGTTACTCCTGTTAATCCACCACCTACACAACCTGTTGTACCACCTACACAATCTATTGTTTCTAGACCACAACGTACTCGTCAATTACCCAGTAAATTTTCTGATTATACTGGTATACCTACACATCTAGCCTCTTCTATACGTGTGCATAATCACAGTGATTCCTCTTCTACTTTACAATCATATCTCTCATATCTACCTTTTGATCCAGATTATGTTCATTTTTTAGCTAATATTACCACTATTCCAGAACCACAATATTATAAACAGGCAGTTAAACAGGATTGTTGGTGTGAGGCAATGAACATTGAACTTGCTGCTCTTGAAGCTAATCAGACTTGGACAGTTGTTCCTTTACCATCTGACAAAAAGGTGGTTGATTGTAAGTGGGTATACAGAGTGAAATACAAGCCTAATGGTGATGTTGAGCGTTATAAAGCTCGTTTAGTGGCTAAAGGGTTTACTCAAACCAAAGGAGAAGACTTCTTTGAGACTTTTGCCCCGGTAGCAAAAATGTCTACTCTTCGTATTCTTCTTACCTTGGCTGCAAAGTTTAACTGGTCCTTGAAGCAACTTGATGTTACTAATGCGTTTCTTCATGGCACCTTGGATGAAGAAATTTATATGGCATTGCCACCAGGGTATCTTCCTAATGCTCAGTTGCAGGCCAAATTTCCAAATCAACGTTTAGTTTGTCGTTTGTTGAAATCCCTTTATGGATTGTGCCAAGCACCTAGAGTGTGGTTTCTGGAGTTATCTTCAGCTTTACTTAAGTTTGGTTTCAAACAAACGTTTAGTGACAATAGTCTTTTCTTCTTTCAAAAGGGGAAGTCTGTTGTTTTACTTCTTGTTTACGTTGATGACATGGTTCTTACGGGTAATGATACCTCTCTTCTTGACTCTGTTATTCAGTTTTTGGCTTCTCATTTTAAAATCAAGGATATGGGGCCTCTCAAGTACTTCTTGGGTCTTGAAATAGCACGATCCTCCACTGGTATCTATGTAAATCAACGGAAGTACACACTAGATATTTTGAAAGACACAGGCTTACTGGACTGTACTCCTTGCTGTATTCCTATGGAACAGCATCACAAATTGCTGTCTGATACTACACCTGTTCTTTCAGATGCTTCTGCTTATCGACGCCTTGTTGGTCGTTTGATTTACCTTACGATTACTCGTCCTGACCTGTCCTATCCAGTGCATATTCTTGCACAATTTATGTCTTCTCCTCGAGAGGGTCACTGGCATGGTGCTCTTAAAGTTGTACGATATCTAAAAGGCACGTGTGGTCAAGGTCTCCTTTTTGCTGCTACATCTGATCTTTCTCTCAGGTCATTCTGTGATGCTGATTGGGCAAGTTGCCCAAATACACGACTCTCACTTACTGGATATTGTGTTCTATTTGGTGGCTCTTTGATTAGCTGGAAATGTAAGAAACAGCGTATTGTCTCACGGTCTTCTGCAGAGGCTGAATACCGTGCCTTAGCTGACACTTGTTGTGACCTTACTTGGATTGTGTCTTTACTTCATGAGCTACAGCTGAAAGATGTTACTCCAATCTCTTTATTTTGTGACAACAAGTCTGCGTTACACATTGCCTCTAATCCAGTTTTTCATGAGCGAACTAAGCACATCGAAATTGATTGTCACTTAGTTCGACAAAAGTTACAGCAGGGTCTAATTGTCACTGATCATGTTCCTACCTCTGAGCAGCCAGCTGATCTTTTTACCAAGTCCTTGTGCTCCGCTCAACTGCAGTTCTTATTGTCCAAGTTAGGAGTTTGCAATTTGTTCATGACTCCTAACTTGCAGGGGGATGTTAACTATACTACACCTACACCTACACCTGTTGACAACGCCACATCAGCATCACAGTCAGCACACATTGACAGCACATTGACAGCTGTAGAAGAGTGACAGCTGTGAGTTAGTTACAAGTTAGTTACAAGAGAGAGAGACCTTATATATACAATAAGCTTGTAACAGAAAGTTGTAACACAGAATATTGATATCTCAGTTTTTAGTTTCAATGTGATTCTCCATCTATCTCTCTCGTTCTCTATCTCTCTCGTTTACATTTTGTATCAAAGTATCTATCGTTCAGGTAGTACCTGGTCTATTTTCTCAAACTTTAATCAGATGCATGTTGCTGCAGATATTTTTATTCATTTTAGATCATTCTTAAGACATGACAAATTTATTTATTGCCAGTGTCGTGAAATTTTAGAGTAATTCGATAACACTTCAATACTTTAATTTTCATTTTAGCGAATTTTCTCTAAGATCTTAAGTTTGAGAGAGGTTAGTTACGATTACGTAAGAAACACGTGCTCTTGAGACCACAATTGTTTTGGCCAAATAAAAAATGTTTACGACTGTAAAGTGTAAAGTAAATATTAGACAGCTTGTCTAGACTTGTATTTAACATTCTATGCTTCAAAGTATTTAAACTCGCAAATAATCAACATTGTTTTGAATATCCATCGACAACAGTTAAGTATAGTAATGTACTTAATTAATTACAAAAGATTCGGAGCTCTAATCCAAATAAGATATGGTCAACTGTACAAGTAGTCTGGATGCTCTTCTACCATGAAATCGTCCAATGGTAACAAGATCCTGTTTTTAAATGTGCAGAAACAAGAAGGTTTCCCGAAGAGTAGTGCTAGGTACCCCAAATTGATACCCAAAAAATGCTCCCAAATGATGTGGCATTGATGAGTTGATGTATGGAAAATTTTAATGAGTAGTGCTAGGGACCCCAAATTTAGTCCCCAAAAAAGTCCCCAAATGACATGGCATGAGTGATTTGGCAAATTGTAGTGTTTTAATTGGATGACCCTGGCGGACCCATTATAATTATAACCAATCACATTCATTTGGTAACAATTTTTGGTACCCAATTTGGTACCTCTAGCATTTTTCAATTTTAATGCCCATTGTAATTATAACCATTCAGATAATGACATGTATATTTTGGGAAAAAATTTGGGTACCAATTTGGGGTAATAACATTTTCCTTTCCTAAAAGCCAAGCTGACCAAGAAAATACTTACTATCGAACCAAGGGTCACTCAATCCCTATATCGTTTCTGCCAAAGACATATCTGCATGCATTACACGTACATTCATATTAGTATTTGTCGTAATCAGATAATGGTAGGCTAAAATTCCGATTGATTATTAAATTATTTGCGACAATTTCTGGGAAAAAACTTGAAGAACCTAGCATTTTCTTTATAAAATTTCCGAAAAAATCAATTCCAATGATGATAAAGTTGAATGCAAACTCATCCACCATCGAAATTTAGGAATGTACGTTGAACCAAATAGCTGCATTGCTGTATAGTTAGAGCATCTCCAATGGTGTAAAGCCTTTAGGTAAAATTCAAAATAAATTATCTTAAATAAGATATATAGAGAATTTGTAAAATTTTGTCCACTCCAATGGGACAAAACTCTTAGGTAAAAATATAGATAACCACAATAGGTTGACTATATTTGTCGAACCTTTAACAACATGTAGTTTAACAACTTGAAATAATAATAACATAGCATTTTTAAAATATAGTCAACCTATATAATCAATCCCATTGGAGTAAAACACGTTACAGGTTCAACAAACCAATATAATCAATTCCATCGATCCCATTGGAGTAAAACACGTTACAGGTTCAACAAATTTTACATAATCAATATTTAGCAATCATTTTACAAAACACCGTTGGAGATGCTCTTAGGTTTCTTTACCCTTTTTTTTTTGGTAAAATTTTGAAATTCTAAAATTTTAAAGATTCGAGAAATATAATGATTGGGATGGAAAGAAGACGTCTTCCAAACGCGGTTGTAGGGTGACTTTTTTTTTTATTTTTTTGAAAACCGGTTGTAGGGTGACTTAATTGACATGTTCAAGTTAACTCAAAATGAGGAACCGACTGCCTTAATAATAAGAGTGTGGTGCACTCCTGCCTTAAATTATTTATACGATACAATTGCAGAGACATAAATTGGTCTTCCTTCAATCAAGGGGATCCTCATTCGATTAATTTACCACCGCTTCTATAACTGAAATTATGTACCCAACGACTTTTCACTACTTTATTCATCATTTAAATAATTAAATATTTTACTATTTGAAAAATACTAGGAGCAATAAAATAGATTTGCTCTAATTTTCAAACATATATATTGTAGATTTTAGTTGGTTGCAAAGGGCAGAATACCCTACAAATATTATAAAAGAACACCTTCAACGGTGTTATCTTCTAACAGTGTTACTTAAAATCGGTTGGTTTTCAATATTTTAATATTAATAAAAAAAATTGTTCGTAAAAAAAATGGTTGATTAAATTATGTAAAATATAGTTTATATAAACTTTGTCGAACTTATAAGATTTTATGCTCCATTGGAATTTACTATATTTTAAAAATAATATGTTATTATTATTTCAAGTTATTATAAATAGAATATATTATTTTAATATGATAATCGTAATATATTATGTGGAATCTTGCTACATATGAAATGATTGACTATATTTTTATTAAGGCATGACCCATTGGAATTCCTATTTTTTTTTTTAATTATCTCTATTTTCTATTCATGCCATTTAAACTTTTTGCTAAAAATTTTCTAATGTTGGAGATGCTCTGAATCGTTTTTTTTCATTTTAAGATCACCAACATTATTCTTATTATTACGTAAAAAATTTTGGAGCTCTTAATTTATATTTCAAACTAATGATTAAGTGACATTTTTTTTTATAGAAACGAGTTGGTCGTTTCATTTTTTTTTTTTGCCATAAAATGGTTCGATTTTATTACTTTCTCAAGTCATTCGACAATACAGAAAATAAATCGGGATGGACATCTCCCATCCTCCAAGTACGATCAGCTACTGAACAATTTTGTTTCGCTAAGAAGTGAGCGACTTTGTTCGCAGACCGTTTCACAAACCTAAACTTTACGTTTTTGTTGCTTAAACTTGCTAAAAGAGTTCTACATTGCTTAACCACCCTTCCCAAGTACGAATAGCACATGAAAGAGCTACGGATAGCTTGTACAACTTGCAAGCAGTCAGACTCAACCACGACATTACTGAATTCGCTGCCTTTCACCCAACTTAAGGCTTCACGAATGCCAATTGCCTCTGCCAACTCTGCACTGGGACATCCTCTCGAACACGATGATCTAGCTTCAATAAGTCTGCCTTCATGATCTCGAGAAACTAAAGCATAACTATAGCAATGAGAATCCTCGAAAATGGCTGCATCAGAATTTACCTTAATACTGTTTGGCAATGGTAAGCACCAGCGTTCATCACCATCTTCAGGAGATATATATCCCAGAAAACGGTCAAAGGTTCGATCTTGAACGCTTCTCCATTGATTAAGGACTGAGAGAGCTGATTGGACCACTTCCAAAGGTTCGATACTATGTTGATTCCATATGAGATCGTTTCTACTCTTCCATAACATCCACGAGATTGAAGCTATAACACATGCTTCCTCTGTACTCTTCTGTTGAAACACCAAATGTAGCCACTCAGAAAATGAGTTGAATTCTCCCGAGACTTGAGCATTGTTGTATTTCTCCCAACTGGAAACTGCATGAGCACACTGCACTAAAACGTGCACCACTGATTCTGAGTACACGTTGCATACTGGGCAAGCATCGTCCATTAGAACTCTTCTACTTCTGAGCATATCCCTTGTAGGTAAACTATTTGTAGAAGCACGCCATAAAAAATTCTTAATCTTGGGAGGTATCTTTAGATTCCAAAGCTTTTTCCAGAAACCAGAATTCGCACTTGTACTGTTACTGTTTTTCTCCTCCTGCACAAGTAAGTATGCACTTTTAACCGAATAGTTTCTAAGTTTTTCACGTCTCCAATACCATGAGTCTTCAACATTTTTGTTCATAGGCACAGATAAAATCACATTCGCTTCTCTGTCATCAAACAAGTCTAGAATTAAGTCAGTATCCCAGCTATTGCTCTCCATACTCATCAATGAGGAAACTTTCTGCCCCTGGAATGCTTCATTATTCGTTTGAACGTAGGCATTTGAAACTGAAGGGAGCCATGGATCATCTTTGATGTTGATGGATTGACCATTTCCAACTCTGCAACCCACTCCTTTTCTGATAACTTCTTGAGACTCCATTACGCTTCTCCATATATAGCTTGGATTAGACCCCATTTTTGCATTTAGAAAAGAGCCTTGAGGATAATAGCGAGCTTTGTAGACTTTACTCACTAATTTATCTGGATACTTAAGCAACCGCCAGCCCTGTTTACCAAGAAGAGAAATATTGAAATCTCTCACAGCCCTAAAACCCATTCCACCGTCTAATTTCCTTTTGCACATCTTATTCCAACTCTGCCAATGAATACCTCTATCTTTTTTTGAATTTGTTTTCCACCAGTATTTGCACATCAGACGTTCGAGTTGTTGACATAACTCCATGGGAAGCAAGAACACCCCCATTGTGTAATTAGGAAGGGCCTGAGCAACAGTTTTCAAAATAACTTCTTTTCCTCCTGGTGACAGCAATTTTTTGTCCCACCCTTGAATTCGATCTTGCAATCTCTCCTTCAAGAACCCAAAAATCGAAGATTTGTTTCTTCCAATTATGTTTGGAAGGCCCAGGTACGTACTCTGATCATTAGCTTCGGAAAATCTCAGATGTTGACACAGCTCTCTCTTCAAAGTATTCGGAGTATTGTTGCTGAAAAAAACTGAAGATTTACCTTCATTTATCTGCTGACCTGAGGCTTTTTCAAACACTTTTAAGAGCTGTAGAACATTTCTAACACTATCACTGTTAGCTTTGCAGAAAATATAAGAATCGTCTGCAAAGAACATATGAGAAATGATAGGAGCATTTCTAGCAACCTTAATACCTCTTATCAACTTACGACATTCAAAGTCATTAATCAAAGCTGTTAAACCTTCTATGCAAATAAGGAACAAGTATGAAGATAAGGGATCACCTTGTCTAAGGCCCCTTTCCGGAGTGATTGAACCAAAATTCCTGCCTGCGTGAGATATACTATACCTCACTGAGTTCATACAGTTCATGAACAGCTTAGTCACTTCTTGATTAAATCCCAGCTTTAAGAGGATAGCTTCCATATATCTTCATTCCACACGATCATAGGCTTTAGACATGTCAAGTTTCAAGGCCATCCAGCAATCCTTTCCTTTAGTTTTCCGTTTCATATAGTGCATAACTTCAAAAGCTACCATGATGTTGTCCGTAATTAAACGGCCAGGTATGAATGCACTTTGTGATTCGGAAATTATAGTATCAATGACTTCCTTCAAGCGGTTTGCTAACACTTTAGATATGATCTTGTAGACCACATTGCATAGAGAAATGGGGCGAATATCAGTCATATGAACTGGGTTCGGTTTCTTCGGAATCAGAGCAATGTTTGTGTTTTTTAACTGATCGTCAATGTTCCCTGTTTCAAAGAAGCGTTGAACAACTGCTACCACATCTGTTTTCACAATATTCCAATATTTCTGATAAAATCTCGGGCTCATCCCATCTGGGCCCGGGGATTTGTCTGGGTGCATGCTGAAAAGTGCTTTCTTGACCTCTCTTTCGTCGACCTCTGCTAACAACAAACTATTCTGCTCAGATGTTATTTTGGCACTTACACAATTAGTCACACCATTCCATTCCGTATTTGTAGCCCTGAAAAGATTAGTGAAATAATCCTCCATCACTTTCTCTATGCCAGAACCCCACTCCACTTTATTTCCATCCCCATCCTGCAGCGAATTAATTAAATTAGCTTTTCTTCTATTCTTTGTAGCTGCATGGAAAAATTTGCTATTTTGATCGCCTTCACGCAACCACAATTACTTTGACCTCTGACGCCAAAAGACTTCCTGTTGAGCATACGTTTCTGATAGCTTCTTTTTTTCCTCTTGAATTGTCCTCACTGCATGATCATCTCTTCTTCCTTTCAATTGTTGCAAAATTTTCTTACTTCTGTTTATTCTGCCTTTGAAGTTCCCAGTGATCTCCTTTCCCCAGGTTGACAAAACTTCTGCACACATAGATAACTTGTCGTAGAAAGATGTCAAATTGCTGCTCCAAACATCCTCGACTAGTTGGTAACACATGGGTTCTCTGAGCCAAGCGTTCTCAAAACGAAAAACTTTCTTGCTTATTACTGCTTTTCCAACTTCTGGTTCCAGCATAATGGGGCAATGATCTGACGTTGACACTTCCAGGTTTATAAGTTTAGCTTCTTTAAACAAAGTCAAAAAAGTTGGAGTAACTAAAGCACGATCTAAGCGAACTTCAACGTACTTGTCAGTGCCAATCCCTCTCTCCCAAGTGTACTTATAACCATCGAGGCTCATGTCAATTAAATCACAGTCACTGACTACATCTTGAAACCCCTGCAACAAATAATGAGGATAAGGTCTACCTCCCTTCTTATCATCTTGCGACAAAACATTATTCATGTCTCCAATTAGGCACCATGGTAATGAATTATAACTAGCCAAGTTTCTGATTAAACTCCATGTCTCTCTTCTTTTAGCTCGATCTGGCTCGCCATAAACCCCAGTAAGTCTGTACTTATGCCCATCTTTTGTCGAAACCGAAACATCGATGTGGTTTTTATTGAAAGAACATAAATTTGCTTCCTCCTTATTACGCCATAATAAAGCAAGACCTCCACTATGACCATTAGCATCTACTGAGACCATCCCTTCAAACCCCAGCATTGTCTGCACTTTTTCAACAGTCTTTTTCTTACAAAGAGTTTTACATAAAAAGATGTAATTGGGTTTCTTTTGGAGAGTAATCTCCTTAAGGAATTGTAAGGCCCACGGGGTCCCAAGCCAATGGCAATTCCAGCTGATAATACTCATTGAGATAGGCGAGCATCTCTCAAGATACTCGCCTCTGGTCCGTTTTTTTGGTTCTGCACATTAACTGGGCTTTCTTCAGTGTTCATGTTCTCATCTCCGTCTCTGTCCAAAAGAATTTGACTCCCTAGGCCCATTTGATTGTTTTGGCCTAAATTTTCAATAGTACGACGTTTTTTAGATTCGATAATGATTGGATCTTCTTGTTGGTTTGTTAACGAGATTATTGCCTCATTAACATACTCTTTCCTTATCTCTGTACTCCCGCTCTTTTGGCTTTTTTGAAAAACACTATCTCCAGAAATTTCTCCTTTTCCACCAGCTCCCCAATTTTGTGGAGGAAATTTAGGATCTTGACTACTGCTACCGCTCCCATTCTCCGACTGAAACTCCGAATTCCGGCTATCATCATCAAAGCCATTCCTAAGCCATTTTGCTCCTATAGGCTTGACCTGCTTCTTGAAAGGAGCTCTCATCCAGGGCCCATATGGCTTTACAATTTCTGCCTCTGGTGTTGTAAACAAGCGACTACAGAATTTCTCAGAGTGACCTAACATGCCACAAATGAAACAAAACACTGGTACATTCTCGTACTTAAAAGATATCCAATACCAATCATCTGCAGTTTTCTTTATCTTCATTCTACGCTTGAGTGGCTTGGTGACATCGATAGAAACGCGTATTCGAAAGTATTCCCTCCAAACTGGAGAAAAATTAGTAGAACATGAGGACACAAATTTTCCAATGCTGTTACCCACCTCAGTTAGAACTCTTTCCGACATGAAACCAATCTTAAGGTCATAAATTTGCACCCACAAGTCCATAGTGTTCAAATCTACACTGCGAGGGTTTTCTCCTTCCTTCAAGCGACGCATTATCAGAGCTTTTCTATTAAAGGACCAGGGACAACCATCCATCACTCTTTTCACATCTACTTCATGATAGAACTGAAACAAAAACAGATTGTGTTCTAAATCTTTGATGTATACACCCATACCTGGTTTCCATAGTGCTGCTAATGTTTGTTGCATAGCAGGGAAATCTACATTACCATCTGATAGGAAACGTGCTACCACACACAACTTTGCCTCATAGCCTCTAAACACTTGCTCATTCCCCAACGATTCCTCGGATATTAATTCTAGCCCACCTTCATCTTCATCCTCCAAGGAAATATTGTTAATAGCATTTATCAGATTGTTTGTAGTATCCATTTGACAAAGCTTACGAAAAAAAACAGGACGAAAAGAACAATAGACAATAGGAAAATGGTAAATAATCCAAAATAGTTCTCAAATTTTTTTCCAAATATTGTTGTGATATGTGTTTAACTAATACTCCCTCCGTCCCATTTATTTTGGCCACATTTCCAATTTTTGTTGTCCCGCAACATTTGTCCACTTTCCTTAATAAAGGTAAATAAAGCTCTAAATATGTTAAAAGTTTGTAATTATAGTATTATTTAAGCTTAGTTATGGAAACTAAACAAAAAATATAGTAAATTGGTAAAAACGTGGATTTTGATTGGTGGACAAAATAAGTGGGACGGAGGGAGTAATTTTTTGATAATAATATGGGGTATCTCCTGTATTTCTATAAATATTTCTATAAGCTCATAAGTTAAAAAGGAAACTAGATAAGAACAATAATTGAGAATAAATGAATAATAAAATACATAGCTGTGTATCTTTACAACCATTCACAATATTCCCCATACAACTGTATTTTCTTCAATTTTTCGGTTCTCTCCCTCTCTCTTCTGTTATTAGCTCAATTCTTTCCGGGAATCTCGGTTTTCTTCTTCCTTCCAATCAAATTATCTCAAATCTTATTTCTTAATACATCTGTCTTTTCCATTCTTGAAGCAATACATGTTATCTTTTTCGATAATATCCTGAACGAGTGACGAAATTTGATAATTTCGTGTGTGCTATAACATGAACAAAAATATTTCACAATGAGAGAGGGGTTAATTTTTTATTTTTATTTGTGTTTTTCAGTCTAGTTTGTGTTTTTATTTTTTCTATTATTTTTTTATCAAGAATATCTATTTCATAATATCGAAATACTATATTCGTATAAAGAATTTCTTGTAGAAAATATAACTGCATGACCACGATTTAGACTATAAAATCTGAAATTAGACCATCCAATTGAAAAATAACTGCAAATGCAAATATAAGTGAAAGTGTGAGAAAATATAACTGCATGACCAACACTCCAAAAATATACTGTATGCATTATACAAACCTAAAATTTTCGGAACTTTATGCAAAATCAAATATCCGGAACCTAAAATATATGTTGCATATTTAAAAAATTTATATAAATAAATTTAAAATTTTCGGGATCCTTTAATATTGTGGACTCTAAACGCAAGTCTTGTAAATCTATAGCAAGGCCACCCCCCATGGAAACACCTTCTCGGCGCTTCTCCTTCATAAGTTGTCATCTGCATTTGTTCAACGCAATTGAATTTCTGTCCGTTCACCTAACCCATAGTAGTATACTTGAAAGTCACAAAGGATATCAAAATCTCAAAATCCGTTTATAACAATTTTAATTAGATTCAATTCATCTGTTTTTTCTAATGTTTGAAGTGCAATGTTTCTTGATTTTTTGGTATTGTATAGGGAAAATATGGTATCTATCTACTCACTACATGTTATACATGCCTGGTTTGTGGTGAATAGTGAAATGGAATAATTTGGTAACCCTTTAAGAGACGCGTTATTATAGTTACAAATCTTAAAATTTCTTTTAAACCAAGTAAGATGATTAGAACATGCAACACGATAAAGGAAAAAAAGATGAAATCCAATTATATCCTTAATTGCATGCATGACTTTGTCTAAAACTCCTTTATTCAGATGATTTGTTCCAATTGCAAGTCCTAAAAAATTGCTATGGTGTGTGTGGTTTGAAGGCAGGTGGGGGCAGAATGAACTGGAAGCAATTCTCACCATGCAAACACACACTGTGCGCCATACCTGTCTAGTTAGATCAGCATTTCACATTCTATGGTCTGAAAACCATGGGTGAACTTGCACAATTATTTCTCATAATCCCTGTTACAAAATTATAAAAAAGCAAAATTTCAGTAAAAGAAATCTACTCCTCTGTCCCATCCATTTCTTTACAATTTCCTTTTTGGGCCGTCCCACCATTTCTTTACATTACCCAAAATAGTAAGTTTTAACACTATTACTACTACTTCACTTATTTTAACAATACTTTACACTATTTCACCCACTACTTAACTTATTTTAACAATAAAATCACTATTACACCCACTACTTCACTTATTTTAATAATAAAATCACTATTACACCTACTACCTCATTTATTTTAACAATATTACATCCACTTTACACCCACTATCCTTGACCTCCGTGCCCAACCGCCATGTAAAGAATTGACTGGGACGGAGGGAGTATATTTTTTATTAACGTAAAAAATCATGTTTAAATGATGCATAATAATACTAAAGTACTAAATATGGGGTTTGATTTCACCTCGGGTTCAATCTATCTATCTATTTCTATATATAATAGGGCAACATATGGGTAAAATGAGCCAATAAACCCCCTGTGAAAGTACAGTTTTGCCCTTAAATATTAAAAAATTACATTAAATTGTCATTGCTCTCTTATTCAAACAAAAAAATTAGACAAATTATGTTGTTGTGGGGAATTGAACTCATGCCTTTCTCAAAGAAACTCATCCTTGTTATCATTGAGCTAAATAAGCTTTTGAATTTAAACTAAAAAACGTATTATTTAAACCTCTGGTCTCGTCCTTTTCCTATATTTGCTATCAATTTAATTTTTGAGTAAATATATTAATGATGACTTATATTATTTATAAAATTTGTATTTTAATTATCAAAAATATCATATATGATTATGTATACAACCAATTTTTATAGATTTTTAATAAACCAAACCAAACCAAACATACCCAGTATATCCCGCATGAAGCAGGGTCTGGGGAGGGTAAAATGTACGCAGACCATACCCCTACTTTACAGTAGAGAGGCTGTTTCCGTGAAGACCCCCGGCTTAGTGTACCGAATAACAAAGTGTGTTATATACAGAGATGATAATAGTAAGTAAAGTAGTCGACCGAACCTGGTCCCATGGCCTGGATCTCAAGGGGCTTACCTACTCGGGCAAGGGGAACTCCTCTCCTGATCTAGGAAGACCTCCGGCCAAGCTCCCTGCGCCTGCAAAAATAGCAAAAAAAAAAAAAAAAAAAAAAAAAAAAAAAACAGAAGACAATATGAAGATGAAAAGCCAAGCTTCTAAGCTAATGCTAACCGAGAGAGCCCAACTCTGAGGCTCTCAACCACAGAACCACTCCCTAGAAGGGAATCAACAACTCTAATCTGTATGCACAGAAAAGGTTCAATTGAATTCAAAAATATCCTTCAAATTGTAAAAATACACAAAATTTATATCGATTGTTAGAAGATGACCAGTGCCTCGCACGGGTTATTATGCTAGTTCACTATGATGATACAATTAAATAATGTTTATTTATTAAATATTTTTATTATATTTAAATAATACTCATTAGTTATATTTATTTTCCATATTTTATTAATATTAATATTTTATTCTCGACTCGTGCCCGATTCGTGTCCGTATTTCGTACAGGTTATCTCGTCTAGTTCTAGTTCTAGTTCCGAATAATGGCAACAAAATTACCCTTGCTCGCTTAGCGGATATGACTCGTTTTTTGTAACAAGTGATCGAAATAAGAACAATGGAAGTGATCGAAATCAGAATAAATATGGTTCATTTTCGGTAATAAGCGGTCAAAATTGAAGTTTTTTAATAATTATATTTATTTTCCATATTATCTCGGCCCGTGCTCGATTCGTGTTCGTGTTCCATACGGATTATCTCGTCTAGTTCTAGTTCCGAATAGTGGCAGCAAAATCACCATTGCTCGCTTAGTGGATATGGCTCGTTTTTGGTAACGAGTGATCGAAACCAGAACAATGGATATGATTCGTTTTTGGTAATAAATAATAAGTGATCAAAATCAGAACATATATGGTTCATTTTTGGTAACAAGCAGTTGAAATCGGAGTCATTTTATCCAATTAATTAAAATAAAAACAATAATTACCTATGGCTTGCCCTATTTATATATTTTTTAAGTAAAATGCTAGGTACCCCAAATTGGTATCCAAATTTTTTCCCAAAATACACATGTCATTATCTGAATGGTTATAATTACAATGGGCTCGCCAGGGCCATATAAATCCCACCAATTAAAATTTTTCATGCATCCAACTCATCAATGCCACATTATTTGGGAGCATTTTTTGGGTACCAATTTGGGATACCTAAACAGTTATAGAATAAAAAGAAAACAATAAATTTTATTATCAATTAATGGGATATCCACTAAAAATGACAAGTGTAAGCAAAAATAGAAAACAAAAAAGCCAGCCAAACATGAGCTAAAGCAAATAAGATTATACGGAGTATCTATTAGTCTATTACTATAATAACACAAGTTGTGTGTCTGTTTTTAAGCAATAAAAAACACTCTCATTCTTGAACTCCCCATGTATAACAACTCTCTTTTTCTTGTCTTCATACTCCAAACTCCATTCTACTCTACATAAAAATGGCCGGCGGTGAGACCACTTTCATCTCCGGTGACTCCACGGCTGCTTCTATACATGCATTATTGGGCCTTGTACAAGATGTTGGCAAGGCTTCGGGTGGTGGGTTTAAAGGGCCATTCAAGAAAGACTGTACAGACTTGGCCCGGAGGATTGCTTTGCTATCTCATTTATTTGAAGAACTTAGAGATTTTAAAGGTGATTTGAGATCATTAGATGAGTTTAGTTCAACTTGTTCTTGTTTGGTTGATCTTAAAGTGGTTGTTCAAGCTACAAAAGGATTGCTTGTTGCTGCCGACAGCTTTGATGCCAAGATCTCCCCTGTAAGATTTCTTTATTATATGAACTTTGTATTTGTTTATTTTGCATAATGTAGTAAATAGTTGTAATAGCAATAGGGTTGTTTTGATTTGCAAGTAAATTGCAGTCTATTTTAAGTGTCCATAACAGCACATGTACAAGGCTCCGTATGAGCAGGGGGTTTAGGGAGGTTCGGATCAATGCAGTTTATGACCTTAATTTACGCAAATAGACTATTTCGAAGTTTGAATTCGTGATCTAATACCTAACAAGTTGAAACTTGATTATTGCACCCAACAAGGGCTTCTCATTTGTGTATCGTGATCCTATACATAACAAGTAACACTTAACTATCGTGCCAAACATGACCTTGTGGATTGTGCACTTTACTCTAATACACAACAAGTAGACACTATCATGTCAAACATGATCTTCTAATTTGTGGAATTTCAGATTAATGCTTTACGATTTATACATAAGCAGATAGATGAATTTTTCTTTTTACACGAATCAAAGAAAGATCATAAGATGATAGAGTATAAGTTCTTTGCTCTGTTCATCAAGTTTAAAACAGAGCTTTTCGGTAGCTTATAAGTTATAACCATTTTAGAATGCTTATAGATCTTCTACTGAAATTCAGCTGTATGACAGAGCGCCACCATACCATTCCCATTCACAATCCCATCAGCTAACAATTAGTTTCTTTTTGGGGTAATACAGCTCATATTGTATATGAAGGTGATAAATCAAATTTGTAGAGAGAAAAAATTGGAAAGCTACATATTGACAATCAGGAGGTGTTTTCCTGGAGTGGAATCGATCTAGGAAGCCAAGTTACATAGTCCAGGCTATAGAATATTTTGTACATATGGTTGTATACTAAACTGACCGCTATTAGCATTTCTCCTAAAAATCAGAATTTGAGTAGCCTGTTAACCATGTGTTAGAAGACTTCCGTTCCTTCTAATCCTCTTCATGTTTATGTTTTTCCCCGAAGTGATTCTTTATTCATTCAATTAACTATCTGAATTCAGGAGGGACCTGCCAAGAAAATTGCTTTTCAGTTTCAGTGCTTGACATGGAAACTTGAGAGAACATTGAAAAACTTTCCATATGATCAATTAGAAATCTCTGAGGAAGTACAAGAGCAGGTAAGACTTGAGCTAATCAGACTTGTTGAAAGAAAGGTTTATGCTGTATGTTGGCAATATTATATCAGTTGAGCTTATTTGTCATACGACCTATTTCTTTTTTCAGGTTGATCTGGTAAGAGGACAGTTAAGAAGAGCAACAGAGAGATATGGCGGTTCACTAACTCCGAGTAGATTGTCACGTGCTTTATCCCAGCCACTGGATAAAGAGATTGATCCATTACAGTCAAGGAACAGGATAATTGGGAGTTTACATGTGGAGAGTACAGGTAGCATTGATCATGAAGTTACAGAAAAAGTGGAGATTGCTCCAAGACCTAATTCTTCAAAAGGTTATGGATCAGATCAGATGATTCATAGGTTAGAAAGGAGGGGAAGCTCCTCTGCATCGTCTGACATCTGTTTATTGAACAATGCTGATGCTGATGATGGAGAAAGCTCATCCCCGAAAAGCTCAGAGGAGAATAGAAAGCCCGGTTCTCCTGTAATTCCTGATGACTTTTTATGTCCAATATCTCTTGAAGTGATGAGAGACCCTGTTATAGTGGCTACAGGACAGGTAAAATTTGCATCAAAACTGCAAATATTATATATGTGTTCTTTGTGACCACTTTCGGACAGATTATTCAAGCACTTCCTTTCTAATTGTATCTTCCTTTTGATTGTCCAGACATACGAGAGATCCTACATCCAGAGATGGATAGATTGCGGCAATACAAAGTGTCCGAAAACGCAACAGAAACTTCAAAATCTCACTCTAACCCCAAACTATGTTCTAAGAAGTCTTATTACTCAGTGGTGTGTAACACACAATGTTGAACAGCCAACAGCACTAACAAGTGGGAAAGTTAAAAGAAGTGATGGAACTTTTCGTGATGTTAGCAGAGAGATAGCAGCAATCGAGTCACTTGTTCGCAAGCTCTCTAGCCGATCTGTTGAGGAGCGTAGGGCTGCAGTGAGGGAAATTCGATCACTTTCTAAAAGAAGCACAGATAACAGGATACTAATTGGAGAAGCAGGAGCTATACCTATTCTTGTGAGCCTACTGACTTCTGATGATGGCATAACTCAAGATAATTCAATCACTTCTATTCTCAACCTTTCAATTTATGAACACAACAAAGGACTCATAATGCTTGCTGGTGCCATTCCTTCTATCGTCCAAGTCCTCAGAGCTGGAAGCATGGAAACGAAAGAAAATGCGGCAGCAACACTTTTTAGCTTGTCTCTCGCTGATGAGAACAAAATTATCATTGGTGCATCTGGTGCAATACCCGCTTTGGTGGAACTCCTCCACAATGGAAGTTCAAGAGGAAAGAAAGATGCTGCAACAGCCTTGTTTAATTTGTGCATTTATCAAGGAAACAAGGGCAGGGCTGTCAGGGCAGGGATCATTACAGCATTATTGAAGATGCTCACAGATGCAAGCAGTTGCATGGTCGACGAAGCATTGACTATCCTCTCTGTTCTTGTTAGTCACCAAGAGGCTAAGGCTGCCATTGTAAAAGCTAGCACCATACCAGCATTGATAGATCTTCTAAGAACAGGCCTACCCCGGAACAAGGAGAATGCAGCTGCCATTCTACTTTCTTTATGCAAGAGTGATACCGAAAATCTTGCATCACTAAGTAGGCTTGGCGCGGTTATACCACTGACAGAGCTTGTAAAGAATGGCACCGAGAGGGCCAAGCGAAAAGCTACTTCATTGTTGGGGCATCTTCGAAAATCGAAACAGCTTTGACAGGTCAAGTAGTACAAAGAAATTAATTAATTAATAATTATCTTAATTTATTTTATTCTATCTGATAATGAATTTACACGTTTTTTCTACTTTTATTCTGGTGTCATTGTGAGTTGAAAGTATCTAATGCTTAAAGCATGAGAAATAAGAACACTGTCATGCTTACCAATGTACTTATATCATTTATTCTTGTATACAAGTGCATAAATTCTTTCGATACATTTAATTTGTAGTAGTATTTTGCAAGAATTTTTTTCTCTCAGCTGTATAATTGTGATTTGCCATGAATACTGAACATTCTTGTACTTCGAAACAAGAAAAGAAGAAATAGTTTGTCACAATAACTAACCCAAATTAAGTAAGTAATGGCATTTCCTCTATCGTCCTTGTATTGATCAGAAGTTTAAACAAGTAAACATTGTACTTGAATTAACTGAAATGAAGTTATAATTCTAATACCATTGGTAAGTGCAGTGTGTATAGACCCCACGGCAAAAGTCCCATTTCTTAAACGGGTTAATTATCAAACCAGTCACTGATTGGGGCCAAATGTATCAAGTAGGTCACTTATTGCAAAAATGACTCATTTAAGTCACTTATTAGAAAATTTGTATCGGTCCGTTAATCGAATATCATAAAAAATTGTAAAAGTTATCCAAAAATGAAACGGAGCATGGATTTGTGTACAACATCATGTAGGATTCATTTTGGTTACTAGAACATCAAAATTGGAGTTCAATAACATCTTCAAAAGTGCTTTGATCCTCAAGAACAACTCAAGAACATCACGAACAAATTTTTGCAGAATTTACCCAACAATGAATCTGATGTTGGTTTTGTGTAGGATAGCATGTGGGATTCAGTTTGGTTACTCAAACTCATGATTTGGAGGTCAATAACATTTCCAAAACAGTTTCAATTAATATTCAATTAACAGACTGATACAAATTTTCTAATAAGTGACTTAAATGAGTCACTTTTGCAATAAGTGACCTACTTGATACATTTGACTCCAATGACTAGTTTGATAATTAACCCTTTCTTAAACCCTATGAATTATTAGAACCGTTTATGTGATAATTATTCCATAGAATCGAAGTTCGTATGAATTTGTACAGGTTCATTGATAAAAATAGTTTAGGATGGATACTGGACAGTATATCTATCTATGTGCTAGAAAACAGGGATTTTTTACTTATAGGTGTGTGAGAATTTTTGGGAATTTTTCCCTCACGCACAAGTGAGAGAAGATAATGTAATTACTTAAATACTTAATCGATTAACTACATTAAAAGACATTAGTTGTGTTATTGACTAATTATGATATGTAATAATAAAGGATAAAAAACTTAATTAGTTGACCATTTACTTCAATTTAAATGAAACTCTTGAAATTCATACATAAAACATATTTTGAATGTGTTAATATTTACCAAATTCCCCCGCACCCGAATCTTCATATTTTTAAATTTGTCGAATTTCCATATCCTTGCACTACGCACTCCCGTACCCGCACTCATGCTTCCAAATCTATGTAAACCAAACCAAACCAAACATACCCAGTATATCCCGCTCAAAGCAGGGTCTGGGGAAGGTAAGATGTACGCAGACCATACCCCTACTTTTTACAGTAGGGAGACTGTTTCCGTGAAGACCCCCGGCTTAGTGCACAACAAAATAGTGATATTTACGTGCTAGGAAGATAAAGATGGGGGATGAAATCCACCAAACCTGAGCCCATGGCCTGGACCTCATGGGACTTACCTGAGCGGGAACCCCTCTCCTGGTTTAACCTCAGGTCCTGCTCCCGGCATCTGCAAGAACCAGAAAACAGAAAACAAAAGACAGTTAGATAACGGAAAGCCAAACTCCTAAAATATCGCTAACCGGGATAGCCCAACTCTGAGGCTCTCAACAACAGAACCGCTCCCTAGAAGAGAATCCACGACTCTAATCTGACGCCTCCAAGAACTCCTATCGGCGGTCAAGGTCTCATTCAAGTTTAATGCCTTCAAATCCAACCTGAGCTGCTCTTCCCATGTCCTCCTCGGTCTGCCTCTCCTTCTCACCCCATCAACCGCAAGACTCTCGACCCTCCTCACCGGGGCTTCCGGCAACCTCCTACGGACGTGGCCGAACCATCTCAACCTCCCTTCCCTAACTTTCGCAGAAAGAGGCGCCACCTCCAACTCGCTCCTGAAAACCGCATTAGGGATTCTTTCAAGCATCGTTCGGCCACAGGACCACCGCAGCATCCTCATTTCCGCTGCGTCCAACTTGCTCTCGAGGGCTTTCTTCGCCGCCCAACACTCCGAACCATATAACATTGCAGGGCGAACTGCCGCTCTATAGAACTTCCCTTTCAACTTTAACGGTACTTTCTTGTCACACATCACCCCTGACGCTGCCCTCCACCTTAGCCACCCCGCCTTGATACGATGCGTGACATCTTCCTCAATCTCACCTTCCTTCTGGATGATCGAACCCAAATACTTGAACTTATCCGTACGGGGGACGTTATGCTCCTCAATCCTAACCTCCACCCCTTCCTCGTTGGCCTCACCACTGAAGTTACACCAGAGATATTCGGTTTTAGACCTGCTCACACGCAAGCCTTGGGGTTCCAAAGTGGATCTCCATAACTCCAACTTCTCGTTCACCTCCCCCCTCGATTCCGCCACTAGCACGATATCGTCGGCGAAGAGCATGCACCACGGGACGTCGTCTTGAATCCCTCGCGACATGGCATCTAAGATAAGGGCGAAAAGAAGAGGACTAAGAGCCGACCCTTGATGTAGCCCAGTCTCGACGGGGAAGTAACGAGCGTCACCAACTGGGGTCCGGACGCATGACCTAGCTTGCGCGTACATGTCTTGAATCGCCCTGACGTACGCCGATGACACTCCCCTCTCCTCAAGGCTCTTCCAAATAGCTTCACGAGGGATGGTATCGTATGCCTTCTCAAGATCAATGAACACCATATGAAGGTCTTTGCGACGCTCCCTGAACTTCTCCATAAGGCGTCTCACGAGATGAATGGCCTCGGTCGTCGATCTCCCAGGCATAAAACCAAATTGGTTCTCTGAGATTTCAACCTCTCTTCTAATCCGAAATTCAAACACTCTCTCCCAAAGTTTCATAGTGTGACTGAGTAATTTAATACCCCGATAATTACTACAATTATGTGCGTCGCCTTTGGTCTTGAAAAAAGGGACAACAATACTGCTCCTCCATTCTTCTGGCATCTTAGCACCTGAGAGGAGAACATTGAACAGATCGACTAGCCATTCAACGCCAACCTCACCAAGACTAAGCCACACCTCGATAGGGATCTGGTCCGAACCCGCCGCCTTCCCTCTAGCCATCTTCTGAAGGGCACCCTTGACTTCCTCTTTGCTGATACGTTCACCTGGGCCGAAAGCACGAATATACGGGGTAGGGACCTCTTGATCCACCGTGACACCACTCCTCGCTTCATTGAAAAGCTTATGAAAATACGAACTCCACCTCTCCTTAATGGCATCTTCGTTAATTAACACTTGGCCTGCATCATCCTTAATAAACTTAACAGAACCCAGGTCGCGCCGCCTTCTCTCCCTAGCTTTAGCTAGTTTAAAAATAGCGTTCGCTCCCTCCTTGGTATCTAGGCGCTTGTACATCCCCTCGAAGGCTTCACTCTTGGCTTTCGCCACAGCCTTTTTTGCCTCTCGTCTCGCCACCTTGTAAGCTTCCATCTTCAGAGACCTCTCCGCCCCTGGGCTACTCGACATAAGCTCTTTAAAGAGCACAAGTTTTGCCTTAACTTTCTTTTGAACCTTCTCGTTCCACCACCACGACTCCTTTTGCCCACTGAACTTACCTGAGGAGACCCCCACCACCGTCTCGCCCACACGTCGTATAGCCTTCGCCATGTCGGACCACCTACAGTTAGCATCTCCAACACGAGCGAAACAACCTTCTATTAGCAGAGACTCGCTGAATTTAGCCGCCTTTTCACCCTTCAAGTCTTTCTAAAGGATCCTAGGTCTGGACTCTATCTTTCTGCGAACAACTCGGCCCCCCATGGATAGGTCCATAGCCAACAGACGGTGCTGGGAAGCACACGCCTCACTCCGAAATACCTTGCAGTCTACGCACGTCCTCGCATCCCGCCTGCGCATGTGAATGAGTATTGTTTAGGTGTGTACAGTACCCGCACTCATGCTTCCTAATCTATGTGTGAATGAGTATTGTTTAGGTGTGTACATCATTTATGTCTTGGTGTATTATCTGATTCACATATTTAAGAGCCATAGCTGAAACTTCTTGTGATTTAGCTTGGATGCATTTGCTTCTCTCTGAACTATTTGTTCCTCAATCCTTTCCAATTATTGTCTATAATGATAGTCAAGCTGCTATTGATATTGCTGCAGATCCTATTTTCCATCCGAAGACTAAACACTTTGCCATTGATTGTCACTTTTGTCAGGGAACAAGTTCAGAAGCACATGATTCAACCTATTTTTGTTTCAAGTTCTCACCAGTTGGCTGATATTTTGACTAAATGCTTATGCAGACTGTCTCACTGGCACATCCTTTCCAGATTGAATGTGTTGTCTCCCCATTCTAATCTGAGGGGGAATATTGAAGATATTATAGTCAAAGTCAAAGTCAATTCAGAAAAGTCAATGTTTTAGTTTTAAGTTTGTTAATTAGTTACATTCTGTTATCAATATGATTGAGTATAAATACTCTTCAGGATTGTAATGAGTATTCTAACTTTCTCATTTCTATTCAACGAACTACTAGTTCTCTCTCATGTTTCTTTCTCTCTCTCTCTTTATGAATGATTCTTGTTCTTATTATACATATACTGCTTAAATCATATTTGGAGATGAGTTTAATTCCTCTTTACATGGTATCAAATCCCGTTAAAAGAACATCATTGACATACATTAAAGCAGCCACAAAAGAAGTTTGTGTTTTAAAAACAAACAGAGAAGAATCAGCTTTAGTTTGCTGAAAACCAAGAGTAGCAAGAGTGTCACCAAGTTTATCAAACCATTCCCAAGCAGCTTGTTTATAATGACTTAGAAAGTCGCGTATTTAAATTTCTCATTTAATATTAAATGTGAATTATATGATGTGAACATTTTTAAGAAGGTCAATATATGTGATGTTGTGTTCATGTGTTTACATGATGTTTTGTGTGTGCCGTGTAAGACTGTGTATTTTTATTTGTAATTTTGAGGATTTAAATATGTTTAAATCATGCATTATTAATGATCTTCTAAAATTTTTATAAAATCATCGGAGTTGTTAAAAATCATGAAATCTTTTGTGTTATCATCCTTATGATATTAATTAGTTTTTAAAATTTTTGAGAAAATTATTTTGGGTGTTTGAGTATTTTAAAATGATTTTAAGAGTTTTGCTGCATTTAAAGGATCAAAACTTGAAAAATTCATATTTATTCATTTTTGATCCTGAAAATATTTTAAAAATACGTGTGTTCGTAATTTTATACTCATTATTTTAAAAATGAAAAGTTTTATTTTCACAATTTTTTATTTAATTTCAATTTGTAAAAACTGTTCATTGGTTTTAAAATCGAAGAAGTGTTTTAATGGAGCCCGAAAGTGTTGTAAGTAGTAATATAATTGTATTGGGCCAAGCCCAATAAAACAAAATAACACACGGAAACAAAACATACAGCAGAAACGGGGAGAGAGAAACGCAAATTAGGGTTTGTGATTGCTGTTCGTTCTTTTAAACCTCTCTGGTCTCGTCTCTCCCAAAGTTTAGGTCGAAAATGATCAAGTTCACAAAAAGTGCGGCGCTTTTTACTCTCGGAGGAGTTGCGGCTCTAACCGTCTCTAAAGCGTTGTCGGAAGCCGAAATGGAAGCCGCTCAGCAGGAGCGGAGAGCCGCCGAGGCAGCTTGGGCGGAGGCTAAGGCGCTCTTCGATCTAGCTGAGGCTGTTAAACCTGAGGTTAAGGCGGCCGCCGATCGAGCTGAGGCGGCTCGAGCTGAGGCGGAGGCGGCCGCCCATCGAGTTGAGGCGGCCGCCGATCGAGTTAAGGCGGCCGCCGATCGAGTTGAGGCTATGGAGGCCGCCGATCGAGTTGAGGCTATGGAGGCCGCCGATCGAGCTATGGCGGCGGAGGACGGAGCTGAAGCCAAGGAAGTTTAATCGTTTTTCAGTGTGGAGTCTAATTGTAGTTTGTAGGAAATTAAGGAGTACTAGTACTTATTGTAGTTAACTATAACCCTTGTTGTTTTGGTGAATAGTAGATGCTTGTTGATGTTAATTGCTTAATTACGAACTGAAATTGATCACTGAGTGATGTAAGATGTGTATATGATAGTGTGGAACCTGTTTAATTAAAATTCAAAGCAGCTTGTTTATGTGAATTGGTTGTTTATGAACTAAAATTGATCATTGAGTGATGTATGATGCGTATATGATAATATGTTGTGTGTATTAATTTCCGTGTGAAATCTGTTTAATTTGAACTAGAAGCAGCTCGTTTATGTGAATTGTTTGATTATGAGCTGAGATTGATCATTGAGTGATGTAAGAAGCATATATGATCATATGTTATGTTAACGGTGTGAAATCTGTTTAAAATGCTGTCTCATTTGTGTATATATCATCGATGTAAGTCATACATGAATGTAGATTGTACACAATCAGATACATTTTTCGTCCGTGGAAACAGTTATGCTACAGGTTAGTGAATTAGTGATGTACCTGGGACATGTGTGAGTGTGTACAGGTTAGTGAATTAGACATGTATGCAGCATCCTTCAAGTTCTATGCAAACAAAACAAAGGATTAGAGGGAAGAAAAGGATACTTCATAACTGTTATCAACATTTTTTCGTATAAGCCTTGTTGTTTTGGTACCGTGATTGGAACAGCATCCCCTAGTTTATCACGTCCTAGGGGTAAAGGTCCCCTTCAATAATTTTAATGGATGGATCAACAAATTGATTTGTTATCTCTGCCTAGGAGTACTGCCAGTGCGAGGAGGACTAGTTCTTGCCATTGACCGCGCCATGATGCCTACTGTGGTATGCCTTATCGATCTTTGTCTAACCATATTGCAGTACTCGGGGTCATCTGAACGCCCGTCATGCCTTATCCACTGTATCATTCCGTGGTACATAGGGAAGAACCACATCTGAATAGATTGTATGAAAAGTAAGGAGTCAGGGCAGCAATCACGACACAAAGTGTGAACAACCAGTAGGATGCTGATGGAGCAAGGGCTTCAGTAAAGACTTTATAAGCAGTGGTTGAAATGCTGGGAGAGTGGGAGACATGGCCCCGTATGCCAGGAGGAAACAATACCACAGACAAATTCCACCCCAGATGAAGATCTGTTGGATCAAGGTAAAGTAAGTGATTAAAATCATGATCAATAGAGCTATGTAAAATTAAGTAATGGCATTTCAGTTGTTAATATTAACAACTGAAATGAAGTTATAATTTTTTAAATTGTAATGAATATTATAGATAAACTGTGAGACTACAATTTATTAATTTACACATCTCCGAAAGCCAAAGTTGATACAGTAGTTACTGTTGAATCCAACTGCCCGAGCATCACTGCATAAGCACCACGAATCAACTTCCACCCTAGGAACCGCGAATAACACGAGTGAGCACGAGCTCGACTAATCTGCAAACTCAAAAAAAGGATGCAACACCCTGGACCAATTTGGTGCACTGTCGTTGTTGGTCATTTTTTGCTGCATGATAATTACTAGATATAAATTTTGGTATTAGATGTTATTTTGAAAAAGAAAATCAGAATAAAAGTTATTCCGGTGAAGGTTATTGTTCAACGCAACGAATCTACCCAGGCAAATAAAGGAATTTGATTGCAATTGTGTTCAATTCTAATACCATTGGTAAGTACCGTGTGTATAGACTTAACCGCAAAAGTCCCATTTCTTAAACCCTTTGAATTATTAGAACCGTTTATCGGTTTATGTGATAAATTTTCCATAGAATCGAAGTTTAGGTGTGTACATCCATGTCTTGGTGTATTATCTTATTCATATATCTAAGTGTATGCGAGTAGTGTTTGTGTGTGTTCCTACTCACTATTTTTGTTGTATACAGTACTCCCTCCGTCTCTAAATACTTTTCCCATTTGAGTTGGACACGTTTGTCAATGCACACTTTTGATCGTTAATATCTTCAATTTCGTATTAGTATTAAATATAAAAACTTCATTGTATTAGAGTACTCATAAATACGAATCCAACAAGATCACTCATGACTATATTTGGATTTATAGATTAGACGTAAATTAGTAATTTGTCTCTTATTATGAACAGGACCGACATTCCAAACGGGAATATCATTTAGAGACAGAGGGAGTATTAAGGAAGGGGCCTTTACATAAACAGTCTCCGGTAGGGAGGGAAAAAAAACCGATCCGACGGATACCCGATCCAATTCGATCCGATTGGATCTTACCGAACCCGATTTTTTGGATTTGGATTTGGATTTGATTTTTAAACCCGAAAGAGTTTGGATTTGGATTTGGATATTAGCTATATCCAACCCGATCCAAACCCGAAACCCGAAAACCCAATCCAAATCCGAAACCCGAAAAAAACCCGATATATATACATATATAAATTATGATATATATTATAATTTATTCCTTAAAAATAAATACCCATTACTTAGTTACACTAGGTAGCAATTTTGATACACATGCTGTGCTACTATGAAATTTCTTAGTTCAAGCAATTTTGATACACATGCTGTGCTACTGCTAGTCTTCTAGTCTACACTCTGTCTCTGAATATTTATGTGGATATTTATTTGCAATTGTATTTTAATTTTTATGTCTTTAGATATTAATAGTGGTGTAACTTGAACTTATTTATTTTCATGTCTCTGAAATCTAGATATTTATTTGTTATTGTAATTTTAATTTTTATGAAATTTAACTTAAAAAAATATTACTATTTTTTTACAAAGAATTAAAAATTTCGGGTTTGGATAAAACCCGAATCCGATCCAAACCCGGTGGATCGGGTTTGGATTTTGAATTTCCAAATCCATTTGGATTTGGATCGGGTTTGGATTTGGATTAAAGATTCGAGTTTGGATTTGGATATCACATATATCCAACCCGTTGCCATCCCTAGTCTCCGGATATGATTCCTGTCCAAACTCTATTTTATCTTAAGTGGGATATACCGGTTATGTTTGACTTGATTTTAAAATATTTTCTGTCCGGTTTTTTGTCTTATGAAATGGTTTAAACCAATTAAGAGTCTATGTAAGAATAGACTCTTTACTAGGATAAGGCAATAACATTGCGCACATTCAAACAAATTTTTAGAAACTGTATGATTCGAGACGCTATTGAAGATGTTGAAAATGTGGAAACTACGTCAAAAAATACAACCCACCTGTGAAATCTCTGTCGGTAAGGAGGTAGAAACAAAAAAGGCATCTTAATTCATGTATATTCACTTCTTATATCAACATCTCTTATTTTGCCAGGCCGAATCACGGGTAATTTGCATCCATTTTGTCACTTAGTTTTCTTGTCAAATTCTAGCCGACGATTATTAAGAATAAGGAAGGATTATAAATAATCTGCACGAATTAGCAGCAGAGTACGTGCTAAGCTCGGACCTTTACAGGTTACGTAAGTCTGGTGTTCAGATAATTCGACAAATCCAAGTTGTTTAGTAAAGTCATTCTCCAATTATTTTATTACAGTCGGCATGTTTCTCATTTAATTTCATGATGATCTGCTTTAGAGAGTACTTTACAGTTTGCATGAACTTTGATCATTTCAAATTAGTCATCAGTCGATGTTAAATGGAATCTATAACAATTTCTTGAATTTACACGGGATTGTCGTATGTATGTGTCATTATCATTGAAGGTTAACTTCCATTTCATGTGCATGAGTACCTAATCATCTATTTATCCCTAACTTTGGCAAATCAAATACCCTTTTCGATATCGACATTCAAGTTTGAAGACGCATGAGTGTGTGAATATTTAAGTTTACGTTATTATTTTAGAAAAATGAAATAAAAATTAACGTGTTTCAATTTTTATGTAAGATATGTAAAATTACATCGTCAATTAAGGACATACGTAGAAGTACCTAATAACGATATGCTAATAACAAATTTCAATATTACGAAATATTTTGACCATCATTTAACAAAATCCCAACAATTCGTTATCCAGTTAAAGTCAATCACAAGTACTACTATTTTCAAGTTGGTGTAGCATGTTTCCAAGATGCCTTACTTATTTGACCATAGAGCCAACAACAGCCAACCCATATCAACCACAATCCTTAACTATCAACCACACTGTGCCAAAATATTCAAGCTCTGCGTACTAAATAGCTGTGTCTTACAAACAGGATAAATTCTGTGCATTTCACACCCAAAACACACACACACACACAGAAACCTTGTAGCTTGCGTAAACAAGATGGGTAACACCTTAGGAGGTAAAAAGAGAGCAAAGATTATGAAGATCAACGGTGAGACAATGAAGTTAAAGACTCCAGTTCAAGCTGGTTCAGTCACCAAAGACTATCCAGGCTATGTTCTGTTAGATTCGGAGGCTGTCAAGCATTTCGGAATACGAGCGAAGCCACTAGGACTTTACCAAGAACTCAAGCCGAAAAGGCTATATTTTTTGGTAGAATTGCCTAAAGTTGTAGAAGATAAATCAATGAGAAAAGTGAGGTCAGGCATCAATATGAGTGCTAAAGACAGACTAGAGAGCCTAATGCTAGCGAAAAGATCGGTTTCGGATCTTTCGTTGATGCAACAAAAGAGCAGCATTGGTGAGGAGAGGAGGGGAGTAATGGAAAGTAGTGAGCCGGGGAGGTTGAAGATGAGGTTGCCCAAGGCAGAAGTGCAGAAGTTGATGAGTGAAAGCAAGTCCGAGGCCGAGGCGGCGGAGAGGATAATGCAGCTTTGTTTAGATTCGAGTAAAGGCGAGGTGGATGGCCAGCATTGGAAGGAAGGTGGCAGTGGAAGAGTTAGCCAGGGCGTCAAGCCCCGTGAGGTATGGTCCTCTTCATAATAAATTTTTATTATTCTTGTTTGTTATGTAATTATGTTGTTCGTTTCTTTGCCTTTGAATCTTCATTGCCATGTTCATGTTCTTGGCCTTTTCGCTTCGTAAATTAACTGGGACACCCGTGATGGGTAAAATTGAAATGTATAATTTCTTGTTCATAATCAACTATTCAAAAATTCGACAGAAATAGTTGGGTACACTTTAATTTGTCAATATTTTCAAATTTCAATTTAGCCAGACTATCTTGCATTGAAATAGTCAATCAAGCTTCAACATTAAGGGGGTGTTTGTCTACGGACAAAAATGGACTTATCTGAGAATAAGTTCGTTTCAACTTATTTCGGACCGTTTGTGTGCACAAGTAGAATGGACTTATTTTGCCAAATAAGTTGATAAGTGATAAGTTAGTAATGACGTTCTTTTTTCCAACTTATTTCGTATTACTTGATTTTTTAACTTGTTTAATATTTTATATTTTTACATTTATATTTATAAATGTCATATGCATGTACTGGGATTATTATATTAAATAATTAATATTTTTAAATTTAATTTAATAAATATTTTACCAACTTATAAGTTAAACACCCAAACATGAAAATATAAGTTGTAAGTCACTTATTACTTACTTCATATAAGTTACTTACTTCATATAAGTGTTAAGTAACTTATTTTAAGATTTCCCAAACGGCCCAAGTTGCACAACTTAATAATTCAGAAAGTCTTATCTTTATCTGTCGGTCTTATCTTAATCGAAAGTCTATTTTACACATTTTGATCATGCTCTGTACATATTACGTATAATTTCATGTGTCCCGCCATCTCATTATGACAAGAAATTTTATTTATGTAGTTTTTGTTTTCTAATTTTTGTTTTTTAATTTACATGCAGAAGCGAGTGGGTTTCTTGCCCGTTGATGTAGGAGAGATTCATGAAATAGCATGACAGTGCTCTGGATCAAGCATGTATATATGTATTCTCTTATGAGCAAGACTGCAACTAATAGTGTGTTTGTAATCTTGCGGTTCTGATAAATTTTTGGCTTAATTTTATTGATTAGCAGGACTTTGTTCCATGCGTGTTCTTATTTAGTATTTACACAAGTCAACGAGATAAGCGGACGCCATTTTTTTAAATAAACTTAAATAAATAATAAATGAAATAAGTTTTATGAATAAGTAAATTTTTTGAAATAATATAATTTTCATAATAAATTAATGATTAATTTAAATAAATATTTTCAGATCCACAGGCTATCATCTAGTCTTAATAAACAACAGAAAAGATCATATTAACGTCAGGTAATTACGTGAGATTATAACAATTTTTACTATACCCGAACTATCTGAAGCCACCTTATTTCATCACTGTATTTTCAGCAAAGAATTTAATATAAATATTTAGTTCATATGACACTTAAATTGATGTTTTTGCTACTCCTCCTTCCGTCTCAAATTACTTGCACACTCTTAATTTTTATACACATTTTAAGATGATTTGAACACAAAATTCCGTTTATTGCTTTTAATTTTTTTTTTGTAAATTAACAAAAAGAAATTTTTAAAAATAATTAACAAAATAATGTGATAAATATCCTTTAAAATACGTGTAAAAACTGCAGTGTTGTGAAAAGCGCAAATCGGACCTAAGCGGCGGGATGACCTTCTAGCGCTTAAGCGGTTAAGCGGACGCTTAAGAGGTTTTAAAAGCGGATCATTAATCGGATTATAAATAATTATATATTTATAGAAATAAATATAATATTAATTTTTTTTTAAAAAAAAACTAACATTCACATATGATATAACATATTATGATAAAAATTAAAACTAGTAAACTCTACATTCACAAAATCATACTGTACTTAGTCATAATGAACTTAGAAAATACAAACATCATAATTATCATAATACGAGATTTGAAAGATAGAAATATAGATTGTAGCATTCTTTCACAAAGACAGAAACATATGCATTCTTTCACCATGCTTTATAATTTTTTATAATTTTTATAATTTTTTATAATTTTTTTATAATTTTTAAAAAAAATTTATAATTTTATAATTTTTTTTAATTCATCCGCTTAATCCGTTTTTGACCCGCTTAATCCGTCTTTGACCTGCTTAATCCCGCTTAATCCCAAAAAACGCTTAAAATCCCGATTTTGCTAAAAGCTAGACGTTTTATCCCCGATTCCGCTTAAGCGGCCGCTTAATGCGCTTTTCATAACAGAGGTAAAAAGTCCAAATGTACAAATACTTTGGAAGTCCGAGAGAGATACAATTAAACTTCGATAAATGAATACGCTCGGGATTGGAAAATTTTATTCATTAATCGAGATTATTCATTTATCGAGATAAAAAATACACTGTCTTTATTATGTCGGGAACGGAAAAAATTATTTATTTGACGAGGTTATTCATTTATCGAATATTCATTTATCGAGATTCTAGTGTACTATACTTGACTCACATTATACAAGCGTGGATACCAAAAACTCGCTATTTGGATAGTAATTTGCAGATATGCATTCCGCTCCGGTGAAATGTGAACCCTTCAGATTTCTAAACCTAACCCACGTTCAAACAAGACTTTCTTGTTACATCTGCACGTGCCGACATCTGAATGCAGCCTCCTAATTAAAAGTAAAAACCACTAAAGTCCTTATGTTAGACTTTAAAGAATTTTTTAAGGTAGAATTCAAGAACTGGCATCAAACTCAAAGTTATGTTGTTACATAGATAATAGATTTATGATTTCAACCCTATTTACGATTTGTACTCGGTAGTCTGAACAGTGGCGTTTGTTACAATAGTCTATGCCAATATTGTTGGACATATAACTTGATATTTGACAGCTGTAATTTCCAGTTGTATTTTCCATTTTATTTTCTAGTTTTGTACAGTTAGTTACTAACAGTTTTTCCCGCCACTGGCTTGTATTTAAACTCTCATCTTGTACATTTTGTGATTAGGCAATGATAACATAATTTGTACAGTAAAGCTTTCTCTCTCAGCACATACACACACATATAGATACAAAGCACATATTCTCAAGTTTATCATGGTATCAGAGCGGGTTACGTGATCAAGCTCTCAACAATGGCGATATCGAACAATTCCGCACTTCTCTGGTTCGATGATCGTTTCTTCCATTGATCTTTAGATCTATTTTTCGCTGTTTTTTTTTGTTGATTTGTGTGTTGGTTTGTGTGATTTCTTGTTGATTTCTCGTTGATTTGTGTGAACAATTCTACAATTTTCTTGTTCAGACGTTGTTTCTGTGTTTACACATCATTTCTGCTTGATTTTTTTTTTTCACGAACACAATCTGTTTGTGAATATTCCTCTTTGAAACTTTTTGTTCTTGATTCAATTATCAATCTATACAATCTCAATCACAATGACTACTGAGAATACTACGAATACTGAGAATACTACGACTCACACAGAAACCTCTAATGATGTTACACAATCTCTCTTTGAAATGTATCGATCTCTTTCTCGCAATTCTGCTTCAATTGATTTTGATAATCCTCTGCACTTACAATCATCTGATAGTCCTGGAATGAAACTTGTCACTGAAGTGTTTGATGGTTCTGGCTTCGGTAATTGGAAATGTTCTATGCTTATTGCCCTCTCAGCTCGCAATAAATTGTGTTTTGTGGATGGATCTCTACCTAAACCGATCTCAATCTCACCTTCGTATAAAAGCTGGTGTCGATGTAACGACATGGTTATATCGTGGATTCTTGGAGCTTTGTCTAAGTCAATTGGCAGGAGTGTCATTTATGCCACATCTGCTCATCAAATGTGGATTGAACTTGAAGAACGATATGGTGTGTCAAACGGTGCACAACTGTTTGGTTTACATAAAGAACTTTCTGAATTGTCTCAAGGAAATCTTAGCATTTCTAACTACTTCACCAAGACCAAAATGCTATGGGATGATATTGATTCACTCTGCTTGGCACCTGTATGCACTTGTGGTTGCACATGTGGTGCTTCTTCAAAACTTGCTCAGTTTCATCATGATCAGAGGGTGATACAGTTTCTTATGGGGTTGAATGAGTCTTATAATGTGATAAGAGGTTCTATCTTAATGAAGTCTCCATTACCTACTCTAGGACATGTTTACAGTTTACTATTGCAAGAAGAAGCACAAAGGGAGATACACTCTACAAGCCATTTTATGTCAGATTCAGCTTCCTTGAATGTAAACTCTTCTAAATCACAGTTTTCTAAGCCTAAGTTCTCTGGTGCTGGTACAGACTCCAAGAAAAGTACTCTTCATTGCAACTATTGCAAAAAGCCTGGACATACCATTGATAAGTGTTACAAACTTCACGGATTTCCAGCCGACTTCAAATTTACCAAGAACAAGAAGTTTGTAGCTCAAGCAGATGTTACTCAACATCAAGATGTCCAAGTTAATTCTCCTAATACTTCTTTACCACAGCTGACTCCTGAAACCTGCACTCAACTTATGAGTATGCTCAAAACAATTCAACAAGCTGAATCTTCTCAGGCACCTACTTCTGCAAACTTTGCAGGTACCTTTACAGCCACTTCTCATATAGCTTGTTTTTCTGATTCAAACAAATGTGATTGGATTCTTGACAGTGGTGCAAGTGACCACATGTGTTTTGATAAATCTCTTTTCATTTCTCTAATTCCTTTATCCAAACCTCTCACTATTTCTTTACCTAATGGACACACTTTCACTATATCTAATATAGGTCAAGTACCTATTAATTCTGACATTGTTTTAAGTGATGTTCTTTAAGTCCCTGTTTTTAAATACAATCTCATCTCTATTACCAAATTGACTAAGCAATTTCATTGTATGGTCAGTTTTTCTGCTAATTCTTGCTATTTGCAGGGCTCTTCTCTGAAGAAGCCACTGGTTCTTGGTAAAGTTCACAAGGATCTTTACTTTCTTCACACTGCTGTTTCTCTTGATAAATCAACTGCTGCTTGTTCCAGCTTTAATGTCAATTCAACTGTTTGTAATAAAGATGCTTTACTTTGGCATTGTAGACTAGGACATCTGCCTATGTCTAAACTCAAATATTTATCCTTGTGTAATATAAACAGTACTTGTGACTCTATTTTGTCTTCTTGTGATATATGTGCTAAAGCTAGACAACATAGAAAGCCTTTCCCACACAGTACTATTCATACTGTTTCTAAATTTCAACTTTTACACATTGATTTGTGGGGGCCTTATTCTGTGCCTACTTACAATAAATACAAATATTTTCTTACCATTGTGGATGACTTTACTAGATGCACTTGGACTCACCTGCTCAGTAGCAAAAGTAATGCTTTTGACTTTATCAAATATTTTGTTGTAATGGTCAAAACACAGTTTCATTGTAATGTTCAATGCATTAGAACTGGCAATGCTTTGGAACTTGGTTCTTCCCATTCTGCTACTTCTTACTTTCTATCCCAAGGTATTACACATCAAACCTCTTGTCCTTACACACCCCAACAGAATGGGGTGGTTGAAAGAAAACACAAACACTTGTTGGAAACCTCTAGAGCTCTTCTTTTTCAATCAAATTTACCTATAGCTTACTGGGGTGACTGTGTTCTTACAGCCACTTATCTCATCAACAGATTTCCATCCAAATTATTACATGGTCGATCTCCTTATGAACTCTTATTTGGTGTTAAACCCTCATATCTACATTTAAAACCTTTAGGGTGTTTATGCTATGTCTCCACTACAAAACCACATAGGAATAAGTTTTCACCTCGAGCTTCAACCTGTGTTTTTCTTGGGTATCCTTATGGTAAAAAGGCTTATAAGGTCTTAAACATCCAGACCAATCAGATTCAGTTCTCTAGAGATGTTCAGTTTCATGAACACATATTTCCCTTATTAAAACAAAAATCCTCTCATTTCTTACCAGAAATTATTCCAGACACAATTTCTGATAACTTTCCAATTCCTGACATTCCTACAATACCTGACAATATTCCTAGTGTGCATATTGATGATACTGATTCTTCAGTTCCCAATCACACTGATTCTGTAATTCATACAGATTCTTCACCTCAGTCCTATACATCCTCTCCAACTACACACATTCCTTCTACTACTGATTATGTTACAGATTGTCAACCTCATGTTCCCATACCAACTAGACAGTCTGTTAGACAATCTAAATTACCTTCATATTTACAGGACTATGTTCATCCATACAGTTCCTGTCATTCAGCTATTTGTGACCATACTATTATTTCTCTCTGTATACAAGATACTGATCTAGCCTCACCAATTCAATCAGTCTGTTGTTCAGTCAACAACTCTGTCACTTTACCACTTGCTGAACCTACAAGCTATGAAGAAGCTTCTCAATATCCAGAGTGGCAACAAGCTATTGCCAATAAATTCTCTGCCTTAGAAGCCAATAACACATGGGATTTAGTACCTCTCCCTCCTGGCAAGAAAGCTATCAGTTGTAAATGGGTGTTCAAAGTGAAGCATCATGCTGATGGGACCATAGAACGATATAAGGCTCGTCTGGTTGTTAAAGGTTTCACACAAAAGGCTGGTATTGATTTCACAGAAACCTTTTCTCCAGTAGTTAAAATGACCACAATTCGAAGTCTGATTGCTGTAGCTGTTAAGAAAGGTTGGAAAATGTTTCAACTTGACGTTAATAACGCTTTTCTTCACGGGGATTTACATGAGGATGTTTACATGAAACTACCACCTGGTCTCAATGTTAGTGATTCTACTCTGGTGTGTAAATTACTCAAGTCCTTATATGGTCTTCGACAAGCTTCCAGAAATTGGTTTGAGAAACTCACTACAGCTTTATTTTCATTAGGCTATGAGGCTTCGAAAAATGATTATTCTCTGCTCTATAAAAAGTCTGGAACTTCGGTTGTTTATTTAGCCATCTATGTCGATGACATTCTCATAGTGGGTGTTGATGAGTGGATTTCGTAACAACTTTTGAGAGGTTTATGATGAGTTGTAAAGGCTAACGATCAACTAATCTATGGAGAATGGAGGTTTTTTGTAGGGGTTGAACTGAGCTCGAGAGCGTTTACAAGAATCTCGCGAGTTCCTTTGAGGCTTGTGTCGTGTGTTCTCAAGAATCTCGTAGGTGTATTGCGAGGCTTGTAAAACATGTTCTCAAGGTGCCTACGTACCCTTGTATTTATAGGGATCAAGTTCACGTAGTTCTTTTTAGACTAGAAGTCTGGTTAGGCGGCAATAAACTAGGTTCCTAATTCGTGGGGAACTCCTTTTCTCCAGATTTCAGCCACGAATAGGCGACCTAAGTCGAATAGAACTCGAGTTCTAGTCCGACTAGGAGTATGTTTACAAGTTCTCGTCCTATTAGATGTATTCAAGGATCATCTGTGCCCAAGGAATACATTCCAATAAGGAGTTGATGTTCATGACTTGCTCCTAAAGAATAGGAGGCTTAATTATACTAGAATTCTGCTGGAATAAATATGTTCTCGTACAGGAAGCTATCTCTCAGGAACCTGTCTGCAGGAACCTGTTTCTCGGGAAGCTGTCTGCAGGAATCTATCTTTCGGGAACCTGTCTTTTTGGGAACCTGAACCTGTCTAGATCCATTTCACATGCTATTTGGCCCCATTTATCTTAAGGGACCTCAATCATAACCCATATTACTCATATGGATTGGACCCTTAAGCCTAATGGGCCTAAATCTAGTCCATGGAGATTTTGGGCACAACAACTACCCCCCGGTTCCTCGAAGTCATAGGATGCGAGAGGAACCTAAATAGCTTGATATTTTAAGATCCAATCCCTTCAGTGCTCCCATGTTTCTTCTGAGTGAACCATGCAGGTCTTTGTCTTCTTGTTTGAATCGTGACAAGGGCACAAAGTGAATCCAATTAGGCGCTGAGTGAATCCTTTGACAAGGGCACAAAGCGAATCTAATTGGGCATTGTTGATGAGTGGATTTCGTAACAACTTTTGAGAGGTTTATGGTGAGTTGTAAAGGCTAACGATCAACTAATCTATGGAGAATGGAGGTTTTTTGTAGGGGTTGAACTGAGCTCGAGAGCGTTTACAAGAATCTCGCGAGTTCCCTTGAGGCTTGTGTCGTGTGTTCTCAAGAATCTCGTAGGTGTATTGCGAGGCTTGTAGCCATGTTAGCAAGAATCTCATAGGTGTCTCGCAAGGCTTGTAACCGTGTTCTCAAGGTGCCTACGTACCCTTGCTTATATAGGGATCAAGTTCACGTAGTTCTTTGTAGACTAGAAGTCTGGCTAGGCGGCAATATTCTAGGTTCCTAATTCGTGGGGACCTCCTTTTCTCCAGATTTCAGCCACGAATAGGCGACCTAAGTCGAATAGAACTCGAGTTCTAGTCCGACTAGGAGTATGTTTACAAGTTCTCGTCCTATTAGATGTATTCAAGGATCATATGCGCCCAAGGAATACATTCCAATAAGGAGTTGATGTTCATGACTTGCTCCTAAAGAATAGGAGGCTTAATCATACTAGGATTCTACTGGAATAAATCTGTTCTCGTACAGGAAGCTGTCTCTCAGGAACCTGTCTGCAGGAACCTGTCTCTCGGGAAGCTGTCTGCAGGAAGCTGTCTTTCGGGAACCTGAACCTGTCTAGATCCATTTCACGTGCTATTTAGCCCCATTTAACTTAAGGGACCTCAATCATAACCCATATTAATCATACGGATTGGATCCTTAAGCCCAATGGGCCTAAATCTAACCCATGGAGATTTTGGGCACAACAAGTACCCCCCGGTTCCTCGAAGTCATAGGATGCGAGAGGAACCTAAATAGCTTGATATTTTAAGATCCAATCCCTTCAGTGCTCCCATGTTTCTTCTGAGTGAACCATGCGGGTCTTTGTCTTCTTGTTTGAATCGTGACAAGGGCACAAAGTGAATCCAATTAGGCGCTGAGTGAATCCTTTGACAAGGGCACAAAGCGAATCTAATTAGGCACTAAGTGAACCTTAAGAATGTCAAGGAAACCACGTGAATCCAAATAAGGGCATAAAGTGAACCTAATTGGGCGTTATGTGAACCTATGCTGAGGGCACAAAATGAATCCAATAGGGCACTAAATGAATCCTTAAAAGGGACAAGGTGAATCGTAAGATTGTCAAGGGAACCAAATGAATCCAAATAAGGGCATAAAGTGAACCTAATTGGGCGTTATGTGAACCTATGCTGAGGGCACAAAACGAATCCAATAGGGCACTGGATGAATCCTTAAAAAGGGCACGAGGTTAACCTGGAAAATCATAACTTGATTGCTCGAGAGGCTACTTCATCTGATAAGCTTCTTTTCATTTGACTATCTAATGTCTGTCTATCAGAGGTACTCTAGGATCAGCTGCGTCCTAGGAGTACTTTCCAATGATGATTCTGCGTCTCTCTAGCTTGCTTCTTGATATCTCTGATGTCTATGCTCAGAAACCTGGTTCTCACGAACCTCTATCTCGGAACCTGGTTCTCAGGAACCTCTCTACAGGAAACTGTACCTGCACAAATAACAAATTTGTTAGTCTCGGGAGCGTTTCTGTAGTTCCCATGTACTTCTTGTTGTTCTCATTGCTGTTGCTAGGCTAATTCGGGCTCTTCTGCGGGGAGGAAACTGGTTCATTCGTAATCTGCTCAGCTACTGGTTCATCAGGAACGTCTTGATACTCATAATCTCTTGACTGTCTTCTCAACTAATGCTCATTTCTCCACGTTAGGTCTTTATATCTCGTACTAGATCTATCTCCTCGCTCATACAATACTTGTTGATTGGAACCTACGACTTAATAGGTCTTAAATCTAGCCCATGGTAATTTTGGGTACAACACCAAGAAAACTAGAAAAAATAGGTTAGTAATACGAGCTGAAGAGCTCACATACAAGTGATGCATGTATGCAAGTATGAATGATTATTTACGTTATATATGTTGCTACCTTCTCAAGTGGCATATCAATTATCTACTTGATTGATTCAACTAACACGTTCGAGATCATAAATTAAGCATATATGTTACGTAAACTGCAAACCTATAGGGCATGACAACATCCTAAGTACAAGTTCACATAAATTTCATTTCTAAAGATCATGGAATATACGCATTAAAAGCTACATGTATCTAAGCATGACAGAATATAAGCTCTCATTAACGGGAAATGTGCATGATAGTTAAGGATATAAAGGCATGAAAGTAGAACTTATCTGTGCTTCATTGTGCCGGTTTAGATCGAGATTCTGTTATTGAACCTGGAAGATGGAAGCTCTTTTCTGTGCAAACGTAGGGGAATTGAGCTACCCCCCGAGCCGTCATGATGCGTGAACCTCCTATAGCTTGTTGAAGCGGTTGACTGAAAGCTGTAGCTTATAAACTATGGGTTAAAAACTAGAAGCCGGAAGCTATTAACTGGAAGCTTCTGATGATCATCAATGATGCTGCAAGCTGCTTTATCAAGAAATTGTTAGTAGTACGGTACCTATTTCAATCATATACAAGCTTTATAAGTGGGAGTATTCATCTTTGTATCGCTTTGATGAGGGCACAAGGCGAATCCAATTGAGCTCTAGGTGAATCCTGAAAAGGGCACTTAGAGAATTCAATTGGGCGCTAAGTGAATCCTTGACAGGGCATAAGACGAATCCAGTTGAGCCTTAACTGAATCCTGAGAAGGGCACTTAAAGAATTCGACTGGGCGTCAAATGAATCCTTTTTCGCTTCAGGGAGCACGAAGTGAATCCATCCGGGCTCTAGGTGAATCATGTCAAGAGCACGAAGAGAATCCGGTTGGGCACTAAGTGAATTCCTTTGTGGCATCAAGTGAATCCTTATAGGCTCTAAGTGAATCCTGAAGAGGGCACAAAGAGAATCTATAGGGCACATGATGAATTATTTCAAACTCTAGGGGCACCAAGTGAATCCGTATGGGCACAAGGTGAATCCCTTTAAAGGCTTTTCAGGTACAATCAAACTCTAGGTTAGGTTACCCATGATTAGGTTCCCAAAACCTTTAACTAGGTGCCCACATGCTTATGGGACTTTTGAATTGTGCCTACGATTCATAGGGCTTTTCGATGTGAATCTTTCATGCTTGCAAGTCTTTTCTGGCTATCGAGTGCCTGTAGCTGACAGGGCTTTCAAAGTGAATCTTTCTAGGCTCTATGCAAATCCTTGTAAGGGCATAAGGTGAATCCAACTGGTTGTTTATGTGAACCTCTGCTTAGGACAAAAACCGTAACCAATCGAGCACCAAATGAATCCCTAAAAGGGTACAAAGAGAATCTATTAAGATACCAAACAAATGCGCGTGGATGCATGAAGCACCAAGTGAATCCTTTTGGGCTCTAAGTGAACCTATATGGGCACATAGAGAATCCATAAGGGCACTAGATTAATCCTATACAGGCATGGAGCTCTTGCTGTAAGCACACTTTCTTCTATTCAGGTATCGGCTGGCTGGGAACTTCATGCAAGAAGCTGCTAATCAGAAACTAACAATTGGCTTCTAACAAATGTCAATGAACCTGGAAGCTGTTACACACCAACTTCAGGTATATATCAATGAACCTGCAAGATGTCAGTTACAAGAGAATAACGAGTAATCTACTAGACACATATAAATACAACTAGACCTGGAAGCTACTACCTATGAGCTTCAGGTGAGAAACATAGAACCTGTTAACTAAAGGTAAATACATGGAACCTATAAGCTACAGGTAAATTAATATCAAGGAACCTATAATCTGTTAAGTACATGTGCATTCTAACATCAAGAAACATAATCAAGATATAATCATAGCTTTATCGCATATACGACCACAATATCATAGATGTTTAAGCATGCTTTAGGTATAGTAAGAGTTTGCTGAGCGTACCTGGGAGGTTTTCTACGAATATCTAAGCATAAAAGGAGAGGAATCACCTGGATCTTTCTGTAGACTGATCAGATGTGAAGTGGAAGCCTCCGTTAAGATTTGAAAACTCATTGACGTGTTCCTGATGCAAGCATGCTGCTCTTCAAGATACTAGACCAAATCAATCCTCAAGGTTCTTGAACCAAATATGAGCTATGAGGTTTCTAAACTGCATCCTAGCCATGAGGTTCCTGAATCAAATCACGAGCTTCCTGGACCTGATGGTGAGGTTCATGATCTGAATTCTCAAAATTTTGAAATCCTCAACTTTCAAAGTACCATGTGCTATAGTAATTGTAATTGTACTACCCCCCAGTTCTTCAGGGAAGCTTGTCTTTGATGAAGAACTAACTCCAAGAAGCTTCACAATTCTTCGATAATTTCTAATAAGTCGTTGAATATTCATCCATGAAGTTGAGTACTGTGTGTTTTCTTAAAGATGCTCATATCATACTCTTGTAGATACTCTTCATCAAAATCTTCAACTATGTCGAATTTTCTTTAACGCTCGAATAAATACTATTACCTCTTCACATCATTCTTGCTTGTAGCTTTAACATGTCTTCTCCTTTCTTCTTTATCTTCTTATGAAACATGCTGAGAATGAACCTCTATACAAATATCCCAATACAGTACCTCTAAGCTTACGCGAGCTAACTCATTGTAAGAAACAAGAGATACTTAAAGAGATTACTTGTGAGGTATTTCTCACAGGTCACTGAATTGAATGAGGTATGTTCCTTGTTTTACAAGCTAAATATAAGCTCATGTATGACGTAATACAAGGAAAAGAAATACTCATAATTTCGTTGAAAACTACTCGAAAGAAATAGGTTTGCTTGCTGGGGAGGTATACATGCACTACCCCCCAGTTCTAAGAAGGAAATACATATATAAATAAAGGTCTCTCAACTATACTTTAAGGAAGCTCTCAAACTTTCAACTACTGGTCACCTCGAGCTATCCATTCCGCGAGCTTCCCGGCTTTAATCAATTCCTCAATTTGGTCTTTCAGTGCTCTGCATTCAGAAGTATCATGGCAATTATCCTCATGGAAGACACAATATTTCTTCAGATCTTTCCTTGCTCCTACAGGTAAAGGTGTAGGCTTCACAAATATTCCTTCTTTCCCATAAACCATGAAGATGTGGTCTACTGGAGCGACCAAAGAGGTATAATTGTCGCACTTTGTCTTCAATTTTGCTTTACTTCTTTTGGAGGAAGCTCGATCCCCAATAACATATGCTTGCGGGCTTGGAGACCTTTCTCGCTTGATTCCTTTATGACTAGCTTCGTCTCCAAGATCTTCTGTTTCTCTCAACTTCAACAAGGATTCTTCCACACATTTATATAGTTCAGCTTGTTTGTAGAACTCAGCTAGTGTACCGGGTTCACGCACTTGTAACTCCTTCCAGAAGTCTGAACCAGCTCTAACTCCAGCAATCAGGAAGCTCATAATGACCTCGTCAGGAGCTTTCTTAACTCTGGGAACCTCTGCATTAAAACGTTTGAGGTACTCTGTCAAGGTCTCATCTGCTCTCTGCTTGATATTGGCCAAGGTATTGGTTGGGGGTGCAAAAGCGACGGAAGCTCTAAACTGAGTAACGAAGAGTTTTCCAATTTTTTCCCAAGAATCTATAGAATTTGATGGTAACCTCTTAAATCACTGATGAGCTCCACCATTAAAGGTTGCAGCCAATAATCTACACCTTGTTGGCTCCTTAACTTGATAAACTTCCATCTCGGTATTGAAACGACCCAGATACTCCACAGGATCCGTAATGCCATCAAATTTAAACTCGTTTGACATACGATAGGATTTAGGTAACGGGGATTTTCTAACCTTCTTGGTGAATGGAGATGAGGTCATCGCACCTGTTATTGACTGCTTTTCTTCCTTGAGTTTCACTAGAATCTTCTTGATGTCTTCAGCATTCAAATCACCAGCTCCACCATCCTTTGCTTCCTTATCTTTATCATCAGCTTCCTGTGAATCTGCTATACACGAATCGTTCGCGATCTCGACTGAACTTGAATCATCTTTAATTATCTCGATGGAAGGTTCCCTAACAGGAGGTTGTTTATCCTTCGGTTCACCATCTTCTTCACCTTCAGTATCTTTTTTTGGGTCTTCGATCTCTTTCTCAGCCTTTTCTTCACGTTCTTCTTTGTCAATGTCCAACTTCTTTGAAGAACTCTTAGCTTTCTTACCCTTCTTTCTTGATGCCAACTTCGACTTCTTCTTCTTCGGTGTTATTTGTTCGAGGGTTGTAAGCCTTTCTTCAATCGACTTTAGATGCTCTAGGACGTCAGCAGGAGTAATCTTCTTCGTTTTCGGGGTTTGATCTTTCTCTACAGATTGTGTTGCTTCGCTATTAGAACTGCCTGCCATCTTTCCACTCTTAAGATGATAACTCTCCCCTCCTTCTAGCGCCAATGTTGATGAGTGGATTTCGTAACAACTTTTGAGAGGTTTATGGTGAGTTGTAAAGGCTAACGATCAACTAATCTATGGAGAATGGAGGTTTTTTGTAGGGGTTGAACTGAGCTCGAGAGCGTTTACAAGAATCTCGCGAGTTCCCTTGAGGCTTGTGTCGTGTGTTCTCAAGAATCTCGTAGGTGTATTGCGAGGCTTGTAGCCATGTTAGCAAGAATCTCATAGGTGTCTCGCAAGGCTTGTAACCGTGTTCTCAAGGTGCCTACGTACCCTTGCTTATATAGGGATCAAGTTCACGTAGTTCTTTGTAGACTAGAAGTCTGGTTAGGCGGCAATATTCTAGGTTCCTAATTCGTGGGGACCTCCTTTTCTCCAGATTTCAGCCACGAATAGGCGACCTAAGTCGAATAGAACTCGAGTTCTAGTCCGACTAGGAGTATGTTTACAAGTTCTCGTCCTATTAGATGTATTCAAGGATCATATGCGCCCAAGGAATACATTCCAATAAGGAGTTGATGTTCATGACTTGCTCCTAAAGAATAGGAGGCTTAATCATACTAGGATTCTACTGGAATAAATCTGTTCTCGTACAGGAAGCTGTCTCTCAGGAACCTGTCTGCAGACTGCAGGAACCTGTCTCTCGGGAAGCTGTCTGCAGGAAGCTGTCTTTCGGGAACCTGAACCTGTCTAGATCCATTTCACGTGCTATTTAGCCCCATTTAACTTAAGGGACCTCAATCATAACCCATATTAATCATACGGATTGGATCCTTAAGCCCAATGGGCCTAAATCTAACCCATGGAGATTTTGGGCACAACAGGCATTAAGTGAACCTTAAGAATGTCAAGGGGACCACGTGAATCCAAATAAGGGCATAAAGTGAACCTAATTGGGCGTTATGTGAACCTATGCTGAGGGCACAAAACGAATCCAATAGGGCACTAAATGAATCCTTAAAAGGGACAAGGTGAATCGTAAGATTGTCAAGGGAACCAAGTGAATCCAAATAAGGGCATAAAGTGAACCTAATTGGGCGTTATGTGAACCTATGCTGAGGGCACAAAATGAATCCAATAGGGCACTAAATGAATCCTTAAAAGGGCACGAGGTTAACCTTGAAAATCATAACTTAATTGATCGAGAGGTTGCTTCATCTGATAAGCTGCTTTTCATCTGACTGTCTTGTGCATGCTGTCTATTAGAGGTAATCTAGGATCAGCTGCGTCCTAGGAGTACTCTCCAATAATAAGTCGGCATCTGTCTGGCTGGCTTCTAGATCTTTCTGCTATCTATGCTCAGGAACCTGGTGCTCAGGAACCTATGTCTCGGAACTTGGTTCTCAAGAACCTCTCTACAGGAAACTGTACCTGCACAAATAGCAAATTTGTTAGTCTGGGGAGCCTTTCTGTGGTTCCCATGTACTTCTTTCTATCCTCATTGTTGCTGCTAGGCTGACTCGGGCTCTTCTGCGGGGAGGAACCTGGTCCATTCGTAATCTGCTCAGCTACTGGTTTATCAAGAACGTCTTGATACTCATAATCTGTTGACTATCTTCTCAGCTAGTGCTCATTTCTCTGCGTTTCGTCTTCATATATGATACTGGAAACAATCTGTCTCGTGGCTCATACAATACTTGTTGATCGGAACCTATGACTTAATTGGTATAAATCTAGCCCATGGTGATTTTGGGCACAATACCAAGAAAACTAGAAAAAATAGGTTAGTAATACGAGCTAAAGAGCTCACATATAAGTGATGCATGTATGCAAGTATGAACGATTATCTACATTATATATGTTGCTACCTTCTCAAGTGGCATATCAATTATCTACTTGACTGATTCAACTAACACGTTCGAGATCATAAACTAAGCATATATGTTACGTAAACTGCAAACCTATAGGGCATGACAACATCCTAAGTACAAGTTCACATAAATTTCATTTCTAAAGATCATGGAATATGCGCATTTAGAAGCAATATGTATCTAAGCATGACAGAATATAAGCTCGCATTGACATAAAATATGCATGATAGTTAAGAATATAAAGGCATGAAAGTAGAACTTATCTGTGCTTCATTGTGCCGGTTTGGATTGAGGTTCCGTTACTGAACCTGGAAGATGGAAGCTCTTCTCTGTGCAAACGTAGGGGAATTGAGCTACCCCCCGAGCCGTCATGATGCGTGAACCTCCTATAGCTTGTTGAAGCGGTTGACTGAAAGCTGCTTGTTTCGGCTGAATATCACTAAACTTGGAAGCTGTAGCTATAAACTGTTTCAATCATATACAAGCTTTATAAGTGGGAGTATTCATCTATATATCACTTTGATGAGGGCACAAGGCGAATCCAATTGAGCTCTAGGTGAATCCTGGGAAGGGCACTTAGAGAATTCTTTTGGGCGTCAAATGAATCCTTTTGGCTTTAGGGAGCACGAAGTGAATCCATCCGGGCTCTAGGTGAATCATGGCAAGAGCACGAAGAGAATCCGGATGGGCACTAAGTGAATTCCTTTGTGGCATCAAGTGAATCCTTATAGGCTCTAAGTGAATCCTGCAGAGGGCACAAAGAGAATCTATAGGGCACATGATGAATCATTTCAAACTCTAGGGGCACCAAGTGAATCCGTATGGGCACAAGGTGAATCCCTTCAAATGCTAGGGGCACCAAGTGAATCCGTGTGGGCACAAGGTGAATCCCTTTAAAGGCTTTTCAGGTACAATCAAACTCTAGGTTAGGTTACCCATGATTAGGTTCCCAAAACCGTTAACTAGGTGCCCACATGCTTATGGGACTTTTGAATTGTGCCTATGATTCATAGGGCTTTTCGATGTGAATCTCTCGTGCTTGCAAGTCTTTTCTAGCTATCGAGTGCCTGTAGCTGACAGGGCTTTCAAAGTGAATCTTTCTGGGCTCTATGCAAATCCTTATAAGGGCATAAGGTGAATCCAACTGGTTGTTTACGTGAACCTTTGCTTAGGACAAAAACCGTAACCAATTGGGCACCAAATGAATCCCTAAAAGGGTACGAAGAGAATCCATTAAGATACCAAACAAATGTGCGTAGATGCATGAAGCACCAAGTGAATCCTTTTGGGCTCTAAGTGAACCTATATGGGCACATAGAGAATCCATAAGGGCACTGGATGAATACATGGATATGCTTAGGGAGCCTGGTGAGTCCTTCTGGGCTCTAAGTGAATCCTTGAATGGAGCACAAAGAGAATCCAGAAAGGGCACTAGATTAATCCTCTAAAGGCATGGAGCTCTTGCTACGAGTACACTTTCCTCTATTCAGGTATCGGCTAGTTGGGAACTTCAAGTAGGAAGCTGCTAATCAGAAACTGTCAACAATTGGCTTCTAACAAATGTCAATGACTTGGAAGCTATTACATACAAGCTTCAGGTATATATGAATGAACCTGCAAGATGTCAGTTACAGGAAATAACAAGGAATCTACTAGACACATATAAATGCAACTAGACCTGGAAGCTGTTACCTATGAGCTTCAGGTGAGTAACACAAAACCTATTAACTAAAGGTAAATACATGGAACCTGTAAGCTACAGGTAAATATCAAGGAACATTCTAACATCTATAAACATAATCAAGACATAATCATAACTTCATCGCACATAAGACCACAATATCATAGATGTTTAAGCATGCTTTAGGTATAGTAAGAGTTTGTTGCGCGTACCTGGGAGGTTTTTTACGAATATGTAAGCATAAAAGGATAGGTATCACCTGGATCTTTCTGTAGACTAATCAGATGTGAAGTGGAAGCATCCGTTAAGATTTGGAAACTCATTGACGTGTTCATGATGCAAGCATGCTGCTCTTCAAGATACTAGACCAAATCAATCCTCAAGGTTCCTGAATCAAATATGAGCTATGAGGTTTCCAAACTGCATCCTAGCCGTGTGGTTCCTGAATCAAATCACGAGCTTCCTGGACCTGGTGGTGAGGTTCCTGGTCTGAATTCTCAAAACTTTGAAATCCTCAACTTTCAAAGTACCATGTGCTATAGTAATTGTAATACCCCCCCAGTTCTTCAGGGAAGCTTGTCTTTGATGAAGAACTAACTCCAAGAAGCTTCACAATTCTTCGATAATTTTTATAATAAGTTGTTGAATATTCATCCATGAAGTTGAGTACTGTGTGTTTTCTTCAAGATGCTCATATCATATTCTTGTAGATACTCTTCATCAAAATCTTCAACTATGTCGAATTTTCTTTAACGCTCGAATAAATACTATAACCTCTTCACATCATTCTTGCTTGTAGCTTTAACATGTCTTCTCCTTTCTTCTTTATCTTCTTACGAAACATGCTGAGAATGAACCTCTATACAAATATCCCAATACAGTACCCCTAAGCTTACGCGAGCTAACTCATTGTAAGAAACAAGAGATACTTAAAGAGATTACTTGTGAGGTATTTCTCACAGGTCACTGAATTGAATGAGGTATGTTCCTTGTTTTACAAGCTAAATATAAGCTCATGTATGACGTAATACAAGGAAAAGAACTACTCATAATTTTGTTGAAAACTACTCGAAAGAAATAGGTTTACTTGCTAGGAAGGTATACATGCACTACCCCCCATTTCTAAGAAGGAAATACATATATAAATAAAGGTCTCTCAACTATACTTTAAGGAAGCTCTCAAACTTTCAACTACTGGTCACCTCGAGCTATCCATTCCGCAAGCTTCCCGGCTTTAATCAATTCCTCAATTTGGTCTTTCAGTGCTCTACATTCAGAAGTATCATGGCAATCATCCTCATGGAAGTCACAATATTTCTTTAGATCTTTCCTTGCTCCTATTGGTAAAGGTGCAGGCTTTATAAATATTCCTTCTTTCCCATAAACCGTGAAGATGTGGTCCACTGGAGCAACCAAAGAGGTATAACTATCGCACTTTGTCTTCAAATTTGCTTTGCTTCTTTTGGAGGAAGCTCGATCCCCAATAACATATGCTTGCGGGCTTGGAGACCTCTCTCACTTGCTTCCTTTGTGACTAGCTTCATCTCCAAGATCTTCTGTTTCTCTTAACTTCAACAAGGATTCTTCCACACACTTATATAGTTCAGCTTGTTTGTAGAAATCAACTAGTGTACCAGGTTCACGTACTTGTAACTCCTTCCAGAAGTCTGAACCAGCTCTAACTCCAGCAATCAGGAAGCTCATAATGACCTCGTTAGGAGCTTTCTTAACTCTGGGAACCTCTGCATTAAAACGTTTGAGGTACTCTGTCAAGGTCTCACCTGCTCTCTGCTTGATGTTGGCCAAGGTATTGGTTGGGGGTGCAAAAGTCACGGAAGCTCTAAATTGAGTAACGAAGAGCTTCCCCATATTTTCCCAAGAATCTATAGAATCTGATGGTAACCTCTTAAACCACTGATGAGCTCCACCATGAAAGGTTGCAGCCAATAATCTACACCTTGTTGGCTCCTTAACTTGATAAACTTCCATCTCGGTATTGAAACGACCCAGATACTCCACAGGATCCGTAGTGCCATCAAATTTAAACTCGTTTGACATACGATAGGATTTAGGTAACGGGGATTTTCTAACCTTCTTGGTGAATGGAGATGAGGTCATCGCACCTGTTATTGACTGCTTTTCTTCCTTGAGTTTCACTAGAATCTTCTTGATGTCTTCAGCATTCAAATCACTAGCTCCACCGTCCTTTGCTTCCTTATCTTTATCATCGGCTTCCTGTGAATCTGCTATACACGAATCGTTCGTGGTCTCGACTGAACTTGAATCATCTTTAATTATCTCGATGGAAGGTTCCTTAACAGGAGGTTGTTTATCCTTCGTTTCACCATCTTCTTCACCTTCAGTATCTTTCTTTGGGTCTTCGATCTCCTCCTCAGCCTTTTCTTCACGTTCTTCTTCATCGACGCCTAACTGCTTGGGATTAATCTTAGCTTTTTTACCCTTCTTACCGGCTGCTAACTTCGACTTCTTCTTCTTCTTCGGTGCTATTTGTTCGAGGGTTGTAAGCCTTTCTTCAATCGACTTTAGATGCTCTAGGACGTCAGCAGGAGTAATCTTCTTCGCTTTCGGGGTTTGATCTTTCTCTACAGATTGTGTTGCTTCGCTATTAGAACTGCCTGCCATCTTTCCACTCTTAAGATGATAACTCTCCCCTCCTTCTAGCGCCAATGTTGATGAGTGGATTTCGTAACAACTTTTGAGAGGTTTATGATGAGTTGTAAAGGCTAACGATCAACTAATCTATGGAGAATGGAGGTTTTTTTATAGGGGTTGAACTGAGCTCGAGAGCGTTTACAAGAATCTCGCGAGTTCCTTTGAGGCTTGTGTCGTGTGTTCTCAAGAATCTCGTAGGTGTATTGCGAGGCTTGTAAAACATGTTCTCAAGGTGCCTACGTACCCTTGTATTTATAGGGATCAAGTTCACGTAGTTCTTTTTAGACTAGAAGTCTGGTTAGGCGGCAATAAACTAGGTTCCTAATTCGTGGGGAACTCCTTTTCTCCAGATTTCAGCCACGAATAGGCGACCTAAGTCGAATAGAACTCGAGTTCTAGTCCGACTAGGAGTATGTTTACAAGTTCTCGTCCTATTAGATGTATTCAAGGATCATCTGTGCCCAAGGAATACATTCCAATAAGGAGTTGATGTTCATGACTTGCTCCTAAAGAATAGGAGGCTTAATTATACTAGAATTCTGCTGGAATAAATCTGTTCTCGTACAGGAAGCTGTCTCTCAGGAACCTGTCTGCAGGAACCTGTTTCTCGGGAAGCTGTCTGCAGGAAGCTGTCTTTCGGGAACCTGTCTTTTTGGGAACCTGAACCTGTCTAGATCCATTTCACATGCTATTTGGCCCCATTTATCTTAAGGGACCTCAATCATAACCCATATTACTCATATGGATTGGACCCTTAAGCCTAATGGGCCTAAATCTAGTCCATGGAGATTTTGGGCACAACAGTGGGTAATGATGATACAGAGATTACTCATGTCAAACAATTTCTTGATTCTACTTTTAAAATCAAGGATCTTGGTACACCTCATTACTTTCTGGGTTTGGAATTTCAAACTGTTCCCAATGGTGTGGTGTTATCTCAACATAAATTTACTACAGATCTTATTACTGAGTTTGGTTGTGATTCTCTTAGCCCAGTTGTTTGTCCCCTGGATCTCACAGTCAAACTACAACCTGATATAGGTGATTTGCATTCTGATCCTTCTCTTCATAGACAACTCGTGGGAAAATTAAATTTTCTTACAAACACACGTCCTGATTTAGCTTTTGCTGTCCAGCATCTCAGTCAATTCATGTCCTGTCCTCGTATTCCTCACTGGACTGCTGCTAATCACGTTCTTCGTTATCTCAAAAACAATCCATCTCAAGGTCTATTTTTCAATTCCTCACCTTCTTTTGCAGAAGCTTACTGTGATGCTGATTGGGCAGCCTGTTCTCATACACGCAAGTCTGTAAGTGGTTATGCCATCCTTCTTGGTGGTACACTCATATCTTGGAAATCCAAGAAACAACACACTGTTTCTTTGTCTTCAGCTGAGGCTGAATATAGATCAATGCGCAGAATCACTGCTGAACTTGCTTGGCTTTCTCGTCTTCTTCTTGAATTAGAAGTCCCCAATATTCTACGTGTTCCAGTCAAGTGTGACAATCAAGCAGCTATATACATTGCTAAAAATCCTGTCTTTCACGAACGAACAAAGCACATTGATCTTGATTGCCATTTCGTTCGTACTAAACTTCTTTCAGGACTCATTAGCTTGTCTTTTGTTCCTACAACTCAGCAACTTGCTGATGTATTTACTAAACCCCTCACTGGTCTGCAACATCGTGACATTCTTTGCAAGTTGGGAGTGGAGTATACCCCCTCCAACTTGAGGGGGGGTGTTGGACATATAACTTGATATTTGACAGCTGTAATTTCCAGTTGTATTTTCCATTTTATTTTCTAGTTTTGTACAGTTAGTTACTAACAGTTTTTCCCGCCACTGGCTTGTATTTAAACTCTCATCTTGTACATTTTGTGATTAAGCAATGATAACATAACTTGTACAGTAAAGCTTTCTCTCTCAGCACATACACACACATATAGATACAAAGCACATATTCTCAAGTTTATCAAATATCCAGAGAATGTTGCTTTGATTATTTTTCAGCTAGCGGAAATGTCCCAGCAATGGTCAAGTATCTACCTGCTATCTACAAGCTACGAAGCTTGAACCGGAAAAACTGTTGCGGCTACAACATTATTGAAATGACAACCTGAACCCATGCAGTGATCAACCATCATTGTTTGTTATTGATGAATGTGTTACAAAGATTAGAAGTAATGTACATGATGTAACATTAATTGTGCTTAAACTAAATCCTAATCATCATCCCACTATTAACGTGGAATTTTATGTCGACCACTGATCAGGCACTGTAAGGAAATAGGTTGTCATCGCCTTTCTAAATCTTTTCTTGTATAGTTTCGGAGAAACAATAGTCGGGGCAGCATTCTTTGCACCTCCTAGTATTCCAGAGCTCTTCACCCATGTCTCTAAGTGCTTGTCCCATGTATATTGTCTCATGTAATCAATTATCCCCAGTACCAGCTCTTTCCGTTCTTCATCCACTCCCACCAGCAAAGAATAATCCATAACATCCACAGACTGCAAAACAGAGCAAGAACTTGGAACTCACAAACTGGTAATGACTAAATTTTAAAAAACTGCAAAAACTTAATCTTGAAAATTTTGAACATCTACTAGATGGATTTAAGTTCAAGGTATTACCCAAGTAAAGGTTATTAATACCCCATTTCTGATTTTTTTGCTCACTGTCACTATTTTTTCACCCGCATTGTTTATTAAGCATATCGAGAGTCTTGATCATGACTTGCACCACATATCAACAAATCTTAGAGTATACAAAGATTATAATAGTACATGTAGTTGGATATAATAAGCTTACCGCTAAAAATGATGTGTCATTCCAAACTGCTCTTTCCAGGCTTCTCTTGGCCTTGCTTCCAAGAAACATCGGATTTGTTCGCAAGGCTTCTAAGAGATTCATATCAAGTAACACCTTGTTCACTCCGGTCGTATCTGAATTGTAACGTGACCGCACAGAGCCCTTAAGATCATAGACTCTTGAAATGTTTCTTCTAAAAAACAGATTCTCCATCACCATCAGATCCATTTTAGTTTCTTTGCCACCCTTCAAGTGTTTAACAGTTACCTAAGATTTTCAAAAATAAACTAAAGTTACTACAGTACGATCAATCCTTCCAGGCCAACTCAAGAAAAACACAAGGAAGAGGCGTTTGTTGACTGACAGACGTATAAAAAACTAAAATAATAGACAAAGAGAGCATATAAGAAGATTAAAATCAACCTGAAATATCCCCAGAATTTTCGCAAGACATGTTGGACTTTTAGAGTCCACAGAAGCTTTCATATATTTGAAGTACTCAGGTGCAAACTCTTCAAAAGATTCTAATTCAGTTTTTGTGACTTGCTTCACAATAAACCTTTCATCCAAAGACTTTGCAAAGTAAACATTGCTTTTCCCTCCTTGTGCATTCCACCTCTCGCATCGGTTCAAAGAATGTACAAGATCTACTTCGTTACAGCCACATTTCTTTCTGAGAGCATCAAATTGCTTTGGGAAATAACAGGTAACCGAAAACTTTACCCTTCCTCCAGCATTAGGTGATTCAGCCTCAAAAGAAAATTTGAAATGGGGACTACTACTAGGCTCTGTTAGTATGGTACCAATAGTCGTCGAAACATCTTCAGAACCATAACTTCCGTAGTTGATATAATCCAAGTCCAAAGACCCAAAAGACTGCCAGGCTGGAATGGTTGAAGCTGCTGAATCCTCTCGCTTTAATTGAGCAGCATTCCAGGCTTCTTCAAATCCACTAGATTTATCGGCTATCCAATCTTTATGCTCTCTGGAACTGAGGGCATAAGATATAACACTAGTCGGTTCATTATCGTAAACAACAATAATCAAATCTGTTTGGCCATTTGATGAAAGTACTAATCGTGCCCCTTTAGGCAAAAGAGATGCGGAAGAAACAATTGAGGTTGAGGTGTTCCAAAGGTTATATTTCGGGGCCTCATGAGGTGAAATTTGAGAGTAAGTCCTTTGTACGTCAGCCAAGGGATCTCTAAGCATGTTCATATAATCCCCAGAAGCGTGAAAAGATCTGACTGCGGATAAATGCAATGATGAGGGAGGCAATCCTTTCTTTACTCTTTCTTGAAATCTTATAGCAGAATCAAACGATTGAACTCTTGCTGGCGATGATAATCTCCTTGCAGGTAATTTCAACGGACTATAGTCTGCTGTACCATTCCATACAGAGTCAATTTTTTCAGACAATTCAGATCCCGCTGAGGGAGCACGCTCTAATGATGTCTTGTTATCAATAGATTCCCCATCTGAATGTGTCTCCGTCTTATCCTTAGTCTCACATGATGTCGATATGTAAACTCCACCAACACCAAATTCAACTATTGATGCTTCAGGCTCTCTGCCATGTTTGTATGTCAAATCTTTTTGGGGGAGATTTGGCAAATTTAAATTCTGATCAGACACACTGACATTATTATGGTCATGGGAAAGGGTGATCTCGCTGAGAGATGAAGCACTTCTCGAATTTTTTAGGCCAGCATTATCTAAAGTGCCAAGCTGTGTCTCGGAGCTCAGGCGAGAATCCAATGAACTAAGCCGGTGATCCCAATCATGTGCAACGATCAGGAGTGATTGTCTCAAGCGATTAAGTTCAAATACATCCATTGTCACTGTAACTAGTTCTGAACTGTCTTTGCTAGGTGGTTGGAATATACACTGTATTATAAACATGGAAGCCAGTGAAAATCAGAAAAAAAAAAAAAATTAAATACATAATTTCAAAGCTTAGATTTAAGTCAAATGACAGTGAACATTATCAATCTAGCAAAATAGTATATCTGCATGCAGCTTACATTAGAATCATCTTTCTCTTTTATAAGCTGGTCTTTCAGTTCAATGATGTGATTATGTAACTCATTTCTATCAGATGATTCATGTCCAAGGGAGGTACATTTTTGTTCAATCCCATGAAGCACTCCCAATATTTCCTCGTACAAAGTATTTTGCTTGCTCAAAAGCTGTAGCAGAACAAAGAGGTTAGACCATTAGAAATGTGACAGAAAGATGCAGTCTTATTATTATTCTACATGATATCACATAATTTGAGTGTAAATCACCTCTGTTGTCTCTTTCTTTAGCCAATCCTGCTGAGAATGAGGAATGAATTCAAGAACTAATGGGGGCAAACATACAGAGAGAATATCAATAGGAGAGTAGCGGAAGAATGCTACCATACTCCCAAAACTGTTATCACCAAACACACAATTTCATTTGTTAGAAACAAAGTACAGCAACTAAACACACACACAGACACATGTATTCACATGGATTTGTTTAAAGCATTACCACATGCAAATTAAAACAAAATGCAGCAACAAAATTAAAAGATTAAAGTCCTAGCAACAAAATATCATTACCCAAATTAAAAGATTAAAGTCCTAGTAACAAAATATCATTACCCATAGTACCGAAGACAGTCCCTTTGCAGAGAATGACCACAGCTTGCAACACGATTTGCAGTTGCATGGTTTGAAAAACTAAGTTCTAGAAACTTCCCAAAAGAAAGGCCCCAAGCAGCATCGGACATAATCACTCTACGGGTTGCTGGTGGAACTCCATCTACATGTGTACACCTCAGGCACCGGTGCCACATCCAAATTTTTCCATCTCGTTCTCCAGGTAGCTTTACTGTGGGAAGCCTTCTAACATTTATTGTGAGATTACCCTGCTGGTGAGTATAGCAAACTACATGGCAATCAGCTGGTTCTTTGCATGATTTACAGCAGGATGTCTAGCATTAGGAGTACACCAGTTCAATCATCCCATATTATATAAAATTACGGAAAAATAATTATTTATAAAATTAATTAAAAACAGAAATAGTTACCTGATCAAACAGATCATCTTGAAGATACCTACCAAGTGGTTTATCAAAACAACCATAGAATTTTATGCGCAAGAGTCGAGAACGCTCGCAGACAGTTCCATTAAGCACACAACGACTTGAAAACGATACTAGTATGCTCTGGTGACTATCACCTGCTGAATGGTATTCACTAGAGGCATCAACAGCAATCCCCTCTTCAAGCTTTTTCTGACTGGAGAGATCCTGTGGTTGTGTATGGCTCATGGTCATTTGGGAATTCTCCTCATCATTTCTTCTTTCGAAAGTATGAACTACACTTTGCCTATATTCTTCCAGGGCTGTTGTAGCTGTTAAGCTATCATTTAATGTATCTGAGGATCCGACTCTATATTCCATAGAGTTGGGAGAAGAGATGAATTGAGGATTAAAAGGCTCAAGTACTGACTCTCTTTCCTCAAGTTCTAGATTGAGGCCTGCAGACTCCTCATTAAAACTTGGGAGATCAGCAACTTTTGAGTAGGAGGATAAAGCAACAGAAGTAGGAATAACAGAAATAGTACTATCAACACTTGTCCTCTCTAGTAGTGAAATTGAGGATCCCACAGTCGGTTTAGGTAAGCTAGCACCCTCATCTGCAAGGAAAGAAGTTTCAAGAGACAAATGATAGGCTGCAAAAACAGCATACTGAACAACATGTTTAACTTTCTTTAGTTCTTCACGACATGAACCCTTCAGCAGGACCTAATAAGATCAGAAAATAAAGAACAATTAAAAAGACTTTGCTATAAGTAAAAATTGTTGATTGTTCTGGCAGTAAATATAGTAAGCAACATAACACATAAACTTTGAACATAATCATTGATTTGGATGCAAAAAAGGGGTTCAGACATTGATGCATTTAACATCAAAAAAATAAATAATTAAATGGTAGATGTTCAACTAGATGCAAGCATGCAACGGTCATTCAGATTTTGTACTTTCAAGAGATTATGCGCAAGGAAAATTGATTAGGTGAACCATTTATACAAATTGCTGTCAGAGAGTCAGAGACACACTGTACCGATTAGCTATTCACATATTCTTATAATTGAACACTAGAGAAAAAAATATGTCTTTTTAAAAGATCATCAAGTAATTGCAGTTTCCACTATTTCAATAAATTTCAATATATTTTGAGACAAAAAATGCTTCCTACAATTCAACATATCGGAGGGGTCGAATAGTAGGGTACCAATGTGGGTAATGCATAGAGATGGAAATATTTACCGTGCAGCCTAAACGCCGTGGACAACCTTCAAAGAACATTAAGGTTTTAGATGGCTTCCTTTGAAGCTGATTAGCTGGTTCAAGGTCTTCAGATACTTTTTCTATCCGGAAGAGTTCACAATGTCCCAAACGCGCTACAGACAACTTATCAATAGGAGTTATAGAAGCACCAGTGCACCTAGCTATTCGCTGTAGTAAAGGCTTTTTAACATTCAACACCAAGGAGATCTCCTTTGCCAACAGATACTCCTGGGCATAAGAAGATACACCTTTCTCAACCAGTAACACATTTGGATGATGAGCCTCTATCCTTGAAACAATCATCTTCAGATAATCAATTTCCTATTGAGCAAAGTAAAGGTCATAAGTTAATGCTTCCAATAGATCATACCATATAAACCTGATTTCAGAGAACAAACCTGTTGTAGTAGCGTATCAAAAGATGCCAGCTGATTAGGAACTCTTTGGTACTCAAGTGCTCCATCCAAGATAAGTAATCTTGTATTTCTGTACTGTGAAATCATGCGCTTGTGTTTTATATTCTTTGTACAAACTACTCCTTTAATGAACTTGCTGCGTGCATATGAATAAGATTTAAAATATAACATTAAACTCTTAATGATTTACTGCATAGATTAGTACAAGAATGAAATATGGAACTAGAGCATTAAAATATAATAGGGTTAAAAGAGAAGACAGGTGTATACCTTTCACTGGGAATTCCGGTGGCTATACATTTAACTTTTACGTAATCAACAGGATCCATACTACCTCCTCTGCTAGTATCGGGTCTAACAAAGTTTGCAGCTTGCCAAGATATTGCTGTAACTATATCTAGCCAGTTGTCTTCACTGTTTTCTTTACCCACCTTTATTCCCTCCCCAAGTAAAAGCTGTGACACAAGAGCTCTAAAATGCCCCTGCACAACAGCTCTTAATGAATCCTTTTGGCCATCATTATCTTTATCCTTCTCTGATAGCATGCTGTTAAGGTCACCTGATGAAAACATTGCAGTTGACTCCCCAACGTCATCTTCATCGTCTTCATATGCAAAGAAGTTGTCTTCTTTCTCGTCATTTTCATCAACAGCAGGTGGAGGAAGCCAGATAAGTCCATTTTTCTCCAAATCTAGCGGACGCTGATCTTGATATGTCAACAAGTTATCCTCCTTTTGACAAGTTTTGTCTGGATCCTGAGTCCCCGTCTCAGGCCTTTCTGCCGAAGTTTCTTGATGGGAGGGACCATTCTGAAACCTTGAGGTCCCCACTTGCTCCTGCTCTACAGGATGCCCTATCCTATTAAAATTATGGATCCTACAGGGACTGTCCAATGGACTTGATCCAACTGACTTGGAACTGTAAAACTCATGTCTAACACTAATACTACCTGAATCTACATCCGATGTATCATAAAAAAAAGAACTGAAAAAGGTTTTGTTGGAATCCTCTCTATCATCGTCATCACTCCTAGAACAAAAGCATGATATAATTAGTGTTTTAAAGCAGAAGCAACTTCTGATGATTGAAACACGTTATTGAAATGTTGTGTGACGAAGATTTATAAAGTAATTTAGTGTGCTATATTAGGAAGAGATGAAGTGGGCTTACAACTATAAATGTCTGCACAACTGTAAACCATCTGAAGAAAATAAATTTCTGATGCTCTAACAGAATCGCTACTGCTTGTTATATGTTTGTTTACAACGAATAGAATCTGGGAAGTAGTTACTATGTGCTCATATATGCAATAGTAAATTATTTTTTAAACTAATCTTATGAACTCTATTTTGTCACTATTTACTTTATTTAAAGAAGACTGTACAATCCCCCTTCACCATGGTAATAATAGGAACGAACCCCATAAGAAAAACTCATTAGTAATAAAATTTAGTACATGGGACACAACTAGAGCGTAAACAGATATATGATCCCCAATTATAATTCTTCTAAGCAAGCATAAGGGTGAGAAAGTCACCACGGTGACCGAGATAAAAATGGGGGAAGACAAGGATATAAATGTCCAAACAGAACTTAAATGTAGTTACAGTGCCAAACAATTACTCTATATCATATACTGCAAGTTTAGCTTAGACAAATCTCACTCTATTTAATTAAGATAGACTACTACAGTACTAAAAAATGAATATGAATACTGGAGTATCATGAACAGGATTATATTTTTACCTGCTTGGAGAGTAATGAATTATGCTTCTGGCAGAATCTGGATGACAACAATCATCACATCTCCCAGTAGAACATGGAGATGGTGGTTCAGGGCTTTGTCTAGGTGAGTCAGAAGGATAAACTTTTTCAACAAACTTCTTCCCAACTTTTTCCCTGTTACCGATATGAAAACAGAACTTGCAATAGTTAGTTAGAGCACCAGCCTCAGATTGGCCATCTGCAATTGAATTTCCTGATGAAACACCACCAATACAACCATTTGACTGCACACAGTTCTCACACAACATCCTACCACATCTTTGGCAAGGATACCTAATGCAAGAATCCACTAAAGGCACCATGCAATCGCAGCAAATTTTCACCATCTTATATTTGCCGGAACAAGAATCTAAATCGCCGGAACAAGATTCTAAATCACCACTTCCCCAATAAATCCAAGATCCAACTTTTTGTATCAAATCCAGAATCGAACTATCAGGTATTCCCATAGAATACACCAACCACCATATATCACCCCCAGAAAAACTATATCTCTCCTCTTTCTTCTCTAAATGTACCGAATTTTTGTAAGCTTTACCCAACTAATAGAGGTGAAATTTACCAAACCCACAATAAAAATGGTGAGTTGTATAAAGTTATACTATTATCTTTTCTACCTGATCAGTCAGAATAAAAGTAACAAGAAAGGAATAAAATTTTCCCTTGGATCTCAATTTATCTCAAAGGGAATTAATCAGCACCCTTCTTCCTTACTGTATATACAAAATCTGTATTAGTATATAATGACACAAACATCTATAGATCTTCTCCTTCTTTTTCTTCTTTTTCCTGTTTTTTTTGTTTCTGCTCAAACCCTAAAAACCCAAATCAACCAATCCAGGAAACTTCAAGATTACACCTAAAGATTGAATCTTTAACCAAAACAAAATCCACTTCTCTTAAAGTTTCAATCTTTATGCATCAAACAGTGAAAACACAAACAACCCACATCAAGAAACTTCAAGATTATAGCTAAAGATTGAATCTTTATCCAAAACAAGATCCCCTTCTCATAAAGTTACAATCTTTATGTATCAAACAGTCAAAACAAAGACAACCCACAAGAAGAAAACTAAAGAAACAGTCAAATCAAGTAAAGGATAAGCAAACTTAAAGAAGAAAAATGATTGAAATGAAAAGAAGAAAAAGAAAGAGTACTGAGAAATTTCCCTTTGCATTAAATTGACAAGCTCTCATCTCCATAAAAATTTGCTTGTTGATGAACACTACTGCTTCTACTTTCTCTTTCATACCCTTCTTTCCCGGTGAAGCTTTCATTTTCACAACTCAATTCTCCATTAAACAATCTCTACTGTCCCACATCACACATACAACTAGTATTATACAATACTCATGTGTGTGTTTTTTAGTTTATATAATACAATATTTTATGTATGTAAGTTTTTTTGTGTTTATTTCTTTGTATCTCTCTCTAGCTTTTCCCACCCATTGCTGTCAACTTTATCTTTGTTCTGAGTTTATGTCATGAAAATGAACGCTTTATCTTTGTCATACCCTCCTATTTATTTACTCCGTAATATATTTCTTATTCTGGTCATTTAATATTTTTCTATTTTCACATTTGTCTTTAACCATTGGCTACCATAATCTTATCTTTAACTACTAGTGATAGTTTTGTTAATACATATTTTAACTAACAACAGATTTAATAATTATATATTTATGGTAAAATAACAGTGGATTTAATGGCTTGTATTGCATTTATTGGTATTATACCAGTCAATGACTTTCGATTATTTGGTCAGAATTAGTGTATTAAGGGCTTAAGGCAAATGTTGAATTTAAAATAGTACTAGCACTATAGTACTTGTCTCTGTTTTCTACTTTTTCATAAAATTCTAATTCTGTGGCAGAACTCAGGAGTAGTAAAATTTACTGTCGACCTGGGTTGGTTGGTTGATAATTTAAACCTAACATAATAAACTCATATTGGTGAAATGTATTTAAATTTTCAGTAATTTTAGTTAGGTGGATGCTCATGTGATTTTAATTAATTAATAAAATATAAAAATAACATTTAATTTAATTTATAATTTATTTTAAAAAGATTAAAATCTCATAATTCAAAAGCATGCATCTTTTCCTTTGCAAATTATTCTTTATAATTTCTAATATATTTATAAGTTATATTTTAGTAGTTTACAAAATTTAGACATTAATACACATGCATGAAGTAGACCGGAGCTCTTCCACTAATTTTTTCTTGAAAACATTATCTGTTAGGTCACATACTATAAATAAATTATTATTATTATTCAGGTTGGTAGTTTATAACTATGATAATTTGTATAAACCTGACCCTGGCCTTTAAAACAAAATATAAGAGTAAATTAAGCTAGAACCTCAGACGCATGCATATACAACATCCAATTTGATATATAATCCATTGATATTGACAATTTACTAAAATTTTGTAATAGCTACAATAGTCAAAAAAGAAGCCTTGATCATTCTAGCTCTAGGATTCTATACACACAACATACATTTAATCATTTATGCATATGTATTTGATTGGTGGTTGCGTTTGTATGAATGGACCCGATTACAACAACATCATATATTTCTTGTTTTAGTTCATGCACTTGCATAAACTTAATTTTGTCAAATTAGTTTTTTATTGCGATATTGGGATGAATAATACTAATAGTTTGATTTTATTAGTCAAATTCATCAAATTTTTGATCCCAAATTATGATTTGAATTTTCATAATTTTTTAAATTTAAAAATTGAATTTTGTAAAACAATAAGCATACTTTGTGATAATAATTTTTTTGAAAACTATAACTATCATATGATATAAACAATTCTCGTTACAAAATTGGTTAATTTGATCAGAATTTGATTAAAGTAACAAAATAAGTAGAATGGAGGGAGTATATTCAAAATCGTATTTATTAAATTTATATTATTTTTTTATAATAAAATATAATTTATATTTTGTAAAGAAAAAACATTTGTATAAATTGAAATTATAATTTCCACTTAGATTACATTTTTTTTTAGCAAACCTCAATGTCTTATATTTCCAAAAATACAAATTACTATTGATTATAAATGATTAGAATAAACCTTTATGTAATTAACAATTTATTCCATGGTGGCCAATGGCCATAAACAGTTGACTTGGGGAGAAATCCACAATCGAAATGGCCCATGGATCCTGCACAATAAATATATTAAATTTCATATTATATAACTATAAACTAGGGTGATGGTCCTTTCTACCTTTTTTCCAAGCTCTAATGCCCAAAATATTGATATTGGCTAAGGGAGGCCCTGAATACCGATCGAACACGTATCTTGGAGATGCGTGTTCTAAATACGCATGTAGCATTGACGTGTCTTTTGTTAATTGGAATCGTAGCATCAGATGCGTGTTTCTGGATACGCATTCTGAGAATGCGTATCACAGGACACGCATCTTAGACATGCGTGTGTGAATAAATTGGCCACCATGGAATAAATTGGCCCCAAGTCAACTTCAATGACGATTGAATCGATTTCCGTCCAAGCTTCTATTGACACACCATTTGTCACTTCCCCATCACGTACCATATATCATTTCAATCGCATTTTCATGCTCTACACATCCATACCAATTTTTTTACATTTCTATTGCCGGATTAGAGACACCTAATTCAACCTTATTTCTCTGACTAAGTTTTCCGTCGAGCTCGTTGTTGCCCCTGCGGGGTCGGAGGAGAGAAATGGATCACGGGATGAGGAAGATTACGAGTCTGTGATCTTGTATCGGTGCTTTGATTATGTGGAGAGTTGCCTGAGAGAGAGATCGAAGATGGCGACGAAAATCGACCAAAAGTCGCCGGCAAAAGTCTGGGAAAGAAGAAGTTCTGGCGATAAACAGTACCACTCATACGTATGTGGGACATGCGTATCCTGTGATTATTTCGGACCATCTTCCCGCAAATCAGTATTTCGGATCTTATGTCTTGAAATCCAGACATTTTGAACATTTTCTCTATAAACTACATATAGAAGCCTAATAGGTTGAGGGAGCCCATACTAGTATCAATCAAGATGAGTCAAGATGGCTCGTTTGGTAGCCTTTTTTCTTCAACCTTTCGGTAAGGTGATATTACAATATCTGTCCTTCTATGTGCCCCCAACCAAAAAAGAAGAATCTCTATCCCATCCATCATTCCCAACCAAAGATTAACTTGTATACTAATTTCATTTAGCTTTTCTAAACTAATTATCTACTATTAATTGTATATATTAGTGTAATAATTTACATATTTATTTATTTTTACTAAATGTTTATTTTTATACGGTTGAATTTTTAATTAAGTATTCAAATATTTAAATTAGTATTATTTTAATAAAAATTATGTATTATTTGTAACAATAAAAATTATTAACAATTATATAATCTTATGTGTTATATATAGACTAAAAAATGAGACCCCTAAAGTTGGTGGCCCTAGACAAGAGTATGGCTATACTCCCCTAAAGCCGGCTCTGACATGCAAAGTACGGGTATAAATTGAGTACGAGTCAAGATTAAATTTTAATAAATTATATTGAAAATAAATATAATTTAAATATATATTTATAGAGAATTGAATGATAAAAACATTTAATGAATAAACACTATTTAACTATTTAGTTATAGAAAATCGAATCCAAAATGAAAAAATGAAATTAGAAGCAAATAAATTTGGTATAATAATGTATTTATCAGGAATAAATCGAATTTATTGATAACCAAATTTAATATTTTAATATTATTATATACTATTTAACATAATTTTTTACGTTAATATTGAAAATATAGATTGTAAGTAAAAACAAGATGCCTTACAAAAAATAAGATAATGTTATAATGCAAGTGCCTATAAGTGAGATTATCTGTTTTGGCGTATTTTTTAAAAAAATGTGTGTATAGGTCCACCCTCCACTAAAATTCCTCTAAAGTGGCATCATTCGTGTACTACACAAGTCAGCACTTGGGTTTGGTAGAGTTATGGACGTTTTATATAACCTTAGCCAGCCGCCCATCCACCGTTTTTCTTCTTCTTCTTCATCATAATCACCCATGACTCCTATCCATGTGAGTTAGACATGGGCCGGCAATTAGCTGATAGCGAATTGAATTAGCTGTTTTGATTAGCGGATTGAATTAGCTGTTTTGACTAGCAGATTGAAATTAGCTGTTTTGAATAAATGTGTTTAGTAAATAGCTTTTTGAATAACTTTTTGTGACACATAGCAAACCTCTAATTGAAAAAGCTCCTAAAAGGAGCTTTTTCAAAATTAGCTTTTTGATCCCAAACATCTAACTCAAACCTCTAACAACCAAACACTCACATTATAGGTTTCATTTGGTCAAACCTCTAATCTACCCCCAAACCTCTAATTTTATCCCAAACCTCTAACTTCCAAACACCCCCATGGTATATGTTACACACACAACACCTACATCCATGTACATGACATGTATCCCCATCTTCGATTTCTGATAAATAATTATTACAATAATATTATCGCTTTTCATTTATTATCGATTAAAAATATATTATAATAATTATTTGTATAAGTCCATATATTATTAGATTGAGTCTTGCTCTATTAATAACCCTCTTATTACGAGAACTATGAGAACCCACATCATGATGATGTCATAAATATAATTTTTTTAATATTTATTTTTTAAAAAAAATTGGGAAAAAAAATATGGGAAAAAAAATAATTCTGACATCATGCTGACATCACTGGTGCTTTTTGTTGAATTTTGACGATTTTTTACAAAATCAGGTGATTTTTACTGAATTCTGATTATTTTTTTACGAAATTTAGTGATTTTTGTTGAATTCTAGTGATTTTTTACGAAATCTGGTGATTTTTTATAGCATTTTTTTTCTTTTTTCTCCTAAATATATATGATTTATTCGTCGTTCCGAATATTTCTAAAACCCAAAATGGAAACGTTGAACCCCAAAAGTTAATCGTTCAAACCCCGAGGGAATACAGATAAAATTTAAAAATTTTAATTAAAAAATTGAATCCGACGACCTGATTTTTAAACGCTAATGCGTTTAAAAACTAGGATAAGTTAGGGTTAAGGGTCTAGGGTTTAGGGTTGTTTTACAACCCTAAACCCTAAGTTCGTATACGGTTTATTCTTCGTTTCGAATATTTCTAAAACCCAAAATAGAAAGGTTGAACCCTAAAGGTTAACCATTGAAACGCCGAGGGAATACAGATAAAATTTTAAAATTTTAATTAAAAAATTTAATACGACGGCCTGATTTTTAAATGCCAACGCGTTTAAAAACCATGATAAGTTAGGGTTTAGAGTCTATAAACAACCCTAAACCCTAAGTTCGTATACCGTTTATTAGTCGTTTCGAATATTTTTAAAACCCAAAATAAAAAGGTTGAACCCCAAAGGTTAACCGTTGAAACATCGTGGGAATACAGATAAAATTTTAAAATTTTAATTAAAAAATTGAATGCGTTTAAAAACCAGGATAAGTTAGGGTTAGGGTCTAGGATTTAGGGTTGTAAACCCCAAATCCTAAGTTCGTATACGGTTTATTCGTCATTCCGAATATTTTTAAAACCCAAAAATGAAAATGTTGAACCCCAAAGGTTAATTATTGAACCCCTAAGGTTAATAAATTTATTGTGGTATAAATTATTAATGGATGTTGTATAATATACAGACCACCTATTATAGTGATCTTATTACATTGTGTGGTAGAATTTATATAAATTATGTAATAATATTCATAGTAAGGAGAATAAATTGGTAGTTTTTTAATAGGTTTTCGCGTTAGATAAAAAAATCACCAGAATTCAACAAAAATCACCAAAATTCAACAAAAATCACCTGATTTCATAAAAAAATCATCAGAATTCAACAAAAATCACCAGATTTTGTAAAAAAATCACCAATGACGTCATTAGAATTCAACAAAAATCACCAGATTTTGTAAAAAATCATCAGAATTTTTTTCCCTGGATTTTTTTCAAAATTTTTTTTAAATTGTTTTTTTAAAAAATTATATGTATGACATCATGATGACATCATCAGGGGGTGGGGTTAGTATGTGTGAGGGTGTAGGTTATTAGTGTGGGTGCCCCTAACGGAACCATTAGATTAGATTGAAATGAAGGGATGAGATTAGATCTCATATCTTACCAAAATAAGAGGTTCTTACTTGAGCAAAAACCTTATTAGATAATACTAACTTATAGCCTGTGCTTATGATTAAACAAAATAGAATATAATAATTTAATATGAATATAATTTAACTTTATAATATTAATTAGTAAAATTAGTAATAATAATAATAATAATTATTTAATAAATGACATGTATTGTTTAGAATTATAATAATAATATAAAATGTAAATTTATTGTTGACGAGATTTGAACCTTGATCTTTAGATTATGAATTTAAATATTGAATATTATTTATTATTAGATCTTACAGTCATTATCTATTTACTAAATATTTAATAATCACTATTATTTTAACCGTCGAACCAATTACCAAACTACCAACAATTATCCTCAACAATTATCCTCTAGTTTGTTTATTACTCCCTCCGTCTCTTTATATCGTTCTCATTTCATATGTCGGGATTGTTCATAACATGAGACAAATTACTAATTTACGCATAATTTATAAGACCAAATATAATCATTAGTGATCTTGTTGGATTCGTATTTATGAGTACTTTAATACAGTGAAGTTTTTATATTTAATACTAATACGAAATTAAAGATATTAACGATCAAAAATGTGCGTTAGCAAACGTGTCGAGTCAAAACAGGAATGATATTTAGAGATAGAGGGAGTATAATTTAATTTAATATAGACAGTTCAATTTAGGCCTAAAAACAAAATAAATAAGTATAATTTTATTTTGATTGGTTGTGCTTTCCCTTTCATTTAGCGCCCCATTAAGATTTTACCACCCACTTTTTCACTTTCTGGTGGGGTTTGGTATAGAGACTTTACCTTCTGCTCCTCTAGATTCTACGAATGCATGCAGTCAAATTTATTTACCATTTTATTCAAAATTATGGTTCTGTCTTATATAGACTTATAGTCTAAAAACGATATTGATACGCATGGATGCGGTCAAAATTAATTACCAATATTCAAAATTAGGTTTATGGCAACATATATGCGTCATGTTGCAGTTCAGCTAGTAATCAGAGACGTCATAAAACGAAGGAAACTCAACCACTCTATTCCACTATAAGAATCTGTTAATTTAACTGTGCAATAAGAAAACTAACTCATTTGTAAAAAAAAAAGATTTTTTTTTCTAAATTTTTTGTTTAGTGATATTAGTTCGAAAAAGTTAGAAATATATACTGTTATCTCTACATTTTCTAAGAAAACTACAAATTAATATCTTTCTAAAATTTTAAAAAAAAAATTTAAAAAAATTGTTTATAGAAATACCAACTTTTATAAAATATTTATAAATAAAAATACGTTCTGCAACCTAAATCATTCAAATGCAACTCATTACATCCACATATGCAACTGTATGCCATATATGCAAATTCAACTAAAATCTACGAACAAATTGCATCTGATTGATTTGTTATTTTTGCAAATATTTTATAAAGTTGGTATTTTCGCAAAAAAAAAAAATTTAAAGTGTTTTTGCACATATTTTGAGAAAATGGTAAAATGTTAAGAAAATAGAAAAAGTGATATTTTTGGTAAATATCCTTGTTTTAATAGGTTATTAAATTAAATATTTTTTGAATATTTTTTTTATTTAATCAATTAAGCTATCAGCAGCCTCCTTCAAAAAGAGAACAAAAAAGATTCTTTCTTACAATTTAGGTAGTGTAGCATTTTAATGGGTTAGGTGTAGTGATTAAGCTAAACAAAGAAAATAGTAAAAAGTGTTTAATCCAAAACTGAAAAAGCAATGAAAAAGAAATATTGTAAATAAAAGCAGCCATTACAAATCAGGTTGTTTCTTGTGAAAAAAGTTGAACCAAAAAATCCAGACAAAGGAATGATCATTCAAGACGTAAGTTAAAAGGCCAAACAAACGAAGCCAAACGAGAAAACTGAAACACATGGCCCTCACACCTAATTAGTACTATAAACTTTGAATTCGAAACATGAATTTTGCAGTCAATAATTATAACTTTTGGGTCTCATTTCATTACGATAACACAAGAAGTAATGACCAAAATAAATGTGGGTCTGAACATGGGGTGTTTTGATGTGCAAGTTAATCTTCAAACTTTCAAGTCACATGATAAGCAGAGCTTTTTTTGTCATCCCTTTAATTCATCTCTGATTCTCTAGAAATCTCAACTGTTTGATCAAGTCTTGTGATAACTTTAAGACTGTTTCCGATTGTTGGAAAAATTTGAAATTTTCGGACGTAACGAATGACCACTTCGATAATTAACTCTTTTTTGAAGGCTATCTGTCAAAGACTCAAGAGGCAATCCAGATTTCAGGGTCATGAATAGGTGATGCACCTATGTTATACTATTCCTAGGTTGAATCCGTCAAACCGAGTTTGGTGGTTAGAGAATTCACAAGTCTATAATGACCTGATTTCGATTACAACCCAACATTCCCCAGGACAATTGACAAGAGCACGTCTAAACTATGTCTTAATCTTTTACCAGGCAAAAAAAAAAAAAAAGCACTTTCGGAATCTATCTATCCCCAATGCTCAATGCTTCCGTGTATAAGTTCTAATCCAACAAACAACAGGACATGTATAACAATACCACGGTTGCTAGCTGAAACTAGAAACTTCACCCAGAAGGATCACCTTAACATTTTTGTTACATAGAGATGCATTGAACAGAGGATCTGCATCTAGTCTAAAATTAATGTTCATATATCTATGTGTATGCATTTTGATTATAATGTCGCTTGTCACCAGATTGCAATGCTGAACAATATACCTCGTTGATTAAAGTCTAACTATAGCCCAGTTAGAACTTAAGGTGAAGTGATGTAAAGAATCGCAAGTTAAATTGAAACATGCTGCTTCACCCTAGGTTGTAAAAAGCTTGATATGTTTTCTAATTACTAATATTGAAAAGAAGTTTAGGTGATACCACAAAATTTAAATCACCCCATTTTGTCCGATCTTGTGTACGATTTCAGGGGTCAAATTCCAGATGCCTTCCACTATACAACCATGTACAAGCACTTAGCCAAGGAGAAAGACTTATCAATCTCTTTAGATGAAAACACCGTAACAGATCAAAAAAACTAAAAATATTCCTGGTGTGGTACTAATCTCCCTCTACTGGCAGCCACAAGCAAGTTCTGCAGTGAATTAGATCCTACTGAATCAGGTAAGGATCCTTAAAAATCCAATCAGCGAATTAAGGATCCATAGTTACCAGTTCCACAACGAAACAAGATGACAGTCACTATAAATTTGCGGATTTTACAGCAAGTTTGAGTCCCCCTTGGGCCTTGGGTAAACCTCTTGGCAATATTTCTGGAAAATTCAAAGACATTGGTAAAGATCACAGTTTGTGTACTGAACGGTATCCTAATATGAAGCAACTATAGACGCATCAGGGCAATCAAATATAAACACACCAATCGTAGCACATGATAAACAGGGGGATATAAGTCATGTTTACAAGTAGAACGATATCATACCATTGAAATCAATTCCAAGGTTAACAAACAAGTTTACGGAGCATCAGAATTAACGATTTCAAGCAAAAGATCAAATGAAATTGATGTCTGAAGCTAATATCCTCCCGACCATGATCATCCTGAGTTTTTTTGCATTAATACATGGGGCTGTATCATGACGCATAAACCATAAGAAATTGATTGTTCATTATTTTTTGTATCCTTTAATACTTGTTTTAAAAATTTTGTATTTATTGTGTGCAGACGACACTCGAGATGATATTGAAGGAACAACTATCCCATAATATGCATCATTCGCTAGTTCGAAATAGGATACATGAAAATTTTAACACTGGTCTTCTAGGTTGTCACCAGGAAGCGGTACAACAATTGCCAATGTTCGCACCTCGTACATTCAGATTGGCATGTTTTAGAGATTTATTAGATTAGTTGTCCTGTCACTCTGGTGTAGGGAGGCTGCTCGGGCTTATCGAAGATGAGATTGATCGCGGTTAAGGTGCAGCAGAATTTACGCAAATTGATCGGTGATCGCGGTTAGAGCATCTCCAAGGTTATAAAACCCTTAGCTAAATTATCCATGTGTCATCTAGGTGGCATCTAATGTCACAATTTAGACTATGTAAAAGTTTGAGCTCTCCAACCATCAAACCTTTAGCAAAAAATTATAAATAATGAACCTCTTATGTATAATTTTATATAATCATAATTATAGATAATACTATTGGAATGCACATTCTCACCCTTAGCAATATAGCCAACCATTTTACATAATACCCTTAGAGATGCTCCCGCCAACACCAACTGATGGTTTGCTACTGTTGTGATAAGACAATCTTTAATAATAAAGTATTATATTAAAATATTGCCAATCATTTTAGCTAATTTCATTGGAACATAACAACTTATAGATTTAGTAAATTTTACATAACTATTATCTTATATATTATTTTAGTTAATCAATCAATGACATTGGAGATGCTTTAAGAATAGGGTCCCGGTCCAGTGCAAACGGTTGCTGACCGTATGTTGTGAAAGACGTACCGCGGAAACTTTTCGCGATACGTGTACAGTACTGTTTTTTATGTGAAAACAGGGGGCATTTTCTGCGGTACAGAGCTCATACCGCGGAAACTTTCCGCGGTACGGTGAATATTTTTTTTAAAATCCCAGCCAACGGCTGAGAAACCGTATGATGGGTAACAGTATTTAGCATACGTCTGTTAAATACCGTCTCCCTTAAGAATATTATGGGTGATAGAAAATCGAACTCAATACTCGTGCTCGCTTGAGTTATATGTAACATGTTATTAAAATTAGGTTCAATAAGCTTTGAGCTCATTGAATAAATCATTTAAAAGGAAGTCGGTTATGAGCTGATTAAAAAACTCTATATTCATAAATCGTAACCCTAGAAGCATGATTCATGAGTACTAGAGAAGTGAGTGTATCTTCTGTTCCACCCCCTCCTTTCAAAGTCACAGAATCAACGCCACTGCGTGAGATAGTCAATAGTCATTGGCTGATAGCTGTTAGCTGTAGCTATTGAATTAGTTGTTTTGACTAGCGGATTGAATTAGCTGTTTTGACTAGCGGATTTAAATTAGCTGTTTTGATTAAAAGTGTTTGATAAATAGCTTTTTGAGTAACTTTTTGTGATACAGAGCAAACCTCTAATTGAAAAAGCTCCTAAAATGAGCTTTTTCAAAATTAGCTTTTTGATCCCAAACCTCTAACTCAAACCTCTAACAACCAAACACTCATATTAGACGTTTGATTTGGTCAAACCTCTAATCTAGAACCTCTAATCTAGCCCAAACCTCTAACTTCCAAACACCCCATTGTAATTTTATTAAAAATGGATTAAATGGTAGCCCTCCAACCATGGGGGATCACCACCAGTACCACCATTCGACATTGGAATTGATCACCCTGATCATTGTAGTCAAGAACACTATTCAAAAAAATCATACCATTAGACTTCAAATTGCTCATAAGAGTCGGACGATGAATAATTAATTAACTGCAAAATTCTGTGATTGTGGCTTGAACAAACATACGCGAATGTTGAGTGGTTTAATTTTTTGCATATTAACACATGTATTTTGTTTACACATTTATAGGATTAACTTGTGCTAGATTCGTTGAAAACTTTTCACCACACACAAAGAAATAAGACTCCTTTTTAAGTAATTACTTGATCATAACCCGTGCAAAGTACGGGTTAGGAGATTTATGTTAAATAATTATTAATTTTTATTTAATTAAATATTTATAAAATTATATTACAAAAATTATAAAATGAACTATGTTATTTGCATAAAAAATTTATGCGATTAACAAACTATAGACTCAGATTGTTTAATAGAAGTGCATGGAACCACGTTTCGGTTGTTTTCATTGAAAAATATTTAGCATAATTGATCGTAATCTTTTTATATTATAAGTTATAATAAAAAAAATTTGTTAATACAATGTAAGAATTATAATAATAATAAGATTTCAATTTTATTATATTTTAAAAAAAAATAACATTTAATCGCGGGAAGAATATTCTAGAGTAGTGTATAGAAACATGTTCTATTTGTTCTCTTTGAAAAATCTTTTGGAGAATTGGTCGTATTATTTTTTAATTCTAAATTATTATAAACAAATTGTATTATAATTATAATAGGATTTCAATTTTATAATTTTCTTTAAAAATAATATAGAATTGTAAGGGAATATGATTCTAGGGATGAAACTATTTTTTTTATTTAAAGTTGTAATAAAAGAATTATAATTACAATAGAATTTCTATTTTATTAAAAAACAACATAGAATTATAGTAAAAATAGGATTATAGGGGTGAAATCAAAATACGGTGCAAACCAAAAGTGGTACCGTTAATGGGGTGTTCATTGAAAAATCTTTTGGGAAATTGATCGTATTATTTTTTTATTCTAAATTATGAAAAAAAATTGTGTTATAATTATAATAAGATTTCAATTTTATTATTTTCTTTAGAAAATAGTAATATAGAATTATAAGGGAATATGTTTCTAGGGATCCACTATTTTTTTATTTAAAGTTGTAATAAAATAATTATAATTATAATAGAATTTCTATTTTATTAAAAAACAACATAGAATTATAGTAGAAATATGATTATAGGGGTGAAACCAAAATAGGGGTGAAACCAAAATAAAAGTGAAACCAAAAGTGGTACCGTTAAAAGGGAAAATTGTATTATAATTATAATAAGATTTCAATTTATTATTTTCTTTAGAAAATAACATAGAATTATAAGGGAATATGATTCTAGGGATGCCCATTTTATTGTTTTCTTTAGAAAATTTCATAGAATTATAAGGGAATATGATTCTAGGGATGTAACTATTTTTTTTATTTAAAGTTATAATAAAAGAATTATAATTATAATAGAATTTCTATTTTATTAAAAAACATCATAGAATTATAGTAGAAATAAAATTATAGGGGTGAAACCAAAAATGGTACCGTTAAAAAGGATATTTTGTTTATTAATAAAGGTTATCGATTGTTTGACAAATAATCTATCTTGACGGATTTAAATATCAAGGCATCCACCTTCTAGCTTACCCTAATTAATTACGATACTAATATTTTCAAATTGGATTCACCCTCTACTCTTTGATTGATTTTAGGACATTATATGTTGAACATATGATATCATTCTCGTAAACCCGCTTTCCTAACATTTCAGAGCAAGTTTCAGGTATGGTGGATCCAAAAAAAGGGATGAGATCCCCGTTTAGTATTGAAAATCGGTGAGTCGAACGTTAAGACCAAAAAGGTACAAACAACCTAATGATCCACTATTTGACCCATATATAATATGTGTATGTTTGGGGTATTTAAAATGAGTAGCTTATGACTTATAAGCACTTATGTCATTAATACCTTATATATAATAAGCATAAGGGGATGTTATCCAAATTTTTGGTCGTCGTCACTGTACTACCAAAATGTTGAGTATTGAATACAGTAAAGAATACAGAGGGAGGGGGTGAATGGATTCTTGAATTTTTCTTTTTCTTGAGTCTATGTAGCAAATAAGTGTTGTGTGTGCAAGGATGTAGGTGCGGATAAAGAATAACACAAAACGCAATATCACTTTAATCTAATGTATTATTAGATAAAGGTTGCTACAATCTGTGAATACAAATGATAGTATTCTCAGCTTCGTTTTTCTCAAAGAGATATAGCTTACATTGTATGAAAAACTTGACTCACAAAAGTTAATAACTAAGGAAGTGAGGCTGTATCCTTATAGAACATGGATACAACCTACTTACTACAAACAAGGTAGTTAAATAAATTACTTTCTAATCTGTCTATCCTTTTTGAGTAAGTGTCCAAACGGTTACAGATTTGACTTTGCAAAGCCTGTTCAGATCCACTTCTTTGGCCCTTTGTCTCTTCTATATCTCTCCAAGCTTCCTTGTAGACTTTCCAGAGCATGTTACAGATTGTGGTCCATAAAGTGCATTGGCTTGTTGCAGGTTTCAGACTTGTACAATTTCTTCAGTATTTTGTCTCCAAGAATGTATTCGAGAAGTGACTAAGTAAGTGATTTGAGAACTAGAATTGACTTGATCGATAACTCTGAATTCTCGAACACTGTTATATTGACATATCGAATCACTTCTTGAATAGCTCTTTTCTCTGGGAATCCTTGAGTTATCAAATAGAGCATTGTGACTTGTCGAATCCCTGAGATCTCGAATAGCTTTCTGAGTCCTTGAGATATCGAATGGAACTTTGACTTGTTGACTCTTTGAGAACTCGAATACCACTTTGACTTGTTAACTTCTTGAGTTCTCGAATAGAGTAGTAGACATATCAAATCTCTGAGATATCGAATGAGATATCGAACAGTGTATTCAGAGATATCGAATAGTGTCTTGAGATATCGAATCCCTGACTTCTCGAATGCTAGACTTCTCGAATAGACAAAAATACTTGAGATATCGAATCCCTGACTTCTCGAATGCTAGACTTCTCGAATAGACAAAAATACTTCTCGAATTGGTACTTAGGCAAATTCTTCATTTCTTCAAATCCCAACTGTGATTATTTGACAGTCTTTATCTTCTTGCTTGAGGCATGAACCTTGGAACTTCTTTTAAGCATTATTCTTGACTATATAAGTATAGTTACACAATTAGGATTTGGTGCCTATTACAAGTACAGAACAAATAGAAACTCTACAACTAGAGGTTCCCTCAGTTAAGAGGTCATGTAAGTAATACAAAGCATTACAGACAATTAGGCTTGTTATTTGATGTAAACATGCATGCCTCTATGACTAACAATCTCCCCCAAATTGTGAGTAAGACCCTTAGTCACAATTTCATGTCTGATAACAAGCCTAACATACATAAAGATAAAACTTTAAAAGTACAGGTATGTAGATTGATTGAAGAAAATACATAGAAGTATTCTTACAAGTTATGAGGAACTACTAGCCATATCCTTTTGGATTCATCTTTTAAGCTTTGGCTTGCAGATTCTCATTTTTCATCTTCTCTCTTCAGCTTCTTTAACTTTCTTCTTTGCATTTTCTTCCATGGCAAGAACAATGTCTTCCATTGCAGTGAGTTTTTCAATTAGAGGGGAGCCTGATAGATCCTTGAGTACTTCATTCAGTTGTTTCTCAGAATAGGAACTGATGTAGTCCATTCTAATCTTCACATTTCTACCATATTTCTTATATTCAATGATGTAAGGATTAAACTTGACTCTACACAGACCCATAGCCCTTAATTCATCATCCTTAGCTTCCATTGCAACAAACTCCTCCTCCCTTTTCTTTAGTAGCTCTTCACTGTTCTTTCTCATTTCTGCCTGGTGATCTCTCTTCATTTTGACAAAGTCAATTAGCTCCAGCTTCCACACCCTTTCCACTCTGTCTTCAGAATCCAACATTGCAATTATCCTTTCTATGTCATATAGCCTGCCCCAGTGCTGGCATGTTCCTTGTCTGAATTTCTTCTGTCTTCCATCAGTATATTTAATTTCAAGAAAATCATCAACAATGGCAACATGATAGATTCTTTGAGCCCATTGGAACTGCAGTTGGTCTTCATCATAGTTTTCATCCAAAGGTGGTAGGTTTAATCCTGGAATAATTGTCAGTGCCTTTGACTTGGGTAACTTCACCCTTCTTGTAGCATGCTTAAATTTAATCCTCTTTACATGGTTGCTTGTCTGAAATTTTTGACCTTTGTTGGTAGACCATAGTAGTATTCCATTAGCAATTTGCTTTCTGAAACATACACATGGTTTCTTGGCTTGAATTTCCTTCTCTTCTTGAGGTAGTAAAGCATTTGCAGAGGCCATGGAATTTGACTTTTGTAGGTCGCTGCTAACAGTATTCACCCTAGACTTAGAGTCTTGTGTTGTGGTGAGGTTACTGTCAGCAATGCCTAAGGCTTGCTGTTTTCCATTTTTCCTCTCATAGACTTTACTCTGGTCATCATCACCTTTCTTGTTCTTGTCATCCTTCCTCTTCTTCTCCTTATCTTCATCACCCTTATCTCTCATATGATGACCTCTTCTCCTATCACTCTTGTCATCATCTTTATCATCTTTATTCCTCCTATGCTGAGCCATTTTTGGAATTATACCAGTAGCAATAAATGATCTTAGGATGTGTAGTGCTTCCAACTCTTCAGCAGTTCTGACTCCACCCTTCTTTTGTAGCTGATCAGCAACATCAATGATGAGTCTGTGTTTTCGAGGGGTGAGATCACTAGGGATAACCAACTGGTTAACATCTTGAATTTTTGTACCAGACTGATAGAAGATGGTTCTTGGTTTGATGCATACTTCAGGAAGCCTAACTTGTTGACCATTTCTCAGTTCAGTGTACAGACTCTTGTTGTTCTCCCCTTTCTGCTCAATTAGTTCCAAGATGACATCAATCTCAGTGAATTTAAGGGCTTTCAAGGTGTCAATAGATAGGTGCCATATCTTGCCATTGGTCACCATCATGATTTCCTTGAGATAGATTTGATTTAGCTTCCTTGAAATTACTGTTAGATATTTAATTTGGTCTTTGAGGCTTCTTCTGTACAACAAAGTATCTCCTCCTACCTTTGCCTTTGAGACTTGTAGAAACTTCAAGAATGCAGCATCATGATAAGTCTCTGAATTTGCTACTTCTATCAGCTTGGCCTCAGTAATCACACTAGGTTCCACTGGGTCATCCTCATGTCTAGGGGTTTGAACTAGGTCACTTGGCATGGAACCTGCCACCACTGTAGTAGTGACAGTTTGCTTTTGGCCACTAGATGTAGTGATGTGCACAGGTGGTAGAGTGACCACTGGCAGAGAGGATGGAGGTTCATCAACCTTGGATTTGCCTTTGCCTAGCACATGAGTTAGAGATTTAGAACTTTGGTGACCACCCTCATTTATTTTTATACTCTTCTCCTTAGGTTTCTCCCCCTTTGTATTTGATTTCCTTGTCCTCTTCTCCCCCTTAGGCTTGTTGTCAGGCACAGAGGCTGTAGAAGTGACCTTTGCGTTTGAAGAGTCATCAGGTAGAGGGAGACCCATATGCTTCATCATAGTAGACAACATGGACTGTTGATGCAGAAGAACCTCAGCTGTGTTGGTGGCTTGAGTGCTCAATTGCTCAGTCAGAGTTGTAACTTTGTCTGTTAAGTGAGCATTAGATTCTTTGAGAGACACCACCTCCTTCTCAAGAGTATCCACTTTAGTGAATAGCTCATTTGCCTGAAACCAGACAAGGATTGATCTTGCAGTCTCTTCACTTCATACTTTGACAGTTCATGCACAGGAACTTCAGTCACTAGCCTGTCTCCATAAAGATTTTTGAACATTGTCCTCAGCATGGCATTGGATTCTGTAGTCTGATCAGATAAAGCTTGAAATTTATGCCCCAGACCTGTGACAGAATCTTTTAGAAGAGCCAAACCATTGTCCATCTTGGTGCATGTAGATTTGCATTCAAGAATGTCCTTGATTACAGTCTCCAATTTAGGGAATTTGGCCTCAAAAGTCCTCTTTATCTCATTCACCTCCTTGGTCGTGGCTTTACATACTTCATTAATTTTTGTTTTGAGACCCTTTCCAAGGTAGTGTGCAGCCTTGAGAATGCCCTTGTAGTTGTCATTCACTGCTTCATACACCTCACTAGGGGAGAAAGATTTGGCATTTGACCCTAGTGTAGTGATGTACTCTTCTCTAATGTACTGAAGGCCTTCTGAGAGATGAATGTCATATTTTCCTTGCAGCCAGGCATCTGTATTGCCATCTCTCTCAGAGTCATCTATTATTTTGGCCTTTTGCACCTCTACATCATCCCTATGGCATAGCAGAATGGCTTCATAGTTTGGATTAGGCATGTTGGAGGTGACTAAGTGTTGAGCTATCTTGACAAACTCAGGAATCTGATCCACAACTAAGCTTTGAAGTGCTTCAACCGTCAATTGTGGTGGAACAGACCCTGATCCTGAAGCACTGTCATGTTGCACAGGCTTCAGCCATTGTGACATAAAGTCAGAGCTAGAGCTAGGCAAGCTAGACTCCTCAGTTACAGATGCAACTTCTGTAACCGGATGGATTGACTCGACTACTGGTGTCTCCACAGAAGTGGGATGAGTTACACCAGCAGTTGACATAGGCACAAAGTCTCTAGTGAAAACTAGTGGAACCTCTGTGTTTGTGATGGTGTCATTAGGATATGTCCCAGCATGCATTCCCTCACCATCTAAATGTGGGTCCTGGATGGTGAGCAAGGTGTCATGCACCAAGTCACTTGAATCCAATGGCTCATCAAGAGAAAAGAATTCTTAATGATTAATGCCGTGCTCCTCAATTGCTTGAGTTGCAAGCTGCAAAGAAATTTGAGTGGTAGATTCTGGAAGAGAAGTGTTTTGTAGATTAGAGTTTGGCAACTCCCCCTGAGAGATAGAGGGAGTTTCAATTGAGATGTGCTCTCCACTCAGTGGTGTGCCAGCCTTATCACTCCCATGTGCTGACTCTGTACAAATAGGTGCATTGGGGAGGATGCTTGCTTCTATAGATGCACCCTGTTGAGAGGATACATCTAGTGAGCTGTGTGCCCCTGATTTTACAACTTCAGCCATTTGTGTGACTGAAGAGGTGGTCTTAGATTTCTTCCTCTTTGGCCTCTGTAAGGGTGACTCAGGTTCCTCACCACCTATACCTAATTCCACAGCCAATGCTGCTTCAGATAGTATGTTCAAGGGTGCAGACATTACCTCATTTCTCTTCTTTTTACTAACATCACCCTTTTGAGAGGATGATGCAGTTGGCTCATTGTGTGGTAGAGTGTAAGAACCCAGATTTTTGGGTAGAATTAAAACTTTTATTATATATTGATGTAAGAGTGAACAGTGGTTACAACTACAATGTAATACTGGCTTTAATGAAAGGATATATATTCCAAGGTTATATGGCCTGAAGGATGCTATTGGGTGATAACTTAGATTAGAATAATCTATCTCCTAGAAAGTTAAGATAAGATTCCCTAGAGAGAAATAGATACCCTCATGTCATCCAAATCAATTTCTATAATAAGCCCAGCGGTTCCGTAAAAAGGTTAAGGAACACTCGAGGGTGAACCAGGTTCATTTTCCTAATTATAGGAATTAAATAAAAATAAGTGATGAATAGTGATTTTGGTGGAATTTGGAATATTATTATAATAATGTTATACCCGGTATTCGGAACGGATTTCTGAGTTCGTATTAGTGATCCAGGAGGAAAATAAGTGTATGTAAAAGCTGTCGGATTCAGAAAAAGAGCACTTTTATTTTCTCCGAGATTTCCCTAGACACTGCAAGACTTAAGGATTTATAAAAGGGAATTAAGGAATTTAAATTCGAGAAGTATTAAGAAAGATGAAGAATAGTATTAGAATTATTAAGAAGGTTTTCGGTAAAACCCTAACTAGAAACGAATGAGTTATTCCCTCGAACGATCAACGAATTAAGCAATAAACGGACAAAGAAACAAGCAGAGGGATCAAGAGTCTTGTGCAAGCTACTAGGAAATATCTAGTAACCAAACTAGAATCAAGGAACTAGCATCTTAGAGAATGCAACTAAGTACTTAGCAAGCAACTACCTAGTTAAGCTCTAAACCACCACATTTTCAACACATGTCTTGCCATTTCCTCATCCAACACCTCACTACTTTAATAAAGTAGCTTTATACAAGATATTATGTTGTAAGTGGATGAGATTAAATCAAAGAAATCAAAAGAAACCAAGCAAAGAACACAAAACTCTCCCAAGAAGCACCATTCGGTTTTTCCATTAATTCAAGATCCAAAATCCAACTTCCAACCATCATTTGATCTCCAAATTTTTATGGTGAGTCCTATATTTCATAAAACTGATCTCCTAGAAATCTTAGCTTCAATCTCCATGTTTTCCATTTTCAAATAAATCATCAAAGTCTAGGGTGAATAGTGATTTCAAGAACTAACTTTGATTTTCTTTATTTGTTTGGATGATCTAAGCTTGGTTAAGGGTATACAAGAGTTATGCAAGGTTTATTAATGCTTAAACCAACTCCAAGGAAGGTATATTCCTCATGAACCCCTAGTTTGACTTTGAGTTTTAATGATGTTCTTGATAGTTTTGAATTAGTATGATTATGGTGATGATTAAAGCATGATTATGTAGTTAGTTTTGTTGATTAAGAGATTCAATGATTATGATGGTTAAGTAAGATGTTCTTGGACATTTTGGGATGAGAAATCATGTGAATAAGTTGTATGGATGCCCGGTGTGGCTTGGTTTTAGAGTTACGATTAGTAGAACGTTCGATTTATAGCCGTCATAATGCCCGATTTTCATTAACACTAAGAACCCGAACTGGACAGTAGCCATAACTCTCTGTTCTTGGCAAGATAATGAACCCTACTGCTAGAGTTTTGAACATAGATCATTTTGGCGAAAGAATCGAAGCATTTCAATTTACGGTTTAGGAGTTATGATTAAATTCGTAAAAGTGGTTTGAAACCGTAAACGAAAGTTCGTAATTGAAATTGATTCCCTTAAATGTCATTTAATCAGTGGCGAATCTTATTAATTAAATATTAGAGGTAAAAAGGAAGGTGTGGGAGAAAACCACATGTCGAATGGATCGTTTTCCGATTTTATAAAAATGTTTGAATCAAGGTTAAACGCGAACGAACCCCTTAAAGGTATGACTTTGGTTATAACTTAGAAAACGGGCGATATCACTCGAGGTATAATCTTGATTCGTAAACGACCAACCTTAGAACTTATACGACTTAAGTATATACCAAGTATAAGCATGATGACATGTCTTGATAACGAACGAATGTCGGATCGTATCGGTGATAAAAAGAGTTACACTAAAAGAGACGTAACGAGATAACTCGAAAACATGTTTCGATTTAAGTGGAGTTTATACTTAGCCTTTTAATAAGCGTTAAGTGGTTAATCTTAAATATTCTGATTGTTTATAGATTGTCGAGCTGACCCGGGACACATTACCCCTACCCGCACTCGATTCTCAGGCAAGTTTCCAATACCTTGGAACTGTTGTTGTGATAATATATATATGATGATTGTTGTATACATATGCCATAGCATGCATGTCTACTTTCAAGTATATTGGAATACTTGTTCCCTGAATTATTATTCGCTTATAGACTAGATATGGATTATCAGATATAAGCATGATTGTTTTGGTAGGACCCTTAGTGAAGGGCATATGATATGTATTCTTTAAATATAGACCGGGAGTCGGTATTTTGAGATATAGATGTAGTTGTGGAAACCCGGAGGGATTCCAGCGACAGATTAGTATTCCTTTTGAGGAATGTTATTATTAAACATTATTTACATTTCCATAAAAGTATCAAATACTTGGAAATCTTTCGAGAAATGTTAGTTGAGTATTATCTCAGTCGAGAAATATTAAATGAATATTATTTTTGAATATTCATTAGATTTGATTATTAATGAATAATTACTTTGATATTCATTGGAATTTTATTCATTAAATGAATATCACTTTCGGATATTCATTTAAGTTTTATGTAATTGATAAATATTATTTCAAAAGTATTCTTTGGAAGTTCTAATTACTCAAGGAATATTATTTCGAATATTAAGGTTTCGATTACTAAATGAATATCATTTGGATATTTTTTCTAGAATATTATTTGTTTAATGAATATCAATTGAATATTCGTTTGGAATTTATTTATTAAATGAATATTATTTTGAATATTCATTTAAGATATTATGTATTTGATGAATATTATTTTGAATATTCATTTAAGATATTATGTACTTGATGAATATTATGTTAAAATATTCATTTGAAGTTCTATTTACTTAAGGAATATTGCTTCGAATATTCCTTTAAAGTTTTGATTACTAAGAATATTATTTGGGTATTCATTTAGAATATTATTTATTAAATGAATATTATTTTCAAATATTCATTTAAGGTTTGATTTATTTAGTGAATATTATTTTAAATATTTACTTGAGTTTTATTTAATTAATGAATATTATATTGAATATTCATTTAAAGAAGAGAATTATTTAGTAAACGATTCTATATATTTATTTGAGGATTACTTACGAGAAATATTATGATTTAATCATATCCCTTATTTATTATTGATAAAATAAATATTCTTGGAATATTTATTTAAATTCTTTTAAGTTCTTTCTATAATAATTCATATTACTCAAAGATTATCTTTCACCTTCAGATATGGTGTAAAATATTTCGGAATATCTTATGACTATTTATATCAAGGGGAGGTTCCTAAACTTTAATTTCATTTAAATCTATCTTAAAGAAGATTTAAATACTCGCTCAACTTCCGAACGTATATAAGGGGACCTCACTTGAGCGATGTTATTTATTGGACTGCCCGGTCCTATACTTGCTAAAACTATCTTGTCACTCACATCTTGATTCTTTCAAGCATCGATATGAGTCTTTTGGTTACCTCCTCAACGCTCGAGGGGTATGATTGATGTAACAAGTTTATATCCATTAACAAGCATCAGCTTGGGAAATATTGGTGAATTTTCCTTTCCAATTAGATACGACTACTTTGTGGAGTCCTATCAACAAGTGTTACACTTGGGGAAAAGGGGAACGAACTTTACGTTTCAGAGTCATGGATGATATTCGAACTAGGAGACGCGTAAGTGGCCGAGTGGCGCCGGTCCAGCAATAGCCCAACCGTTGGCTGAGGAGTTCCAGAGGGCGGTAGATAAGTAATTCCGTCGGAGCTACCTTCTACATGTAGAGAACGACTGATGAGATGCATGACATACGACTGATCATCGTAAACGTCAGGGCATCTGGCGCGGCAATGCTCCCGTATTAGTTCATCTTCTAAAAGTGAGAAATTTCTGCAACACTGTTGGTGTTGGCAAGGTGAAAAAGTGTTGAAACCGGAATTGCAATATTTTTCCTGCAAGTTCCTCTTTTATGATAATTGAGAATATCTTGCTTAGCAGATATTTATTCAAAACAAATATATTTTTGAGTTACCTTGTAACTTCATCTCATACCTTATATTGGTACTACATCGTTAATGCATGGCATATGGTTTCAAAGATATTTTGGACTATTATATATTATCACTGTTCAATTATATTTCTGGTCGGCTATTGCTCACCCTTGCTTTATTTATTTATATCACAACAACAGCTAGATCAGATGGTCGCGCAAGGCGCACACAGCGTAAGCAGGTGTCAACCGTCAGAGGTTTACCGCTAAGGTCTTGGCTACCTTTGTTGAGGATGCAACTACTGGTAGACTAGTTGTTAGCAATTGAGCCTCAAATGTATTTATATTATGGTATCTATTAATGGATGACAAAGAGTATGTAATTGTACAATTGTAATTCTTTGGGTTGTAAGAACTCAAACTTGTGATTAATAATATCGTTGGCTACTCTGATTTTATCTCTGGGACTATAACGGGTGTGTTTTATGTTGTTGTTTTGGGTCACAAGGTTGTAATTTAAATTATGTTGGTTTTGTGGTTGGATATTGAGACCGTAACGACCAGATCCCTGACCCTGGATCTGGGGGTGTTACATAGAGTGTTTGGTTGAGAGGGTTGGTTAGCAGGCCCTGGGTTAGCATTTTGTTCTACTTGCTTGGGTTGTGCTAACTGTGACTTTGAGTCAAACGTTGGCATGTTGTGGGGGTAAGTCCTAAACAAACTCTATATATGGGGAGTTGTGTTAAGTCTTACATCCACATCATTCCTAGTCTCCAAATTACCAAAAATGAGTTTGGTCATGGATTTAGGATAGCCTATTCTATTTCTATCTATCCCAGGCAATTCAATCAATTGAGCATTTTTAAAATTATGAATAGATTGAATAAAGCGAGGGAAGAAAATGTCAGTACCTCTCTTGGTTGTGTTCTTACCAAGTCTCCCATACAGCTCTTGTAGGATGATTTGACCAACATCTATCTTCCTTCCATAGGCCAGTGCATAGCCAATTTGTTGCGCATGTGCACTGATTTGATCAAAGCTTGATTTCCTGGTAGTGAAGACTTGAAGAAGAGTTGCAAACACATAGCTCCACTCCTTTCTCAGATTCTTCCTGTTTAACTTTCCAAGATTGATCCCATCTGAGTAGTTGATGAACTCAAAGAATTCTTCTAACTCTGCATTCGTGGCCAGTATGTCATATGACTCTTGTTGTAGGCCCAGTGCTTGATTCATGTCTGCAGTGGTGATATTGATTTCCTGGTCCTGAATCTTACAATAGATTATGTATGAAGTTATTGCGCTTTCCAGGGCTACAACTTCCACAATAGCAGTTCCCCAAAACTGTTCCAGAATGTCTAGATACAGAGTTGGGTTGGCAGAGAGTGCATCCTTGATGTATGATTCAGACATCCACTTTACAAAGCACTTGAAGTTCGCATTGGGTGCTTCAACATCACTGGTTAAGGCGATAAAGTTGGTGTTGAACTTCACGGTTGCCATTGGCACAGAGAGAAGAGAAAGTAAAGGGTGAAGAAGAAATTTAGCTTTTGGCAGTTAGGGTTTTCAGAGGTTTTGGGAGTTTAGATGCTTGAGAAATCGAATGAAATGAATCGAATAGCTGTAGAGTTGTATAAGTATGAAGTACTTGAATTGTCGATTAGATATATGTTTTGTATCAACAAGTCAGGCATTCGAGAAGTAGAAAACAACTATTTAAGAAGTCAAGAAGGGCTTAATCGATAACTCAAGCAGATTGTAACTCACAGCTGGCAGTTATCTAACTTAGAAATAATTCTAAGTTGGGTAGTTAGGTAAAATATGTTTTTATGAGTAATTCTGAATTTTGAATAAAAATCCAAAATCGGTTAAAATTCAGCGAGAAATCAGCCTTTTCAAATGATTCGAGAACTCAAACAAGCTATTCGAGATCTCTATCAATAGAGAACTGAAATACCTTATTCGAGAACTCACTAATGTCTCTGTTCGAGTTCTCTAAAAGACACTATTCGAGAACTCAAGAGTGTCATGAATAGGCTTGTTAGAGAAGTCGACCACTAACACTAAAATGAACCATTTGAGAAGTCTGACTTATCGAACTATTCTTTTACTCATAGAAACTCAATTTTCACTATCTTTTTAAAATTTACCAGCCATATTCATTGAAGAATATCCTAGCAAATTAAACAGTGATTTTCTCAAAATTTCATAGAAATTTCAAGTTAACAAAAATATGATTTTCCAACATATGCAACAGATTTGAAATATTTGTAAATCATATTTCAGCCAACACTTACTCCAAAAATATTGAGAATTTAGATAAAGTAAGTGTTTACTGCTGCAACAATCTAGATGATGTATTCACTTAGCCAGAATCTGAAGAATTCAACATTCCAATCTTACTAACCAACCTTGTGAAGGTGGCTTCATCTAATGGCTTAGTGAATATATCAGCTAGTTGTTTATCTGTAGAGACATAATGCAACTCAATGGCTCCATTAGTTGCATGTTCTCTAATGAAATGATATCTGATGTCAATGTGCTTTGTCCTAGAATGATTGACAGGATTGGCAACTATAGAGATTGCACTTGTGTTGTCACACATGATTGGAATTCTTTCCAACACAAGTCCATAATCTCTAAGTTTATTTCTAATCCAAAGCACTTGAGCACAGCAACTTCCAGCAGCTATGTACTCAGCCTCAGCTGTAGAAGTTGACACAGATTGTTGTTTCTTGCTATACCAAGAGACTAACCTTTGTCCAAGAAACTAGCAGCTCCATGAGGTGCTTTTCTTATCAACTCTGCATCCAGCATAGTCAGCATCAGAATAACCAACCAGGTTGAACCCTGTGTCCTTAGGATACCATAAACCCAAGTTTGGAGTGCCTTTAGATATCTAAAGATCCTTTTTATAGCAATAAAATGTGATTCTTTTGGATTTGATTGAAACCTTGCACATAAACATGTAGCGAACATGATGTCTAGCCTACTTGCAGTGAGGTAGAGTAGAGAACCAACCATGCCTCTATAGACTGAGACATCTAATTTCTTGCCTTTAGCATCTTCATCCAATTTAGTGGCAGTGGCCATGGGTGTCTTTGCAGGTGAGCAATCTTCTAAGTCAAACTTCTTCAATAAATCCTTGATGTACCATCCCTCCTTTGACTTACTTGCAACCCAAGAAAGAATGTCAACTCTCCCATCATACTTGTTGAGTATTGAATACGGTAAAAGAATACAGAGGGGGGGGGTGAATGGATTCTTGAACTTTTCTTGGATTGAGTCTGTGTAGCAGATAAGTGCCTGTGTGTGCAGAAATTAAGGTGCGGATAAGTAAACAACACAAGACACAATATCACTTTAATCTAATGTATATTAGATAAAGGTTGCTACAATCTGTGAATACGAATAGTAGTATTCTCAGCTTCGTTTTTCTCAGAGAGATATAGCTTACAGTGTATGAAAAACTAGACTCACAAAAGTTGCTAAGTTATGAAGTGAGGCTATGTCCTTATAGAACATGGATACAGCCCACTTACTGCAAATAAGGTAGCTAAACAAATTACTTTCTAGTCTGTCTATCCTTTTTGAGTAAGTGTCCAAACGGTTACAGATTTGACTTTGCAAAGCCTGTTTAGATCCACTTCTTTAGCTCCTTGTCTCTTCTATATCTCTCCAAGCTTCCTTGTAGGCTTTCCAGAGCACGTTACAGGTTGTGGTCCATAAAGTGCATTGGCTTGTTGCAGGTTTCTGACTTGTACAATTTCTTCAGTATTTTGTCTCCAAGAATGTATTCGAGAAGTGACTAAGTAAGTGATTCGAGAACTAGAATTGACTTGATCGATAACTCTGAGTTCTCGAATACTGTTATAGTGACATATCGAACCACTTCTCGAATAGCTCTTTTCCATCAGGATTCCTTGAGTTGTCGAATAGAGCATTTGACTTATCGAATCCTTGAGTTGTCGAATAGCTTTCTGAGTCTTTGAGATATCGAATGGAACTTTGACTTGTTGACTCTTTGAGAACTCGAATACCATCTTGACTTGTTGACTTCTTGAGATCTCGAATAGAGTAGTAGACATATCGAATCCCTGAGATATCGAATGAGATATCGAACAGTGTATTCAGAGATATCGAATAGTGTCTTGAGATATCGAATCTCTGACTTCTCGAATGCTGGACTTCTCGAATAGACAAATATACTTCTCGAATTGGTACTTAGGCAAATTCTTCATTTCTTCAAATCCCAACTGTGATTATTTGGCAGTCTTTAACTCCTTGCTTGAGGCATGAACCATGGAACTTCTTTCAAGCATTATTCTAGACTCTTATTTGTACAGTTACACAACTAGGATTTGATGCCTATTACAAGTACAATACAAACAGAAACTCTACAACTAGAGGTTCCCTCAGTTAAGAGGTCATGTAAGTAATGCAAAGCATTACAAACAATTAGGCTTGTTATTAGATGTGTACAGGCATGCCTCTGTAACTAACAATCTCCCCCAAATTGTGAGTGAGACCCTTAGTCACAATTTCATGTCTGATAACAAGCCTAACATACATTAAAGATAAAACTTTTAAAAGTACAGGTATGTATTTTGACTGAACACATAAATGAAATTACAAGATAAATACTCTTACAGTATGATGAGGTACTAGCCATTTTCTTTTGATTGCATCTCCATTGCTTTGGCTTGTAGATCATCATATGCTTTCTGTTTCCTTTCTTTCTCCTTTCTTGCAATCTCATCTACTGCTCTCATGATTTCTGTCATAGCATCCAATTCTTCAATCATAATAGAGTTTTTGAAATCTTCAAGCACTGGCTTCAGAATGTTGGCAGGATAGTGACTGAGTAGGTTCATTCTTATATTGACATTGTCTCCATTTCTCCTCCTATACTTCACCACATAGGGATCAAACTGAACTCTACACAATCCCTTTGCCCTTAGCTTTTCTGCTTCAATCTCCAGTCTATCAATTTCTTTCTCCCTTTCTAACCATTTCTCATAGCAGCCCTTTCTTATCTTCTCAGCATAATCTTTCTTCATTTTCACAAAGTCAATCAATTCCAGCTTCCATACTTTCTCCACCTTGTCCTTAGAATCCAGCAATGCAATGATTCTTTCTATCTCATACAATTTACCCCAATGTTGACAACCCCCTTGTTTGAATTTCATTTCTTTCCCATCAGTGTACTTGATTACAAGGTGATCATCCACAATTGCAGCATAGCATATCTTTTGAGCTCTTAGAAATAGCAGTTGCTCTTCATCAAAGTCTTCATCAAGTGGCTGGAGCTTTAATCCTGGAATGATTGTTAGGGCTCTAGATTTGGATAGCTTCACTCTCCTTGCAGCATGTTTAAATTTTATCCTCTTGACATGGTTGCTTGGCAGAAATCTCTGACCTTGGTTGGTAGACCATAGTAGTATTCCATTAGCAGATTGCTTTCTGAAACATACACATGGTTTCTTGACTTGAATCTTCTTCTTTTCTTGAGATGGTAAGACAGTTGCAGAAGCCATAGATGTAGATTTTGCTAGGTCACTACTAACAGTATTCACCCTAGACTTAGAGTCTTGTGTTGTGGTGAGATTACTGCTAGCATTGCCTAAGGCTTGCTGTCTTCCACTCTTTCTCACATATGTTTTACCTTGGTCATCATCATCCTTTTTATCCTTGTCTCCCTTTTTCTTCTTATCTTCATCACCCTTATCTCTCCTGTGATGTCTTCTCCTCCCATCACCTTTGTCTTCAGAATCATCATCCTTATTTCTCCTAGGTTGAGCCATCTCTGGAATTTCACCAGTTGCAATATAGGTTCTGAGGATATGCAGTGCCTCAATTTCTTCAGCATTTCTGGCTCCAACCTTCTTCTGTAATTGATCAATGATAGCAATGATCAGTCTGTGATTTCTGGAGGTGAGATCATGAGGAATGACCAATTGCTTGATATCTTCAATTCTGGTACCAGACTGATAAATAATTGTCCATGGCTTCTTGATCACTTCTGGTAGCCTTGTAGGTTGACCATTCCTCAAATCATCAAACAGACTCTTGCTGTTCTCATTTTTCTTCTCAATGATCTCAAGTATGGCATCTATCTCTGAGTGCTTTAGGTCTTGTAGAGTCTGGTATGTTAGATGCCATATCTTTAGTTTGGAAACCATCACTATCTCCTTGACCCATATATTGTTGACTTTCTTGGGGATGACAGTGATGTAGTCTATCTGCTTCTTCACCTCCCTCAGATAAAACTGAGTGTCACCAACCTGTTCCCTTATGGCTTTCAGAAACTCCAAGAAGGCTTTTATCATGATAGTCATTGGAGTTAGCAACTTCTTGTAGCTTGGCCTCAGTAACAACTTTGACTTCTACAGGCTTGGCACTCTCAGATATAGAGATTGGAGGTTTGTCAGATGGCATACTCCCTGCAACCACTGTGGTAGTTATGGATTGCTTTTGTCCTCCAGGAGTAGTGATGTGCACAGTTGGTAAGGTGACAACTGGCAAGATAGATGGAGGCTCATCTACTTTGGCTTTTCCCTTGCCAGGCACATTTGCTAGAGACTTAGAAGCCCTTTGTTGACCACCCTCTTTGATTATTATGCCTTTCTCTCCCTTTCCCTTTGTCTCCCCCTTTGAATTTGAGTTCCTGGCCTTCTTCTCCCCCTTAGGCTTGTTGTCAGGCACAGAGGCTGTAGAAATGTCCTTTGGGAGTGAAGATTCATCAGGTAGAGAGAGACCCATATGCTTCATCATTGCAGCTAACATAGATTGTTGATGCAGAAGGACATCAGCTGTGGTGGATGCTTGAGTGTCCAACTGATCATTTAGCAAAGCAACCTTTTCTGTGAGATGAGCATTGGTCTTGGTGAGAGTAGCTACCTCCTGCTCAAGAGTGTTGACCTTAGTGAATAACTCATTGGCCTTGAAGCCAGATAAAGATTGGTCCTGAAGCCTCTTCACTTCATATTTAGACAATTCATGCACAGGGACATCAGTCACTAGTCTATCTCCATAAAGATTTTTGAACATTATCCTCAGCATGGCATTGGCATCTGTAGTCTGGTCAGATAGATTCTGAAATTTATGCCCCAGACCTGTGACAGCATCTTTTAGCACAGCCAGCCCATTGTCCACCTGAGTGCAGGTAGAGTTGCAGTGTTTGATGTCCTTGAACACACTGTCCAATTGAGGAAATTTAGCATCAAAGGCCCTCTTGACTTCTGCTACTGAAGTGGCTGTCTTATCACATACCCTGTTGACTTCAGTTTTGACTCCCTTGCCAAGATAGTGTGCAGCCTTGAGGAAACCCTTGTAGGAGTCATTTACAGCTTCATACACTTCACCAGGTGACAGGGATTTTGCATTGGAGCCCAGTGAAGTGATGTATTCCTCCCTGAGATACTGAAGTGCTTCATCGAGAGTAATATCATATTTTCCTTGCAACCAGGCATCTATGTTGCCATCTCTCTCAGCATCATCAATGATCTTTGACTTCTGCACTTCCACATCATCCCTATGGCATAACAGAATAGCCTCATAGTCTGGATTGGGCATGTCTGCAGTGAGAAGGTGCTGAGCAATCTTTGTGAACTCAGGAATCTGATCCACAATTAAGCTTTGAAGTGCTTCAACCGTCAATTGTTGTGGAACAGACCCTGATCCTGAAGCACTGTCATGTTGCACAGGCTTCAGCCATGTTGACATGAAGTCAGAGCTAGAGCTAGGCAAGCTAGTCTCCTCAGTTACAGATGCAACTTCTGTAACCGGATGGATTGACTCTACTACTGGTGTCACCACAGAAGTGGGATGAATTACACCAGCAGTTGACACAGGCACAGAGTCTCTAGTAAAAACTAGGGGAACCTCTGTGTTTGTGATGGTGTCATTAGGATATGCCTCAGCATGCATTCCCTCACCATCTAAATGTGGGTTCTGAGTGGTGAACAAAGTGTCATGCACTAAGTCACTTGAAATTATTGGCTCATCAAGCAAAAAGGATTCTTGATGATCAATACCTTGCATCTCAGTTGCCTGAGTTGCAGGTTCCAAGGAAATTTCAGAGATAGATTCTGGAAGAGAAGTGTGTTTTAGAGTAGATTTTGGCAACTCCCCCTGAGAGATAGAGGGAGTTTCAAAAGTGATGTGCTCTCCACTCAGTGTTGTGCCAGCCTTATCACTCCCATGTGCTGACTCTATACAAGAAGATGCATTGGGGAGGATGCTTGATTCTATAGGTGCACCCTGTTGAGAGGATACACCTAGTGAGCTGTGTGCCCCTGATTTTACAACTTCAGCCATTTGTGTGACTGAAGAGGTGGTCTTAGTTTTCTTCTTCTTTGTTCTGTGTAAGGGTGACTCAGGTTCCTCACTTCCTAGACCTAATTCAATAGCTAATGCTGCTTCAGACAAGATATTTAAAGGTGCAGACATTACTTCCTTTCTCTTCTTTTTACTAACATCACCCTTTTGAGAGGATGATGCAGTTGGCTCAGTAAGAGGTAGAGTGTTTGGTTGAGAGGGTTGGTTAGCAGGCCCTGGGTTAGCATTTTGTTCTACTTGCTTGGGCTGTGCTAACTTAGATTTTGCATCAAATGTTGGCATGTTGTGGGGGTAAGTCCTAAACAAACTCTCCATATGGGGAGTTATGTTCAGTCTTACATCCACATCATTCCTAGTTTCCAAGTTACCAAAAATGAGTTTGGTCATGGACTTAGGATAGCCTATTTTATTTTTATCAATCCCAGGCAATTCAATCAATGAAGCATTTTTATAATTAAGTACAGATTGAATAAAGCGAGGGAAGAAAATATCAGTACCTCTCTTGGTTGTGTTCTTTCCAAGTCTCCCATATAATTCTTGAAGTATGATTTGGCCAACATCTATCTTCTTTCCATAGGCCAAAGCATATCCAATTTGCTGCACAGGTGCACTGATTTGGTCAAAGCTTGATTTCCTGGCAGTGAAGACTTGGAGAAGAGTTGCAAACACATAACTCCACTCCTTTCTCAGATTCTTTCTGTTTAGCTTTCCAAGGTTAATCCCATCTGAGTAGTTTATGAACTCAAAGAATTCCTCCAACTCTGCATTAGTGGCCAGTCTGTCAAATGACTCTTGTTGTAGGCCTAGTGCTTGGTTCATGTCTGCAGTAGTGATAGTGATTTCCTTATCTTGAACCTTGCAGTAGATGATATAGGAAGTGATTGCGTTTTCCAGGGCTACAACCTCCACAATAGCAGTACTCCAGAATTGTTCCAGAATATCGAGATACAGAGTTGGGTTGGCAGAGAGTGCATCCTTGATATATGACTCAGCCATCCATTTCACAAAGCACTTGAAATTTGCATTGGGTGCTTCAACATCACTAGTGAGAGCGATGAAGTTGGTGTTGAACTTTACTGTTGCCATTTGTGTAGAAGAGAGAAAAGAAATTGAAGGTTGAAGAAGAAATTTGGCTTTTCGTAGCTAGGGTTTCAGGGGTTTAGAGAGTGTAGATGCTTGAGAAATCGAATGAAATGAATCGAATAGATGTGAAATTGTATAAGTATGAAGTACTTGAATTGTCGATTAGCAGAAGGTTTTGTATCGACAAGTCAGGCATTCGAGAAGTAGAAAACAACTATTCGAGAAGTCAAGAATGGCTTAATCGATAACTCAAGCAGATAGAAACTCACAGCTGGCAGTTATCTAACTTAGAAATAATTCTAAATTAAATAAAATGTGTTTTTATGAGTGAATTAAATTTTTAGATAAAAATCCAAAATCGGTTAAAATTCAGCGAGAATTCAGCCTTTTCAAATGATTCGAGAACTCAAATATAGTGTTCGAGAACTCAATCATTCGAGAACTCAGTTACTATATTCGAGAAGTCTAGAATTCCTCTATTCGATATCTCAGAAAGACTCTATTCGAGAACTCAAGAGTACTCTAATGAGACTTATTAGAGATGTCGAATAGTGAATCATTCGAGAAGTCTGACTTATCGAACTATACCCATCACTCATAAAAATTTGATTTTCACTATCTTTTTAAAATCTACCAGACATATTCATTGAAAAATATTCTAGCAAATCAAATAGTGATTTTCTCAAAATTTCACAGAAATTTTAAGTTAATAAAAATATGATTTTCAACATATGCAACAGATTTGAAATATTTATAAATCATATTTCAGCCAACACTTACTCCAAAAATATTGAGAATTTAGATAAAGTAAGTGTTTACTGCTGCAACAATCTAGATGATGTATTCACTTAGCCAGAATCTGAAGAATTCAGCATTCCAATCTCACTTACCAACCTTGTGAAGGTGGCTTCATCTAATGGCTTAGTGAATATATCAGCTAGTTGTTTATCTGTAGAGACATAATGCAACTCAATGGTTCCATTAGTTGCATGTTCTCTTATGAAATGATATCTGATGTCAATGTGCTTTGTTCTAGAATGATTGACAGGATTGGCAACTATAGAGATTGCACTTGTGTTGTCACACATGATTGGAATTCTTTCCAACACAAGTCCATAATCTCTAAGTTGATTTCTAATCCAAAGCACTTGAGCACAGCAACTTCCAGCAGCTATGTATTCAGCCTCAGCTGTAGAAGTTGACACAGATTGTTGCTTCTTGCTATACCAAGAAACTAACCTTTGTCCAAGAAACTGGCAGCTTCCTGAGGTGCTTTTCCTATCCACTCTGCATCCAGCATAATCAGCATCAGAATAACCAACCAGATTGAACCCTGTGTCCTTAGGATACCATAATCCCAAGTTAGGAGTGCCCTTCAGATATCTAAAGATCCTTTTTATTGCAATCAAATGTGATTCCTTTGGATTTGATTGAAACCTTGCACACAAGCATGTAGCAAACATGATGTCTGGCCTACTTGCAGTGAGGTAGAGTAGAGAACCAACCATGCCTCTGTAGACTGAGATATCTACTCTCTTGCCTTTAGCATCTTCATCCAATTTAGTGGCAGTGGCCATGGGTGTCTTGGCAGGTGAACAATCTTCCAAGTCAAACTTCTTCAATAAATCCTTGATGTACTTGGTTTGACTGATAAAGATACCATCCTTCCTTTGACTGACTTGCAACCCTAGAAAGAATGTCAACTCTCCCATCATACTCATCTCATATCTGCTCTGCATGAGTTTAGAGAATTTCTCACACAGTTTCTCATTTGTAGAACCAAAAATGATATCATCCACATAGATTTGAACTAGGATCATATCATCACCATGCTTCTTGTAAAACAGTGTCTTGTCCAATGTGCCTCGAGTGAATTGATTTTCAAGAAGAAATTGTGATAGAGTATCATATCATGCTCTTGGAGCTTGCTTAAGTCCATACAGTGCCTTAAGCAATCTGTAGACAAATTCTGGGAAATGTGGATCCTCAAAGCCAGGTGGTTGTTGCACATAAACCTCTTCTTCCAACTCTCCATTTAGAAATGCACTCTTGACATCCATTTGATAAACTTTAAAGTTTGAATGAGCAGCAAATGCCAAGAATATTCTAATGGCTTCCAATCTAGCAACAGGGGCAAATGTCTCATCATAATCAATGCCTTCCTGTTGAGAGTATCCTTTTGCAACCAGCCTTGCTTTGTTTCTTATTATTACACCATCTTCATCCATCTTATTCTTCAGAACCCATTTTGTTCCAACAATGGTTCTATTCTTTGGTGCAGGCACAAGTTCCCATACTTTGTTCCTTTCAAATTGATTCAGCTCCTCTTGCATGGCAATAATCCAATCTGGATCCAACAATGCATCATCAAGTTTCTTAGGCTCAACTTGTGATAGAAAACATCCATAGAGGCACTCATTTTGAGTTGCTCTCCTAGTCCTTACTCCTGCATTAGGATCTCCAATGATTTGCTCTGCAGTGTGTGATCTATCCCATTTCCTTGAGTGTTCAGCCTGATTTCTCATCCTTGATGTTGCTTCATCATCCTCATCATGATCATCCTCATTTCCTCCCCCTGTGAAGTTGCCATTACTCACAGGTGTGTCTTGGATGCTTGTTTCTTCACTATTGATTGGCACAAATTCTTCTCTTGTATCATTATTCACTTGAGTTTGTTGAACTTGAGTTTCAACTCTAGTTTCAGTCTCTTCATCAGAATCATCTAGATTATCAAACTTCAATGGATCTTTGTCTTCATCATTGGCTTCTTCTAGTCCAGGTAGTTTGCTGTCATCAAATGTTACATCTGTGCTTTCCATAACTTTCTTTTGACTGATGACATAAACCTTGTATGCAATTCTTTCCATAGAATAGCCAAGAAAAATTCCTTCAAATGCTTTTGCATCAAACTTTCCAACATATTCAGAATTGTCCTTAAGTACAAAGCATTTGCTTCCAAAAGTATGAATATACTTCAGTGTAGGCTTCTTTCCAGTCATCAAGTTGTAAGGAGTCTTTCCAGTGTTTTTGTTGATGAAGGTTCTGTTCTGAATATAGCATGCAGTGCTCACAGCCTCAGCCCAAAAACATGTGGGCATTTTTGCATCAAGTAACATTGTTCTAGCAGCCTCAATTAGAGTTCTATTCTTTCTCTCAACAACTCCATTTTGTTGTGGAGTCCTTGGAGCTGAGAATTGCTGAGAAATGCCATTCTCTTTGCAGAATGCTTCAAGTGTGGCATTTCTGAACTCTGTTCCATTATCACTCCTCAATGCAATCACACTTGCATTGTTTGCCTTTGCTTCCTTGTCAACTTTCTTTATATGCTCAATGATTACTTGTGGAGCCTCATCTTTTGATGCCAGAAATTCTACCCATGTATACCTTGAAAAATCATCAACCATTACCAGGGCATACTTCTTTCTTCCAAGTGACATTATGTTAACAGGCCCAAACAAATCCATATGGATGAGTTGTAGTGGCTTGGTTACAGATGTCACTGTCTTTGACTTGTGGCTTGATCTCTTCATTTTTCCTTTTAGACAAGCCTCACACACTCCTTCTTGGCAGAATTCAAGTGTGGGCATGCCTCTCACTAACTCTCTTTTGACTAGAGAATTAATTGCCTTAAAGTTCAGGTGTGATAGTTTCTTGTGCCACAGCCAACAATCTTCATTTGATGCTTTTGAGTAAAAGCAACAAATTTTGTCCTTGTTTGCAGAGTCCATATTGGCTACAAACAGGCTTCCCTTCCTTACTCCAGATAGAGCAAAATCACCAGTCTTCTTGTGGGTGATCAAACATTCATCTTTGTCAAAATTCACTTTGAATCCTCTATCAGTAAACTGACCAACACTTAACAGATTATGCTTGAGCCCCTTGACTAGTGCTACATCTTCAATGATGACATTTCCAACTTTCAGCTTTGTAATAACCCTAACTTTAACAAAGCTACAGTGATCACATGAATAGTAAATTTCGAGGATTTAGAGAAAGGGTATATAAGTACTCCATAATGGAAACGGAAAAGGAATGAACAGAAACCATATTAGTGTTGTACATTGAAATTAAGTGACTCGAAATGACGATGGATTTCAGAAATTCCTAAATATGGATTTTTGAGGATTTTGATTTCGAATAAGCTTCTATTGGACATTAAGGAGCATGGAAACATTATAAGAATTATATATTGAGGAATTAGTGAATTTAGATTTAACCAAGGGATTATTAACTTAAGAGAATACCAATGGAATTTGGATTGTTAAATGATTTCAAAACCACTGAGATAATGAGGTACATTCGAAACGAACCACAATCAGACGAATATGGAGATTAAGCAACCAAGATTAGCGATATAACAAGGATACATACCACATTATTATCTACCAATGTGATTGGCATTTTACTTAGGAAAACAAGAAAAGAGGTTATTGGATTATCAAAGTGGTGTCATTAGTCATTAACTTGTTTTTAAGGGTAAATTAGTAACTTTGCAAGGTGTTAACCACAAAATATCTTCTAAAGCTTCCACAAGACACTAGAATTAGCAAGATTAAGATGAGATGAGATCAAAACAAAAGCAAAAACCTCTCCCCCATCCTCTTCTTCATCAATTCGAATTTCACTATTCACAAGAAAGAAAAAAATTTCAAAACCCTAGTTTCAAGCCATTAAAACTCAAGAGAAAATTCATGGAGCTTCTTGGAGATTAGAAAGAGTTACCCACCAAGTTTCATAGCCATCCAACATCATTTGCATAGGTAATAAAATTCTCAAAGTTGCTTGATGAATAGTGTGAATAGTAATTTTAAGAACTAACATTGATTTTTATGGTTTCTTTAGTGGATCCAAGTTAGTGTAAGGATTTTTAAGCATAACCCAAGGCTTACTAAGTGTCTTTAAAGCTTCAAGAAGGTATACCTACTCTTGCCCTTTTGTATTTATAGTAGATATTGAAGTGATTAGTAGTTAAGTGTTGTTAATGTTAAGTTTATGATGAATATGTGTTATGAATGGTTGGATTTGATATGAGATTTGTGTTGTGAACTTGGAACCATGGCTGGAATGTAGTCCACATGGTGTGGGGTTTGGATTGAGTGTGGAATGATGGTTTTGGAGTGGTGAAATTTTGGAAAGTACGAAAGTACAGCAGTTATAATGTCCGATTTTCGTTGAACCGGAAAACTGCCCTGTTTTTAGCAACTGTGCACACACGGTAGGTTACTGTCCAGCACACTAAGTGACCATGAAATGATAGAGCTTAGTTCATAGATCGTTTTGATATAAGGTGCGTTAAAATCTGATGAACGGTTTAGGAGAAAAGTCAGTTTTAGTGAAAGGTGTTCGAAAACCGAGAAACTGTAATTGTATCAACTTTGAGGCTATGATCAACCTACTTAGACATTTTTAAAAATTATGAAACTTTGGGATAGTGTAGTAGGGTGTTCAGAGGACCCTTGACAGTTGACCTTGTAGTAAAAGTCGAAATTTATATTTTCTGAGAATTTTTACAGTTAAGTGTGGTTATTAGGGGAAATGGTGAAAACCCCTGAAACTTCGATTGAGCTTATAAATAGTTAAGTCCTTGAACCATTGGGGTAATAATAATACGTTAAACATATGTTGAAGTGTAAAGGGTTTTGTTATACAAGAGGGTAGTGAGTAAGAGATGTGGTATGCTAATGACGGTCCTTTTGTGTTTATAGAAATTCCGGAGGAGGGACCAGTCATACTACCAGGATACAGAAACCAAGGCAAGATCTTTTCTATCCCTACTTGGAAATTATTTATCTTCAAAGAAACTTGATTTCATGAAATATATATATGTGATGCTATTGTTACTATATTGTTAAGAAATGGTTTTCCTCGATTATTGATGTAAAAAGGGAAGGTATATGAGTATGGTATGAATATGGATATGAGTATGAGATGGATATGAATATACATAGAGATGATTATGCATGAAGTGAACATGCCTTATGATTAAGGGAATATGAAAGAATGGTATCAGTTGTTATCCAGGGTTATATGGTTTATAATACTATATTAAAAAATATTCTTTTTGGTGTTAGTGGTATTATAAATATTATTTGATTATTAATTACTACTTTTTAAGTAGATGGAATATGTTATGGATATAAAAGCATATTTAAATTCTTGAATATAAAAGAGATGTCTGAATCATAATCAAAGTATTATGTTATGAATATATTTTATAGAAATAATGTGCGAGAATGAAAATGATATGAGTGAATGATAATTGATAATGGAAGTGATATACGGAAATGGAAATGTGAAATGGTGTTGATAAATTGAATAATGATCTTATAACAAGGGGGATTAGCAACAAATTTGCATAAGAGGCTATGTCAGGGCTGTGTGCGACATAGTCTAGTATTCATGATTCGGCACGAAGATGCCAAGGGAGGATGTTATGCAGGTGGCCTTCCTCCAGGAGGATGTTATGCAGGTGGCCTTCCTCCAGGGATGATGTTATGCAGGTGGCCTTCATTCCTTCTACTAGTAGTAAACAGAGAGCGGATACGGTCAGGCGACTGATCATCGTCCTACGTATCTGGCGCCAGTATATATCCCCAAAACTTGAAAGAAAGAATTGAAAATGGTTTTCAGATTTCTATAACTGAAAACAGAAAAGTGATATGAAACGATGAAATTATTGATATAGATGAAGAGAAACTGATTTTATATTAATTTATAAAATTACTGTACAGGAGGGAAATGAGAAGATGATAGTGAGAGATTTACTCAAGTATTTATATTATTTTAAAATATTACACTAAAAGGGTATATTGGTTGTTATAATATTTAAGAAGAGAAACTGATACTGTATTACCTTAGATTTCTTTCTTATAATAGTAAGTGGATGATGTATTATTAAATAAGAGTTTTATTCTTCCTTAAAGTTTATAAATTGGTTACTGCTTACATATGTATATACATGTATACTTGGTTACATTTTAAATTCTAGTTTTCAATATTATCTTGCTGAGCTATTATAGCTCACTCTTGCTACTTATCTATATACAGCTAGGTATGCCCATACTACGCAGAACGCCCCGCAAGAGGGTAAGGGAAAGGCGACCTTCTGAGAGCTCGTTAGCATCAATTCCCGAGGTAGATGACCATCGCAAGGGGTTTAGTGGGCTTATGTATATTAAGTGTGTAAGTTTGAAAGATTGTAATAAATTTGGTTGTTGAAATGCTTCTTGTAGAAGCATCACTCAACAATGTACTGAAGTATGATTCTGGGTTGTAATAACTTTTTAATTCTAAACTCTTATTATGGTGAATGTTGTTCTCTGAGCATATGACTGGTGTGTGTGTGTGTATTACGGTGGGGTCAATTGCATAAGTATTAATTATAAAAAAAAAAACCAAAGAGATATTGAATTTGAATGGAAGTTGGTTCGTGATGGCCCAAATTCATGACCCCGGATTTGGGGCTGTCACAGTTGGTATCAGAGCTAAGAGTCATAATGCTCAGGAACAAGAGTGATAATAATAAATATATCAGTAATAATAGAAATTGTGAACTCACATCGAGTTTGAGGGGGGTTTATCGAACGAAGCGTTTATTCTAAGTCGTAATTATAATTTTATAGATTATTGCTAATAAAGGTGTTAAGTTTATGTAGTGCACGAGATCGATATGAGAAAGGGAATACTTGATGTATCGGGAAGTATACGTTAGATAACCTCGTGAGTAATCCCAGGGTGATCTATCATTTCTTATTCAAAAAGGGGCCGGTATCTTTTCAAAACTTTCTGGTGCCTTTCGAATGTATTTCAAAATTTTATCCGATCTATCTTAGTCAAAATATTTCTCTAAAATTATTTTCGAAAAATGGTGTTTATCATCGTGATTTAAATTTCCCTTTATATTTCTTACTCCAACTAAGAGGAATAGCCCTATATGTATACACGGGGACAATCTGTCTGTGTGATAGAAAGTCGGAGGGGACGCCCTCACTTGTGTTACGTACAGGTTCTTCCATCATATTGATTTCCCAAAATATTCTTGTTTCAAATAAGAGTTATTTAAAACTCTTAATGTTATAAATTGTTGTGGGACCCTTGCTTATATCTGGGTTCGTTTAAATTTAAGGTCTCTTGAATTCTATCAATTATTTCGAATATCGAAGGTTTCAGTAATGGATGGGATAAGGGAAGCAATGTTTAGAGTATATATACGTGATTATACAAGGGAACTGGAGATTCAAAGGAAAGTTTCAATAAGAGATAATTAGAGCTAGAAGCGTTTCGCTATAAAAGAGGAAGGAATTTCGTGAGAAGAAAGGGGTATAATTGAGGATTAGTGAGATAAAAGAATAGGAGGAATTTTAAGGTATAATTGAGATTTACTATTGAAAGTAAGGTGTATTTTGAGGAAAAAGTCAGAATAAGGATAAACAAGGGAAGTGGGATAATTAATGAAGTTTATGTATTTTGCCTAATTTTATCGTATTTTGATATTAAATGTTGAGATTCAAGAATATTGATGTATATAAGGTGATTGACTTAAATGAAAAGGTTATTGTACTAAAGGTGATACGCTTATTTGCTAAAGTTGAGTTGAGAATATTATGGTATATAGATGAGTTAACTAGGGATATAATTGTGTATATGGGAATGATGTATGTTGTACCCTAAATTTGGGTGATTAATGAAGAATATTGTTATATACAGAACCATGCCGCCTAAGCGTAAAAATAGAACGAATGCAAGAGAAAATGAGAGAGATGAAGGAAGTCGAAATAGACAGAATGAAAATGCTCATAACGAATAAAATCAGATGGGGCGAGAAAGTAAGAAAAGGAGATGTGAGGGTCAGAAAGGAGGTTCAAGCGAAGGAAGTTACTTTAACAAGGTTGGTAAGGGACAAAAATCTCAGTTTGTGGGAAAGACAGGGAATAACAAGACTGTTAGTGAGACGGTGAATCAGGGTGGTAGATCCACAGGAACCTTTCAGTCTAATCAATCTCGAACACCATTTCCAGACTGTAACACGTGTGGTAGGAAGCATACGGGAGTGTGTAGGAGGTCGAAAGTAACTTGCTTTAAGTGCGGACAGAAAGGACACTATTATAATCAGTGCACATCAACTGACAAGATTGATATCAAGTGTTATCAATGTGGGAAACTAGGACACTTTGCTAGAGATTGCCGTTCCGGCGGGTCATCTGCGCCGGGACAAAGTATGACTGCTTCAAATAGACCTATTGCCAGGGTGTACAACATGACTTTAGGAGAGGCATTGAGAAAGCCGGATACAGATGCAGGTGAACATTTTTCTAGTAATTAAATTTTTAGTGTAAATGTTTGGTTAGGAATCAATGTGGTCAATGAATGGTATAGGTAGGTTGATAATCTAGATAAGGAAAATCAGTATCTGTTAGGGGTTAGAAATTCTATGAAAAGGAGAATAATAGTATTTTGGGGGTAAACCATAGACTTGTTCAGATACGAACAGGAAATATATATTATGGGGAATATTTTCTTACAATTGTTTCAAAGAATCTTATTCTAGTCGGATTTCTGGAAGATTTTACAGAGCCAAGATATAATAAGAGCGAAATATGTATATTTTATGTCATGATAGAAATCAACATAGGGATAAACCATAAGTGAGATACACTACCAGTCAGGAGAGGCCAATGTGGTGGCCAATACCCATAATTAAAAGAGGAATGTTGATGAATGACAAGCAAGTTTATGTTGGTGTAATTCTGCGCAAACAAGATAGAGATATTATGAAGGAAAAAGGATAGAGAAAGTGGTGTAGAAGTTATAAGGTGTAGATGAAAAGGTATCTATGAACATTTCTGACGTGATTCCGGGACGGAATCCTTTTAAGGGGGGAAGGATGTAATAACCCTAACTTTAACAAAGCTACAGTGATCACATGAATAGTAAATTTCGAGGATTTAGAGAAAGGGTATATAAGTACTCCATAATGGAAACGGAAAAGGAATGAACAGAAACCATATTAGTGTTGTACATTGAAATTAAGTGACTCGAAATGACGATGGATTTCAGAAATTCCTAAATATGGATTTTTGAGGATTTTGATTTCGAATAAGCTTCTATTGGACATTAAGGAGCATGGAAACATTATAAGAATTATATATTGAGGAATTAGTGAATTTAGATTTAACCAAGGGATTATTAACTTAAGAGAATACCAATGGAATTTGGATTGTTAAATGATTTCAAAACCACTGAGATAATGAGGTACATTCGAAACGAACCACAATCAGACGAATATGGAGATTAAGCAACCAAGATTAGCGATATAACAAGGATACATACCACATTATTATCTACCAATGTGATTGGCATTTTACTTAGGAAAACAAGAAAAGAGGTTATTGGATTATCAAAGTGGTGTCATTAGTCATTAACTTGTTTTTAAGGGTAAATTAGTAACTTTGCAAGGTGTTAACCACAAAATATCTTCTAAAGCTTCCACAAGACACTAGAATTAGCAAGATTAAGATGAGATGAGATCAAAACAAAAGCAAAAACCTCTCCCCCATCCTCTTCTTCATCAATTCGAATTTCACTATTCACAAGAAAGAAAAAAATTTCAAAACCCTAGTTTCAAGCCATTAAAACTCAAGAGAAAATTCATGGAGCTTCTTGGAGATTAGAAAGAGTTACCCACCAAGTTTTATAGCCATCCAACATCATTTGCATAGGTAATAAAATTCTCAAAGTTGCTTGATGAATAGTGTGAATAGTAATTTTAAGAACTAACATTGATTTTTATGGTTTCTTTAGTGGATCCAAGTTAGTGTAAGGATTTTTAAGCATAACCCAAGGCTTACTAAGTGTCTTTAAAGCTTCAAGAAGGTATACCTACTCTTGCCCTTTTGTATTTATAGTAGATATTGAAGTGATTAGTAGTTAAGTGTTGTTAATGTTAAGTTTATGATGAATATGTGTTATGAATGGTTGGATTTGATATGAGATTTGTGTTGTGAACTTGGAACCATGGCTGGAATGTAGTCCACATGGTGTGGGGTTTGGATTGAGTGTGGAATGATGGTTTTGGAGTGGTGAAATTTTGGAAAGTACGAAAGTACAGCAGTTATAATGTCCGATTTTCGTTGAACCGGAAAACTGCCCTGTTTTTAGCAACTGTGCACACACGGTAGGTTACTGTCCAGCACACTAAGTGACCATGAAATGATAGAGCTTAGTTCATAGATCGTTTTGATATAAGGTGCGTTAAAATCTGATGAACGGTTTAGGAGAAAAGTCAGTTTTAGTGAAAGGTGTTCGAAAACCGAGAAACTGTAATTGTATCAACTTTGAGGCTATGATCAACCTACTTAGACATTTTTAAAAATTATGAAACTTTGGGATAGTGTATTAGGGTGTTCAGAGGACCCTTGACAGTTGACCTTGTAGTAAAAGTCGAAATTTATATTTTCTGAGAATTTTTACAGTTAAGTGTGGTTATTAGGGGAAATGGTGAAAACCCCTGAAACTTCGATTGAGCTTATAAATAGTTAAGTCCTTGAACCATTGGGGTAATAATAATACGTTAAACATATGTTGAAGTGTAAAGGGTTTTGTTATACAAGAGGGTAGTGAGTAAGAGATGTGGTATGCTAATGACGGTCCTTTTGTGTTTATAGAAATTCCGGAGGAGGGACCAGTCATACTACCAGGATACAGAAACCAAGGCAAGATCTTTTCTATCCCTACTTGGAAATTATTTATCTTCAAAGAAACTTGATTTCATGAAATATATATATGTGATGCTATTGTTACTATATTGTTAAGAAATGGTTTTCCTCGATTATTGATGTAAAAAGGGAAGGTATATGAGTATGGTATGAATATGGATATGAGTATGAGATGGATATGAATATACATAGAGATGATTATGCATGAAGTGAACATGCCTTATGATTAAGGGAATATGAAAGAATGGTATCAGTTGTTATCCAGGGTTATATGGTTTATAATACTATATTAAAAAATATTCTTTTTGGTGTTAGTGGTATTATAAATATTATTTGATTATTAATTACTACTTTTTAAGTAGATGGAATATGTTATGGATATAAAAGCATATTTAAATTCTTGAATATAAAAGAGATGTCTGAATCATAATCAAAGTATTATGTTATGAATATATTTTATAGAAATAATGTGCGAGAATGAAAATGATATGAGTGAATGATAATTGATAATGGAAGTGATATACGGAAATGGAAATGTGAAATGGTGTTGATAAATTGAATAATGATCTTATAACAAGGGGGATTAGCAACAAATTTGCATAAGAGGCTATGTCAGGGCTGTGTGCGACATAGTCTAGTATTCATGATTCGGCACGAAGATGCCAAGGGAGGATGTTATGCAGGTGGCCTTCCTCCAGGAGGATGTTATGCAGGTGGCCTTCCTCCAGGGATGATGTTATGCAGGTGGCCTTCATTCCTTCTACTAGTAGTAAACAGAGAGCGGATACGGTCAGGCGACTGATCATCGTCCTACGTATCTGGCGCCAGTATATATCCCCAAAACTTGAAAGAAAGAATTGAAAATGGTTTTCAGATTTCTATAACTGAAAACAGAAAAGTGATATGAAACGATGAAATTATTGATATAGATGAAGAGAAACTGATTTTATATTAATTTATAAAATTACTGTACAGGAGGGAAATGAGAAGATGATAGTGAGAGATTTACTCAAGTATTTATATTATTTTAAAATATTACACTAAAAGGGTATATTGGTTGTTATAATATTTAAGAAGAGAAACTGATACTGTATTACCTTAGATTTCTTTCTTATAATAGTAAGTGGATGATGTATTATTAAATAAGAGTTTTATTCTTCCTTAAAGTTTATAAATTGGTTACTGCTTACATATGTATATACATGTATACTTGGTTACATTTTAAATTCTAGTTTTCAATATTATCTTGCTGAGCTATTATAGCTCACTCTTGCTACTTATCTATATACAGCTAGGTATGCCCATACTACGCAGAACGCCCCGCAAGAGGGTAAGGGAAAGGCGACCTTCTGAGAGCTCGTTAGCATCAATTCCCGAGGTAGATGACCATCGCAAGGGGTTTAGTGGGCTTATGTATATTAAGTGTGTAAGTTTGAAAGATTGTAATAAATTTGGTTGTTGAAATGCTTCTTGTAGAAGCATCACTCAACAATGTACTGAAGTATGATTCTGGGTTGTAATAACTTTTTAATTCTAAACTCTTATTATGGTGAATGTTGTTCTCTGAGCATATGACTGGTGTGTGTGTGTGTATTACGGTGGGGTCAATTGCATAAGTATTAATTATAAAAAAAAAAAACCCAAGAGATATTGAATTTGAATGGAAGTTGGTTCGTGATGGCCCAAATTCATGACCCCGGATTTGGGGCTGTCACAAGCTTGCCATATCCCAATGTGTTACCCATGCTGTCATCTCCAAAAGCAACCATTGGGCCAGCCTTTTCCTCATACTGTGATAGCAGGGCCATATCACCAGTCATATGATTTGAGCATCCACTGTCCAAAATCCACATGACCTTCTTCTCACTTTCTTTGCCCTGCAAACACAAAGGTATTACTTTTCCTTTGGTACCCAAACAAGTTTGGGTCTATGTGACTTAGAGACAGTTTTATCATAAACAACATGCTTGTTAACTTTCTTAGTGTCAGTCTTCTTGTCACTGTTGGAAGTCTTAGAACCTGAGGTTTCAGACTTAGGTGACAAAGGTACCTTCCTAGCTTTAGGAGGACTTGAAGACTTTGACCTTGTGTAGTGTGTGTGAGAATTGTGACTGATACAACCATCAATGAACTGTCTTCTTAAATTAAAACAACTAGTCATAACATTCATATTGCATGGCATACAGTCAAATTTATCACAGAAGGGTGCATCTCTATGTCTTAGAGGCACAGAACAATCATAGAAAGGTTTAGACACACTACCAACAGGTTTCTTGCATGCATGAGTTAGATGGTTGGTACTGAAACAGTTCTGACAAGTTTTCCTAGGGGCATTAGGCATATAAGCATAGTTGTTATCCTTGTTAATCCCTAACTTGCCATTTCTGTTCTGTTTCCTTTTAGTCACTTCCTTTTCTGATTCACTCTTCCCAGCTGAGACAAACTTAACAAACTTCTTAGGTCTTGGCCTATCAACTACTGGCTTCTTGGTCTTTGACTTGACACTCTCACCCTTAGAGGATGCTTGCTGTTCACTAGATTGTGCCTCATCCTCATCATTCAACATTTGCTTGATGAGTAAGGCATCCTCATCAATTTCAAATGTTGATTCGTTAAAAATTGGATTTTCAGTTTTTCTCAAAATGTGAGGCACTTTCTCATGAACAGCTATGTCCTCTTCAATGACAGCATAGCCTTTCCTTTGTTTGAGAGAGTCATAGTCAAGTCCAATAGCTGCTTTGGGTTTAGCTTCAATTTTCTCACAGTAGGATTGCACTAAACCAGATGATTTCTTGAAAGTTTTAAGTTTGAATTCATTCTCAGCTAATTCATCCCTAAGAGCCTTCTCTACTTGACTAGCACATAGAACCTTGTTCTCCAAATATTCAACTTCTTTCTTAAGGTTTTCTACTTGCATAGCAGTTAGCTCAAGTTCCTCATTCTTTTTGGTTAATACTTCATTTCTAGTAGACAGTTTAGCAATCTCCTCATTAGCAGCAGTCATACTAGTATGAATATTAAACATTTCAACAGATAATTGTTCAATCATGGATTTGTATTCAGAAACAGACATGTCTATAGTAGTGAGAGATGGTACCTGAGAATCAGATGAAGATGAGTCATCCTTGGAGTTGGCCATCAAGGCATAATTGCAGAATTCTTGTTCCTCTTCATCACTCTCAGAATCATCCCAACACTTCCCTTCAGCTATGTAGGCCTTACCATGTGTCTGCTTTTTCAAAAGGGCCTCATACTTAGCTTCTAGCTCAAGATAATCTCTATCCTTCTTTTTAGGCTTCTTGCATTCACTGGCAAAATGCCCTAGGTCATTGCATCTATAACACCTTACAGATGACCTATCCACATAACCGGTTTTGAACTTATTTCTGTTTGGTTTCACAGGTGCCTTGTTCTTGTTGGCTGAATGGTTTTGAGTTTTGGGTTTGAAGGGTTGATTTCTTTTAAATCTGATGTTTGGAAATTTTCTGGCCATGAAGGCATATGAAGTATTTTCCATCCCATCAAGTTCTTCCAGAGTGTAAAACTCTTCTTCTTCTTCCTTTTCCTCAACAGGTTCACTCACCCCAGCTTCAGTTTCTTCATCATCTGCCACCTCCTCTATCCTTAGTTGGCTTGTAGATGCTTCTAGGTCCAGAATGGATTTGTTGACAATCAAGGCAGATGATGTGTTTATCATCCTACCTTGGTTGGCTTGGATAGCCCTTTTCTGAAGCAACTCAAGTTCATGAGTCTTTAGGACTCCATAGAGTACATCATAGGTGACTTTGTTCAAATCTCTCTCTCTAAGGGAAATGACTCTTTGCTCCAGATGATTTGGTGAAGACAACAGAAATTTCATATTTAACTCCTTGGTGCTGTAAACCTTTCCATTCATCTGCAACTCAGTAACTAGCTTGTGAAACCTTTCAAACATCTCAGTGATGCTTTCCTTGGGCTGTGCCATGAAAGCTTCATACTGTGTGACCAATATCTGTTTCCTGTTTTCTTTAACCTCATCAGTCCCTTCACACAACACCTCAATGTGATCCCACATCTCTTTAGCAGACGTGCATGATGCAATGTTTGCAAACATTGACATATCCATGGAATCAATGATGAGCAACATGAGGTGGCTGTCAAGAGCAACCTTCTCCCTTTCTGACTCTGTCCACTTTGATGGATCCTTGGCCTCATAAGCTCTAGGGATTGTTATCGTTCCAACAGTCTTCTCTGGTATCTCTTGTTGTGGAACAAAAGGACCATTCTTGAGAATCTCAGGATACAAGGGATGAGAGGCTTTGATGAACAACATCATCTTTATCTTCCAGAGGTTGAAGTTTTCTTTATCAAACTTAGGGACCTTCACCGTTCCTGTAGTCTTTGGTGTATTCGAACTCATGATCGTTTCTATGTTTTTGAATAAACAGCCCGCTCTGATACCACTTGTTGAGTATTGAATACGGTAAAAGAATACAGAGGGGGGGGGGTGAATGGATTCTTGAACTTTTCTTGGATTGAGTCTGTGTAGCAGATAAGTGCCTGTGTGTGCAGAAATTAAGGTGCGGATAAGTAAACAACACAAGACACAATATCACTTTAATCTAATGTATATTAGATAAAGGTTGCTACAATCTGTGAATACGAATAGTAGTATTCTCAGCTTCGTTTTTCTAAGAGAGATATAGCTTACAGTGTATGAAAAACTAGACTCACAAAAGTTGCTAAGTTATGAAGTGAGGCTGTGTCCTTATAGAACATGGATACAGCCCACTTACTGCAAATAAGGTAGCTAAACAAATTACTTTCTAGTCTGTCTATCCTTTTTGAGTAAGTGTCCAAACGGTTACAGATTTGACTTTGCAAAGCCTGTTTAGATCCACTTCTTTAGCTCCTTGTCTCTTCTATATCTCTCCAAGCTTCCTTGTAGGCTTTCCAGAGCACGTTACAGGTTGTGGTCCATAAAGTGCATTGGCTTGTTGCAGGTTTCTGACTTGTACAATTTCTTCAGTATTTTGTCTCCAAGAATGTATTCGAGAAGTGACTAAGTAAGTGATTCGAGAACTAGAATTGACTTGATCGATAACTCTGAGTTCTCGAATACTGTTATAGTGACATATCGAACCACTTCTCGAATAGCTCTTTTCCATCAGGATTCCTTGAGTTGTCGAATAGAGCATTTGACTTATCGAATCCTTGAGTTGTCGAATAGCTTTCTGAGTCTTTGAGATATCGAATGGAACTTTGACTTGTTGACTCTTTGAGAACTCGAATACCATCTTGACTTGTTGACTTCTTGAGATCTCGAATAGAGTAGTAGACATATCGAATCCCTGAGATATCGAATGAGATATCGAACAGTGTATTCAGAGATATCGAATAGTGTCTTGAGATATCGAATCTCTGACTTCTCGAATGCTGGACTTCTCGAATAGACAAATATACTTCTCGAATTGGTACTTAGGCAAATTCTTCATTTCTTCAAATCCCAACTGTGATTATTTGGCAGTCTTTAACTCCTTGCTTGAGGCATGAACCATGGAACTTCTTTCAAGCATTATTCTAGACTCTTATTTGTACAGTTACACAACTAGGATTTGATGCCTATTACAAGTACAATACAAACAGAAACTCTACAACTAGAGGTTCCCTCAGTTAAGAGGTCATGTAAGTAATGCAAAGCATTACAAACAATTAGGCTTGTTATTAGATGTGTACAGGCATGCCTCTGTAACTAACAATACTCATCTCATATCTGCTCTGCATGAGTTTAGAGAACTTCTCACACAGCTTCTCATTTGTAGAACCAAAAATGATATCATCCACATAAATCTGAACTAGGATAATATCATCACCATGTTTCTTGTAAAATAGTGTCTTATCCAAGGTGCCTCTAGTGAATTGATTTTCAAGGAAAAATTGTGATAAGGTATCATACCATGCCCTTGGAGCCTGCTTAAGTCCATATAATGCCTTAAGCAATCTATAGACAAACTCTGGGAAGTGTGGATCCTCAAAGCCAGGTGGTTATTGCACATAAACTTCTTCTTCCAACTCTCCATTCAGAAATGCACTCTTGACATCCATTTGATACACTTTAAAGTTTGAATGAGAAGCAAATGCCAAGAATATTCTGATGGCTTCCAATCTAGCAACAGGGGCAAATGTCTCATCATAATCAATGTCTTCCTGTTGAGAGTATCCTTTTGCAACCAACCTTGCTTTGTCTCTTACTATTACACCATCTTCATCCATCTTATTCTTCAGAACCCATTTTGTTCCAACAATGGTTCTATTCTTTGGTGCAGGCACAAGTTCCCATACTTTGTTCCTTTCAAATTGATTCAGCTCCTCTTGCATGGCAATAATCCAATCTGGGTCCAACAGTGCATCATCAAGTTTCTTAGGCTCAACCTGAGATAGAAAACAGCCATAGAGGCACTCATTCTGAGTAGCTCTCCTAGTCCTTACTCCTGCATTAGGATCTCCAATGATTTGCTCTGCAGTGTGTGATCTATCCCATTTCCTTGAGTGCTCAGCCTGATTTCTCATCCTTGATGTGGCTTCATCATCCAAGTCATGATCATTCTCATTTCTTCCCCCTGTGAGATTGCCACTACTCACAGGTGTGCCTTGGATGCTTGTTTCTCCACTGTTGATTGGCACAAATTCTTCTCTTGTGTCATCATTCACTTGAGTTTGTTGAACTTGAGTTTTAACTTCAGTTTCAATCTCTTCATCAAAATCATCTAGATTATCAAACTTTAATGGATCTTTATCTTCATCATTGGCTTCTTCTAATCCAGGTAGTTTGCTATCATCAAATGTCACATATGTTCTTTCCATAATTTTCTTTTGACTGATGACATAAACTTTGTATGCAATTCTTTCCATAGAGTAGCCAAGAAAAATTCCTTCAAATGCCTTTGCATCGAATTTTCCAATATATTCTGAATTATCCTTCAATACATAGCATTTGCTTCCAAAAGTATGAATATACTTTAGAGTAGGCTTCTTTACAGTCATCAAATTGTAAGGTGTCTTTCTAGTGTTTTTGTTGATGAGGGTTCTGTTCTGGATATAGCATGCAGTGCTCACAGCCTCAGCCCAAAAACATGTAGGCATTTTTGCATCAAGTAACATTGTTCTAGCAGTCTCAATTAGAGTTCTATTCTTTCTCTCAACAACTCCATTTTGTTGTGGAGTCCTTGGAGCTGAGAATTGCTGAGAAATACCATTCTCTTTGCAGAATGCTTCAAGTATAACATTTCTGAACTCTATTCCATTATCACTTCTCAGTGTAATCACACTTGCATTGTTGGACTTTGCTTACTTGTCAACTCTCTTTATGTGCTCAATGATTACTTGTGGAGCCTCATCTTTTGATGCCAGAAATTCCACCCATGTATACCTTGTAAAGTCATCAACCATCACCAAGGCATACTTCTTTCTTCCTAGTGACATAATATTAACAGGCCCAAACAAATCCATATGAATGAGTTGTAGGGGCTTGGTTATTGATGTCACTATCTTTGACTTGTGGCTTGATCTTTTCATCTTTCCTTTTTGACAAGCCTCACACACTTCTTCTTGACAGAATTCAAGTGTGGGCATGCCTCTCACTAACTCTCTTTTGACTAGAGAATTAATTGCTTTGAAGTTCAGGTGTGATAATTTCTTGTGCCACAGCCAACAATCTTCATTTGATGCTTTTGAGTAAAAGCAACAAATTTTGTCCTTGTTTGTAGAATCCATATTAGCTACAAACAAGCTTCCTTTCCTTACTCCAGATAGAGCAAATCACCAGTCTTCTTGTGGGTGATCAAACATTCATTTTTGTCAAAATCCTCTATCAGTCAAGTGACCAACACTTAGCAGATTATGCTTGAGTCCCTTGACTAGTGCTACATCTTCAATGATGACATTACCAACTTTTAACTTGCCATATCCCAATGTGTTACCCATGCTGTCATCTCCAAAAGCAACCATTGGGCCAGCCTTCTCCTCATACTGTGATAGCAGGGCCATATCACCAGTCATATGATTTGAGCATCCACTGTCCAAAATCCACATGACCTTCTTTTCACTTTCTTTGCCCTGCAAACACAAAGTTATTACTTCTCCTTTGGTACCCAAACAAGTTTGGGTCCATGTGACTTCTCCTTTCTTGGTGTTAGTCATCTTGTCACTGTTAGAAGTCTTAGAGCCTGAGGTCTCAGACTTAGGTGATAAAGGTACCTTTCTAGCTTTAGCAGGACTTGAAGACTTTGACCTTGTGTAGTGTGTGTGAGAATTGTGACTGATACAACCATCAATGAATTGCCTTCTCAAATTAAAGCAACTAGTCATAACATTCATGTTGCATGGCATACAGTCAAATTTATCACAGAATGAAGCATCTCTATGTCTTAGAGGCACAGAAAAATCATAGAAAGGTTTGGGCACACTACCAACAGGTTTCTTGCATGCATGAGTTAGATGATTGGTACTGAAACAGTTCTGACATGTTTTCCTAGGTGCATTAGGCATATAAGCATAGTTATTATCTTTATTAATCCCTAACTTGCCATTTCTGTTCTGTTTCTTCTTAGTCACTTTCTTCTCAGATTCACTCTTCCCAGCTGAAACAAACTTAACAAACTTCTTAGGTCTTGACCTATCACCTACTGGATCCTTGGCTTTTGGCTTGACACTCTCACTCTTAGAGGATGCTTGTTGTTCACTGGATTGTGCCTCATCTTCATCATTCAACATTTGCTTGATGAGTAAGGCATCCTCATCAACTTCAAATGTTGATTCTTTAAAAATTGGATTTTCAGCCTTTTTCAAAATGTGAGGCACTTCCTCATGAACAACCGTGTCATCTTCAATGATAGCATAGCCTTTCCTCTGTTTAAGAGTGTTATAGTCAAGTCCAATAGCAGCCTTGGGTTTTGCTTGAATTTTTTCACAGTAGGATTGCACTAGACTAGATGATTTCTTAAATGTTTTCAATTTGAATTCATTTTCAGCTAATTCATCCCTAAGAGCCTTTTCCACTTGACTAGTACATAAAACCTTATTCTGCAAATATTCAACTTCTTTCTTAAGGTTTTCTACTTGCATAGCAGTTAGCTCAACCTCATTCTTTTTTATCAACATTTCATTTCTAGTAGACATTTTACCAATCTCCTCATTAGCAGCAGTCATACTAGTATGAATATTAAACATCTCAATAGATAGTTGTTCAATCATGCATTTATACTCAGAAACAGACATGTCTATAGTAGTGAGAGATGGTACCTGAGAGTCTGATAAAGATGTGTCATCCTTGGAATTGGCCATCAAGGCATAGTTACAAAATTCCTGCTCTTCTCCATCACTTTCAGAATCATCCCAACACTTCCCTTCAGCTATGTAGGCCTTACATTGTGCCTGCTTTTTCAAAAGGGCCTCATACTTAGCTTCGAGCTCAAGATACTCTCTATCCTTCTTTTTAGGCTTCTTGCATTCACTGGCAAAATCCCTAGGTCATTGCATCTATAACACCTTACAGATGACCTATCCACATGGCTGGTTTTGAACTTATTCTTGTTTGGTTTCACAGGTGCCTTGCTCTTGTTGAATGAATGGTTTTGGGTTTTTGGTTTGAAGGGTTGATTCCTCTTAATCTGATGTTTGGAAATTTTCTGGCCATGAAGGCATATGAAGTGTTTTCCATCCCATCTAGTTCTTCAAGAGTGTAAAACTCTTCTTCCTCCTTCTCCTCAACAGGTTCACTAACCTCAGCTTCAGTTTCTTCATCATCTACTATCTCCTCTATCCTTAGCTGGCTTGTAGATGCTTCTAAGTCTTGAATAGATTTGTTGACAATCAAGGCACATGATGTGTTTATCATTCTGCCTTGGTTGGCTTGGTTAGCCCTTTTCTGAAGCAACTCAAGCTCATGAGTCTTTAAAACCCCATAGAGCACATCATATGTAACTTTGTTCAAATCTCTTTCCCTTAGAGAAATGACCCTTTGCTCTAGATGATTTGGTGAAGATAACAGAAACTTCATGTTTAACTCCTTGATTCTGTAAACCTTGCCATTCATCTGCAACTCAGTAACTAGCTTGTGAAATCTCTCAAACATCTCAGTAATGCTTTCCTTGGGCTATGCCATGAAAGCTTCATACTGTGTGACCAGTATCTGTTTCTTGTTTTCCTTGACCTCATCCGTTCCTTCACATAACACATCAATATGATCCCACATTTCTTTGGCAGATGTGCATGATGAAATTTTTTCAAACATTGACATGTCCATGGAATCAATGATTAGCAACATGAGGTGACTGTCAAGAGCAACCATCTCCTTTTCTAATTCTGTCCATTTAGATGGTTCCTTGGCCACATAAGATCATGGAACAGTTATGGTTCCAACAGTCTTCTCAGGTATCTCTAGTTGTGGAACAAAGGGACCATTCTTGAGAATCTCAGGATACAAAGGATGAGAGGCTTTGATGAACAACATCATCTTTATCTTCCAGAGGTTGTAATTTTCTTTGTCAAACTTAGGGACTTTCACCGTTCCTATAGTCTTTTGTGTATTCGAACTCATGATCGTTTTTCTGTTTTTGAATAAACAGCCCGCTCTGATACCACTTGTTGAGTATTGAATATAGTAAAGAATATAGAGGGGGGGGTGAATGGATTCTTGAACTTTTCTTTTCTTGAGTCTATGTAGCAGATAAGTGTTTGTGTGTGCAAGGATGTAGGTGCGGATAACGAATAACACAAAATGCAATATCACTTTAATCTAATGTATTATTAGATAAAGGTTGCTACAATCTGTGAATATAAATGATAGTATTCTCAGCTTCATTTTTCTCAGAGAGATATAGCTTACAGTGTATGAAAAACTTGACTAACAAAAGTTAATAACTAAGGAAGTGAGGCTGTATCCTTATAGAACATGGATACAACCTACTTACTACAAACAAGGTAGCTAAACAAATTACTTTCTAGTCTGTCTATCCTTTTTGAGTAAGTGTCCAAACGGTTACAGATTTGACTTTGTAAAGCCTGTTCAGATCCACTTCTTTAGCCCTTTGTCTCTTCTATATCTCTCCAAGCTTCCTTGTAGAATTTCCAGAGCATGTTACAGATTGTGGTCCATAAAGTGCATTGGCTTGTTGCAGGTTTCAGACTTGTACAATTTCTTCAGTATTTTGTCTCCAAGAATGTATTCGAGAAGTGACTAAGTAAGTGATTTGAGAACAAGAATTGACTTGATCGATAACTCTGAATTCTCGAACACTGTTATATTGACATATCGAATCACTTCTCGAATAGCTCTTTTCTCTGGGAATCCTTGAGTTATCGAATAGAGCATTGTGACTTGTCGAATCCCCGAGATCTCGAATAGCTTTCTGAGTCCTTGAGATATCGAATGGAACTTTGACTTGTTGACTCTTTGAGAACTCGAATACCACTTTGACTTGTTGACTTCTTGAGTTCTCGAATAGAGTAGTAGACATATCGAATCTCTGAGATATCGAATGAGATATCGAACAGTGTATTCAGAGATATCGAATAGTGTCTTGAGATATCGAATCCCTGACTTCTCGAATGCTAGACTTCTCGAATAGACAAAAATACTTCTCGAATTGGTACTTAGGCAAATTCTTCATTTCTTCAAATCCCAATTGTGATTATTTGACAGTCTTTATCTTCTTGCTTGAGGCATGAACCTTGGAACTTCTTTCAAGCATTATTCTTGACTATATAGGTACAGTTACACAACTAGGATTTGGTGCCTATTACAAGTACAGAACAAATAGAAACTCTACAACTAGAGGTTCCTCAGTTAAGAGGTCATGTAAGTAATACAAAGCATTACAGACAATTAGGCTTGTTATTTGATGTAAACAGGCATGCCTCTATGACTAACACAAAAGCATATGATCCGTTGGATTAAAAAATTGGATTAAAAGTCATCCGTTGGATTATAAATTATATCCTTATATATTTATTTATAATTTTTACTTTGTTAATTTACTATAATACACTTTCTTCATCTTTTTTTTCTTCATCATTAGAACTAAATTTAATTTAAAAATATCTTTAATTTAGTAAACAAATAAAATATGTATAAACAAATAAAATCAATTACAAATAAACAAATAAAAAAGATGTCTACAATGAATTGGAAAAAAATCCTAATACAATAATAATTACATTATTCTATCAAAAATCTATAAATACAAGGAAAAAAAATCCTAATACAATTATGATTACATTATTTTATCAAAAATCTATATATAAACTAAAGACAAAGGATTTATATGTTTGTCTACCTAGAAAACATTCTACGAGGGCTCACCCTCCTGAAGTCGGTAACATTTTAAGAATCCATGGAAGAGAAACATACATTATGCCGATAGATTCGGAGGATGTACAATGTTCTTTTGTTGATGATATGTGTATATCATAATTAAAAGGAAATTATAATCTAAAAAGGATATAATTTAGCAAAGTCGTATTAGAATTGAATTTTAAAAAGAAAATTATAATATGAAAAGGATATAATTAAAAAATGATACAATTAAATTTTATTTATTTTATTTTTTTAATATTAAAGTTTTAATTGGAAAATAATTTTTAAATTATCACTAAATTAAAGATTATTTTGTTAATTTCATGCGTGCTATAAAATTGTCAAAATCAAATTTTAATAATTCAAGATAGAGCACAAATTATATCCTATTATATAATAAGAGTAAGAGAAATAATAATAGGTATTACCATAGGTCATAACTATACTAGAAGAGTATTTATTGACATGCCTCCTATTCCCACCAGTAGTCCAATACAGTATGTAATATTAATGTATAATCTCTCGCTTAATTATGAGAAAATCATTATAATATTAAAGTATTTAACTCCAGCTTTAATTAATATGTTCCATGTTCGTAGATGTGACCTTTTGGGGCTCTGTGTACGCCTAAAAGATAGGAAACTAAGAAGCTTTTAGCACACCATAATTAATATTTTTTAAAATATTTTAATTCATCAAATTTAATTAGTATTTTTAATAAACAATTTTATAAGTATTAAATTCTTCTAGATTATCTCAAAATCTATATGATTTTCAATATTTTAATTAAAAATTTTTTATATGTAATAATTGTAAAAGATATCTTATCCAAAATTTTGATACTATGATAATTTGTCGTTGCCAAAACAATCTCAACCGTTGGATATATTTTTTTTTAAAATAGACGATCAAAATTATACTATATAAAAAATAATTATTGTATAAAAATATTATAAGTTAAAAGAAGTTATATTAGACCTGGATTTTAAAAAAATCTAAAATAAAAAAGTTATAACTTAATAAGGAGACCAATTTAATTATTATGTAAATAACATTAAATTTCTATTATATACCAAAATAAAAAAGATCGTTAGGTCTTAAAATCAAAAGATGGAAATCGTTATTTTCTAATATTAAAACCTGTATTTGGTTGTTAGTAGAAGTATATTCAATACTGAAAATGATTTTGATAAATTCAACCAAATATAAGTAAATTTTCTAAATCGAATAGAATTTTCAACGCAAAAAATCGTCAAATTCTTTTAAGGCCTAATAGAATTTGGTTGAATATTAAACAAAATTTTCAATAGAATTTTCAACGCAAAAAATCGAATAAATTCAACCTGTGTTTGATTCTGCGTTGATTTGATTTGAAAATAATAATTAAACAATCAATGAATTAAACATTATTTTGTTAATTTCACATGGACTGTAAAATCGTTCAAATCAAATTTTAAGAATTCAAGATAAAATACAAATATTAAATCGAACGTATAAAATCTTATATATATTAATTTTTTAACATGTAACATATAAAATTTAAAATTTTAATATAATTATAGATATTAAAAAAGAAGCCAGTAGAGTGTTTGGTAAACCAGAACTTATAATCAGTAGATTGTTTGGGTAAATCAGAACTTATAAGTTAATTTTTTTTTTTTTATAATTTTCAAAATATTTATTTTTTATATATAACAATGGATATCAATGGATATATCTCGATGAATAATGAAATTTGATATATACATATCAAGAGTCCCACTCTATGGAGAACCATCTTACGTGGAGAACCGTGGAGAACCACTTAAAATGCATTAAAATAGTCCTTTAGATAAGGCCCATGGCGGGGCCCCTTCACATAAAAGTCTTATAATTCTACCCTCTATCCATTTATCAAAAAAAAAAATTTTAAAAAAACTTTTAAAAAAATTTAAAAAAATGTTGCCACGTCATCATTTTTCGAAAATTTTTTTTAAAATTTTTTTTTTGTAATTTTTTTTTATAAATAGATAGAGTATAGAATTATAAGACTTTTTTGTAAAGATGCCCCTGCGGGGCCCTTATATATAAAGCAATTATAATGTATTTTAAGTGGTTCTCCACGGTTCTCCACGTAAGATGGTTCTCCATGGAACAATGGCCTACATATCAATTTTCTAATGAATGGATCGAGAGATATATGGTTTTGAAGATTTGAAGGATATTATATATTGCGTATATCGAGAATAAGTTATAAGTTCTAAGTTGAAAGTTAAGAATTCTAAATATTCAACTTTTGGATTTATAAGTTATAAATTGAGCTAAAATTAATTTGGCAAACACCCCCCATAAGTGCTTATGGCCAGGCATAAGTCCCTTGAAATAAGTGGAAACAAACAGCCCCTATGATTCTAATAAACTTATATTTGTATATCTCAAAAACCAAAGTACACCAAATATTTATATTACAGGTCTTTGAGTAGCCAGCAAGTCTTAATTCTGGAAACCAAATACTCCCTCCGTCCCAATTTGTTTGATACTCTTTGATTTTTACGAAGATTATGAAAATTTAGTAAAAAAAGAGTAAAGTTAGTTGAAAAATAGATAAAGTGGTGGGACCTATAAATATTTAATAATAGATTTGAGATAGTAGAGGAAAGTAGTGGATGTAATAGTGTAAAAAAGAGTATAAAATGGAGAAGAAGTGAGTGTAATAGTGAAACGTAGTGTTCAAAAATAGTAAGTATAGAAAGTTCATTAGTTTTGAGACATCCCAAAAAGAAAAGTGTGTCAATCTTTTTGGAACGGAGGGAGTATATCTTAGCTAAGACCACTATAACTTAGGAAACATATATGCTTACAAAATAATTATAATATACTTGCCAAGTCTAACACTCTCTCTCAAGTAGTCAAGTTGGAGCATAAGGATCTTGGATTGGGGTCGAGAAGGGTTGGGTTGGGTCGAGTTCAAATTTAAAAATTCATTTTTGAGAAAATTTTAAAAGTAAAAGGTTAGATTTTTGATTTAATATGTATTACTATTTTAATTTTTTCGTAAACTACCAAAACCCAATACTTTATTTTTAAAATTTTCTCAAAAACGAATTTTCAAATTTGAACCCGACCCGACCCAACCCAATCCTTCTCAACCCCCAATTCAAACGGACCCTAAGGATGTAAATGCCTATTGCCTTCGTAAAAATATCAGCTAGTTGATCGCGTGTAGACATATATGAAGGAAAAATTAGACCCTCTTGCACTGCATTTCGAAGAAAATGACAATCGACTTCTATATACTTCGTTCTTTCATGTAAAACCGGTTATCACAACAATTATCAATTTTAAATTTTTGTGCGGAGCTTGGAGCCGGTTATCCATAATCGAACTACAAATTAGTTCTAAACAATCAGCCACTTAATTTTTTAAATTAGTACAACATTTTTCAAGTCTCAACGGATATCGAATGATCATTTTGTTGATGTAATTTAACATTTTAGTTCCGAATCTTTAAAAATCATCGGTTTGGTTCGGTTTTTATAATCGATCATTTTAATTTGATAAACCGCAAAACAGAACAGGATCTAAGGAGGCAGCTCTTACTTCTTTGGTTCTAGAAACACTGGTTTACTCTGGCTGATATCAGATCTGTAGCAAAAATGTCTCCCCACTGACAAAGTCTGAGATGTTCTGGCACTGGCTCTCACCAAAAGTTTGCACGTATTGGAGACTTGGGTCCCTGAAAGATTGAAAAGGTTTGGCTAATGAGCAAAATGCAGCAGAAAAAGGAACCCAATCATGTGATATTTCAACTAATTACACAAGCGTGACAGCCAAGCCATGCTTAAACTCACAACAATGTGTTTCAGCTTGCTGCATTGTCATACAATTACATAAAAGTTATCGTTTCCTGTGCCACTAAATTTAACGATACCCCTTACTAGTGAAAATCACAGCAATAGCATAAAACACGACTTTACTTGCCAATAATTGGCATAACCTTTTGCAAACACGAATTATTTTAGCTAAATAAAGAATAGCTGATTTTGTAACCAGTGTATAATTTTATTCCTAACATTATTTATTCTAAAAAATATTACGTGAAAATGTCAAGTATTGTTGAAATTACGATTTCGAAAATTCAGAATAAATTTAGTATTACGTCGTAATTCGGGTTCGAAAGTTTGTTAGACATCCAAAATTTGAAATTTGATAAAAAGAAGAGTAAAAAGTTGGACTGATGGAGAAACCGAGTTGATGTAATGAGACGAAGTTGGTGCTGGTTTATCCAGAAAAATAATATTAGTTGGAAATGAAAACATACTCTGGCTTATTAACAGCCATCGATCAGGTTATAATTCACCAAGTGTCCATTTTGATGGAAGAAATTTAAAATAAATATCTTTGGAAAGTTCTTTAGCTAAAATAGTGCCCGAAAAGATAGGAATTTGTCTCAGAAAAGAAGTAAATACAAGTTGTTTCTAGAGAGAAATCACTCAAACTAGAATTATTACTTTCATTTACTTTTAACATTTCACCGCTCTCATTCGAAAATTCTCTATTTAATTATATGTTATGGATTGAAGAGTGCATAGCTAGAAACCTGTTTTTGTAAACAATAACGTAGGTGCCATTTAAATTGTAGGATTCAAATTAGTAAACATGCGAATGAGTTTCTAATACGTTTTTGTATCGAAATATTTTTCCGATTTTTGAGCAGATTGAACCCCATCATCAAAATAATCACCTAGAATTACAAAATTTAATATTAATGTTAAGAATAAGTTATATTATTAATCTAGTGAATACCATCAAACAAAGCATAAGAAACAAAACCACGACAAAAAGGTTAACTGAGGTGGTGAATAAACAATTAAAAGAGTCCCATATGTACATTGATATAAATTATAAATCGCTAAATTCTAAATTGGCTGCTAATGGGATATGTTTTTTTTACTAATACTTAAACACCTCATAATATTTTAAAGTCTTGAAAGGGTCACAGATTTTAAACCCATGGTATTCAAACCACAACACCATACTCCAACATTTCAACTACTCCCTCCTAGCTCCTTTCATTTTCTCTCTATATAATTTCTCTCTTTGTGTTCTTGATACATTCTTTCATGTCACAATATTATCGTCAAGCATAACAAGCTTGTTCCGTTTGTACGGTGGATCGCGCGACGGTGGTGGTCGGGGAATTTTCGAAAGAAACACAGAAAATTAGCAACATTTCAACATGTTGTTTGATACTAAGAAGCTTAGGGTGGCATTGCTCATATTTACGATATTTGCAGCAACAGCATCCACAGGGCTATCGATGAAAGTAAAAGCCATGGGGTTTTACAGCGCCATTCCAAACGAGCTGCCTAGAGGGCCGGTGCCCCCTTCGGATCCTTCACCATGTCACAACAGGGTAAAGCTAATGCATGAAGGCGAAGATACTTATGGCAGTGGTCATTTCGTTATATGTCCGTAAAGTTATTTAGGCAAGAGAAATATATTTGCGTTTGTTATAAATTTCCGGAAAATGACTATTTTTGCTTTTCTAGTTTTTGGAGAGAACAATTCTTATTGTTTTCTCTTTTCATGTAAATAATACAGGAGTTTGAAGAAATACGAACAAGGGTAGATTTTTGACATTTTTTTGGAGGCAATGTTTTCCGGAATTATTTTCTTTCGATGTTAGTGTAATAGCCGGAACATTTGATATCTTAAACTTTAGTTATGTAATATATAGTTTGTTGAGGCATATTAGATCCAGCTCCATATGCAGGATTTAGTTACAACTTTACAAATGAGAAACAGGGGAATGTTTCAGAACACTAGTAAAATTTCCACATGATATAATCACAAAGGATCATTTTGTGTGTGACTGTGTGGTATCTGTGAAGCTAAGATTAATCTGCAGGAACTTTTAATTACGATGATTATTTGTTTGTTTGATGATCTACAAATTTACAATCCAGATTTGTAAATATTGTTGGATTGTTTTTAGAGTTCATAGTTTTTATGTACTCTTTTGTCAAACCTTCCGATGTCTCTTCAATACGGCTACACGCAGGGGCGGGTGAGGTTCGAACCCGTGACCCTTTGGATCAACGCTAGGTCTCGTTTCACTGAGGCCAAGGTAGCTTCTGAAAGTGAGGACATAAATTTGTAAAAATTGTGCATGTTTAGTTTATCTTTGATGTACTTCATCCTGCGAGGTAAATCATTTGAGCCCAGGTTTCACTGGCATGGATTGGAATAGCTCACAATCCATTGTAATTTATGTCCATTATGTACTGTATGATAAACAGGCGTACCAAAAAGATTTTATCCCGAATATTGTCGAAGGTACAATAACACAATTACCAAGAATTACATGTTTGGTATCAAAACCGGCTCCTGTAAAACAATATTTCTGAAGAGACATCTACAACTACAAGGATATTTGATCTGTTTGTTTTACTTGTGAATAGTGTCTGGAGTCATGTCCAGTCATTTGGACATAATTTTCTAACTTGGAGCTTGGAATGAAAATGTTGATGATAATTCTCACGGTCGATTAATGGCTTCCGATCACTGTTTCGGGGATACTTCGCCTGAGTTTGGGTATCTGCAAAACAATGCTTACCCGGGGGTGGTGGCCATTAAGCACCTCCGGTGTGAGAATCAGTAATCGAAATAATAATAATCGAAACGGGTGAAAATGTATCTGTGTGAAGGGAGAGAATGAGTAATAAGTTTGTGCTATTGAAATTGTATATCCCACCTTGTGTGTAGAATGGGGGTATTTATAGGTTGGGTCTTCTAATCACTGTTCACCCACTTGGTAACCCACTTGTTATGCTGTTAAAGCTACAGTGAGCCACTATTGGAATAGTGATTAGTGTCCCTTTCCCACATACCTCGATTCTAACACCGCCGCTTTTGTTATAGTTGAATGCTTTTGTGTTCCCTTAAATACCTTTATGGTCCCCTGCCTCAGTGAGCAAGATAATAAGATATTTTGCACAAGTATTTATGTAAAGATATTTGTTTGTCAAGTGGAGCAATTTAGTAAAGATAATATGAAATGACACATGTGTAATTAGTGAGTATTTGTTACAGGTGTAGGTGTAATAGCGGGCAGCGGGTTGTGGGTTGGTACTGTTACAGTGGGTGCCCGCTGTAAGCTTACAACAGGTACCTATCATTGCCTCCCCACTCCTGCTGTGCGTGTTAGCGGACAGGAGGAGGAGAAACTAAAGATGCCGTAATGTTTGAGAGAATTTTTTGAAAATGATACTATGTGTGCCCCCCAAGTGTTGGCGGTCATCACCTGGGGGATGTAAAAATTTGTGAGAATTTGCCCCCCCAAGTGTTGGCGGACAACACTTAGGAGTTAGAAAAAAATTGTGAAAATATGCCCCCCAAGTGTTGGTGGACAACACTTAGGAGTTACAAAAAATTTGTGAAAATATGCCCCCCAAGTGTTGGCGGACAACACTTAGGAGTTAGATAAAATTTGTGAAAATAGGCGAATGTTTGACTACGGGTTCTGGTGGTTGGCGGGTGTGCAATTGAAACGTTTTTGTAACCGCTTGATAATAAATGCAATAATTGGTAATAAATGAGAAATTCGAAATAAATGATGGAATAATATTAAATGTCAATAATAAGAGAAATGATAAGTGGTAGTTCGTATTAATGAGAAGTGACCTTTGGGTGGAAAGAGAATGTACCTTTGTGATGTAATGTGTCAGGAGTAAGTGGGAAGTTAAGACTTAGTGGGCAGTTTTGCTGGAAACGAGGCAGTTATTGTTTGCTGTAATAATGACGTGGACCAATCAGAGCTATCCACGAATTGGTTGTAATTTTTTCACCCCCATGTCACGTGCCGCACGCGTATAAAAGATGGGGTTGTGGATCATTCATTATATTTTTTACTGCCTTTTTCTACTTTTTTCTCTCAATTTTCTTTGTCTTCTTCGAGTGTGTTGCTACGCTTTTACTGGATTTGCTGAGTATTTCTGCCATTGAAGCCACATACAACCTCCTGATTCGAGGTATGCTTTCTTTGTCTTTTTCTTTTGTGATTTATGTTTCCTCTTTTCATTGTTTAATTTGTCCCTTCATTCGTTCTTGTCGTGGTATGTGTGAGTGGGTTTTGTGTTTATGTCCTGGTTTTGCATGTTCGAGTATTTGTAACCTGGATTCGATTGTGTAATCTGTAAAGGTTAGTAATCTGTGAGTTTGTGTTTGTTGTTTGTGTATTTGGTACTGAGATTGTGATAGTTTTGATCCGTTTTTCGATTCGTTTGAACTCAGTGGTTAGATTTTGTAGTGTTTATGGGATGTTTGTAAGTTGTATATGTGTGTATATTCTGTATATGGTGTGTGTTTTGCCTTTTGATTCTAGGGTTTTGTTGTTTGTGGAGGGAACGGAATATGAATCGTTTGTTTTGATTTGTCTGATAATTTAGAATAAAAAATTGCTACAAAATATATTTGTGTACCAGTCAATGTTGATGGCGTGTTGGCTGATAGCGGTAGTAATTGATGAATCGTGTCAATGTCTACAGATGGGTGATGAATTCGTAGATCCCGCTACTGGGGAGAGAAGACCGCTAGTGAACATGTATGGCCGTTGGGCGGACATAGGTCCGTTGAGTTATTCGGCCGTATTGCGGAGAAACCGCTATCAGTACTTTGAAAGTTCTGAGAGTTTGTGGCGGGCGAGCAACGTGTTGCCAATCTCGTATTCGAAGGCAGATATGGATGCTAGATTTGCCGAATTTGCTCATTTGCAACAGGACAGCACGTTTAGAGGTGATGACTGGGGGGATTATGTCGAAAGAATGTTTCGAATTGAAGATGGTTATTTCTGGAGACGGGCAGGACCTGGTGAGAAGTTGTACCATCGTTTTGATGATGACTCCGTTTGTATTCCCGTAAGTCATTTTAGGGCGGGTTTACGGTTGCCGCCGTACAAGTTTCTGATGGATTTATTTCGATTGTACTTCCGCTGTCCGTTGGCTCAAATGTCTCCCAACTCAATAAGGGCAATTAACTGGTTTATAGCTAGTAACGAGGCCTTGAATAAACAGGCTACATTTAGGGGCATTTTTCTGTCTATTTGATGTTAAAGCCAGCCGTGCGAAACCCTTCTATGAGCTCCAATTCGTAAAGTCTCAAACACGTATTGGAAAAGCTCTGGATGGATACCGGCCTTTTGCGTTCCCCAAGGGTATGGCGGGTTGGCAAGAGGAATTTTTGGTAGTTGGTGGTGGGGAGTTTGCCTGGCATAAGAATTTTGTGAAGAAGGTGGAGTGTGCCTACATAACGGATCGTAACCGTCTTAGCCAGGTGGAGATAGATTTTTTAGTTAAGCTGGTAAAGGCGTTGGGTGAGGTGTGGACCGAGTCGAATTTGATTGACCCGACTGATTTGAGGAGACATTGCTGTAAGTTTCTGTTTTCATTTGAGTATTTGGGTTTTGCTATTTCCGTTTATTGAAATCATTCTGTTTACTTTTGTAGTGTTGGATCCTCGTAAAGCTGAGTTGGATGCTCACCCCACATTGGCCATTGAGCAGGAGGCTAAAATGTATGCTGATTTCATGGTTCTCCAACCACCCAGGCCAAAGCGGGTTCGTGGGATGTTTGCTGCGAAAAGCATCATAGATGCCTTTGATCTTTCAGGGCAAGGTGCTGGTGTGGAAACCGCTGAGCGGGTTGAGTATGAGGAACCCGTTGCTGCAGAGGAAGAAGTCCCCGGGAGTAACGCTCAATCTGGGGAAGAAGAAACTGGGGGTGGTATAAACTCTGAGGACGATTCTTTGTCCGAGTTGTTGGGTGATGTGTCTTGTAAAGTTTGTAAATGGTGCTGTAGTAACTGTCCGCTGAGGGACTGTGTAAAATTTAGGATTTGTAATTGTGTAATGGTCCGCAAAGGGACTATGTAAAAGTTGGGATTTGTAATTGTGTAAGTGTCCGCAAAGGGACTGTGTAATATTTGCAATGTGTAATTGTGTAAGTGTCCGCAGAGGGACTTTGTAATATTTGCAATGTGTAATTATGTAAGTGTCCGCAGAGGGACTTTGTAATATTTGCAATGTGTAATGATAAACCTGTAAATGTAGACCGCTTTTCTGCAAAAGTATTCCATTGAAAACATAGTTCCCTTTATTACAGAGAAGATAAAGGGAAATGACTGTTTTAGTCTTCTATTGATAGTATTTGCGTAGCTTGTCACCATGCCAAGTGTTGTTAACTTCAGTACCATTTAGGTAGGCTAGTTTGTAGGAACCCGGCCTGAGTACTTTGATGATTTTGTAGGGTCCTTCCCACTTTGGCATAAGTTTGCCAGTGTGTCTGGGGTCGGATGCCTCAATTGCTCTGTTAACCAAATCGCCTTCCACATAGGCTTTGATTCTGGCTTTTTTCCCAAAGAATTCTTTAGTTTTTTCTTTGTAAGCGGTCATCTTTTCAACAGCGGCCTCTCTGGTTTCATCCAGAAGGTCAAGATTTGTTTTGAGTCCTTGAGTATTTGCTTCTTCTTCAAAATTGATGGCACGGTAAGATGGCGAGCCAATTTCGATTGGTGCAAGTGCTTCTGTACCAAAAGCCAATTTGAAAGGGGATTCCCCAGTACTTGTCCTGGGTGATGTGCGGTAAGCCCAAAGAACGTTGGGTAGCTCATAAGGCCATTTCCTCTTTGAAGTAGTTAGTCTTTTCTCTAGACCTCGGACAATGATGCGATTAGTTACTTCAACCTGTCCGTTGCTTTGAGGATGGCAAACGGATGCTTTCATGTGTTTGATCCCGTGGTCGGATAGGAATTTAGTAAATTTTGACCCCACAAACTGCGTACCGTTGTCAGATATGAGTATTACTGGGATTCCAAATCTTGTGATGACTTGTTCTTCAACAAAGCGAATGACATCATCTTGTGTAATGTTCTTAATGGCTTTTGCTTTAGCCCACTTTGTCATGTAATCAATGGCGACCATGACGTACTGCAAATCACCTTTGGCTTTCGGGAATGGTCCCATGATGTCAATGCCCCAAATTGCAAAAGGTATAGGGGATAGAATGGCCGTGGGAAGTACTGGTGATTTCCTGGACATATTGCTAAATAGTTGACATTGGCGGCACCTTTTGGTGAAGTTTTTGCATTCCTTGTGCATTTTTGGCCAGTAATAGCCTTGTCTGAGTATTTTATGTGCCAATGCCTTGCCAGCCATGTGGTCGCCACAAATGCCTTCATGGACTTCCCTTATGCAATATAGGGCTTCTTCCTCGTCGACACATTTAAGTATAGGGGAGTCAAAACTTCTCTTGTATAGGGTGCCTTCCTGAAGAAAGTATTTTGTTGCTTGTGATTTGACAATTTTTGCTTTGACTCTGTCACTGGTAGTGTGCCATTTTCCAGATAACGGACGTAAGGGGTCATCCAACTATCCCTTGGCGGGTTTATTTCCATGATATCCAGTTTGCTTGTACTTGGGACGGTTAATTCTTCAAAGTAAACCGTGTATGCTTCTATTTTCTCCCCTTGAGTTAATTTAGATAGCATATCCGCAACTGTGTTATCCGTCCTGTCTATTTGTTCAAGGGAGTATTCTTCAAACTGAGTTAGCATTGTCTGAACCAATTCCTGATATTTGCTGAGATTGCTATCTTTTGTTGAATAATCCCCCGTTGTTTGTCGAACGACCAGCTGTGAGTCACTGTAGATGGTTATCTTTTTTACTTGTAAATTTTTTGCCAATGCTAAACCGGCCAAAAGTGCCTCATATTCTTCTTGATTGTTTGTGGCTCTGAAGTTCAGCTGTATGGCTTGTTTGACTTGAAAACCGTCGGGGCTAGTCAGAATGAGCCCTGCTCCACAACGGGTGTTTGTAGAGGAACCATCCACATACAACTGCCAATTGCTGTCCGCCGCTGTGATGCTCTTTGCGGGTGTTTCTTTTTCAGTTGTCAAGAATGAACACTCAACCATAAAGTCAGCCAAAGCTTGTGCCTTGATGGCGGTTCTTGGTATGTACTTTAGATCAAATTGACCAAGTTCTACCGCCCAATTGATCAATCTACCTGATAAATCTGGTTTGTGAAGTATTTTTCTTAGCGGTTGGTCTGTGATGATTCTGATTTGTCTTCCTTGAAAATAGTGTCGCAATTTTCTGCTCGCCATGACTAAAGCTAGAGCAAACTTTTGGACGTTGGGATAACGGGTTTCCGCATCTTTGAGCACTTGGCTGACATAGTAGACTGGTTTTTGCTCACCATTTTCTTCTTTGATAAGTACCGCCCCTACGGCTTTGTCTGTTGCGGATAAGTAAAGTGATAGCGGCTCTGAGGGGGCTGCGACTGCAAGTAGTGGAGCGGAAGAGAGATAGGTTTTGAGATCTTTGAAGGCCTTTTGGCATTCTGCCGTCCAAGATATTGTGTTAGTTTTTGTTGCCCCTTTCAAGGTATCAAAGAACGGAAGACATCTGTCTGCTAATTTTGCTATGAACCTTCTTAGGGCGGCCAACCTCCCCGTCAGTTTTTGTATCTCCTTTAAGGTTTTGGGTGGTTGCATGTCGATTATGGCCTTTATCTTCTCCGGGTTAGCCTCAATGCCTCTGTGAGATACCAAGAAACCAAGGAATTTGCCAGCATCGAGTGTGAATACACATTTATCTGGGTTGAGTTTCATGTTGTGTTTTCTGAGGGTGGAGAAACATTCTTCCAAGTCTTGGAGGTGAGAGGTCGTCAAGAGGGATTTTACTATGAGATCATCCACATATACTTCCATATTTCGGCCCAACTGTCCGCTGAAGATTTTATTCATGGTTTTCTGGAAGGTGGCACCGGCATTGATCAATCCAAAAGGCATTACCTTGTAGCAATATACCCCCTATGCGTAATGAAAGCTGTTTTTTCCCTGTCTTCTGGAGTCATTTTGATTTGGTTGTAGCCTGAGTAGGCGTCCATGAAACTTAGCAGTAGATGACCCGCCGTAGCATCAATGAGTTGGTCTATCGAAGGGAGTGGGTACGGGTCCTTTGGGCATGCTGCGTTTAAGTCTGTGTAATCAACGCAAATTCTCCATTTTCCATTAGCTTTCTTTACTAGCACTACATTTGCAACCCACTTAGGGTAAGTGACCTCGCAGATCAAGTCTGCATCCAAGAGTTTGTCAATTTCAACATCAATGGCCCGCTGTCGCTCCGGTGCAAAGTTCCTTCTTTTTTGTATTTTTGGTGCTTTGTCTGGGTCTACATTTAACTTATGGATTGCCACGGACTCATCTAATCCTGGCATATCCTTTGGACTCCATGCGAAGATATCCGCATAATTTCTCAGGAGATCTGTGAGACCATCTTTAAAGATCGAATCTAAACCCGCTCCTATATTGACAGTCTTGTTTGTGTCTCCAGGTATGATTTCTATTTTTTCCGTCTGTACCTCAGGGGTTATCGGCGGTTTTTCTTCTCTTTTAAGACATTTCATTAGATTGGAATCTATCCTTGGCGGATCTTCTGTCAGCGGGTCGTGCCCGTCGATAAATTGTACCTCTTTTCTCTTTTTGTTATTTGCACGCTGGCTTGCATCGTGCCTCTGTCTTTTTGCTTATCTTCTTTTTTGTGCTCTCTCTCTGTTGACATTGCTAGGTTCGGTTTTTTCCAAGGTAAGTGCAATGCCATAGCACCTTTTGGAGGTTTCGGAATCCCATTTGATTTCTCCTATTCCGTTTGAAGTAGGGAATTTGATTTTGAGATGAGGGGTGGAAGTAATTGCTTTCAACAAGTTTAATGTGGGTCTTCCCAAGATCATGTTGTAAGAAGATGCTGTGTTGATGACGTAGAATTTGATAATTCTGCATATTTGTCTGGGGGATTCCCCAAAGTAAACAGGGAGCCTCGCAATTCCTGCTATTGGGACGGCGTTGTGGCCGAACCCGTAGAGAGGTGTCTCGTCAGGACATGTTTCTAACTTTTCGTCGCTTAGTTTGAGCCTGTCCTAGGTGTGTTGGAAACAAATGTCAACAGAGGACCCGTTGTCAACCAAGACCCTTTTGACTTCATTTTGAGCAATGCCCAAGGATATGACTAGTGCCTCGGTGTGATTGGGATTGATGCCTTCATAGTCTGCGTCCGTAAAAGTAATGACGTTTGGCGGGCCCTCAGATATGGTGTAGACAGATTGTTCCTCTCTAGGTGGTGAAACATGTCCGCCAAACACGGTGTGTACTATGTTTTTGTTGTGCACTTGGGAGGTGGATGGGCCAAGTATTTGTCTGGGCAAGTATTGAGATAAGTTGCCAGCCTTGACTTGTTTTTCCAGGAAGTACTTGAGAGATAGACAGTTATCTGTAAAATGCCCATGTGTTTCATGATAATCACAATGCTTGTCCTTGGGTCTGTCATCAGGTGATGAGTGCATTGGGGCTGGTGGAAAGTAGAAAGGCTTTCCTTTGATTTCTCTTAGGATGGTCGCCCTTGGGAGAGTAAATTCGGTCCATTTTGGCTCAGGGCGCCTATCTGGTCTTTGCGGGTTTGAGGGCCCTATGCGGTCTCTGACTGGTGTTGATGGTTGGGTTCTTTGAGCGGGCGGCGGCCCATGAGTAGTTTGTACTTGATGCAAGGCGGGTGCTTGCCTTTGGTAAGGCGTGTACCTTTCTCTCTGAAAATATGGTGTTGAAGAGGGTGGAGCCCTGGATTGTTTTAGTACGTTCAGGGATTGGATTTCGTTGATGGCTTGAGATGCCAAGTCATATGCTTTTGCTAGAGTGGTGGGTTTAGTTTCCATGAGACGGCATACGTATTTCTCGCATTCGTAAGGGTTGAGACCTCTTCTTAAATGGACCAAGGCCTCTGTCTCGTTGACACAGACAACCTTGTTGACGGCTTCCTTGAAGCGGTCAATGTAGTTTTGCAAGGTTTCACCGTTGCGCTGTGCAATGGTTTCGAGGAACACGGTATGAACCTCGTGTTGCTGATTTGCTTTGAACTTGTTGAGGAATAATTTCTTAAATTCCAACCAAGTATCTATGGACCTGGTGGATATTCTGCAGAACCATCTTTGGGCGTTGCCGCGGAGAGTTGCGGCGAAGAATCGACATCGTGTTAAATCATTATACTCATAATGGAGAGCCAGTTGGTCGAAATAGCTAAGGTGCTCTTCCGGATCTCCAAGCCCGTCGAAAGAGTTGAAGCTGTGATGTTTGATATCTTTCTGTCGTGGTTCGGCTTCTAGCCTTGCTGTGAATGGTGTTCCACCCATATCTTGCTCGTTATTTCCCTCTATCTTATTTTTGAGTTCCAATATGGTTTGCAACATTTCTGCGTTTGTTGGTTGTGTTACTTCGGGCTGCTTTGAGCGGACAGGGGATTGCTCTCGGTGTTTGTGTGCTTCATACTCAGCTACTACCTTGTCGTAGGCGGCCTTCTTGTCAATGATTATTTTTCTCAAGTCTCTATGTCTTCTATTTTGTTCCCACACTTTAGGGGGATGGTGACTCTTGTTGTGCCTGTCATGCTTCGTGTTTTGAGACGAACCTAGGCGGGAGAAAGCAGAGTTCGCCTCGCGAGGTTGACTGTTTGCCTCGTCATGAATGTCACGCGGGTTTACGGGCAAACTCCCTTGTTTTGTTAATGACTTTGGTCCGGCCTGGGGAATGGCTGCAACTATTGCATGATTAAGTCAATTTGTTGTTGGTTACAGCCCGTGAGGTTGAGACTAAGGATTTGTTCTCGCCCATCGTCTCTAGGCGGGTTTATCGGTGGATTCATCGGCGGGATGCCTGTTGTATTTCCTTCGTGTTCTTGTTCGTCCGGGTGAGGTATTACGGTTTCCATTTAGTATGTTTGAGGTGTTTTGGTTTGTATTGTGTTTTGAGTGTGTGAGTAGCTACTGTGTTGGTAGAGCAGGTGGTGGGTTTTTCTCCAAGAAAAAATCCCCCTCCTTCCAACGCCAAATGATAATTCTCACGGCCGATTAATGGCTTCCGATCACTGTTCCGGGGATACTTTGCCTGAGTTTGGGTATCTGCAAAACAATGCTTGCCCGGGGGTGGTGGTCGTTAAGCACCTCCGGTGTGAGAATCAGTAATCGAAATAATAATAATCGAAACGGGTGAAAATGTATCTGTGTGAAGGGAGAGAATGAGTAATAAGTTTGTGCTATTGAAATTGTATATCCCACCTTGTGTGTAGAATGGGGGTATTTATAGGTTGGGTCTTCTAATCACTGTTCACCCACTTGGTAACCCACTTGTTATGCTGTTAAAGCTACAGTGAGCCACTATTGGAATAGTGATTAGTGTCCCTTTCCTACATACCTCGATTCTAACACCGCCGCTTTTGCTATAGTTGAATGCTTTTGTGTTCCCTTAAATACCTTTATGGTCCCCTGCCTTAGTGAGCAAGATAACAAGATATTTTGCACAAGTATTTATGTAAAGATATTTGTTTGTCAAGTGGAGCAATTTAGTAAAGATAATATGAAATGACACATGTGTAATTAGTGAGTATTTGTTACAGGTGTAGGTGTAATAGCGGGCAGCGGGTTGTGGGTTGGTACTGTTACAGTGGGTGCCCGCTGTAAGCTTACAGCGGGTACCTATCAGTTGACATTTATGATAATGAAACAGCATTATGTTTGGGATCTGTATCGCGACTCGGAGAGGATTATTCAGAAGAATATCCATCCCTAGTTGGTAATCTAGGTGTACTGATTAGAGTTGATGAATAACCTGCATTATTTAATATTCAGGATAAACATTACAGCATGGAGGAATTACTAAGTATGTTTCGGTATATGGCCCAAAGTTTACAGGGTTGTCCTGTTCTTTGCAGCAACAAGCGCTGGGGTACGAGTCAGGCCACAAGTTTTGTAGGCAGTCTCCAATGGATAATCCAGATTAACATATCAACATAAATCATATTTCAGAAAAATTATACACACGTTCAGCTATTGAACACTAAAAACACGTAGAGAGCGAGCCAATTGTGCAGTTAATTTTCAAGCTTGTTGTTTCATTATCCTTCCTATCTTTGTAGATACTAGTAAAAGCAATCAATCTACTAATTGCGTAAGCAAATTTTTCAAAAATAAAATTGTTAGTTTGCAGGATCCATTGAACAAATACCTTAACAAGCAACTGAATAATATCAATTTTTCAAAAATAAAATTGTTAGTTTGCAGGATCCATTGAACAAATACCTTAACAAGCAACTGAATAATATCAATTTTTCAAAAATAAAATTGTTAGTTTGCAGGATCCATTGAACAAATACCTTAACAAGCAAGCAACTGAATAATATCAACATGTGCACGTTCAGCATACTACATTCGTTATGTACGTGAGTCGTGACATCTCTATGTTATGTGCTCGGTCGAAGGGCAAATGTCTCGCGTACGTGAGGCGACCTGGACGAGGAGGAATTTTAATATTTTTAAGGGCGAGGAGGAATTTTATTATTTTTAATATTATAAACATGCTGTCAAGAGTTGGATTGAAAGTCCTGTAAACTCTCGAGAGCTAGACTGTGCTGTCGTAACAAGGTTGCTGTCGGGAAGGTAAAACTTACTGTCAGGAACAAAGTTGCTGTCAGAAAAAAACTTACTGTCATGTCAAACTGATGACAGTTACTTTAAAGGTATTGTCGGGGCCTGTTGACGGTAACTTCTGCGTGGTCTTGACAGTAGAGTCTAAGCGTTTATTCTATTAATTGGAAGTCATAATGTGGATAAATATATATCGTAACTGTTACGATTTATTTAATATAAAATCAGCTGTTTATTAAATCGACCGTTTCATTCTTATTAAATGGAATGAGAGTTATAATATTAATTGGGTGGTATCAGTTACGTTTGACCTCTCCTATAAATAGAGAGCTAAGCTACTGATTTTACATACACCACACCCTACATTCTCTTCTCTTCTCTACACTCTCTGTTCTCCCTCCAGCCATAGTTTCTTTTGCTTAAAGTTTTTCCGGCGACTGAGGTGCTAGTCAAAGTAGAGCATTGTGATTATTGTGATTACATTACTCAGAGCTGTTTTATCCTGGAAGAATATCGCCGGCATCCTGACATAGTGTAAGTGGGGGCGATTATCTCTTCAAGAGCAGTCAGGACTTCGAGCAAGGCCTGACGACTCAGCTGTTTGTTTATTTGTTTGATATACTGCTAAAGCTATGGTTCCAGGTATTTCTTCTGTCTTTCCTTTGTTCTTTCAGTTACTGATATGCATGTTTTATACCTTCGTGTTTTGTTTCTTTAACTGTTTGCTTGGCCTTGGCTTTTTAAATACGATATATAATTGCCTCTATGTTGTTGTATTAGTTAATATTTCCAAATTCTTGATGTTAGGTCGAATACACAATATATATATAATCAAGTACTGTATGAGTAAATAACAAGAACACACGTTTTAGTACTAAAAACTGTTTGGAATTAATAATTCCTCTCTCAGTGATGTAAAATATCACAGAGAGCTGCTTAGGTTACAATGAATGATATTCGTTCACGATGGATACCCTTTTAGGGTTAACCTAACTGTATTTATAAGATATACAGCTACGTACAATCGTTAATTGATTCTCCTATAATTAAGCTATACAATTGATATCAATTACGATTGCTACACGTCTTCTAAGTCAACTCAATCTCTTTGACAGCTATCCAATCTTCAAAGATATTGCTTCCATATTAATCTTGAATTAATCTTCAATCTCTGTTGACTTGTAGACGCTTCCAGTAGACAGACTTTAGCAAACTCTGTTGCTCTCCTAGCCAGCAGTGCTTGCGCTTCCTTGTGTTCAACTAGCAGTGTTTACGCTTTCTTCTGTCAGCGTTTACGCTTCCAGCTATCAGCGTATACTCAAACTCTGCTACGACTGCTTTCAATAACAAGTTAAACTCTTTTTACCTGTAACACTTAAACACTGACATTAAATCACATCAATTATATCTAACAATCTCCCCCAACTTGTTCATTAGAAAAATGTACAAGTTCACAGTAATTGATGATGTCAAAACAATCAAATAAAAACACAGTGTTTAACATATAATCAGAGTTTAATCTTGACTTAACAAAATCTACAGAAAATTCAAATTACTTACAAATTCTGTCTACCTAACTTCCTCAAGATCTGGAGTTGTTCTGAGATAGTCAATCAACAATCTTCTCTCAGCATTTTCAAGTTCAATCTGCATAGCTTCCTTGATCTCTCTTAAATCTGGATCATTCTCATCAGTTTGAAAGATAGCAGCTCTTAGATCATAGATTGTATTTCTCCTCATCTGATTACCCAGTCTGATGAATTTGACTTCCTCTGATTGAGAATTAAAATCAAGAACTGTAATCCCCAGATCAGTCTTTAATTTAGCAGTTCCTTTCTTCATCTCTACAAGATTTCCATTCCAATCTCTGTATTTAGGAACATACTTTTCAGTAGACTTTGATCCTGTAACGACTTTAGCTCTCTGCATATATCCCCTTATAGAATTAGCAATAAGCTGTGTTTGACGATTTCTAACTCTGAATATATGCAGAACATACTGAAGTTCTTCAAATAACTTTAACTTGATTGCTTCTTCATTCACTCTATACACTGTTCCATCTGTCATAAAGTATAACAGAAAGTGAATATCTAAGCTCCTTTGATGAACTAGTTGAACTGATTCCAACTTGTCTAGATTTTCTTGAGTAATACCGGAACCAAGAGAGACAAGTGCAGAGGGATCTCTTGGACTGTTACTTACTCTCAAATATCTTCTTGAACCTAAGCCAGAAGTATTCCTGCCTGGTGGCTTTCCTGAACAAGCAACATTATGTTGATAACCACCAGTCACTCCTGTTTGTTCTTGAACTGGAATCTTTGGCCTAGAAAACCCAGGTAAGGGTTTACTTTGAGTCTGTACAACTTGTGTAGCAACAGAGGTTGTAACTATCATTTTGCCTTTGCTCTCTTCACCCATTACCCCTTTTAACTTCAACTTAGCATCAAGAGAAGACTTTCTTATCAACTTTCCTTTATCTTCTTCTTCTTCTTCTTGAATACCAGATAATTTCTCTTTGATTTCAATCCCTTTCATTGTAGGCTTTGAAGCTCTGACAGTCTTCTTCCCTTTCTTGGACTTTAGTGCTTTTAAATGCTCTTTTTGCAACAGCTTTTCTTCAGCTTGTATGTCCTCAAGTGTAGCCTCAGCATTTTCTTCACGAAAGAGTTTAGCAGCCAATTCTTCATCTGTTTGTGGATTGTCAGTGAATGACAAATCCTTTTGCTTTAAAGTAGAAGTACTCTGAAGATTTATGTCTGCCACCACATTTTGCTTTGACCTTGTAGATCTTCCATGTCCTTGTCTTGGATTTGCACTTCTTAATCCCTTATCAGCATTTGCACCTTCTTCATCCAGATGATCCTTCTTTAATAGAGTTTGAGTTTGCTTACACTTAGCTTTAGCAATTCTCTCCCCCTTTTTGACATCATCACCATCTGGAATCAGAATTGAGGTGATTAACTCAAGAGAGTTTGCAATAGAATCAACCTTCTCAGTCAGTAAAAGCTGATTCTTTTCAACTTTGCTCAGTCTGTCATGAAGATTTTCTTGAGCTTTGGAGAATTGTTGAAAAAGCTTAGAATTAGCTCGTTGAGATTTCTCCTCATGAGTAGCAACCTCTGTTCGAAGATCAACAATGGCCTTCTGATTATCATCAAATCTGTGATTCAAGGACTTGATCTGAATCACTGTTCCTTGTAGACAAGTGAAAATATCAGGATTTGAAATCTTTGATGAATTTGCCTTGAGAAAGGTAGCTGCTCTACCAGGAGGAAAAATACAATCTGACTTGTACCAATCTGCAGTTTGCCTTGTCAAGTAATTATCATCAATTTCATTAGTAGAAGGACCTGCAAAATCTGGTTTTTCTCCTGTTTTCTGCCCATCAGATTGAAATTGATTTTTATGAGCTTCTGTACTCATTTCTTAAGAAGAATCACTGACAGAAACATCAGTAGGTGCAACTGAAGCAATGTCCTCATCTTGAGCAGCAACTGGTTCTTGAACAACTTGTTTTCCTTTATCCTCTTGAATATGCTCAGAAGAAATAACTTTCTCTGGTTGATCAATCTCCTCACCATGATCAGAAACATGATGTGCATCAGAGTTTAATTCTGTATGGGATGCAACCTCAGTGTCTTCCAGGACAACAGTAGGCCCATCTGCAACACCAGTATCAACAGAGTTTGTAACCACCATGGGTGTTGGAGTAGATGCTTCATAGTCAAAAGAAAAGAGAGTTTCAGCAAACTCTTCCATTGTAGGCAATGCATCTCTAACATCTTCATTATCTTGAACCTTAGCAAGTTCTGGTTCAGAAATCTTGACACCTGATTCTGCTATAGTAGGTTCTATGATAACCTCTTTCTCACCAGTAGGAATATCATGAGAAATTTTCTCTTGAGCCTCAACAACATGCTCATCATCAGAATCAGTAAGAATCAGCCTTCTCCTCTTTGCTTGAGGCACTTCAATCATTTCTTGTTCTTCACTAGAACTTTCCTCAACTGGTGGTGTTGAAGGCCTATTTGCCCTTTTAATGAATCTTATGGAATAAACAGCTCTAGGAGATGTCTGTTTAGCCTTTGAATGTTTTGTGTTGAGGGCAGTATGTTTCTTCCTTTTTGGTTTAGATGTTGGTGGAGGTTGAGTAGTAGTGACAGGGTTTTTTTGGCTCAGGGTTTATTGGTTCAGGTTGTGTTTGTGGTGATGTAGTAGGTACAGTGTTTGTTGGTGTTGGCTCAGGTGATTGTACAGGATGAGAGGGTATGGTTTCAGTATTGTCAGTGGCTAAAGGTTCAGGCATATTTTGTGTTTCTGGTTGTTGTGTTTGGTGTGGTTCATGTTGTGGTGATTGGGGATCTTGTGGTTGGTTGAGAAAGTTCTGCAAGGCAAGTGGCAATACAAAAGCAGGTAAATCTTTACCAACATCTTTATTAGTCATATCAGAGAATATTCTCTTATTGACTCTAAAGGGTTGAATCACATCAGTTGCATCAACTTCTAACCCAGGTACACATGCATTGAACAAAAGTTGACAAAATCTAGCAAAATAAACTGTAGTAGACTCTGACAACTTATCACCTAAGTTCATTAGCACATATCGACCAAAATCAAAATTACTGCCATAGAGTAGAGAATACCCAATTTGCAGACTATCCATTGGAATGGCATCCCAGTTGGTGACTTTCTTCTGGAATGTCCTGGTGATACAGTCAAAGAAAAAGTTCCATTCTTTTCTAAGATTCGGCCTCCTCACACTGCCCAGCTTTGTAAGAGATTCCATATACCCAATCTCTGTTAACATTTCTCTCAAATTCTGTTCAGAAACAATAGCATACGATGTGTGTGTGTCGAAGTCCAAGGTCTCTCGAACAGTTTGTGGAGTTATCACAAACTCTTGTTCTTCATGAGTGAAGATGATAGACGGAGTCCCATTCTCTCCTCCATCTATATACCTTGAGTTTTGCCAGAAAGTGACAACCTGAGAGGCAGATAGAGTAGCAGGTTCAATCAACGCTTGCCCAATCTCAGAGTCGCGAAGAAAATTTTGCATTAGGTGAAACGCTTCAGGAGCACGATCGTTCTCAAGTAGAGCTGCAAAATTGTTAGGCACAAAAAGAAGACCAAACGAAGTAAAAGGTTTTGTTGCCATTAGATCAATAAATAAGCAAGAATCGACTGTGAAAGTGATATGTAAGAAAGGTGTTTGTGAAAATGTCAAAGTGAAAGTGATATGAGGGCTGTGTTTTTGGTAAAGTGAATATGAGTGGATATGGAGTGATAGGAACAAAACAAATGATTTGAGTAATAATAAAAAAAAACTCAATCGTTTTTACATTGAAAACACGCAACTGTTCCTAGAATAGTGTGAAAGTGGTACATAATGATGAGTGAGTGGGTGAAAGTGGGACACGTGTCAAACATGCAGCGAATCACTTAATCACGCGCAGTAAAAGCCATTATTACTGCTGTCTTTCCTATTATCAAGACACTTTACCACAAAATACACTCATTAATAGTTGTCAACCACTCTATTTACTCCAAAATTTTCAAATTATCTTAATGAAAATTTACCTTAGAGTACGGAACACAATCCATCAGTGTTTGTCAAATTTTCAAACTTTATCACTAAAACCCTTTCAAAAATGCACAATCGTGATTATTTTGTGTGTGAGTAGCAGAGGTTACCAAATCAATTTTTATAGCATCTAATATTTCATAAAATCCATAAATCAAATCAATTAAACACTGATTGCACAAACTCTCATATTAAACACGGAGTATGTGATGAATGCTAAACTCTGTAGTTCCTTAAATACAGAAATCTGAATAACCCTGTTCCCATTGATGTTCATGATTATCCAAGTAAGCACACAGTCATTATAGACAAAAAGATCAGGAGATAGACATCAAAGCATCATTCAGTGAGTTACATGTCAAGGATTTCCTCACAAACTCTCAAAGCACACAAGTGTTTAGGTGAAGTGTTTTCTCTCAAATTCAATCAGTAAAAGCAGATACTTCCATAGGCTTGAATTTCCACCAGATCTACACTACTTCGATTACATATATGCACAAATCAAAAGGACTTTATTCAGGGTTGTAATGTAGTAAGATCAAACAGGTGAGAAGAGATGTTTTTAACATGAATGAATTTCGAACTGAACAATTTAACAGACCAAAGTGTTCAGTCACACTGTTAGTACATATTTGTACAAGATGATCAGTATATATACTCCTTTTTTTTAATATATATACTGAGTAAACTTTTCTTTTCTTGAGAAACACTCACCTGCTTGCATTTGATTTTTCAAAAGAATATAACTGCTCTTAATACTTCAGAGTTTAAGAAAAATGAGCAGTTAATTAGGCTCAAAGGGGTTTACTAAGGGTGGTATTTATGAACAGTGTTTGAAGAAAGATTGTAAATTTTAGTGCCTTTATCATTTTCATGCACACACATATCATGTAGTCTCAAAATGGTTTAATACAAGTTCTAGAGCAACATACTCACTGATGAACATCACACATCAATAAAATTTGATTGATATAAAATGTATCAATCACTTATTTGGCTCAAAATCTCACAGGGTACTGACATGAATTGTTCCTCACCAAACTAAACAATGACCCATCTCAAGTTTTAAAAATTTCACAAGTACAAACAAGGAATCATTAAGAACTATGTATGTCTTGGAAACAGAGTGTTACTAATCAGGGTTTAGAGTTCATCAATATCAGAAGTTATGCATGAGAGGCAATGCACACAGTGTTCATAGACTCAGAGTTTAGGACCAAATAAACTAAGAGATGCTCTAAATATGAAACAGTATCATGCTGTGTTAACTTACTGCACAATTTCTGATTAGATCACAGTGACTCAGAAAGAATCTTGATTTATTCATTGAGAATCATGCTTCATACATATTTCTTCATTGGTGTTTTCATTCAGACAAAAATCAACTCAGAATTCACAGAGTTTATCAAACATATTAACAGTGTATGACCAACAAACATGCTGACAGAGTTTAACAGTGTGAGAATAGAAACATGTGAACAGAGTTTAATTAACAAGGTTCACATAGCACTTAGCAATTCATAGAAATATGAGCAGCACATTTTATAAGAAAATTTTGATTCTAACCAACATGTTTAGTCAAAACCAGATACCATTCCTAGTTCATTGACCAGCCTTGTAAATGCTGCTTCATTCAAAGGCTTGGTGAAGACATCTGCAAGTTGTTGATCTGTTGGCACAAAGTGAAGCTCAATATTGCCTTCCTCTACATGCTCTCTGATAAAGTGATACCTTATGCTGATGTGCTTGGTCATTAAGTGTTGTACTGGATTACCTGTCATTGCAATAGCACTTTGATTATCACAGAAAATAGGTATTTTGCTATACCTCAACCCATAATCCAGCAATTGATTCTTCATCCATAGAATCTGTGCACAGCAGCTACCAGCTGCAATATACTCTGCTTCAGCTGTAGATGTTGATATTGATTTTTGTTTCTTGCTGTACCAAGACACAAGTCTGTCACCAAGAAATTGACAACTTCCACTTGTGCTTTTTCTGTCAATCTTACAACCTGCAAAGTCTGCATCAGAGTAACCAAGTACCTTTAAATCTGATTCTCTTGGGTACCACAGCCCTAAAGTTACAGTGCCCTTGAGATACTTGAAAATCCTCTTCACAGCTGTTAAATGTGGTTCCCTTGGATCTGCCTGAAACCTTGCACACAGACATGTTGCATACATGATATCAGGTCTACTTGCTGTTAGATAGAGAAGAGAGCCAATCATTCCTCTGTAACTTGTCATATCTACTGATGACCCTGTATCTTTGTCCAATTTTGTTGCAGTTGCCATGGGAGTTGTTGCAGATGAACAGTCAAGCATGCCAAATTTCTTGAGAAGATTTCTGGTATATTTTGCTTAATTGATAAAGATTCCATCATCTGTTTGCTTCACCTGTAAGCCTAGAAAGTAACTTAGCTCTCCCATCATACTCATTTGATATCTGGACTGCATGAGCTTGGCAAACTTCTTACAGAGTTTATCATTAGTAGATCCAAAAATAATATCATCAACATATATCTGAACTAAAAGCAAGTCACTTCCAGTTTTGAAATAAAACAGAGTTTTATCAATTGTACCTCTGTTGAATCCACTTTCTAAAAGAAACTGAGCCAGGGTTTCATACCATGCTCTTGGTGCCTGCTTAAGTCCATAAAGTGCCTTGTCTAGCCTGTAGACATGGTCAGGATATTTTGGATCTACAAAACCAGGTGGTTGTTCAACAAACACTTCTTCTTCAAGTTTTCCATTCAGAAAAGCACTTTTCACATCCATTTGAAAAACCTTGAATTTCTTGTGAGAAGCATAAGCAAGAAACATCCTTATTGCCTCCAATCTGGCAACTGGTGCAAAAGTCTCATCATAATCTATCCCCTCTTGCTGTGAATAGCCTTTTGCCACAAGTCTTGCTTTGTTTCTTGTAACAACCCCTTCACTATCAGTTTTGTTTCTAAAAACCCACTTAGTACCAACAATAGATCTGTTCTTTGGTCTTGGTACTAGTGTCCATACTTCATTTCTTTCAAATTCATTTAACTCTTCTTGCATTGCTGTTATCCAGTCAGCATCTTTAAGAGCTTCTTCAACTTTCTTTGGTTCATTTTGTGACAAGAATGCATGAAACAGACATTCATTTGTTGTTGCACTTCTTGTCCTTACTCTTGCATCTGGATCACCAATGATTAAATCAGGTGTGTGAGATTTGGTCCATTTCCTAGCTGAAGGTAATTGACTTCTTTCAAAGTTAGATCCTCCCCCTTGATCCATGTTCTCCTGATTTTCTTGATATCTTTCTTCATTCTCTGAGGCTCCCCCTGAATGTGACGGCTCAGTGTGTGAACTGTCAGATTTTGGACTTTCAGAGTTTGAGTCACCAGAGTTTGATTCAGAATTTTCAGCTGAGTCACTATCAGAATTTGAGTTATCACTTTGATGAGTTTCTTCATGCTCCCCCTCAACTGGTTCTTCTCTTATTTCTGGCTGAAAGGTCTCTTCAGTATTTACCAGTAGAGGTTCAGAGTTTGTCAGATCAGACTCATCAGAGTTTAGTTCATCAGAGATTAAATCTTCATTTTCAAAGTGCAGTTGATCATGTTCATTTACATCTTCAAGTCCAGTTATTTTCTTGTCATCAAAAGACACATGAATAGACTCCATGATCACTCTAGTTCTCAGATTATAAACTCTGAATGCTTTAGTTGACAGTGGATAGCAAACAAAAATTCCTTCATCTGCCTTTAAATAAAATTTGGTCAACTGTTCAGGATGAGTTTTCAGTACAAAGCATTTGCACCCAAAAATATGAAAATATTTCAGGTTTGGCTTCTTTTCTCTCACCATCTCATATGGTGTTTTTCCATGCTTATTTATCAGAGTGGCATTCTGAGTAAAACAAGCTGTTTGAACTGCTTCTGCCCAGAAATAGGTTGGTAATTTTGCTTCATCAAGCATAGTTCTGGTAGCTTCTATCAAAGTTCTGTTCTTCCTTTCAACTACACCATTTTGTTGTGGAGTGCCAGGTGCAGAAAACTCTTGTTTAATTCTTTTGTTCTTGCAAAATTCTTCCATTGTTGAATTCCTGAATTCAGTTCCATTGTCACTTCTGATAATCTTCACTTGATGCTTTGACCCTTTGTCCAGTTGCAATATATGTTCTGCCAGTGTTAATGCAGTTTCATCCTTCTTTGCTAGAAAATACACCCATGTGTATCTGGTGTATTCATCAACAATGACTAGAGCATATTTCTTCTTTCCAAGAGACATAACATTCACTGGTCCAAAAAGATCAACATGTAGAAGATGATAAGGATCAACAATTGAAGACTCAGATTTGCTTTTGAAAGAGGCTTTTCTCTGTTTGGCCTTTTGACAAGAATCACACAGGCCTTCTACATTCAACAAAGACTTTGGTAGTCCTCTTACAAGATCATTCTTTATTAGCTCATTTATGTTATTCAGGTTCAAATGAGAGAGTTTCTTGTGCCACTTCCAACTCTCTTCACTGGACATTCTTGTTGACAGACACACTGCTTTGCCATCAGAGTTTGTTGACAATTTTATTTCATAGATGTTATTGTGTCTGTTTCCAACTAGAGCAACTTTCCCTGTAGATTTACTGATGACTTGACAATATTCAGGCTGAAAATCTACATGATATCCTCTGTCACAGATTTGACTCACAGAAAGCAGATCATGCTTGAGTCCTGGAACCAGAGCTACATTTGTGATGATGACACTTCCAAGATTGATATTGCCATATCCCAGAGTATGTCCTATGTTGCCATCTCCATAGGAAACTTTTGGGGCAGCCTTCTCCTCATACTCTGATAGCAGGGCTTTATTTCCAGTCATGTGTCCTGAACATCCACTGTCCACGACTAGGGTACTTACCCTGGTGCCCTGCAATCACAAACAATCACTGATTGTTAGTTTTAAGGATCCAGACTTGCTTGGATCCTTTTGCTTTATTGAATTTGTTAGTTTTTGCAGCGGATTTGTCATTATCAGAGTTTAAACTAACATTTTCATTCTTAGTACTTGCAGAATCAACTTTAACCCATTTCAAATTAGGTTTTAGTTCATAATAATTATGATAAATAGCATGATAATTCTTGCAAGTATAAATTGAGTGCCAACTACTTCCACAATGTTTGCACAGAGTTTGTGGTCTTGGTTTGACATTATCCTTTTTCAGTCCAGATTTGGAGGGTAAAGAATTAATGTCTTTGTTCTTCCTGCAAAAACTAGCAAGATGATTAGTGCTACCATAATTATGACAAGTTTTTCTAGGTGCAAATGTAGCAAGCATTGGCTTAATTCCAGATGTTATGCCTACCTTTCCATTTCTGTTTTTCCTAGGCATTCTCTGTTTGCTGACAGATTTTATTTCTTTAAACTTATGCTTGAGTTGTTTATCTGTCATTGAACCAATATTAACCTGTTTGACACAGGTTTTTACTGGCTCACTTTCATCAGCTCCATGTTCAGTTTTAACAGTACCATGAACAAATGTTCCAAATTTCTTAGAAGAAAGAGGTGGTCTAATCTTGACTGTATTCTGAAACCTAAGCACATCATCCTCAGAATAACCTAGACCTACTGTGTCTGATTGAAAGACCTCTTGAGTGTCTTTTCCAGAATGTGTCCAAGTTTTAATAATGTGCTTTGCATCCCCCAATTCAGATTCTAGTTGCTTATACTTACCTAGCAACTCCTGTTCTATAAACACAACATCATCTCTTTCTTTCTGAATTTTATTCATGTTTTCAAGTTGTTCCTCAACAAGTTTATTTCTTTCTTTGAGTTGAGAACACTCACTTTTGATTCTCTCATTTTCTAAAGTCTGATCCCTATAACTGATATGTAATGGCTTAAGATAAATTCTCAATTCAGTTATATTATCTGTATTATAAGCATAGGTAGTTGGAGGTACCTTTAGTTCAGAATCTTCATTCTGAGTAGAGGCCATGAGTGCATAGTTCACCTCCTCATCTGAATCTGAGGTGTCTGCCCAATCTCTGCCTTTGGTGTAGAGTGCCTTTTCAGTTTTACCCTTTTTGCACTCAGGAGCATAGTGACCCATCTCCTTACACTTGTAGCATTGAATCTCAGACTTATCTTTCTTACCAGATTTGAAGTCCTTTCCCTCAAATTTTCTGAAATTTTTCTTGTCAGACTTTGAGTAATCCTTGGAGAATCTCTTTCCCTTCTTGAAGTTCTTGAATCCCATCTTCTTGAAGGTCTTTACCATCAATGCAGCCATTTGCATCATCTCCTCATCATCTTCAGAATCAGATGATCCATCTGTGTTTGAGTCAACATCAGTGTTTGATGACTCACTTTTTGAATGAATGACCAAGGCTTTTCCTTTTGCCTTCTTCCTTGATGCTTCTTTCTTTGAAGATTTTTCTTCAACTTTCAGAGCAACAGACTTTGTCTTCCTGCTTGATCTTCTATTTCTCTGCTCCATTTCCAATTCATGAGTCTTGAGCAGTCCATAGATTTCATCAATCTCAGTGTCAGCAAGATCATAGTTGTCTCTTATAGTGGTTGCTTTCACATCCCACTTTTCAGGAAGAGAGAGAAGAAACTTGAGATTCGAGTCTTCTAGATCATATTCTTTGTTAACCAATGATAGATCATTGAGCAGTTTAGAGAATCTGTCAAATGTTTCTGTCATGGTTTCTTCAGACTTTGCCTCAAAATGCTCATACTCATGTGTGAGTATGTTCCTTCTATTCTTCTTAATTGCAGCAGTTCCTTGACATCTAACCTCAAGTGCATCCCAAATTTCCTTTGCAGTTGTGCAGTTAATTACTTTGTTAGACATAACATTGTCAAGAGCACTGTGAAGTAAGTGCCTTACTTTGGCATCCTTAGCAATAGATGAAAGATCCTCAGCAGTTAGATCTTTCTTTTCCTTAGGAACCACCTTTGATTCCTCACCAGCAGCAGCAGCAGTTAACTTTGTAGGTTTATGAGGACCTTCATAAATTCTATCAAGATATTCTGGATCTGTGGCTTCCAGAAACATGGTCATCTTTACCTTCCAGATTGCATATTCTGATGGCTTGAGTATTGGAACCCTAATTGTTTCATACCTACTAACAGTAGTAGGTGCTTTCTCAGAACCTGATGGAGGAGGAATTTCTGCCATTGATTACTATTGTGTTTTGGATCTTTAACTGTAATAAAGTAACAGATTGGCTCTGATACCACTTGTTAGGTCGAATACACAATATATATATAATCAAGTACTGTATGAGTAAATAACAAGAACACACGTTTTAGTACTTAAAACTGTTTGGAATTAATAATTCCTCTCTCAGTGATGTAAAATATCATAGAGAGCTGCGTAGGTTACAATGAATGATATTCGTTCACGATGGATACCCTTTTAGGGTTAACCTAACTGTATTTATAAGATATACAGCTACGTACAATCGTTAATTGATTCTCCTATAATTAAGCTATACAATTGATATCAATTACGATTGCTACACGTCTTCTAAGTCAACTCAATCTCTTTGACAGCTATCCAATCTTCAAAGATATTGCTTCCATATTAATCTTGAATTAATCTTCGAACTCTGTTGACTTGTAGACGCTTCCAGTAGACAGACTTTAGCAAACTCTGTTGCTCTCCTAGCCAGCAGTGTTTGCGCTTCCTTGTGTTCAACTAGCAGTGTTTACGCTTTCTTCTGTCAGCGTTTGCGCTTCCAGCTATCAGCGTATACTCAAACTCTGCTACGACTGCTTTCAATAACAAGTTAAACTCTTTTTACCTGTAACACTTAAACACTGACATTAAATCACATCAATTATATCTAACACTTGAAGAGATAATTCGTTATATAGTATTTTGCATAATGGTTAACGAGAGTGAAATTCCTGCTAGTGGTAGTTCGGTTGCATCTGCTGGGGTCATTGATTGGACAACTTACAGTTTTCCACAACCCGTTGAATTAACTGGCTTGCCGGAGAAATTCAATGGGGGCATTGGCTTTTCTCATTGGTAGAAAAGGATGAAGTTGTGGTTGACTGTAATGGGTCTATGGCCTGTATGAGAAGCCGGTTGTGGATCAAGAGAAGGCTGAATCAGTTAAGGGTTTTGCAAAGTGGGCTGAGAAGGATGAGGTTGCTAGGGCAGCAATTCTAGCTGCTCTAACCAACACATTGTTTGATGTGTACTCCTCTGATGCCTACATCGCAAAACTTTTATGGGAGAAGTTGGACCAGACACATTACTGACTCACAAGGTCTGGAAAAGTATTCTGTGGCTAGGTTCCTTGATTTCAAGCGGGTGGACAATAAGTCCATGACTGAGAAAGTGCATGAGTTCGAGATGATAGTGCATGCTTTGAAGGAGTCCGGAATGGACCTCCCCGAAAAGTTTAAGGTGATAAGTGTGGTTGAAAAGCTCCCAAAGTCTTGGGAAGAGTTCTCTCTCCCTGAAAAGACAGAAAGGAGAGATCACCTGGACCAACCTTATGCTGGATATCTCGGTGCAAGAACAACACAAGTCCAAACAGGGACATGTGATGCCAACTGAGCATGGAAGCTCGAAGGTGAATGTAGCAACTGTAGGACAGAAAAGGAAGGCTGTCTCTAAGAAGGGTAATAGTAATAAACCTAAGAATGACAAGGATAAGGCCAAGAAACTAAAGGCAAAAAAACCATGTTGGTCTTGTGGGCAGGTTGGGCACTTGAGTAAGGACTACTCTACAAAGAAAGCAAAGAAAGCCGAGGCGGTAGCTCAAGCGAATGCTGTGCTTGGAACCTCAAGTGGGCTTGTAGCGAACATGGTTGTTGGTGAGGCTTTGGCTTCTGAAACCAACGTAGACCGGTATGTTACCTACAACCCTGTACTATTTTCCACTTATCTGTCAAATGAATGGTTGATTGATACTGGAGCTAATGTGCATATTTGTGCTGACATTAGTTTATTTGTATCTTATCAACAGAGTCATAGCTTGACAGTGACGATGGGGAACGCAAGTGCCGCTCAAGTACATGGAGTAGGAAACGTGGACCTGAAGTTTCCTTCGGGTCGTGTTCTATCCCTGACGAGAGTGCATCATGTTCCCGACATGCGTAGAAATATAATAAGTTGCAGCTATTTAGTAGCTAATGGTTTTGAAGTATCTCTCAAATGTAATAAAGTAGTTCTTATTCATACTGGTACATTTTTTGGCAAGGGTTACTTGTCGAATGGTTTATTTGTAATAAATGCTGAGCCCGTTTTGGGTACTTTGATTAATATTACTCCTTCTGTTAACTGTGTTGAATCTTCAAATTTATGGCATGCTAGACTTGGTCACTTAAATTTTGGTGCTCTTAAAAATATGATGAACTTAGAGTTGATTCCAAAACACACTATAGAAAAGAATTCTAAATGTCAAGTATGTGTGTCTGCTAAACAAATAAGGAAACCTTTTCATAATATTGTTAGGGATTCAGACTTGTTAGATTTAGTATACACTGATATTTGTGAATTTGGTGGTGTGTTGACTAAGGACCAGTTTAGATACTTCATTACCTTTATAGATGATAGTAGTAGATACTGTTATATTTATTTACTTAGACATAAGGATGAAGCACTTATTAAATTCATTATATATAAAACTGAAGTAGAAAAACAAACTAGTAAGGTACTTAAACGGTTGAGATCTGATAGAGGTGGTGAGTATACGAGTAACACTTTTAATGAATTTTGTGCAAGCAATGGTATAGTTCATGAAGTTACCCCACCATACACACCTGAGTCTAATGGGGTTGCTGAGCGAAAGAACAGAACATTTGAAGATATGATTAATAGTATGCTTATTAATTCTGGGTTGCCTAAATACATGTGGAGAGAAGCTCTGAATACGGCTTGACATATTCTGAATAGAGTCCCTCTGAAACACATGGATAAGACACCCTATGAGTTATGGAATAGCAAGAAGACTAGTCTTAAGTATCTTCGTGTGTGGGGGTGCCTTGCTAAGGTACTTGTCCCTGAACACAAGAGAAAGAAACTAGGTCCGAAGACTGTTGACTGTATCTTTCTGAGCTATCTTGAAACCACTACAGCTATGAGATTTTTAGTGTTAAAATCTGACAAAGATGGTATAGTGTCAAACACGATAGTTGAGTTTCGTGATGCTACATTCTTTGAGGATGTCTACCCTATGAAGACTGGTATGCCTCAAGATACTTCTAATGAAGATCCTACTCACACATCAAGTTCTATTCCTGATCATGTGGAAAAGATGACAAATGTGGGGGCGAAACCTAGTAGTAGCTCTACTCCTAAGGAGGTAGAGGAACCACGAAGGAGTAAGCGTGCAAAGGTAGTCAAGGATTTTGGAAGTGATTTTATCACTTACAATGTCGAGGACGAACCTTTAACTTTTCGACAAGCAATGGATTCTTCAGAGTCTAGGCACTGGAAGGGCGCTGTAAAGAGTGAAATTGACTCTATTGTTTCTAACGAAACATGGGAGTTAGTTGATCTCCCTCCTGGGTGTTCTATTATCGGGTGCAGATGGATCTTTAAACGGAAGTTGAACCCTGACGGCTCAATAGATAAGTACAAAGCTAGACTGGTAGCTAAGGGTTTTAAGCAAAAAGAGGGTATTGATTACTTTGACACATACTCTCCAGTAGCTAGAATGACAACAATCTGAATGCTTGTAGCATTGGCTTCCGTACATGGTCTTATCATCCATCAAATGGATGTAAAGACAGCTTTTCTTCATGGTGAACTTGAAGAAGAGATTTATGGATCAGCCTGAGGGATTTGTTGCATCTGGTAACGAAAGGAAAGTATGTAAGTTGATCAAATCCATCTATGGCTTGAAACAAGCTCCTAGGGATTGGCATAAAAAGTTTGATGAAACTATAGTGCCGTTCAGTTATGATATTAATGATAGTGACAAGTGTGTCTACACCAAAGTTAAAGGTAGTGAGTGTGTCATCTTGTGCCTATATGTAGATGACATATTACTGTTTGGAACCAATATTGAGATTATTAACGAGACAAAAGCTTTCTTGAAAAGGCATTTTGAAATGAAGGATATGGGTGAGGCTAGTGTGATTCTTGGTCTCAAGCTGACACAGTCAGCTGAGGGAATAACTTTATCGCAGTCTCATTATATAGAGAAATCTATACTTGAGAAATATGGTTATTCACAGTGTAGAATCGCTAGTACACCCTATGATCCTAAAGTTGCCCTTGTTAAGAATACTTCAGGAGTACCTGTGTCCCAGTTAAGGTATTCTCAGATTATAGGGAGCTTGCAATATCTTGCTAACTGTACTAGACCAGATAATTCATATTCTGTGTCTAAGTTGGCTAGATATACAAGCTGTCCAAACAGAACTCATTGGGATGCTCTTGATAGAGTACTTAGATATCTGAAAGGCACAATGTACCTAAGTTTACACTATAGGAGATTTCTTGGTGTACTAGAGGGGTACAGTGATGTAAGTTGGATAGCTAAGAAGTCTGGTTCCAATGGAGTGACTGGATACGTGTTCACCCTAGCAGGTGGAGCAATATCCTGGAAGTCGACCAAACAGACTATAGTAACTCGGTCTACTTTTGAGGCTGAGTTGTGTGCGCTTGATGTCACGGGGACGGAGGCTGAATGGTTACACGGACTTATGTCCGCGATACCTGTAGTAAGCAGACCGCTTCCTGCGTTTGCTATTCATTGTGATAGTAAAACAACTATCGACAAGATTAGCAGTAAAAAGTATAATGCTAATACAAAGAGGCACATCCAAGTTAGACTAAAGTCTATTAGGGGTTTAGTGTCTGATAGGATTATTGCTGTAGAGTTCATAGGAACTCAGAATAATATAGCTGATCCTTTGACTAAAGGACTGGAACCTGCAGTGGTCCTTAAGTCGAGGTTGGGGATGGGGATGTCAACCCATCATAGTTCATCATCAGTGGGAACCCAATACACATGAGAGGAGATCCCTTGATGTGTATTCAATGTGGTAATAACAAGCTATAAGGATGAATTGGTAGTACCTTTGCTACATAGATGATACTGTTTGTATCTGAGTCTATCCCCTGTAAACCTAGAAGGTATTGACACTGCTAGTAAGCAAGAGTTATTATAACTCTGAATGGGATCAAGTCATTCGACGAGATGGTAGCAGTACATCTCTGGAGATGCCCATCTAAGCGAATGTAATTGTGTGGTCGCAATTAGAGGAAATGGTTATTCCTTGAAGCATTCGACGAACAGGATCGAGACAAGACCATTAATGTCTCAAAGCCGTAGATTGGCACCATAGCCTTTGACTTGTCGTCGTCTATGGAACATGATTACACGAAATGGATTAAGATTCAAGGTGAAACATTCCATCTGAATCCGGTAGTCATCCAAGTAGGGGACTGAGGAGGGTTCAAACCCGGAAGGGTACCGACTCTGAAAAACAAGTCATGATGAAAAACCTGGAGCATTTCTGTATGGATTTGTGAGGGATTGTTAGAAAATGGAGTTTTTAGAGCATAATTATTTTATGTTCTTGATGTTAATTCCGGTTTTTAACGATTGGAAATTGTTCCTTGCTATGAGGACTTAAATTTTCGTATATGGGTCAAAATAATTTTCTTAGTGGAATCCATAGAAAAATAGAGTTGAAGTGGGTAGCTTGAAAGAGCTTGAAAATGAGAATGTGTATTTGTCCCACATTGAAATAAATAAAGGGGGTTGTTGGCTTTATATAGAATCACACACATGGGTAGTGTACAACTGCTAAGGTGTATGATGGTGCATGGTGTTACTGTGTGCTTCACGCGCGCACACACATGCGCGCGCGCCTCGCCACGCCACGACTCAGGTCGGCTCGGTCGAAGGGCGATTTGGGCGAATGTCTCGACGTCTCGCGTACGTGAGGCGATCTGGGCGAGGAGGAATTTTATTATTTTTAATATTATAAACATGCTATCAAGAGTTGGATTGAAAGTCCTGTAAACTCTCGAGAGCTAGACTGTGCTGTCGTAACAAGGTTGCTGTCGGGAAGGTAAAACTTACTGTAAGGAACAAAGTTGCTGTCAGAAAATAAACTTATTGTCATGTCAAACTGATGATAGTTACTTTAAAGGTACTGTCGGGTCCTGGTGACAGTAACTTCTGCGTGGTCTTGACAGTAGAGTCTGAGCGTTTATTCTATTAATTGGAAGTCATAATGTGGATAAATATATATCGTAACTGTTACGATTTATTTAATATAAAATCAGCTGTTACAGCCGTTTTGATTATATTAAATCGACCGTTTCATTCTTATTAAATGGAATGGGAGTTACAATATTAATTGGGTGGTATCAGTTACGTTTAGTCTCTCCTACAAATAGAGAGCTAATCTACTGATTTTACATACACCACACCCTACATTCTCTTCTCTTCTCTACACTCCCTGTTCTCCCTCCAGCCATAGTTTATTTTGCTTAAAGTTTTTCCGGCGACTGAGGTGCTAGTCAAAGTAGAGCATTGTGATTACTGTGATTACATTACTCGGAGCTGTTTTATCCTGGAAGAATATCGCCGGCATCCTGACACAGTGTAAGTGGGGGCGATTATCTCTTCAAGAGCAGTCAGAACTTCGAGCAAGGCCTGACGACTCAGCTGTTTGTTCATTTGTTTGATATACTGCTAAAGCTATGGCTCCGGGTATTTCTTCTGTCTTTCCTTTGTTCTTTCAGGTACTGATATGCATGTTTTATACCTTCGTGTTTTGTTTCATTAATTGTTTGCTTAGCCTTGACTTGTTAAATATGATATATAATTGTTTCTATGTTGCTGTATTAGTTAATATTTCCAACATAGTTGAATGAATTCAAAAATTTGGACTTCCTGACAGGGGAGGGGTAGGTCTCCTCAAATATTCACGTTATTATGGAGGAAGAATGGTTAGATTCTTCACAGCTAATGATTAGTCTGTCGACGAGGCCAGGTAAGTAATGCAATTCATAATGGGTTGTTATTGACTTATAAGAATGAAATGAGTTCAGGTACAGCATGTTGAAGTCGATTGATACTCTTGTTCCCTTGGCACCGAGAGTTTGAAAGTCGAGATTCTTGGTAACAAGAGGTCGAGGATCAAGATTCTGTGGTTTTACAATTATGAAAAAAAATTAGAGGATAGAAAACGCAGAGGCAGTTAAAGTTGTTGGATGATGCTCTAGTAGCAACATGGGACGGTGGTAGTCGAGCCTTTCTAGCCAAGCAAAGAAATCCTTCTTCCTCACTCTTTCGATTCCCTTAAATATTTCATTTTCTTTGCAATGCTTTCTTATATGTGCATTGCCCTTCTAACCTCTTAAGACTGATTTTTCTTGCATGTGCTTGACTAATCTAGCCTCCTAAGAGTTCTTATTAAGCACGATTAATTAAAATAAAAGGCTTCAAACTCCTTTATTTGGTACATACATGACCTCTAGATGAATATAAAGAGAGAAACTTCCAGAGTTTCAGAGCTATATATAATTTGTCAACTTAGATATATCAGTATATCACCTAAATGGCTAAATTTAGTCAAGTTTTTTTGTTTATTTTAACATTAATAGATGCAAAGTTAGAGATTTTGCTCAAGTAGTAGGCTGTTCAGAGAATACTCTTTCATACAAACAGCTGTATTTTCTTTGTCATATTAGCAAAGCTGGCCAAGAGTATATGATTCCCCTAACAATCCCATTATCTTTATCTTTCATCATCCTTCAATAATTTCTTCACCATATACATCACTATGTGTTTATAATAAGCAAAAACCCAACTTTAAGGTAACCTCACCTATGGCTTACACCTTGCAATATCCACATTTATACAAACTTCTTTACACAACGGAGGATCAAGATTAACTCCTCCGAAACGTTACAATGAACGCATTACGAAAATTAGGAGTACAAAATTTTGTTTATAGTACATGAAACACGAATTTACACGAACGCGAACATGAAATCAGAAGATGAGCACAATTTATATTGTTTTGACCGTCCCGGGTACCCCTTACTATACATACGTACACATATGATAGTATATAGCAAAAAAACATGCATGTAATCAGGGAAATTAAGAAATTTTATAAAGCAATCTCAACCGATATTAGATACAAGTCCCATGAGCCCATGTGGTTGGCCTAAATTATGGACCATTCACATGTAACAGTATCTCTTGTACATGAAGCATATTAGCAAATAAAAATTTATCCTACTAGTCATATATATACAGAACTTAATTCAACATCAAATCACTTTCATTCTCTACATTTTAAGCTTAATCAAGTGACCTTTGGCCCTCTACACTTTCCGTGGCCAACCTAATAACGTAATCGATTCTTGGAGATTTTTCCTTCTTCTCAATTATTTTTCTCTAGAATCGTCATATACAATTCTCAAAGAGTTGTATAATAGTTTGGTGATCAAAGGCAAATATTTAACATGTCATCCATTCTAGCAATTCTTCTTGTTATTGTTGTTGTTGCAGCTTCAACAAATGCTTCGAGTGATCCGAGGAAGCTCCAAGAAACCTCGGTGCCAGTAGGCGATCCCAACGGGGAAATCAAGTGCGGTGGATGTCCTGTTTGCAACGTCCCCTGTACCCAAACTCCTCCATCTCCGCCACCACCATCACCACCACCTCCTGCACCTAAAAAGCCACCAACACCGAGCTATCCTAGCTCCAACTGCCCTCCTCCACCGTCGTATATTTACATAACAGGCCCGCCTGGAAATTTATATCCAGTTGATCCGTATTTTTCGAATGCTGCTCAGGATTTGCTGGTGAAGATACCACTTTTAGTGGGTTGTGGATTGTTGAGCTTATTGGCCTTTTTGTAAATTCAATGCTCTGTTGCAACATTCCAAGTAGGAATTTTTGTGCAATCAGCTTCAGTTTCCAAGTTAATACAATTATAAGTATAATACAAGTTCAATGTATAAGAAACTTCTGATCCATAGTTGTTTAAATTTATCTCAATAACATGTCGTTCTCGTTTTCGTCCTCGTTTAGTTGTCCCATAAAATCTACGAAGTAGAATTATGCGAATTTCGTTTATAAAATTTCGAAAATTCGAGTTCATGCAATTTAATTTTATCTTCTGATTATTCCTTTGTTACCTTCTAGCACCGATCGTCGTATCTCTCTTGTTATGCGTTGATTAGTTGGATCTAATGGTGTCTTTACCGTAAATGAAACTCGTGTCTGATTAATGATCAATTTCGTGAAATTAAAGAAAGTGTGTTTGATTAACGTATATGCCAGTTGTGGATATGTATATTTAACAAACTCTTTGTTAATGAAAGCTACGTGTGATCAACTAGCTAGCTTGGGTTCCACTGCACTGCTGTCTCATTAATAAGTTGGCGTAACTAATTATTGTAGAGGTTACTAATTAGTTAAGTACTTCAAATTAGTGTAATTTCTTTTGTTTAACACAATTAGTGTAAATTACATGCATATTTAGACGTGAAAATTAGGTACGCCACTTCCTATTTGTCGTTTGCACTGTCACTCTGTTTGTCTTGCTTATTACTCCCTCCATCCCATACATTTGTTATCGTTTCAAAATAGAGTATCGACACGTATTTTAAGGTGGATTTTGAAGATAGTTCCATAATTTATTTTTGAAAGTTTCTTTTTTTGTATGAAAATAGAATAATCCTATTTTTATACAAAAAAAAAAGAATTAAAAAATAAGTTATGCAACTATGCTTAAAATTCACCTTAAAAAATTTGTGCCAGAAAGTGATAAAAAAGTGTAAACAAATGAATAAGACAGATAAAGTAGAAAATAACTTTAGTCAATACAAATGTCTCGCTTGTTGGTTCAACTCCTACCGTGAAAGAAGTACCAAAATTACGAAAGCATATGAAACTCGAATTGAAATTGGAATCGAATATCAGCATAGTAGCTAATATTGACGAACTCTACGGAACAATTATCCATCGAAACTATACTCTTGAACCTATAAACAAAGAACAGTTATCCATCGAAACTATACTCTTGAACCCATAAACAATGATTAACACCGCTAATCTATTGTATAGTTTTTTTCTTAACCGAAAAAGTTATACACATATTTTTAGCACTTCGATGGCTTGACAGTAGGATTTTGGCAGTAGTATTTCTCTTGTATTTACGGTCTTATTATTTACCAACCCAAATACAAGAGAAATCCTACTGCCAAAAGGCTGTTGGTTATGCACACAAAAGTGTGGTAGAAAATACTGCAAATGCATTTCTTGAGAAATGACAAGGGATTAGAATTGGACAACCGACGAAGAAGGATGAATGGATCATAATAATAAGTTTACACGTTATATTGACATATAATAGTTGCAATAATTTATAGATAGATCAGAGCCCAGAGGTGCATCACATGCATGACCTGTGTATAGATGCGCCAACCTTAATTCATGCGAAACTAAAACAGAATTTCCAAAATTCTGGCACACGACGTTCTGAAACACCGATCCCGATAAATAGTTTTGTTTAGCATTCTTGGATTGTACTAAAAGAAAGAAGGAAGGTGGCTCATAGCTGAGGCATATGATTTGATGTCAGAGTCTGTCCAGTACAGAGTGCAGACACGTATGCTTCTTTAGTAAACAGACAAGTAGGGACGAGCAAAAAATTGAATTGAAATCGAAATCGAATCGAAACCGGTTAAAATCGAACCGAAAAAATTGAAACCGAAACCGAATCAGTGGTTGCGGTTTTTAATTTTTAAAAATCAAGAATTTTGATTCCTGTTCCGATTATAAGTTAAAACGAACCGAATTTACGATCTTATTATTTATTAAGATAAGTAGGGGTGAGCAAAAAACCGAATTGAAATCGAAATCGAACCGAAAAAACAGAAATCGAGACCAAACCGGCGGTTGCGGTTTTTAATTTTTAAAAATCAAGAATTTCGGTTCCAGTTCCGATTATAAGTTAAAACCGAACCGAACCGAATCGATTATTAAAATAAATATATAAATATATAATTTATACATGGAGCATTTAGGATAAGATTTTGCACCTCCTCTTTTAGCTCTTTTTAACAATTAATCCTTTCACCGGAGGATTTTATCACATAGTCCTCTACTCATCAAAACAAGTCACCAGGTTCACGGAAAAAGCTGAATACTTTTGTGCCACTCAAAAGCTTCTGGAGGAGTTTTAGAGGGTGTTTGGGATTGCTTAAAATAAGTTACTTATGACTTACAGCGGTACAGCCTGTTTGGCTAACCATACTTAAAGCCAAAAGCTCCTTTAAGGAGTTTTTGGTGTGTTTGTGTAACGTGGCTTTAAGCCGGTTTAAGTTAAAAAACTTCTTTAAGTCAGAAGTTACATTTAGGTACTTTTGACTTATGACTTATGACTTATGGAGTTTTTTTTTTTTTTTTCACAATTATTGTAAAGCTTAAATATCATGAATTTAAAATTTTTTTAAGTCAAATATCACTTTAAGTCAAAATTATTAAATTCCCATTTAACTTTAAGTAAAATTACCCAAACACATTCATTCAACTTAAAGTAAACAACTTTACTTTATCCTTTAAGTTAAAAATACCTCCATTAAGAGGGTGTTTGGGATTGCTTAAAATAAGTTACTTTTGACTTAATGGAGGTGTTTTTAACTTAAAGGAGAAAGTAAAGTTGTTTACTTTAAGTTGAATGAATGTGTTTGGGTAATTTTACTTAAAGTTAAATGGAAGTTTAATAATTTTGACTTAAAGTGAAATTTAACTTAAAAATAATTTAATTAAATATTTTTTAAACTTTACAAGAATCCTGGAAGCAAAAAAAAAAAAAGAAAAAGTCATAAGCCTTAAGTCAAAAGTACCTTATAGGTACTTATGGCTTATAACCCTTTTTTTACTTAAAGCCGGCTGAAACGGAGTGTTGCCAAACAGGCCAATTTGACTTAACGCAAAAGCCATAAGCCATAAGCTTGTTCCCAAACAGGCTATTACTCAGCTGCTACCTCAGACTATTTCATGTACACTTACATTAAAATAAAAGTTTTACTCACCATATAAGTTTTTAGCTCACATTAACAGAACTAACTGATATGTTACATGGCCCTCAAAAAAAAAAAAAAAAAAAAAACTGATATGTTACTTTTTAGCACTAACATATACACAAAGTGTACTCATTCAACATATCAGTCATTGTGTTTAAAAGTCGAGAACATTATAATTTATAAATTTAAAGTCTTGTAATATATTTATGATTTTTTTTGTTCGGTTTAAAACCGAAACCAAACCGTTAAAAACCGAACCGAGCTTTTTAAAATCGAAACCGATGGTTCGGTTGCGGTTTTCAATTTTTAAAACCGAAAACATGCGATTTCGATTTTGGGACAAAACCGCCTCGAATCGAACCGTGCTCACCCGTACAGACAAGCACTAAATATTTTTTAAAATATGATCTGTTAATCGGTATCTTAATAATAATTAAAATGAAAAGTACTTTGGAAACATATATGACACTGAAATATATTAAGGGCATGTTTGACATTGGCCAAATAAGTTTTTATGGACTTATTTTCGGGTAAAAATTTTATATTTTGATAATATTTTTTTCATACAGATATTTAGTGTATGTTTGAGATTTTATAAGTTGTAAAAAAAGTTAACTTTTTTTTAAAAAAAGTTAGGAATATCAAATTTTGTCTTAAAATAAGTTGACTTATTCTGGAAAATAAGTTCGCCAAACACCCCCTAAAACCACAACATAATTTTAATACTTATCTTCTCAAGTTGTAAAATTCAAAATTCTAAACACAATTACAAGTTACTCTGTATTTTATTTCTTAAGTTAGTACTCCCTCCGTCTCTAAATATATTTCCTATTTCCTCTGCACACGTTTGCCAACGTACATTTTTAATTGTTAATATCTTTAATTTCGTATTAGTATGAAATATAAAAATTTCACTGTATTAAAGTACTCATAAATACGAATCCAACAAGATCATTCATGACTATATTTTATCTTATAAATTATGCGTAAATTAATAGTCAACCACTTATAATGAACAATGTCCAAAGTCAAAACAGGAAACACATAACGAGACGAAGGGAGTATAGTACAACCAGTAGTTCTGTTGTTCATATCTTATCATCAGTACTTTCACCACAACAACAGTTGTTGCTTCACAAATACTGTAGTACAGCATGCACCACTTTAACCCACTTCATTACTTGAGGTCCAAAGCTATTCGCCTAGGTAGGAAGCGTGCGTTTGGTTAATGATTTAACTAAATCTGGGACTTTAAATGATGTGTTGATGTTATATTAAAATTCAATTGTTTCTAATGTGAATCTCATCCGTATAGTGTAAATTTCTTTATACAAGTTTTCGAAATTTCATACCATTTTTATTTCATTTAAATGCTTCTCGAAATCTTCATTATGTTTACTCGCCTCCTTATTATGGACCTCTTTGACAAACAAATTGTAAATCTTATGGCTTATAAGTTCGTAAGAATTTATGAATGGTGTTTGAGTTAAATCAACTAATAATTTATATATTTACTAGCAATTTTGCCCGCTCCGCTGGGCTTGTTGGTGGTAAAAAAAATTTCAAATTTTTTAAGTGTTTTGTTTCCCTTCTATTTTGATAATTAGTTCAATCTTTGTTAAGTAAATTTAAGCTAGTCTAATACTGGAGTCGAGGAGTTTGGTCATGTCGTACATATGTATTGGAGTTGTGATCTGTAGCAATATTCAACATTAAGTTATGCAACTCATCATATACGTAAAAGCTACAGCGGGTTTAAGAATCATCTAAGCTTTGACCAAGAACATTTGTCTTGGACTAAATACAACCAAATCAGAACCATTTAACAACCTAAAATCGAGAAAAGTAAATTGAAAAGGAAATATTGTAGTGATAAAAAGTTCTTAGGCCAAAGACCTTAACACAATCATTGCAAAATACATAGCCGACGATCATAATCTTGAACAAAAGTTTAAACATATCGGCAATCATTGAAATATCTAAATAAACAAAGATAAAACCGGACAAACCAAATCAAAAGTTTTGAACCTAACGTTTCCGAGTTCATCGCCGTTTCTCATAGATGTTGTTTGCCAATCTTTGCGCCTCCTTCTTCAAACCTTTCACATCTTCCATCACCATCATCTGGTTTGCCTTGAACTCATCTACGAACTTCTCAAGAGCTGTCATCATGTACTCCATCCGTTCGCTAAGTTCCCTCATCTCTATTTGCAGATTTGTTAATGACTTCTCCAGATTCTCTTTCTTGGAAGTAGATTGATCTTCCGAAGCCTCTTGCTTCATCTTCTTTTTCCTGTAAAAATACAAACTGTGATCAGATATCAAATCTGTATACTTGCATCGAAGCACAAATTTACAAAAGGAAATAAGAAAATAGATTACGCAGGTTCATTGGGTTGTGACATTTCTTTTTCTCCTTTTTGCCTTTTTGAGAGTAGAAGATCATTGTGATGGGAACAGGAGTATTAGTCATACTTTTATATATACATCTGTTTGGTTCAGGGCATGAGGAATTAAAAAATAGTATAATTCGCTTCGTTTACCGTGCAATGTAGCGATACGTGTAGTATGAGTGATTGACTGTATAAGATCGAGCTCCTTGACTTTACATTTTCTTCGTTGGATTGTATTTGTCCAACGTATTGATTTTTATTTGTCTACATAATAATAACCCGTACATTGTATAATTATATAGGCAATTTTTTTTTTTTGGTTGATTTTTGTGAATATTATTTTAAATTTGTAATTATCTATATGTAAATTGTTACGAAATAAAATGTAAAAGTTAATTTGTTTCCTAATTTGATGTTTGGATAAATGTGACAATATATAGTGACGTCTTATTATGTCCAGCTAAATGAGCTCATGGTAATGTTATATGTTATCTATAATTAAATTTTCAATTTTTGCTACAAACTTTGATCTTATATATACCAATGTTGATATTTGTCTATATTAATTTAATTTCATAATTATCTACACCTCAATTGTTAGAGCATCTCCAACCACAACAAATCCTTAGCTAAAATTAGATAAAAGATACCATAAATAAAAATTATAGAAATTATCTAAAAAAAACTTGAACTCCAATGGGTCAAAGCTGTTAGCTATAATTTTAGATAATTTCTACAGGTTGGCTATATTTGTCGAACCTCTATATAGCTGTAAGAAATCTGTAAGAAGATTCCACATCATTCATTACCATATTGAAGTGATATATTCTATTTATAACAACCTAAATTATTAATAACATACTATTTTTAAAATATAGCCAACCAATATAGATAATACCATTGAAGTAAAATGTCTTACAGATTCAACAAATTTTACATAATGTCCTACAGGTCCAATTTAGCCAACCAATTTTAGCTATTCCCGTTGGAGATGCTCTTACCACAGGAAAAGTTACAATTGCTTTGTTTACTAATATTACATTTGGATAGATGTGACAAAATATAGCAACGTCTTATTATTTCGACCTATGAGTCAGGTCATAGAAAACGTTTTTGTTGTATAAAATGAAATTTTATGTGCTATTCATTATTGCATTGGTACATTAAAATCCTATTTGTTGTGCATAATTCAATTGGCATATTGTGCTACAAATAAATTTCTCATAAACCAAATTTTCTATTTCTCTATAATATTTTGATTTTATAATTATATATAGATCAATTGTTACTATATATTGCGTTAGATATGATTTATTTGCTAAAATTACGAATGGATGGATGGTCAATGTATATATTTGTGAATATTATTTTAAATTTATAATTATCTATATGTAAATTGTTACGAAATGAAATGTAAAAGTTATTTTGTTTCCTAATTTGATGTTTGGATAAATGTGACAATATATAGTGACGTCTTATTATGTTCAGCTAACTGAGCTCATGGCAATGTCATATGTTATCTATAATTAAATTTTCAATTTTTGCTACAAACTTTGATCTTATATATACCAATGTTGATATTTGTCTATATTAATTTAATTTCATAATTATGTACACCTCAATTGTTACCACATGAAAAGTTACATGTGCTTTGTTTACTAATATTACGTTTGGATAGATGCGATAAAATATAGCAACGTCTTATTATTTCGACCTATGAGTGAGGTCATAGAAAACGTTTTTGTTGTATATAATGAAATTTTGTGTGCTATTTATAATTGCATTGGTACATTAAAATCTTATTTGTTGTGCATAATTCAATTGGCATATTGTGCTACAAAAAAATTTCTTATAAACCAAATTTTCTATTTCTCTATAATATTTTTATTTTATAATTATATATAGATCAATTGTTGCTATATATTGCGTTAGATATGATTTATTTGCTAAAATTACGAATGGATGGATGGTCAATGTATAGCGACATATTTTTGTTTGGACTGATTACTAAGCTCATCGAACTTATGTACCAAATTCTTTTTCACCAAGTAACAAACAAATATTTGGAATGGTAATGTACAAAAGATTGTATGATTACACTGAATTTAAGAGATAATCTCGGATTATTAATTTTTTTAGAAAATTTAACATAATTTTTTGCAGCTACAGTAATCTCAGGACTTATCATAAACTTTCATTCAAAGGTTAATAAAAGGAAATGATAAACGATATCGTACTTGAGATTTCAAACACATGTAGGAAAGATCAACAAACATGTAGGGGAAAATAGTCATATATGGTATTAACATAAACAAAAGGCCGTAGACAAAAGGCCATAATATGTTCTACAGGAGTATTTCGGTGATCAGAAATTTTCATTGATTGCCCTTGTAAGCCTTGCTGCTTCCTTCTTGAAACCCTCAACTTCTTCTTCCATAACCATATGGTTTGCTCGAAATTGTTCAGTAAACTTGTTTACCGCAGCCATCATATCTTCCAATTTTGCAGTGAGGCCTCTCATATTTATGTGCAAGTTTGTTAATGATTTCTCTATGTTTTCTTTGTTCACATGGATGGATTCATCGTCAGTGGAGTCATCACTGCTGTTAGTCTCGTGCTTCCTCTTCTTGAACCTGTAAAACAATAGACAGTAATTAGTATATGAGGGTTTGTTTAACTAAACAACGAAGTAGAGTAGTATATAAGCAGGAGAAAATAAATAGTTTACGCATTTAGCTTGCTTGAAGACATTGATGTTGTGTTTTTCTTGAAAAGATAAGACAAACAGAAAAAGAATAGCTTGAGTAGTACAGTACAGGATAGAATGGAGAAGCTACTTTTGTAGAAATGGGTTTATATTGGAAATTGAGTCCACTATGTCTTTTCGGTTTTCGTGCTAGGTTTCCTGTACGCTTCATCTAATTGTATTTATTACTACTAATACAGTACATGCTTCCTTTTCTTTGGTTTGAAACATATAGTCGACTGCAGTAGTATGTGGACTGGCATTTCTAGAATTCGAGCAAGTTCCGCATTCGGTATTTAAAAAAATGTTGTATCAAAAAATGCTTAATATTTCGTATACAATTTTTTTTAATGTTTTTAAATTTTATCAAATATCGACAGAAGTATGGTGATAAGTTGGATTTTACATATCAAATCGACAAACATTTTTTCCCCTTGTTTTTAAATTATTTTAAATATGAACATGTTTAATATTGGATTTTTCTCTATAAAATTTTTCAATAGTAATAGCCTTATCTTCCCAGAAAGTGCTTTACGGTACAAATTAACTATGCTTTTTCCCAAACATAACTCCGTAAGAACATATCGAATGGTGTTGGCTAAAATAATGATTATGTCAAATTTGGCTAAAATCGTGTTTGTTTTAGACATAACTTGGTTATAACATAATTTGCTTTGGGTTACAGCCCAACATTTTCACTAGCAACAACTGTTGCCTTCTTCTATAGTTTTGGAGATGGTGGACTTGCATCTTTACTTTTGGTATTTTATCTCTCCTATGTGTAATGTGATAGTACTCCAAATATTGTCAGAAACTTTTGCTTAAATATGTCCCTTTTTATTAATATGTCCCATTTTTAATTGTAACCATGATTAATTCACTAAATATACATTATTAAAAGACAATTTTATCCTGTACTTGACAGAATGCTCATAACGGCTTAAAGTAAATAACACGAACTATTAAATATATATAAATTCAGAAACACAAGCCAACCAAATAGATAATATTTAGTCCACAAAACGTAAAAATACTTGCTGATTAAATCATCAAATCATCTACTTTTACATTTATTTAGACTAAACGTAATATTTTGTCTGTTTAGACTTAAAATGATTCAAATCATTTGAAAATGAAAATCATGCATTGAATAAAAAATGATATATTCTTAATTGAGTATGGACAATATGGTCTTAATGTATATATAATATATATATAATTATATGTATATAAGTTAAATTTAACTATGGGACATAATTATAATTATTGAATAAAAAAGGATATATTTTTAATTGAACACTTAATTTGGGACATATTAGACAAATTCCCATTTTAAAAATAGTATGTTATTATTATAAATTGTTCTTAAAAATGGAATATATCATTTAAATATGGTAATAAATGATGTGGAGACTTATTTATAATATAATATTTTATTTAACAGTCAAAGAAAATATAATTTACTCAACAATAAAATAATAATTTAAATTAGATATTATCATTGATTTATAATCTAAAATATTTCGTTAAGTACATTTTTATCGTCGATACATAGGCAAGAAATCGGCTGGAATGTTTGAATCCATTTTGCCCAATTTTGTAAAAAACAAATAAATTTGAAAATAGTAATTGTGTTCAACACGTTCTTTAAATCGGGAATATTTTGAAGCGTTGACATGTATAATATCCAATTTCGAAATATTGTAATTGGCCGAAAATATTGTTAAAATATTGTAATAGTATAAGATATTGTTATAATATGATATTTGAAAATGGCATTATCAAGATATTCGTATTGCTTGCAAGAATCCTTCTGTACCCCAAAGAATACGTGTGTGACACATATTTGTAGACTTATTTATGATATAATATTATATTTAATAGTCAAAGAAAACAGAATTTACTCAACAATCGAATAATATTTTAATTTAGATATTATCATTGATTTTGTAATCTAAAATATTTCGTTAAGTACATTTTTATCGTCGATACATGGGCACAAAATCGGGAAGAATTTTGGAATCCAATGTGGGGATGTTTTAAAAAAAAATATATAAAATTAGAAACTCTATTCATCATGTTCTTTAAATCGGGAATATTTTCAAGCATTGATATGTATAATATGCAATTTCGAAATATTGTAATTGGCCGAAAATATTGTAATAGTATAAGATATTGTTAAAATATTAAATTTAAAAATGCCATTATCAAGATATCCGTATTCCTTGCAAGAATCCTTCTATACGCCGAAGGATACGTGTCTGACACATATTTGTAGAGTTATTTATGAAATAATAATGGCATTATCAAGATATCCGTTTTCCTTGCAAGAATCCTTCCGTACCCCGAAGGATACGTGTGTGACACATATTTGTAGACTTATTTGTGATATAGTATTATATTTAACCGTCAAAGAAAACATGATTTACTCAACAATCGAATAATATTTTAATTTAGAAATTATCATTGATTTTGTAATCTAAAATATTTCGTTAAGTACATTATTATCGTCGATACATGGGCACAAAATCGGGCAGAATTTCGGAATCCAATGTGCCCAAATTTTTAAAAAACAAATATTTTTTAAAAACAGAAACTGTATTCATCACGTTCTTTAAATCGCGAATATTTTGAAGCATTGACATGTATAATACGCATTTTCAAAATATGGTAATTGGCCGAAAATATTGTTAAAATATTGTAATAGTATAAGATATTCTTAAAAATGAAATTTGAAAATGCCATTATCAAGATATCCGTATTCCTTGCAAGAATCCTTCCGTACCCCGAAGGATACGTGTGTGACACATATTTGTAGACTTATTTATGATATAGTATTATATTTAACCGTCAAAGAAAACATGATTTACTCAACAATCGAATAATATTTTAATTTAGAAATTATCATTGATTTTGTAATCTAAAATATTTCGTTAAGTACATTTTTATCGTCATTACATGGGCACAAAATCGGGCAGAATTTTGGAATCCAATGTGCCAAAATTTTTAAAAAACAAATATTTTTTAAAAATACAAATTGTATTCATCACGTTCTTTAAATCGCGAATATTTTGAAGCATTGACATGTATAATACGCAATTTCGAAATATGGTAATTGGCCGAAAATATTGTTAAAATATTGTAATAGTATAAGATATTCTTAAAATATGAAATTTGAAAATGCCATTATCATGATATCCGTATTCCTTGCAAGAATCCTTTTGTACCCCGAAGGATACGTGTGTGAGACATATTTGTAGACTTATTTAGGATATAATAATGCCATTATCAAGATATCCGTATCCTTGCAAAAATCCTTCTGTACCCCGAAGGATACGTGTGTGACACATATTTCATATTTGTAGACTTATTTATGATATATTATTTTATTTAACATTCAAAGTAAATATAATTTACTCACCAATCGAATTATATTTTAATTTAGATATTATCATTGATTTAATAATATAAAATAATTCTCTAAGTACATTTTTATCGTCGATACATGGCCAAAAAATCGGGTAGAATTTTGGAATCCATTTTGCCAAATTTTTTAAAAAACAAATATTTTTAAAAATAGAAACTGTATTCATATCATGCAAGTTTGAAAAAATGATTGTTGGAATAGTATGGAATATTTTTAAATTATGAAATTTGAAAAAATGCCGACTAATTGGCCGAAAATCTGCCAAAAAATTGTAATCGATTTTGGTCGATTTTGGAAATAACGCGGCAATATTGGATAGATTATTTTATAATACTCCGTAGAACTTATCTTGCACATCATCTGTAACGCAGTAGGACAGTAATATGTGTTGGTGTAATAAATTAGTTGCTTAACTTTATTACATCGCCATTTTAATGACGTATAGGTTTAGACATTAGACTGTCTCGGGTGAGTAAACTGTTTTGCAAAGAGGAATAATTCGACATAATTGCAGCCACTCAACTACAGTTGAGTACAGATTTCTCTCTGTCAAAGTAATATCCCTGTGAAACAATGGTACGTATATGTTGACCTTAAGGTTATTGAATATTATATGTACAGCTGGTTTCTCAATTAATTTATCTCATCTTAAAGCCTAACTATAATACAACGTCTAACATCTTTGTATGTAGTTCTGTGGCCTTCCATTTTTTTTGCTCAAGGAGGATTAATTTTGGGTTCCTTTACTGTGAGTGTATTCTACGATTTTGAAGGTATGTTTTTTGAGGAGTATTAAATAAATTTTACAAAGAAATGAGTCAAAGAAAATAGATTTATGACGGTTTACAATAAAATTAACGCGTAACATTTAACATTTTATTTAACGGAATACTACGAATGTTATTGTACATCTTAATGTATCGTTTTGCATTTCACACTAACTATAACATCTTTATGACATAGGTATCTTTACTACCTCTAGGTTTAGACTATAGACTTGATTGTTCGAGTAAAGAGTTATGCAGGGTGGATGAATTCAGCTTAATTCTAACCACTTGAATATTACTCTTATGTTTTAAGACAATAGCAGAGCATCCATCATCTTTACAGTGAAGGAGGTTTTATTTAGGAATCTTGATCGTGCGTGTATTCTACTATTGCGCAGGTATTTTTGTGTAATAGCATTCTGTTTTTTTGTGGATAAATGTTTCCCTTATCATCTGTTTTTGTTCACAATAATTTTGTTGACATAGGTTTTCCAAAATGTCTATTCAACATTTACCAGTCACTTTCATTTGTCTGAATTGGACAACTACTTTTGAAAAGGGTTGTTTGGTAAGATTCAGAACCTTTTGTTACTATAATTAGTTGAATATTTTGCCTCAACATATTATAAATTATAGTCGATTGAAATTTAAACTTGTTTGTTTAGGTTTTACCTAGAGAGTTTACAGATGAATATGGTCCAACTGTACCAACAAAAGTACTTCTAAATGATCCGTCTGGTTCATCATGGATGGCTACATTTGATAGGAACAAAGGAACTGTTGAAGGCCTACATTCCATGATAAGAAAATATGGTTTGAACCAATACAATATCCCTCTAATTGAGTATAATGGTGGTGGTATTTTCCAAGTCCGAATATTTAACTGTTATGCTGTTGAGATTGATTATTCTGTTCGCAATAGAAATGATTTAAGCGTGCAACAGATTGACGTGGATAAATTAAAAGTGGCTTTTAAGTTTAATGTTTCCAGTCACAATTCCCATAACTGTGAAGTGAATATTGATAGAAATCATCTGTCGACACAAAGCAATTATCAGGTAATCAGAAGTTGTTAACTTATATTTGCTTCATTTTGTCAATTTAACATATTTTTCAATCAACAGATATTGTCAAAAACCAATGTAAGAGAACTGGGACTTGATAGAAGCACAAAGTATATACATGTCGGTTTTGAAATGAGGAAGTGGAGAATAGATGTTTTAAACCTTGATGATGAAATGTTGTTTGGTCATGGTTGGGATGAGTTTGCAAAGAGTGCTGCTTTATCAATTGGTGACATATGTTGTTTTAAGAAAACTGAGATGGTCAATTCATTTGAAGTTGGTATTTACCACATATGTTCACTAAGAGAGTGGAATCCTCCAAGTGGTGCGTATTGTGTTATTGTTCAATATGTGTACATAGTTTTTTTTTTCTGTTTGTTGACCTGATTTTGTTCCAAATAGGAGAGGAGTTACGCAGATCGAGAACATTCTTCTTGCATATGACGAACCAAGATTCGTTGCTCAAAGCAGAAATTGTAAGCAGCAAGTTCATTTTTTTTCATATTTGATTAAGGAAAATTTCTAATGTTTGACAATTATTGGAAAATTATATGTAAATTTGTTCTGCAGGTTCTGCCAAGAATGTTTGTACAAAGGTATGGTAAGAAGTTGGAAAGTATTGTATCTTTGTGGATGGCTGATAATAATGTTTGGATTACTTCTTTCCGAAAGGAAGATAATTGCCTTATTCGTTTACAAAGACTACAAAACTATTACGCAATTGAGCCTCAGTCTTTAATTGTGTTCCAATATTTTGGGAAGTCTACATTTTTTGTTTCTATTCTAAGACAAGATGGTTATGATATGTTAAATTGGATAAGAAGTAAGATGTTATTAAGTGATGTTGTGATGGACGATGATAGTTTGGACCAACTATCCTCTGCAGAGAGAATGTCTGATCATGAAGGTAAGCATTTTGTAATGGAATGTTTATTTGTTTATTATGTAGGGTAATACTAAATTTTTTATTTTCCTGTAAAAGTAGATTATGCTGTTGATCAAGAAATGTTGTCTACAGAGAATTGTGAAAGCAGTGTTGATGCAGAACGCCAATGTTTCATGGCTTCCCTCACTAGTTGTCATTTTGATGACAAATGTCATGGAGTGGTATGTAATAGAAATACTTTAGTTGCCTACTTTAACAAATTTAATTTAACAAATTTAGTTGCCTACTTTAACAAATTCTTTGGTTCACACAGTACATTCCTAAAAGCCTGACCAAATTCTATCAAAGTTGGAAACCAGGAATGTTGGTTACATTGTCTTATGAAAATGAAGAATGAGAAGTCAAAGGAAATCTTGCAGGGAAGCAATGTCGATTGGGGAAAGGATGGAGTGATTTTATTAGTGAAACGAATTTCATCGTTGGCCAGAAAATAACATTTCGTTATATTGTTAGTTCTATTTTGAAGTTTGAAATCATGGCCTAAGGATATGTGCAATCCTTTACATTACATTTGGCGATTGTATTTTTTATTTTCAAGTGGATGAATGGTATGTCAAATTGTAATGTATTTGTACTTGATTTCATAAGTAGAATTTAGCATATTAAACATAGAAATATAGCATTCTAGGTAACATCCACTTTTAGTACAGCATTGATAAAATCTGGCATAGTGCAGCATCTACTTACTTATACATTTCACAAGTAATGGTAATTGCACTTGATTTCAAACTTTTTCTTCACATGCCATGCCCTTGTGAAAGCCTGAGGATTACAAGTGAAACATGAGGAGAGTAATGGATACATTTGGGGAGATTTGCAAAATTTGAGTATTAAAATACCTCTTCCGAAGATTATATACATTTGGACAATTGGCATTCATTTCAAACCCCGTTGTTGCTACATTTGTGATTGTTGTCAAACCAGAGAAATTGTTGCGAATCATTCTACAACTTGAGATTATAGCAATAACTGGATGCTCCGTTTGTTGAGTAAGACTGAATTGAAAACTTGTGGCAAACTCATCCCGCAAGCATACTTTCACCGTGTTTTTAAAGTTTTGCAAATTGCCAACAATACATAAGATTATATCAGAAATTTTATGACAAACTGATTATTACAAACTATACTCACAGTAAGTCCGTAATTTCAAATTTGAGTAAGTTGCAGCCTCAAATTATGTTGTTACTAACACCTTGTAGTGGTACAACATCCTGAACAACTCCGACAATATCTATAAAGACCATGTTAAACTTATTAAAAGTTGAAATGTGAACAACTGGAATGATACAAACAAATTTAACTTGCACTATTACCTATTAAGTGACTATCAGTATCCTCTGCCTGAGGAATGTCTTTGAGATTTGCAAAGTAGAAAATGTTTAGAGGAATTAAACTGTAGGCGCCTTCAAGTTTTGTTACAGTCGTCATGTTAGTTAGGATGATTTGCTTATCGGCTTCAAAACATTTCAATTTATCCGTGAAAGGTGCCACAATGAAGTTCTGAACCTCATACATTTGTCCAACAGCAAACATCTCACTGTGTTGTGCAATTAGTGTAGACTGAATCCAGGCATGCATACGATTGTGCTATATTAAATGTTTTAAGAATAGAGTATCAAAGTACAGTTAAACTTTGAGATTACTTTGAAGGAGATGTTAAATTTTTCAAGGGAACTTACACCTGCATCAATGAATACCAAATGAACACCTCTTACTCTGCCATTGGGAATGTTCACTTCTTTCCATTTGTTTGATAATATGATCTTTATCTTCCAATTGCTTGTGGGTATGACTTCCAAGTCAGATAAGTGGTGATATTCCATAGAACCAGTACTTCTGTGAGCTTTGGGAGGAATGGTAAAGTAGATCTAGGATATTGGATGTAGTAAATAATTGAATGGTGTTGTGTCAGAGGATGGAGAGGGTGTTACATATTCTAATATATTTATTTTAGTACATATACTTTACAGATTGTAGGCATTTCTTCAATATATTATCTACATTTCTTCGTTTGAATGTTCTAAAACTTATCATGCTATTTGTCTGTAAATTATCAAAAGCATATTAAAAGCATTCAAGGTGAACAGAAAGTTGAAATAGCATAAGTGCTAATAAAGCAAAATATTGATGGATTCTACGTAATCCATGCAGTTGAAATTACATCATTCTTAATTACCAAATTCATTTCAAGTTCAGCATGCCCTAGATAAAATAAACTGCAAAAGCATTTCTTAATTATTTGTTTTCTTGTTTGAACCTTCAGGCTAACTTTCGAGTTCTTTTCTTGTTCGCAACTTCTGGTGTTTTGAAAGTCAACTGTGAGAAATCATCCAAGTGATATGTTGAACTTGATGCCTACAATAAAACCGAGCTCATTAGTGAACACGTGATTTGTAACTAAAGAGACATGCAGAACAACAAATAAAATTTTTTACCTGTGTTGTTGAAATTCCCATGCTTTCGGTTTCTGTAGGTTGTTCAGCAATTTCTGCAACATTCTCCATATTATCTGCAGATATATCCATACCATAATAAAATTTTGATGTCCTGTCAATATTCTGATTTCTTATCACCAGCTTCACGAAAAAAGGGTGCTGCTCCATTGTTTTCAAAAGTGGTGGCATCTCTTCACAAATTGCTCCCTGTACTTCCAAAGGCAGATTGTGATCATATATCTTAATATCAGAATTATGCCAAAAAAATGGAATTGTTGGATTCTGAAGTTCAAATAATATTTGTTTATGTTAAAGGTTCGACCTCATCAATAAAGTCTTGTACATTCTTGCCAATGACAGTTTTAATTGCTCGATCAAACAAACAAATGTCAATCTCCCCTGTGTGATCCTCTCCTTTGATATACACTTGGAATCTGCTTTAATGTTGCATTAAGTAAGTATATAGAATTTTGGAAATGAAGTTGAATAATTTGGTGGTGTATGTGTAAACAACATACTTCTTATAAGGATGTGATACTTCCCTATTACATCTGTAGCATGACAAAAGGCCTTCTCTTGGTTCAATTTCTTTGTAGCATGATGGACATTCATAGTAATACCACTTTTGATTCAATGGGATAGACGTTATCTTGATGTCACAAATGACTTCTTTCTGCAATATGATAAATATGTAATTAGGTTAACATATTTGTTATTAAAAATCTAAAATGGAGAATCAGAAGCAATTGCTTACATCAGCGTATTCTTTCCCTAAGTTTTGAATTTTCTCATTAGGTAGAAGCTCAATTGTGTTTTGATTCTGATTGGAGAAGTCATAATTTGAGAACAAAGGTGTACTGACCCTACATACATTAAACAATAACTATAGTATCATAGTTGAAATTACATAATCAGTTATAAGAAATAATTATGAAATTATCGTACATTCTCCTTAATTGCGAGACAGTGTGGTGATCATAGTTGAGATAGAATCTTGTGGAGCTGCAATTTGAAATGTCTACTTGTGGACTTGTGTGATTAGTACCTTGCCAAGAACTTATTTTAGCACTTCCAATAATGATAATTGCTGGGAATTCTTTTGCATTTTCAAGAGCTACAACAAATTCTTTTGCCAGCATATCCCAGAAAGTTACATCAACGCTAGATCTGCAAAAAGATATTATAACATAGTCATGACTTTCTAATGGTGTTACTCTAGGATTTTGAAAGACGTTTAAAATTCACCTTCCGTCTACAATTGTAAACTTCACTTGTTCGGTTTTGTTCTTAATCATGCGCAATGGACTATCTTTCAGAATAACTCCGATAACATCTTCATAATGTAATTCAAAAGTTAGGCATTGAAAATACAATATCAATTGTTTTTAAAGAAATTTAAGTATACGTTTGGCAATGAATAACATACCAGTAAGATAGACATTTTGGTTAGCTATTTCAATTAGGTCTCCCAGATCATAAAAATCAAAGAAATTTTTGGCAATCATCGTATCATCTTCAGCATGTTTTTCAACTTGGGTATAGTTTGTTAAGACTATTTGTCGGTCAAAGTTGACAACTCTGAATTTTTCATCAAGTTTGTAGTCTTTAACTGAAAAGTTGGAAATGGTATAAACACCGCCTTCCTCAAACTTCTTCTCATGTGTTTCAAGTACTGCAGCTGGGACAAAAGCCTGCATCCTAGTACTCTGATATACACAATTTAATGTCGACATATTACTAATATAACGACGTCTATAAAATTCCTCATATACAAATCTGTAAACTCTTCAATTGCATGAAAGCAAGAAGATTTTCATCTTAATGATAAAGTAAAAGAAGTTTGTACATACCTTGTCATCTAATAGCAACATGTTCAGGCTTTTAAAGACCTCTCCAGTTATCAACGCTCCTCTCCATAATCTGATGATTCGAACTTTAACAGTCCAGTTGTAACTGCCAGGTCGTAGATCTCTTAGTCGATCGTAGTGTTTAGATGACATTTTGGTGCTAGATCTTGTTCAAGAAAGGGATGTACAGTATGCTTAACTTGGTAAAACCATAAAATGGACTTGAACTTTTATTTCAATAGAGCTTTCAATATACACATGGTTGTTGTAATAAAAAAATATTCTCTGCACCATAGTACTATTCATTAATTATGTGTTATATTGGCATTGTTAGTGTTGTGCAAAATGGTAAATTGGAGTAATTGATAGAGACACCAGAAAATTAGTAATTGGTGTTTTTTGTAATATTGATTAATAATGATTAATACAGTTCAATTGATTCGGATAGTTAATGAACATTGCTTAATGTTGTACAGTCAATAACACAAATTTTCAAGATTTACTAAACAAAAGAGTTCTATAGTCAACAACACAAATGTACTCACATCAACTACAGAAGAGTTAATAATATATATAACAAAAGTTGTAATACTTGCATACGTCTCGGTCTCCATTATGATCAATCGAATTCGAGTCGAACACACTACCAAAAGTTTTAGTCAAAATACATAATACTTCAAGTCTAAGAAATAATGAAGTTAAAACCAAACATCTTAAAGATCAAAAGTTGAGCTGGCAAGTTGGCAGTTACATAATGCATCCATCATTCAATCGTACTTTTTGTTTGGTTTAACAATGCGTTTTCGTGGAACATGTTCTTTTGCAATGGAGCTATTTTTGTCAACAAATGCTGGTTCTTTTTCCGTTATTTTCAACTTCTCTTTGCGCGGGCTTTTTTTCTTACGCTGTGTGCTTTCAAGCTTACCTGCCTAAAACATTATTGCTTGAATGTTAGAAATATGTATTTTTTTGGTGGTGACATTTGATTGATAATTTCAAAAAATGTACATGCATATAGATACCTGGTCAGGTTTGATGAGATCCTTCAGAGGAATATCTGTCTCTTTACTTGTTTCTTCCTCTTCCAGAGACTTTCGCACATGACTTGTGTTTGAAGACTTGGCTGTGTTAGGAGTTTCTTTCATTGGGCACGTATTGCCAACAGTTGTCTCCTGCAGTTGAAATTCTCAATTTGTTACAAACCAATAGCTACCTAATAACAAAGAAATGTGTTTGAAATATGACATCTTTATAATGAAGTTCGTCGCATCTTCGGCTTCTCCAGACGGCTCTTGAACCTCTGCATTGCAAGCAAACAAATCATGCCCATCAACAATGTCACATGATTTATAGACCTCGGAACCATTGACAACATTTTCTTTTGAAATTTTCATTGTTATTGTGTAGTCGCGGTTGACAATTTGCTGAAGGATTCTTGGAAACTTTGTGTCATTTGATCCCTGATATACATGGCAATATTTGAAACTCTGTGGTAGATAGATTCAAAATACCAAAACAATATAATTTTGATACAGTTCATTTTTACAAACCATTGCTTGCTCAAGATCAACATCAAACATCGTCTTCCCAGTAATCCGACGAACTTCAGTATCTTGCAAAATAATTCGGATTCCTCCAGTCTTATCGGAACATAACGTGCAAACTTGGAACCTAATATTGAAATTCATGAGCGTTTACTTACACCTAAAGTATAAATTATTTGGGGAATAAATAGTACTTCTTTATACTCAAGTCATACCTTCTCTTTGGATAAGGAAAATAACGTTTGCAATTTGTTGAGTTACACTTAAATCTTCCATCAATCGTTTCCAGTTCTTTGTCACATGTTGGACATATATTACAATACCACTGCAGATCTTCTTGAACTTTTCTGAGTGTAACTTGACAAATAACTTCTTTCTACATGGTAAAGAAAATAATTATCACTGATCAAAGATCTGAAAATGTAATTAATCTACATTAACAAACCTCAATATAATTATCCTTCAACTGCTTGATATCTGATATAGTCATGATTTTGAAGCTTTCCTCTTCTCTTGCAAATTCTATTGGAGATGAGTAGCGTACATGAAACAAAGGGTCTGCTGACCTATTATGAGCAAAAGTATTTTCACTTCTTCAACAATAGGGGGGTTGTGTATTTACACTTGAGATGGATAAATACATTGAAAAAGTTTATGTAAAATAGATAGTTTAATACCTAGCTCTCAATTCTTTGACACTTTCATGGTTTATATTCAAATAAAACCTTGTTGCTGGGTAATTTGCTAATGTCAAATCTCCTTTGATACAATAGAAAGAGTTTATTGTTAAACAATATAATGTAAATGTGAAATTGTGATAACAGATTTTAATATTACCTTGAAATGTTCAAATTTTCACACTTGCCAAGATAATTATAACGGTATCATCTTCTTGTTTGTTGAATGCCTCCTCAAAGTCTTCAGCAAGTTTGTCAAACAACGTAACTTTAATGCAGCAGCTGGAGATTTTTTGCAATTATTAGTTAATGGTATTTTTTCATATATGAAAAGATGCTTCGAGTCCAAGATACTAACCTGCCATCTGTTATGGAGAATTTCTTCTGTACTTTGTCTTCATTGTTATTAGTCTTACAGTGATTTACAGGTTGTGGATCTTTAATAACACCAACTACATCTAAAAAAACACAATAAATACATGTATTAATCAACAAAAAGACAATACTTTGATGATTTCATTAAAGAGTATGCTACAAAAAATACATGTAACAACAAATTATGTCAAAGCTACAGAAAACATTACCACATAGGAAACGCTTGTTTGTTTCCATTGACTCTAGATCTTTCAGTTGAAACAGATCGAAGCTGTATTCTGGTATTTTGAGAGCAACCTTTTCAGTAATTTCGACCTTAGTATAGTCGGCAAAATATATATGCTTGTCATATCGAATGCAACGATGACTTTCCATTCCAGTGTATGCTTGAACCATGAAATTGCTTATATTGTACACTTTCCCTTCTTGAAGATTCTCTTCAAACAATGGAGCGTATTTTGCATTAATGAAAGCATGAATACGATAGCCCTGCGCAAAGCAACTAAACATGATTAGAAGCTGGCGAAACATGACATTCCATGAGAAGAGAATAACTCTTTTTTAGATGTAAATTACGGAATCATCGAGGAATATTATATTAATGCCACGAAATTCTTTGGTATCTCTTGTTATCCCTTTCCATACTGCTTGTGCTTTTACTTGAATGCACCATTTGATTTTATAAGAGTCCAACTTTGTTAGAGGAGTAAACTTGTTAAAACGCATTTTGATTTGCAGCCTACAAACAAAACACATGAAACATCACAGACATATAAAAGTAGCTTTGCAAAAGGGATGGATGCAAGTTATATTTTAAGATGTTTTTTACAAAACAAAAGAAAAGGATGCACGGATTCAAGATTTTTTTGTGAACATAAGTTTATAAGTTGGTTCAAATACTGATATGGGTTAAAAGTAAGCCCTAAAGACACATTTAATGTGGCATTAATTAGACCTAGAATGGTCCAAACGTGGGGCCCACCAGATGGGCCCAAACTCCAATTATAATATTAATTTCGTAATTAATATTTAGGGATAATTAACAGCTGGGAGATACAAGTCAGATAAAGACGTTATCTCTACAAAGAGTAGCCTCCAAGCCACACAGTCATACAAGGAAACAGACTCCTACAAGGAAGGAGTCTAGAACCTTCCTCAAGGCTGACTTGCCCACCAAGTCTCCTAACCCTACCCTAATTCTGAGGCTTCTCAGCCTATATAAAGGGTCAGACCCTTCAACTCAGAACTACGTTTTATTGGCTTGATTCTCTTAATACAGAGATACGTAGGCATTCTGTGAGGACCGTTTAAGTCTCGAACGCAGAAGCAGCCATTAAAGCACGAAGCTCACACACCCTAGCATTAAATACATCAAACCCTAGCCGCAATCTAATAACCTAGTTTTTATTCCACAACATTTGGCGCCGTCTGTGGGACGAAGACATCAACCATGGTTCAAACACGAAGAACACCACCGAGCACCACCGAGCCAATCACTACCGAGGCTCTACCTCTAAGCTCTGCTCCACCCCGTACTGAACAAGTGCTACCGACATCTGAGCAAGTACCTCCAACATCTGGGACTATCGTTCCATATCAAGTTTCTCAACCCCTAGGGACGACTACCCATGTTGAGAGTACGCTACCTCCGATAGTCCACACAATTCCAGGGACTAACCCGGGGATTTCTTCCCTGATTGTAGACCCCAACAACCTTACACGAGGGGTTCAGATCCACACTACGGATCTCCCCATAAGCACCAATCCAATGTATGGGATGTCCAATTACGGAGCTGGACCAAGTGGTCATGCCCTATATATTCGAGATCGAGATTATCGCGATTTTTCTGGTCCTTATTCAGATGAATCATCTTCTGGCGATGATTACGAACGTGATGAAGCTCCGAGGAGGCGACGTGCAAGTAAAGAGCCTATGGGGAGAACTCGAACTATCCATGGTGGACTCACTTCAACAGCTGCTGAGAGGATTAAGGCTTATGAAGCCGAGATCTTAAAGTTAAAGGAAGATATGGCCAGGGAGCAAGCCAGATCAAATCAGACTTTGCCACCTCCCACGTCAGGACCGATTCCCTTCATAGATCTGGAGAAGCCTCCAAGGAGGCAAAGAAGGACTACCGTCCCACCTGAAAGAACTACAAGGGTGGAAACCCCTAAAAGCAACCCCAAGGATCTGATGCCACTTGGGGACCCTGATGATCCCACACCTCCGTTCACTGAGGACGTGATGAATGCTCGTATTTCAAAGAAATTTAAGATGCCAACAATCAAAGCTTATGATGGAATGGGTGATCCTGCCAACCACGTTAGAACGTTCTCGAACGCACTGCTGTTGCAGCCTGCAAGCGACGCTTTGAAGTGTAGGGCTTTCCCTCAAACTTTGTCAGGCATGGCTCAAAGATGGTATAGTCGGCTTCCTGCAAACTCGATTGGTTCCTTTAAGGAATTGAGTGCTACTTTTATTAGTCAGTTTATCAGCGGAAGAACGCATGAGAAAAGCTCTGTATCTCTTATGTATGTGGTACAAGGGAAGAACGAAAGTCTGAGAGACTATCTTAAGAGGTTCACCAAGGAGACTCTGAATATCACTGATCTGGACAATAAGGTTGCAATGGTAGCCTTGGAGCATGGTACCACCGACCTATACTTTAAGAGATCATTGGCAAAGCATCCCCCGGAGAACATGGCTGATCTCCAACGAAGGGCTGATAAGTACATCAAGGCCGAGGATAGCACGAAGAAGGAAGTCACAGTAGGCAATGGTCAGGGGAACAATGATACAAGAAAGCGCAAGCAAGGTCAGGAGTACGATGCTAGGGACAAGTATCCCCGAACTAGCAAAGACTCTGATTCGCCACCAAAAAAGAGCTTGGGACCAAGGTTCTCCGACTATGCCAGGTTGAATGCCCCTAGAAGTCAAATCTTGTTGGAAATTGAGAAGGATAAGGACTTCCGATGGCCGAAGCCACTCAGGGGAGACCCCGCAAAGAGGAACAAGGATCAATACTGTAGATTCCACCGAGATGTAGGACATGACACGGATGATTGCAGACAGTTGAAGGACGAGATTGAATTCTTGATCCGTAAAGGAAAGCTGAACAATTTCACAAAGGGTGGAGATCAAGAAACCCAAAGAGGGGATTACAACAGGAGAAACAATGACAGAAGGGATAATGATCGTGATCGTAGCACGCAGCCCCGAGGGCCAGTTATCAACATGATCTGGGGAGGCCCGACAGCGGCCGGTTCAACTCGAAACTCTCGAAAGGCATACGCAAGAGAAGTGATGCATATTGTGGGAGAGGCCCCAAAGCGTGCTAAAACTGAGATGGTAATTGGTTTTGATGATACAGACTTGGAAGGGGTAAAGTTCCCCCATGATGACCCACTGGTCATAACTCCTGTGATTGGAAATTCAGAAGTAAAACGAGTCTTGATAGACAATGGAGCTTCTGTGGATATTTTGTTTCATGATGCGTTTACAAAGATGGGATACAACGACTCTCAGTTGACCCCTGTAAACATGCCTATATACGGATTTAATGGAGTGGAGTCCAACGTTGAAGGGACTATTCAGTTGCCCATGACTATTGGGCAGGAGCCTAAGGAGGCGACTCAGATGCTGAATTTCTTGGTGATTAAGGCAGTTTCAACATACAACGCAATCCTTGGAAGGACTGGATTACATGCGTTTAAGGCTGTGGCCTCTTCCTATCATATGAAGATTAAGTTTCCGACACGGAATGGTGTCGGAGAACAAAAGGGTGATCAGAAGATGGCAAGAAGTTGCTATGTAGCCGCTTTGAGGGCCGATGGAGTCGGGGGGCAGGTCCTTCCAATTGAAGACATGGATGTCCGTGACGATGAAGAGCATAGAGGGAAGCCAGCAGAGGATTTGATTCCCATACCCCTAGAGCCGAATGATCCTGAAAAAGTTACTTATGTTGGAGCATCTCTGAAAGAACCCTTGAAGGGCAAGTTGATAGAATTCTTACAAAAGAATAGCGACGTGTTCGCTTGGACAGCAGCTGATATGCCAGGGATTGACCCCCAACTTATAACTCATAGGTTGAATGTTGACCCCAAGAGGAAGACAATAAAGCAGAAGAAGAGAAACTTTGCTCCGGAGAGGCAAGAGGCCATTAAGCAAGAAGTGGATAAGCTCTTGGAAGCTGGTTTTATTGAAGAAATTCAGTTTCCCGAATGGTTAGCAAACCCTGTGATGGTCAAAAAGGCGAATGGGAAGTGGAGGATGTGTATAGACTTCACTGACCTGAATGATGCATGTCCAAAGGATTGTTTCCCCCTTCCAAGGATTGACATGTTGATAGATGCCACAGCTGGACATGAGATGTTAAGCTTCATGGATGGATTCAGCGGCTATAATCAAATTAAGATGCACAAAGATGACATCCCTAAGGTATCTTTCATAACTGACTTCGGTGTCTTCTGTTATCTTGTTATGGCGTTTGGTCTAAAGAATGCAGGAGCTACTTACCAACGTTTGGTGAACAAGATATTTGCCCATCTGATTGGAAAAACCATGGAGGTGTATGTTGATGACATGTTAGTTAAGAGCCTACTCAAGGCTGATCATATCAAGCACCTCGAAGAAGCATTTGAAGTGCTGAGGCACCATAAGATGATGTTGAATCCCGCTAAGTGTGCCTTTGGTGTTGGATCTGGAAAGTTTTTAGGGCTGATGGTTTCAAAGAGAGGCATTGAGGCCAATCCTGACAAGATCAAGGCGATTTTAGACATGGAGCCACCACGTTCTATAAGAGATGTGCAAAAGTTGACAGGCCGAGTAGCAGCCCTAGGGAGGTTTATCTCCAAGTCTGGTGATAAGTGTTTACCTTTCTTTCAGACATTAAAGAAGGTAAAGAATTTTGAATGGACACCTGAAAGCCAAGAGGCCTTTGAACAATTGAAGAAATACATGGCTGAAGCCCCGTTGTTGGCCAAGCCTAGCATCGGAGAGACTCTTTACCTATACCTGGCGGTATCTGAGCAAGCATTGAGTGCCGTCCTCATACGGGAAGAGAACAAGGTTCAGAAACCTATCTACTACGTGAGTAAGGTGTTACATGGAGCTGAGTTGAACTATTCCACCATTGAGAAGTTTGCTTTAGCATTGGTAACGGCTTCAAGGAAACTAAGACCTTACTTTCAGTCACACAAGATTGAAGTCCTGACGGACCAGCAATTGAGAAGTATCCTGCATAGCCCGAAGGTCAGTGGAAGGCTAATTAAGTGGGCAATCGAACTCGGAGAATTTGACATTGCATATAAGCCTCGGACAGCCATCAAGGCTCAGGCATTAGCTGACTTCGTGGTTGAATGTACCATTGGCAACCAAGAAGTCGGGGGGCAGGAGATAGTAACCACCCCTGGAGTTGAGAGTAAGGATGAAGAACTTGTACCTGATCAGAAAGAGTATTGGGTGCTCTATTTTGATGGAGCATCAAAAACAAAATCTAGTGGTGCAGGTTTGGTTTTGCAAAGCCCCGATGGGTTCACAGTTGAATACGCTTTGAAGTTGGACTTTCCTACAACCAACAATGAAGCAGAATATGAAGCATTAATAGCTGGACTGGGATTGGCCAGAGTTATGAGGGTCAAGAACCTCAAAGTGTGTGGAGATTCAAGACTGGTAGTCTCGCAAGTAAATGGTGAGTTTGAGGCCAAGGATGAAACTATGGCAAAATACCTCAGAGTCGTGAAAGCTGTTATGACTCAGTTTGAGGAGTGCTACCTGGAGCACATTCCTAGGGAAGAGAATGTTAAGGCCGATGCCCTCTCTAAGTTCGCTTCTTCTGAGATAGAGAATTATGCAGGCAGTGTTTACTTCCAGGTTTTGAAGGCCCCGACTATCAACTCTAAGTTGGTAGCACCTATTGATGTTGGAAGCTGTTGGATAGATCCTATTAAAGCTCATCTAGAAACCGGATGGCTCCCTAACAATGCCTTGGAGGCACGGAAATTGTCAGTGAGAGCATTGAGATATGCCTTGATTGAAGGCATCTTATACAAGAGGTCGTTTGTCATCCCCTACTTGAAGTGCCTAAGGCCCCTAGAGGCAAGAGAAGCATTGGAAGAAGTTCATGAAGGGATCTGTGGGCAGCACTTGGGGGGCAGAGCCCTAGCTCACAAGATTACCCGCCTGGGATTCTATTGGCCGGAGATGTTAGCAGATGCCCAGGATTATGTCAAGAAGTGTGACAGATGTCAGAAACACGCCCCTGTTGTAAGGCAGCCGCCTGAGAGGTTAACCTCAATCAGCTCTCCCATTCCGTTTGCAATGTGGGGAATGGACATTCTTGGTCCTTTCCCCATGGCTTCAGCACAAAGGAAATTTCTGATTGTCGCCATCGATTACTTCACTAAGTGGATTGAATCTAAGCCATTAGCAAAGATAACCACCAAGCAAGTTTCCCAATTCTTTTGGGAGAACATAATCTGCAGGTATGGAATTCCCCGAATCCTTGTGACAGATAATGGGACACAATTCAACAATGAAGAGTTCAGGAAGTACTGCGAGGAAAATGCTATCGAGCTTCGTTTTACTTCGGTAGCTCACCCGCAAGCTAATGGACAGGCTGAGGTAGCCAATCGGATTATTCTTGATGGACTTAAGAAGAGGGTCGAACGATCGAGAAATACTTGGGTGGATGAATTATTGCCTATACTTTGGGCATATCGTACTACTTGCAAAGTAACAACTGGGGAAACTCCTTTCCTACTAGCTTATGGAGCCGAGGCAGTCGTACCACTAGAAGTCATGCATGCATCACCTAGAATTGAAGCATTCGAACCGGAGACTAATGAAGAAGGCATGAGGCTCGCCTTAGATTTGATTGATGAAGTCAGGGACGAGGCAAATGCCAGAAATGCAGAGCATCAAAAGAAAGCATCTTTCTATTACAACCACAGGGTTAAGGAGAGGTTCTTTCAACAAGGTGACTTGGTTCTTAGGAAGATCGAGGCTTCTGGAGTTGGACAGAAGGGAAAGCTAGCCCCGAACTGGGAAGGGCCGTATCGAGTCAAGAAGATGCTAGGACGAGGATCTTACAAACTGGAAACCTTGGACGGGGTTGAGGTGCCCCGGACTTGGCATGCATTGAACCTCAAGGTTTACTATGTTTAAGCTCTCCTGAAAAGGACCTAGATTTTTTCCTATGTAATAGAAGTAGAAATAAGGTCGATGAAACCATTCCAAGTTTTTAAAACTTGAGATATTGGAAAAAGAGTATCTATGTAAGGGCTGTGCCCATTTCTTCATATTAATAAGACTATCCTACGTTTTCGCATAAGATATGAACCTTACTTATTGAAATATATGCACAAAATGCTAGACTACACATGCGGATATGAATAAGTTGAGAAGCATCAAGGACAATAAATTACGAATTTAGAAGTTATGCCCGAAGGCAGAATACATAAACGACTATCTCAAAATAAGTTAACAAGAGTGCAAAGTCATGCCCAAAGGCAGAGTACATAAATAGATGGATAAAGATATCAACTACTAAGCATCTCCAGTATGCTCATCCTCTCCAGCTGTGCCAAGATAAGCAGAGGAATCTGGCTCCAGGATCCTCTCATCATCCTCCTGGTCCTCCTCCTGGGTGTCCTGCACTGTCAAGGCCATAGGAGCATGGGGGCTAGGAAAGTCCGAAACATTGAGGGTACCAGGAAATCTCCTAGTAACCTCGGCAAGAGCTCCGTCCCATCCCTGAGTAAACTGGTAAGGGAACAGAGAGTCGTCATGCTTCTCCATGAAGCCCACATACTCCTGGGAGGAGAGGTAGTCATCAATCAGGTCGTCCTTGTCCTTCCTGAGAGTGACATTTTCAGCCTGAGATTCTAGAAGCTCCTTCTCCCTCCTCGCTAAGGTAGCCTTGATAGAGCCCAGTTCATCCTGGGAGTCATCATACTTAGCCTTGTAAGTCTCATAGTTGGAACGCCAAGTCTTAGCCTGGAATATGGCCCCCTGGAAGTTGGCATTAGCCTACAAAAGACAAAGTTAAAACCACGACTCAAATAATAAAACAAGTATATAAGAGAATGAATAGTAAGGAGCTTACAGCAGCAAAGGCCTGAGCACCAGCACTTTCAGCTCCTTCGAGAGTGGAGCCAGATACATAGTCCTTGAAGTCACCAGGGGTTATGGAGTGATAGGACCAATCCATAGCATGCCTGCAGTCTCCAACAATGGAGTCCTTCTTCCTAATACCCCAGTTGGGGCGCCAAGCGCTCTTGGAAGAGCCATCTACTTCCTCAACATCAGCTACATGAGGCCTCAAGTAGGCATCCGTGGCTGTTGGGGCTCGAGGATCTTTCCCTGAACGAGCCCTTTTCAGCCTAGCAGTGTCCCCATCTTCTGGCTCGTTAGTCTTGTTGATAAAAGCTGCAGCTGCAATTACAAAACAAAAGACAAATAATGGGTATGAGACAATCATATTCAAATAAAGGAATGCAAAAAGAAAGAAAATTACCCTTATTGCCCACTCGGGAAAGTCCCAAAGTTTTAAGCTGGAACTCATTCAGGAGATCCCAAGCCATAGTAGAATAGTTATCCTTGATGAGCTCCTGGTAGGCATAGGCCTCTTCCTCATTCAGCTCAATATCATTGGCACTGCCATCTACGACCTTACCAAAGGTACTACGAAAAACATTGCCCCAATCTCCACCTTCCCATATCAAGTACATGAACTCCTTCTTCCACTTTGGGTTGGAGTCAGGAATAGATTGGGGGTGAAAGATTGGAGGAGTAGAAGAACGGTGACTAATGTAAACCCAACCCGGGGTAGATTCAGCAGAATTTTTAAATTGAAAAATTTTCCTAAAAAGAGCTACAGAAAGAGGGAATTTGTTTTTAAGGCAGAGGACCAGAAAACAGTTGATCACCCTCCAAGAATTGGGAGGAAGTTGACAAGGGTTAACTCCTACATCTGCTAAAAGCCTAGGGATAAACTCATGAAAAGGGAATCGAACCCCTGCAACAATGGCACCCCTGTAAATACAAAGTGCATTGGGGCGCCAATGGCAAGATCGATCCCCAGGCTCAGCTGGGATAAGCCTATAGGGTGATTCTATTTTATACATCCTATTATAGTCAGTGATTTTTTCTATATCATGGAAAATGTTGCTATGATTATAGGAATCAAGGTGTGACAGGGATGGAAAATCTTCTTTACGATTTAAAATCATATCCTGTAAACTCATGAGGGAAGAACGAATGATGATACCTCTTTTTGAGGCCACTTGCAGTTTCTGGAAACGTTGTGTAGCACGATCTTCAGCCATTTCTTCAAATCTTCAAAGAAAAATTTAATGATCAAAGAAAATCTGCAAAGAACGAAGAAATTTTTAGAACAATCTTCAAATCTTCAAAGGAACTGAAGGAAAAACCCAGAAAAAAAGTAATCTTCAAGCTATAAAACTAGAAATTCTGGAAAGTACCTTGAGTGTTCTTCAAATCTTCAACAACAACTGGAAAATTTCTGGAAAAATTCCCAGAAATCCTTGAGCAATCTTCAAATCTTCAAAGATTGGAAGAAAAATCGCCAGAAAACTTGAAGGATGCCTTTGAATCTTCAAAGAACGAGGATCAAACTCAGAGAAAATTTCTTAAAGAAATTTGGAACTTTTGAGAGAGTTTTTGTTTTGGAAACTTTTGTGATGAAGTGAAAGTGAAAACTTTGGCCTTTATATAAGCAAAAAGTTAGGGGATTTCAACCGGTTAAAATGAACATCAACCGGTTGTAACCTGTTCAACACTCTTATGGGCTATTAACACATGTTGAGCTCTAAAAAGCCCAAGAAACGCTAGGCCAGTAAAGCCCAAGTCGAAGTCAAGATGGGGCTTCAAGAAGAAGAGCCCAAATACATAATTAGGATAGGCCCAAATGGTTTGAAGACCAAGGCCCATGGAAATTAAAAGGCATGGCCCATTAAAGTCCAACAAAACTTGGACAAAAAATTAAAAGGGGGCACGAGGTCGTAGCATTTGACCTCAATTTTCAGTGTAAGTACGAGCTTGACTAAACGACCTGGAAAACTCAGTTTGAGGTCGTGAGTAGCCTCTAATTTTGAGGTCGTTACAACACAGTTTGAAATCGCAAATTCTAGGTCGAATTTGTACTAGAAATTCAAGAAAATCCACACGACCTAGGACCCTTATGAGGTCGTTTTTTCTTCATTTGAGATCGTTAATTCCAGGTCGAAATTGAACTGAGAAAAATGGGAAATCCATACGACCTGGGATTTATTCGAGGTCGAGATTATATTGAATCAAGGTCGTGAATTCCAGGTCGAAAAAGAACTGGAAAACCTACAAAAAAGGCGCGACCTGGAACCATTTTAAAGATTATTTCTTCTTGAATTGAGGTCGTAAATTTGAGGTCGAAAATCAACTGTAAGTTGAGCTCGAAGCTCACGACCTGGAACCTAAGTGAGGTCGATATTCTCTAGATTTGAGCTCGTAAAATTGAGATCGAAAAAACACTGGATTTCTACGAAAAAAGCCACGACCTGGCCCTATTTGAGCTCGTTATTTGAGCTCGAATTTGTACTGGTTGAGCTCGAAAAGCTCAGGTCGAAAATGAACTAAACGAGCTCGAAAAAAGCCACGACCTGGGACAGTTTGAGCTCGAAAATTGAGCTCGAAACTGAGCTCGAAATTGAGCTAAAAAAGAAAAAAAGAAAAAAAAGAGAGAGAAATAAAAAAGAGGAAAGCTTAAAAAATTCCAGAAACATGGAAAAATTTTACATTTGAGTACCGTTTAGTGCCGTTGAACGCCGTTTAGTGTCATTTTATGCCATTTAACATTGTTTAACATTGTTTAAACATCGTTTAAGGCTGATTAGCGCTGTCTAGTGCCATTTAAACATCGTCGTAAATGCGTCGGTCGCTCCACGCTTTGCATTAAGATGATATTGTTGAAAATACTCGCGTACGAGCAATAAACCCTGACCCAAGTCTCAGAAAAGACCGTTATAACTTCAAGGAAAACCTGATCAGTTTTCCTAGAAGTTGGGGGGCAAATGATATGGGTTAAAAGTAAGCCCTAAAGACACATTTAATGTGGCATTAATTAGACCTAGAATGGTCCAAACGTGGGGCCCACCAGATGGGCCCAAACTCCAATTATAATATTAATTTCGTAATTAATATTTAGGGATAATTAACAGCTGGGAGATACAAGTCAGATAAGGACGTTATCTCTACAAAGAGTAGCCTCCAAGCCACACAGTCATACAAGGAAACAGACTCCTACAAGGAAGGAGTCTAGAACCTTCCTCAAGGCTGACTTGCCCACCAAGTCTCCTAACCCTACCCTAATTCTGAGGCTTCTCAGCCTATATAAAGGGTCAGACCCTTCAACTCAGAACTACGTTTTATTGGCTTGATTCTCTTAATACAGAGATACGTAGGCATTCTGCGAGGACCGTTTAAGTCTCGAACGCAGAAGCAGCCATTAAAGCACGAAGCTCACACACCCTAGCATTAAATACATCAAACCCTAGCCGCAATCTAATAACCTAGTTTTTATTCCACAACAAATACGTACAGTCAAAGTGATGTGCACTTATGGATGGAATGCTGTCTTATGTATGTATGTAAATATTTATCATCAATAACGATTAAGTTAAAGTAATGGAGAAATGGTGGGAAAAGAAATGGCGGCAAAAAGATGTGAGTTCAATATCAATATTTGCAGAATCATTTATTGTAAGTACACTCTCTTCCTTCCGAAGACAACCTACCAATACATCATTACTTGACTAAATGATGTTAAAGAAATCAAGTAAACAGCTGTTATTATAGGTAGAGGCGACGTGTTTAAGTACCTACACATCTACATAAACAAAAAGGAAGAGAATGCAACCAGCTTCAACAATACGCATTGCACGCAAAATTATGTTCAATAATTTTATAAAAAAAGTATTAACATTTATATACGATATATTTGTATATAAAATTTAAATTTGTTAAAGTACACAAAAAGTATTCATGACACACAAATATAACAGAACATTGCAGCAACATAAAACTACACGATTAAGTTTTGTTTAAAAAAAACAACACATTTTAAATAATCTACATAAAAGTATAAAATATAATATACCATATAATTATATTCATACAATATAATAAAATTTAATACTCGTTTAACACGTATGCTGAAAAGGCAACGACATAACAGGAATATTTAGTACTTCTTTTTCCAATTTAACTACATGAAACGAAATTCGACACAAAATTAGACAGACATTGGATTGCAGGATTTTATAATTGTCTTATGTTGTGTCTACCGTGTCTCCCCATTACACGTAACAAACTAAAAAAAATATAAAAGTTAACAAAAATAACAGTACTGGAATAAAATATATATATATTTTATATAATATTATAAAACATATTTTTTTTATCGGTACGTTGACGCACGTATCAAAAAGAGGATACAACAGGCCACGAAAGATTTAGTACTTCCATTGGCTAATTTAAGTACATGGTACGAAAGTAGACACGAAATTACACAGACATTGCATAATCTGATTTCATAATTGTCTTCGGTTGTGTTTACCGTATCTCTACATCACACGTGACTAACTATATAAAATAAATAAAACTAAAAAAAATTCTACTAGGAGTATAACATTTATTTATTCTTACATAATATATAAAAACTTTGGTAATTTTTTCGGTTTGTCGTTATATTGACACACGTACGCTTAAAAGGCTACGACATAACAAGAATATTTACCACTTCTTTATCCAATTTAACTACATGATACGAAAGTAGTTCTGAAATTATACGAACATTGAATTGCAGGATTTAATATTTGTCAGATATCTGTCTACTGTGTCTCTACATTACACGTAACAAAATAAATAAAATAAATAAAATAAGACAAAAATATGACTACTGGAATAACATATATTTATTTTTATATAATAGTATAATAAAAATTTATAAGTTTCAGTGAAAATGTGTCATACAACATATTTGAATTTAGAAAACTATTAACGAAATTGTAATATATATTAGTAAAATGAATCAAAAATATTGTGATATTTTAAGCAGGTTAAATTATTATTTAACCATTTTAAAAAAAGGATTTGGGTTAATTTTTAAGTATTTATTGGAATCCGAAGTTCTAAAATTTTATTGATTATAATTTATCTCAAAGATATGTATATATCTGAAATATTTCACAATAGTAAAGCGGATTTATTTGTGTACAATAAAAACAATCAAGTAGAAAAGTTATTGCTATTGTATCCATAAAACTAAAAAAAGTTTCTAATAGGAGTATAACATTTATTTATTCTTACATAATATTTAAAAAGTTTGGTAATTTTGTCGGTTCGTTGACAAACGTATGAAAAAGAGGATACTTTTATCGGTACGTTGCTGCACGTATAAATGAAAGGATACGACAGCATCATAAGATATGTTACTTCTTTTCCAATTTAACTGCAGGATACGAAAGTAGACACGAAATTGCATGAACTTTGGATTGGAGCCATTCATATTTGTCTTTTTCCGTGTTTACCATGTTTCTACGTTACACATGACAAATTAAATTATGTAAATAAAACTACACAAAAATTTAATACTCGTTTAACATAATTTTTTTCTATCTACTATTAAAAAATATTTGTAATTTTGTCGTTATATTGACACACGTATGCTTAAAAGGCTACGACATAACAGGAATATTTAACACTTCTTTATCCAATTTAACTACATGATACGAAAGTAGACATGAAATTATACAAACATTGGATTGCAGGATTTAATATTTGTCAGCTATCTTTCTACTGTGTCTGTACATTACACGTAACAAAATAAAAAAAAATTAGACAAAAATATGACTAATGGAATAACATATATTTATTTTTATATAATATTATAATAAAAATTTATAAGTTTGAGTAAAAATGTGTCATACAACAGATTTGAATTTAGAAAGCTATTAACGAAATAAAAATATATATTAGTAAAACGAATCAAAAATATTGTGATATATTAAGCGGGTAAAATTATTATTTAACCATTTTAAAAAAAGGATTTGGGTTAATTGTTAAGTATTTATTGGAATCCGAAGTTCTAAAATTTTATTGATTATAATTTATCTCAAAGATATGTATATATCTGAAATATTTCACAATAGTAAAGCGGATTTATTTGTGTACAATAAAAACAATCAAGTAGAAAAGTTATTGCTATTGTATCAATAAAACTAAAAAAAATTCTAATAGGAGTATAACATTTATTTATTCTTACATAATATTTAAAAAGTTTGGTAATTTTGTCCGTTCGTTGACACACGTATGAAAAAAAGGATACTTTTATCGGTACGTTGCTGCACGTATAAATGAAAGGATACGACAGCATCATAAGATATGTTACTTCTCACTACAAGAAAACAGTCAATAGACATCACACTTTAGACATCAGTTGCAAATGCCGCTGATGTTAAAAGTTGTAATAACATCATCCCGCATTAAACTGATGTCTTTGTTATTCGTAGACATCACTATTTTTAAAACTGATGTCTAAAGTCATCCTTTAAAAAATGAAAAAACGCGCCCTTCTTTTTGTTTCCCCCTTAGCTAAATTTTTCACCTCTAAATCAAAATTCCCCCTCCTTCACCAAATATTTCCCCGCCTATACACAATTATTCCCCTTTAGACAAATTAAACACAAAAATTAAAAACTAAAACTAACTCTCTCGATACGCGCTCTCTCTCTCTCTCTCGATTCACTCTCATCTCTCTCTATCGACTCTCACTCTCACTCTCATCTCTCTCTCGTCTCTCACCGGCCACCGTGACTCACCTCCACCACCACCCACCTCTTCTCTATATCTTGCATGCTTGAACCCTCGAAGAGCTCTCTCTCTCTCTCTCTCATAGAACCCCCGAAACTCTCTCTCTCACTCAAATCGAAATCGATTTGTTTGAAGGTCAAAGCTCGAAGATTCAAAACTCGAATTAGTTTGATTTGTCAGTGGGTAAGACTAAGTTTGATATGTTCAAACTTACAAGTTTGATTAATTCAATTTTATTACAAATTGGGGGTTTGAAATTGAAACCCTAAGTTTTAATATGGTGTTAATTTAATTTATATGTAATTTATTTATATATGTATGTGCTTAATTATGATTTGTTATATTACAGGCCTTCGTATCCATTTAATCTCTAATTTTCATCTCATTATGGCGAGTAAGTTTTTATTTAATTTGTTCATGATATTATTTATGATATAAGAACTTGTGAATGTTTCGTTGTGTAGTGTGTTCGAGTCTGAGTTTTCTGGTGTGATTCCGGTTGTTAAAACATCTATTGGTGGGACTCGAATTATTGGAAGGCATTGTGCTGGTGAGGGATATGAATGTTATTTTTGTCTGATATTTAAAATATTTTCTCTTATTTCTCTTTTGTGTCTAATTGCTTACACTTATTCTGTAGTAGGGTTAGGTCCTGCAGGCTGTGATATTCTGTTTTGATTCATTTAGCACTATTTGACTTTCTTATGTTGTAGTAACAAATTCAGTATTGTTTACCAATTTTCTGGAAATTCCCTGTTTTTTTTATCTGTTTCATCTGAGTAAAGTAAAATGAGTACAACGGGAAATCTCATTCTATTAGTGAAGAATGGTTCGGCATAAATTTCCAAGTCAATTCGTCAAAACCATCAATTTCTTAAGTTAGTTAATCTTTAGTGCTTAGCTCAAAATGAAATTATTAATTCAAGCTTTAGCTGGAATGTGAACTATATCTTATTTCTTATAGCTGCTTGTCAATTTTCCTGGTTTCTGAAGAGTCATTTGTAACCATTCAGTGTATTTGTCCCAAATTAAACTGTCACCTTAAGTTCAATATAGCATTTACTGGAGTTTGAACTTTATCTTAGTTGAGATGGTTGCTTATCAATTTTCTTTGGATTCTGAGTTCTGATGTATTGCTTTTTCAATCGAGCAGGTGGCCCAGGGAGTGGGAAGGGTACCCAGTGTGCAAATATTGTTCAACACTTTGCTTACACTCATCTTAGTGCTGGTGATCTTCTCAGAGCAGAAATGAAGTCTGGCTCAGAAAATGGGTAATAATTTTTTCTCTTTCAAAACTTTTAGACCGGAAATCTGCATGCATCAAATCGTGAAAAGAGAAAGAGAAGATTAGGAGGTTTACAAGGCAAACAATTTCAGCTCATGCTGTAAATGATTCTTGCTTTCATGTCCGGGTTTCTGTTGCTTCGTAGAGGGTTGTCGTATTGGATACATATGACTATATTAATTAAAGATTCCTACTGCTTGTTGTCTAAGCCTCGTATGCATATTCTATAGTACCTTAAAAAAAGTAATAAAATCTAATAACTGTGTACTTTATTGGTTAGGGATACTTGATAATTCTGTGTAGGCGTTGAAAAGCAGAATTTCATTGCACAATCCCGTTAGAAAGTTCTTTTTGAGGAATGTGCCAAGATTTCATCGTGAAAACAAAAAGTACTATTTGTGTGGATTCTGATTACTCTGTTATTTGATATCAGGTTCATGATTCAGGACATGATCAAGGAGGGAAAGATTGTTCCCTCGGAGGTAACTATCAAGCTCCTAGAACGAGCAATGCTGTAAAGTCGTAATGACAAGTTTCTGATTGATGGATTTCCTCGCAATGAGGAAAATCGAGCAGCATTTGAAGCTGTTGTAAGTTTTCTAGGCATCCACTGTCGTGCTTACCTTTTTCTCAAATAAATTAAGAAGTTAATTTGCTTCTACATTTGTGTGCGTATAATTACATGCATAGATTTATTTGAACCATTTTTGATGTTACAGACTGGAATTGAACCAAAATTCATCCTCTTTTTTGAATGTTCCGAAGAAGAGATGCAGAGGCGACTGTTGGGCCGAAACCAGGTTAGTACGAGTTACTTAAGCATAAAATTATTTTAATGCAAGCCAATATACATTGCATGGAAATAAAGGAATCTGCAGAAATGTATTTAGCCATTTAGGTGAAGATAACAACTGCTTAAATAATGAACCTGCAACATAATGAACAAGTACAACGGGAAAGTTCTTCTGGTTGTAAATGTTGCTTCCAAATGGTAATTAACCGACTTGATCTATTTTAACCAACGGTATATCTGCATTCTTCTTGGATGTCTACTTAACAAGATATATGCATTCTTCTAGGAAATCCTACATATATCTGAATAGTGGAATTTTGTACCTCGAGTGGTGGAGCTGGCTAAGTTGTTCATTCTCAATCTGAGCCAGATTCGCTTCCTAAAAAATATCTATACAAGCAAGCTGTGGCCTGCAAAGACATTTACGAGAAGGAACTTGAAATGCTAAACGATTCATTTACTAATAAGAAAAAGCTGAAGACTGGTGAAAGCAAGAGAACAGGCATAGAACAGAATGAAACGCCCACTAGAAGTGCCGACTATGATGGTGATGAAACAAGTGAGATGGTAGAAGAGGATATAGATAAAGCATACAACTCTGTAGCTTCAGCACTCTGCAAATTCCTAACATGTAAGTTTTTGTACATCCAATTTTGATTTTATCTGTCTCACTCTCAGGGTTCATAATTTTCTACGGACCAGTTTTTTATATTTTCATTTGTGACATGTAGGCTTCCAGTTTTGGCAGGGCCTGCAGGAGCTTTAGGTGCCTCATATATTTCCTCCTATATTTTTGTTGATGGTACCTATTAGTCTCGTCCTTCTATCCAAGTATCTTTTCTGGCTGGTGCTTCAAGGTTGGTGGGGTGGTTATTTTTAAGTGTATAATCTTAAAATTTCAAAAGTACTTGCTTTTATTTTTAATAATTAAAAAATTGTGATCTATGTGTAGCACAATTTGTTGGAAAACATACAAACAAACACAATATATACATTAATTGGAGTCTAGTTAACTGTAGAGAAGAATCATCTGATAAACAGCATAGAATGAACCGAATGGACCTGAGGTGATATCTGAGACTAGGAATACATTAAGTGACAACACAGTTCTAATATCACCTAAATGTACCCCTATTCTTAGAAACTCATTACTCTGATTTATGTTTACCTTTTTGTCTTCTTCCTGTAATCTGATAAAACCATGCTTAAGTAATTACCCTTTCTGGTAAGCCTCTGCTTTCGAGTTGAGTACAACTGTACCAATGTTGTAAAAATTGCATTAAACGTTAGGCAGAAGTCGGATAGTACCAACTCGTTAACATTAGTGGGGTATAATGCGTATGGTATGAATTAAGCAATCAACTGGTGCTTGATAGGAAATATTTGTGAAGAGGTGAGGTTCAAAGATAAAATCTAATGTATGGATTTGGAATGAAAACATCTGTGAAGAAGCTTTGATGAGGTCTGACACTTATACTTTTTATAGCAGAGTTGGTCATGGAACCAAAATTTGATCAATCATCTTTTTTCGTTACAATCTCATCAATTCGTTCTGGCTCATCTCTCTGTATAATATTTTTAAAATATTATTCTGCAGTATAGAAAACAATATGAACAAGACTTCTAATGGTTCGATACCTTCTTAGAAACAAGGTATCAAATGATTCAGATCCTTTGTAAATTGTTAATTGGATTGCTTTTAAGTAGTATGATTATCTTACTATTCATTCCTCTGTAGAGCTTGTAACTGATGAGTTTGGTCCAAGACAAAACAAACCTTACAGGAAAGTCATTCTTGTGGCAAGTGTATGAAGTACAACCGTTTGGTAGTTAGACTGTTGGTATTTAAATGTTATTCCATACTGGATTAGTGGATTATCTTATGTGAATATCGATTGTTCCAGGACTTGAATGCTTATTACTTGTATTATGCAACATTTTAGTTCAATTTGTTCGTGTGATTCTGATTGAGAATCTATAGGTTTTATCAGATTAGTTGTTGATAGTGAATTCACAGATTTAGAGACAATCTGGATTCAACAGGTTAGCTTCATCCGCCCCTATATGGTTTCTTAACTTGTTAAATGACTTATGGTCTATTCATATAGGCATGTTTGTATCAGTATTAATCCCTGTAAAATATTTATTTTGCTGAATTTGTGCCCCTGTAAAGATCTGTTTTGCCTAGATTCAACAGGTTAGCTTCATCTGACCATTACTTTCATCTTTGCAGATAATTGCAGTGATTCGTCTTGAACCTCAGGGTCTTACAGTTTGTGGATCTACACAACATGCTGGTTTTGAAAACCGATAACATAGCTAGTTGTTTGGTGTTTGTTGTTTACTTTTGCGAATTTATGTAGTGATAATTTGGTTTTGGGGATTTGGTATAATATAGAGTCAAATATTGTAAGCCATTTTGATTTTGCTAATGATGCAAGTATTCTGGATTTATTCTTTCAATGAAAAATTTAGTAATTTTGGTTATTATTTTGTGCATAATTGAAGTTTGGGCTATTTTGGTATATAAAACAGTGTAGGAAACTGATTCTAAACAATAAACAGACATCACTTTTTTTATATAAAATCTGATGTCTAAGAGACACATATAAATGAGTTTTTTCAGAAAAAACTGATGTTTATACCTACATTAGCCATCAGTATAGGATGATGTCTAAGATATCTATACACATCAGTTTTTTTATAAAGAAATTGATGTTTATAAGAACATTAGACATCAGTCTAGGATGATGTCTAAGATAACTATAGACATCACTTTATCTGCTAAAATTATGATGTCTAAAATCCAAATAGACATCTTTTCCAAAAAAAAGAAAGTGATGTGTATGTGAAAAATAACTTAGTTTATTATATGTTTTCTAGAATATAAGGCATGCAAGTTGTTTATAAAATTAATTATATCTAACCTATTTTGTAGAACAACTGATGTGTATTGAATGAAATATCGATGTCTATGTTAGCACAGACATCAGTTTCTGACTGATGTCTAGAATAGACATCTCCCACCTAGACATCACATCCAAAATAACATAGACATCGGCCAGAAACTGATGTCTATTGACTGTTTTCTTGTAGTGTCTTTTCCAATTTAACTGCAGGATACGAAAGTAGACACGAAATTTCATGAACATTAGATTGGAGCCATTCATATTTGTCTTTTTCCGTGTTTACCATGTCTCTATGTTACACATGACAAATTAAATTATGTAAATAAAACTACACAAAAATTTAATACTCGTTTAACATAATTTTTTTCTATCTACTATTAAAAAATATTTGTAATTTTGTCATTATATTGACACACGTATGCTTAAAAGGCTACGACATAACAACAATATTTACCACTTCTTTATCCAATTTAACTACATGATACGAAAGTAGACACGAAATTATACGAACATTGGATTGCAGGATTTAATATTTGTCATATATCTTTCTACTGTGTCTGTACATTACACGTAACAAAATTCAATTCCAATAAATAAAATTAGACAAAAATATGACTACTGGAATAACATATATTTATTTTTATATAATATTATAATAAAAATTTATACGTTTGAGTAAAAATGTGTCATACAACATATTTGAATTTATAAAGCTATTAACGAAATAAAAATATATATTAGTAAAACGAATAAAAAATATTGTGATATATTAAGCGGGTAAAATTATTATTTAACCATTTTAAAAAAAGAATTTGGGTTAATTGTTAAGCATTTATTGGAATCCGAAGTTCTAAAATTTTATTAATTATAATTTATCTCAAAGATATGTATATATCTGAAATATTTCACAATAGTAAAGCGGATTTATTTCTGTACAATAAAAACAATCAAGTAGAAAAATGATTGCTATTGTATCCATAAGAAGCGGCTTTACTATGAAAATCATTCAGAAATATGTTTAGTACTCCCTCCGTTTCAATATAAGTTTCCCATTCCAGATGTCGGGATTGTTCATGACATTAGACAAATTACTAATTTACGTCTAATTTATAAGACAAAATATAGTCATGAGTGATCTTGTTGGATTCGTATTTATGAGTACTTTAATACAGTGAAGTTTTATATTTAATACTAATACGAAATTCAAGTTATTATCGATTAAAAATGTGTGTTGGCAAACGTGTCAGAAGGAAAGAGGAAACTTATTTTGAAACGGAGGGAGTAACCTGTAAATGGAAACTTTTATGTGAAAATAAGTTTGTTAAGGATATAAATCCTTCGTAAAATATCACTCCTTCTATTCCAACGATTTTTTTTGCTTTAAAATGAGGTATTTGGTGCATTGGATGTTATGTTTTCAATGAAATAATTTGAATACGGATGTCAAATGCAAAAATTTGATGAAATATTTTGCATAAGAATTGAATTTGTGCATTTTTACAAAATGTGGCATTTTACTTTCTTTGAGAACAGTTACCAGAATAGTTACTTTACCAACAGTTTATCTGCAGTTATTTACGAATTTGAAAGAAGTCGGTTGCTAATTTTATGCATGGTAACCAACGTTTTCAACTGCTACTTCAAAACTGAATTGCACGTCTATATATTGCGTGCTTCCTTCTGGAGTTTCATAAGAAATTTTCTGCTTTAAAGTATAGTTTTTTCAAAGCATGGAGTCTAGATCAGCGAAAAGGAAACGTTGTGGAGACATGAAAAATATGTTGGTTGATGAATTACACGATCTAACAACAAATTCTTTCCAGTTCAACGAAGACCTTCAATCAACACAAGATGATTTTCTTCTAATGTTCAAAAGTATTTCCGATAGGCAATCAGAGATGTATGCACGTTCAGTTGCTGTAGAAGAGAAATATGGGTAATTATTTTATCGAATCTGTTTGTATATTTTCGTTACGTATTCATTTGTTCTGTTATATTCTAAGTTATGTTGACTTATGTTGTAGACATTTGATTGGCCTGGTAAAGGGTGATCAAGTTATGCATGTTGGCGAGACGTCAAGACAGAGGACAGATCTTCCGTCTTCATATTCTACTGATACAGAAAAGTTTATCAATGACACATTAACATCGTTGGATGGTCACAGCAAGAGTTTTGTTGGAAAAATGGATGATATGATTAAAGAAATCGAAGAGCAGAGTTCTATCTGGAAGGGTAAAGTTACTGAGATGAAAAAACAGGCCGAGCATATTGTTTATCAAAGAAGATCTCTTGCAGTGGAGTTACTTGATTTCAAGAAAAACATCTAAGCATATTCTTCATGCCTACTGTGTGAGGATGAACAATTTGTGTATGAAAGTTGTTAGGTTGTATTGTAATGTAAGTATATTCTCCTGATTATAACACCAATTACACAAGACAATAAACGTGAAAATCTGCATGATAACTTTTTATGTCCACTATTATAACTGATAGATTTACATGAGTATGTAGCTTAAGAATCTTTTCGAATCTTTTCGCGTATAGATTATAACACCAATTCCACAAGACAATAACACGAACTACACATGTATAGATTATAATAACCACAAAACAAAGTACAAAAGCATTATAATGTGACATTGGTAGATCATTTAAGTTTAGGTTACATATAAAAGAAAACTTTGACAAAACGTAATTTAAATTGCAGGTACATTGTAAAATACCTCCTTGTACACTACGTTCTCTGTTATATTTGTGCTATGGCCAGTTTCATCGTCAATGAAAATTTTCAAACCTTCTGGAGAAGTAACCCTACTAACAGCAACATAAAATTGTCCATGCGTGAAAACTAAATGCGGCAAATACAACCCTGCCATTTGTAGGGACTGGCCCTGTGATTTGTTAATTGTCATTGCATAACAAATCTGAAGAGGCATTTGCTTGCAGAGAAGTTTAAAAGGAAGACGTGTATCACTTGGAGAACAATCCATGCGAGGAATAAAATGGCGGGTACCAACATAACTGCCACATATAACTTCACATTGTACACAATGTGTTAAACATTTTGTAACCAGCATGCGTGTCCCATTACATAAACCAAGAGTTTGGTTTAAATTTCGAATCAACATAACAATAACACCTTCCTTGAGTTTCAATTCATGATGCGGCAATCCAGGAATATTAATGGAATTCAAGTACTCTGTAGGAAAAGCAAGGTGCAGTTCAGACTCAGTACCACCAAATTCTTCTGCCTTATCGATACTGAAATATGACATTGGTTTACCAGGAATCGTATCGACAATAATTTCATTCAAATGGGAGACGGTTTGATTAGTTGGCGTCAAAATTGCTCTTTCACTCAGATATTGTGGACACTTGTACTTCTCATTGAATTTGGGATAAATACTGTGTATCATATTCTCAACCGAATTAGATTCCTCAATGTTACACAGTTCAGATGGAACAACAATTTCAAATTCTTTAACAGGAGCTAACCCATCATCTTCCTCAAAATCCTTACCATTACCGATATCTAAAACCCATTGAGCAAAGATACGCAGTACTTCAATATCAGCTGCTGACTCCCCTTTCTTCAGACGCATATTTTCCTTTAGAATGAAAACTTTAAAGCTCTTCCACAGTTTGGACCTTGTAATGCAAGCAGACACAACATCACTATGATTCCCAAGAGTTATAACAGGAAGAATCTGTCTAAAATCACCACAAAGTAGAACAGTAATTCCTCCAAACGACATATGATATCGCTCAGAATCCACTGATTTCATTAAATCTCTTAAAGAACGATTAAAACTTTCAAATGCGTATCGATGTTGCATAGGAGCTTCATCCCAAATTATTAAACTTGTTCGCTTTATGAGTTCGGCAGTATCGGAGTTATGACCAAAACCACATAAAGAATAATCATCAAGAGCAATTGGAATCTTAAAACGTGAATGAGCTGTCCTTCCTCCAGGAAGAAGAGTTGCTGCAATTCCAGACGATGCAACTGGTAAAACAATTTTACCTTCTGAGCGAAGTTTCGAAATCAACGTTCTCCAAACAAAAGTTTTCCCACAACCACCACTACCATAAACAAAAAATAATCCTCCTTCATTTTTCTCAACAGACTCGATAACACTATTGTACACTTGAAGTTGTTCTTTATTACATTGACTTACCAAATTCTGGAATTCTGTTTCCATAATTGCACGGTCATAACTTGTTTCCTCAGCTATTAATGGATTGCCACGTTCATCTATATAAATACTGGGAGGTTGTGGCATTTGTGGAAAATCTTTCAGAGCTTTGCCAAGGGACTTTAGCAGAGCATCAATTTCTAAATAAAAAAAAAATTAAGTTAGATTTTTGCCTCTACCAAAACAATATTATACAATTTTGCATAGAATAAACAAAGGATATATACGATGTTTTTACCTGCAAGACCATGATACACAAGCTCCTCATCAGACAAATTCAGTTCATGATTACGGACAGTCGTACGCCTTCTGAATAATATGTCATCTGTCATTACATGCCAATGCCTTGTCCAAAGTTTTTTCAAATCAGATACTTGACAATTAACCATGATATGGACAAACAACTCCCTAATTTGAGACGCAAAGCCACATTTTGAACATTCAGTAATGACTTCGTCCCATTCATCATCGTTTTCAAGATAACCATATTCTTTGCAAGCATCTTGAAATGTTGGGCATAGAATGCCATTCACAGTTCTCAGACTCTCAAAAGAAGTAGGCCCGCGAACTTTTGAAAGCAACAACCTTAAATACCAAACTTCACCAGTACTATGATGAGTGTAAATCAATCTACCAATTTGAGATCCTTTCTTCCTAACTGTCCACATATTAGCATCATCATTCCAAACATAGAACCTTGGTATTTCATCATACCTGCACTGATTTGCGTTCTTGTCAACAGTATTTAAAATGAAAAAAGCTTCAAGTTTACTACGTTTGAACTTTTCTCTTCTAGCAACATTTTTCAATGATTCATTTGTTCGAAAAGTACAGCTCTTTTGCCCAGGCAAATGAAAGGACAAACGTTGAACTGATATCGACCGATGATGTATATCAAATCCAAATGTTCGATATGCAGCTTCACATCCACATATGTATCGGCCATCCAAAAATGCTTGGATCTCATCAACACCTGCATCACTAACACTATTTTTCGGCCGTCTCTGACCTCTTATCTCAACACTGGCTCTATCATGTCCTTTAAGACAATACTTGAATAAGTATTTCAAACTTCGAGCATGGCAACATACCTCAACATTAATATGACATTGATACTTCACCAACAAATATCGATTGTAAGGAACAACATATTGATTGTTCAGTTCACATTTTCGAGATTTAATAGTAATAGAAGTATTTCTTCGTCTATAAAGAGGGAAACCAGATTCATCAAACGTTGTCCGCGGACAAAACCTATATAATGAAATTGGTTATTAATAACTACAATGAAAATATCAATAATCAATTAAATAAATATCCAACAAATAATATTTAACTCTCACTTTTTGGGGAAATGTTTGCTGCATTGGTTGTCTTTCATACATGGTGACTTGGGAAAATCAATGCCACAGGGACCATGAATCATAAAAGCTTTCACTACGGCATATCCAGCAGGATCTTCCACTGGATCAGGAATTTCAGCCGAAACAAAACTATCTACATTAGTTTTAAGATTTTTCTTTGAAGCTGAGTCTAACCAAATGAGCATATGAACATGTGGAAGCCCACGTTTCTGAAACTCCACTACGTACATAACTGGATTGTATAAGTAATATTAAGACTTGAACATATTTGAGAAACATTTTTGAACATATAAGTAATATTAAGACTTGAACGTTGTATTTAAATAAATATGCAAATACAAAAGCACTGAACTATATAACACATTTACCTCCAATACATACTCCGAAAAAAGATTTCTTTTGTATGTCATCCAACAGTTGATCCAGCTTTAAGCGAAATACACGCGAAATAATATCAGGGTTATTCTGAGGAGTACCGCCGGGAATAAGATCCATCATCTGCATTATTTCATCCCATACTGATTTGTCGTCATCGTAAGAAATAAATCTGGATGTCCAACCTGTCGACACACTGCAAGTGCATCTTGAAAATTTTGTTGCATGTAACGCCTAGAACCAACAAAACCAGCAGGAAGTATGAAAGATTTTCCAACATTAGACGTGTCACCATCACCGTTCCGAATATAATCACATATGTGACTATATAACTCATTCTTGAGTGTGGTCTGATGAGTTTTACACCACCACAAACGTGCTTGTTCAATTGCTGCATAAGCATCTACCATATACTGTTGAAACAGTCGACCACCAAGTCGAGGAGTCATGCCTACAATTTACCAAAATTTTGAAAAATGTATCAGTATTACAATTAATCTATATCACAGTAAAAATTGAATAAAACTTTTTCATGTTTAATACAAAAAACACCTTCATTGTGTCAAACTTGGAATTTATATGCATAGAAGTCCTTCATTGAACAGTTCTCACGCTTCCTACCCTTGGCATCTTTATCCAGTCGATATTTGATATCTTTGTGAAAGCCATCTTCCCCATGAGGAAAAAGTACAGGATACTGCAGTACCATCAATTTCGGATGAATGTTTGTTATTCGTTGAAAACTGTCAGTTCTACTCTCAATAATAATATCACGACTGGCACAAGGATCTTCTAAGTCACCAACCATTATTGCAGCTACTTCATCTGAAGTGGCAACATGATTCTCTCTCCCACTTTGAGAACGACAAACCTTCAAAAAAATTTTCAATTCCACAACTGGACAATCTTCATAGCGTTCACGTGCAATACGGAAAGTACGAACCAACTCATTTGTCTCATCCAACATATTCTTTAGACCCTCAACAATTTCAGTATCTATTTTATCACCTTCTTTAACATCAATCCATCACATCCTATTCACAACCTCATTCTCCGTATCATATATGTAAAGCTGACAAAACTTTGGGTCCGTACCATCATCAGGAACCAAAGAACCAAATACATGATGATTCAGCCCATTGACCTTATAAATATAAGGTCCACCACCGTGGTTTATGGAATTATCAACGGTACCACCGGTAGATGTAAAACAAAACATACTATTATAAATACGGGAACATTGTTGAAATAATGGACCTTTTTTGGGATCATTGTATATCTGCCAGAGAAAGGAAGGAGTAGAGCGGGCTTTAGGTAACTTGATCAGTCCTTTGCGACAACATAAAGAAAACTTAGGCTGACCACGTGTCACATTTTTATTGACCCTCTCTTCTTTCCACATGAACGCTTGACAATACTCACATTTAACAGTCGGACCACCCAAGCTAACATACTCTTTAGGCACTACAATTAAAAAAATAAAACAGACAAATTAAATACAACTTAAAATTAAATATAATAAATATCATTACATAGTTTCTGTGTTTCAAACCTTCCCGCGTTTTGTTATTTCCTTCCTCAGCAAAGTCCATCATATCCTCAATCTCGCCATCCTCTACATTAGTAATTACGGAATTGGTTATAATATTACAACAATACAATTATTCGTACAATATGAGTTGTAAAAAATCAATATACCATCATCGCTAAGCATGAAGTCATCGTCCTGCTCGAAACTTAAAACCTTTGAGAATTCTGCATTGTACAAGTAAAAATATATGGCAAAGCCTCCACATTTGCAATAGGCTGAGAATAACTACAGATACAATGCACTAACCACTATCAGAAGAGTCAGTAACATTAAATTGGTATCCACTACAGCTTTCAGTCAAACTGTCACTGTTAAATAATGTCTTTGGATTCACTTCCACCAAGTTCTTGCGCATATCAGAATTCAATATCTTTTTGGGAGCATGAATAATGTTGATATTAGAACTAATAACCCCAGTACCTATCATATACAAACACAACAATATCATAATCAAATTATTGTTACTAATCAACAACAAATTAGCATTCATAGGTACTTTTACCAAATTCATAATTCCTTGTGTTAGAACTTTGTCCAGTATACTGAGTTATGTCATCAACATTTGAATTTGGCTGAAGCTTTCTCTTCTTCTGTGATACTTTGACGAAATTATAATTGACACCATAAACCTCAAAAAAAACACCAAACAACAGTTAGTTCACTTGAACAAATTAAAATTTTAAAACCTCAACATCTTCACAATTTTGTAATATAAAATTTTTCACCTCAACAACTTGAGAATTTTCTTTATCTTCTTCTTGTCGGAAGATAGGATGTTGCCTTAAAGGAAGCCGCCTTGTACCACTATTTACATCTGAATCCTTGATGATATTAGATATATCAGACAGGGCAACTTCATCACGATCTCTTCCTCTAAACATCGGGTGCTCTCGTAAGGGAAGACGATTCTCCATTTGAAAAAGTTGTCTCCACAAACTGTCAAATAATTTATGTGCACAATCAAAAGTAAATATACGACACCATATATATGACTATGTATACAATAAAAGCATAACCACAAACAACCCACATACCTGAACCCTCAATAGAGCACTTTAACCTAATTTTATAAAACCAACTATGAGATAAAGAGACAGTCTCTAGAGGAGAAAATTGTGGAACACGAGTTCAAATTTCAAAATAGCCACAGTGGAGAAGGTGAGATTATGTTGAAAAGGACACAGTGTCACATCTTGCACGTGAAGGTGAAAAAGGAAGATTGTTTTTATAATATCAATACCACTGCTGTGCACCACTTCCAACACAAAGCTAACAAAAAATGCTTACAAACCTTTCAGCAATATGTACAATACACCGTAGAATACTTATTAATCCGTAATTTATACTGTAAATAACGTAACATTACATAAAGAATCGTATAAATATACTGCCATTGTAAGTAGTATACAGAAAAGGTGATGGGCTTATTGGTAAAATCATGCTGAAAAAGGCTTCAGGATGTATCATATATATAGATAAGACGTATGCAGGAGGGCCATAATGCATAATAATATTTTTCTATCAATCTGCATTGTACGATTAAAAATTATAATAATATAAATAAGGTTTTATATATTTAAAATTACAAATCACAAAGCTATTTTGCAAGGTTTCATATTTTGAAACCTTCGCTCAACGTAAATGAAAACATCTCTATGTTTCTGTCTCTAGGGTATTTTATCTCATGTTATTATTTTACTAACCTGTTTTGTTTTATATTTATCAGTGTGTTTACTGTTACAATAACAAGCTGAGGTGTAAAAATTGGGATGGAGTACTGTGAACATAGGGTTGCACAATTTTTCGGTCTGGACCGGTAAATTAGATCGGATTGGGTCTACCGGTCCAAGGACCGGACCGAATATAACCGGTCCGGTCCCCGGTCCACAAAATCAAAAAAATCCGGTCTTCGGTCCGGTCCGGTCCAAACCTTGAAAACACCCAATCTGGACCGGATCGGACCGGATTTTATGTATATAGTTAATTTTACACTATTTTGTCTTTTAAATTAGAGTAAAGTGCATTTTGTGTACCTGAACTTTAGCCTAGACACCACTTGCAATATTGTACTTTAAAATCGAGCATTTGCAATACTGAAATTTTAATTTACTTACATTTCGTGTGCTACCGTCTATTTTGCCCTAACTCCGTTAATTTAATCAGGGTAAAACAATCTTTTACAAGCAATCATAACTGTCCAAGAAAAGATATTTCTTTGAGCCAAATTATCAAACACCAACTGGACATATATGTCAATAACTATAAGTCGAACAACTTTACTCAAGTACATCGGAACTTGGGAGAGTGCGAAAAGAGCAAGCTGGTCATAAACATCATTAGATAAAACCAGGATTTGCATCTTATTTTACCAAAATCGATATACAAATACTCTCTTAATGGTTTGTGTTGGAAGCCTCCGACGCCAATTATGTTTGTCTTGTAGAAGTTGTTGGTTGCTTCAAGAACATCTACCAATGTAAGCTTTAAGAGTGGCTGTTCAAACATTAATACTTTGATGCTTAGGGGCTCTTTTGATCTGCTACTACTCAAGAAAAGGAGATTCTAATCAATGGAACTGTTTAAGTTGCAATCATCATTTTCTTCTAAGTCACTCTGCTTGCTGCTTCTGTGAACCCATATCCATAAGACAATAGCTGTAAAAACAATGCTACAACCCATATACTTATCAACCGCGATCGCTATAGTTATAGGTTTTGGCAAATTCCAATCCTTGGAATAGGCCCTTCTAACCTGTTCTCCGCCAAGTTGATAGTAACTGTGTTTCAAGGCTACATAGCTTCTTTGGAATCTCCCTGCAAAGACCATTATTAAAAACATCCAGATTCTAAAGCTGCATCAGATTTCCAAGATCAAATGGGATCTTGCCGCTAAAACTGTTGCCATAAAGATCCAAAGACATTAGATAAGACATGTTCCCTATAGAATGTGGCAGGCTCCCAGTAAACATATTATTACTCAAATCCAAAACTTCAATCCTTTTAACCATGGAATTATGAAAGAGCTCATCGATATGACCTGAAAGCTTGTTCTGCTGAACATAAAATCCGACCAAATTTACCATGCTTGAAAGAGTAGAAGGAAGCTCACCACTAAGTTCATTGTAGCTCAAATCAATATGTGTAAGTCCATTTAAGCCCATTCAAATCAACATGTGTAAGCCCATTTATTAATTCGCAGCAGCCATCAACAAAAAAATCAATTTCGAGGTTGAGATGAGATGAGAGAAAGAGAGAACAGCGGGTATGGGAGGGAGAGATGAGAGGGATTGTGCGGTATTCGTTGCAATTCAATTTCTTCGGAAAATCAATTGGATAGTCCTTGAACTATTCGGGTTTGTCACAAAGAAATTGAATAAAAAGAATAATGCAGTGTAAACATATTATTCTGATGTATTGATGAGAAAAGACTGAGATACCCCTAACTCTTTAACGCCGTTAATGCCAGGCAGACGGAAGTACACAAACTATAACGAAATAACAATTGCAGTATTGCAGCTGCTCGAATTTAAAGTTGAGTATTGCAAGTGGTGTCACGACCTAAGTACAGGTACACAAAGTGCACTTTACTCTTTAAATTATACTAGCTTATAGCCCGTGCGATGCACGGTTCTTTTAAATTTATTTATTTAATAATTTAATTTTGTATGTTTTATTTTCAAATTTGTTATTTTAAGTATTTGATTGTTAGTACAACTATCTTCAAATAATAAGAAGGTTATTTTGATAATCAAAACAAAATATAAGTACATTTCCTAAATAGAATAGAATTTTTAATATAAAAAATCGTCAATTTCATCTCTCTTTTGTTTCTTTGTAGTTTTAATTGGAGAAAATTGTTAAATCATCACTAATTTAAAGATTATTTTGTTAATTTCACGTAGGCTGTAAAATTATCAAATTCAAGTTTTAAGAATTCAAGATAAAATACATAATAAATTGAACGTGTAAACTGTTATATATATATATATATATATATATACCTTTGCTCCATACAGAACACTCTTATATAACAAACAATAAAGAACATCTTAGATCTATTAGATCCTTTGGCCCCGCCAGGGGCACCCAATACAAAAAGTTGTTATTTTTTTACCCTCTATCAAGCCAGCAAAAAAAAAAATTTAAAAGTTTACTGTTCATGATGACGTCACTGATGACGTCGTCATCATGAACAGTAATTTTTTTTTTTTTGAGATGATGGATGGATAGAAGGTGAAAAAATAAGAACTTTTTGTATTGGGTGGCCCCGCCAGGGGCATTGGATCTATTAGATCTAAGGTGTTCTTTATTGTTTGTTATATATATGAGATCTAATCATAACCACACAATTTTTGTATCTAAATTAAATCCTAACTTCAAAATTAATATTTAAATTTTATTTTTTATTATTCATTTAATTCAACATCATCTTCTACCATCATCTTCTTCCCCACTCCGGTCACCATCTCCGGCGACTAATTCCGGCCAACCCGGAAAATCACCGCCGATAAACAAAAAATCACCACACTTCCGCCACCTCCGACCACCATGACGCCGCCACCACCAACAAAATCACCGGTGGTAAACAAAAATCACCGCAATCCACCACCTCCGACCACCACACTGTAGTCGCCACCACCAAAAATCACCACCAAATAACGAAAATCACCGCATCCAAAACCACCACAAACCACTAAATCGTCGTCACCATCTCCGACCACCACCAACAAATCACCGATCACAATCCAAAAATCACCACAAAATCAATAACGAAAAATATTGTAATCACCACAAATTTGGTTTGGCAATGGAATTGGAAATTCATTTTGAACCAAAATACAGGGACGTGGTCGTGAAAGTCAACGAAATGAAAGAACAGCACTTAATATGCTCTCCTATGAATCAAATTTAACTAATTTATCTCCCAACTTCGATTAAGTTATCGAAACAATGTTCAAATAAAATATCAAAACTCAAAATAATCATTTCTAATTATAATTTAAGGTGTGTTTTAACAACTCCGGCAACAACTTGAGTAGTTGGATCTGGACGAAGAAGAGAAAGATAGGAGAGAAAGAGAGAAAGAATAGAGAGAGAGAGAGAAAGGGAGAGAGATAGAGTCGCGGCACGGCGGCGTGGCGACATGGCATAGCGCTGCGGGGTGGGGGTGCGGGGATGGTGCCGTGCGTGTGGGTGCAGCGCGTGTGTTGTGTGTGAATGTGTGTATATGTGTGTGCTGGGTGTGTAATTTGTGTGTGGCTGAGATTGAATTTGGATATGAAAATGGAGGGTTGTGATTAGATCTCATATCTCACCTTAGGATTGGTTCTCATTTGAGCAAGACCATATATATATATATATATATATATATATATATATATATATATCAATTTCATAACAAAAATTTTGATATGTAAACTAATAATTTGATAATATACGTATACTTTAATTTTTGGGATATTCCAAATGTACCACTATACAATTGGCCTTTCCATTTGGTACCATCCAACATTTTTGACTTCCAAGTGGTACCACTGTACTTTTGGCTTCATCCATTTTATACCATCCTGTCAAACAAACGTTAGTGAGACGTTAGACTATTCTTAATGGTACCACTATATAATTGGTTTTTCCATATGGTATCATTCAATATTTTTGAATTCTACGTGGTACCATTTTTCTCTCACTTAGGTCAAATTTTCCTCTGAATTTCACAATTTATCTATATATTTAAACTTTATAATAAGTCATTGATTCTCTCACTAGCACATATTATATATGTATATGTTCATACGGGTTGATTCTATATATTATATATTAATTTAATATTTTGAACTATTGATCAAAGTTTATTATGATTGGACAATTGTATCCGAGTCTAATGAATGACTTGATTGTTTATCAGAAGTAGTGATAGTTAGAGAATCAATGACTTATTACAGACAAAGCATATAGAAAAGTTGTGAAAATTCCAAAAAAAAAATTGATTTTAGTGAGAAAAATGGTACCACGTAGAAGTCAAAATATTGAATGGCACTATGTGGAAAAATCAATTGTATAGTGGTACCATTAAGAGTAATTTAACGTATGATTAACATTTGCTTGACAGAATGGTATAAAATAGATGAAGCCAAAAGTACAGTGGTACCACTTGGAAGTCAAAAATGTTGGATAGTACCAAATGGAAAAGTCAATTGTACAGTGGTACCATTTGGAATATCCCTTAATTTTTTATGGCGATTTTTTTTAGTTATAATCCTTTTCATATTATATTTTTACATTAAAAGATAATATAGGCATTGTTAATTTATAGCTGAACACCTTTTGCAGAGCTCCTGGATAGTGTTTGGGTTGTTTGAAAATCTATGAAATTGTTTTTTCAGTTTCATTATTTGTAGTTATATTTCTATATTAACACATTCTTTGTGATGATTTTTCTTTATCTGAGTATTTGATTGAGTGTGATAATCTACGTATACTTTAATTTTTTGTGGTGATTTTTTTTAGTTATAATCCTTTTCATATTATATTTTTTTAAAAAAATTCAATTCCAATACCACCTTTTTTAATGATATCCTTTTTAGATAATAATTTCTTTTTTAATATGATATAATCTTGATCGTATATTTTTAAAAATATTAGATTCCACGGTTGAGATTATTTTGGTAGTAGAGTGATATCCTTTTTAGATTATAATTTCCTTTTTAATATGATATAATCTTGATCGTCTATTTTTTAAAAATATTAGATTCGACGATTGAGATTATTTTAACGGTACAGTGACCAAACCAAAATTTAATGGATAAGAACCCCCTTACGCTTGTTACATATAAGGATATAAGAAGGATATAAATTCATAGAATTAAATCAACGCTTTAATATGTATTTTTTTAAAATTCTTTTACCTTTATTATGTATAAAATTTTAATGTAATATTGGTTACATTTTAAATTCAACATTTTTTTATTTTAATTATATAAAAGCGAAACTGATAAATACAATTCTTACAGCACTATCGATTTTTACTTTCAAAAGAAAATATGATTCCTTCACAAAGGAGAAAACCAAACTTTACACTAATTCGTCGTGCATGGTTTAGATGCAAAACTTTTTTTGTGCAAACTTAATATTATGTTACAATACTGAAAAGACATTAAATAATAATTTAGTTATTGAGAATCGATCTTGTTATCTTGTTATTCTTGAGGGTATTGTTATAGTATACTCCGTATTTATTTTTTTTTAATTGAATTTACATTCAATTATATCCTACTAAAAGTAGGCATCGGTTACTGTTAGTACTAAAGATTAATGTAAATATAACAAATATTTATATGGAAAGTTTTGTTATAGTTTTAGTAGTTTTATTATTTATTATGTATCTGGTAAGAATCGAACCTTGACCTATGGTAGTACGTACACCTTTATTATCCCTCTTACTCTTATTATATATAAGGATATAATTTGAGTAAACTACGGATGTCAAAGTGATACGGGAGCCGAAATGCCGTAATAAGTGAGCATATCGGGCCATCAATCTGGGTATGAGTATTTTGAGCCGGACAACCTCAAATAGAGGCATTTTGGTAATTCTTTCTTGAATATATGGTGAGAAATTTTTGGGTGTATATTAGTGATCGCAAGATTAATTTTAAATCAAAAAGTAACATGTTATAATTACAAAAATTACTACTAAAAATAATTACGGAAAGATATGGTGTGATATTTTGGATATATAGTAATTATTGTAATATTGGTTTTAAATTAAATGATAAAGTGTTTTAATTAAAAGTAAAAAATTTAGAAAAAATGGGTAATTGAGTTGTTATTGGTTTTAAATTGAATGGTAAAGTGTTTTAATTAGAAGTAAAATCTTTAGAAAAAATGGGTAATTGAGTTGTTGGAGCAGAAAAAAGAGTCTAAGTAGAAGCTCAATGTGGATGAAGGAATTTTAATCGGAATATAATGACGTTAACATTAGTAATTAGTTTTTTGAGTTGTTTTTGTAATTTAATTATTTATTTTAATAATTAAGATAACCAAACCGAAAACCAAAACTTTCAATGTTTCGACTTTAATATAATAGTATAGATATAGTATAGATTTTAATTTCTATATAATCTTATTTAAGAATATTAATATAATATTTTTGAAATGACATATCTAACCCTGACGACTAAACCATACCATATGAACTCTCTTACGTTAATTATATAGCCTATAACCCGTGTAATGTACGGTTGCTTTTAAACTGTTTAATTATATTTCGTTAAAATTTTAAGTTGTATATATGTATGTTTTTATTATTAAAATATTTTTTGAATTTTATAAATTTCATGAATATATATTATTCTAATTATGTATTTTAATTATTAGGGAATTTTTGGGAGTAGCTTATAAGATTATATATTCATTAAAAAGACAATAATTTTTTTATTATAATATGATATTGACGGGAATAGAACCTCAAACTCTTAAAAATAGTTTATAAAATAATATATATGTTTAATAAAGATATGTTGTTGGTGGAATTTGAACTTAACCAATGAGAATATTTTAAATATTAGAAAAAGAATTTTTTTAGTATTAGATCCAACGGTTATCACTAATCTATCTCAAAATCCAACGGTGGCTCCTTTTTAATATCTACAGTTATATTACTTTTATGAAATTTTATAAGTTTTTAATTTACATATCAAATTGGTGTTTAAAAATTGATATATATATATATATATATATATATATATATATATATATATATATATATAAGATTTTACATGTTCGATTTAATATTGTACTCTATCTTGAATTTTAAAATTTGATTTGGACGTTTACAACCCACATGAAATTAACAAAATAATCTTTAAATTAATGATGGTTTAATGTAATTAAATCTACACAGAAACAAAAAAGAGAAAAAATTGACGATTTTTTAATTTGAAAATTCTATTTGATTTATGAATTCTACTTATAATTCGTTTTGATTATCAAAATATCCTTATAATTATTTAAAGATAGTTCTACTCACAATCAAATACAATTTTAATAATAAGTGTAATAGAGATTTTGTCCGAAAGTTTGATAATCTGTAGTCTATTCCTCCGTATAACAAAGATCTTAAAATAAATAGATGAAAATCGTTGGATCTAGCATAAAAAATGTTTTTATATTTTAATATGTTATAAACTAAAAAGTACTCGGTATATATATTTATATAAGATAGATTTTGTCCAAAATTTTGATAATCGTCTATTCCTCCGTACGACAAAGATCTAAAAATAAATAGATGAAAATCGTTGGATTTAGCATAAAAAATGTTTTATGTTTTAATATGTTATAAAATAAAAAGTGTATTTATATTGAAAAACGAAAATGTATATGTCAATGATTTAAATCATATACAATTAGGTTTTCTACAATTGATAGCATTATCAATGTAGAACTTCTACATAGATTAGGATTAATGTAAAAATTCGTAATTATATTTTCTCTTGATATTCTGAGTTTTTCTATTTGAATAATAATTATTAAAACATCACTAAAATTAAAGATAATTTTAAGAGGTTCGCATGGATTGTAAAATCATTCAAATCTGATTTATAGATCTCAAAATAGAGGCCAAATAGTAAATATGAATTTTTTAATACTAATAAATAAAAAATAAAATTCAATTCTAATACAACTTTTTTTAATTATATCCTTTTTAGAATATAACTTTCTTTTTAAAATTCAATTATAATACAACCTTTTTTAATTATATCATTTTTAGATTATAATTTTCTTTTAAAATTCACTTCTAATACAAACTTTTCTAATTATATCCTTTTTAGATTATAATTTCTTTTCTATGTGATCTAATCTTGATCGTCTAGTTTCAATCAAACGGATCATATAATTTTGGTAGTACAACGATCAGACCAAAAATTTGGATAAGATCCCTCTTATAAAGATATTTTTTCAATTAAATTTAGTTCTAATGATGAAGAAAAAAAATCGATGAAAAAAGGGTATTATAGTAAATTAACAAAGTGAAAATTATAAATAAATATATAAGAATATAATTTATAATCCAACGGATGACTTTTAATCCAATTTTTTAGTTCAATGGATGCTTTTGGTAGTACAATGACGACGACCAAAAATTTGGATAAGATCTCCCTTATGCTTATTATATATAAGGTATTAATTATTTAATTATTAAATATTAACACATAACATATTTTAGTGATCCAAATTGGTAAATAATAAATTTATGAAATAGTATATATCAACACTATAATATAAATGATTAAATTTCATACTATATATAATTTATAATTACGTTTACAAATTAATGTTACTTTACAAATAATATGACATTTACTTATTTTTAAATTTAAATTAACTTACCAGGTAATTTAAATATCAACAAAGAATGAAAATTAAATTATAAAAATTAATTTTTTTATAAAATATTAACTAACCGGTCCATACCGGTCCGGTTCGGGTTTTTCCGGTCCGGTCTGGTCCCAAGACCGGTTATGACCGGTCCGGTCCCCGGTCCATGAATTCAATAAAATCCGGTCTTCGGTCCGGTCCGGTTTTGGACCTTTGTGCAGCCCTATGAACATATATAGCATATATTACAAAAAAAAAAAAAAAATGTTATAGGCCCAGAAATTTCCAGCATGGGCCTTGCGATACCCTGGTACTTTTTTCTCAACTTAATTATTTTTTATTACTTTGTTTTAGTGCTTGTTTAATAACTTAAATTTTAAATTTGTGTTTTAATTATCTTTTTAGTTTAAAATGCATGTATTGAGATTATTCTTTTAAATAATAAATATTTTAGTTTAACAAAATACTTCAATAATTACTTATAAATAAATTTATTTAAACACTCATATAACTTATAAGTATCCTTCTAATTATCACTTATTTACGTTTATTTATTTTATATTAAAAACTACTCAATTTAAGATACTCAAATACATACTAATGTTATGTTTGATAGAGATGAATGTAATAGAATTTCATTCCATTGCATTCACCCTAATCAAACAGAACATAACAAGCTATAAGTATTCTTTTATTCAAAAAAAAAAAAGAAGCTATAAGAGCATCACCAATGGGGTTGGTTAAAGTGATTGGCTAAAATGATAGAAAATATTGATTATGTAAAATTTACTGAACCTGTAAGGCGTTGTGCTTCGATGGTATTGGCTATATTTATTGGCTATATTTTAAAAATGGTATGTTATTATTATTTTAAGTTATTAAAAATAGAATATATCATTTGAATATGGTAAGAGATGATGTGGAATCTTCTTACAGGTCTCTAGAGGTTCGACAAATATAGCCAACCTGGTAAAAAATATAGACATTGGCTAAAAATATAGACAAGGGAAATGATCCATTGGAGCTGATTTTTTTTTACATAATCTCTATAATTTTTATTTATAGTATGTTTTAATTATTTTTAGCTAAGGGTTCAACATGATTGGAGATGCTCTAAGTATTGTAACTTTTCATTTTTCACTGTTTTAAAAAAATTTAAAGTTATTCCTTAGTCAAAAGTACATGTGTAGTCATGGAAATATCCTAAAATAATTTGAAATTCTAACTTCTAAAGCTGCGTTACATTCCACACATATCGTACAATCTTTTGAAATGGTGTGGACCGGAACCTATGAATTGTTTGTTGTTTCATTTTTATTTAGGGTCCATTTGGAAAATCTTATTTTTCAGAAATAAGTTACTTAGATTGGAAAAAAGTTAGAAAAAATGTATTTTTTTCTAAAAACAGTAACTTATTTTTGCAAGATAATGAATATTAAACTCCCCATACACATTTCTCCCTAAAAAAAAATTATGTAAATACGAATTTTTTTCCGAAATAAGTAACTTATAAGTTGAAACTTAAAATTGCCAAACAGCACTTAGTCTTCTTTTGCAGAGCATGTCCCTCATACATGATTATGTTTCTAGTGCTCATTTAGGACCCCCCGTTAATCTTCGAAAAATCAATCAAATCATCCCGCTTATATAACCTATAAAAGATAACTAAACTAACTTTTTAAATGTTGATTAGATTTCAAATATTTTTTTTTTAATTTTCTTTAAGCTCCCGTTTCTAATGTAAATCTCATCCATATAAGGTAACATTTTTTTTTTACAAGATTTCGAAATTTCATACCATTTTATTTTCATTTAAATGCTTCTAGAAAACCTTCATTATGATTACTCGCCTCCTTATTATAACAGGCTGTTTGGGTATCAGTCCATTTTAAGTTGTTAGTTGATGTATTTATGTATATTTAAAATTTTGAATTAAAATTATTTTTAGTTCAAAAAATTTAAGTACCTTTGAGGTATATTTTTTCAACTTATTTTTTTTATATCTATTTTTATATATTTGAGTCATTTTTTTACTCGTATTTTTTTTGCATATATTTGTATTTTATAATTTTATATTATGTTTAAAAAATATAAATTTCTATGTTTTTAATCAATTTTTTAAATAAATTTATTTTAAGTAAAATTAGTAAAAAAGATACACCTAATTTAAAGTTAAAATTATCACTTTTTTTTTTAAAACGAGTAAATCGTATTTTAAATTATACTACCTTCGTCCCGGTTTGTTTGAACCGGTTTAACTTTCACGGAAATTAAGAAAGCTACAATTGATTATTAAAAAATGAGTAAAGTTAGATGAAAAGTGGGTAAAGTAGTGAGACCTACAATACAAATATATAATAATAGATTTGAGATAGTGGAGTAAAGTAATGGGTGTAATAGTATTTACAATATTTGTTTAATAAAAAAGGAATAAAATTAGTAGTTGTAATAGTGAAAAGTAATGTTAAAAAATAGTAAGTATAGTAGATTTATTAATTTTGGAACGTCCAAAAAGTAAAGTGTGTCAATCTTTTCGGACGGAGGTAGTAAGTAACATTTTGTTTTAACTTTTCATAATTCCACTGTGTTTACAAAATTTAAAGTTATTCCTTAGTCAAAAGTACATGTGGTCATGGAAATATCTTAAAATAATTTGAATTTTGAAAGAAACCAACTGTTCTAACTTCTAAAGCTGCGTTACATTCCACACATATCGTACAATCTTTTGAAATGGTGTGGACCGGAACCTATGAATTGTTGTTTCATTTTTATTTAAAGCCCGTTTGGGAAATCTTATTTTTCAGAAATAAGTTACTTATTCTGGAAAAAAGTTAGGAAATATAAACTTTTTTCTGAAATAAGTAACTTATTTTTACAAGATAACGAATATTGAACTCCCCATACACATTTTTCTTTAAAAAAAATATATGAAAATACGAAATTTTTTTCGAAATAAGTAACTTATAAGTTAAAGATAAGGGGGCCAAACAACCTCTTAGTCTTCTTTTGCAGAGCATGTCCCTCATACATGATTATGATTCTAGTGCTCATTTAGGACCCCCCGTTAATCTTCGAAAAATCAATCAAATCATCCCGCTTAACCTATAAAAGATAACTAAACTACTCCCTCTTTCCCATCCATTTCTTTACAATTTCCTTTTTGGGACGTTCCACCATTTCTTTACATTACTAAAAATAGTAACTTTTAACAATAAAATACATTATTACAATAACTACTTTACTCCACTTTTTCAACACTTTACACTATTACACCCACTACTTCACTTATTTTAACAATAAAATCACTATTACACCCACTACTTCATTTATTTTAACAATATTATACCACTATCCTTAGTCTCCGTGCCCAGCCCCCAGGTAAAGAACCTGGCGGGACAGAGGGAGTAACTTTTTAAATGTTGATTAGATTTCCAAAACTATTTTTTAATTTTCTTTAAGCTCCCGTTGTGCTTTTTACCTTATGTTGGATTTATTTAACAATACATCTCTAGTACTTCCTTTAGCTACTTTCTACTTGTCTCTATTAATATCACTTCATTACAACTTCACTTGCACTCCTTTCTCAAACATACATTTACATATCATGCCTTCAACCCTAAACCAACTCATTGTCTTTATAATTCTCATAACTTGTCTCAACACATCTTCTTCCCAAACGGAGTGTCCCTACCCTTGCTACCCTTCTCCTCCGGCAGGCCCCGGAAACTATCCACCAGTAGCCACGCTATCACCGCCGTCACTCACGGGTGGTTCCATTTATGCTCCGCCGACAGGTTTATTACCAAACTACCCTTCACCACCTTATCTTATGAATAGTGTTACTCCACCAGCTCCTGATTCTCTGGTGCCTTGGTTCCCATATTACTACAAGAAGCCTCCTCATGGTACTGATCAGTCTTCTTCAAGTTCGCTTAGGGATCGGACGGCTGTGACTGGGTCAATGTATCTTCTTGTTTTGCTTTTATTTGTATATACTTTTTCACACACTTTATTGTGAAGTGATCTAGACTCCAGTTTATGTAGTGGCTTAAATTAATCATGAAATACACTTGTTATATCATGAATCATGATAGGCTTGCCAAGCGATGAAATGTTTGCATAACAAATGTAATGTTTATAATGTCATTTTTTTTTTATCCAAATGAACCACATGGACATTATAAATTATAAAGGGAGAGGGAATCGAATTTGTGACCTATCGTCAACATATCTCAACCTTATTGGTATTTATTCATTTTTGTCCCAGTAGTATTACATGATTATATGTGAGAAAAGGGAAGTCACTGTACGTGCGTTTATGCCATTTTGTTCCCCGACTTGTTCCAATCAAAAGCAAAATTGATCATCCCACCTTGCAAGAACCCAACTTGCTTCAACCTTTACTTGCATGTATAAAGCTGAAGTGTATAAGTAACAACTACGTTACGTTTTCCTATATGTATTTCATTTATTTACACATACACTACTCTTGACGAAAAATAATAAAATCTAAAGTAATTTGAACACTACCTAGCTAGTAGCAATGTTTAAATAAAGGAGTAGTTTCCTTATTTACTCTATAGATATATATACTTGCATAGGGGGCAATCATTAAGTGGACTACCCTTAATTAATTTTGTCTCTTAATTAAGTAGAACATAAGTATATACTAATCACATGCTTAGTGCTACTAATTATTATTAGAAATGCATAAGATTGACTGAGCCATGATATGAGGGGAAGGGAAAGAGATAAATAGGTCAATGGTACAAGTACTTGAGAAATAACACATAAACAAACATCTACCGTTTTTTAATTAGTGTTAGAAACTGTTTATTAGTATCAGGAATTTGAAAAAAATTATGGCGTTTATTATGGAACCGAAGGAATAATTTGTTACGGAGTATAAGTTAGATATTGTGAACAATTTTTAACTCTGTGCCTTAAGCTGCAGCATGCAGTAATCAGTTATCCACAGGTTCATAATTACATCTGGACAACTACAAATATATTCCTACTACTACATCCGTAAGTAGAAAAAAATTTCTTGTATTAAAAAATAATGTTACTAGATATGACAGCCTAGCTAATTATATAAATAAGTGAGCTGGTTTAGTTGGTGTCAATGATTAATGAATAACGATATTAACGTGCTGTGTTTACATCCGATTATCAAGTCTCAGAAATGTATGAGGCTCATATATTTACAAATGAGTTTGCGACGATCTTCACTGTTCTATGAATAAAATCATCAATTATAACTGAATATATATTCACTTGAGAATTTTTTGAAGAAATTTTTGAAAATTCTAACACTAAGTTCGACTTGAAATATATGACACGTTTTTTTTTTTTTTTTTTCATGTCACAAGATAAACTGTATCTTACTTGTTCTTTTTTATTCTGTGAATTGTGACATCTAGCTAGGCACTAAATTTTACTTTCTTTTTCTTGAGTCCGATTCTCTGCAAATCCATTTATTTGTTTAGTTGGCCTATGCATGTTGGGCTGATGAATAAAAAAGCCCAGCTCAAATTGTTCAATAGTTGTTGCCACCGGTTATTGAATTTGGGAAAAAGATTGCTTGCTCAGGCTCATTGTTTTCTTTCTTTCACTCCGATTTGTTTTAAGGAAATACACTTGCAGAGACAAATAATTTTCAAATTATCTTATAAATATAAAATACCAGTGAATTTTTTTTATGTTTTCTTTCATAAAATAATAGTCAATTTTTCATTCATGAAAAAGATATAGTTTTTACATTTAATGGCAAAATGAATATTTTATACTGAGAAATTAAAAAGCCCCTAAGAGTGATGTCAGGTAACTTAGCTAAGTTTAGAATGTTTTATAGTGTAAAAAATCGTATGGTAATTTTGTATTTGGATTCACCACTCAACATCAGGTTATACACTATTTACGATCAATGTACATTTTTGTATTCTTTTTTTTTTTTTCTAAATTATATCTGATATTCAATAGATATGGAAACTCAAAGAAAAATAAATATGATAACCACTACTGCAAATAATTTGATATCGGAGTGGCATCTTAAATTATTTACTTTCTCATCTAGGTCTCACCTCTGAGTTTACGTACGTCTGCATGCCCCGAAGCCCCTCATTCCCAGCTTTATTTCTACCCCCAACTTTTACTTTTACTTTTTTGAAAAGGCTGGATCCATACTATTGAACACATTCAAGGTATATATTACTCAAAAATAGCACATAAAATGATCATTATTTGAAAATCATTCTAATCCATTTGTTAGAATTAAAAAAATTAAGGAAGTATACTGAATGCCACAAAACGGTGCCCTCGCAGTCAGCACACACACAAGTACTAAGTAACTTAATTGCTTCGCTTTTTCATAATATTTGATAAACAAACTTGCCAATTCTGTAAAAGATAAGTCGTGCATAGCACTACAAAAAGTGGAACAATCACTATTATAAAAAAAAAAGGAGTACTATTTTATTAATTTCTAAAGTGAAAAGTAAATGAAATTGAAGAAATGATTGGAGTAGTCAGGACCATAACGAGTAACTCAAGGGGCCGAAAACTAATGGACCACAAACGAAATCATCATATCTGTGTTCTGACCAAGTGACTCACATATGCAAGGCATACATGTCCGATGTATATATCTATGATTATGCTTGTTTAGTTTCAGAGATCTAGTTGTGATCAGAGGAGGAACTAGTGGGAACATATATGGCCGGTGGACTGAAGTTTTGTTACAAATTAAGTGTATCTTTTATAACTATGCATTTTAGACTCGAAAATTTTAATATCCTGATTTCGCCACTGCTGATATTTAATCTTTCGATTTGGATAATAAATTCGGCAGAGACCGATTGCCAGATACATGTTAGTATGTTACTTTAGGGTTGTACATGGACTGCCCTACTATTCTGACCGTGCAGTTGAATTCACACCCTTCCATTTTATGACCACAGATTTAGGGTTGTGCATGTTGACCACTTAGCTGCTAATGATCCTATCTCAATAGCATCCTATGTCATTTAAAATCAAAATGTATCAAACTAGCGATGATCATAATTTTTTATAAATTCTCTTATAAACTTTCAATTCGTATTCGTTCAACACATTCGATACTTTTCGCCTTGTGGTTGTGGAACCACCATAAATTAAATTCCGAACAATCATGCAGATCAACTGGAAGTGGAACTGCAGGCTCCAGGACTAGAATTGTACTCGACTATCAAGTTAAAATTTCTTTCATATCCTGATTTAGTTTCAGGTTACAAAAAATATAAATGCTGAATACTAATTTAATCATGAATTTGTGAAAATATAGTAATAACCCTACCATATTCAAATGGACCTATTTCCGAATTATGGACAGAAAAGTTAAATCCCCCATGTAACTCCACAATGGTCCCCAATCTCCATTACTAGGCTGGGCCCTAAAACCAAGCCCATTGTCTGTCCTTCACCCTACAATAATCAGAATCGCAACTATTCTTTGTGGATGTGTGTGAAAATTGTAATTTCACGTGCATTTGTTTGCATGTAATTACTCCATTCGTCCCAACGATTTCTTTACATTGTCTTTTTGCACGGAGATTAAGAAATATTGTTAAGATAAATGAAGTAGTGGGTGTAATAGTGATTTTATTGTTAAAATAAGTGAAGTAGTGGGTATAATAGTGATTTTATTATTAAAATAAGTGAGATAGTGGGTGTAATAGTGTAAAGTGTTGAAAAAGTGGGGTGAAATAATGGATGTAATAATGTAGTTTATTGTTAAAAGTTACTATTTTTAGTAATGTAAAGAATTAGTGGAACGTCCCAAAAAGGAAATTGTAAAGAAATATATAGGACAGTGAATACTAATTAGTACTCCGTATCATCTCAATTTTCATACATGTCCAGCTCCCACTTGCTAATTTAATATGGATAAACAGTCCCTTTAAATTGAATGATACGAGCATTCGAGTATGTCGATCTTCCTAAGTTCATAGATTTTGCATTACTTCACCATGCCGGAGTCTATATCATTGTAAAAATACATCATCCAAACCAGTTGCGGAATCAGAATTTAAAAACAAAATAAAAAAATAAAATTTTAAAATGAATTCATAAATCGATAATTATTTCTCGTATTTTTTCTCATTCTATTAGGATTATAGCCAATGACGGCTTTAAGAGGAGCATGGGATGACCATGCTCCCCCAAAACCTTTCCCAAAAGCTTTGTTTTTTCAAATTATGTATAAATTTTGATTATATAGTGAATTTGGTCCCCCGAAAAATTAATAATTCTTGATAATCCCTCAAAAAATATTAGTAAATCTCAAATAATTTTGATTTTCATACACATAAATTTATTTATTACTCTTGAAAACCTTAAATATCACATTTATTTTTATCTTCGAAAATTTTGTCCCTTCAACCCATTTTTTTCTGGTTCCGTCTGACAAGGCTGTCGCGTGCCTATCAAATAATAATATCTAACAAATCCTTCTAACTATGTAGTAGGGTAAGTCAGAGTCGATCCCACAGAGACAAACGTGTCAATCACCAGTTGTTCTCGATTCAATTCAGCCAAGCAAGTAACACAATAAAATATCAAAGATTATTAAACTAATTTTATACTAATGCAATTAATCAATTAACTAAAACTTCCAGAATTAAGTATCCCCACTAGCATGAATTAATGCAATCGTGAATTCCCTCCCCAATCAATAGTATAATACTCAACAGGAAAGGTGCGCCCTATAAATTACCAATAACCTCTCTCGAGTATTAATGGCTTCTCTAAAATACAATCAAGCCTATTCTCATGGTATCATGCAATTTAGAGACATTAATCACAGCACCCTTACTTCCTAACAATCCGTTCTACCTATTCTCATGGAGAAGTTCATGTCCTCATTGGATAAATCACAACCATCTAAATCCAACTCTCGTTGATAAATAGACAATGGTTCAAACAATAAACATAATCACGTCTGATTTGTAATTGCTAATTAAAACAACTCAATAAGCAAGAGCAATTAGACAATCAAATTGGGGAAATTGGGAAAATCACACATCAATCATAACTAGGGTTCTACTTAACCCTAGATTAATTATCTACTCATACATAATTAAACTAATAAAACAAGAGATATAATATGAACACATAATATTATAAAGAATAGAGAAAAACCTTCAATCTTCAAAGAAAAGTGAAAAGCTATCTCCAATCTCTCTCTGTATATGTCTATACGTACGTATGTATGTATACGTAACTATCTATCCCCCACTATCTATCTCCCCTAATAATAATAATATATGATATTATATATGTCTCTAATTAAAAAAAATATTTTAATGCCTTGAGAAAATTACAAGTACGTTTCCTAAACTGAATAGATTTTCAAGGAAAATTCGTGATTGACTTTTCTCCTGTAGTTCTGGGCCACTCCAATTGTAATATGACATCTGGACCATCTTAGAATGATAGAAAATTTAATTATCTTCGCGTGGGCAGTTGAATCACCCAATTCTGACTTGTAGAACTCGAGATATGGCCAAAATAGTGAATTGCGCGCGTGCAGCCCAACAAATCCGAATTTCCTTCTAATAAATCTCCAAATTAAGCTCTTATTCTCCAATCCTTCCAAGTTTAGAATTTCCTTGCTTCCTACAATAAAACATTAAAATTTATTAAATAAAAATCCAATTAAATGCAAAACACAATAAATATGAGGAATATAATCATATAAAATATATATAAATATGCACTCTATCAAACATCCCCACACTTAGCATTTGCACGTCCTCGGGCAAATAAAGAAATAAAAATTATCCTAACTAACTAACATCACTTTCGTAGATGACACGATTGCATTGAGCATATGCAACAAGCCGTTAAACCCCTAGGCAGCCCTAGTAGGACGAGTTTTGTCTCGTGAAGGTTTATAGAAGATATACCCACAAAATCAAATATTTTCAATCACCAAGTCTTAAACATGCAACAATTCATAGTACTCCACATATGCAAACTTCAATCACACAACAATCTGAGAAGATCTGAAAGTACACCACTTGCACAAAACAATCCAAGTATGCACACGTTGTCTTGACAGACAAAAAAATCATGAAATAAACATCAAAGTCTCCTTCAATAAGTAAGCATGCCGTGGATAGAAAATCTCACATTGCTCTCAATTCACACAAGTGTATAGGTGTTTGCGTTTCACTCAAGTTCAATCAAAATAGAGATGTGCTACCATATGCTTGGTTGTCCACCAAATCTCCACTACTTCGTATATGTGCATGCACAAATCAAAAGGTCTTCATTAAAGGTTGTAATGGGGCTTAGGTATGGGATGGGATATCAAAGAAATAGGCTCACAAGTGGCTAAGCTTGAAAAACTAATAGAGCATAATGTTCACTTCTAATTAAAGCACCCAACATGAATAGTAGATCATGTAAAAGATAATTAAACTTTCACAAGCATTAAACCCATAAGCACATCATTATGTACTTTCCACTTTCACATTGCAATAAGCAATGAACAATAACTATCATTCGATCTTCTTCAAATTTATTCTTTTTTTTTTTCAAAGATCAAGCAACCACATTATATAATTCCCACCAAAATATCAAACCTTAACGAAGAAATCCCCACACTTGAACATTCACCCACCCTTAAGTTGAATCACAATGCTCTACCAGTAAATCAATATAAGAATAAATAAGTAGGCTCAAAAGTTTTAGAGTGGTGATAATTGAAAGAAACAGATATAAGCTCAAGGGGGTTTATTAAGGATATAACTCATAAGGATAGTGTTTAGGTCAATGAGGTTAATCCTAGTGCCTTTATCATTTTCATGCACACACACAACATGTAATCTCAACAAGGTATCAAAACAAGTTCTAGAGCAATGCTAATTGACGAACAACACACAACAAAGAAATTTGATTGATATAAAATGTATCAATCATTAATTAGGCTCAAAATCTCACAAGGTGAAAGCATGCTCGACTCACTAAATTTGACTAAGAAGCATGTCAAGTTTTTAAATTTTCGAAAGCACACACAAGGAATTATCAAGCAACAAATGATTTTTATTCTATGATACAACACTCAGAATTAATCATGCAAAATTAGTCTACAAAATGTGTGCTTATCCTCGCTAACATGCTTTTGACATGACAATTATATACAAAAAGTTTTTATTTTTTTAATTTTTTTTTGAATTTTTATCATATATAATTTTTTTTGGATTTTTTTAATGTATTGAGAACACATCCCCACACTTAAATGGTTTATTGTCCTCAATGAATAAATATATATAATATATACATAACTAAAAGATCCTAAAAATAAATACAAAAAGAAAACAAAAAATTAAAATAATATACAAAGAAAGGTTAAAATACTCCCCTAGTGCATACGCACGAGTGCCATCGGAAAAAAGAATTGTGAAATGAGGTATATAGCTCTTTAATTCCAGGCGCTACTTTATTATAAAATGATGGTAATGCATTCACCAACACCAAAGTCAAGGCAGCAGAATTGGTTGGATGTGGCAATTAGAAGTCATGACAAATTGATCCCAAGGTCAGGGGTTCAACTCCCTTTAGCAACAGATTTAACTTTTTATGAAATTCATGTCACCAGCTGGTCAGGTACGGGTGTAGGTACGGAAGTTCCGAAGCAACAGGTTCGGTCTCAGCCTAGGTTCGGATGAAGGTTCGGACTCAGTAGGTTTGGAGCAGATCAAAGTAGCAGCTTTGGAGCACGTGAATTGAGAAGTGGACAGAGAGTTGCGCACGGACAACACATAAAGCTCGCATGCGCGTCAATTGAAATTTGCGCCAGATACGGAAAATTGAACACGGCCATCAGTACTTTCGCATGGGCAACATACGTTCTCTGTTAACATTTTTTTACTTCGATTTTTTTTCCTTCTTCGAAGTCACACAGCTGCTCCACAAAATTGCACCTCCAACATGTAACTTCTGTTCATTTTCTTTTCTTTTTCAAAAAATTTTTCTCCAAAATTTAAATAAAACACCAAGTGTCTTAAATAAATTATTCTTGCAAGTTGCACCTACATGAAACACTTCATACAAACTCATCAAGGCACCTTGTGGGAGTAATTAAAAAAAATAAAAATAATTTAAAGTCCTAAAAAAAAAATACAAAAATATTATAGAATAATATATTATACTTACATACAAATACCTTAGGTTGCCTCCCAAGAAGCGCTTTTTTTTAAGGTCTTTAGCTCGACCTCTATCAATAACTAGATCATCAATAAGGTGAAAAAGCAAACAAATGTACATATCTCCTAATTCGAATTAATCTAATGATATGAGCACCAATTAGATAACCAAGAAGATACATAAATTGGCATGTGAGACTCATGTGATGCTCACGAAATTTCGGGATGTGAAAATATTTAGCAAAATTCGCATCAAAACATTTATGACTACTTTTCACAAATCCCTCCCAAATCGGGTCTACAACAGGCATATACACATTCTCAATCTTAGCATTCTTCAAGTCAAGCGTATCCAAATTCGGTTCTATCTCATCTACCACAATGGGAATCACAATATCCTTATTCGAATTTATATCTTCCACAACCATACTATCATCCTCGTCAAATAGCATGCAAAGAGAGTCATCTAAGAAATCAACATCATTTCTATTAAACGAGTTTTCACACAAATTAATTTCTTGAGAAGCGTTTGGGTCAATAAGAGTAAGACTATCAAAATAACCATCTTCATCATCAAAATCATAAAAAATTAGCTTACTGTTACTAACCTCGTTTTGCGACTCTTTGAACTCCGTACCACTCCACAAAGTTGCATCATCAAATTGACTCATTGGTATTTCCTCCGTTTGAGAGCGCCTCTCAACGAATTCAGTTACCTCTTGAGCTAGTTGAGCAATTGAGTTTTCAATCAACTTACCTTGAGTTTTCAACTCATTAAGACTTGTCTCAACCTCTTCATTCTTGCTCAGCTGTGCAACAACAACTCCTTCCAAAAGATTTTACAAGTTGGATTTCTGTGGTGGCTGAGGTGGATTGTCTTGGTAGGAAAAATTAGTGTAATCTTCCCAACCAGAAGTGTAAGTATCAGCATAAGGATTATATTGTGGTGGCTGGTGAGGGTGGTCATGGGTATTGTAATAAAAATTACCATCCCAAAATTGTGCTTGATTTGGGTAGTAAGGGATATTAAATTGGCAATTATTTTGAGTATGTCCCTGTATACCGCAAACATCACAAGTGGCAAACAAAGAAGAATTTCTTGACTCAATATCATCGATCTTTTGAGAAAATGCCCGCATAGTCTCAACCAATGCCTCCATGCTTTCTTCTTGCTCCTCTCTTTACTCGCTTAATTTCTTGTTATAGGAATCTGAAAATCAATTTTTACAAGAAACAAGAAAAACCACAAGCAAAGATCAAACAGAACAAAAATAATAACCGAAGCAACACAACTAAACAACTTGGCCAAATTAACTCAAAAATTAACTAATCTAACACTGCTTTGTCCCCGGCAGCGGCGCCAAAAATTTGACAAGGCTGTCGCGTGCCTATCAAATAATAATATCTAACAAATCCTTCTAACTATGTAGTAGGGTAAGTCAGAGTCGATCCCACAGAGACAAACGTGTCAATCACCAGTTGTTCTCGATTCAATTCAGCCAAGCAAGTAACACAATAAAATATCAAAGATTATTAAACTAATTTTATACTAATGCAATTAATCAATTAACTAAAACTTCCAGAATTAAGTATCCCCACTAGCATGAATTAATGCAATCGTGAATTCCCTCCCCAATCAATAGTATAATACTCAACAGGAAAGGTGCGCCCTATAAATTACCAATAACCTCTCTCGAGTATTAATGGCTTCTCTAAAATACAATCAAGCCTATTCTCATGGTATCATGCAATTTAGAGACATTAATCACAGCACCCTTACTTCCTAACAATCCGTTCTACCTATTCTCATGGAGAAGTTCATGTCCTCATTGGATAAATCACAACCATCTAAATCCAACTCTCGTTGATAAATAGACAATGGTTCAAACAATAAACATAATCACGTCTGATTTGTAATTGCTAATTAAAACAACTCAATAAGCAAGAGCAATTAGACAATCAAATTGGGGAAATTGGGAAAATCACACATCAATCATAACTAGGGTTCTACTTAACCCTAGATTAATTATCTACTCATACATAATTAAACTAATAAAACAAGAGATATAATATGAACACATAATATTATAAAGAATAGAGAAAAACCTTCAATCTTCAAAGAAAAGTGAAAAGCTATCTCCAATCTCTCTCTGTATATGTCTATACGTACGTATGTATGTATACGTAACTATCTATCCCCCACTATCTATCTCCCCTAATAATAATAATATATGATATTATATATGTCTCTAATTAAAAAAAATATTTTAATGCCTTGAGAAAATTACAAGTACGTTTCCTAAACTGAATAGATTTTCAAGGAAAATTCGTGATTGACTTTTCTCCTGTAGTTCTGGGCCACTCCAATTGTAATATGACATCTGGACCATCTTAGAATGATAGAAAATTTAATTATCTTCGCGTGGGCAGTTGAATCACCCAATTCTGACTTGTAGAACTCGAGATATGGCCAAAATAGTGAATTGCGCGCGTGCAGCCCAACAAATACGAATTTCCTTCTAATAAATCTCCAAATTAAGCTCTTATTCTCCAATCCTTCCAAGTTTAGAATTTCCTTGCTTCCTACAATAAAACATTAAAATGTATTAAATAAAAATCCAATTAAATGCAAAACACAATAAATATGAGGAATATAATCATATAAAATATATATAAATATGCACTCTATCACCGTCCTCGATTATATTACAACCTAAGTTACCCCATACCACAGCCTAAGTTAGTCTCCTTGTTCCTCGTCCAAACACTTCGGTACATGTAGTTGTTTAATAATTCCATGCATGTAGCTTTGTTGAGAACTTCATTCTCATAGTCCCTACGTAACTTTAGTCGAAGTTCTTTTTCCCATTATATCTTTACTTTATGAAAAAAGAAGCACAATAATCCACAATGGCTAGCTAGCTTGGCCTCAAGAGTCAAGGTGCTGTGCATGTATGTGTGTGTTAGTAGCGAGGTAGCTAGCACCACATGTACGTAGTATGGGCGTCCATATGGTTGTGGAGCTTAGATGTTTTGTCGGGATACTATACTCAAATAATACAACCAACCTTTTTAGCAAGTGAGGTTTGGGCCATGCATATAGTCGTACCCCTTTTTTGTACAGTGGAATAGAACATAACTACATAGATTGGATACTACCTCTTATATCTTACTAACAAGGTGTTGATTAGATTGATGCGAGTGTAGTTTAACGAGTCTTACATCCGGAGCGGATGATAGATAGTATAAAACATGTACCGAAATCCTGCCCATTGTCATTGCTACTTTTCGTTAATCATGTTAAGAGTCGGTTGCATTTTGATGACCACAATTTGTCACCAAATTTCGAAATGATTGCCACTTTTTTTATAATTTAGTAAAATTTCGATTATCAATTTCAAATTACAACTATCATTTTGCAAGTTGGTGATCAATTTTTTTAGTGAATCTTAAAAGTGTGTCCACTATTTGAATTTCGGTGAAATTAGGGTCACCGAAATGCAACCGACTCTTATATTAACAATCAAAGTATTAATTTTTTATTAAAACGACCAGGCCGCACCAATTTATCCTATTCTTGAGCTGATGAAATTTAAAGTTCTGATGTTTGTTGTGTAGTGAGCACCCTTTTAGAGGGAGAGATGTGTAGGAGTATTCAGTGGCGGATCCAGGATTGCTAGCCAGTGGGGTTCTGGGCGCGCGTAGCGCAAAAAATTTTTCGAGCTCTATTGTGATTACAGTTCTGTTTTGCCTTGTTTTTGCACTTATATAGTGAAAAATATTATTTTTATGTAAAAACACAACATCTAGGAGTTGAACCATGGTTGATTTGATCAAATTTAGCTTAAACTACCACTGAACTATAGGATTTTAGTGTTAAAAATGTATAAATGTATGGTATATATCAAGATTTAATAGGTTCCTGCAAGAAAAAATGCCCAAAATGTAGCCAAAATCCAAAATGCAGTCATGAGGATTCGAACTGGGGTCACCCACGAAAATTCTGTGAATTCCTATCGTTAAACCAAGCATTTTCTGAGTAAAATTTGCATACATCTATACTATATACTGAAAGTTCAGTGGTGTCCTGGAACCCCACTGAACCTTTAGTGCATCCGCCCCTGGGAGTATTACTCCGATCCTATGTAAGGAAAAAAGTGATTCTTAAAATAAATGTCAAAGTTTGTACAGAATTGATCTTGAATAGTGGAAGAGATGGAATGTGTGTGATTTTCTAAGAAAGTACATTGGAGTCGGGAGATTTAGTAGACACGCCCTCCCTGGAAAGGATGTACTGAAATCTTAACCGACAGCTTTATAGAATTGGTTCATTGAATTGGTCGATTCGGTGGTGGGAATTTCTTCTGCGTGGAAGCAATATAAATAGGATTACGTGTGTTTCCTTCTTCCACAACACCGTAGGCACCTATTTTGGATCTCCTAGGACTTCCCCTCATGAATCACGGGTCCGGATCCTTTGTCTCCTTTCTTCATATTCTCTTTGTATTCCATGTTCTTTTTAATATAAAAAGAATGCCCCTGCGAGGCCCTTTTTAATAAATACTCCCTCCGTCCCACTTATTTTGTCCTCATTTGACTTTCTTGGTCAAATTGATAAAACTTTGACCTTAAATAATAATTTTATTATTTATGCTTTCATAAATTTAAAAGTTGGATATTGTAATATGATAAGTGTACTTTGTGATAATAATTTTTTTAAAAAATATAATTGTCATATAATATAAGTAATTCTCATTACAAAATTGGTCAAATTGACCAAAATTTGATCAAAGTGACAAAATTAGTGGGACGGAGGGAATAATAAAAATTGGCTCCACAAAAACATTTTTTTTGTATTAAAAACAGCAGAGAACACAAAGAAGACACGAAGGAAGGGGACAGAGATCCCAACTCATGAATCATGGGTTGTAAATGTATTACATCAATCATTTTTTATTTTTATTTTGTTGAATTTGAACTCGATCTCAATTTCTTATTGACCTGAACTGACCTTGAAAAATTTATCGTATATAGTTTTTTGTTCGTACTCATGCTCGGTAATACTTGAATACATAATGAGTTACTTACTAATTTCGAATTGAGTTCGAACAATTTGTGAATTTTTTTTATACAAATACTTCATTATGGATTTTGGGAATTTGTTTTTGCTATTATATTTGGCCTGTTTGGCTTAACTTTTATAGTGGGCTTATTGACTTATTTTCGGGTAAAAATTTTATATTTTGATAAAAAAAATTTACACAAGTATTTAATGTATGCTTAAGATTCAATAAGTTGCAAAAATAAGTTGGAAAGTTAAGAATCTCTAACTTGGTCTTAAAATAAGTTGACTTATTCTGGAAAAAAGTTTTCCCAAACATCCCAATAATTAACTAGTACAAAAACCTGTACATGACAGTATGACACACACCTCTAATTTAAATTGTACTAGCGTAAAAGTTCGTGTAAGGCACAGAAATAAGTTTTCGCTTGAAACGTATATATATTAAGATAATTTTTTTAACTAAAAATACGATAAATGACAACATTTCGATTTTATCTCATATTCTTATAATTATTTTGTAATATTTTATAAAAAATTCATGTATCACATATTTTATAATTTAATTATATTTCATAAAATTTGGATAATTATCAAAATACGATAGTAATCACATATTTAATGGTAATTGTCGAAATTTAGTGTTTAAAATGACGTGAAATTAGATTTATCAAAGTGAATATTTAAGTACAATAAAAATATTTATATTATTAAAATTGTCCATAAATAACATAGAGATATGTAAATTTACGTGATTTTAACGTAAAGAGAAACATATTATAAAATCTCTTAATATCATGGAAAAGCCATATTAGTGGTTCGTATGTACATACATATTTATACACATTGAAATTCAAATGTTTTATTTTAATCTAATGTTTATTACACAATATCGAAATTCTGTATTATGCAGTTTGAAAAAATATATTATAATTTAGAATTTTTTTAACACAAGTTAAATTTGTTTTTAAATATTAAAATTGAAGTATAATATGATTAAATGACCTTAATGACTTGTACATCTATATGATATTCGAGATCATCTTTTTTTGTTACTTCTATAGTAATACAATAGTAATACAAGTATGTGTTACAACTATACCATTACAGATTATATTGATCAATTTCTTATATTATACGAAAATTTATATAACCGTACTTTATAGTCGAGTTATAATCTAATCGGTCATTATTTGTAATTATTACAGTTTTGTAACATTATGACTCAAAAATCATATCTTCTTTCATTCAATATTGAAACTTAGTTACATTATTTTTCATATACTTAACATAGATTCATTTTTAGCGTTCTCACCTTTTTAACATAAATTTAATTATTTTCCATATTTTTTTAAATATTTAAGTTTTAACACCAATCATACATTTAAATTACTGAAAGTCTAAATAGTAGACAAACCAAAAATCTCTAATACGATTCACGTATTTAAATTTTATATACCTCATGTGATGCAATTATTAATTATGTATGATTTGATAAATAAGACATACATATTTCTTAAAACCAACTTTTATTTTTTACTTTAATAATTTAATATCAACTTGGAGACAAATGTAAATAAATACTTTTTTTCTCGAACTCGGTTTTTTTTTTGTAATCTAGCATTTTTTCTTAAAATTTGATATCAAGTTTTTTTTTTTAATTTCAATCATGTAAAATGGCGAAAGAGAATCGTAGAGTATGCTTAACAGATTAAAATGTTTTTCGTAATTATATTCTTAGCAGTATTCTAAAAATAACAAAAACCAATATATTATTTGTTGGATATTTTAGTGTAATTGGATTGACTAGTTGATCAATGTAATCGTAATATTACATCGAACAAGTCGGGAGAGTGCGGAGTGCACGCTTTGTTCGAGTTTATTATGATTTCAGTATTATTGCTTATGAGGCATGTCCATTGGCATCAGATACACCTGTTGGAATAAGATGTGTCTGTTAGCATTAGGCATGACTGTTAGAATGAGATGTGTCTGTTGGCAAAAGACACGTCTTGAGATGTGTCTGTTGGTAAAAGACACATCTGTTGACATCTATATATAGGTGTTGCATTGATCATTTTTAACTAATTGGTTATTTTGAAATTCACAACAAAAAACACATTCTCTCTTCTTGCAGAATTTCTGACTTTATTCAATTGAATTATTTGGGTGAACCACAAATAACTTCAATCTGAAAGTGTTCACACGACTTCAGAAAAATCCAAGTTACTACCATATTTTCCCAACAAAGATTGAAGTTATTTGTTTCTGAAGATGACGAACGGAGAATCTACAAAAGATATGACAAGCAAGTTTGCAAAACTGGACAAGTTTGAGTGTCAGGATTTTAGAAGATGGCAGAAGAAGATGCATTTTCTGTTGGCCACGCTGAAGGTCGTGTATGTTCTCAGTACCCCCATGCCAGAAGTGATCGAGAACGAAACTGTTGAACAGACAAGGAAGCGCTGTAAATGGGAAAACGATGACTACATCTGTCGCGGTCACATCTTAAACGGTATGTCTGATTCCCTTTTCGATGTATACCAAAATGTTGAGTCAGCGAAAAAAATTGTGGGATTCTCTTGAATCCAAGTACATGGTAGAAGATGCTTCTAGTAAGAAATTTCTGGTCAGTAATTTTATGAACTATAAAATGGTCGATTCTAGACCGGTGATGGAACAATACAATGAATTGTTAAGGATTTTAGGACAGTTTGTTCAATGCAATCTAAAGATGGATGAATCTATCTATGTTTATGGTGTTGTAGACAAACTGCCACCATCATGGAAGGATTTTAAACACACCTTGAAACATAATAAAGATGAGATGACGCTGGTTGAACTTGGAAGTCACTTCAGAATTGAAGAGGCTTTGAGGACTCAAGAACTTGAGAATAATCCTAAGGGCAAGAACCAAGTCGGTAACTCTTCTGTGAATATGGTTGAAGATGGTGGATCTTCTAAGAATATCATTTTGATTCGAATTTATGAAATTTAGTCATTAATTTTGACCCCAAAGGATCATGTCTTTTGGTTTGGACACAACCGCAGTCTCTTTAGGACATGTCTTTTGGACGTGTCTTTTGGGCATGTCTTTTGGTTTGGACACAACCGCAACCTCTTTGGGACATGTCTTTTGGACGTGTCTTTTGGGCATGATTTGAATAAACCAGAATTATGGCATGCTAGACTGGACTTGTACATTATAAAAGAATAAAGGATATGTCTAAAATGAGTCTCATACCTGCTATTGATTTAAACAATGAAAAATGTAAAACATGCATGTTAACAAAGATAACTAGAATGCCCTTTAAAGATGCTAATAGGGTGTCTGATGTATTAGAACAAATACATAGTGATTTATGTGATTTTCATTATACACCATCATTACGAAATAAAAGGTATGTAGTTACTTTTATTGATGATGCTTCTAGATATTGTTATGTATATTTGTTGCTTGCAAATGATGAAGCTCTTGACTTCTTTAAAATATATAAAGAAGAAGTAGAGCTACATCAGAGTATCATGATTAAAAATCTACGTACTGATAGAGGAGGTGAGTATTATGATCCGGTATACTTTCGATCTACTGGTATAATACATCAAAACACTGCTCCTTATACACCACAACAAAATGGTGTGGCAGAAAGAAAGAATAGGACTTCGAAAGAAATGGTTAATTCCTTGTTATCCTACTCGGGTTTGAGTAATGGTTTTTGGGGTGAGGCTATATTAACAACCTGTTATTTATTGAATCAAATTCCTAGTAAGAGGAATAAGATTACCCCTTATGAACTTTGGTATAAAGAGTCACCAAATTTGAGTTTTATGAGAGTTTAGGGATGTAGAGCAGTTGTAAGACTCACTGAACCCAAAAGAAGAAACTTGGGTGAACGAGGTATAGATTGTATCTTTGTTGGTTATGTTGAGCATTCCATCGCATATTGATTCTATGTGTTAGAATCTAATGACTATGTGTCTGTGAACTCGATTGTCGAGTCAAGAGATGTTATCTTTGATGAAAATAGATTTACATCTATACCTAGACCAAGGGACATGCTTCAGAATTCTTTTAGTAGGAACTCAGTTTCTACTGAAGATGTTCATGGACCGTCTGAACCAAGGAGAAGCACTAGAGCTAGAAAAGCAAAGTCTTTTGGAGATGATTTTCATCTTTATCTAGTTGAAGGTTCTAGAGATGAAATTGAATATCAATACCAATATTGTTTTATTATTGAGGAGGATCCAAATACTTTTAATGAAGCTATGACATCAAGGGATGTTGCATTCTGGAAAGAAGCTATCCAGGATGAAATGGATTCTATCATGAATAATAATACATGGGAATTGAGTTATCTTCCCCCTTGTTGTAAAGCATTGGGAAACAGATGGATCTTCAAAAGGAAAATGAAGGTGGGCGGTACAATAGATAAGTTTAAAGCCAGATTGGTTATCCAAGGCTTTAGACAAAAAGAAGGGATTGATTATTTTGATACTTATGCTCCTGTTGCTAGGACTTCCACTATTAGGTTGTTAGTAGCACTTGCTGCTATACACAACATTGTCATTCATCAAATGGATGTGAAAACTGCATTCTTGAATGGTGAATTAGATGAAGAGATTTATATGAAACAACCCGAAGGGTTTGTTATGCTTGGTTATGAGAACAAGGTGTGTAAATTGAAGAAATCAATTTATGGTCTAAAACAAGCACCGAAGGATTGGCATGATAAATTTGACAATGTGGTCTTGTCTAATGGTTATTTTCTTAACCAAGCAGATAAGTGTGTATATAGCAAATTTGATACTTCTGGTAAAGGAGTTATAATTTGTTTATATGTGCATGACATGTTGATTTTTGGTACTGACCAAAATCAAGTGGATAAAACCAAAAAGTTCTTGTCATCTAATTTTGATATGAAAGACACGGGGGAGGCTGAGGTGATTCTTGGTATAAGGATCAAGTATGAGAACAATGGTATTTCAATTTCTCAATCTCATTATGTTAAGAAGATTATGAAAAGATTTAACTTTAAGGATTGTTCTCCTGTTAGCACTCCTCTTGATCCTAGTATTAAACTCCTACCTAATACAGGTGTTGCAATATCTCAACTTGAATACTCAAGGGCTATTGGTAGTCTTATGTATGCTATGATAAGCACTAGGCCAGATATTGCCTATGCTCTTGGAAAACTTAGTAGGTATACTAGCAAACCAAGTTCACATCATTGGTAAGCCTTAAGCTGAGTGTTCAAGTACTTGAAAGGGACTGTGGATTATGGTTTGACATATACTGGATTTCCTTCGGTTGTTGAGGGTCATTCAGATGCAAGTTGGATTTCCATTAAGGAAGATCATTCTTCCACAAGTAGATGGGTATTCTTTCTTGGGGGAGGTGCTATCTCTTGGGCATCAAAGAAACAGAGTTGCATTACTGATTCAACGATGGAATCTGAATTTGTGGCATTATCGATCAGCGGCTAGTAAAGAAGTTGAATGGCCAAGAAATCTGATTTATGAGATTCCATTGTGGCCTAAACCGATATCACCCACATCTATCAGATGTGATAGTGAATCTGCCTTGGCTAATGTTTATAGACAAGTGTTCAAAGGCAAGTCTAGACACTTAGGTGTTAGACACAGCATGATTCGTGAGCTTATCACGCACGGTGTTATATTAGTGGAGTTTATAAGAACTCAACATAATTTAGCCGATCATCTAACCAAAGGGTTGAGTAGAGATCTTGTGCACAAGTCGGCTGTGGGGATGGGATTAAAGTCCATCTAAAAGTCTCTCATGTTGAGATACCCAATTCCCACCTAATATGACATTAGGTGCTGAATTCAATGGGGAAAGCTCAACATCTAGAGATTGGAACACATTAGTATTGTCATCCCAAGGTATGTGTTCAGACCTGCAAGTTGAGGAGGTTGAAGTTTATCTTCTTAATAGTTCTTTTGAAAAATTGCATATGCAGGTGCGAGAGTAAAAGAACTACCTATATGAGTATGAAGTTTATCCGCTTCAAGAAGCTAGGACTTGGCTTTGATATGCTTATGAAGGATTAGGACAAAATGCTAGTAAAAGATAGTGTCAAGTGAGAACATTTGAGAATGTAAATTTATGTGTATATTATCTTCATATATTCGCTATGAATAACAAAGGTTCAATCCATTGTGACACCTTGGTATTCGAATATTTGGAATGTGTAATATACTAATGTGAAATTCAATCGTCACGATATTTCATTTATGCATAAGTTTGTTGTTTGTAGTGATTTTGTTTAGTTAATCATGGATTAAGCTAAAATGGGGGAGGATTGTTGGATATTTTAGTGTAATTGGATTGATTAGTTGATCAATGTAATCGTAATATTACATCGAACAAGTCGGGAGAGTACGGAGTGCACGCTTTGTTCGAGTTTATTATGATTTCGGTATTATTGCTAATGAGGCATGTACATTGGCATCAGACACACCTGTTGGAATAAGATGTGTCTGTTAGCATTAGACATGACTGTTAGAATTAGATGTGTCTGTTGGCAAAAGACACGTCTTGAAATGTGTCTGTTGGCAAAAGACACATCTGTTGACATCTATATATGGGTGTTGCATTGATCATTTTCAACTAATTGGTTCATTTTGTAATTCACAACAAAAAACACATTCTCTCTTCTTGCAGAATTTCTGACTTTATCCGATTGAATTCTTTGGGTGAACCACAAATAACTTCAATCTGAAAGTGTTCGCACGACTTCAGAAAAATCCAAGTTACTACCATATTTTCCCAACATTATTGAGTCAAAATAAAAATAGAAAAAATGAGACAAAAGGAGAAAATGTGGTTTATCTAAAAAGATTTTTAAACCATACTCAAAACTAAGTATAGCAAAATGGTTATGACATGAGTTTAAGAGTGGAAGTTCATTCGTTCGATCCTCGAGGATAACATAATTATATCTAATTTTTACATAAATTTTAAAAGGATGTCATTTTTTTTCAATAAATAAGGATAAAGCAGTAATTTCATTACCATTAAAATGACACTTTTTGCCCTTGTGTTGAAATTTAATATACAGTAATAGATTTTATAATAATAAATGTTTTGTTTATGATTTTTTTAAATTGGATTTCAATTATTGTTTATGTAGAAAAACTCGAAGACTTTGGTTAGAAAATTTTATAATAACACCAAGAGTTTGGCGAGGAGAAATCTAATCATTTAGAGAGATTAGTGATGAAAAACTACCACAAAGAGTTTAGCTACTAAATAATACAGTTAGAAACTCTACTACTACCATGACAATTACTATCTAATCAATTTTAATCAATTACAATAAAAATGCATTTTTTTATCGGAATTCGATAAATTAGTTATAAATTTTATTTTTCAATCTACAATGTTATGAGAGAAGTATATGAAATCACAAATTTTTATGTTTTTCTAGTTTATGACAAAAGTAAACTTGCATCTAATTTTATATTCAATCGAAGATGTTATATTGATCATTTATATAAATCCAACTATTTTTAAAAATTTATCTGTCGTCATCTTATATATATATATATTAACCAAACATCCTTTTATACAGTATTTATAATCTTGAGTAAATTTTGCATCTAACTTTTTAAAACAATCTAAGATGTTATATTCATAATTTATATAAGTCCAACTTTTTTTAGTATCCTATTTGTTAAAATTTTATCTTTTGCTATCATTTTTAAATATTTTATTCTTAATTATAAATTTAAAATATACATGTTATGCTCTTCATTCATAATATTGTTGATAAGACAATTTAAGCTAAAAGAATAATAGTGTTTGTCTTTTGAAGAATTTAAGAGTAACATTTTATAAAAATCGTGAAAATATGTGTATATTTATACATATGTAGATTCACAAGAATAAATCAATGCACACGGATTATATATATTATGTAAATAACTTGAAAAATAGAAAATACATAAACGAACCGATCATTGTTTTTGAATGAACATAAATTGTATTGAAATATGATAAGGAAAATATGATAAGGAAAAATGTGCTTCGTTCAATCATGAAAAATTTACCGTTTAACTCAAAGTCATTGCAAAAAATTTCCTATTTTACAGTTTCTATAAATACAAATAAAAAACAATTAAATATATAGACATTATAAGCTTGTTCAACTCAGATTATACAAACAAGCACGTCTCAAGCCACAACATTAGATTCTTACCTCTTGGATATTCATCAAAATAACAAAAGCAAAAAGGAATAGGATTCAAGGGCATATTTAAAAGTTAGGGTTTACCAAAATGGCTGAGGGTGGTGCCGATGGGTTTTCCGGCAATTGGTGGGGAAAGGTCAAGTCGATGTGGGCAAAGCTTAAGCAGGGAATGTCTTTTCTAAAACTGGAATTGTAATCACATTTGGAACACTAATTATTACTAAGTTGTCAGATTCTACTGTTAACGAGGCTGCCGAACGTACGGCGAAGTTCATCAGAGGTCTGCGTAGAGGGAGAGCTCGTGTCCCATCTTTGGAGCCACTGGAAATGGAAATGGATCGATCGGAGGCCTCGAGACACTACACCACAAATGGTCTTTACCAACACTCGGAAACGATGTTGCCCCGAGAAATGTTGCCTTAGATGTCTAAAAATCAATTAAACGGATGTATGCCAACATCATAATCAGATGTTACCATCCATGTTGCCTTAAATACAATTTTTCTCTCAATGCCAACACTTATATGGGTGTTGGCTTAGACACCCAAAAAAGTATTAAATAATTGGGGGGAAAAAGCCCGCTATGACCGAAAAATTAGAACTCGCTATCGATGAAAAATAAAGCCCGCTCAAAAAATCAAATACACTATCCCTCGCTAAAAAATATCTCTACCTCAAACACTCACACACTTCCTCTCTCAAACACTCTCTCCCTCGAACATATCTCTCCCTCTCTCTCCCGTTCATCTCCGGGAAAACACTTTTCCCACTCTTGAAGCTCATCTCCGGTTCATCTCCGTCTAATTAATTCATGGTATATTTGTTTCTCCATCTAATTAATTAGTTCATTCGTAGTTTACAAACCCTAGTTTTTGTGGGTTTTTTATTTTGTTAATTTTGGAGGTTTACAAACCCTAGTTTTTGGGGATTTTTCTAATTTGGACTTTTTTGGGGGGGGTTTGTTGATTCAGTTCAATTCTTGAAGTGTTTGTGTTGAATTATTTTGGGGGTTTGTCTAACAGACAGCTCCTTGTCTTTGTCCTTTGATTTTGATGATCTGTGAACAGAGGAGTCTCTAGATTTCTTGCGCTTGGTTCTCTTTATAATATCAAACTGGTTTGCATAAAACGATATCTAATTGATGACAAATTTATTCAAAACAGGAAAAGATGTAGGGGAAATCAAATCCCCTCTACTTGAAGGATATGAACATAGCTTTTATGCGTGTTGTGTCACTAAGGCTGGGTATTCTGGTACTGCAGTCATCTCGAGGGTATGACATTTTTAGAGAAGCTTTACTCTATGTAATTATTCTGTTACGATTAACTTGTAATAACAAGTCATGTAATTTTTTTGTCTAGTTTTAAGCTAGTTTTAATGAAGCTTTAATTAAGCCTTAATTACTCTTTGTATTTATATCTGTTCGTAATTGACAGTCAGTTATGATCCAAATGTTTTAATGGTTTATACAAACATACCTTCATACTCCAACAGTTTTACTGGTTTATAAGAGTTCTTCCCTACTGGTAACAATAAAGGGAAAAAAATTCTGTTGTGCCAACTGTGAGTACAACTTGCAATTAGGACTGCTGAATGTCCCTGAAGTACTATCCCGCCACCACGGTAGTCACAAATAAGTACAATTTTGGAAAGAGACTGGAGTGCTGGTGCTCACGTCCCATTAGTTTGTAGTCTGAGGACAGCATTAATAAATCATTTATATTTTAATAATTTTTTCGACTGTGTTTTCATTAAATTTGTAAGTTTTTTCTGCAAAAGATTATGATGCTTACATCACTAACATAATATTGTTTAACGGTTGCAGCCTTATGGTTTTGATGTGGGTCAATCAGAGTGGGGAAATGTTCTCAAAGGTTTAGACCTAGGCGTTAAAGGCATGCGAGTAGGAGGCCAGGTGAGACCAGTAGCTGAAGTATTGTGTCCATTTAAATCATAAACAGATCATCCATTAACATGTGCATTATAGTCTTGATTCGGGGAACATATACCGTTCCCTATCTACTGATTTGAAGCTAAGTAGAATGTTAAGAGAAACACGAATCTGATTAAGGTTTAACATATTCAGGTTTTGAAGAGGAGTGTTATAGCATATCATTATATTGTCGTGCATTGATTTCATTAAGCCTTTATCTTACATTGCTTTGAATTTTGAGTTCTTCTCTAGCAAGGCCAATAAGATTGAACTTCTCATACTCTTGACACATTTATTGAAACATAATTAAACCTAAAAATGTTGATTTTTAGTAAATATACAGTGGTTAAGACTCTACGCAAGTAATATATTATGCTTTATTGATATAGTTGTCCTCAATAAGAGTTAAAATTCACAAAATTCACGTATTGCAGCGAATGCTGATTGTACCTCCAGAGCTAGCTTATGGAAGCAAGGGAGTGCAAGAAATACAACCTAATGTGACAATTGAGGTACTCAGTCAAAACTTTGAAATTTTCTTAGTAGAAACAGAAGGGTAACCATATTTAATTCACTTAGCTCATAATGCACTCTGCTTGTGTTTCTACCGTGATGGATGAATTGACTCGCAAGATTTAAGTCCTTAAACATGATGAATAGGATAACATCTTTTCGTGATGGGATGAATTGACTCGCAAGATTTAAGTCCTTAAACATGATGAAAAGGATAACATCTTTTTAAAAATGTAACTTGAAATCTGCAAGTACTTAACTTGATGGTACACATGTGACCATCATCAATAAATAAAAACTGTTACTGCAACAGTTAATTCCTTGTCTAGAAACTTCAGTATAATAATTACTAGTTTTAATTTTCTTTGTATTTAATTAAGCTAGTTTTCTTGTCTTGTTTCAAGCTAGTTTTAATGATACTTTTTTTTGCTAAGCTTACTAGAGTTTGATACTTTCTATTTAATAGGTGGATATATTCCAAATGCAGGTGCTGATGGTCTAAAAAGATTGGTAAGTGACCCTAAAATTCTGTTTAATAATTTTGCCTGGTTTTTTTCCTTTCTATATCATCCAATATGCAGCAGATATAATTCAATTATTTTGAATGTACTAGGTAGGAAAAACTGATCCGTGTCTTTATTTCTTATCTAGATATACAGAGTTACAAAGTAAGTCTTTTCGTAATGATATCGAGTCAATTATCCTTTCATATTTGGATTTAAGGAAGGATCTGCATTAGGTTACAGAGAGGTTCTTTTATTTGCATTTGGTTTTGCAATGATAGCATTAGCAAGTATTCTTGCGAACCTTGACATGGAGATGGACCCAAAGACAGAAGATTACCAAAGATTTACCGAGCTTTTTCCTCTAGGAGTAGTTGTTGTAATATTTTATGAAAGCCCTTATCATCTTCTTATGCTACCAATGCTACAAGTTAATTTGACTAACAAACAGATATATTTATTTTCTTCCTCTGCAGCTTGCAATTGTCATCATAATCTGCCCATTTAACATCATATATCGTTCCAGCCGCTTCTTTATACTTACATGTGTATTTCATTTCATCTACGCTCCTCTTTACAAGGTACAGAAAAATAAAATCAACCAAATGGTTCCAAATTTTATGGATACACAACAGATACCGTATAATATTTTTTTTTTCTATATGAAGGTTGCACTTGCAGATTTTTTCTTGGAAGATCAACTTACTAGCCAAGTTCAAGCTTTAAGAAGTCTAGAGATCTATATTTGTTACTATGGCTCACGTGACTATGCACACAGAGATAGCAGTTGTAGTTCTAATGATATATACAGGACCTTCCATTACATTGTAGCTATCATTCCATACTGGTCCCGGCTTCTCCAGGTAGTGCAGTATATCTTGTTTTTAACCATTGTTACTAACCTATTTACGGTGAGCATAACAAATTATTTTTGGCTATCTTTTGTATTCTAAACAGTGTTTAAGGTGGCTTTTCGAAGAAAAAGATGGTATGCAAGGACTGAATAGGTTGAAATATTGTGCAATAATTGTGGCTGTTACAACCAGGACAGTGTATAGTCGCAGCCGCGATAGTACTGAGTGGTATATTATAGCCTGGGTTGCTTCCGGGGTAGCAGCAGCTTCCGGGACATACTGGGACCTTGTTCTGGATTGGGGACTTTTGCAAAGAAATTCTAAGAACCGTTGGTTGAGAGACAAACTCATAATACCTCACCACAGTGTATATTTTGGAGCCATGGTTAGTTCTTTGCAGTTAGATTTTGGATCCACCTAACAACGGTGATGCAAGTGGAGCCGACAATGATACTCCTTAATGATAATGTCTTATTAAGTAGTTATAAAATATTTTGAGACATTATGAAGAATTGTTTATGTAATAGTTGGTTTAAGCATTATTGAAAATTTGTGTTGGAAATTATTTATATATATTGAGGTTACATTCTATTAACCGGCTTGCTTGATATGTAGAATGAATTATATTTTATATTAGGATGTTTCATTTTAGGAACCAATATTTTACAAAATTATTATTAAAGATGTTGCCATAGCCTATAAAAATGTTGCTAAAACTTGAACAATGTAAACTTAAAAGTGTTACTATAACATGTTAGGATGTTGGCAAAAATGTGAACTGTTATATCAGTCGATGTTGCTGTAGAGGGATAAAGATGTTGGAATAGGCTATATGGCAACATCGCAAAGGTGTTGGTGTTGAGTAGACAGTGTTGCCATAGAATTTATGCCAACACCAGAAAAAGTGTTGCTATTTTGCATGAAATGTTGTCATAAGTTCCTAAGGCAACATCACGTTGATGTTGCCATAGTTTTGACAAAATATGTTGGATTAATCTCTAAGCCCACATGCAAATTCCCAACACCTGCAAAATTGACAAAAGTGTTGCCTTAAATCCTATGGTAACATTTTCAGCATTTTTAACACTTTTTTTTGGTGTTGCCATAGACCATTTGTGGTGTAGTGAGAAAATGGTTTTACACCATTGTGGAAAAATCGGAGGCGGAGGCGAATAGATCTGAGCAGGCAACGGATAGAGCGGAGGCATCTGAGGCCAGAATCAAGGCAACGGAGGCCAGAATAATTTACTAAAAGCTCCCTTCTTAGTGTATGCGATGACATTTTTGTAACTTTCAAGCCTCAAGTTGCAAGCATTTGCTACAGATGGGATGCAGAACTGAAGATTGAAGTACAACATGCCAACATCAGCTATTTTAATTTATGTTTTGAAATTTGAAGTACCAGACTTATTGTAATAGTGACTATTGAATTTATGATGTCTTAAACTTTTAATTTTGTAAACTAATGGAGACAACAATGCTGAACTCTTAAGGAGAGGCAGCAGCAACAGACCAACATTTATTTTATAAAAAAAAGGAAAGAAACTAATATAAAATTAAAAGAAAATGAGGGAAAAATGAAAAAAAAAAGAGGAGACATATTCTAGTATCAAGACGAGTCACACCTCTTTTGATTCATCGACCGATGACTAATGCTTTTGATTTTTAGACTACTGATTATCAGTAGTAATTGTACATAAATTGTATAATAATTTTTGAAATTATGAGATTTTAAATATTTGAAGTTATTATGGTATACATGTGTATAGAGAAAAAATATGTTTTTAGGTATATATGTGTCTTATACTATGATACCTACATGTAGTAATATACACACTTAATACATACATATACGTATGTATGTGAAATAATACGTACATTTTTTAAAAAGTAATGGCAATCTGATGTAGATACACAAAAAAGAAAGGGGTATATCAGTAAAAGCCTTCAGGTTTTAAGTAGATAAGAATGAGAGTGGAATTAAAAATTAGGATTTTGGAAAATTAGGGTTTATGGCATAAGGGGGTGGCGATGGGTTTTTTCAAGAATCGTGGGGAAAGATGAAGACCTCGTTGGGAAACCTGAAGCCATTGAAATAGAAAATAACTATGTTTTCTGCAACAAGAGTTGCAACAGTATTTGGAACATTGGTTCTTGGTAAATTGTCGGATGCTGTAAACTCGAATAACTTGTAGAAGGGGGGGGGGGTTGAATACAAGTTATATAATCGTGTCTGATTTTTGCTTAATTTAGATGAACAAGATCAAACAAATAAAACGAATCTGTTTGATTTAAAAGGATAAAATACAAACTCTACCAAAGGTGTACAATACCTTTAGCAGCTGCTGACAATACAAATCTCTCTCTATTTGTTTCGAACTCTCGAATACAAACCTTATACAGAGCTACGTATATTCACCCTTTTTACAATGATATTGAGAGAGTATTTATGATGCTACCTATCAACTAATAACAGAAATATATAATCTATACATGATAATGTTCTGCCGTCCAGTTGATAGTTTCTATCAATAGAAAATTTTTTCCTTCATAATACCTTCTTGCTTGTTCTTCAAACAACGATCCTGTTTTATAGCACTTGCCAGTTTCTGTAGCATCCATAATGACATCATCAGTAACATAACTGATATCAGGATCGCATACTGCATCAGTATCTGATCATCCATCAGTATTAGACTTGTCCATCAGGATTTGCTCTCTGTTCCTGACATGTAGTCCCCGATACACTGTTCCTGAGTAAACTCTACAGATAACCGTCTAACACATATATCCTATACAAAGTGCTAAATCCTTTATAAGATCAGGATTACAAGAAGTATAATGTGTAAATTCTATTCTTAACATCACAACTCATGAATTATTCCTAACAATCTCCCCCTATTTATGCTTTAGAAACTGAAGCATAAATCTAAGTTGTGGATGTCAAAACATATAACAATACAACCAGAATAGAATTTATGAATGTAGAATTATGAAGTTAAGTACCTCCTTCTTCAGATGTAGACATGTATCTAGTACTTAGAAGAAAGAATTTTAACTATTTGATGATGCTCTTCCTTTACCACTTCCCTGCTGAGATTCACCTCTATCACTAGTTCTTCCTTTTATCTCTACTAGTCTGTTCTTTATCTCCCCCAGTCATGTGTTGTTGTTGTCTTTGAATTGTCTTTATCTCCCCCTTTTTGACATCAGCAACATTAATTCCAAGAGACTCAGAAACAGAACAAATGAGATTCATCATAATTGCTTGATTTTCAATAATAGTGACTTGGTTATCTTCAAGTGTTTGAAGTCTTGATTGTATAGCAATTTGAGAATTCTGAATATCTTTTAAAACATCAGAATGAACTTCAATGTTGGAAGTGCTTCTAGTATCTTCAGATTCAGAATCAGAAAGAACCTTATCTTCAAGTTTTGTAGAAGAAGTTGTCTGTGTTGTATGATATTCAAGTACTAATACCTGAGTAGAAGTACAAACATCTTCATCTTTCTGATCTGGAGCTGAAATATGATCATCTTCTCCTTCACCAGTATTCTGTGTACTAACATCTACAAATCCTGACTCCTCCTTAGAGTGATCAGAGACAGTTGATGTCTCAATTCTAGCTGATATTGGAAGTACATACAAAGGAATACTAGGATCATTAAGAACTTCATCTGGTACATGTGTAGCTAGAGATTGTCTTAGCCTTTCAACTCTTCTGTTGATGATTCCTGCAAGCCTCTTTTTTTTCTTCTGAGCTTTAACTTCTAGCTTTGCATTGTGATGTGCTAAGTCATTCTTCTCATACATCTTGATAAAATAATAAGTACCAGCATCCATACCAAGATTGTCAGACCAAGATTCAGGAAAAACCTGATCCCAGCAATCAAACGATGGTGGTTTCCTAATTTTCTCTCCCTCACTGTGGAGTTGATCATCCATACCCTCATTCTCACTTTGGCTTACTAAAGCCAACTCTCTTTCTACCTCTCCTTTTGCCTGGTCAGGAGCCAGCCTCTCTGAGTGTGGATCTAAGTCCATCTTTTCAAGTGTATCACTCAAATTTGGATAAGTGCTCACATGACCTACAGAAAAATAGGGGCTAGAAAAAGTTTTTATACCTGAACTCACATGAAGAGAGGGTTCCTCATTTGGCGAGGGGCTTGAGGTTTTCTCCAAGGAGTGAGCTGCTATAGTCTCTGAACCCGTACAATCATCTACTTTCTTTCCAGAGACTACAGGCTCCAGTATACCACTTTCAGGGTCTACTACAGACTCTGATGCCTTCAGTAAAACTTCATGAGGCACCACAGTTTGTATGTCACCATCTTCAAGTGTTGGTTGCTGAGACACACCCTCAAGGTGGATAGACTCTGACTGAACAATATTTGTTTGATCTTGAGGAAAATCAATCAAAGTCATTCCTCCCATGTCATAGGGTATCTCACTTGCATTCTCAATCATCACAGAAGACCTTTCAGCATCAGCTATCACAGTTTCTGAGTCATCCAACCTCTGACTAGATGGTTCTTGTGTTGTAGTGAATGTGATCTGATCTGTCCTACTATCCACCACTGGTGCAATAATACCTCAGCATTCTCCCAAGCTTGTGGAGATGCTGTCAATGCATAAATTAATGGTCCTTTTGCCAAAAAGTCCATGATTGGATGAAAATCAGTTGACACCCCTTCCTTGTTGGTGATAGCTGCTACATGATTGTTCATCATAAAATCAAAGTCACCAAACTTGAAGGCTACTGATTTAGGTAATCCTCTTTGAGCTGCCATTTGATTTTAATCTGAAAAGAACTTTAAAATTCTTGAAATCGATTAGTGATTTTGAGAACTTGAGAGTGTTTTTGCTTTTAGAGAATTCGAATTATAAGAAAGCAATAAACAATTAGAGTTTCAAAACAAATGTATTTCACAAAATCTTTCAGACCCACTATCCCACGTTGACACGTAGGTTGACAGGTGTCAGTCCCTGAAAAGTGCGGTTACCCACGATTTTTGGAAAATAAAATCCAAAATTTATTTTCATAAAATAAATCAGGGTATTATCAAGATAAAAATCAATACTGATCAGCTTCCTTTTCCTGATGTGATCCTCTCATCAAAATAATCACAAAATGCAATGTGATTTAAAGATAGTTATTCTCAAATCCTGATGATCACACTTGAATTCCTGATCAATATCATCCTGATTCCAGAGACTAAATGGAGTTTCCACGTGGCATTTTCTTTTATCTGAAAAAGAAATAAGTATTAATCTAAACAAAATCAATTGGTTAGATGTATTCAACATTTCTTGAAAATACAAGAAATACAGTCGCACGCAATAATAACAACTGACTGCATTGATAATCCCAAACGACTGTTCAGCTTCTCTCGTCTTTCTATAAAAGAAACTGACGACTCATGCCTCTTCACTCCAAAACCTTTCAATCTTTTCTTTGTAAACAATGATTCTCAACCCAAATAGCCATATGAACCCAAACTTTAGGTTCCTCACAGACGATGAACAGCTTGTTCTTGATTATCTCGTTGAAGAGATGACTTTTCTCATCGAATTAGTCATGGCTGGAGTAGGTTCAGATAATGTGCATAAATTTCTCCTAGAGCATCCATCTGTTGGATAAAATTTTCCCCTAACTTCCTCAAAACTTGAGGATGAAGAGTTTGGTCGAGAGTCTGAGGTTGATCTTGATGGAGATGCTATTCATTCTCCTCAATAAATCATGGAGATGAGTCAGCTGCTCTCATTCATGTCGTCCAGACAAGGAATCCAAGAGTAGATCCTTCAGGTGACTCTTGAGATGCTCCTTTTCCTGGAGTCAATCGTTGAAGATTAAAGCAGCCACAAATTTAGACAAGAATATGATTAGTAACCATTATTAGATGAAAAGAAGATTGCATTTCATTTCCATGTATTTAAAGAATTGATTAATGAAATACATATCTTTCTGTTTATCTATCATGTCTCTTTAATGCTTATTTACAAGATCTGAACATTTATAAATCATCAGTATACATGTGTTTAACTTGCTAGTATAGACTCAACAAAATTCAGAACTGGACTACTGAATAATATGAACTTCAGAATTTGAAACTGTAAGACACAAATTTCACAATCCTGATCCTGACGATACAATCCTGATATCAATACTGATGACGTTAGTATTCTGATAGCAATCCTGATCCTGATGTTTATTAACAAGTCTATCATACTAAGATTTATCAAGGTAAAATGTTACAGCTTAAGTATTTAACAATCAATTATAGATCCTGACAAATTATCAAGTCTATAAGCTGAAACAACATACCTTGCTACTTTTGCAGATGTTAAAGATCTAAAAATTTAACATTCCTAACTCACTAACCAATCTAATGAATGTAGCCTCATCAAGTGGCTTAGTTAGAATATCTGCAAGCTGTTTTTCAGTAGGAACAAAATGAAGTTCCACAGTACCATTCTCAATATGTTCTCTAATAAAATGATACCTGACATCAATGTGCTTAGTCCTTGAATGTTGAACTGGATTTTCTGCAATTTTGATAGCACTAGTATTATCACAATACATAGGAATATTACTAAGTGTCATACCATAATCCATCAACTGATTTCTTATCCAAAGGAGCTGTGCACAACTACCTACTGCAATGTACTCAGCTTCTGCAGTTGAGGTTGAAACTGATTGTTGCTTCTTGCTTGCCCAAGAAATCAATCTGTTTCCCAAAAATTGACATGTACCTGTAGTGCTTTTCCTGTCTATTTTACACCCTGCATAATCAGAGTCTGAATAGGCAATTAGGGAGAAATCAGATTCTCTAGGATACAACAAACCATGGTTTGGAGTTCCTTTGAGATATCTAAAGATTCTCTTCACATCAATTAAATGAGATTCCTTATGATCACTTTGGAATCTAGCACATAAACAGGTAGAAAACATTATATCTGGTTTACTTGCAGTTAAATATAACAATTAGCCTATCATGCCTCTATAGCTAGTGTTATCAACACTCTTTCCCTTAGGATCAGAGTCTAGCTTAGTGGCTGTTGTCATGGGTGTTTTTGCAACTGCACAGTCTTGAAAGTCAAACCTTTTTAAAAGATCTTTGATATACTTTGACTGATTAATGAAAATACCAGTCTCAGTCTGTTTGACCTGCAAGCCTAAGAAAAAATTTAGTTCATTCATCATGCTCATCTGATACTTAGACTGCATAAGCTTGCTAAACTTAGCACACAAATTTTCATTAGTAGAACCAAATATGATGTCATCAACATAAACTTGAACTAAAAGCAAATCACACTTAACCTTTCTAAAGAATAGAGTTTTGTCAATTGTACCTCTTGTGAAGCCATTATCAAGAAGAAATTTATACAAAGCCTCATACCATGCTCTTGGTGCTTGCTTTAGTCCACAGAGTGCCTTGTCAAGTTTGTAGACATGATTTTGAAACTTTGGATCAACAAAACCAGGAGGTTGCTCCACATACACTCACTACTAAAAAAACGCTAATAGACATCGGTTTCTGGCCGATGTCTTTGAAAAATTCTGACCGATGTCTTTGTCGGTGATGTCTAAAGTCTGAATGTTTAGACATCGGTTTCTGGCCGATGTCTTATAGCGTATAATACATCAGTTTTAAACATATTTCTGATGTTTATGAACTATCTTCTTGGGTTAACTGCATGAGGTTATCTTTTGAATTGTTATATTAGAGGTCTTAGCTATTATTTAACATGTAGCAAACATAGAATAATTCGACATAGACATCTGTTCTTTTTCCAAATATAGATGTCTAAGCCTTTATTAACATCGGTTAATATTTAGAGAACCGATGTATAAAGTTCTCATAGACATCGTTTTTAGACGATGTTGAAGATAACTATTGCATTGGTTACCTAATTTTAAAACCGATGTCTGAGGTCCATCAGACATCGTTTTCAGCTGATGTTTAAGACTTCTAATATAACAGTTTTTATAATAATGAATGATGTGCAAGGTCTATTATTACATCATTTTTCTTGTCTCTAATTGATGCGTAAGTTGCAAGTAGACATCAATTTATATTGACAATTGGTTGTGTATGTAGTTATTAGACATCAATTTTCTCTATTTGACATTTAAAAACTAATGTCGTTTTTCATATTGATAAAAACAAAACTTGATTGTACGCATAATCGAAAACAGTCATTCATTCAAACAAAACTACCAGGCCACCTGCCATCAACATGTACAAAATTAAGTAGCTAGACATTCATTCAATCAATGTCATTCATTTACAAGCATCCATAGTTCATTCAAACATACATTCCTAGCTTCCATCCATAATCGAAAACAAGCATAACTTGCAATCTAGAATGTATACAGAATCAACCAGCTATATATAGCCAAATTCAAACATTACAGTACTAGACATTAAATCCGCAAAACATAGAAATTTGCAAAAACCAACTGAAAGGTACAAGTACTATAAATCCAGAAACCAACATGCACTAGTACTGAATATCCATCCAACAAAACCTGATCCGACAAAAGTAAAGTCAAATACGATCTTGAATGAATTCGAGTGCCTCAACACGCACCTCATCCAGCTCCGCATCAGTGTAAGTTCTTCTAGTCTTGTTCAGCCACTACAATGTGCAAAAAAAAAATCATTTAACACAAACAGAACTGGCCTGCAGGTTCATAACCTTACTATATAACTAGGCATATAAAGAGATGCATGCATCGAAGATAACAGATATAACTACACTGAGTGTACGAGAAGCAGACAAAATTTTACCTTCGTGGTAAAAGTCAATCCCGGATCCTTTGTGATCTCTTTCATGTAGCGCATTACAACGTAACCGCATTCATGACCACCAGGTTGTTTCGGAGATCCCTGTTTTAATTTTTGAAAAAAAGGCATATCAGGCCTTGGCAAATTAACCAACATTTTTAATTACACTGGATTGGAACGAAATGTAAAATTACTTACAGCGAGAAACTTTACTTTCGGCATCTTGCTGCTCCTACCAGTTTCGGCATTGAAAGATTTCAAAGCACTGCAAAAAAAATTATAAAAAATTAATTAGTACTCCATGTCAAAATCGAGGAATTAAAGCTTCCAAACTCATCATAGTGCTAGAAATTACCTTGTTAATGCTTTTTCTACTGGAAACTGAACTACATGAGCCAATGGATTGAGAATGTAAATCTCACCATCCCAAATGATTATTAAAATCCAATGCATACTATTTTAAATTAAAAAAGGCATCACTGTCAGAAATTAAGAAAATAAGAATTAGAAGTGTTGGCATTTATCAAAGTTGCAAATTAGATCCAATAAATTAACTTATCTAAAGAGTACACTTACTTGTGATTATGTGGCATGAAGAACAGACGATCAGCATTACCCTCTTTGAGCCGTTTTATAATGTAGGCTTCAAATTCAGCATTGACCTTATATGTCAATCCTGGATCGACAAAAGCAAATGTATCTGATTCATCCGTCTCACATAACTCAGTATGCAGGTGCCTAAAAAAAATTAGCATTATAAATTGTACATGAAGAATGAGAAAATTTATAAACAAAAAAATATGCACTTACAGCATATAAGCTGAGATTACAGCTTGGCCAATCATATTGTACTCCAATAATGATATAATTTTCTCATCTAACAAAAAAATGGTTTTTTCATGTCCAAACACCTCCTGTCCACATTGAATCTGTATTGACATCCCATATTTTTTCATCCAGACTGTTACGTGTTTAAACAATAAATTGAAGCCTTTCGGCACTTTCATAGTAGGCTTTGCATCAGAAAACATGGCCTTCATCTTCTGCATCTCACCCTTCAAATTCTCACTCTTCGAATTCTCACCCTTCAAACTCTCACCCTTCTCACCCTTCTTCCTTGACATCATCGGTTCTTTTTTCTTACTCTGTAATTAATCAACTCATAAAAACATAAGCACATATAAGTTTCGATAGATCATGCATGTATCGGAAGTGAAAATGAAAAATTATCCCGTAAATCATACCACACCAGCAGCTGGGTAGATTATTAATTCCTCGGGCCATGCTACATGAGAGCCAACAGCTTGCAGGACAGTCTCGATTTCTCCGGGTACTGGCACTGGAATTAGTGTCTCTCCTTTGATAAAACCTTCAACAGAGACTCGTAGACATCCGGGTGGCATAGCCTTTCCATGAATTTTCTCACCGAATTTAGAAGGGGGGAAAAACAACACCAAAAGCAACCTTGTTGTTTATGTCGTTTACCGCCAACTCACATTTTTGAGCATCCTAGAAATTTGAATAAAAAACGTTAAACCAGCTAATTGTTAATTTTAATTAATTTCACTTTTATCTCCATAGTGACAGAGATGAATGACAACACGATACAAATTTACTCGGAACTCAAATTGTTAATTTTAAATTTCAGCCAATAAATAGTGCAAAACATAAATAATATGGGCCACATCTAAGCGTTATTTACTCTCCTATCTATTTTTTTACCAGATTTTCAGGAGATGGAGGAGGAGTCTCAACAACGACACGGTCTTGTTCATCACCACCCAACACCAATCCTTTTGCAGCTGCCGGTTTTGTCTTAGCTTCTGCTAAAGCTGCAGCTTGTTCGACACTTGCTTTGTCAGACACCATCGGTGAATGAAGACTGGATTGGGAATTAACTAATGCCATTAATTGAGCAATCTCCGACTCCAGATTCTGCATCTTCTCAGACATCTTTCGATCACGAGCCATCAACTCTGACTTTGAGATTCGAACTTTTTTCTCTCTTGGTAATTTGAAGTATTCTTTTGGAGTGATGAACCCTCCAACTGCTCGGACCCTTCCCGAATGCTCAGGAGTTTCCAATGCAACTGTCAGAACATCGTCACCTACACCGTGGTGAAATTCACCCTTTTCCTTGGCTTCCAGTAGGGTATCCTATATATATACATGAGAGGTGTCAACATAAAGCATCATGTTATTGAGAATAAAATTATCATAAATAATTATCATGACAGGAGGCTTACAATTCTTTCGCACACTTCTGCCAGTTCTGGATCCATCACACCGTCCTTTGTTTTTCGAGCCTTCTTCCAAAAAATTGCTCTGTTAGGATCTTCTTCGGGATCCAACCTTCCAGCCTTAATCTGTTAAAAATGAAGCAAAAAATTAAAAATATAAAAAAAGAAATAATAGTATGAATAAAAAAAGACTATTGTTATTGCCGCTTCCTCCTTCAAGCCAATGTAGCCCTTTCTTGACAAACGATGAGGATATTTTCTCTTACCAACTCTGCCACTTTGTAAATCATGAATTTCCTAAAACCAAATTTACATGATAAAAATAATCACAATTTGTCATGCAAAACAATCATTAATGTATGTAACTGTGAACAACTTAAATTAAAGAAAAAAATATCACATTTACCTCCCAGCTTTCAGCAGACCTCTCTGCAACAAACCTTTTCCAGGCTGACCTACCAACAAACTCATATTGCTTTGGTGGCCTACGCAACTTCTTCTTCTCAGCAAGATATGGTCGCACAAATTTATTCGTTAATCTGGTCTTAAATTGTCTCCATTTAATGCCTGCAGACTTCAGGATAAAGTCCTCTAAATGTGGTTTAATTTTGAATGTATCCTGGACAACAGAAATACAAGATCAATAGTTGTAATAGAAAACACAGAAATTTAGTACTATCTCAACAGAAATAGACAAAAATTAGAGAATACCTGAACATCGAGCCAAAGCTTTGATTTCAATTCAGGTTCTACATGTGGCCAGCTTCGAATATGAATAGGGATCATTGTCCTAGCCAACATGCCAACATATGAAGCCAATTTAGCCCTATTACTCCCATTAGGAGCTCCCAATTCATTGCACGTGACTTTAAACTTTTTCCCGCGAACTTTCTTCACAATGACTTTGTAAATGGCACTTACACTTCGTTTACCTCCGGCTTTTTTAGAACAGTTTCAGTAGTTGTATTTGTGGGTTGCCCTGAGTCTGATTGTGGAGCTTCAGATGCGTGTGCGGACTATGAGACTTGAGGTTCTACTGCTTCGACCTCTATCTCCAGATGCTCCTTGGCTTCAGAGGTCATTTTAACATTTTTCCTTTCTGATTTCTTTTGCTTCTTAGGTGCCATTTCTCTTGTATTTTTTTCAATCTGCAAAGTTGACATATATGCTAAAAATAAATTAGGGACATATATGCTAAAAATATGCTATAAGGACAACGAAGAACAAATTAGAGAAATCAACTCTGACTAAGGACAACTAATATGAAAAATGATTGTAATATTGTCCTACATAAAACACGTCTCACAAAATCACACAAATCAATAACAATAAAGGACAAAAAATTATAAGAAATATTGTCATAAAGAAACAGTAGTACAGAGAAGAGCAAACACTAGTTTGACTTGGTACAAATAGGAACAAACACAAGTTTAAAACAAACAGTTGTACAAACAAGATCAAACACTGGTTTATAGCTTTTTCACCCAAATCCCCTTAATATTCTGTCTTATATTGCTAACACTAGCTTCATCATCATTACTAGGATCACATCTAGGGATCGCAGAGCAGAATGGGGGATGCTGTAAAATGGTGTCTCCTAGGTCGTCATCGTAGTACACATCACGATAGTCTCTTGTCGTCGATGTTAGCACAACAGACCAGGTTGGGTCAACAGGGTCTTCAACATAAAAACCTGTTTCACTTGGTCAACAGACACGTATTTGTCTTTCTTGTGACCCTGTCGACAAGTGTGAAACCAAGTTCATCAATCTTGATACCCCTATCATTTGCTGCCCATTTACACAAAAATAGAGGGGCCTTGAAAGCGTGGTAATCTAACTCCCATATTTCTTCGATTATCCCATAAAATTTCATATCACTCTCCACGGGATTTAAATCCTTAGCACTAGCGACTTGGACTATCCTAGCAACTAATGACACCCCACTATTCTGAACAACCCTTGCATTATCTCGCTCCTTTGTGTAGTATCGAACCCCATCAACTAGATAACTTTCAAATGTCAAGATTGAAAATGATGGTTTTCCTGCCAACCATCTAATCGTTTCGGAAACAGCTACACGATTCTCCATCATTTCAATACTTACCTACACACATAATCATAATGCGTCAAAAGATAATTTAACTTAAAAACTTTAAAAATATACAAAACAACAAAAATGGAGAAGAATATAAACTAACTTTTTTTTCAAACCAATCAGCAAAGAGCCGATTGTGCTCTCCCAACAGCCACTGAGCAGTCTTCTTTTTTCCTCGATAAATCCCTTCCAAATACTCCTTATGCATCCTGTCAGTAAGTACATTACATAAGATTAATTACAAATGCAAAAAACCACAGCAGGCATAAAGAAACTTCTGTATTTGACTTACACAACATAGGGTTCCACTTCAGGATTATTAAGAAGAACATGGAGATGCGCCTCGTCTCGTTCTTTTTCCTCTACTGCCTTCATTGTGGCAACTGATAATGGACCGGAAAGCCTTCCTTCATCCTTTCGAAGACCAGGTGTTGTGCCAATATCACTACTAAATTCTGAGCAAAATTCTATTGATTCTTCTTTGAGATAACTTTTTACGATACAACCTTCCGGATAAAAACGATTTCGTACATAACTTTTTAAAACTTTATTGAACCGTTCAAATGGATACATCCATCTATAAAAAACCGGTCCACATAAACGCAATTCTCTAACCAAGTGGATCGTGAGATGAATCATGATATCGAAAAATGATGATGGAAATATTTTTTCCAACTCACACAAGGTCAAAATCACATCTGATTGTAGTTTATTCAGTTTTGACGAATCTACAACTTTGTTACACAGAGAGTTGAAGAAGAAACACAATCGTATTATACTAACCCTCAAATTTTTCGATAGAACAGAGCGGATGGAAACAGGCAATAACTGTTGGAGGAGGACATGACAGTCATGGGACTTCAACCCATACAATTTCATATCATTCATTGATACACAATTTTTAATGTTTGACGCATGTCCATATGGAAGTTTCATATTGGACAATGATGACAACATTTTTCTTTTTTCTGCCTTGGACAAATTAAAAGTAGCAGGGGGTAAGTAGGTTTTCTTATCTCCTACTTTAGGAGCTAAATCAACCCTTACACCCATGTCAACCATATCAAGACGAGAGGCGATACTATCTTTGGTCTTATACTTCATATTAAGTAGTGTCCCAATCAAATTATCGCACACATTTTTCTCAATATGCATGACATCAAGGCAGTGACGTACGTAGTGATACTTCCAATACTCCAACTAAAAAAAGATTGATTTCTTCTTCCATGCAAATTCCACCTTCTTTGACTTTCCCCCCTTCCCCTTCCCCAAACTAAACTTTATTTCTTCTTGTTGCGCCAACACTTCCTCTCCACTAAGCGGTGCAGCCGCGCGCCCAAACTCTTGCTCTCCATTAAAAGCTGCCCTTTACCTTCTATAAGGATGATATTCATGTAAATACCGACGATGACCTTGGTAACACATTTTCCTATGATGACTTAAATACTTAGCTACAGTATCATCACCACAAATTGGACAGCCCTTATAACCCTTGTTGATACAGCCTGACAAATTACCATAAGCCGGGAAGTCATTTATTGTCCACATCAAAACAGCCCTCAAAGTAAAGTAAGACTTAGTGTGCGCATCATATACATCAGGTTCGCCTTCTTCCCAAAGTTTCTTTAAATCATCAATAAGTGGTTGTAGATACACGTCAACATTATTACCAGGCTCATGCGGGCCGAAAATTAATGTTGTTAGCATCATAAACTTCCTTTTCATGCTTAATCATGGAGGAAGATTATATGTTACTAATACAACCGGCCAATAACTATACCTTTGCTTAAGCCATTACTGTGCGGGTTAATGCCATCGGACGATAAAGCTAAACGGATATTTCTTGGTTCACTACCAAACTCAGGCCACCTATAATCTACATTTTTCCAAGAAGGCGAATCAACTTGATGACGCATGTGCCCATCTTTACTTTGGTTATGTGCATGCCAAGTCATTATGTTAGGTCGAATACACAATAAGCAATCAAATACTGTATGAGTAACTTAACAAGAACACACTGTTTAACAATTAAAAACTGTTTGGAATTAACAATTCCTCTCTCAGTGATGTAAATATCACAGAGAGCTGCTTAGGTTACAATCAATGAATTTTTCAATGTTCGATTACCCTTCTAGGGTTAACCTAACTGTATTTATAGAACATACAGCTTCGTACAATCAATAATTGATTATCCTATAATCAAGCTATACAATTGATATCAATCACGATTGCTCCAGTCTTCCAAGTCAACTCAATCTCTTTGACAGCTTTCCAATCTTCAAAGATATTGCTTCCATATTTATTTTGCATCAACCTTTAAACACTGTTGACTCTTCAGACAATACCGCTACAGAGTTTAACAATCTCTGTTGCGCTTCCAGTCAGTGTTTAACTAAACTCTGACTGCTTCCAGCTAAACTCTGTTTTGTCACTATAGCTTCCAAACACTGTTCTCATCAATCATTTCTAACAATCTCCCCCAACTTGTCCATTAGCAAAAATGTACAAGTTTACAGTAAATGATGATGTCAAAACAAATACAAAGTTTACAGTGTTTAATCATACAAACAGAGTTTAAGCTATTACTTAACAAATTCTACAGAAAATAAGAAAAATTCTTACAGACTTTAATTTCTAATCTCTTGAAGATCAGGCATTGTTCTGAGATAGTCTATAAGCAACCTTCTTTCAGCATTTTCAAGCTCTATCTGCATAGCTTCCTTGATTTCTCTCAACTGAGGATCATTCTCATCAGTTTGATAGATAGCAGCTCTAAGATCGTAGATTTTGTTTCTTCTCATTTCATTTCCCAGCCTTATGTACTTCACTTCTTCAGACTTTACATTGAAATCCAGAACAGTAACTCCAAGATCAGTCTTCAGTTTTGTAGTCCCTTTCTCCATTTCTATCAGATTTCCATTCCAATCTCTGTATTTAGGAACATACTTGCTGTTGAATTTCATTTGCCTTCTTGCAAGGTTTTGAATCATTCTTTGTCTAAGCACATTTGCAACTGACTGAGCTCTTTGATTTCTCACTCTGAAAATATACAGAACATATTCAAGTTCTTCCCAGTATTTTAATTCGATATCCTTTTCAGAAACTTTAAATACTGTTCCATCAGCCATGAAATATAGCAAGAAATCCTTCTCTAGACTCTTCTGATATACAAGCTGTACTGATTCCAGTTTGTCTAAACTCTCTTGAGTGACACCACAACCTGGAACAGACAGTGAAGAAGGATCTCTAGGACCAACATATTGCCTTTTATCTCTGTGTGAGCCTATGCCTCCTTTGTTGTATCCAACTTTACCAGATAAAGCTCTACCATCAGTAAAATCCATTGGAATTGTAGCTTCTAGTCTTGAGTCATGAGGAGCACCTTTCTTAAATGTTGATTTCAACTGAGAAGACAATAATGGTGTGGTCATAACTTGTGCAGCAACAGAGGTTGTGTCTTCATTTTTCTGTACAACATGTGTATCAACAGAGGTTGTAACAATACTTTTCAGCTTTTGCTTAGCTTCTGCATCTGTTGGTTTTCTAAATACTTGCATTCTTTGATTTGTACCAACTGGTTCTTTGATTTGAATACCTTTAAGAACAGGCTTTGCAGCTTTAGCAACTTTCACATTCTTCTTTGCTTTTTCAGACTTTAGAGCTTTCAAATGCTTTTCTTGTAAACTCTTCTCTTCAGCTTTAGCATCTTCTAAAGTAACTCCTGTTGCATTTTCTTCCATAAAAATCTTAACAGCTAACTCCTCATCAGTCTTTGGATCTGAAATTAATTCCAAACTCTTGCTTTTTGAAGTACCTTGAGTTTCAGTGTTTATTCCAACAGACTGTGATTTAAAAGATTTGCCAGATCTCAGAGTTTGTGTTTCAGAGTTTAAGACTTTATTCTTATCACTTGCCCCTCCATCTCCAGCATCATCCTTTTGAGTCAGAGTTTGAGAAACTTTGCATTTAGACTTAGCAACTCTCTCCCCCTTTTTGACATCATCAGGAATGAGTATTGATGTAATGAGCTCCAAAGAGTTAGCAATGGAATCCATCTTAGAAAACAAAGCAGTTTGATTTTCTTCAACTTTTCCTAGCCTGGCAAAGAGAGTGTCTTGAACTTTAGACAGCTGAACAGCTTTTATTTTGGACTCTCTTTCCATCTTCAATTCTCTTGACTGTATCTCAGTCTTTAAAGAAGTAATCTCTTGTTTTGTTTCAGCAAAATTTCCTTCCAGAGTCTTGACTTGTACCACAGTTGCCTTTAAACAGGATAAGATTTCTGGATTCGAAATTTGCTTTGCAGTTTGCTTAACAAACTCAGCTGCTCTCCCTTTTGGAAAAATACAGTCTTGTTTATACCAATTTTCAGCAGATTTAGCAAAATGCTCTACTTCAACTGCATGAGATGGACAAGGCTGATCAAAAGGTGTATGTTTATTATCTGTCTGTGCTGGTGCACTCACAAAAGAATCAGAGTTTGCACTACTGTCAAATTCATCTTCAGCACTTGCATCTTTAGCTTGAGCATCTTTGAAAAAATCACTGTGCTGAGCTGTGTCAGTCACAGATTCTTCAACAACTACTGCAACCTTTTCCATAGTCACCTCATGTTGCACAGGCTCTGCAACAGAGTTTGCTTTTGTAGCTTCAACATGCATAGATCCAGAATTTTCCTTAGTTGCCTGATCAACTTCATCACCTTTGTCTGCAATAGGAGAAGCAATAGATACCAGCTCTGTGTGTGATGCTGCAGCTTCAGGAACATTTACTGCAGGCTCATCAGCTACACCAGGAGCTTCAGTATTACCAATAGGTGAGATAGGATCAAGAATTGAATCAAGAACATCATGCAGTGGTGAAAAACCATCTCTTTGATCCTCTTCTACAGGCATTTTATCCTCTGTAGGTATTTCAACATTAACAGTATCCATTGCAGGCATTTCAACCTCTGCAGATATTTCAACTTTGTCAGTCACAATATCCTCTGCAGGCATTTCAACCTCTGCAGGTATTTCAACATTCACTGTAACCTCAACAGTAGGTGTTTGCTGTGAAACCACCTCTGGAGCTTCAACAATTTGCTCATCATCAGACTCTGAAAGAACTAATCTCCTTCTCTTGACTTGAGGCACTACAGTCTCCTCTTCATCATCACTGGAGCTCTCTTTAGGTGGTGAAAATGAAGGTCTGTTTGCCTTTTGTTTCATTCTTCTTGTATAAACAGCTCCAGGTTGTGTCTGTTTAGCCTTTGAGTGTTTAGTGTTTTGGGCAGTATGTTTCTTTCTTTTTGGCTTGGTTTTGACTGTTTCAGTAGGAGCTGGCTCAGAGTTTAAGAATTCAGTGTTTAAGGTTTCAGTGTTTAATGGTGGAGAGTTTATGGGTGAAGAGTTTATTGGTGATGAGTTTAAGGTTTCTGGTTGTGGTTGATGAGATGTAGTAGGTACAGTGGTTGTGGGTGTTGTGGATGTTGGTTCAGAGTTTATGGTATCTAATGGTTCAGGCATTTGTTGTGGTGATTGAGAATCTTGTGGTTGGTTTACATAGTTCTGTAAGGCTAAAGGCATAAACATATCTGGTATTTGCTGTTTAGTAACATCTTTGTTTGTCAAATCAGAAAACATTCTTTTAGCAACTTGAAAAGGCTGAATAACATCAGCTTCATCAATTGGAATGTTAGGCACACAGGCAGTAAATAGCAATTGACAAAAACGAGCAAAATAGACAGTAGTAGTCTCAGACAAACGTTCTCCCAAGTTCATTAACACTAGTCTACCAAAATCAAAATTACCTCCATATAATAGAGCATGACCAATTTGGAGAGTGTCAAGAGGAAGTGCATCCCAGTTTGTTGTCTTCTTTCCAAAAGCTCTTGTGATGCAATCGAAAAAGAAACTCCATTCCTTTCTCAAACTTGGCAGTCTCAAAGACCCTATCTTATTCAAGTTTCCTGCACATCCAATTTGCTCCAACATTGTCCTCAAGCGATCATGACCAACAACACTGTAAGAAGTGTGTGTCTCAAAATCCAGAGCATCCCTAACCGTAGTTGGAGTAATGATATACTCTGATTCATCATGAGTGAAAGTAATTGTTGGAGTGCCAGACTCTTCTCCATCATCATATACAGAGTTTGTCCAGAAGGCAGCAATTTGTGAAGCAGATAATGTTGGTGGTGCAGTTAAAGCCTTCCCTATTTCAGAATCTTTTAAGAAATTTTGGAACAAATGAAACGCCTCTGGAGCATTTGCATTCTCCAGTGGTGCCGCATAGTTGCTAGGAAGAAAAACTAACCCTGCTGCATCAAACGCTTTAGTTGCCATTAGTAAGATATGATACGAAGATATTTAGAGAAAAGATGTGTATGCACTGTAAGTGTTTATCAAAAGGTGAAGGAGAATGAATAAGAATATTGAATGTGTAAGAGTATGCAAGTAACTGTGAGTGGGTGAATGTGAATCGATATGGAGTGAGAGACTAAAGACGATTAGAGTAAAATTAAAACTCAATCGTTTATTTAGTAAAAGCGCGCAACTGTTGTAGAGTAATGTGTGAGTGGGACACTATCATGGGACACGTGTCAAACAACCAATGGATCACTTAATAATTACCGCTGTCATTCCTATAATCACGACACTTACACTATTTAACAGTTGTCAACTACCTCAATTACTCCAAAATAGTCAAATCACCTAAATGAAACTATACCTTAGAGTACTTAACACAACTCAACAGTGTTTATCAATTTTCCAACATTATCACTAAAACCCTTTCAAAAAATTGCACAGTTGTGAGTATCAGTGTGTGTGAAGCAGAGTTTACTAAAATCAATTTTTAGAGCATCTAATATTTCATAAAATCCATAACAAAAATCAATAAACACTGAATGCACAAACTCTCATATTAAACACTGATTGTTTGATGAATGCTAAACTCTGTAGTTACTGTAATACAGAAATCTGAAAACTTCTATTCCCTTTGATGTCCATGATTATCCAAGTAAGCACACAGTCTTTGAAGACAAAAAGATCAAGAGATAGAAATCATAGCATCATTCAGTGAATAACAGTCATGAACTGAATAATCTCACAAACTCTCAAACACACAAGTGTTTAGGTGAAGTGTTTACACTCACATTCAATCAGAAATAACAGAATCTACCATATGCTTGAATGTCCACCAATTCTACACTACTTTGAATACATGTATGCACCAATCAAAAGGACTTTATTCAGGGTTTAAATGGAGTAAGATCAAACAGATGAAAAGAGATGTTTTATTCATGAGTGAGGTCAAGCTGAACATTTTAATAGAACAAAGTGTTCAGTCACAATGTTAATACATATTTGTACAAGATCAGTATATATGCCTTTTTTTTTTTTTTTTTTACATATATACTGAGTAAACTTTTCTTTTTTTTTAAGAGACACTCATCTGCTTGAGAAAAAAAAATATAACTGCTCTTTACACTTCAGAGAATAAGAAAAATGAGCAGTTAATAAGGCTCAAAGAGGTTTACTAAGGATGGAAATTATGAACAGTGTTTATACAGTGTTTGAACAAAGTTCAAAAGAATTTTGAACAGTGTTTGAAGAAATGGTGAATCCTATTGCCTTTATCATTTTCATGCACACACATATCATGTAATCTCAAAATGGTTTAATACAAGTTCTAGAGAAACATACTTCCTGATGAATATCACACAACAATAAATACTGATTGATAGAAAATGTATCAATCACTGATTTGGCTCAAACTCTCACAGGGTGTATACATGATTCTGAACTCACCAAACTAATCAATGACCCATCTCAAGTGTTATGATTTTCACAAGTACAAACAAGGAATCATCAAGAACCATACCTTTGGAAACAGAATATCACTTATTAGAGTTTAGAGTTCATCAATAACCAAAATTATTTATGAGAGGCAATGCACACAATATTCATAGACTCAGAGTTTAGGACTGAATAAGCTAAGAGATGCTATAAATATGAAACAGTATCATGCTGTGTTGATTTACTGCACAAAGTCTGATTAGATTACAGTGACTCAGAAAGAATCATGATTTATTTACTTAGAATCATGCTTCATACATTTTCTTCATTGGTGTTTTCATTCAGACAATAATCAATTCTGAATTCACTGAGTGTATCCAACATATTAACAGTGTTTAACAGACAGACATGCTGACAGAGTTTAACAAGGTTTAAACATAAGCATGCATAACAGAGTTTAATACTAAGGTTCACATAGCACTTAACAATTTACAGAAACATGAGCAATAGGTTTTTGAGTCTAACCAACATCTCTAGTCAAAACTAGAGACCATTCCTAGTTCATTGACCAGTCTTATAAATGTAGCTTCACTCAATGGCTTGGTGAAGATATCTATAAGTTGTTGTTCTGTAGACACAAAGTGAAGCTCAATGTTGCCTTCCTCTACATGCTCTCTGATGAAGTGATACCTTATGCTGATGTGCTTTGTCATTGAATGTTGCACTGGATTACCTGTCATTGCAATAGCACTTTGATTATCACAGTAAATAGGTATCTTGGTATACCTTAATCCATAATCCAGCAGTTGATTCTTCATCCATAAAATCTGTGCACAACAGCTACCAGCAGCAATATACTCTGCTTCAGCTGTAGATGTAGATATTGACTTCTGTTTCTTGCTGTACCAGGAAACAAGTCTGTCACCCAGAAATTGACAACTTCCACTGGTGCTTTTTCTGTCTATCTTACATCCAGCAAAGTCTGCATCAGAGTAACCAAGAAGTTTAAACTCTGATTCTCTTGGATACCACAGCCCCAAAGTTATAGTGCCCTTGAGGTACTTAAATATCCTCTTTACTGCTGTTAAATGTGGTTCTCTTGGATCTGCCTGGAACCTTGCACACAAACAAGTTGCATACATGATATCAGGTCTGCTAGCTGTCAAATAGAGTAAAGAACCAATCATTCCTCTGTAACTTGTCACATCTACTGATGACCCTGCATCTTTGTCCAATTTTGTTGCAGTTGCCATGGGAGTTGTTGCAGATGAACAATCAAGCATACCAAATTTCTTGAGAAGGTTTCTGGTATATTTTGCTTGATTTATAAAAATTCCATCATCTGTTTGCTTCACCTGTAGGCCTAGAAAATAACTAAGCTCTCCCATCATACTCATTTGATATCTTGACTCTGTGAAATCCACTTTCTAGTAGAAATTTGGCAAGGGTTTCATACCATGCCCTTGGTGCTTGCTTAAGTCCATAGAGTGCCTTGTCTAATCTGTAGACATAGTCTGGATGTTTTGGATCTACAAAACCTGGTGGTTGTTCCACAAACACTTCTTCTTCAAGTTTTCCATTCAAAAATGCACTTTTTACATCCATCTGAAACACTTTGAATTTCATGTGAGAGGCATATGCTAGAAAAATTCTAATTGCCTCCAATCTAGCCACTGGAGCAAATGTTTCATCATAGTCTATTCCTTCCTGTTGTGAATAGCCTTTTGCAACTAGTCTTGCCTTGTTCCTTGTGATAACACCCTCACTGTCAGTTTTATTCCTGAAAACCCATTTAGTACCAACAATGGATCTGTTCTTGGGCCTTGGTACAAGTGTCCACACTTCATTTCTTTCAAATTCATTTAGCTCTTCTTGCATTGCTGTTATCCAGTCAGCATCTTTAAGAGCTTCTTCCACTTTCTTTGGCTCAGATTGTGACAAGAATGCATGAAACAGACATTCATTTGTTGTTGCACTTCTTGTCCTTACTTTTGCATCAGGATCACCAATAATCAAATCAGGTGTGTGAGATTTAGTCCATTTTCTTGCAGAAGGCAGATTGCTTCTGTCATCATGTGATCCTCCCCCTTGATCCATGCTATCCTGATTTTCTTGGTGCCTTCCTTCATTTTCTGATGCTCCCCCTGAATGTGACTTCTCAGAATTATCAACAGAGTTTGAATCAACAGAGTTTGATTCAGAATCATCAACTGAGTCACTTTCAGTGTTTAAATTATCACTTTGATGTGATTCTTCATGCTCCCCCTCAACTGGTTCTTCCCTTGTTTCTGATTGAAGAGTTTCTTCAGTATTTACCAGTAGAGGTTCAGAGTTTAGATCAACAGAGTTTGTCAAATCAGTCTGATCAGAGTTTACTTTTTCAGAGAATAAATCTTCATTTTCAAAGTGCAGTTGATCATGTTCATTGACATCTTCAAGTCCAGTTATTTTCTTGTCATCAAATGACACATGAATTGATTCCATGATCACTCTGGTTCTCAGATTATAAACTCTGAATGCCTTAGTTGACAGTGGATAGCCAACAAAAATTCCTTCATCTGCCTTTAGGTCAAATTTGGTCAACTGTTCAGGATGAGTCTTCAACACAAAGCATTTGCATCCAAAAATATGAAAATATTTTAGATTTGGCTTCTTCTTCTTCATCATTTCATATGGTGTTTTACCATGCTTGTTGATCAGTGTTGCATTTTGAGTAAAACAAGCAGTTTGAACTGCTTCTGCCCAGAAATATGTTGGCAACTTTGCTTCATCTAGCATGGTTCTGGCAGCTTCTATCAAGGTTCTATTCTTCCTCTCCACTACACCATTTTGTTGTGGAGTGCCAGGTGCAGAAAACTCTTGTTTGATTCCTTTACTCTTGCAAAATTCTTCCATTGATGAATTCCTGAACTCAGTTCCATTGTCACTTCTGATTATCTTCACTTGATTTTCTGACCCTTTTTCCAGTTGTAATATATGTTCTGTCAGTGTTAATGCAGTTTCATCATTCTTTGCAAGAAAATATACCCATGTATACCTGGCATATTCATCAACAATGACTAGAGCATATTTCTTCTTTCCAAGAGACATCACATTCACTGGACCAAAAAGATCAACATGTAGGAGATGATAAGGATCAACAATTGAAGACTCAGATTTGCTTTTGAAGGAGGCTTTTCTCTGTTTAGCCTTTTGACAAGAATCACACAGTCCTTCTACATTCAACAAGGACTTTGGTAAACCTCTCACAAGATCATTCTTTATTAGCTCATTGATGTTGTTCAGGTTCAAATGAGAGAGTTTCTTGTGCCACTTCCAACTCTCCTCACTGGACATTCTTGTTGACAGACACACTGCTTTGCCATCAGAGTTTGTTGACAATTTAATTTCATATATGTTATTGTGTCTGTTTCCAACTAGAGCAACTTTCCCTGTAGATTTGCTGATCACTTGACAATATTCAGGTTGAAAATCTACATGATATCCTCTGTCACAGATTTGACTCACAGATAGCAGATCATGCTTGAGTCCAGGAACCAGAGCTACATTTGTGATGATGACATTTCCAAGATTAATATTGCCATATCCCAGTGTATGTCCTATGTTGCCATCTCCATAGGAAACTTCTGGGCCAGCCTTCTCCTCAAACTCTGATAGCAGGGCTTTATTTCCTGTCATGTGTCCTGAACATCCACTGTCCACGACTAGGGTACTCACCCTGGTGCCCTGCAATCACAAACAATCACTGATTGTTAGTTTTAAGGATCCAGACTTGCTTGGATCCTTTGGCTTTCTTAATTCTGTTAGCTTTTGCAGCGGAATTCACATTATCAGAGTTTAAGCTAACTTTTTCAGAGTTTACATTTGCAGAGTTTACTTTAACCCATTTCAAATTTGGTTTGGGTTCATAGTAATTATAGTAAATAGCATGATAATCTCTGCAAGTGTAAATAGAATGCCATGTACTACCACAGTGTTTACACAAAGTTTGTGGTCTAGTTCTCACATAATCATTATTTACTGCAGTTTTAGAGGGCAAAGAATTAATGTTCTTATTCTTACTGCAGAAACTAGCAAGATGATTAGTGCTACCACAATTAAAGCATGTTTTTCTAGGAGCTAGTGAAGCAAGCATTGGCTTAATTCCTGAGGTTATGCCTACCTTTCCATTTCTGTTTTTCTTAGGCATTCTCTGTTTGTTGACAGACTTTATTTTCTTAAGCTTATGCTTGAGTTGTTTATCTGTCATTAAACCAATGTTAGCCTCTTTAACAAAAGTTTTAGCATATGACTCTTTAACAGCCTTTTTCTGTGCTTCAGTCTTAGGTCCACCTGTTCCCATGACATTACCTTCAGATGAACGATGTGGTCTAACTTTTACTTGATTTTCAAATCTAAGTTCATCTCCCTCAGAGTAACCTAGACCTACTGTATCTGACTGAAACACTTCTTGAGTGTCTTTACCAGAGTGTGTCCAAGTTTTAATGATTTGTTTAGTATCCTCCAATTCAGATTCTAGTTGCTTATACTTACCTTGCAACTCCTGTTCAATAAACACTGCATCATCTCTCTCTTTTTGAATTTTGTTCATGTTCTCTAGCTGTTCCTCAACAAGTTTATTTCTCTCTTTGAGTTGAGAGCACTCAGTCTTTATCCTCTCATTTTCTAAAGTCTGATCCCTATAACTGATATGCAATGCTTTAAGATAAATTCTCAATTCAGTTATATTATCAGTGTTATAAGCATAGGTAGTTGGGGGTACCTTAAGATCATCATTTTCAGTCTGAGTAGTAGCCATGAGAGCATAGTTGACTTCCTAATCTGAATCTGAAGTGTCTGCCCAATCTCTGCCTTTGGTGTAGAGTGCCTTCTCAGTTTTACCCTTCTTGCACTCAGGAGCATAGTGACCCATCTCCTTACACTTGTAGCATTGAATCTCAGACTTATCTTTCTTACCAGATTTGAAGTCCTTTCCCTCAGATTTCTTGAAATTCTTCTTGTCAGACTTTGAGTAGTCCCTGGAGAATCTCTTTCCCTTCTTGAAGTTCTTGTATCCCATCTTCTTGAAGGTCTTTACCATCAATGCAGCCATTTGCATCATCTCCTCATCATCTTCAGAATCAGATGATTCATCTGTGTTTGAGTCAACATCAGTGTTTGATGACTCATTCTCTGAGTGTATGACTAAGGCTTTCCCTTTTGCCTTTCTCCTTGATGCCTCCTTCTTTGATGGTTTCTCCTCAACTTTAAGAGCAACAGACTTTGATTTTCTACTAGATCTTTTGTTTCTTTGCTCCAATTCCAATTCATGAGTTTTGAGCAGCCCATAAATTTCATCAATCTCTGTTTCACCAAGTTCATAATTATCTCTTATAGTGGTTGTTTTCACATCCCACTTTTCAGGTAGAGAGAGAAGAAACTTGAGATTTGAATCTTCTAAATCATACTCTTTGTTAACCAGTGACAAATCATTGAGCAGTTTACAGAATCTGTCAAATGTTTCTGTCATGGTTTCATCAGACTTTGCCTCAAAGTGCTCATACTCCTGAGTGAGTATATTTCTTCTGTTTTTCTTGATTGCAGGAGTTCCTTGACACCTAACCTCAAGTGTATCCCATATTTCCTTTGCAGTTGTGCAATTAATCACTTTATTAGACATAACATTGTCTAATGCACTGTGAAGTAAATGTCTCACTTTTGCATCCTTTGCAATGGATGAAAGATCCTCAGCAGTTAGATCCTTCTTTTCTTTTGGAATGACCTTTGATTCCTCACCAGCAGCAGCAGCAGATAATTTTGTAGGCTTGTGAGGACCTTCATATATTCTATCAAGATATTCTGGATCCGTGGCTTCCAGAAACATGGTCATCTTTACCTTCCAGATTGCATACTCTGATGGCCTAAGTATAGGAACCCTTATTGTTTCATACCTACTAACAGTAGTAGGGGTTTTCTCAGTTGGTGGAGGTATCTCTGCCATTGATTACTATTGTGTTTGGATCTTTAACTGTAATAAAGTAACAGATTAGGCTCTGATACCACTTGTTAGGTCGAATACACAATAAGCAATCAAATACTGTATGAGTAACTTAACAAGAACACACTGTTTAACAATTAAAAACTGTTTGGAATTAACAATTCCTCTCTCAGTGATGTAAATATCACAGAGAGCTGCTTAGGTTACAATCAATGAATTTTTCAATGTTCGATTACCCTTCTAGGGTTAACCTAACTGTATTTATAGAACATACAGCTTCGTACAATCAATAACTGATTCTCCTATAATCAAGCTATACAATTGATATCAATCACGATTGCTCCAGTCTTCCAAGTCAACTCAATCTCTTTGACAGCTTTCCAATCTTCAAAGATATTGCTTCCATATTTATTTTGCATCAACCTTTAAACACTGTTGACTCTTCAGACAATACCGCTACAGAGTTTAACAATCTCTGTTGCGCTTCCAGTCAGTGTTTAACTAAACTCTGACTGCTTCCAGCTAAACTCTGTTTTGTCACTATAGCTTCCAAACACTGTTCTCATCAATCATTTCTAACACATTAACTCAGCGGTTGGAGCAGATTTAAACATTCTTTTAAATTTGGGGATTATGGGAAAATACCACATTACCTTAGCTGGTACGTTAACTCTATATTTACCATCCTTCCCAAGCTTCCAACGAGACAGACGACATTTAGGACACTCTGAAGCCTGCTCATTTATACCTCTGTATAACACGCAATCATTAAGACACGCATGAAATTTGATATAATCAAGTCCTAAATCAGCTAAGGTTTTTTTCACTTCATATGAACTCGGTGGCAACAAATGATCTTTAGGAAGAAGGGAGCCAATATTTTGAAGTAAATCAGTGAATGCGCTATCATTAATACCAAACCTAGATTTCCAATTATGTAATTTTAAGACCGACTCTAGTTTATTGCAATCATTTCCCTCAAACAGAGGTTGTTCTGCATCAGCAACAAACCTCTTAAAGTCGTCTGTATCAACATCGTAATCACCCTTATTGTAGGCTGCTTCACACACATTCACCGTTTCCGAAGCAGGTGTTGACTTCGGAACAAAAGAACTACTACCAACAGAAGATTTATTACTCCTAGAAGACTCTTCTCCATGCCAAATCCACTCAATATAGCCCAAACTAAAACCGGCTTCATATAGATGACCTCTAATTATTTTTACCGGAAAATTTTTAAAATTAGAGCAGCGTGCACATGGGCAAGGAATTTTCTTAGGGTTTTTTGCATTTTCCTCAGCAAAGGTCAAGAATTTTTCGAAACCAACTTCATATTCTAAAGAATCCCTATCGGCTTTGATCCATGACTTATCCATTTCAACCCACCTGATATGTTACTAAAATGTTCAATAACCACTAGTTATGAAATACTATGTAGTATGACCTATAACTTATCTAATATCTTCTTATAACAATAAACTATAACCAACAACATACACACATGCATTTATATGTCAACTTGTTGTCACATTATACGTACACACTTAAGTTCAGAATAGAGTCTAATTTTCCGATTAACATACAAATGTACACAAAACAAACAGGAGGCACATAAACACAATAAATTATCATAAACACAATCAAAATTTCTCGAAAAATTAAATAAGTAACTGATAAAAAGCCTATAAAACGAAAGCAGACAAAGCATCATACAATTAAGTTAGACTACAACACATTAATACATGCTCTATCACTTTATAATCCAACAGATGCAAAAGATATACATCCAACAGTTAACAATTATTACATAAAAATGCTTACAACAAAGAAAAATACATAAAATGCATATAAAAATGCTTATAATCGAGCATTGGTAAATACTAAATGATTAAAAACAAAAACCCCCCAATTTTAAAAATTAGGGTTTTGTTTTTTAACAACTCCAATTGATTTTTAACTAAATGCATGCATTGATATGATTAACATACATACAACTACAGCTTTCAGGCTTACCAATTCGAGCTTTCAAGCTTCAAACAAATCGGTTGAGCTTTGGAGCTTCTTCGAACTGAGAGAGAGTCGAGACAGAGAGGAGAGACAGCTAGTGAGAGTGGAGAGAGATGTGAAAGTCGAAAGAGAGAGGTGAGAGTGGAGAGAGGTGAGAGTGAAGAGAGGTGAGAGTCGAGAGAGGTGAGAGTCGCGAGAGAGAGAGATGTGAGGTAATTAGGTCATCTGTCGAGAGAGAGAGTGAGGTGGGAGTGGTTTTGTTTTGTTTTTAATTTTAATGAATAAATTTGTCTAAAAATGTAGTACAAAATAAAACTAAGGGGGAATAATTGAGATTGGGGAGGGGGAATGATAAGTGGATTTATATCCACTTGGAGCATTCTAAATCGGCTTAAATTGATTGTCTTGGGCTCAAGTTTCTTGTAGTTTTGATGTGTTTTGTTTAGTTGTGCAGATTTACAAGGATGTTGATTATGGTGGATGTTTTTGTCGTTTTTGGAGATTTAATTTATTAAAATTCGGATTTATTGGGCTGCACGCGTGAGATTCACTGTTTGGGCCATATCTTGAGTTCTATAAGTCTGTTTTCAGCCCGTAAGCTGTCCACGCGAAGATAACGAGATTCTCTATCATTCTAAGGTGGTCCAGAGGTCCAATTATGTTTGGAACGTTCCAGAAAAACTGAAGAAAAGTCAGCCACGAATTTTCCTTAGAAAAACAGAATCAGTTTAGGAAACGTCTTTTGCAGAAATTCTGTTTTAACTCTATTTTGGGTATTTTCTTGCTGGGCAAGGCTTTTAGAGCCTATTTAAACACATCCTACTATTGTAATAGATATATACACATTATCATAGTTTTATTATTTGTAACCTAGCTTAGATCTGCAAGGGAGAAAAGGAGAGAAGGATTCAACGCTCGTGACAAGCAACGGATCTAGATCTACTTCATCCTTTGTGTTACTTTGGATTATAGATTTGTTTTCTCAAACTCTTGTTTATTAATATAATTACGTCTTTTATTCATATCTTGTTATTTACCATGTTTTCATCAAATCCCATGGTGACGAAAGGTTTAATTATGAACTAATCGTTGTCATGGGATCCTAGTGGATTTATCTATGTAGCTTAGTAGTTTGCATGCCTTAAAGATTTATGTGTGGTGAATTCTTGATATCCTCGTATGGTTAATCTTAATGCTTTTGGATGCGTAGCTAACATCTAAATTGAATTGTTAATCTCTTGTGAAGCGAGAGTGGATCTTGAGATTTAGAACTTGCCATGCTAGCATAGGATAGGTTGGTGTTTTGACATCATGATTTGTGGCATCAATAGAGATATTATGCTACCCTATGTGATCTAAGTGGATAACTTGTGCTTCAACCTTTATGTTTTCAAATTCTATAGAGATATAGGGTCTAAACATAATAGGTGCCTATTCATCTTCTATCTCTTTTGTGGATGTATGTGTAGATTGGTACTAGTATACCGAGAGGTAACTTTTATTCTTTTCGTGTTATCCGATCAGATATCAAACCCATCGCATGTTTTAATTAAAGGCTGCAACTCTAAGTGAAGTAGATGATGAAACTAGGATTACATGTTTATTCTCATATAAGTAATTCGATTTTAATTCTCGTTAATTGTTTAATTCTTAGTTTTATAATTTGCACTTTAGTTTAATTTAGTTAATCAATCTTAAATTTGTTATTTTTCTTAGCAGTGAGTTAAAACCATACATTGTTGCATAGGCATATTTACTGAATTAAACACCATTCTAGATCTCTGTGGGAACGAACTTGATTTATTCATATATTACTTGTGACTACGTGCGCTTGCGTGAAATTAGCATAACAAGTTTTTGGCGCCGCTGCCGGGGATCATCGGTGTTTTATTTTTGGTTTATGTGCTTGTCATCAGTGGTCGTTAGCGTTCACTGACTTGGATTCTTACTTAGTTTGTTTGTTTCGTGGTGTTTCAGGCACTTGAGTTTGTATGCAAACACGTTTGCAAGCTCGTTTACAAAAACTGGCAAAAGACGATCTTGTAGAGAATTTAGAGAATAAGGAAGAGGAATCTGAAACTACAGTAGCAATGGCAGATGCAGTAGCAGCAGTTAAGGCTTTGAGGGAGTATTCTCAGCCGAAACTCAATGATATCCAGTCTAGCATTATTAGGCCAGCTATTGCAGCGAACAATTTTGAGATCAAGTCGGGCACAATTCAGATGGTGCAGAATTCAGTCCAGTTTGGGGGTGCTTCTACGGAGGATGCCAACATGCATGTTCGGGACTTTATCGAAATCTGCGACACTTTCAAATGTAATGGTGTGACGGATGATGCTATCAGGTTGAGGCTTTTCCCATTCTCTCTGAGGGATAAGGCTAAGAGCTGGCTACATTCTTTACCACCTGGTTCCATTACTACATGGGAAGATCTTGCTCAGAAGTTCCTTACTAAATTCTTCCCTATGGCGAAAACTGCAGCATTAAGGAACCAGTTGACTCAATTCCAACAGCAATCTGGTGAGTCATTATGTGAGGCTTGGGAACGCTACAAGGAGATGCTAAGGAAGTGTCCTCATCATGGCATGCCTGATTGGATGGTTATTAATGGGTTCTACAATGGGTTGGGAGCACAGTCTAGGCCTTTGTTAGATGCAGCATCAGGAGGAGCTCTGTGGGCAAAGAGCTATGATGAAGCTTATGATCTTATTGAGATGATGGCTGCTAATGAATATCAAAATCCAACCCAAAGGCTATCTCAAGGCAAGGCAACAGGAATTTTCGAAGTAGATACAGCTTCAATGATTACAGCTCAGTTGAAGGCTCTTGCTATGAAGGTGGATTCTCTTGCTAATTATGGAGTTCAGCAGGTGGCTAGTGTTTGTGAGTTATGTGCGGGCGCACATGAGACGAATCAATGTGCTATCTCTTCTGAATCAGCACAGTTCGTGAGTAATTTCCAGAGACCTGCTGCACCGGTTCCAGCCACTTATCATCCTAATAATAGGAATCATCCTAACTTCAGCTGGAGCAACAATCAAAATACTCAACAATCTTATCAGCAAGCGAAGCCGTACAATCAAGGTTATCAGCAGCCTTATGCTCCAAGGCCACCATATCAACCTCCGGGATTTCAGCAGCAACAACCCCAGGCTCATGCGGGGCAATCTTCTAATGAAAAATCTGATGAGATGTGGATAGCGTTGAAGAACTTACAAGCTGGTCAGAAGCTCTTAGAGACCCAGTTGGGGCAGATTACAAGTGCCTTGGTAAATATGCAACAAGGAACTCTTCCAAGTGATACAATGGGTAATCCAGACAGGAGGGATAATAAAGAACAGGTGAATGCAGTTACTTTGAGATCCGGAAAAGTCACGAGTGATCCTAAATCAGCAACTGAAGAAGAGGAAGATGTTCAGAATCAGCAGGATGAAAAATCTGCAGTGCCAGAAATTGAGAAATCTGATTTAGTGGCTGATCAGCTAGATGGTGAGAAGAGCAAGAAACCTATTGAAAAGTCTACTCCGGAGCAATCTTCAATGAATAATCAGATCTATCCTCCTCCTCCATTTCCTGGACGTTTGAAGAAAAGTCAAGAGAAACAGTTTCAGAAATTCATGGATGTCTTCAAGAAACTGTCCGTTAACATTCCTTTTGTTGAAGCATTGGAGCAGATGCCCAGATATGCTAAGTTCATGAAGGATATTTTGTCACGGAAGAGAAGGTTGGAAGATTTTGAAACAGTGGCATTGACAGAGGAGTGTAGTGCTGTTCTGCAGCAGAAGTTGCCTCCTAAACTGAAAGATCCGGGAAGTTTCACTATTCCATGCACTATTGGCAACCTTTCTTTCAACAAGTGTTTATGTGATTTGGGAGCTAGTATTAATCTCATGCCCTTGTCTGTTTTCAAGCAACTTGGTCTACCGGAGCCAAAGCCAACTAACATCTCTTTGCAGTTGGCTGATCGATCTATCACTTATCCGAGGGGTATAGTAGAGGACGTTTTGGTGAAAGTTGATAAGCTCATATTTCCAGCTGATTTTGTGATTCTAGATTTTGAAGAAGATAAGAAGATTCCCATAATCTTGGGAAGACCGTTCTTGGCTACAGGAAAGACTTTGATTGATGTGCAAAAAGGAGAGCTTACAATGAGGGTGCAAGATCAAAGTGTCACCTTTAATGTGTTCAAGGCCATGAAATTTCCAACAGAGGATGAAGAGTGTTGCAGTGTGGATATAGTTGATACGGGTCAGAGAAAGGAGTTTGATTATGTGCTAAAGCATCCTATCAGTGATTCCATTGACAGTTCTTCGATTCGTGATCTTTCGAAAGTAAAGCTTGGGAAACTTCCACCACATTTGAGGTATGTCCTTTTAAATAATGAGCTAGTGATTTTTGAAGAGGGGCATGATAACGTGTTGCGAAGGTGGAAAGCAGATGTTAAGGATGAGGAAATTTTTGTTCAACCGGATGAGTCGGAGAAGCACCTGAGAGGTGTGAAGAAGAAAAAGAAGAAGATTTGGCCATTTGGTAGTAAAATTAGGTTGAAGTCTGAAGGAAGAGATTTTTGGAAAGCAAGCAACCAAGATGTCAACGTTCGTATGAGTGGTTTGTCTGTTGAAGATGGTTCGGTTATTCTTTTGAAACCGCCATGAGTTGAGGAGGTAACGTCAAGCTATTGACGTTAAAGAAGCGCTTCGTGGGAGGCAACCCATGCATTAGTATAGGGAAAAAAAAAAAGAGAAAATTTTTTTTTGAGTGTTTTGTGAAAAAAAAAAAAATATGAATTTCGGGCAAATTGCGGGGCTGTAACGCAACTAGCCCCTGCGTTTCTGGAAGGGAAGCAAACTGCGGCGCTGTAACGCAACTTGCAGTTGCGTTTCTGGAACGGAAGCAACTTGCGGCCCTGTAGCGCAATTCGCGCATGCGTGTCTGGAAGTAGGGCGAGTTGCCCTCCACGCTGGCAACTTGCGCGTGGTCAGTTTGTGAGAAAAAAATTTTTTCAACGCTGGTAGCCTTGCTTCTGTCCAGGTTTGCTGTGTTATGTATGTAAAAAAATAATATTTTCTCACCCTAAATTCTTTTTATATCCCCATCTCTTCCCTAAATCTTTTCCTATTTTAATTCCAAAACTCCTCATCTCTCCTAAAAAAAATTCCAATTCCTATTTCTTTTCTAATTCTTTTTCTTTTATCCATTAAATATTTTTTCTATCCCATATCAAATTCCAAATTCCACCCAAATTTTTTCCTTTTCACATTAAAATTCTTAGATTCATCCTATCACTCCATGGCCTATATATACCCATACATACACACCCAATTCATTATCTTCCTCCTCTACATCTCTTAAAAATTCAAGTTTGGGGGAAAATTACTACAAGTTCACCTCTTTGATTCGTAGTGGGATTTCTTTTCTCTATTTTATTACGAATTTGTGTTCTTGTAAATTGGGGTTTTTGTATTATTCTGGATACTTGGGTATTTGTGGTGTGATTTTTCTTGGTGGTTTTTGGTGGGATATTTCTTGGTGGTTGTTGGTGGTGCTATTGTTGAGTGGGGTTTTGATTATTATGGCGCCTAAGCGAATGAGGGGTGGTTCTTTTAGGGTGGAGAGATTTTCTTTTCCGGATGCGGAGGTTAAATTTAATCGGTTGTTTTGAGGCCAATTGCTAAGGAAAGGGGATTTTTGCGAAAAAAAAAAAAATGGTTGGGTATGCTTCGGCTTGCAGGTATGTTTTCTACTATCCCTTGTATTTACTTCCATTCAATGAGGACATTGACTATTTTAAGTTTGGGGGTGGTTTGAGGGATAAGTAGTTGTTGTTGTATCATTTGTTCATGTAGGATTTCATGCTTGCATATTAGTAGTAGTAAATTATGCATTTATGTTCGTGTTATCTACGTTTGTTTCATATAGGACATTCTGTTTTTATGTTTGTATACCATGTGAGTTCATAATAGTTTGCATTTGCACCCATGCTTGATAGGAATTTTGTGTTGTTGACGCTTTTGATTGAGAAGTGATATGCTTTGTTCTTGTGCACACACATACACTAGTAAGTTGAAGCTAGTAGACTTTTTGAATGTTGTAAGTGATTAGAAGGACATGAATATGTGCAAGATGATTTAGTTTGCATGCTTTGAATACAAGTTGGTGCGTTAGAGAGATGTTTGCTTGGGATTGAGTATGTTTTTCCACCAAGTGAGTTTTTGAGCCTTATTGCATATTGCATATTTGCAATTTATTCGTTTGCTTGAGTGTACACGGATTGTTTGCATTGCTAGCAGTTGTTTGAGGTCTTTCTTGAAATGCATGACATTATTTGACGATTAAAATGATAAAGGCATTTAGGAATAACCACATATTTTCCCATATTACCACACCATGTTTACATGATCAATTAGTTAACCCGTTGAGCTTAATTCGTCTCCCGCATGATTCATTCGAGGATGAGGACGAGTAGGTATGTTTTCTGCTATCCCTTCTATTTACTTCCATTCAATGCGGACATTGAATATTTTAAGTTTGGGGGGTAATTTGGGGGATTAGTAGTTGTATATATATTGTTGTATTTTGTGTTCATATAGGATATCATGTTTGCATAGTAGTGATAGTTCATGCATGATTGTTATGTTCGTATTATCTACGTGTGTTCATATAGGACATTTTGTTTTATTTTCGTATACCATGTGAGTTTTCATTTAGTTGCATTTTCATGGCATGCATATTTCATGATCCCTTAGGACGAGCTGATTCTGATTGATAGGTGGATGTTGATTTGGGTGTGATGATGATGAGTAGAGGGCTGATTTATAGTTTCTATGAAATTGACTTGCATGTTACGGGAACAAAATTTATTACACAGTCTCATTGGGGTGCTTTTGGGCTAGGTTAAGGTCATGCCTGTGGGATGTTTTGAGATTTAATCACTTGTTTATATTTAGAATTTTCGTTATTCCCTTTATAGCGTAGGAACATTAAAGTCTAAGTTTGGGGGAAACCAGGAATTTTCATGCTAGTTGTTCATAATTGTTAATAATGGCTAGGCGTCAAATGGCTAGTAGCCGGCTCATATTTATATGAGTAGTCTAGGGTTGGAAATGAGAAAGGCGCATTCCAGATTGAAGAAAAGAAAAAAAAAGAAAAAAAAAAGAAAAAAAAAGAGTCAATAAGTTATTTGTTCATATGCAAAATTAACCAGAGTGAGCTCTTTAATACTCGAGTAATTAAGTCTGAGGGGACTTAGTCCTAGTAACCTAAAGCCCTTGTGGTTTGGGATTGCTGACCTAACACTCGCTACATGGGTATTATTGTATAAGCCTTTTGGGGTCTCATTCATTGCACGGTTAAATAAGCATGCGTATTGTATATTCTACTATGTGTCATAGTAATAAAGCATGAGTTTCTGTCTACCTTGGATAAGGGTGGAGGTGTTCCTAGGTTATGGAGTGTCTACAGTCTATTCTGATTATAAACCTGTGATTGTCTTGACGGAAAGCATGTATGATTTTTGACCTAGTTTTGGGAGTATTTCTGATGAGCATCGCACACACGCACGTTTCTGTTCATGTATTTGTTAGTATACGGGGATTTAGTCGAGCTCTGCTTGGATTTGTTACATTCATTGAGATATTTGCTTGTTAGTTGGTTTTGGTGAGTTTGAAGGGGATCTTGCATTTTCATAGTAGTTGCATTCATGCATTGCATTGCATTAGGTTAAATGGATTTTGTGGGTACATTCGCTATAGGCCCTCACGAGACCTTACTCGTCCACTAGGGCTGCCTAGGGGTTTAAAGGGCTTGTTGCATATGCCAAATGCAACCGTGATCACCTACGGAAGTGGTACTAGTTAGTTAGTTAGTTGTAATTGTTTATGCTTGAGGACAAGCATCGGTTTAAGTTTGGGGGTGTGATAAGTGGAGTTTATATCCACTTGGAGCATTCTAAATCGGCTTAAATTGATTGTCTTGGGCTCAAGTTTCTTGTAGTTTTGATGTGTTTTGCTTAGTTGTGCAGGTTTACGAGAATGTTGATTAAGGTGGATGCTTCTATAATTTTTTGGGAATTAATTGATTAAAATTCGGATTTTCTGGGAAGGCTGCGCAGCTTACACTGTTTTGGCCATATCTGGAGTTCTGTAAGTCCGTTTTCAGTGATCTTACTGCCCACGCGAAGCCTGGGAGATTTTCTACAACTTGGGATAGGATTCCCAGGAGCAATTTGCGCTGGGTAGGAGCAAATTGCGCGAAGAACAGACTGCTGGGCGCAAGTTGCCCTGCAAGTTGCCCCTGAAAAATTACAGTTTTTACTATTTTGGCCATATCTTGAGTTCTACAACTCCGTTTGGGGCCCGTAAGCAGTCCACGCGAAGATAACGAGATTCTCTATCATTCTAAGGTGGTCCAGAAGCCCAATTACGTCTGGAACGGCTCTGGAAAACAGAAGAAAAGTCAGCTACGAATTTCCCTTAAAAAACAGAATCAGTTTAGGAAACGTATCTTGTAGAAATTCTATTATAATTCTGTTTTGGTATTTTCTTGCTGGGCAAGATGTCTAGAGCCTATATAAACACATCCAACCCTTGTAAATTAGATAATTAAGATTATCATCATTAGGAGTAGAACTATTACATATCAATTACTTAGGTTTATTTGTATATTTTCATACTTTGTTTTTATCATGGTTTCATCAGATCCCATGATGACGAGAGGTTCGATTATGAACTAATCGTTGTCATGGAATTCTAACGGAGTTATTTATGGAGCTTTAGTATCTTGATGCTTTACAGATCTGTGTGTGATGTATATCTGATATCCTCGTATGGTTGTGTTTTCATGTATTTAGATGCGTAGCTAACATCTAATTTGTTAATCTCTTGTGAAGCGAGAGTGGATCTTGAGATTTAGAACTTGTCATGCTAGCATAGGATAGGTTGATGTTTTAACATCATGATTTGTGGCATGATTAGAGATAATATGCTACCCTATGTGATCTAAGTGGATAACTTGTTCTTCAACCGTTATGTTTTCAAATCTTATAGAGATATAGGGTCTAAGCATAATTGGTGTCTATTCATCTTCTATCTCTTTTGTGGATGTATGTTTAGTTTGGTATTCGTATACTGAGAAGTAGCGTATACTTGTTTCGTGTTATCCGATCAGATATCATAACCATTGCATATAGTGATTAAAGGCGTCAGATCTAAGCAAAGTATTTAATGAAGTTAGGATCCCATGGTTTTTCTTGCAGAAGTAATTAGATTTCAATTCTTGTTAGTTAGTTAATTCGTAGTTTTGTTAATTTGTTTCTTAGTTTAATTTAGTTAGTTAAAACCTTAATTTATTAATTGTCTTAGCAGTGAATTAAGATCATACACTGTTGCATAGGTGCGTTTACTGAATTAAAACCATAACCAGATCTCTGTGGGAACGAATTTGGACTTAACCTTATATATTACTTGTGACCACGTGCGCTTGCGTGATTTTGTAAACAAGTTTTTATATTAGTAGTAGTAAATTATGCATTTATGTTCGTGTTATCTACGTTTGTTTCATATAGGACATTCTGTTTTTATGTTTGTATACCATGTGAGTTCATAATAGTTTGCATTTGCACCCATGCTTGATAGGAATTTTGTGTTGTTGACGCTTTTGATTGAGAAGTGATATGCTTTGTTCTTGTGCACACACATACACTAGTAAGTTGAAGCTAGTAGACTTTTTGAATGTTGTAAGTGATTAGAAGGACATGAATATGTGCAAGATGATTTAGTTTGCATGCTTTGAATACAAGTTGGTGTGTTAGAGAGATGTTTGCTTGGGATTGAGTATGTTTTTCCACCAAGTGAGTTTTTGAGCCTTATTGCATATTGCATATTTGCAATTTATTCGTTTGCTTGAGTGTCCACGGATTGTTTGCATTGCTAGCAGTTGTTTGAGGTCTTTCTTGAAACGCATGACATTATTTGACGATTAAAATGATAAAGGCATTTAGGAATAACCACATATTTTCCCATATTACCACACCATGTTTACATGATCAATTAGTTAACCCGTTGAGCTTAATCCTATTTTTTCGGTGACATACCACATTACTTGCCTAGACCTTTTTCTTGTATTGGCCTTACATTAATTTGAACCAACATTGTCAAAGGCTAGTAGAGTGCTTAAGGGAGTAATAAGGTGTGCAAGAATGGGTTTATTGTTGGTCTTACTTTTGGGGGAAATAGTGAAATTGGGTTTGTGTACTTGATAGTCGACATATGTAATAAAATTATGGGATCATTTTTATTGTTTATATTATTGTTTGTGTTCTATTTAGCTCTCGGGAAAAAAAAAAGAAAAAAAAAGAGAAAAAAAAAAAGAAGAAAAAAAAAAAAGAAAGAAAAAAAAAAAAATATTATGAGAGCATGTTTGTGTTTGTTGTGATCTTATTCAGTCGACTAGTCGAGTGTTTGTTTTAGTAAAAATTATGTGGGGGGGAAATATGGTGTTGTGTATGATTTATTATGGTACTTACTAGCTTTTGACACTACACCTGTTTTGGCTTATTTGACATACCTTGTCCCTAGCCCCGTTACAACCCAATTAAAGACCTTTTGATTATCGTCATTGATGTATGTTGTGTTAAGAGTTAGATTGATACCAAATGTCAAGCATGCTTATGATTTTGTTGGAATTGAGTGATACACTTACCCTTGTTCTTGAGTGAATATTCTTTTGTGAGTGGATTGTGAGTGTTTGCTTGTTCTTGCGTATGAGATCCCGAGTGTTGTCTCAAAGATGTACTCTTGTAGGCTTAGCATGTTTACTAACTTATTCTTACACTTGACATGGGCTTGTGAGAACTTATGCATGTTCATTGAGTAGACTATGTGAATACTTGCACTTTCGACACCAAGACATTGCGTATTTACTTTGATTCTTAAGTTGATATGGCATGAGAGGATTTGAAGGTATGGTAGATTAGATTAATTGCATTTGCATATTAGTTGCATTCATGCATTGCATTGCATTAGGTTAAATGGATTTTGTGGGTACATTCGCTATAGGCCCTCACGAGACCTTACTCGTCCACTAGGGCTGCCTAGGGGTTTAAAGGGCTTGTTGCATATGCCAAATGCAACCGTGATCACCTACGGAAGTGGTACTAGTTAGTTAGTTAGTTGTAATTGTGTATGCTTGAGGACAAGCATCGGTTTAAGTTTGGGGGAGTGATAAGTGGATTTATATCCACTTGGAGCATTCTAAATCGGCTTAAATTGATTGTCTTGGGCTCAAGTTTCTTGTAGTTTTGATGTGTTTTGTTTAGTTGTGCAGATTTACAAGGATGTTGATTATGGTGGATGTTTTTGTCGTTTTTGGAGATTTAATTTATTAAAATTCGGATTTATTGGGCTGCACGCGTGAGATTCAATGTTTGGGCCATATCTTGAGTTCTATAAGTCTGTTTTCAGCCCGTAAGCTGTCCACGCGAAGATAACGAGATTCTCTATCATTCTAAGGTGGTCCAGAGGTCCAATTACGTTTGGAACGTTCCAGAAAAACTGAAGAAAAGTCAGCCACGAATTTTCCTTAGAAAAACAGAATCAGTTTAGGAAACGTCTTTTGCAGAAATTCTGTTTTAACTCTATTTTGGGTATTTTCTTGCTGGGCAAGGCTTTTAGAGCCTATTTAAACACATCCTACCATTGTAATAGATATATACACATTATCATAGTTTTATTATTTGTAACCTAGCTTAGATCTGCAAGGGAGAAAAGGAGAGAAGGATTCAACGCTCGTGACAAGCAACGGATCTAGATCTACTTCATCCTTTGTGTTACTTTGGATTATAGATTTGTTTTCTCAAACTCTTGTTTATTAATATAATTACGTCTTTTATTCATATCTTGTTATTTACCATGTTTTCATCAAATCCCATGGTGACGAAAGGTTTAATTATGAACTAATCGTTGTCATGGGATCCTAGTGGATTTATCTATGTAGCTTAGTAGTTTGCATGCCTTAAAGATTTATGTGTGGTGAATTCTTGATATCCTCGTATGGTTAATCTTAATGCTTTTGGATGCGTAGCTAACATCTAAATTGAATTGTTAATCTCTTGTGAAGCGAGAGTGGATCTTGAGATTTAGAACTTGCCATGCTAGCATAGGATAGGTTGGTGTTTTGACATCATGATTTGTGGCATCAATAGAGATATTATGCTACCCTATGTGATCTAAGTGGATAACTTGTGCTTCAACCTTTATGTTTTCAAATTCTATAGAGATATAGGGTCTAAACATAATAGGTGCCTATTCATCTTCTATCTCTTTTGTGGATGTATGTGTAGATTGGTACTAGTATACCGAGAGGTAACTTTTACTCTTTTCGTGTTATCCGATCAGATATCAAACCCATCGCATGTTTTAATTAAAGGCTGCAACTCTAAGTGAAGTATATGATGAAACTAGGATTCCATGTTTATTCTCATATAAGTAATTCGATTTTAATTCTCGTTAATTGTTTAATTCTTAGTTTTATAATTTGCACTTTAGTTTAATTTAGTTAATCAATCTTAAATTTTTTATTTTTCTTAGCAGTGAGTTAAAACCATACATTGTTGCATAGGCATATTTACTGAATTGAACACCATTCTAGATCTCTGTGGGAACGAACTTGATTTATTCATATATTACTTGTGACTACGTGCGCTTGCGTGAAATTAGCATAACAGGGAAATACAAAAATTTTGTGAAGGGGGGAACAGATTTGGCAAGTAGGCGGGCAAAATGAAAGTAAAAAGGGGGAAATTAAAACTAAGGGGGGAATAATTGAGAGGGAAACGCGCGTTTTTTTTAAGTTGACATTTAGACATCGGTTCATAAATGAAGCGATGTCTAAAATTTTATAAAAAAAAATTTAGACATCGGTTGATATGTCAAGTGATGTCTGAATGTTTAAAAGACATCGGTTTTAAAACGGGCGATGTTAAATGGATTTTTAACATTGGTTTTATTGTAATCGATGTTAAAAACGGTGATGTCTATTAACAGTTTTTTAGTAGTGACTTCCTCATCAAGCTTGCCATTTAGAAAAGCACTCTTTACATCCATCTGGTATACCTTGAATTTTGAATGAGCTGTAAATGCAAGAAACATTCTGATTGCTTCCAATCTTGCTACAGGTACAAAGGTTTCATCATAGTCAATTCCTTCTTCCTGAGAGTATCCCTTGGCTACCAGTCTAGCTTTGTTTCTTACAATCATACCAGATTCATCTAACTTATTTTTGAAAACCCATTTTGCACCAACAATAGATCTATCCTTAGGTCTTGGTACCAGTCTCTAGACTTTGTTTCTCTCAAACTCATTTAACTCATCCTGCATTGTAACTACCCAATCAGGATCTTGTAAGGCTTCTTTAACCTTCTTTGGTTTATTCTTTGAGAGAAAACAACTGTACAAGCATTCATTCTGAATTGATCTTCTAGTTCGAACACCACTATTTGGATCACCAATAATCAAATCTTCAGTATGATCCTTTGTCCATTTTCTAACAGGTGGTAGATTTCTTCTGCTAGACTCTCCCCCTAAGTTAGAGGTTTCTCTTGTAGAAGAACTTTCTCTGCCTTCAAAAGCTCCCCCTTGATCAGTAAAATCAGTAGACTCCATACTGCTGCTAGTTCCTGATCTTCCTTCACTAGACTCTGAAGGATCAGTTCCTAATGGAGTAAACTCTGTATAGCTAGTCTGCTCCTGATGAATGCTGTGTTCTCCTTGATTAATTTGCTCCCCTCAACAATAGCATTTCTTTGAGAAGCAATAGAGATTTCTTCTGGAGAACCTTCATCATCACTGGAGAGTATCTCAGAATCCTTAAGATTTTCAAATTCCAATTTGTCATGGCTTTCATCAGTCTGCAGAATTCCAAATTTCTTATCATCAAATGCAACATGAATTGATTCCATAACAATGTGAGTTCTGAGATTTTAAACATTGAAGGCCTTTGATGCTGAATATCCTAGAAAGATTGCTTCATCCGATTTGGCTTCAAATTTTCCAAGTTGTTCTGGATGAACTTTCAAAGATGTGAAAGTATTTCACACTTGGTTTCTTTCCTTTGATCATCTCATAGGGAGTCTTTCCATGATTATTCACTATGGTGCAATTTTGAGTAAAACATGCAGTGTTGATAGCCTCTGCCTAGAAATAGGTTGGAAGCTTTGCATCCGCAAGCATGGTTCTTGCTGCCTCTATGAGAGTTCTGTTCTTTCTCTCTACTACACCATTTTGCTGAGGTGTTCCTGGTGCAGAAAACTGTTGAGTGATTCCATTGTCTGCACAATACTCCTCCATTGTAGAATTCTTGAATTCTGTACCATTGTCACTTCTGAGTACCTTGACTTTGTACTCAGAGCTATTCTGAATATTCTTGACAAGTTCAATGATTTGCTGAGGAGCTTCATCTTTCTTGTGGAGAAAGAACACCCATGTGAACCTTGTGTAATCATCCACTACAACTAGAGCATATCTTTTCTTGCTAATAGACATGATATTCACTGGACCAAACAAATCAAGATGCAGCATGTGAAATGGTTCAGTAATTGAATTTTCTGTCTTGCTCTTGAAAGTGATTCTTCTTTCTTTTCCAAGCTAACAAGCATCACAAAGTCCATCCTGCACATAATTTGTCTGAGGTAGGCCTCTCACCAGATTGTGCTTAACAAGTTGATTAAGCTTCTTGAAGTTGAGATGTGAGAGCTTCTTGTGCCAATTCCAGCTTTCATCATTTGATGCTTTACTGTAGAGACATCTAACAATTCCTTTAGATGTGTCACTTAAGTTGGCTTCATAAATGTTACCATGTCTCTGATCAGTTAGAACAATGTCTTCATTCTGCATATTCAAGATTTTGCATCCTTCTCTGTCAAAGACTGATTGGTAACCTTTATCACCCAGTTGACTTATGCTTAAAAGTGTGTGTTTCAAGCCTTCAACCAGTGCTACATTTTCTATGATGACATTCCCCAAAACAATTGAGCCATATCCCAGAGTTTCTCCTTTGTTGCCATCTCCAAAAGATATTACCGGGCCAGCTTTCCTCTCAAACTTTGTAAGCAGGGACTTCTTTCTAGTCATATGTCCAGAGCATCCACTATCCAAGATAATTGAATGCTTCTTTCCTGTGCCCTGCAAAGAAGAAGTAACTAGTTAGAAATTTTTAGGACCCAACTTTGATTGGATCCTTTCTTACTAGATTTTGAAACAACAGGCTTAGAAGATTTTGCTTTTGATTTACCTGTTGCAGAGTCAACCTTAGACTCTGATTTCACAAACTGTTTGTGACTTAGAGTTTCAAATTTCAGAGAATAATAGTCATAATACAGTTCATGATATTCCTTACACATGTAAATGGAATAAAGTAAACTACCACAATGATAACAAGGTTTTTGTGGTTGGTATTGAATTGTCTGAGTCTTGGGGAATCTAGACTCAGTTTTCTAAGAAGGTTTTTGATGACAGTCTAGGGCTAAATGATTATGATTTCCACATTTATAGCATTTCTTCCTAGGTGCATCAGGTATATTCTTGTAATTATTCTCTTTGTTAATACCTTCTTTTCCATTCCTATTTCTCTTGATCTTGCTAGACTCTGAAAGGTCATCTAGTCTCTGTTTCAGCTGAGACTTAGACAGAAAACCTATGTTCACATTCTTAGGTTTCTCTAACACTCTCTCATCTGAACTACTATTGTTAATTCTCGTATGCACAACTGGGGTGCCTTTTGAATCAACAAACCTAACATGTTTAGGTTTAGAATCTATCTTCTTACCTACAGATTTAGATGTGCTAGCTTCTAGTTTACTATTATCATTGACAATAGCTTCTTCCTTTTCTTGTCTAGCCTTATCATAACCTAAACTATTAACCTTACCAAGAATTTGATGTTCAATGATTTCTTGAGTTCTTTTACCAGAATTGTTAATGGTTTTCATCATATCTCTCTCTTCTTCTAGTTCTTTTCTGACATAGTCATAAGCCTCAAGAATAACACCATAATCATGCTTAACTATATCAGAACTTAACCTATATTCTTCCATTTGAACTAACTCAGATTCAAGAAAATTATTTCTATCAACTAATTAATCATTCTTAACTTTGAGTTCATCTCTTTCACTAGTAAGAATTTTAAAATTAGTCATAAGATTCTTAAACTCAACATGGATATATCTAATATCATCAGAATCTAAGCTATCAAATGAATCAAGAGAGTGAAGTGATACCTTAACAGAAGATGAAGAAGTTTTCTTTGGAGATCCAGGCTTGTCTGAAGCACTTGCCATCAAGGCAATGTTTTCATAATCCAATTCATCTTCAGAGTCACTGGAGTCTGCCCAATCCTTCTGTGTGACCATGAGTGCATTACCCTTTCCTGAATTCCTAGGCTTCTTACACTCACTTGCAAAGTGTCCATGCTCACTGCAGTTAAAGCACTTGATCTTGATCATATCAATCTTGACAATTGTACTTTTGCCTTTGTCACTCTTCTTCTCCTCTTTCTTTTGAAAAGGTCCTTTGCTAAATCTTCTCCTGTTGAATCTTCCTTTCTTGAAAGCTTTAGCAAATGTAGCAAAGAGTTCCTGCATCTTTGATTCAGAATCACTGTTGTCGGGATCTTCATCAGTAGTCTCTGACTCAGAACTTACTTTACTTTTCTTCTTCCTTGAGTCTCTTTCAGTAGATTCAGACTTTTCTTCAGGAAGCTTCTTTGACTCAGATTGAGCTCTGTATAACGTTTGTTTTCGAGAGTTCGAAACAAACAGAGAGAGATTTGTATTGTCAGCAGCTGCTAAAGGTATTGTACACCTTTGGTAGAGTTTGTATTTTATCCTTTTAATACGAACACATTCGTTTTATTTGTTTGATCTTGTTCATCTAAATTAAGCAAAAATCAGACACGATTATATAACTTGTATTCAACCCCCCCTTCTACAAGTTATTCGAGTTAACAATTGGTATCAGAGCAGGTTGATTTCGAATAATCATAAAGATCTGCAATCCTGTCTGGTTACAAGGATGGAAATACTAAAATCCCTATGCTCAAGAGAAACGAATATACTCTATGGGAAGTAAAGATGTTGCATCATCTGGAAACAACAGATCCTGATTATCTTGACAGAATCAGAGATGGACCTTTTGTTCCAACAAAGGTGGTTGGACAAGCAACTGTTGATGGTGAAGTTGTTCCAGAACATACACCAGAGAAGCCTAAATCTGAATGGTCAGATAAGGACAAGGAGAATGTTCTTAAAAATGCTAAAGTGAGAAACATATTATTCAACAGTCTTGATTCTGTTCTCACTAACTATGTTCTCTCTTGTAAAACTGCTAAGGATATATGGGACAATCTTAAGGTTCACTGTGAAGGAACTAAGCCTGTCAAGAAGAACATGAGGACACTACTTATACAACAGTATGAGTACTTTGAATCCAAGTCTGGTGAGTCACTTACTGATACATTTGATAGGTTTACAAAACTCATCAATAAGATGGCCATGCATGGTAAATATTATGACTTGGAGGATATGAATACTAAGTTCATGAAAGCCTTGCCTGATTTCTACAATGAGAAAATATCTGCAATTGAGGAAGCTAATGATCTGGATGTGATATCATTAGAGGTAGTATATGGAAAAATGAGGGCTTATGAACTTGACAAGCAGCAGAAGAAGAGCATGAGTGAAGGAAAGATGAAGACTGTTGCACTCACTGCTCAAACTGAATCAAAGAAGCTTCTAGAGGAACAACATGATGAGCCTGCTGTAAAGAACTCAAGGAAGAAGAAAAGCAAATAAAGTTCTGAGTCAGAGACTACTGATATAGACTCTGACAACAGTGATTCTGAATCAGAGATGCAGGAACTCTTTGCTATGTTTGCTAAAGCTTTCAAGAAAGGAAGATTCAACAGGAGAAGATTTAGCAAAGGACCTTTTCAAAAGAAAGAGGAGAAGAAGAGTGACAAAAGCAAAAGTACAATTGTCAAGCTTGATAAGGCCAAGATCAAGTGCTTTAACTACAGCGAGCTTGGACACTTTGCTAGTGAGTGTAAGAAGCCTAGGAATCAGGAAAGGGCAATGCACTTATGGTCACACAGAAGGATTGGGCTGATTCCAGTGATTCTGAAGATGAAGTAGATTATAACAACATTGCATTGATGGCAAATATTTCAGACAAACCTGGATCTCCAAAGAAAACTTCTCCATCTTCTGTTAAGGGCACAGGAAAGAAGCATTCAATTATCTTGGACAGTGGATGCTCTGGACATATGACTGGAAAGAAGTCCCTGCTTACAAAGTTTGAGAGTAAAGCTGGCCCAGTAATATCTTTTGGAGATGGCAACAAAGGAGAAACTCTGGGATATGGCTCAATTGTTTTGGGGAATATCATCATAGAAAACGTAGCACTGGTTGAAGGTTTAAAACATACACTTTTAAGCATAAGTCAACTGGGTGATAAAGGTTACCAATCAATCTTTGACAGAGAAGGATGCAAAATCTTGAATATGCAGAATGGTGACATTGTTCTAACTGGTCAAAGACATGGTAACATATATGAAGCTAGCTTAAGTGATACATCTAAAGGAATTGTTAGATGTCTCTACAGTTAAGCAACAAATGATGAAAGCTGGAATTGGCACAAGAAGCTCTCACATCTCAACTTCAAGAAGCTTAATCAACTTGTTAAGCACAATATGGTGAGAGGCCTACCTCAGGCAAATTTTGTGCAAGATGGACTTTATGATGCTTGTCAGCTTGGAAAACAGAGAAGAACCACTTTCAAGAGCAAGACTGAAAATTCAATTACTGAACCATTTCACATGCTACATCTTGATCTGTTTGGTCCAGTAAACATTATGTCTATTAGCAAGAATATATATGCTCTAGTGATAGTGGATGATTTCACAAGGTTCACATGGGTGTTCTTTCTACACAAGAAGGATGAAGCTCCTCAGCAAATCATTGAACTTGTGAAGAATATTCAAAATAGCTCTAAGTACAAAGTAAAAATACTTAGGAGTGACAATGGTACAGAATTCCAGAATTCTACAATGGAGGAGTTTTGTGCAGATAATGGAATCACTCAGCAGTTTTCTGCATCGGGTACACCTCAGCAGAATGGTGTAGTGGAAAGAAAGAACAGGACTCTCATAGAGGCAGAAAGAACCATGCTTGCAGATGCAAAACTTCCAACCTATTTTTGGACAGAAGCTATCAACACTGCATGTTTCACTCAAAATTGTACATTGATAAATAGTCATGGAAAGACTCCCTATGAGATGATCAAAGGAAAGAAACCAAGTGTGAAATACTTTCACATCTTTGGATGCAAATGCTATGTCCTAAAAGTTCATTCAGAACAACTTGGAAAATTTGAAGCCAAATCGGATGAAGCAATCTTTCTAGGATATTCAGCATTAAAGGCCTTCAAAGTTTATAATCTCAGAACTCACATTGTTATGGAATCAATTCATGTTGCATTTGATGACAAGAAATTTGGAATTCTGCAAACTGATGAAAGCCATGACAAATTGGAATTTGAAAATCTGAAAGATTCTAAGATACTCTCCAGTGATGATGAAGGTTCTCCAGAAGGAATTTTTATTGCTTCTCAAAGGAATGCTATTGTTGAGGGGGAGCAAATAAATCAAGGAGAACACAGTGACCATCAGGAGCAGACTAGCTATACAGAGTCTACTCCATCAGGAACTGATCCTTCAGAGTCTACTGAGGAAAGATCAGTATCTAGTAGCAGTATTGAATCTATTGATTCTACTGATCAAGGGGGAGTTTTTGAAGGCAGAGAGAGTTCTTCTACAAGAGATACCAGTAACTTAGGGGGAGAGTCTAGCAGAGGCAATCTATCATCTGTTAGAAAATGGACAAAGGATCATACTGAAGATTTGATTATTGGTGATCCAAAAAGTGGTGTTCGAACTAGAAGATCAATTCAAAATGAATGCTTGTACAGTTGCTTTCTCTCAAAGAATGAGCCTAAGAAGGTTGAAGAAGCCTTACAGGATCCTGATTGGGTAATTGCAATGCAGGAAGAGTTAAATGAGTTTGAGAGAAACAAAGTCTGGAAACTGGTACCAAGACCTAAAGATAGATCTATTGTTGGTGCAAAATGGGTTTTCAGAAACAAGCTAGATGAATCTGGTATGATTGTAAGAAACAAAGCTAGACTGGTGGCCAATGGTTACTCTCATGAAGAAGGCATTGATTATGATGAAACCTTTGCACCTGTAGCAAGATTGGAAGCAATCAGGATGTTTCTTGCATTTGCAGCTCATTCAAAATTCAAGGTATACCAGATGGATGTAAAGAGTGCTTTTCTAAATGGAAAGCTTGATGAGGAAGTATATGTGGAGCAACCACCTGGATTCGTTGATCCAAAGTTTCCAAATAATGTCTACAAACTTGACAAGGAACTCTATGGACTAAAGCAGGCACCAAGAGAATGATATGAGACTTTGTCTAAATTTCTTCTTGAAAATGGCTTCACAAGAGGTGCAATTGACAAAACTCTATTCTTTAGAAAGATAAAAGGTGAATTGCTTTTAGTTCAAGTTTATGTTGATGATATTATTTTTGGTTCTACTAATGAAAAGTTGTGTGCTAAGTTTAGCAAGCTTATGCAGTCTAAGTATCAGATGAGCATGATGGGTGAACTAAATTATTTCTTAGGTTTGCAGGTCAAACAGACTGAGACTGGTATTTTCATTAATCAGTCAAAGTATATCAAAGATCTTTTAAGAAGGTTTGACTTTCATGACTATGCAGTTGCAAAAACACCCATGGCAACAGCCACTAAACTAGACTCTGATCCTAAGGGAAAGAGTGTGGATAATAATAGTTATAGAGGCATGATAGGCTCATTGTTATATTTAACTGCAAGTAGACCAGATATAATGTTTTCTACCTGTTTATGTGCTAGATTCTAAAGTGATCCTAAGGAATCTCATTTAATTGCTGTAAAGAGAATTTTTAGATATCTCAAAAGAACTCCAAATCTTGGTTTGTGGTATCCTAGAGAATCTGACTTCTCCCTAATTGGCTATTCAGACTCTGATTATGCAGGGTGTAAAATAGACAGGAAAAGCACTACAGGTACATGTCAATTCTTGGGAAACAGATTGATTTCTTGGGCAAGCAAGAAGCAACAATCAGTTTCAACCTCAACTGCAGAAGCTGAATACATAGCAGCAGGCAGTTGTTGTGCACAGCTCCTTTGGATAAGAAATCAGTTGATGGATTATGGTATGACACTTAGTAATATTCCTATGTTTTGTGATAATACTAGTGCTATTAAAATTACAGAAAATCCAGTTCAACATTCAAGGACTAAGCACATTGATGTCAGGTATCATTTTATTAGAGAACATATTGAGAATGGTACTGTGGAACTTCATTTTGTTCCTACTGACAAACAGCTTGCAAATATTCTAACTAAACCACTTGATGAGTCTACATTCATTAGATTGGTTAGTGAGTTAGGAATGTTAAATTTCTAGATCTTTAACATCTGCAAAAGTAGCAAGGTATGTTGTTTTCAGCTTATAGTCTTGATATTTTTGTCAGGATCTATATTTGATTGTTAAATGCTTAAGCTGTAACATTGTACTTTGATAAATTTCAGTATGATAGACTTGTTAATAAACATCAGGATCAGGATTGCTATCAGTATGCTGACGTCATCAGTATTGTGTCAGTATCAGGATTTTGAGATTTCTGTTTCAGATCCTGACGTTTAAATTATGCAGTGATCTAATTCTGAGTTTTGTTAAGTCTAGACTAGCAAGTTTTAATTCATTCATACTGATAGTTTATACATAATTCAAATCATTCAATAAACAACAAAGACAAGTAGATAATAAGAAATTGTATTTTCATTAATTGAAAGCATTACATACATGGAAATGAAATATAACATCTTCTTGTCTAACTTCTACTTATAACACTAATCTTGTCTAAAGTTGTTGCTGTTCTTAGACTTTTGAGATACAGGACAAGGAGCATCTCAAGAAATCCATCAGGGGATTTGAATAGTCTCATCTGATCTTGGATTCCTCGTCTGGGCGACTTGAATGAGAGCAGCTGACTTGAATGTATAGCATCCCCATCAAGATCAACCTCAGACTCTCGGCCAAATTCTTCATCCTCAAGTTTTGAGGAGGTTAGAGAGTGATTGTATCCAACATATGGATGTTTTAAGAGAAGGTTCTGGACATTATGAGGATCTACTTCAATCATGTCTAAAACGATGAGAAAAGTCATCTCTTCAAAGAGAAGAACAATGAACCTTTGGTAATGAAAAATTTGTTCATCGTCTGTGAGGAATCGAAAGATTGGGTTGAAAGTCATTTTGTTTTGGTGGAAGCTCTGTGTTTGCAGAGAAGTTTTGTGTGGTTTCTGGAGTTAAGAAAGGCAAAAGACATCAAGCGTTTATAAAGGAAAGAGTGAGAAGCTGAACAGTCATTTTGAAATATTCAATGTATCTGCGTAAATATCTATGCGTATGACTGACTCTCTCATATTTCCAAGATATTTTGACAATCTAACAAAATATTTTTGTTTAGATTATTGATGTTCTTTTCAGGTTAAATTCTAAAATTGCCACATTGAACTCCATTTAATTCTGAAATCAGGATGGTAGTGATCAGGAAGACGAGAGTGATTTCATCAGGATTGATGATTATTTTTATTATTTTTAATCACATTGAGGATTGTGATTATCTTGGTGAAAAAAATCACATTAGAAAATGAAGCTGATCAGTATTGATTTTATTTTGATTTTACCCTGATTTATTTAATTGAAATCAATTTTGGATTTTATTTTCCATAAATCGTGGGTAAACTGTATTTTTCAGGGACTGACACCTGTCAACCTACGTGTCAACGTGGGTTAGTGGGTCTGAAGGATTTTTTAATATATCTTTATTTTGAGACTCTGATTGTTTATTGCTAATCTCTAATTCATATTTTCAAAGGCAAAAATATTCATTCAAGTGCTCAAAATCACTAATCAATTTCAAAATTTCTCAAGTTCTTTTCAGATAAAAAATGGCAGCTCAAAGAAATCTACCTAAATCAGTAGCTTTCAAGTTTGGTGACTTTGATTTTAGGACTAACAATCATGTTGCAGCAATCACTAGCAAGAAAGGAGTGTTAGCTGATTTTCATCCTGTAATGGATTTTATGACTATTGGACCTTTGAGTTATGCATTGACAGCATCTCCAGAAATAAACCAAGCTGCTGTTTCACAAGCTTGGGAGAATGCTGAGGTAATTGATTCTACTCAGAGTCAAGCAGGTAAAATTGTTCTACACTTAGGACAAGACTCATTTGATATTACTGAATCTGTTGTTAATTCAGTACTTCACTTACCTGTTAGTATGAACTTTGAGAATGTACCATCTGATGATAATGTTAGAACTATGTTATCTGAGTTAGGTTATTCTGGACCTTTAGATAACATGAGCCAGATAAATAGATCTTTTCTTAGGAAAGAATGGTCTTTCTTCATTGATCAAATTGCTAAATGTTTTACTGGTAAATGTAGTTCTTTTCAGCAAATTACTTCTGTTACTTCACATATTGCTTATAGTTTGCTTTATGACAGAGTAATTAAAATTGGTCACATTATCTTAAGTCAGATGTGTATTAAACTTGGGTCAAGAGATCAAAACAGGAAAATGGTTTATTATCATAGATTTATGCAAATGTTTATTAACTACTTTATTCCTGATGTTGAAGCTAGATTTGGTAGGGAACATTGTGTTTCTTCTTATGTACAACAAAAGAGAATTTTCTCTGACATTACAAAGAAGGACAATGAAAAGAATCTAGATTAAATACCTGCAATTCATTATCCATATCATGTTCAGGTAATTCTTCAAACTCATCTTCCTACTCTCTACAATTCTTCTTTCTTTTGTGGTGAAATGGCTCAGGAATCTCAATTGGAGGAGAACCCCCCCTGTGTCTACCCAAGTAGCCCAAAACATTATGGTCTCTGAAACAATTCAAGAACTAAATTTTGATCCACAGCCTGTTGTTTCAAAGAAACCAACCTCTGGTGTTTCTCAAAAGACATCAGTTGTAAGGAAGAGAAGATTTGTTGTGTCAAGTAGTAGTAGTAGTTCTAGTGAAGATGATGATAATATATCTCTTGCTGAGAGAGAAGAATTGAAGGCTACAATTCAACTTTCTAATCTAGGACAAAGAGATGAAGCACTTAGTCACAACCAGGCTGCAGTTTCTCAAAAGGCTGTAGTACTTAAAAAGGGAAAACAGTTACTGGATACTGTCTCTCAAAAGACTGTGTCTATTGAAAAAGGATCTCATCCCAAGATCACTTATGTGTCTACACCTCTTGAGCCTTCTCAGGATAAATCTTTTGCTCACTATACCAGGAGAACAAGGAGAAAGATTCAATTGTCACCTACACACACAGAGTCTAGTCCAACTAATATCATGCAGGTCTCTACAAATGAAGCTACAATAAAGTCAGCAAATGACTATAGAGATCTTGATATTGATTCTTCATGGGAAACTACATTGTTATACAGACTGGCTATGGGAGTTATTTCTATCAAAGTAAAGCTATCCAGGCCTGTTCTAGATTTTCTAATTGAAAGAGTACCAAAACTTTCATTTCCAGAAGAGTATGGACTTCTACATCAAAGACTTGACTTAATGAAGATGTATTTCTATGTATCTATCAAAAGACAATTAGTCAAGAAATTTGGACTCTCAAAGCATGTTGCACTTCAATCACTTCATGCATATTTATTTGACAAAGATGTCACTATTGAAGATGCTTCAGCTCAAGGTGAACAATAGGAGGAAGTAGCTAGAGAAAAGCAGTCAACAGAAGATACTATTGCACCAGTAGTGGATAGTAGGACAGATCATATCGCAGTCACTGCAACATAAGAACCATCTAGTCAGAGGTTGGATGACTCAGGAACTTTGATAGCTGATGCTGAAAGGTCTTCTGTGATGACTGAAATTGCAAGTGAGAAACCCTATGATATGGAAAGAATAACTTTGACTAATTTTCTTGAAGATCAAACAAATATTGTTCAGTCATAGTCTATCTACCTTGAGGGTGAGTCTCAGCAAACAACACTTAATGACGGTAACATACTAACTATGGTGTCTAATGAAGTATTACTGAAGACATCAGAGTCTAGTAGAGAATCTGAAAGTGGTATACTGGAGCCTGTAGTCTTTGGAAGGAAAGAAGATGATTTTCAGAATTCAGAGACTATAGCAGCTCACTTCTTGGAGAAAACCTCAAGCCCCTTGCCAAATGAGGAACCCTCTCTCCATGTGAGTTCAGGTATAAAAACTTCTTCTACACTCTATTTTTCTGTAGGTCATGAGAGCACTTATCCAAATTTGAGTGATACACTTGAAAAGATGGATATTAATCCACAATCTGAGAGGCTTGCTCCTGACCAGGCAAAAGGTGAGGTAGAAAGAGTGTTGACTTTAGCAAGTCAAAGTGAGAATGAGGGTATGGATGATCAATTCCATAGTGAGGGAGAGAAAATTAGGAAACCATCGTTTGATTTCTGGGATCAGGTTTTTCCTGAATCTTGGTCTGACAATCTTGGTATGGATGCTGGTACTTATTCATTTATCAAGATGTATCAGAAGAATGATCTAGCACATCATAATGCAAAGCCAGAGGTTAAAGCTCAGCAGCAAAAAGAGAGGCTTGCAGGAATCATTAACAGAAGAGGTGCCAGGATAAAACAATCTCTTGATACATATGTACCAGATGAAGTTCCTAATGATCCAAGTATTTCTTTGTATGTACTTCCAATATCAGCTCGAATTGAGACATCAACAGTCTTTGATCACTCTAAGGAGGAGTCAGGATTTGAAGATGTTAGTACATAGAATACTGGTGAAGGAAAAGATGATCATATTTCAGCTCCAGATCGAAAAGATGAAGATGTTGATACTTCTAATCAAGTTTTATTACTTGAATATCATACAACACATGCAACTTCTTCTACAAGACTTGAAGATACAGTTCTTTCTGAATCTGAAGATACTAGAAGCACTTCCAACATTGAAGTTGATTCTGATGTTTTGAAAGATATTCAGAATTCTCAAATTGTTATTCAATCAAGACTTCAATCACTTGAAGATAACCAAATCACAATTATGGAAAATCAAGCAGTTTTGATGAATCTCATTTGTTCTGTTTCTGAATCTCTTGGAATCAATGTTGCTGATGTCAAAAAGGGGGAGATAAAGACGATTCAAAGACAATAACAACACCAGACTGGGGGAGATAAAGAGTATTGACTGGGGGAGATAAAGAACAGACAAAGGGAAATAAAAAGAAGAACTAGGAGTGACAGAGGTAAATCTTAGCAGGAAAGTGGTAAAGGAAGAGCAGCATTAATAGTTAAAAATTCTTTCTTCTAAGTACTCGATATTTTGTCTACATCTGAAGAAGGAGGTACTTAACTTCATGATTTTTGAATTCATAAATTCTATTCTGGTTGTATTGTTATATGTTTTGACATCCACAACTTAGATTTATGCTTTAGATTTTAAAGCATAAATAGGGGGAGATTGTTAGGAATAATTCATGAGTTGTGATGTTGAGAATAGAATTTTACTTATACTTCTTGTATATCCTGATTTATAAAGGATTTAGCACTGTATGTAGGATATATTTGTAAGACAGTTATCTGTAGAATTTAGTCAGGAGTGAACAGTGTATCGGAGACTACATGTCAGGACCAGAGATCAAATCCTGATGAGCATCTAATACTGATGGATGATCAGATACTGATGCAGTGTACAGATCCTGATATCAGTCATGTTACTGATGATGTCATTGTGGATGCTACAGAAACTGGCAAGTGCTATAAAATAGGATCTTTGTTTGGAGAACAAGCAAGAAGATTTCGTGAAGGAAAGAATTTTCTATTGATGAAAACTATCAACTGGAAGGTAGAACATTGTCATGTATAGATTATATCTTTCTGTTATTAGTTGATAGGTAGCATTATAAATACTCTCTCGATATCATTGTAAAAAGTGTTCATGAGGTTTGTAATCGTAAGGATACGAGAGTGCAAACAGAGAGAAGTTTATTTTGTCAGCAGCTGCTAAAGGTATTTGTACACCTTTGATAGAGTTTGTATTTGATCTTATTAATACAAACAAAGTTTGATTCATTTGTTTATTCTTGTTCATCTAACCAAGCAAAAATCAGACACGATTATATAACTTGTATTCAACCCCCCCCCTTCTACAAGTTATTCGAGTTAACAAACAACGATCCTGTTTTATAGCACTTGCCAGTTTCTGTAGCATCCATAATGACATCATCAGTAACATGACCGATATCAGGATCAAACACTGCATCAGTATCTGATCATCCATCAGTATTAGACTTGTCCATCAGGATTTGCTCTCTGTTCCTGACATGTAGTCCCCGATACACTATTCCTGACTAAACTCTACAGATAAATGTCTAACACATATATCCTATACAAAGTGCTAAATCCTTTATAAGATCAGGATTGCAAAAAGTATAATGTGTAAATTCTATTCTTAACATCACAACTCATGAATTATTCCTAACAGATGCCGCTGTGAGGGAGGTTGCCGACTGAGTGTTGGACAACATCAAAGATATGTTAAATGGGGGAACTTCTGTCCCGTATTTGGGGCCACTGGCTAAGTAGATGGATCGATCGGTGTTAGGTCCAAATGTGTTGTAGAGGGGGGGTGAATACAACTTTTCGAATATGAGTAGCAATAAATACGATGCAATAAATGAACACACAGATTCAAGGAATATATTTCTTTATATATAACTTGAAAAGGTTGCTACAACATTCATTACAAAGTATAACAGAAGTTGAGAGAGGAGTGAATGATTCTAAGCTCTGTGAATAACTCTCTCTCTTTTTCTTGTGTTTTTCTCAATATTGCTCACTAACTAAAACATTACACAAGTGCTTCTATTTATACTACATGTAATCTATGACCTGTAGTCTTCAAAGACTAAGATGTACGTGGCCCAATGATGTCCACATAAATCTTGTCTTATCTTGAAAGCTTGGAAATCTGCCAATCAGAAGATGCCATGTGTCATGTTGAAGCTGCACTCTAAGTAGAACTTCTACTTGAGAATTTCTACTTGGCCATCTCGAAATTCCTAAGTCGAACTTCTACTTAGAAATATTCTACTTGGCCATCCAGAACATTTAGTACTTAGAAAATATTCTGGTCTTCAACTTGAAACTTCAATGCACATCTTGAGCTTGTGATATCTTCATATCTTCTTTATTCTTCAGCAAGCTCTTGAACATGGATCTTTATTACTGACATAAACTTGCTATCAATGTCCTGACACTTGATGCACTGGTCTGGTTCATAAGTGACTAGTCTTGATAGTGTTTCTGCTTCTTGAATAAATTACCATATTCACTTAGTAACTTGGCTTTCCAATATTTGCTTTCCTTCTTGTTCACTTGAAATCAATTGGTCTTGTTGATACTGATAGTTATGATCTTGAATCTCGAATTCTCAAATCACTGAGGCCTGAACAACTTTGACTTGAACTTCTCTCAATGATTTCTTCTTGGCTTGATCATAGTTAACATGTTCAATTGTATCAATTACCTTGTCTTCATTTAGTGTTGATTCCTTGTGACTTCTTGTTCTTGATTGTCTTCTGGTTAAGTATCTTTTCTTTTAATTGAGTTACATCAGTTATAGTGTTACAAGTTAATACACTCTGCCTTTCAATCTCCCCCAATTTGATTGTCTAACAATGACATTCAAATTAATGAAGGATAACTCAACTAAACAATGAGACGAGAAAAGATAATTAACATTACATTCTTGAAAAATATACAATTGAAAAGTACTTGAAAACAATACAAAGAACTTAAACTAGAAACAGAAATCGAACCTCGAATTAAAGATCATTTGAATGATTCCTATCACCTGGATTATTTCATATCTTTTAGTCAAACTTATATCACCTTATTGGATTCATTCTAAGATGAATTTTCCTCAAGTGAGTTAAAGCAACCGAAAGACATGAAGTTTTTCCAACTTCAAGTTCACACCACTCTGACCTTTAACCCTAATTCTGTTTCCTCTTCCTAGCTTCAGCAGCTTGGTCCTTTTCTTCTTTCTGCCTTCTGCGCTTCTCCTCTTGCTGCTTTTGTTTCTTATATACTGGATTATGAAGTTGCGTCCACCTAGTATTCAACAAACTTACTGCTTCCATCTCTAGAGGGTTCCTGGGTTCTGGGTAAGGATGTTTGAAAAGCCTTCTGAGTTTGTCCACCTCCTGAGTAGTTCTGATCTCTGGAATGTCCTCAAATTTCTTCATTATAAGCCGAGGTTTCCTATGAGTTTTATCAGCTTTAAACTGACAGTAGATCAGTTTGGGATAGCCTATGACACGGTTAGTATTGTGGACACTAGCCGCCTCTCGCTCCAATCGCTTCTTTTCCACTACTACATCAGACAGGTAACTCACGAGTCTCTGCTTTTCTGTCACATACTTAACTTCCACATCTTCCCATTTGAACAGATATAACACTTTCTCCAGAAATGCAGCATCTTGAGTCTGCAGCAGCCATTGTTTACTCATATGCAAGAATGTTTGATTTTGGTCTGCATCTATGAATACTAAGGCATCAGCCGTATTATCTACAAAAGAGTGTATCCAGTATACACTGTCTCTTCCTGGAACACCAACTGCCTCCCTTATCTCTCCTTGTTCCAGTTCTCCAGTAGGAAGATTCAAAGCTTCATCAACGTTCTTCATTGCTTGAAGAATATTCCAATTCCTCTCTATCAGCTCTGGTTCAATCTTCACATTATCAAGAGGGTTTGGAGCAATGACATCACACTTCCACACCTCATTGCTCTTCTTTAGTATGACACTTTCAATGGTCTTCACTGATTTATCTTTAAGCACAGAAGCGAATCCCTTACCCATCATCTGCCTACAGACGGCCTTAAGAGATTCCACTGAAAGTTCCATTAAGTCCTTTTCCTCCAGGCTCACCCTCTTCAATTTACTGTCAACCACCATCCGGACAACATTTGGATATGCTGAGAATTCTGGACCCTTGTCCTCTGCTAGCTGCATTAAGTGATCCCTATACAGAATGCTTAGATTCTCAGAATGAGAGTATTGAATTTTTGTTGCTAGCAAGAACAACTCTGATGCAGATCTTCTCGTCATGAATTGGTCATCCACATACATGAAAGACATTGGGACTCCTTCTGTGAAAGACAAAATAACCTGCCACTCCTTTTGCGTTGAATTGTATCCAACCCTGACTTTAGAAATTAATCTCTTTAAAGCATTTATGTAGTCAGCAGCCATTGGATTCTGCAAATTTAGATTGTAGAACAGATCATCTGCCTCCTTGTTATGATCTCCTTTTGTACAGGGTCCCATCAATATCTTTCTTGCGTCATCCCACTTCTGTCCTATCCTTCTATTATCCAGATCAATTTGTGGATCAGCTAGCCTTGCAAGCTCATAATCGTACTGCTTCCCTTGTAGCTCCGCTTTCTTTTCCTGAAACGCAGCACGATCTTGCATTGCCTTCATTTTAAAGTACTCAGCTTGATCTAAGGCTAACTGTTGAGCTTCAAGGGTTTCTTCATCAACCGTAATTTCTTCAGGCTTTCCGACAGACATCCCAGCACCGCCACCTTGATCTTTCAATGATCTCTTTATAGCATGTTTCAAAGGTGCGTCTTCCATATCAGAATCTGAATCAATTACCTCCTGTACTTTTTCTTGATGACTTAGGTCAATGAATGGTTCATCTTGCTCAACCATTATTGCCTTACCCTTTTTCCTCCTCAGAGCCTCTTCTTCAACAGACGGCTCAACTTCAATTTCTCTGACAAGATCAGCATGTTCTTGAATTTCTTCGATTTGAACTCCGTGCTGTCTCGTCTCCTTTATACTCTCCCCCTTAGGTGAGTTATCCTGAACTCCACCCTGGTCTCCAGATCCACCAGCTGTATCAAAATCTTCAAACCCGGAACCATAGGCTCCTGCTCCACTAGCACCACCTGTACCAGCATCGGGGGGAGGTTGTTGCGGCGCGAAACATTCCTGGGGCACAAAACTTCTGATTGCGAACATAACTCTGCTTATCTCCACAGCCAGAGTATCCATTGTAAGCTCCATTGACCCCATCCTGTCATTCAGGGTGTTTCCCAAGACACCAGCAGCATGGCCCATGTCATTTACCTGATTTGTCAAATCAGTAAAAGCTGAAGCTTGAATTGCCATTCGTGCTGCGTAGTCGTCAAGTGCCCTTTGATTATTTCCAACATTCATCCCTAACTGCCCCATTGACTGCCCAAACTGCTTCATTTGATTTTCCATAGAAGACATACGAGATTCAAGATTTTCAGAATTAAGGGACGGTGTTTGGTTTAGGTGACCTCGCTCTAATACTCGTTCTGTTGGTATTTGGCGCTCGGTTTCGGGCCTTAAAAATGAAGGTCCCTCTCTCCCTAACCTCTCACACACACTCCCTGTCTCACGCTCGTGTATATCTTCAATAAATGATCCAAAATATGAAGAAGTACCTGCAGAAACTGAATAAGGAATATAATTTGCAGTTATGGGATCAATTGCTGTTTGTTCCTGAGTTGGAATCTCAGGCTGAGAGGCTACAAAGTGTTCTTGTACAACATCAGAACCGATCCTCTTTGTAGCATCAGTACGTACCGGTGAAGGTACGGCTGAAGCTTTTAAAGCTTCATGTCCTCTTGAAGCAACAGTATCTTCAAAAGGTACATAATCATCATCAAAATCAAAATCCCTATGTGCAGATTGTTCAAGGGGTGAACCACTCTCGTGAGGTGGAGTGGTTGCGTGTGACACTCTAGGGTTTGACTGAGATTTAGAAGTAGCAGCATGAGAAATTTTGGCTTTCTTGCGAATAAGAGGCTGCTCTTCGGGGTCACTCTCCTCATCATTTCCTACATCTATATGTGCTGGCTGTTTGGATTCCGGTGACATGGGTGACAAGGAATTAGAAATATAGCTCTCACCCTGGGATAGATCCTGCGGGCTAGCAGTCTCTTGGGTCTGGGAATCAGAAACATAGGAAGAGGAATGAGTAGAATGTCGAGAGAGATTACCTGATTCATTACCTTGTTCGTCTCCGCTTTGTTCATCAGGAATCTCTTCAAATGCCTCAGCATGAGCAGACCGATTCTGAGCATGTGATGAAACTTGCGAGAATTCCATCAAGGTGGTAACTCCCTCATCATATGTAAGCCACTTTTGTAAGGTATCAGGAATAGACATCGGTTTTCCATGATGTTTATCCTGATTTTCAACTGTTGAAAGTGACTTAGTGCCCATCCCTAGCGGTGCAGATGATGGACCACTGGCAAAACTCCGTCTAACAGCAAGAGCATCCTTCGGTACTAAATGATTAATCAGCATCTGTAAGAACCGAGGAAACCAGCAGACAACATCTGTGGTATTGAAGTCTCTGCTTGCAGGAGATCCCATCACAGCCACTATCTCAGAGAGAACTATTCGTCCATAATTGATATCCAGCTCTCTTGCTAGGGCAATTCCGAGGTTTTGCATGGGAATGGAAATTTGATGGTAATCGCATTCTCGTGCCCGAAAACATCTTGTGATGGCCTCGAAAAAGTAATTCCATTCCACATGAAGAAATTGTTTTTGGATGTTTCCAGTGATCCGGCCAGTCGGAGGATAACACCCTATTTCTTCAAAGAATTTGAGGCGTTCTGCAGCTGTAGGTTCTGAATCATAAGCATCTTTAACAGGGAATCCAAGAACCTTGTTGACAATTTGTTCAGTCACCTCATATTCGTGACCCGCTAAGGTAAACCTGAAACCAAAGGGGGTTGATTTGCTCCTAAAAGAAACCGCACTAGTCCATAATTGCTGTAAAGCATCATGCACTAGTGTAGGTTTAGCAGTAAAAGCATCGCTAGCTTTGGAATACAAATTGAGAAATCGTATCCAAGACTTAAAGCGCGGGAGTTGATCACCAATTTCCGTAGAAATATTATAAAAATTGTTTTTTGGCAAGTGAAAATTGGTGAGCCATTTTAATTAAAAGTTTTTCCTTTAAAAAAATATGAATTTTAATTTTAATTTATGAAAAACAATTAATTGTTGAATAAACCGTAATGTCCCTTTTAATTTTTTCAAGAACACAAAAGCCTCTTTTTGAAAAATTAAACTACGGGAGCAAATTAACAGTTAATGGAAGGCAAGTTTCAAACCACTAATTAAATCTGCTTTAACAGTGAAGTGTTTGTGTGTAAAATCGTTTTTGAACAGATCTGTTAACTTTTGTGTGTATATACGTGTGTATATATCTCAAGAAAAATGAATCGTTACACAAACACACAAAAACAGTGATTAAAGATGATACACAGGTTATAGCAGTCTAAAAATGGGCATCAATTCGTTGTCCGTATGAGATTTGTCACAAAAATCACGAATCAATGGTTGTATGTATGAAATCGCCTGTATGTATATGTGCGGCTGTAAAACTGAACTAGGTAAAAGTGAAAGAAAATCTCGAGTTAAAGATGTATATATAGACATGAATGTGCAATGACAGAAATGCCCCTGATAAAAAATGTGAAAAACACCAAGTACATACAGGGAACACTCAAGTCGAAATCCTATCTCGAAGTCTATCTCGAACATTTTAAGTCGAACTTCGAGATAGATTTCGAGATAGCTGTTAACTCGAAAAACTTGAACCACTTGAACCATTAATCTATCAAAGATCATGTACAGCACAAACCACCAAGGAAATCTATCTCGAAATTCTAAGTCGAAATTCGAGATAAAGTTCGAGTTAGGAGTTAACTCGAAAAATCCCCTTAACTAATTGAGAATTCTCCTAAACTCTAAGTCAAACTCTAAGTCGAACTTCGAGTTGAACTTCGAGATAGAGGTTAACTCGAAGTTATTCTCAATTCATTTAAAAAATATCCCCAAAATTGGAAATCTCATCTCAATTTCGAGATAGAGTTCGAGATAGGCTATATCTCGAATATTTTGAAGATAACTAGGCACACTGGTAACTCGAACTCGAACTCTAAGTCGAATTTCGAGATGAAGTTCGAGATAGACACTAACTCGAAATTCTTCCCAGACTTAGAATTTTCAAAACTTCACTCTGGAAGCTCAAATAGAAATTCAACTAGAATTTCAAGATGAGTTTCGAGATAATGATTAACTCGAAATTTTGAAGATACTTAGAATAATTTGACAATTTTTTCTTTGAAAAACTCAACAATTAATTTTGTCAAATTAATATAAATATCAATTCAAGGATTTTAATATATGACATAATTAAAACATTCCTTGATAATTCTAAGGCCTCTAATTACATGAAAAACACAGGTAAATTCATCTAAAAATCATGCAATATTTAGAATATTATGAATTTAACTCCCCCTATGTTCATGCAATCTAACAAGCATAAATTCACAGATTTGTGCTATAAAAGACACTTAAAACACACTGAATTCATGCAAAATCACACTATATGCACCCTATAATAATCATTAATTAGGCATTTTAAAGTCTAAACACATAATGATTAAATAGCTTGCATATACCAACATAACCATGGATTTTACAGATAGAAGGCTTTACTAACTTGTGTTAAGCATTCCCAATTCACCAACCAACCTATTGAATGTTACTTCATCAAGAGGTTTGGTGAATATATCTGCAATTTGTTGCATTGTGGGCACGAAATGTAGCTCCACAGTCCCCTCCTCGACATGTTCTCTTATGAAGTGATACCTGATGTCGATGTGCTTGGTTCTTGAGTGATCTACAGGATTGTTGGTTATGGCAATGGCACTTGTGTTGTCACACATAATTGGAATTTTATTGTGCTCCATGCCATAATCCTTCAATTGGTTCCTCATCCACAGTATTTGAGCTACACAGCTTCCAGCAGCAATGTACTCAGCTTCAGCAGTAGAAGTAGATACTGTATGTTGCTTTTTACTTTGCCAGGACACCAATCTTCTGCCAAGAAATTGACAAGCACCAGATGTGCTTTTCCTATCAATCCTGCAACCTGCATAGTCTGAATCCGTATAGCCAATTAGATTAAAACCTGTATCTCTTGGGTACCAAATTCCTAGATTTGGTGTGCCCTTGAGATACCTAAAAATTCTTTTGACGGCTATGAGATGTGATTCTCTAGGATCCGCTTGGAACCTTGCACATAAACAAGTCGCGAACATTATATCGGGTCTACTTGCAGTTAAATAGAGAAGTGAGCCAATCATACCTCGATAGCTTGTGATGTCAACTGGTTTACCTGTTTTGTCTTCATCAAGCTTCGTGGCTGTTGCCATGGGAGTCTTGGCTGCTGATGCATCTTCTAGATTGTACTTCTTGAGTAAATCTCTGACGTACTTGGATTGACAGATAAAGATACCATCTTTTCTCTGACTGATCTGTAACCCAAGGAAGAAGGACAGCTCTCCCATCATGCTCATCTCGTATTTGTCTTGCATTAGCTTAGCAAATTTCTCGCACAAGCGCTCATTCGATGACCCGAAGATAATATCGTCCACATAGACTTGAACAAGTATTAGATCATTCTTCACATTCTTATAGAACAATGTTTTGTCAATTACTCCCCTAGTAAAACCACTTTCAATTAAGAATACAGATAGGGTTTCATACCAACATCTTGGGGATTGCCTGAGGCCATAGACAGATTTGAAGAGAAGATACACAAAATCTACAAGTTCTGGATCAATGAAGCCAGGCGGCTGTTCCAGATACACTTCTTCTTCTAACTCTCCGTTCAGGAAGGCACTTTTCACATCCATCTGGAAAACCTTGAAGTTCTTATGTGCTGCAAATGCCAAAAACATCCTGACTGCCTCAAGTCTTGCAACTGGTGCATAGGTCTCATCATAATCAATTCCTTCTCGCTGAGAATAACCTTTTGCAACCAAACGAGCCTTGTTTCGTGTTACAAGTCCGTTTTCATCCATTTTATTTCTGAATACCCACCTTGCTCCAATTACTGATTTGTTCTTTGGTCGGGGTACCAGTTTCCAAACTTTCTGCCTTTCAAACTGATTGAGTTCCTCTTGCATTGCAATCACCCAATCAGCATCACCAAGAGCTTCTTCTATTTCTTTAGGTTCAAGCTTGGATAAGAACCCAGAATATAAGCAAATATTAGCCAGGTCAGCTCTTGCATTTCTTCTAGTAGACACACCAGCATCTGGATCACCGATAATCAATTCAAACGGATGGTCTCTATTCCATACTCGTTCTCTTGGAAATTGTCTTGATGATTCAGCATGACTTTCTGAATTGTGGTGCTGACTACTTTGAATGCTTTCACTAACTCCCTCTGAGTTAGTGCCAGCTCCTACAGAACTAGAGTCAACTCGACTCGAGCCTTGAACAGTAGTCCTTGAGCTGCTATTTACTCCCCCTGAGTTGTTGCCGGTTCGTACTGAAGAAGTCTCTCCTGATCTTGTAGAATTAGCGTGTTCACTAGACTCAGGTTCTTCATGTACACTTGGAACATTTAATGGGACAACCAACTCAGGTTCATCTTCAAGTTCTTCTAAGTCCAGATTCTGAAATTTTAAGGACTCAGGTTCACTAGAATCTCTTGAAATTGATGAGAGTTTGGTATCGTCGAATCTGACGTTGTAGCTTTCAGTCACTTTTCGATCATTCACTAAGAACACCCTATAAGCTGCTACCACATCTGTGGAGTAACCAACAAAGATTCCTTCACGAGCTTTTGCTGCAAACTTGCCTAGATTTTCATCATCTATAAGTACATAGCATTTTGCTCCGAAGACATGAAAGTATTTGATTGTTGGTCTTCTTCCATTCATAAGCTCACATGGTGTCTTTTCTTTATCTTTTATGATCAGGGATCGATTTTGAGTGTAACACACGGTACTCACTGCTTCTGCCCAGAAATACAGAGGAAGTTTCGAATCATACAACAAAGTTCTTGCTGCTTCAACCAATGTTCTATTCTTCCTTTCAACTACTCCATTTTGTTGTGGAGTTCTCGGGGCTGAGTATTGACGACGTATTCCTTTAGATACACAGAAGTCATTTAGCACTGCGTTTTTGAATTCAGTGCCATTGTCTGATCTAATCGTCTTCACAGTAAGTGTTGAAACATTCTCAATTTGAGTGATGTGATCAATGATTAAGAAAGGTACTTCGTCTTTCGTCATTGCGAACAATACCCATGTATACTTGGAGAAGTCATCCACGATTACCAATGCATATCTTTTCCTAGACAAAGATAGGACATTCACTGGGCCAAACAAATCCATATGAAGAAGTTGCAGAGGCTCAGTGATACTAGAAATTTCTTTGCTTTTATGCGATGCTCGTTTCGACTTTCCCATTTCACAGGCTTCACAGAGTCCTTTCGGAGCGAACTCCATTTGAGGTAGATCTCTCACCAATTCTCGCCTCGCGAGAGCATTCATCGTTTTGAAGTTTAAGTGAGATAATTTTTTGTGCCATAACCAGCTTTCATCATCCGAAGCTTTGCTGTAGAAACAGGTGACTTCATTCTGATTTGCTGAATCCATGTCTGCAACAAAAAGATCTGCCTTTCGAACTCCTCTCAAAGCCAGTGAACCTTCCTTGATGTGAGTGATTGATACACCTTTCTTGTTGAAGACAATTTCGTAACCTTTGTCACAGAATTGACTGATACTCAACAAATTATGCTTTAATCCCTCAACATAGGAAATATCTTCAATGATGACATTGCCAGTTTTCAATTTGCCATATCCCTTTGTCACACCTATGCTGTCATCTCCAAAGGTAACATAAGGGCCAGCTTTCATAACCAACTCTGTAAGCAGGGACTTGTTTCCAGTCATATGCCTCGATGCTCCACTATCTAGCACCCATATAACTTTATTTCTCTTTTGCTTAATGCCCTGCAATGACAGATTGATTAGACTTTCTTCGGAACCCAACTTTGATTGGGCCCGGCTTTTCGATAAGATTTAGAATCAACAGATTTAACAACAGGAGATGCACTTTTCTTAACATAACTAGAGCTTTCGACTTCCTCCTTTCCTTTCTCAGACTTGACATATTTATCAGTCCTAGGAGAAGGTTTGTCACTCCTAACTTTAGGAGGACTGACAGTCTTGGCTCTCCCAAACTTCTTTTTGTTGTTTGAACTAGCAGCAGTATTTGAGCATGACTGGCTAGATGCATTCATTAAATTCACAAAAGTTTGCATGACGTTAAAAGTGCATGGCATACAATTAGGTTGACCACACTGTGCATGATTCTGATGCAGATTATTCATTGTATGTGTGACAGGCATGGCATGTGTAGCAGGAACATTTATGTTAGCTTTACATGCATAAGAAAGATGTTCAGTAGATTTGCAGTGATAACATGCTTTCTTTATACGTTCAGCCTTAACCTCTTTTATGCCTTTCTTCCCTTGTTGTTTCACAGCCTTAGCTCCTATTCCTAGTCTAGATTCATCACTAGGGAAATTGATTTTAACTTGTTTAATAGGAGTTATAGGTTGTGCTTTCTGACGATCTTCCATCTCAATCTCATATCTAGCTATCAATTCAGTCTCTTCTTCTTCTATTCTAGGAACAAGGTGTTTGTAGATGGGTTTGACAGAAGATTTAAAAATGCTAGGAATATCATTTTTAAGGTCACTGGAAGTAGTGTCTATATGTCTCTTTCCATCTTTCTTAGAAAGATTAGAATAATCAAGTCCTACACCTACTCCAGTTATCTTCTTATATACGTCATTATCTACATACACTTTACTAGCAGCTAGTTTGTAGGCTTCACATTTAGTTTCTAACTCAGCTAGTTTGTTCCTTAAACATGATTCTATTTCTGCCTTAAGGACGAGCTTGTGTTCCAAAGATTTAATAAAATCTCTTAGGGAAGTATCTACAGTGCAAGCAGCCTCTAACTCTTCCACTTTTGCCTCAAGCATTCTACTTTTGGCGACAAGTGTTTTCTGTTCCTTTTGAGAAGTGTCTAGGCTTTTGCACAACATGTAGATCTCTTCGCTAAGAGCGCCGTTCTGTTCCTTATAATCATCAATAGACATTTCTACTTTAAGGGTTAGAACAGGTACCTCTGGTTCCTCTGATGTCTCAGCCATGAGCGCAAAGTTTGCTACATGAGTAACATCTTCCTCATCTGAATCATCCCAAGCTCTTCCTTCTGTTACTACTAAAGCTCTTTTACCATGTTTTTCTTTCACCAGCGATTCATACTTGCTTTTGAGGGCTTCAAATGTCTCTTTTGGATAAGTCTGTTTAGGCTTTTTGCAGTCCGAGGCAAAATGTCCAGGTTCACCACAATTATAGCAATTGAACTTCATTTTGAAATCCAACGGAGATTTGTAGCTGGTACTCTTGCCTTTGCTTTTGTAGCCTGATGAACTACCACCACCCTTAGCAGCCCGATAATAAGATGAAGAATTTCTCTGTGGTCGGTTGCTCTTTCTGAATCTCATGTTGCTGAACTTCCTTGCCATGTATGCCACGACACTATCGTCCATGTTGTCCAGCTCTTCTTGGGTGAAGTAGTCATCATCACTGTTGGATGCGCACTCGTCATCATGATCAACTTGATGTGGTGCAGGTGATGATTTAGGCTTTGCTGCAACCATTGCCTTCTTAGACTCTTCCTCATCAGCAACTAATCCTGATGCAGTTTCTTTTCCCTTTGAATCATTGTCCCATGCTTGATCTTGAAGAGTTTCCAGCTCATAGGTCTTCAGAATTCCATAATATTCTTCCAGAGAAGTTGTATGCAAATCTCTGGTTTCTCTGATTGCGTAGACTCTATGTTCAATGCTCTTTGGCTGGTTCCTCAAATATCTTGTATTGGTTTCAACCATGGGGAGAGTAACACCTCTCAGATTCAAATCTAATACCAACTGACTGAATCGTAGATAGACATCTGTTATGCTTTCTCCTTTTCGTATTCTAAAGGTGTCATACTCCATCTTGAGTATAAGTGTCTTGTTGCTTCTGACCTCTGCAGATCCTTCCATGACAACTTCTATCTTGTCCCAAATCTTCTTTGCAGTATTCAAACCTTTGACTATGTTGAACATTTCATGATCAAGAGATTCCATCAAGGTTTGTCTTACAGAAGTATCATAAGCTATTTGCTCCTTGTCAGCATCCGTAAAGTCCGCTGCCTTTTTAGGCTCAGACCGAGCAGGTATAACCTCCTCTCCTTCCGTACGCTCAGGAATAGCTTTCATTGGAACAAATTTACCCTTTTCAAGGACTTCCAGATACTCAGGGTTAATAGTCTCTAAGTAGAGTCTCATTCTGAAAACCCATTCTTCATAGTGATCTTGGTTGAACATTGGGATCTTGAAAGAATTTTTAGGAGCCATTTCAAATCTTGTCACTAAAAAATTCTAAGTACCCAAGACTAGGCTATGTAGAATATCTATGTAGAACTTCTGCCAAGTCGAAATTTTTCTAAGTAGAAATTTTGCTCAAGTCGAAATTTCTCTAAGTAGAAATTGTCCAAGTCGAAATTCACCAAGTAGAAATTGTCCAAGTCGAAATTCTATGTAGAAAATCTCAAGTAGAAATTCTATGTAGAACTTTTGTCCTTAGAATAATTTTCTGCAGATTAATTTAATATTGAATAAACAATATCAGCACTTAAACACCCTTTTTGACTTTTGATTACTTTACACACCGAAAGTGACTAACCCACCTGCTAAGCACTGAGTACACTTTCTTTTGCTTTCGGCTAAGGAATAATAATCAAATCAAAAGTACCAAAAACACCTTTTTGACTATAATTTCTTTGAAAAGGAAATTGAAAAGTTGTTGGGTTATATTCTTTGACAAGAACAGATGATGAACACTCAAGAACACCAAATATCAATGAACCCAGATTAATTCACAAAAATTAATTAAAATACACCCAAGCCAAATAATCACACTTGGAGTATTTAAATAATTTTTCCCTGATGAGTTTTCACTGGAAACGAATTAAAGCATACTTTTCGAAAAAATGAAAAGTAGATCTAGAAAATGAAAACTCACGATTCTTCTACCAAACACAAGGATCTATGTTTTGTATGTTAAACATCCGCTCTGATACCAATTGTTAGGTCCAAATGTGTTGTAGAGGGGGGGTGAATACAACTTTTCGAATATGAGTAGCAATAAATAAGATGCAATAAATGAACACACAGATTCAAGGAATATATTTCTTTATATATAACTTGAAAAGGTTGCTACAACATTCATTACAAAGTATAACAGAAGTTGAGAGAGGAGTGAATGATTCTAAGCTCTGTGAATAACTCTCTCTCTTTTTCTTGTGTTTTTCTCAATATTGCTCACTAACTAAAACATTACACAAGTGCTTCTATTTATACTACATGTAATCTATGACCTGTAGTCTTCAAAGACTAAGATGTACGTGGCCCAATGATGTCCACATAAATCTTGTCTTATCTTGAAAGCTTGGAAATCTGCCAATCAGAAGATGCCATGTGTCATGTTGAAGCTGCACTCTAAGTAGAACTTCTACTTGAGAATTTCTACTTGGCCATCTCGAAATTCCTAAGTCGAACTTCTACTTAGAAATATTCTACTTGGCCATCCAGAACATTTAGTACTTAGAAAATATTCTGGTCTTCAACTTGAAACTTCAATGCACATCTTGAGCTTGTGATATCTTCATATCTTCTTTATTCTTCAGCAAGCTCTTGAACATGGATCTTTATTACTGACATAAACTTGCTATCAATGTCCTGACACTTGATGCACTGGTCTGGTTCATAAGTGACTAGTCTTGATAGTGTTTCTGCTTCTTGAATAAATTACCATATTCACTTAGTAACTTGGCTTTCCAATATTTGCTTTCCTTCTTGTTCACTTGAAATCAATTGGTCTTGTTGATACTGATAGTTATGATCTTGAATCTCGAATTCTCAAATCACTGAGGCCTGAACAACTTTGACTTGAACTTCTCTCAATGATTTCTTCTTGGCTTGATCATAGTTAACATGTTCAATTGTATCAATTACCTTGTCTTCATTTAGTGTTGATTCCTTGTGACTTCTTGTTCTTGATTGTCTTCTGGTTAAGTATCTTTTCTTTTAATTGAGTTACATCAGTTATAGTGTTACAAGTTAATACACTCTGCCTTTCAATCGGTCGCTACCGTCGAATGGTTTAACGCTGCTATCCTTATTAAAATTAGTTTTCATAATCTATCTAGTATCTATGTAAGTCCAAGAGTACTCATAAATCAAAGTTTGATGGTAAAACTTTCTAAGGCATATAACAACTTTAATAGTAAGCAAGGCTGCAATAAATGCGTGTTAAGTTACTTAAACGTGTATATTTAGAATTACTTAATTATTGTGTACTTTTGAAATGCTAAAAAGTTTTGCATCATTACCAAAGTCACCACAAGCAATAATGTTTCTAGAAAGTCTTCCTAGAACCCTTTGGCACTAAATCCAAATTTAGACCTCTACTGTATTTATTTTCACATCTACCTACATAAAGCACATATGAAATATATGAGGAGTTTTCTACTTAACAACACTTATAGTAGGTGAAATTCTATAGAATTGAGTGAAGTAAACGAAAAAGAGCAATATCAAAATCACAGAGAAACGACACTAAACAAACAAAATATTGATAAATTACAGTTTATCCAACCTTACTATAAGCTTTATAAATATTTTGGAAACAATGTAAAACATATTAGTTATCATAAGTTTAAATATTAATTATCAAAAGTTTAAACAATTAAAAGAAATTACAGACTCTCTATGACCTTATATCAAACACACCGTATGCAATGCTCAAAACTGTGTTATTAACTTCAAATCTTAAATATTTTCATAGATATCACCATATCCTTTTGAAATCATGTTAGTAAACATTTCAATAAAAACTAATTAACATTCACCATTCAAGTTGTCCACAAAATTGGAAAGATAATACCTAAGAAAGTTACAAAAGTAATTGAAAATACTCTTCAACCTTTGGTCAAAAACACAGTCTTCACATACGAAATCATTGAACCAACAATTCATGATTTTTAAAAAATGAAGAACGAAGACTGCACAATTTAGACGGTAAACAGTAGTTACATGATTTAGTATTATCAACTTCAATTCTCAAATTTCTTCGTATCATCATCACATAAATCTGAAACAATACACGAATCAACACATGAAAATCATGCATAATGTTCTAAACATGAGATCACAAGCTCACAATAAAACATCACCCAGTTGAGGGAGACTCACAAGCTCACAATAACAATACATGGCTGTCAAAGAATCACCACCACTAACAAACATTCATATTGAAACTATACAAATTCTTTGAGGCATATTAACAAACATTTGTGATACATGTATTAAAACAAAAAAAAATCATTATAACTCTAATAAAAAATAATCGAGAGTTGAATATAAGAAATTATAGAAACGACCACTTGATGTATAAAGTACGCACCTTATTTAGTTTATAATTTGAGAGTGTAGGAAAGCATCCAAAAATTTCTTTATTCAATAAAATAACAGTGTTCTACGATCAGAAACATCTGCAAGAAGAAGCGCGCATTAGTATAAGACAAAAAGATGATGAGTAAATTAAAGATTCAAAACTTTCAAATTAAAATTCAACAATTGAAATAGATAGAGGGTTTTTTATTAATATGTCCCAATTCAAAAACTGATTAATATATCCCATTTATAATTGCATTTATAAATATGTTCCATTTTAAAAAAAAATAGAATTTTAAATTAACCATGGTTAATTTTATTACTTCATCTTTTTAAATGACAAATATAACCTTTTCTACAAATCTTGATTTTTCACACATTCTTGAATAATTATAATTAATTTCAAAAGTGCTGTAACAACTATCATTCTAAAAATGTTTAAACTACCTTTAGCATGTTTAAGGATACAAATGATATTACAGTATCTGGTGTCCCAGACCCATATCATGCAATCCTCTGACCCAGAAACCAAAAGATACCCATTGAAAGCAAAAGTCAAGCAAGTAACAGCCTTGCTGTTTCACAAAAAAGATGAACAATAATTAAGAGATGTTGAGTTTTCGATTATGATAATATCTATACAATATATAAGCACAAAGTTAGCCTAGTGACAAAAATAAATAGATACTTCATCAAATTTTATGTACTATATTTTTACAGAATAAGTAGTACAGTTCTCAGTAAAAACCATTCGCCAAGCATAATATGATGTCAGTCTACTTATGGCGGTCCTGGTTTGTAAGAAGAATATAGGCGACCTGCATATGAAAGAGTATGAAACACTACAACATCTAGGTTCGTAACATAACTTACAAACCTGTGATCAAATAATGTGATCAGATAAAGTACAAAGCAAATGTTTGTTGTAGTTGTAATGCCTTACATATACCTTCAATTCTCTTCCCCAAAACTAACGTTTCTGTTAAGAATACTAAGTTTGGCCGTATTTGTTCACGATTTCTTTAAGAAATCTAATTGCTCGCGGTTTGGCCAAATCACGACAGTTCCAAGCTAAAAGACTCATAATACTCTGTGGGCCCAGAACCCACCCAATTCAAGTTTTTTGAGACGTTATTTTCTATTGTGTTGTCCACATTTTGTCCATCTGTAATCATATTTTCTGGCCCATGATTATCTCCCTCCTGACTTATCTCAACCCGTTTCCTTTTTGTATTCAATATAAAATTTCTATCTTCTCTAAAATTTAAAACTTTTTGAAATTCCTCACTTAACTCCTGATTTTGTGTTGTAACAATCACAACTCCATGATATCCACTTTTCTCGCGTATTATCCCATCGCTCTCCGCAAATCTCTCCTATTCCTTCCCCCCCTTTGAGTTCGACTGACTTCCGGTAGCCCCACCATATTCCGACCATCTTCCACTCCCATCCGCATTCCTCAACCAACGAGCACCTAAACCATTCTTATTACTACGATTTTTTTCTCTTAACCATATTCCATAAGCTTTTTCTATCTCCTTATTTGGATTATCATACACTATACTGCAATCTCTTTCTGTATGGCCTATAATGCCATATATATGCAAAGCAGAAAGTACCCATTCTTTCATACTTAAAGTTAAACCAACTCCACGCCCCACCTTCTCTTTTAATTTTCATACGTCTTCTTAATAGCTTCTGAATGTCAAGTATAACTCTAATTCTGACATAAGATTTTTACATACTGTCAAAATTTGTAGGGTCTGACTTCACATACTTCCCAATGTACATGCCCACACTCTTCATTATGTTTTCTGAAATAAATCCTTTAGGGACATCATGTATTTGAACTCATATCTCTACTTCATTCAACTCAATCAATTTTGGATCCTCCGTTCCATTCACTTGTTTGTATACCAACCTGTTTTGCTCAAAGTACCAAGGGCCGCCTTCAATTACTTTCCTTAGATCCATAATGTGGTAAAATAAAAATGAATATTTGTACCTTCCTATATCATGAATTTCCGACCATACCCTCTTTTGATCTCCATAATGACACCATGACATTTTGCATTGCTTGGAAATTGATGTTTTTGTCCTTAAGAAACCTTCCAACAAGCACAAATGTAATTTTCTTCTCATGCACCTCCTCAATACCCACCACAACCCCTCCTTCATCCTCATCCTCCATCGATAAATTTGCGTATAATGTCTCCAGACTCGTTTTGTTATGTTGACTCATTATGAATGATACCTTGAAAATGATTAGACAATGCTTAAAAAAAGGTTGACACCACAAAGTGATGAGAAAATGATTAGAAATGATTGAGAAAGATATTTGAATGAAAAGAAATCAGTCATTTATACTCTTTATTAATGTGCAAAATCATGTTTAAATGGCGCGCAATAATACCAAAGTACCAAATTTGGTTATCATTTAACTCGCAATTCGATTCCTTTTAACTACATAATTATACAAGATTTATTAATTGTTTAATTTAATTCTTTTAATTTCACACCGTGTTCGATTCAATATAAATACATAATTAAATAATGTTTATTTTTTATAGACTTTTATTCTCTACAAGTATATATTTAAATAATAATAATTAATCATATTTATTTATTTATTTTAATTTTTTTTTATTTCACCCCGTATTCGATTCCCTATAATTACATAATTTAATAATGTTTATTTATTGTATACTTTTTTATTCAATGCTCTATAAATACATCTTTACATAATAATTACTAAATATATTTATTATTAACAATTTATTCATATTAATATTTTAATTTCTATTCGTGCTCAATTCGTGTCTGTGCTTGGTACTGGTTACCGGCTAGCCAAGTTATAAACTTGCCATTTTGACAAGACAGACTCTGACTAACCAGAGAGAAAAACTTGGACACAAAATCAATTTCATCTAAATCTCACTTATTAGAGCATCTCTAATGGGGTTGGTTAAAGTGATTGGATAAAATGATAGAAAATAGGGAAAATAAATTAATACGTCACTAAACTTTTACGTTTTTATGGTTCAGGTCCCTAAACAAAAGATTCCGCAGTACAGGTAATTAAACTTTTGAATTTTTCCCCATCAAGTCCTTCCGTCAATTAGATTCTGACGGACGTCAGAATCCAGCTGAGGTGGCACACGTTTTTGACACGTCAGCTGCTGATTTGTATTCACTAATTTGAAAAAAAAAACAGAATTATTGTAGTCACAAGCATCTCACGTGATTTTACACACACATACCTGTATATATATTTTGTATTAGGGTTCTTAAAACAAATTGGGGGAATCGATTCTACTTCAATTATGATGAAATCAACTGAAAGCAGCACTACAATGAGCTCAAGGGTGGCTTCGAAAGCACCAATTATTTGCAAATGCGGCTTTGAATGTCCAATTTGGACATCTCGAAAACCAAGTAGTAAAGGGAGAAGATTCTTTGGATGTCCGTTATACAAGGATAAAGACAAGTATTGCGGATTCTTTCAATGGTGTAGTGAAGATATTACAGTCAAGGGAACGAACTCATCTGATTTGGATGTGCGAAGCGAAAACTTGTTAAGTATGAAGGTTGCTATGTTGGAAGCTAAAATTGGTGAAATGGAAGCTGTGAAGAAAATGGAGTTTGGAGAAATGAATCTGCAGTTGAAGATGAGAAACAAACACATTGAGCACCTTGAATTTCAATTGGCATTGTGCAAATTTGTTCTCTTTGTACTTTTATGTTGCTTTGTTTTAACTTTTTTGTTATGAAATTTGTAATGGAATTATCACTTTAATGCAATGGAATTATGGTTACTTGATAATCTTTGATTATGGTTTTGAATGCAAGTCCAAAACAGAGAAAATAGTAGTTTAGAACACTGAATTTTGCATTACGTAATGAAGATAGATAATTCAGTGAATCCAAAAGTACATCAAAAGTAGTTCAAAAGTACTTAAATTACACAAGTCTGGATTCAAAAGTAGCTCAAAAGTACTTAAATTACATAAGTCTGGATTCAGAAGTAGCTCAAAAGTAGTTGATAAATAGACTGAGTAGTGGTTTGGCTATGGTTGACTTGCACCATAATCTCAGCACCATAATCGTACAACCTTTTATATTGCTTAGCTATCTCCCCTTCTACCTCAGACAATGCCTTCTTTTTGGCCAACCAACACATGTTTTTTGAGGTGACCAGACCATGCAACTCATGCACATGTTGCTGAATTTCCCTTAATTTCCACTTTGGATTACCTCTAACCTTACTACCAATTTGCCTAACCAACCAGTCCGATGTAACCAGTTTATGCTTGTACACAAGTATGCAGCTATGCGGTTTGTTGTACGTTTTCACTTGAAATGCACCTGTTTCATCCACTTTACTAGCAAACAAATACCAGGGGCAATTTTCCCTACACTTTGCCTGTAACCTTTTCGTATCATTCTTTTTAAACCATATTTCCCTCCTCTGTTCCACACTGTAATCTATGATTGCATTCCTTAATGTCTTCACATCTGTGAACATCAAACCAATTTCAAACTCTATATTCTTCATGGGAGTTCTAGGATTAAATGTGGGGTACACTTTCTTATTTTTTCTAACTGACTCAGCTTCATCATCACTGCAATCAGTTATTTGTTCCCCCATAACCTTGAATGAGTCAGAATCATACTCACTCTCCCACCCTTTCCCATCTTCTTCCACAGCTGTTTTCTTCTTAGATTTTCCTTGGTTTTCAGTTGGGTCACTAGCTTTTCTATCATCCTCATTAGCAGTGCTTTGAGTAGGGTTGGTTTTGTTTTCATATACTCTTTTCTTTTTCTTCATAACTTCATCCCACTCCTCATCACAGTCACTAAGATTACAGTTGTAATCTTCATCCTCACTATCATCACCACTATCTTCCTCACTACCATCTTCTTTCCCACTGTCAATTCCACTTTCTTCCTCACTATCTTCACCACTTTCTTCCTCACTACCAATTTCTTTCTCACTCTCATCACTCTTTTTTCCTTCCTCAATTTCACAAGCATGGTCAACATACACATCTATCCTATCAGTCTTAAGTGCATTTCTAATCATTTGTTCTAAACTATCATCATTCCACAGTAGTCTACAGTTAGAATCATCAAATAAAGACCCAGACTTGTGCCAGTACAACTTAAACTCATTGTAACCTAGATCTTTTTGAATAAATTTCTGAAACATAGGAATAGATAAAACATCCATCCTCTGATTATAAACATACTCGACTTTACCTCCTTCGTAGTATTTGACACCATGTTTGTCTACGAACTCGCCCCCGTGATGAAAGTGTACAGTAATCTTCGATTCCATCTCTGAAATTTCGTAAGAATACAACGATGTTAGCACGCAATATAATAAAACGATGTTAATCAATGATTAGAACCTACGAAAATTGAAGAACATACCTTATACACTGCGTTTATGACATTCCCCGATTTAATTAAGAACCCTAATTAGCTTCTGTAACCCTAAACCCCTTTCTTCTGTATCGTCGATTAAGTATATATGTCATATTATATCTATTACATACTTATAAACAAGTCACGTGAGATGCTTGTGACTACAATAATTCTGTTTTTTTTTTTTTCAAATTAGTGAATACAAATCAGCAGCTGACGTGTCAAAAACGTGTGCCACCTCAGCTGGATTCTGACGTCCGTCAGAATCTAATTGACGGAAGGACTTGATGGGGAAAATTCAAAAGTTTAATTACCTATACTGCGGAATCTTTTGTTTAGGGACCTGAACCATAAAAACGTAAAAGTTTAGTGACGTATTAATTTATTTTCCCTAGAAAATATTGATTATGTAAAATTTACTGAACCTGTAAGGCGTTGTGCTTCGATGGTATTGGCTATATTGATTGGCTATATTTTAAAAAAGGTATGTTATTATTATTTTAAGTTATTATAAATAGAATATATCATTTGAATATGGTAAGAGATGATGTGAAATCTTCTTACAGGTCTCTAGAGGTTCGACAAATATAGCCAACATGGCAAAAAATATAGACAATGGCTAAAAATATAGACAAGAAAAATAATCCATTGGAGTTGATTTTTTTTTACATAATCTCTATAATTTTTATTTATAGTATGTTTTAATTATTTTTAGCTAAGGGTTCAACATGATTGGAGATGCTCTTAACCTTGTTATAATTAATTTCCGCATTCCTCGCTGTTAACCATTGTACTACCCTTAAAAGGCACGTAACGACGTAACGTACATTCTGTTTCACTAATTTATTTTGAGCAATGCAACAACCACCAAATTGGGTATCAAATTTTGACACCAAATGATGTGTCATTAATTAGTTGACATTTTGTTATATTTTAATTGGATGGCCCTGGCGGGCCCATTATTGTTATAACCAATCAAATTAATGTCATGTCATTTGGTGTCAAAATTTGGGAACTAATTTGGTGGCTGTAGCATTTTTCATTTATTTTTCTTCAAAGTAGGGATGGGAACGGGTCGGGTTCGGCTCGGGTTTTGCAAAATCCAAATCCAAATCAAAATATTTTCGGGTTTCGGGTTTCGGATCGTATCGGGTTTCGGATCCAAAACTCAATATTCAAATCCAAATCCGTCGGGTTTCGGATCGGATCGGGTTTTTTTCGGGTATTCAAAATTAAAAATAGTGTAAATAAGTTGCTTAACAAAAAATTAAAAAAAATTGTGTAAGTAAGTTAAAAAATACCGCTACATCCATGACAATTTATTTTCTCGATTTTTCCATATCTTATGTATCAAAGATATGTGTATGTATAATATGTATTTATAATATACATTTATATAATATATATATATATATATATAAAATAGTGTATGTATAATATGTATTTATAATATACATTTATATATCTATAACCTTTATTAATAAGCGAAACACCTTTTAAGGGTATCATTTTTTGGTTCGCAATATATTTTGGTTTCATCTTTTTGGTTCGCACTATATTTTGGTTTCACCCCTACAATCTTATTTCTACTATAATTCTGTTTCTATGTTGTTTTTTTAATAAAATAAAAATCCTATTATAATTATAATTCTTTTATTACAACTTTAAATAAAAAATTAATTTCACCCCTAGAATCATATTTCCCTTATATTCTATGTTATTTTTTTAAAGAAAATAATAAAATTGAAATCCTATTATTATTATAATACAATTTTTTTTATCATAATTTAGAATAAAAAAATAATACGATCAATTCTCCGAAAGATTTTTCAAGGAGAACAACTAGAACATGTTTATATACAATACTCTTGAACAATTTTTCCCTGCGATTATATGTTATTTTTAAAAAAAAACATAATAAAATTGAAATCTTATTATTATTATAATTCTTATATTGTATTAGCAATTTTTTTATTATAAGTTTAGATAAAAAAAAGATTACGATCAATTATCTTAAATATTTTTCAATGAAAACAACAGAAACGTGTTTCCATGCACTTCTATTAAACAATCTAAGTTTATAGTTTGTTAATCGTAATTTTTTTATTATAACTTTAGAATAAAAAAAGATTACGATCAATTATCTTAAATATTTTTCAATTAAAACAACTGAAACGTGTTTTTATGCACTTCTATTAAACAATCTAAGTTTATAGTCTGTTAATCGTATAAATTTTTTATGCAAATAACATAGTTCTTTTTATAATTTTATAATATTTTTATAAATATTTAACTAAATCAAAAATTAGTAATTAATTAATATAAATCCCCGAGCCCGTGCTTCGCACGGGTTATCATCTAGTAATATATAATATATAAAATATAATAAATAAAAGTCGGGTATTTTTCGGGTTTCGGGTTTTGATCGGATTTCGGGTTTCGGATCGGTTTTCATGAAATCCATATCCATATCCAAAATCTTTCGGATTTAAAATTTAAATCCATATCCAAATCCAAAATATCGGGTTCGGATCGGATAAAAAATCGGATTTCGAATCGGGTATCCGTCGGATCGGATTTTTTTCCCCATCCCTACTTCAAAGATATTGTTGGAGAACATATGGTGTTCACTGACTATAATGTTACGCACATTTAAATGTATTATTTGGTTGATGCAGCTTCTTTCTTTTCTTCATCCAGCAAGTATCACCTGCTGTGTCCAAATATTCACCAGCAGAGATCGTAAAGATAAAATAGAACTTGTATGTATAACTCAAAAATGAAAACGCCAAGAAAAATCTTGAATCTTGTCACATTATCCTACTCCTATAGCTATAGGAGAAACACCAAATTTAGCTCTACAAGAGTAAAATTTACAAGGAGAATGTACGAATGATCATCGGTCCATGTCCTTGTTCATCTGCTCCCTTGTGCAGCAAACTAGCTTCCGTTAATTCTTCCAAGTTTCGACAACTATTTCTTATATTTTGTCACTTGATGACACTCTTCGGAGGTTTAATCAAGCCAAAATAAGTCGAATAATGTCTTCGAGTCTCGGTTTCGTCATGATATCACTTCCACTATCTAAAATTCTGCAAACCAATAATCCTGAGGCAGCCGTTATCAATGCCCCTTCTGAGCATGTAAAGACATAAGACTGTTGGATTGTTCAAAAGTTACGTTTACCCCCTCTCAAGTTCTGTGTTCTCAAGTAATCTCATCACAAACCAAGAATGATGTAGTAAACAAGGGTGATAGGTAACGCTATTAACATTCCGAAGATCACCCTGAAACATTAAAAATTGAAATCTGAGTTGGATATAAAGTAATAGTAGTATTCATATATCATAACACGTAAATGTGATATGCATGTTAAGCTTTAATTCTTTCCCATGCCTTAATATTTTAGACGTGTCGTATGATAACTTTAAATGGTACGAGAGCTCTATTGACCAAGCAATATCAAGACACGTAGAATTGATATACACATACTATCACGAGAGATGAGATTTAATAAAAAAAAATATATAGTGACCACAAAAATATTTAGTTTAATACTCCCTCCGTCTCATAATATGTTTCTTGTTTCTTCGGGACACGTTTGCTAACGCACACTTTTAATCATTAATATCTTCAATTTTGTATTAGTATTAAATATAAAAATTTCATTCTATTAAAGTACTCATAAATACGAATCCAACAAGATCACTCATGACGGTGTTTGGGGAAACTTATTTCCAAAATAAGTCAACTTATTTTAAGACAAAGTTAGAGATTCCTAACTTTCCAACTTATTTTTCAACTTATTTTTGCAACTTATTGAATTTCTAATATACATTAAATACTTGTACAAAAAAAGATTATCAAAATATAGAATTTTTATCCGAAAATAAGTCAATAAGTCCATAAAAAAAGGAGAGCCAAACACCCCCTATATTTTGTCTTATAGATTATATGTAAATTAATAGTCTATATTTTGTCTTATAGATTATATGTAAATTAATAGTCAACCACTTATAATGAATAGTGTAAAAAGTCAAAATAGGAGACATATATTGAGACGGAGGGAGTACTGATAATTAAGAATTCACTTACGCAGTGCTAAGTATGGCTGGATAAACATTGTATTCTTTTGCAAACACGAATGGAACAATCCCTTGTGGAAGTGCAGCCTGTCAAATTTAAAGACATTTCATAAGATTACATAAACATGTCACCTAACTTTACACTATTTGTGTTCGCTAGCATGTTCATATAAAGTGTAACACATGACCCCCATCACTCTGTTACACATTATGAAAAGCCTCATTCTCTTCATTTTTCTATTTGATTGACAACTTTAAGCTGTTTCATTACCTGCACAATTGCAACGTGGAGTAGGGTACCCCGAAGGCCGACGGCTATAGAAGCCGCGGCCATCACAGCCGGACCGGTCAGAAACCTTACCGCCATTGCATAAGTGGCGACTTTGTTGCCACAGGCAATTAGCTTGGGTTGCAGAGCCATAAACAACCCTGTTGAAAGAGATAGGAAGACAAAAATCATGAGACACATACAGTTGTAAATGTGAATACGAGCTTTGTGCTTTCGGCTAAGAATGAATCATGTATCCAACAATGTGATGCCCACTTATCACTACTGCATGAACCCTGGTCCCTCATGTCGGATCAAGATTTACATTTTACAGATGTTGATGTATGGAAAGTTCAATGAAGAAAACATTCACAGTTAATAGTCAATCGCTTATAATAAACAGTACCAAAAGTCAAAACAAGCAAATCATTTTGTAACGGAGGGAGTAATTACTAATTACTCACCTAAGCTAAACATAGCCATTCCAAGACCAGCATCAGATAGTATATGAATGGACTTATCAACTATTTTTGGCATTGCAATATCCCACCTACATATAAATTTGAAAAGAACGTTACGAATATATACAGGAATCATAAATAAAAAACTACAGAACTCTTGATCTAGTTCGATAACATTATCTAACATGATATCTATTGAATTTGTAACGTTCTTACTTGTAGGAGACCAAAGCCCAAATGAGACCAATGAGGCTGGAGTAAGTGTTAGGGTTCCTAATAAGCTTACGCCACACCATAATCAATATCAAACGGGTCATAACACTTGTCGGAGGCATTAATTTTCCGGTGCCAATATCGTGGTCTGCAGGCTGGTGCGCAGAACTAGAACTTGACCCCAATTTAGACACTCCCATGTGCATCTCTTTTTTTCTTTCTTCATCTTCATCTTTATTACCACCACTAAAGCTCAGATTATCGCTAACAAACTCCTCAGTTCCTAGGGCAGCTTCAAATTATAATCAAGTAAAGCTAATCAGAAACTAATACAATTTTTTCAAAAAATACGAATAAATTCTTTTCACCAAGGGGACTAACAATAATACAAATGTTGTACCTTTGGTCTCCACATTTTGTGGGTGATCAGCAGCAACCACCTTAATTTCCTTGACATCCTTATCTGACCGTCCAGACTGTTCAGCAGCCCCGTCAGTGCCTCCAAACACGTGGAGAGCACCGCCTTCAGAAACAGGCGATGCACTTGAGCTCCACACAAACATATGTAATTCCTTAGCATCATTGCTCCCTTTATTTTGTGTCACATTTTGTTGTGGTGCATGTGGCTGCGGCTGTGGCATTGTTTGAGGTTTTGCAAATTTGTTATTACCAGTTGATGCGATTTCAGGATTAGGCGTCGGGTAAGTAGGCGCTGGCTGTGCTGGATAGAAGCCGAACCTGGGAGAAGTTATTGGTAGAGCAGGAGCACAATTCTCATCAAAATTCGATGGTCTCGGAGTTGGACCTCTTGAAGATTGGACCGAATACATCTCAGCTGGTCCAAAATTCGAAAGCCTACCACCGGGAAACCCCATCATTGAGTAGAAGTCATTGTGGTTAAAATTTGAACCTCTAGGAGTTGAACTCAAACTATAAATTTCAGCTCCTGTAAGATTAGAAGGCCGTGGTGTCATACCCGAGACCGAACCCAATCCTAAACATCTTCTAGAAGCATTTGATTTCCTGACTGTCACATGAAGCTTCCCATCAGTTCCAATTTCCGCATCAGTCTCCAAGAAATCCTGACCGTCCAATGACACAACATCGGATTCGACCTTAAAGGATACAATGGAAGCACCAGTTTCCGGAAACTGTTCCATTATCAGAATCTTAGCGCCTCGATATTCAAACAAAAAGAGTAGTAATGTGTACCAAATGATGCATTGCAACACTACAACTTGTACCATTAGACTACCTGAATAGTCCCCGTACATGGCAATCAAGAGAGGAATGCCCATGACAAGTGTATTAGGAAGTGTCGAAAGAGAAAAAATTGTAATCATCCATTCAAGATTACCATTTTTACCGAACTTAGCCCATAGGCCAAGGACAACAAGCATTATAATTTTTTGTAACGTATCCGCAGCTATAAAACGGAAGTTCATTTCATAAGGATTATTGTTAGAGATGAAATGGAAGGACAGAAGAGGGACAGCAAAAATCGCGACAAATCGATTAATGCCAGAGCATTGGTCCGGTGAGAAAATTTTCCACCACCGGACCGAGCCATAGGCCAGAATCATGGCCACATAAAGCGGAAACACCGCGGTTAAGACCGTGTAAAGATCGTGCCAAGAAATCATGGTTACAAAATATAAAAGCTACCAATGTCTCGAAATTTATATGTGTTTAAATGAAAATGTTTGCATAAGCATACTTAAACTAGTGAGTAGTGACTGCTGCAAGAAGTACTGTTGTTGTGCAGTTGCTAAGATTCTGTACATGAATATTTAGATGAACGAGGCCTAGGCAGAGTGAGTGTGTGTTATTCTTTTGTAGTGGTGTAGACTAATAAAAAGAATGTAGGCAAATGAAGAATTTATATAGGGGGATGAAAGCAGTAATGGAATGAATGATTCCACTTCTAGATTAAAGAAAGCTATTTAAAATGTAGTTCTTGAGGCTTATGGCTTGATGTTTAAGATAACAAAAAAGTCAAATTTGGCCAAACAAAGCTGAAAGGTCTTCAAACATTCCCAAAAGTTATACAGTAATCTGTTTCACTCCTAGTGATGCTGTAAATTTTGACCATACAGCTGGTAATTTCGGACTCGTTTTTTTGTAACTAGTAAATATAATACTGGTATAATCCTATCATACAACTTTTAAATATTTTTTGTAAATATTAAATATATCCAATAAATTTACTGGTATATATTATTAAATATATCCAATAAATTTAAATACTTTAAATATTTTTTGTAAATTTTTGTATTAGTGAGAATTGAATTTGAAAATTTTTAGGGATATTCTTTTGGTACACTCGTTGAATTGGTTTTTGCCAATGGTACCATCACATTTTTGGTTTCTATTAGACCTGGCAAAATGGGTCTGGATCCGAAAAACCGAACCGAAATATGTGGAACCGAATCCGAAATTGGATCCGAAATAGATTATCCGAAATTGTATCCGAAACCGAAACAATCCGAATCCGAACCGAAACCGGTTCAATTTAATCAAATCCGATAACGATCCGAAAAGAGATTTGACCCGATCCGAAAATTAACCGAACCGGAAATTTAACCAAAAATTATCCGAAATACTGTATCCAATGATGACCATGTATCCGATTATAATCAGAACCGATCAAATTCGAATAAAAATTTAACCGAACCGAATATGACTTGAACCGATGTAAATCCGAAACTAAAAATAACTGAATCGAAAAATATCCGATAAAATAATTTTATATAGATTAATATTTTCTTGACCTTTATTTGTTTAGTTTTGTCAATTTTTATATTTTCTGATTTGCTATATATTTATTATTGTCATTGAATATTGCTTACGATATTTTGTGTATAATAATATTTTAATTCAATTTGCAAATATAAATTAATAAATTCTGCACATAATTAGCAATAAATAAATAAATAAATTCTGCATATTCTAGGCAGAAATTAAAGTGCATTCACTTATATAGCGCTTATTGAAGCGCTGTCTAAGTGAGTGCATTCACTTCCATAGCGCTTATGGAAGCGTTATATAAGTGATGTTTCTAATTTTACCATATTCGGTCTTATTTAATAAATTTTGACACATGTATTTTTTAAAAAATATTTTTTATTTTTTGAAAATTTGGAAATATCATTAAATTAGATATATCTTGACATCCGTACGGTTGGATCGTCGAGAAATAATGTTTAAAAAATAGAATCAACAATCCGTAACAAAGCACTAGCTACGAGTACTAGTCAATTCGGTAGTTGACTACTAAGATCTCCAACCAAATTAATTTTTAATTTTTTGAAAATTTGGGAATGTCACTAGATTAGATATATCTTGAGATTCGTACGGTTGGATCGTCGAGAAATAATATTTAAAAAATAGAATCAACAATCCGTGACAAAACACTAGTTACGAGTACTTGTCAATTCGGCAGTTGACTACTAAGATCTCCAACCAAATTAATTTCTTATTTTTTAAAAATTTGGAAATATCACTAGATTAGATATATCTTGATTCTTGAGATCCGTACGGTTGGATCGTCGAGAAATAATTTTTAAAAAATAGAATCAACAATCCGTGATAAAGCACTAGTTACGAGTACTAGTCATTTCGATAGTTGACTACTAAAATCTCCAACCAAATTAATTTTTTATTTTTTAAAAATTTGGGAATATCACTAAATTAGATATATCTTGAGATCCGTACGGTTGGATCGTCGAGAAATAATTTTTAAAAATTAGAATCAACAATCCGTGACAAAGCACTAGGTACGAGTACTAGTCAATTCGGTAGTTGATTATTAAGATCTCTAAACAAATTAATTTTTAATTTTTTGAAAATTTGGGAATATCACTAAATTAGATATATCTTGAGATCCGTACGGTTGGATCGTCGAGATATATTGTTTTAAAAATAGAATCAACAATCCTTGACAAAGCACTAGTTACGAGTACTAGTCAATTCGGTAGTTGACTACTAAGATCTCCAACCAAATTAATTTTGTATTTTTTGAAAATTTGAGAATATCACTAAATTAGATATATCTTGAGATCCGTACGGTTGGATCGTCGAGATATATATTTTTTAAAATAGAATCAACAATATGTGACAAAGAACTGGTTACGAGTACTAGTCAATTCGGTAGTTGACTACTAAGGTCTCCAACCAAATTAATTTTTTATTTTTTGAAAATTTGGGAATATCACTAGATTAGATATATCCTGAGATCCGTACGGTTGGATCGTCGAGAAATAATTTTTAAAAAATAGAATCAACAATCCGTGACAAAGCACTAGTTACGAGTACTAGTCAATTCGATAGTTGACTAGTAAAATCTCCAACCAAATTAATTTTTTATTTTTTAAAAATTTGGAAATATAACTATATTAGATATATCTTGAGATCCGTACGGTTGGATCGTCGAGAAATAATTTTTAAAAATTAGAATCAACAATCCGTGGCAAAGCACTAGCTACGAGTACTAGTCAATTCGGTAGTTGATTATTAAGATCTTCAAACAAATTAATTTTTTATTTTTTTAAAATTTGGGAATATCACTAAATTAGATGTATCTTGATATCCGTACGGTTGGATCGTCGAGATATATTTTTTTAAAAATAGAATCAACAATCTGTGACAAAGAACTACTAAGATTTTCAAACAAATTAATTTTTATTTTTTGAAAATTTGGGAATATCACTAAATTAGATGTATCTTGAGATTCGTACGGTTGGATCGTCGAGAAATAATTTTTAAAAAATAGAATCGACAATCCGTGACAAAGAACTACTAAGATCTCCAAACAAATTTATTTTTTATTTTTTGAATTTGGGAATATCACTAAATTAGATGTATCTTGAGATCCGTACGGTTGGATCGTCGAGATATATTTTTTTAAAATAGAATCAACAATCCGTGACAAAGAACTAATAAGATCTCCAAACAAATTAATTTTTTATTTTTTGAAAATTTGGGAATATCACTAAATTATATGTATCTTGAGATCCGTACGGTTGGATCATCGAGATATATTTTTTAAAAATAGAATCAACAATCCGTGATAAAGAACTACTAAGATCTCCAAACAAATTAATTTTTTATTTTTTGAAAATTTGGGAATATCACTAAATTAGATGTATCTTGAGATCCGTACGGTTGGATCGTCGAGAAATAATTTTTAAAAAATAGAATCAACAATCCGTGACAAAACACTAGTTACGAGTACTACTCAATTCAGTAGTTGACTACTAAGATTTCCAACCAAATTTATTTATTTATTTTTTGGAAATTTGCGAATATCACTAAATTAGATATATTTTGACATCCGACAGTTGGATCGTCGAGAAATATTTTTTTTAAAACAAAACAAAAAGCCGTAACAAAGCACTAGTCACTAGTACTAGTCAATTTAGTTGTTCATTACTAAGATCTCAAGCCAAAATAATTTTTTGGTTTTTGGAAAATTTGGGTACATAAAAAAATTAGATATATCTCGACAATCCGATCCGAACCGAATATTCCTACATCCAAACAAAATCCGATCCGAACAGTAAAAATCCGAAAGAGAACCGAACCCAATTTGATCCGATCTTAATCTAAAATTTATCCGATTTTAATCCAAATTTTACCCGAACCGAATCAGATCCGATCCGAACCGAACAGGGTCTAAATAGTACCTTAACCGAAAGTGGATCCGAACCGAATCAGATCCGATCCGAACCGAACATGGTCTAAATAATAGCTTAACCGAAAGTGGATCCGATCCGAAGCAGATCCGATCCGAAACCGATCCGTTTACCCGATTTGCCAGGTCTAGTTTCTATACACGGTACACCTGACATATTGTTTCTCTCTTAGTCATGCCCTTTTGTTAGACAACTTTTAATATTTCAGATGCACCACGTATAGAAGCAAAAAATGTGATGTTACCATTGTCAAAATCCAATTCCACGAGTGTACCAAAGAAAATATCCCTATTATTTTTAATATTCATTAACAGCGGTGTTTTACGTTTTTTTAACGTTTTACTTTTTTAAGGATATGACTAAGAGATAAACAATATTTCAGGTGTACCACGTATAGAAGCCAAAAATGTGATGGTACCATTGGCAAAAGCAAATTACACGGTGTACCAAAAAGAATATCTCAATTTTTATACTCCCTCTGTCTCTAAATAAGTTGCATGTTTTGACTGGACACGTTTGCCAGCGAACACTTTTGATCGTTAATATATTGAATTTCGCATTAGTATTAAATATAAAAACTTCACTGTATTAAAGTACTCATAAATACGAATCCAACAAGATCACTCATGACTATATTTAGTTTTATAGATTAGAAGTAAATTAGTAATTTGTCTTATGTTATGAATAATCCCGACATTTCAAACGAGCAACTTAATAAGAGACGGAGGGAGTAACTTTTGAAAGAGTCCAGATTGGAACACCCCAGATTACTGACCAAATCCTCACTATTTCGAATAACAAGTCATGAATTTCGAATCTCAATCTTTTTTCCGGTAAGTATTTCAAATTTCGATCCTCACTATTTCTTTCATACAGTAACATTTAAACAGTTGAAATGTGTCAACAATCAAAACAGAAAAGTTGGACACAGGTATCTGGATTCTTTTTACTGAAGAAGTCGGAAGCTGGAACATATGAATGCCGGAGAAGGGACCAGTTAATTGGCAACAACTAAAATTCAGGCACAAAACGTCCATATGGTTAGGTTTACATCTAGATAATATATGCGTTGCTTCATACATGGCAAATCAAAATCGCACATGCAATTGTCTCCAATAATTGTTGACGGATTACTTTCTTTAAATTTATAACAAATTTAGCTACATTTTTCTAAGTCAAAGCAAGAGTCAATTTTGATGAAATTCTCTCTTGTTTTAGGAATCATATTTAAATATACTCATTCAAAACTCCAAGAACTGATTATTCAAAATTAGTCGGAACCTGAGTTTTAAAGTACGAGTTTTAGAGTAGTCAAAACTATAATTTCGATAAGTTCATCCATAATTCCGCACCTATATATGCGGAATTTCGAGATAACAGTTAATTAAAATCCAATTACTCTAAATCGATTAAATTTCGATTACTTTCTCGAGAATCATTTACTCTCCGTAAATATATTTACTGATCTACTCTAAACCGATTAATTTTGATTACTTTAATTAAGAACCATTTCTTTACGGAGAGTAAATGGTTTTAAAGTGTGCGTGGTTTAGAGTGTTTGTTCCATTCGTGGGGATGTTGATATTTGTATAAATGTGTGTGCTCGTTAGTTCAGGGACCATGCCTGGCTGTTACCACATTGTAAAAGCAAGCTATTATAGATAGATAAAAGATAGAAAGATGAAGTTGAATGGCTAAAAGCTAAAATGAAGAAGATGGAAGTAGGAATGTTGTTTGATCTCTATCAATTTTGAGACTTGACTCCTGCACATGCCTTCATGTTATTTTGTGTATCTTTGTTGTTTGTTTCATTCCTTCTTATTTTCTGTGGCTCTCTCCTCTTTGTTGGATCATCCATATCCTCTTCTTTCAATTTATTTGTTGTCCTCCAAAGAATTATTTATATCGTAATAATAAAGTAATTATTAAAAGGGTTCTATTTTACCAATTTACTCGTAATTTTTTCTCGTTTCTTAACTTTACTTAATTTCCGTACCCAACTCAAATGTTAAGAAATCGGGAAGTTGTACTGGACTCTAAATTTGCAGTAGTATGCGATGTTTTCAACATGTTTTCTTTGAGTTCCAAGGAAATGTTGAAGTTCCGAAAGTGAAAAAGTGATTAGTCAGGCGGGGTGGTCTTGACTCTTGAATGGTGCGAAGTTGCTCTCAGAATTTGCAAATTGAAAGGCCCTATTTCTTTTTTCCTTTTGAAAAGGAAGAAAAGGTTAATGGGGATGTAGAGGCAAGTTAGAGTAATAAAAGATGCGCTTGTCGGCCATTAGCATCCTCCACGACAAACCAAAATGCAGATATTTCCCATTCTTTATATCAGTTTCATAGTCTTGTTGGATGAATGTGTAACCGCAAAAAATGCTCGTTCTTTGATCTAGGTTTCATAGTCTTGTTGGATGAATGTGTAATCGAAAAAAATGCTCGTTTTTTGATCTAATCTTACGAGTATTTACAAGCTATGCAGATAAAATAATTTATCCTTATGTTGAGCTGGTGAATAATCTTAACTTTTATGCACGTTAAATTTTTGCTAAGAGATTGTGGAAAAATGTCGCTATAGGCTGACAAAATCTTGAATAAGTTCATTAGTATTTATAAACTCATAAAATTTTCAGTTTTTTTATACATAAATATACAAAATTTGCAGTGCATATAGATGCTAAGATGTGCAAACTAATTTTGACTAAAATTCCGTAAATTTCAGATCAAAAAAAATATTGTGTCAAAAGATAAATGCATACATTCACATAGATTTCAGCACTTTTGTCTTCGTCCAGTGCACCTGCATGGTTGTGCTATGTTCTTCTTACAAAATGATAATCAACAGTTATGAACAAACTCCATTAACAAGCTACTCAAGCTATCTTCAACAATTGTTTAACAGTAATGTATATTCATCATAGAAATGGGAGAGAGATAGTTTGATCAACAAGTGTATTACAATAAACTCTCACACAGAGAGATGAGGAGAGAGAGACTATTTATCTATATCACTAACAGTCTATGAACTAACAGAATGTAACAGAAAGTTTGTTACACTAGATTTGACAGCCTGGCATCCCAGCTCATCAACACCTCACTTGCCTACTTGACCTCATTTTGACTTGTTTTATTATCTAGCTGAACAGCCCCCCTCAAGTTAGGAGTAGAAAGACCACTGCAAACTCCTAACTTGGACAACAGAAATGAAAGTTGAGTAGAAGAAAGGGCCTTTGTAAACAAATCTGCAGGTTGATCATGAGTAGAGACGTGATGAGTAGAAATCAAACCAGATGAGAGTTTTTGGCGCACAAGATGGCAATCAATTTCAATATGCTTCGTACGTTCATGGAACATTGGATTAGAGGCAATATACAAAGCAGATTGATTGTCACAGAATAAAGGAACAGGTGTAAGATTGGAAACATGAAGCTCAGACAGGAGAGATACAAGCCATGTAATCTCACAAGCCGTGTCAGCTAGGCTCCTGTACTCGGCTTCAGCAGAAGACCTGGAAACCACCTGTTGTTTCTTGCACTTCCAAGCAATCAAAGTGCCACCAAAAGTGATACAATAACCTGTTAGAGAAAGTCGAGACTGTTTACAGCCTCTCCAGTCAGCATCACAAAATGCAGTTAACACAGGATTGGTCTTTGCTGCATAAAACAGTCCTTGAGCTGAAGTATGATTAAGATAACGCACAAGTTTGAGTGCAGCATGCAAATGCACAGACTGAGGAGAGTGCATAAACTGAGCTAAAATATGCACTGCATATGCTAGATCTGGTCTAGAAATAGTGAGATATATTAGTTTTCCCACCAATCGTCTATATGCTGTAAGATCATGAAGTAATGGACTATCAGAATCCTGAAGTAAAACATGATTTTGATCAACAGCAGATTTAAGGCTCAAATGATCAAACTCCTTGAGAATATCAGTAGTATACTTAGTTTGAGCCATAAAAATCCCCTTATCAGTTCTAATAACCTGAATACCCAAGAAGTAGTTTAAAGATCCAAGATCCTTAATTTTAAAATGAGTGCTCATGAAATCAGTTATTTGCTGCATGAGAGAGACATCATTGCCTGTCATTACCATATCATCAACATAAATCAAGAGATAAACAAGAGCACTGCCCTTAGCATAGACAAACAGACTTGGATCACCAACAGTTTGAGTAAAGCCAAATGACAGCAAAGCAGAAGATAAAGCAATAAACCACTGCCTAGGTGCTTGCTTTAAACCATACAATGACTTCAACAACCTACAAACCAACTTCTGACCTGGATATTGTTGTAAGATTGAAGCTGGAATAGTATACCCTGGAGGACAAACCATATATACTTCCTCATCCAAATGACCATGGAGAAAAGCATTAGTAACATCCAGTTGAGTGAGTTTCCAACCATACATTGCAGACAGAGCTAGCAAGAGTCTAAAAGAGGTCATTTTAGCCACAGGTGCAAATGTCTCAAAATAATCCATATTTGCAGTCTGAGTAAACCCCTTGGCAACAAGTCTTGCCTTATATCGATCAACTTGACCATTAGCTTTGTTATTAACCTTATACAGCCATCGACAATCCACAGCCTTTTTATTTTCAGGCAGAGGAACAATCTCCCAAGTTTCATTAGCTTCTAGAGCAGCTAACTCAACATTCATAGCAGTACACCACTCAGGCACACACACAGCTTGTTTATAGTGTTGCGGTTCAACAATAACAGAAGCAACACAACAAGACTCTAAACATGAGTCAACAGGAACAGTAGTTGAACTGGAAGCTAGATGAGATGGCAAACCAGTGTAATCCTGAAATTTTGATGGAACATTTCTAGCTCTTTGAGGTCTAGAATTAGACACAACTGATGGAACAGATGGAATAGATGAAACAGGTGGATCAGAGGAATTCAACTCAGACAGAGAATCAAGAATGACAGTCTCAGAAGGAGAATTCTGAGTATCAGAAGTAGTCATTGAGTCAAATGTCTCATACTGAAAATCCAAAGGATCATCACTCAAAAAACTAGAGGAAGAATTAGGAAATAACAACTGAGGTGGTTGAGATTGAATGGTTTTGAAGGGAAATATATGTTCCACAAAATTAACATCTCGAGAAACAAACACCTGTTTAGTGTCTAAATCCAAAACCTTATATCCTTTCTTGGCATAGGGATAACCAAGAAAAACACCTTTTATAGCTCTAGGAGCAAACTTATCATTAGATTGAGGTACCACAGTTGCATAGCACAAAGATCCAAACACCCTCAACAAATCATAATCTGGAACACTATTAAACAAAACTTGAAAAGGACTAAGATCATTTAGTACCTTTGTTGGTGTTCTATTGATGAGGTAAGCAGCTGTGAGCAAACAATCACCCCAAAACATGACAGGTAACCCTGCATGAAACCTTAAAGCTCTGGCACAATTTAACAAGTGCCTATGCTTTCGTTCAACCAATCCATTTTGCTGTGGTGTATACACACAACTAGTCTGATGAATAATCCCCAGAGTAGCAAAATGAGTAGCAAGTGATTTATTCACAAATTCGGTTCCATTATCAGATCTCAGCACTTTAATTGTAGTTTGAAACTGATTTTGGATTAAAGCAATAAAATCTTTAATCAAACCAGGAACAACAGCTTTATCAGATAACAAATATACCCAAGTAGATCTTGATTTATCATCCACTAAGGTAAGAAACATATTACAATTACCATGTGTCTTAAAACGATATGGACCCCATAGGTCAACATGTACCAAATCAAACAAATTCTCACTCACTGTAGTACTAGTAGGAAAATTATGTCTAGATTGTTTGGCAAGATAACAACTGTCACAAACATCTAGTATGTTACTAGTACAACTCACAGGTAACAGTTTAACTATATGACTTGGAACATGTCCCAACCTGGCATGCCAAACATCCATTGAAGAAACTTTTGCATTGAATACCCTCTGACTCTGAACCTCTGTAGCTAAAGAGATTGACTCAGGAGTAGTATCAACAGCAGTTAACATATAAAGTCCACCTTCCTCTCTACCAAGTTCTAGATCCTTCTTCCATAACTGACCCTGAAGATAGCATTTATCAGGTGAAAAGATAACCTGAGATGAAGTATCTTTCAACAACTTTGACACTGATAACAGGTTGTAAGCAAAAGAAGGAACATATAACACAGAGGATAAAACAAGCTGAGGAGTCAGAAACACTGTTCCAACATGAGTAATAACAGATGTAGCACCATTTGGTAACTGTAGTATAGCATTACAAGACTGTACATCTTGTAACAAAGACAAATGAGGAGTGATATGATCAGTTGCTCCCGTATCAATAATCCACTTGCTTTTAGGAAGATTAGCTTGAACAGCATATACTCTACTAACAGAGGGAGTTAGAGTACCTGATACTTGAACTGTATTAGCAGAAAACACAGGGTTCCAAGTTGAAACTGGAGCAATATTTGTAGTTGTAGTTCCTGACATATTCTTTTGAAGCATCTGAATCAATTGCTGACATTGTGAATCAGTCAATGGCAATTGAGATGAAGACAACTGAACTCCTGCACTAACACTTTCAGAATTGTCAATCTGAGACACTCCAGTAGTATTATCAGTTTGCACATTAGCAACCACAGTATTTCTTGGAGTAAGAAACTTAGGTTTTGGTTTGGGCTTGCCAAACAGCTTATGCCAGTGAGGAAAACCATGAATACAATAGCATTTGTCCTTCAAATGACCAGGCATATGACAATAATCACACACAACAGAAACATCTGATCCCTTCTTCTGAGTAAATTTAGACTGAGCCTTCTGAACTGAGATATTCTTAACAGTCATTGCCAAGTTATCAGATGTTAAAGAAGAATTATGAACTCCTCTTTGACTTTCTTCCTGAAGTAAAAGAGCATATGTCTGGCTAAGATTGGGAAAAGGTTTCATCATCAGAATTTGACCTCTAACAGCAGTAAAAGAGTCATTCAATCCCATAAGAAATTGTGTAACCTGAATGCTCTGTTCAAGATCACTTAGCTTAGTATTGACAGAACATGTACACTGAGAACAAGTGCATCTAGGTTTAGAGATCAGACATTCCAACTCATCATGTAGAGTTCGAAATTTAGTGAAATAAGCAGAGATGGATAATGATTCTTGAGTAAGATGTGCAATCTCTTTTCTGAGATTAAACAACTTTGGTATGTTACTTTGTGCATATCGCACTTCCAAATCCAACCAAATTTCTCTTGCTGACTGCAAATACACAACACTGTTCCTTATGTCAACAGACACAGAATTAAGTAACCAGGCTGTAATCATATTGTTACAACGTAACCAGTGTACAAGCAAAACAGAATTTGCAGCAGGTTTAGCATACGTTCCATCAACAAAACCTAATTTTAGCTTCGATGATAACGCAATTTACATAGATCTCTGCCAATGATTGTAATTATTTTCATTCAACACAACTGTAGTGATTTGCATCCCTGGATTATCAGATGGATGAAGATAATAGGGGTGATGAGCATCAATAGTATTAGAAACTACTGTGGAGCCTATCGTTGCAGATGAATATGATGCGATTGTAGTCATTGTAACACGAATTGAACACAAAAATCTCAGCGAAGAATCAAGCACAAGAAAGAAACAATGTGCAACTTACAGATCTGAAGAAATCACAGTAACGAAGGCAGAAATGATTTTTTTTTTTTTAGATGTGTTTAAGACGCATCAATGGCGGACGATGAGCTCAAGCAACAACATGATCATGACGAGATGCTCGATCAACAGAAATCACACAAAAAATCAATGCGGAAAGATTGATCTACTCGCTCTGATACCATCTTACAAAATGATAATCAACAGTTATGAACAAACTCCATTAACAAGCTACTCAAGCTATCTTCAACAATTGTTTAACAGTAATGTATATTCATCATAGAAATGGGAGAGAGATAGTTTGATCAACAAGTGTATTACAATAAACTCTCACACAGAGAGATGAGGAGAGAGAGACTATTTATCTATATCACTAACAGTCTATGACACTAACAGAATGTAACAGAAAGTTTGTTACACTAGATTTGACAGCCTGACATCCCAGCTCATCAACACCTCACTTGCCTACTTGACCTCATTTTGACTTGTTTTATTATCTAGCTGAACAGTTCTTAAACTCGACTGACTGGGAATGTAGTATTGAAGTACTCCTTGATTCCTTCTACTTCAGTCAAATCTTTTGTTTGGTCGACTCCAATGAGTCGGAAATATTGGAAAGTAAACGAGTTGTGAGATGACCTTCATGTTCCATTGGACTGTTTAACAAGGTCGAGCAACAATGAATATCTTGTACTTTGTTTCGTTGTTCGTCGCTCAAAAATTGAAGATCGATCTTTCAAACTGTCTTCGATGTGGGATGATAATTTTAAGATATTCGCTTTAATTGCAACTAAAATCCATCACTAGCATACGAAAATTTTCACTCTGAGATCAAGTTTTAATACGACAATAGTGTGGTTTTACGAATTATGAATACTAGCCGATAACCCGTGCCAAGCACGGATCGTGATAAATTATCTTAATTTTCTAATTTTTAATTTTTTTTAATAAAATAAAATTTTGAATCATCAAGTTGTATGCAATACTATATTCTCGACTTTTATTTCGATTGCTAATTAATAAACGTCTAGTATATAACTTCACTATTAAATTAAATTAATATTTAATATTATAATTTTAATTAATTAAATTTACATAATTTCATTATGGTAATATAAGAGTAGTTATATTATTAATTGTATTTATTATTAATCTATTATAGATACTTTTTAAATATTAATTAAAGGAGTTCTAAGTTTTATATAATACTATATTCCTGTCTTTTATTTTAATTTTTAGTTAACATACTCATAGTATATAATTTCATTATTATATTAAATTATTATATAATATTACAATTTTAAATTAATTAAAATAATATATAATATTACAATTTTAAATTAATTAAAATAATTAATATTTAGTGGCATACCGCGCGACCGCGGTATACGTGACATACCATTTAAAGGGGGTTTCTGCTTTTAATAAAGAGTATAGATACTAATTGCTTTCCAAACCTGTACCAACTATAAATAGGTTACTCATCTGCTTAAGATATGTGTAATGGGCTTCCATAACGTTGGAGGAAGAAAGGTGCCTGCTAATTATAATTCACTAAGCATTACAAAATCTGTCCAAACACTAAATATTTGATTAAAGTAAATATTTCCTAAATTGTATTACACCCTTTCAAACAATTGCAAACGTAGCTTTTATAGTTAAAAACATATCCTCTGAAACCTTATCATTTCTAAAGCATTGTGATTCCTTCTCTGGAATCAAGTTTCATTTACGAAGATTGTAAAGATCCCGAGTAGACCACAAAAATTTCCAAGAAATATCTCAAAAACTCCGAAAAATATATAGTGAATGATTTGCCTTGAGTGATCTGAATAATTACCAAGGCTTCTGGTACATATCAAATTCCTGGAAGGAACAAGACCACAAAGACTAGCTCAAAAACAATTCAGGCCTCACCCCGATATGATATTATCTAGATGGGTCCTGACCGGTTATTTAACAATCGGTTCCACAGCCGTTGGATCGTTGATCCAACGGCTGAGATTAAAAAAAAAAATTTACTGTCCGCTATAATTTTCCGCGGATAGGCAGATTGTCAGTTTAAAAAAAAAAAAATTTACTGTCCGCTATAATTTTCCGCGGATAGGCAGACAATCTGCCTATCCGCGGAAAATTTCCGCGGACAGGCAATCTGCCTATCCGCGAAAAATTATAGCGGACAGTAATTTTTTTTTTGTAATTCAGGGGGCCGTTGGATCAACGATCCAACGGTTTAGAAACCGATTGTTAGATAAGCCGTCCCTGACAAATGATTGTCAGGGACCAAAACCCTATCTAGATACCATCATGATTAATCAAGTCCCTAACTTTATTTACTAGCTACAAGAAAAAAAAAAATCCTTCAATTAACTCTCTGCATGCTGTTATGTTATTCCCCGAGAGTGTGTTTCCTTTAATTTCCAGCGGTTGATGTTTTTGAACAAAGGGCGTCTCTTCCATTAGGCCGATAAAACAACTGCTTTAGGCCTCCAAAATTTATTAGGCCTCCAACTTCTATTTTTAAAATATTAGATATTAATTAACATTAATAAAATTATTGCAATTGCTATTCTATTAATAGAAAAAGACTTATTTATTAAAATAGATAATAAAAATATTATTAAAATTATATATGTAAAATAAAAAATTAATTTGACATAAATATTAATAATTTTTATTTTAGAAAAACAACAATTTTAATTTATTTTTTATAAGAAGAGCTCAAATTTTTATGTTGCTTTAGGCCTCTCTAACATCATAGCTGTCCTTAAACATTATCCAAAGTTCCCTTGTAACAACACAGCTACACACCTTCTGCATAGTTCATTTCGTAATCTGTTATGGAATTAACATGCATGTAAACTTGTTTACATTGGTCGAGATCTGAAAGATTGGATTGTTTCTTTGTGGCAATTACTAGGCAATGCTAAGGGCAAGGAAAAGGCCGCGGGTTGAGTTGATGAGTTTTGTTTTGGAGAAAGGATTGATTTCTTTTGCGATCGAATTAATGAATATGTGAATAATAATTTTAAATTAGTACTATAAAAGGACGATGATCCAAAATATTCATATGGGAGCCAGACCCCTTTTACTGACGGTGCACGTTAAATCGTGTACCGTGATAGGAGGGGTGATACGGTACTTCGTGTACCGTGATAGGAAGTGATACGGAACACTATGTACCGTGATAGAGGTGATACGGAACACCATGTACTGTGATAGGGTGATACGGAGGCCGGAACTCCATATCCCATCGGTATTTCGGGCCATTTTTTCCAGAATCAGTATTTTGGGCAACTTCATCCCAAAAATCAGTATTTTGGTAATTCTCTCACTATAAAAAGCAAATTTCTTTTTCTGGAATTTATAAATTTTATTAATTTTTTTTTACCTATTTAGGCTTATATGCCTTACAAATGAGTATCTGATTCATTCTCTCAAAATTGTCTTGTCATCTGACATGGTTTGAAAGTCATTTGTCATCGTACTAGTCTTTTGTTTCTGTTTTACCAAACATTTACCCTATCAAATCATCCACTAGTATCCTTTTCGTTATGGATTATACCAACAATATTGTCAATTCTATGAATAACATATCATGGGAGGATGAAGAAGGAGGAGTTTTGGAATTGGAGAATGAGGAATTGGCGAGTAATGATCAATTGTTCTCTGGGTTTGATGCTAGTCTCTGTGTTGTTGCTCGGTTTATCTCAGAGGGACATGTGGATTTTAACGCTATGCAACAAACATTGGCGGCCCTTTGGAAACCAGGAATGGGTGTATACATTAAGGATTTAGAAACTAATTTGTTTCTCTTTCAGTTTTACCATGAAGTTGATGTTAAGAGAGTAATGGAAGGTTGCCCTTGGTCGTTTAATAAGAGAGCTTTGATAATGGCTAGGATGAAGGAAGGAGATAATCCTCGTACTGTCGATTTGAATAAAATCGATTTGTGGGTGCATATTTACGATCTCAAGGCAGGTTTCATGACTGAAAGGGTTCTAAAGGAGGCTGGTAATTATATAGGCACGTTTGTCAGATCTTGTTCTTCTAACTTTGAAGGTGTATGGAGGCACTATCTTCGAATTCGAGTCACGATAGATGTTCTTAAACCCTTAAAAAGGAGAATGGAGGTTGGGAAAGCAGGGATGCAATGGGACTGGATAAATTTCAAGTACGAGAATGTTCCCACCTTTTGTTTCATTTGTGGCTTACTGGGGCACTCTGATAGATTCTGTAGCAGCTTGTTTTTCACGAAGGAGAGTGACATTGTTCGTCCATATGGGGATTTGATGCGTGCCCCGTTCAGAAAGCAAGTAAAGCCTATAGGTGCTAAGTGGTTGCGCAATGGAAAAGATAATGCTGATCGGAAAACAAACGGGCAAGGTTCTCAGTATCCGTTTAAGGGAGGTGAAAGTAGTTACGATCCAAAATCTTCTCCTGTAAATCCGGAAGCAAGTATTCAGCAATTAGGAGGAGGAAGGAAAGTTGTTCAAACTGATAAAAGAGGCGGGATATTAGAGATAACAGAATCCCACACTTATGATGCGAATATCACGCTAGAAAATAGAGGGATGGCAGTTAGTGTGATAGAGTCCAAAAAACGTAAAACAGACAGCAATGTGGACGACCCAATGGGCCTTTATCCAGAAAATATGATGGACTCAGAAGACGAAGGAAATGTAAGCAATTTGCAAGCAGGCCCTGTAAACAAAATGATTCCAAAAAACGTGTCAGAGGCGAGTACTCAAGTGAGTGCTCGCCTAGCATTATGAGTACTATCAGCTGGAATTGCCATGGGCTTGGGACCCCGTGGGCTTTACAATTCCTTAAGGAGATTGTGCTCCAAAAGAAACCCGATTATATTTTTCTGTGTGAAATAATTTGTAAGAAAGAAGTGGTCGAGAAGGTTAGAAACTCTATAAAGTTTGAAGGAATGTTTGTTGTGGAGTCTCAAGGCCTTAGTGGTGGATTGGCTCTAATGTGGAGAAACAAAGAAGATGTTCTGCTGAGGTCTTTTAATAAAAATCACATTTACGTGCAAATTCAACCAAGAGGAGGGTCTGAGTACAGGTTAACAGGCATATACGGGGAACCAGACAGATCCAAGAGGAGAGAAACCTGGGACCTGATAAGACGTTTGTCGAGTCATAATACATTGCCATGGTGTCTGATTGGTGATATGAATAACGTTTTGTCCCAGAATGATAAGAAAGGAGGTAGACCTTATCCTCGATATCTTTTACAGGGTTTTCAAGAGGTCTTAAATGATTGTGATTTAATGGATATGCCACTTTGTGGGTATCAGTATACTTGGGAGCGTGGTTCCATTCCAGAAGATAAAATTGAGGTTCGTTTAGATAGAGCCTTAGTCAACCAAGGTTTTCTGAGTATGTTTGCAAACGCCAGACTCACTAATTTAGAAGTTTCTACTTCTGATCATTGTCCCTTGTGGTTAGAAACTCAGATTGTTGTTCAAGCTAATTACACTAAGATGTTTCGTTTCGAAAATGCATGGTTAAGGGAGCCTATGTGTTATCAGTTAGTAAAAAATGTGTGGAATCATGATCCGAATCGTAATTTTTACGAGAAACTCTCCCAGTGTTCAGAAGTTTTGCCAGCTTGGGGTCAAGAAGTTACAGGTAGTTTCAAAACTCGTATAAGTTGCTGCAAAAGAATTTTGAAAACTCTTAAAGGAAGGTGGGATTCAGTGTCTCTTACAGTCGCTCTTGAAGAAAAGAAGAAATTGTCTGAAATTTATGCTCAACAGGAGGTGTTTTGGAGACAACGGTCTAAGCAACTTTGGTTACGTGAAGGAGACCAGAACAGTAAGTTCTTTCATCGTGCAACCAAGAACAGAAGAAAAACTAATCAAATTGTTTTCCTACATAACAATAATGGTGAGAAGGTGGAGTGGGGCAATGGGCTGGAGGAAACAATAACTGATTACTTCTCTCAGTTGTTCAAAGCAACAGATACGGAATGGGATAGAGTCATATCTTGTGTGAGTAATAAGGTAACTACGGATCAAAATGAGATGTTGTTAGCTGCGATCGATGAAAAGGAGGTTAAAGCTGCTCTTTTTAATATGCACCTAGACAAGTCTCCTGGCCCGGATGGTATGAGCCCGTGCTTTTATCAGAAATGTTGGCCTATAGTCAAAAATGATGTGGTGAGTTTAGTTAAGCAGTTTTTCGCTACAGGAATAATTGATGAGCAGCTCCATTTCACTAGTATAGCTCTCATTCCGAAGAAACAAAACCCTGTGGTAATGACAGACATACGACCTATATCTCTTTGCAATGTAATATATAAAGTCATATCTAAGGTCATGTCTAATAGGTTGAAGTTGGTGTTAGATTTTGTGATTTCTGATACGCAAAGTGCGTTTATTCCTGGTAGACTCATAACTGACAATATTATGGTAGCGTTTGAGGTTATGCACTACATGAAGAGGAAGACTCAGGGGAAAGAAGCATGGATGGCTCTAAAACTTGATATGTCAAAAGCATACGATAGGGTCGAATGGAGTTTCCTACAAACAATTTTGCTTAAGCTGGGATTTGATCAGAAGATAATAAACTTGTTTCTTAGCTGCATCTCATCGGTTAAATATCAGATCTCTCATGCAAGTAGGAATTTTGGTTCGATCACTCCTTCTAGGGGCCTTAGGCAGGGAGATCCCCTGTCTTCTTATTTGTTTTTGGTTTGCATCGAAGGTCTCACTGCATTAATAAATGATTATGAGAATCAAAAGCTTATTAAAGGGATCAAAGTGGCTCGCTCAGCACCTTCTATTTCTCACATGCTGTTCGCAGATGATTCTTATATTTTCTGCAAGGCTAGTATGGAGAGTGCAGACCATATATTGCAGATGTTGAAGTTATATGAGAAGGCCTCAGGCCAGCAGATTAACGTTGATAAGTCTTCGATTTTCTTCAGTAAAAATACATGCAGCTACTTGAAGCAGGACCTGTGCTACAAGCTCAATTTCAAAGAGGCCAATGACCACAGCTTGTATCTAGGCCTTCCTAATGTGGTTGGGAGGAACAAATCTTCGATCTTTGGCTACATTAAAGATATGTTGCAGGACAAGATTCAAGACTGGGACAAAATAACGTTGTCAAAAGGTGGGAAAGAAGTGCTTCTGAAAACAGTGGCCCAGACTTTGCCAAACTATGCGATGAGTGTCTTTTTGCTGCCTCTAGAGCTGTGCCAAGATCTCGAGAAACTAATGTGCAAATTCTGGTGGAAATCAAGTTCACAAAAAGAAAGAGGGATTCATTGGTTGAGTTGGAACAATATGAGTAAGAGGAAATCCAATGGTGGTATAGGGTTCAGAAATGTTCGTGACTTTAATGTGGCTCTTCTGGGCAATCAAGGATGGAGATTGTTAAAATATCCTGACAAGTTGGTTAGTAAAGTCTTTAGGGCTCGTTATTTTCCAAATGGATCTTTTATCAATGCTCAGTTAGGAAGCAACCCCAGCTACATTTGGCGTAGCATTTTTGAGTCTCAGAATGTGCTGAAGCAAGGAATTGGGTGTCGTGTTGGTAATGGCAAGACAATTAACATAACGGAGGACCCTTGGTTACCTACAGATGATGACCCTTATATTCATACCAGGAGTGAAGCTATTCAGAATCAAAAAGTCTCATCATTAATGGAAATCAACTGTAATCGTTGGGATGAAGAGCTAATCCTGGATGTTTTTGAAAATCGAGAGTCTAACATCATCTTGTCTATCCCTCTGAACAATGATGTGGAGGATTCCTGGTATTGGCGCAAGGAAAAGTATGGCAATTACTCAGTGAAATCTGCTTATTTGATGATACAGGAGAATAAAGGTGATCACTCTTTGGATAACAACTCAGGGTTTTGGCGAAAGTTGTGGAATTTGAAAATTCCGCCAAAGGTTAAACATTTTCTATGGCGAGCATCTTCAAATTGTTTACCAACAAAAGATTTGCTTCGACAGAAACATGTGCAGGTAAATATTGCTTGCCCTATTTGTAATATGCACAATGAATCTATTCTACATACTCTGGTCTTGTGCCCTTTTGCTGTTTCTAGCTGGAATCGATTGAATTTATCATTGTTAAATGGTGAGTTTAACACCTTCGCTGAGTGGCTACAGCTAGTCTTCAATCAACAGAGTAGGGAGAATATTCATATCGTTGTAATGGTTTCATGGATGTTGTGGAAGAACAGGAATGACTTAGTGTGGAAGCAACATAGTATGGATTACATCGAGGTGACTGAATCAGCAATCTCAGCCCTTAACCAATGGAGAAGTGTTGAAGACAAAACTTTTGATCGTTTCATGGGTTATATGACTCAAGAAGACGGTGACAAACACTGGCACTCACCACAGATTAATAGTGTTAAGGTCAATACTGATGCAGCCATTTTTGAAGAGTCCAACAGCTATAGCCAGGCTTTTGTTGTTCGTGATCATACAGGGAGTTTAGTCGAAGCACAATCAAAGTGTAGAAGAGGCCATATATCACCAGAACTGGCAGAGGCAATGAGCATTAGAGAAGCTTTGAGCTGGTTAAAGGAGAGTAATTACGACAATGCAGTTCTGGAATCTGTTGCAAGTAGTTCAAGCAATTCGCAGCTCCTTTGTTTGCTTTTCTTACTTAGGGAGATTGATTAGCGAGTGTCGTTGCTTACTTGCAAGCTTGTGCTCCAAAAACGTGAAGTTTAGATTTGTTAAACGGTTAGCGAATAGGGTAGCTCACTATTTAGCGAGATACAGCTGTTCCATTGCTGATCGTATTTGGAGAGTGGGGGATGTCCACTCCGAGTTGCAGCATGTACTTGTGAACGATTTGCATGATTAATGAATTTCGATTCTTTTTTGGCAAAAAAAAAAATGAGTATCTGTTCTAACAAATCGGGGGTAAGCGAGAATCGAACTCAGGATCCAGGGATGAGAAGAGATAAGGCCTTACCACTTGAGCTATCTCATCGCGCTCAACTTTATTAATTAGCAAAACCCTCTTTTAATGGTATCATTTTGTATTAAATTTTGTTCATACTATATTTTAGTTTTACCTTTAAAATCCTATTTTCCCTATAATTCTATATTATTTTTGTAAAAAATAGAAAATCCTATTATAATTCTAATTCTTTTATTTGCAATTTTTTAAATAGAGTCATATTTCCCTTAAAATAATATGTTTCTTTAAAAAAAAATAGAATTTTTATGATAATTATAATTCTTTTGTTTATAATTTTTTTTACTAAAAACAGACTACAATAAAAAAACCACCAATAAATAGAGGTAAAAGACCGACGAATACAAAATACAGTTTTGAGTTACTTGATATAAATTTTTGTAAAACAACAATGAATATGTACCTAATCGTATACTCCCTCCGTCCCGCCACGTAGTTAACATTTCAAAATAGGGTGTTTGACACGCATTTTAAGGTGGATTTTAAGGATAGTTCCATAACTTATTTTTAAAATTTTCTTTATTTTGTATAAAAATAGAATAATCCTATTTTTATACAAATAAAGAAAATTTTAAAATAAGTTATGAAACTATCCTTAAGATACACCTTAAAATGCGTGTCACAAAATGACAAAAAAGTGTTAAGAATTGGGTGGGATGGAGGGAGTAATATTTTATAGAACACCAATAAATTTATAACTTTTATTAATAAATTTCTATTTAATGATATTTTGGAGTAACAAATTCGATTCCACATTTACTTTTAAATTTTGCATGACACTTTTATACCACAAATTTGTTCATGTTTATTAATAGAACAAAAACAAAATAATGGAACTCTTATATGCAAAATTTATGAATAATTTTTAAAAATACTGTAATCAGCTATGATTATTTTTTTTCTTTGAGTTAAATACACTATGCATCCCTTACCTTTGGTGTAATTGTATTTCTGTATACATTCTTTTGTTTCATTCATTATGCATCTCCTAACTTCAAATATAAAATCATTATGCATCCCTGATTGAATTTCCATTTAAAAGTCACTAACGGCGTTAGAATGAAAGGATACAATGGACTTTAAACATTCCAAAATAAGACAAAAAAATAGGCTTGATAAACGCTGCAATTCTAAACCCCCTCACAATCAAAATAAAAATCCTAATTAGCACATCTAATTCTCTGGTTTTTTTTTTAAATAATACAAGTAAAAATGAACGTAGATGAGAAGTCGATTTCGACCTAGTGGAAACAATGTTACTGGAGCATACACAACAATCTTCTTGTGGGGTGGCTCAAAATAACTTTTTTTTAAAAAGTGTGTAAAAATACCACTTTTCGGAAAAAACGGTTAAAATTCTCATTTCGGATACGTATTTCTATGTTGATGTAATCCATATCACGCATTTTGAAGTTGGTTAACAGCGAGCCCCGTCGGAAAAAAGCAAAAATTAAAAATGAAAAATGGTGTGATACACTTGAAAATACACATTTTCAACATGTGTTATGTGTATCATACCTTTTTTTTGGTTTCCCCTACGGGGCCCACTGTTAACCAACATAAAAATGTGTGATAAAGGTTACCCTTAACATAGAAATACGTATTCTAATCGTTATTTTCAACCATGTCTTCCAAAAAATGGTATTTTCAAAATCTCATTCTGAATGGTAAAAAACCTATTGATACTGAGGGAGTATTATTTTAAATTATTTAAGCAAGACTTAATATTTAGTTTTAAATGTTGTAGATTTTTAAAATAATTATTATTTACTGATTGAATAGATAATGACATATGCAAAGGAGATATATTTGATTGTCATTTTTACCCTCCTGTTAGATAACGGTAGTTGTGCAAATTTAGAGCAAATATGTCATGGGTTGTATTATGATTTGAATTTTAAAGGTAAGGGATGTGTTGTGACTTCAATGAAAGGTTGTATATGAAAATGAAAGTACAAGAAAGGTAGGGGATGTGAACTGCAATTAACTCTTTTTCTTTTTAAAATAGGTTGATAAAATAAAATCAAGCCAACTAACGAAAATAGATTTGTACCGCTCATAGTTTGCCACAAAAATAACTTAAATTCCTTCAATTACTTTCATTTTTCCAGTATTCAACACTTCGTGAATCCAACAGCAACCCAAATTAACAACACTCGCATCCTGTAAGCTCTTACGTTTTTTAAGTGCTATTACTCTATTAATATTTGTCAAGCTCCATGCACACACAACATGTTTGTTAAAATGTCTGAATGAATACTTGCATTTCTGTTTTAGGAATATAAATGCACCTTTGTTTTCACGTTCAGACATGACATTGTATAATGGGTTTAGAGAAATCTTGAAAGTCCAGAAGCTCAGGAGAACCGTATCGTATACCGGGTTTTATTGCTTTACAGCAGTCGTAACTTATGCATACACAAACAATACGTAAGTTGGATCTTTACTGTAATCTTGCATTGTTAATAATTTGAGGTTTTAGTTTTTAATCAATTTGTTTATTTGGGTTTTGCAGGACTCGAGCTGGGTATTCGAGAGCTGATCAGTACTATGCGTCTTATCCAGCTGGAACAGAACTTTTGACTGATGCTGCTAAGGTTTGTTAGTTTTCGTGACTCGTAAGTTTTGATGTTAGTTATGCAATTTGGTTATAATGTGGATAGTTTTTAATTTGTATGTAGTTGTATAAACAAGCTCTTGGCTATTGCTTTGAAATGGAAGATTGGGGACCAATTGAGTGGTGTGTAATGGCTGATCATTTCGACCGTCAAGGAAAAGCTCCGTATGAATATCATGCTGTAAGTTAATTTATGTTTCTGGATCTTTGTTTTGTTCTTTGACAAACTAAATAACTGCGGTTGATATCTTTTGAGTGCATAGCTTATAAAACTTTTAGTTGCCATGTCAGACCAAATACTGTGCATTAATTTATGATTCTTAATGCATGTTTTTAAAGTTAACCTTGGCGAATTGTGTAATATAGGTACAAATAAATGCTCTTAATAGCAGTAGCTATGTTTTTAGCTAAAATAGGTGGCCCAGTTGCGTGGATACATTGTGAAAATTGTCATATAGGTCTTACAGGACATATTTTTTCTGTCTGATGTTCTGTACTCTCATTTAAGAAACAGTGTAGGGGTTATTTTGTTATATAGGTAAACGATACGATACAAGAATCAATTGACTGTTGTGCGTGCATGAACACATCAAATGTTCCTGAATCAGTTGATCTTTAAACTAATTGGTCAGCCAATTTACCTCTTGCTTTAATCGTTCCTATATGTATAATTTGTTTTGCAAAGCCAGTATATACTTTTTTATTACACTGTAGAAAATCCAGTATATACTTTTTTATTTAGTCTGGTGAGATTATCAACAAAATAAAAATTGTTTCTTACTGACTACTGATGCTAATATTTTTCGAAGAAAGTGGATAGGCTTGATCGGTCAATTGTTCGGCACTACGCCCCTTACTCTTGGGGATTCATGCGGGATACGCCAAGTGCACTTAGAGAGGGCCTGGGGAATTGCCCTGCCCTGTAAAAAACCCAAGAGGACACGATTGCCTCCACCAACAGACTCTAGAAACCGATTTCAGTTTTGTGACTATATTTATGTTAGTTAGTTAATTAGTAAATTAGTTAATTAACTACTTAATAATGCATCAGCTCTGTTATTGAATATTTTTCTATTAATTATTAAGGATAATGAACTTAGGGAAAATTAATTCATTCGTCCTTCAACTATATGCCATTTTTGGTTGAAGTCCGTGTACTATAAAATAAAATATTTCTATACTTACTTTTTCAATTTTTTCTGATTCACGTCCTTCCGTCTCAATTTGACTAACGGATTTTAGTCTTTGCTGATGGAGATCCATCATGTCATTATACGAATTCATCATGGTGGGGGGTTCACTTACAAGGATCGAATCCAACATTATGATGTGTGTAGAAATTTCGTAAAAAATCATCTTGGGCATAAAGAGTTTAAGATTTATCGACACAAAGAGGGTGCTTCTCTCAATAGTTGTTGATTATCATGGAATGATGATATTGTTAATAATATATGTGCATATGCATTTAAAACTGGTATGTGCATAATCTATGTTGATCATGTTTCTGAGATTGGTGTTAAGTCTATGAATAATGATAAAGAAGTTGTTAATAATGTTTACGGAATTTTATGTTTTTAAGTTTTATTATATGTGAAATTATTGTAATTATATTTGAGTGTAATTGTCACATAGTATACCAACTCAGTTGCGTTTTCATTTTTCTTTTATTTTAGGAAAATCAACTAGTCGATAAAGCCGCGCTTCGCGGCGGCGTTATAATATTTTTTTAAAAATTTAATACTATTACGTTATATTATAATAATAATATTAAATTTTAATAATTAAATATCCTTTAATGAATTGATTTCTTGTTAAACATGATTTTTTCGATTGAGCCGCTCGTTAAAATCAAAATCTCAACTTTAACATATATTATAAAGACTTATATAATATTTTTTATCCATAAAATCGAACAATAAAAATAAAAAAAAATATGACGTCAATATCAAATTCTAATAGCTAATACAATCTTTTCTAGTGAGCCGTCTTCCCGTTAAATACGTTTCGAGTCGCTCTTATTTGGAACCGAAATTCTAACTAATTATATAAAAAAAGTAAATTCCAATTTTTATATTCTTTAAACTTTCTAATATTTATAGAGTTTTAAAAATGAAAATACATCTTATATTTTCTGTATATTATAGATATTCATGTACTTATTTACTACTTCCACATGTGAATGTCTTTCTGTTATGTTAACATATAAAAAAAATTTAATTTGAAGACTTTTTGTTACGGGAATAATATTAAATTTATGGATATATTTTTCTAATGCAAGTATAATTAACTTGTATGAAAAAGATAAAATAAATGATTTCTAAGAAAAAAGATATATAATTTTAAAAATCGTGTAAGACGTCTCCACCGTCCTCGTATTCTACTTCTAATAAAACATTTTATTTTATGTATTACTTATATATTTAAACATCTTTATACGGTCTTCTCTAATGAATCGTTTTCTTGTTAAACACGGTTATTAGTATTTATCTGAAACTCCTAGCAAAATAAGGAATACCCTTCAACCTTTTCGATTCCGGTGTCTGAGAAACCTCGTCGCCGCTGTTATGAGCCGTATTATCCAATTCAATCAAGACCTTTTCTTTCTCGGACGGAGTTGTGTTTGCAATGAGACTAGATTTTCTGGTTCGAGTCATGATGATTGAAAGAGAGAAAGAACCCTAAAAATCGCCGCTTGATGAAACCCTAATCGCCTCTGAGAGTGTTTTGGTTGAGAGAAATGAAAATGAATCGTCTTCGAGCCTCTTTTTCTTTTTGATAATTTTAGGGGAGAATATTTTAGGATTAAAGATAAAACTAAATATCTCATTAACATATTAGTAAAATAATCGAATAGAATTTTATGGAATAAAAAAATTAAGTTAGAAACAAACAAGAAAAACAAAAATCCAATTAATTCCTATTTCGAACAGATATACGAAATTTTCTAGAATTTCAATCAATTTTAACACCATATAATCATTTAGCATATATTATCAATTCAGGACACATAGATTCATAGGATATCTAATTTCACACAAACGGTAAGCCAGAGATGGAATCACAAACAGTATGCCATGTATAATATGTAACTGGAACAAATGGTAAGCTAATCTGTCCAGTACTTATCATCCAGCACGCTGTTCTACATAGAACACATACCAAGTTGCATACGAATGACGGAAAATCTCTCTTCAGCAAGGGGTTTTGTGAAAATATCAGCTAGTTGAAATTCAGTTGGAACAAAGACCAACTCTATCTTTCCTTTAGCAACATTATCTCTCAAGAAATGGTGTCGAACATCTATATGCTTCGTTCTTGAGTGATTCACCGGATTTTTTGAAATGTTGATGGTGCTAGTGTTGTCACAATTTATTGGAATCCTTCCACACTTGATATCAAAATCCCTTAGTGTTTGAATCATCCATAGAAGTTGAGAACAACAACTCCCAGCTGCTAGGTATTCTCCTTCGACCGTGGATAAAGCAATAGAGGTTTGTTTCTTGCATTGCCATGAAACTAAGCTTTGTCCAAGGAATGTAAAAACACCACTAGTACTTTTTCTATCAACTTGACAACCTGCATAATCTGCATCACTATACCCAACAAGATCAAAAGCATTTGTGATAGGATAGAACAAACCAAGAGAAATGGTACCACTTAAATATCGAAATATTCTTTTAATAGCATTTAAGTGAGATTCTTTAGGGTTGGATTGAAACCTAGCACAAACACACACACTATACATGATGTCAGGTCTAGAAGCAGTTAAATATAGTAAGCTACCAATCATATCTCGATACTTTTTAATATCAACAGCCTTACCATTTTCATCTGCAAACAGCTTGCTGTTTTGAATCATAGGAGTTGATTTTGACTTAACATCTTCATAACCGAATCTCTTGAGTAGACTTTTTGTATACTTGGATTGATGTATAAAAATTCCATCCTTAGATTGCTTGATTTGAAGACCCAAGAAATAATTGAGCTCACCCATCATGCTCATTTCGAACTCACTATGCATACACTTGGAAAACCACTTACACATAGATTCATTAGTAGCTCCAAAAATAATATCATCCACATATATTTGTACAATAAGAATATCTTTACCATCTTGCTTAATAAATAATGTGGGATCGATTTTACCTCGAATAAATCCATTTTTGATAAGAAACTTACTAAGCCTTTTGTACCAAGCCCTTGGAGCCTGCTTTAAACCATAAAGAGCCTTCTTTAGCTTGAACACATAGTCTGGATACTGTTCATGTTCGAATCCAGGAGGCTGTTTTACATAAACTTCCTCTTCCAGCAAGCCATTTAGGAATGCACTCTTTACGTCCATTTGATATAGCTTGAATTTCTTGAAACATGCATAGGCAAGAAACATCCTTATTGATTCTAAACGAGCAACAGGAGCATAAGTTTGATCAAAGTCAATGCCTTCTTGTTGATTATATCCTTGAGCCACAAGCCTTGCTTTATTTCGAGTAACGGTGCCAAATTCATCAACTTTGTTTTTAAATACCCATTTTGTGCCAATGATTGAAGCATCTTCTGGTGGCTTGACAAGTTCCCAAACTTCACATCTTTCGAACTGATTTAATTCTTCTTGCATAGCCATGATCCAATTCTCATCTTCTAATGCTTCATTGATATTTTTGGGTTCTTCTTGAGCTAGGAAGGCTGCATGAGCACAATAATTTGCTTTTCCTCTTCTTGTAGTAATTCCATCAGTAATGTCACCAATGACTAACTCTGGAGGATGACTCGAACCAGAAAATCTAGTCTCATTGCAAACACAACTCCGTCCGAGAAAGAAAAGGTCTTGATTGAATTGGATAATACGGCTCATAACAGCGGCGACGAGGTTTCTCAGACACCGGAATCGAAAAGGTTGAAGGGTATTCCTTATTTTGCTAGCCCTGATTTTGAATCTCGCTACTCTACCATGGAGTTGGGCACTGGGACTCTCATCACTGCTCCTCCTATTGACAGTAAGATTATTAAACCTCTTACTGATGTTGGAATTATTAAGCTTTTTCAAGATGTTGGTATTGATTCCTTTATTCTCAATTTACCCAAAGTTTATTATCCTGATCTTGTTCGAGAATATTATGCTAATCTACACTCTGATAAATTTGGAAACATCTGTTCAATTGTGGGTGGTAAGAAAATTCAATTCAACACATCTTTGTTTAGCTCAATCCTAGATGTTGATTATCAATCTGAGCTTGATGTGTATACGGCTCAGAGTGCCTTGGATTTTCCTGATTTTTCTATAAAAGATCAACTGTCAATTTTAATTGGTTCTGATTTGGTTGGGGAGTCTGCACCTCCCAGTACTACTGAGGTTACACCACTGGCTCATTTAATCTTTAAGATTGCTAGGTCACACATCTGTCCAAGAATGGGGAATAAGTCTAACTTCACTAATCAAGATGTGGTGTTGGTTGCTATGATCTTAGCTGGTAGGAAATTTGATATCTCATCTCTTATCATGCAAAAGATGCTTAGTACTCTTGAGAAAACCTCCACTGGAATCCCTTATGCTCAGCTTCTCACAAAGGTTTTTGTGACCTTTAAGATAGATTTCAAGAAAACCCTTAAGATAAATGTCAAGGAAGTCTTTGACCACAAGACCCTAACTCAGAATAATATTCAGTTTGAGGATGGTTTAGTAACAAGGATCTTGCCTCCACCTCTTTCTGATGATATTCCTGAGATTGGAGAACCTTCCAACCCTACCCCTGGTGCTTCTGAGTTTACATATAATGAAAGTGTTTCTGGGATTAAGAAGGAGTTGCAAGCAGTCAAGACTGTTCTTAAGGTGATAACATCAGACTGTCAAACAATCAAGACAGTTATGAAAGGGTTTCATCAGGATATGAAAGTCATGAGGGACATGTTGCTCAAGACAGCTGGAACCACCTCTGCTACTCACTCTGCAGTAGACACTGACTTGGGACTTGACAAATTGGCACAAGCTGCTGCAAAAGATGCTCCAGAAGATGATGAAGGTGGAACAGACAAAGAAGGAGATGAGGACTTCCATGTTTCTCCCAGGACTACACCAACAGACTCTTAATTTTTTTTGATGAATTAAGGGGGAGAAAATTTGGAGAATTAATTATCCTGCTGCTTAGGCTACTTTATGCTACTTTATTTGTTTTTGTTAAAACTTTATGCTACTTTGTTCCATGCTCTATCTGGTACTATGTTTGTGTTGAACTTATTTGGGTGGCATCTTATTTGCTGATCATTATGGTTAATGATTCTTATGCTTAAATGCCTGATTTTGTTATATGGGTTGTTTTAATCGATATTACTGTTTTATATCTAACTCTTTGAGATGCAGGAATTTAGGGGGAGTTTTAAATAATTCTCCTAAATTAGTTGTAATCATCAAAAAGGGGGAGATTGAAACTCCTAAGTTTTGATGATAACAAACAGCAAGCCATTTGGCTTGATTTCAGATATAAAACAGCATACCATATGTACATGTGTTAACTTGGTTTTGCAGAGAATTCAGTTTACTGATTATATAATCAGACTGCAACAAGCAGCAACCCATCCTTTCAAATAGCATACCAGTTTCACAAACAGCATGCTGATTTCAGTCTGGCAATTTTACCGAATATAAAGAAATCAAGGAGCATCAAGTGGAAACTATGTTAGGGTTAATTGTATGGGTCCTCTGATTATATTAGAATATATAAACTCCCATATCTCTCACATGCTTGGAGACAAACAATGTTCCTTATGTTTGTTTAAGAAAAGTAAAGTCCTACTTTTCTTTAATTTAAACACCCACTTTACTTCCACTCAAATACTCACATGATAATATCTTTATCATATATTATCTTTGTCATACATATTCCTTGAACCACCAGCTATACACGTTATTATCACCTTCACTCAAGATATTCACTTGATTCTCATCATTATAATTTATTCTCTTTGACATATACATTCCATGCAAACACCTGCTATATACACGTGAATATCACTTCATCTTCAAAGCTCCTCTCACGTTTCTTCAAACAGATTCTTATCAAACAACGGTAACATTTATATCCGTTGGAGCTCTTCAAAATCTGTTCTTCACTTGCTTTCATTCACCTATAAAAGGACTGATATCCTTCAGTTCTTATTAACGATACAGTGCAGAAAAACAAGCCATTTGTAAGCAGCAGGGTATAAGGGAGATATATTGTTGTATCTTGTAATCGGATTATAATTGATCAATAATATATTCTCTTACCAAGTTTGGTAAGGGACCAGGACGTAGACCATAGGGGTTTAGGGGTCGAACCTGGCTAAAAGATCGTGGGTCTCATTTTACTTACTGTTTATTTCATACTGCATTGCATATTAAACACAAACAGCGTGCCATTTGTAAACTGTGTTATTACAAACAGCAAGCTGTTTCTGGTATTTTTCAAAACAGTTCATAAATAAGACTCTTGTTTTTCTACAAGAATGAAAGCAAGTGAAGAACAGATTTTGAAGAGCTCCAACGGATATAAATGTTACCGTTGTTTGATAAGAATCTGTTTGAAGAAACGTGAGAGGAGCTTTGAAGATGAAGTGATATTCACGTGTATATAGCAGGTGTTTGCATGGAATGTATATGTCAAAGAGAATAAATTATAATGATGAGAATCAAGTGAATATCTTGAGTGAAGGTGATAATAACGTGTATAGCCGGTGGTTCAAGGAATATGTATGACAAAGATAATATACGAACATTAAGATTTGATATATGTAAAAAGTATACACAAAAAAATATGTATTTTTAAAAATTATATACTTGAAACCAAAGATATTTTTCATATAAATATATTAAATACATATTTAATATTCTTAAACATATTTTTTTAAAAAAATAAAGTTATATGGATAGATATTTGGTAAAGAATCATTCAAATCCATCTAATTTTTTTTAATATTAAAGTTATGTGGATAGATATTTTGGTGAAGAATCGGTCAAATCCATCTAATTAAAGTCATTTAATTTTATTTAATATGGATAGATATTTTGGTGAAATGTCGGGTAAAATCCATCTAATTAAAGTTTTTTTTTCAAAAAAATTAAAGTTATATGGATAGATATTTTAGTAAAAGAATCGGGTCAAATCTATCTAATTAAAGTTATTTTTTTTAAATTAAAGTTATCTTTTTAAATTAAAGTTATGTGGATAGATATTTAATTAAAGTTATTTTTTTAATCTTCTATTGCTTATTTTTTTATTTTTTCGTACACCTCAGCTGCTTATATGTAAAATCGACCGCCATCAGCTAGATTCTAACGATAGTCGGAATCTTTGACGGAAGAACTTAAACTAGAAAAATTCAAAAGTTTAATTACTCGAAATGTAGAATCTTTTATCCAAAGACCTAGACAATAAAACCTGAATAGTTCAAGGATGTATCAATTGATTTTCCCAAAAATAAAAGAAAAATGAAAACGCAACTGAGTTAATATACTATTTGACAATTACAATCAAATATAATTACAATACCGAATAATCTCACATATAATAAAACTTAAAAACATAAAATTGCCTAAACATTATTAACAACTTTTTTATCATTATTCATAGACTCAACATTTGCATTAACAACAATCTCAGATGCATGATCAACAAAGATTATGCAAGTACCAGTTTTAAATGCATATGCACACATATCATTAACAAAATCATCATTCCATAATAATCAACAACTATCAAGAGAAGCACCCTCTTTGTGTCAGTAAATCTTAAACTCTTTATGCCCAAGATGATTTTTTACGAAATTTCTACACATGAAGAGAGACAGTATCTAAACTCTGATCGTAAATTGATTCCATTTTACCTCCTTCATAATGTCGGATTCGATCCTTGTAAGAACTCCCCACCATGATGAATCCGAATATTGACTTGTTGGATTTTCATCTGCATTGCATCGAAATTATTAGGTATTACGATTCAAACATGGAGAAGAACTGTATAAATCATGTAATATGTATGTTCGTACATTTGACAATGGTCGATTTAGTCTTTAATTGGATCAATTTGATGATGATGTGAGAATCCCCAATTTTCAGGATGAACCCTATTCCCCCTTTCCCTTTCTCTCGTGTTCGTAGCAGTAGTATAGTTGAAGTGTTTTGATGTTTTTAAGTTCTATTATATGTGAGAATATTATAAATATATTTGTTGTAATTTCCACATAGATACAAACTCAGCTATATTTTTATTTTTCTTTTATTTTTTCGGTTTTCACGTCAGCAAAGATTAACGTCAGTTAGTCAAATTTGGATGGTAGAATGTGAATCAGATGAATAAAAAGTACAAGTGTCGAAACATTTTACTTTATAGTACAAGCACCTCAACCAAAAATGGTATATAGTTAGAAGGACGATTAAATTAATTTTCCCATGAACTTATTCATTAACTATTTAGTTTAATTTATATGAAACTTTTAAATTTATAACCTTTATTAATAAGCGAAACACCCTTTTAACGGTACCACTTTGGGTTTCACCCCTATAATCCTATTTCTATTATAATTCTATGATGTTTTTTAATAAAATAAAAATTCTATTATAATTATAATTCTTTTATTACAACTTTAAATAAAAAAATAGTTTCATCCCTAGAATCATATTCCTTTACAAATCTATGTTATTTTTTAAAGAAAATAATAAAATTGAAATCCTATTATAATTATAATACAATTTTTTTATCATAAAAAATTGAAATCCTATTAATTATAATACAATTTTTTTAATCATAATTTAGAATCTAAAAATAATACGATCGATTCTCCAGATTTTTTTCAAGGAACACCCCTTTAACGATACCACTTTTGGTTCGCACCGTATTTTGGTTTCACCCCTATAATCCTATTTTTACTATAATTCTATGTTGTTTTTTAATAAAATAGAAATCCTATTGTAATTGTAATTCTATTATTACAACTTTAAATAAAAAAATAGTTTCATCCCTAGAATCATATTCTCTTACAATTCTATGTTATTTTTTAAAGAAAATAATAAAATTGAAATCCTATTATAATAAAACAGTTTTTTTATAATAATTTAGAATAAAAAAAATAATACGACCAATTCTCCAAAAGATTTTTCAAGGAGAACAACTAGAACATGTTTCTATACACTACTCTAGAACATTCTTCCCTGTGATTATATGTTATTTTTAAAAAATATATAATAAAATCGAAATCTCATTATTATTATAATTCACTATAAAATCGAAATCCTATGACCCGTGCGATGCACGGAATTGACTATTTAACTTATAAATTATTTTATTTAAATGTTAATTTTTTGTAGAATATATTTATTCAATTTTTCCTATTTTATGGTTATCATCCTTTTTTATTAAATGAATCACACAATTTTATGATGAAATTATTATATATAAAGAATCAATTAAGATTGAACATAAAACTATGAATTTTCATGCCTTTACAACAATTATAGATTATCAAGTTAAATAGGGTGGCTGCATTGGTTATAAGTCATTTATATAACATGCATATATACGTGCGTATGTATATATGTATATTAATCTATCTTAATGTTAGTATAAAGAGATTACCAATTATCATCAATAAGGATGTTAACCGGAAGTTCAAGTTTTTAATGATCCTCTGTTGTTGAAAGTTCGCCTACGTGGAAGTGCTAATAATTGGTCTTTTTAATATTTCAAGTTTTTTCTTTCTGAGTTTTAGTTACGTTCAATTTCATTCCCCAACAATTACGGGAACCTCGAGATTATACATTATATCTCCTTTTCTATTTAGTATTAGATATTCCTATATTTTTAGATATCTTATTAGAAAAAGTTAATAAGATGATTTATATTAATTTAAGAAAACATTAATTTATTTTTTTTAAAAGTTGTGTTATCATATTTTAAAAAAAAAGGAATTTGTACAAATACATTATTTAACATATTTTTAAATAATATGAAAAAAATTAGGTTGTATATAAATTATTTGTATTTTTTTATAAAGGCCAAATATATAGGAACCTTAGCCATCACCATGTTCGTTACATATACATATATAGCGGTACAATTTCTTGATAGAAAAAATAACAATATACTTGAAACCTCTTAAAAATGTGTTAAATAGAGGGAATATAATTTAGGGATGAAAACGTTTTAGCAAAAAAATGTATAATATTATAATTTATTGTGCCAAAAGGGTTGAAGCTAGATTAATAAGCTTGCTTCAATGCTTGGGCATAATTAATTAGTTGTTTGTGTTATAACTTTCTGATCATCCGTGTGACTCATAGTTTCATATATACCCAATGGACATATATTGATTTTGCATGCAGCTGCAGTTATTACAGTAATAATATAATATAATTTTTGATAATATAATAATATAATTTTAATATAATCTTGATCGTTGATTTAATTTAATATCATATCCATCCAATGGTGGTTATTCTTTTCGCGGTAGTATAGCCAACCAAATATCCACCTTATGCTTATTATATATAGGATATAAATTCTTATATTGTATTAGCAAATTTTTTTATTAAAATTATAATAAATAAAGATTACGATCAATTATCCTAAATATTTTTCAATGAAAACAATCGAAACGTGTTTCCATGCACTTCTATTAAACAATCTAAGTTTATAGTTTGTTAATCGTATAAATTTTTTTATGCAAATAACATAGTTCTTTTCATAATTTTTGTAATATAATTTTATAAATATTTAATTAAATAAAAATTAGTAATTATTTAACATAAATGTCCAAGCCCGTGCTTCGCACGGGTTATCATCTAGTATATGTAATATATATATTTATAATATCTTAATATTTGTTGTGTCCCCATATTTGTGGATTTTCCGATTACCCATGTCTCTTTACCGTGCACCCCCGCACCCACACTCGCACTCATGCTTCCTAGTTCACCAGTGTTTGTGAGACACTGTAATGGGTTAGAAGAATGTTTGTGAGGGATCTCTTTTTTTTTCTTTGATGTATATAATGGTGGTCTGTGTTGGCTCCATCAGCTTATCACCTTTTTTTTGGTACTAACATATTGCATCTAAAAATATAAAAATGTAGGAATATCTTCATGCTCAAACCTAAAGAGCAAAGTCAGTGCCAGAATCTCAGTCCCCAATCTTACTTTTGGCAACCTGTAACATTATTTTAATGCAGTGATCAGTGACTATATTGTTAACTTTTAAGTTTAGCACATCGCCCTAGTCTTATTAAATATAAAATATGCAAGTGGAAATTATGTATTAGTTATAATAGAAATTGGACTTGTAAATTTCATGTCCTTATAAAGGTGAAAGAGTTTGCAAAATTTTGTTTGGAGGGACATTCCCAAATAGCCACTACCACATTGGTTCCTACTTGATGGTGTGCTGAATTGGAATGGCAGGTTTATTGCTCAATATGAAGAATAGTATTGTTTGGTCGATCTGGTACCTTATTTAGTTATATAAGTTACGTTCTCAAGAGTATAGAAAAGGTGGGGAGAGCCGGAGAGGGGTAGACCTTCCCATAGGCCATGCAATCAGGTTCTGCAGTTGGATAGCGTAAAGTTTTTTTTTTTTTTATATTCTTAACAATTAAGATTTCTGATAGGGATCAGTGCCGTTATTATTAGATATTATATTATTGGATGAATTTATATCTAGTTGGACTTGTATTATTATTGGGTTTTATTATTAGGCATTAGCCTGCTTGTTATGGGCTTTAACTTGGATGGGTTTATTGCAGGGTTATATACATGATTCTTACAGTTTACTATGTACGCTTTGATAATACATATTTTCTTGAGAATAATTTTGAATAACTTTTCTTGGGAATCGTATAATTCCTGAATGATTACTGTTTTAAATTACTGTCCTACATCAATTTTTTTTTATGAGAACGTTCGTTTTATAAATTCTTTGCTACTTCAATATTTATATTACATTTCTTATATTCTGAACTGAATTTCTTCAAATTATGTACTATGCTAATATGTAAATTGAGTTCAATAACATCTTTGCAAAATTGTGGATTTCGACAGAATCAATAGATCTGCAGTAATAAGGCAATTCAATTTTTTTTTTTGAAACTTACATTTATAAATAAAATTTGCACATGACGCAATCAGTTCTGTTCTTACTGGTGTTCTTTTTTAAAATGCTGCAGAAGTACATGGCACACTTGGTTTCCCATGGACAATTGGAGGGAAGTGGCTAAAGGTTCAGGGATATCGATCAGCCCATGGTCAACCATGTAGTTGTCTTGCCTGATGGAGTAACCAGCATAATTTGTGAGTCACCTGTATTTGTTAAAGCCTTCATAGATTGGTAACCCTTACAAGATGAGTTGGTCAGCATTATTTGAATTTTTGATAATAAATCCTGGTACCCAGTCAAAATATTATGTTTCTCTCTTGAGAGGTGAGTTTATGTACTAAACAAAACCTTTATTCCAATATAATTCATTATGAGTTTGACCTTTTGAAGTAAATCTGACTTGACTGCATCTCTTTTGTAGAATTCGTTTAATACTTGAGCATATATCATTTTAAATAAATTGTATTCTGATATTTGTTCTATGCAAGACAATGTAGCTCAGTGAAAAATAAAAAACACCAACTTGAATGCTGATAGAATGCATGTATAGCGCACTTGGTGCCAGAATGGCTGTGCACATATATATCTGATTGTGTTTCTGTTACTGTTAAGTTATCAAAGAAAAGAAAGAGCCTACAACAGCTATTTCATTACACACTGTTTTTCCTTGTTGACATGAGCATTGTCACAGCCTCTCCAACAGTCAAGAAAAGAGAACCTGGTTTCATTAGATCACGGGTGTCATCAGATCGCTGCAATTTTTCCATCACCTCGCCTATTGGATTCACCAATATAAGCTGTAGCCCCCAAAAAAATGAAAATGGCATGAGCAAATACTGTAAAAGTTACAGGGAGAGATGTTTTTTTCTGAAGAACAGGGGCAAAAAAACTTATGACGTACCTCGAGGCTTTTCTTGTCTAGTACCCTCCTCAAATCCTTGAAGAAAGAGACTCCACTGGTATCAATAGCACTTACAGCTGTAAATAAACATATCAGATCAATATGTTGTAATAAGATTTATGTATCATAGAAAATTTTCTAGAAATTGAAGTTTATTTTGAAGACCAGGGAGAAAAATGCTGGCTTGCAGCAATAAATTACATCAATTGATTTATTAAGTTTTAACGTCAGGTATGAATAATGAACTTACCAGACAAATCTAATATAACAAATCGGAGTTCAGAATGTTTTTGAGTTTCATCTTCTGCTTCACAATCCTCTATCCACCGCGAAATCCTTTCATACATGAAAGTGATGTTAGTTTTAAGTTGAATGATATATGATCTGATTCAAGAACATAAAACTCTTGGTCATGAATATCGAAAGATTCTAGATAAAAAATAACCTGTCATTTAGATAGGTAATGTTGGCGAAGTTAATTGGAGCTTCAATGCTTAAAATCAGATACCCAGGAATTTTTACTGCTTCTTTGTAATGGTGTATGTTCCGGAAAATATCTGAACCAGGTATGTTTCCTAGCATCACTATTTTAGGTCTAGTGATTTGCAGGAGTACCTTTAGTATGGATATTCCTACCTGATAACCATCAAGCCAGTTCAGTACTATATCATATAAACTTCATCAACGATATAATGCCTGAAAATCGAACTATCAATAGGTGATTTATAATTAAGTAAAGAACGAATATAGGAACTTACAGCAATGGCTAGCCCTTCCTGAACAGAGATAAGTATAACACCTAAAAATGCACATATCAACACGATAAAATCGAATTTATCGATCTTCCAAATTTGATATGCAGCTGGGATATCGATAAGACCGATAACTGCAGTGACTATGATTGCCCCCAACACCACATTTGGTGTGTAACGAAATAGTGGCATCAAGAAGAGGAGTGTCACCATGACTGTTACTGACATAACAATGTTGGAAACTGCAGTTTTTGCTCCCGCATTGTGATTCACTGCTGATCTAGAGAATGCACCTGCAATATATTCGGAATTCCCATTAGAGACTAGGAACCTTGAATAAGTTCATTTATGTGTTATAAGGATCATATTTCGTGTATCAACTATTAAAATACCTGTTGTAACATAGCAGGAAGTGGAGGAGCCAACCACGTTCATGAGACCAATTGCAATCATCTCTTTGTTACCATCTACCAGATAGTTTTTGAGAGCTGCAAATGTTCTTCCTACAGCAATACCTTCCTATTTCACATAGTAATTCAATCGATTCAAACTCATTAAAAACATGAACCATGTGCAGGGTAACTAAAAGCGAAAAAAACTTACAGTAAGAGATAGAATCCCAGTTATAAGACCAGTTTTCATGACTAAACCAAGGTGGCCTCCACGAAATTGCAGCATGTTCCATGAAGGAGGGTTTAATCCTTCTTCTAGTTTTCCAATCTTAAAGAAAGTAGTAATAAATATGTTACTAATATAAATTTAGCGAGGCGAAAAAAATGAAACAGAGAAAGGTCCCAGAAACTCACTACACTGACGCCATGATCTTGAGCTTTGAATGCAAAAACAAAGATGGTGGATAGGATAACTGATAGAAGAGGTGCTCCAGCAGAAATCCAAAATAATTTTGGCTTTTTTATACTCTGCATTAAAAATAATTTGTTATCATTATCCATCTTACCATTTAATCATCTATAAATCCATACATGCATTTAACAGTCATTTCTATATCTAACCATCACCTAATTATCTTAAATGATAAACTTACACAGGTATAATGATATACTCCTTTGACACTTTTTTCTTTTTTCTAAATTCTCCTTTGATACTTTACGTGAATAATTTGACTATTAAGGTACAGAGCACATTAGAATTTATGAGAAACAGGACGGATTGTAGATAAGATTCTCCTTTACACGTACAATTAATTAATAGTGGTAAAACAGATAATCATAAGCAGATATTCCAATATATCCAAGGGAATAGATAACATACAATGTGCCTGGTTATCAGAAGGAACACCAGAAAGCAAAAGCCCATCAGTATTGTTTGCCACGACCACTGCAAGAATTCCAATATACAAAATGTTAAAAAAACAAAATTTATTCTACATTAAAAAATTTGTATTTTTACGTAAAATTTTCGATTCTTGTAGAGAATATAGATCTCGTAAATTTATGTAGCTCCGCCCCTGTGTAGGTGGTAACGGGGGGCAGAAAACAAGAGTCAAACAGATAAAATGAAAGGGTCTAAAAACTTCAAGCGACGGACTAGTACTGACCTCGTCTGTTTCACCGAAAACAGAAGATAAAACTGGAATTAAACCCATTTTTTTGGTAAAATGAGTGATCCCAAGAAGGCCTTTGAGCTGCTGGAGAGACACTATTATAGCAGCTCCAGCCATGAATCCAATGAGTGTAGCCTTCGATAGGAAGTCTATTATAAACCCAAGCCTGCACCATTTTTATGTGATTACACAAACTTAATTATATACAAGGCATGTGCATATGTAGAGATGTATGGTTTTAGTTCAGTGACAGATCACTGATGAAGCATATTTTACCGCGCTTAATGTCATTTTTTTTAATGTGAATACATGGGGTTAATTATATTTGATGACTATATTTACCAGGCTTGATTATATTTGATAGTTTATGGGAATGAAAAGTGACCTTAGGAATCCTAAAGAAGCTTGGATTAGACCAGCAAAGAAGGTTGATGTAAATGCCAACTGAAGAAATAGAATTTGATCGGTGACAGGATTGACTTGTTGCCTAAGCATTGATCCCATTACAAGTGATGCTATTGAAACAGGGCCTACTGCAAGATCCCTTGAGCTCCCAAGAACAGCATATACAAGTGGAGGCACAAAGCTTGAATCTGCAAACAAATTCATGTTAAAAAATATGATCAGTTTCTCATATTAATTCCAAGAAAATTTTAATTTTCTAAAGTCATCTTTGTACTTACAAAGACCAACAATGGGAGGTAGATTAGCAAGCTTTGCATAACTTATTCCCTGAAATTCAAGACAAAAATTTAGCAAATATTATGATGTGCATACGCTAAGAATAAAAAACATTAGAAAATATGCAGTGTCGGAACCAGGATTCCGAAACAGCGGTACAAGAAACATATATGTCATGTGTGTTGGTGTTGGACTGTTGGTAGACTAGGGACCTGAGGAATGGCTAAGCTGGCAATGGTGAGGCCAGCAACAATGTCAGATTTGAAAAGCTGGAGACTATATTCAGGACCCCATTTGAGGATGGGGAAAGCATATTGAGCTCCAAGAATCCACTTCTTTTTCGCAGACTGTCCCTTAAATTGGCGAAGAGGGTCATCAGGAAAGAAGGTTTCTTTAAGCCTGGTTTGTAACTTCTTTATAGTACTTCTATAAGGTGGTGCCTCTACTTTATGCATCTCCAAGCCTATTTGCACACTCATCATCATGTTACCATTTGGCTCCTCCATTCTTGACTAATGAAATGAATTTCTTGTGATCAGTAGATGTGCAATTTTCATGTATATATAGTGTGGTTGGTCCAGTTTTTTATTACGAGTACTTGCCACTAAATTATACTAAATCAAGATTCTATTGCAGAGATGGGCTTATCTTATTCACATCTGTGAATTGGACACTTTGAATTGATTGTTAGATGAAAAGATGGGCAAATTATAGTTTAGTTCTCAAAAGAATAATAAAAAATGACAAAATTAACGTGTGTCCTGCTGTCCAACCCAAGAACCAAAAGGTGAGAATTAATAGAACTAGTTTTATCACTAGCTAACTACAGATTCTAAATTGTGTTACCTAGTTTTTTGCTGATATTTTGTTCTCACCAAAAACTGATACTTTGTCCACTCTCTTTCTTTTTTGCTAAATATACTATTAAGATGAATTAACTTTGAAACATATAGAAAAACTTTATAAACCATGCTACTTCTTAAACTTTAACTAGTATTAATCTATAACCTTTATTAATAAGCGAAACACCCTCTTAAGGGTACCACTTTTTGGTTCGTACTATATTTTGGTTTCACAGTTTTTGGTTCGCACTATATTTTGGTTTCACCCCTACAATCCTATTTCTACTATAATTCTGTTTCTATGCTGTTTTTTTAATAAAATAGAAATTCTATTATAATTATAATTCTTTTATTACAACTTTAAATAAAAAATTATTTTCACCCCTAGAATCATATTTCCCATATATTCTATGTTTTTTTTAAAGAAAATAATAAAATTGAAATCCTATTATTATTATAATACAATTTTTTTTATCATAATTTAGAATAAAAAATAATACGATCAATTCTCCGAAAGATTTTTCAAGGAGAACAACTCGAACATGTTTCTATACAATACTCTAGAATAATTTTTCCTGCGATTATATGTTATTTTTTTAAAAAAACATAATAAAATTGAAATTTATTATTATTATAATTCTTATATTGTATTAGCAATTTTTTATTATAAGTTTAGATAAAAAAAGATTATGATCAATTATCTTAAATATTTTTCAATAAAAACAACTGAAACGTGTTTCCATGCACTTCTATTAAACAATCTAAGTTTATAGTTTGTTAATCGTAATTTTTTTTATCATAACTTTAGAATAAAAAAAGATTACGATCAATTATCTTAAATATTTTTCAATGGAAACAACTGAAACGTGTTTTCATGCACTTCTATTAAACAATCTAAGTTTATAATCTGCTAATCGTATAAATTTTTTATGCAAATAACATAGTTCTTTTTATAATTTTATAATATTTTTATAAATATTTAATTAAATCAAAAATTAGTAATTAATTAATATAAATCCCCGAGCTCGTGCTTCGCACGGGTTATCATCTAGTACTATATAATTATTGTATGTGTAGATTTTTTTTACCCAAAATAAAATAATAAAAGTATTAAATATTATGTGATGATGTGTTTGTTCAATAAGGAAAATTAAAATGTTGTATAAATAGAACGGTTCAATTCAAATGTTCTTCCTTTCTATTTGTGATTTGTACTAAATTCAGACCAAAAATGTGCATAAGCTAATTATCGAGATTATAAAGCTGCATTTACAAATATAAAAAATTAATTCAAATATTAATTTTAAAATTATTGAAATGAACACAAGATATTTATAAGAACATTTCGGCTAATTTGCCATCTAAATTAATCTCTTCCGACATCCATTACTGGCACACTTTTCTAAATTTAAAAGAATTGAATTGAAATGTTAAATGTCAACGACAGTCAACCCATACTACTCATCATGTAATTATTGGTTCACCTTCAATTTTGAATTATTGGGCATAAAAAAGTTATAGAGGAAATGCGAATGCCAGCATGACATTTTGTTTAAGGGAAATGCTGGTATGCCATTATTTTTTCGTTATTTATTCTCAATTTTTCGATAATATTAGAATAAAAAATATAGATACTCGTGAATTAATAAATCACAAATATTAGTTAAATGTTTTAATAAGATGAGAGTTCGAAAATGAAATAACCATAATAATAAGTACAATAAAATTTGCTATCAAACTATATATGCTAGATGACAAATATTTGATATGAAAAGAAATATATGTTGGATATATATATATATAGGGTTGGACTCCATAGCAAACACCTTATATAACAAACAATAAAGAACATCTCATATCTAATAGATCCATTGCTCATGGCGGGGCCACCCAATACAAAAAGTTTTTATTTTTTTACCCTCTATCCATCCATCATCTCAAAAAAAAAAAAAAAATTAAAAAGTTACTGTTCATGACGATGACGTCATCAGTGACGTCATCATGAACAGTAATTTATTATTATTATTTTTTTGCTGGCTTGATAGAGGGTAAAAAAATAACAATTTTTTTGTATTGGATGCCCCTGGCGGGGCCAAAAGGATCTAATAGATCTAAGGTATTCTTTGTTGTTTGTTATATAAGAATGTTCGGTATAGAGCAAAGGCCTATATATATATATATATATTGGTGACACTAATAGTCCAATTCACATTACTTCTTTGCCTTCGTTTAAAATCTACTCTCTAACTATTTATGGCAAATTTCTTTCGTCTGAAATTAACAAACACACACTCAAATATTAATGTACAGATAACACATGACTACACTAAAGGTCAGCCAGGACCTAAGTCAAAGTCAATCTTTGTTTTCTTCTTCGTATGTGTGTCATTATATGCTGCATGCATATTGTGCATTTAAGATTCAATGACCGTTCTCTTAATCGAAAACGACAACCATTATTTTTAAATTTTTTTTAATATATTTTGTTATTTTACAAATTTAATTTCAAAATTTTTTGTTTTGAGTATTTAGAATTTGGAAGAGATGTTAACCTAATAAAATATTATTATGATTTAATATGGAAAATTACCGTAATTATTATTATTAAGAAAAAAGTAATAATTTTTTTATTTATTGATTATATAAGCGATTATTATATTATAAACTAAATAAAGATTTTATACGTTCATGAATAAACGTGTATTGCATATATTTTATCAATTTACAACTAATTTATCCTTGTCATTCTACCCATAAACATGTTATAAATTCCTGTTTAACATAGAAGTTAAAATATGAGTTTCAAGAATTTATCAGCAATATCCTGTTTTCTATCAGTTTCTTTTCACTTCTTGAAAAATAATGGAACGCGCAAGAAAGAATTTAAAAAAATTGACAGGCACAAAAAATCTTTACAGAATACTGACCACAAAGATCTTAGAAGATCAAGCATGGAGTAAATGATTTAAATTTGAAAAATTCAATGAGAATCATCATTAATTATAGATAAAAGATCCGAAAGCAATTAAATTTAACACCCACTAACTCTAATTTGATTCTGTGATGGATAATATTGGAGCTGAATCCATGTGTGGAATCTTGATTCGTATTTCGGCCAAGAAATTAAAGAAGAAGCTGGTAGCTACAGCCTACAAGATCTTAAGACGCACTATAGTGACTTTTGCCCACTTGAGCTATATAGTGCTTGATCACTATACAACTTTTCACCTCCAGATAGTACACAAGTGACCGGACCTCACCATACGACACGAAAAATGAATGTATATGGATGTCACTGCCATACGAAAGTGACTAGCTAGTAGAAGAGAACTTGAGACCAGGTAGCTAGTATATAGAGATTTTTCAGCTAGCATTCTAGGGTTTCAATAACCAGTCCTGATGAATTTTCGTAGGCTATAATGCCGGAAAACTTAGGAGTACAAGCATTGTCTAGATTTTGTTTCCTACTTAAAAGCAGGTTCGTATCTGAAATTTACACTTTTTTCTTAGGAAATGAACCTTAAGATGTAAAGAGAATCTCATCAAATACTATGGTAAGATACCATATATAGAACTCCAATCTTTATACCTGTTTATATTGTCTCCCACTAATAAGAACGCTAATAATTAAGAAGTTGATGGTTCCATTTTATATAATTTAAGAAAGCAGTGTGGATACAAACTAGTGTCTCAATAGAAAAGCATTTAGCAAGGATTTGTTTAGAAAAGCTAGTGTGAATGTTTAGAATTATGATGAAAAATAATTTGCCACTCACATCTCAAACATCCTATCATTTATTTCACAACCAAAAGATCATTTCTTGAGCTTAGTTTAGAGTTAGAACCATTCTTCATGCATACAAATAGTTGCCATTGGTCCTAAAGTAAAACTTAACCACTTCCATCTGGGAGCATCGTGGATAAGCTATATGCTATTGGCATGGTAGCAAGCAAAGCAAATGATGGGAATTGAAAATTGAAATCGCCATTTTAAAATGTGGTTCTAAATAGTCGAACATGCCATCATAATGTATAAAAGCAAGATGATAAGAACCAAAGTTGCCTTTCACTTTCCCATCCCTTTGCGCATATTACATGGATGTAGGCTGAACAGGTGCTTAATTAGTTCTGAAGAGGAATCTGCTTCTGCCTTATGTGGGGAATGAGGATCTTTGCTTTGAATCTACTGATTCCCAACTTGAAATTTATGGTTTCTCCGAAGTAGTTTTCCATTGCCATTACTAAAAGTTCAGTCACTCCGCACCGATCGAATCGAATGTATATTCCTAATATCCTTGGGTTATTTGTATCACATAACCGATGTCACTCACTACTTCCCAGTGTTCCAGAAATCGCTAGGCGGTCCAGGGCGGTTGGGGTACCGCCTAGCGTCTAATCGGATAGGCGGGGATTAATCGGACGGATTAATCAGAGCACTAATCGGATATTATAATAATATTTAATATATTAGTCTAATTTACAATTAAACATATCATTTTAAATAAATTAATAGGATTAATCGGATTTCAAAAATCGAATCGGTTAGCTACCTTCTAGAAGATTAATCGAGGATTAATCGGTTGAATCGGGAATTTTTAAAACTGTGCTACTTCCTAGTCATTTGCAACATGTTAAAAGAGTATATTTATTTTTTCGCAATCAAACATTTGCAACGAATTAAATAAATTGTTGATTTTGTTTACTACTCCCTCCGTCTCTAAATACTTTTTCCATTTGAGTTGGACACGTTTGTCAATGCACACTTTTGATCGTTAATATTTTTAGTTTCATATTAGTATTAAATATAAAAACTTCATTGTATTAAAGTATTCATAAATACGAATCCAACAAGATCACTCATGATTATATTTGGATTTATAGATTAGACGTAAATTAGTAATTTGTCTCTTGTTATGAACATGACCGACATTCTAAACGAGAATACCATTCAGAGACAGAGGGACTGAGGGAGTAGTAAGTATGAACTTCATCAACTTGGTTTTGTCATTTTGGCGGACAACATAGTTAGGTAACATTTGATGATCATTACCTTTCCATACATTTCCACTTTGCCGAACTATTTTGGCGTTTTAGTAGGTACCGCAAGATATTTATATGGTTGCTTAGGACGGATACACTCGAGTAAAAAAGAAAATAATAATAAAAAATAATCTTGTTCATCAGTGCATTATGTGCATGCATGTTTGGCTTAGCTTTGTTTATGCACTTATTTTCGGGTAAAAATTTTAAATTTTAATAAATTTTTTTTATACAAGTATTTAATGTGTGTTTGAGATTCAATAAGTTGCAAAAATAAATTGTAAAATAAGTTGGAAAGTTAGGAATCTTAACTTTCAACTTAAAATAAATTGACTTATTTTGAAAAATAAGTTCCTCCAAACACCCCAAATGTATCTTACCTTCTTCTACTTTTGATATATTTTAAGCATTACTTTTGATGTACTAGTATTTGTTTGTTCAGATCTTTTGCTTTCTCACAACTTCGCCTGGATTACTGTCCAATGACTTTATTTTTTTTGAAATAAACTGTCCAATGACTTAAGACTGCACTTTCACCTTGTTATAGTAATCATAACATCGCAGTGCACATTATTTGTTTTGGTTATCCAGAACAATGGAAAATATTATATTCGGAGCAAGTTTTTTATGTCCAAAGCAAGTTTTTGTGAAAAACACAAAAATGTCTTTATGTTAAATCAAGTCTATCCCCTGCATCTACAAAAATAAGGATAAAATTGTCATTTCTTATAAAATTGCTCTGAATATAAAAAACTTACTCTGGATATAGTATTTCTCCCACAACAATTTATTACAAAAATTTGCATTGGACCTAATAACTCCCTTATCCCTCATTTTCTTCCGTCCCTTTCTTCATATCTTCCCCGCCCCCCATCCATCCTCCTATTCCGATTCCTCCATCTCTTCCTAGTTCTTGATTTTCAATAAAATCGAGATCCAATCCTTTTTTGGGTGAGATCTATTTTGCCGTACCCATCTTTTTGGATTGTTTGTTGTCCCCAATTGTTTGGGGTTTATGTTTGGTTGTGTTTTATTTTGGGTTATTTGGTTGCGTTCTTCACTGAAATTGGTTTATTTGGCATTTTGGGAAATCTTGAAAGCTTGCATCGATGTTACTTGCGGCATGTCTATAGCTGATTTTTGGCATGTAGGTAGCTGGGGTATCGGCAGGTCTATAACTGTTTTACGGCAGGTAGATAGCTGGAGTATTCTTGAAATGGTAGTGGAATTTACAAGAGCTCACCTTTCACAACTAAAGTTTGTTCTGGTTTCGGGAATTTATGCTTCCCCAACTTCAGTTGAAGGTTTGGAACATTGGGCTTCAGTACGCATTTATGTGAGGGTCAATTGTGCTACTACGGATTTCAGGGCTGATGCTAGTAAGATTGATCGGGATACCATTGTAAATTTTTTTAGTTTCAAGAATCTATGGATTCAGTTTGTTAAGCAGTCTGGAAACAATGCGGCTATTTACTTAGCTCGTTTTATTGTTTATCAACCTGATTGCATTATCAATTGGGGGTTTGTCCCGGCTAGACTTGTTTAATTTAATGGAATGAACTTGCATTTTGTAAAAAAAAAAAAATTGTAGAACAATGAACCATGCATAGTGATGTAAACATCCACTAAAATCAGAATTTATAACAGACATAAAAGGCCAACATATTTAGCTATCTATCACAACTATTACAGATATCAGTGCTGCCCTGCTGATTAGCTATATACCATTTTCATAAGAATTCGCTGATTAGCTATATACCATTTTCATAAGAATTCCAGTTGACTTGTTAACAGAGCATTAAAATCTGTGATTTGATTACCTTGCCAACGGAATTTTCTGATGTAAAAACTGAAATTTCTTGTAGTGGAATATGTGAAGTTCACGACGCTAGCACAGGGCTCCGTTTTATATTTGGTATAACAATGCATTGGGTGTACAGAACTGATATAGCTCAACTGGATATAACAAAACTGGTGCAGGTAAATGCCTATTGTGGCCAACTGCAGTTGTTTTTTCCTTTTTGACAAAACTTTCATGAAGAGCTACTTGACATGACGATAGAGAAAGAAAACAAAAAAGCCATTGGAAGTGACGTCTGCACTTAAACACGTATTCGGTACTAACATCTCCTTAAATTGAACTTTCATATGACTTCAAAATACAGCTCAAAACCAGTGTTCCAAAAATCGCTAGGCGGTCCAGGATGGTTGGGGTATCGCCTAGCGTCTAATCGGGTAGGTGGGGATTAATCGGACGGATTAATCGGAGTATTAATCGGATATTATAATAATATTTAATATATTAGTCTAATTTACAATTAAACATATTATTTTAAATAAATTAACAGGATTAATCGGATTTCAAAAATCGAATCGATTAGTTACCTTCCAGAAGATTAATCGGGGATTAATCGGTTAAATCGGGGATTTTTAGAACAGTGCTCAAAACTCACATTTTCCAACACTCAAATTAAAGCTCACACAATTTTTATATCTAAAATGATTTATCATTGTGTGAGATGTGATACTTCATGTTTATAATATTGCAATGATCGGTTATAAGTACTAACATTTTATAGGCATGTAAATTAAATTGAGTTTGGGTTTTACTATACATTCAAAAGACATTGAATAATATTTTGTAATCATTATATACTACTTTAATTGAAGTCAAAAAACTGTACGGTGTCGGAGGAAACTAATGAAGTGTAATAGAAAAAACTAAGATGAAATGTTATTACGGATGTAGAACACATCCGGTGAATATTGCAGGAAAATGAAGTAGTATGTTTGAATATTATGTACGAATACTAATCTTTAAAAGGTGGCATTTATGGTAGGCTACATTTGAAAATTGCAGTTGATGAGTTCTTTGTCAACAATCAAATATGTAGGCTTGAAATAATTATGTGGTAAACAGTGATGTAAAACATGTTTGTTAAGCCTATATAAAGGCAACTCAAAGGCATATATATGATGTAGCTTATTTGTATTTCGAGGATACAACTCTACTTAAACAAGATTGTAATAGTGAATAGATACAACTCTACTTAAACAAGATTGTAATAGTGAATAGTATATAGACTGTCACAAGGAATCTCAGATTGTATTATCTGTCAGAAGAAAAAGATCAAGGTCAATCTACAGATTTGAGGATTTACTAGATTGAAAGAAACTCAGTCATCTGATCAAGCCTCAGTGGAGTATTCGTTAAGAAGTGGATTCGTTTAAATTGACAGAGATTCAACAGTAGTGATAGAGGCAGTATAGAAGAATTAAAGAGAGAGATGAGAAAAGAAAAGGAACCAGATTTTAAAGTCAATAAATGAAGAGCAGTCATTGCGGTTAGTCACTCATGAACTAGACAGTACATCGAGTGTCAACATTAAACAGTGGTTGTTCGTCATTAACTTCAGTGGTTCAAGATATCAAGACTGTTATGAGAGAAAATCATTGTGCAAACAAAAGAAGTGCTATATTAATTAACCACAAGGATTTTACTATCAAGTGAACTGGCTGTGAGGAAAAAGATTTATCACAAAGAAATTCAAAGTGATATATTCTTAATGCTGAAACCCCGGTTAGAATTGTTGTATGTTTTGCTAAGCAAAAGGAGTCCGGTTTCACATCCTCAAGAGACCGTAGCTTACACCTGGACGGGTTATGAGAAAATAGAATTATCACAAAGAAATGCAAAGTGATATATTCTTAAAGCTGGAACCCCGGTTGGAATTGATACATTTTTTTGTTAAGCAAAAGGAGTCCGGTTTCAGACGCTCAGGTAACCGCAGCTTAGAGCTTAAGGATTTATTTATATTAATAAATATTTTATTTATTTAGAAAATTATATTTATAAATATCTAATAATATTAGATATTTATTTTTATAATTTCTGAATTAAAATAATTATTTATTAATTAAAGATTATAAGCTGTGCGGGTTAAAAAGCATTTCTACGGAGCCCATTTCATATAAAACAAAATAGGCCCCGGTATTGATTCAATTTGCTAGCAGGTCATTTATTTGTTTACAAAGAAATGAATTGTTGTGTAAACAATTCGTATAAACCAAACCAAACCAAACATACCCAGTATATCCCGCATAGAGCAGGGTCTGGGGAGGGTGAGATGTACGCAGACCATGCCCCTACCTTTTACGGTAGGGAGACTGTTTCCGTGAAGACCCCCAGCTTAGTGCACAACAGAAAAATAGTGTGTGATATTTACAAAGGCTTCATAAATTTTTAGAAAAGATTGCAGCCATACCTGAGCCCATGATTTTGATCACATGGGACTTACCTACGCGGAGGTTATCCACTCCATTCCCGACACTCTGATGGATTGACTACTCCGCTCTGCAAAACATTCAGATCTAAGATGATACCTGGCCAAGCTCCTTGAAACTGCAATATTAAAAAAAAAAAACTTCTAAGATAAAGCTAACTGAGACAATCCTAACCTCCACCCCTTCCTCGATGTCCTCACCACTGAAGTTACACCAGAGATACTCGGTTTTAGACCGGCACAAAGAAAAAAACAAAAGAGAAATTTGTTGTCACGCACATGTTTCTGTCGGCCAGATATGTTACGCGCCCACATAGCGCGTGTGGAACACGCGCCAGAGAAGACAGCAGAAAAAAACCGCGCGTGTCTTCACGAGTTGTTCTTGCATGTGGTCGTCGTTTACAGTGTGTTTAAATAAGTTTGTTGGCATAATTCAAAGTGTAATACCGAATGTCATATTACTGCTGGAGGTGTAATACCGAGTGTCATAGAAGTCTTGCAAGTGTCATAGAAGTTCAAGAAACTGTCATAGCGAGTGTCATAATAGTGTTAAAAATGGACACTATGACAGTTGACATGTTTTGTTGTTAAAAGAGACAGAAGGTGGCTCAACATATCAACACACACAACATTACATTCACAGAATTAGAAACCCAGCTCCATTCTCTCTCTCACGAATAAGAACACCAAGAACAAATTAATTCCCAGAAAATCAAGCTTGCTACCTTTGTAATATTTTATCCGGTAGACCTTGATTATTTGTGTCTCTTGTACTACTAGCGAGTTTTTACTCCTAGCACTTATCTTGATTTTTATTAACAAATCTAGAAAAGTTCATGTCGAATTTTCTAATTTGTTTTTATCAACTTGATAATTAATCTGTACTGAAATTGTAACACCCATCAAGTTAATATATTGTTATATTCAACTTGAAATTTGTTTCAATTAATTCCGCACAAATTTGTTCAAGTCAAATTTTATTCAAAGAACAAATTTCGAATAAATGGTATAGATTGTATTCAACCCCCCTTCTACAATCTCATCTGACCTAACAGCAACCCAGTTAGTTCATTAAGGACAACACAATATAATGTAGTCCGTTTGTATTTCTAGTAGTGTAATCTTCCGCACCTAATATGTTTCAGTTTATATAAAACTTATCATGGTATCAGAGATTTAAGATCCTTACCTATGTTATTCCGGTGGCAGCCATCGTCTCCGGTAGCTTCATCTCTTCCAAGCTTTTTCTTTGTGACAATTACACAAACACCTTGCGTGTTAACTCCGCAGCACTTACACACAAAACCCAAACAATCTCCTCCTATTCTTTCAAACAAACCCAGCTCAGCCTCTTCCTCCTTCCTTCCTCCGTTTTGTTCTCTGCAAACACCTTTATCAATCTTTAGAGGGAGCATAATGATGATGGGTATTTCTTTTCCTTTTACTTTTCTACTTTTACTTTTCTTCTTTTACTTTTCTTTTTCTTTTGTATTGTAACGGGTAGAAGTTGTTTGTACTTCCTTTGTATTACAACATTTAGGCCGAAATTACCACAGCTTACAGCTTACTTGCTGTTATCTTGTTTTTTTTTGTTTTTTCTTCAAAAAAAAAGGGATTTTCTACAAAATTAAAGATTCCACCAAATTCAGAAATTACTGGGGAGAAAATTCCACCAAATTCGAAATTACCGGGGAAAAGAATCCACCAAATTTGAAATTACTGGGGAGAAGATTCCACCAAATTCTGAAGTTACTGGGGAAAAGATTCCACCAAATTTTGAAGTTACTGGGGAAATAAAAATTTGTTTCGACTGATGATCATTCCAGTCCTTGTTTGTTTTGGCCGTTCGAGCCACTGAAAATTTGTTCCGTTTTGATTTATTTTTTGTCAATCTTCAAGTTACATGTTTGCCGTTTTCTCTCCCACATCCAACTTAAGGGGGGTATTACGGATGTAGAACACATCTGGTGAGTATTGCAGGAAAATGAAGTAGTATGTTTGAATATTATGTGCGAATGTTAATCCTTGAAAGGTGGCCTTTATGGCAGGCTACATTTGAAGATTGCAGTTGGTGAGTTCTTAGTCAACAATCAAATATGTAGGCTTGAAATAATTATGAGGTAAGCAGTGATGTAAAACATGTTTGTTAAGCCTATATAAAGGCAACCCAGCTAGTTCATTAAGGACAACAAAATACAATGTAGTTCGTTTATATTTCTAGTAGTGTAATCTTCCGCACCTTATAAATTTCAGTTTATATAAAACTTATCAAATATGCTTTTAATTGATGGGCACCTACTAGATTAAGTTTATCAATGATTCATACATAATATTTGTTTTACTTCACCGTCTGAATTTGTAAATTATGAAATACAGTATTCTTATGATGTGTATAATGCGTCTTTAATTTGTAAAGTACATAATATTTTTCTAAGCATAACTTTTGATAAATTTGTTTGTTCAGATTTTATGCTTTTTAGTCGACTCCTTACCTTGTTATAGAAATCATTGCGTATCATAATCCATATGATTGCTCAATATTGCATCTCCATTTAGGCTTTCACATAACAGTCATTCAGCATTGGGATTGTTGAATTAATTAAGCGGTGTAGATTGGTCCATTTTGAACATCAGTGATCGCACATGAACACGAGGACCCAAGCTTGATAGTTTACTAAAGGGCAGTTGTCGACTCTTCTAGTATTCTCATACAATTTAGAAAAGAAAGGCATTTTGGTCTTCGAAAATCTAATATCAAGCCTGATAGAATCTACTCTAAGTCTCTAATCCGTATGCTCGAATATCTGTAATTGAAATTTTTCCAAGGACACATGTTCAAAAATGGGATACACAGATACCATTACATTAAAGGTTCATTACTCAATGTAAATTAATCGAACATGGTTAAAATTTTCAATCACATGTCATGCTTAGCAGTTTACCACTTTCATTTCCTAAGCATTAAGACCTTGGTAGTAAGGTAGATGATCTTTGACAAACGTATGCCGCATGCATATGAAGATCACGTATTGCGGAAAATCCGTAATACGTATAAATAATGGATCTCCTGTATTCATATAAAAAATTTTACTGTCCACGTATCGCGAAAATTTTCCACAATACATGTTTTTCAACATATACTGGCAATTAGGGCTGAGTAGAAAAACCGAAATGAAACCGAAACCGAACCGAAACCGATAAAAACCGAACCGATTAAAACTGAACCGAATTAAAACCGTAAAACCGAAACTAATGGTCCGGTTTCGATTTTGGAGTAAAACCGAACCGAAAAAACCGAACCGATTATTATGATATATTTATATAATTATATATGTTATATGATATATAAAATTTTAATATAAAAATTCCGATTATAGTTGTGCTGAACGCCTTAACCCCCGGCTTGTAGTAGTGCTTTCGTTTTACTGCAATCTATTAATGTATTCGGCCTAGCTTTTTATGAAAAGAAATGAGTTGTATTTAAGATGGGGGCATTTTACTACTGGAGCTTAAAGTTTTGTTACTGAGCATATTAAGCTGTTTTGCTTACCAGAAAATCAATGTTATGATTTAAAGCAGGCCACCGTTTATTGTTTGTGGGAACTGCCTGTGTTATGGTCTATTTTTCAACTTGTTCATGAATGTGACCTTTGTAAATTATAGGCAGTGTTACTTGTCTTTTTAAACTACTGCTCTATAAATTAGTACTACCAAGTTGTAATATTGATTTATGTAACCATCGACTTTTTTAAATAAGCTAGCTTTATTTATCCAAGTTGTAATATTTTTCATTTTTGATTTTAAAACCGAAACCGATCCGATTATAACCGAACCGAGGTTTTTGAAACCAAAACCGATGGTTCGATTGCGGTTTTCATTTTCTAAAATCGAAGAGTTTCGGTTTCGGTTTTATTCAAAAACCGAACCGAACCGTGCTCACCCCTACTGGCAATTGTATGCCCCTGAACATCCCCCTTACACTAAAGGACTATATATTGATCATAGTTCTCCTAAGAGTGTCATGTTGTTAAGCACTAATGTTTCATCGGACTTGCTAATCCCAATTGTCTTTCAGCTAGTTTTTCTGGTTACGATAGATTATGAATAGCATCACATTTATGAATCAAACCAAATGCATCAAAAACAAAGACGAAGTTATATTTTGTACAATCCTCACACAAGAAAGCTTAAATAGTAGATCCCGTGTTATCTATTGCACCTTTAACCAGCAGGATATGGTTATCTTTGTAATAATACAGAAACAAATGGTAGTAGTAATAGACTTAATTTACATGTACATAGCCAGGCTTAACTGTTTGGAAGACTTCTATCATAAGCAGGCTTTTACAAAATAATTAATTGATAATTGATCATTGATTTCCTTCCAACTTCTGGTTCCTGTTACCTGTTAGTAGAGCTGTAAACGAACAGAGCTTTTAATAAACAGCTCGAGCTCGGCTCGATAAAAACTCGGTTCTGCTCGAGCTGGAACAAGATTTTTGTTCGTTAAGCTCGGCTCGATAAGAGCTCGGTTCGGTTCGGATCAAGACCGGCTCGGCTCGAGCTCGGCTCGTTGGCTCGTTAATACTCGAAAAAAATCAAAATTTTTACTTTTTATTTTTTTATCTCCAACCAAATTAATTTTTATTTTTTGAAATTTGGGAATATCAATAAATTAGATATATCTTGACATCCATATGGTTGGATCGTCGAGAAATATTTTTTAAAAAATAGAAACAACAATTTTTGACAAAGCACTAGTTACTAGTACTACTTAGAATAGTAGTGATCTACTAAGATCTCCAACCAAATTAATTGTTCGCGAACAGCTCGAGCTCGGATCGAGCTCGGCTCGGCTCGAGGCTGTTCGTGAACAACTCGAGTTCGGCTCGGTTCGATAAAAACTCGGCTCGGTTCGTTAAGAAATTAGTTCGGTTCGTAAAGATCAAAGCTCGGCTCGGTTCGTTAAGATTAAAGCTCAGCTCGTTTCGGTCGAAGCTCGGCTCGGCTCGGCTCGATTCGTGAACAGCCCTACATGTTAGTAGTAGTTTGCAAACCAAGTGAGCTAGTTAATCTCCCCATTACTATACACAAATGTCAAAACTCACATTTTTCTTGTGTCTAAGGTGGTTTATTATTACATGAAAATGTGCTAATACATCATGTTAATAGTGCTATTTAAGAATGTAAATATGAAATTTTAATTAACTAAACATTTCAAAGACCTAGTTAAAATATTATAGCTTGGGTTTAAAATGACGGACTTACATCCAGGAAGTGAATTCTCTAGGTGATTCAGACTGGGACGGAATCATGCTTTCAGAAAAGTGACGGTTAGAGGCAAAACTAAAACGTAAGATGTTACCCCCACGGGGTATCTCAGATGGTCGGACAATTGCGTTTAAGGCTTGCTGCCTTGAGATCACGAGTTCGATTCCTTGGGTGCTCCGAGATTAAGTGGGCTACCATGCTCGGGGGTATGAGTGTGCTAGTATGCCCTCCGAATTAGTCGAGGTGCACGCAAGCTGGCCCGGACACCGGATTATCAAAGAAAAAAAAATGTAAGATGTTTTCCAAAAATTCAGTCTTCAAAGATAACCAAGACCACCAGTGACATTATTAAATTTGATAAATTTATATTTATTATTGAAAAATTGGTAGGCTTTTTATAATATAGGTTTAGTTCTTAGAAATAAATAAATGAAAAATACCCTAATATCATGCTTACGATATAAAAGTAACAAAAAAAATTCAGTAAATAAATTTATGAGTTGATTAATTTGAAATTGTTTTTAATATTTTTAATTTATTCTTTCTTCATTTATTTCCCATATAACGACGACAAATTTATCATTTTTTACTTATATTTTTTCTCAATTTAACTTTAGAAAGATCAAAATAATTAACTATATTAAGTTGATTTTAATTATATATGTAGTTGCTACTGATCTAAAAATGAAATCTAAACTGTTCAAATTAGTAAAAATATCTATCGTGTTCAGTTCCCGCGGGAGTGCCAAAAAAGTTTAAATTCATGAGTATTTAATTTGAGAAAAATGGGCCTGAGGATGACCTCAGGTAACTCCCCTGAGGTTATATCCTTTTCCCATATATATTCAATGGCTTTTTTGTAAATACAAATTATTCATCCTAAATTTACTAATCTACCCTCCTGCATTTACATTAAAAATACTTATAACCTCAGGGTACTACCTGGGGTCAACCTCAGGTACATGTTACTCATTTAATTTTTTACGGTAACATTTTCAAAGATTTAAAGATTTAAATAACGATGTTGCTCACAACGTACTCTTAAGTATCAACTTCGTCGACTTGGTTTTTTTCCTTTGATGATCCTTACATTTTCATGCATGCATTTCCAATTTGCCGAACTATTATGGTGTTTTAATGGGTACTGTTATAGCCAAAATTCGGTTCAGGTATTTTCAAGATGGATTCGGGTCAATAACAGGTTCAATTTGGGACTCTAAAGAACAAATTAGGGTTTCTGTGATGTTAGGGCGCGCCCTGGGGGGTTAGGCCGCGCCTTGGATAGTATGTTGGAATTCCAAGATGCTAACAATGTCGATTTTGTATTTGATTATTGAAGAATTCCCTCCTGTCGTATCTCAGTAGGGGGATGTCCGTCGCAGAAGGCCTCCAGGGGTTTTCCTGGATTTAGGGACCTTTCTTATACATTGAGGGCATGTTTTCCTCGGTGGAAAGATAGGTCTCTCTTTGGTGTGTGCTTTGGAGCTCTGTTCCTGTATTCAATGGGCGCGCTCTCATTGGGGAACTTTGGAGTAATCCTGCACTTTGCACCCAAAAGCTCTGGATCACCTGTCCTGCAATCTGGTGGGGTGCTTCTCATTCGGGGGACAGGGATGCGTTCTGCACTTGGGGTAAACCATGGCTATACCTGCATCCTTGAAATCAAGAAATAGCTCGTAGCAGATAGGACTAGTCCTCGACGGGGGAAGTTTCCTTATCTGTGAAGTCTTGAGATCTTGGGTGAGCCTTGGGCCTTTTGTGGTTAGGCCTCATAGTAGAACATTCCGGAAGCTGGTCCGTTAACTAAGCCCATTTGGGTTTCTTGTTCTCCAAGAACTACGTATGGCTTGATCCCCTATAAATACCGGGGTACGTAGGCCGATTGAAGGGTTGGAAGTCGAGAGCTTTGAATAGCCGCCACTAACCCTATCAATCTCAGCCACCAATCACAAACAACCACCACACGCCACCACTCTTTTCGGCAAAGAACCACCGCTGTAGATCTTGTTTCCGGTGAAGTACCTCGAATTTTGTTGTTACCAAATTCCTCCGTCAACAAATTGGTGCTAGAAGGAGGGGCCAATCAAGATCTGAATCTTAGGAGGAAAAGATTTCTCGCAATCAGCATGGAGGTTTTAATGAAGGGGATGATTATGACTCTGAAGATAATCAAGAGGATAACCAAATTCGTGATGAAGCTTATGTTCCGGAGGAAATTCCTGTTCCTCCACGCCATCATGAAATTCCAGCCATCGTTGGAGGACAGCCGCCTGTTCTTATCAGTAACGCGGCGTTAATGGAACAACTGTACCGAATGGGAGATGCCCTAAATAATTTCGGAGCAAGATTGAGTTCTGTGGAGGAAAATCAGGGATCAAGGAGAAAATGTCGGAGTATCCCACGAAATCATCACCGATCAGGGAAATCCCATCAGATTGAGGAAGATTCCCGAAGGAGGGAGAAAAATTAGGAAAGGAGATTTCAGTTGGTCACTCCTCGAAGGTTAGATTATTCTGATCCTATTGTTGAACATCCTAGTGAAGATAATTCTGAGCGCAGGTTGTCGAATCCTCAAGAGAGGGCGCGCCCTCATCCTCACCGTTCAGGGCGCACTCCTAGTGAGATTCAAAGGGATGAAGAACAGATGGCTAGAGAAAGGAGAGATTTCGCCAACTTGAAAGAACGCCTTGGAATAAGGCTTAATGATGACGATTTGAGGATGGTACTCCTCGAGCAACAGAAGAAAAACAAGTATTTGGAATCGCGGCCCCATGATTCACAGCGCGCGCCCCCTGACAACAGGTCGAGGCCCCTTGGACATGAGAGAGCCATTCCACAGAGCCATGATCCACAGCGCGCGCCCCCTGACAACAGGTCGAGGCCCTTTGGACATGAGCGAACCCTTGCTCGGAATGGTAATCCACAGCGCGCGCCACCTGTTCATAACAGGTTGCGGCCCCTTGGATCTGAACAAGCTCCTCATCGTGGTAACACTGGAAGAAGAGCAAATCATGATGACAGTGATAGAAGAATGGAGTTGTACCAAAGAAATGGGCGTCCCCGTCATCAGGGCGCGCCCTCAAGTGGACGATCCCCCCGTATCCATCAAATTCCCTCAAGCACCTCTAGTGAGTCCAGGTCAAGGACACACCCTCACTCAGGAGAACTGTATCAGAGAGGTTCTCAAGGGAATCCACAACCTCATGGAAATCCTGAGGGTCAGCAAATTCAAACTCAAGAGGACGTTGTGGTTCAACCACAAGCAGGGGTTCAAGGAGGCACTCAGACAGCAGCTCCACCTCCGCCTTCACCCCCGGGGGGTACTCAGACTGTGGCACAACCAAATATCCAAAATATTCTCGGAGTGGGAACTTTTAATGTGGATGACTTGAAAAAACTTCTTATTCACTTGGATGGAGGGAGAATATCTGCTACGGCGCCAACATCTTCGCCATTCTCGGTTGAAGTAAGAGAAGCACAACTCCCTACAGGGTATCGGTCTATGACTAATGATTTACGCTTTCATGGAAATGCTGACCCTGTAGAATTCCTGGGTCGGTTTGATATCGAAATGGATGTCTATAAGGTGACTGATTTAGCCAGATGCTGGTTGTTGGCGGTAACATTTAGGGAGAGTGCACAACAGTGGTTTCAGAAGCTTGGACCAGGAGTAATTACATCTTGGCAGGTGATGAGGAATCTGTTTTTAACCAAGTTCCAAGCAGCAGTAAAGTATGCTCCTCCTGTCACTACTTTGGATAACATTAAGCAAAGGGAAGGAGAAAGTTTACAATCTTATTTTAAGAGATTCAACTCGGAATCTACCCTAGTGAGAGGAGCAACCGATGAAACGCTCAAAAGCTTCTTAATAGCTGGATTATCAGTAGGAACTGATTTCTGGAAGCATCTCCAAGGACGTGATCCACCCACTTTGGCTGATGTATTTGCGCACGCTGAATCTTTCAAGATTGTAGAACAATCCTTGGCAGACAATCGGAAAACAAACAGTCTGGGAAATTCTAAAGGAAGAGTTAGCAAGAGGAAAGATTGGTCCTTGAGTCCCACGCTCTGTACTGGGATCGGCGCTAATCGTGTGAATTCCACTACGGTTGAACAGAATTGGGGACCTCCGGATACCTACACTTATGATAGAAGGGAAAGCAATTATACTCCTTTGGCTGCCTCTATTGATCATATCTTTGAAGTAAATAAAGATAAAGGATTCTTAGGAAGCTGGAGCCGTTAACTTCTTGGTAGAGTAGAGATAAGAAGAAATATTGTGATTTTCATGAATCCTCAGGACACAATACTTACGAGTGTCGGCAATTGAAGGATGAAATTGAAGACTTGATCAAAGAAGGATTCCTGACTGAATGGATTATCAGAGAGGTGAAAAAGCACAAGAAGAACTCAGATAGAAATGATGGAGGGCGCGCCCTCCGGAATAATGATAAGCCCGAGGAGAAGAAATTTGTCAGAGAAGGTAGTATTCATACAATATTTGGTGGGTGGCACTTGGGAGGAGACAGTAATCATGCTTTGGAGAGATATGCAAGAGAGGCAAAGTACCGACCCCTCACTAATGTGAATAGCTTGGAGTTTAGGCCGCCCAAATTATTTAAAGGGGAATGTGTGGATATTACTTTCACTAAGGAAGAAGCTAGATGGGTGCATCATCCTCATAATGATGCTTTGGTGGTAGCAATCCAGATTGGTTCCAAGAACGTACACCGGGTTCTTGTCGACAATGGAAGTTCTGTGAATATCCTATACTACAGTACTTATCAGAAGTTGGGACTTCCAGATAAGGATATGATTCCAGATAGTGGTTGGATATACGGTTTTTCCGGCGAATCTGTGAAAGTCACGGGAACCATCAAACTACCAGTAACCCTCGGTGAAGGAGTTATTTCTGTGACCCAAATGATGGACTTTATGATTTTGGATGTAGAGTCATCTCACAATGCTTTGATTGGGCGCCCTCTGTTAAAGGAAATCAAGGTTGTAACCTCTATCTACCATCTTGCAATGAAATTTCCTACACCCAATGGTGTAGGAACTATACGAGGATCTCGGCATGATTCGAGAGATTGCTATCACAGGGCGATCAAGGGATTTAGAAAACAGCAAGGTGGAGGGCGCGCCCTGAGAGAGGGAAGTTCAGAAAGAGAGATGAGTCTTAGTCCATGAGAGGTTAAAGTTCATTATCTTGTCCAAGAACCTGAAGAGGGAGTGAGGGAGAGCATTCCAATACTTGATAATTTACAAGAAGGAATTCTAGAAGAAATCGAGGAAGACTCGGAAGAGGTTATCTCTGTTAACCTTAGAGGGGAGCAGGTTGAAGGAAGACGGATGTTGCTTGAGGGTTTGGTGCATACCCTTGTTGAGGAAGACTTCCCTCTTGAAGAGGTTGTGCCCTTCGAGGATAAGGTGTTAGTTGAGGACCCTCCAAGTTTTGATTCTGATCTAGATCCCAGAACTCCACAGTTGGTTGAAAAGACCGATCCTGCAGAGGATACGATCTCAATATTAGTAGACGAGAAGGATCCAAGTAAGATTTTGAAAATCGGGTCTTAGTTGAATTCCGAGATGAGAGGGATGCTCACTAATTTTCTCCTGAATAATCTGGATGTTTTTGCTTGGAGTCATGCTGATATGGTGGGAATTGACCCAGAAGTCATGTGTCATCATCTGAATATAGATCCTACTAAGAAATGAATCAGCCAGAAACGTCGACCGGTAAGTGGAGAGAGAGTTATAGCATTGAAGGAGGAGGTTGATAGACTTCTAGAGGTTGGATTGATTAAGGAGTCGTATTATCCGGATTGGCTGGCTAATCCAGTCCTAGTCAAGAAGCCAAATGGAAAATGGAGGACTTGTGTGGATTTTACAGATTTGAATAAGGCTTGTCCTAAAGACAGTTTCCCTCTCCCTCGGATTGATCAGTTGGTGGATGCTACGGCTGGTCATGCTCTTTTGAGTTTCATGGATGCTTACTCGGGCTATAATCATATCCCAATGTATGAACCTGATCAAGAGCACACCTCTTTCATCACAGATAGAGGTCTGTATTGTTATATTGGAATGCCGTTTGGTTTGATCAATGCTGGAGCAACTTATCAGAGGTTGGTGAATATGATGTTCAAAGATTTGATTGGAAAAACCATGGAGGTATATGTTGATGATATGCTTGTTAAATCCTTGAAGGCAGAAGATCATGTAAAGCACCTGGGCCAGATGTTCGAAATATTAAGGAAATTCAGGATGAGGTTAAATCCTAAGAAATGTGTGTTTGGTGTGGAATCCGAAAAGGTTTTGGGTTTCATGGTGAATCATAGAGGAATTGAGGCGAATCCAGCAAAGATTAAGGCTTTGCTTGATATGAAATCCCCGTCTAATGTGAAGCAAGTGCAGAGTTTGGCCGGAAGAATAGCAGCATTGAATCGCTTTGTGTCAAAGTCTTCAGATAAATGCAGAGATGTAATATCCCAACTTAATTTTATTTGAATGATATAATTATTATAACTTTATTTGTTCCTTTCACAAATATACGTAGCTATTTTAATAAATATTAGTTAACTTCAACAATATATTTGTATAATTTCATTGGTTTGCTACGACGTCTCGTAGCTCCCATAAAATTGAACTATGATTGGTCTACATCGATATATCGACGTTCCCATAAGATTGGACTAGGGAAATGGGCCGAGCAGAGGCATCAAGGCCCAAATGGGAAAGGGATAAAAATTTTGAACTGATTATGCGAGCCAGTGTGAACTAGCCCAAGGATTTAACCTTGCTAAGACCCCAATATATAGTTGAGGAAGGGGGTCTTGCACTAAAATCCCATCGATGTGGGACAAGTGAAGATGCTCCTTTAATAAACAAACTTGGTCCTAAGTTCTTATATGAGGGAGAGATCATGAATAACTCTACATCTTTTCGATGTGGGACAAAGTGAACTTAGGTTTTATTGGCTTGGTTTAGTTTCCCCACTTCTAGTGCATGAAGCTAAAGTTTTGAGATTTTGGAATCAAATTCGTTTTGGGTTACTGAAGCCAAGGAGTTGATTTTAATAAACTTTAGTAATTTGCTTGCAATTTCTTTTCAAACTTTTAATTTATTTCAGCCTCTCAAAGGAAGCAAATATACACCTTAAGTGATAAGCCCAAGAGCCTTATTAGAATTATATAATAGGGGGAGGGATTCACTTTCCAAACCATTTCGATGTGGGATGAGAAATGCTCTAAGAAATGAAAATTTTCTATTTGTTACAAATTGGTTTTGAGCATGAGGCTGTCACTGAAGCCTTTGGAAGTATGAGGATTAAAGGTTCCCCTCAAAAACTTAAGGTGTTAGTTACAGAGGCATGCCTGTACACATCTAAAAACAAGCCTAATTGTTTGTAATGCTTTGCATTACTTACATGACCTCTTAACTGAGGGAACCTCTAGTTGTAGAGTTTCTGTCTGTATTGTACTTGTAGTAGGCATCAAATCCTAGTTGTGTAATTGTACTTATAGAGTCTAGAATAATGCTTGAAAGAAGTTCCAAGGTTCATGCCTCAAGCAAGGAGTTAAAAACTGTCAAATAATCACAGTTGGGATTTGAAGAAATGAAGAATTTGCCTAAGTACCAATTCGAGAAGTATATTTGTCTATTCGAGAAGTCCAGCATTCGAGAAGTCAGGGATTCGATATCTCAAGACACTATTCGATATCTCTGAATACACTGTTCGATATCTCATTCGATATATCAGAGATTCGATATGTCTACTACTCTATTCGAGAACTCAAGAAGTCAACAAGTCAAGATGGTATTCGAGTTCTCAAAAGAGTCAACAAGTCAAAGTTCCATTCGATATCTCAAGGACTCAGAAAGCTATTCGACATCTCAAGGATTCGATAAGTCAAATGTTCTATTCGACAACTCAAGGAATTCTGATGGAAAAGAGCTATTCGAGAAGTGGTTCGATATGTCAATATAACAGTGTTCGAGAACTCAGAGTTATCGATCAAGTCAATTCTAGTTCTCGAATCACTTACTTAGTCACTTCTCGAATACATTCTTGGAGACAAAATACTGAAGAAATTGTACAAGTCAGAAACCTGCAACAAGCCAATGCACTTTATGGACCACAATCTGTAACGTGCTTTGGAAAGCCTACAAGGAAGCTTGGAGAGATATAGAAGAGACAAAGAGCTAAAGAAGTGGATCTAAACAGGCTTTGCAAAGTCAAATCTGTAACCGTTTGGACACTTACTCAAAAAGGATAGACAGACTAGAAAGTAATTTGTTTAGCTACCTTACTTGCAGTAAGTAGGCTGTATCCATGTTCTATAAGGACACAGCCTCACTTCATAACTTAGTAACTTTGTGTGAGTCGAGTTTTTCATACGCTGTAAGATATATCTCTCTGAGAAAAACGAAGCTGAGAATACTATCATTTGTATTCACAGATTGTAGCAACCTTTATCTAATAATACATTAGATTAAAGTGATATTGTGTTGTGTATTGTTCTTTATCCGCATATACATCAGTGCACACACAATACTTGTTTGCTACACAGACTAAGGCACGAAAAGTTCAAGAATCCATTCACCCCCCCTCTGTATTCTTTCTTTGTGTTCAATACTCAACAAGTGGTATCAGAGAGGGCTGTTTATTCAAAAACAGAAAAACGATCATGAGTTCGAATACACCAAAGACTACAGGAACGGTGAAGGTCCCTAAGTTTGACAAAGAAAACTTCAACCTCTGGAAGATAAAGATGATGTTGTTCATTAAAGCCTCTCATCCCTTGTATCCTGAGATTCTCAAGAATGGTCCTTTTGTTCCACAACAAGAGATACCAGAAAAGACTGTTGGAACCACAACTATCCCAAGATCTTATGAGGCCAAGGATCCATCAAAATGGACAGAATCAGAAAGGGAGAAGGTTGCTCTTGACAGCCACCTCATGCTGCTTATCATTGATTCCATGGACATGTCAATGTTTGCGAACATTGCATCATGTACGTCTGCCAAAGAGATGTGGGATCACATTGAGGTGTTGTCTGAAGGGACTGATGAGGTTAAGGAAAACAAGAAACAGATACTGGTCACACAGTATGAAGCTTTCATGGCACAGCCCAAGGAAAGCATCACTGAAATGTTTGAAAGGTTTCACAAGTTAGTTACTGAGTTGCAGATGAATGGCAAGGTTTACAGCACCAAGGAGTTAAATATGAAATTTCTGTTATCCTCACCAAATCATCTAGAGCAAAGAGTCATTTCTCTAAGGGAAAGAGATTTGAACAAAGTCACCTATGATGTGCTCTATGGAGTCCTAAAGACTCATGAACTTGAGTTGCTTCAGAAAAGGGCTATCCAAGCCAACCAAGGTAGAATGATAAACACATCATGTGCCTTGATTGTCAACAAATCTATTCTGGACCTAGAAGCATCTACAAGTCAGCTAAGGATAGAGGAGGTAGCAGATGATGAAGAAACTGAAGCTGGGGTGAGTGAACCTGTTGAGGAAAAGGAGGAAGAAGAAGAAGAGTTTTACACTCTGGAAGAACTTGATGGGATGGAAAATACTTCATATGCTTTCATGGCCAGAAAATTTCCAAATATCAGATTTAAAAGAAATCAACCCTTCAAACCCAAAACTCAAAACCATTCAGTCAACAAGAACAAGGCACCTGTGAAACCAAACAGAAATAAATTCAAAACTAGTTATGTGGATAGGTCATCTGAATGCAAGGGCCTAAAAAGAAGGATAGAGATTATCTTGCCAGTGAATGCAAGAAGCCTAAAAAGAAGGATAGAGATTATCTTGAGCTCGAAGCTAAGTATGAGGCCCTTCTGAAAAAGCAGACACAAGGTAAGGCCTACATAGCTGAAGGGAAGTGTTGGGATGATTCTGAGAGTGATGGAGAGGAACAAGAATTCTGCAATTATGCCTTGATGGCCAACTCCAAGGATGACTCATCTCCATCTGATTCTCAGGTACCATCTCTCACTACTATAGACATGTCTGTTTCTGAGTATAAATGCATGATCGAACAACTATCTGTTGAAATGTTTAATATTCATACTAGTATGACTGCTGCTAATGAGGAGATTGCTAAACTGTCTACTAGAAATGAAATATTAACCAAAAAGAATGAGGAACTTGAGCTAACTGCTATGCAAGTAGAAAACCTTAAGAAAGAAGTTGAATATTTGCAGAACAAGGTTTTATGTGCTAGTCAAGTAGAGAAGGCTCTTAGGGATGAATTAGCTGAAAATGAATTCAAACTGAAAACTTTCAAGAAATCATATGGTCTAGTGCAATCCTACTGTGAGAAAATTGAAGCTAAACCCAAAGCAGCTATTGGACTTGACTATGACTCTCTCAAACAGAGGAAAGGCTATGCTGTCATTGAAGAGGACACAGCTGTTCATGAGAAAGTGCCTCACATATTGAGAAAGACTGAAAATCCAATTTTTAAGGAATCAACATTTGAGATTGATGAGGATGCCTTACTCATCAAACAAATGTTGAATGATGAGGATGAGGCACAATCTAGTGAACAACAAGCATCCTCTAAGAGTGAGAGTGTCAAGTCAAAGACCAAGAAACCAGTAGTTGATAGGCCAAGACCTAAGAAGTTTGTTAAGTTTGTCTCAGCTGGGAAGAGTGAATCAGAAAAGAAAGTGACTAAGAAGAAACAAAACAGAAATGGCAAGTTAGGGATTAACAAGGATAACAACTATGCTTATATGCCTAATGCCCCTAGGAAAACTTGTCAGAACTGTTTCAGTACCAATCATTTAACTCATGCATGCAAGAAACCTGTTGGTAGTGTGTCTAAACCTTTCTATGATTGCTCTGTGTCTCTAAGTCATAGAGATGCACCTTTTTGTGATAAATTTGACTGTATGCCATGCAATATGAATGTTATGACTAGTTGTTTTAATTTAAGAAGGCAATTCATTGATGGTTGTATCAGTCACAATTCTCACACACACTACACAAGGTCAAAGTCTTCAAGTCCTCCTAAAGCTAGGAAGGTACCTCTGTCACCTAAGTCTGAAACTTCAGGTTCTAAGACTTCCAACAGTGACAAGAAGACTAACACTAAGAAAGTTGATAAGCATGTTGTTTATGATAAAACTGTCTCTAAGTCACATGGACCCAAACTTGTTTGGGTACCAAAGGAAAAGTAATACCTTTGTGTTTGCAGGGCAAAAAAAGTGAAAAGAAGGTCATGTGGATTTTGGACAGTGGATGCTCAAATCATATGACTGGTGATATGGCCCTGCTATCACAGTATGAGGAAAAGGCTGGCCCAATGGTTGCTTTTGGAGATGACAGCATGGGTAACACATTGGGATATGGCAAGCTGAAAGTTGGTAATGTCATCATTGAAGATGTAGCACTAGTCAAGAGGCTCAAGCATAATCTGCTAAGTGTTGGTCAGTTTACTGATAGAGGATTCAAAGTGAATTTTGACAAAGATGAATGTTTGATCACCCACAAAAAGACTGGTGATTTTGCTCTATCTGGAGTAAGGAAGGGAAGCCTGTTTGTAGCCAATATGGACTCTGCAAACAAGGACAAAATTTGTTGCTTTTACTCAAAAGCATCAAATGAAGATTGTTGGCTGTGGCACAAGAAACTATCACACCTGAACTTCAAGGCCATTAATTCTCTAGTCAAAAGAGAGTTAGTGAGAGGCATGCCCACACTTGAATTCTGCCAAGAAGGAGTGTGTCAGGCTTGTCAAAAAGGAAAAATGAAAAGATCAAGCCACAAGTCAAAGACAGTGACATCAATAACCAAGCCATTACAACTCATTCATATGGATTTGTTTGGGCCTGTCAACATTATGTCACTTGGAAGAAAGAAGTATGCCCTGGTAATGGTTGATGATTTTTCAAGGTATACATGGGTGGAATTTCTGGCATCAAAAGATGAGGCTCCACAAGTAATTATTGAGCATATAAAGAAAGTTGACAAGGAAGCAAAGGCAAACAATGCAAGTGTGATTGCATTGAGAAGTGATAATGGAACAGAGTTCAGAAATGCCATACTCGAAGCATTCTGTAAAGAGAATGGTATTTCTCAGCAATTCTCAGCTCCAAGGACTCCACAACAAAATGGAGTTGTTGAGAGAAAGAATAGAACTCTAATTGAGGCTGCTAGAACAATGTTATTTGATGCAAAAATGCCTACATGTTTTTGGGCTGAGGCTGTGAGTACTGCATGCTACATTCAGAACAGAACTCTCATCAACAAAAACACTGGAAAGACACCTTACAACTTGATGACTGAAAAGAAGCCTACTCTAAAGTATGTTCATACTTTTGGAAGCAAATGCTTTGTACTAAAGGATAACTCTGAATATGTTGGAAAATTTGATGCAAAAGCATTTGAAGGAATTTTTCTTGGCTATTCTATGGAGAGAATTGCATACAAGGTTTATGTCATCAGTCAAAAGAAAGTTATGGAAAGCACAGATATAACATTTGATGACAGCAAACTACCTGGACTAGAAGAAGCCAATGATGAAGACAAAGATCCATTGAAGTTTGATAATCTAGATGATTCTGATGAAGAGATTGAAACTGGAGTTGAAACTCAAGTTCAACAAACTCAAGTGAATAATTATACAAGAGAAGAATTTGTGCCAATCGATAGTGGAGAAACAAGCATCCAAGACACACCTGTGAGTAATGGCAACTTCACAGGGGGAGGAAATGAGGATGACCATGATGTGGATGATGAAGCAACATCAAGAATGAGAAATCAGGCTGAACACTCGAGGAAATGGGATAGATCACACACTGCAGAGCAAATCATTGGAGATCCTAATGCAGGAGTAAGGACTAGGAGAGCAACTCAAAATGAGTGCCTTTATGGATGTTTTCTATCACAAGTTGAGCCTAAGAAACTTGATGATGCACTGTTGGATCCAGATTGGATTATTGCTATGCAAGAAGAGTTGAATCAATTTGAAAGGAACAAAGTATGGGAACTTGTGCCTGCACCAAAGAATAGAACCATTGTTGGAACAAAATGGGTTCTGAAGAATAAGATGGATGAAGATGGTTAATAATAAGAAACAAAGCAAGGCTGGTTGCAAAAGGATACTCTCAATAGGAAGGCATTGATTATGATGAGACATTTGCCCCTGTTGCTAGATTGGAAGCCATCAGAATATTCTTGGCATTTGCTACTCATTCAAACTTTAAAGTTTATCAAATGGATGTCAAGAGTGCATTTCTAAATGGAGAGTTGGAAGAAGAGGTTTATGTGCAACAACCACCTGGCTTTGAGGATCCACATTTCCCAGAATTTGTCTACAGATTGCTTAAGGCACTGTATGGACTTAAGCAAGCTCCAAGAGCATGGTATGATACTTTATCACAATTTCTTCTTGAAAATCAATTCACTAGAGGCACATTGGACAAGACACTGTTTTACAAGAAGCATGGTGATGATATTATCCTAGTCTAAATTTATGTGGATGATATCATTTTTGGGTCTACAAATGAGAAGCTATGTGAGAAATTTTCCAAACTCATGCAGAGCAGATATGAGATGAGTATGATGGGAGAGTTGACATACTTTCTTGGGTTGCAAGTCAGTCAAAGGAAGGATGGTATCTTTATCAGTCAGACCAAATACATCAAGGATCTATTGAAGAAGTTTGACTTGGAAGAATGCTCACCTGCAAAGACACCCATGGCCACTGCAACTAAGTTGGATGAAGATGCTAAAGGCAAGAAAGTAGATATCTCAGTCTACAGAGGCATGGTTGGTTCTCTACTCTATCTCACTGCAAGTAGGCCAGACATCATGTTTGCTACATGTCTATGTGCTAGATTTCAATCAAATCCAAAGGAATCACATTTGATTGCAATAAAAAGGATCTTTAGATATCTGAAGGGCACTCCAAACATGGGCTTATGGTATCCTAAGGACACAGGGTTCAATCTGGTTGGTTATTCTGATGCTGATTATGCTGGATGCAGAGTGGATAGAAAAAGCACCTCAGGAAGCTGCCAGTTTCTTGGAAAAAGGTTAGTTTTTTGGTATAGCAAGAAGCAACAATCTGTGTCAACTTCTACAGCTGAGGCTGAATACATAGCTGCTGGAAGTTGCTGTGCTCAAGTGCTTTGGATTAGAAATCAACTTAGAGATTATGGACTTGTGTTGGAAAGAATTCCAATCATGTGTGACAACACAAGTGCAATCTCTATAGTTGCCAATCCTATCAATCATTCTAGAACAAAGCACATTGACATCAGATATCATTTCATAAGAGAACATGCAACTAAGGGAACCATTGAGTTGCATTATGTCTCTACAGATAAACAACTAGCTGATATATTCACTAAGCCATTAGATGAAGCCACCTTCACAAGGTTGGTAAGTGAGATTGGAATGCTGAATTCTTCAGATTCTGGCTAAGTGAATACAGCATCTAGATTGTTGCAGCAGTAAACACTTACTTTATCTAAATTCTCAATATTTTTGGAGTAAGTGTTGGCTGAAATATGATTTATAAATATTTCAAATCTGTTGCATATGTTGAAAATCATATTTTTATTAACTTAAAATTTCTATGAAATTTTGAGAAAATCACTATTTAATTTGCTAGGATATTCTTCAATGAATATGTCTGGTAAATTTTAAAAGATAGTGAAAATCAAATTTTTATGAGTGATGGGTATAGTTCGATAAGTCAGACTTCTCGAATGATTCACTATTCGACATCTCTAACAAGTCTCATTAGAGTACTCTTGAGTTCTCGAATAGAGACTTTCTGAGATATCGAATAGAGGTATTCTTGACTTCTCGAATATAGTAACTGAGTTCTCGAATGATTGAGTTCTCGAACACTATATTTGAGTTCTCGAATCATTTGAAAAGGCTGAATTTTCGCTGAATTTTAACCGATTTTGGACTCTTGTCTAAACATTTAATTCACTCATAAAAACACATTTTATTTAATTTAGAATTATTTCTGAGTTAGATAACCGCCAGCTGTGAGTTTCTATCTGCTTGAGTTATCGATTAAGCCTTTCTTGACTTCTCGAATAGTTGTTTTCTACTTCTCGAATGCCTGACTTGTTGATACAAAACATTCATCTAATCGACAATTCAAGTACTTCATACTTATGCAATTCCACATCTATTCGATTCATTTCATTCGATTTCTCAAGCACCTGAACTCCCAAAACCTCTGAAACCCTAACTACGAAAAGCCAAATTTCTTCTTCAACCTTCAATTTTCTTTCTCTCTTCTACACAAATGGTAACAGTAAAGTTCAACACCAACTTCATCGCTCTCACTAGTGATGTTGAAGCACCCAATGCTAATTTCAAGTGCTTTCTGAAATGGATGGCTGAGTCATACATCAAGGATGCACTCTCTGCCAACCCAACTCTGTATCTAGATATCCTGGAACAGTTTTGGGGTACTGCTATTGTGGAGGTTGTAGCCCTGGAAAATGCAATCACCTCATACATCATCTACTGCAAGATTCAAGATAAGGACATCACTATCACTCCTGCAGACATGAATCAAGCCCTGGGCCTACAACAAGAGTCATTTGACAGATTGGCCACTAATGCAGAGTTAGAGGAATTCTTTGAGTTCATCAACTACTCAGATGGGATCAATCTTGGAAAGCTAAACAGAAAGAATCTGAGAAAGGAGTGGAGCTATGTTTTTGCAACTCTTCTTCAAGTCTTCACTGCCAGGAAATCAAGCTTTGATCAAATCAGTGCACCTGTGCAGCAAATTGGCTATGTACTGGCCCATGGAAAGAAGATAGATGTTGGCCAAGTCATCCTCCATGAACTATATGGAAGACTTGGTAAGAATACAACCAAGAGAGGTACTGATATTTTCTTCCCTCGCTTTATTCAATCTGTACTTAATTTTAAGAATGCTTTATTGATTGAATTACCTAGGATTGATAAAAATAGAATAGGCTATCCTAAGTCCATGACCAAACTCATTTTTGGTAATTTGGAGACTAGGAATGATGTGGATGTAAGACTAAACATAACTCCCCATATGGAGAGTTTGTTTAGAACTTATCCCCATAACATGCCAACATTTGATGCAAAATCTAAGTTAGCACAGCCCAAGCAAGTAGAACAAAATGCTAACCCAGGGCCTGCTAACCAACCCTCTCAACCAAACACTCTACCACACACTGAGCCAACTGCATCATCCTCTCAAAAGGGTGATGTTAGTAAAAAGAAGAGAAATGAAGTAATGTCTGCACCACTGAATATATTATCTGAAGCAGCATTAGCTGTTGAATTAGGGCTAGAAAGTGAGGAACCTGAGTCACCCTTACAAAAGCCAAAGAAAAAGAAAACTAAGACCACCTCTTCAGTCACACAAATGGCTGAAGTTGTAAAATCAGGGGCACACAGCTCACTAGGTGTATCCTCTCAACAGGATGCACCTATAGAATCAAACATCCTCCCCAATGCACCTTCTTGTACAGAGTCAGCACATGGGAGTGATAAGGCTGGCACTACACTGAGTGGAGAGCACATCACACTTGAAACTCCCTCTATCTCTCAGGGGGAGTTGCCAAAATCTACTCTAAAACACACTTCTCTTCCAGAATCTTCATCACAAATTTCTTTGGAGCCTGTAATTCAAGCAATTGAAGAGCAAGGCATTGATCACCAAGAATCCTTTTCTCTTGGTGAGCCAATGGACTCAAGTGACTTAGTGCATGACACTTTGCTCACCACCCAGGACCCACATCTAGATGGTGAGGGAATGCATGCTGGGGCATCTCCTGATGACACCATCACAAACACAGAGGTTCCACTAGTTTTTACTAGAGACTCTGTGCCTGTGTCAACTGCTTGTGTAACTCATCCCACTCCTGTGGAGACACCAGTAGTAGAGTCAATCCATCCGGTTACAGAAGTTGCATCTGTAACTGAGGAGTCTAGCTTGCCTAGCTCTAGCTCTGACTTTATGTCACAATGGCTGAAGCCTGTGCAACATGACAGTGCTTCAGGATCAGGGTCTGTTCCACAAACATTGACGGTTGAAGCACTCTAAAGCTTAATTGTGGATCAGATTCCTGAGTTTGTAAAGATAGCTCAAAACCTTGTCACCTCCAATATCCCTAATCCAGACTATGAGGCCATCTTACTATGCCATAGGAATGATGTGGAGATGCAGAAGGCCAAGATTATTGATGATGCTGAGAGAGATGGCAATGTAGATGCCTGGCTGCAAGGAAAGAATGATGTAACTCTCAGTGAAGCACTTCAATATCTTAGAGAGGAATACATCACTTCACTGGGCTCCAATGCAAAATCCCTGTCTCCTGGTGAAGTATATGAAGCTGTCAATGATTCCTACAAGGGTTTCCTCAAGGCTGCACACTATCTTGGCAAAGGAGTCAAAACTGAAGTCAACAGGGTGTGTGACAAGACAGCCACTTCAGTAGCAGAAGTCAAGAGGGCCTTTGATGCTAAATTTCCTCAACTGGACAGTGTGGTCAAAGATCTCAAACACTGCAACACCACCTGCACAAAGATGGACAATGGCCTAGCCCTCCTCAAAGATACAGTCACAGGCCTAGGAAGCAGATTTCAAAATCTATCTGACCAAACCACAGAGGCCAATGCCATGCTAAGGACAATGTTCAAGAATCTTTATGGAGATAGGCTAGTGACTGAAGTCTCTGTGCATGAACTGTCTAAATATGAAGTGAAGAGGCTGCAGGATCAATCTTTGTCTGGTTTCAAGGCCAATGAGCTATTCACTAAGGTGAACACTCTTGAAAAGGAGGTTGCTACTCTCACTAAATCAAATGCTCACCTTACAGACAAGGTTGCACTTCTCCATGATCAGTTGGACACTCAAGCAACCACCACAGCTAATGTCCTTCTACATCAGCAATCCATGTTGGCTGCAATGATGAAGCACATGGGTCTCCCTCTACCTGAAGAATCTTTCAACCCACAGGTGGTTTCTACAGCCTCTGTGCCTGACAACAAGCCTAAGGGGGAGAAAAGGTCCAGGAACTCAAATCCAAAGGGGGAGAAGCCTAAGGAGAAAGGCATAGAGATAAATGAGGGAGGTCATCACAGAGCACAATCTACATCCAATGTGCCAGGCAAAGGCAAATCTAAAGTTGATGAGCCTCCTACCCTACTGCTAGTTGTTACTCTACCAACTGTGCACATTACTACTCCTAGTGGTCAAAAGCAATCCATAACTACCACAGTGGTTGCAGGGAGTATGCCTTCTGACAAACTTCCATCCTCCATGCCTGAGAGTGCCAAGCCTGTAGAAGTTAAAGTTATTACTGAGGCCAAGCTACAAGAAGTTGCTAACTCAAATGTTTATCATGATAAAGCCTTCTTGGAGTTTCTGAAAGCCACAAGGGAACAGGTTGGTGACAATCAGTTCTATCTGAGGGAGTTGAAGAAGCAGATTGATTACATCACTGTCATCCCCAAGAAAGTCAATAACTTATGGATCAAGGAGATAGTGATGATATCCAAATTAAAGATATGACATCTAACATACAAGACTCTACAAGAACTGAAACACTCAGAGATAGATGCCATACTTGAGCTTATTGAGAAGAAGAATGAGAACAATAAAAGTCTGTTTGATGATTTGAGGAATGGCCAACCTTCAAGGCTACCAGAAGTGATCAAGAAGCCATGGACAATCATCTATTAGTCTGGCACCAGAATTGAAGACATCAAGCAATTGGTCATTCCCCATGATCTCACCTCTCGAAATCACAGACTGGTCATTGCTATCATTGATCAACTACAGAAGAAGGTTGGAGCCAGAAATGCTGAAGAAATTGAAGCTCTACACATTCTCAGATCTTTTATAGCAACTGGTGAACTTCCAGAGAGTGCTCAACCTAGGAGAAATAAGGATGATGATTCTGAAGACAAAAGTGATGGGAGGAGAAGACATCACAGGAGAGATAAGGGTGATGAAGACAAGAAGAAGAAGAAGGGTGACAAGGATAAGAAGAATGATGATGACCAAGGCAAAATCTATGAGAGGAAGGTTAGAAAACAGCAAGCCAAGAACATTACTAATGACACTCCTACCACAACACAAGGCTCAATGTCTAGGGTGGATGTCACTGGTAATGATTCATCAAAATCTACATCTCTGGATTCTGCAACTGTCTTGGCACCTCAAGAAGTGAAGAGGATTCAAATCAAGAAACCAGGTGTATGTATCCATAAGCAAACTGCTAGTGGAGTACTACAATGGTCTTCTAGCAAGGGTCACAAGTTACTGCCTGGCAATCATGTAAAGAAGATTAAAGTCAAACATGCTGCAAGAAGAGTGAAGCTATCCAAATCAAGAGCCCTGACAATCATTCCAGGATTGAGACTCCAACCACTTGATGAAGACTTTGATGAAGAGCAACTGCAATTTCTAAGAGCTCAAAAGATATGCTTTGCTGCAATTGTGGATGACCACCTTGAGATCAAGTACACTGATGGGAGAGAAATGAAATTCAAACAAGGGGGTTATCAACATTGGGGTAAATTGTATGAGATAGAAAGAATCATTGCATTGCTGGACTCTAAAGACAAGGTGGAGAAAGTATGGAAGCTGGAATTGATTGACTTTGTGAAAATGAAGAGAGATTATGCTGAAAAGATAAGAAAGGGCTGCTATGAGAAGTGGTTAGAAAGGGAGAAAGAAATTGACAGACTGGAAATTGAAGCAGAAAAGCTAAGGGCAAAGGGATTGTGTAGAGTTCAGTTTGATCCCTATGTGGTGAAGTATAGGAGGAGAAATGGAGACAATGTCAATATAAGAATGAACCTACTCAGTCACTATCCTGCCAACATTCTGGAGCCAGTGCTTGAAGATTTCAAAAACTCTATCATGATTGAAGAATTGGATGCTATGGTAGAAATCATAAGAGCAATAGATGAGAATGCAAGAAAGGAGAAAGAAAGGAAACAGAAAGCATATGATGATCTACAAGCCAAAGCAATGGAGATGCAATCAAATGAAAATGGCTAGTACCTCATCATACTGTAAGAGTATTTATCTTGTAATTCCATTTATGTGTTCAATCAATATACATACCTGTACTTTTAAAGTCTTATCCTTATGTATGTTAGGCTTGTTATCAGACATGAAATTATGACTAAGGGTCTCACTCACAATTTGGGGGAGATTGTCAGTTACAGAGGCATGCCTGTACACATCTAAAAACAAGCCTAATTGTTTGTAATGCTTTGCATTACTTACATGACCTCTTAACTGAGGGAACCTCTAGTTGTAGAGTTTCTGTCTGTATTGTACTTGTAGTAGGCATCAAATCCTAGTTGTGTAATTGTACTTATAGAGTCTAGAATAATGCTTGAAAGAAGTTCCAAGGTTCATGCCTCAAGCAAGGAGTTAAAGACTGTCAAATAATCACAGTTGGGATTTGAAGAAATGAAGAATTTGCCTAAGTACCAATTCGAGAAGTATATTTGTCTATTCGAGAAGTCCAGCATTCGAGAAGTCAGGGATTCGATATCTCAAGACACTATTCGATATCTCTGAATACACTATTCGATATCTCATTCGATATCTCAGAGATTCGATATGTCTACTACTCTATTCGAGAACTCAAGAAGTCAACAAGTCAAGATGGTATTCGAGTTCTCAAAAGAGTCAACAAGTCAAAGTTCCATTCGATATCTCAAGGACTCAGAAAGCTATTCGACATCTCAAGGATTCGATAAGTCAAATGTTCTATTCGACAACTCAAGGAATTCTGATGGAAAAGAGCTATTCGAGAAGTGGTTCGATATGTCAATATAACAGTGTTCGAGAACTCAGAGTTATCGATCAAGTCAATTCTAGTTCTCGAATCACTTACTTAGTCACTTCTCGAATACATTCTTGGAGACAAAATACTGAAGAAATTGTACAAGTCAGAAACCTGCAACAAGCCAATGCACTTTATGGACCACAATCTGTAACGTGCTTTGGAAAGCCTACAAGGAAGCTTGGAGAGATATAGAAGAGACAAAGAGCTAAAGAAGTGGATCTAAACAGGCTTTGCAAAGTCAAATCTGTAACCGTTTGGACACTTACTCAAAAAGGATAGACAGACTAGAAAGTAATTTGTTTAGCTACCTTACTTGCAGTAAGTAGGCTGTATCCATGTTCTATAAGGACACAACCTCACTTCATAACTTAGTAACTTTGTGTGAGTCGAGTTTTTCATACGCTGTAAGATATATCTCTCTGAGAAAAACGAAGCTGAGAATACTATCATTTGTATTCACAGATTGTAGCAACCTTTATCTAATAATACATTAGATTAAAGTGATATTGTGTTGTGTATTGTTCTTTATCCGCATATACATCACTGCACACACAATACTTGTTTGCTACACAGACTAAGGCACGAAAAGTTCAAGAATCCATTCACCCCCCCTCTGTATTCTTTCTTTGTGTTCAATACTCAACATAAGGACTTTATTAAAACCCCAAATTTGTCAATGTTTTAACTTTCATATATACTAGTTGATATCTCGGCTACAAAGGCTAGGACATGGTTAACTTTGTAAGCCTTAAGGTCAAGTTCCCCTCCTTATATGGTTTTATAGAGTTGAGAAGAGGATTCCCTCAACCACCATTTCGATGTGGGACAAAATATATTTTCTACTTTTTGAGAATTCAACTCTTACTCTTTTAAAGTACGAGGAGTTTGTCTTTTGATGCATTCAGGTGTAGATGTTACCAATTCTAGTTGAAACTTAATTTCCATTTATCAAAATTTAGACTATTATCTACTTGGCTCAAATTAGAACCAAAGTTATAGTTGTGAGCTGCAACTTTCAAATTCTTGAAGGAGAAACCTTACTTTTATAGAACCAAAGAAGAAGTCATTAGCTTTAGTCTCTCGATGTGGGAAAATATGAACTATTTCAAATTGAAAAGAAAGACTACAGCAACCCTTTTTGTCTTAAAATATTTCAAAATTTTCTTGTAAGTGTGACAAGACGCCAGCCTTCATATTGTTTTGCCTTGTTCCAAAATTTTATACTTTGAGATCATTTTGGGCTCTGAGCAAAGCCAAGAAAGGTTGAAAGAAATTTTACTCAACTCAAGGTTTATAGAGCTTATATGAGGTTCTGCTCTTAATCAATGCGATGTGGGACAAATTGTTTATGTTGAGGGCACCATGTGAGCACCCAAGTGTTTCTCTTGTATTCAAATTAAGTTTTAAAGTTTCAGACAAACGAACCTTGCATTTTAAATTCGTTTAACTCTTTTCTTTAACCATATTTCCAGAATTTTCCAAAAATGAGGGCATTAGAGGGTATCATTTTTGCGTGTTTCAACACCACCCTTCGTTTTGTCATCTCAGCTCAAGTTGGAGCTAAGGTGAGAATTAAGAACTTCTAGTAGCTAAGGCAATAACCTTTTGTAGCATTTATAGACATGAGAAAGAGTTACTCTAGAAATCCTCTCGATGTGGGATAAGTGGCCATTATAGAAAATAGAATAACACAAACTCCCACATTGATAAATAAAGGGAAGACTTGGGAGTATATATGGAGCAACTTGACTACAGTCATACAAATGAAAATAAGAACAATGGAGTCGGTTCAGTTGTGTTGTTCGTTGTTAGTCATTGCCGGATTGTTTGAGTTATAGGCGAGTAGCATTTTATTATTTTTACCAATCTTCTTTTGTACCACATCGATTACAGAAAGAGAGGTAAGGGTGTATATATTGCAAAGCTTCAGTTATTTAGAGCAAATCAAATTGAGCGTGGGCATGTTTGATCGAGGATTAAGTACAGTTGTAGTGCAATTCTGAGCCAATTATTTTTCAAGCTTGCTGGTGGTTATACCACATCGAGTAGGAAGGGAATTAAGTTCCCCTTTCCTTATATAAATATGTTGTAGTATACAGAAAAGGAAAGTAGGAGTAAAAGCTTACCGTTTGTAAGTTTTTCTACTTTACTTTTTATTTATAGTATTCTGATTTCATTTATTTTAATTTAGAAATGTGGTAATTAGTAGTTAGAAATAATGTGTTAATAACGATAGTTTAAATTTTGGATAGTTTGAGAGACGAATTTGATATTCGGAATTATTCGAAAAAGAGAAAGAAACAAAGAGTAGAAGCGGGAACTGTAAGTATATACTGTACTGATTTACTGTTGTGAATTATTAAATTGATTTTGAAATATCGATGATTTATTGTTGGAAATTGAGTATTCTTACATTGATGTTATGAATTGATGATGATGCTTCCAAATCGGAAGTAAAGCTAAACCAATTGTTTAGCAGGCCGGGATCCCCACCAGTAGAACTTGTGAATTTATCATGTTTGAATACTCATTTTCAAATTATGTGAAAAATTATCTGTTCTGATGAGCATAGTTACTTGTTTTGTAAACCTCAGTTAAATAGTATGATATATGCTTGCTGGGCTCTATGAGCTCACCCTTTTATGTCATTAACTTCCACAGGGAAGAATTTTGGCGGAGGAAGTTCGGGGAAAGATAAGACTGTGATGAAGTAACTATCGAAGTTAGATAAGAAGTATGTAGAACTCTAAGAAGAATGCTTTTGTAATAGACCTATGTTGAAGTTAATTATAAGCGTGTAATATGTTGTAACCTTTTATCGTAAGACTGGACTTTGTTGTAACTCCTTTTGGTTATTAATGAAATTAAGTTTTTGTAAGCATATATTACGACGTTTGGTTTGGTTGGCGTGCCCCGGGTCGGGTTATGAGGTCATCCCGGGATCGGGGACGTCACAAGAGAGTTCTTTAGAGCAATCCAAGGAGCATCTAAGGATTTCGTATGGACCCCCGAGTGTGAAGAAGCTTTTCAGAAAATCAAGGAGAAATTGGGGAATCCACCACCTTTGGCAAAACCGGTGGAAGGAGAAACTTTAATTCTCTACTTGGCAGTGTCAGAATATTCCATCAGTACGGTGTTGGTAAGGGAAGAAATTGATCATCAGTCTCCAGTATACTATGTGAGTAAGCGTTTGCTTGATGCAAAAATACGATACACAAGTATGGAGAAGTTAGTTTTCTCATTAATCCTAGCTTCGAGAAAACTTCGCCCTTATTTTCAAGCTCATAAGATCGAGGTCCGTACGTCGTATCCAATGAGAGGGATTCTTCATAAGCCGGAAGCTTCTGGAAGGATGCTAAAATGGGCGATTGATCTAGGGCAGTTTAATTTAGAATATACCCCAAGAACTGCTATTAAGGGTCAAGCTTTGGCTGATTTTATCCTTGAATTCGAGTCAGAAAATGAAGAAAAATCACTTGTGTTGGTAGAGCCTAGAATTCCAACCCAGAAGACGCGTCCTCTTGAGGAAGTTCCTCAGCCATGGTGGAAGTTGCATGTAGATGGAGCTGTAAATAGTGGAGGAGCTGGTGTAGGTATAATCTTGGTTACTCCTGAAGGAAATCAGCTTATGAGTGCTATTCATTTCAAATTTCAAGCAACTAATAATGACGCAGAGTATGAAGCTTTGATTAATGGTTTGAAGATAGCTATGGAGGTGAAGGTAGAGAATCTGATCATATTGAGTGATTCGGAATTAGTGGTTGGACAAGTTAAAGGAGGATTTCAGTGTAGGGGTCCAAGAACAGAGCTTTACATGAAGTGTGCTCAGCGGCTTATTCAGAAGTTCCGGGAAGTGAGATTAGAATGTATTCCACGACATGAGAATTGTAATGCAGATATTCTGGCTAAGTTGGGATCCCAGAAGGAAGCGGTGCTGTTGGGAACAGTTCCACTACAAATTCAAGAGATACCAAGTATCCCGAAAGTGGAAGTTATGGAGATGGAAGCTATCCCGCATATAACTTGGATGACTGCAATTCAAGGGTATATTCGTGGAGGGATTCTTCCATAAGACAAAGTTGAGGCATGACGAGTTCGGTATCAAGCAGCAAGATTCGTAGAATATGATGGAATCCTATACAAGAGAGGTTTTAACCAACCACTTCTCAAGTGCATAGATGGAGATGAATGCAATTATATCCTGCGGGAAATTCATGAAGGAATTTGTGGCAATCACTCGGTGGGTGGTTCGTTGGCAATGAAGGTGTTAAGGCATGGTTATTATTGGCCCACTATGAAGAAGGATGCGTATGATTTTGTGAAGACCTGTGATAAGTGTCAGCGGTTTGCCAACTATACTACGAGTCCTGCTACTACTCTTACTTCTATGATGAGTCCGTGGCCTTTTGCTATGTGGGGGATAGATCTCATTGGAGAACTCCCTAAAGCTAAGGGAAGCGTAAAATATGTTGTGGTGGCGGTTGATTACTTCACCAAATGGGCAGAGGCAATGCCCTTGGTCACAATCACAGCGAAGAAAATTCGAGATTTTGTCTTTAATTCGATTGTGTGCAGGTTTGGGATTCCGTATAAGCTTGTATCAGATAATGGAAAGCAGTTCGACAGCAAAGAATTGCGAAAGTTGTGTGATGATTTGGGAATCAAGAAGGAGTTTGCAGTTGTGTATCATCCTCAAAGTAATGGACAGACGGAGGCAATCAACAAAATTATTAAGCATATTTTGAAGACGAAGTTAGAGGAAAGCAAGGGGAATTGGCCTGAGGAGCTACCCATGGTTTTGTGGTCATATAATACTACTCCAAGAACTACAACTGGGGAATCTCCCTTTGTATTGTCTTATGGGTGTGAAGCAATGATTCCTGTGGAGATTGGAGCAGGTTCTTTCAGGAGAGATTTTTATGATGAAGAGGTTAATATGATAAATCAAAGGTTGAATCTGGATTTTCTGGAAGAAACAAGGACTAACTCATAGTTAAGGTTGGCAACTTATCAGCAAAGCATTGCAAGGTATTACAACAGGAAAGTGAAGACTCGTCCTTTTAATGTGGGTGATTTGGTTCTTCGGAAGGTTATGCCAAATACAAGAGTTACAGCTCATAGGGTTTTTGGTCCAAATTAGGAAGGACCTTACAAGATCAAGTCTATCATTTGGGAAGGAACTTATCATCTGGAAGACTTGGATGGCAACACAATCCCGAGAGCATGGAATGCGGAGCATTTGAAGAAATATTATCAGTAGGGTGCGGCTTTGGCCCCCTATTTTATGAAGGCTTATATTTAAGTTGTAGACTAGCATAAATAACTGTTCTCCTAGTCTAGGGGGTAGTGCATATATGCCTTCCTTAGATTTAGCTGAGATTTGCTTGTTTTTTCTCATTTTTTCAATAATTGTTCTCCTTAGCCAGGGGGTAGTGTATATACCTTCCCTTGTTCTGAAGAAATTCCAGTCTTGTTAAAGATTTGAAGTTTTCAAGAAAATTGAAGTTTATTGTTGTGAAGGCCGCGCCCTGGCATAATAGGGCGCGCCTTACTTTGCATTAAAGAATCATGTGAAGGTTTATTTTATCACAAGTATAAAGGCATTTTCTAGAAATTCATAAACCAGGTAAAGGCAAATCTGTGAAAAAGAATTTAAAGACGTTTAAGAAGATGCGCCCTAAGGAAACAAGGCCGCGCCCTTGGCTTATAAAGGATAATTTACTGTTAAAATTTTGTGTATGTTTTGTGGTAAAAGGGAAAATCTTAAGTTGATAATTAAGGCGCGTCCTGAAGAAAACTTGAAGATTAATTGTGTGCAGAACTTATCAAGACAAAAGTGATTCAATAATATAGTTCAACAAAAGGATAGTACCTAGACAGTTATCAAAAAGAAATTCAAGGTTACAACTTGCAGGGTTTTACAAAGGACCCGCACCTTAAAAGTTAAAGTATATACGGACAAATTTGAAGATAAAAACCTTAGGGCGCATCCTTAGGAGGTGAAGAAGGCGCGTCCTGAGCATCATTAGGGCGAACAGTGATAAGGGGAGATATGTCCACAGGAGGTGAGCTTTGAGGAGGGATAGCTGCAGGAGAGGCTTGGATGTTTTGAGTTGAAGGGATATTTTCTGTGGAAGGCGCGTCCTCAGGAGGATCCTCTAATCCCAGTTCGACTCTTTTGGCCTTGATGGATACAACATGGCTAGCTTTAAACTTAGCCATATCCTCAGCAGCATCAGAACCGAATTTCTCCCAGTCATAGTCAGGATCATTGGCTAGGAAGCCAATAAGGTAGACGTTAAATCCCTTTCTCGAAGTTCTCCTCCTCAATGGTTTCCCTCTGTTCTTTCAATCTAGTTTTCTCAATTTTAAGAGTACTTTGTTTCATTCGGAATTCCTCTCTTTCCTTCTTCAACTTTTCAACCTGGTCACAAAGATATTTGCCATATTCAAGGGATTTTTGAAGATCCGATTGTAGGGTAGCAATGGTGGCATCCTTAGCGTCACATTCTTTCTTCCACTTGTTATCAGTTTCGATAACCATTTTGGAAAACTTCTTGTTCTCCGCCTCATGTTTGTTTATGTGAAGTTTTTCTTTGTGTACTCTCTGGGCGCGCCCTAGGGATTGAACCAGAAGTTGGGCTGAAGCTTTAATCATGGAATTCGTCTCATCATCAGCGTTCATGTTTTGCCAGAGATCAATTTCTTTCTCAGTGACAAGTGAAGCAGCAGCCGGCCCAATGAGGGTTTCAACATATGAAGGCGTGCCCTCGGTTCTTTGTCTTTTGCCTTTGTTCATAGAAGGTTCTTGGATCTCAGCATTTCTTTTTGAAGACCCAGAAGAAGGTGGAACTGGGGAAGGCTGTTGTTGCTGTATAGGATTCCCCCTGGAATCAGAGGTGTCGGTATTGTCTTCGTGTTGTAACCTGTTGTTTTTATTGGCAGCACCAAACCGCGAGGAATCTTAGGAGCCATTTCTGTGCAAAACAAGAAAAAATGATTAGTTTACGCCTTAGGTGAAGGAAGCTTTAAGCAGATAATGAAGGAAGATATATCAGGCAAATTATGATACATTATTATGTTAGGGCGCGCCCTACACTATAATTTTGTACCTTCATCAGTATCAGAATTTTCACTTTCGCTATCACTAGATGAAGATGATGGAACGGCAATGCCATTTCTGAATCTTTTAAATTTATAAATATGGCAGACTCTATCTGACAGAATTCCAACTTTTTTTAAGTTTTCTTCGGTGGTTAAAGTTTGGAGGTTAAATTTCTCTGCTGCAACTTTGAGGACGGCTTTGGCCCGATGAATGGCCGCGCCCTGAAGTTCTTTTTGAACTCTTCTATCTGTTTTAATTTAAAGGAATTAATAAAAGTTAAAAAAAAAGAAGAAATTTTTGAAAAGAAGAGTGTAGGGCGCGCCCTCACTTACAAGGATCAGTATTGAATTGAAGACGAACTCGAAGAACGTCCCATACGAAGAAGTAAGGTTCCTTTCATCGTTTAATGTAACTAATTCTCCCTTCAGAAAAACCCTTGTTGTTGTGAGGTTTGTTGATTACCAGATAATAATATCCAATGTTTGATTGGCGGATGCTAAAGAAATAGCTGATTTCTGGCATGGAGGGTGCCTCGAAACCCAAGTCATGGTAGAGGATGAGTAAGCCTAACACATGTTTATAGCTGTTAGGAGAAAGTTGGATTGGGGCTAGATCATACCATTCAAGGATTTCTCTTAGGTATGGGTGTAAGGGCGCGCCCACACCTAGGGCAACAAGTCTCGGGGTTAGAACCATCCTTGGAATTCTGAAATCTCCACCATAGTTGAAAATATGGGGTCGATGGTGGGAGTGAGGAATGGCCCAGAGTCCTTCTTGACCATAGTATTTCATGGCCCATTCCACTTCATCGTTTGTGGTAGTAGAAGACATGCTCACACAGGCTAGTTTGCCTTGTTTCTTTCTGAGTTGGTTCTTTTCCTTTTCAGAAATCTCATTATATTTACCCCAATCAATGTCAATATCTTTATCCAAAACCTCCCAATGTTCAAATGGGGTAGGCGATGGAGGTGGGGATGTTGGTTCGGAATTGATTAATGGTGAAATGGATGAGGCGGAAGGCGCGCCCTCTGTGGAGTAAGAATCTGAAGTGTGTGTATCATTGGGGGAATTGGAGTCTGGAGCATAATCATTATCAGATGGATCTGTATATGAAGGATTTGGAGTTTTTTCAGGGTTTGGTGTTGGGGTTTTTGTTTTATTCTTTAAACAAGTACTAAGGGGGATGTTATCAAGGGAGTCTTCACTTGAGAAACTCATTCTGTCTTCGTTGAGATCTTGAATAAGGCGCGCCTTCTCCTCTGAAGATATGAATGAAAAGGGAAGCCTGTAGTAATTAGGTGGAAGCGGCGATGGCAAGGGTGAGTGAATTCCAATACGTTTGTTAAACTCTTTAAAAGGGTGGAATGGAGAGGACGCGCCCTTGTCCTCCAGCTGCAAAATTAAATGAAAAGGGACTTAGGGCGTGCCCAAGAATTAAGTAAATCGAGATCTAAGGACGTTTGCAAAAGGTATTCTAGAAATCTAAGGCGTATTACAGATTATTACCCTAATTCTATTGAAGGCGAAATTCAAAAAAGGTATATCATAAGAAGCTGAGACGCACTTTGTGTCAAAGGCGCGCCCTGATAATTATGAGTTATGAGAATTAATTAATCATGTTCATTTGTCAGAAACATTATGTGGGAGAAAGAATTGCAACCAAATGAGATCAAACGGTGATATATACATGCATATATACACGGTACAATGAAGAACACGAAAATACATGAACAGTCACTTTGTCAAATCAGGAAATTTACATTGTTAAATCTTGAAATAGAAGTATGAAAATGTACCTTGGAAGTTATAGAGTACGATTTGTCGAAGAAATTTGCAAAAACGCGATGAGATTGGCCGGATTTTCGTCTGGAAACTCGAAGTCGCCGGGGAAGGGTTTTGTTGAGGAGAGAGAGAGTAAAAGGAGTAAAGTGAGTGTGGTGGGGGTATTTATAGGAGAAATAATGTAAGTGGGAAATAGCTGGCATGCATGCAAAATCGATTGAAATTCTGAAGACGCGCCCTACCTTATGGCGCACCCTAAGAGAAATAATACGAGAATTTTGGGTTTTCTAGGAAGAATTCCAAACATCATCTCTGATTTCCTATGGAATTGGGGGGTAGTTGTTATAGCCAAAATTCGGTTCGGGTATTTTCAAGATGGATTCGGGTCAATAACAGGTTCAATTTGGGACTCTAAAGAACAAATTAGGGTTTCTGGGATGTTAGGGCGCGCCCTGGGGGGTTAGGCCGCGCCTTGGATAGTATGTTGGAATTCCAAGATGCTAACAATGTCGATTTTGTATTTGATTATTGAAGAATTCCCTCATGTCGTATCTTAGTATGGGGATGTCCGTCGCAGAAGGCCTCCAGGGGTTTTCCTGGATTTAGGGACCTTTCTTATACACTGAGGGCATGTTTTCCTCGGTGGAAATATAGGTCTCTCTTTGGTGTGTGCTTTGGAGCTCTGTTCCTGTATTCAATGGGTGCGCTCTCATTGGGGAACTTTGGAGTAATCCTGCACTTTGTACCCAAAAGCTCTGGATCACCTATCCTGCTATCTGGTGGGTGCTTCTCATTCGGGGGACAGGGATGCGTTCTGCACTTGGGGTAACCCTGGCTATACCTACATCCTTGAAATCAAGAAATAGCTCGTAGCAGATAGGACTAGTCCTCGATGGGGGAAGTTTCCTTATCTGTGAAGTCTTGAGATCTTGGGTGAGCCTTGGGCCTTTTGTGGTTAGGCCTCATAGTAGAACATTCTGGAAGCTGGTCCGTTAACTAAGCCCATTTGGGTTTCTTGTTATCCAAGAACTACGTATGGCTTGATCCCCTATAAATACCGGGGTACGTAGGCCGATTGAAGGGTTGGAAGTCGAGAGCTCTGAATAGCTGCCACTAACCCTATCAATCTCAGCCACCAATCACAAACAACCACCACACGCCACCACTCTTTTCGGCAAAGAACTACCGCTATAGATCTTGTTTCCAGCGAAGTACCTCGCACTACGCCATAAATGCTCATAGGCAACGCTTTTAGAAAGTGTTTCAGTGAAAGTGTTTCGTTAGGTATGAAATTTTGGCTCTAACAAAACAGAACTGGTGTTGCATTACATATAATTTAGTGTTGCATTTGATCCACGGTGTTTCACATAATGCAACACTAGCAGCAGGCATTGCATTAGATATTTTTTAATTTTAAAAAATGCTGACGTGGCAGCAGTGGGGTCCACACGTGTTGACGTGGCACTTGCTGACGTGGCAAGTGTGGGGCCCACATTTGCTGACATGGCAAATGTGGGACCCACATTTGCTGACGTGTCATTGGTTGACGTGGCAGAAGCGTTGCATTAGGTGAAAGAGGTGTTGCATTTGCTGTTTAAAAGCGTTGCATTAGCTATTTTTGAATTTTTAATAAATACTGACGTGGCAGTTGTGGGACCCACCAGGTGACGTGGCAATGTGGGGTCCACCAGGGTGACGTGGCAGAGGCCCACAGGTGCTGACGTGGCAAGTGTGGGGCCCACAATTGCTGACGTGGCAAATGTGGGACCCACATTTGCTGACGTATCATTGGTTGACGTGGCAAAAGCGTTGCATTAGGTGAAAGAGGTGTTGCATTTGCTCTTTAAAAGCGTTGCATTAGCTATTTTTGAATTTTTAATAAATATGCTGACGTGGCAGTTGTGGGACCCACCAGGTGACGTGGTAGTGTGGGGTCCACCAGGGTGACATGGCAGAGGCCCACAGGTGCTGACGTGGCAAGTGTGGGGCCCACAATTGCTGACGTGGCATATTTGTGGGGCCCACATTTGCTGATGTGGCATTGACTGACGTGGCATTAGCGTTGCATTAGGTGAAAAAGGTGTTGCATTAATTTGCCTTTAAAAGCGTTGCATTAGCTATTTTTGATTTTTTTTAATGCTTACGTGGTAGTTGTGGGACCCACCTGGGTGACGTGTCAATTTTTATTTTCTGAAAATTTGGGAATATCATTACATTAGATATATATTGACATCCGTACGGTTGGATCGTTCAAAAATATTTTTTAAAAAATAGAAACAATAATCCGTAACCAAGCACTAGTTACGAGTCATATTGAAAATAGTAGTGATCTACTAAGATCTCCAATCAAATTAATTTTTTATTTTCTAAAACTTTGGGAATATCATTACATTAGATATATATTGCCATCCGTACGGTTGGATCGTTCAAAAATATTTTTTTAAAAAATAGAAACAATAATCCGTCACAAAGCACCAGTTACGAGTCATATTGAAAATAGTAGTGATCTACTAAGATCTCCAATCAAATTATTTTTTTATTTTATAAACTTTAGGAATATCATTACATTAGATATATATTGACATCCGTACGGTTGGATCGTTCAAAAATATTTTTTAAAAAATAGAAACAATAATACGTAACAAAGCACTAGTTACGAGTCATATTGAAAATAGTAGTGATCTACTAAGATCTCCAATCAAATTAATTTTTTATTTTCTAAAACTTTGGGAATATCATTACATTAGATATATATTGACATCCGTACGGTTGGATCGTTCAAAAATATTTTTTAAAAAATAGAAACAATAATCCGTAACAAAGCACTAGTTACGAGTCATATTGAAAATAGTAGTGATATACTAAGATCTCCAATCAAATTAATTTTTTATTTTCTAAAACTTTGGGAATATCATTACATTAGATATATATTGACATCCGTACGGTTGGATCGTTCAAAAATATCTTTTAAAAAATAGAAACAATAATCCGTAACAAAGCACTAGTTACGAGTCATATTGAAAATAGTAGTGATCTACTAATTTCTCAAATCAAATTAATTTTTTATTTTCTAAACCTTTGGGATTATCGTTTCATTAGATATATATTGACATCCGTACGGTTGGATCGTTCAAAAATATTTTTTAAAAAATAGAAACAATAATCCGTAACAAAGCACTAGTTACGAGTCATATTGAAAATAGTAGTGATCTACTAAGATCTCCAATCAAATTAATTTTTTATTTTCTAAAACTTTGGGAATATTATTACATTAGATATATATTGACATCCGTATGGTTGGATCGTTCAAAAATATTTTTTATAAAATAGAAACAATAATCCGTAACAAAGCACTAGTTACGAGTCATATTGAAAATAGTAGTGATCTACTAAGATCTTCAATCAAATTAATTTTTTATTTTCTAAAACTTTGGGAATATCATTACATTAGATATAGATTGACATCCGTACGGTTGGATCGTTCAAAAATATTTTTAAAAAAATAGAAACAATAATCCGTAACGAAGCACTAGTTACGAGTCATATTGAAAATAGCAGTGATCTACTAAGATCTCCAATCAAATTAATTTTTTATTTTCTAAAACTTTGGGAATATCGTTACATTAGATATATATTGACATCTGTACGGTTGGATCGTTCAAAAATATTTTTAAAAAAATAGAAACAATAATCCGTAACGAAGCACTAGTTACGAGTCATATTGAAAATAGTAGTGATCTACTAAGATCTTTAATCAAATTAATTTTTTATTTTCTAAAACTTTGGGAATATCATTACATTAGATATATATTGACATCCGTATGGTTGGATCGTTCAAAAATATTTTTTTAAAAAATAGAAACAATAATCCGTAACGAAGCACTAGTTACGAGTCATATTGAAAATAGTAGTGATCTACTAAGATCTCCAATCAAATTAATTTTTTATTTTCTAAAACTTTGGGAATATCATTACATTAGATATATATTGACATCCGTACGGTTGGATCGTTCAAAAATATCTTTTAAAAAATAGAAACAATAATCCGTAACAAAGCACTAGTTACGAGTCATATTGAAAATAGTAGTGATCTACTAATTTCTCAAATCAAATTAATTTTTTATTTTCTAAACCTTTGGGATTATCGTTTCATTAGATATATATTGACATCCGTACGGTTGGATCGTTCAAAAATATTTTTAAAAAAATAGAAACAATAATCCGTAACAAAGCACTAGTTACGAGTCATATTGAAAATAGTAGTGATCTACTAAGATCTCCAATCAAATTAATTTTTTATTTTCTAAAACTTTGGGAATATTATTACATTAGATATATATTGACATCCGTATGGTTGGATCGTTCAAAAATATTTTTTATAAAATAGAAACAATAATCCGTAACAAAGCACTAGTTACGAGTCATATTGAAAATAGTAGTGATCTACTAAGATCTTCAATCAAATTAATTTTTTATTTTCTAAAACTTTGGGAATATCATTACATTAGATATAGATTGACATCCGTACGGTTGGATCGTTCAAAAATATTTTTAAAAAAATAGAAACAATAATCCGTAACGAAGCACTAGTTACGAGTCATATTGAAAATAGCAGTGATCTACTAAGATCTCCAATCAAATTAATTTTTTATTTTCTAAAACTTTGGGAATATCGTTACATTAGATATATATTGACATCTGTACGGTTGGATCGTTCAAAAATATTTTTAAAAAAATAGAAACAATAATCCGTAACGAAGCACTAGTTACGAGTCATATTGAAAATAGTAGTGATCTACTAAGATCTTCAATCAAATTAATTTTTTATTTTCTAAAACTTTGGGAATATCATTACATTAGATATATATTGACATCCGTATGGTTGGATCGTTCAAAAATATTTTTTTAAAAAATAGAAACAATAATCCGTAACGAAGCACTAGTTACGAGTCATATTGAAAATAGTAGTGATCTACTAAGATCTCCAATCAAATTAATTTTTTATTTTCTAAAACTTTGGGAATATCGTTACATTAGATATATATTGACATCCGTACGGTTGGATCGTTCAAAAATATTTTTAAAAAAATAGAAACAATAATCCGTAACGAAGCACTAGTTACGAGTCATATTGAAAATAGTAGTGATCTACTAAGATCTCCAATCAAATTAATTTTTTATTTTCTAAAACTTTGGAAATATCTTTACATTAGATATATATTGACATCCGTACGGTTGGATCGTTCAAAAATATTTTTTAAAAAATAGAAACAATAATCCGTAACAAAGCACTAGTTACGAGTCATATTGAAAATAGTAGTGATCTACTAAGATCTCCAATCAAATTAATTTTTTATTTTCTAAAACTTTGGGAATATCATTACAATAGATATATATTGACATCCGTACGGTTGGATCGTTCAAAAATATTTTTTAAAAAATAGAAACAATAATCCGTAACGAAGCACTAGTTACGAGTCATATTGAAAATAGTAGTGATCTACTAAGATCTCCAATCAAATTAATTTTTATTTTCTAAAACTTTGGGAATATCTTTACATTAGATATATATTGACATCCGTACGGTTGGATCGTTCAAAAATATTTTTTAAAAAATAGAAACAATAATCCGTAACAAAGCACTTGTTACGAGTCATATTGAAAATAGTAGTGATCTACTAAGATCTCCAATCAAATTAATTTTTATTTTCTAAAACTTTGGGAATATCATTACATTAGATATATATTGACATCCGTACGGTTGGATTGTTCAAAAATATTTTTTAAAAATAGAAACAATAATCCGTAACGAAGCACTAGTTACGAGTCATATTGAAAATAGTAGTGATCTACTAAGATCTCCAATCAAATTAATTTTTTATTTTCTAAAACTTTGGGAATATCATTACATTAGATATATATTGCCATCCGTACGGTTGGATCGTTCAAAAATATTTTTTTAAAAAATAGAAACAATAATCCGTAACCAAGCACTAGTTACGAGTCATATTGAAAATAGTAGTGATCTACTAAGATCTCCAATCAAATTAATTTTTTATTTTCTAAAACTTTGGGAATATCATTACATTAGATATATATTGCCATCCGTACGGTTGGATCGTTCAAAAATATTTTTTTAAAAAATAGAAACAATAATCCGTCACAAAGCACCAGTTACGAGTCATATTGAAAATAGTAGTGATCTACTAAGATCTCCAATCAAATTATTTTTTTATTTTATAAACTTTAGGAATATCATTACATTAGATATATATTGACATCCGTACGGTTGGATCGTTCAAAAATATTTTTTAAAAAATAGAAACAATAATACGTAACAAAGCACTAGTTACGAGTCATATTGAAAATAGTAGTGATCTACTAAGATCTCCAATCAAATTAATTTTTTATTTTCTAAAACTTTGGGAATATCATTACATTAGATATATATTGACATCCGTACGGTTGGATCGTTCAAAAATATTTTTTAAAAAATAGAAACAATAATCCGTAACAAAGCACTAGTTACGAGTCATATTGAAAATAGTAGTGATATACTAAGATCTCCAATCAAATTAATTTTTTATTTTCTAAAACTTTGGGAATATCATTACATTAGATATATATTGACATCCGTACGGTTGGATCGTTCAAAAATATCTTTTAAAAAATAGAAACAATAATCCGTAACAAAGCACTAGTTACGAGTCATATTGAAAATAGTAGTGATCTACTAATTTCTCAAATCAAATTAATTTTTTATTTTCTAAACCTTTGGGATTATCGTTTCATTAGATATATATTGACATCCGTACGGTTGGATCGTTCAAAAATATTTTTTAAAAAATAGAAACAATAATCCGTAACAAAGCACTAGTTACGAGTCATATTGAAAATAGTAGTGATCTACTAAGATCTCCAATCAAATTAATTTTTTATTTTCTAAAACTTTGGGAATATTATTACATTAGATATATATTGACATCCGTATGGTTGGATCGTTCAAAAATATTTTTTATAAAATAGAAACAATAATCCGTAACAAAGCACTAGTTACGAGTCATATTGAAAATAGTAGTGATCTACTAAGATCTTCAATCAAATTAATTTTTTATTTTCTAAAACTTTGGGAATATCATTACATTAGATATAGATTGACATCCGTACGGTTGGATCGTTCAAAAATATTTTTAAAAAAATAGAAACAATAATCCGTAACGAAGCACTAGTTACGAGTCATATTGAAAATAGCAGTGATCTACTAAGATCTCCAATCAAATTAATTTTTTATTTTCTAAAACTTTGGGAATATCGTTACATTAGATATATATTGACATCTGTACGGTTGGATCGTTCAAAAATATTTTTAAAAAAATAGAAACAATAATCCGTAACGAAGCACTAGTTACGAGTCATATTGAAAATAGTAGTGATCTACTAAGATCTTTAATCAAATTAATTTTTTATTTTCTAAAACTTTGGGAATATCATTACATTAGATATATATTGACATCCGTATGGTTGGATCGTTCAAAAATATTTTTTTAAAAAATAGAAACAATAATCCGTAACGAAGCACTAGTTACGAGTCATATTGAAAATAGTAGTGATCTACTAAGATCTCCAATCAAATTAATTTTTTATTTTCTAAAACTTTGGGAATATCATTACATTAGATATATATTGACATCCGTACGGTTGGATCGTTCAAAAATATCTTTTAAAAAATAGAAACAATAATCCGTAACAAAGCACTAGTTACGAGTCATATTGAAAATAGTAGTGATCTACTAATTTCTCAAATCAAATTAATTTTTTATTTTCTAAACCTTTGGGATTATCGTTTCATTAGATATATATTGACATCCGTACGGTTGGATCGTTCAAAAATATTTTTAAAAAAATAGAAACAATAATCCGTAACAAAGCACTAGTTACGAGTCATATTGAAAATAGTAGTGATCTACTAAGATCTCCAATCAAATTAATTTTTTATTTTCTAAAACTTTGGGAATATTATTACATTAGATATATATTGACATCCGTATGGTTGGATCGTTCAAAAATATTTTTTATAAAATAGAAACAATAATCCGTAACAAAGCACTAGTTACGAGTCATATTGAAAATAGTAGTGATCTACTAAGATCTTCAATCAAATTAATTTTTTATTTTCTAAAACTTTGGGAATATCATTACATTAGATATAGATTGACATCCGTACGGTTGGATCGTTCAAAAATATTTTTAAAAAAATAGAAACAATAATCCGTAACGAAGCACTAGTTACGAGTCATATTGAAAATAGCAGTGATCTACTAAGATCTCCAATCAAATTAATTTTTTATTTTCTAAAACTTTGGGAATATCGTTACATTAGATATATATTGACATCTGTACGGTTGGATCGTTCAAAAATATTTTTAAAAAAATAGAAACAATAATCCGTAACGAAGCACTAGTTACGAGTCATATTGAAAATAGTAGTGATCTACTAAGATCTTCAATCAAATTAATTTTTTATTTTCTAAAACTTTGGGAATATCATTACATTAGATATATATTGACATCCGTATGGTTGGATCGTTCAAAAATATTTTTTTAAAAAATAGAAACAATAATCCGTAACGAAGCACTAGTTACGAGTCATATTGAAAATAGTAGTGATCTACTAAGATCTCCAATCAAATTAATTTTTTATTTTCTAAAACTTTGGGAATATCGTTACATTAGATATATATTGACATCCGTACGGTTGGATCGTTCAAAAATATTTTTAAAAAAATAGAAACAATAATCCGTAACGAAGCACTAGTTACGAGTCATATTGAAAATAGTAGTGATCTACTAAGATCTCCAATCAAATTAATTTTTTATTTTCTAAAACTTTGGAAATATCTTTACATTAGATATATATTGACATCCGTACGGTTGGATCGTTCAAAAATATTTTTTAAAAAATAGAAACAATAATCCGTAACAAAGCACTAGTTACGAGTCATATTGAAAATAGTAGTGATCTACTAAGATCTCCAATCAAATTAATTTTTTATTTTCTAAAACTTTGGGAATATCATTACAATAGATATATATTGACATCCGTACGGTTGGATCGTTCAAAAATATTTTTTAAAAAATAGAAACAATAATCCGTAACGAAGCACTAGTTACGAGTCATATTGAAAATAGTAGTGATCTACTAAGATCTCCAATCAAATTAATTTTTATTTTCTAAAACTTTGGGAATATCTTTACATTAGATATATATTGACATCCGTACGGTTGGATCGTTCAAAAATATTTTTTAAAAAATAGAAACAATAATCCGTAACAAAGCACTTGTTACGAGTCATATTGAAAATAGTAGTGATCTACTAAGATCTCCAATCAAATTAATTTTTATTTTCTAAAACTTTGGGAATATCATTACATTAGATATATATTGACATCCGTACGGTTGGATTGTTCAAAAATATTTTTTAAAAATAGAAACAATAATCCGTAACGAAGCACTAGTTACGAGTCATATTGAAAATAGTAGTGATCTACTAAGATCTCCAATCAAATTAATTTTTTATTTTCTAAAACTTTGGGAATATCTTTACATTAGATATATATTGACATCCGTACGGTTGGGTCGTTCAAAAATATTTTTAAAAAAATAGAAACAATAATCCGTAACGAAGCACTAGTTACGAGTCATATTGAAAATAGTAGTGATCTACTAAGATCTCCAATCAAATTAATTTTTTATTTTCTAAAATTTTGGGAATATCATTACATTAGATATATATTGACATCCGTACGTTTGGATCGTTCAAAAATATTTTTTAAAAAATAGAAACAATAATCCATAACAAAAGCACTAGTTACGAGTCATATTGAAAATAGTAGATCTACTAAGATCTCCAATCAAATTAATTTTTTATTTTCTGAATCTTGGAAAATATCATTATATTACATATATATATTGACATCCGTACGGTTGGATCGTTCAAAAATATTTATTTATTTATTTATATATTTTCGGATATCGGATATTTCGAATACGGATGTGCCTATATCCGTATCCGCTATTTTCGGATACGAATTCGGATACATCTATTTTTACATATATTTTAAATAAGCATTTGTTAAGTTTTTTTTTCCTAAAATTTTTAAACTAAGAATATAAAAATTAAAATTATATTTTCTTTTAAAAAAAACTACACAGCACATCCTAACACGCTAGGATCACAGAGTACGAGGTGAAAATTTTGGGCAAAAAAATTCCCCCCAAAACGAAATAATTCCCGAACTTTCCCTTGAAAACAAACACTATCCACTCATTTTAGACCACTATCCACTATCTACGCACTTCTATCTGCTCTCTCTCTCTCTCTCTCTCCCTCTCTCATCTCTTGATAAACAAACACTCAACTGCCTCTCAACAAAACCGGGCTTCAATTTAGGGCTTCAATCTCTCATCTCTTCATTCTAGGGCTTTCATTTAGGTATTCAATCTCTAACTGATTTGGATTTCAATTTAGGGCTTTCAGTTTAGGTTTTATTTGAATGATTAAAGATTCAAAAAGTACACCGTGTTGTATCCTACATCTGTAAAAGCTAGCAATGAGATTGGTATGTGCTTTCGCTATTTTGTTTGTTGTTTAGCTTGGGTAAAACTAAAATTTATGTTCACATGAGCTAATTAATCTGTTTGTTGAAGTCTTACATGGCTATAACAGTGGGTTGTGATGTGAAAGATCCCAGTTGATGCAAGTTTCAATTATGCTAGTTGAATGTTATTTATTGGGTCGAGTTTTTGGAGTAGTTTCAATGCCCATTTACTTGAATTTTGAAGATCGTTTTAATGCCCATTTACTTGAATGTGCTTCTTGTTTTGTTGTAAACATGTTTCTGAATCAGATGTTATAAGAACAAGTATTAAGTTCTGGTAATCTAATGTGATATCTGGTAATCTTGTCAACAGCCTAGTAATCGCCCCTGTTCAGTTCGCCTCCCTGTTGTCTCATCTCCCACGGTCTTGCACCTCTCCATCCCCTTCTCTCTCTAGGTACCGCTCCCCCTCTCTCTCCCCCTGTTCATATTATTGTTGGCTTATATGAATTGTTTTGTTTTACTTTGTCTTAAGCTGTCTTATGATGTATAATTGAGATCAAATATTTTCTTTCTATTAAAATAAGCAGATGTGCAAGTTTCTAACATCTAGTCAAAATGATAGGGAAATTGAAAGAGTGCAAAGTTCAGGCACTAAAAGAGAATCATAGATGAAAATTTTTGAAGTAGAATAAAACTAGGGAGCATGAATCCGGGGAAAAAAAAGAGGGTCTGCAGCTCTCGTAATATCTTCATAATTCAACTTGGTCTTCTTGTCATAATTAACCGTTGATGTATAACACTGGATGTAGCTATCAACTCTTGTACAGGAATCTAAGTTACATTATCATTTGGTTTCTCATATGTGGTTTGATATGAGAGAATAGTTGATTGAATATCCATGAATCTACAAGTTTTTAAAATAGTATACTAAATATAATTTTAAAAGTTGTAGTTGTAGCTACTTATTAATCTATTTATTTTGCAGAAATAGATGAAAAGAAAGATGTTGTCCCATATGATAAAGTTATGAATTGCATTCAATCTTGCATCCATGTGGCTCATGTAACGGACATTATTGAACAGCGTCAGAACTTGCTTCACATGCTTTCAATTTCACTGGCTCCAAGTGTTCTTTGGACAGGTGATTTTCATATTTCTGTTTTTCCAAATTGATTAACATCATCTACATGTTTTCTAACTGTTTGCTCTGTTGTGGGCAGTTAAAATGTCGGTCTTTTCATCAATAAAAGAATTGTGCTCCAAACTTGGTAGTGATTTAGTAGAAATGTCTCAACATGTTAAAATAGCAGCTCTTGTTCATGAGGTACTATCAAATGGCATAGTTTTGTCTTAAACTTTCAATCAGTGTACAAGTCAAAGCTTAATCTACAACTTTTGTGTGCTCTCCAGCTATTTCTATCTATTTCTCCTAAGGTGGTTGAATGCATCTCGACTGTCAAGATCGGGCATATAATTCAGTTTTATATGTTATGTTATGTGATATCTATTGTTGTAGCTGATAAGTGGATTTTATATCTACTTGGAGCATTCTAAATCGGCTTAAATTGATTGTCTTGGACTCAAGTTTCTTGTAGTTTTGATGTGTTTTGCTTAGTTGTGCAGGTTTACGAGAATGTTGATTAAGGTGGATGCTTCTATAATTTTTTGGTAATTAATTGATTAAAATTCGGATTTTCTGGGAAGGCTGCGCAACTTACACTGTTTTGGCCATATCTGGAGTTCTGTAAGTCCGTTTTCAGCGATCTTACTGCCCACGCGAAGCTTGAGAGATTTTCTACAACCTGGGATAGGAAGCACGTGCAAGTAATATGTTGATTAAAATCGCGCGCCTGTTCAAGTTAAAGAAGGCTGGGAAATTCCTGTTTTGCCCTTTTCAAGTTCTAATTATATTCCGGGCAGTTTTTAGCACCTTAATTAAATTCTAATTGTAATAGAAGAAAAATTCTTGCTGGGCAAGAAAGCTAGAGCCTATAAAAACACATCTAAGCATTGTAATTGAGGATGACTTTTTATATATCATAGCATAGATCTGCAATGGAGAACATTGATTTTCTTTGAAGATTAAAGGTTTTTCTCTTTTCTTACAATTATGTGTTCAATTTATAATTCTTGTTTTGTTAATTCAATTATGAGTGAGTAGACTACTAATCTAGGGTTAAGTTGAACCCTAGCTATGATTGATGTGTGAATTTTCCAATTCCCCCAATTTGATTGTTTAATTGCTCTTGCTTATTGAGTTGTTTTAATTAGCAATTACAAATCAGACGTGATTATGTTTATTGTTTGAACCATTGTCTATTTATCAGCGAGAGTTGGATTTAGACGGTTGTGATTTATCCAATTAGGACATGAACTTCTCCATGAGAATAGGTAGAACGGATTGTTAGGAAGTTAAGGTGCTGTGATTAATGTCTCTGAATTGCATGATACCATGAGAATAGGCTTGATTGTATTTTAGAGAAGCCATTAATACTCGAGAGAGGTTATTGGTAATTTATAGGGCGCACCTTTCCTGTTGAGTAGTTTACGATTATTTGGGGAGGAAATTCACGATTGCATTAATTCATGCTAGTGGGGATACTTAATTCTGGATATTTTTAATATTTGATTAATACAAACACAATTTTCTTTAGTATATAGTTAGTTTAATAATCTCTCAATATTTATTGTGTTACTTACTTAGCCGAATTAAATCAGAAATAACTGGTGATTGATACGTTTGTCTCTGTGGGATCGACTCTGACTTACCCTACTACATAGTTAGAAGGATTTGTTAGATATTATTATTTGATAGGCACGCGACAACCTTGTCAAATTTTTGGCGCCGCTGCCGGGGACAAAGCAGTGTTAGATTAGTTAATTTTTGAATTGAATTTAGCTAAGTATTTTAGTTGAGTTGCTTCGGCTATTATACCCTTGTTATTTAATCATTGTGTCTAGTTCTCTTGTTGCATGCATACTCGAAGTTCAGGTACTGAAAACTTAATTGAAATTGATCCTGAAATTGAAGCTACAGCAAGAAGGCAAGCAGGCAAGCGAAGGAAAAACAAGGATAAGGAAATTATGACTGATACAACAGCTAAAGCTCTCAGGGAGCATGGTATGCCAGATGCTACGGGTGTACTCTCCAGTATTGTCAGACCAGCAGTCACAGCTACACACTTTGAGCTCAAGCCTCAGTTCATCCAATTCATCTCCAATGATTCTTTCGCAGGATTGTCCACTGAAAATCCTGTTGATCATCTTGAGAGTTTTCTTGAAAAGTGTGATACAATAAAGCTGACCAATGTTAGTGATGATGCTATAAAGCTGCGCTTATTTCCATTCTCTCTTCGAGATATAGCAAAAGATTGGTTGAAAGATGAAGGACCAAATACATTCACTACTTGGGATAGTCTTGCGAAGGCTTTTCTACTTAAATTCTTCAGTCAGAAGAAGACCTCTAAGCTCCGGAATGAAATATCTAATTTTCGTCAAGATGATGACGAGTCACTTCATGATGCTTGGAGAAAATTTAAGCGACTTCAGAGACAATGCCCTCACCATGGAATTCCTGACTGGTTGTTGATCCAAACATTCTACAATGGGTTGACACAAGAGTTCCGAAACTTTGTTGATGCTTCTTCTGGTGGTTCTATTATGAAGAAGAATACCGAGGATGCGAAAGCTTTGTTAGACGAGATAGCGTCCAATGACAATTATCCATACAGTGATCGAAATCATCCTAAGAAAGGTGGTAAGTATGATGTTGATGCTCTAACCATGTTGAATACTACTATGCAGGCTATGGTCAAAAAGATTGAGCAATTAGATGCCAAAAGTTCTTCATCTACTGTTGCTTCATGTGAGATATGTGGTGTTGTTGGACACAGCAAACTTGCTTGTCAATACAATCCTTCTGGAATGGCAGTTGAGCAAGCTAATGCTCTTTACAATCAGAATCAGAGGCCGCAGTATAATCCTTACTCCAACACGTATAATCCAGGTTGGAGAGATCATCCAAATTTCTCTTACAGGAACAATCAGGGTCAAGCTCAATCTTCACAAAATAATTTTTTTCAGCCTCCTGGTTTTCAGCAAGCTCAGCCGCAGAAATCCAACTTGGAAAGTCTTATGGAAGGATTTATCTCTACTCAATCGAAGAAGAATGAGCACTTCGATTCAAGCATCAATGAGATAAAGGCTCATAACAAAATGATGGAAAACACGATCACTCAAATTTCTCAACAGTTGAGCCAACTTAATAAGTCTTCAGGCCAACTTCCTGGCCAAACTGAGCAACCACCAAGGGGCCATATCAATGCTATAACTTTGAGGAGTGGTAAAGAATTGAACCAGCCAGAATTGAACGTGAGCAAAAATGTTGTGAATACTAAGGAAGGTGAAGATGAGATTGCAACTGAGAAACCGGTAGAACCAGAGGTCGTGGAGAAAGAAAAGAAAGAATCATAAGTTGTTCCTCTCAAACCATATGTGCCACCTGTTCCTTTTCCACAAAGGTTGGCACAAGCAAAGCTAGAGAAGAAGTATGGTAAATTCCTTGAAATTTTGCAGAAGCTACATATCAATATCCCATTCATGGATGCTATTACTGAGATGCCATCTTATGCAAAATTCTTGAAAGATATTTTGTCAAGGAAGAGAAGGTTGGAAGATTTTGAAACAGTGGCATTGACGGAGGAGTGTAGTGCTGTTCTGCAGCAGAAGTTGCCTCCTAAACTTAAGGATCCGGGAAGTTTCACTATTCCATGCACTATTGGCAACCTTTCTTTTAACAAGTGTTTATGTGATTTGGGAGCTAGCATTAATCTTATGCCCTTGTCTGTTTTCAAGCAACTTGGTCTACCGGAGCCAAAGCCAACTAACATATCTTTGCAGTTGGCTGATCGATCTATCACGTATCTGAGGGGCATAGTGGAGGACGTTTTGGTGAAGGTTGATAAGCTCATCTTCCCTGCTGATTTTGTTATCTTGGATTTTGAAGAAGATAAGAAGATTCCTATAATCTTGGGAAGACCGTTCTTGGCTACAGGAAAGACTTTGATTGATGTGCAAAAAGGAGAACTTACAATGAGGGTGCAAGATCAGAGTGTTACCTTTAATGTGTTCAAGGCCATGAAATTTCCAACAGAGGATGAAGAGTGTTGCAGTGTGGATATAGTTGATACGGGTCAGAGAAAGAAGTTTGATCAGTTATTGAGTGAAAAGTCGGTTATGCACATGCTAAAGCATCCCATTAGTGATTCCATTGACAGTTCTTCAGTTCAAGATCTCTCGAGTGTCAAGCTTGGGAAACTTCCACCACATTTGAGGTATGTCCTTTTGAATAATGAGCTAGTGATTTTTGAAGAAGGACATGATTACGTGTTGCGAAGGTGGAAAGCAGATGATAAAGAAGGAATTTTTGTTCAGCCGGTTGAGTTGGAGAAGCACATTAGAGGTGTGAAGAAGAAAAAGAAAAAGATTTGGCCGTTGGGTAGTAAAATCAGGTGGAAATCTGATGGAAGTGATTTGTGGAAAGCAAGCAACCAAGTTGTCAACATTCGTATGAATGGTTTATCTGTTGAAGATGGTTCGGTTATTCTTTTGAAACCGCCATGAGTTGAGGAAGTAACGTCAAGCTATTGACGTTAAAGAAGCGCTTTTTGGGAGGCAACCCAAATTTGGTTGTATATTTTAGAGATGTAGTATTCTTTTCTTAAAAAAAAATAAAAAATATATATATATATATATATATATATTCCGAACAGTAGGCTGCAGCGCATGAGGCGCCACAACCAGCGCAACTGCGCCCAGCTAACCAGGAAGTCCCCGCGCGTGAAGCGCCCCGACACACGCCTCATGCGCCAGACTCGTACTGCACAGGTAAACAATTTGTAACAGGTAGTAAAGTATATATTAGTTAGTTAAAGTACGTGAGTAGTTTATATGTTTAATATATATTAAATCCTAATTCATCTCCTAAATCAATTCCTACCCTTTTCTAATTATTTTCTCCACCTAAAATCCTAATTCTAGTCCTATATTAATTCCAAATTATTCCCAATCCATATCCTATTTCATATTTTATTTTATTTATTCTTATTTTTATTTTATTTTTTTATTTTTTATTTTTATTATTATTTTTCCCCCAAATATATATACCCACCTATACATACAAATCCAATTCCTTTTCTACTTCTTTAAAAATTCAATTCTAAAGAGGAATTAATTGCAAGTTCACCTCTTTGATTCGTATTGGGTAAATCTTTTTCTCTAATTTTATTTTTATTACGAATTTGTGTTCTTGTAAATTGGGATTTTGTATTGGAATTTGGGCTATTTTTGGTGTGCTATTGCTTGGAAATTATTGGTGGAGCTTCTTGTGAGTTGGGTATTGATTCTTATGGTTCCTAGCGTGGATGAGGTGGTGTAAGGCGCATTGTAGGTATGTTTTCTACTATCTCTTGTATTTACTTCTGTTATGCTAAATTTACGCAAGCGCACGTAGTCACAAGTAATATATGATTAAATCAAGTTCGTTCCCACAGAGATCTAGAATGGTGTTCAATTCAGTAAATATGCCTATGCAACAATGTATGGTTTTAATTCACTGCTAAGAAAAATAACAAATATGGTTTTGATTACCTAAATTAAGCTAAGATGCAAATTATAAAATTAAGAATTAACTAATTGACAAAAATTAAAATCGAATTACTTATATGAGAATAAACATGGAATCCTAGTTTCATCATCTACTTCACTTAGAGTTGCAGCCTTCGATTAAAACATGCGATGGTTTTGATATCTGATCGAATAACACGAAAAGAGTAAAAGTTACCTCTCGGTATACTAGTACCAATCTATGCATACATCCACAAAAGAGATAGAAGATGAATAGGCACCTATTATGTTTAGACCCTATATCTCTATAGAATTTGAAAACATAAAGGTTGAAGCACAAGTTATCCACTTAGATCACATAGGGTAGCATAATATCTCTATTCATGCCACAAATCATGATGCTTAACATCAACCTATCCTATGCTAGCATGGCAAGTTCTAAATCTCAAGATCCACTCTCGTTTAGCAAGAGATTAACAATTCAATTTAGATGTTAGCTACGCATCTAAAAGCATTAAGATTAACCATACGAGGATATCAAGAATTCACCACACATAAATCTCTAAGGCATACAAACTACTAAGCTACATAGATAAATCCACTAGGATCCCACGATAACGATTAGTTCATAATCGAACCTTTCGTCACCATGGGATTAGACGAAAGCATGATATTAAACAAGATAAAGAAGATGAATAAATAAATAATAGAATAAGGTTTAGCGAACAAATCCGGAAAAGTAATGAGCATCCACAAGATACGCCTAACAAAGGAATACAAGAAAACTATGTCTAGATCTTCTTGTTGTCACGATCCTCGCTTTGGCTTCTCTCCCTTCTTGCTCTGAACGAATTTTGTGTGTAGGATGTGTAGATGATCAATTTGATGTGCCCCAAGGTGTGTATTTATAGCCCCAAGTGCCTCCTTGACCAAGCAATTACCGTAATTGAAATAGGATAGAATTCCAGTAATTTTCCTTTCTTGAATGGAATAGAATTGCAATTCCCATGTTTAATTATGATTCTGGAACGTTCTGGTCATACATAACAATTGCCATATTGAATAGGAGAAGAATTGAGGAAGTTTCCCATTAGAAATCAGATTTCAGGAAGTTCCTGACGGCTCTCCGCGCGGCCGCGCGCCTTTCCTCTATATTCCAGCGCGCCCGCGCGCATGTAATTGCTGGATTTCTGTTGAGCGCGCCCGCGCGCAGTGACAGTTGAATTGGAGCGCGCCCGCGCCCAGTACATGCTGCACAGACTGACTTTCAATCCTTCGCTGATTTCTCGTCTTATTTCCATTGCACTTTCGGCACTTGTTCCTTTGTGTTTAAAAACACCATAAAAATACTGAAATCTCCATTTGCACCTGGAAATGTATCCTACACATTTCTCATAAAAACGGATTAAAACACACCAGTACTTGAGATACAAAACACCAATTTAAGCCGAAATGGAACGATCCAAGTGGATATAAATCCACTTATCACACCCCCAAACTTAAACCGATGCTTGTCCTCAAGCATAAACAAACAAAAATATATACAACTAGCTAGTACCACTTCCGTAGGTGATCACGGTTGCATTTGGCATATGCAACAAGCCCTTTAAACCCCTAGGTAGCCCTAGTGGACGAGTAAGGTCTCGTGAGGGCCTATAGCGAATGTACCCACAAAATCCGTTTAACCTAATGCAATGCAATGCATGAATGCAACTAATATGAAAAATGCAAAGATCCCCTTCAAACTCACCAAAACCAACTAACAAGCAAATATCTCAATGAATGCAACAAATCCAAGCAGAGCTCGACTAAGTCCCCGTATACTAACAATACATGAACAGAAACGTGCGTGTGTGCGATGCTCATCAGAAATACTCCCAAAACTAGGTCAAAAATCATACATGCTTTCCGTCAAGACAATCACAGGTTTATAACTAGAATAGACTTAGACACTCCATAACCTAGGAACACCTCCACCCTTATCCAAGGTAGACAGAAACTCATGCTTTATTACTATGCTACGACACTACATATACAATACGCATGCTTATTTAACCGTGCAATGAATGAGACCCCAAAAGACTTATACAATAATACCCATGTAGCGAGTGTTAGGTCAGCAATCCCAAACCACAAGGGCTTTAGGTTACTAGGACTAAGTCCCCTCAGACTTAATTACTCGAGTATTAAAGAGCTCACTCTGGTTAATTTTGCATATGAACAAATAACTTATTGACTCTTTTTTTTCTTTTTTTTTTCTGATTTTTTTTTTTTTTTTCATGCAATCTGGAATGAGCCTTTCTCATTTCCAACCCTAGACTACTCATATAAATATGAGCTGGCTACTAGCCAATTGACACCTAGCCATTATTTAACAATTATTAACAACTAGCATGAAATTCCTGGTTTCCCCCAAACTTAGATTTTAATGTTCCTACGCTATAAAGGGAATAACGAAAATTCTAAGAATAAACAAGTGATTAAATCTCAAAACATCCAACAGGCATGACCCTAACCTAGCCCAAAAGCACCCCAATGAGACTGTGTAATAATTTTGTTTCCGAAACATGCAAATCAATTACCTAGGAACTATAAATCAGCCCTCTACTCATCATCATCACACCCAAATCAACATCTACCTATCAATCAGAATCAGCTCATTTTATGGGATCATGAAAAATGCCTGCCATGAAAATGCAACTAATATGAACTCACATGGTAATAAACAAACAATAACAAAATGTCCTATATGAAACAAACGTAGATAACACGAACATAAAATGCATGACTTACAACTAATATGCAAAACATGATATCCTACATGAACACATAAATACTACACATAAACTACGCATCCCCCAAACTTGAAAGATTCAATGTCCGCATTGAATGGAAGTAAATACGAGGGATCGCAGAAAACATACCTAAAAATACCGAAACACATGGGTTGCCTCCCAAGAAGCGCTGTCGTTAACGTCATTTAGCCGGACAAATATGATTCAAATCATGGTAGCTCGAAGATTGCATTCGACTTGTCCTTAGCAGAAGGACCATTCACCCATTGTCTGACAACCTTCTTGCTATCTTCCCACATCTTCTCTAAATCATACTTCACTTTGCCTCTTCCTCCAATTGACTTTTTCTTTTTCTTCTTCACGCCTCTAAAGTACTTATGCTTCACAGTTGATTGATAAGAACACTCCTCTACCTCATCATCCATGATCCACCTTCTTAACACATTATCTGGACACACTTTAAAAATCACCCACTCATCATTCAGAAGGACATATTTCAAATGGGATGGAAGTTTTCCAAGCTTGACATTCGAGAGATCTCGAACTGAAGATCTGTCAATGGAATCACTGATGTGATGTTCGAGCAAGTGTGTGTCCGACTTTTCGCTCAACAACTGATCCAACTTCTTTCTCTGACCCGTATCAACCGTTTCCACACTACAACACTCTTCATCATCTGTCGGAAATTTCATGGCCTTGAACACATTAAAGGTGACACTCTGATCTTGCACCCTCATTGTAAGCTCTCCTTTTTGCACATCAATCAAAGTCTTTCCTGTAGCCAAGAACGGTCTTCCCAAGATTATGGGAATTTTCTTATCTTCTTCAAAATCCAAGATCACAAAATCAGCTGGGAAGATGAACTTATCAACTTTTACCAAAACATCCTCTACTATACCCCTCGGATAAGTGATCGTCCTATCAGCCAATTGCAAAGAGATGTTAGTCGGCTTCGGCTCCGGTAGACCAAGTTGCTTGAAAACAGACAAGGGCATAAGATTAATGCTAGCTCCCAAATCACACAAACACTTTCTGAATGAAAGATTGCCAATAGTACAAGGGATAGTGAAACTTCCTGGATCTTTAAGTTTAGGTGGCAATTTCTGTTGCAGAACGGCACTACACTCCTCCGTTAATGCCACTGTTTCAAAATCTTCCAACCTTCTCTTCTTCGAAAGGATATCCTTCATAAACTTGACATAGCTCGGCATCTGTGCTAATGCGTCAGCGAAAGGAATATTAATGGACAATTTCTTGAACACGTCCAAAAATTTCTGAAGTTGCCTTTCTTTACTTTGCTGCACGCGTCGAGGAAATGGAGGAGGCGGATAAATCTGATTATTCTTTGAAGATTGCTCCGGAGTAAACTTCTTGCTCTTTTCCACTTCACCATCAAGCTGATCAGCCACTAAATCAGATTTCTCAATTATTGGCACTGCAGATTTTTCAACCTGCTGATTCTGAACATCTTCATCTTCTTCAGTTGCTGATTTAGGATCACTCGTGACTTTTCCAGATCTCAAAGTAACTGCATTGACCTGTTCTTTGCTTTCCCTTCTGCCTGGATTAGCCATTGTATCACTTGGAAGAGTTCCTTGTTGCATATTTACCAAGGCACTTGTAATCTGCCCCAACTGGGTTTCCAAAACTTTCTGGCCAGCTTGTAGGTTCTTTATCATCACTCTCATATCATCTATCTCATTAGAAGATTGCCCCGCATGAGCCTGGGGTTGCTGCTGAAATCCCGGAGGTTGATATGGTGTCCTTGGAGCATAAGGCTGTTGATAGCCTTGATTGTACGGCTTCGCTTGCTGATAAGATTGTTGAGTATTCTGATTGTTGCTCCAGCTGAAGTTAGGATGATTTCGATTGTTGGGATGGTAAGTGGCTGGAACTGGTGCAGCAGGTCTCTGGAAATTACTCACGAACTGTGCTGATTCAGAAGAGATAGCACACTGACTCGTCTCATGTGCGCCCGCATATAACTCACAAACACTAGCCACCTGCTGAACTCCATAATTAGCAAGAGAATCCACTTTCATAGCAAGAGCCTTCAACTGAGCTGTAATCATCGAAGCTGTATCGACTTCCAAAACTCCTGCTACCTTGCCTTGAGAAAGTCTCTGGGTTGGATTCTGATATTCATTAGCAGCCATCATCTCAATAAGTTCATAAGCTTCATCATAACTCTTCGCCCAAAGAGCTCCACCTGATGCTGCATCTAGCAAAGGCCTAGATTGTGCTCCCAACCCATTGTAGAATCCATTGATAACCATCCAATCAGGCATGCCATGATGAGGACACTTCCTTAGCATCTCCTTGTAGCGTTCCCAAGCCTCACACAAGGACTCGCCAGATTGTTGTTGGAATTGAGTCAACTGGTTCCTTATTGCTGCAGTTTTCGCCATAGGAAAGAATTTTGTAAGGAACTTCTGAGCAAGATCTTCCCATGTAGTAATGGAACCAGGTGGTAAAGAATGTAGCCAGCTCTTAGCCTTATCCCTTAGAGAGAATGGGAAAAGCCTCAACCTGATAGCATCATCCGTCACACCATTACACTTGAAAGTGTCGTAGATTTCAATAAAGTCCCGAACATGCATGTTTGGATCCTCTGTAGTAGCTCCCCCAAACTGGACTGAATTCTGCACCATCTGAATTGTGCCCGGCTTGATCTCAAAGTTGTTCGCTGCAATAGCTGGCCTAACAATGCTCGACTGAATATCATTGAGTTTCGGCTGAGAATAGTCCTTCAAAGCCTTAGCTGCTGCTGCATCTGCCATTGCTACTGTAGTTTCAGTCTCCTCTTCCTTATTCTCTAAATTCTCTACAAGATCGTCTTCTGCCAGTCTTAGTAAACGAGCTTGCGAACGTGTTTGCATACAAACTCAAGTACCTGAAACACCACGAAACAAACAAACTAAGTAAGAATCCGAGTCAGTGAACGCTAACGACCACTATTGACAAACACATAAACTGAAATAAAAAAACACCGATGATCCCCGGCAGCGGCGCCAAAAACTTGTTATGCTAAATTTACGCAAGCGCACGTAGTCACAAGTAATATATGATTAAATCAAGTTCGTTCCCACAGAGATCTAGAATGGTGTTCAATTCAGTAAATATGCCTATGCAACAATGTATGGTTTTAATTCACTACTAAGAAAAATAACAAATATGGTTTTGATTACCTAAATTAAGCTAAGATGCAAATTATAAAATTAAGAATTAACTAATTGACAAAAATTAAAATCGAATTACTTATATGAGAATAAACATGGAATCCTAGTTTCATCATCTACTTCACTTAGAGTTGCAGCCTTCGATTAAAACATGCGATGGTTTTGATATCTGATCGAATAACACGAAAAGAGTAAAAGTTACCTCTCGGTATACTAGTACCAATCTATGCATACATCCACAAAAGAGATAGAAGATGAATAGGCACCTATTATGTTTAGACCCTATATCTCTATAGAATTTGAAAACATAAAGGTTGAAGCACAAGTTATCCACTTAGATCACATAGGGTAGCATAATATCTCTATTCATGCCACAAATCATGATGCTTAACATCAACCTATCCTATGCTAGCATGGCAAGTTCTAAATCTCAAGATCCACTCTCGTTTAGCAAGAGATTAACAATTCAATTTAGATGTTAGCTACGCATCTAAAAGCATTAAGATTAACCATACGAGGATATCAAGAATTCACCACACATAAATCTCTAAGGCATACAAACTACTAAGCTACATAGATAAATCCACTAGGATCCCACGATAACGATTAGTTCATAATCGAACCTTTCGTCACCATGGGATTAGACGAAAGCATGATATTAAACAAGATAAAGAAGATGAATAAATAAATAATAGAATAAGGTTTAGCGAACAAATCCGGAAAAGTAATGAGCATCCACAAGATACGCCTAACAAAGGAATACAAGAAAACTATGTCTAGATCTTCTTGTTGTCACGATCCTCGCTTTGGCTTCTCTCCCTTCTTGCTCTGAACGAATTTTGTGTGTAGGATGTGTAGATGATCAATTTGATGTGCCCCAAGGTGTGTATTTATAGCCCCAAGTGCCTCCTTGACCAAGCAATTACCGTAATTGAAATAGGATAGAATTCCAGTAATTTTCCTTTCTTGAATGGAATAGAATTGCAATTCCCATGTTTAATTATGATTCTGGAACGTTCTGGTCATACATAACAATTGCCATATTGAATAGGAGAAGAATTGAGGAAGTTTCCCATTAGAAATCAGATTTCAGGAAGTTCCTGACGGCTCTCCGCGCGGCCGCGCGCCTTTCCTCTATATTCCAGCGCGCCCGCGCGCATGTAATTGCTGGATTTCTGTTGAGCGCGCCCGCGTGCAGTGACAGTTGAATTGGAGCGCGCCCGCGCCCAGTACATGCTGCACAGACTGACTTTCAATCCTTCGCTGATTTCTCGTCTTATTTCCATTGCACTTTCGGCACTTGTTCCTTTGTGTTTAAAAACACCATAAAAATACTGAAATCTCCATTTGCACCTGGAAATGTATCCTACACATTTCTCATAAAAACGGATTAAAACACACCAATACTTGAGATACAAAACACCAATTTAAGCCGAAATGGAACGATCCAAGTGGATATAAATCCACTTATCAACTTCCATTCAATGCGGACATTGAATATTTTAAGTTTGGGGGTGGTTTGAGGGATTAGTAGTTGTATATATATTGTTGTATTTTGTGTTCATATAGGATATCATGTTTGCATAATAGTGATAGTTCATGCATTATTGTTATGTTCGTATTATCTACGTGGGTTCATATAGGACATTTTGTTTTATTTTCGTATACCATGTGAGTTTTCATTTAGTTGCATTGTCATGGCATGCATATTTCATGATCCCTTAGGACGAGCTGATTCTGATTGATAGGTGGATGTTGATTTGGGTGTGATGATGATGAGTAGAGGGCTGATTTATAGTTTCTATGAAATTGACTTGCATGTTACGGGAACAAAATTTATTACACAGTCTCATTGGGGTGCTCTTGGGCTAGGTTAGGGTCATGCCTGTGGGATGTTTTGAGATTTAATCACTTGTTTATATTTAGAATTTTCGTTATTCCCTTTATAGCGTAGGAACATTAAAGTCTAAGTTTGGGGGAAAACAGGAATTTCATGCTAAGTTGTTAATAAAGGCTAGGTGTCAAATGGCTAATAGCCGGCTCATATTTATATGAGTAGTCTAGGGTTGGAAATGAGAAAGGCTCATTCCAGATTGCAGAGAAAAAAAAAGAAAAAAAAAAGAAAAAAAAAAGAAGAAGAAAAAAAAAGTCAATAAGTTATTTGTTTATATGCAAAATTAACCAGAGTGAGCTCTTTAATACTCGAGTAATTAAGTCTGAGGGGACTTAGTCCTAGTAACCTAAAGCCCTTGTGGTTTGGGATTGCTGACCTAACACTCGCTACATGGGTATTATTGTATAAGCCTTTTGGGGTCTCATTCATTGCACGGTTAAATAAGCATGCGTATTGTATATTCTATTATGTGTCATAGTAATAAAGCATGAGTTTCTGTCTACCTTGGATAAGGGTGGAGGTGTTCCTAGGTTATGGAGTGTCTACAGTCTATTCTGATTATAAACCTGTGATTGTCTTGACGGAAAGCATGTATGATTTTTGACCTAGTTTTGGGAGTATTTCTGATGAGCATCGCACACACGCACGTTTTTGTTCATGTATTTGTTAGTATACGGGAATTTAGTCGAGCTCTGCTTGGATTTGTTACATTCATTGAGATATTTGCTTGTTAGTTGGTTTTGGTGAGTTTGAAGGGGATCTTGCATTTTCATAGTAGTTGCATTCATGCATTGCATTGCATTAGGTTAAATGGATTTTGTGGGTACATTCGCTATAGGCCCTCACGAGACCTTACTCGTCCACTAGGGCTGCCTAGGGGTTTAAAGGGCTTGTTGCATATGCCAAATGCAACCGTGATCACCTACGGAAGTGGTACTAGCTAGTTAGTTAGTTGTAATTGTTAATGCTTGAGGACAAGCATCGGTTTAAGTTTGGGGGTGTTTGATAAGTGGATTTTATATCTACTTGGAGCATTCTAAATCGGTTTAAATTGATTGTCTTGGACTCAAGTTTCTTGTAGTTTTGATGTGTTTTGCTTAGTTGTGCAGGTTTACGAGAATGTTGATTAAGGTGGATGCTTCTATAATTTTTTGGGAATTAATTGATTAAAATTCGGATTTTCTGGGAAGGCTGCGCAGCTTACACTGTTTTGGCCATATCTGGAGTTCTGTAAGTCCGTTTTCAGCGATCTTACTGCCCACGCGAAGCTTGAGAGATTTTCTACAACCTGGGATAGGAAGCACGTGCAAGTAATATGTTGATTAAAATCGCGCGCCTGTTCAAGTTAAAGAAGGCTGGGAAATTCCTGTTTTGCCCTTTTCAAGTTCTAATTATATTCCGGGCAGTTTTTAGCACCTTAATTAAATTCTAATTGTAATAGAAGAAAAATTCTTGCTGGGCAAGAAAGCTAGAGCCTATAAAAACACATCTAAGCATTGTAATTGAGGATGACTTTTTATATATCATAGCATAGATCTGCAATGGAGAACATTGATTTTCTTTGAAGATTAAAGGTTTTTCTCTTTTCTTACAATTATGTGTTCAATTTATAATTCTTGTTTTGTTAATTCAATTATGAGTGAGTAGACTACTAATCTAGGGTTAAGTTGAACCCTAGCTATGATTGATGTGTGAATTTTCCAATTCCCCCAATTTGATTGTTTAATTGCTCTTGCTTATTGAGTTGTTTTAATTAGCAATTACAAATCAGACGTGATTATGTTTATTGTTTGAACCATTGTCTATTTATCAGCGAGAGTTGGATTTAGACGGTTGTGATTTATCCAATTAGGACATGAACTTCTCCATGAGAATAGGTAGAACGGATTGTTAGGAAGTTAAGGTGCTGTGATTAATGTCTCTGAATTGCATGATACCATGAGAATAGGCTTGATTGTATTTTAGAGAAGCCATTAATACTCGAGAGAGGTTATTGGTAATTTATAGGGCGCACCTTTCCTGTTGAGTAGTTTACGATTATTTGGGGAGGAAATTCACGATTGCATTAATTCATGCTAGTGGGGATACTTAATTCTGGATATTTTTAATATTTGATTAATACAAACACAATTTTCTTTAGTATATAGTTAGTTTAATAATCTCTCAATATTTATTGTGTTACTTGCTTAGCCGAATTAAATCAGAAATAACTGGTGATTGATACGTTTGTCTCTGTGGGATCGACTCTGACTTACCCTACTACATAGTTAGAAGGATTTGTTAGATATTATTATTTGATAGGCACGCGACATCGTTGTCAGTAGCAGATGATGCATATAATTCAGTTTTATATGTTATGTTTCCAGTATGCTAAAACCAGGTGGTTGTGATATTTTTTAGGCAAGGCATATTTTAAAAATTGTTGTGTACTAGTCTTTCATGTTATACTAATCCCTATCTATATTTCTATGGTCAAGTAGTTCTATATTTTTTTGTAATCGAGGATCAAGTAGTACTTACTTTCCACTAGTGTTGCTTGTTAAAATTAGAACAGATCTTTTATCATATGTAGGATTAAGTTTGGTATCTGAATTATGTATAATTTAGTTTCATATCCGGATTATGTTTCGTATGTCAGTGTTGTTAGAAATGATTGATGAGAACAGTGTTTGGAAGCTATGTGACAAAACAGAGTTTAGCTGGAAGCGGTCAGAGTTTAGTTAAACACTAACTGGAAGCGCAACAGAGGTTGTTAAACTCTGTAGCGGTATTGTCTGAAGAGTCAACAACGTTTGAAGATTGATACAGGATAAATTTGGAAGCAATATCTTTGAAGATTGGAAAGCTATCAAAGAGATTGAGTTGACTTAGAAGACTTGAAGCAATCGTGACTGATATCAATTGTATAGCTTAATTATAGGAGAATCAATTACTGATTGTACGAAGCTGTATGTTTTATAAATACAGTTAGGTTAACCCTAGAAGGGTATCTAACATTGAGAAATTCATTGATTGTAACCTGAGCAGCTCTCTGTGATATTTTACATCACTGAGAGAGGAATTGTTAATTCCAAACAGTTTTTAAGTATTAAACAGTGTGTTCTTGTTAAGTTACTCATACAGTATTTGATTACTTATTGTGTATTCGACCTAACAAGTGGTATCAGAGCCAATCTGTTACTTTATTACAGTTAAAGATCCAAAAACATAATAGTAATCAATGGCAGAGATACCTCCACCATCTGAGAAAGCTCCTACTACTGTTAGTAGGTATGAAACTATAAGGGTTCCTATACTTAGGCCATCAGAGTATGCAATCTGGAAGGTAAAAATGACCATGTTTCTGGAAGCCACAGATCCAGAATATCTTGATAGAATTAATGAAGGTCCTCACAAACCTACAAAATTATCTGCTGCTGCTGCTGGTGAGGAATCAAAGGTCATTCCAAAAGAAAAGAAAGATCTAACTGCTGAGGATCTTTCATCTATTGCAAAGGATGCAAAAGTGAGACATTTACTTCACAGTGCATTAGACAATGTTATGTCTAATAAAGTGATTAACTGCACAACTGCAAAGGAAATATGGGATGCACTTGAGGTTAGGTGTCAAGGAACTCCTGCAATCAAGAAAAATAGGAGAAACATACTCACTCAGGAGTATGAGCACTTTGAGGCAAAGTCTGAAGAAACCATGACAGAAACATTTGACAGATTCTGTAAACTGCTCAATGATTTGTCATTGGTTAACAAAGAGTATGATTTAGAAGACTCAAATCTCAAGTTTCTTCTTTCTCTACCTGAAAAGTGGGATGTGAAAACAACCACTATAAGAGATAATTATGAACTTGGTGAAATAGAGATTGATGAAATTTATGGACTGCTCAAAACCCATGAATTGGAATTGGAGCAGAGAAACAAGAGATCTAGTAGAAAGTCAAAGTCTGTTGCACTTAAGGTTGATGAGAAACCATCAAAGAAGGAAGCATCAAGGAAAAAGGCAAAAGGAAAAGCTTTAGTCATACACTCAGAAAGTGAGTCATCAAACTCTGATGTTGACTCAAACACAGATGGAACATCTGATTCTGAAGATGATGAAGAGATGATGCAAATGGCTGCATTGATGGTAAAGACCTTTAAGAAGATGGGATACAAGAACTTCAAGAAGGGAAAGAGATTCTCCAAGGACTACTCAAAGTCTGACAAGAAAAATTTCAAGAAATCTGAAGGAAAGAACTTCAAATCTGGTAAGAAAGATAAGTCTGAGATTCAATGCTACAAGTGTAAGGAGATGGGTCACTATGCTCCTGAGTGCAAGAAGGGTAAAACTGAAAAGGCACTCTACACCAAAGGCAGAGATTGGGCAGACACTTCAGATTCAGATGAGGAAGTCAACTATGCACTCATGGCTACTACTCAAAATGAAGATGATGATCTCAAGGTACCCCCAACTACCTATGCTTATAACACTGATAATATAACTGAATTAAGAATTTATCTTAAAGCATTGCATATCAGTTATAGGGATCAGACTTTAGAAAATGAGAGGATAAAAAGTGAGTGCTCTCAACTCAAAGATAGAAACAAACTTGTTGAGGAAAAGCTTGAAAACATGAATAAAATTCAGAAGGAGAGAGATGATGCAGTGTTTATTGAACAGGAGTTGCTAGGTAAGTATAAGCAACTAGAATCTGAATTGGAGGATACTAAACACATCATTAAAACTTGGACACACTCTGGTAAAGATACTCAAGAAGTGTTTCAGTTAGATACAGTAGGTCTAGGTTACTCTGAGGGAGATGAACTTAGATTTGAAAATTTGGTAAAAGTTAGACCACATCGTTCATCTGAAGGTAATGTCATGGGAACAGGTGGACCTAAGACTGAAGCACAGAAAAAGGCTGTTAAAGAGTCATATGCTAAGACTTTTGTTAAAGAGGCTAACATTGGTTTAATGACAGATAAACAACTCAAGCATAAGCTTAAGGAGATAAAATCTGTCAACAAACAGAGATTGCCTAAGAAAAACAAAAATGGAAAGGTAGGTATAACATCAGGAATTAAGCCAATGCTTGCTTCATTAGCTCCTAGAAAAACATGCTTTAATTGTGGTAGCACTAATCATCTTGCTAGTTTCTGCAGTAAGAATAAGAAAATAAATTCTTTGCCTTCTAAAACTGCAGTTAAAAATGATTATGTGAGGACTAGACCACAGACTTTATGTAAACACTGTGGAAGTACATGGCATTCTATTTACACTTGCAGAGATTATCATGCTATTTACTATAATTACTATGAACCCAAACCAAATTTGAAATGGGTTAAAGTAAACTCTGCAAATGTAAACTCTGAAAAAGTTAGCTTAAACTCTGATAATGTGAATTCCGCTGCAAAAGTTAACAGAATTAAGAAAGCCAAAGGATCCAAGCAAGTCTGGATCCTTAAAACTAACAATCAGTAATTGTTTGTGATTGCATGGCACCAGGGTGAGTACCCTAGTCGTGGACAGTGGATGTTCAGGACACATGACTGGAAATAAAGCCCTGCTATCAGAGTATGAGGAGAAGGCTGGCCCAAAAGTTTCCTATGGAGATGGCAACATAGGACATACTCTGGGATATGGCAACATTAATCTTGGAAATGTCATCATCACAAATGTAGCTCTGGTTCCAGGACTCAAGCATGATCTGGTATCTGTGAGTCAAATCTGTGACAGAGGATATCATGTGGATTTTCAGCCTGAATATTGTCAAGTGATCAGTAAATCTACAGGGAAAGTTGCTCTAGTTGGAAACAGACACAATAACATCTATGAAATTAAATTGTCAACAAACACTGATGGCAAAGCAGTGTGTCTGTCTACAAGAATGTCCAGTGAAGAGAGTTGGAAATGGCACAAGAAACTCTCTCATTTGAACCTGAACAACATCAATGAGCTAATCAAGAATGATCTTGTAAAAGGTCTACCAAGGTCTTTGTTGAATGTAGAAGGCCTGTGTGATTCTTGTCAAAAGGCCAAACAGAGAAAAGCCTCCTTCAAAAGCAAATCTGAGTCTTCAATTGTTGATCCTTATCATCTCCTACATGTTGATCTTTTTGGACCAGTGAATGTGATGTCTCTTGGAAAGAAGAAATATGCTCTAGTCATTGTTGATGAATATACCAGATACACATGGGTATATTTTCTTGCAAATAAGGATGAAACTGCATTAACACTGACAGAACATATAATCCAACTGGACAAAGGGTCAGAGAATCAAGTGAAGATAATCAGAAGTGACAATGGAACTGAATTCAGGAATTCATCAATGGAAGAATTTTGCAAGAGTAAAGGAATCAAACAAGAGTTTTCTACACCTGGCACTCCACAACAAAATGGTGTAGTGGAGAGGAAGAATAGAACCTTGATAGAAGCTGCCAGAACCATGCTAGATGAAGCAAAATTGCCAACATATTTCTGGGCAGAAGCAGTTCAAACTGCTTGTTTTACTCAAAATGCAACACTGATCAATAAGCATGGTAAAACACCATATGAAATGGTGAAAAAGAAGAAGCCAAATCTAAAATATTTTCATATTTTTGGATGCAAATGCTTTGTGTTGAAGACTCATCCTGAACAGTTGACCAAGTTTGACCTAAAGGCAGATGAAGGAATTTTTGTTGGCTATCCACTGTCAACAAAGGCATTCAGAGTTTATAATCTGAGAACCAGAGTGATCATGGAATCAATTCATGTGTCATTTGATGACAAGAAAATAACTGGACTTGAAGATGTCAATGAACATGATCAACTGCATTTTGAAAATGAAGATTTATTCTCTGAAAAAGTAAACTTTGATCAGACTGATCTGACAAACTCTGTTGATCTAAACTCTGAACCTCTACTGGTAAATACTGAAGAAACTCTTCAATCAGAAACAAGGGAAGAACCAGTTGAGGGGGAGCATGAAGAATCACATCAAAGTGATAATTCAAACACTGAAAGTGACTCAGTTGATAATTCTGAATCAAACTCTGTTGATTCAAACTCTGTTGATAATTCTGAGCAGTCACATTCAGGGGGAGCATCTGAAAATGAAGAGAGGCACCAAGAAAATCAGGAGAGCATGGATCAAGGGGGAGGATCACATGATGACAGAAGCAATCTGCCTTCTGCAAGAAAATGGACTAAATCCCACACACCTGATTTGATTATTGGTGATCCTGATGCAAAAGTAAGGACAAGAAGTGCAACAACAAATGAATGTCTGTTTCATGCATTCTTGTCACAATCTGAGCCAAAGAAAGTGGAAGAAGCTCTTAAAGATGCTGACTGGATAACAGCAATGCAAGAAGAGCTAAATGAATTTGAAAGAAATGAAGTGTGGACACTTGTACCAAGGCCCAAGAACAGATCCATTGTTGGTACTAAATGGGTTTTCAGAAATAAAACTGACAGTGATGGTGTTATCACAAGAAACAAAGCAAGACTGGTTGCAAAAGGCTATTCACAACAGGAAGGAATAGACTATGATGAAACATTTGCTCCAGTTGCTAGATTGGAGGCAATCAGAATCTTTCTTGCATATGCCTCTCACAAGAAATTCAAAGTGTTTCAGATGGATGTAAAAAGTGCATTTTTGAATGGAAAACTTGAAGAAGAAGTGTTTGTGGAACAACCACCAGGCTTTGTAGATCCAAAATATCCAGACTATGTCTACAGGTTAGACAAGGCACTCTATGGACTTAAGCAGGCACCAAGGGCATGGTATGAAACCCTTGCCAAATTTTTACTAGAAAGTGGGTTTCACAGAGGTACTATTGACAAAACTCTGTTTTACTTTCAATCTGGTAGTGACTTGCTTTTAGTTCAGATATATGTGGATGACATCATTTTTGGATCTACTAATGATAAACTCTGTAAGAAGTTTGCCAAACTCATGCAGTCAAGATATCAAATGAGTATGACGGGAGAGCTTAGTTATTTTCTAGGTCTACAGGTGAAGCAAACAGAAGATGGAATTTTCATTAATCAAGCAAAATATACCAGAAATCTTCTCAAGAAATTTGGCATGCTTGACTGTTCATCTGCGACAACTCCCATGGCAACTGCAACAAAATTGGACAAAGATGTAGGGTCATCAGTAGATATGACAAGTTACAGAGGAATGATTGGTTCTCTACTCTATTTAACAGCTAGTAGACCTGATATCATGTATGCCACTTGTTTGTGTGCAAGATTCCGGGCAGATCCAAGAGAACCACATCTAACAGCAGTAAAGAGGATTTTTAAGTACCTCAAGGGCACTATAACTTTGGGGCTGTGGTATCCAAGAGAATCAGAGTTTAAACTACTTGGTTATTCAGATGCAGACTTTGCAGGCTGTAAGATAGACAGAAAAAGCACCAGTGGAAGTTGTCAATTTCTGGGTGACAGACTTGTTTCCTGGTACAGCAAGAAACAGAAGTCAATATCTACATCTACAGCTGAAGCAGAGTATATTGCTGCTGGAAGCTGCTGTGCACAGATTTTATGGATGAAGAATCAACTGCTGGATTATGGATTAAGGTATACCAAGATACCTATTTACTGTGATAATCAAAGTGCTATTGCAATGACAGGTAATCCAGTACAACATTCAATGACAAAGCACATCAGCATAAGGTATCACTTCATCAGAGAGCATGTAGAGGAAGGCAACATTGAGCTTCACTTTGTGTCTACAGAACAACAACTTGCAGATATCTTCACCAAGCCATTGAGTGAAGCTACATTTACAAGACTGGTCAATGAACTAGGAATGGTCTCTAGTTTTGACTAGAGATGTTGGTTAGACTCAAAGACTCAACTCTAAAATATATTGCTCATGTTTCTGTAAATTGTTAAGTGCTATGTGAACCTTAGTATTAAACTCTGTTCTGCATGTTAATGTTTAAAACTTGTTAAACTCTGTCAGCATGTCTGTCTGTTAAATACTTTTAACATGTTGGATACACTCAGTGAATTCAGAATTGATTTTTGTCTGAATGAAAACACCAATGAAGAAATTGTATGAAGCATGATTCTCAGTAATTAAATCATGATTCTTTCTGATTCACTGTAATCTAATCAGACTTTGTGCAGTAAATCAACACAGCATGATACTGTTTCATATTTATAGCATCTCTTAGTTTATTCAGTCCTAAACTCCGAGTTTATGAATATTGTGTGCATTGCCTCTCATAAGAAAATTTCTGTTATTGATGAACTCTAAACTCTGATTAGTGACATTCTGTTTCCAAAGGTATGGTTCCTGATAATTCCTTGTTTGTACTTGTGAAAACCATAAAACTTGAGATGTGTCATTGATTAGTTTGGTGAGTTCAGATTCATGTCTACACCCTGTGAGAGTTTGAGCCAAATCAGTGATTGATACATTCTATATCAATCAGTATTTATTGTTGTGTGATATTCATCAGGAAGCATGTTTCTCTAGAACTTGTATTAGACCATCTTGAGACTACATGATATGTGTGTGCATGAAAATGATAAAGGCAATAGGATTTACCATTCCTTCAAACACTGTTCAAAATTCTTTTGAACACTGTACAAACACTGTTCATAAATACCACCCTTAGTAAACCCCTTTGAGCCTAATTAACTGCTCTTTTTTTTTATACTCTGAAGTATTAAGAGCAGTTATATTTTTTTTTTAAAAAAAATCAAGCAGATGAGGGTCTCTCAAGAAAAAAAAAGTTTACTCAGTATATATGCTAAAATAAAAAAAAATAAAAAAAAATAAAAAAAATAAAAAAATAAAAAAATATATAAAAAAAAGAAAGGGGGCATATATACTGATATTGTACAAATATGTACAAATAAGTACTGAACACTTTGCTCTATTAAAATGTTCAGCTTGAAATTCACTCATGAATAAAACATCTATACTCATCTGTTTGATCTTATCTCATTACAACCCTGAATAAAGTCCTTTTGATTTGTGCATACATGTACTCAAAGTAGTGTAGAATTGGTGGACATTCAAGCATATGGTAGATTCTGCTATTTCTGATTGAATGTGAGTGTAAACACTTCACCTAAACACTTTTGTGCTTTGAGAGTTTGTGAGTTTATCAAATTCATGACTGTTATTCACTGAATGATGCTCTGATTTCTATCTCTTGATCTTTTTGTCTTCAAAGACTGTGTGCTTACTTGGATAATCATGGAACATCAAAGGGAATGGAAGTTTTCAGATTTCTGTATTACAGTAACTACAGAGTTTAGCATTCATCAAACAATCAGTGTTTAATATGAGAGTTTGTGCATTCAGTGTTTATTGATTTTTGTTATGGATTTTATGAAATATTAGATGCTCTAAAAATTGATTATGGTAAACTCTGCTTCACACACACTCATATTCACAACTGTGCAATTTTTGAAAGGGTTGTTAGTGATAAAGTTGGAAAATTGAAAAACACTGTTGAGTTGTGTTAAGTACTCTAAGGTACAGTTTCATTGAGATGATTTGACTATTTTGGAGTAATTGGGGTAGTTGACAACTGTTAATTAGTGTAAATATGTCAAAGTGTCGTGATTATAGGAATGACAGCTGTAATTATTAAGTGATCCATTGGTTGTTTGACACGTGTCCCATGATGGTGTCTCACTCACACATTACTCTACAATCAGTTGCGCGCTTTTATTGAATAAACGATTGAGTTTTAGTTTTACTCTAATCGTTTTTGTTTTCTCACTTCACATCTATTCATATTCACCCACTCACAGTTACTTGCATATTCATTCACTTTCAAAATTCTCATTCATTCTCACTCACATTTTGATAAACACTTACAGTGCATATACATCTTTTCTCTAAATATCTTCATATCATATCTTCTAATGGCAACCAAAGCGTTTGATGCAACAGGATTAGTGTTTCTTCCTAGTAACTATGCAGCACCACTGGAAAATGCAAATGCTCCAGAGGCGTTTCATCTGTTTCAAAATTTCTTGAAAGACTCTGAAATAGGGAAGGCGTTAACTGCACCACCAATACTCTCTGCTTCACAAATCGCTACCTTTTGGACAAACTCTGTGTATGATGATGGAGAAGAATCTGGCACTCCAACAATCACTTTCACTCATGCTGAATCAGAGTATATCATTACTCCAACTACGGTTAGGGATGCTCTGGATTTTGAGACACACACCTCTTACAGTGTTGTTGGTCATGATCGTTTGAGGACAATGTTGCAGCAAATTGGCTGTGCAGGAGATTTGAATAAGATTGGATCTTTGAGAAGACCACTTTTGAGAAAGGAATGGAGTTTCTTTTTCGACTGTATTACAAGGGCTTTTGGAAAGAAGACAACAAACTGGGATGCACTTCCTCTTGACACTCTCCAAATTGGTCATGCTCTACTATATGGAGGTAATTTCGATTTTGGTAGACTAGTGCTAATGAATCTGGGAGAGCGTTTGTCTGAGTCTACTTCTGTTTATTTTGCTCGTTTTTGTCAAATGCTATTTACTGCTTGTATGCCTAACATTCCAATTGATGAAGCTGATGTGATTCAGCCTTTTCAAGTTGCTAAAAGAATGTTTTCTGATTTGACAAACAAAGATGTCACTAAACAGCACATACCTGATATGTTTATGCCACTAGCCTTACAGAACTATGTAAACCAACCTCAAGATTCTCAATCACCACATCACATGCCTGAACCACATCACATGCCTGAACCAACACCCACAACACCCACAACCACTGTACCTACTACATCTCATCAACCACAACCAGAACACATAAACTCTGAAACCTTAAACTCTCCAACAATAAACTCTCCACCACTAAACTCTGAAACCTTAAACTCTGAGCCAGCATCTACTGAACAACCCAAATCCAAACCAAAAAGAAAAATACACACCGCCCAAAACACTAAACACTCAAAGGCTAAACAGACATCACCTGGAGCTGTTTATACTAGAAGAATGAAACAAAAGGCAAACAGACCTTCACTTTCACCACCTAAAGAGAGCTCTAGTGAAGAAGAAGAGGAGATTGTAGTGCCTCAAGTCAAGAAGAGAAAATTAATTCTTTCAGATTCTGAAGATGAGAATGTTATTGAAGCTCCAGAGGTGGTTTCACTGCAAACACCTACTGTTGAGGTTGCAGAGAATGTTGCAATTCCTGCAGAGGTTGAAATGCCTGCAGAGGATATTGTGACTGAAAATGTTGAAGCACCTGCAGAGGATAAAATGCCTGCAGAAGAAAATAACAGAGATGGTTTTTCACCAATGGATGATATTCTTGACTCATTTGAAGCATTCTCTGATCCTATCTCACCTGTTGTTCATTCTGAAGCAACTGGTACAGCTGTTCAGCCTGTAGCATCACATACAGAGTTAATCTCTGAGGGTTATCAAATTCCTGACAAGGGTGATGAGGTTGATCAAGTAACTAAAGATGCAAACTCTGTTGAACCTATGCAAGATGAAGCAACAAATACAAACTCTGTTGCAGAGCCTGTGCAACATGAGGATAATATTGAAAAGGTTGCAGAAGTTGTTACAGAAACTGTGGCTGACACAGCTCAGCACAGTGGGTCTTTAAAAGATGCTCAAGCTAATGATGCAAGTGCTGAAGATGAATCTGACAGCAGTGCAAACTCTGATTCTTTTCTGAGTGCACCAGCACAGACTGATAATAAGCATAAATCTTTTGATCAGCCTTGTCCATCTCATACAATTGAAGAAGAGTATCTTGCTAAATCTGCTGCTAATTGGTATAAACAAGACTGTATTTTTCCAAAAGGGAGAGCAGCTGATTTTGTTAAGCAAACTGCTAGTCAAATTTCAAATCCAGAGATTTTATCATGCTTAAAAGCAACTGTGGTACAAGTCAAAACTCTGGATGGAAATTTTGCTGATACAAAGCAAGAAATTGCTTCTTTGAAGACAGAGATACAGTCAAGAGAACTGAAGTTGGAAAGAGAGTCAAAAATCAAAGCTGCACAGCTTTCTAAAGTTCAAGATACTCTTTTTGCCAGGCTAGGAAAGGTTGAAGAAAATCAAGCTACTTTGTTGGCTAAGGTTGATTCTATTGCTAACTCTTTGGAGCTCATCACATCTATACTCATTCCTGATGATGTCAAAAAGGGGGAGAGAGTTGCTAAGTCTAAATGCAAAGTTTCTCAAACTCTGTCTCAAAAGGATGATGCTGGAGATAGAGGGGCAAGTGATAAGAGTAAGGTGTTAAACTCTGAAAGGCAAACTCTGAGATCTGGCAAATCTCTTAAGTCACAGTCTGTTGGAATAAACACTGAAACTCAAGGTACTTCAAAAACCAAGAGTTTGGAATTAATATCAAATCCAAAGACTGATGAGGAGATAGCTGTTAAGCTTTTTATGGAAGAGAATGCAGAAGGAGTTACTTTAGAAGATGCTAAAGCTGAAGAGAAAAGTCTACAAGAAAAGCATTTGAAGGCTTTAAAGTCTGATAAGTTGAAGAAGAGAGAGAAAGTGGTTAAAACTGCAAAGCCTGTTCTTAAAGGCATTGAAATCAAAGAGAAGTTAACTGGCATTCAAGAAGAAGAAGAAGAAGAAGAAGATAAAGAAAAGTTGATCAGAAAGTCTTCTCTTGATGCTAAATTAAAGTTAAAAGGGATAATGAATGAGGAGAACAAGGGCAAAATGATTGTTACAACCTCTGTTGCCACACAAGTTGTACAGACACAAAGTAAACCCTTACCTGGTTTTTCAAGGCCAAAGATTCCAGTGCAAGAAGAAGCAGGAGTGACTGGTGGATATCAACATAATGTTGCATGTTCAGGAAAGCCACCAGGCAGAAATACTTCTGGATTAGGTTCAAAAAGAGATTTGAGATTTAGTAACAGTCCAAGAGATCCCTCTGCACTTGTATCTCTTGGTTCTGGTATTACTCAAGAAAATCTAGACAAGTTGGAGTCAGTTCAGCTAGTTCGTCAAAGGAGCTTAGACATTCACTTTCTGTTATACTTTATGACAGATGGGTCAGTGTATAGAGTGAATGAAGAAGCAATCAAGCTAAAATTATTTGAGGAACTTCAGTATGTCTTGCATATCTTCAGAGTCAGAAATCATCAAACACAGCTTATTGCTAATTCTATAAGGGGGTATATGCAGAAAGCTAAAGTTGTTACAGGATCAAAGTCTGCTGAAAGATATGTTCCTAAGTACAGAGATTGGAATGGCAATCTGATAGAGATGGAGAAGGGGACTTCGAAGCTAAAGACTGATCTTGGAATTACTGTTCTGGATTTCAATGTAAAGTCTGAAGAAGTGAAGTACATCAGGTTGGGAAATGAAATGAGAAGAAACAAGATCTATGATCTCAGAGCTGCTATTTTTCAAACTGATGAAAATGATCCAGATTTAAGAGAGATCAAGGAAGCTATGGAGATTGAACTTGAACATGCTGAGAGAAGGTTGTTGATTGATTATCTCAGAACAGCTCCAAATCTTGAGGAAGTTAGGTAGACAAAAGTTGTAAGTTTGTTAAGTAAAAGTTTAAACTCTGTTTTTATGTTAAACACTGTAAAACTTTGTATTTGTTTTGACATCATCATTTACTGTAAACTTGTACATTCTTGCTAATGGACAAGTTGGGGGAGATTGTTAGAAATGATTGATGAGAACAGTGTTTGGAAGCTATGTGACAAAACAGAGTTTAGCTGGAAGCGGTCAGAGTTTAGTTAAACACTGACTGGAAGCGCAACAGAGGTTGTTAAACTCTGTAGCGGTATTGTCTGAAGAGTCAACCGCGTTTGAAGATTGATACAGGATAAATTTGGAAGCAATATCTTTGAAGATTGGAAAGCTGTCAAAGAGATTGAGTTGACTTAGAAGACTTGAAGCAATCGTGATTGATATCAATTGTATAGCTTAATTATAGGAGAATCAATTACTGATTGTACGAAGCTGTATGTTTTATAAATACAGTTAGGTTAACCCTAGAAGGGTATCTAACATTGAGAAATTCATTGATTGTAACCTGAGCAGCTCTCTGTGATATTTTACATCACTGAGAGAGGAATTGTTAATTCCAAACAGTTTTTAAGTATTAAACAGTGTGTTCTTGTTAAGTTACTCATACAGTATTTGATTACTTATTGTGTATTCGACCTAACAAGTGTTGAATTCTGATTTGGTCTTTGTTATACTTTTTGTGGTTTGCTGCTTAATATATTTATGTAAAATGACTTGGTGGTGAAATATCTGCTTTGTTTTAGGCTGGGCAAGAATCCTTCAGATCCATCACTAGGTCGTATTACAGAGGAGCAATAGGAGCGCTTCTGGTTTATGATTTAACTAGGTACATTTTGTTCTCTGTTCATTTTGAGAGTTTGATAAGGTTTATATCTGTTAGCCACGTTTATTTTATATCCCTGAAATCATACTTAAATAATTGACTTCATCATCTCAAATCTGAATTGCAGGTCTATGTAAGGCCAGATGGTAGTTATGGACCAAGCTAGAGCTACGCCGAGTTCATTCTTTCCCGAAGCAGAATGATGCAGCTGATATAATTATATTAATTGCTAATTTTGGTGTGCCTACTGGTTTAAGAGCAGCAGAAGTCAGAAGATTCCCTTTCTATTTAGCCTATCTCATTTTTTACTTTTAAATTAAAGACTTGAATGTATGTGCTTGGTGTTAGCACTTTGGTACATTTGAAGAATTTGTAATGTGTTTATTAGCTAGGTATTAGTATGATTTTGATGTATTTGTTGTACGGTTGGGATGAGATGTAGAATATTGCAAAATTAGTTATTAAAGCGTTGCATTGGATATATTTTGTGTTGCATTAGATATTTTAGTGTTGCATTTGTTAAATATAGTGTTGCCTTTGATGAGATACTAGTGTTTTAAAAAGCAGATAAAAGCGTTGCATTATATAGCTATGGGCCCCAGTGCTGGCGTGGCACGTGGGACCCTGTGCTGACGTGGCACGTGGGACCCACTGCTGACGTGGCATGGCAGGCCCCATCACTGACATGTCATGTGGGCCCCACATGATGACATGGCAAGTGGGCTGATAAGTGGATTTATATCCACTTGGATCATTCTATTCGGCTTAAATTGGTGTTTTGTATCTCAAGTAATGGTGTGTTTTAATGTGTTTTGTGAGAATTGTGCAGGATATACTTCCAGGTGCAAGTATGGAATTTTCAGTGTTTATATGTGTTTTTAAGCTCAGAAGAACAAGTGGTAGAAGATGCAAAAGGAAGTAAAGGAAATCAGCAAGAGTAAATCAATCAGTTGCAGTTGCAGAAGGTGGGCGCGGGCGCGCTCAAGATAGCTTTATGGAGCGCGCGGGCGCGGTTGAAGAATTTCCAGAAAAGCCATGCGCGCGGCCGCGCTTGGAAAACACTGTATGTGCGCGCGGGCGCGTCTGGGCGGCAGAAATTCCAGAAACTTTCCAGAATTCGATCTTTAATAGGAAATTGACTAGTTTTCAATTCCTAATTATTATGGAAGTTGTTTGGTCGGCCAGGAGCTTCTAGATTCAGTTCTAAACATGGAATTTGGAATTCTATTTCAATCAAAGATGGAAAATTACCGGAATTCTATCCTATTTCAATTACGGTAATTGCTTGGTCATGGAGGCACTTGGGGCTATAAATACACACCTTGGGGCACAGAAAAATCACCACCCATCTACACAATCTACACACAATTCGTTCAAGAGCACGAGAGAGAGAAGCCAAGGCGAGGATCGTGACGACAAGAAGATCTAGATATAGTTTTCTTGTATTCCTTTGTGGAGGCGTATCTTTTGGATGCTTGTTACTTTCACGGATTTGTTCACTAAACCTTATTCTATTATTGATTTATTTATCTTCATTATCTTGTTTTATCTCATGCTTTCGTCAAATCCCATGGTGACGAAAGGTTCGATTATGAACTAATCGTTATCGTGGGATCCTAGTGGATTTATCTATGTAGCTTAGTAGTTTGCATGCCTTAAAGATTTATGTGTGGTGAATTCTTGATATCCTCGTATGGTTAATCTTAATGCTTTTAGATGCGTAGCTAACATCTAAATTGAAGTGTTAATCTCTTGCTAAACGAGAGTGGATCTTGAGATTTAGAACTTGCCATGCTAGCATAGGATAGGTTGATGTTAAGCATCATGATTTGTGGCATGAATAGAGATATTATGCTACCCTATGTGATCTAAGTGGATAACTTGTGCTTCAACCTTTATGTTTTCAAATTCTATAGAGATATAGGGTTTAAACATAATAGGTGCCTATTCATCTTCTATCTCTTTTGTGGATGTATGTGTAGATTGGTACTAGTATACCGAGAGGTAACTTTTACTCTTTTCGTGTTATTCGATCAGATATCAAAACCATCGCATGTTTTAATTAAAGGCTGCAACTCTAAGTGAAGTAGATGATGAAACTAGGATTCCATGTTTATTCTCACATAAGTAATTCGATTGTTATTCTCGTTAATTGTTTAATTCTTAGTTTATAAATTTGCACTTTAGTTTAATTTAGGTAATCAAACCCATATTTGTTATTTTTCTTAGCAGTGAATTAAAACCATACATTGTTGCATAGGCATATTTATTGAATAGAACCATAACTTGATCCCTGTGGGAACGAATTTGGACTTAACCTTATATATTACTTGTGACCACGTGCGCTTGCGTGAGTTTAGCATAACAAGTTTTTGGCGCCGCTGCCGGGGATCATCGGTGTTTTTATTTTAGGTTATGTGCTTGTCATCAGTGGTCGTTAGCGTTCACTGACTCGGATTCTTACTTAGTTTGTTTGTTTCGTGGTGTTTCAGGTATTTAAGTTTGTATGCGAACTCGCTTACAAGCTCGGAAGCAAGAACTGGCAGAAGACGGTCTTGTAGAGAATATAGAGGATAAGAAAGAGGAAATTGAAACTACTGTAGAGATGGGTGACGCAGCAGCAGCTAAGGCTTTGAAGGACTATTCTCAGCCGAAACTCAATGACATCCAGTCTAGCATTATTAGGCCAGCTATTGCAGCGAACAATTTTGAGATTAAGTCGGGCACAATTCAGATGGTGCAGAATTCAGTCCAGTTTGGGGGTGCTTCTACGGAGGATGCCAACATGCATATTCGGGACTTTATCGAAATCTGCGACACTTTCAAATGTAATGGTGTGACGGATGATGCTATCAGGTTGAGGCTTTTCCCATTCTCTCTGAGGGATAAGGTTAAGAGCTGGCTACACTCTTTACCACCTGGTTCCATTACTACATGGGAAGATCTTGCTCAGAAGTTCCTTACTAAATTCTTCCCTATGGCGAAAACTGCAGCAATAAGGAACCAGTTGACTCAATTCCAACAGCAATCTGGCGAGACCTTGTGTGAGGCTTGGGAACGCTACAAGGAGATGCTACGGAAGTGTCCTCATCATGGCATGCCTGATTGGATGGTTATTAATGGGTTCTACAATGGGTTGGGAGCACAGTCTAGGCCTTTGCTAGATGCAGCATTAGGAGGAGCTCTGTGGGCAAAAAGTTATGATGAAGCTTATGAACTTATTGAGATGATGGCTGCTAATGAATACCAGAATCCAACCCAAAGGCTATCTCAAGGCAAGGCAGCAGGAATTTTTTAAGTAGATACAGCTTTAATGATTACAGCTCAGTTGAAGGCTCTTGCTATGAAAGTGGATTCTCTTGCTAATTATGGAGTTCAGCAGGTGGCTAGTGTTTGTGAGTTATGTGCGGGCGCACATGAGACGAATCAGTGTGCTATTTCTCCTGAATCAGCACAAGTCGTGAGTAATTTCCAGAGACCTGCTGCACCAGTTCCAGCCACTTGTCATCCTAACAACAGGAATCATCCCAACTTCAGCTGGAGCAACAATCAAAGTGCACAACAACCTTTTCAACAGCCTTATCAGCAAGCAAAGCCATTCAATCAAGGCTATCAACAGCCTTACGCTCCAAGGACACCATATCAACCTCCGGGATTTCAGCAGCAACAGCCCCAGGCTCATATGGGGCAATCATCTAATGATAAATCAGAGGAGGTGTGGATAGCGGTAAAGAACCTACAAGCTGGCCAGAAAATTTTGGAAACCCAGTTGGGGCAGATTACAAGTGCCTTGGTAAATATGCAACAAGGAACTCTTCTAAGTGAAACAATAGCTAATCCAGGTAGGAGGGAAAGCAAGGAACAGGTCAATGCAGTTACTTTGAGATCTGGAAAAGTCACGAGTGATCCTAAATCAGCAACTGAAGAAGATGAAGATGTTCAGAATCAGCAGGTTGAAAAATCTGCAGTACCAGAAATTGAGAAATCTGATTTAGTGGCTGATCAGCTAGATGGTGAGAAGAGCAAGAAACCTGTTGAAAAGTCTACTCCGGAGCAATCTTCAAAGAATAATCAGATCTATCCACCTCCGCCATTTCCTGGACGCTTGCAGAAGAGTCAAGAGAAACAGTTTCAGAAATTTATGGATGTCTTCAAGAAACTGTCCATTAACATTCCTTTTGTTGAAGCGTTGGAGCAGATGCCAAGATATGCAAGGTTCATGAAGGATATTTTGTCACGGAAGAGAAGGTTGGAAGATTTTGAAACAGTAGCTTTGACGGAGGAGTGTAGTGCTGTTCTGCAACAGAAGTTGCCACCTAAACTGAAAGATCCGGGAAGTTTCACTATTCCATGTACTATTGGCAACCTTTCATTCGGCAAGTGTTTATGTGATTTGGGAGCTAGCATTAATCTCATGCCCTTGTCTATTTTCAAGCAACTTGGTCTACCGGAGCCGAAACCAACTAACATCTCTTTGCAGTTGGCTGATAGGACGATCACTTATCCGAGGGGTATAGTAGAGGATGTTTTGGTAAAAGTTGATAAGTTCATCTTTCCTGCTGATTTTGTGATCTTGGATTTTGAAGAAGATAAGAAGATTCCCATAATCTTGGGAAGACCGTTCTTGGCTACAGGAAAGACTTTGATTGATGTGCAAAAAAGAGAGCTTACAATGAGGGTGCAAGATCAGAGTGTAACCTTTAATGTGTTCAAGGCTATGAAATTTCCGATAGAGGATGAAGAGTGTTTCAGTGTGGAAACGGTTGATACGGGTCAGAGAAAGAAGTTGGATCAATTGTTAAGCGAAAACTCGAATATGAGCGTGCTAAAGCATCCTATCAGTGATTCCATTGACAGTTCTTCTGTTCGAGATCTCTCGAATGTCAAGCTCGGAAAACTTCCATCTCATTTGAAGTATGTCCTTGTGGATGATGAACTTGTGATTTTTGAAGAGGGTCACGATAATGTGTTAAGAAGGTGGATAATGGATGATGAGGTAGAGGAGTGTTCTTATCAATCAACTGTGAAGCAAAAGCACTTTAGAGGTGTGAAGAAGAAAAAGAAAAAGTCGATTGGAGAAAGAGGCAAAGTGAAGTATGATTTAGAAAAGATGTGGGAAGATAGCAAGAAGGTTGTTAGACAATGGGTGAATGGTCCTTCTGCTAAGGACAAGTCGAATGCAATCTTCGAACCACCATGATTTGCATCATATGTGTCCGGCTAAATGACGGTAACGACAGCGCTTCGTGGGAGGCAACCCATGTGTTTCGACAATTAGGTATGTTTTCTACTATCCCTTGTATTACCTTCCATTCAATGGGGACATTGAATATTTTAAGTTTGGGGGTGGTTTAGGGATGAGTATTGTAGTCTCATTGTGTTCATGTAGGATATCATGTTTTGCATATTAGTCGTAATTATGCATTTATGTTCGTGTTATCTACGTTTGTTTCATATAGGATGTTCGTGTTATCTACGTTTGTTTCATATAGGACATTCTGTTTTTATGTCATGTGAGTTCATAATAGTTTGCAATTGCACCCGTGCTTGATAGGAATTTTGTGTTTTTGATGCTTTTGATTGAGAAGTGATATGCTTTGTTCTTGTGCACACATATACACTAGTAAGTTGAAGCTAGTAGACTTTTTGAATGTTGTAAGTGATTAGAAGGACATGAATATGTGCAAGATGATTTAGTTTGCATGCTTTGAATACAATTAGGTGCGTTAGAGAGATGTTGCTTGGGATTGAGTATGTTTTTCCACCAAGTGAGATTTGAGCCTTATTGCATATTGCATATTTTTGCAATTTATTCGTTTGCTTGAGTGTCCACGGATTGTTTGCATTGTTAGCAGTTGTTTGAGGTCTTTCTTGAAGCGCATGACATTATTTGACGATTAAAATGATAAAGGCATTTAGGAATAACCGCGTATTTTCCCATATTACCACACCATGTTTACATGATCAATTAGTTAACCCGTTGAGCTTAATCCTATTTTTTCGGTGACATACCACATTACTTGCCTAGACCTTTTTCTTGTATTGGCCTTACATTAATTTGAACCCACATTGTTAAAGGCTAGTAGAGTGCTTAAGGGAGTAATAAGGTGTGCAAGGAGGGGTTTATTGTTGGGCTTATTTTTGGGGAAAATATTGAAATTTGGGTTTGATTGTTTACTTGATAGTCGGCATGTGTAATAAATTCATGGGATCATTGTTATTGTTTATATTATTATTTGTGTTATATTTAGCTCTCGAAAAAAAAAAGAAAAAAAAAGAAGAAAAAAAAAAGAAAAAAAAAAGGATGAAAGAAAAAAAGGATGAAAGAAAAAAAGAAAAAAAAATATTATGAGAGCATGTTTGTGTTTGTTGTGATCCTATTTCAGTGGACTAGTCGAGTGTTTGTTTTTAGTAAAATTTATGTGGGGGGAAAATAGGGTGTTGTGTATGAATTATTATGGTACTTACTAGCTTTTGACACTTCACCTGTTTTGGCTTATTTGACATACCTTGTCCCTAGCCCCGTTACAACCCAATTAAAGACCTTTTGATTATCGTCATTGATGTATGTTGTGTTAAGAGTTAGATTGATACCAAATGTCAAGCATGTTTATGATTTTGTTGGAATTGAGTGTTACACTTACCCTTGTTCTTGAGTGAAAATTCTTTTGTGAGTGGATTGTGAGTGTTTGCTTCTTCTTGCGTATGAGATCCCGAGTGTTGTCTCAAAGATGTGCTCTTGTAGGCTTAGCATGTTTACTGACTTATTCTTACACTTGACATGGGCTTGTGAGAACTTATGCATGTTCATTGAGTAGACTATGTGAATACTTGCACTTTCGACACCAAGACATTGCGTATTTACTTTGATTCTTAAGTTGATATGGCATGAGAGGAATTGAAGGTATGGTAGATTAGATTAATTGCATTTTCATATTAATTGCATTCATGCATTGCATTGCATTAGGTTAAATGGATTTTGTGGGTACATTCGCTATAGGCCCTCACGAGACCTTACTCGTCCACTAGGGCTGCCTAGGGGTTTAAAGGGCTTGTTGCATATGCCAAATGCAACCGTGATCACCTACGGAAGTAGTACTAGTTAGTTGTATATATTTTTGTCTGTTTATGCTTGAGGACAAGCATCGGTTTAAGTTTGGGGGTGTGATAAGTGGATTTATATCCACTTGGATCATTCTATTCGGCTTAAATTGGTGTTTTGTATCTCAAGTATTGGTGTGTTTTAATGTGTTTTGTGAGAATTGTGCAGGATATACTTCCAGGTGCAAGTATGGAATTTTCAGTGTTTATATGTGTTTTTAAGCTCAGAAGAACAAGTGGTAGAAGATGCAAAAGGAAGTAAAGGAAATCAGCAAGAGTAAATCAATCAGTTGCAGTTGCAGAAGGTGGGCGCGGGCGCGCTCAAGATAGCTTTATGGAGCGCGCGGGCGCGGTTGAAGAATTTCCAGAAAAGCCATGCGCGCGGCCGCGCTTGGAAAACACTGTATGTGCGCGCGGGCGCGTCTGGGCGGCAGAAATTCCAGAAACTTTCCAGAATTCGATCTTTAATAGGAAATTGACTAGTTTTCAATTCCTAATTATTATGGAAGTTGTTTGGTCGGCCAGGAGCTTCTAGATTCAGTTCTAAACATGGAATTTGGAATTCTATTTCAATCAAAGATGGAAAATTACCGGAATTCTATCCTATTTCAATTACGGTAATTGCTTGGTCAAGGAGGCACTTGGGGCTATAAATACACACCTTGGGGCACAGAAAAATCACCACCCATCTACACAATCTACACACAATTCGTTCAAGAGCACGAGAGAGAGAAGCCAAGGCGAGGATCGTGACGACAAGAAGATCTAGATATAGTTTTCTTGTATTCCTTTGTGGAGGCGTATCTTTTGGATGCTTGTTACTTTCACGGATTTGTTCACTAAACCTTATTCTATTATTGATTTATTTATCTTCATTATCTTGTTTTATCTCATGCTTTCGTCAAATCCCATGGTGACGAAAGGTTCGATTATGAAATAATCGTTATCGTGGGATCCTAGTGGATTTATCTATGTAGCTTAGTAGTTTGCATGCCTTAAAGATTTATGTGTGGTGAATTCTTGATATCCTCGTATGGTTAATCTTAATGCTTTTAGATGCGTAGCTAACATCTAAATTGAAGTGTTAATCTCTTGCTAAACGAGAGTGGATCTTGAGATTTAGAACTTGCCATGCTAGCATAGGATAGGTTGATGTTAAGCATCATGATTTGTGGCCTGAATAGAGATATTATGCTACCCTATGTGATCTAAGTGGATAACTTGTGCTTCAACCTTTATGTTTTCAAATTCTATAGAGATATAGGGTCTAAACATAATAGGTGCCTATTCATCTTCTATCTCTTTTGTGGATGTATGTGTAGATTGGTACTAGTATACCGAGAGGTAACTTTTACTCTTTTCGTGTTATTCGATCAGATATCAAAACCATCGCATGTTTTAATTAAAGGCTGCAACTCTAAGTGAAGTAGATGATGAAACTAGGATTCCATGTTTATTCTCACATAAGTAATTCGATTGTTATTCTCGTTAATTGTTTAATTCTTAGTTTATAAATTTGCACTTTAGTTTAATTTAGGTAATCAAACCCATATTTGTTATTTTTCTTAGCAGTGACACTAGTACAAAATTGATCTTTTACGTCGCCTCTTATACGTCGGTTCTGGCCAAAGGCGATGTATAAAGTACTTATATACGTCGGTTCCGCTTAAAGGCGACGTATAAAGTACTTATATACGTCGGTTCCGCCTAAAGGCGACGTATAAAGTACTTATATACGTCGGTTGAGGAAAAGGCGACGTATAAAGTGCTACTTTATACGTCGGTTGAGGAAAATGCGACGCATATAATGCTATTATACGTTGCTCTTAATATAACCGACGTATAAGATGTCTCATTCTTTAATGTTAGGCCACATGTCACATTATTATTGGGTAATAGTTAAGCACATGGATTGTGCTTCTTTAAATTACTTAAAGCCATTGGATGCAATTAACAAGATCTCTACCGTTCATTTATTTTCATTTTAACTCTCTTTTAACTCATATCAATTTAACTCTCTTTTTCATTTTTAGATCTCTCTTCTTCTCCGGCTGCTCTCTCCCTCTCCTCCTCTGTTTCTCTGACGAACCCCGCCACCGCCGGCGACCGCCGGCCTCACCAGCGCCACGGTGGTTCTTCCCTCTCCCTCCTTTTCTTCTCCTCTCTCTATCTCTCTCTCTCGATATCTCTCCCTTCTGTCTCACCTCCATCACCAACCCCTGCCTTGTTTTTTTTTGTTTCAATTTCCGAGGTCTGTGTTTTGCAATTTCTGATTTCTGGGTTTGTTTTTGCCGAGTTTCTTTTTGCTGGTTTTCGTAAATTCGATCTTATTCTAAGTTATTTTGCGATTTTGTTATCGTTTTAATAACCAGGTTGCGTTGTGTCAATGAGTCATGTGTGACATCCGGCCAGTTTTGACTGTCTTGTTATATATGTAACGAATTTAACAATAATGTATTTTCATGTCTAATTTGATTGTGTGATGTGAAATTGAATAATGAAAAGATAAAGGTGGAGATAAAAGTAGAGTGCGGAGATGCAAGGGATGTGATCTGCGAGGCGGCGGAGAAGCTCAATGTTGATATGGTGGTTATGGTGCTTTGAAGAGGTGAAAACTCTACCTCATCTTTGTCCACTTAATTTCTCTACACACACACGTAATGATAGTTAATTCGTTATCCATGTTATACCCCTCTCTGATCTTCGTAGCACAGAGTCATCATTTAAAGAAAAATTTTCAGGGGATGGGTTGGATTCAATGTTCCTATATCTCATCGTATAACAGCAGGGTAATTAAGATGTCAAGTATTACTTATTCCATAAGAACGTGTCCAGTATCATATATATAACTTTTTTCTCTTTGCAGTTGTAATATACTACTAATGCCATCAAGATTTGAGCCATGTGGTTTAAATCAGTTATATGCTATGAGATATTGTACCGTGCCAGTAGTTCATGCCATTGGAGGACTTAGAGTAAGTTGCCCATTCAAAGAGATTTTATTATTGATATATTAGTAGGTAGTGAATCATTCCTTGCTTACTTTCTTGTAGGACACAGTGCAGACTTTTAATCCTTATGCTCTAGAAGGTAGAGGCGAAGGCACTGGGTATGTATACATGTCAGCTACTATTTAATTGTCGATTACAGTCAATTTATTCTAGCTTTTGCTATATTGTTTCTACTAAGTTGTTTGCAAGACAACATGTAACTATTAACTTTGTTTCATCATGTGGGCATTCACTCCGCTCACAAGGGAAAGTATGATAGCGGTATCACTTCCACTCATTCTCTATTTTTGGCATTAAAATGAAAGCAAGACTATTTTACCCTCTACGCGAGAATATTAAAACATACGTTAATTGAAGTTACAACGTGTAAATTGCCGTCTCTTCTTAAATTGTTAACAGGTTTACTATAACCGGTGTTCAAGAACTTGATTGACGATAAATTTGTTTAAATTCATATGACTTGTAAATAGGCAACAGTGTGCACCATCTGTTATGGTAATATTCTCCTGATATAGAATTTTGTGGACTTGAGAAGTTGAGGATAAGTAATGCTCACATAAGGTGACAATTTGTATCGAAACAGATGTAATGATAGTTCATTTTATTTCGAATTAACTTCATAGTAGATTATATAATCTCAAATACAAATGTCTGGTTTAATATATGAGGTTGAATTAATGTAATGACATGCAGGGCATTTCTAAGAAGTGTGAGCAATCATTGTGCACAAAACATCAAGTGTCCCGTTTTAATTGTTAAGCTGCTGCTGCTGGTGGTACTGCGGGTGGAGAACAAGAATAAGCTGCTTACGGCTTACTTGAGCAAGCTACTGCAAACTTGAATATGAGAAGACTTTGTGACTTCTCTTTTTTGTTAGAATGATGTTTTGTTTTTCAGTTTTCTAGTTATGGGATTTTTGTTTTCCAAGTGTTGTACATTCTAATAATTTCTTTGGTTAGATGTTTAGCTTGATCTAAATATATATATACATCTGGATCTGATAATAAAACTGCTTTAGTGGGATGCCTTTTAGCTTGAAGTTCAGATATATATGCTTGGGTGTGAGAACTTACTGTTACTTTTGTGTAGTCGAGTTGTTTTTGTTTTTGCAGCGAATTTGATTATGTGGTGGTTGTTTCATTTGTGATTAAGGCGCTTAAAATTTGAAATAGACTCCTTTCTTACAGCTCAAGATTAAAAATGAAAATCCAATGACAAACACGAATATAAATATTTAATACAAAAAAACAAATTTTTTTTTTTTTTTTTTGGATAATATACGTCGGTTCCGACATGGGCGACGTATAATATATTTTATATACGTCGGTTGTTTAGAAGAACCGACGTAAAAGGATACAATATACGTCGGTTGTTTAGAAGAACCGACGTAAAAGGGTACAATATACGTCGGTTGTTTAGAAGAACCGACGTAAAAGGATACAATATACGTCGGTTGTTTAGAAGAACCGACGTAAAAGGGTACAATATACGTCGGTTGTTTAGAAGAACCGACGTAAAAGGATACAATATACGTCGCCTTTTTAACCGACGTAAAAGACTCTGACCTTATACGTCGCCAGCCCATACGTCGCCATTTAACCGACGTATAAGACCTATTTAACCGACGTAAAAGACCATTTTTCTACTAGTGTGAATTAAAACCATACATTGTTGCATATGCATATTTATTGAATAGAACCATAACTTGATCCCTGTGGGAACGAATTTGGACTTAACCTTATATATTACTTGTGACCACGTGCGCTTGCGTGAGTTTAGCATAACATGGGTCCCACATGCTGACGTGGCATGCCAGCTAGACTGTTGCTGATGTGGCATGCCAACTGGACTGTTGCTGACATGGCATGCCAGCTGGACCCATTGATGACGTGGCAAGCTAGTGGGATCCACTTAGTGACGTGGAATTGTAATTTTAGCTAATGTCAAATGCAACGCCCTTTTGGTGTTGCATTTGAATGTTCTGGTGTTGCATTATATATCAGATGCAACGCTTATTGATGTTGCTTTAGATGCCAAAAAGCGTTGCCTTAGGGGGTCTAATAGGACGGTGGCGGATGCAACGCCCCCTGGTGTTGCATTTGGTCTAACGCAATGCTTTTTTGGCCTAAAGCAACAATAAACATGACATTGCATTTGTGCGTTTATGGCGTAATTTCGAATTTTGTTATTACCAAATTTCTTCATCAGGTACGATAAGATATTTGTATGGTCGCACGACCGATACACTCGATCAAAATATAAGAAAAAAGCAATATATCCTGTTGATTAGTGCATGTACAATACATCTTACCTTTTTCGATTACTCCGTACTTTTAATGTAGTGTATATTTTAAGCATGGGGCGCGGTCTACTGCAAACGGTTGCCAAAGTACTGTTTGGCAACATACGGTTTTATAACCGTTGGATCAACTATTGAACGGTCCTGATTTAAAAAAAATTCGTACCGTACCGCATAAACTTTCTGCGGGGCAAATTACCAAAATGCCTCTCCTTCTCGTACCGCATAAACTTTATGCGGTACCAGCCATTTTTTTTCCAGTGTTGCATTTTGAAAACCATCGAAGTGGGCTTGGGCTGCTCCACTATTTATTTTAATTTTCTTTCTTTCTTTTTTTAATTCCTTTCAATCATTTAAAATACTTTTTAACATCATTTAAAATACTTTTTTTAATTTTCTTTCTTTGGTTTAGTTCAAAAACCATCGAAGTGGGTATGTGTGTACAGTAGTCTTTTGATGTGAATACAGGGGGCATTTTCATAATTTACCCGTACCGCAGAAACTTTCTGCGGTACGATCGTCGTACCGCAGAAAGTTTCTGCGGTACGATACAATTTTTTTTTAAATCAGAACCGTTGGATTGTTGATCCAACGGTTATAAAACCGTATGTTGCCAAACACTAATTTGGCAAACGTTTGCAGGTGACCGGGAGCCTTTAAGCATTGCTTTTGATAAATTTGTTTGTTCAGGTCTTGTGATTTATCACAGCTTTCCCTGACTTTACGGCTCAGTTTTAGCAATCATATCACATTAGAGGCCATATAATATTTTTCTGAGCAATGCTACGTATTTTAAATATTTTTTCAAATATATTTTTGAATGATGGGACATAACAAATTACTCATTTTAATTTGTAAATGCATATGAATATGCGCGGGATTTCATATTATTATCGAAAGTTAGTAGTTATATAAATAGCAAATCAGCATTTAGCATTTACTCCCTCCGTCCCAGCCGGTTCTTTACAGACGGCTGGGACACGGAGACCAAGAAATATAATTTAAATAGTGGGTGTAATAGTGTAGTAGTGGGTGTAATAGTAATTTTATTGTTAAAATAAGTAAAGTAAAGGGTGTAATAGCGTAAAGTGTTGAAAAAGTAGAGTAAAGTAGTGGAGTAGTAGGTGTAATAGTGTAAAGTGTTGAAAAAGTAGATTGAAGTAGTGGATGTAATAATGTATTTTATTGTTAAAAGATAATATTTTTGGTATGTAAAGAAATGGGTGGAACGTCCCAAAATAGTAACTAGTAACTGTAAAGAATCCATTGGAACGGAGGGAGTAGCATTTAAGGAAAAAATTGAAAATCATTTCAGAATATGTAGTATTTTTCATTTCAATTTGTGTAGAGAACTATTTCAATTATGTCCTTAAAAATATATTACACAAATTTGTAGTGGACCTAAACAAAGAAAGTATGAATAACATAATGTGACCACCTAATATATTCCCTTGGTCCAGGTTCTGTTGTTCATTTCTATTAATTTTTTCCAAAAATGTTAATACCTCCGTCCCACTCATTTTGTCACCAACCAATTAGATTTCCACATTTTATTCAATGATAATAACTACACTGATAATAACTACATTGATAGTTACCATAAAAATGTATTATTTTTCAAATAAGTTGACATGAATAATATTAAATTTACTATATATAAAAAAGAATGTGGACACATTTTTGGGACAAGCAAAATAAGAAATGTGACCATAATGAATGAGATAGAGGGAATATTTATTTTATATAATTATGATAAATTAATGATTAATGGCTAAAAGTTTAAACTAATGAAGAATAATTTAAGAAAATAAGTAATATTTTTGAAATTATCATTTTATTTAATTTAATTTAATAAAAAATGAATTTTGATGGATGAATAAGAAAATTGGAAATCAAATTTTATAATAGTAGTAAAGCCAACATTAGCAATCGCCATCACAATTACTGAAATTAGCTATCATATTTGTAAGCATTCAGGTTCACTTGTTAGCACGTAACCGTAATGCGGATTGACATGAATATAAAGCAATATTAAGCAGCAGAATCATCTCTGAAGTTGACGACGCCAGCATCAGGGCTCCGTTTTATATGTCGCATAATAGAATTAGTATATATGGCTCAACTGGATATAACAAAACTGGTACATGCAGCTATTTTAAGCGCCTACTGCGGCAAACTGTTAAAAAAATAGAAAGTAATGACAAATATCATTCATGGATCGCTACTTGAAATGTTGATTCACAAAGAAAACAAAATAAAAAATCATTTGAAGTGGCCAACTTTAAATGAAAAGATATCAGTACATATAGATAGGGACTTGAAATGGCATAAAATAATTAATATTAAAATTTCATACCTTAAAATTTGAAGCTTATTACATACCTTAACAATGTGAAGCTCAAAATTCACATTTTCCAGCACTTAAAGCTCACGCAATTTTTATGTCTAAAATGGTTAATTATTACATGAGATGTGATACTTCATGTCAATAGAGTGCGGTGATAGTTTGTAAATGTTAACATGTTATAAGTATATAAACTGTTATTTTGTTTAACTAAACATTCAAAAGACATTAAATAATATTTAGTAAATAATAATGGGCTCTTTTGAAAAATAAATAGGAAAAAGTAAATTTTTGCACATTTACTTTTGTTAAGAAAGTCTATTTGCAATTTTACTAAACTAAGTTTCAAATTGCAAAAATGCTAACCCTAACCCTAATTTCCCCCACTTTCCTCAATTTCTCTCTCCTCAATTTCCAGCCGATTGTGATACTTTTTTTTTTTTTAAGGTGGGGGCTATTTTGGTGGATTTGGGTTTCCTGGCCCCGCAGGGGCATATTCAACTAAATTTGCAACTAATTGCAACTAATTGCAACTGAATGCAACTAAATTTCTGATTTCAAGTTCCATTTGTCAGTTGTCATTTTCGACCTCATTTTTGAACTCTATTATATATATATATATATATATATATATATATATATAGGGTCCTACTCTACTACAAACTAAAATTAACTACAAACTAAAAACTAAACACTAATTCAACATTTCAAGCTAATCTAATGATCAAACTTGGGGTACCCCAATACAAAAGATGTTTAAAATTCTTGGCTCCATTCAGCAAAAAAAAAAATCACTGTTCACTGCTGACGTGGCAGTGAACAGTTTTTTTTTTTGCTGAATGGAGCCAAGAATTTTAGACACTTTTTTGTAAAGGTGCCCCTGGCGGGGCCAATAAAATGAATGAAATACAAAATATTTTATGTTAGTTTGTAGTTTGTATTTAAGGATTGGTTTGTATTTGAGCAAAAGCTTATATATATATATATATATATATATATATATATATATATATATATAGGGTTGGACTCCATAAAGAACACTTTAAATAAAGAACAACAAAGAACACCTCATATCTAATAGATCCATTGCCCCTGGCGGGGCCACCCAATACAAAAAGTTCTTATTTTTTTAGGCTCTATCCATCCAGCAAAAAAAAAAATTGAAAATTTTACTGTTCATCGATGACGTCATCAGTGACGTCATCATGAACAGTAAAATTTTCAATTTTTTTTTTTTTGCTGGATGGATAGAGCCTAAAAAAATAAGAACTTTTTGTATTGGGTGCCCCTGGCGGGGCCAATGGATCTATTGGAATAAATGATTTTATAGTGTTCTTTATTGTTCTTTATATAAGAGTGTTCTTTATGGAGCAAAGGCCTATATATATATAAGATGGGTGATATTTTGGTGGATTTAGGTTTCCTGGCCCCGCAGGGGCATATTCAACTAAATTTGCAACTAATTGCAACTGAATGCAACTAAATTTCTGATTTCAAGTTCCATTTGTCAGTTGTCATTTTCGACCTTATTTTTGAACTCTATTATATATATATATATATATATATATATATATAAGAAGGGTGATATTTTGGTGGATTTAGGTTTCCTGGCCCCGCAGGGACATATTTAACTAAATTTGCAACTAATTGTAACTGAATGCAACTAAATTTCTAATTTCAAGTTCCATTTGTCAGTTGTCATTTTCGACCTCATTTTTGAATATATATATATATATATAATAGAGTTCAAAAATGAGATCGAAAATGACAAATGAAAAATGGAACTTGAAATCAGGAACTTAATTTCTGATTTCAGTTGCATTCAGTTGAATATGCCCCTGCGGGGCCTTGCAACCCAAATCCACCAAAATCATCCAAACCAATAATATGTAGTTGTAACTAGTTGTAACTAGTTGAAAGTAGTTGAAAATAGTTGCAACTAGTTGAAAACAGTTGAAAATAGTTGATTTGGTTGAATATTGCCCCTGGCAGGGCCTTGAAACCCAAAATCACTCAAACCAATAATATGTAGTTGCAACTAGTTGTAACTAGTTGAAAGTAGTTGAAAATAGTTGCAACTAGTTGAAAATAGTTGTAAACAGTTGTAAACAGTTGAAAATAGTTGAAAATAGTTGATTTGGTTGAATATTGCCCTTGGCGGGGCCTTGGAACCCAAAATCATTTAGTTGAATATTGCCCCTGGCTGGGCCTTGCAACCCAAATCCACCAAAATCACCCCACCTTTTTAAAAAAAGTTGGATTTGGTTGCATTTAGTTGAATGTGATTGAATGTGGTTGCAAACAAAAATCCACCCAAATAGCCCCCACCTTAAGTACAAAGTCGGTGGCGTCTGTTGTTGATGGGGGAGGAGAGAGAAAATTGAGGGAGGAGGGGCCTAGTATTTTTTGCAATTTGAAATTTTGTTTTATTAAAATTGCAATTTATTAAGGATGATGGTATTTTTGCAAAAATAAATTTTAAACCTAGTATTCTTGGTAAATATCCAATAATATTTTAATATAATTTATTTTAAATGTCGGTACGGTGTTGGAGAAAACTAAGAGAGTGAAAAATTAAGAATATAGGATGCATATTATGGGCCTGTTTGGCTTTCCGTTTTTTGTGACAACTTATGGCTTATAAGGCCATAAGCACTTATGGGGGGTGTTTGCCAAAATAAATTTTAGCTCAACTTATAACTTATAAGCCCATAAGTTGAATGTTAGGTGCTTATAACTTATTTCTCGATATACGTAATATATAATATCCTTCTAATCTTCAAAATCATATATCTCTCGATACATTCATTAGAAAATTGATATGTATATATCAAATTTTTCTATTCATCGAGATCTATCCATTGATATCCATTGTTATATATAAAAAACAAATATTTTGAAAATTATAAAAAAAAGTTAATTTATAAGTTCTGATTTACCCAAACAGTTTACTGATTATAAGTTCTGATTTACCAAACACTTTACTGACTTATAAGTTATGCTCTACTTATCATTTATATGACATAAGTGCTTATAAGTCATAAGCTACATTTTTTAAGATACCCCAAACACCCACTATATATGAGTCCCATTTAGGCTCTCAAGACCCGTCCTTCAACATTTGATATAGGGATTATCTTTTGTTTAATACGGAAACAAATGGTAGTAATAATACTCAATTTACATGTACACGACTACACTTTAAATTAAGGGTCCTGTTAACAACAGCCCTTAGGGCTATGTTTAAGGATCAATTTTTGCCATGTGGTGGATTTTTATTGGATGATTTATGTAAATGCATGGGGGCACATACTTTTTTAAAAGTGGTGCACAATTTCCTTAACCATAGCCCTAAGGACTGTGGTTAACATTTTCCTTAAATTAATGTATGCAAGACTTCTATCGTAAGCAAGTTTTTACAAACTATAATTGTTTGATAACCAAAAGAGCCAGTTAATTTGGCCATTATGAATTGTTCCCTCAATTTCGTAGGCATCAGTTGGTCTCCCAATTATTAATGTTGTTGCGGAGTGCAGCAATTACAAAGCGGGCAGAACTTTCTTTTCTTAAACTTACTTCTGAATCAGTGATCTACCACAATATAGATGAAAACTTTAATTACATATTCTAGTTTAACCCAAAATGAAAAAAAAAATGAATATATACGTCATTCAATTTGCAAATCCATCAGCACACACACATGAACATGCACTACAACAAATATAGTCGACAGGATTCGGGTACTAGACTCCCGAGCATAGAAGTAGCTCAACTAGATTTCTATATACAAGGAGCGAGGGCTTCACGAATCAAGCCGAGCCGAGTTTTGATTGAAGTGAGTCGAGCTTTAATTTTAACGAACCGAGTCAAGCTTTGATCTTAACGAATCGAGTTGATTTCTTAACGAACTGAGTCGAGCTTTGACCGAACCGGGTCGAACTCGAGTTGTTATTCACGAGTAGCCTCGCCTCGCCGAGCTCGAGCTGTTCGCGAACAATTAATTTGGTTGGCATATATGCTCTTTACCAACACCTAAAACTAGTGTTGGCATGTAAAATGTAGCCTTAGATGGCTTAATTTTGATGTAAGCCAACATTTTATTTTGATGTTGCAATACATTTCAATGTATGTCGCAGACACTAAAAAAAGTGTTGGAAATGGAAAAGGGAAAAGTAAAATATTTGGGGGGAAAGTGAAATATTTGGAGATAATAATTTGGGGAAAGTGAAATATTTGGGGGGAAAGTGAAATATTTGGGATAATAATTTGGGGAAAGTGAAATATTTGGGGGTAATAATTTGGGGCAAGTCCAGTCAATACAATACACACACTCTCAGTCGATACAATACACACACTCTCTCTCAGGTATCTCTCTCATCTCTCTCATCTCTCTCTCTCTCTCTCTCTCGTTCTAAATCTGTAGTTTCTCTTTCTCGTTCTCAATCTTTCACCTCTAGTCTCTCTCTAATTACCTCTAGTTTCTCAGGTAATAATTTTGATTTTTATTCTCGTATCTCTAATTAATCCCTCGTTCTCACTCTTTGTAGTACGAATTTAAGCTTTCTGTGTGGTTTGGTCGGTCGTATTCAGGTAAGGTTCAATTATGAACCCTAATTTCGTATTAATTTCAGATTTGTAAACCCTAAAATTTGGGGGATTTTGTAATTTTTTCAGTATTTTACAAAATCCTAATTTGTTGACTGTTTTTTGTTTTGATTTTATGTTTGTTGTAGCATAAACATAAATTTGTGTTTGTTTTTATAACCCTAATTTTGTGTTTGTATGAACTGTTTTAGCATAACCATAATTTTGTGTTACTCTGTTTTAGCATAAGCCTAATTTTGTGTTTGTTGACTGTTTTAGCATAATTTGTGAACTTTTAGCATACCATTTAGGTGGGCTGTACTTTTAGGTGTGCCTTAAAAGGAAATCATGTTGATTCTCTCTAAGTGTATTTTAATGTCCAGCTTTTGCTTTGCTTTTTAATTACCATTTTGTGAAATACACAGTATAAGGACATTCTGTTTTTGAAATTTTATGTTAACTAAATTTTAGATATCATTGTTGAGTTCTAAACTGTTTAAAGCTTAGATAAGGTTACTGCTTAACTTTAGTTTACTTAATCTAGTTTCAGTCGCTAGCTTAGTAATGCAGTTAGTCCACTTTATCGGCTTCTTATACTTAATTTTGTGTTTTTATGTAAGTATGAACTGTGTTTATGTTCAAAATTAACATAATACGGAAGTAAAAAAATAAAGTAAAAGAATGGTGTAGTTGTACTCGTCAAAAGTAAAACATAAAATAAAATTACTGTGTGTATTTATGTGATTAAAACTAAGGAATTGTTTTGTTTTATAGTAGTCGTATTTGTTGATCTGCTTGTGTTTTCTTAATTTTTTAGCTCTCGAGATTGGAGGAGTAATTTTAAGGATCCTTAGGCTGCGCGATACTAGCTAGCATTTTCATTCACTTCAAGGTATGTGGCTAGCTTCTACTTCGCACTTTTTTTATGTTTAAGTTTTGATATAGTTCAATAATGTATTTTTAATTTCCATGTTTGTGTTATTTTGAGAAGGAAATTAATGCAACATGGTCTTATCTATACATTTTCGTATGTGTCATTTTGGTATGTGGCTAGCTTCTACTTCGTACTATTTTGTTCAGTGCATGTATGTTTATTTTCCATGTTTAGTAGACAATACATGGTCTTATATGTTGTTTCACATGTTTTATGCAACATCGCTTTTTCGGTATTTGTGTCTATAGGAATAATTCCGGTAAAAATAATGTATAGTAACTTAGTGCGAGGCCTTGTGAAAGAACATATATAATGTAGACGTCTTATATATACTATATGTAGCCTCTAGTTATAAATGAGTAGTTATATTAGAAAGAAAACAAGTAAAAGAAAGAGCTAAGGAACAATTAAGTACAATTAAGTACAGACTTAAAAAGAACACAAGTAATTAAATTAGATAGAAAACTAATAAAAAGAACAATGATTAATATATATTTGACAATGTTTATTTTTTATTATAGTAATGAGTGAGAAAGGAAAAATATGGTTAAGTCTTCCAAGATCTAGTACAGAATATGTTGAAGGGGTCAAAAATTTTGTGAAAAAAGCATTGGTCAGATATGCTATCGGAAGCGAAATAAAGTGTCCTTGTAGTAATTGTCTTTATCGCGAGTGGTGGAGCGGAAACGATGTGTGTAATCACCTTATCCGCAGTGGACCTTCTCTGACATTTGTAAGGTGGATTTACGATGTTTTGAATTTGGAAGACAATACTGATATGATGGATTACGAAGCAAATACTGGATTTGAGGATAATCTTGACCACATGTTGAATGTTACTTACAACACTAGGGGACAAAATGAAGATGCGAGAAAATTTTATCATCTTGTTGAGGATGGAAAACAACCCTTGTACCCTGGTCGTAAGAAATTTTCTCGCTTGAGTTTTTTAATTAGGCTTTACCACTGGAAGTGCCTTAATGTGTGACTGAGTCGGGGTTTAGTGAAATATTAGAGCTGATAAAAGAGGCATTTCCTGATGTTAATGTACCTGCCTCTTTCAAGCCAGCTAAAAAAATTATTAAATATTTAGGTCTTCACTACAAAAAATACATGCATGTCCAAATGACTACATGTTATATTGGGGTGAGAATAAGGATGAAGTTGCTTGCAAAACTTGTATTCTTTCAAGGTGGAAAGTTAAGGGACCAGAATCGGACAATAATAAAGTTCCAGCCAAAGTCATGAGATATTTTCCGCTCAAACCTAGACTCCAACGGATGTTTATGTGTAAGGATTTCTCTAAATTAATGATCTGGCATGCAATAGATCGAAATAATGATGGGAAGTTACGGCATCCGGCTGATGCCGAAGCTTGGAAGATGATGGATGCCAAATATCCACAATTTTCCTCTGAAAATTGAAATGTCAGTTTGGGCGTGGCTTCTGATGGGTTCAATCCTTATCGCACAATGAGGTCAACCATAGCACATGGCCAATTGTGATCGTAAATTATAACCTGCCTCCCTGGCTAAACATGAAACCGAAAAATCTAATTCTCTCAACACTAATACCTGGTCCCAATGATCCCGGTAATAATATTGATGTGTATATACAGCCTTTAATTGCGGAGTTGAAGGATTTGTGGGATATAGGAGTTGAAACTTATGATGCCTTGAAGGATGAAACTTTTAAGTTGCAAGCAAGTGTTTTATGGACCATCAGTGACTTTCCTGGTTATGCAATGTTGTCCGGGTGGAGCACAAAAGGCAAACTAGCTTGTCCAATATGCAATTACGAAACATCGTCAATGTATTTGAAGCACAGCAAGAAAGTTTGCTATTTAAACCATCGCAAATTCTTAGAACCCGACCATAAGTGGAGATTTGATAAGAAAAGATTTAATGGCGATATTGAGACTGGTCAAGCTCCTACAATTTTATCTGGTAGGGACATTGAAGAATTGTTGGAAGGTTATGTAAATGTTTTTGGAAAGGGGAAGGGAAAACGGAAAGTTAGTTGTGAGGTCAACCATTGGAATAAAAAATCAATATTTTTTGACTTACCATATTGGGGCGACAATTTAATACGACATAATCTTGATGTAATGCATATAGAGAAGAATATTTGTGATAGTATTCTTGGAACTTTATTAAATATTTGTGGTAAAACAAAAGATCATCTAAATGCTCGCTTTGGATTTGCAAGAGTTGGGTATTAGAAAGGTTCTTCATCCAACCACCTCTAGTGATGGAAAGCATCTCGAATATAGGGCGGCAAAGTTTGACATGACAAACAAAGAAAAGGATCAGTTCTGTTCGGTATTTAAAAATGCTAAATTACCTTACGGGTTTGCTTCCAATATTAGCAAATGTGTGCAAGATAGGACAATTGGTGGATATAAGAGTCATGATGCACATGTTATCATGCATTATTTGTTACAATTTGCCGTCAAGAGAACATTGAAGCCCGAGGTTGCAGTGCCTTTGATTAGACTCGATGAGTTTCTGAGAGATATATATGCGAAAGTTATTGAGGTGGATGACATAAAGAGGTTACAACAGGAGATTATTGAAATTCTCTGTCAATTCGAGACAATATTTTCAAATGCATTCTTTGACATAATGTTTCACCTGCCCGTGCATTTATGTAGAGAGATAGAGTTTGGTGGACCAGTCCACCAAAGATGGATGTATTCTATTGAGCGGTATCTTGGTAAATTGAAAAAATATGTTCGCAATAAGAGTAAACCAGAAGGGTCTATCGTAGAAGGATACTTGGCTGATGAATGTTTGACATTTTGTGCAAGATTTCTTAATGATGGTGAAAAAAAGTCTAACGAAGATACAAGTCCAAATGCAGAAAGCAGTGGGTATGCTATTGGTTCAGGGAAGAACAGAAAAGGGAAACCTATTTCTTTGCCTGAAGAAACGTTGGTCAGAGCTCATCGATACATTCTATTTAATTACAATGACAAAGAAGTAGAAGAGCTAATTAAGTAAGTCCTAGATAATTAAATATTTACATTTTTTGAAATGTTTGTTAGGTAAATAAAATCTTCCATTACGCAAACTAACATATCGTACTTGTCCATAATTGTAGGAAACATCGTGCATTATTTGACAAAAATGCAGATTCCAAAAGGTATAAAAGAGCAAGAACACATACCGATGAGATTTGTGAGTGGTTCAAGAATGAAGTTGGAAAAAGGAAAGGTGTTTCAAGGGAACTAGTATCATTAGCAAAGGGTCCTAATCGAGTAGCTAAGAGTTTTAGTGGGTATATAGTAAATGGATATAGGTTTCATCCCAAAAAAAGAGACCGTAAGTGTACGACACAAAACAGTGGTGTCTTTTTTACAGCCTTAACCACTAGTTTCGCAAGTTCAAAAGATCAAAACCCAATTGTTGGGGATGTTAGTTACTATGGAGCAATCGAAGAAATAATTGAAGTGGACTATTGGGGATCTTTTAAGTTTGTTCTGTTTAGGTGTACCTGGTACCAACATGAGAAAGATTCTTTAGGTTTTACTCGAGTTAACTTTAAAAGAGTTTGCCAAAAAAATGATCCTTTTGTTCTGTCAACAAAAGTGCAGCAGGTGTTTTACATTCAAGATCTTGTTGAAAATCATTTGCATTATTCAATAAAGAAGGTCTCAAGGGAGTTCTCTGATGCACAAGATAAAAATAATTTGAATGAAGATGACATAAATGGGGAGTTTTCACATGACATGGACTTTAATTTATCTACAATAAATCAAGATGATGAAGTTGATTGGTCCCGAGATGATATCCCAATAACACAAATTCCTATTCCATCCAATCTATTGGAAAAAACTGGCTGTGAATAGGCATGGTATATAATTATATTATAATGTCATATTTATTTTATGTTTTTGTGCAAGTATGATCGAATTTGTGAATCAGATTTAAGATGTAGATTAAATACAAAAATTAAGTTTAAGGCTGAAAATCATGTTAATTCTGTAGATTAAATCACGTTAACTCAATAAAGTGTGTAAATTAGATTAAATTATATTGCCATGGTTAATTAGATTAAATTAGATTTAAAAATTTCTGTATTACGTTCTCACGTGTTTTTTTGCTAAATACATTGTCACGTGTTAATTATGTGATCAATACTAATGTGTTTTTTTAAACTTGTTACAGGATGGCAGATGAAGTAATGACCTTCCGATTGCACTACAACGGGGAGTTCACAAAAAACAAGTATCTTGGCGGCTCAGTTCTAACTCATCCGGAATGGGATCTTGATAGGTTTTCATACTCTGTACTAATGGAGTGGGTCAAAGAAAATCTTAAATACAAGGAGATTGGAGGTGTATATGTCAGACAAGACATGGATGATGGCTGGAAATTGGTGATAGATGATGCTGCTCTTAATGAGTTAACTAAAAAAAGGACTGTGGATGGAGTGGATTTATTTATTGACTGTGATGTTGACAAAGAGATAGCCCCAATGAAGCAAATGCAACCACATGTTATTATAAGGCCAAAAACAACTCCCATTAAAGCTAAAGAGAAGAATCCTGCAGTAAAGCGTAAGTTTGTTACCATAAAGGACATCAACAATGAGAAGGCACGAATGATGACGAGGCGAAAGAAGCCACAGTTTGATCATACTGCTCCAAGTCCTGTAGAGGAGGGTATATATTTGGAAGTTCCAACTGATGAAAGAATGTCTAATCATGAAGAATTAATTGGATTCGGAGATTATTTATCAACTCAGTATAAGAAACCACAGTTTGATCATACTGCTCCAAGTCCTGTAGAAGAGGGTATATCTTTGGAAGTTCCAACTGATGAAGATATGTCCGAGGATGAACACTTGGCCGAAGAAACTGTTGAACAAGGAGTGAATAAGTACGAACAGCGAAGAAATATGAGAGTTGCTGAAGTTAAAAAAAAGGCTGAGGAACTTGGTTTGATGAGGCTGTCAAGGGACTTGTTCCCAAAGAAGAAAGATGGATGCAAGGTAACAACAAATGAAAGTGATGACTACTGTCCGGATAATGATGCTGAACGAGACTGTACTGATAATGAGAACATGGTTAAATCAAAGGTACATTCTTGATTCATTGCTTCATCTATTTAATTTCCTATCTATAATTGTTTTTTTTTTAATTTGTGTCAACTAATGATTATATGTTGACATAATTAATCATAAATATTTTTAGAGTACAAAAAAGGACAGAGTTGTGGTTGGTACAGGCCCAAGAACTCGTTCTCAAGCTAATAAAACTACGGTTGAATGTGACAAGGAACCAAATGCAGATGAGGTTGTGGTTAGTACCAAAACTGAAAAGCACATTTTTTTTACCATAATTTGTACATTGTTAACGTTTATTGAGATTTCATACGCTTATCATGAATTTCATTTTGTAGGCAAATGTTGCGTCAATAGTTCCTAACATTGAAAAGCTAAAATCCTTAAAAAAACAAAGCACCTGGTTCAATGACTGCATACTTGGAGATGCGAAATCGTAAAAAAATCCAGGCTGAAGCTGAGTTTTTGCAGTCACAAACTCAAACTAATACTTTGGTGGCACAGTCTGGTACTTTAAAGTCTCCCCACAGTTTTGTTTCATTTTTAATTTCTGGGTACAAATTATGTGTTCTGTTCATGTGTCATATTACGACATTGGTGATATTTGTAGCTATATATCTAGTTTAGTTTTTGAATTCTATGCTTGATTTTTTGAGGGTTTTAGTTGCATTGAGCTTGTCATTTCAGCTCTTATAAGTTCCAATAATTTATAAAATTATTTGCTTTATTGGATAGATACACTTTCTGAAGCCAAAAAAAGAAAGACTAGAGGAAAGTCAAAAATGAAGCATGTTCATACGAGAAATGAAAAAAAAGAGATACCACTGAACCTTCTCAGTTCTTTCAGAGATAATGACAACAATAGAATCATTAAAGTTGATAATACTCACATCAGCTTTATTACCATTCAGGTCAATGATGCTTAGATCAAAAGTCAGAACATGTAACTTAATAGCACAATTTAGAACCTCCTTATTTAAATCGGAAGTCATCATGTTAGAATTCCATTGACACAAACATGAAAATAGCTAACTAGCTAAGCCAGGATTGTAAGTAGGATTAAGCTCAGCCTTTCGCCAAGCATTCCTGTTAGCCGAATAGACCTCAACATAAACCTGATCATCCACTCTATTATTTGTCCCAGCCGAAGACAAAATCCTAACAACCTTAAAATCATTCTCCATTCCATCATAGCCAAATCCTAAAGTCAGTCCCAAATTAGCAACATTCTGTACATTTTACGATAGAATAAGTTTGCATTGTCTCGTAGCAAGATTCCAAATATATAGATATTTGGAATCTTGCTACGAGACAATGCAAACACCGAACACATACTAACAATGCCACAAACAGAACCAATTAAAAAACCTCACGAAAACTCACCTTCAGAGAATGGAAACTCGAGATCATTCCGAGAAGCGGGTCCTCTGTTTAGTTATGAGTCAAATCTTGATTATTTTTCAAAAATCGGGTCAAGTCCAGATTCCAAATCTGAAATAAGCCGAAGCACACCGACCCAAATACAACCAACTTGAGTAATTCACAAGCCCATTACATGTTCTCGAAAGATCATAATTTGTTGCTGCACTTAGTACTAATACTTTGGCTTATACACTGAACTAAAGTCCCAAATTTTATCAATGTAGGACTGGGCTGTTACAAACTTTCTCTCTTAAACTCTTAACGTCCTCGTTACACCTGAACGGATAGTCCATAGACCCAGATATTGCCTCCCTAACGATTGTGGGACTATACCGGTTAGCATCATATCCCCACCTCCGGAATTCTGTCCATTGTGGGATAATACAATTAGCATTCGTGTCCCTATTTCCGACAACTTGAGTCATCAAACTTTTAAGAATCGGTTCTGATATCACATGTGACAACCCAAATCAAATCCTAAACCTTTTTTGAAAATCGGGTCGAATCCCGATTCTGAATTCGATTTAACTCAAAGCACACCGGTGTAAATACAACCAATTTGAATAATTCTCAAATTCATTACAAGCTTCCAAAAAATCATGATTTGTTAATACATTTAATAATAATACTTTTGCTTATATACTAAATTAAAATTTCAAGATTTTGCTTGTACACTAAATTAAAATTCCAATTTTTTTTGATGTGGACATGTGGTATTGGGACGTTACACTCTGCCTTAAAGAAAATGATTAGCTAACGGAAGTTGAGGTGGTCACTGTCCGGATTAAGCAACTCAATTGGCATAAATTAATTAATTTTAACTAGTCCTAGAATCAAATTAATAAGAGACTCGCAATTCTCTCATTCATCTTCGTTTTACAAGTTTGGAGAAATCTGCATTTTTTAAAAGCACTACCATTGATTACATAATAACATAGTCAAAACTCACGCAACTTTTGTGTCCGAAAATGGTTCGTTAGTATGTGAAAATCTTATACTTAATTGATAGTGCTAAGAATGTAAAATTCAGTTTCTATCTAACTAAACATTCCGTGGACAATAATAATGTTTTTATTATAATATTATTTAGTTAGAATAGAATTAGAAAGTGATTAAGGTGTTAGAGGAAACTAAAACTATCATGTATACTAACTTATTATACATGTAGGTGTTAGAGAAAATTATAAGATACACCTCAACCATGTGTAGTAACATATGATATAAATGTTAGAGAAAACTATAAGATCGTATCTATACTATAATATAAAACGGCTATAATATAAAAAACGAAACATTAAATTTTTTGATACGGTTCGGTACAATACTTACCTTATTTCTTGCAAAATTATAATTAGTCGATTACTTCTTTCACATTAACATAATAAAATTAATGCTAATTAGTCGATTGCTTTTTTCCCATTTACTTTTAGTTGAAGTTATTAACTTATATAAACACCTAAAAACATCAATCGTATCATATCTTTCGATCATTAATATTTCCTTTCTAATTAAAACACGTTACATTTTTAATTTAAAACAACCTTTTTCACATTAACATAATAAAATTAATGTTAATTAGTCGATTGCCTTTTTCACATTTACTTTTAGTTGAAGATATTACCTTTTATAAACACCTAAAAACATCAATCGTATCATATCTTTCGATCATTAATAGTTCCTTTCAAATTAAAACAAGTTAGCTTTTTAATTTAAAATAAATTTTACAATCATTAATATATATCCGAAAATATCACACCATAATTTTCAATTATTAATAAAATATATTAAAAATCATATACGTTATTTATAATAAGGAAACATTAGTATAATATGTAAATATGAGTATATTAAATTATATCAAATTAAAATATAAAAAATTATTAAAAACAATTATTATATAAAAACATAGCTGTAACATTAAATAAAATTTATAACATAATACAAGAAACCAGTGCATTGCACGGGTTATAAGATAGTTTTATAAAATAATCGAAACATTAAAAGTTCTGGCACATATTTTTTGGTATTTCGTAAATTTACTTATTTACCCTTCATTATAAAGAAAAATACATACGATATTATTATTATTAAAATACCTAAAATAAATAATAACATGACATAATAATTATTAACTAGCTCATAACCCGTGCAACGCACGATTTTTTTTTAATATTTATAATTATGTTTAAATAAAATAAAATAAATAATAATAATATAATAATTAATAACCAGCCGTTTACCTTTTTAACTAAAACATATCATCTTTTACTAATTTTTAAAGTAAAATCTCTCATTTTCTAAAAATATCACAAAATACATATATTATCAAATCACATTATTTAAAGTTTTTAACCTATAAAATTTATGTCTTTAAAATTTCAATTAAAAATAATAAAATTTTATAAAATATTAAAAAAATCTGTGCATCGCACTAGTTTTAAGCTACTACCTTAAAACAACGTGTACGTGTATATACAATCATATCAAAATATACACTCACATAACTTTACCTATTATGGGAGTGATTGGGGGAACTTTTTTCCAGAATAAGTCAACTTATTCTAAGACAAAGTTAGAGATTCCTAACTTTTTTCTGAAAAAAGTTAACTTTTATTTGCAACTTATAGAATCTCAAACATAAATTTAATACTTGTATAATTTTTTTTTTTATCAAAATATGAAATTTTTACCCGAAAATAAGTACATAAGGATTTATTTTAAGTCCAGCAAAACAGACCCTATGTTTTGTTAAAAGTTATTTGGGCTAAATTTTTTGAGTAATATTAAACAACAAATCTATGATATGTAGAAATCTCTTTTTTTTTGGTAGCCATGATGTAATACATTTACACATCCAGTAGACTCAATCATGAAGTAATATTCGTTCTGTTCTTTAGAGTTAGTTACAATCTTATCAATAGAATGTATTCTTATTGATTAGCAAAAAAAGAAGAATGTATTCTAGCTTCTTCGGCTTCGTCTAACAGCACCAACATATGTGAGGATTTTCATTGGCAAAATTCAACTGGAAAAGAAAAAGTTTGTAAAGAAGCACACAATTAATTGACGACGGCGGTCGACAGAGGCTGGCCTGCAGGGCCGCCTGGCTCAATGCTCATACAGTCTTCCAGCCCCCAGGTGAAAAAATATATGCCAGATGTCCTTGTCTTACTGTGAGTCTATAGCATGTAACATGTAACATGCACGTACAAATGACGACAAAACTTTGAATATTTTCCCAAGTCATGGGCATTTGGTGAATCAATGATTACAATTTATTGTCACTCTACTTAGCAACTCGTACTGAGAATTTTACTTCTATGATTTATGTGAATTGAACTTTTACATACTTTGCTGCACATTCTTATAAAATAAAAGATCTTTTAATTAGCTCTTATGGTGCAATGCTGGGAAACTTTCTAAAGACATTTCCGTAGATAACAGTCTGAAAAAAACACAACTTTATGTCTCGCTAATTGACTAGTTGATGATCTTATTTTCAAGTCATTCATTTTTTAATTTTTTTAAGAGGAAGAAACTCAAAAAAATGAGTTGGAGTAAACTTGCTACAAAGGGTTGCAGTTCCCGTTTCAAACGGATCATCAACCTTTTCTCCATCAGTCATTTTGTACTGATCAACATCGTCACCCATCCAGTAGGGGAAGAGCTCAAGTGTTTGATTTCCTCTTTCTTCTGTAGTCCTGATCGTATCTCCGAAGGGCGGCATCCATAAATTATTATGATTTTGAGCCTTGTGATCCAATGCATGAGAAGTTCGAGAAAACTCCTTAATATTTTGCTCACCAATGCCAAGTTTCAGCTGCAATCCTCTATCCTCAAATTGAATTTTCTCATCCATTTCACTTTTTGCAACCTCTGCCGTTGCTATTGAACTAACTACCGACTCCTATTTATCCACGATTATAAGAGTACAGATAAAATGTAATTATTAATCCTTTAATTTGTCAAAGAATTATTATAATTATCTTCACAACAATATCTTAGTTTTAAAATTTGAACACAGGGAATATATTGCCGCTTGTAAAAATCCATACCAGTATGTAGTAGCAAAACAATATCTATCTATTACTATATATTATACATCAACACAAGGGTAAAATATTTCATTTTAATGGTCGCGAAATTACAGTTTTGCCCCTATTTGTTGAAAATTAACAAAAGTGCCATCCTTTTAATATTTGTGTAAAAATTATGTTAGTGTTGAGAATCGAACCCTTAATCTTCCACTTTTAAACTCATGCCATAACCATTATGCTACACTTAGTTTTGAGTATATTTTAAAAATCTTAATAGATAAACCCCATTATCTCCTTTTTGTCTCATTTTTTTTATTTCAACTATATATTAAATCTCAATGCAAGTGCAAAAAGTGTCAATAAATTGGTTATAAAATTACTATTTCACCCTCATTTTTAGGAAATAACAATTGTGCTACCCCTTTAAAATCCATGTAAAAAATGGAAGAATTTGGTTTATCTTTTGGGAGCCACCAATCTCATTTTAAGAGGTTCATGATATAGTCACTATATTACATTATTTTTCGAGTTTCCTTAAAAATCTTATAAGATATCACTTCATTTTCACTTTAACTTATTTTTATTTTTGTTTTCACTTTTGAGTAAATAAATTGTTAGTTTACATTATTTATATAATTTCATTTTTTCAGTTTTCGTAGTTTTATTAATTTATATACTCAATCATATTATGAATTTTAATACACCTGTATTTTTCCGATTATATATATATTAAATATGTTATTTATAAATTATATATTTATATTATATTATATCTTTGATCATACTTTATTTGAATTAGTTGATAATGGATACTTAAAAAATAATATTGAAATTTGATCTAATATAAGGAATATAGTATATGCAATGTATTTCATTATTCATTACTTCTATCATTTTAAATTAAGAAAATTAGCTTTAAAATTATTTTTAAATTATACAATAATCATGTTTATATATTCATCACATCCATTTTTTAATAATTTTCTTTTCAGAATGTACACATCAGTTGTTTATATTTTCTAAAATAATCTACACTCTCTTTGTCATTATAAATGATTAACATGTAAAATAAAATGTTAAGATAAAATTCTTTATTATACATGAATGTTACTAAGTCTGGATTTTAAAAAATTCAAAAAGATTTATCTCTATGTATATATTAAATTATTGAAATAAAATACAATTTATTTGGAAAAAAGTTTTTTTGGTTAACAATATATCTTCAAGTTTACATTTATCCTGAAAGAATGTGATTGTTATTGTTTAGAGAAATATTACGTAGTACTTAATCTTCTTTTGGATATAATATTAAAAATATTACTAACATAATATGTTTCTTCCAGGTTGATCTGATGTAAAATGATATGAACTATAATTTTATTATTTGTTTACATGCCATTTTTTTTCAAATTATTCTTTTCAACCTCAATCTATTTCCTATAGGAATTTTGTTTTTGTAGGTTCATGACCGGTGTGAGAACATGCATTATAAATTTGCAATAGAGATAACATTAACATATTTTAAGGGATTACACTTAACATATTTTAATGAGTATGGTACCCCTTGTGACTAATTATGGATGGTTGTAATCGGGTTGATATGGAAAACAGTGTCTATCACTATGGAAAAGACAAAGATTATCATCTTACTTTCTCAAATTATAATTACACGATCCCTGTTCATAACTCAAAATTGTACATCATACTCAACAATATTATTATCGGCGTGTATATACAGTTCTTATTGGCATTCACTATTAACACATATCACGACTTATATTACAATTTCATAATTACGAATTTTCAGTTAAAAAATTATTAAACCAACCGCTACTTTTTTTTAGAACAAAATTAGAGGCATTCAAATAGAGGCCCGTGCCTTGCACGGGCTGTTACGCTAGTTGTTTTAATTAAGGTGCGCATGATTCCTGAGAATTACTTCCAAAAATCTTTCACTAATGCCACAATCCCAAAAAAGGTTCCAAAATTTTTTCTCAAATGATGTGACATCATTGAGTTAACATGTAAATTAATGTGTAGTTGACACATTTTAATTCATAGGCGCATATAAATACATACGGAGTTTCATCATTTTATTAGGAAAATTATCAAATATTTAAGATTTTGGAAAAAAAATTGGAAGAATTTTGATTTTTCTAACATTTTTCATATAGAACTGTATGATTCTAACATTTTTCGGTTATTTTTGGAATCTTTCCCTTACTTAATTTGATAAAACAATTCAGATGATGTCTCATATAAAAATCAAATCAGACAAAAAAATATTACTGCTTTTAACAATACAAGATCGTACTAAAATAAACCAAACCAAACATACCCAGTATATCTTGGGGGTGAGATGTACGCAGACCATGCCCCTACTTCTAACGGTAGGGAGCCTGTTTCTGTGAAGACCCCCGGCTAAGTGCACAAAGCTAATAGTGAGTGCTATTTACAAGGGTTGTCTAAGTTTTGAAAGGTCATACCTGAGCCCATGGCTTTGGACACATGGGACTTGCCTACCAGCGAGATTGGCTACTACGCTCTGCGAGACACTCAAATCTTCGATGACATCGAGCCGAGCTTCCTGAAAAAAAAAAGACTCAAATCTAAGTTAAAGCTAGCCGAGACAACCCAACCCTGAGGCTCTCAACAACAGACCGCTCCCTAATAGAGAATCCACCACTCTGATCTGACGACTCCAAGAACACCTATCAGCGGTCATGGCCACGTTTAAATTTAATGCCTTCAAATCCAACCTTAGATGCTCTTCCCACGACCTCCTCGGTCTGCCTCTCCTCCTCACTCCAACAACCGAAAGACTCTCGACCCTCCTCACCGGGGCTTCAGCCAGCTTCCTACGGACGTGTCCGAACCATCTCAACCTCTCTTCCCTAACTTCTGCAGAAAAAGGCGCCACTTCAAATTCGCTCCTAAAAGCCACATTTGGGATTCTATCCATCATCGTGCGCCCACAAGACCACCGCAACATCCTCATTTCAGCCGCTTCCAACTTACTCTTGAGGGCCTTCTTCGTCGCCCAACACTCAGAACCATACAACATCGCAGGACGGATTGCAGCTTTATAGAATTTCCCTTTCAACTTTAAAGGGACTTTCTTGTCGCACATCACCCATGACGCCACAAGATCGTACTAGTATAACCCAAATAAATAGCTATTTCTGTACATAGCCCAACTATGCAATAGTTCATTCCCGTGAAAAAAAATTAACTATCTTTCACTACAAGAAATTTGGCCAATTATGACGGCCAACTTACGACGGAAGCAATTTTCGCGCCTAACTTATGACGGAATCTCAAATCTATCCTAAATATCGCGCCAAACTTACGACGAAAATGAAATTCGTCACAAAATAATTATTTATTAATAAAATTTAGCTCCAAACAGTTAAAATTTAATTGAAAAATAATTATAGTGAACTTACGACGAATTGTCCGTTGTAATTTCATTTTAGCAGCGAACTTACGACGGAATTTCCGTCGTAAATTTCGTTATTTTAATAAAATTTAATTGTAAAAAATTACTTTTTCTGATGGCGAAATGACGTCGTTTTGCAGTGAACTTATGAAGAAATCTCCATCGTAAATAAAATTACGACGGAATTTTCTTCTGTCATAAATTTGTTTGTTGTAATTAAATTTAATTACAAAATGAATTAATTTTCCTGATGGCAAAATGACGTCGTTTAGTAATGAACTTACGACGAAAATTCTGTCGTAAATTTATTTATTGTAATTAAATTTAATTGTAAAATGAATTACTTATTCTGATGTGAACTTACGACGGAAAAATCTGTCGTAATTTTGGGTTACTTATGACGGATTAAGAATATCGTAGTAATTATGGGTAACTTATGATGAAATATTCGTCATAAGTTACCCAGAATTACGATGATCTTCTTAATCCGTCATAAAGTATGGTGCTTGGAGGAGATGGGTGGAGGCTGTGGTTGAATGAAGAAGATGAGGCCGGGCGGTGCAGTGGTGTGGCTGTTGCGGGCGAAGCAGAGAATGGGAGGTGGTGGGTGCGAGGTGAGGTGATAGTGCGTTGTTGGACGGTACTAGGAAGATTGAGATGGCGGTGAACGAAGAAGGGCCGAAAGGTGGAGGGTGAGGAGAAAGAGATTGCAGCGTGGGGAATAAACGGGGGAAGATTGAGTTGAATGGAATGGTGTGTTGGCGGCGTGGACAGGGGAAAAGAGGGCTGGGTTGTTGTAGGTGGCGTGAAGTAGTGGAGAAGAGGGCTAGGTTGTTGTAGGTTGCTGCGAGGTTGGGGAATTGGATGGAAGAGGCAAAAGGGAGGGGTGTAGGGAAGAGGAGAAAGGGTAAAAATTTCATTTTGTTTTTACTTGAGTGCTTACAATCTGTTTGATGAATTGTCTCACAGAGAATACAACTAGTAAAAAAGAAACCGAATGTGAGGAAAGGGAGGAGCTAAGAGGCATCTGAAAGTTCTCCGTGCTTACAATCTGTTTGATGAATTGTCTCATCCAGGGAATTACCAAGCCTGCTATTGGAGACTCCACCATTTCTCATATTTAATTTGGTCTAGATTGTAGTTACATTTGTCATTTTTATTTTTGTTGTAATTATGGTCCAATTAAATTAGATGAACAATATAATTTTTGTTGTAACTTTTGAGATTTAATTGCTATTTTAGTTGTGTTGTTATTATTATTTTTTTTTGCTAAATAAGTTGTGTTGTTATTATATGTATTGTTATTAAATATTTGTTGGTATGGGATAATTGTAATTGTTTTATACTATATTGTGTGGTATTTATTGGGGTTGAGGTAAAGTTTATTGAAATTATTTTTTTTAAAAAAGTGACTTTCTGGGTAATTTACGACGAATATCTGAATAACTTACGATGATTGTTCATCTCTTTATATTATTTTTTGATTTTTTTTAAATTTAATTGTGGTAGCAGGTGGGTCCCAAAATTAACTTACGACAGAAAAATCGTCTTAAATTATGAACATACGACAGATATTTTCGTCATAAAATATAAATTTATGACAGTTTATTCCGTCGTAAGTGCATTTATTATTTTATTGTAAAAGTGGGTCCCGTGTTGGAACTTATGACGAAAATGTATACTTGTGACGAAAATTTTACTTGTGACGAAAATCCGAACTTAAGACTTTAGCAAAAATGACAAATTTTTTCCGTCGTATTTGGTCCAATTGCGACGATTTCAATGTAAAATTTCCGTCATAAATGACCATTTTTCTTGTAGTGTTTAGTACTGAAGTATAAAATTTCGTGGGGAAAGGTTTAAGCGATACCTCTGATATTGTACTACAGTCTGAAGGGGTCAACCAGTTCTTAGCCTGTCCAACTTCAAAACTGAAAGGCATATGATGTAGCCTATTTGTATTTCGAGGATACAACTCAACTTAAATAAGATTGTAATAGTAAATAGTATATAGACTGTCACAAGGAATCTCAGATTGTATTATCTATCAGAAGAAAAAGATCAAGGTCAATCTACAGACTTGAGGACTTACTACATTGAAAGAAGCTCAGTCATCTGATCAAGCCTCAGTGGAGTATTCGTTAAGAAGTGGATTCGTTTAAAGTGACAAAGATTTCAAGGTGACAGAGACAGTACAGAAGATTAAAGAGAGAGAGGAGAAAACAAAAGGAACCAGTTTTTAAAGTCAATATATGAAGAACAGTCATTGCGGTTAGTCACTCATGAACCAGACAGTACATCGAGTGTCAACATTAAACAATGGTTATTCATCATTAACTTCAGTGGTTCAAGCTATCAAGACTGGTATGTGGGAAAATCATTGTGCAAGCAACAGGAGTGCTAAATTCAGTAACCACAATGATTTTAATATCAAGTGAACTGGTTACGAGGAAAAAGAATTATCATAAAGAAATTCTAAGTGATATATTCTTAATGCTGAAATCCCGGTTGGAATTGATATATTTTTTGTTAAGCAAAAGGAGTCCGGTTTCAGACGCTCAGGTAACCGCATCTTAGAGCTTAAGGATTTATTTATATTAATAAATATTTTATTTATTTAGAAAATTATATTTATAAATATCTAATATTATTAGATATTTATTTTTATAATTTCTGAATTAAATTAATTATTTATTAATTAAAGATTATAAATTGTGCGGGTTAAAAAGAATTTATACGGAGCTGGCCATATGGAGCTGTCGACTTGTTTGTTTATAAAAGCAAAAGAATGACATTGAATATTAAACAAACAATTCAATTCAAATGAATTCAAGTGGTCGTTACAGTTGCTGTTGGCTAAGATACACGCTCCTGTTGTGCGTGTGTGTCCAGCACTCTCCACTTCCGCATCTGGACTTCATCTTAGCAGATGTGATCACTTGTTCAACAGAAATGATTCACCGAGTTTTTTATTGAAACAAGACAATCCCTAAATTGTCTTGGCGATTGTCTTGGTAAGCAAAACAGATTGTCTTGGCAGTACAAATCTGATTGTCTTGGAAGAACAGATTGTCTTGGAGATTGTCTTTCATGTACAAATGCATATCAGAATTGGCAGGGACTTGAGAATTTTAAAGTGTTAAAATTTCTACTAAGGCAACAAGACACAACACACAAACGCACACAACATAATATCTTTCAACCAAGAACAAAGCTTTCTCTCTCATCAAGAACACACACAACAAGAGCTATTTTATTTTCTGTAAAATCAAGCTTGCTACCTTTGTAATATTTAATCCGGTGGAACTTGATTACTTGATACTCTTGTACTACTAGCGAGTTTTTACTCCTAGCACTTATCTTGATTTTTATTAACTAAATTAGAAAAGTTCATGTCGAATTTTCTAATTAGTTTTTATCAACTTGATAATTAATCTGTACTGAAATTGTAACACCCATCAAGTTAATATATTTTTATATTCAACTTGAAAATTGTTTCAATTTATTCCGCACAAATTTGTTCAAGTCAAATTTTATTTAAAGGACAAATTTCGATAAATTGGTAAAGATTGTATTCAACCCCCCTTTGTTAGTTACAGAGGCATGCCTGTACACATCTAATAACAAGCCTAATTGTTTGTAATGCTTTGCATTACTTACATGACCTCTTAACTGAGGGAACCTCTAGTTGTAGAGTTTCTGTTTGTATTGTACTTGTAGTAGGCATCAAATCCTAGTTGTGTAATTGTACAAATAGAGTCTAGAATAATGCTTGAAAGAAGTTCCAAGGTTCATGCCTCAAGCAAGGAGTTAAAGACTGTCAAATAATCACAGTTGGGATTTGAAGAAATGAAGAATTTGCCTAAGTACCAATTCGAGAAGTATATTTGTCTATTCGAGAAGTCCAGCATTCGAGAAGTCAGGGATTCGATATCTCAAGACACTATTCGATATCTCTGAATACACTGTTCGATATCTCATTCGACATCTCAGGGATTCAATATGTCTACTACTCTATTCGAGAACTCAAGAAGTCAACAAGTCAAGATGGTATTCGAGTTCTCAAAGAGTCAACAAGTCAAAGTTCCATTCGATATCTCAAGGACTCAGAGAGCTATTCGACAACTCAAGGATTCGATAAGTCAAATGTTCTATTCGACATCTCAAGGAATCCTGATGGAAAAGTGCTATTCGAGAAGTGATTCGATATGTCATTATAATAGTATTCGAGAACTCAGAGTTATCGATCAAGTCAATCCTAGTTCTCGAATCACTTACTTAGTCACTTCTCGAATACATTCTTGGAGACAAAATACTGAAGAAATTGTACAAGTCAGAAACCTGCAACAAGCCAATGCACTTTATGGACCACAATCTGTAACGTGCTCTGGAAAGCCTACAAGGAAGCTTGGAGAGATATAGAAGAGACAAGGAGCTAAAGAAGTGGATCTAAACAGGCTTTGCAAAGTCAAATCTGTAACCGTTTGGACACTTACTCAAAAAGGATAGACAGACTAGAAAGTAATTTGTTTAGCTACCTTATTTGCAGTAAGTAGGCTGTATCCATGTTCTATAAGGACACAGCCTCACTTCATAACTTAGCAACTTTTGTGAGTCAAGTTTTTCATACACTGTAAGCTATATCTCTCTGAGAAAAACGAAGCTGAGAATACTACCATTTGTATTCACAGATTGTAGCAACCTTTATCTAATAATACATTAGATTAAAGTGATATTGCGTGTTGTGTTGTTTATTTATCCGCACCTTCACTTCTACACACACAGGCACTTATCTGCTACATAGACTCAATCAAGAAAAGTTCAAGAATCCATTCACCCCCCCCCTCTGTATTCTTTTACCGTATTCAATACTCAACAAGTGGTATCAGAGAGGGCTGTTTATTCAAAAACAGAGAAATGATCATGAGTTCGAATACACCAAAGACTACAGGAACGGTGAAGGTCCCTAAGTTTGATAAAGAAAACTTCAACCTCTGGAAGATAAAGATGATGTTGTTCATTAAAGCCTCTCATCCCTTGTATCCTGAGATTCTCAAGAATGGTCCTTTTGTTCCACAACAAGAGATACCAGAGAAGACTGTTGGAACCATAACTATCCCAAGAGCTTATGAGGCCAAGGATCCATCAAAGTGGACAGAGTCAGAAAGGGAGAAGGTTGCTCTTGACAGCCACCTCATGTTGCTCATCATTGATTCCATGGACATGTCAATGTTTGCAAACATTGCATCATGCACGTCTGCTAAAGAGATGTGGGATCACATTGAGGTGTTGTGTGAAGGGACTGATGAGGTTAAGGAAAACAGGAAACAGATACTGGTCACACAGTATGAAGCTTTCATGGCACAGCCCAAGGAAAGCATCACTGAAATGTTTGAAAGGTTTCACAAGCTAGTTACTGAGTTGCAGATGAATGGAAAGGTTTACAGCACCAAGGAGTTAAATATGAAATTTCTGTTGTCTTCACCAAATCATCTGGAGCAAAGAGTCATTTCTCTAAGAGAGAGAGATTTGAACAAAGTCACCTATGATGTACTCTATGGAGTACTAAAGACTCATGAACTTGAGTTGCTTCAGAAAAGGGCTATCCAAGCCAACCAAGGTAGGATGATAAACACATCATGTGCCTTGATTGTCAACAAATCCATTCTGGACCTAGAAGCATCTACAAGCCAACTAAGGATAGAGGAGGTGGCAGATGATGAAGAAACTGAAGCTGGGGTGAGTGAACCTGTTGAGGAAAAAGAGGAAGAAGAAGAAGAGTTTTACACTCTGGAAGAACTTGATGGGATGGAAAATACCTCATATGCCTTCATGGCCAGAAAATTTCCAAACATCAGATTTAAAAGAAATCAACCCTTCAAACCCAAAACTCAAAACCATTCAACCAACAAGAACAAAGCACCTGTGAAGCCAAACAGAAATAAGTTCAAAACCGGTTATGTGGATAGGTCATCTGTAAGGTGTTATAGATGCAATGACCTAGGGCATTTTGCCAGTGAATGCAAGAAGCCTAAAAAGAAGGATAGAGATTATCTTGAGCTAGAAGCTAAGTATGAGGCCCTTCTGAAAAAGCAGACACATGGTAAGGCCTACATAGCTGAAGGGAAGTGTTGGGATGATTCTGAGAGTGATGAAGAGGAACAAGAATTCTGCAATTATGCCTTGATGGCCAACTCCAAGGATGACTCATCGTCATCTGATTCTCAGGTACCATCTCTCACTACTATAGACATGTCTGTTTCTGAATACAAATGCATGATTGAACAATTATCTGTTGAAATGTTTAATATTCATACTAGTATGACTGCTGCTAATGAGGAGATTGCTAAACTGTCTACTAGAAATGAAATATTAACCAAAAAGAATGAGGAACTTGAGCTAACTACTATGCAAGTAGAAAACCTTAAGAAAGAAGTTGAATATTTGAAGAACAAGGTTTTATGTGCTAGTCAAGTAGAGAAGGCTCTTAGGGATGAATTAGCTGAGAATGAATTCAAACTTAAAACTTTCAAGAAATCATCTGGTTTAGTGCAATCCTACTGTGAGAAAATTGAAGCTAAACCCAAAGCAGCTATTGGACTTGACTATGACTCTCTCAAACAAAGGAAAGGCTATGCTGTCATTGAAGAGGACACAGCTGTTCATGAGAAAGTGCCTCACATTTTGAGAAAAACTGAAAATCCAATTTTTAAGGAATCAACATTTGAAATTGATGAGGATGCCTTACTCATCAAGCAAATGTTGAATGATGAGGATGAGGCACAATCTAGTGAACAGCAAGCATCCTCTAAGGGTGAGAGTGTCAAGTCAAAGACCAAGAAGCCAGTAGTTGATAGGCCATGACCTAAGAAGTTTGTTAAGTTTGTTTCAGCTGGGAAGAGTGAATCAGAAAAGGAAGTGACTAAGAAGAAACAGAACAAAAATGGCAAGTTAGGGATTAACAAGGATAACAACTATGCTTACATGCCTAATGCCCCTAGGAAAACTTGTCAGAACTGTTTCAGTACGAATCATCTAACTCATGCATGCAAGAAACCTGTTGGTAGTGTGTCTAAACCTTTCTATGATTGTTCTGTGCCTCTAAGTCATAGAGATGCACCTTTCTGTGATAAATTTGACTGTATGCCATGCAATATGAATGTTATGACTAGTTGTTTTAATTTAAGAAGGCAGTTCATTGATGGTTGTATCAGTCACAATTCTCACACACACTACACAAGGTCAAAGTCTTCAAGTCCTCCTAAAGCTAGGAAGGTACCTTTGTCACCTAAGTCTGAAACCTCAGGTTCTAAGACTTCCAAGAGTGACAAGAAGACTAACACTAAGAAAGTTGACAAGCATGTTGTTTATGATAAAACTGTCTCTAAGTCACATGGACCCAAACTTGTTTGGGTACCAAAGGAAAAGTAATACCTTTGTGTTTGCAGGGCAAAGAAAGTGAAAAGAAGGTCATGTAGATTTTGGACAGTGGATGCTCAAACCATATGACTGGTGATATGGCCCTGCTATCACAGTATGAGGAAAAGGCTAGCCCAATGGTTGCTTTTGGAGATGACAGCATGGGTAACACATTGGGATATGGCAAGCTGAAAGTTGGAAATGTCATCATTGAAGATGTAGCACTAGTCAAGGGGCTCAAGCATAATCTGTTAAGTGTTGGTCAGTTTACTGATAGAGGATTCAAAGTGAATTTTGACAAAGATGAATGTTTGATCACCCACAAGAAGACTGGTGATTTTGCTCTATCTGGAGTAAGGAAGGGAAGCCTGTTTGTAGCCAATATGGACTCTGCAAACAAGGACAAAATTTGTTGCTTTTACTCAAAAGCATCAAATGAAGATTGTTGGCTGTGGCACAAGAAACTATCACACCTGAACTTCAAGGCCATTAATTCTCTAGTCAAAAGAGAGTTAGTGAGAGGCATGCCCACACTTGAATTCTGCCAAGAAGGAGTGTGTGAGGCTTGTCAAAAAGGAAAAATGAAGAGATCAAGCCACAAGTCAAAGACAGTGACATCTGTAACCAAGCCACTACAACTCATCCATATGGATTTGTTTGGGCCTGTCAACATAATGTCACTTGGAAGAAAGAAGTATGCCCTGGTAATGGTTGATGATTTTTCAAGGTATACATGGGTGGAATTTCTGGCATCAAAAGATGAGGCTCCACAAGTAATTATTGAGCATATAAAGAAAGTTGACAAGGAAGCAAAGGCAAACGATGCAAGTGTGATTGCATTGAGGAGTGATAATGGAACAGAGTTCAGAAATGCCACACTTGAAGCATTCTGCAAAGAGAATGGCATTTCTCAGCAATTCTCAGCTCCAAGGACTCCACAACAAAATGGAGTTGTTGAGAGAAAGAATAGAACTCTAATTGAGGCTGCTAGAACAATGTTACTTGATGCGAAAATGCCTACATGTTTTTGGGCTGAGGCTGTGAGCACTGCATGCTATATTCAGAACAGGACCCTCATAAACAAAAACACTGGAAAGACACCTTACAACTTGATGACTGGAAAGAAGCCTACACTAAAGTATGTTCATACTTTTGGAAGCAAATGCTTTGTACTCAAGGATAATTCTGAATATGTTGGAAAGTTTGATGCAAAAGCATTTGAAGGAATTTTTCTTGGCTATTCTATGGAAAGAATTGCATACAAGGTTTATGTCATCAGTCAAAAGAAAGTTATGGAAAGCACAGATGTAACATTTGATGACAGCAAACTACCTGGACTAGAAGAAGCCAATGATGAAGACAAAGATCCATTGAAGTTTGATAATCTAGATGATTCTGATGAAGAGACTGAAACTGAAGTTGAAACTCAAGCTCAACATTCTCAAGTGAATAATGATACAAGAGAAGAATTTGTGCCAACCAATAGTGGAGAAACAAGCATCCAAGACACACCTGTGAGTAATGGCAACTTCACAGGGGGAGGAAATGAGGATGATCATGATGTGGATGATGAAGCAACATCAAGAATGAGAAGTCAGGCTGAGCACTCGAGGAAATGGGATAGATCACACACTGCAGAGCAAATCATTGGAGATCCTAATGCAGGAGTAAGGACTAGGAGAGCAACTCAAAATGAGTGCCTCTATGGATGTTTTCTATCACAAGTTGAGCCTAAGAAACTTGATGATGCATTGTTGGATCCAGATTGGATTATTGCCATGCAAGAGGAGCTGAATCAATTTGAAAGGAACAAAGTATGGGAACTTGTGCCTGCACCAAAGAATAGAACCATTGTTGGAACAAAATGGGTTCTGAAGAATAAGATGGATGAAGATGGTGTAATAATAAGAAACAAAGCAAGGCTGGTTGCAAAAGGATACTCTCAACAGGAAGGCATTGATTATGATGAGACATTTGCCCCTGTTGCTAGATTGGAAGCCATTAGAATATTCTTGGCATTTTCTACTCATTCAAACTTTAAAGTTTATCAAATGGATGTCAAGAGTGCATTTCTAAATGGAGAGTTGGAAGAAGAGGTTTATGTGCAACAACCACCTGGCTTTGAGGATCCACATTTCCCAGAATTTGTCTACAGATTGCTTAAGGCATTGTATGGACTTAAGCAAGCTCCAAGAGCGTGGTATGATACTTTATCACAATTCCTTCTTGAAAATCAATTCACTCGAGGCACATTGGACAAGACACTATTTTACAAGAAGCATGGTGATGATATGATCCTAGTTCAAATCTATGTGGATGATATCATTTTTGGTTCTACAAATGAGAAACTGTGTGAGAAATTCTCTAAACTCATGCAGAGCAGATATGAGATGAGTATGATGGGAGAGTTGACATTCTTTCTAGGGTTGCAAGTCAGTCAAAGGAAGGATGGTATCTTTATCAGTCAAACCAAGTACATCAAGGATTTATTGAAGAAGTTTGACTTGGAAGATTGTTCACCTGCCAAGTCACCCATGGCCACTGCCACTAAATTGGATGAAGATGCTAAAGGCAAGAGAGTAGATATCTCAGTCTACAGAGGCATGGTTGGTTCTCTACTCTATCTCACTGCAAGTAGGCCAGACATCATGTTTGCTACATGCTTGTGTGCAAGGTTTCAATCAAATCCAAAGGAATCACATTTGATTGCAATAAAAAGGATCTTTAGATATCTGAAGGGCACTCCTAACTTGGGATTATGGTATCCTAAGGACACAGGGTTCAATCTGGTTGGTTATTCTGATGCTGATTATGCTGGATGCAGAGTGGATAGGAAAAGCACCTCAGGAAGCTGCCAGTTTCTTGGACAAAGGTTAGTTTCTTGGTATAGCAAGAAGCAACAATCTGTGTCAACTTCTACAGCTGAGGCTGAATACATAGCTGCTGGAAGTTGCTGTGCTCAAGTGCTTTGGATTAGAAATCAACTTAGAGATTATGGACTTGTGTTGGAAAGAATTCCAATCATGTGTGACAACACAAGTGCAATCTCTATAGTTGCCAATCCTGTCAATCATTCTAGAACAAAGCACATTGACATCAGATATCATTTCATAAGAGAACATGCAACTAATGGAACCATTGAGTTGCATTATGTCTCTACAGATAAACAACTAGCTGATATATTCACTAAGCCATTAGATGAAGCCACCTTCACAAGGTTGGTAAGTGAGATTGGAATGCTGAATTCTTCAGATTCTGGCTAAGTGAATACACCATCTAGATTGTTGCAGCAGTAAACACTTACTTTATCTAAATTCTCAATATTTTTGGAGCAAGTGTTGGCTGAAATATGATTTATAAATACTTCAAATCTGTTGTATATGTTAAAAATCATATTCCTATTAACTTAAAATTTCTATGAAATTTTGAGAAAATCACTATTTAATTTGCTAGGATATTTTTCAATGAATATGTCTGGTAAATTTTAAAAGATAGTGAAAATCAAATTTTTATGAGTGATGGGTATAGGTCGATAAGTCAGACTTCTCGAATGATTCACTATTCGACATCTCTAATAAGTCTCATTAGAGTACTCTTGAGTTCTCGAATAGAGTCTTTCTGAGATATCGAATAGAGGAATTCTTGACTTCTCGAATATAGCAACTGAGTTCTCGAATGACTGAGTTCTCGAACACTATATTTGAGTTCTCGAATCATTTGAAAAGGCTGAATTCTCGCTGAATTTTAACCGATTTTGGACTTTTTGTCTAAAAGTTTAATTCACTCATAAAAACACATATTATTTAATTTAGAATTACTTCTAAGTTAGATAACTGCCAGCTGTGAGTTTCTATCTGCTTGAGTTATCGATTAAGCCATTCTTGACTTCTCGAATAGTTGTTTTCTACTTCTCGAATGCCTGACTTGTCGATACAAAACTTTCTGCTAATCGACAATTCAAGTACTTCATACTTATATAATTTCACATCTATTCGATTCATTTCATTCGATTTCTCAAGCATCCACACTCTCTAAACCCCTGAAACCCTAGCTACGAAAAGCCAAATTTCTTCTTCAACCTTCAATTTCTTTCCTCTCTTCTACACAAATGGCAACAGTAAAGTTTAACACCAACTTCATCGCACTCACTAGTGATGTTGAAGCACCCAATGCCAATTTCAAGTGCTTTGTGAAATGGATGGCTGAGTCGTATATCAAGGATGCACTCTCTGCCAACCCAACTCTATATCTAGATATTCTGGAACAATTCTGGAGTACTGCTATTGTGGAGGTTGTAGCCCTGGAAAACGCAATTACTTCATATGTCATCTACTGCAAGGTTCAAAATGAGGAAATCACTATCACTACTACAGACATGAACCAAGCACTAGGCCTACAACAAGTGTCATTTGACAGAATGGCCACTAATGCAGAGTTGGAGGAATTCTTTGAGTTCATAAACTACTCAGATGGGATTAACCTTGGAAAGCTAAACAGAAAGAATCTGAGAAAGGAGTGGAGTTATGTGTTTGCAACTCTTCTCCAAGTCTTCACTGCCAGGAAATCAAGCTTTGATCAAATCAGTGCACCTGTGCAGCAAATTGGATATGCTTTGGCCTATGGAAAGAAGATTGATGTTGGCCAAATCATACTCCAAGAATTATATGGGAGACTTGGTAAGAACACAACCAAGAGAGGTACTGATATTTTCTTCCCTCGCTTTATTCAATCTGTACTTAATTATAAAAATCCTTCATTGATTGAATTGCCTGGGATTGATAAAAATAAAATAGGCTATCCTAAGTCCATGACCAAACTCATTTTTGGTAATTTGGAGACTAGGAATGATGTGGATGTAAGACTGAACATAACTCCCCATATGGAGAGTTTGTTTAGGACTTATCCCCACAACATGCCAGCATTTGATGCAAAATCTAAGTTAGCACAGCCCAAGCAAGTAGAACAAAATGCTAACCCAGGGCCTGCTAACCAACCCTCTCAACCAAACACTCTACCACATACTGAGCCAACTGCATCATCCTCTCAAAAGGGTGATGTTAGTAAAAAGAAGAGAAAGGAAGTAATGTCTGCACCATTGAATATCTTGTCTGAAGCAGCATTAGCTGTTGAATTAGGTCTAGGAAGTGAGGAACCTGAGTTACCCTTACACAGGACAAAGAAGAAGAAAACTAAGACCACCTCTTCAATCACACAAATGGCTGAAGTTGTAAAATCAGGGGCACACAGCTCACTAGGTGTATCCTCTCAACAGGGTGCACCTATAGAATCAAGCATCCTCCCCAATGCACCTTCTTGTATAGAGTCAGCACATGGGAGTGATAAGGCTGGCACAACACTGAGTGGAGAGCACATCACATTTGAAACTCCCTCTATTTCTCAGGGGGAGTTGCCAAAATCTACTCTTAAACACACTTCTCTTCCAGAATCTAACTCTGAAATTTCTTTGGAACCTGCAACTCAGGCAACTGAGATGCAAGGTATTGATCATCAAGAATTCTTTTCTCTTGATGAGCCAATAATTTCAAGTGACTTAGTGCATGACACTTTGTTCACCACTCAGAACCCACATTTAGATGGTGAGGGAATGCATGCTGAGGCATCTCCTAATGACACCATCACAAACACAGAGGTTCCACTAGTTTTTACTAGAGACTCTGTGCCTGTGTCAACTGCTGGTGTAATTCATCCCACTTCTGTGGTGACACCAGTAGTAGAGTCAATCCATCCGGTTATAGAAGTTGCATCTGTAACTGAGGAGTCTAGCCTGCCTAGCTCTAGCTCTGACTTCATGTCAAAATGGCTGAAGCCTGTGCAACATGACAGTGCTTCAGGATCAGGGTCTGTTCCACAACAATTGACGGTTGAAGCACTTCAAAGCTTAATTGTGGATCAGATTCCTGAGTTCACAAAGATTGCTCAGAACCTTCTCACTGCAGACATGCCTAATCCAGACTATGAGGCTATTCTGTTATGCCATAGGGATGATGTGGAAGTGCAGAAGTCAAAGATCATTGATGATGCTGAGAGAGATGGCAACATAGATGCCTGGTTGCAAGGAAAATATGATATTACTCTCGATGAAGCACTTCAGTATCTCAGGGAGGAATACATCACTTCACTGGGCTCCAATGCAAAATCCCTGTCACCTGGTGAAGTGTATGAAGCTGTAAATGATTCCTACAAGGGTTTCCTCAAGGCTACACACTATCTTGGCAAGGGAGTCAAAACTGAAGTCAACAGGGTGTGTGACAAGACAGCCACTTCAGTAGCAGAAGTCAAGAGGGCCTTTGATGCTAAATTTCCTCAATTGGACAGTGTGTTCAAGGACATCAAACACTGCAACTCTACCTACACTCAGATGGATAATGGGCTAGCTCTGCTAAAGGATACTGTCACAGGTCTGGGGCATCAATTTCAAAATCTATCTGACCAGACTACAGATGCCAATGCCATGCTGAGGATAATGTTCAAGAATCTTTATGGAGATAGGCTAGTGACTGATGTCCCTGTGCATGAACTGTCTAAATATGAAGTGAAGAGGCTGCAGGATCAATCTTTATCTGGTTTCAAGGCCAATGAGTTATTCACTAAGGTGAACACTCTTGAACAGGAGGTAGCCACTCTTACCAAGACCAATGCTCATCTTACAGAAAAGGTTGCACTGCTAAATGATCAGTTGGACACTCAAGCATCCACCACAGCTGATGTCCTTCTGCATCAACAATCCATGTTAGCTGCAATGATGAAGCATATGGGTCTCCCTCTACCTGATGAATCTTCAATCCCAAAGAACATTTCTACAGCCTCAGTGCCTGACAACAAGCCTAAGGGGGAGAAGAAGGCAAGGAACTCAAATACAAAGGGGGAGAAAGGCATAATAATAAAAGAGGGTGGTCAACAAAGGGCTTCAAAGTCTCTACCAAATGTGCCTGGCAAAGGAAAATCCAAAGTGGATGAGCCTCCATCTATCTTGCCAGTTGTCACTCTACCAACTGTGCACATCACTACTCTTGGAGGACAAAAGCAATCCATAACCACCACAGTGGTTGCAGGGAGTATGCCATCTGACAAACCTCCAATCTCCATATCTGAGAGTGCCAAGCCTGTAGAAGTTAAAGTTGTTACTGAGGCCAAACTACAAGAAGTTGCTAACTCCAATGTTTATCATGATAAAGCCTTTTTGGAGTTTCTGAAAGCCACAAGGGAACAGGTTGGTGACACTCAGTTCTATCTGAGGGAGTTGAAGAAGCAGATTGATTGCATCACTGTCATTCCTAAGAAAGTCAATAATCTGTGGATCAAGGAGATAGTGATGATATCCAAATTGAAGATATGGCATCTAACATACAAGACTCTACAAGAACTGAAACACTCAGAGATAGATGCCATACTCGAGCTTATAGAAAAGAAGAATGAGAACAACAAAAGTCTGTTTGATGACTTGAGGAATGACCAACCTTCAAGGCTACCAGAAGTGATCAAGAAGCCATGGACAATCATTTATCAGTCTGGTACCAGAATTGAAGATATCAAGCAATTTGTCATTCCCCATGATCTCACCACTAGAAATCACAAACTGATCATTGCTATCATTGATCAATTACAGAAGAAGGTTGGAGCCAGAAATGCTGAAGAAACTGAGGCACTGCACATCCTCAGAACCTATATTGCAACTGGTGAAATTCCAGAGATGGCTCAACCTAGGAGAAATAAGGATGATGATTCTGAAGACAAAGGTGATTGGAGGAGAAGACATCACAGGAGAAATAAGGGTGATAAAGACAAGAAGAAAAAGGGAGACAAGGATAAAAAGGATGATGATGACCAAGGTAAAACCTATGAGAGGAAGAGTGGAAGACAGCAAGCCTTAGGCACTGCTAGCAGTAACCTCACCACATCACAAGACTCTAAGTCTAGGGTGAATACTGTTAGTAGTGACCTAGCAAAATCTACATCTGTGGCTTCTGCAACTGTCTTACCACCTCAAGAAGAGAAGAAGATTCAAGTCAAGAAACCATGTGTATGTTTCAGAAAGCAATCTGCTAATGGAATACTACTATGGTCTACCAACAAAGGTCAAAGATTTCTGCCAAGCAATCATGTCAAGAGGATGAAATTTAAACATGCTGCAAGAAGAGTGAAGCTATCCAAATCTAGAGCCCTAACAATCATTCCAGGATTGAAACTCCAGCCACTTGATGAAGACTTTGATGAAGAGCAACTGCAATTTCTAAGAGCTCAAAAGATATGCTATGCTGCAATTGTGGATGACTACCTTGAAATCAAGTACACTGATGGGAAGGAAATGAAATTCAAACAAGGGGGTTGTCAACATTGGGGTAAATTGTATGAGATAGAAAGAATCATTGCATTGCTGGATTCTAAAGACAAGGTGGAGAAAGTATGGAAGCTGGAATTGATTGACTTCGTGAAAATGAAGAAAGATTATGCTGAGAAGATAAGAAAGGGCTGCTATGAGAAATGGTTAGAAAGGGAGAAAGAAATTGATAGACTGGAGATTGAAGCAGAAAGGCTAAGGGCAAAGGGATTGTGTAGAGTTCAGTTTGATCCCTATGTGGTGAAGTATAGGAGAAGAAATGGAGACAATGTCAATATAAGAATGAACCTACTCAGTCACTATCCTGCCAACATTCTGAAGCCAGTGCTTGAAGATTTCAAAAACTCTATTATGATTGAAGAATTGGATGCTATGACAGAAATCATGAGAGCAGTAGATGAAATTGCAAGAAAGGAGAAATAAAGGAAACAGAAAGCATATGATGATCTACAAGCCAAAGCAATGGAGATGCAATCAAAAGAAAATGGCTAGTACCTCATCATACTGTAAGAGTATTTATCTTGTAATTTCATTTATGTGTTCAATCAAAATACATACCTGTACTTTTAAAGTTTTATCTTTATGTATGTTAGGCTTGTTATCAGACATGAAATTGTGACTAAGGGTCTCACTCACAATTTGGGGGAGATTGTTAGTTACAGAGGCATGCCTGTACACATCTAATAACAAGCCTAATTGTTTGTAATGCTTTGCATTACTTACATGACCTCTTAACTGAGGGAACCTCTAGTTGTAGAGTTTCTGTTTGTATTGTACTTGTAGTAGGCATCAAATCCTAGTTGTGTAATTGTACAAATAGAGTCTAGAATAATGCTTGAAAGAAGTTCCAAGGTTCATGCCTCAAGCAAGGAGTTAAAGACTGTCAAATAATCACAGTTGGGATTTGAAGAAATGAAGAATTTGCCTAAGTACCAATTCGAGAAGTATATTTGTCTATTCGAGAAGTCCAGCATTCGAGAAGTCAGGGATTCGATATCTCAAGACACTATTCGATATCTCTGAATACACTGTTCGATATCTCATTCGATATCTCAGGGATTCAATATGTCTACTACTCTATTCGAGAACTCAAGAAGTCAACAAGTCAAGATGGTATTCGAGTTCTCAAAGAGTCAACAAGTCAAAGTTCTATTCGATATCTCAAGGACTCAGAGAGCTATTCGACAACTCGAGGATTCGATAAGTCAAATGTTCTATTCGACATCTCAAGGAATCCTGATGGAAAAGAGCTATTCGAGAAGTGGTTCGATATGTCATTATAACAGTATTCGAGAACTCAGAGTTATCGATCAAGTCAATCCTAGTTCTCGAATCACTTACTTAGTCACTTCTCGAATACATTCTTGGAGACAAAATACTGAAGAAATTGTACAAGTCAGAAACCTGCAACAAGCCAATGCACTTTATGGACCACAATCTGTAATGTGCTCTGGAAAGCCTACAAGGAAGCTTGGAGAGATATAGAATAGACAAGGAGCTAAAGAAGTGGATCTAAACAGGCTTTGCAAAGTCAAATCTGTAACCGTTTGGACACTTACTCAAAAAGGATAGACAGACTAGAAAGTAATTTGTTTAGCTACCTTATTTGCAGTAAGTAGGCTGTATCCATGTTCTATAAGGACACAGCCTCACTTCATAACTTAGCAACTTTTGTGAGTCAAGTTTTTCATACACTGTAAGCTATATCTCTCTGAGAAAAACGAAGCTGAGAATACTACCATTTGTATTCACAGATTGTAGCAACCTTTATCTAATAATACATTAGATTAAAGTGATATTGCGTGTTGTGTTGTTTATTTATCCGCACCTTCACTTCTACACACACAGGCACTTATCTGCTACATAGACTCAATCAAGAAAAGTTCAAGAATCCATTCACCCCCCCCTCTGTATTCTTTTACCGTATTCAATACTCAACACCCTTCTACAATCTTATCGGACCTAACAATTGGTATTAGAGCCTATTGATTGATACACAAATCAAGATCCTATTTTTATTCAATCAAAAATTTATCTTGAATTTTTAACTCACTTAAAAATTCATCATGTCTTCAAAAGTTGGTTCTGCTAAGATACCCATATTTGATAAGGAAAATTATGAACTCTGGAAAAAGAAAATGACTCTTTTTCTACAAGTGGCCAATCCTAAATATTTAGGAATATTGAAAACCGGGCCAATAATTCATATGGTTACAGAAGAGGAAGTAATTGTGGATGGAGTTGTTGAATGTGCTGAAAGGACGTATCCAAAGGATCCTAATAATTATACCCCTGCTGAAAAGGAGGAAGCTGCCCTGGATATGAACCTTCAGCTGATTTTGGTGGAATCCCTAGATTTAATCATGCACAATCATGGTGATAATTGTAAAGATGCGAAGCATATCTGGGATACCATTTTGACAATAAATGAGGAAAGGGTAGATGACACTTCTACTGCTTTGGTTGGTGAAGCCTCGGTGAAGATGGAAGCTAAGGTTGTTCAACCTTACAGCTCTGAAAAGGAGGTGATTGTAGCAGAATATGGGAAGACAGCTGCAAATCAGGGTTGTGGAGAATTTTATTCATTAGAGGAGTTGGAGCAGTTGGAGGATGAGTCAGTGGCAATGATTGTAAGGCAATTTGATAATTTCAGATTTAGAAGAAGTCCAAATTTCAGATTCAAGTCTACTGAGAATAGATTCCAGCATGGAAGTTTTTCATCAAGTAGCACAAGGGGTGGCTACGAAACTGGGATGGTAGACAGAAGGAGGATCAGGTGTTTTAAATGCAATGAAATTGGACACTTTGCAACTGAGTGTCATCAACCTCAACAAGATGCAAGAAGAGAGTATGCATCTGGAAAGAAGAACACAGACACAGCCTATGTGGTACAAGGTAAAAGCTGGGATGACACAGACAGCGAAAATGAAGAGTTTGATGATTTTGCACTAGTGGCAAATGCTGATACATCAACTCGTTATACTACTCCGGTAATTCTTACTGACGCTGAGTTGATTCGTAGCTTACGTGATTCCTTAATTAATGCACAAAATGAAAATGCTAGAATAGTTCTGTTAAACACTAATCTTGAAAATGAAGTGTTAGAACTAAAAAAAGTGCCTGATAATCAAGATCAGCAAATAAAAGAAATAGCTCGACTTAACCATAGAGAAAAGTCGATATCAGAATACATGTTAAAACAAGTTGCTAAAGTTGCTGAACTTGAAACTAAGATAAAGGAGAAGGATGTCAAATTATCTGCTTGTTTTAATTCTGTTAAAACTTCTAAAGAGTTTTTCAATAAACAAGCTGTAGACCGAATCGTAGGAATAGGGTTTGGCTACAACGAGGCTATTGGAATGTTAGGCATAAACTCCCCTAATCCTATTAGTGCTAAAGAAAGGGGAATACCACATGTCCTTAAGGATGTTGAAGATCCACTCTTTAAGAAGTCTATTGCAGAGCCTCTAGATTTGACTTCTCTCGTTATTCAAGAGGAGATGCGTATTGAGGACATTGCTAGTGGAAGTGTCCAACTTAATGAAAAATCTGTTAAGGCACCTACAACCAAAAATGTTAAATCTAATAAGGTTGTTTCTACGAAACCAGTTAAGTTTGTTGAGTCAACCAGTTCGTCTAAAATTGGGTTAGGTGATAACAAGTTGAAAAAGGACAATAACATGTCTAACATGCATACCATGCCTATTATTGATTCTTCTCATAAAGCATGTGGTGTTGTCAATTGTATGTCTTGTGCTTTTAATGTCATGTCTGCTTACTTTAATGGTAATCATGCATGTGATGATAAGACTACTCCTCGACAACATATGAACAGGAACAACAATGTTAGATCAAAGACTGCTAGTCCTCCTCATGTTAGGAGAGAGACATTTGTACCAAAGCCTAAACAAAGTTTTATTAAGGCTGTTTACAAGGTCAAATGTCCAGTCATTGAAAAGAATGCTATTGCTGCTAAAGAGACATGGATACCCAAGATAAAACAAAAGATTGTCAAATCTGTTTACAGGGTTAAATGTCTATTGTTTAATGATGAAATTGGTGTCAAGGTCAAGAATGTGGTTTTGCCTGACAAAGGCCAATTTTTCAAGTACTATGGACCCAACCAAGCTTGGGTCCCGAAGAAAGTTTAACCGTTTTGGCATTGCAGGGTGTGTAACAGGTAGATCGTGTTATGTGGATTCTGGACAGTGGATGTTCAAGGCATATGACCGAGGATAGAGCCCTGCTGTCAAGAGTGGTGAAGGAATTTGGCCAAGTGGTATCCCTTGGAGATAACAGCAAGGGTATGACTCAGGGTCAAGGCTATTCAATAGCTATGAAATGTTGTCAGTAATAAAGCATCTTTTACAAGATGAAGAGCCTACTATTCGAGGATTAAGGAAAGAGAACTTATCTGTAGTTGACATGGAATCTCAGTCAAAGGTGAAGTCAACAAGGATTAATGTAAAGCTTCATCAGACAAGAGTTCAACTATGATATATGGAGCTCTCTCACCTGAATGTCAAATCAAGAGATTCTTTCCCGAAAATCGAATCAGTAAAGGAGATTGTCTCATCTGAAATTAAAGTAAAAAGAAATCATGAGGCATGTCATAAAGGGAAGTCAAAGAAGCATCACATAAAAGTTCTACACCAAAGAAAAATATATTTTAGTGGCGATGACTGATGGCTTCTCTCAACAAACAAGTTGTTGTTCAGACAATCTGAAGACAAGTCACCACTGATGGTGATTGATCACATCTAGAAGATTGGCAGGAAGCAAAATTGACTATGACAACTTGAAGACCAGATTACAGGAAGACCCTAAATACTGAAGGAAATTGTTTTGCAATGAAAAATGAAGATGAGCATACTGGCAATCAGCTAATGCTCATAGAGGATAATTTCCTTGGTTACTCAATGGAGTCAACAGCCTACAGGGTGATTGTTATTGATCAACAGAAGGTGATTGAAAGTCTTAGTGATGTTCAACAACTTCTAGCTCCCAGCTGTCAATGGTTATGGTAATTCAGATCCAATGAATGTCAAACATGGAGAATCTTCATGTAAACCCAGCAACAGCTTAGGGGGAGCAGCAGAAGGATCAACTAGCCAAATCAACACCACATTGAAAATCAAAGGACATTATGAGAACATGTCTGCCGAGACAAAGAGTGTTGACTCAATTAATTCTTTGTCCTAGTTCTTAGTGTTCTTAATGGTGGAAGTAAAAGACTAGCAGAGCTTCAAGTACCAATGATTATTTTGTTAGTTTTCTTTCAGAAGAAACTAATAAAGCTACAAAGGCTCTGAATGATCCAGATTGAGTGATTGCAATTCAAGATGATCTCAATCAGTACAAAAGGCAGATTGAAGGGAAGCTGGTATCTAGACCAAACAACAAGGTTGTATTTGGTACAAGGATAACCAGAAGTCTAACTGGATGTCAAGGCATTGTTATGAGGGACAAAGCCAAACTGGATGCAAGGTTACAAGCTGATAAAATAGTATACCACTACAAGAAAAACGCAAACAGACGACACTGATCAGACAACGCTCGGAGAAAAAAGTGTCGTCCGGATTTAACAGACAACTGTTTATTTTTAGACTCGAAAAAGTGTTGTCTGAGCCAATATTGTACAACTGTTTTTAAACCGTTGTCTAAAAAATTTAATCAGACAACGCTTTTTAACTGACGTGTTGGACAAAGTAATAGCTTCGTACAACGGTTTTAAAAACAGTTGTCTGAATAAACTTTACACAACGTTGCAAGAAACAGTTATTGAAATCAGACAAGTGTTTTTTGCTCGTTGTTATGTAAAACGTCTTCAAACAACGATATGATATTGTGTTGTCTGAATGATTTTATCAGACAACGTATTTTAAATTGTTTTGTTGTGCAAAGCAATGACTATCGACAACGGTTTATAAAAGTGTTGTTTGAATAGGCTTCAGACAAGTTTTCAAGAAACCGTTATCTGAACTACAGAAAATTTTGAATTGAATTTGGTGGGAAATAATGAAAAAATTTGAATTTAATTTGGTGGGAAATGAAAAAATTGAATTATATTTGGTGGGAAATAATGAAAAAATCATACAACGGTTTTGTTATAAAAAATGTTGTGTGATATTAAGCACAACAACATTTTTAGAAATCAAACTTGTTTTCAAGCATAACTTGACTCCAAATATTTTTAAATACTTCCACATCAGTTTCTAGATTTTTAGAAATTTTTTAGAATTTTGTAGAATTTTTAAATCATTTTCTACATTTTTAAACTATTTTAAACTATTTTATACTATTTTTAAATCACTGGAAACTATTAAACAAATAATTATAAATTAAATAACTTTAATCAAATTAATTAAAATCATTTAACAATCAATTAATAAATTATTTAATAAATATTCACATTAATTAAATCATTAAATTAATTAATCATTATTTGAAATTAATTAAAATAATTAAAAGTATATAATCCTTAATTGTTTCCCATTAAAGTAAATATGTAAATGATTTTAAAAACAAATAATCAAGTAAAATAAATCCAGAAATTTACTGAATTTAAAATACAATTTTAGAAAATAATTTTTCTGCATTTTTATAACTAAATTTCGGATTTAAAATAAATAATCAAAATAAAAACAATTGTGAAAAGTAAATAAATAATTTACCTTTTTAAATAAAAGGTAATTTAGTAATTAGAAGTAAATAAGTTAAAAGGTAAAAAGGTTAAAAACATTTTCGTTTTTATCTTTTTACCAAAACAGGATTAATGCAATACTATTCATCACCATCTTCAAGTTTTCATTCCAAGAACACCAAGAACACGAAGAACACAATAATCAATCTCCAATTTCTACATGTTATAGAACTCAAAATCCACCATATGATATATGAAATTTACCAGAAAAACAAGATCTACGACATGGAATCTTCAGATTTCACAACAAACACTGTTTGCAATTTTTTTATTTTTAATCCTAATAATTTCGAAAATAAACCGAATTTTAGAAAAAAATCAAAATCACATGCACCACATCTGTTGGCAAAAACACGTAGGGTTCATTGAGAGCTTCGATTCAACTAAAGGAGCTTCAAAATTCGAATTAAATAACGTATTCGAATTGGACTTTGATCTTCAAGAACAATATTTACCTGAATCTCGTACAACCCGACCTTTTTATTTTTCGATTATTTTTTTCCAACACTAAACTGAGTGTTTATTAACATCCGTACGGTTGGATCATCAAAGAAATCTTTCAAAAAAATTATTCAGTGAATCTGGATCGTGCCTCGTTAAAAGAAGCAGCACTTTTACTACGTTTTTGTTAAAATCTCATACAACCCAACCTTTTTATTTTTCGATTATTTTTTCCAACACTAAAAATGAGTGTTTATTAACATCCGTACGGTTGGATCGTCGAAGAAATAATTCTAAAAAATTATTCAGTGAATCTGGATCGTGCCTCGTTATTGGAAGCATCACTCTTACTACGTTTTTTTTTAAATCCCGTACAACCCGACCTTTTTATTTTTCGATTATTTTTTCCCAACACTAAAATGAGTGTTTATTAACATCCGTATGGTTGGATCGTCGAAGAAATCATTCAAAAAAATTATTCAGTGAATCTGGATCGTGCCCCGTTAAAGGAAGCAGCGCTTGTACTACGTTTTTTGTAAACTCTCGTACAACCCTACCTTTTTATTTTTGATTATTTTTTCCCAACACGAAAATGAGTGTTTATTAACATCCGTACGGTTAGATCGTCGAAGAAATCATTCAAAAAAATTATTCAGCGAATCTGGATCGTGCCACGTTATAGGAAGCAGCACTTTTACTACGTTTTTGTTAAAATCCCGTACAACCCGACCTTTTTATTTTTCGATGATTTTTTCCCAACACTAAAATGAGTGTTTATTAACTTTCATACGGTTCGATCATCGAAGAAATCATTCAAAAAAATTATTCAGTTAATCTGGATCGTGCCTCGTTACAAGAATCAACACTTTTACTACTTTTTTGTTAAAATCTCGTACAACCTGACCTTTTTAATTTTCTATTATTTTTTCCCAACACTAAAATGAGTGTTTATTAACATCCGTACGGTTGGATCGTCGAATAAATCATTCAAAAAAATTATTCAGTGAATCTGGATCGTGCCCCATTATAGGAAGCAGAACTTGTACTACGTTTTTGTTCAAATCCCGTACCACCCGACATTTTTATTTTCTGATTATTTTTTCCCAACCCTAAAATGAGTGTTTATTAACTTTCGTACGGTTCGATCATCGAAGAAATCATTCAAAAAAATTATTCAGTTAATCTGGATCATGCCTCGTTACAAGAAGCAGCACTTTTACTACTTTTTCGTTAAAATCTCGTACAACCTGACCTTTTTATTTTTCAATTATTTTTTCCCAACACTAAAATGAGTGTTTATTAACATCCGCATGGTTGGATCGTCTAAGAAATCATTCAAAAAAATTATTCAGTGAATCTGGATCGTGCCCCGTTATATGAAACAGAACTTGTAGTACGTTTTTGTTAAAATCTCGTACAACCTGACCTTTTTATTTTTCAATTATTTTTTCCAAACACTAAAATGAGTGTTTATTAACATCCGTATGGTTCAATCGTCGAATAAATCATTCAAAAAAATTATTCAGTAAATCTGGATCGTGCTCCGTTATAGGAAGCAACACTTTTACTACGTTTTTGTTAAAATCTCGTACAATCCGACCTTTTTTTGTTAAAATCCCGTATAAATCATTCTAATGATTTTAGTGATGTGCACAAAAAATTAGAAATTTTCAAGTTTATCTTATATGATTATATAATATAAATCTTCAAAATTGAATAGTTATTTGCTTTTAGATCTAATTAATATAAACAAAACTTTTTTGACATTTGAGGAACCCAAAAAATAATTTTTATTAAAATTTTGAATCTACCAAATTAATATATATTTAAAATTTTATAAATATTAAATATATTTTAAATAATTTTATTCTATCCCAAATTATTAATTAAACCAAAATTTACTTCAATATGCTCTTATTTCCCCCTCAACCAATAATTCATTTCCCCCATGTGAATGAAAATTTCATTTCCCTCTTCCCCATCATTTCATTTCCCCCTTGTACTTCCCCCTAAATTTCCCCCTTATTTTTCGAACAGCCGCTCATCTCTCATCTCACTCATCCACGCCTACCCAGTGTTACTCTTTCATACGCCTTCTGCTATTCTCATAAAAACATCACTTACGCCCACAAACTCTTCTCTCAACTCCCTAACCCAAACATCTCCGCTTACAATTCTCTCCTCAAACGAAGGTCCTCTAGTGTTGGTTTATAACGGGGTTTGTTTGTCTGCTGAGATGAACCAGAGGCTTTATATTCAGTCCTACTTTCCTCAATAACCCACCACTTGATTTTTACTTTGAGTTGAGATGAGTCCTCAGATATGACCTTCCTTACACCTTTCAGATCTTCCCTTCTAGGACTACTTCTTTCCTTCTCCTAAAGGTTAGTCTTTTTAACTATCTCTCTCTCTCTCTCTCTTTATTTCTTGCCAATTGTTGAAAGTTTTGGACTTGATTTTCAGTCAAGCAAAACCCTAGCTTCTATTTGTTTGAAATTAGCCCGATTTGTGTTAATTAGACCAAACCCATTAGATACACCCATAGCCCGATTCGTCTGAACAGATCTATAACTTGTTTGATTTTCACCTTAGTTCAGGGTGATGATCAGGTGTTAAGCAAAAGAAGATGGCTGCTGAGGGGAGAAATCGTCGTAGGGTATATAAGTTCGGGTGAATCCTGAAATGGAGCCACCTAACTTCAAATTTCCCGAACTCCTGAGATGAATTTAGCAGACCCAGGTATATAACTGCCATTTTGTTGTTGATTTTCTAAGTTTGTTGTCGATTTTCTAAGAAATGTCTTTATTGTTACTGGACTTGAAAGATGTTTATATCTTTATTATAGCTAAAAATACGGTTATATGAGATTATGAACTTATATATGTGAAGGTAAAATTACTTTGACAATTGACAGTAAAGACTGTCCTGATGTAATATTTGCAAAATAAATTGCTATGGACAGTCTCTGCTTAAATTTTGTATTATGTATAGGTTGGTAGAATCAACTTTGATGCACAGACTGAAAATTAGCTTTAGATCATGTTGTATAGGTTGTAAGCTCTAGCCTCACCTCTTTTCTTCTTGCTCAATAAACAAGGCTTTTTCAATTTTCGTGAAGAAAGTCTATTTGAATCTAATTAGTCAAACAAATAATGAGGCCACTTCGTGACCTTAGGTGCTCTCATATGTTTTATTATGTTAAAGATAATTTGATATATTTTATACTAATCTAGAATTAAGCACATTATGTTTTGTTATGTTAAAGATACACTGATTCAACCACTTTGTGAATACACTGATTCAATATTCTTTTCCTTTCATCTTCACGCTCTGTGAAATGTAAAAACATTGTCATACGTATCTTTGTTATAGTCAGGTACAATGACGCATCCCGACTCCTGAGAACTAAGGACTTCAACTGACTACAGTGCTTAGTGCTTACCGCTTGCTTATGTAATGCTCTGTTTTAATTTGTGCTCATCTAGTAATACATTTCTTTCGGAAAATAATTATGATTTATGTCTGAATATTTTACATACTTGATTTAATACAAGGATTCTACTTTTTTATACTGGAGAAAAGAGACTTGTAACTCTAACCTCGGTTCTTAATTTACCTTACTCCCTTTTCGCCCTGTGCATTTCTGCGCGCCTAATTATTGTTTTATCTGATTGGTTTACTTCACTGCATATTTTTTCATATTTAGGCATATGAATCCCGATATACATTAGCCATAATATATCATGTAGATCAATAAGTAATGCCTTTGCTCTGCATGTTAATTTTAAGCTCAAACTTTAACTTGTTAAACAGAGGCTGGGGTCTTGCAATGAAGAGAATATAGCAATTTTAAGTGCTAATAGAACAAAGGACAAAATGCTTTGGTACAGATTTTCGAGATTGACAAATGAAGGAAAAATGCAGCTGTGTTTTTTAAGGCGATAGACTGCACTGGAGTGGACAACACTGAAGTCAAGTCTTTGGTTCTGTTATTAAGTTGACATTTATTCAATCAATTTGACGTTGTAACTTGCTAATGTTTTACTTGTAGGTTCATTTCATTGTTGCTGCTTGTGAGAATATGATCAGTGAAGTAGGCATGAGACCTGGAGACATTTTAATAGCTTCCAATGGAAAGCCAATCGAGGTAATGAATTTAAGTTTCATATACATGGCTTTTCAGTAACCGTGCCATGGGAAAATGCATAACTTTTTTTACATTGAAAATATATACAGGTGTCTATATATATATCTAATGAACATTTACTTTTAAAGATTACTCTAGTTAATTTTCGTAATGATATTTTCATGAATCAGAAGCATGTATCTTTGTTTGTGCATGTGTCTACATAATGTACATTGAAAGGAAGAATTCAGATATTAGTATGTCATTTGGTTTAAAAGTATTTGAGTTTGTCCTATAGCACAGGCTTAACTTGCTGTTGTTTCTTTTGTGCTTCTATAGAGTTCTTGAATTTTTTTTGCACAATGCATGTGTCTGAACTAGAGATATTGTATAGGATACGTGGTTTGGTCTGGGTAGATGTATATAGTTTTGGTGTGCTTATACCAGAAATTATTAGTGGCAAAAGTAGTAGCATGGCTGCATTTGGGGAAGATCTCGCAGTTCTTGTGGAATGGTTAATCATGCTACTAACTTTACATCCTTTAATTCTATGATTATAATGAGCAGAAAACATAGACGTATGACTTTGGATGTAACTCTGATTAATGTGTAACGTATTGCAGGCATGGCAGCTTAAAGAACAAGAAAGACTTCTGGATTTAGTAGACCCTGAACTTACAGAATATCCAGAAGCTGAGATGTTGAGGTTCATCAAGGTAACACTCTTTTGTACTCAAGTAGCTTCAAACCAAAGGCCTTCAATGAAGCAGATGAATAAGAGAGTGAGCAAATGAATAAGAGACTGGCTGTTGCTTGCAACCTACTTGATCAGTGAGGCTAGTATGAAAGATTCCTCAAGATGGATTAATTGTATCTTGTATGTGTAATGTGTACTAGTGAATATTTGTTTGTATTGTAACGACGGATAATGGTTGGTATTTAATGATGAATATTGGTTATTTTTTGTAAATTAAAACTATTGTCTAAATTAGCAGTTTCCTTAATAATAAACAGTTGTGTGAGAGTCACTCATGCAATGCATTTGTTTCTAAAAACCATTGTGTCACACAAATAAAAACCGTTGTTTAAAGAGAACACATACAACACATAAAAAGGAAAATTGTTGTTGTTTCTAGGTATCAGCCAACGGTTTGCATAACTAGACACGTTGCGTGAAAACCTTTGTGACAACGATTTGTGTACCGTTGTTTGATACAAGTATCAGACGGCATCTCAATAGACAACGAAAAAAAGTATCAAACAACGGGCAAAAACAGTTGTCACATAATTCTTTTTATATAAAACCTTTGTCTGTCATGCTCTCCAAAAACAGTTTTATTCCGTTGTCTTTTCTATTAAACAACAACGGTCATGGTTTAGAAATTACTTGTCTGAAATGATTTCAGACAAACGTTTTTCATGTGACTGTTGTTGTTTCTAGGTATCAGACAACATTTTCCAGAACTAGGTATGTTGTCTTGTACACGATCAGATAACGATTTGTGTGCTGTTGTCTGATCTGGATATCAGACGGCATCTCAATAGACGACGGGAAAAAGGGTCATCAGACAACGGGCAAAAACAGTTGTCTGATCCAGTTTTTCTTGTAGTGTACCTGGCAAGACTTGAGGATATCAGGCACCTGCTGCACATTCATGATTATAATGGACATCTGGACCTACTGAATCTGGATGCTAGAGGAATGTGAACAAGTGCACTCCTGGTTGTTGAGACAATTGAAAATCTCTACAGAGACAGATCAAATGAGTTGTACGAAAGCTGGAGAACACAAGGAAACAATTTCATCTCCAACAACTTTATGGAATACTCAAGGCTAAGCATCTTATATAAGGTATCAATTCTTTTGAGAGAGCATGTCTTTAGTTAATAATAACTTTCAGACACGTTTGCTAAATCACTTGATGAAATTAATTTTTCAAGATTGGTTTGTAAATTTGAGATTTTATTAATGCTATATGATTTGTAAATCCCATCTGTTAAGTAATTCATAAATGATTTTACAAGTATTCAATTGTCAATATTGAAAGGACTTGTGAAATTATTTACATCCAGACCTCAAGCTGAAAATTATCTGTTGAATGATTGCCATGTGTATAATTGTAATATATTTCAGTGGTGTTTATTTAAGGATAATTTAAATATTTAAATGCTAAAATCTAACTCATAGAGATTTAGTATTTAATTATTTAATTATTTATTTTGATTAATATGAGTTATAGAACCTAAAGCAATTCAAGTTAGTATATGCTCTATACCTCATTTATCAAAATAAATTTGAATCATAACTAATTTGGACCTATCTGTTGTGGTCTTCAATTAATTGTGAGATGTTAATTCTAGTGAACTTATTAATGCATCATTTTCGGAAATTCACTATAATTAATATCATGGTTATAACAATTGGTTGTATTGAAGTTTTGACTTATATCAGTTAATGATATTTAGTTAGAATTCTATTTACAAACTAATTGTGAGATGTATTGATTTGAGTGAAATTACTTAGAACTCCTCTAAGTAATCATTGTCTTATCTTTTGAAATTCACTCATTCTACTATACATAATATGAAAATTATCTAAGTAGAACTATGGATATTGTAATATCTTAAGTTACCATAGTTCAGTTACTTCGAATAATTTTTATGCTTATTTGCAAGCTTCTAATCACTTTGATAATGAATGTTGTTTACTATGGATCAAGGTATATTGGGCTTAGAATATTATTTCTAAGATTGCAGACAAGACAGTCTTGGTAATCAAGTTTTATTTTTAGAACCAAGGTTGTCTACCAACAAACAGTTGTTAGGAGTTAACAATTGTTGTTGTCGAGGAGTCGCCTTAAAGTCATAAGTTTAAAATGTTAATGATGATAATTATCCAAGTGATAGTGGTGGAAACAATTTTAATATTAGAGATACCCATGTCACTGGAGAAGAATCATCAAGTCATTCTGGCAATAACTCGAGGATAGTAAACAAATGATCAACTAGTCAAACACAACATCACAATGAAGAACAAGGCGAATCATCAAGATCTAACCTTCTCGGACAGTATATTTGGAATTGAGCTGATTATTGGTGATCCAGATGTTGGTGTCAAAACTAGAAGTGCTACTCAAAATCAATGTAACTATTCAGGGTTTCTATCTGAAATGGAACCTAAGAAAACCGAGGAAGCTCTTTCTGATCCTGATTGGGTAATTGCTATGCAAGATGAACTCAATCAATTCAAACAACAAGAAGTATGGAAGCTGGTACCCAGACCCAAAGACAGGAAAGTGGTTGACACAAGGTGGGTATTCAGAAACAAGCTAGATAAAGATGGTACAGTGACGAGAAATAAAGCAAGACTGGTAGCAAAAGGTTATTCACAAGCTGAAGGCATTAATTATGATGAAACCTACGCTCCAGTGGCAAGACTTGAGGCTATCAGAATATTCTTGGCATTCGCAGCATTCTCAAACTTTAAGGTTTATCAAATGGATGTCAAGAGTGCTTTTCTGAATGGTAAGCTAGATGAAGAGGTGTATGTAGAACAGCCCCCTGGCTTTGAAGATCCAGAATTCATGGACTATGTCTACTTTCTCTTCAAGGCTATTTATGGTCTTAAGCAAGCACCAAGGAAATGTTAATGCAGGGTAAGTTTGAAATGAGCATGATGGGTGAGCTGAAGTTCTTTCTTAGATTGCAAGTAAGTCAAAGAACAGATGGAATATTTATCTGTCAATCCAAGTATGTCAAAGAGCTTCTCAAGAAATATCAAATGAAGGACTCATCTTCAGCAAGAACACCATCATCTACAGCTGTGAAATTTGGAGCATGTGAAAATTCTACCAAGGTAGATGTCACAAGCTACAGAGGAAGTGTTGTAGATAGGAAAAGCACCTCTGGGAGTTGTCAATTCCTAGGTGGTAGGTTGGTTTTCTGGTACAGCAAGAAATAGCAAACAGTTTCCAACTCAACAGCTGAAGCTGAATACATAGCTGCTGGAAGCTGTTGTGCACAGATCTTGTGGATTAGGAATCAGCTAAGGGACTATGGCTTTGTACTTGACAAAATTCCTATCTTGTGTGACAATACAAGTGCCATAGCAATCTCCAACAATCCTGTGCAGCATACAAGGACCAAGCACATTGACATCAGGTATCATTTTATTCGAGAGCATGTCATGAATGGTACCGTGGAGTTACATTTTGTACTCACGGAAGAACAAACAGCAGATATTTTTACTAAGTCTCTTGATGAATCCACATTCACCAGAATTGTTGGTGAATTGGGTATGTTAAATAGTCCTAGTAATTAAACTAGTTAATATCTGAGGTTTGCTCTTTAATAATTTATAAGTGATTACTTTGTTATTAAAATCACTTGTATAATTATTTTATCAACTTATCTTCTTGCTTGTTAATTCTCAAATCATTGTCATTATCTTCTTAATATATTCCTACTTACTTCTTTTAGTTTTAGAATATTTTAATTTTCTCTAAAAATATTTTTCTCAAATTTTACAAAGCTGAAATTAGTGAGAAATCTATTTTTGTTGAAAATTACTTTTGAATATTTGTGTTGATTTAATAAGTCATATTTTCTCTTTAAATGACTTTCTATAAGAAAGTTATTTTATTAAGAAAATATATAGATTTATTAATTTACTACAAATATATATGTAAATAGTTAATAGTTTATTAATTGGTTTGTAGTGTTTGTCCTTTTGTTATTAATGTTTGATTTCATAAAAGGGACTACATATGATTGTTTTTATAATTTTTATTCGATTTTATAATTTTAGTGTAAATTATTTTGCTATTTTATAGCTTGTTTTAATAATTAAATTTGCTTCATTGTTAGAATTGCTTCATGTAAATAATCTGGTACATATTCTGTTAATACTTGATTTTTAGAATAGTTATATTGGTCCTCATCTCGAACTTCGAGATAAAGTTCGAGATAGATCTTATCTCGAAAATTTTGAAGAAAACTAGGCACTGGTAACTCGAACTCGAATCCTAAGTCGAACTTCGAGATAAAGTTCGAGATAGTCAGTTTCGAGATGTAGTTCGAGATAGTGAGTTTCGAGTTGAAGTTCGAGATAGTCACTAACTCGATAATCTAAGTCGAGTTTCGAGTTGAAGTTCGAGATAGTCACTGACTCACTAACTCGAAAATCTTCCCAGACTTAGAATTTTCAAAACTTCACTCTGAAAGCTCAAATCGATATCGGACCTAGTAATTATATTGTTGTAAATATTTTTGTAAATTATTTTCTTTTATTTCTAATATTCTGTAAATATTATTAATACAGTTATTTTTGAATAATAAAAAAATAAAAAATAATTAAAAAAAAATAATTAAAAAAAAAATCGTATTTTTCTTTTCTTTTTAGTTTTTATTTAATATTATTTTTATGTATATTATTTCTTATTTTTGTATATTATTTTTCATGTGTATATAAACAGTTTGTATAGTTTTTCATTTTAGTCACTATACTTTCAAAACTTACAAATAGGTCCCTGTACTTGGTTCTTTTGTACTTCTTCTGTTTAACACACACATATCATGCTGTTTTAACTTATAATCTTTGTTGTGTTGTTGTTATTAACAGAATTTCTTATATAGGACCATTGTTGGTATCAAAATGGTATATGTCAATTCAATTGTTTAGGAACTAACGTTTGATTTTCAGGTTCTAACAATTGGAAGACAAGACCTAACAAGTGTTAACAAGTGGTAACAGTTGGTATCTAATATACAGGATCCAAAACATGATAAAATAGTTTTGTTTGTATTGGTTTAAACATTAACATATATTAATTCGATTAATATCTATTAATTGGATTTTTGTCTTTGTTTTTGTTTAGTAAAACCGGCTCAAGATCTCTTTAACTTTCTAACTCAAAATTTCTTTCTACAGCTGTGATTGTTTACATTTTAAATCTTTTGAAATCACAACTGTATATCATTCTATCTCTAATGCTCATATTCTGTGATGTAGGTTCATCTAAATGGAGTTTTGTTTTCTCACATGATTAGTCATGAGGTTGTAAACCCAACAACTTTTATCCCAGACTACAGTCAAACTCAAACACATTCTATCTTACACCCTAAAAAGAAGTAACCTATCAGACTAAAGGTCACCAGGGAGTAACTGCACTGGATGCAGCAAATAAGGATGTGTGGGATATTCAGTTGGAGAGTCACTATCTTATACACTATTCAAAATATTTCATATGCACGAAGTGAGATTGCACACACTAAGGATGAATTGACGGAAACCTGTAATCCAACCATTTTACGGTTAGGATTATAAGTTAAAGGTTCTTTAATGAATCAAGAGTCTTCACAGACCTCGAGAGAAGGTATTGATCTCAATGCAAAATTCAACAAGATCATTATCTAACTCCCCAGAGGGAACATCTCTGGATCTTGCGGGTAACGGGTCCGACATAGGTGCGGATCGGCAACTTGTGAACTATGATTCAGATTTACCTGATGAGTTTAACATGGTAATGTCTTCACAGGCATCCGAAGGAAACTTGATCTCAATGCTAATTTATAGATCATTGTCTACCTTCTCAGAATTCAAATCTGAAAACCCTAAAAAGGGAAAACTAGCAACTTGTAGATTATGACTCAGATTCGTGTGACGAGTCTAACGAGGATTTGGGATTTGCGAACTCCCATTGCACCACCACTGACCTCTCTTGAAGGGGCTAGGGTGATTTTTCCTTACAGGTACACTAAAGGATGTTGGAGCTATGAGTGATATGAGTGATACACTAGTGAGCAAGAGTGTAAACACAGAGAGAAGAGTGAAACACTTGTGAGGTACACTAAACACTATCACACACTCACAGTGAGGAAGAAAATGAAACTTCCTTTCTAACAAAGCTCAAATAATTGGTACAACTACTTTGTCAACTAGTTGATTGGAGGATTCCTCAACTAAGGGGGAGAAATAAAGGTGTACAAGAAAAAGGAGAGTAGGTTAGAAAGGGGGAGCATTTACAGACTGTGCTTTGGAAGAGAAGCAAGTCAAGTTACTAAGGGGGAGCCTTAGATGGAAAAGTAAGGGGACTTTCAGTTGTTGTGTTGAAAGTGGAGATATAAGGAGGAGTACATCACAATACTATTATATTAGTCTTTCAATGTACTATGTATAAAGGCTAAGTGGAGGAGTAGTAGATTTCCCAGAAATTATAGAAATGGTATTGATTCACCATTGTCTACATAGTAGGAACAGTTGTTTTTCTTAAGTGAGAAAAGTTGTGTCAGTAAAGGGAAGTGATTGTAAATCAAGAACTGCTGATAATCACCAATGTAAGATGTGAAGGATTATCAAGCAGAGATATGAAGAATCAGAAATGAAGATGAGTTATCTATTGAAGATCAGTTCAGTGCTAGAGGAACAATCATCTATCATTTCATCAACTGAGGATTCTGGAATTGTTAAATTCAAACCAGAGAAATTTTTTAATGTACTATTTGCTAAGCTCCTAAATGCTTAATCTTTTTCTTGTTTAAGTGAGTTAGTTGAGTTATCCTTTAGGTATTTGCTTGTTATTGTCTAACAAACAAATAGGGGGAGATTGAAAGGCATATGATGTAGCCTATTTGTATTTCGAGGATACAACTCAACTTAAATAAGATTGTAATAGTAAATAGTATATAGACTGTCACAAGGAATCTCAGATTGTATTATCTATCAGAAGAAAAAGATCAAGGTCAATCTACAGACTTGAGGATTTACTACATTGAAAGAAGCTCAGTCATCTGATCAAGCCTCAGTGGAGTATTCGTTAAGAAGTGGATTCGTTTAAAGTGACAAAGATTTCAAGGTGACAGAGACAGTACAGAAGATTAAAGAGAGAGAGGAGAAAACAAAAGGAACCAGTTTTTAAAGTCAATATATGAAGAACAGTCATTGCGGTTAGTCATTCATGAACCAGACAGTACATCGAGTGTCAACATTAAACAATGGTTATTCATCATTAACTTCAGTGGTTCAAGCTATCAAGACTGGTATGTGGGAAAATCATTGTGCAAGCAACAGGAGTGCTAAATTCAGTAACCACAATGATTTTAATATCAAGTGAACTGGTTACGAGGAAAAAGAATTATCATAAAGAAATTCTAAGTGATATATTCTTAATGCTGAAACCCCGGTTGGAATTGATATATTTTTTGTTAAGCAAAAGGAGTCCGGTTTCAGACGCTCAGGTAACCGCATCTTAGAGCTTAAGGATTTATTTATATTAATAAATATTTTATTTATTTAGAAAATTATATTTATAAATATCTAATATTATTAGATATTTATTTTTATAATTTCTGAATTAAATTAATTATTTATTAATTAAAGATTATAAATTGTGCGGGTTAAAAAGAATTTATACGGAGCTGGCCATATGGAGCTGTCGACTTGTTTGTTTATAAAAGCAAAAGAATGACATTGAATATTAAACAAACAATTCAATTCAAATGAATTCAAGTGGTCGTTACAGTTGCTGTTGGCTAAGATACACGCTCCTGTTGTGCGCGTGTGTACCACGCGGCCGAACTGACCAGTATGTACCGTGTGTGTCCAGCACTCTCCACTTCCGCATCTGGACTTCATCTTAGCAGATGTGATCACTTGTTCAACAGAAATGATTCACCGAGTTTTTTATTGAAACAAGACAATCCCTAAATTGTCTTGGCGATTGTCTTGGTAAGCAAAACAGATTGTCTTGGCAGTACAAATCTGATTGTCTTGGAAGAGCAGATTGTCTTGGAGATTGTCTTTCATGTACAAATGCATATCAGAATTGGCAGGGACTTGAGAATTTTAAAGTGTTAAAATTTCTACTAAGGCAACAAGACACAACACACAAACGAACACAACATAATATCTTTCAACCAAGAACAAAGCTTTCTCTCTCATCAAGAACACACACAACAAGAGCTATTTTATTTTCTGTAAAATCAAGCTTGCTACCTTTGTAATATTTAATCCGGTGGAACTTGATTACTTGATACTCTTGTACTACTAGCGAGTTTTTACTCCTAGCACTTATCTTGATTTTTATTAACTAAATTAGAAAAGTTCATGTCGAATTTTCTAATTAGTTTTTATCAACTTGATAATTAATCTGTACTGAAATTGTAACACCCATCAAGTTAATATATTTTTATATTCAACTTGAAAATTGTTTCAATTTATTCCGCACAAATTTGTTCAAGTCAAATTTTATTTAAAGGACAAATTTCGATAAATTGGTAAAGATTGTATTCAACCCCCCTTCTACAATCTTATCGGACCTAACAAAAACATGTCCTTAAACCTGATGACATTATTAAGGAATACATATAGGGGTAGTTTAGTAATTGTGATCGAGTATAATTAGGCTCTATATAAAGAGCCACACAGTTTCTTTTTAATCACCAGTTCATTTCACAATGTAGCCAATTACTGAAAACTTGTCTGTACATATTTCTTTCAATCTATTTTCTTCTTCTTTATTCATCTCTATATAAGTATATAACTATATATGTAGCAATTATGTTTGTTATCATGGTATCAGAGCTCTGGTATTTGTGGAGGTCTCAAGTTCGAACCCCACCACCCCCAATATTCTCAATTTAATTTGGCACTAAGAAATTGCTCTAAAAATGGGCTCCTAGTGACCACTCTTACCCCATAGTGGGCTGTTACCCCATAGTGGGCTTGTGAGTGAGGGGGAATGTTAAATATATATGAGTATAAGATCCTTGAAAGGGCCTTCCCCAACAACTTAAGGTTTTGGGTGAAACGGTTTCTAACATGGTATCAGAGCCTACGATTCTTGAGGCCTAAAAATTAATACACGATTTCTAAACTATCATTTCTTGGAAAACATAAATGAGAACCCAGAATTAAAACCCCAAAGCGAAGAATCGTCTGGATGATTTCCAGGGAATGTTTACACACACACACCAACTCACCAAGTGAGAATGTGGAAATCTGTAGCAGCAATAGTTTCAAGAAAATGATATTTTTAGTGATGCCCACAATGTGTTTGATAAAATGACTGAAGAAGAAAAAGAGGGTTTTGATGAGAATGTGACTAGTGATGTTGTTGGTGAGGATGATAGTGGGTGTTGTGAGTGAAGAGGCTGTTTTTTTTTTAAAAAAAATGGAGCATGTGAAGAGGTTGTGCGGGTGTTTTAAGTGTGGAGAAGTTGGAAAAGTTTGTTGTTAGGGTGATTGAAACCCCACTTATTTCGGGTGAAAATTTAATTTGGTTTGTTAAACTGGTTTTGGAGAAAGAGAAGCTTGTCATGACCACTGTTGCGTGGGAAGCGCTTGTTCGGGTTATTGGTATTGAATGTAAGAGGAGTAGTGCATATGTTCTGTGGTATTTGTTCAAGGAGGTTGGTGAGGACTGAGGATGTGTTTTTCGCTTATTATGTTACTGGTCACTACTTTGGTCACGCCACTCTTGTTACTGAGGTAGTTGGGCATCTCATACTTGCTGGACATGTTCATGTGGTCACTGGTGCACCTGACTTCGTCTTTACGACTGAGATACAATCTCCTCGACTCATCCTGCGAAAGGTACTGCTAGATTGTGGAGATGTTCAAGCAGATGCTTTGACAATGGATTGTCTCGCATCCCTGGAGAAGTATGTGGCACCTCATGACTCTATTCTAAAAAATGGAAGTAGAGTGGCTGCACTCTATCAAGGCAGACTTAGTGGTTTCAGATGTCGTTCCAGTTGCCTGCCGTGCTGTAGCTGATGCTGCAGAGGATTATTCGCACTGCGAATTTCTTATCCGTCTTCCAAAATACTGTCCAATGCCTGCTTTCTATGATGTTATCTTCCCTTAGTTGTGAGAAGGCTGCACAAACCCCGAAAGGAGGTGAGGATGGAACTTGGAATTGCAGAAGATGTGAAGCTTGTTATCCTCAACTTTGGTGGACAACCAGCAAGTTGGAAGCTGAAGGAGGAAAGCTTGCCTTCTGGATGGCTTTGTCTGGTTTCGCTGGTGTACCAGCATTGTTGATTACATGCCGAATTAAATTGGTATTATAGGTCTGTGCATTATCAGGGGTTACGACTGTCTCCTTGGGTGTTCCTTTTGAAGGCCAGCCTATCTTCGTGTCCATCACTTTGATTGTTTTGAAGTTTAGAGCCATTAGAGAGAAGTAATAACATCAATCTGAGAATTAAACATATTTGTGTAAAGCAAACCAGTGTTTGGATCAATCACTTCAGAAGAAGACTCGAAAAAAGCATAGTCCAGGGAAACTTTGTTTTAGGAATCCTAAGGATACAAATTAATCATTAAAGGTGACTAGTTTTTAGCAAGAAATTCCAGCAGAGGCTTAAGAAAGGACGCATGACTACTGTTGAAAGCCCCTGCAGAAGGTGGGTATGATCGGGATAAAACACCAAGAGCATGGGTACTTGATACTACTGGATACTTTAATCCTCCTCTGGAGACTTGCCTCTCAGAGCTGTGAAAACATTTTTCATGGCTGGTACAACCATGGCAGATATGTTTTCTGAAAAGTCGAGAGTTCATTTCTGAAATATGCAGAATGAACGAGTTGCTCGAGCTAATTCAACAGTTTATCTTGCATAGTCAAGTTGGCTGATAATCAATCCAGAAAATGCATGGTGCGAGATTGGGTGAAACCTTGTTTACTCGTGGAGATTAGGCATGAAGCCTTGATTACTCCGGTCATGCCTGGAAGTTGGCTGATAATCAATCCAGAAAATGCATGGTACGAGATTGGGTGAAACCTTGTTTACTCGTGGAGATTAGGCATGAAGCCTTGATTACTCCGGTCATGCCTGGAAGTTGTGCTTCGATACTTTTGCTCTACCAGATTCTGTTGAGGCGAAGTGCCTTGAGTTAACAGATCAAGTTATGGTTAAAGGAGTAAAGGGAAATCGATGGAGATTTTAAAATCATGGAAGTAACATGTCCCATGATATTGAGCTCTGTGAGCAGTAGTCCACTAATGGCAGTAGCACACTCCAACTGTCAGGACTTGAAGTTGTGCCTCAAACCTTCTTTTTAAATTCCGCCAAATTATGTTGAGGTAGGCCATGAGCCCTTGAAAAATCGTTTGGAGACAGAAATTACTGGGGACAAAGAAGAAAGGAAATTGATGGAGTTATAAAACATGGATGTAAATTGCCATGATGTTGATGAAGGTACATGTTCAGATGAGAGTTGTGGAGAGGTAGACCAGGCAGATTGGACCGACGAGGAAAGGTCTGTTTTCATTCAGGCTGTGTCATCCTATGGCAAGGATTTTGTAATGATTTCCCAGTGTGTAAGGACGAAGTCCAGTAATCAGTGCAAAGTCTTCTTCAGTAAGGCTTGGAAGTGCCTTGGGCTGGATATGATGCATCCTGGTTCTTGCAGTGGGGGAGCATCATTAAGTGACAACTATGATGGAGGCGGTGGAGCTGACACGGGGGATGCTTCTCTTGTGGAGAATGGCTCAGGTGTTAAATCAGGCTGCAAGACTGATGATGATCTGTCCTTGTCTAGTTTAAAAGCAGTTCAGACTGAAACATCTCCTGTAGGCACCATAAATATTCATCCTGAAGTTGTCAAGTCAAAGAAAATAAACAATACAGGAGAAATAGATGTTATAGTTGACGAGCCATAAGACGTTGTCTCTGCTGGAAGTTATAAAAAAAAAAGAAGAAAAAGAGAAAAAAAAAACGGTTGCCTAGTTCTTGATGGTGACAACAATTCTGATGGTAGTGAGTTTCTGGCAATGAAGATTCTTAAAAATGGATTTGGGACTCATACAAAAACTAGACCAAATGAAGCTGCAGAAAGTGGTAGTCGGGAGAAACCATAAGTTGTTCAGGAGGTTAGTGACATTGTGAAACCTTCTTGTATGAAAGGAGAGAGTGGTGTTAATGTTGATAGTTCTCGAGCAGGAGAAGCGGGAACTGGGTTTTCATTACTTAGAAATAGCTTTAGTGGGAAAGGTCTTGAAGTTATTCCCCTATCTGATGGAATTGTTACCGTGCCAGCAACTGGCACTCTGCCTGGGCATGATCACATCAATCCAGTCAATTTGGAAAATTCAAGAAGACCTAGGCCGCGTCAGGACATTGGTTCTCACTAGCATCAGTTTCTATTTTCAAGCTAAGAGTTTCACTTCGTTCTCACTCATTAGCTTGAGGGGGAGTATTAAGGAATACATATAAGGGTAGTTTAGTAATTGTGATCGAGTATAATTAGGCTCTATATAAAAAGCAGTGTTCTAAAAATCGGCCTAGGCGGCCGATTAATCGCCGCCTAGGCGCTAGGCGGCCTCTAAACGTCTAAAATCGGTAAAAATCGGTCATTAGGCGTTTTTTTCATTAGGCGGCGCCTAGGCGGTCTAGGCGGGATTAGGCGGCGCCTAGGCGGTCTAGGCGGCGCCTAGGCGGCGGTCTAGGCGGCGCCTAGGCAGCGCCTAGACGGTATTTTTTTCATTTTTTTTTCAATTTTTAAATTTAATTCTTTTCTCTTTTAAAAACTTTTTGTTTGATATAATAATTGACTAAAATTCCCTCATTTTAACTAATGGTAATGGTCAAATTTAACGGAAAATCAATAAAGGGGTGAAAATTGCGAGGGTACTCAAAATTATGGGATGTAAAGTGCATAAACTAAAACAAACGAACCTTAAGTGCAATTATGTTAAATCAAAGGGATGCAAAATTATTTATTAACATGAAAATTATTATTTTTTAATATAAAAAATAATATTAAAATACATCCGATTAATTTTCCGATTAATCTCCGATTAATCGCCGCCTAGCCGATTAATCGCTAGAAGGTAGGTTCATCGCCTAGACCCGCCTAGCGCTTTCTGGAACACCGATAAAAAGAGCCACACAGTTTTTTTTTAGTCACCAGTTCATTTCACAATGTAGCCAATTACTGAAAACTTGTCTGTACATATTTCTTTCAATCTATTTTCTTCTTCTTTATTTATCTCTATATAAGTATATAACTATATATGTAGCAATTATGTTTGTTATCATGTATTGATCGATGCATGCATCTATTTTTTATAAGCTATACAAGGGAGCAACCTAGACCAAAGCTCGGGTTAATCTCTGAAAGTCAATTTTTTTTGTTTCCAACCTTAACAGATTGTAAAAAAATTCAAAGAAACTTTTTATTCTTATAGATTATTTTATTCGAAATAAAATTTAGCCCGGGTTTCATATGTATAATCCTAGTTGGCCACTGCACATACATATATATCGTCGTTAGTGTCTTATTTTTTGAATCTATGAATATTAGGTAAATTTTCTCTCTTATAGTTATCAGCAACTAATTAAAGTACCCTATATTTCTCTGGATGTACAAAAAGCCACAACCTTAGGGAAAAAGGAGATATTTCATAATTAATTACAAAATGTGGAGCCTGAGTTATGGTTATAACGAAGACACTCAGCCTCCTGCTAATCCACTGTCCAAAAAAGCACCCACTCTTAACATTAGGGGTGTTCATGGATTCACCAAACCGATCAAACCGACCCAACCTGACCCTTTTTTCGGCCGTTCAAACCGATAAAAAAAAACCCGATACTTGATTGAGTTAGAAAATTTTCAAACCGATTTAAATGGGTTGGGTATGGGTTTTATATTTCTTCGGCCAACCCAACCCGATCTAATATATAATTTTTATTTTATAATTTAATATAATTTTATTTATAAATGTATGATTACATATGGCATGTATGCATATGATTTACGATGTAATTTACATTACTAAAATTATAACAATAATTAAATTAAATATTAACAATAAAATTCTAGGATACACATAATTTAATTTTACTTAAGTTCTCAAAATGAGCTTTACTTTGTGTACTCTAATTTTTTTTATAAAATTATTTAACCCATTCAAACCAAACCAACCCAACCCAAACCGATATATAATGGGTAGGGTTGGGTTATAAAATTATTTTTTACGGGTTGGGTTAAAAATTGTGAAACCGATTTAATTGGGTTGGGTTGCAAAAACGTCATCAACCCGGCCAACCCGACCCGCGAACACCCCTACTTAACACTATGCTTTCTTCTCCAACACCAACTCCTGCATATTGTGGTTACCTTCTCAACAGAGATTTTTTGGCAGCAGTAAACCACCATTCGAGTTAGTTAATTTTGTTCCCTAATTTGTCATGGCTAGTGATTTTAATTATTACTCCCTCCGTCCCATATTGTTTTTCTTGTTTCATATGTCGGGACTGTTCATGACATAAGACAAATTACTAATTTACGTCTAATCTATAAGATCAAATATAGTCATGAGTGATCTTGTTAGATTCGTATTTATGAATACTTTAATACAGTGAAGTTTTTATATTTAATTCTAATACGAAATTCAAGATATTAACGATCAAAAGTGTGCGTTGGCAAACGTGTCCAGTCAAAATAGGAAAAACATTAAGGGACGGAGGGAGTAGATGATAACCGGTACGGTCGAGAAAATTAATTTAAATTAATAATATAAATCAATAAAAATATAACAACTCAAAAAATTATGTTTTTTTATACAATTCAATAGATTATAATAAAGAAACAATTATATTTATAGCAAAATTTTAACAATTCTGGAAGATTAAAATTTTGGGGTAAAATAAAATATGGAGACTGAAATATCATTAGAACGGGTTTTTTGCTTATTAATAAAATTTATTATTAATTTAAGATTATTTTAAGAAAATCAAGAAAATATGATATATATGGCACTCCTAGATTATTTTGTAACTTAATACGCTTATAATAAAAGAATTACAATTGTTTTAAGATTATAACAATTTTACTATTTTATTAATGATAACTTGGAATCTTAGAAGAAATAGGAATAAAGGACTGAAAATAACTACAATTGTTCTAGGATTACAACAATTTTAGTATTTTATTAAAGATTTTATAGAATTCTAAAAGAAATAATAATAAAGGCGTGAAATCAAATTTGGTACTGTAATACAATTTAAAAGATGATTTCGCTTATTAATATGAGAAAAAGCTAATGTGAAAAAGTCTTTGAATTATTTTATAATGTTGAGTTAATTTAATGAAGTGCACTTATAAATTTATTGTGTGCGGTACCTCTTGCTAATTAAAATAATTGCAAAAAAAGAATTATAGTTATAATAGGTTTTTTTATTTTTATTTTTAATTAAAAATAACATAGAATATATTCTAATAGAAATAGGAGTTTAGGGGTGAAACCAAAATATGGTGCGAACCAATAATTACAAAAAGAGAATTATAGTTGTAATATATTTTTTAACTTTAATTAAAAAACAATATAGAATTTTAGTAGAAAAAATAGGTTAGGAGTGAAACCAAAATATTGTGTGAACCAATAATTACAAAAAGATAATTATAGAATTATAATAAGTTTTATATGTTTTAATTAAAAAAATAATATAAAAGTCTAGTAGAAATAGGAGATTAGGAGTGAAACCAAAAATGGGTGAAACTGGTGAACCAAAAAAGTGATATTATTAAGAAAAATGCTAGAGGTACCAAATTGGTACAAAAAATTGTTACCAAATGAATGTGATTGGTTATAATTAAAATGGGCCCGCCAGGGCCATCCAATTAAAACATTACAATTTGCCAAATCACTCATTCCATGTCATTTGGGGACTTTTTTGGGGACTAAATTTGGGGTCCTAGCACTACTCTATTATTAATAAGGGTTTCGCTTATTAATAAAGGTTATACATATTACAACTGCATGTAATTCTGTGCATGTATTTGTACAGTTATTACGAGTGAAAAGAACAGAAGAGAAGTTAGTATTAACATAGAAGAAATGAGCATAGGAACTGCAAGGTGGACACCAACTCCCGAGCAATTATATGCTCTAGAGCAAATCTATCAATCCGGAACAAGAACTCCCTCAGCTACTCATATCCAACAAATTGCTGCAAGGCTTCGCCGGTTCGGGAAGATTGAAGGGAAGAATGTGTTCTACTGGTTTCAGAATCACAAAGCTAGAGAAAGGCAAAAACGTCGTCGACAACAATCCCCTAATAATCATCTCCAAATCAAAGGGCAAAGCTCAGGTATCAGATTTTGGGCAGTAACTAGATATATTAATTGTTTGAATATATTGCTAGTGCAATTTTTTTATATGTATTATTCTATTTTACATGTATAAAACCTTAAGATGTTGGGAAGGCTCTTTCAATGATCTTATACTCATATATATTTAACATTCCCCCTCACTTGCAAGCCCACTATGGGGTGAGAGTGGTCACTAGGAGCCCATTTTTGGAGAAATTCCTTAGTGCCAAATTAAATTGAGAATATTGGGGGTGGTGGGGTTCGAACTTGAGACCTCCACAAACACCAGAGCTCTGATACCATGATAACAAACATAATTGCTACATATATAGTTATATACTTATATAGAGATGAATAAAGAAGAAGAAAATAGATTGAAAGAAATATGTACAGACAAGTTTTCAGTAATTGGCTACATTGTAAAATGAACTGGTGACTAAAAAGAAACTGTGTGGCTCTTTATATAGAGCCTAATTATACTCGATCACAATTACTAAACTACCCCTATATGTATTCCTTAATAATACATGCCTGCATGGTAGAAGACTAGTAGGACGTACGCTTTAGCCTAGCAATTTGTAATATATAAAAAATAAATCCTTCAAGTTTAAAAATGTATATACAATCGATGTGTTTAGTCTAGCTACCGAGATTCTACATCCCAAGCCCAAGGCAGAAGTACTACAACCAACTTTGCAGAGATGGAGACCCAACAGTTAGCAAAGCAGATCGCGAGAAAGAGCTGCTGAGATGAATGGAGGCAAAGAAGGAGCAACTTTATATTTAGATATAGGTCAACTATGTACCTATGTCTGTAGCTAGGGATGAGGCTAAGCTCTATATGTACATTCTTAGAATTTAAGTTGAAAGTGAAAGATTGAAGTAGCAATTAATTAAAGACAAAACGAAAAAAAAAAAAGAAAAAAAAAGAGGCTTGAGATTCCAAGGAGATTTTGGAAAGCGGGGGGTAAAAGCGACTTGACAATGATGAGATTACTTCCATGACTGTTGTAAGTTGCATTTTACATGTTCTACCCACCTTCTTGCATGCTGTGTTTCTATTTATTTCTCATCTTTTAACACAAAAGTTTCACTCTTTTTCATGCAATGTACTATTGTTTAGGCCTTCTTGTCTCGAGCTTTTCACTGTTTTTTGTCAATCCAAACTGCCCTACCTCGATCTTCCATTGACAAAGATGCGTGCATCAGTAGTACGTAGAGTAAATCCAAGCAAAACAAAGTTCACATTCTGCAGTGTTGACACTGGAATTGTGTTGTAATTGACTTTGAGTTACTCAGTTATTTGATTCCTTGAGTGTATGATTAGTTTAACTTAAACACAATTTATTAGTACTTTGCTTGTTATTCAGAGGGAGATCGAGTAGCTCTTAGCCCATGACCTAGAATAACCGTTTAGTATTCATTTTAGGATTCTGGTTTCATGATATTTTCAGCATACTTTACCGTTTTCACTCTTTGTAAAAAGAGAAATAATTATACTTTACCATTTTTGCTATTTGTAGAAAAAGAAGCACTTACTTTTTTGTCGCACAAAGTATTAAAAGATTGGTCAATTTGACCATTACTCTAATGTATAATTGAGTTATGAGTATCCAATCTACTAAACATACTCTTGTTAACCCCCTGCACAGTTGAACAGCTGCTATAAATCCTGTTCCAGAATTCACCTGTCCATATGTAATAGCTCCCCTCCCCTAGGACAAACGCAATCAATTGTCAGGCTCGATTACATTTCTAGTATAGTATATAATTGAGTTTTCGTTTATGTTACATTTCGTTCGGCGTTTTCATTTCTGGTATAGCTGAGAAAATCTAATAGAAAACTCCAGTTCTAGTGGCGTTTTCTGTTGAATTTCATGTCAACAGAAAACGCCACTAGAAGTGGCGGTTTCTATTAGATTTATCTCTTTTCACTTTTTCCAGCACTTAGCATAATTTTGTACCCACAAAATGAACTTTGTTGTAGTCATTTTATATGGATTAGAAAATATATTTTTGAATAAAATTTATTCATTTTTTTTTTGCTTAATTCGTATTAAAGAATTGACATTTGACTTTGGTATAATACGAAAATCTCGAAAAATTATTATGTCTAACCATCTTATTTTTTGTTCCGAACATGCCAACTCAATATCAAATTGTTAAAAATTCCTTCGAGTAGCCATGTTTAGGGGAATAAAAAAACATTTGTACATGTTTGTTTTTCATTGTTTCTGTTCCGTATTCAAGTATTGACATTTTACTTTGGTATAATATGAAAATATCCAAAAATTATTATGTCTAACTATCTTATTTTTTGGTCCGAATATGGTAATTTCACATCCGATTCCTAACAATTCCTAACAATTCCACATCCGAATATGACATTTTGTACATGTTTTTCTTACGTTTTTTTTTAATCCGTATTAAAGTATTGACGTTCCACTTTGGTGTAAGCCCAAAAAAAATAATATAACATATGCGTAACTATATTTTTTTAAGGACCGAAAATGACACAAATTTTCAAATTTTGACAGAAATTTTTTATTCAAATGAAGCAAACAAAGTACAAGAGTTGAAGCACACTAAAATTAAAATGCAAACATAGAATTTTAAAGGCAAGATAAAATAACCAACAAGTTCTTAAATTTGAATTAGGCCAACTGCCTAATTCTCGTAGCTACATTCCTCAATTTCTTGGAGGAAATTGACGTTCCCTTGCCTCATAGTCTTCAACATATTTTGCCATTTCCGTCTCCTCAGCGTCCAACAAATTCTCGTATTTTTTGTGCATCCGATTAGCCAGCTGTTCCACTTGAATGTACCATTCCTCATCAGAAATCTGCTTCCATTTCAAATCTGCATCTAGCTTTTTACAACCATCACAAAACTCAGTCGCAAAATAATCATTATAGAAGTTGAAGTTAAACATCTCGTCCTTAGTTTTGATCCATTCTTTTCCCTTTTTCTCCTCCATGCTCTTAAAAATTTTCATCTTTTTGATGAACAAAACTCAGTCACAAAATCATCTTTTTGATGAACAAGATACGAAACAAAAAAATGAATAAATTCTATTTACAAATATATTTTCTAAGCCATATAAAATGACTACTACAAAGTTCATTTTGTGGGTACAAAATTATGTTAAGTACTGGAAAAAGTGAAAAGAAATAAATTTAATAGAAATCGCCAATTCTAGTGGCGTTTTCTGTTGAAATAAAATTCAACAGAAAACGTCACTACAAGTGGAGTTTTGTATTAGATTTCCTCAGCTATATCAGAAGTGAAAAGTCTGAACAAAATGTACCATATTTGAAAGTTAAATTCAGTACTGTACCAAAAATGTAATCGAGCCCAATTGTCAAGACACTGCAATGCTATACTGATAAGGACCCAACAACCTCGGGTGTCACGTCTAAAGCAAGACATTGTTGATTTTGGGGGTGTTTGTCAAAATTTATTTTCTAAAATAAGTCAATTTATTTTAAGTTAAAAGTTAAGATTCTTAACTTTCTAACTTATTTTTTAATTCATTAAATCTCAAACATACATTAAATACTTGTATAAAAAAATATTATCAAAATATAAAATTTTTACCCGAAAATAAGTTCATAAATTCTTATTATAAACTCAGCCAAACAGGCAAAATATAAGTTCATTTGAAAATGGTCATAAGTTCTTAATTTTTTTCATTCCTAGGCCCTGTTTAGGAAATCTTATTTTTCATAAATAAGTTACTTATTCTGGAAAAAGTACGTAAATATGTACTTTTTCCTGAAATAAGTAACTTATTTTTGAAAGATAACGAATATTAAACTTTCAAACAAACTTTTTTCTAAAAAAAGTATTTAAATGCGAATTTTTTTTTGAAATAAGTAACTTAAAAATTGGATTTAAGATTTGGCAAATGGGGTCCTAATAAAAGTTTTATTCTTGCTAACAAATCATGGAACGAGTATATATTTCCATTGAAAAACGGAATACAATATGCTGAACAACCACGAGACCTATGTTTAATTAACTTGCGACGAAGTACTAGTACGTAACAAAATGAATACTTGTAGCGTAATAATTACAATAAAATAGAAGTAATCGCAGGTGTGTGATGTGGAGGATTCATGGGGTTTGTGGAAGAAAGCCATCAGCTAGGAAAAGCGCATATCCTAAAAGCCATAACAGAGTGCATGACACCTATATGCACACTGATAGGATACCCTTTACAAACTGCTATCCGGGCCTACGACAGTTACTGAATCCGGAGATATGTCACCGTTATCTGGTCAGGATCCGTGAGGTTACTCCAGTACGAGGTAATAGAGCACGTGGCATCTCAAGGCTCCTGTCACCATCAAAGGGTCCCAACTAAAAACGACAGCTAATGGATTACCAATAATTGGCATAATACAAGAATGAGGAGGACACACTCTAAAAGGTGCCTGACACACTTTCCCACAATTATTCTCCTGGACAGGTGTCGTGCATCTGTGCGTCCCAGGTGTCCTACCTACCTAGGATTGAACGCTCATGATTAAAGGTACCAACCCCTAAACCCTAATCCTGGGCCTATAAACAGACCCAGAAAAGAAGGTTTAGGGGTTACATTCTCTTTTTTACACACTCATATACACATACCCTCCATAATTAGATACTCTAGTCCTTATCTTTTACTCTCCAAAGCCGTCACTTATTCTCACGCCGGAGGCGCCGCGGGGCTCGAACCCCCCTCCGGTGTTGTTTTGCAGACACCCAACCACCAGCTTCACCTCTAACCAGGCGTGGGGAAGACGGAGGAGGCACTAGATCGGATCTTGGAGTTATCATTGGCGCTAGAAGGAGGGGCCTCTGTCCTTTGGTCTCGGTGCTACAGGACTCGACGACATCAACAAGCTCTTTAAAAAAAAAAAAAAAGAGTCCGAGATCAAGCTGTAATATCTACAAAACCACTGTGAAACCTTTTGTAAAAATGTCTGCTATATGTGCGCATATTTGAAGTTATTTAGCTCTCCGCACCCAGATCTGTGATAAAGTTGCAATTTTTAGCTTTTGAACTTAGCTGAAATTTAGATCTGAATAGCTGGTTAAATTCTCGTATCTACCACCTTGTGATTTTATTTGAATATCGAGCCCGTACTCAAGCTATCTTATACAGAGCCCAGTTTATATTTGTTATAATTGTTGCTTTGTGAATCATCTTGCTTTGAAATTTCGAATCATGGTAAGGGGAAGCAAATCTACGCAAAGACCCAACACTCGGGCACGGGATCATGATACAACCCCAGACCCGACCTTAGTTCCGGCTGAGGTACCTCCAGTCGTACAGAGAGCAGAGATCGGACCGGGCGATGCCCGAATTGACATTGAGGTCAATCAATACAAATACACGGATGTGCCTCTAGCTGGAATGCACCTCCAAAATCTAACCCGGGAGGAGTTGGCGGAAGCAATCCGGGCATTTCGAACAATCCGGGCACCGCCACCTCCCGAACCAGAGCAGGCAGAAAACTCTCAGGGCTCCCAGCACTCCCATCGGTCCAGGATGTCTGTCTTTGACCGGATTGGGAACAAAGGCAAAGAGAAACAAGCAGCCAATAAAGCTCAGATCAAAAACCAGGAAGCTGAGAAACTCAAAAAGCTGGTCGAACTAAAGGAACAAATCAGACAGGAGGAAGAAGCAAAACTTGAACTCAAAATACAGAAAAGGATACAGGAAGAAGAGGACCGGGTCTTCAGGAGGTCCGGATCTAAAAGAATTCTGAGAGAAGTCAGTCCGGAGGTAATCTCAGACGAAGACGAGCCCGAAGACAATTTGATGCAAATGATTAATGAGCTACAGAAGAAAGTGAGGCAGGACTCCGGACTTGAAATAGAGGGGACTTTGACTCCATTTAGCCGATCTCTAGAAGCTATCCCCAGACAAAAGAACCTGAAGCATTACAACTTCGATTCCTTCGACGGGCTGGGGGACCCGGAAGAGCATGTTAATTACTTTGAACAGATTGCTCTCATCTACTACTACAACGACATAACCAAATGCAGGTTCTTCGCGTCAACCTTAAAAGGAGGGGCTCAGAAGTGGTTCAGCCGAATCCCTTCCCGAAGCATTCACTCATGGAAAGAATTCCGTGAGTCCTTTCTAAAGAGGTTCAGAGCAAACCGGACTCATGAGTTACACATGTGCCATCTGGAGACTATCCGTCAAAATGATAATGAATCACTCGCAGATTATATGAAACGATTCCAAGAAGCGATAAACAAAGTCTCGCGCTTGGATGAGTGTGAAGCTCTTAGCATCTTCCGGAGGAATCTGGACCCAGACCAAAATGAAAGATACGTCTATGAGTTGATTAACAAGGAACCTGAAAGTCTGGCTGCAGCATACTCCATGGCTGCACGATTTATCAAAGAAAGTGATGTTCTACAGGCAATGAGAATGACCCGCCAAGGGAACTCTTCACACCAAACTACCAACGATGACCGCTCTCGGGGCGGTTATCAACCTGACAAGAGATTCAAGCTTAACAGACAAACCAATTATATCCAAAATTTGCAACCATCGGTCTTCGAAAGGATCTCAGAACCCGCTATGGTAATTGTTAGTCCGGACTCCAAGCCCACTAAGCCACCCAAATCTGAACCAAATCCAGAGCCTGAGTGGACTCCACCCAGCCGAACACGGGCTGATATTCTGAAGGAAGTCCGAGACAAACCATACTTTTATCCGCCAAAGCCCATGATCACGGCCCCGGAGAAGCATCCGGCACACAAGCAATGCGATTATCACGGGACTCATGGTCATACCACCGAAAACTACTTGTCTTTTAAGTACTTTATCGAAGATCAAATCAAAAGAGGGAACATAGGTCAGTACATAGCTCGGAAAAACACGGAAAAGGAAACGGGAAAGAAACATGTGGTCAACGTGGTAATGGGGGGGTGTCCAACTCACCTCCCCCAAGTCCGGACTCAGACGGAGAGGTAATGATGGTCTAGTCCTTTCCCGAACAAGTGATCACTTTCAGCAATACCGACTTTGAAGGAATTGATCCCAACCATAATGAAGCTTTGGTGGTTAGCCTAGATGTGGCTGAAAACAAAGTCAAAAGAATCCTGATTGATAATGGATCCTCGGCCAACATTATCTTCAAGCATACATTTTATAGAATGCAGCTGGACAGCGTAAGAATGAATGAATGTAGAGAAGACCCTCTCTTCGGATTCGGAAACAACCTGGTGCCGATTCAAGGGACACTATACTTGCCCGTTCAGTTTAGAACCTTCCCGAAGCAAGTCACTCATATGGTAAAGTTCTACGTCATCAATACCCCATCTTCCTACAACATGATCCTTGGTCGTCCAGCGCTAACAAAACTCCGTGCAATAACCTCTACCCCTCATCTAAAATTTAAATTTCCCACTCCCTCAGGAGTTGGGGAGGTCAAAGGGGACTCCGAAACCGCTAGTCGTTGTTACGGCCAGGCACTGGTCATGGCTGAAACTGACCCGGAGAACAAACGAAAAGCGTCCTTGTACCACAAGAACTTAAGCAGAAAGAAGCACAGAGCTTACTTCAAAAAGGAAGCCAGACATGAAGTCCAAAACATCGAAAGTATAGAAGCCCAGACAAAGGAAGAGCTGAATGCCAAAGCCAGAGATTATCTAGAAACAAACACCCAGGCCCGAGTTCAGCAATTTATTGCAAAGAAGGATTTGGGTAAAGTCGAATCGGTAGTCGAAATCGAGATGGTCGAATTGGAAGAAGGCAATCCGGATCGAAAGATAAAGATAGGATCCGGGCTGGACCCAACATTTAGGAAAAACCTGGTGCAACTCCTCAGGGTTTATGCGGATGTCTTTGCCTGGAGTCCGGAGGAAATGCCTGGACTCGATGAATCGGTGGCCATGCACAGCCTGGATGTCAATCCTAACCGGAAGCCAGTAAAACAGAAGAGGTTGAAAAGCTCCTTAAGGCAGGAATAATTTATGAGATAAAGTATCCGGACTGGCTGGCCAACGTAGTCTTGGTTAAGAAACCCAACGGCAAATGGAGAATGTGTGTCGACTATACAGATTTGAATGCCGCCTACCCCAAAGATCTATACCCTCTTCCCAGCATAGATCAACTCATCGACGCTATTGCGGGGCATGTGATGTTTAGCTTCATGGACGCATTCTCCGGATACAACCAAATCAAGATGAATCCGGCCGACATAGCCAAAACCGCTTTCATAACTCACAGAGCTGTTTACGCATACAAGTATATGCCGTTCGGATTAATGAATGCCGGGTCATCCTACCAAAGGGCAATGGTGGAGATTTTCAAAGATCAGCTGGGCCAGAACTTGGAGTCTTATGTGGATGATATGATAGCTAAGTCGAAAACGGTGGAGGAACATGTTCCGGACTTACAGGAGTGTTTTGAAAATTTGAGGAAGCATGAGATGAAATTGAATCCGGAGAAGTGCACCTTCGGAGTAGTAGCTGGAAAATTTTTGGGATTCATGATCAGTCAAAGGGGAATCGAAGCCAATCCGAAAAAGATTAAGGCTATAATGTAGATGGAGCCGCCCCGGACTCAGAAAGAAATCCAGAAGCTGGCGGGCTCTTTAGCGGCTCTGAGGCGATTCATCCCAAAGCTGGCCGAACGATGCTTGCCCTTCTTTGAGCTGCTTAAAGGGGTGAGAAACAAAAGAGAAATTAACTGGAATCCGGACTGCCAGAAAGCCTTCGACTCTAAAAAGCAATTCCTGTCATCACCACCAATTCTATCTAAAGCTGAGTCAGGGGAAGCATTGTTTCTTTACTTAGCTGCAGGACCACAGGCCGTAGGGGCAGCCCTGATCAGGGAACACGAAGGACAACAGAAACCGGTATATTATGTCAGTCAAGTACTGAAAGATGCAGAGACCAGGTACCCGAACTTGGAAAAATTTGCTTTTGCTCTGGTAACAGCCTCAAGAAAGCTAAGGCATTATTTCCAAGGAAGAGAAATCAAAGTCGTAACTGACCAGCCTCTGAGAAGGATAATTCATAAGCCAGATGTGTCCGGCAGACTTGTAAATTGGGCTATCGAGTTAAGCCAGTTCCAACTCACGTTCGTACCGCGAACGGCAATCAAAGCTCAAGTGTTAGCTGATTTCATTGTGGAATGTTCTTTCCCTGAACTCCGAACTAGTTCCGTGATTGTGGATCCAGGAAAAGAAGAAAACGATTCAGACCCGGAGGCTTGGTCTTTGTATGTTGGCGGATCCTCAACAAGCGAGAGATCCGGGGCAGGGTTAGTTCTGAAAAGTCCTCATGCATTTCAGATATAGCAAGCCATAGCCTTCAAATTTTTAGCAACAAATAACCCGTCAGAATACGAGGCACTCTTGGCCGGACTCCGTTTGGCCAGATCCTTGAAAGTACAGAGCCTGAATGTTTATAGTGACTCCCAGATTGTGGTGAAGCAGACCAAGGGAGAATATATTGCCAAGGATCCAAGACTAGCTCAGTACCAGGCCCTAGTCAAAAGTTACCTCACTGTGATCCCAAAGTTTGAAATGATCCAAATAAATAGAGAAGAAAATACAGAGGCCGGTGCATTGTCAAAGCTAGTGCAGAACGAGGCCGAATTGGACAGCTCGGTTTACTTTGAGGAGATTGAGAAACCCACCATTGAAAATTTCGAAGTGATGGAAATAGATGATCAACCTAATTGGATGACCCCTCTGATTTCGTATTTGGATAAAGGAGAATTGCCCGATGACAAGAATAAGGCTCAGAGACTCATGGCCAAAGCTGCTAAGTTTTTCCTAGAGGAAGGACAGCTCTATCGCAGAACGTTCTCCAGTCCGGTCCTGAAATGTATTGGTCCAGCCGAAGCAGAATACTGTCTACAAGAGGTTCATGAAGGGATTTGTGGGAATCATTTATCTGCAAAGGCCCTGGCTTACAAAATAATAAGGCAAGGCTATTACTGGCCAACGATTCACAATGATGCGGTGGAGTTTGTCAAAAAATGCAAGAATTGTCAGTTGTTTAGCAATGTGCAAAGACAAAGTCCGGTTATGCCTTCATCAGTCTTGTCTCCGGTGCCTTTTGCTATCTGGGGTATCGACATTGTTGGTCCATTTCCTCGGGCTAAGGGAGATCTCAGGTATTTACTGGTAGCCATCGATTACATGACTAAGTGGGCAGAAGCCAAAGCCATGAGAACTATAAATCTGCAAGACTGCATCCGGTTTATGGATAACATACTGATGAGGTTTGGGCTTCCTCAAGTTTTGGTCTCAGATAATGGACCCCAATTTGTCGATTCAGATTTTGAGAACTACCTAAAGGAAAGAGGCATCAAGCATAAGAAGTCATCGGTGGCATATCCCCAAGGTAATGGGCAAGTGGAAGTAACAAACCGAATTTTGCTAAGGGGGATAGAAAAGAGACTTCAAGAGTGCAAAAACAAGTGGCCCGAAGAACTTCCTAATGTCCTCTGGGCATACAGGACTAGTCCCCGAATAAGTATTGGTGAAACACCCTTCAAGCTGGCTTATGGGACCGAAGCGATGCTCCCGATAGAAGTAGGTTCCCCCTCTCACAGGGCTATTAACTTTGAAGAAATCGCAAATGAGGAAGGACTCCAAATCAATCTAGATCTGGTTGACGAGGTTAGGGACGAAGCAGTTGCGAGGATGGAAAAATATAAGGAGAAAACAAGAGAGTACTTTGGGAAAAAGGCAAGAGTAAAAAATTTTCAAGTCGGAGATCTAGTTTTGTGAGATACCGAGGCTTCGGACCCAACCAACACCGGAAAGCTCAAGCCAAAATGGGAGGGTCCGTATAAAGTCAAAGAAGTGCTTCGCCCTGGAACATACAAGCTGGTCAATATGGATGAGTCCGAGGTCCCCAACACGTGGCATGGTCTCCGGCTAAGGAAATTCTACCAGTAAAAAGAAGGTCAGGGCCCGAGTAATCAATCAAGGAGCTACCTCTAAGCCCAGAAAAGTCTTCAACAGATAGATTAGCCCCTGTAATGAAGCAAAAATAAGTTATTTGTAGTAGGAATGTTATGATTAATGAAAATAGGCCTTGCCTTGTGCTATTTATATATCGTTGTAAATTTATTGTAGCACTCACAAACACAAGTCCCTGGTCCGGAGCCATAGGCAAAATTGGAACCAGGGCAAAAGCAGTATGCAACAACCACTCTAGTCCGGATTTGTTCCTATGAAACAACCCGGACTGGGGGCGAAAACGAAAATTTCTCTAAGTAATCCAAAGCTACAAAGCTTTGGACTTAGCTAAAAAACAACCACTCTAGTCCGGATTTGTTTCTATGAAACAACCCGGGCTGGGGGCGAAAACGAAAATTTCTCTAAATAACCTAAAGCTATAAAGATTTGGACTTAGCTAAAAAACAACCACTTTAGTCCGGATTTGTTCCTACGAAACAACCCGGGCTGGGGGCGAAAACGAAAATTTCTCTAAGTAACCCAAAGCTATAAAGCTTTGGACTTAGCTAAGAAACAACCACTCTAGTCCGGATTTGTTAATATGAAACAACCCGGGCTGGGGGCGAAAACGAAAATTTCTCTAAGTAACCCAAAGCTATAAAGCTTTGGACTTAGCTAAAAAACAACCACTCTAGTCCGGATTTGTTCCTATGAAACAACCCGGGCTGGGGGCGAAAACGAAAATTTCTCTAAGTAACACTACACCATATAATGCATATTGCAACGACAGGAAAACATTGCCTTAAGGCCTATATTCGTTGCAGTAGAGTCTATGGCAACAAATTTGCAAAATTTGGGCGTTGCATCCGGTTGCCTTGCAATAGGTCGATTTAGCAACATTTTTTATACCATACAGCAACATAATTAAATCATTGCAATAAATTTCAGTAGCAACATTTTAGACTCTATAGCAACTATTAAAAACTATTGCAGTAGCATAAGAAGGTAGTTTATTAACAATTAAAGGCAACATTTTTCAGACCAATTGCAATGATTTTTTATAGATTAATGCAACATATTTTGACCCTATTGTAACATTTTTTTTAAAAAAAAAATTAGCAAAATCATGCTGAAAATACAGTAAACCAGGCCATTTATAGCCACAATCCAAACATCATCAATATTTCATAAACCAGGACAACTTAATGCCAAATATCCAAATATACCATTACAGAGCTATGACCAACAATTCAAAAGCAGCACCATGTAACGACATGGTCGTACAAACCACTCAAAATATAAAGCAAAATTAAAATGACTAAGGCGCATACAAATAGCTACGATACAGTCGTGCACAAATTTAAACATAAAGTACATGCAGTCTACCAATTGTTAACACATAATTTAAACATAAAGTGCCAGAAACGACTCATGCATCGTCTTCTTCATCTTCATCTTCTCATTCATTTCATTCATGATGATAAAGATGAAACTTTCTTCTGGATATCTTCCATCTGGACTCCATGACGGTGCAGTAACTTGTTCATCAGCATGTCCTCGGAGAAAATCCACTAGTGTCCACCAAATTCCAGAAATTCCAGAAATGGTTCCTGTAGTAACTCCCGATCTCACAGGTGCTGCATTGCCATGATAAGAAGCAGACCGTATGCAAATTCCACCTCTGTGTACCAACAGCATTATGATTAGTAATGAAATTGATATATAAAGCCAAAAACAACTCATATCTGTGCACAAAAAAAATGAATTGTGAAGTTTAAAATATGGCAGTAGTATTACCTACATGCTACAGAAAGTGTCCTACCATTTGGCCTCCACTCAAGTAGAAAATTAGATATAAAATGACTTAAATTTCAAGTAGGAAACTCTGATGGGTAAAGAATAAACGAAAGAACTATTTAATGCTCAAGTGCATGACTCCCTACGTAGTATACTTGTGCTCTAAGAATAATTAGATATAAAATGACTTGATGCAAAAAAAAAAAACTAAATCACTAGAACAGAGAAATTATCAATTACCTTGTGAAGAGTACTGTTGCTGCATTGTTGACGGTTTTTTAGGGGTTGCAACAGCTATGCGCATGGGCCTGCTAGAGCAATACTGCCCATTCATTTCAGTCATGGCCCTACAAAGATAGATTGATCGGAACCAGCATCTTGACGCCTTTCACCCGTGCTAAAGGTCGCCCAGTTCAGCCGAAATGCTTGATCTGTATTAGGCATTAAAGTGCCATTATAGCTTTGTAAGATCTTCTCTGCAGCTGCATAAGAAAGGAACTCGATGAATCCGAATTTCTCTGACTGACCGGTCTGCTTATTGCGAATGAGCTTTACTGATATAGCCTGCTCTTGTCAAGGCACCAAAAGTCAGTTTTATATGATGGAGTATGAAACAGACATGTCTGCTTTTAATTGCGGAGTATGTTTATTGTATACACATGAATAGATTTTAAAAACCCAAAGATGAAAAATAAAGAACTCCATTTATGCCAGTGAACTGCTGAAGTAAAAAAAGAGCACTTCCAATAAATGCAACTGAAATAGATGAAATAAGCAGCAAAGTTAGCATATATATTATAGAAAGAGATGCAGCCAAACTATCTCTTCAAAATATATAAACAAACACATGTGTAAATAAATAGTACTAGCAACAATAGTAATACATTCTCTATCATGTGATCACAAAAAAAGAACACATTACAAACAACTCTTAAAATGTCATTTTCAAAAGTTAGGACATAAACTTCTATCCAAATTGTGTTATATAACTTGTTAAGCCCATCACAATATATGCAAAAGCTTGAGAAGCTACAACAAATATATCTTGTCTGATATATTGGAAAGTAACATGCTTCACATGTAAGTTTTTATAAAAATGCGACAAAAAGAGAAGGTTCCATTACCCTGCTACATAATCTGCTAAATATACCTTTTAACCCCCTTTCTCCCAATAGAAAAATGAAAAAGGAAAGGAGTAAGAGAAATAAGCCACTTGATTAAAAGGTATCAGGATAAAAAAGTTTCAGGCACAAAAGTCCTCATGCTCATACACCCTTATATGAGATTACAGTGATGAAGGGAAAGTAGAGAAATATACTGCTATTGATGCAAACAACGTAGCATGACTGAGAAAACTTACCGATCTCTACAAGCAGTGATGGTTTATTGGTAACAGGACCATGATGAGTCGCTTCCAAAGTAATCTGCAATCACCAGAAACAGATTAAAAATCTTTAGCTTGGGCATTTTATTATCATGCTACAGAGAACAGGTGCTTTCAAGAACTCAAAGCCGGAATGGATCTTGAAATGCATGATTCTATACCCTTTCTTTATGCAAGTAGAATCAATATTGCTTGATATATGTCAAAAAGTACAAAGATCCCAATACACATTAAGATGTGCTAAAAACATATAAGACATCAAGTTTAAATCAAATTTTACTAACTATAATATGATCTGTTACCCATAAATTTTAGATAAAAAAACATAAAGAGAGGCCAGGTTTATCACTTGTCAGTAAATCAATCAACATAGTAAAAGACTTAAAATTGTTAACATCGCCAAAACATAGATGCTTCTATTAAATGTTCAGGAACAGGTTTTAATAAATTTCAACAGGGATGATGATATAACACACCCAAGACGTAATTCATTAGACTTTTGTTTACAATAATCAATATGTATAACAATTTACAAGAACATGGATTTTACCTTGTATTGTGTAACCCTCTTTGGAAGGGAGCATTTTAAAGGGCTGCAGTTGATTCACAAATTGAGTTAGAGAATGATAAATTATGGTAATATTAGTAAGATGACTTGGTCTACTGGAACAAAACAAACCTTCCCTTTACTGCCATCAAATCCCCGTTCCCACATTTTCAGTCTCAAGTAACTCATCTGCTCTATCTGCTCAGAAGTAACTCATATAGGTAAGAAATGTAGGGAACTTTTAAAAGCCTGAAAATCATATCACTACAGAGAAAGAATGCATGAGGTTGTGTATCTAATCCAAGTGTATGATAAATCCAGAAATATCTTTTGATCAATTTGAAAGTAATTAATATGGGATAAAAAAGAAAATTCCATAAATAAACCTTTACCTTGTGGGTTTTGTTCTCTGCAGAAATTTGCCAGTAACCCCATGGAGAAATTTCCCACTCCACCACTCCATTCCATGGTACAAATTCATAAAACACTCCGCCATAGTGTACTCCAATCTGCAGTGATTATGCAATATGAACTATTAACCAGATACCCCTTCACTTCAATAAAAGAAGCCTAAAGTGTCCTATTTTCAAAAGAGAACTCTATAACCACCACATTCGACTTTATTAATCGTAAAACTAATATTACCACAATTTTCACATAAGCCTCATCATTGCAAAAACAGGGCACAAGCTTTTACAGGACCTAAACTTATGCCAAACCAGAAAAATGAGTACCATCACAAGCCCAGGAACAACACAAAGCGCATTAAAATTCACAAATTAAAAAACAGAGCTTGAAAAAAACAAATTGAAAAAGAAGACAAAGTAAAGTTGCATATACAAACTTAGTACTCTTAAAGAAAACCCCAAATTCAAACATATTTATACAAACATACATATGTTATTTCAAAAAAAAAACATTCATCAAACCCTAATTAACAAGAATCCCAAAATTAAAGCACAAAAATTAAACCCTAGTTGGAATTCGATTTAAAACTCAATTTGAGGGAGGAGGATTTGGGATCGATGATTTACCTTTGTTGAGCCATAATAGTATTCGAGCTTGAGTTCCTCTCTTCTTGCTTGAGTTTTGTCTGGTTGTGTCCGCGTTGTGTTGTGTCCGTGTGTTAGTCTTTTGTGAGTGAGTTTTGTTTCTTTTTTCTTTGTTATTTTTGGTAAGCCCGGCAAAAGAAAAGGAGATATCCCGCTCAACATTTTAAAGTACATTTTAGAAGGCCGCCAATTTTTTGGATCAAAAAGGAATACATATTGCAACGATTTAAGAAAAATATTGCAATAGAATGAATGTTTTTAACTATCTTAATATTTTTCTAGGCAATTGCAACGCTTTTCAAATTCATTGCAATTTATATGTTTTGGTTTCTCAATAGCAACGTTTTTTGACAAACATTCAGAAATATGGTTGCAATAGGCAATATATGGTGTAGTGTAACCCAAAGCTATAAAGCTTTGGACTTAGCTAAAAAAACAACCACTCTAGTCCGGATTTGTTCCTATGAAACAACCCGGGCTGGGGGCGAAAACGAAAATTTCTCTAAATAACCCAAAGCTATAAAGCTTTGGACTTAGCTAAAAAACAACCACTCTAGTCCGGATTTGTTCCTACGAAACAACCCGGACTAGGGGCAAAAACTTAAAGTTTTCTAAGTAACCCAAAGCTGTAAAGCTCTGGACTTAGCTAAAAACAATTACTCTAGTCCGGATCCGTTTCTTATAAAATAATCCGGACTGGGGGCAAAAACGAAAAATTCACTAAATAACTCAAAGCTGTAAAGCCTTGGACTTGGCTAAAAAAAACCCACTATAGTTCGAACATTTCACTATTACAGATTCCGAGCTAGAAGCAAACGGGATATAAATTAAGAAAAAAAAATTACTGGGATACTATCGAAAGTATTCGAGTCAAAACAATAAAATCAAGCACAAAGATGCAACAAACTCAAAACGAGCAGCAGAAACAGAAGCAAATGTTGATGGCTGTTTTTCAAGCCATTTTCATTAATCAAGGGAAAGGGGAGGTACAATTATTACCAAAATACAAAACATAAAGAGATTATACTTAAACGGCGGCAGCACCAGAACCACCAGCACCTTCCCCGCCGTTGCCAGGCCCGCGGCGCCCCCTCCCAGCTTGATCAGCAACCATCCTACGAAGAGCCAGAGCATCATCAATCCTCTTCAGGACAGCATCAATCTCGGCCATGGTAGTGGGCCCGTCGAAAACAACGCCATCTACAATGATCTTGTTATTTTCATAGTCATAAACAAGATTTCTGGGATCCATGGACAGGCGAATACAAGGAACGAAAGAAAAGGAACTTTGGGAAAGCTCTGAGAGAAGGAGTAGGATACAGAAAATAAAGGTAAATAAGGGGTATTTATAGAAAAGAAATAAGGGAGAGGTCAAGCGGTTCCAGTAATCAATGCATGGGAAACTGATAAAATATTAATGCTGGTCGACCGCGTAAGGACAAAGGAATTTGACCATAGAAGTCGCGACTCTCTCACAAGCATTCAGGTCAAATTCGACAAAAAATGAGGTAAATACAGAAAACTAAGTGAGCAACATCTACCCCCACCGTCGTCCGGACCCCGTCCTTTTGAACAAATCCGGACAGAGAGGCAAGCTTTACCAAATTTCTCTAAGTTGCTCAACATCGTCAAACGTTGAATTTAAGAGAAAAGGTGTAAAGCCTTTGCCACCAGTCCAGACCAAATTCCCTTGTAGCGAATCCGGGTTCGGGGCAAGTTTTAGAAGATTCTTCTAAGTTACTCGAAACCTGTCCGAACTAGGAGCATCAACTATATATTCGGAGTTATGAAAGTTGAAGTAAAAACACAAAACGAATGGAACAAACAGAAGATTAAAAATATGCGTTGCAGAAAGGCTAGAATTCTATAAGGGACCGAACCATCCATATGATTCGAAACATCCCGGGACATATTCGACAACAAGCCAATTCAAAAGTTTAGAGTTAGAGAATACAACAGATACATTAACACGAAAGCGAGCAGAAAAACTAGGATGCAGGAGGGTCTTCGGCGGGTTGAGCCTGATTGGCGATCTCTTTGTGGGGAGAGGGGTCCCGAACATTCCCCTCATTTTCATACTCCTCATCATCGTCCGAACTAGAATCGCCCTCAGAATAATATGGCTCTGGATCTTTCCCAGTAGCAATGAAGTGCTGCTCCGCATCGATGAAGAGAGGTTGAAACTCATCCCAACCGGCTGAGGGGTTCTCCTTCAACAGCTTGTGAGAAACAACCCAAACACGACAAATTTTATAGGCGTCTTTCTTACCCAGCTCTGTATAATACTCCTGAGAATGACGAAACTCATCCAGGATGGCAGCGGGTTCTTTATAGCTGGCAAGCTTCGCCCGGAGATCCTCGAGCTCCTTCTCGGCGGTCTGAGCCCGGGCTTCAGCATCATCAGCCTTTTTCTGAAGGGTGACGAGCTTCGCCTCGGACTCCTTGGCTTTCACTTGCAATTCTTCCACGCTTTTCTACAATTTGGAGTTGGCGTGATCCAGATCAAATATTTGAATGTCTTTCTTCCTCGAGGCAGAAACGGCAGCCCGAGCATCTTAACAGTCGCCAACTCCTTATTGCCCACGGCGAACAACCCGGCCATCTCAGAACCCATCTACAAAGATAAGATAAGGGTGTTAGAAAAGAATACGTTGAGCGAGGACGAAACCTAAAAGGGCAAGAAAATCTACCTTCAACCAAGTGCTCATCATCTCTTTGAACAAGGGATTAAACCCCAAGGCCTGATAGCGCGCCCATTCCTCCGCATTTGGCAGATCTGCGATAAAATGACTGCATTTTTCAGCCTCAATTAATGGCTCTTTCCCCGGACGACTTGTCTGACTGGGACCGGAGATAGTACCAAAAGTCTTAGCAGCCTCCGGAGCAGAAGGAATAGAGCCCGGAACAGGAGTTCCAGATGGTTTCCCCCCGGTGAGATCCAAGACAACATTTCCAATATCTCCTCCCCGAACCCATTTTGGTCTTCTTTCAAGCTCAGTGTGCAATTCATCCTCAAGCTCGGGGATGACAGACTTACCTTCCAGATTGGCCCCGGACGCCGAGTACTGCTCAGCACTCCCATCCGTCTTGGAACTTCCCCCCTCGCCAGCTATCCCTTTCTTTTTCCCTTTCTTTGACCGCCGGTTCACCTTATGTATACCACATATTCCTTGCATAGCCGTGGCCAGGCACGCCGTCTCTGCATCCAGAGCCTTCATTCTCTCCTTATGGAAAGGACTGTATTGGGGTAAACCTGAAAGGAAGATGGAGCTCAAAACAATCAGAATAAATGACAAAGGGGATACAAAATTCAAGATATAAATGATTACGCACTACTTACATCCAAAGGAATGTAATATTTCATGATCCATGAAGGAATGCCGAGTTGTTGAAACTCCTAAAGCCCTACAGAAGTCATGAACCTTCATCCGGGCATTGCCTTCTAACTCAAATTCCTGGAAGTCACGATGGGCCTCAACCCAGAACAGAGGCATATAATCTATGTCTTCGAACTGGAGAAGGGCCCACTCCTCATGCCAACCTTTGAGGGAGGACATCATGGTAACAGGCATAACCCCTCCCTTCATAAAACCACACCTTTGATAATTGAACCGGAGCTCATACAAGGGTACTAAGGTAGACTTGACTAAAGTAAAAATGTATTGGAAAAGCTTGAAGGTGGGAAGAAATCCTTTGACATTACAGCAACCAAGGAACCACATAATCCATTTGACGGCGTTTGGGGTGAGTTGAAACAAGGGGATCTCATATTGAAATTTGCAGAGACACTTGATGAATTGGTGGCAATGGGGGTTGTACCCGGATCTAAGGTGCTCCAGAGAAACTCCTACCAACCCATCCCCGGGCCTATGATATATCCGTTCATGGGGTTCGGGCCACCTCCAAACAACTTTATCGTCTAGATGAAAGCAAGCCTTAAAGCACTCATCTAACTTATCAGTATTGGCAATGTCCAACAAAGGTGCCATGAGAGTGCTGGTTCTGGGGAGGTGTGACAATTCAGCATCCATAGAACACTTATCATAAAAGACAGGACCCCCAGGAGACGTTTTAAACACCTCGGATAAATCCCTATAATAATACTCATCGGGAACAGAGCGATCCTTCTCAACAAAGAAAAATTGGACATCTCTCCAACGACCCTCAGGTGTACTAAGGGTCTCCCCAGGGGGGAGTCGCAAGCTAGGGAGCTCGTCTAGAGTGGTTTTTGGAAGCTTCCTATTTCTTTTGGTCATTATAGAAGAGGAAGAGGAACAAGGCCCGGACCCGGTAGAAGTCTCTAGATCCGAAGAAGAACTAGAAAGTACAAACGAGGATCGGGGTCGTTTAGCCAATTGCTTCTTGTACACCATAAAACACCACACTACCCCAGATTCCCCAAAATACAGCACACCCCCGAACCAAAAAACAAAAAGAAAAACACAATTATTAGAAACACCAACACGAAACCAGAAATCAGAACAAAAGATCTACACAAATAGACACAAATACATGCATACACAAAACAAAATTTGAAACCCAGAAGCTTCAAAACCCGGAAATTTTGAATAAACTAAACAACCACCATAGTCCCAAACCAGAGATTCAAAAACACAAAGCCTCAAATGACCCAAAAAGCAAAACAATCACTACAACCCTAAATCCCAACAAATACAGTAACATGGAAAGTAAGCAGTTACAGAGACAATGGCATATGAACAGTTGGGAAATAATAGCATCGAATTACTCCGCACAAAGTTCAAGTACAGGCAAGAAAAGCGAAGAAAAATAAGGAGAAAGAAACGCTTACAATGAGGAAGAAGACGCAGAAAAGCTCTCACCACCGATCAGCAACCAAGGTTTTGAAGAAAAAATAATAGCGGAAAAGACGTACGGTAAAAGTGAAAAAGGGGGAGAAATACAATGAAATATACTTATAGAGAAACTAAAATGAGCGAATGGATGAGATGCTGCCACGTGGATGGCCAGGAAGAGCCTTGATTAAAACAAAAGAGGTTGTCAGAAAAAGCAATCATGACTGCGCGTCTAACGAGGAAAATGGACAAGCTCTGGAAATTCAGAAATATGAAGAAATATCAAAAAAATACCTAAGAAACATTTCGAATCCACCAGCCTACAGCCCCGGACCACGTGCTCTACACGCAATCCGGGCCGGAGAGGCAAGAAATATGGAATTTTTCTTTTCATCTACTTAAAACGACGAACATCGAAACTCAAACTACTACTCCCCCATCCAGAAAAATCTACATAGGGGAGTGGGGGGCAAATGATAGGATACCCTTTACAAACAGCCGGAATTGCTATCCGGGCCTACGATAGTTACTGAATCTGGAGATATGTCACCGTTATCTGGTCCGAATCCGTGAGGTTACTCCAGTACGAGGTAATAGAGCACGTGGCATCTCAAGGCTCCTGTCACCATCAAAGGGTCCCAACTAAAAACGACAGCTAATGATTACCAATAATTGGCATAATACAAGAATGAGGAGGACACACTCTAAAAGGTGCCTGACACACTTTCCCACAATTATTCTCCTGGATAGGTGTCATGCATCTGTGCGTCCCATGTGTCCTACCTACCTAGGATTGAACGCTCATGATTAAAGGTACCAACCCCTAAACCCTAATCCTGGGCCTATAAATAGACCCAGAAAAGAAGGTTTAGGGGTTACATTCTCTTTTTTACACACTCATATACACACACCCTCCATAATTAGATACTCTAGTCCTTATCTTTTACTCTCCAAAGCCGTCACTTATTCTCACGCCGGAGGCGCCGCGGGGCTCGAACCCCCCTCCGGTGTTGTTTTGCAGACACCCAACCACTAGCTTCACCTCTGACTAGGCGTGGGGAAGACGGAGGAGGCACTAGATCGGATCTTGGAGTTATCACACACATTGTCCGTTATCTTCAAATTTAGATTTTCACTGCGCGTTTAACATATGGAACCGGAATCACAACCATGTAAGCCTGACAATTAAAACCAATAAAATTACAGAATTAGAAATGAGGTTGAAATTGGAGAACAATTATGGCTACTGCCGAATCTATACTCTTTATTAAAAGCAGAAACCCCCTTTAAATGGTATGTCATGTATACCACGGTATGCACGGTATGCCATTAAATATTAAATAATTCAATTAATTTATTTATGAAGGATAGGCTGGATTATGTATGAATGTTTTGCCCAATATGCATTGGAAATATTCTGAAAGGTGAAGATTCTGGCATCTAATTCGGGATTCATTCATGCAGGGGTTCAGGTGTCTGAACCCAGGTGGGGGTACTGCTGTGTGGAGGCCTTATAGGGGTTCACGCAGGTGAAGGGATTCTGTTTGCACTAAATCACGCAAGCGTACGTGGTCACAAGTAATATAGAATAAAGTTGAGTTCATTCCCACAGAGATCTGGTTATGGTTTTAATTCAGTTTTGTACCTATGCAACAATGTATGGTTATTATGCACTGCTAAGACAATTAATAATATTGGGTTTTGATTATCTAAATTAAACTAAGATGCAAACTATTAAACTAAGAATTAACTAACTAACGAGAATTTAAATCAAATTACTTTTGCAAGAGAAAACATGGAATCCTAACTTCATTAAATACTTTGCTTAGATCTGACGCCTTTAATCACTATATGCAATGGTTATGATATCTGATCGGATAACACGAAACAAGTACATGTTACCTCTCAGTATAAGAATACCAAACTAAACATACATCCACAAAAGAGATAGAAGATGAATAGACACCAATTATGCTTAGACCCTATATCTCTATAGAATTTGAAAACATAACGGTTGAAGAACAAGTTATCCACATTGATCACATATGGCAATATAAGTATTCTCATCTCATACTACGAATCATATTGATAAACAATTATGAACCTATGCTATCATGACAAGTTCTAAATCTCAAGATCCACTTTCACTTCACAAGAGATTAACAAATTAGATGTTCATGACGCATCTATCATTTAAGCATAACCATACGAGGATATCAAATATACATCACACACAGATCTTTAAAGCATCAAGATACTAAAGCTCCATAAATAAATCCGTTAAAATCCCATGACAACGGTTAGTTCATAATCGAACCGCTCGTCATCATGGGATCTGATGAAACCATGATAAAAACAAAGTATGAAAAAATACAAATAAACTAAAGTAATTGATATGTAATGGTTCTACTCCTAATGATACAAATTACAATGGTAGGATGTGTTTATATAGGCTCTATAATTCTTTCCCAGCAAGAAATTGCCTTCTATTACAATTAGAATTAGAAGAAGGTACCAAAAACTGCCCAAAATACAATTAGAATTAGAAAAAGGGCAAGACAGTAATTTCCCAGCCTTCTTTCACAAAGAACACGCGCGCGAATTCATTCAGCACGCTCCCTGCACCTGCTATCTATCCCAGGTTGTAGAAAATCTCTCAAGCTTCGCGTGGGCAGTAAGATCGCTGAAAACGGACTTATAGAACTCCAGATATGGCCAAAACAGTGTAGACTGCGCAACCGTCCCGGAAAATCCGAATTTTAATCAATTTATTCTCTAAAAACGATAGAAGCATCAACCTTAATCAACATTCTCGTAAATCTGCACAACTAAACAAAACACATCAAAACCACCACAAACTTGAGTCCAAGACAATCAATTTAAGCCGATATGGAACGCTCCAAGTGGATATAAACTCCACTTATCACACCCCCAAACTTAAACCGATGCTTGTCCTCAAGCATAAACAATTACAACTCACTAACTAACTAGTACCACTTTCGTAGGTGATCACGGTTGCATTTGGCATATGCAACAAGCCCTTTAAACCCCTAGGCAGCCCTAGTGGACGAGTAAGGTCTCGTGAGGGCCTATAGTGAATGTACCCACAAAATCCATTTAACCTAATGCAATGCAATGCATGAATGCAACTAAATGAAAAATGCAAGATCCACTTCAAACTCACCAAAACTAACTAACAAGCAAATATCTCAAAGAATGCAAATAATTCCAAATAGAGCTCGACTAAGTCCCCGTATACTAACAATACATGACAGAAACGTGCGTGTGTGCGATGCTCATCAGAAATACTCCCAACACTAGATCAAAAATCATACATGTTCTTCGCCAAGATAATCACAGGTTTATAAATAGAATAGACTGTAGACACTTCATAACCTAGAAACACCTCCATCCTCATTCAAGTTAGCCAGGAATTCATGCTTTATTACTACACTACTACCAAATACTATATAAATATGCATGCTTATTTAACTGTGCAATGAATGAGACCCCAAAAGGCTTATACAATAATACCCATGTAGCGAGTGTTAGGTCAGCAATCCCAAACCACAAGGGCTTTAGGTTACTAGGACTAAGCCCCCTCAGACTTAATTACTCGAGTATTAAAGAGCTCACTCGTGGTTAATTTTGCATTTAACAATTGGACTTTTGACTCTCTTTTTTTTCCTTTTTTTCATTTTTTTTCATATTTTTAATGCAATCTGGAATGAGCCTTTCTCATTTCCAACCCTAGACTACTCATATAAATATGAGCTGGCTACTAGCCAATTGACACCTAGCCATTATTTAACAAATATTAACAACTAGCATGAAATCCCTGGTTTCCCCCAAACTTAGACTTTAGTGCTCCTACGCCATCAAGGGAATAACGAAAATTCTAAATATAATCAAGTGATTAAATCTCAAAACATCCAAACAAGCATAACCTCAACCTAGCCCAAAAGCAAACAATGAGACTGTGTAAAAGTTTTGTTCCCGTAACATGCAAGTCAATTTCGTAGGAACTATAAATCAACCCTCTACTCATCATCACCACACTCAATTAAACATCTACCTATCAATCAGAATCAGCTCATTCTAAGGAATCATGAAAAATGCATGCCATGAAAATGCAACTGAATGAAAACTCACATGGTAAAACAAACAAAAATAACAGAATGTCCTATATGAAACAAACGTAGATAATACGAACATAAATGCATGAATTACAACTAATATGCAAAGCATGATATCCTACATGAACACAATGACTACTACAACTACTAATCCCCCAAACCACCCCCAAAATTAAAATATTCAATGTTCGCATTGAATGGAAGTAAATACGAGGGATAGTAGAAAATATACCTAAATAAAAATGCTGAAAAGCGTGGGTTGCCTCCCACGAAGCGCTTCTTTAACGTCAATAGCTTGACGTTAATTCCAAGCCTCCATTAAGGATGATAATAATTGGCCTGGTCTTCTCTTCGTGAAACTTCATCGTCATCACGGCGGCACACTTTCTGCCCCTTCTCCTCGTTTGGCCTATTCGTATAACAACTATGTCCTATTCCAATGCCTTCATCTGTTGACCCAAAATTTGTCAATTTGTAGAACAACACACACTCGCGGGTTTCACTTGAATATAATGGCGGAGAGTAAATGTAAGTTGCTGAAGCCTTTGGTTCCTCAAAGAGAACTTCCTCCCTTGGCTCTAATGCGCTATCTCCATCTTTATACTCTGAGACAAGTAGAAGACCTGCATCTTTCCCATGTTCATCAGCCTCTTGGTACGCATATACCAATTTTTGAAATTTGTGCAGCTCAGCAGTGTCTATCTCAAATAGTGCCCTTTCCAAATCATCCACCATCCTAACATGATCAAATTCCTCACATGGCTTGTGAACGCTCACCTCACCTTGAAATTTGTCTTCCTCAATTAAGCATGCAGTACCTTGCTCCAAGTCACCATTATCCTCTGGTATTGCTTCTGGTATGAATTGTTGATTCTCTTGTTCCAAGGCTCTCACAACTTGAGCAACTAGTGTCCCCATAGAATTGATAGACTCCTCAGTACTCTTTACAAGCATCCTAATCTCCTCCATAGCATCAACCTCATCTGACTGAAAATTAGGAGTAGGTTGCTGATGTTGAAACTCTTCACTACCAAAGAAATTTGACATATCTGAAACATCTTGTTGGTATTGTTGAGGATGGTATTGAAAATATTGTTGTTCCTCATAAGTGACATATGGATCAACTCCTTCGTAGTAACAATATTGTGAGGGATCATGAACGTCCAAACACCGCTCACATTGCTGATGCATGGATGTACTCGAATATGCCCACCATGGAAACTCCTCGCATGCCATCTTCACACACTCAAGTACCTGAACACACCGAACTAAACAAACAAACTAAATAAGAAATCTGAGTCAGTGAATGCTAACGACCACTATTGACAAGCACATAAACCAAAAATAAAACACCGATGATCCCCGGCAGCGGCGCCAATAACTTGTTTGCACTAAATCACGCAAGCGTACGTGGTCACAAGTAATATAGAATAAAGTTGAGTTCCTTCCCACAGAGATCTGGTTATGGTTTTAATTCAGTTTTGTACCTATGCAACAATGTATGGTTATTATGCACTGCTAAGACAATTAACAATATTGGGTTTTGATTATCTAAATTAAACTAAGATGCAAACTATTAAACTAAGAATTAACTAACTAACGAGAATTTAAATCAAATTACTTTTGCAAGAGAAAACATGGAATCCTAATTTCATTAAATACTTTGCTTAGATCTGACGCCTTTAATCACTATATGCAATGGTTATGATATCTGATCGGATAACACGAAACAAGTACACGCTACCTCTCAGTATACGAATACCAAACTAAACGTACATCCACAAAAGAGATAGAAGATGAATAGACACCAATTATGCTTAGACCCTATATATCTCTATAGAATTTGAAAACATAACGGTTGAAGAACAAGTTATCCACATTGATCACATAGGGCAATATAAGTATTCTCATCTCATACTACGAATCATATTGATAAACAATTATGAACCTATGCTAGCATGGCAAGTTCTAAATCTCAAGATCCACTTTCACTTCACAAGAGATTAACAAATTAGATGTTCATGACGCATCTATCAATTAAGCATAACCATACGAGGATATCAAATATACATCACACACAGATCTTTAAAGCATCAAGATACTAAAGCTCCATAAATAAATCCGTTAAAATCCCATGACAACGGTTAGTTCATAATCGAACCACTCGTCATCATGGGATCTGATGAAACCATGATAAAAACAAAGTATGAAAAAATACAAATAAACTAAAATAATTGATATGTAATGGTTCTACTCCTAATGATACAAATTACAATGGTAGGATGTATTTATATAGGCTCTATAATTCTTGCCCAGCAAAATATTTCCTTCTATTACAATTAGAATTAGAAGAAGGTACCAAAAACTGCCCAAAATACAATTAGAATTAGAAAAAGGGCAAGACAGTAATTTCCCAGCCTTCTTTCACAAAAAACACGCGTGCGAATTCATTAAACACGCTCCCTGCACCTGTTATCTATCCCAGGTTGTAGAAAATCTATCAAGCTTCGCGTGGGCAGTAAGATCGCTGAAAACGGACTTATAGAACTCCAGATATGGCCAAAACAGTGTAGACTGCGCAACCGTCCCGGAAAATCCGAATTTTAATAAATTTATTCTCCAGAAACGATAGAAGCATCAACCTTAATCAACATTCTCGTAAATCTGCACAACTAAACAAAACACATCAAAACCACCACAAACTTGAGTCCAAGACAATCAATTTAAGCCGATATGGAACGCTCCAAGTGGATATAAACTCCACTTATCAGCTTCCAGGCAGAAATATTAACTTAATTTAATAGTGAAGTTATATACCGGGAGTCTATTAACTAGCAATCGAAATAAAAGTCGAGAATATACTATTATATACAACTTGGTGCTTTAAGATTTTATTTTATTAAAAAAAGTTAAAAATTAAAAATTTAAGATAATTTATTACGATCCGTGCTTCGCACGGGTTATCGACTAGTAGAAGTATTAATTAAGAATTTCAAAGGAGATCGACTTTCTATACAGACGAAGAGGGTGTTTGGCAACCCTTTAAGTTGTTTTTGGAGTGTTTGTCAACCTTAACTTTAAGCCGGTTTTAAGTTAAAAAATTGCTTTAAGTCATAAGTTCCATTTAGGTACTTTTGACTTATGACTTATCGAGTTTTTTTTTTTTCGCGATTCTTGTACAGTTCAAATATTATGAATTTTTAATTTTTTTTAATTCAAAATTTCATTTTAAGTCAAAATTATTAAACCCCATTTAACTTTAAGTAAAATTACCCAAATACTTCCATTCAACTTAAAGTAAACAACTTTACTTTCTTCTTTAAGTTAAAAACACCTCAATTAATTCAAAAGTAACTTATTTTAAACAATCTCAAACGGCCTCGTGACCCTTTTTTATTGGAACAAATCTATACTATTATATTAAAGCCGAAGCATTGAAAGTTTTGGTTTTCGGTTTGGTTATCCTATTTATTAAAATAAAATTTTGGTTTTCGGTTTGGTAATCCAATTTATTAAAATAATTAATAACATAATATAACTAATGGTAATTAACCAATTGCCTTTTTCACATTTACTTTTAGTTGAATATATTGCCTTTTATAAACACCTAAAAAATCAATTGTATCATATCTTTCAATCTTTAATATTTTCTTTCTAATTAAAACATGTTACCATTTTGATTTAAAATTAATTTCATAATCATTGATATATACCCGAAAATATGGTCGAAATATAACTAATGGTAATTAACCAATTGCCTTTTTCGCATTTACTTTTAGTTGAATATATTGCCTTTTATAAACACCTAAAAAATCAATTGTATCATATCTTTCAATCAATAATATTTTCTTTCTAATTAAAACATGTTACCATTTTGATTTAAAACTAATTTTATAATCATTAATATATACCCGAAAATATGATCGAAAATATCACACATATTTTCTAATTATTAATAAAATATATTATAAATCCATATACATTGTTTATAATAGAGAAACATTAGTATAATTCATAAACATTATTATGTTAAATTATGATTATATAAATATATTATTGCAATATTAAATAAAATTTATGACATAATAAAAGAAACCCGTGCATCGCACGGGTATTGAAAGTTTGTCGGTTCGATTTTCAGCACGATCATCCTAATTATTAAAATAAATAGTAAAATAATATAATTAGTGATAATTAGACGATTGCCATTTTTTAATTAAAAGAGGTTTACTTTTAACTGATTGATGATATTACCATTTATAAACACCTAAAATATCGAATATTCCAATCAATAATATTTCTTTCTAAATAAACATGTTAACTTTTAATTTAAAATATAATCTTACAAATATACCCAAAAATATAACACTACATCGTTTAATCACTAACAAACTATAATAGAAATCTGTTGTTGTGGAATAAAAACTAGGTTATTAGATTGCGGCTAGGGTTTGATGTATTTAATGCTAGGGTTCGTGAGCTTCGTGCTTTTATGGCTGCTTCTGCGTTCGAGACTAAACGGTCCTCACAGAATGCCTACGTATCTCTGTATTAGAGAATCAAGCCAAGAAAACGTAGTTCTGAGATGAGGGGTCAGACCCTTTATATAGGCTGAGAAGCCCTAAAATCGTAGTAGGGTTTGGTGACTTGGTGGGCAAGTCACCGACTAGTAGAAGGTTCTAGTCTCCTTCCATGTATGAATCAGTTTCCATGTTAGAATATGTATCTTGGAGGCTAAGTCAGGCAAGAATCATATTCTTGTTTGACTCTTATTTGCTAAGCTGTTTTACTACCCTTAATATTAATTACGAAATTAATATTATAATTAGGGTTTGGGCCCATTTGGTGGGCCCCACGTTTGGACCATTCTAGGTCTAATTAATGCCACATTAAATGTGTCTTTAGGGCTTACTTTCAGCCCATATCATTTGCCCCCCAACTTCTAGGAAAACTGATCAGGTTTTCCTTGAAGTTATAACGGCCTTATTCGAGACTTGGATCAGGGTTTATTGCTCTTACGCGAGTATTTTTAACAATATCATCTTAATGTAAAGCGTGGAGCGACCGACGCATTTACGACGATGTTGAACGACACTAATCAGCGTTAAACGGCACTACACAGCGCTAATCAGTCTCAAACAACGTTTAAACAATGTTAAATGATGTTGGACGACATAAAACGGCACTAACAGCACTAACTGGTGCTAATATGTGCTTATTGGCACTAATCTGTGCTTAATCGGCACTAATCTGTGCTTAATCGGCACTAATCTGTGCTTAATCTCGACCTCTTTTTATCATTAAAAATCATCCGATATTCGCTGAAAAAGTCGAAATTTAGGTTTAAAAAGTTCACTGAAAAAGTAGGGATCCAGGACCAAGAACTGAACCTGGACCGGGGGGATCCAGGTCCAGAAGCTGGTCGGCTGGACCCCCTGAAAATGACCTGGTCGGCCAGAAGCTGGTCGGCTGGGACCTGGTCGGCCAGAAGCTGGTCGGCTGGGACCTGGTCGGCCAGAAGCTGGTCGGCTGGCCCTCCTCCAGGGGAGCTGGTCGGCCAGAAGCTGGTCCTCCGGGACCTGGTTGGCTGAAATTCCTCTTCCAGGGCTAACTAGTCAGTAGTTGGCCTAAAAACTTGAACCTAGACTCCTTCTTGATTTTAAAAGAGAGTGTGGATCTAGGATCAGAAACCATCCATGGTCCTAAGGATCCAGAATCTTGATCTTGATTATGAATCGTCAGTTTGGTCGTTTGTGACTTCATGGCTAACTTTGGCCTTCATGACTCATCTTGGCCTTCATGGCTAACCTTGGCCTCTCTTTAACATTGATAATCATCCGAGATTCGCTAAAAAAGTCGAGAACCATGTCCGAAATCAGTTGCTGAAAAAGTTGGGATCCAGGACCAAGAACTGAACCTGGACCGGGGGAATCCAGGTTCAGAAGCTGGTCGGCTGAACCCCTCCAAAATAAGTTGGTCGGCCGGGACCTGGTCTTCCGGGACCTGGTCGGCTGACCCTCCTTATTATGGGTTGGTCGGCCGGGACCTGGTCTTCCGGGACCTGGTCGGCTGACCCTCCTTATTATGGGTTGGTCGGCCGGGACCTGGTCTTCCGGGACCTGGTCGGCTGACCCCCTTTAAAATAGGTTGGTCGGCCGGGACCTGGTCTTCCGGGACCTGGTCGGCTGACCCCCTTTAAAATAGGTTGGTCGGCCGGAACCTGGTCTTCCGGGACCTGGTCGGCTGACCCCTAGTGCGTCGCGGTCGATTGCTTCTTGGCTAGCTAGTTAACCCGGACGTGAAAATCATTCATGATCTTGAGGACCAAAAACCTTGATCTGAATCTTAAACCATCATTTTGGCCATTCATGACTTTGTTATCTTTCAGGATCAAGGAGCTTGACCTTGATCTTAGATCGTCAGTTTGGTCATTCGTGACTTCCGACGATATTATTCAAACATCATCTATTTCTTCTTTGTCATATTTGAATTTTAACGATCCTTTCTGTATAAAACGAGCAATTTCTGTCCTTTTTTCGTATTTAAACGATAGATGACCTGTAAATGCGAACAAAGCTGAACTTCAACTTATCATAGCAGGTCATACTTCTTTTATAAAAGAAGTGAGATAGCTTTCATTTCATTCACTTCTTCACTTCTGAGCTTTCAAATTCTTAAACTCTCTAGTTTTCAAGTAGCAAGATCAAGTTCCAGCTTTGTGATCAAGATGTCAGAAGGTGACCGCCCAGTTGCTCCCCCTGTCTCTATGATGGAGGCTATGGCAAAGAGGAGTAGAATGAGGACAGCTAAAGGTAAAGAAGATATTAAACCTTCTTCATACATTGAGCATAAATTTGAATCTTTACTAGACCTTCTTAATATTATGAGGGACACTTTCCCAAACTGTGCTAGTCTAGACTCTTTTAGAAGCCCCAGCAAATTGAAAGAAAAAGACATCCAGGAAATAAAGGACTCATATCACTTTCCGAGTGCTATCAAAGTTCGTCTTCCAAAACCATCAGACAGAACCTGTAATTGGCATCCCGAGAGACTTTGTGTCTACTGGGGTGCCCTTGATGCTGGGTTCAGATTCCCCGTTGATAACTTCATCATTAGATTGCTGGCAGAGTATCAAATCCATCCCTGTCAGCTGTATCCCAATTCTTGGAGATATATCTCTATATTTTTAATAAGATGTCGTCAATTGGGGATTCACCCGACTACCACATTATTTCGAAGTATCTTCGTGGCTAGTAACTCTACCGATCAAAAGAAAGGATGGGTCAGTCTCAAGCACAGGGCCAAAATTCCACAAATGGTGAACCCTTATTCTTTACCAGATTCCCAACATTCCTGGGAGAGAGAGTTTGCAGTTCTTGAATGGAAAGGCGGTGATTGGGGTAACTTCTTCGTAAAGAGATTCGGAATTGTAAAAGATAGCAAACACTTCGTTTGCGACCTTGATTATTCAGAGTTGCAGGATCGAGATTGGCTTCTTGCCGATGATGGCTGTACCCATTATAAAACTTTTCTGAACGAAAAGAACCTTATTGAAGCTGGCCTTAGCTTTCTTTCCGTTGAGGGTAATTTTCTTACTTGAGCTTCTTATGAACTCTGTTTGTTCTTATACCGATGTTTTTCTCTTTGTATTTCAGCTGCTGAAGAGATTGACAGCCGCCCTCAGAACCAGCCGGTTGTGAATAAAAGAATGAAGAAAAAGGCGGAGGAACTACTGAATCCCGCCAAGCCTCGTATTCCCAACTTCTTGGAAGGTTGCTCTCAAGGCGGGAAGAGATCCCGTAATGCTGATGGAAGTATAAGAACTCCCTTCATGCCCTCCTGGGGTATATGCGAACAGGATTCAATTGCTGGGAGTCCTGACCTAGCCCTGGACTGGTCCAAGCTTTCGATTACTCCTCCTGATAGACTGTCCTTACTCGCTGGAGATAAAATGAACGAGAATCAACTTCTGGGCTCCCAAGCCATGTACCAAGTAAGATGTTTTTCCTACCAGTTCTGGTATATGATTTAGCCTTTGCACATTCCTTACACCTCGTCAACTTTGACTGCAGGCTAATGCCTACTTCCAATCTGTTTGTACCCAAGGCCTGGCTTTCCGGGATGAGAATATATCCTTGAAGACTGACTCAGCAAGGTTTCAGGAAGAGATTGACGACCTGCATTCTTAAGTTGCCCATGCTGAAGCGGATGCTTTATCCTCCCGCAAGCAACTTGCCTCCTTGGCTCAAAAGAAAATGAACGATGCTAACAAATTGATTAAGGCCTACCATCAGTCCGAGGAATTCCTGAGTTTCATAGATCAACATGACGATGAGGTGCGCCCTTACAACATGTCTGTTGGTTGGGACAAGGCAATCAATGCTGTGAGTATCAAGCATCCCTCAGTGGTTACTTCCTCTGATTTTCCTTGCCCTTTCTGGATTGAGAGTGGCGAGAACCGTGCAACCCTTGCTTCTGGATCGGGAACCAAGATTGTTCCTCAAGCATCAGGTTCAGGTTCTAGAGGTAGCCATAGATCGTCAGGACCTCAGAGGCGTCCCCCAGCTGTTAGTCAAAACTCAAGTTCTTCGGGGTCCCGTGGAAAGAAGCCCCCGCCTGCCAGGAAAGTTGGAGTTGTTCGACAACCAATCCCAGGCAAGAGGGTGATCCGTAACGAAGACAGTTCGACCACATCCTCCGGAGAGGAGGAAACCGAAAATGTGGAGACTATTGCTCAACCTATGGCGGTTGTCGATCAAGTCGAGGAAGCAACTTCAGGTGAAGAGTCCGGCGAGGAAGAGGATTCAGGTGAGGAGGAGTCGGGCGAGGAGAGCAGCGAGTAAGAATCCCCAGCTAAGTAGAATGGATTCCCCTATGGCCTTGTACGGCCCTTATCTAGCCGTTTGTGGCTTTATTTCATCAGCTTTCAATTAATGTCTTCCGGGACTTAACTTTTATTCGTGTGTTGTAGCTTGACTTAAACCATGGCCCTTCGGGGCGTTTTATTTATGCTTCTGTTTCCTTTATTCTTATGTCTATTTACTTTCAGTACTTGATCTTTCCAGACTTGCACTCAACAGGTGCTTGGTACATAAACAAAACAAAGAATCATAGAAAGGAAAACAAATTTGCATTAATAACTTGAAAGAGGGTTCAACCCTTACATAGATACTATGGTCCTACTCGGGGTACTAGTCCCTGAAATGGTTTCATCGAACCGTATTTCTATTTCTATCAGTAAATAGCTAAAAGCCAAATCCTTACAAGGAAGGCTTATACATAATAAATCTTCAAGTTCAGAGCGTGCCAAGTTCGGGGCACTTCATTCCCATCCAATGTCTCCAACTTGTATGATCCTCGTCCTAGCGTCTTTCTGACTCGGTACGGTCCTTCCCAGTTGGGGGCTAATTTCCCTTTCTGGCCAACTCCAGAAGCCTCGATCTTCCTGAGAACCAAGTCACCTTGCTGAAAGAACCTCTCCTTAACCCTGTGGTTGTAATAGAAAGACGCTTTCTTTTGATGCTCCGCATTTCTAGCGTTTGCCTCGTCCCTGACCTCATCAATCAGATCTAGAGCGAGCCTCATGCCTTCTTCATTAGTCTCAGGTTCATATGCCTCAACTCGAGGTGATGCCTGCATGATTTCCAGTGGCACAACTGCCTCAGCCCCATAAGCTAGCAGAAACGGGGTTGCTCCTGTAGTCACCTTACAAGTAGTGCGATAGGCCCAGAGTATAGGCAGCAACTCATCCACCCAGGTGTTCCTTGAGCGTTCGACCCGTTTCTTTAATCCATCCAGGATGATTCGATTGGCCACCTCGGCCTGCCCATTAGCTTACGGATGTGCCACTGAGGTAAAACGAAGCTCAATAGCATTTTCCTCACAATACTTTTTGAATTCCTCATTGTTAAACTGTGTCCCATTATCTGTCACCAGAATTCGCGGGATTCCATACCTACAAATTATGTTCTCCCAAAAGAACTGGGAAACTTGCTTGGTGGTTATCTTGGATAAAGGCTTAGCCTCAATCCATTTAGTGAAGTAATCAATGGCGACAATCAGAAACTTCCTTTGTGCCGAAGCCATAGGGAAAGGACCAAGGATATCCATTCCCCACATTGCAAACAGGATGGGTGAGCTGATTGAGGTTAATCTCTCAGGCGGCTGCCTTACAACAGGAGCGTGTTTTTGACATCTGTCACACTTTTTGACATAATCCTGGGCATCTGCCAACATCTCTGGCCAATAGAATCCCAGACGGGTAATTTTGTGAGCTAGGGCTCTGCCCCCCAAGTGCTGCCCACAGATCCCCTCATGAACTTCCTCCAATGCCTCTCTTGCCTCTTGGGGCCTTAGGCACTTCAAGTACGGGATGACAAACGATCTCTTGTATAAGATGCCTTCAATCAAGGCATATCTCAATGCTCTCACCGACAATTTTCGTGCCTCCAAGGCATTGTCAGGGAGCCATCCGGTTTCTAGATGAGCTTTAATAGGATCTATCCAACAGCTTCCAATATCGATAGGTGCTACCAACTTAGAGTTGACGGTCGGGGCCTTCAAGACCTGGAAGTAAACACTACCTGCGTAATTCTCTATCTCAGAAGAAGCGAACTTAGAGAGGGCATCGGCCTTAATGTTCTCTTCCCGAGGAATGTGCTCCACATAGCACTCCTCAAACTGAGTCATAGCAGCTTTCACGACTCTGAGGTATTTTGCCATAGTTTCATCCTTGGCCTCAAACTCGCCATTCACTTGCGAGACTACCAGTCTTGAATCTCCACATACTTTGAGGTTCTTGACCCTCATGACTCTGGCCAATCCCAATCCAGCTATCAATGCTTCATACTCAGCTTCATTGTTGGTTGTTGGAAAATCCAACTTCAAAGCATATTCAACTGTGAACCCATCGGGGCTTTGTAAAACCAAACCTGCACCACTAGATTTTGTTTTTGATGCTCCATCAAAATAGAGCACCCAATACTCTTTCTGGTCAGCTATAAGTTCTTCATCTTTATCCTCGTTCTCAGGGGTGGTTATCATCTCCTGCCCCCCGACTTCTTGGTTGTTAATAGTGCATTCAACCACGAAGTCAGCCAATGCCTGAGCCTTGATGGCTGTCCGAGGCTTATACTTGATATCAAACTCTCCAAGTTCTATGGCCCATTTGATCAATCTTCCACTTGCTTTCGGACTGTGCAATATGCTTCTCAACTGTTGGTCTGTCAAGACTTCGATTTTATGAGCCTGGAAGTATGGTCTCAATTTCCTGGAGGCAGTAACCAATGCCAGTGCGAACTTCTTAATGGGAGAGTAATTCAATTCCGCCCCATGTAGCACCTTACTCACATAGTAGATGGGTTTCTGAACCTTCTTTTCTTCTTTGACGAGAACAGCACTCAATGCTTGTTCGGATACCGCCAGGTATAGGTAAAGAATCTCTCCAGGAGTAGGTTTGGCCAACAACGGGGCTTCAGCCATGTATTTCTTCAACTGTTCAAAGGCCTCTTGGCTCTCTGTGGTCCACTCAAAATTTTTCACCTTCTTTAATGCCTGAAAGAAAGGCAAGCATTTGTCACCAGACTTGGAGATGAATCTCCCTAGGGCCGCGACTCGGCCAGTTAATTTCTGTACATCTCGTACTGAGCGGGGTGACTCCATATCCAGAATAGCCTTAATCTTGTCCGGGTTGGCCTCTATGCCTCTCTTGGAAACCATCAGCCCCAAAAATTTTCCCGAACCAACACCAAAAGCACACTTGGCTGGATTTAGCATCATTTTATGGTGCCTTAGCACTTCAAACGCCTCTCTGAGGTGCCTTATGTGATCTGCCCTGAGTAGGCTTTTAACTAACATGTCATCGACATAGACCTCCATGGTTTTCCCAATTAAATGGGCAAATATCTTATTCACCAATCGTTGATAAGTAGCCCCTGCATTTTTTAACCCAAAAGCCATAACGAGATAACAGAAAACACCAAAGTCAGTTATGAAAGATACCTTAGGAATATCGTCCTTGTGCATCTTAATCTGATTGTATCCGCTGAAACCATCCATGAAGCTCAACATTTCATGCCCAGCGGTGGCATCTATCAACATATCAATTCTAGGCAGAGGAAAACAATCTTTTGGGCACGCATCATTCAGATCAGTGAAGTCTATACACATCCTCCACTTTCCATTTGCCTTTTTGACCATCACAGGGTTAGCTAACCATTCGGGGAATTGAATTTCTTCAATAAATCCAGCTTCCAACAATTTATCAACTTCTTGTTTAATGGCCTCTTGCCTTTCAGGAGCGAAATTCCTCTTTTTCTGCTTTATTTTCTTCCGTTCAGGATCGACGTTCAACCTATGAGTTATAAGTTGGGGGTCAATCCCTGGCATGTCCGCTGCTGTCCAAGCAAACACATCGTTGTTCTCTTGCAAGAACGCTGTCAATTCGCCCTTCAGGGGTTCCTTCAGAGATGCTCCTATGTATGTAACCTTTTCTGGGTCGCCTAGCTCTAGAGGGATAGGTATTAAATCCTCTGCTGGCTTTCCTCGCTGTTCATCATCACTACGGACATCCATGTCTTCAATCGGGAGTACCTGCCCCCCAACTCCATCAGCCCTTAGAGCGGATACATAACAACTTCTTGCCATCTTCTGGTCGCCTTTTTGTTCTCCGACCCCATTTCGGGTTGGAAACTTAATCTTCATGTGATATGTTGAGGCAACAGCCTTGAATGCATGAAGTCCAGTCCTTCCCAGGATTGCGTTATAAGTCGAGGCTGCCTTAATTACCAGAAAATTCAACATTTGAGTAGCTTCCTTAGGCTCCTGCCCGATTGTCATGGGTAACTGGATAGTACCCTCGACCTTGGACTCAACCCCATTGAATCCATAAATGGGCATGTTAGTTGGAGTCAGCTGAGAATCGGTATATCCCATCTTCACAAAAGCATCATGAAACAGAATGTCAACAGAAGCTCCATTGTCTATCAAGACTCGTTTTACCTCCGAGTTCCCAATCACAGGGGTTATAACTAACGGGTCATCATGGGGGAATTTCACCCCTTCCAGATCAGAATCATCAAAACCAATCACGATTTCAGTTCTAGCACGCTTCGGGGCTTCTCCCACAATATGCATCACTTCCCTTGCGTATGCCTTTCGAGAATTGCGGGTTGTTCCGGCCGCTGTCGGGCCTCCCCAGATCATGTTGATAACTGGCCCTCGGGGCTGCGTGTTACGGTCACGATCATTATCCCTTCTGTCATTGTTTCTCCTGTTGTAATCCCCTCTTTGGGTTCCATGATCTCCGCCCTTTGTGAAATTATTCAGTTTTCCTTTACGGATCAAGAACTCAATCTCGTCCTTCAACTGTCTGCAATCATCTGTATCGTGCCCCACATCTCGGTGGAACCGACAATATTGATCCTTGTTCCTCTTTGCGGGGTCTCCCCTGAGTGGCTTCGGCCATCGGAAGTCCTTATCCTTCTCAATTTCCAGCAAGATTTGACTTCTAGGGGCATTCAACCTTGCATAGTCGGAGAACCTTGGTCCCAAGTTCTTTTTTGGTGGCGAATCAGAGTCTTTGCTAGTTCGGGGATACTTGTCCCTAGCATCGTACTCCTGCCCTTGCTTGCGCTTTTTTGTGTCATTGTTTCCCTGACCATTGCCTAATGTGACTTCCTTCTTCGTGCTATCCTCGGCCTTGATGTACTTATCAGCCCTTCGTTGGAGATCAGCCATATTCTCCGGGGGATGCTTTGCCAATGATCTCTTAAAGTATAGGTCGGTGGTACCATGCTCCAAGGCTACCATTGCAACCTTATTGTCCAGATCAGTGATGTTCAGAGTCTCCTTAGTGAACCTCTTAAGATAGTCTCTCAGACTTTCGTTCTTCCCTTGTACCACATACATAAGAGATGCAGAGCTTTTCTCATGCGTTCTTCCGCTGATAAACTGACTAATGAAAGCAACACTCAACTCCTTAAAGGAACCAATCGAGTTTGCAGGAAGCCGACTATACCATCTTTGAGCCATGCCTGACAAAGTTTGAGGGAAAGCCCTACACTTCAAAGCGTCGCTTGCAGGCTGCAACAGCAGTGCGTTTGAGAACGTTCTAACGTGGTTTGCAGGATCACCCATTCCATCATAAGCCTTGATAGTTGGCATCTTAAACTTCTTCGAGATACAAGCATTCATCACGTCCTCGGTAAACGGAGGTGTGGGATCATCAGGGTCCCCAAGTGGCATCAGATCCTTGGGGTTGCTCTTAGGGGTTTCCACCCTTGTAGTTCTTCCAGTTGGGACGGTAGTCCTTCTTTGCCTCCTTGGAGGCCTCTCCAGATCTATGAAGGGAATCGGTCCTGACGTGGGAGGTGGCAAAGTCTGATTTGTTCTGTCTTGCTCCCTGGCCATATCTTCCTTTAACTTCAAGATCTCGGCTTCATAAGCCTTAATCCTCTCAGCAGCTGTTGAAGTGAGTCCATCATGGATAGTTCGAGTTCTCCCCATAGGCTCTTTACTTGCACGTCGCCTCCTCGGAGCTTCATCACGCTCGTAATCATCGCCAGAAGATGATTCATCTATATAAGGACCAGAAAAATCACGATAATCTCGATCTCGAATATATAGGGCATGACCACTCGGTCCAGCTCCGTAATTGGACATCCCATACATTGGATTAGTGCTTATGGGGAGATCCTTGGTGTGGATCTGAACCCCTCGTGTAGGGTTGTTGGGGTCTACAATCAGGGAAGAAATCCCCATCTGAGGGGGGTTAGTCCCTGGAACTGTGTGGACGATCGGAGGTAGCGTACTCTCAACATGGGTAGTCGTCCCTAGGGGTTGAGAAACTTGGTACGGAACGATAGTCCCGGATGTCGGGGGTACTTGCTCAGATGTCGGAAGTACTTGTTCAGTAAGGGGCGGAGCAGAGCTAAGAGGTAGAGCCTCGGTAGCAATTGGCTCTGTATTGCTTGGTGCAGTTCTTCGTGTTTGAACCATGGTTGATGTCTTCTTCCCACAGACGGCGCCAAATGTTGTGGAATAAAAACTAGGTTATTAGATTGCGGCTAGGGTTTGATGTATTTAATGCTAGGGTTCGTGAGCTTCGTGCTTTTATGGCTGCTTCTGCGTTCGAGACTAAACGGTCCTCACAGAATGCCTACGTATCTCTGTATTAGAGAATCAAGCCAAGAAAACGTAGTTCTGAGATGAGGGGTCAGACCCTTTATATAGGCTGAGAAGCCCTAAAATCGTAGTAGGGTTTGGTGACTTGGTGGGCAAGTCACCGACTAGTAGAAGGTTCTAGTCTCCTTCCATGTATGAATCAGTTTCCATGTTAGAATATGTATCTTGGAGGCTAAGTCAGGCAAGAATCATATTCTTGTTTGACTTTTATTTGCTAAGCTGTTTTACTACCCTTAATATTAATTACGAAATTAATATTATAATTAGGGTTTGGGCCCATTTGGTGGGCCCCACGTTTGGACCATTCTAGGTCTAATTAATGCCACATTAAATGTGTCTTTAGGGCTTACTTTCAGCCCATATCATCTGTATAAAACGAATAATGACCGTTAGATTTTTAATATAAAATCAGAACCGTTAGATCTAATGATTAGATATATTATACATTTAAATTAATTTATTAAAATTTTAACGTTCGAATTCTGTCAACGACATATTTTTTTAAAAAAATTATAATATAAGTTTTAAACCACGTAATTTTGCAATCATTAATGTATACCTAAAAATGTTACACCATTTTGCTGTTAGATGTTTAGTAATTAATAAGAGCCATTAGATGTAATTATAAGGCATATTTTATGACAAAAGTACTTTAATAAAAATTCAAGTTTCGAATCCCGTCAACGACATATTTAACTTAAAATCTATAATTTAAATTTTAAATCATTCTTATTATTAACTAAATTTATATTAAATTATATTAAAATAATATTAAAATAACTTTCTCAAAATAATTATTATATAGAAACATAACTATAGCATAAAATAAAATTTATAACATATTAAAAGAAACTCATTCGGTTTGGTTATCCTAATTATTAAAATAGATAATAAAATTATTATATTAAAAAAACAATTTAAAAAGCTAATTACTAATGTTAACGTAATTATATTCCGATTAAAATTCCTTCATCCACATGGAGGTCTTCTCCTCTGCTCCAACAACTCAATTACCCATTTTCTTTAAAGATTTTACTTCTAGTTAAAACACTTTACCTTTTAATTTAAAACTAATCTTACAATAATTAATATATATCCAAAATATCACACTATATCTTTTCGTCATTATTTTTAGTAGTATTTTTTTTAATTAAAACACATTACTTTTTAATTTAAAACTAATCTTGTGATCACTAATACACCAAAAAATATCACACCATATATTCAAATCATTTTTTTAGTGATAAATAAGAATCGTTAGATCTAACAATAAGATATATTATAATTACTTTACTAAAAATTCAAAGTTCGAACCGTCAACAACATTTTTAATTTAGAATTTTACAATATAAATTTTTAAAAATAATGATTATATAAAAACATAATTATAATGTTAAATAAATTTTATAACAAATCAAAAGAATCGCACGGGTTATAAGCTAGTTTATAATCAAAGTCTAATGTATGTAACTTAACCCAAAAAAAGGTCAATGTACATGCATGCATTCTCTGTTACTGCGACAGTGCCATGCTAAAATATATATAGATAATTTCAACAAAGTCTGACTACGTACTATACACTTCGATCTGCTCTATTAATGAGTGATATTCCAAATAAACAGGATTCAAGTATGATGATAAGAACACATAAACAAAACCACGTAGTAACGAATTTTCAGAAAGCTAAATTAAAGTTCGACAAGTTCAGATCATATTGACATTTACCTTCATCCCTGCTTAAAGAACTGAAACCATCAGAAGCTGGCTTGCCGCAAGATAGATACTGGATTCGACAACTAAATTAGGTTATCATTCCGAATTTACATTGACAAATACTGCTAATGGAATTTAGTTTGTTAATATGGACCAAAACGTATGCAGCTGATCGATCGATTCCAACAATTGTTGTGGAAACTAAGGGCAAAATTTTCTAGCAGGAATAAATTTAGACGGCCTAGCTTATTAATGTATCTTTCATTCATTGAATGGCTTTGTTTACCTATGATTTTGGGTTAAATTAAATGAAACAAATCCTACCTAAATTAATTCAAGCAGAACTGCACAAGTGCATGCATGCATGAATGATTTAATCTAATGTTGGCACCTGAACGATTATGCAGTCTTAACCGTTCGTTATTCATATTTAAACAAACGGTGCCTAAGAGGTTGTATGAACACAAGGAAATTATATATGGTAGGCTTGCCCAAACATTTTTAATGTTTTAGCTAAATCTGTTCTCACATGCACTCGACTCGATAAACTGTCTGCATGCAGTACACATGATTCATAAACAAAGTTAATCATAGTCTGTGAGCTTTCATATCTGCATGTCTCTGTACAACATTCTAAAAATTCTAAAAATGTAAAGCAAAACATCCATTCATGTTCCTATTCATGTAATATATGCTAGTAAAATGGTAGTACAATCTTTCATGATCCTCAGCACAATTTTTTTTTTTCATTAAAATGCCGGATAAATGAACCTGGATCCTGGATGCGATAACACAAGAACCATCGCCAAGCGGTTAATTTAATTCAATTTCTGTCAACTGACAATGCCCTACACTGAGCTGAACTGTGGCGCAGGTTAACTCAGTCTTCAGACCTTATGTCTAGTAGGGTTTTGGGCCTTTGCTAGTTTTAGACTTTTAGTTGGGAGACTCCTGTATTTGTTAATGAACTAACGGCTTCATGTTTTAATTTACTGTTTCAAATTTTATTTACCTTCCCTAAATCAATATACAATAACTAGAACATGCACTAACCGTAGATTAAACGTTCTATATTTTAAAATACTAGATGATAGCCCGTGCTTTCGAAATAATTTATTAAAATTGATATTTTTTTATTAAATTTTATAGGAAATATTTTATTTATCATTAAAAATACTATAAAAATGATAAAAGTACAAAAGAAAATTACGATATTTATGGAACTTAGTAGTTTATAAAAAAAGATTTGTAATTACATCAAAATTCCAATATTTCTAGGAGACACAAATTTAGAAGTAAGTATCATTAAAACCTGATTTCACTTACAAATAAGATACTAGATGATAAGGGCCCGAGAAATATAATTAAATTGATCATTAATTTATTATAAAAAATTACGTTATTTACAAAGAATTTTCTTATTAATAAAGGTCATTTTATATATTATTTATTTAAGTTTATTTAAGAAAATCGAGAAAAAAAACTAAATGATTCCGATATATACGTTAAAATGTACATGATTATGATAAATACATTATTTGTGAACTGAATAGAGTTATAATAAAAATTACAATTATAATAGTATTAACAGTTTATTATTTTAATAAAAAATAATATAGAATCCTTGGAGAAATAGGAATCTTATGGGTGGAACCAATTTTTGGTACCGAAGTACCATTAAAAATGTATTTCGTTTGTTATAGATAAGAATGTCACCGTAGATTAACATTTGTATTCGTAGTTTTTTTTATATTAAGTTGTAATAAAAAAATTTATAATTGTAATATAATTTATTTATTTATTTTATAAAATAACATAAAATTATAGAGAAAATAGGAGTTTTGGGGTGAAACCAAAATATGGTACGAACCAAATTTGGTATAAAATAGTACATTAAAAAGGGGTTTTGTTATTACTACATGTTATAGATATATATTTATTTATTATTTATTTAAGATTATATTTTAAACAATCAAGAAAACATAACATACATGGTTCTGGTTCTAATATATACGTTATTTGTACAATTCAGTAATATTATAGTAAAAAAATTATAATTATAACAAAATTCCAAACAATTGTTTTAGAAAATAATATGAATTTTAGGGGAGTAGAAATCTGTGATGAAATAAGAGTGAAACCAAATTTGTTACGAAAATATCATTAAACAGAAATTTATTAATAAATGGTTATAGATTCGTTAGTGTTTTATCAAATGTTATACGATCTGACTACGTATTCGTTGGTGTTTTACCCTCTATTTGTTGGTGACTTTTGATCGTTGGTTTTTTCAAGTTAAAAAAATTGTAAACAAAAGAAATATAATCATCATAAGAACTCTATTTTTAAATCTTTTTAAAGGAACATAGTATTCTAGGGGAAATATGATTTTTTTTAAAAAATTACAAATAAAAGAATTATAATTATAATAAAAATTATAAAAAGAATTATAATTATAATAGGATTTCTCTTTTTATTCTATTTTATTAAAAAAACAAAATAGTATTCTACGGAAAATAGGATTTTAGGGGTGAAACCAAAATGTAGTGCGAACCAAAAACGGGTGAAACCAAAATATAGTGCGAACCAAACTTTAAGCATCTTTAAAAGAGGGTTTCGATTATTAATAAAAGTTATAGATATTAGTTTAATCTCGTTTATAATTTGATCACTCATTTTTTTAGCTAATTCTAGTCTATGAGCATCTCCAACCCGGATAGCTAAAATGATTAGCTAAGGTAAAATTTGCTGAATTTTTAAGGTGTTATACTCTAATGGTCAATGGTGTTAGTTATAATGGTTAGTTATATTTCAAAAATAGTAATTTATTGTTATTTTTAAATATTATAATTTTATTTATGTTTGTCAAAAAATTTAAAGTTTTAAAGTTTTAATATTATAATTTTAATTTTAAAATTTATTATTGTTATTGCACATGAGATAATTTGGATTTCCAAAATTTTGCTAACAGGTGAGGTCCATCTGCCAAATCTGCAATTCTGAACTTTGTTTTCTAAAATTTTAGCTAACAAGTAATACAGTTGGAGTTGGGGAAAATAAGACTTGCAAGCCAAATTGGTTACTTCTGAACTTTGTTTTCTAAAATTTTAGCTAACAAGTAACACCATTGGAGTTGGGGAAAATAAGACTTGTAAGCCAAATTGGTTATTGTTTACCATGTCATGTCATGTATTATAGTTAAGAGGAACTAAGGTTGAAGTTGCTCTTATAGATAATTTTATCTTTAGATGTATTATATATGCTCGAATATCAATATATAGATGGATAGAACTTTCTATCTATCAATAACAAAATCCAAATGGTAATGAAGTTTTTAAGAACATCTCCAATCTTCTTAGACCATCTCCAAACCATAAATAATAGTATAAAAATATTATTTTTCAATTATTTTATTGTAAAAATTAAACTAATCATCATATAATTAACTCTAATTCATTTGTACTCTGTACTAAGTATTTTGGACATTTAGAAAAATTGATATTGCCATGAGAAAAATGGATGTTGCGATGACATAATTAATTTCAAAAATAGTAATTTATTGTTATTTTTAAATATTATAATTTTATTTATGTTTGTCAAAAAATTTAAAGTTTCAATATTATAATTTTATTTTTAAATTTTTAAAATTATAGTTTTATTTTTAAAATTTTTAATTTTTGTTATTGTTATTGCACATTAGATTATTTGGATTTCCAAAATTTTGCTAACAAGTAAGGTCCATCTTCCAAATCTGCTATTGTAAACTTTGTTTTCTAAAATTTTAACTAACAAGTAACACCGTATTCGAGTTGGGAAAAATAAGATTTGTAAACTAAATTGGTTAGTATTTACCATGTCATGTATTATAGCCAAGAGGAACTAAGATTGAACTTGCTTTTATATATGTTACTGACAATTTTATCATTAGATGTATTATGCTCGAATCAATATATAGATGGATAGAACTTTCTATCTATCAATAACAAAATCCAAATTGTAATGAAAATTTTTAGAACATCTCCAAATTCTTAGACCATCTCCAAACCATAAATAACAGTATAATAATATTATTTTTCAAATATTGTATTGTAAAAATTAAACTAATCATCATATAATTAACTCTAATTCATTTGTAATCTGTACTAAGTATTTTGGACATTTAGAAAAATTGATATTGCCATGAGAAAAATGGATGTTGCGATGACATAATTAATTGCGGACAGGACTAGAGTCGGCCCTGAACATGTGCATGTTCGATTGCACAGGAAAGTAGAAAATTCCATTTTACTATGGTACATATGTATGTATATTTTATTTGAAAAATAAAAAAATTAAGTTTAATTTTAAAGGTTAAAAAAATTTTTAAATGAGAAAAAGGTTGAAAATTGTGTTGTTAAAATAATTAAAAAATTATTATATTGAGCAAAATAAGAAAATATTATACTTACACACAATTTTGCTTTCAAATTTCTAGTAATACTAATTACTTTTGTTGTTAACCGTGTAGGATTAAATATTTTTTGTTGACAACTTACACATAACTATATTTTTATAATTACAACGTACCAGTTTAGTTTATCAATTATTCATTTTATAGGTAATTAAGTGATTTGAAATCATATCTATTTTAATTAATTTACATATTAAATGAACCAAGTCAATTTAAAACTAAAAATAAATTATAAAATACTTATATATTAATTTAAATACATAAAAATGAGATTTTCTATTTTAGTATTGTATTTGTTTTTATTTCTTATTATTTTTTATTCTTTCATTAAAAATAATATATTAATATTTTACATGTATAATTTATTTACTTTAGATTAATTTGTACTATTTATGTACTTGTTACAATTTTTTTTCAATTTTCAGTTTTATTTTTATTATGTTTTAAAGTTATTTTATGAACTTGTTATGTTTTTTTACAAATTTCAGCTAATGTTGAATATTTTATGTAGTTGTTATAAAAAAAAATTATTACTGTTAGGCCATTAATTAAAGTTTAGATCTAACGATCAATATTTGTTTCAAAGACTAAATTATACATAATATCATTATTATTTTTAAAAATTTGGATCAAATCAACCAAAGTATTTGAAATATTTATTTTAATAAATAATTATATGAATATGAATAGGGGATTAAGTATATTGTGAATATGTATATAGGTGGGATTAATTAATTAGAATCATGCTCTTATGTGATATAATCCTAACAGCTTAATTATTTTTTATTGAATGTACCATTCATTTAATTAAACCAATTTTTATTTTATAACACCCACTAATTAATCCATACATATCCACGCCCTCAACGTACAATCACCACAATCAATATAGTAATCACTATAATAAAATCAAAACATTATAATTAAGCAATAATCACGCAAATCAACACAATCACCACACAAGAACCACATTCGGTCACGACCTCCCTGTCACCACACCCGACCATCACCTCTGACATCACCAATATCATACCAAAATCACTTGTTTTAAATAATAATTATAAAAAAAATGAATCAAAATTACCTCTAAATTCAAGTTAGAGTGGACCGGATCTGTTATTGTACAAAAATCACTTGCTTTAAGTAATAAATATCGAAATACTGAATCAAAATCACTGCTAAATTCTTGTTAGAGTTGGTCCGATCTGAATTTGCTCTTCGTTAAAGTTAATAGCATCACCGTCACATTCGAATTTAGATTTCTAAAAAATATTTACAATTATATGTACATCAACCCATATGTGTATGTATCAAGAAAGAAATAGATTAAAATTTTATAAAGAAGATTAGAGATTGTAATTATAGGAAAATGAAATGGGTGACTGGAAATTGATGGTGATAGCAGCTGGAATTTGATAGTGGTGGTCGAAGTTGGGTCCGATATGGAGGAAAAAAGACGTGGACGAAGAACAGACAGGTGAGGATTAATAATGTAATCTTCATAAATCTTAATATTTATGTGAATAATGATTCTCAAATAATCAAAATTAGAGTTTTATTAATATCATATAAAAGAATGAATTTAATAAATATTAGAAGAATATAATTCAAATATATGAGTTGGTCGACAAAATATAGAACTAAAACCAAAACTGATTTAACAAAATAATTTCAAAAAACCATTCAACAGAGATGAAATTAAAATCCAAATTTTAAATTTATCGAACAAATGCATAATATTATATTATGATCATGTGACATGTAAAAAATATTGTATTAAGATCTTGATATAAAATTTCATAATTTTTTCTATTTAATCCAAGTCTAAAAAAATAACTTACCAATATTATTACGATACTATCTTAAATTCTGTGTTAATACATGAATTTTATTAAATGAATTTGACGAAAGACTAAATTATACATAATATCATTATTATTTTTAAAAATTTGACACACATCAACCAAAGTATTTGATATATTTATTTTAATAAATAATTATATGAATATGAATCGAGAATTAAGTATATTGTGAATCATGAGTATATGAATCTGGGATTAAGTATATTTAAATAAATAATTATATGAATAAGAATATGTATATAGGTGGGATTAATTAATTAGAATCATGCTTTTATGTAATATAATCCTAACAGTTTATTTTTTATTCAATGTACCATTCATTTAATTAAACCAATTTTTATTTTATAACACTCATTAATAAAATCATATCCACATCCTCAGCGTACAATCACCACATTCAACACATTAATCACTATAATAAAATCAAATCATTACAATTAAGCAATAATCACGTAAATCAACACAATCATCACACAACACCCACATTCGGTCACGACCTCCCAGTCACCACATCCGGCCTTCACCTCTGACATCACCAATATCATACCAAAATCACTTGCTTTAAATAATAATTAAAAAACATTGAATCAAAATTACTGCTAAATTCATGTTATAGTTGACCGGATCTGTTATCGTACAAAACTCACTTGTTTTAAATAATAATTATCAAAATATTGAATCAAAATCACAACTAAATTCATGTTAGAGTTGACCTGATCTAAATTTGCTCTTTGTTAAAGTTAATAGCATCATCGTCAAAATTGAATATAGATTTCCAAAAGATATTTAAAGTTACATGTAGATCAACCCATATGTGTATGTACAAAGAAAGAAAAAGATTAAAAATTTATAAAAAAGATCAGAGAGTGTAATTATAGGAAAATGAAACGGGTGATCGGAAGTTGATGATGATAGCAGCCGGAATTTAACGGTGATGGTCGAAGTTTGGTCCGATTTGGAGGAAGAAAGACGTGGACTATAAAGGAAGAAGAGACAGGTGAGGGATGAAGTAGATAGGTAGGAAAGTGGGTAAGTTACTCACTAAAATGAACAATTAAGATTAAAGTTAATTTAAAAATTGTGTGGAAAAGCTTTGATTTCATAGCTCATATTAGTGGTGAAGGTTCTCATGTAAGAATTTGGCTAATTATATATGGACATGATTATGTATATGGGGTTTATGTAGATTATATATGCGATTAACACTATTTTTTATGGGATTTAGGTAAAATTTATTATATACATTATTATAGAGGAGAAAATATGTTTAAATATGCTATGTTTATGTTTATGTATAATAGTGTATACAGTTATATGCACTTGACTACAAGATTAAGGTAACCAAGAAATATAAAGAATTTTAGTGAGATTATAAATGAATTAGAGAAGCCAGTAAATTTGATTCTTTTGAAAAGAAATTTTAGAGTAAGGATAAATTATATTAATGTAAAAACGTTGAATAAAAGAATAATAATTTGGTAATATATTATATCAATTTAATGTGATCAGTCAGTAACATAAAATATAGTTAACTGAAAATGTTCAATTAAAATATATTTAATCATTTGGATTAGAGTAAATTGCACTTTGGTGGCTTGAACTAAAATATTTTTGCACTTTGATGGCCGATGTATTAAATTCGCAAATATGGTACCCGAACAATTAATTTTAAAGGGTTGTGAGAGCAACCCATAAACCCATAAACCCATTTCTCCATTTTATCTGTCTTTAAATTTGAAGGTAGAGATGGGGAGGTGGTGTTGACGGAGAAGAAGAAAAGGAGTAGTGGGAAGATGGGGTGCGGTTGTTGAAAGAATTAAAGGGGAGAGGCGGGCAGTGGTGGTGATTGGCGTTGAAGATGGGGCAGTGGGCGGAAGAAAGAAGGTGGGGGCGAATGGATGAAGGAGGTGGTGGCTTGTAGGTTAGGAATGGTTGCGCTAATAGAAGGCGAGGTGAGTTGCTGTAACACCCCCAGATCCGGGGTCAGGGATCTGGTCGTTACGGTCTCAATTTCCTTCCACAAGACCAACATAAATTAAAGTACATACTTGTGACCTAAAACAACAGCACAAAACACACCCGTTATAGTCCCAGAGATGAAATCAGAGTAACCATCAATATTAGTAATCATAAGGTTGAGTTCTTACAACCCAAAGAATTACAGTTTTACCATTACATACTCTTTGCCATCCATTGGTATATGCCATATTATAAATACATTTGATGTTCAAATGCTAACACTATCCTACCAGAAGCTGCATCCTCAGCAATGGTAGCTATGACTTCAGTGGTTAATCCTCTGACGGATGACAGGGTACGCCTCGCGTGACCATCTGGTCTAGCTGTTGTTGTGATATAAATAAATAAAGCAAGGGTGAGCAATAGCCCACCAAAAATATAATTGAACAGTGATAATGTATAACAGTCCAAAATATTTTTGAAACAATATGCCATGCATTAACGAACGTAGTACCAATATAAGGTATGAGATGAAGTTACAAGGTAACTCAAAATATAATTATCCCGAAGAAATATCTGCTATGTCAAAGATAAGCAAGATATTATCAAATTTTCATAATAGAGGAACTTGCAGGAAGGATATTGCAATTCCAGTTCAAACACTTTTCAAACCTGCTAACACTGATAATGTTGCAGAAAATAAAATAAATAGACTATGGATAGTGAACCAATACTGGAGTATGTCGCGCCAGATGACACCGCCTTACGATGATCAGTCGTAGGTTGTGCATCTCAAGAGTTGTTTCTCTACATGTAGAAGGAAAAACATGTGGACACCACCATACCCCGGATCTCCCTAGCCAACGGTTGGGCATAGACGGGACCGGCGCCACTCGGACCCTATTTCAAGGATGGACTGTCCCACAGCCTCTTACACCGATTTTCAATGATGGACTATCCCACAGCCTCTTACACAAATACTCCTAGTTCGAGTAAATCCATGATTCTGAAACGTAAAGCTCGTCCCCCTTTCCCCAAGTATAATACTTGTTGATAAGACTCCACGAAGTAGTCGTATCTAGTTGGAAAGGAAAATTCACCAATTTTATCCAAGCTGCTGCTTGTTAATGGATACCAACTTGTTCCAACATTCTTATCCCTCGAATAATGAATGGGTACGCAAAATTCAATGAATAATAGCAACAAAGTTGCAAGCGAAAAGAATGGTTTAGCAAGTATGGGACCGGGCAGTCCAATAACTAACATCTCTCAAGTGATGTCCCTTTATATACGCTTGGAAGTTGAGCGAGTATTTAAATCTTCTTTAAGATAGATTTAAATGAAAATAAAGTTTGGGAACCTCCCCTTGATAAAAATAGTCATAAAATACTCTGAAATATTTTACACCATATCTGAAGGTGACAGATAATCTTTGAATAATATGAATCATTACAAAATGAACTTAAAAGAATTTAAATAAGTATTCCAAGAATATTTATTAAATCAATAATAATTACGGAATATGAATAAATCATACTGTTGTTTGTAAGTAATCCTCGAATGAATAAATAGAATTATTTACTAAATAACTCTCTTCTTTAAATGAATATTCAAAATAATATTCATTAATTAAATAAACTCAAATAAATCTTTAAAATAATATTCACTAAATAAATCAAACCTTAAATGAATGTTTGAAAATAATATTCATTTAATACTCTAAATGAATATTAAAATAATATTCTTGTAGTAACCAAAACTTTAAGGGTCCGTTTGGATTGGGGGTTGAGAAGGGTTGGGTTGGGTCGGGTTCAAATTTTAAAATTCATTTTTGAGAAAAATTTTAAAGTAAAGTGTTTGATTTTGGATTTATTATGTAATTTTATGTTAATTCTTTCGTAAACTATCAAAACCCAACACTTTAATTTTTAAAATTTTCTCAAAAACGAATTTTGAAATTTGAAACCGACCCAACCCGACCCTTCTCAACCCTCAATCCAAACGGACCCTTAAAGGAATATTCGAAATAATATTTCTTAAGTAAATAGAACTTTCAATGAATATTTTATAATAATATTCCTCAAGTACATAAAACCTTAAATGAATATTCAAAATAATATTCATTTAACAAATAACATCCTAAATGAATATTCATTAAATAATTAATATTCTAAATGGATATTCAATTGATATTCATTAAACAATTAATATTCTAAATGAATATCCCAATTATCTTTATTTAACAAATAATATTCTAAATGAAGATCCAAATAATATTCATTTAGTCATCAAAACCTTAAAGGAATATTCGAAATAATATTCCTTGAGTAATTAGAACTTCCAAAGAATACTTTTAAAAATAATATTTATCAATTACATAAAACTTAAATGAATATCCGAAAGTGATATTCATTTAATGAATAAAATTCCAATGAATATCAACGTAATTATTCATTAATGATCAAACTCTAATGAATATTCAAAAATAATATTCATTTAATATTTCTCGACTGAGATAATACTCAAATAACATTTCTCGAAAGATTTCCAAGTAGTTGATATTTTTATGGAAATATAAATAATGTTTACTAATAACATTCCTCAAAATGAGTACTACTCTGTCGCTGGAATCCCTCCGGGTTTCCACGGCTATCTATATATCACGAAATACCGACTCCCGGTCTTATATTTAAAGAATAAATATCATACGTCCTTCACTAAGGGTCTTAGCACTTATAACTGATAATTCTTATCTAGTCTATAAGCCAATAACAATTCAGGGAACAAGTATTCCAATATACTTTGAAAACAAGCATGCATGCTATGGCATATGTATAACAACAATCATATATATTATCACAACAACAGTTCCAAGGTATTGGAAACTTGCCTGGCAATCCTGTAGGGGTAGTGTGCCTTGTGTCAATCCGGTGATCTATAAATAGTCACAATAACCGAGGTCAATCACTTAACACTTTTTAAAAGGCTAAGTATAACTTAACTTAAGTCGAAACACGTTTTCGAGTTATCTCGTTAAACACCCTTTAGTGCAATTCTCTTTATTATCGCTATGACCCGTCATTCGTTCGCTACTAAGACACGTCGTCATATTTACACTTGGTATATACTTAAGTCGTATCAATTCTAAGGTCGATCGTTTACGAATCAAGATTATGCCTCGAGATTTATCGTCCGTTTTCTAAGTCATTTACCAAAGTCATAACCAAGTAAGCTTCTAGGGGTTCGTTCGCGTTTAACCTTGATTCGAACATTTTTATAAAATCGGAAAATGATCCATTCGACATGTGGTTTTCTCTCACACCTTCCTTTTTACCTCTAATATTGAATTATCAAGATTTGCCACTGATTTCGTGGTATTAAAGGAATCCAATTTCAGTTACGAACTTTCGTTTACGGGTTCGAACCACTTTTACGAATTTAATCATAACTCCTAAACCGTAAGTCCATTTCATACGATCTTTATATCAAAACGAAACTTATAAAATAATCTAGCTTATCATAGCAGAAATCGAAGCTTAACAGTGAGTTAGAACTACTGTGATGCATGGTTACTTAAGGTTTAACGAAAATCGGGCATTACGATGGCTATAAATCGAATCTTTCTAAATTCCAAACTTTCCAATAATCATAGTTTCCATTCCAAACAACATATACATGATATTCAACCATGAACTAAGGCCAAGAAATGCCTTTTCATTCATCTAAACTATTTTCACCTCTACCAAAACCCAATCATAATCATGCTTATAACATACTAAATCCGTAACTACTAAGATCCATCAAGAACATCATCAAAACTCAAAGTCAAACTAAGGGTTCATGAGGGATATACCTTCCTTGGAGTTGGTTTAAGCCTTAATAAACCTTGCATAACTCTTGTATAACCTTAACCAAGCTTAGATCATCCAAACAAATAAAGGGAATCAAAGTTAGTTCTTGAAATCACTATTCACCCTAGACTTTGATGATTTATTTGAAAATGGAAAACATGGAGATTGAAGCTAAGATTTCTAGCAGATCATTTTTATGAAATGTAGTACTCACCATAAAAATTTGGAGATCAAACAATGGTTGGAAGTTGGACTTTGAATTCTCAAAACTTCAAAAATTCGAAGTGGGTTCTTCAAGGGGAAAACAGAGCGATTTTCTCGAATTTATTTGACCACAGAAACGATCTTTAAAAATTATGAAATTAAATCTACAACTTCATCTTGATGTGTAGAAGCTTCGTTAATTTTTTCATGATTTTTAGATGAGTAGAATTGGGTGAAAAAAATCGCAAAGACCCCTGCTCTGAAAAATCTGATCTGCTGGAAAATGGGGAAGAAAAGAAAGAAAAGTGTTTGGCTTGCTTGATCTTGTTCTCATCCAATACAAGGTGTATTATTGATAGATATTTGTTGCTTAGACCATGGTTTAGTTGATGGGATTGGTGCCTTATATTGCAACCTCATGCCAACTAGTTTAGTTTGTTTCCAATGGTACTTGTATGTATGAAACTTGCTTGGTTCCTTGCATTATTGTGATGAAGAAGGGATAAGAATGACTGAATTATTTAGGAAGATATTTGTTTGGCACAAATGCAAGTTGCCCCCTCTAGTTTGGTGGAAAAACAAGCTTCTTAAAGAAGCTAACTTAGCTTAGATAATATCTTCATAAAGCTACCTTAATAAAGTGATGATGCCATGGTGGTGATCTCATCCACTTGCACATGGTTGTCTCTTGGTTCTCTGCTTGTTTCTTTGTCCGGTTATTGCTCAATTCATTGATCGTTTGGAGGAATATCTTAATCGTTTCTAGTTAGGGTTTTCCCGGAAACCTTCTTAATATTTATAATACCATCCTCCATCTTTCTTGCTAACTTTCGAATTTAAAATCCTTAAATCCCTTAAATAAATCCTCAAATCTTGCAGTGTCCAGGGAAATCTCGGAGAAAATAAAAGTGCTATTTTTCTGAATCCGATGTCATTTACATACACTTATTTCGCTCCTGGATCATGAATACGAACTCAGAAATCAGTTCTGAATACTTCTATATAGCGTCGTCTAATAATATTCTTATTTCCACCAAAAAAACTATTCATTCTTTATTCCATCTTTAATCCTTATATTTATAAAAATGTCCTTGTTCTCTTTCGGGCATTCCTTAACCCTTTTTCGGAACCATTGGACTAACAACAGATATTGATTTGGATGACACAAGAATGTCTCCTTCCTCTTTGGAGTGCCATAACTTATTTCTTAGGAGATAGATTATTCTAATCTTGGTTATCAACCCATTGCATTCTTCATGACATATAATCATTTAAATCTATACCCATTCACATTCATTGTTAATACCTTGTAGTCGGAGTCACTGTTCATTCTTTCATTAATATATAAAAAAAAAGTTTTAATTCTACCGAAAATTCGGGTTCTTACAATCTCCCCTCCTTAAAAGGATTCCGTCCCGGAATCAGGTAGAAGACAAATGGGGTGCTTGTTGGTCATTTCACTTTCCAGTTCCCCGGTCAATCATTAATCATTCCAATACTCTTACAGCACACCTCACTAGTGCTATAATATATCCTTTATCCTTTTTCATCAAGTTTGCTACTTTTCGTACAACACACTATCCGGGTTATCTTCTTACTCAGTCATATACTACTTTTCTTATTGGTATCGGTAGTGACTTTGGTATCACTATCGCTCTGCAAATTTCGGAGATAACTTCACTCGTAATTATACAATTTCCTGATCGCTTTAATCTTCGCAGTCTCGATCAATATATAGAATTAGAAGAATTTATTGAGAGATCACTATGATCAATGAACATTTGTCCTATTGCGTAGTTAGTACAGAAGGTGGCCAGCCTTTAGTACTTGACAAGCAATTTAGACAAGCTATGGTATCCCACTTAGACTCCTATCACATAGACAGGAAGTCACGTAGCAGTACCTCCCCTCCTTAAAAGGGTTATTCTTCTCAATTTAGAAGGAGATAAATAAGGGAGAAGAAAATGAAAGAATTTCAAAGAATTACATAAGAAAATTTTCATGATTGTCAAAATATCATACTTAGAATTTACCTCTGAACTATAGAGGTTTATTAGAGAAGAAAAATAATCGTATTCGTATCAAATACTACTTTATCGTAATCACATGTCACATGTCCTTGCTGCTCTGTCCATCATTCTATGGACCTATACTCTTGTTCGATATTAGCATCACTTACTTTTGGAAAATCCTTCAACCTCTCAGGTTAAAATTTGGATTTCTCGCTTGAAATTATTATTACTGACATTCCACGCCACGACACTGGCTCTTTCATATTCATAATACTAACACTATCAGGTTGTCATTCCGAGAGCTCGTTAGGAAAACCCATTCATCAATCCATTCATAACATTCCTTGTTTCACATTCCATAATTATTTCTCCATCTTTTCTTTATCAATCACATTCTTCTTATTGTCTAATTCTCATTCACTTCTATTATTTAACCCCACAGTCATGCCATTATCGAGACACCCATCACCTTTACTTAATAACGTCACATTTTTTGGGTTAAACTTTCCTTTATTCAACCGTCTAGATTTTCACTCCCTCGATCCATGAGTATCCTTATTACTCAACCGATCTATTCCCAATTTCCTCAAATTTTCCAAACTTAAAAGGAGTTAATCCTTATGTCATTTATGCTTTCAATTTCAGCGTTCCATTGTGACCAATACTTACAATGTCAATCTCATACTTTTCTCGCTTCATTACTGGAGCTTCTCATGAGTCCGCATATCTGACTCCCTTATTGATCCTCAACTCTATATTCATCTCTCTCAGTCACTTGTTTTCATTTCTACTATAATCATTCTATGACCCATCATAGCCGGATCATTTATTTCAAATATCCAGTCGTTCCAAAAATTAAACCATCTGAAATAAACCTGGATGATTTCTCTAACTTAGATTCAATTCGACATTTCCACAGTCGTTATCACCTAATTTCTCAAAAGGATCACCATTGTTTATCGTTTACGCAGTGCTTTAATAACTAAACCTACGGGTTTCATAATTGTCAAATCAAGATCCTCTAGGAAAACAAAATAATCACCATTCCTTATCCATAAGGAATTCTTCCTGAACTTGACGTAGATATTACATGAAGCAGATAAAATTGCAGAAGAACTTCCAGCATCGCAGCTGGAACAGGCTGGTGAGTTTATTAATCATATATCTCCAGTAGAAGACTAGAAGCTTAGCAGTTTGCTTAATCACTTGCCAACCTCATAATTCTCTATCTTGTTTGTACTGAAATACACCACTATAAACTTGCTTGTCATTCATCATCATGCCAATTAGCTTATCAATAGAGTCGCTTGGGGAATTTGGTCTGGCCTGTCGCAGAACCTTCTAGTGTCGGTAATGTGCTGCAGACAAAATCAGGAATCGAACGTTTACTTAAACTATCCTTATAGTTGATCCTCGCACAATCATCAGGGGAACGTAAATTCCTCCGTCACAATCTGACCTTCAAGGCCCTTCTCATCTTCACGCTATTTCTTTAGTATGAGCATATATACTTACTCCCTTATACTTAAAGTGTCGGCCACCTCATTGGCCTTTCCTGAATATAATAATTTCTTGAAATTAATGTTTTCTGGATCTATTCCAACTCATTTACTACAGGTACTCCCAATCATACCTAGGATATTTCCTTACTTAACTCCCTTCTTTTTTTTAGGATAATCTCAACCTTATTGTTTCAATCCATACTTTTCCATGGTTTCACACATGCTTCATCTAGCCGTCTTGTTACTATGTCATACATTCCTTACCAAACTTCCCTCTTTAAGTTCAGAATATAACCTCTTCCCTTATAAGGTTTCTTTATACTTGGTCGCTTCAACTTATATCGTCTGAATTCACAATGTCTTTATTAGGGGTGATGCTATCCTTTGTGCATCCCCCAGGGTTCGTCTTAATATATGGACATTCTATCCTTATTTCCATTTTCAAGGAATACTTACATCCTTTAATTTGCACTCCAATCATATATCCTTAATAAGGGTCTCTTTTCTATCATTCCCCTCTTGATAATCTATAGGTAGCTTAATGCTAACCTCTTCTTTCAAACGAATGTCAGTCTATATGACCTTCCAAAAGACAACACATGTCTATCTGCTCTTTCTTACAGAACTTGGTAAGGGTAGCAAGGATGTTCTGGAAGATATTGGTCGTGTTCAATGTGAATCTCTTAGTGCCTAATGCTCCTCTTGAGGACACTAAGCTTCAAATAACATTTATGCATCATACTGCACTAACTTTGGCAATCTTCGTAACTTTTCAGTGGTCACTACCCTCAATCCTAATACGTCCATGGTATATATAAATCCATCATCCTGTATCTCAATTCATTTTATATCAAAAGCCCTTGCGGTTGGCACTTGATTAGAAGCACCCCTCTTTGTCCTTACATTGCTGGTTCAGTCACTTGAAAATCCTTAGTGACTTGGCCCCAACTGGCCATGCTAAAATATGTGAGTTTAGGGGTCGGCTAATAGCATTACTTTTCTAGCAATTGCTGGCATAGTGCCTTCTTCTTTGACACTTTTTGATATTCTCAAAACTTTACTCCATATAAGTCTCAATCGACTTCTCGGTACCATGTCCGGTCACCTTTCCTTTACTTTTATCCTTTCAACTATTCTTATTAATTCCACATGCCACAAAAGCTTAACACTTCTGGCATAATAACCTTTTCATTTAAGTCAATCCCGGAATTCCCCAGTCCGGCTTGTTTCTTAATTACATTTCCCTTTTTTCGTCAAATCTCAACTTCATCATTTATCCCTACATTCAACTGTAATAATCGGGGTCTGTCTACCAACCTGTATAGCGGCTACCTTACCCAATCCATAGGGTTCACTCTAGTTTCCACTCTCTTCAGTGACGTATTCTGATAATAAGAAAGACAAGGTTTGGCAAAATTCATCGAATTCCTTTCCAGAATTAGGGAAATTTCAGTCAATCTCTCCACCCACTAGTAACACTAAGAAGATCCATTTCGATACCCGAATAATATTTCTAAGAACATCCAAGCGAGTCGAACCATAAACAGTTAAATAACGAAATGATTGATATAAAGTTGGTAGTCTATCCATTGGAAAGGAACTAATTATATACATCCCATAGAAGGAAAATCAAAGTTCCACGCTGAAACATGCCACATCTTCCCGGTACATATTCGTCCTAATAGTCGATGCTTCCGAATACCAGTCTACCTAACAACTAGTCTTAGAAGGAACACTACCGTCAGAGTTAGTCATTACACAAAATTGGCACTACCAAGGCTATCCGAATCTGGTGAACCATGATGTCCGAATACATCCGCAATCACCCTACCGTGTTGCACTAGCACAGCACCTAAACATGTATGAGGTGCATCCTAATCAATTTCCAAAATTTTCCTTCCTCCATTAGATAACGCCAATGCTGGGTCGTCACCAATTTTATCTTTAACTCCAGGGAGATTTTCCCCCATTTATCTTGTACATTCAAACTTTTAGTCTTACAATTAAATCGGGTTACGGGACTACACTCTTTGTAAAGTCCTGAGCAAATCTTGGGTAATACCTCGTGAATCTTATGAAATTTCTTACCTTTGCCAGTGTGGTTGGCCAATCTCCATTTGAAACTATCTTTAACTTGGTGGGGTCGATCAATCACTACTTCCTATTGATCATATGTCCTATTATCTGGACTTCATTTTGCCAAAACTCTTACTTCGAGAACATGGCCTACACCTGTTCTTTCAGGTTTCATCTAAAAGCATTCTCAATTACATCTCAACCACTGCTCGCCTTACCTAATCAATTTATGATTCAGTGTCAGAATAAACTTAAGGTAACTACCATAATCCATTCAAGGAAAAGAAAGAATTTAATATTCCTTTGAATCACATGCATCTAATGTTTTTGGTTCATCATTCCACTGAATTGAACTAAACTTATACTTAGTTCCTGACGATGGCCTCATTACTAGTTTTTCGCAGACTCACCGGTCTTCTCCTCTTGTAGGTTCTGAGATCATTGTCTCTCTTACTACTTCCTTATATACTTTATCCAATCAAACCATCACCTTCCAATGTCTTTATTTCCTAAGTTGATCCATTCATAAAATGAACATTTCCCTGAACCAAACCACCTCATCAATCCCAGTTTGATTTTATAAATTATAACCTATGAAATCTGCCTTCTCATGGCGAATACCATTAACAATATTCACATGATATGGCACTTGCTGCCTCTATCTCAACTGCTCCTGGAGACTCTGCTCCCTGTCCTCTCACTACACCACAAATGGTCTTTGCCAACACTGAAAATCGATGTTGCCACCTAAAATGTTGCCTTAGATGCTAAAAATTGAATAAATTAGATATAAGCCAACATCATAATCGGATGTTGCCGCTCATGTTGCCGTAGATAAAATTTTTACCTCAATGCCAACACTTACATGAATGTTGCCTTAAACACCTGAAAAAGTTTTAAAAAAACGGGGAAAAAACCGGCTTGCTGAAAATATTAAAAGCCCGCTCAACATAAAATAAAACTAAAAATTAAAACCAAAGCACACTCTCTCTATCTCTCTCGCTCAAAATTCTCCCTCTCTGTCAAGCCCTCTCTCTGTCTCTCTCTCTCTCAACACTCTCTCTCAAATACTATCTCCCTCAAACACTCTCTCTCCGTCTCTCTCTCTCTTAAAACTCTCCCGTTGAAGCTCATCTCCGGTGGAAGCTCATCTCCGGTTCGAATTGAAGTTCGTGGTATGTTTGTTTCTCCGTCTAATTAGTTCATCTAATTACCCTAATTTAATTAATTAATTCGTAGTTTATAGTTTACAAACCCTAGTTTTTGGGGGTTTTTATTTTGTCAATTTTGGGGGTTTACAAACCCTAGTTTTTGGGGGTTTTTCCTTGTGTTTATCTGTATCAAGTTTGTTGGGAGTGGTTTTCTGATTGCGAGTAAATACATGACTCTCCTGAAGCAATTCTCTTTTGTTTTTTGTTTTTTGATAATTAAATTGATTCTCTTCACTTGTAACTGGATAATTTTCAAGACATCTAATTGCTAAAGATTCAAAATGTCCTAGATTCTAATCATATTCCATTTTTGTCATTTAACAGGTTACTGGAGAGCTGCTAGAGATATTTATGTGTCTTATATTATTATGTTTTGTTGACTACATACTACTGGAACTTGTTTGTCTTGGACAATTTTAGATTCTTCTTAATTGTGTTGATATTTAGTGTTAACCATTGCATATATATACACGTATATGTTTGTTTTTGAATGGCCTACGAACAACCAACCTCCTAATAATAATAAATGTAAGGATCTTACATTGTGTCATGCTAAGTGCTGAGCTTTTGTACAGGTACTGAAGCCATGTTTGCTGATCTTGGCCATTTCACAGCCATGTCAATAAGGGTACGTTTGGACTTGTATTCTTACTATAGGTTAATATATTGATAATTATAATAATAATTAAAATGGTGTTATGGTGTAAATTGGTTTCATGAATACATACTGTCCCCTCCATGATTACTAATTCTAGCAACTAAGCAGATTTCATATGTATGTTTGTGTGTGTGCACATTTGCATAGTTTTTTTCCCCTTTTTGTGGTTTGTGCAAGGTAAACTCGTTAGATCATGAAAATATTGTAAATGTGTTATACTTTAATACATAAATACATTAATGTGCAAACAATCATATTCTAGGTTAATTTATCAATTTTAGTAGTAGAACCTATTAACTACATCCTAATTGTTGTCATAAATTGTTTGAATGTGCAGCTTGCATTTATAACTGTTGTGTACCCTTGCCTGGTTGTACAATACATGGGCCAGGCTGCCTTTTTGTCTAAAAACATCTCTTTTATTCCGAACAGTTTCTATGACTCTATACCTGGTTGGTGAAACCTCTCACTAGTTAAGATTGTTCATCTATTCTATTCATGAAATGAGTTGTTTTCCACGCCATAAGGTGCTTTTTAATTGTGCAGATCCTGTATTTTGGCATGTCTTTATCATTGCAACTCTAGCAGCCATTGTTGCTAGTCAAGCCATCATCACTGCTACCTTCTCTATTGTCAAACAATGCCACGCTTTAGGTTGCTTTCCAAGGATCAAAGTTGTTCACACCTCAAAACATATATATGGGCAGATCTACATTCCAGAAATAAATTGGATTCTCATGATTCTTACTCTTGCTATATCTATCGGGTTCCAGGACACAACTCTAGTAGGAAATGCATATGGTGAGACCTGTAGTTTTTTATGATCAATTTCTCATTATATTTTTCATTCGTAGACCATTAAGATTTCTCTTGTTGTCGGTCTTAAGTATCTTGTAGAGGTATGTTTGGTATGCATATCAGCATATGTGAGAAAACCAGGAAAATAAAATTAGCTTTAGAGGTATTATTTACCCAGATCATATTGTCACTTGTAGCCTCATATAATAGTGTCAACGTATGCCTCTGTTTACTGTAGTGTTCAGCATGCTTAACTATCAACTGTTTACTATTCTTAGTGTAGTGTTCCGCATGCTTAACTAACAACTGATTCCTATTCTTTGCATGCCTTTTTCAGTGTCTTTGGATATTTTTGTATTGGAACTAATGCAATTAGTTTCAAGTCTTGTTTTACTGATTTTCTATAAAAGTAGCTACACGTAATTGGAATTTGATTGCCTTGGTTGTATGTTATATGAAAATCTAACTGATTAAAATTACTTTGATACATCCGGTGTTCTTTTATTTTGTGATCTCTGTTTAATAATTTGAATAGAATACCTGAATAAAAAGGGCCTGCATAGAGAAAATAATTGTTTTCTAATAATTATAGATGTACCACCAACACTGTTTGCTCTGGTCATGAACATGCTTTTCATTAGCTAGTAAACCTAATTGGGAGTTTCTGTAGGCAATAATTACTTTCGTGGAATTTCTAAATCATGTCCAGCTAATTAGGTACATACCAAGTCCCAACGAGTACCACAAATCCAAGGCATATGTGATGAGTAGGCTCTTGACGTCAGGGCCTAATGTATTATTGGGGCGGTCCTGAGAATTCTTAGGCCCAGTGTGAAAAAAAAATCGAGGCGCTTTTGACAAAAAACCGAAAATAAGATTGAAAAAAGATAGGGTTTATAAGTATATAGTGTTTTAGAAGGATTTTCAACTGAGAGTAAGGGACCTTTTAAATTTAACATGGACCATAACTTATACTTGACAAATATAGCGTCCTGCCCTGCTGATCTTGCTTTATTTTTTAGATTGTTACCAAGTTATAAACACTATATCCAAAGGATATGGAAGCACCCAGTGTTCTAAAAATCGGCCTAGGCGGCCGATTAATCGCCGCCTAGGCGCTAGGCGGCCTCTAAACGCCTAAAATCGGCAAAAATCGGTCATTAGGCGTTTTTTTCATTAGGCGGCGCCTAGGCGGTCTAGGCGGGATTAGGCGGCGCCTAGGCGGCGCCTAGGCAGCGCCTAGGCAGCGCCTAGGCGGTATTTTTTTCATTTTTTTTTTAATTTTTAAATTTAATTCTTTTCTCTTTTAAAAACTTTTTGTTTGATATAATAATAATTGACTAAAATTCCCTCATTTTAACTAATAGTAATGGTCAAATTTAACGGAAAATCAACAAAGGGGTGAAAATTGCGAGGGTACTCAAAATTATGGGATGCAAAGTGCATAAACTAAAACAAACGAACCTTAATTGCAATTATGTTAAATCAAAAGAATGCAAAATTATTTATTAACATGAAAATTATTATTTTTTAATATAAAAAATAATATTAAAATACATCCGATTAATTTTCCGATTAATCTCCGATTAATCGCCGCCTAGCCGATTAATCGCTAGAAGGTAGGTTCACCGCCTAGACCCGCCTAGCGCTTTTTGGAACATTGGAAGCACCTGCTGGTAACACGGCTATCTTTACATGCACCCCAGGATTGCAGTTATATATCTCTTGTTTTTTGATTATATGACAGCTTACACTGGAAATATTTTGATTGCAATTAATCCATTTCAAAGATTGCCTCATATCTACAACGCACAAATGATGCAACATTACAAGGGAGCACCATTTGGAGAATTAAGCCCTCATGTATTTGCAGTTGCTGATGTATGTGTTTGTATAACCATCCGGGAATGTAATTTTAAGAGACAAAAACTGAATGCTTCCCTGAAAAGAATCATGCATTGGTAATACTTTGAAATTTCTTCTTGTAAATAACAATGATTGATATGATGCATTTTGATTTTATGCAGCCGGACAAGTTCTTTGCATTTGTACAATATTCAGCTTGCATTTATATTAAATGTTCTGCACTCAAGCCTTTGCTGGCAGTACCCGTCCACTCTTTTCGTGTCTCTAGTGTGACATTGTCGCTTCCAAGTTCCAACGATATATATAGGGATTGTTCAAGGATCATTTCGGATTGTTGTTGCAGTGCAGACACAACAGTTTTTTTTAAAGACAGAATATAAACACAAGCATTAGTCATTGGTACAATATGTTAAATTCTGATCACTTTACAAACAAGAGTTGCTCCTCTTGTAATATATTTTTATGTATAACTTTATTAGTTGAATTTTATATTGGTTAAGATTTTACGGCTTGTATTGCTTGTATAATGTAGGGATGGAGAGGTTTATACTCTATGCAGTTTGGATTTAAAGATGTCCAAATGTTCTTTCTTAAAGCAGAGACTAATGTGTTACTCAACTTTGTTCTACGTTAGCTGGCTCAGACTTTCGGTAATTACTTTAATCCCATATTCGATACTAATATCTTATGCAGATGTTTATAGGCAGTACAAGAGCTTTTGATACCATATGATTTTCCTTCCTGTTGACCCATATCTACCTCCTTTGTTGGTCAATCAGATCGACTACTTTTTCAGGTAAATTGAAATATTTTCTATTACTATCTTCATTTAGACTAATTTCCAAATCTGGTGCATAATGTGCATTACATTTTGTATATATTTTATGGCAGGCACCTTTACGAGCATGATGTCCACCTTGATCCTATCCTCAGATCAGCGGCAAAGGCTAAGATCACAGAAGCATTCTTATTCAGCTTGCTGCAACATGTTCTCTAATAAAATCCCAAGTCTACTGGTTGACAGTGCATTCTTATTCCAAGGGAAATAGGAGTTGAATTTAAGTCTAGACTTTTATCATGGAGAGGTGACTTGAACCTTATGATAGTGGATGAATGTTGCATTGTATAATGATTCGACTTGTGTAATTAGTTAGTGATACATTTTAGTTTTATAAAATTTGATAAATGTGGTTTATTCAAATTATATTTTAGTTTACCTTGATTTGCGTTAATTTTTTTATTGTATTTTTGAAAATTTGAAGAATATTAGAAGTAAAACAAAATCTAAAAAATAATTAAAATATAAATTTTTAGAAAATTTACATCAACTAGTGTTGCTGTAGAGGGACAAAGATGTTGGAATAGGCTATATGGCAACATCACAAGGGTGTTGGGGTTGAGTAAACAGTGTTGTCATAGACTTTATGCCAACACCGGAATTAGTGTTGCTATTTTGCACGAAATGTTGGCATAAGTGACTAAGGCAACATCATTTTGATGTTGCCATAGTTTTGACAAAATATGTTGGCTTAACCTCTAAGCCCACATGCAAATTCCCAACACCTGCAAAATTGACAAAAGTGTTGCCTTAAATCCTATGGTAACATTTTTTAGCATTTTTAACACTTTTTTTTGATGTTGCCATAGACCATTTGTGGTGTAGTGTCTATCGTTGTCTTTGATAATCATGTACCCCTCTAACTCTTTTCTCATTAATCTAAAGGTCTCTAAGGATCTTTATCTATCCCCATATAAGACCTCAAGTAATCCTTCTAATTCGTCCTAATTGCTGGTACTTCATCTGGCAGTCCATCTATGAATCCAATATGCATATTTAGTTCTCTTAATAATATCTCAGTTCTTTACGCTCACCTCTCTGAGCACTATACCGTAACTCTTACAGTCTCTCTGGATGCAGCCCTCATTTCCTCAAAGGTAAACTTCCTTATCTTTAATAAGATTCTCCTCCTTTGCTGAAACCTCTTTCGGGTCCTCAGAAGGGTACTCTATCGAATCCACCATTCGATAGTCAGCATATAATCAAGCATCATTGCGCTGCTGCTCATACGCCTCAAGGTCTGTCGCCTTACTAATCGGTACGAGAACGAGCTTAAGTTACTATCATTATACTTAATAGTTCCCATAAGGGTTTTATATGTCAGTACTACATTAAGTAGTCCGACTATGAACTTAGCAAGAGTTCTTATTATCTTAGTGAATTTATTGTTTTAACGTCGCATCATCTATGGGATTTATAACGTAACGCTCTGATACCATTTGTATAACACCCCCAGATCCGGGGTCAGGGATCTAGTCGTTACGGTCTCAATTTCCTTCCACAAGACCAACATAAATTAAAGTACATACTTGTGACCTAAAAGAACAGCACAAAACACACCCGTTATAGTCCCAGAGATGAAATCAGAGTAACCATCAATATTAGTAATCATAAGGCTGAGTTCTTACAACCCAAAGAATTACAGTTTTACCATTACATACTCTTTGCCATCCATTGGTATATGCCATATTATAAATACATTTGATGTTCAAATGCTAACACTAGCCTACCAGAAGCTACATCCTCAGCAATGGTAGCTATGACTTTAGTGGTTAATCCTCTAACGGCTGACACCTGCCTATGCTGGGTACGCCTCGCGTGGCCATCTGGTCTAGCTGTTGTTGTGATATAAATAAATAAAGCAAGGGTGAGCAATAGCCCACCAAAAATATAATTGAATAGTGATAATGTATAACTGTCCAAAATATCTTTGATACCATATGCCATGCATTAACGAACGTAGTACCAATATAAGGTATGAGATGAAGTTACAAGGTAACTCAAAATATAATTGTCCCCAAGAAATATCTGCTATGTCAAAGATAAGCAAGATATTATCAAATTTTCATAATAGAGGAACTTGCATGAAGGATATTGCAATTCCAGTTCAAACACTTTTCAAACCTGCTAACAATGATAATGTTGCAGAAAATAAAATAAATAAACTATGGATAGTGAACCAATACTGGAGTATGTCGCGCCAGATGACACCTCCTTACGATGATCAGTCGTAGGTTGTGCATCTCAAGAGTTGTTTCTCTACATGTAGAAGGAAGAACATATGGACACCACCATACGCCGGATCTCCTTAGCCAACGGTTGGGAATATACGGGATCGGCGCCACTCGGACCTTATTTCAAGGATGGGCTGTCCCACAGCCTCTTACACCGATTTTCAATGATGGACTGTCCCACAGCCTCTTACACAAATACTCCTAGTTCGAGTAAATCCATGATTCTGAAACGTAAAGCTCGTCCCCCTTTCCCCAAGTATAATACTTGTTGATAAGACTCCGCGAAGTAGTCGTATCTAGTTGGAAAGGAAAATTCACCAATTTTACCCAAGCTGCTGCTTGTTAATGGATACCAACTTGTTCCAACATTCTTACCCCTCGAATAATGAGTGGGTACGCAAAATTCAATGAATAATAGCAACCAAGTTGCAAGCGAAAAGAATGGTTTAGCAAGTATGGGACCGGGCAGTCCAATAACTATCATCTCTCAAGTGAGGTCCCCTTATATATGCTTGGAAGTTGAGCGAGTATTTAAATCTTCTTTAAGATAGATTTAAATGAAAATAAAGTTTGGGAACCTCCCCTTGATAAAAATAGTCATAAAATACTTCGAAATATTTTACACCATATCTGAAGGTGATAGATAATCTTTGAATAATATGAATCATTATAAAAAAGAACTTAAAAGAATTTAATAAGTATTCCAAGAACATTTATTAAATCAATAATAATTACGGAATATGAATAAATCATACTGTTATTCGTAAGTAATCCTCGAATGAATATATAGAATTATTTACTAAATAACTCTCTTCTTTAAATGAATATTCAAAATAACATTCATTAATTAAATAAACTCAAATAAATCGATCTTTAAAATAATATTCACTAAATAAATCAAACCTTAAATGAATGTTTGAAAATAATATTCATTTAATACTCTAAATGAATATTAAAATAATATTCTTGTAGTAACCAAAACTTTAAAGGAATATTCGAAATAATATTTCTTAAGTAAATAGAACTTTCAATGAATATTTTAGAATAATATTCCTCAAGTACATAAAACCTTAAATGAATATTCAAAATAATATTCATTTAACAAATAACATCCTAAATGAATATTCAATTGATATTCCAATGGTTAAGGGTTTGATAACATGTGAGCAAGTATTGGTGCCGTATGTTGCATCCTCATGCCAACTAGTTTAGTTTGTTTCCAATGGTACTTGTATGCATGAAACTTGCTTGGTTCCTTGCATTATTGTGATGAAGAAGGGATAAGAATGACTGAATTATTTAGGAAGATATTTGTTTGGCACAAATGCAAGTTGCCCCCTCTAGTTTGGTAGAAAAACAAGCTTTTAAAGAAGCTAACTTAGCTTAGATAATATCTTCATAAAGCTACCTTAATAAAGTGATGATGCCATGGTGGTGATCTCATCCACTTGCACATGGTTGTCTCTTGGTTCTCTGCTTGTTTCTTTGTCCGGTTATTGCTCAATTCATTGATCGTTTGGAGGAATATCTTAATCGTTTCTAGTTAGGGTTTTCCCGGAAACCTTCTTAATATTTATAATACCATCCTCCATCTTTCTTGCTAACTTTCGAATTTAAAATCCTTAAATCCCTTAAATAAATCCTCAAATCTTGCAGTGTCCAGGGAAATCTCGGAGAAAATAAAAGTGCTATTTTTCTGAATCCGATGTCATTTACATACACTTATTTCGCTCCTGGATCATGAATACGAACTCAGAAATCAGTTCTGAATACTTCTATATAGCGTCGTCTAATAATATTCTTATTTCCACCAAAAACACTATTCATTCTTTATTCCATCTTTAATCCTTATATTTATAAAAAAATGTCCTTGTTCTCTTTCGGGCATTCATTAACCCTTTTTCGGAACCACTGGACTAACAACAGATATTGATTTGGATGACACAAGAATATCTCCTTCCTCTTTGGAGTGCCATAACTTATTTCTTAGGAGATAGATTATTCTAATCTTGGTTGTCAACCCATTGTATTCTTCATGACATATAATCGTTTAAATCTATACCCGTTCACATTCATTGTTAATACCTTGTAGTCGGAGTCACTGTTCATTCTTTCATTAATATATAAAAAAAAAGTTTTAATTCTACCGAAAATTCGGGTTCTTACAGTTGCGGGGGATGTTCTGGGCGGCTGCAATGTGTTGAACGACGGTGGAGTGAAATTGATTGGAGGTGGAGGAGAAGTGGTGGCGTGGAGGTTGTAGAATTGGGTGGGTTTGGTAGTGGTTTGCAGGTTGTGGAGATGGAGGGGATGGGTTGGGTTGGAACTTGAAAGGAGGTTCTGTGATCCACAAGTCTGTCAATCTCGTGAGGTTAGCAAAGTGATGCTCCGATAAAATACCATCCCATGAATTAGAAGTGAGCATCAAGTATTCCAAATTCGACATCTGTCCAATGCACTTAGGAATAGTTCTAGTCAGTTGATTATTATGGGCGTAAAAAAATTCTAAGTTTGACAATTCACACAGTGACTCTGGAAGAAATCAACTTAACTGATTTGAGGTTATATTAATGTATGCAAGTTTCGTGAGATTGCCTATCCCAGGTGGAATCGAATCATTTAATTTATTGACTGAAATGACAATGGGAAATGCCCCCAAATTGCTCACTTCTAAATGACCAAATTACCCTTCATTCAACTAACGGAGTTAAATGATTTGAGACGGAGCCCCCACATCGCTTTAAAATTAATTGTCCGGGTACCATATTTGCGAATTTAATACATCGGCCATCAAAGTGCAAAAATATTTTAGTTCAGGCCACCAAAATGCAATTTACTCTTTGGATTATCTTAAAAAATCACACAAAATTATTCAATATAATATTAAAAAAAAATAAAGTTTTATTAAAAAAAAAAATAAAACATAAAATATTGAAAATAACCGTGCATAGCACGGGTCATAGGCTAGTATATATAATATAAATAATATTTGTCTATTATTTACAAATAATAGACCAGACTACCGATTAACAAAGTTTTGGATAAAATCTCCCATAAACTTATTATTAAAATTGTATTTGGTTGTTAGTAGAACAATCTTCAAATAATAATAAGAGTATCTTGATAATCAAAATGAATTATAAGTAGAATTCATATATGGAATAGAATTTTCAACGTAAAAAATCGCCAATTTCTTCTCTCTTTTGTTTCTGCGTAGGTTTAATTGAAAAATAATTGTTGAACCATTACTAAATTAAAGATTATTTTGTTAATTTCACGTGGGTTATAAAATCGTTCAAATCAAATTTTAAAAATTCGAGACAGAATATAAACATTAAATCACATGTGTAATAATCTTATATATATCAATTTTTTAACATTAATTCGATATGTAAATTAATAACATAGAAAATTATAAAAATGAATATAATTATAGATATTAAAAAGGAAACATGCGTTGCACGGGTTATAAGCTACTCCCTCTGTCTCAAAAAACTTTTTTCATTTCCCTTGAACACGTTTGCCAATGCACAATTTTAATCGTTAATATCTTTAATTTCGTATTAGTTTTAAATATAAAAACTTGTTGGTCCCAAAGTATTGCAGAAGGGGGGGTTGAATGCAATACTGATAAAATCGAATATTTAAATCAACAACGAAGATAAAGATTATAGATTATCAGTAGATGTATGCAAGCAATAAGTGAAACAAGATTTCTCACAAAATAAATGTTTTATTTATTTTGTGTGAAGTGTTGCTACAACCTGGAGAGAGAGTTTCTCCAGCTTCGATATCTCAAGAGATACAAATTGCTTCGTGTGCGTACATGAATAGAAAAGAATTTAAGATGTATACTTTGTTGTCTCTATTGCATGGGGTGTTGAGCTGCTGTCGTTTTCAAGTGGCAGCTCATTACAATTTGCACACCCATGTGACTTTCCCAAATTGCTACACAGACAGGATAAACCATATAAGTAAAGCAACCTAGATTCTTTCTATTTCTAGCTAATACAATTCTAGTAGATGTTGCTATTACATACTCCTCGAATTGACCAGCCTTGTCTTGTGAATCTCTTAAGCTTCTGTCGTAGTCTTGCAGGTCTGCTACAAACGATAGTGTGTTGCAGCAAATCTGTTTCTTGAACATGTAACCTATCACGGGCTTTGACTGAGAAAATACCCAATTCAAATAATTCAAGGTGACAGTAACCTTAACCGCAGAGTTTGCTGTCAAAGGAATATTCAGTGGTTGACAGTACGAGCTCCCACCAATGTTGCTGTCAGAACTCCAGACTTGCTGTCAAGTGTGAGAATGTCACTGTCTCTTGCTTCATCCAATGTTGCTGTCAGATGTAGCTTTGTTGTGACTTTGCAACATTTGTCTTCTCGTAACTTTACTGTCAAGAAAATGACAGTAACTTTTATTCTTGCTGTCTTCTGGATGTATTCCTTGAGGCTTGAACAAATGTATGAACTTCTCCCAAATCATACAATTATTACATGACAACAATTATTCGAATACGAAGACATACTCTGGCTGTGACAGTATGTTCAACTTAGTAAAAACTAAGTACAGGGAGATATAGTTAAGTTGTCTCTATGCTATCACCCATAAGTCCCAACAATCTCCCCCAATTTATTTTTATGGACAATAACAACAAATTTACAATCAAAACGTGCTGACAACTTAACTAACATAGATCAGAATAGATGAAATACCATATCTGATAAATGTTAAAGAAAAATCTAGAACATGAAGCTTATGAATTAACTGCAAATCAATTTCTCCTATTGAATGAGCAAATCAGAGTTTAACTTAGCTTGATTTTGGCAGTCTCTAGTTTTTCAGATTTTTCCCTCTCTTCTGAGAGCTTCATTTCTTGCTTTTCTGAGGTCTTCAACTAAAGCTTTTTCTTCTGGTGATGTGGCATCATCTTCAATGTCTTCAATATACCCTTGTATCACTCGAGAAGTAAATACTTCAGCATCTTTTAGATCAAACCAAGTTTCAAAATCATACGTGTATGTTCTGAACTTCAGAATTCCTTGGATGAACTTGAACCTCCTTCCAGGAAAAGCATTTAAGGATTCTCTTCTTTTTCTGTCTAGCTTTGGATCTTCATCTCTCCTTTGATCAAATATTACTTCTAGTTTCCAAGCAACTAGCATTTCGAGCTTATGAACAGATCCAACAACTTTCCAGTAGAGATCCTTCAGTATACTCGTCCTCAATTTGTGAAAACTATCAACATAGATTTCTTGCTTATCATCCTTGATTCTCAGAGGATTATCCAGTACACAGGGCTGATAACATGCTTCCTCACTGAATATGTTGTTGAGTTTCTTGTAGCTTTCCTTCAGTTGAGCTTCTAGATCTTCAGCACTTTGTTTAGCAGATATGGCAGGTTTGGTAGGTTTGGTAGATTGGGATGATTTAGCTTTAGCAACCTGATAAACTTGTTCTGTTTCATATTCAGCCATGCCAGCCTTTGTAAAAGGACGATGTGCTTCTATAAGGTCCACATCAGGCATTGGTTCCTCATCAGAACTGACTTCAAGGTCTGCATCATCATGTGCTCTCCAGTCACCAGACATCTCATAGAATTCAACATATCTTTGAGCATAGTATTCTTTGACATGTTCTAAGATACTGCTGGAAACATCTTGGTCTGTTTCCATGAGAGTGATCATCCTTTCCAAAATGAAGAAATCAATTCTTCTCCTTACCTTTACCGTTTTGCATGAGAGATCACGCATGCCTACTACATGTGAAACTATCTCCATAGTGAAGTCTGGTTCTACAGTTATACATGTAGTTCCACAGTCCTTGAGATCATACTTGCGTACATTTTTGTTGACTGGGTCCAGTTCCACTGAGACAGATGTAATGCTCCCATCAATTGACTTTTTCAATAGTTCAAAACTATTTACTTTTCTCTTATCAATGGGCTTCTCTGTCAAAACTGCTCCATGCTTCTTTTTCTTTGCTGTTGCAACTGTCTTCTCTTTTATCTTGGTTGTACGATAGGCTTGTGCTCTTGTCTTTCTTCTGTTAGATGAGAAATTCTTGACAAGCTTTCATACCTTGAGAGTTTCTTCAAGTTGACCCTTGACAGCATCTTTCATGACAGCAACTTTGACAGCTTCGACTGTTTGGCTCTTGACGGCATCTTTCACTTGGGTGTCTTCAGCCATTCTGACAGTATCCTTGTTGACAGTATCTTTTTCAGCATTAAAGCATTCAACTACCAGTCTCTAGATACTTCCCTCCAAGGCTTCAAAAATTTCTAACTCCCCTTCATCATTGACAACATCTTTCTTCTCAGTACTGGGAGTTTCTTACTCTTCTTGGGTAGCATCCATCTGAGTTTGTGTAGTAACATTCTCAGATGCTTCTCTCCTAGAACTCCTGAATTTTCTAGGTCCACCACTTCCTCCAATTTCATCCTCATCATCATCCAGAGTATCATCATAGTTGCAGCTTCCTCCCATCTTGGCATTAGCATCAGAGATCAGCTTCTTTATAATTGAGCTAATTTCCTCATCTTTTTTTGCTAACAACCTATGAATATCTTTGACAGCTTTAACTTTGTCACTGGTGATACTGGATTTGAGAAGTTTCTTCAGCACTGTCATGATTGTTTCAGTGCTTAGTCCTGAGACTCTATCCAATGGTAAGAAATCCAGCCTTCTTGCTCCTATCTTTGTGATCCTTCTGAAACACATACAATAGGGATTTTGAATCACCTCAGGGAGTTTGTCTTCAACCATCCTTTTAATTTATGCTATCAGACTATCATTGAAGGTTGTTGAATTTCTGACTACCATGGTTCCAAGGACTTGGAGTAATCTAGCATGCAAACTTTGTAAAAGTTGCATTGTGATGAATATGGTCAAACGGTTCTTTAAATAAACCTGAACAGCCCACCTTCTTTCCAAGTTGATTCTCATAGAGATACTTATTACTTTTCTCTTCAGTATTGATGCCAATTTTGTGAAAGCTCCCCCTGCTTCACTAATTGATTCATCCACCAACTTACTGAAATCTTCATCTTTGTTGTTCAAAGTACCCTCCATGTGATCAACCATCATCAATTCTGCATCTTCAAGGGCATATTCACTTCCATCTAACCAAGTAGTTCCAATAGACATGTTCACATACTCAGGCATTTTGCCTTTGCCTTTACCCAGAGCATTTTGACTTTCTTTTTCTCTCCATTCCTTCTGCAACTTCTGGAATGGAGCTTCGAATTCCTCATGATTTGGCTCATTGATTTTTAGTGGAGGCAATACTGTTCTTTTAGACTTTTGAGTCCCCTTTAATTGCTCCAACACTTCCTTGGATAACAATACAGCCTCACCATCTATTTCTCCTTCAAACAATTCACCATCTCCTGCTACCTTTAGTTCTTCACCAAAGTTTCTTTCTTCTTGCTCCCCCTCACTTTCATCTCCATCTTCTTCTTCCAAATCTTGCTCCCCCTCACTTGTTGACTCCCCCTCACTTGTAGCTCCACCTTGTTTCTCCTTCTCTACCAGGTTTGCTACATTCTGATCTACCATTTTCTCTCCCTTACCTTCATTCTGATCTACCACTTTCTCCCCCTTAGTTGAGTTGGCAGCACTAAGGATGATAGAGAATGAAAGAAGAGTTTGTTGAATATCAGCAAAACCAGTAGCTACCATAGTGGACAGAGCATCAAGTTTAGCTTCCATGGATGCACATCTACCCTCAAGGGCTTTCAACCTTGATTCAACTTGTTTAGAAGGACCACCAGTTCTCAACCTTTTTGGATATAAAGGAAGAAACTGGGGCAAGAAGGCTATGGGGTTTCTCACACACTCATTGTTTTTCTGAGTGATCTCATCACTCCTCACAGAATGACTCTCAAGGCCTAGTGCCTTTGTGTGTGGGGTTCCCTTAAGTTCACTCTGGACATGCTCAAGTCCTTCACATTTTGCCAGCTCGTTTGGCTACCTCTCATTTTTATGCTCACCTCTCTTTTCTTTTATCTCTCTTTTTCTTTTCACTCCCTCACTCATCCTAGATGCATGGGTATGAGCAGTACTGGCATGCATTTTAGTTGAAGAAGTAGAAAGTTTAGATTGTACCTTCAAAGCAGAGATTGTTAGTTGATCATCATCTGAAGCATCTTTAACAATTACAGTATCATGATCAAGCTTTGTAGAGGTGACAGCATCTTTACCCAAAATGTTACTGTCCACAGATGGGTTGACATCAACTTTTGTGGTGTCTTTGACAGCAGCTGAGGCTGTGACAGCAACTTCCTGAAGGTCAGTTGCTCTTTGGAGTTCGACCAAGATGTTGGCTGTTTCATTTTCTGGCAAAGTACCATCTTGATCTAGCTCAGTGTTTGAGTGAGTGGTGTCCATTTCACTTTGAGAAATGGGTTCTTGTGGACCACTTGATGGGGGCTCATCCATGACTTGAGATGGATGATCAAAACCTGAAGGGATTGGACTGTCCCCTTCTCTAGGTTGTTGAGAAGAAACGATTGATGGATTAGAGAATAAAGAAGATGATGGTTTAGAAGAGATTTTTGGCTGTTTCACAGGGGTAACTTGTGGAACATCAAGAGTAGAAGTTTCATGACCCTCACTGTGCCCTATCTCTGTGTGCATTTCTGTAAGTGTAGGCTCCTCATGAGTGAGTACATGAGGTTGTGCTGACTCTTTACAGGATGCCTTGGGAGACATGCCAGTTTCAATAGATACTTCTTGTTGAGAAGAAGCACCTAGGGATGTGTTTGATTCCCTTTTATCCTCCACAGCCTTTTGTGAGACTGTGGGGTGGCTGACAGTGGCTTTGGCCCTCTTAGCTCTCTTCTTCTTAGGCTCAAGAGGAACCACTGTGGGTTCACTTTCACTAACATCCTTATTTGCTGCATCATGTGTAGTTTTTCCCTCAACATTCTCAGAACTACTACCAACACCAGTTTCCAAAGGTCTTTTCTTGGATTCTTGCAAAGTTGTTTTTGTGGTCTTTGGTTGTCTAGAGGATCTGATAGGAATGTATGAAGTAGAATGTGGGTTAACTGAATTTGGGTCTAATTCAGCTTCATTCTCAAGGGAGAAGACAACATACCCAGAGGGTAGTGCTACATCAAGATGAGGCTCTTGATCAGCCATGTGCTTGGTGAAACAGAGTGGAATAATTGCATTTGAATTTTGTGAATTGAGTGATGTGTGTGTATTTCTTTTCAAAACATTGCATTCTATAGTGAGAGATGCATTATCATCAACACCACATAATGAATTCAAACACATAGTAAGAAAACGAGGATAAACATGTACCTTCCTGCTTAGAGCTGACTTGAGTTGACTCATAAGCAACTTTCCTACATCCACTTTGTATCCATGGACAAGAGAGTGAGTAAGCTTCTTGATATAGGATGGAATTACATTCCATCTAGAGGTTTTGGTTGAGAAAACCTTCACCATGACATCAAAAATCATGCTCCATTCTTTCCTCAAATGCTTTTTGTCCATTTCACCGGTCGAGTACCATTTTGATGTACCCTCTTCAAGAACAGGACCAGAATACCCAATTTTCAAGAAAACTTCTTTAGGGTTTCATCACTTGCAAGTTCCTTGTATAATTCTTTAGCTTGCAATCCAGTTCCCAAAGCTTCGTTGATGCCTTTGATTGTGAGGATACAGGTAACTCCTTTAATTTTGCATTGAATGGTGTCTTTACCTGCACCTCCTTGAACATAGGCAGTGTTCCAGAATTCTTCAAGTCTTTCTAGGTTCAAGGATGGTGTAGATGTTATAGCATGACCCATATAGGACTTGTTGATAAAGGATATGAGTCCTTCAAATCCTTCACCAGCATCTCCAGCAGTGAGAATACCAGCAAAGTTAGTTTGAGAAGAGGATTATTTGGGTGCCATTTCTTGCTTTGAGCTTTGGAGAGAGATTTTTGCCTTTTGAGAGAGAGAGGTTCTATTGAAAGTTGTGTGTTTGTGTGTTTGACAGTTGCTTACATGAAAATAGCAAATGTCTTACTGAGAAAGGGAAAGTAACTATGTCTTAGCCCATTAATCAGTCACGTGGTGTTGTAGGTAGTTACTTTTTAGTGGCTGTAAATCGTGGAGGTAAAATCCCAATTAATTCGGTCCACTAATATTGACAGTAACCTGTGCGCTGTAACAAATTCATTAGTAATTTTGAGAGGATGACAGCAGGTTTTGCTTGACTGTAACATCGTCGCAAGAACATACTGTCATCATTAAGCAATTTATACAATTTCCTTTAAATTTCATGACAGAGACTTTTTCCATTGTGTCGTCTAATAAACTTGTTGTCAAGGCACATCGTGACAGCATCTTCACTTATTGACAGCAACTTAAGCGGAAATAATTTATGTCATGAATTTAATCGACTTTGCCTATTGCTTAAGCGAAAATTACCAAATAGCATTTTAATCAATTTAGGCACATATTTGTTAGTTTTAGCACACATCCACAAACATCCATACACACAAGCAAGCAAACAGACAACTATTTGCAGATGGTTAGTAGTAAAGGAGATGAACAGCATGCAAAACACTGGGAAGATGAAACGATGAACTTTTTATTAAAAAAAACACAAAAAAATTATTACAAAAGTAGTTCTTAAGAACTAAACATCATTTATTATTGAGCTCTCCAAGAGCTTCCACCACCAGCTGCTCCAACTTTTGCTATCTCCTCCTCCTTCGTGATCCCTTTAGCATCCAGATAAGCCTGAAGCTTATCGAAAAATGGATCAAGGGGGTGCTCAGCAGCAGCAGCCTCCTTTTGTGGCTTGGACACACCGGATGTTGACATATCTTCTGCCTTCCTCTTACTCATATTGACTCTAGAGTTCTTAGTGTGTTAAGTGAGAACAAAGGGTTTAGCCTTGGTCTTATTTATAACACAATAAGTGACTCTACAGCTCCCAAACTCTTCTTTTTAATAAAGTAATTAAACTTTAAGTTAAAAAGACTGACAAATACCCGGGGTCATTTCAAATGACACAAATACTTATCACTAACCACGCGTATGAAATAAGTTAATGTCACGTGACTACTCATTACAAAAATTAAAACAGGCATGTGATTTGAATTTAGCATAGTCATAGCAAACATGCTGTTAAAATAAACAAGTAGCACATAGGACAGTGACTTCTCATGACAGTAACATTGAAAGTTAAAGTCACAAGCTGCAATTGTTTAACCACATTGAAAAATGTAAAAACTAGTAAGTTAACATACCAGATTTAGCATTCCCAATTCACTTACCAACCTGTTGAAGGTTGCTTCATCTAGTGGCTTCGTGAAAATATCTGCAAGTTGCTTTTCTGTTGGAACATAAATCAGCTTCACAGTTCCCTTTTCAACATGCTCTCTTAGGAAATGATGTCTGATATCAATGTGTTTTGTCATGGAGTGTTGAACTGGATTGTCCGAGATAGCTATGGCACTAGTGTTATCACAATAAATAGGAATATTGGACAACTCTAAACCATAATCCATTAGCTGATTTTTCATCCAAAGAATTTGAGCACAGCAACTTCCAGCTGCAATATATTCAGCTTCTGCAGTTGAAGTAGATACAGAATGCTGCTTCTTGCTAAATCATGACACTAATCTTCCACCAAGAAATTGACAGCTTCTTGTTGTACTTTTCCTGTCAATTTTGCATCCAGCGTAGTCTGAATCCGAATAACCAACCAAGTCAAATCCAGTATCTTTAGGATACCAAAGGCCTAGGTTTGGAGTACCTTTGAGATATCTAAAGATTCTCTTGATTGCTACTAAGTATGATTCTTTTGGATCAGCTTGAAACCTTGCACAGAGACATATAGCAAACATAATGTCTGGTCTGCTAGCAATTAGGTATAGCAACGATCTCACCATGCCTCTGTAGGTACTAGAATCCACTTTCTTTCCTTTAGGATCCAAATCCATTTTGGTTGCGGTAGAGATAGGTGTCTTGGCAGGTGATGCATCTTCCATGTTGAACTTCTTGAGAAGTTCTTTGACATATTTCGATTGGCTTATGAAGATACCATCATCCTTTTGATGAATTTGTAGACCTAGGAAAAATGACAGTTCTCCCATCATGATCATCTCATACTTGCTCTTCATAAGAGATGAAAACTTTTCACACAGCTTCTCATTTGTAGAACCAAAGATTATGTCATCAACATAAATCTGAACCAGAATGATGTCCTTGCCATGGTGCTTGTAGAACAGTGTCTTATCCACTAAACCTCTTGTAAATTGATTCTCAATGAGAAAAGTAGAGAGAGTTTCATACCAAGCTCTAGGGGCTTGCTTCAATCCATAAAGTGCTTTGAACAGCTTGTAGATAAAGTCATACAACTCAGCATTCTCGAATCCAGGTGGCTGTTCAACATACACTTCCTCTTCTAATTCTCCATTAAGAAAGGCACTTTTGACATCCATTTGGAACAATTTGAAGTTACAGTGTGCAGCATAGGCTAAAAATATCTGAATAGCTTCAAGTCTGGCAACAGGTGCAAATGTTTCATCATAGTCGATCCCTTCCTGTTGACAGTAACCTTTAGCTACTAGCCTTGCCTTGTTTATTATCACATTTCCACTTTCATCCAATTTGTTTCTAAAAACCCACTTTGTATCAACTACTGACTTCCCTTTGGGTCTAGGGACCAGCTTCCATACATTGTTTCTCTCAAATTGGTTTAGCTCTTCTTGCATGGCTATCACCCAATCTGAATCCAACAATGCTTCATCAATTGACTTTGGCTCAGTTTGAGATAGGAAACATGAAAACATGTTGTCAACAGAAACATTTCTTCTCGTCCTTATACCAGTAGTGGGATCACCAATGATTAGATTGCTAGTGTGATCTCTGTTCCACTTAGTGGTTCTGGGCAAGCTCCTTTCTTGATCTGCTTGATCATTTCCTCTTTGAGGGGTTGACTCTCCACCATTGATGTTTTCTCCTTAATGTTCTTCAACATCTCCAGAATCATTCTCATTCTAATGATTAGCTGATACACTTTGAGATTGAGCTGGAGTTTGAGTAGCATCATTGGTGTTGACAGCATTTCTTTTAAACTCAATATCCTGAGTACTAGTAGGTTCATCAGTAACAATTTCTTCTTCTTCCAAATACCTTTGATTTTCAAATCTAAGAGGCTCCATTTGACCATCCTCTTGCAGTCCTGGGAATTTGGTTTCATCAAATGTGACATTTACACTTTCTTCAATGACTTTGTGATCAATGACATAGACTCTGTAGACAGTCCTTTCTAATCCATATCCCATGAAAATGCCTTCATAAGCTTTAGCATCGAACTTTCCTTTCCTTTCATGGTTGTCAATCATCATGAAACACTTGCTTCCAAATACATGAAAGTACTTGATAGTAGGTTTCTTTCCTGTTAACAGATAGTAAGGAGTGTTTCCATGAGTCTTGTTGATCAAGGTTATGTTCTGTGTGTAGCAAGCTGTATTAATAGCTTCTGCCCAGAAGTATGTTGGTAATTTAGAATCATTCAACATAGTTCTCGTAGCTTCGATGAGAGTTCTGTTCTTCCTTTCTACAACTCCATTTTGTTGTGGTGTCCTGGCAGTGGAGAATTGTTGGACAATGCCTTCTTTCTTGAAGAAGTTTCCTAATGTGGCATTTCTGAACTCAGTACCATTGTCACTTCTCAGATATTGAACTTGAGCATTGGGGGTTCTTTTAAGAACTCTTATGTGATCAATGATTTCTTGAGCAGCTTCGTTCTTTGTCTCTAAAATCTTCACCCAAGTGTACCTTGAGTAGTCATCCACCATTACCAGGGCATATCTCTTTCTTGCAAGAGATTGAACATTTACTAGACCAAACAAATCCATGTGAATTAATTTGAGTGGCTCATTGTTGGTATTCACTTGCTTTGATTTGTGCACAGATCTTTTCAATTTACCCATTTGACAATCCTTACATAGTCCTTCTTGACAGAATTCCTGTTGAGATAGTCCTCTCACCAAATCCTTCTTCATCAGAATATTCATATTATTGAAATTGAGGTGTGAGAGCTTCTTGTGCCAAAGCATGCTATCACCAACTGATGCTTTACTGTAAAAATAGTAAGCCTTGTCTTTATTGATAGAATTTAAGTCTGCAACAAACAAGCTTCCTTTCCTGACTCCTTTCAAAGAGAGGCTTCGATCTTTCTTGTGATAGATATTACAAACCATCATATCAAAATCAACCTTGAATCCCCTATCACTGAACTGGCTGACACTGAGTAGGTTGTGCTTCAATCCATCAACAAGAGCAATATCTTCAATGACAACATTTCCAACTTCCAAACAGCCATATCCCACAGTGTAACCTTTGCTGTTGTCTCCAAAAGTTATGATTGGGACGGCTTTCTCCACAAAATGTGATAGTAGGGCTATATCACCAGTCATGTGCCTGGAGCATCCACTATCGATGATCCACATGACCTGCTTCTGTTTCTTGCCCTGCAAAATAGATGATTTTAATTTGCATCTGGTACCCAAACTCTGTTGGGTCCTGCAGTTACGGCATCATTGTTCATATCATTCTGCTTCACACTTAAATCAACACTAGAATCCTCCTGTTTGACTTCTTTTGCTGTCCACTTGGTTCTAGAGTTAGACTTGGTCTTTCTCTTAGTGGAAGCTGCCTTTTTGCCAACATAGGTAGGCACAAAAGTCTCAGCAGTTTCTAAATAGGAGCATCTTTCAGTAAACAGAATAGGCAGATTGAAACAAGTACTCATAACAACAATTTTTCATGGCATACAGTCAATGTTATTACAGACATCCATACTTCTTTGCATAATGGGGGTTCTATGTAAGTTACCACTAACATTGGACGCATTAACCTTATCCTGTTTGGGTTTCTTACAAACAAATGTTAAATGATGAGATGATCCATAATTATTGCAAAGCTTCCTAGGGGCATCTTTAACATGACTATATTCATTCTTCTTATCAATCCCTAACTTGCCATTCCTATTCTTAGGCTTGTAGACCTTTGCCTTGACAGTATGTTCTGAAGTTGTTGTCGAGCCACCCTTGACAGTACCTTTCTTTGCCTCTGTCTTGACAGCAGGTTTGAAAGTTGTTGTCTTGGGTTCTCTCTTGACACCATCTTTTGAAGTTTCTATCTCATCCTTGCTGTCAGCTACTTTAGAACATTCTGTCTGATTGCTTGGTAGAGTTTCTGTCACGGGAGACTTGACAGTATCTTTTCCTTTGCTCAGTGTGTTGTCAATGCACTCATCTTCATCAAGTAGCTCTTGTTTGATGAATAAGGAAGTTTCATCAAAATCAGCTTGAAGATTTTTGAAAATTGGATTGGAAACTCTTTTGAGAATTTGAGGTTTGACAGCATCACTATCATCAAGAGCAATTGCCTTACCATGCCTTCTACCATACTCGAAACCTATTCCTACCTTCTGATTCTCAGTGTGATTATCATGATATTCCTGGACTAACTTAGACGAGTTTCTAAAAGCTTTGAGTTTAAACTCGTTTTCTGCAATTTGACTCCTGAGAAATTCTTCTATTTCCTTAGCACAGCCAATATCATTTTTCAATCTAGCATTCTCTTGAGATAATGAATCTAGGGGACTGGTTCTTAGCAACAACATTTCATTTTCAGATTTGAGAGTTTCATTCTATTTAGTTAACTTAGCAATTTCTTCGTGAGCAGCAGATAAACTAACATGAATGTTAAAAATCTAAGCACTTAAATCCTCAATGGTATGCTTATACTCAGTTTTAGACATATCAAGTAAGACTAGAGATGGTACCTGATTTGATGAACTTGAAGCTTCTTCATCAGATTTAGCCATGAGGGCTAAGTTCACAAACTCCTCTTCTTCATCTTCAGAATCATCCCAGCATTTTCCTTCAGCCACATAGGCTTTCCCTTGATTTCTCTTAAACTGATTTCCAGATCCTTTTCCTTGATTCTGTCTTGGTCTTCTGCACTCAGCAGCAAAATGACCTAGCTCATTGCAGTTGTAACATCTGAAATTCGACCTATCCACCAACCCTGTCTTGTATCCTCCTCTTGTGGCTCCACCAGTGGCCTTTGAAAAACTTCCCTTGTTGAACTTAGATGATTGACCATGTGGCTTGTATGACTTGTCCCTTCTGAACTTGATATTCTTGAATCTCTTAGCCATATAAGCCATGGTTGGATTATCCATGCTTTCAATCTCTTCTACTGTGTAGAAGTCTTCATCTTCAACATCTTTCAGCTGCAAAACCACCTTTTCCTCATCATCCAACACCTCCTCAATCTTCAAAGATGGCATCTGTGTTGGTTGTGAACTTTGTGATGGTTCACTTGGACAAGCTACTTGTGGTTCATGAGCTATGAGGGCTCCTGACATGTTTGCTAACTTCCCTTTGGTTCAAGTTTGAATAGCTCTCTTTTGAAAAAGCTCGAGTTCGTATGATTTGAGCACACCATAGAGAGTTTCAAGAGAGACATCACTCAAGTTTCTTCCCTCTTTTATGGTTGTGACTTTGTGCTCAATATGCTCAGGGAGAGTGAGCAGAAATTTGATGTTAATCTCCTTTCTATCATAGAACTTCCCATGAATTTGTAACTCAGCTATTAGCTTACTGAACCTCTCAAACATGTGTGTAAGTTCTTCGCCTGGTTTAGCCATAAAGGCTTCATATTGTGATACAAGAATTTGTCTTTGGTTCTCGCGAACTTCTTCACTTCCTTCACACAGCAACTCTATCTTGTTCCACATCTCTTTTGCAGATCTATATCCCATGACATTACCACACATGGCTTTGTCTAACGTAAGTGAGTCGAGCAAGATGAGTTGTAAATAGTCATCCAAGACTACTTTCTCCTTTTCGGACTCTGTGTACTCTGAAGGCTTCTTTGCAACCCAATGGGCTGGAATGACTTCATCATTCTCAGTAGCAGCAGCTACTTCCTTCTGAGGTATGAAGGGGCCGTTCTCAAGAATTCCCAAATACAGTGGATGGGCAGCTTTGATAAATAACAAGATCTTTCTTTTCCAGAAATTGTAGTTCTCTTTATCAAAGACTGGAATCTTGATTCCACTTTACTTCTGAACACTCGTCATGATCTTCAGATTTATGTATCAATTTGGATGCTCTGATACCAATTGTTGGTCCCGGAGTATTGCAGAAGGGGGGGTTGAATGCAATACTAATAAAATCAAATCTTTAAATCAACAACGAAGATATAGATTATAGATTATCAGTAGATGTATGCAAGCAATAAATGAAACAAGATTTCTCACAAAATAAATGTTTTATTTATTTTGTGTGAAGTGTTGCTACAACCTGGAGAGAGAGTTTCTCCAGCTTCGATATCTCAAGAGATACAAATTGCTTCGTGTGCGTACATGAATAGAAAAGAATCTAAGATGTATCTAATTAGACTAAGATACTCTGTTGTCTCTATCGCATGGGGTGTTGAGCTGCTGTCGTTTTCAAGTGGCAGCTCATTACAATTTGCACATCCATGTGACTTTCCCAAATTGCTATACAGACAGGATAAACCTTATAAGTAAAGCAACCTAGATTCTTTCTATTTCTAGCTAATACAATTCTAGTAGATGTGGATATTACATACTCCTCGAATTGACCAGCCTTGTCTTGTGAATCTCTTAAGCTTCTATCGTAGTCTTGCAGGTCTACTACAAACGATAGTGTGTTGCAGCAAATCTGTTTCTTGGACATGTAACCTGTCACGGGCTTTGACTGAGAAAATACCCAATTTAAATAATTCAAGGTGACAGTAACCTTAATCGCAGAGCCTGCTGTTAGGAATTATGTTGTCCTTGATGATATACACCCATAAAACACTTTGAAAAACATATGAGCACAAGATTAAGTTTTGTAACTTATTAACGGATACCCAATCCATGTACATCCGTTGATGAGGTAGCTTATCAATCGATAAGTCTGTAGCATACCTTGCATTTAAGTTTGAGTTTGTTGTCGAATATCATAGTTGCTAGAAATCCTAAGTCATGTTGAATATCAAAGGATATACAAAATAGGGTAGCTAATTGTACATAAGCTGTGCTATGTAATTCTGTATAAGTGAAGTGGTGATCAACGGATGAAGATTCTATATCAACGGATATGATATTTCCAGCAAGCTGAAATCAACCGGTCGATCCATGTCTACACCAACGGATAAAAGCTTCAACCAATAATGTCTTGGGATTAGAAGTTGATGACGACTTGACATGCCTGACAGATCACATGGGTTGATAAACTTAAAAGAGGTATGGGAACTAGTATTGGAAATGAAGAAGAAAAATAAACATTCCTTATTCTCACAAGCAATTTGGCTGGTAAATCTAATGCATATCTGTCCAAGACAACCAGACAAAATTGCATCACATGGAGACAAGGAGTGGCAGCAACCCTGCAGGATACTTTGACTTGTAAGATTCGTTTATTTTGTAGGGTTTGTAATCTTGGAGCAATATATATACTTCAAGAGTAGCATAGCTAGAACAAAGAAGAGAAACACTGAGCAAAAAGCTATAAGCATTAGGTTCTCTTGTAAAAGTTTTAGCCTTGTATTCGCAGCTGTGTACTCAGTTTACACAGAGAAGTTTTCTTCAATACAACCCTCAGGTGGAGTCGAGAAAACCCCACCTGAAATTTTTAAGTGTGTTGTGCAATTGTTCATTTTCTGTTTCTTTACGTTTTAGTCTTCGACTTGTCCATCTGTTTCCATTGAAATAGTAATTGTTGTCGTGTTTAAAATTCGAAATAATTTTACAAGATTGTATCCAACCCCCCTTCTACAATCTTGAAGTGTGCTACTGGGAAATAACATCTGCTGTCAAAGGAATATTCAATGGTTGACAGTACGAGCTCCCGCCAATGTTGTTGTCGGAACTCCAGACTTGCTGTCAAGTGTGAGAATGTCACTGTCTCTTGCTTCAGCCAATGTTGCTATCAGATGTAGCTTTGTCGTGACTTTGCAACATTTGTCTTCTTGTAACTTTGCCGTCAAGAACATGACAATAACTTTTATTCTTGCTATCTTCTGGATGTATTCCTTGAGGCTTGAACAAATGTATGAACTTCTCCCAAATCATACAATTATTACATGACAGCAATTATTCGAATACGAAGACATACTCTAGCTGTGACAGTATGTTCAACTTAGTAAAAACTAAGTACAGGGAGATATAGTTAAGTTGTCTCTATGCTATCACCCATAAGTCCCAACAAAACTTCACTGTATTAAAGTACTCATAAATACGAATCCAACAAGATCACTCATGACTATATTTGGTCTTATAAATTAGACGGAAATTAAAAATTTGTCTCATGTTATGAACAGTCCCGATATATGAAACGAGAGATGTTGGTTATGGCTCATCTTCTGGAAGAAGACATGGTAGGTAGCTCACATGTTCATAGCCATTGGTAGGTAGCCTACAATCTGTGGAATTCTTTCTTGTTCAACAATGTAGGCTAGTCAATATAGTAGGCTATTAGTGATGTAAGCCATGAGGTGGTGCTGAGTTTTGTAAGCCTATATAAGTCCCCTATCTGTATTGTAATAGACATCATCTGAAATCAGAAGTACAACACAAAATCTGAGTTGTTCTTAGTAAATAATATTGGAGGTGTTCTTGGTGGAATCTAGATTTGTTATATAATTTCTGCTCTCTAATCTTCTGGGCACTACAAACTGGTATCAGAGCCAAAAATAGCAGAATTATATATCAAATCGAAGCCCTCGACGAGACGAATCCAACGCCGCAAGAATCACTTCAATCGGAGTTCTGAAGCTCCGCTAGTTTTAGTTTGAAGTGTTGCTTCCAGAAATTCAAGAAGACTGATTCCGCAGTTTTTTTTTAAAAAAAAAAAAAACTACCATCCATTTGCAGTCATGGCAGATGACAGAAAAACCGATAAAAGTTCACAACCCGAGGATGAAAATTCTAATGATCAAGATCAAGATCATAGAAGTTCTGTTCGAAGAACCATGTTATCCAACGCAAAGTTTGAGGTGGAGAAATTTGACGGCACCAATAACTTTGGTATGTGGCAATGTGAAGTATTAGATCTATTGTTCCGAGAAGGATCTGATATTGCTCTGGAATCCAGGCCAAAAGATTTTTCCGAGGATGATTGGAATTATGTCAATCGTCAAGCTTGTGGCACAATTCGACTATGCTTGGGAAAAGATCAGAAATACTTTGTCATGAAAGAAAAGATAGCTGCAAGTCTCTGGAAAAAGCTAGAGGATAAGTACATGACAAAAAGCGTAGAGAATACACTTTATTTAAAGAAGAAACTTTTCCGTTTCCAGTTCAAGAAAGGTACCCCGATGATTGAGCACTTAAATAATTTCAAGAAGATTTTGGCAGATCTCCAAAATCTGGATGTTGAAATTATTGATGAAGATAAAGCTTTGTTGTTGCTGAACTCTTTACCGGAAAGCTATGAACATTTAACCACAACTCTGTTGTATGGAAAAGATGAGGTTAATTTCGTAGATGTGTCGAATGCTTTGGTGAACAATGAATATCGAAAGAAGGATCAACATGATCACAGGGACACAACATCAGAAGCATTGATCGCAACAAGAGGCAGACAATTCAATAAATCTGGTGGACAAAATAATAGGGGGCGGTCAAGATCAAAGTCCAAGGGAGGAGAGTCGTCCAGAAGGTACATTGCGAAATACGAGTGTGCATATTGTCACCAGAAAGGGCACTGGAAGAAAGATTGTCCAAACAAGGACAAGTCAGCTGCTAATGTTGTACAAAATCCTGAACAAGACGAAGCCGCCTTCACAGTTTCATTATCAGACAAATATTCAAATAAATGGATACTTGATTCTGGATGTTCATATCATACGTGTCCTAAAAGACATTGGTTCTCAAGTTTTGAAGAGATTGATGGAGGTGTCGTGCTTATGGGTAACAATAATGCATGTCAAACAAAAGGAATCGGGACAATAAGTTTAAAGATGCACGATGGTACAATTAAGCGACTTACAAATGTGAGGTACATACCTGATTTAAAAAAGAACCTTGTCTCTTTAGGTGTTCTTGACTCTGATGGTTACAAGGTAACAATGGAAAATGGCGTTTGAAAGTTGTGCGAGGTGCATTTGTTGCAATGAAGGGTACACAAAAGGCAAATCTATATTTTCTAGACGGAAGTACTGTCACAGGTGGAGCAGCTATCTCATGCAGCTCTAACAAGACAACATCTGACACTTCTCATCTTTGGCACATGCGTTTAGGACATGCCGGAGAGAAGGCTTTGCAAGGCTTAGTGAAGCAAGGTCTACTAAAAGGAGCCAAGACTGGAAAATTGGATTTTTGCAAGCATTGTGTACTAGGAAAGCAGACAAGAGTCAAATTTGATGCTGCTGTTCATCGCACAAAAGGAACCTTGGATTACATCCACACGGATGTATGGGGACCTTCCGGAAATTCTTTATTAGGAGGTAAACGATGGTTTGTAACTTTTATCGATGATTTTTCCAGATATGTTTGGGTATACACAATGCATCACAAAGATGAAGTTCTGGATATCTTTCTTAAATGGAAGAAACTAATTGAAACTCAAACAGGAAGAAAAATCAAAAGATTAAGGTCTGATAATGGTGGCGAGTACAAATCAGATCCATTTTTCAAAATTTGTCAAGATGAAGGCATAGCCAAGCATTTTTCAGTCCCAGGTACACCGCAACAAAATGGAGTTGCGGAACGGATGAATCGTACCTTGGTTGAAAAAATTCGATGTATGCTATCTCAATCAGGGTTAAGAAAGACATTCTGGGCAGAAGCTTTGTCATATACAACCCATATTGTTAACAGGCTGTCTGCATTTGCCTTAGACGGAAAAACTCCCAAAGAGGTATGGTCCGGAGAACTTGTTTCAGATTATGATTCTTTACGAATATTTGGATGTTCGACATACTATCATGTCAAAGAATCTAAACTAGATCCTAGAGCAAAGAAGTCTATTTTCTTGGGTTATACTGGAGGAGTTAAAGGATTCCGACTTTGGTGTCTTGAATCAAAGAAGATTGTTTTAAGCCGAGATGTCACTTTTGATGAGTCTGTTATGCTAAATGAAACAAGTTCAGAAATTGAAAATGAGAGTCCTAATACTACTTCTAAAGTAGTTCTCGAGGCACCAGAAAATTTACAAAATGATATGCCTATTGTTGATAATGGTGAAGATGAAAATGATGATCAAGATGAGATCTCAGCTGAGGTGGAGATTCCCTCACAATTACCAGCTATTCCACCTGAAAGCATTGCCACTACTCGACCAAGAAGGGAGATAAAGAAACCTGCCAAGTACACGAATATGGTAGCATTTGCACTTCCAATAATAGATGATGATGTTCCAAGTACCTACAAAGAAGCCATAATAGATGCTGATAGTGGAAAGTAGCAATGGATGAAGAAATGAAGTCTTTACACCAGAATAAGACTTGGGATTTGGTTCAGGTTCCCAAAGGAAAGAAAACAATCGGCTGCAAATGAGTTTATACCAAGAAAGTGGGGCTGCACGGTGAAAATAACATCTGATACAAAGCGAGATTGGTAGCGAAAGCATATGCTCAGAAAGAAGGAATAGACTACAATGAGGTATTTTCACCTGTTATAAAGCATTCTTCTATTCGAATTTTGCTAGCATTAGTTGCACAATTTGATCTCGAATTAGCTCAATTAGATGTCAAAACAGCATTTCTACATGGTACTTTAAATGAAGAAATCTACATGACTCAACCAGATGGTTTTAAAGTTCCGAGATGTAAGGAATGGGCTTATAAGCTGAGTAAGTCATTGTATGGTTTAAAACAGTCACCGCGCCAGTGGTATAAGCGTTTTGACAGCTTCATCCGAGAGCATAAGTACACCCGCAGCCAATATGATCATTGTGTATATTTTCGAAAACTCCAAGATGGTACTTTTATTTATTTACTCTTATATGTAGATGATATGTTAATTGCATCTAAGAGTAAGGTGGAGATCGCCAAGCTGAAGACCTTGTTAAATTCTGAATTCGAAATGAAAGACCTTGGAGAAGCTAAGAAAATTTTGGGAATGGAAATCACAAGAGACAGGGCTGCAGGCACCATTTGTTTATCACAAACTCAATATTTAAAGAAGGTTCTGCAAAGGTTTGGTATGAACGAAAAAACCAAATCAGTTAGTACACCGCTTGCTTCTCATTTTCAGTTAAGTACAAAGATGTCTCCCACAACCAATGATGAGAAAAAGAAAATGGAGTGCATTCCTTACTCAAATGTTGTTGGCGTGCTGATGTATGCAATGGTATGCACCAGGCCTGATATCTCACACGCCGTTAGTATGGTAAGTCGGTACATGCACGATCCTGGAAAAGAACATTGGCAAGCTGTAAAGTGGATTCTACGGTACATTTATGGTACTGTGGATGTTGGTTTAAAATTTGAAAGAAATAAGGTTGATGTTAATCACTTAGTCGGATATGTGGATTCTGACTTCGCTGGAGATCTGGATAAACGACGATCAACAACTGGTTATGTGTTTACTATGGCAGGAGGACCAGTTTGTTGGAGATCGACATTACAATTAATTGTAGCTTTGTCAACTACGGAGGCAGAATATATGGCAGTAACTGAAGCATTTAAAGAAGCTATTTGGCTTCTCGGATTAATCAAAGATGTTGGCATTGTTCAGGAAAATGCGAAGATTTTCTGCCAGAGTGCCATCTGTTTGGCAAAGAACCAGGTACAACATGGTCGCACTAAGCACATCGATGTTCGTTATCATTTTGTTCGTGAAATTATCGAAGATGGTAATGTACTACTTCAGAAGGTAATCAACGCAAATAATCCTGCAGACATGCTTACAAAAGTAGTTTCTGGGATCAAGTTTCAACATTGTTCAAGCTTGATCAACATCTCTCGAACTTACAGCACCTAGGGCGGTTTTTTTTTTTTTTTTTTTATCAGCCCTATTTAGGGAAGTTTCGCCAAGGTGGAGATTGTTGGTTATGGCTCATCTTCTGGAAGAAGACATGGTAGGCAGCTTACATGTTCATAGCCATGGGTAGGTAGCCTACAATCTGCAAAATTCTTTCTTGTTCAACAATGTAGGCTAGTCAATATAGTAGGTTATTAGTGATGTAAGCCATGAGGTAGTGTTGAGTTTTGTAAGCCTATATAAGTCCCCTATCTGTATTGTAATAGACATCATCTGAAATCAGAAGTACAACACAAAATCTGAGTTGTTCTTAGTAAATAATATTGGAGGTGTTCTTGGTGGAATCTAGATTTGTTATATAATTTCTGCTCTCTAATTTTCTGGGCACTACAAGAGAAATATTATGAGACGGAGGGAATAGTATACATCAATATATTTGTGTGTACTGTTCGCTTTAGGCTAACAAACTTTCTCATAATAATATTGTTTTTTTTGTGAAATTATTATTTTTTACATCTTAATACACATGTAAAAAATAAAATGGACAATCAAAATGGAACGCTTTTCTGAAATGTTTGAGGTATTTTAATTTCCATAATAGCAAAGAAATTTAATAACTCCTGGCAGTCGATTGTTTTAAACAGGGAGTAAAAGCATATTATGAATCCAATCCATGATACTCAAATATGAGTGCCTACTGCCCTTTCTTGAATGACACTGAGATCAGTCCTAGTTTCACGGTTTTGACCCAACAGAACAAGAGTCTTCAAATCATCAAATTAAATTATAAGGCACAAAACTTAAATGACAACCTAAATATTAAATAAAAATCATAAAAAGACAGTAATCTTAATGTTTTTTCTTAAAATAATTTGTTCCGTTTACGAATCTCGCTAACAAAATATTCCAAATTTTCGCATTATTTTGTACACGGGATCGTATTCGGATTGAACGGTGCAGGAGTGAGACATGTCCCTGTATGCTAGAGTTTTTTCTTCCAGTTGAGATGACCCCGAAGCAAAGGCAACTAAACAGAACATAACACGAAAGAGGTGTTCGACTGTTTGGAGGTTCATGTACAAGAGCTAGATAGCCAAAATATCTAGCCATGAAAGGCTAAAATAAGGTTTGGTATACATGGAGTCATGGAGAAGCAATTGAATCAAATAATATTTAGTAAAATAAACTATGAAAAATGTTCATTATACAGCAAGTTTATCGATACCCTTTCCGTTGTTTTAGATTTTAAAGTTAAAATATTATGTACTACTCCGGAGACAACGGCTATTAATACTCAAACAGTCCCACACTCCATAAATTAAATCTCTATAAAATACATGAAAACAGATACACAAATAGTACTAGCATAAAACAGATGCAAGGAGCCAGTGATAGTCTGTAAAATTATTATAGAAGCACTGTTGTGTTTAGGTACAAGTAGTAAAATGGTCCAGACTTCAAAGATTCATATATATTTCTACTCTAATATTCATAAGAAGGTTCCAGGAATCAAGGGTCAAGATCATGTGCCTAGACCTTAAGATAAGGGATACACAGAATTCCCCTCCCTATTCTCTCTCTCTCTCTCTCCCTTGTCTTATTTCTCTTATATTCTCCCTCACTCTTCTCGCTTGAAAATAAGCAGCTACAATATTTGCATGGCCTTGTATACTTAATCAAGTACATCTCCAGGCAATGTTCAGGTTACTATAATTCATAAACACAAATACACACACATATATGTTCATGATCCTTTGCTAGATGAGTTGGTGGACAATGAAAGTCTCTGCTGAAATTGAAAAAATTCCGTCATTCGACACAGAAACAAGAAGCTGTGCTACAAGAAAGAATAAAAGACACAACATGGCAACATCGAAAAGAATCAACATTTTGGTCTTATTGGTCATCTTAATTGTTGGTCAGCTATGCACAACTTCAGCCAGGCATGTTAACTCCGGTCCGTCTAGTTGGACTCTGTCGAGGAAAGCGCGGGGTTTTCGAACAGTATCAGTTCATGCAGCTGCCACTTTAAGTCCATCTGAGTTGGAAGCTGTTTATTCTAATGATAAGAGACTCATCCACACTGGTCCAAATCCTCTTCACAATTAGCAATTTGTCACTCTATCCGCTACCAAGATATCGATCAACTTACGAAGGGAAGAAACATATAAGAAATGCTTGTGCAGATTAGTCCTCAAACATATGAGCTTAGTTTTGCTACTGTTAATTCTACAATTCAACTAGAAAGAATCCCTTCAATAAGTTCTTTCTGGTATGGGAACTTCTCTTTCCTCTGAAACAGAATTAATGGCAGCAAAATATTAGCTTTTACAGTCATGCTTTAATAAGGTCATGGGCAGCTGCAGAAGCAAAGGCAATTGAAAAAGGAATGGAGACAGTAATAGTAAGAGCAAAGGTAGCTATTAGTGTTAATGCAGTTGTTTCTTTTTGCAGTCTTTTTTTATTCTGTTAGAATTTATTGTATTTGTATTGTTGATTGAATTGTTTTAGTTACAACTTAGGAGTACATCTATAATTATCTTGTAGCATTCCTGTATTATATATTCTGGCATTATCAGTTCAGCACCCCTTGTGTATAGTTTTATAAATATTATGTATGTATAAATTATGATCATTTCTAAAATATCTAGGTGTACTATATAGATCAACATCTTGGTACAGCGGTATCTTCCTAGCTCTTTTTACGGGGAGTGCCGAGGGTGATAATGTTTAACTTAATTACAAAAAACATCTTTGTTCTAAACACTGACTTATACAGAGAGGGAAGAATCTGACTTGTCAATATTAAACTTTTAGGTGAACGGGTTAAAAATCTCGTGAGTACCTAAGTTGCTGTCTTTTATCACTCTCACCTCTGTTGACTATCAAAAGTTGTTTCACCAGGCTTAATACCAAAAGGGGTTAAAGCCAAAGTAGAATGAAGTCAAGATATGGTAAATTTATATACAGACCATGGGAACACATGTAGATTAGGGTTGCAGGTAAGCCTTTTTGCATTGTGGTATTATTGGATCCTCTTGTTCCGTACATGGGAAGATCTGTGATATGACTATATAGACACCATTATATGTTAGTGGTTGAATTCATGCTCTGTCTGTCTTCTTCATATATTCAAAACTCCACAGCACTAATTACTAAATAATTAACAGTTTCTTCGTATATTATTAAATCTTGTACTCGGATTATGTACATTGGTGTTCCTCTGCAAAACTATGTTAAACTACAAAGTCCAAAGTCGTGGACTTTGGAGAAAATCAAATTTACACGATCACAAGTTGGCACTGTCGAACATGTAAATTTATACATAAACACTGCATTTTACAGAAATGCAAACTTTTCGAACATTTCGTAGAACTTTTACAGGCCTCTCTCTATTTAAAATTTCATATAGCAGAAAAACAAAGGATATTTCAAGTTCCAAACTTTCTTTTGGAGTGATAGAATTTGAAAGAACCCTACATTTATTGTGCAATGACATTCTGGAAACCCCCCACCTCCCCTGTTTCCATTTAACAAGTCAGGTCATTGAGAATTGGTAAAAAGAAAACAAAAGCTGCAAAAGCATCAGAACTTAAATTTGATTAATGCAGAAATTTACTGCAAAATGATCACCAAAACTTATCTTGTCTATCTTTATATAGCCATTCCATACATAAGAATCAATTAGTAAGTAGTAGCATATCAAGGTAAACAAAATTTCAAAAATGTGTTGCAATAAAAAGCTTAATCATAAGACGCATTGACACAGTTGGTCTCAGCTTTAATAATTTGGCTGGTGGGCTCTTGTATTGATTATTCCTTAAAGGCCTCTCATTATCTAATTTACTCAGACTTAAATGCCTCTATTTTTTCAAGAAGTATGCCTGTCTCACCAAGCCAGCACGCATTCTCAAGGTTACGACAGTGCCGACCTCAAAATGCATTGATTACATTAACTTAATTTTAGTTGAATGAGTCATTTCCACAATTTTTTTATGCACTAAGAGCATCTCCAAGAGCCTCTTTATTGTGGCTCTTAACTTGAAATATAAAGAGCTATGCCACTTTTTATCCTCCAAGAGACTCCTAGTGGCTCCTAAATTCACTAAAATTCTCTTCTCTCTCCTCAATTTTAAGAGCTACTAGCCACTCTTAACTTATATTATATAATAAATTTGTGTAAAAGCATTCTCTCTCTACCCACTTTCTTTTGTACTTTTATGGATGCAACTCACTTTTATTAATAAAAAATAAAATAAGGAGTGAATATAAGAAGCATTGTTGGAGATGAATGCTCTTAAATCACTAAGAGCCAATATTTTATATTATATTTAAGAGTGATTTAAGAGACTCTTGGAGATGCTCTAAGGTGCCAAATATTTGTGAAACATTTTCAAATTAGGGTGGCACTACTATTATATTGTCATTTGAGCTCATGACAAGCAAGCCAACTTGATAGTATTCTTTGCTTCTTGTAATTTCGGGTTTTATATTGTGTTCATGTTCCCTTCTTCCTTTACGGGATGTCGAGGATTCGAACCTTGTCAAAAGACAAGGTGGGTGTGTGAGTGTGATTAACTATATAAAAAAAATTCTCCCTTTACGGGATGTCCAGGATTCGAACCTTGTCAAAAGACAAGGTGGGTGTATGAGTGTGATTAACTATTAAAAAAAACATGTTACATGTGTCATTTTCCAATTTGTTGAAAATTGATAAAACAAGATTAATATATAAGCTTAAAAGAACAAAATATTAAAATGCGAATATTTTCAAAGTATATTTGGATCAATTGAGTCATAATTCTTCTTAATTTTTAGGTTTTTGGTTTTGTCTAATGATCAAGTCAGGTTCCAGTCCTATTGTGAGTCGGTTCAGACATGGGCACCCCTAATACCTTTCAACTATCTTCACAAAGAAAAGTTTTGGAATTTTTCTATGTTCCTCTATATATTTGGAGAAAACTCAATTAGAGTGAAGAAGTTGGTATCACTTTGTGTGTGTGTGTATTCTTATGTGATTTTTTTTGTCAAGAGTTAGGTTACATATTATCCTGCAGAAGATTTTAGCAGGGTTTAAGATCCTTCTTTAGATCTAGATCATGAGTCCTTCCTTCATAAAGAAAGAACTTCAAACATGGATATTAGCAACTATCAAAAGTATAATATTTAGATACCTACTAATACAGAGAGCAGAAGGTCTGAAACAGACAGAAAAGGTCTCAGTTTGAAAGTCAACTATATAAAAGAGTTGATAAACCGGCAGAAAAAGATGTTTTTTAGTCCAATAGGCAGCTGAAGTGGCTATACTAATTTGGATATGACAATCTTCTAGGAGTATAGGGCAATAGCATATACTATAAATATTATGCTACACACACAGTTTTGGGTCTAATGTCACCTCTTAGCATAACAAAGGCTATGCCCTCAAGGTGAGATCTAGAAAGTAAATCAAACAGAACCTTCTTTAGAAGTGGTTATTTCAATTTTCAACACAGAGATTTAAATAATTGGATTATTGGGAGCTAGTCCTTGGAAAACAAAGACAAGCAAGTGTTTTGAATTTTTAAATTATTTAAAAGATTCTTAAAGAGAGTGATTATTTGACAGTGTATTTTATTGCTGAAGCATGAAGGACATTTAAATCTTTATTTTTTGAATGTAGATAGCTTTTTTCCAAAAATATGAATGTTTGCCAGCAACTGTAATAATGCACATATAAATGTTCTTTAAAGAAGGGTGATGAGGATACAACTACCTCTAGAAAACTTAAGTTTATTGCTTCCATCTACCCACCCAAGTCTGTACTCTGGAGTGAAAGTGCTTTATCAGAATTCCAGTATATGTTCATAGCAGCACATTGAAGATTATCTGCATTCAGTTTATAGCAACATTACCATTACCATTTAGGAATGTATAATGAAAGAGTATACGAGAAAGGTCCCACTATTGGTTCACAGCCTGGTTCTGAAGGCTAAATTTATCGCAATATCAACCACTCAAACACGATATTAATGTTAATGAATGTATGTCATATCATGATTAATCATTCTACATGATGCTTTGTATCTGTTGGGTGGTTGGTTTTATGCAGAATGAATTAAAGGAGGTGCCATTTAAAATTTCTTTCACAAGAGAGCAATGGTCCTTTAGAATGTCATCAGTTGAGCAGTATATATCGAGTTCAAGACAGAGTTTGACATAACAAGGAGCATCAATACATCACTGGACCATTCACATATTTTCAGTTACACCATTGTGAGAGAAAGACAAACTTTTGTTATGCTCCCTCTCTTTCTTCTTGCAAAGAGTACTCTTTAAGTTTTACGATAGCATTCTAGTTTTTTATTGCAATGCTCAACGAAATGGCATTATGGGAATGAGAGGTTCCAAATAAAAACCTTGTAAGAAATTAGATCAACGTATTTTGAAAGGATTTGAAAAGAAGAAAAGAGGTGCCTTTGTAACACAAAATGCATTTCCATTTGACCATGTACATGAGCAAACAGTAGAATATCGACAATTAAAAGATACGTACATGGAGTGTTAAAGTATTAACCTGAACTGAAATTCTAAGTGGGTTCAGAGATGCCAGTTGCCACTTGCTATGGACATGTAGTATCCAATCCTTGCCTGCAAATGGATGAATATCTTACAAATATAGCGAAATTAATATATCAAATTCCATTGGAAATATCCATCTGACAGATACTATGTGTAATCTAGATAGAAATTTCCATACTATTGATGGGCTTTCTACATTGTTATCTATAGCATAATAATCATTTATGAATAATGATAGATAACGATGTTCATAAAGCTGTAATATCCTGATCTGACAACTTCTTGCTAGAGTAGCCATGAAACATGAACCATTGAACTTGCATCAACAGTAAACTGGGGAAAATATAAGTATTTAACTAATGGCACAAAAACTGGAAAAGTGATAAATCTAGGAAGCCTTAAATCTTGATCCTAAATTGATTAGTATATATACTGTAAATCAATTCTAAGTATCATGATTAGCTCTTGATTACGATGATTGGTGATAATCTGTCCAAGAAGTACAATAAGAGCAGATATTAAGCTACATCCAGTCAAGATTCATTTCCAAATCTTTAAGATTAAATAGATGGTTCAAATAAATGCCACAGAAGTAGTTGATCACTCTAGTGGCTATAGTGTTTCTTTGATTGCTATATTTTTTTTCTCAAATAGTTTAAATTAATGCCAGATTTAATAGCTTCAGTCATCTTCAGATTACAAATATGAGTGAGTGCAGTCAAATGAGAGTCCTGATCATATATGAGTGAAATGATGGCAGAACATACTTGAGGGCCGTACTTTACAGTTATGATTCCTTTCTAACCAATGTGAAACCCCTTCTGCAAGAATTCTATATCAAGGACTGGACAGATGAAATGCTGTTCACACGGATCTCTGGGTCAGGTAAAAAAATGCCAGAAAATGCAGATCAGTTGATATAAAAGACAGCACCATCATCTTAAGAGCTGATTTAAGTCAACTTATTTCCACTCAGTAAAGAATGTAATCAAGAGCAACAATTCTTCTATTTATGAGGGATGGTAGAGTTCATTCTTGTTCTAAGCAGAGTCCATCATTTATCATACTGTAATTGCCCAATAATTCCTATGTAATCCTGTAGACTAAGCATATATCAACTCATTCGACCAAAGTAAATCTAATTTATGTCACCCTAACACTGATGCAAATTTGATAATATGTCGTCAATCTTTAATTAATTCACCAACAGCTTTTCTTCAAACTTTTGTTGCATTTGGAGTACCAAATAATAAAAAATACAGCACCATTGGCAAACTCGGAGAAGGGTGCATCATTCAATTAAATCACCAAAAATCATTGCAGGAACAAAATCCATGTTTGAAATGGTGAAAACGACTCTTATCTCTCAGGATGATCTCCCTCATGGTCATTTTTGAGACCATTTTAGCGAAAGTATGGCAGTCATCACATGTCCTCAAATTCTTCATCACTCTGATAGGCATCTGACCTTCTATATTGATAAGACCAAATACAATAGCAAGCTTTTCACTGTGAGTGCTAAGTGTTTCTTCTCGTTCCTCCATGTCAACATCATGCAATATAGAATCAGCCTTTGGGCTGTAACCCCAAGTTTTTATCTTTTCAATTAGTTCCTTCAAATCTTTGTATATTCTTGCCGTTTGTGGATGCCATCTATCTCCTGCATATAGAACATGAATTTGGCCGTTATACTCAATTGAGCTATATGCAGCCACTTTCCTCACACCTTTTTTACGCATTTTGTGCCTAACTTTTGCAACACACTTCCACCTCCCTGCAGCTGCATACATGTTTGACAATAAAACATGATATGATGCAATATCAGGGGATAATTTAAATAGCATGTCCGCCGCATGCTGCCCCAAATCAATATTGTGATAAATTGCACATGCACCTAAAAGAGTTGCCCAAACTCCTGCATCCGGCTCGATTGGCATGCTTCTAATAAAATTATAAGCCTCTTCAAGGTATCCTGACCGGCCAAGAAGATCCACCATACTAGCATAGTGTTCTTTTCTAGGTTTCAAATTACAGTTATCTGAGTACGTCATGTAATTGAAGTAATTCCATCCTTCCCTAACTAGTCCGGCATGGCTACAGGCACAAAGAACTGCAAGAAACGTGACACTGTTTGGCTGGACCCCCTCATTTTGCATCCTGGAGAACAATTTCAGGGCTCTGCCACTTTCCCCATTCAGAGCATAACCCCCAATCATAGTACTCCAAGAAATGACATTCCTATAGGGCATTCTGTTAAAGAGCTCAAAAGCCTTGTCCATGCATCCACATTTTACATAAACATCTAACCTTGCATTATCAACCATTACATTGCCCTTAACACTTCCTTCCCTCTTTCCAAAATCATATATTTCCATCGCAGTCTCCAAGCACCCCAATTGTGAACACGCTGATAGTGCACTCACAATAGTCACACCATCCGGACAAATTCCCTGAACACGCATTTCATGAAACAACCTCAAAGCATTCACCGCATACCCATTCTGAGCATAAGCCGAAATAAGAGCATTCCAAGCAACTAAATCCTTATCGACCATACTAAGAAACAACTTCTCCGCAGACTCCAATTCCCCGAACTTAACATACATGATCATCAACTCAGTCCTCACCATAGCAATAAACTCCAACCCATGTTTCAAAACAACAACATGAACTGCAGCACCAACCCAAGCATCCCAAAACTCACCACAAGCCTTAACAACGTACGGGAACGTAAACGGGTCAGGACGAACACCAAGAACATGCATATCTCTATAAAGTCCCACAGCTTGAAAGGGAATTTCATATTTAACATACCCTTTTATCAAAGTGTTCCATAAATAAGCACGTGGCATGTGCATTTCATCAAACAGTTTGCGTGCATAAGACATGTCACCAAGAACTATAAAATTTTCGAGTAATCGAGTAATTAAACTGTTTTTGATTGACAACCCTGTTGTTAAAATTAGTGCATGAACTTGCATGAGTTGTTTAGGACATGAAGAGTGAGCTTGTAATAAAGAATCTAATGCATGTTTTGTCAATGGAAACAACCGGGTCAATTGTGACCCGGATTGTGCAGTTTTTAGTAGCATGCCTTGTTGCATTTCATCATATGGGTGTAAGACACTAAGACAGATGTAGTCAGGGCTGAACAAATATCTTGTGTGTATCAACTAATTCCTCTGTTCCATCCATTTTGGAAGGTAACACCAATTCTTTACATTATTAAAAATAGTAACTTTTATCAATAAATTACATTATTACATCCACTATTTTATTTCATTTTTCACTCCATTTTTTCAACCCTTTACACTATTACATCCACTCATTTATTTTACCAATAAAATCACTATTACATCCACTACTTTACTTATTTTAACAATAAAATCACTATTACACCCACTACTTCATTTATCTTAACAATATTCCTTGGTGTCCGTGCAAAAAGGCAATGTAAAGAAATCGTCGGGACCGAGGGAGTAGTTGATACACACAAGATATTTTTTGTTTGGTAAAATATTAATTTTCCTAATTTATTCGAAACATTTTTCATTAAAAAATATTACAGTTAGAAAAATTGCAAAAATTTGATCTTTTTTCATGGTTTATTCTAAGCTAGCCCAATAGTAAATTTGGACCTATGGGACAAATTTAAAGAGAGCTGGATTGAACAGAATTAGGACAAACAAGAAAAAAAATTTAGAGAATCCAAAAACCTGAAATCAGAACTAGTCGGATTAGGCCCAAAATACATTAATGGTGATGAAGAACCCAAACAAGAACAACTGGTCTAGGGATGGCAACGGGTTGGATCGAATTGGATATCTGTGATATCTAAATCCAAACCCGAATCTTTAATCCAAATCCAAATCCGATCCAAATTCAATTGGATCTGGAAATTCAAAATCCAAACCCGATCCACCGGGTTTGGATCGGGTTCGGGTTTATCCAAACCCGAATTTTGAATTCTTGTAAATAAGCAGTAATATTTTTTTTAAAGCTAAATTTCATAAAAAATTACAATTATAAATAAATATTCAGATTCCAGAGACATAAAAATAAATAAGTCCAAGTTACACCACTCTAAATATCCCTATCCAGGGACATAAAAATGAAAATACAGAGACAAAGTGTAGACCAGCAGTAGCTCCTAACTTCGTGAGTAGTGAGTATTAGTGATTAGGTTTATAGGGGTGTATTCAATTGAGATTTTAACGGATTGATAATAATCGATGGATTTTGAAAGATTTTTGTTGATTTTAATTTTACGTAGAGTTTGACTGATTTTATGTGAAATCCTATAGAGTCTATGTAGAGTCTCGTTGATTTTAGTAAAATCCTTCAAAATCTTGCAGAATTTGGCTGGATTTCAAAAAATAAAAAATACACTAGCAAATCCATCAAAATCTATCATTTTATATAATCCAAAAAAATCCATGACTTTTTGAATACCTTGAGATTTTAAAGGATTGTTTTAAATCTTGATTGAATACCTACGGATTTTAGAAGATTTTTTAAAATCTCAATTGAATATCCACAGATTTAGAAAGATTATTTGAAATCTGAATTGAATACCAGCATATTTTAAAGGATTGTTTAAAATCTCAAATGAATACCCGTTGATTTTGATAATCCATTAAAATCCATCAAAATCTCAAATGAATACACCCCTCTTAGTGTAAATGGGCTGGGCCTAGTGTAACTAAGTAACTGGTATTTATTTTTAAGGAATAAATTATAATATACATATATATATATATATATATATATATATATATATATATATATATATATATATATATATATATCGGGTTTTTTTCGGGTTTGGATCGGGTTTTCGGGTTTGGATCGGGTTTGATATGGCTAATATCCAAATCCAAAAAATCGGGTTTGGTAAGATCCAATCGGATCGAATTGGATCGGGTATCCGTCGGATCGGTTTTTTTTCCCATCCCTAAACTGGTCCAAGTACTATGAAACGAGGCGGTTCAAAATTGGTTCTGGTCCTAACCCAAACAAGAATGTTCTTTATGTAATAATGGCAGACATGTGTTAAACAATCTATATTGCCCATATAAATATTACATTTATCGATTTACTTTTTGATTTAATGATATATTAATTGATTACACGTGTACTTAACTTGTTTTCGTTCATGTATCGTAATATATGCATATAAATAATCTTATTATTAATAATGAATATGTAAATATATATGTACTTAAATTATTTTTATATTTGTAGGAAGTGTAAATAAATAAATATTTATGTAAGTATACTAGAATAATCGAATTTTAACCGGGCTTTTTCGGGCCGAACCGGGCTTTTAATCGGGCCGGGCCGAAGACCGGGCTTTTTAAAAGACCGGGCTAAGACCGGGCTTTTGCCGGGCCGGGCTTTGCCCAAAAATATAGGGACCGTTTAAGGCCTTCCTAGCCCGGCCCGGGCTTTGCCGGATCGGGCCGGACCAGATTTTCGGGTTCGGGCTTTTTGTGCATCTCTACCCACAATGTAGTTTTATCTTAAAAAAAAAAAAAAAAAGATTCAACTTCTGATCTTTGGACCAATTTTTTCAAAGGTACAAACTAGATCAACTCTTCTAAATATTTTTACCATTTATTAATAGAAACGTAAAAGGCTCAGAAATAGTTGATTGCACATTTAATTTCTTTGAAGCTAAAGTCACGTAGACATTTATAAATTATAAGGATGAATAATGTTAGGGATACAAAATTGTGTACCAAAAATAATTATATAATGATGTGGCATGGATGATGTGGAAATGAGTAAAATTTTTATTGGTTGATTTTGGTGTGAATGCATGGAACCAATATATGGTCTGTTTGGCAAAATTTATAATAAGTCCTTATGGACTTATTTTCAGGTAAAAATTTCATATTTTAATAATTTTTTTAATAAAAGTATTTAATGTATGTTTGAGATTCTATAAGTTGCAAAAAAAAAAAGTTGACTTTTTTCAAAAAAAAGTTAGAAATCTCTAACTTTTTCTTAAAAAAATAAGTTGACTTATTCTAAAAAAAAAGTTCCCCCAAACACCCCCATATTTAATTGAGTGATGCTAGGGAACCAAAAAATATTTCAAAAGAGTTCTCCAAAATGATGTGGCACTTCTTACATGGCAAGTTGGGGAATTTTGATTGGTGAAATTAATGTGAATGCATGTGGGACCATTTCATTTATTATTGCTACAACCAATTAGATTAATACAAGTGGCATTTGGTAATTTTTTTGGGAGATTTTTTTTGATCCCCTAGCATTTTTCTATGAAAAATGCTAGAGGTACCAAATTAGGTACCAAAAATTGTTACCAAATGACTTGTCATTATTGTGATTGGTTATCATTATGATGGGCCCGCTAGGGCCAACCAATTAAAACATCCCAATATGTCAAATATTTAATGCCATGTCATTTGGTGGCAAATTTTGGTACCCAATTTGGTACCTCTAGCACTACTCTTTTTCTATTTAATTTGAGTAAAAATTAATCAGAATGGGACACTTTGTAAAAAAATTTATACGTAATTTTATGCCTTCACTTCAGTGTTTTCCCATAAAGATACATGGAGCTGTGTTTTGAAAACCGGACCGGATCCGCCGGTTCGATCGATCGGACCGCTAACCGGTGGCAGGTCCGGTTTGGTTCATCCATAAAACCAGTTCTCCGGTTTTTCTGTTCAGAATCGGGCAGAACCGGTAAAAATCGGTTTTTTTCAATTTAGTTTTTTTTTTTTTTGAAATATTGTTCAGTTTAGTTTATTTAAGTATGTTGGGCTTTAAATTTAAGACTTTACTACTGAATACTAGACCCATAGTATTCTTAGGCCATGATCCATCATCCATGCTAACAAATTCATATATATAAATGCTCATTTTTCTTCTTGTAATGTATATAATTATTTATATAATTATAAATATAATTATATATATATATATAATGGGTCAAGTTCTATGGAGTACAGTTTAATTGGAGTACGTTGGAGTACATATACGTTCTGCACTCAAAATATTTTAAAATTTATTGTTTTGCAAACATTGTTATATGAATATCATAATTTCATTGATAATTTTGAAAATCATGTATATTTTGCAATATGTTCATCTTGAAAATCCTTTATGTTTTGCAATCAGAACATATATGTTTTGCAACCCAAATGTGTTTTGCAGAACAATTCATTTTGCAATATTTTGTTAGCAAAACATACAAAATTTTCAAGATTCTCGATGAAATAATGATGTTCATGTAATAAGATTTGCAAAATAATAAATTTTAAAATATTTTGAGTGCAGAACGTATGTGTACTCCAACGTACTCCAATTAAACTGTACTCCATAGAACTTTTCTCTATATATAATTATATATTACATAATTATGACGTCATATCGGTTGAACAACTAGTCGAGCCGTTTGAACCAATCGAACCAGTAACCAGTAGGGCTTCCGGTTCGATGTCCGGTCCGGTTATGAGAACACATACATGGAGTATTAATTTTCCAAGTTCTTTGCTAGTCTCTCCAACATTTGGAGGCCATACATGATAAATTGCACACCATACATGTGTGTATACATAGTACAACAGCACAGTAAGTTTTGGACCCTAACATGTGCAGAAGGCCATGCATGTTTTTTAATCCAGGACAAATTACTAAATATATCGACGGCCAATCTTTATGTCGACAACCAATCTGCTTGATGAACACATCGCAATCGTCAAGAATTTCAAATCGATATCAGATACGGTAGCTATACGTCGATTATCATGGCCCAAAGATAATCTTTGGTCGATCAGTTGGCATGCAGGTCGCCAGTCGGCGGTTGCATGCATTAAGTTACAATATTAATATAGGTTATGGATTATTACCCTGCATGCCTTCAATTGCTATATAAAGGCCAGTATGTCTTCTTGATTTCTCCACCATACTAAATACACATCACATATAAGTTGTGCACTTACAAAAGTACACTCTCAGAATGGGATTAATTGGCAAGTTGATCTGTCAGACAAGCATTAAGACTGACGGAGATGTGTTTCATGAGATCATCGGTAACAGACCTCACCATGTATCGACCATGAGCCCTGAAAATATCCAGGGATGTAATCTGCATGAAGGAGAATTTGGAAAAGTTGGCTCCATTATCATCTGGAAATATTCTATCGGTAAGCTTAAATACGTCCTTGTACACCTATTACCTATATGGCTGTATGCTTAATGATATGTAACCCTTATATATTGTTCTACAGACGGAAAGGAAATGATATCAAAGGACTTGGTAGAAATGATAGACGAAGAGGAAAAATCAGTGATTTTTAAGGTGATTGAAGGAGATCTGCTGGAGTCGTTCAAGATCTGTGTGTTCAGTCTTCATGTTGATACTTCAGGTGAAGATAATCTAGTGACATGGAGCATAGACTACGAGAAAGTGGACGAGAGTGTTAAGGATCCGACCGAGTACTTGGACTTTCTTCTTCGAATTACCAAGGACATCGAGGCTCATCATCTTCCAAAGTAATTTTTTCTACTGCAGCTTCGTATGCCAAGTGTGGTTCGACGGATGCCACGTAGGCACATCGTTTACAATAAAAAGTGCTTAGTTGGCACTAAAAAAAGATGTCTGTTGAGTAGTGGGTTGTTATCATTTCTATATGATGGTTTTATGTTATTTGTAATTTTGTATTGCACTTGGTTGTACAGGCGGTGTCATAAAATGGCTTTTGCAACCAATACTGAAAAAAAAACTCAAAAAGCGTTGCTATTTCCTCAAAAGTTTTTACAATTTCAAAGATATTGTAACGATTTTTAAAAGCGTTGTAATTGAATTCTGAAATTGTTGTGTTAGACAAAACTTGTTATCAATGGCAACGATATTAAAAATCGTTGCTGTAGAGCTAGAATTTTGGACCCAAAAATATTGGCGGGCTCATGAAAAGAAACGGGCTTTCTAAATTTTTTCAACCCGGCTCACAAAAACAAGTGAGATACAAAAGAAAAATAAAAACAAAATAATATACCTAAAGAAACATACTTGCACAAAACAATTGACAAGAACACACACAAACACGAAAGAGGCTAAAGACCAGATAGAGACGACATCAAATTAGGGTTGAAGTTCGAAAAATCAAATTCGACGAACACTCAAGCTGGAACAAGGTATGTTCCTTAATCGTTTATGCATACATGATTAATTAGGGTTTATATTATAATTAGAGATTTATTGGTTTTTTGTTTTATGTTATTTCTATCTTTCTGTTTATATATCTCTATCTCTCTCCGTGCATCTTTATCTTTCTCACTCAATCTTTCCGGGTATCTCTATCTCCCTACCAATTTAATTTGGGATTTTAATTGTTATTTAATTTGAATTTTTAATTTGAGTTCTTATATATTCGTGTTTGTGCTTGTTAATTAAGCTTGTTGTGTTTATGTTAATTAGGGCTTTAATATGGGAATTTTGAAATCTGAAATTTTTTGTATTGAGTTTGTGTTTGTGTTTTTTTGTACTGAGTTTGGGCTTCAATTTGTTACATTTGTGCTCTGTTTTGAGTTTGTGTTTTGTTAATAAACCCTGTTTTTACATTGGGGCTCCTTAGTTTTTACATTGGGGCTTTGTGTTCTTGGATGTTTATGCGTAGAAAATTGTATATTTGATATTCTTAAGAAGGGTCCTTGTTGAAATTTTTTTTTTTTGCGGGGTTTGAATGAATTTTGTAATTAACCAGTGTTTACAAGTTGGTGTCAGATATATTGATAATAATTGAGTATGAAGTAGAATGCTAAAGGGAAAAGATTGTAAATTATATGAGTTTGTTTGTATACGATATTCATGAAGTTAGTGAAAGATGATAGTGATAACTGAGTATAATGGGGAAACCTATACAGAAAAGATTGTAACTTTATGAGAGTTTGTTTGTTGAATGTGTGTGATATCTCTTTTTATTTGTTCAATCTTTAATGGGCGAGGTTGACTGTGTAGCGGTGGAAATCTTCTTGCTTTAGGCGTGAAGAATCTCCTTTAAAGATCTCAAAGCATGAATCTGTTGACGATATACTGTATGAAGATATTCTGGAGTGTAAGGTTACAAAATCAAGTAGCTCGAATGGAGATCTGGTTACAAATCTTAAAAAGGTAAGATTTCCTGTATTTAGTTTTAGTTTGAATCCTTTTGTTTCTCCATATGTATTGCATTCAGTAGCTTGGTTCCCTTAAATGCTGGAAACACTAGTTACAGAACAATGTTTAGTCGCTATGATATACATGTACCAGCTTAATCAGGGACTACATCCTTGGACCAAAATGTTTCTTTTCAAGTTAAGATAAAACTATTTTGTTTTTAATTCTCTGCTCCTGTAGTCTATGCACAAACCCATGTGCAGGCTGTAAAGAAAATATTTCTCTAACATGAAATATGGTAACCGATACTTATTGAACCCAAAATACTTATTGAACCAAAAATACACTGATCGGTGTTTCTCGTAAAAGAAAGATAATAGTTTTGTCTCTTTTTTTTTTTTGAACTATATTTATTGTTTGGAAAATATGGTAGTGTTTTCGCCATAGCTATTACCATATTGTGGCTCCAGCTTGTCAATTTTATGCTTACATAGTATGCAAAAGGTGGTCATGGGGCCTACACTATCAGTGTTGAATTGAAAGGTTAGTAAGAGTTTCTAAAGCTCTATATAATTAAGTGTATGTGGGTTCCTTATGGTGGTTGTGTTTAGTTGAACAAATTTTTCTTTTAATGCTAATGCTTACAATATGTGATCAGATTATGAGGAGGGTGTAATTAAAGCATCAGCTTTTCGTACATACAATACCCTGCTGAACATATATATGTTTCATGCTTATCTTACTGGCTTATGTTTTCTGCAGATTCAACTATTTCCATATTCCTTATTATATATATGGGAGAGGGCCTTAATTATTCTGGTAATAGCTATTGGTTTGTGATCTTAATCCTACACCAAAATTTAGTATTCACTGCTCTCCATTAATAATAGTACACTGTATTGGCATGCATGATGTGTTGGTAGATACTGCCACACACCCCTGGATTCTGACCATTTCTCTTTAATGTATTAACTCAAGCTGATCTATTGTGGAATTTACTTGAGCATATTCATCTCTCATTGATTTACTAGCAACTACTTAGAATATTAATGTTATAGTGTTTAATCTATATTTTACATGCTATGTTATTAGTTATCGAAGAAAGCATAAATAGATTTTTCCTAGCACTGATTTTTCTAACCGCTCCTTACATGTCTGGACTTATAATGTTCTTTGGTTTATATTTTATTGTATTTTTAATATTGATATGAATGCCAAGTATTTGAAACACAGATTACTGGTTATCTAGACTGATATTGTGACGAGATTAATTATACTGGCATCACAGGTCAAGGTACTTAATTTTAATGAATTATGTGAGTACTGACAGTAATATCCAGTCGCGTTCACAGGTCAAGGTACTTTCATCTTTTTTCATTCCGTATCCTTGATCACCTTAATTATAATGCTTTGTGTGCTGAACTGCAAATATTGTTGTTAAATAACATTATCTTTGTATATTATTATTTTCCGGCATTGGAGATGGCACAAGCTGATGAGTTAGTACTTCTGAATTGGAGATCTCAAGGCAATTCTAAGTGAGTGAGCTCACTTAATTCCTGTAATATTATACTAGCTTCATTTCTTTTGTGAACTCTTTTAATCAAATGGAAGTAGTATCAGGTGTCAACCAGAACGCATGCATGCAACATGTGTTTCTTGGCAATACAGAGCCTGATTTTTTCCATAACATAGAACTAGAAAAATACAACTGTTTGCTTTGTTTATGATGCACGCCAGCCTTTTCGTGTTTGGCTAGAAACAATGTTCTCAAAGTTGAATTGTATTTCTGTTTTTACGTTTTATCAGGAAAACTATATTACAAGGAACAACTATAGGATTTGGCTGAATTGGAACTCCAGAAGACCCAACACTTGCTGGAAAAATTGGATATCCGAGCCCCTTATATTGCTGCAAGTGTAAATTAGTCTTGGAAGTTACAATTGACAAGCAACTTGGAGATTTGTCTAGAGGCTGCTGTGTTGACTCTAATATACTTGAAAACAAAGATACCCTTCGAGGAAACTAAAGGGGAGCAAGAAAGAGGAAGAGGAAGCAACACCATGATGATAGGCCATGACTCATGTTTACAAAATGTTTATTCTTAGGTTTATATATTACTAAGTTAGATTGTGTGTCACTTGAATTGTACTTAGTTATTTTGCTTGAACTTGGTCATTTTATGTATTGTTGTTGGAACTGAACTGCTTGGTTGATTTGTTATGAAATATCAATTAAAATTGGTGGATGTTTATAAAATTTAAAGATCATGCCAGATTTTTTATTCAGCGTTGCAATAGTTAACATAAATGTTGTCATATATGTCATATTCTTTAAAATATTTGATTGCATTTGATTTAAAATTCGTTGCAATTGAGCATATATATGTTGCCTTAGTCCATGTATTGCAACAATTAACACAAAAGAAATCGTTACAAAAAGTAAGCCATAGCTCCTCCAAGATATTGCAATGGTGTTAAACATGTTGCTATAGCCATTAAATCGATGCCATATACCCTAATTGCAACGATAATTCAATGTTGCAATATGATACTAAATTCGTTGCCATAAGGTACCTATGGCAATCAAAGCAAACCTTACGCCTGATTTTTCAATAATCGTTGCCATAGATCCTATTGCAACGAATTTAGGGCATATTGCAACGTATTTCAGACGTTGCTATATCCGTTTTATGGTGTAGTATGTCTGTTTCGTTTGTAATTGAAATGTGTGCTATTTAAAACATAAATTTTAAATAAAAATCGAGATCTAGCCCAAAAAATCTAACCTTGTTCTTCAACTTAATTCTCGGATCTACTTCGATTTTGTTCTCGATTTTGCAAATAAAAATTATCCTTGGATTCAATTTCTCCTCCTTTACTTCATACCAATATTTTGGGTAATTCCGAGGACTTTGAATTTTTGGTGTTTCGTCTAGCCTTTTTGGCTTGGTCTGGCCTTTTGGCTTGCACTACAAGAAATCTGCTATCAGACAACACCGATTAGACAACAGTCGGGTAAAAAAGTGTTGCAACGGTTATTTTTCATCCTAAAAAATACATTGTCTAACCCACAATTGTTATAACGGTTTAAAAACCATTGTCTAGTAAATTGATGCAGACAACGGTATTTTGAAAGTGCTGTTGCGCACACCAGACCAATAGACAACTGTTTTAAGCCAATGTTGTGTGAGTAAACCTCTAAGCCAATGTTGCCAAAAAAACGTTGTTGCAAGGAGACAACTGTTTTATTAGTCGTATTGTGTGAATAATCATGAGACAATAGTACAGTAAATCGTTGTTGTAACAAGACAAGTGTTTTTAAATTATTTTGTTTAAGCCTGGGTGAAACAACGATTTTACCATAGTGTTGTCTGACATATTTTTGTCACTGAAAGTTGTTCTCTCCTGGGTTTCAATGTGGATCATCACATCTGTTTTTTAATATCTATATTATAGAGATTGATCATGCACTACCGCTTCTATACAAATAATCAAGTTAGGACTAATACCAATCCATAATTCTCGAAGGCCAAATTCAATCGTCTACAAGTCCAATAAAAAATAATACTAAGTTTGAATACCAAAATAAGCATATTGTACAAACTGATCAGATTGTACTAATGATCCAATAATAAACCATTCACCATGCGACCCACCATTTCTAAAGCCTCATATAAATCTGCAGATGTATTAGCATGCTTCTCTGGAGATTGTGCAACCTCCTGTTTGGCTTCTAAAATCTTGTTTTTGACTGATAAAGTCGAACAACCTTGGCACTGTCCAGAAGAACAACCTTCATCACTTGCAAACCCACTAGAAGACTATCCTTCCTCGCTTGCAAACCCACCAGAAGACTGTGTCTACAAGATTCAAATACACGCAATTGAGATCCCTAAACCTAAGTGATACATAAAATACAATCGAAGTGCATAAAATACATTACAATTATCATCTTAACCAAACCACAACTACAATACACACACCGTAAATCGATACACAAACCTATCAATACATCGTATACACGTCTATTTGGAAAAAGAACATAAAACATTTGGCATACCTGTCGGGAGCACCGTAATACTTTCCTGCCCTTCTCTTTGCATTCATTTAGAGCACACTTGCCTTTACCACATGGACAAGGGTTTTACCTCATTCTCCCACAAGAAGTGCTTGCAGCCCCAGTCCCATCCCCTAGTTTCCGTTTTCTGACAAAGTAAGTTCACATTAGACTTCCAACACATAAATTTTATAAACGATTTCAATGGCTTTAATGGTTAACTATTATGTACCTTTGATTTTGGACAGCAATAGTACATTCAATTTCTATTTTTCTCTAATTTTGAACATTTGCGAATCATTTGCCCCTCCTCGCATTTGCAAACTATTTCATAAGGGCCCATCTATATGAAACATATATGTGCCAAAGTAAGAGATAAATAAATATACCAAACATATATCAAATAAGCAGAATAGAGTAAAGAAAAGTTAGAAATTTTCTTGCTGCACCCTATAGCCGCTATCCATACTTGTATATCCGTTGAATGATTATTTTTACTGTGGAAAAACCATCATCCATTCATAACTTGAGAAGTCGAAAGTTAAACAGATGATGATTCTTCAACAACAAAAGTAATCTTATCGAGGGGTTCCTTAGCTGAAAGCATCTGTTGAGTGGATAACCAAAGATTACAGATTGACATGTTATGAGGACCAGGGCTAACTAATGCAGAAAATAAAAATAGGCATATCATCACTAGTAGAAAACAGAATGTTATTTACAAAGGTATGTGTTCTGTACCAAAATATATAAACAACGAAAAGAGAGGCAGAATGATAGACAAAGTAGTTGACAAACACATAAACACAGTACATACTAATGAAAATACAGAACACCCTTTTAATCTTCTACCTCTACAATTAGCCTCGAGTTAGACACTTAAGATGTTGCCCAGTAAATAACAATTGTAGAAGGGGGGTTGAATACAATTATATAAGATTTTCGACTTAAACAAATAACACAAGTATGAATCAATAACAGCTTTATTAATTCTGATATAAAACTGTTACAAAACTCTCTTAAGAAATTCCTATGTTCTTAAGAGCTGCTAAGTTACAAGATAAATCGTGTAAGCGATTACTCTAATGTAAAACCTAAACTGTGTTTATATAGAGTACACAGTTACACTATCAATTACAAGATATTCTAAATCAATTACATATATCTCTGAATGCATATCTTGTATGATAGCTGCATTCCTATAATCTAGGAACCGACATATCAATCTTCCTTGATCTCTGGTCTGATGAGAATCTTCACGAAATACTGACCAGCTTCTAATCCTGATAATAATCCAATACTGACATTGTATTACTGATGACGTCAGCATCAGTATCTGATCAGTAATGCCCAGATCCTGATCATCACTTGAATCAATATCTAACAATCTCCCCCAATTTGTTCTTTATAAAACAAAGCACAAATTCCTTGATTCAAAGATGTCAAAAACTCAAAACAAAATACCTTCTAAAAATCATCAGGAACAGTTTCAGAAATTCTTTGATAAAACAGAATCATCTTCAAGAAATCAGATATCAATTCTTCTTCCTTGCTTTCAAGAATTTGAACCAGTTTCTTCTTCAGATTTTTGAGTTCTTCATCTTCCTCATTAATCTGATAGATAGCTGCCCTGAGATTCTGAATTGAGCTTCTTGGAAGATCTAAATCACCTAGCAACACATAAGCAATTTCCTTTCCATCTGGATTTAGAGACAGTTGTTCCATGCCTAGATACACTTCTCTAACAGCAGTACCTTTCTTTATTTCAACCTCTATGTCTCTTAAATTTAAGTACATAGGAATATAATTGCCATCATACCTCGTTCCTCCATCCATAAATCTCTGTCTAATTGTCCTGTAAATCATAATAAACCAATTGTAGTAAACTTCTCTTTCTTTAACATTGATTCTTTTACTTCTGAGAAGATACAGAACATATTTCAGCTCTTTTGCAGATTTGCACAACAACTCATGAATAGGAATATTCTTTACACTTCTATCTTTCATGAAGTACAACATCTTTTCTATTTTCTTTGCACCAGCATGACAATCAGCAATGATAGCAACAGCTTCAAGTTTCCAGAGATGATCAACAGTTAACTCATCACCAATCTTGTCAACTAGAGCATGTTGATCAGTTTGTACAATGAAAATAATCTGTGCATGACTATACCCAATTCCTCCTCTTGTGCCAGGTTCCAATCCTTTCAAACCAGATTGCATACTTACCCATTTTGGTGGATTTTCAGCAATAAATGTAGTAGACTTTGATTTAACAATCGATAAAGATTCATTAATCAAAGAAGACTCTGTTATCAGTCCTGCTGATTTGAAAACAATCGGTTTCCTATAATCACACTCACTCTTCTCCTTTTTCTTACTCTTCTTCTTCTCATCTGTTGGATAATACTGCTGATGTTCAGGAACAGATTTATCTTTATCATACCATAAATTCCTGTCTGATCTATAAACATTTCTCAAGTAATCTCTGGTTGATATCCTTTCTGCTTCTCTGGCTTTAGCTCTGATTTCACTTTCTCTTTCAAATCTTCTGAAGTTCTCTTGTTCATACTTCAGTGTATCTTCAATAACTTCCATATTGTGAAATTCAACCACAACCTTAAGAATCATAATCTTAAGTTCTTTTAAAATTTCAGCTTCTTCAGAATCAGAGACAACATCAGGAATTGAACCAAAGACTGACTTCTCATTAGATGCAGTAGATTGAACAGCAACCTTACTCTTTCTTTTTAAAGGCAATATCTCTTCTTTAATTTCTTCAGGAGCATTGAATCTGTTGTCTGGAGTTAGTGCAAGAGATAATGAAGTTTTCTTCTTTTCATTTTCAGAAACATCTTTTAATTTGATTCCACTAGATCTTGTTTGCCTTGTACTTGTTTGAGCAGATAATCTTCCTCTACTCCTGTATCTTCCTCCTCTGCCTCTTCCTCTTCTTGCAGCAGGAGCTTCATTTTGTTTTGCAATCTCTTCAAAAATCCTGTTCTGTTCTTCTAAGAACTCATCAGTAGTCATGTTTGGATTTTCTCCAGTAGATAAGATAAGTGCTTTCTCAGCATGATATTGTTGAACTCTTTTGTCTTTATGAAACAGTTTAAGAACACGACCATCCCCAGTGTCAAGTTCATGAAACAGATTAGCAGCATCTTCATCCTGTTCCACATACACATCATCCTCAGGAATGGTTGACAGAGTTTGACCAGGTGTCACGAACTATTCTTCTTTTGGATTCTGAGATTGCACCATTATTGTTACTGTCTTCTTACCAGATCTAGAAACATGAGTTGACTGCCTAGTTTGAGTATTAGATCTCTTTGTTACTAAAGCAGCATCAGAGGTTTCAACTTTATGTGACTTAGCACCACCATCATTTCCAGAATTATCACCATCATTTTGTACAACTGGATTAGGTGAGAATTTTGTTTTGACTATCTTCTCCCCCTTTTTGACATCAGCATCTTCCTCAATGAAGAAAGACAAAATAAGCTTGAGGGTTTCATCAATATTATCAACTTTTGATTCCAAGATAGTCATTCTGGAATCCATTTTCTTGTCAAGTGCTTTAATATCATCAGCAAGAAGACGTGCTTGAGAAGCAGTAGCAGATATAGAAACAGATGTTTGAATACCCGCTTGAAATTTATCAGTAACAGCCTTCATAGAGTCAATCTCACTCTTCAATCCCTTTGCTAGAAGAGCATTTGTTTTGAGAAGAGCCTTGAGTTCAGGAGTTGGCATCCTCGAGGTAATATGACCAGAATGAAAAAGAGCATTTTGAAAATTCATCTTAGCATTCGGCTGATTCCATTGTAACCCAAACTTATAACATACTCAAGGAGTCTCGAATCAGGAACTTTGAATACTGGCTTACCAATGATTGATGGTAAGTGTAGGGCTTCAGTGACAATCTCAGGAGTCACATAGTATGTAACATTATTATACTCAAAGCTCATTTGAGGCTATTCTGATGGAAGTCCTTTCCCAAAAACACTTGTGTTCCAAACCTGCATTACAGACTTAAAAGATATCTTGGCGGGTTGGGTTAGAGCATAATTGATTGGGCTTGAGGCCAAAAAGTCTTGAATAATGTGGAAATCATTGGGCAAGTCCTGATGATCTAGAACTGCAGTGAAGTTATTTGTGTTAAAAGTAACTCCATTGATTACCACCTTGCTGTTCATGAAAGATGAATTCTCCATTGGAATTTCAAACACAAGAATTGCGCTAATTTTGAAATTAGGGTTTGAGAGTGCAAAGATAGAGAGACGATGTTTTACTGATGGTTTTGAGAATAATAAATCAATTAGAAAACTAAATTGATATTTGGACAATACTTATGATTTCTCAAAAACAGGTGTCAGTAAACCATTCGTTTATACTGGAGTAATGGACCAAATTACGTGAGAGAGTGGTGATGATTGCACGCGTCACGACTTACATCTGTAACTATATGTAATGATCGAGTGAAACACACGCGCTTGTATTATTCGAGAAATAAGATTGTGATTAAAATAAAACATGGTAATTTTGTTTTAAATAAAGAAATTTAAAACATCACAATCAAATAATACCTGGTACTTACACCAGAAATATGAATCGTTTCATATTCTTGTTCCACCCTTCTCTATTTAATCTTAGAGACTTGTCCACTTACTTCCTTAACCCTTCATTCTCTCCTGAAAGAAAAATAAGAAAAACCCTTCACAGCAAAATTTTACAAAAATGTCGAACCTTACAATCAAAGAGAAGAATCTCCATCTCTTAGAGAAAAGAGACATATTTAGCTATACTCATGAAGAGTTTGATGCTTTCGACTGGGAAAGACAACTTGAGACTCTCTGGTTGCAGATGGATGCAAGTCTCGAAGAAATCGAGAAGGAAAAACCTGCAAAAGTGATCGACATCGATGCTGCCCTTCAAGCAACATTAGCATGGCTTTCATCTAAGGCATCCTCATCCAACTCCATCAACCATTGTTAATGAATATATCACCAAAAATAACCTTATCCCTGTCAACTTCCACCCAAACAAAGTGGCAAAGATGGGATCTGGGATGGCTACTAACAATGGAGTGGATTGGTCTTTTATTTCCTGTTGAATAGATTAGTAGATAGAGAACAAAAAAGATGTAATCTTTGAATGTAATCTCTTTCTTATTATCAATGAAAAATTTAGTTTTTCTATTCTATTTAATGTTTTCCTGATTTATCATGTTATCTGAGAAATAAATATGAGGACTAATTAAAGTGATCACATTATCAGGAGTTCAATAACATTAATCATAGCTTGGATCAGGAAATTGAGATATAACGAAGACAGTTAGATTCTGAACATAATACTGATGATCGAATCGTTGCATCAGGATTCGACGTTGACTACTGTCAGGATTGACTTTCCATCAGTATTTGCAAGTTGTCAGTATCTGATGACTTCTTTCTCTCAAGTACTGCCCTAGTGTACCATTCCAAGTTCATTCACCAACTTTGTAAAAGTAGTCTCAGGTAGTGGCTTGGTGAATATATCAGCTAACTGTTGATCAGTAGGAACAAAATGAAGTTCAATTGTCCCTTCCAGTACTTGTTCTCTTATGAAGTGATACCTGATACTGATGTGCTTTGTAAGAGAATGTTGAACTGGATTTCCTGTCATAGCAATAGCACTTTGGTTATCACAATAAATAGGTATTTTTGAAAATGACAAACCGTAGTCCATTAGCTGATTTCTCATCCACATGATCTGAGCACAACAGCTTCGAGCAACAATGTACTCAGCTTCTGCAGTTGATGTGGAGATAGACTTTTGCTTTTTTCTAAACCAAGAAACTAGTCTTCCTCCAAGAAACTGACAACTGCCTTAAGTACTTTTCCTGTCTATTTTGCATCCTGCAAAATCAGCATCTGAATAACCACATAAACTAAAGTCTGATTCTCTAGCGTACCAAAGGCCAAGAGAATAAGTGCCCTTAAGATATCTGAAAATCCTTTTCACAGCAATGAGATGTGGTTCCTTGGGATTTGCTTGAAATCTCAGTTCCTTGATCAGGATCAAGCTTTGTAGCTGTAGCTATTGGAGTTGAAGCTGTAGAGCTGTCTTGCATGTTAAACCTTTTTAGTAAATTCTTTGTGTACTTTGACTGATTGATAAAAATCCCATCATCAGTCTGTTTAACTTGCAGACCTAAGAAATAGCTCATTTCCCCCATCATGCTCATTTGATATCTAGACTGCATTAGCTTTGAAAACTTCTCACACAGCTTAGTGTTAGTTGACCTAAAAATGATATCATCAACATATATTTGAACTAACAGCAAATCCTTACCATGATTCAAATAAAACAAGGTTTTATCAATTGTACCTCTATTGAATCCACTTTCCAGTAAGAATTGAGCTAGGGTTTCATACCAGGCTCTTGGAGCTTGCTTTAGTCCATAGAGTGCTTTATCCAGTCTATAGACATGATCTGGATATTTGAGATCAATGAAGCCAGGAGGTTGCTCAACATATACCTCCTCTTCCAGTTCTCCATTGAGAAATGCACTTTTTACATCCATCTGGAATACTTTGAACTTCTTGTGGGCTGCATATGCCAGAAAAATTCTGATGGCCTCTAGTCTTGCAACAGGAGCAAAAGTCTCATCATAATCTATTCCTTCCTGTTGAGAATACCCCTTTGCTACTAGTCTTGCTTTGTTCCTCACAATTGTGCCATCTGAATCAGTCTTGTTTCTGAATACCCAATTTGTACCCACAATAGACCTTCCCTTGGGCCTTGGTACAAGTTTCCAGACTTCATTTCTTTCAAACTCATTCAGTTCTTCTTGCATAGCTGTCACCCAATCAGCATCCTTAAGTGCATCTTCAACTTTCTTAGGCTCCTCCTTTGACAGAAAGTTATTATATAAGCATTCATTCTGAGTTGCACTTCTTGTCTTAACACCTGCTTCAGGATTCCCAATGATTAAAGTAGGAGTATGACTTTTAGTCCATTTCCTTGCTGATGGTAAGTCATTTCTTGAACTGAATGCTCCCCCTGGATTGGTGTTTTCTTCAAAAGAACTAGAATTGCTAGAAGCTCCCCCTGAGATAGTGCTATCTCTTCCTGATATACTGTCAGGATTGTCACTTGAATCTGTTTCTGATGAGTCTCTACTTGATGTTTGAGTTGTATCAGTACTGGTGATGTCTTGCTCTTGCTCCCCCTCAACATTTGCATTATTTGAGTCATCATCAGTAACAGGTGTTCGATCAGGAATTGATCGATCGTCAGGATCTGACAGAGTATCAGTATCTGACATGACTTCATCAGAATTCTTGGTAGCTTCATTTGCAAAAATTAAAATATCATGATAGTCTTCTTTTATTCCTGTTATCTTTCTATCATCAAAAGATACATTAATAGACTCCATGACTGTCTTTGTTCTCAAATTGTAGACTTTAAAGGCTCTTGTTGTTGGATAGCCAATAAAGATGGCCTCATCAGCTTTTGTCTCAAATTTTCCTAGCTGTTCAGGATGAGGTCTTAGAACAAAGCACTTGCAGCCAAACACATGTAAATGCTTCAAACTTGGCTTCTTTTCCTTAATCATCTGATAAGGAGTTACACCATGTCTGTTGATTAGAGTGATGTTCTGAGTGTAGCATGCTATGTTGACTGCTTCTACCCAAAAATATGTAGGTAGTTTAGCTTCCTCCAACATCGTTCTGCCAGCTTCAATAAGAGTCCTGTTCTTTCTTTCAACTACTCCATTTTGCTGAGGTGTGCCAGGAGCAGAGAATTGTTGAACTATTCCTTTGTATTTGCAGAACTCTTCCATTGCTGAATTCTTGAATTCAGTCCCATTATCACTTCTCAGAATCTTGACTTTGTATTTTGTGCCAGTTTCAATAAGTCTCACATGGTCCAGCAGTATTTCAGCAGTTTCATCTTTTCTGTCCAGAAAATAAACCCAGGTAAATCTAGTATATTCATCAACAATGACTAGAGTATACCTTTTCTTACTGATGGACATAATATTCACTGGTCCAAACAAGTCAAGGTGAAGCATGTGATATGGTTCATCAATTGAGGATTCAGATTTACTCTTGAATGATGTCCTTCTCTGTTTATCCTTCTAACAAGCATCACAGAGTCCATCAGGAGTATATAGAGCCTTTGGTAATCCTCTTACTAAGTCTTTCTTAACCAACTCATTTATATTGTTGAAGTTGAGATGAGAAAGCTTCTTATGCCAATTCCAACTTTCATCTACAGAAGCTTTACTGATGAGGCATGTAGTTGGATTTTCAGTATTGGTGTGAATGTTGGCTTCATAAATGTTACCATGTCTTTGACCAGTTAATGCAACCTTTCCTGAAGATTTGCTGATAACTTCAAAATGAGTATCATTGAAATTGACACGATAACCTCTGTCTGTGATTTGACTGACACTTAACAGATTGTGCTTGAGTCCTTTTACCAGAGCTACTTTTTCAATGATGACATTTCCAATTACAATACTGCCATATCCTAAAGTTTGTCCAATGTTGCCATCTCCATAAGACACAGTTGGGCCAGCCTTCTCCTCAAATTCTGATAGCAAGGTTTTGTCTCCAGTCATGTGCACAGAGCATCCACTATCCATGACTAACACATTTTTCTTTTTACCCTGCAATCAGAATCACAAAGAACTCAGTTAGAATTTTTAAGAACCCACACTTGTTGGGTTCTCTTTTCATGCAACTTAACATTTTTAGCAGCAGAAGATTTTCTTGTAAAGACACCTTCATCAGAATTAAGTCCATCAGAATTAATCTTTTTCTTAACAGAAGCATGATTAGTATTCAAGTTCTTTGTTTTTCCAAAATTTGCACTTTTATTGAACTTAGGCAAAGGCTCATAATAATTATAATACAAATTATGGTATTCTTCACATGTATAAATAGAATGCCATTTACTGCCACAATGGAAACAAGGATTCTGTGGTTTATAAAATACTGATTTATTCCTAATGTCAGACTTAGGAACTACAGTTGGCTTCTTTTTACTCCTCCTGCAATCAATAGCAAGATGATTAGAGTTACCATAGTTAAAGCATACTTTTCTTGGTGCATTTGGAATATACTTATAATTATTCTCCTTGTTTATTCCAACTTTACCATTCCTGTTCCTTTTGACAGTTGGAACTCTCTTCCTATCTGTTACATCACAGATTCTATCTGTAACACCCCCAGATCCGGGGTCAGGGATCTGGTCGTTACGGTCTAAATATCCATCCACAAAACCAACATATTTAAATTACAACCTTGTGACCCAAAACAACAACATAAAACACACCCGTTATAGTCCCAGAGATGAAATCAGAGTAACCATCAATATTATTAATCATAAGTTTGAGTTCTTACAACCCAAAGAATTACAATTTTACCATTACATATTCTTTGCCATCCATTGGTATATGCCATATAATAAATACATTTAATGATCAAATGCTAACAACTAGCCTACCAGAAGCTGCATCCTCAGCAATGGTAGCTATGACCTCAGCGGTTAATCCTCTGACGGCTGACACCTGCCTATGTTGGGTATGCCTTGCGCGGCCATCTGATCTAGCTGTTGTTGTGATATAAATAAATAAAGCAAGGGTGAGCAATAGCCCACCAAAATATAATTGAATAGTGATAATGTATAACAGTCCAAAATATCTTTGAAACCATATGTCATGCATTAACGAACGTATTACCAATATAAGGTATGAGATGAAGTTACAAGGTAACTTAAAATATAATTGTTCCGAAGAAATATCTGCTATGTCAAAGATAAGCAAGATATTATCAAATTTTTATAATAGAGGAACTTGCTGGAAGAATATTGCAATTCCAGTTCAAACACTTTTCAAACCTGCCAACAATGATAATGTTGCAGAAAATTTCCAACATTGAGAGATGAACTAATACTGGAGTTTGACGCGCCAGGAGACATAGCATTTACACGATGATCAGTCGCATGTTATGCTCCCCACCTCTTGTTCTCTACATGTAGAAGGAAGCACCGACGGATTTACTTGTCTACCGCCCTCTGGAACCCCCCGGCCAACGGTTGGGCCATTTGCTGGACCGGCACCACTGGGTCACTTACGCATCTCCTAGTTCATTTCACATCCATAACTTTGAAACGTAAAGTTCCTCCCCCTTTCCCCAAGTATTTTACTTGTTGATAGGACTCCACAAAGTAGTCGTATCTAGTTGGAAAGGAAAATTCACCAATATTTCCCAAGCTGATGATTGTTAATGGATATAAACTTGTTCCATCAATTCTTACCCCTCGAGCATTGAGGAGGTAACCAAACAGATTCATAGCGATGTTTGAAAGAATCAAGATATGAGTGACAAGATAGTTTAGCAAGTATAGGACCGGGCAACCCAATAAATAACATCTCTCAAGTGAGGTCCCCTTATATATGTTTGGAAGTTGAGCGAGTAGTTAAATCTTCTTTAATATAGATTTAAATGGAAATAAAGTTTGGGAACCTCCCCTTGATAAAAATAGTCATAAAATACTCCGAAATATTTTACACCATATCTGAAGATGAAAGATAATCTTTGAATAATATGAATTATTATAAAAAGAACTTAAAAGAATTTAAATAAATATTCCAAGAATATTTATTAAATCAATAATAATTAAGGAATATGATTAAATCATAATATTGCTCGTAAGTAATCCTCGAATAAATATATAGAATCATTTACTAAATAACTCTCTTCTTTAAATGAATATTAAATATAATATTCATTAATTAAATAAACTCAAATAAATATTTAAAATAATATTCACTAAATAAATCAAACCTTAAATGAATATTTGAAAATAATATTCATTTAATAAATAATATTCTAAATGAATAGCCAAATAATATTCTTTTCGTAATCAAAACTTTAAAGGAATATTCGGAGCAATATTCCTTAAGTAAATAGAACTTCAAAGGAATATTTTAAAATAATATTCATCAAGTACATAAAATCCTAAATGAATATTCAAAATAATATTCATTTAATAAATAAATTCCAAATGAATATTCAATTGATATTCATTAAACAAATAATATTCTAAATGAATATCCAAATAATATTCATTTAATAAATAATATTCTAAATAAATATCCCAATGATATTCATTTAGTAATCAAAACCTTAATATTCGAAATAATATTCCTTGAGTAGTCAGAACTTCCAAAGAATACTTTTGAAATAATATTTATCAATTACATAAAACTTAAATGAATATCCGAAAGTGATATTCATTTAATGAATAAAATTCCAATGAATATCAAAGTAATTATTCATTAATAATCAAACTCTAATGAATATTCAAAAATAATATTCATTTAATATTTCTCGACTGAAATAATACTCAAATAACATTTCTCGAAAGATTTCCAAGTATTTGATACTTTTATGGAAATATAAATAATGTTTAATAATAACATTCCTCAAAATGAATACTACTCTGTCGCTGGAATCCCTCCGGGTTTCCACGACTATCTATATAACACAAAATACCGACTCCCGGTCTCATATTTAAAGAATAAATATCATACGCCCTTCACTAACGGTCCTAGCAAAATAATCCTGCTTATAACTGATAATCCATATCTAGTCTATAAGCCATCAATTCAGGGAACAAGTATTCCAATATACTTTGAAAACAAACATGCATGCATGCTATGCCATATGTATAACAACAATCATATATATTATCACAACAACAGTTCCAAGGTATTGGAAACTTGCCTGGTAATCCTGTAGGGGTAGTGTGCCTCGTGTCAATCCAGTGATCTATAAATAGTCACAATAACCGAGGTCAATCACTTAACACTTTTTAAAAGGATAAGTATAACTTAACTTAAGTCGAAACACGTTTTCGAGTTATCTCGTTAAACACCCATTAGTGCAAATCTCTTTATTCTCGCTATGACCCGTCATTCGTTCGCTACTAAGACACGTCGTCATACTTACACTTTGTATATACTTAAGTCATGTAAGTTTTAAGGTCGGTCATTTACGAACCAAAATTATACCTCGATATTCATCGCCTCATTTTCTAAGTCATTTACCAAAGGCATAACCAAGTATGCTTCTAGGGGTTCGTTCGCGTTTAACCTTGATTCGAACATTTTTATAAAATCGGAAAATAATCCATTCGACATGTGGGTTTCTCTCACACTTTCCTTTTTACCTCTAGTATTTAATTACCATGATTCGTCACTGCATAACTCATTTTTCGAAGGTTCAATTTCAGTTACGAGCTTGCTTATCCGGTTTCGAACCACTTTTACGAATTTAACCATAACTCCTAAACCGTAAGTCCATTTCACATGATCTTTATATTAAAACGAAGCTTATAGCATGATATAACTTATCATGGCAGAATATGAAGCTAGGCAGTGAGTTATTTCTACTGTCAAACACGATTTCTTTGGGTTAACGAAATTCGTTCATTACGACGGCTATAAACCGGACGTTTCCAAATTTATTTCAATACAACCAAGCCACACCGGGCATACCATCAATCTTACACACATAATACTCATCTTCACAGTCCAAGAACACCTCTCATATCCATCATTTGAATCATGGTTTTATAACTACTAAAACTACTACATAATCTCATAAACATGCTTGTACTAACATCATCATCATATATCATCTAAAACCACCAAAACTTAAAGTCAAAGCTAGGGTTTCAAGAGATTATTACCTTCCTTGGAGTGTATACAAGCTCTAATAATCCTTATATAGTCCTTGTATGGCCTTAACAAAACTTAGATCATCCAAAGAAAACAAGAACTCAAAGTTAGTTTCTAAGATTTACTATTCATCATCAATCTTGTAAAATTCATAACAAATCGAAAAATAAGAGTTTGGCTCTCAAATTTTTACTACATCAAGACCTCTTCATAAGCTTTGTTTTGAGTCCTAGCTCATTAGATTTGAAGCTTCCTAGCTAGGGTTTTGAGTCCTCTTTTTCCGCTGGACAGAAACTGTCAAGAACCTGGACAGTTTGGTTTCTTCACTTGGGGAGGAGATTTGACTAGGCTATTCTCATTAGATTGCCATGAAATTTTGAGCGAATGTTGTACATGGAGTGGAGAAGCTATGGTTAAAATTTGGTGATTTTATCATGGATAGAAATGGAGATATGAATTTTCTTCTATAATAGTGCTCTGCTGGGCAGTTTGCTAGAAATGGAGAGAATGGAGTTTTGCTTGCTTTGTTCTTGATCTTATCTCATCTAATGTGCATTATTGCTATGCCAAAATAATATCCTAGCCATAAAGTAGCTTTATTAAAGGGATTATGTCATGGATGATGCAAATCAAGAGACATGTATTGATGTTTAGTGGTGTAGATGATAGATGAAGCTAAACACTTGGTTAGCTTCCTAAATAAGCTAGTTGCTCTTGTAACCATTTGGTTCATTGATCTTATCCTCTTGCACATGCATGCATCTTGCTTTCCTGCTTGCTCTTTTGTCCGGTTATTGCTCAATTTGATTGATCGTTCGAAAGAATATCTCAAGGATTTCTAGTTAGGGTTTTACCGAAAACCTCCTTAATATTAATATTAATATTCTCAATCCTTCTCTATAATCCTTGAATTAAATTCCTTGAATATTCTCAATAAATCCTTAAGTCTTTCAGTGTCCAGGGAAATCTTGGAGAAAATAAAAGTGCTAATTTTCTGAATCCGATATCGTTTACATACACTTATCTCGCCCCTGGATCATGAATAAGAACTTAGAAATCCGTTCTGAATACTTCTATATAGCGTCGTCTTAATCATATTCTTATTTCCACTAAAAACACTATTTACTGCTTATTCTCTTTTATTCCTTACATTAAATAAAATGTCCTTGTCCTCTTTCAAGGGTTCCTTAACTCTTTCACGGAACCTCTGTACTAATAACAGATATCGATTTGGATGACATCAGAATATCTACTACCTCTTTGGAATACCATACCTTATTTCCTCGGAGATAGATTATTCTTATCTAGGTTATCAACCAAGTACATTGCTCATAGTATATCAACATTTGAATCTTAATCCATTCCTTTCATTCAGAAGAACAACTGTTACACCGTTGTCGTAACCACTATTCATGCTTACATCATTATATAATAAAAAGTTTTAATTCTACCCAAAAATCCGGGTTCTTACAGTCTCCCCTCCTTAAAAGGATTCCGTCCCGGAATCAGTCTGAGAGCAAATGGGGTACTTTTCCAGCATCGCGCTTTCCAGTTCCCAAGTTGATTCTTCCAAATTGTGATTGTGCCACAAGACTCTAACTAGCTCGATGACCCTGTTTCGGAGCACTTGCTCTTTTTGATCTATGGTTTTCACAGGCTGCTCCACATAGATTAGATTTAGTTGCATGTCTATGTGCTCGTATTCTACTATATACTTGGCGTTCGGATTATAATTTCTCAACATCGAAACATAAAATACATTATGTACTTGTTGCAGTTTTGGGGGTAATGTTAGTTCCCCAATCCATTCGTAATCATTCCAATCCTTTTATAGCACATCTCACCAGTGCTACAATATTCCTCTTATCCTTTTTCGTCAACTTTGCTACTTATCGTACAACACACTATCCGGGCTATGCCCTTACCCAATCATATGTTATTAACCTTATTGGTATCTGTAGTGACTTTGGTATCACTATCGCGTTGCGAATTCGGAGATAACCTCACTCGTAATTACGCATTTCCTGATTGCTTTAATCTTCGCAATCTCGATCAATATATAGAATTAGAGGAATTTGTTGAGAGATCACTATGATCAATGAACATTTGTCCTATTGCATAGTTAGTACAGAAGGTGGCCAGCCTTTAGTACTTGACAATCAATTTAGACAAGCTATGGTATTCCACTTAGACTCCTATCACATAGACAGGTAGTCACGTAGCAGTACCTCCCCTCCTTAAAGGGTTGTTCTTCTCAATTTAGAAGAAGATAATAAGGGAGAAGAAAAGGAAAGAATTTCAAAGAATTATATAAGAAAATTTTCATGATTGTCAAAAATATCATACTTAGAATTTACCTCTGAACTATAAAGGTTTATTAGAGAAGAAAAATAATCGTATTCGTATCAAATACTATTTTATCGTAATCTCACATATCACATGTCCTTGCTGCTCTGTCCATCATTCTATGGACCTATACTCTTGTTCGATATTAGCATCACTTACTTTTGGAAAATCCTTCAACCTCTCAGGTTAAAATCTTGGATTTCTTCGCTTGACATTATTATTACTGGCATTTCACGCCACGACACTGGACATTTCATATTCATAATTCTAACACCGTCAGGTTGTTATTCCGAGAGCTCGTTAGGAAAACCCATTCATCAATCCATTCATAACATTCCTTGCTTCACATTCCATAATTATTTCCCAATCTTTTCTTTATCAATCACATCCTTCGTATTATCTAATTCTTATTTACTTCTGTTGTTTATCTCCACCGTCATCTCAGGGTTGAGACACTCGTCACCTTTACTCAATACGTGTTACACGTTTGGGGCCAAATTTTCCTTTGTTCAACCATCTAGATTTCACTTTTTCATTCCATGAGTCTCTTTATTACTCAATCAATCTATTCCATATTTCCTCGAATTTTCCAAACTTAAAAGGAGTCAATTTGTATGTCATTCATCAACATGCCATTTAGCTTATCAATAGCAACACTATCTTTATCTTTACGTTGTCATCACATTTCTTAGAAGAATCACCACTACATTAATGTAGCCCTTTGTTGAATCACCATCGTTTGCTATTTACGTAGCGCTTTAATAGCTAATCATACGAGTTTCATAATTGTCAAACCAAAATCCTCTAGGAAGACAAAATAATCACTATTCTTTATCCATAAGGAATACTTCCTGAACTTGATGTAGATATTATATGAAGCGGATAAAATTGCAAAAGAGCTTCAAGCATCGCAGCTATGATAGGTTGATGAAATTACTAATCATATATCTTTAGTATAAGGCTGGAAGCTTAACAGTTCACTTAATCAATTTTGCATCATTGTCCTGGTTTACCTCAAAATAGGACCTCCTAATACGGGTAATATGTTTAAGACGGCATCAGGAATCGAATGTTTACTTAAACTATTCTTATGGTTGATTCTTGCAAAATCATCAGAAGGAATGCAAATCCTCCATCACATTATGACCTCTAAGGTTCTTCTTGATATCATTCTATTTCTTTGGTATGAGCATCTATAATTGCTCCTCTATACTTAAAGTGTCGGCCACCTCATTGGCCTTTCCTGATAATAATAATTCCTTACAATCAATGTTGTTTGGATCTATCCCAACTTAAACTCTTATGGCTTTTTTCTATCTCATCCTCTTCACAGTTGGGTGAAAGCATTCTCCCTTAATCTCTGCTGAAGAGAAAATATAGATCAGTCTTTTTCCATAAGTCATTGCTTCCACCTTTCCGTATGGACTTTATCACAATTACTCCCGATCATACCTAGGATATTCTCAACCCTATTGATTCAATCCATAACCCTTCATGGTTTCACACATGCCTTATCTGGCATTATCATTATGATGTCATACATTTCCTACCAAACTTGTTGCTTTAGTCAATCTAACTTATATCATCCAAATTCACAATGTCTTTATTAGGGTAATGCCATCCTTTGTGCATCCCCAGGGTTCATCCTAATTTATGGGTATTCTAACCTCAATTCTATTTTCAAGAAATACTTACATCCTTTTATTGACAATCAAATCGTATATCCTTGATATGGGTCTCTTTCCAATCATTCTCATCTTGATAATCTATAGGTAGCTTAATGCTAACCTTTTCTTTCAAACGAATGTCAGTCTATATGACCTTCCAAAAGACGACATATGTCTATCTATCTTTCTTACGGAACTTGGTAATGGTAGCAAGGATGTTCTGGAAGATATTGATCGTGTTCAACGTGAATCTCTTAGTACCTACTGCTTTTATCGAAGATACTAGCTCTTATAGAAAATTTATGTATCATACTGAGCCACCTTTGGCTATTCTATACACTTAGCTTAATCATATGTCTCAGTCGTAATATATCCATGGTATTTATAATATTCCAACATCATGTGTCCCAAATCAGCATACTTCTATTCTTTCTCAGAATCCGATCAATCATGTACACATGAATCACTTTACTTTATATCCAAAAGCTCTCGCAGTCGGCGCTTGGTTACAAGCCGCCCCGCTTTGTCCTGATATTGCTGATTTAGTCACTTAATCATCCTGTGTGACATGGCCCTAACTGGCCATACTAGAATCCGTGAGTTCGGGGGTTAGCTAATAGCATTACTTTTCTAGCAATTGCTGGCATAGTGCCTACTTCTTTCATAGCGAAGATAATTCATCTGGGATAGGTTACGCTTATCAGCATGCCTCTTCCCATGTACTCTTAAACTCCTTCAGATCTTTCCAACTACTCTTATCAATTCCACGTGCCACATAAGCTTAACACTTCTAGCATAACAACCTTTTTATTTAAGTCAATCCCGGAATTTCTCAATCCGGCTTGTTTCTTAATTACATTTCCCTTTTTACCATCCAATCTCAACTTCATCAGTTTATCTCTAGAATCAATCGTAATAATTGGGGTCTGTCTACCAACCCGTATAGCGGCTACCTTACCCAATCCATAGGGTTCGCTCCAGTTTCCACTCTCTTTAGTGACGTATTTTGATAATCAGAAAGACAAGGTTTGCCAAAATTCGTCGAATTCCTTTCCAGAATTAGGGAAATTTCAGTCAATCTATCCACCCACTGGTAACACTAAGAAGATCCATTTCGATACCTGAAGAATATTTCTAGGAACATCCAAGCGGGTCGAACCATAAACAGTTATAATAACGAAATGATTGACATAAAGTTGGGAGTTTAACCATTGGAAAGAAATCAAATATATACCTCCCCTAGAAGGGGAATCAAAAGTTTCAAACTAAAACATACCACACCTCCCTGATACATATTCGTCCTAATAGTCGATACTACCGAATACCGGTCTATCTAACAACTAGTTTCAGAAGGAACACTACTGTCGGAGTTAGTCGTTCCACAAAATTGGCACTACCAAGGCCATCCAAATCTGGTGAACCGTGCTGTCTGAATGCATCCGCAATTACCCTGCCGTGTTGCATAAGCACAACACCTAAACCTGTACGAGGTGCATCCTAATAAATTCCAAAATTTTCCTTCCTCCATTAGGTAACGCCAATGCTGTGTCGTCACTAATTTTATCTTTAGCTCCAGGGAGATTTTCCCCCATTTATCTTGTACATTCAAACTTTTAGTCTTACTAATAAGTCGGGTTACGGGACTGCACTCTTTGTAAAGTCCTGAGCAAATCTTTGGTAATACCTCGTGAATCTTATGAAATTTCTCACCTTTTCCAGTGTGGTTGGCCTTTCTCCATTTGAAACTGTCTTTAACTTGGTGGGGTCGACCAACACTACTTTTATTGATCATATGTCCTATTAACTGGACTTCATTTTGCCAAAACTCTTACTTCGAGAACTTGGCCTACACCTGTTCTTTCAGGTTTCATCTAAAAGCATTCTCAATTACATCTTAACCAGTGCTCGCCTTACCTAATCCATTTACGATTCAGTGTCGGAATAAACTTAAGGTAAATACCATAATCCATTCAAGGAAAAGAAAGAATTTAATATTCCTGTGAATCACATGCATCTAATGTTTCTGGTTCATCATTCCACTGAATTGAACTAGACTTATACTTGGTTCCTGACGATAGCCTTATTACTAGTTTATCACAGACTCACTGGTCTTCTCCTCTTGTAGGTTCTGAGATCATTGTCTCGCTTACTACTTCCTTATATACTTTATCCAATCATGCCATCACCTTCCAATGTCTTTATTTTCTAAGTTGATCCATTCATAAAATGGACATTTCCTTGAGCCAAACCACCTCATTAATCTCAGTTTGACTTTATAAATTATAACTTATGAAATCTGCCTTCTCATGGTGAATTACCATTAACAATATTCACACTAATCCATTTATCACATGATATGACACTTGCTGCCTCTATCTCAACTGCTCCTGGAGACTCTGCTCCTTGTCCTCTATTGTTGTCTTTGATAATCATGTACCACTCTAACTCTTTTCTCATTAATCTAAAGGTCTCTAAGGATTTTTATCTATCCCCATATAAGATCTCAAGTAATTCCTCAAATCCATCTTACCTGCTGGTACTTCATCTAGCAGTCCAGCTATGAATCCAATACGCATATTTAGTTCTCTTAATAATATCTCAGTTCTTTACGATCACTTTTCTGAGCACTATACCTTAACTCTTACAGTCTCTCTAGCTGTAGCCCTCATTTCCTTAAGTGTAAACTCCTTATACTTATCAATATTCTCCTCCTCTGCTGGAACCTCTTCCGGGTCCTCAGTAGGGTACTCTATCGAATCCACCATCCGATCTTCAGCATCAAAACAAGCATCATTGTGTTACTGCTCGTAATCCCCAAGGTCTGTCGCCTTACTAGTCGATACAAGAACGAGCTAAGTTACTATCATGATACTTTAGGGTTCCCATAAGGGTTTTATATGTCAATACTACATTATGTAGTCCGACTATGAACTTGGCAAGAGTTCTTATTATCTTAATGAATTTATTGTTTTAACGTCGCGTCATCTCTGGGATTTATAACGCCCTCTCTGATACCATTTCTGTAACACCCCCAGATCCGGGGTCAGGGATCTGGTCGTTACGGTCTCAATATCCATCCACAAAACCAACATATTTAAATTACAACCTTGTGACCCAAAACAACAACATAAAACACACCCGTTATAGTCCCAGAGATGAAATCAGAGTAACCATCAATATTATTAATCATAAGTTTGAGTTCTTACAACCCAAAGAATTACAATTTTACCATTACATATTCTTTGCCATCCATTGGTATATGCCATATAATAAATACATTTAATGATCAAATGCTAACAACTAGCCTACCAGAAGCTGCATCCTCAGCAATGGTAGCTATGACCTCAGCGGTTAATCCTCTGACGGCTGACACCTGCCTATGTTGGGTATGCCTTGCGCGGCCATCTGATCTAGCTGTTGTTGTGATATAAATAAATAAAGCAAGGGTGAGCAATAGCCCACCAAAATATAATTGAATAGTGATAATGTATAACAGTCCAAAATATCTTTGAAACCATATGCCATGCATTAACGAACGTATTACCAATATAAGGTATGAGATGAAGTTACAAGGTAACTTAAAATATAATTGTTCCGAAGAAATATCTGCTATGTCAAAGATAAGCAAGATATTATCAAATTTTTATAATAGAGGAACTTGCTGGAAGAATATTGCAATTCCAGTTCAAACACTTTTCAAACCTGCCAACAATGATAATGTTGCAGAAAATTTCCAACATTGAGAGATGAACTAATACTGGAGTTTGACCCGCCAGGAGACATAGCATTTACACGATGATCAGTCGCATGTTATGCTCCCCACCTCTTGTTCTCTACATGTAGAAGGAAGCACCGACGGATTTACTTGTCTACCGCCCTCTGGAACCCCCCGGCCAACGGTTGGGCCATTTGCTGGACCGGCGCCACTGGGTCACTTACGCATCTCCTAGTTCATTTCACATCCATAACTTTGAAACGTAAAGTTCCTCCCCCTTTCCCCAAGTATTTTACTTGTTGATAGGACTCCACAAAGTAGTCGTATCTAGTTGGAAAGGAAAATTCACCAATATTTCCCAAGCTGATGCTTGTTAATGGATATAAACTTGTTCCATCAATTCTTACCCCTCGAGCATTGAGGAGGTAACCAAACAGATTCATAGCGATGTTTGAAAGAATCAAGATATGAGTGACAAGATAGTTTAGCAAGTATAGGACCGGGCAGCCCAATAAATAACATCTCTCAAGTGAGGTCCCCTTATATATGTTTGGAAGTTGAGCGAGTAGTTAAATCTTCTTTAAGATAGATTTAAATGGAAATAAAGTTTGGGAACCTCCCCTTGATAAAAATAGTCATAAAATACTCCGAAATATTTTACACCATATCTGAAGATGAAAGATAATCTTTGAATAATATGAATTATTATAAAAAGAACTTAAAAGAATTTAAATAAATATTCCAAGAATATTTATTAAATCAATAATAATTAAGGAATATGATTAAATCATAATATTGCTCGTAAGTAATCCTCGAATAAATATATAGAATCATTTACTAAATAACTCTCTTCTTTAAATGAATATTAAATATAATATTCATTAATTAAATAAACTCAAATAAATATTTAAAATAATATTCACTAAATAAATCAAACCTTAAATGAATATTTGAAAATAATATTCATTTAATAAATAATATTCTAAATGAATAGCCAAATAATATTCTTTTCGTAATCAAAACTTTAAAGGAATATTCGGAGCAATATTCCTTAAGTAAATAGAACTTCAAATGAATATTTTAAAATAATATTCATCAAGTACATAAAATCCTAAATGAATATTCAAAATAATATTCATTTAATAAATAAATTCCAAATGAATATTCAATTGATATTCATTAAACAAATAATATTCTAAATGAATATCCAAATAATATTCATTTAATAAATAATATTCTAAATAAATATCCCAATGATATTCATTTAGTAATCAAAACCTTAATATTCGAAATAATATTCCTTGAGTAGTCAGAACTTCCAAAGAATACTTTTGAAATAATATTTATCAATTACATAAAACTTAAATGAATATCCGAAAGTGATATTCATTTAATGAATAAAATTCCAATGAATATCAAAGTAATTATTCATTAATAATCAAACTCTAATGAATATTCAAAAATAATATTCATTTAATATTTCTCGACTGAAATAATACTCAAATAACATTTCTCGAAAGATTTCCAAGTATTTGATACTTTTATGGAAATATAAATAATGTTTAATAATAACATTCCTCAAAATGAATACTACTCTGTCGCTGGAATCCCTCCGGGTTTCCACGACTATCTATATAACACAAAATACCGACTCCCGGTCTCATATTTAAAGAATAAATATCATACGCCCTTCACTAACGGTCCTAGCAAAATAATCCTGCTTATAACTGATAATCCATATCTAGTCTATAAGCCATCAATTCAGGGAACAAGTATTCCAATATACTTTGAAAACAAACATGCATGCATGCTATGCCATATGTATAACAACAATCATATATATTATCACAACAACAGTTCCAAGGTATTGGAAACTTGCCTGGTAATCCTGTAGGGGTAGTGTGCCTCGTGTCAATCCAGTGATCTATAAATAGTCACAATAACCGAGGTCAATCACTTAACACTTTTTAAAAGGATAAGTATAACTTAACTTAAGTCGAAACACGTTTTCGAGTTATCTCGTTAAACACCCATTAGTGCAAATCTCTTTATTCTCGCTATGACCCGTCATTCGTTCGCTACTAAGACACGTCGTCATACTTACACTTTGTATATACTTAAGTCATGTAAGTTTTAAGGTCGGTCATTTACGAACCAAAATTATACCTCGATATTCATCGCCTCGTTTTCTAAGTCATTTACCAAAGTCATAACCAAGTATGCTTCTAGGGGTTCGTTCGCGTTTAACCTTGATTCGAACATTTTTATAAAATCGGAAAATAATCCATTCGACATGTGGGTTTCTCTCACACTTTCCTTTTTACCTCTAGTATTTAATTACCATGATTCGTCACTGCATAACTCATTTTTCGAAGGTTCAATTTCAGTTACGAGCTTGCTTATCCGGTTTCGAACCACTTTTACGAATTTAACCATAACTCCTAAACCGTAAGTCCATTTCACATGATCTTTATATTAAAACGAAGCTTATAGCATGATATAACTTATCATGGCAGAATATGAAGCTAGGCAGTGAGTTATTTCTACTGTCAAACACGATTTCTTTGGGTTAACGAAATTCGTTCATTACGACGGCTATAAACCGGACGTTTCCAAATTTATTTCAATACAACCAAGCCACACCGGGCATACCATCAATCTTACACACATAATACTCATCTTCACAGTCCAAGAACACCTCTCATATCCATCATTTGAATCATGGTTTTATAACTACTAAAACTACTACATAATCTCATAAACATGCTTGTACTAACATCATCATCATATATCATCTAAAACCACCAAAACTTAAAGTCAAAGCTAGGGTTTCAAGAGATTATTACCTTCCTTGGAGTGTATACAAGCTCTAATAATCCTTATATAGTCCTTGTATGGCCTTAACAAAACTTAGATCATCCAAAGAAAACAAGAACTCAAAGTTAGTTTCTAAGATTTACTATTCATCATCAATCTTGTAAAATTCATAACAAATCGAAAAATAAGAGTTTGGCTCTCAAATTTTTACCACATCAAGACCTCTTCATAAGCTTTGTTTTGAGTCCTAGCTCATCAGATTTGAAGCTTCCTAGCTAGGGTTTTGAGTCCTCTTTTTCCGCTGGACAGAAACTGTCAAGAACCTGGACAGTTTGGTTTCTTCACTTGGGGAGGAGATTTGACTAGGCTATACTCATTAGATTGCCATGAAATTTTGAGCGAATGTTGTACATGGAGTGAAGAAGCTATGGTTAAAATTTGGTGATTTTATCATGGATAGAAATGGAGATATGAATTTTCTTCTATAATAGTGCTCTGCTGGGCAGTTTGCTAGAAATGGAGAGAATGGAGTTTTGCTTGCTTTGTTCTTGATCTTATCTCATCTAATGTGCATTATTGCTATGCCAAAATAATATCCTAGCCATAAAGTAGCTTTATTAAAGGGATTATGTCATGGATGATGCAAATCAAGAGACATGTGTTGATGTTTAGTGGTGTAGATGATAAGATGAAGCTAAACACTTGGTTAGCTTCCTAAATAAGCTAGTTGCTCTTGTAACCATTTGGTTCATTGATCTTATCCTCTTGCACATGCATGCATCTTGCTTTCCTGCTTGCTCTTTTGTCCGGTTATTGCTCAATTTGATTGATCGTTCGAAAGAATATCTCAAGGATTTCTAGTTAGGGTTTTACCGAAAACCTCCTTAATATTAATATTAATATTCTCAATCCTTCTCTATAATCCTTGAATTAAATTCCTTGAATATTCTCAATAAATCCTTAAGTCTTTCAGTGTCCAGGGAAATCTTGGAGAAAATAAAATTGCTAATTTTCTGAATCCGATATCGTTTACATACACTTATCTCGCCCCTGGATCATGAATAAGAACTTAGAAATCCGTTCTAAATACTTCTATATAGCGTCGTCTTAATCATATTCTTATTTCCACTAAAAACACTATTTACTGCTTATTCTCTTTTATTCCTTACATTAAATAAAATGTCCTTGTCCTCTTTCAAGGGTTCCTTAACTCTTTCACGGAACCTCTGTACTAATAACAGATATCGATTTGGATGACATCAGAATATCTACTACCTCTTTGGAATACCATACCTTATTTCCTCGGAGATAGATTATTCTTATCTAGGTTATCAACCAAGTACATTGCTCATAGTATATCAACATTTGAATCTTAATCCATTCCTTTCATTCAGAAGAACAACTGTTACACCGTTGTCGTAACCACTATTCATGCTTACATCATTATATAATAAAAAGTTTTAATTCTACCCAAAAATCCGGGTTCTTACACTATCCCTTAATTGTTTCTTGGACAAAAGACCTACATTTTCGTTTTTGACAGTTCTAGACTCAGAATGATGTGTAGAAGTAGATCCCTTTTCTGAAGTAGATTTGGGAATTTCTGGATACACATAATTAACAGGTTTTAATTTGGTTTTAGTACTGTCTGTAACATATCTATAGGTTTTTGGATTTGTTGAGTCATCTACTATAACTCTTCCTGGATTAGATGAAACAACTTTTTCTTTGTCCTTTTTCTCATTCTCTAGCTTATAACCTAGACACTCTTTCCAGTTTTTATCAGTAATAATTTCATGAGTTTTTGTACCAGAATGTGTCCAGGTTCTGAGTTTTTCATTTGCCTCTTTAAGTTGCATTTCAAGTTCATTACATTTAAACTCTGTTTCAAGTTTCATGTGTTTAGCATTATCACATTCTGCTTGAACTTGCTGCAAGAAAATTAACTCTGCTTCTAGATGATCATTTCTCTTAACAACCTCTGCCATTTCAGATTTTATTCTAGTATTTTTAAGAGATTGACTCCTAAAACTAATATGCAGAGATTTTAAAAAAGATCTTAGCTCAGAGACATTATTATTATCAAAATCAAACAAAACTTCAGATACCTTATTTTCACCAGCATAAGTCTCATCAGTTTTAGCCATCAAAGCATAATTCACTTTCTCTTCTTCAGAGTCAGATGATGAGTCCATCCAATCCTTTCTTGAAGAAATGAGAGCTTTGGTTTTGGTCTTCTTGCACTCAGTTGCAAAATGACCCATTCTATCACAGTTATAGCATCTGATTTTTGACTTGTCAAATTTGCTGCTTTTACCTTCTTTCTTCTTGTACCTGTCTTTGTCAGCATTGAAGGTTTTCTTCTGAAATTTCCCTTGCTTCCTAGCCTTTCTGAACTTCATCTTTTTGAAGCCCTTGACTATCATAGCAACCATTTCCATCATATCAGAATCAGTAGAGTCATCATCAGTATCAGGATCAGACTCAGTATCAGTATCTGATGATGAGTCATCAGGAATTGATTCTTCCACTCTACTCTTTATGATAGAAACCTCCTCAGCTTTTCCCTTTGATTTTGATTCAACATTCAAAGCAACAGATTTTGCTTTGACATTTTTCTTGTTCTTCCTCTGTTGAACCTCAAGATCATGGGTTCTTAGCATCCCATAGACTTCATCAAGAGACAGCATCTTCAAATCATATTGATGCCTTATGATTGAAGCTTGAGTATCCCACTCCTCAGTTAGAGCTCTGAGAAACTTGGTATTTGAGTCCTCTGGATCATACTCTTTGCCAACTAGTGGTAGATTGTTCAGTAAAGTCAAGAATCTATCATACATATCAGTAAGGCTTTCATCAGATTTAGCATCGAACTGCTCATACTCCTGAATCAACAGAGCCCTTCTGTTTCTTTTGATAGATTCAGTACCTTGGCATTGAGTTTCCAAAGTATCCCAAATTTCCTTTGCAGTCTTGCATGCTATTACCCTGTTAGACATGACATTATCAAGACTGTTATGCAAAATATTTTTTACCTTTGCATCTTCGAGTACTTGAGCCTTTTCCTCTGTCGTCCACTCACTCTTTGCCTTAATGACATAGTGTTCAGCAATAGTCTCTGTTCTTGCAACTAGTCTTGTTGGAAGAAATGGTCCATCATTGATCCTATCAAGATAGTCAGGATCAGTTGCTTCCAGATACATCATCATTTTCACTTTCCATGTTGGATACTCAGTTTTCTTGAGAATTGGAATTTTGATGCTTTCATACTTGCTTATCGACATCTTAAGATCATTTCTGATTAATATTAATCAGTTTCGCTCTGATACCAATTGTTGCCCAGTAAATAACAATTGTAGAAGGGGGGTTGAATACAATTATATAAGATTTTCGACTTAAACAAATAACACAAGTATGAATCAATAACAGCTTTATTAATTCTGATATAAAACTGTTACAAAACTCTCTTAAGAAATTCCTATGTTCTTAAGAGCTGCTAAGTTACAAGATAAATCGTGTAAGCGATTACTCTAATGTAAAACCTAAACTGTGTTTATATAGAGTACACAGTTACACTATCAATTACAAGATATTCTAAATCAATTACATATATCTCTGAATGCTTATCTTGTATGATAGCTGCATTCCTATAATCTAGGAACCGACATATCAATCTTCCTTGATCTCTGGTCTGATGAGAATCTTCACGAAATACTGACCAGCTTCTAATCCTGATAATAATCCAATACTGACATTGTATTACTGATGACGTCAGCATCAGTATCTGATCAGTAATGCCCAGATCCTGATCATCACTTGAATCAATATCTAACATAAGACTTTAAAATCTTCAACATAACACAAGACACACACACACACTCTATAAACCAAAACACAATTTTTCACCACTCTATAAACCAAAAGAGATCCTATCTTTCTGTGCTAAGCAAAGGTATAAATAGACACACACACACACACATAGTAAAAGGAAAAAGATTGACGACCTTAACTTATTGTGAATTCTTGGTGAACCCTAATCCCCAAATCTCCAAACCAAAGAGATTGACGACCTTAACTGAATGGAATGTAATTATAGTCTTCACAAATTGGAAATGGGGGGAAGAAATGGGGGGAATTGAAAATGAAATTGGGGGATTGAACTTTTATCGAAAATTTTGAGATCTGCTTCAATTTTGAGAGAGTTAAATATGGCAAATTTTATAAGGCTATGTTTGGCAATTTTAAACATGACTCATAAGTTATTTATTTCGAAAAAAAATAGATCATGTTCAATCGGTACATTTTGACATACAAGAATGATTTGTTTTTTTCTAATTTTTGGTACACATCACTAAAATCACTATATAACATCATCCGTACGGTTGAATAGTTGAATTTTGTTTTAAAAAAATAGATCATTTTCAATCGATATGACACTAGTTTGAGGGAGTAGTACTTTTGGCGGATTTATATTATAAACACGTACAAGAATGATTTATTTTTCTAATTTTTGGGACACATCACTAAAATCATTATATAACATCATTCATACGTTTGGATCGTCCAAAAAAAATTTAAAAATATATTATTCGAACATTATACTTGTTATGCCCGAATTTGGCATAAGTCCTAAACAGGCCTAATGGGCTAGAATATCGGTACATCTCACATAATGGGCCTAGGAATGAGGAATGGGTCATTAAAATCCGACATCATGTGAAGATTCATCACATTATTTTGTACAGCACGATCGCCAGCGAGCCCTAGAGTGCGGGTCGCAGTTTATGGGGTCTAGCGAGTCCTAGAGGTCCAGTGTGGCCTAGAGCATGCTTAATACGAAGGCTTATGGGCAGGCCCAGCAAGGTCGCGTAAGTAGTTTATCTCCACAAAAGCAAGGATCGCCTCGCATGGTCAGGCCCAGCGAGGTCGCATGCGAGGCCATCTAGTCAGTTTCGCCAGTAATGATAATTATAGCATCATGCTAGCCGTGGGTTTCTTGTTAATGGGCCATGGGGCATGAGCAGTATGAATGGGTAGAATACAACCCAAGGAGACGACTAGTGGATTTGGGCCAAGCCGAGCCCGTAGAAACCCTAGCCCGTCTAGATAACTTCTTCTCTAAGAGAACTACGTATGGCTTGATCCCTATAAATAGGGTACGTAGGCATCTTGTAAAGACTTGAGAAACAGTTCACCACTGAATATCAATAGATAAGATCAGCCACAATCACTCACCAATCTCCTCCGTGTTCTTCGTGTTCTTAGCAGAATATCCGTATTTTGCTCTGTAAATCCAGCAACCTCCAAAATATTATTATACAATATTCTCCCTATAACATTTGGCGCTAGAAGGAGGGGCTAGTCGTTGATTTGGGAGAACAATGACTAAATCGAACAAGAAGAAAAATGGAGCGGGGGAAACCCCAGGGTCGCATAAAAGAGACAGAGACGACCCCAGAGGAGGAATCTACCCGAGGAACAAACACCCCCTATTGTCCAACAAGTGGCTTTAACTGGCGAAGTCATGTCATTTTTGAAAATGTGGCTAAGATGGAGAAGCGACATAGTTCTAGAGGCTTAAAGAGGAATACAAGGACAGGGGATCTAACTTATCAAGCAGAAAGTAGCAAGGGCCCCACCAAGAAGTTAATTGGGGACATCGATGATGTAGTGACAGACCAAACGAACCCCGACTGGAACGAGGAGGATGCTACTATGGAGAAGGAGAGTTCAAAGGTGAGGCCTGCCTCGTCTGAAGGAAGGTCCGTTAGTGTTTTTGACCGAGTTGGAAAGAAGCTCAGCGAGCACGATCTCCGTCTCAAGTTGATGAAGATCAAAACTAAGAAGAATGGAGGATCTAAAAATAAAAGCAAAGGCTCTTCCCGACCTTTGTCTCCTCGTCGAGATCGCGAGCGGTCACATCGCCGCGATGACAGACCCCCCTCTCCTCGTCGAGAGCGTGAGCGGTCCCATCATCGCGATGACAGACCCCCGTCTCATCGAGATCGCGAGCGATCCCAACATCGAGAGGAGGAACGTAGGAAGAAGGATCATAGAAATGATCAAGAAGAGTCTAGCATCCCAAAGAAGACTCAATCTCATCATGCGAGCACTAGAGAAAAGCAGGATGGTGATAAGGAGGTCAGGGTCGGAGACTATAAGCTGGAGGAGTTGAAAAAGGCACTAGATGCGATGAATAACGAGAAAGGGATCTTCAGCAATATGGGCTCCTCTTCACCCTTTACTCATGAAATTTGCACTGCCCCACTGCCTGCAGTGTTTCGAGGTCATCACTCTGACATGACCTATAATGGAGAGACTGATCCAGCCGAGTTCGTTATTCGATTCAATAATGAGATGGACGTGTATCAAGTATCTTTGTTAGCGAGGTGTAGGCTGTTTGTAGCTTCGCTAAGGGGAAGTACCCAACAATGGTTCTCGAAGCTAGGGTCCCTAGTTGTCATAGATTCTTGGGAACAACTCGTGGATATCTTCATCAAACAGTTCCAATCTTCAATGCTTTATGCACCTCCTGTGTCCACATTGGCAAACATAAAACAGAAGGAAAGAGAAACTTTGCATGATTATTTCAAGAGGTTCAATGCTGAGGTACCTCGCGTTCGAGGTGCAAATGATGAAGCTGTGAAGAATTTCCTTATTGCTGGGGTAAGGGAAGGAACTAAATTTTGGGAGAAACTACAAGAGCAAACCCCTGGCACACTTTCAGAGTTGCATCGGGTCGCTGAGCCCTTTAAGCGCGTTGAGAAATCACTAACAGATCTCAAGAAGAATGTTGGGTCTGGTAACAATGGAAGTAAAGGCAAGGGGGTAAAGAGAAGGGATTCCAGAAGCCCCAGGCGAAGACAGGATCGTAGCCCGAGCCCGAAGAGAAGGGATCGCGACCCCCCAAGACGGTCCCCACCTCGGGCCCGTTCGGCTAGAGATGAAGACAAGTTCGTTCCTTTAGTGGCTTCAGTTGATCATATCTATGTTGTCACTACAAATAAAGGGATGTTCATAAAACCTCCTGCCATGGGTGCACAGGGTACTTGGAACACTGCGAAGTATTGTGATTTTCATGAACAGAAGGGGCACGATACAGCGAACTGTTGGCAACTTAAAGAACAAATTGATCGCTTGATTCGAGATGGGAAATTAACTGAGTGGGCGGTTCGCGAAGTGAAAAAGCATCAAGGGAACTCAGGAAAATCAGGAATAGGATATCATGCTGTACCTCATGCAGGCCAAAATGCAGAGCCTCGCAAGGAGAGAGAAGAGCGAGGCAATAGCATTCATGTGATCATTGGAGGGCCACATATTGGAGGAGACAGCAACAAAGCAAGGGAAAGGTATGCACGCGAGGCCAATGAGCGGCCTCTCACCAATGTGCATCATTTGCAAGAGCGACCCCCAAAGCTTTTCAAGGGGGAAGATACAAATATAATGTTCACTGAGGAGGATGCGAAGTGGGTACATCATCCTCACTCTAATGCTCTAGTGGTTCGAGTTCGCATTGGTTCACAGAATATCTACAGAGTGTTGGTGGACACTGGAAGTGCTGTGAATGTCTTGATGTATGATGTCTACAAGAAAATGGGATACGTAGACAAAGATCTAATTCCTACAGTAGGCCACCTCTATGGATTCACTGGAGCTTCTGTTAGTTTAAAAGGACTCATCAGGCTTCACATTACTTTGGGGGACGAGCCCTGCATCACTACTCAGGTCGTTGATTTCATGGTCGTGGATCAACCATCTGCTTATAATGCTATTGTGGGGAGACCCATCTTGAAGGAAATGAGGGTGGTGACTTCTATCTACCACCTCTCAATGAAGTTCCCTACCCCGCAAGGTGTAGGATGTGTTAGAGGAATTCAATATGAGTCTTGAGAATGCTATAATCAGGCCCTTAAGTCAGTAGAAAAGGGGAGAAATTATATGGAAAGTGAAGAGGATGAGAGAGCTCGCAAGTCAACCTCGCAACCCTCAGTTGGTTGCAATATAATACCTATCGAGGAGTTGCCAGATGATTATTTTGACAACTTGGGTATACAGGTAGAGCCAGTGCCAGGGGCAATTATGATGGAGGCCTCGCAGCCCGTGTTGGTTCTACAAGAAGGAATTGTTGAAGAAGATAGCGATGAAGAGGAAAGTCCAGAACAGGCCGCTGTGCGAGCCCGAAAAGGGAAATGGGTTCGCAAGAAAACATCAACATTGGTAGACTTGCCTAATGGTATCACACGAGAAACAACAGTTGTGACCGAGTATGGACATGTTGGAGCGACTCCGACCTTGGTGGTAGAAGTCACGAGGCAGGGCAAAGCAGGTCTAGCAGGGCTCGTGATGTTGAAATTGATCTAGATCCCCGCATTCCTGAACATGTGGAGCGGGCTGGGGCCGCAGAAGATACGATATCTGTTCTTGTTGATGCTAAAGATCCAACCAAGGTGTTGAAGGTCGGATCGCAGTTGAGCCCTGATCTTAGGGGGAGGCTCGTGGAGTTTCTTAAATCTAATTTGGATGTATTTGCATGGTCTCACGAAGACATGATTGGGATCGACCCCAATGTGATGTGTCATAGACTCAATCTTGATCCTAACAAAAAGGGAGTGCGGCAGAAAAGAATACCAATAAGTGGAGAGCGAGCCGAGGCCCTCAAGGAGGAGGTGGATAGGTTGCTCGAGGTCGGGCTCGTCAGAGAATCATTCTATCCTGATTGGCTCGCTAATCCTGTCCTCGTGAAGAAACCAAATGGCAAGTGGAGGACGTGCATGGATTTTACTGACCTCAAAAAGCATTGCACAAAAGATAGTTTCCGACTTCCAAGGATTGATCAGTTGGTAGATGCAACAGCGGGCCATGCACTCCTCAACTTCATGGATGCTTATTCTGGGTACAACCAGATACCCATGTATGGCCCCGATCAGGAGCACACTTCGTTTATCACATATAGGGGTCTCTATTGCTACATTGGGATGCCATTTGGCCTCCTCAATGCGGGTGCCACTTATCAAAGGCTCGTCAATATGATGTTTGCAAAGCAAATTGGCAAAACAATGGAGGTCTATGTAGACGACATGCTTGTAAAGTCTAAAGAAGCTGGGGATCATGTAGACCACCTCGCAGAAATGTTTAGCATATTGAGAAGGTACAGAATGAAGCTCAACCCCCAGAAGTGTGTTTTTGGGGTCGAATCTGGGAAGTTCTTGGGGTTCATTGTTAATCATAGAGGAATTGAGGCTAATCCAGCCAAGATAAAAGCTTTGATAGAAATGAGGTCGCCTAAGAATGTTAAGGAGGTACAGAGTCTAATTGGAAGGATCGCAGCATTGAATCGGTTTGTTTCCAAGTCATCTGATAAGTGTCATGAGTTCTTTAAAGCGATCAAGAAGGTGGGAAAAAATTTTGAATGGACCCCTGAGTGCGAGGAGGCGTTTCAGAGAATAAAGGAGCATCTAGGCTCGCCCCCACTACTTTCTAAGCCCAAGGAAGATGAAGTTCAGTTCCCTGTTTACTATGTCAGTAAGAGGTTGCTAGATGCTGAGACTCGCTATACTAGTATGGAGAAGCTCGCCTATGCTTTGGTGTTGTCTTCGCGAAAGTTGAGGCCTTATTTTCAGGCTCATAGCATTCAGGTTCGCACTGCATATCCCCTGAGGCAAGTAATGCACAAACCCGAGGCCTCAGGTAGACTTTTAAAGTGGTCCATAGAGTTGAGCCAGTTTGACATCGAGTACAAGCCTCGAGGTGCAATAAAGGGGCAAGCGTTAGCGGATTTCATATTGGAGTTCCCTTCCCAATCTGAGGAAGATGCCTGGGCTCTCGTAGCGATCCCAGAAGTGGTTGACCCCAAACTCAAAGATAAAAATTCAGCCTCGTGGTGGGAGTTATATGTTGACGGGGCATCAAACAAAGAAGGAGCCGGAGCTGGGATTGAGCTTGTTACACCTGAGGGTCGCAAGTTGAGCAGTGCTGTTCACTTCGCCTTCGAGGCCTCTAATAATGCAGATGAGTACGAGGCTCTCATAATTGGCCTCAAGCTCGCAATAGAAATGAAAGTAGAGAATCTCAGTGCATATAGCGATTCTATGTTAGTCACGGGTCATGTTGGATGTGGATGTCAAGCCAGGGGACCCCTGATTGAGCTATATTTAAAGTGTGTTCAAAAGCTTATGAAGTCATTCAGGCAAGTAAAGGTGGAGTTTATCAGGAGGGCAAAGAATCAAGGAGCAGATGCCCTCGCAAAAATGGGCTCGCGACGCGAGGCCACTTTACTTGGGATTATCCCCTTGGAAATTCAAAGTAAACCTAGTGTCCCAGAAGAAAGTGTTATGGAAATGGTTAGCCAAGGGTCGACATGGATGACCCCCATATGGGAGTATGTCAAAAATGGGGTTCTGCCTCAAGAAAAGAAAGAGGCTAGGAAGATCAAATATCAGGCAGCTCGTTATGTGATTTATGATGAAGTGTTATACCGAAGACGATTCAACACCCCGCTCTTGAGCTGCGTGGATGGTGAAGAATGCAACTACATATTGAGGGAGGTTCATGAGGGAATATGCGGCAATCACTCGGGGGATAGTTCCCTAGCTCAAAAAATTCTGCAACAAGGGTACTTCTGGCCTACATTAAAAAAAAAGATGCTTTTGAGTTCGCTAGGAGATGTGACAAATGTCAGAGATATGCAAATTTCAGTAATGTTCCGGTTGCTCACCTCACCTCGCTGATGAGCCCTTGGCCCTTTGCTATGTGGGGAATAGATCTTATTGGCGAACTCCCTAAAGCTAAGGGATGAGTAAAGTATGCAGTCGTGGCCGTGGACTATTTCACTAAGTGGGTCGAGGCCGAGCCTCTTGCCACTATCACGGCCAAAAAATTAAAAGACTTCGTGTACAGGGCAATTGTGTGTCGCTATGGGATCCCATATCAGCTCATTTCAGATAATGGAAAGCAATTTGATAGCAAGGAGATGAAAGAATTCTGTGAGAGTTTGGGAATCAAGAAAAGTTTCTCTGCTGTGAATCACCCTCAGACAAATGGACGAACCGAGGCCATCAACAAAATAATCAAGTATACCCTTAAAGCTAAGTTGGAGGAAAGTAAGGGTAGTTGGCCCGAGGAGTTGGCAAAGGTCTTGTGGTCATACAACACGACCCCAAGATCCACCACAGGTAAGACTCCATTTTCTTTGACATATGGGTGCGAGGCCATGGTGCCTGTTGAGGTGGGCTCAGGTTCGTTCAGAAGAGAACACTACGACCCTGAGGCTAACGAGGTCAATCACAGGCTATATTTGGACATGATACAAGAGTCAAGGGAGGAGGCTCAGTTGAGGCTCGCAGCTTATCAAAGGCGAGCTGCAAGGTATTATAATGGAAAGGTTCGTGTGCCACATCTTCGCGTGGGGGACTTGGTGCTTAGGAGAGTGATGCCTAACACTAAGGTCTCGTCTCATGGGGTCTTTGGAGCCAATTGGGAAGGGCCCTATAAATTTTACGGTGTCATCAATGAAGGGACCTATTATCTAACTAATATGGATGATAAGGTCATGCCACGAGCTTGGAATGCAGAACATTTGAGGAAATACTATCAGTAGAAGCTTCACTCCTGGTGGTCTCTATCTACTACTACTTAGCATGAATAAATTCATACAAAGTACTCGGGGGGTAGTGATCATATGGACACCTCCTCGTTATGATGTATTGAAATTTGGGCTTCGTCCCTAGTATTTATATATATGAAGTTTGTTCTCCAAAGAAGTACAATTTTATTCTTCTGTCAGTATTTTAAAATTTTCAGGACTAGGCCAGCACAGCGTATGCGAGGTTGAACACCCCTCAGGTCAATGAAGTCGCGAGCGCGCACTTACTACGACCTGAGGGAATGTCTTCAAAGTTTAGTTAAAAAGTATCTCTCCTTAAAAAAGTTCAACGTTTAAAGTAAAGTCAAAGTGCGACCTCCACCTCCGGATCGTGTCTGCGACCTCGCAAGGAAGGCATCGCATGTCTTGATTCCGAAGAGATGGGGTACTCCTTGGGGTTAGACGAATTGAAAAGAAAAAAGTTACAAGTTTAACAAGGGAAGCTTGGCAGTTGCAGTTTAATATTTCAGAGACATAAAGAATGGAAGCATTTTATGAGGCTAAAGCAAGTACAAGATATTATATGAAGAAACGAGGAGAGAATTATGTAAAATGTTAAAGTCAAAGTTAATGGGTCGCTATGCGAGCCCGACAGAGTTGTCACAAAATTACCAAAAGAATGTTACATTGAACGAGACATTCAAAGGGTGTCCGCATCCCTAGTTCAAAGATATCAAAATAAATTATGCAACAGGTTCAGTGGGTTTATCTTGGCTAGCAGGTTCAGTAGGCTTCTTCTGGTTGGCGGCATTAGCATTAGCAGCCTCGCTAGCGATCCTGGCCGCCTCCTCCGCATCCTCTTCTACAATCTCCTTGCAAAGGTCGGCTGTGAACTCAGCATTACCAGGGCCGAGCTGCGACCAGTCGAAGTTAGGGACCTTTTTGATGAAGCTTTCCATGAACTCTGCTTGGGCAGCCTCTTCAATATCTTCCTGGTTGAGTTGGGTAGCAGCGAGCTCCTTCTTCAATTTGTCTAGCTCCTCCACATGTTTTTTCGTCAGCTCCTCCTCGTGCTGCTCTGCTTCAGTTAAGGACTTATGGAGGGCTGCCTTTTCATCGCCAACTTTCTTGAGCTCGGACTGGAGGGTCATTGTTTCAGTCTGGAGGACTCGCTTGTAGTTCTCCATCAGCAAAATCTTCTCCTCTTCAGCCTTGGCCTTTAGTCATTTCACCTCCTTCACCAGCCTCTCATTAGTAGACACAACACTTCTCAATTCTCGAAGATGAGAGGCTTGGTGGATGAAACCCTCAGCCAGACACTTGGAGACTGCCTCGGAGTTTTCTATTAGTTCAGCCCCTACCCACTCAGTACACTCTGCCTCAGTAGCATGAGTATATCCATGCTTCGCATATAGATGGTGCACCGGCATCGTGTCTGCAGGTTTTGAGACCTGGGGCAGGGGACCGCTCTTGCATTTCTTAGAGATGTGTTGTTCAGGGTTGGCTTGAGAAGGTTGAGAAGCGACCCCGGCATTAAATGTGACGCCCCTAGATCCGGGGTCGGAGATCCAGGCGCTCACGGTCCATTTTCCATTGATAATACACATGTTCTTGCTCATAAGAAATATAACACAATATCGACCCCACAATAATACTCACACACACACACAGGTTAGAGTCTTAGAAACGTTACATAACATACTTAAGCAAAAGAAAAGGGTTCAGAGTTATTACAAACATAATTAATAATTAATAATTGTTTACGCTACCATCAATAACTTCTACTTGAAGCTACGATAGCTGCTTGAATATTTGTTACGGTACACTGCCTTGCACAGGTCATACTTATAAATAAAACGTACTAACAAAAGTTGCCGACCAATCCGGCTAACGGGGCCTACCGGTGGAATCTCAACTGCAGCCTGGGGTCTAGTCACCTGCTTTCGAACAGTCTGAATGGTTCTTGCCATTTCTCTTAGCTGTTGTGTTTGTAAAATTTGAAAACAAGCAAGAGTGAGCAACTATAGCTCAGCAAGAATATACGTATAAGATAAGCAATATAACATTCCATATGTATAATAGTCATTAAACTCGTTGTATCAATCAGTTATAGAATCACTTGTCATTATTGGTAAATTTCAAAGGTGCACCAGTACGTGCCCTTGTTTTCAAAATAACCTTGCAGTTCTAGCTACTGCATAAAGTCAACATCTTTCTCATCAAAATAGGACACTATCGGCAACTGGCACATAGGCCTAAGATGCAGTGTCAAAGCATTTTTCCAAAGTGGAGGATGGGACTGGAAGAAAACATAAAAACCTGACAAGGATTGACGATGATCAGTCGCCACATCCGAGTCCAATAATCCGCGGGTCTTCTCTACCGGTAGAAGGATAGAAACTACATCCGTAACTATCCCTGAGTGAAAACTACATCCGTAATCACCCTCGATGAAAACTACATCCGTAATCATCCTTCGGCAACACCTGGGCCGGAATAATAAGTGATGGACCGCCTGGCTCACGGCCGCTTACACATCCCGGGAATCGTTCGTCAACGATTCCCACACCTGCCAGAGTCCCTTTTTCTTTTTCTTTTAAAAACCAGATTTTGATTGAAAACAGAGTAGTTGTGGTTCGACATCAGTCGACCGATAATTCTTGAAATCATACAAGAAACAGAGCCTGACCGGGGGTTTTCGAAAATGTTTGGAGTTCGAAAAAGTTCGAGTTTGAAAGTATTCAAAGGTATCTTGGATTAGCTTTGTTTTTAAAATAATGAACAATAATTAATAAATGATATTTTAAAATTTAATATCAATAATTAATAAAATGATTATTTAATAAAATAAACTTTCAATCCAAGATAGGGTTTCGAGTATTTACGAAGATATAATAATAGATATTTGAATATACGATACCACCCGAATGACCCTTCGGGTTTTCGCAATATAGATACGATATAATAATATACCGCTCCCCGGTCAATAGTATATACGGACCGCTACGACCTCTATTGCTAGAGTCGTTGTCCGAAGAAAACATTTCAATCTAAGTTCAAGGGGTAAAAGCATACATGTACTTGTTCAATCTCAATTGCATCAATACTTCGATAAACATAGCATTTGATATAATTTGAAAACTACAAACACAACAGTGAAAATCCTTGTATATGTATAAGTTTTGAAAAGTAAACTTGCCTGGGTGTGGTAGGGGTGGTAAAGCTCTCGGGGTGGCGCGGTAATCTATAACATTCAAGGGTGCGTCCGTTAGTAACTTAACGAGACGACTAAATAATAATATCAAATAATTACGAGATTACCCTCGCGACTCCACTCTTAAGCCCACTAACCCTAATAAAGGTCATTAATATCTTAAGGTTACGTTCGTTGATAATCCGACTCGAATTAATTACCAAATTTCAAGTTTGCTAAGTTTTTGTCGAAAATCTCAAAAACTAATTCTAACCGTGATTTTTCCCTCGCGCGCATTACGCTCTAACATTTTTAGAAAAATATTAAATTCGAATTTTTACTCAAATCTTTTTGGGTCGTTTTACCCACTGTAAAATCTTGCTCCTCAATTTTTACCACGAATTTACCATATTTTTAAAGGGTCCAAAGATATTTTACAAGATAGCACTTTTCTGCAGTCCACTTTCCAGAACACGTTTCACTAAATAAATCATATCTCAAAATCCACAAATCTTCTGACAATGAGCCTTACATTTCTAAAAACTACAGATCAAGACCTTTCCAACCATATAAAGTAGGTTTTCAGGGGATCAGTTTTAGTGCTCCGAATTACAGTTCCAAAAAGGGTCAGTTTCAGTTTGTTCAACAACTCCTCCACTACAAGTCATATCTCTTCCAAAAATTCCACAAAGTCCAAAATCATTATATATCCTCCAACAAAATTATCATACACTTATGGGACCTTATATAACATACAAATAATTTTTAACATAACAATATCCATCATCATCCATGGTTTCTCATAAATCAAACTATAATGGTCACTTTTGAGCTTCAAACTTTTAGATCTCATAAAACTAAGCATGGTTCTTGGCATGGCTACTAAGGGTTAACATGTATACCTTCCTTGAAGCTCCTAGTAACTTAATGAAGCTTGAAATCCTCTCCAAACACCTTGGTTGATCACCTTAGAGCTTACTCTTCAAGATCTAAAATCAAGAACATAAAAAGGTTACTATTCACCTAGAACTTTAAGAATTTTTCTAACTAGGTTAGGCTTGGAATTAAATCATGAAAAATTTACCATACCTTAGTTATATCATGAGGGGGCTTGGGCTAAAATATCTTGAATTTAGGATGAGTGGAAGTGGTGGATGAATTTTTCTTAGCCTCCTTCTTTCTTGAAAAACCGTGAGCTTCCTTACAAGGGGGGGGGGGTTTTGCTTGGTGTTGGCTTGTGTTTAAGTGTTGTAAATAATATGTAGCCACTTACCTTGGCTAAATATTGTCCAAGTAATGATCTTGTGGTGTGCAATTGGCCAAGCAACAAAGAAATACTAGGTGATCCCTAATTTAGGGAAGTATGTTTCCTAAATAACCTAACTAGATTCTATAAACTTGGTTACCTACTAACTTCCTACTAACTACTTGGTTACTAACCTAGACTAGGTAGTTTGCATGGGATTTGCATGGGGTGCATGTAATCTTGCCACCTTGCATGGTTAGTGGGTATTTTCCAATTTCCAAAATTTTCTAGAAAATCCTTAAACATTTTTGGTGGAATTTTTCCTTCAATATTCTTTCTAAAATCCAACTTCCTAATTCTAAATATATATGGTTCCTTGGGTTCTCAAAATAATAAAACCATGATCTTGTCGTAGTATTCGTATTTATCGATATCCCGGAAATGTACGAAATTGATAAAATAGGATTTTGCGAAATCCGTCGACATTTACATACACTTATTTTTCTTAAGGAAGCATAATATAAATTCAAATCTTCATTTTCCCTTCAAACACAAGTGGTGGTTGAGATCACCTTCTTTACATAACGGGATTACTATTCATCTGAGTCTTTTACAATGGTACAAAAATTAGGGTTATTACAGTCTCCCCTCCTTAAAAGGATTCCGTCCCGGAATCAGGTTGAAAACAGTTGGGGGTGCTTTTCGCGCATTGCGCTTTCTAGTTCCCATGTTGATTCTTCGACATTCTGGTTCCTCCACAAGACTCTCACTAGTTTGACAACCTTGTTCCTCAGCACCTGTTCTTTTCTATCCATGATTTCTACGGGTTGCTCCACATATGTTAAGTCTGGTTGCAGATCCACTTGATCATGTTCTATCACATGTCGGAAGTCGGTATGGTAGGGTCGTAGCATGGACACATGGAACACATTATGTACTTGCTGCAAGCTTGGGGGTAAAGCCAATTCATAGGCTAACTTTCCAACTCGTCTCAAAATCTCAAAAGGTCCAATAAATCTCGGGCTTAGCTTCCCCTTCTTACCAAATCTCATCAATCCTTTCCACGGTGATACCTTCAACATCACGAACTCTCCTACCTCGTACTCCTTGTCCTTGCGGGTCTGGTCCGCATACTTCTTCTGTCTGTCTTGGGCCGCTACCAGCCGTCCTCTTATAAGCTCAATAGTTTCTCTTGTCTGTTGGACCAGTTCGGGCCCTAAAATCTTTCGCTCTCCAACCTCTTCCCAGCACAAGGGAGATCGACATCTTCGTCCATATAAGGCTTCATATGGGGGCATTCCTATACTAGCATGATAGCTGTTGTTGTATGAAAACTCGATCAACGGCAAGTGGTCATCCCAACTTCCCTTGAAATCAATGGCACATACTCTCAACATGTCTTCGATGGTCTGGATGGTTCTCTCACTCTGTCCATCTGTTTGGGGATGGTATGCAGTGCTCATGTTTAACTTGGTCCCCACACAATCCTGAAAACTCCTCCAGAACCTGGAGTTGAATCTTGGGTCTCTATCTGATACGATGCTCACCGGAACCCCATGCCTAACCACAATCTCCTTTAAGTAGATATCCACCAGCTTGTCAACAGTGTATCTCTCGTTGATTGGGAGAAAATGTGCTGACTTGGTCAATCTATCGATAATTACCCAAATGGCGTCATGATTAGTCTTGGTCCTTGGTAATCCGACCACAAAGTCCATCACAATCTGTTCCCACTTCCACTCGGGTATCTCCAAGGGTTGCAACAATCCACTGGGCCTCTGGTGTTCGGCCTTCACTCTTTGACATGTCAAGCATTTACTTACCCACTCTGCTACGTCCTTCTTCATATTTGGCCACCAATAATACTCTTTCAAATCCCTATACATCTTGGTGCCCCCAGGGTGAATCGAATACCTTGAACTATGAGCCTCTTGCAAAATCTCACTTTTTAATTCTTGAACGTTCGGGATCCATATCCTAGATTCGTACCTCATAATTCCATTCCCGTCCTTCTCACACCTAATTTCTTCGCCAGTCAAAATTTTCCCCATCGAATTCTTTTCTTCTTCTAGCTTCTTTTCCTGGCATAACTTAATCTTTTCTAATAGCGGTGGTTGGACCTTTATTTCCATTAGACTCTCCTGGCCAATTCCTGGTAACCTCACCTCAATCTCCAGCCTCTCGAGGTCTTTGATCAATTCGTCCACTGACGTTATCATCTTAAGATTCTCCTTTCGGCTAAGTGCATCGGCCACTACGTTGGCCTTCCCTGGGTGATAGTGAATCTCACAATCATAATCCTTGATTAGCTCTAACCATCTCCTCTGCCTCATGTTTAACTCTTTCTGAGTGAATATGTACTTTAAGCTCTTGTGATCCGTGTAGATTTCACACCTTTCTCCGTAAAGGTAATGTCTCCAGATCTTCAGGGCGAAAACTATCGCTGCTAACTCCAAATCATGGGTGGGGTATCTTATCTCATATTCCTTAAGTTGTCTGGACGCATACGCAATCACCTTACCGTGCTGCATAAGCACACACCCTAAACCTTTATGGGACGCGTCGCTATAAATCACAAAATCTCCCTTATCATCGGGTAGGGCTAGTACTGGTGCTGTCACCAACCTCTTTTTCAACTCTTGAAAGCTCTCTTCGCATTTCTCAGTCCACACAAACTTCTCGGTCTTGCGAGTTAGCCGGGTCAAAGGGGCTGCTATCTTGGCAAAGTCTTGGACAAATCTCCTATAGTAGCCGGCCAATCCTATGAAACTTCTCACCTCTGTCGGAGTGGTGGGTCTCTCCCAATTTGATACAGCCTCTATTTTGGCTGGGTCCACTAGGATGCCTTGTTCGCTAATCACATGCCCCAAAAACTGAACTTCCTTCAACCAAAATTCACACTTCGAGAACTTAGCGTACAACTTTTCTTCTCTTAGCGCTCCCAATACAATCCTCAAATGCTCTGCATGTTCCTCTTTCGTCTTGGAATAAATTAAGATGTCATCGATGAAGACTATAACACACTTGTCCAGATACTTCTTGAAGACTCGATTCATTAAGTCCATGAAAGCTGCGGGTGCATTTGTTAACCCAAACGACATTACTAAAAACTCATAGTGTCCGTACCGGGTGCGAAAGGCCGTCTTTGGTATATCTTCTGGTTTAATCTTTAACTGGTGATACCCGGTCCGCAAATCAATCTTAGAGAAATAAACTGCATCTTTCAATTGGTCAAACAGGTCATCTATCCTGGGCAAGGGATACTTATTCTTGATGGTCACCTTATTCAACTCCCTGTAATCTATGCATAATCTCATACTGCCATCCTTCTTTTTCACGAATAGCACCGGGGCTCCCCACGGTGACACACTAGGTCTTATCATTCCTTTATCCAACAGCTCTTGCAATTGGGTGGCCAACTCTTTCATCTCCACTGGGGCTAGCCTATACGGGGCCTTTGAAATTGGGGCCGTGCCCGGAACTAAATCTATAGCGAACTCGATGTCTCTATCAGGTGGTAGTCCTGGAAGATCATCCGGAAATACGTCCGCGAACTCATTAACGACTGGGATTTCCTGTAGGTTTGGCGCCTCCTTATTGGTATCCTTTACATAGGCTAAATAGGCCTCGCATCCTTTACGTAACAGCCTTTTAGCTTGAATCATAGTCAGGAACTTTTGGGTTTGTCGTTTTCCACTAAACACTACTTCCTTATCCCCTGGCAGTCTTAAACTCACTTTCTTCTTCACGCAATCAATCTGAGCTCCATGGGTTGTCAACCAATCCATACCTATTATTACGTCAAACTCCCCTAATTGAAAAGGTATTAAATCTACCCGAAAGTGTCGCCCTTCTATTTCTAGGTCGCAACCTGGACAAACTTGGTTAACAGGAATAATTTCATGATTAGCTATCTCTACTTGCAGTCTGTCTCGCAATGGTTCAGTCTTAAGGCCTAACTGACTTACAAAATCTAGAGATATGAAAGACTTGGTGGCTCCCGAATCAAATAAAACATTCGCATTAACTGAGTTGAGTGGTAGGGTACCTGCGATCACATCCGTGTTCCTCACGGCATCTTGCACAGTCATGTTAAAAGTTCTTGCAGTAGGGGCCCTGTTAGAAGCAGTTCCACTCACTCTTGACGCAGCTGGCCCAGAGGACATACATTCCCTCATTCGGTGCCCTGGTTTCCCACACTTGAAGCAATTACCTCCGGCACTGGTGTTGTTACTAGTTCCTCGACAGGTGTTAGCATAATGTCCTGTCAGCCCACACTTGAAGCACTTCACATCTTGCAGATTACACACGCCCGCATGTTTCCTTCCACATTTATTGCATTCCGGGAGTGGGGCTCGGGGTGGGGTAGAGTACGATGATCCCTGTGGTCGGCCGCCCTGGCCCACACTCCAACTTTCAGCTTTCTTGGTTCCAAAGTTCCCACTGGGTTGGGACATTGTTCCTCGCTTGAATTTGCTCGGAAAGCTACCTCCCGCAGAGTTTCCCTTTCGATTATCAAACTTCCTCTTCCTTCCTTCTCTCTCCTTCTGCATCTGTTCACCTCCAGCCTCAACAATCGATGCTTTCTGTACTAGGGTGGCATAGTCTGTCAGCTCAAGAACCGCCACACGATTCTGAATCCATTGCTTTAGCCCCAGTTGAAACCTTCGGGCTCTCTTCACCTCAGAGTTCACATATTCCGGCACAAACCTCGACAGCTCAGTAAATCTGGCCTCATACTCGGCCACCGTCATGTTACCTTGCTTGAGTTCCAAAAATTTCAGCTCCATTTGTGTTTCCATGAACCTAGGGAAATACTTTTCCAAGAACAACTCGCTAAACCTCTCCCAGGTCACCACACCTCTTCCCTCCACATTCTTTTTGGCTTCCCACCAGTAGTTTGCCTCACCCTTCAGCAGATAGGTGGCGAAAACAGTTTTCTGCTCTTCGGCGACTCCTAGTATCTCAAAAGATTTTTCCATTTCTTTCAGCCAGGCTCTTGCCTCGACTGGGTCCGCAGTTCCCTTAAACTCAGGGGGTTTCAGAGATTTGAAATTCCGAAAGGCATTGGCGTTGGCATTGTTGGGTGGTGGCTGAACCGGGGGACGGTCCAAGTTTTGCCTGAGTAGGTCCATGAATCGCTCCATAGGGTCTCTCCTTGGGTTTTCCACCTCCAGGGTATCATCTCCAGCTTCCTCTTCATCATACTCAGAGTTATCAAACAGGTTATAGTCACTATCTTCATCCTCGCTCAGGTTCTGATCCTCTCTCTCTCGGTTTTGGTGGCCTTCCGGCCCATGGTGGCTACCCTGGCCTTCAGAGCTGGCCGGGTGAGCTCGAGTGTTCATTCTTCTGGGTGGCATGATTCTGATAATAAGACAAAAATGGGTTAGGGTTTTCAATTATTTGACCATATTTAGAGAAGTCAGGAACGTATTGTTCCTCCTTACACAGGGTTAAAATTTCGAAAGTCGTAGTGCTCTTATGATGGCGATAAACTGTAAAAACTTTTTAGGGGAAGTCGTTACGTGGTTCGAAAACATTTGTAGGAATTTCCAAAATTTCGAAACTTCGCAATTTGTAGAAATATTTTCAAAATTTTTAAATAACTAAAACCGTTTTTTTTTTTTTGAAAGGTTTATTTTGGAAAAATTCGTAGGAATATTTTGGAAAATGTGGGGAACAATTTGAAATCACATATCGTAAATTTGAAATAGCATGGTTGTATTTGGGGCTTGTAGCAGTTGTATAATCACAGTTGTATATCAAAACAGTAGAGCATGGCATCGGAAAGTAAAGCAGTTGAGACAATATCAAGGAAACTGAAACTAAATAAGTACGGTACAAGGGTGGTCACAAGTTCGGATGTTAGAGCCAAATACATAGTTCCGATGTCAAAGTCTAGCAAAAGTGGAACAAATACAAGTACATAATCCGAATAGTCAAGGCTACACAAAAGTAGGGCTACATCCATACATACTATCTGAAGTCACATCTATATGTAGGTCAGTCTACTCATCCACTGGTCAGAAAGGACGCCACTGCACAAGTCAACTATCCCGCAAAATCGACACACTAATGTCATCTGTACCTAGGGGACTGAGCTATCAGTAACACATCACGGGGCCGCACCGCGACGGAGCAAGGCCCTCACCCGGGCAAATGCACGACGCACAACACGCCTAGCATCCCTAGCCCGGATCACTCCGATCCCTAATCCGAGAACCCTCTCGCGACTCCTCCTCTCAATCCTGCGGAGTCGAGCTCTAGTCCTCCTAGCAACAGTAGTCCTCATCTCAGCCTGGATCCTCAAGCGCGCCTCGCGCTCCTCCACTATCACCCTCCTCGCCTCGGTAAGTCGGGCCTCGGCAGAAAGTAAGTCTCGGGTCATGAACTGCACGACATAGGCGTGCTCAGCGCCCGACACCGGGGGTAGGTCAGGTGGTGGAGGCGGTGCAGCAGGGCCAAAGGCAGGGGCGGGGTCAGGCTCACTCTCATCAGAAGTAGTATCCTCGGAGTCATCCTCAGATGAAATAGGGCTCAATAGCTGTGGAGAGGGGAAGGATGGCACAACCTGGTCCTCCTCAGATCGCTCGCTCTCCACATCAGTGGACACAGAAGAGGGGATAACTGGCTCAGGCTCTAGGGGCTCCTCATCTGGGTCCTCCTCCTCAGTGTCCTCTATCAGCTCAATCACAGGGTCAATCTCAGAGTCAGCATCAGTATCCTCAACAGGGTCCTCAGTCTCTCTCAGTAGTGCCTCAGCATGCTCCCTCTCATAGGCCTCAGGGTCTGGTATCTCCTCCATCTACACAAGGGAAATAAGCTAGGTTACTAACCAAAAAGAAGGGTTTAAGGAGTAGTTCCCTCACGGGCCTTAGAAGTCAGGGCTATATCCGATAACCCGACTGTGAACTCGATGAGAGCTCTAGGTATTAATGGGATTATTATTATTGTTATTATTATTAGTATCATTATGGTTGCTTCCCTAAGTTACTATCGTTTCTGAGAACTGTAACCTTCTCTCTGATACCATTTCTGTGACGCCCCTAGATCCGGGGTCGGAGATCCAGGCGCTCACGGTCCATTTTCCATTGATAATACACATGTTCTTGCTCATAAGAAATATAACACAATATCGACCCCACAATAATACTCACACACACACACAGGTTAGAGTCTTAGAAACGTTACATAACATACTTAAGCAAAAGAAAAGGGTTCAGAGTTATTACAAACATAATTAATAATTAATAATTGTTTACGCTACCATCAATAACTTCTACTTGAAGCTACGATAGCTGCTTGAATATTTGTTACGGTACACTGCCTTGCACAGGTCATACTTATAAATAAAACGTACTAACAAAAGTTGCCGACCAATCCGGCTAACGGGGCCTACCGGTGGAATCTCAACTGCAGCCTGGGGTCTAGTCACCTGCTTTCGAACAGTCTGACTGGTTCTTGCCATTTCTCTTAGCTGTTGTGTTTGTAAAATTTGAAAACAAGCAAGAGTGAGCAACTATAGCTCAGCAAGAATATACGTATAAGATAAGCAATATAACATTCCATATGTATAATAGTCATTAAACTCGTTGTATCAATCAGTTATAGAATCACTTGTCATTATTGGTAAATTTCAAAGGTGCACCAGTACGTGCCCTTGTTTTCAAAATAACCTTGCAGTTCTAGCTACTGCATAAAGTCAACATCTTTCTCATCAAAATAGGACACTATCGGCAACTGGCACATAGGCCTAAGATGTAGTGTCAAAGCATTTTTCCAAAGTGGAGGATGGGACTGGAAGAAAACATAAAAACCTGACAAGGATTGACGATGATCAGTCGCCACATCCGAGTCCAATAATCCGCGGGTCTTCTCTACCGGTAGAAGGATAGAAACTACATCCGTAACTATCCCTGAGTGAAAACTACATCCGTAATCACCCTCGATGAAAACTACATCCGTAATCATCCTTCGGCAACACCTGGGCCGGAATAATAAGTGATGGACCGCCTGGCTCACGGCCGCTTACACATCCCGGGAATCGTTCGTCAACGATTCCCACACCTGCCAGAGTCCCTTTTTCTTTTTCTTTTAAAAACCAGATTTTGATTGAAAACAGAGTAGTTGTGGTTCGACATCAGTCGACCGATAATTCTTGAAATCATACAAGAAACAGAGCCTGACCGGGGGTTTTCGAAAATGTTTGGAGTTCGAAAAAGTTCGAGTTTGAAAGTATTCAAAGGTATCTTGGATTAGCTTTGTTTTTAAAATAATGAACAATAATTAATAAATGATATTTTAAAATTTAATATCAATAATTAATAAAATGATTATTTAATAAAATAAACTTTCAATCCAAGATAGGGTTTCGAGTATTTACGAAGATATAATAATAGATATTTGAATATACGATACCACCCGAATGACCCTTCGGGTTTTCGCAATATAGATACGATATAATAATATACCGCTCCCCGGTCAATAGTATATACGGACCGCTACGACCTCTATTGCTAGAGTCGTTGTCCGAAGAAAACATTTCAATCTAAGTTCAAGGGGTAAAAGCATACATGTACTTGTTCAATCTCAATTGCATCAATACTTCGATAAACATAGCATTTGATATAATTTGAAAACTACAAACACAACAGTGAAAATCCTTGTATATGTATAAGTTTTGAAAAGTAAACTTGCCTGGGTGTGGTAGGGGTGGTAAAGCTCTCGGGGTGGCGCGGTAATCTATAACATTCAAGGGTGCGTCCGTTAGTAACTTAACGAGACGACTAAATAATAATATCAAATAATTACGAGATTACCCTCGCGACTCCACTCTTAAGCCCACTAACCCTAATAAAGGTCATTAATATCTTAAGGTTACGTTCGTTGATAATCCGACTCGAATTAATTACCAAATTTCAAGTTTGCTAAGTTTTTGTCGAAAATCTCAAAAACTAATTCTAACCGTGATTTTTCCCTCGCGCGCATTACGCTCTAACATTTTTAGAAAAATATTAAATTCGAATTTTTACTCAAATCTTTTTGGGTCGTTTTACCCACTGTAAAATCTTGCTCCTCAATTTTTACCACGAATTTACCATATTTTTAAAGGGTCCAAAGATATTTTACAAGATAGCACTTTTCTGCAGTCCACTTTCCAGAACACGTTTCACTAAATAAATCATATCTCAAAATCCACAAATCTTCTGACAATGAGCCTTACATTTCTAAAAACTACAGATCAAGACCTTTCCAACCATATAAAGTAGGTTTTCAGGGGATCAGTTTTAGTGCTCCGAATTACAGTTCCAAAAAGGGTCAGTTTCAGTTTGTTCAACAACTCCTCCACTACAAGTCATATCTCTTCCAAAAATTCCACAAAGTCCAAAATCATTATATATCCTCCAACAAAATTATCATACACTTATGGGACCTTATATAACATACAAATAATTTTTAACATAACAATATCCATCATCATCCATGGTTTCTCATAAATCAAACTATAATGGTCACTTTTGAGCTTCAAACTTTTAGATCTCATAAAACTAAGCATGGTTCTTGGCATGGCTACTAAGGGTTAACATGTATACCTTCCTTGAAGCTCCTAGTAACTTAATGAAGCTTGAAATCCTCTCCAAACACCTTGGTTGATCACCTTAGAGCTTACTCTTCAAGATCTAAAATCAAGAACATAAAAAGGTTACTATTCACCTAGAACTTTAAGAATTTTTCTAACTAGGTTAGGCTTGGAATTAAATCATGAAAAATTTACCATACCTTAGTTATATCATGAGGGGGCTTGGGCTAAAATATCTTGAATTTAGGATGAGTGGAAGTGGTGGATGAATTTTTCTTAGCCTCCTTCTTTCTTGAAAAACCGTGAGCTTCCTTACAAGGGGGGGGGGGGGGTTTTGCTTGGTGTTGGCTTGTGTTTAAGTGTTGTAAATAATATGTAGCCACTTACCTTGGCTAAATATTGTCCAAGTAATGATCTTGTGGTGTGCAATTGGCCAAGCAACAAAGAAATACTAGGTGATCCCTAATTTAGGGAAGTATGTTTCCTAAATAACCTAACTAGATTCTATAAACTTGGTTACCTACTAACTTCCTACTAACTACTTGGTTACTAACCTAGACTAGGTAGTTTGCATGGGATTTGCATGGGGTGCATGTAATCTTGCCACCTTGCATGGTTAGTGGGTATTTTCCAATTTCCAAAATTTTCTAGAAAATCCTTAAACATTTTTGGTGGAATTTTTCCTTCAATATTCTTTCTAAAATCCAACTTCCTAATTCTAAATATATATGGTTCCTTGGGTTCTCAAAATAATAAAACCATGATCTTGTCGTAGTATTCGTATTTATCGATATCCCGGAAATGTACGAAATTGATAAAATAGGATTTTGCGAAATCCGTCGACATTTACATACACTTATTTTTCTTAAGGAAGCATAATATAAATTCAAATCTTCATTTTCCCTTCAAACACAAGTGGTGGTTGAGATCACCTTCTTTACATAACGGGATTACTATTCATCTGAGTCTTTTACAATGGTACAAAAATTAGGGTTATTACATTAAATACTAGAGGTGGAGGAGGAGGAGGGAGATCGTTTTTCTTCTTTGAAGGGGTGGCAGCTGGATTCTCAATAGGCTTTATTTTTTGCACAGAAAGGAGGTCTGCGACTTCTGCCTGACATACCTACGAAAGGGGAGAGGAAAGCAGTTAGAGATAATTATTATGAAAGGTGAAGATGCGAAGCAATAAAGACAGTTAATATAAAGAAGTTATTGAACTACAGTAGTAAAAATATTCTCACTCTCAGTAACTGCAAACTTTAGAGGACGAGGCATTATCTCGTGTTTTTCTTTTTTGCGAAGCCTTCCTCGTTTTCGAAGGCCCCGCTTCAAAGGGTAATCTTACTCCTTCTTTTAGAAATTTACACTCGATTAAGTTTTCTATGGTAAGGAGAGTGCGGATAATCCGTTCCTCGCGAGAAGTCTTTTTGATCACGTCGTCAGCACGTTGTTTCTCCTCACCTTTAAGAACAGTTCGCACTTGGCCAACTACGAGGTCGTTGAAGTAATGTTAGATTATAAAGTAGTTAAGAAGACGAAAGAGGAAGGTAAAAAGAGCGCTTTTGTACCTGGGAGATAATTGAACGAGGTCTTCACTCGTGGAACCTCGTGGACATAAAGATAAGGCCCCTTCCATGAGCCCGCATTGCTCGGGGCGCTGTGGTATAGGTCCTTCTTATTGAACTCAGGCCAGACAGAAAAATATACATATCCAAAGTCTGAGGCCCCACATCGCTTCAGTTGCAAAAAATAACCCATTGTTCTCGCGTCCAATTTGGGGTATCCAAGCTTGTGGTAGAGAATATATAAAGCGATCATGGCCCTGTAGCCGTTGGGGTTGATTTGAATTGGAGCTAAGTGGTATGTCTCACAGACATCTCTTATGAAGGGGTGAAGTGGAGAGGAGATGCCGATTTTCATCATTGTAGACGTCAAAACCATGTGAGGCACTCTGCCACCGTTTTCCTCATAATTGAAGCGATAGCATCGCATTGAGGGTTTGGGAAGAACTATTTTTCCTTCAGGTCTAAATGTGTTAACAGTCTTCGCCAAGGACTCTGAGTCCAAGGTCGTCGAAAGATCTCTGCAGGCCAGAATGCGAGGCTGGCCTGGTTTCATTTTGGAGCCCGGTGGGATGTCCTCAGGGCGAGGTCCCCCAACATAAATGGTACCCTCTAGCTCGGGTTGAGGGGTTGGTTTGTAAGGTTCTGGAGAGGATTCAGGCACATAGTTGTAATATTCAAAATTAACGATTCTGGTTACTTCATCGAGGCCACCGTCATCGGAGGTAGGTTCCTCGTAATCAGAGTCATCAGAGTTGGCTTCGTTATCACCTCCACCTTCGATCTCGTAGTAGGCATGGCCAAGAGAGTCTATTGACGAGGTGCTGGTAAGTATAATGGGGCTAATGTTGAGAAGGTTCTTGTTAAGAGGAGAAAGAAGCTTAGGGACGTTGGCAAAGAATTCCTGCCCTTTCTTCAGTAGTTTGTCGACTTCGCCTTGAACTGAAGAAGGGAGAGTAGCTGTGGATGCTGGGTCTACCAAGTTTGAGGGGATCTCAACGGATTGGCTCTGCGAGGCGGAGGGTCGCCGTGTTCTCCATGTTGTTAGAGGGTTTTCTCTGGTAAATTCCTCCTGCGACCATTGAGGGTCCATGTATAGTTTGAAAGAGTTGTCGCTTGCGCTTGCCGCCTTGGCGATATTCGCATCAGTTTGCTCGCTAATAGAAATGTGTGGAAGAGGTGAAGGAGTCCTTGAGCTATCGTTAGACATCTGAAAAGATTGTGAGGTATTAGTGTGTGCACTTACAGAATATCAAAGGAGATAAAAGAAAAAAAGATTCAATAGAAGGCTCTAAGTGTTCTCACTTCGCACATGAAGAATAGGGGGGTCGGGTAGCTATTCTAAGTTTAGGATCGGATATCTACTTACTAAAGAGGTCGTGTTCTCTGGTCTAACGAGGCAAGGCTCGCAGTGTGAAATTGAGTGTGTGGGGTCGCAATTAATTGGGCTCGGGTCGCATGCAATTATCAATATATATTTACAAAGTTATAAGCTACACATGCATTTAAATGAAGAACAAGAGAGAGAAACTTACTTTTTGATGAAGATCTTGGAAGATTTGGGGTCGTTCTTGATGAAAAGCGAGCTGAGTCTTAGTTTGATCCGGGAGCAAATTGGCAGCACTTCGGTATGTTGTTAATAAGGAAAGTGACAAATGATTTGAAATTTAGGGATTATATAGTGGCTAGGAGAGAGAAGGATGCTTAACACGTGTCATCATCTCAGCAGCCATGAACGGATCTCGAGACGCGATAGCTGTTAGCAACTATTCGAATTCATTGGGCCTGCGATGAGAGCCCAAAGGAGTAATTGATAATGGGCCTTGGCCTCGCATTTTAATTTTGCTGGGAAGACTCTGAGTCCACATCGCATTTCTAATGGAAATGTGGACTCAGGGGGTAGTTGTTATGCCCGAATTTGGCATAAGTCCTAAACAGGCCTAATGGGCTAGAATATCGGTACATCTCACATAATGGGCCTAGGAATGAGGAATGGGTCATTAAAATCCGACATCATATGAAGATTCATCACATTATTTTGTACAGCAGGATCGCCAGCGAGCCCTAGAGTGCGGGTCGCAGTTTATGGGGTCTAGCGAGGCCTAGAGGTCCAGTGTGGCCTAGAGCATGCTTAATACGAAGGCTTATGGGCAGGCCCAGCGAGGTCGCGTAAGTAGTTTATCTCCACAAAAGATAGTTTCCCAAAAGATATATAGTTTCCCACTTCCAAGGATTGATCAGTTGGTAGATGCAACAGTGGGCCATGCACTCCTCATCTTCATGGATGCTTATTCTGGGTACAACCAGATACCCATGTATGGCCCCAATCAGGAGCACACTTCATTTATCACAGATAGGGGTCTCTATTACTACATTGGGATGCCATTTGGCCTCCTCAATGCGTGTGCCACTTATCAAAGGCTCGTCAATATGATGTTTGCAAAGCAAATTGGGAAAACAATGGAGGTCTATGTAGACGACATGCTTGTAAAGTCTAAAGAAGCTGGGGATCATGTAGACCACCTCGCAGAAATGTTTAGCATATTGAGAAGGTACAGAATGAAGCTCAACCCCAAGAAGTGTGTTTTTGGGGTCGAATCTGGGAAGTTCTTGGGGTTCATTGTTAATCATAGAGGAATTGAGGCTAATCCAGCCAAGATAAAAGCTTTAATGGAAATGAGGTCGCCTAAGAATGTTAAGGAGGTACAGAGTCTAATTGGAAGGATCGCAACATTGAATCGGTTTGTTTCCAAGTCATCTGATAAGTGTCATGAGTTCTTTAAAGCGATCAAGAAGGTGGGAAAAAATTTTGAATGGACCCCTGAGTGCGAGGAGGCATTTCAGAGAATAAAGGAGCATCTGGGCTTGCCCCCACTACTTTCTAAGCCCAAGGAAGATGAAGTTCTTATTGTTTATTTAGCTGTTTCAGAATATGCCATCAGTGTTGTCCTCGTTCGCGAGGAAGAAAAAGTTCAGTTCCCTGTTTACAATGTCAGTAAGAGGTTGCTAGATGCTGAGACTCGCTATACTAGTATGGAGAAGCTCGCCTATGCTTTGGTGTTGTCTTCGCGAAAGTTGAGGCCTTATTTTCAGGCTCACAGCATTCAGGTTCGCACTGCATATCCCCTGAGGCAAGTAATGCATAAACCCGAGGCCTCAGGTAGACTTTTAAAGTGGACCATAGAGTTGAGCCAGTTTGACATCGAGTACAAGCCTCGAGGTCCAATAAAGGGGCAAGCGTTAGTGGATTTCATATTGGAGTTCCCTTCCCAATCTGAGGAAGATGCCTGGGCTCTCGTAGCGATCCCAGAAGTGGTTGACCCCAAACTCAAAGATGAAAATTCAGCCTCGTGGTGGGAGTTATATGTTGACGGGGCATCTAACAAAGAAGGAGCCAAAGCTGGGATTGAGCTTGTTACACCTGAGGGTCACAAGTCGAGCAGTGCTGTTCACTTCGCCTTCGAGGCCTCTAATAATGCAGCTGAGTACGAGGCTCTCATAATTGGCCTCAAGCTCGCAATAGAAATGAAAGTAGAGAATCTCAGTGCATATAGCGATTCTATGTTAGTAACGGGTTATGTTGGATGTGGATGTCAAGCCAGGGGACCCCAGATTGAGCTATATTTAAAGTGTGTTCAAAGGCTTATTAAGTCATTCAGGCAAGTAAAGGTGGAGTTTATCAGGAGGGCAAAGAATCAAGGAGCAGATGCCCTCGCAAAACTGGGCTCGCGACGCGAGGCCACTTTACTTGGGATTATCCCCTTGGAAATTCAAAGTAAACCTAGTGTCCCAGAAGAAAGTGTTATGGAAATGGTTAGCCAAGGGTCGACATGGATGATCCCTGTTAGAAATGATTGATGAGAATAGTGTTTGGAAGCTAAAGTAACAAAACAGAGTTTAACTGGAAGTCGTCAGAGTTTAGTTAAACACTGACTGGAAGCGCAACAGAGGTTGTTAAACTCTGTAGCGGAAGCGTCTGAGAGTCAACAGTGTTTGAAGATTGATACAAGATAAATATGGAAGCAATATCTTTGAAGATTGGATAGCTATCAAAGAGATTGAGTTGACTTAGAAGACGTGTAGCAATCGTGATTGATATCAATTGTATAGCTTAATTATAGGAGAATCAATTACTGATTGTACGAAGCTGTATGTTTTATAAATACAGTTAGGTTAACCCTAGAAGGGTGTTGAAAAGAGAGAGATTATCATTGATTGTAACCTAAGCAGCTCTCTTTCATATTTTACATCACTGAGAGAGGAATTGTTAATTCCAAACAGTTTTAAGTGTTAAAACGTGTGTTTTTGTTAATTACTCGTATAGTACTTGATTATATATTGTGTATTTGACCTAACAAGTGGTATCAGAGAAAATCTGTTACTTTATTACAGCTTAATTAAGATCCAAACACAATAGTAATCAATGGCAGAGATACCTCCTCCATCAAGTTCTGAGAAAGTCCCTACTACTGTTAGTAGGTATGAAACGATTAGGGTTCCTATACTTTGGCCATCAGAGTATGCAATCTGGAAGGTGAAGATGACCATGTTTCTGGAGGCTACAGATCCAGAATATCTTGATAGAATTTATGAAGGTCCTCACAAACCTACAAAGTTATCTGCTGCTGCTGCTGGTGAGGAATCAAAGGTGATTCCAAAAGAAAAGAAAGATCTAACTGCTGAGGATCTTTCATCTATTGCAAAGGATGCAAAAGTAAGGCATTTACTTCACAGTGCTTTAGACAATGTTATGTCTAATAAAGTGATTAATTGCACAACTGCAAAGGAAATATGGGATGCACTTGAAGTTAGGTGTCAAGGAACTCCAGCAATCAAGAAAAATAGAAGAAACATACTCACTCAGGAGTATGAGCATTTTGAGGCAAAGTCTGAAGAAACCATGACAGAAACATTTGACAGATTCTGTAAACTGCTCAATGATTTGTCATTGGTTAACAAAGAGTATGATTTAGAAGACTCAAATCTCAAGTTTCTTCTTTCTCTACCTGAAAAGTGGGATGTGAAAACAACCACTATAAGAGATAACTATGAACTTGCTGAAACAGAGATTGATGAAATATATGGACTGCTCAAAACCTATGAATTGGAATTGGAGCAGAGAAACAAAAGATCAAGTAAAAAGTCAAAGTCTGTTGCTCTTAAGGTTGAGGAGAAACCATTAAAGAAGGAAGCATCAAGGAAGAAAGCTAAGGGAAAAGCTTTAGTCATAAAGTCTGATAGTGAGTCATCAAACTCTGATGATGACTCAAACACTGATGCATTATCTGATTCTGAGGATGATGAAGAAGAGTTGAAGCAAATGGCTGTCTTGATGGTAAAGACTTTTAAGAAGATGGGTTTCAGGAACTTTAAGAAGGGAAACAGATTTTCTAAGAAAGATTCAAACTCTGACAGGAAGAGTTTTAGAAATTCTGATAGAAGGGATACCAAATCAGGAAAGAAAGACAAGTCTGAGATTCAATGCTACAAGTTTAAGGAAATGGGTCACTATGCTCCTGAGTGCAAGAAGGGTAAAACTGAAAAGGCACTCTACACAAAAGGCAGAGATTGGGCAGACACTTCAGATTCTGATGAGGAAATCAACTATGCTCTCATGGCTACTACTCAGAATGAAGATGATGATCTAAAGGTACCCCCAACTACCTATGCTTATAATACTGATAATATAACTGAATTGAGAATTTATCTTAAAGCACTACATATCAGTTATAGGGATCAGACTTTAGAAAATGAGAGGATCAAGAATGAGTGCTCTCAACTCAAAGATAGAAACAAATTTGTTGAGGAACAGCTTGAAAACATGAATAAAATTCAGAAAGAGAGAGATGATGCTGTGTTTATTGAACAGGAGTTGCTAGGTAAGTATAAGCAACTAGAATCTGAAATGGAGGATACTAAGCACATTATTAAAACTTGGACACATTCTGGTAAAGACACTCAAGAAGTGTTTCAGTCAGACACAGTAGGTCTAGGTTACTCTGAGGGAGATGAACTTAGATTTGAAAATTTGGTAAAAGTCAGACCACATCGTCCATCTGAAGGTAATGTTATGGGAACAGGTGGACCTAAGACTGAAGCTGAGAAAAAGGCTGTTAAAGAATCATATGCTAAGACTTTTGTTAAAGAGGTAAACATTGGTTTAATGACAGATAAACAACTTAAGAATAAGCTTAAAGAGATAAAATCTGTCAACAAACAGAGAATGCCTAGGAAAAACAGAAATGGAAAGGTAGGCATAACATCAGGACTTAAGCCAATGCTTGTTACATTAGCTCCAAGAAAAACATGCTTTAATTGTGGTAGCACTAATCATCTTGCTAGTTTCTGCAGTAAGAATAAGAACATTAATTCTTTGCCCTCTAAAACTGCAGTAAAGAATGATTATGTGAGAACTAGACCACAGACTTTATGTAAACACTGTGGAAGTACTTGGCATTCTATTTACACTTGCAGAGATTATCATGCTATTTACTATAATTACTATAAACCCAAGCCAAATTTGAAATGGGTTAAAGTAAACTCTGCAAATGTAAACTCTGAAAAAGTTAGCTTAAACTCTGATAATGTGAATTCCGTTGCAAAAGCTAACAGAATTAAGAAAGCCAAAGGATCCAAGCAAGTCTGGATCCTTAAAACTAATAATCAGTGATTGTTTGTGATTGCAGGGCATCAGGGAAAGTACCATAGTCATGGACAGTGGATGTTCAGGACACATGACTGAAAATAAAGCCCTGCTATCAGAGTATGTGGAGAAGGCTGGCCCAAAAGTTTCCTATGGAGATGGCAACATAGGACATACTCTGGGATATGGCAATATTAATCTTGGGAGTGTCATCATCACAAATGTAGCTCTGGTTCCAGGACTCAAGCATGATCTACTATCTGTGAGTCAAATCTGTGACATAGGATATCATGTAGATTTTCAGCCTGAATATTGTCAAGTCATCAGTAAATCTACAGGGAAAGTTGCTCTATTTGGAAACAGACACAATAACAACTATGAAATAAAATTGTCAACAAACTCTGATGGCAAAGCAGTGTGTCTGTCAACAAGAATGTCCAGTGAAGAGAGTTGGAAGTGGCACAAGAAACTCTCTCATTTGAACCTGAACAACATCAATGAGCTAATAAAGAATGATCTTGTAAGAGGACTACCAAAGTCTTTGTTGAATGCAGAAGGCCTGTGTGATTCTTGTCAAAAGGCCAAACAGAGAAAAGCCTCTTTCAAAAGCAAATCTGAGTCTTCAATTGTTGATCCTTATCATCTCCTACATGTTGATCTTTTTGGACCAGTGAATGTTATGTCTCTTGGAAAGAAGAAATATGCTCTAGTCATTGTTGATGAATATACCAGATACACATGGGTATATTTTCTTGCAAAGAAGGATGAAACTGCATTAACACTGACAGAACATATAATACAACTGGACAAAGGGTCAGAGAATCAAGTGAAGATTATCAGAAGTGACAATGGAACTGAATTCAGGAATTCAACAATGGAAGAATTTTGCAAAAGTAAAGGAATCAAACAAGATTTTTCTGCACCTGACACTCCACAACAAAATGGTGTAGTGGAGAGGAAGAACAGAACCTTGATAAAAGCTGCAAGAACCATGCTAGATGAAGCAAAGTTGCCAACATATTTCTGGGCAGAAGCAGTTCAAACTGCTTGTTTTACTCAAAATGCAACACTAATCAACAAGCATGGTAAAACACCATATGAAATGGTGAAAAAGAAGAAGCCAAATCTAAAATATTTTCATATTTTTGGATGCAAGTGCTTTGTGTTGAAGACTCATCCTGAACAGTTAACCAAATTTGATCTAAAGGCAGATGAAGGAATTTTTGTTGGCTATCCACTGTCAACTAAGGGATTCAGAGTTTATAATCTGAGAACCAAAGTGATCATGGAATCAATTCATGTGTCATTTGATGACAAGAAAATAACTGGACTTGAAGATGTTAATGAACATGATCAACTGCACTTTGAAAATGAAGATTTATTCTCTGACAAAGTAAACTCTGATGAGACTGATCTGACAAACTCTGTTGAGCTAAACTCTAAACCTCTACTGGTAAATACTGAAGAAACTCTTCAATCAGAAACAAGGGAAGAACCAGTTGAGGGGGAGCATGAAGAATCACATCAAAGTGATAATTTAAATACTGATAGTGACTCAGTTGATAATTCTGAATCAAACTCTGCTGACTCAAACTCTGGTAGTTCAAAATCTGAAAGTTCAAATTCTGAGCAGTCACACTCAGGGGGAGCATCAGAGAATGAAGAAAGGAACCAAGAAAATCAGGAGAGCATGGATCAAGGGGGAGGATCACATGATGACAGGAGCAATCTGCCTTCTGCAAGAAAATGGACTAAGTCACACACACCTGATTTGATTATTGGTGATCCAGATGCAAGAGTAAGGACAAGAAGTGCAACAACAAATGAATGTCTGTTTCATGCATTCTTGTCACAATCTGAGCCAAAGAAAGTAGAAGAAGCTCTTAAAGATGCTGACTGGATAACAGCAATGCAAGAAGAGCTAAATGAATTTGAAAGAAATGAAGTGTGGACCCTTGTACCAAGGCCCAAGAACAGATCCATTGTTGGTACTAAATGGGTTTTCAGAAATAAAACTGACAGTGAGGGTGTTATCACAAGGAACAAAGCAAGACTAGTAGCAAAAGGCTATTCCCAGCAGGAAGGAATAGACTATGATGAAACATTTGCTCCAGTTGCAAGATTGGAGGCAATCAGAATCTTTCTAGCATATGCCTCTCATAAGAAATTCAAAGTGTTTCAGATGGATGTGAAAAGTGCATTTTTAAATGGAAAACTTGAAGAAGAAGTGTTTGTAGAACAACCACCAGGTTTTGTAGATCCAAAATATCCAGACCATGTCTACAGGTTAGACAAGGCACTATATGGACTTAAACAGGCACCAAGGGCATGGTATGAAACTCTTGCTAAATTTCTACTAGAAAGTGGATTTCATAGAGGTACTATTGACAAAACTCTGTTTTACTTTCAATCTGGTAGTGATTTGCTCTTAGTGCAGATATATGTTGATGACATTATTTTTGGATCTACTAATGATAAACTCTGTAAGAAGTTTGCCAAGCTCATGCAGTCAAGGTATCAAATGAGTATGATGGGAGAGCTTAGTTATTTTTATAAATCAAGCAAAATATACCAGAAATCTTCTCAAGAAATTTGGCATGCTTGACTGTTCATCTGCAACAACTCCCATGGCAACTGCAACAAAATTGGACAAAGATGCAGGGTCATCAGTAGATATGACAAGTTACAGAGGAATGATTGGCTCTCTACTCTACTTAACAGCTAGTAGACCTGATATCATGTATGCCACTTGTCTGTGTGCAAGGTTTCAGGCAGATCCAAGGGAACCACATTTAACAGCTGTAAAGAGGATTTTTAAGTATCTCAAGGGCACTATAACTTTAGGGCTGTGGTATCCAAGAGAATCAGAATTCAAACTACTTGGCTACTCTGATGCAGACTTTGCAGGCTGTAAGATTGACAGAAAAAGCACCAGTGGAAGTTGTCAATTTCTGGGTGATAGACTTGTTTCCTGGTACAGCAAGAAACAGAAATCAATATCTACATCTACAGCTGAAGCAGAGTATATTGCTGCTGGTAGTTGATGTGTACAGATTCTATGGATGAAAAATCAACTGCTGGATTATGGATTGAGGTATACCAAGATACCTATTTTCTGTGATAATCAAAGTGCTATTGCAATGACAGGTAATCCAGTACAACACTCAATGACAAAGCACATCAGCATAAGGTATCACTTTATCAGAGAGCATGTAGAGGAAGGCAACATTAAGCTTCACTTTGTGTCTACAGAACAACAACTTGCAGATGTCTTCACCAAGCCATTGAGTGAAGCTACATTTACAAGACTGGTCAATGAACTAGGAATGGTCTCTAGTTTTGACTAGAGATGTTGGTTAGACTCAAAATCTTACTTTTATAATATATTTCTCATGTTCTGTGAATTGTTGAGTGCTATGTGAACCTTAGTGTTACACTCTGTTATGCATGCTTATGTTTAAACTTTGTTAAACTCTGTCGGCATGTCTGTCTGCTAAACACTGATAACATGTTGGATACACTCTGTGAATTCAGGATTGATTATTGTCTGAATGAAAACACCAATGATGAAAAATGTATGAAGCATGATTCTCAGTAATTAAATCATGATTCTTTCTGAGTCACTGTAATCTAATCAGATTTTGTGCAGTAAATCAACACAGCATGATACTGTTTCATATTTATAGCATCTCTTAGTTTATTCAGTCCTAAACTCTGAGTTTATGAATATTGTGTGCATTGCCTCTCATAAATAATTTCTGATATTGATGAACTCTAAACTCTGATAAGTGACATTTTGTTCCCAAAAGTAATTCATGGTTCTTGATGATTCCTTGTTTGTACTTGTAAAAAATATAAAACTTGAGATGTGTCATTGATTAGTTTGGTGAGTTCAAATTCATGTCTGCACCCTGTGAGATTTTGAGCCAAGTCAGTGATTGATACATTTTCTATCAATCAGTTTTTATTGTTGTGTGATGTTCATCAGGAAGTATGTTTCTCTAGAACTTGTATTAAACCATTTTGAGACTACATGATATGTGTGTGCATGAAAATGATAAAGGCACTAGGATTTACCATTTCTTCAAACACTGTTCAAAATTCTTTTGAACACTGTTCAAACACTGTTCATAAATTCCTCCCTTAGTAAACCCCTTTGAGCCTAATTAACTGCTCATTTTTCTTAAACTCTGTAGTATTAAGAGCAGTTATATTCTTTTGAAAAATCAAATGCAAGCAGGTGAGTGTTTCTCAAGAAAAGAAAAGTTTACTCAGTATATATGTTAAAAAAAAGGGTTATATATACTGATCATCTTGTACAATTATGTACTAACAGTGTGACTGAACACTTTGGTCTGTTAAATTGTTCAGTTTGAAATTCACTCATGGTTAAAACATCTCTTCTCATCTGTTTGATCTTACTACATTACAACCCTGAATAAAGTCCTTTTGATTTGTGCATATATGTACTCAAAGTAGTGTAGATTTGGTGGACATTCAAGCATATGGTAGTATCTGCTTTTACTGATTGAATGCGAGTGTAAACACTTCACCTAAACACTTGTGTGCTTTGAGAGTTTGTGAGTTTATCGAGTTCATGACTGTTACTCACTGAATGATGCTTTGATTTCTATCTCTTGATCTTTTTGTCTTCAAAGACTGTGTTCTTACTTGGATAATCATGAACATCAAAGGGAATAGAAATATTCAGATCTCTGTATTGCAGTAACTACAGAGTTTAGCATTCATCAAACAATCAGTGTTTACCATGAGAGTTTGTGCATTCAGTGTTTATTAATTTTTGTTATGGATTTTATGAAATATTAGATGCTCTAAAAATTGATTTTGGTAAACTCTGCTTCACACACAATTATATTCACAACTGTGCAATTTTTGAAAGGGTTTCGTTGATAAAGTTGGAAAATTGACAAACGCTGTTGAGTTATGTTAAGTACTCTAAGGTAAAGTTTCATTGAGATAATTTGACAATTTTGGAGTAATTGGGGTATTTGACAACTGTTAATTAGTGTAAATATGTCAAAGTGTCGTGGTTATAGGAATGACAGCGGTAATAATTAAGTGATCCACTGGTTGTTTGACATGTGTCCCATTATTGTGTCCCACTCTCACATTACTCTAGAATCAGTTGCGTGCTTATAATACATAAACGATTAAGTTTTTTTACTCTAATCGTTTTTGTTCTCTCACTTCACATCGATTCATATTCACCCACTCACAGTTACTTTGCATACTCAATTACTTTCAAAACTCTGGTTCACACTCTTTCACATTTTGATAAACACTTACCATACACATCTTTTCTCTGACTATCTTCATATCATATCTCACTAATGGCAACCAAAGCTTTTGATGCTGCAGGGTTAGTTTTTCTTCCTAGCAATTATGCAGCTCCATCGGAGAATGCAAATGCTCCAGAGGCGTTTCATTTGTTTCAAAATTTCTTGAAAGATTCAGAAATTGGGAAGGCTTTAACTGCACCACCAAAACTCTCTGCTTCGCAAATTGCTACTTTTTGGTTAAACTCTGTGTATGATGATGGAGAAGAGTCTGGCACTCCAACAATTACTTTTACTCATGATGAATCAGAGTATATCATTACTCCAACTACGGTTAGGGATGCTCTGGATTTTGAGACTCACACATCTTACAGTGTTGTTGGTCACGACCGCTTGCGGATAATGTTGCAGCAAATTGGTTGTTCAGGAGATTTGAATAAGCTGGGATCTTTGAAAAGGCCACTTTTGAGAAAGGAATGGAGCTTCTTTTTCGATTGCATTACAAGGGCTTTTGGAAAGAAGACAACAAATTGGGATGCAATTCCTCTTGACAGTCTCCAAATTGGTCATGCTCTACTGTATGGAGGTAATTTTGATTTTGGTAGACTAGTTCTAATGAATTTGGGAGAACGTTTGTCAGAGCCTACATCTGTTTATTTTTCTGGATTTTGTCAAATACTATTCAATGCTTGTGTGCCTAATCTTACAATTGCTGAAGCTGATGTCATTCAGCCTTTTCAAGTTGCTAAAAGGATGTTCTCTGATTTGTCAAATAAAGAAGTCACTAAACATCAAATACCTGCTATGTTTATGCCACTAGCCTTACAAAACTATGTCAACCAACCTCAAGATTCACAATCTGCACCATCATCACAACAATCAGAACCACAACAAATGCCTGAACCATTAGAAACCATACACTCTCATCCTATACCAGCATCTGAGTCAACACCCACAACCACTGTACCTACTACATCTCATCAACCACAATCTGAACAAATAAATGAACACATAAACTCTGAACCAATAAACTCTGAGCCAGTACCTACTGATCAACCCAAATCCAAACCAAAAAGAAAAATACACATTGCACAGAACACCAAACACTCAAAGGCTAAACAGACATTACCTGGAGCTGTTTATACCAGAAGAAAGATTCAAAGGGCAAACAGACCTTCACTTTCACCAATTAAGGAGAGCTCTAGTGAAGAAGAAGAGGTGATTGCAGTGCCTCAAGTCAAGAGAAGGAGATTAATTCTTTCAGAATCTGATGATGAGCAAGGTATTGAAGCTCCAGAGGTGGTTTCACAGCAAACACCTACTATTGAGGTTGCAGAGAATTTTATACCTGCAGAGTTTGAAGTACCTGCAGAGGATGCTGTGCTTGTGAATGCTATGCCTACAGAGGATAACATGCATGCAGAAGAGGATCACAGAGATGGTTTTTCACCAATGAATGATATTCTTGACTCATTTCAACCAATCCTTGATCCTATCTCACCTGTTGTTCACTCTGAAGCAACTGGTGCAGCTGTTCAGCCTACAGTTATCCTAACTGAAAATGTAGCCTCACACACAGAGCTAATCTCTGATGCTTATCAAATTCCTGACAAAAGTGATGAGGTTGATCAAGCAACTAAGGATAATTCTAAGCCTATGCAAGTTGAAGCTATACATGCAAACTCTATTGCAAAGCCTAAGCAACATGAGGAGAATATTGAAAGGATTGCAGAAATTGTTGCAGAAACTGTGGCTGACAATGCTCAGCACAGTGGTTCTTTAGAAGCTGCTCAAGCTGATGATGCAAGTGTTGAACATGAAGCTGAAAATAGTGCAAACTCTGATTCTTCTCTGAGTGCACCAGTACAGACTGATAACAAACATACATCTTTTGATCAGCCTTGCCCATCTCATGCAATTGAACAAGAGCACCTTGCTAAATTTGCTGCTAACTGGTATAAAGAAGACTGTATTTTTCCAAAAGGGAGAGCAGCTACTTTCATTCAGCAAACTGCTAGACAAATTTCCAATCCAGAGATTTTATCATGCTTAAAGGCAACTGTGGTACAAGTCAAAACTCTGGATGGAAGTTTTGCTGACACACAACAACAAATTGCTTCTTTGAAGACTGAGATACAGACTAGAGAACTGAAAATGGAAAGAGAGTCAAAAATCAAAGCTGCACAGCTTTCTAAAGTCCAAGATACTCTCTTTGCCAGGTTAGGAAAGGTTGAAGAGAATCAGGCTGCCTTGTTTGATAAGGTTGATTCAATTGCTACCTCCTTGGAGCTCATTACATCTATACTCATTCCTGATGATGTCAAAAAGGGGGAGAGAGTTGCTAAGTCAAAATGCAAAATTTCTCAAACTCTGTTCAAACAGGATGATGCTGGAGATGGAGGAGCAAGTGACAAGAGTAAGGCTTTAAACTCTGAGTCACTAACTCTGAGATCTGGCAAATCTCTTAAGTCACAGTCTGTTGGAATAAACACTGAAACTCAAGGTACTTCAAAAACCAAGAGTTTGGAATTAATATCTGATCCAAAGACTGATGAGGAGTTAGCTGTTAAGCTTTTCATGGAAGAAAATGCAGAAGGAGTTACTCTAGAAGATGCTAAAGCTGAAGAAAAGAGTCTGCAAGAAAAGCATCTAAAAGCTTTAAAGTTTGATAAATTGAAGAAGAGTGTGAAAGTTGTTAAAGCTGCAAAGCCTGTTCTTAAAGGCATTCAAATCAAAGAACAAGTTGGTACTAATCAAAGGATGCAAGTGTCCAGAAAACCAACAGATGCAGAAGCTAAGCAAAAGTTGAAGAATGTTGTTACAACCTCTGTTGATACACATGTTGTACAGAAGAATGAAGACACAACCTCTGTTGCTACACAAGTTGTGACTACACCACTATTGTCTTCTCAGTTGAAATTAAAATTTGGAAAAGGAGTTCTTGAAGATCCAAATCTAGCACCTACAGCTCCAATGGATTTTACTGATGGTAGAGCCTTATCTGGTAAAATTGGAAACAACAAAGAAGGTATAGGCTCACACAGAGACAAAAGACAATATGTTGGTCCCAGAGATCCTTCTTCATTGGCTGTTCCAGGTCGTGGTGTCACCCAAGAGAATTTAGACAGACTGGAGTCAATACAGCTTGTATATCAGAAGAGTTTAGAGAAGGATTTTCTGCTATATTTCATGGCTGATGGAACAGTGTTTAAGGTTGATGAGAAGGATATTGATTTAAAATACTGGGAAGAACTAGAATATGTTCTGTATCTTTTCAGAGTAAGAAATCAAAGAGCTCAGTCAGTTGCAAATGTACTCAGACAAAAGATGATTCAAAATCTTGCAAGAAGAAGTATGAAATTCAACAGCAAGTATGTTCCTAAGTACAGAGATTGGAATGGCAATCTGATAGAAATGGAGAAGGGGACTACAAAGCTGAAGACAGATCTTGGAATTACTGTTCTGGATTTTAATGTGAAGTCTGAGGAAGTGAAATATATCAGGTTGGGAAATGAAATGAGAAGAAACAAAATCTACGATCTTAGAGCTGCTATCTATCAGACTGATGAGAATGATCCTCAGTTGAGAGAAATCAAGGAAGCCATGCAGATAGAGCTTGAAAATGCTGAAAGAAGATTGCTTATAGACTATCTCAGAACAATGCCAGATCTTCAAGAGATTAGAAATTGATGTCTGTAAGAATTTTCTTATTTTCTGTAGAATTTGTTAAGTAATAGCTTAAACTCTGTTTATATGTTAAACACTGTAGACTTTGTATTTGTTTTGACATCATCATTTACTGTAAACTTGTACATTCTTGCTAATGAACAAGTTGGGGGAGATTGTTAGAAATGATTGATGAGAACAGTGTTTGGAAGCTAAAGTAACAAAACAGAGTTTAACTGGAAGTCGTCAGAGTTTAGTTAAACACTGACTGGAAGCACAACAGAGGTTGTTAAACTCTGTAGCGGAAGCGTCTGAGAGTCAACAGTGTTTGAAGATTGATACAAGATAAATATGGAAGCAATATCTTTGAAGATTGGATAGCTGTCAAAGAGATTGAGTTGACTTAGAAGACGTGTAGCAATCGTGATTGATATCAATTGTATAGCTTAATTATAGGAGAATCAATTACTGATTGTACGAAGCTGTATGTTTTATAAATACAGTTAGGTTAACCCTAGAAGGGTGTTGAAAGGAGAGAGATTATCATTGATTGTAACCTAAGCAGCTCTCTTTGATATTTTACATCACTGAGAGAGGAATTGTTAATTCCAAACAGTTTTAAGTGTTAAAACGTGTGTTCTTGTTAATTACTCGTATAGTACTTGATTATATATTGTGTATTTGACCTAACAATCCCCATATGGGAGTATGTCAAAAATGGGGTTCTGCCTCAAGAAAAGAAAGAGGCTAGGAAGATCAAATATCAGGCAGCTCGTTATGTGATTTATGATGAAGTGTTATACCGAAGAGGATTCAACACCCCGCTCTTGAGGTGTGTGGATGGTGAAGAATGCAACTACATATTGAGGGAGGTTCATGAGGGAATATGCGGCAATCACTCCGGGGGTAGTTCCCTAGCTCAAAAAATTCTGCGACAAGGGTACTTCTGGCCTACATTAAAAAAAAGATGCTTTTGAGTTCGCTAGTAGATGTGACAAATGTCAGAGATATGCAAATTTCAGTAATGCTCTGGTTGCTCACCTCACCTCGCTGATGAGCCCTTGGCCCTTTGCTATGTGGGGAATAGATCTTATTGGCGAACTCCCTAAAGCTAAGGGAGGAGTAAAGTATGCAGTCGTGGCCGTGGACTATTTCACTAAGTGGGCCGAGGCCGAGCCTCTTGCCACTATCACGGCCAAAAAATTAAAAGACTTCGTGTACAGGGCAATTGTGTGTCGCTATGGGATCCCATATCAGCTCATTTCAGATAATGGAAAGCAATTTGATAGCAAGGAGATGAAAGAATTCTGTGAGAGTTTGGGAATCAAGAAAAGTTTCTCTGCTGTGAGTCACCCTCAGACAAATGGACAAACCGAGGCCATCAACAAAATAATCAAGCATACCCTTAAAGCTAAGTTGGAGGAAAGTAAGGGTAGTTGGCCCGAGGAGTTGGCAAAGGTATTGTGGTCATACAACACGACCCCAAGATCCACCACAGGTGAGACTCCATTTTCTTTGACATATGGGTGCGAGGCCATGGTGCCTGTTGAGGTGGGCTCAGGTTCGTTCAAAAGAGAACACTACGACCCTGAGGCTAACGAGGTCAATCACAGGCTATATTTGGACATGATACAAGAGTCAAGGGAGGAGGCTCAGTTGAGGCTCGCAGCTTATCAAAGGCGAGCTACAAGGTATTATAATGGAAAGGTTCGTGTGCCACATCTTCGCGTGGGGGACTTGGTGCTTAGGAGAGTGATGCCTAACACTAAGGTCTCGTCTCATGGGGTCTTTGGAGCCAATTGGGAAGGGCCCTATAAAGTTTACGGTGTCATCAATGAAAGGACCTATTATCTAACTGATATGGATGATTAGGTCATGCCACGAGCTTGGAATGCAGAACATTTGAGGAAATACTATCAGTAGAAGCTTCGCTCCTGGTGGTCTCTATCTACTACTACTTAGCATGAATAAATTCATACAAAGTACTCGGGGGGTAGTGATCATATGGACACCTCCTTGTTATGATGTATTGAAATTTGGGCTTCGTCCCTAGTATTTATATATATGAAGTTTGTTCACCAAAGAAGTACAATTTTATTCTTCTGTCAGTATTTTAAAATTTTCAGGACTAGGCCAGCACAGCGTATGCGAGGCTGAACACCCCTCAGGTCAATGAAGTCGCGAGCGCACACTTACTGCGACCTGAGGGAATGTCTTCAAAGTTTAGTTAAAAAGTATTTCTCCTTAAAAAAGTTCAAAGTTTAAAGTAAAGTCAAGGTGCGACCTCCACCTCCGGATCGTGTCTGCGACCTCGCAAGGAAGGCATCGCATGTCTTGATTCCGAAGAGATGGGGTACTCCTTGGGGTTAGACGAATTGAAAAGAAAAAAGTTACAAGTTTAACAAGGGAAGCTTGGCAGTTGCAGTTTAATATTTCAGAGACATAAAGAATGGAAGCATTTTATGAGGCTAAAGCAAGTACAAGATATTATATGAATAAACGAGGAGAGAATTATGTAAAATGTTAAAGTCAAAGTTAATGGGTCGCTATGCGAGCCCGACAGAGTTGTCACAAAATTACCAAAAGAATGTTACATTGAGCGAGATATTCAAAGGGTGTCCGCATCCCTAGTTCAAAGATATCAAAATAAATTATGCAGCAGGTTCAGTGGGTTTATCTTGGCTAGCAGGTTCAGTAGGCTTCTTCTGGTTGGCGGCATTAGCATTAGCAGCCTCGCTAGCGATCCTGGCCGCCTCCTCCGCATCCTCTTCTGCAATCTCCTTGCAAAGGTCGGCTGCGAACTCAGCATTACCAGGGCCGAGCTGCGACCAGTCGAAGTTAGGGACCTTTCTGATGAAGCTTTTCATGAACTCTGCTTGAGCAGCCTCTTCAATATCTTCCCGGTTAAGTTGGGTAGCAGCGAGCTCCATCTTCAATTTGTCCAGCTCCTCCACATGTCTTTTCGTCAGCTCCTCCTCGTGCTGCTCCGCTTCAGTTAAGGATTTATGGAGGGCTGCCTTTTCATCGCCAACTTTCTTGAGCTCGGATTGGAGGGTCGCTGTTTCAGTCTGGAGGACTCGCTTGTAGTTCTCCATCAGCAAAATCTTCTCCTCTTTAGCCTTGGCCTTTAGTGATTTCACCTCCTTCACCAGCCTCTCATTAGTAGACACAACACTTCTCAATTTTCGAAGATGAGAGGCTTGGCGGATGAAACCCTCAGCCAGACACTTGGAGACTGCCTCGGAGTTTTCTATTAGTTCAGCCCCTACCCACTCAGTACACTCTGCCTCAGTAGCATGAGTATATCCATGCTTCGCATATAGATGGTGCACCGGCGTCGTGTCTGCAGGTTTTGAGACCTGGGGCAGGGGACCGCTCTTGCGTTTCTTAGAGATGTGTTGTTCAGGGTTGGCTTGAGAAGATTGAGAAGCGACCCCGGCATTAAATACTGGAGGTGGAGGAGGAGGGAGATCATTTTTTTTCTTTGAAGGGGTGGCAGCTGGATTCTCAATAGGGATCTCTTTATTTTTTGCACAGAAAGGAGGTCTACGACTTTTGCCTGACATACCTACGAAAGGGGAGAGGAAAGCAGTTAGAGATAATTATTATGAAAGGTGAAGATGCGAAGCAATAAAGACAGTTAATATAAAGAAGTTATTGAACTACAGTAGTAAAAATATTCTCACTCTCAGTAACTGCAACTTTAGAGGACGAGGCATTGTCTCGTGTTTTTCTTTTTTGCGAAGCCTTCCTCGTTTTCGAAGGCCCTGCTTCAGAGGGTAATCTCACTCATTCTTTCAGGAATTTACACTCGATTAAATTTTCTATGGTAAGGAGAGTGCGGATATTCCGTTCCTCGCGAGAAGTCTTTTTGATCACGTCGTCAGCACGTTGTTTCTCCTCGCCTTTAAGAACAGTTCGCACTTGGCCAACTACGGGGTCGTTGAAGTAATGTTAGATTATAAAGTAGTTAAGAAGACGAAAGAGGAAGGTAAAAAGAGCGCTTTTGTACATGGGAGATAATTGAACGAGGTCTTCACTCGTGGAACCTCGTGGACATAAAGATAAGGCCCCTTCCATGAGCCCGCATTGCTCGGGGCACTGTGGTATAGGTCCTTCTTATTGAACTCAGGCTAGACAGAAAAATATACATATCCGAAGTCTGAGGCCCCACATCGCTTCAGTTGCAAAAAATAACCCATTGTTCTCGCGTCCAATTTTGGGTATCAAAGCTTGTGGTAGAGAATATATAAAGCGATCATGGCCCTGTAGCCGTTGGGGTTGATTTGAATTGGAGCTAAGTGGTATGTCTCACAGACATCTCTTATGAAGGGGTAAAGTGGAGAGGAGATGCCGATTTTCATCATTGCAGACGTCAAAACCATGTGAGGCACTCTGCCACCGTTTTCCTCATAATTGAAGCGATAGCATCGCATTGAGGGTTTGGGAAGAACTATTTTTCCTTCAGGTCTAAATGTGTTAACAGTCTTCGCCAAGGACTCTGAGTCCAAGGTCGTCGAAAGATCTCTGCAGGCCAGAATGCGAGGCTGGCCTGGTTTCATTTTGGAGCCCGGTGGGATGTCCTCAGGGCGAGGTCCCCCAACATAAATGGTACCCTCTAGCTCGGGTTGAGGGGTTGGTTTGTAAGGTTCTGGAGAGGATTCAGGCACATAGTTGTAATATTCAAAATTAACGATTCTGGTTACTTCATCGAGGCCACCGTCATCGGAGGTAGGTTCCTCGTAATCAGAGTCATCAGAGTTGGCTTCGTTATCACCTCCACCTTCGATCTCGTAGTAGGCATGGCCAAGAGAGTCTTGTTGAGTATTGAATACGGTAAAAGAATACAGAGGGGGGGGTGAATGGATTCTTGAACTTTTCTTTGATTGAGTCTATGTAGCAGATAAGTGCCTGTGTGTGTAGAAGTGAAGGTGCGGATAAATAAACAACACAAGACACAATATCACTTTAATCTAATGTATTATTAGATAAAGGTTGCTACAATCTGTGAATACAAATGGTAGTATTCTCAGCTTCGTTTTTCTCAGAGAGATATGGCTTACAGTGTATGAAAAACTTGACTCACAAAAAAATGTTACTAAGTTATGAAGTGAGGCTGTGTCCTTATAGACCATGGATACAGCCTACTTACTGCAAATAAGGTAGCTAAACAAATTACTTTCTAGTCTGTCTATCCTTTTTGAGTAATTGTCCAAACGGTTACAGATTTGACTTTGCAAAGCCTGTTTAGATCCACTTCTTTAGCTCCTTGTCTCTTCTATATCTCTCCAAGATTCCTTGTAGGCTTTCCAGAGCACGTTACAGATTGTGGTCCATAAAGTGCATTGGCTTGTTGCAGGTTTCTGACTTGTACAATTTCTTCAGTATTTTGTCTCCAAGAATGTATTCGAGAAGTGACTAAGTAAGTGATTCGAGAACTAGAATTGACTTGATCGATAACTCTGAGTTCTCGAATACTGTTATAATGACATATCGAACCACTTCTCGAATAGCTCTTTTCCATCAGGATTCCTTGAGTTGTCGAATAGAACATTTGACTTATCGAATCCTCGAGTTGTCGAATAGCTTTCTGAGTCCTTGAGATATCGAATGGAACTTTGACTTGTTGACTCTTTGAGAACTCGAATACCATCTTGACTTGTTGACTTCTTGAGTTCTCGAATAGAGTAGTAGACATATCGAATCCCTGAGATATCGAATGAGATATCGAACAGTGTATTCAGAGATATCGAATAGTGTCTTGAGATATCGAATCCCTGACTTCTCGAATGCTGGACTTCTCGAATAGACAAATATACTTCTCGAATTGGTACTTAGGCAAATTCTTCATTTCTTCAAATCCCAACTGTGATTATTTGACAGTCTTTAACTCCTTGCTTGAGGCATGAACCTTGGAACTTCTTTCAAGCATTATTCTAGACTCTATTTGTACAATTACACAACTAGGATTTGATGCCTACTACAAGTACAATACAAACAGAAACTCTACAACTAGAGGTTCCCTCAGTTAAGAGGTCATGTAAGTAATGCAAAGCATTACAAACAATTAGGCTTGTTATTAGATGTGTACAGGCATGCCTCTGTAACTAACAATCTCCCCCAAATTGTGAGTGAGACCCTTAGTCATAATTTCATGTCTGATAACAAGCCTAACATACATAAAGATAAAACTTTAAAAGTACAGGTATGTATTTTGATTGAACACATAAATGAAATTACAAGATAAATACTCTTACAGTATGATGAGGTACTAGCCATTTTCTTTTGATTGCATCTCCATTGCTTTGGCTTGTAGATCATCATATGCTTTCTGTTTCCTTTCTTTCTCCTTTCTTGCAATCTCATCTATTGCTCTCATGATTTCTGTCATAGCATCCAATTCTTCAATCATAATAGAGTTTTTGAAATCTTCAAGCACTGGCTTCAGAATGTTGGCAGGATAGTGACTGAGTAGGTCCATTCTTATATTGACATTGTCTCCATTTCTTCTCCTATACTTCACCACATAGGGATCAAACTGAACTCTACACAATCCCTTTGCCCTTAGCTTTTCTGCTTCAATCTCCAGTCTATCAATTTCTTTCTCCCTTTCTAACCATTTCTCATAGCAGCCCTTTCTTATCTTCTCAGCATAATCTTTCTTCATTTTCACAAAGTCAATCAATTCCAGCTTCCATACTTTCTCCACCTTGTCTTTAGAATTCAGCAATGCAATGATTCTTTCTATCTCATACAATTTACCCCAATGTTGACAACCCCCTTGTTTGAATTTCATTTCTTTCCCATCAGTGTACTTGATTTCAAGGTGGTCATCCACAATTGCAGCATAGCATATCTTTTGAGCTCTTAGAAATTGCAGTTGCTCTTCATCAAAGTCTTCATCAAGTGGCTGGAGTTTCAATCCTGGAATGATTGTTAGGGCTCTAGATTTGGATAGCTTCACTCTTCTTGCAACATGTTTAAATTTCATCCTCTTGACATGATTGCTTGGCAGAAATCTTTGACCTTTGTTGGTAGACCATAGTAGTATTCCACTAGCAGATTGCTTTCTGAAACATACACATGGTTTCTTGACTTGAATCTTCTTCTCTTCTTGAGGTGGTAAGACAGTTGCAGAAGCCACAGATGTAGATTTTGCTAGGTCACTACTAACAGTATTCACCCTAGACTTAGAGTCTTGTGTTGTGGTGAGGTTACTGCTAGCAGTGCCTAAGGCTTGCTGTCTCCCACTCTTTCTCTCATATGTTTTACCTTGGTCATCATCATCCTTTTTATCCTTGTCTCCCTTTTTCTTCTTGTCTTCATCACCCTTATCTCTCCTGTGATGTCTTCTCCTCCCATCACCTTTGTCTTCAGAATCATCATCCTTATTTCTCCTAGGTTGAGCCATCTCTGGAATTTCACCAGTTGCAATATAGGTTCTGAGGATGTGCAGTGCCTCAGTTTCTTCAGCATTTCTGGCTCCAACCTTCTTCTGTAATTGATCAATGATAGCAATGATCAGTCTGTGATTTCTAGTGGTGAGATCATGGGGAATGACCAATTGCTTGATATCTTCAATTCTGGTGTCAGACTGATAAATGATTGTCCATGGCTTCTTGATCACTTCTGGTAGCCTTGAAGGTTGACCATTCCTCAAATAATCAAACAGACTTTTGCTGTTCTCATTCCTCTTCTCAATGAGCTCAAGTATGGCATCTATCTCTGAGTGTTTTAGGTCTTGTAGAGTCTGGTATGTTAGATGCCATATCTTTAATTTGGAAACCATCACTATCTCCTTGACCCATAGATTGTTGACTTTCTTGGGGATGACAGTGATGTAGTCAATCTGCTTCTTCACCTCCCTCAGATAAAACTGAGTGTCACCAACCTGTTCCCTTATGGCTTTCAGAAACTCCAAGAAGGCTTTATCATGATAAATATCTGAGTTGGCAACTTCTTGCAGCTTGGCCTCAGTAACAACTTTGACTTCTACAGGCTTGGCACTCTCAGATATAGAGGTTGGAGGTTTGTCAGATGGCATACTCCCTGCAACCACTGTGGTAGTTATGGATTGCTTTTGTCCTCCAGGAGTAGTGATGTGCACAGTTGGTAGAGTGACAACTGGCAAGGTAGATAGAGGCTCATCCACTTTGGATTTTCCTTTGCCAGGCACATTTGCTAGAGACTTTGAAGCCCTTTGTTGACCACCCTCTTTTATTATTATGCCTTTCTCCCCCTTTGTATTTGAGTTCCTTGCCTTCTTCTCCCCCTTAGGCTTGTTGTCAGGCACAGAGGCTGTAGAAATGTCCTTTGGGATTGAAGATTCATCAGGTAGAGGGAGACCCATATGCTTCATCATTGCAGCTAACATGGATTGTTGATGCAGAAGGACATCAGCTGTGGTGGATGCTTGAGTGTCCAACTGATCATTTAGCAGTGCAACCTTTTCTGTAAGATGAGCATTGGACTTGGTAAGAGTAGCTACCTCCTGTTCAAGAGTGTTCACCTTAGTGAATAACTCAATGGCCTTGAAACCAGATAAAGATTGATCCTGCAGCCTCTTCACTTCATATTTAGACAGTTCATGCACAGGGACATCAGTCACTAGCCTATCTCCATAAAGATTCTTGAACATTGTCCTCAGCATGGCATTGGCATCTGTAGTCTGGTCAGATAGATTTTGAAATTGATGCCCCAGACCTGTGACAGTATCCTTTAGCAGAGCTAGCCCATTATCCATCTGGGTGCAGGTAGAGTTGCAGTGTTTGATGTCCTTGAACACACTATCTAGCTGAGGGAATTTAGCATCAAAGGCCCTCTTGACTTCTGCTACTGAAGTGGCTGTCTTGTCACACACCCTGTTGACTTCAGTTTTGACTCCCTTGCCAAGATAGTGTGCAGCCTTGAGGAAACCCTTGTAGGAATCATTTACAGCTTCATACACTTCACCAGGTGACAGGGATTTTGCATTGGAGCCCAGTGAAGTGATGTATTCCTCCCTGAGATACTGAAGTGCTTCATCGAGAGTAATATCATATTTTCCTTGCAACCAGGCATCTATGTTGCCATCTCTCTCAGCATCATCAATGATCTTTGACTTCTGCACTTCCACATCATCCCTATGGCATAACAGAATAGCCTCATAGTCTGGATTAGGCATGTCTGCAGTGAGAAGGTTCTGAGCAATCTTTGTGAACTCAGGAATCTGATCCACAATTAAGCTTTGAAGTGCTTCAACCATCAATTGTTGTGGAACAGACCCTGATCCTGAAGCACTGTCATGTTGCACAGGCTTCAGCCATTTCGACATGAAGTCAGAGCTAGAGCTAGGCAAGCTAGACTCCTCAGTTACAGATGCAACTTCTGTAACCGGATGGATTGACTCTACTACTGGTGTCACCACAGAGGTGGGATGAATTACACCAGCAGTTGACACAGGCACAGAGTCTCTAGTAAAAACTAGTGGAACCTCTGTGTTTGTGATGGTGTCATTAGGAGATGCCTCAGCATGCATTCCCTCACCATCTAAATGTGGGTTCTGAGTGGTGATCAAAGTGTCATGCACTAAGTCACTTGAAATTATTGGCTCATTAAGAGAAAAGAATTCTTGATGATCAATACCTTGCATCTCAGTTGCCTGAGTTGCAGGTTCCAAAGAAATTTCAGAGTTAGATTCTGGAAGAGAAGTGTGTTTAAGAGTAGATTTTGGCAACTCCCCCTGAGAGATAGAGGGAGTTTCAAATGTGATGTGCTCTCCACTCAGTGTTGTGCCAGCCTTATCACTCCCATGTGCTGACTCTATACAAGAAGGTGCATTGGGGAGGATGCTTGATTCTATAGGTGCACCCTGTTGAGAGGATACACCTAGTGAGCTGTGTGCCCCTGATTTTACAACTTCAGCCATTTGTGTGACTGAAGAGGTGGTCTTAATTTTCTTCTTCTTTGTCCTGTGTAAGGGTAACTCAGGTTCCTCACTTCCTAGACCTAATTCAACAGCTAATGCTGCTTCAGACAAGATATTCAATGGTGCAGACATTACTTCCTTTCTCTTCTTTTTACTAACATCACCCTTTTGAGAGGATGATGCAGTTGGCTCACTATGTGGTAGAGTGTTTGGTTGAGAGGGTTGGTTAGCAGGCCCTGGGTTAGCATTTTGTTCTACTTGCTTGGGCTGTGCTAACTTAGATTTTGCATCAAATGTTGGCATGTTGTGGGGATAAGTCCTAAACAGACTCTCCATATGGGGAGTTATGTTCAGTCTTACATCCACATCATTCCTAGTCTCCAAATTACCAAAAATGAGTTTGGTCATGGACTTAGGATAGCCTATTTTATTTTTATCAATCCCAGGCAATTCAATCAATGAAGCATTTTTATAATTAAGTACAAATTGAATAAAGCGAGGGAAGAAAATATCAGTACCTCTCTTGGTTGTGTTCTTACCAAGTCTCCCATATAATTCTTGGAGTATGATTTGGCCAACATCAATCTTCTTCCCATAGGCCAAAGCATATCCAATTTGCTGCACAGGTGCACTGATTTGATCAAAGCTTGATTTCCTGGCAGTGAAGACTTGGAGAAGAGTTGCAAACACATAACTCCACTCCTTTCTCAGATTCTTTCTGTTTAGCTTTCCAAGGTTAATCCCATCTGAGTAGTTTATGAACTCAAAGAATTCCTCCAACTCTGCATTAGTGGCCATTCTATCAAATGACTCTTGTTGTAGGCCTAGTGCTTGGTTCATGTCTGCAGTAGTGATAGTGATTTCCTTATCTTGAACCTTGTAGTAGATGACATATGAAGTAATTGCATTTTCCAGGGCTACAACCTCCACAATAGCAGTACTCCAGAATTGTTCCAGAATATCTAGATATAGAGTTGGGTTGGCAGAGAGTGCATCCTTGATATACGACTCAGCCATCCATTTCACAAAGCACTTGAAATTGGCATTGGGTCCTTCAACATCACTAGTGAGAGTGATGAAGTTGGTGTTAAACTTTACTGTTGCCATTTGTGTAGAAGAGAGGAAAGAAATTGAAGGTTGAAGAAGAAATTTGGCTTTTCGTAGCTAGGGTTTCAGGGGTTTAGAGAGTGTAGATGCTTGAGAAATTGAATGAAATAAATCGAATAGATGCGAAATTGTATAAGTATGAAGTACTTGAATTGTCGATTAGCAGAGAGTTTTGTATCGACAAGTCAGGCATTCGAGAAGTAGGAAACAACTATTCGAGAAGTCAAGAATGGCTTAATCGATAACTCAAGCAGGTAGAAACTCACAGCTGGCAGTTATCTAACTCAGAAATAATTCTAAATTAAATAATATGTGTTTTTATGAGTGAATTAAACTTTTAGACAAAAGTCCAAAATCGGTTAAAATTCAGCGAGAATTCAGCCTTTTCAAATGATTCGAGAACTCAGATATAGTGTTCGAGAACTCAGTCATTCGAGAACTCAGTTACTATATTCGAGAAGTCAAGAATTCCTCTATTCGATATCTCAGAAAGACTCTATTCGAGAACTCAAGAGTACTCTAATGAGACTTATTAGAGATGTCGAATAGTGAATCATTCGAGAAGTCTGACTTATCGAACTATACCCATCACTCATAAAAATTTGATTTTCACTATCTTTTAAAAATTTACCAGACATATTCATTGAAAAATATCCTAGCAAATTAAATAGTGATTTTCTCAAAATTTCATAGAAATTTTAAGTTAATAAAAATATGATTTTCAACATATACAACAGATTTGAAATATTTATAAATCATATTTCAGCCAACACTTACTCCAAAAATATTGAGAATTTAGATAAAGTAAGTGTTTACTGCTGCAACAATCTAGATGGTGTATTCACTTAGCCAGAATCTGAAGAATTCAGCATTCCAATCTCACTTACCAACCTTGTGAAGGTGGCTTCATCTAATGGCTTAGTGAATATATCAGCTAGTTGTTTATCTGTAGAGACATAATGCAACTCAATTGTTCCATTAGTTGCATGTTCTCTTATGAAATGATATCTGATGTCAATGTGCTTTGTTCTAGAATGATTGACAGGATTGGCAACTATAGAGATTGCACTTGTGTTGTCACACATGATTGGAATTCTTTCCAACACAAGTCCATAATCTCTAAGTTGATTTCTAATCCAAAGCACTTGAGCACAGCAACTTCCAGCAGCTATGTATTCAGCCTCAGCTGTAGAAGTTGACACATATTGTTGCTTCTTGCTATACCAAGAAACTAACCTTTGTCCAAGAAACTGGCAGCTTCCTGAGGTGCTTTTCCTATCCACTCTGCATCCAGCATAATCAGCATCAGAATAACCAACCAGATTGAACCCTGTGTCCTTAGGATACCATAATCCCAAGTTAGGAGTGCCCTTCAGATATCTAAAGATCCTTTTTATTGCAATCAAATATGATTCCTTTGGATTTGATTGAAACCTTGCACACAAGCATGTAGCAAACATGATGTCTGGCCTACTTGCAGTGAGGTAGAGTAGAGAACCAACCATGCCTCTGTAGACTGAGATATTTACTCTCTTGCCTTTAGCATCTTCATCCAATTTAGTGGCAGTGGCCATGGGTGTCTTGGCAGGTGAACAATCTTCCAAGTCAAACTTCTTCAATAAATCCTTGATGTACTTGGTTTGACTGATAAAGATACCATCCTTCCTTTGACTGACTTGCAACCCTAGAAAGAATGTCAACTCTCCCATCATACTCATCTCATATCTGCTCTGCATGAGTTTAGAGAATTTCTCACACAGTTTCTCATTTGTAGAACCAAAAATGATATCATCCACATAGATTTGAACTAGGATCATATCATCACCATGCTTCTTGTAAAACAGTGTCTTGTCCAATGTGCCTCTAGTGAATTGATTTTCAAGAAGGAATTGTGATAAAGTATCATACCATGCTCTTGGAGCTTGCTTAAGTCCATACAATGCCTTAAGCAATCTGTGGACAAATTCTGGGAAATGTGGATCCTCAAAGCCAGGTGGTTGTTGCACATAAACCTCTTCTTCCAACTATCCATTTAGAAATGCACTCTTGACATCCATTTGATAAACTTTAAAGTTTGAATGAGCAGCAAATGCCAAGAATATTCTAATGGCTTCCAATCTAGCAACAGGGGCAAATGTCTCATCATAATCAATGCCTTCCTGTTGAGAGTATCCTTTTGCAACCAGCCTTGCTTTGTTTCTTATTATTACACCATCTTCATCCATCTTATTCTTCAGAACCCATTTTGTTCCAACACTGGTTCTATTCTTTGGTGCAGGCACAAGTTCCCATACTTTGTTCCTTTCAAATTGATTCAGCTCCTCTTGCATGGCAATAATCCAATCTGGATCCAACAATGCATCATCAAGTTTCTTAGGCTCAACTTGTGATAGAAAACATCCATAGAGGCACTCATTTTGAGTTGCTCTCCTAGTCCTTACTCCTGCATTAGGATCTCCAATGATTTGCTCTGCAGTGTGTGATCTATCCCATTTCCTCAAGTATTCAGCCTGATTTCTCATTCTTGATGTTGCTTCATCATCCACATCATGGTCATCCTCATTTACTCACAGGTGTGTCTTGGATGCTTGTTTCTCCACTATTGATTGGCACAAATTCTTCTCTTGTATCATTATTCACTTGAGAATGTTGAACTTGAGTTTCAACTCCAGTTTCAGTCTCTTCATCAGAATCATCTAGATTATCAAACTTCAATGGATCTCTGTCTTCATCATTGGCTTCTTCTAGTCCAGGTAGTTTGCTGTCATCAAATGTTACATCTGTGCTTTCCATAACTTTCTTTTGACTGATGACATAAACCTTGTATGCAATTCTTTCCATAGAATAGCCAAGAAAAATTCCTTCAAATGCTTTTGCATCAAACTTTCCAACATATTCAGAATTATCCTTGAGTACAAAGCATTTGATTCCAAAAGTATGAACATACTTTAGTGTAGGCTTCTTTCCAGTCATCAAGTTGTAAGGTGTCTTTCCAGTGTTTTTGTTGATGAGGGTCCTGTTCTGAATATAGCATGCAGTGCTCACAGCCTCAGCCCAAAAACATGTAGGCATTTTTGCATCAAGTAACATTGTTCTAGCAGCCTCAATTAGAGTTCTATTCTTTCTCTCAACAACTCCATTTTGTTGTGGAGTCCTTGGAGCTGAGAATTGCTGAGAAATTCCATTCTCTTTGCAGAATGCTTCAAGTGTGGCATTTCTGAACTCTGTTCCATTATCACTCCTCAGTGCAATCACACTTGCATCGTTTGCCTTTGCTTCCTTGTCAACTTTCTTTATATGCTCAATAATTACTTGTGGAGCCTCATCTTTTGATGCCAGAAATTCCACCCATGTATACCTTGAAAAATCATCAACCATTACCAGGGCATACTTCTTTCTTCCAAGTGACATTATGTTGACAGGCCCAAACAAATCCATATGGATGAGTTGTAGTGGCTTGGTTACAGATGTCACTGTCTTTGACTTGTGGCTTGATCTCTTCATTTTTCCTTTTTGACAAGCCTCACACACTCCTTCTTGGCAGAATTCAAGTGTGGGCATGCCTCTCACTAACTCTCTTTTGACTAGAGAATTAATGGCCTTGAAGTTCAGGTGTGATAGTTTCTTGTGCCACAGCCAACAATCTTCATTTGATGCTTTTGAGTAAAAGCAACAAATTTTGTCCTTGTTTACAGAGTCCATATTGGCTACAAACAGGCTTCCCTTCCTTACTCCAGATAGAGCAAAATCACCAGTCTTCTTGTGGGTGATCAAACATTCATCTTTGTCAAAATTCACTTTGAATCCTCTATCAGTAAACTGACCAACACTTAACAGATTATGCTTGAGCCCCTTGACTAGTGCTACATCTTCAATGATGACATTTCCAACTTTCAGCTTGCCATATCCCAATGTGTTACCCATGCTGTCATCTCCAAAAGCAACCATTGGGCCAGCCTTTTCCTCATACTGTGATAGCATGGCCATATCACCAGTCATATGATTTGAGCATCCACTGTCCAAAATCCACATGACCTTCTTTTCACTTTCTTTGCCCTGCAAACACAAAGGTATTACTTTTCCTTTGGTACCCAAACAAGTTTGGGTCCATGTGACTTAGAGACAGTTTTATCATAAACAACATGCTTGTCAACTTTCTTAGTGTTAGTCTTCTTGTCACTGTTGGAAGTCTTAGAACTTGAGGTTTCAGACTTAGGTGACAAAGGTACCTTCCTAGCTTTAGGAGGACTTGAAGACTTTGACCTTGTGTAGTGTGTGTGGGAATTGTGACTGATACAACCATCAATGAACTGCCTTCTTAAATTAAAACAACTAGTCATAACATTCATATTGCATGGCATACAGTCAAATTTATCACAGAAAGGTGCATCTCTATGACTTAGAGGCACAGAACAATCATAGAAAGGTTTAGACACACTACCAACAGGTTTCTTGCATGCATGAGTTAGATGATTGGTACTGAAACAGTTCTGACAAGTTTTCCTAGGGGCATTAGGCATATAAGCATAGTTGTTATCCTTGTTAATCCCTAACTTGCCATTTCTGTTCTGTTTCTTTTTAGTCACTTCCTTTTCTGATTCACTCTTCCCAGCTGAGACAAACTTAACAAACTTCTTAGGTCTTGGCCTATCAACTACTGGCTTCTTGGTCTTTGACTTGACACTCTCACCCTTAGAGGATGCTTGCTGTTCACTAGATTGTGCCTCATCCTCATCATTCAACATTTGCTTGATGAGTAAGGCATCCTCATCAATTTCAAATGTTGATTCCTTAAAAATTGGATTTTTAGTTTTTCTCAAAATGTGAGGCACTTTCTCATGAACAGCTGTGTCCTCTTCAATGACAGCATAGCCTTTCCTTTGTTTGAGAGAGTCATAGTCAAGTCCAATAGCTGCTTTGGGTTTAGCTTCAATTTTCTCACAGTAGGATTGCACTAAACCAGATGATTTCTTGAAAGTTTTAAGTTTGAATTCATTCTCAGCTAATTCATCCCTAAGAGCCTTCTCTACTTGACTAGCACATAGAACCTTGTTCTTCAAATATTCAACTTCTTTCTTAAGGTTTTCTACTTGCATAGTAGTTAGCTCAAGTTCCTCATTCTTTTTGGTTAATATTTCATTTCTAGTAGACAGTTTAGCAATCTCCTCATTAGCAGCAGTCATACTAGTATGAATATTAAACATTTCAACAGATAATTGTTCAATCATGCATTTGTATTCAGAAACAGACATGTCTATAGTAGTGAGAGATGGTACCTGAGAATCAGATGAAGATGAGTCATCCTTGGAGTTGGCCATCAAGGCATAGTTGCAGAATTCTTGTTCCTCTTCATCACTCTCAGAATCATCCCAACACTTCCCTTCAGCTATGTAGGCCTTACCATGTGTCTGCTTTTTCAGAAGGGCCTCATACTTAGCTTCTAGCTCAAGATAATCTCTATCCTTCTTTTTAGGCTTCTTGCATTCACTGGCAAAATGCCCTAGGTCATTGCATCTATAACACCTTACAGATGACCTATCCACATAACCGGTTTTGAACTTATTTCTGTTTGGCTTCACAGGCGCCTTGTTCTTGTTGGCTGAATGGTTTTGAGTTTTGGGTTTGAAGGGTTGATTTCTTTTAAATCTGATGTTTGGAAATTTTCTGGCCATGAAGGCATATGAGGTATTTTCCATCCCATCAAGTTCTTCCAGAGTGTAAAACTCTTCTTCTTCTTCCTCCTTTTCCTCAACAGGTTCACTCACCCCAGCTTCAGTTTCTTCATCATCTGCCACCTCCTCTATCCTTAGTTGGCTTGTAGATGCTTCTAGGTCCAGGATGGATTTGTTGACAATCAAGGCACATGATGTGTTTATCATCCTACCTTGGTTGGCTTGGATAGCCCTTTTCTGAAGCAACTCAAGTTCATGAGTCTTTAGGACTCCATAGAGCACATCATAGGTGACTTTGTTCAAATCTCTCTCTCTTAGAGAAATGACTCTTTGCTCCAGATGATTTGGTGAAGACAACAGAAATTTCATATTTAACTCCTTGGTGCTGTAAACCTTTCCATTCATCTGCAACTCAGTAACTAGCTTGTGAAACCTTTCAAACATTTCAGTGATGCTTTCCTTGGGCTGTGCCATGAAAGCTTCATACTGTGTGACCAGTATCTGTTTCCTGTTTTCCTTAACCTCATCAGTCCCTTCACACAACACCTCAATGTGATCCCACATCTCTTTAGCAGACGTGCATGATGCAATGTTTGCAAACATTGACATGTCCATGGAATCAATGATAAGCAACATGAGGTGGCTGTCAAGAGCAACCTTCTCCCTTTCTGACTCTGTCCACTTTGATGGATCCTTGGCCTCATAAGTTCTTGGGATAGTTATGGTTCCAACAGTCTTCTCTGGTATCTCTTGTTGTGGAACAAAAGGACCATTCTTGAGAATCTCAGGATACAAGGGATGAGAGGCTTTAATGAACAACATCATCTTTATCTTCCAGAGGTTAAAGTTTTCTTTATCAAACTTAGGGACCTTCACCGTTCCTGTAGTCTTTGGTGTATTCGAACTCATGATCGTTTCTCTGTTTTTGAATAAACAGCCCGCTCTGATACCACTTGTTGAGTATTGAATACGATAAAAGAATACAGAGGGGGGGGGGTGAATGGATTCTTGAACTTTTCTTTGATTGAGTTTATGTAGCAGATAAGTGCCTGTGTGTGTAGAAGTGAAGGTGCGGATAAATAAACAACACAAGACACAATATCACTTTAATCTAATGTATTATTAGATAAAGGTTGCTACAATCTGTGAATACAAATGGTAGTATTCTCAGCTTCGTTTTTCTCAGAGAGATATGGCTTACAGTGTATGAAAAACTTGACTCACAAAAAAATGTTACTAAGTTATGAAGTGAGGCTGTGTCCTTATAGACCATGGATACAGCCTACTTACTGCAAATAAGGTAGCTAAACAAATTATTTTCTAGTCTGTCTATCCTTTTTGAGTAAGTGTCCAAACGGTTAAAGATTTGACTTTGCAAAGCCTGTTTAGATCCACTTCTTTAGCTCCTTGTCTCTTCTATATCTCTCCAAGCTTCCTTGTAGGCTTTCCAGAGCACGTTACAGATTGTGGTCCATAAAGTGCATTGGCTTGTTGCAGGTTTCTGACTTGTACAATTTCTTCAGTATTTTGTCTCCAAGAATGTATTCGAGAAGTGACTAAGTAAGTGATTCGAGAACTAGAATTGACTTGATCGATAACTCTGAGTTCTCGAATACTGTTATAATGACATATCGAACCACTTCTCGAATAGCTCTTTTCCATCAGGATTCCTTGAGTTATCGAATAGAACATTTGACTTATCGAATCCTCGAGTTGTCAAATAGCTTTCTGAGTCCTTGAGATATCGAATGGAACTTTGACTTGTTGACTCTTTGAGAACTCGAATACCATCTTGACTTGTTGACTTCTTGAGTTCTCGAATAGAGTAGTAGACATATCGAATCCCTGAGATATCGAATGAGATATCGAACAGTGTATTCAGAGATATCGAATAGTGTCTTGAGATATCGAATCCCTGACTTCTCGAATGCTGGACTTCTCGAATAGACAAATATACTTCTCGAATTGGTACTTAGGCAAATTCTTCATTTCTTCAAATCCCAACTGTGATTATTTGACAGTCTTTAACTCTTTGCTTGAGGCATGAACCTTGGAACTTCTTTCAAGCATTATTCTAGACTCTATTTGTACAATTACACAACTAGGATTTGATGCCTACTACAAGTACAATACAAACAGAAACTCTACAACTAGAGGTTCCCTCAGTTAAGAGGTCATGTAAGTAATGCAAAGCATTACAAACAATTAGGCTTGTTATTAGATGTGTACAGGCATGCCTCTGTAACTAACAAGTCTATTGACGAGGTGCTGGTAAGTATAATGGGGTAAATGTTGAGAAGGTTCTTGTTAAGAGGAAAAAGAAGCTTAGGGACGTTGGCAAAGAATTCCTGCCCTTTCTTCAGTAGTTTGTCGACTTCGCCTTGAACTGAAGAAGTGAGAGCAGCTATGGATGCTGGGTCTACCAAGTTTGAGGGGATCTCAACGGATTGGCTCTGCGAGGCGGAGGGTCGCCGTGTTCTCCATGTTGTTAGAGGGGTTTCTCTGGTAAATTCCTCCTGCGACCATTGTGGGTCCATGTATAGTTTGAAAGAGTTGTCGCTTGCGCTTGCCGCCTTGGCGATATTCGTAGCAGCTTGCTCGATAATAGAAATGTGTGGAAGAGGTGAAGGAGTTCTTGAGCTATCGTTAGACATCTGAAAAGATTGTGAGGTATTAGTGTGTGCACTTACAGAATATCAAAGGAGATAAAAGAAAAAAAGATTCAATAGAAGGCTCTAAGTGTTCTCACTCCGCACATGAAGAATAGGGGGGTCGGGTAGCTATTCTAAGTTTGGGATCGGATATCTACTTACTAAAGAGGTCGTGTTCTCTAGTCTAACGAGGCAAGGCTCGCAGTGTGAAATTGAGTGTGTGGGGTCGCAATTAATTGGGCTCGGGTCGCATGCAATTATCAATATATATTTACAAATTTATAAGCTACACATGCATTTAAATGAAGAACAAGAGAGAGAAACTTACTTTTTTGATGAAGATCTTGGAAGATTTGGGGTCGTTCTTGATGAAAAGCGAGCTGAGTCTTTGTTTGATCCGGGAGCAAATTGGCAGCACTTCGGTATGTTCTTAATAAGGAAAGTGACAAATGATTTAAAATTTGGGGATTATATAGTGGCTAGGAGAGAGAAGGATGCTTAACACGTGTCATCATCTCAGCAGCCATGAACGGATCTCGAGACGCGACAGCTGTTGGCAACTATTCGAATTCATTGGGCCTGCGATGAGAGCCCAAAGGAGTAATTGATAATGGGCCTTGGCCTCGCATTTTAATTTTGCTGGGAAGACTCTGAGTCCACATCGCATTTCTAATGGAAATGTGGACTCGGGGGGTAGTTGTTATGCCCGAATTTGGCATAAGTCCTAAACAGGCCTAATGGGCTAGAATATCGGTACATCTCACATAATGGGCCTAGGAATGAGGAATGGGTCATTAAAATCCGACATCATATGAAGATTTATCACATTATTTTGTACAGCAGGATCGCCAGCGAGCCCTAGAGTGCGGGTCGCAGTTTATGGGGTCTAGCGAGGCCTAGAGGTCCAGTGTGGCCTAGAGCATGCTTAGTACGAAGGCTTATGGGCAGGCCCAGTGAGGTCGCGTAAGTAGTTTATCTCCACAAAAGCGAGGATCGCCTCGCATGGTCAGGCCCAACGAGGTCGCATGCGAGGCCATCTAGTCAGTTTCGCCAATAATGATAATTATAGCATCATGCTAGCCGTGGGTTTCTTGTTAATGGGCCATGGGGCATGAGCAGTATGAATGGGTAGAATATAACCCAAGGAGACGACTAGTGGATTTGGGCCAAGCCGAGCCCGTAGAAACCCTAGCCCGTCTAGATAACTTCTTCTCTAAGAGAACTACGTATGGCTTGATCCCTATAAATAGGGTACGTAGGCATCTTGTAAAGACTTGAGAAACAGTTCACCACTGAATATCAATAGACAAGATCAGCCACAATCATTCACCAATCTCCTCCGTGTTCTTCGTGTTCTTAGCAGAATATCCGTATTTTTCTCCGCAAATCCAGCAACCTCCAAAATATTGTTATACAATATTCTCCCTATAACAATACTAGTTTGACCAAGTGGTACTTTCATAGTTGACCATTAAAATACTATACAAGAATGATTTGTTTTTTCATAATTTTTGGTACACATCACTAAAATCACTATATAACATCATCCGTACGGTTGGATCGTTAATTTTTTTTTTAAAAAATAGATCATGTTCAATCGATACGACACTAGTTAGAGGGAGTAGTACTTTTGGCGGATTTATATTATAAACACTTACAAGAATGATTTATTTTTCTAATTTTTGGTACACATCACTAAAATCATTATATAACATCATTCGTACGTTTGGATCGTTCAAAAAAAATTTAAAAAAATATTATTCGAACATTATACTAGTTTGACCAAGTGGTACTTTCATAGTTGACCATTAAAATACCATACAAGAATGATTTGTTTTTTTTCTAATTTTTGGTACACATCACTAAAATCACCATATAACATCATCCGTACGGTTGGATCGTTGAATTTGTTTTAAAAAAATAGATAATGTTCAATCGATACGACACTAGTTAGAGGGAGTAGTACTTTTGGCGGATTTATATTATAAACACTTACAAGAATGATTTATTTTTCTAATTTTTGGTACACATTACTAAAATCATTATATAACATCATTCGTACGTTTGGATCGTCCAAAAAAAATTTAAAAAAATATTATTCGAACATTATACTAGTTTGACCAAGTGGTACTTTCATAGTTGACCATTAAAATACCATACAGGAATGATTTGTTTTTTTCTAATTTTTGGTACACATCACTAAAATCACTATATAACATCATCCATACGGTTGGATCGTTGATTTTTTTTTTAAAAAAAAAATAGATCATGTTCAATCGATACGACACTAGTTAGAGGGAGTAGTACTTTTGGCGGATTTATATTATAAACACTTACAAGAATGATTTATTTTTCTAATTTTGGTACACATCACTAAATCATTATATAACATCATTCGTACATTTGGATTGTCCAAAAAAAAATTAAAAAAATATTATTCGAACATTATACTAGTTTGCAACACTTTTATTACGTTTTTGTTAAAATCTCGTACAACCCGACCTCTTTATTTTTCGATTATTTTTCCCAACACTAGAATGAGTATTTATTAATTTTATTAACAAAAATTAGAAAATATCAAATTATTCTTGTATGATATTTTAGTAGTCAACTATCAAACTCCGTATTAATTTTTTTCCGACGACCCAACCGCTACGGTTGATAATATACATTGAATATAATGATGTGTAAAAAAAATTAAATATTTAAAATTATTTTTGTATGAATTTATAATATAAATCCATCAAAATTTAAATTTATAAAAAAGAAATTATTTAAAAGTGAAAATCATTTTCAATGGCCCTCTTTTTGTTTCCCACATTATTCCAAACTCAAATTTTCATTTCCCCCTTCACACCCCTTTTACAGGCGCTCAAAACATATCAAATTTCCTCCCTTCTCAAAACCCTTCTCAAAATTTCCCCCCTTATCAAAACTCTTCTCAAAATTTCCCCCCATTCTATCTTCAGTAGTAATATATTTCCCTTCTCATACTCCCTCACATCAACATCATGTTGAAACACTCTCTAACATTCTTGGACTTAGATTTAGAGATTTAGATTTAGGGATTGGGTACTTGAGGGTTTAATTTTGATTTGGGTTCAAGCTTCGATTGGATTCAAGGATTTGGGTTCAAGCTTTGTTTGGGCCCAGAGATTTCAGTTTAAGCTTCAATTTGATTTCAGTCGCTACTTGAAGGTTCTTTGATTTTTAAGGGCATTCAAAGTTATACAGGTGTTTTTCTGTTTATCTTGAAACTGAAGAACTTGTGTTTATAACTTTTTATCTATGACTTTTTTTTGTGTCATAGAGAAACAAACATATTGAGTTGCTTTGGATTATTAAGTATATTGTTCAGTCAATATTCAGTACTATATTTCTTATTACCATATCATAATAACTAGTCCAGACTTAATGATATTGTTTCATAATTCTCAATTTGAGACAGAGGATAAGCATGGATGAGATTAAAAACCATGACTGGTTTCTGAAAAACCTCCCTACAGACCTAATTGATGAAAACAAATTGAACCAGCATAATGAGCCTGATCAGACACTACAAGAAATCTGGTTTAAAATAGAGCAGGTGAAGAACAAAAGGTATTACTTCTAATATTCTTTTCTAGTATACTCCCCCAGTCCCGTTCAAATCTTTATCTTTCAAAATGGGATTTTTGGCATGCATTTTAAGGTGAATTTTAAAAGTAGTTCCATAACTTATTTTTAAAATTTTCTTTTTTTTTTGTATAAAAATATATAAAAATATAATGTATATATTTTTATACAAAAAAAGAAAATTTTAAAAATAAGTTAAGAAACTATCCTTAAAATACACCTTAAAATGCGTTCCAGAAAGTGTAAAAAGAAAGGTAAAGAATTGGTTGGGACGGAGGGAGTATTTTTCTTTGTGGTGACTATATATTCATATGTTGGTTAGCATTTGAAAGTTAGATGATTGAGTTTTTGGCTAAAGCTGCTAAACAAACTAGTATTTAACATGAGATGGTTGAATATGGTATGTGTATGTGTTTGATACACAAATGTATTTGTTTGAAAACCATTTATGTCAAGTGTGTTTTGCCCTTTGCGTTACTACATTGCTGCTAGTGACTGGTGCTCTATTTTTGCAGCTTAGAGTTGATGATGTTCTTACGCGTTTAAGAGACACACGTATGCATTGCATTTTGGTGAGAGTACAAAACCAGTTGATATCATGTCAAGTAGTCCGTGTACTTTAATCTTCCGAAGTAGAGGAAGAAAAGGCTGTAGAGAGGCAATTGAAAGCGGTTTTTCTGGAAAAAATATTGAGGCTGGTAATAGTCTAAATGTTGAATAGTTGTTGGTTAGTTGACATTGAATATTAAGGCCTTGTTTGTTTGTAGATAGAAAACTTGTCTAATCTACTTGTAGACAATACCCAAGCTGCACAAATGCATCATGTGCTTCTAAGAGCAAGTCCAATGGTTGTGTTAAAATAGGTGGAGCTATTGCTATAATTTAGCACCAAAAAGTGATTTTTGATGGTAAAATAACACCATGTCTCCAATGGTTTGTGCTAAATCTTGTTCTAAATTTAAATAACTCTTCAAGTACCCCACTATTTTAAAAATAGGTAGAAAATTGATGTACCTAATCTACCATTTCCCTCCATTTTTTCACTTTTTGATGATGTGGCAAATATAGCTCCATCTATATTTGTGCTAAATATAGCACAAACTATAGCATTGTGCTATTTTAGCACAAAATTTAGCACACCATTGGAGTTGTATTTTTTACTTTTTGTGCTATAATATAGCTATAGTACAAGATATAGCACACCATTGGACATGCTCTAACTAAAACAATATATACTGTTATGAACCAAACCATTGTCAAAATAAAGCTCATACCATGGAATGATTAAGAAAACATTGAGAACCAGTTATTCAGACAACATTTTGCATAAAATGACCATTGTCTAACTACTTAAAATGCAATAGGCAAAATATGGGTGGGTTGAATGCAATAAACTCAGACAACATATACTAAATAACATAATGTTGTCTAGACACCGTAAAGACAACATTTTGTCCACTGGAAAATCGTTGTAACACGAAATTAAAACAAGTTATTTTTAATTGAAAAACGTAGTCTTAATCAGCTTACAACAACAGAATGTTACTCCCTCCATCCCAGCCAATAGTTAACATTGGGGGACGGGGGTTCGGCACGCATTTTAAGGTGGATTTTAAGGATAGTTCCATAACTTATTTTTGAAATTTTCTTTTTTTGTATAAAAATAGAACAATTCTATTTTTATACAAAAAAGAAAATTTTAAAAATAAGTTATGGAACTATACTTTATAAGAGCCTTAAAATGCGTGTCACACAAGTGAAAAATTTATGTTAAGAAATGGATGGGACGGAGGGCGTAGTAAAAAAGGATAGTTGTATATAAGGCTTTACAACGCTTTCTAAATGCACCGTTGTTCTTTCTGGTTGTTATACAACAGCTTCTTAAACACTGATTGTTGTCGTAGACGAATCACACAACAATTCTGCACCGTTGTCTGATACACGTAACAGACGGTGCCTCGATAGACAACAGGAAAACAGGGGCTTAGACAACGGGCAAAGACCGTTGTATTGTTCAGTTTCTGTTGTAGTGTTGGTATTAGTATGTTAGTCGTTAGTTGTTGTTTTGTGCTCCTGAGAATGATTTGGTTGGTGGTTTTGGGAATCAGGAGTTCCTGCGTCAATGGCACTTTCGGCAAGTCTATAGCTGGTTTCCGGCAAGTAGATAGCTGTGGTACGTCTGGAATTGTAGCAAAAATCGCATGTGCTCACCGTTCAAAAAAAATAGTTCATAAATTGAGGATTTTGTCTTCTGAACATTGCACTATCCACGGAATTATTGTGAAGGTCAATTGTGAAGTTACTATTTTTAGGAATGATGTAGGCTGGATTGTTCGGGCTGCCTTCAAAGTCTTTTTTATTTTCAAGAATCTTTGTATTCAGATTCTATGTGTTAAACGATCTGGAAACAATGCGACTATTTATTTAGTCTGTTTATTTGTTTTTCAACCAGGTTGTATGGTCAGATTGAGAATTGTCCCGACTGAACCTCTTTTATGTTATTAATCGAATACACTTTTCTTTTTGGCAAAAAAAAACATAAATTTTGTGAAGTGTGAAAATAAAATATATAAGGAAAATGCTAAATGTCCCAAATTGGTTTTCAAAACAGATTCTAAATATCACGTGTCATGAATTGATTGGCTATTATGCAAAAATAATTGTGGATCCCTTGCATTCACATGAATTTCCACCAATTAAAACATCACAAAATGCCAAATAATTAATACCATAGTATTTGGTAACAAATTTTGATACCCAATTTGATACCTCTATTAATACTCAATGTATAATCCACTAATTAACCCGAATAAAACTGACTTTCAACAAATATGGTTCAATCGTTTGAATTTAATGAAATAATAATAAAATAGTGGTGTGCATGGAAACAGAAATGTAATCAAATACACAATCTGCGTAGAAAAAAAACGATAAACTGAGACCTTTGACCAAGTGGTTGGTGCTCCTCTCTCCTTTACACAGGAGGTGGAGTGAAGGATAAAATGGTGTGGAAGGATGGTGGTACTCCTTTGTGGTAGGGGAGACCACGGATCGGATCGGATCGGATCGGATTTATGGTAAAACCGAAACCGAAACCGAAACCGACGGTTCGGTTTCGGATTCAAAATTGTCGGATCGGATGCAATCGATTTGGTTTCGGTTTTAAACCCGACTACATAGCAGATTTTGATCCTAAATTTATGAAAGCAAAAATCTAGCAAAAATTGAACATCTAACATACCCGGCCTATATTGTTTCTTAGAGACTAACTTGAAGTCTTCAAGTCAGTTAATAATATAAACATATATATGAGTAATTGAGTTCTCATCATCCCATGAAACATAAATGTAAAAATACAAACTTCTAATGTATTAGTGGACTAGAGAAACATGTACGAACATTGATAACAGTTTAAATCAGTGTCAAATAACCTCTCTTTAAGGCAGAATGTGTAATGTGTTAAAGCAAAGAAGTCATACAATTATAAGTTAGTAACAAATGTGCCCATATAAGTTCTGATATCTAGGTATCTACTATATCATCTTAACTTACAGAGACACAGAGAAAGAACAGAGACTTATCTCAAGTAATTATATTTCAAAAAATATGTTTATATATTAATTATATATATATATATATATAATTTATTCATTTATTTTAATTGGATCGGATTCGGGTTTTTTCAGTTCGGATCCGACAAGAAACCGAAACCGCATAATCGAATTCGGTTTTTAATTTTTCGATTTCGGTTTCGGGTCGGTTTTATACGGATCGATTTTTAACGGTTTTTAATGGATTCGGATTCGGATTCGGATTTTTTCGGATTTTTGCTCAGCCCTACTTTGTGGGCTTGTTCCTTGGACTTGCAGTTCTGACCTGTTGGATTTCATCCAATTATCATTGTACCTTTAAAAAAAAAGGTAAAATAATTTGAATTTAAGATATTATAAGACCTGAAAAAACAAATAATCGATTTGATTGTGCATAATCAAATTTATTTTATATATTTGAATAGATAAAAATATATGTATTATTTAATTAATGGATGAATTTTTATCGAATCAGATTTCTTTTTTAAATAATTAATAACCAATATGATCCTATCTTTTTGTAGTACAATAGGGTGTTTGGGGAACTTATTTTTTAAAATAAGTCAACTTATTTTATGATAAAGTTAAAGATTTCTGACTTTTTTCTGAAAAAGTTAATTTTTTCTGAAAAAGTTAATTTTTTCTTCAACTTATGAAATTTCAAGCATACATTAAATACTTGTATAAAAAATTATCAAAATATGAAATTTTTACCCAAAAATAAATCCATAAAAACTTATTTTAAGTCATAGCCAAACATGCATGCCAAATATAATTTTTTCGTTCAAAAGCGGATATGAAAGCTTTTGCAATTTAGAGTGTTATTAAACTCATAAATTAATTTCAAGTTATTTTTACTTAAAGATGACAAACAAACAAAAAAAAGAGGTGTAACAAAATAAGGACGTACTTTTTTGTTAAACATCAAAATTATATATATAAAAATAAATGAGAATCCACCACAGAGATCTGGGTTCCATAAAGTAAAAAGTTCACGCTTATAAATCAGAAGATGTAAGCACAAGTTCAATCACAACATAACCAAACTAAATTAACAGAAGTAACATGTGGATTATAGCAGATCCCTTTTCTCGTCCTGGATGACCTGATCACGAGCAGTATTCCCTGTCTTGTAACCAACATCATCACAAGCCTTGGCTCCCTTGTCCATGGTAGCTTCGTTTCTTATCTAGTGCCCAACAGACTTATAACATGCTGCATCCCCTTCACCATTTGCATACTTTCAGCCTGATTCATTATTATATCGCAACCTTGCTCCTGTCAGACCATTTTAGCGCCTTTTTATCGCTCATTCTGCAACACAAAGCTAACTTTTTTTTTAGCAACGTGTTGAATATAATGAAACAAGGGAGCAAAGTATGGACAGTCAGCAGCATGAGCCACGTCAGCCAGCCTTCACTCAACCTCATGCCATTTAGCAAAACCAAGTGGATCAAGTTTGTTAGATTCTATTTTTGACAGCTAAACAAATGTGTAACAAACTCTCTGTATAAGAACGAGTAGAATACAGAACTTAGCTCTCTCTCTAGATTTTTAATCTCTCTCGAGCTTTCTTTATGTTTTAGCATCTCTCACAATCTCTCTGTAGAGATGTAACAGTAATGGAGATTGTATCATGGAGCTTATTTAGTAATCAGTGAATTCATTTTGATTCTTCAGTTTATACATTGTGTTTCTCTCTACATCTGTACGATTTATCAGAATTGTAATATGGTATCAGAGCCCCAGCTTCGATTCTGAGATCTTCAACTTCATTTTGATCGGTTCCTGTATATCTTGAGGTATTTTTGTTGATCTTACGATTTTCATTGATCTTCATCAATTCAGTTGTAATCTTGAAATCTTGTTTGTTGTGATTAAATTCGATAGATACGAATTTCTTGTTGAATCTCAGTTTACTATACACAAATTCTTGACATAATTCTTTCTGATCAACTGTTGGTTAAAATCTTCATATATCTTTGTTGAATCTATTCTGGAATCGTTTTATCGATTATCATTTTTTTGTTGATTCTGCTTCAGTTCTTGAGAAATCATTGTTTCTGTTCATTCGATTCTTGTTAAAAATCTTATTTGTTCTTGAAAAATGGCAAATACTCAAACAATTCATGATCCATCACAAGATCCTTCTTCACCATATTATATACATCCTTCTGATAATCCTGGAATGAAACTCGTTTCATTGAAATTTTATGGCACTGGATATGCTGATTGGAAACGATCATTGTTACTTAGCTTGACAGCAAAGAATAAGACTGGATTTGTAGATGGTTCTATAGTGAAACCTTTAGTAACTGATAATGTTCATAAGGCTTGGGATAGATGTAATAGCATGTTGATTTCTTGGTTGTTGGGAGTGTTAGATCAGGACATTGCCAGGAGTGTTTTGTGTTTCACAACAGCTAGAGACATATGGTTGAATTTGGAAGAAAGATTTGGACAGGCTTCTGGAACATCACTTTATGAGATTAAGCAATCTTTGACTGAAATAAGGCAAGGAAGTGATAGTATTTCTGGATTTTACACAAAGATTAAGATGTTGTGGGATCAGTTGGATTCAATAGATGATATACCTGTTTGTACATGTGCAAACTGCACTTGTGACATGATTGCTAAGTTGGTTAAATCTAGAGAAGATGGAAGATTGATTGATTTTCTGATGAAATTGAATGAAGGATATGAGGTGTTAAGAGGAAGTATTCTTGTGATGAATCCACTGCCAAGTATTTCACATAATGCAAGAAGAGAATCACAAGAAATTGTATCAAAGTTCACATGGTGTAGATCAAGCAATAGCATGTGCTGTAAACAGAAGGTTCAATCAAGATAGGTTCAATCCTCAGTTTTCAAGACAACAGAATAGTTTTTCTGAATCAAGAAACAGAATGTTTTGTGAACATTGCAAGATGTCAGGCCATACTATACAGAGATGCTACAAAATTCATGGTTATCCTTCTAATAACTGGAGAAATGATAAAGACAAGAGACAGGCTAATGCAGTTCAATATGGAGATGATCAAGAAAATGAGGTGACAGATCACAATATTGCATTCACAGCTATATCAGCAAATTCTAAAACTTCTTGGAAAAGAGAAAAGTAATGACAGTGATCAAGCTGATTCTCAGGGCAAATCTGCTCATGTAGCAGGTAAATTTTGTTTTACTTCTGCTAAAGGTCATCACTAGATAGTGGATAGTGGAGCTACAGATCACATGTGTTCAGAATTATCCTTATTTACTCAGTATAATGAAGTAAAGGAAATAATAACTACATTACTATACCAAATGGTAAACAGTCTTTGATTACTCATACTGGAACGGTTGAGATAAATGAAGATATTGTTCTTCATAATGTTCTATATGTGCCTAAATTCAAGTTCAATCTTGTATCAATACCAAAAATCTGCAAATATTTGAGTTGTTCTGTGGTTTTTAATGATAATGGTTTCTTTCTTCAGAGCCCTTTAATGAAGCCAATTGTTCTTGGTAACCTAAGAGATGGACTGTACTACTTGGATAGCAAAGATTCACTAAGGGTACAGGTCACATCTACTTCTTCTGTACATAGTGCTTTTTCTTCATCTGTAAATAGTATTGCTAATACAAAATTGTGGCATTTGAGGATGGGACATATGCCTTTAAATATGTTGAAGCATCTGAAAACTTTGGAATGTGGAACCTTGGGTACTTTAGACTGCATTTGTCAAATTTGTCCTCAAGCCAAGCAAACAAGAAATTCTTTTTCTAGTAGTACAACAAAGACTACCCAAGCATTTGATTTGATACATGTAGATACTTGGGGACCATACAAGGTATCTACATATAATGGATATAGGTTTTTTCTCACTGTTGTTGATGATTTTACAAGAATGACTTGGATATTTCTTATGAAACAAAAGTCAGATGTTGCAGATTTATTGGAAGTTTTTGCTAATCATGTACAAACTCAGTTTCATAAGGATATAAAAATGCTCAGAAGTGATAATGCTCCAGATTTATGTGAAGGCAGAATTAAAGAGTTTTACACCAGCAGAGGCATTTTGCATCAAATGACATGTGTTAACTCTCCACAACAGAATGGTATAGTGGAGAGAAAACACAGACATATTCTAGAAACATCAAGATCTCTCTATTTTCAATCAGGTGTACCTATACAATACTGGGGAGAGTGTGTTTTCTCAGCTGTACATTTGATAAACAGGATGCCTTTACAAGCACTGAATTTTTTGAGCCATTATGAAAAATTATATGGTGTACCTCCAGACTTGTCTTACTTGAAAGTGTTTGGCACGCTGTTTATGCTTTGTGAGTACTCTTTCTGCAAATAGAGCTAAATTTGATCCTAAAGCTAGCCAATGTGTTTTTCTTGGATATCCTGCAGGCCAAAAAGGATACAAGGTGCTTGACATGAAAACACACCAAATCTCTATATCTAGAGATTTAGTGTTTCATGAACAACACTTTCCTTTCCATCTTGCCAAAACTACAGCCAAATCACCTCAATCTTTCTTTTTGCCTACATATACTGAAACTAGTTCTTTTTATGATATGAATTTACCAGACATTTTTCAGTATATAGATGTTCTACCCTCCTCACAGTTGACTCATACATCTGAATTTGAAACTCATACCTCTGACTCTGAAACTCATACATCTGAATCTGAGACTGACTCTACTGCTAATGCTAATGTGCCAGCAAATTTGAGAAGAAGCACCAGGAGCATACAAAGGCCATCTACTTATAATGATTATGTTTGTGGGGTCTCTCAGCAATCTAAGATTACTTCACATTGGTGCAATTTGGTTCAGTATTCTCATATGCCAAAGTCATTTCAATCTATGGTTAGTCAGCAAGCTACCTTAATAGAACCAACAACATATGCTCAAGCTTGTAAGAATCCAAAGTGGGTTGAAGCTATGGAAAAAGAATTAAAAGCTTTACATGTTAACAATACCTGGACCTTAGTTGATCTTCCTGCTGGCAAGATACCTATAGGGTATAAATGGGTCTACAAAATCAAATTGAAAGCAGATGGCACTGTGGAAAGATTTAAGGCCAGACTTGTAGTCAAAGGATATAATCAGAAATGGGGAATTGATTTTGAAGAAACATTTTCTCCAGTTGTTAAAATGACTATAGTCAGGTGTCTTATTGCAGTAGCAGCTCACAGAGGTTGGATATTACATCAATTGGTTGTAAATAATGCCTTTTTACATGGTGATTTACTTGAAGATGTTTACATGCTAGTTCCTGAAGGTGTACCAAATCCTTACAATAAAGTTTGTAGACTTCTTAAGTCTTTGTATGGATTAAAACAAGCATCAAGGCAATGGTTTGCCAGACTTGTTAATGAGCTTCTTAAGAAGGGGTTTTTGCAATCAAAGAATGATTATTCTTTGTTTGTCCAACACTTTTCTGGTAAAATCACAGTTGCTGCAGTGTATGTTGATGACATTATTCTCACTGGAGATGATGCTCAAGAAATTCTTGCCCTAAAACAACACTTAGACTACACTTTTAGCATCAAGGATCTAGGCAAATAGAGTTTCTTATTGGGAATTGAAATTGGTTATGTTGCTTCAGGTATTACCTTAACTCAGAAAAAGTTCACTCAAGAGTTATTGCAAGAAGCTGGTCTTACTAATGTCAAAGCTAAATCAACACCACTGCCTCTCAATTTGAAACTTTCAGCAGATGAAGGTGAATTATATTCAGATCCTAGTGCTTATAGATGCTTAGTTGGAAAACTCAATTTTCTTACTCATACTCGATCAGATTTATCCTACACTGTTCAGCACTTAAGTCAGTATTTACAGAATCCTAGAATTCCACATTATGATGCACTGATACATGTACTCAAGTATGTGGCTTCCACATCTGGTCAAGGAATTCTGTTAAAGGGCAATGAATAATTGACTTTACAAGCATTTTCTGATTCTGATTGGGGTGCTTGTGTTGATTCTCGAAGATCTATCTCAGGCTATGTTTTACTACTAGGGAATTCTCCAGTCAGCTGGAAATCTAAGAAACAAAGTGTTGTTTCTAGAAGCTCTTCTGAAGCAGAATATAGATCCATCTCTTCTGCAGCTTCTAAAGTCACTTGGATGGTTAGATTGCTGGAGGAACTAGGAGTTACTAATCTGAAACCTATCACTCTTCACTGGGACAATCAAAGTGCTATTCATATAGCCAAGAATCCAGTTCATCATGAACGGACTAAACACATCGAAATTGATGTTCATTTTACTAGAGACAAAGTTTTGGAAGGTCTACTTCAAATTGCATATGTTCCAACTTCCTCACAGTTAGCTGATGTTTTTACTAAAATTCTTCCTTCTAGTCAGTTCCAGCATCTACTTTCCAAACTAGGAATGACTAGAGGCCATTCCAGTTTGCGGGGGGATGTTGAATATAATGAAACAAGGGAGTAGAGTGTGGACAGTCAGCAGCATGAGCCACGTCAGCCAGCCTTCACTCAACCTCATGCCATTTAGCAAAACCAAGTGGATCAAGTTTGTTAGATTCTATTTTTGACAGCTAAGCAAATGTGTAACAAACTCTCTGTATAAGAACGAGTAGAAAACAGAACTTAGCTCTCTCTCTAGATTTTTAATCTCTCTCGAGCTTTCTTTATGTTTTAGCATCTCTCTCAATCTCTCTGTAGAGATGTAACAGTATAATGGAGATTGTATTATGGAGTTTGTTTAGTAATCAGTGAATTCATTTTGATTCTCCAGTTTATACATTGTGTTTCTCTCTACATCTTTACGATTTATCAAAATTGTAATACAACGCAACCATGGCAGCAGTACTTCAAACGAACATTGGAGAAGCCAACTCCAAATCCTCCCATAACACTATCATTCTTCATAACAATCCTACCTATTTTCCTGACTTGAGTGACCACATCAAATTCCTTATTTTCTAAGTCCTCTGTCTATAGATGCTTAAATTTAAAAAATCACCTAGGAGGAATGTAATTAATTGTCCAGCTAGACAAGTAATCCTGCAAGTTCATATCGACTCTATCTCGTATAAAGATGCAAGGGGAACTCACAATCCCACAGTTCACAAGCATAAAAGCCAAACAGTTTATTAAAGTCAAAAAAACAAACCATCACCCTTACAACCATTATTCTGATGCACAAAATGCATAATATTTCTCAAAGCAGACAACTGATTAAGCATGTAACAAATATATAAAGTGTAGGCATATACTCTTCCATGACCAGTACGTTGACATACAAGCACTAACGGACTCATAAGAAACAGACACATTAGACTGATTCATATATCACAGCAGGCAAAGGAACCATGACAACTCTAGCATCATTGACTAGCTCATAACTGAAAACAACTCTAAAAGTTTCATTAGGCAAAATCACGGGCTGTTCGAACATTAATCCCAAGAGACGAAAGGGAAGACGACTGATATTAATCCAAACCATAACTTTATCATACTTAGTAGCCTCTGTAATCTCTGAAAACATTCCTGCCAAGTCTTTAGTAATAAAGAATTCACAGTGCTAATTAAGTTTAACAGGACTCCACTGTAAAGTGATACAAGATTTATCCTTAGACCTAAGCACTAAATAGTCACAATGATGTTCATACACATTCAGCAAACCAATATTCTTGAACATGTTCAAATCCCTCAAATTAATATCCTCCATCTTAAAGTAAATATTAACCCAGTTCAAATCTGGAGAATGTAATATCTCCATATATAATTGGTTTCACAGTTAGTTCAACAAAAAATTCATCTCAACCCTAGCCGCCCGACATAAAAGATCCATAAGCCTATAACATGTCGTCGCATGAACTGAAACAGGACGAATACGAAAAACAAGCGAATAAGGTCAAAAATTCATTATATTTAATATAGGCTAACACATGACCTTTCTACCTATTTACTACGGAGTAATTTTCTAGACTATCTTTATGATTATATTAATATTAAAAAATTTTGAAATTCACATATTGAACCCATAACGTCCATGTATCAATAATATTTTTTTACGTCCATTATACTACAGCACAACGATATTCATTATATCTATTGGACGATCTCCAATGGGATACCAAAAATAGTGTCAAAATGCCATGTATCACAATGACATGACATTTTTATTGTCTCTCCGTTGGAGTAAGAGGAGTGCAAAACCAAATAACCAACTTTTCACATCCTTTCTAATATTGTTGATATTATTAATTGGTATAATTAATGTGCATGAAGAGGATATATAATTTATAATTTTCTTAACCAATTAGACTCCAAAGTAGGAGGAGTGCCAAACAAAATAACCAACTTTTCGCATCTAATATTTTTGATATGAGTAGTGCTACAGACCCCAAATTGGGTACCAAATTTTGACACCAAATGATGTGGCACTAACTAATTGGCAATTTAAAATATTTTAATTGGATGGCCCTGGCGGGCCCATAATAATTATAACCAATAATTACTTGCCATGTCATTTGGGAAAGAAATTTGGGGTACCTATTTGGGGTACCTAGCATTTTCCTTTTGATATTATTAATTGGTATAATTAATGTGCATGAAGAGGTTATTTAATTTATAATTTTCTTAACCAATTAGACTGCAAAACACGTGAAATTTAAAGAAAAAGTGGAAATGACCGTAACATTTTTCTTTCGATTTAAATTTAATTTTCAAAAAATGAGAGAGGCCGACAAGAACATATATACGAAGTATAGCACAAACACAAGAATGGAGGTAGGCTTAATTTTCCAAGTCCTTGGCTAGTCTTTTTCAAAACCTATATTGGAGGCCATAGAATGCACACCATACATATGCACCAGCACTGTACGTTTTGGATCCAACATGTGCAGACGAAGGCCATTCATATATTTACTCAAGGACAAATTGATAAATACATCAACAACCAATATTAATATCCACAACTAATCTGCTTGATGTTCCCATCACCACCGTAAATGCCTTCGAATATGCTTCTAAACAATTTCAAATCGAATTCAGATACGGTAGCTATATGTCGATTATCATTGCGAGAAGATAATCTTTTATAGTACAGGTTATGGCACTGCCATTTTGCTATATAAACCCCAGTACATCTACTTGATTTTTCCACCATTCTTTACACCTCTAGTTATCATACTGTAGTTTTGCACTTACACAAAGACACTCTCGAAATGGGATTAATTGGTAAGTTGATATGTCAGACAAACATTAAGACAGACGGAGATGTGTTTCATGAGATCTTCGGTGCCAGACCACATCATGTACATACCATGACTCCTGAAAATATCCAGGGTTGTGATCTGCATGAAGGAGAATTCGGAAAAGTTGGTTCCATTGTCATTTGGAAATATAGTATCGGTAAGCCCAGTATATACGTACACCTATACTTAAAACTACACCAGAAGAATTAGGAACAAAATATTTCCCTATTGTAACCGATTGAACACACTTTTTGACGAATTTTTGAATTCGAACTTGATCACGAGCTACTATACCTGCTAATGTTTGATTTTTGAGAAATGCATATAAACACATACTCTCTATTTGTTGATTAATTTCTAACATTTTTGCATATGTATCCGATATATTTGTTTAATTATACAGAGGGGAAGCAAATGGTTGCGAAGGAGAGGGTGGAAGCCATAGACGAAGAGGAAAAATCAGTGACTTTTAAGGTGGTTGAAGGAGATCTGCTAAAGTTCTTCAAGATTTTTGTCGTCAGTGTTCATGTTGATACATCGGGGATAGATAATTATGTGACGTGGAGCTTCGACTACGAGAAAGTAGACGAGAATGTTAAGGATCCGACCGAGTACTTGGACTTTGTTCTTCGTATTACTAAGGATATCGAGGCTCATCATCTCCCAAAGTAATTTTTTCCAACTGCAGCTTTGTATATGCCACGTGGGGGTTGACGGATGCCACGTAGGCACATCGTTTTAAATAAAAAGTGCTTAGTTGGCACTCAAAAATTATGTTTGTTGTACTTGTTATCATTTCTATTTGATGCTTTTAAGTTAATTATTTGTATTGCAATTGGTTATACAAATTGCATGTGTGTGCGCAGTGCAATGGCTGTTTCAGTTTTGTATTGTTTGTGTGCTACTGCTATCTAATATTGAAATTTTGTGAATTGTAATAATTATCCTCTGACTAATGCGCATGAAATTGACTTAATGAAATAATAATGGAAAGATAGTATATGTATAACCTTTATTAATAAGCAAAATCCCTTTTTAATAATATCACTTTTTGGTTCCACTATATTTTGGTTTCACCCCTTTTTGGTTTCACTCCTAATCTCCTATCTCTACTATAATTTTATATTATTTTATTAATTAAAACATATAAAACTTATTATAATTATATAATTCTCTTTTTGTAATTATTGGTTCGCACTTGGTTTCACTTCTAAACTCTTTTTTCTACTAAAATTCTATATTGTTTTTTAATTAAAGTTAAAAAATATATTACAATTATGATTCTCTTTTTGCAATTATTGGTTAGCACCATATTTTGGTTTCACCCCTAAACTCGTATTTTTATTAGGACTCTATGTTATTTTTTAATTAAAAAAATAAAAAACCTATTATAACTATAATTCTCTTTTTGCAATTACTTTAATTAGCAAGAGGTACCGCACACAATAAATTTATAAGTGCACTTCATTAAATTAACTCAACATTATAAAAAAATTCAAAGATTTTTTCACATTAGCTTTTTCTCATATTAATAAGCGAAATCATCTTTTAAATTGTATTACAGTACCAAATTTGATTTCACCCCTTTATTCTTATTTCTTTTAGAATTCTATAAAATCTTTAATAAAATACTAAAATTGTATGTTGTAATCCTAGAACAATTGTAGTTATTTCCAACCCTTTATTCCTATTTCTTCTAAGATTCCAAGTTATCATTAATAAAATAGTAAAATTGTTATAATCTTAAAACAATTGTAATTCTTTTATTATAAGCGTATTAAGTTACAAAATAATCTAGGAGTGCCATATATATCGTATTTTCTTGATTTTCTTAAAATAATCTTAAATTAATAATAAATTTTATTAATAAGCAAAAAACCCGTTCTAATGCTATTTCAGTCTCCATATTTTATTTTACCCCAAAATTTTAATCTTCCAGAATTGTTGAAATTTTGCTATATTTCTTTATTATAACCTATTGAATTGTATAAAAAACATAATTTTTTGAGTTGTTATATTTTTTTTGATTTATATTATTAATTTAAATTAATTTTCTCGGCCGTGCTTCGCACGGGTTATCGTCTAGTATATACGGAAAGGGAAACGTAATGAAATACCGATGTGTGTAAATTAAAAGAACCGATTGAATAACTTTGCATGAATTACAAAAATAATAAAAACCTGAAAAAATATTAATTCATATCCACTTTTTAATGGATCGGATTTTGATAAAAGAAATTATATTTAAAAAAATATATAAAAATACGATAAGTTATTTTATTTTATTAAATTAGATTTTGTATCAAATTGAATGAGATAAAATTCATATCCATCTTTTAATGGATCAGATTTTTATCGAATTGAATTTCTATTTTAAAAAATTAAAATATAGCCTATTTGATCGGGTCTTTTTGTAATACTATATAGTTCTTTTCTCTAATAAGCGGATATGAAAGTTTTGCAGTTCGTATAGTGTTATTAAACTCATAAATTAATTTCAAGTTGTATTTACTTGAAATAGAAAAAGGAACTAAGTTGGAATCATATATGTATTCCAGTGGTTTTTATTTTTTGGCCAAGTTTTCTTGCATTTAACAGGTGTAATTTGAACTCGTGTATATGTGAATTAAATTATTTTCACTTGATAATAAAATGTTTTAACCGACATGCCGCATGAGCTAAAATAGGACAGACAACGAAAAACAGGTGGAAAAGATTCGTAGATGAAACAACGGTAAAACCTTTACCTCAATAAATTAATATAGTCGGGACCAAAAAAATTTATTAATTTAGAGAGGCGTTAATTAATCGATAAATTAATAATTATTAATTTATAGAGAAATTTTGACAACAAAGAAAATTAATTTCTAATTATATATATTTAAATAAAATAAATTGTACAATTTATGTTCTACACTTAATTGAATTAATTCAATATACATTGTTTTACAAATTCAATGAGTATTAACCAGATTCAATGTAAAGATTCAAGTATATTTAGATGATATCAAAGACAAAAACAACATTTTTTAAATTTTTTACACGTAAAGAAACACTCAAGACATCAAAAACATTGATTAATAACTTTTTAATGCATTACCGAAAACACTATATTTGAACTTTTGGATGCAACAAGGAGTTTAAGGATGAGTTTCATATAGATTCAAATTTTAATAACCTTATTACATATTTTACAAAGGGGTAATACATATATTTTTATGATTATAAAGGACTTATTAATTTATAATATATTTGAGACCACATATTTATATAGGCTTTTTCAAAAAATTTATTATTTTATTATCTTATCAAAATTGATCAATTTTTGAAATGGTCCAAGTTGGGATCGAAGAAATTATTAGTTTAGAGACATATTACACTACAGGAATTTCGGCTAAATTCGACCGGGTACTTACGGTCGAAATTAGTTAATTTCGATCGAATACGATCGAAATTAGCTAATTTCGACCGCCACCTGATCGGTCGTTTTTAGTGTGGTCGAAATTAACTGAAACGGTCGAAAATAGCTAATTTCGACCGAATAACTTCGACCGGTTAATTTCGACCAGATCCGGTGAATTTCAAGATTTCCAAAATTTTTGTCTGAAAATTCAAATGCGTTTCTAAAATTTGAATTTCCCGCCCAAGCATACTAAATTCGACCAGTTATAGTCAAAATGTAATTTCGACCGCTTTGCGTCGTTCATTATTTTCGACCGTTCAAGGTCGTATATAGATGTATGTACTTCGACTATATTTGGTCGAACATAATGACTAATACAAAATTTTGGTGTGTTTTACTCGGCCGGAAATGGTCGAATACATGTGTAATTTGTTTTTTTTTAAATTAATTTCGACCATTTTAGGTTGTAAATTATTATTTATTTGTCCCTTAAATTTGACCAGTTTCGGTTGTTCATATCATTCCATAAAGATTTAATAGCCAAATTTAGGGGTCCCCTGCAAGCATTCACAAACAATCCCAAAGGAGCATTCACACTCTAAATCAGTTGTTGAGTACACAAACTCTAATAATGCAAAAAATAAGCAGCAAATATAAGTACTAAAATCAGTTACCAAATCCTTAGATTAAAAAGGTACCAACATCAGTTGGTACTAACAGCAGTTGCAACACTTAGATTAAAAACAGTTACCAAATCATTCACAAAAGCCCATCAGGGAGCAGGTTTAACATTACTAAATATATAAAGTCATACTTAGGGATCAGGGAACAGGTTTGACCTAAGACAGAGGAAACATGTAAGCATCCCCGTCTATCTCTTCATCGTCTGGTTCATTATGGTGGTCTCCACCTCCAAGGTCTCCTACAGGGATCAACAATTCCTTCCCTGGCACAGTCTCCTACAGGCACACGCACATATCAGCAACTAATTCAAAAAATTGTATATATAATTGGTAATTATTGATATCACAAAGCAGAGTCGGATCTTTTAGCCACCAGGATTAAGTTTATGAAACTTGGATCAAAACCTGGTTCCTTTCAGACTGATGGGAAGAATGTTAGTTGTGATACTCACAAACTTAAAATTATTATATGTCTTCTCTTTATGCTGTTATGTTTAAGTTTTCTAAGTGTCAACCCTAATTTACTTCTACGTTCTCTAACAATTGTCCTAAGTTCATTTGATTTGAGTAACTCTTTACATCAACTAATTTTACCCCTTAGTACCATTTCAAACCTGGCTAGTGGTTAAACTAGGGGTCCGTAAGGCATGAAAAGCAGCTTCAGGTCATTATGTTTTACATGTAATATTTAAAAAAGAAAGAAAATTACTTCTTCAATGACCTTGTCATTGTTCTTCAAGATTTGACGAAGCAAACCGTCTGCAGCCCGCACATAATGTGATTGCAGAGAATGTTGGCTCGGGTCCAAAAACGCAGCAGCGGCCAACTCACGCAGACATGTATCCAAATCAGATTTCTTCACCTCACGCATAGGGAAGGAACGGACCATCTGCCTCACCTCATCTAAAATCTTCGACATCGTCAGATAAATTTCATCCGGAACATCATGAGAAATTGTCTTTTTCTGTGAGCTGACCCATTGTGCTGCTTCCCGTGCTCCGAGAAGCTCTCCCACCGTGCTTTGGGGGTGAAGGATGATCTTCCCCTTCTTCGGCGGCCTAACCTGCAGTGTCAGGAAATTTAGCCGAATTTCCTGCTGTCTTACATCCCAAAGAATTTATATACATTCATAATTTCATATAGCAAGAAGGGACCAGTGCACATAACAAGGAATGTAAAGTCAAGCCAACTGAACCGAAATTACAATGCACATTTTCTTAACAAACAACACAACTGAACCGAAATATATTATCAAAATTTTCCGATAAAAAGAACTACACGGCATAAAATGCTTAGCATTATGTTACAATTTAAGCTTGCTAATCTCAAAATATAAACCTATACTGCAAAATTATCAAAACAAAAAAATGAATACGAACATTCGAAACCAACAATTAAACAGAGTAATAAGCATAGATATTTTGAGATAACCCTGCAGGATGAAACTTTCCACCTCAAAGAAAACCCTAGTTAGCCATATCGACACTGCTAAAACTTGTGGCTACATGGTCTTAATTACGTACATAAAAAATGATTCATGCGACCAACAACAGGTGAAGCCTAACCTGAACTGCCGCGATGAGGTCCTTCTTTCGGTAAAGTTCTTTTTGAGTACAAGGGGATGGTGGCTGATCAGTAGACTCCTCCTCAAGTGTCAATTCAGACTGCACCTTTCTCATTTTCTCCTGCAATACACAACAAATATCAGATACATATCAGACACTCATTTAAATTTTATACCATACATGCATGAACACTGTTGTACCACCAAATTATATTAACAATTACATTTTAATTATTAAGACCAACTCATGCAATTTATATCCAAATTCATCTATTTATAAATTTAATCAGTTAGGATACAACCAACTAACTTATAACTAACAAAACAAAATATTGGCACTTGCAACATATTTTAAGTAATAAATAACAAGTGTCAAAGGAATTCGGACAATGGTAATTAATAGTTCAAGGAAAATTCGGACTTTCAAAGGTTTATGTGCATAATAATTCTGCACATAAATTAGGCATACTTTATATTAACATAATAATAATATAAAATAATAATGCACACAGAGAGCACCAAACTAACATAAGCTTCAAAACATAAAGTCAAACAGTCAAACATAAATTCAGACTTGAATGACAGTTATTAATCATAAAGTCAAACAGTCTCGTTCAAAACATAAGCTTCGTACATATACATTTATTTAAAAATCTACGAAAAAATCAAATAGCAAAGGTACACAAGAATTTTACCTGTAGCTCTATCACAGATGGTTCACAAGGATCGTACACAATAGCCATGAATTCATCATCAAGGATAGGCATCTCTCCCTTTGCCTCTCTTTCAGCATCTATGTCCTACAAGGAAAATAAACATATTTTCAGTTTTTTAGAACAAAAATGCCGTTTACTTAACAGAAAAAATAATATTTACCGCTCGTCGCTGATCATATGAAATGGCCCCTGTGCGGGGGGTAAATTCCACCATCTTCCGGGCTTTCTGCCCATGTTCTGACTTTATTTCAAACTCCAGTGTTCCCCAATACTTACAAATGGAATTCCATGCGTGTTGGGAGTAGTAGTATGGCTTCAGCTCTTCTAAATCCAATTCGTCTTGGGTGTATCCAGAAGTTAATAGCTCTCTCAAATATTTAACTAATCGGCCCTTCTCCGCATTAAGATATTGCTTGAAATTTTTCTTCAAATGGGCTCTCACAATCCTATCCCCTTATGTATCCCCAACTCCATCGGGATACTTATAGTATTCCTGCCAAACAACAAAGTAAAAAAACCAATTAATAGATACCAAATAAACATTTCATATATATATATATATATATAGAGAAAGAGAGAGCACAAGTAACAACAAAAAGCAATTTAGTCACTGGTTTGAAATTTATATACATTTCATATATAAACAGATGATTGCAGCCATGGTATTTCTAAGGATATAAGCTATGCAAGTCAACATTGATGCATTGTTAAACATGAAAACAGGTCTACAAGATAAACGCGGAAAGCAATTTTGTTAGCTTTCAATTACCCTGAAGTTTTTGATGCAATCATCGTAAAAAACTTCACGCCTCGATCCCTTTCTGTTGATTGTGTGTTCATCCCATCTCATTTGAACAATGTGTTGCAAAGTGTGCTTGGCCTCCGGCTCCTTGATGCTGTCACATTAAGATATAAATTAAATACACATATTACAAAAGAAATCAAAGGAACACAGTACATATGTGACCTAGTTTTTGCAAAAAGTAACATATGAAAGATAAAAGAAATAGGGGACCTAAAATTATGTAAATTACCTTTTTGGTTTAATAAAATGCACTGTTGGTCTCTCATTCTCAGCTGGTTTCTTCGAGTAACAACCTTCACAGGCATCACGCTTTTTCCTCTGATAAGTGATGTTCCCGCTGTATTTCTCTCGCACAACACTTTCGTCATCACACCCTCCACTGTCCATAACCTTCTTGCTGCCCTTTCCCTTATTTTCCCCACCCTTAACCTTACCCTTACCCTTATTAGGACCGGCCCATTGCACCTACAAAAAAAAATACACACATAAATTATATGAGTTAAGGCAGAAGAGTATACATAGAATAATTAACTAAGAATAAACAGAGAATAAAGCACAAATCTCTAATTCGACTTAAACAGAGATGAGAAGAGAAACCTGTTTTATTATCATTTTCCTTGTAAAACAACATAACACTGGACAATTACCTTATCAAATACTGATCAAGTAATCAACTTATCTTAATAACAATAAGATTTGCTTGCTCAAGCTAATTAGAAAATTAATATTAGACCAGATACAATTAGAACAATAGTGGAAAATAGACCAGATGCAATTAGACCAGTTTTACTTAAATTACTTCAATGAATGTTTCACCTGTTCTGTTACATGCTTAGGTTTGAATTCGTGTTCACTCACAACAATTTTACCGTTGTTGCAAAGTTCTATGTCAATTTCCCTGTATTTCCTCAACTTTAAAGTCAAGTCTTTGGTTTTTCTAGCAGGCTTGATTCCATTTGGTGGGAAATGAAGAATTTTTGTTTTTGGGCAACCTACAGTAGACAAGAAGCGTAGGAGGCTATCTATAGAAAGTGAGGAAAGGGGTTAATGGTTATAAGTTGTTTAGACCTATTTATTGACTGTATTTATCTATGGCTTCTGTTTGTTTAAGATCTCATCTAGTGTCCTGTTTTCCCCACATTATTTTCAGTTTTTGCAAACTGGGAATAGTGTATCTGGTCTATTGTTCTCTTTAGGTGTGAGATACAGTAGGAAACTAAATCGAAGAAAATTAGAAAATTAGCAGCTCAAGCTGTCTAAAGGCTAAAACACCCTAATTAGTGGAGTCTGAACAATTACCTGTATCCACTTTCCACATAAATCGAAGAAACTAAACAAATAGAACCTTAATTAAACAAACACTAATTCCACTTCAACAAATAAAACCCTAAATCGACTTAAACCAATACAACCCTAATTAGAGAAATTCGACTTAAACATAGAATAATTAACTAAGAATAAACAGAGAATAAAGCACAAATCCAAGAATAATAACTAAGAATAAACAGAGAATGATTAACTAAGAATAATTCGACTTAAACATAGAAGAGAAGAGAAACCTGTGCAAATTTCGTGAGGTCTATCATTCGATTTTGGGGTTTCCATCGACTTCTGCTGTCCGTTCAGCTGGCCGATTTGCGATTCCATCGACTTAAACAGAGAAGAGAAGAGAATACAGTCGATTTGCGGCGACTAAAACCTAATTTTATCGAGAGAGAGAGAGTGAAAATAAAAGAGGGGAAAATGGGGAAAGTGATGATATATAGTAAGATATACGATTGACTGTAAACAGTCGAATATATCTACATCGACCGAATACAGTCGAAATTAGCCGAGGAGTTAGTGTTGACTTTATTCGGTCGAATTTGTCTAAATCGACCGAATATAGTCTAAATTAGCCGAGGGTTTTTGTTCTGACTTTATTCGGTCGAATTAAACGGACCAAGCTTTTTCTCCTAAAGGTTACTGCAATAAAACCTGGAGCTAAACTAATACAACCATTCATCATTATCAATAAATAAGAAAAAATGATTCATCACTAAACCGATGTGTAAAAATTGGAAACTTTTAAAATTTTGAAATATTACATAAATAAAAAATAATTCTTTGAATACATTCCCAATAAATAAGAAAAACATTATACTAAATCATCATTATCACTTAATTCATCATTTTCTTCTTGGTCATCATCTTCGATTCCCTCCTCCGTAATTTTTTGACTTTCTACTTCCTCATTGTAAACTATTGAATGATAATTTTCGAACATCCTCAAGTCAACAAAAAAATTCGAGGGATCACGAACAATAACTCTTTCAACGTATGATGATGAAGCATTCGACACTTCATTTTGTAAAGCATCGTCGTTGATTTTGGTCTTTTCTTTGGTTGATACAATTTCATCAACTTCTCGACTCTTTGTTGTTAGAACCGTGTACCAAGATGATTTCGCATTTGAAATGTTTGGTGCATAATACACTTGATGAGCTTGGCTAGCCAACACAAACACATCTTCGGCATTTAGCTTTGATTTGACGTCCACGGTAGTCATCCGATGTCTATCAACTTTAACATGTGTCGTGTGATCAAACCAATGGCACTTGAAGACGATAACTTGATGCCCGTTGTGATAGAGGAGTTTTAGAACTTCCTCCACTCTTCCATAATAGTTTCCATAACTTTCTTTGTAAGAAGTCCCTACAATTACAAATGTATTAAATTTGGATGCAAATTATAAATGAAAAAAACATGACTTCAATATTAAAATAAATTAAAATTCTCACCAATGACAACTATGCCGGAATTTGGTGAAGTGAGTTCATTAGCATTTACGCTAATAAATTTGTAACCATTACACTTGCACCCTTTATAAGACTCCACTTTATACATCGGGCCTCTTATTAGGTCTATAAATTTGTTCTTGAGCCTTTCATCATTTTGCACCTAAAAAATATATAAAAAACATGATATAATACATAAATGTGTCAAATAAATTATACAAACAAAAGTGTGATCACATACCCTTCTTTCAAACCAATCTTTAAATTGTTCTTTTTGAACTTGTTCCTTTTCGGCATCGTTGAGATGGGGGTAATGTTGTTGTACCAATTTTTGGAACCCACTACATATTTAAGTTAAACAAAAATAAGTTTAAATTGTAAATTGAATTTGTAAAATCAAAATGGAATAGAAAGATTTTTACCGCAAGTACTTTCCAACTTCCGGCGAATTAATAAGCACATAGTATGTCATAAGCCCATGTTCATCATTACTCAAGATTCTATCTCTATTCCGTAGAATAGGATGTGTTGGATACGTGTAAACTTCCAACAAATCGGTATCATAAATCTTTCGAGGTGCCTCATTTCGACGTAGTATTTCGGGTTTGGAATCGAAATACAACGTGCAAAAGTGAACACATTCCTCCTCAATGTAGCGTTGTGCCATTGAACCTTCGGCTCGAGCTTTGTTACCCACTTTCAATTTCAAGTTATGCAAGTATCTTTCAACAAAATACATCCACCGCCAATTTGCCGGTCCACCCAACTTAGCCTCAGTAGCTAAATGTAGTGGCAAATGCTCCATCGGATCAAAAAGACCAGGAATAAAAACGGTTTCAAGTTTGGAGAATATCCTCACTATATCTTTCTCCATTTTTTCCAAATCCGAGTACTTGAGATTGGAGGAGCATAAATCTTGAAAGAAGTTGCATAACTTAATAATAGGATCAGCTACATGTTTTGGAAGTAAGTCACGACAAACGATAGGCAATAACTATTGCATGAAAACGTGACCGTCATGTGATTTCATCCCCCGAATGCAATTATTCTTCCAATTCACACACCTAGATATGTTTGAGGCAAACCCATCTGGAAGTTTCAATGCTTCAATCCACTTGAACAACTTCTGAATTTGTTCCCTTGAAAGCACGTATGGTGCCTGTGGTTTCGTGTCAACACCTTGAATCCACAACTCACGGTGCACACCTAATTCTTCACAATCCTTTCTTGATTTAGTGTTATCTTTGGACTTATTCGGATCATTAAGGATTGTGTAGAATATGTTGTCAAAGACATTCTTTTCAGTGTGCATAATATCAATGTTGTGACGAAGGCTCAATGTCTCCCAATATGGAAGCTCAAAAAATGGAGAAAAGTGAGTCCAGTTATGTGTCACACCATAATCCTTCGGTTTTCTGTTTGATGACTTTCCCGGTGGGGGAAACTGTATATGCTCACACATAGTCTTTGCAATCAATCCAAAATGTCTAGCACAGACTGATCGTGTCTCAACACTTCCAAACTTTGTACTCCTTCTTAGGGGATCATCTGGTTCCAAAAAATACCGAGCAGTGCCATAGAAAGTAGGTTTACCACCATGTTTGAGTTGTTTAGCTTTCACCTCTCCCATGCAAACTGGACATGCTAACTTACCCTTAGTAGACCATCCACTAAGCATGGCAAGTACAGGAAAGTCACTAACTGTCCACAAAACCATCGCCCTCATCATAAAATTTGTACGTGAGAACCTATCATATGTTTCCACCCCTGTATGCCACAAAGTTTTCAATTCATAAATTAGCGGCCTAAGATAAACATGAAAGTCTTTTGTCGGATCTGTCGGCCCAGGGATAAGAAGGGGCATGAACATATATGGAGCCTTAGTACACATAGATGGGGGAAGGTTGTACACAAAGACCACCACAGGCCATACTGTATACTCTCTAGCGTGTGCATCACGAAAGGGGTCAAATCCATCAGTAGAAAGTCCAAGTCTAACATTCCGAATCTCCTTTGCAAAATTTGGAAATCTACGATCAAATTGCTTCCATTCATCTCCATTTGCTGGGTGACTTAGTTGGCCTTCAACTACAACTCTATCATGGTGCCATCTCATACATTTTGCAGCCTTCTCGGCCATGTATAAACGCTGCAATCTCATGGTGATAGGAAAGTACCGAAATATCTTTCGTGGGATCTTTTTTTTTTTTTCCGGATCTTTTTGAACTTTGTATCGATCCCCTTTGCATATATCACAATGTGTTTTATTCTCATTTTCCTTGTAAAACAACATGCAATCATTCTCACAAGCATCAATCTTTTCATACTCCATATTCAGTCCTTTAATCATCTTTCGCACGGTGTAGTACTTCTCAGGCAATTTATGATCATCAGGCAATACTAATCCAATGAGATGAAGCAACTCATCAAAAGCATTATTGCTGCAATTATGCCTATTCTTCCAATCAAGCAACTCTATTACGTACTCAAATATTGTGAAATTGACATTGCCTGGATAAATTGGTTCAGAAGCAATATTCACGTGTCTATAAAACTCTGCTGCTGTTGCATTTGGTTCTTCTTCAAAATCCTCAAAATCCTGAAAATCATCATCATGTGCATCATACATAACATCATCTCTATAATTAACATTAGCAGAACTCGTTCCAACTTCGACCCTTGGCATATCTTTCTCACCATGACAATCCCATCGAGTGTACCATTGCATGATACCATGTCTATACAAATCGAGTTTCACGGTAGAAGGATTCTTATAACAAGAATTTCCACCATTTTTACACGGGCATCTTATAAGACCATTGTCTTCTTCTTGCATATGTTGTATAGCAAATGTAATAAAATTATCCACACCAATTTTGTATTCTTGTGTTAAATATTTTGCCTCATTATATCGATTACGACCAATCCAACTACGATCGGATGCCATCTATATGTAAACAATATGTAAACAATGACATAAGGCAAATGCAAGCCTAGAAAATAAAAAATTATGTAAAATTATCATAATCACACTAATTGGAACACATAATTTATGTAAACATGAATATATGCAAAATTATCATAATCACACTAATTGGAACACATAATTTATTTAAACATGAATATATGCAAAATTATCATAATGACACTAATTGGAACACATAATTTATTTAAACACGAATACTAATCGGAACATAAATAATAATATTTACATGATTAACAACTTCAAAAATACTTACTTGATAATTTAGGAGTAGCACATGAAGCAAAAATGTTGAATCAAGGGAAGAAATGGTGAAAATGGGGAAGATTGTAACAATACGGTGAATGGAAAGAAAAGAGGCAGGAGGGTTTCTGCTTGAGACCGGCTAAATTCGACGGTAACGGGTCGAATTTAGTAAATATATTTTCGACCGCAACTGGTCACAAGCAAGGTTCAACAGAATACGGTCGCATTTACTAATTTCGACCGATTCGGGTGGAACCTACTAAATTCGACCGATTCCGGTCGACAAAGCTGTTCTCACTTTTGGCTCCAATTTTCCCGCATGCGTAAACTTTCGAAAAAATAAGAGGGAATTTTCCCGGCTACTCCAAATTTTAAAATGCGACCAGATTCGGTCGAATTTAGCTATTTAATTGGCAGGAACTTTTGAGCTGACTTTTGGCGGCTGCTAATTTCGACCGGCTTTAAAAAACGGTCGAAATTATTACTAATTTCGACCGCGTATTTTCGACCGTTTTGACGTTCGACTATATATGGTCGAAATTAGCCGGAACTGCTAAATTCGACCGGATACGGTCGAAGTTAGCCGCAGTCGAAAATATATGGTCGAATTTAGCCCTGCTGTATTGTAGTGTTAATTTATCGAATATTAATTAAACGAGGTTTTAGTGTACAATTAAAAAGATGGTTCAATTTTCTGGCAAAAAAAAAAAAGATGGTTCAAAATGAACACGGCCGAACATACATTACGATAACCAAGAACACAAAAAGAACAAGAATAATGCTAGGGACACCAAAATTAGTTCCCAAAAATTTTCCCAAATAAACGTGGCAAATTCTGATTCGTTGTAATAATTAATGGGCCCATGTATTCAGACCAACAAAACCAATCAAAAAAATTCATACCGTCACATCAATCATGCCATGTCATTTGGTACCTAATTTTGGTGCCTAATTTTGTGCCTCTACTCAAAGAACAACTACCATAAACTGAGGCGATTCAAAATTGGATACAGACATCAGTCATTACCCAGAATGTACTTTCATCTCAAAAACCAAATTCAATAGGTGTTCTTCAGTTTTTTGTGGGTTAAAAACTAAATTATTTTTGTTACGATTTATATAGTTTACTTATATAGGTTCTCTGAAGCCAAAGTTATGTAGATGTGTATATACCGGAGGAGGAGGTTTGGGTGTGTGAGATACATGATGTTGAGGTCAAAAGCCATCTGCCTGCAGCAAATGTGTGGTCGGGTTTTAAAACGGTGGAAAATGATCATGATGCTTCCTACAGTGATATTTATTTCGTTCGTCCCAGGTTATTAACATTATTGTTGAACACGAAATTTAAGAAAAAATTCTAAATATGAAGTGAAAAAATTGAGAAAATGCACACGACATATGTATAGGTATGTCTACACTAGCACTGTACGTTTTGGACCCAGTGGCCATGCATGTATATACTGCAGGACAAATTGATAAATACATCAACCACCAATATTTATATCGACAACCAATCTGCTTGATGCACCCATCACGTACCGTCGTGTAATGCCTTACATTATCATTGTTAAACAATTTAAAATCAAAATAAGATCCGGTAGCTACATTTCGATTATCAAGGCCTGAAGATAATCTTTAATTTATAGTACACGTTGGTGGTTTGCGGTTGCATGCATTAAGTTACAATATTGTTTATAATTTAGCAGGTTATATATGACTTATGGCGCTGCCTTATTGCTATATAAACGCTCGTACATCTACTTGATTTTCCACCATCCTACACACCACTCATATAGTAATATCATATATAGGGCCCGTTTGAGAAATCTTATTTTTCAGAAATAAGTTACTTATCCTGGAAAAAAGTTAGGAAATATGTACTTTTTTCTGAAATAAGTAACTTATTTTTGCAAGATAACGAATATTAAACTCCCGATACACATTTTTCTCTAAAAAAAATATATAAATACGAAATTTTTTCCGAAATAAGTAACTTATAAGTTGACGGGTAGATTTGCCAAACACCCCAATAATCTGGTTGTGCACTTACATATATAAAAAGACACATTCGAAATGGGATTAACTGGTAAGTTGATATGTCAGACAAGCATCAAGACAGACGGAGATGTGTTTCATGAGATCTTCAGTACCAGACCGCACCACGTACAGACCATGACCCCTGAAAATATCCAGGGTTGTGATCTCCACGAAGGAGAATTCGGGAAAGTTGGCTCCATTGTCACTTGGAAATATAGTATTGGTAAGCCTAAATATATACGTACACCCACTTAAAACTGCACTACAAGTAGGGGTGGCTTTGGTTTTAGGGGAATAAAAAACTTGCGGATTAATTAAGACTCCTAACACTTTGTCCCGAAAATTTCGATTTCTTCAGTTTAAAATTTTCAAATATGAGCTTCATATATACTTATACATCAGCATCACAAAATTTGATTTCGCCTAATTAAGGTTCTGTGATTCTCAGGATCGCCCCTGACTACAAGAAGATCTGTCTATTTTGACGGATTGAATGCGATCAGTTTACTCTTTGACGAATTTGAAAATTCGAATATCAAGAGTTACCATATATATATGCTAATGTTTAATTTTTGAGCTAGGCACATAGACATGTACTCTCTTTGTCGATTAACTGCAATAACATTTTTCAAATATGAGTATTCATACAGGTGGGAAGCAAATGGTAGCAAAGGATAGAGTGGAAGCCATAGACGAAGAGGAAAAATCAGTGACTTTTAAGGTGGTTGAAGGAGAACTGCTGCAGTCCTTCAAGATTTTCGTACTCAGCGTTCATGTTGATACTTCAGGTGTAGATAATCTTGTGACATATATGGAGCTTCGACTACGAGAAAGTGGACGAGAGTGTCAAGGATCCGACTGAGTATTTGGACCTTGCACTTCGCATTACCAAGGACATCGAGACTCATCACCTTCCAAAGTAATGTATTCTGCTACATCTACATCTGCCACGTGGGGTTATTGACTGATGCCATGTAGGCACATTTACAATAATGTGCATTTTTGCCATGTAATGGCTGCTTCATTTGTATTCTATTTCTGTTCTGTTTAATAAAAATCATTTTATTTCTGGTCACTTTATATTTGGTAAAATTTAATGTCTACTCTTTTAAGAAAATTGAGTATAAAGCAATTATTTTAGATAATTTTATATATTATGTTAGGTATAGTTCAATTTATTCAATGTAATATAATAAGTTAAAGGAAGTTGATAGATCAAAGTGCAAATATATTGCATTACATATCCCAGACTCACAATATGAGGTACATATATGTGTAAAAAAAATTTACGCATACATATTTAATTTATCACATTTCATTTGAGGTCTTGACCATATTTTCTCGGAGTAATGTAGGTATCCTAAATTGGTACCCAAATATTCACTACTAGAAAAGCGGCTAAATTCAACGGGTAAAATTCTGTTGAATTTATGCTATTTACAACAAGATTCCGTTACATTTACCATAAATTCAACAGATTCCTTCCCGTTGAATATAAGACCGTTGAAATTAGCATTTCGGTTGAATTTAAGGTTAAATTCAACGACTTCCCGTTGATTTTGTTGGTCCCATTTTCAACCATTTTCCGTTGAAAATGTCCTTGAGCATTTTCGAAAAATTTAAAATTTCAATTTTGAATTTCACCAAAAAAAACATTTTCCCACCAATGGTAATATAATCAACGGAAAATTGTTGAATTTAATCCTACCATAATCAACCAATTTTCGTCGATTAATTATCTTGCCACGTGTCTCTGTGGATTAAATTCAACCGAATCTTGTTACATTTAATTCTATCAAAATCAACAATATTTGGTTGATTAATTTTTTTTTTCATTGAACTTATAGATTCAACCGGTTTTCGTTGATTTTAAAAATTCAACCGAATTTTGTTGAATTTAACATGTCCCATTTTTTTTGAAAAGCAACAGATTACAGATCTACTATATTTACATCTAATTTTTTTTATGCAATTTGCTAACTTATGCAACATGTTGCTACGATTCCGGCCAACAGTAGTTATTTCGGCCAAACTGAATTTTTTACAAAAAAAAAAAAAAAATTAATACATAAGCATCTACAACCTAAGATCTATAAATTGGCTAAAACAAAATTTCGAAATACATATTAAAACTCAGATTCCGGTCACCTCATGAAATATCTGGCGAACAAAAACATTCTCAGAAAAATCTGAAAATAATCTACATGCAGTAATGGAACCCGACTTTTAACCTCGTGTGCTCGGAATCACCAAAATCATCCTCTAAATCAAGAACCAAATTAAAATAAAAAAACAGCCCAAAAAAAAATTAGTTCGAAACTTGAAGATATATATATCACTGGAAAGCTCTTGATTTGTAGAACACATATATATAAAAATCACTAATTTTCGATAAGTAGATTGAGAGATATGATTATTTGAAGATTAAATGTATGTATATGTGTGTGTATAGTGAGCCGGGAGAGAGAGAGAGAGAGATTCTGGGGGGAGGGGAGCTGTTGATATAATAAGAAAAAAGGTTAGATAAAATAATGGGGGTGGGTAGGTTAGTGTGTGTTTTTTGACTTTTAGTGTATTTTTTTTTATGTTGTTAAATGTGGACCGTTGGATGTTGCTTCTTTAATTTTAATCAAAGGCTATAAATTGCCAAGAGTTGGCAATCCTTGTGCTAAGTTTTCAACCAATAGCATCTTGCCACATGTCATTAACAGATTTTTTTTTCATTTCACCAATAAAAAAGAAACAACTTAATATATTAAATAAATACCCATAAAATAAAAAATGCTCCAAAAATTATGAAATTTTGTCCAACACCTTAAAATATAAAGAAAAAAATTTCCTCAAAATATGGACAAATTTCGTTGAAGTTTGGTCAACCGTTTGATTTTTCTACTTACGAGCTATTCGACTCTAAATTTGACTCCGGAAAAAGTATATCGAAAAATTACAAAAATTTAATAATGCATAGAAAATATAAATTAAATAACCAATTCCAAGTTTCATGTTTTTCTAGCATGGGGAAGTATTTATTTGAAATTGTCGAAGTTAAATAAGGATAAATGTCCAAATAAATACGATACACCTTACATCAAAACCATACGGATGTCCCAGATTATTGTTTCTATTTTTTAAAAAATATTTATCGACGATCCAACCGTACGGATGTCAATATATATCTAAAATAATGATATTCCCAAATTTTAAAAAAATAAAAAATTAATTTGGTGGGAGATCTTAGTAGAACACTACTATATTGTCTAGAACTAGCAGCTAGTGATTTGTCCCATATTATTGTTTCTATTTTTTAAAAAACATTTATTGACGATCCAACCGTACGGATGTCAATATATATCTAAAATAATGATATTTCCAAATTTTTAAAAAATAAAAAATTAATTTGGTTGAAGATCTTAGTAGAACACTACTATATTGTCAAGAACTCGTAACTAGTGCTTTGTCCCAGATTATTGTTTCTATTTTTTAAAAAACAATAATCGAAGATCCAACCGTACGAATGTTAATATATATCTTAAATAATGATATTCCCAAATTTTTAAAAAATAAAATTTAATTTGGTTGGAGATCTTAGTAGAACACTACTATATTGTCTAGAACTAGTAGCTAGTGCTTTGTCCGAGATTATTGTTTCTATTTTTTAAAAAATATTTATTGACGATCCAACCGTACGGATGTCAATATATATCTAAAATAATGATATTTCCAAATTTTTAAAAAATGAAAAATTAATTTGGTTGAAGATCTTAGTAGAACACTACTATATTGTCAAGAACTCGTAACTAGTGCTTTGTCCCAGATTATTGTTTCTATTTTTTAAAAAACATTAATCGACGATCCAACCATACGGATGTCAATATATATATAAAATAATGATATTCCCAAATTTTTAAAAAATACAAAATTAATTTGGTTGGAGATCTTAGTAGAACGCGTAACTATTGCTTTGTCCCAGATTATTATTTCTATTTTAAAAAAACAATAATCGAAGATCCAACCATACGGATGTCAATATATATCTTAAATAATGATATTCCCAAATTTTTAAAAAATAAAAAATTAATTTGGTAGGAGATCTTAGTAGAACACTACTATATTGTCTAGACTAGCAACTAGTCCTTTGTCCCAGATTATTGTTTCTATTTTTTAAAAAACATTAATCGACGATCCAACCGTACGGATGTCAATATATATCTAAAATAATGATATTCCCAAATTTTTAAAAAATAAAAAATTAGTTTGGTTGGAGATCTTAGTAGAACGCTACTATATTGTCTAGAACTCGTAACTATTGCTTTGTCCCAGATTATTATTTCTATTTTTAAAAAAACAATAATCGAAGATCCAACCTTACGGATGTCAATATATATCTTAAATAATGATATTCCCAAATTTTTAAAAAATAAAAAATTAATTTGGTAGGAGATCTTAGTAGAACACTACCATATTGTCTAGAACTAGCAACTAGTCCTTTGTCCCAGATTATTGTTTCTATTTTTTAAAAAACATAAATCGACGATCCAACCGTACGGATGTCAATATATATCTAAAATAATGATATTCCCAAATTTTTAAAAAATAAAAAATTAATTTGGTTGGAGATTTTATTAGAACACTAATAAATTGTCTAGAACACGTAACTAGTGCTTTGTCCCAGATTATTGTTTCTATTTTTTTTAAAACATTTATCGATGATCCAACCATACGAATGTAAATATATATCTAAAATAATGATATTCCCAAATTTTCAAAAAATAAAAAATTAACTTGATTGGAGATCTTAGTAGAACACTACTATATTGTCTAGAACTCGTAACTAGTGCTTTGTCCCAGATTGTTGTTTCTATTTTTAAAAAAATATTTATCGGCGATCCAACCGTACTGACGTCAATAGATATCTAATTTAGTTATATTCCAAAAATTAAAAATAAAAATTAATTTGGCGCCTGGTGAAATAAAGGCAAAGGTAAATTCAACGAGATACTGTTGAATTTATTTCGGTTGAATTTATTCTGTTGAATTTAACTTTTGGTGGGAATTTTGCCGCCAGATCAAATAAAGGGAAAAGTTAAATTCAACGAGATACAGTCGAATTTATTTCGGTTAAATATATTCGGTTGAATTTAACTTTTGGTGGGAATTTTGCCACTAGATTAAATAAAGGCATAAATAAATTCAACGAGATACTGTTGAATTTAATTTCGGTTGAATTTAGCATTGGTTGAATTTGTTCCGTTGAAATTGAAGTTTGGTTAAAACTGACCATAAAATCAACGGAATATGGTTGATTTTATCGTCCGTTGAATTTATTCCGTTGAATTTAGCCGTTTTTTCGAGTAGTGATTGTTCCCAAATGATATGATAAAACTTACATGGTACAATCACTACAAGAAATCTGGCAATAGACGACACGTATCAGACAACACCCATGGAAAAAAGTGTTGCCCGAAATGATCAGACAACTGTTATTTTCCTTCTCGAGAAAGTATTGTGTAATCCGACATTCACACAATGGGCCAAAACTGTTGTGTGAAAAATCTTATCAGACAAGCATTTCTTGACCAGGGGTGTTGTGTAAATGCATAAGTGTTTTTAAGATTAGACAAGCATTAGCAAATAAGTGTTGTGTGAATGCCTGCAACACAATATCCCGGAAAACAGTTGTTGTATTCAGACAAGTATTTTTAGGTCTGTTGCCTAAGAAGCAGGCATACAATATGTTATCCATAGTGTTATGTGACAGTGAACCAACACACAACATTTTTCAGAAATATTATGTGAATGAAGCATAGACAATACATCGTAAAAAGTATTGTTAGAACGAGACAAGTGGTTTCCAATGTGGTATTGTGTAATGATATTTAACACAACTGCTTTACATAGTGTTGTATGAACTTAATCCAACACACAACAGGTTTTGGCCTATTGTGTGTTTCAACTCATACAAGTGTCTTTTGTTTAAAACTGTTGTCTAATGAAATGTACATGAAAAAAATATTTAAAAGATGACTAACCTACCAAATTGGCATCCAACAATACAAATATCAACTAATTAACCAAGTCAAGAATCATCACAACAAAACTCCAAATTGGCATCCAACAATACAAATAGTACTAATTAACCAAGTCAAGGAAAAATAGAGTAGGCAACTGCTTGAATGGATACTGAGGGGACATGATCCACTCCAATTTCTTCCAAAAACTGTACCAAGAAGAGCCAGAGGGAAGGAGATAAAACTCCAAATGACAACAGTGTTCTACTACTATTAGTTGTTCCTTTTTAGTTGCAGACCAGTTTCTTTGTGTTAGTTACATGTTTTTTGATTAAAGCAATTAGCTGTAAATATTGCCAGAAAAAGAAAGAGAATAATTATCAAAGAAGAGTTATTGCCAAAGTACCATGATGATAAGAGATTATCAACGCTTCAGGATTAACGCTTCAGGATTATCAAAGTACCATGATGCTTCAGGATTAACGCTTTGCAATTTTTTTAAGCTAAAAGAGATGCTTTTGCCTTTCAGTACCATGACGCTCAATTATTTAACTTGTGTTCCAAGAAGATAATTATTGTAGAGCTAATTTTATTGTGCCCAAATATTTAAAGACATAATGACATATAACTGGATCAGAATAGATATAAGTCATATAGAGTATGCTTGGCTTATCTTAAAAGTTGCTAAAGGATAAGAAAATGCTGCGAGAATATAAACATTTCATTTTACTCAGCGCCAGTACTGAGCCCATCTTCAATTGTCCATGCTTTTTCCATCCTCGTCTTGGTTTGACTCATCCAGAAATGAATTGATTGTGGTTTCCCAGTAAACAGCATCACCGCCAATCGTTTGCACACGAGTCAAATGAGAGTCTTCCAAGTGCAGGAGGAGACCTGATTTTTGGCTAAAATAACCAAACAAGACATGTCGTATGATCTCTGCTGGGCCTTCACTCCTGGATTTTAAAGTTTGTGGATCAGCCCTAAGTTTGAGGATGAAACAATCTTCTCCATTGGCAAACATATTTGCAGTTGTTCGCGGGTCAAGACCCTACACACAAACAATAAGTCAGATAATCAAATCCCCAAGTGAAACAAAAGGAAATAACACTACACAGACATGATTGAGTGCAGGCAGTTTTACCTGAAGAGCATGGCGCAATGGTCTAACAGGACCCTTTGCAGCATGTGAACCAAGCCATGGTGTGTTCCTCCATACAAGTTTCCCGTTGCAACCAGCATGAATCTTGCTACCACCAAGTGCAACCTCAACATACCAAATATCTAGATTCATCTGCCACAAAACAAAGCCGCCAGCTTCTGTTGTTCTAGAGGAATTTCTACTCTTCACCACTTTTGCAGCTGTCTCGCTATCAAAGGCTAGCATCTGCACCTTCCCTGCTATGTAATGTTGCAATATGTACTGAGAAGATGAAGTTTCCTGAAACCATAAAAATTAGAGTCAACATTTAATTTGATGTCATCAACTCTCTTTTAAACTGTACCTTTAAAACTCTTAAAGCAGCATTACAACCCCAAATGGCAGCAATGAGTCACACCAAGGGATATAAACCTTTCAAGTACCTCAAGGTTTTTGACATAAGTTCCCAACGAAAATTCTTATCTTGGTACTTCTCCATCAATTTAACAGCATTTCAAGTGGCTCAAGGTGTTTGAAGATAAGCATTATCGGAGTAAGATGTGTGTCTTTCTGTTGTGTTGAGACTGACTTAGAGCTGAAAGGGGGTGGGGGGAAATGAAATTTTAGGTTAAGAGCAGAAAGGGAGAAAATGAAATTGGCGTGGAGGGAAATGAAATGAGTAAATGAAAAAAAAACATTTTTATATTATAAAATGAATTTGTAATGTAGTAGTAGTAATTGGAGAAAGTTTTTATTAAAAAAATATATATGATAAATTTTAAAAATTTCAAATTTTCAAACCTGATCTTTTTTTTAATTATTTTAAATTTAAAATTATAAATGTACTGATTTTAGTGATGTGAACAAAGAATTAGAAAAAAATAAATCATTTTTATATGATATTTTAAAGGTCAGCCAACAAAGTACTACTTGGTCAAATTAGTATAATTTTGGAATAATATATTTTAAAAAAATATTTTTCGACGATCCAACTGTACGGATTTTTTTAAAAAATCTAGTGAAAATATTTTGGCAAATTTGTTAATTTTTAATCCTAATAATTTCGAAATTAAATCGAATTTTAGAAGAAAAAAAATGAAATCAAGAGCGTACAAAATGAGTGTTTTATTTTTTGTTTATTTTTTTCCCAACACTAAAATGAGTTTATTAACTTTCATACGGTTCGATCGTCGAAAAAATCATTCAAAAAACTTATTTTATGAATTTGGATCGTGCCTCGTTATATAAAGCAGCAATTTACTACATTTTCGTTAAAATCTCGTACAACCCGACCTTTTTATTTTTTGTTTATTTTTTCCCAATACTAAAATGAGTGTTTATTAACTTTCGTACGGTTCGATCATTGAAGAAATCATTCAAAAAAATTATTCAGTGAATCTAGATCGTGCCTCGTTATAAGAAGCAACACTTTTACTACGTTTTTGTTAAAATCTCGTACAACATAGGCTTTTTATTTTTTGATTAATTTTTCCCAACGCTAAAATGAGTGTTTATTAACTTTCGTACGGTTCGATCATCGAAAAAATCATTCAAAAAAATTATTAAGTGAACTGTATCATGTCTCGTTATAGGAAACAGCACTTTCACTACGTTTTCGTTAAAATCTTGTACAACTCGGCCTTTTTATTTTTTGATTATTTTTTCCCAATGCTAAAATGAGTGTTTATTAAAATCCGTACGGTTCGATCGTCGAAAATATCATTTAAAAAAATTATTCAGTTAATTTGGATCGTGTCTCGTTAGAGGAAGTAGCACTTTCACTACGTTTTCGTTAAAATCTCGTACAACCCGACCTTTTCATTTTTTATTATTTTTTTCCAACACTAAAATGAGTGTTTATTAACATCCGTACGGTTCGATCGTTGAAAAAATCATTTAAAAAATTATTCATTGAATCTGGTTCGTGTCTCGTTATAGGAAGTAGCACTTTCACCACGTTTTTGTTAAAATCTTGTACAACCCGGCCTTTTTATTTTTGATTATTTTTTCCCAATGCTAAAATGAGTGTTTATTAACATTCGTACGGTTCGATCGTCGAAAAAATCATTCAAAAAAAATTATTCAGTGAATCTGGTTCGTGTCTCGTTATAGCAAGTAGCACTTTCACTACGTTTTCGTTAAAATCTCGTACAACCCTGCCTTTTTATTTTTTAATTATTTTTTTCCAACACTAAAATGAGTGTTTATTAACATCCGTACGGTTCGATCGTTGAAAAAATCATTTAAAAAATTATTCATTGAATCTGGTTCGTGTCTCGTTATATGAAGTAGCACTTTCACCACGTTTTTGTTAAAATCTTGTACAACCCGGCCTTTTTATTTTTGATTATTTTTTCCCAATGCTAAAATGAGTGTTTATTAACATTCGTATGGTTCAATCGTCGAAAAAATCATTCAAAAAAAATTATTCAGTGAATCTGGTTCGTGTCTCGTTATAGCAAGTAGCACTTTCACTACGTTTTCGTTAAAATCTCGTACAACCCTGCCTTTTTATTTTTTAATTATTTTTTTCCAACACTAAAATGAGTGTTTATTAACATCCGTACGGTTCGATCTTCGAAAGAGTCATTAAAAAAAATTATTCAGTTAATCTGGTTCGTGTCTCGTTATAGGAAGTAGCACTTTTACTACGTTTTTGTTAAAATCTCGTACAACCCGGCCTTTTTATTTTTTGATTATTTTTTTCCAACACTAAAATGAGTGTTTATTAACATTCGTACGGTTCGATCGTCGAAAAATCATTCAAAAAAATTATTCAGTGAATCTGGATAGTGTCTCGTCATATGAAGTAGCACTTTCACTACGTTTTTGTTAAAATCTCGTACAACCCGGCCTTTTAATTTTTTGATTATTCAAAAAAATTACTCAGTGAACCTCAATATTATATAATATAAATCTCCTAATATTAGAAAATTTTAAATTTATTATATATGTATATATATATTAATAGAAAGTTGGTTAATATAATATCTCACAAATGAAAATTATTTTATTAAAAAATTTAATTTCATTTCCCTCTTCTCCTTTACCTAATTACCTCCTTCATTTCATCGACCAAACCAAAATTTCTTGAAAATTTTACTAAACCTAAATTCCCCCCAAACCAAATTTTTTGTTTCCCTCCATCACATATGCAGATAATTGAAGTCAAATTTTATCAATATCCAAAATTTCCCCCCAACCCAAAATTTTGAGTGTTTCATTTCCCCCTTCCCTGCCTTATCTCCCCCAAACTTTCACCTTCTCCAGAAGTCCACATATTCTAAACTTTACATCTGATGGAGCAGCAACAACAATTATACTGTGGTGCTTCTATCACCGTCGCCGCCGCTGCTGCTATGTCAATCCCCTGTTATTCTTCTTCTCTTTCTCTTGCTCATCGGCCGCCGCCAGTTCTCTCATCTCCATCGCGCGTTTCTAGATTGCGTAAGGCTTCGATTTCGATTGGTTCAAATAATTCTAAGCTTCTTCATCTCCCTTGTAAATCTTCTTCTCATGTGAGTTTTATAATTAACTAACCTTAACTATCTCCCTGTATAATTAAAGGCTGGTATTGTGAATGTGGTATGTGATTTGGTATTATTCCTGTTATCGTCCCTTTAACTGAACATGATATTTCTTGTGAATAGTTGATAGCTGTGTTAGTTTTTTGATTTTTATAATGGTATAGAGTCATAATATATATTTGAAATTTCCTTACTTTGATATTGTCGTCTAGTTTTGCGTCGAACAGTTCAACAATTGTCATGTACTTCACATCTTTTGGGATATCTTGTCCTCCTGCTTGCAAGAAGGGTACAAACTTTGGGGTGTCTTTATTATCTTCTCTTCCAGGTTCCATGTTTTTCAAATTCATCAGCATGGGATGTTGTATGTTGAAGTAAAATTGCGTGGAACTTGTGGAGGAGAGTAGAAACTGGCCTGTAGAGTTAAATTGCCATGTCAAGTACAATTCTAATGGCCACAAAAACAGAAGTAAGGTAAAATACATAAATAATAAAATTATTGTTAATTGGTAACTTACGTGTAATGTTCTTAGGGAGTGTGCTCGTGACGATGACATATGTGTTAGAGTTGCTGTAGGTGGAGTATATATGAGTACATACAATTGATTTTGAAGGAGGATTTCCATTTTCTCGCTTCCGTTTGTGGTAGTTTGAAGCTCTGTGAATTCCATCAGCCTCCCTGCTACATCTGTTGCATCCGTATTTAGTATAACGGTGATATATTTGTTATGAGTTAAGATTCTTATAAGGATGTTTTATCTATAATGTCATTTCCGATATTTTCCGATATGACTTTCATTGCAATATACTACAGATCACTTGTGCTCTTTATGATTTTATTCCTTTTACGAGATTGGTTAGAACAATTAATTAACTTTTGTCATATGTGTTAATTGGCAGCCCAAATGAGCAGCTGTTAACAATTACGTAATACATGTAATTAAGCACATGTACTTCTGTTATGTACTTTCTTGCATTCCACATGGGAGTAACAATACAAGGTATAACTGACTGTCCGATATGTATACTTTGGATCAGGGGAGCAGACATTTTTTGGGCTGATTCAGTTGGAATTTGTTCCAAGGTTGGAGGAGTGGTCAGATGAATATAGTGCAGTCTTCAAACCATGTACCTACTTGGCTTTTTTGTCGACTACTCTGATCATTTGAATCATCAAAAATATCATATTAGATTGAATTTTAGAAGACCAAACTGCGTTGTTAAACATAACAGATGTTAATATGCGTGTGTGTATGCTTTTAAGAAACCTGCCTCTTTTGTTAATTGTAAGATGCAAAACTTATATTAGGTTATGCTTTCAGGCTCATTTCTATGAGTCTATATCATGCCTCTTATATCTTGATGAAATGCATTTGCTCATATGTGGATCACCAAGGCAGAGTATGATGAATCTGGTCCTACAATCGTTCACAGGAAATGCTTTTAAATCTCTCCCATGTATTAAGAGCAGAAACGTGTTCAGGTGAGTGGTACTGGTCCTTTTTGCATAATTGCATTCAAACCTCTCATGTCAATTAAGTGCAAAGTTCAATGTGATTAATTTTTTCATCAGTTTAACATTTTCTCCTGACAATCAGGTTGGCATCAATGTACCAATTCCAGTCCCTCTCTTCTCATTTCTGATATCTTTGTGTTTTGTGGTAAAGATATATGACTTCCAATACATGTTCCATTTTGCAGTGGCGGCGCAGAAGCAACTTGAACTATGGCATGGCTGAGCTTAATGATATAAGGACGGACTTGGCGAAGTATATGTTTAAGCACCTGGCTCGTTGAACTCTGTCGTCTTTTATTGAAATTGGTATTTCGAGTTGAACATGTACTTAATAGTAGCGTAAATTAAACTTTTAGTCCGTCTCTTTTGTGGATGTGTTCACCTAAAAATATGACTTATGTATTAGTTGTTTTGGATATGGATAGACTTTAATTATGTACTTGGTTGGTTGTGTACGTTTGTTGGTGGTGTTGGATGGATGGATCGAATTGGTTTCCATTGTTTATTTCTGGCATTTTCATTTTATAGTGTGGTTTGGTTTTCTTTACATGTCCAGAACCATTGTTTAAGATAATTTTAGCCAATGTCCACCAATGATTATCACTTGTTGTATTTTATATCAAGCAATGCTTTTATTAAAATCCCTTGTGAGAAAATGACTCACACAACAGGAAAATAAAAACTAGCTAATGTTAACAGTTGTAAAAAATGTATTCAAACAACATGTACCATTTAACAAAGTAATGTGGGAGAAGAATACACACAGCAGGTTAAAACCCACAAAACTGTTGTCTCTTTTAACAAATAACAACATGTTATACTCTGCAAAACCATTGTTTGAAATAATTTCAAACAAGAGTTATATACTAAGAAAGTGTTATCCTTCCTAGTGTACAACAACATGCCATATGGGATAACATGTTGTACAACCACAAAATAAATGGTTTTTGCTAAGAAACCATTGTCTGTAATGACAGACAACAACAGCCCTGATCAAGTAAAAGATTGTATCTTTTGCACTTAAACAATAGGCTTTCTTTTAAAAACTATTGTCTTTACTACTTAAGAACAACAATATATTCGTTAAAAAGTGTTGTGTTATTGGAGCTTTGACAAGACGTTTCCAAAGAAGTGTTGTTGTTTCTGGGTATCAGACAACACTTTTCAGGTGATTTTTACTTTCACACAACAGTTTGCGTGTGTTGTCTGAGGTGTGTATCAGACGGCTTCTCAATAGTCAACAGTTTTTGGTACATTCAGACAACACGTTTTGCCGGTTGTCTAAAGCAAAAATCCTTGTAGTGAATGAAAATTTTTGATTGGGTGGTTGTGTGAATGCTAGGGATCTACTATTATTATAACCAATTGCATTGCTACACTTATCATTTGGGAAATTTTTTGGGTACCAATTTGGGGTACCTAGCATTTTTCATTTTCTCGTTCATGTTTTTTTTTTTTTTTTTTGGTCAGAAATAACTTTTTAATTAATGAATTGTATCAAAGTACAATATCCGTATAACCGGAGAAAGAGTTTCTTTCATTCAAGAAAGTTTATCATCTAACCGAAAAGCACGCAAGTTGCTTCCGGACGCTTAGACAATATAACTTTAATGTCTGAAAAGAAAACCCACCAAATAAGGCCTCGTTAAAACCCCGCAAGAGTAAAACCCTATGGGACAAAAACTCAGGGGGGAAAAAGAGTGCCCTACAAAAAATACATCATTAAACATAGAGATTGGAAATAAAAATTGATGACTCCTTGTAGCTATAGAGAATCGCTGCTGCCATGGTTTATACACTGATGTCCTCTTCCTTCTTATGTCTTCTTTTTCCAACCATCCAAAATTCCATAAAACCCTTATAGAACTTTAACCTCTCCTAGATCAACTCGCACAGTGTCCCCAAAATTTAGGTAATAGCACCTTCAATCCTGTAATTAAACAGTACCTAAAAAACAACAACTAAGTTAGTCACTAAAACTAATTACTTTCAAAAATAGCATAATATACTGATATAATAAATTAAAAACCGCAATAGTATTAAAACCCAAAAACCTAAAAAACCTAACCAAAGGGGTTCCTTTGGTTAGATACTGGGTCATGCTGCAAACTTTGGATCCCACAAATCTTAACCACAAGAACTATCCCTTGCTTCTTTTTAGTTACTTAAAATTTAATTTTGTTAGCCAGACTCATGTGATGATAATATTACAAACATTTTACTCTTATCATACATTTTCCAAATTAAAAAATAAAATGGCCAGAAGTCTCTTAGGTGCCTATTCTTTTTGGTCAGTATGTAAAAACTTTGGAAACTAATGGCCTGATGCTGGGGAGTAAAACAACAGTGTTTCACACTAAACCTACTATGTTACATTTCCATAAGAAGTTATTGTCCAATTGCCTCTCAAACATACCAGTATACATATATTTTAACATACTTGTATATGCTTTTAGTAATATATACAATATAGAGGGCAAGAAGGTTATGGTACTAGGACAATGTGTACTAATCCTACTCATCATTAGCTAAAACAGGGGAGGCCTCTATGACATCCACTGGGTTTAACAAACAATACCAAGGCACTTTTTACCTTTAATCGAAGAACGCTACTGAAATATATATTTCTTTTCTCAACTTATCAAGCTCAAAGTACTGATTGGCATCTTTATCAGAAAACATAAATGCTTACAGATATACTCAGCATATCCATCTTCTGTAAGTGAATTGTAAACCCCACAAACTCTCAGTAGTTGGCTACTCCAATCCGAGCAACACCAGCCTATTTAAGACAACTATACTTTGTCATTAGTAGATCAGAGAGATGGACAATCTAGCTTATTAACAAATTTTTCTTTGTATCTTAAATTCTTAATGTGCTTTTGTACAAAAACCAAAATCATATTCACATGTAGTTTCATTTGGAAAGACGAGTGAGGCTAGAAAAACATACTATTAATAGTTTGAGTTCTTTAAACCTCAGGGAATTCTTTTATGTGCTTCTATCCTCATATAAGAGCAGATGTTAGATGTATATAAATTTTGAAAATGACTAGTTAAGGTTACAGGAACATGTCTCAGGAACATGTCTCCCTCTGCTCTTGAATTGAAGTTAAGTTCCAGGGTCTTTAAGTTCCAAGCTTAGAAGCTGGTTCTTTGCAATTTTCTTAGTGTTAAACAGACATTAACAATTCATCTCTTCTATTACTAATGGCTGAACTGCTATCAACAATTCTTCTATTCTCTCCACTACTGGAGAAGACGTCGTGAATAGATTCTCATAAAATCTTTGTACTAATGCACTGAAATCCTCCTCTCCTGAACACCATACATTATTTAATCATTGATGCCAATCACTAAAGCAGCAAAGCTCATTAAAGGTAGTCAAAGGACTTGTTTTAATTCGTGGACTAAAGCAGCAATAGTTTTCAGGACAAAACTTAAAAGTTACATATACTACAACAGAATTTAATCAATAAATCTGAAAACAAACTTGGCTAAAAAGGTGTGATGGTACAAATTTTTCCAATAAATTCCCTATAAATCACTTATATAAATTAAGATAAAAGACAAATAATTTGTTCATGCGTACAAACTAGTATAAACAAATATATTAGATAGATACTAAAGTAACTAAACAGAAGCACGGTGTTCAAAAATGAGAGAACTAACTTAAACAAAAAAATACTACACAATAACTCCAATCATTAAGCTGCTGCAACCTTTAGATCCCACAATTCTTAACCACAAAAACTATCCCTTGTTTCTTTTTAATTACTTATAATCTAATTTTGTTAGCCAGACTCATGTGATGATAACATTACAAACATTTTACTCTTATCATACATTTTCTTCACCTAAAAACAAAGACATATACCGGCCCTCAAACTTTAAAGAAAACAAGATTCAATACCCAAATCATACTCCCTCCGTCTCTTTATTCTTTTCTCGTTTGACTAAAAACACGGGTTTTAAGACAATTGGTAATGAATATTGTTTTTTTTATGGAGTAGTGGGTATTGAATATTGTTTTTAAGAAGTAGTGGGTATTGAATATTGTTTTTAAGGAGTAGTGGGTGGAGTAGTGGGTATTGAATATAGTTTTTAAAGAGTAGTGGGTGGATAGTGGGTATTGAATATTATTTTTTAAGGAGTAGTGGGTGAAGTAGTGGGTATTGAATATTGTTTTTAAGGAGTAGTGGGTGGAGTAGTGGGTATTGAATATTATTGTTTATGGCTTAAAATAGAAAGGGGAAGAGTATTTTGATAGTCCCGATTTAGTAAACAGGAAATGTTTTAAGAGACAGAGGGAGTATTATGCTTCCAGACCAGAGTAACGAATACCTTTATATGCGCTTTATAAGTCTTCTTCCTAAAATTTTACTGCAGCTGATCATTGTTCCCATCATTAAATAATATTCCATTCACTTGAACAAATTCCTCCTCCAATTGAAGAGCCTGTTTAGCCAAATTGTGTGCCGCCACATTTAACTTACGATTCACATGAGAAATAACAACCCCTGGATAATTTATCAATAGCACTCTAATATCAGCAAGGAGAATACCCAGTTCATTATGATATACCACTTTGTTCTTTATAGCCTGGACCAACACCAATGAATCCGATAAAATCTGTGTGATTGGTAATCCTACAGTTTGTGCCCAATGTAATCCCGCCAATAGAGCTAGAGCTTCTGCATTTATTACAGATAGATTTCCTTCTAAAGGTTTCGAGAGAACAGCCTGAATTCTCCTATTTGTTGTAAAAATAGCAGCACCCAATCCTACTTCCTGTAAAGAGGTGGAAATCGAGGCATCCACACAGAGTGTGAAATCATGTATTTGTGTTTCCACTTGACCTCTATATAAATTTCCAGTTCTTTGGAATTTTCTAGCTTCAGATGTGTGCACCCTATCTATATCCTCAAAATACTCAGCCAACCATACAATGATTTGTTGTGGATTCGTTGGTTGTAAACCATGTGTTTTCTTGTTTCTTTCTGTCCATATACTCCATGCAGCAGTTAACATTTTTGCAAAATCTTCCTTCTGTAGAAATTCTGAAGCATATAGTAATACCCCTTTGAAGGAAATTTCTTCTTTCTGGCCAACCAAGAAAGAATAATCAAGGCGCTTCCACAGATCTTGTGAGAACGGGCACCAGAAGACTGCATGTGCATTAGAATCTTGACCAAAACCACATAAAGGACAATTGCTATGGGTAGTTACATTCCTACGACATAAACCTTTAGTTGTGGGTAAGATTTCTTGATAGCCCCTCCACCCAAAAACTAAAATTTTTTGTGGAATTTTAATTGCCCAAAAAGTCCTCCACCACATTGCAAGTACTTCGGCCGATGACGATGCACCTGATTTATCAATACTTGTAGCTAAATAGTACCCACTTTTGACAGTATAGTTCCCATTGCTATCATAGTGCCAAAGCCAGGAATCCGTATGATCAAAAGGACTAAGAGGAATTGTATAGATGAGTTGCAAATCCACATTTAGAAAACATTGCTGAATTTTTTCACTATTCCACTTCCCTGGATGTTGAATGAAATCAGACACCCTAATGTTATCATTTGATCCTTGCGTGATCGGTAGGAAAGACGGTGGCCTAGGTAACCAAGGATCTTTAAAAGCCTTGGAACTACGTCCATCTCCAATACGCCTTCTTATTCCCTTAGCTAATAAAGTTTTCCCCCAACAAATACTTCTCCAAGTTAGAGATGGGCACCTTCCTTCCTTCACATCCAAAAAATCTGAATTCATAAAATATCTGGCTTGCAAAACCCTTGTGATAAGAGAAGTTGGATTCATCAAAATTCTCCATGCTTGATTAGCTAGTAGCGCTTGATTATACTGAACAAAATTTCGGAACCCTAGTCCACCCTCACTTTTTGGAAGACTCATCTTTTTCCATGCTCTCCAATGGATCTTACGCTTGGACTGAAAAGACCCCCACCAATATCGTGCCATTAATTTTTCAATTTCTTGACACTGCCCTTCTGGGATTTTAAAACAAGACATAAAGTACGTTGGCATGGCTTGGATAACAGCTTTTAGGAGAATTTCCTTTCCACCTTGCGAAAATATACTCTCTCTCCATGATTGTAATCTCACCCATATTTTATCTTTTATTGATCGGAACAGTACTCTCTTATTTTTACCCCCCAACATTGGCAATCCAAGATATGTTTCAATAGCCTCAGTCGTCTGCATATTTAGTGATGCTATAAACAATGAGCGTACGGATTCTGTCGTATTTGGGGAGAAAAATAACAGAGATTTGTTAAAATTGATCATCTGCAATCAAAACATTAAACAATCAGTCTTCACATTACCAACTACTTCTAAACTTATTGATAATTTCATTCATTTGTTCTACCATTATTTATGGAAATTTATTTAATCAATTATGAATTATATTGATACCTGGCCTGAACATTCAGAATATAGAGAGAAAATATCTTGAATACTTTGCAAAGATCTTGTTGAAACTTTCAGAAACAATAAACTATCATCAGCAAAAAATAAGTGACTTATAGAAGGTGCATTTCGAGCTATTTTTAACCCTAAGATATCTTTCCTGTCTTCAGCTATCCTTAACAAGGCTGAAAAACCTTCGGCACATATAAGGAATAAGTATGGTGAAAGAGGATCTCCCTGACGTAGACCTCTTGTTGGAATCACTTCACCATATGCTTGGCCATTAATTTGGAAAGAATAACGAACTGAAGTGACACATTTCATGATCTTGTTTACCCATTGTTCCGAAAAACCAAGCTTTCTTAGCATTCTTTCGATGAATATCCACTCCACTCTATCATAGGCTTTACTCATATCCAACTTCATCGCTGCATAACATCTTTTCCCTTCATTCATCAACCTTAAATGATGTAGACACTCATAGGCAACTAATGCATTGTCTGTTATTAGTCTACCTGGAACGAATGCACTTTGTGTTCCATTAATAATCAAAGGTAAAATTGGTTTGAGTCTGTTAATTAAAACCTTTGATACTACTTTATATAGTACATTACATAAACTTATTGGGCGATAATCACCTACGGACCTAGGTTCCTTAATCTTAGGGATAAGTGTTACCAGTGTAGAATTTATCAAGCCCAATTCTGCATTCTCATTTAAACAATCCAGTATTGCTTTAGAGACAAGTGGACCAACAATGTCCCAATGCTGTTGGTAAAACGTAGCATTCATCCCGTCTGGTCCTGGACTCTTGTCTCCAGACATAGAAAACACAGCTTCTTTGACTTCTTCTACAGTAAAACTTCTTTCCAGAGAACCATTCATCTCTTCTGTTACTAATGGCTGAACTGCTATCAACAACTCTTCTATTCTCTCAACTGCTGGAGAAGACGTCGTAAACAGATTCTCATAAAATCTTTGTACTATTGCACTGATATCCTCCTCTCCTGAACACCATACATTATTCTCATTCAACACACCTGCCAATTGGATATTAAATCGTCGTGTATTCTCTTTCTAAATTAAAATAATTATAAAGACTGTATGACATCACTGATTTTGAAATAATAATGCTTTTTAATTTCTTTATAGATTATTAGACCACATGATGTTTCGTTGTCATTATTAATTTATATGTAATCTAACTAAATAAATAAATGGGCCGTACTCTCATAAGCAATTGTGTACAATAAACTTCCAGGAACCTAAACCAAATACAACTTACTACCTTCCTATATGAGCAGATTTTGTCGCCACTCAATTATGGCTATTACGCAAACCTAGAGCTAAACTTCTTTCATATGATAAGACACAAAACAAAAATCATCCCAAAACTAAAGCTACATCAGATCAATTCCCACCAATTTTTCATATTTGAACAGATTGATATACTTTACTATTTACTTTTAAGTGACATATCACCTTCGTGATTGAAAACATAATCCATACCTGTGATGGTATTTATTTTGGTCCTTTTCTTAGCCATTTGATGGAAGAATTTAGTATTCTGATCCCCAGCTTTCAACCATAAAATTTTTGATCGTTGCTTCCAGAAAATCTCTTCTTTATGCAACAAAACATTCAACTTCTGTTCCATATTCTTCAGTTCCTCAATATCATCTAGCTGGTCTTGGATGTTACGCAAAAGTATAATGTGTTGATGCGTCTCCTTGATATCTTTCGCCAGCGATCCAAATTTAGCTTTATTCCAAACTTCTAAACTTGTGGAACAATGTCTGATATTGTCCATTATTGCAGTTAGAGATGCTTGGTTTGTTGAGTCCCAGCTCGTAGATATAATCTCTCTACAATCTGGCTCTTCTATCCACATGTTTTCAAATCTGAACCTTGATCTTTTTCTCCTACTTTGTGCAGATATGCCAACATTCTCCTCTAAGCACAAATAAAGTGCTCTGTGATCTGAATTAAAGAAATCGAGGTGTGTTAAAGAACTATTCGGACAATATTCTATCCAGCCTTCATTTGCCAGTGCCCAGTCCAATCTTTCTTTAATACATCCATCACTCCCATTCCTAATCCATGTAAAATGTTCACCTTTATAATCAAGAGGCTGTAACCCACAAACTTCCACCGAATTTCAAAATGCTTCAATTTGTGATTCATTTCTCACCCCCCCTCCTTCCTTATCCTCCTGACTCAGGATTTCATTAAAATCTCCCATGACGAGCCATGGTCCCGTAGTGACTATCCTAAGTTTTTGTAGTAAATCCCAAGTGTAATGTCTATTTGTTATCCTAGGATCACCGTAAAAACCAAAGAAGTGCCACGACCTTGACTGGTTCTCCATTCTTACAAAACAGCTGAAATGATTTGGTGATGAAGTTAAATAATTAACCTCCACATTATCCTTCCATAGGATCATAATCCCCCCACCAAGTCCAACTCTTGGAATCTCAAACCCATGATCAAAACCAAGCTTATTACAGATATATCTAAGCTTACCTTCTGATAATTTTGTTTCCATTAAAAACAATAAATCCGGCTTATAATACTTTATTAAGAGTTGTGCCTGTCTCACTGCAGTCTCTTTATTTAATCCTCGCACATTCCAGCTCACAATTGACATTCCTGAACTCTTTTTCTCTTTAACTTGTAACTATGCTTCTTATAAGAGAAACTTCCCCCTAGTTAACTTTTAAAAGTTATTTTAATCACCCTAAGTCAAGTATTGTTATTTATACTTCTTCAAAATTTTAATGTAAAACATTTATATCGAAATCAGTTTTAAAGTAGAACCCTTTAAAATAGTTCTTTATTCCTTGATTTCCTCATTAATTAAAACATATATATGAAACCCTAATTTATCCATATCATCGTTATTTATTTCGTCTTTATATCCATATTTTAAAATCCCTTAATTTTTTCTTCTAAGTATATCTTCCTCCTTGATTTTTAATCATTTTAATTAAAAACCATTATTACTCCTTCTACCTATCATTTCTGTTAGTATAGTAACCTCCTTAAAACTCTTACCTATGCCAGCATAAATTCTTTTCCACTAGTCCCAGTTATTTTCCACTAAACTCTTTAACTTTTGTATGAAACTCGATCTAGATCTACATCCTTCGGAAAAACTTATAGAACACCCACTTTACTGCACTTGACAAAATTTTTCAAAAAGTTATTAACCATAGAGAAAATTATATATGCTTTAAACACTACCTCAATTAAACTTCTTTTTTAAGGAAACTTAATCACACATCCTTTCATCAGATTTTTACAGTTAGTTAAACCTGGGTATTAGTCTCCTTCTAAAACACACTCATCATTTTACAGTCCTTTGTGTGATTTCCAACTCTCCAGTGCTAAACTTTATTATCAGTAATTATAATCCGCCTTTGTTAATGAGGAGTTTCTTATAATCTTTTATTATTATTCTTCTTTTTTTATCCATAATCTTTGTCTTTCTTCTTTATATTTTTGGCCATCATTTCAACTACTTTCCATTTTTCATATTAAAAACATTGATATTAAACTTTATGTCCTTTAGCAGCCTAAACCTAAGTCTTCTCCTAATCCTTTTGTTTAAACCATTAGCTAGTACATACATATTTGTACCTTATTATCAATCTTTCCTATTTGTTAATTTTTTTGAAAGGGCACTCTTATTTGTACCTCTAAATAAACTAAATTTCTTATCAGGATACTATTCATGTATATAACTTAGTCCAACATATATTTATAAAAGATTTTATTTCTTCAAACCATAAAACATAACAGAAATTCAAAAAACATAACGGCCAATCTTCTGGGACAGAAATTACATAATTCAAACTTCAAACATCCTAACCCATAAAATCAACTATTAAAAACCTTCACCAATCTGATAACCTTCCTTATTCAGCCCCCTCTTATTATCACCAATCTATCTCTCATTGCCATATTATTCAAACTCCTGACTGACGGGAAAATTCCTTCTGATCACTGCCTGACAATTTCTGTATTGGTGAGTTCACTATTACTCCTTTAGATCCCCCTTTTGACAACAGTGGATTAACGCTGTCCACACATTCTTTACCCTCCTTTTGCTTATTGATTTTCAAGGCATCATCTGCACCACCATCCCATCATAAATGAAAATATTATATCCCTAAGTTAAAGATGAGCTCAGTATATAACAATTAGAACTCAACATTTTGACTTACTTGTGTTTCCAATCTTTTACCTTTTAGCGTTGGATTCCATAATTGCTACCTTAGGGTGTGGTTGAGTTGCTTCCATAGCGATCAAGCCTAAAGATTTTTTCGATAACCTTTGGACAACACTCACCTCTGGGAAAGTAACATGGTTCAGACCAATGGCTTTTAACGAATCATCATACTGGGGCATTGGCCTGTTTCCACTTTCCAACTCTTCCATAAAGGCTGCACAGTCTTTCAGAATGTGGTCTAGATGCCCGCAGTAGTAGCAAAACTTAGAAAGCCTCTCATAGCGAAATGATACCCACATAGTATCTTTCTGTTTGTCTAAACCAATGAGTTTTCCCCTTAGAAGAGGCTTACTAGTATCCAATAGCACTCTGAACCTCATATAGTTTCGTCGGCCGTTTGGGTCAAACTCCATAAAGTGGCCCATCGAATTAGCAATTCCCTTTCCCAAACTTTCACCAGCAGGGTTTAGAAGAAACCCAATAGGCATCCCATGTACTTGCACCCAAAACAGAATTTTTTGGAATAGATCAGTGGTGATTTGAGCCATCGCATTGGCCTCTACCAAGATTAGGTAGCTACCCGCAAAGTGCCATGGTTGCCCTCTCAAAATCCTATTCTTAATTGCTTCTGATTCAAAAGTGAGAGTAACGATTCCTTCAGCATAGTCATCAATCATTACTCCCGCTTTGTTCTGCCATAAAGATTCAAACAAGTTTTTCAAACCTTTTTTATTTATAGACCTTCCAGACAACATTCGTCCGTAAATAACATTAGGAATCTCCACTACTTCACTCTCTATGTTAAGAGATGGGTTAGAGAATACTTCTAGCTCTTGTGGTTTAAGTTTCAGTGTTTCTGATGTGGTATCTAATAGGAGGGTTTCTTTGTTTTCCATACTTGACAAGAAAGATCTTTGTATAAGTCTATGGTGAATGCCCTAAGATATTATTCTAAAGCCTTTTTATATATAGTAAACTAATATGAGTTACTTACGATGTTAAATATTTAATTCAAAACAAATTACTAGCTAACCTAGCATGATTACCTCCTAAAAATATGCTAAACTTTGTCCTGAAAATCCCCCTATTCCATCATATAGTATTTTAAGATGGTATTTCCTTCTCATAACTGAATATTTATAATATAAGTTTATTTGTCCTCCATTTAATAGGAAAGTATTCAACTTATATCCATATTTAATAAACGCATAAATCCTGGAGTTAACTTTTCCTTTTTATGTATATATATATGTATAACTGATTCTCCTTTAACTCAAAAACATCCTTATTTACTACTAGCTAGAATCAAGGTGTCTATTCTAAATCTGGGTATAAAATTATTCCTGATCTTATAAAAATCCCCTGATTTATTCTATTAGCAAAATTTTGAACCTAATACATAATGTTATACCGTATTTGACTATGAACGATACCTTCTTTTTGCAGGATTATGGCAAAAAATATGTAATCCTATATATGGTCTAATCATAATAACCCAATACTTTTATAGAAATGAATTATTTTTCAATCTTTGTCTTTTAAGCAGAGATAGTTTAAAACTGGTTACCCCCACTCTCAAAAAGTAAGGATTGATTTAAGCAATCCTCTTAACCAAATATTATCTCCCAGCATGATTAATATTATCCCCTATGAGGTACATACTAACCATCCATCATGGTACTAAACGCCTTTACAAGGCACAAAAGCCATCATTTCATGGCCCCCATGAATCTTTCGCCTCTATTCATGGTACTGTAAACATATACATAGTGTCCATCTATACCAATTACACAACCAAAGCAAAGAAGATATAACATTTAGCTTCTATAGCAAACAAAACTTAAAACCCCTCTTAAGAGAAAGAGAAAAATATTCTATCAACCATAACAAAACTTCATCAAAAGGAGACCTTAATTGCAAAGGGACACATCTCAGGCCAAATAGAAACAGACTAAAACTGACCCACCATAAATACCACATTCATTGGGTAAAAACAACATTGGCCACTAATACTCCGATCAAAGAAACAAAATCCCAAAAACACAATATATGAAACCCCAATATTCAGAGATTTAAGCATTTTGATTTATATACCTTTGTCGTGGTACCGAATTTGATGTTGAAATTGATAACTAATGACTTGTGCTAAAGCCCCCTTGAAATCATGCTTTACTTGACTTGCCTCCTAACAACACTATAAAGAGCATAAAATGGATGAGACAAACGTCAAACACCTTATCTTCAAACTCCGAATCTTGCCTCTTAGCACAAGCTTTCCTTCCGAATCTTACACTACACTGCTCATCTTTTTGTTGTGAAGAGTTGAGGGAAAAATTTCTTTTTCTATCACGAGATTTGTTGAAAATTTGTTGATACATGATTCGCACAATTTGAAACACCAGGAGCATACATAAAATGAAGGCACACGGTCCCTGGCAAACATTTGCCAGGGAACTGTTACACAACATATGGTTCCTACACCGTTGGATCGTTGATCCAACGGCTGGGGTTTAAAAAAAAATTTATACCGTACCGCAGAAACTTTCCGCGGTACGGGGTAATTACAAAACTGCCCCCTGTTTTCACATCAAAAATCTACTGTTCACCGTACCGCAGAAACTTTCTGCGGTACGTGAACAGTGAGGGCATTTTTGTAATTACTCCGTACCGCGGAAAGTTTCTGCGGTACGGTGTAATTTTTTTTTTAAATCAGGACCGTTGGATCAACGATCCAACGGTCCTGGAGCCATATGTTGGGAAACAGTTCCCTAGCAAATGTTTGCTAGGGAACGGACCCCTAAAATGAAAAATACACCGTCTTTAATCATCAGGAATGGACTTGTTGTAGGAGCATACAACACGTTTTGCCTGTTGTCTAAACCAAAAATCCTTGTACTGAATGAAAATTTTTGATTGGGTGGTTGTGTGAATGCTAGGGATCCACTATTATTATAACCAATTGCATTGCTATACTTATCATTTGTGAAATTTTTTGGGTACTAATTTGGGGTACCTAGCATTTTTCATTTTCTCGTTCATGTTAAATTCTTAAAATTGTATATTAATTAATGTCAATAAGCTCAATCTCCTTTTTTTTCATCTTTTTTACTAAATGAGCTCAAATTTTTTAGTTCCTTTTGTATCACCAGAAACATTAAGGGGGGTGTATTCAACTGGGATTTTGAAGGATTTTCGATAATCTATGGATTTTAAAGAATTTCTAAAATCTACGGATTGTTTAAAATCTACAAAGATTCTACAAAGAATTTGTAAATTTGATGTAGAGTCTTTGAGATTTGAAAAGTTTTTTTAGAAATCCATAAAAATCTCATTGATTTTTGCAAGATTTCAAAATTTACAAAAACAACTAGCAAATCCACCAAAATCCATGGATTTTAATAAATCTAAAAAATCCATGGATTTTTGAATACCATCAGATTTAAATGGATTGTTTTAAATCTAGATTGAATACACCCAGATTTTAAAAGACTTTTTAAAATCCTAATTGAATACCCTCAGATTTCAGATGACATTTTGAAATCCAAATTGAATACCTCAAGATTTTAATGGATTTTAAAAAATCCAAATTGAATACTCCTAGATTTCTAAAATTCCTCAAAATCCTTCAAAATCCCAATTGAATACACCCCTCTAAATTTAGTTCCAAATTAAATAAATTAAATGAAAACAATAATATTTATATTTTATATTTATTGCATTTATCTTTAAAAAAAAGGACATACTTCATTCAACAAGAACATACATTACACATACCTGATTAGAACAAAGAAGACAACCCGTGCAAATGAGAAAATCCCTCGAATTCACATTATTGACTACAACATTACACATAACCCAACCCACTTGAACAAAACTAAATTAGCTAAATAATGAGTTGAACGAATTTTTTTTTCATTTTCCCCAAAAAAAAAAAATCTTAACTATGATTCATTGATTTAGTGATTATCAACGGTTCGGTTGATGATTAATATTTTTTTTTTAAAAAAAGTAAAATTTTATTAATATTCAATAAATTTTTAATAAATATAAAATTTTCTTTTTATTAAAAATTTATCTACCCAATTTTGGATCCTATCCATCCTTATTTGAAGAGCTTTATTGTTTTGATATTCGAAATTACATCTATTTGTTGTTCCCGAACAGAGTTGTACAAAGCGGGAATCGGACTTAATCGGTGGAGGCACTGTCCAGGGATTAATCAGGTAATCGGGGATTAATCGGAATGATTAATCTGATTATTAATCGGAACTAATTTAATATAATTTTTAAATATAATTATTATTAATATATGTAATTATTTTATTATTTTGATTATACATGAATAGTTATCATTTATTTATACAAATATATTTAAAATATATAGCATTATTAAAGTAAATATAAATTTTAAGACCTAATTTTTGAATTGGGGTCAATATGAGAGAAAAAATTGATAAAATTCATGATTTAACCGTTTAAAATATTAATTTCGTACATGAGAATAATATTTTTCTTAAAATTTATTCAATTTTATACTTTTTGAATTTTGATTTTTTTTTAATTTTTCTAAAAATATTTCAATATTTTACTAATAAGGCCGATTTTTGACCGATTAATCCGATTTTTGATCGATTAATCTCGATTAATCCCAATTTTAGCCGACTTTCGAGCGATTTTTCGAAAAACGATTATTTAATCAATTTTTATAAAATCCGTACGATGGCCTACCGAACAGCGATTAATCGGCGATTAATCCCGATTAATCGCCGACTTTTAGAACAGAGTTCCCAAATTGATTCATTGAATAGTTGCAATTTTTTTTTTGAATGAACATTGAATAGTTGCAATTGATTTTATGAATACGTTTTGATAAATTAAATTTATGTTTTTTATAATTATAATAGAAATATAGTTAAATTATCTCTTTAAAAAGATTCCATATTTTAACAATGAAAGCGAAGAATTGAAACACTAAATTTTAACTTTTTCTTGAATACCACATAATTTTCCATTAATGAATAAGTTCAAATCTTAAAAAAAAAAAATGCTAACTACTACTCCCTCCGTCCCAAATTGTATGCACCCGTTTGACTTTAACGTATATTAAGAAAATGTAATAAAAAAATAAAGTTAATTAAAAAGTGGGTAAAGTGGTGGGACCTATTAATATTTAATAATAGATTTGAGATAGTGGAGGAAAATAGTAGGTGTAATAGTGTTTATTTAACAAAAAAGTGGAGAAGTAGTGGGTGTAATAATGAAAAATAATGTTCAAATATAGTAAGTATATTATGTTTATTCTTTTTAGAACGTACCAAAAAGGAAAGAGGTTCACGTAAAATGGGATGGAGAAAGTAAGTTAGAGTATTGTGATGAGTGGGTCATCCCTTATAAATGAAAATTCCAAACGTTTCACACGAGGAACCAATCCATCAATTAATATTTAATTATAAGGACTTGCTCCTTATATATATCCTTATATAAGGCGATTTTGTCCAATTTTTTCATTGTATGATCGATAATCAAAATAATATTGTAATACACCAATCCCATCTCGAGTAGATTTGGGATTTTTGTTCAATTTATAAGGCGAAGAACTACTATTAAATACATTAAAAAATCATGATCTTTTGGAGACATGTGGTGGACTTGTGGACTACCAAAATTGGTTGCATTTGGACCAATTTACTTTGGCTTATATTGGATTGGAATTAGGACTCGACCCGATTTTCGAAAAAGGCTCGGAATTTGATCCGAGTTGTCACATATGGTATCAGAGCCGACTCTCGAAAGCTTGATTCGTCAAGTTACCGGAGGTGGGGACACGAAGGCTGGTGGTATTATCCCACAATGGACAGAGTTCCGGAGGTGGGGACTCGAAGCCAACCGGTATTATCCCACAATGGCTAGGGAGGAACGATCTTGGACCTATGGGATATCCGATCAGGCCTGACGAGGACGTGAGGAGTTTAAGTGGAGGAGTTTGTAACACCCTAGTCCCACATCGAAGAGATTTGGGACTTTAGTTCTGTTTATAAGGCAAAGTACTACTACTAAGTGCACTAACAAGTCATGATCTTTTGGGGGCCTGTGGTGGGCTTGTGGATTACCCAAGTTGTTGCATTTGGGTCAATTTGCTTTGGCTTATTTCGGAATCGGGACTCGACCCGAATTTCGAAAAAGGCTCGGGATTTGACCCGGATTGTCACAAATATGGCCTGTTTTTAAATAGATAATAGTTTATAAGTTTTTTTGATATGTTATAAATTTGAATTTTAATCGTTGTTTTTACTAATTATGTTAATTTAAATTTAATAAAATTTAATTAATCACATACATAATTTAAAGCTTATATTATAAATTTTTAAATTAAATATGTTGTTAACGGGATTCGAAACTTGGATCTTTAGTAAAGTAATTTAAATATATAATATGCATTGTCATTAAATCTAACGGTTCTTTTTTATTTACTAAAAATCTAATGATCATTATTCGTTTAACCAAAATACAAACAATTGTACTCATGTTTCTTTATAATAAACGTATGGGAATTTCAAACATATTTTATTAGTAATGATATGGGCTAAAAGTAAGCCCTATGGACACATTTAATGTGGCATTAATTAGACCTAGAATGGTCCAAACGTGGGGCCCACCAGATAGGCCCAAATCATAATTATTATATTAATTTCGTAATTAATATTAAGAGTAATGAACAGCTCAGCCAATAAGAGTTAAACAAGGATACAACCCTTGCCTGACTTAGCCTCCAAGATACATACTTCAACATGGAAACTGATTCATACATGGAAGGAGACTAGAACCTTCTTCTAGTCGGTGACTTGCCCACTAAGTCACCTAACCCTACTACGATTTTAGGGCTTCTCAGCCTATATAAAGGGTCTGACCCCTCATTCTCAGAACTACGTTTTATTGGCTTGATTCTCTTAATACAGAGATACGTAGGCATTCTGTGAGGACCGTTTAAGTCTCGAACGCAGAAGTAGCCATTAAAGCACGAAGCTCCCGAACCCTAGCCGTCATAATCATAACCTACTTTTTATTCCACAACATTTGGCGCCGACTGTGGGGACAGGGACATCAACCATGGTTAACACACGAAGGACACCAGCAATTACAGAGCCAATCGCAACCGAGGCTCTACCTCTTAGCTCTGCTCCGCCCCTCACTGAACAAGTACCTCCAGCATCCGGGACTATCGTTCCGTATCAAGTTTCTCAACCCCTAGGGACGACATCCCATGTTGAGAGTACGCTACCTCCGATCGTCCACACAAATCCAGGGACTAACCCCCTCCAGGTGGGGATTTCTTCCTTGATTGTAAACCCCAACAACCCTCCACGAGGGGTTCAGATCCACACTACGGATCTCCCCATAAGCACCAATCCGATGTACGGGCTGCCTAACTACCCTCCTACCCAAGGAGCTGGATCAAGTGGTCATGCCCTGTATATTCGAGATCGAGATTATCACGATTTTTCTGGTCCTTATACGGATGAATCATCTTCTGACGATGATTATGAGCGTGATGAAGCTCCAAGGAGGCGACGTGCAAGTAAAGAACCTCGAGGAAGAACTCAAAGTACTCACGATGGACTCCCTTCAACAACCACTGAGAGGATTAAGGCTTATGAAGCCGAGATCTTAAGATTAAAGGAAGATATGGCCAGAGAACAAGCCAGATCAAATCAGACTTTACCCCCTCCAACATCAGGACCGATTCCCTTTATAGATCTGGAGAGGCCTTCGAGAAGGCAAAGAAGGGCCACCGCCCCAACTGGAAGAGCAACGAGGGTGGAAACCCCCAAGAGCAACCCCAAGGATCTGATGCCACTTGGGGACCCTGATGATCCCACACCCCCGTTTACTGAGGACGTTATGAATGTTCGTATCTCAAAGAAATTTAAGATGCCAACAATTAAAGCTTATAATGGAATGGGTGATCCTGCAAACCACGTTAGAACATTCTCAAACGCTCTGCTGTTGCAGCCTGCAAGCGACGCTTTGAAGTGTAGGGCATTCCCTCAAACTTTATCAGGCATGGCTCAAAGATGGTATAGTCGGCTTCCTACAAACTCGATTGGTTCTTTTAAAGAGTTGAGTGCTGCTTTCATTAGTCAGTTTATCAGCGGAAGAACGCATGAGAAAAGCTCTGCATCTCTTATGTATGTGGTACAAGGGAAGAACGAAAGTCTGAGAGACTATCTTAAGAGGTTCACCAAGGAGACTCTGAACATCACTGATCTGGACAATAAGGTTGCAATGGTAGCCTTGGAGCATGGTACCACCGACCTATACTTTAAAAGGTCATTGGCGAAGCATCCTCCTGAGAATATGGCTGATCTCCAGCGAAGGGCTGATAAGTACATCAAGGCCGAAGATAGCACGAAGAAGGAAGTCACATTAGGCAATGGTCGGGGGAACAATGATACAAAAAAGCGCAAGTAAGAGCAGGAGTACGATGCTAGGGACAAGTATCCCCGAACTAGCAAAGACTCTGATTCGCCACCAAAAAAGAGCTTGGGACCAAGGTTCTCTGACTATGCAAGGTTAAATGCCCCTAGAAGTCAAATCTTGTTGGAGATCGAGAAGGATAAGGACTTCCGATGGCCGAAGCCACTCAGGGGAGACCCCGCAAAAAGGAACAAGGATCAATATTGTCGGTTCCACCGAGATGTGGGGCATGATACAGATGATTGTAGGCAGTTAAAGGATGAGATCGAATTTCTGATCCGCAAAGGAAAACTGAGTAACTTCACCAAGGGTGAAGATCGTGGAACCCAAAGAAGGGACTACGAAAGGAGAAACAATGATAGAAGGGATAATGATCGTGACCGTAACACGCAGCCCCGAGGGCCAGTTATCAACATGATCTGGGGAGGCCCGACAGCGGCCGGTACAACTCGAAACTCTCGAAAGGCAACGCAAGGGAGGTGATGCACATCGTGGAAGAGGCCCCGAAGCATGCTAGAACTGAAATCGTAATTGGTTTCGATGACTCTGATCTTGAAGGGGTGAAATTCCCCCATGATGACCCATTAGTTATAACCCCTGTGATTGGGAACTCGGAGGTAAAGCGAGTCTTGATAGACAATGGAGCTTCTGTTGACATTCTGTTTCATGATGCTTTTGTGAAGATGGGATATACCGATTCTCAGCTGACTCCGACTAACATGCCCATTTATAGATTCAATGGAGTTGAGTCCAAGGTGGAGGGTACTATCCAGTTACCCATGACAATCGGGCAGGAACCTAAGGAAGCTACTCAAATGTTGAATTTTCTGGTAATTAAGGCAGCCTCGACTTATAACGCAATCCTGGGAAGGACTGGACTTCATGCGTTCAAGGCTGTTGCCTCAACATATCACATGAAGATTAAGTTTCCAACCCGAAATGGGGTCGGAGAACAAAAAGGCGACCAGAAGATGGCAAGAAGTTGTTATGTATCTGCCCTAAGAGCTGATGGAGTCGGGGGGCAGGTACTCCCGATTGAAGACATGGATGTCCGTAGTGATGATGAACATCGAGGAAAGCCAGCAGAGGATTTAATCCCCGTCCCTCTAGAGCTGGGCGACCCGGAAAAGGTTACATACATAGGAGCATCTCTGAAGGAACCCCTGAAGGGCGAATTGACAGTGTTCTTACAAGAGAATAGCGATGTGTTTGCTTGGACAGCAGCGGATATGCCAGGAATTGACCCCCAACTTATAACTCATAGGTTGAACGTCGATCCTGAACGGAAGAAAATAAAGCAGAAAAAGAGGAATTTCGCTCCTGAAAGGCAAGAGGCCATTAAGCAAGAAGTTGACAAACTATTGGAAGCTGGATTTGTTGAAGAAATTCAATTCCCTGAATGGTTAGCTAACCCTGTGATGGTCAAAAAGGCGAATGGAAAGTGGAGGATGTGTATAGACTTCACTGATCTGAATGATGCATGTCCAAAAGATTGTTTTCCTCTGCCTAGAATTGATATGTTGATAGATGCCACCGCTGGACATGAAATGTTGAGCTTCATGGATGGTTTCAGCGGATACAATCAGATTAAGATGCACAAGGAGGACATCCCTAAGGTATCTTTCATAACTGATTTTGGTGTTTTCTGCTATCTTGTTATGGCTTTTGGATTAAAGAATGCAGGGGCTACTTACCAACGGCTGGTGAATAAGATATTTGCCCATCTAATTGGAAAAACCATGGAGGTCTATGTTGATGACATGTTAGTCAAGAGCCTACTCAAGGCAGATCATATAAGGCACCTCAGAGAGGCATTTGAAGTGCTAAGGCACCATAAGATGATGCTAAATCCAGCCAAGTGTGCTTTTGGTGTTGGATCGGGAAAATTTTTGGGCTGATGGTTTCCAAGAGAGGCATAGAGGCCAACCCGGACAAGATTAAGGCTATTCTGGATATGGAGTCACCCCGCTCAATACGAGATGTACAGAAATTAACTGGCCGAGTTGCGGCCCTAGGGAGATTCATCTCCAAATCTGGTGACAAATGCTTGCCTTTCTTTCAGGCATTAAAGAAGGTGAAAAATTTTGAGTGGACCACAGAGAGCCAAGAGGCCTTTGAGCAGTTGAAGAAATACATGGCTGAAGCCCCGTTGTTGGCCAAACCTAGTCCTGGGGAGATTCTTTACTTATATCTGGCGATATCCGAACAGGCATTAAGTGCTGTTCTTGTCAAAGAAGAAAAGAAAGTTCAGAAACCCATCTACTACGTGAGTAAGGTATTGCATGGGGAGGAGTTAAATTACTCTCCCATTGAGAAATTTGCTTTGGCACTGATTACTGCCTCAAGGAAATTGCGACCATACTTCCAGGCCCACAAGATCGAAGTCTTGACAGACCAACAATTGAGAAGCATATTGCACAGTCCGAAAGCAAGTGGAAGATTGATCAAATGGGCCATAGAGCTTGGAGAGTTTGATATCAAGTATAAGCCTCGAACGGCCATCAAGGCTCAGGCATTGGCTGACTTCGTGGTTGAATGCACCATTGACAACCAAGAAGTCGGGGGCAGGAGATGATAACCACTCCTGAGATCGAAGGTAAAGATGAAGGACTGATTGCTGACCAGAAAGAGTATTGGGTGCTCTATTTTGATGGAGCATCAAAAACAAAATCTAGTGGTGCAGGTTTGGTTTTGCAAAGCCCCGATGGGTTCACAGTTGAATATGCTTTGAAGTTGGACTTTCCGACAACCAACAATGAAGCTGAGTATGAGGCATTAATAGCCGGATTGGGATTGGCCAGAGTCATGAGGGTCAAAAACCTCAAAGTGTGTGGAGATTCAAGATTGGTGATCTCGCAAGTGAATGGTGAGTTTGAGGCCAAAGATGAAACTATGGCAAAATACCTCAGAGTCGTGAAAGCTGTTATGACTCAGTTTGATGAATGCTATGTGGAGCATATCCCGAGAGAAGAGAACGTTAAGGCCGATGCCCTCTCCAAGTTCGCTTCTTCCGAGATAGAGAATTATGCAGGAAGTGTTTACTTCCAGGTCTTGAAAGCCCCTACTGTCAACTCTAAGTTGGTAGCACCAATCGATGTTGGAAGCTGTTGGATAGATCCTATTAAAGCTCATTTGGAAACCGGATGGCTCCCTGACAATGCCTTGGAGGCACGAAAATTGTCAGTAAGAGCATTGAGATATGCCTTGATTGAAGGCATCTTATACAAGAGATCGTTTGTCGTTCCCTACTTGAAGTGCTTAAGGCCCCAAGAGGCAAGAGAAGCATTAGAGGAAGTTCATGAAGGGATATGTGGGCAACACTTGGGGGGCAGAGCCCTAGCTCACAAGATCACTCGACTAGGATTCTATTGGCCGGAGATGTTGGCCGATGCACAGAATTACGTCAAGAAATGTGATAGATGTCAGAAGCACGCTCCGATTGTAAGGCAGCCGCCTGAGATGTTAACGTCAGTCAGCTCTCCTATTCCGTTTGCAATGTGGGGGATGGACATTCTTGGTCCTTTTCCTATGGCTTCAGCACAAAGGAAGTTTTTGATAGTCGTCATTGACTACTTCACCAAGTGGATTGAGGCTAAGCCTTTAGCAAAGATAACCACCAAGCAAGTTTCCCAGTACTTTTGGGAGAACATAATCTGCAGATATGGCATCCCGCAAATCCTTGTAACGGATAATGGGACACAGTTCAACAATGAGGAGTTTAAAAAGTACTGTGAAGAGAATGCTATTGAGCTTCGTTTTACTTCAGTAGCACACCCGCAAGCAAATGGACAGGCTGAGGTCGCCAATCGTATCATCCTTGATGGACTAAAGAAAAGGGTCGAATGCTCGAGAAATACTTGGGTGGATGAGTTGCTGCCTATACTCTGGGCTTATCGCATTACTTGTAAGGTGACTACCGGAGCAACCCCGTTTCTGCTAGCTTATGGAGCTGAGGCAGTTGTGCCACTGGAGATCATGCATGCTTCACCTCGAATTGAGGCATTTGAACCTGAGACTAATGAAGAAGGCATGAGGCTCGCCCTAGATCTGATTGATGAAGTCAGGGACGAGGCAAACGCCAGAAATGCGGAGCATCAAAAGAAAGCATCCTTCTATTACAACCACAGGGTTAAGGAAAGGTTCTTTCAGCAAGGTGACTTAGTTCTTAGGAAGATCGAGGCTTCTGGAGTTAGCCAGAAGGGAAAGCTAGCCCCAAACTGGGAAGGGCCGTATCGAGTTAGGAAGACATTGGGACGAGGATCATATAAGTTGGAGACCTTGGACGAGGTTGAGGTGCCCCGTACTTGGCATGCCCTGAACCTCAAGATTTATTATATTTAAGCTGCCTCTGCAACGACGTAGCTTTTTATTTATCTAGTAGGAGAAGTAGAAATAAGGTTCGATGAAACCATTCCAGGGATTAATGCCCCGTGTAGGATAATAATAATTTATGTAAGGGTTGAACCCGTTTCAAGTTATTAATGCAAGTTTGTTTTCTATTTGTGATTGTTTATTTACCAAGCACCTGATGAGTGTAAGTCAAAGATGACCAAGTAACGAAAATAAATAATACATAAGTAGAAAATAAAACAAGTGCATAAATAAAGTACCCCTGAAGGGCCAAAGTCGGATTTAGGTTACAACACCAAATAAAAAGTTAAGTCCCTAAGGACCTTGATTGAAAAGCAGAAAAGATAAAGCCACATGTGGCTAACAAGGCCATGCAAGGCCACTTACTCCTCGGAGGATTCTCCTATCACTTCATCGTCTTCCTCCTCGTTTCCCTCCTCCTCGTCTCCATCTTCATCATCATTTTCTTCCTCCTCCCCGGAGCCTTCTTCTTCTTCTTCTTCTTCAACTGCCATCGGCTGAGTCTCGCCTTTCTTTGCCACCACTCCTTCATCGTCGGAGGTTTCTGTTGAAGAGCTAGGTCTTGTTCGAAGAGCTTTCCCAGGGAAAGATTGCCTGGCGGCTACTTCCCTCTTCGACATTCTTCCTTCAGCAGAGCGGGAAGAAGCTGAACCCGAATTGACAACTTGAGTACACTTCCTTAGCCCAGAGCCGGAAGGCCTACGAGAACCCCCAGAGCCTGATGCTTGGGCCACATGACTTCCACCACCAACACCCCAGTTAGGGCAAGGGAAGTCTGTCGGGTTAACCACTTTAGGATACCTGTGGCTGATAGCGCCAATGGCCTTGTCCCATCCAACGGACATATTGAAGGGCCGCATTTCATCGTCATGCTTGTCCATGAACTCATAAAATTCCTCCGACCTATGATAGGCATCAATTACTTTACCAGCCTGGGAAGATCTTTTCTTGGCCAAAGAGCGGAGACTCTTTTGAAGAGAGTGGCAGTTAGCTTCAGCTCGAATGGCTCTGGAGTTCAAGTCTTGGATCTCCTCGTTCAGCTTGGCTTTCTCGCACTTTAATGTTACATTCTCATCCCGATGGGCTCGACCTTGGCGAGTCGCAGATTGAAGATAAGCATTAACCTGCGATAAGGAAGTTAGTAAGACAGCCATAAAGTGAACAAAGAATGTAAGTATACAAGTTGCTACCTGATATAGACCGTGGGCCCTAAGGCGCTCGGCTTCATCGATTTTGTCCCCCGCAGTCGCGGTCAGGACATCAGGAGGGGTGATAGAAAGTCTTGACCAAGCCACGGCCAAGGAAGAACTCCCAAAAACAGAATCTTGATCGCAGATACCCCAATCCGGAGTAAAGGGGGTCCTAACACCTTCGCCAGCGTTCCTGTATCTCTTTCCTCCTTGGCTACTTTCCTCCAGGAATTGAGGAACTTCTCGGCATGGAGGATTCACTAGAGCTTCGGCCTTCTTTATCATCCGCCTAGTGACAGTTGGCTGATTTGCAGGACGATTGTCAATCTCCTCAGCAGCTGAAAGATGAAGAGAAAACATTGGAATAAGAACAAACATAGTTCATAATGAAGTAATGAAGGAAAAATTACCCTCAAAAGAAAGATTGATGAGGCCAGCTTCAATAAGCTTCTTTTCAGTTAGAATAGTCCTATAGTGGGTACGACCCTCGTCAGCAAGAAGCCTGTCTCGGTCTAACAATTCTTGGGAGTTAAGATCACACACGAAGTGTGAGCTATCATGTACAAACCCGAATCTTTTGACAAAGAAGTGACCCCAGTCACCGCCTTCCCACTCCAAGACAACGAAGTCCCTTTCCCACAAATGATGAGAGTCCGGGAAGGAGAAAGAGTTTACTATATGAGGAAGGCCACTTCTAAGTTGAAAGCCAATCCATCCCGGCTTAGCATCAGAGGAGTTCTTCAATGCAAAGATACTTCGAAACATAGTTGTACTCCAAGGGATTTCCAACTCGTGGCATCTCAACAAGAAGATGATTAAAAATCTCCAAGAGTTGGGATATAGCTGGCAGGGGTGTATTTGAAGTTCTGCTAAGAACCAGAACCCACCGTCGGTACGGGTACGTCCCGGCCGACCGAGCCTCCAGCCGACCGCCCCTCCGGGAATGCCTCGGCCGACCGGGGTCGACGGTCGGTGCGGGTTTTTTGTGTTTCGTTAAAAAAAAAAAAAAAAAAAAAAAAAGCCGAGCAAGGTACCAGCCGACCGGCCCTCCGGGAGCACTCCGGCCGACCGGCGTCAACAGTCGACACGGGCTCGCGCCAGCCGACCGAAGAACCAGCCGACCGGCCCTCCGGGAGTGCCTCGGCCGACCGGGGTCGACGGTCGGTGCGGGTTTTTTTTTCTTGTTCCGTCAAAAAAAAAAAAAAAATTTTTAAGCCGACCCCGACCGGGCTCCCAGCCGACCGGCTTCCCCGGGCATGCTCCAGCTGACCGGAACCCACCGTCGGTACGGGTACGCCCCGGCCGACCGAGCCTCCAGCCGACCGCCCATCCGGGAACGCCCCGGCCGACCGGCGTCGACGGTCGGTACGGGTTTTTGCTCGGCTGACCCGTGGCAATGCTCGAGTCGGGTTTGCAATTTTTTATTTTTTATTTTTCTTATTTTGTACTCAGGGAAAGTGAAAACCAAGTTTGAAGTTAGTGTCGATTAGTGCCGTTTAGCGCTGTTTAGTGCCAGTTAGCACCGATTAGTGCCGATAGTGCCGTTTTATGCCAATTGACGTCGTTTAACATTGTTTAAACGTTGTTTAAGGCTGAGTAGCGCTGTGTAGTGCCGTTTAACACCGCTTAGTGTCGTTCAACGTTATCGTAAATGCGTCGGTCGCTCCACGCTTTACATTAAGATGATATTGTCGAAAATACTCGCTTAAGAGTAATAAACCCTGACCCAAGTCTCGAATAAGGCCGTTAAAACTTCAAGGAAAACCTGATCAGTTTTCCTAGAAGTTGGGGGGCAAATGATATGGGCTAAAAGTAAGCCCTATGGACACATTTAATGTGACATTAATTAGACCTAGAATGGTCCAAACGTGGGGCCCACCAGATAGGCCCAAATCATAATTATTATATTAATTTCGTAATTAATATTAAGAGTAATGAACAGCTCAGCCAATAAGAGTTAAACAAGGATACAACCCTTGCCTGACTTAGCCTCCAAGATACATACTTCAACATGGAAACTGATTCATACATGGAAGGAGACTAGAACCTTCTTCTAGTCGGTGACTTGCCCACCAAGTCACCTAACCCTACTACGATTTTAGGGCTTCTCAGCCTATATAAAGGGTCTGACCCCTCATTCTCAGAACTACGTTTTATTGGCTTGATTCTCTTAATAGAGAGATACGTAGGCATTCTGTGAGGACCGTTTAAGTCTCGAACGCAGAAGCAGCCATTAAAGCACGAAGCTCCCGAACCCTAGCCGTCATAATCATAACCTACTTTTTATTCCACAACAAGTAACTAGAAGATACTATGTAATTTTTTTTTTGCGTATACTTATTAATGATTGTAAAATTATGTTTTAAATAAAAAGGTAACATATTTTAATTAGAAAAGAAATATTAATCATTGGAAGATATTTTAGAATTGATGTTTTAGATTTTTATAAAAGGTAATATCTTCAAATAAAATATAAACGTGAAAAAGGCAATCCGCTAATTAACATTAATTATATTATCTTATTATTGAATTAAATAATTAAGATAACCGTACCGAAAATCAAACCGACTATTTTTCAATGTTTTGGCATTAATAATATAGATATGAGAACCAATAGATTTAATACTAAAAATTTTATTTATCTGGTGGATTATATTAAAATAATAAAAGATAAATTTTAATTATTTAAACTAAATATAAGTAAGTTTTCAAAATTTAATAGAATTCTCAACATAAAATTTTGTAATTATTTTTTTTCAATTTCTTGGTAGTTTCACGTGGATAATAATTGTTAAACCAATAATAAATTAAAGTTGATTTCTTGATTCTGATTTTTAGAACTCAAGATATACCAAAAATAGTAAAATGATCGTGTCAAGTATGACAAGTAATTTTTATTTCTTGACTGATATTCAAAATGAAATTCAATATAAATACATTTAAATTTTAAAAAAACTTTTGTTGGTATTGTAATGATAAATATTAAAAAAAAGGTGAAGGCCCTAATACCCACAAATTAAATAGGAGTAACCAAAATAACCACATCCAGCTTGGGCGGCCTTAAATACCCATGGGATACGTCACTACCAGTGTCGTTTGTTGTGTCACGCCAACTGGTGATGGAGTATTGTTTGAGACACGCTATTGGAACTGTCGTATTATTGTCAAACGTTGTTATAGTTGACGGGTTCGGTATTTGACACGTTATACATAACAGCGTGTCTAAAGACACGGTACTGCAACTAGCGTATCACCAGTCTCCTTCATTTCATTACAAGAAAAACGACTAAATATGATCGAAAAAAATTGGTCGCATTTAGCTAAATTCGACTGAATTCGGTCGAATTTAGCTAAATATGATCGAATTTCTGTTGGTCATATTTAAACTGGTCAAATTTAGTAATTCGATCGAATTTAGGATAAATTCGACCGATTAATTCGGTCGAATTTATAAATTCGACAAAATTATTCGGTCAAATTTAGTCCACTAAATTCAACTAAAATTGGTCGAATTATAAATTCGACCAAAAATTTCAAAATTTTTAAATTTTGTTGTGAAAATTTCAAAATTTTAAATTTTGGCGCCCAAAATACTTTAGATTCGACCAAATATGGTCAAATTTAGTCCACTAAATTCGACCGAATATAGTCGAATTTATATACTAAATTCGACCAAATTCGATCGAATTTGATGTGCACCAGTTTTTTTTAAAAAAAGTAGCAGAATCTGCTGCTCAAGAATAGAACATCATGTGGGATTCATTCTGGTAACTAGAACATCAAAATTGGAGTTCAATAACACTTCCAGAAGTGCTTCGATCCTCAAGAACACGAAAAACACAATAATCAAATTTCAATGTCTATACGTTATTGGACTCGAAATTAAACTTATGATATATGAAATTGACTAGAAAAACATACTCTACACGATGGTAACATCAAAATCAGTAACCAAACACGTTTACAAAAATTCATAATTTTAATAAGTATATTCGAATTTAATAAAAAAATAGGAGTAATTCACAAATTATACCCCACAAAATCTGATAATGCCTCCAAATGTTGATTTGATTCTTGAAAACTCAAGAACATAAAAAAAAAAAAAAATTGATGGGGGCGGGGGGAAGCAGGGGCGGTGGGGGGCAGGTGTTAGGGGCTGGGGGGAGGGCAGTAGAGATTGGGGGGTGGTGGATTTTATGTATGTGTTTATATATTTATATATGTATGTTTCTAAAATGTATGGCTAGGATTAGTTTTTTTTTAAGGGCTCAGATTGCTTGACCCATCAATCCATGTGATACTAAATTGACCAATGAGAGATAGCCACGTAGACGATGACTGCATGAGAAATTCAAATATAATTATAACACGGCTAAATTCAACCAAATATGGTCGAATTTTTGATTAAATTCGACCAAATATAGTTGAAATTAGGAGCTTAGCTAAACTCGATCGAATTCGGTCGAATTTAATATTTGTTCAAAATTCAGTTGAATTGATTATTTTAAAAAATTAATAAAAATAGGAATAAAGGCGAAAAAATTAAATAAAAAACCAAATTTTTATTCAGAATTTATAATCACCCACGTAGTCATACCACCAAATTTTATGTTCAAAAATAGGCATTTTTTCTATTCTTATTGAATTTTTTAATTTATTTTAGAAACTAGATAAAAATGGGGAAAAAATTAAAAAAAATGGAAGATTAGTGAAAGTAGGGTAAGATCCATCTCACAAATATTGAGTATGACTACTTTGGTGTTCATAAATTTTAAATTGAATTTTGACTTTTTTCTATTTTTATTTAATTTTTTAATTATTTTCAAAATTAGTTACCGTTAATTTACTAAACCAAATTAATTTATTTTTTTCTAAACTTTTGTCAATAACATTAGAAAGGATGGATCTTGACCACCGTACGGTTGGGTCATCGAGAAATATTTTTAAAAAAATCGAAACACTAAACCCTGATGAAACCCTGTTTAGGGGTTATAGTCAAAGTACAAGTTGACCGTTAAATTACCAAACCAAATTAATTTATTTTTTTTCTGAAATTTTGGCAATAACATTAGAAAGGATGGATCTTGACCACCGCATGGTTAGGTCGTCGAGAAATATTTTTAAAAAAATTGAAACACTAAACCCTGACAAACCTAGTTTAGGGGTTTTAATCAAAGTACTAGTTGACCGTTAAATTAACAAACCAAATTAATTTATTTTTTTATGAAATTTTGGCAATAACATTAGAAAGGATGGATCTTGACCACCGTACGGTTGGGTCGTTGAGAAATATTTTTTAAAAAATCTAAACACTAAACCCTGTCGTAACCTTGTTTTAGGGTTTATAGTCAAAGTACTAGTTGACCTTTAAATTACCAAACCAAATTAATTTATTTTTTTCTGAAATTTTGGCAATAACATTAGAAAGGATGGATCTTGACCACCGTATGGTTGGGTCATCAAGAAATATTTTTAAAAAAATCGAAACACTAAACCCTAACGAAACCATGTTTAGGGGTTATAGTCAAAGTACAAGTTGACCATTAAATTACCAAACCAAATTAATTTATTTTTTCTGAAATTTTGGCAATAACACTAGAAAGAATGGTTCTTGACCACCGTACAGTTAGGTCGTCGAGAAATATTTTTAAAAAATCGAAACACTAAACCCTGACGAAACCTTGTTTAGGGGTTATAGTCAAAGTACAAGTTGATCGTTAAATTATCAAACCAAATTAATTTACTTTTTTCTGAAATTTTGGAAATAACATTAGAAAGGATGGATCTTGACCACCGTACGGTTGGGTCGTCTAGAAATATTTTTAAAAAAATCGAAACACTAAACCTTGACGAAATCCTGTTTAGGGCTTCTAGCCAAAGTACTAGTTTACCGTTAAATATTTTTTTCCCCTCATTATTATTTTTTAATTTTAGTTGTAGAATGTAATATGTCTTCATAAATTTTTTGTTTGTATTTTTTACAACTAACTAGATATTTTTCAAAAAAATTTGAAAGTATCTAATGTGTAAAAATTCAACATTCTCTTATCATATGAATATTTTTTTTGTACAAACTAAATTTGGACATGTGATTAATGTCATCCTTCTATTTATATATATTTTTTCATGATGTGTACAAACTTTTAAATATTTAATAATATATTTTAATATTTTCTCAAACTAATTAGATACTTAATTATTTAATTTATTTAGACAATCTACTAAATAAAAATTCAAATTTCTCCTATCGTATGAATATTCTTTACACACAACTAAATTTATACATATGAATAATGTTATCCTTGTATTGATAAATATTTTTTAATGATGTGTACAAACATTTAAATATTTAATAATATTTTTTCAAACTAATTAGATACTTATTCAATTTATTTAAAAAATCTACTAAATAAAAATTTAACTTTCTCCTATCACATGAATATTTTTTACGTACAAACTAAATTTATTCATATGAATAATGTTATCCTTGTATTTATAAATATTTTTTCATGATGTGTACAAATATTTAAATATTTAATAATATTTTTTCAATTTCTGAAAATAATAAATTCAGCCGAATTTGGTCACATTTATTAAATTCGACCAAATTTGATTGAATTTAATGCGGGTAAATTCGACCAATTATTGGACACATTTGGAAAAAAATTGGGCGGCAATTTTCCCGCTCCCCTACTAAATTCGATCACATTCGGTCGAATTTAGCACGCTCCAAAATATTATGGGCGGGACTTTTCCCCCCTTTTTTGGTGGGTACTAAATTCGATCGAACAAAAATAACGGTCAAATTTAGTAGCTACTAAATTCGGCCGAAAATAAATCGGTCGAATTTAGTAGCTACTAAATTCGACCGAAAATAAATCAGTCGAATTTATTATTAAATTCGACCGATTAAATTCGATCGAATTCGGTCGAATTTAGCCGTGTCAAAATTGGTCGACCGAATACGGTCGAATTTAGCCACGGTCAAATTTATTTGGTCACATTTTTTTTTTGAAAAACCAAGAAGTTCCATTACGACACACAGGGCAAAGCCTGGAAAAGAAATACAGAAGCCAACCTTTAATCTCCCAGCCTTCAACTAACATCCTGCACTAACATGGCAGGAAATGACTTAGCAGGAGAGTAGAGGGAAAGGACCTAACAATTAGCTGAAACAAATTACTACATTTTGGAGAAAGCCTAGGAGTTCAACCAGAAGAAGAAAAGACTGAATCAAAATTCTGGAAACACTACAGACACCCCAGGGAAATCAAAGATCTTGACCTGGTGGAGAAAGGTCCAACACTTCACCCATAATAACTTCGAAAGAGAAGAATCTTGGGGAGAATTTTACTCAGAGACTTGAATGGGAATAACTCTAGATTTATATAGGTATTTTAAAACCAACAGTGATACTAGAAATGCTTCAGCAAAAGAGAAATCTGACCGTGAGCAATGAAGGAATCTAAAGTACCACTAGTAGTGGAAAAACCATATATGTTTCTGATGTGACAAAAGCATCCCATGAAAAGCGACGGAATCTTCCCAGACTCCGAACTATTATTGAGAAACTAAGACAAATAGGCTTTGCAGTGCATCTCTGACCATACTGAAGGATTCTTGTTCAACAGGAATAAGAATATATACCATGTGAACTGTGATACTAAAGCTGCCAAGACTCTGAGCTGAATCAGAATTCCTGCTTTTATACTCAAACCGATTGCATGACTTGATTATTAATTCCATTGGTTGCTAGGCTGTCTGCTTCAGTATTTAGTTCCCTATGAACATATTCTAAATGAACATTCTCTTCTAAGATGGAGAGAACATTACGATTTTGAACTATAATTGGGAAGCCCTTAAAATAACCCATCTTACAGATGTTTATTGCTTCTCTAAAGTCCGAACAAATTACTATGTTCTTGGAAGAGAGGTTCCCCTGTAGCCAAATCTCCACTAAATGCAAGATCGCCGCCAATTCTACCTCTGTACTTGAAGCAACTTTACAAGGTCCTGAAAAAACATATCGGAGAGATCCCTTATTATCTTTTATATTCCCACCTATCCCCCCTCCAAGAAAACCTTTAGGGTTTGGACCCCAAGCTCCATCCACTGCGCAAACCAGATCGAACTGCAAGAATTTATAATTCCAAAAAGAGTTGGATAGAGTATGATATTGAATGGCTATAGAACCTTGAGGATTTACTTTCCACAGATCATCTTTGCTAAAAGTTATAAGACCAGAAGCTGCACCCCATTTGTTGGCTCTAGTAAAGATCAGGAATTCCATAGTCACTCTGTTCAATCTCGAGCTTTTAAATAAATTCTCATTTCTCGCAATCCAAATTGTCCAGCAAGTTGCAGCCACCACAGTTATCCAAATTTTCCCCAGCTGTTTATTCCTTTGAACTTTGAAAATATTCATGAGAGAGAACGAATGAATGGAATTGAGTTTATTTGAGATGCTCCACCATTTACCAACATACTCACATGCCCACCTTGCTAATGCACAGTCCCAAAATAGATGCTGACTAGATTCTTCTCCACCCCTACACCAAGAGCATAGATCACCATGAATAAAATTCTGTATTCTCTGATTAAGTAACGAGGCTGTCGGAATACTATTTGACTGCAATTTCCATAAAAATATCCTTATTTTTGGGGGAACCTTTGCCGACCATATAATATTCCAAATTTCATTATGAATCGAATTAAGATTAGAGCCCTGCTGTAGTAACACCCTGCAATCTTTGGTGGAAAAGGATCCTTCACAAGGCATCCACATTAGCTTATCTTTCCGGGACGAAAGTGAGATGGATGAAATAATCCTTGACAGTGTGTTGAGGTCGTCTTCATCCCTTCTTAACAAGTTCCTACTCCAAGGAGTTGTGGTAAGATATGGTGTAGAATCCCATTGATAAAGGAAATCCTTTACTGATGAGTACTTAAGATTGGAGATACGATATAAACGAGGCTGCTGATGCATTAGCGGACCGTTAGAGTGCCAGAAATCTTCCCAAAAATACACTATTTCTCCATCCTCAAGAACCCATATGAAATTGCTTCGATTCAAGAATGGAGATATATCATTATTTGAGCTCAATCGAAGAATACTTTGTAGTGGGTACGAGAAGTCCTTTTTACTCCCTCCGTTTCAATTTAAGTGTCCTGTTTTGACTTTTGGTACTATTTATTCTAAGCGATTGACTACTAATTTATGCATAATCTATAATACCAAATATAGTCATGAGTGATCTCGTTGGATTCGTATTTATGTGTACTTTAATACAGTGAAGTTTTTATATTTAATACTAATACGAAATTCAAGATATTAACGATTAAAAGTGTGTGTTGGCAAACGTGTCCAGAACAAACAGGACACATAAATTGAAACGGAGGGAGTAACTTCTATGCTCCCCAAGTCGTAGTAAAATAGAGCTCCGTACTTGCTTACCAGGACCTTGTTCCACCATACTGATCTTTCCGAGTAACATCTCCAAAACCATTTTGCAAGCATGATTAAATTCCTTGACTTCAAAGAAATCAACCCTAATCCTCCCCCTTGCTTTGGTTTACAAATTTTATTCCACCCAACTAGGTGCAATTTCCTAAGAATGACATTATCTACTGATTTATGACCCCACAAGAAATTCCTTCTAATCTTTTCTAAGTGGTGGATAACTGATGCTGGGATTTGGAAAAGAGAGAACCAATATACCGGCATTCTATCTAACACAGCTTTTAGAAGGATCAGTATACCTGCCATCGAAACAGAGTCTGATTTCCACGCAAGAAGTTTATTTTCCATTCTCGAGATTAGAGGTGACCAGTAGCTGATTGAATTGGGGGATTGCCCTATATCCACACCCAGATAGTTAAGACAACCTCTCCCAACTGGACATCCAAGGACTACAGCCCATTGACTTAAAACCTCTGAATCTTCACCAAATCCGAATAAACTGCCTTTTATGAAAATTGATTTTGAGTCCGGATAGAAGCTGAAAATATTGAAGGACTCGCTTTACCCCTTGGATTGAAGAAAGATCATTATTTATGAAGAGGATCACGTCATCTACGAATTGAAGGTGAGAAAGCTCCAAATCTGAACTGGGAAGGAAGACTCCTTGAAAAATACCTATTCCTAAGGCCTTTTCTAACAACTTTGCCAACGATTCCCCAATTAGATTGAATAGGAGAGGAGATAAAGTGTCCCCCTGCCTGAGGCCTCGAGATGAAGTGAATTCGTCCGTCGGACAACCATTTATCAAAACCGAGATTCTTGAAGAATAGAAGATTTCTTTCAGCCATGATATCCATTTTTCGTTGAAATTCATATTTACAAGAACCTGGAAAAGGAAGTCCCAATTCACGGAGTCGAATGCTTTCTCGAAATCTATTTTCAGAATTAGACCTTTTGATTTCTTTGCTTTCAAGGCTGCAAAGACCTCGCTTGCTACCAGAATACAATCAGTGATTTGACGCCCTTGAATGAATGCAGTCTGAGTTTCGGACACCAACATGGGCACTACTCGTTTAAGTCTTGTAGCCAGCACCTTTGATAGCAATTTCATTAGGGCATTCATTAGACTTATAGGTCTAAAGTCCGAGGTAATTGCTGGAACCTTTATTTTCGGAATAAGGGCAATGAAGGAAGAGTTTTGACCATTGGGGATGAAACCTGTTTCATGGAATTTAGAAAAGAAACCCAAAACCTCTTCTTTAATAGAAGGCCAGAGCTTTTTGAGAACTCCCGCATTAAGTCCGTCCGGGCCAGGAGCTTTGCATGATTCTGTATTCATTAGAGCAAATTCTACCTCTTCTATAGAAAACCTGTTCACTAGCCAAGAACTATCACTGGATGCTAGTTGAGGTACCAAGTTAGGCCCTATACGAAATACCTCGACCTCTGAATTCTTCTTGAAAAAAGTGTTGAAATGCCTGTAAAATTCTGCCCTTACCGTACTTGGATTAACACACCAGTTATTGTCAATCTGTAGTCCTAAAATTTGATTTGTTCTACGTCTTCTAAGAATGACCTTGTGGAAAAACTTAGTGTTTTTTTCACCATTTAGCTGTCACTGAAGCCTTGATTTCTGGAAGAGCATACTTACTTTGATTCTGTACAAATCATCCAATCTTTCTCTGATTTCCTCCTTTATCCTACCATCCAAACCTGTCTGATCAGCTGTTGTTTGCTGCTCTTCTAACCCCTTTATTTTGCAATCTAAGTCCATTAAAGAGGATTGCTTCCATTCCTTTGTGAGGGATTTAATTTGCTTAAACTTGAACTGAATATTACTATCATTCGAGTTAGTCCATGCAACCGTCAAGTTTTCTACCAAATTTTCTTCTTCAAGCCAACAATTGAAGAACTTGAAAGGGATGGGTCCCCAATTTTGAATGGAACATCTAGTAACAATTGGCCTATGGTCAGAGTTCCTCCTAGCCAGAGCAATAGACGACCAGTTGCCCAAAAGAGCCCATTCTTCATTTAATATTGATCTGTCAAGCTTGCTCTGCTTACCTTTCGGGCCAAACCAAGTGAAGCGAGAGTTCACAAGAGGGGCTTCGACTAAAGTGTTTGATCGAATAAAATCCAAGAACATGTTTGTGTCTAAGTCTGCATATCTGCAATTCAGACGTTCTCTCGGGCTTAAAACACAATTAAAATCCCCTAACACTATAGTAGGGATAGAGTTTACTGTAGAGAGAATATTAGAAATATCCCTCCACAGTTGCATTTTACCATGAAGACCCGTGGGGGCATAAACGTTGACACACGAGAAAGCCATTTTCGAGGATATATGAACACCTTGAACCCAAATCCAATTCCTTGCTTTTAATTCATGAGTAATAGAGAAGACTGACAAATCCCAAATTGAGATTAACCCGCCCGAAAGTCCTGTAGATGGTACCTCTATCCATCCAATAAGATCACCCATTCCTATGGAATGCAATTTCCTAGCATTCCATTCCAAGCACTTGGTTTCTTGGATACAAACAAATGATGCCTTTGACTCTAAGACCACTGATCGTATATTTGATCTAGCTATGTCATTCGAGGCTCCTCGAACATTCCAACTTACAAATGATGTATGATTCATTAAGGAAGATTATCTATGGAACTGGGCTACCCGAAATGGTTAGATATTGAGTCAATTTTTGATTTCTGATATGGCAGAATCTTTATCCTTCTCCATAATTAGACCCTTGAATGCCCGTTTCCAATATTGCTTCTGCCTCATTTGCTCTGTGAGTTTGGGATTGAAGTGGTGGAACACTAGCAATTTGCTTCTTCCCGAATTTTCTTCTAAGTGGGACCTTAAAGGCTTTAATCTCTTTATTTCTCAAGTTTTTCCTCGGTCTTCCCTTTCTACTCTTGATTCTAAGTTCTCTTAAATCTTTTAGTAAAGAGAATTGAGAGTCAGCTTTATCCGATAAATCTTGACCGTTACTATCATCAAGATAAGATGCCAAGTGAGAAGATTCGGATAGAAACTGGGAATTCTCATCCCCCGTTGAATCCTTAGATCTCCATTTCCAATGCAAATTATCATATAAGGATCTTGAGGAGGTATCTGAATCTAGATCTTCCTGATTCTCCACTCCTGTGCTATGAGGTAACTTATCTTTATGAGCCAACTCTTCAGACAATGGAGGCTCAAAAATATCTGGAAAAAAATCTCTTCTTTCAAGAGTGTTACTGTTCACAGCTTTGGGTTGATTTTCAATGGTTTTTCCTGCATCCAATGCTTCCTTCCCTGAAACTTCACTCTTTTTATTAATATCAATAGCCTCACCATTGCATTCCACGTCACTAGCACCCAGGGGACCCTCCATCGACCCAAAGCTAAAATTACCCCTTTCACATTGTTGCAGCCACAATTTGGATCCCAAGATTCTGATATTGAGACTTTAAACAAATTACCATAAATGCTTACCACCTCATTATACTCCAGCTTCTGAGTGACCTCAGTTTCCACTAAGATTCTTGGATTTACATAACAATTAACTTCATCCACAAATGACGAAATACAGTTAATATTGCCCCAATTTTGTAGGATTAGTTTGAAATTTTCTTCCGACCATGCACACATAGGCAAGCCTCTGCATTCCACCCATGTTTTACGAGATGGTTGGAGGTCTTTCCAATCTGCCTTACGAATAGAAGCAAAACCTATACCTAGGAAGTCCATGTCCTGTTGAGACAGAAGCTCCTCATTTGATAAGTAGATGATAAATCGATGGCTATTAATCCCTCTAATAATAGTATCCTTAAAAACCAATCCTTCTACAATCATTTGCACTGTTTTCACTTCCTCTCTGTTAACTGTCTCGACCAGGCAGCTAAAGGCTAATTCTTTAAAGAAAGCATTATTTACCTGCAAATTTAACGGCTTGACCACTTCAGCTGCCTTGTTTTCTTGTAGTGTTCTGTAAAAAACAAGATTCTATCTCTCTCTCTTGCGATTTCAAAGTCAATTCTCGACCATCGTTCGTCTCTTTTCCTCAACTTTCTGTTTATGTTATATATACCATTCGAATCATTTTTCGATGATCTACAATCCTATACACTTCTCAAAATATTTCTTATGTTGGATTTAAAACTCACAATTCGAACCCTCATTCTTGTCAAGTCGGAAAAACACGCAGGAGAGAGATATACATGCGGGGAGAGAGAGATATAGACGAAAGAGATAAGATGGAGGAGGGGAGATGAGATGTGGTGATGTGGCCAGAAAGGGGAGAAATGATGGTGATGGTGGTGGTTCGGAGAGAGACGAGATAGACGACAGAGAGAGACGAGAGGGGAGAGAGAGACTTGGGACACGCCACACGTGGCGTGGGTAGATAGGGCTAAATATACCGAAAATCAATATTTTGGGCCATAGAATTGTGAATAAGAGGTATTTTGGTTATTTTCTCAAAAAAAAGGGATATGCATCCTATCCTTTATATGCTTTTTATATATAATTATCTTATCCAATTTCTTGATGGTAAAAAAATTATTTGATTGATAGCATGACTATATTAAATACTAAAAAATAAATTTAACCAATATAAACCAAAATATAAGTAAGATTTCTGAACTAAATTCAGTAGAATTCTCAATCTAAAAATCCGTAATTTTCTTTAATAATTTTTTATATATTTATCCTCAAATTTGGTAATCATTCTCTAAATCTTTTAAATTTAATAATTTTATATTTCCTTAAATAAAATATTAAAATTCATTTGATAAAAATAAAATTTAATGACATAATTGTTAAATAAAATTTAGTTTGTTACTATAATTTATATAATTTTAAATTTTAAAAAAAGTCTTGCATCGTAGGATTTATAAGCTAGTATTTATAATATTTGTATAAACAAAATTTCGAAAATTTTGCCGCATTACTTCTTTTAAAAAATCATTCACTCCTTGATAGCTTGACATATATATGATTTCTTTAATTGAACATTTTTTTTACATTTACCTTGATCTCAAAGCTTATAGAATATTTAAGAAAGGAAAAAGTTAAAAAAGATGGTGAAGTTAGACATCTTATTCACCGTTCGAGCGTAGTCCATCAGGCCAGAGTTTATGATTTCTGATCACTATTTTTAAATATTTCTATCTTATATAAGTTATGTTACATTCTTGAAAAGAGTAGATTTTTTTTCTCAAAACTATTGGCACTGGCATTCCGCTTCCTTTTGTTAGATGCTGACAAGAAGCATATAGAAGCCCCGCCACTGGCACTGGTATTCCGCTTCCTTTTGTTAGATGCTGACAAGAAGCTTAGCATATAGAAGCCCCGCCACTGGCACTGGCATTCCGCTTCCTTTTGTTAGATGCTGACAAGAAGCATATAGAAGCCCCGTCACTGTTCTCAAAGCTATGCTATGTAGCATGTTTGCTAAATTAATTTCAACAAATTTAATTATCACATGGGCACACTAATGTAATTACAGTTAAACCTCGATAAATGAATATGTTCGGGATCGAAAAATTTTATTCATTAATTGAGATTATTCATTTATCGAGATAAAAAATATACTGTCTCTATTATGTCGGGACTGGAAAAAATTATTCATTTGATGAGGTTATTCGTTTATCGAATATTCATTTATCGAGGTTCTACTATAGTTATTTCTTTTAAAGAAATGTGATTAGGGAATAATGCTGGTGCTATGTTTCTTATATAAGTATTCTATTGCTACTCTCACTTGATTATAAATTTTAGATTGATAACCGTGATGCGGGGGCTTACATATGAACTATCGTAATAACCGGTCAACTTCTAAAAAAAATTGATGTAAACTTGTTAATTTTTACGATTTAAAGACATGATTGTATAGTTTCCGTTAAATCATGTTTGCTATAATATCCCAATTTTATTTTACAGAAAATTTGATTTAATTATTCAGATAAACACTCAAAATCTTTCGTGGCATACGAATGTGTTGCATATAGTATGTGTTGGATATAGTATAACACATTTATACCAATTTGTACAAATTTATGTCACATGTAGAAAACATCTAGTAATTTGTTATTATAATAAATTTGGGTACGAGAACAAAAAATTTAAATAATAAGGGGGGTTTTCGGTTTAATTCTCCTTAATGTTTTTCATCACTATAAATCAATTTTTGGAGTGATTTTTTTAAATATTTTATCCTCATTTTTTTGTCATTCTTTCGTAAAGAATCTAGTCAATAAATAAGAGGGAAAAATAAATTTTTTTTAATGTCTTTCTCTTACAAGATATATTTAAGAATACAATCATAAAATAAATAAACGAGTCGTACACGAATGACATATTTATTAATATACCAGTTTTAATTTTGACAACTCAATAAACCTGTTATTTACCCACGTAATGTTTCACAATAAATATATTGTCCAATCAGTATATAAAAAACTAATTGCATAATTTAAAATATTACCTTTTTAGGCAAATAATTTTAACTACATCATAGTATATAATGTGATTGATCGATCATAATATATTTTGTGTATGAGCATGCTATGCAATATACTATTTTCTATGATATTTGTTAACTTGACTGTATATTTTAATCCTTTTTACAATTTATTTTGAATTTTTTAATATTCTTTCTAACCAAAATTTCTTGATATGGGTTAAAAATAAACCCTAAAGACACATTTAATGTGGCATTAATTAGACCCAGCATGGTCCAAACGTGGGGCCCATTAATGAGGTCAAAAACTCTAATTTAAAATTAATTTCGTAATTAATATTATGGGAGATAAACAACTCAGCAATAAGAGTCAAAAAAGGATATTACTCCTGCCTGACTTAGCCTCCAAGGCACATAATTCAACACGGAAACTGACTCCTACAAAGAAGGAGTCTAGAACCTTTCCTAAGGCAGTGACTTGCCCACCAAGTCACCTAATTCTACTACGATTCTAAGGCTTCTCAGCCCATATAAGGGCCTGACCCCTCATTTTCAGAACTACATTTTTTGGGTAGAACTCAATGCGTCAATAACGTTTTGGCTTAATCCTCGAATAAGGACATACAAGTCACTGCGTCCTAGGTGAGCTCTCGCCGCCATAGCCTCGAGGGCACCATCACCTAGAACTACGTCTTGGCTTGATTCTCAATAACGAGATATGTATGCACTCTGTGAGGATCGATCAGTCTCGAAACACGAAAACAACCATTAAAGCTCGAAGCTCACCATCCTTTGTAGTTAATACATACAAACCCTAGCCGTAATTTACAAACCCTCGATTTTATTCCACAACATTTGGTGCCGTCTGTGGGAAGACAACATCAACCATGGTTCAAACATGAAGAACAACACCAGTTGCAACTGAGGCCATACCTCTCAGCTCTGCTCCACCCATCACTGAACAGGTGCCCCCAGCATCAAGGGTGATCATTCAACAGGCTCCCCCAGCATCAGCTGTCATCTTCCAATCCCAAGTTTCTCAACAACCAGGGGCGATCCCCCATGCTGAAAGTACTTTACCTCTGATCAATCAGGCAGGACAAAGAACCAACCCTCTCCAGATGGTGGTCTCCCCTCCCTTTGATCCGAACATTCCATCACCAGGGGTACAGATCCACACTACGGATCTCCCCTTGAATAGTAACCCCAGGTATGGTCTTCCTAACTACCCTTCGGCTACTCAAGGTGCAAGACCAAGTGGTCATGCCTTGCAGATTCAAGATCGAGAATATGACGGGTACTCTAGCCCTTATACTAATGATTCGTCATATGATGATGATGATCGCGATGAAGCCCCGAGGAGGCGACGTGCTAGTAGAGAGCCTCGAAGGAGGACTCAAACCATCCACGATGGACCCCCTTTGACAACTGCTAAAAGGATCAAGGCTTATGAGGCCGAGATCTTAAAATTGAAGGAAGATATAGCGATGGAACAAGCTATATTGAATCAAACTCAACCCCCTCTGACCACTAGGAGGATTCCCATTATAAACTTGGAGAGGTCATCAAGGATACAGAAAATGGCTGATGCCTCAATTGGAAAAACCACAAGGGTGGACACCCCTAGGGGTAACCCAAAGACCTGATGCCACTTGGAGATCCCGATTATCCTTCACCATAGTTTATCGAGGAGGTGATGAATGCTCACATCTCTAGGAAGTTTAAGATGCCTACTATAAAGGCTTATGATGGAACGGGTGATCCCGCAAACCATGTGAGAATGTTTTCGAACGCACTACTACTGCAGCCTGCAGGTGATGCCCTGAAGTTTAGGGCATTCCCTCAAACCCTTTCGGGTATGGCTCAAAGGTGGTATAGACGTTTGCCTACAAGGGTCTTTTAAGGAGTTAAGTGCTGCTTTCATCAGCCAGTTCATTAGTGGTAGAGTTCATGAGAAGAGCTCTGCATCCCTTATGTACGTGGTACAAGGGAAGAACAAAAATATAAGGGATTACCTCAAGTGATTCACTAAGGAGACACTGAACATCACTGACTTGGAAAATAAGGTGGCCATGCATGGTAGCCTTGGAAAATCTAAGGAGTCTTCTTTAAAAGGTCATTAGCAAATCATCCCCCTGAGAATATGGATGAGATCGAACGATGGGCTGATAAGTATATTAAAGCTGAGGATAGCATGAAGAAAGAAGCCACAGTAGGTGGAGGAGGAGGTAACAATGATTCCAAGAAGCGAAAGCAAGACCAGGACTATGATGACCAGGACTATGATGATCAAGAGTATGATGCTAGGGACAAGTATCCCCGAACTAGCAAAGACTCCGACTCTGCCCCTAAGAAGAACCAAGGGCCAAGGTTCACTGAGTATGCAAGGTTGAATACTCATAGGAGTCAAATCTTGTTGGAAATTGAGAAGGATAAGGGTTTCCGACGGTCGAAACCACTCAGGGGTGATCCCGCAAAGAGAAACCAGAATCAATATTGTAGATTCCATAGAGATGTGGGGCATGACACTGACGACTGCAAGCAACTCAAAGATGAGATCGATTTTTTGATACGTAGAGGAAAACTGAGCTACTTCACCAAAGGTGAAGATCGTGGTAATCAAAGAAGAAATTATGATAAGAGGGATGACGATCAAGATCGCAACCCACAGCCCCGAGGGCCAGTAATCAACATGATCTCAGGAGGCCCAACTACGGCCGGGACAGCTAAGAACTCTCGGAAGGCTTATGCCCGAGAGGTGATGCACATCGTGGGAGAGGCCTCGAAGCGTGCAAAAACTGAGGTAGCGGTTAGTTTTGATAACTCAGAGTTGGAAGGGGTAAAGTTCCCCCATGACGACCCGTTGGTCATAACTCCTGTGATTGGAAACTCAGAGGTGAAGCGAGTCATGATAGACAATGGAGCTTCCGTTGACATTCTGTTTCATGATGCGTTTGTGAAGATGGGATACACTGATTCTCAGTTGACCCCCAATAACATGCCTATATATGGATTTAATGGAATAGAATCCAAAGTTGAAGCGACTATTCAGCTGCCTGTAACTGTTGGACAGGAGCCCAAGGAGGCCACTCAGATATTGAACTTCATGGTAATCAAGGCGGTTTCAACGTACAACGCTATCATCGGAAGGACTGGAGTTCATACATTCAAGGCTGTTGCCTCAACATATCATATGAAGATCAAGTTCCCAACCAGGAATGGTGTTGGAAAACATAAAGGTGATTAAAAGATGGCACGAAGCTGTTATGTAGCCTCGTTAAGGCCTGATGGAGTCCGAGGGCAGGTCCTTCCGATTGAAGACATGCATGTCCGCAGAGGTAAGGAACTCCAAGAAGGGCCAGCAGAGGACATCACACAGAAGCCTCGGACAGCCATTAAGGCTAAGGCGTCAACTAACTTCGTGGTTGAATGTACCATTGGCAACCAAGAAGTCGGGGGGCAAGAGGTAGTACCCCAAGCAGGAAGTGAGCCTCAGAATAAGAATGAGGAGACCAGAAGGATTTTTATGCGCTCTATTTTGATGGAGCATCAAAAACAAACAAATGCATACCCCTAAGGGTAGAGTTAGGTTACAGCAGATAAGAGTTTAAGTCCTTGAAGGGCCCTGGATAAAAGACAAACGTTGAAGTCCTGATGGAACACCCGTTGAAGAAACATATTGCATAGCCCGAAAACCAATGGAAGGCTTATTAAGTAGGCAATCAAACTAGGAAAATTTGATGTTAAGTACAAGCCTAGGACGGCCATCAAAGCCCAGGCTCTAGCTGACTGCATGGTAGAATGTACCATTGATAACCAAGAAGTCGGGGGGCAGGAGGTGATAGACCAGGAAGGTCATCAAGGTGAGAAACACCTGGAAGAGAAGGAGTATTGGATGCTCTATTTTGATGGGGCATCAAAAACAAAAAGCTCTATGTTGATGGGGCGTCAAAAACAAAAACCAGTGGTGCAGGTTTAGTTCTGCAAAGCCCCGATGGGTTCACACTTGAGTATGCCTTGAAGTTGGACTTCCAAACAACCTATAATGAGGCGGAGTATGAAGCTCTAATAGCCAGCCTTGGATTGACAAGAGCCCTGAGGGTGAAGAACCTGAAAGTCTGTGGAGACTCAAAGAAGGTAGTCTCACAAGTCAATGGAGAGTTTGAGGATAGAGAAAAGAATATGGACAAATACTCGAGGATTGTGAAAGCTGAGATAGCCCAGTTAGATGAATACCAGGTATATCCCAAGGGAGGAGAATACAAAGGTCGATGCCTTATCTCAATTCAAGGGTCGAGACCCATTCTGGGATCGTCTACTTCCAAGTTCTGAGAACCCTTACAACTGATTCTAAGCTCATTGCTCCTGTCGGAATAGGAGGATGCTGGATAGATCCTATCAAGGCACACCTTGAGAATGGCTGGTTGCCAAACGATGCCAAGGACGCACGGAAGCTAGCTATAAGGAGCTAAAGGCTCGGAGAGGCCACACGTCATCCAAATAAATGCCCTTATTTAGATCAGAATCCTGATCTAAGGATTAGCATTCCTGATCGAAAATCCTGACCTATGGGTCAGCATCACTGATCGAAAATCCTGACCTAAGGGTCAGGATTCCTGATCGAAAATCCTTTCGACCAAGAAGCTAGGAAGGCCCTTATTTCGATCAGAATCCTGATCTAAGGGTTAGCATTCCTGATCGAAAATCCTAACCTATGGGTTAGCATCCCTTATCGAAAATCCTGACCTAAGGGTCAGGATTCATGATGGAAAATTCTTTCGACCAAGAAGCTGGGAAGGCCTTTATTTCGATCAGAATCCTGATCTAAGGGTCAGCATTCCTGATCGAAAATCATGATCTAAGGGTCAGCATTCCTGATCGAAAATCCTGATCTAAGGGTCATCATCCCTGATCGAATATCCTGACCTAAGGGTCAGGATTCCTGATCAAAAATTCTTTCGACAAAGAAGCTGGGAAGGCCCTTATTTCGATCAGAATCCTGATCTAAGGGTAAGCATTCCTGATCTAAAATACCACAAATCCTCGTACAAAAAAAAGGGCTATATAATGAAAATTTTTATGTGCCCAGAGTCATGAATGACCTCAATTTGGGACGAATTTCAAAGATTTGGGAGCCAATGAGGTCAAAAATACGATCTTAAATTACGAAAATATTAGGGTTGAGTACCCCTCTAAAATTACAAAAATTATTATTATTATTAAAAATAATAATAACAAAATCCGGGTCAGATTTTGTTCGAGTAAAATTTTATCCAAGTGGGACACCTCCGAATAAGGGGCCAAAAATTATCCATAGGTAAAATAAATATTATTATTTGATAATAATATTGAAAAAAAAAAAATCAATCGACCTCAATCCTGCTCGAATCGAGCAGGATTTCTGCTCGAAAATTTCTTCGACGAGCAACAAAAAAGACGCTTACTTCGACCAGAACCTGATCGACATCGATTAGGAGATATTTGATATGGAAAAGTGCTATTTAGTACCCCGAGTTCTGTTGAGTTTACGAAAATATTAAGGCTGAGGACCCCTCTAAAATTACAAAAAATTTTGTTATTATTATTAATAATAAAATCCGGGTCGGATTTTATTCGAGTGAAATTTTATCCGAGTAGGACACCTCCGATTTGGGGATCGAAATCATCCGAGATTTGGACAAAAGAAATATTATTATTGAATAATAATATTTAAAAAAAAAGGGAAAAGCAAATAAAAAAAAAATATATATATATATATATATAGAGTTCGATCTCAATCCTGCTCGAACCGAGCACGAATTCTGCTCGAGAATTTGTTCGACCAGCAGAAAAAACGGACCTTATTTCGACCAAAACCTGGTCGATTGCCAGGTTAACATTTCTGGCAAAAGTGCAATTTGGTACCCCAAGTTCTACACACTCAACAGAAAAAGTACTGCAATTTAGAATTTGACAAACACTAGTATAGAATAGGCTTTTAGCGTCGATCAAAATAGGCATTAGGCATCGGTTATTTGGCGTAGTAAATGAAGGCGACAATATAGGTATAGGCCTATAGCGTCGGTCAAAATGGTGAAGCTGAAAGTCAATTATAGGCGTCAATCAATTAAATAACCGACGCTAAAAGTCTGTTATAGGCGTCGGTCATTAAAACAACCGACGATAAATGTCTGTTATTGGTGTCGGTCATTGGAACAACCGACGCTAAAAGTCTTTTCAAAGGCGTCGGTCATTGAAACAACAGACGCTAAAAGTCGTGTCAAAGGCATCGGTCATTGAAACAACCGACACTAAAAGTCATGTCAAAGGCATCGGTCATTGAAACAACCGACGCTAAAAGTCAATTTTTTTAAAAAAAATATTGCAATTGTAATAAACATCCATCCAAACCACAAACACCCTGGCAACCCGTTATATAATACAAGCTATATGAAACAGTACAAGATTTATACAAACCAATGAGATCTTATTAATATTAATATAATATATATTACACAACTCGACAAATGTTAATTTACACAAAATAATTTAATTTCAGAAACTAAAACAGATCCTAATAGGTGAAACATAATAAGGCGCAGATAGCCACAGAGGAATCTCTTTCAGCAAAACTGAACGTATAATCGTACACACTTGGAATCTCTGACAATAATGTTTCTCCTTACTGCCGCTTAAACCTAGAATTCAAAAGTACAAACTTGTGTAAGACTCATAGTTTTTTGTGCGACAACACCTAAAGCACAAACAACAATAAGACATTCCGGAGTAGTGTAACTAAAAAATACAGAAAGAAGGAAACATACTCAAGGATAGTTTGTGTTGTGGCTGAAAGATGCCACAACGATACTTGCTATAAGAGTAACTGACCAAATTGTTCCTCTGATAGTAGTAGTCATATAACTCCTCTTCGACCCCAGTCAACAGTCAGATACTTTAGGATTCCACTGCTTATCAAGCAAAATGTTGGTTGACTTTATATCACGGTGAACAACATTAGGTTCAAGCCCCTCGTGCAAATAAATCAACCTGTAAGATACAAGGGGAAACATTCAGGACATATAGTTTCTATCCAAATATAAAAAAAGGAGACAACTTGATTCATATTTATAGACGTACCCTATTGCTGTTCCAAGTACTTAGGCCAAGTTAGGGGATTTGGAAGAATGAGAACTGTTGGTCCCGGAATGTATTGCAGAAGGGGGGTTGAATGCAATACTAATAAATTTCAAAAACTATTTCAACAACTTAAATAGAGTTTGTAATTTACTAGTAGAAGAAATGCAATCACAAGTAATATTTAACAAGATGTTTCACAAAATAATTATTTTATTTATTTTGCAAAGTTTTGCTACAACCTTGAGAACAAAATAATTCTCAAGCTTCAAATACTCAAGAGATTACAGTTATATAGTTATTTTGTTGTATAAATAGAGTGCTCTATTTATAGTGTGATAGTCTACTGTACTACCACTATCAGCATGGGTTGTTGAGTTGCTGTTATATTCCTTTTGCAGCTCATTCCATGATTTATTCCCATGTGATCATCACAAAGTAACTTTAAGATACTTTCCACATTTAAGCCACCCAGATCTAGCCGTATTCAATTTTATCTGCTCTAGACTTTACAGGTTGCTCCATGTGATTTCTCAAGCTTCAGTTATAGACTTTCCAAGCTTGCTGTAAAGGTTGAATATTACAACACGCCTGCTTCTTTTGAACCTGTACTCTGTCGCTTAATTTGACTTAGAAAATTCCTAAATCAAGTTGATTCTATATGACAGTGTGTTTGCCACAAAGTTTGCTGTCAATGGATTATACTTTGGTTGACAGTATGAATTTCCCGCAGATATTACTGTCAAGGATTGTGCTTTGATTGACAGCATGTATTTTCCGCAGAGATTGCTGTCAAGAATTGTGCTTTGATTGACAGCATGTATTTCCCGCAGAGATTGCTGTCAAGAATTCCAAACTTACTGTCGCAAACTATATATTGAAGTTGCTGTCATCAGAATCTCAGCCAATGTTGCTGTCAAGTCGAAACTTGCTGTCGACTCCATGAAACTTGCTGTCGACCTAGGCAACATGTTGTTTCCTTGTAACCTTACTGTCAGGGCTTGACAGTAACTTTTATTCCTTCTGTCGAACTTATGTATTTCTTGAGGCTTGAACATAATCGAACTTCTTCCAAGAATTACACTTATTACATGACAGTATTTATTTTAAATTACAAGAATACATTTCAGACTGTGACAGTATGTTCTACTTAGTAAAACTAAGTATACCAATAAAACTAGTTAAGTTGTCTATTCCATCACCCATAAATCCCAACAATCTCCCCCAATTTGTTTTTATGGAAAATAAGGACAAATTTACAAATATCATGCTGACAACTTAACTAACATAGATTAGAAAGAATAAACTCTTCATTTCTGAACAATGATTAAATTGGATTGTTTAAAAAAAAATGTATCCTAAAAGTTCATAATTAAAAATCAAGAAAAAATATTTACTTAGCTTGATTTGAACTTTCGCCTTGCTCCTTTTCCCTCAGAGCTCTTCTGAGATTTTCAATTAACTCCTTTTCTTCAGGGGACTATGCATCATCTTCATTTTCCACGATGTACTTTTTGATCATTGATGAAGTAGTGTTTAATACATCTCTGAGTTCCATCCAATAAACATTTTGCTTTACGATTGATCTGAATTTCAACACATCTCCCTCCATCTTGAATCTTCTGCCAGGAAGCTGATTTAAAGTTACCCTTCTTTGTCTGTCCAAACTTGGATTCTCTCCTTTCCTTTGATCAAAAATCATATCTAGCTCCCAAGAACATAGTGCTTCAAGTTTGTTAGATGATCCTATCACTTGCCAGTACAGTTCTTTTAGCACACTGGTCTTCAACTTAGAAAAGCTGTCTATGTAGACTTCTTCTTTGCCATATTTGATTCTCAGAGGATTGTCCAGTACAATTGGCTGATAGTTTAATTCACTGCTGTTGACCTTGTTGAGTTTACTCCAACTTTCCTTCATTTGAGCTTCAATCTCTTCTTCTATCTGTTGACGAGATTTTTGTCTTGAAGCTAATTCTTCTTTGAATTTCTGCTCTGCCTCATACCTATCCATCTCTTGCTTTGAATAAGGTTTTTGCATTTCATTCCAGTTATACTCAAGAATAGGATTGTCTTCTTCATACTCCAAACCAAGGATTTGATAGACATCATCATCATTGTGAAGTGTCCAATCACCAAACTTCTCAATAAATTCAGCATGCCTGGCTTCATAATACTTGAGAACTTGGTTCATGATCTTCTTTGAAACATTATCATAGGTTTGCAGCAGCTCAACCATCCTTTCCAGATTGAAGTAATCAATTCTTCGTTTTACTGTTCCAGAAGTTTGAATGAATTTCTTGGAGATCACCTTTGATTTTGTTATCTGAGTGAAGTCAGGTTCCACTGTAATCAACCTTTCATTGTATTCCCATAGAATGTATCTTGCAACTTCTTCTTCTGACTCATCAAATTCTATGGATACTGAGGTGATTGTATCTTTGGCTTTCAGCTGCATCATTTCAAAGCTATTCATTCTTCTTCTCATGAGGGGTTTCTTGAGTCCTAACCCTGTAGCTTTTCCTTCTCCTTTGTAGACAGTCTTTCCCTTTATTGGTCTTTTTGACTTTCTTTTGATTCTTACTGTCTTGGATGTTTTGACAGTAGGATCGTTGACAGTATCTTTTATAGGGCTTCTGACAGTGTCTTCTGTGACAGTATCTTTCATGACTGTGTCTTCATCCTGTCTAACAGCATCTTTGTTGACATCCTTGATAGCATCTTTGTTGATAGTATCTTTTTCAAGTTGTATACTGTCAATTTCCATTTCTTCTTGATTACCTTTCAATGCTTCAAGTACTTCTTCCTCTTTCTTTTCATCAACTTTCTTGCTTGTGCTAGGATTTTCAGAGGTTTCCTTTGATTCTGCTTCTTTGACTTGAGTTTGCTCTTTTGAAGAGTCTCCCAGTTCTGTTTTCTTAGATCCTCCAGCTTCACCTCCATCTTGATTGTCATCACCATCTTTTTCCAAGGTGTCATCAAAAGTGCAGTTTCCACCTTGAGCATTTCTGCTTGAATTTGCTTTGGCAATGAGCTTCTTAATTTTGGCACTGTATTCCATATCTCTCTTTGCCATTATCTTGTGGATATCTTTAACTGCCTGAATCCTTTCCTTGGTGATAGGTGCTTTCAGCAATAACTTAAGTACATCCATGATGACTTTGCTTTGTAGAGATGTTTTGCCTTCAAGAGTTAAGAACCCAAGTCCTTTAGTTCCTTTGGCTGTTGTCTGTTTAAAGCTTACACCATATGGCTGGAGACATACTTCTGGGAGTTTGCTGTTAACCATTGTGCTCAGTTGCATATAGAGACTTTCATCAAAGATGGTAGAGTTTTTCTTAACTAGAATCCCAAGGATGTATTGCACTCTGGCAGAGAAATTTTCTAGCAGTTGAGTTGTTATGAATATTGAATGTCCACTCTTCAGGTATACTTCAACTGCCCACCTCTTCTCTGAGCTAATCTTCACAGAAAGATTTACAATCTTTTCTTTCAAAGCTTCTGCCAATTTAGCAGGTTTTCCTTTAGATTCTGTGATTGCTCCATTCACCAGATTGTTGAATTCCTCATCCTTATTGTTCAAGGTGCCCTCCATATGACTTACTGTTATAGAATCAGCTTCTTCTTGAGAATATGTGCTTCCATCAGTCCAGGTAACCAACTTTGAAGAAAAGATATATTCAGGCAGCTTGCCCTTGCCTTTACCCATCCTGTTAGACTCCTCCTTTTCTCTCCAAAGCCTCTCCAAAGTTGATTCTTTCTTTTCAGGAACTGGTTCACTAATTTTGATGGAAGATGCTTTATTTCTTTGTATCATTTTCAATACTTCCTCAGATACTAGCATTTTCTCCCCATCTACTTCAGTTTCAAACAGTTGTTCACCAGTTCCAGTTCCAGAGGCTATGACAGTATCTTTTTGCTCCCCCTTACTCCTTTGCTCCCCCTGACTTTCAGCTTCTCCTTGTAACCCCATTTTCCTTTCTGGTTGCTCAGCCTTTTTTTGATCTATTACTTTCTCCCCCTTAGTTAAGTTGGCAGCTTGAATGAAGGAAGAAAGTGACAGCAGGGTGGCTTGAATTTCAGCAAAACCAGTCTTTACAGAAGATGATAGAGTGTCCAGCTTGCTCTCCATTTTAGGACATCTATCTTCAATAGCTTGGAGTCTGTCATTTGTGGATGCAGAAGGACCACCAGACCTAAGCCTCTTTGGAGGTTGAGGATAAGTCTTGGGCATGGAAGTTGTTGGGGTTCTCACACTCTCATTGTTTTTATAGATGATCTCATCATCTCTCACAGAAATTCCCTCAAGGCCTAATGCCTTTTGTTTACTGGCTCCCTCAAGATCACTCTGGACATGCTCAAGTCCCTCTCCTTTTGCCAGCACGTTTGGCTGCCTCTCATTTTTATCCTCACTTCTCTGTTCTTTTATCTCTCTTTTATTTTTCACTCCCTCACTCATCCTAGATGCATTAGTATGAGCAGTACTAACATGCAAAAGAGTAGATTTTACCTTGAAGGCCTTGGAAAGAGGCAAGTCATCATCAGAGATATCTTCAACTAATCCTTCTTGTAGTTGTGGTTGAACAGTGATGACAGCATCTTTAGAAAGACCTTTGACAGTATCTTTTGTCAGAATGGTACTGTCACTTGATTGATTGACAGCACCTTCTGGTTTGTCATTGACAGCATCTTTGGCTATGACAGCAACTTCCCTAGGGTAAGATGCTTTGAGGGAATCGATCAAGATGCTGGCTGTTTCAATTTCTGGCAAATTTGCATCTTGATCTAATCCAGTGTTTGATGGAGTGGTATCCATTTCACTTTGAGAAATGGGTTCTTGTGGACCACTAGATGGGGGCTCATCCAAGATTTGAGATGGATGATCAAAACCTGAGGGGTTGGTACTGTCCCCCTCTCTAGGTTGTTCAGAAGAAACAACAGATGTAGGAATGAAAGAAGAAGATTGAATTTTAGATTGATTAATTGGCTGTTCCACAGAAGAAGATTGTGGAACATCAACAGTATGAATGAATTCCTCACTGTGCTCTATCTCTATGTGTGTATCTTCAAATACAGGTTCCTCAAGAGTGAGTTCTTGAGTTTGTGCAGACTCTTTACAAGGTGCCTTGGGAGACAGGCCAATTTCAATAGATGTCCCTTGTTGAGAAGAGACACCTAGAGGTGAGTTTATTTCCCTATCATCCTCTACAGTCTTTTGGGAAACTGTAGGGTGGCTGACAGTAACCTTGGCCCTTCTAGTTCTCTTCTTCTTAGGCTCAGAAGGGGCTACTGTGGGTTCTATTTCACTACCAACCTTATTTGCTGCACTAGGTGCAGTGACTCCCTCTTGACTCTCAACTTGTTCACCAGTTGCACTCTCTAGGGTCCTTTTCTTGGATTCCTGTTTGGCCATTTTAAGGGCTTTTGGTAGTCTAGAGTCCCTAGGTGGAATGTATGGTGTAGAATGTGGGTTAACTGAATTTGGGTCCAATTCAGTCTCATTCTCAAGTGTGAAGACAGTATATCCTGTAGGTAATGGAAAACCAAGGTTGGGCACTTGATTAACCATGTGTTGTGTGAAACATAGTGGAATATGTGTATTTAAATTTTGTGTGTTGAGAGAAGTGCGTGTGTTTTTCTTTAAAACAGGACATTCTTCAAAATCAGAATTGTCCTCAACATTTCCACAAATATTATTAATACACATAGTTAAAAAGCGAGGATAGATGGATACCTTTTTGCCTATTGCGCTTTTCAACTGTGCCATGATCAATTTTCCAATGTTCACCTTGTATCCATGGACTAATGAATGAGTGAGCTTCTTGATATATGATGGTATTCCATTCCAGCCTGTAGACTTGGTAGAGAACACCTTCACCATAACATCAAAAATCATACTCCACTCTTTTCTCAGAAATTTCCTGTCCATTTCTCCTGTTTGATACCACTTATCAGAAGTTTCTTCAAGTTTAGAGCCAGAGTACCCAATCTTCAGAAAGAACCTTTTTAGAGTATCATCAGTGGCTAATTCCTTAAAGTTTTCTCCACTGTCTAACACAATACCCAATGCCTCATTGATAATCTTTACTGAAAGAGAGTGACTTGCATCATCTATTTTGAACTTAATTTCTTCATCCTCTCCAGTTCCTTGAATACTTGCAGACTTCCAGAATTTTTCAATTCTAACAGTATCAATTTTGGGGGTAGAGGTTACTGCATGACCTAGGTAGGATTTATTTATGAACGAAATAAGTCCTTTGAAGTTTTCACCAGCATCACTAGGAGAAAAGATACCGGCAAAGTTGGTTTGAGCAACACTTTGTTTAGGTGCCATTGTTGAATGCTTTGAAAAATGAGAGAGAAAATGCGGTTTTTGGATGCAGAAGATTGAAAGGTTTTTGCAAATGAAAGTGATAGTAGATTAAACGGTAGATTCAGTTTATAATATGAATCGATTTAACCTCTCTTAATTGAACGTGTGATAATGATATTTCCCATTAACTCCACTTGCTATATTACGTGGTAGTTGCTATTAGATCGTGGATTGGTGGAAAAAAAAATATATGTGTATATATATATATAAATTAATGTATATATATATATATCTTTCCACTATCTTTGACAGCAACTTCCCGTGACAGCAACTTTCATTGACAGTAACCTGTGCGTTTTTCTTTCTCTACCATTTTTGACAGCAATTTCTTGTGACAACAACTTTCATTGACAGCAACCTGTGCGCTAACAATATTTCTGTCAATCAGCTTCATGAGTGACAATAAGTTTTATCTGACAGTAAACTTATCATAAAATCATGCTGTCACTGTACACACATAACTTAAGTTAAGGACACATGATTTCTTAAAATCGTATTAAGACAGACATGTAAAACTATTTTAGCATAGTCATAGCAAGCATGATATCTAAAAATCCTTTTAGCATAGTCATAGCAAACATGATATCTAAAAATCCTTTTAGCATAGTCATAGCAAACATGATATCTAAAAATCCTTTTAGCATAGTCATAGCAAACATGTTGTCTGAACAAGTAGCACATTGTACCTTAACTTCTCATGACAGTACCTTCTAGTGACAGTACCTTGAAAGTTTCTGTCATGAGCTGCGAATCGAGAATTGATAAACCAGTTAGATAATCATACCTGATTTAGCATTCCTAATTCACTCACCAACCTGATAAATGTTGCTTCATCCAATGGCTTGGTGAATATATCTGCAAGTTGCTTATCTGTTGGAACATAAACCAATTTTACATCTCCCTTTTCAACATGCTCCCTGATGAAATGATGCCTTATATCAATGTGCTTTGTTCTGGAGTGTTGAACTGGATTGTCTGATATGGCTATGGCACTAGTGTTGTCACAGTAGATAGGAATATTTGACAACTCTAGTCCATAATCCATTAATTGATTCTTCATCCAAAGTATTTGTGCACAGCAACTTCCAGCTGCAATATATTCAGCTTCTGCAGTTGATGTAGAAACTGAGTGTTGCTTCTTACTGAACCATGACACCAATCTCCCCCCAAGAAATTGACAACTTCCTGTAGTACTTTTTTTGTCAATCTTGCAGCCAGCATAGTCTGAATCAGAATATCCAATTAGATCAAATCCAGTTTCCTTAGGGTACCAAAGACCTAGATTTGGGGTGCCTTTGAGATATCTAAAGATTCTTTTAATTGCAACCAAGTGTGATTCTTTTGGATCAGCCTGAAACCTTGCACAGAGACATGTAGCAAACATTATGTCTGGCCTGCTTGCTGTTAAGTAAAGCAATGATCCAACCATGCCTCTGTAGGTACTGGAATCCACTTTCTTGCCTTTAGAATCTAACTCTAATTTGGTGGCTGTTGAGATAGGTGTCTTGGCAGGTGATGAATCTTCTAAGTTAAACTTCTTGAGAAGTTCTTTGACATACTTAGATTGACAGATGAAGATTCCTTCCTTTTTCTGATAGATTTGAAGACCAAGAAAGAATGCTAATTCTCCCATCATGCTCATTTCATACTTGTTTCTCATTAAAGATGAGAACTTTTCACACAATTTTTCGTTTGTTGAGCCAAAGATTATGTCATCAACATATATCTGCACAAGAATGATGTCTTTGCCATGGTATTTATAGAATAAAGTTTTATCCACCATACCTCTTATAAATTGATTTTCCAGGAGAAAAGTGGATAGTGTGTCATACCAGGCTCTTGGTGCTTGCTTTAAGCCATATAGGGCCTTGAACAGTTTGTAGACAAAATTATGCAGTTTGTCATTTTCAAATCCAGGAGGCTGTTCAACATACACTTCTTCTTCTAATTCTCCATTTAGAAAGGCACTTTTGACATCCATTTGAAATACTTTGAATTTGCAGTGTGCAGCAAAGGCTAAGAAAATTCTTATGGCTTCAAGTCTGGCAACAGGTGCAAATGTTTCATCATAATCTATCCCATCCTGTTGACAGTAACCTTTGGCCACTAGCCTAGCTTTATTTCTTGTCACATTTCCACTTTCATCTATCTTGTTTCTGAAGACCCATTTTGTCTCAATGACTGATTTTCCTCTTGGCCTTGGAACCAGCTTCCAAACATTGTTTCTTTCAAATTGATTGAGCTCTTCCTGCATGGCCATCACCCAATCAGAATCCAACAATGCTTCTTCAACTATTTTTGGTTCCATTTGAGATAAGAAACATGAAAACAAGCTTTCAGCAGAGATATTCCTCCTTGTCCTTACACCAGTATTAGGATCTCCAATAATTAGATTACTGGTATGATCTCTATTCCACTTTGTTGATTGAGGCAAGCTACTTGTTTGATGAGATTGTCTTTCATCAATATGAGGATTTGATTCTCCACCATTTTCATTGTTTTGCTCATTTAGCTCAAATTCTCCAGTCTCACAGTCTTGTTGATTGATGCCTGAAATTGTCTGTGATTGGGCTGAGGTTTGATTTAGATTATGAGTATTGATAGATTCTTTCTCATATCCCATTGATTGAGTGAGACTTGGTTCTTCATCAACATATTCTTCTTTTTCCAAGTATCCTTGATTCTCAAATCTGAAGGGTTGCATTTGACCATCCTCATGTAACCCTGGAAACTTGGTTTCATCAAACGTGACATTGACACTTTCTTCAATTGTCTTGTGCTCCATGATATAGACTCTGTAGGCAGTCCTTTCTATCCCATATCCCATGAAGATGCCTTCATATGCTTTAGTGTCAAACTTGCCTTTTCTTTCATGGTTGTCTTTCATCAAAAAACACTTGCTTCCAAAAATATGAAAGTACTTGACAGTAGGTTTCTTTCCTGTCAAAAGATAGTAAGGAGTATTGCCATGAGCCTTGTTGATTAGTGTCCTGTTCTGTGTGTAACAAGCAGTGTTGATGGCTTCTGCCCAGAAATATGTTGGTAATTTAGCATTGCTCAACATAGTCCTTACAGCTTCAATAAGTGTCCTATTTTTCCTTTCTACAACTCCATTTTGCTGTGGAGTTCTTGCAGCAGAGAATTGTTGAACAATCCCTTGATCTTTGCAGAAGTTTCCAAGTGTAGCATTTCTGAATTCAGCTCCATTGTCACTTCTTAGAAATTGAACTTTTGCTTCAGGGGTCCTGTCAAGTACCCTTATGTGATCAATGATTTCTTGAGCAGCTTCATCTTTTGATTCTAAAAATTTCACCCAAGTGTACCTAGAATAGTCATCTATCATGACCAGTGCATATCTTTTTCTGGATAGTGATTGAACATTCACTGGTCCAAAAAGATCCATGTGAATCAACTTGAGTGCTTCAGTGTTAGTGTTGACTTGCTTTGATTTATGCATTGCTTTCCTCAATTTTCCCATTTGACAATCTTCACACAGTCCTTCTTGATAGAATTCCTGTTGAGGTAGTCCTCTCACCAATTCCTTCTTCATTAGCATGTTCATTGTTTTGAAGTTGAGATGGGAAAGTTTCTTGTGCCAAAGCATGCTATCTCCAACACTTGCTTTGCTGTAGAAGCAAAATATTCTTTCCTCATTTGTTGAGTTTAAGTCTGCAACAAATAGGCTTCCTTTCCTTACTCCTTTCAGAGATAGGCTTCTATCCTTCTTGTGGTGGATTGTGCATTCCATCATGCCAAAGTTAACTTTGAATCCTTTGTCAGTGAATTGACTTACACTGAGCAGATTATGCTTCAAACCTTCCACAAGAGAGATTTCTTCAATGACAACATTTCCAGCTTTTAAACAGCCATATCCCACAGTGTAACCTTTGCTGTTGTCTCCAAAGGTTATTGTTGGGCCAGCCTTCTCAACATATTGTGATAGCAGGGATATATCACCAATCATGTGTTTGGAAAATCCACTGTCAATTATCCACATGACCTGTTTACATTTCTTTCCCTGCAAGATAGAAAGAGTTTAATTTGCATTTGGTACCCAAGTCTTGTTGGGTCCTGCATACTCAGTATCATCAGAAACCTTATCAATATTTGAAACAATATTATTAGAAGATGGTTCCTTGACTTCTTTTATTACCCACTTAGTTTTTGACTTAGACTTTTTCTTAGTGAGAGCAGACTTCTCACTTTCTTTAGTAGATTCAGAAGTCTTTGCAGTTTGCATATAAGAACATAATTCATTAGATGAAATTTGCAAATTAAAACATGTACTCATGGCAGTAATTTTGCATGGCATACAGTCAATGTTATTACAAACTACCAATTCTCTTTGCATAATGGGGGTTCTGTGTAAGTTCCCTTTCAACTCTGTTGCATTAGATATGCTACTAGTTGATTTCTTACAAACATGAGTTAAATGATGTGAGGAGCCACAATTATTGCAAAGTTTCCTGGGTGCCTGCTTAACATACGCATAATTATTCTTTTTATCATTGCCTAGCTTCCCATTTCTGTTTTTGGACTTGGAGACAACTGTCTTGACAATCTGTTCAGAAGATGCTGTCGAGCTATTTTTGACAGCATCTTTTGTACTTGCTGTCTTGACAGTAGGTTTGAAAGTTACTGTCTTGGTTGACTTCTTGATAGTATCTTTTGAACACTTGGTTGGGCTGTTTTATACTGTTTCTATCATAGTCATTTTAACAGAATCTTTTTCTTTCTTAGATACACTGTCAACCCTCTCATCTTCATCACAGAGTTCTTGATTAATAACTAGGGAATTTTCATTAACCTCAAACTCTGTACTTTTGAAGATTGGATTGCTCACATTTTTGAGGATGTGAGGTCTTACAGTTTTGTCATCATCACTGTTCTGTATAACAGCCTCTTTACCAGGTCTCCTACTATAATCATAGCCTATGCCTATCTTCTTACTTTCAGTATATTTCTCATGATATTCTTGAACTATTTTAGAGGAATTTCTAAATGCCTTTAGCTTAAATTCATTTTCAGAAATTTCTTTTCTTAGATATTCCTCTATCTCTTTAGCACAGATTAAATCATTTTTTAATCTTTCGTTTTCCTGGGCTAAAGAATCAATAGAACTGGTCTTAAGCAACAACACATCATTGTTGGATCTGAGTACTTCATTTTCTTTAGTTAATCTAGCAATTTCTTCATTTGCAGCAGATAAACTAGTATGAATATTAAACATTTCAGTACTCATTTCCTCAATGGTTTGCTTATAGTCATTTAAAGACATATCTAGTAATACTAGAGATGGTACCTGACTTGTCGGGGTTGATGCTTCTTCATCCTCTCTAGCCATCAAGGCTAGATTCACAAATTCCTCTTCTTCTTCATTATCAGATTCATCCCAGCATTTTCCTTCAGCCACATAGGCTTTTCCTTGTCCTTTCTTAAATTGACTTCCAGTTCCTCTCTCCATTCTTTGTATTTGTTTTGGTCTTTTGCATTCAGTAGCAAAGTGACCAAGTTCATTGCAATTGTAGCATCTAAACTTTGACCTATCTTGTTAGAAATGATTGATGAGAACAGTATTTGGAAGCTATAGTGACAAAACAGGGTTTAGCTGGAAGCAGTCAGAGTTTAGTTAAACACTGACTGGAAGCGCAACAGAGATTGTTAAACTCTGTAGCGGTATTGTCTGAAGAGTCAACAGTGTTTGAGGATTGATACAAGATAAATTTGGAAGCAATATCTTTGAAGATTGGAAAGCTGTCAAAGAGATTGAGTTGACTTGGAAGACTAGAGAAATCGTGATTGATATCAATTGTATAGCTTAATTATAGGAGAATCAATTACTGATTGTATGAAGCTGTATGTTATATAAATACAGTTAGGTTAACCCTAGAAGGGTATCGAACATTGAGAAATTCATTGATTGTAACCTAAGCAGCTCTCTGTGATATTTTACATCATTGAGAGAGGAATTGTTAATTCCAAACAGTTTTTAAGTATTAAACAGTGTGTTCTTGTTAAGTTACTCATACAGTATTTGATTACCTATTGTGTATTCGACCTAACAAGTGGTATCAGAGCAAATCTGTTACTTTATTACAGTTAAAGATCCAAAACACAATAGTAATCAAACTCTATACTAAATCCATATCAATATAAGAAAAATACAGCTCTAAGGGAGTACCTACAACTCCATATAATCTGCACCACCACTAGCAGCTAGAAGAACAATTATAAAGAGGTAGTGGATAGCACAACAATGATATTTCAATGCAAAGGAATTGGATCAAGAGCAAAACATTTCATACTATAACTGAAGCGGACTTACGTAAAACAAGCAGTTAACCAACCACTTTGTTTCTGTAGTACACTCCAAAGGTCAATAACCTTAATGTTCAAGTCCTTGCACATCTCTACACAAGCTTTGGCATATACACCAGACAACTCATTTGTTCGATTGTGCCAACCGAATCTAACGCTGGAGTTCAAGGTAATGATAGATAAGCAACTATGATTTCAATAACGTAGTTTGTGAAATCAGATCCGAGACAACATTAGCTCACCCAAAGAAATTGCAGTACTGTGTCTCGTTCACAGGAGGAGAAGTAAGGAAAATTACTCGTGTCTTCTCCGACAAACTCTGTCCCAAAACAAAGCAAAAAAAACTTGTGACATATTAGGCACATTGATGGGCAGATATTAACTCAGATTTCAACATTTGGCGCCGACTGTGGGGACACTACTTCTACTTATGACACTGAGAATCAAATATGGCAAAGAAGAAGTCTCTATATTAATTAATTGTCATAATCATAACCTACTTTTTATTCCACAACATTTGGCGCCGACTGTGGGGACAGGGACATCAACCATGGTTAACACACGAAGGACACCAGCAATTACAGAGCCAATCGCAACCGAGGCTCTACCTCTTAGCTCTGCTCCGCCCCTCACTGAACAAGTACCTCCAGCATCCGGGACTATCGTTCCGTATCAAGTTTCTCAACCCCTAGGGACGACATCCCATGTTGAGAGTACGCTACCTCCGATCGTCCACACAAATCCAGGGACTAACCCCCTCCAGGTGGGGATTTCTTCCTTGATTGTAAACCCCAACAACCCTCCACGAGGGGTTCAGATCCACACTACGGATCTCCCCATAAGCACCAATCCGATGTACGGGCTGCCTAACTACCCTCCTACCCAAGGAGCTGGATCAAGTGGTCATGCCCTGTATATTCGAGATCGAGATTATCACGATTTTTCTGGTCCTTATACGGATGAATCATCTTCTGACGATGATTATGAGCGTGATGAAGCTCCAAGGAGGCGACGTGCAAGTAAAGAACCTCGAGGAAGAACTCAAAGTACTCACGATGGACTCCCTTCAACAACCACTGAGAGGATTAAGGCTTATGAAGCCGAGATCTTAAGATTAAAGGAAGATATGGCCAGAGAACAAGCCAGATCAAATCAGACTTTACCCCCTCCAACATCAGGACCGATTCCCTTTATAGATCTGGAGAGGCCTTCGAGAAGGCAAAGAAGGGCCACCGCCCCAACTGGAAGAGCAACGAGGGTGGAAACCCCCAAGAGCAACCCCAAGGATCTGATGCCACTTGGGGACCCTGATGATCCCACACCCCCGTTTACTGAGGACGTTATGAATGTTCGTATCTCAAAGAAATTTAAGATGCCAACAATTAAAGCTTATAATGGAATGGGTGATCCTGCAAACCACGTTAGAACATTCTCAAACGCTCTGCTGTTGCAGCCTGCAAGCGACGCTTTGAAGTGTAGGGCATTCCCTCAAACTTTATCAGGCATGGCTCAAAGATGGTATAGTCGGCTTCCTACAAACTCGATTGGTTCTTTTAAAGAGTTGAGTGCTGCTTTCATTAGTCAGTTTATCAGCGGAAGAACGCATGAGAAAAGCTCTGCATCTCTTATGTATGTGGTACAAGGGAAGAACGAAAGTCTGAGAGACTATCTTAAGAGGTTCACCAAGGAGACTCTGAACATCACTGATCTGGACAATAAGGTTGCAATGGTAGCCTTGGAGCATGGTACCACCGACCTATACTTTAAAAGGTCATTGGCGAAGCATCCTCCTGAGAATATGGCTGATCTCCAGCGAAGGGCTGATAAGTACATCAAGGCCGAAGATAGCACGAAGAAGGAAGTCACATTAGGCAATGGTCGGGGGAACAATGATACAAAAAAGCGCAAGTAAGAGCAGGAGTACGATGCTATGGACAAGTATCCCCGAACTAGCAAAGACTCTGATTCGCCACCAAAAAAGAGCTTGGGACCAAGGTTCTCTGACTATGCAAGGTTAAATGCCCCTAGAAGTCAAATCTTGTTGGAGATCGAGAAGGATAAGGACTTCCGATGGCCGAAGCCACTCAGGGGAGACCCCGCAAAAAGGAACAAGGATCAATATTGTCGGTTCCACCGAGATGTGGGGCATGATACAGATGATTGTAGGCAGTTAAAGGATGAGATCGAATTTCTGATCCGCAAAGGAAAACTGAGTAACTTCACCAAGGGTGAAGATCGTGGAACCCAAAGAAGGGACTACGAAAGGAGAAACAATGATAGAAGGGATAATGATCGTGACCGTAACACGTAGCCCCGAGGGCCAGTTATCAACATGATCTGGGGAGGCCCGACAGCGGCCGGTACAACTCGAAACTCTCGAAAGGCAACGCGAGGGAGGTGATGCACATCGTGGGAGAGGCCCCGAAGCATGCTAGAACTGAAATCGTAATTGGTTTCGATGACTCTGATCTTGAAGGGGTGAAATTCCCCCATGATGACCCATTAGTTATAACCCCTGTGATTGGGAACTCGGAGGTAAAGCGAGTCTTGATAGACAATGGAGCTTCTGTTGACATTCTGTTTCATGATGCTTTTGTGAAGATGGGATATACCGATTCTCAGCTGACTCCGACTAACATGCCCATTTATAGATTCAATGGAGTTGAGTCCAAGGTGGAGGGTACTATCCAGTTACCCATGACAATCGGGCAGGAACCTAAGGAAGCTACTCAAATGTTGAATTTTCTGGTAATTAAGGCAGCCTCGACTTATACCGCAATCCTGGGAAGGACTGGACTTCATGCGTTCAAGGCTGTTGCCTCAACATATCACATGAAGATTAAGTTTCCAACCCGAAATGGGGTCGGAGAACAAAAAGGCGACCAGAAGATGGCAAGAAGTTGTTATGTATCTGCCCTAAGAGCTGATGGAGTCGGGGGGTAGGTACTCCCGATTGAAGACATGGATGTCCGTAGTGATGATGAACACCGAGGAAAGCCAGCAGAGGATTTAATCCCCGTCCCTCTAGAGCTGGGCGACCCGGAAAAGGTTACATACATAGGAGCATCTCTGAAGGAACCCCTGAAGGGCGAATTGACAGTGTTCTTACAAGAGAATAGCGATGTGTTTGCTTGGACAGCAGCGGATATGCCAGGAATTGACCCCCAACTTATAACTCATAGGTTGAACGTCGATCCTGAACGGAAGAAAATAAAGCAGAAAAAGAGGAATTTCGCTCCTGAAAGGCAAGAGGCCATTAAGCAAGAAGTTGACAAACTATTGGAAGCTGGATTTGTTGAAGAAATTCAATTCCCTGAATGGTTAGCTAACCCGGTGATGGTCAAAAAGGCGAATGGAAAGTGGAGGATGTGTATAGACTTCACTGATCTGAATGATGCATGTCCAAAAGATTGTTTTCCTCTGCCTAGAATTGATATGTTGATAGATGCCACCGCTGGACATGAAATGTTGAGCTTCATGGATGGTTTCAGCGGATACAATCAGATTAAGATGCACAAGGAGGACATCCCTAAGGTATCTTTCATAACTGATTTTGGTGTTTTCTGCTATCTTGTTATGGCTTTTGGATTAAAGAATGCAGGGGCTACTTACCAACGGCTGGTGAATAAGATATTTGCCCATCTAATTGGAAAAACCATGGAGGTCTATGTTGATGACATGTTAGTCAAGAGCCTACTCAAGGCAGATCATATAAGGCACCTCAGAGAGGCATTTGAAGTGCTAAGGCACCATAAGATGATGCTAAATCCAGCCAAGTGTGCTTTTGGTGTTGGATCGGGAAAATTTTTGGGCTGATGGTTTCCAAGAGAGGCATAGAGGCCAACCCGGACAAGATTAAGGCTATTCTGGATATGGAGTCACCCCGCTCAATACGAGATGTACAGAAATTAACTGGCCGAGTTGCGGCCCTAGGGAGATTCATCTCCAAATCTGGTGACAAATGCTTGCCTTTCTTTCAGGCATTAAAGAAGGTGAAAAATTTTGAGTGGACCACAGAGAGCCAAGAGGCCTTTGAGCAGTTGAAGAAATACATGGCTGAAGCCCCGTTGTTGGCCAAACCTAGTCCTGGGGAGATTCTTTACTTATATCTGGCGATATCCGAACAGGCATTAAGTGTTGTTCTTGTCAAAGAAGAAAAGAAAGTTCAGAAACCCATCTACTACGTGAGTAAGGTATTGCATGGGGAGGAGTTAAATTACTCTCCCATTGAGAAATTTGCTTTGGCACTGATTACTGCCTCAAGGAAATTGCGACCATACTTCCAGGCCCATAAGATCGAAGTCTTGACAGACCAACAATTGAGAAGCATATTGCACAGTCCGAAAGCAAGTGGAAGATTGATCAAATGGGCCATAGAGCTTGGAGAGTTTGATATCAAGTATAAGCCTCGAACGGCCATCAAGGCTCAGGCATTGGCTGACTTCGTGGTTGAATGCACCATTGACAACCAAGAAGTCGGGGGGCAGGAGATGATAACCACCCCTGAGATCGAAGGTAAAGATGAAGGACTGATTGCTGACCAGAAAGAGTATTGGGTGCTCTATTTTGATGGAGCATCAAAAACAAAATCTAGTGGTGCAGGTTTGGTTTTGCAAAGCCCCGATGGGTTCACAGTTGAATATGCTTTGAAGTTGGACTTTCCGACAACCAACAATAAAGCTGAGTATGAGGCATTAATAGCCGGATTGGGATTGGCCAGAGTCATGAGGGTCAAAAACCTCAAAGTGTGTGGAGATTCAAGATTGGTGATCTCGCAAGTGAATGGTGAGTTTGAGGCCAAAGATGAAACTATGGCAAAATACCTCAGAGTCGTGAAAGCTGTTATGACTCAGTTTGATGAATGCTATGTGGAGCATATCCCGAGAGAAGAGAACGTTAAGGCCGATGCCCTCTCCAAGTTCGCTTCTTCCGAGATAGAGAATTATGCAGGAAGTGTTTACTTCCAGGTCTTGAAAGCCCCTACTGTCAACTCTAAGTTGGTAGCACCAATCGATGTTGGAAGCTGTTGGATAGATCCTATTAAAGCTCATTTGGAAACCGGATGGCTCCCTGACAATGCCTTGGAGGCACGAAAATTGTCAGTAAGAGCATTGAGATATGCCTTGATTGAAGGCATCTTATACAAGAGATCGTTTGTCGTTCCCTACTTGAAGTGCTTAAGGCCCCAAGAGGCAAGAGAAGCATTAGAGGAAGTTCATGAAGGGATATGTGGGCAACACTTGGGGGGCAGAGCCCTAGCTCACAAGATCACTCGACTAGGATTCTATTGGCCGGAGATGTTGGCCGATGCACAGAATTACGTCAAGAAATGTGATAGATGTCAGAAGCACGCTCCGATTGTAAGGCAGCCGCCTGAGATGTTAACGTCAGTCAGCTCTCCTATTCCGTTTGCAATGTGGGGGATGGACATTCTTGGTCCTTTTCCTATGGCTTCAGCACAAAGGAACTTTTTGATAGTCGTCATTGACTACTTCACCAAGTGGATTGAGGCTAAGCCTTTAGCAAAGATAACCACCAAGCAAGTTTCCCAGTACTTTTGGGAGAACATAATCTGCAGATATGGCATCCCGCAAATCCTTGTAACGGATAATGGGACACAGTTCAACAATGAGGAGTTTAAAAAGTACTGTGAAGAGAATGCTATTGAGCTTCGTTTTACTTCAGTAGCACACCCGCAAGCAAATGGACAGGCTGAGGTCGCCAATCGTATCATCCTTGATGGACTAAAGAAAAGGGTCGAACGCTCGAGAAATACTTGGGTGGATGAGTTGCTGCCTATACTCTGGGCTTATCGCATTACTTGTAAGGTGACTACCGGAGCAACCCCGTTTCTGCTAGCTTATGGAGCTGAGGCAGTTGTGCCACTGGAGATCATGCATGCTTCACCTCGAATTGAGGCATTTGAACCTGAGACTAATGAAGAAGGCATGAGGCTCGCCCTAGATCTGATTGATGAAGTCAGGGACGAGGCAAACGCCAGAAATGCGGAGCATCAAAAGAAAGCATCCTTCTATTACAACCACAGGGTTAAGGAAAGGTTCTTTCAGCAAGGTGACTTAGTTCTTAGGAAGATCGAGGCTTCTGGAGTTAGCCAGAAGGGAAAGCTAGCCCCAAACTGGGAAGGGCCGTATCGAGTTAGGAAGACATTGGGACGAGGATCATATAAGTTGGAGACCTTGGACGAGGTTGAGGTGCCCCGTACTTGGCATGCCCTGAACCTCAAGATTTATTATATTTAAGCTGCCTCTGCAACGACGTAGCTTTTTATTTATCTAGTAGGAGAAGTAGAAATAAGGTTCGATGAAACCATTCCAGGGATTAATGCCCCGTGTAGGATAATAATAATTTATGTAAGGGTTGAACCCGTTTCAAGTTATTAATGCAAGTTTGTTTTCTATTTGTGATTGTTTATTTACCAAGCACCTGATGAGTGTAAGTCAAAGATGACCAAGTAACGAAAATAAATAATACATAAGTAGAAAATAAAACAAGTGCATAAATAAAGTACCCCTGAAGGGCCAAAGTCGGATTTAGGTTACAACACCAAATAAAAAGTTAAGTCCCTAAGGACCTTGATTGAAAAGCAGAAAAGATAAAGCCACATGTGGCTAACAAGGCCATGCAAGGCCACTTACTCCTCGGAGGATTCTCCTATCACTTCATCGTCTTCCTCCTCGTTTCCCTCCTCCTCGTCTCCATCTTCATCATCATTTTCTTCCTCCTCCCCGGAGCCTTCTTCTTCTTCTTCTTCTTCAACTGCCATCGGCTGAGTCTCGCCTTTCTTTGCCACCACTCCTTCATCGTCGGAGGTTTCTGTTGAAGAGCTAGGTCTTGTTCGAAGAGCTTTCCCAGGGAAAGATTGCCTGGCGGCTACTTCCCTCTTCGACATTCTTCCTTCAACAGAGCGGGAAGAAGCTGAACCCGAATTGACAACTTGAGTACACTTCCTTAGCCCAGAGCCGGAAGGCCTACGAGAACCCCCAGAGCCTGATGCTTGGGCCACATGACTTCCACCACCAACACCCCAGTTAGGGCAAGGGAAGTCTGTCGGGTTAACCACTTTAGGATACCTGTGGCTGATAGCGCCAATGGCCTTGTCCCATCCAACAGACATATTGAAGGGCCGCATTTCATCGTCATGCTTGTCCATGAACTCATAAAATTCCTCCGACCTATGATAGGCATCAATTACTTTACCAGCCTGGGAAGATCTTTTCTTGGCCAAAGAGCGGAGACTCTTTTGAAGAGAGTGGCAGTTAGCTTCAGCTCGAATGGCTCTGGAGTTCAAGTCTTGGATCTCCTCGTTCAGCTTGGCTTTCTCGCACTTTAATGTTACATTCTCATCCCGATGGGCTCGACCTTGGCGAGTCGCAGATTGAAGATAAGCATTAACCTGCGATAAGGAAGTTAGTAAGACAGCCATAAAGTGAACAAAGAATGTAAGTATACAAGTTGCTACCTGATATAGACCCTGGGCCCTAAGGCGCTCGGCTTCATCGATTTTGTCCCCCGCAGTCGCGGTCAGGACATCAGGAGGGGTGATAGAAAGTCTTGACCAAGCCACGGCCAAGGAAGAACTCCCAAAAACAGAATCTTGATCGCAGATACCCCAATCCGGAGTAAAGGGGGTCCTAACACCTTCGCCAGCGTTCCTGTATCTCTTTCCTCCTTGGCTACTTTCCTCCAGGAATTGAGGAACTTCTCGGCATGGAGGATTCACTAGAGCTTCGGCCTTCTTTATCATCCGCCTAGTGACAGTTGGCTGATTTGCAGGACGATTGTCAATCTCCTCAGCAGCTGAAAGATGAAGAGAAAACATTGGAATAAGAACAAACATAGTTCATAATGAAGTAATGAAGGAAAAATTACCCTCAAAAGAAAGATTGATGAGGCCAGCTTCAATAAGCTTCTTCTCAGTTAGAATAGTCCTATAGTGGGTACGACCCTCGTCAGCAAGAAGCCTGTCTCGGTCTAACAATTCTTGGGAGTTAAGATCACACACGAAGTGTGAGCTATCATGTACAAACCCGAATCTTTTGACAAAGAAGTGACCCCAGTCACCGCCTTCCCACTCCAAGACAACGAAGTCCCTTTCCCACAAATGATGAGAGTCCGGGAAGGAGAAAGAGTTTACTATATGAGGAAGGCCACTTCTAAGTTGAAAGCCAATCCATCCCGGCTTAGCATCAGAGGAGTTCTTCAATGCAAAGATACTTCGAAACATAGTTGTACTCCAAGGGATTTCCAACTCGTGGCATCTCAACAAGAAGATGATTAAAAATCTCCAAGAGTTGGGATATAGCTGGCAGGGGTGTATTTGAAGTTCTGCTAAGAACCGGAACCCACCGTCGGTACGGGTACGTCCCGGCCGACCGAGCCTCCAGCCGACCGCCCCTCCGGGAATGCCTCGGCCGACCGGGGTCGACGGTCGGTGCGGGTTTTTTGTGTTTCGTTAAAAAAAAAAAAAAAAAAAAAAAAAAAAAGCCGAGCAAGGTACCAGCCGACCGGCCCTCCGGGAGCACTCCGGCCGACCGGCGTCAACAGTCGACACGGGCTCGCGCCAGCCGACCGAAGAACCAGCCGACCGGCCCTCCGGGAGTGCCTCGGCCGATCGGGGTCGACGGTCGGTGCGGGTTTTTTTTTCTTGTTCCGTCAAAAAAAAAAAAAAAATTTTTAAGCCGACCCCGACCGGGCTCCCAGCCGACCGGCTTCCCCGGGCATGCTCCAGCTGACCGGAACCCACCGTCGGTACGGGTACGCCCCGGCCGACCGAGCCTCCAGCCGACCGCCCATCCGGGAACACCCCGGCCGACCGGCGTCGACGGTCGGTACGGGTTTTTGCTCGGCTGACCCGTGGCAATGCTCGAGTCGGGTTTGCAATTTTTTATTTTTTATTTTTCTTATTTTGTACTCAGGGAAAGTGAAAACCAAGTTTGAAGTTAGTGCCGATTAGTGCCGATAGTGCCGTTTTATGCCAATTGACGTCGTTTAACATTGTTTAAACGTTGTTTAAGGCTGAGTAGCGCTGTGTAGTGCCGTTTAACACCGCTTAGTGTCGTTCAACGTTATCGTAAATGCGTCGGTCGCTCCACGCTTTACATTAAGATGATATTGTCGAAAATACTCGCTTAAGAGTAATAAACCCTGACCCAAGTCTCGAATAAGGCCGTTAAAACTTCAAGGAAAACCTGATCAGTTTTCCTAGAAGTTGGGGGGCAAATGATATGGGCTAAAAGTAAGCCCTATGGACACATTTAATGTGACATTAATTAGACCTAGAATGGTCCAAACGTGGGGCCCACCAGATAGGCCCAAATCATAATTATTATATTAATTTCGTAATTAATATTAAGAGTAATGAACAGCTCAGCCAATAAGAGTTAAACAAGGATACAACCCTTGCCTGACTTAGCCTCCAAGATACATACTTCAACATGGAAACTGATTCATACATGGAAGGAGACTAGAACCTTCTTCTAGTCGGTGACTTGCCCACCAAGTCACCTAACCCTACTACGATTTTAGGGCTTCTCAGCCTATATAAAGGGTCTGACCCCTCATTCTCAGAACTACGTTTTATTGGCTTGATTCTCTTAATACAGAGATACGTAGGCATTCTGTGAGGACCGTTTAAGTCTCGAACGCAGAAGCAGCCATTAAAGCACGAAGCTCCCGAACCCTAGCCGTCATAATCATAACCTACTTTTTATTCCACAACAAGTAACTAGAAGATACTATGTAATTTTTTTTTTGCGTATACTTATTAATGATTGTAAAATTATGTTTTAAATAAAAAGGTAACATATTTTAATTAGAAAAGAAATATTAATCATTGGAAGATATTTTAGAATTGATGTTTTAGATTTTTATAAAAGGTAATATCTTCAAATAAAATATAAACGTGAAAAAGGCAATCCGCTAATTAACATTAATTATATTATCTTATTATTGAATTAAATAATTAAGATAACCGTACCGAAAATCAAACCGACTATTTTTCAATGTTTTGGCATTAATAATATAGATATGAGAACCAATAGATTTAATACTAAAAATTTTATTTATCTGGTGGATTATATTAAAATAATAAAAGATAAATTTTAGTTATTTAAACTAAATATAAGTAAGTTTTCAAAATTTAATAGAATTCTCAACATAAAATTTTGTAATTATTTTTTTTCAATTTCTTGGTAGTTTCACGTGGATAATAATTGTTAAACCAATAATAAATTAAAGTTGATTTCTTGATTCTGATTTTTAGAACTCAAGATATACCAAAAATAGTAAAATGATCGTGTCAAGTATGACAAGTAATTTTTATTTCTTGACTGATATTCAAAATGAAATTCAATATAAATACATTTAAATTTTAAAAAAACTTTTGTTTGTATTGTAATGATAAATATTAAAAAAAAGGTGAAGGCCCTAATACCCACAAATTAAATAGGAGTAACCAAAATAACCACATCCAGCTTGGGCGGCCTTAAATACCCATGGGATACGTCACTACCAGTGTCGTTTGTTGTGTCACGCCAACTGGTGATGGAGTATTGTTTGAGACACGCTATTGGAAGTGTCGTATTATTGTCAAACGTTGTTATAGTTGACGGGTTCGGTATTTGACACGTTATACATAACAGCGTGTCTAAAGACACGGTACTGCAACTAGCGTATCACCAGTCTCCTTCATTTCATTACAAGAAAAACGACTAAATATGATCGAAAAAAATTGGTCGCATTTAGCTAAATTCGACTGAATTCGGTCGAATTTAGCTAAATATGATCGAATTTCTGTTGGTCATATTTAAACTGGTCAAATTTAGTAATTCGATCGAATTTAGGATAAATTCGACCGATTAATTCGGTCGAATTTATAAATTCGACAAAATTATTCGGTCAAATTTAGTCCACTAAATTCAACTAAAATTGGTCGAATTATAAATTCGACCAAAAATTTCAAAATTTTTAAATTTTGTTGTGAAAATTTCAAAATTTTAAATTTTGGCGCCCAAAATACTTTAGATTCGACCAAATATGGTCAAATTTAGTCCACTAAATTCGACCGAATATAGTCGAATTTATATACTAAATTCGACCAAATTCGATCGAATTTGATGTGCACCAGTTTTTTTTAAAAAAAGTAGCAGAATCTGCTGCTCAAGAATAGAACATCATGTGGGATTCATTCTGGTAACTAGAACATCAAAATTGGAGTTCAATAACACTTCCAGAAGTGCTTCGATCCTCAAGAACACGAAAAACACAATAATCAAATTTCAATGTCTATACGTTATTGGACTCGAAATTAAACTTATGATATATGAAATTGACTAGAAAAACATACTCTACACGATGGTAACATCAAAATCAGTAACCAAACACGTTTACAAAAATTCATAATTTTAATAAGTATATTCGAATTTAATAAAAAAATAGGAGTAATTCACAAATTATACCCCACAAAATCTGATAATGCCTCCAAATGTTGATTTGATTCTTGAAAACTCAAGAACATAAAAAAAAAAAAAAATTGATGGGGGCGGGGGGAAGCAGGGGCGGTGGGGGGCAGGTGTTAGGGGCTGGGGGGAGGGCAGTAGAGATTGGGGGGTGGTGGATTTTATGTATGTGTTTATATATTTATATATGTATGTTTCTAAAATGTATGGCTAGGATTAGTTTTTTTTTAAGGGCTCAGATTGCTTGACCCATCAATCCATGTGATACTAAATTGACCAATGAGAGATAGCCACGTAGACGATGACTGCATGAGAAATTCAAATATAATTATAACACGGCTAAATTCAACCAAATATGGTCGAATTTTTGATTAAATTCGACCAAATATAGTTGAAATTAGGAGCTTAGCTAAACTCGATCGAATTCGGTCGAATTTAATATTTGTTCAAAATTCAGTTGAATTGATTATTTTAAAAAATTAATAAAAATAGGAATAAAGGCGAAAAAATTAAATAAAAAACCAAATTTTTATTCAGAATTTATAATCACCCACGTAGTCATACCACCAAATTTTATGTTCAAAAATAGGCATTTTTTCTATTCTTATTGAATTTTTTAATTTATTTTAGAAACTAGATAAAAATGGGGAAAAAATTAAAAAAAATGGAAGATTAGTGAAAGTAGGGTAAGATCCATCTCACAAATATTGAGTATGACTACTTTGGTGTTCATAAATTTTAAATTGAATTTTGACTTTTTTCTATTTTTATTTAATTTTTTAATTATTTTCAAAATTAGTTACCGTTAATTTACTAAACCAAATTAATTTATTTTTTTCTAAACTTTTGTCAATAACATTAGAAAGGATGGATCTTGACCACCGTACGGTTGGGTCATCGAGAAATATTTTTAAAAAAATCGAAACACTAAACCCTGATGAAACCCTGTTTAGGGGTTATAGTCAAAGTACAAGTTGACCGTTAAATTACCAAACCAAATTAATTTATTTTTTTTCTGAAATTTTGGCAATAACATTAGAAAGGATGGATCTTGACCACCGCATGGTTAGGTCGTCGAGAAATATTTTTAAAAAAATTGAAACACTAAACCCTGACAAACCTAGTTTAGGGGTTTTAATCAAAGTACTAGTTGACCGTTAAATTAACAAACCAAATTAATTTATTTTTTTATGAAATTTTGGCAATAACCTTAGAAAGGATGGATCTTGACCACCGTACGGTTGGGTCGTTGAGAAATATTTTTTAAAAAATCTAAACACTAAACCCTGTCGTAACCTTGTTTTAGGGTTTATAGTCAAAGTACTAGTTGACCTTTAAATTACCAAACCAAATTAATTTATTTTTTTCTGAAATTTTGGCAATAACATTAGAAAGGATGGATCTTGACCACCGTATGGTTGGGTCATCAAGAAATATTTTTAAAAAAATCGAAACACTAAACCCTAACGAAACCATGTTTAGGGGTTATAGTCAAAGTACAAGTTGACCATTAAATTACCAAACCAAATTAATTTATTTTTTCTGAAATTTTGGCAATAACACTAGAAAGAATGGTTCTTGACCACCGTACAGTTAGGTCGTCGAGAAATATTTTTAAAAAATCGAAACACTAAACCCTGACGAAACCTTGTTTAGGGGTTATAGTCAAAGTACAAGTTGATCGTTAAATTATCAAACCAAATTAATTTACTTTTTTCTGAAATTTTGGAAATAACATTAGAAAGGATGGATCTTGACCACCGTACGGTTGGGTCGTCTAGAAATATTTTTAAAAAAATCGAAACACTAAACCTTGACGAAATCCTGTTTAGGGCTTCTAGCCAAAGTACTAGTTTACCGTTAAATATTTTTTTCCCCTCATTATTATTTTTTAATTTTAGTTGTAGAATGTAATATGTCTTCATAAATTTTTTGTTTGTATTTTTTACAACTAACTAGATATTTTTCAAAAAAATTTGAAAGTATCTAATGTGTAAAAATTCAACATTCTCTTATCATATGAATATTTTTTTTGTACAAACTAAATTTGGACATGTGATTAATGTCATCCTTCTATTTATATATATTTTTTCATGATGTGTACAAACTTTTAAATATTTAATAATATATTTTAATATTTTCTCAAACTAATTAGATACTTAATTATTTAATTTATTTAGACAATCTACTAAATAAAAATTCAAATTTCTCCTATCGTATGAATATTCTTTACACACAACTAAATTTATACATATGAATAATGTTATCCTTGTATTGATAAATATTTTTTAATGATGTGTACAAACATTTAAATATTTAATAATATTTTTTCAAACTAATTAGATACTTATTCAATTTATTTAAAAAATCTACTAAATAAAAATTTAACTTTCTCCTATCACATGAATATTTTTTACGCACAAACTAAATTTATTCATATGAATAATGTTATCCTTGTATTTATAAATATTTTTTCATGATGTGTACAAATATTTAAATATTTAATAATATTTTTTCAATTTCTGAAAATAATAAATTCAGTCGAATTTGGTCACATTTATTAAATTCGACCAAATTTGATTGAATTTAATGCGGGTAAATTCGACCAATTATTGGACACATTTGGAAAAAAATTGGGCGGCAATTTTCCCGCTCCCCTACTAAATTCGATCACATTCGGTCGAATTTAGCACGCTCCAAAATATTATGGGCGGGACTTTTCCCCCCTTTTTTGGTGGGTGCTAAATTCGATCGAACAAAAATAACGGTCAAATTTAGTAGCTACTAAATTCGGCCGAAAATAAATCGGTTGAATTTAGTAGCTACTAAATTCGACCGAAAATAAATCAGTCGAATTTATTATTAAATTCGACCGATTAAATTCGATCGAATTCGGTCGAATTTAGCCGTGTCAAAATTGGTCGACCGAATACGGTCGAATTTAGCCACGGTCAAATTTATTTGGTCACATTTTTTTTTTGAAAAACCAAGAAGTTCCATTACGACACACAGGGCAAAGCCTGGAAAAGAAATACAGAAGCCAACCTTTAATCTCCCAGCCTTCAACTAACATCCTGCACTAACATGGCAGGAAATGACTTAGCAGGAGAGTAGAGGGAAAGGACCTAACAATTAGCTGAAACAAATTACTACATTTTGGAGAAAGCCTAGGAGTTCAACCAGAAGAAGAAAAGACTGAATCAAAATTCTGGAAACACTACAGACACCCCAGGGAAATCAAAGATCTTGACCTGGTGGAGAAAGGTCCAACACTTCACCCATAATAACTTCGAAAGAGAAGAATCTTGGGGAGAATTTTACTCAGAGACTTGAATGGGAATAACTCTAGATTTATATAGGTATCTTAAAACCAACAGTGATACTAGAAATGCTTCAGCAAAAGAGAAATCTGACCGTGAGCAATGAAGGAATCTAAAGTACCACTAGTAGTGGAAAAACCATATATGTTTCTGATGTGACAAAAGCATCCCATGAAAAGCGACGGAATCTTCCCAGACTCCGAACTATTATTGAGAAACTAAGACAAATAGGCTTTGCAGTGCATCTCTGACCATACTGAAGGATTCTTGTTCAACAGGAATAAGAATATATACCATGTGAACTGTGATACTAAAGCTGCCAAGACTCTGAGCTGAATCAGAATTCCTGCTTTTATACTCAAACCGATTGCATGACTTGATTATTAATTCCATTGGTTGCTAGGCTGTCTGCTTCAGTATTTAGTTCCCTACGAACATATTCTAAATGAACATTCTCTTCTAAGATGGAGAGAACATTACGATTTTGAACTATAATTGGGAAGCCCTTAAAATAACCCATCTTACAGATGTTTATTGCTTCTCTAAAGTCCGAACAAATTACTATGTTCTTGGAAGAGAGGTTCCCCTGTAGCCAAATCTCCACTAAATGCAAGATCGCCGCCAATTCTACCTCTGTACTTGAAGCAACTTTACAAGGTCCTGAAAAAACATATCGGAGAGATCCCTTATTATCTTTTATATTCCCACCTATCCCCCCTCCAAGAAAACCTTTAGGGTTTGGACCCCAAGCTCCATCCACTGCGCAAACCAGATCGAACTGCAAGAATTTATAATTCCAAAAAGAGTTGGATAGAGTATGATATTGAATGGCTATAGAACCTTGAGGATTTACTTTCCACAGATCATCTTTGCTAAAAGTTATAAGACCAGAAGCTGCACCCCATTTGTTGGCTCTAGTAAAGATCAGGAATTCCATAGTCACTCTGTTCAATCTCGAGCTTTTAAATAAATTCTCATTTCTCGCAATCCAAATTGTCCAGCAAGTTGCAGCCACCACAGTTATCCAAATTTTCCCCAGCTGTTTATTCCTTTGAACTTTGAAAATATTCATGAGAGAGAACGAATGAATGGAATTGAGTTTATTTGAGATGCTCCACCATTTACCAACATACTCACATGCCCACCTTGCTAATGCACAGTCCCAAAATAGATGCTGACTAGATTCTTCTCCACCCCTACACCAAGAGCATAGATCACCATGAATAAAATTCTGTATTCTCTGATTAAGTAACGAGGCTGTCGGAATACTATTTGACTGCAATTTCCATAAAAATATCCTTATTTTTGGGGGAACCTTTGCCGACCATATAATATTCCAAATTTCATTATGAATCGAATTAAGATTAGAGCCCTGCTGTAGTAACACCCTGCAATCTTTGGTGGAAAAGGATCCTTCACAAGGCATCCACATTAGCTTATCTTTCCGGGACGAAAGTGAGATGGATGAAATAATCCTTGACAGTGTGTTGAGGTCGTCTTCATCCCTTCTTAACAAGTTCCTACTCCAAGGAGTTGTGGTAAGATATGGTGTAGAATCCCATTGATAAAGGAAATCCTTTACTGATGAGTACTTAAGATTGGAGATACGATATAAACGAGGCTGCTGATGCATTAGCGGACCGTTAGAGTGCCAGAAATCTTCCCAAAAATACACTATTTCTCCATCCTCAAGAACCCATATGAAATTGCTTCGATTCAAGAATGGAGATATATCATTATTTGAGCTCAATCGAAGAATACTTTGTAGTGGGTACGAGAAGTCCTTTTTACTCCCTCCGTTTCAATTTAAGTGTCCTGTTTTGACTTTTGGTACTATTTATTCTAAGCGATTGACTACTAATTTATGCATAATCTATAATACCAAATATAGTCATGAGTGATCTCGTTGGATTCGTATTTATGTGTACTTTAATACAGTGAAGTTTTTATATTTAATACTAATACGAAATTCAAGATATTAACGATTAAAAGTGTGTGTTGGCAAACGTGTCCAGAACAAACAGGACACATAAATTGAAACGGAGGGAGTAACTTCTATGCTCCCCAAGTCGTAGTAAAATAGAGCTCCGTACTTGCTTACCAGGACCTTGTTCCACCATACTGATCTTTCCGAGTAACATCTCCAAAACCATTTTGCAAGCATGATTAAATTCCTTGACTTCAAAGAAATCAACCCTAATCCTCCCCCTTGCTTTGGTTTACAAATTTTATTCCACCCAACTAGGTGCAATTTCCTAAGAATGACATTATCTACTGATTTATGACCCCACAAGAAATTCCTTCTAATCTTTTCTAAGTGGTGGATAACTGATGCTGGGATTTGGAAAAGAGAGAACCAATATACCGGCATTCTATCTAACACAGCTTTTAGAAGGATCAGTATACCTGCCATCGAAACAGAGTCTGATTTCCACGCAAGAAGTTTATTTTCCATTCTCGAGATTAGAGGTGACCAGTAGCTGATTGAATTGGGGGATTGCCCTATATCCACACCCAGATAGTTAAGACAACCTCTCCCAACTGGACATCCAAGGACTACAGCCCATTGACTTAAAACCTCTGAATCTTCACCAAATCCGAATAAACTGCCTTTTATGAAAATTGATTTTGAGTCCGGATAGAAGCTGAAAATATTGAAGGACTCGCTTTACCCCTTGGATTGAAGAAAGATCATTATTTATGAAGAGGATCACGTCATCTACGAATTGAAGGTGAGAAAGCTCCAAATCTGAACTGGGAAGGAAGACTCCTTGAAAAATACCTATTCCTAAGGCCTTTTCTAACAATTTTGCCAACGATTCCCCAATTAGATTGAATAGGAGAGGAGATAAAGGGTCCCCCTGCCTGAGGCCTCGAGATGAAATGAATTCGTCCGTCGGACAACCATTTATCAAAACCGAGATTCTTGAAGAATAGAAGATTTCTTTCAGCCATGATATCCATTTTTCATTGAAATTCATATTTACAAGAACCTGGAAAAGGAAGTCCCAATTCACGGAGTCGAATGCTTTCTCGAAATCTATTTTCAGAATTAGACCTTTTGATTTCTTTGCTTTCAAGGCTGCAAAGACCTCGCTTGCTACCAGAATACAATCAGTGATTTGACGCCCTTGAATGAATGCAGTCTGAGTTTCGGACACCAACATGGGCACTACTCGTTTAAGTCTTGTAGCCAGCACCTTTGATAGCAATTTCATTAGGGCATTCATTAGACTTATAGGTCTAAAGTCCGAGGTAATTGCTGGAACCTTTATTTTCGGAATAAGGGCAATGAAGGAAGAGTTTTGACCATTGGGGATGAAACCTGTTTCATGGAATTTAGAAAAGAAACCCAAAACCTCTTCTTTAATAGAAGGCCAGAGCTTTTTGAGAACTCCCGCATTAAGTCCGTCCGGGCCAGGAGCTTTGCATGATTCTGTATTCATTAGAGCAAATTCTACCTCTTCTATAGAAAACCTGTTCACTAGCCAAGAACTATCACTGGATGCTAGTTGAGGTACCAAGTTAGGCCCTATACGAAATACCTCGACCTCTGAATTCTTCTTGAAAAAAGTGTTGAAATGCCTGTAAAATTCTGCCCTTACCGTACTTGGATTAACACACCAGTTATTGTCAATCTGTAGTCCTAAAATTTGATTTGTTCTACGTCTTCTAAGAATGACCTTGTGGAAAAACTTAGTGTTTTTTTCACCATTTAGCTGTCACTGAAGCCTTGATTTCTGGAAGAGCATGCTTACTTTGATTCTGTACAAATCATCCAATCTTTCTCTGATTTCCTCCTTTATCCTACCATCCAAACCTGTCTGATCAGCTGTTGTTTGCTGCTCTTCTAACCCCTTTATTTTGCAATCTAAGTCCATTAAAGAGGATTGCTTCCATTCCTTTGTGAGGGATTTAATTTGCTTAAACTTGAACTGAATATTACTATCATTCGAGTTAGTCCATGCAACCGTCAAGTTTTCTACCAAATTTTCTTCTTCAAGCCAACAATTGAAGAACTTGAAAGGGGTGGGTCCCCAATTTTGAATGGAACATCTAGTAACAATTGGCCTATGGTCAGAGTTCCTCCTAGCCAGAGCAATAGACGACCAGTTGCCCAAAAGAGCCCATTCTTCATTTAATAATGATCTGTCAAGCTTGCTCTGCTTACCTTTCGGGCCAAACCAAGTGAAGCGAGAGTTCACAAGAGGGGCTTCGACTAAAGTGTTTGATCGAATAAAATCCAAGAACATGTTTGTGTCTAAGTCTGCATATCTGCAATTTAGACGTTCTCTCGGGCTTAAAACACAATTAAAATCCCCTAACACTATAGTAGGGATAGAGTTTACTGTAGAGAGAATATTAGAAATATCCCTCCACATTTGCATTTTACCATGAAGACCCGTGGGGGCATAAACGTTGACACACGAGAAAGCCATTTTCGAGGATATATGAACACCTTGAACCCAAATCCAATTCCTTGCTTTTAATTCATGAGTAATAGAGAAGACTGACAAATCCCAAATTGAGATTAACCCGCCCGAAAGTCCTGTAGAAGGTACCTCTATCCAACCAATAAGATCACCCATTCCTATGGAATGCAATTTCCTGGCATTCCATTCCAAGCACTTGGTTTCTTGGATACAAACAAATGATGCCTTTGACTCTAAGACCACTGATCGTATATTTGATCTAGCTATGTCATTCGAGGCTCCTCGAACATTCCAACTTACAAATGATGTATGATTCATTAAGGAAGATTATCTATGGAACTGGGCTACCCGAAATGGTTAGATATTGAGTCAATTTTTGATTTCTGATATGGCAGAATCTTTATCCTTCTCCATAATTAGACCCTTGAATGCCCGTTTCCAATATTGCTTCTGCCTCATTTGCTCTGTGAGTTTGGGATTGAAGTGGTGGAACACTAGCAATTTGCTTCTTCCCGAATTTTCTTCTAAGTGGGACCTTAAAGGCTTTAATCTCTTTATTTCTCAAGTTTTTCCTCGGTCTTCCCTTTCTACTCTTGATTCTAAGTTCTCTTAAATCTTTTAGTAAAGAGAATTGAGAGTCAGCTTTATCCGATAAATCTTGACCGTTACTATCATCAAGATAAGATGCCAAGTGAGAAGATTCGGATAGAAACTGGGAATTCTCATCCCCCGTTGAATCCTTAGATCTCCATTTCCAATGCAAATTATCATATAAGGATCTTGAGGAGGTATCTGAATCTAGATCTTCCTGATTCTCCACTCCTGTGCTATGAGGTAACTTATCTTTATGAGCCAACTCTTCAGACAATGGAGGCTCAAAAATATCTGGAAAAAATCTCTTCTTTCAAGAGTGTTACTGTTCACAGCTTTGGGTTGATTTTCAATGGTTTTTCCTGCATCCAATGCTTCCTTCCCTGAAACTTCACTCTTTTTATTAATATCAATAGCCTCACCATTGCATTCCACGTCACTAGCACCCAGGGGACCCTCCATCGACCCAAAGCTAAAATTACCCTTCACATTGTTGCAGCCACAATTTGGATCCCAAGATTCTGATATTGAGACTTTAAACAAATTACCATAAATGCTTACCACCTCATTATACTCCAGCTTCTGAGTGACCTCAGTTTCCACTAAGATTTTTGGATTTACATAACAATTAACTTCATCCACAAATGACGAAATACAGTTAATATTGCCCCAATTTTGTAGGATTAGTTTGAAATTTTCTTCCGACCATGCACACATAGGCAAGCCTCTGCATTCCACCCATGTTTTACGAGATGGTTGGAGGTCTTTCCAATCTGCCTTACGAATAGAAGCAAAACCTATACCTAGGAAGTCCATGTCCTGTTGAGACAGAAGCTCCTCATTTGATAAGTAGATGATAAATCGATGGCTATTAATCCCTCTAATAATAGTATCCTTAAAAACCAATCCTTCTACAATCATTTGCACTGTTTTCACTTCCTCTCTGTTAACTGTCTCGACCAGGCAGCTAAAGGCTAATTCTTTAAAGAAAGCATTATTTACCTGCAAATTTAACGGCTTGACCACTTCAGCTGCCTTGTTTTCTTGTAGTGTTCTGTAAAAAACAAGATTCTATCTCTCTCTCTTGCGATTTCAAAGTCAATTCTCGACCATCGTTCGTCTCTTTTCCTCAACTTTCTGTTTATGTTATATATACCATTCGAATCATTTTTCGATGATCTACAATCCTATACACTTCTCAAAATATTTCTTATGTTGGATTTAAAACTCACAATTCGAACCCTCATTCTTGTCAAGTCGGAAAAACACGCAGGAGAGAGATATACATGCGGGGAGAGAGAGATATAGACGAGAGAGATAAGATGGAGGAGGGGAGATGAGATGTGGTGATGTGGCCAGAAAGGGGAGAAATGATGGTGATGGTGGTGGTTCGGAGAGAGACGAGATAGACGACAGAGAGAGACGAGAGGGGAGAGAGAGACTTGGGACACGCCACACGTGGCGTGGGTAGATAGGGCTAAATATACCGAAAATCAATATTTTGGGCCATAGAATTGTGAATAAGAGGTATTTTGGTTATTTTCTCAAAAAAAAGGGATATGCATCCTATCCTTTATATGCTTTTTATATATAATTATCTTATCCAATTTCTTGATGGTAAAAAAATTATTTGATTGATAGCATGACTATATTAAATACTAAAAAATAAATTTAACCAATATAAACCAAAATATAAGTAAGATTTCTGAACTAAATTCAGTAGAATTCTCAATCTAAAAATCCGTAATTTTCTTTAATAATTTTTTATATATTTATCCTCAAATTTGGTAATCATTCTCTAAATCTTTTAAATTTAATAATTTTATATTTCCTTAAATAAAATATTAAAATTCATTTGATAAAAATAAAATTTAATGACATAATTGTTAAATAAAACTTAGTTTGTTACTATAATTTATATAATTTTAAATTTTAAAAAAAGTCTTGCATCGTAGGATTTATAAGCTAGTATTTATAATATTTGTATAAACAAAATTTCGAAAATTTTGCCGCATTACTTCTTTTAAAAAATCATTCACTCCTTGATAGCTTGACATATATATGATTTCTTTAATTGAACATTTTTATTACATTTACCTTGATCTCAAAGCTTATAGAATATTTAAGAAAGGAAAAAGTTAAAAAAGATGGTGAAGTTAGACATCTTATTCACCGTTCGAGCGTAGTCCATCAGGCCAGAGTTTATGATTTCTTATCACTATTTTTAAATATTTCTATCTTATATAAGTTATGTTACATTCTTGAAAAGAGTAGATTTTTTTTCTCAAAACTATTGGCACTGGCATTCCGCTTCCTTTTGTTAGATGCTGACAAGAAGCATATAGAAGCCCCGCCACTGGCACTGGCATTCCGCTTCCTTTTGTTAGATGCTGACAAGAAGCTTAGCATATAGAAGCCCCGCCACTGGCACTGGCATTCCGCTTCCTTTTGTTAGATGCTGACAAGAAGCATATAGAAGCCCCGTCACTGTTCTCAAAGCTATGCTATGTAGCATGTTTGCTAAATTAATTTCAACAAATTTAATTATCACGTGGGCACACTAATGTAATTACAGTTAAACCTCGATAAATGAATATGTTCGGGATCGAAAAATTTTATTCATTAATTGAGATTATTCATTTATCGAGATAAAAAATATACTGTCTCTATTATGTCGGGACTGGAAAAAATTATTCATTTGATGAGGTTATTCGTTTATCGAATATTCATTTATCGAGGTTCTACTATAGTTATTTCTTTTAAAGAAATGTGATTAGGGAATAATGCTGGTGCTATGTTTCTTATATAAGTATTCTATTGCTACTCTCACTTGATTATAAATTTTAGATTGATAACCGTGATGTGGGGGCTTACATATGAACTATCGTAATAACCGGTCAACTTCTAAAAAAAATTGATGTAAACTTGTTAATTTTTACGATTTAAAGACATGATTGTATAGTTTCCGTTAAATCATGTTTGCTATAATATCCCAATTTTATTTTACAGAAAATTTGATTTAATTATTCAGATAAACACTCAAAATCTTTCGTGGCATACGAATGTGTTGCATATAGTATGTGTTGGATATAGTATAACACATATATACCAATTTGTACAAATTTATGTCACATGTAGAAAACATCTAGTAATTTGTTATTATAATAAATTTGGGTACGAGAACAAAAAATTTAAATAATAAGGGGGGTTTTCGGTTTAATTCTCCTTAATGTTTTTCATCACTATAAATCAATTTTTGGAGTGATTTTTTTAAATATTTTATCCTCATTTTTTTGTCATTCTTTCGTAAAGAATCTAGTCAATAAATAAGAGGGAAAAATAAATTTTTTTTAATGTCTTTCTCTTACAAGATATATTTAAGAATACAATCATAAAATAAATAAACGAGTCGTACACGAATGACATATTTATTAATATACCAGTTTTAATTTTGACAACTCAATAAACCTGTTATTTACCCACGTAATGTTTCACAATAAATATATTGTCCAATCAGTATATAAAAAACTAATTGCATAATTTAAAATATTACCTTTTTAGGCAAATAATTTTAACTACATCATAGTATATAATGTGATTGATCGATCATAATATATTTTGTGTATGTGCATGCTATGCAATATACTATTTTCTATGATATTTGTTAACTTGACTGTATATTTTAATCCTTTTTACAATTTATTTTGAATTTTTTAATATTCTTTCTAACCAAAATTTCTTGATATGGGTTAAAAATAAACCCTAAAGACACATTTAATGTGGCATTAATTAGACCCAGCATGGTCCAAACGTGGGGCCCATTAATGAGGTCAAAAACTCTAATTTAAAATTAATTTCGTAATTAATATTATGGGAGATAAACAACTCAGCAATAAGAGTCAAAAAAGGATATTACTCCTGCCTGACTTAGCCTCTAAGGCACATAATTCAACACGGAAACTGACTCCTACAAAGAAGGAGTCTAGAACCTTTCCTAAGGCAGTGACTTGCCCACCAAGTCACCTAATTCTACTACGATTCTAAGGCTTCTCAGCCCATATAAGGGCCTGACCCCTCATTTTCAGAACTACATTTTTTGGGTAGAACTCAATGCGTCAATAACGTTTTGGCTTAATCCTCGAATAAGGACATACAAGTCACTGCGTCCTAGGTGAGCTCTCGCCGCCATAGCCTCGAGGGCACCATCACCTAGAACTACGTCTTGGCTTGATTCTCAATAACGAGATATGTATGCACTCTGTGAGGATCGATCAGTCTCGAAACACGAAAACAACCATTAAAGCTCGAAGCTCACCATCCTTTGTAGTTAATACATACAAACCCTAGCCGCAATTTACAAACCCTCGATTTTATTCCACAACATTTGGCACCGTCTGTGGGAAGACAACATCAACCATGGTTCAAACACGAAGAACAACACCTGTTGCAACTGAGGCCATACCTCTCAGCTCTGCTCCACCCATCACCGAACAGGTGCCCCCAGCATCAAGGGTGATCATTCAACAGGCTCCCCCAGCATCAGCTATCATCGTCCAATCCCAAGTTTCTCAACAACCAGGGGCGATCCCCCATGCTGAAAGTACTTTACCTCTGATCAATCAGGCAGGACAAAGAACCAACCCTCTCCAGATGGTGGTCTCCCCTCCCTTTGATCCGAACATTCCATCACTAGGGGTACAGATCCACACTACGGATCTCCCCTTAAATAGTAACCCCAGGTATGGTCTTCCTAACTACCCTTCGGCTACTCAAGGTGCAAGACCAAGTGGTCATGCCTTGCAGATTCAAGATCGAGAATATGACGGGTACTCTAGCCCTTATACTAATGATTCGTCATATGATGATGATGATCGCGATGAAGCCCCGAGGAGGTGACGTGCTAGTAGAGAGCCTCGAAGGAGGACTCAAACCATCCATGATGGACCCCCTTTGACAACTGCTAAAAGGATCAAGGCTTATGAGGCCGAGATCTTAAAATTGAAGGAAGATATAGCGATGGAACAAGCTATATTGAATCAAACTCAACCCCCTCTGACCACTAGGAGGATTCCCATTATAAACTTGGAGAGGTCATCAAGGATACAGAAAATGGCTGATGCCTCAATTGGAAAAACCACAAGGGTGGACACCCCTAGGGGTAACCCAAAGACCTGATGCCACTTGGAGATCCCGATTATCCTTCACCATAGTTTATCGAGGAGGTGATGAATGCTCACATCTCTAGGAAGTTTAAGATGCCTACTATAAAGGCTTATGATGGAACGGGTGATCCCGCAAACCATGTGAGAATGTTTTCGAACGCACTACTACTGCAGCCTGCAGGTGATGCCCTGAAGTTTAGGGCATTCCCTCAAACCCTTTCGGGTATGGCTCAAAGGTGGTATAGACGTTTGCCTACAAGGGTCTTTTAAGGAGTTAAGTGCTGCTTTCATCAGCCAGTTCATTAGTGGTAGAGTTCATGAGAAGAGCTCTGCATCCCTTATGTACGTGGTACAAGGGAAGAACAAAAATATAAGGGATTACCTCAAGTGATTCACTAAGGAGACACTGAACATCACTGACTTGGAAAATAAGGTGGCCATGCATGGTAGCCTTGGAAAATCTAAGGAGTCTTCTTTAAAAGGTCATTAGCAAATCATCCCCCTGAGAATATGGATGAGATCGAACGAAGGGTTGATAAGTATATTAAAGCTGAGGATAGCATGAAGAAAGAAGCCACAGTAGGTGGAGGAGGAGGTAACAATGATTCCAAGAAGCGAAAGCAAGACCAGGACTATGATGACCAGGACTATGATGATCAAGAGTATGATGCTAGGGACAAGTATCCCCGAACTAGCAAAGACTCCGACTCTGCCCCTAAGAAGAACCAAGGGCCAAGGTTCACTGAGTATGCAAGGTTGAATACTCATAGGAGTCAAATCTTGTTGGAAATTGAGAAGGATAAGGGTTTCCGACGGTCGAAACCACTCAGGGGTGATCCCGCAAAGAGAAACCAGAATCAATATTGTAGATTCCATAGAGATGTGGGGCATGACACTGACGACTGCAAGCAACTCAAAGATGAGATCGATTTTTTGATACGTAGAGGAAAACTGAGCTACTTCACCAAAGGTGAAGATCGTGGTAATCAAAGAAGAAATTATGATAAGAGGGATGACGATCAAGATCGCAACCCACAGCCCCGAGGGCCAGTAATCAACATGATCTCAGGAGGCCCAACTACGGCCGGGACAGCTAAGAACTCTCGGAAGGCTTATGCTCGAGAGGTGATGCACATCGTGGGAGAGGCCTCGAAGCGTGCAAAAACTGAGGTAGCGGTTAGTTTTGATAACTCAGAGTTGGAAGGGGTAAAGTTCCCCCATGACGACCCGTTGGTCATAACTCCTGTGATTGGAAACTCAGAGGTGAAGCGAGTCATGATAGACAATGGAGCTTCCGTTGACATTCTGTTTCATGATGCGTTTGTGAAGATGGGATACACTGATTCTCAGTTGACCCCCAATAACATGCCTATATATGGATTTAATGGAATAGAATCCAAAGTTGAAGCGACTATTCAGCTGCCTGTAACTGTTGGACAGGAGCCCAAGGAGGCCACTCAGATATTGAACTTCATGGTAATCAAGGCGGTTTCAACGTACAACGCTATCATCGGAAGGACTGGAGTTCATACATTCAAGGCTGTTGCCTCAACATATCATATGAAGATCAAGTTCCCAACCAGGAATGGTGTTGGAAAACATAAAGGTGATTAAAAGATGGCACGAAGCTGTTATGTAGCCTCGTTAAGGCCTGATGGAGTCCGAGGGCAGGTCCTTCCGATTGAAGACATGGATGTCCGCAGAGGTAAGGAACACCAAGAAGGGCCAGCAGAGGACATCACACAGAAGCCTCGGACAGCCATTAAGGCTAAGGCGTCAACTAACTTCGTGGTTGAATGTACCATTGGCAACCAAGAAGTCGGGGGGCAAGAGGTAGTACCCCAAGCAGGAAGTGAGCCTCAGAATAAGAATGAGGAGACCAGAAGGATTTTTATGCGCTCTATTTTGATGGAGCATCAAAAACAAACAAATGCATACCCCTAAGGGTAGAGTTAGGTTACAGCAGATAAGAGTTTAAGTCCTTGAAGGGCCCTGGATAAAAGACAAACGTTGAAGTCCTGATGGAACACCCGTTGAAGAAACATATTGCATAGCCCGAAAACCAATGGAAGGCTTATTAAGTAGGCAATCAAACTAGGAAAATTTGATGTTAAGTACAAGCCTAGGACGGCCATCAAAGCCCAGGCTCTAGGTGACTGCATGGTAGAATGTACCATTGACAACCAAGAAGTCGGGGGGCAGGAGGTGATAGACCAGGAAGGTCATCAAGGTGAGAAACCCCTGGAAGAGAAGGAGTATTGGATGCTCTATTTTGATGGGGCATCAAAAACAAAAAGCTCTATGTTGATGGGGCGTCAAAAACAAAAACCAGTGGTGCAGGTTTAGTTCTGCAAAGCCCCGATGGGTTCACACTTGAGTATGCCTTGAAGTTGGACTTCCAAACAACCTATAATGAGGCGGAGTATGAAGCTCTAATAGCCAGCCTTGGATTGACAAGAGCCCTGAGGGTGAAGAACCTGAAAGTCTGTGGAGACTCAAAGAAGGTAGTCTCACAAGTCAATGGAGAGTTTGAGGATAGAGAAAAGAATATGGACAAATACTCGAGGATTGTGAAAGCTGAGATAGCCCAGTTAGATGAATGCCAGGTATATCCCAAGGGAGGAGAATACAAAGGTCGATGCCTTATCTCAATTCAAGGGTCGAGACCCATTCTGGGAGCGTCTACTTCCAAGTTCTGAGAACCCTTACAACTGATTCTAAGCTCATTGCTCCTGTCGGAATAGGAGGATGCTGGATAGATCCTATCAAGGCACACCTTGAGAATGGCTGGTTGCCAAACGATGCCAAGGACGCACGGAAGCTAGCTATAAGGAGCTAAAGGCTCGGAGAGGCCACACGTCATCCAAATAAATGCCCTTATTTAGATCAGAATCCTGATCTAAGGATTAGCATTCCTGATCGAAAATCCTGACCTATGGGTCAGCATCACTGATCGAAAATCCTGACCTAAGGGTCAGGATTCCTGATCGAAAATCCTTTCGACCAAGAAGCTAGGAAGGCCCTTATTTCGATCAGAATCCTGATCTAAGGGTTAGCATTCCTGATCGAAAATCCTAACCTATGGGTTAGCATCCCTTATCGAAAATCCTGACCTAAGGGTCAGGATTCATGATGGAAAATTCTTTCGACCAAGAAGCTGGGAAGGCCTTTATTTCGATCAGAATCCTGATCTAAGGGTCAGCATTCCTGATCGAAAATCATGATCTAAGGGTCAGCATTCCTGATCGAAAATCCTGATCTAAGGGTCATCATCCCTGATCGAATATCCTGACCTAAGGGTCAGGATTCCTGATCAAAAATTCTTTCGACAAAGAAGCTGGGAAGGCCCTTATTTCGATCAGAATCCTGATCTAAGGGTAAGCATTCCTGATCGAAAATCCTGATCTAAAATACCACAAATCCTCGTACAAAAAAAAGGGCTATATAATGAAAATTTTTATGTGCCCAGAGTCATGAATGACCTCAATTTGGGACGAATTTCAAAGATTTGGGAGCCAATGAGGTCAAAAATACGATCTTAAATTACGAAAATATTAGGGTTGAGTACCCCTCTAAAATTACAAAAATTATTATTATTATTAAAAATAATAATAACAAAATCCGGGTCAGATTTTGTTCGAGTAAAATTTTATCCAAGTGGGACACCTCCGAATAAGGGGCCAAAAATTATCCATAGGTAAAATAAATATTATTATTTGATAATAATATTGAAAAAAAAAAATCAATCGACCTCAATCCTGCTCGAATCGAGCAGGATTTCTGCTCGAAAATTTCTTCGACGAGCAACAAAAAAGACGCTTACTTCGACCAGAACCTGATCGACATCGATTAGGAGATATTTGATATGGAAAAGTGCTATTTAGTACCCCGAGTTCTGTTGAGTTTACAAAAATATTAAGGCTGAGGACCCCTCTAAAATTACAAAAAATTTTGTTATTATTATTAATAATAAAATCCGGGTCGGATTTTATTCGAGTGAAATTTTATCCGAGTAGGACACCTCCGATTTGGGGATCGAAATCATCCGAGATTTGGACAAAAGAAATATTATTATTGAATAATAATATTTAAAAAAAAGGGAAAAGCAAAAAAAAAAAAAAAATATATATATATATATATATATATAGAGTTCGATCTCAATCCTGCTCGAACCGAGCACGAATTCTGCTCGAGAATTTGTTCGACCAGCAGAAAAAACGGACCTTATTTCGACCAAAACCTGGTCGATTGCCAGGTTAACATTTTTGGCAAAAGTGCAATTTGGTACCCCAAGTTCTACACACTCAACAGAAAAAGTACTGCAATTTAGAATTTGACAAACACTAGTATAGAATAGGCTTTTAGCGTCGATCAAAATAGGCATTAGGCATCGGTTATTTGGCGTAGTAAATGAAGGCGACAATATAGGTATAGGCCTATAGCGTCGGTCAAAATGGTGAAGCTGAAAGTCAATTATAGGCGTCAATCAATTAAATAACCGACGCTAAAAGTCTGTTATAGGCGTCGGTCATTAAAACAACCGACGATAAATGTCTGTTATTGGTGTCGGTCATTGGAACAACCGACGCTAAAAGTCTTTTCAAAGGCGTCGGTCATTGAAACAACCGACGCTAAAAGTCGTGTCAAAGGCATCGGTCATTGAAACAACCGACACTAAAAGTCATGTCAAAGGCATCGGTCATTGAAACAACCGACGCTAAAAGTCAATTTTTTTTTAAAAAAATATTGCAATTGTAATAAACATCCATCCAAACCACAAACACCCTGGCAACCCGTTATATAATACAAGCTATATGAAACAGTACAAGATTTATACAAACCAATGAGATCTTATTAATATTAATATAATATATATTACACAACTCGACAAATGTTAATTTACACAAAATAATTTAATTTCAGAAACTAAAACAGATCCTAATAGGTGAAACATAATAAGGCGCAGATAGCCACAGAGGAATCTCTTTCAGCAAAACTGAACGTATAATCGTACACACTTGGAATCTCTGACAATAATGTTTCTCCTTACTGCCGCTTAAACCTAGAATTCAAAAGTACAAACTTGTGTAAGACTCATAGTTTTTTGTGCGACAACACCTAAAGCACAAACAACAATAAGACATTCTGGAGTAGTGTAACTAAAAAATACAGAAAGAAGGAAACATACTCAAGGATAGTTTGTGTTGTGGCTGAAAGATGCCACAACGATACTTGCTATAAGAGTAACTGACCAAATTGTTCCTCTGATAGTAGTAGTCATATAACTCCTCTTCGACCCCAGTCAACAGTCAGATACTTTAGGATTCCACTGCTTATCAAGCAAAATGTTGGTTGACTTTATATCACGGTGAACAACATTAGGTTCAAGCCCCTCGTGCAAATAAATCAACCTGTAAGATACAAGGGGAAACATTCAGGACATATAGTTTCTATCCAAATATAAAAAAAGGAGACAACTTGATTCATATTTATAGACGTACCCTATTGCTGTTCCAAGTACTTAGGCCAAGTTAGGGGATTTGGAAGAATGAGAACTGTTGGTCCCGGAATGTATTGCAGAAGGGGGGTTGAATGCAATACTAATAAATTTCAAAAACTATTTCAACAACTTAAATAGAGTTTGTAATTTACTAGTAGAAGAAATGCAATCACAAGTAATATTTAACAAGATGTTTCACAAAATAATTATTTTATTTATTTTGCAAAGTTTTGCTACAACCTTGAGAACAAAATAATTCTCAAGCTTCAAATACTCAAGAGATTACAGTTATATAGTTATTTTGTTGTATAAATAGAGTGCTCTATTTATAGTGTGATAGTCTACTGTACTACCACTATCAGCATGGGTTGTTGAGTTGCTGTTATATTCCTTTTGCAGCTCATTCCATGATTTATTCCCATGTGATCATCACAAAGTAACTTTAAGATACTTTCCACATTTAAGCCACCCAGATCTAGCCGTATTCAATTTTATCTGCTCTAGACTTTACAGGTTGCTCCATGTGATTTCTCAAGCTTCAGTTATAGACTTTCCAAGCTTGCTGTAAAGGTTGAATATTACAACACGCCTGCTTCTTTTGAACCTGTACTCTGTCGCTTAATTTGACTTAGAAAATTCCTAAATCAAGTTGATTCTATATGACAGTGTGTTTGCCACAAAGTTTGCTGTCAATGGATTATACTTTGGTTGACAGTATGAATTTCCCGCAGATATTACTGTCAAGGATTGTGCTTTGATTGACAGCATGTATTTTCCGCAGAGATTGCTGTCAAGAATTGTGCTTTGATTGACAGCATGTATTTCCCGCAGAGATTGCTGTCAAGAATTCCAAACTTACTGTCGCAAACTATATATTGAAGTTGCTGTCATCAGAATCTCAGCCAATGTTGCTGTCAAGTCGAAACTTGCTGTCGACTCCATGAAACTTGCTGTCGACCTAGGCAACATGTTGTTTCCTTGTAACCTTACTGTCAGGGCTTGACAGTAACTTTTATTCCTTCTGTCGAACTTATGTATTTCTTGAGGCTTGAACATAATCGAACTTCTTCCAAGAATTACACTTATTACATGATAGTATTTATTTTAAATTACAAGAATACATTTCAGACTGTGACAGTATGTTCTACTTAGTAAAACTAAGTATACCAATAAAACTAGTTAAGTTGTCTATTCCATCACCCATAAATCCCAACAATCTCCCCCAATTTGTTTTTATGGACAATAAGGACAAATTTACAAATATCATGCTGACAACTTAACTAACATAGATTAGAAAGAATAAACTCTTCATTTCTGAACAATGATTAAATTGGATTGTTTAAAAAAAATGTATCCTAAATGTTCATAATTAAAAATCAAGAAAAAATATTTACTTAGCTTGATTTGAACTTTCGCCTTGCTCCTTTTCCCTCAGAGCTCTTCTGAGATTTTCAATTAACTCCTTTTCTTCAGGGGACTATGCATCATCTTCATTTTCCACGATGTACTTTTTGATCATTGATGAAGTAGTGTTTAATACATCTCTGAGTTCCATCCAATAAACATTTTGCTTTACGATTGATCTGAATTTCAACACATCTCCCTCCATCTTGAATCTTCTGCCAGGAAGCTGATTTAAAGTTACCCTTCTTTGTCTGTCCAAACTTGGATTCTCTCCTTTCCTTTGATCAAAAATCATATCTAGCTCCCAAGAACATAGTGCTTCAAGTTTGTTAGATGATCCTATCACTTGCCAGTACAGTTCTTTTAGCACACTGGTCTTCAACTTAGAAAAGCTGTCTATGTAGACTTCTTCTTTGCCATATTTGATTCTCAGAGGATTGTCCAGTACAATTGGCTGATAGTTTAATTCACTGCTGTTGACCTTGTTGAGTTTACTCCAACTTTCCTTCATTTGAGCTTCAATCTCTTCTTCTATCTGTTGACGAGATTTTTGTCTTGAAGCTAATTCTTCTTTGAATTTCTGCTCTGCCTCATACCTATCCATCTCTTGCTTTGAATAAGGTTTTTGCATTTCATTCCAGTTATACTCAAGAATAGGATTGTCTTCTTCATACTCCAAACCAAGGATTTGATAGACATCATCATCATTGTGAAGTGTCCAATCACCAAACTTCTCAATAAATTCAGCATGCCTGGCTTCATAATACTTGAGAACTTGGTTCATGATCTTCTTTGAAACATTATCATAGGTTTGCAGCAGCTCAACCATCCTTTCCAGATTGAAGTAATCAATTCTTCGTTTTACTGTTCCAGAAGTTTGAATGAATTTCTTGGAGATCACCTTTGATTTTGTTATCTGAGTGAAGTCAGGTTCCACTGTAATCAACCTTTCATTGTATTCCCATAGAATGTATCTTGCAACTTCTTCTTCTGACTCATCAAATTCTATGGATACTGAGGTGATTGTATCTTTGGCTTTCAGCTGCATCATTTCAAAGCTATTCATTCTTCTTCTCATGAGGGGTTTCTTGAGTCCTAACCCTGTAGCTTTTCCTTCTCCTTTGTAGACAGTCTTTCCCTTTATTGGTCTTTTTGACTTTCTTTTGATTCTTACTGTCTTGGATGTTTTGACAGTAGGATCGTTGACAGTATCTTTTATAGGGCTTCTGACAGTGTCTTCTGTGACAGTATCTTTCATGACTGTGTCTTCATCCTGTCTAACAGCATCTTTGTTGACATCCTTGATAACATCTTTGTTGATAGTATCTTTTTCAAGTTGTATACTGTCAATTTCCATTTCTTCTTGATTACCTTTCAATGCTTCAAGTACTTCTTCCTCTTTCTTTTCATCAACTTTCTTGCTTGTGCTAGGATTTTCAGAGGTTTCCTTTGATTCTGCTTCTTTGACTTGAGTTTGCTCTTTTGAAGAGTCTCCCAGTTCTGTTTTCTTAGATCCTCCAGCTTCACCTCCATCTTGATTGTCATCACCATCTTTTTCCAAGGTGTCATCAAAAGTGCAGTTTCCACCTTGAGCATTTCTGCTTGAATTTGCTTTGGCAATGAGCTTCTTAATTTTGGCACTGTATTCCATATCTCTCTTTGCCATTATCTTGTGGATATCTTTAACTGCCTGAATCCTTTCCTTGGTGATAGGTGCTTTCAGCAATAACTTAAGTACATCCATGATGACTTTGCTTTGTAGAGATGTTTTGCCTTCAAGAGTTAAGAACCCAAGTCCTTTAGTTCCTTTGGCTGTTGTCTGTTTAAAGCTTACACCATATGGCTGGAGACATACTTCTGGGAGTTTGCTGTTAACCATTGTGCTCAGTTGCATATAGAGACTTTCATCAAAGATGGTAGAGTTTTTCTTAACTAGAATCCCAAGGATGTATTGCACTCTGGCAGAGAAATTTTCTAGCAGTTGAGTTGTTATGAATATTGAATGTCCACTCTTCAGGTATACTTCAACTGCCCACCTCTTCTCTGAGCTAATCTTCACAGAAAGATTTACAATCTTTTCTTTCAAAGCTTCTGCCAATTTAGCAGGTTTTCCTTTAGATTCTGTGATTGCTCCATTCACCAGATTGTTGAATTCCTCATCCTTATTGTTCAAGGTGCCCTCCATATGACTTACTGTTATAGAATCAGCTTCTTCTTGAGAATATGTGCTTCCATCAGTCCAGGTAACCAACTTTGAAGAAAAGATATATTCAGGCAGCTTGCCCTTGCCTTTACCCATCCTGTTAGACTCCTCCTTTTCTCTCCAAAGCCTCTCCAAAGTTGATTCTTTCTTTTCAGGAACTGGTTCACTAATTTTGATGGAAGATGCTTTATTTCTTTGTATCATTTTCAATACTTCCTCAGATACTAGCATTTTCTCCCCATCTACTTCAGTTTCAAACAGTTGTTCACCAGTTCCAGTTCCAGAGGCTATGACAGTATCTTTTTGCTCCCCCTTACTCCTTTGCTCCCCCTGACTTTCAGCTTCTCCTTGTAACCCCATTTTCCTTTCTGGTTGCTCAGCCTTTTTCTGATCTATTACTTTCTCCCCCTTAGTTAAGTTGACAGCTTGAATGAAGGAAGAAAGTGACAGCAGGGTGGCTTGAATTTCAGCAAAACCAGTCTTTACAGAAGATGATAGAGTGTCCAGCTTGCTCTCCATTTTAGGACATCTATCTTCAATAGCTTGGAGTCTGTCATTTGTGGATGCAGAAGGACCACCAGACCTAAGCCTCTTTGGAGGTTGAGGATAAGTCTTGGGCATGGAAGTTGTTGGGGTTCTCACACTCTCATTGTTTTTATAGATGATCTCATCATCTCTCACAGAAATTCCCTCAAGGCCTAATGCCTTTTGTTTACTGGCTCCCTCAAGATCACTCTGGACATGCTCAAGTCCCTCTCCTTTTGCCAGCACGTTTGGCTGCCTCTCATTTTTATCCTCACTTCTCTGTTCTTTTATCTCTCTTTTATTTTTCACTCCCTCACTCATCCTAGATGCATTAGTATGAGCAGTACTAACATGCAAAAGAGTAGATTTTACCTTGAAGGCCTTGGAAAGAGGCAAGTCATCATCAGAGATATCTTCAACTAATCCTTCTTGTAGTTGTGGTTGAACAGTGATGACAGCATCTTTAGAAAGACCTTTGACACTATCTTTTGTCAGAATGGTACTGTCACTTGATTGATTGACAGCACCTTCTGGTTTGTCATTGACAGCATCTTTGGCTGTGACAGCAACTTCCCTAGGGTAAGATGCTTTGAGGGAATCGATCAAGATGCTGGCTGTTTCAATTTCTGGCAAATTTGCTTCTTGATCTAATCCAGTGTTTGATGGAGTGGTATCCATTTCACTTTGAGAAATGGGTTCTTGTGGACCACTAGATGGGGGCTCATCCAAGATTTGAGATGGATGATCAAAACCTGAGGGGTTGGTACTGTCCCCCTCTCTAGGTTGTTCAGAAGAAACAACAGATGTAGGAATGAAAGAAGAAGATTGAATTTTAGATTGATTAATTGGCTGTTCCACAGAAGAAGATTGTGGAACATCAACAGTATGAATGAATTCCTCACTGTGCTCTATCTCTATGTGTGTATCTTCAAATACAGGTTCCTCAAGAGTGAGTTCTTGAGTTTGTGCAGACTCTTTACAAGGTGCCTTGGGAGACAGGCCAATTTCAATAGATGTCCCTTGTTGAGAAGAGACACCTAGAGGTGAGTTTATTTCCCTATCATCCTCTACAGTCTTTTGGGAAACTGTAGGGTGGCTGACAGTAACCTTGGCCCTTCTAGTTCTCTTCTTCTTAGGCTCAGAAGGGGCTACTGTGGGTTCTATTTCACTACCAACCTTATTTGCTGCACTAGGTGCAGTGACTCCCTCTTGACTCTCAACTTGTTCACCAGTTGCACTCTCTAGGGTCCTTTTCTTGGATTCCTGTTTGGCCATTTTAAGGGCTTTTGGTAGTCTAGAGTCCCTAGGTGGAATGTATGGTGTAGAATGTGGGTTAACTGAATTTGGGTCCAATTCAGTCTCATTCTCAAGTGTGAAGACAGTATATCCTGTAGGTAATGGAAAACCAAGGTTGGGCACTTGATTAACCATGTGTTGTGTGAAACATAGTGGAATATGTGTATTTAAATTTTGTGTGTTGAGAGAAGTGCGTGTGTTTTTCTTTAAAACAGGACATTCTTCAAAATCAGAATTGTCCTCAACATTTCCACAAATATTATTAATACACATAGTTAAAAAGCGAGGATAGATGGATACCTTTTTGCCTATTGCGCTTTTCAACTGTGCCATGATCAATTTTCCAATGTTCACCTTGTATCCATGGACTAATGAATGAGTGAGCTTCTTGATATATGATGGTATTCCATTCCAGCCTGTAGACTTGGTAGAGAACACCTTCACCATAACATCAAAAATCATACTCCACTCTTTTCTCAGAAATTTCCTGTCCATTTCTCCTGTTTGATACCACTTATCAGAAGTTTCTTCAAGTTTAGAGCCAGAGTACCCAATCTTCAGAAAGAACCTTTTTAGAGTATCATCAGTGGCTAATTCCTTAAAGTTTTCTCCACTGTCTAACACAATACCCAATGCCTCATTGATAATCTTTACTGAAAGAGAGTGACTTGCATCATCTATTTTGAACTTAATTTCTTCATCCTCTCCAGTTCCTTGAATACTTGCAGACTTCCAGAATTTTTCAATTCTAACAGTATCAATTTTGGGGGTAGAGGTTACTGCATGACCTAGGTAGGATTTATTTATGAACGAAATAAGTCCTTTGAAGTTTTCACCAGCATCACTAGGAGAAAAGATACCGGCAAAGTTGGTTTGAGCAACACTTTGTTTAGGTGCCATTGTTGAATGCTTTGAAAAATGAGAGAGAAAATGCGGTTTTTGGATGCAGAAGATTGAAAGGTTTTTGCAAATGAAAGTGATAGTAGATTAAACGGTAGATTCAGTTTATAATATGAATCGATTTAACCTCTCTTAATTGAACGTGTGATAATGATATTTCCCATTAACTCCACTTGCTATATTACGTGGCAGTTGCTATTAGATCGTGGATTGGTGGAAAAAAAAATATATGTGTATATATATATATAAATTAATGTATATATATATATATCTTTCCACTATCTTTGACAGCAACTTCCCGTGACAGCAACTTTCATTGACAGTAACCTGTGCGTTTTTCTTTCTCTACCATTTTTGACAGCAATTTCTTGTGACAGCAACTTTCATTGACAGCAACCTGTGCGCTAACAATATTTCTCTCAATCAGCTTCATGAGTGACAATAAGTTTTATCTGACAGTAAACTTATCATAAAATCATGCTGTCACTGTACACACATAACTTAAGTTAAGGACACATGATTTCTTAAAATCGTATTAAGACAGACATGTAAAACTATTTTAGCATAGTCATAGCAAGCATGATATCTAAAAATCCTTTTAGCATAGTCATAGCAAACATGATATCTAAAAATCCTTTTAGCATAGTCATAGCAAACATGATATCTAAAAATCCTTTTAGCATAGTCATAGCAAACATGTTGTCTGAACAAGTAGCACATAGTACCTTAACTTCTCATGACAGTACCTTCTAGTGACAGTACCTTGAAAGTTTCTGTCATGAGCTGCGAATCGAGAATTGATAAACCAGTTAGATAATCATACCTGATTTAGCATTCCTAATTCACTCACCAACCTGATAAATGTTGCTTCATCCAATGGCTTGGTGAATATATCTGCAAGTTGCTTATCTGTTGGAACATAAACCAATTTTACATCTCCCTTTTCAACATGCTCCCTGATGAAATGATGCCTTATATCAATGTGCTTTGTTCTGGAGTGTTGAACTGGATTGTCTGATATGGCTATGGCACTAGTGTTGTCACAGTAGATAGGAATATTTGACAACTCTAGTCCATAATCCATTAATTGATTCTTCATCCAAAGTATTTGTGCACAGCAACTTCCAGCTGCAATATATTCAGCTTCTGCAGTTGATGTAGAAACTGAGTGTTGCTTCTTACTGAACCATGACACCAATCTCCCCCCAAGAAATTGACAACTTCCTGTAGTACTTTTTTTGTCAATCTTGCAGCCAGCATAGTCTGAATCAGAATATCCAATTAGATCAAATCCAGTTTCCTTAGGGTACCAAAGACCTAGATTTGGGGTGCCTTTGAGATATCTAAAGATTCTTTTAATTGCAACCAAGTGTGATTCTTTTGGATCAGCCTGAAACCTTGCACAGAGACATGTAGCAAACATTATGTCTGGCCTGCTTGCTGTTAAGTAAAGCAATGATCCAACCATGCCTCTGTAGGTACTGGAATCCACTTTCTTGCCTTTAGAATCTAACTCTAATTTGGTGGCTGTTGAGATAGGTGTCTTGGCAGGTGATGAATCTTCTAAGTTAAACTTCTTGAGAAGTTCTTTGACATACTTAGATTGACAGATGAAGATTCCTTCCTTTTTCTGATAGATTTGAAGACCAAGAAAGAATGCTAATTCTCCCATCATGCTCATTTCATACTTGTTTCTCATTAAAGATGAGAACTTTTCACACAATTTTTCGTTTGTTGAGCCAAAGATTATGTCATCAACATATATCTGCACAAGAATGATGTCTTTGCCATGGTATTTATAGAATAAAGTTTTATCCACCATACCTCTTATAAATTGATTTTCCAGGAGAAAAGTGGATAGTGTGTCATACCAGGCTCTTGGTGCTTGCTTTAAGCCATATAGGGCCTTGAACAGTTTGTAGACAAAATGATGCAGTTTGTCATTTTCAAATCCAGGAGGCTGTTCAACATACACTTCTTCTTCTAATTCTCCATTTAGAAAGGCACTTTTGACATCCATTTGAAATACTTTGAATTTGCAGTGTGCAGCAAAGGCTAAGAAAATTCTTATGGCTTCAAGTCTGGCAACAGGTGCAAATGTTTCATCATAATCTATCCCTTCCTGTTGACAGTAACCTTTGGCCACTAGCCTAGCTTTATTTCTTGTCACATTTCCACTTTCATCTATCTTGTTTCTGAAGACCCATTTTGTCTCAATGACTGATTTTCCTCTTGGCCTTGGAACCAGCTTCCAAACATTGTTTCTTTCAAATTGATTGAGCTCTTCCTGCATGGCCATCACCCAATCAGAATCCAACAATGCTTCTTCAACTATTTTTGGTTCCATTTGAGATAAGAAACATGAAAACAAGCTTTCAGCAGAGATATTCCTCCTTGTCCTTACACCAGTATTAGGATCTCCAATAATTAGATTACTGGTATGATCTCTATTCCACTTTGTTGATTGAGGCAAGCTACTTGTTTGATGAGATTGTCTTTCATCAATATGAGGATTTGATTCTCCACCATTTTCATTGTTTTGCTCATTTAGCTCAAATTCTCCAGTCTCACAGTCTTGTTGATTGATGCCTGAAATTGTCTGTGATTGGGCTGAGGTTTGATTTAGATTATGAGTATTGATAGATTCTTTCTCATATCCCATTGATTGAGTGAGACTTGGTTCTTCATCAACATATTCTTCTTTTTCCAAGTATCCTTGATTCTCAAATCTGAAGGGTTGCATTTGACCATCCTCATGTAACCCTGGAAACTTGGTTTCATCAAACGTGACATTGACACTTTCTTCAATTGTCTTGTGCTCCATGATATAGACTCTGTAGGCAGTCCTTTCTATCCCATATCCCATGAAGATGCCTTCATATGCTTTAGTGTCAAACTTGCCTTTTCTTTCATGGTTGTCTTTCATCAAAAAACACTTGCTTCCAAAAATATGAAAGTACTTGACAGTAGGTTTCTTTCCTGTCAAAAGATAGTAAGGAGTATTGCCATGAGCCTTGTTGATTAGTGTCCTGTTCTGTGTGTAACAAGCAGTGTTGATGGCTTCTGCCCAGAAATATGTTGGTAATTTAGCATTGCTCAACATAGTCCTTACAGCTTCAATAAGTGTCCTATTTTTCCTTTCTACAACTCCATTTTGCTGTGGAGTTCTTGCAGCAGAGAATTGTTGAACAATCCCTTGATCTTTGCAGAAGTTTCCAAGTGTAGCATTTCTGAATTCAGCTCCATTGTCACTTCTTAGAAATTGAACTTTTGCTTCAGGGGTCCTGTCAAGTACCCTTATGTGATCAATGATTTCTTGAGCAGCTTCATCTTTTGATTCTAAAAATTTCACCCAAGTGTACCTAGAATAGTCATCTATCATGACTAGTGCATATCTTTTTCTGGATAGTGATTGAACATTCACTGGTCCAAAAAGATCCATGTGAATCAACTTGAGTGCTTCAGTGTTAGTGTTGACTTGCTTTGATTTATGCATTGCTTTCCTCAATTTTCCCATTTGACAATCTTCACACAGTCCTTCTTGATAGAATTCCTGTTGAGGTAGTCCTCTCACCAATTCCTTCTTCATTAGCATGTTCATTGTTTTGAAGTTGAGATGAGAAAGTTTCTTGTGCCAAAGCATGCTATCTCCAACACTTGCTTTGCTGTAGAAGCAAAATATTCTTTCCTCATTTGTTGAGTTTAAGTCTGCAACAAATAGGCTTCCTTTCCTTACTCCTTTCAGAGATAGGCTTCTATCCTTCTTGTGGTGGATTGTGCATTCCATCATGCCAAAGTTAACTTTGAATCCTTTGTCAGTGAATTGACTTACACTGAGCAGATTATGCTTCAAACCTTCCACAAGAGAGATTTCTTCAATGACAACATTTCCAGCTTTTAAACAGCCATATCCCACAGTGTAACCTTTGCTGTTGTCTCCAAAGGTTATTGTTGGGCCAGCCTTCTCAACATATTGTGATAGCAGGGATATATCACCAGTCATGTGTTTGGAAAATCCACTGTCAATTATCCACATGACCTGTTTACCTTTCTTTCCCTGCAAGACAGAAAGAGTTTAATTTGCATTTGGTACCCAAGTCTTGTTGGGTCCTGCATACTCAGTATCATCAGAAACCTTATCAATATTTGAAACAATATTATCAGAAGATGGTTCCTTGACTTCTTTTATTACCCACTTAGTTTTTGACTTAGACTTTTTCTTAGTGAGAGCAGACTTCTCACTTTCTTTAGTAGATTCAGAAGTCTTTGCAGTTTGCATATAAGAACATAATTCATTAGATGAAATTTGCAAATTAAAACATGTACTCATGGCAGTAATTTTGCATGGCATACAGTCAATGTTATTACAAACTACCAATTCTCTTTGCATAATGGGGGTTCTGTGTAAGTTCCCTTTCAACTCTGTTGCATTAGATATGCTACTAGTTGATTTCTTACAAACATGAGTTAAATGATGTGAGGAGCCACAATTATTGCAAAGTTTCCTGGGTGCCTGCTTAACATACGCATAATTATTCTTTTTATCATTGCCTAGCTTCCCATTTCTGTTTTTGGACTTGGAGACAACTGTCTTGACAATCTGTTCAGAAGATGCTGTCGAGCTATTTTTGACAGCATCTTTTGTACTTGCTGTCTTGACAGTAGGTTTGAAAGTTACTGTCTTGGTTGACTTCTTGACAGTATCTTTTGAACACTTGGTTGGGCTGTTTTATACTGTTTCTGTCATAGTCATTTTAACAGAATCTTTTTCTTTCTTAGATACACTGTCAACCCTCTCATCTTCATCACAGAGTTCTTGATTAATAACTAGGGAATTTTCATTAACCTCAAACTCTGTACTTTTGAAGATTGGATTGCTCACATTTTTGAGGATGTGAGGTCTTACAGTTTTGTCATCATCACTGTTCTGTATAACAGCCTCTTTACCAGGTCTCCTACTATAATCATAGCCTATGCCTATCTTCTTACTTTCAGTATATTTCTCATGATATTCTTGAACTATTTTAGAGGAATTTCTAAATGCCTTTAGCTTAAATTCATTTTCAGAAATTTCTTTTCTTAGATATTCCTCTATCTCTTTAGCACAGATTAAATCATTTTTTAATCTTTCGTTTTCCTGGGCTAAAGAATCAATAGAACTGGTCTTAAGCAACAACACATCATTGTTGGATCTGAGTACTTCATTTTCTTTAGTTAATCTAGCAATTTCTTCATTTGCAGCAGATAAACTAGTATGAATATTAAACATTTCAGTACTCATTTCCTTAATGGTTTGCTTATAGTCATTTAAAGACATATCTAGTAATACTAGAGATGGTACCTGACTTGTCGAGGTTGATGCTTCTTCATCCTCTCTAGCCATCAAGGCTAGATTCACAAATTCCTCTTCTTCTTCATTATCAGATTCATCCCAGCATTTTCCTTCAGCCACATAGGCTTTTCCTTGTCCTTTCTTAAATTGACTTCCAGTTCCTCTCTCCATTCTTTGTATTTGTTTTGGTCTTTTGCATTCAATAGCAAAGTGACCAAGTTCATTGCAATTGTAGCATCTAAACTTTGACCTATCTTGTTAGAAATGATTGATGAGAACAGTATTTGGAAGCTATAGTGACAAAACAGGGTTTAGCTGGAAGCAGTCAGAGTTTAGTTAAACACTGACTGGAAGCGCAACAGAGATTGTTAAACTCTGTAGCGGTATTGTCTGAAGAGTCAACAGTGTTTGAGGATTGATACAAGATAAATTTGGAAGCAATATCTTTGAAGATTGGAAAGCTGTCAAAGAGATTGAGTTGACTTGGAAGACTAGAGCAATCGTGATTGATATCAATTGTATAGCTTAATTATAGGAGAATCAATTACTGATTGTATGAAGCTGTATGTTATATAAATACAGTTAGGTTAACCCTAGAAGGGTATCGAACATTGAGAAATTCATTGATTGTAACCTAAGCAGCTCTCTGTGATATTTTACATCATTGAGAGAGGAATTGTTAATTCCAAACAGTTTTTAAGTATTAAACAGTGTGTTCTTGTTAAGTTACTCATACAGTATTTGATTACCTATTGTGTATTCGACCTAACAAGTGGTATCAGAGCAAATCTGTTACTTTATTACAGTTAAAGATCCAAAACACAATAGTAATCAATGGCAGAGATACCTCCACCATCTGAGAAAGCCCCTACTACTGTTAGTAGGTATAAAACAATTAGGGTTCCTATACTTAGGCCATCAGAGTATGCAATTTGGAAAGTGAAGATGACCATGTTTCTGGAGGCTACAGATCCAGAATACCTTGATAGAATTTATGAAGGTCCTCACAAACCTACAAAGTTATCTGCTGCTACTGCTGGTGAGGAATCAAAGGTCATTCCAAAAGAAAAGAAAGATCTAACTGCTGAGGATCTTTCATCTATTGCAAAGGATGCAAAAGTAAGACACTTACTTCACAGTGCATTAGACAATGTTATGTCTAATAAAGTGATTAATTGCACAACTGCAAAGGAAATATGGGATGCACTTGAGGTTAGGTGTCAAGGAACTCCTGCAATCAAGAAAAACAGAAGAAACATACTCACTCAGGAGTATGAGCACTTTGAGGCAAAGTCTGAAGAAACCATGACAAAAACATTTGACAGATTCTGTAAACTGCTCAATGATTTGTCATTGGTTAACAAAGAGTATGATTTAGAAGACTCAAATCTCAAGTTTCTTCTTTCTCTACCTGAAAAGTGGGATGTGAAAACAACCACCATAAGAGATAACTATGAACTTGGTGAAACAGAGATTGATGAAATTTATGGACTGCTCAAAACCCATGAATTGGAATTGGAGCAGAGAAACAAAAGATCAAGTAGAAATTCAAAGTATGTTGCTCTTAAGGTTGAGGAGAAACCATCAAAGAAGGAAGCATCAAGGAAAAAGGCAAAAGGAAAAGCTCTAGTCATACACTCAGAAAGTGAGTCATCAAACACTGATGTTGACTCAAACACAGATGGAACATCTGATTTTGAAGATGATGAAGAGATGATGCAAATGGCTGCATTGATGGTAAAGACCTTCAAGAAGATGGGATTCAAGAACTTCAAGAAGGGAAAGAGATTCTCCAAGGACTACTCTAAGTCTGACAAGAAGAATTTCAAGAAATCTGAGGGAAAAGACTTCAAATCTGGTAAGAAAGATAAGTCTGAGATTCAATGCTACAAGTGTAAGGAGATGGGTCACTATGCTCCTGAGTGCAAGAAGGGTAAAACTGAAAAGGCACTCTACACCAAAGGCAGAGATTGGGCAGACACTTCAGATTCAGATGAGGAAGTGAACTATGCACTCATGGCTACTACTCAGAATGAAGATGATGATCTAAAGGTACCTCCAACTACCTATGCTTATAATACTGACAATATAACTGAATTGAGAATTTATCTTAAAGCATTACATATCAGTTATAGGGATCAGACTTTAGAAAATGAGAGGATAAAAAATGAGTGCTCTCAACTCAAAGATAGAAATAAACTTGTTGAGGAACAGCTAGAGAACATGAATAAAGTTCAGAAAGAGAGAGATGATGCAGTGTTTATTGAACAGGAATTGCTAGGTAAGTATAAGCAACTAGAATCTGAATTGGAGGATGCTAAACACATTATTAAAACTTGGACACACTCTGGTAAAGACACTCAAGAAGTGTTTCAGTCAGATACAGTAGGTCTAGGTTACTCTGAAGGAGATGAACTTAGATTTGAAAATTTGGTAAAAGTTAGACCACATCGTTCATCTGAAGGTAATGTTATGGGAACAGGTGGACCTAAGACTGAAGCTGAGAAAAAGGCTGTTAAAGAATCATATGCTAAGACTTTTGTTAAAGAGGCTAACATTGGTTTAATGACAGATAAACAACTCAAGCATAAGCTTAAAGAGATAAAATCTGTCAACAAACAGAGAATGCCTAAGAAAAACAAAAATGGAAAGGTAGGCATAACATCAGGAATTAAGCCAATGCTTGCTTCATTAGCTCCTAGAAAAACATGCTTTAATTGTGGTAGCACTAATCATCTTGTTAGTTTCTGCAGTAAGAATAAGAACATTAATTCTTTGCCCTCTAAAACTGCAGTTAAAAATGATTATGTGAGAACTAGACCACAGACTTTATGTAAACACTGTGGAAGTACATGGCATTCTATTTACACTTGCAGAGATTATCATGCTATTTACTATAATTACTATGAACCCAAACCAAATTTGAAATGGGTTAAAGTAAACTCTGCAAATGTAAACTCTGAAAAAGTTAGCTTAAACTCTGATAATGTGAATTCCGCTGCAAAAGCTAACAGAATTAAGAAAGCCAAAGGATCCAAGCAAGTCTGGATCCTTAAAACTAACAATCAGTGATTGTTTGTGATTGCAGGGCACCAGGGTGAGTACCCTAGTCGTGGACAGTGGATGTTCAGGACACATGACTGGAGATAAAGCCCTGCTATCAGAGTATGAGGAGAAGGCTGGCCCAAAAGTTTCCTATGGAGATGGCAACATAGGACATACTCTGGGATATGGCAATATTAATCTTGGGAATGTCATCATCACAAATGTAGCTCTAGTTCCAGGACTCAAGCATGATCTGCTATCTGTGAGTCAAATCTGTGACAGAGGATATCATGTGGATTTTCATCCTGAATATTGTCAAGTCATCAGCAAATCTACAGGGAAAGTTGCTCTAGTTGGAAACAGACACAATAACATCTATGAAATTAAATTGTCAATAAACAATGATGGCAAAGCTGTGACACCCCCCAAATCCGGGGTCAGGAGATTTGGTCGTCACGCGAAAATCCTCAAAATAAAACATCTGTTTAATAATAATCATCACTTGTGATTGACCAACACTGGAAATATAACATCTGTGACCCCAAACATACCAAGATCTTTTAAGGTTATAGGGCTAGAAACAAGAATCCAAATTCCATTAAATAGAAAGTATTTCTTTCTTCACAACATTCTCTTTGATCAAATCTTAAACCACTGGTGTAACTTCGATAAGAAGTACGCCAGGCTAACTAGAGCATCACATAATAATATTAATAATAATAAATATTAGAACTCAATTATATAAAATAGATCTTGCACTAAATCCAGACATCCTGAGCCAAGTCATCTTCGAAATAGCATCATGCTTCTTCTCTTTCTGAGTTGTGCGGATATGTCTCGCCAAACTACCTTACTGAAATGTTAGAATTTACAACAGCAAGTATGAGCGAAAGAAATGCTCAGCAAGCGTATAAAAATTTTGATATAAAACCAGGATTAGTGGGGCATAAAAATCAACTGAAATGTATAACAGTTTATAGAGAAACTGAATCAACAACTGTGATATAATTCAAATCATAACTGAAATCATTTGGCATGTCATAAAAATGAATCATCTGCCAACTCACAATATTTGGCATGTCATAAAAATGAATCATCTGCCAACTCACAATATATAATAGCCATTCGGGCGATATGGATTGGATACACTTATATAACTGAAACACCATTGCCCCCTGATCAGGTTCTAAGGCAATGGGACCCTCTATACTCCACCGGTATTCTCTTTTTTTCCGTGTGTGTATAGTTCGGATTTCTGGGGTACCCAAAATAGGCAAGTAATGTTAGCCTATAGGAAGATGGAATGGTTACCATATCCTCCTTAAATATAGCCGGACCAACTACGACATGTGGCCTCCTACGCTTTACCATTTTCCAATCCAATAGAGCAATTTCCGAATTCAACAGGAAATGCTTAGTTTTAAATACAGGTCATATCCTATTATTACTACGATAATAAGGATATGAAGAGTTTTTCTTACACAATTCCCCACATCAAGGGTACAATATCAAGCAACTGTGTTTGCACAAGAATATTTAAGAACCACAAATAGCTCTGAACAATAACTATTTGTCATGATATGAATAAATAAAACAAAAAATAAAAAGTGTTTAGGATGATCAAGAAAATACTTGCCTCTGGTCCTTAGCTGTTACGTAGCGCCGAAGTAATACAACTATCTTCTTCTATTTCACGTCATCATGTCCTCTGTTTTAATTATGCTTTGCTTTACGCTTCAGCGGTTGCCACGAGTCTGATCCGTCGATATCGAGCCTGCGCGTCTACTTCAATATCTCTGCCAGAAGAAAATAATTAGAAATGTCCCCTTTGAACATAGACGTTTTCCCGGTGTTAAAACACCTCACAAGTAACCCAGCAATTCCACAATTAAACAATACCTTCATCTCCAACCTTCTTCATTACAATCCACAAACAATACTGCATCCATCTCCAACCTTCTTCATAACCCACAAAGAATATTTCATCCATCTCCAACCCCCTTTATTAAACATCTACTTATCTCCGCTGACAAACCTAAGTCAATACTTACCAATTAATCCTTGAAAACAAACGATATCGTCATCGTTGCCAGTAAATCAAAGAAAACGTCGTCTACTCTTAACGACAACTTATCGCATAAATCATATAAACAATTAACACACATTAACTATATATATCAATCAAAACTCGATTTACATCATAACCCTCGCTACTTAATACCTTAATAATTCACATTGCACGTAAAGAGACTCAATAAGCAGATCACATAATCACAGATCACATAATCACATAGCACGTTGATCAGATCATAAAAAGATTTTATCCAATATTTTTAAAACAGAAAACGGGTCAAAACCCTAATTATCAAATATAACCGACTCAATAAAAAGGTTTGGTAAAAAGTCGACCAAAATTTAAAAGTTGAATTTTAACTTAAAACTATTTTTATAAGAACCGGGTCATTTTTCTAATTCCAGAAATACTTTTCTCGTTGAAAACGGACAAACGGTTTAATTAATACGCAATTAATAAGAATAATTAAATTAATTGAATATTCAAATTAATTATTTATTAATCAACTCAATCGATAGATAATCCTCAAAACATTTATCTTATTCTTCGATAAAGAAACATGATAATCAATTAATCCTCAAGACACGATTATTCCTCGAAACAATAATTAATCCTGGAGATACATCATTAATCCTCAAATCAAATACATATATACTTGTCACGTAACCAATCAACACATAGCACGGATACGACTCACCATTAAAAGAGCACTCAAATTATTATTATAATATTTAAAAGTATTTTTAGAATAATTAAAAGAATTTTAAAAGATTTAAATAACCCTTCCCGAATCGAAAAGGATCATTAATAAACCCTTTGGTTAATTATTGGATCCCCAAAATATTTTTTAGTAAATATTTAATCCGGGTTTATAAATAATTTTAGAATTTTAAAACTATTTTTACCGTTCCCGGATTATTTTTAGGATTTAAAACAATTTTATTAAATTTTAAACAAATAAAGAAATAAATATTAAAGGTAAAATAATATTTAGAAAATAAATAAATCATTTTATTTTCCAAAATAATTAAATCTGATTATTTTCAATTATATTTAAATAATATTTAATTAATTAAATTAATTGATTAATATTAATTAACCAATCAATTTAAATTAATTAAGATATTAGCTAAATAAATTTAAAATAATCAAATAAAATAAATTTCGAATTAAAAATAATTTATTAAAATTTTAAAACTATTTTTCGAAATTAAAAATAATTTTTCGAAATTTAAAAATGATTTTTCGAATTTCTGAAAATAAAATTCGAATTTATAAATAAATTTAAAAAAAAATTCCAAAATCATTTTTTTAGAAAAGGTTTTCAGATTTTGAAGATTAAACTGGTACTATTCATCACCACCTTCACTGTTCTTCGTATGAATGCTCGAAGAACATCCACCACCTTCAATGGCAGATTGCCCAGAATCCGGTGGCCGGAGAAAATTCCGGCGAACTCCGGCAATCACCAAAACGTACCATTCGTTACGTTTTTAAGCTCAAAATCGTTCCAAATTACTTCCTAAACACAACCATATCATCCAAACAAACCCAGATTCAACTAAACTAAAAATCCGGCCAAAACCGAATAAATCCGGCGACCTTCAAAGATTTTTCCGATCAAAATTCGTTTTTACTCATTTCTCAACCAAATCAAACGTTCTTTATACCAAATCAAAGCCCAGGAGTTCAATGACTCATATCAATCATCAAAATCATCAAACAATCAACAATCAACAATCAACCCGGAAAATTGAAAATTATTCTCACCCCCACAAAAATCGATTTCGAGTTTTAAGATACTAAAAATCAAACAAAAATTATCATGATGCTCCTGGGATCATATACAATCTATAGATACTAACCATATCAACAACAAATCATCCTACAATCCAAAATAAATTCGAGAAAATTCGAATATTAAACTAAAATTATGAATTTTCGATTCAAGCAATTTAGGATGTTAAAACACACATAAACATGTAGTAGAGATCAAGAGCTTCAGTTTGGTTACTCACATGATCGATTTGGATGCCGGAATCACTGTGAAAAACGGGTTTGATCCTCAAGAACACCAAGAACAATTTTCCAGAATTTTCAGAAAATAAAAATCAAAAATCTGATTTTTGATTAATTTTAATAATTAATGATAAAATTTAGCTATTTATACTCATCTGAAAATTAATACCCCAAAAATATTTTTAGCCCCCAATTAAAATTATTAAGCCTTAAAAATAATTTTTATGGGATAAAAATGTAAAATTTTTATTTTTAAACAAATATAATGTAAATGTCAAAATTCCCCAAAAATTATGAATTTTACAAAAATTACAACATAATGCATTTTTGAACATCCCATTATTATATAAAAATAATTTTATGAAAAACAGGGCCTCGAATCCAATACAGGGGCTGGGTCCGGAATTTAAAATGCAAAATAACTGTATTATAAAGATATAAAAATTACAGAAAAATAGAATAAAATATTCTATGATACACAGAAGTCACATAACACGTATAAGATAATTTTCCTATTTAATAAAAATCATAACGCGTTTAAATGCATTAAAAATAAACTAACACACATTAAAATCAACTAAAAATATATTTTAATATAATAAATTACACGTAATTTTTCGGTCGTTACATTCTTCCCCCCTTATAAGGATTCCGTCCTCGGAATCAGCTAAGGCAACTAGTGGGGTTCCTTAATTCCTTCACCATCAACACTTGCTTTGCAAAACTGGGGATAGTGTTCCTTCGTAAATAATTTCTCCAAAATCTCAACTCAACTATAGGGTCTCTATTTAAGACAGTTATCACTGGAATCTTACAACCCATTGTTATTCGTTCCAAATATGGCTCGATCAACTTTTCATTAACATAATTTCCTTGAGAGAGAGAGAACTGATTCCATTGATATGTCACTGATATTCTAATCATTTTAGGACTCGTTCTTAGTCTTGGCGATTCCGTTGCGAATCTAGTTTCTATCTGCGAATTTCGCTTATCCTGACCTGATTGGCATACCCTTGAAATTCAATAGAGATAACAAAAATCATAAAATTTTGAAGAGAACAGATTCCATATCATAGCAAATGTTCCACAATTGTGGTTATGAATTTTATGAATTTTAAACAACCTGATTTGAAATAAGAGAATAACTGAGAGATCAATATGATCACATGAACCCGACGTTGTGTGTCTTAGCTCCGACATTTACAATTAAAGGTGATCAGCCTTCTTGTAATACACAACACACCAGTGATGGCGTCCCATCCAACTTCTATCACACAGACAGATATACCTGGTGTCCCCTATAAATAGGGTTGTTCGTCTCAGTAGGATTAGAGAAAAATGAAAGGAATTCCAAATTTGTTATTTTCCGAAAAGAAGAACCAGGAAGAAAGTACCGAACAAGTGGTACTATATTGCAAATAAGGTTATTAATCATTGGAGAAAACAAAAAGTTAAAAGTCTCAGAAATTTAAAAATAGGTTTCATAGTAACCACTGAAACAATTGAGATTCAAAATGGAGATTGAACACAAGTATCAAAATGTCACTGTTTAGAAGAAGAGATACATCTTTTAACGAATACCTCTTTAGGAGGGATATCAAAATAATTCATAGAAAGAAAAGGTATTGCCAAGGTCTACTTATATCTTCATTGTCAGTTCCTTCGATAGCTCGTCATTCGATTTTAAACGTCTTCATTTCCACGTTTTAAGGATATCGATATCGTTTGTCATCGTCAACTCGTAATAATCTCTGAAGATTCCACCGTAGACATCTCCATTCGCCAGGCGATCTATCCAATTCAGCACAACTATCTCAAACGAGTACTCCAATCTTAACTTACTAATTGGTACTATATCCAATAGTCCAACACGAACTCTACATGAGCTCTGACGTTCCTTACTTAGCTATACACACTCCTACACACTCTCGTTTCTAGTTTACTATAACCTCAGCTCTGATACCAACTGTGACACCCCCCAAATCCGGGGTCAGGAGATTTGGTCGTCACGCGAAAATCCTCAAAATAAAACATCTGTTTAATAATAATCATCACTTGTGATTGACCAACACTGGAAATATAACATCTGTGACCCCAAACATACCAAGATCTTTTAAGGTTATAGGGCTAGAAACAAGAATCCAAATTCCATTAAATAGAAAGTATTTCTTTCTTCACAACATTCTCTTTGATCAAATCTTAAACCACTGGTGTAACTTCGATAAGAAGTACGCCAGGCTAACTAGAGCATCACATAATAATATTAATAATAATAAATATTAGAACTCAATTATATAAAATAGATCTTACACTAAATCCAGACATCCTGAGCCAAGTCATCTTCGAAATAGCATCATGCTTCTTCTCTTTCTGAGTTGTGCGGATATGTCTCGCCAAACTACCTTACTGAAATGTTAGAATTTACAACAGCAAGTATGAGCGAAAGAAATGCTCAGCAAGCGTATAAAAATTTTGATATAAAACCAGGATTAGTGGGGCATAAAAATCAACTGAAATGTATAACAGTTTATAGAGAAACTGAATCAACAACTGTGATATAATTCAAATCATAACTGAAATCATTTGGCATGTCATAAAAATGAATCATCTGCCAACTCACAATATTTGGCATGTCATAAAAATGAATCATCTGCCAACTCACAATATATAATAGCCATTCGGGCGATATGGATTGGATACACTTATATAACTGAAACACCATTGCCCCCTGATCAGGTTCTAAGGCAATGGGACCCTCTATACTCCACCGGTATTCTCTTTTTTTCCGTGTGTGTATAGTTCGGATTTCTGGGGTACCCAAAATAGGCAAGTAATGTTAGCCTATAGGAAGATGGAATGGTTACCATATCCTCCTTAAATATAGCCGGACCAACTACGACATGTGGCCTCCTACGCTTTACCATTTTCCAATCCAATAGAGCAATTTCCGAATTCAACAGGAAATGCTTAGTTTTAAATACAGGTCATATCCTATTATTACTACGATAATAAGGATATGAAGAGTTTTTCTTACACAATTCCCCACATCAAGGGTACAATATCAAGCAACTGTGTTTGCACAAGAATATTTAAGAACCACAAATAGCTCTGAACAATAACTATTTGTCATGATATGAATAAATAAAACAAAAAATAAAAAGTGTTTAGGATGATCAAGAAAATACTTGCCTCTGGTCCTTAGCTGTTACGTAGCGCCGAAGTAATACAACTATCTTCTTCTATTTCACGTCATCATGTCCTCTGTTTTAATTATGCTTTGCTTTACGCTTCAGCGGTTGCCACGAGTCTGATCCGTCGATATCGAGCCTGCGCGTCTACTTCAATATCTCTGCCATAAGAAAATAATTGGAAATGTCCCCTTTGAACATAGACGTTTTCCCGGTGTTAAAACACCTCACAAGTAACCCAGCAATTCCACAATTAAACAATACCTTCATCTCCAACCTTCTTCATTACAATCCACAAACAATACTGCATCCATCTCCAACCTTCTTCATAACCCACAAAGAATATTTCATCCATCTCCAACCCCCTTTATTAAACATCTACTTATCTTCGCTGACAAACCTAAGTCAATACTTACCAATTAATCCTTGAAAACAAACGATATCGTCATCGTTGCCAGTAAATCAAAGAAAACGTCGTCTACTCTTAACGACAACTTATCGCATAAATCATATAAACAATTAACACACATTAACTATATATATCAATCAAAACTCGATTTACATCATAACCCTCGCTACTTAATACCTTAATAATTCACATTGCACGTAAAGAGACTCAATAAGCAGATCACATAATCACATAGCACGTTGATCAGATCATAAAAAGATTTTATCCAATATTTTTAAAACAGAAAACGGGTCAAAACCCTAATTATCAAATATAACCGACTCAATAAAAAGGTTTGGTAAAAAGTCGACCAAAATTTAAAAGTTGAATTTTAACTTAAAACTATTTTTATAAGAACCGGGTCATTTTTCTAATTCCAGAAATACTTTTCTCGTTGAAAACGGACAAACGGTTTAATTAATACGCAATTAATAAGAATAATTAAATTAATTGAATATTCAAATTAATTATTTATTAATCAACTCAATCGATAGATAATCCTCAAAACATTTATCTTATTCTTCGATAAAGAAACATGATAATCAATTAATCCTCAAGACACGATTATTCCTCGAAACAATAATTAATCCTGGAGATACATCATTAATCCTCAAATCAAATACATATATACTTGTCACGTAACCAATCAACACATAGCACGGATACGACTCACCATTAAAAGAGCACTCAAATTATTATTATAATATTTAAAAGTATTTTTAGAATAATTAAAAGAATTTTAAAAGATTTAAATAACCCTTCCCGAATCGAAAAGGATCATTAATAAACCCTTTGGTTAATTATTGGATCCCCAAAATATTTTTTAGTAAATATTTAATCCGGGTTTATAAATAATTTTAGAATTTTAAAACTATTTTTACCGTTCCCGGATTATTTTTAGGATTTAAAACAATTTTATTAAATTTTAAACAAATAAAGAAATAAATATTAAAGGTAAAATAATATTTAGAAAATAAATAAATCATTTTATTTTCCAAAATAATTAAATCAGATTATTTTCAATTATATTTAAATAATATTTAATTAATTAAATTAATTGATTAATATTAATTAACCAATCAATTTAAATTAATTAAGATATTAGCTAAATAAATTTAAAATAATCAAATAAAATAAATTTCGAATTAAAAATAATTTATTAAAATTTTAAAACTATTTTTCGAAATTAAAAATAATTTTTCGAAATTTAAAAATGATTTTTCGAATTTCTGAAAATAAAATTCGAATTTATAAATAAATTTAAAAAAAAATTCCAAAATCATTTTTTTAGAAAAGGTTTTCAGATTTTGAAGATTAAACTGGTACTATTCATCACCACCTTCACTGTTCTTCGTATGAATGCTCGAAGAACATCCACCACCTTCAATGGCAGATTGCCCAGAATCCGGTGGCCGGAGAAAATTCCGGCGAACTCCGGCAATCACCAAAACGTACCATTCGTTACGTTTTTAAGCTCAAAATCGTTCCAAATTACTTCCTAAACACAACCATATCATCCAAACAAACCCAGATTCAACTAAACTAAAAATCCGGCCAAAACCGAATAAATCCGGCGACCTTCAAAGATTTTTCCGATCAAAATTCGTTTTTACTCATTTCTCAACCAAATCAAACGTTCTTTATACCAAATCAAAGCCCAGGAGTTCAATGACTCATATCAATCATCAAAATCATCAAACAATCAACAATCAACCCGGAAAATTGAAAATTATTCTCACCCCCACAAAAATCGATTTCGAGTTTTAAGATACTAAAAATCAAACAAAAATTATCATGATGCTCCTGGGATCATATACAATCTATAGATACTAACCATATCAACAACAAATCATCCTACAATCCAAAATAAATTCGAGAAAATTCGAATATTAAACTAAAATTATGAATTTTCGATTCAAGCAATTTAGGATGTTAAAACACACATAAACATGTAGTAGAGATCAAGAGCTTCAGTTTGGTTACTCACATGATCGATTTGGATGCCGGAATCACTGTGAAAAACGGGTTTGATCCTCAAGAACACCAAGAACAATTTTCCAGAATTTTCAGAAAATAAAAATCAAAAATCTGATTTTTGATTAATTTTATTAATTAATGATAAAATTTAGCTATTTATACTCATCTGAAAATTAATACCCCAAAAATATTTTTAGCCCCCAATTAAAATTATTAAGCCTTAAAAATAATTTTTATGGGATAAAAATGTAAAATTTTTATTTTTAAACAAATATAATGTAAATGTCAAAATTCCCCAAAAATTATGAATTTTACAAAAATTACAACATAATGCATTTTTGAACATCCCATTATTATATAAAAATAATTTTATGAAAAACAGGGCCTCGAATCCAATACAGGGGCTGGGTCCGGAATTTAAAATGCAAAATAACTGTATTATAAAGATATAAAAATTACAGAAAAATAGAATAAAATATTCTATGATACACAGAAGTCACATAACACGTATAAGATAATTTTCCTATTTAATAAAAATCATAACGCGTTTAAATGCATTAAAAATAAACTAACACACATTAAAATCAACTAAAAATATATTTTAATATAATAAATTACACGTAATTTTTCGGTCGTTACAAAAGCAGTGTGTCTGTCAACAAGAATGTCCAGTGAAGAGAGTTGGAAGTGGCACAAGAAACTCTCTCATTTGAACCTGAACAACATCAATGAGCTAATCAAGAATGATCTTGTAAGAGGTCTACCAAGGTCTTTGTTGAATGTAGAAGGCCTGTGTGATTCTTGTCAAAAGGCCAAACAGAGAAAAGCCTCCTTCAAAAGCAAATCTGAGTCTTCAATTGTTGATCCTTATCATCTCCTACATGTGGATCTTTTTGGACCAGTGAATGTGATGTCTCTTGGAAAGAAGTGTTGGTGATATTGGGTGATAACTTGGATTTTTCTGAAGTCGTGTGATCACTTTCAGATTGAAGTTATTTGTGGTTCACCCAAATAATTCAATCGGATAAAGTCAGAAAATCTGCAAGAAGAGAGAATGTATATTGCTGTGTATTTCAAAATGAACCTATTTGTAAAATGATCAATGCCACACCTATTTATAGATGTCAACAGATGTGTCTATTGCCAATAGACACACCTCAAGATGTGTCTTTTCCAATAGACACATCTCATTTCCAACAGTCATGTCCAATGCCAATAGACACACCTCAAGGTGTGTCTTTTCCAATAGACACATCTCATTTCCAACAGATGTGTTTGATGCCAATAGACATGTCTCATAAGCAATAATTCTGAAATCATAACAAACTCGAACAGAGCATGCACTCCGCATTCTCCCGACTTGTTCGATGTAACATTACGATTACATTGATCAACTAGCCAATCCAATTACACTAAAATATCCAACAATCCTCCCCCATTTTAGCGTAATCCATGATTAACTAAACAAAATCACAACAAACGACAAACTTATGCATAAATGAAATATCGTGACGATTGAATTTCACATTCCAAATATTCGAATACCAAGGTATCACTATGGATTGAACCTTTACTATTCATATTGAATACATGAAGATAATATACACATAAATTTACATTCTCAAATGTTCTTACTTGACACTATCTTTTACTAGCCTAGTGTCCTAATCCTTCGTAAGCATATCAAAGCCAAGTCCTAGCTTCTTGAAGCGGCTAAACTTCATGCTCATATAGGTAGTTCTTTTATTCTCGCACCTGCATATGCAATTTTTCAAAAGAACTATTAATAAGACAAACTTCAACCTCCTTAACTTGCAGGGCTGAACACATACCTTGGGATGATGCTTTAATGTGTTCCAATCTCTAAATGTTAAGCTTTCCACATTGAATTCAGCACCTAATGTCATATTAGATGGGAATTGGGTATCTCAACATGAGAGGTTATTCGATGGACTTTAATCCCATCCCCACAGCCGATTTGTGCACAAGATCTCTACTCAACCCTTTGGTTAGATGATCGGCTAAATTATGTTGAGTTCTTATAAACTCCACTGATATAACACCATGCGTGATTAGCTCACGAATCATGCTGTGTCTAACACCTAAGTGTCTAGACTTGCCTTTGAACACTTGTCTATAAGCATTAGACAAGGCAGATTCACTATCACACCTGATAGATATGGGAGATATCGGTTTAGGCCACAATGGAATCTCGTAAATCAGATTTCTTAGCCATTCAGCTTCTTTACCAGCCGCTGATAATGCCACAAATTCAGATTCCATCGTTGAATCAGTAATGCAACTTTGTTTCTTTGATGCCCAAGAGATAGCACCTCCCCCAAGAAGGAATACCCATCCACTTGTGGAAGAATGATCTTCCTTATTGGAAATCCAACTTGCATCTGAATGACCTTCAATAACCGAAGGAAATCCAGTATATGTCAAACCATAATCCATGGTTCCTTTCAAGTATTTGAACACTCGGCTTAAGGCTTGCCAATGATGTGTACTTGGCTTGCTAGTATACCTACTAAGCTTTCCAACAGCATAGGCAATATCTGGCCTAGTGCTTATCATGGCATACATGAGACTACCAATAGCCCTTGAGTATTCAAGTTGAGATACTGCAACACCTGTATTAGGTAGGAGTTTAATACTAGGATCAAGAGGAGTGCTAACAGGAGAACAATCCTTAAAGTTAAATCTTTTAAGAATCTTCTCAATATAATGAGATTGAGAAATTGAAATGCCATTGTTCTCTCGCTTGATCCTTATACCAAGAATCACCTCAGCCTCCCCCATGTCTTTCATATCAAAATTAGATGACAAGAACTTCTTGGTTTTATCCACTTGATTTTGGTCAGTCCCAAAAATCAACATGTCATCCACATATAAACAAATTATAACTCCTTTACCAGAAGCATCAAATTTGCTATATACACACTTGTCTGCTTGGTTAAGAAAATAACCGTTAGACAAGACCACAGTATCAAATTTATCATGCCAATCCTTTGGTGCTTGTTTCAGACCATAAATTGATTTCTTCAATTTACACACCTTGTTCTCATAACCAGGCATAACAAACCCTTCGGGTTGTTTCATATAAATCTCTTCATCTAATTCACCATTCAAGAATGCAGTTTTCACATCCATTTGGTGAATGACAAGGTTGTGTATAGCAGCAAGTGCTATTAACAACCTAATAGTGGAGGTTCTAGCAACAGGAGCATAAGTATCAAAATAGTCAATCCCTTCTTTTTGTCTAAAACCTTGGATCACCAATCTGGCTTTAAACTTATCTATGGTACCGTCCACCTTCATTTTCCTTTTGAAGATCCATCTATTTCCCAATGCTTTACAGCCAGGGGGCAGATCACTCAATTCCCAAGTATTATTATTCATGATAGAATCCATTTCATCTTGGATAGCTTCTTTCCAGAATGCAACATCCCTAGATTTCATAGCTTCGCTAAAAGTATTTGGATCCTCCTCAATAAGAAAACAATATTGGTATTGATATTCAATTTCATCTCTAGAGCCTTCTACTAGATAAAGATGAAAATCATCTCCAAAAGACTTTGCCTTTCTAGCTCTAGTGCTTCTCCTTGGTTCAGACGGTCCATTCACATCTTCAGTAGAAACCGAGTTCCTACTAGAAGAAATCTGAAGCATGTCCCTTGGTCTAGGTATAGATGTAAATCTATTTTCATCAAAAATAGCATCTCTTGACTCGATAATCGAGTTCACAGATACATAGTCATTAGATTCTAACACATAGAATCTATATGCTATAGAATGCTCAGCATAACCAACAAATATGCAATCTATACCTCGTTCACCCAAGTTTCTTCTTTTGGGTTCAGTGAGTCTTACAACTGCTCTACATCCCCAAACTCTCAGAAAACTCAATTTTGGTGACTCTTTATACCAAAGTTCATAAGGGGTAATCTTATTCCTCTTACTAGGAATTCGATTCAATAAGTAACAGGCTGTCAACATAGCCTCACCCCAAAATCCCTCACTCAAACCCGAGTAGGATAACAAGGAATTAACCATTTCTTTCAAAGTCCTATTCTTTCGCTCTGCCACACCATTTTGCTGTGGTGTATAAGGAGCCGTGGTTTGATGTATTATACCAGTAGATTGAAAATAAACCGGATCATAATACTCACCTCCTCTATCAGTACGTAGATTTTTAATCATGGTACTCTGATGTAGCTCTACTTCTTCTTTAAAAATTTTAAAGAAGTCAAGAGCTTCATCCTTAGCATGCAATAAATATACATAGCAATATCTAGTAGCATCATCAATAAAAGTAACTACATACTTTTTATTTCCTAATGATGGTGTAGAATGGAAATCACACAAATCACTATGTATTAATTCTAAAACATCAGACACCCTATTAACCTCCTTAAAGGGCTTTCTTGTTATCTTTGTTAACATGCATGTTTTGCATTTTTCATTGTCTAAATCAATAGCAGGTATGCGACTCATTTTAGACATATCCTTTATTCTTTTGTAATGTACATGTCCTAGTCTAGCATGCCATAATTCTGGTTTGTTCAAATTATTGCTAGTACTAGTAGAAGCCATGCAAGCAGATTCATCAATAAATGGAGTATTTACATTCAACATAAACATGCCATTACACAAATAGCCAAAGCCAACAAAAGAGCCATGTTTTGACAATATATATTTGTCACATTCATAAACTTGTTTATATCCACAATTGTTCAATACAACACCAGACAAGAGATTCTTACGAATCCCAGGAACATACAACACTTTATTTAATAATATACATTTGCCAGAAGTAAAAACTATCTTGACATTTCCTAGTCCTTTGATCGGTTCAGTTGCAACATTTCCCATCTTTAAGATAGATCCATCTTCGATTGGTTGAAAGTCTATGAACCAACGAAGATCTTTGCATACATGACTCGTTGCTCCTGAATCAATCCACCAAGCAACATTGTCATCCTGCACATAAAATGCCTCAGATATTAGTGACACATAATTCTGACTAGAATTACAATTTTGCATTAAAATCTGACCTTGTTGCAATTCTGGATCCTTGGATCCACTTGGACCAGCATTTTGCTTTTCTTGCTTGCCTTTACCAACCCGACAATCCTTCTTGAAATGTCCAGGTTTGCCACACTTCCAACATGCCATCTTAGGCTTTTTGTTGGAAGAATTGTTGTTGTTTCCTTTAAACTTTCGTTTATCACCCTTGCCATACTTAGAATTCTTTGAAGATCCACCATCTTCAACCATATTCACAGAAGAGTTACTGACTTGGTTCTTGCCCTTAGGATTATTCTCAATTTCTTGAGTCCTCAAAGCCTCTTCAATTCTGAAGTGACTTCCAAGTTGAACCAGAGTCATATCCTCTTTGTTATGTTTCAAGGAGTGTTTAAAATCCTTCCATGATGGTGGTAGTTTGTCTATAACACCAGAAACTGAGATAGATTCATCCATCTTCAGATTGTGTTGGGCAAACTGTCCCAGAATTCTCAACAATTCATTGTATTGTTCCATCACAGGTCTAGAATCGACCATTTTGTAATTCATAAAATTACTGACCAGAAACTTCTTACTAGAAGCATCTTCTGCCATGTATTTGGATTCAAGAGAATCCCACAATTCTTTTGCTGACTCAACATTTTGATATACATCGAAAAGGGAATCAGACATACCGTTTAAGATGTGACCGCGGCAGATGTAATCAGCGTTTTCCCATTTGCAACGCCTCCTTGTTTGTTCAGCGGTTTCATCCTCAACCACTTCTGGAATGGGGGTACTCAGAACATATACAACCTTCAGCGTTGTCAATAGAAAATGCATCTTCTTTTGCCATCTTCTAAAATCTTGACCCTCAAACTTGTCCAACTTTGCAAACTTGCTTGTCATGTCTCTTGCAGATTCTGAGTTTGCCATCTTCAGAAAATAGATAACTTCAATCTTTGTTGGTGATATTGGGTGATAACTTGGATTTTTCTGAAGTCGTGTGATCACTTTCAGATTGAAGTTATTTGTGGTTCACCCAAATAATTCAATCGGATAAAGTCAGAAAATCTGCAAGAAGAGAGAATGTATATTGCTGTGTATTTCAAAATGAACCTATTTGTAAAATGATCAATGCCACACCTATTTATAGATGTCAACAGATGTGTCTATTGCCAATAGACACACCTCAAGATGTGTCTTTTCCAATAGACACATCTCATTTCCAACAGTCATGTCCAATGCCAATAGACACACCTCAAGGTGTGTCTTTTCCAATAGACACATCTCATTTCCAACAGATGTGTTTGATGCCAATAGACATGTCTCATAAGCAATAATTCTGAAATCATAACAAACTCGAACAGAGCATGCACTCCGCATTCTCCCGACTTGTTCGATGTAACATTACGATTACATTGATCAACTAGCCAATCCAATTACACTAAAATATCCAACAAGAAGAAATATGCACTAGTCATTGTTGATGAATATACCAGATACACATGGGTATATTTTCTTGCAAAGAAGGATGAAACTGCATTAACACTGACAGAACATATAATCCAACTGGACAAAGGGTCAGAGAATCAAGTGAAGATAATCAGAAGTGACAATGGAACTGAATTCAGGAATTCATCAATGGAAGAATTTTACAAGAGTAAAGGAATCAAACAAGAGTTTTCTGCACCTGGCACTCCACAACAAAATGGTGTAGTGGAGAGGAAGAATAGAACCTTGATAGAAGCTGCCAGAACCATGCTAGATGAAGCAAAATTGCCAACATACTTCTGGGCAGAAGCAGTTCAAACTGCTTGTTTTACTCAAAATGCAACACTGATCAATAAGCATGGTAAAACATCATATGAAATGGTGAAAAAGAAGAAGCCAAATCTAAAATATTTTCATATTTTTGGATGCAAGTGTTTTGTGTTGAAGACTCATCCTGAGCAGTTGACCAAATTTGATCTAAAAGCAGATGAAGGAATTTTTGTTGGCTATCCACTGTCAACTAAGGCATTCAGAGTTTATAATCTGAGAACTAGAGTGATCATGGAATCAATTCATGTGTCATTTGATGACAAGAAAATAACTGGACTTGAAGATGTCAATGAACATGATCTACTCCACTTTGAAAATGAAGATTTATTCTCTGAAAAAGTAAACTCTGATCAGATTGATCTGACAAACTCTGTTGATCTAAACTCTGAACCTCTACTGGTAAATACTGAAGAAACTCTTCAATCAGAGACAAGAGAAGAACCAGTTGAGGGGGAGCATGAAGAATCACATCAAAGTGATAATTCAAACACTGAAAGTGACTCAGTTGATAATTCTGAATCAAACTCTGTTGATTCAAACTCTGTTGATTCAAACTCTGTTGATAATTCTGAGCAGTCACATTCAGGGGGAGCATCTGAAAATGAAGAGAGCCACCAAGGAAATCAGGAGAGCATGGATCAAGGGGGAGGATCACATGATGACAGAAGCAATTTGCCTTCTGCAAGAAAATGGACTAAGTCACATACACCTGATTTAATTATTGGTGATCCAGATGCAAAAGTAAGGACAAGAAGTGCAACAACAAATGAATGTCTGTTTCATGCATTCTTGTCACAAACTGAGCCAAAGAAAGTGGAAGAAGCTCTTAAAGATGCTGACTGGATAACAGTAATGCAAGAAGAGCTAAATGAATTTGAAAGAAATGGAGTGTGGACCCTTGTACCAAGGCCCAAAAACAGATCCATTGTTGGTACTAAATGGGTTTTCAGAAATAAAACTGACAGTGAGGGTGTTATCACAAGAAACAAAGCAAGACTGGTTGCAAAAGGCTATTCACAACAGGAAGGAATAGACTATGATGAAACATTTGCTCCAGTTGCTAGATTGGAGGCAATCAGAATCTTTCTAGCATATGCCTCTCATAAGAAATTCAAAGTGTTTCAGATGGATGTGAAAAGTGCATTTTTAAATGGAAAACTTGAAGAAGAAGTGTTTGTGGAACAACCACCAGGTTTTGTAGATCCAAAATATCCAAACCATGTCTACAGGTTAGACAAGGCACTCTATGGACTTAAGCAGGCACCAAGGGCATGGTATGAAACCCTTGCCAAATTTCTACTAGAAAGTGGATTTCATAGAGGTACTATTGACAAAACTCTGTGTTATTTCCAATCTGGTAGTGACTTGCTCTTAGTTCAGATATATGTAGATGACATCATTTTTGGATCTACTAATGATAAACTCTGTAAGAGGTTTGCCAAACTCATGCAGTCAAGATATCAAATGAGTATGATGGGAGAGCTTAGTTATTTTCTAGGCTTACAGGTGAAGCAAACAGATGATGGAATTTTTGTAAATCAAGCAAAATATACCAGAAATCTTCTCAAGAAATTTGGTATGCTTGACTGTTCATCTGCAACAACTCCCATGGCAACTGCAACAAAATTGGACAAAGATGCAGGGTCATCAGTAGATATGACAAGTTACAGAGGAATGATTGGTTCTCTACTCTATTTAACAGCTAGTAGACCTGATATCATGTATGCCACTTGTTTGTGTGCAAGGTTCCAGGCAGATCCAAGAGAACCACATTTAACAGCAGTAAAGAGGATTTTTAAGTACCTCAAAGGCACTATAACTTTGGGGCTGTGGTATCCAAGAGAATCAGAGTTTAAACTACTTGGTTATTCAGATGCAGACTTTGCAGGCTGTAAGATAGACAGAAAAAGCACCAGTGGAAGTTGTCAATTTCTGGGTGACAGACTTGTTTCCTGGTACAGCAAGAAACAGAAGTCAATATCTACATCTACAGCTGAAGCAGAGTATATTGCTGCTGGTAGCTGCTGTGCACAGATTTTATGGATGAAGAATCAACTGCTGGATTATGGATTAAGGTATACCAAGATACCTATTTACTGTGATAATCAAAGTGCTATTGCAATGACAGGTAATCCAGTACAACATTCAATGACAAAGCACATCAGCATAAGGTATCACTTCATCAGAGAGCATGTAGAGGAAGGCAACATTGAGCTTCACTTTGTGTCTACAGAACAACAACTTGCAGATATCTTCACCAAGCCATTGAGTGAAACTACATTTACAAGACTGGTCAATGAACTAGGAATGGTCTCTAGTTTTGACTAGAGATGTTGGTTAGACTCAAAGACTTATCTCTAAAATATATTGCTCATGTTTCTGCAAATTGTTAAGTGCTATGTGAACCTTAGTATTAAACTCTGTTCTGCATGCTTATGTTTAAAACTTGTTAAACTCTGTCAGCATGTCTGTCTGTTAAATACTGTTAACATGTTGGATACACTCAGTGATTTCAGAATTGATTTTTTGTCTGAATGAAAACACCAATGAAGAAAAATGTATGAAGCATGATTCTCAATAATTAAATCATGATTCTTTCTGATTCACTGTAATCTAATCAGACTTTGTGCAGAAAATCAACACAGCATGATACTGTTTCATATTTATAGCATCTCTTAGTTTATTCAGTCCTAAACTCTGAGTATATGAATATTGTGTGCATTGCCTCTTATAAGAAAATTTCTGTTATTGATGAACTCTAAACTCTGATAAGTGACATTCTGTTCCCAAAGGTATGGTTCCTGATAATTCCTTGTTTGTACTTGTGAAAACCATAAAACTTGAGATGTGTCATTGATTAGTTTGGTGAGTTCAGATTCATGTCTACACCCTGTGAGAGTTTGAGCCAAATCAGTGATTGATACATTTTCTATCAATCAGTATTTATTGTTGTGTGATGTTCATCAGGAAGTATGTTTCTCTAGAATTTGTATTAAACCATCTTGAGACTACATGATATGTGTGTGCATGAAAATGATAAAGGCAATAGGATTTACCATTCCTTCAAACACTGTTCAAAATTCTTTTGAACACTGTTCAAACACTGTTCATAAATACCACCCTTAGTAAACCCCTTTGAGCCTAATTAACTGCTCAATTTCTTAAACTCTGAAGTATTCAGAGCAGTTATTTTTTTTAAAAAAAATCAAGCAGGTGAGTGTTTCTAAAGAAAAGAAAAGCTTACTCAGTATATATGCTTAATAAAAAAAAAATTAAAATAAAATAAAATAAAATAAAATAAAAAAAGGCATATATACTGACCTTGTACAAATATGTACTAACAGTGTGACTGAACACTTTGCTCTATTAAAATGTTCAGCTTGAAATTCACTCATGAATAAAACATCTCTATTCATCTGTTTGATCTTACTCCATTACAACCCTGAATAAAGTCCTTTTGATTTGTGCATACATGTACTCAAAGTAGTGTAGATTTGGTGGACATTCAAGCATATGGTAGATTCTGCTATTTCTGATTAAATGTGAGTGTAAACACTTCACCTAAACACCTGTGTGCTTTGAGAGTTTGTGAGTTTATCAAGTTCATGATTGTTATTCACTGAATGATGCTCTGATTTCTATCTCTTGATCTTTTTGTCTTCAAAGACTGTGTGCTTACTTGGATAATCATGGACATCAATGGGAATAGAAGTTTTCAGATTTCTGTATAACAGTAACTACAGAGTTTAGCATTCATCAAACAATCAGTGTTTAATATGAGAGTTTGTGCATTCAGTGTTTATTGATTTTTGTTATGGATTTTATGAAATATTAGATGCTCTAAAAATTGATTTAAGTAAACTCTGCTTCACACACACTCATATTCACAACTGTACAATTTTTGAAAGGGTTTCAGTGATAAAGTTGGAAAATTGATAAACACTGTTGAGTTGTGTTAAGTACTCTAAGGTCAAGTTTCATTGAGATGATTTGACTATTTTGGAGTAATTGGGGTAGTTGACAACTGTTAATTAGTGTAAATATGTCAAAGTGTCATGATTATAGGAATGACAGCGGTAATTATTAAGTGATCCATTGGTTGTTTGACACGTGTCCCATGATAGTGTCCCACTCACACATTACTCTACAATCAGTTGCGCGTTTTTACTGAATAAACGATTGAGTTTTAGTTTTACTCTAATCGTTTTTTTTGTTCTCTCACTTCACATCTATTCATATTCACCCACTCACAGTTACTTGCATACTCATTCACTTTCAAAATTCTCACTCATTCTCCTTCACATTTTGGTAAACACTTACCATACATCTTTTCTCTGAATATCTTCGTATCATATCTTACTAATGGCAACCAAAGCGTTTGATGCAGCAGGATTAGTTTTTCTTCCTAGCAACTATGTAGCACCACTGGAAAATGCAAATGCTCCAGAGGCGTTTCATTTGTTTCAAAATTTCTTGAAAGACTCTGAAATAGGGAAGGCGTTAACAGCACCATCAATACTCTCTGCTTCACAAATTCCTACTTTTTGGACAAACTCTGTATATGATGATGGAGAAGAGTCTGGCATTCCAACAATCACTTTCACTCATGCTGAATCAGAGTATATCATTACTCCAACTACGGTTAGGGATGCTCTGGATTTTGAGACTCACACTTCTTACAGTGTTGTTGGTCATGATCGCTTGAGGACAATGTTGCAGCAAATTGGATGTGCAGGCAACTTGAATAAGCTAGGGTCTCTGAGAAGGCCGCTTTTGAGAAAGGAATGGAGCTTCTTTTCGATTGCATTACAAGAGCTTTTGGAAAGAAGACAACAAATTGGGATGCACTTCCTCTTGACACTCTCCAAATTGGTCATGCTCTACTATATGGAGGTAATTTCGATTTTGGTAGACTAGTGCTAATGAATTTGGGAGAGCGTTTGTCTGAGCCTACTTCTGTTTATTTTGCTCATTTTTGTCAAATGCTATTCACTGCTTGTGTGCCTAATGTTACAATTGATGAAGCTGATGTGATTCAGCCTTTTCAAGTTGCTAAAAGGATATTTTCTGATTTGACAAATAAAGATGTTACTAAACAGCAAATACCTTATATGTTTATGCCATTAGCCTTACAAAACTATGTTAACCAACCTCAGCATTCTCAATCACCACAACACATGCCTGAACCATTAGACACCATACATTCTGAACCAACACCCACAACACCCACAACAACTGTACCTACTATATCTCATCAACCACAACCAGAACACATAAACTCTGAAACCTTAAACTCTCCAACAATAAACTCTCCATCACTAAACTCTGAAACCTTAAACTCTGAGACAGCACCTACTAAAAAACCCAAATCCAAACCAAAAAGAAAAATACACACTGCCCAAAACACTAAACACTCAAAGGCTAAACAGACATTACCTGGAGCTGTGTATACTAGAAGAAAGAAACAAAAGGCAAACAGACCTTCACTTTCACCACCTAAGGAGAGCTCTAGTGAAGAAGAAGAGGAGATTGTAGTGCCTCAAGTCAAGAAGAGAAGATTAATTCTTTTAGAATCTGAAGATGAGCATGTATTTGAAGCTCCAGAGGTGGTTTCACTGCAAACACCTACTGTTGAGGTTGCAGAGAATGTTGCTATACCTGCAGAGGTTGAAATGCCTGCAGAGGATATTGTGGCTGTCAATGATGAAATGCCTGCAGAGGATATTGTGGCTGTCAATGATGAAATACCTGCAGAGGTTGAAATACCTGCAGAGGATGCTGTCAATGTTAAAGTACCTACAGAGGATAACATGCCTGTAGAAGAGGATCACAGAGATGATTTTTCACCAGTGAATGATGTTCTTGAATCATTTCAACCAATCCTTGATCCTATCTCACCTGTTGTTCATACTGAAGCTCCTGGTGTAGCTGATGAGCCTGCAGATAAAGGTGATGAGGTTGATCAGGCAACTAAGATAATTTCTGAATCTATGACTGTTGAAGCTACACATACAAACTCTGTTGCAGAGCCTGTGCAACATGAGGAGACTATTGACAAGATTGCAGAAGTTCTTGCAGAAACTGTGGCTGACACAGCTCAGCACAGTGGTTCTTTAAAAGATGCTCAAGCTAATGATGCATGTGCTGAAGATGAATCTGAAAACAGTGCAAACTCTGATTCTTTTCTGAGTGCACCAGCACAGACTGAAAATAAACATAAACCTTTTGATCAGCCTTGTCCATCTCATGCAATTGAGGTAGAGCACCTTGCTAAATATGCTGCTAATTGGTATAAACAAGATTGTATTTTTCCAAAAGGGAGAGCAGCTGATTTTGTTAAGCAGACTGCTAGTCAAATTTCAAATCCAGAGATTTTATCCTGTTTAAAGGCAATTGTGGTACAAGTCAAAACTCTGGATGGAAATTTTGCTGATACAAAACAAGAAATTGCTTCTTTGAAGACTGAGATACAGTCAAGAGAAATGAAGATGGAAAGAGAGTCCAAAATCAAAGCTGCACAGCTGTCTAAAGTTCAAGATAGTCTCTTTGCCAGGCTAGGAAAGGTTGAAGAGAATCAAGCTGCTTTGTTTTCTAAGGTTGATTCTATTGCTAATTCTTTGGAGCTCATTACATCTATACTCATTCCTGATGATGTCAAAAAAGGGGGAGAGAGTTGCTAAGTCTAAATGCAAAGTTTCTCAAACTCTGCTTCAAAAGGATGATGCTGGAGATGGAGGGGCGAGTGATAAGAAGAAGGGTTTAAACTCTAAAACACTAACTCTGAGATCTGGCAAATCTCTTAAGTCACAGTCTGTTGGAATAAACACTGAAACTCAAGGTACTTCAAAAACCAAGAGTTTGGAATTAATATCAAATCCAAAGACTGATGAGGAGTTAGCTGTTAAGCTTTTCATGGAAGAGAATGCAGAAGGAGTTACAATAGAAGATGCTAAAGCTGAAGAGAAGAGTCTGCAAGAAAAGCATTTGAAGACTTTAAAGTCTGATAAATTGAAGAAGAATGTTAAAGCTGCAAAGCCTGTTCTTAAAGGCATTCAAATCAAAGAACCAGTTGGTACAAATAAAAGAATGCAAGTGTTCAGAAAACCAACAGATGCAGAAGCTAAGCAAAAGCTGAAAAGTATTGTTACAACCTCTGTTGATACACATGTTGTATAGAAGAATGAAGACACAACCTCTGTTACTGCACAAGTTGTGACCACACCATTATTGTCTTCTCAGTTGAAATCAACATTTGGAAAAGGTGTTCTTCATGATTCAAGGCTAGAAGCTACAGTTCCAATGGATTTTACTGATAGTAGAGCTTTATCTGGTAAAGTTGGATACAACAAAGAAGGTATAGGCTCACACAGAGACAAAAGGCAATATGTTGGTCCCAGAGATCCTTCTTCACTGTCTGTTCCAGGTCGTGGTGTCACTCAAGAGAGTTTAGACAGACTGGAGTCAGTACAGCTTGTATATCAGAAGAGTTTAGAGAAGGATTTCTTGCTATATTTCATGGCTGATGGAACAGTGTTTAAAGTTTCTGAAAAGGATATTGAATTAAAATACTGGGAAGAACTTGAATATGTCCTGTATATTTTCAGAGTGAGAAATCAAAGAGCTCAGTCAGTTGCAAATGTGCTCAGACAAAGGATGATTCAAAACCTTGCAAGAAGAAAAATTAAATTCAACAGTAAGTATGTTCCTAAGTACAGAGATTGGAATGGCAATCTGATAGAAATGGAGAAGGGAACTACAAAGCTGAAGACTGATCTTGGAATCACTGTTCTGGATTTTAATGTGAAGTCTGAGGAAGTGAAATATATCAGGCTGGGAAATGAAATGAGAAGAAACAAAATCTACGATCTTAGAGCTGCTATCTATCAAACTGATGAGAATGATCCTCAGTTGAGAGAAATCAAGGAAGCTATGCAGATAGAGCTTGAAAATGCTGAAAGAAGATTGCTTATAGACTATCTCAGAACAATGCCAGATCTACAAGAGATTAGAAATTAAAGTCTGTAAGGATTTTCTTATTTTCTGTAGAATTTGTTAAGTAAAAGCTTAAACTCTGTTTGTATGTTAGACATTGTAAAACTTTGTATTTGTTTTGACATCATCATTTACTGTAAACTTGTACATTCTTGCTAATGGACAAGTTGGGGGAGATTGTTAGAAATGATTGATGAGAACAGTATTTGGAAGCTATAGTGACAAAACAGAGTTTAGCTGGAAGCAGTCAGAGTTTAGTTAAACACTGACTGGAAGCGCAACAGAGATTGTTAAACTCTGTAGCGGTATTGTCTGAAGAGTCAACAGTGTTTGAGGATTGATACAAGATAAATTTGGAAGCAATATCTTTGAAGATTGGAAAGCTGTCAAAGAGATTGAGTTGACTTGGAAGACTAGAGCAATCGTGATTGATATCAATTGTATAGCTTAATTATAGGAGAATCAATTACTGATTGTATGAAGCTGTATGTTATATAAATACAGTTAGGTTAACCCTAGAAGGGTATCGAACATTGAGAAATTCATTGATTGTAACCTAAGCAGCTCTCTGTGATATTTTACATCACTGAGAGAGGAATTGTTAATTCCAAACAGTTTTTAAGTATTAAACAGTGTGTTCTTGTTAAGTTACTCATACAGTATTTGATTACCTATTGTGTATTCGACCTAACATATCTACCATTCCTGTTTTGTATCCTCCCTTGGTGATGGTAGCAGGTTTTGATGAGCTTCCTTGGTTATATTTTGGAAATTGACCTTGAGGCTTATACGGCTTGTTCCTCCTGAACCTTATATTTTTGAATTTTCTTGCCATAAAAGCCATGGTTGGATTATCCATTTTCTCCATTTCTTCTAGAGTGAAGAATTCTTCATCTTCAACATCTTCTAGTTGAAGAACAACCTTTTCTTCATCTTCAACCACCTCTTCAATTTTCATAGATGAAAATTGAGGTTGTTGATCATTTTGAATTTGCTCACTTGCTTGAAAATATGATGGTCCTTGAGCAACTAGAGCACCAGCCATGTTTGCCATCAATCCTTTGGATCCACTTTGTATGGCTTTCTTTTGATAATATTCAAGTTCATAAGATTTTAGAACTCCATACAATGTTTCAAGAGAAACAGAGTTTAAATCTCTTCCTTCTCTTATGGCTGTTACTCTATGCTCAAGATGTTCTGGAAGAGTTAGCAGAAACTTGATATTGACTTCCTTCTTTTCATAAAACTTTCCATGAATCTGGAGCTCAGCTATTAGTTTGCTAAATCTTTCAAACATGTGAGTTAACTCTTCTCCATGCTTGCCCATAAACGCTTCATATTGTGACACCAGTATTTGTTTTTGATTTTCTCTGACCTCTTCACTTCCTTCACATAACAGTTCTATCTTTTTCCACATATCCCTGGCAGAGTTGCATGCTATTATATTTCCGCTCATAGCTTTGTCCAGGGTAAGTGCATCTAGTAGAATGAGTTGCAGATGATCATCCAGTGCTACCTTTTCTTTTTCTGAGTCATTATACTCAGAAGGCTTCTTAGCAACCCAATGAGCTGGGATTACTACATCATTAACTGTAGCAGATGGAATTTCCTTTTGAGGAACGAAGGGGCCATTTTCCAGAATACCTAGGAATAGTGGATTCTGAGCTTTGATAAATAACATAATTTTCTTTTTCCATATGTTGTAGTTTTCTTTATCAAAAGCTGGAATCTTGATATTACTTGACCTTTGAATACTTGCCATTTGGATCTCAGATATGTGTATTAATCTGAAAGCTCTGATACCAGTTGTTGGTCCCGGAATGTATTGCAAAAGGGGGGTTGAATGCAATACTAATAAATTTCAAAAACTATTTCAACAACTTAAATAGAGTTTGTAATTTACTAGTAGAAGAAATGCAATCACAAGTAATATTTAACAAGATGTTTCACAAAATAATTGTTTTATTTATTTTGCAAAGTTTTGCTACAACCTTGAGAACAAAATAATTCTCAAGCTTCAAATACTCAAGAGATTACAGTTATATAGTTATTTTGTTGTATAAATAGAGTGCTCTATTTATAGTGTGATAGTCTACTGTACTACCACTATCAGCATGGGTTGTTGAGTTGCTGTTATATTCCTTTTGCAGCTCATTCCATGATTTATTCCCATGTGATCATCACAAAGTAACTTTAAGATACTTTCCACATTTAAGCCACCCAGATCTAGCCGTATTGAATTTTATCTGCTCTAGACTTTACAGGTTGCTCCATGTGATTTCTCAAGCTTCAGTTATAGACTTTCCAAGCTTGCTGTAAAGGTTGAATATTACAACACGCCTGCTTCTTTTGAACATGTACTCTGTCGCTTAATTTGACTTAGAAAATTCCTAAATCAAGTTGATTCTATATGACAGTGTGTTTGCCACAAAGTTTGCTGTCAATGGATTATACTTTGGTTGACAGTATGAATTTCCCGCAGATATTACTGTCAAGGATTGTGCTTTGATTGACAGCATGTATTTCCCGCAGAGATTGCTGTCAAGAATTGTGCTTTGATTGACAGCATGTATTTCCCGCAGAGATTGCTGTCAAGAATTCCAAACTTACTGTCGCAAACTATATATTGAAGTTGCTGTCATCAGAATCTCAGCCAATGTTGCTATCAAGTCGAAACTTGCTGTCGACTCCATGAAACTTGCTGTCGACCTAGGCAACATGTTGTTTCCTTGTAACCTTACTGTCAGGGCTTGACAGTAACTTTTATTCCTTCTGTCGAACTTATGTATTTCTTGAGGCTTGAACATAATCGAACTTCTTCCAAGAATTACACTTATTACATGACAGTATTTATTTTAAATTACAAGAATACATTTCAGACTGTGACAGTATGTTCTACTTAGTAAAACTAAGTATACCAATAAAACTAGTTAAGTTGTCTATTCCATCACCCATAAATCCCAACAAGAACCCAACCTAAACATCATAAAAATTGAGGAACACTAGTGATACTATTCCATTCTAAATGCAGGGTGGCTAATGTATGAATTTGTCTAATGTATCATCACTAAATAATTTTATGCTAATTGTGTTAGGTTGCTTATATGATGAATGCTCAATTCCTAACATTATTACATCATCGGGGGTCTTAGAAAAAATACTATACCCGAGCAGGCATGATTTCTCCATTGATGTCACTGATATTGATTCCAGCATATAAACAAGCTTGATAATGGTGCATCAGGTTTCTTCCCGGACTATTAAAATTGATTTCACCATCCTCAAATAGAGAATGAAATATAAGTCTGGCAGCTGCAAAACAAGCAGCAGGTGTTATAGGCAAAATCAAAGCAGTAAAATATGTCTAGTTTGCAGTAATAATATATATGTAAATTTCAACAAATAAGCAAACTATAATAAACTGTCTTAGTTCAATATTACAATACAACTTAGTTCGCTGCATCTTGCACTTGTGCAGAAGCCCTACCCAAGCTAGAAATCAGTAGCACAAAGATCACAATTCAGTCTGAGGATACAATGTAATTAAACTTAGTGTCCAGGAAAAAAAATTCGAGAATAGCCAGCTTTCACAAATTCCAATCCACGCACTTAAATTCCAAACACTTGAATTCATCCGCAACACCCTAGTACATAAACAGAAACAAAGTGATACTGTTAAAATACGGAAGTCCTATGTTATTAGTAAATGTGCACTTACAATAAATGCCATAGGTTATAGTTCTTCTGGACTTCTGAATAGATATGCGTAAGCGTACTAGTGTGCCTACTTATTTACAATAATTATGTTCAAGAGGGTTATTTCCAATCTAATTCTTGCAGCAGCTAATCATGGCGTTTGTAACAAGTTTACGAGTGCTACAACTTATTAATAACATCAGAAGCATCACACAATTAAAATTAAAAGCAATGTTCTTGGAAATAACTAAGAGTCTAAGACTCTATTTGTCAACAAAGACACACACACATATCCGACTCGGAAAAGAAACAATTCCACTACTTGAAATGTAGTCGATATTCGGATGCTATTAAAGAAAAGGGAAAAGTAGTACATTTAACTTTTACTTTCAAGAAAGGGTGTACACCAATTGGGCCAAAAAGGTATAAAACCTCTAAAGATTGTCGCTGTTGATCGGATCACGAAGGAACTGCTCCATCTGCCTTGCCCTAGACCTTATGGAGGCATCAAATACTTTTTTCGAGAATTCCACCACTATTCCACCAAGTATACCATGATCAATCTGGAATGCACATATTAAAGTTAAAGTCTTAATGATCATAAAGAAGACAGAACAATAAACATACCAGTATATAACAAAGTCGTACCTTTTGTTCGAGGTGAACCTTCTTCCCCTTTCCAATCAAACCCTGCAAATTTTCTTTCAATTCCTTCTCCTCTTCTGGAGGTAGCTCCTGGTAAATTAGATATAATCAGACATCAATTAGAAAACATAATGTTATTCTCTGGTACAAACTGCATGCAGTTTAAAAATAACTATGACACTTGACAATGGTAAAGAACGACTACAGATAAAAAAATAACTCCTTCCAAAGTTGTATCCTATAGCTATTGCACACAGGCATGTACAGGTCAACTTAGGACGTATAAGGGTGCGGGACTGTGGGGCTAATCACCTACCATTCTAGTTTCAAATTAATTTTACGAATAGAAGTGTACAAGAAAGTGTACTCCTAACACTCGCAAATGATATACTTTTACCATGAAGTAGAAAATAGAATTTCTTCCAAAGATAGAGTGATATACCTCTGCTTCTCCTGATTTTACATTAAATACAGAGCATGTGAAACAGGCAATCAATGAAGATAAAATGCCTTGTTCATCAATCCAAATTACGATACAATAGTTCCCTTATGAAGTGCCAACTCACTAACAAAATATAGGATGAGTTGTAAGCAGCAATGTACAAGGAAGAGGAATAGTTTCCAGAGACTCCATACAATGGCAGAGGCACCTAGAAAATCGAACATCATAAGAATCAAAAAGGATAAAAGGAATTGAGCGCTAATTCTTTTAAATAGTTGTGAATAACTGAGAATCAATTTACAATTAGTAAGAGGACTAAAAATAAATTAACAACAATAAATACACCCATAAATTGAACAACTTATTAATATAATATAATTGAGTAACCAATGCGTGTGTATTAAGAGTCACTCAAGGCCCTGTTTGCTTTTAGTAACAGAAGATAAATGACGGCATGAATCACTAACCACACCGAAAACCAATAGAATTAGATAAGATTTGTATCCACATAGATGCTGACCCAAAAACTTCAAAGAAACCAATACAACTATTCTAATAACATTATACAGGTAATAAATTGAAGGTACAAGTTAAGTTGAGAAAAGAATTGAATTAAACATAAGGAGGGGAGAGGGTGTCACACTTACAATTATACTAAAACAAGAAGAAAAGTAAAAGAGAGAGAGCAGAGAGAAATCGACAATAAAAATAGATATTCATTCCATAATAATCTCGTACAGAATGATTGGCATATTATAGGAATGTTGTGGACCATAACGGTACTAATGACACCTGTCCATATTTTAGTCCTTATCCAATTACAGCTAATAAAACAGTACTCCACCAATAACTAACTTTTAGATCAAAACGACATCACTTGATTAATTTAAATAACTCCCCATTCCCGCCAGTCATGACAATGCCCACTGCTTTAATTAATTCTTGTCCTCAAGAATTGAAGTTGGGAAATTTTTTCTGCAGCTACCCCCATTCCTCCCAGGTAGCTTCTTCTTCAGTCCCATGCTCCCATTGAACCTTTACCAGCACTGCAGGGTAGTTGCCCTTTTTCACCATTTTCCTCTCCAATATTTTGTAAGGCCTTGCTCCCTTAATTCCAATATCATCCAAATTATGTGGATTCAGCTGTACTACCACACCAGTTCCAAGTCTTTTCTTCAGTTGTGACACATGAAATGTACTGTGTATCTTAGCTCCTGGAGGTAGTTCCAATTGATATGCAACCTTACCAATCTTCTTCAACACCTTGTAAGGGTAAAAGTACTTAACTGCCAGCTTCTGATTGCTTCTTACTGCCACACTCATGTGCCTATATGGCTGAAGTTTGAGGAACACTTCATCTCCAACATTGAATTCTCTATCAGTTCTTTTCCTGTCAACAAACACCTTCATTCTTTCTTGAGCTTTACTGAGATTTTCCTTCAGCAACCTCAGCATTTGAATTCTGTCTTTAGCAAATTGAGCCACCACTGGATCATCACTCTTAGCAGCCTGGTAGTTAATAGTAGGAGGAATCTGGTTGTATAAAGCTTGAAAGGGGGTCATACCAGCAGAGGTATGGAATGAGGTGTTATACCACCATTCAGCCATAGGGATCCAACTAGCCCACTCACTTGGTTTGTGCCCAGTCATGCATCTAAGATACATTTCGATGCATTGGTTAACTCTTTCTGTTTGTCCATCGGTTTGTGGGTGGTAGGAGGTGCTCAACTTAGGTTTTGTTCCCAACACCTTAAACAGCTCCTGCCAGAATGAGCTTAAAAATATAGAATATCTATCAGGGATGATAGAAAGTGGCACTCCATGTAGCTTGACAACCTGGTTTAAGTATTCTTGAGCAACCTTTAAAGCTGAATAAGGATGTGACAAGGGAATAAGATGACAATACTTAGTAAGCCTGTCTACTACCACCAGGATGGAGTCCTTTCCCTTGGATTTAGGTAGACCATCCACCAAATCCATTGAGATTTCTTGCCAAGAATTATCAGGAATCTGAATTGGTTGAAGTAATCCAGGGCTAGGGATGTGCTCCACCTTGTTTCTCTGGCATACTATGCATTCCTTCACAAATTTAGTAATGTCACCTTTGAGTGTTGGCCAGTAGAAGAAAAGTTCAGCCCTTTTAATTGTTGCTGAAATTCCAGAGTACCCTCCTTCCTTTCTCCCATGGGTATTTGCACAGATTTTCTCTCTCAGATTGTTACCAGTTCCCACAAAATATTTCCCCTTATATTTCAGTTCCCCATTTATCATCTGAAATCCATCTTCAAGTGTACCAGTGATGTTGTAATTAGTGAGCATGTCTTGTACTTGCACATCATCAGTTAAACTATCCAAAAGTTTTTCCTTCCAAGTAGGTTTCGCAGTAATCATAGCAGTGCATTCCCCTTCAATCTCATGCACCCTAGAGAGTGCATCAGCCACTAAGTTCTCCTTCCCCTTTTTGTAAGTAACCAAGTAGTCATATCCAAGCAGTTTGGACAACCATCTTTGCTGCAGGTTGGTGGTGATTTTCTGCTCTGCAATATGCTTAATTGCTTGATGGTCTGTTCTGATAATAAATTGTCGTCCAAACAAGTAAGTCCTCCACTTTTGTACTGCTATAATGACTGCAAGCATTTCTTTTTCATAAGTGGACAACCCTAGATGCTTAGGTGCCAGTGCCTTGCTCAGATAGGCTATAGGCCTAGAGTCTTGCATTAATACTTCTCCAATGCCTTTTAGGCAAGCATTTGTTTCCACCACAAAGGTCTTAATGAAATCTGGAAGGGCCAACACTAGAGTCTCAGTCATTAGTTGCTTTAACTGATTGAATGACTTCTCAGCTTCATCATTCCATTTGTAAGGCCCCTTCTTCAGCAGGTTTGTCAAGGGTTTGCTTATGACTCCATATCCCTTGACAAATCTTCTATAATAGCTAGTCAAACCCAAGAAGCCCCTCAATGCCCTAACTGTTGTGGGCCTAGGCCACTCCACCATTGACTTGATTTTCTGGAAATCTCCAGCAACTCCTTCACTAGATATTAAATGCCCTAAGTATTCCACCTGTTTGTTTCCAAACTCACATTTACTGAGCTTGACAAAAAGCTGATTTTCCCTCAGTAATTCAAAAACTTCTTCAAGATGCTTGATATGATCAGCTTCATTTTGGCTATAAACCAAAATGTCATAAAAAAACACTAGTACAAACCTTCTGAGCTGCTTCTGGAATACCTCATTCATAAGCCCTTGAAAGGATGCAGGTGCATTTGTGAGCCCAAAGGGCATTACCAAGAATTCGAAATGCCCTTGATGGGTTTTGAATGCTGTTTTATAAATGTCTTCTTCCCTAACCCTAATCTGATGGTAGCCACTTCTCAAATCAAGTTTAGAGAAGATTGTGCTCCCTTTCAGTTCAGCCAGCAACTCTTCTATAACAGGAATAGGGTACTGATTTTTTATGGTTATATTATTGAGTGCCCTGTAATCAATCACAAGCCTCCATGTACTGTCCTTCTTTTTAACCAGCAACACAGGAGAAGCATAAGGGGATGTACTATTTCTGATGACCCCACTCTCCAACATCTCCTTGGTAATTTTTTCAATCTCCTCCTTTTGAAAGTATGGACATCTGTATGGTTGAGAATTCACAGGCTGTGCTCCATTTTTAATAGGTATCTGATGATCTTGGCATCTTTTAGGAGGTAGCTCAGTTGGCACCTTGAAGATATCTTGGTACTTAGCAATCAGGTTGTTGATTCCTGCAGAGTTGCTATGCTGGCCCTCTTGTATCTTATCTTTCTCAGTAATCTGCACCAAGAAATATACTTCTTCTTCACTGTGCTTAAATTCCTTCTTTATTTCAGGTACAGTTACAATTTTGGGAACCTTGTTATCTGCCATTAAGACAACTCTTTCCTGGTTCCAGTTTATAGTAATATTACCTTTAAAGAAGTCAAAGGTCACTGGACTTACACCCTTCATCCAGTCAACTCCTAGTATAACATCATATCCTCCCAAGGGTATGATGTTCATAGGGGCTGTAAACTCTCTACCAGCCATGCTCCATACTACTGCTTCTGCTATGCTGTCACACTGCAGTTTCCCTCCATTAGCAACTGTGATGCTGAAGGATTTACATTTTTGAACAGGAAGCTTCAATTGCTTGACCAGGGGTTGAGAAATAAAATTGTGTGTGGATCCACTGTCCACTAACACACTGAGATTCCTACTCTTCATTCTCCCAGCAACCTTGATTGTATGATTCCCCCTTCCTCCAGTAACTGCATGGAGAGAAATGGTAGCATTTGGTTCTCCTTCTGCAACAACCTCATCTTCCCATACTACTGCTAGTTCTTCATTACTGCAATTAGTACCATCTTCTGTAGGTTCATCTAATACAACATACAATTTTTTCTTCAAACATACATGACCTGGAAAGAATTTTTCTTCACAATGAAAACATAAACCCTTCTTCTTTTTCTCATTGATCTCAGCAATAGTTAGCCTTTTAGTTTCACCTCCATTATTTTTCTCAGTGGCTTTAGAAGACCAAGCATGGCTGTATGGCTTAGCAACTGTACTACCAAACTTAGAGGGGAAAGGGCTTGGAATGACCTTACCATTGCTTTTATATCTTTTATCTAAGATATTTAGCAGGTATTCTTGACCTCTGGCCATGTTTCTAGCCTCTTGTAAGGTTCCAGGCCTATTATTGTACAATGCTTGAGACAGCTCTTCCTTTAAGCCACTTATGAATGTATCAATATAGTAAGACTCTCTATGTGAACCTTCTTGAGTCATTACATGCCCCCTTAACTCATCAAACTGAGTTATATAATCCTCAACCTTCCCTTTTTGAGTTAACTTATTAAATTGTCCCACCAAGTTTTCATAACCAGTCTTAGAGAATCTATTACAAACCATGTTTGCAAATTCAGGCCACAACATATTGGGTTTTTCTTCTTCTAAAGATCTGTACCAGACATCAGCCTCCCCTTCCAAATATAGAGCAGCACATATAACCTTGTTTCTAGTATCTAGTGTGGGATTCAATTGGAAATACTTCTCGCACTTTCCCACCCAAGACCTAGGATCCTTTCCATCAAATTTGGGGAACTCAACCTTTGGGGGTTTGTAATAAGTGTTATTAGTTCCACCTCTATTTATTCCACCCTCATATGGTGACCAGGTCTGGAAGGACTGAAAGGTTGGTGTTGGCTGCTGGTATTGCGGTGTAAACACAGGTGTTTGAGTGTGGGCTTGGTGGTAACCTGTTGTAAAATTTGTTGGTATGGCCTTAGAAGTAGAGAAAGTGTAGGGGTTTGGTAGAGGGTTTAGTGGTGGTAAAGTATAAGCAGAGTTACCACTATATGGTATGTAAGGGTGTGTAAGGTTTGGGATAAACTGTGGTTGAGTAAAAGAGGGTTTAGAATGGTGTGCCTGAGACATATAAGTCTGTGTATCAAGCTGAGCAGTAAGAGGGTTAGGCAAAACAGATGACAAAACAGGTGGTTCACTGGGCATATTTCCAACATGATTTACAGAGGGTGAGGCATTCACTATTCTACCATGCTCATTTAAGACAATAACATCATTCAAGGTCCCAAATCTAGTGGGCGTATGAGGAGGGGGTATAGTGGACTTACCCAGGTCCTTAGATCTCGGCATCAACGGAGATGTACTTCTTTTACCAGCTTCAAGACTCCTCTCATGACTCAGTGGGGGTGGTTCTCTTTTCAAGATTTCTAGCAGGTCCTGAAAATCTTGTCTCAGACCCTTATTAGACTCCGTTAGCTGTTCAATGGTGGCCTCCATAGATGCAAACTTCACCTTATTCTCCTCTGTGCTAAACTTTAATCCTTCAAATCCAAGCTCCAGAGTTGATAAGACTTTTTCTTGCCTTGTAGAAGCAGTTTTATCCGCCATTAATTCCACAGTCCAAGAGCTCGTAAGCTCTGATACCAAATGTCACACTTACAATTATACTAAAACAAGAAGGAAAGTAAAAGAGAGGGAACAGAGAGAAATCGACAATAAAAATATATATTCATTCCATAATAATCTCGTACAGAATGATTGGCATATTATAGGACTGTTGTGGACCATAACGGTACTAATGACACCTGTCCATATTTTAGTCCTTATCCAATTACAGCTAATAAAACAGTACTCCACCAATAACTAACTTTTAGATCAAAACGACATCACTTGATTAATTTAAATAACTCCCCATTCCCGCCAGTCATGACAGAGGGAAAAAAAACCAAACCTGTAGATGAATGAGTGGGGGGAAGAAGTAGAGTGTAGTCTCTATGTGTGTACGAGAGAGAGAGAGAGAGAGAGAGAGAGAGAGAGAGAGACCCCGAGTAATTCCTTCATCTCGATGATGAAAGTGAGGAGCGAGCAATTGGGGAATTAGGGAAAGAGGCGAAAAGTATTGGTGTAAAAGAATTGGTGTAAAACTGTGTACTCCATATCACTAGTCCTGTGAAAGATTAAGAATACAAATAAGTTTTATTATTTAATGATTTTTATTTATTAATTGATATTATATAAAATTTCACATTTAAAAAAAAATTCAATTTGATAAAAGTGTAAGTTTTTAATTATATTATTTACAAAAAGAAGAATGATAGGGAATACATATTATTCATTTATGTAATAATATTATTTAAATGTAACTTTTATAATAAAAGACAGTTTTATATACCGACGCTTAAAGTGCGATGCTAAAAGACAGTTTTGTACTAGTGAAAGTGGCCCCGGTACTTTATCATTTTACAAAAAAGTCCCTGCACTTCACATTTTGACGAAAAATACCTGTTGGTACATTAAAATTCCTAAATTATTAGGAATAATTAAGGAAAATACCAGTGGGTACATAAAAATTCCTAAATTATTAGGAAAAATTACAAAAATACCTGTGGATACATAAAAATTCCTAAATTAATAGGAATAATTACAAAAATACCTGTGGGTACATAAAAACTCCTAAAATTATTAGGAATAATTAAGGAAAATACCTGTTGGTACATTAAAATTCCTCAATTATTAGGAATAATTAAGGAAAATACCCATGGGTACATAAATTCCTAAATTATTAGAAAAAATTATGAAAAATACCTGTTGGTACATAAAAATTCCTAAATTATTAGGAAAAATTACGAAAAATACATGTTGGTACCTAAAAATTCCTAAAATTATTACGAATAATAAAGGAAAATACATGTGGGTACATAAAAATTCCTAAATTATTAGGAAAAATTACGGAAAATACCTGTTGGGTACACAAAAATTCATAAATTATTAGGAATAATTACAAAAATACCTGTGGGTATATAAAAATTCCTAAATTATTAGGAATAATTAAGGAAAATACATGTGGGTACATAAAAATTTCTAGATTATTAGGAAAATTTAAGGAAAATACATGTGGGTACATAAAAATTCCTAAATTATTAGGAATAATTAAGAAAAATACCTGTTACATTAAAACTCCTAAATTATTAGGAATAATTAAGAAAAATACCTGTGAGTACGCGAAAATTCTTCAAATATTTGGAAAAGTACAGAAAATACGAGGAAAATTATAGAAACATTTTCTTGACAAATTGGGAGATAATTTATGCTAATAATGCATAAAAGCTCTATAAAAGTGCCGAAATTGCTATAAGCAGGCACAAGTTAAAGCTTCAAATAGGGCAAATCGTCGTACACGTGTAGGTCGCTCCACACTTTATGATCAAGACTATACTCATGAAATACTAGTGTATTGAATCCCCGGTAAGGGAACGAAAATAAACCCCGAGTCTCGAAATAGACCGTTGAAACTTCAACGAAAACTTGATCAGTTTTCCTAGAAGTTGGGGGGCAAATGATATGGGTTAAAAATAAGCTCTAAAGACATATTTAATGTGCATTAATTAGACCCAGCATGGTCCAAACGTGGGGCCCATTATTGAGGTCAAAAACCCTAATTTAATATTAATTTCGTAATTAATATTATGGGAGATAAACAACTCAGCAATAAGAGTCAAAAAAGGATATTACTTCTGCCTGACTTAGCCTCCAAGGCACCTAATTCAACATGAAAACTGACTCCTATAAAGAAGGAGTCTAGAACCTTTCCTAAGGCGGTGACTTGTCCACCAAGTCACCTAATTCTACTACGATTCTATGGCTTCTCAGCCTATATAAGGGCCTGACCCCTCATTCTCAGAACTACGTTTTTTGGGCAGAACTCAACGCGTCAATAACGTTTTGGCTAAATCCTCGAATAAGGACATACAAGTCACTGCGTCCTAGGTGAGCTCTCGACGCCATAGCCTCGAGGGCACCATCACCTAGAACTACGTCTTGGATTGATTCTCAATAACGAGATATGTAGGTACTCTGTGAGGACCGATCAGTCTCGAAACACGGAAACAGCCATTAAAGCTCGAAGCTCACCATCCTTTGTAGTTAATACATACAAACCCTAGCCGCAATTTACAAACCCTCGATTTTATTACACAACATTTCTCTATGTGTATTATACGATTTTTAATTGATATATATATGATATGAACTAATTCCTATATTTTGTATTATTATATATTATATGATCTTTTTTCAAGGAAGTTTATCTTTTTCAACTTATCTACAAGATTCATTTTTTTTAACTTTTGTACTATCTAACATTTTTAAGAAATATAAAATATATTTTAGTTAATATTATATGTAATAAATGTTTAATTAATTGTAAATAAACCAATTTGCATAGCGTGATATTATTATCAAAATTTTAAATTAGTTGTATATATAATCACATACCATGTTTTATAAACTAAAATACAATATTTTAAAAGTAAGGTGAATCATCATTTTTTTTTGCTCAAAAATTAAAGCAGTAGGAAAAATAGAATAAATAAGAGGTCGAATTTATCTAAAAAAAATTAACTAAAAACCAAAAATATATGTAGTACAATGACAGGAAAGATGAATTGTTTGGACGAGGTTAATGATTCAATTCACAACAAAAATAAACTAACTCAATTAAAATAAGTGAGTGGAATAAAATTTTGAAATCCTTTATTATAATACCTGAGTCTACCACATGTCAGTTAACTAACCAATAAGAATCGAGGAATTATTTTAGGACCAATCAGAGCTAATTCCTAAAATTTAGATATTTCCATATTTACAATCTCACCCTACCTCTTTAACCATGGTTAGTTAACACTTCTAATTTAAATACAATAATGATTTCATTAAACATATCCATAAATACCTATTTTTTAAATCAAAAAATACTTACTAGAAAATCACAATTTTAATTTGAAATCAATCAAAATATACCACTATATATTTTAAATTAAATTTTATAATTAATCATTCATTAATCAACCACTTCTTTACTATAAAGCCAGTCACAATCATATTACCAGACATTATAAATTGATTTTTATAATATATATCGTACAAATATAATCAATATTAAATAATTATAATCTAACTTAACTAAAAATCTGAAAAAATCGGATTTGAAATCAGATTTTAAATAAATTGGATAAAATCCATACCTTTAAAATTTTGATTTTTTTATCAGCTCAAAAATATATTTATTCATAATTTGTTAAAAATTAATTAATAAATTAATATAAGCCAACACTACAAAATCGGATTTGAACAAATTTTGAATAACTTGGATAAAATTCATATTTTCAAAAACTCAATTTTTTTAAAGGTTCAAAAACATATTTATTCACATTTTGTTAATAAAATAATTAATAAACTAATATAAACGAATTTAAATACAATATTGATTTTATTAAACATATCCATAAATACATATTTTTTAAATCAAAAAATATTTACTACAAAATCACAATTTTAATTTGAAATCAATCACGATATACTTATTATATATTTTAAATTAAATTTCATAATTAATCATTCATTTATCAACCACTCTTTTAATATAAAGTCAATCACAATCATATTATCATATTATCATATTATTTTTATAATATATATTGTACAGTTATAATCGATATTAAATAATTATAATCTAACTTAACTAAAAATCTGAAAAAAATCGAATATGAAATCAGATTTTAAATAACTTGGATGAAATTCATATCTTCAAAAATTTGATTTTTTTATAAGCTTAAAATAAATTTATTCATAATTTGTTAATAAAATTAATTAATAAATGCATATAAGCCAACACTACAAAATCGGATTTGAACAAATTTTTAATAGTTTGGATAAAATCCATATCTTCAAAAACTCGATTTTTTAAAAGGTTCAAAATATTTTTATTCACAATTTATTAATAAAATAATTAATAAGTTCATCTAAATGAACACTACATATATTTTAATTATTAAATACACGCTATAGGAGTATTATTATTGGTTGGTGAATAAATTACCAATCAAAAAATTAAAATTATTTTAGAGGCAATCTTAATTTACTTCTAAAATTTAAATCAATCAATCATATACAAATTTTTATCATTTACCATGCTTATTCTAATTTACTAATCGCGGTTAAATTAAATTTAAATATAAAATATCTTGATTTAATAACTTCGCATATCACATGATTTTTAATTTTAAAAAATTTCTACGAACCGTAAATATTATTTTCTATAAATCCACATAACAGTATATATATTACATATGGTTATATATCTTTTAGTTATAAATTGTTTTTGAACATCCCTCATTATAATAAAGGATACCCGAATCTAACATGTAATTAGTTAACCAATCACAAGATTGTGAATTATTTTAACATTAATCAGAATCTATTAAATTTAAATCAATTAAACTTAATGTAACATGTTTCTCTATTGAATCTAGATTCTACGTTTCAGGCAAGACTAAACTCAAATCAAGTTACACTCAATAACAATTAATTTTTATTTTTTCATATCAATTAACTAAACATGTAATAACTACTAATTTTTTATTTTAACGGGTAACTAATAAACAATTTATATAAATTAAAATTCTTACAAACTAAAAAATATAATTATTATATCAATTTAAACATTACAGAAAATCTAAGCCGCTTATTCCCTATTCCCCATCAGACTTAGCCAACTTTGATAAAGCATGCAGCTAAATCATATCAATTTCGGTTAAGGTACTACTTTATATCTTTTTATTATATGGCATTCTATACTTGGACATACAATCTTTTTATTTGGATTGTATATATGTATTATATGTGTCGTGTTTTAATTATCCAATAAATTCAACAGAATAAAGTTTTTGACAAAAAAAATAGAAAACGATTTAGGTTATCATCATTCCCAGTCTGGATTCTCTCAGAGTTACTTTCCATTAGAATATTCAGTAGCAAACTTCAATAATTCAGCGACTTACTAAATTGTAGGCATCAATCCTTATCATATTACACTGATTTGTTTACATTATTAGGTGTGCCTGATGTTTTTTTACATTGTTGGGTTGTCAATGTTATTCAGTGATTACTTAACAATTTTATTCTAAATACAATAATTATTTAATTTAAAAATTTATACATTAATACATGAATCTATTATATTTGTAATAGATATTTCGATATCTCAAACTTTCAATTCAAAATTATAAGATACAATTAAAATCATGAATTAAAAATTATTAACAATATAAACCTATTTACCACACTATTCTTTTTTGAAATCAAACAAAATGCATTCAACTTAGAAGATCAAACGAGAGAGCCTCCAACAAACACGTAGGAGAGGACGTGAAAATAATTTGGGAATTAGCTAAACACGGGGTTCTAGCAATAACATGAGCTACCCTGTTAGCATCTTTTCAAATGAAATGAACAGAAACTAATGACATACTAAGAAGTTCACAATCTTCAACCACCTCACACACTTCCAGTAGGTTTATCTTATCTTCCATGATAGCTTTGACACTGAGTAACGAATCTGAATCCACTAAAACCTGAGCACATTGAGGTGTTATTCCTTAATCCAAGATAAAGATACACATTCAAAATTTAAGTTATGTAAAGTATTAAATAATTCAGTCATAAAAAAAAACTAATCAACCAATTAAAATGTTAGAATGAATTTAAACCAATCATCTTTTAACATTATAATTATGAAATTTTTTAACTATGCAATAATTAATGGGGAAAAAAATTGACATGACAATATATTTGAATTATTCAAAATATTAAATATACTCTTAAATAGTACTTTACATTATTTGGTATATAACTTATCAATCAAAATATAAAAAATATTACAGAGTCAATAAAAATATTGTTAGTGAATATTTTCATAAAAAAATTGGTCAATTTAGCACAAAGTTTCTTATAAATCACTATTTATTTATTGATTATTAATTAATCACTAAAAGGACATATGTCATACATAAAAATAAAAAAACTTGCAAAAATCATTAAAAAAAAAGGGCACACAACATCTACAAAAAAATATTAAAACTGAACAAACACATAGTAAATTATATCACTAATTTCCTTTATCCAATCATTGAACAGATCTTCAATTATGGTACATCTCTAGCTTATGTCTCTAAATTATATAGTCTTTTCGACGAGATAATCTAACAATTTATTATAAACGTGAGGAATATGTATATCTGATTTGTCACAACGTATTCAAACAACCGACCAGAACTATGATTCTATACTATCCAAATCAATGAACTAATATAACAAAATCTAATATATGGGTAGACAAAATCCACAAATAGCATATTAGGTTCTCTATAAAGATAGATATTTAGTGAAAGCAAAAGTAAAATCAAGGAAAGAAAATAAGGCTCATCATTTGCAAGGAGTTAGTACAAAATCTGATATTTTGGTAGATAAAATCCACTAACGGCCAACGGGGTACTAGACTCTCAATTTTTTTATTGAAAAATAAAGAAAAATCAATATAAAATTTTTTAAAAAAAACTTTAAATACTGATATCAGCTCCTAAACTTTAGTTTAGCATCTTTTGGGAAAGGTGGAGAGAGAGAGAGAGAGCAGCTACGATGTTTGCTATAAAAATTATTAATAATGAAAAATAAAAAGGTTGATACACTTAAAATTATATATTGTTTTTAATAAAAGGGTGATTTTTTGAATTTTGCATTCTTGAATTAAAGTAATAGTATCAATTTTCATATCTTAACCTAAGAGCATATATTGAATTTCCTTGGTTGGTTGACTATATTTTGTTAATATCAACAAAGCATAAAAAATGGTTAAGAAAACTAAATAACTTGGTAGAAAGATTCTACACAAAGAGAGATATTTGTTAACGAGAAATAAGAAAAAAATTAAAAAGAGGGTTTTATTTTGTTTGAGAGACTTTGCACCATGCATGTTACTCTTAGTTTTGTTTTGTAACATCTCAATGTTGTTCTAAGACATATAATTATACATTTACATAACTTGGATACATAGTAATATTTCATATAATTGTTATTTTTTTTCTATTCGCGTATTTCATTTCATTTCGTGTACACGAAAAAATTTGTGTAATTTAGTGTCATTTTGTGTTCTCATTTCGGGTACACGATTTAATATCATGTCATTTTCATTCAAGGCCCTAAAGTACATGACATGAATGTACAAAACGATTTGTCAGGTCTAGCTACATAAGCTATTTCTTCTTATATATGTAGAAAAAATATACTCACTGTTAAAAGAAAATGAATTTCATGTTATTTAACCCAAAATCTGAATTACAAGGACACATATATAACAATGTGATTATGTGTTTATATCTTACACACTTGATTTCAATTTTATGGACAGTAGCTTATTTTCACAAGTTAGTCAAATTAAAAAAAGATAGGTGATACTCATTTTCATATGTCTTATTTTAAGAAAAAAAGAAAACTAAAATTTATTATTCTATGTTTTACTATAAAAGATTAAAAAAACCAAAATACAAACTTCCAAACTGAAAATGCACATTTTAAGTCGTCTTTACAAATAAGCTAAGGGCAATAGCCATAAAATCTAACAATTATATACTATTCCAAGAGCGCGATATATTGAATTTCTTTGATTAGTTGATAATTTTTTTATAGTAAATCAATTCATTAATAAAAGGACATATAATTTTTAAAAATGATATTGAAGAATCACATAACAAACTAGATTAGATGAAAGTTTCTATTGTTATAACTACGTTCGTTTCGTATATCTTGCACAGTAGATATCCTTTTTCATATCGCTGAAACATAAAACCTTTTTTTGATAGACAATCTAATGATTTATTGGAGTCGTGATGATTAAGTTTCTACACATTTTTAAAATGTAATCGAAAAGGTAACCACAACCATACAAATATTTTCAATAAATTACTATAATAAATATTTTAAGGATTCGATATTTAATAAATATACCGAATTCCATAGTATGGGTGAAAAATTTGTTAACATGATACGTAGAAAAATTCTCTAAAAAAGAGAGAAATAAAATGAAAGCTAAATTTTAAAAAAAATAATAAAGAGGGATTTTGAACTTTTCAGTGGGGGTTCTATTTGTTTTGATGATTGGTTCATAGTATTAATATTAATTCAATTGTTATGAATTCACGGATAAGTAATTTTATACTTACGTTAATTAACATTCCAATAAAATTATATATTTTTCTAAATAAAATAAAAATAATATATTTATATTAATTTATTAATACAATTTATCAGTCGGTGCGTAGCACGGGTAGAACGCTAGTTAGTATATATAATTACGCACCCTATTTTAAAAAGTAAAATTTCAAATTTTGAAACTAATATTTATCATTACTATTTTTACTCATAAGTTAAAATAATAGTAAAAACAGGAAATATATGGAGGAGGTTATGGGTTCCATTCCCCACTAAAGATATACTTTGAATGTATAAGGTATATTTATCTAATGGGTAATGTCTAAATTTATAAAATTATCAATAATTTTTGTATATAAAATTATTATAATTTTCTAAGATCATCATCATGAAAAGTTTTTTCTATACATTCTTATAATCTAAATATCCACTTCTTAGAGATGCTTGTGATGAACATATATAAAAACAGAGTGATAAAACAAATTAATTTTGTTATCTTTCTTTTTATTTTGGACAAGTTTGTTGGTATGAAATATATATTCTGCATGTAGCTAGTATTTACATGCAGATACCTCTGTTATAGAAATCGGCCGATTTTTGAAAAATCGCCGATAAATCGGCCAAAAATCGGTCGAAATTTTGGAACCGATTCGGCCGATTTTGCAAAAATCGCCGATAAATCGCCGATTTTTCAACCAAATCACCCGATAAATCGTAAATCGGTACCTCAACCGAATAGTTTCGATTTCCGAAATCTGCAACACTGGCAGATACCTTTAAAATATTTAATTAGTTTAATATAACAATATAGTTATTATTCAATTTAATTCATAATATAATTAACAAAATTTTGTTTGTCATCGAATTTACTCCCTCCGTCCCATCCATTTCTTTACATAAAAAACTACGTATCTGACACGCATTTTAAGGTGCATTTTAAGGATAGTTCTATAACTTATTTTTGATATTTTCTTTTTTTGTATAAAAATAGAACAATCTTATTTTTATACAAAAAAATTATCAAAAATAAGTTATAAAACTATCCTTAAAATGAGAAAATGACCAAATTAACAACATTTTAATACATTACTGCCCAAAATAACGTTTGCCGCGCGGGGTGCCCTTTTTAACCAAGTCTATCCGCATCAAGCATATGCGTATACAACAATTCTCTTTACCCGGCCCATTCTCAGCTCACAATTTAGTACTTTACTCTTCCGCCCTAATTCACTCCCTTCACCGAAAACACTTTTGCTGCTCAGGTCCAATTCTCTCCCTCCCTATCTCTCTCTCTCCCTCCCTATCTCTCTCTCTCTCTCTCTCTCTCATTTGTATTCTTTTTTATATGTATGTACCTTTCCATGCCAATCTTGTGTGAATTATGTTAATTAGTTTTGTTCCACTACTCGGATTTACTTCATTTTTTCTTTCATGGTAGTTGATTAACTAAGCGCAAGTTAGAATTGATAATGTTTTGATAAATACTCATCATATCAGAATTAGTTTAGCTCGTTCATTAAAATTTAACATTGATGCAAATTAGTACTTAAACAGGTGTAACAACTCTATAACAACACCATAACTGTGAAAATGATAAGCCCAGTTATACGTTGCAGACTTGAGGATGTAAGATACTAACTAGATAATGAAGATACACTTGTGCTTTATGGCTTTAAGATAATAGAATGAAATCAGTAATTGTAACGTAGTTTTCCACAACAAACCGAAGATTTTAGAGACGGCAATCTTGGTTGAGGTTGTAGATTTAGAGTAGTATAACTGTTGCTAATAAGTTTAGTTGTTTGATCATGTAATATATATTCTCTTTTGTGATTGACACTATCAATACGACTTTGTTTGTAGATTATAACTTGTGAATATAAATGCTAGATTCAGCTTAACAGATCTACACTAAATAACATTGTAACACCTTGTTTTTTTATCACTGATGGATCAACTAGACCAATTTTGTATATCATCAGAATGACTAATCAAAGGAGTGAAAAAGAAATTTAATAGAACTAATATTTTGTAGTTTATTAACTTTTAGTAGCTTCTTATGCCCTTTTTATGTGCTTGTACTAAATTCTGACATTATTTTCATACAGACTATGGATTCCAATGATGAGTTGTCCATGCATCCCGGGCCTAAAAATCCATCATTGTTGCATTTACAGTCGAGCCATAGGTCCTCTCTAGTTTGGGAGGTTGGTGGTGGTGATATACATCGATCTAGGCGACGTAATCCTTCTCAAGATAGATTTCCTCCACTGCATCCTAGTATGATACCTATCCTTGAAGATCTGAGATTTGATGGTGTTGCAAGACTTTCATGTATCAACATTGATTGGAGTTTGATAACTGCATTGGTGGAACGTTGGAGGTCAGAAACTCACACTATCCACTTACCAGTTGGGGAATGTACTATCACCTTGCAAGATGTTAGTGTGCTGCTTGGTTTAAGGGTAGATGGTGATGTAGTTATTGGTTGTACCGGTGGTGTTGATGGTGGATGGAGGAATCTTATTCTGCAAATATGTTTGACCAGGCACCAGCAATTAAAGAGAAAGAAAATGATAATGAGCTGAAAGGTGGAAGGTTAATAATGAGTTGGTTAAGCTCAACGTTTAGTGTACTTCCTAGTATTCCATCTGAAGAGGAGGTTAGACGATATACGCAATCATATATCTTGCAGTTGATTGGAGGAGTGTTGTTCACTGACCATTCTAGAGGTCAAGTGCATTGCATGTATCTTCCTTTTATACAAGACTTTGGACATTGCAGGAACTTGGCTTGGGGAGCTGCTGTGCTTGCATTCCTATATAGGGAGTTATGCAAATCTTGCAAAACTGGTGGTGAAGAGGTTGCTGGCTGCATTCTGTTACTACAGCTGTGGGCATGGACTAAGCTGCCATTTTTAGCTCCTATTCCTCGTGGTCCAAGTTTGGACAACCCTATTTGGGGTGATAGACCAGGACCTTATGGAATGAGGTGGTGTTCACATTTGAAATTCACCGACACTAGTGCACATGTGCTGCCCACTCATCGCTTGTCTTTGGATGCCATTTCACCTTCTCGTTTCGAGTGGCAACCATATAGTGAGGATCTTCTTGCCAAGTTATCCGAGCATTGTAGAGAAGGTAGTGACATTTGGTGTTATAAGGGTCCGCTGATTTGTTTTTACATTGTGTAGCCACACTTAATGGATAGATGTACACGGCAGTTTGGGATGATTCAGGAGATACCAACAAATGCTGACTTTTCAAAGGCACTTCATGATATTACTTTACAGGGGAAACAATTTACTAACTGGCTATCTATGCACCAGGAACATGTAGTACATTGGAATCATCGACGAGAGCATGTCATGGCTGCTAGTGCCCATTTTAGTGTTGGTGTCGCTGCTGGATATGATCATTGGTATATTGATATCACTCGTCGGTTTCATACACGCATTGCTGGCTCACATTTCTATTCGGTAATTCTACCTCATTCATCAACTGGTCATTACTTACCTAGTTTCTTTTTAGTTGTTACTTTATGTTATTATTTAGGCAAGAAGTTAATAAGTAGTGTGTTTTTTATTCAGTAATTCTACCTCATTTATATTACTCTTTTTTGCAGCTTGATATGTTTGATCATATAGTTGTTATAGCCAAGGGAGAGATAGATGGAAGCAATGAAGATATAGCCCATTTGTGTGCTCATGGTAAAAAGCTTGTTGCTGATTCATTTAACTATGGTGTTTTCCCAGATTTTCCCGTAGAAGATAGACGAGATAAAGAAATTAACAGGAAACCAAAGCCTAAAAAAGTTGGCCATAAAGGAGGTCGTGGGGGAGTTAATGCACCGCGCAAGAAAAGGGTACATGATGATATTATTGATGGGGAAGCTGCTGATTTAGATCATGACGGAGCTGCTGATTTAGATCATGACGGAGCTGCTGATTTAGGCCATGATGGAGCTGCTTATGTTCATAAAGGAGGTGAAACTTTGCGGGAAGGTAATAATCTGGAGCAACAGCCGGTTCAACTTCCTACTCCACATCCGGTTCAACATCCTACTCAGCAACAACCGATTCAACAGGCTACTCAGCAACAACCTACTCTACAGCGTACTAACCAGTCTACTCACCATCCTATAGAAATAATTCCTTCTTGGAATTTTGGTTTGACACCTGGTGGTTCACTTATACCCACTCCAGAACCGGTTCAACAGTCTATTCAGCAACAACCTACTATGCAGCGTGCTAACCAGTCTACTCACCATTCTATAGACATAATTCCTTCTTGGAATTTTGGTTTGACACCTGGTGGTTCTCTTATTCCCACTCCAGAACCAGTTGAGCAGTTTATTCAGCAATCTAGCCATCAACCAAGTCTAATTTGTCAACAGCAACCTACTGAGCATCCTAATGTCAGTAGTGGAGAAGATGCTAGTGGCTGCAATCCATCTCAGTCCTCATAGATTTTGCTTACACAGATTATTAATCAGCCAACTAGTGTCATTAATCAAACGTTTGAAAAGTTTTACGTGCCACGTCGTTCGAAGAGGTTGCGTAAAACCACAAAATGTGGTACTCATGGGGAAAAATGCATGAAACCTAATTGACTCTTGATGGTATGTGCATCTCATAACTTAAATTCTGTTTTTAAGAATTTTGCATATTTTTTGTAGGTTTTAATTCAGATGTTAAGTTATATAGTAGTGTATCTGGCATTAAAACCTATATATACGACAATCGATTGTGGTTACTGAAACAGTTGTCTAAAACCTCTTGATTGTCTAAAGGTAAATTTAACAGTTGAACAACATACAACATGTGTAAATACTTTTTGTATGTGTCTTTTATTATTGCGATCATGTCATAACCGTATTTTCCTTGCGTAATCTGTATTTTTTTTTGAATCAGTTTGATAGTCCCACAAACTGTAGAAAGATACATATGTTATAGAGTAAAGGCTATTAGTTGGAGATGTTTTTAAAGTGTAAACTTGAGTGTAATATATTTGGAACTTCACTGATCGAAGGAGACTATGGAGCCAAACTTCTTGAGTTTAGCAGGCTTGAATTCTTGTTAGTTTTGGGAATATACCGGGGTACTGCAATAAAAACACCCAATTTCTGGCAACAGATTCCTAGCTTGATCAAGAAGGGTTTTTTACGAGTCTGCTTTGGACGAATTGTCTGTGTGCCAATGCCAGTAATTTACTCAGTTCAAGATATCCTCCCATGATGACAGTTAGAATACTCTAGCATCGCTGCATGTAATAATAAAAAGAGTTTGACTATACCAGCAGAAGTGAAGATCTTTAATCGATTGTATTTCTATATCGATCTAGTGTAACAGGAAAGTGACTAAGAACATCGTGACATTAATGGCTAAAATAAAATAAAATAGTAATTATGTAAAATTTTCTTGATATTAAGCATATGCTAAAAGTCTTGCTTATGTTGAGGATATCAGAGATTGGTTGATTTTTAGGAGATGCCAGATTTACTGCATGTGGGCCCGCAGGGCTCATTTACTGTAGGAAAATGATAGCAAGAGTTACGTAGTAGCTCTAATGTGATGTGACCCTGTTTAGCTCTAATGTGATGTGACCCTGTTTAGCTCGATCAACATGCATTTGCGTATTGATCTTCTAGGAAAGTTGACTAGCTCGGACGATAAGAAAAAGTATACCACTTTGCTAATACATGACACAAGATCTGGAAAATGATAGCAATAGTTACGTAGCTTACTGAGCATCATTGCTGCATTCAGGTCCAGCTTCCTATACTTTCCTATACTTTCCCCCTCAACATGGCAAAAACAACCGGAAGAATATGGTAAAAGCCATCAACTGCTGTAGCTGTGAGCAAGACTCCTTTGTACTTTCCATACAAATGTGTACCATAAATCTGAAGTACAGGTATGCAGTGAGCAAATGCATCTATGCAAGGCTGGAATGTCCAAAAGGCTCTTTTGAATTTCACTGCATAATACATATTCCACACAATAAAATTAGATAAGTACAAACTAACAATAAAGTAAATAGTCAATAATAAATTTAAGAATGATACCTCAGATATAGGCTGTCCCAGGTCATGCTCCTTGAAATACCATTCAACTCGCGTGCTAGAATTGGATATCTGTAGTGCATTTAGAAACAAAGGAAACTTCTGATAAGACTGCTCCCAAGAGCCATAAACAATACTAGTTGCAATCCTTTTTGCATCCATAACCTTTTTATTTGATGGTGTATAACCAAATTCCTTCAAAATTGTAGACTCCAACACTTTTTCTAAAATAGAAGGATCTGCAGCTATTAGACTAGTAATGTTTTGTGCAATATTCGAAGCATTCAAATTGTGATGATCTTGTGAGATTGATTGATCGAGGCAACTGTGAGGACCCCTAGTGTACATAATTTCAAAATAGCTATGCGTTGCCCTCTTTCTAGCCCTCAACTTCCATGGACAACCTGTTGTAGCCAACTTGCATTCCAAATCCCAAGACAACGGATCAGACCTTACCACTTTGAACTCTTGATGATGGACTATATGAACACGCTTTACCACCTCCATCAATTCATCTTTTGTCTTAAATACCATCCCCTTTGCCAACTCTGTTGGACTATGCAAATCACCAACATTTTGCATAACTGGCTCGTGATATGAAATTACCATTGACGAGCCATCAAATGACATATAATAAGGTATGTCATCATCTCCAAACTCACTACTTCCTTTTGAGTTCCCTTCACTATCCACACGGGACATATACAATGACCGATTTGAACTACCACTTGAAATTCACCCCATTTCACACCTTTTGAGTTGTGTGAAGTTGAAGTATTTTCAGAGCTTTCACCTATCTTCGAACACTGAACCATATCAACTGAATTTTGAGCCAAATCAATCGAAACTTTTTCAACATAAAGTTCCATATGAACCTTACTCCCCGAACCATCTAAAGATTCGAACATATAATCAACATCATCATCGTCAACAATTGGAGCTATCCCAAACTTGTTTGTCGTACAATTCATAACTCTACGTAATACTTTCAACTTGTACAAGTTTGGATCAATAAACAGTTTTGCATACAAAAGATCCAATAATCCTCTAAATTTCAAATTGAAGGGTAATTTCACAAATCGGATAGGATTTTTATCATATGTATAACCAATCACGTTGTTATTGATGATGTTACCATCATAATACAACCAACACATCACATAATTCGAACCAGACCCAGAAGCCATAATTATAAGATGTAATTTGAATAAGAACTAGGGTTTCAATAAGCAATTGGGGAAAAGTAAAAAAATTAAATTTCGACTATATGATGAAACAAGAACTCACATGATTAGATGCTCAGCTGGCAAAGCAAATCAGGCGAACAAAGTTGATACGGAGATATGTTTTTTGGCTAATTTGTAATACAGAGATGATATGAGGACTACGAGAAGAGCAGGTGAATGTATATTTAAGAAATAAACGCATTCTCCATATGCGTAATCTAGCGACTACGCATACTACATATGCGTAGGAAATTGTGCAGCGCATACAGTATATGCGTGGCCAAGGCATCGCATATAAATTATGCGTAGTCAAGCTCTGTTTTTTAAACCTGTTGCCTGTGGCCCACAGGGATGCGGGTTGCGCATAATCTGGATGCGTGGTACATGGCATCGCATATGCATTATGCGTAGTCGGCCTTGGTTTTTTTTTATTTAACAATTTTTTATCCGTACGGGAAGCGCATAAGCGGTATGCGTGGTACCTGGCATCGCATATTCATAATGCGTAGTCAGCCTTGGGCTTTTTTTTTTTTTTTTTTATATTTAACAGATTTTTGTCCTTACATTTCAATACAGGTTAAATTGTATTGATTTTGTTTGCTCCATTTGCAAAATATGATTTGCATATCTATCGTAAAAATATTGAACTGCCTTAATTACATTGTTAATTGAAATCGTACCCAATTGATCAAGATAATTCATTACAATCCATTTAAATCTTGCTAGAAAAGCCTCTGTCGATGCTGTCAAATCGTCCAGATTTTGTAGTTTATCCAACATTTATGTATCGAAAGTTCTCTTCTGAGGTTGCTGTTGAAACGTATCTGTATCTGTATAATATCAAATGGATTGAAAAATGGCCGTTGTTCATGTTTCAATACGACAAAGTATAACGGATTTGGAACCGTTTCAAAGATAGTTGCAGTGATGCACTGTGTATAGGTTAGTTCCTCCCATGTTCTTTCATCCATTTCGAGCAAACAACTGAAAACAACATTTTGTAAATAAAATTACACTTTGTAAATAAATAATAAAAATAAAAATTGGGGATTTTATGAAATTACAAGATAATTTGATTAGAATAATAGATACATGATTATTTTATTACCTTTAATGATTCGAATGAGGCTTGCTTTGATATCTTCCCATTTCATATCTGACTTCCAGTTTATGTTTAATGAGGCTTGTTTATGTTCCCGACTATGTAACCAGTTTTTATTTTATAAAAAAAAACAACTATTGTCTACGCATTCGGTAAATGCGTGGTCTGTGCATACGCTTTCAGCAAATGCGTGGTATGTTCATATTTTCTTTTCTTTTTTTAAATAAACTGAGTGCTACGCATAGCGCCTATGCGTATATCATATCTGCATTATCCAAATGCGTATGCTTTTCGTTATTTTGGATTGTTTTGCCTCAGGCAGTGGAATATATAATTTCGTTATTCAGGTCTTTCACCCCCTTAAAATGCACCTTAAAATCCGTACCGAAAATTCGTCCGTAAATATAAACTATTACATAAAATAGTGGGAGTAATACATGTTTTGCTCGATTTGGACCAAATCAAAACAGCAACATCTTCGACAGACTAGCTAGCACCGTGTTGCATTCCCAAATTATAATATGCAATTATAATATGCAAATACAAATAATTTCTTAAATAATTTTAGTTGGTGGCAGTTGGAACAGTAAATCAATCAAATCTCCTCATAATAAAAAAACAAGACTTTATTGCACTTTGCACCCCTGTACTTAGGCGAAATTGCACTTTGCATCTTACTGTTTCAACAATTGCAATTTGCACCCCTACTGTTTCAATCCCGTTACATTTAACACCCTTTTCACTCAATTCCGTCAAATACGACCGTTACCGTCTATTTTTCTGAGGATATTTCAGTCATTAACTAATATATTAAACTAAATTATTTTGAAAAAATTAAGAAACACAATTTAAAAGTTGATTTTTTTCCAAAAAAAATGAAAAAAAACACGAAATCTTGAATTTATATTCGTTTGTACTTTAAAAATTATAACAAATATAGTTGATATTTTAAATAATATTTTACAAGAATTTAGTAATGTAAATATTTTTAAAAACTTTGAAATACAAATTATATTTTAAAAAATCTGTAAATTATAAATAAAATTTTGGTAAATCTAAAAATTATAATATTAATTGAAATTATTTAAGCTTAATAATTATTATTGAGTATAATGACCAAAATACCCTCATTTTGACTGACGGTAACAGTCAAAGTTAACTTAAAATCGTTAAAGGGGTGCTAAATGTAGCGGGCTTGAAACATTAGGGGTGCAAATTGCAATTTCCGGAACAGTAAGATGCGAAGTGAATTTTCGGCTAAGTCTAGGGGTGCAAAGTGCAATTAAGTCAAAAAAGAATAAGAAGAATATTAATGTCCCTCATTATGAGGTTCCAGTATATATACTCCCTTCGTCCCTTTTGGTTCTTAACATTTCACTTTTTCTGTACTTTCTGACACGCATTTTAATGTGCATTTTAAGGATAGTTAAATAACTTTTTTTTAAAATTTTCTTTTTCTGTATAAAAATTTAAACAGAGTGATAAAACAAATTAATTTTGTTATCTTTCTTTTTATTTTGGACAAGTTTGTTGGTATGAAATATATATTCTGCATGTAGTATTTACATGCAGATACCTTTAAAATATTTAATTAGTTTAATATAACAATATAGTTATTATTCAATTTAATTCATAATATAATTAACAAAATTTTGTTTGTCATCGAATTTACTCCCTCCGTCCCATCCATTTCTTTACATAAAAAACTACGTATTTGACACGTATTTTAAGGTGCATTTTAAGGATAGTTCTATAACTTATTTTTGATATTTTCTTTTTTTGTATAAAAATAGAACAATCCTATTCTTATACAAAAAAAAGAAAATATCAAAAATAAGTTATAAAATTATCCTTAAAATACACGTTAAAATCCGTGCCGAAAATTCGTCCGCAAATGTAAACTATTACATAAAACAGTGAGAGTAATACATGTTTTTCTCGATTTGGACCAAATCAAAACAGCAATATCTTCGACAGACTACACTACAAGAAAAGCGCACATTTCCGACCATCACATTTGGTCAGATATAAGCTTTTTCGGTCGGAAATAAGCTCAAAACCGACCACCAACCGACCGATTCGAGTGCTCGGTTAAACCCTGGTCGTAAATGACCACTCGGTCGGATTTAGAGGATATAACCGACCGAAGCCCGACCGTCCTGTTGGTCGGAAGGCTTTTTTCAAAATCAGTATTGCTTGACCCCACATGCTGACATGGTATCCACGTGTAATAAGCCACGTCATCCTATAACCGACCGTCATGTTGGTCAGATTTTTTTCCCAAATCAGACTTACTTGACCCTACTTGATGACATGGCATCCACGTGTATTGAGCCACGTCATATTATAACCGACCATATTGGTTCGGAAAAGGCTGGTCAGAAATGTATTATAATTAACAGACTATTTTTGTTCACGAACAATTTATAAGCAACCAATGTAGTATGATATTGGTCAGGTTCAAATTGAAGCAAGTCGGTTTTATGATGCACATGGTCGGAATTCTGGGCCGTATAAATAACTGAAAAACTAAATTTTGGCAATTGAAAACCTGCTACTTTTTATTACAAAACAACATATAAAAGCATCATAAACCATTCATCAAAAACATCTTAAACCATCCATCCATTACAAACCAAAGTTCCAACAGATAATTAACTAACGTTGCCACCAACGTTAACAAAAGTTACATGATACTAGTAGTTATAAGCATTCCACACATTACAGTTCACAAAAAAAGTCTACCAAAAGTGGTAACCATAAACAGTACTTAAAAACACATTCCACACAGGCCACAACCATATTACATCGCAGCATTACCATGGTCTTCGCCGCCAGTTCCACCAGCATCACCATGGTCTTCACCGCAAGGTCCACGATCTTCCGCGTCACGTGCATCATCCTCGCCCCCAGACACATCATTTTCTGAACTTTCCCCGTCCGTGAATTCCCTATTCGCCTCCTCAATCGCCTAAGTCAAACAATAAATATGAAAATCGCATAGACCTAAGTGGTTAAATACTCTTGACTGTAAACAACCAAAACGAACCAATCAATATTCGAAACCCCATCAAAACTCACTACAATTACTTATTTATCAACCTACAACAAAGGTATCCAGTTTATACTTTATACTAGCTAGCTAGCACCGTGTTGCATTCCCAAATTATAATATGCAATTATAATATGCAAATAGCCAAATACAAATAATTTCTTAATTAATAATTTTAGTTGGTGGCAGTTGGAACAGTAAATCAATCAAATCTCCTCATAATAAAAAAAAACAAAGAATAAGAAGAATATTAACATCCCTCGTTATGAGGTTCCAGTATATATATATGTTGTAGTAGTACCATTCAAGAAATATAGGGTTCCTCAACAGTTAATCACTAGTCGGTAATATACATCAATTCAAATATGGCACCTTTAACAGGTCAGCTGGTCAGCAAAACGAAAATAGTGTCGGACGGAGATGTGTTTCATGAATTATGGTCAAGTAATCCACATCATGTACCCAACATTTCGCCAGCTAAAGTACAGGGCTGTGATTTGCATGAAGGTGATTTTGGAAAAGCAGGATCTATCATCTGCTGGCGCTATGTGCATGGTAAATCATTTCACCTAATCCTCCTTTAATTTTCAAATTTAATTAATTTACTATCCCAAATTCTATGGAATGTCATTTTATTGGAATACCTGAAGTGTCACGTATGTTTCCCAAGCAAAACATATTTGCCCAAAATATGTTTTGTAATAGTATTTCACAAGCTCCTTATATAATAATTCTGTCGTAAATGGCCTGATTTATTGTAGTGATCGGTTTTCCATAAACCTCAATATGTAATTTTCACTAGTTCTCATGTGATTCATATATATATGTATGTGTAGAAGGGAAGAACAAGATTGCTAAGCAGGTTATAGAAACCATAGATGAGGACAACAAGTCCATCACCTTCAAGATGCTTGAAGGAGATCTAATGGAGCTTTACAAGAGCTTCTTAATAAGTATTCATGTGGACACAAAGGGTGAAGATAACTTGGTTACATGGACTTTGGACTACGAAAAGCTTCATGAAGATGTGGAGGATCCAAATTCCTTGATGGAGTTCTTCATTCACCTCACCAAAGATATCGAATCTCACCATCTTAGCTAAGTAGTAATATGGGGAGGCCGGTTCTTACATATGCTTGCTGTTCTACTTTCTTTATGCATGCTTTATGAAGAAATAATAACTGTAGTTACTATAATGTTTAATTAGTAAAAAAAAAAATAACTGTAGTTACTACTACTAGCTATAGTGACTACAGCTTGTACTAAAACTGCTTTGACTTTGTTTGGCAGTCCTGCAGGCCACGGATCGATGGCTGATTATGTGTTACGGAGTATTATTTTTATGTTTGTGTCGGTTGTTGAACGATTTTCTTTTTTTTTTTTTTTATATGTATGTAACAGTGAGCGCACGTTCATATAAATAATTACGGGGATGTTTGGGAAATTTATTTTTCAAGAATAAGTTAATTTATTTTAAAAAAAGATTAAAAATGGTTTTAAAAAAAAAAGATTGAATTTGACCTTCTGCACACGTTGTACAAAAAGGATAGCTTTATATTTTTCTTAGATTAAAAGTGAAAATTAATTATTTTTTTGTACAACTTAAAATTATGCATGTAAATATAAATTGACAATTAATTAATTAAAAGTTTTAGTCGTAGGCAAATTTGCGCGGATATATTAATTTATGCCTACTCATTTCTCCGATAAACCATTTAGCTGAGTTGAGATGCCGGATTTTGAGAGAATGAAAACTACAATCATGCAAACAGAAGATTTTTCACACCCATATACGATATAGATTACATGTATCAAGAGTTCAGAAAGACCTTTTACATGTCCACAGGGCACAGAGTGATATCTTTTACCTAGACTGATTACACACAAGATACATATATCAAAACAAACTTAAAACCATTTGTAGTTACGAAGTAAAGAAATGACAAATTATTTGGCAATATGCATTCGTCTGCACACGCACAAATCCTTTATTTGGCAAACTCATATCTTTATTCGGTATATATCAAGTCATTGATATATAAAACACGCACACACTCAACAACTGCATGGACGCACGTAGTGGCACGTTCTTTGTCTACTGGTGGAGATGGTGATGAGACTCGATATCTTTAGTGACACTAACGATGAAGTCCATTAAAGTATGTGGATCCTCCGCCTTCTCATGTAGCTTCTCGTATTCGAAGGTCCACGTCACCAAGCTGTCTTCGCCTTCTTTGTCCACGTGGCAAGTGGCTTTGAAGCTTTTGTAGGTCTCCAGAAGATCTCCTTCAATCACCTTAAACGTGATGGACTTCTTCTCCTCATCTATGCTTTCTATTACCTCCTTAGCAACCTTATCTTTTCCATCTGCACGTTATAGTATAGTATGTACAAAGAAAAATAAGAAAGATAAAAATAATGATAATATTGTTTTATATATACTACTAAGTGTTGGTGACGAAATCAGGAGGGGCTAATCTAACCGGACTTTTAAAAATTACTAATAAAGATCTTGTTTTCTAATTAAACAAAACTTTTAGTATAATTATAGTTTATAGTCATCAATAGGAATTATTAAAATAATTTTAAAGTCAGACCGTTTAATAATCCTTATTCCCCTGCTACTAAAATCACAAATCTTTCATTTTTTGTAAAAGAGTTCGAATTCTGACATGAGTAGTTATCGAACATTTCAAAAAAAAAAAAATGAAATTTGAGCTTTACCGTGCACATAGTTCCAGCAAATGATACTGCCTTCGGATCCCCATTCTCCCTCGTGCAAATCACACTTCTGAATTTTTTGAGGTGAAATGTTGGATATATGATGTGGTTTGTGCCTAAAAAGATCATGAAAAACATCTCCAGCTGAAGTCTTGAGTTTTGTTTGTGAAACCAACTTACCTGTCATTTTATCACTTATCTGTAATATTACGATCTATGTGGTACTTGAACAACTAGTTGTATGTTGATGGAAGATATGTTTCTCCCCATTACCCCTTTATATGGAGCTGCAGCAAGCTCATAGTTCATTACAATATGGAGTAGTTAGCATCAAATCAATATTTTTTAGTTAATTTAACATCAAATAATTGAGAGCCATGAGATAAGGTTAGAGCTGGTTTCCATTCTTGCTCATTCATAAATCCAATTGTGTATATTTAGGGTATGTTCACTTGGATTGAATGGAATGAAATTTATACTATTATTTTGGGGAGATTCGGGAAAGTGTTTATAAATTTCAGTCCTTACTTCATTCCTCTCCAAATAATTTGAACTAGAATTCTAACCCACATGTTTTGGAAGGAATGCTCCATTCCCAATCTTCATCATTTTCGTTGCAATCTTCATCATAAAAAACTTCTTCTCCCTCATATTTTTGTTCATTATTTCCCCCAACATCCCCCTTTCCCTTCTTACCCCCATTCCCTTCTTAATTTCCAAGTGAACACACCCTTAGTTTGCATCCCCAAGCTTTTGATCAAATGCAATTGTGTATATTTAGTTTCATAAATTGCATTTGCATCCCTTAATTTTTGTAAATAAATCAAAACACAACCCCTTACATGTTCATGTCAAAATATAAGATTAAATTAATTAGATTTAAGGATGAAAATGCTATAAATTATTTTATAGATTATATACTTATCTTATAGTACACCCCTCACTAAATTTACAAAATCAAACTTCAATTTTTAATTTTGTAAAAATATACTTTTATTAGTTAATGATCAATAAATAATATTAAATTACAATATCTAAATTTTATGATACTAAATTAGTAACGTGTGTAAATAAAGATTTATATATATATAGTCTTTGTAATAGTTTTATACCACATTTTCCCATTTATCTATTAAATTTAACATTTTATTTTAACAAAAATCTTATGAAAGGTTGTAATTTGACTTGTTATATTAAGTTAATGGATGCAAAGTGAAATTTATTGAACTATAAATATAAAATTGTATTTACGGTAAAGATGGGATGCAAACTGCAATTATTACTCTAAATTTATTGAAAATAGATAATACTCATTATAAGTCATGATTAGGACCTTTTCACCTAATCTCGTACTCCCTCTGTCCCCCTTGGTTCTTTACCTTGGGGGACGTAATTCTGGCACGGATTTTAAGGTGCAATTTGCGGATAGTTTCATAACTTATTTTTTAAATTTTCTTCTTTTGTATAAAAATAGAATTGTTCTATTTTTATACAAAAAAAGAAAATTTAAAAAATAAGTTATGGAACTATTCTTTTTAGGAGCCTTGAAATGCGTGTCGAGTAGTGAAAAAGAAATGTAAAGAAATGGGAGGGACAGAGGGAGTATTACTTAGTCCTTAAGCACCACAATTACCGCAATATAGAAATCATCGGGCACAAAGCTAATTATAAATGTAAGACATCAAAACTAAAAGGACATATTCATTTTGTAAGGGTGAGCATAAAAATTCAAAAACCCTATTATTCAATATTTTGCGTTTGATTTTAATTTAAAAAATTTGAAAATTAGCATTTTCGATTCGATTATTAAATCGAATTTGAATCCCGATCATAACTTTTTTAAAACTATCACGATGCAATTCGGTTTTTAATATTTATTAAAAAATAATTTATTAATTTAATAAATAATGAATGTAATAAAAATAGATAATTGGGCTTTTTTGAAAAATAAACTGATAAAAGTAAATTTTTGCACATTTACTTTTGTTAAGAATAGTTATTTGCAAAATACTATCTTACTTGCAAAAAAACTGTCTTATTTGCAAAAATATTATCTTTTGTATTTGCATATGTGGTTGTATATGCAACTTTTTTAACTCATTTTTTTTAAAGGTGAGGTGATTTTGGTGGATTTGGGTTGCAAGGCCTCGTCAGGGGTCATATTCAACTCAATGCAACTACATGCAACTCAAAAATGAAAGTTGCAAGTTCCATTTTTCAGTTGTCATTTTTGACCTCTTTTTTGAAATATATATATATATATAGGCTTTTGCTCAAATACAAACCAATCCTTAAATACAAACTACAAACTAACACTAAATTAATTATATTTCATCTATTCTAAGTTTCCCGCCAAGGGTACCTTCACGAAAGATGCTTAAAATAATTGGCTCTATCCAACAAAAAAAAAATTCAAAAAAAAAAAAAAAATCTCTGCCGTGGAAATGCGAAGCATTTAAGACAGTAAACGGATGAGTTAGGTAGTCATGAGGACCGAAGGTCCTCGACACACCCGTCAATCGTCTATTGCCTTTACCATTGATTGTCATTCCTTACAACTTTAGAATGATAAAGGCGCGAAGCGCCGTACAAGAAGGTGCGAAGCACCGTTAACCAGTGAAATCCACTGCCACGTCATCACGTGAACAGTGATTTTTTTTTTTTTTTTGTTGGATAGAGCCAATTATTTTAAGCATTTTTTGTATTGGGATACCTCTAGTTTGATCACTAGATTAGCTTGAAATATTAGATTAGTGTTTAGTTTGTAGTTAATTTTAGTTTGTAGTGGAGTAGGACCCTATATATATATTTCAAAAAAAAGATAAAAAATGACAAATGAAAAATGGAACTTTCTTATGCAACTGAATGCAACTTTCGTTTTGCAGTTGCATTGAGTTGAATATGGCTAGGGCTGTAAATGAACCGATACACTCGTGAACGGCTCGGTGTTCGGTTCGGAAAAAGCTCGGTTCGGGTTCGGTTCGATTCATAAACGAGTCGATCTTGAATATGATTTTTAGGATCGATTTATAAACGAGCTGAACTTGATCACGGTAAAGTTCGACTCGATAGCTCATGAACAAGTTCGATTAACGTGCTCGTGAACATAGTTCGTGAACAGGATCGTGAACATAGTTCATGAACATATTCGTGAATAAGTTCGATAATTGGGCTCGTTAACAATTACGTTTCTTTGCCCTTTATTTTTAAATCAAATTTTATTTGTTTTTTGGAATTGGAAATGTGAGAATTTTATTGGTTGATGATTTATTATTATTGGTTGATGATTTATGATTTATGAGTTGTTCATAAGTGAGCTCGTGAGCATAAGTTCGCGAGCAATGTTTAAGATTTATTCGTGAGCATAATTACATGAACAAGCTCGTGAACAAGCTTAATGAGTTGTTCGAAAGCAAAAGTTCGTGAGTAAGTTCATGAGACAGGTTCGTGAGGTGTTCGTGAACTGCTCGCGAACAAAATTTTATCTTAACGAACCGAGCTCAAACATATTTTTTGGCTCGATTCAAGTTCGAGCTCGAGTTCGAGTTCGATAATTTCTTAACAAACGATACATGAACATTTTAGAGTTCGGCTCGGCTCGGCTCATTTACACCCCTAAATATGGCCTCTCACGGGGCCATGCAACCTAAATCCACCAAAATCACCCCACCTTAAAAAAAAAAAGTTGCATGTGGTTGCATTGAGTTGAATATTACTCCTGGCGGGGCGTTGTAACCCAAATCCACCAAAATTACCACACCTTAAAAAAAGTCCATGAACAGTAACCTCCCACGTGGCGGTAGGTTACTGTTGATCCGAATTATTTTTTTTAAAAAAGGTATTTTTTTATAAAAAAAAATTTAAAATTGGGTTGAAAGAGGAAATATAGTATTTTTGCAATTAAAATAGTAAATATGCAAAAAATAAATGGAGGTATTTTTGCAAAGAAAAACTTTAAAACTAGTATTTTTGTAAATTCTCAGTAAACAATCAACATATTAAATTACGTAATCAATTATCATTAATAAATTATTAAATTTGTTTTTTGAGTTCGTAAGTATGTTAGATGTAAAAACGTAAAATGAAATATTAAGTACGAATTTATAAATTCTTTGAAAGAAAGTTTGAATTTATAATAAATCTCATATATTTGTATGTGAAAAACTCGTAAATATAAATTAGTTTCTTTGAATAACCTCAAGAAATTTTTTCCCTAAATAATCATTTTATTAATTAAAAAGTTAGAATATTAGAAAAACAAATTAAGAACAAAGTGAACGAAATAGTATTCTCTTTTTAAAAAAATTCACTTAAATTATAAATTCGATAAAAAAAAATATATATGTACTATTTGTTCAAAATTTAGTTGATTTGATTACAAATGAGTCAAATAAGATAAAAAATTTGCGATGAAATGAATATAATATAAGAAGAAAATGCTAACACTGTGCTCCCGAGTTTTTTAGGGAAAGAATAGAAAAGAAGAGATGAGAAGGGAAGAGAAGAGAAAGGAAATAATTAAAGAAAATAAATCTCTTGTGTGCTCTAGAGTTGAAGAGAAGCAAGATGTATAATAATCTTTCCTATGCTCCTGAGTTAAAAAGGAAGGAAAGAACATTTTGTAATTTTACTACTTTAGCCTTTTGTCCCATGAAAGTGGTTCAATAACAGAATGTGAAATCAGTTGGTATTTTTTATACTTAAAGATTATTTGATGTTTATACTTCAGCCAAACATAACCACGGAGCAGTTTTTGCTACTGTTAATATTGCAGCATTTAACTTCTCAGAAACAACTGTACAGCTAGTTCTTCAAGATAAATGCATTACAACTGCTGTCTGTTACTGTGAGAAACATAGAGCAATTTAATTATCCTAAAACTAATCTAAAAGTTTCAAGATCCGAACTGAAAAATAACAGTTACAAATTAACGATTTGCCAATTCCCATGTTTACAGCAAATAATTAATTATAAGTGTGAATGAAATGATATCATGTTTCCTTCTTCCTTGCATGATCAAATTCTTGTTCAATATCTGTCAATTATTATTTTGGTCTCGCTGATTTTGCTTATGTTCATGGTGATGCTCTTGCAGAAATAGTAGAACTTCTCACAGCATGATATCGAATAAACTCATTCCAGCTTAAATATCTATGTTTACAGATGTAGAACTCTCAGGACTCATATCGAGATCAGTGGTCACTGAGTTTTTAACTCTGCACCTATGTTCTTTGCTGAAAATGAGATTTTCGGGGACTACACTACTCATTTCTATCGAGGGAGCTTTCACAACAGTTTGACAGGAAGCACTCCTATGATCAACAGTTTGTCCTAAACACACCTACTACAATAGCAACCATGTTCAGTAGTATGATTGTCACTGGTGGAATCATCAAGACTGTAAATCTAAACTCATACAGCTCTGCAAACTCGTCTTCACCATCATCTGCAGCTGCAGGTTTCGATGTCAATATGAAGGAGATATCAACACCAGCTATGACTTTTAGTAGACCATGAATCACAGCTGCTGGATGAGCACTAGTTCCACCAATTAACCAGAACTGCTCATTTCGCCACCAGTCATGGAGAGTGATTCCCGACCACCTGATTTCAAGAATTGCTAGCATGCACAAAGTTAGCGTAATCGCCAGTAGAAGTGTTAGGACTTAGGAATGTCACATTAAGAGACTGGACTATGAACTTTCCAGTGAAAAGTGAAATCGCAGACCACTACCATTTAGTTCCCAGACCAAATTGGTTTCTTCAAACCAAATTAACATAAGTCTAAAGATTAATAAAGTAAGCAGATAAATGACAGAATAATAAGTAATATATGAGTCACAATTACCTTGAAATAAGGAAAAAACCTCTTTTTCTTATGAATTTCTTTTGGTATTGTTTGTCCATTGGGTTGTTGAAGAAAACGATCCTCTACAGCTAATATAGCTTTCAGAACTCTGTGAAATGTTCTGCTTGTGGTTGAGGAAGATCGACGATATACCCAAGAAATAAAACGATTTCTCTCATCACCTCCTATTATATGTAAGAATCTAGCAACTTGCTCTTCGACCGACATCCGTTGGGTTGGTCGTAGACCTCCATCACTTATTAATATGTTACATAATTTCAAAAAAGCTTCTTTATTCATTCGAATTGTATCACGACATTTAGCACGATTGGAAAGGTCATCCATCACTTCTTCCCGCACTCTTTGTCTGTGTAGTCTAAGCTCTCTACTAGGCAGATTTACACATTTTATATGCTGATTTTTACGATGCATGATAAATATCACAACGAAGCAAATCAATTGAGTAGCAGCTAATTGTTGCATTTGTACCCAATGGCGGAGTTGACTTACCCTCTTAATTATAGAATTGTCCATCCTTACAAATAATAAACAATTATGTCATATTAATAACATACAAATTGATAGCTGATTATCACATGTTAAGAACAAAATTGACTAAAATAAACAAAAATTTTATTGAATCACACATATATCATGTACAATGTTTCACTACAGATAATTCACATATCCTTATTGTATGTATGTATATACTATAATAACATCAAAATAAGAATTTCTTAAAGCTAGATTCATGTTCTATACACACACAAGTAGGCACGAGAATATGTTTTCTCAAGTTTTGTACAAGAAAAATACCTGTTGATTTTTCCAGCAAGCAGAAGAAGTCGCAGCAGAGAGCCAGAGAGTTGTGAGAGAGTTGAGAAACCCACGACCCTTTTATTAATCGATAGATAGATATGGGTATTTTTGGGTAATTGAAAAAAGTGATATACGATAAGTTCCCTTCCATCCCAATCTTTCCAATTTTGGAGAGAAAGTTTTGGGGTCAAAATCTATCCAATCTTCTTTTCTCTTCTGTCTGCTTCTCTCCTTCATAAAACTCTGGAGCACGCCCTGAAAAGAAAATTTCAAAAATTTCCACCCAAATCTCTTCTCTTCTCTCCCAATTTCAACTCGGGAGCACAGTGTAAATGTTCCACATTAATTTTGAAAAATGATCTCAAATATAAATAATTAACTAAAATGTTATAAAATAAGGGTTAAATATCTTGTTGGTCATTGAAGTCAGCTTAATGTATCAAGTTGGTCACTGAACTCAAAATGGTATCAATCAGGTCACTGAAGTCAGCCAGGATTATCAAGTTAATCATTTTTTTTACGGAAATTATTGTCCGCAAAATTTTGTCCGAAAAATCTTCACCAAATTTTGTGAAATTAAAGTGTGTTAATCTAGATGCTATGGGTCTCATAAAACTTGTTTAGATTTTCATTATGAACTCTAGATTTATATGAATCGAAAAAGAAAATTCAAGAACTAGAATTGTTCTTCTTCAAAAACTGAAATAAAACTTATCAATATTGTATCTATTTTGAAGAGAATAATCTGGGTAACACAAATATGGTCTCGGATTTTTTAAATGTTAAGTGAATCTGCAGTTATAAGCGTTTATGTCAATCTGCAGTCTGTTTCCGTCAAAAAAATGAAGACTTAGGCTGACTTGATACATTAGGCTGACTTCAGTGACCTGATTGATACCGTTTTGAGTTCAGTGACCAACTTGATACATTAGGCTGACTTCAGTGTCCAACAAGATATTTAACCCTATAAAATAATGATTATGTAAAATTTATTAAATCTACAAAGATTGTATTCCAATAGAATCGGTTATACTAATTGACTATATCTTAAAAATAATATATTATTATTATTATTTTAAATTATTATTAGTAGAAAATATTGTTTCAACATAGATATAGATAGCTTTTCAGGTTTGATAAAATTAGTCAAGATGTTAAATTGGCTAAAATTTTAGAGAACTGAAATGTAAATTATTTTTACATAATTTCTATAATTCTTATTTATGATAAGTTTTAAGAATTTGATATAATTTTGTTTCAAAAAAAAAAAGAATTTGATATAATTTATATAAAAATCTTATATAAGAATCTTAAGATATTCTTAACATAAAATAACAAAATATTATAAGAAAGACAAAACCCAAAATATTTGCATTAACTCCTAGTTAGCAAAGTTGGGACGTAACAAGTACTCCCTCCGTCCCAATTTACATGTCCCTTTTCTAAAAAGCACACATATTAAGATAAAGTTAGTTGAATAAAATTTTCCAACTAATACCCTTATTTAATACATTGGAAAATGAGAATAGAGTTAAGTTTAAAAAAGTCAAAATTTTGATACAATAAATGTAGGGATAGTTTTGTAAAACTACACTTGAATTTGCATTGAAAGGAGAAAAGGGACATGTAATTTGGGACAAATTTGTTTTAGAAAAGTGACATGTATTTTGGGACGGAGGGAGTAACATGCAATCCACGTGAACCTAGAGGCAACAATATGCAATAATTTCGAAGTTCAGCCCTCAGCCATAAAAAGGATATCTCACCTAATCGCGAATTCAGTATCCCACTTGTGACCCGTTTGAATAAAAAATACTAATAATGTAAATAAATAGGAGTAGAAGGAGTATTTATATCTCTCCTCTAGGGTTCCGATCATATCAAATATTTATTATAATGTTAAAATAGTTTCATCAAAAAAAAAAAAAATAGTTATCCGACAAGATTTGCTAAGATATGCTGCAAAATTGAATTATTGAACCGAACCATACCTGTTCTGGATACGATTGCTTAAACGTGTCCATTAAAATAATGATAATAAAATGAAAGGGTAACTTGTTATCATAAAATAAATTTAATAAATTTAATTGGGGCCAGAAATATTTTTTATAAACAAAATTAAAATTTGCAAATTCCTGATGAATCACGTGTTGTGAACTTGTGATGTGTTAGTGTTACTACGTGGGCGTGGCCATGCATAGCTCCACAACTCTACTTGATATATAGCAAATTTTTTGAAACCAATCGAAAATATAAAAAATACTTGGAAATTTAAAAAATAATTTAAAGAAAATATCAAATTAACACATGTCTTGATATGATTGGTTATATGAATGAAAAATGAATACTTCAGCATTCACATTAACCCCCAAATTAAATTTTTCATTTTATCACGTCAATAATATCACATTTTATGTTAATTAAAATTTTCATTTTGTCACGTCAACAGTACGTACCACGTTTTATGCATATCACATAGATAGCGAGGAAATGCCTGGATATTAAAAACCTCAATTTAAATGTAATAAAATCAGCACCATACATCAAAATTTTATTGTTTATGATTAAGTATCTGATAATTATTAGCTGTTGAAAGAGTCTTACTAATTATTTCGATTTTAGGTGCTTATCATTATTAAGTCAACTTTGAGCTGGTATAGCTTTATAAAAATAGCAGAAGGAAGAAGCATATTTTCTCATCAACAAATTAAAATCTATTTCTCAAACACGCATTATACAAAGGAGAATTGAAAGAATGGCAAGTAAGTTGGTTAGCCAAACAAAAATCAAGTCTTCGGGAGACGTTTTTGTTAAGCCTGACGATGACAGTCTGGAAAGACATTGCATGCTGTTAAGCCGTATGGAGACATTTCACCAATACACCACCAGCACATGTGTGAAATGTCTCCATACGGCTTAACAGCATGCAATGTCTTTCCAGACTGTCATCGTCAGGCTTAACAGTTTTCCATGACTTATTAAGGCATCAACCGCATCAAATCTCCAACATTTCATCTCATGTTCAGAGTTGTGATTTGCATGACGGTGAATGGGGAACTGTAGGCAGTATCATTTCCTGGAACTATGTGCACGGTTAGCTCATAAATTTTCTTGGTTTCGTCCGTTCATAATATATACTTCCTCCGTTTTTAATAAATAACGATTACTTTTTGCATGCGTTTCAAAGTATTTTGATCGTGTAGTTAAAATTTGTACTTTACAATGTTCTTTAAATTTGTGGATTGTAACATTTATACATACTTCAGATGGAAAAGACATGTTCGGCAAAGAGATTATAGAAGCCATAGACGAGGAGAAGAAATCCATTACCTTCAAGGTCATCGAAGGAAATGTTCTTGAGATATTCAAAAACTTTAAACTCACTTGCCACGTGGATACAAAAGGGGAAGATCACTTGGTGACGTGGACTTTCGAGTATGAGAAGATGCATGACGACGTGGAGGATCCACACACCTTGATGGACGTGATCGTCGGTATCACCAAAGATATCGAGTCTCACCATCTCGATCCAAAAATAAGCATATAATTACATATATGTGTTACAATATACTATGCATCATACACTACCATACACTGTGCTGCCACTACAGAAGAACACTACTATCCAGCATAGTCTATAAATACATTGTTTCACATTCAGTTGTAACTATCTTTCAATATTCACAATGTAGTCTATTATTTTACCTTCTCTCTGTAACAAACTATATGTCCAGTTATGTAAATATACAGTTTATATCATCATCTTCTTCATTGTTACACTCCATGATTATGGAGCTTCATTATTGCATATTATAAATCTGACATGGTATCAGAGCCTCACCTCGATCTGTGAGCTCGATTTGTTGTCTTACGCTAGGTGTTTGTTGTCTTCACATCATTTCTGCCATTAAAGCTTCTTGCGAAAGCTTCGATTTCGATCTCGTTTCAGTCTCTTTGTTCATCTATGTTTTCAGAGCAGAGAATCGATCTCTGGATGTTGTTGTTGATCTTTTGATGCTGCGTTTCAATTCAAGTCTCAATCTACGATTCGCGGTTTGCGATCTCATCTTAATCTTCTTCGCGGTTTGCAACTTCCATTACTTCTTCTTAATAGTTTGCTTGTGTATCTTCGTGTTCTTGTTGTGTTTCATCACAAATTGTTGATAATTCTTGAGAATTGTCCTCTCTATTTCAATAGTTGCATCACATCATATCAATATCATATCAGTTGATATCATATCAGTTGATTTTTGCTTCTATTGTTATGTGATCTTCACAATTTTGTTATACACGTGTTGTGTTTGATGAATTGCCTCACTGAATTGTACTCAGTTTTTCATTCTATTCACTTTAAATTCAATTCCCTCTATTTGTCCTCATGATTTCTCTAAAGTGATTGGTTGTGCCTATGTGTTGTCTCTACTTGTTACTACTGCTGAACCAATTCAGTTCAGCAAATTAAAGAGTTTGTAATTCAAGTGCGAATTTAGATGTGTTCATTCATCCGCTACAACAAGATTGATACCTCCATTGCCTATGTTCCATAGTATCTTGGAAGCTGATCTGTTTTCATGCCGTATTGGCACTTGCCTCTTGTCGTAATGGTTTGCCGTATTGGCCCTTACTTTGCTGTTGTCATTCATGATGTGATCTTCATGATATGATATGAGCCTGCAACTAATATTGTTGCTCCTTGTGAGCTTGTTGATGCTTCTTGTGAGTTTTGTGTTCTGGTCATGTGCGGAATCTTCTAGTAAATGGAAGACATTGTCTACCTGCTCGCTACTGCTCTACTAAGTTTCTAGCCAGTGCTACTTGCTCCGTATTGTTCATGTCACCCATATATAGACTCCGATTACATTTTTTTACTCCTTGTTACCATTACTCCATTGTGCATTGATGAAGTTACCTAATGCTGTTGTTACCGAATCTCATTTCCTTACCCGATCTCATTACTTCCAGTCAAGAAATTGTTACCTGCTACTTACATACATGATATGATCACTAAGAATCATACATGATGTGTTGACTTTCAGTAAATGAAAGTCATTGTCTACCCTTGCTGGAGTTTCCAGCTGCTATGTTACCTTGCATTCTGATTGCTATGATGTTATTAGTTGCTACTTGCCGTATCAGCTTTGTTACCTGCTTACAACATTGTTGCCTTCATACATCTTCATGTATGAACACTACCTACCTGCTATCTCCTTGCCTTCTCCTGGATTCATTCTGGAGTTTCAAGACTTACCTTCTTTAGTTGAAGTTGATTCTGTTGTGCAGTATTCTACTACCCTGATATACCTCTGTCGTTTGGCACTTACTACTTATCCTAATTGCTACTTCATTGTTGCTCTCGCTCCTTGGTCAAACAACAGGTCTTGGTGCACCATTTATTGCGGTTTATGCTACAAGATGAAAGATGAAATGTTGCCTTGCCATTGTGGCTTGTGCATGATACTATCCACATGTTACCCCTGTCAAATTTACCAGTCCAGAGAAATGTTCTGTGCTGCCAAGAGATACACCACAAGGCTACTACAATGTTGTTTAACCGAAGTTCTACTACAAACTGGAGTCTACCACCAAAACCTACCAGATTTCATGCTACTTTCAAGCTTCAAGTTGAAGGTTTCCATTGCATTCCCACCTTCAACTTGAGGGGGGATGTTACAATATACTATGCATCATACACTACCATACACTGTGCTGCCACTACAGAAGAACACTACTATCCAGCATAGTCTATAAATACATTGTTTCACATTCAGTTGTAACTATCTTTCAATATTCACAATGTAGTCTATTATTTTACCTTCTCTCTGTAACAAACTATATGTCCAGTTATGTAAATATACAGTTTATATCATCATCTTCTTCATTGTTACACTCCATGATTATGGAGCTTCATTATTGCATATTATAAATCTGACAATATGTCACGCATCACTGTTTGTATATATTCTCCAATAAATAACTTATAAGTTAAAAACTGTACGCAACTTAATTATACGTAAATTATTGCACGAGTCCGACGGCTCTCGGTGTGAGCGTGCATGCTGCGTGTTTTGATATATGTACAAGGTTTGGTTTGTATGGTTGTGAACTAAGATCTCAATTTGTGAAATAAGATGTGCGAGCTTGGATGCATTTTAGTTTGTTTTGAGGTGTAAATTCTGTTCCCGAAGTACTGCTTGGTTTCTTAAATCTTTTGTAATTTGTTTGATCAGCATATCTGCAATGTTTAACCTACTATATTCAGGAAATTAAAACCTATGTTGCATCTTCAACTTATAGAATTCCACACGATTATTCTTGTTGTGTCCATTAATTTAGAGGTAATCATACATGTTGGTGACTAAAACGGGTTCCACTACATGAAAAATGACCAAACTAATAAACATGATCATATGTTCGAAATTTCGAGGACGTCTCAACTCCTACATTTTGAGTTCTGACGAGTTCACAAAGTTAAGTACTCTCGACTACACAAAATTCTTTACAAATTTCAAAATCATTGCTTGCTAAAGCATAGTATTAATTAGCCTAATTAATTCATTATTCAGATTCAAAATCTATCATCTTCTTATATTAATTACTATTAAAACAAGTAGTAATTAGTCCACGTGATATGACATGCTTATATTTAATTCTTACATAATTGATGACACCCATCCTTTTTTATGAAGTCAACTAAAATCAACAACTCCCTCTAATCAACAATATATATTATATGATTATTTTATGATTAGTCACTTACATTTGAATTTGTAAAACAGATTAAATAATAGAAAATAACTTAAAATATTAACTATATACCTAATTCGAATTTTACCTAATATTTTATTATCTGATTCTATTACATTTTTCATATCCGATAAATATAACAAGGAAAGTGCAAAATGGGTGGTAAGTTTGTAATTAAGCCAAACAAAAATAAAGTCTTCAGGAGATTTTTTTTTTTTGCCACCAAAGAAAAAAAAAACGATTGCATTAGCTCCTCAAATCATTCGAAATTACATGCTGAAAATTGGAGTGGACATCCTCCACTCTCCAAATACGATCAGATATTGAACAGCTATATCTCGCTAGATAGTGAGATACTCAATTTGCTGAACGTTTTACAAACCTAATAAGCACATTCTTGGCTTTCAAATTTACTAATAATGACTTGCATTCTTCAATCACTCTGCCTAGGTACGACAGGCTTCTGATTGAGGATCTGATGGCTTGTACAACCTGCAGGCAGTCTGTTTCAACCTCCGCATTGGAGTACTGCATATCCTTGACCCAGCTTAAAGCTTCTCTGACTCCAATTGCTTCAGCTAGTTCAGGTGAGGGATTGTCTGGCAAGCATTTCGACCTTGCCTCGATTAGTTGTTCGAACTGGTTTCTGGCTACGAATGCATGGCTGTAGCAGTTAGAGTGCTCGAAAATAGCAGCATCAGAATTAACCTTAACTCTATCATTATGTGGTGGGTGCCAGTGTTCGTGACCATCATCCTGAGACATATAACCCAGAAAATTGTCGAAATATTTATCTTGAACACATCTCCATTGGTTAAGGGCCGATTTTGCTGATTCTACTACTTCTATTACCCCTATACTACGTTGATTCCACACTATGTCGTTGCGGTTCTTCCAGAGCATCCAACAAATCATGATAACACGATGAACCTCTTCTGTACTATACTGCTGAAAAACCACATTTAGCCATTCTTTAAACGTTTGGAATGTACCATTTATGCATGGTAATCCAGACTTTCTCCAGCATCCAACAGTGAATGAGCAGGTTACCATAGTATGCAGTATCGATTCTTCATGCGTTTGGCAAACTGGACACCAATTATTAACATCAGCTCTTTTGTTCCTGATGTTATCTTTCGTTGGTAAGTTCCCAACTATAGCTCTCCAGGCGAAGTGTTTCACTTTACTTGGAATTTTTAGGTTCCAAAGTTGTCTCCAGAAGCCCGAATTGTCTTCACCTTGCCTATGATTCTTCCCATCTTGAATACAACTGTAGGCACTTTTGACCGAGTAATTACCCAACTTTTCAAATTTCCAATACCATGTATCTCGTTCTGACTTGTCAACCGAGATTGAGAAAATCAGATTAGCATCCCTTTCTTCAAAAATGTCCAGTACGAGGTCATGATCCCATTGGTTTTCTGACACACCCATCAGAGAAGAAACTTTTGCATTTTGCAGTGCCTCATTTGAAGTGTGCACAAACGGATTATTAACGTCTGGGAGCCAAGGAGTATTGAGAACAGGAATAGTGTCACCATTTCCAATTCGACAAACAGTTCCTTGCTTAATTAAAGATTGAGCTTCCATAATGCTTCTCCAAGCGTAACATTGATTACTCCCAACTTTAGCATCTAGAAAAGACCCTTCTGCAAAGTATCTGGCTTTATAAATCCTACTAACAAGCAAATCAGGGTAGGTAAGCATCCTCCACCCTTGCTTTCCAAGTAGAGCCACATTGAAATCTCGAATGTTCCTGAAACCAAGCCCACCTGCAGTTTTCTTCTTGCTCATATTATGCCAGCTACTCCAATGTATAGATCTGTCCTTGTTCTGATTTGATTTCCACCAAAATCGACACATTATACGCTCTATGTCTTGGCATATTTCGACAGGTAGAAGGAAGACACTCATGGCATAATTAGGGAGAGTTTGAGCCACTGTTTTAAGCAAGATTTCTTTTCCACCCTTCGAAAGAACCTTCTTGTTCCACCCTTGAATTTTCTCCTACATTTTATTTTTAAAAAACCAAAAACAGCTGACTTCTTCCTGTGCATCATACTTAGGAGCTCAAGGTACATGTTTTGTTCTCCTGCTTCTTGAAACTGTAACTGTTGAAGTAAGCTTTGCTTTATCTCCACATTGGTGTTTCTACTAAAAGTCACTGAGGATTTGTCGATGTTTATCTTCTGACCCGGGGCTTTTTCGAATAATTTCAACAACTGAAGCACTTGGTCCGCATTCTGTGATGTAGCTTTGCAGAAAATGAAGCTGTCATCTGCAAAGAACATGTGAGAGATATTGGGAGCACTTCGAGCCACTCTTATCCCCTGGATTAGCTGTCTCCTTTCGTAATCATGCAACAAAGCAGTAAAACCTTCATTGCATTTCAAGAACAAATATGAGGATAAAGGGTCGCCTTGCCTTATACCTCTTTGAGGAATTATGGAACCGAATGTGCGCCCTGCATGAGTAATCTGATAGTTAGCTGTCACAACACAAGACATGATTAAAGCAATGATTTTCTGATCGAAACCTAATTTTTTGAGAACTGCTTCCAGAAAATCCCATTCCACTCGATCATATGCTTTACTCATGTCCAACTTCAAAGCCATAAAACCACGTTTGCCTTTGGTTTTTCTTTTCATAAAGTGCATAACCTCGTGAGCTATTAATATGCTGTCTGTGATTAGACGTCCTGGAATGAATGCGCTCTGTGAACCAGAAATAACAGAGTCTAAAATTTGTTTCATCCTATTAGCCAAGACTTTCGAAATGATTTTGTAGACAACATTACATAGAGATATAGGTCTTAAGTCGGTCATGGTTTGAGGAGCCTTCTTTTTCGGAATAAACACAATGTTAGTCTTTGTCAACTACTTAGACAAAAAACCATCCTCAAAGAATTGTTTAACCACCTGGATAATATCATTACCAACTATATTCCAGAATTTTTGGTAAAATCCCGGACTCATACCATCCGGACCTGAAGATTTATCGGATGCATATGAAAAAGGGCCTTTTTTACTTCATCGTCTTCTATTGGAGCTAGTAGCTTCTCATTTTGATCCTGAGTCACTCTTCTTGTAATGCAATTCGTTACTTCACTCCATTCCGATTCAGAAGCTCTATATAAATAACTCTGAGAAATAACTCACCATTGTTTCCTCTAACCCTTGACCCCACGTAACTTCATTTCCTGTGTCATTCTTCAAATAGGAGATGTTATTTGCTCTTCTTATGCTTTTAGTGGCCTTATGAAAAAATTTGCTATTTTGATCTCACTCGCGAAGCCATAGCTGCTTTGATCTTTGCCGCCAAAATACTTCTTGTTATGCATACACCTCTGCTAGCTTATTTTTTCCTGTCGAACCAACTCAACAGAAGCAGCATCTCTTCGGCCTTTTAAAGTTTTCAGCAAATGCTTACTCTGGTTGATTCTTTTTTTAAAACTACTAGTAATCTCCTCACCCCATATCGATAAAACTTCTGAGCAACGAGTAATTTTATCAAACAAGGAAGCATTTAAATTATCGTTCCACGCCTCTTCGACTAATTGCTTGCACATAGGCTCCCTTAACCAGGCATTTTCAAACTTGAAGCTCTTCACAGTTTTATTATAACTACACTGACATGGTTCTAATAAGATCGGACAATGATCAGAGGTTGTTACCTCTAAATTTGTTAACTTAGCTTCTTTGAAAAGATTCAGAAATTCATCAGTTACCAAAGCTCTGTCTAATCTGACCTCAATCCATCTGTCTGTGCCATAACCTTTCTCCCATGTGAATTGGTATCCTGCTAAGTTCATGTCTAATAAAGCACAATCATCAAGCACATCTTTAAATCCTTGGATCAACCAGTTTGGGTAGGGTCTACCCCCCCCCCTCTTGTCTTCCTGCGAAAGGACGTTGTTCATGTCTCCTATTAAAGCCCAAGGCATTCTGTTTCCATTAGCCAGCATACGAATTAGATTCCACGTCTCTCTCCGTTTTGATCTGTTAGGTTCTCCATACACTACACCATAGATCACATATTGCAACACCACAAATACATTGCGCGCCTTAAGGCCAATATTCGTTGCAGTAGACTCTATTGCAATGAATGTGAAAAAATTCAGCGTTGCATCTGACCCCGTTGCAATAGATCGATTTAGCAACGATTTGAGTACCATATAGCAACATTTAAAAATCATTGCAATAAAGGCATGTAGCAACATTTTATAGTCTTTAGCAACGTTTAAAAATCATTGCAATAGCAAATAGTTGGCAAACAAATCACTTTAAGGCAACAAATATTAGTCCAATTGCAATGAATTTGTTAGACTAATTGCAACAATTTATACCCTTATTGCAATAATTTTGTAGTTGATGTAATGTTTATTTGCAACATATTTGGACCAAATTGCAACAATTATTTTTTTTTAAAAAAGTGAATGGTTCCCTTTGAAAATACAACTAGCCAGGCATTAAAAGCCAAAAATCCAAGCAAAATCAAACTTCAATATCATTACCAATTCACCAACAGTTATCATTACAATTATAACATCGTCATAATTACCATCCGAAAGATAAGTCAAGATAAAACGACAAAGTCTTGTCAATCACATACACTTAATTATCAAACCGACTAATTAAGTTGCATACACTTGGCTTCACTACTAATTAGAGAAAAAGGATAAAGCAGAAGGTTATCATGTGGCAGCTTCTTCTCCATCTGCATCGACCTCTTCTCCATTCTCATCATCTTCATCGCCCTCATTATTTTATCAACCTCGTCAACGGAACACAAGGATTTGACGAAGTTCTAGTGTAGTTGTTTGTAAAAGCTTCAATACGTACGTAAATATTCCAACAGACAGAGCCTAACAGAAGATGAATTTGTAAAGGATTAGAAAGATCTAAGCAAGAAGAGGAAGATACAAGTTAAAGCTAAAGAGTACAGACTATACCAGATCTACGGCCCAAGACCCCATATCGAGAAATCTGCCATGAAGCACCTGAGCACAAAAATGATGGCATCGACTAAGTAAAACCTAGAAAACAGAATGTTTGTTAACTATCCCGTGCTTGGACGAAACACACAACCATACATAAGTTTCCTCCTATGGTTCATCTACGTGACACTAATCAATCTTGGAGCAGTAACACTAATCAATCTACCATCTTGTCTGAGAAAAATATAGATCAACTACCTGACACAAAGAGATCATCTTGCTCTTGTTTTATAGCACAATATCTGATAGTGACTACTTCTGAACCTTCTGCATACTTTTTTACAATAATAGAAAAGAGTTTTCCATTCAAATATAGAGATGACTGTCTCATTAATGATTGGAATTTCAAAGAATCATTTTCCAAAACCTTTATCATGCTGCACATAAACTTCCTCAATTAATCCAGCACCGAGATCATGGAAGAAGCATGCAAGTCTATCTGTGTTGCCTGAAATCACAGTTAATTACCGGAGTAACGAGCTGTATGTCTCACTAATGTGCAGCAACATAAATAGAACCTTTTAAAAAAAATTATGAAGTATATCATATATGGAATTTTCTGAGCAAGTATAAGCAAAGTTTTCTCAGCATATACAATCAAGGTTAGCATCTGTAGTAGGCTTTTTTACCAAGTACAATTAATCCAATAAGACGTAACAAAGCGACAACAATATGTTTATATCAGGGCACACTTAGGTGAAGAACCCCTACACAGACCACCCTGCTCAAACCCTTCATTCTCCAAACATTTTTATATGGACTTAATCAAATTTTTATATCAAGGATAACAGACTATGATTTTCTTACTTCTGGAGGAAGGTTGCCAACATAGACAGTCGTGTACTGCTGATTGTTCTCAGGCGCTTCATTATTTCCAACTCTATACCATCCTCTGTGCATGATAGGTCAACAAGAAATATCATTGTAAAAGGATAATTACTTTTTGTCCTACTTTCTCTAAAGGTTTTTACAAACTCATTTACGCACATGAGATTATGCATCAGCAAGCTATCTTCTAAGAAATCATAATGTTGCGACTTTTTGAAGAAAAGTAATTACTTAGAGAACCCACTGATAAGGTGTCCTTTACCAGATGAGAATATATGTTACAAATATATTATATTAAAAGATGGCTTTGTTTCTTCTCTCTTCAGTATGCATGCAATAATACAAGCATCCAAGTTGTAGCTAAGAAACATAGTAAGAAGTGAAAACAAGTAGAAATAACAAAGATAAATGACACTATGTAAAACATTTGAAGTCCTAAACATACCTCTAAGAGCATGGCATAATTGATTATGATTTGGGGTGTGGCGATCCTTAGGTCCAGTATCCTCTCATACACTGCACGAGTTAACTCCAAGGTGCCTAAGCTCTCCTCCAAGCCAACGTAGAATGTCCAAAGCCTGAGGTCCAGTATCCTCTCATAATTGTACAGAGTACAGACCCATGTGAGTGGGAGGAAAGATAGACTCCAGCCGAGTAGTCTGACTGGTCATATGTAACTATAATGTAACTGCTTAGATTATTAACAAAGTAAAAAAGTAAAGTTGTGCAGCCTTGCTAATTAGCTTATGTGTGTAACTTATTCCATGTGTTAAGCTTTTGCTCATGATAAGGCTGATTAGCTTCCGCGTAACTTATTTCCTAGGTGTTAAGCTGTTTCTCATGATTGCTTTCCTGTTTTATTTACTCAAACTAAGCTTCCGTAAAAAATCATGTAGCCATGTCAATTACCATAATCGATGGCTTAATATTTTGTGTAATCCATGCTATAGAGTACTGCAACCACAGAGATGCAATATGCTGCTGTGGGTACTTCAAGAGTTAATTTTTTGTGTATATCACTAAAATCATTAGATATTAACATCCGTACGGTTGGATTGTCGAAAAAAGATTTTAAAAATATCGTTTTGTGCAATCGAGACGATACTAGTTTTCGAGAGTATTGTTTTTTGGAGATTTATATTATAAAATCACATTAAGTAAGCTTGTAATTTTTTCATTTTTTTTGTATATCACTAAAATCATTAGATATTAACATCCGTACGGTTGGATCGTCGAAAAAAGATTTAAAAATATCGTTTTGTGCAATCGAGACGATACTAATTTTCGAGAGTATTGTTTTTTGGAGATTTATATTATAAAATCACATTAAGTAAGCTTGTAATTTTTTCATTTTTTGTGTATATCACTAAAATCATTAGATATTAACATCCGTACGGTTGGATCGTCGAAAAAAGATTTTAAAAATATTGTTTTGTGCAATCGAGACGATACTAGTTATCGAGAGTATTGTTTTTTGGAGGTTTATATTATAAAATCACATCAAATAAGCTTGGAATTTTTAAATTTTTTGTGTATATCACTAAAATCATTAGATATTAACATTCGTACGATTGGATCGTCGAAAAAAGATTTTAAAAATATCGTTTTGTGCAATCGAGACGATACTAGTTTTCGAGAGTATTGTTTTTTGGAGATTTATATTATAAAATCACATCAAATAAGCTTTGAATTTTTTAATTTTTTGTGTACATCACTAAAATCATTAGATATTAACATCGTACGGTTGGATCGTCGAAAAAAGATTTTAAAAATATCATTTTATGCAATCGAGACGATACTAGTTATCGCGAGTATTGTTTTTTAGAGATTTACATTATAAAATCACATCAAATAAGTTTGGAATTTTTAAATTTTTTTTGTATATCACTAAAATCATTAGATATTAACATCCGCACGGTTGGATCGTCGAAAAAATATTTTAAAAATATCGTTTTGTTCAATCGGGACGGTACTAAAGCCTAAACCCTAAACCTTAAACTCTAAAATTAAATTAAAAATTAAAATTATTTGACTTTTTTTAAAAAAAAATTCTGGAAATTTCGAATTTAAAAAAAAAATAAATTTTTTTGAAATTTTTTTAAAAAAAACTGGGAAATTCGAATTTAAAAAAATTAATTTTTTTTTGACTTTTTTATAAAAAAATCTGGGAAATTCGAATTTTAAAAAAATTAAATTTTTTTGAATTTTTTTTAAAAAATCTGGGAAATTCGAATTTTAAAAAAAATTGACTATTAAAAAAAAATTAGGAAATTTCGAATTAAAAAATTTATTTTTTAAAAATTAAAAAAATAAAAAAAAATAAATTTTGAATTTAAAACGTATTTAAAATTAATTACTTTCGAATTTTTAAAAAATTAGTTATTTTAAAGGTATTTTTATAAATAAATATAAAAAATGTAAGAATTTTCATAGTATAAGGATTGTATTTTGAACATATAACACAACGCGCATGTAGCTCAATCGGTTGGGGGTGTGTTGTGGTGAGTTGGAGGTCGGGGGTTCAAGTCCTCCCACCTGCGTTTGTTAAATTTGAGGGTGCTGACTGTGCTTAGGTGGGTTGACTGGGTGTTGAGGTGGGCCCACTAGGCGGCTTAGTCAGCAGGAATTTTTGTTTTATTAATTTTTTTTTTTTGAATTTTTAAAAATAATTTTAAAAAATTTTAGTTTTGTGACGGATTTAGTGACGGAATAAATCCGTCACAAAATCCTTCTGTGACAAAAAAATATACAAATTTTGTGACGGAAAAATCCGTCACAAATTCCGTCACAAACGTGTACCGGTACAAAAAAAAATGACAAAATTTGTGACAGATTTTTCCGTCATTATTTTCGTCACTGATTTTGTGACGGATTTTTTCGTCACAAAATCCGTCACAAAATGTTTGTGACGGATTTTTCCGTCACAAAATCGATTTGTGACAATGATTTCAGTGACAGCAAAAATCCGTCACAAATCCGTCACAAAGGCGTTTGTGACGGAATTTCAGCCTGTTTGTGACGGAATTTTCCGTCACAAAAACCAGTTTTTCTTGTAGTGAAGATTGGTCAAATGCAAAATCAGCCTAGTTTCTGGTTGTGTTTTTCTTTTGATTACATTTCAGTATATGGGCCCAACGTTCTCTGTTTCTCAGTGGGTTTCCTTGTTTTGTTTTTATTTTAAATTCAGTCTCCTTTGATGTTTAGTGGCTAGGAAGTTTAAGTCAAGTCCCGTTGCTCTTGTGGTGTATTTCGTTTCTGGGATGTTTCTCCTAAGGCTCGACCTTTTTTTAATATAATTGTTCTGTTTATCAAAAAAAAAAAGTATATATAATTAAGCACCATATTTTGAAAAGCAAAATTTCAAATTTTGAAACTAATATTTGTCATTACTAGTTTTACTCATAAGTTATAATAATAGTAAAAACAGGATAATAAAAAGGTCGAACTTATGTAAAAAAAGTTTAAACTCCATACTAAAAAACATAATGTAGCATAATAATTTGGAGGAAGAAATATATGGAGAAGGTTGTGGGTTTCATTCCCCACAAATGGTATAATTTGAATCTATAAGGTATATTTATTACTCCATACCTAATGGGTAATGTCTAAATTTATAAAATTATCATTAATTCTTGTATATAAAATTATTATAATTTTCTAAGATCATCACCATGAAAAGTTTTTTCTATACATTTTTATAATCTAAATATCTTCTTAGAGATGCGTGTGATGAACATATATAAAAACAGAGTGATAAAACAAATTAATTTTGTTATCTTTCTTTTTATTTTGGACAAGTTTGTTGGTATGAAATATATATATATTCTGCATGTAATGTAGCTAGTATTTACATGCAGATACCTTTAAAATATTTAATTAGTTTTAATAACAATATAGTTATTATTCAATTTAATTCATAATATAATTAACAAAATTTTGTTTGTCATCGAATTTAATACATGTTTTACTCGATTTGGACCAAATCAAAACAGCAACATCTTCGACAGACTAGCTAGCACCGTGTTGCATTCCCAAATTATAATATGCAATTATAATATGCAAATACAAATAATTTGTTAAATAATTTTAGTTGGTGGCAGTTGGAACAGTAAATCAATCAAATCTCCTCATAATAAAAAAAAACAAAGAATAAGAAGAATATTAACATCCCTCGTTATGAGGTTCCAGTATATATATATGTTGTAGTAGTACCATTCAAGAAATATAGGGTTCCTCAACAGTTAATCACTAGTCGGTAATATACATCAATTCAAATATGGCACCTTTAACAGGTCAGCTGGTCAGCAAAACGAAAATAGTGTCGGACGGAGATGTGTTTCATGAATTATGGTCAAGTAATCCACATCATGTACCCAACATTTCGCCAGCTAAAGTACAGGGCTGTGATTTGCATGAAGGTGATTTTGGAAAAGCAGGATCTATCATCTGCTGGCGCTATGTGCATGGTAAATCATTTCACCTAATCCTCCTTTAATTTTCAAATTTAATTAATTTACTATCCCAAATTCTATGGAATGTCATTTTATTGGAATACCTGAAGTGTCACGTATGTTTCCCAAGCAAAACATATTTGCCCAAAATATGTTTTGTAATAGTATTTCACAAGCTCCTTATATAATAATTCTGTCGTAAATGGCCTGATTTATTGTAGTGATCGGTTTTCCATAAACCTCAATATGTAATTTTCACTAGTTCTCATGTGATTCATATATATATGTATGTGTAGAAGGGAAGAACAAGATTGCTAAGCAGGTTATAGAAACCATAGATGAGGACAACAAGTCCATCACCTTCAAGATGCTTGAAGGAGATCTAATGGAGCTTTACAAGAGCTTCTTAATAAGTATTCATGTGGACACAAAGGGTGAAGATAACTTGGTTACATGGACTTTGGACTACGAAAAGCTTCATGAAGATGTGGAGGATCCAAATTCCTTGATGGAGTTCTTCATTCACCTCACCAAAGATATCGAATCTCACCATCTTAGCTAAGTAGTAATATGGGGAGGCCGGTTCTTACATATGCTTGCTGTTCTACTTTCTTTATGCATGCTTTATGAAGAAATAATAACTGTAGTTACTATAATGTTTAATTAGTAAAAAAAAAAATAACTGTAGTTACTACTACTAGCTATAGTGACTACAGCTTGTACTAAAACTGCTTTGACTTTGTTTGGCAGTCCTGCAGGCCACGGATCGATGGCTGATTATGTGTTACGGAGTATTATTTTTATGTTTGTGTCGGTTGTTGAACGATTTTCTTTTTTTTTTTTTTTATATGTATGTAACAGTGAGCGCACGTTCATATAAATAATTACGGGGATGTTTGGGAAATTTATTTTTCAAGAATAAGTTAATTTATTTTAAAAAAAGATTAAAAATGGTTTTAAAAAAAAAGATTGAATTTGACCTTCTGCACACGTTGTACAAAAAGGATAGCTTTATATTTTTCTTAGATTAAAAGTGAAAATTAATTATTTTTTTGTACAACTTAAAATTATGCATGTAAATATAAATTGACAATTAATTAATTAAAAGTTTTAGTCGTAGGCAAATTTGCGCGGATATATTAATTTATGCCTACTCATTTCTCCGATAAACCATTTAGCTGAGTTGAGATGCCGGATTTTGAGAGAATGAAAACTACAATCATGCAAACAGAAGATTTTTCACACCCATATACGATATAGATTACATGTATCAAGAGTTCAGAAAGACCTTTTACATGTCCACAGGGCACAGAGTGATATCTTTTACCTAGACTGATTACACACAAGATACATATATCAAAACAAACTTAAAACCATTTGTAGTTACGAAGTAAAGAAATGACAAATTATTTGGCAATATGCATTCGTCTGCACACGCACAAATCCTTTATTTGGCAAACTCATATCTTTATTCGGTATATATCAAGTCATTGATATATAAAACACGCACACACTCAACAACTGCATGGACGCACGTAGTGGCACGTTCTTTGTCTACTGGTGGAGATGGTGATGAGACTCGATATCTTTAGTGACACTAACGATGAAGTCCATTAAAGTATGTGGATCCTCCGCCTTCTCATGTAGCTTCTCGTATTCGAAGGTCCACGTCACCAAGCTGTCTTCGCCTTCTTTGTCCACGTGGCAAGTGGCTTTGAAGCTTTTGTAGGTCTCCAGAAGATCTCCTTCAATCACCTTAAACGTGATGGACTTCTTCTCCTCATCTATGCTTTCTATTACCTCCTTAGCAACCTTATCTTTTCCATCTGCACGTTATAGTATAGTATGTACAAAGAAAAATAAGAAAGATAAAAATAATGATAATATTGTTTTATATATACTACTAAGTGTTGGTGACGAAATCAGGAGGGGCTAATCTAACCGGACTTTTAAAAATTACTAATAAAGATCTTGTTTTCTAATTAAACAAAACTTTTAGTATAATTATAGTTTATAGTCATATATCAATAGGAATTATTTAAATAATTTTAAAGTCAGACCGTTTAATAATCCTTATTCCCCTGCTACTAAAATCACACATCTTTCATTTTTTGTAAAAGAGTTCGAATTCTGACATGAGTAGTTATCGAACATCTCAAAAAAAAAATTGAAATTTGAGCTTTACCGTGCACATAGTTCCAGCAAATGATACTGCCTTCGGATCCCCATTCTCCCTCGTGCAAATCACACTTCTGAATTTTTTGAGGTGAAATGTTGGATATATGATGTGGTTTGTGCCTAAAAAGATCATGAAAAACATCTCCAGCTGAAGTCTTGAGTTTTGTTTGTGAAACCAACTTACCTGTCATTTTATCACTTATCTGTATTACGATCTATGTGGTACTTGAACAACTAGTTGTATGTTGATGGAAGATATGTTTCTCCCCATTACCCCTTTATATGGAGCTGCAGCAAGCTCATAGTTCATTACAATATGGAGTAGTTAGCATCAAATCAATATTTTTTAGTTAATTTAACATCAAATAATTGAGAGCCATGAGATAAGGTTAGAGCTGGTTTCCATTCTTGCTCATTCATAAATCCAATTGTGTATATTTAGGGTATCACTTGGATTGAATGGAATGAGGGGAGAATGGAATGAAATTTATACTATTATTTTGGGGAGATTCGGGAAAGTGTTTATAAATTTCAGTCCTTACTTCATTCCTCTCCAAATAATTTGAACTAGAATTCTAACCCACATGTTTTGGAAGGAATGCTCCATTCCCAATCTTCATCATTTTCGTTGCAATCTTCATCATAAAAAACTTCTTCTCCCTCATATTTTTGTTCATTATTTCCCCCAACATCCCCCTTTCTTCATAAATTTTGTTTACAATTTTCATTCCATTCTTACCCCCATTCCCTTCTTAATTTCCAAGTGAACACACCCTTAGTTTGCATCCCCAAGCTTTTGATCAAATGCAATTGTGTATATTTAGTTTCATAAATTGCATTTGCATCCCTTAATTTTTGTAAATAAATCAAAACACAACCCCTTACATGTTCATGTCAAAATATAAGATTAAATTAATTAGATTTAAGGATGAAAATGCTATAAATTATTTTATAGATTATATACTTATCTTATAGTACACCCCTCACTAAATTTACAAAATCAAACTTCAATTTTTAATTTTGTAAAAATATACTTTTATTAGTTAATGATCAATAAATAATATTAAATTACAATATCTAAATTTTATGATACTAAATTAGTAACGTGTGTAAATAAAGATTTATATATATATAGTCTTTGTAATAGTTTTATACCACATTTTTCCATTTATCTATTAAATTTAACATTTTATTTTAACAAAAATCTTATGAAAGGTTGTAATTTGACTTGTTATATTAAGTTAATGGATGCAAAGTGAAATTTATTGAACTATATATATAAAATTGTATTTACAGTAAAGATGGGATGCAAACTGCAATTATTACTCTAAATTTATTGAAAATAGATAATATTCATTATAAGTCAGGATTAGGAGCGTGTTTGGCTTAACTTAAAAAATGTTACTTATCACTTAAAGTGCTACTTACTCACTTTAAGTGAAAAGTGATAATTTTTACTTAAAGTTAGGTGTATCTGTTTGGCTAATTCCACTTAAAGTAAATTTATTTTTAAAAAATTAATTTAAAAAAAAGAAATTTATATTTTTTTGAAAGTATAAAATACAAATATATGAAAAGAATACAATACAAGTTAAATGGTGACTCAAATACATAAAAATTGATATACGAAAAAAAATAAGTGGAAAAAAAGTACCTCCAAGCTACTTTTTTTTTTTAGCCTACTTTCCACTTTAAGTGGCTCCACTTTAAGGGGAGACAAACACCTCCATGCAAACTTTAAGTGGAAAAAAAAAAAGAAAAAGGGGGGCCAAACGGGCTCTAGGACCTTTTCACCTAATCTCGTATTACTTAGTCCTTAAGCACCACAATTACCGCAATATAGAAATCATCGGCACAAAGCTAATTATAAATGTAAGACATCAAAACTAAAAGGACATATTCATTTTGTAAGGGTGAGCATAAAAATTCAAAAACCCTATTATTCAATATTTTGCGTTTGATATTTAATTTAAAAAATTTGAAAATTAGCATTTTCGATTCGATTATTAAATCGAATTTGAATCCCGATCATAACTTTTTTAAAACTATCACGATGCAATTCGGTTTTTAATATTTATTAAAAAATAATTTATTAATTTAATAAATAATGAATGTAATAAAAATAGATAATTGGGCTTTTTTGAAAAATAAACTGATAAAAGTAAATTTTTGCACATTTACTTTTGTTAAGAATAATTATTTGCAAAATACTATCTTACTTGCAAAAAAACTTTCTTATTTGCAAAAATACTATCTTTTGTATTTGCATATGTGGTTGTATATGCAACTTTTTTAACTCATTTTTTTTAAAGGTGAGGTGATTTTGGTGGATTTGGGTTACAAGGCCTCGTAGGGGTCATATTCAACTCAATGCAACTACATGCAACTCAAAAATGAAAGTTGCAAGTTCCATTTTTCAGTTGTCATTTTCGACCTCTTTTTTGAAATATATATATATATTTCAAAAAAAAGATAAAAAATGACAAATGAAAAATGGAACTTTCTTATGCAACCACATGCAACTGAATGCAACTTTCGTTTTGCAGTTGCATTGAGTTGAATATGGCCTCTCACGGGACCATGCAACCTAAATCCACCAAAATCACCCCACCTTAAAAAAAAGTTGCATGTGGTTGCATTGAGTTGAATATTACTCCTGGCGGGGCGTTGTAATCCAAATCCACCAAAATTACCCCACCTTAAAAAAAGTCCATGAACAGTAACCTCCCACGTGGCGGTAGGTTACTGTTGATCCGAATTATTTTTTTTTTAAAAAGGTATTTTTTTATAAAAAAAATTTAAAATTGGGTTGAAAGAGGAAATATAGTATTTTTGCAATTAAAATAGTAAATATGCAAAAAATTAATGGAGATGGTATTTTTGCAAAGAAAAACTTTAAAACTAGTATTTTTGTAAATTCTCAGTAAACAATCAACATATTAAATTACGTAATCAATTATCATTAATAAATTATTAAATTTGTTTTTTGAGTTCGTAAGTATGTTAGATGTAAAAACGTAAAATGAAATATTAAGTACGAATTTATAAATTCTTTGAAAGAAAGTTTGAATTTATAATAAATCTCATATATTTGTATGTGAAAAACTCGTAAATATAAATTAGTTTCTTTGAATAACCTCAAGAAATTTTTTCCCTAAATAATCATTTTATTAATTAAAAAGTTAGAATATTAGAAAAACAAATTAAGAACAAAGTGAACGAAATAGTATTCTCTTTTTAAAAAAATTCACTTAAATTATAAATTCGATAAAAAAAAATATATATGTACTATTTGTTCAAAATTTAGTTGATTTGATTACAAATGAGTCAAATAAGATAAAAAATTTGCGATGAAATGAATATAATATAAGAAGAAAATGTTAACACTGTGCTCCCGAGTTTTTTAGGGAAAGAATAGAAAAGATGAGATGAGAAGGGAAGAGAAGAGAAAGGAAATAATTAAAGAAAATAAATCTCTTGTGTGCTCCAGAGTTGAAGAGAAGCAAGATGTATAATAATCTTTCCTATGCTCCTGACTTAAAAAGGAAGGAAAGAACATTTTGTAATTTTACTACTTTAGCCTTTTGTCCCATGAAAGTGGTTCAATAACAGAATGTGAAATCAGTTGGTATTTTTTATATTTAAAGATTATTTGATGTTTATACTTCAGCCAAACATAACCACGGAGCAGTTTTTGCTACTGTTAATATTGCAGCATTTAACTTCTCAGAAACAACTGTACAGCTAGTTCTTCAAGATAAATGCATTACAACTGCTGTCTGTTACTGTGAGAAACATAGAGCAATTTAATTATCCTAAAACTAATCTAAAAGTTTCAAGATCCGAACTGAAAAATAACAGTTACAAATTAACGATTTGCCAATTCCCATGTTTACAGCAAATAATTAATTATAAGTGTGAATGAAATGATATCATGTTTCCTTCTTCCTTGCATGATCAAATTCTTGTTCAATATCTGTCAATTATTATTTTGGTCTCGCTGATTTTGCTTATGTTCATGGTGATGCTCTTGCAGAAATAGTAGAACTTCTCACAGCATGATATCGAATAAACTCATTCCAGCTTAAATATCTATGTTTACAGATGTAGAACTCTCAGGACTCATATCGAGATCAGTGGTCACTGAGTTTTTAACTCTGCACCTATGTTCTTTGCTGAAAATGAGATTTTCGGGGACTACACTACTCATTTCTATCGAGGGAGCTTTCACAACAGTTTGACAGGAAGCACTCCTATAATCAACAGTTTGTCCTAAACACACCTACTGCAATAGCAACCATGTTCAGTAGTATGATTGTCACTGGTGGAATCATCAAGACTGTAAATCTAAACTCATACAGCTCTGCAAACTCGTCTTCACCATCATCTGCAGCTGCAGGTTTCGATGTCAATGTGAAGAAGATATCAACACCAGCTATGACTTTTAGTAGACCATGAATCACAGCTGCTGGATGAGCACTAGTTCCACCAATTAACCAGAACTGCTCATTTCGCCACCAGTCATGGAGAGTGATTCCCGACCACCTGATTTCAAGAATTGTTAGCATGCACAAAGTTAGCGTAATCGCCAGTAGAAGTGTTAGGACTTAGGAATGTCACATTAAGAGACTGGACTATGAACTTTCCAGTGAAAAGTGAAATCGCAGACCACTACCATTTAGTTCCCAGACCAAATTGGTTTCTTCAAACCAAATTAACATAAGTCTAAAGATTAATAAAGTAAGCAGATAAATGACAGAATAATAAGTAATATATGAGTCACAATTACCTTGAAATAAGGAAAAAACCTCTTTTTCTTATGAATTTCTTTTGGTATTGTTTGTCCATTGGGTTGTTGAAGAAAACGATCCTCTACAGCTAATATAGCTTTCAGAACTTTGTGAAATGTTCTGCTTGTGGTTGAGGAAGATCGACGATATACCCAAGAAATAAAACGATTTCTCTCATCACCTCCTATTATATGTAAGAATCTAGCAACTTGCTCTTCGACCGACATCCGTTGGGTTGGTCGTAGACCTCCATCACTTATTAATATGTTACATAATTTCAAAAAAGCTTCTTTATTCATTCGAATTGTATCACGACATTTAGCACGATTGGAAAGGTCATCCATCACTTCTTCCCGCACTCTTTGTCTGTGTAGTCTAAGCTCTCTACTGGGCAGATTTACACATTTTATATGCTGATTTTTACGATGCATGATAAATATCACAACGAAGCAAATCAATTGAGTAGCAGCTAATTGTTGCATTTGTACCCAATGGCGGAGTTGACTTACCCTCTCAATTATAGAATTGTCCATCCTTACAAATAATAAACAATTATGTCATATTAATAACATACAAATTGATAGCTGATTATCACATGTTAAGAACAAAATTGACTAAAATAAACAAAAATTTTATTGAATCACACATATATCATGTACAATGTTTCACTACAGATAATTCACATATCCTTATTGTATGTATGTATATACTATAATAACAGCAAAATAAGAATTTCTTAAAGCTAGATTCATGTTCTATACACACACAAGTAGGCACGAGAATATGTTTTCTCAAGTTTTGTACAAGAAAAATACCTGTTGATTTTTCCAGCAAGCAGAAGAAGTCGCAGCAGAGAGCCAGAGAGTTGTGAGAGAGTTGAGAAACCCACGACCCTTTTATTAATCGATAGATAGATATGGGTATTTTTGGGTAATTGAAAAAAGTGATATACGATAAGTTCCCTTCCATCCCAATCTTTCCAATTTTGGAGAGAAAGTTTTGGGGTCAAAATCTATCCAATCTTCTTTTCTCTTCTGTCTGCTTCTCTACTTTATAAAACTCTGGAGCACGCCCTGAAAAGAAAATTTCAAAAATTTCCACCCAAATCTCTTCTCTTCTCTCCCAATTTCAACTCGGGAGCACAGTGTAAATGTTCCACATTAATTTTGAAAAATGATCTCAAATATAAATAATTAACTAAAATGTTATAAAATAAGGGTTAAATATCTTGTTGGTCATTGAAGTCAGCTTAATGTATCAAGTTGGTCACTGAACTCAAAATGGTATCAATCAGGTCACTGAAGTCAGCCAGGATTATCAAGTTAATCATTTTTTTGACGGAAATTATTGTCCGCAAAATTTTGTCCGAAAAATATTCACCAAATTTTGTGAAATTAAAGTGTGTTAATCTAGATGCTATGGGTCTCATAAAACTTGTTTAGATTTTCATTATGAGCTCTAGATTTATATGAATCGAAAAAGAAAATTCAAGAACTAGAATTGTTCTTCTTCAAAAACTGAAATAAAACTTATCAATATTGTATCTATTTTGAAGAGAATAATCTGGGTAACACAAATATGGTCTCGGATTTTTTAAATATTAAGTGAATCTGCAGTTATAAGCGTTTATGTCAATCTGCAGTCTGTTTCCGTCAAAAAAACGAAGACTTAGGCTGACTTGATACATTAGGCTGACTTCAGTGACCTGATTGATACCGTTTTGAGTTCAGTGACCAACTTGATACATTAGGCTGACTTCAGTGTCCAACAAGATATTTAATCCTATAAAATAATGATTATGTAAAATTTATTAAATCTACAAAGATTGTATTCCAATAGAATCGGTTATACTAATTGACTATATCTTAAAAATAATATATTATTATTATTATTTTAAATTATTATTAGTAGAAAATATTGTTTCAACATAGATATAGATAGCTTTTCAGGTTTGATAAAATTAGTCAAGATGTTAAATTGGCTAAAATTTTAGAGAACTGAAATGTAAATTATTTTTACATAATTTCTATAATTCTTATTTATGATAAGTTTTAAGAATTTGATATAATTTATATAAGAATCTTATATAAGAATCTTAAGATATTCTTAACATAAAATAACAAAATATTATAAGAAAGACAAAACCCAAAATATTTGCATTAACTCCTAGTTAGCAAAGTTGGGACGTAACAAGTAACATGCAATCCACGTGAACCTAGAGGCAACAAATATGCAATAATTTCGAAGTTCAGCCCTCAGCCATAAAAAGGATATCTCACCTAATCGCGAATTCAGTATCCCACTTGTGACCCGTTTGAATAAAAAATACTAATAATGTAAATAAATAGGAGTAGAAGGAGTATTTATATCTCTCCTCTAGGGTTCCGATCATATCAAATATTTATTATAATGTTAAAATAGTTTCATCAAAAAAAAAAAAAGTTATCCGACAAGATTTGCTAAGATATGCTGCAAAATTGAATTATTGAACCGAACCATACCTGTTCTGGATACGATTGCTTAAACGTGTCCATTAAAATAATGATAATAAAATGAAAGGGTAACTTGTTATCATAAAATAAATTTAATAAATTTAATTGGGGCCAGAAATATTTTTTATAAACAAAATTAAAATTTGCAAATTCCTGATGAATCACGTGTTGTGAACTTGTGATGTGTTAGTGTTACTACGTGGGCGTGGCCATGCATAGCTCCACAACTCTACTTGATATATAGCAAATTTTTTGAAACCAATCGAAAATATAAAAAATACTTGGAAATTTAAAAAATAATTTAAAGAAAATATCAAATTAACACATGTCTTGATATGATTGGTTATATGAATGAAAAATGAATACTTCAGCATTCACATTAACCCCCAAATTAAATTTTTCATTTTATCACGTCAACAATATCACATTTTATGTTAATTAAAATTTTCATTTTGTCACGTCAACAGTACGTACCACGTTTTATGCATATCATATAGATAGCGAGGAAATGCCTGGATATTAAAAACCTCAATTTAAATGTAATAAAATCAGCACCATACATCAAAATTTTATTGTTTATGATTAAGTATCTGATAATTATTAGCTGCTGATTAAATTGTCTGATAGTTATTAGCTGTTGAAAGAGTCTTACTAATTATTTCGATTTTAGGTGCTTATCATTATTAAGTCAACTTTGAGCTGGTATAGTTTTATAAAAATAGCAGAAGGAAGAAGCATATTTTCTCATCAACAAATTAAAATCTATTTCTCAAACACGCATTGTACAAAGGAGAATTGAAAGAATGGCAAGTAAGTTGGTTAGCCAAACAAAAATCAAGTCTTCGGGAGACGTTTTCCATGACTTATTAAGGCATCAACCGCATCAAATCTCCAACATTTCATCCCATGTTCAGAGTTGTGATTTGCATGACGGTGAATGGGGAACCGTAGGCAGTATCATTTCCTGGAACTATGTGCACGGTAAGCTCGTAAATTTTCTTCCGTTTTTGATAAATGACGATTAACTTTTTACATGCATTTCAAAGTCTTTTGATCGTGTAATTAGAATTTATACTTTAGAATGTTCTTTTTGTGGATTATAATATTTATATACATACTTCAGATGGAAAAGACATGTTCGGCAAAGAGATTATAGAAGCCATAGACGAGGAGAAGAAGTCCATTACCTTCAAGGTCATCGAAGGAAATGTTCTTGAGATATTTAAAAACTTTAAACTCACTTGCCACGTGGATACAGAAGGGGAAGATCACGTGGTGACGTGGACTTTTGAGTATGAGAAGATGCATGAGGACGTGGAGGATCCACACACCTTGATGGACGTGATCGTCGGTATCACCAAAGATATCGAGTCTCACCATCTCGATCCAAAAATAAGCATATAATTACATATATGTCACGCATCACTGTTTGTATATATTCTCCAATAAATAACTTATAAGTTAAAAACTGTACGCAACTTAATTATACGTAAATTATTGCACGAGTCCGACGGCTCTCGGTGTGAGCGTGCATGCTGCGTGTTTTGATATATGTACGAGGTTTGGTTTGTATGGTTGTGAACTAACATCTCAATTTGTGAAATAAGATGTGCGAGCTTGGATGCATTTTAGTTTGTTTTGAGGTGTAAATTCTGTTCCAGAAGTACTGCTTGGTTTCTTAAATCTTTTGTAATTTGTTTGATCAGCATATCTGCAATGTTTAACCTACTATATTCAGGAAATTAAAACCTATGTTGCATCTTCAACTTATAGAATTCCACACGATTATTCTTGTTGTGTCCATTAATTTAGAGGTAATCATACATGTTGGTGACTAAAACGGGTTCCACTACATGAAAAATGACCAAACTAATAAACATGATCATATGTTCGAAATTTCGAGGACGTCTCAACTCCTACATTTTGAGTTCTGACCAGTTCACAAAGTTAAGTACTCTCGACTACACAAAATTCTTTACAAATTTCAAAATCATTGCTTGCTAAAGCATAGTATTAATTAGCCTAATTAATTCATTATTCAGATTCAAAATCTATCATCTTCTTATATTAATTACTATTAAAACAAGTAGTAATTAGTCCACGTGATATGACATGCTTATATTTAATTCTTACATAATTGATGACACCCATCCTTTTTTATGAAGTCAACTAAAATCAACAACTCCCTCTAATCAACAATATATATTATATGATTATTTTATGATTAGTCACTTACATTTGAATTTGTAAAACAGATTAAATAATAGAAAATAACTTAAAATATTAACTATATACCTAATTCGAATTTTACCTAATATTTTATTATCTGATTCTATTACATTTTTCATATCCGATAAATATAACAAGGAAAGTGCAAAATGGGTGGTAAGTTTGTAATTAAGCCAAACAAAAATAAAGTCTTCAGGAGATTTTTTTTTTTTGCCACCAAAGAAAAAAAAAACGATTGCATTAGCTCCTCAAATCATTCGAAATTACATGCTGAAAATCGGAGTGGACATCCTCCACTCTCCAAATACGATCAGATATTGAACAGCTATATCTCGCTAGATAGTGAGATACTCAATTTGCTGAACGTTTTACAAACCTAATAAGCACATTCTTGGCTTTCAAATTTACTAATAATGACTTGCATTCTTCAATCACTCTGCCTAGGTACGACAGGCTTCAGATTGAGGATCTGATGGCTTGTACAACCTGCAGGCAGTCTGTTTCAACCTCCGCATTGGAGTACTGCATATCCTTGACCCAGCTTAAAGCTTCTCTGACTCCAATTGCTTCAGCTAGTTCAGGTGAGGGATTGTCTGGCAAGCATTTCGACCTTGCCTCGATTAGTTGTCCGAACTGGTTTCTGGCTACGAATGCATGGCTGTAGCAGTTAGAGTGCTCGAAAATAGCAGCATCAGAATTAACCTTAACTCTATCATTATGTGGTGGGTGCCAGTGTTCGTGACCATCATCCTGAGACATATAACCCAGAAAATTGTCGAAATATTTATCTTGAACACATCTCCATTGGTTAAGGGCCGATTTTGCTGATTCTACTACTTCTATTACTCCTATACTACGTTGATTCCACACTATGTTGTTGCGGTTCTTCCAGAGCATCCAACAAATCATGATAACACGATGAACCTCTTCTGTACTATACTGCTGAAAAACCACATTTAGCCATTCTTTAAACGTTTGGAATGTACCATTTATGCATGGTAATCCAGACTTTCTCCAGCATCCAACAGTGAATGAGCAGGTTACCATAGTATGCAGTATCGATTCTTCATGCGTTTGGCAAACTGGACACCAATTATTAACATCAACTCTTTTGTTCCTGATGTTATCTTTCGTTGGTAAGTTCCCAACTATAGCTCTCCAGGCGAAGTGTTTCACTTTACTTGGAATTTTTAGGTTCCAAAGTTGTCTCCAGAAGCCCGAATTGTCTTCACCTTGCCTATGATTCTTCCCATCTTGAATACAACTGTAGGCACTTTTGACCGAGTAATTACCCAACTTTTCAAATTTCCAATACCATGTATCTCGTTCTGACTTGTCAACCGAGATTGAGAAAATCAGATTAGCATCCCTTTCTTCAAAAATGTCCAGTACGAGGTCATGATCCCATTGGTTTTCTGACACACCCATCAGAGAAGAAACTTTTGCATTTTGCAGTGCCTCATTTGAAGTGTGCACAAACGGATTATTAACGTCTGGGAGCCAAGGAGTATTGAGAACAGGAATAGTGTCACCATTTCCAATTCGACAAACAGTTCCTTGCTTAATTAAAGATTGAGCTTCCATAATGCTTCTCCAAGCGTAACTTGGATTACTCCCAACTTTAGCATCTAGAAAAGACCCTTCTGCAAAGTATCTGGCTTTATAAATCCTACTAACAAGCAAATCAGGGTAGGTAAGAATCCTCCACCCTTGCTTTCCAAGTAGAGCCACATTGAAATCTCGAATGTTCCTGAAACCAAGCCCACCTGCAGTTTTCTTCTTGCTCATATTATGCCAGCTACTCCAATGTATAGATCTGTCCTTGTTCTGATTTGATTTCCACCAAAATCGACACATTATACGCTCTATGTCTTGGCATATTTCGACAGGTAGAAGGAAGACACTCATGGCATAATTAGGGAGAGTTTGAGCCACTGTTTTAAGCAAGATTTCTTTTCCACCCTTCGAAAGAACCTTCTTGTTCCACCCTTGAATTTTCTCCTACATTTTATTTTTTAAAAAACCAAAAACAGCTGACTTCTTCCTGTGCATCATACTTAGGAGCTCAAGGTACATGTTTTGTTCTCCTGCTTCTTGAAACTGTAACTGTTGAAGTAAGCTTTGCTTTATCTCCACATTGGTGTTTCTACTAAAAGTCACTGAGGATTTGTCGATGTTTATCTTCTGACCCGGGGCTTTTTCGAATAATTTCAACAACTGAAGCACTTGGTCTGCATTCTGTGATGTAGCTTTGCAGAAAATGAAGCTGTCATCTGCAAAGAACATGTGAGAGATACTGGGAGCACTTCGAGCCACTCTTATCCCCTGGATTAGCTGTCTCCTTTCGTAATCATGCAACAAAGCAGTAAAACCTTCATTGCATTTCAAGAACAAATATGAGGATAAAGGGTCGCCTTGCCTTATACCTCTTTGAGGAATTATGGAACCGAATGTGCGCCCTGCATGAGTAATCTGATAGTTAGCTGTCACAACACAAGACATGATTAAAGCAATGATTTTCTGATCGAGACCTAATTTTTTGAGAACTGCTTCCAGAAAATCTCATTCCACTCGATCATATGCTTTACTCATGTCCAACTTCAAAGCCATAAAACCACGTTTGCCTTTGGTTTTTCTTTTCATAAAGTGCATAACCTCGTGAGCTATTAATATGCTGTCTGTGATTAGACGTCCTGGAATGAATGCGCTCTGTGAACCAGAAATAACAGAGTCTAAAATTTGTTTCATCCTATTAGCCAAGACTTTCGAAATGATTTTGTAGACAACATTACATAGAGATATAGGTCTTAAGTCGGTCATGGTTTGAGGAGCCTTCTTTTTCGGAATAAACACAATGTTAGTCTTTGTCAACTACTTAGACAAAAAACCATCCTCAAAGAATTGTTTAACCACCTGGATAATATCATTACCAACTATATTCCAGAATTTTTGGTAAAATCCCGGACTCATACCATCCGGACCTGAAGATTTATCGGATGCATATGAAAAAGGGCCTTTTTTACTTCATCGTCTTCTATTGGAGCTAGTAGCTTCTCATTTTGATCCTGAGTCATTCTTCTTGTAATGCATTTCGTTACTTCACTCCATTCCGATTCAGAAGCTCTATATAAATAACTCTGAGAAATAACTCACCATTGTTTCCTCTAACCCTTGACCCCACGTAACTTCATTTCCTGTGTCATTCTTCAAATAGGAGATGTTATTTGCTCTTCTTATGCTTTTAGTGGCCTTATGAAAAAATTTGCTATTTTGATCTCACTCGCGAAGCCATAGCTGCTTTGATCTTTGCCGCCAAAATACTTCTTGTTATGCATACACCTCTGCTAGCTTATTTTTTCCTGTCGAACCAACTCAACAGAAGCAGCATCTCTTCGGCCTTTTAAAGTTTTAAGCAAATGCTTACTCTGGTTGATTCTTTTTTTAAAACTACTAGTAATCTCCTCACCCCATATCGATAAAACTTCTGAGCAACGAGTAATTTTATCAAACAAGGAAGCATTTAAATTATCGTTCCACGCCTCTTCGACTAATTGCTTGCACATAGGCTCCCTTAACCAGGCATTTTCAAACTTGAAGCTCTTCACAGTTTTATTATAACTACACTGACATGGTTCTAATAAGATCGGACAATGATCAGAGGTTGTTACCTCTAAATTTGTTAACTTAGCTTCTTTGAAAAGATTCAGAAATTCATCAGTTACCAAAGCTCTGTCTAATCTGACCTCAATCCATCTGTCTGTGCCATAACCTTTCTCCCATGTGAATTGGTATCCTGCTAAGTTCATGTCTAATAAAGCACAATCATCAAGCACATCTTTAAATCCTTGGATCAACCAGTTTGGGTAGGGTCTACCCCCCCCCCTCTTGTCTTCCTGCGAAAGGACGTTGTTCATGTCTCCTATTAAAGCCCAAGGCATTCTGTTTCCATTAGCCAGCATACGAATTAGATTCCACGTCTCTCTCCGTTTTGATCTGTTAGGTTCTCCATACACTACACCATAGATCACATATTGCAACACCACAAATACATTGCGCGCCTTAAGGCCAATATTCGTTGCAGTAGACTCTATTGCAATGAATGTGAAAAAATTCAGCGTTGCATCTGACCCCGTTGCAATAGATCGATTTAGCAACGATTTGAGTACCATATAGCAACATTTAAAAATCATTGCAATAAAGGCATGTAGCAACATTTTATAGTCTTTAGCAACGTTTAAAAATCATTGCAATAGCAAATAGTTGGCAAACAAATCACTTTAAGGCAACAAATATTAGTCCAATTGCAATGAATTTGTTAGACTAATTGCAACAATTTATACCCTTATTGCAATAATTTTGTAGTTGATGTAATGTTTATTTGCAACATATTTGGACCAAATTGCAACAATTATTTTTTTTTTAAAAAGTGAATGGTTCCCTTTGAAAATACAACTAGCCAGGCATTAAAAGCCAAAAATCCAAGCAAAATCAAACTTCAATATCATTACCAATTCACCAACAGTTATCATTACAATTATAACATCGTCATAATTACCATCCGAAAGATAAGTCAAGATAAAACGACAAAGTCTTGTCAATCACATACACTTAATTATCAAACCGACTAATTAAGTTGCATACACTTGGCTTCACTACTAATTAGAGAAAAAGGATAAAGCAGAAGGTTATCATGTGGCAGCTTCTTCTCCATCTGCATTGACCTCTTCTCCATTCTCATCATCTTCATCGCCCTCATTATTTTATCAACCTCGTCAACGGAACACAAGGATTTGACGAAGTTCTGGTGTAGTTGTTTGTAAAAGCTTCAATACGTACGTAAATATTCCAACAGACAGAGCCTAACAGAAGATGAATTTGTAAAGGATTAGAAAGATCTAAGCAAGAAGAGGAAGATACAAGTTAAAGCTAAAGAGTACAGACTATACCAGATCTACGGCCCAAGACCCCATATCGAGAAATCTGCCATGAAGCACCTGAGCACAAAAATGATGGCATCGACTAAGTAAAACCTAGAAAACAGAATGTTTGTTAACTATCCCGTGCTTGGACGAAACACACAACCATACATAAGTTTCCTCCTATGGTTCATCTACGTGACACTAATCAATCTTGGAGCAGTAACACTAATCAATCTACCATCTTGTCTGAGAAAAATATAGATCAACTACCTGACACAAAGAGATCATCTTGCTCTTGTTTTATAGCACAATATCTGATAGTGACTACTTCTGAACCTTCTGCATACTTTTTTACAATAATAGAAAAGAGTTTTCCATTCAAATATAGAGATGACTGTCTCATTAATGATTGGAATTTCAAAGAATCATTTTCCAAAACCTTTATCATGCTGCACATAAACTTCCTCAATTAATCCAGCACCGAGAGCATGGAAGAAGCATGCAAGTCTATCTGTGTTGCCTGAAATCACAGTTAATTACCGGAGTAACGGGCTGTATGTCTCACTAATGTGCAGCAACATAAATAGAACCTTTTAAAAAAAAATTATGAAGTATATCATATATGGAATTTTCTGAGCAAGTATAAGCAAAGTTTTCTCAGCATATACAATCAAGGTTAGCATCTGTAGTAGGCTTTTTTACCAAGTACAATTAATCCAATAAGACGTAACAAAGCGACAACAATATGTTTATATCAGGGCACACTTAGGTGAAGAACCCCTACACAGACCACCCTGCTCAAACCCTTCATTCTCCAAACATTTTTATATGGGCTTAATCAAATTTTTATATCAAGGATAACAGACTATGATTTTCTTACTTCTGGAGGAAGGTTGCCAACATAGACAGTCGTGTACTGCTGATTGTTCTCAGGCGCTTCATTATTTCCAACTCTATACCATCCTCTGTGCATGATAGGTCAACAAGAAATATCATTGTAAAAGGATAATTACTTTTTGTCCTACTTTCTCTAAAGGTTTTTACAAACTCATTTACGCACATGAGATTATGCATCAGCAAGCTATCTTCTAAGAAATCATAATGTTGTGACTTTTTGAAGAAAAGTAATTAGTTAGAGAACCCACTGATAAGGTGTCCTTTACCAGATGAGAATATATGTTACAAATATATTATATTAAAAGATGGCTTTGTTTCTTCTCTCTTCAGTATGCATGCAATAATACAAGCATCCAAGTTGTAGCTAAGAAACATAGTAAGAAGTGAAAACAAGTAGAAATAACAAAGATAAATGACACTATGTAAAACATTTGAAGTCCTAAACATACCTCTAAGAGCATGGCATAATTGATTATGATTTGGGGTGTGGCGATCCTTAGGTCCAGTATCCTCTCATACACTGCACGAGTTAACTCCAAGGTGCCTAAGCTCTCCTCCAAGCCAACGTAGAATGTCCAAAGCCTGAGGTCCAGTATCCTCTCATAATTGTACAGAGTACAGACCCATGTGAGTGGGAGGAAAGATAGACTCCAGCCGAGTAGTCTGACTGGTCATATGTAACTATAATGTAACTACTTAGATTATTAACAAAGTAAAAAAGTAAAGTTGTGCAGCCTTGCTAATTAGCTTATGTGTGTAACTTATTCCATGTGTTAAGCTTTTGCTCATGATAAGGCTGATTAGCTTCCGCGTAACTTATTTCCTAGGTGTTAAGCTGTTTCTCATGATTGCTTTCCTGTTTTATTTACTCAAACTAAGCTTCCGTAAAAAATCATGTAGCCATGTCAATTACCATAATCGATGGCTTAATATTTTGTGTAATCCATGCTATAGAGTACTGCAACCACAGAGATGCAATATGCTGCTGTGGGTACTTCAAGAGTTAATACTACTCCTATAACTAAAGGAACTAGAAGCCAACATATTACATATTTTATATTTATAAATTTCAGTGGTTTCATTTATCACCACCAACAGAGTAAACATTACAAGATGCAAACACGTTATGCTCCAATTAAAAGACACAGTAACAGAAACAAAAATAAACAACTACCTATACAGAAATTATAAATATAGAACAAAAATGAAAGAGAAAAGGCCTTAACCTGTGTCTCTCTATCAATCTCCAATTCAGTGTCTGAGGGCATTTGTGAAGGTTCTGCAGACTCCAACAACAAAAGATTCTGCAATGCCGGCCTCAATTCATGGTCACAAAACTCTTCATACTCTGTTTTGTCTCCGCCCTTTTTCTTCACTTCTACTACGCACAACGTCGGTGTCAGTTCAAATATCTCAGCAACAATTGTCAACGGTCCGTTAACTCCCTCCTTAGAACCCTCCATACTCATCCTGCAATCTTTCTTCCTCACCGTAAAACTAACTACAAAGTAACACAAAACACAAACTAACATCAAAATTACAATTTAAAACTCCTAATTAACACACTTAAATAGAAAGCCCTAATTTTAAATTAACAAAATCTCAAGTAAAAGCATATTTAACATAAACTAACATAAAGATATGTAACCCGTATAAATCAATTTAACTACAAGCACAAATTAACAAATAAACTCTAATTGATACCTGCAAAATTCACCTAAAAGTAGAGTTTAAAATCGATTTAGGGAAAGAATATACCTATTTCGAGCTAGTGCGTTCGAGTTTGAGTGTTCTTCAAGCTTGAATCTTCGAGCTTGATTGGATTTGAGTTCTCTCTCCCCTTGTCTCTCTCTCGCCTTCTCTCTCTCTCCGTGTGTTTGTGTCTCTCTGTGTTTGTGTTTATGTTTGTGTCTGTGTTGTGTTTGTGTCTTAGTCAAATGTTTTTTTAGTCAAGCCTTTTTGGAAAGCCCGGGCAAAAGAATTTGATAAGGCCGCCAATTTTGTCACCAAAATTTCGAAACCTATTGTAACGTTTATCTATATTCGTTGCAATTTAACTCTTATTTTGCAAAAAATATATTCAATTGCAACAATTTTAAAAAACGTTACAATATTTCTAAATTTGTTAAAACTTGTCAGTAAATAGCAACGATTTTTAAGCAATTTTTTCAGTAGGTGTTGCAATAGCCATTCTATGGTGTAGTGATAAACTCCTGTTAACCGAAACTTGTTGCCCTCTCTACTATTGATCTCTAGGTCAATGTGATTTCTACTGTACGAATGAAGCTTCACCTCATCACTGTATCTCCATAAAAATGTGATGCCACCGCTATGACCATGTGTTTCCACTGTAAAGGCTCCTTCAAAGTTTAAAGACTCCTTCACCATTTCTACTCTTTTCTTGTTTCATAATATCTCGCTTAAGAATACGAAATTGGGTTTCTTTTGGAATATTACTTCCTTAAGGAATTGAAAAGCCCATGGGGTCCCAAGCCCATGGCAATTCCAGCTTATGACACTCATAAATCTAGGCGAGCACCCCCTTAGTACTCGCCGCATACACGTTTTTTGGACTGGCTTCATTTTCTGGGTTTTCTCCATGGACTTCTGTCTCCAATTCTCCCTCAGAACCCATTAGAATATTTCTATTTAGGCCCATTCTATTTCCAGGATCCGGCCCATCTCATTTTCTCCGTTTTTTGTTTTAAACAACTATTATATCTTGTGCATTTGTTTGCCTCGTGAATGAAGGTGCAGTTATCAAAGTATTGTTACCTTTAGTTCCCACTTGGACATCTTTGTTTCCCGCTCGAACATGTGCATCCTGGTTTTTTACTGCTTTTTGGATATCCCCATGTTTGACAATCTCCATGTTTGTTGTCTCCGCGTTGGCTGGTGTGACTATGGGAGCTTTATTCTCATTGTCTCTTCCACAGGGACCACTGCTTCCTTCCATCTCTGAACTGGGGCCACCATCTTCATTTCCTGTACGCAGCCACTTTGCTCCTATCGGCTTTACCTGGCTTTTGAACGGAGCTCTCATCCACGGGCCATATGGTTTAACAATGTTGCCTTCTAGATATTCAAACAATTTACTGCAAAATCTTTCTGAGTGACCAACAATGCCACATATGAAGCAGAAAGATGGGACATTTTCATACTTGAAATTTACCCAGAACCACTCTTCGCCAGCCATTTTTATTTTCATTCGGCGTTTCAGAGGTGTGCTCAGATTAATCTTCACCCTTATTCTCATGTAATCTCTCCATACTCCTTTAAAATTACTTGGACAAGACTAAATAAATTGACCAACATAGTTTCCAATACCTTTAAGGGTTTTTTCAGACATAAACCCTACTTTCAACTCATACACTTGCACCCATAGCTCCATGGAATTAAGCTCTATGCACCTTGGATTTTCTCCTTCCTTGAGACGAGCCATAATCAAAGCACGCTTGTTAAACGACCACGGGCAACCCTCCACAACTCTTTTTACATCTATCTCGTGGTAAAACTGGAACACATATAGGTTAGTATCCAGCTCTTTGATGTATACACCTTTTCCGGGCTTCCATAAAGCAGCCATTGTATGTTGCATTGCAAGGAAATCTAGTTTGCCTTCGGAAATGAATCTGCCCACCACACATAATTTTGGGTCGAAACCATGTATTTGCAACTCATTCTCGCCTTCTGGTGGCTTCTCTACTTCGAATCCGATTTCTTCCTCGTCTTCCAATGAAATAGAGTTCATATCTTGTATGAGCTGATTTGGTAAAGCCATAATACTACTAACAAACAAAAAGCTTGGACGACTTGCTTACTTAACAAATGAAAACAAACAAACTTGGACAAATTTTTTACTTAACAGACCATGTCATAAGACAAGACTTATCGTGTGAGGAAGTCATATTAGTGGACTTCACTTTACATGTTTTAGCTTGCCATTTAAGTCTTCAGGAGATTTGTTTCATGAACTGTTTAATTAGGCACAAACCACACCACGTATCCACAATGTATCTCATGTTAACAACTGTGACTTGATGGGAAACTCTATGATATAAGACTGTAAAACATGTATCAATGAAAAGTATAAAACCAAGAATACTCTAAATGGTCATCTTGCATTAAACTGAAAGCAAATACAGAAATAAATACACCTGTAAATAGGTATTAAGCTAGAAAGTAAGAGCTAATTCCTCTAACAACTCTGGTGCCTATCACTTATTCAATCATCTCCTAAACTCACTCCAACTAACAAATGACCAAGTCATATGCTAAACAAGGAAATAAAACGTACACTAATTAAAATAAATAAGCATGGTTTTAAATTAAAACCAACATTCTCCCCTTAATTTAAACTTGCTTATTTAAATTCTTGACACCCAACAACGACCTCATTCTTTCAAACTTCACAGTAGCCAGCGCCTTCGTTAATATGTCAGCCTTTTGAAACTCTGTGCTTACATGCTTGACCACAATCTCTCCCCGTTCAACACACTCACGGATGAAGTGGTAACGGATATCAATGTGCTTACTACGCCCATGAAAAACATGATTTTTAGCCAAATCGATGGCTGATTTATTGTCTATGTGAAGCACCAGTGGACCCATCTTGTTTCCTGTTACTTGTCCCAACAAATTTCTCAACCAAATCGCCTGGCAAGCAGCTGCAGTTGCTGCCATGAACTCAGCCTCGCACGAAGACAGTGCCACGCATCGCTGTTTTTGTTCAAGTAAAACGCCATACCCCCTGTGCTTTTGCGATCATCTAAGTGCCCAGCAAGATCACTATCTGAGTAACCACTTAGAATGTTGTTGTTTCCATTCTTAGTGTATATCAAGCCAAACTCCAAAGTTCCTTTGATGTACCTGAGTATACGTTTTGCAGCATACTGATGCATAACAGTTGGCTTCTCCATAAACCTGCTGATTATGCCCACAGAATAGGCTATGTCTAGCCTGGTATGAACTAAATATCGCAAGCCTCCAACAATACTCTTGAACTGAGTAGTATCTACGAGTTTACCGCCCTCATCTTTAGTCAAATTCTCTTTTGGATCCATCGGATATTTGGTAGGGTTGCATTCCATCATTTCAGCCTTGTCAAGAACTTTCTTGGCATATGCAGTTTGCCTCAATTCAATGTAGTCACACCCCTGCTCCACTTCAATTCCAAGATAATATGATAATTTTCCCAAATTGCTCTTCTCGAAACGCTTGTTCATTTTGAGTCTTAAACTCCTCTATGATCGATACTTTGGTGCCCGTCACCAGTAAATCATCAACATATACACCAATTATTAACAAGTCTGCTCCAAATCTCTTTGTATACATTGCGTGTTAATATGGGCATCGAGAGAATCCGAGTTCTTCCAAGCATTTACTCAGTTTCGCGTACCAAGCGCGAGGGGCTTGTCGCAAACCATACAACGCTTTAACGAGTTTGTAGACAAGATGTTCCTTCCCCTTCTTTACAAATCCCTCGGGCTGAGTAACATAGACTTCCTCTTGGATTTCACCATTCAAGAAAGCGGACTTGACGTCCAAATGGTGTACCTCCCATGAGTTCTTTGTTGCGAATGCCAATAGAAGTCTCACTGTCTCCAAACGAGTCACTGATGCGAATATTTCATCGAAATCTCTCCCTTGCTGCTGAACATACCCTTTTGCAACAATACGTGCTTTGTGTTTCACCACCTCTCCATTCGTATCCTTCTTTAGTTTAAAGACCCATTTTAAACCAATGGCCTTCTGACCTACAAGGAGCTCTGTCAACTTCCACGTATTGTTTCTCTCAACTACATCAATTTTGTTCTTCATTTCTTGTTGCGAACTATGCTCTGTTGCTGCTTTACTATAGCACGTGGGTTCCTCAGTTCCCATTAGCATAAGGTCATCCTCATCTAGATCAATCTCATCAGTTGCCTCATACAATTCTGATAGTCTTCTGGTTTTTAAAGGCACTTCACTGCTTGCTTCAGAATTCGAGCTTGAGACAGAACCATGAGTAGTTGAGACAGAACCATGAGTAGTTGGAGTAGAATCACGGGTAGCTGGAGATCCAAAACCAGATTATGTTGACCCACAAGACATCACAGAACTATCCGTATCACCAACATTCGATCGTCGATATGGTGGTGGTGTGTGATAACCATCCATTTTTGTCTCATCTCTGCCTTCTCCAGTTTGCAAGTTGTAAACTTCGAAAGTGTTTTGATGCTCACCAATGACAGTTTCCTTTTTCTCCCAGCAGTCCCATCCCTTCTCTTCTTCAAAAACAACATCACGACTAACATGTACACTTCTATTTTCAGGGTCATAAAGTCTGTATGCCTTTGTTTTTGGCTCCTTTCCAAGGTTTTTTTTTGTCATCTTACTTCGATCGCCCAACTTTGTCACTTGATTAGCTGGTAGCTTCATATGTGCTATGCAGCCAAACACCCTGACATGCCCTATATCAGGCTTTCTCTCGGACCATGCCTCATACGGTGTCACACCAGATAGTGCTCTAGTAGGCAAACAGTTCAGTATGTACACCGAGTGGCGTACAGCCTCAGCCCAAAACATGGATGGCATACTCTTGTCTTTGAGGAAACTTCGAGCCATCTCGACAACAGTCCAATTTCTCCTTTCGACCACACCGTTCTGTTGTGGTGAGTACGAGGCTGTGAGTTGTCTAGAGATGTCTGCCTTGTCACAATAGGAGTCAAACAATTTTGAGTTAAACTCACCCCCTATCAGTTCTCAAAGTTTTAATTCTTCTTTCTCCTCCCATTTCAACTTTTGCCCTGAAACTTTTGAACGCTTCGAGAGCTTCATCTTTATTCTTCAAAAAATATACCCACATCACTCTTGTGTAGTCATCTACTAACAAGAAAAAGTACCTATTTCCAGCACTGGTAGATGGAGGTATAGGCCCACACAGATCACCATGAACAATTTCTAAGGCCTCCTTTGCAGTATACATTACTTGCCCTGGGAAAGGATTTCTCGCCTATTTTGACATCAAACACCCTCTACAAACTTCTTTCTGAGATTTTACCTCAGGCATACCATGCACCATTTTTCCAGTTGACATTAGAGTTAGAGCCTTGAAGTTAACATATCCAAGTCGAGCGTGCCAAAGCCAGGAATTCTGATTTGTTTTGGACAATAAACAATCTGCATTTTCACTATATATAATAATTTTATACAAGCGATTTTTAGAACGTTTTACCTTCATTATGAGCTTTCCATCCTTTCCGTACACCCATAAATATTCTCCGTTTAACACAACCCTATTTCCATCTTCAGCCAGTTGTCCAAGACTGATTATGTTACTGCACAACGCAAGAATGTAGTATACATTCCGTAACAGTCTTTCTTCACCATTCTTGCATCTCATTAGAATTGTTCCCCTTCCCTCGCTATGCACTGTGGATCCATCACCAAACTTGACCTGTCCCTTAAGACTTTCATCTAACTGTTTGAACTTTGACAACTTGCCAGTCATGTGGTTACTAGCCCCGTTGTCAAGGTACCAATGTTAGAATCACCTCGTTTTTCTTCACTACTTGGGTTTAGCTTTGGTGATACTTTTTCTTCATCTACCAACAAAATCTTCTCTGTCATTAGTAATGCAGGTTCATCATCAAATCTTGTCAAATTCGCCTCCTCCTTCTGCTCTCTTTCTCGTTTTATTTTCTTACATTCCGTAGCGTAGTGTCCATACCCAAGACAGTTAAAACAGTGAACTTTACTCTTGTCACGTGTTCCTCGATTAAATTCTCTGCCATTTCGACCCCTTAAACTTGTAGAGCCCTCTGTTCCACCATTACTACTCCGTTTCAACCACTCTTCTCTTGTGAGAAGAAGCTTTGGCTCGTCTTTTTTCCTTCTTGGACCATTCCTCCGCTGTCAAAAGTAACTGACCCCCATCATTGTCACTCTGACCTTGACCTCTGAGTCTTTCTTCATGGGCTTTAAGAGACCCTACTGTCTCCTCGACAGTCATAGTATCCATGTTACCAAACTGCTCGATGGTGGAGGCTATTTGCAGGAACTTTGAAGGCACCGCCCTTAGTAGTTTTTTCACAACATACGCCTCCTGGACCTCTTCTCCTAAGGCTCGAATATTGGTCACCAAACCATTGAGTTTCATACAGAAATCGTCAATTGTCTCCGTCTCCTTCATGCTTAGTGATTCAAGCTCAACCTTAAGAGTTTGAACCCTAGCCTTCTTTACTTTATCTGCGCCCAAACACATAATTTTGACGGCTTCCCATGTCTCTTTTGCTGTCTTTTTCTCTGCCACAGACAACAGAATATCCTCCGGAATGCTTTGATAAATGGCTGACATTGCCATCTTATCTGTCTTTTCCTCGACGTCCACTTTTGACTCCGCATCCGCAGCGTGCCACACTCATTGTGCTTGTAAATACACCTTCATTTTGATCGACCAGGCCGTATAGTTTCCCTTGTTCAACATAGGGTAGCTTAGACCGATCATTCCATCCTTTGTTTTACTTGTCTCCGTCATAGTTCCATTTGGCATATACTTTGGCATACACTACTTGTAAACCCGCTCTGATACCAGATTGTTGGGAAACTCTATGATATAAGACTATAAAACATGTATCAATGAAAAGTGTAAAACCAAGAATACTCTAAATGGTCGTCTTGCATTAAACTGAAAGCAAATACAGAAATAAATACACCTATAGATAGGTGTTAAGCTAGAAAGTAGGAGCTAATTCCTCTAACAACTCTGGTGCCTATCACTTATTAAATCATCTCCTAAACTCACTCCAACTAACAAATGACCAAGTCATATGCTAAACAAGGAAATAAAACGTACACTAATTAAAATAAATAAGCATGGTTTTAAATTAAAACAAACATGACTTGCATGATGGTGAACTGGGAGCAGTAGGCAGTGTCGTTATATGGAATATTTGATCGGTGAGCTCACATTTAAGGACCCGTTTGGGATATCCTAAAACAACTAATTTATAATTTAAAGTTGATAAGTGTGTAAGTAAATTTTCAATTATAAATTATTTAGGTGTTTGGATAAATTTATTTATAAATTGTTTGATAAATTATAAATTATAACATAATTTTTTTGAAAAAAATTATTTATTCAATACAAGTCATACTTCGTGAAAACAATTGAAAGCTATTTATTTAATCTATACTCTTTATTAAAAGCACAAACCCCCTTTGAATGGTATGCCATGTATACCGCGGTATATACGATATGCCAATTAATTAATTAATTAATTAATAATAACTTATTTTACTATTTGATCTTACTTTAAAAACTGTTTTTTAAGTGTACAGAAGGCCAATAAGAATAAGAACTACTAATGAAACAAGTCCTCTCTGTACTAAAATATGGTATGCCAATTAATTAATTAATTAATGTATATCTCGGTATATACGATATGCCAATTAATTAATTAATTAATAATAACTTATTTTACTATTTGATCTTACTTTAAAAACTGTTTTTTAAGTGTACAGAAGGCCAATAAGAATAAGAACTACTAATGAAACAAGTCCTCTCTGAACTAAAATATGGTATGCCAATTAATTAATTAATTAATGTATACCGCGGTATGCCATGTATACAGCGGTATGCCACTAAATATTAATTAATTTAATTAATTAAAATCATAATATGAAATATTAATTTAATTTAATAATGAATTTATATACTAGGAGTCTATTAACTAAAAATTGAAATAAAAGTCGAGAATATAGGACTTAGGGCTCCATTAATTAATATTTAAAATATATCTATAATAGATTAATAATAAATACAATTAATAATATAACTATTCTTATATTACCAGAGATAAGTTATATAAATTTAATTAATTAAAATAATAAAATTAAATATTAATTTAATTTATTATTGAAGTTATATACTAGGAATCTATTAACTAACAATCGAAATAAAAGTCCAGAATAAAGTATTATATACAACTTGGTGGTTCAAGATTTTATTCATTTAAAAAAGTTAAAAAATTTAGAATTTAAGATAATTTATCACAATCCGTGATTCGCAGGGATTATCGGCTAGTACAAATTAATAGCAAGAATTGTAGATTTATAGATAACAGCACTAGAATTTATAGGAAATAAGTTGAATGTTGGCATTGATAACATTATAAGTGTTGGAGAAAGAGGTTTTATAAGTGTTGCCAAACAAAACAGTATGCACAAGTTCAAACTGGTTTTAAAGACCATATAAGCCAATTTTTAATGGTTGCCAAACACGCACTAACATCGATCCAGTAATTATCGATAAGCTCATATTTAACATCAATCCAGTAATTATCGATAAGCTCACATTTAACATCGATCCAGCTAATAACTACTCCCTCCAATTCATTTTTCAAAAGGAACATGTATTTTGGGACAGAGGGAGTAATTCTAAGTTTTTACTTCTCAATTATATTTACCAGTGACGGAATCAACACCGCTAACATATCCTACAGTCCGGACTGAACTTCAAAATTTAATAAACATGTTTTGGAAGTCCTCACTTTTAGTTAAGAAGAAATTTTTAAGTCCGAGCTTTCAATTGGCTGTAATAGAATCCAATTTCGACATACACCTAGTTAAGATACTGGGAAAATGGTATGATATAGGCACTGACATTGTGGCAAACATACACACGCTTAGACTTGATTTCTTTTTCTCCTTGATTTGAACTTTTTACTTATGCATTAATGCATACTCCTGAATAGGTTCATAACTCTTGTTTCATGTTAAATATATATTGTATTAGATGGAGAGGCAAAGGTTGCGAAAGACCTTACACAGAAGTGATAGAGTGATAGACGAGGAGAATTAGAAATTAATCACGTGGAAGGTGATCGAATGAGATCTGGTTGAGGTATACGACAGCTTTAAAATCACTGCCCACGTTGAAACAGAAGGCGACGATGATTTAGTGATGGTAGAATACGAGAAGCTACACGAGGATGTGGAGGAGGATCCACATACTTTGATGAACTTCTTCATCAGTGTCACCAAAGATATTGAGTCTCGCAATCTCCAGCACTAGCCACATTCATCATGTGCATGTGTGATAAGCAGATATCAAGATTTGTAACATAAGTTTGTCAAACAAATTAGAAGCAGTAAAATCGATTGAGATTTTTCGAGCAATATAATATATTTCGACCAAAGTTCACATCGCCTGAGCGTTAAGTCTACTAAATACTTAGCTTGAAAATATTTTCAAACTTTAAACTTCGATTGTGTGAAGTTTTAGGAGAAGCTGGTTCTTCACTATCATTTCAATGCTACCAAGAGCCAGGAGCATAGACAAGAAAATATTGTATCCCGACTGGCCTTCAATGTCACTAAGATCGACTTTTCTTATATATATGTTAGTATTTTCTTAACTTAGCATGTTTCAATTGATAGTATTAGTTACTCCTATTTGCAATATTCAAATTCTAATATTTGTAATATTTAAATGAAAGAATCATAATTTGATGATGAAACATATTGCTTAAATAATTGTGAGCTCTTGTGGCTTCCATTAACAGGCTCAAGATGGGTAGCATCCCTGTCATCTAAATTTTACTTGGCAAATAATATATACATTTATACATTTTTCTTTAGGGAACTGCAAAAATGGCTGGTAAGTTGGTGACCTAAATGAAAATTAAGTCCTCTGACTTTCATCGTAAAACTGATTAGGATCCCCTATTACTATGTACAGCACTTATTAAAAGGGACACGTTATTTTGGAACAATTTCTCTTTTTGACCTTAATTCTAATTCTTCCTGGTTGACGCACTAATGCTCTTCATATTCTAATGTATTAGATGGAAAGGCGAAAGTTGCTAGAGACGTTATAGAAGTGATAGACTAGGAGAAGAAGTTAATCACCTGGAAGGTGATTGAAGGACATCTGCTGGAGTATACAACAGCTTTAGTTTCACTGCCCAAGTCGAAACAGAGGGCGAGGATGTGAAAGATCCACATACTTTGATAGACTACTTGGTTGGTCTGACCAAAGATATCGAGTCTCACCATCTCCAACAGTAGCCACATTAATTTGTATATCTAATGACCTGTGTTTGCGCGTGTGTCTCGGTGTTTCATCACTCTCACCATGTACATATACTTTGGTGTAATTTGTTTATGAAGATGAATATTTATTACTAGTGTTAGTTTGTGAAATAAAAAAGCAAGTTTGTGATAAGAGTGCATGTTCTAGTCTTTTTACATTCCAATGAAGCAGTGAAGTGTCATTTCTTAATTACAATGGTATGAAGTTTGTTTTTATACATGTGTGTGTGCGCATTTTGAGTTTCTGAATGCAATCTTCTTTTTGCAGTACTCCAGATATTCTCTTTCAGTCTCTCACATTCGAAATTACATTTATCGAAACTCTTGAAGTTGTCGAGTAGCACTTGACACTTGTTTGTAAATATTTACTTCTGATGAATGAGAAATTATAGTTTTATGTATCAAACTTTCCATTCAAGATCGAGAATGAAAACTTAGTACAGATTTGTCACTTGCTGCAAATCTTTTATTCAACAAAATTTATAATTTAGGCAACATGCACCAATACTTGTTGCAGTGAAGACTAAAGAACTACGGCAAGAAGCGAAGTGTGACTTAAGCACTTCAGCCCCTCTCCTATACAGGGGAACAAACTTGTTTCAAAACCTAATGCAAAGTATATATATGGAGACAATCACCACACCAATTTGTTGCAATAGATTTGACATGAAGTTACAAATTCAGGCAACAATTTTGGTAGAGATGTAAGCAGCAGTTGAAAACTTCTATATGTGTGCGTGGATGTGTTTACAATCGTCACTGTACAAAGCAAGTACCCTATTCCTACCAACAGCCAATACATTCAGGTGTAAAAATTATGAACAAAATACAAACGTAATAATATACAGGCAACTTGCTGCGTACTGCGCCTACTCGCTATGGCAAGTCATCCTGTCCTTTCCTACTTTCCATTATATAACCTCGGCTGTAGCACGAAACATTATGTAATGTTCCATAGGCAGATAACTCTTTATCAATTACATCTCATGTTATTCCCTTATTTCATTTAGCCTCTTGAATCATTGAATCACGGCTGTAGCACGTCTAAATTCAATATTCTAAGTCAAGTCAGACCCAACATCTCGTAAAATTAAAAAGATTCAATAGCCCACGGCTGTAGCACGTAACGACAATTGAATTCTAATTTATTATGCGCATCTAATGTAATAGACAAGTAATTCCTATTTTTCGAAACGAAGCCCTCGGCTGTAGCACGAAACGACAATGCCCAAAATTTAAGAATTACTTTCTACCATGTTAGAAGGCTATGACCGACACAAGCCCGTTGTGTCTTTGATCATTTATTAACTTGATATTTAAAAGAGGGGTTTTAATAATATTAAGGTTACGAAACATTTTCGTTATAACCTAGATGTCTAACATGCTTCGTACGTTTAAGGAATCAGCCTAAATCTAGTATCTCATGTTCAACCTAGACATATATCATCTATATATCCATTCAATAAACCATAGGTAAGCCTGTTAGATCATGTAGTACTGTTTAAACTTATGTATGGATCATTGGTTGTGTTTAAAAGTCGTTAAACAGTCAAAACGGGCCTTAAAAACACTTACGGAAGCTATAATCGTTTCAAAATTATTTTTATCAAAATATATGACCCCCCCCCCATTAGAACCGTATCGTCAATACGAATCCAACGCCACCAACCACGCCTCGAAAGGAGCTGCCACGCGCCCGCACGCGCCATCCGAAGATTCTGTCGAAAATGACGCCCTGTTGCGCATAAATATCCTGCGTGACACCTTGTTGCGCGTCGTAGACATGCGTAACTACTGTGTAACGCATTCACCGAATGCGTTACAGGCTTCATCGGGCGCGCGGCCCCTCCTTCCCACGTGTTGTTTAGCCGGGTAAATATATATATAAAAACCAGCAGCCCACTTCTTGTAGGCCCAAGTAATTTAGTCAAGCCCGCCATTCATAATGCAAGCCCACCAGCATATTTTTATATATATTATTTAATAACAGATTATTCATTTATAAATCCAAACTTCTTTAAAAATTCATAATTAATAATCTGTTAACATTAAAAATATAATAAAAATATACTGATTCTCTACAACACTTGTACAATCTAAATCCAGAGTCATTTTAATTTAAAAAATTAATTTCGAATTAATTCATAATTAATTTGATTATAGCCTTCATGAACTTCAAAAATTCATAATAAATCCATACAAGCTTTAAAAAATCTCGAATTTTTTCTGGGAATCTATATGCATACAACCTATGCTCTGATACCATTGAAGGAATTTCTAAGCATGCGGAAGTATTTATAACATTTATTTAATAGAAATCCTAATTAATTATGCATATATTTCAAGAAAATAAGAAAATTACCTTGAACGCTTTCCGGCAACAGCTATGAACTTCAAAATCAGACCTTGTTCTTCTCCTTGCAATCACCCCTCAGTATGTGGAGTGCTCTAATGGTATCCACCAAGAAATTTGATAAAGGAAGAAAAGAGAGAAAATTTGGCTAATTTTGATTTAATACAAGAAGCTCTTTCTTGCAAATGTTTTTGTGTGTCTTTTTGAAATCTGATAACCCATGCTATTTATAGAGAAAACTCAGCTCATCATTCTTGACTATAAGCATTGTTTGGTTTAATTAATCTTTATTAATTAATCCATTAATCATTAAAACTCTTTTAATAATTAAAACATGTTCATCATTGATTTCATTTAAACTATTTAAAATAATTCTCTCTATATATTTAATATCTCAGATTAAATATATAATTATTATATTAAGAACTTTTCTTAATACTTATAATTAATTAAATCATATTTAATTAATTATTTAATTATTTATTTCTCAAATAAATAATTATTAGCCAAAATAATTTTTCTTCATCTTCAACAATATTTCTTTTATGGTGTGACCCTTTAGGTTCAATATTAAGCCGGTAGTAGAAATAAATAATAATAAACTATTTATTATTATTTATACGAATTACTTTAATTCGTTGAAAATAATTATCGTTGTAATTAAATTCATTCTACATCGTGAGTGATACTTCTCAATATATCGCGACTATCCGGATAATATGAATTCATTGCTAGAAATATAGAACCTATTCAGTGACTGGTTACCGTACAATAAATTCCTTCCACCCTACAATATCCCGATTAAATACAAGGCATAGATCGTGTGTCAAGCCTATCTAATTTAATCATATGATTTCTTATTCCTTATGCATAGTTCTTATTAATGCAAATTAGAAACTACTTTCTAATTTCATTCACTCTGGCCAGAGATTCCTGAACTACCATATTAAGAATAGCATAGGATATTCACTTCCTTTACTGGAAGGGGCAGATCCTTTATTGATCGTTAACTATCTCCATATATAAATTCCAATGCCCAGAATAGAACTTATTAATTGCCCTTGAGACTAAGGACTAAACCAAAGCATTGTTCATTATATACAAGATGACTCTAACAATCTCAAGTCTAAGGATACTTGTACAACCATCACTATATGAACAATTACTGACACGTGAGTAAACTCTATTAATTGTTCAAGTGATCGAGTCATGTTCAGTGAACTCATTCCCCAATGAGCACCTACATACTAACTATAGTGTCACCACACAAATGCCTATGAGAACAGACATCCTTCGTAAGAAGCAAGTATAGTATGTACCGATCTTTCCGGATTGACTAACTCCCAATTAGTTATCCTATGATCAGGAACAGTTTAAGTTTAGTGTTATCATCTTCTAGATCTCACTATTATAATCTTATTATAATTCTAGAAGCTTTACTCTAAACTATGGAACATCTTATTTAATACACTTTAAATAGATAAAGCCCGTAATAAAAACAACAAGTCTTTTATTAATATAAACAAAATCAAATAAGATTACATGAAAGTACTTCCTAACTCATCATACATGATTGGATTTAGGACAAAATACTTTCAAACTCCCACTTGTACTAAAGCCAATCACTCTGGTATCTAATACCCATCTTCTCTCTATGACGATCAAAGTGAGTCTGAGACAAAGCCTTTGTTAATGGGTCTGCTATGTTGTTATGTGTGTCAACTCTTACGATGTTGACATCTCCTCTCTCAACGATCTCTCTAATCAGATGAAAGCGCCGCAACACGTGTTTGGAAGTCTTATGGGATCTAGGTTCCTTAGCTTGAGCTATCGCAGCGTTGTTATCACAATATAACAATATAGGTTCCTCAATGCTAGGAACTACTCCCAAATCAGAAACAAATTTCCTCATCCAGACAGCTTCCTTTGCAGCTTCACATGCAGCTATATATTCCGCTTCCGCTGTTGAGTCAGCCGTTGTAGGCTGTTTTGAACTCTTCCAACTAATCGCTCCCCCATTTAGAGTAAACACATACCCTGACTGGGATCTGCTACCATCGCCTTTTGACTGAAAACTAGAGTCAGTATAACCCTCTATTTTCAATTCAGATCCACCAAAAACAAGAAAAACATCTTTAGTCCTTCTCAAGTACTTCAAGATATTCTTCACTGCTTTCCAATGTTCTTCACCTGGGTTGGACTGATATCTGCTCGTCACACTAAGTGCATGAGCAACATCAGCTCTAGTACATAACATCGCATACATGATAGATCCTATTGCCGAAGCATAAGGAATCCTACTCATGCGCACTCTTTCCTCATCTGTCTTTGGAGACATTTTCTCGGAAAAGGGTAATCCCATGACACATGGGAATGAGACCTCTTTTCGAGTTCTCCATGCTAAACCTTTTTAGTACCTTATCGATGTATGTACCTTGGGATAGGCCAATCGTTCGATTTGATCTATCTCTATAGATCTTCATCCCTAAAATATAGGATGCCTCTCCCAAGTCCTTCATAGTGAAGTTCTTTGATAGCCAGACCTTGACTGATTGTAACATTGGTATATCATTTCCTATGATAAGTATGTCATCCACATACAATACAAGAAATGTTACCGCGCTCCCACTAACCTTCTTGTAAACACATGGTTCATCTAAGTTTTTGATAAAATCAAACTCTTTGATTGTCTCATCAAAACGGATGTTCCATTTACGAGAAGCTTGCTTCAAACCATATATGGTTCGTAGTAGTCTACATATTAGATGTTCGTTTCCCTTGGAAACAAACCCTTCCGGTTGTGTCATATACACTTCCTCGTCAAGTTTCCCATTGAGGAAGGCCGTCTTTACGTCCATTTGCCAGATCTCGTAATCATAGTAGGCTGCAATCGCAAGCAAAATCCGAATGGATTTGAGCAAGGCTACAGGCGAAAAAGTTTCATCAAAGTCAATTCCTTGTCTTTGTTTGAATCCTTTTGCCACAAGCCTGGCCTTATAGGTCTCCACCTGGCCATCTGCTCCAAGTTTTCGTTTGTATACCCATTTGCACTCAATGGGTTTAATCCCTTCAGGTGCTTCAACCAAAGTCCACACTTGGTTTGTATACATAGAATCCATCTCGGATTTCATGGCATCCTGCCATTTCTCTGAGTCGTCACAACTCATAGCCTCTTCATAAGTCATAGGGTCCTCATCATCGACAAATGACAAATCATTCTCATTTTCAATGACAAGCCCGTAATACCTTTCGGTTGGGCGAGACACTCTCTCTGACCTACGTAAAGGTTGTTCTACATAAGGTAGTTCTTTCTGAACAGGTATTTCTTCTATAATCGTTGTATTTTGTGGTTCTTGAACTTCATCAAGTTCAATGTTTCTCCCACTATTTCTATCAAGGAGGAACTGTTCCTCTAAGAAGTATGCGTGCCTAGAAATAAATATCCTATGATCGGAAGGTGTATAGAAATAATATCCTTGACCTTCTTTAGGATATCCCACAAAATTACATTTCACGGATCTAGGTTCCAACTTATCATGTTCAACTTTCTTGACATAAGCTGGACACCCCCAAACCTTAACATGTTTAAGAACTGGTTTCTTCCGTTTCCACATCTCATGTGGAGTCATTTGAATCGATTTAGAAGGTACCTTATTTAGTATGTACGCTGGCGTCTCTAAAGCATAACCCCAAAGTGATACTGGAAGATCAGTAAAGCTCATCATGGACCTTACCATATCTAATAGAGTACGATTCCTTCTCTCAGATACTCCATTTAATTGTGGAGTATAGGGAGGGGTCCATTGAGAAACTATACCATTTTCTTTAAGATAATCCAAAAACTCCCCGCTTAAGTACTCACCTCCTCGGTCTGAACGAAGAACCTTAATACTACATGCGGTTTGTTTTTCTACCTCATTTCTGTATTCTTTGAACTTTTCAAAAGCTTCGGATTTGTATTTCATCAGGTATACATATCCAAATCTGGATCGATCATCCGTAAAAGTAATGAAGTATGAAAATCCTCCTCTAGCACTTGTTTACATTGGTCCACACACATCTGTGTGTACCAAGTCTAACAACCCCGCAGCTCTCTCACCATGTCCAGTAAATGGAGATTTAGTCATTTTACCCATGAGACAAGACTCGCATGTAGGATATGATTCAAAATCAAAATGTTCTAGTAACTTATCCTTATGTAATGTGCGAAGTCTGTGTTCACTAATATGACCTAGTCTGCAGTGCCATAAATAAGTTGGATTTTTATTATCTCGTTTTCTTTTATTATCTTGTTGTTCAATTTGAAACAAATTATGTTCTAAGTCACATAGATACAAACCATTATGTAATGTACCATTTCCATAAAGAACATTGTTTCTTTTGATTAAACATTTATTATTCTCAATAATGAATGAAAAACCTTCAGAGTCCAGTAAAGGAATAGAAACAATATTTCTTACAATTGAAGGTACATAATAACAATTATTTAACACAATAGTTTTGCCCGTAGGCATATGTAAAGGAAATGATCCTACAGCTATAGCAGCAACTCTTGCTCCATTGCCCATTAATAGAATCACTTCATCCTCACCAAGAGGTCTACTTCTCTTTAGTCCCTGCAACGAATTGCAAATGTGAGAACCACAAGCGGTATCTAATACCCAAGTAGATATTTGACTTAAAGACATATTAACTTCAATCATGAACATACCTGAATCAGAAGCGGTAGTCTCACTACCCTTCTTCTTCTTTATCTCTGCGAGGTAAGCCTTGCAGTTCCTCTTCCAGTGACCCATCTTGTTACAGTGGAAGCAAGGTCCTTTGCTTTTGGGGTCATCCTTAACCTTTTGTTGGACAGGTCGCTTCTCACCTGATTTCTTATTTTTTGGTCTCCAGTTCCTCTTCCTCTTAGTAGAGGTACTAGCACCAATCATAAGAACAGAACCTTTCTTGGAGGGAAAATTCGCCTCTGCAGTCTTCAGCATGTTGTGGAGTTCAGGCAAGCTAACATCCAGCTTGTTCATGTGAAAGTTCATAACAAACTGCGAGAACGAATCTGGGAGTGATTGCAGGACTAAATCTTGGCTTAACTCCCTGTCCATGATAAAACCAAGTTGCTCTAGATGTTCAATTAGATTGATCATCTTAAGCACATGGTCATTCACAGATGACCCTTCAGCCATTCTACATTGGAATAGCTGTTTCGATATTTCATATCGAGCGGTTCTCCCCTGAACGTCGTACAGCTCCTGTAGATGCTTCAGGATAGTATGAGCATCCATATGCTCATGTTGCTTCTGCAAGTCAGGTGTCATGCTAGCTAGCATAATACACTGAGCGACGCTTGCAGCATCCATCCATTCATCATGTTCTTCTCGATCATAACGAGTTGCATCTTCAGGAAGGGCTCCAGGTAACGGTGAGTCCAACACATGGTCCTTTTTCTCAACCCTGAGAATGATTCTCAGGTTTCGGAGCCAATCAGCGTAGTTTGGACCAGTCAATTTGTTATTGTCAAGTATGCAACGAAGTGATAGTGCAGAAGACATGATATATATAAATCTGAAATTTATAAACACATAACAACATTAGTAGATATTAAATTTTATTATTTACACCTTTTGAATCGGGTCTTTATTCATAGGTGGCTCCCACAGATTTTATACAACCCTCTAAATGTATAACTAAGCATTCTCAATGCAAGTGAGAATAGGGATCCTACTTTCCATTATATAACCTCGGTTGTAGCACGAAACATTATGTAATGTTCCATAGGCAGATAACTCTTTATCAATTACATCTCATGTTATTCCCTTATTTCATTTAGCCTCTTGAATCATTGAATCACGGCTGTAGCACGTCTAAATTTAATATTCTAAGTCAAGTCAGACCCAACATCTCGTAAAATTAAAAAGATTCAATAGCCCACGGCTGTAGCACGTAACGACAATTGAATTCTAATTAATTATGCGCATCTAATGTAATAGACAAGTAATTCCTATTTTTCGAAACGAAGCCCTCGGCTGTAGCACGAAACGACAATGCCCAAAATTTAAGAATTACTTTCTACCATGTTAGAAGGCTATGACCGACACAAGCCCGTTGTGTCTTTGATCATTTATTAACTTGATATTTAAAAGAGGGGTTTTAATAATATTAAGGTTACGAAACATTTTCGTTATAATCTAGATGTCTAACATGCTTCGTACGTTTAAGGAATCAGCCTAAATCTAGTATCTCATGTTCAACCTAGACATATATCATCTATATATCCATTCAATAAACCATAGGTAAGCCTGTTAGATCATGTAGTACTGTTTAAACTTATGTATGGATCATTGGTTGTGTTTAAAAGTCGTTAAACAGTCAAAACGGGCCTTAAAAACACTTACGAAAGCTATAATCGTTTCAAAATTATTTTTATCAAAATATATGACCCCCCCCCCCATTAGAACCGTATCGTCAATACGAATCCAACACCACCAACCACGCCTCGAAAGGAGCTGCCACGCGCCCGCACGCGCCATCCGAAGATTCTGTCGAAAATGACGCCCTGTTGCGCATAAATATCCTACGTGACACCTTGTTGCGCGTCGTAGACATGCGTAACTACTGTGTAACGCATTCACCGAATGCGTTACAGGCTTCATCGGGCGCGCGGCCCCTCCTTCCCACGTGTTGTTTAGCCGGGTAAATATATATATATAAAAACCAGCAGCCCACTTCTTGTAGGCCCAAGTAATTTAGTCAAGCCCGCCATTCATAATGCAAGCCCACCAGCATATTTTTATATATATTATTTAATAACAGATTATTCATTTATAAATCCAAACTTCTTTAAAAATTCATAATTAATAATCTGTTAACATTAAAAATATAATAAAAATATACTGATTCTCTACAACACTTGTACAATCTAAATCCAGAGTCATTTTAATTTAAAAAATTAATTTCGAATTAATTCATAATTAATTTGATTATAGCCTTCATGAACTTCAAAAATTCATAATAAATCCATACAAGCTTTAAAAAATCTCGAATTTTTTCTGGGAATCTATATGCATACAACCTATGCTCTGATACCATTGAAGGAATTTCTAAGCATGCGGAAGTATTTATAACATTTATTTAATAGAAATCCTAATTAATCATGCATATATTTCAAGAAAATAAGAAAATTACCTTGAACGCTTTCCGGCAACAGCTATGAACTTCAAAATCAGACCTTGTTCTTCTCCTTGCAATCACCCCTCAGTATGTGGAGTGCTCTAATGGTATCCACCAAGAAATTTGATAAAGGAAGAAAAGAGAGAAAATTTGGCTAATTTTGATTTAATACAAGAAGCTCTTTCTTGCAAATGTTTTTGTGTGTCTTTTTGAAATCTGATAACCCATGCTATTTATAGAGAAAACTCAGCTCATCATTCTTGACTATAAGCATTGTTTGGTTTAATTAATCTTTATTAATTAATCCATTAATCATTAAAACTCTTTTAATAATTAAAACATGTTCATCATTGATTTCATTTAAACTATTTAAAATAATTCTCTCTATATATTTAATATCTCAGATTAAATATATAATTATTATATTAAGAACTTTTCTTAATACTTATAATTAATTAAATCATATTTAATTAATTATTTAATTATTTATTTCTCAAATAAATAATTATTAGCCAAAATAATTTTTCTTCATCTTCAACAATATTTCTTTTATGGTGTGACCCTTTAGGTTCAATATTAAGCCGGTAGTAGAAATAAATAATAATAAACTATTTATTATTATTTATACGAATTACTTTAATTCGTTGAAAATAATTATCGTTGTAATTAAATTCATTCTACATCGTAAGTGATACTTCTCAATATATCGCGACTATCCGGATAATATGAATTCATTGCTAGAAATATAGAACCTATTCAGTGACTGGTTACCGTACAATAAATTCCTTCCACCCTACAATATCCCGATTAAATACAAGGCATAGATCGTGTGTCAAGCCTATCTAATTTAATCATATGATTTCTTATTCCTTATGCATAGTTCTTATTAATGCAAATTAGAAACTACTTTCTAATTTCATTCACTCTGGCCAGAGATTCCTGAACTACCATATTAAGAATAGCATAGGATATTCACTTCCTTTACTGGAAGGGGCAGATCCTTTATTGATCGTTAACTATCTCCATATATAAATTCCAATGCCCAGAATAGAACTTATTAATTGCCCTTGAGACTAAGGACTAAACCAAAGCATTGTTCATTATATACAAGATGACTCTAACAATCTCAAGTCTAAGGATACTTGTACAACCATCACTATATGAACAATTACTGACACGTGAGTAAACTCTATTAATTGTTCAAGTGATCGAGTCATGTTCAGTGAACTCATTCCCCAATGAGCACCTACATACTAACTATAGTGTCACCACACAAATGCCTATGAGAACAGACATCCTTCGTAAGAAGCAAGTATAGTATGTACCGATCTTTCCGGATTGACTAACTCCCAATTAGTTATCCTATGATCAGGAACAGTTTAAGTTTAGTGTTATCATCTTCTAGATCTCACTATTATAATCTCATTATAATTCTAGAAGCTTTACTCTAAACTATGGAACATCTTATTTAATACACTTTAAATAGATAAAGCCCGTAATAAAAACAACAAGTCTTTTATTAATATAAACAAAATCAAATAAGATTACATGAAAGTACTTCCTAACTCATCATACATGATTGGATTTAGGACAAAATACTTTCAGTATAGATATGGAGACAATCACCACACCAATTTGTTGCAATAGATTTGACATGATGTTACAAATTCAGGCAACAATTTTGGTAGAGATGTAAGCAGCAGTTGAAAACTTCTATATGTGTGCGTGGATGTGTTTACAATCGTCACTGTACAAAGCAAGTACCCTATTCCTACCAACAGCCAATACATTCAGGTGTAAAAATTATGAACAAAATACAAACGTAATAATATACAGGCAACTTGCTGCGTACTGCGCCTACTCGCTATGGCAAGTCATCCTGTCCTTTCCAGATTTTGTTGATTATGCCTCCTTATAAAATCCGTTTAACAAATTTTTTTTATCAGGGACATTCGGACATGTATATATTCCGAATTAAGTCATGTCCAACAAAATACAGAGCTGAGCTTCGTATTAACCATCAAATACCGGCATACTTGTCAATCTCAGTAATGTCAAGTACATTATTCATTCCACTTGCCAGAAGAAACCTGCAGATTGATATTTGAAATAATTATAATATAATGTTGCCAACTTCAATTATATATTTAGGACTCGATCAGAACCGTACCCCTCCAGAAAAACTTACTTATCTCTAAGAACTCTTGTAATTGATAGACATCCTCCAGGCACTGTTGATTGCATATTAACAGCTATATTTGGGTTGTGAATACTTTGCCTTATGTGTACCCAGCCATACTCTCCGTGTCGTTCATCAGAAACTTTAGCCCTACATTTCATATGAAATGCATTTTTAGTACGAACCATTTTCATATTGATATTATGATTATATTTTCAGTTTACCTATACATATGTGCATCCATGACAGTTGGAGCTTCAGTAGTATCCACAAGGCAGCCGTCGCTTACCCAGCAGTCTCCACAAGAGTCTAATTCCCACCCTCCTAGCTTTCCTTCCTAGCATTTTCACGAAAGAAGGTGTTCAAAGATCAAATATTGCAATCAACGGACTGACTTAAATTTCAATCATATTTAACCGTCAATTTGCATTATGATAGACTAGTTACCTCAATGTAGTTCTTGAATGTTTCAATAACTTCAACAGCTTTTGCCTTTGCATATTTAGGCTCCGACAAGACGTTCATTCTTAGTTCTGCAGATTCTAGTGGCTCTTCCAAATCTTTTATAAGACTCCCAATTCCTTCATCTGACCCCTCCAGCTTCATCCTTACCATTTCAATTATAATTCTTACCACCATATACGCACCTATAAAATTAATTATGGGAATATATGATAAGATATATTGCTAATATCATTCGACACAGGTAACGACATCATGCATACTGCTGACAGAGGGTTACGCTGATAATAACATAATCAACAAACACATTAGAATAAAGCTAACCATCATCAAGAAAATAATTCTCTTTCAGAGCACCATGTCCAGAAGTTTCCATCATAAGATGAGCATCAATTCCATTATTATTAAGCTCAACGCCTTTATCGATTACATTCCGATATCCAACTCGATACAAGCAATGATGACCCCCTCTTTCAGTGATGAACTTTGTAAGACCCATGCTTGTCCGAGCATCAGTCACAATAGTTGAGTCAGGGTGTTCCCTTAGAACAATGGCAGACATGAGGGCTATTAGCTTATCACCGTTGATTGGATTTCCTTCTTTATCGACCACACCACTACGATCCACATCAGTGTCGAAAACAATCCCAAGATCAGCTGAATTTTCTAGTACAGCAGCTCTTGTTAAGGCCATTGCAACTTTGTCCTCAGGGTTTGGTATGTGGTTTGGAAACATTCCATCTGGCTGCAGGTTTATGGAACCAAAAGTGTCTGCCCCTAACTTGTCCAACACATCCCAAGTGAAGAAGCCTCCCGATCCATTTCCAGCATTCACTATAATCTGTACATTTATTAATTTTAAACTAATAACTTCCATTTACACCGATATCTATATTTCACATAACATACTTTCGCAATCTGTATTCCAACAAGAAATGGTACATAGTAACGATGAAAGGGTACACAATTAAGAGGCTAAGAAGACAACAAAATGTTGTCCAGGTACTCCAGCAGTCCTAATATGTTGTCAAAGAGTAGAATTCACAAGATGATTGAAAAAATAATTTAAACAGACTCTAAAATATAAATTATGTCTCATTAAATAGTTTCCCAGTGCCTGAAGTTGCGGTTTGTTGAGCAATGAATTCAACCGATTACCACAAGTAGATGCATCACATTACAGAATCAAGCAGAATAAAGAAACAGATGGAATGAAGAGGCGAGAAATTAAGAACCTGAAACCCAAGAAGAGGAGTATCATAATGGAGAGGATGGTTGACTCTTTCTTTGATGATGTTTCGGAGATGATTGGAGTAAGCACTCATGAAATTAACTTTTGTGGGTGGAGTGAGAAGAGTTGACACCTTCGCCTGTCTGTTTGCATATTTACGAGCAGCTATGTCACAAATTTCCTCTACTTCTGGTGATGTCAACCCTCCTTTCTTTGTAAAAAATTTCAGTCCGTTACGAGTGTAAGGCAAATGAGAAGCTGTCATCTGCATTATTACAATTTTCATACTTCATCATCAGATTTAGTACTTTCCATCACCTCTAATCACTAATCAGTAATTACTGGCAGATACAGTAAAGACAGGGGAAGGGCAGGCACCACGTTACTTCTTATAGTTAGTAGTTTAGTACTAAATTTTGTAAGTTTTGATCAAAATTTGGGCGTCCGTCAGACTTGATTTATAGTTACTCCCAGTGTACATTTCTCTTGAGATTTGACTAGCTAAATCGTAAGAAAATTGTTTTGCAAAAGTTGTAGGTTTAGACTTTAGAATATGATTTCACCTTTCAAAATTAGCCTCAACCTTGAAGAACTGGTATTTTTCTTTGACTTGTTAATGATTTTTTTTTGAAATAGTTCAAATTACTTGTAATAAATGATTCTTCGATTCCGCCGTTGTATACAATCGTATGGAAACATGAATAAAGTTATGATTCGGCCGTTGCTGGACACTCTGTATACATGAATTACGGATATATACCATTATGGATGCATCGTAGTAAAATGGAGGCAACAATGTACTCATAAAACAAGCTGGTGTAGTTGCAAGCCCCATATCAAACACCATGCAACCAGCTCGAGCCAGCCCTGCAAAAATCCCTACGCTCAAAGATGCCCCTGAAATTCTAGGATCCCTCCCTAAAGAAATTTTAACATCCTCCACCGGTCTTCCTTTTTCTTCCTCCAATTTTTTAATCACCCATTCTCCGAAACTCTCAGCTATTGCCTCTGCTACAGGGGTTGTTAAGTCCACCGTCCGGCCTTTTTCTCCTTCAACTGCCACTCCTCGGACATCTGACCCGTTTTGAAGCCTCCGAACTCTGTCCATTTCATCATCCACCACAACTTCATTGTATTTTGTAGCATTTGAGGAGTTTGTACGTAGGAATACAAGTGACCTATTTGAAGCAGGCGATAAAAATGATAAGTTTAAAGGAGTTTTGTCATGGAAAAATGGTTTAAATTTTTGTGATGAATTATAAGGATGGAGGTTTCGTTGTAAATAATTCGATGAAGGAGTTGAAGTAGAAGCCATTTTGTATTGTAATTCAGAAAAACACAAGGAGGTATAGCTTAGAGAAGGAAAAAATTTGGACAAAAAATAAATTTGTAAAGATAAGATTCAAGCAGTGAAGGGTAACCTCACAATATGAATTGTTATATCCATGCAAATTTTATCTTTGAACAAGCAAATGAACTAGCTTCCAAATCTCCAGATTTTTTCCAGGGTTTAACTTGAGGTGAAATGTGTCTCTAGATCTATAGTTACGTGTAAACTACAAGAAGTGGAGCTGATAGCTTCACTGTCATCAGCTTCACTGTCTGAGAGAGATCAATTTTGGCATATTCTTTCGAGCATTGGCACATGTATATACTGAGGAATATCAGAAAGAAAAAAAAAATGTAGCACAGCCAGGGGCTTGCAAGTTGCAAACTCTTTTTTTTCACAATTAAAATTCTTGCAAAACAATAGAATGCCACTGTAATTTATTTTATTTTTTAAGAGACGCGACTGAATTACTAAATTAGACTGTTGTCTCTTCTCAAATTTTCATAGCAAACAAGATTCAAAAATAGCACAAAGCCTATCGAGAATGTCATATATCAAGATTCTCTGCTAAGCAGATACTCGTATAGCCCAATTAGTCCTAAGATTCTAAGAATACACCAAGTACAAGCATGTTTTAATGGCTTTAACACAGTTGACAGTTCTAACAGTATATGCAAATGAATATATGGTATACTAAAGCTTTAGCATTAGTGTAAGAATATAGTGTAATTAATAAGACAGGAATGCTGTTACAGAAAATTAAACAAATATGTAAACTAGATACTACAACTAATAATGTAAGGAACAATAGTCTCATACGAGAACAACACTTTTTAAGTTCTCTGTAACTTGATAAACAACGTTCCACAGAGTAGTGTCCCAAAAAAAAGTGTTTTGCGGAATAGAAATTTTGAAAGCGCTCTTAATTACACAATAGACAATAAACAGGCATCAGAGAAAATTTGACTAATTAGTTTAAACCTTTGCTGCCTGGAACTTCAACCCATTCTAGTCCGATCTCAAGTTCCCCAGATTCAACATTTTTCAATCTAAGGATCATATCTTGAGTAATCTTTCCTTTGTTCCAAACAATAGCACTTTCCTCAGCTAGGCAATTATTTCTACTGGGATTAACCCTGTGAATTCTAGTACCATCTGGAAGGTTTTCTAACCCCATCTTTAAACAGTCAACATAATCTTTGATATCGACCTCAGCTTCTCCCATTTTGTCATCTCCGCTGAATGTGTCCTTGTCGTATACAGTCTTAACATAAAATAAACTTCATCAGTAGGGGTACTAAGCACCAAGACTATCACTATTTTGACTCAACATATGCACAATAACAATCACATGAAGTCCTGCATATATTTTCGTATTTATCACAATGCAAAAGGATCAGCTACTCTACATTTTCTCTATGATCTGCATTTTAAAGTGCATATCAGCAATTTAACTAAAATTTGAAACATGAGTTGCAATTTCAAGCTAAACCAAATATAACCGATAATGAAACCTGACTTACTAGTTTAATCGGAAGGCTTAAATCCTTAACGGATAGAGTGAGTTCATCGTTCCACACAGGATTGCAGTTGTCATGGATCACTTGAGTTTTTAGTTTCTGTGAATGCATGTATAAGCTGTCAGAGGATTGAAGTTACATCACCAGTGTGTTGGTTAAGCTCCCGATTCAAATATAAATATTACAATACAAGGATCATGAGTGCGGAAACAAATTAGAAAATTTACTTTATTTTGCCAATCGGTCCTGAATATTACTTTGCTACACAAACATATTAAAATATTAATGTTTTTCAAGACAATCATATCAGATTAAATGTTTTTCAAGAAGGTACATATATAAAGATTTTTTGAGGGAATATATGAAGGTAATGGAAAAAGACCTGGCGACCCATAAGGACGACAACATAAGGATCACTGGAGACTGCATCACGGACTGCTAAATTCATTCCTCTACGAATTTTTATTTTCAGAAGGCCCAGCAAAGCATTCATCGTTCTGGAAACACCAAGGTTGATAATACTCTGTCTCTTTCGTTTTCAATTTTAAAGAATATTAAATTTAGAAAATTTTAAGCATTTGTAATGCTTGTATTTGTCTATATCATGTCCAACACACATTTGTGCATGTAACTAAGGATACAGAAAATTGAAAGACTTCCACAGGACTTGAGATAATTTAGGAGATATTAATTGTCCACCCTCCACCTACAAATATTGTGGCCTATATTATGTACTGTAGTATCAACAAATTATAATCTTCCCAAGCATAATATATTTAAATCATAGTGAGTTAATAAAATTAAAAAAATATAGTATATAGGCTAAACATAATGCCAGGTGCTTTGAATAAATCTTCAAATAATTTAGAGATTTGCGACTGATCAAGTGCAGAGGCCGAGTTTCTGAGGGATTGCTAATGTAGTTGCTGTATCATGTTGGATACGCAACTTGGTGCTTGAACATCACTGCCCTTGGCTGAAGGTAACTATTGTGTATTGTGATGATATTAGTGCTAGTCTGGGGCAATACCAGCAAACTAAACATGTGGAAATGGATATACACTTTGTCCGTATGAAAGTTGCTCTTGGCCACATACGAGTCCCCATTAGCCTTCTTCTTATTAATATGCTGATATCTCCACCAAAGATCTTCCTAGTCCTCAATTCAACAACTTTCACCCTAGTTTCAGCAGAGGCCCTCCTCATTCTCCGACTGAGGGGGTGCGCGAGAATATAAATTTGTAAATATGTATAGCATTGTAATTAGAATAATGGTGTGGTGGTTTGTAAGGAGCATACATACTGACATATGACAATGATATTACAGAGATCCCTCTGGGAGTCATCTCACACTGATAATTCATTGAACAGTATACTCCCTCCGTCCTTTTTAGTTGGTACTTTGCAAAAAACACACATATTAAGAAAGAATTAATTATTTAATTTGTTTCCATGTTTGCCCTTAATCTTAACATTAAATGATTAATTATGAGTGTGTATATTGAATATAAAATCAAACTTTGGTATTACAAACAAATGGGTATATATGGAAAAATTGGTTAAAATATGTATTGGAACAAGGAATATGACAACTATTTAGGGACAAATTTTTTTTGCAAATGTGCCAACTAAAAAGGGACGGAGGGAGTATTTAAATTCTAATAACCTATTTAAAACAGAGTTTTCTTTTATACATTTAAGAACACCCAAGGCAAAATGCACCAGCCAGTTGATCTTATTCATATTAGCTTACTATTAATACTTATCAATAACTGAGCAATAACAAACTCGTCGATGAGAGTTGCAACATATCTTAATCATGCATATAACATCTAGGCAGGACCGAGTTTATGCTATCTATCTCTATCAGGCGCATGATACTTGGTTTTCCAGGTCTATTAAATGTCACTAAATTTCATCTTCTGCAGTGAATTTTAGAGGATACAACAGCATTCCACAAAACAACATTAGAGGAGAAATTATATCAATTTCATGCTGGTTTGCATTTCCTATCAAAGTATCAGCAATAACCACCCAACTTAGCAAAAATATTCTATTAAATTTAAAATTCATAATGAGTATAACTTTTTGGACCTTCCACCAAACACAGCATTATTGACAAGGGAGCATACGTGCTGACCATTATATAACATTACAGATGCAAGATACAACTAAATATGGTCCAAAAAGACAACATTACAATGTAGATTTTCTTTTTGAGAAACTAAAATTGTGTAGTTGGTGATTTTCTGCATCCCTGTAAAATCATTCTACATGTTAAATAACTCTTTCACAGAGTGGCAAGAGTCACTTTGGACATGGCAAGTATGGGCTACTCAACTTTCACAGAGGTGATCCAGTTCTGGCCTAAAAACACAGGGCTGTGAAACCTGAAAAGAAAACTGACGAGAATTCATTCTACTTACATAGGAAACAGGCTTTAGAAACATGAGATCCACAACAATAATTTTAGAACCAAAACCTTAGCCACCTAAGAAAGAACATGAACCCCTTATCCTGTTTAGAGTTGCCAGTATACAAAAGAAATGTGTATTAAGAGAAGTCCAATACCTGAACGCAAATACTTCTGATGCATTGCAAGGAAGATGTTCGAGATGTTTGTAATAAATAGGTAACACTATTTAGTGTAAAAGTCACACCAAACCAATATTTGACACCAAATTTGGTACAATACTATTCATTTGGTGTAAATTTTACACTATAATAGTGTAAAATTGACACTATTATAATGTTTTTATTTGGTGTTGGGTTGGAGAAGATGCTTATGCATCTGCTGAGAAGCTGCAATCAACCACTTTGTCTACTTGTTTACATGCTTCCTTATACTCCTTATTTTGAAGACAGCCGCCACTATGTGTTCTTGCAAAGACCATCTAACAAAGCTAGCTTATGGGTCTTGATCAAAAGCTCAGTACTCTCATTGATTGCTTCCATTGATTTACCCAGCTGACACAGCCCGTGTAACAATATGTTGTGTGTTACAACTATGGGCGTCAAACCTTCACATGCCATGTTTCTGTAAAGATCCAGACATGTCTCCGGTTTCAGCTGTCTGCAATATGCATCTAACAGAATGTTATATGTAGAAGCATGGGATCTGTTTGCCCTTGTGAACAATATGCCTACATGAGAGTATTGTAGGTGACTCTGAAATTGCATAGGACCTGAAGGATTGAACCGCAAGTGTCAATAGTGTCATCATGGAATTTCTGACTGTTTCCGTAGTCACCTAGTCAGGTCTGCAATCGGGCTGTTCCATAAATTTGAACAACCACAAATTTTATAGAAGTGTGACCTGTCTTGCAATAGACATTAATGATGCAATTCCCGGAACACGAAAAGAGCATCATCGAGATTATCCAAACCAGATTCATATTTCTGTGGTAGTAATTTTATATGTGAAAACGAGGAGATAAGGGTGAATTGAGGAAGGGAATCAGCGCTTAAATAATTATTATGAACACGATTATGAACCATACTAGTTGATGATGAGGAATATAAAAATTGAATACAAGAACAAGAACGAAAAATTGAGAGTAATCTTGAGGGAAAACTGATGAAAGACATTGGTGTAGATTTGTGTGTCAAGTCTAGGCTGAGCGGCGGATAGAATAAATAAGAGGCTATTTAGGGTTACTCTGACAGATTGGGTCTTTGGGCCAAACAAATGGAGTAAAAAGTTTCTTTTCAAATAAAATGTAATGCTAAAGCATTTAGCCCGGTACTTCAAAAAAAAAAAAGCATTTAGCCCGGATTACATATACAGAGTTTTTTTCTCATTTTTCATTTATATTTAAATTTTTATTTATTTATTTATTTGTTCCTAAATTTATAAAACTTTCCCTTTTAAAATAACATTATTTGATCTTACAAAATAATATGATAGTTTATATTTTCCAAATAAAAAACCTATGGTTAACAATAAATTAGACTGATATTTAAATTTTAAAAAAAATTTATAAAAATAGTTAATTCATTTTTTTAGGAAAAAATTAATTCATTTTAGATTCCATTGATTTAGGTGAAAATTTGTATATATATTTTCAACAATGTATACATGAATACATGTTAGTAATTACAAATCGGGTGATTGTCCTTTTTACCCACTTTTTAGGTTTCTCTCACCAAAATACCCACGATCCTGAGAGCTGGGATCCTCTGTCCCCTTACTCCGTGTCTCCTCTGTGTTCCCTTGTTTTTTTAATACAAAATGAGTGCCCCTGCGGGGCCCATTTTAAATAAAAAATATTTTTATTTAAAATGGGCCCCGCAGGGGCACTCATTTTGTATTAAAAAAGCAAGGGGACACGGAGAAGACACGGAGGAAGGGGACAGAGGATCCAGACCCCAATCCTGAAGGGGTGTCCAAAATACCCACCACATACGCCTACCCAACCAACGCATTTTGGGATACGTCGAACCAACCACCGTATTAAAAGGATACGCTTCTGTAGTGCTTGAAAATTCCACGGCATACGCCTACCCAGCCAACGCATCCTGGGATACGCATTCGTAACAGGCGTAGCTGACATCATGTCTGGCGTCGGATACGCATCTGCAAAATGCGTATCACGAGATACGCATTTTCCAGATACGCATCTAACGTCAGCTTCGTCATCTCTAGAGATGCGAAGAATGGCGATTCCGGCTAAAATATTCTTTATTTTCGTTCATCCAAACCACAGAGTTTCCAATTACGTTCTACATAACAATAAAATCGCAATTCGATTCTCTACACATCCATACCAATTTTATTACATTTAATTTGCTAGATTAGAAACATCCAATTCAACCATAGTTTTCCAATTTACTTTTCCGTCGATCTTGTTCACGTCCCTGCGAGACCAGAGGAGAGAACCAGATATGAGTATGAGGACGGGGATGATCTGCTTGTCCTTTTGGTGGTACCATGGTGCCTGGGAGACTGCTTGAGAGTGAGATAGGAAGTGTCACCGGAAATCGTTGACGAAGCTGATGAACGAGAGAAATTGATGAACGAGAATTTTTGGCGTGAACAGTAATCACGGATGCACGGATGCGCCACACCAAACGGCGCATTCCGTGGGTATTTCGGTCGATGGTTTCAAATCTGGGTATTTTGGAAGTGGGTAGGAGAAAATTGGGTATTTTGGGCATTTTTTTTATATAAATTAGTTCCCATGTGAATCATGAGATTTCAACAGGTTAATAAAAATTCAATAAAAAGTATTCCTTCCGTTCCCTTGATTTCTTTACATAAAATAAATGAAGTAATGGATTTAATAGTGAATGAAGTAATGGGAGTAATAGTCCCGTAATCCAGTTGATCCCTACAATGTCATAGGCCATGAGTCTCAACATGCAGAAACCACAAGCCAGAATCCCTTCACATTATAAATGCTGCCGAAACAGAGCACCGGCAAGACCCCAAAGGCCTAAACAGTAATTTGCAGGTTTTAAAATTGATTCAAGAATACACAATGATAAAATAAATTAGCAATGGACCAAATTCTTTACAAGAAGGTATGTTGTTCTTATTACAATGCCTCTAATACAAAATTAAATTGATTACTACAATATATCTAACAATATATGGAACAACAGTCTCGAATGAGACTCAACACTCTGATGAGAACAACATATTTAGAGTTCTTTGTAACTTGATGAACTTAAGGCTCTACCGAATAGAAGTTTTAAAAGCAATTTACGCTAAGAGACAACATACTTGGCAATGGAAAGTATTGAGTAATTACATTACACCTTTGCAGCCCGGAACTTCAACCCATTCAATTTGAATCTCGAGTTCCCCACATTCAACATTTCTTAGTCGAAGGAACATATCCTGGGTAATCTTTCCCTTGTTCCAGACAATAGCGCTTTCCTCAGATAAGCAATTTTTTCTATCTGGATGAACTTTATGAACAACGGTACCATCTGGAAGGTTTTCCAACCCCATTTTTAAACATTGTATATAATCTGAGATCTCAACCACAGCCTCTCCCATCTTGTCGTCTATGCTGAACATGTCCTTATCGTATACAGTCTAAACAAAAATAAAAAGCTCATCAGTAAGGTACTAATTAGCAATTTAGCACCAGGACTGTCTATTTTTTGTTCATGTACATATGTTTGGAACTATATCACAATGCTAATGGATCTATGTAACAATTTCTACATGATTTATAAATGTAGTATATACAGAACTCTGAGAGTTCAAAACCAAGCAATTTAACTAAATTGCATAGAAACTTGCATTTTTAAGCTAAAGTGAATTCAACCGAATAAGAAAACATCACTTACTAGTTTAACCGGAAGGCTCAAATCCTTAACGGAGAGAGTGATTTCATCATTCCACTCAGGATTGCAGTTGTCATTGACCACATGAGTTTTAAGTTTCTGCCAGTGCAGATATGAACCGTTAAGAATTACACTTGAAAATAGTCTATAGTTAGTAGCAACAAAAATAGGTTTATATAGCTTGAACTCCCATTTTGATTGTATAATTACAACCATCAGGAGTGCATTAAGAAATCAGAAAAAGAAAGACTTCCTTGAATAAATTTAGGATTTTAGCACAATCGAATTGTACGAATTCCATAAATTCCAGTTATTGTCTCCATGTTCCATTTTACGCCAGAAGCTAATTTTAGTGCATCTAATTCTATTACTATCAACAATTCATCGCCTAAGCAAAGTCAGAATATATGATGAGTGAAATGTTATGTTTTGTGGTCGAGTCTTTACAATATGAGGAATGCAAGCAAAATAAACATGTGTAATTTCTGCCATTTTTCTAATGATCCTTGATAATGCTTTCTAGCACAATTACACAAACATATTAAAATCAAATATTGGCTAGTGATACTTCTGCTAATTTAAACATAGAGTAGTGCTAGAGGTAGGTACCTCTAGCATTTTTCTTTAAACATATATATACGCTAAGATCATATATTGAAAGATTACAGGACCAAAATGACACATCTACAAGAAAATCAAAACAATTTAAAACCATCATACATGCAAAAGAAAGAATTTAATACATACATAGGTAGGATCGCACTCCATGCAGAACTTGCTTTACCATAAATAAAGTGAAAATAATTTTCTACGTTCTTAAAGAAGTACATAACAATTATCCGGCATATTTTCTACAACTTAATAATTATGTTGTCACGATAAAAATTGTTTTAATCTATTGCTGTATATATGAAGTTATGAAAACAGAGAGACCTGTCGACCCATACTGACAACAACATAAGGATCGCTGGTGACTGCATCACGAATAGCTAAATTTATTCCTCTACGAACTCTTACTTTCAGGAGACCCAGCAAATCATCCATTTTCTGATAACACAAGATTGATGAAAGTTTTCTCTTTAGTTTTCAATTATAAAGATTAATTAAATTCAGAGATTTCAAGGATCTGTAATGTTTGTATTTGTAAATACCATGTCAAACACACAACACACACATTGTGTATCTAAATGAAAGGTATAGAAAAATGAAAGAGTTCCAAAGGACTGGAGATAATTCAGGAGATAACCATTGTCCACCCTCCAACTGCAATGATCGGGTTTCTATAAGAAGTTAAAAACTAATATTAAATAATTTTCAAAATTTAGTCGACTTCATTTAAAAGATACAAAGATAAAATTTAAAATTGAAGCTTTTTAAAAAAAAGTTTTATACGTGTCATCTAGTCCAGTCGATCAAGCATAATAAAGTCGCTCATACTTCATTATCAGATAGATCACGAGAATGGCTAACGAGATTGAAACTACCAAGTTTTTCGACTTGATAACAGGGTATCACCTGTACAGGCTTTACATAATAGATTAATTAAGACCAAATTTCAGCACCACAACATTATGATCACCGTACCATTAATATCCTAACAGAAGTACAGAACGAACCAACTTGATCAATTGTCGTCGAGAAAGTAGCAAAATTTGCAACCTCACGACGGAGCAAACCCCTGCAACCCTTCTCCTAACATATTATCACTGGAAAAAGGATTCAATGCCATCACATGTTGAAAATAAAGAAGGGGGCAACAATGTAGCATTGGACAAATAATTTCGATTCCACTCTCCTCCATTTATAATTTAACCGCGCATTCAATTCATCAATTAGCATAAAAAATTAAAAATGATGCCATCAATTTTTAGTTTCTTTTTCTTAGGCTTTCTAACCATAAATATGTATAATTTCAAATTTTATGCAAAACTATATTATTGTAAGGTCTCACTTCAGCACGTTAAGTCAGACAAAACAAACTCGCATATATTGAGAGTGTCATCTCACTTAAATTTTATAAATTTAAACTAGTGAGATTCAAACTAGCACCACCATGACAATACAAACCAGCTTGTTCAAGTCTCAACGAAGGAACAACGAAACTTGCAAACTGATTAAGAAGCAATCTTGAAATAGGGTATAATGTTAGTTTTTTTTTTTTTAATTAAGCATTCTATTCTTTGAGAGGATATTCGAATCCAACGCCACTAGTAAAGCAACAACCAGTTAAACCTTGTGTAGCCTAATGCAAGTATGCAACTAAAAATTCAGCTTGCAACCAGTCTAAACCAAACTTCTGCAACGACAAAATAACCTAAATCAATCTATTGCATTCGTTTTCTTTTCTTTTCTTTCTTTTTTTTTTCCCCTATAAGAAATAGTAGTAAACTTAGGCTGTATTGAATTAAGTACCTTATTTTCTTTTGAATGAAAATATAAAAATGTGTCCTCTTTTTTATTGTATTAAATGACTACCATTCTCACGAGTCACCACTCCCTGGCTAAAAATATAAATACAAATCGATGGGTAGTTAAAGGATTCTAAATACATCACACAAATGTTCCGTATCTGCTTAATTTACAACCTTAAACCAATTCTTACATACCTCTCTCCCTCCGTCTCTCCCGTTTTTGCAGCAAGGGGAGGGAGTTTTATTTTCAAATCATTGCAGAAGGAGAGAATAATATCATCAAGAACATTATCGTCAATTTTTTAAATCGACCTGCAATCTTGTAACTTCTTTTCCATTCTTCGAAAAATCTAAAAAATAATTTGCGAATGGTAGAAACTCTAAGCAATTGTTCAGTATTTATTCCCAGAGAATTCTCTGTCTCTTCCTTTTTCGGATTTGGAACCGAAAAGGGCTGGTATTTCCGCTGCATTGGCATTGACCCGTGACATCACATTGAAATAGTGCTATATTTCGTTTCTTTTCGATTTTCTTGATTTTACAGAAACTATAAAAAATGTTGCTTTCTAAGCAGAAGAAGAATCAGGCTAGCCAGGGAAACCGGATATTGATAAGTGTGACGGTTATCGGAAGTGCTGGTCCGATACGTTTGGTTGTGAATGCAGAGGAGCTTGTGGATACCGTCATTGATTCAATTCTCAAGGTTTATGCCCGGGCTGGTCGGTTACCAATTTTAGGCACCAATACTGATAAATTCTATCTCTCTGCTGGATGTGAAGGTAATTATACGTATAGGGTCGGTTTAAAATGAGAAATTAAATGTTTTGTACCTGAAGACACAGTGAAGAACAAACAGTACATAACAAGTTAGAAAAAAATGCAGAGCGTTTGGTTCTCGGATTTTCAATTTCATTTACATACACTACCTTTTGCAGAACTTTGTATATGACATGTGTTTGTGTTATTATTGTGACGGATTGATAGAAAAATGTTATTTCCAGAGCGGTTTTTAATTTTCTCAGAAATTTGTATTAGAATTGTATGGTTCCTCTCTGCATGGGGAAAAGATAGTTCAATCTGCTCTGGAAATAACATTCCCAGACGACTTAGGTGCTAATTTTGTTGGATTATTGAATGCAGCTTTGTGTCCATCAGAAACAATTGGTTCACACGGGGTGTGGAATTGTTTTCTATGGAAAAAGCCAGAGGTGGAGAAATTCATTGGCAATGACAAACCAGTCAACGGTGGTGTGCCCTTACTTTGGAAGGGTCACAGCTTATCCAGGAAGCAGGGACATGGAAGTTGGAGGGCATGGTTCAGTAAATCTAAATCTCTGAAGATAATTGCACACTAAACGAAGTTGTGGAAACAATGGGATTGCTGCATTTTTAATGAATTACATAAATTCGTTGTCGTCTTTATTAATTGGTTTTAAGTGCTGTGTTTTGGGTCTTTCGATGATTACTTATTTAACGATAAAGTTTGTTACAGTACTACTCTTTGATCAATGTAGTGGTGACATGATGATATGTTGTATGAAATATAGTAAAAAGGCTCCCGGTCTGGTGCAAATGCACCAGACCCGTTACACAACATACGGTTCCCTCACCGTTGGATCAACCATCCAACGGCCCTGATTAAAAAAATAATTTTATTGTACCGCAACAAGTTTCCGCGGTACGGGGCAATTACCAAAATACCCCTGCTCCCGTACCGCAACAAGTTACCGCGGTACGTATTTTTAAATTTAAATAGTAGTGTGAACTAAGGCATATTTTAAGGTGAACTAAGCCATATTTTAGTTGAACTAAGGCATATTTTAAGGTTAACTCATTTAGTTTAGGTGAACTAAGCCATATTTTTTTTTTTTTTTTTTGACAAACAAAGGATTTTATAAAAATGCAGCAAACAAAACCCAGCCGGGACAAACCCCCAAACTGTCGATTACAACCTGATTGTGAAACAAAAAACGAGCTAAGCAAATAGCCGCTTTGTTTACAGATTGTTTAACAAGGAGAATATAAATATTCTTGATAATAAAAATGATTACAAATGTTATTACAACCTGATTGTGAAACAAAAAACGAGCTAAGCAAATAGCCATATTTTTAAATAGTAGTATGTACACTAGATTTTACGAATATTTATTTTAATTTTCTTTCTCTTTTTTTTAATTCCTTTCAATCATTTAAAATATTTTTTAATTTCATTTAAAATTATTTTAAATAGTGGCATGTACAGTAGATTTTTGATGTGAAACAGGGGGCATTTTGGTATTATGCCCGTACCGCAGAAACTTTCTGCGGTACGGGCATAATACCAAAATGCCCCCTGTTTCACATTAAAAATCTACTGTACATGCCACTATTTAAAATAATTTTAAATGAAATTAAATAAAATTAAAAAATATTTTAAATGATCGAAAGGAATTAAATTTAAAAATACGTACCGCGGGAACTTGTTACGGTACGGGAGCAGGGGTATTTTGGTAATTGCCCCGTACCGCGGAAACTTGTTGCGGTACGGTAAAAATTTTTTTTTAATCAGGACCGTTGGATGATTGATCCAACGGCGAGGGAGCCGTATGTTGTGTAACAGGTCTGGTGCATACTTTTGCACCAGACCGGGACCCTAGTAAAAATCACTCTCTTGCAAACTCATATGATATCATTTGTCTAAGCCAGTTCTAGTATAGCATGGTATAGTGCACGTTTGCTGCAGAATACATCTAAGAGAGAAGGTACAACTAATTAAAACTTTTATGTTATGCTGCAACAATCGCTTGCTCCTGATCGGATCCTAACATCTAATTAAATTATGCAACTGTCAAATTTCAAGTAAATGATCATTATTAGTGATATTTTTATTTAAATGTTTTTGTCCTATATACCGAAGATGTGGATTAGCTGAAAATGTGAATGCAAGAGAAATTTTTCCAATTTTTTTCAAACTCGTGTTTCGCCAAGCTCCCCTGTATCTTTTGATCACCCCGTCTTTTTCATTCCGACTTTGTTCTTGTGTAGTCGACTAGTCTGACATCTATCTTTCTTTAATTACAGATTATAGGTATGTTACGCAGGAGTCGAACCCCTGACCTCCTTCAAAGGAGGCCAGTGGCTCAGCCACTGCACCAACATGTTGTTGGCTTTAGATTGAATTGTAACGTAATGGAAATTTTGGATCTGTGTTTTTGTGTTTATGCTGAATCGCTGATGACATGTGTTTGAGTGTACTACTTCAGAAACATTACATAGACGTGAAAAATGTGTTTCTCGGATTAACAGGTCGCCAGTTTTCATGTATATTGTTGCTTAGCTTGGTCTACTATTTTGATCATGTGAAGTTTCATGGTTAATTTACAAGGATGATATAAAAAATGTAGGATCAAAGAGAAAGTAAGGACTACTTAATTATCTATAGCCTGGAACAAATTACAAATTACGTTTATCAAAGATAAATTTAGATTGAAATATAATCACGTTTATGGAATATGAGAAAATTTTATTCCCTAAGAGCATCTCGGTAATAGCTAAAATCATTAGCTATATAATAATTATCTAAAAATTTGCTGAACTGTAAGGAGTTAAACTCCAATGGAATTAGTTATAATTATTAGCTATATTGTAAAATAATTAGCTTTATTAATAAATATAGAAGAAATTATATGGGATTGATGATGTGTAATGATATGAGTGGATAATGTGGATTTTAGATATTATCTATACATTAGCCAAATATAGAAGATGTGAAACCCATTATCTAAAAATTTACCTGGTTGGAGAAGAAAAAAAAATAGCCATGTCACTATTATAGCTAACCGTAAACAGATTGTTAGCCTTGGAAATGCTTTAACAGTGTGCATGGTTGGAGAAGAAATAAAAATAACCATGTCACTATTATAGGTAACAGATTGTTAACCTTGAAGATGCGAGATGCTCTAACAGAAGGAACGTGACAGAGTACTGAGCTAAAAATTGGACATGTGTGGTGACATAAGAAATACTCCGTATACAATATACATTGTTCTATGTGTGGTGTTGGTTTATACCGTCTGATCGAATAAAAAGAAATGTGTTTGGAGTATAATAATATTTATTTATATCACTGACCACAAAATACATGTTCATATTCATATACAGTATTTTTAATGAATACTAGTATATGACCGGTTATTTTTAATATTTTTTAATATTTATTATTTTTTAATAAAATTTTAGTACGTTGAGAATGTGGATTGGATATTCTAAAATAAAAATTGGTATAATTAAATGAATGGCTTAATGAATAAAAAATAGATGATTAGGATTATATCACATATATCATGACCCTAATTGATTAATACACCTATATTCATATTCACAATATATTAAATCACAAATTCATATTCATATTCAAAATATACTTAATCTCAAATTCATATTCATGTAATTATTTATTAAAATAAATATATCAAATACTTTGGTTGATGTGAGCCATTTTTAAAAAAATAATTACACAGTGTATAATTTACTCTTTTCGATCAATTTTGTTTAATAAAATATCATAATACAATATATAATACGATAAAATAAATGACTTCTTTTCGTGTGATATATTATTTGATTTTTTTAGATCAAATTGAAATTACAAAATAGAGGCTTTCTTACTTCATTTTTGATTTGATATTTATGCTTACTTATCATACCTAAATTTATCTCTTTTTTTGATACTTTTTATAATTTAAATTTTTTGTATTTCGGCCAACTTATTTTTACAAATTAAATATTTTAATAGGTATAATTATTTCACTAATTTATTTTTAAAAAGTATGTAACTATTTTAATTCAAATAATTATGTATGCTTAATTAATTTTTTTTTTTGTAAAAAATATTCTAACAAAACACATATCTTGGGTAGGTCTACTTAATTTAAGGATCTAATTATTAAAATTTTATTTTAATGAACATAACTATTTTTCTTATACTTAAAACCTATTTTAACATGTTTAAATATTATAAAATTTCTAATACTTATAATACTCCTGACAAAAATAAATTTAAGTAAAAAATGTAAAAATTATTAAAAAAATTACCCAATTAAGATAGTATCATAATAATACATGTAAGTTATTCTTTTAAACTTGGATTAAATAAAAAAAATTTGAGATTTTATATCAAGATCTTAATATATATATATAGGCCAAGGTTCTAAAGAGAACATGCTTAAAAAGAGAACGAGAGAACATCTCAAAAAAATTAATTTAAAAATTGTGAAAAATTATAAATATTCTTAGATGCATTTTCTGATTCTCAAACTTCAATAATTTTTTGGGGGAAAAAATATTTATGAGAATTTTGTTTTTTTAATCTCTTTTAGAATCTCACAAATTTTGAAGAATCTGCTTTAGAATCTCGCAAATAGTTTTTTACACATGTATTTGTTGTTGATAATTGTGTTTTTTAGAATTGTATTAATGATATAAACATATTTATAATTTTTTTGAATTTTAAAATTAATATTTTATTTATGTTGTTCTCTCGTTCTCTTTTTAAGCATGTTCTCTTTAGAGCCTTACTATATATATATATATATATATATATATATATATATATATATATATATATATATATATATATATATATATATATATATATATATATATATAATATTTTATACATGTCACATGATCATAATATATATTACGCATTGGTTGAATAAATTTAAAATTTAGGTTTTAATTTTATATTTGTGAATGATTTTTGGAAATTATTATGTTAAATTGGTTATAGTTCTATTTTTTATCAACCAGGTTATATTTTTGAATTATACCTCTATAAGGTTTATAAAATTTATTCTTTTATATAAAAATAATAAAAATCCAATTTAGACCTATTTTAAAATCAAGATTTTTAAAATTATTTTATTTGGATAATATTTTTCTCATATAAATATCAAATTTTTTTAAGAAAGTTTATTTAAATAATATACCTCTAATATTTTTAAAACTTGTGAATAAATTTATATTAATTCTAGTGAATTTATGTATACAAATTATTTTACAAAAATTAAATCATTGGCACATGAATTTAGAGTTGCTTACAAATCTTCTGAGTTAGTGTTGGCCGCGCTACCTCTACATCTGACAACCAATATCCACCTTGTAATTAATACTAGCAAGGTTAGGTTATAAATTTTATTTTATTCTATAATTTTATTTTTATATAATCATTATTTTGTAAAAATTATTTTAATATAATTTAATATAAATTTAGTAAATAATATGCATGATTTAAAATTTATATTATAGAATTTTAAGTTAAACATATAGTTGATCGAATTCGAAACTTGAATTTTTAGTAAAGTACTTTAATCATAAAATATGCCTTATAATTACATCTAACGGTTCTTATTAATTACTAAAAATCTAATAATAAAATGGTGTAATATTTTTGGGTATACATTAATGATTGCAAAATTATGTGGTTTAAAACTTATATTATAAAATTTTAAAAAAATACTCCCTCCATCCCATGGATTTCTTTACATTACCTTTTTGCACGGAGATCAATGAATATTGTTATGATAAATGAAGTAGTGTGTGTAATAGTAATTTTATTGTTAAAATAAATGAAGTAGTGAGTGTAATAGTGTAAAGTGTTGAAAAAGTGGAATGAAGTAGTGGATGTAATAATGTATTTTATTGTTAAAAGTTACTATTTTTAGTAATGTAAAGAATTGGTGGGACATCCAAAAAGGAAAGTGTAAAGAAATGGATAGAACACAGGGAGTAGTTCTTTTCATATGTTATAAATTTTACTTTATTTTATAATTATTTTTATATAATCATTATTTAATATAATAAACAATTATATACCTTATATAATATCTTTATCTAAGATAATTATAATTATAATTATAATTATGTAATTATGTTTTAAATACGATTATATAATATAAATATACCTTATCTAATTGTTCTTATTTATTATGGTCATTATTCTTTGTATGATTGAAATATATGATTTTTAATATATTTTATTAATAATTAAAAGATATGATGTGATTTTTTTGGATTTGCATTAATGATTAGAAAATGTGATGTGATTTTTTTGGATATGCATTAATAATTGCAAGATTATGTTTTAAATTAAAAGGTTACTCGCCTTAATTAGAACGAAAATGTTAACGATTAGTATATATTAATAATTAAAAAATATGGTGTGATATTTCCGGGCATATATTAATGATTATAGGATTAGTTTTAAATCAAAATGGTAGTATGTTTTAATTAGAAAGAAAATATTAATGATTGAAAGATATGATACGATTATTTTTTAGGTGTTTATAAAAGGCAATATATTCAATTAAAAGAAAATGTGAAAAAGTCAATCGGTTAATAACCATTAATTATATTATATTATTATTTATTTTAATAAATAGGATAACCAAACCGAAAACCAAAAGTTTCGATTTTAATATAATAGTATAGATATAGGTTTTTACTATATTTTATTAATAGAAAAATATTATGTAAATTTTTGAGTATATATTAATTATCGCAAGGTTACGTTTTAAAGTAAAAGATAACTTGTTTTTATTAAAAAGAAATATTAATGATCGGAAGATATTATATAATTAATATTTTTAGTTTTTTATAAAAGTTAATATTTCTTAAATAAGAGGTAACATATTTAATTAGAAAAAGCAATCAGATACTTATCATTAATTATATTATTTATTTATTTATTTATTAAGATAACCATATTGAAAATTAAACTGACAAAAGTTTTAATATTTTAGCTTTAATATAATAGTATAAATATATAGGATATAAATTGAAATATTTGAATTGATTATAAATCAAAGAATATGTTGATTATAAATCAAATACGTTAATTTAAATTGTGTAATAGATGGAGAAAAGGGGGAGAGACCCTAACTGTAGAAACTGGGAAGGAATCCACCTAACTATAGAAAACTAGGATAACATTCTTTAACGGTAATTTTTTTTTCCAAACTTGTTAAATATATTAGAAAAATATACTATGGCACAAACCTTACATAATTCTAAGAGCATCTCCAACCATGTTTAACCCTTAGCTAAAAATAATTAAAACATTCTATAAATAAAAAATATAGAAATTATGTAAAAAAAAATCAACTTCAATGGATCATTTATATTGTCTATATTTTTAGCCAATATCTATATTTTTTGTCATGTTGGCTATATTTGTTGAACCTCTAGAGACCTGTAATAAGATTACACATCATCTCTTGCCATATTCAAATGATATATTCTATTTATAATAACTTAAAATAATAATAACATACCATTTTTAAAATATAGCCGATCAATATAGCCAATACCATCGAAGCACAACGCCTTACAGGTTCAATAAATTTTACATAATCAATATTTTCTATCATTTTAGCCAACCACTTTAACCAACTCCATTGGAGATGCTCTAAGTCTGCTAAATGCATTTCCTACTTCGATTCGTCCCTCAACAACGTTGTGAATCTTGTGAATTGTGAGTCGTGACGCACTGACGCCTTTACTTGTTGTAAATCTAAGATAGGCCGCCGGATAAAGGTGTGAAATGAGCGTCTAAAATATGTGTTATCTAAATGAAAAGGTGCACTCTTTTTTCTTTTTTCTTTTCTAATTAAAAAGTGCACTCTTTATTACACATGACAATCTAAAATCTTAAAAGTGATCGTACAATCAAACAATTAAGAAAACGATCTTACTATCATAACACGTTTTTTTTCTTGGTGGCACAACCATTTAGAAAAAGTTTACGTATTATTATAAGCGTATGTCTTGCTCACATTCTAGGTGTTAGGTTGTCAAGCTACTTCCTTTCACTAAATTTGAATTTCGTACCACACAACATACTAAGTAAGAACAGAAATTGGACACGAGTTAAGATTATAATATTATTATTAATAAATAAATATTATTTAATTATATAGTTTTAAAAAATTGAACATGAAATAAAATTAAAAAAATTAAAGTAAATAAATCTTGTATAACAGTTACGAGGAATCGAACCCGAGCTGAAGCTAAAAAATTAAATTAAATAATTCTTGTATAATTATGTAATTGGAAGGAATCGAATCCTGAATTTAATGATAATTAAGTTTGATATTTTAGTATTATTTTAAACCATTAAAACATGATTTTACATATTAATAAAGAATATTGATTATCACTAACATGGTTATAGACTCATAATGTGAAAATTTATATAAAGGAAATATATTACACTTTTTATTAAATAAATAAATTAGATATATTTCCACTACTAAATCAAATAATCATGAGATTAATCCCATGCATGTGTAGTCTCATTCATTAAAAAAATTAACTTTTTTTTAGCTAACATAATCAGATCGAAGTGGAATAAATAATTTACGAATTATTAAAAGGGTGATGACCCAAAATAATCACCTGGGAAATTGGATGACCCTTTTTACTGACGGGACACGGTACATCGTGTACCATGATCACTACAAGAAATCCCGGTTTTGGCGACGGAAAATTCCGTCGCCAATGGCTGGTTTTCCGTAGCTAAATCGATTAACGACGGAAATTGGCGACGGAACTGTCTGTCGCAATAAACACCGTAGGGAAGGGCTCAACGACGGAATTTATGTACCGTTGCCAATTTAGCAACGGCTTTGCAACAACATTTTAATGGAATTTTGTTGAATTTGACCTCACTATTGCAACTCCATAGCGACGGAATTCCGTTGCTAGTTAAATTCCGTTGCCAATTTAGCAACGGATGGGTAACAAATTGATAATGGAATCATGTTGGGTTGGCCACACACTCGCAACCTACTGCCAACGGATTTTCGTTGTTAAATGCCAACGGCTTTGTAACAGATTTTTCTTTACAGATTTAGTTCGTCTTAAATCCGTTGGTAACTAGCAACGGTTTAGAAACACAATTACACACATTCCACCTTTTTAAATAAACAGTTTAACGACGGAATTTCGTTGGTAATCAACAACAATTCGGCAATGCAATTGCACATTTTCTGTATATGTTTGTTCTCCTCAAATTTAATCTAAATTAATCACAAAATAAAAGTACACCAAAAGTAAAACAAGTAATTTTAACTTGAACACTTTTCCCAAAAATCTGGCTTAAGGTTACACATTAGAAAATAGCAAAAGGGGTACAAACCAAGTTCTTGATACATGCTAAAATTTTAGCTTCAGAGTTTACACAACAAAGAACAATAAAAATAGTGCAAACTAAGTTCTTCATACTTTTTTACAAGCTAATAGTTAAAACATGATGGTTACGTCCAGAGCTACTCCAAGTCACCAGCAATGAAGCACACTTCCATAGTTCCATTTGCCAATTTTCTGCATTTTTAAAGAACAAAGTGATCAGCAATGATGTCTACATTCATGCAACTAAAGGCACACTAGTTTTTTTTGGATAAGCAGAATTTACATTAGAAAGGCCAAAATGGCACTCACAATAGATAGCTAGAAAGCTAGGCAACCTGCAAACCAGATGCAAATACAAAAAGTGCAGTCTGGACAAAAAAAAACCCAGACCTAGGAGCTACTATGACCAACCTAAATAGAAACTACTAGTACTTAAAGGCACACTAAAGGCACACTAGCTAGTAACATGACACAAGTGATAAATGCAGTAACATGACACTAGCTTATTTCAGAAAATCTGTTTCACTCCTTATGGGTATATGGGATGCAGAATTTCCAACTTCCCCGCTAATCATTCTAAAAATGTCTCTTGCTATATCTATAAAACTTCAGCAATAGTATAACATTTAGCAAACAGATTTTTAGTTCTGGATACATAATCCCTGAGAAATCACCATTCAAAAAAGCTATCCAGCCATATGCAAAATTAATCGAATTTTGCACTAATGATTCACTAACCGCAAAACAGAATCCCACAGACATATAGTCGGCAAATTTACGAATTTAAATTATTGAAGTACTCCAAAAAACCATTTTTGGTTCACCCTTGTACAGTTCTTAATGATACGAATCTAACGTACTGCATATAGACATAACACTTGCACCTATAAAATTCTAAAATTCAGAAAATTTTATAACCATATTTACAACCACATGACTGCATATAAACACTTCTGATTTGCAATAGTAGCATATGTGTATATTAAAACCTTTAAAACCCCATGTAGTGACCACTCTTGAATTAGGCTCGTGTTATGTTAGTTAATCACTACATCAGTCATCACTCATCAGACATGTCTGGAACAAATATATCAAACACACAAATAAATAATCAAACCAATTTAAAGAATTTGACAAATCCAACTCACCTCAAATCTTGCAGCCTTCTAATTCTGAGTATTAAGCACTCGTGCTAAAAGGTTCTCCATCTCCCTCATTCGCTGCTTCATTTCATCCATCTCTTTAAGTTGTTCTTTCATATCTTTGAGCTCGGTCTCTAGCTTCTGATAATCTTGATTGTTGGGGAGCGAGCTACTGAATTTAGTGATGTTGCTGCTACTTGGTCCATAAAATATATTTTGTGTTGCGCCAAGGCCATATATCCTATTCCTGTTATTGCGACCACCAACTGCATCATAAAATAATTTATTTTCATCAACCGGTTGAGCTGGTGATGATCCATCAACAGCTTGAGAGCGCTCAGCGCGGAGAGCCTTAATTGTTTCCTGTGTAGAATAAATTAAGTCAAACATAAATGGTAGATATCAATTATATATACAATCCCACATAAACAGTCAATGGACAAGCATCCTCAAATATTGGACATTAAGGTTATGAAAAATATGCAGCAGATGAGTAAAATTGATAGTTTTCTGACGAATTTTTTTTGCAGACAAAAAAAGGATTGGTGAAAGCTATTACTGCAAAAAAAATTTGATACTATCTTGCGTATTACTGGTTAAGGAACCATTTGGATATGCCAAGCACTATAGTACTCGACACTTAAACCATTTAAGTTTTCTGTTTCAGATTTTTATTTAGAAAATAGTTTCTTGCCAAACAATGTAGGTGCATGATTCAGGGGATATTAACTTGATGAAAAATACAACAGCACCTCCACAACATTAATTTTCCACTTAGTATTTGGATTTCATATATAACTCTTCATATACTTCTAAATATCAGAAAGCTGTAACATCTAGTCCATGTCCTAAAACTTCAAATCTATACAAACAAAAAACTAGTGTGTTCAAGGTTAAGAATTAGTACCAGAGGCTGGTACTTTTTGTTTTACAAAACAGGTATTTTTGAAACAAGCAAGCATTTGAAACCAGGTGAAAACAAAACAGTTATCCTTACAGCTATTTTTGCATCTTTCGGATTAATAAATGACAAATCATAATTAAATTTAAATGACAAAAGTGTTGTATACTTACAGCTATTTTTGCATCTTTCGGATTAATAAATGTTACTCTATCGTGCTTCTTTGTGTGCAAATAGTGAAACATCTCAACTGCGTCGGGATCTCTTTCCCAATCTCCTGCCTGCATAAAATATCACAACAAATTAATATATGAATTACAATTATTTAACCATTAATGTTATAATCTGTAAAATAATGCATGTACTAGTTACCAAACGAGCTGCAATTGTTCGGCTAGAAGCTGAACCACCAGTGTGTGTCGGAGGGTAGCTCTCCTCTTCTTATCAATATGACTTAATGAGAATGTAGCCTGAAGTCTCATAACTGATGACCACTCGCAATGTAATAGATTTTTAATGTTCTAGTAGTCTTCTAGGAAGATCCTGTTATGGGCCGTATGAATAAGGAAAATTTGCACTTAATTCTTGCAATTTTTATAAAGAATTGAGCTTTGGTCGGTCCTGTGATCTGGTACCTGATAGATATTTGTGATTTGTAACATGATGTTTATATTTGGTGATGCCAAGGATATAAAAAGAACTCCTCAAAAAGTTAGCTATTATTGTATATAAGTACCTTAAACTCCTCAAAATAGAACTCCTTGGTCTCTTTGGACACTTCCTTCCAAGTGAACCCCTTAGGTTCAAGTCTTTCATGAATTATATTGGTGATCCTGCGAGAGCATTTGCACGAAGGCTCCAACATTAAAATTAAAAAAGTAATCGGTCAGTTTAAATGTCATAGGTAATTAAAAACATGCTTGGAAAATTATACTCACATTTCTTCGATAACTTCAATGCGTAGACGCCCATCAGTGTGCATTGTTCCAACTTTCCAAACATCATTGTTAGCAATTAAAGAGGATTCATCGGGCGTGTTTGGCTCGGGCTCAGGTGTATTGTGTGGTGTATTCACTGGCGTGTTACGCCGTGTTAGCTCTGGAGTTATCTGTTGTGACAGCTCTGGTGAGCGCTGTTGCGCTGTTTGCTCAGGTGTTCTCTGTTGCGCAGGTGAGTGCTGCTGCGCTGTTTGCTCAGGTGAGTGCTGCTGCGCTGTTTGCTCAGGTGAGTGCTGCGATGCTTGCGCGTCAAACCTAAGCCTTCTGACCATTTTAATCTGTATAAAACAAAAGCATAAAAAACATTAAATTTAGAGGACTGGTACTATTACTGACTCTATACAGATAGTTCATAAAAAAATAAATTTCTGGCCAGTACAGTGCCAGAAATTTAGAGGACTAATCTCTTACAGTAGAAAACTATTTCATTCTTACAATATTGATCCATCACACTAAGATCAGCTTATTAGTTCTATACTTCTCTGTATCAGTTGTGGGTATTGGGTTCTTTTAAAAATATTGGGAATCTGATTGAACTAGGGTGTAAAATTGGTTAATTTCCCCAAGATCAGAAAACATCTGGAATGTCGAGGTCCTGACTGTTCTATCAACAAGCTAATTGACTCATTTCCCCCAAACCCAAATCGTCAGTTCTATCATCATATCATTTAGTAAAATATAATCCACCCCTTAGAAATAAAGTTCTCAACTTTCTAAAATCTTCACTAAAATTCCACAACAGAAATTCAATCACAACAACAAAATCAAGAAATCACATCATCACAAAACATAACAATCATATCCACACATGAAAACAAAAAAAAAAATCCAAAATCACAAAATTACCTCAGATTAAGTATAGATACACGTACATAGGCAGATATTATACATACATATACCCACAAATTGAACGGATTGAAACAAGAACAAATATAATACAAACATATATACCCACAAATTGAACAGATTGAAACACAATACACATATAATTACAACTTGAATTGATGAAAAATTAAGAATATATGAGAGTTAATACCCAAGATTTGTGCCAGAGATGAGAGTGAGTGAGAGAGAGAAAAATAAACTTTCGGCCGAGAGAGCTAATTGAAAAAAAGTAAAAACCCTAACTTGCTTGTCTTAATGTTTCACAAATTGCCGCTAACATTTTCATTAGAAATTTAGAATACCGCTCTTTTTTTTAGGCTGGCCGCCTATAAATTTTAATTTTTGAGTTTCTTTTTTGTCTAAATAATTATTAAGGTTTTGCAAACAAAGACTTTCCATAATGAATATTATTTTAAAAAAACTAGCACAAATAAATAAATAATTAAATAAATATTTGATAATAATCATTAAAATAATAGAAATGTAAATAGAAAGTGAATAAGTTTTTTACCGTCATCATAATTCTCACTATCGTTTGAAAATTCTTTTTCTTCGGAATCAATTTCTATCTCTTCTTCTGGGGATTCTTCATCATCATCCAAATCTATTGATGTTCCCTCGTCATCATTTAAACGTGTAAGAATATCATTTGTATCAATAATATTTAAGTGTTCGGGAACATCATCTTGAAAGGCTTCTTGACGTGATTCGGGAACTTGAGGCATGTCAACAAGTGGACGAGCTTTAACTTTACATACCACCAACCAATCTACTTTATCTCGCTTTAGACTTGGATAATTACAAAAGTAAACTTGTGCAGCTTGCATTGCTAAAACAAATGGCTCGTAGACACTTAATCTTTTTCTTCGATTCACCTCAACTATGTTGTATCGTTGATGAACTCTTGTTCCACTATTAATTGTAAGATCAAACCACTCGCACTTAAACAATGCTGTTCTTTTAATCGGGCGACGAGGATACTCAATAATCAAAATCTCATCTAATATCCCAAAATAATCATTAGATGTCTCGCTATAATTTGATCCCTTAATACATACTCCACTGTTAAATGTTGACTTGTTGGCCCCATATGCTCGTGTATGAAACTTGTACCCATTTACATAGTAAACCGGTACCGATCTAACTGAACGAAGAGGTCCTGACGCGAGATCTCGCACATATTCATTTGGAACCAATGATGCATCTTGGGCCTGAAAAATGGTCATGATTACATAAATAAATTGTGTTTTTGTCATTGTTTAACTTAAATGAATTAAAAATAAACTTACATAATGTTTAAACCATATAGCAAAGTCACTCTCTAAGCACCTATCTATCTCGGCACCACTCATGTATGGACTGTGTTCTCGAAGCCCGCTTGTAAAGATCCTGTTACAAATAAATGATAATCATTTTTTATAACACTTTAAAATAGATACATTTCTTTGATTTTGATTTGAAAGTAATAATTACTCAATATATGGTGCAACCTCTGGACAATTAAACAAGACATAATTGTTAGCTGATATGTACTCGCGATCATCAAGATAACGAGTTCTAACACAACCATGTGCACGTCCTGGATGAGAAAATATAGAAAATGTCCCCTCAAAACTCTCTCCACCTGTACTAGAATCATTTCGAGGAACTTTTCTATGTTTTGTTTGAACATGTTGTTCGAAGTAGTGTGAACAAAAAGTCGAAGCTTCTTCAACCAAAAAAGCATTGCATATGGATCCTTCCACCCGAGCTTTATTTTTCACATTATTTTTCAAGTGGCGTAAAAACCGCTCAAAAGGGTACATCCATCGATACTGTACAGGACCTGCGATTCGTGCCTCGTAGGGGAGATGTACCAAAAGATGTTCCATTGAATCAAATAATGCAGGTGGAAATATACGCTCTAACTTGCAAAGTATGACTGGAATCTGTTCTTCAAGTCTACGAATTTCACTGACCTTCAAAGTAGCAGAAGTGAGGTCTTTGAAAAAAAGGCTCAATTCGGTTATACATTCCCAAACACTAGTTGGCAGCAATTCTCGAAAAGCAATCGGGATAAGTCTTTGCATGAACACGTGACAATCATGACTTTTCATTCCAAATAACTTGTATTTTTTCATGTCGATGCAACGGGCCATGTTTGACACATATCCATCTGGAAATTTCAGATCCTTCAACCAATGACATACCATTTCTTTGCCTTTCTTGTCTAAACTATAGCATGCTTTTGGATACTTTCGTGTTGATTCATCAAATGCTAACTCTGGTCTTCGACAAATGGATGCAATATCAGCTCTTGCTTTCGCATTATCTTTGGTTTTACCTTCGATGGCCATGATGGTGTTGAAAATATTTTCAAACACATTCTTTTCAATATGCATAACATCAAGATTATGTCTAATAGATAATGTCCTCCAATATGGTAAATCCCAGAAGATACTTCGTTTTTTCCATCCACATTTATAAGTCTTGATGATTTTAGCATTGTGTTCCTCACTTCCCACTTCAGTAATTTTCATCAACCCAAGTGACTCAATCTCTTGCAATACATCTTCACCTGTTCGTATAGGTGGGGCTGTTTCTGACACTGTCTTTCCCTTGGTAAACCAATTTTTATTCTTTCGAAAGGGATGATTAGAAGGTAGAAACTTTCGGTGATTATCAAACCATCACTACAAGAAAACAGTCAATAGACATCACACTTTAGACATCGGTCGTAAATGCCACTGATGTTAAAAGATGTAATAACATCACCCCGCATTAACCTGATGTCTTTGTTTTTCTTAAACATCACTTATGTTACAACTGATGTCTAAAGTCAGCAAAAAAAAATTAAACGCGCGCCACTCTTCATTTGTTTCCCCCCTTACTTAAAATTTTTCCCCCTTAGTCAAAATTTCCCCCCTTTCCCCAAATTTTCTCCCCGCCTTACAATTACCCCCTTACAAAATTAATCACAAAACTAATTCAATTAAAACACAAAACTAAAAAACTGAAACTCTATCGACTCTCTCTCTCTCTATTGCGACTAAATCTCTCTCCCAACTCTCTCTCTCTCTCTCGCGACTAAATCTCTCTCACCTCCACCACCGCTCGCTGCTCTACTCACAAAGACCACCGCTCACTGCTCTATTCACCACGACCACCGCTCACTGCTCTACTCACATCCGTCCGGTACCACTGCTCTCATCTCTATTTTGCTCGTGTCGAAATTGGTAAGAATATTTGGGTCTCCTCCAGCCTCTACACGAATAAGGTCTCTTCTGCTGCGATTTTTAGGGTCTTCTCTATTGAAATTGATGAGGTTCAGTTTGGGGGTTTTTCAAAATCAAAACCATAATTTCTTAAATTGGGATTTTTTAAATCAAAACCCTAATTTCTTAAATCATGTGTTTTTATTTTTGTGGATGTATTTGTCGTTTGCTTGCTATAATGTTTAGTGAAGTTAAACTGTCGATAATGGTGTGTAATTTAGAACTTTTGAAAGGAATTTGTCAATTTACATTAAGGAATCGTGAATCGTGCTTGTGTAATGTGAACACGTAATTGTGTTTATTTTGCTGGCCTAGGTAAAAGCTACTTATGCTTTCCTTGATGTATATTGTTAATTTTGATGGTAACGCCTTTTAAAGTTTCGGAGAGTTATTACATTGATGGCTGGTTTAAGGGTTTTAGTGACTGGGTTGTCATCAGTGCATTGGTTGTGGCCTATCGCAAGTTTAATTTGCTCTATATCCACATACATACTACTACTTAATTATGCTTCCAATAACATGGATTTTGTGTTTATAGACTCTAATGTGTATATTATTTGTGTTACCTATTACTTGGACAATCTATTTGTACAGTTTTCTACTACTACTATTTGTTCGGCTTTTGTTTTATCTAGGGAAATATTGCTTCACATGACTTTAATATAAGGGCATACTATAACTTGCTAACAAATTATTGTTGTTTGCATAATTAGGTCGGTGGTGTTACTCCCAAAAGGGCGGGACAGAACACTTGGGGCTTCCTGTTTATAATTCAGTTGCAGAAGCAAAAGCTGATACCAAGGCTAATGCTTCGGTTATATGTGTTCCTCCACCTTTTACTACTTAATTATGATTCCAATAACATGGATTTTGTGTTTATAGACTCTAATGTGTAAATTATTTATGTTACCTATTACTTGGACAATCTATTTGTACAGTTTTCTACTACTACTATTTGTTCTGATTTTGTTTTATCTAGGGAAATATTGCTTCACATGACTTTAAACTTGCTAACAAATTATTGTTGTTTACATAATTAGGTCGGTGGTGTTACTCCCAAAAGGGCGGGACAGAACACATGGGGCTTCCTGTTTATAATTCAGTTGCAGAAGCAAAAGCTGATACCAAGGCTAATGCTTCGGTTATATGTGTTCCTCCACCTTTTGCTGCTAAAGCTATTTTAGAGGCACTGGAGGCCGAGTTAGATTTGATTGTGTGCATCACAGAAGGAATTCCTCAGCATGACATGGTAATGCACTTTTTATTTATTAGACACAAGAGAAGAAACTAAAAAAATGCATAAGTAAAAATAAATATGTATTGTCTGATTTGGGTTACAATGTGTTATGATAGGGGTACAATAGTCTAGTTGTCCGGCTATCTACTCAGATAAGAGCTATCCTAAAATAAAACTTTAATGACAGTCGTATATGAACTTACATTCATTCTGATGTGACATGTACTTCATTGACATCCTTGTTGTGTCCGTAACATTTTAAATTAATTTGTTATCATGTATATAATGTTCTTACAGAATACTGTTCATTAGATCTGCGTCATTGTCATTGTAAGATAATTTTTGTTCACTTAAATCCCATGTGATGCAGGACAACCATTGAAAAGGCCTAAGGAAACATGTAATAGTACTACATCTGCATGCGGTTTACCTTCAAGATTTGTACTTAGTAGCTTGCTCTCCGGTTGTTTTTTATACAGAAACTAGGTTTTAGACATGAAGTTGCCATGATGTACTATTGTTTCTTCACTAACATTCTTGTCTTTAGGCAGTGTCCATAGTTCATTGGATTTGACAGAGGAAGAATGGGATGATATATGTAATACAAATGTAAAAGGGACATGGTTGGTTTCTAAGTATGTCTATATCTGCATGTGCGACTCAAACCAGGGTGGATCGGTCATAAATATATCGTCTACTGCTGGTCTTAATCGGGGGCAGCTTCCTGGATGTCTTGCTTATGCTTCTTCAAAGACAGCTGCCAATGCTATCACGAAGGTACAACTTAGGAAATTTGTGTAGTCTAAGCCTGAATTTTTTTTTTTCTCCTTGTTACTTACAGTGTTATGAAATCTAAGCCATGTAAAATGTCAGTGACTACTTTACATCTGGCAAGCAATAATTTTTTCTATTTCATCGCTCATGTTGTTAGATATTCGCTATTGAAATGGGAATCAACAATATCAGAGTGAACTCGATCAATCCTGGACTCTTCAAGTCCGATATCACTCAGAATCTTATGCGGAAACACTGGCTCACTAATGTGGCTTTGAGAATTGTTCCATTGAAAGAATTTGGCTCTTCAGACGCAGCATTGACATCGCTTGTCCGGTACTTCTCTTGCGGAGCTTAATCTCATCGACAATAATATTAGTTCACTTCCACCAGAACTGGTTAGAATGCATTAGACTTTCAATGTACAAGTATTTATCTGTCTTGATGGGATTTATTTTACAACATCATTCTTTATAGTTGATTTTGTTACATCGTGTGAGTTGAAAAGAGACATGATTCTAACCATTGACAGAGAACCAACATGTTTTAAGTCCAATTTAATGTTGTTTAGTACTTTTAGTAACTTCTTTGTGCAAGTATACTACAAGTAGAACAAAGATTTCAAGCCTGTAAATTTTAAACAGAATATTTTTCTCTTACATTTTGACAGGATTGTAAAATTTCCCTATCTCGGACAGCAAGCGGAGCAATCCACCAATTTGTCAATGACAGCTGTAGTGGAGTGTAGTAATTGTGTCACACAATGGTCTAGATAATGTTCCTCGATAAGAACAGATGGAAAGGGTTGGAAAGATACCACTTAAGACATACCAATGCTTAGGTTATTAGCAATTGCGGTTCTTCATCGTTTACGCTTTTGGTTTTTTTATTTGGATATAAAGGACAAAGTGATTATGTGTTTGTAAAGTTTTCCTTTTGGATGGTTCATTTACATAATTCTGTAAGTTGATGTATTATACCTGGGCATGAACTTACCCTTCTGTGCTGTATCCTCAAGCTAGTTGTTCTGCCTTTACATGGCTTTATACATCTTCATACATATAGGACAAATCATTATTTTAAATTAAAAGTTGTTTGCTGCATAGAATCGAGTAGCAGAGTGGTTTTTCTTTTTGTATATCTTCGAGATAGATGTTCTGCCTTATATTACATTTTGATCTCTTCTTTCGAGATATATTACTTTCTCAAGGAGGAGGAAGCTGTTCGGTGCATACAATCTGTACATGGATTTGTGCTGGAAGGCAGATTTCTCAGGTGCAAAACACATATTTTCATAATCATCTGTATAAGCTTTTTAGTTAATGTTATATATTCACTATTAATTTTGGTAATAAGAATACATTCTCATTGTGGAATTATTCCCTAACGTATAAGTTTCTTACACAGAGCTTCTTTTGGAACTGCAAAGTACTGCCATGCATGGTTTGTAATAAGTTGCATTTGTTTAAAGTCACCTAATTCATCTAATTCGACTTTGCAATATTATGTAGGTTTTGATGTTGAATGATCGCATACGAACTGTATCCATACTTGAGTCTTCCTTGGCGAAAGCAGAAGATTATCTTTCTAAGCTACTGTCAGATGCACCTTTTCCTAAGTTTGAATACGAGTAAGCTTCTAATCTTGAGCTTCATATATAGATTCTTTTTCTATAATGTATAATATATGCTTGGCTTGCAGTTTGCAAGGAATGGGATTTGAAAAAGGCCGGGGAGATACTGCAGAACGTGTTCTAGAGATGATGCAACTTCTATCTTAAATCCTATAAGCTCCTGATCCCTCAAGCCTGGAGACATTTCTTGGTCGAATTCCAATGGTATTCCATGTTGTCATTTTATCCCCAAATGGATACTTTACTGAGGTACTGTTAATCAATTTGTAATTAAACATAAAAACTTATGTGTTCTAATGGAAGCAAAATTAGTATAACCATCTTTTAATGGTACTTAATTAGGAAACAAGTTACCAGGCATCTGGTCAGCAGACAAGATGAAGCCAGGTCTGGAAATAGATTACATGAAGGCATTTACCCTGCTGATGACTATTTTGGATCATATCAGTCATCCTTCAAATCTTGGCTCACGCATTCAGTAGATGAATCTCATATCAGTCATTCAGTTATTTGACTCAGACTAGTTAAGCAGGTTATGTACTTTGTTTTGTGGATGGGTACTTTGCTCAGTTTAGTTGATTTTGTGGATTCCCTGTCATGTTTACTTGTTTTGGATTTGGTACATCAGATATGCAGTTTATGTAATTTGGATGTTGATGACATTGATTTTTATTTTGTCAATGACAATTGAGGAATTCTTTCAATGATAAATGTAGTAATTTTGGTTATTATTTTGTGCATAATTTAAGTTTTGGCTATTTTGGTGTATATTGTGTAGGATACTGATTCTAAACAACAAACAGACATCACCTTTTATTTATAAAATCTGATGTCTAAGAGACACATATAAATGAGTTTTTTCTGAAAAAACTGATGTTTATACCTACATTAGACATCGGTCTAGGATGATGTCTAAGGTCACTATACACTTCGGTTTTTTAAATAAGAAACTGATGTCTATAAGAGAATTAGACATCAGTCTAGAGTGATGTCTAAGCTCACTATAGACATCACTTTATCTGCTAAAATTATGATGTCTAATATCGGAAAAGACATCTTTTTCAAAGAAAAAAGGTGATGTGTATGTGAAAAATAACTTAATTTATTATATGTTTTCTAGAATATATGGCATGCAAGTTGTTTATAAAATTAATTATATCTAACCTATTTTGTAGAACAACTGATGTGTATTGAATAAAAAACTGATGTCTATGTTAGCATAGACATCGGTTTCTGACTGATGTCTAGAATAGACATCTCCAACCTAGACATCACATCCAAAATAACATAGACATCGACCAGAAACTGATGTCTATTGACCCTTTTCTTGTAGTGCATGTTGGCTTTCCACCATGCGAAAGATTATAAGCATCATGATCGTGAGCACAATGTGGACAAGCTAAATGACCAGCAGTTGTCCATCCAGATAACATCGACATAGCAGGGAAGTCACTGACAGTCCACATCAATGCAGCTCTCATTTGAAAATTTTGTTTCAAAGAAATATCCCATGTCTCAACTCCAACTTCCCACAACATTTTTAACTCAGCAATTAACGGTTGGAGATAAACATCTATCTTCTGCTTTGGATTTTTTGGACCAGGCACAAGTACAGACAAAAACATGTATGGTTCTTTCTAACACATCCATGGTGGCAAATTATACGGGGTCACTATGATTGGCCAAGAAGAATATTGACTACCTGATTGACCAAATGGTTGAAATCCATCAGCAGAAAGCCCGAGCCTAACATTTCTTGTCTCTGCAGAAAATGAAGGGTGTGCTCTATCAAATTGTCGCCACTCCTCTGAATCTGAACAATGTCGCATCACATCTTCTTCTTGATAATGTTCGGCATGCCATCTCATATGGCTCGCGGTGGCAGGTGATGCATATAATCTCTGTAATCTTGGGGCTATTGGAAAGTATATCATCCTTTTAACAGCCACTTTCTTTTTCTCTCGGGTGGATCTGTTGACTCTAGTTTTGTACCTGGGTTGCTCACAAAATTTACATAACTCCATATGCTCATCTTCACCCCAATATATCATGCATCCATTAACACAACAATCAATTTTCACCGAAGGAAGACCCAATCCTTCCATATGTTTCTTTGTATCATAGAAACTACCAAAAAAAGTATTGTCTTCAGGCAAGATACTTTTGATGAATTGTGATGTTTGATCATAAGCTGCTTCTGACCAATGATGATCAGATTTTAAACTCAACATTCGAGCCATGGCAGATAACTGAGAAGTGTCACAATGATCGTACAACTCCCGCTCCGAAGAATGTAATATATCATACAACTTTTGTGCTTTTTGATTCGGCATCTCTTCTGAATGTGGATTAAAATTTGGACCGGCAGCATCCATCACCATATTATACATTTCGTTATTCTCATCTCTTTCCCGAAAAGTATTAGAATAACTACTTGAGGATTGCCCGACACTTTCTCTTGCAATATATGGCTCACCATGTCGATTCCACACGTAATAACCATTAACAAATCCTTTTTTCAACAAATGCAATTTTACTGTTTTCGCATCCCAAAATCTCCCATGTTTGCATTTACTACAAGGACATTGTATGTTTGTCCCATTCATGGAAGATTCTTGAGATATAGCTTGTTTTATAAATTCGTCTAATCCAACAACAAAAGCATGATTAAGAGACCCTCCACTATCCAATCTTTGATACATCCAAGATCTATTATTATCCATATTTATGTTATCAACAATCTACAAAAAGATACAATATTAGCAAAATAAATTAGAATTATCACAAATAAGATACAAACAATCTTTATAAATCAGCTAATTTTACTAATACTACAAATATGTGAGATTACTTATGCAACAATGTCTACATAATGAAAAATGCTTACAAATAAATTAACAAGATAATATTTCATTATTAAACATGATTAGCACTTCAAAAATGAAATTATAAAACAATAAAAGTGAACTAACCTTAAAATGTGGAACAAGGTTGTGTTATTTGGTGGAATAATAGGAAAGATGTAGATGGAAAAAGAATTTGATTTTGGAGAGAAGAGAAAAAATGAGAGAAGAAAGGATATATGTGTGTTAGAAAAAATGGCAGAATAGCTACTGCATTAAGTTAAATGTTTACAACTACCAACGACTTAGCGACGGAAATCAGAAACGACCGATCTACTTTAGCTTCGGACTAGTAACGGAAATTAAAAAGTTTGACTTTCTACCAACAGAATACCGTTGCTAATCCGTTGCTATATTTCGTTGCAAAACCGTCATAAAATGGACCGTTGCCATACCGTTAATATTGTTTTCCTTTGCAATGTCGTCGTTAGCAGTAGCCGTTGCAATTCCATCGCCAAGGTTATTCCATTACAATTCCGTCGCAGTATAATATAGCCTTTACCATAGCTACGGAAGACTTCCGTCGCTATAATCCGTCACTAAATCCGTTGAGAAATCGTTACCATAATCCAGACAGAATGTTTTCCGTAGCAATTGTGTCAGAGGAACATGGCGGGATGTTTTCGCGCCTTCAATGGCGACGGAAAAAGTCCGTTGCTAAATATTTGTCGCTATTCCGTTGCCTTGTAGTAGCAATTTGTGCTGCCTAGTTTATAGTTGCTATTCCGTCGGTAATTTACAACGGAAACCTTTCCGTTGCTAAAAGTCGTTGCTAAATCCGGGATTTCTTGTAGTGGATAGGGGGTGTGTTGCGGAGCTGCGTGTTCCGTAACAGGGCATGATACGGAGCTCCGTGTTCCGTAACAGGATCGGACATGATACGGTGGACAGTATTCCGTGACAGTGCTACGCACCCATCTAACATGGTGCACAGTCTACCGTATCATGCTAACACGGAGGACGCAGCTCCGTATCATGCATAATACGGTACACGGTGTTCTGTATCATGCTAATACGGAGGACGATTCTCCGTAGCTCGTCGATATTTTGGGCCATTTTTTTCAAAATCAGTATTTTGGGCCATGACTTGTGAAAAATAGACATTTTGGTCATTCTCTCTTATTAAAACATCAATAAAATTGGAATGAAATGTTTAATGTATTGGCAAGAATTTATTTTATGGCATAAGAATTATATAAGTATTTTTGCTACTTTAAGTTTTTTTTATTGAGGCGGCTTTCCTTCTTGTGAAACCAAGTCGCCAGTTAAAAAGTCATATATGTATCCATAGAATGTGAAGATATGTTAGTTTAAGAAAAATGCGATTTACGACCTTTTTACATAACCATACACAAATTCGATAAGGTGATACGATATATTTAATAACCAATGTTAGCTGTCGAGCTGATTACAATCTTAACATCATGTTTCATTGTGGCACAGTCATTAACAACAATTAATACTAACTAAAAGACTATTTGTTGATTGGCAGCTTAAAAAGAATGAGTGAATAATAAAATGATGAAAAATTTTTATATTTAATTTTAAAAAATTAATAATTTTTTAAGTTTATAAGTTAATGATAAGTAAGATTTTTGCATTTCAAAAATAAGAATTTTTTAAATTCATAAATTAATGATCAAATATGATTTTTGCTTTTCAAAAGGAGAGCTTCTAGCTTCTGCTAACACTTTTTTCAGAAAAATGATCAAATCCTATTTTCACCTTTAAAAAATGATGGTGTTCACAAAATTTATGGGACCATTTATTTAAATGGGAAAACAAAAGTCCATCATTAAATTACAAATTTAAAAGTTTGACAACTTACTTGAAATTTAATTTGAAATTCGATGTAAAATAGAGACGTCATTTTGCAATTTATTCTAAAATTTATAATAAATGTTCTCAAATGTATATGGTAGTAGAATTTATGTCTACTACAAAAATTGCAGTTTTTTCTAGTTTCAAAGTGTTTGTAAATTACCAAAGCAATTTTATGCTAATTGCTTCTAAAAAGAAAGTAGAAAATACCTTGACCGTACATACAAGGAGTCAAGGACTAGTGGTGCTTGTCAGTTCGAAGATGTTTTCATGTCGGAGATCTTTGCCTGAAAATAGCAACCCTAGTTTACATCAGTGGTACTTATGATAAACAGGTGTCTAGCTATTCTCCAGCAGTATGAGTTTTCATATCTTGGTAAACAGCAATCTTGTACAATTTTATAGAATTAGTATAATTAAGCATCTAATTAGCATGACTTCCGAATATTCCCCTCCTAAGTCCAAATTAAACTTCGGTGAGCTTTGAACAACAGATTCTACAACCATACTTCTTCTCAAACATTATATTAAAAGTGGGAGTGATCTTTGTCAATCAACCATGCATTACAAAAGTGTTTCAATTTTAAAGCAAAATTAGAGATCTAGATTTTGATATTGAAAAAGTTTAGGTGTGATCTTTGTTGATCACTAGTCTCCAAAATAAAACTTGATATCAGACAAGTTTAGGAGTAATGGTGATCACAAGTGCTCCATTAAAAATTAACCAGAAAAAAGTGTTCCATTAAAAATTAAAAATCATATAACGTTTATTTTTTGAAAATTCATTTTTTATATGTTGAAAAACACTAGAAATATCAATTGGGTAAGAAACAATTACCTAATATCATGTGTCACATATATTTTAAAAAAAATTTTATATGAAGAATACGCACGCAAATTTCCTATTAAACATCAATAAAATTTTAATGTTCGAGGAAAAACATCCCAATAATAGAATAAAGAGAAAAATGTCCCTGAGGTTGATCTGGGGGAGTTACATGAGGTTAAAAAATTTGTAGTGTAATCGATGATGGGCATTTTTGTAAATATTAAAAATTTTCTAAACAAATCTTGTAATTACAATTATATCCTCGTGCATTAATATAGAAAATTTACTTAACCTCAGGATATAAATATATTTGAAATTCGACTTAAAACATCTATATAATAGAGTTTGATCAGAACATCAACATCGACCTGTTTGATTTATTTGATTTTTTTTAAAAATCAATGTGGTATGGTTCATGACGATATGAAAAATTGATGTGATTTGGCATGGCCTTCATTTTCAGGAAATAGTTATAATGTATATTTGTGTGGCATGATAGGTTTTCGTCTTGTTAACTCTGGTGCCAAAGGTAATAGTAATACTAAAATATTAGTTTATTTAAACTTGGAGTTAACTAAATATGAATTTAATATTTATTGAATTTTTGGCTCAAATTGTACTCATCCAGCAAGCACGGCTGCCCCTGAATGCGCATGTATAAATATATCTGCTATGCATGAGTATGGTACATTCTTACCTCTCTCACTGACTCACTGTTAAAACTGTTACAACTGCATTGCATAAAAGAGGGAAAGAATTTATGTCAAAACGTCTCTCCTCTGCACTCTGATATATACTACAAACCCTGAGGGAAAGAATTCATTTTCAGTTTGCTAGATTACAAAGAAACTGATTCTATAACGATGTTGCTTACTAAGAAGACGAAGAAACACGTTGCTGCAAACGACGACGATCGCATATTGATAAGTGTCACGGTAATTGGAAGTCCCGGTCCTTTTCGTTTGGTTGTGAAACAGGAGGAGCTTGTGGCTGCTGTTATTGATTCAGTTCTCAAGTCTTATGCCCGAGCTGGTCGCTTTCCGATTTTAGGCACCAATCTCAATAGCTTCTTTCTCTACTGTCCTGCTTCTCGAGCTGAAGGTAATAATAATATGTAACGTAAATCGCAAAGTGGTGGCCGTATTAGTTACTTTTTTAAAAAGACGAAAGTAATGTCTCTTACTATTTTGGCATTTTACTTTTTTAGAAGACGAAACCCATGTTTAGCTATCAAATTGCAAATTTGGATTTTGGAACTGCAACCACCAAATGATACATCAAACAATATGAAGCCACTATTTTGCAATTTATCTAATAGAATCACGGTTACTTAATAAAATTTGTAGTTGCCAGATTCATACAATTATACATAATAACTATGATCATGGGGTGCTAATTGTATTGATTCGGCTGACTGTAGCTTTGAGTCCATGGGAGACAATTGGATCACATGGGGTTCGAAATTTTGTTTTGTGCAAAAAGCCTGAGATGAAGAAGCCAATTGGCAATGAGAAACCAGTCACAGCTGTGCAGTTATCTAGGAAGGGACATGGCAGTTGGAGGGCATGGTTCAATAAATCTTCGAAGATACCTTCGCACTAGATTGTCCAAGTTGCCGAACAATGATCAAAATTGATGAAGATAATAATGTAATAATGGAAATATTGAAGTTGTTATGTGAAGATTACCGACTTAAAAAAAAAAAAAATGAATCAAAAGCTGCTTCCATGTTAGTGGAAATACGGGATTGTTTTAAAAAAAATCGAAACAATGGATTGATGTTTTCAGTGAATTTAAGGTTTCTTTTGCCTTTGTTATTGCAATTGAGTTGTGTTTCTTTCGTTTCCAGCGTTACCAGTATATCAGGATTCCTCCTTTTTAAAATTTTTATGATATTTACAACTTTAGAGCATATATGAACTCATATTTCCTTTTCGATTGTTTCCATTGTGATTACAATTCATATACTTGTAAGGTAAAGTTTGGTGTACTCTTATAATCAGTGAAGTAGTTATGTATCTTGAGACCTGATGCTGATTGTTAGTATGAAAATTGAATGAGCCTATATCATTTGAAACGGAATTGCTACTCTTTTCCAGAGGCGAATCCAGGTTTATAGATTAGAGCACCAAGTAAATTTTGAATAAACATATTTCACATTTTAGGTGGGGAATTCCTAAATTTTTATGGAGCTCTTTCAACTTCAAATTGTTTCTTGGGGAGCCAAATATTATCTGCCCCTTGCTAGATTTCGCCTTGCTTACACACTCATATGATATAATTTGTCTGGCACATAAGTTTCTTGAGATACACAGGAAATGAAGGTGTGGTCTTGGTCTTAAATTCTACGGTTCTCTAGCTGCTTAAGTTGGCATAAAAGATCATGTTAACTTTTTTTTTTTTTTTTGCTAAATTGCATATTAATATATTATATAAGAAAAAAGAAGAATGTACAGGGGTTGACCCATGCTCTAAGCCAAGGCAAAGAGAGAGCTATCTACTAACAATCTAACCTAAACTAGGAAAGATTATAAATAGAAAGAACAAAAGGAGGGCAAAACAACCCCACAGATAGGACCATCAAATATACACCCATCTATACAAATCTAAGTAAGCAAACTGCCGAAACCAATTAGTAATTTTCAGCTTAGCCTTGAGTTCCTGCATAATTCCTTTAAGCAGCATGGTAGGACCGATACACCCCTTATTATGCAGCCTAGCGTTGCGCTCCCTCCACATATGGTAGGAGAAAATCTGAGCAGCTAAGAGGGCAATCTGTCTTAGAGAGCATATAGGGATTGAGTTCCAATTATGTAGTAACTCCAACCAGGAAGAGCCATTACAGTCAAAACCCAAGAGACCCGCAAGCTTAGAAAGAACAAAGCTGCTATATGGACAAGTAACAAACAGATGCGAATCTGTCTCCATACCCCCCACACAAAGGTGACAAAAAGGAGAGATATCAAGACCATATGAGAGCAGCGTGTGAGACGTAGGAAGACGACCAAGACAGAGAAGACACTCGTGGTGAGCATACCTAAGGATTTTTAATCGATGCCAGACAAAACTATGCCAAGAAACTAACGGAGCAGAGCTGCGAATAGAATGCCAGATATCCCAAGTCTTAAGTTTTCGAAGATTAATTCCATTCCAAGAGATCACATCAGTTGTCATAGGATTGAATTGTGGGAAGTCAAACTCATCATCATGTTAACTTTTTTCGTTCTAATTTTTTTTTAGATAAACCAAGTTTATTAATGAAGCATCCTCCAACAGATGATCAGGCCGAGAAGATGCAGTAAAGAAACTTAAAGTACAGACCAAGCCTACAACAGCTGATCCAAACTACATACTCTATGTGATTCAAACATAAGAAACTGAGACTTAGACCAAACCTTACAGCTTGACATGGCTTGATTTGGGTTAGTCAATGTCTTCAGAACATCCCCTGCTAAGACATGACGTTCATGCAAGAAGTCCTCGTGAATGTCTTTCTAAATTATTGGATAGATAACTACTGAATTATAATAAAATGGTAGGGGCACGAATATATATGGGAACATTTCTTGCTGTAAAAAATGAAAAAGCTACATCTGAGTAATTGAGTATTGATCATAGGTACAAACTGAGAATACAATACTAGTCAGATTCATCAGAATCTGTCTATTAAAAAAGAGATTCATCAGACTCACATATTCTAGCATAAAAATAATTAATAACAATCATCATCATAACCATTAATTTCAGCTTTAAATTCGTAGTCTTCAGTCGAGTCCAGTTGAAACCTTACATGTTTTATCTGCTGACGAAGTTTTCTTGCAAGATTTTCCCTATGTTTTGTCTGCTGACCAAGCCTTCTTGGAAGATTGGCTTCTTCATGAAGTGCTTCATAAAGGAAACAACATTCTCGAAGATCAAGATATTCAAGAAAATGACAATGATTAAGAATAGCCTTTAATCCTCTATCTGTCATCCTATTCCCAAAAAGTTGCAAATGGCGTAATCCAGGCATATTTCTTACAATGGCAAGTGCATGCGCGTTATTCTTTAGACGACGGAAGTGCCAGTAACATTCTTTCTCATTCAATATGAATGATTTCAGGTGAGGGCAACAACGACCAGCAGCTTCAATACATTCAGTAGGAATCGAGGTGTGGGGAAATTGCAATTCTTCAAAAAATGGAAGATGTCTTAACATTTGGATAACCCTTTATTAGAAATATGGAACTGCGGTGGTTTTCGTGTTACGAACCAATCATCAGAATAATTATCAGAATAAACATCACAAAATTGTAGCCGTAAACGTCTTAGCTGACTTGATCTGCAAATTAAGATCAAAAATTAGATTGTCACTGTCAAAATATTGGAGTCTTGATTGTGCCAAATTTTACATATAGCTAGAATTACAAATTAAATTAAATATGTAAACCTAGCTTAGCCGGATTATCGTAGTAGGATAATTATTATATTAAAAGCGTTAATTGAATGCGTGTATGCATCGAAAAATATTTGCACATACCTGTGGGAGATATACTCAAGCAGATGATTGGAGCCAAATCTGTGCATACATAAATCAAGCAATTCTCAAGAGCTCAAGTCTATAACATGCATAGCCAACTTCATGGCCAGCTCGAGCCCCTCTACTGCACAATTAATTTTAATTGTGTGCTCTCCGAAAGAAATACTTACCTTCTCGACACCGTACTCTTCCCTCATCAGTACGTCTTCTGACTCCCTAACTTGCCGAATTTCAATAACCTGCCATTCAGACAGGCCTTTGCAGATTTTGTGCCAAGTTTTGCACACATTTTTGGCACTCATTAACACATCGTACCAACCTATGCGCTGCATAATCGACTCCATTAGTTCTACCGGAAGATCTAGCCAGTCCTGATAATTATTCTTATCTGTGGATGGGTTTTGTATGATTGAGAAAGACGATGATTGTTGAATTTAAATCTCTAATCTCTCATCTGTAACATCTTTTATTATAACAATTACTTTGATGCAATTATCTCTTAGTAACTATTGTCAGTGACAGGACAACTATAGAAGTCATATTGAAAGAGGTTATTATTGAACAAACTAGCGGAATAGTGTTTAGTGTTTTTGATAATGAAAGTGTTTATAGTTTTGTGGTATTACATATGTTTTTTTGGTGTGTCAAACTACCATAACAGCAAGCCTTATTTATAGGCTCCAAAACTACAAACATACATCATTGCTTACATATTTATTAGCCCACCAAGAGAGACTTCAAAGGTTCAACCATTTTGTTCAAAGTTGTTGCCTAACTACAATTTATTTTCAACACACGGGTTTGACTTCTAACACTCCCCCTCAAGTTGGGCAGTCGGTGCTCCAATGCCCAACTTGCGTAAAGTCTCATCGAAGGCTTTAGTATTGACTGCCTTTGTCAGTATATCAGCTAATTGATCATTTGATCGAACAAACGGAAGTTTGATTGTCTTATCTTCCAATTTGTCCTTGATGAAATGTCGGTCTGTCTCGACGTGCTTCGTTCTGTCATGTTGGACCGGATTTTCTGAGATACTTATAGCTGCCTTATTGTCACAAAATAGCTTACATGCTATTTTCTGTGGAAAACCAAGTTCATTCATGAGTTTCCGAATCCATAGGATTTCAGTTATTCCTTTTGCAATTCCTCTGAATTCTGCCTCTGCACTTGATAAGGCCACCACCTTCTGTTTTTTACTTCTCCAGGTGACCAAGTTACCACCTACTAGAGTAAAGTACCCAGAAGTGGATTTCCTACCGTCACGATCTCCTGCCCAGTCTGCATCAGTGTAGGCAATTAGATCCAGATGATCATTTTTGGCGAAGTAAATTCCCGTGCTACTTGTACCCTTTAAGTACCTCAAAATTCTCATTACTGCTGTCATGTGTTGTACTTGTGGGAGGTGCATGAACCTGCTCACCACTCCTACAGCATATGCTATATCTGGTCTTGTGTGAGCTAAGTAAATGAGTTTTCCCACAATCTTCTGATATTGTTCTCTTTTAGCCAGTTTTGCTCCTTCAAGAATTTGAAGACCATGATTAGCAACGATCGGTGTCTCAGCTGGTTTACAGTCTAGCATTCCTGTTTCTACCAGAAGATCAAGGATATACTTTCTCTGGTGAATGAAGATTCCTTGTTTCGACCTCAGAACTTCTATGCCAAGAAAATACTTGAGAGTCCCCAAATCTTTCATCTCAAATTCTTGAAATAGTTTTCCTTTTAAGTCAGTGATCTCTTCCTCATCATTTCCAGTGATAATCATATCATCCACATAAATTATCAAGCAAGTGATTTTATCTCCAACCCTCTTCAAGAATAGGGTGTGATCTGAGTTGCTTTGATTGTACCCAAACTTCTTCATAGCTTTTGTGAATCTTCCGAACCATGCCCTAGGGGACTGTTTTAGCCCATAAAGTGCCTTCCTCAGTCTACATCCTTCTTTATCTCCAAATTCCTGAGAATACCCTGGTGGTGCCTCCATATATACTTCTTCATCAATACTTCGGTGAAGAAAAGCATTTTTTACATCAAACTGGTATATGGGCCACTCCTTGTTTGCTGCTATTGAGAGCAAGACCCGTATTGTATCAATCTTGGCTACAGGAGAGAAGGTCTCAGAGTAGTCAATTCCATATGTCTGGGTATATCCTTTAGCCACTAGTCGTGCCTTGTACCTCTCAACTGTTCCATTTGCTCGGTATTTGATAGAGAATACCCATCTGCAACCTACCTTTTTTTCCTTTTGGTAGGATGCATTTTTCCCATGTTTTGTTTCTCTGTAGAGCTGAATACTCGTCCTCCATAGCTTGTTTCCACTTTTCATTTCCAAGGGCTTCCTCCACTGTTTTGGGAATGTCAGTGGAGTATACAGAGGCGGTAAAAGCCATGGCTGTGCTGGACAAGTTCTCATTGCTGATTCTATCTACAGGATATTTAGACCGTTGGGCCTCATACTCTGGATCATACCTTCTCGGTGGGACTCCTCTTGTACTTCTCGGGGGTAACTGATACCTGTTTGGAACACTATCACTAGGAAAAATATTAGTCTCAATAATAGTATCAGTTCCAGAGTTCTCAGAATTAACCTCTGCTGAGGAGAGGTCATCAGAAGGATGCTCATTAGACGAAACTGGAGTGGACATAATAGGAGATACTGATGGAGGAGATACTGATGCTTCAGGAGCAACATCGGTGGTATTACTTACTTGTGTTGTAGGATCTGGATTCATCACTTCTGGATATGTTAACCAGCTAAAGTCATCAAGGTCATCACTCAAACTCTCCCCCTGAGGACTAAGCTGGGTATAGTAATAAGACTGTTCAAAGAATTCACAGTCTAAAGTAGTGTAGATTTTGTCCTGGATAGGGTCATAACACCAATACCCCTTTTGATTAACCCCATACCCAAGAAAGACACATTTAACAGCCCTGGGTTCTAGTTTGGTGCGCACCCCTTTTTGAAGATGAACATAGACAATGCATCCAAAGACTCGAGGAGGCAAGGAATGTGAAGATGGAATTGAGACGTGTGACCCAAGAGTATTGAGGGGTGTGTTGTAATTGAGGGGTTTTGTGGGAAGGCGGTTTGTGAGATAGGTAGCAGTAGCAATAGCTTCGGGCCAGAAGTGAACAGGAACATGAGATTCGATCATAAGGGCTCGGGTGATTTCAAGAAGGGTTCTATTTTTCCGCTCAGCTACACCATTCTGTTGAGGTGTGTAAGAACATGTGGTTTGGTGGAGGAGGCCATGGTCAATAATGAACTGTTTCATGTTCAAGTTAACGTATTCCCCCCCATTGTCAGACCGTAAAATTTTTGGTTGAGCTTTGAACTGAGTGCAAATCATGTGGTAGAATTTAACAAAGACATCAAACATTTCAGATTTGTGTTTTAAAAAATACACCCAACTCATGCGAGTACAATCATCCACAAATAAAACAAAATATGAAAAATTATGAAGGGTAAAATCTGGAACTGGTCCCCATACATCAGAATGAATCAAGGCAAATGGTTGAGTACTATGAGTCATACTAGGATAGTAAGAGTGCTTATGGCTTTTAGCTAAAACACATGCTTCACAGTTCAAATCTATGGCAATGTTCTTTAAAGAGGGAAATAATCGTTTGAGATAACCTATGGAGGGGTGACCTAGCCGACGGTGCCACATCCAGAGTTGATGTTCCGGTGATCCATGAGCAAGCAAAGCGTTACCGTTTTGAGTCACCTCATTCACATAGTATAATCCTCCTCGTTCAGTACCATGCCCAATGATCCGTCCCGTCTGAGCATCCTGTACAACACAACCAGATGATGTCATTAGAACAGTACAGTCAAGTTCCCTAGTTAACTGGCTAACAGATAAAAGCTTGTGAGTAAGACTAGGAATTAAGAGGCAGTTTTGTAAATGGATATTAGAGGTAACATCCACAGTTCCGGCCTGGGTAACGGAAATATATTCTCCGTTTGCACTTTGGATTTGGGTACGATGAGTGTTGTTGGAGGACACAATATCGGAAGAATCATAGGTCATTGTATCGGTGGCCCCACAATCAAAAATCCATGGATTGGATATTTGGTTACATACTAGGCCCAAAGAATTTTGATTTCTGGTGACTTTGCTTTCACGGACTGTACCTGATGTCTGATCAGTATGTAGCGTTGTTGTGAGGGGTTTGTCGTCGTTACTATCCGGACCACCTACAGCTAGGTTGGCCTTACCGCCGGTCCTGGAAATTATAGCCTTGGAGGCGCTCTTCCTCTGCTTCATGTCGTCCCACCATTCTGGATACCCGATGATTTTGAAACAACCCTCCTTGGTGTGTTTCGTACCACCACAATGGCTGCACTTGAGCTGAGTTTTATCCTCTCGTTGGAATGACGAGGATTCCGACCGATGTTTTACGAGGAGCCCACTACCAATCTCTGAGGGTTCTCGTCCCAATGATGAGTTGCTGGCCATTATGCCGCGACGGGCAATCTCCCGTCTTATGGACGCGTAGGCTGCGTCAATGGTGGGTAGTGGATCTTGATACAATATATCCCTCTTTTCTTTGTCTAGAGTATCACTTACTCCAGCCAGAAATTGGTACAATCTTTGCCTTTGTATGAAGGAATTAAATAAAGTAATGTCCTCTGCACACTTCATGGGGTTGGGCATTCTCCTGTCTATTTCCTTCCACAGAGTGTTGAGTTTACTGAAATATATTTCTATAGTGTCCCTTCCTTGTCTCATAATTGCTGCCTTTGAACTTAGATCATAGATCTGGAGTTCGTCTCTCCCACTGCTAAGGAGAGTTTCAATTCCCTTCCATAGTTCCCGGGCAGTCTTGTAATCCAGAAATTGGTTCACAAGATCTCCATCAATATTTTCAATGATCCAAGACAAGACCATCGAGTCCTTTTGAGCCCACTGTTGGTACTCAGGGTCATCTGGTGGAACGGGATTGGTTGTGATATGATTGAGCCGGCCTCGACCACCAATAGCAATATGCATTAATTTACACCATTTGGTGTAATTAGTGAAATTTAGTTTTTCGGCAACACGCACCGTTTGTGATATTCCGGTTTCTAGGAGGTTTGGATTTTTTTGAAGTTTCTGAAATAATTGGAACATTTGTTCCATTTGTTCCATAGAGACTAATTGTGTTGTGGTTTCTGGTTGTTCAGTCATTTGTTCAGCCATTGTCTCCGGCGATGAACAGTTCCTCGTCTCGTATGAACAGTACCGTATGTATGAACAGTACCGTATGTATGAACAGTACCGTATGTATGAACAGTACCGTATATATGAACAGTACCGTATGTATGAACAGTGCCGTATGTATGAACAGTGCCGTATGTATGAACAGTGCCGTATGTATGAACAGTGCCGTATGTATGAACAGTGTCTTCAGTCACTATTCATCATCTTCTTCTTGAAAAACTTCCGGCAGCTCGTACGGCTTCGTCTGACGTCGGTTTTGAATTCGGAAGATACCTCTGGACTCGTATTAGTGAGGCCAATCTAATGGTATGCTCAAAACTGAGTTTCGACCACCTTCAAAAAACTCAAAAATTTCACCTGGGTGCCAGTTTGTTCTTCTTCTGAAATGTGTTTCCCTAGGATAGAACCTGGCTCTGATACCATGAACAAACTAGCGGAATAGTGTTTAGTGTTTTTGATAATGAAAGTGTTTATAGTTTTGTGGTATTACATATGTTTTTTTGGTGTGTCAAACTACCATAACAGCAAGCCTTATTTATAGGCTCCAAAACTACAAACATACATCATTGCTTACATATTTATTAGCCCACCAAGAGAGACTTCAAAGGTTCAACCATTTTGTTCAAAGTTGTTGCCTAACTACAATTTATTTTCAACACACGGGTTTGACTTCTAACAATTATCTCTGAGTAACTATTGCCGGTGACAGGACAACTATAGAATCATATTGAAGTCAAAAGCATTGCAAAAGCCAAACATTAACAATTACTCCTATGCAAGGGGAACATGTTTCAATACTAGCTCAAATGGCAGATATCTGGTATCTATGATGGGGCGAATTTTTTCATCCAATTATCATCAAAGCTCGCGCAAAATGAATGCAGACCAGGAAATATGTCCAGCACAACCATTGTATCGCAATTTCTTACCTAATTAAAGTATGAGCATGCATTAAGCCATGCTGCCAACGATGTAAAACATGGAAATCCACCATGTGTATCAACCGACTAATGACAAAGACAGATGACTATCATCAACAAGATGCAATTGAAGTGTAACCGACCCTATGAAAAGAAATGCATTCCAAGTTCAAATATAAGTTTTTATGCACTGTATATTTTTTACAAAGAAATATTTCTCTAACTTTAGCAAGTAAATATAACAAAAGAAAAACAAAATCACGCTAGGGAGGACAATCTGGATTTTGTAGTCACTGTGTTTAAATCGCTCAATGGAACATAAGTTGAGCCAAAGAAAGAAGTTTGAGGCAATACAAAACCATAAATGACATACTACTTCTAAAGAAAATACCTTTCCGTCAAAAGAACAAAGCATTCTACCTCTAGAGACATAATCAAATAGGTAACATTCAAAGCATACCAAGATTGAACAGTAGAGCTAACCACATTATCAGCCGGAAACAAATCCAAACTTCAACCATTATAAGATTTCAATAGAAACTTTGTGACGTTTTTGACCTCCTTCTAATGTTCTTGTACTCATCCTTGTCATTAGGTGAGACTAGACTCTCAACGTAAGTCATCCCGACTTCAAAAAGATTAGGCAAGCCATTAGCTTTCATAAACGTGTACGTACTACACTCCTTTGCACCAGAAATCAACATGACAGGTTCATGAAATCCTAGTACAACTACATTATCTTCCGATGGCAAAACACAAGCATAATCATTTCTGTCAATTGACAGCTTGCGGCAAGATCTGAACACACCATTTTCCATCATCCACAACTCGACTGCACCTTTATACCAATTGGTCTTAATCAAACAAAGGCACCCCTGATGTATCCCGAGTCTCTGAAATCCCAAATTCAAATCCAAATTTGAATCAGGCAGTGAAAACTTAGAGAATTCCTTATTAGCTACATTAAATGCTGCAATAAGCCATGTAGAATTGTTAAAATTTCTCGTTAACCAATAAATAAACCCTCCTACAAAAATTCCTGCGGCAAAGATATTAACTGCAAAATCGAAAGGAGATGATCCAACCTCCTTCCATTGCTTTGTTTTGAGTGTATAAACACAAACAAATGCACCATTTTCTACGAGGAGTTTATAACATATAGCAACAACCACATAGTCATCACTACAAGAATCATACCCAAAACCAAACTGATTGCATGTAGTTCTATTAGACCGATATTGCCAAGGGACAAGAGGTAACATCTTGTACTCTAGAGTTGTAGGATTGAGTAAAAATATACTTCTACGATGGTCTTCGACTAAAACTAAGCCATGACAAGAACCCCATACCGTAGCCCATTTGTTTTTGCATTGTTTCGAAGGATTAAAATTCAAATTCGATGCAATCTTATCGGGGTTATTGTTATCGAAACGAACTGAATGAAGAGTACGTTCATATTCAGCTACGAGAAGGAGACTAGTACCCGAGGTTTTGGTGACATGAGTTTTGATGAAACTTGGATCAGAAATAAGAGAATTCCATAATTTCGAAACACATTTGCATAGACCAAGAGATGTAGCAGGAAGGTAAACGAATATGCACGTCAAGATTTCTTGTGGAATATTGTTAATGTAGTATTTTCTTGATCTTTTAACTCTTCGTAAAGCAGAGCTCGGCATTGTATTTTAAAATTTTGAGTTGATTGGTGAGAAACCCTTGAGCTAACTAACTGTCATTGGAATATAAAGAATTATAATAGGCAAGGGAGGCAAAAGGCAATAATTATGGGATAACACTATAATTTGAAAAGTTGTGATGATCTTAATATGCACGAAATTTGCACAAATTCAACTGACATTCAATTGAATCCTGCTATATATACTAAGGGTCAATAAAAAGTTCTAAAAATTCAAAAAATTATAACAAATTATAGCGAACATGATTCTTTGGCGTTAGTTAAAAATGATTGGCTAAATTACATAAAATATTGATTACGGTAAGACATTGTGTTCCGAGGGTATTGGCTATAATGATTTGCTATATTTTAAAAATGGTATGTTACTAATATTTCAAGTTGTTACTAATTGAATATATAATTTTAATATAAAATAAGTGATATGGCAATTCATTACCGGTCTCTAGGGGTTCGACAAATATAGTCAACATCAAGAGATTATCTATAATTATAGACACGGGTTTTGTTCCATTGACGTGCAAAATGTTTTACCCATTCTTTATAATTCTTATTTATGGTAATTAATTTTAAATTTTACTTAAGAGGTCTATCCATTGGAGATGCTTTTAGAGTATTTCCAAGACTAAAAATCCTTAGCTAAATGGCATGCAAATGTAGAAATATTGATCACTACAAGTTGTAGTGATAAATATTTATGAGATGTCAATGTAGGTATCTATATTTGTGATCAATATTTATGAAATTAAAAAAGTTTAATTTTTAAAATTTATTAAAATAAGATGTTTCAATTATTTTTAAATATGCCACATGTTGCCTGTTTTTATAATTTATATATGTATCATATATTTATTTAAAAATATAAAATGAAATCTATCTATGTAAAATATTATGATGAGTTAAATATTATAATATCTTAATTGATTAAAAAAAATAATTAATATAAATTATATAAATATTCGAACTTGATTGTGAAAATTGGTAATTTGTTAGACGGTATCTCACCGACTTCAATATTATATTGAAATTGGATCAAATATTATTTATTTACAAAATAAGGTCAAGAATCGATAAAAATTGATTCAATCAGCCAAATTATAATCGACTTTATTAATAGAGTAGGAATCAGTTAAATTTAACGCAACAGAATTAAATTACAAAGATAAAAAATTCAATAAAAGGTAAAAAAAATATATAATATTATGATATACATAATTTTTACATAGACCAAGAGATGTAGCAGGAAGGTAAACGAATATGCACGTCAAGATTTCTTGTGGAATATTGTTAATGTAGTATTTTCTTGATCTTTTAACTCTTCGTAAAGCAGAGCTCGGCATTGTATTTTAAAATTTTGAGTTGATTGGTGAGAAACCCTTGAGCTAACTAACTGTCATGGTCCATGGAATAGAGTTTTGGTCCCTTTGTCAAGGACCGATTATATAACAATCGGTTTCTAAACCGTTGGATCATTGATCCAACGGCCTCCCTGGATTACAAAAAAAATTTATTGTCCGCTATAATTTTCCGCGGATAGCCAGATTGCCTGTCCGCGAAAAATTATAGCGGACAGTAATTTTTTTATTTTAATCTCAACCGTTGGATCGTTGATCCAACGACTGTGAAACCGATTGTTAAATAATTTATTCCTGACAAACGATTGTCAGGGATCAGGACCCCATAGAATATAAAGAATTCTTTAGGAGTAGTGTAACGTTAGTATAATAGGCAAGGGAGGCAAAAGGCAATAATTATGGGATAACATTATAATTTGAAAAGTTGTGCTGATCTTAATATGCACGAAATTTGCACAAATTCAAATTTCAAATTGACATTCAATTGAATCCTGCTATATATACTGAGGGCCAATCAAAAGTTCTAAAAATTCAAAAAATTATAACAAATTATAACGAACATGATTCTTTAGAGTATTTCCAAGACTCAAAAATCCTTAGCTAAATGGCATGCAAATGTAAAAATATTGATCATTACATTGTAGTGATCAATTAATATTTATGAGATATTAATGTAGATATCTATATTTATGATCAATATTTATGAAATTTAAAAAGTTTAATTTTTAAAATTTATTAAAATAAAATGTTTCAATTATTTTTAAATATGCCACATGTTGCCTGTTTTTATAATTTATATATGTATCATATATTTTTTAAAAAAACATACAATGAAATCTATGTATGTAAAATATTATGATGAGTTAAATATTATAATGTCTTAATTGATTAAAAAATTAATTAATATAAATTATATAAATATTCAAGATTCGAACTTGATTGTGAAAATTGGTAATTTGTTAGACGGTATCTCACCGACTTCATTATGTTGAAATTGGATCAAATATTATTTATTTATAAAATAAGGTCAAGAATCGATACAAATTGATTCAATCAGCCAAACTATAATCGACTTTATTAATAGAGTAGCAATCAGTTAAATTTAACGCAACAGAATTAAATTAGCATAAAAATCCGTGCGAGGCAGGGATCACTATGTCAAATTGTATTTCTAAATTAAATTGTGTATAATCAATATCATTTGAAATATAAAATTAATTTTCATAGACCAAGCCTACAACAGCTGATCCAAACTACATACTCTATGTGCTTCAAACATAAGAAACTGAGACCTGGACCAAACCTTACAGCTTGACATGGCTTGATTTGGGTTAGTCAATGTCGTCTTCGGAACATCCCCTGCTAAGACATGACGTTCATGCAAGAAGTCCTCGTGAATGTCTTTCTAAATTATTGGATAGATAACTACTGAATTATAAGAAAATGATAGGGGCACGTGTTAAAGTATGGGGGAGAAGAGGGAAAAGTAGTATTTTATTATAAATCCAAGTAGAAAGAGAAGAAGCACCATCCTTGTCAGCCAATAACGAACCGTAACAATTTCAAAATTCAAACGAATCTGTAACCAATGAACAAGAAAGAAGGATCCAAACGAACTGCAACCATCGAAAACAATACCAATACCAAATTCAAAACTGAATCCAAATCAACAAACTATATGTTAAACATAGTATACATATCTTGTAAATATCTTTGTAAGTTGATAAGCGTAGAATTAGTCTTAGCGTAGAATTAGTTTCCATATTCTATGCCTAAAATCTCTCTTTGTATATAGTTAGTTTCCTGTAAAATAGCCCAGGATAAGGCTACTATCTGTTGTATATATTTGAAGATTTGGGAATGAGAAAGCAAAGGAAGATATTCTTTTATGGTATCAGAGCGGGTTTCTCAATCTCTTTCCGCTGAACCCTAGCTGTGATCTCCGCCCCTCTTCCTTTCTTCTTTCTTTCTCTGTCTTTTCTCTTCTTCAACAATTATGTCTCAATCTAAAAATTTTCATCCTGCTCTTGCTGTCTCTAACATCAAGAATCATATTCCTATAATTCTTGAGATGGAAACCGTGCAATACTCAACTTGGGCGGAGTTGTTCAAAGTTCATGCACGTTCAAACAAGGTTCTCCATCATATCCCCCCTTCTACGACCAAGGAGAAGACTCCCAGTGCCTCCCCTGTGACCAAGGAACAGCCTGCGTCTCAGGCGGTCGAAGATGAAGACATGTGGGCTACTCTTGATGCCACAGTCTTATCGTGGATCTATTCCACAATTTCCAATGATCTTTTACATACCATCATTGAGCCAGATGCTACGGCCATGAAAGCTTGGAACCGTTTGCGTGACATTTTTCAGGACAATAAACATTCTCGTGCGGTGACACTTGAACATGATTTCTCTACCACCAGGATGGAAAATTTTTCCAATGCTTCAGCATACTGTCAACGGCTCAAATCTTTGGCTGATCAACTGAAGAATGTTGGGGCTCCGGTCTCTGAAAGTCGATTGGTACTGCAGCTTGTCTCGGGTCTTACTGCTCCTTACCGTGGTGTGGGTACTATGATCCGACAAAGTAATCCCCTACCTCCTTTCTATCAAGCAAGGTCCATGCTCACCCTGGAGGAATCAGGCTTGGCTAAGGAGGCAACTATGAATTCTGAATCTGTCATGGTTGCTGCTGTGAACCACGATGAGAATCCCTCTTTTGTTACGTCTCATTCTGGACAAGGGAAGGGTCAGCAGCCTACCGGTCGCAAACAGCCTTCGCAAGGCCGGAGAAGTTCAGGAGGTCGTAATGCTGGCAAGCAAAACAGAGGCGGCAACAATGGACGTTCAAACAGGCCTGGCATGCAAGGACATCAGCAGCAACAGATGCCATATTGGGGTTGGGGTCCATCTGCAAATTAGGGTTGGCCTCAATGGGCAGCTCCACCGTGTCCTATGCCTACCCAGGGATGGGCTCGTCCTCCTACTGCCAACAATAGACCTGGTGTGCTTGGTTCACGTCCACAGCATCAGGCGTACCAAGCTGACACTGCGTTTATGTCTCCCTCTGTTCATGGTCAGACAAGTTCGTATGTACCTACAGACATTGAGTCAGCCATGCATACAATGACTCTAAATCAACCGGATTCTACTTGGTATATGGACACTGGCGCAACATCCCATATGACTTCATCAAATGGTACTCTTTCACCTTATTTTAATTTGAGTAGTCATAATTCTGGTATTATTGTTGGAAATGGTCAGTCTATTCCTATCAGTGGCTATGGTCATACTGTTTTACCCTCTCCGAATACCCATTTATCCTTACAGAATGTTTTACATGCTCCCAACATTATCAAAAATCTGGTTTCTGTTAGGAAATTCACTACTGATAATTCTGTTTCGGTTGAATTTGATCCTTATGGTTTTTTTGTGAAGGATTTTCAAACGGGGATACCTCTAATGAGGTGTGATAGTCAGGGTGACCTATATCCTTTTCATTCTATCAACAATCAAGCTATTCCATCAGTCTATGCAGCTATCTCTTCCTCGCTTTGGCATGATCGTTTGGGTCATCCAGGTGCTCCGGTTCTTCAAGCTCTTAGGGTCAATAAAAGCATTGATTGTAATAATTTTTCTACATCTCCAGTTTGTCGTTCTTGTGTGTTTGGGAAACATGTTAAATTGCCATTTGTTTCATCTGTTTCAAGTACCTCTTTACCTTTTGATATTATTCATAGTGATCTTTGGACTTCACCTATTTTGAGTTCTGTAGGGCATAAGTATTATGTTTTATTATTGGATGATTTTTCTAACTTCTTGTGGACCTTTCCTTTGGGTCAAAAATCTGACGTCTATGAGAAGTTTGAGATTTTTAACAATCATGTTGTCACCCAATTTGAACGTAATATTAAAAACATGCACTGTGATAATGGGGGGAATATGACAATAAATCTTTTTGGGATTTTTGTAAAAAGAGTGGAATGTCTTTTCGTCTGTCGTGTCCTCACACTTCTCCTCAAAATGGGAAGGCCGAACGAAAAATTCGATCTATTAATAATATCATACGTACTCTTCTCACTCATGCATCTATTCCACCTTCTTTTTGGCATCATGCATTACAGATGGCAACATATCTCCTAAATATTCTTCCAAGCAAACTTTTGGATAATAAGTCTCCATTAGAAATTCTATATCGTAGGGTCCCTTCCTACTCTCATCTACGGGTTTTTGGGTGTCTTTGTTATCCTCTTATTCCTTCCACTAAAATCCATAAATTACAAGCGCGATCTACTCCTTGTGTATTTTTGGGTTTCCCACCTAATCATCGGGGTTATAAATGCTATGATTTGTCTTCCCGTCAAATTATCATAAGTCGTCATGTCATATTTGATGAGACTGTGTTTCCTTTTGCCTCAATACATACTCTTTCATCACATACATATGAATTTTTAGATGACGGTTTTTCTCCTTATGTGGTGGATCATCTCCACCAGTCTGCTACTCCTCCGGCTCATCATAGCACAATTTATACACCACCTACTTCCCCATCACACATCACCCACACTCCTTATACCTCACCCACGGCCCAATCACCTCCAGTAACAGCCATGGCACCCTCACCTGATCCTCCACTTCCTAAACCCAGTATGGTTACTCGTAGTCAGCGTGGTATTTTTAAACCCAACCCAAAATACCATGCACTACACACTCAGATTTCCATGTCACCGTTACCTCGTAACCCAGTTGATGCGCTTCATGATTCAAACTGGAAATTGGCCATGGATGACGAATACCATGCACTTATGAAAAATAAAACATGGGATTTAGTACCCAAACCTCCTGGTGTGAATGTAATTCGTTCAATGTGGATTTTTTCTCATAAATTTAACTCTACTGGTGGTTTTGAGAGGCATAAAGCCCGCCTTGTTGGTGATGGTAAAACACAACGGATAGGTATCGATTGTGGTGAAACTTTTAGCCCAGTTGTTAAACCGGCTACTATTCGGACAGTTCTCAGTATTTCTCTCTCTAAGGCATGGCCTATCCATCAGTTAGATGTCAAGAACGCCTTTCTTCATGGCGAGCTTCAAGAAACTGTGTACATGCATCAACCACTGGGGTATAGAGATCGTACCCATCCAGATTATGTTTGCCTCTTGCGTAAATCAATATATGGGCTTAAACAAGCTTCCCGAACTTGGAATAAGCGTTTTGGTGATTATGTTTTGTCTCTCGGTTTAACTCAGAGTCGTTGTGACAACTCTTTATTCATTTACAAACAGGGGGCAGATATGGCGTATATTTTGATATATGTTGACGACATTATTCTGACAGCTTCTTCACATGCTCTACGGCGTTCTATTATGGAACTTCTTAATTCTGAATTTGCAATGAAAGATCTTGGACCGTTGAATTATTTTTTGGGTATTGCAGTCACTCGACATAAGGGTGGTATGTTCCTATCTCAACGCAGCTATGCCCGTGAAATAATTGAACGTGCCGGAATGACATCTTGTAAACCCTCATCCACTCCAGTTGATACCAAATCAAAGGTTAGTGCAACATCAGGTACTCCTGTTGATGATCCTACTCTATATCGCAGTCTTGCAGGGGCTCTCCAGTATCTTACTATCACAAGGCCGGATATTTCTTATGCAGTGCAACAAATTTGTCTTCATATGCATGATCCGAGGACGGACCATATGTCTGCTCTCAAACGGATTCTTCGGTATGTCCAAGGTACTATAGACCAGGGCTTACATTTGTACTCATCGTCTATTTCTTCGTTGGTCTCGTACACTGATGCAGATTGGGGTGGGTGCCCTGATACACGGAGATCTACATCTGGTTACTGTGTGTTTTTAGGGGACAACTTACTCTCTTGGTCCTCAAAACGACAGCCCACTTTGTCTTTATCTAGTGCCGAGGCCGAGTATCGTGGGGTAGCCAAGGCAGTGTCAGAAACATGCTGGTTAAGAAACCTTCTACTCGAGTTGCATTGTCCATTACAGAAAGCTACGTTGGTCTATTGTGACAATGTAAGTGCCATTTATTTGTCGGGTAATCCAGTTCAACATCAACGAACGAAACACATAGAGATGGATATCCATTTTGTTAGAGAGAAGGTTGCAAGGGGACAGGTTCGCGTTTTGCATGTTCCATCTCGGTATCAAATAGCCGATATTTTTACAAAGGGATTGCCTCGAGTACTCTTTGAAGATTTTCGGGACAGCCTCAGCGTTGGTAAACCTCCCGTTTCGACTGCGGGGGAGTGTTAAACATAGTATACATATCTTGTAAATATCTTTGTAAGTTGATAAGCGTAGAATTAGTCTTAGCGTAGAATTAGTTTCCATATTCTATGCCTAAAATCTCTCTTTGTATATAGTTAGTTTCCTGTAAAATAGCCCAGGATAAGGCTACTATCTGTTGTATATATTTGAAGATTTGGGAATGAGAAAGGAAAGGAAGATATTCTTTTACTATATCCAAATCCAAATCGAATCCAATAACCATTCCAAATCAACTCCAAATCAAAACTTAATCTAAAACAAGAATCGAATCCAAACCTTATACAAATCTAACCAACAAATCAAAGACGGAGATTGAAGGTATACAGATGTGCCTAGGGCTACTCCCATCATTGAACACGAGAAAGAAAGAGAAAAAGAGAAGGTACACAGATGTGCCTAGGGCTACTCACATCATTGAACACGAGAACGAAACGGCAAGAGAAGAGCAGGAAAAGGAAATATCAATAAAAATAACTTTTACCAATGAAAACTCCAACCAATAGGAAGAAAAAGATGAGAAAAAAATTTCGGAAGAGTGGCTAAATTCATAATTAATCAAAACAACCAAAGAGCTCATATTAACTGATTCGGGAAAAAAAAAGAATAGAAACCTAAATCAATATCATCCAAGAAACACAATCGATTTGAAGAAGAAAACGAGAAGAAAAAATAATCGAAGAACATGTTTTAATCTAACATGCGGAAAACATCACGTTCAAACCTCAATCAACCGATCCCGAATCGAATCAACCTAGCTCTAGATACCATGTTAAAGTATGGGGAGAAGAGAGAAAAGTAGATCTTATTATAATGAAAACTTGTTCTCAATTACAATAGAAGAGGGGTTTATATAGCCAACATCCAACGATAATAAAGGATATTATCATAAGAAGGAAATCAACATAATAATAATAATACTAGATGATAGCCCATGCGAAGCACGGGTCGAAATAATTTATTAAAATTGATCATTTTTTATTAAATTTTATATGAAATATTTTATTTATCATTAAAAAATATTATAAAAATGATAAAAGTACAAAAGAAAATTACGATATTTATGGAACTCAGTAGTTTATAAAAAAACAATTGTAATTACATCAAAATTTCAATATTTCTAGGAGACACAAATCTAGAAGTAAGCATCATTAAAACGTGATTTCACTTACAAATAAGATATTAGATGATAAGGGCCCGAGAAAATTTATTATAAAAAATTACGTTATTTACAAAAAAAATTCTTATTAATAAAGGTCATTTTATATATTATTTATTTAAGTTTATTTACGAAAATCGAGAAAAAAAACTAAATGATTCCGATATATACGTAAAATGTACATGATTATGATAAATACGTTATTTGTGAACTGAATAGAGTTATAATAAAAATTACAATTATAATAGTATTAACAATTTATTATTTTAATAAAAAATAATATAGAATCCTTGGAGAAATAGGAATATTATGGGCGGAACCAATTTTTGGTACCGAAGTACCATTAAAAATTTATTTCGTTTGTTATAGATAAGCATGTCACCGTAGATTAACATTTGTATTCGTAGTCTTTTTTTATTAAGTTGTAATAAAAATAAATTATAATTGTAATATAATATATTTATTTATTTTATAAAATAACATAGAATTCTAGAGAAAATAGGAGTCTTGGGGTGAAACCAAAATATGGTACGAACCAAATTTGGTATAAAATAGTACATTAAAAAGGGGTTTTGTTATTAATACACGTTATAGATATAGATTTATTAATTATTTATTTAAGATTATATTTTAAACAATCAAGAAAATATAACATAAATGGTTCTGGTTCTAATATATACGTTATTTGTACAATTCAGTAATATTATAGTAAAAGAATTATAATTATAACAAAATTTCAAACAATTGTTTTAGAAAATAATATGAATTTTAGGGGAGTAGGAATCTGTGATGAAATAAGGGTGAAACCAAATTTGTTACGAAAATATCATTAAACGGAAATTTATTAATAAAGGTTATAGATTCGTTAGTGTTTTATCAAATGTTATACGATCTGGCTACGTATTCGTTGATGTTTTACCCTCTATTTGTTGGTGATTTTTGATCGTTGGTTTTTTCAAGTTAAAAAAATTATAAACAAAAGAATTATAATCATCATAAGAACTCTATTTTTAACTCTTTTTATAGGAACATAGTATTCTAGGGAAAATATGATTTTTTTAAAAAAATTACAAATAAAAGAATTATAATTATAATAGGATAACAATTACAAAAAGAATTATAATTATAATAGGATTTCTATTTTTATTCTATTTTTTAAAAAAACAACATAGAATTATAGGGAAAATAGGATTTTAGGGGTGAAACCAAAATATAGTGCGAACCAAAAACGGGTGAAACCAAAATATAGTGCGAACCAAACTTTAAGTACCTTTAAAAGAGGGTTTCGCTTATTAATAAAGGTTATAGATTATATATGTTAACATCACGAATATGGGAACATTTCTTGCTGTAAAAAATGAAAAAGCTACATCTGAGTAATTGAGTATTGATCATAGGTAAAATCTGAGAATACAATACTAGTCAGATTCATCAGAATCTGTCTATTAAAAAAGAGATTCATCGGACTCACATATTCTAGCATAAAAATAATTAATAACAATCATCATCATAACCATTAATTTCAATAATTTCAGCTTTAAATTCGTAGTCTTTAGTCGAGTCCCGTGGAAACCTCACATGTTTTATCTGCTGACGAAGTTTTCTTGCAAGATTTTGCCTATATTTTGTCTGCTGACCAAGGTTTCTTGGAAGATTGGCTTCTTCATGAAGTGCTTCATAAAGGAAATAACATTCTCGAAGATCAAGATATTCAAGAAAATGACAATGATTAAGAATAGCCTTTAATCCTCTATCTGTCATCCTATTCCCAAACAGTTGCAAATGGCGTAATCTAGGCATATTTCTTACAATGGCAAGTGCATGCGCATTATTCTTTAGACGACGGAAGTGGCAGTAATATTCTTTCTCATTCAATGTGAATGATTTCAGGTGAGGGCAACAACGACCAGCAACTTCAATACATTCAATAGGAATCGAGGTGTGGGGAAACTGCAATTCTTCCAAAAATGGAAGATGTCTTAACATTTGGATCAACCCTTTATTAGAAATATGGAACTGCGGTGGTTTTCGTTTTACGAACCAATCATCAGAATAATTATCAGAATAAACATCACAAAATTGTAGCCGTAAACGTCTTAGCTGACTTGATCTGCAAATTAAGATCAAAAATTAGATTTTCAAAGTCAAAATATTGGAGTCTTGAATGTGCCAAATTTTACTTATTGCTAGAATTGAATCACAAATTAAATTAAATATGTAAACCTAGCTTGCTCGGATTATTGTAGTAGGAAAATTATGATCTTAAAAGCATAAATTGAATGTGTGTATGCATCGATAAATATTTGCACATGCCTGTGGGAGATATACTCAAGCAGATGATTGGAGCCAAATCTGTGCATACATAAATCAAGCAATTCTCCAGAGCTCAAGTCTATAACATGCATAGCCAACTTCATGGCCAGCTCGAGCCCCTCTACTGCACAATTAATTTTAATTGTGTGCTCTCCGAAAGAAATACTTACCTTCTCGACACCGTACTCTTCCCTCATCAGTATGTCTTCTGACTCCCTAACTTGCCGAATTTCAATAACCTGCCATTCAGACAGGCCTTGGCAGATTTTGTGCCAAGTTTTGCACACATTTTTGGCACTCATTAACACATTGTACCAACCTATGCGCTGCATAATCGACTCCATTAGTTCTACCGGAAGATCTAGCCAGTCCCGATAATTATTCTTCTCTGTGGATGGGTTTTGTATGATTGAGAAAGACGATGATTGTTGAATTTTAATTTCAGGTACAAATTGAGACGATATTTTATGAACTTTAATTTCAGGTTTGGGTTGTCTAGGATTTAATTCGGTAGATGAGTCTCGTAAAATTGAGGAAGACCATAATGGTTGAATTTTTACTTTAGGCCCAGATTGTTTAGGATTTAAATTGGTCGGTGAGTCTCGTAAATTTGAGGAAGAACACAAAGAAGACAATTGTTGTTCAATTTTAGGTCGGAGATGTGTAGGCAGATTTAATTTGAGTGATGAAGAGGAAGAGATTTCTTTCATGCCTTTCAGAAGTGCACCTTTGAAATCCATGGCTGTCAGTCAGTCATGTCAGGTGTGGACGGCCTGCGATAATCCGTTTTATATGCAAAACTTCCTTGGTGCCCAAGTTCTGTTGCTGCCAAAAAAATAATCAAGCAACGTGGTAAGTTTCAATCAGTTAATAATCAGTTACTCCCTTGTCCCATCCATTTCTTTACAATTTCCTTTTTGGGTCGTCCCACCATTTCTTTACATTACCCAAAATAGTAAGTTTTAACACTATTACACCCACTACTTCACTTATTTTAACAATACTTTACACTATTTCACCCACTACTTAACTTATTTTAACAATAAAATCACTATTACACCCACTACTTCACTTATTTTAACAATAAAATCACTATTACACCCACTACCTCATTTATTTTAACAATATTACAACCATTATCCTTGACCTCCGTGCCCAGCCGCCATGTAAAGATCCGGCTGGGACGGAGGGAGTACTAGTCAATCAATCATCAATCAATATATATATATAGGGGCTACTCCAATACAAACCTCCTTAAAATACAAACCTACAAACCAAGCATAATCTAATATTTCAAGCTAATCTAATGACCAAACTAGGGGTACCCCAATACAAAAAATGCTTAAAATAATTGGCTCTATCCAACAAAAAAAATAAATAAATAAAAAATCATTGTTCACGTGATGACGTGGCAGTGGATTTCACTGGTTAACGGTGCTTCGCACCTTCTTGTACGGCGCTTTGCGCCTTTATCATTCTAAAGTTGTAAGGAATAGCAATCAATGGTAAAGGCAATAGATGATTGACGATTGACGGGTGTGTCGAGAGCCTACGGCCCTCATGACTACCTAACTCATCCGTTTACTGTCTTAAATGCTTCGCATTTCCACGGCAAGTTTTTTTTTTTTGTTGTTGGATAGAGCCAATTATTTTAAGCATTTTTTGTGAAGGTACCCTTGGCGGGAACCTTAGAATAAATGAAATATAATTAATTTTGTGTTGGTTTGTAGGTTTGTATTTTAAGAGTGGTTTGTATTTGAGCACTTGCCTATATATATATAATGGAGGATACGCGGGAGCTCTACAATCGCTCGGATCCTATTTATCTATTATTGTAGAGCTTCTCTATTTTAAATAATTAAAAATAAAATTCCTTTTTTAGGTCCTATTTCTTAGAAAAGAAATCGAAACCTTTTTAAATTGTATAACTGAATTTTCAAAACTTCCTTTTTTAGTCTTATTTGTTTTTGGAAAAAAACATTTTTTTAAGTTGGATTAAAAAAATTTAAAATCAAAAGTAATTTTTTTTTTCCAACAAATTTGAAATTATAAAAGAATTTGAATAAATTTTCATATATGAAAATTAATTCTAATAAAATTCTGAAATTGTTAATTAAACTGTATAAAAGGTTACCGAGGGCAACCAATTCTGTACTTTTTATCGGTCTCTACTCGGAATTACCCGCTGTGCTTCTGATCCATATCGATAACTCATGAAACGACTTTATCTAATATTTAGCTGTATCTTTCTCATGTCAATGTTCATGTGTTATTTTGTTGCAGTGTTTGGTTCATGTGTTGACTTCTTTAATTTTTTTTTTCTATTGACAGCGATGAATCTTATTATTTTTTATATATAATCTATAACCATGCATTTAGGCTATTTTGATGTAATTTCATTGATTTATTTGTTGTTCTCCAGGTTGTAGGTTGACATGTTGTCCATCCAGAACAACCTAAGAGTATGAAGGTTCAAGTAAGAATGTTTAATCTCGAGAATGCAAATATTTATTTATCTAATACTCATTACCCTATCATTAATCACAGATTTTCATTTTTAATTAACTGTATATCATTATATCTATCTATCTATTATCTATTATATAAAGGAAAAACTCCCGGGCATTTGGTGAAGCTCTAGAATCGATCGAATCCTACTTATCTTCGATCTAACGACCAAATTTTATCAACATGTTTGTAATTTTTTTTTTTCTTCTATTTGAGAAGTAAAAACGCTTAAGAAACTTAGCACAAAAGGTATATACTTTTACCATTTCTTCATTTTCTTAATTTTTAATATTTGTTAATTTGTTATTATTATCTTCTTATTATTGTTCATCATAATATTCCGTTTTTAATTCGCGCCTTTCCCTTCAAAGATGAACTGATATGTCCATCACCCCTCCTCCCAAATTTACATATTTATCCAATAATTACCAGGTTTTGATTACTTAAAGTTTCTTAATTACTAGGCTACAACTACGTACTATAATTCATAAGTTAAGTTGTCAATGTGTTAATGTGTCTACAGTAAGAAATTGAGAATTTAGCTTAGTTATTACCCGAAGAACTTTAATAAAGCTTTTGGTTTCGAGGGGAAGATGTAAAGGTGATTTTGTTATCATTGTTATCTAACCGCTGTTTCTATATTCGAGGCAGAAAAAAATTGAATTTATATAGAAGAATGATTCAAATTTGTTGGAAAAGAGATATAATTTAAAAAATATATAATTTATTTGAAATACTAAATGTTATCCGAAATTATAACTAGCTCTTCTATTTTAAATAATCATCAATATCTATTATATAAAGGAGGATAAGCGGGAGCTTAGGTGGCGGATCTCAAATCATCTCTATATATTAGGAAATACTTCTATATATTAGGAAATTTTATTCATAAATCCAATACTATTGTCATAAAAAAGTTATCATATTTAAAAAGAAAAGAATTGATGTGTTAATATAATAAAAGAACATTCTCATGTAGGAATCCTAAATAAATACAAGAGTATCTATAATATAAAGAGAAAACAAGATGTGTTTTCATTTTCTAAAACTTCATAAATTTTAGAAAGCTAGAGAAAGTATAAATTGTAATTCACTCTATTTTTTAGGTTTTGATTTTAAGGAAAAAAGTTGTTGTGTAAGATAAGTATCATCAATAATATGTAATAAAGTTGGAATTTCGATCCCAAACGAGAGCGGCTCGAAACGTATTTAACGGGAAGACGGTTCACTATAAAAGATTGTATTAGCTTTTAAAATATCATATTAATGTTATAAATTTAATTTTATTTTTAGGATATATGTAAAAATTAGGTTTTTGGTCTTAACGAGAGAGCGAATCAATATATACATATTATCATACAAGTGATATATGTAAAAGTTAGGTTTTTGGTCTTAATGAGAGAGTGGATCAATAGTAATAATCGTATTTAACGAGAAAGCAGTTCGTTAGAGAAGACCGTATAAAATATGTTTGAATAAAATAAATACAAGAGTTCCATAATATAAAGAGAAAATAAGATGTGTTTTCATTTTCTAAAACTCCATAATTTTAGAAAGTCTAGAGAAAGTATAAATTGGAATTCACTCTATTTTTTAGGTTTTGATTTTAAGGAAAAAAAGTTTTGTGTAAGATAATATTCATCAATAATATATAATGAAGTTGAAATTTCAATCCCAAACGAGAGCAGCTCGAAACGTGTTTAACGGGAAGACGGCTCACTATAAAAGATTGTATTAGATATTAAAATATCATATTGATGTTTTAAATTTTATTTTATTTTTAGGATATGATTTTTATGGATAAACATTATCATACAAGTGATATATGTAAAAGTTGGGTACCATATTTAACGAGAAAGCTGTTCATTAGAGAAGACCGTATAAAATATGTTTGAATATATAAGGAATACATAAAATAAAATGTTTTATTGGAAGTAGAATACGAGGACGGTGGAGACGTCTTATACGATTTTTTAAAACTATATATCTTTTTTCCTAGAAATCCTTTATTTTAACTTTTATATACAAGTTAATTATACTTGCATTAGAAAAATATATTCATAAATTTAATATTATTCCCGTAACGAAAAGTCTTCATTTTTTTTTTATATGTTAACATAACAGAAAGATATTCCTATGCGAAAGCTGTAAATAAATACATGAATATCTATAATATACAGATGTATTTTCATCTTTTAAAATTGAAAGTTTAAAGAATATAAAAATTGGAATTTACTCTCCTTATATAATGAAGTTAGAATTTTCGTTCCAAATAAGAGCGGCTCGAAACGTATTTAAAGGGAAGACGACTCACTAGAATAGATTGTATTAGCTATTAGAATTTGATACTGATGTCATAATTTTTTTTTTATTTTTTAAGGTCCGATTTTATGAATAAAAATTATTATATAAGTCTTTATAATATATGTTAAAGTTAGGATTTCAGTTAAACGAGAAAATGGCTCAATCGAAAGAATCGTGTTTAACAAGAAATCGATTCATTAAAGAAGATTATTTAATTATTAAAATTTAATATTAATATTATAATATAATGTAAATGTATTAAATTTTTTTAAAAATATTGTAACGCCGCTGCGAAGCGCGGCTTAGTCGACTAGTATATATATATAAAGGAGGATACGCGGGAGCTTAGGTGGTGCTCTAAGATCGTATCAATCTATTTTTCTAATTTTCTAGAATTTTCGAATTATAAACACAAATAAATGTAAAAATATCATTTAACATATTAGAGGTAGAATATTTATTCGAATTTATAGAGCAGAAGAGTTTGTTAACACAAAATCACCCAAGTATACGTTGTCACAAGTAATACAATTCAAGTTCGTTCCACAGAGATCTGGTTATGGTTCTATTTAGTAGATGCACCTATGCAACAATGTATGGTTTTAATTCACTGCTAAGAAAAGTAACAAATTTGAGTTTGATTATCTAAATTATACTAAGATGTAAAATATTAAACTAAAAATTAATTGGCTAAGGAGAATTAAATCGAATTACTTATATGAGAATAAACATGGGATCCTAACTTCATTAAATACTTCCCTTAGATCTGACACCTTTAATCACTATGTGCAATGGTTTTGATATCTGATCGGATAACACGAAACAAGTATACGCTACCTGTCAGCATACGCATACCAAACTAAACATACATCCACAAAAGAGATAGAAGATGAATAGACACCAATTATGCTTAGACCCTATATGTCTATAGAATTTGGAAACATAACGGTTGAAGAACAAGTTATCCATTAAGATCACACAGGGCAGTATGAGTATTTTCATCTCACCCACGAATCATATTGATAAACAATTATGAACCTATGCTAGCATGGCAAGTTCTAAACTTCAAGATCCACTTTCACTTCACAAGAGATTAACAATTCAATTTAGATGTTAGCTACGCATCTAAAAGCATTAAGATTAACCATATGAGGATATCGGATATACACCACACACAGATCTTTAAAGCATCAAGATACTAAGTTCCATAATTAAATCCGTTAGAATCCAATGACAACGATTAGCCCATAATTGAACTGTTCATCGTCATGGGATTTGATGAAAACATGATAATAAGCAAGACATGAAAGAAAGAAGTAATAATATTATAAAAATAAAGAGTTGAGAAAACAAATCTATAATCCAAAGTAACACAAAAGATGAAGTAGATCTAGATCCGTTGCTTGTCACGAGCGTTGAATCCTTCTCTCCTTTTCTCCCTTGCAGATCTAAGCTATAATATGTAATGTATGTAATAATAATAATGATGATTTTACAAGGGTTGAATGTGTTTATATAGGCTCTAGACATCTTGCCCAACAAGAAAATACCAAATCAGAATTATAATAGAAGTACGTTTCCTAAACTGATTCTGATTTAAAGGGAAATTCGCAGCTGTCTTTTCTTCAGTAATTCTGGAACGTTCCAGCTGCAATTGGGCCTCTGGACCACTTTAGAATGATAGAGAATCTCGTTATCTTCGCGTGGACAGTAAGATCGCCCAAAACTGACTTCTAGAACTCAAGATATGGCCCAAACAGTGAATCTCACGCGTGCAGCCCAATAAATTCGAATTTTAATAAATTAAATCTCCAAAATGACAAAAACATCCACCATAATCAACATCCTTGTAAATCTGCACAACTAAAAAAAACACATCAAAACTACAAGAAACTTGAGCCCAAGACAATCAATTTAAGCCGATTTAGAATGCTCCAAGTGGAGATAAAATCCACTTATCACACCCCCAAACTTAAACCGATGCTTGTCCTCAAGCATAAACAATTACAACTAACTAACTAACTAGTACCACTTCCGTAGGTGATCACGGTTGCATTTGGCATATGCCACAAGCCCTTTAAACCCCTAGGCAGCCCTAGTGGACGAGTAAGGTCTCGTGAGGGCCTATAGCGAATGTACCCACAAAATCCATTTAACCTAATGCAATGCAATGCATGAATGCAACTAAATGAAAATGCAATTAATCTACTACTACCGTACCTTCAAATCCTCTCATGCCATATCAACTTAAGAATCAAAGTAAATACGCAATGTCTTGGTGTCGAAAGTGCAAGTATTCACATAGTCTACTCAATGAACATGCATAAGTTCTCACAAGCCCATGTCAAGTGTAAGAATAAGTTAGTAAACATGCTAAGCCTACAAGAGTACATCTTTGAGACAACACTCGGGATCTCATACGCAAGAACAAGCAAACACTCACAATCCACTCACAAAAGAATATTCACTCAAGAACAAGGGTAAGTGTATCACTCAATTCCAACAAAATCATAAGCACGCTTGACATTTGGTATCAATCTAACTCTTAACACAACATACATCAATGACGATAATCAAAAGGTCTTTATTTGGGTTGTAATGGGGCTAGGGACAAGGTATGTCAAATAAGCCAATAAGAGGTGAAGTGTCAAAAGCTAGTAAGTACCATAATAAATCATACACAACACCCTACTTCCCCCCCCCCCCCATAATTTTTACTCAAAACAAACACTCGACTAGTCGACTGAAATAGGATCGCAACAAACACAAACATGCTCTCATAATATATTTTTTTTTCTTTTTTTTTTCTTTTTCCTTTTTTTTCGAGAGCTAAATCTATCACAAACAATAATATACACAATAACAATGATCCCATGAATTTATTACATATGCCGACTATCAAGTAAACAAACAAACCCAATTTTCAAATTTCAATATTTCCCCCAAACTTATGACCAACAATAAACCCCTCCTTTGCACACCTTATTACTCCCTTAAACACTCTACTAGTCTTTGACAATGTGGGTTCAAAATAATGTAAGGTCAATACAAGAAAAAGGTCTAGGCAAGTAATGTGGTATGTCACCGAAAAATAGGATTAAACTCAACGGGTTAACTAATTGATCATGTAAATATGGTGTGGTAATATGGGAAAACATGCTGTTATTCCTAAGTGCCTTTATCATTTTAATCGTCAAATAATGTCATGCGTTTCAAGAAAGACCTCAAACAACTGCTAGCAATGCAAACAATCCGTGGACACTCAAGCAAACAAATAAATTGCAATAAATATGCAATAAGGCTCAAAAGCTCACTTGGTGGAAAAACATACTCAATCCCAAGCAAAAATCTCTCTAACGCACCAACTTGTATTCAAAGCATGCAAACTAAATCATCTTGCACATATTCATGTCCTTCTAATCACTTACAACATTCAATAAGTCTACTAGCTTCAACTTACTAGTGTATGTGTGTGCACAAGAACAAAGCATATCACTTCTCAATCAAAAGCGTCAACAACACAAAATTCCTATCAAGCATGGGTGCAAATGCAAACTATTATGAACTCACATGTTATACGAAAATAAAAACAGAATGGCCTATATGAAACAAACGTAAATAACACGAAAAAACAAACATGCATGAATTACTAATACTAATATGCAAAGCATGAAATCCTACATGAACAAATAATACAACAACAACTACTAATCCCTCAAACCACCCCCTGATAGAGTGTATTTTATAGGATTTTATTCCCACATTTACGGTGCTTTTGTGAATAATCGTGTCGATTTAATTAGTTTTATTTTAGTTTGTTGCAGGAAATAAATAAATGCCAAGTTGGAAGGGATTTGACATTATTTGATGATTTTACGGTGTTTTTAATTCGAAGGAATGATTTTATGAATTTATGAGGAGAAAGGATGAAATTTAGGTTCGTTTCTAAGCATTTTGGAGCAGAATTTTGTGATCAACAAGTGCCACTTTGAAACAGGGGACAGAAAATTTTTAATGACCGTGCAGTTTTTGGAACAGCCGTGTGGAAAAATTTGAGGAACAGGAATTTCATGTGGGGCGTGTGATTCATGTGGAGCCCGTGCCATACTCCCTGTTACTACACTTCAAATTTACATGTTTATTCACGTACATGCGCGCGGCTGGAGGCTGATTTTTTTTTTCTCAAGCGCTGAACTGATTGCTGGCCACTCACGCGCTGTTCTTTTAGTAGCATCATCTGGCGCGTGCCATGCACGCGAGGAGGGGGAGAGTGGACAAGGCGCTGACAGTTGCTCTGTTGCATGTGCACGTCTCTGTCTCTGTTTATATAAAAACAAAAGAACTAGTTCCTGGACGAGTGTGGTTAATTCGAATTATAAGAGAATTGGGCCTTTAAATTGTAACGATTTTATTGGCCTTGTAACGAGATAAAAACACTTCTAGAGCATAGTTTTGGGGATCGAAAAATATTATTATACACAACTTTGTAAACATTTTCTTCTGGAGATTTTTGGGAGAATATTTATTTTCTTTGAAGATCAAGATTAAAGGTTTTTCTTCTATTCTTATAATTATGTGTTCAATTATTAATTCTTTTTTTATTAATTCAATCATGAGTGAGTAGATAATTAATCTAGGGTTAAGTAGAACCCTAGTTATGATTGATGTGTGAATTTCCAATTCCCCCAATTTGATTGTTTAATTGCTCTTGCTTATTGAGTTGTTTTAATTAGCAATTACAAATCAGACGTGATTATGTTTATTGTTTGAACCAATATCTAATTATCAACGAGAGTTGGATTAGATGGTTGTGATTTATCCAGTAAGAACATGAAATTCTCCATGAGAATAGGTAGAATGAATTGTTAGGAATTTAGGGTGCTGTAATTAATGTCTCTAAATTACATGATACCATGAGAATAGGCTTGATTGTATTTTAAGAGAATCCATTAATACTCGAGAGAGGTTATTGGTATTTATAGGGCGCATCTTTCCTGTTGAGCAGCGTACGATTAATTGGGGCGGGAATTCACAATTACATCAATTCATGCTAGTGGGGACACTTAATTCTGGATGTTTTAATATTTGATTAATACAAACACAATTCTCTTTAGTATAAAATTAGTTTAATAATCTCTCAACATTTATTGTGTTACTTGCTTAGCCGAATTAAATCAGAAACAACTAGTGATTGATACGTTTGTCTCTGTGGGATCGACTCTGACTTACCCTACTACACAGTTAGAAGGATTAGTTAGAAATTATTATTTGATAGGCACGCGACAGCCTTGTCAAATTTTTTGGCGCCGCTGCCGGGGACAAAGCAGTGTTAGATTAGTTAATTTTTAATTGATTTAGCTAAGTATTTTAGTTGAGTTGCTTCGGCTATTATTCCCTTGTTAATTGATCATCGTTTCTAGTTATCTTGTTGCATGCACACTCGAAGTTCAGGTACTGAAAACTTAATTGAAATTGATCCTGAAATTGAAGCTACAGCAAGAAGGCAAGCAGGCAAGCGAAGGAAAAACAAGGATAAGGAAATTATGACTGATACAACAGCTAAAGCTCTCAGGGAGCATGGTATGCCAGATGCTACAGGCGTACTCTCCAGTATTGTCAGACCAGCAGTCACAGCTACACACTTTGAGCTCAAGCCTCAGTTCATCCAATTCATCTCCAATGATTCTTTCGCAGGATTGTCCACTGAAAATCCTGTTGATCATCTTGAGAGTTTTCTTGAAAAGTGTGATACAATAAAGCTGACCAATGTTAGTGATGATGCTATAAAGCTGCGCTTATTTCCATTCTCTCTTCGAGATACAGCAAAAGATTGGTTGAAAGATGAAGGACCAAACACATTCACTACTTGGGATAGTCTTGCGAAGGCTTTTCTACTTAAATTCTTCAGTCAGAAGAAGACCTCTAAGCTCCGGAATGAGATATCTAATTTTCGTCAAGATGATGACGAGTCACTTCGTGATGCTTGGAGAAAATTTAAGCGACTTCAGAGACAATGCCCTCACCATGGAATTCCTGACTGGTTGTTGATCCAAACATTCTATAATGGGTTGACACAAGAGTTCCGGAACTTTGTTGATGCTTCTTCTGGTGGTTCTATTATGAAGAAGAGTACTGAGGATGCGAAAGCTTTGTTAGACGAGATAGCGTCTAATGATAATTATCCATACAGTGATCGGAATTATCCTAAGAAAGGTGGTAAGTATGATGTTGATGCTCTAACCATGTTGAATACTACTATGCAGGCTATGGTCAAAAAGATTGAGCAATTGGATGCCAGAAGTTCTTCATCTACTGTTGCTTCATGCGAGATATGTGGTGTTGTTGGACACACCAAACTTGCTTGTCAATACAATCCTTCTGGAATGGCAGTTGAACAGGCTAATGCTCTTTACAATCAGAATCAGAGGCCGCAATATAATCCTTACTCCAACACGTACAATCCAGGTTGGAGAGATCATCCAAATTTCTCCTACAGGAACAATCAGGGTCAAGCTCAATCTTCGCAGAATAATTTTTCTCAGCCTCCTGGTTTTCAACAAGCTCAGCCGCAGAAATCTAACTTGGAGAATCTCATAGAAGGGTTTATTGCTACACAATCAAAGAAGAATGAGCATTTTGATTCAAGCATCAATGAGATAAAGGCTCACAACAAAATGATGGAGAACACGATCACTCAAATTTCTCAACAGTTGAGCCAACTTAATAAGTCTTCAGGCCAACTTCCTGGCCAAACTGAGCAACCGTCAAGGGGCCATATCAATGCTGTAACTTTGAGAAGTGGTAAAGAATTGAAGGAGCCGGAATTGAAAGTGAGCAAAAATGTTGTGAATGCTAAGGAAGGTGAAGAGGAGATTGCAACTGAGAAACCGATAGAACCAGAGATCGTGGAAAAAGAAAAGAAAGAATTAGAAACTGTTCCTCTCAAACCATATGTGCCGCCTGTTCCTTTTCCACAAAGGTTGGCACAAGCGAAGCTAGAGAAGAAGTATGGTAAGTTCCTTGAAATTTTGCAGAAGCTACATATCAATATCCCATTCATGGATGCTATCACTGAGATGCCATCTTATGCGAAGTTCTTGAAAGATATTTTGTCAAGGAAGAGAAAAATTGAAGAAAGCTCTACCATCTCATTAACGGCAGAGTGCAGTGCCATCTTACAAAATGATCTTCCAAAGAAGTTAGCGGATCCAGGTAGCTACTCTATTCCTGTTCAGCTTGGGGATGTCGAAATTAAAAGAGCTTTGTGCGATCTTGGAGCAAGTGTCAGTTTGATGCCTTTGTCGATTTGTGAACAGCTTCAGATGGGTGAACTGAAACCCACACGCATCTCTCTACAACTGGCAGACAGAAGTGTGAAATTTCCACTTGGAATTCTTGAAGATGTGCCCCTTAAGGTAGGAAAGTTTTATATTCCATGTGATTTTGTTGTCATGGAAATGGAAGAAGATGCAAATATTCCTATCATTCTAGTGAGGCCTTTCTTAGCAACAACTGGAGCTATTATTGACATGAAAAATGGAAGAATTTCTTTTGAAGTAGGCGAAGAGAAGATGGAATTCAAGCTGCAAAGTACACTGGGACATCCTTCTACAGATGAGTTTGTGAATAGGGTTGATGCACTAGAGGAAGTGATCGACATGAAAGCCAAAATTCTTTTATCTGAGGATCCACTTCAGGCTGTTCTTGAGGGTAACGTTGATGAAGAAAATGGAGAGTGTATGGGTTACGAGAAGCTTTTGGATGCAGCACCTACATATAAGCATGAACATTCTTATGTGCTACAGCATGAGGAAGTTAAGGAGAGTTCCACGCCTCCTAAGGTAGAACTGAAACCATTACCTGCATCTTTGAAATATGTGTTTATGGGCCCTAATGAATCATATCCTATTATTGTTAATTCTGAGCTTGATGACATTCAAATTGAGCAATTGCTCACTGTCCTAAAGAAATACAAAAATGTTATTGGGTATTCCATTGATGATATAAAGGGCATTAATCCATCATTCTGCATGCATAAGATTATTTTGGAAGATGAACAAGCTTCTTCTATTGAGCCTCAACGGAGACTCAATCCTAATATGATGGAGGTGGTCAAAAAGGAGGTTTTAAAACTTCTTGATGCAGGTATAATCTATCCTATCTCTGACAGCAAGTGGGTTAGTCCTGTGCATGTTGTTCCAAAGAAAGGAGGAATGACCGTTGTGAAGAATGATAAGGGTGAGTTGATCTCTAATAGAACTGTGACAGGGTGGCGAATGTGCATTGATTATCGGAAATTGAATAAGGCCACAAGGAAAGATCATTTTCCTCTCCCTTTTATTGATCAAATGCTTGAAAGGTTGGCAAAACATTCTTACTTCTGCTTCTTAGATGGATATTCAGGCTTCTTTCAGATTCCTATCCATCCGAATGATCAAGAAAAGACGACTTTCACATGTCCCTATGGTACATTTGCATATCGCAGAATGCCGTTTGGTCTATGTTGTGCTCCTCCCACTTTTCAGAGATGTATGATGGCAATTTTTTCAGATTTCATTGAAGACATTATGGAGGTTTTTATGGATGACTTCTCAGTTGGTGGAACTTCTTTTGATGCATGTTTACATAACTTGGAGAAGGTGCTTCATAGATGTCAAGAAGTTAATCTCATTCTCAATTGGGAAAAATGTCACTTTATGGTACAAGAGGGAGTTGTTCTGGGTCATGTTGTTTCGAAGAGAGGCATTGAAGTTGATAAAGCCAAGGTCGAGGTTGTTGAGCGCTTACCACACCCAACTTCAGTCAAGGGGATAAGAAGTTTTCTTGGTCATGCTGGATTCTATCGCCATTTCATAAAAGATTTTTCGAAGATTGCTCGACCTCTTACCGAGCTCTTGGGTAAGGAGGTACCTTTTGTGTTCACTGATGCTTGTGTTGAGGCTTTTGAAACATTGAAGAAAGCTCTTGTCTCTGCTCCAATTATACAACCACCGGATTGGAGTCTACCATTTGAGATCATGTGTGATGCTAGCGATCAAGCTATTGGTGCAGTCCTAGGCCAAAGGAAAGATGGAAAGCTGCATGCTATTTACTATACAAGCAAGACCTTGGATGGGGCTCAGATTAATTATGCAATAACGGAGAAAGAATTGCTAGCAGTGGTGTATTCTATGGAAAAATTTCGATCCTATCTCGTTGGTTCGAAATTTATTGTTCACACTGATCATGCAGCTTTGAGATACTTGATGAGTAAGAAGGATGCTAAACCTCGTCTGATTCGTTGGATTTTGCTTCTTCAAGAATTTGACTTACAGATTAAAGATAAGAAAGGGGCTGAGAACGTGGTTGCTGATCATCTTTCACGCCTTACTCTTGATGAGGAAGATGGTAAATCTACTCCAATTGATGATTCTTTTCCTGACGATCATCTACTTTCTCTTGCAAGTCTAGAAGTTCCTTGGTATGCTGACATAGCTAATTTCTTAGCTAGTGGAACTGTTCCTCATGGTTACTCATCGCAGCAAAAGAAGAAATTTTTCTATGATGTGAAGAAGCACTTTTGGGATGATCCTTTTCTCTATAAATCTTGTGCAGATGGAGTCATTAGAAGATGTGTTCCGTATAATGAGATTGCTTCTATAATCTCACATTGTCACGATTTGCCAAGTGGTGGTCATGCAAGTACTACTAAAACTGCTGCAAAGATTCTTCAGTGCGGTTTTTATTGGCCAACTCTTTTTAAAGATGTCCACCAATATGTTCATTCTTGTGATCGTTGTCAAAGAACTGGAAATATTTCAAGACGCAATGAGATGCCTCTCAATGGCATTCTTGAAGTGGAGCTTTTTGATGTGTGGGGAGTAGATTTCATGGGACCTTTCCCTCCATCTTTTAAGAACAGATATATCTTGGTAGCTGTGGACTACGTCTCAAAATGGGTTGAAGCCATTGCATCTCCCACTAATGATGCTCGTGTTGTGAGCAAGTTCTTCAAGAAGCCGATTTTTCCTAGATTTGGAGTGCCAAGGATTTTGATTAGTGATAGAGGAAAGCATTTTCTCGAAAATCGTTTTGAAGCAATGTTGAAGAAATATGGAGTTTATCATAAGGTGGGACTTTCTTATCATCCCCAAACCAGTGGTCAGGTGGAGATCTCTAACCGTGAAATAAAGAATATCTTGGAGAAGACAGTCGCGAAATCAAGGAAGGATTGGTCTATGAAGCTTGATGATGCACTTTGGGCTTATAGAACTGCGTTCAAGACACCTATTGGGACAACTCCGTACAGATTGGTATATGGAAAAGCATGTCATCTTCCCGTTGAGTTAGAGCACCGTGCATTTTGGGCTATCAAAGGTCTGAATTTTGATATGTTAGCAGCGGGTGAGAAGAGACTTCTACAACTTAATGAGCTAGATGAGCTTCATTTTGAGGCTTATGAAAGCTCTAAGCTTTACAAAGAGAAAACAAAGAAGTGGCATGACAAAGGGCTGTTACGAAGAGAATTCAAGGAAGGGGAGTTAGTTCTTCTGTTCAATTCGAGGTTAAGACTTTTTCCCGGAAAACTTCGTTCTAGGTGGTCGGGTCCGTTCAAGGTACGCAAGGTTTTTCCCTATGGTGCAGTTGAATTGATGAATAGCCATGGAGAGTCATTCAAGGTGAATGGGCAAAGAGTGAAGCACTATAGAGTTGGTGAACCAATTAACGAGGAGGTGGATATTCTGTTGTCTTCTCCTTCTGCTGAATGATTGATGAGTCGGTGTCGGGCTAACGACGTTAAACAAATGCGCTACTTGGGAGGCAACCCATGGATTCTGTATACTGTGGAGGACTGGTGCACTTCATGCTTCGGCATAGGGGAGTATTTCTTTCCTTCTTGTTATTAGTTGATATTCTTAGTATTGTGCCATTGAGGACATTGTCACATTTAAGTGTGGGGATGTGCTTGTAGTAGTAGTAAAAAAAAAAAAAAAAAAATTTAAAAATGAAAAATACCAAAAATAATTCTAGCCATGCAATTTTATTAGTTGTTGTATTTTGGTAATTGCACCCATGCATGCGTAGGAATCTTGTGTTTATGGATGCTTTTGTTTGAGAAGTGATATGTGATGTTCTTGTGCACACACTTACACTAGCAAGTAGAAACTAGTAGACTTTTTGAATGTGCTAAGTGATTAGAATGACATGAATATGTGCAAGGTAATTTGGTCTATATGCTTTGAGCACAAGTAGGTGCGTTAGAGAGACTGTTATTTGGGATTGATTATGCTTTGTCACACCAAGCGAGTTTTGAGCCTATATGCATATCTTTTGCATGATTATTCGTTTGCTTGAGTGTCCACTTGTCGTTTGCATTGCTAGTACTTGCTTGAAGTCTTTCTTGAGATGCATGACATTAATTGATGATAACATGATAAAGGCAATTAGGTATAACCTCATATTTCCATATATCCAAACCATTTATACATGTTCCATTAGTTAACCCTTTGAGCCTAATCTTATTCTTTCGGTGACACACCAAGTTACTTGCCATTATCCTTTTTATTCTATTGGCCTTGCATTAAATTTGAACCCAATTGTCAAAGGCTACTAGGCTAGTATTGTTCGTAAGGGAGTGATAAGGTGTGTATAAAAGGGGGGTTTTATTGATGATCATAACTTTGGGGGAATATTTGGGGTTTGGTTCATAGCTTGTTAGTCGAAGTTTGAAATCATATTTATGGGATCGTTGTTCTTGCTATTATTTTTGCTCTTTTGAAAAAAAAAAAAAATAGAAAAAAAAATAGAAAAAAAAAACAGAAAAAAAAGCAGAAAAATAAATGAGAGCATTTTTATCTTTTGTGATCCTACTTTGTTTCGACTAGTCAAGTTGTTTATAAATAAAAGTTCAAGTGTGGGGATGAAAGTATGGGAGTTGTTTGAATTTTATTGTCAGGTACTAGCTTTTGACTTAACCTTCTTTGGCTTTCTTGACATACCTTGTCCCTAGCCCCGTTACAACCTTAACAAAGACCTTTTGATTATCATTGATAATGTATGTTGCGTTAAAGGTTAGATTGATAACAAGGACGAAGCATGTTTATGATATTGTTGGAGTTGAGTGAAATACTTACCCTTTGTTTTGAGTGAATATTTTTGTGAGTGAACGGTGAGTTTTTGCTTTTGGCATAGGAGATCCCAGATTTTGTCTCAAAGATGTGCTCTTGTGTGCTTAGCATGTTTACCAACCTATTCTTACATTTGACATGAATTTCTATGATCTTATTGCATCTTCTTTGAGTAGACTATGTGGATACTTGCACTTTAGACACCAAGACATTGCATTTTCATTTTGATTCTTAAGCTGATGTGGCATGAGAGGACTTGTGTGTGTGGTGTTGTGTTGGCATTAATCTTTTGCATGGTTGGATGAATTTTGTGGGTATATTCGCTATAAACCCTCACGAGACCTTACTCGTCCACTAGGGCTACCTAGGGGTTTAAAGGACTTGTTGCATATGTTAAATGCAACCGTGATCACCTACGGAAGTGGTACTAATTAGTTAGTATAATTATTATGTTAGTTTGCACGAGGACGCGCAAAGTGCTAAGTGTGGGGATATTTGATAGAGTGTATTTTATATATATATTTTATAGGATTTTATTCCTACATTTACGGTGCTTTTGTGAATAATCGTGTCGATTTAATTAGTTTTATTTTAGTTTGTTGCAGGAAATAAATAAATGCCAAGTTGGAAGGGATTTGACATTATTTGATGATTTTACGGTGTTTTTAATTCGAAGGAATGATTTTATGAATTTATGAGGAGAAAGGATGAAATTTAGGTTCGTTTCTAAGCATTTTGGAGCAGAATTTTGTGATCAACAAGTGCCACTTTGAAACAGGGGACAGAAAATTTTTAATGACCGTGCAGTTTTTGGAACAGCCGTGTGGAAAAATTTGAGGAACAGGAATTTCATGTGGGGCGTGTGATTCATGTGGAGCCCGTGCCATACTCCCTGTTATTACACTTCAAATTTACATGTTTATTCACGTACATGCGCGCGGCTGGAGGCTGATTTTTTTTTTCTCAAGCGCTGAACTGATTGCTGGCCACTCACGCGCGGTTCTTTTAGTAGCATCATCTGGCGCGTGCCATGCACGCGAGGAGGGGGAGAGTGGACAAGGCGCTGACAGTTGCTCTGTTGCATGTGCACGTCTCTGTCTCTGTTTATATAAAAACAAAAGAACTAGTTCCTGGACGAGTGTGGTTAATTCGAATTATAAGAGAATTGGGCCTTTAAATTGTAACGATTTTATTGGCCTTGTAACGAGATAAAAACACTTCTAGAGCATAGTTTTGGGGATCGAAAAATATTATTATACACAACTTTGTAAACACTTTCTTCTGGAGATTTTTGGGAGAATATTTATTTTCTTTGAAGATCAAGATTAAAGGTTTTTCTTCTATTCTTATAATTATGTGTTCAATTATTAATTCTTGTTTTATTAATTCAATCATGAGTGAGTAGATAATTAATCTAGGGTTAAGTAGAACCCTAGTTATGATTTATGTGTGAATTTCCAATTCCCCCAATTTGATTGTTTAATTGCTCTTGCTTATTGAGTTGTTTTAATTAGCAATTACAAATCAGACGTGATTATGTTTATTGTTTGAACCCATATCTAATTATCAACGAGAGTTGGATTAGATGGTTGTGATTTATCTAGTAAGAACATGAAATTCTCCATGAGAATAGGTAGAATGGATTGTTAGGAATTTAGGGTGCTGTAATTAATGTCTCTAAATTACATGATACCATGAGAATAGGCTTGATTGTATTTTAAGAGAAGCCATTAATACTCGAGAGAGGTTATTGGTATTTATAGGGCGCATCTTTCCTGTTGAGCAGCGTACGATTAATTGGGGCGGGAATTCACAATTACATCAATTCATGCTAGTGGGGACACTTAATTCTGGATGTTTTAATATTTGATTAATACAAACACAATTCTCTTTAGTATAAAATTAGTTTAATAATCTCTCAACATTTATTGTGTTACTTGCTTAGCCGAATTAAATCAGAAACAACTAGTGATTGATACGTTTGTCTCTGTGGGATCGACTCTGACTTACCCTACTACACAGTTAGAAGGATTAGTTAGAAATTATTATTTGATAGGCACGCGACAGCCTTGTCACCCCCAAACTTGAAATATTCAATGTCCGCATTGAATGGAAGTAAATACAAGGGATAATAGAAAACATACCTGAAAACCGAACAGACACCCCCCATTCTGATCATCATTTGCATTGCATATATGAAACTCCCGAACCAGTCACCAATCATATGAACCAACCCAACAATTTTTTTTTCCTCAAAAATCCCCTTTCCTTAGCAATTGGCCTCAACAACCGATTAAATTTAACCTCCGCCGTCGAAAAAGAAAATTTCCCAACATTAGCACTATCTCTCCCATGCTTACGAGCCAAAAGAATCAATACCCAACTCACAAGAAGCTCCACCAAAAATTACCAAGCAATAACACACCAAAAATACCCCAATATATCAAGAATAATACAAATCCCAATTTACAAGAACACAAATTCGTAATCAAAATAAAATTTGAGAGAAGAAATAAACCCACTACGAATTGGAGAGGTGAACTTGCAATTAATTCCTCTTTAGCATTGAATTTTTAGAGATTTAAATAAAATAGAAGAGGAATTGGATTTGTATGTAGAGGTGTGTATAAATATAAGATGATGGATAGATGAGATTTAAAAATTTAGAGTGTAGGAGAGATTTGGAGAGGTTAAGATTTGATGTACGTAGGATAGATATAGGAATTTAGAATTGAAGAAATTTGGGTTAGGATAGGTTTTGGGGTTGAATTTTGTAAGCAAAAACAAAATTTTTGGGAAAAATTCTGAACAGAGGCGTTGTCACGCAGCCTGTGGCTGCGTTATAGGGTAGTCGGCGCTTGAGGCGTGCACTGGCGCATAATGCGCGGTTTCTGTCTACGCGTTTCAGCGCTCCTGCGCCGTTTGGGCGCCTAATGCGCGCTCCCCATCTGCGATACACGGCGCTCCTGCGCGCTGGCTGGCGCATGATGCGCTGGCTGGCGCATGATGCGCTTGCGCATCCTGAATTCTGCTCTTTTTTTTTTAGAATACCTATACTACCACAAAGTACAATAATGCTTGGGTTGCCTCCCAAGAAGCGCTTCTTTAACGTCAATAGCTTGATGTTACTTCCTCAACTCAAGGTGGTTTCAAAAGAATAACCGAACCGTTCTCAACAGAAAAACCATTCATGCGAACGTTGACATCTTGGTTGCTTGCTTTCCACAAATCCCTTCCTTCAGACTTCAACTTGATTTTTCTACCCAACGGCCTAATCTTCTTCTTTTTCTTCTTCACTCCTCTAAGGTGCTTTTCCGACTCTATCGATTGAACAAAAATTTCTTCTTCCTTATCATCGGCTTTCCACCTTCGCAACACGTTATCATGCCCTTCTTCAAAAATCACTAACTCATTATTCAAAAGGACATACCTCAAATGTGGTGGAAGTTTCCCAAGCTTGACATTCGAAAGATCTCGAATTGAAGAACTGTTCGATTTCTTGCTCAACAACTGATCAAACTTCTGTTTCTGACCCGTATAAACTATTTCCACACTGCAACACTCTTCATCCTCAGTTGGAAATTTCATGGCCTTGAACACATTAAAGGTGACATTTTGATCTTGCACCCTCATTGTAAGCTCTCCTTTCTGCACATCAATCAAAGTACGACCCGTAGCTAGAAAAGGCCTTCCCAAGATTATGGGAATCTTCTTGTCTTCTTCAAAATCCAAGATAACAAAATCAGCTGGGAAGATGAACTTATCAACTTTTACCAAAACATCTTCTACTATACCCCTCGGATAAGTGATCGTCCTATCAGCCAACTGCAAAGATATGTTAGTTGGCTTTGGCTCCGGTAGACCAAGTTGCTTGAAAATAGACAAGGGCATGAGATTAATACTAGCTCCCAAATCACATAAACACTTGCTGAAAGAAAGATTGCCAATAGTACACGGTATGGTGAAACTCCCTGGATCTTTAAGTTTAGGTGGCAACTTCTGCTGCAGAATGGCACTACACTCCTCCGTCAATGCCACTGTTTCAAATTCTTCCAACCTTCTCTTTTTCGAAAGGATATCCTTCATGAACCTTGCATAGCTCGGCATCTGCGCTAATGCGTCAGCAAAAGGAATATTAATGGACAATTTTTTGAAGACGTCCAAAAATTTCTGAAATTGCTTTTCTTGACTTTTCTGCAAACGTCCAGGAAATGGAGGAGGAGGATATATCTGAGTATCCTTTGTAGATTGATCCGGAGTAGACTTTTCAACAGGTTTCTTGCTCTTCTCACCATTAAGCTGATCAGCCACTAAGTCAGATTTCTCAATTTCTGGCACTGCAGATTTTTCAACCTGCTGATTCTGAACATCTTCATCTTCTTCAGTTGCTGATTTAGTATCACTCGTGACTTTTCCAGATCTCAAAGTAACTGCATTCACCTGTTCTTTGTTGTCCCTCATGCCTGGATTAATCTCTGTATCACTAGGAAGAGTTCCTGGTGGCCTACAAAGTAAGGCACTTGCAATCTGTCCTATCTGGGTTTCCAAGACTTTCTGGCCAGCTTGTAGGTTCTTTACCGCTATCCATACTTCATCTGATTTATCATTAGATGATTGCCCCATATGAGCCTGGGGCTGTTGCTACTGAAATCCAGGAGGTTGATATGATGCCCTTGGAGCATAAGGCTGTTGATAGCCTTGATTGAATGTCTTCGCTTGCTGATAAGATTGTTGAGTATTTTGATTGTTGCTCCAGCTGAAATTAGGATGATTCCGATTATTAGGATGATAAGTGGCTGGAACTGGTGCAGCAGGTCTCTGAAAATTACTCACGAACTGTGCTGATTCAGAAGAGATAGCATACTGATTCGTCTCATGTGCGCCCGCACATAACTCACAAACACTAGCCACCTACTGAACTCCATAATTAGCAAGAGAATCCACCTTCATAGCAAGAGCTTTCAACTGAGCCGTAATCATTGAAGCTGTATCTACTTCCAAAATTCCTGCTACCCTGCCTTGAGATAGCCTTTGGGTTGGATTTTGATATTCATTAGCAGCCATCATCTCTATAAGTTCATAAGCTTCATCATAGCTCTTTGCCCACAGAGCTCCACCTGATGCTGCATCTAGCAAGGGCCTGGATTGTGCTCCCAACCCATTGTAAAACCCATTAATAACCATCCAATCTGGCATGCCATGATGAAGACACTTCCTTAGCATCTCCTTGTAGCGTTCCCAAGCCTCACACAAGGTCTCGCCAGATTGCTGTTGGAATTGAGCCAACTGGTTCCTTAATGCTGCAGTTTTCGCCATAGGGAAGAATTTAGTAAGGAACTTTTGAGCAAGATCTTCCCATGTAGTAATGGAACCAGGTGGCAAAGAGTGTAGCCAGCTCTTAGCCTTATCCCTCAGAGAGAATGGGAAAAGCCTCAACCTTGTAAGTAGAGGCTAGATCAAGATCAAATTTATCAATACATGGTAGCTTAGGCACAGGTTGCGGAAGAGAAACAACAACCATCTCTGTATTGCTTTCCTTTGTAGCCTCATCATCAGTCATATTGTTCTCGGTAGCAGCAACATCATTGATCTCGTCATCGGTGGCATGCTCCTTCTCTTTATCAATGGCCTCATCATCAACATACATGGAGAAACTATCATATTCCTGATCGCTTGTGAGATTGATAGCAGTCAGGTCCTCTTCGGATCGGATAAATGATGATGGTAAATAGTCTATCTGCCCTGTAGTAGAAGAGTTAGCCAACTGTGCAATTTGAGATTCAATCGCCAAACTTTGAGTTTCTAATTCTTTGATCGTCTCGGCTTGTTCTTCAGAACTCTTTAGCAATTTATTCAAGATATCCCACATCTCCTTTGTCTGATCAGCTTGCACATCTACGCTGGATTGAGAAACATGTAGATCTTCTTGTAGAGTGGGATATTGATATTCTTGCTGTGGCGGCTGCTCATATGACTGATAATATTGTTGCTCAAACTGTTGCTGATTATGATATGAAAAATTTTGAGCAACATTGTCCTGGTAGTAGAAATCTGATTGATTCACGCATTCTTGATCAGAAGTGTTTGAATACTGATTGTACCCATATCCTTCTTCAAAAGAATTCATTTGTCCCAACTGAGCACTCTGAGAATTACAGACATTGTAAGAGCATTCAAAACCAAAGTGACCATAAATTCCACAAACTTCACAACCAGTGTAAGTTTCAGGGGCCACTTGTGACATCTCATTTGTACTCATCGGACATGTAGTGGGCTCCGCAGTCTTCCACGAGGCAATTTCTCGAGTATATGCCTCTACTAAGAAAGAAAGATGTGCAAAAGTGTCAACTTCACCCATTGCAGACCTGCAAACACACTACAAAGCCAAGAAACGAAGTAAAACCGGTCTCAATTGGAACTACAGTTCCAATGAGACAAAGAAAACATAACGAACTAAAAATTTAACAAATTAAACAAAATATAAAATCTGTATTTTATTTTTAATTTTTATTTTTATTTTTAATTTTTTTTTTAAACAAACCACAATAGACAAAACTCACAAAACATCTTTACAAATTTAAAAGAAGATTTAAACTAATTAGTAAAAATGAAAAGATCTAAAAAATAATTTAATAATTAATTAAAAACTATTTAAAATCTAATTCAATCCTAGAATTTATTTATTTATTTATTATTTTTTTATTTTGAAATAAATTTTTATTTACAGAAAATTCAAAAATTATGCATGACTTGTTCGTTAATACGACTCGCAAAAACACAAGTAGCAAAAACACAATTAACAAAACCCAAACTCACATTGGACTCAACAATTCAGTTTACAAACATGAATCACACAAAACCCGTTTAAACAGCAGCTCGAGTCTAAATAACTCAACCGAACTCAGACAGCAACAACAACCAGACTCAAAACTTGAATTTAACAAACGGCAGCAATTCAGCTAAACAACCATTCGACTCGGCTCACAAATTTGGTAAACAGACTAATTACAGCAAGTGAAAACAAGCAACTCCAAATAGTAACTCAGCAACTCAGTACATTCAGTGAACAATCAACAAAATGGAAGACTCAGCGAATTCACCGAGTTAACTCAGCAAACAAACCACAACATAACGAAAGCTCAAACCAGTACAACTCAGTCTAAACCCATTTGACTCGGTACAAAAACTGCATCAACTCGACAAACAATGAACTCAATTACATTGACATCCGACTACACTACATTTCACTCACACCGCAACGTAACCAAGTACTTCACTGGTACATAGAATCACGACCTCAAATTACAGCAGACGCAATATCACAAAGAATCAAACAGAAACGCCGCAACAAATTCCCAGCAAATATAAATTAGAACGATCACAGCGGAACCAGAGGAAAACAAACTGAGCACTCCAAGAAAATACAGCAAGGGCCAACAAATGACATACTCAAAAAACTTAATTAAAAAGGGCTGTTGTTCGAAAAAAAAAAGGAAGAAGGGGGAAGGTGTTTCTGCAATTTAAAACGAAAACAGGGGAATTGCCGAGAGATAGGAACGCGAGAGAAGGGGGGTTTGCGAGACTGAAATCGAAGGAGGGGAGAGGCGGACGGATTTGTGCCGGGTGAGTGGTGGAAGTGTGTGTGGTTTTGGATGTGGAGATGGAGGGTTTGAAGAAAAAGAAAGGGAGAGTACTGGGTTTTGTCGAAAAACAGGGGAGACAACCTACTGGGCATTCGAATTAAACTAAGAAGAAACAGAAAATAAGTACTGCCTATTACTTAAAACTAATATTTTTGAGTGTTTTTTTTTTTACACTAAAACATAAAAATTAAATTTACAATTAAAAATTATAAAACCCGGACAATAAAACTAAAATTTATAAAAACTAACTGCCTCCCCGGCAGCGGCGCCAATTTGATGTGGTATATTTTTGTGTTCGTTCTCAGGGAGGCAGGTTTTATCAATTTTAATTCAATTGTTTCCGGAGCAAAAATGATAATTATGAAAATATTTACTAACTAATTATTTATATTAATTTAACTAATTAATTAAAGGATCAACAATGAATTTAAAATCTAGGGCAATTAGGTCCACCATGTTTACATAATATCCGGCTTCTAAGCTAAAGCGATCAAAATGGTCATCAAAATTTAGGGTTTGTTAATCTCTCTCAAGTATCAACATTCCCGAAACAAGCTTACATATATAATCACTTTTAGTAATTTAATTAATCGGGTAATTAGAACATGTGTTAATCTCTCTCAAGTATTAACGCTCTCGGAAATCCAATTATGCTCTCGCACTAAAATTCAATTCCGCTAACCGTATGTGTGCCTCTAGTGAGTAAAATCTCTCGATCATTACCCCTATTTGCATATAATTAATTCGTGATATTGGCCGATAACACAAATTAAATATCAAAACATAATCGATTAGAATTTACCATAATCAATCAAACCACTATGAAAATCATGCCAGAATTATCATGCAAACATGGCTTCCCTTTATGCCCTAGAACAAACTACTCACTAATATAAAAATTAAGAACAACTAAAATTATATAACAATCCATCTAAAATATATATTTAATAAACAAGAGAAAATAGAAAATACCTCACATTAACGAAGAATTATGCTGAAGAAAGCGTACATAAAAGAGAAGAAAACCAAGTGTAACGACCGGGAAAATTTCGTGTATTTTAATATGTTAAAATATGTTTTTAGTTGATTTTATTGCGTTTCAGTTTATTTTTAATGCATTTAAACGTGTTACGATTTTTATTAAATAAGGAAATGATCCCATACGTGTTATGAGACTTCTGTATAGCTTAGATAATTTTATTCTATTTTTCTGTAATTTTTATATTTTTATAATACAATTATTTCGCATTTTAATTTCCGGATCCAGCCCCTATACTGAATCTGAAGCCTTGTTTTTGATAAAATTATTTTTATATAATGATAGGATATTTAAAGATGCATTATTTTGTAATTTTTGTAATAATCATAATTTTTGGGAAATTTTGACATATATTTTGTATTTGTTTAAAATTAAAATTTTTACATTTTTATCCCATAAAAATTATTTTTAGGGTTTAATAATTTTAATTAGGGGCTAAAAATATTTTTGGGGTATTAATTTGATTTAGGATAAATACCAACAGATTTTTATTTAATTAATCAAAATAATCAAAAAATCAGATTTTTTGATTTTTATTTTCTGTAAAAACTGGAAAATTGTTCTTGGTGTTCTTCACAATCAATCGACCTTTTGAAGGTGATTTTGTTATCCAAATCTTTCATATGAGTAGTCAAATTGAATCTCATGATCTGTACTACATGTTTATGTATGTGTTGATATGTGTGTAAGCCTTAATCGTGATTTGATATTTTGTTTTTAAATTCGAAATTTCATGAATTTATTGTGAATCATACAGTGATTTGTTGTTGATATGGTTAGTATCTATAGATTGTATATAATCCCAGGAGCATCATGATAATTTTTGTTTGATTTTTAGTAGTCTAAAACTCGAAATCGAAAATTTGGGGGTGAGTTATAATTTTCAATTTTCCGGATTTCTTGATGATTGTTTGGTGTTTTTGATGATTGATATGAGTCATTGAACTCCTGGGCTTCGATTTGGTATATAGAACGTATGATTTGGTATCCGATTTAGAGTTCATCGGTTTTGGTTTGAAGGTCGCCGGATTTGGTTCGATTTTTGCCGGATTATTGATTTGGTCAATTCTGGGTTCGAATGGTTGGTATGGTTGAGTTTAGAATGTGATTTGGAGTGTATTTGGTACTTAAAAACGTAACAAATGGTACGTTTTGGTGAAGGCCGGAGTTGGCCGGATTTTTGTTCCGGTCGCCGGAAATCTGGGGAACCTCCATTGTTGGAGGTGGTTGTTCTTCGAGCATTCATACGAAGAACAACGAAGATGGTGATGAACAGTACCCGTTTAATCCTAAAAATCTGTTAACAATTTCTGAAAAGTGATTTTGGAATTAATTTTTACTTTTTTACCAATTATTTTTACTTTTATTTACTTTTAATTACTTTTATTTACTTTTATTTAATTTTATTTACTTTTATTTACTTTAATTAATTTATAATTCTGAATTAAATTATTAATTTCAGAAATTTTATTTTCTGAAAATGTTTTATAAATCTAGAATTTATTTCCGAATTTTATTTTAATTATTTCTTTATTTCTTTATTTATTTGTTTTTAATTCGGAATAATTAAGAATTAAATTCTTTTAATTATATTAATTAATCTCAAATAATGATTTAATTAATTTAATTATCTGATAAATGTAATTAATTATTAGATAATTTTATTAATTAATTATTACTTGATTCTAATTAATTTATTTAGGATTATTAACCAAATTTTCTGTTTAAAAGTGATTTAAAATGAAATAAAATTGTTTTAAATCCTAAAAATAATCCGGGAACGGTAAAAATAGTTTTAAAATTCTAAAATTATTTATAAACCCAGGTTAGATAATTATAAAAATATTTTGGTGATCCAATAATTACTTAGATGGTTTATTAATGATCCTTTTTGATTCGGAAGGGTTATTTAAATCTTTTAAAATTCTTTTAATTATTTTAAAAATACTTTTAAACATGATAATAATAATTTGAGTGCTCCTTTGTCTGTAAGACGTATGTGCTATGTGATTATGTGTGTGAATGCTTTGTACATGTTATTAATTGTATTAAATATTCATTCGATAGTGATACAACGTACGGGTAGACACTAAAACCGAGGTATGATTTGTATATGGTCTTATGCCTACCTAGCCAGTTGTTTAAAATAGAATGTTATAATTGTAGAAGCGAAAGAAACCCTAGCTAGTGGGCAGAGTTACCAGCTGTATACATAGAAGTGAGAGAATCCCTAGCCAGAGAGCTTAGCTTACCAGCCATATATTCAGGCAAGTATTTTCTTGATCATCTTAAACAATTTTTTTTATTTTATGTTTCATTTATTCATATCATGACGAATAGCTATTATTCAGAGCTATTTGTGATTCTTAAATATTTTGTGCGAACACAGTTGCTTAATATTGGTACCCTTGATGTGGGGAATTGTTTCAGATAAACTCTTCATATCCTCATTATCGTAGTAATAATGGGATATGACCTGTATTTAAAACTAAGCATTTCCTGTTGAATTCGGAAATTGCTCTATTGGATTGGAAAATAGTAAAGCGTAGGAGGCCACATCGAGTAGTTGGTCCAGCTATATTTAAGGAGGATATGGTAACCATTCCATCTTCCTATAGGCTAACATTACTTGCCTATTTTGGGTACCCCAGAAATCCTCGTTATACCCACGCGGATAGAAAGGTATTCGGTGGTTGTATAAAGTGGTCCCATTGCTTTTGAACCTGATCAGGGGGCAATGGTGTTTTATGTTTCAGTTATATGTATCCAATCCATATCGCCAGAATGGCTATTATATAATGTGAATTGGCAGATGATTCATTTTTATGACATGCCAAATGATTTCAATTATGGATTTGAATTATATCACAGTTGTTGATTCAGTTTCTCTATAAACTGTTTTACATTTCAGTTGATATCATGCAGCACTTATCCTGTTTTATTATAAAATTGTTTATGTATACTTGCTGGGCATTTCTTTGGCTCACTCTTGTTTTCATAAAACCTTTCCAGAGGAGCAGTATGTTTCCGACCAGCCGTTCGGACCGTATTAGAGAGGGGCAGAGTGGCCGTATGTCTGCACCCCAGACCTTACAGGTATTCGCGGGTTACTGTTGGCGCTAGATAGAATTTTAAATAAAATGGGTTGTAATAATAAAACGTTACTAGACTGAACTTAGGTTGAGTTTATTTGATGGTTTGTAATAAGTGAGTATGTTACTTTTGGGCTGTAACTGCTTAGTTTCATACGATAACCTGTTTGCGATCTTTGGTTGGAGGGGTCAGTTGCGCATTCTGATTTATTTTATTAGTTGTGATTGGTTGGTGACCCCCGGATCTAGACCCGGATTTGGAGGGTGTCACAGTTGGTATCAGAGATGACAGGTTATAGTCACTGAAATAAGCAGAGATATAGCCCAGGGAAAATTAGGGAGATCACATGAGATAGGATTACGTTCTTATGTTACACGTTGCGTTTGACTTTAGTCTAAGCCTAAGTTGTGAGATGATTTGTGATATTATGTTACTGGGTTACGCAGGTTCCTGTTGTGGTGACTACGCCGACTCCGGTGATTGCACCTCAGCCTATGCCAGGCCTAGAGCCAGTTACGCTACCACTATTTCCACCAGTGGACTTGCCATATACCACCGCTCTTATGGATCCAGACCAACCAGTGATGGGGTTAGATTACTGGATGGGTTGGGAGTGTCCTATGGGGCTACTTGATCCTATACCACCAGTTCCCGTTCCGGGGTTGATTCCTGATCAGCAGCAGGGGATCGAGGCGCTACCTGCCGTGCCTGAGTTGCATCGACCTGGTGCACTGGCAGCTATGGTAGGATTCCTTATGCCAGCAGAGTTCACAGATCAGTCCGATCCTACTGTGCAGGGTCCTTATGTACCTCTTCCACCAGTCATACCTTGGCACCAGATGCCACCAGGAGAGGAGCGAGTGCAGGCATTGATAGAGGAGGTTACAGGTGGAGTAGAGGCCGAGTCTAGCGGCCATATCGGTGCACCACGCACCGTTCCATTGAGTGAGTACCGTGAGCTTTGGGAGGCATTCGACTTTGTGAGAGGGCAGAATGTAGAGCTGCGTAGGATGGGAGATCATTGTATCACAGACTCCGAGCTTCGACATAACCTCCGAGAGATGATAGCAGCTGGTTCTTTTGAGGTGGAGGCGATGTTGCTGGGTGAGTCATCAGGTACTGTTGATTATCGTCGGGCATACCGCATCCTCCAGAGGATGTTGTCGGATCTTCAGGGGATGGTAGGGCCCAGCTGGGACTAGATACTATGGGACAGAGCCCTGGGAGAAGGATATGCTACCTGTGTTTGTTTGGTTTTGGTTTTCTGTAAGATATTATGTGTGTACTAATAGTAGTTTGTTGGTAGAATAAGTCGGGAATTTTGTTGTGTATAACCGACAGTGTAGTTGGTATGGTAGGGTAACCGTGATATGGTGTGAGATAACCCGACTAGTAGTCATGTATAATTATGAGTATGTAATTATATATCAGTAGTACTTTTGTAGTGATAAGAGTATCGATTCCCTCCATCATGCATCTAGTTATTTTTTTCAGCATTCAAGTGAATTAGTGATTGGGTGACATGAGTTGATAAATATTCTTGATTTATGTTTCTTTTCAATGAGTATCTATCAAAAACATGTTTATTCAATTACTAAGGAACTTGTGTGTTTCCTCTACCAGATTATGGATAATCAGCCACCAAATGGTAATCACACGGGAAACGCGAATAATGATCAGAACTTTGGGGAGCAGGGCAATATCAATATGATGCAGCAAATGTTGGAACTATTCCGGCAACAGACCGAGAATCTCACTCGCCAGCAGCAGCAGCCACCAGCACCCCAAGCAGTAACATTTAAAACTTTTCAGTCAGTTAAACCCCCAGAGTTCCAGGGGTCAGCGGACCCAGTCGAGGCCCGAGCATGGTTAAAAGAAATAGAGAAAGCTCTTGCACTTGTGAATGTAGAAGAGAATAAAAAGACCGAGTTTGTGAGTTACTTTCTGAAAGGGGAAGCGAACTACTGGTGGGAAGCAAGGAAGGCTTTGGAAGGCGTTGGAATAACCCCATGGGAAAGATTTAAAGAATTGTTTCTGGAAAAGTATTATCCCCGCTTTATGCAGAATCAGATGGAGATTAAATTTTTGGAATTAAAACAAGAAGGCAATGCCACTGAGTACGAGGCAAAGTTTACAGAGTTAGCCCGGTTTGTTCCAGACTTGGTGGATACCGAAGAGAAGCGGGCAAGGAGATTTCAACAGGGGTTGAAGCCGTGGCTCCGTAGCCGGGTAGCTGCTTTTGAGTTAACCACCTATTCGGCTGTGGTCCAGAAGGCACTGATTATTGAAGGAGAGAGTGAGAGCTCCAACAAAGAAAGGGAAGGCAAAAAGAGGAAATTTAATAATCAATCAGGGAGTTCATTCCAGGGCAGGGTGCAAAACAACTTTAGCTACAGACCAGCATTCCAGCCGAGAGGCAACGGGAGACCCGGAAACGGAATCCAGAATCTTGGTAATCAAGGAAATCGATTTTCGAATATCAATCAACAGCAAGGGAATCGGTTTCCGAACAATAATCAACTACAAAAAGGGCAGTTTCCGATGAATAATCAGCAACAAGGAATGCGACCACCAGTACCAGCATGTGGAATATGTGGAAAGAATCATGGAGGTTCATGCAATCTGGCTAACGTAGTATGTTTTCGGTGTCACAAGAAAGGGCACTATGCCACCACGTGCAATGAGCCAGCAGCTAATGGGAATAATTGTCAAAAATGTGGGAGCAAATGGCATCTTACTAAGGATTGCAGGATCAACCTTAATCCGGGAAACCAGAATAAAGCCGTAGGAGCAAATAATGCGGGACAGCCAAGGGCCCGGGTTTTCAATATGACTATGACAGATGCAGAGCAGAACTCTGATGTTATTGCAGGTACACTTTCCGTAAACTCTACTAATGCCAAAGTACTTATTGATTCGGGAGCTACTAAATCTTTTATTTCGGAAGAGTTTGCGAGTAAGCTAGAATGTGAATGTCAGTTATTAAGCGAAGCTTTAGTAATAGAAATAGCTAATCAGGATCGTATACCCGTTAAGCAAATATATCCAGCATGTGAGATCGAAATATCCGGGCAACGTTTTCATGCCGACTTGATTCCTTTCAAGTTGGGGGAATTTGAGGTTATACTGGGGATGGATTGGTTGACAAAGTATAATGCCCAGATTGATTGTAAAAAGAAGGAGTTAAAGTTGAAGCTAGATGGGGCTATAGATGTGGTGTTCCATGGGCAGAAACAAGCAAAGAAACTCTTGACCATGATGCGAGCTAAACGGTTTTTGCGACAGGGATGTGAAGCATACTTAGCTTATGTTATGGATACTGATAAGGAAGTACCACAGATAGAGCATATTCCGGTAGTGAATGAATTTTTGGACGTATTTCCTGAAGAATTACCAGGCCTACCTCCAGACAGAGAAATTGAGTTTGCTATTGATTTGGCACCAGGTACTGAGCCAATATCGAAAGCTCCGTACAGAATGGCACCAGTGGAAATGAAGGAATTGGCCAAGCAATTGCAGGAACTACTAGACAAAGGGGTGATTAGACCCAGCGTATCACCATGGGGCGCACCGGTATTGTTTGTGAAAAAGAAGGACGGAAGCATGCGACTTTGTATTGACTACCGGGAGTTAAACAAGTTGACGATTAAAAACAAGTACCCACTACCGAGGATTGATGACTTGTTTGACCAGTTAAAGGGCGCAGTATGGTTTTCTAAAATTGACTTGCGATCGGGATATCACCAGTTGAAGATCAAGGCAGTCGACATTCCTAAGACAGCATTCCGCACGAGATATGGGCATTACGAGTTTTTAGTTATGCCCTTTGGACTGACTAATGCACCAGCCGCTTTCATGGATATGATGAACAGGGTTTTCAAGAAATATCTGGATAAATTCGTGATTGTTTTCATAGATGATATCTTGATATACTCCAAGTCAGAGGAGGAACATGCAGAGCACTTGAGAACGGCTTTAGAGATTCTGCGGAAAGAGAAGCTATATGCCAAATTTTCGAAATGCGAGTTTTGGTTAAGGGAGGTACAATTCTTGGGGCACGTTGTCACCAATGAAGGAATTAAAGTGGATCCAGCCAAGATCGAAGCCATTATGAATTGGGAGCAACCGAGAACACCAACTGAAGTTCGAAGTTTTCTGGGATTAGCTGGTTATTACAGGAGGTTTGTTAAGGATTTTGCTAAAATAGCGGCATCTTTAACCAAACTCACCCGGAAAAATGAGAAATTTGAATGGAACGAGAAGTGCGAGCAAAGTTTCCAGGAATTAAAGAAGCGATTGATAACCGCACCAGTATTAGTTCTACCCAACGAAAGTGGAAACTTTGTAATTTTCAGTGATGCATCTCAGAAGGGATTAGGGTGTGTGTTAATGCAGGACGGCAAGGTAATTGCTTACGCATCCAGGCAACTCAAGATTCACGAACGAAAGTATCCAACGCATGATCTGGAATTGGCAGCAATTGTTTTTGCATTAAAACTTTGGAGGCACTATTTATACGGAGAGAAGTGTGAAATCTTCACGGATCACAAAAGCTTGAAATATATTTTCACTCAGAAGGAGCTAAACATGAGACAACGACGATGGTTGGAGTTAATCAAGGACTATGATTGTACCATTAGCTATCATCCAGGCAAGGCCAACGTAGTGGCAGATGCACTAAGCCGGAAGGAAAGGTTAAATCTCTTAACCTCATCCGAGGAGTTACTCAAGGAATTCGAGAAATTGGAGATAGAGGTCCATACATCAGAAGCAGTCAGTGAAGTATTGTATGCCATGACCTTTCAGCCAATATTATTAGAAAAGATCCGTAAATGTCAAGAACAGGTAATGGAGCAAGACAAAGAAAAATTAACCGGAGAAGAAGTCAGGAGTCAAAAGGATGATAAAGGAATTCTAAGATTCTCTTCACGTATATGGGTACCTAATGTTATAGAGCTGAAGGATGAAATCTTGCGTGATGCACACAACTCCAGGTATTCTATTCACCCTGGCAGTACAAAGATGTATAGAGACTTGAAGCAACACTTTTGGTGGCCCGATATGAAGAAAGATATTGCAGAATACGTCAGCAAATGCTATACCTGTCAGAGAGTTAAAGCCGAGCATCAAAGGCCGAGTGGATTGCTACAACCTTTGGAAATTCCAGAATGGAAATGGGAACATCTTGCAATGGATTTTGTAGTAGGACTCCCTAAGACTCAATCAAATCACGATGCAATCTGGGTGATCATTGATAGGTTGACCAAATCAGCACATTTTCTCCCCATCAACGAAAGATTTTCGCTAGAGAAACTAGTTCAACTATATTTGAAAGAGATCGTAGTACGACACGGAGTTCCTGTATCTATAGTATCTGATCGAGATCCTCGTTTCAATTCAAGATTCTGGAGGCAATTTCAAGAATGTTTAGGAACCAAACTAAATATGAGTACGGCATATCATCCTCAAACGGACGGACAAAGCGAGAGGACAATTCAGACCATAGAAGATATGTTAAGGGTATGTGTCCTGGATTTTAAGGGTAATTGGGATGAGCACTTACCGTTGGTGGAGTTCTCATATAACAATAGTTATCATGCCAGCATTGGAATGCCACCATATGAAGCTCTTTACGGGAGAAGATGTAGATCTCCGGTGTACTGGGAAGAAGTAGGAGAACGCACAATCTTGGGTCCAGAATTACTGCAACAGACGAAAGAAAAGATCGGATTAATACAGAAAAGATTAATCGCCGCTCAAGATCGACAGAAGAAATATGCAGATCAAAGCAGGAAGGACCAGAATTTTGAAGTCGGAGAATTGGTATTGCTGAAAGTATCGCCATGGAAAGCCGTAACCAGATTTGGGAAAAAAGGTAAACCCAAACCAAGATATGTGGGGCCGTTCGAGATACTGAAGAAGGTAGGGAAGCTTGCTTATGAATTAGCTTTGCCGCTACACATGCAGAACATCCATAATGTGTTCCATATATCAATGCTGAGAAAGTACAATCCTGATCCCATGCACGCGATAGAATATGAACCTGTAGATATTCAACCTGACTTATCTTTTGTTGAGCGACCAGTTGAGATATTAGATCATAAGAATAAGGTATTAAGGAATAAGACAATACCTCTAGTTAGGGTTTTATGGAGGAATCCCTTGGTTGAGGAATCAACATGGGAAGTGGAAAGTGAAATGCGAGCTCAGTATCCGCACTTATTTTCTTAAGCGGGATTCTGGGGGCAGAATCCTTTTAAGGGGGGAAGGATGTAACGACCGGGAAAATTTCGTGTATTTTAATATGTTAAAATATGTTTTTAGTTGATTTTATTGCGTTTCAGTTTATTTTTAATGCATTTAAACGTGTTACGATTTTTATTAAATAAGGAAATGATCCCATACGTGTTATGAGACTTCTGTATAGCTTAGATAATTTTATTCTATTTTTCTGTAATTTTTATATTTTTATAATACAATTATTTCGCATTTTAATTTCCGGATCCAGCCCCTATACTGAATCTGAAGCCTTGTTTTTGATAAAATTATTTTTATATAATGATAGGATATTTAAAGATGCATTATTTTGTAATTTTTGTAATAATCATAATTTTTGGGAAATTTTGACATATATTTTGTATTTGTTTAAAATTAAAATTTTTACATTTTTATCCCATAAAAATTATTTTTAGGGTTTAATAATTTTAATTAGGGGCTAAAAATATTTTTGGGGTATTAATTTGATTTAGGATAAATACCAACAGATTTTTATTTAATTAATCAAAATAATCAAAAAATCAGATTTTTTGATTTTTATTTTCTGTAAAAACTGGAAAATTGTTCTTGGTGTTCTTCACAATCAATCGACCTTTTGAAGGTGATTTTGTTATCCAAATCTTTCATATGAGTAGTCAAATTGAATCTCATGATCTGTACTACATGTTTATGTATGTGTTGATATGTGTGTAAGCCTTAATCGTGATTTGATATTTTGTTTTTAAATTCGAAATTTCATGAATTTATTGTGAATCATACAGTGATTTGTTGTTGATATGGTTAGTATCTATAGATTGTATATAATCCCAGGAGCATCATGATAATTTTTGTTTGATTTTTAGTAGTCTAAAACTCGAAATCGAAAATTTGGGGGTGAGTTATAATTTTCAATTTTCCGGATTTCTTGATGATTGTTTGGTGTTTTTGATGATTGATATGAGTCATTGAACTCCTGGGCTTCGATTTGGTATATAGAACGTATGATTTGGTATCCGATTTAGAGTTCATCGGTTTTGGTTTGAAGGTCGCCGGATTTGGTTCGATTTTTGCCGGATTATTGATTTGGTCAATTCTGGGTTCGAATGGTTGGTATGGTTGAGTTTAGAATGTGATTTGGAGTGTATTTGGTACTTAAAAACGTAACAAATGGTACGTTTTGGTGAAGGCCGGAGTTGGCCGGATTTTTGTTCCGGTCGCCGGAAATCTGGGGAACCTCCATTGTTGGAGGTGGTTGTTCTTCGAGCATTCATACGAAGAACAACGAAGATGGTGATGAACAGTACCCGTTTAATCCTAAAAATCTGTTAACAATTTCTGAAAAGTGATTTTGGAATTAATTTTTACTTTTTTACCAATTATTTTTACTTTTATTTACTTTTAATTACTTTTATTTACTTTTATTTAATTTTATTTACTTTTATTTACTTTAATTAATTTATAATTCTGAATTAAATTATTAATTTCAGAAATTTTATTTTCTGAAAATGTTTTATAAATCTAGAATTTATTTCCGAATTTTATTTTAATTATTTCTTTATTTCTTTATTTATTTGTTTTTAATTCGGAATAATTAAGAATTAAATTCTTTTAATTATATTAATTAATCTCAAATAATGATTTAATTAATTTAATTATCTGATAAATGTAATTAATTATTAGATAATTTTATTAATTAATTATTACTTGATTCTAATTAATTTATTTAGGATTATTAACCAAATTTTCTGTTTAAAAGTGATTTAAAATGAAATAAAATTGTTTTAAATCCTAAAAATAATCCGGGAACGGTAAAAATAGTTTTAAAATTCTAAAATTATTTATAAACCCAGGTTAGATAATTATAAAAATATTTTGGTGATCCAATAATTACTTAGATGGTTTATTAATGATCCTTTTTGATTCGGGAAGGGTTATTTAAATCTTTTAAAATTCTTTTAATTATTTTAAAAATACTTTTAAACATGATAATAATAATTTGAGTGCTCCTTTGTCTGTAAGACGTATGTGCTATGTGATTATGTGTGTGAATGCTTTGTACATGTTATTAATTGTATTAAATATTCATTCGATAGTGATACAACGTACGGGTAGACACTAAAACCGAGGTATGATTTGTATATGGTCTTATGCCTACCTAGCCAGTTGTTTAAAATAGAATGTTGTAATTGTAGAAGCGAAAGAAACCCTAGCTAGTGGGCAGAGTTACCAGCTGTATACATAGAAGTGAGAGAATCCCTAGCCAGAGAGCTTAGCTTACCAGCCATATATTCAGGCAAGTATTTTCTTGATCATCTTAAACAATTTTTTTTATTTTATGTTTCATTTATTCATATCATGACGAATAGCTATTATTCAGAGCTATTTGTGATTCTTAAATATTTTGTGCGAACACAGTTGCTTAATATTGGTACCCTTGATGTGGGGAATTGTTTCAGATAAACTCTTCATATCCTCATTATCGTAGTAATAATGGGATATGACCTGTATTTAAAACTAAGCATTTCCTGTTGAATTCGGAAATTGCTCTATTGGATTGGAAAATAGTAAAGCGTAGGAGGCCACATCGAGTAGTTGGTCCAGCTATATTTAAGGAGGATATGGTAACCATTCCATCTTCCTATAGGCTAACATTACTTGCCTATTTTGGGTACCCCAGAAATCCTCGTTATACCCACGCGGATAGAAAGGTATTCGGTGGTTGTATAAAGTGGTCCCATTGCTTTTGAACCTGATCAGGGGGCAATGGTGTTTTATGTTTCAGTTATATGTATCCAATCCATATCGCCAGAATGGCTATTATATAATGTGAATTGGCAGATGATTCATTTTTATGACATGCCAAATGATTTCAATTATGGATTTGAATTATATCACAGTTGTTGATTCAGTTTCTCTATAAACTGTTTTACATTTCAGTTGATATCATGCAGCACTTATCCTGTTTTATTATAAAATTGTTTATGTATACTTGCTGGGCATTTCTTTGGCTCACTCTTGTTTTCATAAAACCTTTCCAGAGGAGCAGTATGTTTCCGACCAGCCGTTCGGACCGTATTAGAGAGGGGCAGAGTGGCCGTGTGTCTGCACCCCAGACCTTACAGGTATTCGCGGGTTACTGTTGGCGCTAGATAGAATTTTAAATAAAATGGGTTGTAATAATAAAACGTTACTAGACTGAACTTAGGTTGAGTTTATTTGATGGTTTGTAATAAGTGAGTATGTTACTTTTGGGCTGTAACTGCTTAGTTTCATACGATAACCTGTTTGCGATCTTTGGTTGGAGGGGTCAGTTGCGCATTCTGATTTATTTTATTAGTTGTGATTGGTTGGTGACCCCCGGATCTAGACCCGGATTTGGAGGGTGTCACACCAAGCCCCTAGCTCCTCTCAAACTACACTTGCCGAATGGAATGAATACATAAAAGTGATGTTTTGAAAGATGTAAAGTGTATGCAGTGTGTTTTTGTCTATCTACTTTTCTAATCTCCCCTTGCAGACTGTTTTCCCCTTCATTTTATAGGAATATGAAGCTGCTTAATTTCTTAAACTGCTCCGTGATTCGCTGCATGTCTGCTGGCCGCCGATCTTCTTGATTTCAAAGTTGCTGGCTTCAAAGCTTTTTTTTTTCAACTTTTCATTTTCAACTTTTTCCATTTTCAACTTTTTCATTTTCAACTTTTTGTTTTTTCACTTTTTCTAAAATTCGAAAATTCATTTATTCCTCAGATTTCGAGCTGCTCCAATCGAATTTTTGCTTAATTAATCCCTCCAAATTGAAGATAATTTCATAAGCTTCGCGTGGACTGTAAGATCGTCCAAATCTGACTCCTACAACTCCGGATATGAATTAAATACTGTAGGAAGTGGGTGTAGCACAATAAATCCGAATTTCTTTCATTTTTAGCTCCAAAATAGCTCTTTAAGCTCAAATTCTTCCAAACTTAGAGATTCTTGTCTCCTGAAATAAAACATCAAAATTAATTAAATAAATATCCAAATCAATGCAAAATGCAATTAAATGTGGGAATAAAATTATATAAAATGTATATAAAAATATATCTTATCAAATATCCCCACACTAAGCATTTGCACGTCCTCGGGCAAATAAGCGAAATCAAAGATAAATCCTAACTAATATCACTTTCCTAGATGACACGATTGCACTGAGCACGTGCAACAAGCCGTTAAACCCCTAGGTAGCCCTAGTAGGACGAGTTTTGTCTCGTGAGGGTTTATAGTGAATTTACCCACAAAATCCATTTTTTCTGCCAAGTCTCAAGTATGCAACCTATCATAGTACTCCACACCAGTAAACCTCAATCGCACAATATTGACAGTCTGTTCACTTACACATCATATGTACAAGACTATCCAAGTAAGCACACAGTCTAGATAGACAAAAAGATCATGAAATATATATCAATGCCGCATTCAATGAGTAATATGCTATGGATAGAAAATCTCACATAACTCTCAAATCACACAAGTGTTTGGGTGAAGTGTATTCGCTCAAGTTCAATCAATTAAGTCATGTGCTACCATATGCTTGGTTGTCCACCAAATCTCCACTACTTTGTATACATGCATGCACAAATCAAAAGGTCCTTGTTAAAGGTTGCAACGTGGCTAAGGTGAAGGGTAGGGAATCAAGAAAAAGGCTAACAAGTGGTTAACTCGACAAACTAATAGTGCACAATGTTCATTTCTAATTAAAGCACTCAACATGAAATTTCGATCATGTAAAAGGTGATCAGACTCTCACAAGCATTAAATCCCAAGCACATATTACCATGTACTTTTCTATTTTCATATTTCACAAAACCAATGAACATAACTCTACTTGACCTTTTATTTTCTTTCTTTTTTTTTACAATATTCCCACCCAATTTTCACACTTTAACAAAGAAATCCCCGCACTATGCACTCACCAACCCCAAATGAATCAAAATGCTCTACTAGTAAATCAAGATAAGAATAAACAAGTAGGCTCAAGAATTTAGATTGGTGATACAAAAATAACGGATATAAAGCTCAAAGGGGTTCACTAAGGATATATGATTCAAGGATACTATTTGGATAAATACGGTTAATCCTAGTGCCTTTATCATTTTTATGCATCTGTCATGTAATCTCAAAATGGTTTAAAGCAAGTTCTAGAGCGACATACTCAATGATTAACAACACACAACAATAAAATTCGATTGATATAAAATGTACCAATCACAAATTAGGCTCAAAAATCTCACAAGGTGAAAGCATGCTTTCGTACTCACTAAATTTGACAAAGACACATCTCAAGTTTTAAAATTTTCGCAAGCACGTACAAGGAATCATCAAGTAACAAATAACTTTCAGAGATATGACATGTCAAATAATCATGCAAAATAAGCTCACAAGATGTGTACCTATCCCTGTTAACACACTATGAGACGAGGCAATTAATTTTAAAATTTTTCAATTTTTTTGGATTTTTAAATTTTATGTATTTACACTAAAAACTCTCCCCCATACCTAAATCATGCATTGTCCTCAATGTATGCAAATAAAAATGAGGTATGAACAAAAGTAAACGAAAACTCCCCTGAAAATGAGCAAGATAATTGTTCCTCTAGACTGAACATATCTTCAAGTTTTCCTTGCTTAATCATTTCCACATAGCACGAACACTCCTCTTAGCTTTTCCTGCCCAAAAATAAATTTAAATCCGTGTCATCAACCTTTTCCTTGCCTTTATTACGCCTTCTAGCTTCTTGCTCATCCACCTTCTCCCCCTCAGTTGGGTTATCCTCCAGAATAGTTGGATGTGGAGTTGGGAAATTAGAAGAAGCTGTCTTCATCAAGGAATTAATTGCATGACTAAACTGGGCAGCCATGGAATTCAACTGAACCTGGAATGTATCATTTTGAACAAGTTGCAACTTTCTTATTTCTGCAATGGACTCACGGATATGTGGCAACTCGTTCTCCAGTGTTTGGACCCGTGCAAGGAGTTTGTTGTATCCCGCTCTGGTTAGAGGTGCATGTGGTTGAGTTTGTTGCCCACTCTCATGTCCTGCTGGTATATCTGCAAATGAAATCATCCTAGGGCCTTTGTCGGATGATGCAATGAAAGTCCGGGAGCTTCCCTCCTCTCGTGAAGCAAGATGCCTGCCACTGGTGACGAGTGGTAAATCTGGAAAAAGATCAAGAGATTTTCTCCCTGGAAGGTTGAACTTGAATGGATTGAATGACACAAGACCCAAGTTTCCTTCGACTGTCTCGGGTTCGCTAGGTTTACTCCTTTTAGCATAAGGTAGATCGGATGATGTAGCAAAATCCATATGTGGTGCTGCTCTGACTGATCTTGGTAACAACGGAAGTGGGACAGTCTTCAGATATTCCGTTAGGACTGTAGGCACATCCGTATAGTTCTTATTGCTTATGTAATTAATTACATTTACCTTCATGTAAGAACATTCCACATCTCTACCATGGTCCAAGCATAACCTGTCTGCATCACTCAAAAAATCATTTAATATTAATTGCAAAAATCTTGGGTATAGACATTTTACCCTTTGAGTCTGGACATCCCTGGTTCCTGGTTGCTTCATCTTCAAAATAATTTGACCAAGCACTATCTTACCAAAATTAATCCTCAAATTATTGGCGACCGAATACCCTATTGTTTGAATAAATTCAGATATTCGATCTAGATTTGTTCTTTCGGAGGAAAAAACATTGTTAAGAATGTGGAAGAAGAAATTCCAATACTGTGTTAGATATGATCTAGAGAGATTACCAGTATTGAAATTACCATCTTGGTACCTTACAAGACGAAAGAACCCTTTAATCTGGTCAGGTGTAGGATCAACAATGAGATTTTCCATAGGAAAATGAAGAATTCGATTAACATCTCGTTCAGTGACCCTAATCGACCTACCAAACAGTTGATAGGTGATTGCTAACCCGTCATTTCCAGAAGTGTTCACCGCACTGCAATACAAATCACGCAAGGCATCATAGTTGAGCGACACTGGTGTAACTAAAGCATAGCGAATGATTGAATGCTCATTCAGAAATTGTGCCCAAGCTCGAAATTGCTCATCCCGGATGGTGCTGATATCCAGAATGGAAGTAGGATTAACTCTAGCAATTGAGAAGCTTCCTTGCAATGCCATTCTTAAGACAGCTAGATTGTGAGATTTTTTCTTTGGGAGGTTGGAGTTTTCAGCAATTTGTGTGTAAGCTCTGTATATCTGCAATGATGAATTAACACAGACAAAAACTCATTGATTATAAGGGTTGAAAAATTAGCGGTTAGGTGATATAGTACAAGCTATGCACTAGTCTTTCCGCTTTTTTTTCTTTCGGCTCCAACCCTACTCTCTCTTTTTCTCCAAAGTCCTCCTCGAGCCACACAACGCTCCTTCTTTTTCTTTTCAACGACAAAATTGTCTGCATAGCCCTCTAAATCAATTCAGTGGGGATGAGTTCTAGATGAAAAATTCTATAAAAGAGGAAACTAAAATAAAAAAGAACACAACAAATCCTAAAAATTACAGAATAAATAACTAAAAATAAAAATAATAAAAATAAAAGAAATTGGAAAAACTCCTCTAATGCATAAGCATGAAGTGTCGTGTCGAGATCCGGGATGTCGAATTAAGATGTGCCACTCCAAAAAGACCAAAAACCTGTTGCGCGGGACCACCATGAATAAGAGCATTAACAGTTGTTTTAATCCTGGAAAATGTCGAACTCCCTTAATATAAGGTGGAGGTTCTGGTGGTGGCTTTTCTTCACTCATGACTTCCACATGAGTTATTTGATCCTCTTGGCTTATCACATCATTGGCTAAGAAGACACTTACATCTTTTCCCTCTTCTCGAGCTTGAAGCGTAGGAGCCACTTTGTATGGACCATCAACCAAAATTTGAGAAAGATCATCTTGGACAATTTTTGCTATCACTTCAACCTTGAAATAAGTGTTCTTGAGCAAAGAAGCCTTGTAAGTAGAGGCTAGATCAAGATCAAATTTATCAATACATGGTAGCTTAGGCACAGGTTGCGGAAGAGAAACAACAACCATCTCTGTATTGCTTTCCTTTGTAGCCTCATCATCAGTCATATTGTTCTCGGTAGCAGCAACATCATTGATCTCGTCATCGGTGGCATGCTCCTTCTCTTTATCAATGGCCTCATCATCAACATACATGGAGAAACTATCATATTCCTGATCGCTTGTGAGATTGATAGCAGTCAGGTCCTCTTCGGATCGGATAAATGATGATGGTAAATAGTCTATCTGCCCTGTAGTAGAAGAGTTAGCCAACTGTGCAATTTGAGATTCAATCGCCAAACTTTGAGTTTCTAATTCTTTGATCGTCTCGGCTTGTTCTTCAGAACTCTTTAGCAATTTATTCAAGATATCCCACATCTCCTTTGTCTGATCAGCTTGCACATCTACGCTGGATTGAGAAACATGTAGATCTTCTTGTAGAGTGGGATATTGATATTCTTGCTGTGGCGGCTGCTCATATGACTGATAATATTGTTGCTCAAACTGTTGCTGATTATGATATGAAAAATTTTGAGCAACATTGTCCTGGTAGTAGAAATCTGATTGATTCACGCATTCTTGATCAGAAGTGTTTGAATACTGATTGTACCCATATCCTTCTTCAAAAGAATTCATTTGTCCCAACTGAGCACTCTGAGAATTACAGACATTGTAAGAGCATTCAAAACCAAAGTGACCATAAATTCCACAAACTTCACAACCAGTGTAAGTTTCAGGGGCCACTTGTGACATCTCATTTGTACTCATCGGACATGTAGTGGGCTCCGCAGTCTTCCACGAGGCAATTTCTCGAGTATATGCCTCTACTAAGAAAGAAAGATGTGCAAAAGTGTCAACTTCACCCATTGCAGACCTGCAAACACACTACAAAGCCAAGAAACGAAGTAAAACCGGTCTCAATTGGAACTACAGTTCCAATGAGACAAAGAAAACATAACGAACTAAAAATTTAACAAATTAAACAAAATATAAAATCTGTATTTTATTTTTTTTTTTTTTTTTTTTTTTTTTTTTTAAACAAACCACAATAGACAAAACTCACAAAACATCTTTACAAATTTAAAAGAAGATTTAAACTAATTAGTAAAAATGAAAAGATCTAAAAAATAATTTAATAATTAATTAAAAACTATTTAAAATCTAATTCAATCCTAGAATTTATTTATTTATTTATTATTTTTTTATTTTGAAATAAATTTTTATTTACAGAAAATTCAAAAATTATGCATGACTTGTTCGTTAATACGACTCGCAAAAACACAAGTAGCAAAAACACAATTAACAAAACCCAAACTCACATTGGACTCAACAATTCAGTTTACAAACATGAATCACACAAAACCCGTTTAAACAGCAGCTCGAGTCTAAATAACTCAACCGAACTCAGACAGCAACAACAACCAGACTCAAAACTTGAATTTAACAAACGGCAGCAATTCAGCTAAACAACCATTCGACTCGGCTCACAAATTTGGTAAACAGACTAATTACAGCAAGTGAAAACAAGCAACTCCAAATAGTAACTCAGCAACTCAGTACATTCAGTGAACAATCAACAAAATGGAAGACTCAGCGAATTCACCGAGTTAACTCATCAAACAAACCACAACATAACGAAAGCTCAAACCAGTACAACTCAGTCTAAACCCATTTGACTCGGTACAAAAACTGCATCAACTCGACAAACAATGAACTCAATTACATTGACATCCGACTACACTACATTTCACTCACACCGCAACGTAACCAAGTACTTCACTGGTACATAGAATCACGACCTCAAATTACAGCAGACGCAATATCACAAAGAATCAAACAGAAACGCCGCAACAAATTCCCAGCAAATATAAATTAGAACGATCACAGCGGAACCAGAGGAAAACAAACTGAGCACTCCAAGAAAATACAGCAAGGGCCAACAAACGACATACTCAAAAAACTTAATTAAAAAGGGCTGTTGTTCGAAAAAAAAAAGGAAGAAGGGGGAAGGTGTTTCTGCAATTTAAAACAAAAACAGGGGAATTGCCGAGAGATAGGAACGCGAGAGAAGGGGGGTTTGCGAGACTGAAATCGAAGGAGGGGAGAGGCGGACGGATTTGTGCCGGGTGAGTGGTGGAAGTGTGTGTGGTTTTGGATGTGGAGATGGAGGGTTTGAAGAAAAAGAAAGGGAGAGTACTGGGTTTTGTCGAAAAACAGGGGAGACAACCTACTGGGCATTCGAATTAAACTAAGAAGAAACAGAAAATAAGTACTGCCTATTACTTAAAACTAATATTTTTGAGTGTTTTTTTTTTTTACACTAAAACATAAAAATTAAATTTACAATTAAAAATTATAAAACCCGGACAATAAAACTAAAATTTATAAAAACTAACTGCCTCCCCGGCAGCGGCGCCAATTTGATGTGGTATATTTTTGTGTTCGTTCTCAGGGAGGCAGGTTTTATCAATTTTAATTCAATTGTTTCCGGAGCAAAAATGATAATTATGAAAATATTTACTAACTAATTATTTATATTAATTTAACTAATTAATTAAAGGATCAACAATGAATTTAAAATCTAGGGCAATTAGGTCCACCATGTTTACATAATATCCGGCTTCTAAGCTAAAGCGATCAAAATGGTCATCAAAATTTAGGGTTTGTTAATCTCTCTCAAGTATCAACATTCCCGAAACAAGCTTACATATATAATCACTTTTAGTAATTTAATTAATCGGGTAATTAGAACATGTGTTAATCTCTCTCAAGTATTAACGCTCTCGGAAATCCAATTATGCTCTCGCACTAAAATTCAATTCCGCTAACCGTATGTGTGCCTCTAGTGAGTAAAATCTCTCGATCATTACCCCTATTTGCATATAATTAATTCGTGATATTGGCCGATAACACAAATTAAATATCAAAACATAATCGATTAGAATTTACCATAATCAATCAAACCACTATGAAAATCATGCCAGAATTATCATGCAAACATGGCTTCCCTTTATGCCCTAGAACAAACTACTCACTAATATAAAAATTAAGAACAACTAAAATTATATAACAATCCATCTAAAATATATATTTAATAAACAAGAGAAAATAGAAAATACCTCACATTAACGAAGAATTAAGCTGAAGAAAGCGTACATAAAAGAGAAGAAAACCAAGCCCCTAGCTCCTCTCAAACTACACTTGCCGAATGGAATGAATACATAAAAGTGATGTTTTGAAAGATGTAAAGTGTATGCAGTGTGTTTTTGTCTATCTACTTTTCTAATCTCCCCTTGCAGACTGTTTTCTCCTTCATTTTATAGGAATATGAAGCTGCTTAATTTCTTAAACTGCTCCGTGATTCGCTGCATGTCTGCTGGCCGCCGCTCTTCTTGATTTCAAAGTTGCTGGCTTCAAAGCTTTTTTTTTTCAACTTTTCATTTTCAACTTTTTCCATTTTCAACTTTTTCATTTTCAACTTTTTGCTTTTTCACTTTTTCTAAAATTCGAAAATTCATTTATTCCTCAGATTTCGAGCTGCTCCAATCGAATTTTTGCTTAATTAATCCCTCCAAATTGAAGATAATTTCATAAGCTTCGCGTGGACTGTAAGATCGTCCAAATCTGACTCCTACAACTCCGGATATGAATTAAATACTGTAGGAAGTGGGTGTAGCACAATAAATCCGAATTTCTTTCATTTTTAGCTCCAAAATAGCTCTTTAAGCTCAAATTCTTCCAAACTTAGAGATTCTTGTCTCCTGAAATAAAACATCAAAATTAATTAAATAAATATCCAAATCAATGCAAAATGCAATTAAATGTGGGAATAAAATTATATAAAATGTCTTTAAAAATATATCTTATCAAAGCTCCCCCAAACTGGACTGAATTCTGCACCATCTGAATTGTGCCCGGCTTGATCTCAAAATTGTTCGTTGCAATAGCTGGTCTAACAATGCTAGACTGGATGTCATTGAGTTTCGGCTGAGAATACTCCTTCAAAGCCTTGACTTCTGCTGCTGCGTCACCCATCTCTACAATAGTTTCAAGTTCCTCTTCTTTATTATCCACTATAAGGTCGTCTTCCGCCAGTTCTTCCAAACGAGCTTGTAAGCGTGTTCGCATACAAACTTAAGTACCTGAAACACCACGAATCAAACAAACTAAGTAAGAAATCCGAGTCAGTGAACGCTAACGACCACTGATGACAAGCACATAAACTAAAATAAAAACACCGATGATCCCCGGCAGCGGCGCCAAAAACTTGTTAACAAAAAATCACGCAAGTATACGTGGTCACAAGTAATACAATTCAAGTTCGTTCCACAGAGATCTGGTTATGGTTCTATTTAGTAGATGCACCTATGCAACAATGTATGGTTTTAATTCACTGCTAAGAAAAGTAACAAATTTGAGTTTGATTATCTAAATTATACTAAGATGTAAAATATTAAACTAAAAATTAATTGGCTAAGGAGAATTAAATCGAATTACTTATATGAGAATAAACATGGGATCCTAACTTCATTAAATACTTCCCTTAGATCTGACGCCTTTAATCACTATGTACAATGGTTTTGATATCTGATCGGATAACACGAAACAAGTATACGCTACCTGTCAGCATACGCATACCAAACTAAACATACATCCACAAAAGAGATAGAAGATGAATAGACACCAATTATGCTTAGACCCTATATGTCTATAGAATTTGAAAACATAACGGTTGAAGAACAAGTTATCCATTAAGATCACACAGGGCAGTATGAGTATTTTCATCTCACCCACGAATCATATTGATAAACAATTATGAACCTATGCTAGCATGGCAAGTTCTAAACCTCAAGATCCACTTTCACTTCACAAGAGATTAACAATTCAATTTAGATGTTAGCTACGCATCTAAAAGCATTAAGATTAACCATACGAGGATATCGGATATACACCACACACAGATCTTTAAAGCATCAAGATACTAAGTTCCATAATTAAATCCGTTAGAATCCCATGACAACGATTAGCCCATAATTGAACTGTTCATCGTCATGGGATTTGATGAAAACATGATAATAAGCAAGATATGAAAGAAAGAAGTAATAATATTATAAAAATAAAGAGTTGAGAAAACAAATCTATAATCCAAAGTAACACAAAAGATGAAGTAGATCTAGATCCGTTGCTTGTCACGAGCGTTGAATCCTTCTCTCCTTTTCTCCCTTGCAGATCTAAGCTATAATATGTAATGTATGTAATAATAATAATGATGATTTTATAAGGGTTGATTGTGTTTATATAGGCTCTAGACATCTTGCCCAACAAGAAAATACCAAATCAGAATTATAATAGAAGTACATTTCCTAAACTGATTCTGATTTAAAGGGAAATTCGCAGCTGTCCTTTCTTCAGTAATTCTGGAACGTTCCAGCTGCAATTGGGCCTCTGGACCACTTTAGAATGATAGAGAATCTCGTTATCTTCGCGTGGACAGTAAGATCGCCCAAAACTGACTTCTAGAACTCAAGATATGGCCCAAACAGTGAATCTCACGCGTGCAGCCCAATAAATCCGAATTTTAATAAATTAAATCTCCAAAATGACAAAAACATCCACCATAATCAACATCCTTGTAAATCTGCACAACTAAACAAAACACATCAAAACTACAAGAAACTTGAGCCCATGACAATCAATTTAAGCCGATTTAGAATGCTCCAAGTGGAGATAAAATCCACTTATCAGAGTTCGAATTTATAATTATAAGTAAGACATATGATTAGAAGTTCTATTGAAAGTAGAATAAATATTTATAACGCATATGATTAAAAGTTATATTGGAAGTATAATAAGAGTTCGAATTTATAGAGAATAAGAGTTCGAATTTATAGAAAAAACATATAAATAAAAGTTCTATTAGAAGTAGAATAGTTTTTAACATATTAGAAGTAGAATATGTGTTCGTATTTATATAGAAGAGTTCGAATTTATAGGGAAGACATATGATTAGAAGTTCTATTGAAAGTAGAATAAGTATTTATAACGCATATGATTAAAAGTTCTATTAGAAGTAGAATAGGAATTCGGATTTATAGAAAATAAGAGTTCGAATTTGTTATGCCCAAAATTCGGTTCGGGTATTCTAAAATGGATTTGGGTCATATACGGGTTCAATTTGGGGAATTCTAGGATTAATTAGGGTTTTGGCAGAAAATGGAGAAGTCAGGACGCGCCCTCTCTTTTTCTACAAAGAGGGCGCGCCCTAAATACTAAAATATGATAAAGACTTATATTTACGTTTATTTTCCAAGAAGTCACTGAAGAAATCTCTCCTGGGATTCTACTCAGGTTGGGATTCTACTCAAGTTGGGATTCTACTCAAGCTAGGATTCCAGAAGTTGAAGAATTCCCTCCTGTCGTATCTCAGGAGGGGGATGTCCGTCGTAGAAGGCCTCTAGGGGTTTTCCTAGATTTAGGGATCTTTCTTATACACTGAGGGCATGTTCTCCTCGGTGCAAAGATTGATCTCTCTTTGGTGTGTGCTTTGGAGCTCTGTTCCTGTAGCCAATGGGCGCGCTCTCATTGGGGAACTTTGGAGTAATCTGCACTTTGCACCCAAAAGCTCTGGATCATCTGTCCTGCTATCTGGTGGGTGCTTCTCATTCGGGGGACAGGGATGCGTTCTGTACTTGGGGTAAACCATGGCTATACCTGCATCCTTGAAATCAAGAAATAGCTTGTAGCAGATAGGACTAGTCCTCGACGGGGGAAGTTTCCTTATCTGTGAAGTCTTGAGATCTTGGATGAGCCTTGGGCCTTTTGTGGTTAGGCCCCATAGTAGAACATTCCGGATGCTAGTCCGTTATCCAAGCCCATTTGGGTTTCTTGCTCTCCAAGAACTACGTATGGCTTGATCCCCTATAAATGCCGGGGTACGTAGGCCGATTGAGGGGTTGGAAGTCGAGAGCTCTGAATAGCCGCCACTAACCCTATCAATCTCAGCCACCAATCACAAACATGCCACCACTCTTTTCGGCAAAGAACCACCACTGTAGATCTTGTTTCCGGCGAAGTACCTCAAATTTTGTTGTTACCAAATTCCTCCGTCAACAGAATTTATAGAAAAAAAAAACATATAAATAAAAGTTCTATTAGAAGTAGAATAGGTGTTTGAATATATAGAGTAGACATATAATTAAATATTTTATAGAAAGTATGATCTTCTTAAATTATATTTTTTATATAAGTTAATTATACCTTTATTAGGAAAATTTATTCATAAATCCAATACTATTGTCATAAAAAGTTATCGTTTTTTAAAAAGAAAATAATTGATGTGTTAACATAATAAAAGAACATTGTCATGTAGGAATCCTAAATAAATACAGGAGTATCTATATTATAAAGAGAAAATAAAAAGTGTTTTCATTTTCTAAAACTCCATAATTTTTAGAAAGTCTAGAATAAGTATAAATTGGAATTCACTCTATTTTTTAGGTTTTGATTTTAAGGAGTAAGTTGTTATGTAAGATAAGTATCATCAATAATATGTAATGAAGTTGGAATTTCGATCCCAAATGAGAGTGCTCGAAACGTGTTTAACGGGAAGACGACTTACTATAAAAGATTATATTAGCTATTAAAATATCATATTGATGTTATATATTTTTTTTATTTTTAAAATTTGATTTTTATGGATAAACATTATCATACAAGTGATATATGTAAAAATTAGTTTTTTGATTTTAACGAGAGAGCGGATCAATAGTAACAACCGTGTTTAACGAGAAAGCGGTTCATTAGTGAAGACCGTGAAAAAAATGTTTGAATATATAAGGAATACATATAATAAAATGTTTTATTTTAAATAGAATACGAGTACGGTGGAGACATCTTATACAATTTTTTAAAACTATATATTTTTGTTCTTAGAAATCCTTCATTTTTTTTATACAACTTAGTTATAATTGCATTAGAAAAATATATCAATAAATTTAATATTATTCCCGTAACGAAAAATCTTCGTATTTACTTTTTTTTTATATGTTAACATAACAGAAAGACATTCACATGCGGAAGTTGTAATTTTAAAGAATATAAAAATTGGGATTTACTCTTTTTATATAATGAAGTTAGAATTTCGATTCCAAATACGAGCAACTCGAAACGTATTTAACGGGATGACGGCTCACTAGAAAAGATAATATTAGTTATTAGAATTTGATACTGATGACATGATTTTTTTTTATTTTTACGATTCGATTTTAAGGATAAAAATTGTTATATAAGTCTTTATAATATTTGTTAAAGTTGGGATTTCGGTTTTAACGAGAGAGCGGCTCAATTGAAAGAATCATGTTTAACAAGAAATCGATTTATTAGAGAAAATTATTAAATTATTAAAATTTAATATTAATATCAATATTTATATATTATAAGATCGTCTCAATCTAATTTTCTTATTTTCTAGAATTTTAGAAATTTAAACACTAACAAATATAAAAATATTATTTAACATATTAGAATTTAACATATTATAAGTGGAATAGGAATAGGATTTTGAATTTATAGAGGAGAAGAGTTCGAATTTATAGGGAAGACATATGATTAGAAGTTCTATTGGAAGTAGAATAAGTATTTAGAAGACATATGATTAAAAATTCTAATGTAAGTAGAATAGGAGTTCGGATTTCTAAAAAAAATATAAATAAAAGTTATATTAGAAGTAGTATATGTGTTTGAGTATATAGATGAGACATATAATTAAATATTTATAGAAAGTAGAATACAAGAATGGTGATGACATTTTTTACGATCTTCTAAAATTATATATTTTAATATAAGTTAATTATACTTCTTTTAGAAAATTTATTCATAAATCCAATATATATTATTCTCATAAAAAAAGTTATTGCATTTTAAAAAAATTGATGTGTTAGCATAATAAAAAAAACATTCTCATGCGGGATTCCTAAATAAATACAGGAGTATCTATAATATAAAGAGAAAATAAGATGTGTTTTCATTTTTTAAAACTCAATAAATTTTAGAAAGCCTAGAGAAAGTACAAATTGGAATTCACTATAATTTTTAGGTTTTGATTTTAAGAAAAAAAGTTATTACATAAGATAAGTATCATCAATAATATGTCATAAAGTTGAAGTTAGAATTTGGGTTCCAAATAAGAGCGGCTATAAACGTATTTAAAAGGAAGACGGCTCACTAGAAAAGATTGTATTAGCTATTAGAATTTGATACTGATGTCATAATCTTTTTTTCATTATTTTTACGGATTGATTTTTACGGATAGAAATATTATATAAGTCTTTATTATATATGTTAAAGTTAGGATTTTAGTTTTAGAGAGAGATGGTTCAATTATCGATTCATTAGAGAAGATTATTTAGTTTAAAATTTTAATTTTAATATTATAATATAACATAAATATGTATTGAATTTTTTTAAAAATATTATAACGCTGAATTTTGGTTCCAATTAAGAGCAGCTAGAAACATATTTAAGGGGAAGACGGCTCACTAGAAAAGATTGTATTAGCTATTAGAATTTGCTATTAGAATTTGATACTAATGTCATAATTTTTTTTAAAATTTTACGGTTAGATTTTTAAGGATAAAAAAATTATTTAAGTCTTTATTATATATGTTAAAGTTAGGATTTCGATTTTAACGAGAGAGCGGCTCAATCATCGATTCATTAGAGAAGATTATTTAGTTTAAAATTTTAATAGTAATGTTATAATATACCGTAAATATGTATTGAATCTTTTTAAAAATATTATAACGGCGCCGCGAAGTGCGGCTTTATCGACTAGTTCTAACAAAAGTATATACGTATAATCTATATTTTGTATATTTTTTACAAAGTGCATCGTAGGATTTTTTATTTTTTTTTTGCGTGACTAGTGGGAGGGGTGGTTTATGAGATAATTTTTATTTTAAAATTAAAAAAGTTTAATTTTTGTAAATTATTAAATTAAGATGTTTCAATTATTTTTAAATATGCCACTTGTTGCCTGTTTTTATAATTTATATATGTATCATGTAATCTTAAAAAAATAAAATGAAATCTATCTATGAAAAATATTAAGATGAGTTAAATATTATAATATCTTAACTGATTAAAAAAATTAACTAATATAAATTATATAAATATTCAAGATTCGAACTTGATCGTATTAAAATAATCAGTGTTTGTAGATAATAAAAACTTACTCCTTGTTTTCTCTCCTGCTCAAGATTTTAAGAATATGAATATTGTCTTGTCATCTGACATGGTCTGTTAAGTATTGTTGATTCATTGTCTAGTTGTCATTTTGTTTCTTTGTCATTGTTATCATGGCGGTACCTGATAAACTTATACAATCTATGAATACGATTACTTTGGAGGATGAGGAGGATGGTGGGTTTGAAATAGAGGAGGCAATTTCAACTGATAATGGGCTGCAGATACAGGGTTTTAATCCCAAACTATGTGTGGTGGGTAGGTTTATATCAGAAGGAAGGGTAGATTTCATGGCGCTGCAACACACAATGGCAGCCTTATGGAGGCCTGGTAAAGGTGTTTATATGAAAGAACTGGTTACAAATCTGTATTTGTTCCAGTTTTATCACGAAGTAGATGTCAAAAGAGTGATGGAAGGATGCCCATGGTCGTTTAACAGGCGCGCTCTGATTATGGCTAGGCTGAAGGAAGGAGAAAATCCTAGATGTGTAGAGCTCAATACCATTGATTTATGGGTGCAAGTCTATGATTTGAAGGTTGGTGTTATGTCTGAGAAGATATTAAAAGGCATCGGGGATTACATTGGTCATTTTCTTGATACCTGTCCAAGCAACTTTAAAGGAGTATGGAGGGAGTACATGAGGATTCGAGTATCTATAAACCTGGATATGCCATTAAAACGCCGCATGAAACTGAAGATGGCTAGTGGTACGTGGTTCTGGGTAAATTTTAAATATGAAAATGTTCCAATGTTCTGTTTCATATGTGGTATCTTGGGACATTCAGAAAGATTTTGTAACAAGTTATTTGAAGTTCCAGAAAGTGAGATTGTTAAGCCGTATGGTCCCTGGATGCGTGCTCCATTTAAGAATCATGTCAAGCCTATAGGAGCCCAATGGTTGCGTACCGAATTCGGAGGTGAAGGAGTGAACTCGGAGATGGAGGACCATGGTGAGAACAGGGGACAGGGTGTGGATAATCACGATCCGGGAATTACTCCTACAGGTATGGATATTGTTAAGCATGGAGTGAATGTAGGGATTGTTAATTTTCAAAATACTATTCCAGGAGCGGGAAAAGGATTAGGAAATATCCCAACAATTATTCCCCCTAATTCGGGCCTTTTAAATGATAAAGATACAGCAGTGATTGAGACGAAAAAAAGGAGGACAGATGATGGACTGGGCTATGAAAATAATATAATAAGCTGGAACTGCCAAGGTATGGGGCCTCCTTGGAAGCTGCAGTTCCTTCAAGACGTTATACGTCAACAACGGTCTGATTTTGTGTTTTTATGTGAGACGTTGAGTAACAAAAAGAAGATAGAGTGGGTAAGAACGCGTATTGGTTTTCAGGGGATGATTGTTGTGGAAGCTAAAGGGAGGAGTGGAGGTTTATCTCTGCTGTGGAAAGATCAGGATCAAGCTCAGCTTCGAAGTGTATCAGATAACCACATTGATGTATCTGTCTTAGTTGATGGGGTTCAAACATGGCGTCTAACGGGGTTTTATGGTGAACCTGACAGAAGTAAGAGAAGACGGACCTGGGAGCTGTTGAAAAATTTATCTAGAGACTCTAATTTACCGTGGTGCACTATAGGTGATATGAATAATATCTTGTCTCAAACGGATAAGAAAGGGGGTGCTTCATATCCTCAATGGCTGATAGAAGGTTTTAATGAAACGGTGGCTGAAGCTGAGCTAAGGGATTTAGATTTGTATGGGCATGCTTTTACTTGGGAAAGGGGTAGAGGTACGGACTCCTGGACAGAAATTCGCCTAGATCGAGCAATGGTTTCAGACACATGGCTTGAAATATTTCCTGACGCCAAATTATATAATCTGGAAGGTTCTTCTTCAGACCATAGTGCTATCTTTCTCGATTTGGTGCGGAGAAGTTCGAGGAAAAAGAAGGAATTTCTTCGATTTGAAAATGCATGGTTGACTGAGCCACTTTGTAGCATCATTATACGGGATAGCTGGGAGGCTAATGCACATTCAAGTATTCAACATAAAATTCAGATTTGTGCAGAAAATCTAAGTGAATGGGGGAAGGAGATAACAGGATGCTTTAATAAAAGAATTCGAGAGTGTCATCAGAAGTTGAAGTCACTTCGTAGAGGTCGAGATGCCCAGTCAGTGCAAGATTACAGAGACACAAAGAAACAGCTCTATTTAATTCTTGATCAAAAAGAAATCTTTTGGCGACAACGGTCTAAACAACTCTGGCTCAATGCGGGTGATAAAAATACAAAGTATTTTCATGCAGCGTGCAACAAAAGACAGAGGACAAATAAAATCATGAAGCTCAAAGACGACTCAGGAGAATGGGTAGACTGGCAAAATGGATTGGAAGATCTAATTCGGTCTTTTTATACGAAGTTTTTCACTGCTGCACAAGTAGAGTACGATGTGGTAATAGATTGTGTGCCTCAGTCGTTGTCTCATGATCAAAACAGCGATCTGAGCAAAGAGGTGACTCGAGAGGAGGTGAAGCTAGCTATTTTTCAGATGCACCCCGACAAAAGTCCGGGACCAGACGGGATGACCCCGGCTTTTTACCAGAAGCATTGGCATATAGTTGGTGAGGATGTATATGAGCTGGTGAAACATTTTTTTGTTACGGGGGAGTTGATGGGTGGATTGAATGACACTAATATTGTTCTTATCCCGAAGAAGAAAAATCCTACAGTAGTTGGTGATTTGAGGCCGATAGCTCTATGTAATGTGCTCATGAAAATTATTACCAAGGTAATGGCGAATAGGATGAAAAGTTTGCTCAATAGTGTGGTGTCAGACACGCAAAGCGCCTTCATACCGGGTCGTCTCATCTCTGACAATGTTATGATAGCATATGAAATCATGCACTATTTAAAAGGGAAGAGAACTGGTAAAGATGGGTATATGGCTTTGAAACTTGATATGAGTAAAGCTTATGATCGCATAGAGTGGGATTTTTTGAAGGCTATCCTACTCAAAATGGGATTTTCTCAGTGGTGGGTTAATTTGGTGCTCAAGTGTGTTACTACGGTTGTTTACTCGATCAATCATGGAGGGTATGAAATGGGGCCGATTTATCCATCTCGAGGACTTAGGCAGGGTGATCCGTTGTCCCCCTACCTCTTCATCATTTGTGCTGAAGGATTATCCTCACTTTTAAGGAAATATGAAGCTAAGAAATGGATTAATGGGGTTAGAATTTGTAGGAAGGCGCCTATTGTCAACCATATATTCTTTGCTGATGATTCTTATCTATTTTGTAAAGCTAATCCAGAGGAAGCCTTGAAAGTTCGGGAGCTTTTACATATTTATGAACGGGCTTCAGGTCAGAAAGTGAACAAAGGCAAATCTTCGGTCTTTTATAGCACAAATGTAATGCAGTACAACAGGTAACCAGTGTGTCAAATTCTGCAAATGGCTGAAGCGAATGAACACTCAACTTATCTCGGTCTACCAAATATCATTGGTAGAAACAAAACAGCTCTGTTGGGGTATTTAAAAGACAAGGTTGACACGAAGATAAGGAGCTGGGATGGGAATTATCTCTCGCGCTCTGGCAAGGAAATACTGGTGAAACAAGTGGCTCAAACTATGCCAACCTATGCCATGAATGTTTTTCTATTGCCCCTGGAGATCACAAGGAGTAATGAAATATGTTTAACAAAGTTTTGGTGGAACTCATCTCAGAAAAACAGCTCGAAGATTAGTTGGATGAGCTGGGACAGATTGGCTAAACACAAGAATGCAGGAGGTATGGGTTTCAGACATTTTCGGGATTTTAATATTGCGATGCTGGGCAAACAACTATGGCGGTTAATTGTGCATCCTCAGAGTTTGGTTTCAAGACTTTATAAGGCCAAGTATTTCGCTAATTCTGATGTATTTCAAGCTAACCTAGGTCACAACCCTAGTTTTATTTGGAGAAGCTTGTTGGAAGCAAAACAGTTGCTTATAGATGGTACTAGATGGCGTGTTGGGGATGGAAAACATATTCAAATTCTTGGTCAACCCTGGCTGTTAACAGAGGAAAACCCGTGTATTACTTCAAATCCTGAACCTCTGCAGAATCAAATGGTGGTTTCTCTCATGTGTATTGATAAGAAGGAATGGGACTTAGAGGTGGTGAAAGATGTGCTTAACGAGAGGGATCAGGCTTGTGTACTTGCTATTCCTCTTTCAATCTCAAGTCAGGTGGATAGTCTATACTGGAGGTTAGAAAATTTGGGAATTTACTCTGTAAAATCTGCATACAGACTCCTTCAAATGCAAAAGAATTCTGGGAATGGTGAGGAGAATGATATAATCTGGCAGCTTCTTTGGAGGATCAGAGCTCCGCCAAAAGCTCTAAATCTGGTATGGCGAGCTTTATCTAATTGCTTACCGACTCTGACTCAGCTTAATCTTAAATCTGTTCAAGTTCAGGTTATATGTCCAATCTACCAAATGGAAGCTGAGTCTATTATACATTGTTTAGTGAATTGTCAATATGCACGGCAGTGTTGGTCTACATTGTTGCCAAGAGCTTAATTTCTGGAGGTTGATTGCTTTAAGGCATGGTTGACATTCGTCTTTAACTTAGTTGAAGCTAGCAAACATGGAGAAATCGTAACTCTATGTTGGTCACTCTGGAGATCAAGGAATGATCTCGTCTGGAATCAAAAAACCACGAAGATTAGTAGAACAGTTGCAGCAGCTAAACAGTATTTTGCACAATGGAATGTAACCCAATGCAAGTCTTTTACTACTCCTCTTCAACCTCAGTTTGAGGGAGATGGAGCTATAGTTTGGGTTAAGCCCCGGCCAAACAAAGTCAAAATATCAGTTGATGCAGCCGTGTTTGAGGATCGCGATGGTTTTGGTTTTGGATTAGTAGCAAGAGACTCGAATGGCGATCTGATTGAAGCGACAACAAAGTTTCAAATGGGCCTGGTTCTTCCGATTGTAGCTGAAGCTATGGCAATCAAGGAGGCCCTAAGTTGGATGGATGATCGGGGGTGGCATGATGCGGAGTTGGAATCAGATTGTCTGCAGGTGGTGCAAGCAATCAGAAGTAGAACTCCCATGAGATCTTACTTTGGCTTGATAGTCGAAGAATGTCGTTTTATCCTGCAAAGGTTGAACAATATTAGATTGTTTTTTGTTAAACGGTCTGCTAATATGGTTGCCCATCTATTGGCAAGAGAATCATATTATTTGTCAGGTCGTACGTTTGATAGGAGGTCTGTTCCTATCTCGATTCAAAATTGTATTTCTATGGATTTGAATTCGTAATAAAATCCCAGCTTTTCGTCAAAAAAAAAATAAAAAATCAGTGTTTTGAAAATTGGTGATTAATCAAAGTGAATAATCGATTATTTGTTAGACGGTACCTAACTCACTCCATTATGTTAAAATTGGATCAAATATTATCTTTTTTATAAAATAATGTCAAGAATCTATAAAAAAAAACGATTCAATCAGCCAAACTAAAATCAACTTTATTAATAACAATTAGTTAAATTTAACGCAACAAAATAAAAATTAAAAAGGTAAAAAATTCAATAAAAGATTAAAAAAATATATTATGGTATACATAATTTTTAGTTTTTTACACTGCTAAATGACGAATTCTTTTAATTTTTCACTCAGATTCAAAAGTTACCATAAATAACAATTATTTTACTTTATTCACTTATGGAGAAATAATTTACAATCAATTTGTAAGTAATTATTTGTTATAACAACTAAATATATTATAAAAATATTGAATGCATAGCACGTTTTTGTTAAAACTAGGCCTGTTAATGGATCGGATATCCGATCTGATCCGATCCGTAGCTAAATTAGCGGGTATGGATCCTTCCAAAAAAAATCCAATCCGTTAATGATCTGATCCGATAAGGGTCCGATCTGATAAGGAGCGGATATGGATTTGGTGTGATCCGATCCGATAACAATCCGATCCGAATATATTATATTTAATATATATTTAATATATTTATGTAATATATTTTATATATTTATGTAATATATAATATATATTAAATATATATATATATATAACATATTTAATATAAAAAAGTTTATATAAATATTATTATTTTGGAATATAAATTTGGATTTAACAATGTATATGTCATTATTTTAATTTTAATTTCGTCAAAAAATTTTAAAATACTATTTTTTAAATTTAAGAAATAAAAAAATTTATATATTTAAAATTTATTAAACGGATCGGATGTCCGATCCGATAATTCGAAATCCGAACGGATCGAGTATGGATCGACCTAAAAAATATCCGACTCCTGATCCAATCCGATCCAAATCCAAAAAATCTTAACGGATTCGGATATGAATTTAGGATAATCCGATCTGAATCCGACCCGTTGACATGCCTAGTTAAAACCATTCATGATACAATATTAGATTAATAATGATAACATAGTGTATGTTTGGGGTATCTTAAAATGAGTAGCTTATGACTTATAAGCACTTATGTCATATAAGTGATAAGTAGAGCAGATATTGGGCCCGTTTGGGAAATATTATTTTTTAGAAATAAGTTACTTATTCTGGAAAAAAGTTAGGAAATATGTACTTTTTTCTGAAATAAGTAACTTATTTTTGCAAGATAACGAATATTAAACTCCTCATACACATTTTTCAATAAAAAAAATTATGTAAATACGAAATTTTTTTCAAAATAAGTAACTTATAAGTCATTTTTTAGAAATGCCAAACGGGCACATTATAAGTCTGTAGAGTGTTTGCTAAATCAGAACTTATAATCAGTAGACTGTCTGGGTAATATTATATATTGCGTGTATCGAGAAATAAGTTATAAGCATATGTCCTAACATTCAACTTATCAACATATAAGTCATAAGTTGAGCTAAAACTTATTTTGGCAAATACCCCTAATAAACCATAAGTTAACATTAATAAGCTAAAACAAACAACCCCATAATTGATTTTGCAACATGAAGAGTTTGCCTCTTCATTAATCTGCTTAAAATCTCACCAAGGACCTTTAAATCTCTTGAACAAGTTGAATCTTTCATTTTTCAAGGACTTTTAAATCTCTTGAACAAGTCGAATCCTTCATCCTGATGAGCAATAATGGAGATGCAGACAGCTTGTTGAAAAAACTTAAAAACACATATTTTCTTCTCATACTCCATGTACATATTCATTGATTTGTACTCCTTAAATTGACCGCCACTTGCATTATGCAGTTGAATACCAGAAACTTTTGCTTCATGTTTGTAAGTTGTGAAGTTTCGCTTGTCTGGGTCATTCACGTGCCAGATTGTTTTCCCACAGACCCACAGTATAAATTTGATGCAAGTTAAACGAATAATCATGTAAAATTAATGTAGATAATTGTTTTCCGACTACACCTGTATTTTCGTATTTACTATATAAAATAAAGATACTAATGAAATTGGTGTACTATTAATTACATTCGTATATTTCCGTGTCGTGTTTTACATAACATTACATAATTTTTGTTCATAAAAAAACTTTTTTTTGTAAAATTTAGAAATTCACTAACTTTTCGTGCCTGTGGTGTGAAAATATAGTCATGTCAAAGTCCAACATACCGTTATTATTATGAGTTCACAGCCTTTCTTCTGAAAAACCTGAGATTGCATTGTCATGAATCATCATCGCATTTAACACCAGTCACTTTCTTGTCTGCTAGATGAAAATTTTATCTCTTGAACATTACATTAGACTAGTGCACATTATAAATACCTACTCAACTGTAATATTGCCCGTATCGAAACTTTCAGGCAGAGCTAGGTACTTGATCATTCCTTGTCATGGCAGCGCCAAATAGCTTTGTACTCTCCCTGCTTTTGTTTATTCTATGTTCTCCTCATGTTATTACTCTGGTGAATGCGATAACTACTACTATGCTGGGCCACGATAGTGAGAGGTCCGCTCTGTTGCATTTTAAGCAAAGCTTTACTATCTCTTCTAATTCATCTGCTTACTCGAAGACTGCATCTTGGAAGGCTGATAACAGCAGCGATTGCTGCTCATGGGATGGTGTTGAGTGTGACGAAGACACTGGTTATGTCATTAGCCTTGACCTCAGTAGCAGTTTAATATCTGGTACACTTCTTTCCAACAGCACTCTCTTTAGCCTTGTCCACCTTCAAAACCTAAACCTTGCGGACAATAATTTCAAGAACTCTTCAATCCCTCCTGAAATTTCAAATCTTTCGGGTTTGTCCTTTATTAACCTCTCTCACTCATCATTCTCTGGCCAAATACCACTCGAGCTTATAGGTGTATCCATGTTGACTTCCCTTGATCTGTCCAACAATTTCTTGTATGGTGCCTTTCCGATTGGCATTTTTAATCTTCCAAACCTGCTTGCTCTTAATGTGAGTGACAATCAAAATCTTGCTGGTTATCTTCCGCTATTTAACCAAACAAGCTCCTTGAGGGCACTGGAACTCGATTCCACCAATTTTTCTGGTAACATACCAGCCACAATTGGAAATTTGCAGTCACTGACTAAATTGCGACTTGGAAGGTACGACTTTTCAGGATCAATTCCGGCCTCGATTGGTAACTTGACCCAACTTACTTTTTTATCATTTTCCCATGACAGGTTTAAAGCAGGAAAACTTTCTTGGCTTGACAAGCTAACTAAACTTAAATGGCTGTTCCTTATAAATACCAATTTATATGGTGATATCCCGTCATCTCTTGCAAATCTAACCAAGCTTACTACTCTTCACCTTCATACGAACCATTTTGCTGGTGAAATTCCATTCTCGTTATTTAACATGACTGAGCTAATCGATTTAAGATTGTTTTCTAACCAACTAACAGGCCCAATATCAAGTTCATTCTCTCAACTCATCAACCTTGAATATCTTAATCTGAAGAAAAATAACTTTAGTGGTACGGTGGAGGCAGACATCTTTCCGAGCCTTGGAAAGCTTACTTTTCTCAGTCTATCAGAAAACAACATATCGTTACTAACCAAGCATCAGATAAACTCCACTCTTTCTCACTTCACAGGATTAGAACTGGACTATTGTGATTTAAGAGAGATCCTGTTAAGTAACCAACTCATCTAAAACATTAAGGTGTTAGAGGGAGGCACTTTCCAGGATCTTATATTATAATTCTAATACTCCCCCTCACTCGAAAGCCCATTTTTGGGTCGAAGAGTGGATCACGGGCGCTCATTTTTGGAGCATAATTTGCCTTTCGTGTCCATAATAAATTCTGAGAATATTGGGGGTCGCAGAGAGTCGAACCTGAGACCTCTGCGTACCTGAGCTCTGATACCATGATAGAATTCTGTGGAATTTGTGAATTCACTGTTTGATTCAATATGCGAAAACGTGATACATATATTGTATATGTTTCTTGGAGATTAAGCCAGTCAATGCTTAAACTAAGAAACAAGGTAAACCAGGAAACTAACAAAACTAGGAAACAATTTAAATCTGGAAAACTAGATAAACTAGGCAACTAAATATCCAATACTCCCCCTCAAGTAGGAGCGTGGAGGTCACGAACGCCCAACTTGGACAAAAGAAATGAGAAGGCCGGAGTACCAAGCGCCTTCGTGAACAAATCCGCCAACTGAAACCTTGTCTGAACATGAGCTGTTGTAATAACACCTTGCATAAGCAACTCACGAACAAAATGGCAATCGATATCGATATGCTTAGAGCATTCATGAAACACAGGATTTGCTGCAATGTATAGGGCTGCTTTATTATCACAAAACAAGCGAGCCGGTTGCTGATGTCGAACACCAAGAGATGATAGAAGCATTCGAAGCCACTTAATCTCAGCGCATGCGTGAGCCATAGCACGGTATTCAGATTCGGCAGACAAACGAGACACAGTAGATTGCTTCTTAGTCTTCCACGAAATTGGAGAATCGCCCAACAACACAAAATAATAAGTCAGGGAGCATCTAGAAATAGGACAGCTTGCCCAATCAGAGTCGCAATAAGCATATAACTGTAAATCACTATCTGCTCTAAGAAACAAACCTTGACCAGGATGCCCTTTAATATACCGTAGAACCCGAATAGCAGCATCATAATGATCTTGTTTCGGAGATTGCATAAACTGAGACAAAGTGTGAACTGAATAAGACAAATCAGGGCGTGTGATTGTTAAATAGATTAAGCGACCGACCAGCCGCCTATATCGAGCTGGATCTTCATACAAGTTACTGGTGGACAAGGCAAGTTGATGATTTTGTGGCATTGGCGATTCAACAGGTTTTGCAGCTAAGAGACCAGCCTCATGGAGTATATCTAAGGCATACTTACGCTGGTTGAGGAACATACCTTCTGATGAACGAGCACACTCAATACCAAGGAAATATTTTAAAGGACCTAAATCCTTTAATTGAAAACAATCATTAAGGTATTTTTTAAAAGATGTGCAGAGTTTTGGATTATTTCCTGCAACCAAAATATCATCAACATAAACCAATAATGACATTATATCATCCCCCTTGCGATATGTAAACAAAGTGTGATCCGCATGTGACTGTTGAAAACCAAACTTTCGGAGTATATAAGTAAGTTTTGCAAACCAGTTTCGTGGAGATTGTCGCAAACCATACAGAGACTTGCGCAAGCGACATACTTTACCCGGAGATGAACCGGAGAAACCAGGAGGAAGGCGCATGTACACTTCCTCATGCAAATCACCATTTAGAAAAGCATTGTTCACATCTAATTGATGAACCTCCCATTTATTTGCTACAGCAACAGCAAGATATGTACGCACACTAACCATTTTAGCTACCGGAGCAAAGGTGTCAATGAATCTTCACCTTCTTTTTGATGATTACCTAACACCACTAAACGAGCCTTATCTCGCTCAATTGACCCATCAGACTTGTATTTAGTCTTATACACCCATTGGCAACCAATTGCTTTTTTCCCTGGAGAAAGATTAGTTATCGCCCACGTACAACTGTGGTCACCACTACACAGCCTGAGACGCCACCAATGAGCCCATTAGATTCAGATTCAGTATCAATATTGAATGAGGATGCTAATGTTCCTAATGTTCCTGCTTCTTCACAAAATACCAGTACTGAACATAGTTCTTCTGAACCTGAATCTACTACATCTACCACTGATCAACAGCGTGTGCGTCGTCTCGACGCGAATACACAAGAAGGGGTGGAGTAACCACTACAGGTTCGGAAGACTTCCCCCTGTTTGGTGTAGTAGGGGATGTAGGACGATCAACCAGCGGGACTGCAAAATCCAAGTCGGCAAACACTGGATTACTTGGAATTTGAGAAATCTTGTTTGCCTCATTAGAAAATGGAAAAACTTCCTCCAAAAAGTGTACATCGCGAGAAACAAAAATTTCTTTTGTTTCCAAATCTAAAATCTTCCACCCTTTTTTACCAAAAGGATATCCCAAAAATACACCTTTTCGACTTCGAGAACCAAACTTATCTTTTTGTCTCGGTTTGTTGTGAGCATAACATAAACAACCAAAGACTCGTAACAAGTCCAAATCAGGAGAAGAGCCAAATAAAATTTGATATGGCGACTTCCCTTCAAGTAATTTTGTGGGTGTTCGATTAATGAGATGTACTGCTGCTTGAACACATTCAGCCCAAAATCGAATAGGAATAGAAGCTTGGAACATTAAAGCTCTTGCAACCTCTAATATATTACGATGTTTCCGTTCAACACGTCCATTTTGTTGAGGGGTACCAACACAAGAAGACTGAAATAAAATACCCATATCTCGGTAAAACTGTAAAAGAGAAGTTTAAGTGAATTCAGTCCCATTGTCGGATCGGACTATTTTTACCGTCTTATTATACTGGGTTTTAACCATAGCACAAAAATTTCTTAAACAACTGGGAACTTCACTCTTTTCTTTAATCAAATAAATCAAAACACCACGAGAATGATCATCAACAATGGTTAAAAAATAATGAGCTCCATTAGAAACAGACTTGGAGTACGGACCCCATAAATCACAATGAATTAAACCAAATAAAACATTAGATTTATTCTCACTCAAAGGAAATACCGTACGAGTTTGTTTTGCACGAAAACATACATCACAAGAGTCTAAATGTTTCTTTATTTTACTATTTCTACTAGAACCAGAAACATATGATAAATGCTGACTTGAAGGATGTCCAAGTCGTTGATGCAAAAGAAAAGTCGAGTCTGCTACCGTAGAATGAGATGAGATCTGCCCTGTCACTGGCCGAAAAACATACACCCCATTCCGAAGTTCACCTAGGCCAATCACCTTCCTCGATGTACGGTCCTGAATAATACACAAACGATCAGTAAAAGTCACTAAACATTGTGAATCACGAGTTAGTTGGCCTATAGAAATTAAATTGCATTTAAGATTAGGGACATAAAGAACATTTTGAAGCTCTAAATTGGAACCCAAACTAATACTCCCTTTTAACATTGCAGTGGTTTGTACACCATCAGGCAAACTAACTAGACAAGGTGGCAAGTCGACACGATCAGAAATAATATCCAAAATTCCTGTCATATGGTGTGAGGCGCCACTGTCAAGAAGCCATAAATTTTCACTATTAGATTTCTTACCAAACAATTTTTCTGATGTTGGAGAAGACTCAAGAAGAGTTAAGAGACGCTGCATCTGCTCACTAGTGAAACCCGGATGATCTGCACTACTATTTGACTGCGCGGCTTGTGCAACATTGGCTGCTACTGGTGGTTGTTGTACGCGACCTCCTGGAGCTCCCCCTCGACCACGACCACCTCTACCACGGCCACGTCCTCTTGGTGGAAAACCAACTCTTTGATAACACTTCTCATAAATATGACCAATACGTCCACAATGAGAACAAGTAGGAGGTACCGAAGTGGGAGGAGTGAGCGGCGTACCAGACAAAATACTAGGGGCTTGTACCGCAAATGTAACAGCCTCAGTTTTATCATCACGACCTCTAATAATACTAAGATGCCTTTCTTCTTGTGTTGCTAAAGAGAATGCTTTGTTTAGTGTAGGAAAAGGCTCCATACTTAGTATCTGAGTACGCAGAGCGCCATATTGTTCATCATCAAGACCCAACACAAAGTCATGGGTTTTATCCCGCTCTACACGGGCTCGTAATTTAGCAGCAGCATTACAAGTACATCCACAAGTCAAGTCCTCTGCACCGTACAATTCATCCCATAAAGCTTTAAATTTATTATAGTATGACACCACTGTCAAGTTGCTTTGTCTGAGTGAGTGATATTGAGACTTGAGTTGATTAAAACGAGGGCCATTACTGATAGAGTATCGTTCCTTTAAATCCAGCCACATCTCTTTTGCAACTTTATGACCAGCAACACTAGGTTGTATTGTCTCATCAACAGAATTAAACAACCAAGAGCATATTGTAGAGTTATTGGACTTCCAGGCAACAAATTATGCGCTCTTTTCATCCTTTGGTTTCTCAAATTCATCATTAATAAAACCATACTTATTACGTCCTTCTAAAGCATTGACCACAGCTTTTTCCCAAACATCATAATTTTCACCCTTCAACAAATACTTAGTGAGTGAATTACTAGGCCCTTCTGAAGGATGCAAATAATAGATTGAAGATGCATCATGAATAAGTTGCAACTTCTTACCCTGCTTATCGTCACCCATCTTAAAGTAGATCTAATTACAAAGTAACAAAAAATGAAACTGACTTTGCAATCTCGAACCAGCGTGTACCTTTGTAAGATACACAAAACAAGCTGCTGCCTTTATATGTTCTCCTGACAACCAATAATCAGTAAGGAGATGATGAGGTTGAGAGACGATAAGAAAGGCGCGCTAAACCAGGGGTGTGACAAACAAGAAATTATGTGTATATATGATCCTTCTGAAGGCAAGAAAGAAAAAAAAAATTAAAAGAATCGAAAAACCATGGGCTCCGATACCATGTTAAGTAACCAACTCATCTAAAACCTTAAGGTGTTAGAGGGAGGCACTTTCCAGGTTCTTATATTATAATTCTAATAGATCCCATATTTTCTGAAATTCCAGAATAAACTGGAGACACTATGGCTAACAGAAAACAACATTCATGGCCAAGTACCAGCTTGGTTATAGAATGCAAGTGATAGTTTGGTGGAAATTTACCTTTCTCATAACTTTCTGACAGGCATGGAACAAAACTTATCTGTTCTTCCAGGTATTAATCTAGGACTGATAGACATAAGCAATAATATACTAAAAGGGAATCTCCCGATTCCACCAATAAATATAACGGCTTACTTTGTCTGGAACAACAGATTGACAGGAGAAATTCCAAACAAGATGTGTGGTCTCAAATCTCTCAGATTACTACTTCTGCACAATAACACCATGACTGGACCTATTCCGCAGTGTTTGGGCAATTCGTTATCAGTGCTTAATGTTGAAAGCAATAACTTTTCTGGTACAATTCCTCAAACATACTCAAAAGAGTGCAGACTGAAGTTGATGGACTTGAGCCACAATAAGTTAGAGGGTCAACTACCAAGATCTTTGTCAAATTATAGAATGCTTCGTATTTTGGATCTAGGAGATAATCAATTGAAAGATACTTTCCCTTTTTGGCTAGGGGATCTTCCTCAACTCCAAGTTCTAGTTTTGCATGCCAATAGATTTTGGGGTGCAACTGCTTCAAGTCCTAGAATTGGTTCTCAGTTTCCAATGTTGCGCATCATAGATGTCTCTCAGAACTCTTGTATTGGTAATTTGCCTGTGGAATATATCCAGAACTGGAGTGCTATGAAATATTTTCCTGCAGACACAGAACTATATATACACACAATAACAGAATATCGTTTCAAAAAACGTTACTGGAGTGGCGGATCTTCAAGCTCACTTGAACTTACAAACAAAGGTGTGACAACAGAGTTCAGGAAAATTCAAAATGTTTTCAATGTCATTGATTTCTCAAGCAACAAATTCACAGGGGAGATGTCAAATGCTTTTGGAAGCCTAGAGGCGCTTCAGTCGCTTAACCTTTCAAACAATGAGCTTACTGGTCCAATTCCTCCATCTCTAGGGAACCTAAGGCAGCTTGAGTCATTGGACCTTTCACATAACAAGCTGTCAGGAGCCATCCCTCAGCAATTAGCAACACAACTTAATTTCCTTGCATTCTTCAATGTATCCTACAACCTCCTGAGTGGTGCCATACCACAAGGGCCGCAATTCAGGACATTTGAGAACAATTCTTACATGGGGAATCTGGGACTTTGTGATTTTCCTTTATCGAAAAAATGTGCTACTGTGCAGTCACCTGCAACTGATGATGATTCTGATGATATCCTTACTATATCTGAATGGGTATTTATAATCGCAGGAGCTGGAAGTGGGCTAGTGATTGGTTTTGTTTTGGGAAACAGGATAAACGATAGGCACCCATGGTTAATTTTGGAGGTAGCAAAAGTATTGAAGAGAAAGATATGATCTGATGTTGTTGGTTTCCCATCATTAGTAACTATGAATGTGTTTTTATGCTCTTTCGCATACTTCACTGTTCCATGTGAATATGTGATCATGAATGTAGTTATCTTGTACTTGACAAAGGAAATCAACAGTTCTTGTTTGTTTAGTTATCTTGTACATTCATGTTCAATATACATTTTATTTTTTTTGTAATTCATTGTTAAATTTATCCCAGTGCTTTCGACTGGGCATCCATATTAGCCGGAATCGGAACTGGCTTGTAGGTAGGTTCTGTACAACGGAATTCATTGTTTCTCAATCCGACATTCAACAATTATTTCATCTTTCATCAATTTCCGGTTATTACGGAATCCAGTAAACTTTACAGATTGATATCACAATATTCCAATATACTCAACGTATATAAGTCTCGATTGCAATAGTTCATCAGAGTAATGCATGTAGGCTGAAGCTTATGTTGAAACAGGGAGAATGAACGCAGCTAGTTTTTGTCACACGTCTTAGTGATTTGGTCATTCCCTCCTGACAAAGGACTGGAAATTATAAATACATGATTTTTTTTTGTCAATAGATACATTTTTGTAAATGAATGGTACCGGCTTAGTGGCCGGTATTCTGCTTTCACGTTCTGATTAGTCAACTAAGTTCAGTTCATATAAACTTTGATTAAGCGTAAGCAAGCTATGTAGAAGTAAAGCAATAATGAGAGATTGTGAAAGCAACTAACTTCAGTAAACAACACTGCAATGTTCACAATGAGGACCACCTACACTCCTACATTGTTTCTTATGCTGCTCTCGACTGACACCCTAACAAACTATTGGTGAAAGACCATACTGTCCTCAACCATGACTGGACTCTCTACTAAGATAACTATGTGACTACATGACACTGGACATGGCCCCAGAACATACAGCACACACTACTGGACAAGACTTATCAACTCCCGTTTATGGCAGTGAGTTGATTTATTACAAACTGGAAAGACATGCAGATAAGCTAACTTAAACTAACTGGTTGCTTCGACTCCAAACTTCAATAAACTTCATTACTCCCCCTCAAGTGGAGTGGAGGTAATTGCGGAGACTCCAAACTTGCGTAGAAGGTAGTTATGTTGCTTGATAGGAAGTTGCTTCGTGAGAATGTCTGCTACTTGCAAATGGGATATGACATGGACAGTGGTCACTGCTCCTTCAACAATTTTGTCACGGATGAAGTGGCAATCGATCTCGATATGCTTAGTTCTTTCGTGCAGCACAGGATTCGCTGCAATAGACAATGCAGCTTGGTTGTCATTCTTGATGATGGTTGGTGGGAGGTCATCAAGTCCCATGTCTTTCAACAAGGAGGATAGCCATGTCACTTCACAACAAGTCAACGCCATCGCCCTGTATTCCGCTTCTGCTGTGGATCGAGCTACCACGGTCTGTTTCTTAGTTTTCCAGGAGATGGGGGAAGCTCCCAATAGCACACAATACCCCGAAGTTGATCGTCTAGTGGTTGGGCAGCTAGCCCAGTCACTGTCACAGTACGCTGTGAGCTTAGCAGCTGAAGAACTTGCCAGCATATGCCTTATGCTGGGTTTGTGATTAGATACCTTAGAATGTGTTTGGCAACCTGCATATGGACGTTCGTGGGCTTCTGCATATACTGTGCAAGATTATGCACCGGGAACGATAGGTCTGGCCTCGTTATAGTGAGGTATATTAGCTTACCAAGGAGTCTTTGATAGGGTTGAGGATCGTCGAGCAAGACTCCCTTGTCTGGGGTGAGAGAAGTGTGTGTATCCATTGGTAATTTGAGTGGCGTGGCATTGGTCATGCCAAATTCTTTCAACAGGTCCAGCACATACTTCCTTTGCGACACAAAAAATCCTGCATTACTTCGATCAATTTCCAAGCCCAGAAAGTAACTCACCTCTCCCAAGTCTCTCATGTGAAAGTGGTTCGACAAAACCTCTTTTAGTGCTGTTATTGCCTCTTCACTGTTCCCTGAGATCAAGATATCATTAACGTATATTAGCACGAGTGTGATGCTATCTTGAGTCATTTTAGAATACAAACTGTAGTCAGCCTTTGAGTGTTTGAAACCATCTTGAATGAGTGTCATGGACAGCTTAAAGTGCCATTGTCTAGATGCTTAGCGTAAGCCGTACAGTGCCTTCTTGAGTCTGCACACCCATTCATGATCATGATCACTTCGTTTGTTGTGGTCTGTCACACTGATTCTGCTCCCATAACCTTTGTAACCCAAGGGCATCTTCATGTACACTATTTCATCTAGGTCTCCATTTAGGAACGCGTTTGAGACATCCAATTGTTGCACACTCCAATCCTTCATGGCAGCAACAGCTAATAGTGCTCGCACCGTTGTCATCTTTGCTACTGGTGCGAACGTTTCCACATAATCTATTCCATAAAGTTGTTTGTATCCCAATATCACCAGGCGTGCTTTATACTTCTTAATCGACCCATCTGCCTTGAACTTCGTTTTGAATATCCATTTGCATTCAATTGCCTTCCTGTTTGGAGGCAATGTAGTAATATCCCATGTATCGTTTCGTTCCAATGCTTCCAATTCAGAGTTCATTGCCTCTATCCAGTGCGCATGTTTCACTGCTTGATTGAAGTGTATTGGGTCAACCTGGGGAACTATTTCTGCCAGGAAGCACTGAAACTTGGGACTTACATACTGAGATGTCACAGCTGCAATGCTCATCACATTATTTGACTTAGGTGTTACAAATTCACCTAACCAAGCAGGTGGCTTAGTTGGCCGAGTCGATCTTCTCCTGCCCTGTTGTTCTGTCTCAACTTCATTAACCTCCGGGGATTCAATGTTCTCTGTGTCATTGCTCTCACATTCATCTTCATAATACTCATTGGTTGTGGACCTTTCTCCAAGGTTGTCCCCTTGATTTTCTGCATCACCATCGTTCTCTGCATCAAATTCATCATCAAACACATGATTCCCAGGTGTCTTTATTGTCACTGGTGTGGGCATTACATGTGTCTTTGATGTGTCTTTGTTCAGTGGGAACATCTGTTCATGAAATTTCACATGTCTCGACACGAACGTTTGCATATTTTCCAAGTTCAACAACCTGTATCCCTTCGTACCTCTAGGATATCCCAGGAATGCACACAATACTCCTCGTGGCGCAAACTTGTCAGTCCCACGAGTGGAGTTATACGCCACAGCCAGGCATCCAAAAGTCTTTAATTCTTCATAAGTCACCTTCTCTCCCATGAGAACTTCATATGGGACCCTGAATTTCAAGGCTGCGCTAGGGAGTCGATTGATGATATGCACCGCCGTCATCACGCAGTCACCCCAAAAAGACAGTGGTAGACCTGATTGAAATCTCAATGCCCTTGCCACTTCAAGAACATGGCGATGTTTGCGCTCTACTCGTGCGTTTTGCTGTGGGGTGTATGGGCATGACTTCTGATGCATCACCCCTTTTTTCGCAAAGTACTCAGCACATTCCTTGTCTGCAAACTCCAGTGCGTTATCGGATCGAATGGCCAATATCTTGCCTTTGTATTGAGTCTTTACATACTCTTCAAATTTCATCAAGGTTCCCAGATAATCAGACTTCTTTTCCAACAAATAAATCCATGTCATTCTGCTGCAATCGTCTACTATTGTCAAAAAATAACGAAATTTGCCTCTAGTTGCCACTTTGTAAGGCCCCCAGATGTCCGTATATAACAGATCAAACTTATTTGCAGCATGTGAACCACTAGTAGTAAACGGCAGCTTGGTCATTTTAGCAAGTGGGCAAGTAAGGCACACCTGTTGCTTTTGTTGATGTATGTATGGCTTCACTGCATTCACGTGTTGCAACTTTGACAATGATGCATGGCCCAGCCTTCGATGCCACAAGGTATACTCGTTTTCAAACCTTTCTTTCGGCACATCAGCGTTTGTGACCTTTGATTTATGCCCATTCATGGCTGTTCCAAGCACTTGCATCTTTTCACTGCTCAGATAGTAGAGCCCCTGTTTCATGTCTCCCTTTCCTATAGTACTCTTAGTTTCCGAGTCAATTATTATGCAGTCATGTGGTCGAAAAATCACATCACATTTGCTATCCTTAGCCAATTTGTGGATAGATAAAAGGTTGTGATTGAACTGTGGGACATGTAAGACATTGTGCAGTTTCAAACCATTAGGAAGAAACGCATCTCCCACATGTGTTATCAAGGCTGTTGCACCAGTAGGTAATGTGATGGTGAAAGTGGAAGGAGCCGCTTTGACGTTCACCAGATTCTTCAGAGAGGCCGTCATGTGGTCCGACGCACCAGAATCTATTATCCATTTGCTTGACTCCATCAATGCTTTCTTGTTCTTGCTCGCACTCACCATTCCTGAAAATCCATAGTCAATTTCATCATCTGTTTCTTCTTGCTTTTCTTGCTTGACTGTGGGTATCATTTTCAGCAATTGGTCCAACTGTTGAGCAGTCATTACAACAGATTGTTGTTCTTCCACATTCCTTTGCACATTATTAGCCATTCTGGTGTTGCTTCCCTTGTTTCCCTGCCATTTGTTTCCTGAGCTCCCAGCCATATTTCCAGTTCCATCCGCACCTTTCTGTCCAGGCTTATACTTGTAATGCCATTTCGGAAAACCTGTGATTCCCCAGCATTTATCACTTGTGTGTCCTTTCTTCCCACAGCTATTACACACCAGATTCTTCTCTAAGGGGCCTTTACCATACATGGCCATCATCTCATTGTCCCCCATACCATGGTGAGACAACACATCCTTTTGGGATTCCTCCTGTTGTACAGCCGCACATGCCGTTTCCACAGAGGGTAAGGGTTGCATCATGAGTAGCTGGCTCCTTTGAGCTCCATACATGTCATCCAAGCCATTTAAAAATTGAAAGAGTTTCGATTCTTCCTTCATAACATTTATGGCTTGCAACAGACTTGTCACTTCTGCTGTGACAGTAGTGACTGTGGGCAACACATTCATGGACTCCAGTTCCTCCCACAAACTGCTCAAGCTAGTGTAGTACTCACTAATCTTGGCACCATTTTGCTTCAAGCTAAACAACTCTCTGTTTAATTTGTATTTCCTGGACCCATTAATCAACGAAAATCTCTTTTCGAGTTGTTTCCAAATTTCATATGCAGTATTTATAAAAAGAACAGAAGTCTTGATATTATTTCTTATGTTGTTATGGATCCAGGATATTACCATGTTATTGCACGTGTCCCACTGACCTGCCTCCGCTGTGTCGGTCACGCTTCTTGCCACCGTTCCATCTACGAACCCCAGCTTCCTTTTTGCAGATAGCTGTATTTCAAACATTCTTTTCCACGTTCTGTAGTCCCCAGCACCCTGTAGCTTTGACACGCTAATTGATGTAGGTTCATCTGATGGATGTAAGAATAATGGGTTTTGTAGATCTGTATACGATATCCTATTAGCAGCCATGAGCAAGATCTGAAAAAGTAACAAGAAAAGCTAACCACAAAAGCCCTCCTTTTCAGAAACTGAAAGCAACAGCTCGACTACTAAACTATAGGGTTTTTAAACGTCTCACTATAAACACACTCTCCTCTAATCTAGCTTTTCAAATGCAGCTCTGATACCATATAAACTTTGATTAAGCATAATTAGCAAGCTATGTAGAAGTAAAGCAATAATGAGAGATTGTGAAAGCAACTAACTTCAGTAAACAACACTGCAATGTTCATAATGAGGACCACCTACACTCCTACATTGTTTCTTATGCTGCTCTTGACTGACACCCTAACAAACTATTGGTGAAAGACCATACTGTCCTCAACCATGACTGGACTCTCTACTAAGATAACTATGTGACTACATGACACTGGACATGGCCCCAGAACATACAGCACACACTACTGGACAAGACTTATCAACTCCCGTTTATGGCAGTGAGTTGATTTATTACAAACTGGAAAGACATGCAGATAAGCTAACTTAAACTAACTGGTTGCTTCGACTCCAAACTTCAATAAACTTCATTAGTTCAGTTTCTCTATAGTCATTTTAAGCTATGGCAACCAAGGACGTTGTAGTTAATTGAATGTAATTGTTTGGTGGTTGTTCAGTATGGTTCCTAATTTCAAGGGTGTCTCAGTTTGGTGTGGCCATTAAAAACAATCAAAAACTCCCTTCTTCAAAAGTTAGTAAAATTCACCATTAATATCTTCGGGATCGATCGAGTTTAAAACAGGAGTACATCTCCTCCGTGTTAAAATTTTATTTTTATTTGAGTTTTTTTATGGTCAAATAGATAGACGAAATTTTGATTTAAAATTATTAATTATATTTTTAAAATTAAAAGTTATGAAAAGTAAATTTGATTTAGTTTTTAATAATATACTTATTTTAATTACTTTTTATTTGTAAGTTTTCAAAAAAATTGTTGAATTTAACTAAAATATGACTGGTTATGGAATGCAAGTGATCGTTTGGTGGAAATTTACCTTTCTTATAACTTTCTGGTTTAATGACCTTTTGGCCCTTCAAGTTTGCACACTTATACCCATAAAGCCCTAACGTTTAAACTCGTTCCTTTTTGCCACTCCAACTTCAGAAATGTACCTTTTAGCCACAAAATCGTCACCTTTTTGACACAAAACCGTCATCTTTTTGAAGGCTTAATGACCTTTTGGCCCTTCAAGTATGCGCAGTTATACCCATAAAGCCCTAAGGTTTAAAGTCGTTCCTTTTTTCCCCTCCAACTTCAGAAATATACCTTTTAGCCACTTTACCGTCGTCTTTTTGACACAAAACCGTCGCCTTTTAAAGGTCAAAGACGACGGTTTGTGGCTAAAAGGTACATTTTTTAAGTTGGAGGGGCGAAAAGGAACGACTTTAAACCTTAGGGCTTTATGGGTGTAACTGCGCAAACTTGAAGGGCCAAAAGGTCATTAAGCCCTTTTAGAATGAATAGACAACGGTTTGTGGCAAAAAGGTACATTTATGAAGTTGGAGGGGCGAAAAGGAATGCTTTAAAACTATAGGGCTTTATGGGTATAAATGTGCAAACTTGAAGAGTCAAAAGGTCATTAAGCCTAACTTTCTAACAGGCATGGAACAAAACTTATAACTTTAGGAAAATTAATTCATTCGTCCCTGAACTATAGCCCGTTTATGATCTAGGTCCCTGTACTATAAAACTCAATTGTTTGATACCTTAACTTTCAAAAAAATTGATTTGGGTCCTTCCATCAGATTTTGACTAACGGATGTTAGTCAACGCTGACGTGGAAAATCGAAACTTCACTGATTGAAGTGAAATTTTAATATGTTAATCTATGAGTGATTACAAGAACACGAGTGGTGAAAGCTTTCGATTTCGAGTTCACTAACATATAGAAATCTGCACTTTAATCTCAAGAACACACGAAGAACTTATGAAAATATGCAAATTTTTATATGTTAGTGAACTCGAAATCGAAAAATTTCACCACCCGTGTTATTGTAATCACTCCTAGATTAACATATCAAAATTTCACTTCAATCCGTGAAGTTTCGATTTTCCACGTCAGTGTTGACTAACGTCCGTTAGTCAAAATCTGACGGAAGGACCTAAATCAATTTTTTTGAAAGTTAAGGTATCAAACAATTGGGTTTTATAGTACAGGGACCTAGACCATAAATGGGCTATAGTTCAGGGACGAAGGAATTAATTTTCCCTATAACTTTCTTATAACTTTCTAACAGGCATGGAACAAAACTTATCTGTTCTTTCTGGTATTAATCTAGGACTCATAGACATAAGCAATCTATAACCTTTATTAATAAGCGAAACACCCTTTTAACAGTACCACTTTTTGGTTCCACTATATTTTGGTTTCACCCCTACAATAATATTTTTACTATAATTTCTATGTTGTTTTTTTAATAAAATAGAAATCCTATTATAATTATAATTCTTTTATTACAACTTTAAATAAAAAAGTAGTTTCACCCCTACAATCATATTTCCCTTATAATTCTATATTATTTTTTAAAGAAAATAATATAGAATTATATGATCAATTCTCCGAAAGATTTTTCAAGGAGAACAACTTGAACATGTTTCTATACACTACTCTAGAACAATCTTTCCTACGATTATATGTAATTTTTTTAAAAAAACATAATAAAATTGAAATCTTATTATTACTATAATCCTTATATTGTATTAGCAATTTTTTTTATTATAACCTAGAATAAAAAAAGATTACGATCAATTATTTTAAATATTTTTTAACGAAAACAACTGAAACATGTTTCCATGCACTTCTATTAAACAATCTAAGTTTATAGTTTGTTAATCGCATAAATTTTTTATGCAAATAACATAGTTCTTTTTGTAATTTTATAATATTTAATTAAATAAAAAATTAATAATTAAATAATATAAATCCTCGAGCCAGTGCTTCGCACGGGTTATGTAGTAATGTACTAAAAGGGAATCTCCCGATTCCACCAACAAATATAACGGCTTACTTTGTCTGGAACAACAGATTGACAGGAGAAATTCCAAACAAGATGTGTGGTCTCAAATCTCTTAGATTACTACTTCTGCACAATAATACCATGTCTGGACCTATTCCGCAGTGTTTGGGCAATTCGTTATCAGTACTTAATGTTGAAAGCAATAATTTTTCTGGTACAATTCCTCAAAAATACTCAGAAGAGTGCAGATTGAAGTTGATGGACTTGAGCCACAATAAGTTAGAAGATCAACTATACCAAGATCTTTGTCAAATTGTAGAATGCTTCGTATTTTGGATCTAGGAGATAATCAATTGAAAGATACTTTACCTTTCTGGCTAGGGGATCTTCCTCAACTCCAAGTTCTAGTTTTGCATGCCAATAGATTTTGGGGTGCAACTGCTTCAAGTCCTGGAATTGGTTCTCAGTTTCCAATGTTGCGCATCATAGATGTCTCTCAGAACTCTTTTATTGGTAATTTGCCTGTGGAATATATCCAGAACTGGAGTGCTATGAAATATTTTCCTGCAGACACAGAACTATATATACACACAATAACAGAATATCGTTTCAAGAAACGTTACTGGAGTGGCGGATTTTCAAGCTCACTTGAACTTACAAACAAAGGTGTGACAACGGAGTTCAGGAAAATTCAAAATGTTTTCAATGTCATTGATTTCTCAAGCAACAAATTCACAGGGGAGATGTCAAATGCTTTTGGAAGCCTAGAGGCGCTTCAGTCGCTTAACCTTTCAAACAATGAGCTTACTGGTCCAATTCCTCCATCTCTAGGGAACCTAAGGCAGCTTGAGTCATTGGACCTTTCACATAACAAGCTGTCAGGAGCCATCCCTCAGCAATTAGCAGCACAACTTAATTTCCTTGCATTCTTCAATGTATCTTACAACCTCCTGAGTGGTGCCATACCACAAGGGCCGCAATGATCAGGACATTTGAGAATAATTCTTACATGGGGAATCTGGGACTTTGTGATTTTCCTTTATCGAAAAAATGTGCTACTGTGCAGTCACCTGCAACTGCTAATGATTCTAAAGAGATACTTACTGTATCTGAATGGGTATTTATAATCGCAGGAGCTGGAAGTGGGCTATTGATTGGTTTTGTTTTGGGAAACAAGATAAACGATAGGCACCCATGGTTAACTTGGAGGTAGCAAAAGTATTGAAGAGAAAGAGATGATTTGATGTTGATGGTTTCCCATCATTAGTAACTATGAGTGTGTTTTTATGGTCTTTCGCATACTTCACTGTTCCATGTGAATATATGATCATAAATGTAGTTATCTGGTACTTGACAAAGGAAATCAATAGTTCTTGTTTGTTTAGTTATCTTGTATTCATGTTCAATATACATTTTTATATTTTTTTGTAATTTGTTGTTAAATTTATCCCAGTGCTTTCGACTGGCGTCCATATTAGCAGGAATCGGAACTGGCTTCTTGTTAAGTTCTGTACAACGGAATTCATAGTTTCTCAATTCGACATTCAGCAATTATTTAACCTTCATCAATTTCTGTTTATTATGGAATCCAGTAAACTATACAGATTGATATCATAAATTTCCAGTATATTCAAACGTATATAAGTCTCGATTGCAATAGTTCATCAAAGTAATGCATGCAATTATGTTGAAACAGGGAGAATGAACACAACTAGTTTTTGTCACACGTCTTAGCGATTTTGTCATTCCCTCCTGACAAAGGACAAGAAATTACAAATACACAATTATTTTTTTGTCGATAGATACTTTTTCATAAATGAATTGTGCCGAAATGAAATGCACAGAATGGTAGTTGTAAAATAAATACGATGGTGAACATGGGCGGACCCAGAACGGACCCAGGGCTGGGTTGGGGTTGGCTCCAGCTTGGGTCAACCATGTTTCTGCCAAAATTTCAAGTTATGTTTGCATATTCATTTATTCCTTTTGTTTAAATTGCAATTTTCTAAATTTCTTTTCTTTTTTTGAAGGATAAATAGTTCAATGAACAAAAGTCATACGACATCTAAAAAGATAATTGAAATTTAACAAACACATGACAAAGATTAAATCTAAGTCTTCTTCATCGAAACTACAACCGTTGAAAAGATTTTCTCTCTGGTGCGGCCCCTTGCTAACATCGCTGGAAATTACAGCCTTTTTGAAGGGACTATCTAACGATTTGACGTAGTGATGAGCATGATGTATTCGAAAAACTAACCATAATTGCAAGCCCATATAATTCTTTTTCAAAGAACCAAAAGATCCAAACACACCAAACATCCCGCAGATCTGCGATCCCAGACATTAAAACACATTAAAACAAATTTAAACTCTCACACGGAGAGAGACAAAACCCAATAAATGGGACTAAAGTCCCAATAAATGGGTAGAAATCCTCACCCGAGGACGATTATTGAAAGAGAAGAAGAACAAACCACGAAGAAAGACAAACAAAAGCCTCCAGCCGGTGGAGGAGCCACCGCCGGAGGAAGAAAAAGATGGAGGCGCTGTTTTGTTTTAGAGAGAAAAGAGAGAGATCGGAAAAATAGAGAAAAAGTAAATCCTCACCGCATGATTGTTTATAAATATTTTATTGTACAAAATCTAAAAACAAAACTTTAATATAATATTGAGCTTTAAATTATTTTTCTAAATATATTCTCATTAACATCTTGTCTTTAATGTTAGCCAGGAGCTAATTGATATTTAAATTATTAATCTCATTTTCTCATCTTTTTTAATAAGATCAACTCAAATTTATTAATTTTTTGTTTCAATTCATGAATTATGGGAAAAAATATTTATTGTTTCTAATGATATAGAGTACTTTTAATATAAATATTCTAATGTTATATTTTCTTAATTTGTAGTTTAATGGATAATACACATCACATTATTTATTATTTATATAATTCCTTTTATTTTATATTATAATGATAAAAGGATTTGAGCAAAAGATGCAAAAATTTTGGCTGCATTTTTGTTCAAATAAATTACATATTAAGAAACAATTTATTAAATTTGTCTGTCAAAAATATTTAACACATATAATATTATAGATATTACACTTCTCAGTTATCAGAGCATCTTAACTTACTCCTAAATATATTATAAACAATTAAGCTCTTAGCAAGATATTATATTGATTTGTGTATCAACTCCAACAATCCTCTCTATTATAGTTCTTTATTTTATATTTTATTAATATTTCAATTTCACTAGGACAAACATTCAATAGATGACAGAGAACTTTTTTACTAATAAAAAATTAAGTTAAGAGCTAGTAGTTGTTTTGAGAGAGAGAAGAAACTCTTAATTTTTTAAAAAACATCTAAGAGTCTAGCTTGTAAATTCATTTTCAATCATCCTCTTTATATTTTCATTTAAAAGCTTAAATAAAGAGTCTTAGCAATGCTCTCATGTGTATAAAAATATAGAGTATGTAAAAACTTGGACACTGAGTTAAAAAAAATTGGGTTTTTTTATAATATGTCCCATTCTGAAACATGTTTTATAAATATGTCCTATATTTATTTGAAATTTCAAATATATCCTAAAATCAATTTTTCACTCAATTTTTAATGTAAAAAGACCAATGTACCCTTTTTAATCAAAATTATTTTAAGATAAAATGTCTTATAAACACATGATTTGATTAATTTAAAGAGAAAAAGGTGCCTCCTGGTAACCTTAGATAGAACCCGCTTAAAACAAATTTACACTATAAAACATGTGACCCCGCAGTGGCATCAAGCCCTAAAATTTAAATTATAAATTTTAATTTGATCCTGAGAATACCCTCATGAGCATCAATCCCTAAAAATTTAATTATAAATTTTAATATTTATTTTCGTAAATGTGCCCCTGACGGGGCCTATTTTAAGCAAAGTAACAAAAAACAATTTTTAGTGATCAAAATTAAAAAATTGCCCCTGTTCTAAGAATAAAAAAACTTTTTTAGTGGTTAAAATTAAAAAATTGTAGTTTATTTATAATAATATTTAATTAATATAACAAGGATATATTGATCTCTATTTAACTTAAAAACTGATAATAGAATATATAATTAATATATTAACATGATAGGATATTTATAAACTGACCCATTAATTTGAGACATATTATACAAATTCCCAAAAAAATTTAGCCCCGGTCCGCCCATGCAGGGTAATGGTTAAAAATAACCATTTTGTAAAATTTCATCACGAAAATAACAATTCTGAAAGGAGATGGTTGAAAATACCGGATTGAATACGCATTTACAAAATGGGTATTCAAAATACAAATGATACGCATTTTCCAGTTGGGTATCCCATATGTGATACCCAACTGGCAAATGAGTATCTACATTTTTTTTTAAATTTTTTTTTAAGATTCACATTTCTGAGTTTGGTATCTTATATTAAAGGGATACCCAACTTGGAAATGCGTATCCAATCCGGTATTTTCAGCCAATGCAACTAGAAATTGATATTTTTGTTAACTCCACTTAAAAAATTGTTATTTTTAACATTTTTCTGCCCATGCATTGGTGAAAAAAATTAATTTTAGACTCAAACTACACTTCTTCAATATCCGGGGTAAGTGCCAAAATGGCACAATTTCTGATCAAAATGCCCAAAATAGCACTCCCCGAAAACACTGCCCTCCAATAGCACTTTTCTAACTACAGTGCGCGTCTTGTCAAAACGCATCTGAAACATGCATTTTAGGTCGAAAACGCATGTATAACATGCGTTTCAGGGTCAAAACGCATGTACAACATGTGTTTTCTCTGTAAAACGCATGTTCTAGATGCGTTTTCAAGCAAAACGCACACTGTAGATACGTTTTCAGCAGAAGCAGTTTTTTTCCAAGAAAAAAAACTATTTTTTTTTTTGCAAAAAAAAACTATTTTTTTATTTTCAGTAAATATGTATTTTCAAATACTATTAAAAAACATAAAATCAAATAGCCATTTCAAATTAAAAAAAATTTATTCGTTACTCTGAATATTTCTAAAGCCCAAAATGGAAACGTTGAACCCAAAAATTAATTGTTGAACCCCTAAATTTAGTAAAAATTTTATTTTTTAAATTTAAAAATTTTAATTAAAAAATTGAATCCGACGGCCTGATTTTTAAACGCTAACGCGTTTAAAAATCAGGATAAGTTAGGGTTTAGGGTCTAGGGTTTAGGGTTGTAAACAACCCTAAACCCCAAACCCTAAACCCTAAGTTCATATACGGTTTATTCGTCATTCTGAATATTTCTAAAATCCAAAATAGAATTATTGAACCCCAAAAGTTAATTATTGAACCCCTAAAGGAATATATATATAGAATTTTAAAATTTTGGTTAAAAAATAAAAAATAAATTTTAATAATTTAAAAACAATATTTTATTAGTTAAAAAATTAAAACGTTATTTGAAAAAAAAAAGAATAAAAAAGGAAACTTGTGTATATTTGAGTTAAGAAAGTGCTAGTGGAGGGCAAGCTTTTCAGAAAGTGCCATTTTGGACATTCAACCCCAATTTTGTGCCATTTTGGGCATTTTCTCCAATATCCGTTGAACAGCATTATATTCTTCAAAATAAAAAAATGCAATTGAGTATCGGTGTTAGTGGCCGGTATTCTGCTTTCACGTTCTGATTAGTCAACTGAGTTCAGTTCTGTTTCTCTAGAGTCATTTAAAGCTATGGCAACCAAGGACGTAGTTAATTGAATATGTTTGGTGGTTGTTCAGTATGGTTCCAAATTTCATTGGTGTCTCAGTTTGGTGTGGCCATTAACAAGAATCAGAAACTCCATTCTTCAAACGACAAGTTAGTAAAATTTGTTGGATATTTTAGTGTAATTGGATTGGCTAGTTGATCAATGTAATCGTAATGCTACATCGAACAAGTCAGGAGAATGTGGAGTGCATGCTCTGTTCGAGTTCGTTATGATTTCAGAATTATTGCTTATGGGACATGTCTATTGGCTTCAGATGAGGTGTGTCTATTGGCATTGGACATGACTGTTGGAAATGAGATGTGTCTATTGGAAAAGACACATCTTGAGGTGTGTCTATTGGCAAAAGACACATCTGTTGACATCTATAAATAGGTGTGACATTGATCATTTTACATATAGGTTCATTCTGAAATACACAGCAAAATACATTCTATCTTCTTGCAGATTTTCTGATTTTATCCGATTGAATTATTTGGGTGAACCACAAATAACTTCAATCTGAAAGTGTTCACACGACTTCAGAAAAATCCAAGTTATCACCCAACTCCCCAACAAAGATTGAAGTTATCTATTTTCTGAAGATGGCAAACTCAGAATCTGCAAGAGACATGACAAGCAAGTTTGCAAAGTTGGACAAGTTTGAGGGTCAAGATTTTAGAAGATGGCAAAAGAAGATGCATTTTCTATTGACAACGCTGAAGGTTGTATATGTTCTGAGTACCCCCATTCCAGAAGTGGTTGAGGATGAAACCGCTGAACAAACAAGGAGGCGTTGCAAATGGGAAAACGCTGATTACATCTGCCGCGGTCACATCTTAAACGGTATGTCTGATTCCCTTTTCGATGTATATCAAAATGTTGAGTCAGCAAAAGAATTGTGGGATTCTCTTGAATCCAAATACATGGCAGAAGATGCTTCTAGTAAGAAGTTTTTGGTCAGTAATTTTATGAATTACAAAATGGTCGATTCTAGACCTGTGATGGAACAATACAATGAATTGTTGAGAATTCTGGGACAGTTTGCCCAACACAATCTGAAGATGGATGAATCTATCTCAGTTTCTGGTGTTATAGACAAACTACCACCATCATGGAAGGATTTTAAACACTCCTTGAAACATAACAAAGAGGATATGACTCTGGTTCAACTTGGAAGTCACTTCAGAATTGAAGAGGCTTTGAGGACTCAAGAAATTGAGAATAATCCTAAGGGCAAGAACCAAGTCAGTAACTCTTCTGTGAATATGGTTGAAGATGGTGGATCTTCAAAGAATTCTAAGTATGGCAAGGGTGATAAACGAAAGTTTAAAGGAAACAACAACAATTCTTCCAACAAAAAGCCTAAGATGGCATGTTGGAAGTGTGGCAAACCTGGACATTTCAAGAAGGATTGTCGGGTTGGTAAAGGCAAGCAAGAAAAGCAAAATGCTGGTCCAAGTGGATCCAAGGATCCAGAATTGCAACAAGGTCAGATTTTAATGCAAAATTGTAATTCTAGTCAGAATTATGTGTCACTAATATCTGAGGCATTTTATGTGCAGGATGACAATGTTGCTTGGTGGATTGATTCAGGAGCAACGAGTCATGTATGCAAAGATCTTCGTTGGTTCATAGACTTTCAACCAATCGAAGATGGATCTATCTTAAAGATGGGAAATGTTGCAACTGAACCGATCAAAGGACTAGGAAATGTCAAGATAGTTTTTACTTCTGGCAAATGTATATTATTAAATAAAGTGTTGTATGTTCCTGGGATTCGTAAGAATCTCTTGTCTGGTGTTGTATTGAACAATTGTGGATATAAACAAGTTTATGAAAGTGACAAATATATATTGTCAAAACATGGCTCTTTTGTTGGCTTTGGCTATTTGTGTAATGGCATGTTTATGTTGAATGTTAATACTCCATTTATTGATGAATCTGCTTGCATGGCTTCTACTAGTACTAGCAATAATTTGAACAAACCAGAATTATGGCATGCTAGACTAGGACATGTACATTACAAAAGAATAAAGGATATGTCTAAAATGAGTCTCATACCTGCTATTGATTTAGACAATGAAAAATGCAAAACATGCATGTTGACAAAGATAACAAGAAAGCCCTTTAAGGAGGTTAATAGGGTGTCTGGTTTTTTAGAATTAATACATAGTGATTTGTGTGATTTCCATTCTACACCATCATTAGGAAATAAAAAGTATGTAGTTACTTTTATTGATGATGCTACTAGATATTGCTATGTATATTTATTGCATGCTAAGGATGAAGCTCTTGACTTCTTTAAAATTTTTAAAGAAGAAGTAGAGCTACATCAGAGTACCATGATTAAAAATCTACGTACTGATAGAGGAGGTGAGTATTATGATCCGGTTTATTTTCAATCTACTGGTATAATACATCAAACCACGGCTCCTTATACACCACAGCAAAATGGTGTGGCAGAGCGAAAGAATAGGACTTTGAAAGAAATGGTTAATTCCTTGTTATCCTACTCGGGTTTGAGTGAGGGATTTTGGGGTGAGGCTATGTTGACAGCCTGTTACTTATTGAATCGAATTCCTAGTAAGAGGAATAAGATTACCCCTTATGAACTTTGGTATAAAGAGTCACCAAAATTGAGTTTTCTGAGAGTTTGGGGATGTAGAGCAGTTGTAAGACTCACTGAACCCAAAAGAAGAAACTTGGGTGAACGAGGTATAGATTGCATATTTGTTGGTTATGCAGAGCATTCTATAGCATATAGATTCTATGTGTTAGAATCTAATGACTATGTATCTGTGAACTCGATTATCGAGTCAAGAGATGCTATTTTTGATGAAAATAGATTTACATCTATACCTAGACCAAGGGACATGCTTCAGATTTCTTCTAGTAGGAATTCGGTTTCTACTGAAGATGTGAATGGACCGTCTGAACCAAGGAGAAGCACTAGAGCTAGAAAGGCAAAGTCTTTTGGAGATGATTTTCATCTTTATCTAGTAGAAGGCTCTAGAGATGAAATTGAATATCAATACCAATATTGTTTTCTTATTGAGGAGGATCCAAATACTTTTAGCGAAGCTATGAAATCTAGGGATGTTGCATTCTGGAAAGAAGCTATCCAAGATGAAATGGATTCTATCATGAATAATAATACTTGGGAATTGAGTGATCTGCCCCCTGGCTGTAAAGCATTGGGAAATAAATGGATCTTCAAAAGGAAAATGAAGGTGGACGGTACCATAGATAAGTTTAAAGCCAGATTGGTGATCCAAGGTTTTAGACAAAAAGAAGGGATTGACTATTTTGATACTTATGCTCCTGTTGCTAGAACCTCCACTATTAGGTTGTTAATAGCACTTGCTGCTATACACAACCTTGTCATTCACCAAATGGATGTGAAAACTGCATTCTTGAATGGTGAATTAGATGAAGAGATTTATATGAAACAACCCGAAGGGTTTGTTATGCCTGGTTGTGAGAACAAGGTGTGTAAATTGAAGAAATCAATTTATGGTCTGAAACAAGCACCAAAGGATTGGCATGATAAATTTGATACTGTGGTCTTGTCTAACGGTTATTTTCTTAACCAAGCAGACAAGTGTGTATATAGCAAATTTGATGCTTCTGGTAAAGGAGTTATAATTTGTTTATATGTGGATGACATGTTGATTTTTGGGACTGACCAAAATCAAGTGGATAAAACCAAGAAGTTCTTGTCATCTAATTTTGATATGAAAGACATGGGGGAGGCTGAGGTGATTCTTGGTATAAGGATCAAGCGAGAGAACAATGGCATTTCAATTTCTCAATCTCATTATATTGAGAAGATTCTTAAAAGATTTAACTTTAAGGATTGTTCTCCTGTTAGCACTCCTCTTGATCCTAGTATTAAACTCCTACCTAATACAGGTGTTGCAGTATCTCAACTTGAATACTCAAGGGCTATTGGTAGTCTCATGTATGCCATGATAAGCACTAGGCCAGATATTGCCTATGCTGTTGGAAAGCTTAGTAGGTATACTAGCAAGCCAAGTACACATCATTGGCAAGCCTTAAGCCGAGTGTTCAAATACTTGAAAGGAACCATGGATTATGGTTTGACATATACTGGATTTCCTTCGGTTATTGAAGGTCATTCAGATGCAAGTTGGATTTCCAATAAGGAAGATCATTCTTCCACAAATGGATGGGTATTCCTTCTTGGGGGAGGTGCTATCTCTTGGGCATCAAAGAAACAAAGTTGCATTACTGATTCAACGATGGAATCTGAATTTGTGGCATTATCAGCGGCTGGTAAAGAAGCTGAATGGCTAAGAAATCTGATTTACGAGATTCCATTGTGGCCTAAACCGATATCTCCCATATCTATCAGATGTGATAGTGAGTCTGCCTTGTCTAATGCTTATAGACAAGTGTTCAAAGGCAAGTCTAGACACTTAGGTGTTAGACACAGCATGATTCGTGAGCTAATCACGCATGGTGTTATATCAGTGGAGTTTATAAGAACTCAACATAATTTAGCCGATCATCTAACCAAAGGGTTGAGTAGAGATCTTGTGCACAAATCGGCTGTGGGGATGGGATTAAAGTCCATCGAATAACCTCTCATGTTGAGATACCCAATTCCCATCTAATATGACATTAGGTGCTGAATTCAATGTGGAAAGCTTAACATTTAGAGATTGGAACACATTAAAGCATCATCCCAAGGTATGTGTTCAGCCCTGCAAGTTAAGGAGGTTGAAGTTTGTCTTCTTAATAGTTCTTTTGAAAAATTGCATATGCAGGTGCGAGAATAAAAGAACTACCTATATGAGCATGAAGTTTAGCCGCTTCAAGAAGCTAGGACTTGGCTTTGATATGCTTATGAAGGATTAGGACACTAGGCTAGTAAAAGATAGTGTCAAGTAAGAACATTTGAGAATGTAAATTTATGTGTATATTATCTTCATGTATTCAATATGAATAGTAAAGGTTCAATCCATAGTGATACCTTGGTATTCGAATATTTGGAATGTGTAATATACTAATGTGAAATTCAATCGTCACGATATTTCATTTATGCATAAGTTTGTCGTTTGTTGTGATTTTGTTTAGTTAATCATGGATTACGCTAAAATGGGGGAGGATTGTTGGATATTTTAGTGTAATTGGATTGGCTAGTTGATCAATGTAATCGTAATGCTACATCGAACAAGTCAGGAGAATGTGGAGTGCATGCTCTGTTCGAGTTCGTTATGATTTCAGAATTATTGCTTATGGGACATGTCTATTGGCTTCAGATGAGGTGTGTCTATTGGAAAAGACACACCTTGAGGTGTGTCTATTGGCATTGGACATGACTGTTGGAAATGAGATGTGTCTATTGGAAAAGACACATCTTGAGGTGTGTCTATTGGCAAAAGACACATCTGTTGACATCTATAAATAGGTGTGACATTGATCATTTTACATATAGGTTCATTCTGAAATACACAGCAAAATACATTCTATCTTCTTGCAGATTTTCTGATTTTATCCGATTGAATTATTTGGGTGAACCACAAATAACTTCAATCTGAAAGTGTTCACACGACTTCAGAAAAATCCAAGTTATCACCCAACTCCCCAACAAAATTGATCATTAGTACCTTCGGGATCGATCGAGTTTAAAACAGGAGTAACATCTCCTCCGTGTTAAAATTTTATTTTTGCTTGAGTTTTTTTTTTGTAGTCAGAATAAACGAAACTCTGATTTAAAATTAATAATTATATTTTTACAATTTTAAAATTAAAAGTTATGAAAATTAAATTAAATAAAATTTATAATAAGATACTTATTTTAGTTACTTTTTATTTATAAGTTTTCAAAAAAAAAAATTTAATTTAACTAAATATGACTAATATTTAAGGAGGGCAGAGTACTAGATAAAAATTATAAAGAATAGTTAAAAAATTTACATCTCTAACGGAGCATTCATGTTAACTAAATTGCTAAAGTTTAGCCAAATCCCATTATATTAACTATATTTATCAAATTAAAACCTTTAGATACTTGTAGAAAAATTGCACATTATCTTCTATCATATTAAAATAATAAATTTAATTTAATAAATTAAAATAATAATAGGATGTTATTTTATATATATAATTAACTATTATAGCCAATTCCTTTAGAGTACAATATTTTACAAATTAAGCAAATTTCACATAATTATTATTTTATATTATTTTAACAAAGAGATAAATATCAAAATGGTTCAGTCACATAAATTTGGCCCTCAACTACCTCCATTTACAATGAATCTTCAACTGCATCTACTTAAATTTTTTACAAAAGACATGGTGTTTCGTATACCATTTCTGATACATATTACGTTACTCCATGTTTCGTTTCTTCCAAACATGGCATACAATATTGTACCGTGATAAAGGCAGTCACGTTGAATCATCTTTTGTATTACCTGTAATACGTTACACATAACACCATAATAAACTGTTGCACATTAAATGTCGTGACAAGCTATTGTTGTACACGAAATACAATGTTTGGGGGCATTTAGGTACCTCCATCTTCAAAATGGGGCATCTAGGCTCATCACTTTTTAACAAACACCATTTGAGATGGTGGCCCATTTTGGAAATTAGCTGTTAGTGGTTAACGAATCGAGTTAGCTATTTTGACTTAGCTTTTGACTTGCAGATTAAATTAGCTATTTTACATGGAATTTTTGATAATTAGCTATTTGAGATAACTTTTTTTATATTAACATGATACATCACAATTTTTTAATTGAAAAAACTCCTTCAAATAGTTTTTTCAAAATTAACTTTTCAAATCTAAAAAAACTATTTCAATCCAATAACTACTAAACACTAATATTAGAATTATCATTTGGTCAAAATTCTAATTTAACTCAAATTTCTAATCTATTCTTAAACCTCGAAATTTCAAATACTCCTTGTATCTTTTTTATCACCTAAACACTAACCTTTACAAAAATCAAGTTATATTACGAAAATTTGAATTTTTATCTATCGAATAGGATGATGTAAGCTATAATGGATCAGAGATCTAATCTAATTCAATTCGAAATACATTTAACGATATAAATTTATTTAAAATAAATTTAATTTGAAATTTTATTCAATTAGAAAAATTCGATAATAAATGAATCGCATAGTGATTTAGGATGATCTGATCCATTTATGATCCAATTATATATTATATATTTATATTATATCATTTTCTTTATATTACATATTATATATTCTCTCTTATATATTAAAGAATAGAAAACCTGAGATATATCTCAAATAACTTACATGAGATATAAATTTTTATAATTGATTTTTGAAGGTTAACAAGGATAGAGGTTAAACCGTCACGCTTAATAATATATCTCGAGTGCATGAGACTGCGAATAAAATGAATCATGGGAGGATGAAGATATAGATTTAGAGGGTGTAATTAGTTAGGCAAAGGAGAGAGGGATGAAAAACTAGTAACTTCATCTCTATGAACAATGTAGTTTAATAGAGAGATTCAGAGTTTAACAGAGAGAGAAAGGGAGAGAGAGAGAGAGAGAGAGAGAGAGAGGGAGAGAAATGTGAAATGTGTGTTTTGTATTATGTTGATTAGTTACAAAAATGTACAGAGAGTTTAACTTAAGTAGTGAAGCCAAGAAATATAGTTGGCGGGAAAGTTTGTTACAGAATATTTACAAGAATAGAAAAGACTAATATGAATATCCAGCCTGTCATGATGACGTGGCAATCCAGCTATCACGTTATATCTCCAACACCCCCCTCAAGTTGGAGGGTGAAGCAGTCATCCCCAACTTGCAAATAATGTCTCTGTGATGAAGGCCTGTGAGAGGTTTAGTACAGACATCAGCTAGTTGGTTAGTTGTAGGAACATAAGAAAGGGTAATAAGTCCAGAAAGTAGCTTTTCACGAACAAAATGACAATCTATATCAATGTGTTTTGTCCGTTCGTGAAAAATAGGGTTCTTAGCAATGTAGATGGCTGCTTGATTATCACATTTAATTGGAACATGCAAGATATCTGGTACATCGAACTCTTGTAAAAGTCTGGATAGCCAAGCCAATTCAGCTGTGATTCGTCTAAGGGACCTATATTCAGCCTCAGCTGAAGATAAAGAAACAGTGTGTTGTTTCTTTGATTTCCAGGAAATCAGATCACCACCAAGGAGTATGACATATCCACTAACTGACTTTCGAGTATGTGAACAAGATGCCCAATCTACATCACAATAGGCTGCAAGACTGAAGTCTGTAGTAGAATTAAACAAGAGACCTTGAGAAGGATTGGATTTTAAGTATCTGAGAACATGTAAAGCTGCTGTCCAGTGAGGAATTCTAGGGGAGGCCATGAATTGGCTTAAATGTTGAACAGCAAATGACAGATCAGGTCGTGTGTGGGTAAGAAAATTTAATTTGCAAACAAGTTTTCTGTAGTTACAAGGTTCTGAATAAAGGTCACCCTCATCTGGAAGAAGTTTGGTAGACAAATCAAGAGGACTAACAACAGGAGATAGATCAGGACAATCAAATTCAGCTAACAGATCATTAGTAAACTTGTGTTGAGAAATGACCATTCATCTAGGAACAGAATTAAATTCAAGACCCAAGAAGTAATGTAATGTACCAAGATCCTTAATCTTGAAAGTAGAATCTAAGAACTTTTTGATGTTATTGATCTCAGCTTCATCATTTCCAACAACCAAGATGTCATCAACATAAATGGCCAAATAAACAACAGAAGTACCAGTTTTCTTATAAAGAAGGGAACAATCATTTTTAGAAGCTTGATATCCCATAGAGAAAAGAGCAGTAGTGAGTTTTTTGAACCAATTTCGTGAAGCCTGCTTCAGGCCATAATGAGACTTTATAAGCTTACAGACTAAGGTGGGATCAGAAACTTAAAGTCCAGGAGGTAATTGCATATAGACTTCTTCATGAAGATCACCATGGAGAAACGCATTATTAACATCCAACTGATACATTTTCCAACCCTTTTTGACAGCAACTGCTACTAAACTTTGAATAGTGGTCATTTTCACTACTGGAAAAAAAGTTTTTGTATAATCGATACCTTCTTTTTGTGTGAACCCCTTTACTACAAGTCGTGCCTTATACCTCTCAATGCTACCATCAGCATGGTGTTTAACTCTAAATACCCATTTGCAACTAATAGCTTTCTTACCAGGTGGAAGGTGAACCAAAACCCATGTGTTATTAGCTTCGAGAGCTGCAAATTCATTAGCAATAGCTTGTTGCCACTCTGGATACTTAGATGTTATTTCATAGCTGGATGGTTCAGCTGGTGGTAAAGACAAAAAAGAACTAGCAGTACAACAAACTGATTGAATAGGAGAATTAGTAGTAGAAGTACACAGAGAAGTGATTGACTGAGAGCAAATGACAGAATTGCACTGAGTTTGATAAGGGTGAACATAATCATGTAAATATTGTGGTAATTTTGAATTTCTGGTGGAATGTCTAGTAGGTATGATTTGTGATGGTGGTGGAGAAGAATTATTTTGAGAAGTACCATGAGTTGTGCAAGTGTCAGAATCTGTGAATTCATGACTTGCAGTGTCATGATCATTAGTAAAAATATCTTGAGTTGCAGTGTTATGATTAGAATCTGGAGTAAGAATGATAGAAGGAATTGGTATTTGAGAATCTGGAACTGGTATTTGAGAATCTGGAACTGGCATTGTTAAAAATTGAGAAGTGGATGACTTAACAAAAGGGAAAATTGTTTCATGGAAAACAATATCTCTAGAAATAGAGATTTAAAGAGTGGTGATATTAAGAACTTTATAGGCCTTTTTACCATAAGGGTATCCTAAGAAAACACAAACATCAGCTCTAGAAGAGAATTTATCTCTAAAAGGCTTAGGAGTACTAACATAGCAAAGATAACCAAAAGGTTTCAAATGATCATAAGAAGGTTTAGAACCAAACAAAAGTTCATAAGGAGATTTGTTATGAAGTAGTTTGGATGGAAATCTGTTGATGAGATTGGTTGCAGTTAGAACACAATCACCCCAGTACTTAATAGGAAGATTAGAGTGAAATAATAATGCCCTGGAAGTTTCTAGAATATGTTTATGTTTTCGTTCAACTACCCCATTCTGTTGGGGTGTGTATGCACAAGAAGTTTGATGTATGATACCAAGTGATTGCAGATAAGAGGTGGCAGAAAGTGAAGAGCCAAGCTCAAGAGCATTGTCAGATCTTATGCATTCTATTTGACACTTAAATTGAGTCTGAACCAGAGAAATAAAATTTTTAATAAAAGTAAAAGCATTACTTTTATGACTCAAAAGATGAGTCCAGATGGCTCTAGTAAAGTCATCTACTATGGTGATGAAATATTTGTATTTGTTATAAGTAAGGATTTTATATGGTTCCCAAAGATCAATGTATATAAGTTGAAATCTAGCTGTAATGTGTATAGTACTATGAGGAAAAGGAAGCCTGTGTTGTTTAGCTTTAGCACATACATCACATGAAACAAGAGAATCAACACTATTATCAGAAAATTTACAAAGTGACAATGTTTTGAGTTTTGACATGGGCAAATGCCCTAGTCTAGAGTGCCAAATAGCAGCATTTTTGTTACAAAGAACAGAGTTTGAACTAGAAACAATAGTAGAATCGGACTGAACAGATGAGAAGTCTATAGAGGTGATGTAGAGCCCTTTGCAGATCTTACCAAGAGCCAGAGGCTTCTTCAGAGAAGAGCCCTGTAAATAGCAAGAATCAGCAGTAAAATAGGCATTACAGTGAAGTTGATGTGTGAGTTTAGGAATAGAAATGAGATTATATTTGAATAAAGGTACATATAGAACATTATGTAAAATAATGTCTTTGGATAGTGAAACTGTACCAATATGAGTTATGTTAATGACTTGACCATTTGGTAAAGAAATACTGAGATTTTGTGGTAATGTGCAAAGAGTTGAAAATAAAGATTTATTTGATCACATATGATCACTAGCTCCACTATCAATAATCCAATTTGTTTTATTTGAAGTAGTGAAGCAAGCAATATGTGTGGAAGCAGTAAAGGTACCTGCAAAGTTTGCAGAGGAGGAAGCAGAATCAGAAGCATGCTGAGTAGTCTTAAGCATCTGAAGAAACTGAGTACAGAATTCAAGAGTGATAGTTGGTAAACCAGAAGATCCATCAGTAGAGACACTAGAGAGAGTATCAGAAGAAGGTCCTTCAACAGAGGCTGCAACTCTCTTAGTCTTTGTGAACTTAAAGTCTGAAGGGAATCCATGAAGTTTGTAGCATTTGTCAATTAGATGTCCTGGCTTTTTGCAATAATTGTAGTGTAGAGAACTTTTCTTGACATCTCCAGTATTGTTCTTGAATTTGTTGAACTGAGACACTGGTTTAGATGAGTGAACATTCAAAGAAGCTGAATCTGCAATGAAATGACTAGTAGAATTGATTTCTCTTTGAGCCTCTTCCTGAAGTAACAAGCTGTAAACATGACCTAGAGATGGAAGTGGAGAGCGCATAAGTATTGATCCTCTCATCACACTATATGACTCATTTAGTCCCATGAGAAACTGAATAACCCTTTGGTCCTGTTGAGATTGAACAAGTTTTGAGACTGCTCCACATGTACATCCACAAGAACAAACTTGTACTAAGCAAAGAGAATCAATGTCATCCCATAGCATTTTGATTTTGGTGAAATAGGTTGAAATATTCTGATTTCCTTGAGACACTTCAGTTAACTCTTTGTGCAAACCGAATAGCTGTGCTCCATTAGAGACACCATAACGTTCCTCAAGTTCTAACCACATCTGATAGGCTGAAGAACAGTAGATTACACTTCTCCCAATAGGTTTGGACAAAGCACCAAGAATCCATGATATAACCATATCATTACATCTACACCAGCTCTTGTAAGTAAGATCATTTGAAGCAGGTTTAGGCAATGATCCATCCACAAAACAGAGTTTATTTCGAGCAGAAAGAGCAATTAACATAGATCTTTTCCAGTTTCCAAAACTAGTTCCATCAAACACTTCACTAACGAGTTTCATACCAGGACTATCAGAATTTTGCAAGTGGAGAGGATTATCAGAATCAAAGTGATTGATAGAAGTTGTAATCGGAGTTTGATTGATTTGATTAACAGGAGGGTGATTTGTTTCTAAATTGCTAGGGTTTGTAGCCATGATTTTGAGTAGAAACAGAAATTTCACAACAATTTGTCCACTTAGAAATGAAATTAGGATCTAAAAATGAACTAATCGAACAAGAAAGTGGAACTAACAAGATTATCAACAGAGAAATGAGATTTATCAATCAAACAAAATCAAGAAACACAGATTAATCTACCGAATTGATTTAATAAGAGTAGAAAAATTGATAAAAGAGACAAGATAAAGTAGATATGAAGATCAAAGAAGACACGAAGAAATCAAACCGAGATGTAAATTGCGGAAGTAATGAATCAAGAACATTTACGCCATTGACGATCGATACGAAGCTTCAAGAAGATTCAAAGGTCTGAGATTCGTCGCCATAGTCACGTTCCTGCTCTGATACCATGAAAAACTAGTAACTTCATCTCTATGAACAATGTAGTTTAACAGAGAGATTCAGAGTTTTACAGAGAGAGAAAGGGAGAGAGAGAGAGAGAAATTTGAAATGTGTGTTTTGTATTATGTTGATTAGTTACAAAAATGTACAGAGAGTTTAACTTAAGTAGTGAAGCCAAGAAATATAGTTGGCGGGAAAGTTTGTTACAGAATATTTACAAGAATAGAAAAGACTAATATGAATATCCAGCCTGTCATGATGACGTGGCAATCCAGCTGTCACGTTATATCTCCAACAAGGGAGGGAGGTTGATGAGATGTGAAGAAAGGGGAAGGGGGATCGAGAGTGATAGAATCATATGCATGTCTTCCTCCCCATGTGAAGTGCTAGTAAGCCCCCACCTTGGCTTTGCTTTGTCCCCAAATCAGTCTTACATGGATGGCATATGTCCCTCCCTACCGTCTCTCTCCTGTCTCTCTTGACCTATAAGTTTTCGTTCTTTGTGCTCTCCAATCCATCACTTGTCATCCATGTCTTTTTAATCTTATGTACTTACGAAGGACTAATAATGATTAGGCACAAAACCTCCCCATCTAACATGCAAAATGCTTACTAAGTTAACATTACCTAATCCCCCTTTCTCTCTGCATGTGTCTGTTTTTAAATTAGTCAGTTAATCATGCCTGTCTGTCCTCCGTATTAGAGTATGATTGTGTGATTCCTTTGCATCGCAAGTTATTTCTTGACAGACGATTGTTATCGATTATTTTTCCGTTATTTTTCTTTACGAATAAGTGTATATTCGAAAAGGATTATGTTGTGAGGTGAAATTGGTACAACACTTCAATGAGGGAATTACAAGAATAATCCAAGAACAATCCAAGAATCTTTATTAAATAAACCAATTTACAAGCCAACAACCCTAAGTTCATAAACCCTAACCCGAGAGGATGAATGATGGATATTTGGACTGAGTTTACAAGCACTCCGAGCTACGGTGATTGAATAAAACCTATTCAATCGAGAGAGAGCATCCCAGAGCGTGTGTTAGAGGTGTATCGGTGTGTCTAACCCTGCAAATTGCCTACATACTCTTATATTTTAAGAGATCAAGTCCCATGTAGTTCTTGATTACTATCCACCATCTGATAAGCCTATCCTTCCGTAACAGACCTCCTTTGATCGTGTATCCATCCTTCCATATTTATGCAGTTGTTATTCCATGATTAATCCACATGTTTTGTGATATATCCACCAATATACACGCATATATACATATTCCATATATATATGATGTTAGTCCATGATATACACTGCTATTAGGTCGTTCCTATTGTTTAGGAGCTATCCAAAAGGTTGTTGGAACGTGCCATATCCAATCTCCTACAATCTAGGAGATTCTGGGACTGCTGGTGCATTTTCTGGGACTTGCCAGGGTTCATGCGCGTACCCCTGCTTGAAAGCCTTATGCCCAGTTGAACCCCTGCCAAGCCTTAACACAACATTATCCCTATTCGGGGTTCACATGCCTGAACCCCCATATGAGCAAACCCTGAACTAGATGCCAGAATCCTGTCCTCCAGTTTATTTGTAAGGCATACCAAATTACCATACTTACTCCTTAGCCCAATCTATCCGTCCATATCCACCTGATTCGAGTCCATAACCTTAGTGGGCCTTAAATCAAGCCCAAGGCGGATTTTGGGCACAACAACTACCCCCCGGTTCTTTGTAGCCATTTGAATGCAAAAGGAACCTAATATTACTCATACCTCAATCACACTTTCATCCCATGTGAATCCCTAAGCCTACGTGAGCATACTCATTGTAGGAAACAAGGGACTCGACCATGAAACTCCTCTGCTAATGACTGTACCTTCATAACCTTCGAGTTTGAACCCCAGGGTTCCACCATCTCCACATTGGGGTACCATTATTGAACCCCTCAAGCTACGTACCTTTGCATAAACATCCAATTTCCCAGATAATTATTAGAGAAATATTTTAGATAAAATTCTTTCCAAGTGATAAGCCCCAAACATGCAGCATCCTACTTGAACTCAATTTATTTAAAGTTTGAATCCCACCAAAACTCTCCATTTCCACCGTGAAACCCCATGTATCGGGCTTGCCACTCGTCCCTATTCAATTCCTTGTATTCCTTAGAGAAATACATAGGTTCTACATCATGCTTACAAGATTTCATGAGCTAACTCGGCGTAAGAAACAAGAAATACAATGGTTCCACACATGTACCTCAATCTGAATCCTTAAATTAACTCCTTTAATATACCTTAGTCCATGCATGGCGTACTAGTTCCAATCATGAGCTTTTTATCCTGATCACATGAACCCACCACCTTCCAGCCTCCTTCCTTGAGAACCATAGCCTGACTTCTTGATATATTTCTTTTCCTTGTGAGGTTGGTCTTCATGTGTGAATCCTTGTGGGTGAAGCTATGAAGTTTCCGCTATCGCAAATAAGCTTCAATCTTCCAGAACCCTGGTCTACCAAGACAACTAAAAAAGGTGATTAGTAGCATGAGCTAAGTAGCTCACATATATAATGCACATAACGCACATATATATAGTGCATAGATTCAAATATGATTATGCGAGTGCATATGACTTTGTATATGTAAACCCATTATTGCCTTCACACTCAAGTAGAACCCTGGCGAATGCACTCTTCAAGACATATGCCACAATATTTAGAGATTTTCATGAAACCATCACAATGGACCTCCCAAGATATTGCTAAGTATTTTGAGGACTTCTCCAATGATGCCCAGTGTTGTGGGACTTCTCCAAACTGTTCCCATAGACCATGGGACTTTGCCAAACCATGCCCATAAACTATGGGGCTTTTCCCAAGTGAACCTATAATCCATATGATGCAGATGAGCCTACCCCAGGAGGGACCAAGGTAAGGTTATAGAAACCTCCTCAATTGTAACTTTGTCTTTCCAAGTGGTTACATCATGAGGCATATAGTATGCCTAAGTACCTATCAGCTAGCAAGTTTGAGAATAATTTTGAAACTCATGCATAATGTAAATAAACATATGTCATAATGACCCTTTGTGTATAAATCCATGCAAGTGTGAAATCATGTGATACGCACATCCAGATGAACATGAATTAATGTGTGATAGAAGATAATGATCCATTTGAAAAGATGAACTTCGCAATGAAGTTTTTGGCTAGATGCTATATAAATTTCCTTGTATGCATAGATAACATGTGTGATAGAGAATATATAAAATAATTAAAGTAGAACTTATCTTTTCTTTTAGCACGTCAATCCAAGTCAGGGTTCAATCATTGAACCAATAAGGTTGGGGATGCCACCCTTTGAGCTTAAGATGAGGACCTCATTCCATTATGTAAGCCCTTCCATGGTGAGATGTTGAATTACCCCTCGAGGATTAGATTTCCTTCCTGCATGATATGTAAGCCTTCCTCCTCTTGAATCCTTGAACCTTTGATTGTGCATATTCCATATGTAAAGTAGACTGCTTAGGGGTACGTTCAAGCCCTAGGGGTTCACCCAGTTGTACCCTTGAATGTTTTATAAGTATCGAGGCTTCACGCAGTAGCATTAACATGTATATATTTCCTCACCACTACTTGTCAAGGGTTCACGTGGGCTCACCACACTACCTATGAAGGGTTTACGTGGGCGTAAGATTGAAAGGAGCTTTGTTCACCTAGGATACCTAGGGTCAATGCAAATCCAGAAAGAAGGTTCCATTATCTATTGAGGGTTCACGTGGACCTAGACACACTACCTGTTGAGGGCTTACGTGGGCTTTAAGTTGATGGGAGTTTCGCTAGCCTAGTGTCCCTAGGATTGATGCAAACCCATGACATGCATAATCCATACATGTTAAACCTGCTCATGCATAATCCATACATGAGGAATCCAATCCAAATCCAAATCCAAATCCAATCCAAACCAAATCCAAATCCAAATCCAATCCAAATCCAAATCCAAATCCAATCTAAATCCAATCCAATCCAAATACAATCCAATCCAGATCCAATACAGATCTAATCCAGATCCAATCCATACTCCTAGAGGAAGCCCGTACCTAAGAGGTTCATACCTAAAAGGTTCCTACCTAACAGGTCCATACACGTACTACCCCTAGAGTTCTTTGGCATAACCTATCTTATAGTAAAGGACTAGGTTCACGTAAACAATAAAACATGAACACACAAAGAAGGCATGCGAACATAAGACATGAAGCACATAAGTACACATAGTCATTCACAGCAGTTAAGCAAACAAAGGCAAAGATGAAGTGATCATAGTTTTAATCAAGTCATAAAAATTATTTCACAGATAAGCACTCATGTCTTACCCCCGGGCTTCCACTAATATAAGATAGAACCTCTTACCGACTGAACCCCTAATCCTAGACCGGTCTACGGGATCAGACCAAGAGTGCATGAAGAATTCCCATTAACGAGGTTCCATCCTGGGAGTTTCCCTCGACCAGGTTCCATCCTCGGAGATTCCCTCAACGAGGTTCCATGTGATTTCCTCATAATGCTAATTTCCTTAGCATTCCAATATCCTTGAGTTGGACTTCACTCACCCAATTTCCCTGGGATCGTGGCAAAGCTGTTTGCCAATCCCATGTGATTTCCTCACACCGCTAAAATCCTTAGCGTTCCAATTTCCAATAATGGACTTCACTCATCCAATTTCCCTGGGGTTGTGGCGAAGCCGTTTGCCAATTTGTACGTAGCTTCCACAGCTGTACATAAATCCCATAACGGGGTTGGTTGTCCACCAACGTGATTACATGGAAGTTTATCGGCGTTACGCCTTTTCAGGGTTCAAACGAGTGAACCTCCAATATAAGGGAACCTTATGGCCCTAGTTTCCCTAGGACCAACCTGCCTTGTGGTTCCAATCCATTCACATGTAATCCACATGTGATACATGTACAATCCATACATGTCCCTGCCTTGATTCATGTATAATCATACATGTTCCCCTTGATTTATGTATAATCCATACATGTTCCTGCCTTGATTCATGCATAATCCATACATGTTCTATATAGTCCGTGTAATCAGTTAGCACATAATCCATGTGCTTCCAATCCTGCCTTGCGCACGTAATCCACATGCGATTCATGTATAATTCATACATGTTCTAGCCTTGCACACGTAATCCACATGCGATCATGTCCATTTGCATGTAAACCACATGCGTTCCATTCCTTTAGCATATAATCCATATGCTATAAATCCAGCTCATGCATAATCCATATATGAGAAATCCTTTCCAACTCAATTTATGAAATCCAATCCGCATATGCTCCTTGATCTAGCTTCCAGGGGTACCTCGAATTAGATTCCATTAGGGGTTCGCATACCAGAGCCTCAAGAATCTCATGGTCCTGGCCCATTCATTGCGTGAAAGTTCCGTTTGCTTAAAAATTTACCACTTTCAAGATACCATCATGGGCAATATACCATCCACTACCCCCCGGTTCCTTGCAGCCATTACATGCAAGAGGAACCTTATGTAATTCACAATCAGGTTCAATCAACCTTCACCCTGAACCTCTAAGCTTACGTGAGCGTACTCATTGTAAGAAACCAGGGGTATCATAGGTAAAGTGGCTACTACTCGTAAAATTCCTTCCAAGAAAGACCATGTTATTTTTCCTCGATGATGATTCAATAATTTCCATTCTTGAACCTCCGGGATTCGGTTGTTGTACCCCAACGTCGTGGTTGCCTTAATGAAATTTTTGGCAGGTTACGTTTGATGCACGTACGCCCACATATACTTACCATCCTTACACACTTCTACATCCTGATGATTATATCCTTGCCACCCGATATGTTTTTCCAATGATCTCCTCCATGTTCCAAGTTTGAAACAATATTCCATAACATTCTCGGTCTCTAGTTATTTAACATAATTCCTTTAAGATCTTACTCCAGATGTATGTCGTGGATATAATTGTGACCACCTATACAACCGACCATGTTGATTGTTGAAGATCATGTTTTATGTCGAGTTTTATCGTTGTAACCCAGTAAGGGGTTCTGAAGCTGAAGGCCGCCAAGGGTTTGCGAACCTGAACCTCCTTTGTACATCTTCTCATTTAAAAATAGGGTGCATCTAATTTAGCCAAAAAAAAAAAAAATAGGGTGCATCTTAGAAATCCTCCATGTAGCCTGGTATCCACTACCCCCCGATTCCTCGGTGTAGTTTGTCCATGACCAATATTGAACCATATTCTGCTTCTCATCCTCTTTTAGCAAAAGTGTAAATGGACACCCGTGAAGCTGGCTATACACGTCTCGTCGTAGTTTCAACAATTTTTTTTTAGTCTGCGTGGGAAGACATGCTCCTCCTATGAATGGGAGGTATGCAACCATTTTCTTTGTCTAGAGGATAAAACCTCCTTTCTTTGGTCTCCGCTTAGGTGCTTCAACCAATACCCCCCAGGATGCCTTTTACCGAGTGTTTCGGATTTTCTCCATCCTCCATAGCCGAAGTTTTTAATATTATCATCCTGGGGGAAGCCACCCCTGATTTCTTCCCATTGCCTTCGTGTATGCAGAACCAAGTCCATTCCAACTTAGATTCCGTTGTTAGCTTTGTTGTTTCCTCTAGCTTTTAAAGCCTCTGGTTCCTCCTTTTAGGGCGTTCATGGATGAACCTCGTACCATCTTCTTCAATATCTAGTAGCATATTTTCCAAAATCTTATTGATATTATAATCCTCAGCTCTTTCCATAATTCCTTCCTTGAGGTATTCCTATGTTCCAACTTATGATGTCTGAGGGACTTGTATCAGGGGAACCCCTTTAGGGGAAACCTTCCAACTTCTTGTGCTTGAGGGGTTTATGGATGAAACCTTTAAAGCCATGTTATAAATTGATTTCACCATTTGCATCTTCTTCAGAATAGGTCATCCTACCATAGTGTTGTAGGATACGCTCAGAGGGGTTCATCCTTCAATACTATCAATGATATTTTTAGTTCGTGAGAGGTTCGAGTCCACTTTCAACTTCCATGATAACCTTTTCGGAAGAGCTTCATTTAGGTCACTACATGAGACCTTTTGCTCAATGCTTTTAGCTTGATATTCCACTGTTAGTGAATTTTTTATCGTGAGTACCTTTATAAGCTGCTTTTTCCTTTTTCATTAGGTGTCGTCACGTGTCCAACCAAGAACTCCTCATTTTTCATTTATAGAGGCTCTACTTTCCTCTAGAGGCGCGCCCTAATTTCTCTAGGTTTCATTGCTTCATTTTTTTGAGAAGCTTCCCACTTGTTACTTCTACATGATACATTATGCCTTCGTAATCCTCCATTTGAGCAGCCATTTACATCAACGCTATGGGTGGTACTACCCCCCAAAAAACTGGAATCACTTCATGGGGTTCCATCAGCAGGGCTACTCGTAACATGATTCCTCCAGTATTCTGAATCGAGCTATCCTCAAATCATATAGTGAGGTGTCCACTTCTGACCATTTCCTTGGTTTAACCATTTTAGTATCCCACACCAGTTGTGTAACACCCATTTGTTGCATAAGAGGCGAAACATGGACAAGGTTATTTTTTCTTGATGAATCCCCTTTAAGCACTAATTAATTCTTTTGGGGTTCTCATGTCGAGTGATACAACCTCCATGGTGGAACCCCTATATTGAGTTCCAATATTGTCCAATTTGGCTTAAAATGTTTGAATGGGATTTTCCTTGCTTAAACCCTTTTTCAGATTGCCTCCCGGGTTCTTCTTGCTTATTGTGGGGGCTTCTCATTATATATTCAGCTTCTTACTTATAATCAAGGGGCCTTCCATCATCGAACCTATCGTATATGAACCCCATTTCTGGGAAGCTCTTTTCCGGGGGAGTCCTTTTTACCAATCTTTTCCACATTTTAGTTTGGCGAGCTTCATATTAAGCTTCCTGCCCAGTCTATTGAACATACTCGGGCTTCTGTTAAGTGAAGCCTCAGGGTTCTAGGACTTATCTCCTTGAACATGTCATCATCGAATCCCTGTCCGTGTTCCTCTTACCAATAAACCTCTTTTTCATGGAAGCTTTGTCTTCTTGCTCATTCTTGTTCTCATGGTCAATGTTGATGGGAAACCTTCATATCGAATATGTGAATTATCAATAAGACACCTCTAAGCTTACATGAGCTAGCTCGTTGTAAGAAACAAGAGGTATCTAAGAGGATAATGTAAAATATTTTCGGCAGCTCACCAATGAGGGAGTTCGTATCCTTGCCATCATCCAGGTTTACCTACTGATCATTAATTATGGGGTTCACATCCCTTCTTCAATTTGGGTTCACCCATACCCCTTCAGTCAGGAGGGTTGCACCCCTGTCTGTATTGGGGTTCACCTGTTACTCATCTATCAGGAGGTTCGCACCCTTATCTGCGTTGGGGTTCACCTACAGCTCATAAATCATGATGTTCGTACCCCCATTATCGTTCAAGTTCACCTATTTACTCCCTTTATGGATTGAGCTATGGTGCAAACTAGTATTGTGCTCCACAATTTTTAACGGAAACCCCTGGACTTGTTTAAATCCAGAATTGTTGATGGGGAGCTCTCATGGGCCTTAACCTCCAACCAATTGAACCCCTAGATTGATATTCTCCACTTTCTTTTGCCATGAGTACATTTTCCAGAATTAAGTATTTAGGGGTTCATCTGATTCTGAGTGCCTTCTGTCAGGGTTGCGACCTCCAGATTGAGGTTCTCCTGCCTTCACCCCTTGAACCCCTTGGTTTTATTTTTAAAACCATTGTATCCTCTTGGTTATCAAACTTCAAACATCAGCTGTCGTCGTGCTTCTCCCTCGATTTTACTTATCAATGCTTTATCATCTTAATGCAGTTTTTTTTACACGGAAACGTACCATCCTGGACAGCTTGACCACCATTGACTAAATATGGCATAACTTCCTGTAGAAAAGGTATTTTTACGAACCGTAAATTTTTCTAGAAACTAGATTCCGATACCTTTCCAATAGTATATCACACTGCACCTAAAACCTTCCAGATCAAAGCAGTTTATTCCGTCAAGTTGGCTCAAAAACTGCAGAAACATACCATCCTGGACAGCTTGACCACCTTTGACTAAATATGGCATAACTTCCTGTAGAAATGGTATTTTTACGAGCCGTAAATTTTGCTGGAAACTAGATTCTGATACCTTTCCAACGGTATATTGCATTGCACCTACAACCTTCTAGATCAAAGCAATTTATTCGGTCAAGTTTAATCAAAAACTGCAGCGTCAAAATTCCAATTTTCTTGCTCTTTATCTCACGCAAACAATTCATCGATAGGTTTCTTATATTTCCTTGATTCCTGGCCATTCTTTCCAAGACCTCTCCCATCACAATAAAAATCCAAGCGTCTCAGAGCCACATCTCTTCTTTTATACATTTACCACCAAATGACCGAAATAATGGTGGTTATAGGTAAACTTCATTCTTCTTCATCCTTTTTCCGATGAGCCATGATTTTTTTTTTCATTTTTTCATATTTTCTTATCTCTTTTCCCTAAGCTCCTGATTCGTGACCTCATCATTACGTTCTCCATCACCATCACTCCGTTCATCCTCCGGTGTATGAATATATATCACCGGAATTTCGAGACATCTCTTCCCTCTAGAGATAAAATCAAACCCCTCCTTCTAGCACCACAAATGTTGTGAGGGGAAATTGGTACAACACTTCATTGAGGGAATTACAAGAATAATCCAAGAACAATCCAAGAATCTTTATTAAATAAACCAATTTACAAGCCAACAATCCTAAGTTCATAAACCCTAACCCGAGAGGATGAATGATGGATATTTGGACTAAGTTTGCAAGCACTCCGAGCTACGGTAATTGAATAAAACCTATTCAATCGAGAGAGAGCAGCCCAGAGCGTGTGTTAGAGGTGTATCGGTGTGTCTAACCCTGCAAATTGTCTACATACTCTTATATTTATAAGAGATCAAGTCCCATGTAGTTCTTGATTACTATCCACCATCTGATAAGCCCATCCTTCCGTAACAGACCTCCTTTGATCATGTATACATCCTTCCATATTTATCCAGTTGTTATTCCATGATTAATCCACATATTTTGTGATATATCCACCAATATACACGCATATATACATATTCCATATATATATGATGTTAGTCCATGATATACACTGCTATTAGGTCGTTCCTATTGTTTAGGAGCTATCCAAAAGGTTGTTGGAACGTGCCATATCCAATCTCCTATAATCTAAGAGATTCTGGGACTGCTGGTGCGTTTTCTGGGACTTGCCAGGGTTCATGCGCGTACCCCTGCTTGAAAGCCTTATGCCCAGTTGAACCCCTGCCAAGCCTTAACACAACATTATCCCTATTCGGGGTTCACATGCCTGAACCCCCATATGAGCAAACCCTGAACTAGATGCCAGAATCCTGTCCTCCAGTTTATTTGTAAGGCATACCAAATTACCATACTTACTCCTTAGCCCAATCTATCCGTCCATATCCACCTGATTCGAGTCCATAACCTTAGTGGGCCTTAAATCAAGCCCAAGGTGGATTTTGGGGACAACAGATTATATTTACAGAACAATCATTCTCACATATTCTCGCAAAATTGGTAAAAAGAGTGAGTGTTATGACCTGAGCGAGGATCCGAATGCGTTCGAGTTTGTTGCGAATATCGTTACCGACATCATGCTGAAGCACATCGTGAAGAAGATTACTTAACAATTTATAATCATCTTCAAAGCTCTGGAACGATATTTCCTCCGCTATATCGTCCGTTATGTCCGTCATTCTCTTATTCAATAGATAGATACTATAAGTCATATGCTACCTACTTTAAGATAAAACAAACGGCACCGTTGATTAAGCTAGACTATCTAGTTAAGCTATATTCAGGTCAATTGAGATTGAGATGAAGAGGAGATTATTGCGGATCTAGCGTCGTCCAACATCAATCTCGATGAACAGATTTCACATCTTAGCCTCTCTCTGAGCCTCAGGTTCGATCTTTTTTTGGTGGAAAGATGTTGATTGTGAGATCTCGTGTTGATTTTGGATCTGGATTTGATTCATATTGGTGAATTTTGTTGTCGATCTGAATTTTTCTATGTGTATGTGTTAGCGATGAACACACTAATTGTATTGATCAAGACACCATAAATGTATTTAAATGCGTGTGTTCAGAATCGGAGATACTTTGGCTGAGTATATGTCCGAGAGTTGAGTTTATTGTTTGTTCTGGTTTTGTTCACTGATTTTCCTTCCTGTGTTTCAACAAGTCTAAGGGCGTGATATTGTATTATGACTTTTAATGACAATTCTTGGGGTAATGATTTTTATGAATTTTATATACTTTTAATGATTCTTAATGATTTTTGTTGAGTCATCCAAATTTTGAAATACTTTTGATGACTCTTAATGAAATGACTTTTAAATACTTTCATAGACTTTTTGATATATTTTGTGGTTTACTAGACTAATTGCAAATATCATATATTAGCCTATGCTGTGAAATCCTTTAACCTTTTTTCACTACAATTCAATTTCAATCGTGTGTTCTCTGATTAATTTGGCCACCAAAAAATTGAGTACAAGGTATATTTCTTGTTAAATTGAGTATTTATTGCATATTTTTATCTGAGAATTATATATTTGTCACTATTCATAGCTAATGATGATGGAGAGCTATGTCATTATCCAGCTATATTTTATGATGCAAAGCTATTTTATTGGTGTTTCATGTGAATTTTTGCAAGCACAATATTTTTAGAAGCCCATGAATTACTATAATGTTTGATGGATTCTTATTTTACTTTGTGTGTTATGATCTAGTTTTACAAAATTGCAAAAAATGATGTAGTTTTACAAAATTGCAAAAGATCGCACCATCAATAATATTGTTTACTAAAATGAATATAAATATGGAAATTGAAAACCAAGAAGAGGAAGAAAAAAAGAGATGGACGAAGAGGAAGAAAGAGAAGAAAAGCGACAGGAAATTTTAAAAACTTTATTGACAGTAAATGAAACAATTTTATTCAAGATGATTTTAATAGAATTATTAGAAGTCATGTCAAATTTATCAAAAAGCTCATGACTTTTTTTTCAAGGGATGTAGTTATAATTTTTGTTAAAAGTCATTCTCATTAAAATTCATTGACTTTTTGAATAACACCATACTTATAAAGAGTCTATAAATGTCTAAATTAAATACCGCCCTACTTTTAAATTCTTAAAAGTCTTAATTGAATAACACCATACTTTTAAAGACTCTTTAAAAGTTAGAATTGAATACCCCATGACTTTTAAAATCATTAAAAGTCTTTAAAAGTATTAATACAATACCACCCCCTAAGTATTTCTGTTTCTTGTTTTCTATCCGAGTTTTGAGTTTTTCTCTGGGTTTGTAGTTGAGTACTTTTAGTGAGTAGAGTTTGCAAGTTTCGTTTAGTGTTTGCAGCGTTCGAATTGGGTTGATGTTTAGTGAGTCATGTCTGTGTCTTTGAGTGGTATGTTATTTCTGAGTTTCTTGTTGAGTTCTAAGTTCGCATTATTGTGAGTTTTCTGCGAGTCACTGAGTTCTATTAAAAACTTTATTGACAGTAAATGAAACAATTTTATTCAAGATGATTTTAATAGAATTATTAGAAGTCATGTCAAATTTATCAAAAAGCTCATGACTTTTTTTTCAAGGGATGTAGTTATAATTTTTGTTAAAAGTCATTAAAAGTCATTCTCATTAAAATTCATTGACTTTTTGAATAACACCATACTTCTAAAGAGTCTATAAATGTCTAAATTAAATACCGCCCTACTTTTAAATTCTTAAAAGTCTTAATTGAATAACACCATACTTTTAAAGACTCTTTAAAAGTTAGAATTGAATACCCCATGACTTTTAAAATCATTAAAAGTCTTTAAAAGTATTAATACAATACCACCCCCTAAGTATTTCTGTTTCTTGTTTTCTATCCGAGTTTTGAGTTTTTCTCTGGGTTTGTAGTTGAGTACTTTTAGTGAGTAGAGTTTGCAAGTTTCGTTTAGTGTTTGCAGCGTTCGAATTGGGTTGATGTTTAGTGAGTCATGTCTGTGTCTTTGAGTGGTATGTTATTTCTGAGTTTCTTGTTGAGTTCTAAGTTCGCATTATTGTGAGTTTTCTGCGAGTCACTGAGTTGTTATGAGTTATTTGTAAATTGCTGTCAAAGTTTATGTTTACTGAATGAGTGAATCTGAGTTTATTTCCGAATGAGTGGTATGAGGCTGAGCAAGGTGGTGGTGTACGGTAGGTCCGACAACAGTAGTTTTCGGTGAAGATGGTGGTATAGTTATATGTTTTTATTAAATTTTGGTTAATTAGTTTAATGAGGAAATTGAAATCAGTTATTTTTATTTAATGTTAATTGATTCTTGTTTCCTTGATTGAGATTTGAAGTAATTGAGATCAATTGTTTTTATTTAATGTTAATTGATTCTTGTTTTCTTGATTGAGATTTGGAGTAATAAGTGGGATATTTGATTGTGATTTGACTTTTAAGTCATAATTTGTATTATTGTACCATTTATATGGTTTTTGTACCTCTGAGGGTGTGCCTTATAGTGTGACTTTTTGAACCGATTTTGAGTTATTTTTTATGTCGTTTATTTGACGAGTTGGGTCATTATTGATATTTATTGATCTGTCTTTTTGTAATAGAGGCTATTAGTGAATTCTATTTTAGTTAATACAAGAAAAAACACCATTTGCCTTATATAGAGGAAATTATTATTTTTAAAATTTTCTAAATAAAAAATATTGTATTTTTATTCAAAAAAGGAAAATTGTAATATAATATTTAACAATAGTCAAAACTCTTGAAGTTACGTGTAAAAAAGTCAAATGACTTACGATTTGGATGATTATTGATTATTATTGTTTCATCATATTTGTAATTGATAATTATTTATTTTTATAAATATAGTCTTAAAATACAAGTTTATTTTATTAAAATTTGATCTGGATTTACATGTCTAACCAAAAACACCCTCTTGTTAGTAGTGTTTTAATATTTTGTTCTTATAGTAAAAGAAGCTATATTTTTCGTTATTTTTCATTATTAAGAGGTACTTATAAACTAGTTGTATGTCTAACCAAAGGTATTCCCTTTGGTTGGGACTTTAATAAATATTGAGTTATTTTGGGAACTCTAATTAATGTTGCTTTAAATGGATTTTGATATCTGTTTTGTTATTTATATTCCAGGATAGCATTTTTTAGGCGGGTGAAGAATGGTGAGCAACCAATTTTCTTTGAAGAATAGTTGTTGACTGGGTTTCTTGGAGGGCACTCTTTTCCCACTTGAGTTTTTTTCCCAAAGGGTTTTGCTCTTGTGGATTTTTAACGAGGCCCTTCTTTATTCCCTTGGTGTCCCTATTGATTGGGTTGATGGGCAGTTTGGCACGTTTGGCACGTTTTCCAATTGGCTGGTGATAAAGACGGAAAAGTTGGAGTGTTAGTGGTTTTGGGGTTTGAGACTTTTGTAGATGAGCCAGGATACTTTATGGGCGTTTGGTCGTATAGTTTTACTTGTTTTTTTTTCTTTCCGTTATTTTTTGTATTGTTCTTACCAATCGATGGCATCTTTTCAAACATTAAAGTTCTATTGTCTAAATGTCCGGGGGCAACATGCGTGCATTTCGGTTAGATGATAAACTTTCTTTAATGAAAGATACATCTTCTTACGAATATTGTATTCGTTGCAATTCATCTATGGAATAGATACCCTTGACAAAAAAAAAAAAAAAAAAACTTACCTGAGATATTGAGTAAAACATTTTTTATTATAGAAAGATTGTATGTATCAAAATAATATTTTAAAAAAATTGTTCATATCAAATAATTGATTGTATCAAAAATACATGAATTTATTCACATCTCAGAAAAATTACTTCTAATACATCTCGGTTCCTTTTTCTCTATATATTAATTTCTAAATTCTAATGAGGTATCTGCGTGACTTAATGTCCATTTTAATTGTTCATTAATACTTTTAGTGTGGTCCATCCACATTTTCAAATATTCTTGCCGATTTTTTCTGACTAATCAATGAAACATCATTGTTATCCTAGAAAACTTAACATTTATATATGCTTTTCAATTTTTAAGATCACGTTAGAATTTGCATTTTAAAATGTAGATATTGTAAATTAACTATTTTGTTTATGTTTCACAAAATTGCGGAATTGTTTAGTGTTAAATAGATTTATAATTTAAAAAAATTAAATGAATTCGATATTCAATTCAAAACCTGAAAAAAATCGACAATAATCCAATTCTGATAAGTCCCGAAGGAGGGTAAAATAAGCTAAAAGGGGGGTTGAATAGCTTATGACCCTTTTAAAAATTAGAGCTTGGCGTTTTTAAATTTCTTTATCCTTTTAAAATTAATTACCTATAAACAAGTAATATAAAATGCGGAATATAAAAGCGAGAAAGTAAAAGCAATTGACATGATCGATATATCCTGGTTCGCAATGCCCGCAATCCCCTAACGGATTTGAACACCCCTACTCCAGTCCCCGAGCTCCTCCCGAACTCGAGATTTTCCACTATAAGAATCACACTCCTTATAGTAGGCGGAGAAGCCTTACAAACACTATGTATTTATCTTAGAGCCTAAATACCCGTTACCTCTTCAAAATACAATAGCAAACCCCTTACAAGATTATCTTGGACCGCAACTCCCCGTCACCTCCTCAAATGCTATGTAAGTATAACACTTACGAGTTTATCTCGGAACGTAATTCCCCGTTACTTCCTCACAACTACGTAAGACCTTACGAGTTTATCTTGAAGCGTAGCTTCTCCACTACCTTCGCAAAACCACGTAATAAAAACCACTTACAAGTTTATCTTGAAACGTAACTCCAAGTTACTTTCTCAAAACTATGCAAGCAAAACCTTTGCGTAGACTTTAGTATCTGTTAGACAATCTGCGATAAATACAAACAGTATAATATTTGTGCGTGTGTGAGTAACAGTTATGTGTATAATTAAAACAGACAAAAGAGGAGACAAGGAACGAAAAACCCGAGTCCAGTGCGTGACTGTCTCCTTAAAGCATATTAGCCCTCACCGTATGTGCGAGTGAAACGCCTCCCAGGATAAAACGGATTGCAGTGAGACTACAGAAGAGCATCACTCTCAACGAGCTTGAGACGAGCAAGAACTATCACCAGAGAAAGAGAAGGTATATGAAGGGAGGATTTGTGTTTTTCGAATGAATAATCCTAAGACTCTACACGTGTATATATAGGATATGAAAACTTGTGCGCTACACAATTGCCTTAATTAATTAGCCGAGCTAATCAATTAAATCGGTGGCAATTTCCTTAATTAATTAACCGTGTTAATTAATTATGTTAAGGCGGTGGCAAAAAATCCGTAGTAAAAACGGAATTGATTTTACCGAATCAATGAATTCAAATTATAATCGAATCCATATTCCAACAATCCCCCACATGGATGAGATTGATATCATAATAGCACACACCAGACAGACAGACACGGAATTTGATGTGGTGATAATTCTTCGATCAGATATAGCATACGATAGGTAGAGGTTTGCTCCTTGAACCTTCGCTTGAGTAAGCGTACCGACCTTACTTGTAGACAGTGGAGGTTTGCTCTTTGAACTGTTCGACAGTTTGTGTAAGCGATGAATATACTTATCACTATATCCTTTCTGACTCGTTCAGCTCTCATGATTATGTCCATTTTGGCCATGGAACATCGTCCTGGTTCTGCAGGAGTTTCTAAAGAATTGTGCCTCGCAATTCTCCTTTGAAGCGACCCCACTTCTCTTCCACATAGGTGATCTTTATCTTATAGAGTAACCCGCGTTTACTCAACTGAATTCCATGCTTTCAAATCTTGAACTCCATGTATTCACCGAAAGATCATTAAAAGCTCAATAGCTTACCCCCGTACCTTACGGGTCTCACTGTTTCCTCATCATAGGAACAGGCCAGGGGTTACCCCCACAGTGATTTGGTCATCATGATTTAGTTGGCCCATTGGGATCTCCAGTCAGCAATGGTTGGGTGTCCAGCATGACGCCGTTAAGCAATAGGCTAAGGCCCATCCCTCTCGATGATTTTACAACTATATCTCGGTATAACCAGTTTCTCTTGGTTTAATCGGATTATCTCAGTTTAACCATCTGGTTAGTGGATCCACAACATTATCATTTCACTTTACAGAGTCAGTCCTGATAATTCTCGTTGAGAGTAGTTGTTTAATGATATTATGTCTTCGTCATAGAGGCGAGACATACCATTACACACATAACAATGTAATCTCCCAATTTGCAAATTATTCACATAAAATATGCATATTGAAGATACATTTTCTTGTCATTTAGGAATATCCTTTACAAAGTGACTACCACTTCACCCTCTTACATGCACATAAATTATGCAAAAGACTCGTATTCCATCATGAATCGAGCTATGTTTAATCGTCTATATAGGATTTCCATGACATGGTTGCTTACGTTAATGTGAATTAAATTCACTAATGACTTTTAAATTCTTAAAGTCAAACATCTAACATCCATACTATAACCATATAGTACAATTAGATATCGTTTACAATGAAACCCAAGTTCACGAGTATATCTCAAACACCTTAGTCTCATTGCAATCACTTCCAAGAGACCAATTTCGATTTGAATCGTGCATCTACTCAGTTCACCAACTGTGTAGCCTATGTCTGATTTTGTACCATTTTGAAATGTACAACAGACTTTCAATCATTCTTGAGAGATCCTTGTTCATCTATACTTGGATAGATACATCATACATAGTCATTCTAGATTTAGTTACGTTGATCTCTTCAAGTCACATCACTAACGTGTCACATGTATCATTTACGACTTTTAAAGTTATTAAGATTTTAATCTCTAAAATCTAAACTTTAAGCCTCATCCAAATTGCAAGAGATGATCATCTTGTCATTACTTCTCGTAATGATTAGATCACTCACGCGCAATTACAATAATTTTATTAGCTCATGTGTAAAGACCATATACACACTTGTCAATTCACTGATTTTTTTTATCAATTTAACATCTCAACATTGACATAAGTCACATATCGATAATTACTTTACCAATCATCAGCTAAGGCTTCAATTCGTAATTGACATTACCAATTTTTAGCGTCCCAAAAATTAGTAATTTCAATTTATCTCATTACCAAGTTTAAGCGTCCCTAAACTGGAAATACTCATTTACTCAGTTACCAAATTTGAGCGTCCTTAAAGTGGCAACTATATCGTTTATTATGAAGTCATAGCATATCCCGATAATGTCAAATTTTATATGTCAATTTTCGTATCTATGTTGTTTCAATCAACATAATCACCAAAATATAAACTTTCCACTCTTGCCTTAGCCAGAGAAACCGAGAAAGACTGTTCCAAAGTTCATTGATGTACTTTTAAATTTCATAATGCCGATAATTTAAGTATCATCTTGATGAACCATATTCTCGTAACTCAAGAATATATCATAAAGTAAGTTAGGTCTTCACTTTTGACTGTAATCTTTTAATTATTAGTCTGACCTTTTACTTTTCTTTGACCCATATATTTATTTTCTAATATGAAAATTCGTTTGGGTCCAAATGACATCAATCTCGCAAGACGATCCATACATTATTGAACACGATTCTGTTACATAGAATCACTTCTCTATATTTCTTAACATCCTTTTGGGTCCAAATGGCATCAATCTCGCAAGATGATCCATACATTATTGAACACGATTCTGTTACATAGAATCACTTCTCTCTATTTCTTAACATCCTTCTTTTCCCCCACAAGGATATAGAGAGATCGTATTTATTTGAAAAGTATCACAGTCCATTTTCTAACATACGTGTTGGAAATTTTGACTTATTGACTTCTTAATTCTAGTCAATTTCTCTACTGATATCTTTTTTGTCGGAGGATCATCAAAAATTCTCCTAGCTTCTCTCAAGCTTTGAGGTTTACCTTTAAGCCAAATTTCAAACATTTTGGACTAACAAATTTTCCAAGTCTTTTGCTCTGTCTAGGTTCAACCTCACATTCATCCAATAACTCATAAGTTTATTCGGATAAATTTTATTTACAGATATAAAAGGAACTACTAATTCATAATAGAAGCAATTCCTTGATTCCGTAATTGCATTATAATGAATCTCACGAATTAGATTCATCTATAGACTACATGATATCGTTAGACTCCATCGTTGTCTATACATCCATCCAAAATATCTCAATTGGTTTTGGAACTCCTTTAACCTTTATAGGTATAGGTATCAAGACATCTTCAAGATACCCCCACATTTTAAATATATCTAAGAATGTTTCTCTACATTCTAGAATTCATAGAAAATTTTATTATTTTTTCTTCAAGATACCCCTACATTTTAATAATTCTAAGAATATCAAATACATTCCAAAATTGATAGGAAATTCTATTATTTCCTTTCATGGTATCTTGTTTAAGGAATGATTAGTCTCTTCATAACTAATATCCTCAAATTCAGTGATAATCTGAATTGATCACAATTGTTTTGCATCTCCCGTTAGAGCGTAACTTAAGCCTGCAACTACTCCATCTATCTAATGCAAGTAAGATATAGTGGCCTCATGAATATTCACATTATGAAACAAAATTCACCCAGTGATTATTCACCATCAAAATCATTCTTTACTATCTTAATTTTCCGTATTAAGTGGGTTTTCAACCTCAAGCTTATAGAGCGAAAATCTCCAATCAACTTCATTCTTACTCTATAACGAGTACACATAATTAATGTATTACTATAAAGTAATCACACAACTTACTACCACCTCTCACTAGAGTAGGTTTCACGTCGTTCATTAAAACATCTCAAGTTTTAATATCATGTTCAAAGAACTTTCCTATTCTTGTCACTGAAAAATTCAACTATTGAATTTCTCTCAAAATTTAATTTGGTTCACAAGAGAACCTAATTTTCTGGCTCATCACTGGTACAACCAGAAGAGGTCTGAGGAATAACATAAACTTCCAATAAACCCACATTCAGTGATCCTTGATCAATTAATGCGTTAGGGTTAACAACATTCTGGATTTCTCTAAAATTTCAGCATATATAGCTGACCGCAATGTCGTATTAGGTATAACATCGATCACCATAATAGGCTCGTGTGTAACTGCCGTAGCAAACCGACACCAACAAGAGATTATATAATATAACCAGAGGGACGAATTCAACTAGAAAAATATAAATCCCGTGCCGACCTTCATCCTGTACTTAATAAGTAACAGGCATGTTAGGTTTTTCAACATCTCGAAACATCCGACCAAAATTGATATTTCAAAAGAAATTTCCTTGCACTTGTGCTTAAGGTAGTTCTTGAAATCTTTCCATCCAGGTGGCAGCTTTTCAATTACAGTAGCAACTTGGAAAGACTCACTTATAATCATCCCTTCAAAATGAAGATCATGGATGATCACTTGTAGCTCTTGCACCTTACTGTACACGTGTTATGCCCGAATTTGGCATAAGTCCTAAACAGGCCTAATGGGCTAGAATATCAGTACATCTCACATAATGGGCCTAAGAATGAGGAATGAGTCATTAAAGTTCGCCATCATGAGAGGATTCATCATATTATTTTTGTACAGCGGATCGCCAGCGAGCCCTAGTAGCGGGGTCGCAGTTCGCGAGGTCTAGCGAGGCCTAGAGGTCCAGCGTGGCCTAGTATGTTACTATGAAGGCTTATGGTCAGGCCCAGCGAGGTCGCATAAGTAGGTTATCTCCATACAGCGAGGATCGCCTCGCATGGCCAGACCCAGCGAGGTCGCATGCGAGGTCATCTAGTCAGTATCGCCATTAAAGATGATTATGTCAGCTGCGGGTTTCCCTTTATGGGTCATGAACAGAATAAATGGGTAGAAAAACAACCCAAGGAGATGACTAGTGGATTTGGGCCAAGCCGAGCCCATAGAAACCCTAGCCCATCTAGATAACTTCTTCTCTAAGAGAACTACGTATGGCTTGATCCCTATAAATAGGGTACGTAGGCATCTTGTAAAGCATGAGAAACAGTTCACCACTGATTATCAATATACAAGAGCAGCCACATCAATAAACACAAACCCTAATCCCAATTCTTCTTATAAGCAAAATATCCATATTTTGCTCCATAAATCCAGCAACCTCCATAAATATTGTTATACAATATTCTCCCTATAACATTTGGCGCTAGAAGGAGGGGCTTTGGTCATTGATTGGGAGAACGATGACTAAATCTCACAAGAAGAGGAACGGAGAGGGGGAGACCCCGGGGTCACATAGGAGGAATAAGGACGACCCCCATAAGAAGAACCCATCAGAGAACGAAGTGCATAAAGAAGGAATCGAGGGAGAGTTCGAGGACGAATTTGAAAAGGAGCAAACCCCCCCTGTTGTCCAACAGACAGCCTTGCCTGGCGAAGTCATGTCGTTCTTGAAAGGCCTTGGTGATCAAATGTTCGAGGTAAGGGCCTCGGTGGCCAAGATGGAGAAGCGACATAATTCTAGAGGCTTCAAGAGGAATACAAGGACAGGGGATCGAACTCACCAAGCAGAAAGTAGCAAGGGTCCCACCAAGAAGCTAATTGGGGACTTTAATGATGTAGTGACAGATCGAACGAACCCTGATTGGGAGGAGGAAGTAGCTACGATTGATAAAGAGGGATCGAAAGCGAAGCCCGCCTCGTCAGAAGGACGGTCCGTTAGTGTCTTTGACCGTGTTGGAAAGAAACTCAGTGAGCATGATCTTCGTCTCAAGTTGGAAAAGCTCAAATCTAACAAAGATGGAGGTCCCAAGGATAAGAGTAAGGGCTCTCAACCCGCATCTCCTCGAAAAGATCGTGAGCGGTCATATCGTCGCAATGACAGACCCCCCTCTCCTCGTAGAGAGCGTGAGCGGTCCCATCATCGCGACGACAGACCCCCTTTCAATCGGGAGCGTGAGCGATCCCAACATCGCGAAGAAGACCCTAAGAACAAGGATCGCAGGAATGACCAGGAAGAATCTAGTGCTCCAAAAAAGACTCAATCTCATCATGCAAGCACTGGAGGAAAGAAGGATGGAGACAAAGAGGCGAGAATTGGGGATTACAAGTTAGAAGATTTAAAAAAGGCATTGGATGCGATGAACGACGAGAAGGGGATTTTCAGCAATATGGGTTCCTCCTCGCCCTTCACTCATGAAATTCGTACAGCCCCTCTACCCGTAGTGTTCCGTGGTCATCACTCTGACATGACCTATAATGGGGAGACGGATCCAGCCGAGTTCGTCATTCGCTTCAATAATGAGATGGATGTATACCAGGTGTCATTATTAGCGAGGTGCAGGCTGTTCGCGGCCTCGCTAAGAGGGAGTGCCCAACAATGGTTTTCGAAGCTAGGGTCCCTGGTTGTTATAGAATCTTGGGAGCAGCTCGTAGATATCTTCATCAAACAGTTCCAATCTTCAATGCTCTACGCACCTCCTGTGTCTACATTAGCGAACATAAAACAAAAGGAAGGAGAGACTTTGCATGATTATTTCAAAAGGTTCAATGCTGAGGTCCCTCGTGTTCGAGGCGCAAATGATGAGGCCGTAAAAAATTTTCTTATCGCAGGGGTCAGAGAGGGAACTAAATTTTGGGAGAAATTACAGGAGCAAACCCCTGTTACCCTTTCAGAGTTGCATCGGGTTGCTGAGCCCTTTAAGCGTGTTGAGAAATCATTGGCAGATCTTAAGAAGAATGTTGGGACCAGTAGCAATGGAAGTAAGGGCAAAGGAGTAAAAAGAAGGGATTCTCGAAGCCCCAGGCGAAGACAGGATCGTAGCCCGAGCCCGAAGAGAAGGGATCGCGATTCCTCAAGACGATCCCCACCTCGTGCTCGTCCGGCTAGAGACGAGGACAAGTTTGTTCCCTTAGTGGCTTCAGTTGATCATATCTATGCTGTCAACGCTAATAAAGGGATGTTCACGAAACCTCGTGCTATGGGTCCACAAGGGACTTGGAACACTGCAAAGTATTGTGACTTCCATGAACAAAAGGGGCATGATACTGCGGACTGTTGGCAATTGAAGGAACAAATTGATCAGTTAATTCGAGAAGGGAAGTTAACTGAATGGGCGGTCCGCGAAGTAAAAAAGCATCAAGGGAACTCAGGAAAATCAGGAGTAGGGTATCATGCTGTACCCCCCTCAAGCCAGAATACAGAGCCCCGCAAAGAGAGGGAAGAGCGAGGTAATAGCATCCATGTGATCATTGGAGGGCCGCATATTGGAGGAGACAGCAACAAGGCCAGAGAAAGGTATGCACGCGAGGCCAGGGAGCGACCCCTAACCAATGTGCATCATCTGCAAGAGCGACCCCCAAAGCTTTTTAAGGGGGAAGACACAAATATCATGTTCACTGAAGAGGATGCGAAGTGGGTACATCATCCTCACTCTGATGCTCTAGTGGTTCGAGTTCGCATTGGCTCACAGAATATCTACAGGGTGCTAGTGGATAATGGAAGTGCTGTGAATGTTTTGATGTATGATGTCTACAAGAAAATGGGATACGTAGACAAAGATCTAATTCCAACAGTAGGCCACCTCTATGGATTTACTGGAGCGTCTGTTAGTGTCAAGGGACTTATCAGGCTTCCCATCACCTTGGGGGACGAGCCCTGCATCACTACGCAGGTCGCTGATTTCATGGTCGTGGATCAACCATCTGCTTACAATGCTATTGTGGGACGTCCCATCTTGAAAGAAATGAGGGTGGTGACTTCTATCTACCACCTCTCAATGAAATTTCCCACCCCGCATGGTGTGGGTTGTGTTAGAGGGATTCAGCACGAGTCACGAGAGTGCTATAACAAGGCCCTGAAGTCGGCTGAAAAGAGAAGTGGCTCTGTGCTAGATAAGATGGAATGCGAGGAAGAGGAAAGGGTTCGCAAAGTAGCCTCGCAGCCTTCGTCTGGTTGCAATATAATTTCTATCGAGGAGTTGCCTGATGATTATTTTGACAACCTGGGCATACAGGTGGAACCAGTACCAGGGGCAATTATGATGGAGGCCTCACAACCTGTGTTGGTTTTACAAGAAGGAATTGTTGAAGAAGCTAGCGATGAAGAGGAAAGTCCAGAGCAGGCCACTGTGCGGGCCCGAAAGGGTAAATGGGTTCGCAAGGAAACATCAACATTGGTAGACCTGCCTAATGGTATCACACGAGAAACAACAATTGTGAATGAGTATGGACATGTTGGAGCGACCCCTGACTCGGTAGCGGGAGTCATGAGGCAAGATGAAGCAGAATCTAGTCAGGCTCGAGATGTTGAAATTGACCTGGACCCTCGCATCCCTGAGCATGCGGAGCGAGCTGGGGCCGCAGAGGATACCATAGCTGTTCTTGTTGATCCAAAGGATTCTACGAAGGTTTTGAAGATCGGATCGCAGTTGAATCCAGATCTTAGGGGAAGGCTCGTGAAGTTTCTTAAAGCTAATTTGGATGTATTTGCATGGTCTCATGAAGATATGGTAGGGATCGATCCCAATGTGATGTGTCATAGACTTAATCTTGATCTATGCAAGAAGGGAGTAAGGCAGAAAAGAAGACAAATAAGTGGAGAGCGAGCCGAGGCTCTAAAAGAAGAAGTTGATAGGCTACTCGAGGTCGGGCTCGTTAGGGAATCATTTTACCCTGACTGGCTCGCAAACCCTGTCCTAGTCAAGAAGCCAAATGGGAAGTGGCGAACATGTGTGGATTTTACTGATCTAAACAAGCATTGCCCAAAGGATAGTTTCCCTCTTCCAAGAATTGATCAGTTGGTAGATGCAACAGCGGGCCACGCACTCTTAAGCTTCATGGATGCCTATTCTGGGTACAACCAAATACCAATGTACGAGCCTGATCAGGAGCACACCTCGTTTATCACAGACAGAGGTCTCTACTGTTATATTGGGATGCCCTTTGGCCTCCTCAACGCAGGTGCTACTTATCAGAGGCTCGTTAATATGATGTTTGAGAAACAAATTGGAAAGACAATGGAGGTTTATGTAGATGATATGCTTGTGAAGTCCAAGGAGGCTGGGGATCATATAGCCCACCTCGCAGAAATGTTTGATATATTGAGGAAATTCAGAATGAAACTCAACCCCCAAAAGTGTGTCTTTGGGGTCGGATCTGGAAAGTTTTTGGGGTTCATTGTTAACCACAGAGGCATTGAGGCTAATCCAGCTAAAATAAAGGCATTAGTGGAAATGAGGTCGCCAAGAAGTGTCAAGGAGGTACAAAGTTTAACTGGAAGGATCGCGGCACTCAATCGGTTCGTTTCTAAGTCATCCGATAAGTGCCATGAGTTCTTCAAAGCGATCAAGAAGGTGGGGAAAAGTTTTGAATGGACCCCTGAGTGCGAGGAAGCTTTTAAGAGGATAAAAGAGCATCTGGGCTCGCCTCCATTACTTTCTAAGCCTAATGAAGGTGAAGTTCTTATTGTTTACTTGGCAGTTTCAGAATATGCCATCAGTGCTGTCCTCGTTCGCGAGGAGGGAAAGCTTCAGCTCCCCGTGTACTATGTCAGTAAGAGACTGCAAGATGCCGAGACTCGCTACACCAACATGGAGAAGCTCGCCTATGCTTTGGTTTTGGCTTCGCGAAAACTGAGGCCATATTTTCAGGCTCATAGTATCCAAGTTCGCACTGCGTACCCACTCAGGCAAGTAATGCATAAACCCGAGGCCTCGGGTAGACTTTTAAAGTGGACCATAGAGTTGAGTCAGTTTGACATTGAGTACAAGCCTCGAGGTGCAATAAAGGGGCAAGCTTTGGCAGATTTCATATTGGAGTTTCCTTCTCAATCTGAGGAAGATGCCTGGGCCCTCATAGCGATCCCAGAAGTGGTTGACCCAAAACTCAAAAATGAAAATTCAGCCTCGTGGTGGGAATTATATGTTGATGGGGCATCTAATAAAGAAGGGGCCGGAGCTGGGATCGAGCTTGTTACGCCTAAGGGTCGCAAGTTGAGCAGTGCTGTTCACTTCGCCTTCGAGGCTTCTAATAACGCGGTAGAATACGAGGCTCTCATAATTGGCCTCAAGCTTGCAATAGAAATGAAAGTGGAGAATCTCAATGCATATAGCGATTCTATGTTGGTTACGGGTCATGTTGGATGTGGATGGCAAGCCAGGGGACCCCAGATTGAGTTATATTTAAAGTGTGTGCAAAGGCTTATGAAGTCATTCAAGCAAGTAAAGGTAGAGTTTATCAGGAGGGCAAAAAATCAAGGAGCAGATGCCCTCGCAAAAATGGGCTCGCGACGCGAGGCTACTTTACTTGGGATTATCCCATTGGAAATTCAAAGTAAACCTAGCGTACCAGAGGAATTTGTTATGGAAATAGCGAGCCAAGAGTCAACATGGATGGCCCCTATCTGGGGGTATGTAAAGAATGGGATGCTACCTCAGGATAAAAAAGAAGCGAGGAGGGTCAAATATCAAGCGGCTCGCTATGTTATTTATGACGAGGTCTTGTATCGAAGAGGGTTCAACACTCCACTTTTGAGGTGTGTAGATGGTGAAGAATGTAACTATATTTTGAGAGAGGTCCATGAAGGAATATGTGGCAATCACTCGGGGGGAAGTTCCCTAGCCCAGAAAATTTTACGACAAGGATATTTCTGGCCCACATTGAAAAGGGATGCTTTTGAGTTCACTAGGCGATGTGACAAGTGTCAAAGATATGCAAATTTCAGTAATGCCCCAGTAGCTCACCTCACCTCGTTGATGAGCCCTTGGCCCTTTGCTATGTGGGGAATAGATCTCATTGGTGAACTCCCTAAAGCTAAGGGAGGAGTAAAATATGCAGTCGTGGCTGTGGATTATTTCACTAAGTAGGCCGAGGCCGAGCCTCTTGCTACCATCACAGCTAAAAAATTGAAGGACTTCGTTTACAGAGCAATTGTTTGTCGCTATGGGATTCCATATCAGCTCATTTCAGATAATGGGAAGCAATTTGATAGCAAGGAGATGAAAGAATTTTGTGAGAGTTTGGGAATCAAGAAAAGTTTCTCTGCTGTGAGTCACCCTCAGACAAATGGACAAACCGAGGCCATCAACAAGATCATCAAGCATACCCTAAAAGCTAGGTTGGAGGAAAGTAAGGGTAATTGGCCCGAGGAGCTACCAAAGGTCTTGTGGTCATACAACACGACCCCAAGGTCTACCACAGGTGAGACTCCATTTTCTTTGACATACGGGTGCGAGGCCATGGTGCCCGTGGAAGTAGGGTCAGGCTCATTCAGAAGGGAACATTACGACCCCAAGTCAAACGAAGTCAATCACAGGCTCTACTTAGACATGATTCAAGAGTCAAGAGAAGAGGCTCAGTTAAGGCTCGCGGCTTATCAAAGGCGAGCCGCAAGGTATTATAATGGAAAGGTTCACGTGCCACATCTTCGCGTGGGGGACTTGGTGCTTAGGAGAGTGATGCCTAACACTAAGGTCTCGTCTCATGGGGTCTTTGGAGCCAATTGGGAAGGGCCCTATAAAGTTTATGGTGTCATCAATGAAGGGACTTATTATCTAACTGATATGGATGATAAGGTCATGCCACGAGCCTGGAATGCAGAACATTTGAGGAAATACTACCAGTAGAAGCTTCGCTCCTGGTGGTCTCCATCTACTACTACTTAGCATGAATAAATTCATACAAAGTACTCGGGGGGTAGTGCTCTTATAGACACCTCCTCGTTATGATGTAATGAAAGTTGGGCTTTGTCCCTAGTATTTATATTTATGAAGTTTGTTCTCCAAAAAAAGTTGTGCAATTTTATTCTTTTGTCAGTGTTAAAAATTTTCAGGACTAGGCCAGCACAGCGTATGCGAGGCCGAACACCCTTCAGGTCAACGAGGTCGCGAGCGTGCACTTACTGCGACCTGAGGGAATGTCTTCAAAGTTTAGTTAAAAAGTATCCCCTCAAAGAAAAATAAGTCAAGGTGCGACCTTAATCTCCGAATCATATCTGCGACCTCGCAAGGAAAGCATCGCAAGTCTTGATTCCAAAGAGACAGGGTCCACTTTGAAGATTAAGCAAAATTAAAAGAAAAAGCTACAAATTCTACAAGGGAAGCTTCGCAAATGCGAGGCCAATCTACTTGCTAATATTCCAGAAACATAAAAGGCAAGCTATCTATAAAGCAAAAGCGAATACAAGACATGAAGAAATGAAGATAGTTATATCAACACAAAAGTTATCAGAAGGTTATCAGCAAAATATTACAAATTGCGAGACATTCAAGGGGTGTCCGCATCCCCAGTTTAAAGTATCAGAGTAAAAAGATGAGAAAATTATGTAGCAGCCTCGCTGGGTTTCTCCTGGTTAGCAGCATTAACCTTGGCAGCTTCACTAGCAAGTCTGGCCGCTTCCTTGGCGTCTTCTTCGATTTCCTTGCGGAGATCGGCAGCGAACTCAGCATTTCCAGGGCCAAGCTGCGACCAGTCAAAGTCAGGAACTTTTCTGATAAAATGTTTCATGAACTCAGCCTGGGCAGCCTCTTCAATATCTTCTCGGTTGGCCTGAGCAGCAGCGATCTCCTCCTTCAGCTTGGCTAGCTCCTCCATGTGTGCCTTCTTCAGCTCCTCCTCGTGTTGCTCCGCCTCAGTCAAAGATTTATGAAGGGCTGCCTTTTCATCGCCAACTTTTTTGAGCTCGGATCGAAGGGTCGCTGTTTCAGTTTGTAGCACTCGCTTGTAATTTTCCGCCATAAGCTTCTTCTCCTCCTCAGCTTTGGCCTTTAGGGACTTTAACTCTTTTTCCAATTTATCATTGGCGAAGACAACTTGCTTTAGCTCTCGAAGATGCGAGGCTTGGCGGATGAAGCCCTCAGCCAGGCATTTGGAGACTGCCTCAGAATTCTCAATTAACTCGGCTCCCACCCACTCAGTGCACTCCGCTTCAGTAGCATGAGTATACCCATGCTTTGCATATAAATGATGCACTGGCGTCGTGTCCGCAGGCTTTGTGACTTGGGGCAGGGGACCGGTTTTGTGTTTTTTGGAGATGTGTTCTTCAGGGTTAGCCTTGGCCTTTGAAGGTTGAGGAGCGACCCTAGCAGTTGCTGATGGAGGAGGGAGATCGTTTGTCTTCTTTGGTGGGGAGGCCGTTGAAGGCTTGGTAGGGATCTCCTTGTTCCTTGTACAAAAAGGAGGCCTGCGACTGCCTTTGCCTGACATGTCTACAAAAAGGAGAAAGAAAAAGCAGTTAAAAATAATTATCAAGAAAAGTAAAAATGCGAGGACACTGAAAGACAATTAATATGAAGAAATTATTGAACTACAGTATAAAGTATTCTTACTCTCTTCCACTGCCATTTTAGAGGACGAGGCTTCCTCTCGCACTTTTCTCTTTTGCGAGGCCTTCCTCGCACTTGAAGGCCCCGCCTCAGAAGGAAGCTGAATCCCGTCTTTCAAAAATCCGCATTCAATCAAGTTTTCTAAGGAAAGGAGGGTTCGCACATTCCTATCTTCGCGAGGCATCTTCAATACATCATCAGCTCGGGTTTTCTTTTCACCCTTCAAGACGGTTCGCACTTGACCGACTGGAAGATAATTAAAGGATGTTTTTACCCTGGGCACCTCGTGGATATAGAAGTAAGGTCCCTTCCATGAGCCCGCGTTGCTCGGGGCACTATGGTATAAGTCTTTCTTATTAAATTCTGGCCAGACTGAGAAATATACATAGCCGAAGTCAGATGGCCCGCATCTCTTCAATTGCAAAAAGTATCCCATGGTCCTCGCATCGAGTGGGGGATATCCCAACTTGTGATAGATAATGTAGAGGGCTATCATGGCTCTATACCCATTGGGATTGATTTGGATAGGAGCAAGGTGGTAAGTCTCGCACACGTCTCTGATGAACGGATGAAGAGGTGAAGAGACGCCGATTTTCATCATAGCAGACGACAACACCATGCGAGGCACTCTTCCTCCATTTTCAGTGTAGTTGAAGCGGTAGCATCGCATTGAGGCTGTGGGTAGAATGACCTTGCCTTCCGGTCTATATGTGTCAACTGCCTTTCTTAAAGATTCAGCATCGAGAGAGGTAGATAAGTCTCTGCAGCCTAGAGTGCGAGGCTGACCTGGTTTCACCTTCGAGCCCTCTTCAATATTTTCAGGGCGAGGTCCTCCCACATAGACAGTGCCCTCCAGTTCAGGTTGAGGGGTCGGAATGTAAGGTTGAGGAGAAGCTTCAGGAACGTAGCTGTAATCTTCAAAGTTAACCACTCTGGCCACTTCGTCTAGACCGCCGTCATCAGAGCTAGGCTCTTCATAATCCGAGTCATCAGAGTTCGCCTCGTTGTCACCTCCACCCTCAATCTCGTAGTAAGCGTGGCCGAGGGAGTCTATTGATGAGGTGCTGGTCGATACTATGGGACTTATGTTGAGGAGATTCTTGTTGAGAGGAGAAAGGGGTTTGGGGAAGTTGGAAAAGAATTCCTGTCCTCTCTTTAGCAGTTTGTCGACCTCGCCTTGAACAGAGGAGAGAGGAACGGTTAAAGATGCTGGGTTTATTGAGCTTGAGGGGAGATCAATAGAGCGGCTCTGCGAGGTGGAAGGTCGTCGTGATCTCCATGTTGTTAGGGGGGTCTCTCGGGTAAATTCCTCCTGGGACCATTGAGGATCCATGTACAGTTTGAAGGAGTTGGTGCTTGCACTTGTGGCCTTAGCAATGTTTGCGGCCGCGTGTTCGCTAATGGAAATGTGAGGGAGAGGTGAAGGAGTCCTTGAGCTATCGCTGGACATCTGAAAAGATTGTGAAGTATTAGTGTGTGCACTTACAGAATATCAAAAAAAAGAGGAAGGAAGAAAAAATTCAATAGAAAGTTCTAAGTGTCCTCACTCCACTCACGAAGGTTAGAGTGTGTCGCACATTAATTATATTGTTGATTGTATGTCTGCCTATTAAAGGGGTCGCACTCTTCACTATAGCGAGGCAGGGCTCGCAGCATGAAATTAAGTGTGTGGGATCGCAATTAATCAGGCTCGCATCGCATGAAATTATAAGCAAATATTTACAAAATTACGAGCTACACATGCATTCAAATGAAGAACAAGAGAGAGAAACTTACTTTTTGATGAAGAAAAGTTGAAGATCTTGAGAAAAATTGGCCTCGTTCTTGATTGAAAGCGAGCTGGGTTTCTGTTTGATCCGGGAGCAAATTGGCAGCACTTCGGTATGTTGTTAATAAGGAAAGTGACAAATGATTTGAAATTTGAGGTTTATATAGTAGTGAGGAGAGAGACGAACAAACTACACGTGTCATCATCTCAGCAGGTGTGACCAGATCTAGAGACGCGCCAGCTGTTAGCATTTATTCAAATTCATTGGGCCTACGATGAGAGCCCATAAAGGAGTAATTGATAATGGGCCTTGGCATCGCATTCAATTTTCTGGGAGACATTCTCTGAGTCCACATCGCATTTCTAATGGCAATATGGACTCGGGGGGTAGTTGTTATGCCCGAATTTGGCATAAGTCCTAAACAGGCCTAATGGGCTAGAATATCAGTACATCTCACATAATGGGCCTAAGAATGAGGAATGAGTCATTAAAGTTCGCCATCATGAGAGGATTCATCATATTATTTTTGTACAGCGGATCGCCAGCGAGCCCTAGTAGCGGGGTCGCAGTTCGCGAGGTCTAGCGAGGCCTAGAGGTCCAGCGTGGCCTAGTATGTTACTATGAAGGCTTATGGTCAGGCCCAGCGAGGTCGCATAAGTAGGTTATCTCCATACATCGAGGATCGCCTCGCATGGCCAGACCCAGCGAGGTCGCATGCGAGGTCATCTAGTCAGTATCGCCATTAAAGATGATTATGTCAGCTGCGGGTTTCCCTTTATGGGTCATGAACAGAATAAATGGGTAGAAAAACAACCCAAGGAGATGACTAGTGGATTTGGGCCAAGCCGAGCCCATAGAAACCCTAGCCCATCTAGATAACTTCTTCTCTAAGAGAACTACGTATGGCTTGATCCCTATAAATAGGGTACGTAGGCATCTTGTAAAGCATGAGAAACAGTTCACCACTGATTATCAATATACAAGAGCAGCCACATCAATAAACACAAACCCTAATCCCAATTCTTCTTATAAGCAAAATATCCGTATTTTGCTCCATAAATCCAGCAACCTCCATAAATATTGTTATACAATATTCTCCCTATAACAACACGTTATACAATGATTCAGCCAAACAATTTAGCACATAATTCCGACAGATATAGTCGGCGTACTTCCAAGAATCAACAGCATAAACTGTTTGCGTGTTACTCTCAGCAGTGAGCAACGGTGGATCCTCTTTGAGGTAGCGATCCAGATGCATCATGGTCAGATAAAACATCATCTTTTGCTGCCAACGTTTGAAGTTTGTTCCATTGAACTTCTCAGGTTTCTCAGCATGTGCAGCAGGCATAGCAGGAAGCAGGCACAACAGGTGCAATATATGCATTAGGCATTAGGCACCACAGGTATAACAGGCGTCTGCACTACCGATGTTTGCATACCAGTAGGCACCGCATGTCCGTTTGTAGGAACGAAACCTATCATAGTCAATCCAATCGGAACGTTACTCTGTCCAATGACAGTATGTCCCAAAGGCACATGTCCCGTAGGCACATGTCAAACCGGCATCGCACCCACATCAGATGTTATAATTTGTGCGTTAGGGTTTGGTGGCGGCTGGTGATCCCCATCAGATGTTACAATCTGTGCGTTGGGATCAACCACCATGTTCGTGTTGTTCATAGTTTGATTCTCCATTAAATCTGTCACTCAAACAAACAAGCAACTACGTAAGTATAGATCACATATATAGTAATACGCTTTAAGATTGTTAGACAATCTGCGATAAATACAAACAGTATAATATTTGTGCGTGTGTGAGTAACATTTATGTGTATAATTAAAACAGACAAAAAAGGAGACAAGGAACGAAAAACCCGAGTCCAGTGCGTGACTGTCTCCTTAAAGCGTATTAGCCCTCACCATATGTGCGAGCAAAACGCCTCCCAGGATAAAACGGATTGTAGTGAGACTACAGAAGAGCATCACTCTCAGTGAGCTTGAGACGAGCAAGAACTATCACCAGAGAAAGAGAAGAGATTGTATATGAAGGGAGGATTTGTGTTTTTCGAATGAATAATCCTAAGGCTCTACACGAGTATATATAGGATAGGAAAACTTGTGCGCTACACAATTGCCTTAATTAATTAGCCGAGCTAATCAATTAAATCGGTGTCAATTTCCTTAATTAATTAACCGTGTTAATTAATTATGTTAAGGCGGTGGCAAAAAATCCGTAGTAAAAACGGAATTGATTTTACCGAATCAATGGATTCAAATTATAATCGAATCCATATTCCAACAATATCTACACCCTTTAACGGTCTTGGGTCTTATGTCTTAGATCTTGGGTCTTTTCTTCCCTTCACGGCGCAAAGATACCCAACTCCCCGTCGGCGTATCTAAGGCTTGGGTCTTAGGCGAGAATCACATCACTTCACTTCACCTCACGTCAAAGGATATAATACATGCACTACGACTTGAAAATCCTTATAATTTGACGATTAAAAATGAACTAGTATCCAAACTAGATCAAGTGGGAGGATATATAAATATTAACGAGTTAGACTACGTTAATACAAATATAAATCAAGTATATTAATTTATATAAATATCCGGTGTGGCCGAATATAAATAAAATTAAATATACAATTTACTTGTGTAAAAACAACACAAATAAATAAGAGAAAGAGCGAGTTAAAAATATTTCGTAAAATATTAAACAAGCTACTAACTCAAGGTATACAAATGTTAAACACTTGTATTGAAATATTATAAGACCGAGATCAACAATGAAATGGTCGAAATAATATTCCTTAGCCAAAAGGCCTTGGTTTATCGAATCTAGAGCGAGTTGCTTATATTCGAAAGAATATAGAACAAGCTACTTAAAATCGACAAATATTAGTGTTATCACAACAACACTTTTATATGGCTTCTATATAGCCGAATATATATATATATATATATATATATATATATATATATATATATATATATATATATATATATATATATATATATATATATATATATATATATATATATATAGCTCGACAAAGCGAGGGACGCTATTATGGTTAATGCTAGTGCGGAAAGTATGTAAAACACACACGAACAATCAATTAAGCACACCACACACAAGCATATAAATACAACTCACACGTTCGGAAAATGTAACTCACTTGTCTATAGGACAAAAATGAGGGCCGCTATTATGCGTTAAACTAGTGCGAGAAAATATAAACATGTAATATAATAATTCGGGTAAATAGCCGAATATAATGAACTTTGGTTTCGGTTAAGAAACTAGTTCAAGATGCCTTGGTATAGTCCTTAAAGATTTAAATCCAATTAAGGTTCAAGGGACTATTATAAACCAAGATAAGAAACTTTCTTTTGATTTAAAGATACCAAGTTTAAACAACTTGTTTATGCAACTTTAAACACAAATCAAAAGATAGATCTTAGCCTTATAACCGAGTATATATCAAGTGGTTACTAAGGACTTAAAGAGGAGTATATTAGATGTTTAAGTACCTCCTCTTGATAGACAACACCTTGTCTATATGCTTCGGCCGAATGGAGCAAGCAAAAGGGGCCGAGAGATTTGAATCTTGTTTCGATCAAGAACAAGTTCAATATGCTTGGTTTAGTCCTTAAATGTTTGAGCTCAAGTAAGATTAAAAGGACTAGTATAAACCAAGTTAAGAAGCTCTCTTTTGATTTAAGGACTAACAAGTTTAAGTCACTTGTTTTATGCACTTTTAAGCACAAAGCAAAAGATGTTCTTAGCCTTTTAACCAAGTATTATCAAGAGGTTGTTAAGGATTTAAAGAAGAGAAAGTAAACGCTTCAAGAAGCTCTTCAAAACTTCTGCACAACTTGTCAATATACACTACACGAAAATATCAAGAACAAGTGTATATTTTGGTGACAAAGTGCAAGCAAAACTCAAGCCAAATGAGCACCAACCAAGGAGTATTCAAGGAGGTTATTAAGGTGACTCAAAGACACAAATAAGAGCACTTATAGGCTGCTTAAAACGTGCAATGATACTGCCTAAAAAGGCTTGGCCGAGAGCTAAAAGAGATGAGCAAGAAAAGGTCCAAAATCACTGCCAAGATGGTCGGATTTGAGCACCAAATGAAAGGCAACCAAGGAGGTACCAAAGGTGACTCAAATAAGCAAGTAAGAACACTCAAGAGGCTGCACAAAAACGTGCACTAGGCTGCCTGAAGAGCAATGGCCGAGAGGTAGGAAGAAGTGGAAGAAGAGGACCAAAAACACCACTTAAAAAAGGCCTAGTTGAGCACCACTTGAATGTAATTCAAGAAGGATAAAAGGGTGACTCAAACCACACTTAAGAACACCTTGGGGAGTGTAAAAAACGAGCTCAAGAATAGTCCCAAGAGTGATGGCCGGATGGTGTTTATATGAGCAAGAAATGGACTAACAACAAAACTTTTAAAGATGTTGAAAAATAGAGCAACAAAGCTTTGTTATCCAAATATTTTAAGAGGTTTTTGGTACTCTAAGAAGACTGATTTCTAGAGAGAAAATAGCAGCACTTCTAGGACACAAAAAGCTCAAGAGAAAATGGGTGGGGGTGATGGGCTATTTATAGCCAAAATGGTGAAAAAGAGAGCTAATAAGAACACGACACTTGGCACCTACTAATAAACAATTAGCAAGAGCACTTTCCCGGAAATTCTCTCTTACTTGGTCCCCAATCCTTATATATTTATCAGATATATAAGTATAGTAGTTGTATATTAGTTTCGTTTTAGCCGAATGAACCGAAACTACGCGAAACAACACATGACACCCATTATATTAAGATAAATCGAAAAATATCTTAAAAATTATGAAACTTTGGGAATGCCCTTGAAATATTCCCAGAAAAATATGGTAAAAATTTCACTTTAAAATAAGTTGTCCTTCTATGACTTTTAAACGATCGAAAATCAACTATGAGTCGATTTTAGGGTTACGAAAAAAAAATCATTCAAAAATCATGAAATTTTGTCTAATATTCTTTTGATTATTTTAGTGACATCCTCAAAATTTCAAGTCAAAATAATGTGTCTAGGTATTTTATCCAAAAATATTTCTATAAAATGTGCTTACACGACGAGATAAAATACGCTAGCCTTTTGTCGTAACTTGTCGACATTTTGGCTATGGTTTTGTCTCAAAATATATTCAAATAATAATGTCCATGAAGTCATCGGAATATTTATTTTGAATATTTTACAATTTTATCCATTTAAGTGAAAGCCGTTAAGGATTCCGGATTCTTTCTGCAAGTCAATAAATAAGGCAACCTTGAAAATATTACTTTGAATATATATCGAATATGTTTTAGGATTAAATCCTTTGAAATGAACACCTTCTAGAATAAATCTAGCATTTACGACTCCCAAATTAGTATTTGGAGTATTTCGATATTTATGCCTTTTTGACTTTGCTTAAAATATACCACAAATAATCTAGATTTAGAAAATATCATTTTACTGACATTTCTTATCTAAATTAATTATTAGTACGAGAGAGCGTCACTTCGAATAATCTTACGGAATTTACTAAACAATGTAGTAAATTTTGTGATTTAATTTTTCACTTTCGTGGTTTGACAAATCACCAAAACTTATCGGTGAGAGAGATTGTTTTACGATAACTGACTATCTCGCAAATTCGAATATGATAAAATAATGAATACAAATATAGAATGATCTTTCAATAATGTTTATTAGAAGCAAATTCCTTGTTCTAATAATCCAATTCGAATATGTTTATTCCTTATTCGTTAAATAGCTAAATTCCACAAGGACGGCTAAATGTTTACACATGCCAGTTTTGGAAACAAATTATGGCAGTTTTGTAATTAAACCGAAGACAAAGGTGAAAATTAAATAAAACAGCTCAGAAAAGTCCACTTTTTCTCCTACTAACCACCTTTCAATCAATCACCATCTTCGATTGCTTCCGTCTCTCCTCTTCTCTCTCGCGCTCTCAAACTCTCTCTCATTTCTCCTTATTCCACACTCTCTTCTATCTCTCTCAAAATCACATCTTTTCACTCTCTCTCTCTCTCCCAAAAATCTCATCTTTTTTACTCTCTTCTAGAAAATGGAGTTCAATTACACTGACGAGTCCTCCATAGCTGCCGCCGAAGCAAGCAACAGCAATCACGGATGGCAAAAGGTCACTTACGCCAAAAAAAATCGCAAAGCGCCGGCGAAACAGCCGGATTCCGGCGAGAACGGATCGGTTGGTCACTCGAACGACGCGGTTTTCAGTTCGCTGGAGAAAAAGTCGGAGGAGCGGCGCCGGAGAATTGAGGCTGAGAGAGCGGCGGCGATGATCGACGAGGATCGTCCGATTAAGTCGGTGATTAGGTCGGAGGGAGATGAGGGTGATGATGAGAGTGGAGGCGGTGTGGTTGAGAATGGAGGAGGTGTGGAGGTGAAGAAAGAGAAGAAGAAGAAGGAGAAGAAAGTTAAGGTTACGATTGTCGAGGCGGCGAGCCGGATTGATGCGGATGATCTCGCTGCATTTCTCGCTGATGTGTCGGTGAGATCGATTGTTTTAGTTTAATTAGTGAATTGTAATTGTAATGTGATTGATTTGATTGTGTGTTATTGATTTTTATAATTGTTTGTTTTGATTGTGTGATAGATTTCGTATGAGGCGAAAGAAGATATTCAGTTGATGAGATTTGCTGATTATTTCGGGAGATCGTTCGCAGCTGTGAGTGCGAATCAGTTTCCTTGGACGAAGATGTTTCGGGAGTCTTCCATTGCAAAGATAGCCGATGTGAGCTGACTGTTTTTGTTTATATTTATTGAATTGAATTGTTCATTTTATACCTTTTTTAATGTTGATTTGTATTTATATTGATAATTGAGTTGTGTGATTAGAATTGAAAAGCATGTACATTATGGATCTATTGACTAGTAAAGAATTAGCAACTGTTAATGAAATAAATTGCACTATGATTGGTCTGTACTGATTTATTCATCCTTGTGCTTAGGGTCCCATGTATTTTATCCCAAAAAAAGTAAGAATGCATTTAAATTGTGTAGTTCTTGGAATTTATTTATCTAGATACTGATCTGAATTGTGTAAATGTTCGGATTTATTTTAGCTAATTGACCGTTTCTGTTATGATCATGTAATGAATTTTTAATTTTTTACATGCATTCTGAGTCTCTTACCAAGCTTCAAATTTTTAATTCCGTAGATAAAATTAAGATAGACGGAAACTATCAAAAAAAAAGGATAGACGGCAAACCTCAGACTTCTATAAGATGATATTAAGCACATATTTTGCTTTGTTATCTGATTTTTCTATTAATTAATGTTGCATTGAATTTAGCAAGAAAAACATATTGTTGATATGGGATATGTGTAATGACTATCGAAAAGCATTTACATTGTGAATCTACTCTGATGCCTGTTACTAAAGATTGGCAACTGTAACTGTTTTCTTTTTATAAGCTTTTACTTGGATTCCCATGTATTCTAGCAAAATAAAAACTTGCATGTGAAGTTGTGTAATTGTTTAATTTTGATGATCAGATTCCAGTCTCCCATATACCAGAAGCTGTTTACAAGACATCGGTTGAGTGGATAAACCAACGATCCATTGAGGCTCTTAGTTCGTTTGTATTATGGTCTCTCGACAGTATTCTTAGTGAATTTGCCGGTCAACAAGCTGGGGGTAAAGGGTCCAAGAAAGCCACACAGCAGACATCTTCAAAATCTCAGGTAACTTTGTGGCTCTACTATGATAAGGAAGAACAAGAAGGATATGAAGGCTCTTGTGAAATGTTTTGTAAATGTTAGCTCGTTTATTGAGGCCCTTTGTTTGTGGCATGTGCAAAGTGTTGGTAAAGGACAAAGGTGTAGGATTACAAAATTACCAATATGTGACCATCTCTGTAGCAAAATTTTGTCATAATGTACTCTATTCCAATTGGTATGCTAGCTTCAGGTCCAGCAATTCATTAGTGGAAGCGGTGGTCCCTAGCAAAAAGCCCTTCCCACTCCTTTTTTTTTTTGTGTGGAGAGACTAGAATGTTTAAGTCTTGGTCCTCTTTTCATTTTTTCTGGTGGCAGAAAGTACATTTAGAGAAGTCTAAATTCTGTTTTAGTATACAATTGAAATGCCAGCATAATTTTTTTTATTGTTCTGAAACCCTTTTTTATTATTTGTGAATACTGATGTGACAGGTATTTTTGAAACAAATCTTATACTGGACTGTTATTATCTCTTTAAACCCTTCCTTTATTCTTTCTAGTTACATGCCTTGTCCATATTTTATGCTACGAAATAATACCCTGTATCTCTCTTATGATATGTATGAAGTTTGCATTTGGGGAAGAAAAATATGAGGCTGTGATTTTTTAGTCATAAACTGATGTGTATTTCCTATAATTGTAAATGGGCAGGTTGCTATTTTTTCGGTACTATCAATGGTACTGCGAAGGAAGCCTGATGTTATAATTAGTCTCTTACCAAATTTGCAAGAAAGTTCAAAATATAAAGGACAGGATAAGCTTCCGCTGTTGGCATGGATGGTAGCTCAGGTCAGCCAATAACAATGAACTTTACACAATTACCGGTTGTTTTCTGGGGAAGAGATTACTCCACAGTCTATTCTGTCTATTTGTTTGTGTTTAATTGGATTTTTTCATGTGTAGGCCTGTCAAGGAGATCTTGCTGTAGGTTTGTACACTTGGTCACATCTCATCTTGCCTGCGATTGGGGGAAAATCGGGTTCTAACCCGCAGACTAGGGACTTAGTTTTACAGTCAGTAGAAAGGTACACACAATTTGTAATTCCTTATACTTCTGTGATTGGATAGCAATATTTTTCTGTGCATGATGTGAAATGCTTAATAATCCTTATTTTGTTTCAGAATTCTTTCTGCCCCAAAAGCTCGTTCTATTTTAGTAAATGGTGCAGTGAGGAAAGGGGAGCGCTTGATGCCTCCTTCAGCACTTGATTTGCTGTTGCGAGCAACCTTCCCTCCGTCATCAGCTCGAGTCAAGGTAGGGGTTGTGTGGACGATCTATTTACAGAGATTTTATCATGTTTTACTCCGGTGCGATCTTTTACTCTCATTCTAACTGAATTATGTTGTACAGGCTACTGAACGGTTTGAATCCGTATATCCCATCCTCAAGGAGGTGGCCCTTGCCGGGGTTCCTGGAAGCAAGGCAATGAAGCAGGTTTCGCTGCAAACTTTGACATTTGCTGTGAAAGCAGCAGGAGATGGTAAGTTTTATCTAACAGCTTAATGTCTTAACATTTCTTGGGAAAAGTGAAAAGAGTTTGACTAATGTGATCTTTTAAACAGGCATCCCTGAGCTATCTAGAGAAGCAACAGACATCTTTAACTGGAGTTTGACTCGACACCCTGATTCTTATAAGCAGTGGGTAAGTTGTAATACTAGCACACTTTCATGTATAGGGAATTGTTTGATATGAGATGAGCTATTTTTTATTTTTTTTCCTGTTAAATTGTTTTGATTTCTCCAGGACAATGTCTATTTGGATAATCTAGAAGCAAGTATTATTATTTTAAAAAAGCTTACAGAGGATTGGAGGCAACTTTCAGTAAATCAGTCATCTCTGGAAGGTCTGGGCGAAACTCTCAAGAGTTTTAGGCACAAGGTAACAATTTCCTTGGTTTTAATTTGACACAGCATGCTTCAGTTGGTTATGTTTGATACTGCAATAACATGTAACAACTGAATCATTATTATTACAAAATTGGTTAAAACTAATTGTTTGTTGTGCTTTGTCAAAAGAATGAGAAAGCATTAGCAGATGGAGCTGAAGTTGCTCATCATTCCCTCTATAAGGATGCTGACAAGTATTGTAAGTGGCTGATTGGAAAGATATCACGGGGACATGGGTGCATGAAAAGTTTGGCCATTGTCATCATTGCCCTTGGAGTGGGTACCGTTGTTATGTCTCCCACCATTGACTCTTTGGACTGGAAGCAACTTTCTGTTTACTTCAACCAGCAATCCTTCTTAACCTGGTAAAGAAGCAAATATGCAGCTCAAGGATGTCCAGGACCTGGAACATTGATCCATAATGATATTGACGACATACAGACAGAATATCTTCGCCTTCAATAATAAATTAGTCGCATCATGAGGTACTCTTGGGTAATTACAAACCCTTCGAAAATAGATATAGTTGAGAGAATGAGTTGTGAAAGGATAGACTTGGGTTTTAATATTTGATCAAACTATTTTAATGGTAGTTTGTGGCATGTACTTTACTACTTTTCGGATTGATATAATATAAATTATGAGATATACATTAGAGATGAGTGGCTAAACATCACCATCAATAATATTTACAGTATTTCTCAAATGTGTAGAGAAGCCCAGCAGAAGTATTCAAAGCAACAACAGATTTTTTCCGATGATATTTGTTTGAAGCCTCTAACACTCCTCTGTTGTTATCTGTTAGGATGATGTTTTGAGAAACAAATTTTGGACGGTGATGTAGTATATATACATCTGATACATAAAAGGAACAGAAGTAGCCTCTCTTTGAAAACGTACATTATTCAGGTGTCCTGGTTTTTTGATTTGGGGAAGAACGATGGATCCAGACATTTCACCCAGGAAAGAACATGAAATGCAAAGATCTCGAAAAGGGAAATGTTATTTCCAGAGCATTTTTTTTATTTCCAGAGCAATATGTGTTGCATATTCCCCTGCATTCACAATATGTAGCATATTCTAACACAATAGGCGACACATAGCTCTGGAAATAAAAAAAATGTTCTCGAAATAACATTTCCCCGAAAATACTGTTTTTCGTAAAGCCAGTTCATTATAACGAGTTGCGACAATATGCATAATAATTTGTTATGAGCTTTGTTAGAGCATCTCCAACGGAAATAGCTAAAATTGGTTGGCTAAATTGGACCTGTAGGACATTATGTAAAATTTGTTGAATCTGTAAGACATTTTACTTCAATGGTATTAGCTATATTGGTTGGCTATATTTTAAAAATAGTATGTTATTAATAATTTAGGATGTTATAAATAGAATATATCACTTCAATATGGTAATGAATGATGTGGAATCTTCTTACATATTTCTTACAGTTATATAGAGGTTCGACAAATATAGCCAACCTGTAGAAATTATCTAAAATTATAGCTAACAGCTTTGACCCATTGGAGTTCAAGTTTTTTTTAGATAATCTCTATAATTTTTATTTATGATATCTTTTATCTAATTTTAACTAAGGATTTCTTGTAGTTGGAGATGCTCTTATACAGAGAAATTCTTAATTACTGACAAATCGTCAAATCATCAAAACCCAATTTTTTTTTATAGATATAAAATTGTTTTTTTGCTTCTTATGACAATGTTCATTTAGTGGTTTTAACTATTAGAAGAACTGGTCGCTAATATCGCATACAAGGTAAAAAAAAACCCATATTAGCCACATTATTGTTCATCAAAAAGCGAAAATGACCAAAATGTCTATTTTTCATAAGTTTTTGTCCAAAATACTGATTTTGAAAAAAATGACCCGAAATATCGACGGGATACGGAGAATCGTCCTCTGTGTTAGGGTGTTGCGGAACACCGTCCTCCGTATTAGGCATGATACGGAGCTGCGTCCTCCGTGTTATCATGATACGGTGGACTGTGCACCGTGTTAGATGGGTGCGCAGCACTGTCACGGAATACCGTCCACCGTATCATGCCCTGTTACGGAACACGGAGCTCCGTATCATGCCCTGTTACGGAACACGCATCTCCGCAACACATCCCCTATCACGGTACACGATGTACCGTGTCCCGTCAGTAAAAAGGGTCATCCAGTTTCCCAGGTGATTATTTTGGGCATTCACCCATCAAAAATGCATACTTCTAAAATAAATACTTTTTTTCACCAAGTATTATGACCTATAACAATTTTTACAGATATTTTTTCTTGTATTATTTTTAGTACAATTAATTTAAAAATTGATTTTTTTAAATAAAACTATACTTAAAAATTGATTTTTCCTGCAAAAAATCACCAAAAAAAGAAACAACACTCAAATTACAATTTAAAAAATTGAACACCCAATAGGGTAGTGCTTGTGCTATCTATCCCCTGTAAACTACAAGTGTCTGTCCAGTTCAGCCGTCTGAAATCAAGAAATTAGAGTAGTGCTTGTGCTATCTATCCCCTGTATCTATATCTGTATCTATACTCTGTTCTTCAAAATCTTCAATTGATTAATACATACATATATTTGATGGCCTTATCACTTCCAACCCATTTAACATTCAACCTTCCCCATCAAAATTTACAGACCCATCTTCAAGTTTTAAACTTTAAAAGACCCTCAAGAATCTTTAAAACAACAAGCTCTTCATTTTTCTTGGCAGCCCATTTTTACCCTTCAGTTAAAATTAATTTTACTGGGCTTAAAGTGCTAACCAGGGCTTGTAGTGATGGTGGCGGGGATGAACTTGATGCTTCTACTTCATCTGTAAGCTCTCAACTTCACTCATATATATATGTGTGTGTATGTATATGCCCTCAAGAATATGATGCTTATGTTTAGGTAATTTTTTTTGGTTTACTGAATTATAGGAAGGTATGTAATAGATTTAGTACTCCCTCCGTCCCATATTACTTTGCCCGTTTGCTGAATTTCACGGGTTTTAAGATAGTGGGGAATGAATATTGTTTTTGTATGAAGTAGTGGGTATTAAATATTATTTTTAAGGGATAGTGGGTATTGAATATTGTTTTTTTGGAGTAGTGGGTATTGAATATTATTTTTAAGGAGTAGTGGGTAGAATAGTGGGTATTGAATATTGTTTTTTTGGAGTAGTGGGTGGAATAGTGGGTGTTGAATATTATTTGTAATGATTAGTGGGTGGAATAGTGAATATTGAATATTATTTTTAAGGAGTAGTGGTAGAGTAGTGGGTATTGAATATTATTTTTTATGGCAAAAAATAGTAAGGGGAAAAGTATTATGAATTACCTTAAAAGGAAAGTGAGAAAAGTATTAAGGGACGGAGGGAGTAGTATTTACAGTGTTTGTAAATGTGTGTGATGTATGCTTGGAGAAGAAGACAATGAAAGCAGAGAATGTATTTGATCATCAATCAATTAGTTACAAGACAATAGTACTATCTCAGTACTTATACAACGAGTATGAACAGAAAGCAAAGTAACAGAATGACAACTGTACTAACAGAATGACAGTTGTCAAACTTAAGTCCAAATACAAGATAGCAAATTCTTATTTATTTGAGTCTGTATAGCCTGCTGAATAGATGCTTTGTGCTGAGGTTTGAGTCCCACAAATGCAGCTGAATGTTTACTCGTTTCACTCGTAATACTCCCCCCACAAACTGGAGATGCACAAGGATTGTGTAATCCCAGTTTGGAACAGATATACCAATGAGCTGTGCCACCCAGTGCCTTTGTAAAAACATCAGCCAACTGTTCTTTTGTAGAAATCTTCTTAGGATTGATGATGCTTGCCTGAACTTTCTCACGAATAAAATGACAATCTAACTCGATATGCTTGGTACGAGCATGTTGAACAGGATTGCTAGCAATATCAACTGCAGCCTGGTTGTCATAGAACACATCAACTGCATTAGTAACAGGTACAAGAAGATCTGCAAGTAAATACTTCATCCACATTATTTCAGTAGTAATAGAAGCTAAGGCACGATATTCAGCCTCTGCTGTACTCTGTGAAGTAACAGACTGCTTTTTAGCCTGCCAAGACACAAGAGAAGATCCTAACTTCAAACAATAACCTGTCACTGAACGACCAGAAATAGTGCATCCTCCCCAATCACTATCACAATACCCTTGTAAAACCAAAGGATTATTAACAGGAAAGAACAATCCCAATCCAGCAGTACACTTCAAATATCGAAGCACACGAAATAAAGCATCTAAATGCTTCTCTCGAGGAGCATGAAGAAACTGACTTGGGAGATGCACAGAAAAACTGATATCAGGTCTAGTAAAAGTTAAATATAACATTTTACCAACCAAACTTCTATACAATGAAGGACTCTTGATCAAAGCTCCAGAACGATCATTATCATACAATTTGATATTCTGATCTAAAGGAATAGAAAGTGGTTTTGAATGAAGGAGATTAGTACTGGACAACATGTCTATGATGAACTTATGTTGACTTAAAACCAGACCAGCATCACTTCTGGAAACTTCAAGTCCCAAATAATACTTGGCCTGTCCAAGATCTTTAATGCTAAACTTAGTGTGTAAAGCTTCTTTAACTGTAACAATAAACTCTGTATTGTTACCAGTCAACAAGATATCATCAACGTAGACAACAGCAACTGTAAAACTAGTGCCATCTTGATGAACAAACAAAGCATAATCAGCTAAAGACTGTTTAAAACCAATTTCCAATAAGAACTCAGTTAATTTCTTATTCCATTCTCGAGAAGCTTGACGCAGTCCATATATGGACTTAATCAATCTGCAGACCAAATGTGCAGTAGAAACATCAGTCATATATCCCAAAGGCAAATCCATATAAACCTCCTCAATAAGATCTCCATGAAGAAACGCATTGTTGATGTCTAATTGGAAAATTGGCCAATTCTTAGAAGAAGCAATGGCCATAACAGTTTTAACTGTAACTCCTTTAGCAACAGGAGCAAAAGTGTCATGAAAGTCGACCCCTGGCTCCTGTGTGTAACCTTTGGCTACCAAACGAGCCTTATAACGATCAATCTCCCCATTTGCAAGATACTTGACTTTATAAACCCATTTTCACCCAATAGTGGACTTGCCATCTGGAAGGGGTACTAAAATCCAAGTATTATTTGCTTCGAGAGCATCCAGCTCTTTATTCATAGCAAGCACCCAATTCGAATCTTGCACTGCTTGTGCAAACGAAGTAGGTTCCCTTATCTTAACAAGTTGTGACATAAAAGCAGAATGTCCAGTAGAAAAAGAATGAGTGGAAACAAAGTTTGCCAAAGGATACTTAACAGGTCCAGTATTGCAATGATAATCATTCCACCAAGTAGGAAGTTTCCTATTTCTAGTAGACTTTCGTAAGAAATGGTCATCAGAAGAGATTGATAAATCGACATCAGGATCAAGATTGACCAAAGTATCACTATCAGGAGGAGAGTTATGCCACAACTCTGGAATCTGTGACTCATTCTCAGAAGCAATATCTGTAGAAGTGTCTAAAAGCTGACCATAAGATGGTGAAGAAGAAGACAGAATTGGCTCTAAAGAATCTGACTGAGAAGAACTATTACCAGTATTTTCAACATTATCAGCAATCCAATGTGATAAGAAATAAGGATCTGTACTAGACTGAATGTGAGTTTTATCAAGAAAAGGAAAAACTAGTTCATGAAAAACCACATGTCGAGTCACAAACAACTGATGTGAATCCAAATTGTACAACTTGTATCCCTTGTGATCATTAGGATATCCCACAAATACTGAACGAATGGCTCTAGGTTGAAATTTGTCTGAATCATGAATTGAAGCATAACACAGACACCCAAAAACTCTGAAAAGACTATAATCAGGTGGTATAGTATAAAGACACTCAAACGGAGTTTTGTTGTTCAAAACAGGTGTGGGAACTCGATTGACAATGTAGGTTGCTGTAAGAATACATTCCCCCCAAAATCTAATAGGTAAGCCAGACTGGAAACGTAAAGCACGAGCAATGGAGAGCAACTGACGATGTTTACGTTCAACACGGCCATTTTGGGCAGGTGTACCAACACAAGAAGCTTGATGTAACACTCCTTTCTCAAGCAAAAAAGAAGTAAAAGTAGCATTGAAAAATTCAGTACCATGATCACTACGAATTTGTTTGACAGTGGTTTGGAACTGATTTTCAACATAAGCAAAGAAGGTTTTAAGCTGAGAAACAACATGTTGTTTGGAAGGAAGGAGATAGGTCCAGACATTTCTCGAATGATCATCTACGATAGTGAGGAAAAATTTACACCCACTATGTGTTTCAGTAGCATAGGGTCCCCATAAATCGACATGGACAAGACCAAAGATAATATCTGCACGACTGGCACTAAGCTGAAAAGGTAATTTGGTTTGTTTTGACAAAGGACACACTGGACACTGTTTGTTACAATCATCAACAACAGTAGTATGTATATCAGGTATTTTATGGAGGACATCATTTGACACATGCCCTAACCTTAAGTGCCAGAGCACACTAAGCTGATTTTTGGACTGAATAACATTGAGACTAGGTTGAATATTGAAAGAATTAGAAGTAGAAGTGTCAGGCAACAAAGGCTGGAATTCTAAATGATATAATCCATCAATTAGTTTGCCAGTAGCCAAAAGTGTTTTAAAATCTGTATCATAAAACTCACAATGTTGTGGAAAGAGTGACACAACACCTTTCGAGTCTGCCATCCATTTAGAGACAGACAGCAGATTATAAGAAAAAGAAGGCACAAAGAAAACATTGTGTAAAATCAATTTGGGATGTATCTTGAAAGTCCCTGTTTTATGAACTAAAATAGTAGCACCAGTAGGCAAAGCCAGACTAATAGGATTGACTAACATCTGAACATTAGTGAGTAAATCAAGAGAACAACACATATGGTCTGTTGCTCCTGAATCTATAAGCCAAGCAAATTTAGAACAAGAATTAGCCACTAAATTAACAGTAGAAATGACCATACCAGCTAAATGATCCTCTGGGCTGTTAGTGTTCTTGCCATTTCCAATGAAAAAATTCATCATTTGACTCAATTGATTAATCTGCTGCTGCATTTGACTGAACTGATCAGATGTTCCAGACACAGATGCTGCAACAGGTACTTGAGAATTAGCCTGAATGCTTTTTGGTAAAGGTCGAAATTGACCAACAGAAGCTGGAACTGCAGCACCAGTAGAAACAGGATCCTTCTTCCTTTTCCAATTTGATGGATAACCAATCAACTTGTAACAATTTTCTTTAGTATGTCCTGTGAAATTACAGAATGTACATTTCACCACTGGTCTAGATGCATTATTGGAATTCACTACTGGCTTCTTAAAACTAGTTCCAACAGTTGCATTAGCAACACTGACTGCATTGTTGATCAAAGCATTTGCAAGAGGATTTGAAGCTGCAAGTACTCCTTGAAAACCTTGTCTAGCTTTTTCATCCTGCTTGACAAAAGCATAAGCCTGGGAAACTGTAGGCAATGGACTCATCATGAGTATTTGACCTCGAATGGTGGCATTACTGTCATGTAATCCCATGAGAAATTGCAGTAACTTTCTCTTTTGATCTCTCTCAACTTGAACCTTTTGTGCACCACAAACACAATTAACTGTTGGCTCCAACACAGAATATTCATCCCATAAGCCTTTTAACTTGTGAAAATACACTTCAACTGACTTGTTTCCTTGTTCCAAACTATGTATGTCTCTTAAAACTTGAAAAATCCTATGTCCATTCACTCCAGAAAACCTCTCATGCAACTCTTTCCATACTTCACTGGCAGTAGTGACATAATTCAATCCATCACTAATCTCTTCTGAAACTGAATTAAGAATCCAAGTAATAACAAGATCATTCACTCTCTCCCACTGTGCACACAAAGGAGAATTAACTGCAGGTTTCTCAAAAGTTCCATTGACTAGCACAAACTTATTTCTAGCATTAAGAGCAATCTGCATAGATCTGCTCCATGGAGCGTAATTATCTGGTCCTACTAGTTTCTTAGCAATTAGAACCAGGCCTGGATGATCAGTATTATGAATGAACAAAGGATGAGAATTATTATCAATCGCATCTAGATTGTACAAAGGAGCTTTAACATTCTCAACAGTATTGGTCAAATCCGTATCAGTAACATCTTCTTCAACAATAGTACGAGAACGAGTACTAGTTTCTATGCCTTGAACAGCATTAGCATAACTACGCAACATGACTGTAAAAGCTAGGGTTTCGTAAAATGACGATGAAGAAAACAGATCAAAACAGAAAAATCCAATCACAAATCATCAACATACTATAGTGAATCAATCGATTGATCTAAACAATCGTGAAGAAAGAAAATCACGACGAAACCTGTGTTTGTAGCCGGAAAACGAACAAAAAACGGCGAAGATAAGTCGTAACAACCAGATCTGAGCGTCAACTAAATTACGAGCTTCATCATCATTTTAAGAACAATTCTATAGGATCAAAACAGTCATGTGTGGCTCTGATACCATAATAGATTTAGTAGTATTTACAGTGTTTGTAAATGTGTGTGATGTATGCTTGGAGAAGAAGACAATGAAAGCAGAGAATGTATTTGATCATCAATCAATTAGTTACAAGACAATAGTACTATCTCAGTACTTATACAACGAGTATGAACAGAAAGCAAAGTAACAGAATGACAACTGTACTAACAGAATGACAGTTGTCAAACTTAAGTCCAAATACAAGATAGCAAATTCTTATTTATTTGAGTCTGTATAGCCTGCTGAATAGATGCTTTGTGCTGAGGTTTGAGTCCCACAAATGCAGCTGAATGTTTACTCGTTTCACTCGTAATAGTATGTGTTAAGTTTGTTATTGCATCATATTGGAAGTATGATATTGTGATTTTATGTATTGCTGAGAAATGAGAAAGTTAAATTATAATTTCTCGACATTTGGTATAGTGGAGGCAAATGTGCATGTGAGGATTTTGAATTTCTTGCAATCGACCTTACCCAATATAAAACTACTATACATCATTAGTGTAGATATGTTTTTATGCATGAAATTCCCTTGTTTCTTCCCTGCTTCGTTATAGTGGTGCGAGGATGATGAGGGAACTGTTATGATATGTTTAGTAGTACTACTTAGTAGCCTGGCCATCTAACAGGTACGTGCCTAGCCTTGCAGTTTTCGTGTTTTGTTTGTAAATTTATTGTTTTAGGCTTCGTTTGTTTGGGGGGAAATAGTGTGCTTTGGAAATTTTTAGGTAGCAAAATGTTAAAATATTTTCCGGTGTTTGGGACGTTGTGAAATGTCATCCTGGTTTTGGAATGCTTGTAAAATGTTTTCCACTGACTTAATTTTCTGCCCAAACTGACCCAGTAGGAAGCTAGGAGAAATTGAAATCACACTTGAATCTGCAAGCACGAACTCAAAATAATAAATTCTAAGAAACCACCAGAAAATTAGAGAACCTCCTTAAGGTTTTACTTTAATGAAACATAATAGTCTATTACATCCCGAAGATTTTTAAATAAGGGTACAAACCCTAAAAGTTTAAGATAAACCAAATTCAAAATAAATCCTATTTATTAAAATAATTAAAAGCCTTATTTGAGGCCCAAAACGAGCTTGGATGGCCTTAATATCCAATTACTTGCTGTTAAAAAATTATTATTATTTAAAAATTAGGAGGCAGGAAGGGGGATAGTACATGAAATTCGTCAATTATTCTGCTGATGTCTATATTGCATGACTCGTACATTCATTCCGTGTTATTAAAAACAGTTCAAAGTAAAGTTATTTTCTGATGATACGGAATATTGTCAAGTATTACCAATCTGACATTTTATATTCTCGAGCTCTGATTGTTCTTAGATAAGACGAAGGATGATTTGTACTAATTCTGCATGGCTTCCGCTTCTTCTGATCTGCATAATTTTTTACTAGTTTGAAGTGAAGTATTAAGAAAATTCTGGCACCTGGAGTTAGTTATATTGGTGAAGGTTAAGTAAATAAAAGTGTAGGTTAGTGTTTTCCTTTTGAGCAAGTTAAGAGGTGTTACATGTGTAATAAAGTTGAAATGGTTTTCTCTTGCTGTAGCTCTTGGTTGCTGTCTCTATCTTTCCATTTTAAACTATAACTATGTAAAAACATTTGTTTCTTCAAGGTTGACTATTGATTCCTTTGTGCTACAGAACTTGATTGCACATTTTCTCATTTTTTGTAACAGGATACAAGGGCATCAACAATTAGCCCATCTACTTCTGGTGATGAATATGTGGCTTTGTTTGTTCGGATGCTTGGGCTAGACAATGATCCATTAGACAGAGACCAAGCCGTTGTTGCTCTATGGAAGTATTCGCTCGGAGGGAAGCAGTTCATCGATGCTATCATGCGTTTCCGTGGTTCCATTAATCTTATCGTAAATCTGTTAAAATCAGAGTCCACTAGTACATGTGAAGCAGCTGCAGGTCTTTTGAGAACGATATCAACAGTTAATTCTTATAGAGATCTTGTAGCTGAAAGTGGGGCGATAGAAGAGATGTTTGGCTTGCTTAGACGGTCTTCCTTGGCTTCTGTTGTATGGGAGACCTGTTTTACTTGATTTCTATCTTTACTTTATACTCGGAGAAACAAACTTTAGATGACCTTGGCATTGCTAATGCAGGTGAAGGAGCAGAGTTTGTATGCATTGTGCAATTTGTCTGTTGATGAGAAGTTTCGATCCAAAATTGTGCACTCTGATCTCCTTCCTATACTTATTAAGTTATTAGAGGATGAAGATATTAAAGTGGTGGAGGCAGCTGGAGGAGTTGTGGCCAACTTAGCGTTAAGTCAATCTAATCACAAGATTATGGTTGAAGCAGGTGTAATCCCAAAACTGGTGAGCTTTCTCTTCTGATAAAAGGAACTTAGCAGGCACAAATTCTTTCTTCTTTAACTTTTTCCATCTTGTTTAAACTTATGAAAAATTATAATAAATTTTTCACAATATATGAAAGCAAGCTGATGCTATTGGTAAAACCGTGTCATGGTTATTGATCTTGATCTCCATTTAGGGTGTATGTGGATTAGAAGTTTATATCCCTTTAGGGTTATGTGGACTATTAACTTTTTATGGTCTCCTCAGCTTATTCATATTATTTTTGTCATTAAAAGAAATAAGAATTCAGGTAATTGGATGTGTTGCATCCTTATAACTGAAGCCTACTAGTAATCAGAAAGTAGTGAACTATATTGTGTTATTATGTTTGATCTTGGATAAATGGTCCGTGGTGGTTATTTCGGCAGCATCCCCGTATGGAATATATCAAAGTTTTATTATGCTTTACAATTGAACAGTGTGTGTCTCATTTCCCCTCTGCAGGATGTTTTAATCTCCTTAACATATGATCTCCTCTTGAAGTCTCTACATGTCTCTGTGATTCTTAAGATTCCTTGATTAATTTTCAAATCAACTAAGGAAGTTGATTCATCTTTATTGTAGTAAGTCTGTAAGTGGTGCTGAAGTGTGTTATGTGGACTTGTTGACTCTTTCTAATGACAATTGTAAACTAGATGCTGATTGATATACTGGTAGGCAGTTCTACTTAAAAAGGTTTTTTGAAATGTACTAGGAGTAATATGGTTGATATAATTTGTTGGAATTGTGGCGAGAGTTAAATGGATGCTAGTATGGTAGCCTGGTGACCTATTATGGTATTAGCTTGTGTGGATTGCCCTGTGTTACTCGTGAAATTTACTTAGTTTACTTAGCCTGGTGACATCAGTATGTCTTCTCTGTATATTATTGTAAGCCAGGTGTAATTTGGTCAAATCCTGATGAACATTTTGCCTCCACAATATTGTTTTAGAATAGGCCCTTTCGAGCCCTCAATGTTCTTATCCTGTACTGTAAATTATGCACTTTTCTCACTGTACTATATCAGGGTTTTGTCATTGTATGTATCTAGATTTACCAAATTTAAATTCTTTTGGTGGTTTATTTGACACTAATTTTAATAACCTTATAGTAAGTGTGAAGCTTATGCAATTTTTGGTGCCTGAACATCAGATTGTGTTGGATTTACTGTTTTTATTTAATGGATGCAGGCGAAACTCTTAATGACTGATGCTGAAGGATCTAAGGTCATTAGAAAAGAAGCAAAAAATGTGTTGCTTGAACTTGCAAAAGATGATTTTTACAAAATACTTGTCATGGAGGAAGGTTTGGTTATAGTTCCTCTGATTGGTACTGCTGCCTATAAGTCCTTCAGACCAGCTTTGCATTCTTGGCCTTCTTTGCCTGATGGTACAGAGATAAAACAGAGTTCAAAGGGTCCTTCAAAATTTGGTGCATCTGAATTACTTCTTGGATTAAATGTCCAGGACAAGAACTCCAACTTAGAAGAAGCAAAAATGAATGCTATAGTTGGAAGAACTCAGCAACACTTTCTTGCCCGTATTGGGGCTATTGAATTAGAAGATCAGATTAGATCTAATGGTGAATCCTCTTCTGATAGGCGGGTCACTGTCTTGCCATGGATGGATGGTGTTGCTCGGTTGACTTTGATACTTACACTAGAAGATGAGTCGGCTGTTGCTAGAGCTGCCGAGGCTATTGCTGATGCATCTATCAGTGAGCATATGCGGGTCTCATTCAAAGAAGCTGGAGCTGTTAAACATCTAATTCAGTTGGTGGATCATCATAATGGCATTGTTAGGATGGCTGCTATTCATGCTTTGGATAGGCTGTCTTTGAGGTTAGTTGTTTTGCACTTTCAAGAATTCTTTGTTAACTGAATATTCATAAGTGGGTATTAATATCATCCTACTGAGTGAAGTGTTCTGAAACTTGTATCTTTCGACTAACCTTGACGAGAAAATTGAAAGTGAAGTTTCTTACCCAAGTCCAAAAGATTGACTCTGTGCCATAAAAATCACTATTACCTGACCTGATCTAAAGCAGTTTCTTGTTTCCACTTCAAAATGTGAAGATAAACATTCATTCCTGCACAAAACATAAAGTTGATGCTTCTATACGGTGTAATAATCCACATTTCTAATTATATGTATATGTGGAGGAAGAGAGAAATCTTCCAATTTCCCCTTGCCAGTGCAGCAGTTTGATATGTTTCCAAGTCATGAGCAGTCTCTCTTTATCTTTCTCTCCCTCTACATGTGTGGAGGGAGGTTGTTGCTTGTGTGTTTCTTGTTCTGATGAAAATACATACTTCCTGTTTATTAGTTCCCACTCTGCTGCATGTAGCACAACTGTGTAAAAGGCATACATAATTCAGTAAAACAACTGAAAAGAGTTGAGAATACTAGCAGTCCCACTTAACAGTGGTACGTATTGATACTAAGACTGAGCTAGATTCGTCTTATCGTACAGTGCAAAACCCTGTATTAAAATTTAGCTCAACTGTATGGCTTTCCTTTGCAGTCTGCAACTGTCAAAAATATATTACAGGATTTAAAGGCAGAAATGACCATTTGGAAGTTCATCAAGTCATCAACTGAAATGTATACTATTTGTGACATGCTTCAGCTTCTACTCATTATAGATCATATACTGTCTTTCTCTCTTAATGCAGCAAGAGTGTTTGCCAAAGCATAGAAGCAGAAGGTGTTTTGTATCCATTGATTAATTCTCTAAAGAACTCAGAGATCCCTGGGAGAGGGACAGATATGGTAATACAGCCTTTTTTTACCTAGTTCTTCGCAGATCCATGTTCAACAGTTATAAGGACTACTGAACTAAAATGATCCAACAAAATTTTCACAATGCAGATACTGAATATTCTTAATCGGATTCTAGATCCAAGCAGAGAAATGAAATTTAAGGTGAAGAGCTGTGATGTTTTACAAGAAATATCTTCATTTCTTCTTACCATTTGCCCTTTTTCACCTCTCCTTTTTCTCTACTTCTCTTCATCTTTCAGTTTTATGACGGACCTGTTAATGGATCAAAAAGGGTAGATGCAAAAGAGAATATTGAACCAGCTCAAAATGTGGATGAGAGTGGAGTTTCGAGATCAACTAAAAGGTTCTCAAAACTTGTTATTACATTAAAACTTTTCTTATCTCAGTACACTTTACCCATAATCAGATACAGTATGTACCATTTAAGCTAATTTACTGTTCTTATTCAAGTTGTAGTCTTATGAAATGCAAGGATATTTTAGTTAAGGGACCTTAGTGTTATTTTAATTTTAAAAATTTGTGGAACGTACACTATATTGTTGTATGGCATTTAAGAAGGCAACATGAATATGTTGGAACCCATTAGATGGGACCCCCTTATGTCATATATGGATTGCTTGAATTGAATAGAAGATGTTATGAACTTGATGTATGAAGAAAAAATGGAGAGAATATTGGAGACTTGTGGATAACAGGATTGATCATTCATTGTTTTAGCCAATCTTAATGTTTTTATTTCATGGAATCATGAAAATCATTTTTTGGCTGCAGAAAAATTGATATAACTCCTCCCACTTTATGTTTACTTTAGTTTACTCACAGTATATTAATACCGAATTTACTCTCTCTCCTGGTCTGTCCAGGGCTTCTAAATGTGGCACTATTGTATGTACAGTATCTATAGTGTATTAATGTGCCTACTGGGTATATCATGGATTCAATGAGATGGTCCAGGACCAGGCTAATTGAAAAACATCTGTAAGCAGAAAATATGGGATGGAAAATAAGATGAAATAAGGCAATCACGTTGGTGGAGGGGAGAGTTGGTGTTAGCTGTTCTCTTTATATTTCTATCAATATTGAGTTGGTGTTAAGTGTACTGCCGCTTGTGTTGAAGATTGAAATAATCAAAATTCTAATAGGCTTATTAAGGGCATATGTCAGATGAAATTCCATGTAGTTGAATAGGCAAATTACGGCATTAATTAGTCATGCAATAACATAATTTTACACTAAACAATGGCTTGTTAGTTGTTACCCTTGGTGACGCATTGCATATTCTAGCATCTCTCTGTTGCTGTGAATTTGATCTGGTTTCTGAAAAATTCTGTCAGATGTAAAGGTCTATACGCTTTGTCAATGATTGCCATTACTATATGTTGACCAAAAGTCATAGTCCTCGTGGATGTGGCTTCAAAATGAACATTCGTAACTTTGATAATCCTTTTTTGACGATTGAGACTTTTAATGTAATGAACATTAATAAATTTGTTCCACAGCATGCAAAACATCCATGCAGAATATACATCGGATTCTGCTTTTTTTGCCTGCCTTGTTGAGATCCTGAAGACATCAGCCCCAGTTTCGCAACGAAAAGCAGCCTCTATCTTTGAGTTTATGGCAGTTGATAAGTCATGCATGGAGAAGATCACCTCGGTGGATATTGCATCTGGTCTGGATGTGGTTTTTAAACAAAGCATATTGAATGGTAAGGGGTCTCTGTTAGCATTCTGCTTCTATTATTTTATTTTGACAGATTTAGGTAAAAGTCACCGGAAGTCTGGAACAATTAAATTATAAATGATTTGATTGTGTAATGAAAGCTACATTTGAAGTTTTGAACTGAGACCAAAGACAAGAGATGATAAGGAATATAAACTTTTGATTCATTTGGGTTGCTCTTTTTTAGCTGAAGTATACATTTCTGCCAGAACTTAAAATACTTTACATCGCAGTCTCCTGATGCTGTATGCAAGAATGTTTTTTGAAATTTTGTTACCTGCTTTGTTTTATTATTAATTTATTGATACTTCCGAATTTATGATATGCCAGGAATTGAATCTGATTTTGACCATCAGCAGCCGGAACTACATGCGTTGGAAGTTGAAGAAGCTGGTCAGGCAATATCAGCTGCTTCTCGATTACTAACAAGACTGCTCGACAGCGATAAATTCTGCCAATCTATAAATTCGCTCCATTTCACGAAACTGCTCCGTGAAATCCTGCGATCATCTATCCCTCTACACAACAAAGATTGGGTTGCTGCTTGCCTGGTTAAACTCAGCTCCCTCTCAGGTCCCTACCCAGGCTTTGAAGATCCTATAAACAGGGAAGTCACACTGTATGAAACAGTGCCAAGATTAATACAACAAATTAAAAGCTCGTTTTCTCCAGAAGTACAAGAAGCTTCTGTTATAGAACTTAACAGAATAATTTCTGAAGGGGTGGTTAATTCCTCAAGAGCTGTTGCTTTAGAAGGAGGAATCTTTCCATTGGTGAAGCTAATCGATGAAGGCACTGATAGGGCTGTGGAAGCTGGTCTAGCAATTCTTTACAATCTAAGCATGGACAGTGAGAATCACTCAGCTATTTTAGCTGCTGGAGCAGTGCCAATTTTAAGGAGAATTGTACTCTCTGAAAGGCCCCAATGGACACGAGCTCTTCATCTTTTGAGGACATTACCTTCATCTTAGCACAGAAAAATAAAATAGTTAGAAACACCCCCCCCCCCCCCCCCAAGTCATCCCCCTTTTGATATGTTGCTAGCAAACTGAAGAATGTCGCCATACTTTTTTTGGCACTGCCATATATCACAAATGTCCCGACCTTATGCTCACTCATATACCACTGTACTACCTGTGTTTCTATTTATTTATAGGGAAGAAGTATAATGTAATTGGTCATTGGGAAAGTATTATTGTCAGGTTGGATGACTTAAAAAAAGAAGTTATGATTTTTAAATCTATGCATGTCTTCATTTATATTGTTAGTCATACTCTTTTCCGAATCCTCTACAACTGGATTATGTATTGGTCTAAGGTAAACAGAAACCTTACTAGTTGATGCAACGGATTCTTAGTTGAGAAGGCCAGGTAAAAGTCAGAATGTTTTGAAAATTAAAAGAGGCTTGTTGTATCAAGTTTCATAATTTGATCAATGTCAAGCTCTGGGGATAATGCGATACGTTTTACTTTCAGGGTATAAACTAAGATACGTTTTACTTTCAGGGTACAAACTAAGGGGATAATGTGATACGTTTTTACGGCTAAGTTGTTTTTACGCTAAGTTGTGATAAACCTCGGTAAGTTTTATAGTATAATTAAGACAAACAAATTAGTTTTAAGCTCTGAAAGTTTACTTTCAGAATTAATTATACGAAATTTATAAAGAAGTTCAAAGAGCAAAATACAGTTTATTAACTTAGTACAAGATATACTAAAGCTTATCTTATCCGAGAGAGCAAAAAACATGGTCATTTGTAATCTTTTAGATATTTTCTTGGCGCAAGAATACAGTTAAAAAACAGTTAGTGGAGGGTACTTAACAGAATCTGATGAAGCCTGCATTTTAGTAGTAAAAAGAACATGAAGATGTTTAGCAGCATTTGCTGTATCAATGTCCCCATGACAAAATCTCCGATTCTCTCCTGTCTTCCCACCCAACAGAACAACAACAGCAGCAGCAGTGAAAACTCTTCTCCTCCTCTTGGTTCGAAACGTAAAACCCTAGATGCTAAGATACCAACCTCATCCTCACCACCATTACAGAAAAAGCCTTCTGTGGCTGAAATCGAACGAGCCATTGGTGCTGGTGTTTTTAGAGATAGAAACATTGATGGGTAAAAAAGATATATGCTCTTTCTTTAAAAAAATAAAAAATTTGTTATGCGTTAGTTTGTAAATTTATTTGTTGATGAATTATATTTTCAGTGATTCGGAAGAGAGTAAAACTCTGTTCGATACAATTTTGTCGAATTCTATTGGAAAGAGTGAAGGGTCTGTCGAGAAGAAGCTTCGTGAGACTGGCGAGTGGATTCTTGATAAAACTGAAGGCTCATCCTCTCGCTCTGCTGGTAAATTTTCTTTTTCAGGCACTTCATTTTGTTCGTCTGATTACTCTGTGCACATGTGTTGGTGTTTTTTTTATTTATTTTTCGACATCTCCTCTCTGTTGGATTAATTAATTGACTTGTTGCTATAGGATAAAACATATCATAAGAACAAAAATTATTTGGAATATATATGTGCAAGAAATTGTCATACTGTATATGCTTATAATTGTTGTTTAGCTTAGAGTTTCACATTCGAACAGATATTGCAGTGTAAAGACTTGTTAAAGCTGATGACTTGTTCTGCAGCTGCATTTAGGACTTGATATCATTTTTACAAGGAATTCAATTAGCAGTTGATAATATAAATTCCTAAGCTTTTCCCATCTATTTATTCCCAGAAAGTTGGATTTTTGTGCTAGCTTATAGCAAGTAAGTTGAGTTTTTGTGTGATTAAACTTTATACTAGTTTTGTCACATAAAGGCTTTAGAATGCCCAGAAAAAAGTAATGATATTAAATGTTTTGTAGGGGTTGTATGAACTAATGTAACATACATATTTAAGAAATCGTAATTTGTATGCTTGTGGATTGGGATTATTATGCCTGTGAACTTGGGATTAGAAGACAAGAGACCTAAAAGCTGCAATTGAGTAATTGACAACTTCTGCTTACATTGAGCTGAGGTTGAAGGACTGGTGTGTGAAAAGGGGCAGTATCAAGTGTGAAAAGCCCCAGTGAACTTGAAAATTTAGTAGATATTTTGTTCAAACCCCGAGTTTTAGTTAAAAATCAGTAGGAAAAATCATTTTAAGCCCAACTGACATCCAAAAATTAGCGATAACTCTTTTTAGTCCCGACTGTTTTAGAATCCTAGTTCCGTCACTGTATGTGAGTGTGTCTCGTTTTGTTGAGGTAGGGTCTTTTTGCTTCCTAATTTTAAACTACTGTCATGTAAGCTTTTCTTTTTTTCACCGCTTTAGATGTGCCTCATGTGATCATGCTTCTTCATAGGGAAAAACATATTGAAGACTGTTTTCCTATTGATTCTACCTCTGTGGATCATTTCCTTCCTAGTAGCTGCTGGTTTTGTTAAACTTCCTTTCGACACTCCATTTCTTGATGACTGGATTTTGTAAAACAAGAGATGCATCAGGATTCAAGCAAGTACTCTGATATTACTACACTCCGAGTGTTCATGGCTAGCACTAATCGACATGCCCCTCCAAATTTATATATCAAATTGCTGGAATGATGAAATGCTTTAGCTGTAGCACCGCTGAAGAGCTATTTCAGATCAAAAGGGGGCGGCTGTGCAGCAATTTCCGACATTATAATAGAAACCTAAAATAGTACATAATTTTTTCTTGTGTTTGTGCGACTAAATTAAACTCAAGAAATGTGCATCTTGTGAAATGTTTCCCGAAAAATTGTTATAATAGAAACCTAAAATAGTACATAATTTTTTCTTGTGTTTTTGCCAGCATATATATGCATTCGGTATTGGTTGGGTAAACGACTTTGAACAAATCTGTAGCCACTAGCCAACCATCCCATTTGACCATCTCTCCAACTATATTTAGCTACAGTTGGCAGCTAACCAGAAGCAAGCAATCTATTCTATTAGGTAAGCTAATAAGTTATCATAATTGCATGGCCATGGTCTAAACCAACTATCACATCTCTTGGTGTGTGTTGTCCATTTTAAAATTATGATAATCTACATTAACTCAGAGGTTACAACACAACTGCTTAATAAAATATTACTCCCTGTACAATAACAATCGGATATATATACTCGTATCTTATTTTTTTTGACAAGATTCAAATTCTCGATTTTTCGTAAAAAGACGAGAAAGACTGTGTGCTAAACCAGTTCTTGCTTCTTTGATATGGTCACTCTTTCTAGATTTGTGTCATCGCTCACGTATTAATTTAACGATCTGATGATGAATCTCAAAAGCGGGGATTTTTTTTAGTAAAACTACATTCCAGTTGTTATAACCAACAAACCACCAATATAATATACTCGTTCTATTTGCACAAGATTTTTGTTTTTCAGCTTGCTTGTGAGTGTAGACTTGTCTGAGGGTTAAATCTAAAAATAACAATTTTTTGGGTTTGGATTCTGAAAATACCAATTTTCGGGAGGGGGTGTTGAAAATACCCATTTTATTACGCATTTGGGGTTTGGGTAACGCGGGTTACGCATTTGGGGTTGGGGTGACAGGGGTTACGCAAGCTTCACTCGGGTAATACATGTATTCTGAAACCTTGAATACGCAATCGGCTGTTGGGTAAAGGGGTAATACGCATTTGTGTCTTGCGTATCATGCATAACGCATGCACAACCTGCGTGATGACGTCATATGACGTCATCGTCACTTTTGCACAGACGAGAGCTCCAAGGCGATTTCCATGGCGATTTCCGGCGAATTGTTCATTCTCTCCGTTCGTCCGTAGATGCAACTTTTTCAACACATACTATATACCATTAAAATCGTAATCAAATCCTCTACAAGACTAGACCAATTTCATAGCATATGATTTGCCGGTTTGTTTTCGCCCAAATCCAAACCCTAAACGTCGTTTTTCCGGCGAGCTTAGTGCAAGCCCCCTGCGGGGCCGGAAATCACTAAAGAGATATGGGGAGAGATAGAGTCTACGAGAGAGGAACGAGAGAGACAGAGAGAGATGGTAGAGGCCAGAGAGATGGTGGTGAACGGCCATTCTGGACAAATCGCCGGTCGTCGGAGAGATTTGGCCAGAGAGATTTGCTCAGATGGTAGAATACGCATATGATATTTGGGTCACCAAATGGGTATTTTTCACACCCCCTTTCCCAGATTGGTATTCTCGTTCCTTTTTCTAAAAAAATTGTTATTTTTAACAATTTTTCCTTGTATGATACTTCATATGTTTCTTTAAGAAAAGCATTCTCATGAAGTACTTAGATTTCTTATTCTCTAATTTTTTGTCACTCATTTTACACCTTGTATTTGCATAACCTCTATCTCTATATGTCATTTTACATATCTAACTAAATTTATTGAATAAAATATGAAATACCTTGCTTTGGTGTACCAGAAACAAGTTTGGTTTATACGGGTTTTGTTTGGAATGGGGTTTTGCAGTTTCAAAATAATTACCTCCTTCCTGTCGAGGCTCTAAAATTTTACGTCCAGAATTTTGTTTTGAAAGAAAAGAAAAAAAAGTTTGAAGATTTGATTTCTTAACTTGTTCCGGAAAGATATTTGTTGGAAGAAAAAAATTTTCTAAAAATTTGGAAAGAGAATCAGAAAATTTTTATATAATTGTCTTCAAAATCTTCTTCTCATTTTTTGAAAGATTTATAGAGAAAAGAAAATAATTCATTTTCTATTCTTTTCTTTTCTTTCATTGATTCGGGAACACGGTGTTAATGTATCAGTTTTCTCCACAAATCTGATATCATATTAAGTAATTATTCGCTTTACAGATTTTGTGCCACAACTTATATTATTTAACACATTTATTCTCTAGATTTTTGACTAGTCACATTAATTAATATATATATATATATATATATATATATATATATATATATATATATATATATATATATATATATAGGGTTAAGTTTTATGGAGAATTGGAGACCAACATTTTTAGGGGAGATCGGAGACCAATATCAATCAAAACATTGCAAAAACTTATTTATTGAAAATATGTTCTATGAAATCACTATACCATCTATTTCAACATTTATTTTGAACATCATATATGTTTTACATGCAAATTTCATTAAAAAACTTGAAAATCATGTATGTTCATCAGCAAACAAAATATTGCAGAATATATTGTTCTCCAAAACATGTTCTGCTTGCAAATCATATATGATTTTTAAGATCTTGAATGGAATAATAATGTTAATTGAACATTCTTTCAAAATATATATGTTTTGCAATGTTTTGAGTGCATAATGTATATTGTCTCTACGGTCTCCACTCAAATGGTGGTCTCCATAGAACTTAACTCTATATATATATATTATATAATTGAAAAAAAGTTAAAAATTATATTGTTGAAAAGTAAATCTCACATATTTTAAAATGTAATTTTTAGTTTTCTAAAATATAATTAAACTATTCAATTTGATTGAATTTCTCCCATTAACATTGTACTTGACAAAAAAATTCCTTCATTTCAATAAATAAAAAAGTATTTCTATGTTATTATCAGTGTTACAGATTTCGGAAATCGGAGCTATTCGGTTGAGGTACCGATTTACGATTTATCGAATGATTCGATTGAAAAATTGACGATTTATCAACAATTTTTGCAAAATCGGTAGAATCGATTCCAAATACTGATTTATCGGTAATTTTTTAGAAATCGGCCGATATCTATAACAATGTTATCATCCCGTATCCACTATAAAATACATTAAATTAGATGGCGAAATAGGAATATAATAATGGTGGGAACATACGTACACCAACATGAATGGACAGCCAAGCCAGCTGCCACTTGCTAGCAACTCTGTCAACCAAAATAAAAATGAAAATGAAAAAGCGTTTCTTTAATTATTTTCATCACCAAAAAAGAAGATGAATGAACAGTAACGACCCATTTGATTCTGTTCTGTAATAAAACTTCTCCAAGAAAATTGAAAATCTGGAGAGAGATAGAGTATTGAAAAACCCAACTCAACTTCTAGAGAGAAGGTAATAATCCCGATCTTATCGGAGATAATCTAGTGCTGCTGTCTCTTGTAATAATTACATACAGGGGAGTAGTATATAGATACAAGAATTTAGTAGTGGTTTTGTGAGATGGGTAGTGTTCCTGCTTGGAGAAAAGCTTATGGGGCTCTTAAAGATCAGACTAAAGTTGGTTTAGCCCAGCTTAATAGTGATTTCAAGGTCTCTCTCTCTCTCTCTCTCTCTCTCTCTATCTCTATCTATCTCTCCCTCCCTCTCTCCCTCCCTCTCTCTCTCTCTCTCTCCCTCCCTCCCTCCCTCCCTCTCTCCCTCCCTCTCTCTCTCCTTCTGTGTGTGTTTGATTTGAATATAATTTGATTTGCTGTGTATTTGTATGATTATGTGGTATTAGGATGTGGATGTTGCAATTGTGAAAGCTACAAATCATGTTGAGTGCCCACCTAAAGAAAGGCATCTTAGAAGTTAGTCAGATCTTTTTCTCTGATCCATTTGCCTTTTTTTGACAAAAAATTGTGGTTCTTGAATTTGTAAATATGGGATTTTTATGTATGTTTTTGCAGAAATTTTGATCTCGACTTCAGCGATTAGGCCACGGGCAGATGTTGCGTATTGCTTACATGCTCTTGCTAGACGATTAGCCAAGACCCATAATTGGACTGTATGTTTTTTCTGCTTTAGTTGTGTAAAGTTGTAATCTTTGTGTTTGTTGATTTTGTGGAGACTTTCAATTCTGGGTCAAATAGAGAGTAGGGGTTCAGGGCATATATGTTTGTGATCTGAGATTATTGTGCCTTCGATTTATTTTTCATGTTGGTGTATGTGTTTGTATGAAATTCTCGAGAATATACAAATGGTAGAACTAGTAATTTGATTACGCTGCTTATCTTCTGTTTCTCCCTGTGTGTGCAATGTATAACTAGTAGTGGCATAACCAGGAGGCACCAATACGAATTTAGAGAGTCAGGGAGGAAGAGTTTACTAAGTTTAGGGATGGAGAGGATGACTGCACATTTTTTCACAAATGCAAAGATCATGCGTTTTTCTTTATGTTGGAATCAAATATATCAAAAATAGGGGGAAGTGTATTTAAGAAAAAACATACTCCCTCCGTCCCAAAAAGATTGACACACTTTCCTTTTTGGGACGTCCCAAAACTAATTAACCTATTATACTTACTATTTTTGAACACTACTTTTCACTATTACACCCACTAACTTTTTTTCATTTTTATTAAACAAATACTATAAACACTATTACACCCACTACTTTACTCCCACTATCTCAAATCTATCTTTAAATATTCATAGTTCCCACCACTTACTCACTTTTCATCTAATTTTATACATTTTTTAACAAGTCAATTGCAACTTTCTTAATCTCCGTGAAAGTCAAACCGGTTCAAACATTATGGGACGGAGGGAGTATTAGTGTGTCTGACTTTTGACCGGCTTTGACATGATTTCTTAGGAACATGATTAGTTGGCCATTTTTTGACTATATGGGTTTGGAAAGGAAGCAATTCCGGGTACTCATCTGATTTATTGAGCACGGGTATGAACTGGGGGAGGAGGGAGAGGGGGAGGGGGGACTATTTACATAAATTTATTATTAAATGTTCAAAACTGTGAGTATAAATTATCAAGCTTTATTTTCTCTTATTAAATTACCGCTTGATATTGTTGGATATAATATATGATCCAATTATGGCCACCTTCTAACACCTTAAAGTTTCGGGAGAGTTGGTTAGTTGACTGATACCTAGTTCTTACATAAAAGCACTAGTTTTTAAACAAATGGAAAGCCATGTACTCATATTTCTTCTTACCTCGACTTTAGAATGATTGACAAATGACAATATATTTAAATAAATGTACCATCATGCTGCACTATTTGTCCTCATAGGCTGATACCTTTATTAATCCCATCCAGCCAGCCTTAAAACCAAACCAAACCAAACCAAACATACCCAGTATATCCCGCACAGAGCAGGGTCTGGGGGGGTGGGCTGTACGCAGACCATGCCCCTGCTTTTTACGGCAAGGAGGCTGTTTCCGTGAAGACCCCCAGCCTTAACTAAAGCCTTATTGAATTAGCAAAAAAAAAACTAAAGCCTTATTGCCTATGATGGGTGGTTGTCTACTTGTCTGGTAAATTGATCCTTGAAGGTAAAACTTTAATAAAATAGTCTCTGATAATATTCTGTATTAAAACAGTATATTTGTCTGTTCTTATGCATTTGTTTTGTTTTTCAAATGTTATCAATGATTATGTTTTCGATTTAAATGTTAGTATAAGTAACTGATTATTCTATGATCAATGTGAATTTACAATCATTATATTTTCTGATTGATTTCTAGATGAAATTTTTCTTGTTACTCTAAGTTTTCTTACAAAAAAAATCTGATTATTTAATCTATACACGATATATTCTGCGTTCTGAAAATATTGTATATATTTTGGCCGTATTTATTGGAATATCTTGAAACTTGGTTAACTCAAGTAATTTGGAAAGGAGTGAGAAATGAAAATCAGGAATATCCCGCACCCCTTCCGGGGTGAAACTTAAATTATACTGTACTTTAATATCAACCAGTATGATTTGTACTTGTTACGCCGCAGAAAACTCAATAAATTTGTTGGAGTGTAATCGGGATATGTGGTCATTCCGAATTTTTGAAATCTGAAGTTCTGAACGAATACCAAATGCCAAGTAGGCGTTAATGTTGATTATATAGTAGTAAAAGGAATAGGATATAGAAACTTGGATGTGATAGATTGCTGTAACTTTACCAGTCAGTTAGCTATTTACCAGAAATAGTTATTCTATTTCTCTGTGTCTTGTTTTACAGGTGGCACTAAAGACACTTATAGTTATACATCGAGCGTTGAGGGAAGGAGATCCCACTTTTAGGGAAGAACTGCTGAATTTTCAGCAGAGAGGACACATTCTCCAATTATCTAATTTTAAAGATGATTCCAGTCCAATTGGTTAGTACTCTGGTTTTATTATCAGTTGCAAACATGTATTTTTCTTGTGAACTTAATAATAACTTCTACTACCAATAAATTGATTATATGGTTTTTCTTTTGCAATTTTTTTTTCTAGCTTGGGATTGTTCTGCCTGGGTACGTACATATGGACATTTTTTGGAAGAACGACTTGAATGCTTTAGGATTCTGAAGTATGATATAGAGGCAGAACGTCTTCCTAAATCTGTCCAAGGGCAAGAAAAGGTATACATGAAATATTTCTCGTTAGTTATTATAAAATAGCTTAAGGATGTCAAAGGCTAGATACTTAAGTTTAGAACAGTGGTTAATGATTTCTAAGTTACCTGACAGCTATCTGAATATTAAATAATTGCATAGGAAAGTGACCATAAGCACAAGTGCACATCAGTATGCTTGTAACTGTGCTTTTCGTTGATTTTACTTGGTGGTGGTATGATATGCATATTTACCTATATTATATTTCCTCCTTACAGGGGTATAGTAGAACTAGGGAGTTGGATAGTGAACAATTGTTGGAGCAGTTGCCTGCTTTACAGCAATTGCTATATCGACTTATCGGATGTCGGGTACTTTCTTGATTTTCTTGGTTTCTGCAACTTCATTGCATATACTTTCTGTATACCAGAGACCAGATTAGACTCTCTATGCTTATGTAGATCTCTTAATTGTTATTTTTTTTAAAATTAATGAACTTTTGTTATATGTTGTCATTTTGCAGCCCGAAGGAGCAGCTGTTAACAATTACGTAATACAGTATGCACTGGCTCTGGTTCGTGAATAACATTAACTTTATGCAACATATCTTGAAGTTTTAACTATGATTATCCATGTATGATATGAGTTGTGTGTGAGGTTGGGATATAGTAAGATGTGATATGTCTTCCGAATTTTGGTTTCATAATGAAAATTACACAAGGAGATAATTAAACTTGGAATTCTCGATACTGTGTATTGAATGACTTAAACATAATTACGGCTGAAGCCAATGTATCTAAATTGTGTTGTGGTGATTTCAGGTACTCAAAGAGAGCTTTAAGATATACTGTTCTATAAATGATGGAATAATAAATCTCATCGATAAGGTGAATTGATTTTGACTATTTTTGAAACAGTATATGTTCTGTTAATGACATGTTGGATCATGTCTTTTTTTCTCTCTCTCTTTGCTATAAAATCCCTATTTTTATCAGTTTTTTGAGATGGCAAGACATGAAGCTATAAAGGCATTAGAGATTTATAAGAGAGCTGGTCAGCAGGTAATATATTATATTGTAAAATTTACTGATCTCCTTCACTCTTATGATTACTTTTTACTGAATTAGATGGCAATTAAATTGACCTAAATGTGCGCAGGCATCTAGTCTGTCTGAATTTTACGAAGTTTGTAAAGGTCTGGAGCTTGCTAGAAATTTCCAGTTTCCTGTATTGAGAGAGGTAAATACAACGCTTTGTTAAACATATTACATGAGCTTTAACAAAATCACATTTATCTGCCTAAAAGAAAAAAGATAATGCTTTATGGATTTCATTCAATGCTTTAGTTGGATTATACATGGTACTATTTTGACACTTAATTTTGCCTTTTTCAGCCCCCACAGTCTTTTCTTGTGACCATGGAAGAGTATATTAGAGAAGCACCGAGAATGGTCAATGTTCCAGCAGTGCCATTGGTGAGTATGTCAATTTGAGCAGCAGCAGTAGTGGAAATGCACAAAAGTTTTCTTATTGTTTCCTTTTTTAATAGTTCCATATACTTTATAAGCTCATATTAGATGATTACTGCTAAACCAGGAATTTCCAGAGAGACTTCAGTTGACATATAAACCAGAAGGGGATGATGCTCCACCTTCTGAAGAGACACCTTCACCCAATAATGAATCTAAGCCCGTGGGTCTGGATATCGTGGCTGTTTCATCTGTTGAAGAATCTTCCCCAACTACTGCACCCCCTCTTACAAATAACTTCGATTCTGAAGATCTACTGGTAAACATTTACCCTTTTCCTGTGTTATCTGACGATGCTCATTAACATATTCTCACAGTGTCCAGTTTTTTGCCTTGTCTTATCTCAATTCCTCTTCTTCCTCTTTTCCTTTGTGTTAGGGATTTAATGCTACAAACACCACGCCTGTTGCATCAGCAATAGAGGAAAGCAATGCATTGGCACTGGCTATAATTCCATCTGGTAACTTAATAATTTTTTATCTGCTCCTTATTGTCTATTATGGTTACCCTTTTCAGTTGTGAGGCCTTTTATTGTGAAACGTCTGACATTCGGTACACTCATATGCACAGGTACCACAACTGCTCCTCTGCAAGCTACAGATTTTGATCCTACTGGATGGGAGCTTGCGTTGGTCAACACCCCTGGAACCGACATTTCCTCAGTTCAGGACAGGCAACTGGTACATCCTATTCATTTTGTTTCCTTCACTCATTATTACATGATATGAATGGCAGTTAGTGTGTAATTGTGAGATTTAGTGCTTACAGTGTTGTTACTTTGTGTGTGATTATCAATGACTACGAAGAAAAGTCTGTCAATTGTCAGTATTATTTTTTCCTAGTTACATTTTTTTTTAAGAAATGGTTTTGATGGATTGCAATATGTCCCTACTGTGATCACATCCATAATTTTTAGTCAATTGGTTTATTGAATTGTACCAGGCTGGTGGATTGGATTCTCTCACTCTGAATAGCTTGTACGACGAAGGAGCTTACAGGGCCTCTCAGCAACCAGTATATGGGTCACCAGCCCCCAACCCATTTGAATCTTCGGACCCGTTTGCAATATCAAACAATACAGTTGCTGCTCCAGTTCAAATGGCAGCAGTTCCCCAGTATCAAGCCAATCCATTTGGCCCTTACCAACAACCTACTTATTCACAACCTCAACAGCAACCAGATTTGATGATGGGTCAGCAAAATCCTTTCCTCGATGCAGGGTTCGGAGCATTCCCAGTCAATAATGGTGCGCACCAACCAAATCCTTTTGGTAGCACAGGCCTACTGTAATGATGTTTTGATGGTACGTGAAGGTGTGCTGGAAAGTTTTTTGAGGTTGCTGGATATAATAGTATTCCACAATATATGTTTTTTTTTGTTAGGTTGAGCGGATTTGCAGCATTTCTCGACTAATGGTATTACTTGCTGTTAATTTCTATGTAATCATTTTTAACAATCATTCTTTATTGAACTCTGGCTGACGTGAATAAGAAATTCTGCTGTGTATGAATTAATAGATGGGTATGAAGTATTATATGTTAGTGGCCATTATAATAACTAGGTGTTTATTTTTTGGGCAGTTGATTTTATAAAATTAAAGTTTTAGATATATAGAAAAAAAAGTCAGATTAACATCTAGATTCAAGGTACTGGTATAACTGGGGTATGGTTTGTGTACAGCACATTGAACTTCTTTTAGGTTTTTACGGAAACAATCTCTCCATTCTTTCGTGTATGACACATTGAACTTCTAATTTTTACGGGAAGAGTCTTTTTACACCTAAAAAAATGTAAACATTCTCTATATATTTTAATCTTCGAGGACTTTATTGTATTATATCTGAAACTGTATTTCATTCTTATAAATTTTCACTTTACCCTTGCATTTTCTTCAACTTTTTTATAGGTAGATGGGAAAGAATGCATCATCTTTAGCTATCAAGTTGCTCAATCATAGGGAATTTTTCTAATTAACTGGCAACTTTGTGGCTAATCATGGTACACATTAAGTTCACATGGACCACAAAGCTTAGTAAAGCAAAAGCTCATCGATCTTAGATGCAAAACAGTACTCCCTCCGTTCCTAAAAGATTTTCCTGTTTGCTTTATCACGTTTGCCAACGCACATTTTTTATCGTTAATATTTTTAATTTCGTGTTAGTTTTAAATATAAAAACTTCACTGTATTAAAGTACTCACAAATACGAATACGAATCAAACAAGATCACTCATGACTATATTTTATCTTATAAATTATGCGTAAATTAGTAGTCAAGCGCTTACAATGAACAGGAACAAAAGTCAAAACAGGAAAAACTTTCCGAAACGGAGGGAGTATGGTATAGACCAATAGTAATATAGGGACTTATCATTGATTAACTGCATGTTTCCTAATCATTGTTCAGGCATAGCTGAGTTTCAGTATCTGGGAAATAAAAACACAAACTGAAACAGATTTTTACCCCTGCAGTATGAGGATCAAAGATGTGAAGGCGCACCTCGGGTGTTGAATTTTACTCGTGTTCGATCTTCATACCCCTCCCCTTAGTCGAAAATAATATTAACTTATCTTAATATTTTCATAAAAGAATAAATACATTAATTACTTGATAATTAGAAACGGGAAAATATTCATGGACATAGGGTCCTCAAACCTCACCTTACTTTGTGTGTGGACCATCTAGTCAATATAATGTTTTAGTGAGGCCCTCCTTTTTGATGGTCTAAGAAGAAAAACAGTGTGGAGGGGGGTGAGGATTGAATGATCAAAAGGTGTTTGGATCCAATGATAACCCTCATCACCACTTTAATGTCACTAGTTTAAGTAAGAAAAAGATTTTGGGGATCTGTTAAACATGTAACAGCAATTCATAAACTCGGTTCTTAAATTTTCTGATGACCCACGTCCTAGTACCACTCTAACCAAAATACACTTGATCCCGAAATTCTGACGGGATCCGATGCATTAGAACTAGTATGATTGTTCGAGAATGTTTAACTTTGTACGTGTAATACGATCAGTGTCAGTGCCGGTATGATTAATAGTGAAAAATGATTAATGACCCTTAAAATGATGGGAATGATTCACAGAAGATTAAATAAAAAGAAACCATCTCTGACTCACTTTTTAAGACTCAGTTAAGTTCAATCTTTTTCACAAGTTTTTAAGTTCTATTTAGCTGCCCCTCCATAAAACTGCAGAAATTTCTCAAAGTAGTCTAAAGAATTCATCTTTGCAATCTACTCAAAGCTTCTCCCATAATAAAGTAGTATCTTTCTCCATAACTCTCATTTTCATTGCCAATATTGGTTATTTTCATAGTTTCTTTATCTTCTCCTTTTTCATATAAACACTAAAACCAGATATCTACACATGGATGCTAACAAGTTCTCTACTATATTGCATAGAAACTCAATAAAAATCAAGCACGCTCTTGTGTTTGCGGGTCTTGAATGGACTCTTATAATTCTCCTCCTCCTAAATGCTCTCCTTCAATATCTGATCATCAAGTTTGCCAAGTACTTTGGTTTGAAGCCACCCTGTCTTTGGTGTTCTCGTATTGATCACTTGATGGAACCAAGAAAATGGAGTAATTTACATAGAGATCATCTCTGTAAAGCCCACAGTGAAGAGGTTTCGAAATTGAGTTACTGTTCAACTCATCAAAAGTTGGCTGATTATCATAGTATGTGTGAGGATTGCTCATCCTCAAGGCCGGATCTTCCAATGAAGTTCAACTTCGTTCCATGGGTTAAAGCAACTGAAGTGATTTATAATGGTGAGGATATGGTTATTGAGAATGGTGCGGAGGGGCTAGAGTGTTCGTGTTGTGGTGTGATCTTAAAGAGGCAAATTTACTCTCCTCATGTTTTAATCAGTCCTTCGAAATGGGATCACTTTAAGTATGATATACAAAAGGAACATTTGATTTCAGAGAAAGGTGAAAATGATGATTATGCTATAAAAGATGATAAAGCAGATCATACTGGAAAAGATTTCATAATTGAACATTTTAAATGGGATCATGGATTTATAAGCAAGAGTGAGAATCAGATGTTATCTAGTATAGATGGAGTTTTGGAAGATGTTGAATTGAATAAAGAAATATCTGGCATTATGATGACAGATCCAAGTTCTGATGAAAATGTGGATCAACATTTGGAATTCTTTATTGACTGCACTGGCCAGCAACTGGTTCCAGTTGAATCGATAGGTTTAACAACCAAGGAAAATGAAATTCACTGCATGGTTGAAGAAAATGAGAATAATAGTGATGATCCGGAAGCCCATTTGGGATATGAATATGATATGGCAGCTCAAGTTGTTTCTGCAGGTCCAGAATATATTGAGGAAACCAAGTCTATAATTCTTGAATTCATGGAACCACAAGAAGCTGAGAAGCATATACTTGCACCTACTAAAAATTGTGATTCAGTACATGAACAAGTTACTCATATTAATGTTCAAGACACTGCACCATACTTTTTTGCAGGTAATTTAGACTTCATGTTTTTGTTTAGAAAAAGTTTTTCCTTCGGACTGTGCTGCAGCAGGTTTTTAGTTGTATTAATCCTGCAAAATGTGCAGTTTCTGAAGAAGTATCAAAAATGCAAACTCTTACGACCGACAATGAAGCCTTAACACGTTCAGAAACTGCGTCAGTAGATATGGAAGAAGAAGAGCAAGATGTCCCAAATGGTAAGTTTTCTTGAATTAACCTATAATCCCATTCTGTTTTGCCCCCTTCCCAGTTATTCAAATTTACATATGATATTGTAACGTGAACAGCTATGGATGACGTATCACCCTTTATAATGAGTGACACCGATACAGAGGTCTCAATAGGAACAGAGATTCCTGATCTAAATTCAACCGAAGACAATAATAACGGTTTACAAGAAGAAGCATCTGCAAGTTGTACTGATTTTCATACGCCTTATGAACATGGTAACATTAGCATCCACGGTGCATTATAATCTTTTCTCTTTTCGTTGCAATACTGATAAATATTTGTTTTACAATTTTACTATCTTGGATATTAGGTTCCGAAACAGATTCCCAAGAAACAGTTGATCTGAGTACCTTTATGATTGAGTTGAATGATCACAAGATAAGCAGTCAATCATCAGAATATTTTGAGATTAATGGAAATGAGGTTGAAAATTTGTGTGAACCACCTAGTTCATTATATGGTCATTATCATGTACAAAAAAAATTGCTATTCCATGAGAGAAAAGACTCTGGAGCTGAAAAATCTGAGGAAGGGATTGTTATAAGTGAGTTTGATGATGAAGTTATGACCGTTGAATGTCTGAACTCGACATTGAGAGCCGAAAGGAAGGCTTTAGATGTTGCATATGCAGAACTAGAAGAGGAAAGAAATGCTTCAGCAATCGCTGCCAACCAAACTATGGCAATGATAAATAGACTGCAAGAGGAGAAGGCAGCCATGCAGATGGAGGCATTACAATATCAACGGATGATGGAGGAAAAGTCAGAATATGATCAAGAAGCAATGCAGATAATGAATGATCTCATGGTGAAGATGGATAGAGAAAGGCAAGGGTTTGAGAAAGAATTGGAGATATGCAGGAAAAAGTTACTAGTTTACGAGGCAAAAGAGAATATGGGTATGTTGCCAAGAAGCAAGGATGAAAGTGCAAGATTTGGATTTTCGTCTCTCTCGTTTAGCAATGAAGAGGACAGTGGTGAGATATCCATTGACTTGACCAAGGAAGAAAATGGATCTTATGATCATCAAGGAAATGGAAACCTCAATACCCCAGTGGATGATGTTCTATCTTTCCGGGATCGATTTGAAAACATTGATGAAGAAAGATGGTCCATAGTTCCTTTTCTATTTGATGCAAATATAGGCAAAATGGAAAATGAGGAGTCCAGCGTGCATTATAATGGTTTTGATGCAGCAATTACAAGGTTCAAGCTAAAGGACGGGAGAACAGTAATCGAGAAAGAAGTGGATCAACCATATGGCATGATGAACGCCCTTAAAACAGACATAGTTCCTACTTCCTAAAGGAGTACAAACTTATTGAAGAAAGGTTATAAGAGGATAGATCTTCTCCAATAGATTTACATCATCTACACCATTTAAGGATGATTTGTACCATGGTTAAATTAACACACCCTTTCACTGCTACCATGTTATATTTTTAACTGTCCTAAAATCACAAGGTGTTAGGAAGAAGAATATGTAGATCATCTTTATGTTAACATTACAATGATAGTACTCTTTTATGACATTTGTAAGCTATCATTTCCATGAAAATTATTAATAACATTCTTTGCTAATGCTTTGCTATTCTGTTCTTCATTTTCATTTCTAAGATGATTTTGACTTAAATATATCTCGCGTTTTAACACAAACTTGTCCGTTCATACATATCGTGTAGAAAATGATTCTGAAGCTTTCTCGAAAAAGATGGAGCCTGAAGAAAATATTTCTTCTTGTTATGTGGACAGCAGAATGAGGCATGTGGATTCTGTCAAATTGTAGTCATTAGTGTCTTGTATATGTTCCGCTGTTCAAGGGAAATGGATGAAGGCCAATGTATGATTATGTAGGCTAATAATGAGTAGTAAGTTGTAGTAAGATGAAACTACGCTGTCTTTACATGTTGAAAAAAGTCCTTCCTTGCAAAGCCAAGTGTTACAAGTTTGAAAAAACACTCAACAGCATTCCTCTGGTGACCACCGATCTTTGCAAAATGATTCATGAGCAAAAGTCCTGGCTTGCAAAGCTGAATTGATCCAAGTTTAAGAAACACACAAGATTTCTCTGGTGACCACCACTAGGTGCAGTGTCTTTGCATAATGATTCTTTAGAAAAAGTCCAGGCTTGCAAAGCTGTAGAGATATGGACATTTGAAAAGAGTGTTGGATTTATACCAAGTCCCAACTCCCAACTGCTTGTTACGTAAAATTAATTTGCCTATACAAAAGTTATGCACAAAATAATTAGCATGCCATGACAAAATATTCAGAAAATAATATTTTCGAATTCTGTAAGCTACAAACCAAAAGTTTCGACTTCTAAAATTGCATTATTTGTAGCACAACCATATTATGCGCGTTTAATTTTAGAGAAAAAGGATCCTCAGCAAACTTTTGCTGAGATGTTTAAAAAATATATTATACATTTGATTGGGACCGTAGGACTAATTAAAATAAATCTGTTTTTACTAAAATGCCCATCCTATTTACATACAAAACCCCGTAGGACTAATTAAAATAAATCTGTTTTTACTAAAATGCTCATCCTATTTACATACAAAACCCATATATCTCAGGGAATTTACCTGAGATATATCTCAGGTTCCTCAATCTCTTAATTTTATTATGAATATTAATATTTGGTCCATGTCAAAATGCGACTATCATAAAAAAATTGCAAATAATTAAGTGCATATTTTTCCAAAAAAATAAGGAATTCGATATCGACTTTTAAACCTTTTTTGTTATTAAATTATCAATAAATATAAATAAATTGTTATATAGTAAACCTTCAATACTTCACAAGTAAAATACTTGGAGAAACTGTTTGGAATCAATTTTTTTATGAATTGTTATAAACAAAGTCCTTCATCTCCCCATCAAAGTTTTTAACACATATATACTTGAGAAAAAATATACTCCGTATAAAATTGGACAGAAATATATCATATCTATCTACTATTATATATATAATGCCACAACATGTACCATTTTAATCCAACTTAAATTACTATTTTGATCCTCTATGGATTAAATTTTTTTCAAAAAATTGTTGCTCATGAGAATCGAACCTAGGTCTTTAGGTTCATTTGCACATCACCTTACCACTAGACTAACACATTTATAAGTCATAAAATATGCTATGTATGTTGGGTGATGAATGAAGAATCTTTGGTATTTTGATTTCTAAGATATTTTAATCATTTTCTTCGTTTTACATTTACATATTTATATTTTATTATGTTATAGTTTAGTATAAATGAGTGATATATGGTATTTAGTGAACTTAGATATTTTGAAATTATTCGATTTAATAAAATAATATTAATGACCCTCTATTATATATATAATGCCACAACATGTACCATTTTAATCCAATTTAAATTACTATTTTGACCATCTGCATTCATTAATGCACATCAATTAAAATTCGTATTTAATATGTATATTCATTATTATACATCATTTAATACTATCTACTTAATTATAACACTTTTGTTATGTTGCAATTAACTAACCATTCGAAGAAATTTGTGTGTGGCACGAGTAAAGAGCCTTACAACTCATTATATATAAGTGATCTAACATTATTGAAGAAATAATATTGGAACATTAACTTCAGATTGCTAACAGCATATATATTTTTGATATACAATTTACAGAATAAATTAAGAATAAATTAATTTTGTGTACTGTAATTTAGTATTTTTACTTTATAGAAATGTGTCTAATACAATATTTTTTTATGCTTTCTTAGCTCCGGTGCATTACTTGACAATCTGTAATATCAAATACAACATATACATGATTTAAGCACTTCAGAAAAATAAAAAGCACATCTGAATGTTTTAATCAAAATGGGAGATCTTGAAAAGGGGACAAAATAAATGTTGGTTAGAAAAGAATGCGATAAACTGAAAAGAATTTTAGACATCACAATATCAATTGCTAATATTAATATCAAAACATAACGAGAAAAAAATACCAATTACAGTATAAAATAGAGTAATCACGTGCCTTACACGGGAATTGAAGCTAGTTAATATATTATATGCAATAAGTCAAAAATCTGTTTGTTTAGTAAGAAGAAAAGAAATTATAAATGTTACTCCGTATATAAGGAAAGAAACCATTAACCATGTAATCATGTACTAGTCAGCTCAAGTCTAGTCAACCAACATAACAGGCTTCATTGTCCATTTCTATGGAACTTTCAGATTAAACTATTCTTGTGATCATCAAAGATTGAAAAGAAAAAGAAAAATTACCCAAACCTTTTTAACAAAAATCCTATCTCAATCATCTCCATGAAAGCACAAGAACTCTCCAAGCATGAACAACAAATCACCAAAAAATATTCTGCAGGCTTTCACTAAACATTTCAGATTTCACTCCAAGAAAGGTACTGCAAATGTATGTTTACATATGTTTATTGTATGTATCTGCACATGCTAATCATGTTTATGTCAAGATCATATAGGTACCATGTTTTCTTGATTTTTTGCTGTGATTTATTAGATGAACAAGGTGATGAAATGGAAAAGATTGCAGCCCAAGAGCAGAAAGTGTTTGCTTTTGAAACTCTAGTTTCTGCTACTAAAGATTTTCACCCTGATAATAAACTTGGTCAAGGAGGGTTTGGCCCTGTTTTCAAGGTGTTCTTTGTTTTTTAAAGTTCCAATTATATGAGACAGTTCTGCAAAAAAAAAAAATAATAATAAAAAATCATTGTGTTCTGCAACATTGGATACTAAAATTTCTTTGCAATTAAATTTCGAGAATTTGTGAGAAGTACCGGTTTTGCAAATTTTTTATCAAAATTTTTGCATAATTTCGATGAATATTTCGGATCAAAATGTTGCAGAATACTATAGAACCGGTGGTTCTCATTAGTTCTGGTGCTAAGGTGGTTCTTGCTGAATCTGGCTCATATTGACTTTTTAGATATATAGAAATTTTTGTATGTAAATGTGATTATGTAATGTATAGGGGAAGTTGAATGATGGGAGAATTATTGCTGTTAAAAAACTTTCTCAAAATTCCGGTCAAGGAAAGAAAGAGTTCATGAATGAGGCGAAGTTGCTATCTCGTGTACAGCATAGAAATGTTGTTACTTTGTTGGGATATTGTTCACACGAAGAAGAGAAGCTGCTTGTGTATGAGTATGTAGCTAATGAGAGTCTTGACAAGTTTCTTTTCGGTAAGTTCTCTGTAATGTAAAGCCTCCTTGTTTCTTTCAAGTGTTGAATGATTATACCTAAATTAGAGATCTTATTTTTGTTTTCCTTGTAAATTTCCCATATTTTTGTATATCTCTAATAAAATCGTAGGCCATCCAGATCTATATGATTGAAATTTAAATTCCAGGCTATAGGATAGGACAACTTCATAATGATAACTTAACTTCTAATGATTAATCTAACTCTTTTCTAAATTCTGAATGTCTTACAATTTCTATGATGGCTTTTCATTTTATTTCCTCCGAGTTTATGTAACCCTTCGAGCTGCAGATATAATCGGGATTACAATCTGCGTAATTGTGTATTTCAATATTCCTTAAAGTTGCAGGATAGACATTCTCCTCTCAGTTTTGAAATTTGGTACCTAAACAGTTGTTTCTTGCATAAACCGGTAATATAAAATTGTCAAATCTTGACAAATGACTCTTACTGTCATAAAGTCCAAGTGATCTGTTCAAGTTTGGTAGTAGTACTCTTTACAGTTCGATAAAATAGTGGTAAAAGATTTTACAAGTAAATCTGGAGGAGTTTAATCGCATCAGAACAATTTTATGTGATTTAGTTGTGTCAATTTATTGATGTGGTAGTGTTAAACTAGATTCGGGGAGACGAGGAACTCTTGATTGGAAGAGGCGGTCTGACATTATATCAGGTGTTGCTCGAGGTTTGCTTTATCTTCATCAAGATTCACACATTTGCATCATACACCGGGACATAAAGGCAAGCAATATTCTACTAGATGATAAGTGGATACCTAAGATTGCAGATTTTGGAATGGCAAGACTCTATCCCGAAGACCAAACACATGTTAACACCCGTGTAGCTGGTACCAAGTATGTTCCCATCAACTTACTCTCTCTGTTCATTTTGATAAAATTTTATGATAAACATGAATTGGTTGTTGAGTGGCTCTTCTATTTTGAAACAGTGGGTATATGGCTCCCGAATATGTTATGCATGGGAAATTATCGGTCAAGGCAGATGTTTTTAGCTTCGGTGTTCTGATTCTGGAGCTGATTAGCGGTCAAAAGAATTCCACTTTTAGCCAAGATCCAAGTTCTCAAAATTTGTTAGACTGGGTAAGACTTCAGCTATCTGTGTTGGATTCAATAGGATTGTGTATCATTATTAAATTATAGATCACCATCTACTAGTTGCAAGTTTATAGGTTTCTTACAAACAAAAACATTCTGTTACCACTTGGCAGTATTATAGGGGGAGAGGAGCTGGATTTGAACCCTGTTTAATTCTAATAGGACCATACTAATTTCTTTATTTCTGTAGAACTTTCCACCTAAATGGATGTTAGGCACATGATACTATGATAGTTTCATTGTTTCTAGTCCCTCCCTGCATGCAGAGGCCACATTAGACTATCATAACAACAATTGGCCATGTGTTTACTTTTTGGGGGGCTAACTTCCAAATTATGTCAGGCTATCCATCATTTCTAATTGAAATTTCTTCCGTGATGATTGTAGCTGAAATTTGAATGTTAAAAAGTGAAAACAACTCAGTATAATTGCGGATAAATTCAATTCCCTGTGATGGCTCAACTGTCATTTCTGAGGAAAAACTTTTTATGTGAGAAGCGTTGGAAGAAAGAGGGGGAAGGGGGCAGGGGAGTGTGGGGGAAGGGGGACTCCGGGATTGTGTCAGAACTAATGCATTAATTAGCATAAAACTTATTTACCTGTGGTGCTGAACTCTGAGAACCCTATTTCTTCACTTGGGAAGCTGGAACACTGTTTATTTTGACTGTATATGGAAGAAGCATATTTAACTACTGCAATTGTTACTTAATTTTCTAATCTAGTTGATTATAACTCATCCGCTGATTGCTAGACCTCAGCCATTTACATGGCCAAGCACCACTCACATTTAGCATTGATATCATTGCTGCAGGCTTACCATCTTTACAAGAAAAATAAAAGCCTAGAGATTGCGGATCCCGTTTTAGCGTCTTCAGCAGATCCTGATCAGGTAGCAATGTGCATACAAATTGGATTATTGTGCATCCAATCTGACCCGTATTTACGCCCCACTATGAACAAAGTCATTCTAATGCTTTCCAAGAAGCATGGAGCCCTTGAAGAACCAACCAGACCTGGATACCCTGGTTCAAGGTATCGGAGATCTCGCAGGCCAAATGCTTCATCTTCAACACCTGGAGTTAGTAGTGAAGACTCTCAGTCATATTCAACCACAAATAGCAATAGTGCTACTGTAAGTGCAGGGGCAAGTGGCAGCACCTCAGCAACTGCAAACGTCGGGGCAAGTGGCAGCACCTCAGCAACAACTAGATCAGATTCTCGTGGTAAAAGACCGATGGAAAGTTAGAATAATCAGTAGGAGAAATTCTCTTATTCTTTTGTGTACATTGTGTATTATAGCATACGAGTTTTAAGCAATGCTGAGGCTTCAGCAGAGACTATATATCATCAGTTATAGAGGGTTTCGCACTTTGCATCCCTTATCTTTGGATGTTTTTTCGTTTTGGTCTTATACTTTAATTCGTTACACTTTACACTTAAAACTTTAATTATCCTCACACTTTGCACCCTTTCGTCAAATCAATCCGTTAACGTTAAATAACGAGGGTAAATTAGTATTTTTATGTACAATTACATAGCACTTTGCACCCCTCATCTTTGGGTGTTTTTTCGTTTTGGTCTCATACTTTAATTCATTACACTTTACACTTAAAACTTTAATTATCACTTAGCTAAAAAAAAAACTTTAATTATCCTAACTGTCAAATATTGTGTGCTAAGTGTCAACGATCTACAGTAAGTCTACTTGCTACAGTGATACTGTGATGTAATAGCTTACGTATATTGTTAAGAGTTAGGCAGATTATAGTTTATATATAGGACTTCATAGAGCTCTTGTAATTTCAACACAGAATATTAATACAGAACAAATTCTGGTGTTCATTCCTTAGCATAGCTAGGGTCTTATTTCTATCATGGTATCAGAGCGGGTTTAACATAGAAGAAGGAAGAAATATCAGAAGTTCAGGAAAAAAAACACCAGAAATACTCCACGCGCCCTCACGCTCCGCCGGACGCGCCAACGCGCCGGCGCGTGAGGGCTCTTCCCGGCATCTTCTGGCGATGGTGCTTTAGAGATTCTTATTCTCCTCACCATTTCGATTCCAACCGTGGTAATACTTTTCATTTTTGTGAAGATTCATTTTCTGATATACATATACAGTTGTATGTATATTTGCGTGTATATATATCTGGGCTATCCCGAAGGCAAACTGGTTGGAATCAGTTTTGGTGTAGGCTGTGTGTTTGTTCAAAAGATGAAGCCAGGAGACAAGGAGACAAGAAGCGGGCAGAGGGTTGAAGAGAAAGAGAGAGATGCTCTCTACTTTCGGTGTAAAAGTAATTGACTGGCAGGTGCCTTATTCATTCAGGTATTATGGGCCTTTTTTATTATTGGGCAAGAAACAAAAGAGGACAGCCTCTTTAAATTGATGGGTTAGTTTATTTGACCCAATTTATTATATTTTCTTTTCTTTTCTTTTTTTTGTCAAGAGGAATATATTCCATAGATGGATTGCATCGAATACAATATTCGTAAGGTGTTCTTTCATTCAAGAAAGTTTATCATCTAACCAGAGACACACATGTTGTCACTGGGCGCCTAGACAATAGAACTTTAATGTCTGAGAAGAGACAACCCAATTGGTAAGAACTGTACACATAAAACGAAAAATTAGAGGAAAAAAGAAAATAAAAATTACAAGTCCAACACTCCAAAAAAAATGTATCTTAGCCGATCTTCAAAAGTCTCAAAATCCAATTCACCAAAGTCCCAACTTATCCATAATTTGTCACCAGCCCACTATGAAAACCTGCATTTCTGCTCTTCAACCCCAATCAATAGGGACACAAAGGGAACAAAGGAAGGCCTCGTTAAAAACCCACAAGAGCAAAATCCTTTGGGAAAAAAACTCAAGTGGGAAAAGAGTGCCCTCCATGAAACCCAAGATCATCGAAACACAACTCAAACCATCATTTGCCTATAGTTTTGCTTCTAAGAACCTGGTTTTCTGTCCATTCTCCACCACTTGGCTAAAGCAACTCTTTCCTGAAATTTAAAAACTAACAATTTTCAATATCCGTTCGACACAAAATTTAAATAAAGCTCTGAAAGTAAACTTAACACTATACTAACATCCCAACCAAAGGGAATACCTTTGGTTAGACAAAACACCTACAAAGTTAGACATCTCAAATAATAATCGATAATTTATTACAAATATGAAAATTAATCTCATTCTCAACGTTCCTATTCACTATTAATCTTCACTCCTTCTCTTATTTACCTTAATCTCCTACCATCAATATTCTAATCAGGATTTAATAGGGAAAAATCAAATCCCTTGATAGTTGCTTAATATATCATCATTATTCAAAAACCTGTAACGACCCATAATTATTCCTACTATGACTAAACAGTAATTTGAGAATCTTTCAATAATTTTAATATAACTCTTCAATTAATAAATGAGATAACACTCCTGGTAAAAAAATTAAAAATAAATAAAAATAAAAGTGATAACACATTCCCATCTTTTGGGAAGAAACCAGGTTTTGAATTCCGAGATTATTTACTTAATTAATTTTCCATAATTAAAATCTTAGCACATCTTTTTACTTGTTTGAAAAATTAAGTTAGAATTAACTATATACCACAATACCTTAATGTACATTTGAATTTTCAACGTAAAACTTTTAAGTTGATGCTAATTAAAAATCATTTTAAATTTATCTTACTAGATTAAATACCCAATCAACATGAAACTTGGCCTAATAAACCAAATCCTTATATCTGAACAGAATTTAAAAGGAGAAAGAAACCAATTCCCTTGATTTTCCTTACTCTGTGATCATTAGTTAAAACCTGTAAAACCCCTTAACTATTGCAGTTATGAATAATCAGCAATTTGAAAATCTTACCAAAATTATTAATATAAAACTTCTAATAATCACTCAATTAAGAGGCATAAGCATTTTGGCAATAGAACCAAACTTTGACTTTTAAGATTATTTACTTAATTAATCTCCATCACTTGAATAATTAGCTCCTCTTATTCATACATAACTGAAAGATTAAGTCTAAAGCTTAGCTATGTAACATACAAGGCATCCAAATGGCACAATACTGCCTCTTAAAGGCCCAAAAAAACCATCAATCATGGCCTCCCAATAATGGTACCAAATTCATATTTTGAAATCGAAATTCATCAATCTTAACCAATAAAATTCAGATTTCTGCCATTTCTTCAAATTTTAAAGCTACAAAAACTGAATCACATGATGATGTAATAACCATTAATACAAACTTTAAACCTGACATATGAAAAATATTTGGCCAACATTGCAGAAGTCCGACGACACTAAAATTCCCCTTATCAAAATAAGCTTTTACAACCCTATCCCCAACACTACCTATAATCAAATCTTAATTAAAACCTTTTATTCAATGTCAACTTGAAAAGAAGCACAAGTATATCACAATCATTCTCAACAGTGTAATTGATTACTTAGGAAAATTGAAAAACTGAGCATATTCATACTAATAAGCCCCAACTGGACTAATTCTATATAATCCATAATTGAATAAAAACAATCGAACCTGTTGAGAGCCCAGAATCTTCCCGCAATACTCAGAATCTACTCTCCAATCACTTGTCGGAAAACCTTATGATACCACCAGAACATGATTAAACGATCTATAAACTCTTTATATGAGCATAGATTTAGGATTTGATAAACGGCATCACCAAATAATAACGGCATCACCGGGACGGAGATAGTGATGGACGGCCCATTTCACAGCGAAGGCGGATTCGTCGGAGAGATCGACGGCGATGCCGATCTTTCCCTGAGCGTTGGCGGTTGGGGTTTATGATGAGGTAAAAAGGGTATACAGTGTTTACCAGTTTCTCAAACAAAATGAAGGGAAATTATGTTTTATTTTAAAAGGGAAGGGGAAATTAAGCCGCGTCTGTCTTTCGTTATTAATTTATTATATTTTCTAAATAAAATGATTATATGTATTTAGATCCGTTAAAATATTTAATAGTTATTTTCTCAAGGGAAAATTCTGTTAGGATCGTTTGTACAAGCATATTATTTTAGTTTAGGAGTTTGCCCCGGTTATAAATTTAACTGTGTAGTATTCAAGTGGTTGTTGATATTACGGTATCTCTCCAATTTTTTACGATACTACAAATTAAATAGTTCAGGGGCCTTATTCTGACGAAGCAGCAGAAGTAGTGTATATACAGATGAACACACAGTTCACTGCCACGATGACAAAGCAGCAGAAGTAGTAGTATGTTTACAGACATACACACAGTTCACTGCTATATCTTGCATTTCATTCTTGTAAAAGAAGCAGAAGGACCAGTTCATGGACGATCTTAAGGGATGCAGTCTACTAAATACGGTTCCAGTTGCTTATACAAGGGATGACAGATGCAGGCTTGTTAATACTGAGTGATCACAAAGTCGAGTCTCAGTTTCTTCAAAATAATCAGTTTAAGGACTGATTGGTGGTCATCCACCGTTGTGCTGAAAAGAAGCACTTTCTATTATTTTCACATGGCCTAAAATATACCGTGTGATCGCAAATTCGATAACCGGTATCCCAAAAGACTCAATAAACTCAAGATCGGTCGATCCTAAAATGGGTATAGTTGGACGCTCAGATTAAGCTCAAGGGCTACTAGTGTCCACTCTTCAATCCCAAGAAAGGTCTTTCATCCGAAGATGGGATTTCGAGTGAGGGGGCGTGTCAAATATTGTGAGCTACTATGTCAACATATGCTATCACCGTCCATAGACTTTAACATGGTTAGGCACCGTCTATAAGACTTTGGTGCATTATCTCTACTATATATAAGATCTACTACTCATGTAATAAAAACAACATAAGAGAGATACAATCTCTACTTCTTCTGTCAATCTCTATGTAAACTCTCTATATTATATAATTTATCACTCAAGGTATTGTCAAAAACTAATTTACTCTGAAAATTAACTAAGTAACAAATTAATTAATTATTTATAATAAATAATTAAATTAATCTGGTACTTGAACTATTTTCTGAGAAGAATTAAAACAGCAAAATAAACAGAAGAGAATATGAATAGTAACTGAAATCACTATTCATATGAATAGTACTATTTATATGAATAGTAACTGCGGTTGTTGGAATAGTATTTGGGGTTGGTGAAATAGTGTCCGGTTACTATTTGGGGGTTGTTGGAATAGTGCCAAATAGTGACTTTCTAAAACCTATAAATAGGCCTGTTGTATTTCATTTCAAAACACACCTCAACACACAACTTTCTATTCTCTCTCTTATATCATCTCTGTGTAAGCTGCTAGACAGTCCATCTAGTAGGAAAGCCGGCTTAGCTCGCTTTCAGGAAGTGTCGGGTAGAAGGTCCTCGTGCCTAAACTATCCTTAGGAGTGTTTGATTTTGTAGTTGTGATAGAGTATATTTTTATATATATTTTAGATGATTTTATTCTCATATTTATTGTGTTTTGCATTGATTTGGATTTTTATTTAATAGATTTGATTGTTTTATTGTAGGAAATAAAGAATTCATGACTTGGAAGGATTTGGAGGAAAAAGAGCTATTTTGGAGATAAAATAGGAGAAAATTCGTATTATTGGGCTACACGGGTTGTCTAACACTGTTTGGGCCATATCTTGAGTTCCAGAAGTCAGAATTTGACGATCTTACTGTCCACACGAAGCTTGTGGAATTATCTTTAATTCAGAGGTGGTCTAGTAAGCAAAATCCAGTTGGAAGAGCCCAGAAACAGAGGAGAAAAAAAAGTGACGAATTTTAATTAAGGAATCCTATTCAGTTATGGAATCCTACTTGTAATTTATTTAGAGTATTAAAATACTTTTATTGGGCAAGACTTTTATAGCCTATATAAACACATCTAGGGTATTATTTTATGAGGGAGAAGAAGGATGTAATATTAGATCAGATAATATAGTTTAGATTAGTAGTATTATTAGTTGGAGATGTAGAGAAACACCATGACTCTTCTTTTGGGTGACAACATTGAAGTTTGAAGGTTTTGTTCTCTTAATCTTTTCTTTGTTCTTATTAGTTTAATTATGTTTTCTTGTTTTACTAGTTGTTTTACTTGTTTAATTATTAGCGAGTAGTTATTTCTAGGGCTTAAAGGGAAGCCATGTTTGCACTAATATTGGCATGATTTTCATAGTGGTTTGATTGGTTATGGTTAATTCTGATTGATATGTTTTAATCATTAATTTGTGTAATTGGCCGATATCATGGATTAATTATATGCAAATAGGGGTATGGATCGAGAGATTTACTTACTAGAGGCACACATACGATTAGCAGAATTGAATTTGAGTGCGGAAGCATCATTGGATTTCTGAGATCGTTAATTCTTGGAAGAGATTAACTTGACTCTAATTACCTGATTGATTGAATTACTAAAAGTGGTTAATTGTGTTGAATGTTTCGAGAGTGTTAATGCTTGAAAGAGATTAACATACTCTAGTTATATGATCACATTGATTGCTTTAGCTTAAGAGCCAATTGTGTAAGTATGGTGGACCTGATTGCCCTAGGTTTTAAATAATTTGTTTATCATCTGTTTAATTAGTGTTAATTTAGTTTAATTAGTTAATTAATATTCTCCAATAATCGTTTGTCCCTGAAACAATTAGCGATAACTGAAAAGGAATTAGTAGAACCTGTCTCCTTGTGGATTCGACCCGCTTGCCATCTGTACTAGAAATAGACACCGTGCGCTTGCGGTTAGGTATAATTTGACACATCAAGTTTTTGGCGCCGCTGCCGGGGAGACAGCGAGTTTCTGTTGATTTTAATTTAGTTGCTTAGATTGTTTCCATTGTCTCGTTGGAACCTTTGTTCCAATTGAGACAAATTTTACTTCGTTTTCTTGGCTTTGTTGAGTGTCTACAGGTTTGCAATGGGTGAAGTTGATACTTTTGCACTACTCTCTTCCATGTTGGAGGCACGCACTCAAGAAATTGCCTCATTCAACTATACAGAGCCAACTATACGTCCAATGAGTATCAATGAGATGTCACAAGTGGCCCCTAAAACTTACAACTTCTGTCAAATTTGCAGTGTGCAAGGTCACTTTGGTTTTGAATGCTCTTACAATGTCTATAATTCTCAGAATGCTCAGTGCCGACAAATGAATTCTTCTGAAGAAGGATATGGGTACAATTAGTATTCAAACACTTTTGATCAAGAATGCGTGAATCAACCAGATTTCTACTACCAGGACAATGGTGCTCAAAATTTTTCTTATCATAATCAACAACAGTTTGAGCAACAATATTATCAGTCATATGAGCAGCCGCCACAGCAAGAATATCAATATCCTCCTCTACAAGAAGATCTACATGTTTCTCAATCCAGTGTAGATGTGCAAGCTGATCAGACAAATGAGATGTGGGATATCTTGAATAAACTGCTAAAGAGTTTTGAAGAATTAGAAACTCAAAGTTTGGCGATTGAATCTCAAATTGCAAAGTTGGCTAACTCTTCTACTACAGGGCAGCTCGACTATTTACCATCATCATCTATCCGATCTGAAGAGGACCTGACTGCTATCAATCTTACAAGCGATCAGGAATATGATAGTTTCTCCATGTATGTTGATGATGAGGCCATTGATAAAGAGAAGGAGCATGCCATCGATGACGAGATCAATGATGTTGCTGCTACTGAGAACAATGTGACTGATGATGAGGTTACAAAGGAAAGCAATACCGAGATGGTTGTTGTTTCTCTTCCACAACCTGTGCCTAAACTACCATGTATTGATAAATTTACTCTCGATCTAGCCTCTACTTACAAGGCTTCTTTGCTCAAGAACACTTATTTCAAGGTTGATGTGATAACAAATATTGTCCAAGAAGATCTTTCTCAAATTCTGGTTGAGGATCCATACAAAGTGGCTCATACGTTTCAAGCTCGAGAAGAGGGAGAAGATGGAAGTGTCTTATTAGCCAATGATGTGATAAGCCAAGATGTCCGAATGACTCCAGTGAAAGTGAGGAGTGGAGAAAAGCCACCACCAGAACCTCCACCTTATGACAAGGGAGTTCAATATTTTCGTGGTGTTGAATTTTATCGCTATTTTATCACAAAGTTTTCCAAAATTGCACCAGCACTTAATTCTCTATTGTTTATTAATGACATATTATATTTTACTGATGCTTGTTTGGAGACTTTCTGTAGGATAAAGACAACTACAGATGTTCTTGATACTTTTTGTGGTGGCGAGTTTATGATCAAGAAAGTGGATATTATGCCTTTTCCGGAGTATTTTTGAGGAGGTCAAGCTAATGACTCTAAATAAGCGCTTCGTGGGAGGCAACCCATGCATTAGTGTAGGAAAAAAAATTGAGCGTTGTATGAAAAAAAAAAAGAGTAGTAGTATTGCGAAAAAAAAATAGGATTTCAGAAGACGTCAGCGCATCAGGCGCCCATTCCGCGCATCAAGCGCCCAGTCACGCAGAACCATTCCGCGCATCAAGCTCCCAGAAACGCAGGTTGAACCTGCGTGTCACCCTTGTTTACCGCGCCTCTCACCCCTGAAACGCAGCCTGCTGTTGCGTTACACCCCTCTGCCCAGAATTTTTTTCCCGAAATTTAGTGTTTTAACCTACAAAATTCCCCCAAATTCAATCCTAACCCAAATTCTTTCAATCCCTAATTCCTATATCTATCCTACATCAAATCCTAACCTCTCCAAATCTCTCCTACACAATTAAAATTTTTATTCAACCTATCCATCATCTTATATATACACACACCTATCCATAAAAATCCAATTCTTCTTCTATTTTATTTAAATCTCCAAAAATTCAATTCTAAAGAGGAATTAATTGCAAGTTCACCTCTTCAATTCGTAGTGGGTTTATTTCTTCTCTCAAATTTTATTTTGATTACGAATTTGTGTTCTTGTAAATTGGGATTTATATTATTCTTGATATATTGGGGTATTTTTGGTGTGATATTGCTTGGTAATTTTTGGTGGAGCTTCTTGTGAGTTGGGTATTGATTCTTTTGGCTCGTAAGCATGGGAGAGATAGTGCTAATGTTGGGAAATTTTCGTTTTCGACGGTGGAGGTTAAATTTAATCGGTTGATGTGAGGCTAATTGCTAAAGAAAGGGGATTTTTGCGAGGAAAAAAATTGTTGGGTTGGTTCATATGATTGGTGAGTGGTTCGGGAGTTTTATGCCAAATGCAACCGTGATCACTTACGGGAGTGGTGAGTGGGTGGCTCCTAAGCGACTGAGGGGTGGTTTTCACACCCGACACCTTGATTCCAGGAGAGTTTTCTTTCTTTTCTTTTTAGTGTATTTTATTTTGTTTTTAGTTGTAGTTTTGTATCTTGTTCATTAGTTCATTGGGGACAATGAACCGCTTAAGTGTGGGGAGGTGTTCTCAACGTAGTGTATTACTTGTTTAAAAGAAAAATTAAAAATTAAAAAATACCAAAAATAATTCTAGCCATGCAATTTGATTAGTTGTTGTATTTTGCTTGATACACCCATGCATGCTTAGGAATCTTGTGTTTATGGACGCTTTTGTATGAGAAGTGACGTGCTTTGTTCTTGTGCACACACTTACACTAGCAAGTTGAAGCTGGTAGACTTAATTGGATGTTGTAAGTGATTAGAATGACATGAATATGTGAAAGATGACTTGGTTTACATGCTTTGAGTACAAGTAGGTGCGTTAGAGAGTCTTGTTACCTGGGATTGATTATGTTTTGTCACACCAAGTGAGTTTTGAGCCTATATGCATATCTTTTGCATGATTTTTTGTTTGCTTGAGTGTCCACATGTTGTTTACATTGCTAGCACTTACTTGAGATCTTTCTTGAAATGCATGACATTAATTGATGATAAGATGATAAAGGCAATTAGGTATAACCTCGTATTTCCCATATTTCCACACCATTTATACATGATCAATTAGTTAACCCTTTGAGCCTAATCCTATTCTTTCGGTGACACACCACATTACTTGCCATTATCCTTTTTATTCTATTGGCCTTACATTAAATTTGAACCTAAATTGTCAAAGGCTAGTATCGTGCTTAAGGGAGTAATAAGGTGTTCATAAAAGGGGGGTTATTGATGATCATACTTTTGGGGAATTATTGATTTTGGTTGATGCTTGCTAGTCGAAATTCATAAAAATATCTATGGATCATTGTGTTTATTCTTTAGCTCTCTAAAAAAGAAAGAAAAAAGAAAAAAAATAGAAAAATAAATAAATTTGAGAGCATTCTTATGTTTGCATGATCCTTCTTCATTCGACTAGTCAAGTTATTATGTAAGGGTTATTGAAAAAATCCAAGTGTGGGGAAGTATTTGTTTTAATAGAAAGGGAGTTGAATAATGATTATTGTTGGGTACTAGCTTTTGACTTAACCTTCTTTAGCTTTACTTGACATACCTGGTCCCTAGCCCACGCTACAACCCGAATAAAGACCTTTTGATTGTCATCAGTGATGTATGTTGTGTTGAGAGTGAGATTGATTGCGAGTGTCAAGTCGTGTTTATGATTTTGTTGGAATTGAGTGATACACTTAACCTTGTTCTTGAGTGAATATTCGTTTTTGAGTGAAAGGTGAGTTATTACTTGTTTTGGCATAGGAGATCCCAGGTTTAGACTTAAAGATGTATTTCTTGTGGGCTTAGCATGATTACCAATGATTTTTACACTTGAACTCCTACACCTCAATTGTCACTTAAACGACCAGTCATCCACATTATTGAGGGAGATAGTGCATCAGCAGCACCACATAAGGAGTTAGTTACAACAGCCGTTCTACCTCATTCTAAACGAAGTAAACCCAATGAACCTGAGGTAACGACAACTGTTACTGAAACAATTCTTTCTTATCCAATGAGTGCAAATGTAAATGAGGTTGAATTGACGGGAGCAACTATCTTGAGTTCCATTTCACGGAACATAAGAGTGGTTGATGATCTTTCTAAAGATCAAATGCCTTCATAGGCATCCGAGGTGGAATTACCTACCTCAATAACTGTTGGTAAATCTTCCATTTTACGGAAAGATCCATCGGTGGGTGGTTCTTTTATGAACCAAGTGTCTTCACATACATATGAGGGAAACTTGGGTTTTGTGTCATTCAATCGATTCAAGTTTAACCTCCCAGAGGGAAAATCTCTGGATCTCTTTCGAGATTTACCACTTTTTACCAGTGGTCGGCAACTCGCTTCACGCGAGGACGGAAGCTCACGAACTTTCATTGCACCGTTCGTGACCTCTGAAAAAGGGGCTAGGATGATTTCATTTGCAGGTACACATATCGGTGGAAGCTCTAGAGGAAAGTTGAGGGAAACACTAACAGAACATGTAAGTGTAACCCAAACCACTAAACCGAGTGAATATAGAGTGTTGAGTGAAACACCTGCAGAACATACGAGTGAGCAACCTACTCAACCACATGCACCTGTAACCAGAAAGGAATATAGCAGACTCCTTACACGGGTCCAAACAATGGAGAAAGAGTTGCAAAATATCTGTAAGTCCATTGCAGAAATCAAAAATTTGCAACTTATTCAACATGATGCATTCAAGGTTCAATTAAGTTCCATGGCATCCCAGTTTAGTCATACAATTCATTCCTTGGGGAAGACAGCTTCGTCTAATTTACCAACTCCACATCCTACTACTCTGGAGGATAACCCAACTGAGGGGGAGAAGGTGGATGATCAAGAAGCTACTAGGCGTAAGGGCAAGGAAAATGTTGTTGACACGGAATTAACTTTATTTTGGGAAAGGAAAAGCTAATGGGAGTATTAGTGCTATGTGGAAAGAAATCAAAGGCAAACTTGAAGATATGTTCAGTGGGTTAATTGGCTAATTCATAACTGAACTCATGCCCAACTTGCAGTTGGGTAATTGAACTCAAAAAGCTTGCAGTCAACTCATCAAAGTAATTAAAACTTGCATTTGGGTAACTGCCGTTAACTCTACTTAACTTCCCTGACGGAAATCTGACGTGGTGTGTTGATGTGTTGAAAATTATACACATGTCTGCTGAGGTGGTAAAAATTAGGAACCAAAAATGTTTTTGTGGATTTTTTGTACAATCTTTTTCTTTTTTATGTTCTTTTCCTTTTTGTGTTAAAATTCTTTTTTATGTTCTTTTCTTTTTTATGTTAAAAACGTTTTCTTTTCCTTCACCATCCATTTCAAGCCGACCATCTCCTTCAACCTCCTGCAATCGTCTTCCTCTCCCGCCACCGTTCTTCACCTCGTCTGCCATTTGTAACAGCCACGCTAAAAAATTTTGGATGGGCCTTCTACGAAAGCTTAATACAACCCGATCCAAATTGTTATTGATAAAGAACCCGATTAGAAATTTAGTACTGTAAATCGAAATTGACAGAAATAAAAAGGGTTTGAAATTATGTTCTTAGATTGAAACATTCTAGATTCTAGATTTCTTTTACCATTCTTATTCAGACAACAACATATGTACACACACTGACCCAGAAAGTTAAATAGAAAGAATATCTGGAAAAAGAAATAGAGTATTTCAACAAGAACATAATTCAAGCTTATCCCCTTTACTTTTTTGATTCTATGTCCCCATTTTCATCTTCAAAATCAAATCTTGGAAGGTGGGTATGTGATTATTTATCTTGTTTCTGTGTTTTTTCAAGAAAAGTCATCTTATTTCTTTCAATTTTTCCGATCAGATTTGTTTCAGATTCTTCTCGTGGGTAAGAATTTATCTTTTTCCGATCAGATTTGTTTCAGATTTCCGATCAGATTTTGACTGCATTGGGTACTTGTGATGATTTGTATAGTACAGTATGAGAAGATGTATGAATTAGGTGGATTTCGGGAGAGAGTTTGTTACATGTTATGGGAGATGAAGTGGTGGGGTTGTGGGTTGAGAGGAGGAGAAGAAGATGGGTGGGAGATCAAGTGGTGGAGCTTTTCCGGCGACAACAGCGGTGGGAAAAAGGGGAGAGGCGTGAGGCGAGAGAAAAGAGAGAGAAGAGATAGGGGAGGGGAGAGATGTGAGGAAAAAAAGAAAATAAAAAAAGAAAAGAATTCTAAACTATTTATATTTAGGAAAATAAAAGTAGTTTATGTGGAAGCTGATTTGTCAAATGTGAGGAGAGAGAAATGTCCATGTGGCTGCTTATGTGTACACAATTAACGGACCTCCGTTAAAAGTCAACTAAAGTTAACGGCGCTGCAAGTTATTTTGTGTTTAGTGATTGAATCGCAATAAAATATTAGTGTACTGACCCAATTGCAAGTTTTTTGAGTTCAGTTACCCAACTGCAAGTTAGGCACGAGTTCAGTTATGTATTAGCCAATTAACCCTATGTTCAGTCTAGAGGAATAATTGTCTTGCACTTGGAAATCTGGAAAATGTATATATGATCCAGAATGTACTTTAATATTATTTATCTTTGTATTTCATTTTTTGTTGTATCAGTTGAGTTATCCTCTAGGTATTTGCTTGTCAAACCCTAACAATCAAATAGGGGGAGATTGTAAAGCATAATGTAATGTAATATGTAATAGAGGACATATATAACTCAACTAGGATAAAAGATAAATAATATCAACTCTATACATGGATCATGAAATTTGAAGAACAGGCACCAACAAGGATCAAGTCGCTGAAAGAAGTTCATTAACATGATCAAGCCTCAGTGACAGAATAAGATTTACAGATGATTCAGTTGAAGGGCCAGAAGATTCCATGTATTTATTGAAGATACTGCTGCAGGCTAATCAATTGGAATATAACGAAGGTGTGAAGATCAAGATCAGTGCTAGTCACTTGTGAACCAGACCAGTGCACTAAGTGTCAGCACACACGAGAAAGATCAACACATTAATTCAAAGAAAGAATTGCCAAAGCCTATTGACGATCAAGGACAAACATAATATCTCAAGGTATTGTCAAAAACTAATTTACCCTGAAAATTAACTAAGTAACAGATTAATTAATTATTTATAATAAATAATTAAATTAATCTGGTACTTGAACTATTTTCTGAGAAAAATTAAAACAACAAAATAAACAGAAGAGAATATGAATAGTAACCGAAATCACTATTCATATGAATAGTCCTATTCATATGAATAGTAACTGCGGTTGTTGGAATAGTATTTGGGGTTGGTGAAATAGTGCCCGGTTACTATTTGGGGGTTGTTGGAATAGTGCTTGTGGTTGTTGATATTACGGTATCTCTCCAATTTTTACGATGCTGCAAATTAAATAGTTCAGGGGGCGTTATTCCAAAGGAGCAGAAGAAGTAGTTGTATATTCAGACAACACAGTTCACTGCCATCAATTCAAAGAAGCAGCAGAAGTAGTGTATATAAAGATGTACACACAGTTCACTGCCACGAAAAAGCAAGCAGCAGAAGTAGTGTATATACATATGTACACACAGTTCACTGCCATGATGACAAAGCATCAGAAGTAGTAGTATGTACACAAACATACACACAGTTCACTTCCCTATCTTGTTAATACTAAGTGATCACAAAGTCGAATTTCAGTTTCTTCAAAATAATCAGTTCAAAGACTGATTGGTGGTCATCCACCGTTGTGCTGAAAAGTAGCACCTTTTTATGTTTTTTGACATGGCCTAAAAATGTACGGCGTGGTCGCGAAGTCGAGTCCCGGTATACCCAAAATTCTCAGATAATTAATCCCAAGATAGGTCAATCCCAAGATGAGCAATCTCAAGATGGATCGTTAACTCCAAGATGAGTAAATCTCAAGATGGGTCAATCCTAAGATGGGTCTTCAATCCTAAGATGGGTCTGGTTGGACGCTAAGGTTATGCTTAAGGGCTCCTAGTGTTCCACTCTTCAATCCCAAGATAGGTCTTTCATCCCAAGATGAGATTTCGAGTGAGGGGGCGTGTCAAATATTGTGTGCTAAGTGTCAATGATCTACAGTAAGTCTACTTGCTACAGTGATACTGTGATGTAATAGCTTACGTATATTGTTAAGAGTTAGGCAGATTATAGTTTATATATAGGACTTCATAGAGCTCTTGTAATTTCAACACAGAATATTAATACAGAACAAATTCTGGTGTTCATTCCTTAGCATAGCTAGGGTCTTATTTCTAACACTAACACTTTGCACCCTTTTGACAGACTTCTGTTAAATCAAGTAGTGAACGTTAAATGACAGGGGTAGGAGGAATTCTGCAAAGGTTAAAAATTGATTCCTACCCGTATATATACCCTACCTATACATACTAATTTGTATCTTCATTTTAAACATCTAAATCTTGTATATTCATGGCTTATCTTTGTAGATGCAAGAAGTATCGTGTAGTCCAGAGTTCGTGGACCTCTACAAATGTAGGTAGGTGATTTGAGGAATGCCCTGATCGAGTCTTAACTTTTTTGGGGAATGGAGAGTGACAAAAAGAGGGAGATAAAGACAGGGGGAGGGAGAGATGTAGAGAGGGAGAGAGGGAGAGAGAGAGAATGAAACCTAGACAATAATTTTCTAATTTGTTAAAATTTGGGCCAAGGGGGGAGGGGGTAGAATTTGCCGATCGAGCCTAATTATTTTATGGGTAATGCTAAACATAGCCCTTAGGGCTATGGTTAAGAATGAATGTAAGTGGATAAATGTATTTAATATGTCGGTTTTGCATGGAATTCATCAATTTTGCATCTATCTCAATATGATTATTTAGCAATTTGGAAATTTTTATTAATGGAAATTGATGTGAATACATGGGGGTCCACTATTATTACTTGGAAAATTAAATTAGTTTTATAAAGAAGCATTAGAAAACCAAAAATTAATTAAATAACTAAGACTAAAATTTGAAAACATGAGAATATTTAATGCTTAACCATAGCCCTTAGGGCTATAGTTAGCATTTCCCTTATTTTATTTTTGAAAACATTTTTTTTACAAAATTTGTTTAATTTAAAAATTATTCAAAAAAACCATCATTCACTCCAATTTAATTTAATATTTTCAATATAATAAATAAATTCATTTTATAATTTTTTTTACTTTTTATGTAAAGTGTTATTTATTGCAAATTATTTTTAATACATATATACTATTTCTTAATTAAAAAAAATAAAATTTTTAAATTGTTAAATTTGTTAATTTTAAATTATTGAAAAATATGTTACATTACAAAAAAATACTATTCACTCCGTTTCAAATTCCAATAAAATAAATAAATTATTTGTTAAGAATTTTTATCACTTCTATGTAAAATGATTATTTAATTGATTCTTTAATTATCCATATACAACATCCAGGCCACCACTTTATCATGTCTAGGCTAACACAAGGACTCGATGTTGTAATAGGAAAGGTTGAACATAGCTACGACAACATTTTTTTAGACGACAACACTATGGAAAAACGTTGTGAAAAGTCAACGTAGTGTTAATATGTATAGGTGAGGGTATATATAAGGGTAGGAATCAATTTTTGACCATTACAGAGCTCCTCCTACCCTTGCCACTTAACGTTCACTGCTTGATTTAACAGAAATTTGTCAAAAGGGTGCAAAGTGTTAGGATAAAAAAGTTTTAAGTGTAAAGTGTAACGAATTAAAGTATGAGATCAAAACGAAAAAAGCACCCAAAGATAAGGGGTGCAAAGTGCCGTGTAATTGTACGTAAAAAGACTAATTTACCCTCGTTATTTAACGTTAACAGATTGATTTGACGGAAATGGTGCAAAGTGTGAGGATATTTAAAGTTTTAAGTGTAAAATGTAACGAATTAAAGTATAAGACCAAAACGAAAAAACACCCAAAAATAAGGGATGCAAAGTGCGAAAACCTCTCAGTTATATTCAGATAACACTGAATCTGAATGAAATGGAAAATTGATTGAGATTGTTTAAAATGGGAAACTAGATTTAGTGTATGTTTGGGGTATCTTAAAATAAGTAGCTTATGACTTATAAACACTTATGTCATATAAGTGATAAGTAGAGCAGTCAGTAGAGTGTTTGGTAAATCAGAACTTATAATCAGTAGACTGTTTGGGTAAATCAGAACTTATAAGTTAACTTTTTTTTTTTATAATTTTCAAAATATTGTTTTTTTATATATAACAATGGATATCAATGGATAGATCTCGATGAATAGAGAAATTTGATATATACATATCAATTTTCTAATGAATGGATCGAGAGATTTATGGTTTTGAAGATTTGAAGGATATTATATATTGCGTATATCGAGAATAAGTTATAAGTTGAAAGTTAAGGATTCTTTTCCGGTAAAAATTTATTTTGACTCAACATTCAACTTATGGATTTATAAGTTGAGCTAAAACTTATTTTGACAAACATCCCCCGTAAGTGTTTATGGGATTATAAGCCATAAGCTCACAATAATAAGTGGAAACAAACATGCCCTTAGATTTATTGTATAAGCTTGCATGTTGCATTAATAGAGAAATTACGTGTGATGTTAGATTTATCGTTCAAACATGTTTGAAACTATGCATTATTGTCAATATTATTTTTCAAATTTGTTTGAAACTATCTCGGATTGATGCTATCGTTCAAATATGTGTTGAAACTATGCATTATTGTCCACATTATTGTTGAAGCATATTTTTTTTTTTTTGAATACTTTGATTTATAGTCTTTTACAATGAATATCTGTTAATTGACAAGACAAATCTCGTGGTAAGCAATTATCATATCCAGAACCTCTGTGATTAATGCCCTACTTATATTAATTAAAAAAGAAAGCCCATGAGCAGGAAATTTGAAAACTAAAATAAAAATGACAAGTCTGTAGTTATCTTCCCAATTTCCATATTTTTTATACAGGGAAGAATATATTTATAATTTTGTAGAAATTGATATATGTACAAAAAATTTAATGAGATATCCGAGATACACTCCCTGACAGGTAAAATGCCCACCATAAGCGGGTCTAAAATTTATGTGCGGTTAGAAAAATCCCTACAATAATCCTCTCATCTGATAAAATATTTAAAATAAAATAAAATTATAAGTTCAAAAATAAAATAAAATTATACTTTAAAATTAAAAATGAATAATATTTTAAATCTCACCGATATTTTCGTTTATACATACACACGGCCTATATGCTCTGTTCTAAAAATCCCCGATTCAACCGATTAATCCCCGATTAATCTTCTGGAAGGTAACCAACCGATTCGATTTTTGAAATCCGATTAATCCTTTTAATTTATTTAAAATGATATGTTTAATTGTAAATTAGACTAATATATTAAATATTATTATAATATCCGATTAATGCTCCGATTAATACGTCCGATTAATCCCCGCCTACCCGATTAGGTGCTAGGCGGTACCCCGACCGCCCTGGGCCGCCTAGCGATTTCTGGAACACTGCCTATATGTAATGAAAAATCACAACTGACACTCTCTAGTCTCTCCGACCTTTGCCAACCTTCCCTTTCACTGTAATTCTCTCTCTCTCTCTCTCTCTCTCTCTCTCTCTCTCTCTCTCTCTCGTACACATTCGTGTATAAATATTGTTAAGTTTTCATCTAATTGACAATCTGCTTGTAACTTAACATTGATTAGTGAAGAAGCTATGGTGAATTTCAAGGTCTCTCGGGTCGAATCTGCGCCAATTGAAGGCCAAAAACCAGGCACTTCTGGCTTGAGAAAGAAGGTACTTATATTCATACATACATAATTACATACATATCATATGCTTTCAGTTACAAATACTTTGATTGATTCAATTGAATTAAGTATGTGTTTGTGTAGAGTGATGATCTGTGTTAGTGATTGTTATTTGCATTGGGATCTGTGCTATTGAAAATTATTGTGGACGTATTTTTATTTATCGAGATTTACGGTGTTTAAGTGATTGTTGAGTTTGGATTAAAAGACCCGATTAGTTTTGTGGATGCTCCTTAGAGTTGTTGGTGATTAGCTTGCATGCTCTTAGTTTTGATCGGTTTATAGGAACATTGCATGCTTACAGTCACATTATTGATGTAGATGTTCTCGTTTTGTTGTCTAATTAATGATATGGTGCTTGTTTATGTGCACATCAATTTCTGTATTTTATATATGCGGGAGCTTGCCTTATGTTGAATCTGGTTGTTTATTGCTAAGTTGGTAGTCAAGCTGGGTATAGGGGTTACAATGCCTTCTAGTGACTTATGTGATAGTGGGGGATAAATCCGGAAGATTAAATGGAGGCACTGATCATATGTTTTATAATATTACTTTTTTTACAAAAATTTAACCAAGATAACTTACATGTCAACTACTGAGACTGACAAATATAAGTGTATAACTTGAATTTACAAGTGTTACTTAACGGAAAGTTATTTAAATTGGAGTATTATTGTTTGATAAGTAAGTTTTATCTTTGTTTTTGGACTTCCCAAAAAATCAGTAGGCTTACACAAAATTTGAGCATTCAGAACCTTCCTAGCTCCTAGAAGGATTAATAGAACACTGATTATAGATATGCTTTCTGCAACCATTGTTGTCATGGGGAAAATTTGAGTCAACGGAGATCCGGCTTGGCATCTAGTGGATTAGTCATCACTTGCGTCAACTATTCGGCAAAGTATTAATATTGATACAATATAATTCTTACACATACCACGTTATTGTATTCTATTTCTAGAGATCAGGGGACATGAAGATTGAAGATAAGCAAGAGAGTGACTATGCGATACGTGACAAGCACTAATTGTTTTGACGATGTAAAATGTTAACACTTAAATTATCACAAACTGTCATATTACTATACTGTCAATGCTTATTATAGGTTCAGTAGATATTATCAATCACTATCAGTCAATAAAAATTAAAATATTTATTTAAGTAATAATTAATCTTTACAAGTAATAAATGGAAATGGATAAGTGATTACAATTAGTATTTAGTAATCTAAACATATCAAGAAGTTATTCAACATAATTTATAACAATTAATAATAAATAGCAGATTAGGCAATAGGCATATCAGCATATGCTGTATATTTATATATATATATATAGTTCTAAAAGTATATCAGAAGAAGAATAGGATACCAGAGGAGGAAAAAAGGATATAAAAGACTGACCACATTGTGCACCAGTGGCTGGCCTGACTAGTCGAGCTCCCCTCCAACAAGTCGTGCGACTTTCTTAGAAAAATCAAGTCGGCCATGAAAAAACGAGTAGTCGAGCGCCATGACAACCATGAGTACAACTTCTAACTAATAATTACTAAATTCTACTTGACCTTTTTGGTTATACAGACCTCTGCACACCTAGCCTAGCCTTATGTCGATTTTATCTATTAAATGGCTGGCCTTCTCTGACAGGGATTTACTCCACATGCAATTATGAGTAGTGAAGTTTAGAAGTTATATTGTTTTTTTCTTTTCTGGGAAAGGGGAAGGGGGGAGGGGGCGCGGGGGGTTGTGCTTGCAAAGCTCCATGGGATCACCTGTGTTTAACTACACTTTTATTGAATTATTTCATCTATCTCTGTTGGAAAACAATCTATTTTGTTACAGCATTTTGTGGCAGGATGTCACAAATTCGTGCTTATTAATCTCTCTGATTCCGTATCTATAGGTTGATCATTATTTGATCGTATCTTTCAGGTGAAAGTATTCACACAACCTCACTACTTGCATAACTTTGTTCAGTCTACCTTTAATGCCCTTTCAGCAGATAAAGTCAGAGGTAGGGGTTTTCCCTATTCATGGTACAAGTTCTTTATTGCATTTTTCTATAGTACTAGGAGTTTGAACAGAGTAAAATCAGATTTGATCATTTGAACTATAAGTAGGCTCGTTTTATTGAGGTCTGTCATGCAGAATTAATGAAATAGTTGATTGGCGTTCTTTAGACCAAAAGGCATGTTCTGTGCCTTCTGTCTTAAACAGTTTTGCATTTAGATTAGACTACCAATGTTGTTTATATTTTCAGTTTTTTATTTGTCTTACTTATAGGTGCTACACTTGTTGTTTCCGGTGATGGACGCTACTACTCAAAGGATGCTATCCAGGTACTTTAGTTTGCCACTCCAACCTATAAAATGCTACTTTTTATTAGCATAACTACGCAGTTACATCATAGATCTGAATTTTTTGACCATTCAGCACGATTTTGCAATTTAAATGTGGCAGATAATAATTAAAATGGCAGCTGCAAATGGAGTAAGGCGTGTCTGGGTTGGTCAAAATGGACTGCTATCAACTCCTGCTGTATCAGCTGTAATACGAGAAAGGGTTGGGGCTGATGTAAGTTGACTGTTAAGAATTCACTGCTCCTTTACTCAAATTGACAAGTAAAGTAATCTCAACAATAACAGGAACAATTACTACTAAAAATAGATGATAAACTGGTATTCGAGAGACCAGGACTCTCCTTGAGTTCTAGATAAGATTCATACAATTTAGTCGACAAGAACTCCATAAATAAAATCACACCTTATATCTGTACCGCACTCTCAAACTTGCTAGTTACTTTTCTATCCTTGACTCTTTTCTGTTAAGACTTCTTTGCCCTTGCGCTTACGCCTTATGTCGTGCATATGTAATTAAAGGCCCAGGCTGATTCATTGCATTGACCTGCTTCAGTTGTTTATACACTCTGTGTCTTGAGTATTGTTTGTTCTTTCTCATAATATCAGACAAGTTTGAACAATATCTATAGATTCACATTATACATGTTGAAACAGGGATCCAAGGCATCTGGAGCATTTATATTGACTGCAAGCCACAACCCAGGTGGGCCCAATGAGGTATGTAAAATCTTATTAGCTTTAGTTTTTTTCCACAGAACAAATGAAAACAATTGTTTGCATCATTGCATGATAGCTAGAACCTGTTCTAACTTCTTACGTTCTTTACAAAACTTGCTTTAAATACTCACACGCTTATTTCTCCATTGGGTCACCCTCAACCGGATATCTGCTAGGCTATTATTACTTTTTGATAATCATTTTACTCTCTCTCTAGATTATTATTACTTAAAATCGTATCACAAATCTAAGCTCCCTTCGTATGGAGAAAAAGAGGAAATAAACAATGACAACACTCTCTGCTTTGTTTGTATGTCAGACACAAGAACTGATTTTCTAAACTCAGTTCTGTCCATTTCTGTTACAGGATTTTGGTATTAAATATAATATGGAGAATGGTGGACCTGCTCCAGAAGGAATTACAGACAAAATCTATGATAACACAAAAACAATAAAGGAGTACTTGATTGCTGAAGGCCTTCCAGATGTATGACCTTTGTAATTTGTCTTCTGTTCTTAGATCTTATCATTTGCGTACGTGACAAATAGTTAGCTTCCAGTAATTTTCTGTGCATCAGGTGGATATCTCTGTAGTAGGCGTAACAAACTTTGAGGGTCCTGAGGGGCAATTTGATGTTGATGTGTTCGATTCAGCAAGTGATTATGTGAAACTGATGAAGTATGCTACCGACAACTTCTTTATTCTTGCTCAAAATATGTCTAGTGATACTTTAAAACATGGACCTATTTTCAATATGGGTGCTAGTCATGATTTTAATAAGCTTGAACACAACTGTCCTCTCCAATCTGAAACAGAACTTTTGAGCTGTTGCATCTATATATTTTGTTTAAATTCCCCCCCCCCCCCCCTGATATGACGATTATATACCTTCACCTAATTGCTTGTTAATTAATATTCAGGTCAATATTTGATTTCCAATCTATCCAGAAGTTAGTTGCATCTCCACAGTTCTCATTTTGGTATGTAGCTAGCAGCTTGGTCAAAATTTATGTGAAGAAATGCATTTTCTTAGAGTTTTCTCTTCCTTGGGCTATATATTGGGTCCCAAATATTTACTAAAACTTTTAATTATTGTTTTTCCATTCTTAGTTATGATGCACTTCATGGAGTTGCTGGTGCTTATGCTAAACGCATATTTGTTGAAGAACTTGGTGCACAGGAGGGCTCATTGTTAAACTGCGTCCCAAAGGTTTTTCTGTGTTTAATTACTTGATTTTTTATCAGGTAGTTCCGAGTTCAGTTCCTTACTATTTAGCTTGTCTTCTTGTACTTCAATTTCTTCAAATAGGAGGACTTTGGTGGAGGACACCCAGATCCCAATCTGACCTATGCAAAGGAATTGGTAGCACGTATGGGGTTGGGTAAATCGCAGCCTGAACATGAGCCACCAGAATTTGGTGCTGCTGCTGACGGTGATGCAGATCGTAACATGGTCCTCGGTAAAAGGTAACATATGGCCTTATGTTAGTTTACAACTCCTGACTTGTTCACTTCTGAATTCCCACTTTGTTTGGTAATGCCAGGTTTTTCGTCACTCCATCTGACTCGGTTGCTATTATTGCTGCAAATGCAGTCCAATCAATACCTTACTTTTCATCTGGTCTTAAGGGAGTTGCCAGGTTCTATACACTTACTATAGGTTCTTTTGTTTAAAAAAGTGTATCTGCCTACTTTTGCATGCTGGTTCCTGAGTTTCACAGACAGGCACACCACATATGCCTCTTTATTCTTGCTTAATTGTGCTTTGATCTGTAACAGTTTCATTCTCATATCCTGATTGAGTTTAATGACTTTTTAGACCTGCGTGTTCTTCACTTCTAAAATCTTTAAATACGTAGAACCTAAGAGTCTAAGTCGTCATTTCTTCTTGCAGGAGTATGCCTACATCAGCTGCTCTTGATGTTGTAGCCAAGCATCTGAACTTGAAGTTCTTTGAGGTATTCATTGGTCAAATGTTGAATTTTTGTTATAGTCCTGCCCCCTCCCCATTTCTCTTTTGCCTCTAAATATGCAAATATAATTATAACAATCCCTATGTAAGGTGCCCACTGGATGGAAGTTTTTTGGCAACTTGATGGATGCTGGTATGTGTTCAGTGTGTGGTGAAGAAAGTTTTGGAACCGGTAAGATTTTACCTTTCGTACACTCGAGCGTGTTACCAGAGAAAGGAACACCTTATCTACATATAACTATATAAGTAGCATACTAGCATTTCTGATATTCAAGTTTTGTGATATCTGTTCTACATATAATAGGCTCAGACCATATACGAGAGAAGGATGGAATATGGGCTGTACTAGCTTGGTTATCTATTCTTGCTTACAAGAACAAGGAGAATCTTGGTGGGGGAAAGCTTGTGACTGTTGAAGACATTGTGCGCCAGCATTGGGCTACCTATGGACGACACTATTATACTCGATATGATTACGAGGTTTTAAAGATCTACGGTCATTAAGAAATATGTGCTAAGAACATTGTTGATTAAGTTACTGATTCTATATACTTTGCCTTTTCAAGAATGTTGATGCAGGTGCAGCGAAGGAACTAATGGCATACTTGGTCAAGTTGCAATCTTCTCTCACTGATGTTAATAAGTATGCTTGATTCTGCATGTTTCTTGTATATATTTAGCAATCACCGTAATGTTTATATTCAGTTACGTCCGTTCATGCAAGTACTGTATACTTTTGTGTTGTATATTTCTGATGGAATCTGTTTATGGCTAATTTAGGTACCAGATGTCATGCTTTCTTTCTGAATAAACTTAGCTTGTTCTTAGGAATAACTGAAATGTTGACGACTTGACGCCTTTCCTTTGCCTTCATGTTTTCACAAGATTTTTCTGAAAAACTTCTACAAAAAACGGTTATTGAATCTTCACTAATCTTTTTGTTTTCAAATTCTGTACAACGCCCTGATATGCTTTGCTTCACATTAACATATCCTATGTAATGTGTAAATCCTTTATCTACTACTGTGAAAAGGTTGAGCTCAAATCAGACACCCTTGTGTAATAATGAACATCCTCTCAACCTTGCTATAGGAACCCTGAACAATTGTAGCGAACACTTTAATTTTAGTATCTACTCTCAAATGTTGGTTTCATTGTGGTCCTTTTACAACTTATTTTCTTCCTGAGATTCCGTAAAATTCCTAATGAAGAGTAGGAATGTTGTTATGTTGTGGCCATTTGGGTTTTAGAAGTAATATAGTGATAGAAAGAAGTGATAGAAAGAGAACATGATAACATGGACTATTCATATATCAAGCCACGTGTTCAACTTTGACAAGGTAGCAAATTTAATCGGCTTTATTTTGATGTTTCTGTTGTAGCATCATTAAAGGAATAAGGTCTGACGTGTCAAAAGTTGCCAATGCCGATGAATTCGAATATAAAGATCCTGTTGATGGCTCTATCTCAAAGCATCAGGGTGTTAGATATTTGTTTGAAGATGGATCACGATTGGTATAATCCCCTTCTAAACTTCACCACAGAAATTACCTTTGGCGTTTTATGTTTTTCTAGTTCAAGAAATGATTAAAATTACAAGGTATATGTTGAATTGCATTTGTAGGTTTTCCGTCTATCTGGAACTGGCTCTGAGGGTGCTACAATTCGTCTTTATATTGAGCAATATGAAAAGGATTCATCTAAGATTGGAAGAGATTCTCAAGAAGCACTTTCTCCTCTGGTTAGTATTTTCTAAGGCACCTCATTATCCTTGAGCTTACTCTGAAGTGCTATATTTATGGTATAACTTTCCTGTAATTGCAGGTTGATGTTGCTCTTAAACTGTCAAAAATGCAAGAGTTTACTGGCCGATCTGCCCCGACCGTCATTACATAAATACATCATAGTATTACTGCCAACATTACATGTGGTATGTGTATGTCGTTTGGAATAGAATAAGAAAGTATTGACATAACACTCAGACTATGTAAAATGGTCCATATAGCCTCCTCTTTAGGTGCTTATGGTCACCATCTGATAACGCGAACGTGGGAAAGTTTTGTTATTCAGATTAATCTGATTGTAAATGGAATATCATCCCCCAACATCTACATGTTACAGTTTTTCTTTTATGTCCCTTTTATTATTTGGTATGATATGAGTAGCCAATTAGGTGAGTACACTCTCACAAACCAATGCTAGTCTTTAAAATTGGTAACCATGGGTATTGGTTACCCACTTATATTTTGTTCGCATGCTAATTAGCATGGTTACCCAATTATATTTTGTTCGCATGCTAATTAGTTGAGGATGCTAATCACCAGAATCATTGTGTTAGTTCTTGGGTGCATAGGTTGCCTTTGAGCGGATCTAGAGGAAATGATACACTGTATATACACCGGGTGGTAAGTACTATATTCTTTACGACTGTACTGTGAAGTGTGAACTTGGAAATTTTGTTTTCAACATAATTACTTGAAATTGAATATTTGCTATAAGATAAATGAGTAAATATATATGTACAACTACTATAAACTAAGAAATAAGAAAATAAAAATTAGTAATTATCTTGAGTTAACAATAAAATGAATTTTCTTATCACGTTTTAGTAAAGAGGAAAAAACTAATTTAAAATCTGAGAAACTTGTATTCTTATTTTGAGACATGTTCTGTAGTTGATATTGCCAGTCCTACACATAACTAGAAAAAGAAAAAACTAGTCCGAAATGTATTGAAAAATGGTCATTGATCATCATGAGATGTTCCCCCGTGATTAACTCGAACTTTTCAAGCTGAAAAGCTGAACCAATTGACCATGTTGTGTTCTGAACATAAGTATGGAGACGCTAAATTGAATTCATATATTTTAGAGTTATGTATATTTATTTTAAAGGTTCAAATATCTATCCGAATATTGTAAAAAAAAAAAAAAAACAAAGAAACAAAACAAAGAAAGGTGAGTTAGCCGAACCCATGTGCTTCTGTACAAATATAGAAACATTAAGCAAAAAAAGTGTTCACTAAAACAAAATTTATCAAAAAATTTGGTCCGGTGGTTTAAGTTTGGTTAAAATGAACAAAACTATGCATCTGTGGAACGGATTTATTGCCTTGCATTATGGGAACTTTTGTCCACTAAAAATGCATGAAAAGAATCGAAAACAAAACATTCACTCATAGCATAAGCCACAGTTTTACGTTGCATAGAACTAATCACCCACCGTTTATGTTCCCTATATACCAAACTCTTGATGTAATGTTGTTTAATTTTGTGCCTCGATCACAACCACTGTGATTATAGATTAATAGTAATAGTACTCGTATATATGGCTTTTATCCTAGCCGGTCTGTAATAAAAGATCGAGAGTTCAATTTTCAGTGAAGGAATTGCGTTTTTAATTTTGTTACGAAATGAAATGATTGGCTAGTGTTGCAGATTGGCTTTCTCTTTCGCCTCCTTGCCTGGTAGATAAAAATATTCATATGCTACCAGCCTACCAGAATGCAGACACTACAAATTCACTGCAAAAACAACAATTTGACGTTCATGCGTTACTGCTGTGTAGGTTGTAGCATACAAATGCGGAATGCAAATATAGAACTACAATAAATTAGTAGTGAATTAAAAACTGGCCCATATCCTACTCGCCAGAAACGGCCTCGTCTAGTCCTCTTCTTGATGGCTTGATTGTTGTTTCAGGAAATTAAAACATGGTCGAATTGGGGCGAATAATAAATGAATAATAAATTTGCATGACTAATGTTTCAAGAAAAAATTCATGTCTCATTTCTAATTCTTAATATATACGTACCAAGTAAATGATATAACACACTTGCATTCATTTAGAATAGAAGAATAAACAAACATGAACATTATCGTTGGAGTCTGGAGACCGATATCTGTGATCACAAGCTGCATACATTCGTTGCACTTATATACGAACTTTTCAGATACTAGTTAGATGATGCTATTATATATACTTCACAAAAGGCACTAGAAATTAACTTGTAGCCATGCAACTTGTGTGTGTTTGTATATATTGTAATTTTATATTAGGTCGCCCTCTAAAATTGAACGAATTTAGTGTCAAGATACATAAAAATAATTACTATTTCATAACCATAAATTATTCTACAAAAGTTAAAATTATAAATATAGTTGTTTTCGTTTCTCACGAGGATTACTTCTACATATATAAAGATCTTGGTTATCGAATTTCTCGAAAAAACTGCAATTTTATTATCACTAGCGTTCTACCGTGCTACGCACCGACCGATAAATTGTATTAATAAATTAATATAAATATATTATTTTAATTTTTATTTAGAAAAATATATAGGTTATTGGAATATTAATTAACGTAATTATAAAATACTTATCCGTGAATTCATACCAATTGAATTAATATTATGAATCAATCATCAAAACAATACAACACCCGTTGAAAAGTTCAAAATCCATCGATATTGTTTTTTTTAAAATTTAGCTTTCATTTTATTTCTCTCTTTGTTAGAGAATATTTCTACGTATCATGTTAACAAATTTTTCACTCATATTCTGAGAATTCGGTATATTTATTAAATATTGAATCCTTAAAATATTTATTATATTAATTTATTGAAAATATTTGTATGATCGTGGTTACTTTTTTTATTACATATTAAATATGTGTAGAAACTTAATCGGCACGACTCCAATAAATCATTAGAATGTCTATAAAAAAAATGTTGCATGTTTCAGCGATATGAGATAGTATATATACTGTGCAAGATATATGAAACGAACGTAGTTATAACAATAGAAAATTTCATCTAATCTATTTTGCTATGTGATTGTTCAATATCATTTTTATAAATTATATGTCCTTTTTATTAATGAATTGATTTACAATAAAAAAATATCAACTAACCAAACAAATTCAATATCGCGCTCTTGGAGTAACATATACGGAGTAATTGTTAGATTTTATGGTTATTGACCTTAGCTTATTTATAAAGACAACTTAAAATGTGCATTTTCAGTTTGGAAGTTTGTATTTTGGTTTTTTATTCTTTTCTAGTAAAACATGGAATAACAAATTTTAGTTTTCTTTTATTCTTAAAATAAGACATAAGAAAATGAGTATCAGCTATCTTTTTTTAATTTGATAAACTTGTGAAAATAAGTCACTGTCCATAAAATTGAAATCAAGTGTGTAATATATAAACAAATAATCACATTGTTATATATGTGTCCTTGTAATTCAGATTTTGGGTTAAATAACATGAAATTCATTTTCCTTTAACAGTGAATATATTTTTCCTACTAAGAAGAAATTCATGTCATGTATTTTAGGGTCCTGAACGAAAATGACATGATATTAAATCGTGTACCCAAAATTAGAACACAAAATGACACTAAATTAAACAAAATTTTTCTTGTACACGAAATGAAATGAAATACGCGAATAGAAATAATATAACAATTATATGAAATATTACTATGTATCCAAGTTATGTAAATATATAATTATATGTCTTAGAACAACATTGAGATGTTACAAAACAAAACTAAGAGTAACTTGCATGGGGTAAAGTCTCCCAAACAAAATGAAACCCTTATTTTTATTTTTTTTCTTATTTCTCATTAACAAATATCTCTCTTTGTGTAGAATCTTTCTACCAAGTTATTTAATTTTCTTAGCCCTTTTTTTATGCTTTGTTGATATAAAAAAAATATAGTCAACCAACCAAGCAAATTCAATATATGCTCTTAGGTTAAGATATGGGAATTGATACTATTACTTTAATTCAAGAATACAAAACTGAAAAGGCACTCTTTTATTAAAAACAATATATAATTTTAAGTGTATCAACCTATTTATTTATCATTATTAATAATTTTATAACAAAAAACGTAGTTGTTGCTCTCTCTCTCCCCCTTTCCCAAAAGATGCTAACTAAAGTTTAGAAGTTGATATTAGTTTTTTAAGTTTTTTTTAAAAAAATTATATTGATTTTTCTTTATTTTTCAATATAAATATCATTGAGAGTCTAGTACCCCGTTGCCCGTTGGTGGATTTTATTTACCAAAATATTAGATTTTGTACTAACTCCTTGTAAATGATAAGTTTTATTTTCTTTTCCTTGATTTTACTTTGACTTTCACTAAATATCTCTCTTTACTGAGAGCTAATATCCTGTTCGTGGATTTTGTCTACCCATATATTAAATTTTGTTATATTAGTTCATTGATTTGGATAGTATAGAATCATAGTTCTGGTCGGTCGTTTGAATACGTTATGACAAATTAGATATACACATTTCTCACGTTTATAACAAATTGTTAGATTATCTCGCCGAAAACACTGTATAATTTAGTGAAATAAGCTAGAGATGTACCATAATTGGAGATCTGTTCAATGATTGGATAAAGAAAATTAGTGATATAATTTACTATGTGTTTGTTCAATTTTAATTGTTTTTGTAGATGTTGTATGCCCTTTTATTGCTGATTTTTGCATGTTTGATTATTTTTGTATATGACATATGTCCTTTTATTGCTGAATTAATTATCAATAAATAAATAGTGATTTATAAGAAAATTTGTGTTAAATTGACCAAATATATTATGGAAATATTCACTAACAATATTTTCATTGACTCTGTAATGTATTTTTTTATATTGATAATTTATACAACAAATAATGTAAAGTACTATTTAAGAATATATTTAATATTTTGAATAATTCAAATATATTGTCATGTTAAATTATTTTCCCGTTAATTATTGCATAGTTAAAAAATTTCGTAATTAAAATGTTTAAAGATGATTGGTTTAAAATTCATTCGAACATTTTAGTTGATTGATTAGTTTTTTTTATGACTGAATTATTTAATACTTTACATAAATTAAATTTTGAATGTGTATTTAGAATAGTGTGGTAAATAGTTTTATATTGTTGATAATTTTTAATACATGATTTTAATTGTATCTTATGATTTTGAATTGAAAGTTTATGATATCAAAATATCTATTATAAATATAATAGATTCATGTCTTAATGTATAAATTTTTAAATTAAATAATTATTGTATTTAGAATAAAATTGTTAAGTAATCACTGTAAAAAAAACATTTATCTATAGGCACACCTAATAATATAAACAAATTAGTATAATGTGATAAGGATTGATGCCTACAATTTAGTAAGTCACTGAATTATTGAAGTTTGCTACTGAATATTCTAATGGAAAGTGGGAAGTAACTCTGAGAGAATCCGAACCGGGGATGATGATAACCTAAATCGTTTTCTATTTTTTTTCGTCAGAAACGTTTTTCTGTTGAATTTATTGGACAATTAAAACACACAACATATAATACATATATACAATTGAAATAAAAAGATAATCTGTCCAAGTATAGAATGCCATATAATAAAAAGATATAAAGTAGTACCTTAACCGAAATTGATATGCTTTAGCCATGAGAAAAATTGATGCATACACATAGTTTATCAAAGTTTGCTAAGTCTTATGGGGAACATGGAATAAGCGGCTTAGATTTAATTGATTTAAATTTAATAGATTCTGATTGATGTTAAAATAAATCACGATCTTGTGATTGGTTAACCAATACATGTTAGATTATGGTATCTTTATTATAATAAAAGATGTTAAAAAACAATTCATAACTAAAAGATATATCACCATATGTAATATACTATTATGTGAATTTATAGAAAATAATATTTATGATTAGTAGAAATTCTTTAAAATTAAAAATCATGTGATATGCGAAGTTATTAAATCAAAATATTTTATATTTAAATTTAATTTAACCGTGATTAGTAAATTAGAATAAGCATGGTAAATAATAAAATTTTGTATATGATTGATTGATTTAAAGTTTAGAAGTAAATTCTGATTGCTTCTAAAATAATTTTAATTTTTTGATTGGTAATTTATCCACCAACCAATAATAATATCCTTATAGCGTATATCTAATAATTGAAATAATTAAAATATATGTAGTGTTCGTTTATATGAATTTATTAATTATTTTATTAAAAAATTGTGAATAAAAATATTATTGAACTTTTTAAAAAATCGAGTTTTTGAAGATGTGAATTTTATCCAAGTTATTTAAAATTTGTTCAAATCCAATTTTGTAGTGTTGGCTTATATGCATTTATTAATTAATTTTATTAACAAATTATGAATAAATGTATTTTTGAGCTTATAAAAAAATCAAAATTTTGAAGGTATGGATTTTATTCAAGTTATTTAAAATATATAATGATATATCGTGATTGATTTCAAATTAAAATTGTGATTTTCTAAGAAATATTTTTTGATTTAAAAAATAGGTATTTATGGATATGTTTAATAAAATCATTATTGTATTTAAATTAGAAGTTTTAACTAACCATGGTTAAAGGGGTAGGGTGAGATTGTAAATAAGGAAAGGTCTAAATTTTAGGAATTGGCTCTGATTGGTCCTAAAATAATTCCTTGATTCTTATTGGTTAACTAACGTGTGTAGACTCAGGTATAATAATAAAGGATTCCAATGCTTTCAACAAATATTTAGAAATACATTTCGGAAGTTGAAATCACGAAAGCAATCTCTAGAATATTTTATTCTACGTACAGTCGTACACCCTCCACGAATCCTAACCGTAACAACAAATCCTTTAGTTGAGGAATGCATAAATTCACCACCAAATTCATGTGCAAATCGAAACCTCTAATCCCCGGTAGATCAACTTTCACGTTTAAGGCTACTTTGGTTCTTGTTCTCTGTACAAATATGAACATACCATAACTCTCACACAAGTAATGCATAATGTGATTTCTCAAAGCTACTAGCACCCTCTCACGGACTAACCTCTCCAATGCCAAACCAATACTTACATTTTTCACCTTTTATTTAACTCCAAATAAAGTACAAACTTTTTGACAACGCGGACAACTCTTTCTTCTACTGCACATATTCATTTTCTGCAACAGTATTTACACTTTTTCAACATGGAAGTAGTAGAGAGAAAAGGGAATCCAATTACGAATATGGAACTTTTTATATTTTTCTAATTATGTGTAATATAAATTACTATTTTTGAGTAGTAATAGTTTTATTCTTACCCGACGTTTGGTACATATCTGCATCTTCCAAATTAGTAACGACGTGGTAGTGGACAGAATTTATTTTTTATTTTTTTGAATTAAAATAATATTTTTATTTTTTTAAAAAAAAAATAAAAAAAATGGTGTGTTATGATTCACTATATAATTTGGTTCTCTAGAACAATGGCCTTGAATCTTGATAAGATAGTTTTTGAGAGAACTATAATAATTGAAATGTTATTATCTGAAAATAAATATCAAAAAATTTGTAGAAAGGAGTGCAAGTAAACGGATTGGGTGAAGGGTCAAAATGATACAAATTCTTATAAAAATGCCTAAAATGGCACTTCCTGAAAACACTGCTTTTCAATAGCACTTTTTTAACGCAATTACAGTGCGTGTTTCGTCAAAAAGCATCTATAATATGCGTTACATGTGGGAAACACATTTAGTACATGCGTTACATGATCAAAGCGCATGTACCAAATGCGTTTTTGACATAAAACGCATCTTACAAATCCGTTTTAAGTAGGGCTGTAATTCGAGTCGAGTCGGGTGAGTTCAAGCCGAGCTTTAAATTGAGTCGAGCTTTTTCTGACGAGTCGAGCCGGGCTCATTTATTAAACGAGCCGAAAATCCCTGCCGAACTCGGCTCGTTTGTTATACGAGTCGGGTCGAGCTACTCGCGAGTCCCTCACGAGTCGAGTCGAGTTTTGTTATACAAGTCGGGTCGAGTTCTGTTATACGAGCCGAGCCTAACGAGATGTTAAACGAGCCGAGCCAAACGAACTGTTAAACGAGCCTAACGAGTTTCTATTAAGATCTCCAACCAAATTAATTTTTTATTTTTTCAAAATTTGGGAATATCATTTATTTGGATATATCTTGACATCCGTACGGTTGGATAGTCGAATTTTTTTTTAAAAAAATAGAAACAATAATCTGGGACAAAGCACTAGTTACGACTTACGAGTACTAGACAATATTGTAGTGTTCTATTAGAATCTCCAGCCATATTTATTTTTTTTTTGTTCAAACTTTGGGAATATCATTTAATTAGATATATCTTGACATCCGTATGGTTGGATCGTCGAAAAATATTTTTTAAAAAATAGAAACAATAATCTGGGACAAAGCACTAATTACGAGTACAAGACAATATACTAGTGTTCTATTAAGATCTCCATCCAAATTAATTTTTAATTTTTAAAAAAATTTGGGAATATCATTTAATTAGATATATCTTGACATCCGTAGTTCCGTACGGTTGGATCGTCGAAAAATATTTTTTTTAAAATAGAAACAATAATCTGGGACAAAACACTAGTTACGAGTACAAGACAATATACTAGTGTTCTATTAAGATCTCCAACCAAATTAATTTTTCATTTTTTGAAAATTTGAGAATATCATTTCATTATATATATATATCTTGACATCCGTATGGTTGGATCGTCGAAAAATATTTTTTAAAAAATAGAAACAATAATCTGGGACAAAGCACTAGTTACGAGTACAAGACAATATACTAGTGTTCTATTAAAATCTCCAACCAAATTAATTTTTTATTTTTTGAAAATTTGAAAATATCATTTAATTAGATATATCTTGACATCCGTACGGTTGGATCGTCGAAAAATATTTTTTTAAAAATAGAAACAATAATCTGGGACAAAGCACTAGTTACGAGTACAAGACAATATACTAGTGTTCTATTAAGTTCTTCAACCAAATTAATTTGGGAAAATGAATTTTTTTACCACTAAACTATTGTTTTTTTTAGAAATCTACCACCGAACTAAAATTTGATTTATTTTAAGCACTAATGTTAGGTTCGGTTTTGTTTTTAGCCACTAAACTTATTTTCAAATTTTTTTTATCACTGAACTTAGGTTCAAATTTGATTATTAGCATTATGTTAATTTTATTTACTCACTCCTTATATTTAGACTGAACATGTCAATTTAAATTTTAATACTTAAAAATGATGCATTGTAAAAGATATTCTGTTAAATTTTAATACTTGAAAATGATACATTAACCTTTATCTTAAAATTTAATCGATTCAATTTAATAAGAATAAATATACATCAAACTTACTTTGAAAATAAATCGATAAAGTTTAATAAGATAAATTTAATTTTAAGTTCTTATATCTTATTAAACTTTATCTTATTATGATTTTCAAGATATAGTAAAATCTCAATAAATGTTAAACGAATAACCTTGTTAAATGAATATCTCCTTTCGGTCTCAATATAATAGAGATAGTGTAATTTTGACCTTAATAAATGAATAATCTTGATTAATGAATAAAATTTTTAGATTCCGATCGTATTCATTTATCGAGGTTTAACTGTAAAGATAAATCCTTAGAGATGATAACTTTATCTTATTAAACTCTATTGATTTATTTTATCTTACTAAATTTAATACATCATTTTTAAGTATTAAAGTTTTCATTGACTTGTTCACTCTAAATCTAAGGTTAGTGAATAAAATAAAATTAACATAATGCTAATAATCAAATTTGAACATAAGTTTAGTGATATAAAAATTTGAAAATAAGTTTAGTGGCTAAAAACAAAACCGAACCTAACGTTAGTGATTAAAATAAATCAAATTTTAGTTCGGTGGTAGATTTCTAAAAACGACAATAGTTTAGTGGCAAAAAAATTCATTTTCCCAATTAATTTTTTATTTTTTGAAAATTTAGGAATATCATTTAATTAGATATATCTTGACATCCGTACGGTTGGATCGTCGAGAAATATTTTTAAAAAAATTGAAACAATAATTTGGGACGAAGCACTAGTTACGAGTACTAGATAATATATTAGTGTTCTATTAAGATCTCCAACCAAATTAATTTTTTATTTTTTGAAAATTTAGGAATATCAGTTAATAAGATATATCTTGACATTCTTACGGTTGGATCGTCGACAAATATTTTAAAAAAAATAGAAACAATAATATGGGATGAAGCACTAGTTACGAGTACTAGACAATATAGTAGTGTTCTATTAAGATCTCCAACCAAATTAATTTTTTATTTTTTGAAAATTTGGGAATATCATTTAACTAGATATATCTTGACATCCGTATGGTTGGATCGTCGAGAAATATTTTTAAAAAATATAGAAACAATATTTTGAAAAATAACAAAAAATTTTGTAAACAAGCTCGAGCCGGGTCGAGTTCGAGTTTTCGAGCCGCGTTTCATTCGAGCTCGGCACATACCCAGACCGGCTCATTTATATAAACGAGCCTAAAATCACTGCCGAGCTCGACTCATTTACGAGTTCGAATCGAGCCGGGTTGGGTTAAACAAGTTCGAGCCGGGTAGGCTCGCGAGCCACCCGACTCGAATTACAGCCTTAGTTTTAAACCATAATGTCATTACTACTTGCATTTTCAGCAAAAGCAATTTTTTTTAAGCATTACTTTAAGAGGTGTTAACTATTTTTTTTTACTTTTTTATTTTTACTAAATATATATTTGCAAATACTATTAAAAAACTTATAATCATTCTGAATATTTCGGAATATTTTTTTATTTTTACTAAATATATATTCATCATTCTGAATATTTCTAAAACCCAAAATAGAAATATTGAACCACAAAGGTTAATTGTTGAACCCCTAAGTGAATACAGTTAAAATTTACCGAATATGGCGGTCTGATTTTTAAAAAATCGGGGACTACCCCCAATTTTTTAAAAATCAGGATAAGTTAGGGTTTAGGGTAAATAATCCTAAACCCTAAGTCTGTATACGGTTTATTCGTCATTCTGAATATTTCTAAAATCCAAAATGGAATTATTGAACCCCAAAAGTTAACTGTTAAACCGCTAAAGCAATATAGATAAAATTAAAAATTTTAATTAAAATAATAGAAAGTAAAATTTTAATAATTTAATAATAATATTTTAATGCTTAAAGTATTGCGTTGATGTTTTTTATGTAGTACTGAGAACGGGTTCTAAAATAATGAAACTATTTATTTTTTTTCAAATTTTTCAAGTTTTTTATCATATTTAATTTTTCGTCACATTTAATTCGAATCGTAATTTCTCTAAATTATAACTTCTTCTACCTGTATATCAATGACAAAGAACCAAGGAAAAACATGATTTTTTTTTAACACGTACTCATTGTAATTTTTGTAAAAATATAAGGAATACGAAATTAGTTTTTTTTGTGAAGATTGAATCTTAAATCAGACAGAGGTGATGTCGATCCTTACTTGCATTAACTCAAGAGAATTTGTTTACATTAGAAAGAGAACGAAAAATTTTGTTTGGACATGACACGGGATACATTGAAGAACTCGGAACTCATATGTACTTGTCCGATACGTCCTCAAATCTTCTGAGCTCGGTGTGAATGGACTATTTGTGGGTCCCACCGCGTAGCGGCCTCCACGTGGTTGCCATTAACCAATAACTGAAAAGTGTACATCCCTCCCCTTCATTTATTACCCCACCGCTCTGCCCCACCCTCTCTCTTTTTGGGTCTGGATCCTCTGTCCCCTTCCTCCGTATCCCCTCTTTTTAAGGCAAAACGAGTGCCCCTGCGGGGGCCCATTTTAATAAATAATAAAAATGGGCTCCACAAGAGCATTTTTTTGTATTAAAAACAACTGGAGACACAAAGGAGACACGGAGGAAGGGGATAGAGGATCCCGACTCCTCTCTTTTTACCTTAGCCTTAATTAACATCTTAATTTAACTTTAGCAAAAAAACAAAACAAAAAAACATCATAATTTAATTTAATATCCACAACTAAAAAATATAATAAAAGTATTAATATGATACTCCCTCTGTCCCTTAAAACTCTTCCCATTTCGGCCGGACACGTTTGCCAACGCACACTTTTGATCGTTAATATCTTCAATTTCGTATTAGTTTTAAATATAAAAACTTCACTGTATTAAAGTACTCATAAATACGAATCCAACAAGATCACTCATGACTATATTTGGTCTTATAGATTAGACGTAAATTAGCAATTTATCTCATGTTATGAACAGGGCCGACAAATCAAATGGGAAAAACAAATAGGGACAGAGGGAGTAATATTTTATCTAACTTTTTAAAATGAGTAATGCTTGGTAAATTGGCACCAGAAAATTGTTTCCGAATGACGCGACAAAAATAACATAACATAATAGAAATTTTTGATTAGGTGATTGACGTAAATGCGGGAGATCCATATAATTGTAACGAATTGAATTCATACCCTTGGTATTTAGTAAATTTTTTGGAACTAATTTGGGGTACAAAGCATTTTTTTCTTTGAAAATTATAAGTTTGGATGTAGAATTGTTCCGTTGAAATTGTTATTCATTGGGAATCATATATATATTTTATTTTATATATAAAACATAGTAAAATATATTATTTTATAAATGATATTCCATGAAAATGATAATCTCATTAAAAGTTTTATATGTTTTGTAAACAGAATATTTGTATTTTACAGTCATAAAATGATTTGCTGAAATTTTGTTTTATAATACTCCGTATTCAGGTAACTGATAAACACGATATTTAATAAAATTATAATATTCCGAGGATATATATTTAAAAATTATACATTTTATACTTGCTTGCCAAACAAATATGATCTTAAAGATATCTAATAAAACAACAATCTGTATAGAACTTAACTTGTTTGGATATTCAAGATTTCTTTCTTAATTTCTAATTAGTAAATGGAAAGTTTTAATATTTATTTAAACATAATATAATTTCTTTTTTCTTTTTTTTTTTTTTTGACAAAAAACATAATATAATTTCTAATTGTATTGACACAGTGGTAAGTGTCCAATCCATGAACCGTGAGGTCACGGGTTCGATTCCTGCTGGGGGTCAAAAACCGGAAACCGGAAACAATCTCCCTACCTTTGTGCCTACCCCCTCATGATTGCGTACATCGTACCCCCTCAGACCTGATTGCGTACATCCTACCCACTCAGACCCTGCTCATGCGGGATATAATGAGTACGTTGTGTTGTTGTATACTCCCTCTGTCCCCCTTGGTTCTTTACCTTGGGGGACGTAATTCTGGCACGGATTTTAAGGTGCAATTTGCGGATAGTTTCATAACTTATTTTTTAAATTTTCTTTTTTTGTATAAAAATAGAACAATTCTATTTTTATACAAAAAAAGAAAATTTAAAAAATAAGTTATGGAACTATACTTTTTAGGAGCCTTGAAATGCGTGTCGAGTAGTGAAAAAGAAATGTAAAGAAATGGGAGGGACAGAGGGAGTAATTTCTAATTGTGTTGAAAAATCCAGCAAGAACGAGATGGTGTTAAACCGGTCAAACAATTTCTGAACCGGTCAAGACTGTCCTCATCGATATCCACAATTCAACCAATCACACCCCTCCACGTGTCAACGTCACTACAATTTTACCAGCCCAAAGAATCCAATGACACTCTCTAAACACCTCTATAAAAGCAATGTCACTCACACTCTCGTTTCAGCACTTCTCTCTTAATTTCCGGCTAAAATGGCGCCAAACTCCCGCCTTTTTCCGGCCATTTTTATCACATTTTTTCTCTTTGTTTCTCCCACATTTTGTGCACATGATTATGCAAATGCATTGAAGAAAAGCATCATTTTCTTTGAAGGCCAGCGCTCCGGGAAGCTACCGCCTGATCAACGCCTTCGTTGGCGCCGCGACTCTGCGTTGCACGATGGTTCCACTGCCGGTGTGGACCTCACTGGTGGCTACTATGACGCAGGTAAGCATTACGTTATATCAATGTAGATTTGTGTCACATTTATGTATTTGCTTAGCATGCACATTTGAGTATGTCTTCCATTTTATTGACCCATTTTACACCGTTGATTTTGATGTCATCGAAGAAATGTACAACATTATTTGCATTATGTTTGGATTTTTAGAGCAGGAAAATCATGTTTTAATCATGTTCTACTACATAAAGTAGATAATGTCAGTTATATTTTACTACATAAAGCAACCAAACTAAATTGTTTCGTATTAAACCATGCCCCTGTTCCGGTTACATTCCTCTAGTGGGGATTAAAACATGTTTGTCCTTCCACTAAAATTCCAACAAAAATTTATTCGTGTCTTTTCATATCGATCATTATTCATTTCATCCGTCATGTATTATTGACGGATAAAACGAAATCGGAATCCTATACGCAAATGTAGTTACAAATATGTTACATTATTTTTTTAAAACTTTTGTTACAGGAGATAACATAAAATTCGGGTTCCCAATGGCATTTACAACAACAATGCTAGCATGGAGTGTAATAGACATGAAAAGAAACTTGGGAGCAGAGTTAGGGAACGCAATGAAAGCAGTAAAATGGGGAACAGACTATTTACTAAAAGCAACAGCAAAGCCAAACACGGTGTATGTACAAGTAGGAGATGCATTTTCAGACCACAACTGTTGGGAAAGACCAGAAGACATGGATACTTTGAGAAGTGTGTACAAGATTGACAAAGACCACCCTGGATCTGACGTGGCAGGTGAAACTGCTGCAGCATTGGCTGCTGCGTCGATTGTTTTCAGGGCACGTGATCCTGCTTACTCTCAACTGCTCCTCGATCGTGCTGTTAAAGTAAGCCTCAACTCCTTTTTTCTTGCACTGTGTGTGTTTAGTTGAAGCTAGTCTTGACTAGCCTTGCTGTGTGTTTCTGATTTGCTTTTATCGTTTAGATTTATTGACTAAATCATACGGAGAATTTGATTGTACTTTGCTTTATTTGGAGTTGGTTTTTGGTTATGATTTTGTAGTGCCAAGTACACACACTAATTTACACTAAAGCAGTAAATTTAGTGATTATAATTGAAGGGTATTTTTGGTTACATAGGTGTTCGAGTTTGCAGACAGGCACCGAGGGGCATACAGTTCCAGTCTACACTCTGCAGTTTGTCCATTTTACTGTGACAATAATGGTTACCAGGTAATTTTAATACTCCAGTAGTTGTGTGTGTAATGGTGTTTGTTGTACGTATAAATGATTGGAGTAGCAGTACTATATATGGGGGATTAAGGTTAATTGTATATAACGTAGGACGAGTTGTTGTGGGGAGCGGCATGGTTGCACAAGGCATCAAGGAAGCGAGAATACAGAGAATATATAATCAGAAACGAGGTGGTTTTAAGAGCTGGTGACACCATTAATGAGTTCGGTTGGGATAACAAACATGCCGGTATTAATGTCCTCATTTCCAAGGTATTCCCTCCCCCTCAACATTATCCCTGCATTTCCCTTTTCGAAACAAGTTCGATTACAAAAATTTAAATACTCTTACAAATTTCGATCTTAGTTTTAGATTTTTGCATGTACAGTGTCTGGATAATATATTAGTCCCTGGATAAATAAACACTCAGGCAGTACGATCACTCAATCTAGCTAACAACTTGAAGTATTTCTTTATGCACTTCCCAAATCTTTGTCTTTAGCTTTTGGTTCTGTCTACAAAACTTTTAAATTTACCACAGTTTTTTGTTGCTTTACCCGAAAAGAATAATACTTGACCCAAAAATCACATGGCATTCGTATAGAAAATAGAAGATAGGTCATGTGTCTCATCACACAGATGATAATAGAGATTTGAATTATAGGTGTACGAACATGTGGGGTTGACAAAATAACAAATTATTTTATGACGAAAACTGGGTTTCGTTTCACATTCAAGGGCCAGTACCAGTAGGTAACGTTTTGTAATAGCAACATAGTATCTGATTTGAGTATTGAATAGCAGTAGGAATTTATTAAGAGGTGCCTTTTTTTAGATTGTGTTCGTTTGGAGGACTTGTCAGTGACTCTCTGCATGCATGTGACTCATTAGTCAAGTCATTGCCTCCCAGTTCTTTCCAAATACTAGCATTCAGTCCTTCACTAGTATTTTGATTTTCGGCCATATATATTGTCATCCCTAATATATTTGCGAGATCATGTGTGATCGCTCAACTTGTAACAACATCGCTCGTATAAATTTGAGAAATGGGGAATTAACGTCAGTTTCAGTTCCCGGGGACTCGGTATAAATTTAAAACGAAAGAATTTCATTAGCCCCCGGGAACTGAAAATCACCCACAATGTCTTTAATGATTAGTGTGATGGTTGATTCTTGAATATTTTATGAATTACAGGAAATACTGATGGGAAAATCAAACGAGCTAAAATCCTTCCAGATCAATGCTGATAGCTTCATTTGCTCCATACTGCCTGGCATTTCGCATCCCCAAGTCCAATATTCTCCCGGTATGCACCCACCATTATCTATTTACATACTTTTTACTAATGTTTTATCTCATCTCTATCTGTTTGTATATGCTTTAATAAAACCAATTCTCCATATCAACAGGTGGTCTTATCTTTAAAGCTGGAGGTAGTAACATGCAGCATGTAACCTCCCTATCATTCTTACTTCTGGTGTATTCTAATTATCTTAGCCATGCCAATCATGCTGTGCCATGTGGCCAGAAATCTGCCTCCCCTGCTCTCCTCAAACGCTTGGCCAAACATCAGGTCCCTATTTTCGATTTTTTCTCCTTCTAACATCAATTCCGCGTGTTCAAATACAAATTAATTTAGCCTACAAACAACTCCGTTCGCAATTTAAACTTTCGATATGTTCAGTTTCATTTATTTTGACTTAAATGTTTTACACATGTCATCCCAGGTTGACTATATTCTAGGAGATAATCCAATGAGAATGTCATACATGGTTGGTTATGGTGCACGTTACCCGCAGAGGATCCACCACCGAGGAAGCTCACTGCCATCTGTAAGGGCTCACCCGGCCCGAATAGGTTGTAAAGCAGGATCGAGATATTTCTTGAGTCCAAATCCTAACCCGAATCTACTAGTTGGAGCCGTGGTGGGTGGACCCAACAGCTCTGATGCATTCCCCGACTCAAGGCCTTTCTTTCAAGAATCAGAGCCCACTACTTATATTAATGCCCCATTAGTGGGCCTACTAGCCTACTTTTCAGCCCATCCTAATTGATACTATTCTACTATAATTGATGTACAAGAGAATGTTATGTAGTGGTGGGCAAAGGTCACCCTACATATAATCATATGCATGTTTTAAGTTCTGTAGTTGCATTCAATGAATGGAATGAACCCAGAACACATGAAATCTAAGCGACAATTTATATAATCCTTATATCTTCTACCTTAATTTCCTTTCAAGGAATACATTATAATCTTGCTAAAACTTACATCTATACCGATTGTTCTGCGTTAACATCTTCAAATCAAATCTACAACTTTAACATAGGAGTAAGGAGATGTACAAACCACATTTTCAGAGTAAATCATATCCGACCTTTAGTTGTGACTGAAGTGGAAGAATGAGTGTCTGGGCCTTTGGGTTTCAACTCATTACTAAAAAATGTTAAAAAAACAGAGAGGTTACATGCATGTTCACAATCCTAAAGATGTACGCTTCAGAGTTCAAACCCATAATGCAAGCAGATCAGACAAGTTGCCATTCATCTTCCTGTGTACCACTATTTTCTGCATCATCTGTGGGTACATCATCAAAGAGATTATCGTCATGAACTCCAACAGCGTCACACGAGGTCTCATAGTCACCAGCTGGCTTTGTTGAGTTGCGTGATTGAGTAACGGTGAATAATGGAGCACCATTTGATTGAGCTGCTAGCTCAGAAGCCCGCGAACAGAAATTATCAAAATCATCTGAAAGCAAGAACACATCAAATTCGTCAATCTTAAAAGCTTCAACTTGAATAAATCTAGCCTACTGTCCTTTTTGGCATTGTTATTGTAAGATGGATTATTATTGCGGAGTAGGTGCCGATCATCACCATTATCCAAATATTACAAACACATTAATATTGATTTTAGCCTTCCATTCAATAGCTGAAAGGTAGTTCTACTCTCGGATGACATTTATTGGTCAGTGGCTCAGTGCACTTCCATCCTGTTCTAATTTTCTAATTATTTCTTTCTGATGTACTAGTCATTACTCTTCTGTTCTGTGTCCATGCACAATTTATTAAAAAAAAAATTAATTAACACTACTTATTCTGCAAGTTGGTACAGTAAATTTCAGACACAAATAAGAATATAGCACACCTTTTTCTCGACAATAAAATCCGATGGCCAGGGATGGATCGATCGAGTCAAGGGGAATTTGTCGAATGACGCTGGCAACGTTAAGTAAATTGTAAAGTCAATCGTGTCAGCCTATACAGATATTTTAAATGAACAAAAAGTTGTGCTAAACATACTGAGTAAAAATTTTTTTTTTAAGTCTTCCGGGACCTTACTTGCAATGATAAGAAGAAGTGTCAGCTTCAAGATTATCTCTGGCGACATCAACTACCTGGTGATTTTAAACAGCAAGCACAAACTTGTAATCATAATACTGGTAAAGACGGAACAATGAAGTCTTCAATTTTACAGTTACAAAGGGGATACATTTCTAAAAGTAAATTATAAATTATGATATCAACAAGAAATAGAATCCAGTTACTCGAGTTTGACATATAAATATAAAAGGGAAATGGGAAACATACACGGAACTACAAGCAAAATTAAAGTTTTGGACAGGGAAACTTGACAAGCTTCCAGGCTATAAGTTAAGACAAGCCAGCGACTCATAACTCATAAAACATAAAAAGCTCTGAAGAAAACTATAAGATAAAATATACTACAGAAACAAACGCACACTAATAACAAATTATCAGAGTAAAAGACAGAACATGAAGAAAGTAACGGAAATCATTTACAAAGACCAGAGTAAGTATCTAACATTTAAAGCTCAGAAGTGCATACATCAGTAGTTAACTGAAGAGTTCTTAATAATTAAGCACATAATCTTAAATCTTGCGATATTGGAACAACGGATTAAGATCATAATGCGTCTTGGAGAAAATGGTAACATGAGACAGTTGATCGTATAATGATTAATATAAAAGTGAACGGAAGTACATCAAATTGATGTGGGATTACATCACACGGTTACAGGAAATTAAATTATAAACCAAAGTGCAGGTTGGCATGACCCAATTACAAGTTTACAACCACATGGCCACACAGCACATACGAGGAGCTACATTTAAAGCTCTTAATGGAAAAAAGAGAAATTGTCATAGGGTGAGATAAAGATGTCAAAGTTTCATATCCGAAAGTGTCATACTACTCAGCCTGGTCTTCTTATCAAACTATTTGAAAGTTCAAAAGCCCAAATATACGCCTTAAATTGCCTTTTAAATGCAAGAATAAACACTAAAATCTACATAAATTGCCTTTCACCACTTCAGATGCATATGCTGCAATGAATATGTTTGCTTAGCTAATACCATCCACTATTCAAGTGTAATATATCTTTACAAATTTAACAATGCAAAGGAATTGGGGTTGTACCATACCTGCTTAACTTCGTGTGGATCAAGATAGAAGGCATCGTCATCTTGCACAGCAACAATGTATGTTGACACACCAGGTCTACCACCCAAGATTCCAAGGCTCTGGGGAAAGGTAAATGTTGCAACTAACAAAGGAATGTACCTAAAAAAGAACTGACATTTGTTATTAACTGAAAACCAACGCAAAATATTCAATACACGCTTATGTATAATCACTGATCAGTACATTCATAAAACCCCCTTGGTGGTGCTAGTTTAAACTTACAAGTTGGTGCAAGCAACTTGAAACTTTTTTTCCAAATAAAGTGTGCGCTTGCAACTTATTTCATAGCATAGAAGTTGCCTCATTTATAATATGTAGGTACTAGTTACTCTTCCAGATATCACTCATCACTTTAATCCTCTAGAACAAGTTGGTCTGATCCTAGGTTAGTTCTTTTGTCCCACACTCATTTCGTAGATTACTATCATAATATATTAAACTATGTAATTTCTAGTGATCTCCACAATTATATGGGGCTAGGCCGTGGGCAGGATCTGTGGGACATACATCAGGAGAACCAAACGGTAAGCACTAAAAATTAGGAAAACAGTTGCTACAACTTGGGTAAATTATTTTGACATATATGCCAATCGATGTCAAATACTTTTACTTTAAAGTTTAAACAACATAAAAGGGTATAACCTACTAAAAATTTTGGAGCTTAAGAAAACCCCTTCTCACCCCAACCACAAGCAAGAGTGCTAAACATCAAAAGACCACAAAGAAAAAGGGTGAAAGCAAAAGTAAGTTCGCCAGAGAAGGCCTGATATCCTATGCAGGTCGTTTTGGACAACAGGCACCAACTTCAAGTGAATCAAGAAAAATACCAGGTAACTTCGTACTTGCAACAGTCATGTGATGTTCTTTAGTAAATTAATTAAACTATTTGATGACTCATCACTGTCGGAACACTAAAAACAATAATATATCGGCTTTAGCAAACTGAAAGTTCCAACACATTGAAGACTTGATTGCAACATAGACATGTATATGTAGTAGGGTAGCATTAGAAAATAGAAAATCAGAGTTGTGTTGTCTTGTGGAGTATTACAACTAAATTATAACAATAGATATGTACCAGACTGACTATAACTAGTAGTTACCTTCCACGATTCTTATATATAGGGTGAGGATTTGACTCTCAATAGAGACAGATACATCTAACGTGTTTGCATAACCTAACTAAAAAGGAATTAGTCAATGTTAAGTACTTAACCAAACAAATATAATTTGAACTGAAAATGTTACAACAGAAGTACTACTGCCATATGAAGTAACACTTTTGCCATTTCAAAAATATATCATAGAACACTAAACAACTATATAACCTCACAACAAAGTTAACAAATGTGTTGCTTCTCGAGAAAATCACAGTTACTGTTACTAGAATTTGCAAGATTTACGATACAAAAAAACACTAAACCATAGAAAGAATATATATCAGGTAAACAACAGCAAATTAATCGATAAGTACTAAACTTGTCATACCTAGGATTAAGTTTGTCAAGCCCTAGAACCAATGGTACTAACAAAAGAATAGGGGTCCAATCAGCTTGACCTCGTGAAAATTCACGACAATGTCTAGATGCATCTTCAATACAAAGGACAGGAGCTCCGCCTCGTTCCCCATTTTCATCACCACATACAACATACATAGCCATCGGCAGCGACTGATTTTCTGGTCCAGTTTCTTTCAGTTTACTCTGTGCCAGTGTTTCCCAAGTGCGACACATTGCATACGGGCCTACCCAAGATCCAGGAGAAAGGTGTTTTCCAGCTTGAAGTAGGTTGTGTATAGAGAAAGCCGATGCCTCAGAATCACCAAAATAGTGTAAGATCTCTATATAGTCTTTATTCAGTGGCTGCATCATTAGCACGTAACCAGTTATCAGAGTGGTAATTTGACAGTGTGTGGACCTCCTTAAAACCATAGTTCAGACATCTTAATTTTAATATCAATAGTTCAGATTAAAAACTATAGATCAAAATCTACTGACTGAGCTTCATTACTAATATACTACCCTGTTCCATTTTACAAAAATACCTTCTCAAATGATTTTCTCCAATTTCTGCCCAGCCTTTGGATAACAAGTGCCTGAAGACATTGAGATCTGTTATTCACATTTTTCCATCTACAGGTTACAGTATCACAAAAATTACCAAGTCCTCTTAAATAAGTTTAACACTACTAAAACTAAGTAACACAGCTTAATACCTGAGCTACAAGCATCTGACTGCTTCGAAGCATACAACCCCAGTTCACATCACTAGTATACTTTGTTTCTCCAATAGCAGTGAACCCTGTGAAGAACAACATTAAGTCTGTATCTGCATCTTCCAATTTAAGAAGCCACACATCAGGTAAAGCTTTTACTAACACAAACCTTTGCGGTACGTCAATAAAATTCTTGATTCAAAATCTTCAACAAATGCCGCAAAACCATGGCTCTGGATTGGATCTGCTGACGAATCTTCATTTGATAGACTGTAACACACACCTAACAGCCAAATTTCACTGAATGAGATAGAAACACCAGTCCTGTTTAGTCCTAGCACGCGTTCTTGAAATCTCCTCATTTTCGTGCCAAATATTACCCAGATTGCTATCGTCTATCCAAACATGCCTTCTAATTCTTGATTCTTTCTTTCCAAAAATTCAATGTGCACTCACGTTTTACAGTTTAAAAAAGCAAATACCCGGAAGTACTTAAATGTTTATTTTCGCTTGTTCTGGGCTCTGACTACTTCGAACCCAAATTTTCTTTGTAGTTCTTGGAAGAACTTCTGCCAAGATATGTATAAGTATCAGTCCAATGACATAAACTCTTCAATCAAAAAGAAAAATACAAATTCATAGCAACTACATAATAACCCGTACAAGTAGTACAGAGGTACAGATAATAAAAAGAGAAGAACATTAAGTATGTTCACTAATAATTATCCAATCTTGAGCAATTTTTGCACAAGAAATGTACAAACTAGATAGAAGATTTGAAATGCTACATGTTAAACCCTTCCCAATTCCTAATATTCTAAAATCATTGTGTGGCTGCGCATTGTACAATACATGAACCAATGAAAAGCTCGAGAATGTTTTGATTCGAATGACTAAAGATTACAGTAACATCAATATGTTATTAACCTGACACAAAAAGAAACTTTAATTCATCAAGAGAACAGGTATATATTTAGTAAGAGAACAGCGAGAAGCCGTGAAATACAATTTACAAAAATAGAATACGATCAAATTGAATGTGAGGAATTCAAGCATTGATTTAAAAAGCAGAAATACAGTTCAAATTTAGAGCCCTGACAATTTAGAAGTCAACAGATTGACGAGTTTACATGGAAACTTTTCATACACTCAACCAACGTAATTGAAGATAAAACGATTTCATTTCAGAATCGATAAACATAAAATAAACTAAAAAACCTGGGAAACAAAGGAACACCAATTAGGAAATTCACTGACCGTTATTCGATGAGCGAGATAGCGCAAGAAATTTACTAGATACCAAAATTACTAGATACCTGATATATATTTAAAGTTTAAAACCCTTCCTTACATTTTAAAAGCATTGTGTGGCCAAACAATGCACTACATACTAACCTAAGCAAAAACTCTGAGAATGTTCATATTTCAATTATTTAATTACACCAACAATATCGATATGTCAAATCATAACATAACACTACAGAGACTTTAATTCGGCAAAAAAAAATTGTAAAAATGTACGTAAACACACATATAGCGGCATACAGTATAGAGGAAACCACCAAGAAACAAAAATAAGCCAAAATAAACCCTAAATGCGTGGAAAAGGAAACTTAAAGCAATCGATACGCACTAGAAAACAATACAGCCGAAAATTTACGAACAAGATTCAAATAAATGTTCTACATACAAGCATTGATTTCACAAGAGCAGAAACACATATGTACTCCCTAAATATGCATAAAAAGACGTAAAATCAAATCAATCAACAACACAAACTGCAAACATAAAGCCAAAATGTCACAAATACAATACGAATGAATATTACGATTAACAATTTCAAACAAATATTTCGAGCGCAAATTAAACACGGTTCGCAAAATTAACAGTTCTAACAAATTCAAAAATCAATCAATTCAAGAGTTGACTTAATACGGAAACTTATTATACACTCAACTAATGTAATTGAAGTTACAACAATTTCGTAGCATAATCGATAGATATGAGATAAACTAACTAATCACACGCATACAATAACAATATGAGAGAGAGAGAGAGAGAGATTTCTTACTTGAGGGAGAGAGAGATAGCAGAGAGAGAGAGAGAGAGAATCAAAGAAAGGCTAACTCCATTAAAACCGTAATTGTGACGTACAAGACAAGTCCGTGGTGAATCAATTCTGTTGTTTATAACAGCAAAGCGTAACTGGGCCGTCGGGCGTAGCGCAACAACCCACAAGCCCACAAATGAAATGACTGCTATCAGTTTGCCACAGACAGGCAGTGTTGCAGATTTCGGAAATCGGAACTATTCGGTTGAGGTAGCGATTTACGATTTATCGGGTGATTTGGTTGAAAAATCGGCGATTTATCGGCGATTTTTGCAAAATCGGCCGAATCGGTTCCAAAATTTTGACCGATTTTTTGCCGATTTATCGGCGATTTTTCAGAAATCGGGCGATTTCTACAACAGAGCAGACAGGACTAAACGCGTCATAATTATTTGAAAAAAACAAAACAAATCTCCTAAAATTAGTTTCGGCATTTAGATAAAATATAATTAATCTTATAAATTTTTATTAAGAGAAAAAAGGCCCTGAGGTTAGTTACCTGAGGTAGCAGTGTAAATATTTGTGGCATTTTTGTAAATATTGAATTTTTTTTAAAAAAATCCTGTAATTACAATTATACCCTCGTGCATTAATATGGAAAATCTATGTTATCACAGGTAATTTTCCTGAGGTTACCTCAGGAACATGAAACCCTTTTATTAATTTATATAATAATATTTTATATCTAGAAAAAGATTATAATGTTTCAATATTTAATTATACTAGCTTTATAACCCGATGCACGGATTTTTGTTGATATGTAATAAATTTTATTTTATGTTATAATTATATTTTTATATAATCATTATTTAAAATTTTTTATTTTTATTTTAATATTAATAATTTAATATAAATTTAATTAATGATATGCATGGTTTAAAACTTATATTATAAAATTTAAAATAAATATGTCGTTGATAAAATTTGAAACTTGAAATTTTAGTAAATTAATTTAATCATATAATATATTTAATAATTAGTTCTAATGATTCTGATTTTTTACTAAAAATTTAATGGCCATTATTCGTTATACGAATTTCTACTATATTTTGTTAATGATTATATGATATGGTGTGATATTTTTAGATATATATTAATTATTGCTAGATATGAATTGATTGGAAAATATGATATGATTGAGATTTTTAGGTGTTTATAAAAGGTAATATATTCAACTAAAAGTAAATGTGAAAAAGGCAATCGACTAATTACCTTTAAATATATCATTCTTTTAATAGATTAGTTTGTTACCTCACAAGGTTAAAAAATTTTCCATATAAATACACGAGGGTGTTATTATAATTACAAAAAATTATATCTATTTACAAAAATGTCATTACTATTTTATGTAAAAAGTAGTGAAATTATGTTTTTTTTTTTTTTTGAAAAATTCGAACTTGCATTAATTATCTTCATTCAAAGCAAATTAGAAGTTCTATTGGAAGTAGAATAAGTATTTATAAGACATATAATTAAAAGTTCTATTGAAAATAAAAATCATGTCTTGCATATTTGCAAGTTTTGTCTTGTTTCAATAACAAGGGTTCATTATCTTTGATTTGCGAATTAATATCATTACATCATTAGTCTGCAATTATGGGTTCATCATCAACGAGTCTGGCTGACATGTATGCACGGCTGGCAGTAGAAGGTGAAGAGGAAGGTGGGGTAATATATAATAGGGGAAGAAGAAGTAAGATCAAGCAGGAAGACGTATGTATTGATAGGTAAATTTCTTATGGAGAGGAATATTAATTATAATGCTATGCAAAATGTAATGGCGGCTCTGTTGAGGCCAAAAGAAGGGGTTGAAATACATGATTTGGGTGAAAACATGTATTCTTTCGTGTTCTTTTTCATGTGCTGGATCTGCAAAAAGTTGTAGAGGGGTTCCTAGGACATTTGAACAGAGTCTATTGATGATGCATAAACTGGAGGATAATGAAGACCCATTTTTGGTACAACTTAAGGCAATTGACATATGGGTGCAGGTATACGACTTGCCGAATGGAATGTACTCAGACAAGGTGTTGCAGAGTATAGGTAATTTTGTGGGAAAGTTTGTCAAAACAGACCCATCAAATATTACTGACGCCTGAAAAATGTATAGGAGAATAAGAGTTACGATGGAGATAGATAAGCCACTGAAGAGAAGAATGAGAATCAAATGTGCAGGGGGGCATGGACTTGGATTAATTTCAAGTATGAAAGACTTAGTACATTCTGCTTTGTTTGTGTTCTACTGGGACACTCAGATAGGGACTGTGAAGTCATTTATGCTAATCCTGATAAGGTAGTCGAGAGAGCTTATGGTGTATGGCTTCGAGCACCTACGAAGAATGTAAAGAATCGAAACATATGAGCAAAATGGCTGAGAAATGGAGCTACAGATGGTGGTTCATGGTCGTCACAGGGAAGCAAAACTCGTCGTTGACCACCACACATGGAGGAGTAGGGACGGTGGCGAGATTTATGGAAACAGATGGAAACGTAAGCGAAATCAGTGGAGACGTTGGGAGAATTTGTTATACAATGCAAGATTTGGGGGTGCAAGCTGGAAATCCGGGTGAGTTGGAGTTAGGAGGGAAAACTTTTGAAAATGAGACAGTTACAGATGCGAAACGCAAGAGGATTAGATAACACGATAATTACGAAAAATAATGAGGTGAATATGTTGATTGAGGATGCACAACAGACTGGGCCAAAAAACTTGATAGAAGCGGGACCTGTGAAACAGGCCCGCCTAAGAAAATGAGTCTCTTAGCTTGGAATTGTCATGGGCTGGGTAAATCACGTACAATTCGGTTCATTAAAGAAATTACCCAACAATTAAGACCTAATATTATTTTTCTGTCAGAGACATTAGTTAAAAAAGAAAAAAAAAGTCGAGTTGCGTAAGGTTCTCACTTTTGTAAACTGTTGGAGTATTGAAGCTCAAGGGCATAGTGGTGGGTTGGCTCTGTTTTGGAAGAATGAGGGTGTGTGTACTATAAAAGATAGTAGCAATCATTTTATCAACTTTGAAGTAGAAAATGATCAGGTGGGTAGATGGAGGTACATTGGCTTTTACGGTTGCCCTAAACGTACGAGAAGACGAGAATCATGGGAATTGTTAAGGAGTTTAACAGGTCGATCGTTGTTACCGTGGTGCATAATTGGAGACTTCAACGATATGATGTATGTAGATGAGAAGCGAAGCGGTCGAGAACAACCCCATTGTCTATTAACAGGCTTTATAGAAGTAGTGAATGATTGTAACTTGAGGGATTTGGGTTTTGTAGGGGAGAAATTTACATGGGAGAAATCAAGGGGGAAGCATAATTGGGTTCAAGAACGGTTGGAAAGGGGGCTGGCTAACCAAGACTGGTGTAATCTTTTTCCATCAACAGAGGTGAAGGTTCTTGAGGTAGCTATGTCAGATCATCTTCCATTATATTTGCAACTAAATAGGCAAGTTTATACACCTAGGCAGCGAAGGTTTCGGTTTGAAAACGTGTGGTTGCATGAAAATGAGTGTCATAATGTGGTGAATAATGGGTGGGAGAGTACATCAGGGATTGATATAATGGAAAAAATAAGATTTTGTGGGTTGAAGTTACAAGAATGGGGAGGGGGTATTAACAATGAGTATAAACATAAATCAGAGTTTGTCGAGAGCAGTTACGAAGGCTCAGATCTAGACGAGACATCTGTGGGATTCAAAGGTACAATGAGGTGCGGTGGGAGTATATGAACCTCCTGGAAAAACAAGAAATCTATTGGAGACAACGTGCTAAACAGTTTTGGTTGCGAGAGGGAGATCAGAATACGAAGTTTTTCCACATTAATTTTTCCTTTTCTTAAAACATTACGAACAATTTAATTTAGTAAAATAACATAATTGAATTATAATTACTAAAAACTAATCAATTATCTTTTTCACCTAAAACATGTTTCCTTTTTAATTCTCTAACTAAGACCTCTCTTTTTCCAGTTAAATCACGACATTCTAAAATTAACTAATCAATTACCTTTTTCAGCCAAGACATGTTTCCTTTTCTTTATTCTGTAACTAAAATATCTCTTTTTCCAATTATATCATGGTTGATTGGTTGATTCTATTTAATAAAATAAAATAATAATATTATGATACTAATAAATACCGATTACCTTTCTCAGCTAAAACGTATCATCTTTTCCATATTTCATAATTAAAATTCATTTTTCTAGAAATATCACGGGCAACATTAATTTTTCACTATCTAAAAGCGCAACGAGCAATTTAATTTAGTAAAATAACATAAATTAAAATATAATTACTATAAACTAATCAATTACCTTTTTCACCTAAAACATGTCACCTTTTAATTTTCACATTACATTTTCTATTTTCTCTAACTAAAATTTGTCTTTTTTCAATTATATAACAGGCGGTTCTATTCAATAAAATCAAATAACAATATTATAACATTAACAATTAATTGACTAAGTTTTTAGCTAAAATATATCATCTTTTGTATATTTTCTAACTAAAATTACTATTTTCTAAAAATATCACAGACAACATTAATTTTTCCTTTTCCTAAAACATTACGAGCAATTTTATTTAGTAAAATAACATAATTGAATTATAATTACTATAAACTAATCAATTACCATTTTCACCTAAAACATGTTTCTTTTTTAATTTTCTCTAACTAAGACCTCTCTTTTTCCGGTCAAATCACGACGTCTATTTAATAAAATTAAATAATAATTTTATAAGTACTTATAATTAACTAGATTACCTTTTTCAACTAAAATGTTATATTTTCAATATTTTCTAACTAAAATCCCTCTTTTCCTATAAATATCACTGATAATATTTATATAATTATTATCAAATAATCTCATTTAAAAGTTTAAGCCTCCAAAATTCATATTTTTAAAAAAGTAATTCAAATTAATAAAAAAAAATCATATAATATTAAAAGAAATCCGTGCATTGCACGGCCTTTAAGCTAGTATTAGAAACAAAATTTGAGAAGTATAAACTAATGTAGGCTTAAATTTTTTCTTTAATGTGAATTGATTTTTTTAAGATATAATTTTGTAGGCTTAAATTTTTTAAATGATATGATTTGATAATAATTATATAAATGCTAACCATGATATTTCTAGAAAATGAGGGATTTTAGTAAGAAAATGTAGACAAGATGATATTTTTTAGTTGAAAAAGGTAATCGGTTAATTATTATTTATTAATCATTATAATATTGTTATTTTATTAAATTAAACCCCCCGTGATATAATTGGAAAAAGAGAGATTTTAGTTAGAGAAAATAAAAAATGTAATGTATTTTAGCTGAAAAGATAATTGATTAATTAATAGTAATTATAATATATTTTTTATTTTATTAAATAGAATTGCCCGTAATGTTTTTAGAATAAGAGAAATTTTAGTAGATTAAATATAAAAGATATTGTGTTTTACCTGAAAAAAGAAAATTGATCAGTTATTTGGAAGGATTTTATTTGTAATTAAGTAAGGGTAATTAAGTAAAAACATGAAGTACCGTATCGACCAACCAAATTTTTAATGTTTTGCCTATTATAATTTAGTATAGATTATTTAAAATGCACAAAATTTTAAGAACATAAAAATTATGTGTCAGACACTTACACAAGCATGCCGAGTCCCAACACCCGTGTCAAGTTTCGGATCTATATCCAGAAATCCTATTATATTCAAATTGATAGACCGTCGCTTGTATCAAAACCCTCGTGCGTACCCGAGTCCAGGTAACATAATAAATTGTGTGATAAATCTATTTATTCAATCTGAGATATTTTGTGATACTTGTTGTAATTTCAAAATCTGAAAAGATTGTTGTTGGATATTCGGTTGATTAACAAAATCTAGATTGTGAGATTTCTACAAAAATTTACGCTGACACCAAGACTATCTTCTAAATCTCTGCTTCAAGCTTTGCATATCACATTCTCTTTCCATTATGTCTGATAGAGGAAATCGCATAAATAAAGCTACAAAGCGACAAAAAGTAGTAGAATTCGGGAAAGAAAGTAATCAAATGAGTTTGATTGACGCCGTATCAGAGTCACTCCTTGCAAAAATTATTGCAGGACTTCCAATTGCTTCTATCTGTGCGTGGAGGTGCGTATGTAAATTATTTCTTAGATTGATCTATGAGAAATGGTTCACTAATCTTTATTCTGAAATGTCCCCATACACCACTATTGTGTTTAACAATGATTTTGGGGTTCACTTGCTTGAGCTTGCAAAGGGATATTGTAAATCGTATAAGTCTATACTTCCAAGAAGCGATGCTAAAATTGTTGGTTCATGTAATGGCTTGCTTTGTTATTTGGTTATATGTAAAGGAGGATTTCATAATACTTGTTCACAACCGATTCTTTACATTTGCAACCCAGTTTTGGGACAATATGTTATCCTTCCATATCCCAGTACTTACAAAAGGCGAGTGACAGATGTTTATGGATTTGGTTTTAGTTCATCCACCGGTCATTATAAGATTCTAAGAATTTCAACACTAAATTTCCAAAAGCACCCAATTTATAGAAAAAGATCGGAAGCCGAGGTTCTTATTGTTGGGACTAAAACATGGAAAAGTGTGGGATATCTTCCATTTCCAAGTAATCAAAAATATCTTGCTGCTATCGTGGAAGGAGCTTTTCATTGGTTGTTTTATAACGAGATGAAAGATTTCACATCTTTGTATGCATTCAACATTGAAAAAGAACGAGAATATCAGATATCATTTCCTCGTAAGGTAGGAAACGACAACATTAATATGAGTGTTGGAGTGTTGAACAATTGTTTATGTTTGTTTGATAATTCTGATCCTGCTCAATTAGGCATATGGTCGATGAACGAGTATGGAGTAGCAGAGTCTTGGGCTTTAAAATGCATTTTGACAACCTCTATTCCCGATGGGTTAGATACTTCCGCACTTCACCCGGTAGCAATTTTAAAGGATGATGAAATTTTCATGAAGTCGCGGGGTGGTGACTTCTATATTTATGATAAGAAGACTACGAATTTCACAAGGTTTGAAATTGATAGTGTGGATCTATTGGCTGATGCTGAATTTGACTATTACGCAGTTCACTCATCAAACTTTTATCCTCTTGATCTTATTTCAACCGGATGCTTTATTTTCGATGATAAAGTTAGTAGCAGATGTGCTGAGCACTTTTCTTCATCTAAGAATGATTAGAGCATATTTTCTGGCTAGTAAGCTGTAATTTTCTCTTGACCTTTTAATTAATAATCACCTGTCATGATAAAATCTATTAAGAAAATGAAGATACAGCTTGTGCGTGCTGCTAAAAATGATTTACTTTGACTTCTTGTTCATTGTTTTGAATGATTTTGGTATCAGGAGATTACAAAGAGTTTATAGCTACAGAGATTTGGTTCAGTTTGTCGTGGACATAATTCAGCCACTTGTGTAACTTGCTTCATTTTGAACAAACAATCTCCGGTCCCTAGACATAAATTCGATTTTCTATGTTTATGTGCTTGGAATTCGTTTTTGCTCATGTGTTGAAATTTTGTTAATGTTCTGAATTTGTGATATGTTACTCAGTTATGGTCAAAATCTTGGGGGATTATAATATGAAGTGTTCCTCATGAAATTGAAACGATATTTTATTTGTAGTCTATCATTTCTATTTGGAAAACATCAACTACTCTGTCCCAACTTGTTCTTTACGGTAACTATTTTGGGTCGTCTCATACATTTCTTTACATTTCAAAAATAGTAAGTTTCATCACTGTTACACCAATTATTTTTCCCCACTATCTCATATTTAATAATAAAAGAACACTATTACACCCACTACTTTTCTCCACTATCTCAAATCTATTATTAAATATTGATAGGTCCCACCACTTTACCCACTTTTAATCACTTTACCTACTTACATATATATATATATATATATATATATATATATTGGTCTCCGTCCGTCTGTAAAGAACCGGCTGGGACGGAGGGAGTAGCTTATACTTGCTTTACAATTTTACCATCCCATGTTATCAATAATCTATCTTTTCTATCTTTCCGATACTTTGCTTGCCCAAGTCTACTACCTCCTGTTTGTCTTTAGTGGCATGCATGGAGACGGGGTCAAGTGGGGTCACACGAGCTCATTGATAGTACTCCCTCCGTCCCATTTTATGTGAACCTCTTTCCTTTTTGGCGTCCAAAAAAGAATGAACATAAGATACTTACTATCTTTTAACACTACTTTTTACTATTACACCCACTACTTCTCCACTTTTTTATTAAATAAACACTATTACACCCACTATTTTCCTCCACTATCTCAAATCTATTATTAAATATAAATAGGTCCCACCACTTTACCCACTTTTCAACTAACTTTACTCTTTTTTACTACATTTTCTTAATCTCCGCGAAAGTCAAACGGGTGCATACAATTTGGGACAGAGGGAGTAATATTTATGAAAAATGTTAGGGAACCAAAATTTTTTCCCAAAAGCTTGTCCAAAATAATGTGGCAGGGGTAATAAATGAAATGGATCCCATGCATTCACATCAATTTCACCAATTAAAACATCACATTTTAACGCATCATCACTTATCACATCATTTTGTACAAATTTTTGGAAAATTTGTTTTGTTCCCCAGCGTTACTCATTAAGGTCAAGTTTAAATTAGAACTGTATACTAAATTAGAACTTAGGTCGATAAATATCTACTGCAATTTTTGTTTAATAAATGACGGTTAGTTCTTCGTTCTGCTGCAACACACCATGTTTTTAGTGATTTTTTTATTTATAATATATTGTTATCAAAATCATGTATAATAATGCCAAAAAAAATCTTGTAAAGTGATTAACATATATAAAAAGAATTTATAACATATTAAAGAAAACTAGTGCATTGTAAACTAGAATATCTTGACAGAGTTAAGGGGAAGTGAGAAATAACTTCTCATCTAATTTTTTCTTGCATTTACTTTATATTATCTAGTTATTTTCCTGAATATTTGAAAATGCAGTTTTCATTCATTGAATAGTTGTTTTTATGTGTTTGTTGAAAATCTCTTGCTAGAGATTTCTTGATTATTTTCCAAAACTTGCCATGTCCCCATCATTAGGTTGAAAGTTATATAACATTGTTTTATTAAAAAATTATTCTTATGATATAGTATTGTTTATCCATGGCATGTAATATGCATTTTTTTTATATGTCAGCACAATTTTTTAAAAATATTTATTTTATGCATGACATAAATTAATTATAAATGGAAGGAAAAGAAAACTTATCTTGTTTTTTGCCTATCCGGATTGGTTTCGATTTCTAAGTTCAATGCTCGTATTTTTAGATTCACCTGCAGAATCTTGAGTTTTCTTGCAGCTGGTGACGAGATCTGAAGTGGTTGATCATATGTTTTTTTTAATTTTACATACACCAAATTTTTTAAATTTTTGCTGTCTATATTTTGTATTCTAAAAAGCTATTTATCTTCCACAACCATACCCTGCTTTCTGCTACATTTTTATTGTTTCCTTCTTCACATATCTATCTGCTGCTATCCTCCTTACACGTTAATGTATACGTAGCATTCAGCTAAGTTTTTTTTCTCAGAGCTTTTATACGTTTACATTTCACTTTCCTTCTTCAGCTGCCTTTTCGAATCATTTTCTTCAAGAATTATTTTAATCTGAGTTCTGTGTAGATGTATGTCTTCGCCTTTTATTCATATTTTCTTCTGTTTCTTGCTACAACACCAGACACTTTCCTTGTTTATTTTTTTTTCTTGACTCCTCCTTTATGAATCCTTATTTCCCGCGGCCTTAAGATGCCTAGAAGATTCTGAATTTTAAAATACGTAACTACAATAAGAGACGTATGCAGACTGATGTGTGGCATTTCCTGATATGCATGGAAAATTTTGTTTTTGCAAGCTGAATAGTGATGTATTTCTCTTCATTTGTTTTTGCCAACATTGCTGTTGTTTCATGCAATATCATCTGCTTCCTTTTACTTCTTTTATCATCTGTGCTCTTCGAATTCTTTCAGTAATCTCCCATTCTCACAACAGTATTGACCTATAGAGAAAATCTTCGTTGTTTCTTGTTGAAGATGATGAAACACCAGTGAGGATGGAATTGGAAGTGTTCTTCCTTAAAAGATGATGTTTGATGCGAACAAAATCTCGCCAGTCCAAGTTAATTGACCCGAGTCAAATCCTGGTGTAGAGTGTTTTCAGGATCTTCCAATTCCCGACGTGCTTCTGCTTGAACTCACTTTTCTGGTCACTGAAGCAATTTTTATTAGCTTCAGGCCAGTTGTTGTTTTGAGGCATCTCTCATAACTTTCATCCCATCATGGAATGATGCTAACCCAAGTTGTACTATTTAATCGCGATACTTGGAGTTTTCAGCATCAACTTTTGCTTTTGTTGTAATTTCTGAACCTTTTTCCTGTCATGTGTGGTAAATAACAAGGTGCTTTGTTCAATTTGATGTAGCCATGTATCAGGTTCTTGGTCGAGTCATTGTCCTGGTTACCTTGACTTGAGCTTATTAGAAAAAGATGAACCAGACCCATCGACATGAAAATTTTCACATCTTTGTATACATTCAACATTGAAGAAGAGTGAGACTATTAGATCATGTTTCTTCTATTATGGGAGCTGCAACGTTATTATGAGTGTTCAAGTGTTATCTTTATTTGTTTGATAATTTATGATCCTGCTCGTTTCGGCATATGGTCAATGAAATGTATTGAGTAGAAGAGTCCTGGGCTTTAGAGTTCATTTTGACAGCTGTTGAGTGTTGAATACAGTAAAAGAATACAGAGGGGGTGGGTGAATGGATTCTTGAACTTTTTCTCGTTCTTGAATCTGTGTAGCAAGATATGTGTGTGCAAATATGTAGGTGCGGATAAAGAACAACACAAGACACAATATCACTTTAATCTAATATTTTATTAGATAAAAGTTGCTACAATATGTGAATACAAATGGTAGTATTCTCAGCTTCGCTTTTCTCAGAGAGATATATCTTACAATGTGTATGAAAAACTTAATCAACTAAAGAAGTGAGATTGTATTCTTATAGAACATGAATACAACTCACTTACTACAAATAAGGTTACAGGATAAATTACTTTCTTGTATATCTATCCTTTTTGAGTAAGCATCCAAACGGCTACAGATTTGACTTTGCGAAGTTCTGTTCAGATCCACTTCTTTAGCTCTTTGTCTCTTCTATATCTCTCCAAGCTTCCTTTAGGCTTTCCAGAGCACGTTACAGATTGTGGTCCATAAAGTGCATTGGCTTGTTGCAGGTTTCTGACTTGTACAATTTCTTCAGTATTTTGTCTCCAAGAATGTATTCGAGAAGTGGCTAAGTGATTGATTCGAGAACTAGGATTAGATAACTCTGAGTTCTCGAATACTGTATGATTGACATATCGAATCACTTCTCGAATAACACTTTTCTCCAAGGTTCCTTGAGTTGTCGAATAGAACCCTTGACTTGTCGAATCCCTGAGATATCGAATAGCTTTCTGAGTCCTTGAGATATCGAATGGAACTTTGACTTGTTGACTCTTTGAGAACTCGAATACCACTTTGACTTGTTGACTTCTTGAGTTCTCGAATAGAGTATTAGACATGTCGAATCTCTGAGATATCGAATAGTTCATTCAGAGATATCGAACAGTGTCTTCTCAGATATCGAATCTCTAACTTCTCGAATGCTAGACTTCTCGAATAGACAAATGTACTTCTCGAATTGGTACTTAGGCAAATTCTTCATTTCTTCAAATCCCAACTGTGATTATTTGACAGTCTTTATCTTCTTGCTTGAGGCATGAACCTTGGAACTTCTTTCGAGCATTATTTTTGACTTTATAAGTACAGTTACACAACTAGGATTTGATGCCTATTACAAGTACAGAACAAATAGAAACTCTACAACTAGAGGTTCCCTCAGTTAAGAAGTCATGTAAGTAATGCAAAGCATTACAAACAATTAGGCTTGTTATTAGATGTAAACAGGCATGCCTTTGTGACTAACAAACTCCCCCAAATTGTGAGTGAGACCCTTACTCACAATTTCATGTCTGATAATAAGCCTAACATACATAAAGATAAAACTTGAAAAGTACAGGTATGAAATTTGATTGAGAACATGAATGAAATTACAAGTTGAGTAATCTTACAATATGGTGAAATACTAGCCATTCTCATTTGATTCCATCTCCATTGCTTTGGCTTGTAGATCATCATATGCTTTCTATTTTCTTTCTTTCTCCTTTCTTGCATTCTCATCCATGGCCTTTATGATCTCTGCCAAAGCATCCAATTCTTTAAGCATGATAGAGTTTTTGAAATCTTCAAGTACTGGTTTCAGAATGTTGGCAGGATAGTGACTGAGTAGGTTCATTCTTATATTGACATTATCTCCATTTCTCGTCCTATACTTCACCACATAGGGATTGAATTGAACTCTACACAATCCTTTTGCCCTTAGCTTTTCTGCTTCAACTTCCAGCCTATCAATTTCCTTCTCCCTTTCTAGCCATTTCTCAAAGCACCCCTTCCTTATCTTCTCAGCATAGTCTCTCTTCATCTTCACAAAGTCAAACAACTCCAGCTTCCATATTCTCTCCACTTTGTCTTCAGAATCCAATAATGCAATGATTCTTTCTATTTCATCTAATTTGCCCCAATTTTGACACTGTCCTTGTTTGAATTTCTTCTCCCTTCCATCAGTATATTTGATCTCAAGATAGTCATTCATAATGGCAGCATAGTAGATTCTTTGAGCTCTTAGATATTGCAATTGGTCTTCATCAAAGTCTTTATCAAGTGGTTGGAGTTTCAGTCCTGGATAGATAGTTAGGGCTCTAGACTTGGGTAACTTCACTCTTCTTGCAGCTTGTTTGAATTTGAACTTTTTCACTTGGTGGGTTGGCAGAAACTTGTGACCTTTGCTTGTAAACCTTTGTAGTACTCCATTAGCAGTTTACTTTTGGAAACATACACCTGGTTTCTTGATTTGAATCCTCTTCTCTTCTTGATGTGGAAAAACAGTTGCAGAAGCCATTGAATCAGATTTTGGTAGGTCATTGCTAACAGTATTCACCCTAGACTTAGAGTCTTGTGTTGTGGTGAGTTTACTGCTAGCAATGCCTAAGGCTTGCTGTTTTCCAATTTTTCTCTCATAGACTTTACCTTGGTCATCACCATCTTTCTTATCCTTGCTATCTTTCTTCTTCTCATCTTTATCATCCTTATCACTCCTGTGATGTCTTCTCCTCCCATCACTTTTGTCATCATCTTTATCATCCTTATTCCTCCTTGGCTGAGCCATTTCTAGAATTGTACCAGTAGCAATGAATGTTCTGAGGATGTGTAGTGCTTCCAACTCTTCAGCAGTTCTGACTCCATCCTTCTTTTGTAGCTGATCATTGATAGCAATGATGAGTCTGTGGTTTCGAGGGGTGAGATCACTGGGAATAACCAACTGATTAACATCTTGAATTTTAGTACCAGACTGATAGAAGATGGTTCTTGGTTTTATGCATACTTCAGGAAGTCTAGCTTGTTGACCATTTCTCAGTTCAGTATACAGACTCTTGTTGTTCTCCCCTTTCTGCTCAATTAGTTCCAAGATAGCATCAATCTCAGTGAATTTTAGGGCTTTCAAGGTGTCAATAGATAGGTGCCATATCTTGCCATTGGTCACCATCATAATTTCCTTGAGAAAGATTTGATTTAGCTTTCTTGGAATAACTGTTAGATATTTGATTTGATCTTTAAGGCTTCTTCTGTATAGCAAAGTATCTCCTCCAACCTTTGCCTTTGAGGCTTGCAGAAACTTCAAGAATGCAGCATCATGATAAGTCTCTGAATTTGCTACTTCTATCAGCTTGGCCTCTGTAATCACATTAACTTCCACTGGATCATCTTCATGTCTGAAGGCTTGGACTAGATCACTTGGCATAGAACCTACCACCACTGTAGTAGTGATAGTTTGCTTTTGGCCACTTGGAGTAGTGATGTGCACAGGTGGTAGAGCGACCACTAGCAGAGAGGATGGAGGCTCATCAACTTTAGACTTTCATTTGCCTATCACATGGGTTATAGATTTTGGAGCCCTTTGATGACCACCCTCATTTAGCTTGATGCCTTTTGCTTGGGGTTTCTCCCCCTTTGGATTTGAGTTCCTTGATGTCCTCTTCTCCCCCTTAGGCTTGTTGTCAGGCACAGAGGCTGTAGGAGTGACCTTTGGGGTTGAAGATTCTTCAGGTAGAGGGAGACCCATGTGTTTCATCATTGTAGACAATATTAATTGCTGATGCAGAAGAACATCAGCTGTGGTGGTGGCTTGAGTGCTCAACTGCTCAGTAAGAGTTGCAACTTTGTCTGTTAGCTGAGCGTTGGACTTTTTGAGAGAGGTCACTTCTTGTTCAAGAGATTTCACCTTTGTGAACAACTTAGTGGCTTTAAAACCAGATAGTGATTGATCTTTCAGTCTCTCCACTTCAAATTTGGTCATCTCATGCACAGGGACCTCAGTTACCATCTTATCTCCATATTGATTTTTGAACATAGTCCTCAGCATGGCATTGGCATCTGTTGTCTGATCTGATAATTTTGCCATCTGAGCAGCCATAGTTTTGACAGACCCCTGGACCAACAACATAGAGTTGTCCATCTTGATGCACTCAGACTTGCAGAGTTGAACCTCTTTGATGACATTATCTGTTAGAAACCATTTCACCCAAAACCTTAAGGTTTTGAGGAAGGCCCTTTCAAGGATCTTATACTCATTTATATTTTAACATTCCCCCTCACTCGCAAGCCCACTATGGGGTAAGAGTGGTCACTAGGAGCCCATATTTGGAGCAATACCTTAGTGCCAAATTAAATTGAGAATATTGGGGGTGGTGGGGTTCGAACTTGAGACCTCCACAAACACCAGAGCTCTGACAAAGTTCGGATTGCAGATGGTAGTTTTTCATCAATAGCAGGAAAAGGATCCATAAAAATATCCAACAATCTCGAATTAAAATCTGTTCTTCATGTCCCTAAATTATCTTGCAATCTTCTTTCTGTTAGCCAACTCTCTAAGGATTCTAACTGTCGTGTTATTTTCTCTGATTCTTATTGTGAGTTTCAGGACCAGATTTCGGGGAAGACGATTGGCAGTGCTAAAATGATCAATGGCCTCTATTATTCCGATGACAATAATCACGAGTCAAGACAAGTTCAAGGTCTAAGTGGTAGTACTAGTTCAGTTTTTGAAACAATAATGCTCTGGCATCAACGTTTAGGGCATCCTAGTTTTCTTTATTTGAAACATCTTTTTCCTGGTTTGTTTAAGGATGTAGAGCTAAAATCTCTTTATTGTGAACATTGTTTTCTTTCTAAAAGTCATCGTATTCCCTACAAATCTATTGGATATCAGATGTCTCGTCCTTTTTATCTTATACACAGTGACGTGTGGGGACCTTCAAAGGTTACCACTTTAACCGGAAAAAAATGGTTTGTCACCTTCATAGATGACCATACTCGTTTGTGTTGGGTCTATCTTATGAATGCAAAATCTGAAGTTGGAAAATTGTTCAAAGATTTTCACAATATGATAGAAAATCAGTTTCAAAGTAAAATAAGTATTCTTCGAACCGATAATGGTACTGAATACTTTAATCATCACTTAGGAGATTTTCTTCAGTCAAAGGTCATTATTCATCAATCTACGTGTCGTGACACCCCCCAACAAAATGGTATGGCAGAACGAAAAAATCGTCATTTACTTGAAGTAAGTCGAGCTTTAATGTTCACTATGAATGTACCCAAATATTTGTGGGGGGATGCCATCCTTACTTCATGCTATTTAATAAATAGAATGCCTAGCCGTGTGCTGAATTACCAAACTCCTGTAAGTTGTTTTGACAAGAAATTCCCAGCAAGTCGTTTAATCTCCAAACTTCATCCAAAAATATTTGGTTGCACGGCTTTCGTTCATATTCCTTCACAATTTCGCTCCAAGCTAGATCCAAGAGCAGAAAAGTGCATTTTTTTGGGATATGCTCCAAATAAAAAGGGTTATAAGTGCTGGAACCCAATAACAAAAAAGTTTCATCTGAGTATGGATGTAACTTTTCTTGAGAAAGAACCCTATTTTTCTAAAACACAGTCTCAGGGGGGTAGGAGTTACGAGGATCAGTTTTGGAACCTAAACAGTTCTTGTCCTATACCAAGTATTTACTTGTTACCTGATTATGAAAGCAACCAGATTCCAAATAAGAGTTCAAACATTCAAAATCATGATAATGTTGGTTCATCCAGTTCTCCAAATGTTGAGACTCAAGCAAAAGTGCCTCCTGAGCTACTTGTTTATACTCGACGATGATTTCATCAAAATAAGGCAGAGCAGTTGATTGTTCCCCCCAGTCGTCTAACTCGGAAACTGGTAACTTGGATACCCCAGGTAATTCTTCTCTTAATGATCATAATACTCTTGTATTTTCTGATCTAGACCAGCCTATTGCAGTTAGAAAAGGGACCAGGTCCTGTACTCAGCACCCTATTGCAAAACATCTATCATACCATAGGTTATCCGAGACTCATAAAGCTTTTACTTCTAATATTTCTCATGTGTTTGTGCCAAGAAACATTGAGGAAGCACTTTCTGATCCAAATTGGAAATCAGCAGTTTTAGAAGAGATGAGAGCTCTTCATAAGAATATGACATGGGAGGTTGTCGATCTTCCCCAGGGAAAAAAGGCGGTTGATTGTAAATGGGTTTTCACAGTAAAATACAATGCTGATGGCAGTATCGAAAGATACAAAGCGAGGCTGGTGGCAAAAGGCTTTACTCAAACTTATGGAACAGATTATCAAGAGATCTTTGCACCTGTTGCTAAGTTGAAATCCGTACGCATTTTACTTTCTCTAGCAGTTCAACATGATTGGCCCTTATATCAGCTTGACATCAAAAATGCGTTTCTGAACGGGGAATTGGAAGAAGAGGTGTTCATGGAGTTACCTCCTGGTTTTGAAGGAAAATATGGATATGGAAAAGTATGTAGGCTGAAAAAATCTATATACGGCCTAAAGCAGTCCTCACGAACCTGGTTTAAATGATTTGGGGAGGTTGTAAAACGACATGGCTATAAGCAGAGCCAGGCAGATGATAGCATGTTCTACAAACACTCGAAGAGTGGAAAAAAGGCAATTTTAATCGTCTATGTTGATGATATAGTTTTGACAGGAGATGATCACACAGAACTCCAAAACATTAAAAATCAGTTAGCAAAAGACTTCGAAGTAAAACCTCAAATATTTCCTTGGTATGGAGTTTGCACGTTCTAAAGATGGGCTTGTTGTTTCACAGCGCAAGTATGTTTTGGATCTATTACATGAAACTGGTCTACTCGGATGTAAACCTGCTGAAACACCTATGGAAGCCAATGTAAAGCTTCAGCCTGCAACCCTAGAAGAACAAGTGAATAAAGAGCAGTATCAAAGACTTGTGGGAAAACTACTATATTTGTCTCACACTCGGCCAGATATTGCATTTGCAGTAAGTGTTGTAAGTCAATTTATGCATTCTCCTGGAGTTCAACATTTTGATGCAGTCAAGAGGGTGTTTCGATACTTAAAAGGTACACCAGGAAAGGGACTGTTGTTTAGAAAAAATGAGTTTCCTGGAGTAGAAGTTTACACAGATGCTGATTGGGCAGGAAGTGTAACTGATAGAAGATCAACTTCAGGTTATTGCACCTTTGTAGGAGGAAACTTAGTAACTTGGCGCAGTAAGAAGCAGAGCGTGGTGGCACGAAGTAGCGTTGAAGCTGAATTTAGAGCCGTTGCACTTGGCATTTGTGAAATATTGTGGATTAAAAGACTTCTGGAATAGGTTCAAAAAAAAAAGACTTCTGGAAGAGCTAAAGATGAGAATAAAATTACCAATGAAGGCCTATTGTGACAACAAATCAGCAATTTTGATAGCTCATAATCCAGTTCTCCACGAAAGAACCAAACATATAGAAATTGATAAGCATTTTATAAAAGAGAAATTGGAGAGCGGACTAGTCTGTATGCCTTATGTTCCCACTGGAGACCAGATTGCAGATATTCTCACCAAAGCGCTACCAACAAAGCAATTTGAGAACTTAATTGGCAACCTGACCATGAAAGACATCTTCAGTCCAGCTTGAGGGGGAGTGTAGAAAATATGAATCAGATCAGAAATTATATGAGAAGTAACTGTACAGTAGCTGTAATATTTGTTTCCTAGTTTAGAGATTACGATCCCTGATTCTTAGCTGATTCTTAGGAATTAGTATTAACTCAGAATTACTAACAGACCTGTATATGCCTATTTAAAGGCTTCATCTCCTATCATATGAAATATAAGAGAGTTGTTTCTCTAAGTTTATATTATCCAGTTGGGGAAATTTGGTATCAAAATCCCTTTTAACTTTCTGCACCTCTTTGACTGTAGCTGCACACACTTCATTCACTTCTGTCTTGAGACCCTTCCTTTATAGGTGTCATTCATTGCTTCATAGACATCACTATGAGTGAGAGATTTGGCATTGGACCCTAGTGATGCGATGTATTCTTCTATGAGGTACTGGAGGCCTTCTGAGAGAGCAATGTCATATTTCCCTTGCAGCCAGGCATCTACATTGCCATCTCTCTCAGAATCATCTATTATCTTGGCCTTCTGCAGCTCCACATCATCTCTGTGACATAGCAAAATTGCTTCATAGTCTGGATTTGGCATGTTTGAGGTGACAAGGTTCTGAGCTATCTTTACAAACTCAGGAATCTGATCCACACAGGCTTTAGCCATTGTGACATAAAGTCAGAGCTAGAGCTAGGCAAGCTAGACTCCTCAGTTACAGATGCAACTTCTGTAACCGGATGGATTGACTCTACTACTGTTATCTCCACAGGAGTGGGATGAGTTACAACAGTAGTTGACACATGCACAGAGTCTCTAGTAAAAACTAGTGAATCCTCTGTGTTTATGATGGTGTCATCAGGATATGCCCCAGCTAGCATTCCCTCACCATCTGAATGTGGTTTCTGGGTGGTGAGCAAAGTGTTATGCACTAAGTCACTTGAGTCTATTGGCTCACCAAGAGAAAAGAATTCTTGGTATCAATGCCTTGCTCTTCAATTTCTTGAATTACAGGCTCCAAAGAAATTTGAGATGTTGATTCTGGAATAGAAGTGTCTTTTAGAATGGATTTTGGCAACTCCCCCTGAGAAGTAGAGGGAGTTTCAAGTGTGATGTGCTCTCCACTCATTGTTGTGCCAGCTTTATCACTCCCAGGTGCTGACTCTTTATAGGTAGGTGCATTGGGAAGGATGCTTGATTCTATAGATGCACCCTGTTGAGAGGATACATCTAGTGAACTGTTTGCCCCTGATTTTACAACTTCAGCCATTTGTGTGACTGAAGAGGTGGTTTTAGATTTCTTCTTCTTTGGCATTTTCAAGGGTGACTCAGGTTCCTCACATTCTACACCTAATTCTACAGCCAATGCCGCTTCAGATAAGATGGTTAAAGGTGCAGAAGCAACCTGTTTTCTCTTCTTCTCCTTTTTACTTACACCACCCTGTTGAGAGGATGATGTAGGTGGCTCTGTGTTTGGTAGAGTGTTTGGCTGAGGTGGTTGGTTAGCAAGCCCTGGGTTAGCATTTTGTTCTACTTGCTTGGGCTGTGCTAACTATGACTTTGAGTCAAATATTGGCATGTTGTGGGGGTAAGTCATAAATAAATCCTCCATATGGGGAGTTATGTTAAGTCTTACATCCACATCATTCCTAGTCTCCAAATTACCAAAAATGAGTTTGGTCATGGATTTAGGATAGCCTATTCTATTTCTATCTATCCCAGGTAATTCAATCAATTTATCATTTTTAAAATTAAGTACAGATTGAATAAAGCGAGGGAAGAAAATGTCAGTACCTCGCTTGGCTGAGTTCTTACCAAGTCTCCCATACAACTCTTGTAGAATAAGTTGTCCAACATCTATCCTTCTACCATAGGCTAAGGCATAGCCTATCTGCTGTGCAGGTGCACTGATTTGATCATAGCTAGACTTCCTGGCAGTGAAGACTTGAAAAAGAGTAGTAAACACATAGCTCCACTCCTTTCTGAGATTCTTCCTAGTTAGATGCCCAAGCTTAATCTCATCTGAATACCTGATGAATTCGAAGAAGTCCAGCAACTCAGCATTCGTGGCTAGAGGGTCATATACTTCGTTTTGAGAGCCCAATCCTAGTGCTTGATTCACATCCTCAACAGTAATAGTGATGTCCTTGTTGCCCAGTAATTAACAATTGTAGAAGGGGGGGTTGAATACAATTGTATAAGATTTTCGATTTAAACAGAAATAACACAAGTATGAATCAATAACAGCTTTATTAATTCTGATATAAAACTGTTACAAAACTCTCTTAAGAAATTCTTATGTTCTTAAGAGTTGCTAGGTTACAAGATAACTCGTGTAAGCGATTACAATAATGTAAAACCTAAACCGTGTTTATATAGAGTACACAGTTACACTATCAATTACAAGATATTCTAAATCAATTACATATAACTCTGAATGCATATCTTGTATGATAGCTGCCTTCCTATAAATTAGGAACCGACATATCAATCTTCCTTGATCTCTGGTCTAATGAGAATCTTCACGTAATCCTGACCAGCTTCTAATACTGATGATACCTTCATACTGACACTGTATTACTGATGACGTCAGCATCAGTATCATGATCAGTAACAATCCAGATCCTGATATCACTTGAATCAATATCTAACAATCTCCCCCAATTTGTACTTAATGAAATAAAGCACAAATTATTTGATTCAATGATGTCAAAAACTCAAAACAAAATTCTACAAGTAATCTTCAGGTTCAATCTCAGAAATCCTTACAAAGAAATTATTTATCTGCAAGAAGCTTGATAATAATTCTTCTTCCTTCTCTACTAGAATCTGAATCAGTCTTTTCTTCAGATTTCTGAGTTCTTCATTATTCTTGTCAATCTGATAAATACCAGCCCTGAGATTTTGAATTGATCTTCTTGATAAATTCAACTCTCCCAACAGTAAATATGCAAGATCTCTTCCACCAGGATTCAAAGATAACTGTTCTTGCCTCAGAATTACTTCTTTAATAGCTGAACCCTTTTTCATTTCTACTTCTCGACCTTCTGTGTTCAAATACATGGGAGTATAATTACCATCATATCTTGATCCTCCATCCACATATCTGGATTTTATTTTCATGAAGATCATAGTACACCAGTTTCTGTAAACACTAGCTTCTCTATCAGGAATGCTTCTATTTTCAAGCAAATAGAGAACATATTTCAGTTCTTTTGTTGACTTGCATAATACATCATGAATGCTCAGTCTCTTGACACTTTTGTCTTTCATAAAGTGTAACAACTTTTTCATCATTTTGCCATCCATCTTGCATGCAACAATTGCAACTGATTCAAGTTCCCAAAGATCATCAACAGTTAATTCTTCACCTAATCTTCTGGTAAGAAAATGTTGATCTGCTTGAAATACAGGTATGAACTTTGCATCCCTAGAACCAAATCCTCCTCTATTATAAGGTTCCATTCCCTTCAGATCAGAACTCATTTCAATCCACCTTGGTGGACCTTTATCAGGTTCAGAAGATTTTGCTTTCTGAAGTCCAGGAAACATTGGAGGTTCTGAAATTACTCTTCCAGACTTAAAAACAACTGATCCAGTATATTTCAGTTTATCAACTTCAACCCACTTTTTCTTTCTCTTCTTTGTTTGTGGATCACTAGGTTCTTCTTCTTCTTCTTCTTCTTTCACTTGTTTAGATTTATCAAAAAATAAATCCTTTTCAGAATTAATCAGCCTTCTGAAATATTCTTTGCTGGCTTTTTCAACAATATCATTCATACTGTTTCTGACTTCTCTAGATCTTCTAACATTACCAGTATCAAAGTCAACAGTTTCCTTCTTTGCTTTTTCAACTTTCTTTTTCTTTCTCTCTAAAGGAATGTCTTCTTCTTCTGTACCAGGCTCATCAAAGATACTTGATGATGGAAAATATTCAAGAGATAAAGGAGTTTTCTTCTTTAAATCTTCAGTAATCTCCTCTATTCTGATTCCACTAGACCTTGTCTGCCTTGTACTTATTTGAACAGGTTTCCTTCCTCTGCCTCTATTTCTTCCTCCTCTGCCTCTTCCTCTTCTTGTAGTAGGAGCTTCCTTCTGTCTTGCAATCTCCTCAAAAATCCTGTTTTGTTCCTTTACAATTTCATCAGTAGTCATATCAGGATTTTCTTCAGAAGTTAATTCAAGTGCCTTTTTAGCATGATACTGATGAAACTTATCACTGTTTCGATAAACAAGTTCCCTTCCACCTGATTCAGTGATAATTTATTCAAAGAGGTGAGGAGCATCTTGTACATCAGTAATCAACATATCTTCATCACCTTCAGGAATTGTAGAAAGAGTTTGCCTTCTTTTTCCAGATTCAGAAACATGAGTTGACTGATTAGTTTGAGTCTGAGTTGAACTCCTTCCCTTTACTAAACCAGCATCAGAGGTTCCTTTTCCTTTCCCATGTTGTTGAGTACTAGTACCACCATCATTTCCAGAAGTATCATCCTTATCCTTTCTCATAACTGGATTAGGTGTACATTTTGTTTTGACTACCTTCTCCCCCTTTTTGACATCTGCATCTTCTTTAATAAAGAAAGATAAGATAAGCTTGAGTGTCTCATCAATATTGTCAATTTTTGATTCTAAGACATCCATTCTTGACTCCATCTTCTTTTCAAGTGCCTTAACATCATCAGCAAGAAGACGAGCTTGAGAAGTAGTAGCAGATATAGAAACCGTTGTATGAATACTCGCTTGAAATTTAGCATTAACATCCTTCATAGAATCAATCTCACTCTTCAATCCCTTTGCTAGAAGAGCATTAGTCTTGAGAATGGACTTAAGTTCAGGAGTAGGCATCCTCGTGGCAATGTGACCAGAATGAAAAAGAGCATTATGAAAATTCATCTCAGCATTCGGCTGATTCCATTCAGTATCCCATTCATATCCCCTTGCAGCTTGAGTATCAGCAGGAAGTGTAGAACTTTACTCCCCTCTGAACTCTTCTTGAGTAACAGACTGCATGTATCTACTTGAAGATCCATAAGTAGATAGTAGACTTGCTTTTATTGCTGCCTGCATTTGAATTGTCTCAGGATCATCTTCAGCATGATCATCATCATCATCTGAGTTAGCATCAGACTCAGGAATTTTATCATCCACATTATCTTCAGGATTCATAACTCCTTTCAATCTCAAATCAACAGTAGATGGAACTGTTGGTTCCTAAAGACCTGCAATAGGAATAGAAACATTTCATAGATCTCTCTGTTCTTTTAAAGTGATCTCATCACTTCTCACAACATTACCTAAGTTGCTTTCAATAGCAACTTCTACCTCACTAGAAGTTTGTAACTTCTCACTCATGTCTACCTCTCCTTTTGCCAGTTCAGGAGACTGCCTCTCATCACTCTTCTTTTTCTCTAATTGTTTTCTCTCATCCTCACTAGAAAAACTCTGGCTCATTATAATTTGTGAAGAAATAAGAGGTGGCTGAGAAGAGTGGACTGAAGTCATACAAATAGAGGTATCCCTTGTATCAGGTCTATCTGTAATCATACTATCAGTATTAAGAGAAGTAGAGATAGAAGTGTTACCTGACGAAGTAGTTAATGAGTCCATTGGCCTTGCAGAAATTGGCTCGATAAGCAATGGAATAGTTGGATCAGCAGTACTTGCATCAGGATTGACAACTACAACTAGAGCATGACTTGCGTCAGTATTTACTACTGATGGTTCTTGTGTAGTCTGAGGTTGTGAAGCTTCTTCAACACTTTGAGTTAAAGGTTCTTGTGTGCTTCCCTCAAGTGCAGTGTCCTTTAGTATCTCATCACGTTCAGCAATATGCTTGACATGAGCAGCTTTATCAGCCAGACTTTGAACTAAGTCAATTTCAATTTCAGAAGCCCCTTGAGCATTGTCAGGAAACTCCTTTGTTGTTGTGACGGTGCCTGCATCTTCACTTTGAGAAGATGGTTCTTGTGGGGCAGGAATATTCTTGTCTTCACTTTCCTTTTGAGAGAGTGGTTCTTGTGGGACTATTCCTTCAGTAATGTCTGCATCCATTCTTTGAATGGATGGTTCTTGTGTGACTGGATCTGCAGTAGCTGCTGAACTACTTTGAAGTTCAGGTTCTTGTGGGCTAGATCCTTTCAGAGGTGATGATGTCATCTGTTTCTTTTGTAATTCAAAAACTTTTGTTGTAGTTTGTTGTTGCATATAGAGAGGTGGTGGCTTTTGTCCAAGTTTGACAGCAATGCCAACAACTTTGTCTAGTGACATGTCAAATGTCCTCTTCTGTGATGATGTAGAGACTGGAGAATCAGAGATTTCAACAGTCTTCACAGGCGAAGTATCAGGAGTAAAGACATTAAGATCAGTAGTTGAGTCAGGAACTGATGATGCAACCGGATTCTGACCATCTTCTATATTATCATCAAGATTCTGTATCTCTAGAGGAATAAAGTATGGACTCTTTTTATGTAATCTCCTTCTTTTCTTTGGCTTTCCAGAAATAACCATTTCTTTGGGAGCTACAGTAATGACTTCCTTTTTCTTCAAAGCAACAGATAAAGGAACTTTGTCATCATCAGAATCATAATCAGACTCAGAATCAATATTCTGATTGAATTTCCTCTTTTCTCCTGTTTCCTTATACACCCCTATGTCAATCAAAGATTGATCAACTTTAAGCATAGATTTCTCCTTAGCCAGGACCCCTTGTTCACCCCCTTGTGACTTCTTTTAAGAGTGAGTTTGAGTGGATAAATTTTTTGATCCTGATTGTCTTCCAGACACATCAGACCTAGCTAATTTCTTTGATTTTACAACTGATGCCTTTTGTGAGACACCAGAGGTGGATGACTGTTTGGTTGAGTGTTTGAGTTGAGTGCTTTGGTCAGAAACAGGATTGGTAGTGTCCTGTCTCATAGCACCAGGTCCTTGACCATCAGTAATCGATCCATAATGAGTAGGCATTCTCTTGGTTAAAAGAAGCCTGACCTCATTAGGAATGTATGCAGTTATACCTTCAAAACCATTTGCCTTATCACTCTTAAGCAGAGAACTGATGTTGTTAGCAGAAATCTTAAAGATAGATAAATCTGTATCATCAGCAAATTCAACACTGGGACATAGTAACGAGAATATTAACTGAATAAATCTAATATAGCAGACAAAACCACATTTATCTTTCTTTCTAGCAGTTAATGCTCGCAATATGAAAGACCCATAATCAAAAGGAATTTCATAGATTAGAGAGTACCCAATGTGAACTGAGGCAGTAGGTAAAGCATCAAAGTTAGACACCTTATTCAAGAAACACCTACTAATGGTATCAAAGAAGAAATTCCATTCCTTCTTTAGCTTGGTTCTGAATAAATCTCCAAATTTCTTTGGTTGTCCATTGTAGCCCAACTTTAAAGCAAACTCCAAAAGAAAAGCATCAGTAAACTTTTCTGGAGTCTCACCATTTAGAGATGGTAGTTGAAGAGCTTTACAAACAACATCTAGAGTGACTTGATGTGTAACACCATTGTATTCAAAACTCATATTCGGCTTTCCTGATGGCATACACTCACCAAAAACAGCAGTACTCCACACCTGCATAACACTCTTAAAAGAAACTTTGGCAGGTTGAGTTAGAGCATAATTGATTGGACTTGAGGCCAAAAGATCCTGAATGATATGAAAATCATTATCTAGTTCCTGATGATCAAGAACTGCAGTAAAGTTGTTAGGAGCAAACGTAACACCATGAATTACAACTTTATTGTTTATGAATGCAGACGAAGACATTTTTAAATCGAATGTGTAGGAATTTGTGATTTTCGATTTAGGGTTTGTGTTCGCACAAAGTGATAGAGAAGATACAATACTGATACTTTGAGAATCAAAGAATCAATTTAGAAAACTAAATTTATTATAAACAAAACTAATGTTTTCTCAAAGACAGATGTCAACAATCTACTCGTGCGCACATAGGTAATGGACAAAATTACGTGTAAGAGTGGTAATAACCGCACGCGACACGATTTACAAACTGTATGTATATACTCAAGTGAGTACTATACACGCGCCCGTATTATTTGAGAAATAAGATTGTGATAAAAATAAAACAAGGTAATTTGTTTTAATTAAAGAAATTAAAACATCACAATTAAAAAAAAACTGGTACTTACACCAGAAATATGAATCGTTTCATATTCTCGTTCCACTCTTCTCTATTTAATCCTTGAGACTTGTCCACTTACTTTTTAACCCCTTCTCCTTCTTCTTCTCTTCTGCAAACCAAAAGCTTTTCTCACAAAATATCTTAGTACAGAGATGGCAAATCTTACCATCAAAGAAAAGAATCTTCATCTCGTTGAGAAAAGAAATATCTTCAGTTATACTCGTGAAGAGTTTGACGCTTTCGACTGGGAAAGACAACTTGAGACTCTCTGGTTGCAGATAGATGCAGGTCTCGAGGAAATCGAGAAAGAAAAACCTGCGAAAGTGATTGACATCGATGCTACCCTTCAAGCAACATTAGCATGGCTTTCATCTAAAGCATCCTCATCCAACTCCATCAACCATTGTTAATGAATATGTCACCAAAAATAACCTTATCCCTATCAACCTCCACCCAAACAAAGTGGCAAAGATGGGATCTGGGATGGCTACTAACAATGGAGTGGTTTGGACTTTATTTCCTGTTGAATAGATTAGTAGATAGAGAACAAAAAGATGTAATCTATGAGTGTAATCTCTTTCTTACTATCAATGAAAAACTTGTTTCTCTAATCTTATTCATTGTTATCTGCATTGAACTTGTTCTTCAAATAATAAAATCAAAGAAATAAACATGATAACTAGTTATAGTAATCACCTTATTAACAAGTTCAAAAATCACAAGTATATCAGGAATACAGAACAGAAAAAAGAATACTGAGATACATTACTGATAAGTGAAACGTCGCATCAGTGTTCGATGTTTGACTAAAGTCAGGATTGACTTTTCATCAGGATTCGAAATGCATCAGGATTCGACGAGCATCAGTATTTGATCTTTCTCTGTTCTCAGAAACTATCATAGTTTACCATTCCCAGTTCATTCACCAACTTTGTAAACGTAGCTTCAGGAAGTGGCTTGGTGAATATATCAGCTAGCTGTTGATCAGTAGGAACAAAGTGTAACTCAATTGTCCCTTCCATTACTTGCTCTCTTATAAAATGATATCTGATACTGATATGCTTAGTAAGAGAGTGCTGCACTGGATTTCCTATCATAGCAATAGCACTTTGGTTATCACAATAAATAGGTATTTTTGAATATGACAAACCATAGTCCATTAGCTGATTTCTCATCCACATGATCTGAGCACAACAGCTTCCTGCAGCAATGTACTCAGCTTCTGCAGTTGATGTAGAGATAGACTTTTGCTTTTTACTGAACCAAGAAACAAGTCTTCCTCCAAGAAACTGACAACTGCATGAAGTACTCTTTCTGTCTATTTTACAGCCTGCAAAATCAACATCAGAATAACCACATAAATTAAAATCAGATTCCCTAGCATACCAAAGGCCAAGTGATGGTGTGCCTTTCAAGTATCTGAAAATCCTTTTGACAGCTATAAGATGTGGTTCTCTGGGTTGTGCCTGAAATCTTGCACATAGACAGGTTGCATACATGATATCTGGTCTACTAGTAGTTAGATACAACAATGAGCCAATCATACCTCTGTAATTTGTTACATCTACCTCAGTACCTTGATTAGGATCAAGCTTGGTAGCTATAGCTATGGGAGTTGATGCAGTAGAACTGTCTTGCATGTTAAACTTTTTCAATAGGTTCTTTGTGTATTTTGACTGATTGATAAAAATCCCATCATCAGTCTGTTTAACTTGTAGACCTAAGAAATAGCTCATCTCTCCCATCATGCTCATTTGATATCTAGACTGCATTAGCTTTGAAAACTCTTTTGAATCCACTTTCTAGTAGGAATTGAGCCAGTGTCTCATACCAGGCTCTTGGAGCTTGCTTTAGTCCATAAAGTGCTTTATCCAGTCTGTAGACATAATCTGGATGTTTTGAATCAACGAAGCCAGGAGGTTGTTCAACATAAACTTCCTCTTCTAATTCTTCATTGAGAAAAGCACTTTTCACATCCATCTGGAAAACTTTAAATTTCTTGTGAGCTGCATATGCAAGAAAAATTCTGATAGCCTCCAGTCTTGCAACATGAGCGAATGTCTCATCATAGTCTATTCCTTCCTGTTGAGAATATCCTTTTGCAACTAGTCTTGCTTTATTTATAATGATAGTGCCATCTGAATCTATCTTGTTTCTGAACACCCACTTTGTACCTACAATGGACCTTCCTTTAGGCCTTGGTACAAGTTTCCAGACATCATTTCTTTCAAACTCATTTAGTTCTTCTTGCATAGCCATAACCCAATCAGCATCCTTTAGTGCATCTTCAACTTTCTTAGGTTCCTTATTTGACAGAAAGTTATGATAAAGACATTCATTTTGAGTTGCACTTCTGGTTCTAACACCTACTTCAGGATTCCCAATAATTAAATCAGGAGTATGACTTTTAGTCCATTTCCTTGCTGGTGGTAGATAATTCCTTGAATTTGATGCTTCCCCATGATTGGTGTTATCTTCAAAAGAACCAATGTCTTTCGAAGCTCCCCCTGAGATATTGCTATATGTTTCTGATCTGCTGTTAGAATTGTCACTTGAATCTTTTTCTGATGAATCTCCTCCTGATGTTTGATTTGATTCATTGTTGATGGTCTCTATATGTTGCTCCCCCTCAATATTTGCATTTCCATCAGTAATCAGTATTTCATCAGTAATAACAGGTTCATCAGAATTTGATGAATTTTCGACAAGATTTCACCAGAATTCTTGGAGGCTTCATTTGCAAAAATTAAATCATCATGTAAGTCTTCAGAAATTCCTGTAATCTTTTTATCATCGAAAGATACATTTATTGACTCCATGACTGTCTTTGTTCTTAGATTGTAGACTTTAAAGGCTCTTGATTATGGATAGCCAATAAAGATGCCCTCATCAACTTTATTTTCAAATTTTCCAAGCTGTTCAGGATGAGATCTTAGAACAAATCACTTACAGCCAAATACATGCAAATGCTTCAGACTTGGCTTCTTTTCCTTGATCATCTGATAAAGAGTTACACCATGTCTGTTGATCAATGTAATATTCTGAGTGTAGCATGCTGTGTTGACTGCTTCTGCCCAGAAATATGTAGGAAGTTTAGCTTCCTCCAACATAGTTCTACCTGCTTCAATAAGAGTTCTGTTTTTTCTTTCAACTACTCCATTTTGCTGGGGTGTGCCTGGAGCAGAGAATTGTTGAACTATTCCTTTGTATTTGCAGAACTCTTCCATTGCTGAATTCTTGAATTCAGTTCCATTATCACTTCTTAAAATCTTGACTTTATACTTTGTGCCAGTCTCAATGAGTCTCACATGGTCCAAAAGTATCTCAGCTGTTTCGTCCTTTCTGTGTAGAAAATACACTCATGTATATCTAGTATATTCATCAACAATTACTAGAGTATATCTTTTCTTACTGATGGACATTATGTTTACTGGTCCAAACAAGTCAAGATGAAGCATGTGATAAGGTTCATCAATTGAGGATTCTGTTTTGCTCTTAAAAGATGTCCTTCTTTGTTTAGCCTTCTGACAAGCATCACAAAGTCCATCTGGAGTATACAATACCTTAGGTAATCCTCTCACTAAGTCTTTCCTTACCAATTCATTTATATTGTTGAAGTTGAGATGAGAAAGCTTCTTGTGCCAACTCCAACTTTCATCTACAGTTGCTTTACTGATGAGGCATGTAGAGTGTCCATCAGTATTGGTATAGATGTTAGCTTCATAAATATTACCACGTCTTTGTCCAGTTAAAGCAACCTTCCTTGAAGATTTGCTGATTACTTCAAAATGAGTATCATAGAAGTTGACATGATAACCTCTGTCAGTGATTTGACTAACACTAAGCAGATTGTGTTTGAGTCCTTTCACCAGAGCTACTTTTTCAATAATGACATTTCCAATGATAATACTGCCATATCCCAAAGTTTGTCCAATGTTGCCATCTCCATAAGACACAGTTGGGCTAGCCTTCTCCTCAAATTCTGATAGCAAGGTTTTGTCTCCAGTCATGTGCACAGAACATCCACTATCCATGACTAACACATTTTTCTTTTTGCCCTGCAATCAGAATCACAAAGAATTCAGTTAGAATTTTTAAGAACCCACACTTGTTGGGTTCTTTTAGCATGCAATTTAACATTTTTAGCAGTAGAAGATTTCTTAACAAAAAATTTTCTTTTAGGATTACCTCCTTTAGAATTCATTTTGTTATAATCAGAATTAATAGATGCATGCATAGAATTCACATTCTTTGTTTTGCCAGAATTTGTACTTTTATTGAACTTAGGCAATGGCTCATAAACATTGTAGTACAAATTATGATATTCTTCACACATATAAATAGAATGCCATTTACTACCACAATGAAAACAAGGATTTTGTGGTTTATAAAATACTGTCCTATTCCTAATGTCAGACTTAGGAATGACAGTAGTCTTCTTCTTACTCCTCCTGCAGTCAATAGCAAGATGATTTGAGTTACCACAATTAAAACATGTCTTTCTTGGTGCATTTGGAATATACTTATAATTATTCTCCTTGTTTATTCCAACTTTACCATTCCTGTTTCTTTTGGCAGTAGAAACTCTCTTCTTATCTATCACATCACAGATTTTATCTCTCAGTTGTTTCTTTGACAAAAGACCTACATTCTTGTTCTGGACAGACTTTGATTTAGAATTCTGTGTAGAAGTGGATCACTCTTCAGTAATTGATTTGGAATTTTCTGGATACCCATAATTCACAGGCTTTAATTTAGTCTTCGTACTGTCTGTAACATATCTATAGGTTTTTGGATTTGTCGAGTCATTTATAACAACTCTTCCTGGATTTGATGAAACAACCTTTTCCTTGTTCTTTTTCTCATTCTTTGGCTTATAACCTAGACACTCTTTCCAGTTTTTATCTGTAATTATCTCGTGAGTTTTTGTTCCAAAGTGTGTCCAAGTTCTGAGTCTTTCATTAGCATCTTTAAGTTGCATTTCAAGTTCTTTACATTTAAACTCTATTTCAAGTTTCATGTGTTTAGCATTATCACATTCTGTTTGAACTTCCTGCAAGAAAATTAACTCAGCTTCTAAATGATCATTTCTTTTAGTTACCTCTGCCATCTGAGATTTTATTCTAGTATTTTCAAGAGATTAACTCCTAAAGCTGATATGCAGAGACTTAAGAAAAGACCTTAACTCAGAGACATTATTTGTATCAAAATCAAACAAGGTTTCAGATACCTTAGTTTCAGCAGCAACAACAGTCTCATCAGTATTGGCCATTAGAGCATAATTCACCTCTTCTTTTTCAGATTCTGAGGAAGAGTCCATCCAATCCTTGCTTGATGAGATAAGAGCTTTGGTCTTTGCCTTTTTGCATTCAGTTGCAAAATGACCCATTCCATCACAGTTGTAGCATCTGACTTTTGATTTGTCAAATTTGCTGCTTTTATCTTCTTTCTTCTTGTACCTATCTTTGTCAGCATTGAAGGTTTTCTTCTGGAACTTTCCTTGCTTCCTAGCCTTTCTGAACTTCATCTTCTTGAAGCCCTTGACTATCATAGCAACCATCTCCATCATATCAGAATCAGTAGAGTCATCATCAGTATCAGAATCAGACTTAGCATTAGTATCTGATGATGAGTCATCGGGAATTGACTCCACGACTCTACTTTTTCTTGAAGAACCTTCTTCAGCTTTTCCTTTTGATTTTGATTCAACATTCAAAGCAACAGATTTTGCTTTGACATTCTTCTTGTTCTTTCTCTGTTGAACCTCAAGATCGTAGGTTCTTAGCATCCCATAGACTTCATCAAGAGACAGCATCTTCAGATCATATTGATGCCTTATAATTTAAGCTTGAGTATCCCACTCCTTAGTTAGAGCTCTTAGAAACTTGGTATTTGAATCCTCTAGATCATACTCTTTGCCAACTAGAGATAGATTATTCAGCAGTGTTAAAAATCTATCATAGATATCAGTAAGGCTCTCATCAGATCTAGCATCGAACTATTCATACTCCTGAATCAACAGAGCCCTTCTGTTTCTTTTGATAGACTCAGTGCCTTGACATTGAGTTTCCAAAGTATCCCAAATTTCCTTTGCAGTCTTGCATGCTATTACCCTGTTTGACATGACATTATCAAGACTATTGTGCAATATATTTTTTACCTTTGCATCTTTAAGCACTTGAGCCTTTTCTTCTGGAGTCCACTCACTCTTTGCCTTGATGACATAGTGTTCAGCAACAGTTTCAGTTCTTGCAACTAATCTTGTTGGAAGAAATGGTCCATCATTGATCCTATCAAGATAGTCAGGATCAGTAGCTTCCAGATACATTAACATCTTCACCTTCCATGTTGGATACTCAGTTTTCTTGAGAATGGGAATCTTAATGCTTTCATACTTGCTTGTCGACATCTTAAAATTGTTTCTGATTACTATTAATCAGTTGGGCTCTGATACCAATTGTTGCCCAGTAATTAACAATTGTAGAAGGGGGGTTGAATACAATTGTATAAGACTTTCGATTTAAACAGAAATAACACAAGTATGAATCAATAACAGCTTTATTAATTCTGATATAAAACTGTTACAAAACTCTCTTAAGAAATTCTTATGTTCTTAAGAGCTGCTAGGTTACAAGATAACTCGTGTAAACGATTACAATAATGTAAACCTAAACTGTGTTTATATAGAGTACACAGTTACACTATCAATTACAAGATATTCTAAATCAATTACATATAACTCTGAATGCATATCTTGTATGATAGCTGCCTTCCTATAAATTAGGAACCGACATATCAATCTTCCTTGATCTCTGGTCTAATGAGAATCTTCACGTAATCCTGACCAGCTTCTAATACTGATGATACCTTCATACTGACATTGTATTACTGATGACGTCAGTATCAGTAACTACACCAAATATGGGCTGTTGCAACACCAAAAAAGTGTATCATTAGGCTCCAAAAGTGTTACAATAGATGTTTATGCAACACTTTTGCTAAAAGTCAGTGTTGCATTTGCCGGCGTGGCAACAGCCTTCTATAGCAACGCTTTTTGTGTTTATTGCAATGCTTTTCAAAGTATTACAAAAAGAGTTTGGTGTAGTTTGTTGTAACACTTTTGCATGTTTTAGCAACATTTTGAATATGTTACAACAGACAAATGCAACACTTTTTTGCAACATTAATTGACTTAAAAATGTTACAAAGTGAGTTTATTGCAACATATTTTTGCAACATTATTATGCATTTTGCAATACTTTTGGTTTTTTTTGCAACATTTATATGCAACATTTTGGAACCTTTTGCAATACTTTTTGATATTTTAGCAACATTTATCTGCAACATTTTAATTACTATTGTAATACTTTTAAATTTTATTGGCAACACTTTTTATTAGTCCAAATTGCAATGTTCAAATATTAGTCCAAATTGCAATGTCCTGTTTGAAATTTTAATATGCCTTGCACAGAAGAATACCAAACCCATAAATGACATATCAAATCCAAAATGACAAATCCAAGAAGACAATGTCAATACAACTCAGACATAGTACATATGTCGACTAATTACATTGCAATTCTACTTTAAACTAAGTCTTTCAATTTTCAAAATACCAACTACTACAAAAAAAATGTCATTTTTTCAGACACGTTTCTTTAAATGAACTCCATTTGTTATAGAACATAAATGAGAACTTGTCATGAGATACCAATCTTCAAGTGAAATAAGCGATCTACTTAAATACGGAGGCTTTAAATCATATGACATGTGGACACATTCTTCACCTACGTTCTGGACTCCACAGTGCAACAAGCGAGAAACCTAAAAAACCTGCGGTTAAAAGCTACAAGTCATTCAATCACACCTTTTCTGGTGATTTAAATCATATCTATTCCCTTTTCTCAATTCTACATCCAAATGGCTAAATGTAATAAATAAATTATCAGTAATGTTTATCTTTATCCTGCTACAAGTTTTAGTCAGCAATATTTACCAAAAATAATTTAAAATTTATCCAGCATCAAGATAGTACCTCTGTAACTTGATATAGGTTTTTTCTTCTTTTTCATACCCTCATTAGCATACTCGGTATGTTCCACTCTTGGAAGAAGATTTGAGAAGAATTAGATGTCAACCTTTTCTAGGGAAGTTAAAGACTTTTCGAAGAAAGTTGTAATGATTGTCAGTAAAATTACTAACCTGGAATGTATCATGCAGAATTTAACAAAAAACAGAGGAGTCTGGACATCTGGAACAACATTCCGTGGTTAGAGGCACTGCCAATTTCTAAATTAGTACCAACCCATTTAACATGAACATGGAAGTTAAGAGTGGGTAGCAGTATATTCTCACTTTAATTTTTCTGATTTTCATCTAAAAGTAAAATATAACATATTTTCCCCTGATTAACAAAGAAAAGTACCACTTACTTGGACAAATGCAGTATAATGACCCCTACACAGGCCACCATAGTGGTCAATAATCGCATATAATTTATATCCCTGTGAGACCCCATTAGTTCTATTAACAACATAGTCCGCGAGATCGAAGTCTTCAACTGGAAAGTCCACAAAAGCTTCCAGCTTATTCGTTGTATGAAAACCGCTTTAGATGAATGACCAAAATCTCTGGCAGCCTCCAAAGATCTAATTTTTTCCTGGCCTAGGGATGCTCCTTGCAGCTTGGGTATAACAATGTGTGACTTGAGTTTATTCCCTTACTCTGAAGTATGAAGAGGTACGTATAACCGTGTATATGAGAGAAATTACAGACATGGCATTTGCAAGGAAAATGATTACCTTATCATGATCAAAGTCGTTCATAATTTCTTCCAGATGTACATTTCCTAAACCAAATTGCTCGCAGACCTGCTGAAGCTCATCCGGAGTGATATATCCACTTCATCTTTGTCAAAATATGAGAACACCGCAAACAAGTGATCCTCCTTCTGCATTTTGTTTTGTTGTAGCATTGCAGCAACAAATTCAGTCGATTGTACCATTATTATCCAAATCTGCCTGCAGTGCCCATTTACACAATGTCAACAAAACAAATATGAGGATGTGTACACATGTCACATATATAATCAACACATGGAGGATGTGTGTCCTGAATTTTAGGAGGCAAAAGAAAAAAATTAGAAAGGAGAAATAGAGTTGGGATATGGAAGAAGACAAGCATATCACAAAAAACAACATACATGAATTTAAAAGAATATAACAGCCTTGTTATGTTTAATACTCTCCAAATCTTCCAACTTTTGATCAGATTGGTTTAATAACTGAAAGTTAAGTAAGAATTTGCTACCCACACAAAAAAATACTGTAAGCATTAAAATATCAGTAAAACAAACTTACAATGCGCACATCAGCAGCGGTGTACTTTAAGGAATCTACAACAGGTTCTTGTCGAGGACCAGTCAACTGATTCAGAGATAACTAAATTCGTAAGAACATAAGATTTTAAAAATATTATATTGTTAAAGAAAAGTTGGTAATTTTTTTCAATATCAGAGTATTATTTTATAAAATAGAACAGTTCGCAACAATTTGCATCCCAAATTTGACTAGAACATACCACAACTCCAAGCACTTTCAAAATAAATGACCCAGAACAGCCCTTCAACTTTCCGGAGTTTCCACCCTGGAGGCCAAAGTTTTATCCACCTACATTAACAAAATTATACATTATATAGTTTACTAGAAATTACCAAAAAATAATTTAACAGCTTTAATAAACTGCAAAACTGTCATTTTTTTACAAGGCAGGAATTGTGAAAACTCAAGTCAGATAACTGAGGAACTTGGGATATGGCCTTGGTAAATTACAATTAATATAATTAGTCAAAAAAATGTGCAGTTAATTTTCGTTTTTGTATTAATGCTCAAATGTAGTCCAAGTATCCATATAAAAACATATTTCTATGGAATCACACTTACCCTAATCAACTATAAAACCAGTGGCACCTATATGATGACCCTCATCTGCTGTACTTTAGCTTTCTCTGTATCAATGATCGACTCCACAAGCTTAACCGAATTCTCCAACTCCCCTTCCGCATTCACCACAACATAATCAAATCTCTTAACATGCTTCACCTCCTCACGAGTTGTAGCAATCCTCACAAGCAACAACTCCTTCTTCTTAGTCTTCCTATCAATGAACCTCTGCACCAAAGCAGATTCACTCTTAGCCACCAGAAACACAAACACAAGCAGATTCACCAGATTCACTTTTAGTTCAGTTAGATAGAATGTCAACCATCGCCAAATATCAAATCAACCCTGCTGTACTTATCAGGCATAGTATGGTAATAAGTTTAAACTTGTTAGTATAAGGTATATGAAATCAACCCCGATGTACCTAAATCATACTTTAGGGCCATGTTTGTTTCAAGGGATTATAATCCCCAAATTATTACCTTATAAATCCCAAACATAAGGGATTATAATCCCATGAATTCACATTTTGATCATTGTTTTAGTTCACTCCCATGGGATTATAATACCTTGTGAAAGAAGGTATTATAATCCCATATAATGCTTACCTTCACTAAGGACTAGTACCAAATCGCTGTCAATAACCGTGTGTATTCTGTGAGCTATTGTTACAGAATAACTGTCTTTGCCCAACACTCCAGTTCTCCCCATTTTCAACAACTACAAAAGCATACGATAAAAAGTTCATTAGTAAATTGTGCATTTATACCATAAATGATATAGAAATGATGTATCTGACCTGTAGATTCCAGCTTCTCTTTGCTTTCTCTTATCTCATCAAGGAATGAACTTGGAATACCACGACCTACTGCCTGAACATAATTCAAGAACCACATGTTTTAACATTAAAATTTGATACAGTTTTAACTTTAGGATAGAGAATACAAATTTTTCATTCCTAGACCAGAAAAATTGTTATCCTAATCAGGATCACAAGCATAACAAATTTTTGGGTGTAGGAATGAGAAACCTGTATTTCTATACCTTAAAATGTGCACACACTACTTAATTAACTAAACTTATATTTTTGCAAAAAGTCATAACTGTATCAAATGTTGTTATGCTAATTAGGAACACCCTGATTTGAAAACCATGCAGCAACTTAGTATTAAGGGATTAAGGTTTTGCTAATGCATTTAGACCACACGAATTACATTAATAGTTAATTGTATCTTTGTTACTTGGCAGGTTTTAAAAATTCAATACTCTTGCTATCAAATACTATATACTTGCTATCAAATACCATATTATCTCCATAGGTTTACACTTGCTATCAAATATCATTGAACATAAAAATTTACATCTCATTTCAGAGACTCGACGGTCGATTATTAGGTCAAACATTTTTCCAGAATAGATTAAATGCAATATAAAATACATTCAGAACCCATATATAACCAAAATTATGTTCACCAAAAGGCTCTAATCATATCTTGAATACCATGATGAGAGATGCTAAACTCCAGTGTTTGGATGTGAACAACACGAATTCAAAGTTTGAAGCACCTACAAAATTGAAACCCCAAATTAAACCCAAATCAAATACAAGGCCAAAGAGATTCAAAATAGCCAAAGACAAGACACAAGAGAGATCGATTGATATGGAAAAGAACAATAAGAGATACTACGATTATTTTTGCAGGGGACATACGTATCAAATTTACCCTGGTCTTTTGCCTTCCAGCATCACTCCAGTTGAGGTCCCAAAACCTACATATACAATTAAGTCCTCATTATTTAGCATTCGCAGAGTACTTAAGATCCTTGATGGTAATGCTTTTAACCAGACCGACAGAAAGAATTATAATCTAACATAATCGAAAAAATTTGGGTAATTTACCTTTAATTAAAGCTCTAATTGAATCTTCACTCCAACTTTTATCGATCTAATCGATTTGGGGTTTTGCGGTTTGAATTAGGGATTTGAGAGAAGTGTGAGAGATTAGTGAGAGAGATGAGTGAGAGAGATGAGAGAGGGAGAGATGGTCGATGAGAGAGGGAGGTCGAGAGAGATGAGAGAGGGAGGTCGAGAGAGATGAGAGAGATGAGAGATGGAGGTCGAGAGAGATGAGAGAGATGGTCGATGAGAGAGTGTGAGAGAGTGTGAGATCTGATATGAGTTGTTTTTGTGTAATAAAACTTTATTTTTGTGTAATGAATTTTTTGGCACAAATTTTTTTGGCAAAGCCCGCCTACTGAAAATTGGATCTCCCGCTTATAATTTCGGTCAAGTTAACCAAAGTGTTGCAAAATTGGATCGTGTATTGTAACGCTTTTGCTAAAGTATTGCAATTGTTATAAATTTCAAAATTTTCATTTTGCTTGCAACACTTTTCGTATTTATTGTAACAGTTATAAAAAATATTGCAATTGATTACCAAGTTTTGTGTTTATTGTAACACTTTGTGCAACACAAATGCACTTTGGTGTTGCAACAGGCCATATTTGGTGTAGTATGATCAGTAACAATCCAGATCCTGATATCACTTGAATCAATATCTAACAGTCCTTGTCTTGGATTTTGCAGAAAATGGTATAGGTGAGAGTGGCATCCTGAAGTGCATTAGTCTCACAGACAGCAGAGCTCCAGAATTGCTCTAGAAGGTCTAGATACACGGTAGGATTAGTTTAGAGAGCATTCTTGATGTAAGATTCAGACATCCACTTCACAAAGCATTTGAAATTGGCATTACGTGCCTCAACATCACTGGTTAAGGCGATAAAGTTGGTGTTGAATAAGAGAGAGATAAAATAATAAAGTTTGAAGAAGAAATTTAGCTTTTGAGATTAGGGTTTTCAGAGGTTTTGGAGATTTAGATGCTTGAGAAATCGAATGAAATGAATCGAATAGATGTAGGATTGTATAAGTGTGAAGTACTTGAATTGTCGATTAGATATATGTTTTGTATCGACAAGTCAAGCATTCGAGAAGTAGAAAACAACTATTCGAGAAGTCAAGAAAGGCTTAATCGATATCTCAAGCAGGTTGAAAACTCACAGCTGGCAGTTATCTAACTTAGAATAAATTCTAAATTAGGTAAAATATGTTTTTTTATGAGTGATTTAAAAATTCTGAATAAAACATTAGAGAACTAAAATACTCTATTCGAGAACTCAAGCATTTCTCTATTCGATTTCTCTGAAGACTCTATTCGAGAACTCAAGAGTGTCTTAAATAGACTAGTTAGAGAAGTCGAGCATAAGCAAGAAATGAATCATTCGAGAAGTCTGACTTATCGAAACGTTCTTTTCACTCATAAAAATTCAATTTTCACTATCTTTAAAAATTCACCAGACATATTCTATAAAGAATATTCTAACAAATTGAATAGTGATTTTCTCAAAATTTCATAGAAATTTTAAGTTGACAAAATATGATTTTCCCACATATGCAACAGATTTGAAATATTTATAAATCATATTTCAGCCAACACTTACTCCAATAATATTGAGAATTTAGATAAATTAAGTGTTTACTGCTGCAACAATCTAGGTGATATATTCACTTAGCCAGAATCTGAAGAATTCAGCATTCCAATCTCACTAACCAACCTTGTGAAGGTGGCTTCATCTAATGGCTTAGTGAATATGTCAGCCAGTTGTTTATCTGTGGAGACATAATGCAACTCAATGGTTCCATTAGTTGCATATTCTCTAATAAAATGATATCTGATGTCAATGTGCTTTGTCCTAGAATGGTTGACAGGATTGGCAACTATAGAGACTGCACTTGTGTTGTCACACATGATTGGAATTCTTTCCAACACAAGTCCATAATCTCTAAGTTGATTTCTAATCCAAAGCACTTGAGCATAGCAACTTCCAGCAGCTATGTATTCAGCCTCAGCTGTAGAAGTTGACACATATTGTTGTTTCTTGCTATACCAAGAGACTAACCTTTGTCCAAGAAACTGGCAGCTACCTGAGGTGCTTTTCCTGTATACTCTCTTGCCTTTAGCATCTTCATCCAGTTTAGTGGCAGTGGCCATGGGTGTCTTGGCAGGTGAACAATCTTCCAAGTCAAACTTCTTCAATAAATCCTTGAAGTACTTGGTTTGACTGATAAAAAATGCCATCCTTCCTTTGACTAACTTGCAATCCAAGAAAGAATGTTAACTCTCCCATCATACTCATCTCATATCTGCTCTGCATGAGCTTAGAGAATTTCTCACACAGCTTCTCATTTGTAGAGCTAAATATAATATCATCCACATAGATCTGAACTAGGATAATATCATCACCATGTTTCTTGTAAAATAGTGTCTTGTCCAATGTGCCTCTAGTGAATTGATTTTCAAGGAGAAATTGTGATAAAGTATCATACCATGCCCTTGGAGCCTGCTTAAGTCCATACAATGCCTTAAGCAATCTGTAGACAAATTCTGGAAAATGTGGATCCTCAAAGCCAGGTGGTTGTTGCACATAAACTTCTTCCTCCAACTCTCCATTCAGAAATGCACTCTTGACATCCATTTGATAAACTTTAAAGTTTGAATGAGTAGCAAATGCCAAGAATATTCTGATGGCTTCCTGATAAGTGGATTTTATATCCACTTGGAGCATTCTAAAATGGCTTAAATTGATTGTCTTGGACTCAAGTTTCTTGTAGTTTTGATGTGTTTTGCTTAGTTGTGCAGGTTTACGAGAATGTTGATTAAGGTGGATGCTTCTATAATTTTTTGGGAATTAATTGATTAAAATTCGGATTTTCTGGGAAGGCTGCGCATCTTACACTGTTTTGGCCATATCTGGAGTTCTGTAAGTCCGTTTTCAGTGATCTTACTGCCCACGCGAAGCCTGGGAGATTTTCTACAACTTGGGATAGGATTCCCAGGAGCAAATTGCGCTGGGTAGGAGCAAATTGCGCTGGGTAGGAGCAATTTGCGCGAAGAACAGACTGCTGGGCGCAAGTTGCCCCTGAAAAATTACAGTTTTTACTATTTTGGCCATATCTTGAATTCTACAACTCCGTTTGGGGCCCGTAAGCAGTCCACGCGAAAATAACGAGATTCTCTATCATTCTAAGGTGGTCCAGAGGTCCAATTACGTTTGGAATGTTCCAGAAAAACTGAAGAAAAGTCAGCCACGAATTTTCCTTAAAAACAGAATCAGTTTAGGAAACGTATCTTGCAGAAATTCTATTATAATTCTGTTTTGGTATTTTCTTGCTGGGCAAGACTTTTGGAGCCTATATAAACACATCCTACCATTGTAATAGAGATATACACATTATCATAGTTTTATTATTGTAACCAGCTCAGATTTGCAAGGGAGAAAGGAGAGAAGGATTCAACGCTCGTGACAAGCAACGGATCTAGATCTACTTCATCTTTTGTTCTAGATTTGTTTTCTCAAACTCTTGTTTATTAATATAATTACGTCTTTTATTCATATCTTGTTATTTACCATGTTTTCATCAAATCCCATGGTGACGAAAGGTTTAGTTATGAACTAATCGTTGTCATGGGATCCTAGTGGATTTATCTATGTAGCTTAGTAGTTTGCATGCCTTAAAGATTTATGTGTGGTGAATTCTTGATATCCTCGTATGGTTAATCTTAATGCTTTTGGATGCGTAGCTAACATCTAAATTGAATTGTTAATCTCTTGTGAAGCGAGAGTGGATCTTGAGATTTAGAACTTGCCATGCTAGCATAGGTTCATAATTGTTTATCAATATGATTCGTGGTGTGAGATGAAAATACTTATATTGTCCTGTGTGATCTTTATGGATAACTTGTGCTTCAACCTTTATGTTTTCAAATTCTATAGAGATATAGGGTCTAAACATAATAGGTGCCTATTCATCTTCTATCTCTTTTGTGGATGTATGTGTAGATTGGTACTAGTATACCGAGAGGTAACTTTTACTCTTTTCGTGTTATCCGATCAGATAACAAAACCATCGCATGTTTTAATTAAAGGCTGCAACTCTAAGTGAAGTAGATGATGAAACTAGGATTCCATGTTTTATTCTCATATAAGTAATTCGATTTTTATTCTCGTTAATTGTTTAATTCTTAGTTTTATAATTTGCACTTAGTTAATTTAGATAATCAATCTCAATTTTGTTATTTTTCTTAGCAGTGGATAAAAACCATACATCGGTGCATAGGTACATTAATTGAATTGAACACCATTCTAGATCTCTGTGGGAACGAACTTGATTTAATCATATATTACTTGTGACAACGTGCGCTTGCGTGAATTTTGCATAACACTTCCAATCTAGCAACAGGGGCAAATGTCTCATCATAATCAATGCCTTCCTGTTGAGAGTATCCTTTTGCGACCAACCTTGCTTTGTTTCTTAATATTACACCATCTTCATCCATCTTATTCTTAAGAACCCATTTTGTTCCAACAATGGTTCTATTCTTTGGTGCAGGCACAAGTTCCCATACTTTGTTTCTTTCAAATTGATTCAGCTCCTCTTGCATGGCAATAATCCAATCTGGATCCAACAGTGCATCATCAAGTTTCTTAGGCTCAATCTGAGATAGAAAACAGCCATAGAGGCACTCATTATGAGTTGCTCTCCGAGTCCTTACTCCTGCATTTGGATCTCCAATAATTTGCTCTGTAGTGTGTGATCTATCCCATTTCCTTGAATGCTCAGTCTGATTTCTCATTCTTGATGTTGCTTCATCATCCAAGTCATGATCATTCTCATTTCCTCCCCCTGTGAGGTTGCCACTATTTACAGGTGTGTCTTGGATGCTTGTTTCTCCACTATTGATTGGCACAAATTCTTCTCTTGTATCATCATTCACTTGAGTTTGTTGAACTTGAGTTTCAACTCCAGTTTCAATCTCTTCATCAGAATCATCTAGATTATCAAACTTTAATGGATCTTTATCTTCATCATTGGCTTCTTCTAATCCAGGTAGTTTGCTGTCATCAAATGTCACATCTGTGTTTTCCATAATTTTCTTTTGACTGATGACATAAACTTTGTATGCAATTCTTTCCATAGAGTAGCCAAGAAAAATTCCTTCAAATGCCTTTGCATCAAACTTTCCAACAGATTCTGAATTATCCTTCAATAAAAAGCATTTGCTCCCAAAAGTATGAACATACTTTAGAGTAGGCTTCTTTCCTGTCATCAAATTGTAAGGTATCTTTCCAGTGTTTTTGTTGATGAGGGTTCTGTTCTGGATATAGCATGCAGTGCTCACAGCCTCAGCCCAAAAACATGTAGGCATCTTTGCATCAAGCAACATTGTTCTAGCAGCCTCAATTAGAGTTCTATTCTTTCTCTCAACAACTCCATTTTGTTATGGAATCCTTGGAGCTGAGAATTGCTGAGAAATTCCATTCTCTTTGCAGAATGCTTCAAGTATGGCATTTCTGAACTCTGTTCCATTATCACTTCTCAATGCAATCACACTTGCATTGTTGGCCTTTGCTTCCTTGTCAACTTTCTTTATGTGCTCAATGATTACTTGTGGAGCCTCATCTTTTGATGCCAGAAATTCCACCCATGTATACCTTGTAAAGTCATCAACCATCACCAAGGCATACTTCTTTCTTCCTAGTGACATAATATTGACATGCCCAAACAAATCCATATGAATGAGTTGCAGGGGCTTGGTTATTGATGTCACTGTCTTTGACTTGTGGCTTGATCTTTTCATTTTTCCCTTTTGACAGGCCTCACACACTCCTTCTTGACAGAATTCAAGTGTGGGCATGCCTCTCACTAATTCTCTTTTGACTAGAGAATTAATGGCTTTGAAGTTCAAGTGTGATAACCTCTTGTGCCACAGCCAACAATCTTCATTTGATGCTTTTGAATAGAAGCAACAAACTTTGTCCTTGTTTGCAGAGTCCATATTGGCTACAAGCAGGCTTCCTTTCCTTACTCCAGATAAAGCAAAATTACCAGTCTTCTTGTGGGTGATCAAACATTCATCTTTGTCAAAATCCACTTTGAATCCTCTATCAATAAACTGACCAACACTTAGCAGATTATGCTTGAGTCCCTTGACTAGTGCTACATCTTCAATGATGACATTACCAACTTTCAACTTGCCATATACCAATGTGTTGCCCATGCTGTCATCTCCAAAAGCAACCATTGGGCCAGCCTTCTCCTCATACTATGATAGCAGGGCCATATCACCAGTCATGTGATTTGAGCATCCACTATCCAAAATCCACATGACCTTCTTTTCACTTCTTTGCCCTGAGAGTCTGATGAAGATGTGTCATCCTTGGAATTGGCCATCAAGGCATAGTTACAAAATTCTTGCTCTTCTCCATCACTATCAGAATCATCCCAACACTTCCCTTCAGCTATGTAGGCCTTACCTTGTGTCTGCTTTTTCAGAAGGGCCTCATACTTAGCTTCAAGCTCTAGAAACTCTTTATCCTTCTTTTTAGGCTTTTTGCATTCACTGGCAAAATGCCCTAGGTCATTGCATCTATAACACCTTACAGATGACCTATCCACATGGCTGGTTTTAAATTTATTCTTGTTTGCTTTCACAGGTGCCTTGCTCTTGTTGAATGAATGGTTTTGGGTTTTAGGTTTGAAGGATTGGTTCCTCTTGAATCTGATGTTTGGAAATTTTCTGGCCATGAAAGCATATGAAGTGTTTTCCATTCCATCTAGTTCTTCAAGAGTATAGAACTCTTCTTCCTCCATCTCCTCAACAGGTTCCTCAGTTTCTTCATCATCTACTATCTCCTCTATCCTTAGCTGACTTGTAGATGCTTCTAGGTTTTGAATAGATTTGTTGACAATCAAGGCACATGATGTGTTTATCATTCTGCCTTGGTTGGCTTGGATAGCCCTTTTCTGAAGCAACTCAAGCTTATGAGTTTTTAAAACCCCATAGAGCACATCATATGTGATTTTGTTCAAATCTCTTTCCCTTAGAGAAATGACCCTCTGCTCTAGGTGGTTTGGAGAAGACAATAGAAACTTCATATTCAACTCCTTGGTGCTGTAAACCTTGCCATTCATCTACAACTCAGTAACTAGCTTGTGAAATCTCTCAAACATCTCAGTGATGCTTTCCTTGGGCTGTGCCATGAAAGCTTCATACTGTGTGACCAATATCTATTTCTTGTTTTCCTTGAACTCATTAGTCCCTTCACATAACACCTCAATGTGATCCCACATTTCTTTGGCAGATGTGCACGATGCAATGTTTGCAAACACTGACATATCCATGGAATCAATAATTAGCAACATGAGGTGACTGTCAAGAGCAACCATCTCCTTTTCTGATTCTGTCCATTTGGATGGTTCCTTGTCCACATAAGATCTTGGAATAGTTGTGGTTCCAACAATCTTTTCAGGTATTTCTTGTTGTGGAACAAAAGGACCATTCTTGAGAATCTCAGGATACAAAGGATGAGAGGCTTTGATGAACAACATCATTTTTATCTTCCGGAGGTTGTAATTTTCTTTGTCAAACTTAGGGACTTTCACCATTCCTGTGGTCTTTGGTGTATTCAAACTCATGATCGTTTTTCTGTTTTTGAATAAAAAGCCTGCTTTGATACCACTTGTTGAGTATTGAATACAGTAAAAGAATACAGAGGGGGGTGAATAGATTTTTGAACTTTTCCTCGTTCTTGACTCTATGTAGCAAGATATGTGTGTGCAAATATGTAGGTGCGGATAAAGAATAACACAAGACACAATATCACTTTAATCTAATATTTTATTAGATAAAGGTTGCTACAATCTGTGAATACAAATGGTAGTATTCTCAGCTTCATTTTTCTCAGAGAGATATATCTTACAGTGTGTAGGAAAAACTTAATCAACTAAAGAAGTGAGATTGTATTCTTATAGAACATGAATACAACTCACTTACTACAAATAAGGTTACAGGATAAATTACTTTCTTGTATGTCTATCCTTTTTGAGTAAACATCTAAATGGCTACAGATTTGACTTTGCAAAGTTCTGTTCAGATCCACTTCTTTAGCTCTTTGTCTCTTCTATATCTCTCCAAGCTTCCTTGTAGGCTTTCCAGAGCACGTTACAGATTGTGGTCCATAAAGTGCATTGGCTTATTGCAGGTTTCTGACTTGTACAATTTCTTCAGTATTTTGTCTCCAAGAATGTATTCGAGAAGTGGCGAAGTGATTGATTTGAGAACTAGGATTAGATAACTCTGAGTTCTCAAATACTATATGATTGACATATCGAATCACTTCTCGAATAACACTTTTCTCCAAGGTTCCTTGAGTTGTTGAATAGAACCCTTGACTTGTCGAATCCCTGAGATATCGAATAGATTTCTGCGTCCTTGAGATATCGAATGGAACTTTGACTTGTTGACTCTTTGAGAACTCGAATACCACTTTGACTTGTTGACTTCTTGAGTTCTCGAATAGAGTATTAGACATGTCGAATCTCTGAGATATCGAATGAGATATCGAATAGTTCATTCAGAGATATCGAACAGCGTCTTCCCAGATATCGAATCTCTAACTTCTCGAACGCTAGACTTCTCGAATAGACAAATGTACTTCTCGAATTGGTACTTAGGCAAATTCTTCATTTCTTCAAATCCCAACTGTGATTATTTGACAGTCTTTATCTTCTTACTTGAGGCATGAACCTTGGAACTTCTTTCAAGCATTATTGTTGACTTTTTAAGTATAGTTACACAACTAGGATTTGATGCCTATTACAAGTACAGAACAAATAGAAACTCTACAACTAGAGGTTCCCTCAGTTAAGAGGTCATGTAAGTAATGCAAAGCATTACAAACAATTAGGCTTGTTATTAGATGTAAACAGGCATGCCTCTGTGACTAACAACAGCCACTATTCTTGCTGGATTAGATACTTCCTCACTTCCCCTTGTAGCAGTTCTGAAGGATGATGGAATTATCATGAATTCGGGAAGTGGTGATCTCTATTTTTATGATAAAGAAAATATGAAATTCACCAGATTTGAAATAAATTATGTGGAACTACTGGCTGAATTCAATTATCATGCAGTTTACTCATTTTTTTGTGTCATTTATTCACTCACATTAGAATATTTGTTGAGCATCTATTCGCTCACTCCTATAAGTTTTATAACTTGGACAATCGCGAAGACATGAATGGGTTATTGGTTACGGGCGTGATGAGTAATTAATCAGAACTTAGGGAGCCAAATTTGTTTGATGCTAAAATTGTTTAACATCATATATTTATGGTTTTCTTTTTTTAAAAGGAAACACCTCCAGACTTCAAAACAACATTGTCAACCTCTTCAATTCTACGGCTCAACCACCTAAATCAATTTTCCTAGCAAAGATATCATACCAAAAACACTATTAAAATTACCTGTTCAATTAAGATACCACCTTGAGTCTCCTATTTACTTCTATATATTCGTTTTAACTCAATCTTATGTCATGATTATATGAATGATATTTGTATATATGTTTTTAATTCGATCTCCTAAGTTTATGAATGATCAAGTTCGAACCCAAAATTTAAGTACTAACTTTAGATTATAGAACTCCAGACAACTTAGTTATAGTCATGCTCATATGACTAGGATCTAAGTACTAACTCTAGATTATTAAAAATCTTGAAACGTTGATTGTCTATTTAAGGATTGTTGGTTGTAACATTTATTAAGCCTGTAATCGATTAATCTAAACTTCTAGGCATTGTATAATGTATCAAAAGATACTAATTTTCATAACACTATCTATGATGTGTAGGAATGGGTTCCTGCGTCTAGACCTGCAGTTCCTGATAACCTGAGCTTAAGACACACAGGCAGACTTACTGTCCGGCGTGTCCGCCAGTGCCCTCCTAAAGAACCTTCTAGTCATTTTTTTGAGGTTGGTGCAGCAGTTGAAGCATGGTGAAATAATTGATGGTGGGAAAGTTTTGTTCTTACTGGAGTCTCCCTCGATAGCAACAACGATAGTTACCATGTTTTCTTATCTCGTATGCGTAGTTGGAGTCTATATACATTTTTCGTGCTTCGTATCCCATCATTGTCTTTTCAGAACTATGCACAGCGTGAACCGGTTCCTTGGCTTATAGCGTAGTTGAAATTCTCTCGGGCATATGTTCAGCTCCTGAGCACAGGGAGGAATGAGTTCTATAACATTATATGCGTTTCAAAATTTAATGATGTAGTCAATCATGGAAGTCATGCATGGAGTGTAATGTTTTTTTTTTTAAATGAGTATATGACATACAAGAACATCTCTCATTTATGCTTTCTATACCCCCTTTCAGAGAAGGTTCTAAATAAATTAAAGCATTGTTGCCTATTTTTTTTCCCAATTTTTTTATAGCACAAATCGAAGTCAAAATGTTCAAATTGCCGAGTGAAAGAATTAGCCAGTTATCACTTATCAGGCTACTATAGTAGTACTTGCTGATAAGTGGATTTTATATCCACTTGGAGCATTCTAAATCGGCTTAAATTGATTGTTTTGGACTAAAATTTGTGTAGTTTTGATGTGTTTTGTGTAGTTGTGCAGGTTTGCAAGAATATCAATGCTTCTGTCATTTTTGGAGATTTAATTGATTAAAATTCGGATTTTCCGGGAAGGTTGCGCAGTCTACACTGTTTTGGCCATATCTGGAGTTCTAAAAGTCCGTTTTCAGCGATCTTACTGCCCACGCGAAGCTTGAGAGATTTTATACAACCTGGGATAGATAGCACGTGCAAGAAATATGCTGAATGAAATCGAGCGCGTGTTCTTGTAAAAGAAGGCTGAGAAATTACTGTTTTGCCCTTTTTCTAATTCTAATTGTATTCTGGGCAGTTTTTGGTACCTTCTTTAAATTCTAATTGTAATAGAAGGTACTTTCTTGCTGGGCAAGACTTGGAGTATCTATATAAACACATCTAGGTTATTAATTTAGATAAATAGGAAAAAACACTATTCTATAGATACAACTTTGTACGCAGCTTTTAGGGATTTTTCTGGAGAACTATTATTTTCTTTGAAGATTGAAGATTAAAGGTTTTTCTTATATTCTTATAATTATGAGTTCTTCTATTAATCCATGTGTTTTGTTTTCTTCTTTAATTATGTGTAACTAAATCTCTAATCTGAGGATTGGGTAGTATTCCTTGGTATTCATGTGTGTTTAATTATCTGTGATTTTCTTGCTTTGCTGATCTGTTATTGAGAGCTTAACACAATTAGGGGAGTCATGAACCTTTGATTGGATTTTAGGGATTGTAATAACTTGGAAGAGGAGTTGCAATTTTAGTAAATGATTTAACAGACATAATTCAAGTATTTGATTGGGAGATTAATATGCGAATTGTGAGACTTATAATTCTTGGTGCTTATTAGTTTATGGTTGTACTTTGATTGTATCACGGAAGTGACAATTAAGGTATAGTTGTAGACACTATATTGTATCTTGGAAGAGAACATTATAACCTTAGAAGAATTGTTTTCAGCAGAGTAAGAACGTAGACATCACATAGATATTGAATGTGCATTGAAACCAAGTGAAGAACCCCAGTTCTTGGATTGTTTTCCTCATATATTTTATTCTTGATTGATAATTAGTTTAATTTAGTTTATAAACAAACCAAACATTCTTTTACACCTCTAAATTGTGAGAGATAAGAGACTTGAGCTTGATATTACATTCAGTCCTTCCCTGCGAACGAACACATAAATATACTACTAACAAATTGGCGCCGCTGCCGGGGAAGGCAGTATATTTGAGTTTAGGTTAATTGCTTCTTATTTTTTAGATTTTAATTGGTTCCACAAGTTGTTTTGTTGGTGATTTTTAGGTGTATGCGACGTTCATCTTGCGTTAGAAAGTTGGAATTTGACCCTGAAATCGAGCGTACTTTGAGAAAGATCAGAAAAGAGAAAGTTAAGATGGGAGAGCCGGTAGCTCAAGCTGTTGTTAATGATAATGTTGATGAGACTTCTATTTGGGACCATGAGACACCAAATCCTGCTAATTGCATGTACAAAACTCCAGAGATTGGTGCAACCCAATTTAACATTAATCCAAGCTTAATTCAGATGATCAGCAATCAAGCTTTTGAAGGAGATATTGAACTAGAGGACCCACACAGACATCTAGAGCGTTTTGTGCAGATGTGTGGCTCATTCAGAATCAATGGTGTCACGAGTGACAAGATTTGTCTCCATATGTTTCCCTACTCTATTAAGGGAAGAGCTTTGGAATGGTTTCAACAACTTCCAAACACTACGGTTGCTACATGGGATTGTCTTTCTACTGCATTCTTGTCCAAATATTATCCTTCTGACAAGACGCAACAATTGAGGACTATGATTATGAGTTTCAAAGCACAACTGGGTGAAGGTCTATATCAGGCATGAGAGAGATTCAAGGCACTATTGAGGAAGTGTCCACATCACGGCTTAGAAGATTGGCAGATCATTAGTACTTTTTATGGGGCCATGAATGCAGATATTCGTTTGAGTTTGGATGTGGCTGCTGGTGGAAATTTCAAGAAGGCACCAACTACACAGGCTAAAGCACTCCTTGAGGAATTGGAATCTAATAATTATTCATGGGCACCTAGTGGGACGAGCTCAGCAAAAGCAGCACAAGAATCTGAGATGATCAACATGTTGGCTCAAAAATTGGATACTCTAACTCAGGAGGTGCGAGGACAAAGGGCAAATGTGAATGCTATTTCTTCACCTATGGAGGGGTATAATGATTATGGTGCTAGTCAGAACTCTTATGTGCAACAATTTCCAGAAGAAGCATCTTTTATTCAGGGAAGACAGCCGTGGCCTGTTCAGAATAACTCCTACTACAATCCGAATCAAAGGCCAAACAACAATCTTTCTTACAATAATAATCATGCGGCTAATCCTTCTTATTCATTTCCAAGGCAGAATCAACCTCATGGTTTTCAGTCACGACCACCGTATCAAGCACAGCAGCAGTATCAACCTCCGCCAAAGAAAGAACCAGCTGATTGGGAGGTTGCACTAAATAAGATTATGCAAGGAACCTCTGGGGCATTGGCTAATATGGAATCAAGAATAGATCAGATGGCATCATCTCAAAAGATGCTAGAAACACAGATTGGACAGATTGCCTCAAAGATGGGTGTTCGTGAGCAAGGATCACTTCCAAGTCAACCCGACCAGACTGGTAAGGAACAATGCAAAGCAATTACTTTGAGGAGCGGAAAAGAGTTGCCCGAGGTTGAGGTTCTTGAGCCTAAAGAGAAGGATGCTGAAAAAGAAAATAAGATAGTAGAGATTGATGCAGAAAAGTCAGAAAAAGTAGATGAAGAGAAGAAGGAAGAAGAACCAGAAAAGCCGTATGTTCCACCCCCACCTTATGTTCCTCCTATTCCATTTCCACAGAGACTTCACAACAGGCAGTTAGAAAAGCAGTACGAGAAGTTCTTGACTATGTTCCGGCAGTTGCATGTCAATATTCCTTTGGCTGAAGCTTTGAATCAAATGCCACTTTATGCTAAATTTCTTAAGGAGATGTTGACAAAGAAGAGGAAATTTGAGGATGCAGAAACCATTACTCTTAATGCGGAATGCAGTGCAGTTATCCAAAAGGCCATTCCTCAGAAATTGAAAGATCCGGGAAGTTTTTCTTTGCCTTGCACTATTGGGAAGATGGAGAACATGAAAGCCTTGTGTGATTTAGGGGCAAGTGTGAGTTTGATGCCATACTCACTTTGCAAACGGCTTGGTTTTGGAGAGCTTAAAAAGACACGGATTTCGCTTCAGTTGGCGGATCGTTCTGTTAAGTATCCGTTGGGGGTCATTGAAGATGTGGTTGTCAAAGTGGATAAATTTGTCATTCCTTGCGATTTCGTGGTGTTAGAGATGGATGAAGATGTCGAGATACCCATTATCTTGGGAAGGCCATTCTTGGCTACTGCTGGCACTACTATCGATGTTAAAGCTGGAAAATTGACATTGAATGTTGGCAAGGACAAAGTGAAATTTGATCTGAATGATCAGAATGTCACCTTTAATGTGTTCAAGGCCATGAAATTACCGATAGAGGATGAAGAGTGTTGCAGTATGGAAATAGTTGATACGGGTCAGAGAAAGAAGTTTGATCAATTATTGAGCGAAAAATCTGACATGCATCCCATCAGTGATTCCATTGACGGTTCTTCGGTTCGAGATCTTTCGAGTGTCAAGCTTGGAAAACTTCCACCACATTTGAGGTATGTCCTTTTGAATAATGAGCTAGTGATTTTTGAAGAGGGGTATGATAACGTGTTGCGAAGGTGGAAAACCGATGATAAGGAAGAAGAAATTTTTGTTCAGCCGGTTGAGTCGGAGAAGCATCTTAGAGGTGTGAAGAAGAAAAAGAAGAAAATTTGGCCGTTGGGTAGTAAGATCAAGTTGAAGTCTGATGGAAGAGTTTTCTGGAAAGCAAGCAACCAAGATGTCAACGTTCGTATGAATGGTCTTTCTGTTGAGAACGGGTCAATTATTCTTTTGAAACCACCATGATTTGAGGAAGTAACGTCAAGCTATTGACGTTAAAGGAGCGCTTCGTGGGAGGCAACCCACGCATTATTGTATTAAAAAAAAAAATCAAATTTTGAGTGTGTAACGCAGGCTACGCCTGCGTTTCTGCTTTTCATGCAGATTGCGGGTCTGTAACGCAGGCTGCGCCAGCATTACTGTCCTTGGCGCAGATTGCTACCCTGTTGCGCAGGCTGCCCATGCGCATCTGACTTGTGCGCAATTTGCCTCCACGCGCGTGCAGTTTGCTTCTCTTGATTGTTGGACAATGTGATGTCCGTGTTTCAGCTGTGTATATATATATATATAAAAACCTTTTCAAACTCCATTCTATTTATACCCCTATCCTAAATCTAATTCTTTTCCTATTTCAATTCCAAAACTTCCCATCTTTTTCTTCAAAATTCTAAACCTATTTCCAGTCTAATTCTTATTTTTTATTTTTATTATTATTATTATTATTATTATTTTATTATTATTATATACCCACCTATCCATAAAATTCCAATTCCTCTTCTATTTATTTAAATCTCTAAAAATTCAATTCTAAAGAGGAATTAATTGCAAGTTCACCTCTTTGATTCGTTTTGGGTAAATTTTTTTCTCTAATCTTATTTTTATTACGAATTTGTATTATTGTCAATTGGGGATTTTGTAGGAATTCAGGCAAGGTGGCCAGTCTATGGAGCTCGTACGCGGTATCCACCGCCTGATTCATCCGAGGATGAGGATTCAGATGGTTAGGTATGTTTTCTACTATCCCTTGTATTTACTTCCATTCAATACGGACATTGAATATTTTAAGTTTGGGGGTGGTTTGAGGGATTAGTAGTTGTATGTTTGTGGTATTCATATAGGATATCTTGTTTGCATAGTAGTGATAGTTCATGCATGATTGTTATGTTCGTATTATTTAAGTTTGTTTCATATAGGACATTATTCTATTTTTTTTAGTTCATATTAGTTGCATTTTCATGGCATGCATATTTCATGATCCTTTAGGACGATCTGATTCTGATTGATAGGTGGATGTTGATTTGGGTGTGATGATGATGAGTAGAGGGCTGATTTATAGTTTCTACGAAATTGACTTGCATGTTACGGGAACAAAATTTATTACGCAGTCTCATTGGGGTGCTTTTGGGCTAGGTTAGGGTCATGCCTGTTGGATATTTTGAGATTTAATCACTTGTTTATATTTAGAATTTTCGTTATTCCCTTTATAGCGTAGGAACATTAAAGTCTAAGTTTGGGGGAAACCAGGGATTTCATGCTAGTTGTTAATATTTGTTGAATAATGGTTAGGCGTCAAATGACTAGTAGCCGGCTCATATTTATATGAATAGTCTAGGTTTGGAAATGAGAAAGGCTCATTCAAGATTGCATGAAAAAAAAAATAATTAAAAAAAAAAAGAAAAAAAAGTCAATAAGTTATTTGTTTATATGCAAAATTAACCAGAGCGAGCTCTTTAATACTCGAGTAATTAAGTCCGAGGGGACTTAGTCCTAGTAACCTAAAGCCTTGTGGTTTGGGATTGCTGACCTAACACTCGCTACACGGGTATTATTGTATAAGCCTTTTGGGGTCTCATTCATTACACGGTTAAATAAACATGTGTGTTGTTTGTGGTATTATGTGTCGTAGTGTAGTAATAAAGCATGAATTCCTGGCTAACTTGAATGAGGATGGAGGTGTTTCTAAGTTATGAAGTGTCTACAGTCTATTCTATTTATAAACCTGTGATTGTCTTGGCGAAGAATAGGTATGATTTTTGATCTAGTGTTGGGAGTATTTCTGATGAGCATGGAACACACGCACGTTTCTGTTCATGTGTTGTTAGTATACGGGGACTTGTCGAGCTCTGCTTGGATTTGTTGCATTCTTTGAGATATTTGCTTGTTAGTTGGTTTTAGTGAGTTTGAAGGGGATCTTGCATTTTCATAGTAGTTGCATTCATGCATTGCATTGTATTAGGTTAAATGGATTTTGTGGGTACATTCGCTATAGGCCCTCACGAGACCTTACTCGTCCACTAGGGCTGCCTAGGGGTTTAAAGGGCTTGTTGCATATGCCAAATGCAACCGTGATCACCTACGGAAGTGGTACTAGTTAGTTAGTTAGTTGTAATTGTTTATGCTTGAGGACAAGCATTGGTTTAAGTTTGGGGGTGTTTGATAAGTGGATTTTATATCCACTTGGAGCATTCTAAATCGGCTTAAATTGATTGGTTTGGACTCAAGTTTGTGTAGTTTTGTGTAGTTGTGCAGGTTTGCAAGAATATCAATGCTTCTGTCGTTTTTGGAGATTTAATTGATTAAAATTCGGATTTTCAGGGAAGGTTGCGCAGTCTACACTGTTTTGGCCATATCTGGAGTTCTAGAAGTCCGTTTTCAGTGATCTTACTGCCCACGCGAAGCTTGAGAGATTTTCTACAACCTGGGATAGATAGCACGTGCAAGAAATATGTTGAATGAAATCGAGCGCGTGTTCTTGTAAAAGAAGGCTGAGAAATTACTGTTTTGCCCTTTTTCTAATTCTAATTGTATTCTGGGCAGTTTTTGGTACCTTCTTTAAATTCTAATTGTAATAGAAGGTACTTTCTTGCTGGGCAAGACTTGGAGTATCTATATAAACACATCTAGGTTATTAATTTAGATAAATAGGAAAAAACACTATTCTATAGATACAACTTTGTACGCAGCTTTTAGGGATTTTTCTGGAGAACTATTATTTTCTTTGAAGATTGAAGATTAAAGGTTTTTCTTATATTCTTATAATTATGAGTTCTTCTATTAATCCATGTGTTTTGTTTTCTTCTTTAATTATGTGTAGCTAAATCTCTAATCTGAGGATTGGGTAGTATTCCTTGGTATTCATGTGTGTTTAATTATCTGTGATTTTCTTGCTTTGCTGATCTGTTATTGAGAGCTTAACACAATTAGGGGAGTCATGAACCTTTGATTGGATTTTAGGGATTGTAATAACTTGGAAGAGGAGTTGCAATTTTAGTACATGATTTAACAGACATAATTCAAGTATTTGATTGGGAGATTAATATGCGAATTGTGAGACTTATAATTCTTGGTGCTTATTAGTTTATGGTTGTACTTTGATTGTATCACGGAAGTGACAATTAAGGTGTAGTTGTAGACACTATATTGTATCTTGGAAGAGAACATTATAACCTTAGAAGAATTGTTTTCAGCAGAGTAAGAACGTAGACATCACATAGATATTGAATGTGCATTGAAACCAAGTGAAGAACCCCGGTTCTTGGATTGTTTTCCTCATATATTTTATTCTTGATTGATAATTAGTTTAATTTAGTTTATAAACAAACCAAACATTCTTTTACACTTCTAAATTGTGAGAGATAAGAGACTTGAGCTTGATATTACATTCAGTCCTTCCCTGCGAACGAACACATAAAAATACTACTAACAAATTGGCGCCGCTGCCGGGGAAGGCAGTATATTTGAGTTTAGGTTAATTGCTTCTTATTTTTTAGATTTTAATTGGTTCCACAAGTTGTTTTGTTGGTGATTTTCAGGTGTATGCGACGTTCATCTTGCGTTAGAAAGTTGGAATTTGACCCTGAAATCGAGCGTACTTTGAGAAAGATCAGAAAAGAGAAAGCTAAGATGGGAGAGCCGACAGCTCAAGCTGTTGTTAATGATAATGTTGATGAGACTTCTATTTGGGACCATGAGACACCAAATCCTGTTAATTGCATGTACAAAACTCCAGAGATTGGTGCAACCCAATTCAACATTAATCCAAGCTTATTTCAGATGATCAACAATCAAGCTTTTGAAGGAGATATTGAACTAGAGGACCCACACAGACATCTAGAGCGTTTTGTGCAGATGTGTGGCTCATTCAGAATCAATGGTGTCACGAGTGACAAGATTCGTCTCCATATGTTTCCCTACTCTATTAAGGGAAAAGCTTTGGAATGGTTTCAACAACTTCCAAACACTACGGTTGCTACATGGGATTGTTTTTCTACTGCATTCTTGTCCAAATATTATCCTTCTGATAAGACGCAACAATTGAGGACTATGATTATGAGTTTCAAAGCACAACCGGGTGAAGGTCTATATCAGGCATGGGAGAGATTCAAGGCACTATTGAGGAAGTGTCCACATCACGGCTTAGAAGATTGGCAGATCATTAGTACTTTTTATGGGGCCATGAATGCAGATATTCGTTTGAGTTTGGATGTGGCTGCTAGTGGAAATTTCAAGAAGGCACCAACTACACAGGCTAAAGCACTCCTTGAGGAATTGGCATCTAATAATTATTCATAGGCACCTAGTGGGACGAGCTCTGCAAAAGCAGCACAAGAATCTGAGATGATCAACATGTTGGCTCAAAAATTGGATACTCTAACTCAGGAGGTGCGAGGACAAAGGGCAAATGTGAATGCTATTTCTTCACCTATGGAGGGGTATAATGATTATGGTGCTAGTCAGAACTCTTATGTGCAACAATTTCCAGAAGAAGCATCTTTTATTCAGGGAAGACAGCCGTGGCCTGTTCAGAATAACTCCTACTACAATCCGAATCAAAGGCCAAATAACAATCTTTCTTACAGTAATAATCATGCGGCTAATCCTTCTTATTCATTTCCAAGGCAGAATCAACCTCCTGGTTTTCAGTCACGACCACCGTATCAAGCACAGCAGCAGTATCAACCTCCGCCAAAGAAAGAACCAGCTGATTGGGAGGTTGCACTAAATAAGATTATGCAAGGAACCTCTGGGGCATTGGCTAATATGGAATCAAGAATAGATCAGATGGCATCATCTCAAAAGATGCTAGAAACACAGATTGGACAGATTGCCTCAAAGATGGGTGTTCGTGAGCAAGGATCACTTCCAAGTCAACCCGACCAGACTGGTAAGGAACAATGCAAAGTAATTACTTTGAGGAGCGGAAAAGAGTTGCCCGAGGTTGAGGTTCTTGAGCCTAAAGAGAAGGATGCTGAAAAAGAAAATAAGATAGTAGAGATTGATGCAGAAAAGTTAGAAAAAGTAGATGAAGAGAAGAAGGAAGAAGAACCAGAAAAGTCGTATGTTCCTCCACCACCTTATGTTCCTCCTATTCCATTTCCACAAAGACTTCACAACAGGCAGTTAGAAAAGCAGTACGAGAAGTTCTTGACTATGTTCCGGCAGTTGCATGTCAATATTCCTTTGGCTGAAGCTTTGAATCAAATGCCACTTTATGCTAAATTTCTTAAGGAGATGTTGACAAAGAAGAGGAAATTTAAGGATGCAGAAACCATTACTCTTAATGCGGAATGCAGTGCAGTTATCCAAAAGGCCATTCCTCAGAAATTGAAAGATTCGGGAAGTTTTTCTTTGCCTTGCACTATTGGGAAAATGGAGAACATGAAAGCCTTGTGTGATTTAGGGGCAAGTGTGAGTTTGATGCCATACTCAATTTGCAAACGGCTTGGTTTTGGAGAGCTTAAAAAGACACGGATTTTGCTTCAGTTGGCGGATCATTCTGTTAAGTATCCGTTGGGGGTCATTGAAGATGTGGTTGTCAAAGTGGATAAATTTGTCATTCCTTGCGATTTCGTGGTGTTAGAGATGGATGAAGATGTCGAGATACCCATTATCTTGGGAAGGCCATTCTTGGCTACTGCTGGCACTACTATCGATATTAAAGCTGGAAAATTGACATTGAATGTTGGCAAGGACAAAGTGGAATTTGATCTGAATGATCAGAATGTCACCTTTAATGTGTTCAAGGCCATGAAATTACCGACAGAGGATGAAGAGTGTTGCAGTGTGGAAATAGTTGATACGGGTCAGAGAAAGAAGTTTGATCAGTTATTGAGCGAAAAATCTGACATGCATCCCATCAGTGATTCCATTGACGGTTCTTCGGTTCGAGATCTTTCGAGTGTCAAGCTTGGAAAACTTCCACCACATTTGAGGTATGTCCTTTTGAATAATGAGCTAGTGATTTTTGAAGAGGGGTATGATAACGTGTTGCGAAGGTGGAAAACCGATGATAAGGAAGAAGAAATTTTTGTTCAGCCGGTTGAGTCGGAGAAGCATCTTAGAGGTGTGAAGAAGAAAAAGAAGAAAATTTGGCCGTTGGGTAGTAAGATCAAGTTGAAGTCTGATGGAAGAGTTTTCTGGAAAGCAAGCAACCAAGATGTCAACGTTCGTATGAATGGTCTTTCTGTTGAGAACGGGTCAGTTATTCTTTTGAAACCACCATGATTTGAGGAAGTAACGTCAAGCTATTGACGTTAAAGGAGCGCTTCGTGGGAGGCAACCCACGCATTAGTGTATTACAAAAAAATTGAATTTTGAGTGTGTAACGCAGGCTACGCCTGCGTTTCTGCTTTTCATGCAGATTGCGGGTCTGTAACGCAGGCTGCGCCTGCGTTACTGTCCTTGGCGCAGATTGCTACCCTGTTGCGCAGGCTGCCCATGCGCATCTGACTTGTGCGCAATTTGCCTCCACGCGCGTGCAGTTTGCTTCTCTTGATTGTTGGACAGTGTGATGTCCGTGTTTCAGCTGTGTATATATATATAAAAAAAACCTTTTCAAACTCCATTCTATTTATACCCCTATCCTAAATCTAATTCTTTTCCTATTTCAATTCCAAAACTTCCCATCTTTTTCTTCAAAATTCTAAACCTATTTCCAGTCTAATTCTTATTTATTATTATTATTATTATTATTATTATTATTATTATTATTATTATTATTATTATTATTATTATTATTATTATTTTTATTTTTATTTTTATTATTATTATATACCCACCTATCCATAAAATTCCAATTCCTCTTCTATTTATTTAAATCTCTAAAAATTCAATTCTAAAGAGGAATTAATTGCAAGTTCACCTCTTTGATTCGTATTGGTTAAATTTTTTTCTCTAATCTTATTTTTATTACGAATTTGTGTTATTGTCAATTGGGGATTTTGTAGGAATTCAGGCAAGGTGGCCAGTCTATGGAGCTCGTACGCGGTATCCACCGCCTGATTCATCCGAGGATGAGGATTCAGATGGTTAGGTATTTTTTCTACTATCCCTTGTATTTACTTCCATTCAATGCGGACATTGAATATTTTAAGTTTGGGGGTGGTTTGAGGGATTAGTAGTTGTATGTTTGTGGTATTCATATAGGATATCATGTTTGCATAGTAGTGATAGTTCATGCATGATTGTTATGTTCGTATTATTTACGTTTGTTTCATATAGGACATTATTCTGTTTTTTTTAGTTCATATTAGTTGCATTTTCATGGCATGCATATTTCATGATCCTTTAGGACGATCTGATTCTGATTGATATGTGGATGTTGATTTGGGTGTGATGATGATGAGTAGAGGGCTGATTTATAGTTTCTACGAAATTGACTTGCATGTTACGGGAACAAAATTTATTACACAGTCTCATTGGGGTGCTTTTGGGCTAGGTTAGGGTCATGCCTATTGGATGTTTTGAGATTTAATCACTTGTTTATATTTAGAATTTTCGTTATTCCCTTTATAGCGTAGGAACATTAAAGTCTAAGTTTGGGGGAAACCAGGGATTTCATGCTAGTTGTTAATATTTGTTGAATAATGGTTAGGCGTCAAATGGCTAGTAGCCGGCTCATATTTATATGAGTAGTCTAAGGTTGGAAATGAGAAAGGCTCATTCCAGATTGCATGAAAAAAAAAAAGAAAAAAAAAGTCAATAAGTTATTTTGTTTATATGCAAAATTAACCAGAGTGAGCTCTTTAATACTCGAGTAATTAAGTCCGAGGGGACTTAGTCCTAGTAACCTAAAGCCTTGTGGTTTGGGATTGCTGACCTAACACTCGCTACACGGGTATTATTGTATAAGCCTTTTGGGGTCTCATTCATTGCACGGTTAAATAAGCATGCGTGTTGTTTGTGGTATTATGTGTCGTATTGTGTAGTAATAAAGCATGAATTCCTGGCTAACTTGAATGAGGATGGAGGTGTTTCTAAGTTATGAAGTGTCTACAGTCTATTCTATTTATAAACCTGTGATTGTCTTGGCGAAGAATAGGTATGATTTTTGATCTAGTGTTGGGAGTATTTCTGATGAGCATGGCACACACGCACGTTTCTGTTCATGTGTTGTTAGTATACGGGGACTTAGTCGAGCTCTGCTTGGATTTGTTGCATTCTTTGAGATATTTGCTTGTTAGTTGGTTTTAGTGAGTTTGAAGGGAATCTTGCATTTTCATAGTAGTTGCATTCATGCATTGCATTGTATTAGGTTAAATGGATTTTGTGGGTACATTCGCTATAGGCCCTCACGAGACCTTACTTGTCTACTAGGGCTGCCTAGGGGTTTAAAGGGCTTGTTGCATATGCCAAATGCAACCGTGATCACCTACGGAAGTGGTACTAGTTAGTTAGTTAGTTGTAATTGTTTATGCTTGAGGACAAGCATTGGTTTAAGTTTGGGGGTGTTTGATAAGTGGATTTTATATCCACTTGGAGCATTCTAAATCGGCTTAAATTGATTGGTTTGGACTCAAGTTTGTGTAGTTTTGTGTAGTTGTGCAGGTTTGCAAGAATATCAATGCTTCTGTCATTTTTGGAGATTTAATTGATTAAAATTCGGATTTTTCGGGAAGGTTGCGCAGTCTACACTGTTTTGGCCATATCTGGAGTTCTAGAAGTTCGTTTTCAGCGATCTTACTGCCCACGCGAAGCTTGAGAGATTTTCTACAACCTGGGATAGATAGCACGTGCAAGAAATATGCTGAATGAAATCGAGCGCGTGTTCTTGTAAAAGAAGGCTGAGAAATTACTGTTTTGCCCTTTTTCTAATTCTAATTGTATTCTGGGCAGTTTTTGGTACCTTCTTTAAATTCTAATTGTAATAGAAGGTACTTTCTTGCTGGGCAAGACTTGGAGTATCTATATAAACACATCTAGGTTATTAATTTAGATAAATAGGAAAAAACACTATTCTATAGATACAACTTTGTACGCAGCTTTTAGGGATTTTTCTGGAGAACTATTATTTTCTTTGAAGATTGAAGATTAAAGGTTTTTCTTATATTCTTATAATTATGAGTTCTTCTATTAATCCATGTGTTTTGTTTTCTTCTTTAATTATGTGTAACTAAATCTCTAATCTGAGGATTGGGTAGTATTCCTTGGTATTCATGTGTGTTTAATTATCTGTGATTTTCTTGCTTTGCTGATCTGTTGTTGAGAGCTTAACACAATTAGGGGAGTCATGAACCTTTGATTGGATTTTAGGGATTGTAATAACTTGGAAGAGGAGTTGCAATTTTAGTACATGATTTAACAGACATAATTCAAGTATTTGATTGGGAGATTAATATGCGAATTGTGAGACTTATAATTCATGGTGCTTATTAGTTTATGGTTGTACTTTGATTGTATCACGGAAGTGACAATTAAGGTGTAGTTGTAGACACTATATTGTATCTTGGAAGAGAACATTATAACCTTAGAAGAATTGTTTTCAGCAAAGTAAGAACGTAGACATCACATAGATATTGAATGTGCATTGAAACCAAGTGAAGAACCCCAGTTCTTGGATTGTTTTCCTCATATATTTTATTCTTGATTGATAATTACTTTAATTTAGTTTATAAACAAACCAAACATTCTTTTACACTTCTAAATTATGAGAGATAAGAGACTTGAGCTTGATATTACATTCAGTCCTTCCCTGCGAACGAACACATAAAAATACTACTAACACTTGCGAAAGGCTAGATCAGGCGGTCCTCTAAGTCCAAGGTATGAGGCATTAGAGCAAGTCCGATAGATCCTTAGTTGATTCTTAAAAATATAATAAAATAATGGTTCTTAGTGATTTAGGAACCTTGTTTTGTACATCATCTCTAACAACATTCCCTATATTCACTAATTATTATTATTATAATGATAAATTTGAAATCAATTAGAGAATGAGATATGGACAAATATTGAAAAATGGAGGGAAATGAATTTTTTATTGATAGAAATGAAGTTAGGGATGACTAGTGGTTCCCCAAAAGTAGGGAATGGCTAGAGGTCCTTAGTGTTTTAGGGAACCACTGACACATTGTTGTAGTGGTGTTTTGTACTAAGATCCTTAAATTTTAACTTAGGAAGCAATATAGGAAAGCTCTTGGACTTGCTCTTAGCCCACATGTATCAGCAAGTATGGAAGATTTAAGGAGTTTTTTGTAAGATAAATAAGAATTTGGGTTTTTTTCAAACATATCTAAGTTGCAGTTATTTGTTTCAAAAAAATATAGTTGCAAGGTTTGCAATCCAAAATGCAACATTTGCAAATTTGGATAGTGTTGATGCTAATTTTCATCAATGACAAAACATCAAATTAATATTTATAATTGGGTATTCGTATAGAGCTACAAAAATTAGGGTTTATGTCATTTGGGGCTGAACTTGAGGGATTTATCTAATTGCTAATACAATTTCGGATCCCTTCTCAAGGTGACTACGTATCCTTATATAGGAATCAAGCCCACGTAGTTCTTTTCAGCATATAATTTTAATTAGACCCATACTCCTATTCTTTAGGAGCAAACCACCCTTTACATGGTAAGTTTACACGTGTGTTATTTTGTCACATGTGGTACAGATTAATGACCTATCGGGTCTGTCTAATCCGTTAATAAGGCCTGATACCCATTATCGGGTCAAGTTTATATTTTGTATTAACAAGTCCCCAGTATTTACTGAAGGTTTCCTTAAGTGAATACTATTCAATTATTTTTCCATCAATAAGTATGTTTTCACAAGTTTTGATATTAAATTTGATTTGCTTTCCCATGTCTATAAGCTAGCATAGTTTTCTAACTTAATTATCATGGTAGCTAGACATTTGAGGTTTCTCATTCCCTCAATCTTTAGATTTAGGTCGACCTGTACAAAGGTCTTTGACCTTAGGCTTTGTAGCTTTTCTATTTTATGCCAATACATGTTTTCCGTGGAACCTCTAGGGATTAGCCCCAAGTTCCAAGGTATTTATATGTTTCAAGCATATGAATATTTGCAATCTGCCTATTTATGCTCACATTCCCTTCTCCTGATCTAGAGATCAACTCCTGAATCGGATACTTAAATGTTTTAAGCATATAGAGATGAGGATATATCTTTTATATTTTTTGATATTTCTCCTATAAGCCTCTCCACAAGTTAACTTCCGTGAGAGGTTTTATGGTTAAGCCCTTGCTTCCAAGCCCCAAACAATTCAATTTGGGCCCAAATCATGCTTGAGTCTGCTTGCGCATTTTATGCTTCCAAGCGTCATGTATTTCGATTAATCAAAAATCATACTCGACTCTGTTTGCGCATTGATGAGAGGTTGTCTGTAAGCCACAAAATTGTCCGAGGACTCTGCTTACCAATTTCTCATTTCCCGGTTCAAAGTCCCCGGTATACGATCCATCGTAGTATTTATTACAATTTTTTGGTTCAAATTTGTGCTTCCAATCCTCAAAGTCTATATAAGTACATTTGATTCGGATTGCGCACTAAAGTGTATAATTTTCTGCCCCGGGTGATTTTTTACTTCAATATTGAAGTTGTACATCACTAGCTTAGGACAGATAAATTTATTATCCCCAAATGAACTTCATCGAATCACAAGCTTAGGATTTTGTAAGTTTGTTGTCCCAAGTGATCGTCGACAGATCACAAGTCTAGGAATCGATCAATTTGATGCCCCCATGTGACTTTGATGGATCACAAGTCAGGGATTGCTTAAGTAATCTATTGTCCTTATCAACGCAAAACTGTATTAGAGGCGAGAAACTAAGCAAGTGTAAGTGAATCAGCCCCTAATGATTATTGTCCTTATAAGAAAGGCATATCATTGGTTTGGGCATTAATATGCGGTCGACCCTTAATCAAAGATGTAGCCGCAATATTATATACTAGTGCTGCAGATTTGCAGTAAGATGAACTTAAAACCAGTCTGAGATTTTAGTTTCCTAGGTTGTTAATGCCACGTCAGTTGCCTCTGAACATCGTACCATGATTAACTCATTTCTTAGCTTTTCGCCATCAATAGTGACAAAATTCTTGCATCATAAAAAACTACAAAATACAAATGCACTTAGTTGAAATACGCAATAACCGAAGAGAATTCAGTGCTTTCTTGAACACATTAAGGTCACTGCTTTTGACCTATATTCTCTGTAGTTGCTTTTGTACAAGTCTTTTTTCAGAGGCATGTACACGATTGACAACATGACTTGGTTGTAAATCTTTGTGTTTTCTTTGCATCGTAGTTACTTCACATGAATAAATTTCGTTAGGACGTCTGATTGTCTCATTGGTTCCCTGGTAGGACCTGAATTATCAGATTCTGGTCTTTGATCTTCTGGAAGTAACATACTTCATTATTTGTATATATGTGCGAGTCAAGGTTGCTGGTTAGGCGCAGTGAGTACACTATCCAAATACGAACAGAGTTTCATTAACTCTACCCTTGCGAACCATTCCTCTGCTCTTCTTTTTTACACGTCCTTTTTTCTTCTCCTTTTCTTTTCACAAGTTGTCACCAGTCTCCTACATATTGTTCTCCATTTTTTTCCTTTGTAGAGGTCAGAAAGCTAGGTTCTCCTATTTTTTTTAGAGCTCGCAAAAATGAGATCAGCATCAAGGCCGATCTGAACCAGTTGCTGGATCATGTCAGCTATGTGCTCTTTTTTACGCTATTCCGTGCTACCAAGCTTAAGTCCACAGATAGATGAATGACTGCATATGTCTTGAAACAATCTTGCATTTCATTAACAACTTCTCTGTACTTTCTCCCAAGCATATTCAGAGATTTTGTTGTATATTTTAATCAACTTGGTGTCAAGTCAAAAGATTTTGAAGATTGCGTATTTTGACTTCCTGCAGTAAAATAGAATTATCATACTTTAGCTTTGAGCTTTGGAAAGTGCCGAAATCCATTGTTTGTAGCAGCTGCTGAGGTGAGCCAGAACTGAGTACGCCATCCCTGGCCTCATCATTGTTCTAACGTTGAAAACCCGTATGGCCTGACATGTTGAGCCTGTTTCTTAGCGGCCAGTGCTACTTTTGTCATAAAGCATTTGTGTTTTTTTCCCCTCATAGTGTGCTCGCCAGCTGCTACATCATAAGCCTCTTTTCATTAGTGTGTGATAGTCTGAGCTAAGTTGACTAGTCTGCACCAAGTTTACCCATTTGTGTCGAGTTTGCTCGTTCGTTCTGATGGAATTTAAAGAATTCCAATTTGTGCAGTTGATCTCAACTGTTCTGAATTCATTTGTCTTAGAATTTGTTGCATTAAAAACTAAGACTCAAGATCTTTCTAATGGCAGTTTATTCTGCAAAGTAATTCGCTTGTTCCAAATTTTCATATAATTTTTTTTTTCTTGAATTCTTCTTCACAGCGAGAAGGTGGTAGAATCCAAAACCCAGGAGCTATATCTGCTTCCATGCTTCCTTTAGTTTTTTTTTCGACTTTGCTATCTGTCACGACATGAAATTATAGTGTTGGCATCAATATTTGAGATACATTTTAATGCAGTACATATATTATTTAAGTATTGAAAAGTGACACTTATCTTGATTTTGAGCGGCTGATTGATTGCATTGAGTTGCACATCCACTCCTGTAGCTGTTGTTGCTTCCTGGTGGTGTTGCACGATTTTTTTAAAAGCTTTTTCCACTCTGCACCATAGGGTTGTTTGGTTTGTACATCTTTGTCCACAAACATATAATCTAGAGACATCAACTCCTCTAATTTTCGAGTGCTAAGCTGTAAACGTAATTGCATCCTTCTGGGCATGCACGCGATGCTAACATATTCATTTGTATCTTTGGTTCGTCACAAAGACCTGTATCATCATTTTTCTTCATTTGCATTGGACTCCTGCTAGCTTTTTGTCATTTCTTTCTAAGCCGTAATCTTTTTAATCTTATCTTTGCCAGGATTCTATAAGCAAAAGGTTTCTTGGATGCCTCCTTTTTAGCTTAGAATTCAGGTCAGGAACATTCAGCGTAACAACACACATAGTGGAGTTGTTTCGCCATCCAATGGCTTACACACCACTCTCAACGCCTTTTATTTTCTTTGACATCAACATTTTAAGAATGCAGCACTAGTTGTCTAGTAATTGATGCCACTAAGTTTAATCTTTACGATCACTTAATAGTTCTCAACACAACCTCCATGTGCTTCTTCCATGTGACTTGTTTGTCGAAAATTTTGAAGGCATTGTTACAGCAGGTTGCTTCACTTTTATTATGTTCTGCAGTGAGTCATTAATATTTGACAATATTCATCCTCGCAATAAAAATGTATAGATATGGCTTGCATTGCTACTACAGAAATACAGATTCCTCTGCAGGAACTGAGTATGTATTTGTTATAGCCCCTTCTGTACCAGCAATATTGTTAGTCTTTGTCGAGTACTGGATGATGCGAAAATGACGTTCCAAGTATCAAAATCTGGATGATTCAGAGACAGTTCATGGTTTAAGTTCCTGGAAATTCAGACATTGTCCAATTACGGTTTCAGTTCTGTGCGTCAACTTAGAGTCCTTTTGCGATTTGGCAGGACACAGACTTTGTTTAGAAGCACCCAATTACTACCAAACAACCAAACTTTATCTCAGCTCTTCCTATGCATTAGTCATTCTCTGCTACATCCTCCAACTGTTCGGAAAAACTTGATAAGTGGAGTTTATATCCACTTGGAGCATTCTAAATCGGCTTAAATTGATTGTCTTGGACTCAAGTTTCTTGTAGTTTTGATGTGTTTTGCTTAGTTGTGCAGATTTACAAGAATGTTGATTAAGGTTGATGCTTCTATCGTTTTTGGAGAATAAATTAATTAAAATTCGGATTTCTGAGACGGTTGCGCAGTCTACACTGTTTTGGACATATCTGGAGTTCTAGAAGTCCGTTTTCAGCGATCTTACTGCCCACGCGAAGCCTGGGAGATTTTCTACAACTTGGGATAGGATTCCCCCGAGCAAATTGCGCCGGGTAGGAGTAATCTGCGCGAAGAACAGACTGCTGGGCGCAAGTTGCCCCTGAAAAATTACAGTTTTTACTATTTTGGCCATATCTTGAGTTCTACAACTCCGTTTGGGGCCCGTAAGCAGTGCACGCGAAGATAACGGAATTCTCTATCATTCTAAAGTGGTCCAGATGTCCAATTACTACTGGAACGGCTCTGGAAAACAGAAGAAAAGTCAGCTACGAATTTTCCTTAAAAAACAGAATCAGTTTAGGAAACGTATTTTGCAGAAATTCTGTTTTAAATCTATTTTGGGTATTTTCTTGCTGGGCAAGACTTCTAGAGCCTATATAAACACATCCAACCCTTGTAAAAATAGATCATAATCATCATTAGGAGTAGAACCATTACATATCAATTACTTAGGTTTATTTGTTTTTTTTCATACTTTGTTTTTATCATGGTTTCACATGATCCCATGATGACGAGAGGTTCGATTATGAACTAATTGTTGTCATGGGATTCTAACGGATTTATTTATGGAGCTTTAGTATCTTGATGCTTTAAAGATCTGTGTGTGATGTATATCTGATATCCTCGTATGGTTATGCTTAATTGATAGATGCGTCATGAACATCTAATTTGTTAATCTCTTGTGAAGTGAAAGTGGATCTTGAGATTTAGAACTTGCCATGCTAGCATAGGTTCATAATTGTTTATCAATATGATTCGTGGTGTGAGATGAAAATACTTATACTGCCCTGTGTGATCTTTATGGATAACTTGTTCTTTAACCGTTATGTTTTCAAATTCTATAGACATATAGGGTCTAAGCATAATTGGTGTCTATTCGTCTTCTATCTCTTTTGTGGATGTATGAGTAGTTTGGTATACGTATGCTGATAGGTAGCGTGTACTTGTTTCGTGTTGTCTGATCAGATATCATAACCATTGAATATAGTGATTAAAGGCGTCAGATCTAAGCAAAGTATTTAATGAAGTTAGGATTCCATGGTTTATCTTGCAGAAGTAATTAGATTTCAATTCTTGTTAGTTAGTTAATTCGTAGTTTTGTTAATTTGTTTCTTAGTTTAATTTAATTAGTTAAAACCTTAATTTATTAATTGTCTTAGCAGTGAATTAAGATCATACACTGTTGCATAGGTGCGTTTACTGAATTAAAACCATAACCAGATCCCTGTGGGAACGAATTTGGACTTAACCTTATATATTACTTGTGACCATGTATGCTTGCGTGTTTTAGTGTAAACAAAACTCCTGGAAGACTTCTAGCAGAAGACTGAGTTTAGATTATTTTTGTTTCTTCACTCTTTTCATCATGAGCTTCAATTCTGATGGATGAAAAACTCACCAAATCCACTCATTTGCACCGAGTTGACTCATTCGTGCTGAGTTGGTGGTTCAAGCCATTATTTCCAATTTAAAGTTATTTCAAATTCGTTTCTAACATGTGTACTCATCACTACAAAGCTAACTCGTTTGCATAGAGTATACTTGTCTATGTAGAGGTATTCATATGCATCAAGTTTTCTCGTCCATGTCAAGCTGTTTTTCCAAGTTCTGAGATCAAGAGACTGTCTAGTTGTTGATTTATTAACTCTGAAGTTACCAATTGTAGCCTATAAGTGACCTGGATTCTTGACATATGGAGCACAGTACGTAGTTGTACTTTATAATGCGACATTTTTGTCACAAGTCTGTTTTGACATTTCCTTGCTTGCTACACTTTTCCATTTATTCATGCGCCTAGGTGATTGCTTATTCTAGCATGCATGCACATAATCTTTGATGAAGCTCAGTTGCGTTCCTTAAATCATCTTCTGGGCACACCTTTCATTTTGATTCATGCCTTGTTCTGAACTGCTATAGTTATTGATATGCAAAAGCGGAGAAATTTATTATCGACACACAACAAGCCAGTGATAGGGTGTTGATCCGCAAAAATACACTTCCAGTAGCTTGGTCCAGTAACTTATTGGACATGAAACTTGTGTAACAGCTCGCCTGGGCTCGAGCTTCCGCTTGCCATGGGCTTGAGCCTGAAACTCGCCTAGGCTTGAGCTGCGGCTCACCTAGGCTCGAGCTTTCGTTCGTCCTCTTAGCGATTTATTGTTTGTTTTTTTCTTTTGACAGTTGATTTGGTAAAGAGCAAGTCCATGATTCATCTCCTATACGTTGAAGCTTCTTTTGGCTTCTGTTTGTCTGCTGCTGTATATTTGCATATTCCCCAAAGGATTTGCAGTGCATTTTAATGCTCTAGCAGTACTCGTAATGAATTTTCGTGGCTCTTTTGCCAAGTGATTCACAGCTCCACGTCAGTCATATATATAAATCAAATCAAATAACATGACAAACATCTTATTTTCGTGTACTTACCAATGCTTCAAGAAGTAACTCATGCAATAGCATTGAACTAGTCATTAACATGCTAATAGTTCTTAGCGAAATACAATTAATAACATGATTTTTATGCTTCATAACAAATTAATAAGTCATGCCCTCATGGATATTAGCAAGCATGCAGATGCATAATTACAAATTTCATGCACATCCAATTCTTTATCAGTGCTTATAATAGGTCAAACGATTGACAAATAAATTGTAAGCATTATATGATTGTAGTACGTGTGTCACATGCCTTACCTTGAACTTAACTAGGCATATACATATTCGTTAAGTCACATAAACATTACTAATATGTATATCATACTAATACTGATAAGTACGATGATTTTCATTAGCTAAAGAAAAGTTTAATGATATTTTATAAAAACATATCACTTTCCTGTTGGCGTTTACATGATGCAAGGCCTTCTGTATTTTTTTCTTTTGTCGCCCATAATTGTTCTCCGCTACATGGAATTTTGAACTTCTTCTCAAACTCTAAACGATTCTCACAGACGGCGCCAAATGTTGATGCTAATTTTCATCAAATGACATAAACCCTAATTTTTGTAGCTCTATACGAATACCCAATTATAAATCTTAATTTGATGTTTTGTCTGATACTCCTATGGTTTTGATGATCACATTCAGCAAGCTATTTGCTTGTAGTTTGATATAAAACATTGTGTTATGGTTGTACTAACTTGGTTTTGCAGGGTATATTAAGTTTACAGAGAATATATATACAGCAAGCCATTTGGTGTTACAACAGAGACAGTTTGGCAAGCCATTTGCACTGACAGACACAAACAGCAAGCCATTTGCAAACTGCCAGAAATCCTGAAGACTTATATCAAGACAAATTCTCATGGATGTAATTCAGGAAATATATTGTGAGGACTACTTATTATATAATACGTACACAATATATTCTAGAGCTCAAATCTTTTTAAATATATTTCTTTAAATTATTTTTTAAAACTTATGGGAGTTTCCTTATTTAAAAGATTTCTTTCTACAAAATCTCCTATACGCGTTTTATATACAGAAGGGATATGTTTTTCATCGATCTCTTTCTCTCAAACCCTCTGTCTAACGTTCACAAGAACGTTTGTAAAATCTCTAACCAATTGAACGTTGGAAATTGATTTCAAATCGTTCGAATAATTGGTGATTGATTTTCTGAACGTTGGTGTGAAGCTTTATAAACTGATTCTTGTGTTCATTCATTTCTAACAATCCAGAGAACATTCAGAGAAAACTTTCAAGCACACAAGATTTCAAACAACTCAGTTTTTCATTGCTATATCTTTTGATACTCTCGAGCTCTTAATATATTATATACGTGCTATATCTTAAAGAGTTCATAGTTTGAGTTGTATTCATCTATTGATTGTATTGTTCGAATTGTAAGGTTTAGTTGTTGGACAAGTTGGCTTGGGAACTAGGGTTTGGTGATCGTTGCTAGAGAAGTATACTTGGGAAGTATAGCTTAGAGAGCAAGTTCAGAAACAGGAGTTCAGCACGCCATTTGTCAACAGCTGGGATATAAGGGAGATATATTATTGTATCTTGTAATTGGTTTTATTTCAGTGATCAATAATATATTCTCTTACCAAGTTGGTAAGGGACCAGGACGTAGACCATAGGGGTTAGGGGTCGAACCTGGCTAAAAGTCTCTGTGTTCTTTATTTTCTGCTCTTTACTTACTGCTTGCATTTAGCTTACTGTTTCTGCTCTTTACTGTACTGATTATCTGTGCATTCAGCATACCATTTGTCTCTGCATAAAACGAAATCAGTAAGCTGTTTCTGGTAATAACTAAAATCGGTTTTAGTTAAACATAGTTAGCCATTTACACCTATTCACCCCCCTCTAGGTGTGCATTTTCAATTGGTATCAGAGCATTGGTATACTAACAATTCTGTAACAGGAAAGTATTCGATCATAATGGCTGAAAACTATCCCGAAGGAAAATCTGATTTTAGGCCTCCACTTCTTCATGGCACACACAACTACCACTGGTGGAAAAGCAGCATGGAAACTCATTTATCCAGAGATCCATTAGTTCTGAGAGTTGTGCAAAAAGGTCCATATGTCTTTCTTGATAAGGATGGCAAGCCAAAGGATGTTGATGATCTCACTCCGGACGAATTAATCAAACTTGGCTACAATGGAAAGGCTAGGAGTTCTCTTATGAATGGTTTGAACCAGGCTGAATATGATAAAGTATCTTCACTCAAATCAGCAAAAGAAATGTGGGATGCTTTGGAGACTTATCATGAAGGTTCGAAATCTCTAAAGAAGGTGAAACTTAGCAAGCTAATGAATGACTTTGGAAACTTCAAGCTTAATGAAGGTGAAACTATCAAGGATAGTCAAGCACGGTTTCAAGTTACTATTAACTCACTGAAGAGGCTTGGAAAATCTATACCACAAGATGAAATCAATATGAAGGTCTTAAGTGCAGTACCATTTATCTACGAAGCCAAAGTTACTGCCTTGGAATCCTCACCACTTATTGATACTATGGATCACTTGGCTGTATTTGCTGAGCTAGAGCAATTTGAAAGCAAGATAAATGGAAATCAGGTGGGAAGTTCAAGTGTTAAAGCTCCAACAGAAAAGATGAAGAATATGGCTCTTCATTCTAAAAACAGCAAGCCAATTGACTCTAATGATGAATCTGATTCAGATGAAGAACTTGCACTTATTTCAAAGAAGATCAAGAGGCTGATAGAAAAGAAGAATATGATGAAAAGGGAAAGAGGTGGCTACTACAACAACAAGAAAGGATCAAAAGACTCTAAGGAGGAAACTTGTTTCGAATGTGGCAAGCCAGGTCATTATAAAAGGAATTGCTACAAACTGAAGTCAAAATAGCCTACTGTTTTCAAGGATAAGAAGAAATCAAAGGCTCTACTGACTTGGAGTGATGATGATTCAGATTCCAGTGATGACTCAAGTGAAGAAATGGTGAACTTAGCACTTGTTGGAATTGAAGATGAATCTACTCAAGGAAATTCAGAAGGAGTGTATGCTGAAACTGATTCTGAAGAGGATTCTAGTGAGGTAAACTCTTCTAATGATTACATTTCTTCAGATGATACATTGTTAGATTCACTAACCATGCAGGAACAAAATAGTGTTACAATTGAAGAACACATGGCACTAAAGGCTGAAATCAGCAAGCTGACTGATAAGAATGCCTATTTATCCAAAATGGTAAAAGATCTGTTGCCAAAAATGGAAGAATGGGATTCAACTTCATTCAGTAAAGCTACAGAGATCAAGGAACTAAATACTAAGAACAGACATTTAGAGGCTAATGTCAAGTTACTTGAAAAGAGAAACAAGACCGTGACTGAAGAAATCAAAGAGCTAAGGTCTGATGTCAAAACTAAAGCTAAAGCATTGGAATCATACAAAATGAAGGAATCTAGTCAAGCCGAATCCTCAAAAACTGCTGAAAAGAGAGTCCAGCAAGCTGAACTCATCAAACAGCAAGCTGAAGTGATCACCCTCCTAGAAACAGAAGTTAAAGATCTCAAGAAGGGCATGGAAACTTTTTTCCAAGGTAAAGACACTTTAAAAACAATGATGAAGAAGGCAAATGTACCTTTGGTCAGAGAAGGTGTTGGTCTAAACTTCAACAAGAAAGATAAGGTGCTCAAATATGATGGAAGGAATGGCATTCCCTACAATTATGCTATGCCTTGGAAGACATGCAACAAATGTGGTGGAAAAGGACATCTGGAAAAGAATTGTGTGGTTCAAGTATATCATAAGATGAAAACAGCTTACCAGAATGGATCAGGCAGACAGAAAACAGCTTACCAGAATGGACCAGACAGGAGACAAACAGCATACCAGAATGCTTCTGGCAGAAGACAAACAGCTTACCAACAGAATGATCAGTCCCCAAAAGTGGTCCAAATGTGGATCAAGAAATCTGATTTAAATGCTTTATATATTCTTGCTACTAACCAACCTTGACCCAAACCTATATGGGTACCAAAACATTGAGTTATTTTTGTTTGTTTTGTAGATGTGCCTTGCTGCTAAGGTCAAGTCAAAGCAATGGATCTTGGACAGTGGATGCACAAGACATATGTGTGGAGACAAATCTCAATTTATGAATCTCAAAATGAAAAAGGGTGGAAGAGTGACAATTGGAAATAGCAAAACTCTTCAAATCCTTGGTACCGGTTCTATTGGTAATAGTAATATTTCAATTGATAAAGTTCAATATGTCAAAGGTCTTTCTTATAATTTGCTGAGTGTTACTCAATTATTTGATGATGGACATCATGTTGAATTAGGCATTGATAAAGCTATTATTACTATTGGTACTAACAAATTCCCCCTAGTTGCTAGAAGGGAAGGAAATATATATGTATTAGACTTTGATATGCAGGAAACAGCATGCTGTTTGGCTGCAATGGATAATGACCCATATATTTGGCATAGAAGATTGGGACATGCACACATGGATTTGCTCAGAAAGTTATCAAGCAAGAAACTAGTGAGAGGGCTGCCCAAACTAAAGTATGTCAAAACAGAAGTATGTTCAGCTTGCCAATTGGGAAAACAGCTTCGAAGTACTCACAAATCAAAGAAAATGGTATCTACTTCTAAACCCTTAGAGCTTCTGCATTTGGACTTATTTGGTCCAGAAGCTTACAAGAGTATTGGAGGTAAACAATATGGATTTGTGATTGTAGATGATTATTCTAGATTTACATGGGTATTATTTCTTCGTACTAAAGATTGTGCTTTTGATGAGTTTAAGAAGCTAATCAAATTACTTGAGAACAAGTTGAATACAAGACTTGTAGGTAGAGCTGTTAACGAAACTAGCTGTTCGTGAGCAAGCTCGAGCTCGGCTCGTTAAGGGCTCGATTCGGCTCGGTTCGTTAAGAACTCGAGCTCGAGCTCGAACACAAAAAAAAGCTCGTTAAGCTAACGAGCTCGAGCCGAGCTTTTAACATGTGCGGCTCGAGCTCGGCTCGAGCTCGGCTCGATTTTGTTCGGCTCGGTTCGGCTCGTTAAAAGCTCGAAAAAAATCAAAATTTTTACTTTTTATTTTTTTATCTCCAACCAAATTAATTTTTTATTTTTTGAAAATTTGGGAATATCACTAAATTAGATATATCTTGACATCCGTACGGTTGGATCGTCGAAAAATATTTTTTAAAAAATAGAAACAACAATTCGTGACAAAGCACTAGTTACTAGTACTAGTTAAATTAGTAGTGATCTACTAAGATCTCCAACCAAATTAATTTTTTATTTTTTGAAAATTTGGGAATATCACTAAATTAGATATATCTTGACATCCGTACGGTTGGATCGTCGAAAAATATTTTTTAAAAAATAGAAACAACAATTCGTGACAAAGCACTAGTTACTAGTACTAGTTAAATTAGTAGTGATCTACTAAGATCTCCAACCAAATTAATTTTTTATTTTTTGAAAATTTGGGAATATCACTAAATTAGATATATCTTGACATCCGTACGGTTGGATCGTCGAAAAATATTTTTTAAAAAATAGAAACAACAATTCGTGACAAAGCACTAGTTACTAGTACTAGTTAAATTAGTAGTGATCTACTAAGATCTCCAACCAAATTAATTTTTTATTTTTTGAAAATTTGGGAATATCACTAAATTAGATATATCTTGACATCCGTACGGTTGGATCGTCGAAAAATATTTTTTAAAAAATAGAAACAATAATTCGTGACAAAGCACTAGTTACTAGTACTAGTTAAATTAGTAGTGATCTACTAAGATCTCCAACCAAATTAATTTTTTATTTTTTGAAAATTTGGGAATATCACTAAATTAAATATATCTTGACATCCGTACGGTTGGATCGTCGAAAAATATTTTTTAAAAAATAGAAACAACAATTCGTGACAAAGCACTAGTTACTAGTACTAGTTAAATTAGTAGTGATCTACTAAGATCTCCAACCAAATTAATTTTTTATTTTTTGAAAATTTGGAAATATCACTAAATTAGATATATCTTGACATCCGTACGGTTGGATCGTCGAAAAATATTTTTTAAAAAATATTTTTTGAAAATTTGGGAATATCGCTAAATTTGTTATCGAGCTGCTCGATAACGGCTCGTGTGCGGCTCGATTTCTTAACGAACGCTAGCTTGAACAAATATTTTGTGCGATAATAAAGCTCGGCTCGGCTCGGTTCGTTAAGAAAAAAAGTAAAGCTCGGCTCGTTTAGCTCAAAGCTCGGCTCGGCTCGGTTCGTTAACAGCTCTACTTGTAGGTATAAGGAGTGATAGAGGAGGTGAATTTCTCAACAAAGACTTCGTTGATTATTGTGAAAAAAGAGGAATTACACATGAATTTTCTGCACCAAGGACTCCACAGCAAAACGGAGTGGTAGAAAGGAAGAACATGTCACTACAAGAAACAGCAAGGACTCTATTGCAAGAAAGCAAGCTGCCTAGAAGTTTTTGGGCAGAAGCAGTGAATACAGCGTGCTATTTGTTGAACAGAGTCATAATCAGGCCTATTTTGAACAAAACTCCGTATGAATTGTTGAGGAAAAAGAAGCCAAACATTAGTTACTTCAAAATCTTTGGCTCAAAGTGTTTTGTGCTCAAGACAATTGATAATGATGGTAAATTCGATGCTAAATCTTATGAGGCTATTTTTCTTGGCTATTCTTTAACTAATAGAGCATATAGAGTTTATAACTTAAATAAACATATAGTTGAAGAATCTATCGATGTTACTTTTCAAGAACCTAACAATGATCTGCCAAGAGACGAGGAAGAATTTGCAGGTGAAGTTGATAATATACAACATCAAGTTACTGGAAATCAACAAGCCAACAATTCTGCTGAAACTGGAAATCAGCAAGCCAACAACACTACTGAGAATGGAAAACAGCAAGCTGGAACTGCAAATCAGCAAGCTGAAGTGGTCAGATTAACTTCACATGAAGAAATTGCTCAACATTCTCTACCAAAGGCTACAAGGACAGTAAAGAATCATCCTCCAGAACTTGTCATTGGAAATATCTCAGATGGAATCACAACAAGGAGAGGAAAAGCAAACTTTTGTGCTTATGCTGCCTTTTTAGCTCAAGAAGAACCCAAAAATATCAAAGAAGCATTAGAAGATGAAAATTGGATCATGGCAATGCAAGAGGAACTCAACCAATTCGAGAGATGTGATGTTTGGGAACTTGTAAAACCACCAGAAGATGCTTCTATCATAGGAACCAAATGGGTGTTCAAGAACAAAGTGGATGAATTTGGAACAGTTACTCGAAATAAGGCAAGGGTCGTGGCTCAAGGTTATAATCAACAAGAAGGAATTGATTTTGAAGAAACATATGCACTTGTAGCTAATTTAGAATCAATCAGAATGCTTCTTGCCTATGCATGCTACAAGAAATTCAAGTTATATCAAATGGACGTAAAAAGTGCATTTCTAAATGGCGTGCTGGATGAGGAAGTCTATGTCAAACAGCCTCCTGGATTCGAACATGAGAAGTTTCATGACTATGTTTACAAGCTCAAGAAGGCATTATATGGTTTAAGGCAGGCCCCTAGAGCGTGGTATGAGAGGCTTAGTAAGTTTCTTCTCAAAAATGGATTTACTCGAGGTAATATCGACCCAACATTATTTACAAAGCAAAATGGTAAAGATATTCTTGTTGTACAAATATATGTGGATGATATTGTATTTGGTGCTACTAATGAATCTATGTGTGAGTGGTTTTCTAAGTGCATGTACAATGAATTTGACATGAGCATGATGGGGGAACTCAACTATTTCTTGGGTCTTAAAATCAAGCAAACCAATGATGGTATTTATGTGCATCAATCAAAGTATACAAAGAATCTGCTCAAAAGATTTGGTTATGAAGATGTCAAAGCAAAAACAACTCCTATGACTCAAAACAGCAAGCTGTTTGCAGATGAGAATGGTAAGGATGTGGATGTCAAAAGGTATAGAGGTATGATTGGAAGTTTATTATATTTAACTGCCTCAAGACCTGATATCATGTATAGTGTATATGTTTGTGCAAGGTTTCAATCCAACCCTAAAGAGTCTCACTTAAATGCGGTTAAAAGAATTTTTAAATACTTAAGTGGTACTATCAATCTTGGTTTGTTCTATCCTATCACAAATACTTTTGATCTCGTGGGGTATAGTGATGCAGATTATGCAGGGTCTCAAACTGATAGAAAGAGTACAAGTGGTGTTTGTACATTCCTTGGACAAAGCTTGGTTTCATGGCAAAGCAAAAAGCAAGCTTCTGTTGCTCTTTCAACAGCCGAAGGAGAATATCTAGCAGCTGGTAGCTGTTGCTCTCAAATTTTATGGATGATTCAAACTCTAAGGGATTTTAATATCAAGTGTGGCAAGATTCCAATATATTGTGACAACACGAGTGCTATCAATATCTCCAAGAATCCTGTGAATCACTCAAGAACAAAGCATATCGACGTTCGTCATCATTTCTTGAGAGATAATGCAGCAAAAGGGAAGATTGAGTTGGTATTTGTTTCAACTGAAGTTCAACTGGCAGATATTTTCACAAAGCCATTGGCTGAAGAAAGATTTGCAGCCATACGAATGGAGCTTGGCATGTGTACTGTGTAGTCAGCAAGCTGACAAGCACAGAATGGGTAACGTTGGCTTACCATTTGTATCTGAACAGTTTATATGCCATTACCATGATTTGATTTTGTTGATTTTATTTCTCTATACTTATTCCAGACCTGGACTAATATTCTTTTTGTTGAATTTTTTGATGGATTAAGGGGGAGAAATTTAGGAGAATTTATTTGCCGTTTGGTCAAGATATTCGATGTGGATATGTGGATATGATTGATTATGCTTGTTTATCTTGAATCTGTTTTATATCAAAATGTACTAATATGCAGGGATTATTCTTATTGTGTAATCATCAAAAAGGGGGAGATTGATACTCCTATGGTTTTGATGATCACATTCAGCAAGCTATTTGCTTGTAGTTTGATATAAAACATTGTGTTATGGTTGTACTAACTTGGTTTTGCAGGGTATATTAAGTTTACAGAGAATATATATACAGCAAGCCATTTGGTGTTACAACAGAGACAGTTTGGCAAGCCATTTGCACTGACAGACACAAACAGCAAGCCATTTGCAAACTGCCAGAAATCCTGAAGACTTATATCAAGACAAATTCTCATGGATGTAATTCAGGAAATATATTGTGAGGACTACTTATTATATAATACGTACACAGTATATTCTAGAGCTCAAATCTTTTTAAATATATTTCTTTAAATTATTTTTTAAAACTTATGGGAGTTTCCTTATTTAAAAGATTTCTTTCTACAAAATCTCCTATACGCGTTTTATATACAGAAGGGATATGTTTTTCATCGATCTCTTTCTCTCAAACCCTCTGTCTAACGTTCACAAGAACGTTTGTAAAATCTCTAACCAATTGAACGTTGGAAATTGATTTCAAATCGTTTGAATAATTGGTGATTGATTTTCTGAACGTTGGTGTGAAGCTTTATAAACTGATTCTTGTGTTCATTCGTTTCTAACAATCCAGAGAACATTCAGAGAAAACTTTCAAGCACACAAGATTTCAAACAACTCGGTTTTTCATTGCTATATCTTTTGATACTCTCGAGCTCTTAATATATTATATACGTGCTATATCTTAAAGAGTTCATAGTTTGAGTTGTATTCATCTATTGATTGTATTGTTCGAATTGTAAGGTTTAGTTGTTGGACAAGTTGGCTTGGGAACTAGGGTTTGGTGATCGTTGCTAGAGAAGTATACTTGGGAAGTATAGCTTAGAGAGCAAGTTCAGAAACAGGAGTTCAGCACGCCATTTGTCAACAGCTGGGATATAAGGGAGATATATTATTGTATCTTGTAATTGGTTTTATTTCAGTGATCAATAATATATTCTCTTACCAAGTTGGTAAGGGACCAGGACGTAGACCATAGGGGTTAGGGGTCGAACCTGGCTAAAAGTCTCTGTGTTCTTTATTTTCTGCTCTTTATTTACTGCTTGCATTTAGCTTACTGTTTCTGCTCTTTATTGTACTGATTATCTGTGCATTCAGCATACCATTTGTCTCTGCATAAAACGAAATCAATAAGCTGTTTCTGCTAATAACTAAAATCGGTTTTAGTTAAACATAGTTAGCCATTTACACCTATTCACCCCCCTCTAGGTGTGCATTTTCATTGTCATTGATGAAAATTAGCATCAACAGATAGTATTTTTGAAAAAAATTTGAAAAATTGGATATTTTTGTAAATATCCCTAAGAACTATAGCTAGATTTTGATTCGAATGTAGAAGTTTAAAATAATTTATAAAAAACCTGAAATTCTCAGTTGAAAGAACTATTAAATGGTTAGTCACCACGACTATTGGGAACGCCGCCGGGTAATTCTAAAAATTTATTATTTTATTAAAAATAAAAATATATATTCTAACACATTTTATAATAAATTTAATTTCCTAAATATATGTTTTGAACTTAATAATGTTCTAAAAAGTATTCGAATTAATATTTATTTATAAGAAAAGATCAAAGATATATAAATAATTATAAATAAATTACATTTTACTATTAAAATTTTGAATTTGTAAAATAAATTAAAAAATTTAGAACAATAATGATATATACATATATAATTATCTATAATAATAACGTCTATATACATTTAAATATATATATATATATATTATATTATTAATAGTACTAGGTTAGACAACAATTTTGAAAATATTATAAAACAAATTATTAATATATCGCGAGATAACCCCATATATATTATATTAATAATAAAAAAAATTGTTCCTAATAAGAATTGAATCATTGACCCCCAACTTAGAATGGAGATTCCTTATCACTATGATACATCAATTATGAAATATTATAAAAGTCATTATTAATATATCATGAGACAATTTTATTATCATGGAATTACTAAATTACCCATCCTATATTATATTAATGATAAAAAAAATTGTTTCTAATGAAAATTAAACCCCTTACCTCTAAATTAGAAGTGAGATTTTTTATCATTATGTTAGATAATCCCTCCGTCCCACCCAAATGTTTACATTTGGGTTGGGCACGGAGACCAAGGAAAAATAAAAAGGAGGAGAGAAGTAGGAAAAATGAGTAAATTGCTGGGACCCATCACTATATAATGTATAAAATGAGTTAGTGGAGGAAAGTACTGGATGTAGTTGATTTTTATATTATAAAATTTTACCATTTTAGGAAAGTTTAGAAATGTAAAGAATTGGATGGGACATCCCAAAAAGGAAAGTGTAAAGAAATGGATGGGACAGAGGGAGTATAAGTTTTGAAAATATTTTATTTTTGATCAAGCACCATTTAGTTATAAAGCAAAATAAATACATATAACATGATTTTACTAACAAGCCCGTGCAAGAACAAGCCCGTGCCTTTCACGGAATACAAAGCTAGTTTTTTCATAAATATGGATAGGGGCGAAATACCTAATCTCAAGTTCTCAACCCCCGTCCCGATCTCCGAATTATATTTGAAATATTCCCGACTACCTGTTCCAAATCCGAACTTTTTTTTCAAAATTTCGATCCGACCAGAACGGGAATCGAACAAGATCGAACAAGATGGATGAAATACCCATCCCAATTTGGAACCTCTAGTATTACTAATTAATGCAGAAAAAAATAAACGAAAACAATAACGTTAAATTTGTAAAAACAATTCCAACAAGTTTTTTTATAATTAATTAAATAAATAGTTTTTAAATTATTTAGCAGAGAAAGTTACACTTTCTCTTCAACAATTCTTCTAAACTCACTTTCTATCAATTTTTTTATGTGTAGTTTGTGATAGATTATTAACGATCCATGGATTTTAATTAATTGTCGCATATATAATATTCTACATAAAGCCTATTCGAAATTGGTAAAGTTCTTGTAGAATCTACACAAAGTTGAACTAAATCCAATAAAAACATTTGAATTTTGGTGAGATTTTAAAAAGGTAAAAATATACCGTGAAAACCAACAAAATCCATGAATTTTAAAAATCTTTTAAAGTCCACAAATATTTGAATACCACCTATTTTAGTAATAATTCATATCGAATATCTGTAAATCTGGATTAAATATCCCTAAATTTTTTAAAATTAAAATGGGATATTATTAGATTTTAAAAAATTGTTTTAATTCTTTTTTAAATAAACCCAAATTTTAATGATTTTTTTTAAAATTCAAAATGAATACTCTTAAATTTTTAAAATCTAAAAATATCCACATAATCTAAATTAAATATACCCCTTCATCACAGTGTTGTAAAAAGCGGAAATCGGACTTAATCGGTAGAGGCACTGTCCAGGGATTAATCGGGGATTAATCGGGTATTTAGGGATTAATCGGAATGATTAATTGAATAATCGGATTATTAATCAGTTCGATAACCCATGGAACAAGGATTAATCGGTGATTAATCGTGATTAATCACCGATTTTTAGAACAGAGCTTCATCATATCAATTGATTAAAAATGTGTCATCCAACCGTTGAATTTTTTATAATCTGAGGGCTAATGTTGAGTTAGCCGGTTACTCGATGAGTATATTAGTTCCTCATTGGCCGACCCTAGATTGATTGAGGAAGGGTTAGGGTTCCTCCTCCTCATCAGCGAGGAAGGACTTGTCCATTGTGTGTATGCATTTGGATTCGAAAGCCTCAAGATACTCCTTCGCAACTTCATAAATTATGTGTCCTTCACCATTCTGATAGCCCACAGTAGCAAGCACCAAATCCCTTGAATAAAACCTCTAGAAATACTGGTCATTCACCTCACAAATATGAGTTATTCGATTCGCAGAGAGATGCTTCATTTTCTGGTATGCAAATTATATGTATCTTTTTATGTATTCAGATAAACATTTTCTTGCTTTGAGTAGCTTGTTGTTGATGAATTTTAACAAGATTGTTGATAAAATTGAGTTATGTAGAACAAATTGAGTGATGTAATGCTCTCTCTCTCTCTCTCTCTCTCTCTCTCTCTCTCTCTCTCTCTCTCTCTCTCTCCCTCCCTCTCTCTCTCTCTCTCTCTCCCTCTCTCCCTCTCCCTTCCCTTGTCTTCTGCTTATGGTGTTTGGGTATTTTGAGTGTACATGATGTTTATTGTCTTTGGGTTCATGTAATTTGATTGTTAATCAATCGTAAAGCTTTGTGGAGTATAGCTCTTAATATGTTTTTGCTTTCAAGTTCTTTTTCTTTCTTAGTACTTTTAGGTTGTTAACATACATTAGTTTAATCAATATGAGTTTTTCAATTGGAAAACTAATGATTTTAATCATGTCACAAATTTTGTATTTGACTCTTATTGCGTGTTTACCTTGTTCAAGTGGAAAATGCACTCAGGTCATCTGGTTATAAGGCATATCACCATATGCATATCTACGTATATAGAACTCTGCCCCTTGCGTGTATGTATATATATTTACAAGTTTATAATTACAAATTTATGCTGTTGAGCTCACAGTTGAAGATGAAAATGGTTTAATATTTGCATTTATTAATGATGGCCACCATTCTGATATTGCAGTTGGTGAGAGCAGTACTGGTGTTGGCAAATCAAGAGTGGAGGTCAACATGTGCTGGTTAATAACTTCCATTCCCAGCAGGAAACTACTGAACTTGGCTTGTGTGTCATTTCCATGTAAGTAAGTGATTATCGTAATTGCTCTCTTATTTAATTAACTACCGTACTTTCTCTGTTTTGATTATATTCTACACCCACCTTATTTCCATGTTAGTCTTATGTAAGTGCGAGCCATTCCTTATTTTGAAGCCAAAAAGCCCTTTTTCCTTTACTGCCCTCACGCTGCACCATTGTTTCATGACCTTGAATTTATTGCCACTCAAGTGGTAATCCCAATTATTTCACTTGCTTAAGAGGAATTTTTCCTGCATTAAATCGATAAGCCATTGCGTGCTTAATGATTTTGCTATAGTTTTCTTCCTAACCCTGTATCGTATATATGTCGCACATTTCTGGTTGGGTTTTCTGTCTTCCAACATAGACCTTGTTTAGGTCCTCCAGGGGTTCCTCAAAGTTGTTCCGGACAGCTACTAATAACCCAATAACTTGTTTGCATTCATCCTATATTAGATATTAATTTATATTTTTTTCCAAGCTTGTCATTTTGTTAATTCATTTTTTTTCTTTTGTTGGGTTCGAGAGGGGGGAATGGTTGTTAGTTTCACAGAATGTACAGCCTTTCGATTGTAAGGATTTCATGGATTACTCTTTAGTGTGCAGATTTTCACTTTAAATTGAATTGGGTAGTTATTATTATTCTTAATTCTTAATCTTTTCCTGGTTTGTGTTTTTCAACAAGTACATATATATTTTACTTTGATCCTAATTTTAAAAGGTATGCTTCTGTGGTCAGGATGTCTTGGAAAACACAACATTACAAGGCCTGGGAGGAGAGAACTATTTCTGGGTGAATGTCAAATATTACTTGAGGTCTTATTCATGGAATTCGCTGCTTGCTGCTGTGGGATATGAGAATGGTAAAGGACACATGATTTATGAAGTTGCCAAGGAGTATCTTGAGGCTTTCGGATTCAACGCAACCATCAATGCTACACACAATGGACAAAGCGGAGAGATGTAGTGAAGTGGGTCATGTCCTTGGTGAGAAATGATGATTCACCGCCCTTTAAATTAGATACAAACATGTAGTGAAGTGGGTCATGTCCTTGGTGAGAAATGATGATTCACCGCCGTTTAAATTAGATACAAACTACTTCCGTAAGGTGTGAGGAGTTTTTGTAATATCTGTATTACTATGTGTTGCATGCATTGAGAAAATTTGTCTTTTTGACTTGAGGGTTTGTATTTTTCACAATGACATGAAGTTCCGGTAAACTCAAGATACAAAGTAGTATTATTAACTTACCGAGGTCTAATAACTTCGTTACTGCTTCATTATTTTCTGCTTGTCTCATTATTCTTGTCTTTCATTTTTTCAAATATTTTCAAGTTCTAGAACCCCGGCCTTACTGTTCTCTGTACGCTAAATGGTTCCACTTGGAGTTATAATTGTTGCTTTTCTTGCTGCTTGTGAATACATCTTAGTTAGTAAAATGGACAAGAAATTCTTGTTGCCTGGATATGTGTTTTAGTGTGCTCTATCATCTTATTTTAGTTTTGTATTTGATGCCAGTTTGATCATTTTAAACAGTTTTTTTTAATTATATTCAACATGGGTCTTTATCAATCTGTTTAAGATATTTATTGAAGTTGGAAGACGTTAGGAAATTCATATTTGGCAACAAAATACAGATCGTTACATTTTTACTAAGCAAGTTATTCTAGCATGGTTAAGCTTTCCAGTGCGACTGACCACTATTTTTTTCTGATTAGAGCAGAAGAAATTATTTACCACTAGCTTTAGTTTTATGAATATTTTGGAATATACTTTTGATTATAATTTTTTTTGTAAAATTAATTTATAGCATTTTGAATAGTTTATTTTTACTTTTAATGATAATAATACATATGTTATATGGTTTGTAGCATACATATAGCTTATAGTATACAAATATTTTTTTCCTTGTAAATGTTTTTTCTATAATTTATATTTCAATGTTTAGGTTAACATATTTTTTAATATTTCATAATTATTTTTTTATTTTATTAGATTATAAATGATATACTTGAAACATGTAGGTATTATATTCGTGTAACATTTTTTTTATCTTTTTGATTATGTAATTTAATGGTTATCTTAAATTTTTTAGATCTATTGTTATAGTGTTTTTATAGTTTTAAAAGTATTTTTTTTAACTTTTTTGGAAATACGTGTGGCATTAAATTTTTTTATTTCATTGAATATTGATTATTTTTTCATGTTAATTTTATGTATTTGCCATGTGTAGTGTTTATTATGTGTTTTTGTTCAAGAGTAAACTTTATGTTGTATCATATTTAGATATTAATATAAACTTATTTTGCGGATGTTTGAATTGTTTTTCAATTAAAAAAATGTTTATTTATTGATTTGTGTTCTTTTTTTAATTAAATTTTTTCTTTGCAAAGTAAGAATATGTTCATTTGTTCATTTGTGCTGTCATTTTTTTATTTTAAATTTTAGAAACATATTTGTTGTCAAACCTAAATATAGAATCTTTAATGATTTTTATTAAACAATATTTTTCTTAATGCACTTTTATTTAGTAAACGATTTTTTTTGTAAATTATATTTTAAAATTTAGCCTAACATATATTTTAATATTTCATATTTTTTTAGGTGTTTTCCTCTATTTTATTAGAATACATATAATATACTTTAGACATGTGGGAACTTAGTGGTATAAATATTTTTTTTATATATGTAAGATTATGAAATTGTGAACATACATACATTTGTAATTTTTTTTAAATAAAGTTTGTACTATTTTTTTATATTTTTGTGTTGGTTTATATTTTTTTAAGTGCATTATATTAAAATTTATGATTGATTTTAGTTTTCTAACTTTAGATAAAAAAAAATTAAAATTAGCGTTTGTTTTGTAGATTATATTTTGTTGAATTTTGGTGTCATTTCTAATGACTTGTTTTTTGATTACTTTTTTAATATCTTGTTTTACCATGTATTTTGATTTTTTTTGTTTTATAACTAAATTTAAATTCTTGTTTTTAAAAAATTATTTTTTCGATTGAAATTGTGATGATGTGCTTTGTTTACTTGTTTATTATATATAAATAATAAATTTGTGACCTATTTTTTAAATATGATTTTTCGCTATTTTATATTGTTAATTTTAGAAACATATTGTTTTTAAATCTAAAAAGATAATCTTTAATGATTTTTATTAAAATGATATTTTTCTTAAAGCATTTTTATTTGGTAAAAGATTTTTTTGTGAATTATATTTTAAGTTTTAACCTAACATATATTTTAATATTTCATATTTTTGGGGATATTTTCCTCTATTTTATTAGAATATAGATAATAAACTTTAGATATGTGAAAACTTGTTTGTATAACTATTCTTTATATATACTCCCTCTGTTTTTTTCTTTTCTTTAAGTTTGCTTTTTGCACGGAAACCAAGATAGTGGATGTAATATTGTTAAAATAAATGAAGTAGTGGGTGTAATAGTAATTTTATTGTTAAAATAAGTGAAGTAGAGGGTGTAATAGTGAAAAGGTGGAGTGAAGTAGTGGATGTAATAATGTATTTTATTGTTAAAAGTTACTATTTTTAGTAATGTAAAGAAATGGAATGGACAGCCCAAAATAGAAAGTGTAAAGAAATGAAATGGACGGAGGGAGTATTATGTAATTTAACATATACATATGAACATACCTTTATACTTTTCTTAAAGAAAGTATGTACAATCTTTTTATATTTTTGTGTTGGTTCATATTTGTTTTAAGTGCATTATATTAAAATTTATTGTTAATTTTAGTTTTCTAAATTTAAATATTTTTCTTGAATTAGCGTTTGTTTTGTAAATTATATTTTGATTTTTCGCTATTTTATCCTTTTTTGTTAATTTTAGAAGCATATTTTTTGTCAAACTTTTTTATGATTTTTATTGGCAAAGGATTTTTTTTTTATAAATTATATTTTAAACTTTAGCCTAACATATATTTTAATATTTCATATTTTTTAAGACGTTTTCTTCTATTTTATTAGAATATATATAATTTAGACTTGTGGGAACTTATTAGTATAACTATTCTTTATATATATTATGTAATTTAACATGCATGTAAATAAATATACATTTGTACTTTTTTTTTAAAGAAAGTTTGTGCTTTCTTTTTAAATTTTTGTGTTGGTTTATATTTATTTTAAGTGCATTATATTAAATTTTATTGTTGATTTTAATTTTCTAAATTTAGATTTTTTTTGAATTAGCGTTTGTTTTGTAAATTAGTTTTTGTTAAATTTTGGTATCATTTCGAATTATAACTTATTTTTTGATTACTTTTTTAATATCTTGTTTTACCATATATTTTCTTTAAAAAAAATTTGTTTTTGTTATTAAATGTAAATTTTTGTTTTTCAAAAAATTATTTTTTGAATTGAAATTCTGATCGTATTCTTTGTATACTTGTTTATTTTATATAAAGAATGAATTTGTGATTTATTTTTCATTATGGTTGACAATAATTTTCTTAACTTTAATTTTTTCTATTTTATCTTGTGTTATTTATTTTAGTGCATTCTTTTTGATCTTGTTTGTTAAATTAAAAATACTTGGTAGCATAGCTTTTAAACCAATACTTCTGGCCCAACTCATTGTTGTTTGGCCCATTTCTAATTTCTAATCAAGTTACTTTTTAACTCTGACGGCAGACCACCTAAACCTCCTTGCGCCAATTATATATAGGATATAATTCAGAGCAAGGGAGTAGTAAGCATTAAAAGAAGGGGGTTCTACACTGGGAGAATTCTAGAAGTCTTGGAAAGCGTCGCAACTTTATAAGCTCAAAGAGTGTTATGTCTAAAAAACCACCTGAAGTTGTCTACATTGCCATCACTTCTTTTCTCCCAAGAATCTCTTCTTTCCGAACGTTGAGGTCAGAATAATACAATTGTGCTTGCAGTTGCTGGTTATAGTTACAAGGACATGCTAATAAGTTTAGGTCATGCCCTCTTTGTATGCGCTCTTGACCAAGAAACATATTAGTTTTTTGCTGTTGCTTAGTTCTTTAGGTCCTGCACTTTTTGTGACTTTCTGATGAGTAAAACATAAATTTGATTTATGTTTTTTACATGTTGATCTACTGAATGAGCAAGGGTAGTGCCACAATATGAGAAATCTGTCTGACCATTTCTATCAAAAGAACCAATTTTAATTGTACTATTAAATCATGTAAACATATTATCTATTATATTCACCTTTTATTAAATATTGAAATTTTATTAGCTAAAATTGTAACTATAAGTTACTCCCTCCGTCCCTTTTGATTCTTAACATTTCATTTTTTCAAAACTTTCTGGCACGCATTTTAAGGTGCATTTTAAGGATAGTTAAATAACTTTTTTTTTTAAATTTTCTTTTTCTGTATTGATATGGGCTAAAAATAAGCCCTAAAAACACATTTAATGTGGCATTAATTAGACCTGGAATGGTCCAAACGTGGGGCCCACCAGGTGGGCCCAAACCCTATTTACAATATTAATTTCGTAATTAATATTAGGGATAATAAACAGCTCAGCAATAAGTGTCAGATAAGAACATTATCTCTACAAGGAGTAGCCTCCAAGGCATACACTCATACAAGGAAAAAGACTCCTACAAGGAAGGGGTCTAGAACTTTCCTCGAGGTTGACTTACCCACCAAGTCACCTAACCCTACCATAACTCTAAGGCTTCTCAGCCTATATAAAGGGTCAGACCCCTCACCCTAGAACTACGTTTTTGGCTTGATCTTTGATACGCATCAAAGTACGTAGGCATCTTGTGAGGGCAGATTAAGCCACAAACGCAAGAACAACCATTAAAGCTCGAAGCTCACCAACCCTATCATTAAATACATGCGGAACCTAGCCGCAATATCAAACCCTCGTTTTTATTCCACAACATTTGGCGCCGTCTGTGGGAAGACAACAACAACCATGGTGAACACACGGAGAGCAATACCAGTCACGACCGGAACCACTGATAGCACCGCTGCTCCTCCTACTTCGGAGGCGACCTCCCAACCTTTGGTTACTCAACCCCAAGGGACAACTACCCTAGGGATTGGAGCTCAATCTCAAGGATCGCTGCCCTTGGTGGTGAATCCCCCTCAAGAGACGAATCAGCTTCAGATGGTGGTTTCCCCACTTTACAACCATCCACTACCTCCGGGGGTACAGATCCATACCACGGATCTCCCCGCAAGCACAAACCCGATGTATGGGCTGCCAAACTATCCACCTATTCAAGGCACGGGACCAAGCGGTCATGCCCTTCAAGCACATGAGCCGTACAACCCCCCTACATCAGAGGTTTAGGCCCTGATTATGGACAAGGGTACTATGATTACTCTGGTCCCTATACTGATGACTCCTCTTCTGAGTCAGAAGATCGAGACCGAGCCCCGAGGAGGCACCCAAGTAAGGAACCTGTGAGGCGTACTCGAAGAATCCATGATGGACCCCCCATGACAGCTGCAGAGAAGATCAAGGCTCATGAAGCTGAGATCCAAAGGCTGAAGGAAGACATCGCCAGAGAACAACAAAGGCAGAATCGGCCCCCTCCAAGGTCAGGAGAGATTCCCATTGTTGACTTGGAGAGGCCATCAAGACGACAAAGGAGGACCGAATGACCTAGGTCAGAGGTTGTAAGGGCAGAGGTCCCAAGGGGAGACCCCAAAGATCTTATGATGCTAGGAGATCCTGATGATCCAACTCCCCCCTTTACTGAAGAAGTGATGAACGCCCACATCTCCCGAAAGTTCAAGATGCCCACAATAAAAGCTTATGACGGAACGGGGGATCCCGCAACTCATGTAAGAACATTTACGAGCGCATTGTTATTGCAGCCCGCTAACGATGCCCTTAAGTGTAGGGCGTTCCCCCAAACCCTGTCAGGCATGGCGCAACGTTGATATAGCCGTCTACCTCCAAATTCAATTAGCTCTTTTAAGGAATTGAGTACCGCTTTTGTCAGTCAATTCATTAGCGGAAGAATTCATGAGAAAAGCTCTGCATCCCTTATGTATGTAGTACAGGGGAAGAACGAGAACTTGAGAGATTATCTCAAGCGATTCACTAAGGAGACCCTAAACATCACTGATTTGGAAAATAAGGTGGCTATGGTAGCCTTGCAGCATGGAACCACGGATCTCTTTTTTAAGAGGTCTTTGGCAAAACATCCCCCTGAGAACATGGATGAGCTCCAACGAAGGGCTGATAAGTACATTAAGGCTGAGGATAGCATGAAGAAGGAAGCCACGTTGGGCAATGGAGGCAACGGGAACTCCAAGAAGCGAAAGCAAGATCAGGAGTATGATGACCAGGAGTAGGATGACCAGGAATATGGTGCTAGGGACAAGTATCCCCGAACTAGTGAGGACTCCGACTCTGCTCCTAAGAAGAACCAAGGACCAAGGTTCACTGAATACGCAAGGTTGAACACTCCCAGGAGTCGAATCCTATTGGACATTGAAAAGGATAAGGATTTCTGATGGCCGAAGCCACTCAGGGGTGATCCCACAAAGAGAAACAAAAATCAGTATTGCAGATTCCACAAGGATGTAGGGCATGACACTGATGATTGTAAGCAACTCAAAGATGAGATCGAGTTCTTGATCCGTAAAGGGAAGTTGGGCCACTTCACTAAGGGTGAAGATCGTGGTAATCAGAGAATAGAGTATGATAGGAACGACGACGATCGGGATCGCACCCCACAGCCCCGAGGGCCAGTGATCAACATGATCTCAGGAGGCCCGACTGCGGCTGGGACAACCAAGAACTCTCGGAAGGCTTATGCTAGAGAGGTGGTGCACATTGTCGAAGAAGCACCGAAACGTGCAAGAACCAAGTTAACGATCGGATTTGAGGATTCAGATCTTGAAGGGGTGAAGTTCCCCCATGATGACCCGCTGGTCATAACACCCGTGATTGGGAACTCAGAGGTGAAGCGAGTCTTGATAGACAACGGAGCATCTGTGAACGTTCTGTTTCGCGAGGCCTTTCTGAAGATGGGATACAATGATTCTCAGTTGACCCCGTCCAACACGCCTATATACGGGTTCAATGGGGTAGAATCTAAAGTTGAGGGAACTATTCAGTTGCCCATGACGATTGGGCAGGAGCCTAAGGAGGCCACTCGGATGCTGAACTTTTCGGTTATCAAAGCGTTTTCCACCTACAACGCTATCCTCGGGAGGACTGGACTCCACGCTTTTAAGGCTGTGGCCTCAACCTATCACATGAAGATCAAGTTCCCAACCAGGAATGGTGTTGGAGAGCATAAAGGTGACCAGAAAATGGCTAGGAGCTGTTACAAAGCCGCGTTAAGGCCTAATGGAGTCGAGGAGCGGGTCCTCCCAATTGAAGACATGAGTGAGTTTGACAATGAAGACATGGATGCCTCAGTTTCTCATGCTTAAGTTATCTTAGTAGGACATAGCTTCATCTTTATTAGGAGAAGTAGAAATAAGGTTCGATGAAACCATTCCAGGGCTCATTGCCCCGAGTAGGACAAGTAATACTCTATGTAAGGGTGGAACCCATTTCAAGATATTAATGCAAGTTTGTTTTTCATTTTTTGATTATGTGATCTTATTTATGTGCCAAGCACCTGATATGTATAAGTCGAAGATGGCCAAGCACTGAAAATAAAAGAACATATGAATGAAAACAAGCTCGTGCATAGAAAAGACCACGAAGGATCAATTGTCAGATTACAATACAATCGAATTAAAGTTCAAGTCCATAAAGGACCCTGGATGTAAGATGAGATGAACAACTAAGCCACATGTGGCCACTTAAGCCATGAAAGGCTAACAACAAACCTCGAATCCCAACCAAGGGTCAGGGAACCCAAATGCATCCTTAATCAAGACCAAGGAGTCCAAGAAAACCAAGAAGGTCTGACAACTAACTATAAAACCTTGTGTTAGGAGCAAGCATTGAGTGTCGTCCTCATCAATAAGGAAAACAAGGTTCAAAAACCTATCTACTATGAAAACGAAGTCCTGATGGACCAACCGTGAAGGAACATAATCCACAACCCGAAAACCAATGGAAGTCTCGCCAAGTAGGCAATCAAATTAATAGAATTTGACATCAAGTATAAGTCAAGGATGGCCATCAAAACCCAAGCCTTAGCTGACTTCGTGGTTGAATGTACCATTAACAACCAAGAAGTCGGGGGGCAAGAGGTAGTAACCCAAGAAGGCAAAGAACTGGAAAACAAGAATGAAGGAATACTGGGTGCTCTATTTTTACGGAACGTCAAAAACAAAAATCAAGAAGATTAAACAAAGAAAAGTCTGGAGAATGTATTCCGAGACTAAGGATTGAAGCCTTGATAGCCGGTTTAGGCTTGGCCAACCCTGAGGGTCAAGAACTTTAAAACTTGTGGAGATTCAAGATTGGTAGTCTCCCAAGTGAATGGCAAATTTGAAGGTAAGGAAAAAGCTATTACGAAGTACTTGAGATTGTGAAAGCTGTGATGGCTTAATTCGATGAATGCTTTGTGGAGTACATCTCGGGGGAGGAGAACATTAAGGCAGATGCCCTCTCTAAGTTCGCTTCCTCGGAGATAGAGAACTATGTTGGGAGTGCTTACTTTCAGGATTTGAAGACCCCTACTATCAATGTGAAGTTAGTGACACCGATCGATGTGCAAAGCTGTGGGATGGATCCTATCAAGGCTCACTTAGAAACGAGATGGCTCCCTGAAGATGTCATGGAAGCACGTAAACTCTGGTAAGAGCTTTAAGATACACCCTGATCGAGGGTTTGCTATACAAGAGATCTTTTGTGATCCCGTACTTGAAGTGCTTGAGGCCCAGGAGGCCAGAGAAACACTCGAAGAAGTGCACGAAGGGATGTGTGGGCAACACCTGGGGGGCAGAGCCCTTGCTCATAAAATACGTCCCCTTGCTCATACCATCGACTATTTAAGGGATGAACCCTCTAACAACATGAATTCAAGGAACTGAGACCTACTAAATTAGAGTCCAAAGAATGGATTCAAACCCTAAAGGGATGTATCCCCAATTTAGAGGGGTGACTTTGCTTACAATCGCAAACACCCTAACATGATTACGAATCTCTATAATGGTGTTACCATCACCAACAGGACAAAACCCAAGTTATGGGCTCCTACCCCTATGAGGGCTGAGGGCATGATTAGCCATGTGTTTAAATGCTCATCATAAAAAGTTCACTTGCAAGGATGATTATCCTCAACCTCGAAGGTCCAAAATAATAAATCTTAGCTCATGAAGCACATTTGATACATCAATATGCATGACAGCCCTTAAGGCCTAGGGTGGCCTCCATCAATGATTCGACAGAGATTTTTAAGAAGATTGATGAAATTAGCTCGTGAAGCTCATATTCAATCATTGAAACAAGATCTGGAAAGATTATAGACTCGAAAGTCCCAAAGAGAAAGAATCCCCTCTGTTATTAACTCGAATTATACTCCCAGAAGGACGAGGGTTGATACCCAAAAATTCAACCTAATGGCTTGGTGCGTTTAAGAGATCGTGATGATCCAACGAAAGTTTATAAAGAAATTTGAGATACCCCGTGATCACGATCGATGATAGGGTGGTGATCAACACAAATTGGACTCTAAAAGGCCCAACAACACCAAGCCTGTCACGGTCCAACCAAGATTGATAAACCTAATTAAGGTTTTGGGATTGTTTTGACCCAAAGGAAAGGCCCAATCAAAAAAGTTTATAGGCCCAACGATGTGAAAATCTAGATCCAGCCCATGAAAATTAAAGGCCAAACAGGGCCCGTTGAAGTCCATAATAGGATTGGGAGTTACCAAAAGAAAGCACGAGGTCGTAACCATCGATCTCGTTTTCTAGTATAAGTACGAGCTCGACCATGCGACTTGGAAAATTCCATTTGAGGTCATTTCTGACTTATGAAAAGCAAAGGAAGGCCACCACACAAACTGAGGTCGTTATGACATAGCTTGAGATCGCAAATCTCAGGTCGAATTTGAATTGGGAAATGTAAAAAATCCCCACGACCTGGGGCTCATTTGAGGTCGTTCTTGTGCTGTATTGAAGTCGAGGTTGAAAACGCGTAAAAATGAAGTCGGCAAGTTGAGGTCGAAATTAACCTACGATTCGAGGTCGAGACAGACGACCTGGGATTCAAATCCTGGTCGAACAAACATGAAAATCGAGGTCGACACGCCGAGGTTGAAAATGACTAGAAAAGCCGGGGAAAAGGTAACGACCTGGGTGAAAACTCGAGGTCGTTTCCATACCGAATGAGGTCGTGTGAATTGGATCAGCCGAGGTGAGCTTCTGCAGGGGTGATGGCCGAGCTGAAAAATATGAAAAACCCACACGACCTAGGCCTAATTTGAGGTCGTCTATGTGTTGTGTTGAGGTCGGATTTATACTACAATGAGATTGGTAAATTCTGGTCGTAATTATACTAGAAAATGTGAAAAATCTGTGCGACCTGGAACCACTTTGAGGTCGTTTCCCCTTGGTTTGAGGTCGCCAGCACGAGGTCGAAAATGAACTAAAAGACCTGTAAAACAGCCACGACCTGGCCCCCGTTTGAGCTCGAAATTGAGCTCGAAAATACACTGATTTCTCCTCGAAATTTCCAGGTCGAAAATGACTTAGGAAACAAGAAAAATGGCTGCGATCTGGAGGCAGTTTGAGCTCGACCCCAGCCAGGGGCTCTGCCCCTTGGACCCCGCCAGGGGCTGCCGCCCCTTGGACCCCGCCCGGGGGCTGCCGCCCCCGGACCCCCGCTAGCGCCGTTTAGCGTTGTTCAGTGCGGATTAGCACCGTTAGTGCCGATAGCGCCCTTAGTACCTGTTAGCACAAATTAGTGCCGATTAGCACTGTTTAGCACCGATTAGTGCCCTTAGTGCCATTTCATGCTATTTAACATTGTTTAACACTGTTTAAACGTTGTTTATGGCTGATTAGCACCGTCTAGTGCCATTTAACACCGCTTAGTGTCGTTCAACATCGTCGTAAATGCGTCGGTCGCTCCACGCTTTACATTAAGATGATATTGTTGAAAATACTCACGTAAGAGCAATAAACCCTGACCCAAGTCTCGAATAAGGCCGTTAAAACTTCAAGGAAAACCTGATCAGTTTCCCTAGAAGTTGGGGGGCAAATGATATGGGCTAAAAATAAGCCCTAAAAACACATTTAATGTGGCATTAATTAGACCTGGAATGGTCCAAACGTGGGGCCCACCAGGTGGGCCCAAACCCTATTTACAATATTAATTTCGTAATTAATATTAGGGATAATAAACAGCTCAGCAATAAGTGTCAGATAAGAACATTATCTCTACAAGGAGTAGCCTCCAAGGCATACACTCATACAAGGAAACAGACTCCTACAAGGAAGGGGTCTAGAACTTTCCTCGAGGTTGACTTACCCACCAAGTCACCTAACCCTACCATAACTCTAAGGCTTCTCAGCCTATATAAAGGGTCAGACCCCTCACCCTAGAACTACGTTTTGGCTCAATCCTCGAATAAGGACATACAAGCCACTGCGTCCTAGGTGAGCTCTCGCCGCCATAGCCTCGAGGGCACCATCACCTAGAACTACGTTGGCTTGATTCTCTAACAATACAGAGATACGTAGGCATCTTGTGAGGACCGTTCAGTCTCGAAACGCAAGAACAGCCATTAAAGCTCGAAGCTCACCAACCCTATCATTAAATACATGCGGAACCTAGCCGCAATATCAAACCCTCGTTTTTATTCCACAACATGTATAAAAATTTAATGTTTAAATTTTTATACAGAAAAAGAAAATTTTAAAAAAAAGTTATTTAACTATCCTTAAAATGCACCTTAAAATGCGTGTCAGAAAATTTTGAAAAAGTGAAATGTTAAGAATCAAAAGGGACGGAGGGAGTACCTTTTTACACATGAAGTGCACTTACTCATAAAACTAACTACAATTTAAGAATTAATTTAAACGAGGGGTTAGTTTAAAAAAAGGGGTTTCTTACAAATTTTTATAGAAAAGTTTAACGCGTTTAGTTTCACTAAAAGTTGTTTTACGACTATTTTAAAATAAAATAGAACATGATATTTATTTAATGAATTTCTCTATACTTAAGTCTAAAAAATACTTATGTATATAGATATTTTTGTAATACCTTAGACTAATAGCATGGCATTTAAACTCGGGCCTTTAAAAATTTCAGTTCAACACTTCAACCTCTCTTTATAAGCTGTACAATCAATATTCCTGTGGAAAAGTAATTTACAGTCTTCTAACCAATAATCACTACAAGAAAACTCGGGTAAAATCGACTGCACAAATTCGACTGCTCTAAATTCGACCGGATCCAGTCGAATTTAGGGTCAATTCCAATAAATTATTGGTCAAACTTACATTCGACTGCTTCCAGTCGATTTTAAGAGCAGTCGAATTTAAGCAGTCGAATTTAGATGCGCGGTCGAATTTAACCAGTCGAATTTATTTCCCTCCTAAATTACTTCCTAAACTTATTTTAGTAAGTTTATAAACTCGACCGAAGACAGTCGAATTTATAAAATCGACTGGAAGCAGTCAAATTTATAAATTCGACTGCCTTTATAAATTTGACCGACTTTGGTCAAATTTATAAATTTGACTAAAACCAGTCAAATTTATAAATTCGACTGAAAGCAGTCAAATTTATAAATTCGACTGCCTTTATAAATTTGACCGACTTCAGTCAAATTTATAAATTTGACTAAAACCAGTCAAATTTATAAATTCGACCGGAAGCAGTCAAATTTATAAATTCGACCGACTTCAGTCAAATTTATAAATTTGACTGCAACCAGTCGAATTTAGGGCCAGGTCAGCAATCCGCGTGAAACTAAGTTTAAGCGGGAAAATTCTCGCCTAAATTTTGCCAAAATATTTAAACTTAAATTCGACCGAAAACAGTCATATTTATAAATTCGACTGCAATCAGTCATTTTAATTAGAGAATTAAATTCAAAAATTATTTAAAAAATATTAATTTAATCCTTAAATTATAAATTTTGGGAATATGACTAAATTAGATATATATTGACATTCGAATTGTTGGATCGTCGATAAACATTTTTTAAAAAATAGAAACAATAATCTTGGACAAAGTATTAGTTAGTAGTACAAGTCATATCAATAGTTGACTACTAATTTTAATATCCAAATTAATTTTTTATTTTTTAAAATTTTGGGAATATGACTAAATTAGATATATATTGACATTCGTAAGGTTGGAACATCGATAAACATTTTTTAAAAAATAGAAGCAATAATCTGGGACAAAGTAATAGCTAGTAGTACAAGTCAAATCAATTGTTGACTACTAATTTTACTATCCAAATTAATTTTTTATTTTTTAAAATTTTGGGAATATGACTAAATTAGATATATATTGATATTCCCAAAGTTTCAGAAAATAAAAAATTAATTTGATTGGAAATCTTAGTAGATCACTACTATTTTCAATATGACTCGTAACTTGTGCTTTGTCACCGATTATTGTTTCAATTTTTTTAAAAATATTTTTGAACGATCCAACCGTACGGATGTCAATATATATCAAATATAATGATATTCCCAAAGTTTCAAAAAATAAAAAATTATTTTGATTGGAAATCTTAGTAGATCACTACTATTTTCAATATGACTCGTAACTTGTGCTTTGTCACCGATTATTGTTTCTATTTTTTTAAAAATATTTTTGAACGATCCAGCCGTACAGATGTCAATATATATATAATATAATGATATTCCCAAAGTTTCAAAAAATAAAAAATTATTTTGATTGGAAATCTTAGTAGATCACCTATATTTTCAATATGACTCGTAACTAATGCTTTGTCACCGATTATTGTTTCTATTTTTTTAAAAAATATTTTTGAACGATCCAGCCGTACGGATGTCAATATATATCTAATATAATGATATTCCCGAAGTTTCAGAAAATAAAAAATTAATTTGATTGGAAATCTTAGAAGATCACTATTATTTTCAATATGACTCGTAACTAGTGCTTTGTCACCGATTATTGTTTCTATTTTTTTAAAAATATTTTTGAACGATCCAGCCGTACGGATGTCAATATATATCTAATATAATGATATTCCCGAAGTTTCAGAAAATAAAAAATTAATTTGATTGGAAATCATAGAAGATCACTATTATTTTCAATATGACTCGTAACTAGTGCTTTGTCACCGATTATTGTTTCTATTTTTTTAAAAATATTTTTGAACGATCCAGCCATACGGATGTCAATATATATCTAATATAATGATATTCCCGAAGTTTCAGAAAATAAAAAATTAATTTGATTGGAAATCTTAGTAGATCACTATTATTTTCAATAAGACTCGTAACTAGTGCTTTGTCACCGATTATTGTTTCTATTTTTTTAAAAATATTTTTGAACGATCCAGCCGTACGGATGTCAATATATATCTAATATAATGATATTCCCAAAGTTTCAAAAAATAAAAAATTATTTTGATTGGAAATCTTAGTAGATCACTATTATTTTCAATATGACTCGTAACTAGTGCTTTGTCACCGATTATTGTTTCTATTTTTTTAAAAATATTTTTGAACGATCCAGCCGTACGGATGTCAATATATATCTAATATAATGATATTCCCAAAGTTTCAAAAAATAAAAAATTATTTTGATTGGAAATCTTAGTAGATCACTACTATTTTCAATATGACTCGTAACTTGTGCTTTGTCACCGATTATTGTTTCTATTTTTTTAAAAATATTTTTGAACGATCCAACCGTACGGATGTCAATATATATCTAATATAATGATATTCCCAAAGTTTCAAAAAATAAAAAATTATTTTGATTGGAAATCTTAGTAGATCACTACTATTTTCAATATGACTCGTAACTTGTGCTTTGTCACCGATTATTGTTTCTATTTTTTTAAAAATATTTTTGAACGATCCAACCGTACGGATGTCAATATATATCTAATATAATGATATTCCCAAAGTTTCAAAAAATAAAAAATTATTTTGATTGGAAATCTTAGTAGATCACTACTATTTTTAATATGACTCGTAACTAGTGCTTTGTCACCGATTATTGTTTCTATTTTTTTAAAAATATTTTTGAACGATCCAACCGTACGGATGTCAATATATATCTAATATAATGATATTCCCGAAGTTTCAGAAAATAAAAAATTAATTTGATTGGAAATCTTAATAGATCAAAACTATTTATAAACTTGACCGAACGCAGTCGAATTTATAAATTTGACTGTAATCAGTCGAATTTATAAATTTGACTACTATCAGTCGAATTTATAAATTCGACTGCAACCAGTCGAATTTATAAATTTGACTGCAACCAGTCGAATTTATAAATTTGACTGCAACCAGTCGAATTTAGTGCCATGTCAGCGATCCGCGTGAAACTCATCCAACAGTCCAGATTAACATATCAACATAATAATCCAATGGTCATTATTCATCCCAGCACATCCCACACATTTATATATCTCTCCTTCATCTTCCTCCCCTTCATCTTCCTCCCCTTCATCTTCTTCCCCTTTCTCTCCCTCATCTATATACACATATACACAAACAAATACAAATATATATATACCCAATCTCTATATTTCTTTAATATATATATATATATATATATATATATATATATATTTCATATATACATACTAACACCTAGAAAATCAACTCGTGGAATGTCAATTTCGGTGACAAAAATAACTCCGGCCACTCCTACAACTCCGGCAACCATGGAAATTCCGGCAACCCAAACAATTCCGGCAATTGAAGCAAATTCGGCAAAAAAAAATAATTTTGAATGTTTCCATGCAACTAAATTAGGAGCAAATTCGTATATTTTTAAATTTGATTAGGAAACTTGAGTTTGAGTTGAATTTGTAATAAAGATATATTTTAAAAATATTTTAATTTTTGATATGAAGTTATTGTTGTTCTTGAATTAGTTTTATATATGAATTATGTTATATTTGTGTTGATTAGTTTATTGCAAAGTGCAAACTATCTTCAAAGACAACAAATATATTCAGAACATTCAAAAAATGCAGTTGAAAGCAGCAGAAAGCTGCTGAATTTTCAAGATATGGTACAATAAAATTGACTGCAATCGGTCGAATTTATAAATTTGACTGCAATCAGTCAAATTTATAAATTCGACTGGTTGCAGTCAAATTTATAAATTCGACTGATTGCAGTCAAATTTATAAATTCGACCGATTGCAATCAAATTTAAGGTGCATAGGCGGCAAATTCAAAATTTTTAAATTTTCAATTTTTTTAGGCGGTAAATTCAAAATTTTTAAATTTTCGAATTTTTTCAAACTTGCGGTCAAATTTAAATTCGACCGTATCCAGTCAAATTTATAAATTTGACTGCAATCAGTCGAATTTATAAATTCGACCGGACTCCGTCGAATTTATAAATTCGACCGGAAGGTAACTTAGGCGCCAAATTCAAAATTTTCAAAATTGCGATCGAATTTAGACCAGTCGAATTTGAGCAGTCGAATTTAGCCAGTCGAATTTAATAAATTCGACTGTTTTTTGCTAAATTCCACTAAGCTAGAATCGACTGCCAATTTGCGGTCGAATTTAGCTAAATTCGACTGGATCCGGTCGAATTTAGCTAAATTCGACCGCAAATTGGCAGTCGAATTTAGCCGAGATTCTGGTAGTGAATCTTCCCGTTTGGTGATCAACTAAAAGTAAATATAACATAAAACCAAATAAAATTAAAATCGCTCCCCTACTTTGAAATCTGAATGACTGAATGTGTTACCATTTACCAATTTCACTTTGGTTCTAGACACATGTCCAGATCTATGAACAACTTTCTCATTTCTATGAACTTTTTGATACATATATAACAAGCACGCCAAAGACTTCTGGCAAAGTCATGTCATGAGGCTCAGCCCGCAAGCTGTACTTTGTTCATATACTTCCAAGAACAAGCACGCTGATGATTTATGACTTCCCCAGGAAGGTACCATCAAGAAGTCCGCAAGTTGTATTTATGTTCTCGTACTTCCATATCCGAGTTCTTATAATTTATTCCATCAAGGTGCAAATTGGCTTTGGCAGGCTACTCATATTTGAGGTAGTTGAGGCTGCTCTGCAAGAAAAGAAGGAAACGGCACATCGTAGTGGCTCAAACCACAACCAGACATATCATTCGAAACCACAACCAGACATCATATCTTAGGGAGTTAAGGCTGCTCTAGTGCTCTGCATGAAAAGATGGAAATGGCACATCGCGTAGTGGCTCAATATTTTCCAATATTGATACTCTCAATATTTTCCAATTTTACTAGTTAAACTTGTCAAATAATTTTTTTTTGACAGAGCCAAAAGAAAAATTATGAAGTAATCTGAATTTTTTTGATAAAAATTTCAAAATCTCTCTCTATATTATATATATATATATATAGGCTAGCGTTCAAATAGAAACCAACCTTAGAATAGAAACTAGAAACCTACACTAAATAAATTATATTTCATTTATTTTAATGGCCCCGCTAGGGGCACCTTCACAAAAAACTTATAAAATTCTTGGCTCTATTCAACAAAAAAATAAAAAAAATAAAAAATAATTTTAAAAAAAAGTTACTGTTCACGTGCCACGTCATCACGTGAACAGTACCTTTTTTTTTTAATTTTTTTAAATTTTTTGTTGAATAGAGCCAATAATTTTAAACGTTTTTTGTGTTGGGGTACCCTAATTTGGTCATTAGATTAGCTTGAAATATTTAATTTAGGTTTGATTTCTAGTTTCTATTCTAAGTTAGTTTCTATTAGAAAACTTAAAACTTAGCTTACTCAGTTATAATACCACTCAAAGTGGTGTCTGAGGAGGGTAGATGTACGCAGACCATGCCCCTATACAATAGGGAGGCTGTTTCCGAAGGACCCCCGGCCAAATACAAATACAAAGAAATGAAACTAATACAAACTAAACTCACACACACCTAGGGGTCGAACCCTTGACCTCCTACAAAGGAGACAAGGGTTCAACCCACTGCACCAACATGTTGTTGGCTTAGTTTCTATTAGAACAAGACCATATATATATATATATATATATATATAGGGTTGGACTCCATAGCAAACACCTTATATAACAAACAATAAAAAACACCTCATATCTAATAGATCCATTGCCCCTGGCGGGGCCACCTAATACAAAAAGTTCTTATTTTTTTACCCTCTATCCATCCATCATCTCAAAAAAAAAAAAGTTACTGTTCATGACGATGACGTCATCATGAACAGTAAAATTTTTAAATTTTTTTTTTGCTGGCTTGAGATAGAGGGTAAAAAAATAACAACATTTTGTATTGGGTGCCCCTGGCGGGGCCAAAGGATCTAATAGATCTAAGGTGTTCTTTGTTGTTTGTTATATAAGAGTGTTCTGTATGGAACAAAGGCATATATATATATATATATATATATATATATATAGAGTAAGGATCTAGAGAAAACATGTTTAAAAAGAGAACGAGAGAACAACTTAAAATATTGATTTTTAAAATTCAAAAAAATTATAAATATGTTTATATCATTAATACAATTCTAAAAAACACAATTATGAACAACAAATACATGTGTAAAAAACTATTTGTGAGATTCTAAAAGAGATTCTTCAAAATTTGTAAGATTCTAAAAGAGATTCATAAAAATTTGTAAGATTCTAAAAGAGATTAAAAAACAAAATTCCCATAAATAATTTTTTTCACAAAAAATTATTCAAGTTTGAGAATCATAAAATGCATCTAAGAATATGTATAATTTTTAAATTAATTTTTTTAAGATATTCTCTTGTTCTCTTTTTAAGCATGTTCTCTTTAGAACCTTGGCCTATATATATATAGGGTTGGACTCCATAGCAAACACCTTATATAACAAACAACAAAGAACACCTCATATCTAATAGATCCATTGCCCCTGGCGGGGCCACCCAATACAAAAAGTTCTTATTTTTTTAGGCTCTATCCATCCAGCAAAAAAAAAAATTGAAAATTTACTGTTCATCGATGACGTCATCAGTGACGTCATCATGAACAGTAAAATTTTCAATTTTTTTTTTTTTTTTTTTGCTGGATGGATAGAGCCTAAAAAAATAAGAACTTTTTGTATTGGGTGCCCCTGGCGGGGCCAATGGATCTATTGGAATAAATGATTTTATAGTGTTCTTTATTGTTTGTTATATAAGAGTGTTATTTATGGAGCAAAGACCTATATATATATATATGAGGAAAAAATTTTGGAGCCCTATATTTTTGGGGGCCTGTGCGGTCGCTCACCCCGCGCACCCCAGCCCCGCCCCCGGTCAAACCACAACCAGACATATCATTCGAACGTTTCTCCACAAGTTTACTGGGATTATACATCGCATTGCTGTCTCGTTCACAAGAGTGACAAAGTTTAAGTAACTGCAGCTGGTGAAAGCAGATTTCCAAACATAATAGCCAACTCCTTCGCATCAAATTTATAGACTATAGCATAGTTCGATGATGTATGCAACTAGTTAAAAAATGAAAATCCTTGGATTCTGGGGTGTGCATGCTTTTGATCTGCTTTGCTCAAAGCTTCGAATGTTCATCATACAACTAAAATGGTAGACTGTAAATGCAAAAGTGCTGTTCATGCTACTAACTTGCGTCATCAGATAAAAATATTTAACAAAAATCCTTTATACAATACTCCCTCCGTCCCATTTTATAAGACCCGTATTCCTTTTTGGAACGTCCCAAAAAGAATGAACTTACTATATAACTTACTATTTTTTAACACTATTTTTCACTATTACACCCACTACTTCTCTATTTTATGCTCTCTTTTTATTCAATAAACACTATTACACCCACTACTTTCTCACATATCCCATTTTTTATACACCCACTTTCACAACTAACCAATCAAATATATATTGCCACCTAGCAAGTCAAACTCATTTTTCTTTTTCTTAATCTTTGTGCAAAGTTGATAGTGTCATTGTTTATGGGACTGTATCAAGAAGAGTCCCACTCTAGGGAGAACCATCTTACGTGGAGAACCGTGGAGAACCACTTAAAATGCATTAAAATAGTCCTTTATATAAGGCCCCTAGCGGGGCCCCTTCACATAAAAGTCTTATAATTCTACCCTCTATCCATTCATCAAAAAAAAAAATTAAAAAAAACTTTTAAAAAAATTTTAAAAAATGTTGCCACGTCATCATTTTTTGAAAATTTTAAATTTTTTTTTTTTTTTTTAATATTTTTTATAAATAGATAGAGTATAGAATTATAAGACTTTTTTGTGAAGATGCCCCTGCGGGGCCCTTATATATAAAGCAATTATAATGTATTTTAAGTGGTTCTCCACGGTTCTCCACGTAAGATGGTTCTCCATGGAACAATGGCCGTATCAAGAATATCAAGACATATCATTTGAGAGTGTAACTACCATACTCAAGATTTGAACTTCACTAATGTTTCGAAATTAGAAGAACAGTTACGAACTGCTGACCTTAGGTAAACCAAGACATTGAATGAGTTAGTAGAAAGATATTACCGATTCTATCATGATTTATAGAAGAAATTGTACGAATTAGAATGTGACACGTGTCTTGCATGGGCTGTTATGTGATTTTAAAATAGTTTACATGTTCCTATTATAATTTTAATTAATTTTATTCCGAATAATTTGATAGTTAATATTAAAGAGAATTTAGCAAGTGGAGGTATGCAATTATTGATTTTAAGAAATTTATCATTAAGTGTTCTAGTGTAGTGGCGATATGTGAACATAAAAACTTTAATACATGGCGAGACCATGCTGGGTTATAATATATATAATATATTATTAAGTGTTCTTGTGTAGTGGTGATATGTGAACATAAAAACTTTGATACATGGCGGTCATGGGTTCAAACATGGACGGAGGGAAGCGGGGGCACGGGGTGGCGGTCCCCCCCCCAAAATCTGAAAATGTAAAAAAATTTCATATATATATTTCAAGAATATGAATTTCGTCCCCCCATTTTAATAAAAAAATTCATTTAGTCCGTCCATTTTTTCAAAAAAATTCATTTAGTCCCCCTATTTTTACAAAAAAATTCATTTAATTCCTCTATTTTTTTCAAAAATCTTCATTTAGTTCCCCATTTTTCTAAAAATCTACATTTAGTCCCCAATTTTTTTACAAAAATCTTTATTTACTCTCCTATTTTTTACGAAAATCTTCATTTAGTCTACTATTTCTTACAAAAATCTTTATTTTTCAAAAAAACCTTCATTTAGTCCCCTATTTTTTACGAAAATTTTCCGATATTTTCCGGTTATCAGAAAATTTTCCGATGATCAAAAAATTTGCCCCCCCAATATTTATTCCTGGTTCCGTCCCTGGGTTCAAATCCATGAAACTCATAAGCTGGGCTATAATATATCTAATGGATAATGGATATTATTTTTTATAATTAAAACATGTTACTATCATAAAACTTATTAATACACACTTAAAATACCTTACATCATATTTTTTAATGTGAAACAGGGTGAAAAAGCTGAAGAAGATAGAATTAGCAATTTGCCGGATGACCTGATTAATCACATTCTCTCCTATGTCCATTCCAATGTCGCAGTACAAACCATGGTATTATCGAAAAGATGGCTAAATCTTTGGACTACTCTTTCTTGTCTCAATTTTAAACCACCAGTATTCAGTATTCATGATAGTAATATTCTTATAGAAATTCTAAAAGTAGGGTGCGATAATTACGAAAATCTTGTTACAAATTTTCTAAAAAATCGAGATGAACAATTTGTTCTTTCGAAATTTAAAATTGATTGTGACCTTGGAGGCGTAGAGATGCTAACAATCTGTTTAGACTACGTACGTTCTCACAACGTAGAGTATTTATCCATCCGGAGTGGAAATTTGGTTGAATATCCTTGTTTGTTCAATTCTGCATGTCTTAAAACCTCTTTAGCCTCTTTGTACCTTGAGAAAGTTAGAATTGGTAAACATGTTTTGGAGTTCGAAAACTTGAAGGAATTAACTCTGGGTGAAATCTGTAGAATAGATGGTGATGACATGAATATCACCATAAATTGTCCAAAACTCCAAAGTCTCACCTTGTACCCGGATATGCAACATACATTTTTTGTTTCAGCACCAAGTTTATTGTACTTCAGTTATTGTTCTAGAGAGGTATCAGGCTTCTTCGCTGAAAGGGATGGATTCCCTTGTATAAAACAAGTGCATATAGGTATTAAGAAGGACAATGGTTACTTTAGGTATTATTCCTGGACAGTGATGAAACATGACATGGATAATTTCGTTTCCATGTTGAAGGCAGTGAGGAAAACCCCGTTTCTTGAACTTTCAAGCGAAACAATTGAGGTATCTTTTCCATTTTCATTTTATCTTTACTCTAATATTAATTATTGTAATACATACATTGAGTTAACAAATAATATTACTTCTTTTAGTACTTTAAAAGTTACTTATCGAAACAAAACTAAGAAAAAGAGGGAAAAGCATAGGCAGTGTCCTTCAAATTATAGTTTCAGGCGAATTCTTGATAAATATAATATTTGATTGCGTGTTGTGAGCACTGCTTTCAAATAATATGCATGTTTAACTTTTTAGGGTCTTCAGAGAGTTCCAAGTTTATCAGAATACGAGCATTCTTCATTAGACAACGTCAAGGTTTTATCCCTGAGAGGAGGAACAGGACTATTAAATACCCGGGCAGCCAGGACTGCGACTCATGTCACTAACTACTTGCTCGCTAATTCACCACAAGCGAAAATCATCAGAAAATTGTAAATAAATTATCTACATTGGTATTCTCCATGTGCCTGTTAGATTCATTTAAAAATAATTGTGCTCAGTTTTATTAATGGTTTTTAAGAAGCCAGGATTGGTAGGTGGAACCATGCTACGATGTTCTGTGCTTTCAGTCTCCATCATCACACTTGCAATATTGAAAGTGGCCAGCCAATGTCAATTGCTTGTTTTATATCCGATTTAGAACTGCGCTCAATGATTTTTGCGTTTTGTCTTGCTGGCCAAATTGTATTTCATTGGCATGTTTACTGTGGTGTGATTTTTGTTTACTGCAACGGTTTTGTTGGTCAGATTTTCGTTCGTGTGTGCTTCAGATATATGTTTTGCTTGTTTACTGTGATGTGTTTTCATCAGCAAAATGTTGTGTATAAAGGTGTGATGTTCTGTTCAATTTGAGGATCTAGCTCCTGAACTGTTGGCTTTAGTAGATAAAAGATGATAAACGATGATAGGCTGTTATATCACTAGTTCAGGGAATAATTTGTCAACTTATTTTTGCTTCAAGTAAAATTCTTTCCACCCTCCTGCTCATTTGTAAAGTACTGCCAGTAGTTTCTCTCGAAGTATTTAATTGAGACGATGTGGGGAACCAAGTCATAAAAGAATTGCAGATAAATCGTCTTTGCAATGGCAGTTGTATATTACTATGTATCGTTATGCAAGTAGATATATAAAGATAATGGACTAATATATCACTGTTCAGGAATTGCTGATAGTTCCATTCAAAGTAATTCATCGAGACAATGTCTCATCTTCTAAACTAGCTTCATAAAAAGGGAATTCCAAAACCTCAAATATTCATAAGTTACAGCTAAAACCAATGGTACCTTAATATCATGCAATTAAATTTCAGGCATGCTTTATAGTTGCTTGCCAGAAAAAAGAAAACTGAAGTTGACATGCAAAACAAGAAAAAAGAGCTGTAATATTTTGTAAAAAGAGCCCCAGTAAAAGCACATTTTACAACTTAATGGAGTTACTATTTGTTTATTAAGAAAAACTTGATGGATAACAATGTTCACAAACCTTCAGAGTTCTCATGTTTGAGTTGAGGTCTGCCTATAGATTCTACCACTATATCGGAAGGTCTCCTCACAGTTGAAGTCCCATGCACGAACGCAAAATAATTAACTGGGATAGCGTCTCCTCCTCTAAACCACCGGCATAAAAGGGAAATTTTCTATCCTCAAATTTAGGAAATAGTGTTTTTCTGACAAGTCTTCCATCTAGACTGAAAGCATATATTGGAAGATGAAACTTGAACCGATAATTAGTATTGATGCCATACCAAAAAGGGGAAGAGCCTAAATCATGTTTTAACTCGCTTGCAGGTGATACCAACCATGGCAAATCTCCAACAAGGTCTTTATAGATGGGAGATTCTATATTATTTGGTAGAATGCGGATCACTTCAAACTCATCATCAGTACCCTTGGTCTGCATTCTGCAAATACTTTTCTTTTAACATTGTGAGGGGCTTGGTGATTCTTACTTTTGAGTACTCAGAGATCCTCTCTATACCCTTGCTCTGCAAATACTTTTTTTCTAACATCAGGATAGACTTGGGAATTCTTTCTTTTGAGGAATCAAAGATACTCCCTAAAGGCCTTTCAATAACAAGCACAAATCTCTTCCCAGAAAGTAGAGAGAAAGGAACCTTCAAAATAAAATTTACAAGTTAGTCAATAAGAGAAAAGTTGAACAACAGTGTTACAAACTACAAAGCATTTGAGGTTTAAAGAAGTTATAAAATCTGTAATTTGCAACTCACAGAATAAAAGTACTCACTTGGGACCCATCGTTCCTTCTAAAGACAGTGTTTGGATTCCATAACATTCCAAGGTTCAGTTCCTTTACTTTTTCAATTTCCAACTCCACAGCGTTTTTACGAGTGAATGGGAATGCTCTCTAGTCCCATACCGTAGCAACATTCCACAGCCATATGGTTCTATGTAATCCACATGAGGGCCAAAAATTACAACCTATTTACATCATAACTTTGGAACTCGAAAACCCGCTTCAACTTCTTATAACTCATGTCTTTAAACGGCAACGCCAACCAAGGCATAGTATTGAACACTTCCCAAAATGATTTTTCACATTTCAGTGGATTTTTGCTACCATACCTCAGATGACATGGCTCCCTAATGTAAGCAAGCACAACCTCAAATATTTTCTTCTTTTTGGCTAACTCTTCATAAGCCAACTTAAGTTCTTCAGTCAGCGAATCGGGAGAATCAGGTTGGTAAAAATATAGGGCTACAACCTTATCTTCAAAAGTGTGGATAGGTACCTGTTTGGTACAAGTAGTAGCAATAACTGAATTAGCAGATTAGTAATTACACTCCATTCATATGTCCGGAATGAAAAGATCACAAATTAAATGAGCTAATTGTGTTTATTGATTATATAAGCAAAACAAAAACCGCAAAGTGAGACATCCTAATCACCTTTTACATTAAAAAAAAATATCAGACATTTTTTTATTTTTTATTTGTTCTGCATATTATTGCAATAAAACATATCATTAACATCAAAAGGAAAGTAAAATATAATCTCTGGGCAAGAACTATTCCCTTAACTTGTAACCTAACAGATACACCTCCCCTCTCGTAATAAAAGATTGAGGATTTGAACCTCAGTGAAATGGGGGTGATGTGAGGCATCTCGCCACTCCAACAGTTAGCACATTTACAAGGTGTCAACTTTACGAAATCACCTTAACGTTGGCATCTTTTTTTCCTCCTTAGAAATCGTTCCAATTGTTGGCACCCCAAAATTCACTTGCCTGGCCCTACGTCTTACCTTTGATAAAAAAATATATTATCAAAATGACTTGAACTATTAACTTTTCCAAGCGATCCTTCAAATTTGCAATCACCTCTAACGTGGCTCCCTAATGTTAACAACCACAACCTCAAATATTTTATCAATGTTAGCTAACACTTCATTAGCCAACTTAATTTCTTTCGTAACCAAATCAGGAAAATCAGGGTGGTAAAATACAAGGCTAGGACCCTTTCTTCAATAGTGTGAATGGGTATCACTATAGGTGGCAATAACTGAGTTGACAGATTATCACTATATATATGAAGGTTGTGTGAGTAATTAAATATCTATAAGAGCATCTCTAATGGTTAGCACTCTCTTGAAGGGTGACAATATAATGCTCCAAGCTCATAACCCAATGTCTACCGGACCGTTTAACAACTTTGGTTTACATTAGTTCTTGACTTGTCCTTATAAAGGCATTCAAACTTACTAATCAAACACAGGTTATGATCAACTTCCCCAAATCACCATATATATTTTATTTTTACATTAGGGCCAATTTCTAAGATAACATTGGGCTAGTGGCTCCATTTAACACATGGTTGTTTCATGAGCCCAAGCAAAATGTATATATTTTAATTAGCAAAAAACTATGTACATATTTAAATTATAAATGTTCATACATGAAGCTATCGAGCATATAAATCATACCTTATCTCCATTGTTAGAAATCACGTAATCACGTTGGGGGGAGCCCAATAGTGTTTTCAAAGAGGGTTGCTGAGAGGCTAAATAATCTTCTGTCCGCAGAAATTTCAGTCTTTTGTCACTAAAAGGATAGCCCACAGCTCCATAGTTATCAAAAATATCCCAAGAGGAGCATTGTAATACCATGCCTGTTTGGTCAACAATATACATTCTAGGTGGAAAAGTAAATTCTTCACTCATGCCGAAGCTTCTTTGAATATGTTTCCTGGATGCTACATCTGCAAATGGGATGGCAGCCCACGGCATGTAAGAAATTAAATCTTCGAAGAGCTTCTGGGAGTCACATTGAGGAGAACCATGGACGGGCATTTCTGCTCTGAAATTAGTATCAGGATCATTACAGGCAACCAGAACGATCTCAAAATTGTTGGCAGAATGTAGATCTTTGTATATATCCTTCAACACTGTTGTGTGCCACATTGATTGCTGTGGGTCTTTATTAGTTAGTGGTAGAAAATATATACCAATAACCTTGTCTTTCAAATGCTCAGCCTTGACCTGAAAGGCTGAAAGAAATGAAAAGCATAACTTTAGTTGTGAAGTTACTTAAATGACTAGTCATGTACATATGCAAATGACTCATTATGTACTTCAATTACACAAAATCAGAAGATAGAAGAATGACTAGTCATAAATAAATATGGAATTAGCAACCCTAAGTAAACATAGAATACATACATATTGGTTGTCATTTTTGATGAGGTAATCTCTGTTGTTGGTGAAGAGAAGGTCATTCAAACTGATGGTATCTCCCTGTGTTATGCTCCGTTTGTATTTAAAATCAGATCCTCCAATAGTTTCAGCTTCCGCGTGATAGGGTTTACATTCGGTATGTCCTGTCATCCAAAGCTCGATATTTCATAAGAAAACTTACATGTATTTTCTTAGTTTTTTTTGCCACCAAAGACTTAAATGTATAGTGCCTACAAGATAATCACAGTTCTCTAAATAAAGATGAAAACTTTAAAACAATTTAGATAGGTGCAGCACAAGCAAATAGAAAATTAACAGAGCAAAGCAAAAGTTGATAAGATGAGCAAATATATATTACTTCTTAGATCCTTCTTGGTTCTTGCAAAGCAAAAGTTCCTAAGACAAGCAAAAATTTCTAGTTAGATCCTCCTAGAGTATCAGCTTCCGCATGATAGTGTTTACATTCAGTATATCGTTTCATCCAGTCATTCGATAAACAGTGGTACAATGTATAATCTGAATTGTTAATATCAGATTTATTCACAAAGATAAATAAATACTTTAAAACAGGAAGCAATTAAAAAGAACAGAAAAATAACAGAGTAAAGTAAAAGTTACTGTATATAACAAGAGGCAGATACTACTAGACACTAGTTATACAAATTTCATGCAATAGTAATAATTTACCAGAAAAGTTGAAATCATGGTATGAATTCAGGATTCTGGAAAAAGCAAAGCTGCCCTTTATTCTTCTTCTTGATATTGTTCTTGTACAATTTGAATATATGGGATTGGTGAGAAATTTTCCTCGCAGTATCAGTCTGCCTAAACTGCTCATCGTCAAAATCATAGCAGAGAAATAAACAACCACCAGGAGTCCCTCCTGTGTATAATTGTATATGTATATAGTATATACTTGTGCGCTTCGTTCAATTAATAAATTTTTATTTTTATATATTAAAATAAATAAATTAATTTCTATTATGTGAGGTCGCGTTCTCCTTTTTAGCCTCGGGTTCAACTATCTCTGGTGTCGTTATGAAAGCACATGCATCTCCCTCAAATTGGGGGAGATAACTTTACTATGAAATCTACTAAAACTTGCCCCTTCAATGCACCTAGGCTATATTCGTATAAATTGTCCAAGTTCCACGGTTCATTTGAGGAGTCTCCTCAGGTCTCAGGCTTGCGCATCACCTATCTTAGAGGATAGGTTCAATTTTGTGAGCCTGGAAGTAGGGTCTCAATTTTCGCGAGGTTAGTACCAAGGCATAAACAAGTTTCTCCATATTAGTGTAGCGGGTCTCAGCTTAGTGCCCTAAAGACAATGTAGTTATGCTTAGGAAAGACTATTTTATTATTTAATGATTATGTTCCATAGATTATTTCTATGTTGATTTATTATGTCTTTTTTTATTTCGAAATAAATGTTAGAATAATAAATGTTCTTGAAATATGTAAATGTACTCTATATCTTTAAGTATGTGACTTAAAAATGAGATTATATGAATAGTGTTAATATTCCTAAATATCTCTAATCGAGCGTTAATAATATGAGACAATTATAATGCATAAAGATTAGTATGCTTGTTGACAAGATGACCACATCTCATTGGTAATAGGTATAGTGATAATAAAGTCAAGAACATAGGTGCATGTAATATTCTACATGGCACTGGATAGACCCACAGTGAGATTCTACATGTTGATAATGTCATTAGAAAGACACACAGTGATAATGGTGTAATGATCCTTAGACTTGAGATCATTATATTTCTATACGAGGATTAATATACTTTGACTACATTAAAAGTTACCTTTGACCGGGTAATGATAAAAGTGGACATCGGGTATGTTATGAGACGTATGAGAAATATGAATGATAGATAAAAGATTTAACCCTCATATTATTAGGAGAGATATTATTGGCCTCTTAATTGAGTTAGACTATGAAAATGCATAGACATGCTCAAATATTGATTTGTTTTTAATAGTCTACTCATTGATCAAGGAAACCCGGATTAAACGTTGAAGAGGATGACTAATTACATGCCTCGAGTTTAATCTATAATTTTTGGTTAAAGGGATTATATTACACGGAAACATTTATCACGAAAGGTTTAATTAGATCACCAATTATTATTATTACTTGGACAACAATGATGTATTACTAGATGCCGTTCATTGTTTATAATTTTATTATTAGATACTAAAATTATTTACAACGTAATAATAACCTGAAGGGTTACACAACAAGAACGTTTAAAAGGAGTTTTAATTTAAATTATGAATTTAAATTAAATCATTAAATACGAAATTGGTTATTAATTAATTGAGCTGGTCTTAATTAATTATTAAAGAGAATTCAAATTTAATAATAAAACCAAATCAGAATGGGTTTGGAGACGCCCAATTCGATTTAGGGTTTTAGCCCAATATCTCTTCCCTATAAATACAATATGATGTATTGTTTAGGCACAGACTTTTGCAATTCGCTAAAACGTGTGAGAGGCTAGAGAGAGAGAGGCATGTTCTTTGGCTAGTACTGGCTCCGGTGATCGTTGGACGATCAAGCATTCGTGTGGACTACTTTGGTAACGTAGATCTCGAAGAGGGTTACGTGGTGATTGCTTTGGACCTCCATCTGTCATCAACTGTTAAAGCTTCGTTTTAAGGTAAACGTTCATAATTACGAATTAAACGTCTTGTTTTGCATGGATCCTGCGATTGGGTTTCGATTTTATTATTTTAATTATTGCTTTCCACTGCGTTTGTTGCCCCGAAACCCTTCATCAGCATCCAACATCCTTCTCATAACATAATAGACGGGGTATTCAACCCTATCCTCCTCACAAACCAAGACTGCTCTGACACAGCTACGTAAACAATAAGGGTCTCCCCCTCCTTAGGATTAGAGAGTAGAGGGGGCGAGCCTAGATGTTCCTTTATTTTCTGAAAGGCCTCCTCGTACTCCGGGGTCCATTCAAAATTCTTACCCACCTTCTTAATGGCCTTGAACAACTCATGGCACTTGTTAGATGACTTAGAGACATACCGATTAAGAGTTTCTACCCTCCTTGTTAGACTTTGAACCTCCTTCACACTCCTGGGGCATCGCATTTCCATCAAGGCCTTGATCTTTGCCCGGTTAGTCTCAATGCCCCTATGATTAACAATGAACCCAAGAAACTCTCCAGATTCAACCCCAAACACACACTTCTGAGGGTAGAGCTTCATCCTATACTTCCTCAAAATATCAAACATCTCAGATAGGTGGCCAATGTGATCCCCAACTTCCTTAGATTTCACCAGCATGTCATACACATAAACCTCCATAGTCTTCTCAATTTGCTTCTCAAACATCATATTAACTAGCCTCTGGTAGGTAGCCCCGTCATTGAGGAGGTTGAACGGTATCCCTATGTAGCAGTAGAGTCCCATGTTTGTGTTAAACGAAGGGTACTCTTGATCAAGACCATACATGGGTATATGATTGTGCCCAGAATAGGCATTCATGAAACTAAGAAGTGTATGTCCTGCCGTAGCGTCCACTAACTGATCAATCCTTGGAAGGGGAAAGCTATCCTTGGGCCAGTGCTTGTAAAGATCAGTGAAGTCCACGCATGTCCTCCACTTTTCATTTGGATTTTTCACTAAGACCGGGTTCGCAAGCTAGTCAGGGTAGAGAGACTCCCTAACTAACCCGACCTCAAGAAGCCTGTCCACCTCTTCCTTAAGGGCCTTAGCTCTTTCCCCACTGATGGGCCTCCTTTCCTGTCTTATCCCCTTTTTGTTGGGATCAAGACTGAGTCGATGATACATGACATTGGGACCAATCCCAATCATATATTCATGAGACCAAGCAAACACATCCAAGTTGGCCTTGAGAAAACTGGTGAGCCTCTCCCAGAGATCGGGATTGAGATGTGACCCAATATTCAGGACCTTAGATGGGTCTTGGGCATCAACTAGGTTGAAGATAATATCTTCTACGACTCCAGCTCTTTCCACATGTTTTGGGATGCGAGGATTAAAGTCAAGATCATACTCACGACCCCTGCTAGGCTATCCAACTTCTTTGGTAATGACCCCTCCTGAAGTAGGGTTAACTGCGACTACGACCCCGAGCCTCGCAACATCTTCTACGCGACCCCGCTCTTAGTAATGACAGTGGTTTCCTGAGTGATTCCATTTGAGAGGTCAACTAATGTGGATGTCTCCTTGTGAACCCACTTCCCCTTTCGGGCTCGCATTGTAATCTGTTCTGAGATCTCTTCTTCATCACTAGCCTCCTCAACTATCCCTTCCTGAAGGATCTTGATCGGCTACAAGGCCTCCATCATAAGGGCTCATGGGACTAGTTCCACCTGAATACCCAAGTTATAAAAAATAATCATCTAGGAGCTCCTCAATAGATATCATATTATAGTCTGCAGAAGGATTCGAAGCCCCTTTAGGAACCTTATTATCTTCTTCACAATCCATCCCATCTGGTACCGGTCTGTTTCTTCTCTCTACGAAGCTCAAGGCCTTGTTATAACATTCTCGGGACTCATATTGAACTCCTCTAACGCATCCAACCCCCTGTGGGGTAGTGAACTTCATAGAGAGATTGATGATAGATTGAGGTGACCACCTGTATTTCCTTCAGAATAGGCCTCCCCACAATGGCATTATAGGCCGATGGCTGATTAACTACCATGAAGTTAGCAACATGTGTAGGGATTTCTCAAACTTAGAATGCAAGCTATGAATTTCTCATCCAGGTGGGTTAAGTGGATGTCTCTATGTGTTCAAACAGTCTCCTATCAATTCTGCATCAATGGTAATATGGTTGGTCCAGTTAATCCTAGAAGGGGCTTGAGACAAGGGGATCCCCTATCCCCGTATCTCTTCTTATTATGTGTTGAGGGCCTTTCAAATAGGCTAGATCAAGCAGTGACTTCTGGGGAGTTACATGGCAGTAAAATAGCGCCTATAGCTCCTCCTGTTTCCCATCTCCCGTTCGCTGATGACAGCTTTCTTTTCTTCAAAGGAACTAATGAAGAGGCGTATGTGGTCAAGTCGATTTTATCTATGTATGAGAAATCCTCTGGGCAATCGGTGAACTACCAGAAATCTGGCATCTACTTTAGTGCTAACATCCCTCGCGAGAAGCAGGCTGAATTATCTAACATTCTGGATGTACATAATGTTATTGCTGATACAAATTATCTTGGTCTTCCTTCTCTTGTAGGCAGATCAAAAACGAGGGTGTTTGGTTATCTCAAGGAGTGACCAACCAAACGTATCCAAGGATGGTATAAAAAACCAATCTCCAGACAAAACGATTCTCATTAAAAATGTCGCTCAAGCTATACCGGCATATACTATGTCATGTTTTCTGATGCCAAAGACTTTATGCCATGATTTAGAGATCATGTTTAATTAGTTTTGGTGGCGCTCGAGTTCTAATGACGGTAGGGGTCTGAACTGGCTCGCGTGGGATGGAATGTCGATACCTAAAATCAAGGGTGAACTGGAGTTCAGAAACTTATACGGGTTCAATATTGCTCTTTTGGGCAAACAATGTTAGAACTTGGTGCATAATCCTCATCTCTGGTCTCGAGAGTTTACAAAGTGAGATATTACCCAGATACTCACCTCTTTGAGGCTCAGAAGGGACGTAGCCCGAGTTTTATTTGGCAAGGGTTTATGACAATGATGAGTTCTCTCAAGCAGGGTTTCAGATGGGTGGTTGGAAATGGAGAGGACATCAAAGCAACAAAGGATCAATGGCTTCGAGGAAAGAGAAATTTCTTTGTTGAAAATGATCACCAGTATGTTGGTAGGATGGATCGAGTTTCTGATTACATTAATCCGAGCACAAGGAGTTGGAATGTCTCAAAGGTATGTGAGAACTTTCTCCCAGATGATGCAAAGGCTATTCTTTCAGTCCCTCTGTCTTCTCGACAAGTTCATGATCGACTTGTTTGGACTGACTCTAATACAGGGGTGTACTCGGCTAAGGAAGGTTATAGATTTTGGTATAACCAGAATTATAGTACATCTGCTCTCACTCAGTGTCAAGGTTGGAAGAAAATCTGGTCCATTCTTATACCTCACAAGATAAAAATCTTTATTTGGAGGTTTTGTCGGAATACTATCCCGGTTCGATCAAGACTTAGTTCAAAAGGAATGATTTTATCTACAACATGCCCTATGTGCAATGTAGATATCGAGCACCTCGTGCATTTTTTTTCGAGTGTCATTTTGCCACTCAGTGTTGGAATTATGTGGGTTTGGTGTACGACATGAACTTGGTAGAGAATGCTTCAGAGTGGCTCCTGCATATGTTATCTCAGTCTAAGCATGAGGAGATTACTAAGATTTGCATAGTTCTTTGGGCCATCTGGTGTTGGCGAAATAAGAGAATTTGGGAAGGAAAATGCGTGAGTGCTGAAATAGCTATTGATAGTAGCTTTAACCATGTAGAGGAATGGAAAAGAGAGAGGATCCGGACCAACAGTAGAGATCAGAACTGTCAAAATCGAGTTAAAAACCCGGTGCATAAGTGGAAGCCTCCTGATTCAGGGGTTTTAAATATTAATGTGGACGCCTCGTTTCGCTCACCTTTGCAAAATTTCACAGTTGGTATGGTGCTCAGGAACCATGAAGGGAAGTTTCTAGCTGGGAGATGCAAATGTTTTGAGCCTACTACAACAGTTCTAGAAGCCGAAGCAATTGCATTTCGTGAAGCTCTCTCGTGGATCAAAATGAAGCATTTACATAACCAGAAACTGGAGCTAGAGACTGATGCAATGCTTGTTGTGCAAGGTGTTAAGAAGATGACATGAAATTTGTTGGAGGTGGGGGAAGTATTTGATCAATGTAATATGCTCCTGCAAGAGTTAGTAGATACTTCCATAAATTTTGTTAGGAATCAAGCTAATAGGGTATCGCATGAAATTGCTAGGTTGCCCTGTTTAGTTAATTACCATGTTGATTTGTCGTCTCTTCCTGATTGCTTGGCAGAGACTGTATTGAGGGATTCTACGTTTTAATGATATTTTGCTTTATTTCAAAAAGTTAAAGTTCAGAAAAAGTGAAAATGAAGTGGGTCCTACAGGATTGATGGCCATTAGTAACTCCAGTGAAAATCAAAGGAGGTGTTGATGAATTAATGGAAGATTAATAATTGACGGAGTTGAAAAGGAAGCGCTGCATGCGATTTTTTTTTTAACTCATCAAACCGGCTGTTGTTGTTGGAATTTCGTAACAACACGAAATTGGAGGTTTGCTGGAATATTAGAGCGTATGTGGCTATTTTAGGGGATTAGGGTTTATAAAAAATAGGGCTGGACTCGGCAGCTGTCTTGATTTGTCTCGTGTATCAGATTGCATATGCCAAGATGCCTACGTACCTATGTTTATATAGGATCAAGCCCACGTAGTTCTATGTAATTGATTTGTGTCTATCCCTTAGAGACTTTAGGGATAAACTTCGTTAATCCGGGTGATTACTGATTTTATCTGATTTAATCTTATCGTTGTGATATCTTCCTGATTTGAAGAATATCGTTTGGAGATATTTTCCGTTATTGATTGATTGAGATTGATTCTTTCCTCATTTCAGAGAGAGGATAAAACTTAGGCGTTAAGAAATAATTATTAATCTGAATTAATAATTAATAAATATTAGGAATTTGGGAGATTATTAGACATGCCAAAATATGGCATAACAACTAGCCCCAGTTCTTCAGTGTAGCTTGTTGCAGTGGAGAACTAAAAATTCTTCAAACTTCCAAATTTCTTGAGTCGCTGAAAAAACTGAAAATAGATGATTAGAAAAACACTTAGAGCACCACTGTGCTCGTTAGGCGTATGCGGATGCAAGTGTGATAGCATGCGATGACCACTATAAGATATATATTTGCCAAGGTTTTCAAATGTGCGAGTAGAAATAATTCGTTTGAAATCCTTTGCGATCCTTGTTATCTAGTTAGGACCTTGGCGTTTGTATATATCCCGAATTGGCATAAACGCTTTTCAAGTGTCTGATGCAACCACATAAGGATGTGTCTGGCGGAGTCTTCAATAGGAGAAGTAGATGTAATTCTGGTGAACTTTGCACGTGCGCTGGTTGTGCATGTCTGAAAGATATTTTGCATAGGGATGCCTTCCCACCCATGCGACCTTGAGCTCAAGATCTGGTCATGGGCCTTCAATAATAATCCAGAGGGTGCTGCACTTTACTAAGCGTGTTGCATTGCGAGATTTATAGCTTGTCTAGGCTACCTTACTTGGCAATTTAGTTCGCAAGTTTGAAAATATTTTTGACATATATGTACTATCGCGACGATATATGAAAAATATTTTACAAATCCAAATGCAATAATAAATATGCTCTTTTAAGAATGTCGCGATATTTATTTTCTTCGAAAATAATGCTTCTTTTTGTAGAAAATCTTTTACAAAATAATGCATCTCGCATATATATATTTTTTTCGTCGAAATATGCAGCTCGTACGAGATTGTAAAATAAATCCACAATCAATCAGCATAAATATCTCGTAATTCATCCACATAAATATCTCGTACGATATTTTTCAAATCTCAATAATTTTACAGGCATAAAAATAGCTAGATAGCTCGCACGAATTTTTTGAATAAATATTTTTTTGTTAAAAAATATTTGAAAAACATGAACTATGCATGCACCGATGCACGACATAATAATTAATTACTTTGCAGGAAATAAAAATAAGAAAAAGAAACTTATCTTTATCTTTTATTGACCCACATCTTTAATCTTTTCATGTGGTCCGTTTGATTCATGTGGGTCCGTTCGTATTCTTCTTTTTTTGTTGTCCACGTACATCGCACATTTTCTCTTTAGTTTTCCTATGTTGTTGCTCTTTTGCGTAGTACTGATGCTTTATACAGACTATTTTTTTTAACTCTAGAGTCCGTGCTTTGTCCATCCTTCTGTGTCTTTCTTTGTTGCCTTTGTTGATTGTCTCCGCTATTACTTGGTTCGTCCTTTTCGTTTATCATGCGGGCTCCCCTCCTTTTTCTTATTCATTGTGAGCGTGGCCTTGAAACTATGTAAATCACCTCCTTGTTTATTTACATGAACAAGCACTGTATTGTTGCTTCTCGTTGCTGCCTCGGTGTGACTCCTGTGTTCTACTTTGATCACCTTCGAGCAATAACGGATTTCCCTTTCGAACTTGAAACAGAATGTCCCCATAGCTCAAACTCAACTTCAACTCATACATTTCCAAGAACAACTGCTTAAACACCTCTTTATCAAAATCAAAGGCCGCCAACTTATCCGAACCTCTGTTTAGTTTAACAGAAAAATGCACATAACTGTAACTAGGCCTACTCTTCACACTGCGCATGGTTTTCAACTGTGTCACGTATAGCATCTCATCTTTAATTTCTTTCCATCACTCAGTGTTACAACTCGAATGGATTTCTTTCTTTACTTTGGATCCAATAATTCAAAGAGAATAATCTTCAAAGAGTTTTCACTAAGAGTATTATTGTCACTTGGAATAACGGTTTATGAACTGTTCTGAAGAAATTGGCCCCAGGATTTCATATAAGCACTCGTTGCTACTTAGTAAAAAAAAAAAACTTGGGCATAATTACGGGAAAGACGAACAAAACCATTAACTGAATCTATTTTTTCATTCTGTACAAGTAAATCAACACGACAATATGATTGCACATCAAGGATGGATGGATCAAAGAGGAAGATTTGGTCACAGATTTTAATGGAATCATTTATGTTGTAAAAGTTTAAACCATTGTTGTGAAGAACAGTGATATCGGAAGTGTAATATATATAATCATCCGAGGTACGAACAACTATAGAAGTGGTCGTAGCATTATGAAGATTTGAAAAGGTGTGAACGAGGTGGGAACTTATTGATCCAGGTTTTTAGAACAGTGTAAGCCAATGCTTGCCTGAAGTTAACGACTCAAACACTTGACAGAAGAAATCCGGCTTAAAAAGTGTTCTGAACTTAGTCTTATTTTATAGGCTATTTACTTTCTTACTCATAACTCAAAGTGCTCAGAAAATGCATAACTAAGATTATATATTTTTTTTAAAAAGATTATCTCTAACTTTCCTGTCTTATGAGCAATTCCTGCATAACCACAGAAAAAATATGAATTTTTTTAAACATATGTGATCATCCAAAGAACACCAAGTCTAATTAGCAAAAAAAAAAAGATACACCAAGTCTGGCTGTTGAGTGAAATCCCACAAGAAAGTTTCAAACTCATTATTAAGAATGCAAGGAATGAATGTTTCTAAAGCTCACAGTCAACCTTTCACAACAAATATCGAACAAAATGGGGTGGAATTCTTACTAGCGAGGTAAAGTTGTGAAGAATGATTGACACAGGAAAGAACAAATTAATATTCTCCGTAAACAACTAGATTAACAAAGGGTAAAAAATGTCTCCTAATTAACCTAAAACTTTGTGAAGAAATAAAACTTGCTCTTGAAAACTTCTATTCTTCATTCAATTTGAGTTCCCTTTATTATTTAGTTTCTTGCTTTTCCTTCTATTTTCATCTATATTGAGTTCCCTCTAAAACAAAATAAATATCAATCAACTTAATAAAAACATATGAAAAACAAAAAACTGAGAGTGATCAGATTACAAGCTCCTTGCAGATATTAGAAGAAAAATGCATATACATGTTGCAAGAGAGACATTCACAACCTGTTGTTGCACATGTTATTATTGTCTTTAAGCTCCTGCATTCCCTTTATGCATACCAGGCTCTCTGTGTAGGAAATTACTTCTGTTGCAATGCTCCAACTGCCAGTAGACGTTTTTAGATTAATATTAAGATTCCTAAACTGACAACTTTCGGCTTCAAATAGTGACACTTCATTGTTTCTTCGAAGTGTACCAGAAACTATAATGTCCCCATTGCTTAGACACGCTTTAGGAACATAGTGCCTTGCTTGTAGCAAATCGGGCTCAAAGTATTTATCATTCCAAGCACCACTATTCTCGTCGACAGTAAGGATACCTTCTTTATACCTTGGCCCGTCGTAGTACATTGCTTTCACACCAAGAGAGTCCATCCATTCCATATAAGAACTGGTAACAATATAACTAGTACGTCTTACTGCATAGGGAAACCGCTTAAGCACCTCACCATCAAAATTGAAGGCCACTAACATCGACGGACCTGAAAAAAATTCCACAAAAGCGTATGGCCTACCTTTCAAAATGGGCAAAGTTTTAAATTTTTCCCCAGGAAGTGTCTCATCCCTACTCAATTCTTTCCAACTCTCAGTGTTACAAGAATATACATGAACTCGAATTGACCACGTCTCATATGTAGATCCAATTAACTCAAAGTGCATAATCTTAAAATCTCTGTTAACTGAATCATAACAAAATACAGAATCTTGGTGATGGATCCGTTGAGCTCGTGAAATAGACGGTTCTAAAACTGTTTTGAAGAAGTTTGTAACGGGATTCCATATAAGAAACAAATGTGGTGCATGATTATGAGAACAACATACGATACCATTAGCCGAACCTATTAGTTTAACCGAGGGTAAATCAAAAATATACGATCTAGTATAGGTGTCCAGGCCGAAGATTTTGTGACAGATTGCAAGTATCTTATCATTCTTGGAGAAAAGTAAACCATTGTTGTGTACTACAACAAAGTCGCAATAATGATCAAGTTCCCTACTTACAAGAAAAGAAGGGGCCGTAGGGTTATTATATTGAAGATTAAAAGATGTGTGAGCAAGGTAGGAATTGACTGAACCAGGTTTGGTGATCAAAGAAAGCCAACGCTTGCAAACTGCAGTTAATCGAATCAAGAACTTCACAGACAGTCGACTTAATATCTCGTAAAATATTAGCTCTTCTGGTAGAAAACTCGCCATGCTTTCAAAACAGTTTGCTGTATAATTTTATACTACTCCCTCGGTCCCATTTATTTTGGCCACATTTCCAATTTTTGTTGTCCCGCAACATTTGTCCACTTTCCTTAATAAAGGTAAATAAAGCTCTAAATATGTTAAAAAAATTTGTAATTATAGTATTATTTAAGCTTAGTTATGGAAACTAAACAAAAAATATAGTAAATTGGTAAAAACGTGGATTTTGATTGGTGGACAAAATAAGTGGGACGATAACCTTGGGAAGCACGGGCCCGAGAACGGATACCTTATTATTAATAAAGATAGTTTCATTCATTATTAATTTAAAATTATTTTAAGAAAATCCCCTATATTTCCCTATATCATAAATTCTGTTGCCAAATTCCATGTCTTTTTACACCCCTGCCCTTAAAGTTGTACTCCCTCCGTCCCATTTTTATTGTCCATCTATCAAAATCCACCTTTTATTTAATCATGTCAATTAAACTAATAGTTACCAAATAATTGTACTATTTTTTGTAAAAGTTAACATACTTAACACATAATATACCTTATTAAATAAATGTGGACAATTATTTTGGGACAAAGAAAATAGGAAATAGTGGACAATAAAAGTGGGACGGAGGGAGTATTAAAATTACTTACAAATGCCATCAAATCTATACTATCTATACTATTATATAAAAACCGAAACATTAAAAGTTTGGTTCAACGGTACATATTGAATTTACCTAATTACCCTTACTCAATTACAAATCTATTAACTAATCAATTTCCTTTTTGAGATTACACATATTATCTTTTCTATTTTCAAGAACTAAATATTTTCCTTTTCCAAGTAAAATACAATATCTTTTATATTTTACCAATTTTGTTTAATTAAATAATATAATTATATATAATTACTATTAACTAATCAATTATCTTTTTCAGTCAAAACACATTACCTTTTCTCTTTTCTCTAACTAAAATCTCTCTTTTTCCAATTATATCATGGACGGTTACCTTTTTCAGCAAAACACGTTACCTTTTTTTGTTCTTCTTACTAAAACCTCCATTTTTCTAATTATATTACCGGTGTTTCTATTTAATAAAAAAAATATAATAATACTAATAATTAACCAATTACCTTTTCAGCTAAAAATAACATAATTATATATAATTATTATTAACTAATCAATTACCTTTTTCAATCAAAACACGTTATCTTTTCTCTTTTCTGTAACTAAAATCTCTCTTTTTCCAATCATATCATGGACGGTTACCTTTTTTTAGCAAAACACGTTACCTTTTTTCTTTCTTCTTACTAAAACCTGAAACATTAAAAGTTTGGTTCAACGGTACCTATTGAATTCACCTAATTACCCTTACTCAATTACAAATCTATTAACTAATCAATTTCCTTTTTGAGGTTACACATATTATCTTTTCTATTTTCAAGAACTAAATAATTTCCTTTTCCAGGTAAAATACAATATCTTTTATATTTTATCAATTTTGTTTAATTAAATAACATAATTATATATAATTACTATTAACTAATCAATTACCTTTTTCAATCAAAACACATTACCTTTTCTCTTTTCTAAAACTAAAATTTCTCTTTTTCCAATTATATCATGGACGGTTACCTTTTTCAGCAAAACACGTTACCTTTTTTCGTTTTCTTACTAAAACCTCCATTTTTCTAATTATATTACCGGCGTTTCTATTTAATAAAAAAAATATTATAATACTAATAATTAACCAATTACCTTTCCAGCTAAAAATAACATAATTATATATAATTATTATTAACTAATCAATTACCTTTTTCAATCAAAACACGTTATCTTTTCTATTTTCTGTAACTAAAATCTCTCTTTTTCCAATTATATCATGGACGGTTACCTTTTTTCAGCAAAACACGCTACCTTTTTTCTTTTTTCTTACTAAAACCTCCATTTTTTAATTATATTACAGGTGTCCTTTTTCAGCAAAACACATTACCTTTTTTCTTTCTTCTTACTAAAACCTCCATTTTTCTAATTATATTACCGGCGTTTCTATTTAAGAAAAAAATAATATTATAATACTAATAATTAACCAATTACCTTTTCAGCTAAAAATAACATAATTATATATAATTATTATTAACTAATCAATTACCTTTTTCAGTCAAAACACGTTATCTTTTCTCTTTTCTGTAACTAAAATCTCTCTTTTTCCAATTATATCATGGATGGTTACCTTTTTTCAGCAAAACACGTTACCTTTTTTCTTTCTTCTTACTAAAACCTCCATTTTTCTAATTATATTACATGCGTTTCTATTTAATACAAATAAAATAATAATCTTATAATACTAATAATTAACCGATTACCTTTTCAGCTAAAATATATCATCTTTTCTATTTTTTCTAATTACATATTTACATTCCCTTTTTTCTAGAAATATAACGGGTAGCGTTAATTTCTCATTTTCTAAAAACTATGAACAATTTCATTTCGTAAAATAACGTAATTAAATTATAATTACTATAAACTAATCAATTATTTTTTTCACATAAATCATGCACGTTACTTTTCTATTTTCTCTAACTAAAATCTCTTTTCTTTTTCAATTATATCACGGACGGTTCTATTTAATAAAATAAACTTTTCTATATTTTCTAATTAAATCCCTCCTTTTCTAAAAATATCACGAATAACATTTATATACTTATTATCAAATCATCTCATATAAAAAAGTAAGCCTCCAAAATTCATGTTTTAAAAAAATTAATTTTAATTAATGAATTTTTTATATAATATAAAAAAATCCGTGCATAGCACGGGTTTTAGGCTAGTCTATACTATTATATAAAAGCCGAAACATTAAAAGTTTGGTTGGTTGGTTGGTTGGTACCTGTTGATTTTACTTGTTTACCCTTACTATAAATTCCATCCTACTAACTAATCAATTTATATCTTTTATATTTTATCTAACAAAATTTCTCCCTTACTAATCAATTTCCTTTTTCAGGTTAAATATATTACCTTTTCAAATTTTCAATAACTAAATAATTTCCTTTATTTATATCTTTTATATTTTATCTAACTAAAATTTCTCCTTTACTAATCAATTTCATTTTTCAGGTTAAACATATTATCTTTTATATTTTTTACTAACTAAGTAATTTTCTTTTCATGTAAAATATATAAAACCCTTGAAAGTTTGGTTAGATGGAAAGAATGTTAGAAACACTTTGTTTTTTGGACGGAAGGTGAATATAACCTTTTTTGAAACCAATTTATAGTTTAGTAAATACAATATTTTAGTACCCAATTATTTGATTTACTGACGATAAGATATCAAGTTTAAATCTATACTCCCTATACTATTATATAAAAATCGAAACATTAAAAGTTTGATTGCTCGGTACATGTTGATTTTATTTATTCATTCTATTAACTAATTAATTTTCTTTTTTAGCTTAAACATATTACCTTTTCTATTTTTCACTAATTAATTTCACTTTTCAGATAAAACATAATATCTTTTATATTGTATCTAACTAAAATTTTTTCTTTCTTATAGACACTATGAGCAATTTTGTTTAATAAAATAGCACAATTATATTATAATTACTATTTAACTAATCAATTACCTTTTTCAGCCAAATCATGTTACCTTTTCTGTATTCTGTAACTAAAATATCTCTTTTTCCAATTATATCATGTGTGGTTCTATTTAATAAAACAAATAATAATATAATAATATTAATAATTACCGATTACCTTTTTCAGCTAAAACGTATCATCTTTTCCATATTTCATAAATAAAATTCCTTTTTTCTAGAAATATAATGGGTAACATTAATTTCCCACTATCTAAAGAAACTGCGAACAATTTAATTTAGTAAAAATAACATAAATTAAATTATAATTACTATAATTAATTTCCCTTTTCAGGTAAAACACTATATCTTTTATACAGTATCTAACTAAAATATTTCCTTTCTTATAAACACCATGAGCAATTTTGTTTAATAAAATAACATAATTATATTATAATTACTATTAACTAATTAATTACATTTTTCAGCCAAAACATTTTACCTTTTCTCTATTCTATAACTAAAATATCTCTTTTTCCAGTTATATCGCGGGTGGTTCTATTTAATAAAATAAATAATATTATTATAATACTAATAATTACCGATTACCTTTTTCAGCTACAACGTATCATCTTTTCCATATTTCATAATTAAAATTCCTTTTTTCTCAAAATATCACGGGCAACATTAATTTCTCACTATCTAAAGACACTACGAGCAATTTAATTTAGTAAAATAACATTAATTAAATTATAATTACTATAAAATAATCAATTACCTTTTTCACCAAAAACATGTCATCTTTTAAATTTTCACATTACCTTTTCTATTTTATCTAACTAAAATCTCTCTTTTTTCAATTAATCACGGACGATTTTATTTAATAAAATAAAATAACAATATTCAAATATTAATAATTAACCGATTAAGTTTTTTTTTAGCTAAAATGTACCATCTTTTCTATATTTTTTAACCAAAAACCCTCTTTTTCTAAAAAAATCACGGGCAACATTAATTTTTTTTTTCTTAAAATATTACGAGCAATTTTATTTATTAAAATAACATAACTGAATTATAATTACTATAGTATAAACTAATCAACTACCTTTTTCACTTAAAACATGTTTTCTTCTTAATTTTTTCTAGCTAAGACATCTCTTTTTCCAATTAAATCACGATATTCTATTTAATAAAATTAAATAATAATTTTATAATTACTTATAATAAACTGATTAACTTTTTCAACTAAAATTTATCATCTTTTCAATATTTTCTAACTAAAATCACTATTCTCCTAGAAATATCACTGATAGCATTTACATAATTATTATCAAATCATCTCATTTAAAAATTTATATCTCCAAAATTCATATTTTAAAGAAAGTAATTCAAATTAATAAAATAAATTATATAATATTAAAAGAAATCCGTGCATTGCACGGGTTTTAAGCTAGTATTATATAAAAGCCGAAACATTAAAAGTTTTGGTACGGTACGGTACAGTACTTACCTTATTTAATTATTTTACTTTAATATCCTTAATTATTTTACTTAATTATAAAAAAATAAAACACAACCTTTTTTCAAAATATTTCACGCAATCTTCCCAATACTTATCCTAAATAATAAGTAACAAATTACCATATTAACTAGCATAAGTAATCAATTAGCTTTTTCAGCTATTACCTTTTCTAATTTTTCTAACAAAAATTTCTTATTTCCTATATTATAAAAGACGAAACATTAAAAGTTTTGGTACGGTACGGTACAGTACTTACCTTATTTAATTATTTTACTTTAATATTTTTAATTATTTTACTTAATTATAAAAAAATAAAACACAATTTTTTCTCAAAATATTACACGCACTCTTCCCAATACTTATCCTAAATAATAAGTAACTATTAGCATAAGTAACAAATTCTCTTATTAACTAGCATAAGTAATCAATTACCTTTTTTCAGCTATTACCTTTTCTAATTTTTCTAACCAAAATTTCTTATTTCTAAAAATAAGGTCGTTCTAATTAATGAAATAAACTTATCACATTATAATTACTAATAACTAACTGGTTATCTTTTTCAGCCAAAAAATATCTTTTCAATATTTTTCAACTAAAATATCTCATTTTCAAACCGAAACATTAAAAGTTTTGGTACGGTACGGTACAGTACTTACCTTATTTAATTATTTTTCTTTAATATCCTTAATTATTTTACTTAATTATAAAAAAATAAAACACAATCTTTTCTAAAAATATTACACGCAATCTTCCCAATACTTATCCTAAATAATAAGTAACTATTAGCATAAGTAACAAATTACCTTATTAACTAGCATAAGTAATCAATTACCTTTTTCAGCTATTACTTTTTCTAATTTTTCTAACCAAAATTTCTTATTTCCTATCTTATAAAAGACGAAACATTAAAAGGTTTGGTACGGTACGGTACGGTACAATACTTACCTTTTTTAATTTTTTTACTTTAATATCCTTAATTATTTTACTTAATTATAAAAAAATAAAACACAATCTTTTCTCAAAATATTACACACATTCTTCCCAATACTTATCCTAAATAATAAGTAACTATTAGCATAAGTAACAAATTACCATATTAACTAGCATAAGTAATCAATTACCATTTTCAGCTGTTACCTTTTCTAATTTTTCTAACCAAAATTTCTTATTTCTAAAAATAAGGTCGTTCTAATTATTGAAATAAACTTATGATATTGTAATTACTAATAACTAACTGATTACCTTTTTCAGCTAAAAAAAATATCTTTTCAATATTTTTTAACTGAAATATCTCATTTTCAAACTTGATTTTTTTACTTAATTATCCTAAATTAAATATTTATTATTGATATGGTACAGTACAGTACTCACCTTATTTAATTAGTTAACTTTAATATCTTTAATTATTTTACTTAATTATATAAAAAAATACAATTTTTTCTCAAAATATTACACGCACAGTAACCAATTACCCTTTTCAACTATTACCTTTTCTAACTTTTATAACCAAAATATCTTATTTCCAAAAATAAGAACGTTCTAATTAATTAAATAAACTTACAATATTATAACTACTAATAACTAACTGATTATCTTTTTCAGCTAAAAGATAATGTTTTTTTCTATAATTTTTTAACGAAAATATCTCATTTTCAAACTTGAATTTTTTTACTTAATTATCATTTTTTAAATATTTATTATTGGTAAAAACATGTAGTTTTACTTTATAAAATAAAATAAGGATGTTATAGTTCCTAATAACTAATTAATTATCTTTGTTAGTTAAAACACATTATCTTTTTTAACTATTCTGATTAGAACCTCTCATTTCCAAAAATATCACGGGCCATTCTATTTAACAAAATAAAATAATAAATTATAATTACTAATAATTAATTGATTATCTTTTTCAGCTAAAATCCAATATCTTTTCTATGTTTTCTAACTAAAATATCTCATTTTTAAACTTTATTTTCTTGCTTAATCATACGTACTTAATTATTTATTATTGGTAAAAACATGTTAACTTTTTTATTTTTTTAATAACTAATTAATTTCATTTTTAGGTAAAACACGTCTTCTTTCATATTCTATTTAATTATTTTACTTTATTCCCTTAATTATTTTACTTAAATATAAAAGAACAAAACACAATATTTTATCAAAATATTACACAGCTCTTTCCAACACTTACCGTACATAATAAGTAATCAATTATCATAAGTAACCAATTACTTTTTTCAGCTATTATCTTTTATAACTTTTTTAACTAAATTTTGTTTTTTCAAAATTATGAATATTATAATTAATGAAATAAACTAACAATATTATAATTACTAATAGTTAAATGATTACCTTTTCCAGCTAAAAAAAAAATATTTTCCTATATTTTCTAACTAAGATATCTCATTTCCAAACTTGATTTTTTTGCTTCTTTTCTTTTTCACCAGAAACTTGATTTTTTTTTATTTAATTATCCTTACTTAAATATTTATTATTGGTAAATTACAATTATATTACGGACCATTCTATTTAATAAAATTACAATTGCTAATAACTAATTGATAAAAAACCTAATATCATTACAATATTTTCTAACTAAAATATTTCATTTTCAATTTTTTTTCTTAATTATCATTACTTAAATATTTATTATTATTAAAAACATGTTAAGTTTTCTTTTTTTTAATAACTAAATTCAATATATCGATTTAGGGGCTAACACCAACCTTCTTGGTCGGTGATAAGCCTCTTTATTGTTTTCATTAATTTTTATTATTATATATTCAATAAATTTATCTCTTTGTGAGAATAGTTCTGCCCATTAATTGGGTTTGTTTGTCTCTCCTTTGAGAGTTTGGTTTGTTTGTCTCTCCCTATGAGAGTTTAGTTAGTTTTATGTCTTGGATCGTAGATCTGCGATTCGTTGATGAGGGTCTACATGGTGTCGCAGTTATGGTCGATATTTATCGAATACGTTATGACAAATCAGGTATGCATATTTTTCACAACTACACCAAATCGTTAGATTGTCTCTCCAAGAAGGTTGTAATTTTCAGCGATATGAGCGAGGAAATCTCCACAATGCAAGATCTACTCGATGATAGTAGTTTCAACGAAGAATGTTTTGATTTGATCTTTATTATGTGTTCGTTAATGTTTGATTATCTTTGTAGATGCCGTATGGCTTATTATTAATGGATTATTTTCCTTAAAAAAAAGGTGAAGCACGTTATCTTTTATATTCTAAAAATATTATGGGTAATTAAATTTAATAAAATAAATAATATTATTATGATTACTAATAAGAGTAATACATAACAAATTAAATTTTCAGCTAAAACATGTTATCCTTTATATTTTATCTTACTAGAACCTTTTCTTTTCCAATTATATCACGAATAATTGTATTCAATAAAATAATATCATAATAATTAATAATTGATTGATTAACTTTTTAACTAAACGCATCACTTTTGTATATCTTATAACTAAAATTTTCCTTTTTAGAAATAATATAGCCAATATATTTATACATATATATGTAATTATTATCCAATCATATTATTTAAAAATTCAACTTATAAATGCATATCATAAAAAAAGCATTAAAATTATTTAAAAAATTATGTAATATTAAAGAAAATCCGTGCATCGCACGGGTTTTAAGCTAGTCAATCTTAAATCCTATTATTGACAAATAATAACAGCTGTACTCCCATACATAGGGCTGCAAACGAACAGAGTAGCTCGTTAGGCTCGACTCGACTCGACTCGATAAACTCGACTCGACTCGACTCGATCCGATAACGAGCTCGAGCTCGAACAAAAAAAACTGATCGTTAAGGTTATCGAGTCGAGTCGAGTTTTTTGAGTGTTCGACTCGACTCGACTCGATATGGGCTCGAACTCGACTCGACTCGAACTCGACTCGATAACCTATGTACAAGTGACAATCTTTCAAAGCATACTACATTACTACTACTAGACTAACACTGGTTCAAAGTTCAAAGTAGTGTCAAACGATTACAAAACACCAAAATAAAATTACATTGTTGGTCCTGTTGGAAGTCTAGAACAATATTACAATAATAATTAACAAACTGATGACATGACTGATGACTACATGAACTAAAATTAAATTTCCATCCTTGACTAGTTGACTGGTGTCCTCCAGAGCCATGACAATCTCCACAGTGTCTAAGCTATCCAGACCGAGATCATTCTGAAAATGGACATCAGGAGTCACCTACACATGATTGCAAAAGGATCTATGAGGTCAACAATAAAAAATTTTGATGACATCTACATTTTACTGATATATGAACCCAGCTCCAAAGATGATACTATGCAAATTAGCAGTCATCTTTATTTTCCACTACTTGAATGAAATTGATCTTAACAATACAACATAAACTATAAAGAAACATTTGAAGTGAGAGTCTGAGAGATGTCACATATCCATTACATCTAATGGTACAGGGGTTCTCCAAATTTGAAAGTTACATACAAATAGACAGACACAATAGGACTACAACTACAAGAGGAAAAAATGCAGAGTCCAAATCGATCTGTAACTCAGCAGTGATCTTAGTGTCAGCAGGAATAAAAAACTTTAAAATAGACAAACACAAACCTCGTTGATATGCCTGCCCTGCACTTGGTATAATCAAAGCAATTCGTTAAAATCCAAATCGATCTCAACTTCTTTTAGTATGACAGCATCCTGCATAAAGTAATTAAAAATTTAAAACAGAAAATCTGAACTGCTAAAATTTGAATCAATCAATCAAGTAATAAATGGATGCAAGAAGTACACGTAGAAATGTAGAATATGTTACCTTGTTTGGTTTTTTAAGTCCGTATAATTCACATACCCAGTCAGCACCACACAGCAACATCTCCACGGTTTCAGGTTTCAAGCAAGAGCGATGCGGCTCAATAACTCTTCTACCGGCGCTGAAAGTTGATTCCGAAGCAACTGTACTCATCGGAATAGCCAAGATATCGCGAGCCATATTTGACAAGATTGGATACTTGGCGCTATTTCCTTTCCACCAAGCTAACACATCAAAAGCTTTTGAACTATTAAGAGCAGGAATGACAATTTTTTCAGCCAAATAGTCATCTAATTCTGATTTCATGGGTTCAAGAATTGCACCACTGTCACGAACGAAATTTTCATATTCATTAATTCCTTGTGGTGTCTCTTTTTCATCCATATTGATGTAGTTATCTGATGAGACTTGACTGGATTCAAATAAATCAGTGGATTTTGCTCTATCTTCAAGATAATATTGTTGATAGAGTTCATTAAGTGCACCTGTTAAATCAGCAAGGTGTCGATCTGCCTCACCTTCAAGCGGATAAAGAGTAGGAAAACAAAACATGGGAAGTTTCATTTTAAAACGCGGATCCATAACAGCGCCAATTGACATTGCCAGATTGCTCTCTCCCCAATATTTATCAAATTTCATTTTCATCTCACCTACCATCTTTCTAACATACACATTCTGATCAGAAGCTTTCTTGTCCAGTATTTGTTTAACCTTCCTAATTTCTGCCAGAAACAGGTTTGACGTAGGATAATGTGTACCAGAAACAATATTAGTGACCACATTAAACGCTTCTAAAACTGAACAAATTCCTTCAACCTTTTCCCAATCATCCGGACTTGGAACATATTCCTCAAACCCTTGATCAGACGTGGGATATCGCTGGAAAACTTGTTTAAATCCGATAGCACAATTCAACATCTTAAAAGTTGAATTCCAACGAGTAGGAACGTCTAAAATTAATTTTTTAGTCTTCAAATGTAAATGTTTAGCAATTTCAGCAAATTTTATCCTACGGCCTTCTGAAGCAGCCACATATTTGACACCATCTCTTATCTTGTCTACAATTTCATTTATTGGATCTAATCCATCTTTCACACATAAATTTAGTATGTGTGCACAACATCGCACCTGAAAAAGTTTTCCCTGAATTGGCAACGGTGTTTTCCTAATAATGTACATGTCCTTTAAAGTCCGTAAAGCAACATCGTTTGCCCTTGCATTATCGACACTCACCGTTCCAATTTTATCTAAGATATCCCATTCAGTTAAACACTTGGATATAGACTCTGCTATTACATAACCACTGTGAGGAGGAGGGACATTACAGAAGCTTATAACTCTCATATTTAGCTTCCAATCACAATCTATCCAGTGTGCAGTAATCACCATATACCCTATTTTCTGAGTTGATGAGGTCCACATATCTGTGGTTATGTTGATTCTCTTGACAAGCTTAAAATTTTCTTTTAACTTATTCTTCTCAATTTCATAAGAACTCATACAATCAGATTTTACGGTTGTCCTACTAATTTTCTGCCAGTGGGGAGTAGCTTTCCGCATAAGCTCATTAAACATGAAACTCTCCACATGGATAAAAGGTAACTCATTTACCATTATATAATGGGAGACAGTTTTTCTCATATCAACATGATCATACTTAAAATTAGCAACTGTTACCTCTGATGAGCTATCTCCAGGTTGGAATTGAAGTTGTGCCTGTTTTTGTAGTCCAATTCCAATTCCATGTTTGACCTTGCATTTATCCAGATGCCTGTTAATTGAAGTTGTTGAACCAGATGGACCACGCTTTAATTCAGTCTTACAAAGTTTGCACCTTGCCCACTTCACACCATCTTTCACGAATTCGTCCATGTATAACCAAGACTCAGATTTCTTTTTTCTCGTCTTTTTTGTGTAAGGAACCGGACCATCTTCAGTTTGCTTGTCCCCTTGTTCACTTGTTAGTACTCCACTCACTTTTTCTTTTGTTGCATCAGAACCTGTTTCACTTCGCTTTCTTTTTCTATTACAGGTCTCATTTTGTCCACCCGTGTCCTCTGATGGAGTTTCGTCTCCAAAACTTCTAACATTTTCTTCAAATTCAGCATTCTCGGGGATAACTTGTATGTGCACTTTGGATTTTCTTGATTTCATTTTAATTCTGAAATAAAACAACAAAACAAAGTATTAAAAACTCTAATTCTTGGCCTGCAGACTACAGAGAATGAGGACAGAGATAGACTGTATTAATTTTACTTGCAGGAATCTGAAATTTAAAAGATTGTTAAAGACATAATGAAGATAGTTTCTCATTGACATCACTTTATACAAGATTTCACTAATGTTATCAACAACATGACCAAAACATAAACAGGTTGTAGTCCAGGAATCTAAGCCCACAAACAAAGAAACACCCATGAATCTGCAGCTTTACTACACAGAACAAGTTTCACTAACTTGGCTCCAATTCAGTTTCACTAACTTGACAGAACAAGTTGCTAGTGTGCATCCATGACCATGCTTTCAACTAACTTGACAGAACAAGTTGCTAGTGTGCATCCATAATCCTAATATTCCAACACCATACAAATTCATAAGGGAAAGAAAAGTGACCACTGACCACCATATTAACTTTTATATTAGCTCAAGGTGCAAAACAAAGGTCTTTTTCCTGTGTTTTGGGTCGTGGCACATCAGGGGATTTCAGAAAATGCAGGAAAATTGATGTTAGCTTCGTTAAACATATGCAGGTTGATCATCAATTCATCATATGCACAATCAAACAAAAAATACAGAACAAAAAGAGAGGGATATAAAACTTTGAAATAAACAACGTTGACAGTGATCATTAATTATTAAGGACATCGCATCACAAGAAAACAAAGCACTTAACCTAGCTCTGGCCCCTGAGCTATTAAGCTAATTAAGTTAAATTAATACAAAGAAAGGGGGAGAGAGAGAGAGGGGGAGGGAGGGAGAGAGCGAGGGAGAGAGAGAGAGAGAGAGAGAGAGAAATATTTTTGAAAAAATAGATATAACTAAATTATATATATTTTGACATCCGTACGGTTGGATCGTCGAGAAATGTTTTTTAAAAAATAGAAACAACAATTCGTGACAAATCACTAGTTACTAGTAAAAGTTAGAATAGTAGTGAACTAATAAGATGTCGAACCAAATTAATTTTTATTTTTTTGAAAATTTGAGAATATCACTAAATTAGATATATCTTGACATCCGTACGGTTGGATCATCGAAAAATATTTTTTAAAATATAGAAACAACAATTCGTGACAAAGTATTAGTTGCGAGTACTAGTAAGAATAGTAGTGATCTACTAAGATCTTGAACCAAATTAATTTTTTATTTTTTGAAAATTTGGGAATATCACTAAATTAGATATATCTTGACATCCGTACGGTTGGATCGTCAATAAATAATTTTTAAAATATAGAAACAACAATTCGTGACAAAGCACTAGTTACTAATACTAGTTAGAATCGTAGTGATCTACTAAGATCTTGAACCAAATTAATTTTTTGTTTTTTGAAAATTTGAGAATATCACTAAATTAGATATATCTTGACATCCGTACGGTTGGATCGTCGATATATATTTTTTTTAAAATATAAACAATAATCCGTGACAAAGCACTAGTTACTAGTACTAGTCAAAATAATATTGATCTACTAAGATCTTGAACCAAATTAATTTTTTCTATTTTGAAAATTTGGGAATATCACTAAATTAGATATATCTTGACATCCGTACGGTTGGATCGGCGATAAATATTTTTTAAAAAATAAAAAACAACAATCGGTGACAAAGCACTAGGTACTAGTACTAGTTAGAATAATATTGATCTACTAAGATCTCCAACAAAATTAATTGTTCGCGAATAGCTCGAGCTCGGATCGAGCTCGGCTCGGCTCGAGGCTGTTCGTGAACAACTCGAGTTCGGCTCGGTTCGGTCAAAACTCGGCTCGGTTCGTTAAGAAATCAACTCGGTTCGTTAAGATCAAAGCTCGACTCGGTTCGTTAAGAATAAAGCTCGGCTCGATTCGGTCAAAACTCGGCTCGACTCGGTTCGTTTGCAGCCCTACCCATACATGATAGAGAGCTGAGCAGACAGCTGTACATCACCTCGCCCACGTTACATTCATCGTACACACAAGAGTGTGTAATTCAAATTTCAAATTTACTCTTTTTACTTCTCTCTTATCTTTTTCTCAAATTCAAAATCACTGCTAAAAGGTTTCTATCTACTCTTCTCTTGCTTAGATATCAAATCAATATTTTCGAATTGTATTTGTGTTCTTAAATTTTGTTATTTTGTCAATCGATTTTATTAGTTTGTTGATTATAATGGACGATATTTTGAACTCTTAGATTTATATGTCACCCACTGTTTGATATAATCCTCAATGGGATTGTTAACATTTATCTGCTTGTTTTGATTATTTTTTTTTGCAGATTTCTTACCCAATGGAAAGTAATTTTGCCAATGAATGAGATGCAGGAAGTAATTTTGCAGATTTATCTCTCTCTCTCTGAATATCTTCTTCTGTTTCATTTGAAGCCTAATATCATGTTTGCTTATATTGTTATGTTCTTTCTTTTTGTAGATGTTTTAATCCTGTAATCATGGTTATACTAAATGAACTTTCGGGTTTCTTGGTTAAGATTTTACAGATTTGCGTGTATAATCATCTAATTAACTGATTGGATCTTCGATGTTGTTATGATAATTGTTGTTCTTTCTTTCTGTTTTTGGTATTTATATACCATCAACCGTTTGATGTAATGCATCAACGAAGTATGTTCTTTATTTCTACTTTTTTATATATACGATCCTTATATTTTCATATTTATTCCTAATTTGCAGGTTACGATTGAGATATCATTTCGACAATTGATACATGATTTAACCCAATTTGAACGGGTAAAAGGTCACTTTGCCTACTGTACTATTACAAAATTTCCGATTAGCCTACTGTAGTATCAAAGAGATCACTGCACTTTCCTTTTTTTCTCTTTTCACCATCGCCGTCTGTTAAAAAAAAACTCCGTCCATTTGACTAACGGACAGCTGACGTGGCTGCACAGTCACCCCAAATTAAACCCCCAAATAAACCACAAAATAAACCCATAATTAAACCCAAAATAAAACCAAACCCAATTAAAACCCAAAATAAAACCTAACCCCACCCCACCCCCTGCTCCTTTTCAATTCATTCGAACCCAACAAAATCTCAGAGGTGTGTGTGTTCGAATTTGTGTGCAGAGGTGTCGATTGTGTTGTGTGTTCGATGTGTGTGGGTGTGTCGAGTTGTGTGCGATGTGTGCGTGTGTAAAGCTGGTGTGCTGGTGGCTTGTTGTAGCCACTTTGCGTGTTGCGTGTATAGCCGTGTGGGTGATGATCGACTCTGTGTGTGTTGAATGAACTGTGGTGGTACTGCGATTGAAGCCCAATGAGTGGTAGTAATCAGCAGTATGTAAATTTGATTTCATCGGAGGAAGTGATTTTGTTCAATATCGGAATTGATGGGTTTATTTGTTCAGAATGAAATTGCTTGATTTTTTATTGAAGTTGGGCTGCTAGAAATTAGAGGGAGGTGTAGTGGTTAGAGCAGCGTGTTTGTGCCTAGTATGTAGTCGTGTGTTTGTGGTTGGACTGGTAAGGAGCCGAGAGTTAACAACGGTGTTGTTGCAGGGAGGAATACATGTGTATTCGGTTGTGATGTTGAAGAGGGAAGGAGGCAGGAGTGTTGTTAGTGGGTTTTGCCATTGGAGTATTGTTGTTGTAGTGTTAGTTTGAATTTGTAAATAAGTGAAGTAGCTGTTAAAGATGTTGGAAGGGGAATTGTTGTAGGTGGTGTGTGCGATCAGCGATGTGTACATACACAAGTTATGATGGTGCGAAGTTGAGGAAAGAATAGAGGCAATTGGGTGTGGATGATGGCTGGCACCTGGGTGGAAGAGGAGGTGTTGGGCGGAGTTGTTTGCAGCGGAGGTGAAGGTTGGTGGCGGGATAGTTGGTCGGCGCTGTGGTGGTAGAAAGAGGGTGAAGGCAGAAGGAACGGTGGTGAAGGTGAAGAAGAATGGGGAAAGGAGATGATATTTTGGGTTTAATTGAGGGTTTATTTTGGGGGTTTTATTTAGGGTTTTTTGTTGCTGATGTGTTATCTACGTGGATTGCTGACTGTGCAGCCAACTAAGCCGTCCGTTAGTCAAACGGACGGCAGTTTAGTCAAACACACGGCGAAAAGAGAAAAAAAGGAAAGTGCAGTGATCTCTTTGATACTACAGTAGGCTAATCGGAAATTTTGTAATAGTACAGTAGGCAAAGTGACCTTTTACCCCAATTTGAACGGTATGTTCTTTTTCACTAATTTTTTGATATGGTAAGAACTTAATTTTTGCACACCAACTATTTGATAATAGTTGTAAATAGTCCTTAGACCTTGGGAGGTCTTACTCATAACAGATACAGTGTATCTTTCTTGATGAAAAAGGGTTGAAAATTTAAAACTTGGTTGTCAGTGATGACAAGTATATGTGTGAGTGCTTCTTGCTGATCATTTTCAAGTCAGGTGTAGTTTTGAAAATCAAGTCTTTTCTTACTATTAGCAGAGTTGGGGTAGTGAAAAGCTGCCTTGCTTAACTTTTATTGTGGATGCTGGTGCTGGTAATATGTCTTGGTCTTCTTTAATACTCTTGGGTTTTTAACTTGTGTGTGTGAAAGAGCAGAGCATGCATTGATGTATATTTTATTATATTAATAAAGTGCTTGTCACTTTTGGGAAAATTCAAGTTTTTCTGTTCATGTTTGTTGGCGCCATTATCTGTTGTTCTTTTCCAATCTATTTCAAATATTGCTATTTGCTAAGCAGCAAGGCAGCCACTATTACATTTGTGCCAGCAGATGTGTAGTAATCATGTCAAATGTGACTAGAGTTGTTTATCTAAATTTAAACTTCAAATGTTCTGAAGGAAACCCCTTATAAGTATACAAATGATGTCGATGAAGACTCTTTTTGCACTGCTGAAACTAGCCCAAGGTAGCAAAGCATTTCTGTTATTGAGGTTTAGATATGTCATGAACTATCCAACGTTTAATATGTGTCCCGACTGTAACTTCTGTAATGATCGCACTAAAAGACTGTATTAGAAATTTGGAACTCAAGACTGTATATGTGTCTTGATTGCAACTTCTGTGCGATGATTAAAAATTTTGAAATTCAAAACTTGCAATCAATTGAAATTTAGTTGGTGCTTCTTTTACACACACTATTTCTCTCTCTCTCTCTCTCTCTTTTCTCTCTTTCTATCTCTCTCTCTTATCTCCCTCATTTATATTTTTTTGCTTCTAATTCATTCTTTGTTTGGTATTTTTGGTTATTTATCTTGATTTATTCGACTTGTTACAAATACTAATGATATTTTTATAATTTTTTCAGGTACAGAATGAGGTGATCTTTGGTTTTGATTGTTATGCTTTTTCTTCATCTTCTCAAGAAGCTTGGTAATTTGTCTTCTTTTAAACCTTGCAGTCTAAGTGCTTGATTTAATATCAAAGAGAGTTCTTCATTATTTTCTTCATGTTTAAACCTACTACATTTTGTATGTATGTTTTATGTCATCTTGGTGTTTGATGTTAAATGTCATGTCTCCCCGCTTCTCTCCGATCTATATTTGATATAGAAACTCATTTTGCTTACGAATTGTTTTGACCTATGTTCTCATAAAAAAAATTGGTTCTTTTTTCAGTTTTCCTGTATTTTAAGGCTATTGGCATCCATATCTGGGAGAGACGGAAAAATTGGTATAATTTCTAAACTTGCTTTATCTTTTATATCAAAGATTAGTATAGTTAGACATCACTAGAAAGTCGTTTCTTATAGCTTTTCTGAGTGCTTGACAGTTGCTAATTGAGTACTTGACTGTTACTAATGAGATTCGTGGTTGATTCTGCATTGAACAAGCATTAGTCTTCTTTTAGTTGACGAACTTATTTATTGGATGCATTCTGCTAATTTCTCATATGGTATGCAATAGTCAAGGGCTTCTCTGACTGTCAGTAGAGGATAGTCTCTTGATTATGTTAAAGTCGAGAAAGTATTAAAGTGCTTGATACAATACACATTCGATCATTTTATGTGTCCAAGTATAGATTTGTGATACTGTATCTGATCTAAGGCTACAACTTATATAATTGATAGTTATAGTTGTTGAAATCTATGTTTGGTTTAAATTTTATGTATTAAGATTGTCTTAGTGAGATTCAAAAAAAGATTGTCTTAGCTGATGTAATTATAGTTTGCATTATCTACTTTGCAGATGTCGTATACTTTTAATACTCTGGTGGTTTATTAAACGTTTCTATGGAGTTAGCAGAAAAGCGATAAATGTTGCATTCTGTGTAAAATTTGGAAGATAATAGGTAAACATAAAAATAGGATTATATGTTTGACTTCATGTTATCTACTTTTTGTCTCTTTAAACTTTATAAAGATCAAGTTATTTTGTTTTAATTCATATTTCCATGTTTATCTAATTTTTATTATTGATATCTTCGCAGCATTCTGGAGTTTTATCTAATCAAGTTATTCATTTTGGTTGAAGGAACATGTTCCTGGTAGACATATTATTGTTAGGAATAATTCATAAGTTGTGATGTTAAGAATAGAATTTACACATTATACTTCTTGTAATCCTGATCTTATAAAGGATTTAGCACTGTATATAGGTTTTATGTGTAAAACAGTTATCTGTATAGTTTAATCAGGAATGAACAGTGTATCGGAGACTACATGTCAGGAACAGAGAGCAAATCCTGATGACGTGTCCAATACTGATGGTTGATCAGATACTGATGCAGTGTGCAGATCCTGATATCAGTCGTGTTACTGATGATGTCATTATGGATGCTACAGAAACTGGCAAGTGCTATAAAACAGGATCGTTGTTTGAAGAACAAGCAAGAAGATATTATGAAGGAAAGAGTTTTCTATTGAAGGAAACTATCGACTAGAAGGCAAAACATTGTCATGTATAGATTATATCTTTCTGTTATTAGTTGATAGGTAGCATTATAAATACTCTCTCAATATCATTGTAAAGTGTGTGAGGCGTAAGACGAAATTGTGAGTTTGTGTGCGTAGCTCTGTATAAGGTTTGTATTCGAGAGTTCGAAACAAACAGAGAGATATTTGTATTGTCAGCAGCTGCTAAAGGTATTGTACACCTTTGGTAGAGTTTGTATTTGATCTTATTAATACAAACAAGAGTTTGATTCATTCGTTTATTCTTGTTTTTATAATCAAGCAAAAATCAGACAGGATTATATAACTTGTATTCAACCCCCCCCTTCTACAAGTTATTCGAGTTAACAATTGGTATCAGAGCAGGTTGATTTCGAATAATCATAAAGATCTGCAATCATGTCTGGTTACAAGGATGGGAATACTAAGATTCCTATGCTCAAGAGAAACGAATATACTCTATGGGAAGTAAAGATGTTGCATCATCTGGAAGCAACAGATCCTGATTATCTTGACAGAATCAGAGATGGACCTTTTGTTCCAACAAAGGTCGTTGGACAAGCAACTGTTGATGGTAAGGTTGTTCCAGAACATACAGCAGAGAAGCCAAAATCTGAATGGTCAGATAAGGACAAGGAGAGTGTTCTTAAAGATGCTAAAGTGAGAAACATATTATTCAATAGTCTTGATTCTGTTCTCACTAATTATGTTCTCTCTTGTAAAACTGCTAAGGATATATGGGACAATCTTAAGGTTCACTGTGAAGGAACTAAGCCTGTCAGGAAGAATATGAGGACATTACTTATACAACAGTATGAGTACTTTGAATCCAAGTCTGGTGAATCACTTACTGATACCTTTGATAGGTTTACAAAACTCATCAATGAGATGGCCATGCATGGTAAATATTATGACTTGGAGGATATGAATACAAAGTTCATGAAAGCTTTGCCTGATTTCTACAATGAGAAGATATCTGCGATTGAGGAAGCTAATGATCTGGATGAGATTTCATTAGAGGCAGTATATGGAAAATTGAGAGCTTATGAACTTGACAAGCAGCAGAAGAAGAGCAGGAGTGAAGGAAAGATGAAGACTATTGCACTTACTGCTCAATCTGAAGTAAAGAAGCTTCCTGAAGAACAGCATGAAGAGATTGCTGTAAAGAATTCGAGGAAGAAGAAAAGCAAAGAAAGTTCTGAGTCAGAGACTACTGATATGGACTCTGACAACAATGATTCTGAATCTGAGATGCAAGAACTCTTTGCTATGTTTGCTAAAGCCTTCAAGAAAGGCAGATTCAACAGGAGAAGATTTAGCAAAGGACCTTTTCAAAAGAAGGAGGAGAAGAAGAGTGACAAGAGCAAAAGTACAATTGTCAAGCTTGATAAGGCCAAGATCAAGTGCTTTAACTGCAGCGAGCTTGGACACTTTGCTAGTGAGTGTAAGAAGCCTAGGAATTCAGGAAAGGGTAATGCACTTATGGTCACACAGAAGGATTGGGCTGATTCCAGTGACTCTGAAGATGAATTGGATTATGAAAACATTGCATTGATGGCCAATAGTTCAGACAAGCCTGGATCTCCAAAGAAAACTTCTCCATCCTCTGATAAGGTATCACTTCACTCTCTTGATTCATTTGATAGCTTAAATTCTGATGAAATTAGATCTATCCATGCTGAGTTTAAGAATCTTATGACTAATTTTAGAATTCTTACTTGTGAAAGAGATGAACTTAAGGTTAAGAATGATAAATTAGTTGATAGAAATAATTTTCTTGAATCTGAATTAATTCAAATGGAAGAATACAAGTTGAGTTCTGATAAAGCTAAGCATGATTATAGTGTAATTCTTGAGGCTTATGACTATGTCAGAAGAGAACTAGAAGAAGAGAGAGATGTGATTAAGACCATTAACAATTCCAGTAAGAAGACAATAGAAATCTTTGAGAGTGGAATTCGTGGTAAGGTTAATGGTTTAGGTTTTGATAAGGCTAGACAAGAAGAAAAAGTAGCTATTGTCAATAATGATAGTAAGGTAGAAGCTAACACATCTAAATCTGAAGGTAAGAAAATTGTTTCTGAACCTAATCATGTTAAATTTGTTGATTCAAAAGGTACCCCTGTTGTACACAAGAGAATTAACAATAGTTATTCAGATGAGAAAGTGTTAGAGAAACCTAAGAATGTAAACATAGGGTTTCTGTCTAAGTCTCAGTTGAAACAGAGATTAGATTGTCTTTCAGAGTCTAGCAAGATCAAGAGAAACAGGAATGGAAAAGAAGGTATTAACAAAGAGAATAATTACAAGAATGTACCTGATGCACCTAGGAAAAAATGCTATAAGTGTGGAAATCATAATCATTTGGCCCTAGACTGCAATCAAAAACCTTCTTGGAAAACTGAGTCCAGATTCCCCAAGACTCAGAAAATTCAATACCAACCACAAAAAGCTTGTTATCATTGTGGTAGTTTACTTCATTCCATTTACATGTGTAGAGAATATCATGAACTGTATTATGACTATTATTCTTTGAAATCTGAAACTCCTAGTCACAAACAGTTTGTGAGATCAGAGTCTAAAGTTGACTCTGCAACAGGTAAAATAAAGGCAAAATCTTCAAAATTTGTTGTCTCTAAATCTAGTAAGAAAGGATCCAATCAAAGTTGGGTCCTAAAAAATTCTAACTAGTTACTTTTTGTTTGCAGGGCACAGGAAAGAAGCATTCAATTATCTTGGACAGTGGATGCTCTGGACACATGACTGGAAAGAAGTCCCTGCTTACAAAGTTTGAGAGGAAAGCTGGCCCAGTAATATCTTTTGGAGATGGCAACAAAGGAGAAACTCTGGGATATGGCTCAATTATTTTGGGGAATGTCATCATAGAAAATGTAGCACTGGTTGAAGGCTTGAAACATACTCTCTTAAGCATAAGTCAACTGGGTGATAAAGGTTACAAATCAATCTTTGACAGAGAAGGATGCAAAGTCTTGAATATGCAGAATGGAGACATTGTTCTAACTGGTCAAAGGCATGGTAACATATATGAAGCCAGCTTAAGTGATACATCTAAAGGAATTGTTAGATGTCTCTACAGCAAAGCAACAAATGATGAAAGCTGGAATTGGCACAAGAAACTCTCACATCTTAATTTCAAGAAGCTTAATCAACTTGTTAAATACAATTTGGTGAGAGGCCTACCTCAGGCGAATTTTGTGCAAGATGGACTTTGTGATGCATGTCAGTTTGGAAAGCAAAGAAGAACCACTTTCAAGAGCAAGACTGAAAATTCAATTACTGAACCATTTCACATGCTACATCTTGATCTGTTTGGTCCAGTAAACATTATGTCTATCAGCAAGAAAAGATATGCTCTAGTTATGGTGGATGATTTCACAAGGTTTACATGGGTGTTCTTTCTACACAAGAAGGATGAAGCTCCTCAGCAAATCATTGAACTCATCAAGAATATTCATAATAACTCTGAGTACAAAGTCAAAGTACTTAGGAGTGACAATGGTACAGAATTCAAGAATTCTACAATGGAGGGGTTTTGTGCAGACAATGGAATTACTCAACAGTTTTCTGCACCTGGTACACCTCAACAAAATGGTGTAGTGGAAAGAAAGAACAGGACTCTCATAGAGGCAGCAAGAACCATGCTTGCAGATGCAAAACTTCCAACCTACTTTTGGGCAGAAGCTATTAACACTGCATGTTTCACTCAGAACTGTACCTTGGTAAATAGTCATGGAAAGACTCCCTATGAGATGATCAAAGGAAAGAAACCAAGTGTGAAATATTTTCACATCTTTGGATGTAAATGCTATGTCCTAAAAGTTCATCCAGAACAACTTGGAAAATTTGAAGCCAAATCGGATGAAGCAATTTTCTAGGATATTCAGCATCTAAGGCCTTCAAAGTTTATAATCTCAGAACTCACATTGTTATGGAATCAATTCATGTTGCATTTGATGATAAGAAATTTGGAATTTTGCAAACTGATGAAAGCCATGACAAATTGGAATTTGAAAATCTGAAGATTTCTGAGATACTCTCAAGTGATGATGAAGGTTCTCCAGAAGGAATTTTTATTGCTTCTCAAAGGAATGCTACTGTTGAGGGGGAGCAAATCAATCAGAGAGAACACAGTGATCATCAGGAGCAGACTAGTCTTTCAGAGTCTATTCCATCAGGAATTGACGTTTCAGAGTCTACTCCATCAGGAACTGACCTTTCAGAGTCTACTGAGGAAAGATCAGTAACTAGCAGCAATATGGAATCTACTGATTCTATTGATCAAAGGAGAGTTTTTGAAGGTAGAGAGAATTCTTCTACAAAAGATACCACTAACTTAGGGGGAGAGACTAGCAGAGTTAATCTATCACCTGTTAGAAAATGGACAAAGGATCATACTGAAGATTTGATAATTGGTGATCCAAATAGTGGTGTTCGAACTAGAAGATCAATTCAAAATGAATGCTTGTATAGTTGCTTTCTCTCAAAGAATGAACCTAAGAAGGTTGAAGAAGCATTACAGGATCCTGATTGGGTAATTGCAATGCAGGAGGAGTTAAATGAGTTTGAGAGAAACAAAGTTTGGAAACTGGTACCAAGACCTAAAGATAGATCTATTGTTGGTGCAAGATGGGTTTTCAGAAACAAGCTAGATGAATCTGGTATGATTGTAAGAAACAAAGCAAGACTGGTGGCCAAGGGATATTCTCAGGAAGAAGGCATTGATTATGATGAGACCTTTGCACCTGTAGCAAGATTGGAAGCAATCAGAATGTTTCTTGCATTTGCAGCTCATTCAAAATTCAAGGTATACCAGATGGATGTTAAGAGTGCTTTTCTAAATGGCAAACTTGATGAAGAAGTATATGTAGAACAGCCACCTGGATTTGTTGATCCAAAGTTTCCAAATCATGTCTACAAACTTGACAAGGCACTCTATGGACTAAAGCAGGCACCAAGAGCATGGTATGAGACTTTGTCTAAATTTCTTCTTGAAAATGGCTTCACAAGAGGTACAATTGACAAAACTCTATTCTTTAGAAAGATAAAAGGTGAATTGCTTTTAGTTCAAGTTTATGTTGATGATATTATTTTTGGTTCTACTAATGAGAAGTTATGTGCTAAGTTTAGCAAGCTTATGCAGTCTAAGTATCAGATGAGCATGATGGGTGAACTAAATTATTTCTTAGGCTTGCAGGTCAAACAGACTGAGACTGGTATTTTCATTAATCAGTCAAAGTATATCAAAGATCTTTTAAAAAGGTTTGACTTTCAAGACTGTGCAGTTGCAAAAACACCCATGGCAACAGCCACTAAACTAGACTCTGATCCTAAAGGGAAGAGTGTGGATAATACTAGTTATAGAGGCATGATAGGCTCTTTGTTATATCTAACTGCAAGTAGGCCAGATATAATGTTTTCTACCTGTTTATGTGCTAGATTCCAAGGTGATCCTAAGGAATCTCATTTAATTGCTGTGAAGAGAATTTTTAGATATCTCAAAGGAACTCCAAATCTTGGTTTGTGGTATCCTAGAGAATCTGATTTCTTTCTAATTGGCTATTCAGACTCTGATTATGCAGGGTGTAAAATAGACATGAAAAGCACTACAGGTACATGTCAATTCTTGGGAAATAGATTGATTTCTTGGGCAAGCAAGAAGCAACAATCTGTTTCAACCTCAACTGCAGAAGCTGAGTACATAGCAGCAGGCAGTTGTTGTGCACAGCTCCTTTGGATAAGAAATCAGTTGATGGATTATGGTATGACACTTAGTAATATTCCTATGTTTTGTGATAATACTAGTGCTATTAAAATTGCAGAAAATCCAGTTCAACATTCAAGGACTAAGCACATTGATGTCAGGTATCATTTTATTAGAGAACATATTGAGAATGGTACTGTGGAACTTCATTTTGTTCCTACTGACAAACAGCTTGCAGATATTCTAACTAAACCACTTGATGAGACTACATTCAGTAGACTAGTAAGTGAGTTAGGAATGTTAAATTTTTAGATCTTTAACATCTGCAAAAGTAGCAAGGTATGTTGTTCTTAGCGTATAGACTTGATATTCTTGTCAGGATCTATATTTGATTGTTAAATGTTTTAGCTATAACACATTGCCTTGATAAATTTCAGTATGATAGACTTGTTAATAATCATCAGGATTAGATTTGTTATCAGGATGCTGACGTCATCAGTATTGTGTCAGTATCAGGATTATGAAAATTGTTTCAGATCCTGACGTTTACTTTGTGTAGTAATCTGATTCTGTGATGTGTTAAGTCTATGCTAGCAAGTTTTGATATTTGCATACTGATAAGTTGTACATCATTCAGAAATCAAAAGACAAGCAGATAACAAGAAATTGTATTTTCATTAATAGAAATCATTACATGGAAATGAAATACAACATCTTTTTGTCTAAATTTCTATTTTATACTTGTCTTTGATATGAACTCTGAGGAACAGGACAAGGAGCATCTCAAGAAATCCATCAGGGGATGAAAGCCTCGTTTGCTCTTGGATTCCTTGTCTGGGCGACTTGAATGAGAGCAGCTAACTTAAATGAATAGCATCTCCATCAAGATCAACCTCAGACTCTCGGCCAAATTCTTCATCCTCAAGTTTTGAGGAGGTTAGGGGAAGATTGTATCCAACAGATGGATGTTCTAGGAGAAACCTCTGGATATTATCGAAAACCAATCCATTCGTGATTAGTTCGATGAGAAGAGTCGTTTGTTCAAAGAGATGATCAAGAACAGGATGTTCATCGACCAAGAAAAATCTGAAAAATGGGTTTGAAGGGATTTTTGGTTTGAGAAGCATTGTTGAGAAGAAAAGAAATTGAAAGGTTATGGAGAATGGCATAAGGCGTTTGGTTCTTTTAAAGAAAGACGTGAGAAGCTGAGCAGTCACTTGGAAGTCTTAATGAAGTCAAATGCTAATTATTGCATGAGACTGTATTTCTTGTTTCAAGAAATATTGGAAATATCTAACCAATTGATTTTCTGTTCAGATTAATTGTTTATTTTCTTTTTCAGATAAAAGAAAAATGCCACGTGAAAAACTCCATATTAAGTCTCTGATAATATTGGTCAGGATTTCATGTGTGACCATCAGGATGTGAAAATCATTGCTTGTGATTATTTTGATGAGAGGTCATCAGGAAAAGGAAGCTGATCAGTATTGCTTATTTATACCCTGATTTATTTCATGAAAATCAATTTTGGATTTTATTTTCCAAAAATCGTGGGTAACCGCATTTTTCAGGGACTGACACCTGTCAATCTACGTGTCAACGTGAGATAGTGGTCTGAAAGATTTGTGAAATATATTTGTTTTAAAACTCTAATCGTGCAATTGCTTTCTCTAATCTTACATTCTCTAAAGCAAAAATCACTCTTGAGTTTTCAAAATCACTAATCCATTTCAAGAATTTTTCAAGTTTCTTTTCAGATCAAAAATGGCAGCTCAGAGAAGATTACCTAAATCAGTAGCCTTCAAGTTTGGTAACTTTGATTTTATGACAAACAATCATGTTGCAGCTATTACCAACAAGGAAGGAGTGTCATCTGATTTTCATCCAATCATGGACTTTCTGGTGTATGGACCATTAAGTTATGCATTGACAGCATCTCCACAGATTAATCAAGTAGCTGTTTCACAAGCTTGGGAGAATGCTGAGGTAATTGATTCTACTCAGAGTCAATCAGGTAAGATTGTTCTACATTTAGGACAAGATTTATTTGACATTACTGAATCTGTTGTTAGTTCAGTACTCTGCTTACCTGTTACTGATAGTTATGAGAATGTACCATCTGATGATAATATAAGAACTATGTTGTCTGAATTAGGTTATAGTCGACCTCTAGATAACATGAGCCAGTTGAATAGAACTTTTCTTAGAAAGGAATGGTCTTTTTACTTTGATCAAATTGCTAAATGTTTTACTGGCAAATGTAGTTCTTTTCAACAAATTACTTCTGTTACATCACATATTGCTTATAGTTTGCTTTATGACAGAGTAATTAACATTGGTCATATTATCTTAAGTCAGATGAGTATTAAACTTGGGTCAAGAGATCAAAACAGGAAAATGGTTTATTATCATAGATTTATGCAATTGTTTATTAACCATTTTATTCCTGATGTTGAAGCTAGATTTGGTAGGGAACATTGTGTTTCTTCTTATGAACAGCAAAAGAGAATTTTCTCTGATATTACAAAGAAGGACAATGAAAAGAATCTAGATGAAATACCTGCAATTCATTATCCACATCATTTTCAGGTAATTCTTAACACTCATCTTCCTACTATCTACAATTCTTCTTTCTTTTGTGGTGAAATGGCTCAGGAATCTCAATTGGAGGAGAACCCACCTGTGTCTACCCAAGTAGCCCAAAACATCATAGTCTCTGAAACAATTCAAGAACCAAATTTTGATCCACAGCCTATTGTTTCAAAGAAACCAACCTCTGGTGTTTCTCAAAAGACATCAGTTGTAAGGAAGAGAAGATTTGTTGTGTCAAGTAGTAGTAGTAATTCTAGTGAAGATGATGATGATTTAACTCTTGCAGAGAGAGCAGAATTGAAGGCTGCAATTCAACTTTCTTTGTTAGCACAAAGAGATGAAAAACCTAGTCACAGCCAGGCTGCAGTCTCTCAAAAGGCTGTAGTTCTTAAAAAGGGAAAACAGTTACTGGATACTGTCTCTCAAAAGACTGTGTCTATTGAACAAAGATCTCATCCCAAGATCACTTCTGTGTCTACACCTCTTGAGTCTTCTCAGGATAAATCTTTTGCTCACTATATCAGGAGAACAAGGAGAAAGATTCAATTGTCACCTACACACACAGAGTCTAGTCCAACTAATATCATGCAGGTTTCTACAAATCAAGCTACATCTATGTCAGTATTTGACAAGAGAGATCTGGATATTGATTCTTCATGGGAAACTACATTATCATACAGACTGGCTATGGGACTAATTTCTCTCAAAGTGAAGTTGTCAAGGCCTGTTCTAGACTTTTTGGTTGAAAAAGTACCAAAACTTTTATTTCCAGATGAATATGGACTTCTACATCAAAGACTTGACTTAATGAAGATGTATTTCTATGTATCTGTCAGAAGACAATTAGTCAAGAAATTTGGACTCTCGAAGCATGTTGCACTTCAATCACTTCATGCATATTTATTTGACAAGGATGTAATTATTGAAGATGCTTCAGCTCAAGGTGAACAACTGGAGGAAGTAGATAGAGTGAAGCAGTCAACAGAAGATACTATTGCACCAGTGGTGAATAGTAGGAAAGATCAGATCACAGTCACTGTAACACAAGAACCATCTAGTCAGAGGAAGGATGACTCAGGAGCTGTGATAGCTGATGTTGAAAGGTCTTCTGTGATGACTGAGAATGCAAGTGAGATACCCTATGATATGGGAGGAATGACTTTAGTTGATTTTTCTGAAGATCAAACAAATTTTGTTCAGTCAGAGTCTATCCACCTTGAGGGTGTGTCTCAGCAAACAACACTTAAAGACGGTGATATACTAACTATGGTGTCTAATGAAGTATTACTGAAGACATCAGAGTCTAGTAAACAACCTGAAAGTGGTATACTGGAGCCTGTAGTTTCTGAAAGGAAAGAAGATGATTGTATGGGTTCAGAGACTATAGCAGCTCACTCCTTGGAGAAAACCTCAAGCCACATGCCATATGAGGAACCCTCTCTCCATGTGAGTTCAGGTATAAAAACTCCTTCTAAACTCTATTTTTCTGTAGGTCATGAGAGCACTTATCTAAATTTGAGTGATACAGTTGAAAAGATGGACTTAGATCCACAATTTGAGCGGCTGGCTCCTGACCAGGCAAAAGGTGAGGTAGAAAGAGTGTTGACTTTAGAAAGTCAAAGTGAGAATGAGGGTATGGATGATCAACTCCATAGTGAGGGAGAGAAAATTAGGAAACCATCATTTGATTTCTGGGATCAGGTTTTTCCTGAATCTTGGTCTGAAAATTTGGGTATGGATGCTGGTACTTATTCATTCATCAAAATGTATCAGAAGAATGACCTAGCACATCACAATGCAAAGCCAGAAGTTAAAGCTCAGAAGCAAAAGGAGAGGCTTGCAGGAATCATTAACAGAAGAGGTGCCAGGATAAAGCAATCTCTTGTTACATATGTACCAGATGAAGATCCTAATGATCCTAGTGTTCCTTTGTATGTACTTCCAATATCAGCTAGAATTGAGACATCAACAGTCTCTGATCACTCTAAGGAGGAGTCAGGATTTGAAGATGTTAGTACACAGAATACTGGTGAAGGAGATGATGATCATGTTTCAGTTCCAGAACAGAAAGATGAAGACGTTGATACTTCTAATCAGGTTTTATTACTTGAATATCATACAACTCAAGCAACTTCTTCTACAAGACTTGAAGATAAAGTTCTTTCTGACTCTGATACTGAAGATACTAGAAGCACTTCCAACATTGAAGTTCATTCTGATGTTTTGAAAGATATTCAGAATTCTCAAATTGCTATTCAAACAAGACTTCAATCACTTGAAGATAACCAAGTCACAATTATGGAAAATCAAGCAGTTCTTATGAATCTCATTTGTTCTGTTTCTGAATCTCTTGGAATTAATGTTGCTGATGTCAAAAAGGGGGAGATAAAGACAATTCAAAGACAACAACAACACTACCAGACTGAAGGAGATAAAGATAAAGCTGGGGGAGATAAAGATCAGATAAATGGTAGTAAAAAGAAGAACCAGGAGTGACAGTGGTGAATCTCAGCTAGGAAGTGGTAAAGGAAGAGCAGCATTAATAGTTAAAATTCTTTCTTCTAAGTACTAGATAAACGTCTACATCTGTGAAGGAGGTACTTAACTTCATATTTCTACATTCATAAATTCTATTCTGGTTGTATTGTTATATGTTTTGACATCCACAACTTAGATTTATGCTTCAGATTGTAAAGCATAAATAGGGGGAGATTGTTAGGAATAATTCATAAGTTGTGATGTTAAGAATAGAATTTACACATTATACTTCTTGTAATCCTGATCTTATAAAGGATTTAGCACTGTATATAGGTTTTATGTGTAAAACAGTTATCTGTATAGTTTAATCAGGAATGAACAGTGTATCGGAGACTACATGTCAGGAACAGAGAGCAAATCCTGATGACGTGTCCAATACTGATGGTTGATCAGATACTGATGCAGTGTGCAGATCCTGATATCAGTCGTGTTACTGATGATGTCATTATGGATGCTACAGAAACTGGCAAGTGCTATAAAACAGGATCGTTGTTTGAAGAACAAGCAAGAAGATATTATGAAGGAAAGAGTTTTCTATTGAAGGAAACTATCGACTAGAAGGCAGAACATTGTCATGTATAGATTATATCTTTCTGTTATTAGTTGATAGGTAGCATTATAAATACTCTCTCAATATCATTGTAAAGTGTGTGAGGCGTAAGACGAAATTGTGAGTTTGTGTGCGTAGCTCTGTATAAGGTTTGTATTCGAGAGTTCGAAACAAACAGAGAGATATTTGTATTGTCAGCAGCTGCTAAAGGTATTGTACACCTTTGGTAGAGTTTGTATTTGATCTTATTAATACAAACAAGAGTTTGATTCATTCGTTTATTCTTGTTTTTATAATCAAGCAAAAATCAGACAGGATTATATAACTTGTATTCAACCCCCCCCCCTTCTACAAGTTATTCGAGTTAACATTGTCGGCGGAGGAAGATTAGAGAATGATGTCAATACTCTATGTAGGAGAGTAGACTGTTTAATGAAAATACAAATAGTAGTGGGCTCTCAAAGGTAAAAATGTAGAAAATAAACTATTCGGAGTATTAATTTGCTGTATAGAATGGCAAGTTATGTTGTTGTATGGAAACACATTTATAGAATCTCAGTCACTGTTTGAAGAGATAAAGAATCTCCGTTGACGAACAATGACTATTACAGGGCTTGCTCTGACTTAATCGGGGTGTAACAATGCATTTTTGTCTGCATGGGAAAAACAGTGCTTGAATTAATGTAGTGGCAAAGAACACCATAAACTTGTGTTGCCTTGCTCACTTTAAACTGCTGCAATGGATACTTCATCCACTTGATAGTGCTGTATGAAAATAATTAGAGTCTCACCTGAATCCTATCAGCACAAGTCTCCTTATTCCACCAGCCTCTGAACTTTTCACTGAAGGCAATAGCTAACGAACCAAATATAATCATTCCTTTGAAACTCTGTATTCAAACACCTACTTAACCCAACCACAAAGATAGCAAATTATAGAGAAGCTAGATAGAAGAAAGTAACCCATTATACCTTATAGATCACTAATTTGTTAATATTGTTATAAATTACAAATGTATCACCATGCTAGGAGACAAAATCATTAAAACTTAAGCAACATGGTTTACAATTAATCCTCAGCATAACAGGATCCTTCGATAAAATCCCTTGGATGCCTAAAACTAATAATTTAGGGTCTCTTCTGAGTTTATTAATAGTATTAGATACATGTTCATTGATGATCCAGTATTGTACAAATTTAGATATGGTAGATGGATGCACAGATACACATATCACATATGTACAAATATAAACAACCTTTATTGTATTTGTACATGTATGACATATATGCATAACATACAATGGAACCTACTTGCTACTACATATGCATAACATACAATGTAAGGAGCCAAAGCAGCATGAAAGACTGGTTATGCAAACAAAGCTGTAAGTTTAGATATGTACAATCTCAGCGTAGAATGAAAATCAACAGTCTGTTTCTTTAATGATGAATATGCATGAGAAGGCAGTGGTAACACACACAAAAGTTCAATTTATGAATAAATATCGTAAAAAAGCATGGGAAATCAGGGAATTAGAAATACAGTACAGAAGGACTGTCAAGATTCTCTAAATGTTTAATATAGTTGGAGAAGAAAGAAGTGACATACCATAACACTGCGCAGCGGTCCAGATTTTTTAGAGATAATTTTTAGGGTTATAGAACAATGAAATTTCTTTCATTATCTAGAGGGAATGGAATTACATAGATCAACTTAATCACGTAAAACAGAAACTGAGAGTGATACTTTATGTGAAGGAAACTTGACAATGTAAATCATGCATCTACCTAAAAAAACAGAGCAAACACTTGGAAGATACGGATAATTAACTTTTAAAAAAACAGAAATTAAAAGAGTAAATATATAGAATAGATATATGCTAATATGGTTAAAACATGCAGTTACGAGCTTAGCAAAAAAAAACATGCAGTTACGAACTGGAAAAGAAGCACCATCTCTTGGGCTATGTTCACTTGGATTGAATAGAATGAGGGAAGAATGGAATGAAATTTATACTATTATTTGGGGGAGATTGGGGAAAGTGTTTATAAATTTCATTCCTTGCTTCATTCCTCTCCAAATAATTTGAACTAAAATTCTAACCCACATGTTTTGGAAGGAATGTTCCATTCCCAATCTTCATCATTTTCCTTGCAATCTTCATCATAAAAATCTTCTTCTCCCTCATATTTGTTCATTATTTTCCACAACATCCTCTTTCTTCATAAATTTTGTTTACAATTTTCATTCCATTCCTACCTCATTCCATTCTTTCCAAGTGAACACACCCTTGGTCTTTTCCAAATAGGAATTTAGCAACAAATGATTTATACAAGAGTTTTTAAAGACAGATATTTCAAAAATTTAGGAAACTAAAGTAGCTGAACGGGCTGGTTGCTCCAGAGATACGTAGATGGTAGATCGATACAGAGGCCGGATCACAATAATCACATGATGCTAAATACACGATTGTGCATGTCTCCTGGTTTAACTTTTGAAGGGCACCTAATGTGCTGTTATGCTGACCATACATACGTTACAATCTTGTGAAATGCAGTTTATGTTGGGTTTCAAGCAATCAAACGCAGCGGAAAAACGCGAAAAATAAAAATAAAATTGAAACCCACCGCAAGAATCCATGCGAGAATTGTATATTTAATTCATAGTTACAAGAAATCAGTACCTTAAAGAGCTTTCCGATGTCTAAGAGTGAAGAAAAGAATTGTTCGATCACCACGTATCCCGCACGAACGATATACGCCTCTATGGTATCCACACGAACGCTTTCTTGAAGGAACTGCAGTGTACTAGCACCAAGAATTCGATTTTCTTCTCTCCTGCTCTCTCACCTTAATGCTGTTAGGGTTTAGTGTTTTACTAATAAAAACGTAACCTACTTTCAAGCCACTAAAGAGAGTTATATAGCTGGAGATAAAAACGAATTTCTAACTCTAATCTCTTTAGAGTTTGTTTTCATCCAAATTCTATTAATTCTCATCTTATTAAGTCTTACTTAATAAGCAAGCTACTGAATTTTGGATTATTAATAATTCGAATTTAGTATCTTTAATTAATCAAGTCAATACTTAATTAATTAATTAACAATTCGATTTATCATCTTAATTTAAATCCGATTATTTAAATTAAATTATCCTTCAAGCGCTCTTGTGTGTGACCCTATAGGTTATTATTATATTGGCAACAATTTTATTTAATAAATCGGTTAAATGGCAGTTAGGTCACTCAACTGATTGAAAATTTTCAGTTGGGTCATCCAACTCAAAAAACTTTCAATCAGGTCACTTAATAAATAAAAACTTTCAGTCCGGTCACTTAACAAATAAAAACACGTTAAATGACTTGATTTTAACGTGTTTAATGACCTGATTTTAACGTGTTTAATGACCTGACTGAAAGTTTTTAACTTGTTTAATGACCTAATTGAAAGTTTTTATTTGTTAAGTGACCTGATAGAAAACTTTTTAAGTTGGCTGATCCAACTGAAAGTTTTGAGTCAGTTGAGTGACCTACCTGCCATTTAACCCTTTAATAAATAAAATCGTAAACAATGAGCGGCATCTAGTAATACATCATTGTTAACCAAATAATAATAATTAAATCGGTGAATCGATTTCGCCTTTCGTGAATAATGTTACATGTAATATAATCCCTTTAACCGTGAATTTTATTGATAATTTTTATGTCGAGCTCTCTTAGAATAAATTAGTGAATTAAATTTCATTAATAATTTTATTATTGAGCCTCTCCGGATAAAATTAGTAAACTTGATTTTCACTAATTTTAGAAGTGCGTATAAATATTTATTAGTGCAATGCTACCTTCCTAATAATTGTGATTTATTATTAATAATGTTGTTACTATTTTAAATATTTTTATAGGTACTATTTAATAACTTTGGATAGAGATAATAATAATATTTATTATTGGGTCAAGATTGGGCCCAAATTCCCTTTAGCCCACTAAAGCCCTATTAGTAAGTTGATCAGTGTATAATTAGAGGTTAGCAATAGAAATTCATTCTATTTCATCCTACCTCCACTCTCGGTCAAATAATAAAAAGAAAAACACATCACCCATTTCACTTATCTCTCCACCATTCCACTAAACTTCAAAGCCTCCAAACCCACATATATGAATTCTTGATCTTACATGCAATTGAAAAATTGGATAGCTCGTGATTAGCTCTATATATTGATATACATATATTAGGGGTTTCAAGGAATTGGTTTTCAAAGCAAGTTTAAAAAAAAAAAATTGATTTCACAAGAGGGTATGATCTTATACCTTAAATACTTTTTAATGATCATATTTTATATGCCTTGTTATTGTATTGTATTAAGAACTTTGTTTTAAAATTTTGGTTGAAATTCTTAATTAGGGGTTTTATGAATTTGAGTTATGTGTTGATTTTTTTGTATTGGATTGAGTGAATTGGGGACTTGTGTTGACTGGGGTTGTGAATCGGAGGGGTGGTTGTGGTTGCATGTCGGACCGGAGGCCACCACCGCGTCAGCGACTGCGGTCGGCGGTGGTGGGTGTTCGTCGGAAGTGCGTAGAGGGAGAGGGGAAGGGATCAATGGAGAGAGATGGGTAGAGGGCGAGAGAGATGAGCGGAGGAGATGAGGGAGATTAAGAGAAATAGAGAGGGGGAAAGAAAGGAGGCGAGAGAGAGAGGAGAGATCGGAGATGGAGAGATCCAGGGAGGGAGATCGAGAAATCGAGAGATTGAGGGAGAGGGAGAGAGCAGGCGAGAGATTGAGGGGGGGGGCGAAGAGAGAGAGAGAGAGAGATGCAGCAGGGGTGATGGTGGTCGTCGGCGCCGCCACGGCGACCGGACGGTAGCCGCCCAGTGGGGGGTGTTGGTTGTATTAGCAAAATTAATTAATTGTTAATTGTGTATTAAGTGATTAATTGAGAGCTTAATTGGTAAATATGATTAAATAAAATTCAGTTTTGGTTGTGAAAAGGAGATATAATTTATTTAAAATGGAGATTTTTATTTGTATATTAAAACTTGGGACTTAAGAAAAAAAAAATCCGATCGAGAGTACTCACTTTGTAAATTATTGGGTTTTCTCTAAAAAAAGAAATGAAATAGGATTGATTTATAATAAAATTGGAATTTAGTGGAATTAATAAAATAAAGATTATAGAAATTGGTTTTCTTAAAATAAAGAAAAGAAATGGGTTAAAATGCTTGGTCATGAGAATTGAGATTATTTATTGAGAATTGATTAATTAGAATAAAAGATAATTTCGGTATACTAGTATTTGGAAAGAAATGGTTTAAGTAGAGCTAATTAAATTAGAATTATTGGGACTAATCAAATTAAATTATATTTTTAAAATGTGAAGAGAGCTAAATTACTTATTTAGTTGAATAATACATTGATAAGAAAATTAGAACGTGTGAGATTAATAGAAAGAATTACGAGAATATTCCCAATTATTTGTTCGAGAATTATTGGTTTATCAACGACATGATTATCGAGTTATGTTGACATTACGTGATTGATTTCTACCCGAGTACTAAACTCATTTTGATAATTTATTATAGAGATTCTTTCCGAGAATTGAGATTTTTCGCTCGCGGGTAACGCTTTCATTTATTCGGTACTTTTAGCGTCGAGACAGAGGCAAGTTCATTCATACCCTAACTCTCGGAAACTTTGTATTTATGTCATATTATTTTATTCCGTATTTATTTTTGAGCTATCAAATATGAGAATTATCTGTTACCTTTTTATGATGCAATAATTTCTTTTGAGCATTATTTCTCGTTAAATGTTGTGATACTGTTAAATTAGTTTACTTGCGAATTATACTCCCTATAAGCGTAGAGACCGGCCAATTCGTTGCTATCAGGTCGATCTCATTAATTCGAGACGACTATTATTTTGATTCAGTGGAACTAATCTCATTCGTTCGAGATAGTTAAATTCATTCTTTCCGGTTGAATTTATTGTACAAATTCAACAATATTTATTGATTATCTTTTAGTTGGTTCATTGTTCGAATCAACCAATAGGAGTATACTATTTAAATCTTTAGAGTTTTACTCATTGATCAAGTGAAAAACATTCTATTTAACGTTCATCAATTTTGAGTATTAAAATCATTCGAGTGGTACTATTTGTTCAGTACGACTCATTATATTTCATTTTAAGACTATTCTCATTATTTCGAGATGGTTGCCTTTCTTGTCAAGGGTTGGCAATTTGTTCGTGTCAACTAATTAAAATATGTTTATTGAGAGTTTACATCAGTCCATTGTTCGGATTGGTGGTACATTGAGTAAAACTGGCAGTCCGCCAGATCAATTAAACATTTTCTTGTGAAGTTTATCTACAAATGTCAAATCATTAAATATTCGGGAATTCTGTATTCTACTGGTCAATTTTGGGAAAGAGGCCCATTTAGAGAAAGAGAGACTTGTGTACCTTTATATGAACACAAGAATACTTAGGCACTATGATGCCATGGTTGATATAATCACCCACTATGATGCTAGCATTCATACAATATATTATATTCGTTGATATCGTATTGTAGCCGTGATCGGGCGAAGTGCGGTGTCATTGGAGGACGGTATTCCCGGTTGGATAGTTGATCGCCCCGCCGAGATACCGAGAGGATGGAAGACCAATTATTCAATTATCATGAGTCATCAGAGTTTCACCAAAAGAGTCATTTTGTGTATCTATTTTCGAGATGAGTCCTGAGTCAAAGTGTCAGATTTCTGATATTCGATTTTCACTTAAATTTTGAGTTTTCTTTCAGTAAAATCTTATTATATTTATATACCGAGCAAGGAGAGAACTTGTTGAGCACCATAGTTGCTCACTCTTGCTTTACAACATTTGTTCAGCTGTCAAGAAAGAAAGATGTGAGACGTCCAGCCAGGGATCCAGAGGAAAGGGAAAAGCTCCAGGCTATGCTGACAAGGACTAGAACAACCAGCTGGAACCTATTATCTTTTCTACTTTATAGACTTGTGTAAGATATTATTCAGAGATGTAATAGATCGTATTGTAATAATGTGTGAAACCGATCTTGGATCTGTGGAGTGGGACTGTTATGCTCCGTTGTAATAAATATTTTATTATTATTGAGCTAACGTGTGTTGCAGGATGCTGAGACCTGATGTGACGACCCGGGTCCCCGAACAGAGTGGATTTGGGGGCGTCACAGCGTTGGTATCAGAGCGTTAGTTATATCTTTAGGAAACGTACGAGCATAGAATTATAACACGACGTGAGAGTTAAGATATATTGCAATGTTGAGATTTTAGCACTAAGTACCTTACACACTTATATATCTATATGCATATCTAGTCGACTAGAACCTGGTTGTGACCGAAATTCTTTGTACTTTTGTAGATGTCTACTTCAGAACTAGATGATTTCCGCTCAGTTAGAGATAGATCTCCTACACCTTGTCCGGACGGACCCCTAGTTCTTAATTAATTTAAGATAGGATGCCTAAGTTCCTATTATTATTAAGATCGGATGATACCCTACAGAGTTCCCACATATTGTAAATGTTGTCAATTCCTTTACCAAAGTCAGAGTTGGACCAGCGCGGGGTACGTGCACCAGAGATGGACTTAAAGAGAGATACAACTCTGTGTTCCAGGTTCGAGGCTAAACTCTTACATGATTTCGTGATCGACATTAGTTTTTATTTTTCTAAGGATATACCTTATAGAGGTTGAAATGATTCTCTATGGTAATTTGTTTTTTGTACATCCTCTCTTAGGGATTTTCTTCCCTGACGAGCTACCGGAGTCTGTAAGTGTCGCTTTTGCTCGAGAATCGATACTTGTTCCTAAGAGCTTATTTGGTGCTGGAAAATCATTGTTTAAATAACTCCCTTAGCTATGATTATCAATAATTCTTATCATTCGGGTTTACTCTGGCAAATTGATTCTATCCTGTTTGAAAAGGACCTATATTGTTTAGAAATTAATTTACCCAGCATTACGTATATTCATAAATACAAACCCTTTCTTATCCCTTCCTATATTTGACACCCTTTATGATACTGAGATGAACAACCCTACATATATAGGGGAAGACTATATGTCCTTGTGATAGAGGTCTGGTGGGACGCCACTGGTTGTGCTATTGTTTGTCATGAGTGTTTTTCAAAAGAGTACTAAAGGCTGGCCACCTTGGGTACTATGGCAGTTATGCTAGTGACATGCGATGTACGAATGTTCGATGGTCATATTGATCTCTCAGTTAATTCTTTTTCAAAAGATTCCCATTAGCAAGAGTTGATCATACCCATGTTATTGCTTCACATTATTATATTCTGATTTATCTTTTTCAAAGTTCTAATTAAACCTGAAATGATTAGAGCTTCGAAATATCAAGAGTGTATACTGGGATTTGGGAGTGATAAAACTTCTCTTTCGAAAATAGGAATTTCAACAAATCATGTTTGAGTACTGGTCAGGAATAGACCATCTCGCCAATGCTCCTGTTTAGATCTTCAAAACTCGTATATAATGTTTCGTAGTTTTGTATTGAGGTTCTATGAATATGAGTTGGATAAAGAGCAAATGTTGAAACCAATTCTTTTAAAATGAGAAATGAAGTGAGGTCACTTGCGGTATGTGTTAGTTGATGGAAGAGTAATAATCTGTCTATTCGGGAAAAAAAAGATAGAATATATTAATAAACATTTTCCTATCTTTTAGTTTAAGAATACTAGTTAAAGGGTGACCTAACTTTTGGAAGTATAGAAATTATTGTATGAGAATTTTTATAGGATTTTGAGCCTTTTTCATATTGGAACTCATCGAAGATACTATGAATTAGTTTAGATCGACCTTTTCCCAGCATATTAAAAGACTAGTATTGCTATGAATGTTAACCAGGTATCAGTTTGGTTGATAACTTGCTTGTGATCCTTCCAACACTTAAATCATGTCTTGTCGTGTTTTGAAAGTTTAACCCTGAGTATGACAATAATTTTTCTTATTTAAGCATACCCATCCGTTGGTACAATGTTTTAGAGAGATGTCACTAAGGGTGATTCTTTGAAATTGTTCTCTAATTTTCTTTAAAAAAAACGTACGAGAAGAAATTCCTCTTATGATTGAAAAACTCAATGACCCTTGATTCTGAAGAGACAAGAGCATGGTTGAGAGAAATGAAGAAGATTCTTGAGATTGTTGTGTTGATTAGGATAGGATTACCATCGTTACTATGAATATATTGAAGAATGAATTAAAGTATTAGTGAAAGGTAAATGAGAATTATTAAGGTACAGTGATAATGTCGTGAGCTAAAAATATTGAGGGGTACTTTGCTAAGTATTCAGGCAATCGTACGAGGATCAAGTTCCTTAAGATTGAAGTAAAAAGGAAACGTTGGTTATAGTATTCGAAACTGAGTGAACTGGACTCTCAAGATTTGTTCTTAACATGAAGATACTAATGAACTATAATATTCTTATAAGGATTACAAGCATGGCTTAAACCAAGCCAATATTTAAAAAGATAATTACTACACCCCATCGGTTTAGAAAGTGGTAATAGAGATAAATGAGAGAGAATAATATCTCAAGGATTATACTGATAATGAAAGTGAAATTGCGAATATTTTTGGTAATAAAAGGGTTGACTTTAGAATGTGACAAAGAAGCTGCTTGAATAAAGGAAAGAGAGAATCATGTATAACGATAACATAAATGCTAAAAGAGAAAAACTGGGGGAAGTACAAACTACACGGGTAGTTTCATTAATTAGAAGCTGACCACCTGCATAAGATAATAAGATGCGTGGAAGCGAGTTGTACCCAAAGGATAAGGACGGAAAGAGGGGAGATTTCAGAATAGCGGAAGCAACTTTGGGAAGAAGTTTGATCATCGGAGTGAGAAGAAATCTTTTGTGAAGAAAGAGGATAAAAGCACTGATACTAGAAGAATTGGGAATCATGACACCAGAGGAAGCAACCAGAGGTTCAAACCTCCACATACAGTTAATGTGATGCAAGGAAGACCACCTCTGCCAGAGTGCAAGACATGTGGAAAGAAACACCCTGGACCCTATCATCAAGCCAGCGTGAATTGTTATAGTTGTGGACAGAAAGGTCATTATGCTTCTAATTGCAAGGATAAATCTGTCACATGTTTCAACTGTGGAAAGAAAGGTCACGTGTCCCGAGATTGCAAACAGCCTTCAAAGGAGAATCCAGTACCTCGACTCACGTCACCTCATAACAACAAGCCGACAACAAGAACTTTCAACATGACCGTAAGGGATGCCATTGATGATAGTGATGCGATCGTAGGTACGCTTCTAGTAAATTCTGAGGATGCGTGTGTTCTAGTTGATTCTGGGGCTACCAAATCTTTTATTTCTGAGAACTTCATGAACTTAATCTTGAGTCTGTGCCCTTAGAGGGAATTTTGAACATAGAAGTAACGAATCAGGAGGTCATTCCAGTGAACCGATTGTGCCCGAATTGTTCTATAGAGATACAAGGACAGCGTTCTGACGCAGACCTCATTCCTTTTAAGTTAGGAGAATTTGACGTAATCCTAGGGATGGATTGGTTAGCACGTTATGATGCCCAAATAAATTGTCATCGGAAGAAGGTTAGCTTAGGTGGACCTAATGGTATAAGAGTTCTATTTCGAGGACGGAAACCGACTAAGGATTTTCTACCAATAATCCAAGCTAAAAGATTACTTCGGCAAGAATGTCAGGCCTATCTGGCTCATATGATAGATAATGAGAAACATACCCCTACAATCGAAGAGATTCCTGTAGTTAACCAATCTAAAGAAGTTTTCCCCGATGAGTTGCTTGGAATGCCACCAGATCGAGAGATAGAATTTACAATTGATCTAGCACCATAAACCGCACCCATCTCAAAAGCACCTTGCAGGATGGCACCGGTGGAAATGAAGGAATTGGCATCACATCTTCAAGAGTTACTTGGAAAAGGTGTAATCAGACCAAGTGTGTCCTCGTGGGGAGCTCCAATTTTGTTCGTGAAGAAGAAGGACGGATCCATGTGATTATGTATTGATTATCGTGAAACTGAACAAGATGATCATAAAAAAAAGATACCCTCTGCCTCGGATCGACGATCTGTTTGACCAAAAAGGAGCTACTCATTTTTCAAAGATCGATTTGAGATCCGAATATCATCAACTGAAGATCAAGCCCGAGGATATTCCTAAGACTACCTTTAGGACCCGATATGGACATTATGAGTTCTTAGCTATGTCTTTTAGATCGACAAATGTTCCAACTGCTCTAATGGAATTAATGAATAGTGTGTTCAAGAAATACTTGGATAAGTTTGTGATTGTATTATTGATGACATTCTTATATACTCGAACATGAGGAACATGCTAAACACCTCCATTTGGTTTTAGAAGCCTTGAGGAAGGAAAAGTCATATGCGAAATTTTTAAAGTGCGAATTTTTGGCGGAAAGAAGTTCAATTTTTAGGGCATACTGTGAACGGTGAAGGAATTTCTGTGGACCCCGCTAAGGTAGAAGCCTTAGCAGATTGGTAGAGACCCAAGATTCCAGCAGAGGTTAGAAGTTTCCTTGGACTAGCCGGTTAGTACCGCAGATTTGTGAAGGATTTCTCAAAGATAGCTACGCCATTGACTCGACTTACCAGAGAGAGTGAAAAATTTGAGTGGACATCCAAATGCGAAGACAACTTTCAAGAATAGAAGAAGAGACTGACTTCTGCCCCAGAGTTTTAACCTTACTAGATGAAAAAGGCGATTTCGTGATTTTCAGCGATGCTTCTCAAAAGGGTTTAGGATGCGTACTGATGCAGCATAGGAAAGTAATAACTCACGCCTCTCGACAACTGAAGGAATACGAGTCCCGGTACCCTACTCACGATTTGGAACTTGCTGCTATTGTATTTGCTCTCAAGATTTGGAGACATTACCTTTATGGAGAGAAATGCGTGATCTTCACGGACCACAAGAGCTTTAAGTATATATTTACGCAGAAGGAATTGAACATGAGACAGAGAAGGTGGTTGGAATTGATCAAAGACTACGATTGCTCGATAAACTGTCACCCAGGGAAGGCTAAGGTCGTAGCAGATGCTTTGAGTAGAAAGGAAGGACTCAACCTGTTGACAACCACAGAAGAATTGGTCAGAGAATTTGAGAAAATGGAGTTAGAAGTCAAGGTCCCAATCCAAAATAATGAAAGAGTTTACAACATTCATTTTCAACCTTACTAGAAAAGATTCGTCGTTGTCAGAAGCAAGTAATGGAAGAAAGAAGATCAGAATTGACAGGAGAAGAATTTTTGAGTTCAAGAGATGATAAAGGAATTAAACGAGTTGCTTCGAGAATTTGGATTCCTAATGTTACAGAGTTGAAGGAAGAAAATCATGAGCGAGACGCATAACTTGAGATATTCCATTCACCCAGGGAGCACGAAAATGTATCAAGACATCAAGTTGAATTATTGGTGGCCCAACACAAAAAGAGAGATTGCAGAATGGGTAGGCAAGTGTTTGACCTGTCAGAAAGTGAAAGCAGAACAACAACGGTCCAGTGGATTACTTCAACCATTAGAGATTCTAGAGTGGAAATGGGAACACAACACAATGGATTTTGTAGTAGGTTTACCTCTGACTAAAGCAAATTACGATGCCATATGGGTTATAGTCGATAGACTCACGAAGTTAGCACATTTTCTTCCGATCAGTGAAAGGTATTCAGTAGAAAGACTAGTAGGTTTGTATTTGAAGGAAGTGGTAGTTCGTCATGGAGTGCCTGTGTCAATAGTGTCAAACAGAGATGCCCGTTTTACTTCTAGACTTTGGAAGAGTTTTCAGGAATGCCTTGGCACCAAGCTAAATTTGAGTACAACATATTATCCGTAGACAAACGGACAGAGCGAAAGGACAATTCAGACAATAGAAGATATACTCCGAGCTTGCGCCTTAGATTTCAAAGGAAGTTGGGATGATCATCTACCGCTAGTCGAGTTCTCGTACAACAACAGCTATCACTCCAATACTGGCGTGGCCCCGTATGAAGCTTTATATGGAAGGAAGTGCAGATCTCCACTGTGTTGGGATGAAGTCGGTGAAGGAAGATTATTTGGGCCAGAAATGGTCCATCAGACAAAGCAATCCATAGAAAAGATTCGGAAGAGATTAGTTGCTGCTCAAAATCGTCAGCGAAAATGTGCAGATCTGAAGAGAAAGGATAAGTCATTTGAGATAGGAGATAAAGTGTTGTTGAAAATTTCTCCGTGGAAACAAGTGATGAGATTCGGGAAGAAAGGAAAACTGAGTCCTAGGTATATTGGACCTTTTGAGATTCTCAAGAAGGCTGGAGCTGTGTCATATCAATTGGCTTTACCGCCAGACCTTCAGCACATTCACGATGTATTTCACGTATCAATAATGAGAGCCAATCATCCTTATCACCGACAGGTATTAGAATATGAACCCATCGATGTCAAAGCTGACCTAACTTACGTAGAGCAACCAGTGGAAGTGGTAGATTATAAGGTGCATGAGTTGCGAAACAAGGAAATAAATTTAGTAAAAGTGATTTGGAGGAACCGTCAAATCAAGGAAGCCACTTGGGAATTAGAGGATGAAATGTGTAGTAAATACCCTGAGTTGTTTAACCATTAATGATAATCCCGAGGACGGAATCCTTTTAAGGGGGAGACTGTAATAACCGTGAATTTTGTTGATAATTTTTATGTCGAGCTCTCTTAGAATAAATTAGTGAATTAAATTTCATTAATAATTTTATTATTGAGCCTCTCCGGATAAAATTAGTAAACTTGATTTTCACTAATTTTAGAAGTGCGTATAAATATTTATTAGTGCAATGCTACCTTCCTAATAATTGTGATTTATTATTAATAATGTTGTTACTATTTTAAATATTTTTATAGGTACTATTTAATAATTTTGGATAGAGATAATAATAATAATTATTATTGGGTCAAGATTGGGCCCAAATTCCCTTTAGCCCACTAAAGCCCTATTAGTAAGTTGATCAGTGTATAATTAGAGGTTAGCAATAGAAATTCATTCTATTTCATCCTACCTCCACTCTCGGTCAAATAATAAAAAGAAAAACACATCACCCATTTCACTTATCTCTCCACCATTCCACTAAACTTCAAAGCCTCCAAACCCACATATATGGATTCTTGATCTTACATGCAATTGAAAAATTGGATAGCTCGTGATTAGCTCTATATATTGATATACATATATTAGGGGTTTCAAGGAATTGGTTTTCAAAGCAAGTTTTAAAAAAAAAATTGATTTCACAAGAGGGTATGATCTTATACCTTAAATACTTTTTAATGATCATATTTTATATGCCTTGTTATTGTATTGTATTAAGAACTTTGTTTTAAAATTTGGGTTGAAATTCTTAATTAGGGGTTTTATGAATTTGAGTTATGTGTTGATTTTTTTGTATTGGATTGAGTGAATTGGGGACTTGTGTTGACTGGGGTTGTGAATCGGAGGGGTGGTTGTGGTTGCATGTCGGATCGGAGGCCACCACCACGTCGGCGACTGCGGTCGGCGGTGGTGGGTGTTCGTCGGAAGTGCGTAGAGGGAGAGGGGAAGGGCTCAATGGAGAGAGATGGGTAGAGGGCGAGAGAGATGAGCGGAGGAGATGAGGGAGATTAAGAGAAACAGAGAGGGGGAGAGAAAGGAGGCGAGAGAGAGGAGAGATCGGAGATGGAGAGATCCAGGGAGGGAGATCGAGAAATCGAGAGATTGAGGGAGAGGGAGAGAGCAGGCGAGAGATTGAGGGGGGCGAAGAGAGAGAGAGAGAGAGAGAGAGAGATGCAGCAGGGGTGATGGTGGCCGCCGGCGCCGCCACGGCGACCGGACGGCAACCGCCCAGTGGGGGGTGTTGGTTGTATTAGCAAAATTAATTAATTGTTAATTGTGTATTAAGTGATTAATTGAGAGCTTAATTGGTAAATATGATTAAATAAAATTCAGTTTTGGTTGTGAAAAGGAGATATAATTTATTTAAAATGGAGATTTTTATTTGTATAATAAAACTTGGGACTTAAGAAAAAAAAATCCGATTGAGAGTACTCACTTTGTAAATTATTGGGTTTTCTCTAAAAAAGAAATGAAATATGATTTATTTATAATAAAATTGGAATTTAGTGGAATTAATAAAATAAAGATTATGGAAATTGGTTTTCTTAAAATAAAGAAAAGAAATGGGTTAAAATGCTTGGTCATGAGAATTGAGATTATTTGTTGAGAATTGATTAATTAGAATAAAAGATAATTTTGGTATACTAGTATTTGGAAAGAAATGGTTTAAGTAGAGCTAATTAAATTAGAATTATTGGGACTAATCAAATTAAATTATATTTTTAAAATGTGAAGAGAGCTAAATTACTTATTTAGTTGAATAATACATTGATAAGAAAATTAGAACGTGTGAGATTAATAGAAAGAAAAGCTTCTTGATAGAATTTCATTTTGTTAAAGACGAAATAATAATTAAGGAGTTTTAATTCGAATAAAAATCTAATTCTTGGATTATTATTGGAGAATAATAATGAGTAATATTAGTGTTCCTTTAAAATGAATTTAATTGAATTAGATAATTTTCGATAATTTAGAAGTAAAGAGAATTGATACGAGCCGAGTTAATTTGGAAGTACGAAACAAGTTGTTTCAAACAACTAATTTATATGAATTTGAGAATTTGGTTATGAAACGAGATATATAGATAATCAGTGGTGATCTTGTACAAACCCTTTTTATTTAAATTATTCGAGATGTGTGTTAAATAAATCAATTAGAGCCTCCATTTAATTTATTTTACTTTACGAATAAGGCATTAATGAGCTTTTAAACTTACGAGAATATTCCCAATTATTTGTTCGAGAATTATTGGTTTATCAACGACATGATTATCGAGTTATGTTGACATTACGTGATTGATTTCTACCCGAGTACTAAACTCATTTTGATAATTTATTATAGAGATTCTTTCCGAGAATTGAGATTTTTCGCTCGCGGGTAACGCTTTCATTTATTCGGTACTTTTAGCGTCGAGACAGAGGCAAGTTCATTCCTACCCTAACTCTCGGAAACTTTGTATTTCTGTCATATTATTTTATTCCATATTTAATTTCGAGCTATCAAATATGAGAATTATCTGTTACCTTTTTATGATGCAATAATTTCTTTTGAGCATTATTTCTCGTTAAATGTTATGATACTGTTAAATTAGTTTACTTGGGAATTATACTCCCTATAAGCGTAGAGACCGGCCAATTCGTTGCTATCAGGTCGATCTCATTAATTCGAGACGACTATTATTTTGATTCAGTGGAACTAATCTCATTCGTTCGAGATAGTTAAATTCATTCTTTCCGGTTGAATTTATTGTACAAATTCAACAATATTTATTGATTATCTTTTAGTTGGTTCATTGTTCGAATCAACCAATAGGAGTATACTATTTAAATCTTTAGAGTTTTACTCATTGATCAAGTGAAAAACATTATATTTAACGTTCATCAATTTTGAGTATTAAAATCATTCGAGTGGTACTATTTGTTCAGTACGACTCATTATATTTCATTTTAAGACTATTCTCATTATTTCGAGATGGTTGCCTTTCTTATCAAGGGTTGGCACTTTGTTCGTGTCAACTAATTAAAATATGTTTATTGAGAGTTTACATCAGTCCATTGTTCGGATTGGTGGTACATTGAGTAAAACTGGCAGTCCGCCAGATCAATTAAACATTTTCTTGTGAAGTTTATCTACAAATGTCAGATCATTAAATATTCGGGAATTCTGTATTCTACTGGTCAATTTTGGGAAAGAGGCCCATTTAGAGAAAGAGAGACTTGTGTACCTTTATATGAACACAAGAATATTTAGGCACTATGATGCCAGGGTTGATGTAATCACCCACTATGATGCTAGCATTCATACTATGTATTATATTCGTTGATATCGTATTGTAGCCGTGATCGGGCGAAGTGCGGTGTCATTGGAGGACGGTATTCCCGGTCGGATAGTTGATCGCCCCGCCGAGATACCGAGAGGATGGAAGACCAGTTATTCAATTATCATGAGTCATCAGAGTTTCACCAAAAGAGTCATTTTGTGTATCTATTTTCGAGATGAGTCCTGAGTCAAAGTGTCAGATTTCTGATATTCGATTTTCACTTAAATTTTGAGTTTTCTTTCAGTAAAATCTTATTATATTTATGTACCGAGCAAGGAGAGAACTTGTTGAGCACCATAGTTGCTCACTCTTGTTTTACAACATTTGTTCAGCTGTCAAGAAAGAAAGATGTGAGACGTCCAGCCAGGGATCCAGAGGAAAGGGAAAAGCTCCAGGCTATGCTGACAAGGACTAGAACAACCAGCTGGAACCTATTATCTTTTCTACTTTATAGACTTGTGTAAGATATTATTCACAGATGTAATAGATCGTATTGTAATAATGTGTGAAACCGATCTTGGATCTGCGAAGTGGGACTGTTATGCTCCGTTGTAATAAATATTTTATTATTATTGAGCTAACGTGTGTTGCAGGATGCTGAGACCTGATGTGACGACCCGAGTCCCCGGAAAGAGTGGATTTGGGGGCGTCACAATATTGGCAACAATTTTATTTAATAAATAAAATCGTAAACAATGAGCGGCATCTAGTAATACATCATTGTTACCCAAATAATAATAATTAAATCGGTGAATCGATTTCGCCTTTCGTGAATAATGTTACATGTAATATAAACCCTTTAACCATGATATTATAGATTAAACTTGAGGCATGGAATGTGTCATCCTCGTCATAATTTAATCTTTATTTTCTTGATCGATGAGTAGACTATTTAAACAAATCACTATTTGAGCACGGCCATGCATTTCATAGTCTCACTCAAACAAGAGGCCAATAATATCACTCTTATATATATATATATATATATATATATATATATATATATATATATATATATATATATATTAAGGAGGGTTAAATTCCATCTAGATCATTCACATTTCTTATACGATTCATAATATACCCAAGACTACCTTTATCATTACCCGATTAAAGATAACTTTTGATAGAATCAAAATATATTAATTCTCGTATAAAAATGTAATGACTTCAGGTCTAAGGATCATTACATCATTATCACATTTGAGATTCATAATGACATTTTTATTCATTCCATGTCGAATCTCATAGTGGGTCTATCCAGTACATCGTACTCATACATGTACCTATGCATTGACTTTAGTATCATCATACTTATAATCAATGAGAAGTGATCATCGGTCAATCAACATACTAGTCTCGATGTATTATTATTGTCCCAATAACAATAATACTTGAGTAAGGATATTTAAGATTATTATACTGTATATTATCTCATAGTTATATAGTTCGTATCAATAATCTAGGGACATTTATCATACTAACAATTATATCGCAGTAAATACTAAGCATAATAAAACATCAATATAATCAAAATAGAACATAAATGTCAATGACGAAGTTTAAATAAACTGGAATGCATTGCCTCTAGGGCACCTACACTAACAATCTCCCACTTGCACTAGAGCCAATCATTCATATTCCTAATACCTATGAAACTAGTGTGACTTTCGTGCTTCTGCTGCGACAGAGGCTTAGTCAGTGGATCAGCTACGTTTTCATTGGTATGCACAGTACATATGTGTATATCTCCTCGCTCGTTAATCTCACGAATAAGATGATATCTTCTAAGTATATGTTTCGCCCTGGAGTGCGATCTTGGTTCATTTGCTTGTGCTATGGCTCCATTATTATCGCAATAGAGATCAATGGGATCTGCTATCGATGGAACCACACCAAGCTCAGTGATGAAGTTTCGGATCCAAATTGCCTCCTTAGCTGCTTCGCAAGCAGCAATATACTCAGCCTCCATTGTAGAATCAACTACTGTTTCTTGTTTCGAACTTTTCCAGCTAACAGCACCTCCGTTGAGACAAAACACAAAACCAGACTGGGATATAGAATCATCCTTGTCTATTTATAAACTAGAGTCAGTGTAACCTTTTACAACTAGTCCTTCTTCTCCTCCATATACCAAGAACGAATCTTTAGTCCTTTTTAAGTACTTTAGAATATTCTTGACAGCTGTCCAGTGAGCTTCACCTGGATTAGACTGAAATCTGCTCATCATGCTTAAAGCATACGACACATCAGGACGAGTACATATCATTGCATACATGATAGATCCAATTGCAGAAGCATATGGAATCTTAATCATGCGGTCCTTTTCATTTTTTGATTTAGGACTATCTTTATCTGAGATCGTTATCCCATGAGACAATGGGACAAATCCCTTTTTTGCATCTTGCATCCCAAATCGATGCAATACTTTGTCAATGTATGTACTCTGACTTAGGCCAATCAATCTTCTTGATCTATCTCTCTAGATCTTGATCCCTAATATATAGGAAGCCTCACCTAAGTCTTTCATGGAGAAATTCTTTCCTAACCATGCCTTAACAGCCTGTAGAGAAGGTTTGTCATTCCCAATTAGTAATATATCATCAATATATAGAACCAAGAATGCCACAGTGCTCCCACTAACCTTCTTGTAAACACAAGGTTCATTTTCATTTTGAACGAAGCCAAACTCTTTGACTGTTTGGTCAAAACGAATATTCCATCTCCTTGAAACTTGCTTTAGTCCATAAATGGACCTGATTAGCTTACATATCTTTCTAGCGTCCTTTGGATTTACAAAACCTTCAGGTTGTATCATATATACATCCTCTTCAAGGCTTCCATTAAGGAAGGCTGTCTTGACATCCATCTGCCAGATCTCATAATCGTTGTAAGCTGCTATCGCAATCAAAATCCTAATAGATTTGACCATTGCTACTGGTGAAAAAGTTTCATCATAGTCAACACCATGAATTTGTTTGAAACCTTTTGTAACCAACCTAGCTTTATAGGTCTGGACCTTTCCATCCATGTCAGTCTTCAACTTGAAGACCCATTTGCACCCAATGTGTTTTACCCCTTCAGGTGGATCAACCAAAGTCCATACTTTGTTTTCATACATGGAATCCATTTCAGATTTCATGGCTTCTAGCCATTTCTCAGAGTTTGGACTGTTCATAGCATCTTGATAGGTAAGAGGCTCATCTTGATCTATGAGCATTATATCACCATTATCGACTAGGAGAAATCCATAATATCTCTCAGGCTCATGGCGAATCCTACTAGATCTACGAACAACTTGTGTTTCTTGAGCAATATTCTCTTCAAGATTATCTTGAATATCTTGCTCACGTTCCATTTCCGGTTCAATGTTATCTTGTGGTTCTCGAACTTCATCGAGATCTACTTTCCTTCCACTATTTCTTCTGGAGACAAATTCTCTTTCTAGAAATACAGCATTTCGAGAAATAACTATTTTGTTCTCAATTGGATTATAGAAATAGTAACCCTTAGTTTCCTTTGGGTACCCCACAAAATAACATTTGTCTGATTTGGGTCCAAGCTTGTCAGAGGTCAAGCGTTTTACAAACGCTTCACATCCCCATATTTTCATAAATGACATGCTTTGATGCTTTCTAGTCCATATCTCATATGGAGTCTTTTGAACCAATTTTGATGGAACACGGTTTAGTGTATATGCAGCGATTTCTAGGGCATCACCCCAGAAACCTATTGGAAGATCAGCATGACTCATCATCGATCGTACCATGTCCAACAAAGTACGATTCCTCCTTTCAGAAACACAATTCCATTGTGGTGTTCCAGGAGGAGTGAATTGTGATACAATACCACATTCATTTAAGAAATTCTTAAATTCCAAGGTTAAGTATTCACCTCCTCGATCAGATCGAAGAGTTTTAATACTCTTCTCCGTTTGCTTTTCTACTTCAGCTTTGTATTCTTTGAACTTTTCAAAAGATTCAGATTTGTGCTTCATTAGATACACATATCCATATCTACTGTAATCATCAGTAAATGTTATGAAGTAGTAAAATCCTCCTCTTGCCATAGAACGCATTGGACCACATACATCACTATGTATTAGTTCTAATCGTTCAGTGGCCCTTTCACTTTGTTTGTTAAAAGGGGCCTTTGCCATTTTACCAAGTAAACAAGCTTCGCATTCATCGTATGATTCAAAATCAAATTTATCCAAAAATCCATCTTTATGGAGCTTGGATATGCGATTCTCATTTATATGGCCTAATCGACAGTGCCATAGGTAGGTTTGATTAGAGTCATTTGCTTTAAGGCGTTTATTAACATTATAGACAGGAGTAAAATTTAAATCTAGAACATATAAACCATTAAACATGCGTGCAATACCATAAGTTAAATCATTCAAACCAAAAGAGCAACAATTGTCTTTAATAGTAAATGAAAAACCCTTCTTGTCCAAACAAGAAATAGAAATAGTGTTTCTGCAAATCGCAGGCACGTAATAACAATTATCAAGTTCTAAAATATGCCCAGAAGGCAATGATAAATAATAAGTTCCTACGGCTAAAGCAGTAACCTTTGCTCCATTGCCAACTCGTAGGTCAACTTCTCCCTTTGCCAATGTCCTACTCCTTCGCAGTTCCTGCACATTAATACAAATGTGAGAACCACATCCAGTATCCAATACCCAAGATGTTGAAATAGACAAATTGACTTCTATAACATAAATACCTGAATCAGCAGAAATCTTGACAGACTTCATCTTTTTCAGATCCTCCAAGTAGCTAGGACAGTTCCTTTTCCAGTGACCAGGCTTGTTGCAATAGTGACAATCACCCTTGTCAGCCTTCGCGACATCTCCCTTCGGCTTTCCAGCCTTTTTGAAAGAGGGCTTTAAGGGAGCAAGAGCTTTTGATGCAACCTTTTTCTTGCCCTTCCATTTCCCTTTTCCCTTAGCACCTTTCTTGCCCACCATCATTATGGGAGCTTTCTCAGGTGCCTTGACCATATTTGCTTCAGTGGTCCTGAGAATGGCCAACAATTCCATAGGAGTCTTCTCTTGCTCAGTCAAAAGTCATAATAAACTGAGTATAGTCGTTGTTCAAAGATTGCAAGATTATATCGACTTGAGCCTCTCGCTGAAGCGGGAAACCCAAACGAGCAAGGTAATCACAATACCCAATCATCTTTAGAACATGTGGTCCGACTGGTCCATTGCCCTGCTTGCACGAGAAGAGTGCTTTGCTCGTGTTAAACTTTTCCACACGAGCCTGTGATTGAAACATCGTCGAAAGATGTTCAAATATAGCATAAGCACTCATATCAAAATGCTGCTTCTGAAGCTTAGCATTCATAGTAGCAAGCATAAGACAAGCCACATCATCAATATGCTTCTGATAAGCATTTCGTTGATTAAGAGTGGCATTGGCAGCAGGGGCTGCCGGTGGAGGAATATCAATCACATAAGATTTCTTTTCCTGCATGAGAACAATTCTCAAATTCCTAGACCAGTCAAGGAAGTTTGATCCTGTCAGCTTGTCCTTTTCTAGGACTGATCGCACAGAGAAAGTGTTGTTTGTGTTTTGTGCCATTTGTTATCTACAATGATAAAATGCATAAGATAAGTTAGATTGTTACAATAATTATGTTCAAGTGATTATGGTACATTCAACTTAATATACCTCCCACTATTTTTATCAAATTAATAGCCCTCACTATTAACTCGGAAAGTTTATGCGAAGCTTAACTTTCTAGTAGGCCAAGATCCATATTTTATCATGTCTTGGGTCAGCTTTGGTCGATACTCCCAAAACACAACTATTTAGGTAGACAACTTTTGTCGATTATATCTCGTATATAATTCTTGGATAGTTTGGTGAACAACAATTGCTCTAATTTATCAAATATATTTTCCGCCAAACCTATGCTTCTAAGTTCTCATTTCACAATCCTATTGTGATAACTTAGTTAAGTTAGACCCAATTGATTAACATGTCGAATATCACATTTATTCTTTCGCACCTAACCACGATAATTAGGAATGCTTTACTTTGGCAAACCAACTCCTAATGATCTAGGCTTTGATGAGTGTTATTCGATTGGAAAGCATCTATTAACTTAATATTTAATTAAGGGATTTTTAATTAAACGATCATGATCCCATCATAAAGAGATTCCCAATTTTTCCTTGAATTAAATACTTAAAATCAATATTCACCAATGGTTTGATTTCCAGGTTGTTGGAGGAGTCACAAGCGGCCTCACTTAATAACCAATTTCCTTACAGGTATAACCCATTTTTGACAAAATCTCCCCATATCAAAATAATTGAAAATTCATATTTAATTCCGTGTTTAATAAACACAGAAATCTCATGATCGTTATGTTTAATTTTAAAATCTCGAATCGTTACAGATTTTATCTTGTTTAATCAGGCATGGCATGGGTGATGTATTTAATACATACATGATAAATCTAATTAAGCATGCATCTTTATCTCTACACATACATTATATATCGCATACATTCATATATATGTAAAGTGCAGTAAGTAAACGTGCTTGGTTATGGCCTTTATCCTAAATGATCCTTTTCAAGCTAATGAAAGGATCAAGGTCAATCTATGGTGGGTAAATATAAATACAATTACAAGTCTTCATTCTTCTCTTTCTCCTTGGTTGCTTCTCCTCCTTGATCGTCCTTCAATCTTCAAGTACATTACATTGAATAATTGAATACAACCTAGACTAATGTACTTACATAATAAAACTCATATCCAAGTTCTGGAAGCATGTATCATATACATTCAAATCATATCCCAGTTTATAGATCGTGTCCATACACAATCTGTCCAACAGTTTATGTCACTATATAAACCAGACAACATGCATAACACACAAAATCGCATACTAATCAGTCATGGCAAATTGTAAACATGTTGTATAATCATTATATTAGATTACATACAAATTCATTATATCATCCATATAGCATAACTATATCATGGCATAATATCATAATAGTATATACAGCATGCATAATATCAGAATATTCATAAACAACAATCTGACAGATTACAAACATGCATATATTCGAAAGCTTAAACACATAAACGAATTAAACAACCTCTCGCAAGCAGCTCTGATACCATTGTTGGGTTTCAAGCAATCAAACGCAGCGGAAAAATGTGAAAAAAAAAATAAATAAAATTGAAACCCACCGCAAGAATCCATGCGAGAATTGTATATTTAATTCATAGTTACAAGAAATCAGTACCTTAAAGAGCTTTCCGATGTCTAAGAGTGAAGAAAAGGATTGTTCGATCACCACGTATCCCGCACGAACGATATACGCCTCTATGGTATCCACACAAACGCTTTCTTGAAGGAACTGCAGTGTACTAGCACCAAGAATTCGATTTTCTTCTCTCCTGCTCTCTCACCTTAATGCTGTTAGGGTTTAGTGTTATACTAATAAAAACGTAACCTACTTTGCAGCCACTAAAGAGAGTTATATAGCTGGAGATAAAAACGAATTTCTAACTCTAATCTCTTTAGAGTTTGTTTTCATCCAAATTCTATTAATTCTCATCTTATTAAGTCTTACTTAATAAGCAAGCTACTGAATTTTGGATTATTAATAATTCAAATTTAGTATCTTTAATTAATCAAGTCAATACTTAATTAATTAATTAACAATTCGATTTATCATCTTAATTTAAATCCGATTATTTAAATTAAATTATCCTTCAAGCGCTCTTGTGTGTGACCCTATAGGTTATTATTATATTGGCAACAATTTTATTTAATAAATAAAATCGTAAACAATGAGCGACATCTAGTAATACATCATTGTTACCCAAATAATAATAATTAAATCGGTGAATCGATTTCGCCTTTCGTGAATAATGTTACATGTAATATAATCCCTTTAACCATGATATTATAGATTAAACTTGAGGCATGGAATGTGTCATCCTCGTCATAATTTAATCTTTATTTTCTTGATCGATGAGTAAACTATTCAAACAAATCACTATTTGAGCACGGCCATGCATTTCATAGTCTCACTCAAACAAGAGGCCAATAATATCACTCCTATATATTTATATATATATATTAAGGAGGGTTAAATTCCATCTAGATCATTCACATTTCTTATACGATTCATAATATACCCAAGACTACCTTTATCATTACCAGATTAAAGATAACTTTTGATAGAATCAAAATATATTAATTCTCGTATAAAAATGTAATGACTTCAGGTCTAAGGATCATTACATCATTATCACATTTGAGATTCATAATGACACATTTATTCATTCCATGTCGAATCTCATAGTGGGTCTATCCAGTACATCGTACTCATACATGTACCTATGCATTGACTTTAGTATCATCATACTTATGATCAATGAGAAGTGATCATCAGTCAATCAACATACTAGTCTCGATGTATTATTATTGTCCCAATAACAATAATACTTGACTAGGGATATTTAAGATTATTATACTGTATATTATCTCATAGTTATATAGTTCGTATCAATAATCTAGGGACATTTATCATACTAACAGTTACATCGCAGTAAATACTAAGCATAATAAAACATCAATATAATCAAAATAGAACATAAATGTCAATGACGAAGTTTAAATAAACTGGAATGCATTGCCTCTAGGGCACCTACACTAACAGTTTAGGCACATATGAACATCTTGATGAAAAGAGTTTTTTCTGCGAAATTACAATCAGGAATACATCTAAGCATAATTTTTGATATTTAAATTCATAAACTAATCTTACTGTTGGTTTAAAACTTGAATGATCAGGTTATAGAAGATGTCATGCTCAAGGTATTTGCCAAAAAGAATGGATTGCATTTGCAGCATGCTTAGTCTCCGAGTGCCAGATAAATAACAGATCTTCACCTGGTTTATAGATTTCCAGTGATTTATGCAGAGAAAGAAATGATGTTTTAGCCAGATTTCCTATAAAACCTACTTAAAGCGAACCAGTGTATATAGGGTAAAGTGACAATACAACTGTACTTGATGTAGTAGTAACTAATATGACAAGTCAAGATGCATCTTTTAAACTTTAATAGAGTATGTGTCTTCAAATTTTGAAAGACCACATAAGGCAAACCAAAATTCATGTCTTTTTTGGCATTCAATACAGTCTTGAGTTCCAAATTTCTAATACGGTCTTTTAGTGCGATGATTACATCTGCTGCTTCACAGGTATTCCCTGGAAAGAAAGACTCAGGCCTACGAGATGATCACCCAAGTGAGAATTAAGCAATAATCATGTCACCTGTTGTTCAACGTTAGTCATTTCTAGCTTATCATCGGAGATGTGGCAGTGGAAATTCTTGATAAAAAAAAAAAGGAATGACTTGCCAACCATAAACGAGACTATAAATAGGAGATGTGAATAACAATAAACGACTAAACACAACTTACACACCAATACATGTTAATTTACTCTCTCTTTTTTCGTACTATCAAGTGGTTAATTCAATGGAACTCACTATTAAGAACATATTTGAGCTCAAATACGGAAAATCTTCACTTGCAGAACTGTTCATTTATACAGATTATCATTTTCACTCTCTGCCACCTTATGAATGACAGAACTCATATACTTGGAAATTGGAATTGTTTTCTTTTATTGAAACATATATAACGACCAAAAAGAGTACTTTAAAGACAAAAATAGTACTATTTTTTAATCGTTGAATTAAAATATCGTTGACATAAAAATTATTCCTATAAAATATAATTCTATTGAAAATATAGTAGGTTATTTTAATTAATATACATGCGTATAAAATTTCATTCAAACTAAAAATATTCTATCTTTCTAATATAAATTATGAAATATTATTCTATCTTTCTAATATAAATTCTGAATTATTATTCTATTTAAAATATAGTAGGTTATTTTAGTTAGAGAAAAATGTTCCTACAGTTGAACATATATATGTGTCGAACATATATACCATATCGAGGTATGGTATAATATTTAACTGATTTTCAATTTTTTATTGAATATAGCACAATGACTCAAAAATAATAAAATATTAAAAATAATGAAGCTGAAGCGTAACGGGCCACATACTAGTATGATATATAGAGTCCCCTTCTAGAGAGGACCTCCTTATATAGAGAATATGAGAGAACCATATATTTTTTCTGATTCTACAACCGAACCAATTTTTTTTATTTTTTGTCCAAAAATATTTTTTTAAAAAAAAAAAATGGCATCGCCACGTCACTACTAACGTGGCACTGACTCATGGTACTGCCACGTCATCACTGCTGGCGTGGTAGTGCCACGTCATCTGCCACGGCATCACTGCTGACGTGGCAATGCCACGTCATCAGTGACGTCATCATTGATGACGTGGCACTGCCACGTCAGTACAGATGCCATGGCAGATGCCGTCAGCAGTGCCACGTTAGCACCCATTCTTTTTTTCATATAACCAAAAATTAAAACTTGGATTCTACTATAGAACTTTGTTCTAAAAAGCGGCCTAAGCGGCCGCCTAGGCGGTTTTGAAGGCCTAACCGCTTCAAATAGTACAAAATCGGGGAATTAAGTGTTTTTCAGGGGATTAAACGGGTTTAGGCGGGACTAAGCGGGTTTAGGCGGGATTAAGCGGATTTATGGGGGATTAAGCGGGTTTGACCAAATTTTGACCCTTTAATTATTATTTTTTAATTTTTTCTTTACATATTTTTCAAATTTCATATTATAAATTAATATATGTAATAAACATATATAATTAAAATAAATATGTATATATTCACAATCCGCTTAATGACCCGCTTAAAATTCCGCCTAGGCATCCGCTTAACCGCTTAAGCGCTAAAAGGTCCTCCCACCGCTTAGAACCGCTTACCGCTTTTTAGAACACTGCTATAGAATCATATAAAATTAGTAGTTCTCTCATATTCTCCATATAAGGAGGTCCTCTCTAGAATAATGGCCCTGATATATATATATATATATATATATATATAGGCTTTTGATCAAATACAAACCAATCTTTAAATAAAAACTAGAAACTAAAATTATTAAAATATATATAATTTTTAGTTTGTATTTAAAGACTCTATATATATATATATATAGGGTCTTGCTCAGGTGAGAACCCTTACTTATGGTGAGATATGAGATCCAATCCTAGCCTCACATTTTTTATATCTAAATTAAATCTTAACCCCACAATTAATATTTAAATTTTTTATTTTTATTATTTATTTAATTCAACATCATCTTCCACAATCATTTCTTCCCCATTTCTTCCCCACTTCGGTCACCATCTCCGGCGACCAATTCCGGCCAACCCAGAAAATCACCACCGGTAAACAAAAAATCACTGCACTGCCGCCACCTCCGGCCACAATTTTCGGTCACCACCAGCAAAAATCACCGTCTGTAAACAGAAAATCACCACAAAAAAAATTATTACAAACCACCACCTCCGGCCACCAACAACAAATCACCAACGGATCCCGAAAATCACCACAAAATCGACACGAAAAATAACAAAAATCGTAGAAAATCACCACTGTTAAACACAAATCACCTCCGGCCACCTCCAACCACCACAACCTCACCACCTTCGACCACCACAGCCGACAAAAATTAAAAAAATCACTAGATTATAACATACAAATCACCTCCGGTCAAATTAGAAAATCTTGAAAACCACCTCCGGTGGCTTGAGATCGCACGTACACACACATCCCTCTCTCTACTTTCTTCTTCCGATAGTGGTAATCGGAGCTTGTAATTCGATGATGGTGGTCTGTGATTTGACGGTGGTGGTGGTTTATGATTCGACGGTGGTGGCTTGATCTATACATATAAATTATGTGTATGTATAGTTTCTGGGAGGTTGGAGGTAAGAGTGGGGAGGGGGCAGGGGTCGTAGTTTGTGTGTGTAGTGTGTGTACGTGTGTGGTCCAAGGGCAGTGCTGGTGTGTTGTGTGATGAATCCATATGAGATAGTGGAGTGGTTGTACGGTTGAGATTTAAAAATTGTTATAAAATTCAGGGCTGAGATTAGATCTCAGTTCTCACCAATAATATGGGTTCTCACCTGAGCAAAATCCTATATATATATATATATATATATATATATATATATATATATATAATTATTAAAATATAATAAAATTAATAAATTTTCTTGACACATTTCGAGTAACCATAAATCCCGTAGTAAAGAAAATTTACGAACCTCAAAATCGTATTCTTGTTTGACTTGTATATGAATCGAATCAAATGCGAATCAAATCATTATCGAACATCGAATTATTTATGAGCATATCAACTCATTTACGGTCATAAGATCTTAACAGTGGTTTCTGGTAAACCGTAGGAAAAAGAAAGGTGTCGACATTTTTTCTTAAAAATTTCTTACCTTCCTATTATATATTTCCTCATAAAATATGCTTAAAATTCTAACATCTTTTTCTTTTACCAAGCAAGAGATGGAACCAATATGTAAATTATTCTATTGTTGTTCTCTCTGTATACTTCACGCCAAAAAATTTATTTTTGACTTTAAAAGAACTAATAAAAGTTAAAAATCCTCATGAACATACTTTTTATAGCAATTTTGTTTAAACACAATTTCTAATTGTTTAGCCTGATTATTGTTTGCATGAATTTCTGGATTAGTTGTTAAAAAGTTTAGATTAGGGAAATGTTAAATCCAGAGCAAAATTTTTATTTCAAGAGCAAATTTCTGTGAAATGACAAAATTGCCTTTATTTTAAACCAAGTCTAACTCCCCTGCATTCACAAAAACAAGGACAATTTGATCTTTTCGAAGAAACCTTGCTCTGGAAATAAAAATGTTGCTTTGGATTTAACATTTCCCCTTAGATTATGCAAATTATTAGTTGTTAGTATAACGCCTTAGAAAAATTCGTAATTATAAATATTATTATTTAATATTAAATGTGGAATATATGGTGTGAAATTTTTTTAGGTTAAATATATGTGACATCATGTTAACATGTTTGTATGTCGATTTATGTGTGCCGAATAAGTCCGTGTATTTTTATATGAATGTTAGTGATTAAAATCTATTTAAATTATGCATTATTGATCTTCAAAAACTTTATAAAATCATCGGAGTATTTAAAAATCCTGAAATCTTTTGTGCTATCCTCTTTCTAATATTATTTAGTTTTTAAAATTAGTCAATTAATTTGGGTATTTTGGTATTTTAAAATGCTTTTAAGAGTTTTATTGCATTTAAAGGATCAAAACTTGTAAAATTCATATTTAATTCTTTATTGATCCTAAAAATATGAGGTTGTTCATAATTTTGTACTATTTATTTTAAAAATATAAAGTTAAATTTTATATTAATTTTCTATTTCAAAATGGTTTAAACAGATTTTTTTTAAAGGTGTAAAAATTTCAGAAATATCCTGCCTTTGTTTTCCCCAATTCCTTAAATCCCTAATTGGCTTATCAGCTTTGTTTTTGTGGAAAACTCTCGAACTCTCCCCTGAGAGCAACTCCAACCCATCACTAAATCACTATAATAGTGATGTATATAGTGTCAAACTCACTCCAATGCAACATTAAAATGGTGACCCAAGATCACCAAATGAGTTTTGGGTCACCAAATTTGGTGACAAAAGTACATTTGGTGATCCTTGATCACCAAATTTGGTGACTTTCAAAATTCCAACAATACCCCTATATTTGTTAACAAAACAACTTTTTTCCATCTATGTCCTACTATTTGTTCTTGTAATTTTTTTCCAACTTATTTGTTCTCATAATTTTTAACTTTAAATTCTTATCAATTGAAACTTCTTTTCTTCTTAGCTCTTGTTAATTTTTTATCTACGTCCTACTATTTGTTCCTAACTCTTGTTAATTCTAAAATGTCGTAATTCTAAAATACAATTTTCAATAAAATTTGGATATTGATTTTTTTATAAATAATTTTTATATTAATAAATTTAATATTATACGACCATAACATTACAATTTAAAATATAATAGATATTAATAATGTAAATTGAACAAAGTTAGAATATTCTATTTTATTGGTGAAAGATTCCTTTTAGTGTCAAGTATAGTGATCATGGGTTGGGGTGTATTTTGTGAATGGTGTAATTTTGTCACCAAAATAGTGTCTTGGGACACTATTTTAGTGTCTTGGGTTGTAGGTGGTCTGAGTTCTCAATCTTCCCCTCATCTCTCGTCATTCTCTCTCACAATCTCTCGCACTCTCTCCTCTCCCTCTACAACTTCGGTTCTTTAATTTTGTCACCAAAATAGTGTCCTTGGGACACTATTTTAGTGTCTTGGGTTGTAGGTGGTCTGAGTTCTCAATCTTCCCCTCATCTCTCGTCATTCTCTCTCACAATCTCTCGCACTCTCTCCTCTCCCTCTACAACTTCGGTTCTTTAAGTTATAAACCAGGAATTGTGGATTCTTGCTGCAAGCATTGCTCTACGTGGTTCTTACCAGTAAAAATTCATCTCTATATCTCTCCCCTTTTGCTGCCCTGTAGATTATTGGTTGTGTGGGTCGAGTTGCTGTCGTGTGTGTGTTTGTGTTTATGCGATGTGTGTGTGGGCGAAATGGTGAGAGTTTGGCTGCGTTTGTAATTGCTGCAAATGGTGTATGTGCTTCATGGGTGGATCTTGTAGTATGGCTGCTATGTGTACAGAAATGAGTGCGTGTCTATATGTATATAGGCTGTGTGTATGTTATCTTGTGTTGGTTCGAATTAGAGGCTGAATTACGTGATTTTCCTCCCCTCCCCTGTTCGAATTTTCTGCGTGTGTTGAGTTTGTGAAGGGTGTGTGGGTATAGGGTGTGTGTCAAGTGGGTGTGTGAGTTCTTTGTGGGTCTGGTACGAATCACTCCCTTTTTCTGGTTAGTGTTATGGTTTGTTGGGCTGGTATAGTCTGTTGCGTTTTGTTTGTGTGTATTCCAGCTGTGGGTCGAATTGGGGGCTGTTGTGGTTCAACAGCATGCGTGTGTGTGTGTTCATAAATATGTGTGCGTGCGTGAGTGTGTACATGTGTGTACAGGAATGTATGTGCGTGAGGTTATGGTGACGTATGTATTTCCGCCTACGTAGGAGGTTGGGCTGTGTTCTGTAGTTCAATTTGTAGCAAGTGGTTTGGGTTTCATGGTTCTGTTTGGTTACGAATTGCTGTTATGTTCGATTTATTCTGAGGAATTGTGTTAAATTGTTACTCCCTCCGTTCCTAAATGTTTTTCCTGTTTGCTTTATCACGTTTGCCAACGCATACTTTTGATCGTTAATATTTTCAATTTCGTGTTAGTAACAAATATAAAAACTTCAATATATTAAAGTACTCACAAATACGAATCAAACAAGATCACTCATGAATATATTTTATCTTATAAATTATGCGTAAATTAGTAGTCAAGCGCTTACAAAGAACAGGAACAAAAGTCAAAACCAGAAAAACTTTCAGAAACAGAGGGAGTAGTAATTAATTAATTGTTTGTAAGTCAGAGTGGTATATTCGGATAGGATGATGTATTGAATATGTAATGAATTATCCGGATTGGAATAATGGTAGTTCAAATTGTTTAGTACCTGATTTGGTCGTAATTTGTAATTGTAGTATAAAGATGTTGAATTGTTTGTCGGCTGTGTTCCGACAACGGGTAGGCTACCCGTGCAAAGGAGAAAATTTTTCTAAAGACGAAGGAAATGTATTTTAGTCGGATTGTGAATAGTATAAAATGGTGTGTATATTTCAAGTAAGGGTTGTCAGGAGGTTGTAAAGAGTGTATGTGAGCATACTGAGGATGGATATGAGATTGTACCGAGTAATTGTAAAACGAAGGATGTACTCCCTCCGTCCCTCATGGTTGTTTACATGGGGATGGATACGGAGACCAAGAAACTGTGTAAAAAATGAGTAAAGTTAGATGAAAAGTGGGTAAAGTGGTGAGACCTATTAATATTTAATTATAGATTTGAGATAGTGGATTAAAGTAGTGGGTGTAATAGTGTTTTTTATTGTTAAATATATGAGATAGTGGGTGTAATAATGGGAGAAACTTACTATTTTTGGAATGTAAAGAAATGAGAGGGACACCCCAAAATAGTAACTGTAAAGAAATGAGAGGGACAGAGGGAGTATTGATTATTGATTATGTTGATTGTATTTCCAACAGGTTAGACAATATTATAAAGGAGACGTTGTCCAAATTTTGTTAGAATTGTTTAGTAAATTCGTGTAGCGTTTTAATAAAAATTATTTGTAAATCGATATAATAAACGTGTTAAATGGTATACGTGTAAGTTGATAATACATGCTAAGTGCTTTTGTGGATTATGTGGATATATACATTAATATTTTGAGAATATGATATGTATGTGCTATATGTGATAAATTATAAAGCGTTATAGGACACGTTTGGGTAGAATAAAGATAGACGATTAAGGTTATAAGAGTACTAAAGTAGTACTTTACCTGTATATAGGTATGAATAGGAGGCAAGTAAAAAGCCCGTGCGCGTGTAGATGGAATGTAGAGGAAAGAGATAATTATCGAGATTGACAAGTGGTGAAGGAGAGGCGAATGTACGTCCAAGTAAAGGCCAATGAATAAGGATTGGAGACTGATGTAAAGTGAATAATGAATTGAGATATTGGAAATGGAAATCCTGTGTATTGAGGCAATTGTACTATCCCTCACTTATCGTTCAAGTGATGTGAAACTGTTTCTATTATTTATATATGCGTTATTTCAAATCCTTTCTTGAAAGCATCTGTTCCCATCATTTTTATTTTGAATAATGTGAGCCTGTTTTGTTAATTCGGTGATGTTCCTTTCAAATCATCTTGTTAGTGTCTATACCCTTCATTTGTAGTTCTAGTGACATTTTTTCTTCTATTAATTTACAAACATTCATTCTTAAATTATTCTGTCATTGATTATTCTCCTTACCTATTGTTCAGGTGTTTATTTCTTTTAAAGATTATTTTATATAAATATCCCCCATCTTTATTGATATTTCTCAAGGAATGTTTTCTTCAAATTGTTGTAAATTAATTCGAGGTTTAGATTGTCGTTGAAGCATGTGTTGCTCAGTGGCGGTTTAAATCGAGAATGAATTGAGATCTTCTTAATTATTCAAACTCATTATTGTCAGACCGGTTCTGGCAGCTAAAGCCTATGGGTGCTTAGCCGACAAGAGTGAGACTTTGTGTAATTGAGAATTTCTTCAATCTTCTTTTGAACTTCAGATTTTCTCTAATCCATGATTCCTTATAAATTGTTGTTATAAATTGCTGTTGAAGTTATAAAATCTTGACAATTGCTTTGTTCCTTAATTTATTAATATTTCCCTGTTGATATATGTTTCTGCTTTGTCGAACCATATCATGCTTAGTTTAATCTCATTGCTTGTTGTCTATGATTCCTTATATCAATTGATTCCCTAACTCTTAATCTTTTAGTGTTATTCGTTAAAATGGCTTAATGATTTAAAGATGTTTTTAAAAATTCCTTATACTGGGCTGATCTGTTATCAGTGAGTTTAAGGACTGAAAAATGAAATGTTTTAATTGTTAATAAATTTGTTATGGATTGGAGAAGCGTAAGAGACTAGGGTGGTCCTAGTCCAGCACTTTTATTTAGCGTAAGAGGCTAGGGTGGTCCTAGTCCAGCATTAAAGGCCAATGTGTTGCCTAATTGGGAACCCAATTTTAAAGGAAGGGGGACTTTATGTGGCTGATCACCCGTATTGTCCGTAAATAGGAGAATAATACAATCAACTTAAATATTCTTAATACAATCAACTTAAATATTCTTAAAAAGTTTTATGAAAAGTATGTTTTAATGATGGAATGGTTTTAAAGAAAGAAATGTTTTGATAAGATGTACATGCTTCAAGGTAAATGGTTATTAGTTTCGAAATTGTACTCAGTAAAACAATGGGATTAAGGATGGATGGAAGTTTCCCAGTTATTCCCTTCTCGAGTAACATTGTACGTGAAAGGGGAGTAAGAATGATTGGGGAATTCCTTGATATTCTTTTTCTCAAAGTTTTATCTGAGACAGTATGGTTGAAGAAAATGGAAAGTTTAATCATATAATGAAAATTGAATAATCTTTTGAAATAAAGCATTCATTGATATTGTTCATCAATGAATAACCTTGATATCGTTATTTCACTATATTGTTAACTTGTTGAGCGTTCTTTGGCTCACTCTTGCTTTGTTTTACCTAACCCTTTGCAGTTAGGATTAAGGATGATCTACTACATTTATCCCTGCGAATGAGAGCGATGAGGCATTCTATACAGGATAGATTTCGGAGCTAGAGCGGGTAAGTACAAATTGGGATTACGCTACGAATTAGATGGTATAGTAATTTGGTATTCAGAGCAGAAATAGAAGTTGTAATAATTTGTATAATTTAGATTCTTGTTTCATACCATAACTTGGAATCGATCCTCGATGAGGAATCGTTGGTGTATTAAATTTTATTTGTGATTGTGAATTGGAATTTGGTTTGGGTTGGAATACAGGTGGATAGTCCCATTTACGAACACTTCATGTTGAAATTTTCTAAAATTCCCCTGCATCAAAGTCTATTTTATTATAAAAAGTATATTTTCAAAATTGGGAAGTCGGGGTGTTACAGTTAGCATGGCGAACTTACTCATATAACTACTTGCGTGTTTTGGAAACCTTAAAATAAGTCCTTATCGACTTATTTTCGGGTAAAAATTTCATACTTTGATAACTTTTTTTTATATAAGTATTTAATATATGTTTGAGATTCTATAAGTTGCAAAAAAAAAAAAAGTTAACTTTTTTCAGAAAAAAGTTAGAAATCTCTAATTTTGTCCTAAAATAAGTTGACTTATTCTGGAAAAATATTTCCTCAAACACCCTTTACATCTATTTGCAGGCTGCAGCTTTTACCTACTCCGATTCACAATTTTAAGTCATAACTACAATTAAACATGACCACCAATTGTCATGTAGCTGAGTTAAGGTGCACGGATCAGAATCTTCTACTTCTAATAGAGTTTGTTTAAGTAAATGTTATTATTCGAAATAACATTTCGAATAAATATTTGTTTGGTTAAGCATTAAATAATTTCATGTTGTCAACATTGACTTTAGTTATTTAATTGATTTTTGGTTTTTCAATACTCTTTTACAACATCAATTTAATTTCTCAAGTAATAATAGTGGACCCCCCTACATTCACATTAATTTCCACTAATAAAAACATCCCAAATTGCTAAATAATTATATTGAAATTTGTGCAAACTTGATGTATTAAATGCAAAATTGACATTATAAGTGCATTTATCCACTTACATTAATGCTTAACCATAGCCCTAAGGGCTATGTTTAGCATTACCCTTATTATTATTATCTAGGGTAAAATTATTGTAAATTTTGTTTAATATTTTGTAGTTGTTGAGATTCGATTCTTAGACCTATGGTAACACTCAAATATTATCCCTCTTACTCTTATTATATAATATATATAGGATATAATTTACATTAATAAAATAAATAAATAAATAAAATAATAAATAAATATAATAAATAAATATAATAATACATAAATAAACATAATGATAACCAAAATTTGATACTAACGCGCGCTTCAACGAAAAGGGATTTCATTTATTAATAAAGTTATTATATGCATTAAGACTTTATAAGCACCGTCTGTATTTTAAAGGCCAAGAGATTATCAAGTTTTTAAATTCAAGTCATTATTGTTTTTCTAAGTAACAATGTAACATACTTGAATCGGTTGAGCTACTGATTTACGATTTATCGGAAATCGGGGATTTATCGGAATGTTAAATCGGAATAAAATCGGACGTATTTTAATATATTTTTTATAATATATATTGAATTAAATCATTATTATTTTAATATTACTACTCTACAGTACCCAGATATTTGATTTGGGGCATGAACTTACATAAACAGATATGACTCATATGAGTCACAAGTATTAAATCAAATATTTGTTCGAATCATTCATGTGGTGAAACCCCCATAAGGAAAATGGGAAGTTAACAAGGCCTTCTTATCTCCTCTTGTCATTGACCAAACCAACATTGTTGAAAAATAATATAATAATATAATAGAGGCAGGTGACACAGCTTCTCTCTCTCTCCTCTAAATCTCTAATCATCTCCCTCACCCTTTCAGTTTCACTCAACCACTCCCGGACTCAAACACCAACACACATCAAAAAGTACACACTTCACACACCACACCACCCTTTGACTCTATCAATTGCGCCAATTCCGCACAACCCAATTCCGCCACCAGTACATACTTGGTCCTGGAATATTGCAAAAGGGGGGTTGAATGCAATACTGATAAAATCGAATCTTTAAATCAACAACGAATATAAAGATTATAGATTATGAGCAGATGTATGCAAGCAATAAGTGAAACAAGATTTCTCACAAAATAAATGTTTTATTTATTTTGTGTGAAGTGTTGCTACAACCTGGAGAGAGTTTCTCCAGCTTCGATATCTCAAGAGATACAGATTGCTTCGTGTGCGTACATGAATAGAAAAGAATCTAAGATGTATCTAAGTAGACTAAGATACTCTGTTGTCCCTATCGCATGGGGTGTTGAGCTGCTATCGTTTTCAAGTGGCAGCTCATTACAATTTGCACACCCATGTGACTTTCCCTAATTGCTATACAGACAGGTTAAACCTTATAAGTAAAGCAACCTAGATTCTTTCTATTTCTAGCTAATACAATTCTAGTAGATGTGGATATCACATGCTCCTCGAATTGACCAGCCTTGTCTTGTGAATCTCTTAAGCTTCTGTCGTAGTCTTGCAGGTCTGCTACAAACGATAGTGTGTTGCAGCAAATCTGTTTCTTGAACATGTAACATGTCACGGGCTTTGACTGAGAAAATATCCAATTCAAATAATTCAAGGTGACAGTAACCTTAACCGCAGAGTCTGCTATCAAAGGAATATTCATTGGTTGACAGTACGAGCTCCCGCCAATGTTGATGTCGGAACTCCAGACTTGCTGTCAAGTGTGAGAATGTCACTGTCTCTTGCTTCGGCCAATGTTGCTGTCAAATACATCTTTGTCGTGACTTTGCAACATTTGTCTTCTTGTACCATTACTGTAAGGGACATGACAGTAACTTTTATTCTTGCTGTCTTCGGGATGTATTCCTTGAGGCTTGATCAAATGCATGAACTTCTCCCAAAGCATACATTTATTATATGACAACAATTATTCGAATATGAAGACATACTCTGGCTGTGACAGTATGTTCAACTTAGTAAAAACTAAGTACAGGGAAATATAGTTAAGTTGTCTCTATGCTATCACCCATAAATCCCAACAATCTCCCCTAATTTGTTTTATGAACAATAACAACAAATTTACAATCAAAACGTGCTGACAACATAACTAACATAGATCAGAATAGCTGGAATACTATAGCTGATAAATGTTTAAGAAAAATCTGGAACATGAAGCTTATGAATTTACTGCAAATCAATTGCTCCTACAGAATGAGCAAATCAGAGTTTCACTTAGCTTGATTTTGGTAGTCTCCAATTGTTCAGATTTTTCCCTCTCTTCTGAGAGCTTCATTTCTTGCTTTCCTGAGATCTTCAACTAAAGCTTTTTCTTCTGGTGATCTGGCATCATCTTCAATGTCTTCAATGTACCTTTGTATCACTTTGGAAGTAAAAACTTCAGCATCTTTCACATCAAACCAAGTTTCAAAATCATACGTGTAAGTTCTGAACTTCAGAATTCCTTGGATGAATTTGAACCTCCTTCCAGGAAAAGCATTTAAGGATTCTCTCCTTTTTCTGTCTAGCTTTGGATCTTCATCTCTCCTTTGATCAAATATTTCCTCTAGTTCCCAAGCAACTAGCATTTCGAGCTTATGAATATATCCAACAACTTTCCAGTAGAGATCCTTCAGTATACTGGTCCTCAGCTTGTGAAAACTATCAACATAGATTTCTTGCTTGTCATCCTTGATTCTCAGAGGATTATCCAGTACACAGGGCTGATAACTTGCTTCCTCACTGAATAGCTTGTTGAGTTTCGTGTAGCCTTCTTTCAGTTGAGCTTCTAAGTCTTTAGCACTTTGTTTGGCAGATGCTGCAGGTTTGGCAGGTTTGGAAGATTGGGATGATTTAGCTTTAGCAGCCTGATAAGCTTGTTCTGCTTCATATTCAGCCATGCCAGCCTTTGTAAAAGGTCGATGTGCTGCTACAAGGTCCAGATCAGGCATTGGTTCCCCATCAGAACTGACTTCAAGGTCTGCATCATCATGTGCTCTCCAGTCACCATACGTCTCATAGAATTCAACATATCTTTGAGCATAGTATTCTTTAACATGCTCTAAGATGCTGCTGGAAACATTTTGGTTTGTTTCCATGAGAGTGATCATCCTTTCCAAAACGAAGAATTCAATTCTTCTTCTTACCTTTACCTTGTTGCATGAGAGATCATGCATGCCTACCACATTTGAGACTATCTCCATAGTGAAGTCTGGTTCTATAGTTATACATGTAGTTCCACAGTCCTTAAGATCATACTTGCATACCTTTTTGTTGACTGGGTCCAGTTCCACCGAGACAGATGATATGCTCCCATCAATCGACTTTTTCAATAGTTCAAAACTATTTACTTTTCTCTTATCAATGGGCTTCTCTGTCAAAACTGCTACATGCTTCTTTTTCTTTGCTGCTACAACTGTCTTCCCTTTTATCTTGGTGGCACGATAGGCTTGGGCTCTTATCTTTCTTCTGTTTGAAGTGAAATTCTTGACAAGTTTTCGTACCTTGACAGTTTCTTCAAGTTGATCCTTGACAGCATCTTTCATGACAGCAACTTTGACAGCTTCGACTGTTTGGCTTTTGACAACATCTTTAACTTGGGTGTCTTCAGCTAATTTGACAGTATCCTTGTCGACAGTATCTTTTTCAGCATTAAAGCATTCAATTAGTAATCTCAAGATACTTGCCTCCAAGGCTTCACAAATTTCTAACTCCCCTTTTTCATTGACAACATCTTTTTTTTCAGTGCTGGGAGTTTCTTGCTCTTCTTGGGTAGCATTCATCTGAGTTTGTGTAGTAACATTCTCAGATGCTTAGGTTCACCACTTCCTCCAGTTTCATCATCATCATCATCCAGAGTATCATCATAGTTGCAGCTTCCTCCCATCTTGGCATTAGCATCAGAGATTAGCTTCTTTATGATTGAGCTAATTTCCTCATCTCTTTTTGCTAACAGCCTATGAATATCTTTGACAGCTTTAACCTTTTCACTTGTGATACTGGATTTAAGAAGTTTCTTCAGCACTGTCATGATTGTTTCAGTGCTTAGTCCTGAGATTCTATCCAGTGGTAAGAAATCCAACCTTCTAGCTCCTGTCTTTGTGATCCTTCTGAAACACACACCATAAGGACTTTGAATCACCTCAGGGAGTTTGTCTTCAACCATCCTTTTAATTTGTGCTATCAGACTATCATTGAAGGTTGTTGAATTTCTGATTACCATGGTTCCAAGGACTTGGAGTACTCTAGCATGCAAACTTTGTAAAAGTTGCATTGTGATGAATATGGTCAAACGATTTTCAAAATAAACCTAAACAGCCCATCTTCTTTCCAAGTTGATTCTTACAGAGATACTTATTATTTTGCTCTTCAGTGTTGATGCCAATTTTGTAAAAGCTCCCCCTGCTTCACTAATTGATTCATCCACCAACTTACTGAATTCTTCGTCTTTGTTGTTTAAAGTACTCTCCATGTGATCAACCATCATCAATTCTGCATCTTCAAGGGCGTATTCACTTCCATCTGACCAAGTAGTTCCAGTAGATATTCCAGCAGATATGTCCATATACTCAGGCATTTTGCCTTTGCCTTTACCCAGAGCATTTTGAATTTCTTTTTCTCTCCATTCTTTCTGCAACTTCTGGAATGGAGCTTCGACTTCCTCAGGATTTGGCTCATTGATTTTCAGTGGAGGCAATACTGTTCTTTCAGACTTTTGAGTCCCCTTTAATTGCTGCAACACTTCCTTGGATAACAATACTGCCTCACCATCTATTTCTGCTTCAAACAATTCACCGTCTCCTGATGCCTTCAGTTCTTCACCAAAGTTTCTTTCTTCTTTCTCTTGCTCCCCCTCACTTTCATCTCCATCTTTTTCTTCTAAAACTTGTTTCTCTTACTCCCCCTCACTTGTAGGCTCCCCCTCACTTGCAGCTCCACCTTGTTTCTCCTTCTCTACCAGGTTTGCTTCATTCTGATTCTGATCTACCACTTTCTCTCCCTTACCTTCATTCTGATCTACCATTTTCTCCCCCTTAGTTGAGTTGGCAGCACTAAGGATGGCAGAGAATGAAAGAAGAGTTCATTGAATATCAGCAAAGCCAGTAGCTACCATAGTGGACAGAGCATCGAGTTTAGCTTCCATGGATGCACATCTGCCCTCAAGGGATTTCAACCTTGATTCAGCTTATTTAGAAGGACCACCAGTTCTTAACCTTTTTGGATATGAAGGAAGAGACTGGGGCAAGGAGGCTGTGGGGTTTCTCACACACTCATTGTTTTTCTGAGTGATCTCATCACTCCTCACAGAACGACTCTCAAGGCCTAGTGCCTTTGTGTGGGGTTCCCTCAATTTCACTCTGGACATGCTCAAGTCCCTCACCTTTTGCCAGCTCGTTTGGCTGCCTCTCATTTTTATGCTCACCTCTCTTTTCTTTTATCTCTCTTTTTCTTTTCACTCCCTCACTCATCCTAGATGCATGGGTATGAGCAGTACTTGCATGCATTTTAGTTGAAGAAGTAGAAAGTTTAGATTGTACCTTCCAAGCAGAGATAGTAAGTTGATCATCATCTGAAGCATCTTCAACAATGACAGTATCATGATCAAGCTTTGTAGAGGCGACAGCATCTTTACCCAAAATGTTACTGTCCACAGGAGGGTTGACAGCAACTTTTGTGGTGTCTTTGACAGCAGTAGAGGTTGTGATAGCAACTTCCTGAAGGTCAGTTGCTCTTTGGAGTTCGACCAAGATGTTGGCTGTTTCATTTTCTAGCAGAGTACCATCATGATCTAGCTCAGTGTTTGAGTGAGTGGTGTCCATTTCACTTTGAGAAATGGGTTCTTGTGGACCACTTGATGGGGGCTCATCCATGACCTGAGATGGATGATCAAAACCTGAAGGGATTGGACTGTCCCCTTCTCTAGATTGTTGAGAAGAAACAATTGATGGATTAGAGAATAAAGAAGGTGATGGTTTAGAAGAGATTTTTGGCTGTTCCACAGGGTTAACTTGTGGAACATCAAGAGTAGAAGTTTCATGACCCTCACTGTGTCCTATCTCTGTATGCATTTCTGCAAGTGTAGGCTCCTCATGAGTGAGTACATGAGGTTGTGCTGACTCTTTACAGGATGCCTTGGGAGATAGGCCAGCTTCAATAGATACTTCTTATTGAGAAGAAGCACCTAGGGATGTGTTTGATTCCCTTTGACTCTCCACAGCCTTTTGTGAGACTGTGGGGTGGTTGACAGTGGCTTTGGCCCTCTTAGCTCTCTTCTTCTTAGACTCAAGAGGAACCACTGTGGGTTCACTTTCACTAACATCCTTATTTGCTGCATCATGTGCAGTTTCTCCCTCAACATTCTCAGAACTACTACCAACACCAATTTCCAAGGGTCTTTTCTTGGATTCTTTCAAAGTTGTTTTTGTGGTCTTTGGTTGTTTAGAGGATCTGATAGGAATGTATGGAGTAAAATGTGGGTTAGCTGAATTTGCGTAGGGAGAAGACAACATACCCAGAGGTTAGTGCTACGTCAAGAAGAGGCTCTTGATCAGCCATGTGCTTGGTGAAACAGGGTGGAATATGTGCATTTGAATTTTGTTAATTGAGTGATGTGTGTGTATTTCTTTTCAAAACATTGCATTCTATAGAAAGAGATGCATTATCATCAATACCACATAATGAGTTCAAACACATAGTAGAAAGCGAGGATAAACATGTACCTTCCTGCTTAGAGCTGACTTGAGTTGACTCATAAGCAACTTTCCTACATCCACCTTGTATCCATGGACAAGAGAGTGAGTAAGCTTCTTGATATAGGAGGGAATTCCATTCCATCCAGAGGTTTTGGTTGAGAAAACCTTCACCATGACATCAAAAATCACGCTCCATTCTTTTCTCAAATGCTTTCTGTCCATTTCACCAGTCGAGTACCATTTTGATGTACCCTCTTCAAGAACAGGACCAGAATACCCAATTTTAAAGAAAAACTTCTTTAGGGTTTCATCACTTGCAAGTTCCTTGTATGATTCTTTAGCTTACAGTCCAGTTCCCAAAGCTTCGTTGATGCCTTTGATTGTGATAATGCAGGTGATTCCTTTGATTTTGCATTGTATTGTATCCTTCCCTGCACCTCCTGGAACATAGGCAGTTTTCCAGAATTCTTCAAGTCTTTCTAGGTTTAAGGATGATGTAGATGTTATAGCATGACCCAGATATGACTTGTTGATAAAGGATACGAGTCCTTTAAATCCTTCACCAACATCTCCAGCAGTGAGAATACCAGCAAAGTTAGTTTGAGAAGAGGATTGTTTGGGTGCCATTTCTTGTATTGAGCTTCGGAGAGAGATTTTGCTTTTGAGAGAGAGGTTTTTGTTGAAAGTTATGTGTTTGTGTGTTTGATAGTTGCTTACATGAAAATAGCAAATGTCTTACTGAGAAAGGGAAAGTAACTATGGCTTAGCCCATTAATCAGTCACGTGGTGTCGTGGGTAGTTACTTTTTAGTGGCTGTAAATCGTGGATGTAAAATCCCAATTAATTCGGTCCACTAATCTTGATGGTAACCTGTGCGCTGTAACAAATTCATTAGTAATTTTGAGAGGATGACAACAGGTTTTGCTTGATAGAATATCATTGCAAGAACATACTGTCATCATTAAGCAATTTATACAATTTCCTTTAAATTTCATGACAGAGACTTTTTCCATTGTGTCATCTAAGAAACTTGCTGTCAAGGCACTTCGTGACAGCATCTTCACTTATTTGACAGCAACTTAAGCGGAAATAATTTATGTCATGAATTTTAATCGACTTTGCCTATTGCTTAAGCAAAAATTACCAAATAGCATTTTAATCGATTTAGGCACATATTTGTTAGTTTTTAGTACACATCCACAAACATCCACACACACACAAACAATCAAAACAGACAACTATTTGCAGATGGATAAAAGAAAGGCAGATGACCAGCATGCAGCACACTGGGAGAATGAAACGATGAACTTTTCATTAAAAAAAACTTTAAAAACAATACAAAAAAACAGTTCTTAAGAACTAAACATCATTTTTATTAAGCTCTTCAAGAGCTTCCACCAGTAGCTGCTCAACGACCTTAGCAATCTCCTCCTCCCTCGTGATCCCTTTAGCGTCAAGATAAGCCTGAAGATTATCAAGAAATGGATCGAGAGGGTGCTCAGCAGCAGCAGCCTCTTCCTGTGGCTTGGACACTCCGGATGTAGACATTTCTCCTGCCTTCCTCTTGCTCATATTTGACTCTAGAGTTCTTAGAGTGCTAAGTGAGAACACAGGGTTTATCCTTGGTCCTATTTATAACACAATAAGTGACTCTACAGCTCCCAGCTGCCTCTTTTTAATGAAGTAATTAACTTTTAAATTAAAAAGACTGACAAATACCCGGGGTCATTTCAAATGACACGAATACTCATCACTAAGCATGCGTATGAAATAAGTTAATGTCACGTGACTACTCATTACAAAAATTAAAACAGGCATGTGATTTGAATTTAGCATAGTCATAGCAAACATGTTGTCAAATAAACAAGTAGCACATAGGACAGTAACTTCTCATGACAGTAGCATTGAAAGTTAAGGTCACGAGCTGCAATTTTAACCACCTTTAAAATGTAAAAACTAGTAAGTTAACATACCATATTTAGCATTCCCAACTCACTTACCAACCTGTTGAAGGTTGCTTCATCTAGTGGCTTCGTAAAAATATCTGCAAGTTGCTTTTCTGTTGGACCATGAATTAGCTTCACAGATCTCCTTTCAACATGCTCTCTTAGGAAATGATGTTTGATATCAATGTGCTTTGTCCTGGAGTGTTGAACTGGATTGTCTGAGATAGCTATGGCACTAGTGTTATCACAATAGATAGGAATATTGGACAACTCCAAGCCATAATCCATTAGCTGATTTTTCATCCAAAGAATTTGAGCACAGTAACTTCCAGCTGCGATATATTCAGCTTCTGCAGTTGAAGTAGATACATAATGCTACTTCTTGCTAAACCATGACACTAATCTTCCACCCAAAAATTGACAGCTTCCTGTTGTACTTTTCCTGTCAATCTTGCATCCAGCATAGTCTGAATCCGAATAACCAACCAAGTCAAATCCAGTATCTTTAGGATACCAAAGGCCTAGGTTTGGAGTGCCTTTGAGATACCTAAAGATTCTCTTGATTGCTACTAAGTGTGATTCTTTTGGATCAGCTTGAAACCTTGCACAGAGACATGTAGCAAACATAATGTCTGGTCTGCTAGCAGTTAAGTATAGTAATGATCCCACCATGCCTCTGTAGGTACTAGAATCCACTTTCTTTCCTTTAGGATCCAAATCCAGCTTGGTTACAGTAGAGATAGGTGTCTTGGTAGGTGATGCATCTTCCATGTTGAACTTCTTGAGAAGTTCCCTGACATATTTCGATTGGCTTATGAAGATACCATCATCCTTTTGATGAATTTGTAGACCTAGGAAAAATGATAGTTCTCCCATCAAGCTCATCTCATACTTGCTCTTCATAAGAGATGAAAAATTTTCACACAACTTCTCATTCGTAGAACCAAAGATTATGTCATCAAAATAAATCTGAACCAGAATGATGTCCTTGCCATGGTGCTTGTAGAACAGTGTCTTATCCACTACACCTCTTGTAAATTGATTCTCAATGAGAAAAGTAGATAGAGTTTCGTACCAAGCTCGAGGGGCTTGCTTCAATCCATAAAGTGCTTTGAACAGCTTGTAGACAAAGTCATACAACTCAGCATCCTCGAATCCAGGTGGCTGTTTAACATACACTTCCTCTTCTAATTCTCCATTAAGAAAGGCACTTTTGATATCCATTTGGAACACTTTGAAGTTACAGTGTGCAGCATAGGCTAGGAATATTCGAATAGTTTCAAGTCTGGCAACAGGTGCAAATGTTTCATCATAATCGATTTCTTCATGTTGACAGTAACCTTTAGCTACTAGCCTTGCCTTGTTTCTTGTCACATTTCCACTTTCATCCAATTTGTTTCTGAAAACCCACTTTGTGTCAACTACTGACTTCCCTTTGGGTCTGGGGACCAGCTTCCATACATTGTTTCTCTCAAATTGGTTTAGCTCTTCTTGCATGGCTATCACCCAATCTTAATCCAACAATGCTTCATCAATTGACTTTGGCTTAGTTTGAGATTGAAAACATGAAAACATGTTGTCAGCAAAAATATTTCTCCTTGTCCTTATACTAGTAGTGGGATCACCAATGATTAGATTGCTAGTATGATCTCTGTTCCACTTAGTGGTTCTGGGCAAGCTTCTTTCTTGATCTGCTTCATCATTTCCTCTTTGAGGTTGTAAAGTATAATGAAATGTAATATGTAATGGAGGACATATATAACTCAACTAGGATAAAAGATAAATAATATTAACTCTATACAGGGATCGTGAAATTTGAAGAACAGGCACCAACAAGGATCAAGTCGCTGAAAGAAGTTCATTAACATGATCAAGCCTCAGTGACATAATAAGATGTACAGATGATTCAGTTGAAGGGCCAAAAGATTTCATGTATTTGAAGATATCGCTGCAGGCTAATAAATTGGAATGTAACGAAGGTGTGAAGATCAAGATCAGTGATAGTCACTTGTGAACCAGACCAGTGCACCAAGTGTCAACACATACGGGAAGGATCAACACATTAATTCATAGAAAGAATTGCCAAAGCCTATTGATGATCAAGGACAGACATAATATCTCAAGGTATTTACAAAAGTTAATTTACTCTGAAAATTAAATAAGTAACAGATTAATTAATTATTTATAACAAAATAATTAAATTAATCTGGTACTTGAATTATTTTCTGAGGTGAATTAAAACAGCAGAATAAACAAAAGAGAGAAAATGAATAGTATCCAAAATCACTATTCACATGAATAGTATCCGAAATCACTATTCACATGAATAGTACTATTCATATGAATAGTAACCGAAATTACTATTCATGAATAGTAACGAAAATTACTATTCATCCGGGTCCCACCTTCAAATGATTTTGTTGGTTTGAAAATCAGCAGGTTTGAAAAACAAAATTGTGAAAAGTAAACAGCTGGGTCCCACCTGAAGAATTTTGTTGTCTGAAGAAATTTTGTTCAAGAATTCAAAGTAGCAGCCGGCTCATTTCATCATCCCTTACGTAATTTAGTGGGTTACTATACAGCATAGTGATTTTCTAAAATCTATAAATAGGCTTGTTGTATTTCATTTCAAAACACACCTCAACACACAACTTTCTCTCTCTCTTAAATATCTTCTCTGTGTAAGCTGCTAGACAGTCCATCTAGTAGGAAAGCCGGCTTAGCCCGCTTTCAGGAAGTGTCGGATAGAAGGTCCTCGTGCCTAAACTATCCTTAGGAGTGTTCGAGTTTTTGAAGCTAATCCGTTGGATTAGAAGTTGTAACACCCCTTGGCTATGTTTGTTTCAAGGGATTATAATCCCCAAATTATTACATTATAAATCCCAAAAGTAAGGGATTATAATCCCATGAATACACATTTTGATCATTGTTTTAGTTCACTCCCATGGGATTATAATACCTTGTGAAAGAAGGTATTATAATCCCATAGAAATGAATCAAAAAGATGATAGCAATATACTTCCATGGGATTATAATCCTTTAAATTTAAGAAAGATAGTGTAATTTTCCAAGGATTATAATCCCCTAAAACAAACATGGCCCTTGGGTTTTTATCAGTTCAAAGATATTTTCCCGAACCAATTGTTTTATTTCGATTCAGTTGTTGACCTCATTTTTCACATCTCGAAAATCGAAATATTTTTTTAAATAACGTATTCAACCCCCCTTCTACGTTATTCCGGACCTAACAATTGGCATCAGAGCAGGTTGATCGATATACAGATCAGATCCAGTGTTGTACGTCACTGTTCACAGATACGGTACTATTCACATATACGGCACTATTCACAGATACGGTACTGTTCACAAATACGGTACTATTCACATATACGGTACTATTCACAAATACGGTACTATTCATAGATACGGTACTGTTCATAAATACCGTACTGTTCATTTTGAGCCACTCTGTTATTATACAAAAAGCCATACAATCATGACAGAGAAAACACAAACTCCAACAACAAGCAGATATGAATCAATTAGAGTTCCAATACTCAGGGCATCAGAATATCCCATATGGAAGGTAAAGATGGAAATGTTTCTGGAGGCTACAGATCCAGAGTACTTAGACAGAATCCATGATGGTCCACATAAGCCTACAAAATTGTCTGTTGCAGTTGCTGGAGAAGAACAGAAAATGATTCCAAAAGAGAAGAAAGACTACACTCCTGAAGATATCTCCTCTATTAGCAAAGATGCTAAAGTAAGGCATTTATTACATAACGCCCTTGACAATGTTATGTCTAACAGGGTCATTGGATGTAAAACTGCTAAGGAGATTTGGGATGCTTTGGAAGTCAGATGTCAAGGAACCAAAGCCATAAAAAAGAACAGGAAAACAATACTCACACAGGAGTACGAGCACTTTGACTCAAATGCTGATGAGTCATTAACAGACATATATGACAGATTCCTGAAATTGTTGAATGATCTATCACTGGTAGATAAGGAGTATAATCCTGAAGACTCCAATCTGAAATTCTTGTTGGCTCTTCCTGAGAAATGGGACTTAAAGGCCACTACCATCAGAGACAATCATGATCTAGAAGACATGTCCCTTGATGAAATCTATGGAATGCTTAAGACTCATGAGCTTGAGATGGAACAAAGAAGCAAGAGGCATGGAAGCAAGACCAAGTCAATTGCTCTTAAAGCTGAGGAGAAAGCTTCTAAAGAAATTGCTGTGAAAAAGAGTCAATCCAAAGGAAAGGCTCTTATTACAAAGTCTGATACTGAGTCATCAAATTCTGATGATGACTCAAACTCTGACAATCTCACAGACTCTGATGATGATGGTAGTGATGCTGAGATAATACAACTTGCAGCCCTAATGGTGAAAGGCTTCAAGAAGATGGCTTACAAGAACTTCAGGAAGGGAAAGAAGTTCACACGAAGAGATTCAAATTTTGACAAGAAGAATTTCAGAAAAGCTGAGGGAAAGGAAAGCAGGTCTGGGAAAGTCGACAAGTCTAAGATCACATGCTATAATTGTGGTGAGAAAGGACATTTTGCACCTGAGTGCAAGAGAGCCAAAGCTGATAAAAGTCAAGCTTACATCACAAAGAAGAAGGACTGGGCTGACACTTCAGACTCTGAAGATGAGGTGAACTACGCCTTGATGGCAAATGTTGATAGTATCTCTGAAGCTACTAAGACCAAGGTACCTCACTCTATTCTAGCTTTTGATACTACTGATATATCTGAGTTAAGACTCTTTCTTAAAAACTTGCATGTTAGCTATAGAGATCAGACTTTAGAAAATGAAAGAATAAAATCTGAAAATCTAGACCTTAGAAAGAGAAATGATTATCTAGAATCAGAATTAATCCAGATGTTAGAAATTCAGAAAGAGAGAGATGATGCTATTTTTGTTAAAACTGAATTATTGAAAAAGCATGCTTATCTTGAATCTGAACTTGCTAAAGAAAGAAACATTCTTAAAATTTGGACTAACTCTGGTAAGAAAACTCAGGATATCATAGACAATGATTGTTGGAAAGAAGGTCTAGGTTACACTGATAAAAAGAAAACTGTCAACCTAGAAGCTGAGACCTCTAAACCTGTATTTACTGAAAAGGCTGCAAAACCAAAAATTAATCATGTGAGGTTTGTACCAAAATCTGACAAACCAAAACAGGATAAAGCCAAATCAGTAGATATTAGTTCAATGTCTCAGAAACAGCTTAAATACAAGCTGAAGGAGTTAAAAAGAATAAACAAGGTAAAAGAACCTAGGAAAAACAGAAATGGAAAGGTAGGCATCAGTAAAAGCAATAACTATATGCCTATTCCCAATGCTCCTAGGAAGAAATGTTATAACTGTGGAAGTCCTAACCATCTTGCTGCTTTTTGCAGGAAGAATAAAAATATAAACTCTACACCTCCTAAGTCAGGAGTTAAGAGTGGTTCAGTTAGGTTTAAGCCACAGAATCCTTGTTTTCACTGTGACAGTATTTGGCATTCTATTTATACATGCAAAGAGTATCATAAGTTGTATTATGATTATTATGAACTTAAACCCTCTTTGAATAAATTCAAGATTGATTCTACATGTATAAATTCTGATAAAAAGAATGTTAGCACAAACTCTGATAAGACTTCTGCTGTAAAAGCTAACAAACTTAATAAGACCAAAGGATCCAAGCAAGTCTGGGTCCTTAAAACTAATCATTAGTGGTTTTTGTGATTGCAGGGTAACAGGAAAAATATCCTTGTTCTGGACAGTGGATGCTCAGGACACATGACTGGAAATAAAGCCCTGCTATCAGAATTTGTGGAGAAGGCTGGCCCAAGTGTTTTTTATGGAGATGGCAACATAGGAAGGACTCTGGGATATGGCAATATCAAACTTGGGAATGTCATCATTGAATCTGTAGCTCTAGTCTCAGGACTCAAACATAATCTGCTAAGTGTGAGTCAAATCTGTGACAGAGGTTATCATGTGGGTTTCTTTGAAGAACACGGTGAAGTTGTAAGCAAATCTACAGGAAAAGTTGTTCTGAAGGGATACAGGCATGGTAACATTTATGAAGCCAAGCTTTCAACAAACTCTGATGGCTCTGCAATCTGTCTACTGAGTAGAGCATCAATTGAAGAAAGCTGGGATTGGCACAAGAGACTTTCTCATCTGAATTTCAACAGCATTAATGAGCTAGTGAAGAAAGATCTTATGAGAGGATTGCCCAAATCAGTTTTTACCCCAGATGGCCTATGTGACTCATGTCAAAAGGCAAAACAAAGGAAAACTTCATTCAAAAGTAAGACTGAATCCTCAATTCTTGAGCCATATCACTTATTGCATGTTGATTTATTTGGTCCAGTAAATATAATGTCTATTGGAAAGAAAAGATATGCTTTGGTTATTGTTGATGAATACACCAGATATACATGGGTATATTTCATGCACAAGAAAGAAGAAACTGCATCAATCTTAACAGAGCATGTCAGACAACTGGACAAAGGATCTAAGCATACAGTGAAAATCATAAGGAGTGATAATGGCACTGAGTTCAAGAATGCAGTCATGGAAGAGTTTTGTAAAGAAAATGGAATAAAGCAAGAATTCTCTGCACCTGGAACTCCACAACAAAATGGAGTAGTAGAGAGAAAGAACAGGACTCTCATAGAAGCTGCAAGGACCATGCTTGATGAAGCAAAGCTGCCAACTTACTTCTGGGCTGAAGCTGTACAAGCTGCTTGTTTCACACAGAATGCTACACTCATAAACAAGCATGGTAAAACACCATATGAGATGGTGAAAAATAAGAAGCCGAACCTGAAGTACTTTCACGTGTTTGGATGTAAGTGTTTTGTTCTTAAGACTCATCCAGAACAGCTTTCCAAATTTGATTTAAAAGCTGATGAAGGAATCTTTGTTGGATACCCACTATCCACAAAAGCATTCAGAGTCTACAATCTGAGAACAAAAGTGGTCATGGAATCTATCCATGTGTCTTTTGATGATAAAACGATAACAGGACTTGAAGATTTTGATGAACATGACCAGCTGAGATTTGAGAATGAACAAAATTCTGATACTCTTTCAGACTCTATTGTTCAATCTATACCAGTAGATCAGACAGCAGCACATGTTGAGGGGGAGCAAGTGAACAATGAAAATGAACCCCAATCAAGTGAAGAAACATCAAAGAATGCATCTGCTGGTTCATTAAACTCTGATTCATCAAACTCTGAAAGCAACAGCTCAGGGGGAGCAAACAATGATTTTGGATCTACTAGTCATCACACTCAACACAATCATGAACTTGGAGAATCATCAAGATCAAATCTGCCGAGACAAAGGGTATGGAGTAGAGCGCATCCCTTTGAACAGATCATTGGTGAACCGGACACGGGTGTACAGACTAGAAGAGCAACACAGAATGAATGCAATTTCGCAGGATTTTTATCTCAAATTGAACCTAAAAAGGTTGATGAAGCTCTTGATGATCCAGATTGGGTAACTGCAATGCAGGAAGAACTCAATCAGTTCGAAAGGCAGAAAGTATGGAAGCTGGTGCCAAGACCAAAAGATAAATCTGTAATTGGCACTAGATGGGTGTTTAGGAATAAACTGGATGAAAATGGTATTGTTACGAGGAACAAGGCTCGATTGGTAGCAAAGGGTTACTCTCAAGAAGAAGGAATTGATTATGATGAAACCTATGCTCCAGTTGCAAGGCTTGAAGCAATCAGGATGTTCTTAGCATTTGCTGCACACTCCAACTTTAAGGTTTTTCAGATGGATGTGAAGAGTGCATTTTTGAACGGAGATCTAGAGGAAGAAGTCTATGTTGAACAACCCCCTGGGTTCGAAGACAAGGAATTTGAAGGTTTTGTGTACTTTCTCTTCAAAGCTGTCTATGGTCTCAAGCAAGCCCCTCGAACATGGTATGATACTCTCTCCAAGTTCTTACTTGAAAATGGTTTTACAAGAGGTATCATCGACAAAACTCTCTTTCATAAAAAGCATAAAAATGATATAATTCTGGTGCAAGTATATGTGGATGATATAATATTTGGTTCTACTAATGATTTGCTATGCAAGAGATTTGCTAAGCTAATGCATAGTAGGTATGAGATGAGCATGATGGGTGAGTTGTCCTTCTTCCTTGGACTTCAAGTTGTTCAGAAGCCTGATGGTATTTTCATCTGCCAATCAAAATACATAAAGGATCTTCTGAAGAAGTATGGGATGGAAGAAGCAGCTACTGCCAAGACCCCGATGCCAACTGCAGTCAAGCTTGATGAAGATAAATCTGGTAAGTCAGTTGACATCACGAAGTATCGAGGTATGATCGGCTCTCTCTTGTACTTAACTGCTAGTAGACCAGATATTATGTTCGCAACTTGTCTATGTGCTAGATTCCAGGCTAACCCTAAAGAGTCACATCTTATAGCTGTTAAACGTATTTTCAGATACCTTAAGGGAACCCCCAATCTTGGGATTTGGTACCCTAAAGGAACAGGTTTTGACCTAATTGGCTATACAGATTCTGACTTCGCAGGTTGTAAGATTGATCGGAAAAGTACTTCTGGAAGCTGTCAGTTTCTAGGAAGAAGGTTGGTATCTTGGTACAGCAAGAAGCAACACTCAGTATCTACCTCGACAGCTGAAGCAGAATACATTGCGGCAGGTAGTTGTTGTGCTCAGATCTTGTGGATGAGGAATCAACTTCAGGACTATGGACTCATGTTGGACAAAATTCCAATTCTATGTGACAACACGAGTGCCATTGCCATTGCCAACAATCCAGTTCAACACACTAGGACGAAGCACATTGATATCAGGTATCATTTCTTACGAGAGCATGTCATGAATGGAACTGTGGTATTATATTTTGTTCCCACAGATCAACAAATTGCAGACATCTTTACTAAACCATTGGATGAATCCACTTTCTCCAGGTTAGTTGGTGAACTTGGGATGTTAAATCTGTCTAATTAATTTTGGATAATCAATAACTGCAATTTGTTATAAATTCACAGGTATTTTAAATGTCCATATTTTTAGGACTTGTGAATTTACTTTGCATCCAGTCCTCATCTTACAGTTATCTCTATATTAATTACCACGCTTATAAATGCTATATTTTATGGTAATTAGTTAGTAAATAATTGAGTTAATTGTAGCATAATTAAATAAATATTTTATTGACATATATCAATTAATGATATTTTGTTAATTTTATGTCTATTTAACTGTGAGTTTATCTGATTATTGTGGATTAATTCTTGATTTACTGTGTGATTATTTTTAAATCCATAATAATTAGAAGTATTATATGTGTATGTGTATAGACTGATAGGTTTCGGCGATAAGATGTTTTTTCGGCCGACAGGTTTCGGTGATAAGATGTTTTTTCGGCTAATTAGGTAGTTAGGTGAGAAATTATTGAGCGGTGTTATTTTTCAAACATAACCTGTCACTATTACACCTAACCCACTAATACTTGAAACCTTATAAATGATGAGTTTTTGTTTGTGTTTAACATCATCAATTTTCAGATATACATAGCATACACACAGAATTGCTGAATATTTCAAGCTTTGACCGGAAAGATCTCACAATCTAGCTGGTGGTTTTTAGAGCGGATTTCATATTCTTGTTATACGCACTAACCCTTGTTTTTGAATTTCCTCAAAGTTTTTGAAAATGGCATTGCAGGGAAGCTTTTTAATTGCTAAAGTTAATCCTGTTTCTATTCAGCAAATCGAAACCATTCAGGATGAGCAATTTCGGGCTTGGACACAATTTTTGAATGAACATTCATTAATCCATTATGCTTTAGTTACACAGGTGCAGCTTAACCATGATGCATTGTGTGAACTATATTGCAGTGCGGTTAACACTTCTGGACAGGACGGGTGTGCAATCACATATCGACTATTTGGTAGGTCGATTAGGATCACTGAACGAGATGTTAATCGAATTCTTCATTTTCCTATGGAAAATCTCGTTTCTGATCCTACACCTGAACAGATTGAAATGTTCTTTCATTTTATAAGGTACCAAGATGGCAATTTCAATACTGGTAATCTTTCTAGAACGTTTCTAACCCAGTACTGGAATTTCTTCTTTCACACTCTTAACCATGTTTTTTCCTCAGATAGAACAAATCAAGATCGAATACCTGAATTTATTCAAATAATAGGGTATGCGATCGCCAATAATTTGAGGATTAATTTTGGAAAAATAGTGCTTGGTCAAATCATTTTAAAAATGAAACGCTTGGGAACAAGAGATGTTCGAACTCAAAATGTCAAATGTCTATATCCAAGGTTTCTACAGTTAATAGTAAATGATTTTTTGAATGATGAAGACAGGGTACGCTTGGAAAATGGTCACAAGGTGGAATGTTCTTCCATAAAGACGAATGTAATTAATTACATAAGCAAAAAGAAATATACGGATGTGCCTACAGTCCTAACTGAATATCTAAAGACTGTCCCACTTCCGTTGTTACCACGACCAGTGAGAGCAGGTATACGACAAGGTAATATTTCAATCCCTGCTATTTCAACCTCTGTATTCCCTATTGTGTCACAGGAAATACAGTTTCTACAGCCCCCAGTGGCCATCTTACCCGACCAAGAGCAGGAAATCCCACCGACTCTAACACAGGTCGAAGAGCCCATTCTACAAATGCAAACACAGACACAACAAACTCCTACACCTCAATTGTCACTTAAACGACCAGTCATCCACATTATTGAGGGAGATAGTGCCTCAACAGCACCACATAAGGAGTTAGTTACAACAGCCGCTCTACCTTATTCTAAACGAAGTAAACCCAATAAACCTGAGGTAACGGCAACTGTTAGTGAAACAATTCTTTCTTATCCAATGAGTGCAAATGTAAATGAGGTTGAATTGACGAGAGCAACTATCTTGAGTTCCATTTCACGGAACATACGAGTGGTTGATGATCTTTCTAAAGATCAAATGCCTTCACAAGCATCCGAGGTGGAATTACCTACCTCAATAACTGCTGGTGAATCTTCCATTTTACGGAATGATCCATTGGTGGGTGGTTCTTTTATGAACCAAGTGTCTTCACAGACATACGAGGGAAACTTGGGTTTTGTGCCATTTAATCGATTCAAGTTTAACCTCCCAGAGGGAAAATCTCTGGATCTCTTTCGAGATTTACCACTTTTTACCAGTGGTCGGCAACTCGCTTCATGCGAGGACGGAAACTCACGAACTTTCATTGCACCATCCGTGACCTCTGAAAAAGGGGCTAGGATGATTTCATTTGCAGGTACACATATCGGTGGAAGCTCTAGAGGAAAGTTGAGGGAAACACCAACAGAACATGTAAGTGTAACCCAAACCATTAAACCGAGTGAATATATAGTGTTGAGTGAAACACCTGTAGAACGTACGAGTGAGCAACCTACTCAACCACATGCACCTATAACCAGACAGGAATACACCAGACTCCTTACACGGGTCCAAACAATGGAGAAAGAGTTGTCAAATATCTGTAAGTCCATTGCAGAAATCAAAAATTTGCAACTTATTCAACATGATGCATTCCAGGTTCAATTAAGTTCCATGGCAGCCCAGTTTAGTCATGCAATTCATTCCTTGGGGAAGACAGCTTCGTCTAATTTACCAACTCCACATCCTACTACTCTGGAGGATAACCCAACTGAGGGGGAGAAGGTGGATGATCAAGAAAAATCTACTAGGCGTAAGGGCAAGGAAAAGGTTGTTGACACGGAATTAACTTTATTTTGGGAAAGGAAAAACTAATGGGAGTATTAGTGCAATGTGGAAAGAAAGCAAAGGCAAACTTGAAGATATGTTCAGTCTACAGGAACAATTGTCTTGCACTTGGTTAATTTTTAGAAATCTGGAAAATGTATATATATGATCCAGAATGCACTTTAATATTATTTATCTTTGTATTTTATTTGTATCAGTTGAGTTATCCTCTAGGTATTTGCCTGTCAAACCCTAACAATCAAATAGGGGGAGATTGTAAAGTATAATGAAATGTAATATGTAATGGAGGACATATATAACTCAACTAGGATAAAAGATAAATAATATTAACTCTATACAGGGATCGTGAAATTTGAAGAACAGGCACCAACAAGGATCAAGTCGCTGAAAGAAGTTCATTAACATGATCAAGCCTCAGTGACATAATAAGATGTACAGATGATTCAGTTGAAGGGCCAAAAGATTTCATGTATTTGAAGATATTGCTGCAGGCTAATAAATTGGAATGTAACAAAGGTGTGAAGATCAAGATCAGTGATAGTCACTTGTGAACCAGACCAGTGCACCAAGTGTCAACACATACGGGAAGGATCAACACATTAATTCATAGAAAGAATTGCCAAAGCCTATTGATGATCAAGGACAGACATAATATCTCAAGGTATTGACAAAAGTTAATTTACTCTGAAAATTAAATAAGTAACAGATTAATTAATTATTTATAACAAAATAATTAAATTAATCTGGTACTTGAATTATTTTCTGAGGTGAATTAAAACAGCAGAATAAACAAAAGAGAGAAAATGAATAGTATCCAAAATCACTATTCACATGAATAGTATCCGAAATCACTATTCACATGAATAGTACTATTCATATGAATAGTAACCGAAATTACTATTCATGAATAGTAACAAAAATTACTATTCATCCGGGTCCCACCTTCAAATGATTTTGTTGGTTTGAAAATCAGCAGGTTTGAAAAACAAAATTGTGAAAAGTAAACAGCTGGGTCCCACCTGAAGAATTTTGTTGTCTGAAGAAATTTTGTTCAAGAATTCAAAGTAGCAGCCGGCTCATTTCATCATCCCTTACGTAATTTAGTGGGTTACTATACAGCATAGTGATTTTCTAAAATCTATAAATAGGCTTGTTGTATTTCATTTCAAAACACACCTCAACACACAACTTTCTCTCTCTCTTAAATATCTTCTCTGTGTAAGCTGCTAGACAGTCCATCTAGTAGGAAAGCCGGCTTAGCCCGCTTTCAGGAAGTGTCGGATAGAAGGTCCTCGTGCCTAAACTATCCTTAGGAGTGTTCGAGTTTTTGAAGCTAATCCGTTGGATTAGAAGTTGTAACACCCCTTGGGTTTTTATCAGTTCAAAGATATTTTCCCGAACCAATTGTTTTATTTCGATTCAGTTGTTGACCTCATTTTTCACATCTCGAAAATCGAAATATTTTTTTAAATAACGTATTCAACCCCCCTTCTACGTTATTCCGGACCTAACAGAGGTGTTGACTCTCCACCATTGATGTTTTCTCCTTCATGTTCTTCAACATCTCCAGAATCATTCTCATTCTGATGATTAGCTGATATAGTTTGAGATTGAGCTGGAGTTTGAGTGGCATCAATGGTGTTGACAGCAGTTCTTTCAAACTCAATATCCTGAGTACCAGTAGGTTCATCAACAATTTCTTCTTCTTCCAAATACCCTTGATTTTCAAATCTAAGAGGCTCCATTTGACCATCCTCTTGCAATCCTGGGAATTTGGTTTCATCAAATGTGACATTCACACTTTCTTCAATGACTTTGTGATCAATGACATAAACTCTGTAGGCAGTCCTTTCCAAACCATATCCCATGAAAATGCCTTCATAAGCTTTAGCATCGAACTTTCCTTTCCTTTCATGGTTGTCAATCATCATGAAACACTTACTTCCAAATACGTGAAAATACTTGACAATAGGTTTCTTTCCTGCTAACAGATAGTAAGGGGTGTTCCCATGAGTCTTGTTGATCAAGGTTCTATTCTATGTGTAACAAGCCGTATTAATGGCTTCTGCCCAGAAGTATGTTGGTAATTTAGAATCATTCAACATAGTTCTCGCAGCTTCGATGAGTGTTCTGTTCTTCCTTTCTACAACTCCATTTTGTTGTGGCATCCTGGCAGTGGAGAATTGTTGGACAATGCCTTCTTCTTTGCAGAAGCTTCCTAGAGTCGCATTTCTGAACTCAGTACCATTGTCACTTCTCAGATATTGAACTTGAGCATTGGGGGTTCTTTCAAGAACTCTTATGTGATCAATGATTTCTTGAGCAGCTTCGTCCTTTGTCTCTAAAAACTTCACCCAAGTGTACCTTGAGTAGTCATCCACCATTACCAGGGCATATCTCTTTCTTGCAAGAGATTGAACATTTACTGGACCAAACAAATCCATGTGAATTAATTTGAGTGGCTCAGTGTTGGTATTCACTTGCTTTGATTTGTGCACATATCTTTTCAATTTGCCCATTTGACAATCCTCACATAGTCCTTCTTGACAGAATTCCTGTTGAGGTAGTCCTCTCACCAAATCCTTCTTCATCAGAATATTCATGTTCTTGAAATTAAGGTGTGAGAGCTTCTTGTGCCAAAGCATGCTTTCACCAACTGATGCTTTACTGTAAAAATAGTAAGCCTTGTCTTTATTGACAGAATTTAAGTCTGCAACAAACAAGCTTCCTTTCCTGACTCCTTTCAAAGAGAGGCTTCGATCTTTCTTGTGATAGATATCACAAACCATCATATCAAAATCAACCTTGAATCCCCTGTCACTGAACTGGCTGACACTGAGTAGGTTGTGCTTCAATCCATCAACAAGAGCAATATCTTCAATGACAACATTTCCAATTTCCAAACAGCCATATCCCACAGTTTAACCTTTGCTATTGTCTCCAAAAGTTATGATTGGGCCGACTTTCTCCACAAAATGTGATAGCAGGGCTATATCACCAGTCATGTGCCTGGAGCATCCACTGTCGATGATCCACATGACCTGCTTCTGTTTCTTGCCCTGCAAAATAGATGATTTTAATTTGCATCTGGTACCCAAACTCTGTTGGGTCCTGCAGTTACAACATCATTGTTCATATCATTATGTTTCACATTTAAATCAACACTAGAATCATCCTGTTTGACTTCTTTTGCTGTCCACTTGGTTCTAGAGTTAGACTTAGTCTTTCTCTTAGTGGAAGCTACCTTTTTACCAACATAGGCAGGCACAGAAGTCTCAGCAGTTTTTAAATAGGGGCATCTTTCAGTAGACAGAATAGGCAGATTAAAGCAAGTACTCATAATAACAATTTTGCATGGCATACAGTCAATGTTATTACAGACATCCATACTTCTTTGCATAATGGGGGTTCTATGTAAGTTACCACTAACATTGGACGCATTAACCTTATCCTGTTTGGGTTTCTTACAAACAAATGTTAAATGATGAGAAGATCCACAATTATTGCAAAGCTTCCTAGGGGCATCCTTAACACGACTATATCCATTCTTCTTATCAATCCCTAACTTACCATTCCTATTCTTAGGCTTGTAGGCATTTGCTTTGATAGTATATTCTGAAGTTGCTGTCGAGCCACCCTTGACAGTACCTTTCTTGGCCTCTATCGTGACAGCAGGTTTGAAAGTTGTTGTCTTGGGTTCTCTCTTGACAGTATCTTTTGAAGTTTCTGTCTCATCCTTGTTGTCAGCTACTTTAGAACATTCTGTCTGATTGCTAGGTAGAGTTTCTGTCATGGGGGACTTGACAGTATCTTTTCCTTTGCTTAGTGTCAGTCAATGCACTCATCCTCATCAAGTAGCTCTTGTTTGATGAACAAGGAGGTTTCATCAAAATCAGCTTGAAGATTTTTGAAAATCGAATTGTTAACTCTTTTGAGAATTTGAGGTTTGACAGCATCACTATCATCAAGAACAATTGCCTTTCCATGCCTTCTACCATACTCGAAACCTTTACCTACCTTTTGATTCTCAGTGTGATTATCATGATATTCCTGGACTAACTTAGAAGAGTTTCTAAAAGCTTTGAGTTTAAACTCGTTTTCTGCAATTTGACTCCTGAGAAAATCTTCTATTTCTTTAGCACAGATAATATCATTCTTCAATCTAGCATTCTCTTGAGCTAAAGAATCTAGGGGACTGGTTCTTAGCAACAACATTTCATTTTCAGATTTGAGAGTTTCATTCTGTTTAGTTAACTTAGAAATTTCTTCATGAGCAGCAGATAAACTAACATGAATGTTAAACATCTCAGCACTTAAATCCTTAATGGTATGCTTGTACTCAGTTTTAGACATATCAAGTAAGACTAGAGATGGTACCTGATTTGATGAACTTGAAGCTTCTTCATCAGATTTAGCCATGAGGGCTAGGTTCACAAACTCCTCTTCTTCTTCATCTTCAGATTCATCCCAGCATTTTCCTTCAGCCACATAGGCTTTCCCTTGATTTCTCTTAAACTGATTTCCAGATCCCATTCCTTGATTCTGTCTTGGTCTTCTGCACTCAGTAGCAAAATGACCTAGCTCATTGTAGTTGTAACATCTGAACTTCGACCTATCCACCAACCCTGTCTTGTATCCTCCTCTTGTGGCTCCACCAGTGGGCTTTGAATCTCTTAGCCATATAAGCCATGGTTGGATTATCCATGCTTTCAATCTCTTCTACTGTGTAAAAGTCTTCATCTTCAACATCTTTCAGCTGCAGAACCACTTTTTCCTCATCATCCAACACCTCCTCAATCTTCAATGATGGCATCTGTGTTGGTTGTGAACTTTATGATGGTTCACTTGGACAAGATACATGTGGCTCATGAGCTATGAGGGCTCCTGACATGTTTGCTATCTTGCCTTTGGTTCCAGTTTGAATAGCTCTCTTTTGAAAAAACTCGAGTTCGTATGATTTGAGCACACCATAGAGAGTTTCAAGAGAGACATCACTCAAGTTTCTTCCCTCTCTTATGGCTGTAACTTTTTGCTCAAGATGCTCAGGGAGAGTGAGTAGAAATTTGATATTAATCTCCTTTCTATCATAGAACTTCCCATGGATTTGTAACTCAGCTATCAACTTATTGAACCTCTCAAACATGTGTGTGAGTTCTTCGCCTGGTTTCACCATAAAGGCTTCATATTGTGATACAAGCATTTGTCTTTGGTTCTCGCGAACTTCTTCACTTCCTTCACATAGCAACTCTATCTTGCTCCACATTTCTTTTGCAGATCTACATCTCATGACATTACCACACATGGCTTTGTCTAATGTAAGCGAGTCGAGCAAAATGAGTTGTAAATAGTCATCCAAGACTATTTTTTCCTTTTCGGACTCTGTGTACTCTGAAGGCTTCTTTGCAACCCAATGGGCTGGAATGAGTTCATCATTCTCAGTAGCAGCAGCAACTTCCTTCTGAGGTATGAAGGGGCCATTCTCAAGAATTCCCAAATACAGTGGATGGGCAGCTTTGATAAATAACAAGATCTTTCTTTTCCAGAAATTGTAGTGAAAGGCATATGACACAGCCTATTTGTAGTACGAGGAATCAACTCAACTTAAATTAGATTGTAATGAGTAAATAAATTAATCTGTCACAGGAATCTCAGAAGATGCTATCTGTCAGAAGAAAAACTACAAGTCAATCTATAGTTTTGATATTTTACACTGGAAGAAGTTCAGTCTCCTGATCAAGCCTCAGTATGAAATCAAACAAGTGGATTTATTTCTAAGAGACAAAGATTTTTACAAGTGACAGGTTCAGACAGAGTACAGAGGATAAAGAGAAAGAGATGAGAAGAGAAAAGGAATCACACTTTAATGTGAAAAGATAAAAGACAGTCATTGAAGTTAGTCGTTCATGAACCAGACCGTGCATGGAGCGTCAACAGAATATTCAGTGGTATTCTTTTGTTAATTTTAGTGATTCAGAAAAGGATTAAGTCAATCTTAGGTTGAATAATTGTTCTCCTTTAATTAATTAAATCAAGTAGTTAATTTAATTAATAAATGAATTCTTTAAGAATTAATTTATTTATTAAATTAATTATTAAGTTAATTAAATCAGAATAATTATTTAAGCAAGCTTAAATTAAAATGATTATGCATTTTAATCAAATTAATTTAAAGCTGAAAAAATGAACTAGCAAGACAATCAGAGATTGTCTTGCCGATTGTCTTGGCAGTTCAAACAGAGATTGTCTTGGCAGTTCAAACAGAGATTGTCTTGGCAGTTCAAACAAAGATTGTCTTGGCAGTTCAAACAAAGATTGTCTTGGCAGTTCAAACAGCGATTGTCTTGGAGATCAACGATTGTCTTGGCGATTGTCTTGGCAGTACAAAGCTGATTGTCTTGGAAGAAGAGATTGTCTTGGAGATTGTCTTTGATGTACAATTCAATCTCAAATTTAACAGGAATGTTAATCATTTGTTCAACAAAGAAGGAAATCGACCAAGGCAAATTGACAGAGGCTATAAATACAAGATAATATCAGTTCAACAGACATACACACACAGCAACTCTCTCTCATCTTTAAGATATCATTCAAGAGCAATAAATTCCCAGAAAATCAAAAGCTTTGTAGTTGTAATATTTAATCCGTTCAAGCTTGATTACTTGTGACTCTTGTACTATTAGCGAGTTTTTACTCCTAATCTATATCTCGATTTTTATTAACAAATTAAGAAAAGTTCATGTCGAATTTTCTAATTTGTTTTTATTAACTTGATATTACTCTGTACTGATTTTGTAACAACCATCAAGTTTAATATATCGTTATATTTAACTTGAATTTTGTTTCAATTAATTCCGCACAAATTTGTCTAAACTAAATTTTATTTAACGGACAAATTTTGATAAAAAGATAAGGATTGTATTCAACCCCCCCTTCTACAATCTTAACGGACCTAACATGTAGTTCTCTTTATCAAAGACTGGAATCTTGATTCCACTTGACTTCTGAATACTCGTCATGATCTTCAGATTTGTGTATCAATCTGTACGCTCTGATACTAGTTGTTGGTCCCGGAGTATTGCAGAAGGGGGGGTTGAATGCAATACTGATAAAATCGAATCTTTAAATCAACAACGAATATAAAGATTATAGATTATCAGCAGATGTATGCATGCAATAAGTGAAACAAGATTTCTCACAAAATAAATGTTTTATTTATTTTGTGTGAAGTGTTGCTACAACCTGGAGAGAGCTTCTCCAGCTTCGATATCTCAAGAGATACAGATTGCTTCGTGTGCGTACATGAATAGAAAAGAATCTAAGATGTATGTAAGTAGACTAAGATACTCTGTTGTCCCTATCGCATGGGGTGTTGAGCTGCTGTCGTTTTCAAGTGGCAGCTCATTACAATTTGCATACCCATGTGACTTTCCCTAATTGCTATACAAACATGTTAAACCTTATAAGTAAAGCAACCTAGATTCTTTCTATTTTTAGCTAATACAATTCTAGTAGATGTGGATATCACATGCTCCTCGAATTGACCAGCCTTGTCTTGTGAATCTCTTAAGCTTCTGTCGTAGTCTTGCAGGTCTGCTACAAACGATGGTGTGTTGCAGCAAATATATTTCTTGAACATGTAACCTGTCACGGGCTTTGACTGAGAAAATACCCAATTCAAATAATTCAAGGAGACAGTAACCTTAACTACAGAGTCTGTTGTCAAAGGAATATTCATTGGTTGACAGTACGAGCTCCCGCCAATGTTGCTGTCGGAACTCCAGACTTGCTATCAAGTGTGAGAATGTCACTGTCTCTTACTTCGGCCAATGTTGCTATCAAATACAGCTTTGTCGTGACTTTGCAACATTTGTCTTCTTGTACCATTACTGTCAGGGACATGACAGTAACTTTTATTCTTGCTCTCTTCTGGATGTATTCCTTGAGGCTTGAAAAAATGCATGAACTTCTCCCAAATCATACATTTATTATATGACATCAATTATTCGAATATGAAGACATACTCTGGCTGTGACAGTATGTTCAACTTAGTAAAAACTAAGTACAGGGAAATATAGTTAAGTTTTCTCTATGCCATCACCCAAAAATCCCAACAATACCGACTCTATCAATTGTTCGATCCGTCGATCTAGATCTCCGTGCGCTGCCATCTCTCCCCCCTCTTTCTCAATTTCTCTCTCTGCCTCTCTCAATCTCTCTCGTCATAAAATTGTTAGCTTCTTCCCCAATCTCGAAACTACTCTGGTCACCGATTTTGACCCGACTTTGACCCGATTTGGAAAAAACATTTTTCTGGCCGATTTTGGTAAATCTGATCAGTGACCTCCCGTATTTCGATTTATCGGTTAAATCGCCTATTTCTAGAACCATGCTTATACATGAAAAAAGATCGTATACACACGAATATATATCTATACAAATGTTTGTTATTCTAATAGATATAATGAAAGAAAATGTTTTCCAAGTCTAGAAATGTTTCCTCTCTCTCTCTCTAATAAATACACTAATGTTCTTGTTTCATTTCATCACTCTCTAATTCTAAAATCACAATACTAATATGAATAATTTTTTATAGATAAATTAATGTGTTATACTAGATTTAATTCTTCAAAAAGTAAAATGTCCTAAAGTTAATCATAAAAATTTTCCTAAATTCATCATTTTACTGTTCAATGTAAATTTGATTAAATTCAAGAGGTTTTCACACTTTGCACCCCTTATGTTAGCCTAGACATGATAAAGTGTTGGCCTAGACACTTTACAACATCGAGTCCTTGTGTTAGCCTAGACATGATAAAGTGTTGGCCTGGATGTTGTATATGGATAATTAAAAAATCAATTAAATAATCAATTTACATAAAAGTGATAAAAATTCTTAACAAATAATTTATTTATTTTATTGGAATTTAAACTGGAGTGAATAGTATTTTTTTTTGTAATGTAACGTATTTTTCAATAATTTTAAATTAACAAATTTAACAATTTAAAAATTTTATGTTTTTTAATTAAGAAATAATATTATGTATTAAAAATAATTTGCAATAAATAACACTTTACATAAAAAGTAAAAAAAATTATAAAATGAATTTATTTATTATATTGAAAATATTAAATTAAATAGGAGTGAATGATGATTTTTTTGAATAATTTTAAAATTAAACAAATTTTGTAAAAAAAATGTTTTTAAAAATAAAATAATTAGGTTCGAGCGGCAAATTCTACCCCCTCCCCCCTTGGCCCAAATTTTAGCAAATTAGAAATTATTTGTCTAGGTTTCATTCTATCTCTCTCTCCCTCTCTGCATCTCTCTCTCTCCCTCCATCTCTGTCTTTATCTCCCTCTTTTTGTCACTCTCCATCCCCCCACTCTCTCCTTCTTTCTGTCTCTCTCCATCTCATACTATATCTCTCACTATAACTCTTTTTCTCTCTCTCTCTCTCTCTCTCTCTCTCTCTCTCTCTCTCTCTCTCATGTTAGCTCACCCCCTCTCAATCTTGTTCTGAACAAACTACATGAATTAGGCGTTCTTCGAATGAGGTTTTCTTCAATTACCATCTTTTCTCTTTAGGTTTTGGTATTTGTCATTATTATTGTGATAATTAATAATTAATTTAGAAGGATGGTAATTCACAACATCTAGGTCAAAACTAAGAAAAACAAAGTTTGGTTACAATACTTCTTCTTAATTACACTTCCAGTAATAAAATGCACATCTGTTGCTGCTGTTGTGACACTTCCATCACGTTCAATACCTTGTTGAGTTTCAAGTATATTTATCCTCCTTATCCAACATGGTATTATTACTCGAGCCCTATCACAAAGTGGTGGTTCCACTCACACAAAAAAGTTCAGACTCGATTAGGGCATTCCTCAAATCGCCTACCTACATTTGTAGAGGTCCACGAAGTCTGGACTACACGATACTTCTTGCATCTACAAAGATAAGCCATGAATATACAAGATTTAGATGTATTAAATGAAGATACAAATTAGTATGTATAGGTGGGGGTATATATACGGGTAGGATTCAATTTTTAACCATTGCAGAATTCCTCCTACCCCTGCCATTAACGTTCACTACTTGATTTAACAGAAGTCTTTCAAAAGGGTGCAAAGTGTAAGGATAATTAAAGTTTTAAGTGTAAAGTGTAATGAATTAAAGTATGAGACCAAAATGAAAAAACACCCAAAGATGAGGGGTGCAAAGTGCTATGTAATTGTACATAAAAAGACTAATTTACCCTCGTTATTTAACGTTAACGGATTGATTTGACGGAAAGGGTGCAAAATGTGAGGATAATTAAAGTTTTAAGTGTAAAATGTAACGAATTAAAGTATGAGACCAAAATGAAAAAACACCCAAAAATAAGGGGTGCAAAGTGCGAAAACCTCTAAATTCAATAACTAGGTATTAAAAAGTCAAATACACATAAAAACAAGTTTATCATATCAAATGTTATACTCCCTCTGTCCCATCCATTTCTTTACAATTTCCTTTTTGGGACGTCCCACCAATTCTTTACATTACTAAAAATAGTAACTTTTAACAATAAAATACATTATTACATTCACTACTTTACTCCACTTTTTCAACACTTTACACTATTACACCCACTACTTCACTTATTTTAACAATAAAATCACTATTACATTCACTACTTCATTTATTTTAACAATATTATACCCACTATCCTTGGTCTCCGTACCCAGCCCCCATGTTAAGAACCTGACGGGACGGAGGGAGTATATGTTTAAATTCATCAAGTAAAGTAAGAAAATGATATTTATAATATTAAAATAACAAGTTGATTTAAATTTATATTGAAATTATGCACTTAATAGGATACTAAAAATATAATAAAAATATATTATGCCATCATTAATAAAATATATTAAAAACTCGTACATTTATAGTAAACCAACATGAGGATAATCGATTTTTTTGGTTTAGCGGTTCAACAATACAACGAATAATGATTGCTAGATTTTTAGTAAGTAATTAAGAATTGTTGAATCTAATAATAAAAAAATTTATATATTTGAATTACTCTACTAAAACCTAATGTTCGAATCCCATCAACAACATATTTGAATTAAAAATTTATAATATAAGTTTTTTAATATATTAAATTGTATTAAAAAAAATAGCCATTGAAAATAGTGATTATATTAAAACATAATTATAACATAAAATAAAATGTATAACATATCAAAAAACACGTACATAATAGATGAGGTGTATCAGTGTATGTAAAAAGACTTATAGTAGAAGTAGGTAGAGGTGGCCAGCCGTTCGTGTCGTGCCGGGCTTGCCGGGCTGGCCACATGTCGTGCTGAGTAATGTCGGGCACGGGCACGCACACATGGTTGGGACGTGCCGTGCCGGTTCTTTCAACCTTTCAGCCCGTGAACGGCACGCGGGCTTGTGCGAGTTGGCGGGCGTTTTTTTTTTAAGGAAAATTCGAAGGTTACTCAAAAATTGTACAAAAAATTTGAAATTTTTTTTTGTTAATTTAATATTTACTTTTAATATTCTCAAAATATGAAACGTTTCGAATTAAAATGTTTCGAATTTGTAACTTTTTTCATCTAATTTTATTTCATATTAAAATCTTTCGAATTTTTAAGAAAATACGAATCATACGATTATATTGAAATAAAAAGAGGGAAAGAGGACGGTACCTCTATTAAATTTTATTAATTAAAAAATATTTTATAAATGGTGTGAGAGGACTCCTCTCTAAAAAAACGGAACAAACCGCATTTAACATGTTTACAAAATTACAAACAAATAAATTCTAAATTCTAAAATAAATCTAAAAATACAAGATAATACAAATTCTACACACTAATTTTGTTACAATTAAAATGTAATTGTTTTTAATTTTTATCATATTTTTAAATTTTTTATCGAAAACATGAATGGTTTTTTATAATTTTACTAAATAAAGTTATATCCTACAAGATTATATGTAATTTTAATATTATTAGTTTTGTAATTCCAATCAAATTACATTTTACATTTTACATCATGTCTCTGTATATCTGAATTAAGTGTTGTGCAAATGCTAAGTTTGACTTGTCGAACGAACGGGTTGTGCCGTGCTTTGCTTTTTTATTTAAAAACGGTTCCCCACGTGCCGTGTCATGCCGATTACGATTCACAGATCTTGGGCTCGCACACGGCACGTCAATTAGAGCGGGCGAAGGGGCTGCGTGCTTTTTATTCGCGTGTCGTGCTGAACGTGCTTTTTGACGAATAATCCACGAGCGTGCCGGGCTGAACCGCCCGTTTGACCGGCTCTAAAAGTAGGTGTTCCATCGTGTATAATTATATTACATAAATGAAATAAACAAATATATTATATAGTAATATCCAAATTAACGCACTCCACAAAAAGGGATTTCACTTATTACTGTAATAAATAGCATTGATTGATTGATTGATCGATGATTATTGATTATGTTTTTAATTTCAGTAAAATTTAAGTTTACAACTTATTTAATTTATTTACGTGTCACAAGACTCACAACTCACAATTACGTAAAGGAAAATGCTAAAGACCCCAAATTAGATTCCAAAAAAATCCCCAAATTCCATGTGTCATCATTTAATTGGTCATATCATAATGTCCCCTGGATTCACATTAATCTCCCTTAAAATTGCCCAATTTGCCAAGTCACTCATGCCATGTCATTTGAGAATTTTTTTGGGACTCAATTTGGGATCCCAATCTCCGGTCTCCACCATCACTCTCCTTCTCCACAAAGTAAAAAACACAAACCTATACACACACCTATACATACAACCTCAAAACCAGATCTAGAACCTTCCAATGGCCTTAGAATGGGTAGTTCTCGGCTACGCCGCCGGCGCCGAAGCCGTAATGGTGCTTCTCTTAACGATACCGGGTCTTCACGGTCTCCGAAAAGGCCTCGTCGCCGTCACGAAGAATCTTCTCAAGCCTTTTCTCTCTGTTGTGCCGTTTTGTTTGTTTTTATTGATGGATATTTACTGGAAATACGAGACTCGGCCGAGTTGTGAATCGTCCGAGTCGTGCTCGCCGACTGAGTACTTGAGGCATCAGAAATCGATTATGAAGAGTCAGCGTAATGCGTTGTTGATCGCGTCGGCGTTGTTGTTTTACTGGCTGTTGTTTTCGGTTACGAGGCTGGTTGTGAAGATTGAGGAGTTGAATCAGCGTGTTGAGAAGTTGAAGAATCAGGAGTGATTTTTGCGCAGTATGAATGATCTAATTGGCATTTTGTTTGATTAATTGATGATGTTTTAGTCTCGGTTTGTGAACATTTTGCTCGTTATATATGATCTGGTTGTATTTTTGTTTGATTAAATGTTGTGTTATGGATGATTAGTTTAATGTTGATTGAAGAATGAGGATTAATGTTATTGTTTGAATTATCGATCGGTATTTAAGATAAGTGCATTTTTGATAGATAATGATTGTTTGTTTAGGACTTTGTTGCTCAAGCATTTTGGTTATTGTGAGTTGTGACTGATCTGAGTTGTACATCTCTTTGATTATCGTGAAATGTTGTGTTATATTATGTTTTAGCACTGGTGGTTGTTTGATTTGTGGATGTATGACGGTGTAATGATGTCGTTTTAATCATGATTTATTGATTTTGTAGACATCGAAATAGGAAGTTAGAGGTTAATATGGTGATGTGTGTGAAAGTCTCGGGAGGGAAAGTCTGAATTGGATGTTTGGATGTGATATCTTTGTGTAAATAGCTAAGCAGTTGTAGGAAGCCGTAATGTTGTGGCGATGCATGAAGGAGGGAGTCCAGAGGGTGCTTAATTGCCTGTAGGGAATGGACATTGGATGGATTCCTTTTTTGTCATTACTTTTACGGTTTGGAAGAATTGGTAGATAAAAACGACCAGTGCATTCATAGTAGATGCCTAGCTTTTGCTTTGGACCTGAATTAGAATTCACGAGGTACCCTTAAAACAGAAACAATCAGAGAGAAGGCAAGATATGTTCATCTAAAAGAACTACATATTTTTGAATTGATTGTGTTTGGCAATTAATTAGATAAAAGGGTACAATGTATCCCACTAATATTGTCATCTTGTCACCTTGTACATATTGATTAGAGGCCTCTTTGGGTTCTCCACTCTTGAGTGAGTTTAGCTTATACATAAGTTTAGTTGTTGCAAGTATAGGTATTGTGTTTTCTAAAAAGGATATGCATTGTATGCATTGTATTTTCTTGGCGTGATTGTCAAGTGTGTAATTGCTATTTCTTATATCTGCTATTGAACCCTGGAAACACCTTATTTTGATAAGAGATTAAAATTTGTAGGTTGCGTCATGCGTGTATCAAGACCTACCTTCCCTGCTGTTGCTTTTTAGGGGATTTTTGTCCTTTTTTAATTATCATCATATATAACTAATTTGAAGCGAGCCTCATCTTTGTAGTAGTGACTTGGAGACCAAATGTTGGTTTGCGTTTTTCTGCAGCCTCAAGAATGGCAGACTCATCAGTATGCTATGATGAATACTGAGGTTGCTCGGGCCTTGGTGTAAGCTCTCACTATTCTAGGAATTCTCCCAGTTGATTAAGAGAGATAGGAGCTGATCTATCAAATTATTGGGAACAAATTTATATTGAGCTTTTATTTTTGGAGTATCTGCTTAATACAATTTTGATGTTTATTTTCAGGAAAACCTATGTAGTAAAACTGTTACATCTGCCTTTCTAATTGATACAGTATTCATTATGTTAACTGAGCTTCTAGCTGTTTTGACACCAAATTTTTAGAGTCAGGAACTTTAGTTATGAACAGAAGCATTTTACCCAGAAGTACCCAGTGTAACCTTAGCTTATGTGTGTTCTCAGGATTCAAATATGCAACTAAAGGCAACATGTGCGCTCCTGAATCCCGATAGATAGGATTCCATTATACTGGGTTATGGATTTAGATTTATTAACTAGTAGGAAGCTAGTGAGATAATTTGTGATCACGTTTTTGTATTTGTCAAGTACGAGTACATAATTATTACTCGTATAGGAGTACAATATTAGTGATTTCATATGTTTATATGTATTTTGCGGAGGCCCTCTAATTGAGAAAAGCCAGAGTGTTTATATCTAAAATAAGATTTTATTCGCAGAGGTTGGAAGTATCTGAATTTTAGGGCATGTTCTGTAGTCCTTATCAGGATGATCATCCTAAGCTTCTCTCATTTCTGTACTTGGTGCATATGATGCAGATATGAGTTTTTTCTGGCAAATTTCGTAGAAAATGCTTTGCAAGGGACAGGATTCTTTGCTTGTGCATTGGGAATTGAATGTATCCTATGGTATCAAACTTTCTTTCTATTACAAGTTTGGTATCTTATACTGCTATGCTCCTACTATTACTTGTTCAAACTCGGTTTCGAATTTGCACTGTTGCTAAGTTAGTAACTCTTTCTTCTGCCACAGTTTGAACATTGAGCAAAAATTTACTACAGTCAGTGATAAGTTGAGCTTCTGTACGATCAAAATATATAAATTTATTCTTCAGTGGAGAAAAAGCTCCAGCTTCAAGACCATGATAGATTATCAACATGCACAGTGAATTTTGTGCAGCTTATCTACCTACCTAGAGGCTTTGATCTCAAGCAACATTTGTGAAGACAGAATTAAAATTGATAGTAGTGTTTTAGGCATCCACCATTGGAACTTGGTTTCCTGAGTTGTGCTATGCTCTTGTTGTATATATAACTTGACAGTACTCCTACTTCTAGCTTAAACTAAAATATAACACTTTGATTCAAGAGCTGGATGTTTCTGCACCGTCGTCTCGGTATACAAACATGAGAATTTCGTTTACCATCTGCTATAATTTTTTACTGTATATTTACCATCTGCAATTATAACAAACAAAGCTTAAAGATTATTTTATAGCAAACAAAACTTAAAGATTAAAGCTCTGTCCCTCCCAATTCTTTACATTTTCCATTTTGGGATGTCCCTTTCAATTCTTTACATTTCCAAACTTTTCAAAAATAGTAAAATTTTAAACTTTAAACAAATAAAAAGGACCCACCATTTTCCACTACTTTCCTCCATCTTTCTAATCTATTACTTAAATATTGATAGGTCCCACAATTTTACCCACTTTCCACTCACTTTCTTTCTCTTCCCACTTACTTTTTTTTCTTTTCTTAATCTCCGTGCCCAACCCAATTGTAAAGAATTGGGAGGGACGGAGGGAGTATCAAATAGCAAAGGCTCGGTGTCATATTTTGATTTATTCTAAAAAGTAAACTTTTAAATAATTCTACATAATATGTACTCCCTCTGTTTATTTGAATTCTTTACGTTTGCTTTTTGCACGGAAATCAAGATAGTGGATGTAATATTGTTAAAATAAATGAAGTAGTGGGTGTAATAGTAATTTTATTATTAAAATAAGTGAAGTAGTGGGTGTAATAGTGGAAATGGTTGAAAAGGTGGAGTGAAGTAGTGGATGTAATAATGTATTTTATTGTTAAAAGTTACTATTTTTAGTAATGTAAAGAAATGGAATGAACGGCCCAAAATAGAAAGTGTAAAGAAATGAAATGGAGGAAGGGAGTATCTCAATACTAACCCTGCGGATGATCTCTCTCAAAAAAAAATGGAGGAATAAAGGGTAAATTTGAGGAAGAATCAGAAGCATCAACGAAAGATTGGTTTCGTTACCTTGACGACGTTGAGAAAAGTGAAGTATGTCAAATACTCCTTAATTGTTTGTGTTACGCGTGTGTTGTTCAATATTTATGTATTGATTAATTTTTCTATTACTTTGTAGAATTTTGAGGTTGGGGACTATCCACAGTTCGATCTTCGTAGAGTCACTGGTTTTCCGAATTTACGATTCATCACACATACGTAGACAAAAACCTCGAAGATGACATGCTACTCTCAGCCTGTTTGGCAACCACTTTTTAGAAGTCTTTAAGGCAGGCTTTAAGTTGTTTTTAGAGTTTTTGGCTATCACGGCTTTAAGCCCGCTTTAAGTTAAAAAATTGCTTTAAGTCAAAAGTTCCATTTAGGTACTTTTAACTTATGACTTATGACTTATGGTGGTTTTTTTTTTTTTTTTTTTACAATTCTTGTAAAGTTCAAATATTATGAATTTAATTTTTTTTTAAGTCAAATATCACTTTAAGTCAAAATTATTAAACCTCCATTTAACTTTAAGCAAAATTACCCAAACACTTTCATTCAACTTAAAGCAAACAACTTTACTTTCTCCTTTAAGTTAAAAACACCTCCATTAAGTCAAAAGTAACTTATTTTAAGCAATCCCAAACACCCTCTCTATCTCGCTACGTTGGCTGTTTGCTTTTATAACATTAAGGAGGTTTGTCCTAAAAATCATACTAGCTTCGATTCCCGTGCAAGGCACGGGATTGTTCTATTTTATAATTGATATTGCAGTTTTTCTCGTTACGTTTTGATATTAATATTAGTAATTGATATTGTGATGATTAATTTTTTTTTTTAATTTAGTACGTTCTTTTTTAATCAATATTTATTTTATTCTCATTTCAAGATCTCCCATTTTGATTAAAACATTCAAATGTACTCTTTATTTTTCAAAAGTGCTCATAGTCATATATTTCTTGTATTTGATATGACAAAATGTCAAGTAATGCGCCAAAACCAAGAAAGTATAAAGAAATATTGTAGTAGACACATTTTTATAAAGTAAAAATACTAAATTACAGTACACAAAATCTGTAGATTGCATAGAAAAAATATGTAGTTAGCAATCTGAAGTTAATTTTCCAATATTATTTCTTCAATTATAATGAGTTTCAAGGCTTCTATACTCGTGCGAGACACAAACTTGTTCGAATGCTTAGTTAATTGCAATGTAACAAAAGTGTTATAATTAAGTAGATAGCATTAAATAAATATATTAAATACGAATTAATTAATGTATATCAATGAATGCACATATTAAATATGAATTTTAATTGATGTGTATTAATGAATGTAGAGGGTTAAAATGGTAATTTAGGATGGATTAAAATAGTACATGTTGTGATATTATATATACTAGCTTAAAACCCGTGCGATGCACGGATGTTCTTTAATATAACGGATTTTTTTTATTTGAATTAAAAATTTTAAAACATAAACTTTCTTGGCTTAAAATTTTAGCAAAATATGTTCTGATATAATTATATATATGTTGTCCGTGATATTTTTAGAAAATGATGGATTTTAGTTTGAAAATATTGAAAAAATGAAAATATTTTAGCTGAAAAACGTAATCGGTTAGTTATTAGTTATTATATTGTTATTATTTTATTATACTTAAATAAAGCAAACCAAATAGGTTTTTCTGAAAAAAATAAAAAAATAGAAAAGATAATGTATTTTAGCTGAAAATGGTAATTGGTTAATTATTAGTAATTATAATATTTTATTTTATTAAACGTAATTGCTCATAGTTTTTTTAGAAAAAGAAAAATTTTAGTTAGATAAACTGGATTTTACGTAAAAAGAAAAACTGGGTATTGAAAAATAGAAAAGGTAGCATATTTTACTTGAAAAAGGAAAGAATTTCTCATATTTTATGTGATAAAAGATTAGTTATTGAAAAGTAGAAAAGGTAACATGTTTTACCTGAAGAAGGAAATTTATTAATTATTAATAATTATAAATAATTAAGTAAGGATAACATGAAGATGACATGATTTATGTGAAAATGGCAATTGATTAGTTTATAGTAATTATAATTTAATTATGTTATTTTACTAAATAAAATTGCTCATAGTTTTTAGAAAATGAGAAATTAATGTTGCCCGTTATATTTCTAAGAAAAAGGAATTTTATTAGAAAAAATTGATTAGTTTATAGTAATTATAATTTAATTATGTTATTTTACTAAATAAAATTGCTCATAGTTTTTAGAAATTGAGAAATTTAATGTTGCCCGTTATATTTCTAGAAAAAAAGGGAATTTAATTAGAAAAAATAGAAAAGGTTATATATTTTAGTTGAATTGGTTAATTATTAATATTATAATATTATTTTGGATATTTACCAAAAATACTATGTTTAAAGTTTCTATTTGCAAATATACTATCTCTTTGAATTAATTGCAATTTTACTATACTAAGTTTCAAAATTGCAAAATACTACACCCCTCCCCCCATGTGCCCTCCATGTGCCAACCCTCCATGTGCCAACTAATTCACACGCCTGTGTACTTTTTTTTTTTTTTTTTTTTTAAGGTGGGATGCTATTTTGGTGGATTTGGATTGCATGGCCCCGCAGGGGCAACCACTTTCAACTGAACATGCAACTAAATTTCTGATTTCATGTTCCATTTTTCAATTTCCATTTTCGACCTCATTTTTGGACTCTAATATATATATAAATATATATATATTAGAGTCCAAAAATGAGGTCGAAAATCACTTTTGAAAAATGGAACATGAAATCAGAAATTTAGTTGCATGTTCAGTTGAAAGTGGTTGCCCCTGCGGGGCCGTGCAACCCAAATCAGCAACTGAATGCAACCACATTCAATCGAATGCAACCACATACAACTTTTTTTTAAGGTGGGATGATTTTGGTGGATTTGGGTTGCAAGGCCCCGCCAGGGGCCATATTCAAATGAATGCAACCACATTCAACCAAATGCAACCCCACAAGCAACTTTTTTTAAAGGTGGAATGATTTTGGTGGATTTGGGTTGCAAGGCCCCGCCAGGGGCAATATTCAACCAAATGAAACCACAATCAACTTGTTGAAAGTGGTTGCCCCTGCGGGGCCATGCAACCCAAATAGAATCCCACCTTAAAAAAAAGTTGCATTCAGTTGCTGATTTGGGTTGCAAGGCCCCGCCAGGGGCAATATTCAACCAAATGCAACCACATTCAACTTTTTTTAAGGTGGGTGATTTTGGTGGATTTGGGTTGCAAGGCCCCGCCAGGGGCAATATTCAACCAAATGCCACATTCAACTTGTTGAAAGTGGTTGCATTCAGTTGAAAGCGGTTGCCCCTGCGGGGCCATGCAACCCAAATCCACCAAAATAGAATCCCACCTTAAAAAAAAAAAGTTGCATTCAGTTGCTGATTTGGGTTGCAAGGCCCCGCCAGGGGCAATATTCAACCAAATGCAACCTTATTCAACTTGTTGAAAGTGGTTGCCCCTGCGGGGCCATGCAACCCAAATCCACCAAAATAGAATCCCACCTTAAAAAAAAAAAGTTGCATTCAGTTGCTGATTTGGGTTGCAAGGCCCCGCCAGGGGCAATATTCAACCAAATGCAAGCATATTCAACTTGTTGAAAGTGGTTGCCCTTGCGGGGCCATGCAACCCAAATCCACCAAAATAGAATCCCACCTTAAAAAAAAAAAGTTGCATTCAGTTGCTGATTTGGGTTGCATTCAGTTGCTGATTTGGGTTGCATGGCCCCGCAGGGGCAACCACTTTCAACTGAACATGCAACTAAATTTCTGATTTAGTTGAAAGTGGTTGCCCCTGCGGGGCCATGCAACCCAAATCCAAATCCACCAAAATAGCATCCCATTTAAAAAAAAGAAAAAAAAAGAAAAAAAAAGTACACAACTGGTGAAACAGGCGGCTGTGAAAGAGGAGGGAAGGAGGGGGTAGGGCTAGGGTTAGTATTTTTGCAATTTTGAAACTTAGTATAGTAAAATTGCAAATAGTTTAGTAAAATTGCAAATAGCTATTCTTAACAAAAGTAAATGTGCAAAAATTTATTTTTTTTATTTATTTATGAAAAAAGCTCTATTATTTTTGTTTATTTTTTATTAAATAGAAAGATCCGTGATATTATTGGAAAAAAAGGAGGTTTTAGTAAGAGAAAAGGAAAAAGGTAACATGTTTTGGCTGAAAAAGGTAACCGTCCATGATATAATTGGAAAAAGAAAGATTTTAGTTAGAGAAAAGAGAAAAGGTAACGTGTTTTGAATGAAAAAAGGTAATTGTTTAGTTAATAGTAATTATAATATAATTATGTTATTTTATTAAACAAAATTGCTCGTAGTGTTTTTAAAAAAGAGAAATTTTATTTAGATAAAATGTAAAAGATATTCTAATTTACCTGAAAAAAGAAATTATTTAATTATTGAAAAATAGAAAAGGTAATATGACCTGAAAAAGAAAATTGATTCATAAAGGAGAAATTTTAGTTAGATAAAATATAAAAGATATTGTATTTTACTTGAAAAAGGAAATTATTTAATTCTTGAAAAGTAGAAAAGATAATATGTTTAATTTGGAAAAGGAAATTGATTAGTTAGTAGTAATTGAGTAAGGGTAAATACGTAAAATCAACAGGTACCGTACCGATCGACCAACCGACTAACCAAACTTTTAATGTTTCGGCTTTTATATAATAGTATAGATATATAATAGATAGATTATCATTAATGTTATAGCATAAGCGATTGATGCAACCAGCAGAGGTTTTTTATTGCTGAAAGCGTTAATATTGGATTTTTCATGTGAATACATGATAACATTTTAGTGTTTTCAACTTTCAGCGTTAATATTGGATTTTTCATGTGAAGACATAAAAAAACACAACATACTCGGTATATCCCGCATGAGCAGGGTCTGAGGAGGGTAGGATATACACAATCATATTGTCCCTACACAAAGGTAGGGAGATTGTTTCCGGTTTTTGACCCCGACTTTTCATGTGAATACATGATAACATTTAAATGTCTTCAACTATCCTCGAAAATAATCGTTGATAGTTGGTTGATAACAAACACTTATCATGGACCAACAGCCATATATGTATGTATATATCATGCTACTCTTCTTTTACTATTTTTATTATCTAATCATCTTACACTATGCATGCGCATGCAGGGTACAAACTTGGCGATGTCAAAGTCGTCTTGGCAACGAGATGTGGTATTAAGAATGAGAATCACTATATCACTTTTGAAACCTTCCTTTCTAAAAGTAAAAGGAAAAGGGTTGCTGTTGCCTTTCAAACACATATAGTTGTATATTTCATTAGCCCATATCCGAAGTTTGAGATAATGTTTGTGAGGATCAAACCCTCTGAATCTGATCGCAACAAGTCTAAGAGCTCTGAACATGGTCAGCTCTCTGAATTTGATCAAGAGGGTCAAATCTATCAACAGCGCCTCTCTCAAGTCATCGAAACATGCACCATCGTATGTTTACTCATTCCTTTTAGCTATGGCTTCACAATTTTTGTGTACGTGTGTGTGTATCTGGTTCATACATATAATGAATGTCTGATCACTGTAGGATTCTCGAGACAGTTTAGCCCTTTAATTATCTCTCCCAGTATGCTCTTTTCAGCTATAACTTATTTACGGCCCGTTTCTAACCTCAGCTTATTCACCTGCTTGTGATCTAAAGATGGAATCGAAGGCAAAATGTGCGCTCCTGAATCCTGAAGGATAAGATTGCAATATATTGGCTTTAGATTGGGATTTAACTACTAGGAAGCTGGTGAGATAATTAGTGATTACTGTCCTTTGGGTATGTGTATACTACATAGAAATGCTAGAACCCCCAAAATTGTTACCAAATCCTTGCATAATTGGTAACTTTCTTAAAATAATATGGGACCCCGCGTGCATAAATATGCGCCCACGAATTAAAATCAACCACTTGTCAATGCCACGTCATTTGGAAAAAGTTTTGGGAATATTTTTGGGGTACCTAGCATTGCTCTACTACATATCCATAATATTAGTGATTGCATATGTTTATGTGTATTTGGCAGAAGTCCTCCAACTCAGAAACAGAAAGCATTTATGCTTAAAGTGTATGTCCTGTATCGGGATATTTTTTCTTAAGCTTCTCTTATTTTTAAATCTGGTGCATATTGCTCAACATATCTGGGGTTTAAGTTACAAGGCATGGCCTTTTTAATGCAGATAGGAGATTTTTCTGGTAAATTTCGAATAACATACTTTGTAAGTGCAGCAATTCTTTGCTTGTGGAGGTGAATGTTCTAAGTTTTGTTGCATTGGGAAATGAATGTAAAATATGTTGCATGTTCGTATTATTAGTTGTTCGATCGAACTCTGTAACAGTATTTTCCTATGTTAATTTCGAATTTGCAGTGTGGCTAATTTACCCACTCCTTCTGTCTCAGTTTGAGTGGCAAAAATTAGTGACCAAAAATTACATTCAGTGATGATTCGAACTTGTGTAGGATCAAAAATTCAGATGAATTCCGAGATGGAGAAAAAGCTTCAGCTTCAAGACCATTATGCACTGTGTATAATGTGCAGCTAATCTACCTACCTAGAGGTTTTATCTCTAGCAACATATATGAATACAGTACTATAATTGATAAAAGTATTTAGACATCCACCATTTACAAACTCTAGAAGCAATGATAAAGTATACCATTGGAACTTATTTGCTTGAGTTTTGCTCTTCTTGTTTCTGCTGCTTGAGTTGTGCTCCTGTTTCCGCTGGCTACTACTTTCTTCATTTGCTCATGTATAGATTTGTCTACACCACACACTCCTATCTCAGTCTTGAACTTAAATTTAAAACTTAATGCCAGAACTTCGAAGTTCTGCACCATCGTCTCCCTGATTGCTTACAAACACGAGAATTCTATTTACCATCTGCAATTCAGAGGAAACCAGGCTTAAAGATTAGTAAGAAATAGTAGTAGCATCAATAGTTCGTTTTCTCCGGCTTTAATATTCAAGATTCTTTTTTGCCCCTTTCGATTGAGAAAAGTGGAATTTAATCTTGTCATATATACATGCATAATACAAAACAACAGGGGAACATTGGGACAGTACAAACAATGGAACAACTGTACCTTTCTGGTCATCACAGAGTCTACTGAAGCCAGATAAAAGTATAATAATCAGAATGACACCAGTAATGAGTCCGATAAGAATTGCTAGCGTCTTGTCCGTTAATTCATTAGGATCTGCAATTAGAAAATTGGATGAATATTGACTTCTGAGACACTGACACAATTATTTGTTAAAAAATAATAATACAACAGTTGTCCTTTACTTAAACACATACTTGCTGTAACACGATACACATGCATAAAACGAAAAATTAATGGACCCTTTGGAGATTACCATCATTTCTCAAGTGGTGAGCATGATCAGAGTAGCGGACGTAGCACTTAGCCAAGAACATATCGCCCCACGAAGCTGATGGGCACTCAGTTTTCAGGGATTCCGTGGCGACTCCAAGACAATCCTGGCACTCGCTAATACTTAAATCTTGTACGCATTGTGCCACGCCTTGTACTTTTCCCGATCCACCAGCTCGAAAATATTGTCCCACGCCAGTTAGATACCCTAACACAGCATCGCGGTGGTTTAACAAGTCCGGATTATACCCGTCCGATGGCCCACATTTCTTGAACACCACAGCCTTGTCCTCCACGCCTACGAACGAGACGTTATCGTACTTAACCAAACATCCGTCGAGCTGCAAAACGCCACCGGTTACTCCAGGGCAGAGGTTGCCAAGTCTACTGACTGAGTGGGAGACACAGTCTCGGCAGCCTGAGGGACTGAGGTCGCCACGACATTGGAAAAGGCCGTAGACAACATCGTATGGTAATGAGCCTGGAAGAGAGACTTTAAAATTATTGAATTTTGAAATGGCTGCAGAATTAACGAGGGAAGAAAGGAGTGAGTTAACGTTTGATTGGTAAGGCGAGGCGACAGCATATTTGATCTGAGAACATCCCCCGTAAATAACAGAGTCGATAGAATTCGAAGTTGACAAGCTTGCGAGGAACGAAACGGTGATGAGAAAAATGTGAGGAGAGAAAGCTTCGAAGGACATTTTTGGGTTTGCGATAATATCGACAAGATTTACAAATATGAGAAAATATAAAATGCAGGGAGCGTTATAAACTCAGGAATTTACGTGAGTGAAGAAGCTAGAGGATGTTGCATGTAAGTTCTAGTTAGGGAAATGAGGATTAATGAGTGGATATAAATTATAATGGACCACTATATAGTTTAAATCCGTTTTTTTATGTAAAACAAGAAAAACGTTTCACTGGTTTGGGATTATTGGTCTCACGATTCTCGATACATAATATTCTTCGATCTTCTCCTACTAGTTGTGTAATTATGTTTAAGTATGTGTGTGTAAAAAACATGTAGGGGCACATGAGCTACATTACATGGGAAAAAGTAGATAAGTTTGAGCAGCATGGTTCACTAGAAAAGCAAGTTTCGAATGGTAAACTAGAAGGGGCTAGTTGTTTTGAAACATTGTTATGGTAAAAGCTATTTTATGCAGAGGATTTAGTTTGGTGATTTGGATTCAACAGTCTAACTTAACTGTAAATACATTGACCATCTCCTTAAGTGGATGTTATAGTAGCTGATTAATCAGTCACATGATTCTTACAAATAAAAGAGAACTATTCCCTCGATCGATTTTCCTTGAGTATGTGTGATCGAAAAATGTCGGTCTTGTTGTAGTGATCGTAAGTTATTTAAAATTTCACACGTATTTCAGAGGAATTTGAAAATATTATCGAAGATCATTGATTATTTAAAATACGTTAAACGTTTTTGTGTTTTGAAATCAAATCGAATTTAGGCCAGGATCAAATACTAAATATATTGGCACACCGAAGATTTGAGTGGAACTAAAATACGGACTCATACCCTAAAATGTTTCCCTTGTATCTTCTTCTTCCAACAACTGATCTAGATAAATGTAACGAACCGAGCTGTTCGCGAACAAGCTCGAGCTCGGCTTGTTAAGAGCTCGAATCGGCTCGATTCGTTAAGAGCTCGAATCAGCTCGATTCGTTAAGAGCTCGAGTCGAGCTCGAACATTGAAAAATGTTCGATAACAAAACGAGTTCGAGCCGAGCTATTAGTGAGATTGGCTCGAGTTCGGCTCGGTTCGTTAAGAAATCAGCTCGGTTCGTTAAGATCAAAACTCGGCTCGATTCAGTAAGATCAAAACTCGGCTCGGCTCTGTGAACAACCCTAACTAAATGGCTTTCATATATTTAAATGGGCCCTTCCTCAATAACCATGCTACATATACAAGCGAGAGGAAGGAGAAAATAAATAACAACCAATAACTTAGTGAATTAAAGATAAAGATAAGAAAGATAATAAACAAACGGACTGTTTGGTTGAGTTGATATTGGCCCCAGAAAAATAGAATGAGTTCAACAAGAGACTGCGTAGCCTATTTTACTAGAAGAAAATATATATAATTGGATTACAATGGTCCCATTACTGAATTTAATTCCACAACAGACTGCTTAGATATATTGCTTATAAGTGAGGATATGATTGTTCGAAAAAGATAAATCTACTTGGATTTTAAATGATTGTTCGAAAAAGATAAATCTACTTGGATTTTAATTCAAAAGAATACGAGATTTGGATACTACTTTTATGCATATAATGGAGTTTTAATTTGATCTGCTAACTCTAGTTTCTAGAAGATTGCATTTTATGATTGCCCCTTGTACATATCCTTATGAGAACATGCATTGACACAACTCACAAGTACTTGTTTAGTTTTAACTTGCAACTATTTCAATCTTTTAGATTTCTTGTTAGAATTTTAATTTTAATCTACGAACTTTTGCGTTAAATTGAATGTAGTCTGTTTTTGACAATGAGTATGTATACGAATGCTATAGGTGTGTGTGCACGCATTAAACTAGTAGATTTCTCAGAGTATCAGCATGTTGATCGGAGGTTGAACAATTTGCTACTGTCTGCGATTTTATACTTTAGATGATCAAGTAGTCGATGATCAGTGAAAGGTTCAGTGGAAGCACGAGTGTGGTATATTATATTTTTACGAGTGATCGATTATATTGAAATAAGTTATTGTTTGGACAATGTCACAAAGCTAAACTGTGGTAGAAATCAGGTCGATGATTAAAGTTAATGTAGAGAATGAAAGTTAAATGGGTGGAAGGAATTGTGGAAGATCTGTAAAGTGCAGCTTGCTGATTAATTCAATTATTTATGTGATAGTGAATGTTTGGACATCATTCACCAGCAGTTTTTTTCCCTTATCCATCTAATTTGCCTTGTACAAACAACAAGGAGCTAAGTGTAGCTTTCAAGTTAAACTAGAGGCAATACCTTTCATGCTTGAGTAAATTGGGTAAAAATTTGTAAGAAATTTCCTGTTTCCCGTTTGGGACCTGATGGAGCAGAAATATTAAACCACTGAGTGGAAGCAGTTTTGGAGATTAAATTTAGCTTATAAAACGACTGAGTGAAAGCAGTTTTGGAGATTAAATTTAGTTGAATGGTCTACCATTCCCCTTGCACAAATTTGTTTTTGGTTACATCCCAAAAGTTCATACTAGTGGAGTTAACCGGCTGTTTTATATACAAGACAACTTTCTTTTATCTCCTCGATGTGGTACTTGGATTGACACCATCCAACATTAACCATGTATTTAAAGTAGCAGGAGGGAAATGTTTTTCCGTTGTTCCCTGTATTATTTGAAGAACTCCCAACTAAACATCTAAGTAATTTGTATTGATGATCGTTAAACTTTATCAGTTTTTACAATGGTTTGCTCTTTTCTTACTTATGAAAGTAAGGCTGTGCTTCCGGGGATTAATGTTACTATCTATCATTGTCCCAATCTTAATTTTTTGGGTAAATATAATGCAGATTATAATGCACTCGGGATATAGATTGATTGAATACAGAATCAATTGTTTGTTTTCATCGCTTCAGAACTGTTATAGGGAGAATATTGTATAACAATATTTATGGAGGTTGCTGGATTTACGGAGCAAAATACGGATATTTTGCTATAAGAGGAATTGGGATTAGGGTTTGTGTGTTTTGATGTGGCTGCTCTTGTATATTGATAATCAGTGGTGAACTGTTTCTCATCCTTTACAAGATGCCTACGTACCCTATTTATAGGGATCAAGCCATACGTAGTTCTCTTAGAGAAGAAGTTATCTAGATGGGCTAGGGTTTCTATGGGCTCGGCTTGGCCCAAATCCACTAGTCATCCTCTTGGGTTGTTTTTCTACCCATTTATTCTGCTCATGACCCATGGCCCATTAATAGGGAACCCACGGCTCACCATGATGCTATAATTATCTTTACTGGCGAAACTGACTAGATGGCCTCGCATGCTGGGTCTGACCATGCGAGGCGATCCTCGCTTTTATGGAGATAAACTACTTACGCGACCTCGCTGGGTCTGACCGTAAGCCTTCGTAGTAAACATGCTCTAGGCCTCGCTGGACCTCGTGAACTGCGATCCCGCCAATAAGGGCTCGCTGGCGATCCCACTGTACAGAAATAATATAATGAATCCTCTTATGATGGCGAACTTTAATGACCCATTCTTCATCCCTAGGCTCATTATGTGAGATGCATTGATATTCTAGCCCATTGAGCCTGTTTAAGACTTATGCCATATTCGGGCATAACAAGAACAAATTTGCATTGATTTATTTATATAGCTTAATATCGAACAACAATAAGTACTGCCTTGGGTACTGATAAACAAGTACAAACATCATGTACAAACAATAATTCTGAAGATGTGCAACTTAACCTCAAGAGCATAAATCAGGTTGTGCATGTTGTATGAACTTACATGGTGTACACTCAAGGACTGGCTTACGGTATGTATTTTTATGGCATTTTTGACATGGTTGGCGCTTCTTATTTAGAACAAAGGTGAGGCTGTGCTGGTGATCTTGAATCTTAATATTGGTTGCCCCAAACTTGACCCTTGAGTAGCTGGGAAACAGATCTATGCATTCTTCAAGATGAAAGGACAAATCGCAAACACTGCAATGATAGAACCAACAGTTTGTGTCTATCTCTTCAGAGCAAAATTCACAGTGGAATTCATGAGGATGATCTATTACTTCCTCGAGAGAAAATATCAAGTACAGGGGGTGAGGATCCCATCGGTGTGTCACTCTAGATGGCTTAAGAGCACATTTTGTATGTAGATAAAAAGAACAACAATGAGGACAGATGAAATGGATGTCACCGTCTCTTATTATTTTGTGGCACGCAGAACATTGTTCTGGAAAATTATAATGCCTTTCTTTAAGAAGGTGAGGATGAGCTTCATGTTTGATTAGTTTGGGTAGAAGAAGAGCACACTCAGTGTCAAGCTTGACATCAATTATTCTATACGAACGTAAGTGAGTGACATATGTGGTTTGCATTTGTGTGCCATTTCTAAAACCTCCACAACAAGTGCAAGACCAGATATCATGAACACTGGGTTGGATTCCCACAAGGTTGCCTTCTAGTTCAAGCGGCATCTCTCTTGGAAACAGGGCACAATATATGTGGAGAATATAATCACACTTACTGCATTCGTAGAATACATGGTCACTAGTGGATATAGATGTGGTACACCCATTACAAATAAGCAATCCTTCATCTTCCGTAATACTTAGACCACTTCTGTTTCGAAGTACCATTGGATGTTGTTCATGACTCCAATGATTTATATACACAGGAGGTGCCACAGGAGCATCCTCCAACCAATTAATTGACTTCTTTTTTATATATTGCTGCAACAATGATTCATGAATAGGCGCAGGGAGGTGCACCAAATTTGATTCATCAAAATCAGCTTCATCGCGGTTGTCATCATCATCACTCCTGCATTAATCATAAATTATATATATACTTTTAAGAAGTGGTGCAGATGGACTGTTTGAATCATAGATTCCAGCCCCCGACGGAGTTTATGGGAATGAAAATAAGATTTCAATACAAAATGCATGGTTGTAAAAATCGGTAATCGGTATAAATCAGTTGAGGTACCGATTTAAGATTAATCGGGTAATCGGGGATTAATCGGAAGGATTAAACGGAGTACTAATCGGATATTATAATAATATTTAATATATTAGTCTAATTTACAATTAAACATATCATTTTAAATAAATTCACAGGATTAATCGGATTTCAAAAATCGAATCGGTTGGTTACCTTACAGAGGATTAATCGGCTAAATCGGGGATTTTTAGAACCATGACAAAATGTATTAGAATCTCATTTTTATTTCCATTAACGTGGTTGAATTCTATTATACAAACGGCATGAGACCTTTTAAATCTTTGGCTCAAAACATCGATGGAATTATATATTAGTCTATGTTCTGAAGAAAATTTTAGCCGCTTACAGAAAATAAAGGGGCAAATTCTATACTTTTTTTTTTACCCTGTATAATTTAATTGTATTCAGGTGTGCAAAACTAGTTTGAGCAGAAAGCTCTGTGTTCATCTGCATAACTCAATTTATATTTGTTCGGTTCAAAGCATGTTGGCCTCTGGCTTACACAGACTAAATCCAGAACCTATTTGTTATACCAGAGGAAAAAGCTCATTTAAATAGCGAACATGAAAATAAAGATCGAACACAGAGCAAACAGAAACCAAAAATAAAAAATCAAACCTGGAAATCGGAGGTGATGTAGCACATTTGATGTGGGCAAAGAATCTGCAGTTGGGACAATAGTAGAGCCAATGACTATGGTCGAGCTTCTTAGTACAGATTCTGCAGGACTGTGGAAATTTGCGATAAACTTCTGGAAGAGAATATGCTAAGCTAAGAGGATGTTTGTGGTGAATTTCACATTCTAATAAATTTGGTAGATTACTACAGCTGAGGTGTATCCAAAACGGACAAGTATTGCACGTATAAGGAAAGTCGGTATCCACCTTATGGCAGGCATCACATTGGAAAGTGGCTAACCTTGTTGACAAGGTTAGCTTGTGACGATGATAAGCAGGGTATATGTTAATTTTTTTTTAAAGGTATAACACATAACACACAGATAGCATAAAATTGACAATAAGAACAATGGTAAGTGAGCCCTTTCAACTTGTCGCCACAAATATCACAACTTAATGTTGACTGGCTTTTGAGATCTAGATCATGTTTGTGGCTAGGATGCTTAACATGTTTGGGTAAATGTGCACAACTTTTGTGAAGAAAGAAATGAGCGCAATCGTCTTCTTCAGGATTGCTAAAGTTAATGCAACGATAAACATCAGATGGACTTTGCAGTACTAAGCCACAGCCATAACAAAGATCACCCTCGCGAGAATGATAATCCTCGTTCAGAATCAGCTCATGACTGTGAATATGTAGTTTCTTGATTGAATAAATAATAGACTTTGAAACATACATGAAGACAACAAATGAGTTTGTAATAAGAAGAAGAGTTACATGTCCATCTCTCTCTACTAGTCTACTAGTTTATATAGGGGTCTCTCTCGTCTTGGGCTCGCTCAAAACATTTCTGGCAGTAGATTGACCTAAAACATATATTATCAATTAATCTATACTCTTTATTAAAAGCAGAAATCCTATACCGGGTATGTCACTAAATATTTAATTAATTAAAATTATAATATTAAATATTAATTTAATTTAATAATGAATTTATATACTACGAGTCTATTAACTAAAAATTGAAATAAAAGTCGATAATATAGTATTATCTAGAACTTAGGGTTCCATTAATTAATATTTAAAAAGTATCTATAATAGATTAATAATAAATACAATTAATTATATTGATAAATATTTTTATTTAAAAAAGTTAAAATTAGAAATTTAAAATAATTGATCATCGTGTTTGGCAGGTTATGACTAGTTCATTCTAAAAGTATAATTTAGCAACGATTCTAAACTTAACTTCAGTTGTAAGTAAGGATTCTATACTTCACTTCTCCGTGTCTGAAATTTCTTGTACTATCTTGCACCGCTTTTTCAAAAATAGAGAATTCCAGCCTATATACCAGTGCAGAAAATCGAATGAACTGACTTCAACCGTATTTTTGTGAATATAATTTTTGTAAAACCAGTAGGGAAAGAAATCATACCTAGTAAAAATGACGAAATAACAAGAAATGATATTCCTAGTTCAACAATCTACTTCAAGTTTCTCTTTCTTTTCTTTGCTAGGGCCTAGGAATAGTTTTTCCAATTTAAAAATTAAAAAAAAAATCTTAAGTTTCAGAACTGGTGCTGGAGAACAATGAATCTGTAACTGAATGGGTTGGAGGACCAAGTAAAATGTGATGACATGATCTGAAATTGTGCACAAGAATACAATTATTATCCTACACATTTAAATTTAGTTTTGAAGATTATTTTTGCGATCAAAGATCGAAGGTAATCCCTCGATCATGAAGTAATTTTATGACATCCTGTACTAATCCCTGTATTTAAAATAGGCGAAAGGGGAATGTTTTTTGTTCCATATAAAATTTGAAGAAGAACTCACAACTAAACATCTGATGTAAATTTGTAATGCTGATCTTAAACTTTAGTAACAGTTTTTACGAAGGTTGTTGGCTCTTTTCATACTAAAAGCTACGTCTAAGTGCCTGTTTTTGGGTGAAATTTATGGCTTTTCTTTATATATAGAGAACACGGCAGCCTAAATAAAACCAACTGCAAAAATCGAATCAACTGACTTTAACCGTATTTTTGTGAATACGTTTGTAAAACCAGAAGAAAAAATCTTAACTAGCGAAAATAATAATAAGTCGGGCTGTGCTCCAGGGGCTTAATGTTTACTATCATTGTCCTAATCTTAATTTTTGAGTAAAAATAAAATTGCTCGTGTCCATCTCTTCAGAACAAATTTCCATTAGTTTATTTACATAGCTTAAGATCAAAAACAACAATAAATAGTGTCTTGTGCACCAGCAGTAAATAAGTAAAAACAGTAAATCCGAATGTTTACAGCTTACATCAAGAGCATAAATCAGGTTGTGCATGTTGTATGAACTTACAAGGTGTACACTCAAGGACTGGCTTACCGTATGTATTTTTATGGTTGGCGCTTCTTATTTAGAACAAAGGTGAGGCTGTGCTGGTGATCTTGAATCTTAATATTGGTTGCCCCAAACTTGACCCTTGAGTAGCTGGGAAACAGATCTATGCATTCTTGATCAAGATGAAAGGACAGGTCGCAAACACTGCAATGGTAGAACCAAGAGTTTGGGTCAATCTCTTCGTTGCAAAATTCACATTGAAATTCATGAGGATGATCCATTACTTCCTCGAGAGAAAATATCAAGTACAGCGGGTGCGGATCCCATCGGTGTGTCACTCTAGATGGCTTAAGAGCACATTTTGTATGTAGATAAAAAGAACAATAACGATGAGCACAGAAGAAATAGATGTCACCGTCTTTTATTATTTTGCGGCACGCAGAACATTGTGGTGGAAAATAAAAACGCCTTACTTTAAGAAGGTGAGGATGAGCTTCATGTTTGATTAGTTTGGGTAGAAGAAGAGCACACTCAGTGTCAAGCTTGACATCAATTATTCTATCATTTTTGTGAGTGCTGGTTTGCATTTGTGTGCCATTTCTAAAACCTCCACAACAAGTGCAAGACCAGATATCATGAACACTGGGTTGGATTCCCTCGAGGTAGCCTTCTAGTAGTGGGTGAAGCTGCATAATTTCTTTTGGAACTTTTGGAAACAGGGCACAATATCTGTGGAGAATATATTCACACTTACTGCATTCGTAGAATACATCGTCACTATCATCACTAGTGGATAAAGGTCTGGTACACCCATTACAAATAAGCAATCCTTCATCTTCCGTTGTACTTAGACCACTTCTGTTTCGAAGTACCAGTTGATGTTTATGACTCCAATGATTTATATAAACAGGAGGTGTCACAGGAGCGTCCTCCAACCAACTAATTGTCATCTTTTTAAAACATTGTTGCAACAATAATTCATGAAAAGGCGCAGGGACAGGGAGGTGCACCAAATTTGATTCATCAAACTCAGCTTCATCGCGGTTGTCTTCATCACTCCTGCATCAAATTAAACTCTACGATAACTAAAAGCACACCAAAAAAAAAAGGAGCGGGGCAGATGGACTGTTTGAATTATGGATTCCAACCCGGATCAAGATTTATGTGATTGAGAATAAATATTTCAATACAAATATGTATTAGAATCACAAAACTTTCATTTTCAGTGGTTGAAATTCTATTATACAAAAGGCATGAGACCTTTTAAATCTTTGGTTCAAAAAATCGATGGACTTTATATGTTTCCACAGAGGACTACAAAATTACAGATAAAGGATCAAATCTACGTGGTATATAAATAGAAGATCTAATTGTAAAACTAGAAAATCCAAATTGGATATAGTGGGTATTTGAGATATCTTAAAACAACTTTTAACTTAAAATGAATAAGGTCATAAGTAGAAGAATACTTAAAATGTATACTTATAATTGTAGAAGGAATATGTTAGGATGAGATTGTTGGACTTGCTCGACTAAATTCAGGACTTACTTCTTATACCATAAAGGAAAAAGCTCATTTAAATAGCGAACATGAAAATAAAGATCGAACACAGAGCAAACAGAAACCAAAAATAAAAAATCAAACCTGGAAATCGGAGGTGATGTAGCGCATTTTACATGGGCAAAGAATCTGCAGTTGGGACAGTAGTAGAGCCAATGATTCTGGTACAGCTTATCCGGACAGATTCTGCAGGACTGTGGAAATTTACGATACATTTCTGGAAGAGAAAATGCTAAAAGAAGAGGATGCTTGTGGTGACTTGAATGTTCTAACAACATTGGTAGATTACTACAGCTGAGATGGATCCAGAACGGACATGTGGAGCACATATATGAAAAGTCGGTTTCCACCTTATGACAGGCATCACAATAGAAAGTAGCTAATCTCGTTGATAAGGTTAACTTGTGACAATGATAAGCAGGGTATATAGTAAATTTTTTCAAAGGGACAACACATGTCAGACATATCTGATAAATTTTACGAGGATAACAATCGTAACAATAATAACAGAGCCCTTCCAACTTGATCATGATGCCACAAATATCACAATTATCAGGCAACAATGAACGTCTTCTAAGGTATAGAGGATGATGTTCGTGGCTTGGATGCTTAATGATCGTGGGTAAACGCGCACAGCTTTTGTGAAGAAAGAAATGTGCGCAATCGTCTTCAGCAGGACTGCTAAAGTAAATGCAACGATAAACTGCAGATGGACTCTGCAGTATTAAGCCACAGCCATAACAGAGATCAGCCTCGCGAGAATGATAATCCTCGTTCAGGATCAGCTCATGACCATGAAAATATGATTCCTCCTGGACCTCCTCGGAAGAGATCATAGAGTTTGAAAACGTCTGCATGACAAATATAGTTTGTAACAAAATATGAAGTTATAATTATGATATATCTTGCTTTATATAGGCAGGGTCTCATTTCTTGAGCTCTTGTAACTTTTTTTTTTGCAGAAAATTAAGCTAAATAAAACAAATTTTATTTTGTTAAAATACTATTTCAATACCTCACAATTCTAATAAGAATTTATATGTACTTCTACTTCTTTAATTATCTGTATACATTTCAAATCATTTTGACCTTATAGTTACAATTTTCATTTTTAATTTTTTTGTCTATAAAAATATGCAAGTAATATTATAGTCCACATTCGAAAAAGTAATCTTCGTGAATCAAAATATTTTAAAATGTGTGTAAAAGAGCTGAACAAAAAAAAAACATGTAAATATATAAATTCACAATTCCCATGTTTTGCACGCTTTCTCCCTTCTCGTTATTATTATTTTATGACATCCTTAATTTGGTTGATTTAAAAAAGAGAAAGAAATCAAATAAGCAACGTCTTGCATGCAACTACTTTTATTCCTTGTGTAAATTAAGTATATCATATGAAAATATACCAAATTGATTTAAAAACTTTTACACAGTTGGATCAGGTATAACTTAATTGAATATAATGGGTTGCTACATTCACATCGCATCAATATCAATAAAAATATTCCACATCCACATCATTTTAAATTATTATTGATACACAATTTTATATCCCTAATATTGCTCATATCATATATTCCTTACTTTGGAATCTACATCAAAAATCAACAAGTAACTTATTTAAAGTTCTCAAAAGAAAGTAAGGTATTTTGAAAATTTTCAGCTAAGAAAGGAAGCTACATAACTATTCTAAAGTAACTAAAAGTTGTGACTATGCAGTATCTTGCTGAATGGTCGTTTTGAGAACCATTATGGTGTAATGTTGTTGAAGCAGTATCCTTGTCTGACAGGATGGAATGCGTTGGACTAATTACTGACATATGCATATACAGTATTTTGATTAATAGATTAAGCAAGGTCCAAGGATAGACATGAACAATAATGATCAAATGAACTTTTTTTGAAATCGAAGCTAGAGATTACTTCCCAGATGGTGGTACCTATGATACACCTAACTACGGAAGTTTTCGGAATGAGAAGCATGCATAATGAAGGATATCACCTGTCAGGAATGAGAAGCATAATGAAGGATATCACCTAACTACGGAAGTTTTCGGAATGAGAAGCATATAATGAAGGATATCACCTTCTAGAGCAAATCTGTCCTCGCAGATTTTAGGTACCATGCACCACCACCTCCATATTACTGGAAGTGCGTATTCCTCGAATCAGAAGAACGGGATCCTATTCTACTTGATTTGCCAAAGAAGTTCTTGCCATAGTTAATCATAATTAGATGCTTCAGTTTCTAAAAAAAATCATTTAAAATTGGTAAAATTATGGATGTGCTGTGACCTGCTGTACAAAACTCTGCGGATCGACATCCATTCACAAGTTGTAAATTTATATGCAACCACCATCAATCAGAAGCCAAACGTTAGCACAGCAGCCTCGAGGAAGACGTGGACACTCCACGAGGAAAATGACTTCTAAATTTATATATATAAAGAGAATTTGTTTTACACATCTGATACTGATTGAAAGCGCGTGTATGATGAAAAAAAATCCTATATTGACATGATCCAATCTTGGAATGAGTAACATTGCTGAGCTCTTCTTTGAACAATAGAGTTTGCTGTAGCCTAAAAAAACCAACTGCAAAAATCGAATCAACTGACTTCAACCGTAATTCCATGAATGTGTTTGTAAACTAGCAAAAATAACCAAATTATAACTGTGTTCCTAGTTGCTTACTATCTACTTCAAGTTTTCCAATTTAGGAAAAAAAAAACAATTTCTCAAGTTTCAGATTTTCTAACTTTATACAATTTAAAATTATTATGAAATTTTTTAATTTGCCCATGTAATAAAATTATAAAGAGAAAACTGGGCATGTTGTTCTCAGGATTTCTCCTGAGTTATAACATAAAAAGCCTATAAGTGGTCTCGCAAGACATTTTTGTAAATATCAATTTTTTCAGCTAATGTAGAACATAAGGTCATCCTCACACATCAAGTAAAATTTGGTAGTTAAAATTTTGTTTATAAATTTACAAATTACAATTCAGATTCAATAATATACAAAAGTCAGTGTTGTAAAAAATGAAAATCGACAAATATACTATTCAAAGATTAATCAAATATCTAGAAAACTAATCAAAATTATTAATCGAATATCGAGTTATTAATAAGTACCTAATCACCAATTTCAAAAAAAAAAAAAAATACCTAATCACCAATTTTTAGAAAAAAACTTGAGGGCCATAAAAGGAAGTTAGTGTACAAGAAAGTGAAACCAAAACAATGGCATTTTTATATCTCCCACCTCTACATACACACACTTGTATCTCACACCACAAACTAACCTCACCACACCGTTCCTACCCTTCAATATCCAACATGTCAATCACCGAACAACCCAACTCGTACGACCGACTCACTGAACTCAAACAATTCGACGAGTCAAAACTCGGAGTCAAAGGCCTCGTTGACTCCGGCCTAACTACCATCCCTCGCATCTTTCACCACCCGCCCGACACCTTACCCGTCTTAAAACCCGACCCGACAACCCGACCCGATTACAAAATCCCCATCATTGATCTCTCCGGCGATCGCGCTGCCGTAATTGAACAAATCCGGCGAGCTTCGTCGACGCTAGGGTTTTTTCAGATAATTAACCATGGAGTTCCTTTTTCACAAATAAACGATTTGATTTCGGCGATTAAAGCGTTTAATGAACAGCCTATGGAGGTTAAGAAGCAGTATTATCATCGAGAAATGGGGCGCGGGGCGTCTTTTCAGACTAATTTTGATTTGTTTCAGTCGAGGGCTGCCAGCTGGCGCGATACTTTGCAGGTAAGATGTTCGAGCTGTAATTCAAGTCGAGTTTTAAAATTCAACATTTTTTGTCTAATATGTTGGAATATGAAATTGTTTCCAAAAATGCTCGAGTTGTATGCTTATGCTCCCTTTGGACCGCTCAAATCAAATTGTAATTCAAATTACGCAGGTTATATGTTAAATATGATTTATGAAATGAATTATGAGAAAATATAGATAGATTAGCGTTCTGCGCACAATTTTTAGATTAGTAGAAATTTATAACAATAATGTTAAATAGTCAGTTAAAATTTGGTGAATTTCAGTGGGAGAGAAGGAGAGAAAGAGTAGTGAACTAGGGTAACTTTTTATTGAGTTGACTCGAGCTTAAGTTATCGAGTATGAGCTTTTTTTTTCATACTTAGAGTCAGTTTAATTTGAATTACATTCCTATTAGCAATGGCGGTAGTATGACAAATGTAGGCTCCAGATTGAAATTATTTTCTGAGCCTGGCTAGATTCTAATATTTTGTGAAACTTGTGTTACCGTGATAAATCTTTTAATTTTTTTAGCTGAAGATAGTTTAGAACTCTAATTTTGCAATTGCAGGTAAGGCTAGCACCGACAGCACCAGATTGGAATTATGTTCCAGAGGTTTGTCGGAATGAGGTGGCGGCATGGGAGGGAGAAATGGTGAAAGTTGGTAATGAGTTATTGGGATTGTTGAGTGAAGGATTAGGGTTAGAGAGAAATAAATTGAAAGATCTGACGTGTCTGGATGGGAGAATGATGGTGAATCATTATTATCCGTATTGTCCACAACCGGATTTAACAGTTGGGATTACATCACATACAGATCCTGGAGTGGTGACTGTGTTAGTGCAGAATGAAGTAGGTGGTTTGCAGGTTAAAAATGGTGAAAATGATTGGGTTGATGTGGAGCCTGTTCCTGGTGCACTTGTGATTAATATTGGCGATATTCTTCAGGTATTAAGTTACTATAGTGTCTCACTTTAAACTATACAAGGTTATAGCCCGTGCGATGCACGGATTTTTTGATATGTGACAAATTTTATTTTATGCTACAATTATATTTTTATATAATCATTATTTACAATTTTTTATTTTAATTTTAATATTAATAATTTAATATAAATTTAAATAATGATATGCATGGTTTAAAACTTATCTATACTATTATATAAAAGCCGAAATATTAAAAGTTTTGGTACCAGTTTTTTGGTACTTCGTGAATTTACTTATTTACCCTTCATTATAAAAAAAGAATAAATACACCTAAAATAAATAATAACATAATATAATTGATGGTAATCAATCGAGATATTACCTTTTATAAACACCTAAAAAAATCAATTGTATCATATCTTTCCATCATTAATATTTCCATTTGAATTAAAACACGTTACCTTTTTAATTTAAAACAAATCTTACAATCAATAATATATACCCGAAAATATCACACCATAATTTTCAAGAAAAATATAACACCTAAAATAAATAATAACATAATATAATTAATGGTAATTACTCGATTAACATAATAAAATTAATGGTAATTAGTCGATTGCCCTTTTCAGATTAATATAATAAAATTAATGGTAATCAGTCAATTATTTCAATTATTAATAAAATATATTAAAAAACTGTATACGTTGTTTATAATAAGGAAATATTAGTATAATCCGTAAACATGAGTATATTAAATTATATTAAATTAAAATTAATTAATTATATAATAGCCAAAACATTAAAAAATTTGGTACCTATTTTTTGGTATATGTTTTTTGGTATGTCGTGATTTTACTTATTTACCCTTCATTATAAAGAAAAATATATATGATATCTATACTATTAAAACATCTTAAATAGATAATAACGTAATATAAATAATGGTAATTAGTCGATTGTCTTTTTCACATTTACTTTTAGTTAAAGATATTACCTTTTATAAACACCTAAAAACATCAATCATATCATATCTTCCAATCATATCATATATAGCAATAATTGATATATACCCAAAAATATAAAACCATATCATATAATCACTAACAAAATATAATAGAAATCTGTATATTACGAATAATAACCATTAGATTTTTAGTAAAAAATCAGAAGCGTTATATCTAATGATTAAGCTAATTTACTAAAATTTCAATGCTCGAATTCAATCAACGACATATTTATTTTAAAATTTTATAATATAAGTTTTAAACCATGCATATCATTAATTAAATTTGTATTAAATTATTAATATTAAAATTAAATAAAATATTGTAAATAATGATTATATAAAAATATATTTATAACATAAAATAAAATTTAGAGTTAATTGCATATTGCATCCCAATGGTTTTGATCAATTGCAATATTTACTCAAACTTCATATAATTTCAGTTTGCATCCCACAACATGTTTTGGCGGTTTAATTTGCATCCCTTTCACTGCCTTCCGTCAAATTAGTCCATTAACGTTAAAATGGTAAGGGTAAAATTGTCTTTTGAGTTGGTACTATGTAAAAAAACTCAAGAATGAAAGCCTGTCATATTCTCCATGTTTGGTTTGTTCGAATGATTCAGCTACACTGAAGAGATTCTGGAACAGAAGGTTATTAGGTTTCGTGTTACGCCACTGAAGTAAAATGGTCTGCTACTTTCTAGGTAGTTCATGCCTTAATGTGCTAGTTCTTTAATATTCAACTGCAGAATTGAGTAATATTCTGGGTTGTACCATTATTGAGTTTTACCTCGGTTTGCATAATATAGCTTGACTAAAGAGATTCTGGAACAAATAAGTTATTAAGTTTGGTGTTAAGCCAATGAGGTGAAATGGTCTGCTACTTTCTAGGTAGTCCCTGCCTTGATGTGCTAGTCCTTTAAGATTCGACGAAGGAGGCGAGTGATATTGCCATGCGATACTTAATTATACTTTTTTACAGATTTTGACATACAGATCTTACAGTATTTTTATCCATTCCAAGTCCAAGTTTGAAACTGAGTTGGTGGAAATGTTAAGAGGAAGAACCTAAACCCCAAGCACCCAGGTATTGTGATCAAGCTCAGCCTAAAGGCATGGATGAACTCAGAGTGCATTTTTGGCCTTTTAAACGGCAAAACCAAACCCTGGATCCATGACCTGTGGTTCTCTACAGTGATCGCAACCCATTAGACACCCTTACTCGTGGAGGCAGTCCTTTTCGAAGATTCAGCAAGTGATAAAATACAATTCAAAATTTTTAATTCAAGGGTTAAAATACAATTCAAAATTTTTAATTCCGAAATTACCCCTGCTATTTTTAACGGTAATGGTCAAAATAGACCAAAGGGGTGCAAATTGGCGCGCCAAAATTAGTAAAGGGATGCATAGTGCAATTATGTAAAGTATGGGTAAAAATTGCTGTTGGCCAAAACCAAAGGGATGCAGAATGGAATTAACTCTAAAATTTATTACATATCAAAAGAAATCTGTGCATCGCACGGGTTATAAGCTAGTATTATAAAATTTTAAATTAAATATGCCGTTGATAGAGTTCGAACCTTGAAATTTTAGTAAATTAATTTAATTATATAATATAGTTAATCATTAGATCTAACGATTTAGATTTTTTACTAAAAATCTAATGGTCATTATTCGTTAGTATACGAATTTCTATTATATTTTGTTAGTGATTAGAAGATATGGTGTGATATTTTTGTGTATATATTAATTATTGCTATATATGATATGATTGGAAGATATGATATGATTGATGTTTTTAGGTGTTCATAAATGGTTATATATTCAACTAAAAGTAAATGTGAAAAAGGCAATCGACTAAATACCATTAATTATATTATGTTATTATTTTAGGTGTTTTAATAGTATAGATATCGTATATATTTTTCTTTATAATAAAGGTTAAATAAGTAAATTCACGAAATACTAAAAAACATATACCAAAAAATTGGTACCAAAATTTTTAATGTTTCGGCTATTATATAATTAATAAAATTTAATTTAATATACTCATATTTATGGATTATACTAATGTTTCTTTATTATAAACAACGTATACAGATTTTTAATATATTTTATTAATAATTGAAAAATATGATGTGATATTTTCGGGTATATATTAATGATTGTAAGATTAGTTTTAAATTAAAAAGGTAACGTATTTTGATTCTAAAGGAAATATTAATGATTGGAAGATATGATACGATTGATGTTTTTAGGTGTTTATAAAAGGTAATATCTTCAATTAAAAGTAATGTGAAAAAGGCAATCGACTACTTACCATTAATTATATTATGTTATTATTTATTTTAGGAGTTTTAATAGTATAGATATCAATTAATCAATTTTAATTTAATATAATTTAATATACTCATGTTTACGGATTATACTAATGTTTCCTTATTATAAACAACATATACATATTTTAATATATTTTATTAATAATTGAAAAATATGATGTAATATTTTCAGGTATATATTAATGATTGAAAGATTAGTCTTAAATTAAAAAGATAGCATGTTTAAATTCAAAAGGAAATATTAATGATTGGAAGATAGGATACGATTGATGTTTTTAGGTGTTTGTAAAAGGTAATATCTTCAATTAAAAGTAAATGTAAAAAAAGGCAATCGATTACTTACTATTAATTATATTATGTTTTTATTTATTTTAGGAGTTTTAATTTTTTTGATATGTGACAAATTTTATTTTATGCTACAATTATATTTTTATATAATCATTATTTACAATATTTTAATTTTAATATTAATAATTTAATAATTTTATATAAATTTAAATAATGATATGCATGGTTTAAAACTTATATTATAAAATTTTAAATTAAATATGCCGTTGATAGAGTTCGAACCTTGAAATTTTAGTGAATTAATTTAATTATATAATATATTTAATCATTAGATGTAATGATTCTGATTTTTTGCTAAAAATCTAATGGTCATTATTCGTTTGTATACGAATTTCTATTATATTTTGTTAGTGATTAGAAGATATGATGTGATATTTTTGTGTATATATTAATTATTGCTAGATATGATATGATTGGAAGATATGATATGATTGATGTTTTTAGGTGTTCATAAATGGTAATATATTCAACTAAAAGTAAATGTGAAAAAGGCAATCGACTAAATACCATTAATTATATTTTGTTATTATTTTAGGTGTTTTAATAGTACAGATATCGTATATATTTTTCTTTATAATAAAGGTTAAATAAGTAAATTCACGAAATACTAAAAAACATATAGGATATTTATTAAATATGTCCCAAATTAAGGGGTGCTTTTATGTTTATATCCCACTTTATTCATAATTTATAAATATGTCCTATGCTTAAAATTTAACTCTTAATTAACTCATATACATATAATTATACGTATTTATATTTTATAAGACCAAAATATCCCCTAATACATAATAATATCTATTCTCTTTCTTCCTTCCCCCTCTTCTCTTCCTCCCACCTTTCTTCTTCGACGAACATTGCCGACACCGTCACCTTCTCCTCCGAGCTTTGGCCCCGCAGGGGCACCTTTCCCATCAACCCATAATTGCATTCGAAATAGATGAGAGATTACTAATGAAGTCAATAATAGCATATTAATTAATCCAGACAGAGGCACAACCTATGTATACAGAGTGAACTCCGATCCTTAGGTAATCAGATCTGTCTTTTAACAGGACTAATGTGCCATCAGCTTCTAACGTAAATTACTGCTGTATAAAACCATTCCAATAAACACTAAAACATAACATATTACAATTATTAATAAGAGGACAAAATTGTCTTTTAATAATATATAGTTAGTTATTTAATCATGGTTACAACAAAAAAAAAGGACAAATTTGAAAAATGGGATATATTTATAATAACAAATAAAAATAGGACACAATTACAAATGACATTCTAAAATGGGATATATTAGAAAAAAATCCAAACATATACCAAAAAATTGGTACCAAAATTTTTAATGTTTCCGCTATTATATAATTAATAAATTTTAATTTAATATACTCATATTTACGGATTATACTAATGTTTCCTTATTATAAACAACGTATACAAATTTTTAATATATTTTATTAATAATTGAAAAATATGATGTGATATTTTCGGGTATATATTAATGATTGTAAGATTAGTTTTAAATTAAAAAGGTAACGTATTTTAATTCTACAGGAAATATTAATGATTGGAAGATATGATACGATTGATGTTTTTAGGTGTTTATAAAAGGTAATATCTTCAATTAAAAGTAATGTGAAAAAGGCAATCGACTACTTATCATTAATTATATTATATTATTATTTATTTTAGGAGTTTTAATAGTATAGATATCAATTAATCAATTTTAATTTAATATAATTTAATATACTCATGTTTACGGATTATACTAATGTTTCCTTATTATAAACAACATATACAGATTTTTAATATATTTTATTAATAATTGAAAAATATGATGTAATATTTTCGGGTATATATTAATGATTGAAAGATTAGTTTTAAATTAAAAAGGTAACGTGTTTTAATTCGATAGAAATATTAATGATTGGAAGATAGGATACGATTGATGTTTTTAGGTGTTTGTAAAAGATAATATCTTCAATTAAAAGTAAATGTAAAACAAGGCAATCGACTACTTACTATTAATTATATTATGTTTTTATTTATTTTAGGAGTTTTAATAGTTGAGATATCATTTATAATAAAGGGTAAATAAGTAAATTCACGACGTACCAAAAAACAGGTACCAAAAAACAGGTACAAAAAAATAGGTACCAAAACTTTTAATGTTTCGGCTTTCATATAATAGTATAGATTTATAATTAATGATATTTATATTTGTTCATTATTTAATATATTTTTCACAAATATATTTAAATGTGGACAGTTTTTGAACATATATATGATATAAATATAATATATTAATATATTATATTAAAAATATATCATAATATAAGTCTTCATTTAAAATATTATCAATTTGAATATAAAAAAAGTTCGAAAAATTCGATATCCATCTGAAATATATGTATTCGTATTCGAAAAAAATAAGATATTATCCGTATCTGAAATAAATAGGATATTATCTGCATCCGAATAATATTTTATTATAGATATTTTAATTATATATTTTAAAATATATAAATAATCCAAATTTTAATATCAAAGTATATATTTATTTTAAATAAACCAAATTTAACAAACCAAATTTAATATTATATTTAGAATATTACTATTTATATTAATTGAAATATCACAATATTAATATTTGAATATATTATAATATATTAATATTATGATTTAATGCCAATATTAATATTTGAATATATTATGCCAATATTAAATTTTTATGTAATTTGTTGGTTAAACTTTATAATATCTATATATTATATTCTAATATAAGTAATATTTTATTGAAATATTAATAAATATATTATAAATTTGATTATATAATAGAGTATATTTTAAAATATAAATTTAATAAGTTAAAATGTAATTATATTATAGTATTAAATATAATATATTTAATATTATAATATAATTAAATTATATCATAATTTTATATTTAAACTATATAATTAAATATATTTTAGTTTAATCAATTACCTTTTAATAATTAGTTTGTCAACAACTGGTGGTAGACAGTAACAATTAATTGATTGTTGGTGATAGGGCAAGAAGTAGCTCCCGGGTGGAGTTTTAAGAAAGAGTCCTTGAAGGTGAGAAAATTTAATCCGAATAAATAGAAGTGGAACAGTAGAACTATACGGTTTTTTTGCTTCATTTTTTATAAATAAATTAAATGTGTTTTTGGGAAAGCTTAAATTTTGTTTTAGGAAGGTGTGAACCAAAACCAACCAACCAATTATACCCTATTTCGCTTATAATAGTATAGTATAGATTTGAGCATCCTCTTTATCTGTTTTTATTTCTTTTCCGGAAACAATCAAGAAATTAGAATACCAGCGGACTCATTCACACATCCTTGCTCAAAGGCTTGAACCCATCACAACCTCTTAAGCTCTTTTCACCTATATATGGTGAAGGGTGCAGAGCATGTAATTAAAGCATTATGTGTACTTATTTTATGTTATATAATTGTAGATTAGATATACATGTAACTTATTATATAGGTTTATTTTATTATATAATTATATTATTACTTATTAGGAATATTCAGGTTAGTCAAATAATAAGAATAATTAGTGCCTTTATTTACTAGTTTCCCATTTCACTTTTTGTCAAGTATCGGTTTTACATGGAGATGTACAATTAGATGTTGTGATTGCTTATTGAAATGGAGATTGTTCTCTCTCCTACCCTTGACCTATAACAAATTTATTGGTACGAGAATGGTATCAAACAAAACTTAGGTGTCTCTGTTTTCTTAATTGTTAGAAGACCTAGGGTCTTGCTTGTTTTAATGACAAAAAAATATTATAACCTCTTATTAGGGCTGTTCATGAACCGAGCCGAGCCGAGCTTTGATCGAAACGAGCCGAACTTTGACCTTAACGAACCGAGCCGAGTTTTGATCTTAACGAATCGAGCTGATTTCTTAACGAACCGAGCCGAGCTTTGACCGAACCGAGCCGAACTCGAGTTGTTCACGAACATCCTCGAGCCGAGCTCGATCCGAGCTCGAGCTCGAGCCGAGCCGAGCTCGATCCGAGCTCGAGCTGTTCGCGAACAATTAATTTGGTTGGAGATCTTAGTAGATAGTGCTTTGTCACGGATTGTTGTTTCTATTTTTTAAAAAATATTTCTCGACGATCCAACTGTACGGATGTCAAGATATATCTAATTTAGTAATATTCCCAAATTTTTAAAAAATAAAAAATTAATTTGGTTTGAGATCTTAGTAGATCACTACTAATTTAACTAGTAATAGTAAGTAGTGCTTTGTCACGAATTGTTGTTTATATTTTTTAAAAAATAATTTTCGACGACCCAACATTACAGATGTCAAGCTATATCTAATTTAGTGATATTCCCAAATTTTCAAAAAATAAAAAATAAATTTGGTTGGAGATCTTAGTAGATCACTACTAATTTAACTAGTACTAGTAACTAGGGCTTTGTCACGAATTGTTGTTTCTATTTTTTTAAAAATATTTCTTGATGATCCAACCGTACGAATGTCAAGATATATCTAATTTAGTGTTATTCCCAAATTTTCAAAAAATAAAAAATTAATTTGATTGAAGATCTTAGTAGATCACAACCAATTTAACTAGTACTTGTAACTAATGTTTTGTCACGAATTGTTCTTTCTATTTTTTAAAAAATATTTTTCGACAATCCAACCGTACGGATGTCAAGATATATCTAATTTAGTGATATTCCCAAATTTTCAAAAAATAAAAAATTAATTTGATTGGAGATCTTAGTAGGTCACAACTAATTTAACTAGTACTAGTAACTAGTGCTTTGTCACGAATTGTTGTTTCTATTTTTTAAAAAATATTTTTCGACGATCCAACCGTACGGATGTCAAGATATATCTAATTTAATGATATTCCCAAATTTTCAAAAAATAAAAAATTAATTTGGTTGGAGATCTTAGTAGATCACTACTAATTTAACTAGTACTAGTAATTGTTGCTTTGTCACGAATAGTAATATTTCTCGACGATCCAACCGTATGCATGTCAAGATATATATAATTTAGTGATATTCCCAAATTTTTAAAAAATAAAAAATTAATTTGGTTGGATATAAAAAAATAAAAAGTAAAAATTTTGATTTTTTTCGAGCTTTAACGAACCGAGCTCGAGCCGAGCCGAACCGAGCCCTTAACGAGCCGAGCTCGAGCCGAAGACCCTAAAGCTCGGCTCGAGCTCGTTAAGCTTAACGAACAAAAATCTTGTTCGAGCTCGACTCGAGCCCTTTACGAGCTCGAGCCGAACCGAGTCAAACCGAGCCCTTAACGAGCCGAGCCGAGCTTGTTCGCGAACAGCTCGGTTCGTGAACAGCTCTACCTCTTATAAATGTATTATTATCTATTGCAATTTGTCATCTAATTAAAGTTTAAGTTATCAAATGAAAGTAAACTTGAATTTTTGTATATTAATCTATGTGTATTAACATAACTAAATTAATATTTTGAAATAAACTTACCTATAGACTACATTGAAGCCAATTTTGAAAGCTAGCAAGTGTTAAAAACATAGAATATTGTTCTACTTTTGTGATGAAATTTTATATCATTTGTAACATGATATGCTCTTAGTTTTATTTTCGGAAAGCAGTTTGCTCATATTATTACCAATATTATTCTAGAAAGAAAGTAATATGCTTGTATGTTCCATTTTATGTATTTGATTGTTTTTGTAGATGACGTATGGTTTTTTATTAGTGAATTGTTTTGACTTTCAAAAAAATAATCCATTTTATGTAAATTTCCCCATTGCACTACAAATTAGGGTTTACCCTAAAAGCCACTTTCCTAACTTTCCAGATCCAATTTCCCAAATCTTTCAACTTACTAGAATAGTGGGCTTATTAGAATAGCGGTTTTGGGTTCTCGGGGCATCGATTGTTGACCAATTAGGTGGAAATTTTCTTTTGGCGTCTAGGAAAGCAATGTCAAATCTTGGGGTCTAGGAAACCAATGTCAAATACGGACTGAAAAAGGTAAATGAAAAAAGATGAATATGCTTTTGGGGTGTGGATAAGCAACTCCAAATAGGAATGGTAAAAACATTGCTTTAGTATATCTTAACAATATATAACGGTATGTAGAGAGATTGACAGAGGAAGAATTTGTATATATTGATGTGTTTATTATAATGTAAAGATCCTATATATATAGCAGAGGTAATTCACCAAAGTCTATAGACGGTGCCTAACTATGACTATACTGATATTAGAGTCTATGGGCGGTGCAGACATGTTGACACTCCCCCTCAAGTTGATGCATATATATCACTCATGCCCAACTTGCCAATAAGTGGATGTAACATTTTTTTGACCAACCCCTTAGTCAATACATCGGCTAGTTGATCTGATCGTACAAAGTGAATGCTAATGATATCACTATTAATTTTTTCTTTAATAAAATGCCGATCAATCTCGATATGTTTATTCCGATCATGTTGAACTGGGTTGTGTGCGATATCAATGGTGGCCTTGTTGTCACAATACAACTTCATTGGATTCCCAAATGAAAGGCCTAATTCCTGTAAGAGAAGTTCTATCCATAACAATACACGTACTCCTTTAGCCATAGCTCTGTACTCTGCCTCAGCACTAGATAATGCAACAACAGGTTGTTTCTTGTTTCGCCAAGTAACTGGGTTACCTCCAACAAATGTACAATATCCTGATGTGGAACGTTTGTCGTCTAGACAACCAGCCCAATAAGAATCTGTATAGCCCTTAATCTCGAGATGATTGTTTTTAGTAAACATCACTCCTTTTCCAAGAGCAGCTTTAAGATACCTTAATATCATATAAACTGCATCCAAATGTGGTTGACGAGGATCATGCATATATCTGCTTACAATTCCCACAACATATGCTATATCTGGTCGTGTATGTGAAAGATAAATTAGTCTTCCAACCAATCTTTGATATTGGGGTCTATCAACAACGTCACCTGTTTCACCACGAAGTTTATGATTCGCTTCTATAGGAGAATCCGCAGGTCTACATCCCAACATACCTGTTTCATTTAAAAGGTCAAGTGTATACTTCCGTTTTGAAAGGAAGATACCACCTGGACTTCTGGAGACTTCAATGCCAAGGAAATACCGTAGTTTTCCCAAATCCTTCATCTCAAATTCGGAGGCAAGTCTCCGTTTAACATCTGCAATAGTGTCGTTGCCAGTGATCACAATATCATCAACATAAACAATCAAGACTGTGATCTTCTCCCCCTTTCTCTTTACAAACATTGTGTGATCCGAATTGCTTTGTTTATAGTCAAATTTAACCATTGCCTTTTGAAATTTGCCAAACCAAACTCTTGGAGAATGCTTCAATCCATAAATAGTCTTCTTCAATTTGCATACTTTGCCGATGGTTGCAGCTGTAGAAAATCCAGGTGGGATATCCATGTAGACCTCTTCTTGTAGGTCTCCATGTAAGAATGCATTTTTTACATCCAACTGTTGAAGTTCCCATCCAAGATTTGCTGCACAGGAAATAAGGACTCGAATAGAAGCCATTTTTGCAACTGGAGCAAAAGTTTCCTGATAATCAATCCCACTGAGTATACCCTTTTGCCATGAGTCTTGCTTTGTACCTATCAATCAACCCATTAGGTTTTTGTTTCACAGTAAACACCCATCTGCATTCTACTACCTTTCTTTCAGCAGGAAGATGAGTTAACTCCCAAGTGCCATTATGTTTCAAGGCATTCATTTCCTCTATCATAGCATCTTTCCATTTAGGATCACAAAAAGCATCCTGCCAAGTATGTGGAATAGAAACACTAGACAAGGATGACACAGAAGCAAGTGAAGATGGAGATAATGCATTATAAGATACAAAGTTTGAGATAGGATGATTAGTGCAAGAACGTACACCCTTTCTTATAGCAATAGGAAGATCTAGAGTAGGATCAAGAGTATTACCAGTTTCTGGCTCAGACACAGGAGATGTATGATGAGTTTTACGCATTCGATTGGAGATGCAGGATCTGTCTCGAGGTCAGAGGTCTCTGGATGCGGTAAAGTGGTGATATCATTTCTTTTCCGTCTGGAATATATCCTCTAAGAAAGAGTAGACGCGAAGGTTCGGATCGAAGATCTTCGCGAGACGTCCCATGAATCTCGAGAATCGAGCGTGGGGAATCAAATCTGGCATATCCAATCTATTTAGATCATCTGACTCATTACTCGTATGTGGAGGACTAGATAACCTGTTTGAGCTAGTGTTTGCAACAGGTATATTAATAAATGGAAGTGACTGTGACTCATCTGGAAGTGATTGTGACTCATCTGTTGCTTTACTATCAAGACTGTGTCGGTTTATCTCCCCCTGAAGTAAGGAGGAGGAACCCGGAGAGATATAAGAAATGGTCTCCCAGAAAGTAACATCATGACTGACAAATATGCGACGCGAGGAAGGATGATAACATTGTCAACATGTTTGCACCGCCCATAGACTCTAATATCAGTATAGTCATAGTTAGGCACCGTCTATAGACTTTGGTGCATTACCTCTGCTATATATATAGGATCTTTACATTGTAATAAACACATCAATATATACAAATTCTTCCTCTGTCAATCTCTCTACATACCGTTATATATTGTTAAGATGGTATCAGAGCAGGTTGTAACATAGGAGAAGGAAAGAAATCAAAATCAAAAGCTCCCCATGAACCAATTTCAAACCACCAGGAACCAATTCTTCAAAACCCGAAAATCAAAACACATGGAAACACAAATCTAAACATACCACATAGTAGTACATACAGAGAGAAGTCACTAGAATTTTTCAGATCTCAGAAAACGTTGTTGACGCGCCGCCACGCGCCGCCCCACGCGCGGCAGGTCGTTGCTACGCGCGGCACGCGCCGGCGCGTGGCCCTACCTCCGGTTGTTTTCTGGCAAAGCTCCAGTTAGACTTCTTGATCGTCTCTTCATTGCGAATCCATCTGTGGTACTCTTTCTTCAATCTGAGAACTTTCAGTATATTGCTAGTCTTTGTTCTGTGGTTTCTGTGAGTTCCGGTGAGGTACTCTTCTTTTACGAGATATATACATACGTTATATGCTGCTAGGATTTAATATAGCAGTTATATATACAGCAGAAATTTCTTGTTTTTTAGCTAAGGCTAGACAATACTTGTGATAGCACAACACTACTGTAACCAGTGGTAAGTCCGGATTTCATAGTACTCCATATGTCGGTCCTAAATTTAATGGAAAAAATTTTCTCGAATGGTCCAAAGCTTGTACAATGGCACTAAAGTCTCATAAGATGATGAAATACATCAATAGGAAAGCTTAACAACCTTTGGGAGAAGATCCTACTTTCGATGATTGGGATTCTGAAAATGTCATGGTGTGTTCATGGTTATCTAATTCTATGGAGGTAGATATTCGAAAAAGCTATATCTTCATTGATACCGCTGAAGACGTGTGGAATTCTCTCACTCGGATTTATTCCTTCTCCGGGAATGTAGCCAAGCGGTTTGAGGTAAAGCGGAAGATGTGGGCATTGACTCAAGGAAGCTGCACACTAGCTTAGTATTATTCTGAGCTAACATCATTATGGAGTGAATTGGGACACTACACTATATTTGAGTGTAAAACTGCTGAAGATCAAGAAAAATACCAGAAGATGATCACTGAAGAAAAAGTGATGAAATTTCTTGATGGATTGTCGGATGAGTATGATTCAATTAAAAATCAACTTATCGGACAAGTTCCATTTCCTACTGTGGAAGAGGCCTATGGTCGTGTCAGGCTAGAGGAAAGCCGAAAGCAAAGTATGACCCAATGGTCCCTTCTGATCGATCCGCACTCTTAACTAAGGGTGTTCAGCAATCAGAACCAGAACAACCAGAGCATGTGTCAATAGCTGTAATTGGAGAAAGATCTATTCAATGCGACTACTGCAAAAAATTAGGCCACACTCGTGAGACATGTTTTATTCTGCACCCTCATCTCAGAATTCGAGGACGAGGTGGGCGTGGCTGAGGTGGTTACCATGGTGTCTCATCTGGTAGAGGCATGAGTAGGGGTTCCTTTAATGCTCATCATACTACTTCAGAATGCGAGCCTGACTCTTCAACAGGGACGATGACCGCTTCAGAGCTCAACGCCTTCCGCCAATTAATGTCACAAATCAAGACGCCTTCTCCTACAGCTAATTCTGCCCATGCAGGTATATCCTGTCACCTTACTTCCGATAAATATCCAACATCTTGGATCATTGATTCAGGAGCATCTGCACATATCACTGGAGATTCTAGTATTCTGGAATCATATCATGACAAAACAGGCAATATACGTGTTGCTAATGGAGATCTTGCACCTATTCATGGACAGGGCACCTCTCTTTGTCTTTCATCATCATTACCATTATCAGATGTTTTGCATGTTCCTTCTTTATCTGTAAATTTACTATCTATCCACAGTATTACTGACAATTTCGGGTCTTGAATAACTTCTGAAAATCGTGTAGGTTCTCTAAGGAGAGTTAGTTGCGTAGTGTATGCTCTGTGAAGAGAAAGTTTATCATAAGATAAGAACTTGGACAGAGGATGAGAAGTACTACCTGAAGTCTTGACCAAGTTCGTGGATGATGATGGGACAGACCTTGAGGGGAGTTCCATCTCAACGTGAAAGTCCTGCAAATACTGCGGAATTTTGGTGGAACGGTAACTGCGTCATACTGGTGGAATGGGTACAGATTGTATTTGAGGCTGATGTATTGGTGATGAAGCAGCGTGTTCGGTTGGTGGAGATGGTATTGGGGATGGAGCATCATGTTCAATTGGTTGGTTAACTGGGTTGCTAGGAGTGGTGGTCTCGTGAGGAGAGGAAGGAGTTTCTGGGAATGAATCATAAGGTAAGAAATTATCATTTTCTGGGAATAAATATCTTGGTGTATCAGGCAAGCTTTGTGATGCAGCAGAAAGATTTTTATCCAGGAAAGGAAATGTAGTTTTGAAAAAGATAATATCTCTTAAAACTATTATCTTTTGCGTAGAAATATCAAAAACTCGATACGCCTTTTTCCCAAATGGGTAACCAAGAAAAACACACTTAGAAGCCCGGGGATCAAATTTTGAAGGATTTTGTGCTTGAGTAGATGCAAAACATAGACAACCAAACACCCGTAAATGTGAATACTTAGGAATTTTATCAAAGAACTTCTCGTATGGTGTTTTTCCTTGGAGAAGAGGAGTTGGTGTTCGATTTATGAGAGATGTCGAAGTAAGAATAGCATCCCCCAAAAACGATGAGGGAGGCCGGCTTGAATAAGCAAAGCACGTGACATATTTAACAAATGTCTATGTTTTCGTTCCGCAACTCCATTTTGTTGCGGGGTATTTACGCAACTGGTTTGGTGAGTGATGCCTTTTTGTGCATAAAAGTTTTCTAATTTAAATTCTGGGCCATTATCACTACGGATGATTTTGATTTTAGAAGTAAATTGATTTTCAGCCATATTAATGAAACTGATCAAAATATTTCTAGAATCAGATTTGTGTTTCATAAGGTAAATCCATGTGCATCTAGTGTGGTCATCAACAATTGTGAGAAAATATTTCGCACCCGAAAGTGAAGCAACTTTATAACCACCCCAAATGTCAATATGGATTAACTCAAAACTAGATGTAGTGGTAATAGAACTTAAAGGAAAAGGAAGTCTGGTTTGTTTAGCCATGGGACAAACAAAACAATTCTGGGCATTACAATTTGTATTCTTGGGATGTGAAAATGGAAATGATTGAGATACTTTTATTGAGGGATGGCCAAGGCGTTGATGCCATATTGTTGGATCTGAGATTCGAGTATGATTGCAGGCCAATTTGTTAGCTTCATCAAGGTGGTAGAGGCCCCCTTTTTCAGTTGCCGTCCCAATCATCTTCCCCGAGCGTAGGTCCTGAATGATACAAGAATTGTTTAGAAACATGGTTACGCAACATGAATCAGAAGTTAACTTACTGACAGATTTAGTTGAAATAACGGGACACATAGAACATTGTCAAGAACTAAACCACAAGATAAAACAACTTTGCCAATGTGTCACTTGTGTTATTGAACCATTTGGTAATTCCACTGTACGGTCTTTGACACGCATTTGATGTGTGAGTAAGCTTGGGTCACAAATCATATGATCAGTACAACCACTATCCAAAAGCCAAGTACTTATTTTCCCATGAGATATAAGTGAGAAAGCTTTATCTGATAGAACATTATTCGTAGAACAGTTATTAACGTGATTGGCAGAAGAAGGTTTGGTTCTCAGCACGTCCAGAATTTGTTTGCATTCTTCAGTTGTGAAGGGAAGGTTCAACTCATTATTCCTGCTTGTTTGTGTGGTAACCTGATTTCCTTTAGAGATCATTACATTAGGTCCAGCCTCGGTTGCTTTCTTCTTGCGACAATATTCACTCGTGTGCCCTTTCCAACCACAGAAACTGCATTTGAGATGTGCTCGACAATTCTTGGCAGTATGATTTGTTTTGTTACATTTAAAACATTTCAACTCCCCTTCAAAATTGTGATTTGAATTCCGCACGGCATAAACAGCAGCATCTGGTTGGGCATGGCCTTTGTTAGACGTAATTTCTGATTGTTTTTCATGACGAAGAACCAATGAGTAAGCCTTGTTTATTGTTGGCAAAGGATCTTGCAGCAAAGTGTTGCTCCGAATACTTACATATGATTCATTAAGACCCATAAGGAATTTCATGGTTTTCTGTGTCTCCATGTATGCAGTAACTTCCTTGATTGATCCACACGTACATGTAGGGATAGTACAGAGTGCATCGCGCTCATCCCATAAACTTTTCAGTTTTGTGAAATAGGAACCTATGGACATGTCGCCTTGTACGCAGTCATGAATCTCATTTTCGATATTGAATAATTGAACAACATTCACATGTGAGAATCGCTCTTGCAATTCAAGCCACATCTGCCTAGCATGTTTGCAATTAATGACGCTGCTAGCAATATCTTTAGACATTGATCCTAGTAGCCAGGTTTTGACTAAGTTGTTGCAGCGATTCCATTGTTGATACTCTTCAGGATCCTTCTTCTTATCTGGTTCCTTAATAGAACCGTCTATAAGTCCGACTTTGTTTTTGACAGTCAAAGCCATATTCATGGATTGTTTCCATGTGTTGTAGTTGTCTTCCACCAAAGATTGATGCACAAGAATAGCACCTGGTTGGTCTGAATGGTGAAGATAGAGTTGATGGTTGGGATTATCCCATTTTGAAATCGTGCTCCTGGACTTATTAGGGTCCATGTTAGTCGACTCAATCCTTTTCTTGCTCATCACCAGTCAATCCAGAAGTGATGAATCCAGATCCTACAACACAAGTAGGTAATACAACCGATGTTGCTCCTGAAGCATCAGTATCTCCTCCTCCATCAGTATCTCCTCTTATGTCCACTCCAGTTCCGTCTAATGAGCATCCTTCTGATGACCTCTCCTCAGCAGAGGTTAATTCTGAGAACTCTGGAACTGAAACTATTACTGAAACTAATATTTTTCCTGTTCCAAACAGGTATCAGTTACCCCCGAGAAGTACAAGGAGTTCCACTGAGAAGGTATGATCCAGAGTATGAGGCCCAACGGTCTAAATATCCTGTAGAGAGAATCAACAATGAGAACTTGTCCAGCACAGCCATGGCTTTTACCGCCTCGGTATACTCCACTGACATTCCCAAAACAGTGGAGGTAGCCCTTGGAAATGAAAAGTGGAAACAAGCTATGGAAGATGAGTATTCAGCTCTACAGAGAAACAAAACTTGGGAAAAATGCATCCTACCAAAAGGGGAAAAAAAGGTAGGTTGCAAATGGGTATTCTCTATCAAATACCGAGCAAATGGAACTATTGAGAGATACAAGGCATGACTGGTGGCTAAAGGATATACCCAGACATATGGAATTGACTACTCTGAGACCTTCTCTCCTGTAGCCAAGATTGATACAATACGGGTCTTGCTCTCAATAGCAGCAAACAAGGAGTGGCCCATATACCAGTTTGATGTAAAAAATGCTTTTCTTCACGGAAGTATTGATGAAGAAGTATATATGGAGGCACCACCAGGGTATTCTCAGGAATTTGGAGATGAAGAAGGATGTAGACTGAGGAAGACACTTTATGGGCTAAAACTGTCCCCTAGGGCATGGTTCGGAAGATTCACAAAAGCTATGAAGAAGTTTGGGTACAATCAAAGCAACTCAGATCACACCCTATTCTTGAAGAAGGTTAGAGATAAAATCACTTGCTTGATAATTTATGTGGATGATATGATTATCACTGGAAATGATGAGAAAGAGATCACTGACTTAAAAGGAAAACTATTTCAAGAATTTGAGATGAAAGATTTGGGGACTCTCAAGTATTTTCTTGGCATAGAAGTTCTGAGGTCGAAACAAGGAATCTTCATTCACTAGAGAAAGTATATCCTTGATCTTCTGGTAGAAACAGGAATGCTAGACTGTAAACCAGCTGAGACACCGATCGTTGCTAATCATGGTCTTCAAATTCTTGAAGGAGCAAAACTGGCTAAAAGAGAACAATGTCAGAAGATTGTGGGAAAACTCATTTACTTAGCTCACACAAGACCAGATATAGCTTATGCTGTAGGAGTGGTGAGCAGGTTCATGCATCTCCCACAAATACAACACATGACAGCAGTAATGAGAATTTTGAGGTACTTAAAGGGTACAAGTAGCACGGGAATTTACTTTGCCAAAAATGATCATCTGGATCTAATTGCCTACACAGATGCAGACCGGGCAGGAGATCGTGACGGCAGGAAATCCACTTCTGGGTACTTTACTCTAGTAGGTGGTAACTTGGTCACCTGGAGAAGTAAAAAACAAAAGGTGGTGGCCTTATCAAGTGCAGAGGCAGAATTCAGAGGAATTGCAAAAGGAATAACTGAAATCCTATGGATTCGGAAACTCATGAATGAACTTGGTTTTCCACAGAAAACAGCATGTAAGCTATTTTGTGACAATAAGGCAGCTATAAGTATCTCAGAAAATCCGGTCCAGCATGACAGAACGAAGCACGTCGAGATAGACCGACATTTCATCAAGGACAAATTGGAAGATAAGACAATCAAACTTCCGTTTGTTCGATCAAAGGATCAATTAGCTGATATCCTGACAAAAGCAATCAATACTAAAGCCTTCGATGAGATTTTACGCAAGTTGCGCATTGGAGCACCGACTGCCAAACTTGAGGGGGAGTGTTAGAATTGACAAACTCTTCTAATGCTTTACCAAGTGGGTTGAATAAATGGCTAATCATCTTGGTCATATATTGTAGGCTAGTTTGAAAGTTGAACAAATCAGTATTCAAAGTCTTATATTGTAGGCTTGTCTATGTAAGGCATGATGTAACTTAGCATATTTTGAGGCCTATAAATAGGCTGGTCCTTTGTAGCTAAACATAATACCAAAGAGGTATTCAATACCAAAACACTAAATACTATTCCGCATACTTTGTTCAGTGGATTTTTTTGTAGTTTCTGAAATAATTGGAACATTTGTTCCATTTGTTCCATTTGTTCCATAGAGACTAATTGTGTTGTGGCTAATTGTGTTGTGGTTTCTGGTTGTTCAGCCATTGCAGGTAAGAATATGGTTGTGGTTTCTAATTGTGTAGTTTCTGGAAGGTGATGAGTGAATAGTATCGTATTTGTAAACAGTGAACAGTACCGTATGTAATTGTGAACAGTGAACAGTACCGTATTTGTGAACACTGCCTTCGTCTCCGGCGATGAGTAGTGCCCGGTGAATAGTGGACAGTGCCTTCCGACCGAAATAGTGACCGGAAAAAATATTCTGAATCCCAAATCAAACCTTAGAGCTTTGATACCATGAACAAAGTATGCGGAATAATATTTAGTGTTTTGGTATTGAATACCTCTTTGGTATTGAATACCTCTTTGGTATTATGTTTTGCTACAAAGGACCAACCTATTTATAGGCCTCAAAATATGCTAAGTTACATCATGCCTTACATAGACAAGCCTACAATATAAGACTTTGAATATTGATTTGTTCAACTTTCAAACTAGCCTACAATATATGACCAAGATGATTATCCATTTATTCAACCCACTTGGTAAAGCATTAGAAGAGTTTGTCAATTCTAACGTCATGCATGACATCTTAGGGGTTGTTGTAATAGTAGATGGTTGTTGGGGGTTGTTGAAATAGTATTAAAGTATAGTTCTATATAAGTGGCAATTACCTCATTTGTAATACTTGGAGAAGTATGAATACAATTCTCTTCTACCCCAACTGATTTCTCTCTTCTCTTTTTATAATCTCACCATATATTCTATATTCTAACATGGTATCAAAGCAAGTCGATCTATAGAGAGATTGAGAGCATTTCAGTTGAAGCTTTGTTGTTTTTCAAGGGAAACACAGGCTGCCTATTTTCTTCAGTTTCATCAACACATTCCAGAGAACAACCAGGCGACCCCTACCAGTACAAGAACAGCCAGAAAACACGGTGCCAGGCACTGGTTGGCGTGTGATTCAGCTCTGGTCGGATTCTGTTGAAACTTCTAATCAGTTCAAGGGCTGATTGGTGGCCATGACGACAAAGCAGCAGAAGTAGTTGCATTTCAAACAACACAGTTCACTGCCTAAAATATGCATGTGCGGCACTTTCAATATTTTTTGACATTGCCTAAAATGTACTACGTGATCGTAAGTCGAGTCCCGGTATTCCCAAAAATCTCAATTACAATCCTAGAGATGGGTCTAGTTGGAAGCTTAGGTTATGCACAAGTGCTTCTAAGTGTTCCACTCTTCAATCCCAAGATAGGTTTTTTATCCCAAGATGGGATTTCGAGTGAGGGGGCGTGTCAAAGAGTTGTTGGGGGTATGACATCATGCATGACATCTTAGGGGTTGTTGTAATAGTAGATGGTTGTTGGGGGTTGTTGAAATAGTGTTAAAGTATAGTTCTATATAAGAGGCAATTACCTCATTTGTAATACTTGGAGAAGTATGAATACAATTCTCTTCTACCCCAATTGATTTCTCTCTTCTCTCTTTATAATCTCACCATATATTCTATATTCTAACAGTATAATATGTAGATATTATTATATTTAATTTGGTTAATGAGTTATTGAGTAGTAAGAGCATCTCCAATAGGGATTGCCAAGAGGTTGCCAAAGTTGATGTGCAATCTTGGTTGCCGACCTATTGGAGTTGCAAGGTTGCCAAGAGGTTGCCCAAAAAAGTTGCCAACTTTTGGCAACCCTTGGGCAAAAAAATCTGCTCTAATATTGTGTATATATATATGTACGTGTACGAGAGATGTGTATTAATTATTGAAGACATGGGGACAAGATAATTAAGAAAAGCTGTAGAGAAAAATTGGAGAAGAAGAGAGGAATAAAAGCCGCTGAAAAATTAAGATCCGCCAAGTTGATCAAAAAATCCCCTTTCCCGCCAATTTCAGACATTCTTCCATGTGTGCACATATTTATGCATATCTGGGTGCATTGTTGTCACTTCGCTCGACTAGTCGCGACTAGTCGTCGACTAGTCGCGACTAGTCGTCGACTAGTCGACTAGTCGTTTTGTAAACCTCGACTTGGATGCTCGACTTGCTGTTTGTACATATTTCGGGCGACTTGCTTCGACTGGATCGACTGAGTCGACTAGTCGGGACGACTGGGTCGACTAGTCGAGCGACTGGGGTTAAAAAGCAAAAAACATAAAAGCCCATTAACAAAAACAGGCCCATTAAGCATTATAAGTAACCTAAAAGTTCACAGTCGCGACTTGCACTGGTTTTTTGTTCTCAGACCTCAGCTATGCAGTCTACTTGTTTTTTCATTCTGTGCACTGTGCAGTGCAATTTACTTGGATTTTCCAGTCTTGCAGCCACTGCTGTCCAGTCTTATAGCAGCTGGCCCCTGCTATGCAGTGTGCTAAACTGCTCTGCACTATGTGGTTGTGATCCTATGGAGTTACTTTGTTCATGTGGTTTGGAAGAATTTGATAATTAAATAATTGATTTTATATACATTAAGTATATAATATATATATATATATAATATATATATATATATATATATATATATTAATTTTATATCATGTCGACTAGTGTCGACTAGTCTACGACTAGTCTCGACTAGTCACGACTCGACTTGCCGGGCACCCCGGTCGACTCGACTCGACTTACCGACGTAACAACCATGTCTGGGTGTTGCGCATAGCACATATGCCCTTGAAGTGCTCGCATTACATACCTAAAGCGAAGCGCACAAACTGTGAATCATTGCGACATTCTTCCATGTGCGCACATATTTTTGTATATGTGGCGCTTTGGGCATAGCACGTATGCCCTTGAAGTGCTCGCATCGCATACCTGAAGCGAAGCGCACAAACTGTGCATCATTGTGCTTAGCGCATTATAACGCATTTGATAACACTAACTGTATACTTCGATCAATAGTATCAGAGAAGCTTTTAACAAATTTTGTCAGTGATGTTACCTAGGAAGTCCCTCCCCTAAAGTTAAATGCAGCAAAAGGCAATAGATAAAAGTTTCATTCTTGCCACTAGCTGTGTACTGTTTTGTTGGGTGTTTTCTTAGCAGTATCTGTACGACTTGATGGAGTGACTGTTTCGTAACCTTTTTATCGGGCTGTGTGTGAATGGTACATCTTTCAACATTGGAATTTTAAGTATACGAGGAGGGGAATCTCCGAATGAGGATTCAAATCGATGACCTTTGTTTATGTGGCAAAGGGGAAAAGAGCTTTGCCAGACTAGCAAGTATCAAAGAATCCTCCATTTGTTACCATTGCTTGTTCCTTTCGCATTTTTAGCGTAATTTTTAAGTTTTGTAGATAAAGTATTTACACGACATTTTTCTATAATTTTGTGTTTAAATAAGGATTTTTTTAATTCAAAAAAACTATTATGAAAAAGAGTTATTCTTCAAAATGTCAATGCTAATAGTCTTGCTCTTTTCTTTCCCAATAATGTCAATCTGTGTTTTTAACGTGGATTCAGTTATTGCCACTGCATTTTTTTTGTAGTTCAATCTTATATGATAATTGTTTAGGGTCTAGAAGGTCGAGTTTTTCGTTTCTTTTCTTGTGGTGCTTGACTTTTCAATACAACTTTGCAGATCATGTCCAATGATGAATACAAAAGTGTAGAGCATCGAGTACTGGCCAACCCCCTTCAGGAGCCACGAGTATCAGTTGCAGTTTTCTTTAATCCAGGAGATAGAGAAAACATATATGGACCAATACCAGAGATTTTATCCTCAGAGAAACCACCTGTTTTCCAAAATTTTCCATTGACAGACTACCTGAAACGATTCTTTACCAAGGAGTTGGATGGGAAGAGCTTGATTAATTACTACAGACTGTAAGCAGTATGGTCAAATACTAAAGCCTACATTTTGTATACAGTTCTTGCAACTTATTATGATTTGTCTTCTACAAAAAGTTATATTTCGGAAAGAAAAAGAAAAGTTGTACGCTTAAAACTGTACTCCTTCAAATGGTCCAAAAAATGTCTATAGTTGAAAAACTTACAGATTAGCTGTATTTGACTATAATCTAGTGCCGGGTTCTCATTGTAATGATTTAAAGGGAACTTTTCTAAGATGATGTGCCCGTCTACAGCTGAAAACTGTGTAAATTCTGAAGGAAATGATAATCAGCCGGTTTTGACCGGTTCACATATCGGAAAACGGGCTCAAATATTGGTTGACACGGTTTGATTCAGATCAAGTGCTATTCGTTTGTATATTTGATTGAGATTAAGTGCCTATAAATTGGTTGTATTGATTTTTACTCCAAAGAGCAGCTAGCAGAAGTATTTCTTTTAAAAAATTTAATCAAATCCTAAAAATCAAGATGTTATTTAATTTAGAAAACATATCACTTAACCAACAAGAGTAAAATCTAATTTTGAGGATATTGACACGCAATTTTAGACTTCAATGTCTATTTGTACCGAATATCTCACTTTTTGTCTCGAGTTCAAACGAAAGTCTAATTTTGTGCATCGAGTTATGTGGTGGTTTTTTTGTTCTAGCAACTAGCAAGTGTGGATTATATAATAATAACCCATGGAAGAAATATAAATTTCCACAAATATATGATAAAAAGTAACTAAATTTCAATAAATATAAAGTTGAATATCAGAAACTAAAATACACAGAAAAAAATTAATTATTAATAAGATATAAAAAAAACGTGTACTACACATGTAATAAAATACTAAAATATAATTGGTAAAAAAAAAACCATGGCAATCTTTAAAGGATCTTTCTATGTGTGTGTCCATTGGCTCACTTACTTTCATTATACTTTTATGACGTGAGTTTTTTTTATTAATGAGATTTTTTAGGCATATAGGGAATCCATTATCATTAATAAATAAGAGCTAATTAAAATTTGACAACTCATCTTTTAATGTGTAATCGATATTTAAATGAAAGAATGTTAAAAATAACACTTTTTGGGATAAAAATGATGAAAATAACGCTTTTTGAGGTAAGGTGTGAAAATTAACGTTTTGCATTTTCAATTTGGGTATCCTAATACGCATTTCGAATTTGGGTATCAGTGGGGCCCCGCAGTGGCAAAACCAAAAAATAAAAAATAAAAAAAATAGTGATACACATGTTGAAAATGCGTATCAGGGACATATACGTATTTTGAAAATGCGTATCAGTGCCAGATATGCATTTTGAAGTTGCGTATCACTATGTTTTTTATTTTATTTTTGATTCTATTCATGCGGAGCCTACTGATACCCAAATTGAAAATTCATATTAAGAAGATACCCAAATTGCAAATGTGTATCCAAAATATCATTTTTAACACCCCATCTCAAAAAATGTTATTTTCAATTTTAATTTTTTTTTTGTTTACTTTCACCCTATTTAAATATCCGACCTTTACATGTTAAAATCACAGCACTCGAAAAATTGAAAAATCACAACACACAAGAATCTCACCGCACCGAATCTACTCTTCAAAATATAAAGATGTCAATCGCCAGCCAACTCACCGCTCAATCCAATTCGTACGACAGACTCAGCGAACTCAAACAATTCGACGAGTCAAAACTCGAAGTCAAAGGCCTCGTTGACTCTGGCCTAACTACCATCCCGCGCTTTTTTCACCACCCACCCGACACCTTACCCGCCATAAAACCCGACCCGACATCCCGACCCGATTACAAAATTCCCATCATTGATCTCTCCGGCGATCGCGCCGGTGTAATCGAACAAGTCCGGCGAGCTTCGTCGACGCTAGGGTTTTTTCAAATAATTAATCATGGGGTTCATTTATCGAAAATAAACGATTTGATTTCGTCGATTAAAGCGTTTAATGAACAGCCAGCAGAGGTTAAAATGCAGTATTATCATAGAGAAATTAGTTACGGGGCATCTTTTTCGTCTAATTTTGATTTGTTTCAGTCGAGAGCTGCCAGCTGGCGTGATACTTTGGTGGTAAGTAGTTTGAGCTGTACTTCGAGTCTGAGGTGTCGTCTTGATTATGGGATTTCAACGCGGTTAATGAGAATGAGGTTTCAATATAATATGACCTCATTGTCATTTCTTGGGTTGCAATTCCATGATTCAAACGATCCCCGAGTCATTTTTCGCATTTTTGTCGAATTGGGGTTTTTAATTTGGAGCAAGCTTATGAGTTTTTATACAGTAGTACTCATTCTAATACTCACTCGTTCTCTAAATTTGTTTCCTGTTTTCTCTGGACACGTTTGCCAATGCACACTTTTAATCGGTAATATCTTCAATTTCATATTAGTATTAAATATAAAAACTTCACCAGTATGCTGGGCCTGAGGATGTCCTCAGGTAACATCCTTGAAGTTAAAAGAAGTATAGTTGTAAATTAGGGACATTTTTGTAAATGTAAGGGATGAATATTATATTTACAAAAATGCCCCTGCGTGGCCACTTGATTTATAGGTACAATTTGTTTTAACCTCAGGGAGGTTACCTGAGGACATCCTCAGGCCCATTATTCTCAAACTTCACTGTATTAAAATACGAATCCAACAAGATCACTCATGACTATATTTGGTCTTATAAATTATGCGTAAGTTAGTAATTTATCTCATGTTATTCCCGACATTTTAAATGAGAAACATCCCGACATTTTAAATGAGAAACACAATACGAGACGGAGGGAGTGAGGTTTAATGACCTTTTGCCCCTTAAAGTATGGCAGTTTGTACCCATCAACCCTTAAAAAAAACTCATTCCATTCGGTAAAAAAAACTCATCCCATTCAGTCCTTACAGTATGTGATAGTGTACCTATTAATCATTTTTGCTATTTTTCTTTCAATAATACCCCTGCACAATATATACTTCTTAGCCCTTGAAGTATTAAATTTGATCCATTAACCAGTTAAGCACCATTACAGGGGTATATGAGAGGAAGGGGACAGGGAAAGGGGCGGGAGGGGGCAATAATTATGAGCGAGTTGTGGAATTTTGAAAGAGGTGATCGATGAACTTTATGAGCTGAAAATTGACTAAGGCAATTGATGTTGACATAATTGATTAGGTACTATTGCCCCCCTCCCCCTTCCATGTCTCTCTCTTATACCCTTATAATGGTGCTTAACTGGTTTAGAAATCAAACTTAATACTTCAAGGGCTAAGAGGTACATGTCGTACAGGGGAATTACTGAAAGAAATATATGAAAAAGAATCAAAAGGTATATTTTTTGTATCTTGGGGGCGAAAAGGTACGAATTCGTACTTGAAGGTTTCATGGGTACAACGTTATATATTTTGAGGGTCAAAAGGTCATTAAGCCTTCTAATAATTATCGAGAAGAATCAAACCAGTACGATGACACAGAACTTTATATGTTATGCCATGCTATGTTAGCTGGATCTTAAAATATAGTGAAATTTGTATTAATGTTTTAAATTTATTAAACTTTTAGCAGAGGATAGGTTAGAGTTATTATTTGGCAATTGCATGTGAGGCTATCACCGATATTACCAGATTGGAAATACGTTCCGGACGTTTGTCGAAATGAGGTGGCTGAATGGGAGAGAGAAATGATAAAAGTTGGTGATGAGTTATTGGGATTGTTAAGTGAAGGATTAGGATTAGCGAAAAATAAGTTGAAAGAAATGACATGTTTGGATGGGAGAACGATAGTGAATCATTATTATCCGTATTGTCCACAACCGGATTTAACAGTTGGGATTACCTCACATACAGATCCTGTAGTGGTGACTGTGTTAGCGCAGAATGATGTAGGTGGTTTGCAGGTTAAAATTGGAGAAGACGGTTGGGTTGATGTGGAGCCTGTTCCTGGTGCACTTTGTGATTAATATTGGTGATATTCTTCAGGTATTAATATTTTCTCTGTTTGTGAATCCTTTTTATTTGTTTTTAAGTCTTTTTTGGAAAATTAAAGAAACTTGAATTCCCGTGAAGTCATTCACACATCCAGGCATGAATCATCACAACTTCTTGGCTCTTATCACCTAAATGATGCTGTCACATGTAATTAAAACATTGACAAATCAATTTTATGTTAATATCTAAGAATAGATTTTTTTTGTCAGGATCTAATAATAGATTAAATTGTATTTTATTATAAAGTATTAAAGTTTGATTATATTGTTTAGATGAATTATTAGGAATTTTCATTGTATTTTTCTCTGATTGCTTATTGAATTAGATAGAGTATTCTCTATCTTCTTATGGGTTCTCTCCTGGTAGCGATCAATGGAAATTCCTGAATTCCAAGGGTAGTGGTTCTTCTACGCTTGGATTCTTCTACACTTAGATTACCTTAGGTGTTGAATCTTCTGCCGGTAATTCACAAACATTTTTCTCTGATTGCTTATTGAATTATATATTATTCTCTATCTTCTTATTGTTTTTATTCCATTATATTTCTTTCCATCCTTGACTTACATCGACTGAAATGGTATGAGAGTAGTATCAAAACTTAGGCTTCTCGGTTGATTTCTTAATCCTTGGAAGACCTAGGGTCTTATATAAATGTAACATTTGGTTTTAAATGTTGAGTTTTTTTTTTGATGGGGGTGCTTATTGTGCTTATTTACTCAATTACAACTCCTTCACAGATCATGTCCAATGATGAATACAAGAGTGTAGAGCATCGAGTACTGGCCAACCCCCTTCAGGAGCCACGGATATCTGTTGTTTTTTTCTTTAACCCAGGAGATAGAGAAAACATATATGGACCAATACCAGAGATTGTATCCTCAGAGAAGCCACCTGTTTACAGAAATTTTCCATTGGCAGACTTCCTGCAACGATTTCTTACCAAAAAGTTGGATGGGAAGAGCTTGATTAATTACTACAGACTTTGAGCAAAATGGTTGTTTTGCATCAGTTCTTTGTGATACATCCAGTTCAGGGCCCAACAGTGAAGGTGTTTAGTAGGAGGCCCAAGGGCAAGTTGGTCATTATAGATGCAGGGGCAAAGGAGTCAAAGAACAAAAGTGGCTAGAAGGGGGATAATAGGGGGAGTAGGGTTTGAGATTATTCATTCATGCGATTGTTGTCTTTTAATTAGGGTTTTAAGGAGAGGTTGGCATCTCGAAAGTCCAGTGTTATCCTAGTCGTTTTATTTCAATTAAGTTCTGTATTGAGACTCTTCTTCTTTATAATTAAGTAAATCGAGGTTAATTCGTTTTCAAGTGATAGATCTGTTCAAATTAGTGAGAGATATAAGCTGAATCTATCACAAGTGGTATCAGAGCCTTACATCTATGGGACCTCCAACGGCGGCTCAGCGACTTGAACAGCTAGAGGAGAAAGCTACAAATATTGAAGAAAACATGGCGGAGTTGGTTACGAAGGCGGTGGAAGCAGCGGTCACTGCTATGAAATAGTCGTTGACCGGGTTATTGGTGGAAGGGCAGGCGGCAGCGATGAGACAACAACGAGAAGAGCTTGATGCGTTGTCCTCGCAATTGGAGGGGCGTATTGCTAGAACTCGCGAGCACCAGGAGTAGATGATGAACCTCCTCCACGCAGAACAACTGAAGTTTCAAAACGAGATGCGGACAACACTTACAGGTATACCCCCTCACCAATCTCCAATAAATGATAAGCCAGAAGGCAGTGTGATACATAAGGGGTCAAACTCGACTGGACCTCAAGGGGGTGATATGGGTTATTTCTGGGAGAAGAATGGGACGGGGGTGAATACGTAACAGTTGGATGGGGGTGGGTTCACAGGGGGTCCTCCTGGGTTTGGTGGTGGTGGTTCAGTAGGGGGGGCCGGGAAATTGGAGGTATCGAAAATTGGATATGCCGGTCTTTGACGGGTCTGATCCGGACGGCTGGATTTTGCGGGTTGAAAGGTATTTTGGGTTTTATCGGTTGTCGGAAGGAGAAAGGATGGAGGCAGTGGCATTAGAGGGAGCTGCTCTTAGATGGTATCAGTGGGAGCATAATCGAAGGCCTATCAGATGTTGGATGGATTTTAAGGAGTTCATATTAAGGCAGTTCAGGCCAACACAAGGGGGGTCTCTATATGAGCAGTGGTTGGCTACCACACAGTCAACGACTGTTGAAGAGTACCGCAGGAAGTTCATAGAAACAGCAGCGCCATTGGAAGGAATTTCGGAGAATTTGCTGTTGGGGCAATTTGTTAATGGCCTTAAAGACGATATCAAGGCTGAAGTACGTCTGTTGAACCCCATCACAATAGAACAGGCCATGGAACTTGCCATGAGGGTAGAAGAAAAATACCAGGTGGTGGGAATAAAGAAGCAGGTATTGAACTCCATCAAGACAGGGACGTTCACTTCTTATAGCAAGGGGGGATCGAGTGGACCATTTTCTGCAGTAGGGGTTTCCCAAAGCCCATCTTCAGTGACCAAAAGCTGGGTATCAGGAGCAACAGAGTCTCAAGCCTCCTCTGTATATTCACCGAAACCCATTGAAACAGGGGAAGTAAAAAAGCTAACTGAAAAAGAGTTACAGGAGAAAAAAGCAAAGGGTTTATGCTTCCGTTGCGACGATAAATGGATGATTGGGCATCATTGTAGGAAGAAGGAACTGAGTGTGTTACTGATGGGTGATGAAGAGGAGGAGGAGGCAGAGGGGGACTGTAAGGACCAACATGTACTTCCTATGGAGGAATTATCCCCGGAGGTGTCCTTGAATTCGGTCATCGGTTTGTCAAATCCAAAAACGATGAAACTAATGGGATTAATTGGAGAACAGGCAGTCGTTGTAATGGTGGACCCGGGGGCCACGCACAATTTTCTATCCTTGTAGCTGGTTGAAAAGTTAAAAATACCCGTGACTGATTCGGGAAGTTTTGGAGTATCCTTGGGAAATGGAGAAGCCATACGTGGGAGTGGGGTTTGTAGAGGGGTTCTGCTGCATCTAGAAGGGGGAGTGGAGGTTTTTGAGGACTTCTTACCATTGATGTTAGGAAATTCAGATGTCATACTAGGCGTCCAGTGGCTTGAAAAACTGGGGCCAGTTGTTACTAACTGGAAAACACAAGAAATGAGTTTTGAAGTGGGGGGAAACACGGTGACCATTGTGGGGGATCCGTCCTTGGTTCGAGCAAAGGTGTCCTTGAAGGCGATGTTGAGGAGTTTGCGCAAGGAAGGTGGGGGATTTTGGGTGGAATGTAATCAGCTAGAATCTTTGGGTGATGAGGGCAGTTCAGTGGAAGATAGAATTCGGAAATTGCCCACAGACTTAAAGCAGATTGTCAGTCAGCACACGAAGGTTTTTCAGAATCCTACCGAGTTGCCACCAGAGAGGGGACACGAACATGCCATAGTGCTAAAACAGGGCAGTAACCCGGTTGGGGTTCGACCCTATCGATACCCGCAAAGTCAGAAGGATGAAATAGAGAGGCTAATTAAGGAGATGTTAGCAGCAGGCTTAATTAAACCCTCCAAGAGCCCGTTTTCCAGCCCTGTTCTATTGGTCAAGAAGAGAGATGGGTCGTGGCGTTTTTGCGTGGATTACCGCGCCCTTAATAAAGAAACAATACCGGATAAATACCCAATCCCGGTAATTGATGAGCTTCTCGATGAGTTACATGGCGCCAAGGTATTTACAAAGTTGGATTTGAAGGCGGGATACCACCAGATTTTGGTGCGGCCGGAAGATACCCACAAAACTGCTTTTCAGACTCATGACGGGCATTACGAATTCCTCGTAATGCCCTTCGGGCTCACAAATGCCCCGGCTACGTTTCAATGCTTGATGAACGACGTATTTAGGCCATATCTAAGGAAATTTGTTCTCGTGTTCTTCGATGACATTTTAATTTACAGTGGGACAAGAGAAGAGCATAACCAACATTTACACCTGGTCTTACAAATGCTTGAAGAGCAGCAATTGTACGCGAACTTAAAAAAATGTGAGTTTGCTAAGTCATCCGTGGCTTATCTAGGCCATATCATCTCTGAATCTGGGGTTGCAGTCGATCAGGAGAAGGTTAAGGCAGTTCTGGAATATGGCCAACACCGCGTAACTTGCGAGAGCTCAGAGGGTTCCTTGGTTTAACGGGCTATTATCGAAAATTTGTGGCAAACTACGCCCAAATAGCTCAACCATTGACAGCCCAGCTTAAGAAAGATAGTTTTGGGTGGTCGGAGGAAGCTACAAAGGCGTTTGACTGCTTAAAACATGCCATGGTCAGTCCTCCTGTCTTACTAATGCCAGATTTTTCGAAACTTTTTGTGGTGGAAGCTGATGCTTCGGGTTTCGGGTTAGGCGCTGTTCTTATGCAAGATAATAGACCCCTTGCGTTCTTCAGTAAACTTTTGGGCACCAAGGCTGAGCATAAGTCAATTTATGAGAAGGAATTAATGGTCATTTGCTTGGCCATCCAAAAATGGAAACATTATTTAGTCAGTCGACACTTTATTGTTCGGACTGATCAGCAGAGCTTGCGCTATCTGATGCTACAGCGTGAAGTGAATGTCGAGTATCAAAAGTGGATACGGAAACTGTTAGGATTTGATTTTGAGGTGCAGTATAAACCAGGGTCAGCCAACCGTGTGGCGGATGCTTTATCTAGGAAAACAGGGGATTATGTTGAGTTAGGGGTGATGCTGACTACTTCACGGGTTGATTGGGAGGAACTTGTAGCAGAAATTGAAAGGGATGTTACCCTGGCTCGTATTCGCAAGGAGCTGCAAACTGGACAACCAGGTCCCTCGGGGTTTCATTTGATTGAGAACAGGTTACTCTTTAAAGGGAGATGGGTTATACCCCGGACTTCTAAGTTTATTCCAGCCCTGTTAACGGAGTATCATGATTCAGTAGTGGGGGGACATGCAGGTAAACTGAAAACTTACTTAAGGCTGGGAAGAGATTGGTTTTGGGAAGGGATGCGACGAGACGTTGCTCAGTATGTGCAACAATGTTCTGTGTGCCAGCAGCAAAAATATTCCCAAAAATCACCCGCCGGGTTGTTACAACCACTGGCCATTCCAAGCTTAATATGGGAGGACATATCTATGGACTTCGTGGAGGGGTTGCCTATGTCAAAAGGGTTTAATTTCGTATTGGTGGTGGTAGATAGGCTATCAAAGTGGGTTGCGCCACCCATTCATTGCAGTAACAGTGGCTGAGGTTTTCGTGAAGGAAGTAGTCAGGTTGCACGGGTTTTCGGCCTCCATTGTCACTGATAGGGACAGAATCTTCTTGAGTGTTTTCTGGACGGAGCTTTTTCGCTTACAAGGAACGCAACTGAAACGTAGCACGGCCTACCATCCGCAAACGGATGGGCAGACCGAAATTGTGAACAAAAGTTTGGAAACCTATCTACGGTGTTTTATTGGAGCCAAGCCAAAATCGTGGGCTTCGTGGCTTGCTTGGGCTGAATTTTCTTATAACACTTCACCCCATATTACCACCAAGGTGAGCCCGTTCAAGGTAGTATATGGTCGTGACCCACCTTCAGTAGTGCGGATTGGGCCGGGGCAAACTCAGGTGAACAGCTTGGAGGAGTTGTTGCAGGAAAGAGATGCTATTCTCGACGAGCTTAAGTTTCAGTTAATGAAGTCCCAACAAAAAATGAAGTTAGCAGCTGACACAAAACGCAGGGACGAGTCTTTTGCAGTGGGGGAAAATGTATACCTCAAGCTACAACCTTATCGCCAGAAATTCCTCGCTAGCAGACCAAATGAAAAGCTGGCTGCCCGTTTTTATGGACCATTTACAATCATTCAAGCGATTGGTAAGGCTGCTTACAAGTTGGATTTACCACCAACTAGTCGCATACATCCGGTATTCCATGTGTCCCAACTAAAGAGATCAATTGGCGCGACACCGGTCTCAGTCTCTATTCCGGAGCAGTTGACACTAGAATTGGAGCTAGAGGTAGAACCAGAAGCTGTCTTGAATGTTCGACACATACACCAGGGGGGCCAGCATGAGCACACTGAGGTTTTGATTAAATGGAGAGGGTTGCAGCAGTTTGAAGCCACCTGGGAGAGCTTAGACCTCATTTGCCAGCGTTTTCCATCATTCCACCTTGAGGACAAGGTGGGACTTGAGGGGCAGGGAAATGTGATACATCTAGTTCAGGGCCCAACAGTGAAGGTGTTTAGTAGGAGGCCCAAGGGCAAATTGGTCATTACAGATGCAGGGGCAAAGGAGTCAAAGAACAAAAGTGGCTAGAAGGGGGATAATAGGGGGAGTAGGGTTTGAGATTATTCATTCATGCGATTGTTGTCTTTTAATTAGGGTTTTAAGGAGAGGCTGGCATCTCGAAAGTCCAGTGTTATCCTAGTCGTTTTATTTCAATTAAGTTCTGTATTGAGACTCTTCTTCTTTATAATTAAGTAAATCGAGGTTAATTCGTTTTCAAGTGATAGATCTGTTCAAATTAGTGAGAGATATAAGCTGAATCTATCACATTCTTGCAACTTATTATGATTTGTTTTCTACATAAAGTAAAAGTTGTACCCTTGGACTGTATTACAAATGAAATGTCATTTATAGTTTAAAAAAACTGCCAGATTTATTTGGGTATAATTAAGCAGCGTCTGCCGTCTGGTTTCATTGTAATGATTTTTAAGGGAACTCATTTAAAATGCCGTGCCCAACTACAGCTGAAACTGCATGTAAATTCTGGAGGAAAGGATACAAATATTGGTGTATAGTTTGCTTCAGATTAAGCGCTATTAGTTTAAATATTTGCTTCAGATTAAGTGCTTATAAATTGGTTTGCAGTTTCAAGTGCTTCAGATTAATGACCCTGCAATCGAACAATTTCGGTTTGCAAGTGGTCCTGCTCACTTTAGTAAAGCTTATTTTCGTAGAACTATGAAGAAAATAAAGATTGAGATGTTCTATTTAGAAAATAAAAATTTATGAACAAACGAATTTGGGAATTTTGACATAAATTTATTGAAGGTTTCTTATTTTTAAACAGAAAGCTTAAGCGGTTTAGGACGGTACAATCTTTACCTGAGGCATGTAGATAATACAAGGAATATATAAATCTTGCGAAATTTGCCTAGTAACACCTCATAAGCGTCATTTCTCAAATCCCAACAGAATGAGAAAGGTAGTGATAAGCTAAAAGCTATTGTAACTGTTAGCCACAAATTCACATCTACATAATTTCTGTGCTGTTTAAGCAAAAAAAAAAAAAAACTAAACAAAATTACAAAAATGTTAAGTCTGCAACACAGTTTTTACAGAGCTCATTTTCAGTCAAAATTTATTTCTGCCTTCAGATCCACTACACCCAAACCATCCAGCCATCTCTTCATCTTGAGCAGTTTCAGAAAACTTTCGACGTCTCTCCATTATGGCAGCCTTAAACTCATCAGCATTTTCCTTTGCTTCAACAACATTCTTGTTCCTCTCTGCCATTTCATGCTTCCACCTTGCTTGCTGCTGCACATTTTGGGACAGATCTGTCTTACCTCCCACTACTGGAAAATCAACCAGACCAGGATCCACATTCCATGATTTGGAAGCATCCTGGTCTTCCCTCCCATCTTCTACAAATATCAACTTATTTGCCTTGGCATCTTCAACTTGTCTCCCTGGTCCGAAATAAGGCCTAGATTGACGATTCTCGCCATTACTGTTATTTGGCTGAGTAGAAGTGGCAAAAGAGTTGGATGCTTTTGGTCGTCTGTGATCACATTTCAAACAAGCCACGTTTTTCCGAAAGTTGATATAGTTACACCTACAAATAAATAAATTTAAATTCTACTCGAAAACAAACTATGCAGAGGTCCAGTTTGGTTTCTAATAAAACAAAGGATAATTGTATGAACTCACGATTCACACTCCCACTCTCCAGGATTAATTTTCCGCGGTGGAGGCTTTTCTTTACAATGATAACATCTTGTATTCTTCGCAAAGTTAAAGAAATTGCATCTGTCAAATTGTAACCCTTCATTAGAAAATGGAACCACCGGATAGACCATAATAAAACACAAAATATAAATTTTTTTCTAGCATTACGTATCACAAATCCAGTCACCCTTCTTTAGTGGAAGATGATCTTGATCCTTCCCTAATTGTTGTAGTCTTTCTTTGTCTAATCTATCACACTGCAAGCACTTAATGTTTCTAGCAAAATTTAGAAAATTGCATCTGCAAAAGTAAAGGTAAACTTAAACACCATATTACGAACATTAATGAAAGATTCAAAGTAATGCTGAAGAATATGATAAACATTATATAATTACGTGGAGCATATCCAATCACCCTGCTTCATTGGAACATTATGGTGGACTGAACTTCGCACTTTAATTTGACTATCTTCCTGGTGAACTGAACTTTTTTGCATAGATGGCTTCCACTTGGAAGGGCTCTCTTTTGGTAAATTATCATCAAGTTCAACCATACTGAGCTCCACTGATTTTTTCAGTATTCTTCGAACTGATTTTTTCACCTTTTCATTCAGACATTGCTTGTTCTCCACTAGGCCAGTGATAGAATGAAGCCCATATGTTAATACAAATCTCATGATGTCCACTGTCCTCCCCCATTCATCTTCGCGTGCCTTCACATACGCTCTATCGCAATCTCCCCTTAATGTGCAGGAGCTGCAAACCTACTAGAGTTCTTCTATTATTATAAAATATAATGAATGGTACTCAGATATAAATCTCGACAGGCGTAAAAGTAACAAAAACTCAGCACATACAGTTCCTTCATCTATTCCCACATGTGCCCTCAGACGCTTCCCAGAATTGACAACTTTCCTGTCTAGGCTAGGACATCCAGATCCTGCAATTACCTGAATATCTTTCCTTGACAAGTACCTACCGCCAAAGGCACAAATAGAGAAATGAGAACCAGATTTTAACATCCTACACAAAGAGACTAACCTACAGAGCCGGCTAAGGACCGGTGCAAGTGGAGCGCTTGCACAGGGCCTCATCTCAAGGGCCCCAAATATTACTAGGTTTATCTAATATATTGCATATATATAATTTAATTTTAATCAAAAAAAATGTGTATTTTTAAATTATTTTACCATCAAAAAGCTATTTATATATAATAAATTACTATGTAATTGTTTGAAAATTTTAACCTCATATACACAAACTTCGTTATTTTTTTAAAAGTAAATTTATTCTATAATTATTGTTTTTACAAATTTTCATAATCAATAGAAAAGCTTATTTTTATTTTAAATAATTAAATTTTAATTATTTACAGATAAACGACACTTTCATATAAAAATAAATTTTGAATATTTAAGGGGCCTTATTTTTTATTTTTGAACCGGGCACCTCAAATTTATTGGCCGACCCTACTATCACACACATGACAAAACAGGATAAATCACGTGGTGGATATATGATAGCGACATAACAAATAAGAAAACACAAAGCATATACGACTATACTTTATATTGGACTGCGTCAATATTAAACTAGCTGGATGCAGACACAACTTTAACCTCTAGAAATGCTGAATCTATGTCATATTTGCATCTCTTCTAGGGAAAGATTGTTATTGTCTTAAGAGTATTAAACAAAGGCTATCTATTGCTATGACTACATTGCAATATATAATCCATATTCTTGTTCTATTTGACCTAAAATCTAGTCATTTGATCATATAATTATGTAAATTAAGCAAAAGTCCTTGGAATTATAATGGCTAATATATTGTACTCTTAGTTAATGGCACTACAATCATGAGTGAACTACAACTATTTAAAACTCAAAATAGGCAATATTATCAACTGACCTTGCCTTATAGATAACAAATAAAATAATAAACTCCTCAGTAGAGTCATGCTTATATATCATGTAGGTCATCTAATTCAAAATAATCTAACTCGAGCAACTATAGTCACAGACTGTATCGTTCCAACAAATCTGAAAAAATACACTAATACTAAACACCATAATCTGCAAAAGTTCCCCCCAAAAAACCACAATATAGGATGACCCAATATACCACATGACATCTGCAAATGAGAGATGCGTATCTGGTAAAAGGGAAAACAATCACATGGCAATGCACAGAAGTAAGCAGCTCCAAATTTTTACTTCAAAAGATACTAAATATTAGATTTGCATATCACCACATGCGGAATCTATTTTTAGCAAAAAATTTAGAAACTGTGGTATTTTTGTCCAACAAATATTCTCACTCAAATATCAAGTTAGTGTTAATCATATATCAGAAAATTATGAAAAGTATAGCAGCTCAACTATCAAGTGCGGAGTACGCATTGGTTAAAGTGTTCAAGTGATAAAGTTAGAGTTATAGATTGATTAGAAGCAACTATATGATGAGGATCAGCATCCACTTAACCATCTGTGTCACTAGTCCATTCTACCCTCTCTTTTAACTAAATATGAAACAGAATGATAAAGATATGGGACTGTAGTGAGATCACTTGGAGCTGGGGGACTGACTTTTAGATGATCAAAACTCCCAAAACCTTAAGGTATTGGGGGCCATTAAATGAATCACATACATTAAGAATACTCCTTACTGAAAGCGAATTAAGGGAAAGAGTGGTTCACAATAACAAACCCGCTTAATCAACAGGTTGATATAAACGTATGGATTCAGTGAGCAATTTGATATTTAATCCATTAGATAATTAACAAAACAGAGAACAAAGTACAGAATACACAAAAAAATTTCTCAAATGGTTCAAGTATCAAACATGTAGTATGCAGCACGGGCCACGGATCTAATACATCAACACTACTTCTCAGTCACTATACTATACTTTCAAAACATAAAGATATTGGCGAAAGTCACTCAATGGATCTTATAAATTAACACTACCCCTCATTATAACCCATAAAGGGTAAAGAGTGGTTCGCCATAACAAACCCACTCAGGCCCAATAATAAAGGTGTAAAAATAAATTGTGAAAACATTGAGAGTAAGAGGGTTCGACCTCAGAAGATATCCTAATACCATCTCAGTCAGTGAAGATGAACATATTAATCAACAAACCAAAAATTCAATTAAAAAAAACTTCTCAACCTTACTTCTTCATCTGTACGACTGTACTACATTATATGATTAACATATATTCAATTTAACTACGCATGCATTGCTTATGTATCAACTAATGGAGCAGGAGCTAATTACAAACTTCTAACAAACTTTTCCCCCTCCACTTCCTCTAACTGAACCTTAGCTATACTAACTTACTAAGTGATGTCAAGTCGGCTGATTCATTTTATTTCACAATGCAGCTTATACGAGCTGCTGCGTTTCCTTATTTTCCAGATACTTGATTAACACAAATCCGATATACACATGTCAATTCAGTAATATCTTTCCTATACAACAAAGTAAATAAATAACACAAAACACACATTTTAATTTCTCACATAGCTCAACCATCAAACACATACTATGCATTACCCAAACTACCTTATAATATCAAACCGATGGCGCCCAAAATTCAGACAAGCAGTCCGAATTCGATTAGCATCCTTCCCACCCAACTCTCCTTTCCCAACCTCATCAAAGTACCCTTTCTTCAATAAATGCTCCATAAACTCCACCCACTCAGGCCACTGGTGAGATACTTCCACACAAGCCTTCTCTTTCGATACGATTTCTCGAAGAGGTGGTTCTTGAACTGGGGTGTTTTCGGGTTCTGGTTTTGATGATTGGAGGTCTTCAACTTCGTTTAGTATGAAGTCTATTGCAGGGTTTGAAAATTGGGTGGGTTTTCTTGAATTGTGAAGATGGGAAATGGGGGTTTTGAGAGTTGGGGTTTTGAAGGTTCGAATGTGATTGAAGTTGTGGGTTATTATGTGTTTCAACATTTTGACAAGGTTTCTGAATTGTGATTCAGTGCAGTTCTTGAAATTACTGATAGAAATTTTTCTGGCGGGAACAGAAGTACAGTTGTACTTTTTTTTTTTGAAGCAAGAAAATACTTTACAATAGAATTACTGTATGTGAATACAAAAAAAAGTACTAGTACTCGTCTCTAAATTTGTGGGAATTATGTGATTACATCGTACAAATTTATACGTAGTAGTATATATTGCATTGGTTTCTTGAATTATGTTATAAATTTTATTTAATACTATAATTATATTTTTATATAATTATTATTTTTAATAATTTTTTAATTTTAATTTGATATAATTTAATGTACTCATGTTTACGGATTATACTAATGTTTACTTAGTATAAACAATGTATACGATTTTTAATATATTTTATTAATAATTGAAAAATATGGTGTGATATTTTCGGGTATATCTATACTATTATATATTATTAATAATATAATATGGTGTGTTTTGTTTTTTTCTAATTAAGTTAAATAATGAAAAAATGTTAAAAATACCCATTTTTGAGTTAAAAATGACAAAAATAACAATTTCCAAAGTGTATGGTAATTTTTACCCGATGGGATACCCAACTCGTAATTGGGTATCACATTTTGTATAAGATACCCAATTCAAAAATGGGTATCCCTATAAGATACCCAACCCGTAAATGGGTATCCCAAAAAATTAAAAGTATAAAAAATTTGTGATACCCAACTTATAAACGGGTATCCTATATAAAATGAGATACCCAACTTAGAAATGGGTATCCCATCTGTTATAAATAACCATCCACTTTTAAAATGGGTATTTTCATGATGAAGTTTTAAAAATTGGTTATTTTTAACCATCACCCTTAAATAATTAAGGTAATAAAATAAAACAATTAAATAAGGTAAGTACCGTACCGTAGCAAAACTTTAAATGTTTCGTCTTTTATAATATAGTATAGATATATAGTATAGATTTATTTTAGGTGTTATATTTCTCTTGAAAATTATGATGTGATATTTTCGGGTATATATTAATGATTGTAAGATTTGTTTTGAATTAAAAAGGTAACATGTTTTAATTCAAAAGAAAATATTAATGATGGAAATATATGATACGATTGATGTTTTTAGGTGTTTATAAAAGATAATATCTCGATTAATTATCATGAATTATATTATGTTATTATTTATTTTAGGTGTATTTATTTTTTCTTTATAATGAAGGGTAAATAAGTAAATTCACCAGATACCAAAATTTTTAATATTTCGACTTTTATATAATAGTATAGATAGTATAGATTCGTAATTATATTTACAAATTTTACTTTTACAAAAATATATTTCGTATTGAAAGGCATATGATGTAGTCTATTTGTATTTCGAGGATACAACTCAACTTAAACAAGATTGTAGTAGTAAATAGTATATAGACTGTCACAAGAAATCTCAGATTGTATTATCTGTCAGAAGAAAAAGATCAAGGTCAATCTACAGACTTGGGGAATTACTATATTGAAAGAAGCTCAGTCAACTGATCAAGCCTCAGTGAAGTATTCGTTAAAGAAGTGGATTCGTTTAAAGTGACAGAGATTCAACAGTGACAGAGGCAGTACAGAGAATTAAAGAGAGAGAGGAGAAAAGAAAAGGAACCAGATTTTAAAGTCAATATATGAAGAACAGTCATGACGGTTAGTCACTCATGAACCAGACAGTACATCGAGTGTCAACATTAAACAGTGGTTATTCTTCATTAACTTCAGTGGTTCAAGCTATCAAAACTGGCTAAGGAATAATCTTCGTGGAGGATCAGATTTATCAAGATATAGTAGACCACAAGGGTTAAGCTATCAAGGAGGTGTATTAATTCTCTCTTAATTGATTAAATCATTTGGTTGATTTATTTAATAAATTAATTCTATTAGAATTAATTTATTCTGTAAATTAATTAAAAGATTAATTAAGTTGGAATTAATATAATTATCAAAGGACTTTATATTAATTCTCCTTTAATTAATTTAATAAGTTGGCTAATTTATTTTGTAAATTAATTCAACTAGAATTAGTTTATTCTTTAAATTAATCAATAGATTAATTAAATCAGAATTTAATTAAAGTTAAATGATTTTCTGAAATTTACTCTTATATGACATTCAACAGACTGTCATAGAGAGAGTCATACAGAAGTATCATACAAAGCTCAACGGACTGTCATAGAGAGAGTCATACCGAGTGTATTAGACAACTGTCATAATAGCTGGGAGGTGACGGTCATAATGAAGGATATGGAAACTGTCATACCGACTGTCATAATGCTTCAGAAAGTGTAATACCGACTGTCATAATGATTCTGGAAGTGTAATACCGACCGACTGTCATGATAGATTCTGAAAGTGTAATACCGACTGTCATGATGCTCCTAGAAGTGTAATACCGAGTGTCATAGCAGCCTTGCAAGTGTCATAGAAGCTCAAGAAACTGTCATAGCGAGTGTCATAATAGTGTTAAATATGGACACTATGACAGTTGGCATATCCTGGTGATAAAAGAGACAGAAACGGACAGAACATACACACGAACATTACATCTAGCTAAAAACCCAGCATCTCTTTCTCTCTCATTGAAGCTCAAGAACACACATGAGAAATAAATTCATAGACAATCAAGTTCTCAATCTATACTATTATATAAAAGCTGAAACATTAAAAGTTTTTGTACCTGTTTTTTTGGTACTAAGTGAATTTACTTATTTACCCTTCATTATCAAGAAAAATAAACACACCTAAAATAAATAATAACATAATATAATTCATGTTAATTAATCGAGATATTACCTTTTATAAACATCTAAAAACATCAATCGTATCATATCTTTCCATCATTAATATTTCCTTTCGTATTAAAACACGTTACCTTTTTAATTTAAAACAAATCTTACCATCATTAATATGTACTCGAAAATATCACAACATAATTTTCAACAAAAATATTACACCTAAAATAAATAATAACATAATATAATTAAGGATAATTAGTCGATTAACATAATAAAATTAATGGTAATTAGTCGATTGTCTTTTTCACATTAATATAATAAAATTATTGATAATTAGTCGATTGCTTTTTTCACAGTTACTTTTAGTTGAAGATATTAACTTTTATAAACACCTAAAAACATTCGTATCATATCTTCCGACCATTAATATTTCCTTTCGAATTAAAACACATTACCTTTTTAATTTAAAACAAATCTTACAATCATATATACCCGAAAATATCACACCATAATTTTCAAGAAAAATATAACACCTAAAATAAATAATAACATAATACAATTAATTGTAATTACTCAATTGCTTTTTTCACATTTATTTTTAGCTGAAGATATTACCTTTTATAAACATCTAAAAAGAACAATCGTATCATATCTTTCAATCATTAAAATTTCCTTTCTAATTAAAACACGTTATCTTTTTAATTTATAACAAATCTTACAATCATTAATATATACCCGAAAATATCACACCTTATTTTTCAATTATTAACACAATATATTAAAAATCGTATACATTGTTTATAATAAGGAAGTATTAATATAATCCGTAAACATGAGTATATTAAATTATATCAAATTAAAATTAAAAAAATTATTAAAAGTAATGATTATATAAAATATAATTATAATATTAAATAAAATTTATAATATAATATAAGAAACCCGTGCATTGCACGGGTTATAAGCTAGTATTTGTAATATCTGATCCGATAGAACTTGATCATTTGTATCTCTTGTACTACTAGCGAGTTTTTACTCCTAGCACTTATCTTGATTTTTATTAACAAATCTAGAAAAGTTCATGTCGAATTTTCTAATTTGTTTTTATCAACTTGATAATTAATCTGTACTGAAATTGTAACACCCATCAAGTTAATATATTGTTATATTCAACTTGAAATTTGTTTCAATTTATTCTGCACAAATTTGTTCAAGTCAAATTTTATTCTAAGGACAAATTTCGAATAAATTATATAGATTGTATTCAACCCCCCCTTCTACAATCTTATCGGACCTAACAATTGGTATCAGAGCCTATTGATTGATACACAAATCAAGATCCTATTTTTATTCAATCAAAAATCTATCTTGATTTTTTAACTCACTTGAAAATTCATCATGTTTTCAAAAGCCATTGTTAAGATTCCCATATTTAATAAGGATAATTATGATATGTGAAAAAATAAAATGGAGTTGTTTCTAGATGTTACAAATCCCAAATATTTGGGTGTTCTGAAAAATGGACCTAAAATTCCTATGGTTCATGAAGAACAAGTTGTTACTGATGGAGTTGTTACAACTCCTGCTAGAACCTATGAAAAGGACCCTAAGCTCTATTCTTCTGTTGATAAGGAGGATGCTGGATTGGACAAAAATTTGAGACTCATTCTAATAGATTCCCTGGATGCTGTGATGTATAGCCATGTGATGAATTGTAAAACTGCTAAACACATATGGGAAACTATTGAGATCATCAATGAAGTGTTTGAAAGGTATAACAAAATAATCAACAACTTGCAAATCCATGGCAAGCACTATACACAAAAAGAGATTAACATGAAGTTCTTATTGACCATGTCTACTCACCTAGAACATAGGATAACTGCCATTAGAGAAGCAAGAGACATTAATCAAATTACTCTTGAAAGGCTCTTTGGCATTTTGAAAACCTATGAGTTGGAACAAGTTCAACAGAAAGAAATTCATGGTGAATGTAGGGTTCCAAGTTCTTCTACAGCTCTAGTGGTTGAGACTCCAAAGGAAGTGAAAGCTAAGGTTATTCAACCTTGCAGTGCTGACAATGAACAAGTTGAAGCTGAGATTGGTCATACACCTGTCAGTCAGGATGATGGAGATTTCTACTCTTTGGAAGAGCTGGATCATTTGGAAGATGAGTCAATGGCTATGATGGTGAGGCAATTCAGTAACTTCAGATTTAGAAGAAATCCCAAGTTCAAGTTCAAATCTAACTACAACAGATTCCAGAGAGGAGGTTCTTCATCCTCTAGTAACAGGGAAGGATACAAAACTGGAACTGTTGACAGAAGCAAGATTCGTTGATTTAACTACAATGAACTTGGACATTTTGCCACTGAGTGTCATAAACCCAAACAAGTCCAGAAAATAGATTATGTTCCAGAAAAGAAGAAGGCTGGAAAAGCTTATGTTGCTGCTGGTAAAAGCTGGGATGACACAGATAGCGAAGATGAAGAATATGGAAATTTTGCGCTGGTGGCAAATGCTGATACATCAACTCGTTATACTACTCCGGTAATTCTTACTGACGCTGAGTTGATTTGTAGCTTACGTAATTCCTTGATTAATGCAAACAATGAAAATGCTAGACAAGTTCTGTTGAACACTAATCTTGAAAATGAAGTGTTAGAACTAAAAAAGGTGCATGTTAATCAAGATCAGCAAATAAAAGAAATAGCTCGACTTAACTAGAGAGAAAAGTCGATATCATAATACATGTTAAAACAAGTTGCTAAAATTGCTGAACTTGAAACTAAGATAAAGGAACATGATGTCAAATTATCTGCTTGCTTTAATTCTGTTAAAACTTCTAAAGAGTTTTTCAATAAACAAGCTGTAGACCGAACCGTAGGAATAGGGTGTGGCTACAACGAGGCTATTGGAATGTTAGGCATAAACTCCCCTAATCCTGTTAGTGCTAAAGAAAGGGGAATACCACATATGCTTAAGGATGTTGAAGATCCACTCTTTAAGAAGTCTGTTGCAGAGCCTCTAGATTTGACTTCTCTTGTTATTCAAGAGGAGATGCGTACTGAGGACATTGCTAGTGGAAGTGTCCAACTTAATGAAAAATCTGTTAAGGCACCTACAACCAAAAATGTTAAATCTAATAAGGTTGTTTCTAAGGAACCAGTTAAGTTTGTTGAGTCAACCAGTTCGTCTAAAACTGGGTTAGGTGGTAATAAGTTGAAAAAGAACAATAACATGTCTGACATTCATATCATGCCTATTATTGATTCTTCTCATAAAGCATGTGGTGTTGTCAATTGTATGTCTTGTGCTTTTAATGTCATGTCTGCTTACTTTAATGGTAATCATGTATGTGCTGATAAGACTGCCCCCCGACAACACATGAACAAAAACAAAACTGTTAGATAAAAAACTGCTAGTCCTTCTCATGTTAGGAGAGAGACATTTGTACCAAAGCCTAAACAAAGTTTTACTAAGGCTGGTTACAAAGTCAAATGTCCAGTCGTTGAAAAGAATGTTATTGCTGCTAAAGAGACATGGATACCCAAGATAAAACAAAAGATTGTAAAATCTATTTATAGGGTTAAATGTCTATTGATTAATGATGAAATTGATGTCAAGGTCAAGAATGTGGTTTTGCCTGACAAAGGCCAATTTTTCAAGTACTCTGGACCCAACCAAGCTTGGGTCCCGAAGAAAGTTTAACCATTTTGGCAGTGCAGGGTGTGTAACAGGTAGATCGTGTTATGTGGATTTTGGACAGTGGATGTTCAAGACATATGACCGAAGATAGAGCCCTGCTATCAAGAGTGGTGAAGGTATCTGGCCAAGTGGTATCCCTTGGAGATAACAGCAAGGGTATGACCGAGGGTCATGGCTATTCAATAGCTTGGAATGTTGTCAGTAATAAAGTATCTTTTACAAGATGAAGAGCCTACTGTTCGAGGATTAAGGAAAAAGAACTTATCAATATTTGACATGGAATCTCAGTCTAAGGTGAAGTCAATATGTCTAATCTAAAGATTCATCAGACAAGTGTGCAACTATGACAAATGAAGCTCTTTTACCTGAATGTCAAATCAAGAGATTCTTTCCCGAAAATCGAATCAGTAAATGAGACTACCTCATCTGAAATTAAGGCAAAATGAAATTATGAGGCATTTCATAAAGGGAAGTCAAAGAAGCATCACACAGAAGTTCTACATCAAAGTAAAATATATTTTAGTGGTGATGACTGATGACTTCTCTCAACAAACAAGTTATTGTTCAGACAATCTGAAGACAAGACACCACTGATGGTGATTGTTATTAATCAACGGAAGGTGATTGAAAGCCTTAGTGATGTTCAACAACTTCTAACTCCCAGCTATTAATGGTTATTTTGATTCAGATCCAAACAATGTCAAACATGGAGAATCTTCATGTAAACTTAGCAACAGCTTAGGGGGAGCGGCAGAAGGATCAACTAGCCAACTAAACACCACATTGAAAATCAAAGGACACTATGAGAACATGTCTGCCAAGACAAAGAATGTTGACTTAATTAATTCTTTGTCCTAGTTCTTAGTGTTCCTAATGGTGGAAGTAAAAGACTAGCAGAGCGTCAAGTACCAATGATTATTTCTTTAGTTTTCTTTCAGAAGAAACTAATAAAGCTACAAAGGCTCTGAATGATCAAGATTGAGTGATTGCAATTCAAGATGATCTCAATCAGTACAAAAGGCAGATTGAAGGGAAGCTGGTATCTAGACCAAACAACAAGGTTGTATTTGGTACAAGGATAACCAGAAGTCTAACTGGATGTCAAGGCATTGTTATAAGGGACAAAGCCAAACTGGATGCAAGGTTACAATCTGATAAGATAGTATATCTGACAAGAAGCACCAGTGACAATAATTGAGGATATCAGGCACCTGCTGCACATTCATGATCATAATGGACATCTGGACCTACTGAATCTAGATGCTAGAGGAATGTGAACAAGTGCACTCCTGGTTGTTGAGATAATTGAAGATCTCTACAAAGACGGATCAAATGAGTTGTACAAAAGCTAGAGAACACAAGGAAACAAATTCATCTCCAACAACTCTGTGGAACACTCAAGGCTAAGCATCTTGCATAAGGTATCAATTCTTTTGAGAAAACATGTCTTTAGTTAAGAATAACTTGCAGACACGTTTGCTAAATCACTTGATAAAAATTAATTTTTCAAGAATGGTTTGTAAATTTGGGATTTTATTAATGCTATATGATTTGTAAATCCCATCTGTTAAGTAATTCTTAAGTAAGCTCACAAGTATTCAATTGTCTATATTGAAAGGACTTGTGATTTTACTATAAGTAATTCTTAAATGATTTTACAAGTATTCAATTGTCAATATTGAAAGGACTTGTGAACTTATTTACATCCAGACCTCAAGCTGAAAATTATCTGTTGAATGATTGCCATGTGTATAATTGTAATATATTTGAGTGGTGATTATTTAAGGATAATTTAAATGTTTAAATGCTAAAATTTAACTCATAGAGATTTAGTATTTAATTATTTAATTATTTATTTTGATTAATATGAGCTATAGAACCTAAAGCAATTCAAGTTAGTATTTGCTCTATACCTCATTTATCAAAATAAATTTGAATCATAACTAATTTGGACCTATCTGTCGTGGTCTTCAATTAGTTGTGAGATGTTAATTCTAGTGAACTTATTAATGCATCATTTTCAGAAATTCACTATGATTAATATCATGATTATAACAATTGGTTGCATTGAAGTTTTGACTTATATCAGTTAATGATATTTAGTTAGAATTCTATTTACAAACTAATTGTGAGATGTATTGGTTTAAGTGAAATTACTTAGAACTCTAAGTAATCATTGTCTTATCTTTTGAAATTCACTCATTCTACTATACAAGGTGTGAAAATTATCTAAGTAGAACTATGGATATTGTAATATCTAAAGTTACCATAGTTCAGTTACTTCGAATAATTTTTATGCTTATTTGCAAGCTTCTAATCACTTTGATAATGAATATTGTATACAATGGATCAAGGTGTGTTGGACTTAGAATATCATTTCTAAGATTGCAAACAAGACAACTTTGGTAATTAAATCTTATCTATAGAACCAAAGTTGTCTATCAACAACAGTTGTTAGGAGTTAACAATTGTTATTATCAAAGAGTTGCCTTGAAGTCATAAGTTTAAAATGTTAGTGATGATAATTATCCAAATGATAGTGGTGGAAACAATTTTAATGTTGGAGATACCCATGTCACTGGAAAATAATCATTAAGTCAAGCTGGCAATAACTCGGGGGAAGTAAACAAAGGATCAACTAGTCAAACACAACATCACAATGAATAACAAGGCGATTTATCAAGATCTAACCTTCTCGCACAGTCTGTTTGGAATAGAACTAATCATTGATGAACCAGATGTTGGAGTAAGAACTAGAAGGGCTTCTCAGAATCAAGGTATAGAATCTAAGGAATCTGAGAAAGCAATTGATGATCCTGAACAACAAGAAGCATGGAAGCTGGTGACTAGGTCTAAGCACCAAGTAAATGGTATGACATTCTTTCCAAATCCTTACTTGTTATCTTTCTAAAAAGGACTGTCATAGTCATTCTCTTGTTATACTCCATGTTTCTGTATTTTAGAATGATAAATTTTCTCTAAAAATATTTTTCTCTAATTCTCAAGTTAGAATTTTTGAGGAAACTATTTTTGTTTAAAATTTCATTATTTTAAAGTAACTGCAATGTTTATGATAGTTTATTAAATCATATTTTTACTCTAAATAATTTTCTAGTAGAAAGTTATTTTGTTAGAAAATATATGGATTTGCTAACCTATTATAAATATTCTTGTATATACTTTAATGTGTTTGTACATGTATTGTAATTCTCGGATGTTAATTTTTGTTAACATGTTTTGTAGTGTTTGTTCTTTTGTTATTAATGTGTTATTTCCGTCAAAAGGACAGCCTATGGTATTTTTAGTATTTTATATTTTCTATTTAGCTATGTTAAGTAGTTATATTGTTGTAGATATTTTTTTTAAATTATTTTCTTTTATTTTCTAATATTCTGTAAATATTATTAATACAGTTATTTTTGAATAATAAAAAAATTAAATTAAAAAAAATTGAATTTTTTTTAGTTTCTATTTTATATAATTATTATGTATATTAATTCTTATTTTTGTATATTATTTTTCATGTGTAAATAAATAGTTTGTATAGTTTTTTCAGTTAAGTCACTATACTTTCAAAACTTACAAAAAGGTCATTGTACTTGGTTCTTTTACTATTCTTCTGTTTAACACACACATAACCTGCTGTTTTAACTTCTAATCTTTGTTGTGTTGTTATTAACAGAATTTCTTATATAGGACCATTGTTGGTATCAAAATGGTATATGTCAATTCAATTGTTTAGGAACTAACGTTTGATTTTTAGGTTCTAACAATTGGAAGACAAGACCTAACAAGTGTTAACAAGTGGTAACAGTTGGTATCTAACATACAGGATCTAAAACATGATAAAATAGTTTTGTTTGTATTGGTTTAAACATTAACATTCATTAATTTGATTAATAATTATTGTTAATTGGATTTTTGTTTATGTTTTTGTTTAGTAAAACCGGCTCAAGATCTATATCTTTCCCATAACTCAAAATTTCTTTCTGCTGTGATTGCTTACATTGTAAATCTTTTGAAATCACAACTGTATATCATTTCTCTTAAGATAAAATGCAATATTTTCTCAGAAATCTTTTCAAAGATAAAAATGCATTCTATCTCTATATTGCTCATATTGTGTGATGCAGGTTCATCTATATGGAGTTTTGTTTTCTCACATGATTAGTCATGAGGTTGTAAACCCAACAACTTTTATCCCAGACTACAGTTAAACTCAAACACATTCTGACTTACCCCCTAAAAGGAAGTAACCTATCAGACTAGAGGTCACCATGGAGTAACTACACATGATGTAGCAAATAAGGATGTGTGGGATATTCAGTTGGAGAGTCACTATCTTATACACTAACCAAAATATTTCATATGCACAAAGTGAGAATGCACACACTAAGGATGAATTGACGGAAACCTGTAATCCAACCATTTTACGGTTAGGATTATAAGTTAAAGGTTCTTTAATGAACTAAGTGTCTTCACAGACATTAGAAGGGAACCTTGATCTCAATGCTAATTTATAGATCATTGTCTACCTTCTCAGAATTCAAATCTGAAAACCCTAAAAAGGGAAAACTATCAACTTGTAGATTATGACTCAGATTCATCTGACGAGTCCAACGAGGATTTGGGATTTGCGAACTCCCATTGCACCACCACTGACCTCTCTTGAAGGGGTTAGGGTGATTTTTCCTTGCAGGTACACTAATGGAAGTTGGAGCTATGAGTGATATGAGTGATACACCAGTGAGCAAGACTGTAAACACAGAGAGAAGTGAGACACTCAACACAAATGAGTGGAGAGAAGAGTGAAATACTTGTGAGGTACACTAAACACTATCACACACTCACAGTGAGGAAGAAAATGGAACTTCCTTTCTAACAAAGCTCTAAAAGTTGGTATCAACTACTTTGTCAACTAGTTGTTTGGAGGATTCCTCAACTAAGGGGGAGAAGTAAGGGGGTACAAGAAAAAGGAGAGTAGGTTAGAAAGGGGGAGCATTTAAAGACTGTGCTTTGGAGGAGAAGCAAGTCAAGTTACTAAGGGGGAGCCTTAGATGGAGAAGCAAGAGGACTTTTAGTTTACATGAAAGTGGAGTAATAAGGATGATTACATCACAATACTATTCTATTAGTCTTTCAATGTACTAAGTATAAAGGCTAAGCGGAGGAGTAGTAGATTTCCCAGAAGTTACAGAAATGGTATTGATTCACCATTGTCTACATAGTAGGAACAGTTGTTTTTCTTAAGTGAGAAAAGCTGTGTCAGAGAAGGGAAGTGATTGTAAATTAAGAACTGCTGATAATCACTAATGTAAGATGTGAAGGATTATCAGGCAGAGATATGAAGAATCAGAAATGAAGATGAGTTATCTATTGAAGATCAGTTCAGTGCTAGAGGAACAATCATCTATCATTTCATCAACTGAGGATTCTGGAATTGTTAAATTCAGACCAGAGAAATTTTTTAATGTACTATTTGCTAAGCTCCTAAATGCTTAATATTTTTCTTGTTTAAGTGAGGTAGTTGAGTTATCCTCTAGGTATTTGCTTGTTATTGTCTAACAAACAAATAGGGGGAGATTGAAAGACATATGATGTACTTTATTTGTATTTCGAGGATACAACTCAACTTAAACAAGATTGTAGTAGTAAATATTATATAGACTGTCACAAGAAATCTCAGATTGTATTATCTGTCAAAAGAAAAAGATCAAGGTCAATCTACAGACTTGGGGAATTACTACATTGAAAGAAGCTCAGTCAACTGATCAAGCCTCAGTGAAGTATTCGTTAAAGAAGTGGATTCGTTTAAAGTGACAGAGATTCAACAGTGACAGAGGCAGTACAGAGAATTAAAGAGAGAGAGGAGAAAAGAAAAGGAACCAGATTTTAAAGTCAATATATGAAGAACAGTCATTACGGTTAGTCACTCATGAACCAGACAGTACATCGAGTGTCAACATTAAACAGTGGTTATTCTTCATTAACTTCAGTGGTTCAAGCTATCAAAACTGGCTAAGGAATAATCTTCGTAGAGGATCAGATTTATCAAGATATAGTAGACCACAAGGGTTAAGCTATCAAGGAGGTGTATTAATTCTCTCTTAATTGATTAAATCATTTGGTTGATTTATTTAATAAATTAATTCTATTAGAATTAATTTATTCTGTAAATTAATTAAAAGATTAATTAAGTTGGAATTAATATAATTATCAAAGGACTTTATATTAATTCTCCTTTAATTAATTTAATAAGTTGGCTAATTTATTTTGTAAATTAATTCAACTAGAATTAGTTTATTCTTTAAATTAATCAATAGATTAATTAAATCAGAATTTAATTAAAGTTAAATGATTTTCTGAAATTTACTCTTATATGACATTCAACAGACTGTCATAGAGAGAGTCATACAGAAGTATCATACAAAGCTCAACGGACTGTCATAGAGAGAGTCATACCGAGTGTATTAGACAACTGTCATAATAGCTGGGAGGTGACGGTCATAATGAAGGATATGGAAACTGTCATACCGACTGTCATAATGCTTCAGAAAGTGTAATACCGACTGTCATAATGATTCTGGAAGTGTAATACCGACCGACTGTCATGATAGATTCTGAAAGTGTAATACCGACTGTCATGATGCTCCTAGAAGTGTAATACCGAGTGTCATAGCAGCCTTGCAAGTGTCATAGAAGCTCAAGAAACTGTCATAATAGTGTTAAATATGGACACTATGACAGTCGGCATATCCTGGTGATAAAAGAGACAGAAACAGACAGAACATATACACGAACATTACATCTAAAAACCCAGCAGCTCTTTCTCTCTCATTGAAGCTCAAGAACACACATGAGAAATAAATTCATAGAAAATCAAGTTCTCAATATTTGTAATATCTGATCCGATAGAACTTGATCATTTGTATCTCTTGTACTACTAGCGAGTTTTTACTCCTAGCACTTATCTTGATTTTTATTAACAAATCTAGAAAAGTTCATGTCGAATTTTCTAATTTGTTTTTATCAACTTGATAATTAATTTGTACTGAAATTGTAACACCCATCAAGTTAATATATTGTTATATTTAACTTGAAATTTGTTTCAATTTATTCCGCACAAATTTGTTCAAGTCAAATTTTATTCTAAGGACAAATTTCGAATAAATGGTATAGATTGTATTTAACCCCTTCTACAATCTTATCGGACCTAACACTGTAACACACGTATATTTACATTGGAAACTCTTTATATGTAACCTAAATTACGTACTTCTTTCTCTCTTTTTTTTTTCGTTTTGTTAAGTTACGTACTTAAAATTTGTAAACTCTTTTAATAAAATTGTACTTTCTAATCGAATCACATTTTAGAATTTTTTGTTTTGTTTATTCGATCTGATTTATTTAATCTCAAATTAATTTGAATTAAATTGTTTCACTGTAAACTCTAATTAAATATATAATAATGTTTTTCCGGTTAAATTATATCACATAGTTTTAATCTAATTATATTCTGAGTGGTTTTAATTCATGGGTAATGCTAAACATAGTACTTAGGGCTATGGTTAAGAATTAATGTAAGTTGAAAAATGTACTTAAAATGTCAATTTTGCACTTAATACATCAAGTTTGCACGAATTTCAATATAATTATTTAGCAATTTGGGATGTTTTTATTAGTGAAAATTAATGTGAATGCAGGGGGTCCACTATTATTACTTGAAAAATTAAATTGATGTTGTAAAATAGCATTGAAAAACCAAAAATCAATTAAATAACTAAAGTCAATGTTGACAATATAAGAATATTTAATGCTTAACCATAGTCCTAAGGGCTATGGTTAGCATTTCCCTTAATTCATTGAGTCCATATTTTGATAGTCAAGGAAATAATTTTTCACAGACTTTTAACAATACAACAATTATCTTTTCTTCGACTAACTAACTGTAACATTCCATGTTGATTAAAATAAGAGTGTTTGGAATTTATATATTGATAACTTAATAATTAATGTGTATCAATTTTTTTAATATTTTTTAACTAACCTATGCTGAATTGTTGAATTCGGTATGCATTCAATTGTTGATTTGGATGTTATAAATGGTATCAAAACTCTACCTAAAATGCATAGACACTGCCAAGGTTTCGTAAGATTGTGTACGGGTTATGTAACTGTCCAATTTTTCGAACTATTAATTTTAAATCGAAAACTAAAATAAAATATAATTTATTAATTTAAAAGTCTTTTACAAAGATAACTATTACAAAAGCGCAATTAACGATGATTCAAACTACTCTGAATCTAAGCTCCTTCGCTTCCGATGCTATCCACTTGATTTTATACGAAATCTAAAAATTGTAAATAATTAGCTATACCATCCAACAAATAATCAATCGAGACAAATAACAAGTATGAATATAAGAAAATACATTAATCGACACAAAAACGATAAACAAAACAATAACTTACTATACACTTTCATATTATTATTCGATACAATACGATACGACTCCATATATCACCAGTAACATGAAACTCACAATTCCACAACCACTGCAACCCGATGATAACGGTCCTAAATTTTCAAAAAACTGTCACTACAACCTGATGACTCGATCTTTATTCTTATTTTCGCAAACTATGATATAAATCAGAGTTTCAAGACTATTACAAACACGTAACAAATATACAGTAACACATAATTAAAAATATATAATTACTTAACCCAAGTTTATATAATCAAATATACGCACATAATGCATAATTTCAAAAATAATAGATAGATCAATCGAAAAATTAACTCGACACGAAAAAACAAGAATCCAAAATATATATAGACTCCTGAAAAGATTTGTATTTAGCCTTTTTGATCCTCTAAATGATGTTTTTTTGAAAAACTCAAATAACGAAAGTTGTAGAGCACGGAAAGTCTTTCCAACAAGTATAGAATCGACGAATCCCGACTTACGATGAATTTATAACGAATTTTCCAAGATTGTTGAATTGTATATAAATCTACAAATTTTTGCAACAAAGACTAAAAAGCTGAGAATATGATGTATATATATATTGTGTTACAAAATCCTAATTCCAAGGGTACTAATTATCCGTGTTAAAATTTGATCCATATTCTAGGCCCATTTTTCTATTCTAGTTTTAATTCATGTTTTTTATATAATTTTAATCTTTTTTCTATTATATATTCTTTTATTTTTATTATTCTAAAAATTACCTCTAGAACACTATATGAACTAAAAGTAAATGATGAACAAGTCCGCCGAATGTGCCTTGTAAAAGGAATTAAGCAGGAGGCAACAAAATATTAAGAAAGAAAGACTACTTCCTAATCCATTTTAACTAACCATGACCAGTGTACTTTGGATAAATGTGTAATACAAAGAAATTGTAAGTAATGCAAATAAATGTTTTTACATTCCAAGTACATTGTATTAGGATATGTGACAATACAAAGAAATAGTCAGTCTATCTATTTCGGCCATGCCTATTTTTACCACTTCTTTGAAATAGTAAACACCTTCACGCTTCGACATTAGTAAGCTTTCATCTGCAAAAGTTATAAACTCGGTCTATTCAGTGCCGTAGATACACACACAACACATGTATTTAAGTATATTTGATTAGTATATATGTATGTATGTGCAGTTCCGTCCGTCTTGAACTTGGACTTTCGAGGAATCCTATTAAGTATAAAATGTGATCTCAATGCTCGAGAACATTAACAATTATAGAGACGCCAACGTTATTAACATTACGTAAATGATGTAATTATCCAAGTCCGAGCAATCGTGAAAGAAATATAGATTTTAGGTCTATTTAATTGTTCAAAAGATAAATATGTATGTAAGTTTAGAAATTTGGGGGCCCTTCAAATTTTGAGATCCTGTGCTATAGGACTTTAGTTGGAATAATTCCTTTTAATCTAACCTAATACCACTACAAGAAAAGTGTGTATAAAACAGATCGTAGAAAAAAGCGGGACTTTTTTTTTTTTTTGAAATTTGTTCTTTTATTGCGTGATTTATGTCATCTACATTTGGGTTGAACAATACACAATCGTACACTACATTATTTCTATTAACAGATCGAGTTCATGCCTTTTGCGTCTTCTAAGAAAATTCATGCATGGAAAATATTAACGTGCACTACACATCAGGAGTTGGATGATGTAGAGCCTAGAGGTGCATGTAACAGTCAGAAACATGCAACATCAGAAATTGTTAAGTTCCAATTCTATCAACCTTAAAGTCTACGGTAGACAGAAAGTGCCGTATACATATTTATAGCTAGTTAAATTGACTCTGCTCACAATCTGGTTTTAGTCTGCGTACCTCTCACCCTCTGCTCTATGCGGGATATACTGGGTATGTTTGGTTTGGTTTGGTTTTTAAATTGACTCTGGCTATATACCTAATATATAGTAGACTTAATTGTACGAGGATGACCTCAACTATTTATTTTTTGCACAAAAATGGCCCAAGTATAAAAATAGGCAGTGTGATGGCCAAACTATTTTTTTAAAACAGATGAGTGTATTCAATTTGTAACTTAATTGTAGCATGATGGCTGAGCAATGTTTTTTTTAAAACAAAAATGGCCCAAAAATAGAAATAAACAACATGTTTTAGATTAATTTAGACGGAATGCAATCATCTGCTTAAAATAATACTTGGGCCATTTTTGTGCAAAAAAAAAAAAAATTGAGGCCATCCTCCTGCAATTAAGTTTAGTAGTACATAATACTCCCTCCGTCCCGGCCAGTTCTTTACATGGTGGCTGGGCACGAAGGTCAAGGATAGTGGATGTAATATTGTTAAAATAAATAAGGTAGTGAGTGTAATAGTGATTTTATTGTTAAAATAAGTGAAGTAGTGGGTGTAATAGTGATTTTATTGTTAAAATAAGTTAAGTAGTGGGTGAAATAGTGTAAAGTATTGTTAAAATAAGTGAAGTAGTGGGTGTAATAGTGTTAAAACTTACTATTTTGGGTAATGTAAAGAAATGGTGGGATGGCCCAAAAAGGAAATTGTAAAGAAATGGATGGGACAGAGGGAGTAAGAAATAAAGTTTTGAATCAGAGTGTACAAGTACAATGGTACAGATGACTAGTCCGGGTCGTCTTCAAAATTACTACCCTTTATAAAGAGACGGAGTCCAACACACGTTCCGCGAATAATAAGAACGGATCATCATAATTACTATATCCGTCCCACCTATTTCTTTACATAAAAAATTATGTATCTGACATGTATTTTAAGGTGTATTTTAAAGATAGTTCTATAACTTATTTTTGATATTTTCTTTTTTTGTATAAAAATAGAATTTTTATACAAAAAAGAAAATATCAAAAATAAGTTATAGAACTATCCTTAAAATGCACCTTAAAATCCGTGCCGGAAATTGATCCGCAAATGTAAACAAACACACGGGACAGAGGGAGTATATGTTTTTACTCTGATTTATGCATGTCGCATGACGGAGTGACAGTAAGATTGTTGAGAAGAAGGCCTCAAGCTCCAAAGGGTCAATTAAGTTCATACTACTGCTGCCATGCATCTTGCGGTTCGTTTGTCTGAATTTGAAGCTTAATCGAAAGAAGTATAGATTATATATATATATAGGGTTGGACTCCATAAAGAACACTTTAAATAAAGAACAATAAAGAACACCTCATATTTAATAGATCCATTGCCCCTGGCGGGGCCACCCAATACAAAAAGTTTTTATTTTTTTAGGCTCTATCCATCCAGCAAAAAAAAAAAAAAAAAAAATTTACTGTTCATCGATGACGTCATCAGTGACGTCATCATGAACAGTAAAATTTTCAATTTTTTTTTTTTGCTGGATGGATAGAGCCTAAAAAAATAAGAACTTTTTGTATTGGGTGCCCCTGGCGGGGCCAATGGATCTATTGGAATAAATGATTTTATAGTGTTCTTTATTGTTCTTTATATAAAAGTGTTCTTTATGGAGCAAAGGCCTATATATATATAGGCTCCCGGTCCCTGGCAAACGTATGTCAGGGACCTCTTATTTAACATACGATTTCTGGACCGTTGGATGGTTGATCCAACGGTTGTGATTTAAAAAAACACAACACCGTATCGCATAAACTTTCTGCGGTACGGAGTAATTACCAAAATGCCCCCTATTTTCACATAAAAAATTTACTGTTCACCGTACCGTAGAAAGTTTCTGCGGTACGTGAACAGTAGGAACATTTTGGTAATTATTCCGTACCGCAGAAAATTTATGCGGTACGGTGCAATTTTTTTTTAAATCAGAGCCGTTGGATCAACGATCCAATGGTACTGTGATCAAACGGCTCTGAAATAGTATGCCAAATAAACGGTCTGTGGCAACCGTTTACCACAGACCGAACCCATATATATATATAGTTAGCCAACTAGGTAGGGATTTCTAAGACATCTGGTCCATAACTGATGACAATGAAGCGATCATATATGGACCATATATTACAAGGAAAGTGAAGTCCAGAAAGAGGGCCGCGCGCATATATAACTTCTATCAATTTTATCCAAATCTCGACTAACCAGACTGTTAAATATGATTATTTGGGTTGAAAGAAAAGTTAAATTTGATTTCTGTTTATTAAATTTTTAAGATTTCTACATCACATAAATAACTTCCGACCAATTTAACATTAATCTAACATAGTATTACATTCAGCAATAGCACGGCATTTGAGCTTTTGGACTCCACCATTATTTGTTTAGCTAATTTAATTTAATTATATTAAAATATAAGGCAAGTCTCTTTACTCTTTGTCACTCAGGGCATCTCCGGTCCAACTTTAACTGTTGTAAAAAGCGGAAAGCGGTTCTAAGCGGTGAGAGGATCTTCTAGCGTCTAGGCGGGTTAGGCGGGCGCCTAGGCGAATTTCTAAGCGGGACGTTAAACGGATTGTGAATATATACATAAATATTTTTTAATTATTTAATTATATATTTAGAGATTGTGAATTATACAAGTTTAAATTTTAATACATATATTCATTTATAATATGAAATTTGAAAAATAATTAAAGAAAAAATAAATAAATAAATAAAAATATTTTTAAAAAATATATTTTTAAGGTTCAAAATTGGTCAAACCCGCCTAATCCCGGTCAAACCCGCTTAATTCCGCTTAATCCCCGCTTAATTATAAAAAACGCTTAAAAGTCCGATTAGTAGAAAATCGAGTCGGTTAGTAGTATTTTTCCGCCTACGCGGCCGCTTAGCCCGCTTTTTAGAACACTGCTTTAACTTCACATTTGAAGTCAAAGTTGTACTATTTCATCTAGTGCATGGTATCCAACTTTAATTTCAAATATGAAGTTACTCTATCTTTAACTTTAAATGTGAAATCATACTATTCATTACTCTATCTTTAACTTCTACGGAGTAATAGAGTTTAGAGGAATGATTGGAGAAGAATAAAGATATAAAGTGAAATTACTTTATATTTTATAAGATAAAGATAGAGCCTGAGCAGTTCAGAATCCATGACTCCCCGGAAAAAAGAAGTTGCGTGTAAATTCATGCTTCAAGATCAATACTCCCTCCGTCTCTTAATGTTCTTCTCGTTTCATATGTCGGGATTGTTCATAACAAGAGACAAATTACTAATTTACGTCTAATCTATAAGATAAAATATAGTCATGAGTGATCTTGTTTGATTCGTATTTGTGAGTACTTTAATACAGTGAAGTTTTTATATTTAATACTAATACGAAATTAAAGATATTAACAATTAAAAGTGTGCGTTGGCAAACGTGTCCGGCCGAAATGGAAAGAGTTTTTTGGGACAGAGGGAGTACATGCCAACATAAAATACAGCTAATTTTTTGCAAGTTATAAATTAAAAAACATTTATTAGGCATGGACATTGTTATAGAAATCGGCCGATATCTGAAAAATCGTCGATAAATCAGCCAAAAATCGATCCGCCGATTTGCAAAAATCGTCAATAAATCGCCGATTTTTCAACCGAATCACCCGATAAATCGTAAATCGGTACCTCAACCAAATTGTTCCGATTTCCGAAATCTGCAACACTGGGCATGGAACATAAGTAATGGTAATGGTCTTCTTTTGCTTGCTCTTGTGCATATTGAGTTGTATGTAGCAAGGCATTCTTCACTATCTATATACTTCCTCCGTCTCATCAATACATGCCAACATAAAATACAGCTAATTTTTTGCAAGTTATAAATTAAAAAACATTTATTAGGCATGGCCGCATGGAACATAAGTAATGGTACTGGTCTTCTTTTGCTTGCTCTTGTGCATATTGAGTTGTATGTAATAGCACGGCATTCTTCACTATATACTTCCTCCGTCTCATCAATACATGCCAACATAAAATACAGCTAATTTTTTGCAAGTTATAAATTAAAAAACATTTATTAGGCATGGACATTGTTATAGAAATCGGCCGATATCTGAAAAATCGTCGATAAATCGGCCAAAAATCGATCAAAATTTTGGAACCGATTCGGCCGATTTTGCAAAAATCGTCAATAAATCGCCGATTTTTCAACCGAATCACCCGATAAATCATAAATCGGTACCTCAACCGAATAGTTCCGATTTCCAAAATCTGCAACACTGGGCATGGAACATAAGTAATGGTACTGGTCTTCTTTTGCTTGCTCTTGTGCATATTGAGTTGTATGTAATAGCAAGGCATTCTTCACTATCTATATACGGAGTATATGATTGATTTCCAAAACCTCTGGCCGAGCAGCATCATTGTGATCCAAAAGTAATGTGATCCACAGGATGACACCTTGAGTTCAAATGTTGGAAGGTAATTCACCTTCATCATAACCACAAATTAATCCAAATGCTCAGACAAAAGCGTCACAATAAAACCAGGTCTAAGGAAATATCTATGCCTTAAGACACCTTATAAATATCCCGATGCATTTGTTCACCAAACTTAGCCTTACTCAGAGCTTTGGCAGCTCCTTGAGTAGCAAAATCCTTAATGTCATGATCCAAGCTAGCTCTCGAGAAGAATGTGTAGAAGTATCTTGTGTTCCCTTCCCTCTTGCGTTCCCATCCCAGTGACACCTTCTCAGCCAAGAAAGACGTGTTAGGTGTAGGAATGTGAAGGCATGTTAGGTGTAGGAATGTAAAGAAGGTTTGAAGGATTATGCTTAAGGGGGTTGTTAATTTTGCTTTCGAAAAGTACAAATTATGAATTTTTACATCAATGCAAGACTCTTTTATTGTGGATCACCCCTGCAATTATTCAACTAGTAAGATTGTATTCTTTTCTGCACATGCTAGAGTGCATATATATAGGCAATATATAGTGAATTACTCCTAAATGGAGTACTAAACAGAATACTATATGTTCTGCTTCTGCAATATGTTTGCAGCGTTTGCTTAGATAATATTGCAGAGCATATTACAGAACATGCAGTAATATATTTAGTACTTTGTTTATGTAAGAGTACTCCATTGAACTAGACTGTCTATATATATTGAGTTATTGAACATAAAAATCCCACAAAGAAAGACAGTACATTGCAATCAACTTGTTTTCTATTTCTTCGAAGGTATTAACGGAATACAGTGACATATAAATGTACCATGATCTAATCTGCCAATCAGTCCTTTGATGAACGGCCAAAGAATTGCTACACCTGGCACTATATGTACTGGTATAGCAAGTACTCCTGTCTCTATACTATATAATGTACAAAATTGCGAAGCTAAGGACACATCCATTTTTAGTCAGCTTAAGAAATAAGGTGAAACGTCTTCTTTCTTTTGCTTCTGGTCGGATGCACTTAGCCTATCAACTAATCTGTCTAGGGCTTCCTTCATCCATGAATCATCGCAAACTTCTTTAGCTTCTTCGACAGTCATCTACAAGAACCAAAGAAAAATAACATTTGGTAAGAATTCATCAATAAAAAGACAGTGTGTAGTACATTATAACAAGATGTAAGTTTGTGTGTGTGTGTGTGTGTGTGTTTCAACATATTTGTTTGAATTTACGCAAGTGAAGAAACATACCCACACTCTTTGCCGAGAGTTCTTTTCAGGCCAAAGCTCCAGTTGTTCGGTGACTAGTAAAGGGAACATGTAACCCTCATGGTATATGTCACTGCTTTTGCTTTTGTAACTCCATGTCCCTAATCCATGCTGCACCATAAAAGTTACGTTCGGGTTAGATTAATCCGATGTTAAATGATATATGATCCATTTATTTTTCCCGACATTTCAAAATTGCGTGGTTGCGAACATGATATCAGATCACAATAAATTAAATGTCATGAAAATACTCACTTGGACATGGCCAAGAACCCCAGCTTCTTCAAGGGATTCCCTCGATGCAGCTTCTTGTACAGATTCATCAAGTTCCCAACCACCCTGCAAATCAACAACATAAATATACTTAATCACTTAATTAATTTAGTTTAATGATGATTTACAACCAATGTAATTAGGTGGCTTGTATTTACCTTGGGGAACATCATTCTTTGACCTTTCTGTGAACTCACCACAAGGACTTCTAATTCATAATCATCATCGTAAATGTCATGATTACCATTTTTATATCTGTACGGAATACATCTGCACAATCCAAATGTAACAAATTAATTACTACCCAGTAGTACTTTATAAACTTTTAAAGCATTTCATAAAATTAAACTGGATTTTCCGAGCAGACAAAATCTAGATCAAGAACAATGAAGAAAACCAAATTAGATTGATTGTGTATTTACATAATTATATGAAAAATCATATATACTCACCCTACAACGAGACGTCGACCTTTGCTGTATTTCTGTAAATGCCTTCCTGTGCGAGAAACCAAACATGCCATTTTTTCTTCCTCTGAAAACTTAACAGAAACCGGAAAGAGGAGGTATGTCTATTGATGTAATGATACAAAGAAGCTTTTAGACGAAAAACTCAGGTCCACGACAGATGATTGTTGCGGGTAGAAATATTGAAAGTCGATTAGCTATTTGGATATCTTGAGAGCTCTATATGGAACAAGTGAGATGAGATATGTGTAAGAGATGTATATTTATAGACTTTGTTTGACAAGGCCTTAGACATGAAGAAAACAAAAAAGGTGGGCGTTAAAAGAGCGTATCATTCGTGTGTGATGTCTAAATTTGCGTGTTTTTTTATGTATATAGAAGAATGCTATAATACGTCCAACAACTAACACACCGTGGATGCCTGGGATATTATTGTATTTTTTTATTGAGGAATATAAGCTGGAAATAGATCATTTTGCGTGTTAGGCTCACGACTCGGACTCGAGTCGCTAGCTGGTTCATTCTTTCTCATCCTTTCTTTTATATTTTAATAATTGGAAGTCGCCTGTCTCTTTCTCTGTTGCTTGTTAGAGGAAATCCAAGAGTGTGCTAATGCATTTCTTAAAAATAATGGGGTTGTTTGAAAGTTAGAGCTTTGGGGTGAAATTAGAAATTTGGGGTAGATTAGAAATTTGATCAAATCAAACATCTAATGTGGGTGTTTGGTTGTTAGAGAACTTCAACAACCTCTCCATACAAGCTCCTTGATTAAATTTTGAGGAAGTTGAAACAAAAAATGTCTCCAACACACTCTTAAGTCATCATCAAAAACTTAAAATCTTCATCCTCTTCTTCATTTTTAAGAGTCTCTCCCCTCTCCTCTCCCTTTTTCATTCAATTAATTTATATTAATAATTAATAAATAAAGTATGCATGAGATCTTCAATCCATTAAGGTAATTAAAAATAATGGGGGTATTTGGAAATTAGAGGTTTGGGGTGAAATTAGAGGTTTGGGATAGATTAGAGGTTTGACCAAATCAAACATCTAATGTGGGTGTTTGGTTGTTAGATGTTTGAGTTAGAGGTTTGAGATCAAAAAGCTCATTTTAGGAACTTTTTCAATTAGAGGTTTGCTATGTGTCACAAAAAGTTATTTACCAAACACTTTTATTTAAAATAGCTAATTTAAATCCGATCTAAAACAACTAATTCAATCCGCTAGTCAAAACAGCTATTTCAATCAGCTATCAGTTAATTGCCAAATAGGACCAATATAAATGAATAGAATCCTAGTAATTTAAGACATTATAGGATAGAAGAATTCCAACAACAATTCTTATTTTGGTTCCTTATTATTATTATATTATTAAATTCAATATTCATCCATATTTTTTAAAGGAGAGAGAGAGAGAAAGAGAGAGAGAGAAAAATAAAGTATGAAAAAGGAGGGAAATGAATATTTAATTAATAAAATTGAGATAAGGAATGGTTATGCACTCCTTAAAGATAAGGAATGAAAAGAGAATCTTAAGTTTTTAGAACATTGCTAGGAGACTCTTGGAGTGTGTTTTTTGATCAAATCCTTATAATTTTAGGTAAAGACCCTTTATAAGGTAGTTGTTGGAGATGCTCTTAAAGCAAGTCCAACAATGTCCTAAATATTGTCCTAAATTAATATTTATGACATTTAGTCATTTTTTGTGCTCCAACAATGTCCTAGTGATGCCTTAAAACACTAGGACATCCATCTCATTCCCTTTTTTTATAAGGCACTTCTATACTTGTCCTAAATCATTTTTAACAATCAAAAATTAACTTCCCTCATTTTCTATACTTCTCTCTCCTCTTTTTTTTTTCCTTCTCTCCAATTCTAATTCAAATATATATATTATTATTTTAATTTATAAGACACAAGTATAAGGTATGTTGTTGGAATTGATACACAAAAATCATGACTTAAATCACTAGGATACCATATTTTATTATATTTATATGGCACCAACTAGGACATTTATTGGACTTGTTCTTAGAGCAAGTCGAACAATGTCCTAACTCATTACTTAAATATAATATAAAAAATTAGGTCCTAGTAACTTAGGACATGAGTAGCTAATTTCATCTCCAACAATATGCCCTAAATTTAATATTTTACTATTAAAATCATCTTTCATCATTAAAATACAATATATAATAGAGAGAGAAGAGTGTGTTTGTAATAATTTATTATAAAATATGAGTTAGGACAACTTTAGGGAAGACTTAAAAATAAGGATTAAAGAGAGTGTCCTAGTGATTTAGGGCATCATTAGAACATTGTTGAAGCATTATTTTTTGTCAATTGCCTTAAATTTGAACTTAAGACATCTTTTAGGGCATCTCTTGGACTTGCTCTTAAAACCCTTTTTCACTATGTCAACCAAGTTTATTTCATTGCTGTAATGCTGTTAATTACTCATGTTCACCAAGTTCATATTCATTGCTGTTAACTATTCATGTCATGTTAGTCATCCATGTGTTTGCAACTTGCAAGCTTATGCATGAACCTCACTAAAATTTTGGAAGAGTCGAAACTAATAAAAAAAAAAGGAATATTCCAATACCATTGTACAACAGATTTTTTAATTTCATATTATTTGAAGTTTTTGATTTTTAACTGATATTATTATATTTTTGACTACATCCATGTAATATCATTTCGTTAACTAAATATTAAACAATTATTATTATAACATCCAAATTTATAACCAAATGCATACCGAATCCAATAATTTACAATATGTCAATCCAAAAGTACTAACAAGTTGGTATCTTGTATCTATAAGGGTCAAAAGTGCTAAGGTGGTATCTTGTATCCATTAAGTATCAATAAAGACCTCAAACACTCTTATTCTAAACAATGTGGGATGTTACAAACACTCTCTCGTATTGGATCGACGTTCTCGTCGAGTCCAAAATCACACATTCGGAACCCGGGCAGTACCTCTGCATTTTCGACCGGATAGAACTCTCATATCATTTATAACATCCAAGCACACAACCAAATGCATACCGGACTCAACAACCCACCATAGGTCTGTCCAAAAATACTAGCAAGTTGGTATACATTAATTACTGATTTGTATCTATAAAAATCCCAAACACTCTTGTTCTAATCGATGTGAGATATTTTAGTTATAAAATTATTGGATTTTTCATTTGGTATTAGTCAAAAATTTCAACTTCCAAAGTAATACCATTCTACATTGGGTTTGAACTCCATAATACCATTATATTAATGAATATGATGATTTTGATCAAACTCCTTAATTTTTTATGGTCAAAAAATGACCAATAATATTTTGAGGGGGTAAAACAATGGAGTTCTAATAAATTTATCATATTCATTAAAAATGTACTATTTTGGAGCTAAAACCAAAAGTAACATGATGTCATTTAGAAATAAAAAATTAATGGTACAGCATAAAAAATTTCTTAATTTTCTAACGGTTGGTTAATAGATTAATATAGTGGTATTATATGGATGAAACTAAAAATATAATAGTATCATTTGAAAGTCAAAAAAATAAAATAAAAAAGATAATTATATAATAATATTAAATGAAATATTCCAAAAAAAATGCTAAATTTTGAAGATGCGCTAAGATTCAATTTTTAACACGAAATTAGGATTCTAAAGTAATTCTTTTTATTAATTTTTCCGTCCCTATGCATGTTGATGCCCACATATCATGTTTCATACCAAAAATTAAAAACTCAAATATAAGTATACTAGCCGATAACCCGAAGCATGGATTGTGATAAATAATCTTAAATTTCTAATTTTTAACTTTTTTAAATGAATAAAATCTTGAACCACCAAGTTATATATAATACTATATTCTCGAATTTTATTTCGATTGTTAGTTAATAGATTCCTAGTGTATAACTTCAATAATAAATAAAATTAATATTTAATTTTATTATTTTAATTAATTAAATTTATATAACTTATCTCTGGTAATATAAGAATAGTTATATTATTAATTGTATTTGTTATTAATCAATTATAGATATATTTTAAATATTAATTAATGGAGCCCTAAGTCCTATGTTCTCGACTTTTATTTCAATTTTTAGTTAATAGACTCCTAGTATATAACTTCATTATTAAATTAAATTAATATTTAATATTATGATTTTAATTAATTAAATTAATTAATATTTAGTGGCATACCACTGTATACATGGCATACTGCGGTATACATTAATTAATTGGCATACCGTATTTTAGTTCAGAGAGGACTTGTTTCATTAGTAGTTCTTATTCTTATTGGCCTTCTATACACTTAAAAAACAGTTTTTAAAGTAAGATCAAATAGTAAAATAAGTTATTAGTAATTAATTAATTAATTAGTTGTCATACCGTGCATACCGCGGTATACATGGCATACCATTCAAAGGGGGTTTCTGCTTTTAATAACGGTATACATTAATTAATTAATTAATTAATTGGCATACCGTATTTTAGTTCAGAGAGGACTTGTTTCATTATTAGTAATTCTTATTGACCTTCTATACACTTAAAAAATAGTTTTTAAAGTTAGATCAAATAGTAAAATAAGTTATTAGTTATTAATTAATTAATTAATTAATTGACATACCGTGCATACCGCGATATACATGGCATACCATTCAAAGGGGGTTTTTGCTTTTAATAAAGAGTATAGATAACACTAGAATTATAGTATATATTTTCGTATTCATGTACATAACAAAATAACAAAAGTATTACTCCCTCCGTTCCATTAATATTGGCCATAATTCTATTTCCAAAACTATTGTTTACATTTTTTTAATAAAGCAAATTTTGTGTCAAATTTGTTAAGTTTTCATAAATATGTTAATAATTATGATTAAATATGGTTTTTTAAAGTTGATCCCTAAATACATAGATTTTGAATAGTGACCAATATTAGGGGGACGGATGGAGTACAAAATTTGTATATCATTTCATGTATATATAAACTGGCCGGTGTTATTAAAGCTTGACCTAGAGCAACATTATAAAAATTACTACGGAGTATAAATTATGAATTCGTTTATGCTGCTTGGTCATCAATTTACATATTTGACGCGGCTAGAGCGAACGTAACATCAAACGAGTCGGCTTCAAGTGGTGTGGCTAAGTTGTTGGTTGGAGACAGATATTTCTATGAACTTGTCACTCTGTTTTCTACTCGCTTATCTTTATCAATTTTATGTAGAGAAGTAGTTCCGCATTTAAAATATGTTACTTTTTTCAAATTATTCTCCTAAATTCTACGTATTACTTTGATTTTAAAAATACGGGGATCGTGTAACGGGACTGTTTTTGTTTTTTATCTGTAACAGTAAAGTCAACACGTGTAAAGAGTCAATGCACATGCATAAGTATAGTACTCCTATAGTTTTCTTAAGATACTTGCTTAATTAGTGGCTTGTGTTTTTCTGGTGTATACGATTTGGATTTGTATGGAAGAAACTGAAGTAGTATTGTTAGGATTTGCAGGAAGTCTTGAGTGTCATCTACATCAGCGTAATGCCGTAATGTCGTTCACTTAAAACTTTGTCACTCTATGCGTCATTCTGCAGAAGAACATACTCAACTATACTCTAGACGTGTGATCCCACCAATTCAAGATTTGGGCTCGAACTTAATCCAGCATTTGATTGAGACATTAAATTTGAAATTTATTCCGATATATTCAAGATTTCGAATTAATAATGCTAGTGAACTACATCGGTTCAAATAATATGTGATCCAGTCGGCCAGAGATGCAAGTGGTGGACTGATAGAAGCTAGAACAATCAGGATTGGAGGAGTAAAATCTGCAGAGGTGGTCGAGGCTACGGCCATAAAGGAGGCTCTTAGCTGGATCAAAGAGAAGAGATGGCAGGAAGTTAAGTTGAGTCGGATAGTTTGGTTGCAGTTCAGGCGGTTCGTAGCAAAGTTAGGATGTCGTCTACTTTTGGTGATATTATCATGAATTGTAGAAGATTGTTAGGTGGTCAAAACACAACGTCAGTATCTTTTATTCGACGATCTACTAATATGGTTGCACATGAGTTAGCTCGTGCAGCATATTCATTCACAGATCGATCATTCGATAGGAGTTCTGTTCCTATTGATATAGCTAATGCCTTGGATGGTGATTTATATTAATGAAATTTTCCTGTCAAAAAAAATATATGATCCAGTCGGCTGAAACTCAAACTAACATTTGATTGAAACATTAAATTCGAAATTTATCAGGTTTGAAAATTTAAATTAACAGTGTTAGTATCAAGGAATTAAAAAAACAATGCTAGTGTGCTACTAATGAAATGACCCAATATCGTGAAGATAATGAAGGAGATTGCTGATGGATTGACATTAGAATGCATTTAGTTTAGTCTTGCTGGTGGAACTTTAATTTGTTCGATTGTAATTGTGGATTTACTTGCACAATGTTTTGTTTGTAAGTTTGAATTTACTCTTGTGAAAATTCGAATTTTTATAATGGATTCCCTTTATTATCTACTAGATTTATTATTTACTAATAATCCGTTTTTGAGAATTTATTTAAATTAATCACTAATTTTGTATTGAGAAATTACCATTAAGATTATGCTTATTTATTTAATTATTTATTTTGTAATTTTACTATTTGAAATTATTTACAAAAATATGGTTTTCGACAAAAAATAACCAAATGCAACTTTCTTTTACGTTCATCTAAAAAATAATTGAAAGCATCTGATATTTAATTAATAATATTTTAAGAAAATCAATAGATACGTTATTATAATTATAGAATTACATTATAATAGGATTTCAATAATTTTATATTTTATTAAAAGATATTATAAAATCCTAGGAAAAATAGAAATTTAGGGGTGGAATAAAAATAAGTGTGGAATCAAATTTAGTAACGAAATTTAATTAAAAAGGTTTCACTTATTAATAATGATTATAGATATAAAATTAAATGGTTATTAGGAAAAAAAAAAGGTTTCTTTTGACTTGGACAATGAACCCAAGTGCGAATAAATTAACTTGTTCCAAATTTATATATGTACTTGAGTAATCATTCATTGTTGATCATTTCCATTTCAAAATCAGATCAGATATAGCATTGTAGCTGCTCAAGTTATAGAAGTTAGATTAGAAAGTAATTATATTAAGCCCTAGTTTAGTCCAAAACACGTTTCAGCTGACAAAAAGAAACACCACATGATACTAAAATGCAAGAGTTCTATACGTAAAGATGGAGTGTGAAAAAGAAGTGATGAGAAATAATCGTAGGAACAAGACGATATACAAGTATACAAGGAACAAGTGGGTTTGAATTGTCGACCACACGTGAACTAGAAAAAACTTTTGTGTTTTGTTTGTTTTCCTTTTTCTCGTATATTTCTCAGCTAGCACACCAGCCGCAGCCATGCTTAAAGTTCTTGCTAACTACTCTACTTTGTAACTTTCTTCTTGGTTCGTTTGTCAAAAATAATCTCAGACACAGTAGTAGGATAGTAGCGCACATAGTAAAGGTCATTCACTTTCACCGTCCTACGCAGATGACAGAGCAGATGAACTTGAGGCGCTTAATTAGATGAAATTTAGAGATTATCTCAATTCAACAAGCGAATTATGAATCAGAAAGAAGCGATATGTTTTTTCTTCTATAATTTGATATTCGGATTAACTTTCATCCGTTTCAAGCCACAACGGTTAATGATTTAATAATTGAATTCCAAGCGTACTCTTTTTTACTAGTACTGCGCAGTTTTTAAGTATGAGCACTTAAAATATTGTTAAGATAAATATATGATCCTGGTAAGTTCAATTCTTAGCTCACTCCTAAATATATTATAAACAATTAAGCTCTTATCAAGTTATTACATTGATTTGTGTGTCAACTCCAACAATGCTCTCTATTATGGCTCTTTATTTTATATTTTATTCATATTTCAATTCCACTTGGACAAACAATCAATAGATGAAAGAGAAAAATCACTATTTACTAATAAAATATTAAGTCAATAGCATCTCCAAGAGACTCTTAAATAAGCTCTTAAATCCAAAAATAAAGAGGATGGAGTAAAAATGAGCTCCAAGAGACTCTTAGTGGCTCTTAAAAAGCTTAAGAGCCTCTCCTCTCTCCTCAATTTTAAGAGCTACATGGCTCTTAACTATTTTATACTCCCTCTGTCCCATCCATTTCTTTACAATTTCCTTTTTGGGCCGTCCCACCATTTCTTTACATTACCCAAAATAGTAAGTTTTAACACTATTACACCCACTACTTCACTTATTTTAACAATACTTTACACTATTTCACCCACTACTTAACTTATTTTAACAATAAAATCACTATTACACCCACTACTTCACTTATTTTAACAATAAAATCACTATTACACCCACTACTTCATTTATTTTAACAATATTACATCCACTTTACACCCACTATCCTTGACCTCCGTGCCCAGCCGCCATGTAAAGAACCGGCTGGGACGGAGGGAGTATCAATAAAATATTCACTTATACATGGTTGAATTTAATTGCATGTCATAGTTAGGTTTGAAATATTAATAAAATATAAGTTAGGAGTCAAGATAAGGAGCATTGTTGGAGTTGACACGAAAATCTATGTACTAACTTACTAAGAGCCATATAATTTATATTATATTTAAGAGCCAACTAAGAGATTGTTGGAGATGCTCTAAGAGCTACTACACTACACCAAAAACAGCCTTCGGTAACCCAAAATTTATGTTACCTTAGGGTGCTAAAATGTTACTATAGACCCATTTTTGGGCTAAGGTAACATAAATTATAAGTTACATATTTTGATGTTACCCTAGGGTACCTAAGGTAACTTATTTCACCCCTAGGGTAACATGCCCTTTCTGGTTACCTTAGAGGTCTACTGTAACATAAAAATGGCATATTGCAACATAAATATTCGGTTACCTTAGAGTGCTTCAATTTTTTTAAAAAGTGGGCCCCACCAGTGGATCCCACCATTAGGGGTGTGCACTCGATTAACCGAAATCAAATTTTATTTCGGTTAACCGAAACCGAATTGTAGGAAAAAGTTCTACCGAAAACCGAACCGAACATTTTTTTCGGTTTTAACCGAAAACCGAATTGTAATAAAAGTTAAAGAAAATTGCAGAAAAATAGAAAATATAGTGCACAACCACAATTCATAAGTTTATCATAGCTCCACAAGTTACTGAATACAAGTTACTGAATTTTACTTTACATTCAGAATTAAGAATTACAAAACAATGAAACAGAGAAGGTGGTAAATTAAAATTTAGTCTCCATTCTCCTGTTGCTCGATCTGCTCCTGTCCTTGTCTCCTGCTTGCTGTTGCCAAGTTTCTCAACTGCTTCAACCAGTGCTTCTACTTCTGAAACAGAGAAAGGCCTCCTAATTCTGCGCTGCGAAGCATCTGGTCGCTTAGCTTTTTGGTTCACCGGAACAATAGCAAGTGTGTTTGCATTCATCGGAGGAATAGGAACCAGAGCTTTGGGTACTGATATCTCTGTAGCTACATCAGTAAAATAAGGAACAATTTCCTAATTACTTCCTACATGTTTTTCCAAATTAGTGACAGGAACTTGATCAAATGAGGAATCGAAGAATCCTGAATCCAAGACAGGAACTGGGGACCTGGAAATGGAGAGTATATATTAGTGGAGCTGGCAATTGAAATGCTGCTTTGATGCAGTGCGCAATGATAGCATTTGAACTCCAGAAGAAACAACAAAAAGCAACAAATCCAGTAACCATAATATTTGGCTAAAGCAAATCTGCCTAACCTGAATAATTCTTGATGTTTGTCGCATGGTAGCAGGAGTGCAGGATCTTTACGAGATATAGGTGAGGTAGCTTGCACAAAATCAGGCTCCAGTGTAAAACCTAGAGTGTCAAGGTCCTCATTATGAGAGATTCCAATCTGCTGAAGGGTTCTATTGTCGTCTCTAACTCTCTTCCCTTGAAGAACTACTCCCACATGTAAACCACCTTCAAGTATAGTAGTGACAGCCTCCATAACAGTCATCTACAGAAAAATCATCATGTAGGACTCCATTAAGCTCTACAGCCTCACAACAAATTAAGAGACATATCTCGTTATGTAAAATTTGGGGTGGCCTTCTTATATGTAATGCCGGTACGTAAAAAACGGTGTAAATTTACAATATTAGAAATCTTCAGAAGCAGCTCAAACAATTGGATTATTTGTCTCAGAAAATTTCTTAATGATATTGGGAAAAAACAGACGGTCAAAAATACAAAGAAGAGATATCTGATAGCAAGATAAACTCTACTTCAGATTATACTTGGAACAGGTTCATCACTTGAGAAAAAAAAAAGCTGTTATATTGGATTACTAGTCAAACACGAAAAATGGTCAAATTGGTGAAAAACCCCAACATTTCATTACAAAAATGCAATAAGAATCCTGGAATTTTCATACAACAAAATCTATCTAGATGCGTATGCTGAGAAATTGTTAGAAATGATTGATGAGAACAGTGTTTGGAAGCTATAGTGACAAAACAGAGTTTAGCTGGAAGCAGTCAGAGTTTAGTTAAACACTGACTGGAAGCGCAACAGAGGTTGTTAAACTCTGTAGCGGTATTGTCTGAAGAGTCAACAGTGTTTAAAGGTTGATGCAAGATAAGTATGGAAGCAATATCTTTGAAGATTGGAAAGCTGTCAAAGAGATTGAGTTGACTTGGAAGACTGGAGCAATCGTGATTGATATCAATTGTATAGCTTGATTATAGGAGAATCAGTTACTGATTGTACGAAGCTGTATGTTCTATAAATACAGTTAGGTTAACCCTAGAAGGGTAATCGAACATTGAAAAATTCATTGATTGTAACCTAAGCAGCTCTCTGTGATATTTTACATCACTGAGAGAGGAATTGTTAATTCCAAACAGTTTTAAAGTATTAAACAGTGTGTTCTTGTTAAGTTACTCATACAGTATTTGATTGCTTATTGTGTATTCGACCTAACAAGTGGTATCAGAGCTTAATCTGTTACTTTATTACAGTTAAAGATCCAAACACAAGAGTAATCAATGGCAGAGATACCTCCACCATCTGAGAAAGCCCCTACTACTGTTAGTAGGTATGAAACAATAAGGGTTCCTATACTTAGGCCATCAGAGTATGCGATTTGGAAGGTGAAAATGACCATGTTTCTGGAGGCTACAGATCCAGAATACCTTGATAGAATTTATGAAGGTCCTCACAAACCTACAAAACTATCTGCAGCTGCTGCTGGTGAGGAATCAAAGGTCATTCCAAAAGAAAAGAAAGATCTAATTGCTGAGGATCTTTCATCTATTGCAAAGGATGCAAAAGTGAGACATTTACTTCACAGTGCATTAGACAATGTTATGTCTAATAAAGTGATTAACTGCACAACTGCAAAGGAAATATGGGATGCACTTGAGGTTAGGTGTCAAGGAACTCCTGCAATCAAGAAAAACAGGAGAAACATACTCACTCAGGAGTATGAGCACTTTGAGGCAAAGTCTGAAGAAACCATGACAGAAACATTTGACAGATTCTGTAAACTGCTCAATGATTTGTCATTGGTTAACAAAGAGTATGATTTAGAAGACTCAAATCTCAAGTTTCTTCTTTCTCTACCTGAAAAGTGGGATGTGAAAACAACCACTATAAGAGATAATTATGAACTTGGTGAAACAGAGATTGATGAAATTTATGGGCTGCTCAAAACCCATGAATTGGAATTGGAGCAGAGAAACAAAAGATCTAGTAGAAAGTCAAAGTCTGTTGCTCTTAAGGTTGAGGAGAAACCATCAAAGAAGGAGGCATCAAGGAGAAAGGCAAAAGGGAAAGCCTTAGTCATACATTCAGAGAATGAGTCATCAAACACTGATGTTGACTCAAACACAGATGAATCATCTGATTCTGAAGATGATGAGGAGATGATGCAAATGGCTGCATTGATGGTAAAGACCTTCAAGAAGATGGGCTTCAAGAACTTCAAGAAGGGAAAGAGATTCTCCAGGGACTACTCAAAGTCTGACAAGAAGAATTTCAAGAAAACTGAGGGAAAGGACTTCAAATCTGGTAAGAAAGATATGTCTGAGATTCAATGCTACAAGTGTAAGGAGATGGGTCACTATGCTCCTGAGTGCAAGAAGGGTAAAACTGAAAAGGCACTCTACACCAAAGGCAGAGATTGGGCAGACACTTCAGATTCAGATGAGGAAGTCAACTATGCTCTCATGGCTACTACTCAGACTGAAAATGATGATCTCAAGGTACCCCCAACTACCTATGCTTATAACACTGATAATATAACTGAATTGAGAATTTATCTTAAAGCATTGCATATCAGTTATAGGGATCAGACTTTAGAAAATGAGAGGATAAAGACTGAGTGCTCTCAACTTAAAGAGAGAAATAAACTTGTTGAGGAACAGCTAGAGAACATGAACAAAGTTAAAAAAGAGAGAGATGATGCAGTGTTTATTGAACAGGAGTTGCTAGGTAAGTATAAGCAACTAGAATCTGAATTGGAGGATACTAAACACATCATTAAAACTTGGACACACTCTGGTAAAGACACTCAAGAAGTGTTTCAGTCAGATACAGTAGGTCTAGGTTACTCTGAGGGAGATGAACTTAGATTTGAAAATCAGGTAAAAGTTAGACCACATCGTTCATCTGAAGGTAATGTCATGGGAACAGGTGGACCTAAGACTGAAGCACAGAAAAAGGCTGTTAAAGAGTCATATGCTAAGACTTTTGTTAAAGAGGCTAACATTGGTTTAATGACAGATAAACAACTCAAGCATAAGCTTAAGGAGATAAAATCTGTCAACAAACAGAGATTGCCTAAGAAAAACAAAAATGGAAAGGTAGGCATAACATCAGGAATTAAGCCAATGCTTGCTTCACTAGCTCCTAGAAAAACATGCTTTAATTGTGGTAGCACTAATCATCTTGCTAGTTTCTGCAGTAAGAATAAGAACATTAATTCTTTGCCCTCTAAAACTGCAGTAAATAATGATTATGTGAGAACTAGACCACAAACTTTGTGTAAACACTGTGGTAGTACATGGCATTCTATTTACACTTGCAGAGATTATCATGCTATTTACTATAATTACTATGAACCCAAGCCAAATTTGAAATGGGTTAAAGTAAACTCTGCTAATGTAAACTCTGAAAAAGTTAGCTTAAACTCTGTTAATGTGAATTCCGCTGCAAAAGCTAACAGAATTAAGAAAGCCAAAGGATCCAAGCAAGTCTGGATCCTTAAAACTAATAATCAGTGATTGTTTGTGATTGCAGGGCAACAGGGTAAGTACCCTAGTCGTGGACAGTGGATGTTCAGGACACATGACAGGAAATAAAGCCCTGCTATCAGAGTTTGAGGAGAAGGCTGGCCCAGAAGTTTCCTATGGAGATGGCAACATAGGACATACACTGGGATATGGCAATATTAATCTTGGAAATGTCATCATCACAAATGTAGCTCTGGTTCCAGGACTCAAGCATGATCTGCTATCTGTGAGTCAAATCTGTGACAGAGGATATCATGTGGATTTTCAGCCTGAATATTGTCAAGTGATCAGTAAATCTACAGGGAAAGTTGCTCTAGTTGGAAACAGACACAATAACATCTATGAAATTAAATTGTCAACAAACACTGATGGCAAAGCAGTGTGTCTGTCTTCAAGGATGTCCAGTGAAGAGAGTTGGAAATGGCACAAGAAACTCTCTCATTTGAATCTGAACAACATCAATGAGCTAATCAAGAATGATCTTGTAAGAGGTCTACCAAAATCCTTGTTGAATATAGAAGGCCTGTGTGATTCTTGTCAAAAGGCCAAACAGAGAAAAGCCTCCTTCAAAAGCAAATCTGAGTCTTCAATTGTTGATCCTTATTATCTCCTACATGTTGATCTTTTTGGTCCAGTGAATGTGATGTCTCTTGGAAAGAAGAAATATGCTCTAGTCATTGTTGATGAATATACCAGGTACACATGGGTATATTTTCTTGCAAAGAAGGATGAAACTGCATTAACACTGACAGAACATATAATCCAACTGGACAAAGGGTCAGAGCATCAAGTGAAGATAATCAGAAGTGACAATGGAACTGAGTTCAGGAATTCATCAATGGAAGAATTTTGCAAGAGTAAAGGAATCAAACAAGAGTTTTCTGCACCTGGCACTCCACAACAAAATGGTGTAGTGGAGAGGAAGAACATAACCTTGATAGAAGCTGCCAGAACCATGCTAGATGAAGCAAAGTTGCCAACATATTTCTGGGCAGAAGCAGTTCAAACTGCTTGTTTTACTCAAAATGCAACACTGATCAACAAGCATGGTAAAACACCATATGAAATGGTGAAGAAGAAGAAGCCAAATCTAAAATATTTTCATATTTTTGGATGCAAATGCTTTGTGTTGAAGACTCATCCTGAACAGTTGACCAAATTTGACCTAAAGGCAGATGAAGGAATTTTTGTTGGCTATCCACTGTCAACTAAGGCATTCAGAGTTTATAATCTGAGAACTAGAGTGATCATGGAATCAATTCATGTGTCATTTGATGACAAGAAAATAACTGGATTTGAAGATGTCAATGAACATGATCAACTGCACTTTGAAAATGAAGATATATTCTCTGAAAAAGTAAACTCTGATCAGACTGATTTGACAAACTCTGTTGATCTAAACTCTGAACCTCTACTGGTAAATACTGAAGAAACTCTTCAATCAGAAACAAGGGAAGAATCAGTTGAGGGGGAGCATGAAGAATCACATCAAAGTGAAAATTCAAACACTGAAAGTGACTCAGTTGATAATTCTGAATCAAACTCTGTTGATTCAAACTCTGTTGATAATTCTGAGCAGTCACATTCAGGGGGAGCATCAGAAAATGAAGAGAGACACCAAGAAAATCAGGAGAGCATGGATCAAGGGGGAGGATCACATGATGACAGAAGCAATCTGCCTTCTGCAAGAAAATGGACTAAATCTCACACACCTGATTTGATTATTGGTGATCCTGATGCAAAAGTAAGGACAAGAAGTGCAACAACAAATGAATGTCTGTTTCATGCATTCTTGTCACAATCTGAGCCAAAGAAAGTGGAAGAAGCTCTTAAAGATGCTGACTGGATAACAGCAATGCAAGAAGAGCTAAATGAATTTGAAAGAAATGAAGTGTGGACACTTGTACCAAGGCCCAAGAACAGATCCATTGTTGGCACTAAATGGGTTTTTAGGAATAAAACTGACAGTGAGGGTGTTATCACAAGGAACAAGGCAAGACTGGTTGCAAAAGGCTATTCACAACAGGAGGGAATAGAATATGATGAAACATTTGCTCCAGTGGCTAGATTGGAGGCAATTAGAATTTTTCTAGCATATGCCTCTCATAAGAAATTCAAAGTGTTTCAGATGGATGTAAAAAGTGCATTTTTGAATGGAAAACTTGAAGAAGAAGTGTTTGTGGAACAACCACCAGGTTTTGTAGATCCAAAATATCCAGACTATGTCTACAGGTTAGACAAGGCACTCTATGGACTTAAGCAGGCACCAAGGGCATGGTATGAAACTCTTGCCAAATTTCTACTAGAAAGTGGATTTCACAGAGGTACTATTGACAAAACTCTGTTTTACTTCCAAACTGGTAGTGACTTGCTTTTAGTTCAGATATATGTAGATGACATCATTTTTGGATCTACTAATGATAAACTCTGTAAGAAGTTTGCCAAACTCATGCAGTCAAGATATCAAATGAGTATGATGGGAGAGCTTAGTTATTTTCTAGGCCTACAGGTGAAGCAAACAGATGATGGAATTTTTATAAATCAAGCAAAATATACCAGAAACCTTCTCAAGAAATTTGGTATGCTTGACTGTTCATCTGCAATAACTCCCATGGCAACTGCAACAAAATTGGACAAAGATGCAGGGTCATCAGTAGATATGACAAGTTACAGAGGAATGATTGGTTCTCTACTCTATTTGACAGCTAGCAGACCTGATATCATGTATGCAACTTGTTTGTGTGCAAGGTTCCAGGCAGATCCAAGAGAACCACATTTAACAGCAGTAAAGAGGATATTCAAGTATCTCAAGGGCACTATAACTTTGGGGCTGTGGTATCCAAGAGAATCAGAGTTTAAACTTCTTGGTTACTCTGATGCAGACTTTGCTGGATGTAAGATAGACAGAAAAAGCACCAGTGGAAGTTGTCAATTTCTGGGTGACAGACTTGTTTCCTGGTACAGTAAGAAACAGAAGTCAATATCTACATCTACAGCTGAAGCAGAGTATATTGCTGCTGGTAGCTGCTGTGCACAGATTTTATGGATGAAGAATCAACTGCTGGATTATGGATTAAGGTATACCAAGATACCTATTTACTGTGATAATCAAAGTGCTATTGCAATGACAGGTAATCCAGTGCAACATTCAATGACAAAGCACATCAGCATAAGGTATCACTTCATCAGAGAGCATGTAGAGGAAGGCAACATTGAACTTCACTTTGTGTCTACAGAACAACAACTTGCAGATATCTTCACCAAGCCATTGAGTGAAGCTACATTTACAAGACTGGTCAATGAACTAGGAATGGTCTCTAGTTTTGACTAGAGATGTTGGTTAGACTCAAAAACTAATCTCTAAAATATATTGCTCATGTTTCTGCAAATTGTTAAGTGCTATGTGAACCTTAGTATTAAACTCTGTTCTGCTTGATAATGTTTAAAACTTGTTAAACTCTGTCAGCATGTCTGTCTGTTAAACACTGTTAATATGTTGGATACACTCAGTGAATTCAGAATTGATTATTGTCTGAATGAAAACACCAATGAAGAAAAATGTATGAAGCATGATTCTCAGTAAATAAATCATGATTCTTTCTGAGTCACTGTAATCTAATCAGACTTTGTGCAGTAAATCAACACAGCATGATACTGTTTCATATTTATAGCATCTCTTAGTTTATTCAGTCCTAAACTCTGAGTCTATGAATATTGTGTGTATTGCCTCTCATAAATAATTTTGGTTATTGATGAACTCTAAACTCTGATTAGTGACATTCTGTTTCCAAAGGTATGGTTCTTGATGATTCCTTGTTTGTACTTGTGAAAACCATAAAACTTGAGATGTGTCATTGATTAGTTTGGTGAGTTCAGATTCATGTCTACACCCTGTGAGAGTTTGAGCCAAATCAGTGATTGATACATTTTCTATCAATCAGTATTTATTGTTGTGTGATATTCATCAGGAAGTATGTTTCTCTAGAACTTGTATTAAACCATTTTGAGATTACATGATATGTGTGTGCATGAAAATGATAAAGGCAATAGGATTCACCATTTCTTCAAAACTTTTGAACAGTGTTTGAACACTGTATAAACACTGTTCATAATTTCCATCCTTAGTAAACCTCTTTAAGCCTTATTAACTGCTCATTTACTTATACTCTGAAGTGTAAAGAGCAGTTATATTTTTTTTTCTCAAGCAGATGAGTGTCTCTCAAAGAAAAGAAAAGTTTATTCAGTATATATGCTAAATAAAAAAAAAAAAAAAAAAGAAGCATATATACTGATCTTGTACAAATATGTACTAACAGTGTGACTGAACACTTTGGTCTATTAAAATGTTCAGCTTGATATTCACTCATGAATGAATCATCTTTTTCATCTGTTTGATCTTATCTCACTACAACCTTGAATAAAGTCCTTTTGATTTGTGCATACATGTATTCAAAGTAGTGTAGAATTGGTGGACATTCAAGCATATGGTAGATTCTGCTATTTCTGATTGAATGTGAGTGTAAACACTTGTGTGTTTGAGAGTTTGTGAGATTATCCAGATCATGACTGTTATTCACTGAATGATGCTCTGATTTCTATCTCGTGATCTTTTTGTCTTCAAAGACTGTGTGCTTACCTGGATAATCATGGACATCAAAGGGAATAGAAGTTTTCAGATTTCTGTATTACAGTAACTACAGAGTTTAGCATTCATCAAACAATCAGTGTTTAATATGAGAGTTTGTGCATTCAGTGTTTATTGATTTTTGTTATGGATTTTATGAAAAATTAGATGCTCTAAAAATTGATTTTAGTAAACTCTGCTTCACACACATTCACAACTGTGCAATTTTTGAAAGGGTTGTTAGTGATAAAGTTGGAAAATTGATAAACACTGTTGAGTTGTGTTAAGTACTCTAAGGTAACATTTTCATTGAGATGATTTGACTATTTTGGAGTAATTGAGGTAGTTGACAACTGTTAATTAGTGTAAGTGTCGTGATTATAGGAATGACAGCGGTAATTATTAAGTGATCCATTGGTTGTTTGACACGTGTCCCATGATAGTGTCCCACTCACACATTACTCTACAACAGTTGCGCGCTTTTACTAAATAAACGATTGAGTTTTAATTTTACTCTAATCATCTTTAGTCTCTCACTCCATATCGATTCACATTCACCCACTCACAGTTACTTGCATACTCATTCACTTTCAAAATTCTCATATACTCTCCTTCACATTTTGGTAAACACTCACCGTACATCTTCTCTCTAAATCTCTTCGTATCATATCTTACTAATGGCAACTAAAGCGTTTGATGCAGCAGGGTTAGTTTTTCTTCCTAGCAACTATGCGGCACCACTGGAGAATGCAAATGCTCCAGAGGCGTTTCATTTGTTCCAAAATTTCTTGAAAGATTCTGAAATAGGGAAGGCTTTAACTGCACCACCAACATTATCTGCTTCACAAATTGCTGCCTTCTGGACAAACTCTGTATATGATAATGGAGAAGAGTCTGGCACTCCAACAATTACTTTCACTCATGATGAATCAGAGTATATCATTACTCCAACTACGGTTAGGGATGCTCTGGATTTTGAGACACACACTTCTTACAGTGTTGTTGGTCATGATCGCTTGAGGACAATGTTGGAGCAAATAGGATGTGCAGGAAACTTGAATAAGATAGGGTCTTTGAGACGGCCACTTTTGAGAAAGGAGTGGAGTTTCTTTTTCGATTGCATCACAAGAGCTTTTGGAAAGAAGACAACAAACTGGGATGCACTTCCTCTTGATACTCTCCAAATTGGTCATGCTCTACTATATGGAGGTAATTTTGATTTTGGTAGACTAGTGTTAATGAACTTGGGAGAGCGTTTGTCTGAGTCTACTTCTGTTTATTTTGCTCGTTTTTGTCAACTGCTATTTACTGCCTGTGTGCCTAACATTCCAACTGATGAAGCTGATGTGATTCAGCCTTTTCAAGTTGCTAAAAGAATGTTTTCTGATTTGACAAACAAAGATGTTACTAAACAGCAAATACCAGATATGTTTATGCCTTTAGCCTTACAGAACTATGTTAACCAACCTCAAGATTCTCAATCACCACAACAAATGCCTGAAACCTTAAACACTGAATCTTTAAACTCTGAGCCAGCTCCTACTGAAACAGCCAAAACCAAGCCAAAGAGAAAGAAACACACCGCTCTAAACACTAAACACTCAAAGGCTAAACAGACATTACCTGGAGCTGTTTATACTAGAAGAATGAAGCAACATGCAAACAGACCTTTACTTTCACCAACTAAAGAGAGCTCAAGTGAAGATGAAGAGGAGATTGTAGTGCCTCCAATCAATAAGAGGAAATTAATTCTTTCTGATTCAGATGAAGAGAATGTCATTGAAGCTCCAGAGGTGGTTTCACAGCAAACACCTACTGTTGAGGATGAAGAAAATGTTGAAATACCTACAGAGGATAAAATGCCTGTAGAAGAGGATCAAAGAGATGGTTTTTCACCAGTGAATGATGTTCTTGAGTCAATTCTTGATCCTATCTCACCTATTGCTAACACTGAAGCTCCTGGTGTAGCTGATGAGCCTGCAGTAAATGTTCCTGAAGCTGCAGCATCACACACAGAGCTGATATCTACTGCTTCTCCAATTCCAGACAAAGGTGATGAAGTTGATCAGGCAACAAAGGAAAATTCTGAATCTATGCCTGTTGAAGCTACAAAGGGAAACTCTGTTGCAGAGCCTGTGCAACATGAGGTGACTATTGAAAAGGTTGCAGAAGTTGTTGAAGAAACTGTGACTGACACTGCTCAGCACAGTGGTTCTTTAAAAGGTGATCAAGCTAAAGATGCAAGTGCTGAAGATGAGTCTGACAGTAGTGCAAACTCTGATTCTTTTGTGAGTGCACCAGCACAGACAGATAATAAACATACACCTTTTGATCAGCCTTGTCCATCTCATGCAGTTGAAGTAGAGCATCTTGCTAAATCTGCTGAAAATTGGTATAAACAAGACTGTATTTTTCCAAAAGGGAGAGCAGCTGAGTTTGTTAAGCAAACTGCAAAGCAAATTTCAAATCCAGAGATTTTATCCTGTTTAAAGGCAACTGTGGTACAAGTCAAGACTCTGGAAGGAAATTTTGCTGAAACAAAACAAGAGATTGTTTCTTTAAAGACTGAGATACAGTCAAGAGAATTGAAGATGGAAAGAGAGTCCAAAATAAAAGCTGTCCAGCTGTCTAAAGTTCAAGACACTCTCTTTGCCAGGCTAGGAAAAGTTGAAGAAAATCAAACTGCTCTGTTTTCTAAGGTGGATTCTATTGCTAACTCTTTGGAGCTCATTACATCAATACTCATTCCTGATGATGTCAAAAAAGGGGGAGAGAGTTGCTAAGTTTAAATGCAAAGTTTCTCAAACTCTGACTCAAAAGGATGATGCTGGAGATGGAGGGGCAAGTGATAAGAATAAAGTCTTAAACTCTGAAACACTAACTCTGAGATCTGGCAAATCTCTTAAGTCACAGTCTGTTGGAATAAACACTGAAACTCAAGGTACTTCAAAAACCAAGAGTTTGGAATTAATTTCAGATCCAAAGACTGATGAGGAGTTAGCTGTTAAGCTTTTCATGGAAGAGAATGTAGAAGGAGTTACTATAGAAGATGCTAAAGCTGAAGAGAAGAGTTTACAAGAAAAGCATTTGAAAGCTCTAAAGTCTGAAAAAGTCAAGAAGAATGTGAAAATTGCTAAAGCTGCAAAGCATGTTCTTAAAGGCATTCAAATCAAAGAACCAGTTGGTACAAATCAAAGAATGCAAGTATTCAGAAAACCAACAGATGCAGAAGCTAAGCAAAAGCTGAAAAGTATTGTTACAACCTCTGTTGATACACATGTTGTACAGAAAAATGAAGACACAACCTCTGTTGCTGCACAGGTTGTGACCACACCATTATTGTCTTCTCAGTTGAAATCAACATTTAAGAAAGGTGCTCTTCATGATTCAAGACTAGAAGCTACAATTCCAATGGATTTTACTGATGGTAGAGCTTTATCTGGTAAAGTTGGATACAACAAAGAAGGCATAGGCTCACACAGAGATAAAAGGCAATATGTTGGTCCCAGAGATCCTTCTTCACTGTCTGTTCCAGGTCGTGGTGTCACTCAAGAGAGTTTAGACAAACTGGAATCAGTACAGCTTGTATATCAGAAGAGTCTAGAGAAGGATTTCTTGCTATATTTCATGGCTGATGGAACAGTATTTAAAGTTTCTGAAAAGGATATTGAATTAAAATACGGGGAAGAACTTGAATATGTCCTGCATATTTTCAGAGTGAGAAATCAAAGAGCTCAGTCAGTTGCAAATGTGCTCAGACAAAGAATGATTCAGAACCTTGCAAGAAGACAAATGAAAATCAACAGTAAGTATGTTCCTAAATACAGAGATTGGGATGGCAATCTGATAGAAATGGAGAAGGGGACTACAAAACTGAAGACTGATCTTGGAATCATTGTTCTGGATTTTAATGTGAAATCTGAGGAAGTGAAATACATAAGGCTGGGAAATGAAATGAGAAGAAACAAAATCTACGATCTTAGAGCTGCTATCTATCAAACTGATGAGAATGATCCTCAGTTGAGAGAAATCAAGGAAGCTATGCAGATAGAGCTTGAAAATGCTGAAAGAAGGTTGCTTATAGACTATCTCAGAACAATGCCTGATCTTCAAGAGATTAGAAATTAAAGTCTGTAAGAATTTTTCTTATTTTCTGTAGAATTTGTTAAGTAATAGCTTAAACTCTGTTTGTATGATTAAACACTGTAAACTTTGTATTTGTTTTGACATCATCATTTACTGTAAACTTGTACATTTTTGCTAATGGACAAGTTGGGGGAGATTGTTAGAAATGATTGATGAGAACAGTGTTTGGAAGCTATAGTGACAAAACAGAGTTTAGCTGGAAGCAGTCAGAGTTTAGTTAAACACTGACTGGAAGCGCAACAGAGGTTGTTAAACTCTGTAGCGGTATTGTCTGAAGAGTCAACAGTGTTTAAAGGTTGATGCAAGATAAGTATGGAAGCAATATCTTTGAAGATTGGAAAGCTGTCAAAGAGATTGAGTTGACTTGGAAGACTGGAGCAATCGTGATTGATATCAATTGTATAGCTTGATTATAGGAGAATCAGTTACTGATTGTACGAAGCTGTATGTTCTATAAATACAGTTAGGTTAACCCTAGAAGGGTAATCGAACATTGAAAAATTCATTGATTGTAACCTAAGCAGCTCTCTGTGATATTTTACATCACTGAGAAAGGAATTGTTAATTCCAAATAGTTTTAAAGTATTAAACAGTGTGTTCTTGTTAAGTTACTCATACAGTATTTGATTGCTTATTGTGTATTCGACCTAACAGAAATTATGAGAATACCAGCAAAAAAAGAAGATAAAACTATACCTTTAGTGAGCCTACAGTTGCAGTTTCTGGCACCTCAATATAAAGCTCTGGTACTTTAAAGGATTTAATGCTAAACTTGATTGAATTAAAAAAAATGAGCATAAGAATTCAATTGTGTCTATAACATAACACAGGAAAATTTAAAGAGGTGTGATGGATAAGATTACTACCACGAGGATCCTTGGCCTGGAATGATGCTTTATGACCTATGTCAGAAGACGAGGCTCCAGTTGCTGCACAAATTAGAGATATTCAGTTATCAATTTGTTGTAATCATGTACCGTGAATCCCCATTAGATAGAGATATGACAAAAACCTTTATGCAAAGCAAGTGTCCCACTCTTGTCCACCTTTGTGGCTTTCCCCGGGGAATTTGAAATACTTTCATTACATGCCTGCTGATCTAATATGACTGCCGATCTATATTGGCACAACTGTCTACGCTCATACAACCGTCTCCTTTTAGAATACAGTTCACGTTGATATCCCTCGCATGGATAAATGGTTTTCCTTTTGTGATAGAAAGGCCTATTTCCCCTACCTTCAATGAAAAGTTTTGTAAGTTAATTAGAGTGAACCAGTTGATAGGAGAGTGAACCAGTAAAACACATTCAGTCTCCTATTGTAAGTTCTGGTGGGCGGTGCTATATCCAAAGCAACACAACATTCTTATTTTAAAACCATTTTTCTTTATAAATACATAAATCTTCTCACGTTTGATAATGTTATCTCCTGAGCAGGAGTGCATTAATAGTGCAATTGATGTTTACATAAAAAAGAATCGACTCAAGAAATAAGAATTATGTAATCTGGATTAAACACCACCCTGTATTCTTAAGAGTGCAGTATAATTCATGCATTACATATAGGGCTGAAAACAAATAGAGCCGAGCCAACTTTTTGGTAAAGGAGCACAAGTGTCAGGTTCAAGATTATTCAAAACAAAAATGTGCAGACTCTGACTAATCAACCTCCCAATTTGTTTACAGATGTATAGGAGTAGTTTTAGAGAAGCTACAAGTAAACAAGCTGAGTTTTTCATTAAAAAACCTAAACTAAAGCTTTTTATAATGGAGCAGAGCTGAGATCAAGAAAATCAACCAGATTGTGATGTTCATACTCAAACTCATGATCAATCGATCTCCAACAGAGCATGACTTATCAACCGATTCAGGAAACGTCCAACGTTGTGCATGTTCTTCTCATCTAGACACATAGTAATAAAAATTATCTCAGATTCTTTTATAATGATAAATGCAGTTTTTGATTATTGAGTTTTTAAAACACAAACACAATTACACAAACACAAATATAAACTTGATTTGCACAGAGCCGCATTAATCTCTAACTTACCCATATGAACAGATTTGGGAATTGGGACAATTCAATAGCAAACAACTTTGACAATAAAAATACACAAAAACCAATACCTACGAATTTCTAGTAGCAATCAACTAATTTGATTTTCGTTTTACATATGTAAGAAACGTAAAGGATTACAAACATAACTTACCAAAAAGTAAATCAAAGTAAACCAATACCTATGAATCGAAGCCCGAAAGCCACTAAAAAACTCAAAATCCACTAAACCAAAGCCCCAAATCCGAAGAATCCCTGAAATCAAAAATAGAGACCAATTAGTTGAAGTTTAAACATAATTAGTGAATAAATCGAATTGATTGAACTCAAAAAGAAAAACCCCTAATTTAAAAAAGCCCTAATCTGAAAAAGCCCCAATTTGAAGAAGTTTAAGCTCATACCAAAGCCCCAATCAATTGAGAAGCCCTAAACTGAACCCAAATACGTACGTACTAACAGGAAGAAAATTAGAAGGAATTGAGGAAGACGGTTTTTGGAGAGAGAGGGAGAGAGTTGTACGAGAGAGAGAGAGCCGAGAGATAGAGAGGGAAAGAGGGAGAGCTGAGTTTTTGTTAAGAGTATTAAGATTGAAATTTTTAGTCTGGGCGCTAGTTTTTGCCGCTTATAAATTTCACCGATCCGTGTGCCTTTCAATGTTATTATAAATATATTTATTAATTTTGATTTTTTTTTTAGGATTTTTCATTTAAAATTTAACAAATACATTGAATCTGAAAAAATAATAAATAAATATTTTTAATATTTAAAAATATAAACTCATTATTTTGGAAAATTCTAGTTTTTTATAGACAAATTTAATTTAAAGGTAAATGTAATTTTAAAATAATTATTAACTCACATATAAATTTTGATTTGAAATATTCATTATTTTTCAAGTAAAATTTTAAATATTCATTCTTTTTTCAGGTAAAACGTAAAAGTTTTAAATTTGTTAAATTTAGAATTATTGAAAAATATATTACTTTACAAAAAAAACCATTCACTCTCATTCAAATTTCAAAAAAAAAAAAATTAAATGAAAAGAGTTGCCATGACCAACTCTAATGTAACACGTACATATTTATGTTACATGCTTCAACACTTTCTGGCTACTGTAACATCATATTTTAGGCTAAGGTAACATAAAAAACACAATGTTACCTCAGGATGTAAGTAGTATAGCTAATGTAACATATTGGGGTAACATTTTTTCTGTAGGGGTTACGGTAGGCCATATATGGTGTAGTGCTAGTTGCTCCTAAAATAGAGGAGAGAGAAGAAGCTCTTAACTTTTTAAAGAGCCTCTAAGAGTCTCTTGGAACTTGATTTTTATTCTCACTCCTCATTTTTTCAGTTAAGAGCTACAATAGAGAGCCTCTTGGAGATGCTCTAACACCTTAAGGTCTTAGGAGAGCTGGTAACTTAACATGGTATCAGAGCTCTGGTTGTGGGAGGACTCAGGTAGTCAGGTTCGAGTCCCTCCCGCCCCCCAATATTCTTATTTATTGAAATATTGAAAAATTGTGTACGATGATCGACAACGAACAACGACTATTTATTGAAATATTGAAAAATTGTGTATGATGACCGTCAACGAACAACGGCCGAACGCTAGGACCAAAAAGGCACGAACAACCTAGTGATCCACTCTTTGACCAAAATAATAAGTCTTCGAGTGAGAAGAGATTTAAGATAAATATATAATCCTGATAAGCCCAATTTCTAACACCTTAAGATTTTAGGAAAGCCGATAACTTAACAAATATGCCTTCACTTAAGACCAACAGAGTTCTTACAGCCGAAATACATGGAGAGAGTGTTGGAAATATTGACTACTACAGCAACATAGAGGCAGTTATATATCGTATTTAACAAGCCAAGGCCAAGCAAACAATTAACGAAACAAAACACGAAGGTAAAAAGCAAGCATATCAGTAACTGTAAAAACGAAGGAAGAACAGAAGACATACCAGTAGCCATAGCTAAAGCAGTATATCAAACAAATATGTAACACAGCTGAGTCGTCAGGACTTGCACGAAGTATTGACTGTTCTTGAAGAGATAATTGCCCCCACTTACACTGTGTCAGGACTTGGCAATATTCTTCTAGGATAAAACAGCTCCGAGTTAGATGGTCACAGTCACCAGAAAACTCGACTTCGACTAGCACCTCAGTCGCCAGAAAAAACCTACTGGTGGAGTACAGAATATAAAGGGAGAACAGAGTGTATAGAGAGAACAGAGAATGTATGGTGTGGACAGTATGTTTACAATCAGTAGCTTAGGTCTCTATTTATAGGAGAGGCCAAACGTAACTGATATCACCCAATTAATATTGTAACTCCCATTCTAATTAATTAGAATGAAACGGTTGATTTAATATAATCAAAACGGCTGTAACAGCTGATTTTATATTAAATAAATCGTAACAATTACGTTATATATTTATCCACATTATGACTTCCAATTAATAGAAGAAACACTCAGACTTTACTGTCAAAACCACGCAGAAGTTACTGTCAACAAGTCCCGACAGTACCTTTAAAGTAACTGTCAACAGTTGACAGCAAGTTTACTTCCTGACAGCAAGTTTACTTCCTGACAGCAACCTTGTTTATGACAGCAAGTTTAACCTTCCTGACAGCAACCTTGTTCCTGACAGTAAGTTTTGCTCTCGAGAGTTTACAGGACTTAACTAGGAGTATAGTCCAACTCTTGACAGCATGTTTATAATATTAAAATAAATCAATAATCCATGCAATAAAATTCCTCGCCCAGGTCACCTCGCGTACGCGAGACGCCGAGACATTCGCCCAAATCGCCCTTCGACCGAGCCGACCCGAGTCGAGACGTGGCGTGGCGTGTCGTGACGGGGCGGGGCGGGCGGCGGCGGCGCGCGTGTGTGTGTGTGTGTGCGCGTGGAGCACACAGTAACACCATGCACCATCATACACCTTAGTAGTTGTACACTACCCATGTGTGTGATTCTATATAAAGCCAACAACCCCCCTTATTTATTTCAATGTGGGATAAATACACATTCTTATTTCAAGCTTATTCAAGCTACTAACTTCAACTCCATTTCTCTATGGGTTTCACTAAGAAAATTACTTAGACCCATATATGAAAATTTAAGTTCCCATATCAAGGAACAATTTCCAATCGTTAAAATCCGGAATTAACATCAAGAACATAAAATAATTATGCCCTAAAAACTCCATTTTCTAACAATCCCCCACAAATCCATACAGAAATGCTCCAGGTTTTCCATCATGACTTGTTTTTCAGAGTTAGTACCCTTCCGGGTTTGAACCCCCCTAAGTCCCCTACTTCGATGACTACCGGATTCAGATGGAATGTTTCACCTTGAATCTTAATCCGTTTGATGTAATCATGTTCCATAGACGACGACAAGTCAAAGGCTATGGTGCCAATCTACGGCTTTGAGACATTAATGGTCTTGTCTCGATCCTGTTCGTCGAATGTTTTAAGGAATAACCCTTTCCTCTAATTGCGACCACACAATTACATTCGCTTAGCTGGGCATCTCCAGAGATGTACTGCTACCATCTCGTCAAATGACTTGACCCCATTCAGAGTTATAATAACTCTTGCTATCTAGCAGTATCAGTACCTTCTAGGTTTACAGGGGATAGACTCAGATACAACAGTATCATCTATGTAGCAAAGGTACTACCAGTTCATCCTTACAGCTTGTTATTACCACATTGAATACACTTCAAGGGATCTCCTCTCATGTGTATTGGGTTCCCACTGATGATGAACTATGATGGGTTGACAGCCCCATCCCCAACCTCGACTTAAGGACCACTGCAGGTTCCAGTCCTTTAATTAAAGGATCAGCTATATTATTCTGAGTTCCTATGAACTCTACAGCAATAATCCTATCAGACACTAAACCCCTTATAGACTTTAGTCTAACTTGGATGTGTCTCTTTGTTTTAGCATTATACTTTTTACTACTAATCTTGTCGATAGTTGTTTTACTATCACAATGAATAGCAATCGCAGGAAGTGGTCTGCTTACTACAGGTATCGCGGACATAAGTCCATGTAACCATTCAGCCTCCGTCCCCGTGGCATCAAGTGCACACAACTCAGCCTCAAAAGTAGACCGAGTAACTATAGTCTGTTTTGTCGACTTCCAGGATATTGCTCCACCTGCTAAAGTGAACACGTATCCAGTCACTCCATTGGAACCAGACTTCTTAGCTATCCAACTTGCATCACTGTACCCTTCAAGTACACCAGGAAATCTCCTATGGTGTAAACTAAGGTACATTGTGCCTTTCAGATATCTAAGTACTCTATCAAGAGCATCCCAATGAGTTCTGTTTGGACAGCTTGTATATCTAGCCAACTTAGATACAGAATATGAAATATCTGGTCTAGTACAGTTAGCAAGATACTGTAAACTTCCTATAATCTGAGAGTACCTTAACTGAGACACAGGTACTCCTGAAGTATTCTTGACAAGGGCAACTTTAGGATCATAGGGTGTACTAGCAATTCTACACTGTGAATAACCATATTTCTCAAGTATAGATTTCTCTATATAATGAGACTGCGATAAAGTTATTCCCTCAGCTGACTGAGTCAGCTTGAGACCAAGAATCACACTAGCCTCACCCATATACTTCATTTCAAAATGCCTTTTCAAGAAAGCTTTCGTCTCGTTAATAATCTCAATATTGGTTCCAAACAGTAATATGTCATCTACATATAGGCACAAAATGACACACTCACTACCTTTAACTTTGGTGTAGACACACTTATCACTATCATTAATATCATAACTGAACGGCACTATAGTTTCATCAAACTTTTTATGCCAATCCCTAGGAGCTTATTTCAAGCCATAGATGGATTTGATCAACTTACATACTTTCCTTTCGTTACCAGATGCAATAAATCCCTCAGGCTGATCCATATAAATCTCTTCTTCAAGTTCACCATGAAGAAAAGCTGTCTTTACATCCATTTGATGGATGATAAGACCATGTACGGAAGCCAATGCTACTAGCATTCGAATTGTTGTCATTCTAGCTACTGGAGAGTATGTGTCAAAGTAATCAATGCCCTCTTTTTGCTTCAAACCCTTAGCTACCAGTCTAGCTTTGTACTTATCTATTGAGCCGTCAGGGTTCAACTTTCTCTTAAAGATCCATCTGCACCCGATAGTAGAACACCCAGGAGGGAGATCAACTAACTCCCATGTTCCGTTAGAAACAATAGAGTCAATTTCACTCTTTACAGCGCCCTTCCAGTGCCTAGACTCTGAAGAATCCATAGCTTGTCGGAAAGTTAAAGGTTCATCCTCGACATTGTAAGTGATAAAATCACTTCCAAAATCCTTGACTACCTTTGCACGCTTACTCCTTCGTGGTTCCTCTACCTCCTTAGGAGTAGAGCTACTACTAGGTTCCGCCCCCACATTTGTCATCTTTTCCACATGATCAGGAATAGAACTTGATGTGTGAGTAGGATCTTCATTAGAAGTATCTTGAGGCATACCAGTCTTCATAGGGTAAACATCCTCAAAGAATGTAGCATCACGAATCTCAACTATCGTGTTTGCCACTATACCATCTATGTCAGATTTTAATACTAAAAATCTCATAGCTGTAGTGGTCTCAAGATAGCCTAGAAAGATACAATCAACAGTCTTCGGACCTAGTTTCTTTCTCTTGTGTTCAGGGACAAGTACCTTAGCAAGGCACCCCCACACACGAAGATACTTAAGACTAGTCTTCTTGCTCTTCCATAACTCATAGGGTGTCTTATCCATGTGTTTCAGAGGAACTCTATTCAGAATATGGCAAGCCGTATTCAGAGCTTCTCCCCACATGTATTTAGGCAACCCAGAATTAATAAGCATACTATTAATCATATCTTTAAATGTTCTGTTCTTTCGCTCAGCAACCCCATTAGACTCAGGTATGTATGGTGGGGTAACTTCATGAACTATTCCATTGTTTGCACAAAATTCATTAAAAGCGTTACTCGTATACTCACCACCTCTATCAGATCTCAATCTTTTAAGCACCTTACTAGTTTGTTTTTCTACTTCAGTATTATATATAATGAATTTACTAAGTGCTTCATCCTTATGTCTAAGTAAATAAACATAACAGTATCTACTACTATCATCTATAAAGGTAATGAAGTATCTAAACTGGTCCTTAGTCAACACACCACCAAATTCACAAATATCTGTGTGTACTAAATCTAACAAGTCTGAATCCCTAACAATATTATGAAAAGGTTTCCTTATTTGTTTAGCAGACACACATACTTGACATTTAGAATTCTTTTCTATAGTGTGTTTTGGAATCAACTCTAAGTTCATCATATTTTTAAGAGCACCAAAATTTAAGTGACCAAGTCTAGCATGCCATAAATCAGAATATTCAATACAATTAACAGAAGGAGTAATATTATTAATCAACCCACCCAAAACGGGTTCAGCATTTATCACAAATAAACCATTTGACAAGTAACCCTTGCCAAAAAATGTACCAGTATGAATAAGAACTACTTTATTACATTTGAGAGAGACTTCAAAGCCATTAGCTACTAAACAGCTTCCACTTATTATATTTCTACGCATGTCGGGAACATGATGCACTCTCGTCAGGGATAGAACACGACCCGAAGGAAACTTCAAGTCCACGTTTCCTATTCCATGTACTTGAGCAGCACTTGCGTTCCCCATCGTCACTGTCAAGCTATGACTCTGTTGATAAGATACAAACAAACTAATGTCAGCACAAATATGCACATTAGCTCCAGTATCAATCAACCATTCATTTGACAGATAAGTGGAAAATAGTACAGGGTTGTAGGTAACATACCGGTCTTCGTTGGTTTCAGAAGCCAAAGCCTCACCAACAACCATGTTCGCTACAGGCCCACTTGAGGTTCCAAGCACAGCATTCGCTTGAGCTACCCCCTCGGCTTTCTTCGCTTTCTTTGTAGGGCAGTCCTTACTCCAGTGTCCAACCTGCCCAAAAGACCAACATGGTTTGTTTGCCTTTGGTTTCTTGGCCTTATCCTTGTCACTCTTAGGTTTATTACTATTACCCTTCTTAGAGACAGCCTTCCTTTTCTGTCCTACAGTAGCTACATTTACCTTCGAACTTCCATGCTCAGTTGGCATCACATGTCCCTGTTTGGACTTGTGTTGTTCCTGTACAGAGATGTCCAGCATAAGGTTGGTCCAGGTGATCTCTCCTTTCTGTCTTTTCAGGGAGAGAGAGAACTCTTCCCAAGACTTTGGAAGCTTTTCAATCACACTCATCACCTTAAACTTTTCGGGGAGGTCCATTCCAGACTCCTTCAAAGCATGCACTATCATCTCAAACTCATGCACTTGCTCAGTCATGGATTTATTGTCCACCAGCTTGAAATCAAGGAACCTAGCCACAGAATACTTTTCCAGACCTTGTGAGTCAGTATTATGTGTCTGGTCCAGCTTCTCCCATAAGAGTTTTGCGGTGTAGGCATCAGAAGAGTACACATCAAACAATGTGTTGGTTAGAGCAGCCAGAATTGCTGCCCTAGCAACCCCATCCTTCTCAGCCCACTTCGCATAACTCTTAACTGATTCAGCTTTCTCTTGATCCACAACTGGCTTCTCATATTCCACAACAGGCCATAAACCCTTTACAGTCAACCACAACTTCATCCTTTTCTGCCAACGAGAAAAGCCAACGCCCCCATTGAATTTCTCTGGCAAGCCAGTTAATTCAACAGGTTGTGGAAAACTGTAAGTGGTCCAATCAATGACCCCAACAGATGCAACTGAACTACCACTAGCAGGAATCTCACTCTCGTTAACCATTATGCTAAATACTATATAACGAATTATCTCTTCAAGAATGTTGGAAATATTGACTACTACAGCAACATAGAGGCAGTTATATATCGTATTTAACAAGCCAAGGCCAAGCAAACAATTAACGAAACAAAACACGAAGGTAAAAAGCAAGCATATCAGTAACTGTAAAAACGAAGGAAGAACAGAAGACATACCAGTAGCCATAGCTAAAGCAGTATATCAAACAAATATGTAACACAGCTGAGTCGTCAGGACTTGCACGAAGTACTGACTATTCTTGAAGAGATAATTGCCCCCACTTACACTGTGTCAGGACTTGGCAATATTCTTCCAGGATAAAACAGCTCCGAGTTAGATGGTCACAGTCACCAGAAAACTCGACTTCGACTAGCACCTCAGTCGCCAGAAAAACCTACTGGTGGAGTACAGAATATAAAGGGAGAACAGAGTGTATAGAGAGAACAGAGAATGTATGGTGTGGACAGTATGTTTACAATCAGTAGCTTAGGTCTCTATTTATAGGAGAGGCCAAACGTAACTGATATCACCCAATTAATATTGTAACTCCCATTCTAATTAATTAGAATGAAACGGTTGATTTAATATAATCAAAACGGCTGTAACAGCTGATTTTATATTAAATAAATCGTAACAGTTACGTTATATATTTATCCACATTATGACTTCCAATTAATAGAATAAACACTCAGACTTTACTGTCAAAACCACGCAGAAGTTACTGTCAACAAGTCCCGACAGTACCTTTAAAGTAACCGTCAACAGTTGACAGCAAGTTTTGCTCTCGAGAGTTTACAGGACTTAACTAGGAGTATAGTCCAACTCTTGACAGCATGTTTATAATATTAAAATAAATCAATAATCCATGCAATAAAATTCCTCGCCCAGGTCGCCTCGCGTACGCGAGACGCCGAGACATTCGCCCAAATCGTCCTTCGACCGAGCCGAGTCGAGACGTGGCGTGTCGTGACGGGGCGGGGCGGGGCGGGGCGGGGCGGGCGGCGGCGGCGCGCGTGTGTGTGTGCGCGTGGAGCACACAGTAACACCATGCACCATCATACACCTTAGTAGTTGTACACTACCCATGTGTGTGATTCTATATAAAGCCAACAACCCCCCTTATTTATTTCAATGTGGGATAAATACACATTCTCATTTCAAGCTTATTCAAGCTACTAACTTCAACTCCATTTCTCTATGGGTTTCACTAAGAAAATTACTTAGACCCATATATGAAAATTTAAGTTCCCATATCAAGGAACAATTTCCAATCGTTAAAATCCGGAATTAACATCAAGAACATAAAATAATTATGCCCTAAAAACTCCATTTTCTAACAGAGAGAGCCTACCAACATTGACCGTGTTCTCGATATTATGTGCATATATATATATATATATATATGGATAAATACACTTTCATTTTATCCACAAGAATATAATGAAATGATAACGACTAAGTATACAGTTGGCACTGTTATCTTTCTTGACAATTGCTTCTTGAATTATCAAAACCAGTGTATCAAAACAAACACCTTGTGCTACACATACTGAGGAACATATTTCTACATACAAAAGGCAATCACGAACTAGAATTTTCGAAATCAGGACTAAAATATTTTATTTTCTTTTCCGGTAAACAACTAAAATATGATATTTTAATATACGCAACTAAGTTCTTAAAATTATCCCACGTAAAAATTTTAAACTTATACTTTAGCATAAACTATCTCCTCCGGTTCCTATTACTCACTCTGTTCGGGTCAATTCTTTACATTTGGTTTGGGCACAGATACCAAAAATAGTGGGTGTAATATTGTTAAAATAAATAAAGTAGTGGGTGTAATAGTGATTTTATTGTTAAAATAAGTGAAGTAGTGGGTGTAATACTGTAAAGTGTTGAAAAAGTAGAACGAAGTAGTGAATGTAATAATGCATTTTATTGTTAAAAATTACTATTTTTAGTAATGTAAAAAATTGATATAATGGCCTAAAAAAGAAAGTGTAAAAAAATGGGAGGGACATGGGAGTACTATATTACATGGGAAAGGTTTTACATAAAATTATGTATAGTAGGATGATATACGATTTATCTGTTCAACAAAACTATTGTCCAAACCAAAATGATGATTTTTGTAAGAAATATTCACTATACCATAAAAGGCCTACCACCACATTTAGAGCATATGTTATCTTTGGATATGTTGCCTTTGCCATGTATGTTTTTGGCTATTACTACATTATCATTTTAATGTTGCCTTATATAGAATAAAAATGTTTGCATGTTACCGTATATATGAAATTGTGTTGCCATAATTTTGCAATGAACAAAATTTTATATTTTCTACTAAAATAAAAAATTTAACCTTTTTTCACATGAAAATTACTTTTTTTTGGATAAAAATAATAATATTAATTTTATAAAATCTAGAATATTCTATTAGAGAGTGAATATTTCACTAAAAATGTTAAAACATTTTAAGATGTGTAATTTTATTTTTATATTTATTAAATATTATTAAAAAAAAATTAAAATATTTTTTTTCTAAAAATATTTTAATATATCATTAAATAAAAATATTTTGATATATAATTAAAAATATTTAAATATATTATTTCAAATTATATAAAAAGAATCATTTAACAAAAAAAAGGAATTGAATATTTAATAAAAAATAAATTATGTCTCCAAATTAATAAAAAAATAAAAAAATAAATTATAAATTTAGGATGAAAATTGGTGAGCGGCAAAAAGACCGCAAACCAATTTTATACCGCTAAACATACTCAGCCACACACTCAGCCTCAGCCACACAATTCTATTCCATTTTTCATTTCACTTATGACACACACCGGTCTCCTCTCTCCGCTCTTCTCTCTCCCATCTCAACTCTCTCCGCTCTTCTCTCTCTCCGCTCACAAACACTCCATACTCACACAGTATTCTCCTCTCTCTCTCTCCTCTCTCTCCTCTCTCACATTCTCTGTTAATATTTACACATACATCTCTCAATTGGGTTAATTTGGGGGCTTTAATGTAGTTTTTTTTTTACTAATTTTGGGGCTTTATTTTTGTTTCTTTGGATTAATTTTGAATTAGGCTTGAAACAGGTCGGGTCAATTTTGGGGCTTCAATCTGTTCAATTTGGGGCTTATCGGCGACGATGCAATCTTTATATATGTGTTGTATGTAGATGTTGAAAATACACACCTAGAGGGGGGGTGAATAGGTGTTATGACTAAAAATGACCTAATAAAATTTAACTGCCTGAAATATTAAACTGGCAGTTAGCTGGGTATGATAGGCAGCTAACTGTGTTAACCAAATGCAACAAATTTATGAATAGGCAGCTAGCTGTGATATGCAATGCAGAAAGATAGAAATGCAATAAGTAAAGAACACCAAGAATTTTAGCTAGGTTCGACCCCTAATCTTCTATGGTCTACGTCCTAGTCCCTTACCAACTTGGTAAGAGAATATATTATTGATCACAATGAAATCCAATTACAAGATACAATAATATATCTCCCTTATAACCCAGTTACTGACTGCAGCTAGCTGGAACCCCTTGTTTTCTGAACACAGCTCCCTAAGTTCTATACTAAACCAAGTATAAACTTCTCTAGCCTAATGCTCCTTAAACCCTTGTTCCACAAGCTTGACAAACCAGCAACTACCAACTTTACAAGTTGAACAATACAAATGGATATGAAAATTTACAACTCAAAAACTATGAACTCTAATATCTCGATATAAAATAAAATGCTTGAGCTCTTTAGTTGGATGTGCAATGAAGGTGCAGAGTTGTTTGTTGTATGTTCTTGAATATAGCTTGAAGGTTCTTCTACTTCTCGGACAAGAAACATGCAGCCTTTATAGTGAAGGGTAGGAGTTTAATTCTTGAGCAATCTTTGCAACGGTCTTGAAGGAACTTCTCACGTGAGGCTTGATCAACTTTGAATCCCACTACTAACGTTCACCTGCAGATTTTCAGAACGGTTCTTATGCAGAGAACTATATTCAGAGAGAGAGAGATATGAGAGTGTTTGAGCATCTGATTTTGAGAGCAAACCGTTAGACATGAAAGATAAAAATAATGATTATGATAATGAGTCTATGTTTTCTTTTTGAACCTTTTACTCCAAGACAACAGATGGTGGAGTTAAGAGGTATGGAAAACTTCATTATTAATAAGAGCATGATAGAAAGGATATCACATGGGTTGCTTTTAAAAGGACATTAAAGAATTAAAAGATTCTTTAAATGAGTGGAAGTTGAATAAAACGATTTTTATAAAGAAGAAGGATTTAATAAAAATCATATACTGATTTGAATTTATCCATGTCATACTTATATTAAACCCTAAATAAATCGAACTTCCCTTTCAAGTACAGGTCATAAACTGAACAGGTTGACAGCTTGCTGTGATGACCTGCTAGCTAGCTGTGATGCTCTGATAGCTAGCTGAGATGCCCTGTGTTAAGCTATAGTAATAGTATACATAATGAACCTGCATAACAGTATTAGTCTAGAACCAGTACCCAGCTTGCTTACTGTATGATCATCAAAATTATAGAGTTTCAATCTCCCCCTTTTTGATGATTATACACCAATTTTAGGAGACATACAAAACTCCCCCTAAATTTAGCACTCATATACTTAGTAAGCAACTTAGAAACAAGATAAAACAAATAAGAGACCTAGGTGCTTAAACAAACCATCATAGAACAACTCATGGCACATAGTTTAAACATTCAAACAACCAAGTTCCAAATTGTCTTAACAACTTAAACAAATAAAAACACATTCACCATAGTTCGAATAGCCCCAAAATAACAGCAAGTACCACCAAGCAAATTAAGTTTCCTAAAATAGTTTCTCCCCCTTAATCATTAAAAAGAGGAACTTTAGGACTCAACATTGTCATCATTCTCCTTATCACCATCAACTTGAGAATCACCAGAAGCATTCAAGGTTGGATCAGTTGCTTTGAGCACATCAGCAGCAGCCACATTTGCACGGTCAGGAAATACTTGTGCTCCAGAAACGGTAGTAGAGTGAGGACCAGTTCGAGTAGAGGTAGACGCACGAGGACCAGCAGCAAGGTCGCGAAGAAATGTGATCTCATCAGCCATATCAGTGACTTTATCGGTTAACACCTTGAGAGCTGCTTTAATTTCCTTGAAATGGTCAGAGTGATCCATATCAACCACATTAGCACTTACCAGGATAGAAGATGGAGGAGTACGGGGAGTAACAGGTGGGGGAGGAGGTGGAGGATCCATTCGAATGACCTGATCATCAGAGTTAATCTTGAGATGGGATTGCAATAAGCTTTTAGCATCCAAAAGCTCCTTAGCTAACTCACAGTCTTCATCCTTGAGATTAATTCCATACCATTTAAACACCCTTGTCAACATACAACCATAAGGCAGTGGAGCAGTGTTTGTTTCGAACACATCCATCATATTTTTCAATATGAGACCAGCCAGATTAAAGGGCTTCTCAGATAACAGCATAGCCACAACAGATACATCTTGTCCAGAAAAATTAGAACGAGTGCCAGTACGGGGGTTAACATTGTCAATGCACATTTTGAACAAAACATGAGCCAAGGGAGTGACAGAGGTAGTGGTGGGAGGAATATACTCATTTAAATCATCCATTCCACGAATAACTTTCAATTGTTCCAATTCGGTAAAATTAGGTAATTCAGTGGGGCCCTTTTTAGTACCGATTGACACAGTAGAGGGTTGTTCAATGTTGAGAATAGAGCTAAGCACCGGAACATTCAATGAAATTCTTTGACCACGAACATATGACACAAAAAGACCCGGTTGTTCTACGGTTAAGTTTGCATAAAACTCATAGACATACGAGGGATAGCATTCTCGGGGTAAATCGTTGATGAATGAGTCAAACCCTAACTTAGTAAAACAACTAATAGCACCGCATCGAGCATAAGAGTTACCTGCAGTTGGACGACCGAAGATAATACGACGATTGCCCAAGTCAAGGTGCTTGAAATGCGATTCCAACTCTTCATTGGTGAACGAAATTCCATGCTTGGTTCTTTTAGCGGACACACCTTCACGTTGCACTGATTTCTGGACCTCCGACATTTCATCCTCACTGTCGACTTGAACTCGAGTGATCTCGATGTCTTCATCCTCATCTAAAAGTCTTTTGTTCTTGCCCTTTGAAGTTTTGGAGACAGTGACAGGCGTTTTCTTGTTGGAAGCTCGAGTTTTCCCCATTGTCCGATTGAAAACAGATGGAATAGAGAGAATGTGTGTATCGAGAGATTGCGGCAAGAAAACCCTAATCTCAATTTGGGGAGGATATATGGTTAAAAGAGTCAGGAATGTTAAGAGACCCTCTTTTATCAATTAAGGGGAAAATCCAATTTTTGGAATAAAACTGATACACCCATAAATAAAAATAAAATTCCACATTCACATAATTGGATATAGACTAGCAAGAAAATAATCAAATATTAATATAATATCACATAAAAATATTTCAAGGCATAGATAAACAATTTGCACAATTAGCACTTAATTAAAGTAAGAATGAGAAATAATTCAGCTCTTTTGGAATAGTAAACATTTAGCACATATTAAGGCATGACTGAAAAATACTATCATATAAATGTACCGAAATTCCATGGCAGCTGGCTGGCAAGACATAAACATTCTGAATCTTCCATAGCAGCTAGCTTGCTAGACATAATAAATCTCATATTTCTATGGCAGCTAGCTGGCTAGACATTACACATGCCTAACTCACGACGTAGCACAGTGAAACGCTCCTCGGCTAATGGCTTTGTGAAGATGTCAGCTAGCTGGTACTCTGTACTTACAAAGATCAGCTCAATTTTTCCCTTTGCAACATTATCTCTCAAGAAGTGATGTCGAACATCGATATGCTTTGTCCTTGAGTGATTAACTGGATTCTTTGATATGTTGATAGTACTTGTATTGTCGCAATAAATGGGGACCTTGACACATTTAATTCCAAAATCTCGGAGTGTTTGAATCATCCAAAGCATTTGAGAACAACAACTTCCCGCTGCTAAATACTCCCCTTCAGCTGTGGATAATGCAACAGAAGTTTGCTTCTTGCTTTGCCAAGATACTAAGCTTTGTCCTAGAAATGCACAAACCCCACTTGTACTCTTTCGATCAGTTTGACAACCTGCATAATCTGCATCACTATACCCAACAAGATCAAATGCATTTGTGATGGGATAAAAATATCCAAGAGTAGTAGTTCCACTTAAATATTTGAAAATTCTTTTAATAGCATTCAAGTGAGACTCTTTAGGTTGAGCTTGAAACCTAGCACAAACACACACACTATACATAATATCAGGTCTAGAGGCTGTAAGATATAATAAACTTCCAATCATACCTCTATACTTACGAACATCTACATCCTTGCCATGTTCATCCGTAGACAGCTTGCTGCCTAGACTCATAGGTGTAGATTTTGCCTTGATATTCTCAAAACCAAATTTCTTTAGCAAGTTTTTTATGTACTTGGTCTGATGTACATACATTCCATCTTGAGTTTGCTTGATTTGGAGCCCCAAGAAGTAGTTGAGCTCACCCATCATACTCATGTCAAATTCATTATGCATGCACTTAGAAAACCACTTGCACATATTATCATTAGTTGAACCAAATATAATATCATCCACATATATTTGCACAACTAGAATATCATTACCAGTAAGTTTAGTAAACAAAGTAGGATCGATTTTACCTCGAATGAAGCCATTCTTTATCAAAAACTTACTTAGTCTTTCATACCAAGATCTAGGAGCTTGTCGAAGTCCATATAATGCCTTCTTCAATTTATAAACATGATTAGGAAATTGATCACTCTCAAATCCAGGAGGTTGCTTGACATATACTTCCTCTTTCAAGTAACCATTAAGAAATGTACTTTTTACATCCATTTGATGTAGCTTGAACTTCTTGAAGCATGCAAATGATAGTAGCATCCTTATTGACTCTAGCCTTGCAACCGGGGCATAAGTTTCATCAAAATCAATTCCTTCTTGTTGATTATATCCTTGTGTAACAAGTCTTGCTTTGTTCCTAGTAACCGTGCCTTCTTCATCAACTTTGTTCTTGAAGACCCATTTAGTACCAATAATTGAAGCATCTTTAGGTGGCTCTACAAGTTCCCAAACATCACATCTTTCAAATTGATTAAGTTCTTCTTGCATTGCCATAATCCAATTTTTATCTTTTAGTGCTTCATTTATATTCTTTGGTTCCTCTTGAGCTATGAAAGCGGCAAAAGCACAATAATTAGCTTGACTTCTCCTTGTCTTGATTCCTTCTGATTTATCACCAATAATCAACTCTGGGGGATGATTCTTTACTGTCCTAGTTGACTTTGGAAAATTATGATGAGCCATAACTTCTTCATTGGCTCTACTTTTCTTTGATGATGGAGGGGATTTATCATCATTATAGATTGGCATCTTTTCTTGTGATCTCTGACTTCTAGAATCTTCTAAGGTGAGTCTTGACATCTTTTCACATGTTGCATCTACTGGAGGAGAGAGTTCAGCTTGATTATCATTAGCTGACTTTGATTCAGTTTCTTCTTCAGCTAGCTGTGTTGTAGCATTTTATGAATCTGTTTCATTGGCAGCTAGCTGCGTTGCTGTATTTGACCTTGGCAGCTCGCTGGCATCATTTGAACCTGCAATTTCCTCCTCATCTCTTGACAGATCAACATTAGATTCTTGAAAAGAAACATCAATTGACTCTTCAACAGTACGTTTAGAGATATTATAAACTCTATATGAACGACTTGTTAAAGAATAACCTAAAAATATTGCCTCATAAGATTTAGCATCAAATTTACCATCTCTATCAATAGATTTAAGTACAAAACACCTGGATCCAAAGACCTTGAAGTATCCTATGTTTGGCTTCTTATTCTTTAGCAATTCATAAGGAGTCTTGTTGAGAATAGGCCCGATTAGAACTCTGTTAAGAACATAGCTAGCTGTGTTGACTGCTTCTGCCCAGAAACTTCTTGGCAGCTTGCTCTCTTGCAGCAAAGTCCTAGCTGTCTCCTGTAAAGACCTGTTCTTTCTCTCCACAACCCCATTTTGTTGTGGGGTTCTTGGTGCCGAAAATTCATGAGAAATGCCTCTATCTTCACAATATGGAATGAAGTCCTTTTGGAATTCACCACCTCGATCACTCCTTATACTTACAAGTTTTATCTTAAACTTGTTCTCAAGTAACTTAATTAGCTTCTCAAATTCTCTGAAAGCACAATCTTTAGTACGAAGAAACAATACCCATGTATATCTAGAATAATCATCTACAATAACAAATGCATATTGTTTTCCTCCAATGCTTTTATATGCTTCCGGACCTAATAAATCTAAGTGAAGAAGCTCTAAAGGTTTAGAAGTTGATACCACATTCTTTGATTTATGTGGAGTCCTGATTTGTTTGCCTAATTGACAAGCCGAACAAGTTTCCTTCTTGACATACTTCAATTTGGGCAGCCCTCTAACTAGCTTCTTTGAAGACAGCTTGCTGAGTAAGTCCATATGAGCATGTCCAAGCCTTCTATGCCAAATTTCTGGATTAGTATCAACTGCAGCTAAACAACATGATGAATCCTGTATTTCAAAGTCCAAAATATATATATTTCCTTCCCTTCTAGCAACTAGGGGGACTTTGTTAGTGCCAACATTAATAGTACATTTTTCTTTACCAAAACGAACAGAATGTCCATCATCATACAATTGACTTACACTAAGCAAATTGTATTTAAGACCTTGAACATATTGTACTTTATCAATAGAGATGATACTATTACCAATTTTCCCTTTCCCAAGAATCTGGAGCGTTTTGTTATCACCAATGGTGACACTTCCACCCTTTTTCTTACTGAGAGTAAGGAATTGTGATTTATCACCACTCATATGCCTCGTGCATCCACTATCCAATATCCATTAATTTGATTTTACTTTGACAACAAGACATACCTACAAAACAGATAAAGAACCAACTCAACGTTTTGGTACCCATACTTGCTTGGGTCCATAATGGTTAGTTGATAGAACATATAAAACATTTAAATCAGATTTCTTGATCCACATTTGGATCACTTTAGGGGCTGAATTTCTTGTTCCAGCTGTTCTGTCAGCTAGCTGCCTGTGAGAAGACTGTCTATTCCAGCTAGCTGGGTTAGCATTCTGAATTTTGCAATGATTTGCCAAATGACCTTTATTTCCACATTTATGGCAGATTCTCCATGGCATGGCATAGTCATAAGGAATTCCATGATTGCCATCATACTCTAGACGTGATGTAGAAGCCAATCCAACTCCTTCTCTTTCGATTGGAACCTTTGCATATTTCATCATTGTCTTGAGTGACTCTTCTCCTTGAACAAACTTTCCCATTCCTTTCTGGAGATTCTTGATTTCAGTTTCCAATTCTTTGATTCTTTCAGCTTGTTGAGATACTTCCATTGAGCATGATTCCTTGGACTAAATGCCTCTAAACATGCATTTTGAGCATCTATTTCTGATCTCAGCTCGCTGAGTTCCTTCATGAGGGTATCATTTCTCTTGATAAGCACTTTATTTATTCCTTCAAGCAGGGATATCTCTGCCTTAAGATCAGTAAGCTTTTGAGCATGATTTCTATCAGGAATCTTTTCATTCATTAATTCGAATATGATCTTCTTAAGTTGAGTATTCTTCTTCTTGAGTTTATTATTCTCATATTTTAACTCCTCGAACACCTCATTAGATAGATTATTATCATCTTGCATGGTTAAATCATCTAATATAGGAGAATGAGAGTTTGAATCAGAAAAATAATTTACCTCACTATTGTTGTCATTTGAATCCGAGACATCACTATCTACAAGGCCATCTTGAAAAATTCCTTGAGCATTATCCTCATCATCAAGACCAACAAGAGCCAAGTTCACCATCTCATCACTTGATTCATTTTCAGAATCTGATTCTTCATCATCACTCCATGTCAAAAGAGCCTTCGCTTTCTTTTTGTCCTTAGAGGCAGCTAGCTGCTTCTGCTTATTTTTCAGCTTGTAGCAGTCTCTTTTGTAGTGACCCTTCTTGCCACATTCAAAACATGCTTCCTCTTTGACATCTTTCTTTGTTCCAGAAGCTCTACCTTTCTCCTTCTTCAGCTTGTTCCTCATGTCCAGCATCTTCTTGATTTTTCTGGATAAAAGAGCTATTTCTTCATCAGAATCGGACTCTGACTCAGAACACAGCTTGCTGCCACTGGAGGGTAAAGCTAAATTCTTTAGTTTTTCAGCAGGAGCTTTAACAGTTTCCTTCTTGCTGTTATTGATCTTGCTTTCAAACTGCTCTAATTCTGCAAACACAGCTAAATGATCCATAGAATCAATGGTGGGACATGATTCCAATACAGTGACTTTTGCTTCAAAGATAAATGGAACTGCACTTAAAATTTTCATGTTTATTTCTTCTTGAGGGATGGATTTTCTAAGTCTCTTTATAGTATTAATAGTGACTTGAAATCTTGCTTGGCTTTCCTTGATTGTTTCACCATTTTTTAGCTTGAAATTTCCGAAGTCATTCATCAATTTACTAAGCTTAACTTTTCGTAAAGTTTTTGAACCTTCATGATATGATTCCAAAGCATCCCACATTTCTTTTGCTGTCTTTAGAGAAGATACCTTGTCATATTCAGCTTGGTCTAATGCACTCATGATAGAGTTTCTAGCTTCTCCATTGAACCCACATTTGATAATTTCCTCGGGAGTGAGATCATCAACATCTTTTGGTTTGTTCTTATCATCAAGAAATTCAAAGTCTCCCTTTTGCACAACTCTTAGAACCAGTGGTTTCTTGGATAGATAGGTCTCCATTCTGCATTTCCACCAACTGTAGTTCTCCGAACCGGTGAGAAGAGGTGCTCTATAATCTGATTTTGCTTCTAGATAATTGTCAGCCAATTGATCGATACTTTTCCTGTTACAGAAGTGTTAGTATACCAAAAGCTCTGATACCAAATGAAAATGCACACCTAGAGGGGGGTGAATAGGTGTTATGACTAACAATGACCTAATAAAATTTAACTGCCTGAAATATTAAACTGGCAGTTAGCTGGGTATGATAGGCAGCTAACTGTGTTAACCAAATGCAACAAATTTATGAATAGGCAGCTAGCTGTGATATGCAATGCAGAAAGATAGAAATGCAATAAGTAAAGAACACCAAGAATTTTAGCTAGGTTCGACCCCTAATCTTCTATGGTCTACGTCCTAGTCCCTTACCAACTTGGTAAGAGAATATATTATTGATCACAATGAAATCCAATTACAAGATACAATAATATATCTCCCTTATAACCCAGTTACTGACTGTAGCTAGCTGGAACCCCTTGTTTTCTGAACACAGCTCCCTAAGTTCTATACTAAACCAAGTATAAACTTCTCTAGCCTAATGCTCCTTAAACCCTTGTTCCACAAGCTTGACAAACCAGCAACTACCAACTTTACAAGTTGAACAATACAAATGGATATGAAAATTTACAACTCAAAAACTATGAACTCTAATATCTCGATATAAAATAAAATGCTTGAGCTCTTTAGTTGGATGTGCAATGAAGGTGCAGAGTTGTTTGTTGTATGTTCTTGAATATAGCTTGAAGGTTCTTCTACTTCTCGGACAAGAAACATGCATCCTTTATAGTGAAGGGTAGGAGTTTAATTCTTGAGCAATCTTTGCAACGGTCTTGAAGGAACTTCTCACGTGAGGCTTGATCAACTTTGAATCCCACTACTAACGTTCACCTGCAGATTTTCAGAACGGTTCTTATGCAGAGAACTATATTCAGAGAGAGAGATATGAGAGTGTTTGAGCATCTGATTTTGAGAGCAAACCGTTAGACATGAAAGATAAAAATAATGATTATGATAATGAGTCTATGTTTTCTTTTTGAACCTTTTACTCCAAGACAACAGATGGTGGAGTTAAGAGGTATGGAAAACTTCATTATTAATAAGAGCATGATAGAAAGGATATCACATGGGTTGCTTTTAAAAGGACATTAAAGAATTAAAAGATTCTTTAAATGAGTGGAAGTTGAATAAAACGATTTTTATAAAGAAGAAGGATTTAATAAAAATCATATACTGATTTGAAGTTATTCATGTCATACTTATATTAAACCCTAAATAAATCGAACTTCCCTTTCAAGTACAGGTCATAAACTGAACAGGTTGACAGCTTGCTGTGATGACCTGCTAGCTAGCTGTGATGCTCTGATAGCTAGCTGAGATGCCCTGTGTTAAGCTATAGTAATAGTATACATAATGAACCTGCATAACAGTATTAGTCCAGAACCAGTACCCAGCTTGCTTACTGTATGATCATCAAAATTATAGAGTTTAAGATGTGAGCATTATCGGCGACGATGCAAGGTCCGAGCTCCTTGCTTTAACCAGATATTCACCTGCCGTCACTATCATAACGAATTCACGGTTTCTTCCCTCCTCTCCCTCTCTCCATCTCCCCCCTCTCACCACTCTCCCTCCCTCTCTCCCCCTCCCCCTTCTCCCTCTCTCTCTCTCTCTCTCCCTGTCACATAAAGAATGATAGTGCTTACTAACATGTTAATTTGTCTACATAAAAATTGTTTGCAGATTAAGCAGTTCAATGAGCCTATAGAGGTTAAAATTACGAATGGAATAACAATGACCTTCTTAGAAAAATTGAGATTTGACCTTGCATTCTATGCCTCGTCCCCCTTGCTTTTTTTTTTTTACTAAATTTAAACTACGCTTTTAAAAAAATTGAAATTAAAATTGCCTCACTCATGTTGGGTTGGTAATATTGCATATGACTTGAGCGCAAAGTTGCTTGTGTGATTATTGAAGTGTTAGTGTAGTTATAAATTTTTAACTAGGTTTGTAGCTCATGGGCAAGCTTTAGATGAGCATAATTTATAGGCAATATGTTCCGTGATCTTTTAAGACATGCTTTCTAATTCTTTGAACATGCATTGGTTTTCTACTAAAATGTAATGTGCATGAGCAGTAGGGAGGAAGATTTATTTGAATACTAGTTTACTTAAATTGCAACAATGCCATACTTTCTTCCAGGTTGGATATAGAATAGTGAGTTCAATGTTGAATTCAAAATTGTTGGATTCAATTGAGAGAGATACATATTGACATACGTGCAGTTGGAACCTATAATAATGGTACTTTTCTTTAGGTTGACAGAGTAAGTTTGACTCACTTGAAGGTTTATGCAATTGATGTTGATGAAGCTGATATGAGGTAAGAATATAAACATCTGGTTTTACCTTTCACAAATATTGATCTTATTCAGTTAAGTGATACTAAGTTCTGTACCCACCAAAATTTGTGTAGCTTGATGATGCATTAAGTGCTACAAGATTGCAGGATGGACGTATTAAGGTCTGGATACATGTTACAGACCCGAGTAGTTTAGTTTAGTTCAGCCAGGTAGCGTTTGGACAAGTAACATAAGTTGACTTGCTACACAACTTATAAATATTATTTAGGAGATTTTTTAGGTCTTGGTTGCGTACTTTTCTTTCTAACTTCAGACATTTATTGATCATTGCAGAATTCATTTGTGTTGTCTGATTGTCATGAGTAGTGGGATGTCACATTTGTACTCAACATGGAGGGACAAGAATATATACAAGCTTACTAGTTTAGCATTCAGCGATCAAAATTTTGATGACAAGACCACAGAGTTAATAGCAACCATAGAAAATGAGGTAATTTTGAGGCAAAGTGTGTCTTCGGACTAGATTTATGCCTCAAATAAATTCTAAAACTTAATATCAATCATGTCTTTTGGTGTACCTTCTAGTTTTTTTTATTCTATTTTTTTTAATATATCTCGTTTGACTTTTATGCACACTATCAAAATGCTTTGTCCTCATTGTTATAATTCTTATTTTGAAAATTTTATTTTTGCAAATAAAAGTATGTAACTGTTATTATAATTCACACACGAAAATTTTTTAAAGGACTAATTTTAACTATGCAGTCTAAACACTTTGAAATTCGTGCAGAACAGTCATACTACAAATATTAAAGAACAGAGGGACTATATATCATTATTAATATTAAATTTGTAATGTGATTTAAATGATTGGGATCTCGGAAGTCTATAAGAAACTCTGCTATTATCAGTGTGGATTTATGGTGAATTAAAGCTAACGATTACAGGATATTTAATGATACTCAACTGCTCTCTATGTGATAACTTGAGTGAATACACTATCAATATTTGAAATAGGGCAAGTTTAAGGAAAATCTGAGTTCACCTACAATATTTCCTTAATATTACGTGAAAGAAAGTTTTTGCTCTTTTTCTGTTTAAAATTAAAAATGCCCTGGTGTTTTACTGTTAACTTTTAACAAGGACTTAACCCCGATACTTCTCTTTCTGCAACATCTTATAACATATTTGGTATGCTGCCCTCAATTTGATTACCTTTATTAAAATAACTTTCTGTTTTTGATGGTATTGATCTGGTCATTGCTGCTCATGTAGCTCTAACTTTAGCTTTGCTGATTGTATGTTTCTGAAAGGCAAGTTTTCGTAGGAGATGTTGTAGTTATGAAGGACCCTAAAAAGACGGAGAATCATCTGGTTCGAAGATTGGCTAATGTTGAAGGTTATGAAATGGTGTCGAAAGATGAAAAGAAGGAGCCTTTTGTTCTTAAAAAGGATCAGTGCTGGGTGTTGGTCGACAATGAAAATTTAAAGCCTAAGGTATATGCTACTTTTCATTTTTTAAGATCTTAGACTGATAGGCAGTGTAGGAAGAGACTAAGTGTTTCTAGAAAAATATAAAATTAATTAGCATTCATATTTTCTACATGTTTTAAAATTTTCACATTTCAACATGTCTGGGAGCCAAACTGTGAAGTATCTTTTGGATTGTCTTTCGTTAATGCAGTAGTGTTGTCTACTAAGCATCAAAAGACAATACACACAAACTCAAGAAGTTAGAAAAATATTTTGAAGAATACATTCTTAATATGGTTACCAGTACTATCTGATGTGATATTGTTCCCAGACCATAATATAGTAATGTAGTCACATGTGCAGCGTTCGCTTTTTGGATTCTTTGTCTTCAATCTCATGTTTAGTTCCTCATTGGCTTTGACATATCTATACATATAAACAGGTATCTTCTGAGCATCTCTGCATACAGAAAAATCTCTTTCCAGTAGAGAGGCTTTTATAGCTGCTGCAGCTTAGGAAGCAATTGCGCTCTAGCAAGGGAAGCTGCAAAATCTATATAAAAACGTAGCTGAGTTTTTTGTTGTGCCCAGACCTGTGTTACTCCTGCTAAGAATGTTGTATAGATGTCGGACCCGGAGCAAAAGTTATAGTTGTTCTCCTCCAAGGTAAATTAAAAAACCAATCCGCCCATGTTGCATATCATTAAACGCAGTTCTCTTCTATCGGGCTCTGTTTGCGACTCCTCTTCACAACGTTCCTTTTCCCAACTCCCCTTAAACTCTTTCGATACATGTCTGTACATATTTGTAATATAGAGAATTCATGTACGCATGACAAGCATAAATTTTGGCCATCTACAGACTCATTTGTGTAATTGAGTTGGATTATTGTAATGTAGATGGTTGAATAGATTATGATGCTTGGGAATTTTAATTATTTCATACTTGTAAGGATTATTATATTCTACTATGTTATGTAGTAATGAAAAAACAGGTTATGTTGCTAGAAAATTATGAATATATTCAAATTATGTATTTTTTGTTGTAAATAGTAAAGTGTTGCCATTGATGATTTAAAGTGTTGGCAAAAAGGAAAATTAATGTTAACAAATATTGCTAGAAAATGTAAAAAATGTTGCTATAAGTAAAATTTGTGTTGGCATAAAAGTGGGTCCCAAAAGTGGGTCCCATAGTGGGTCCCAAAAGTAGGTCCCAAAAGTGGATCCCATTGGTAGGACCCACTATTTTTTAAAAAAATAGTTAACACAAAGGCAACATAATATTAGGTTGCAAAAGACTAATAATAATGTTGCTATAACAAGTCTATGCCAACATTAAAACTGATGTTGCCATAGATAATAAGAGTGTTGTCATTGACCCCAAAGGCAATGGCAAAAATAGCAACATCAGCAAAATGTTGCCTTTGGGGTTTTTTAGGCCTACAGCAACATATTTTGGGCCTGCAACAACACTTTTTGGATGTTGTCGTAGGCCTTTTATGGTGTAGTGGTTCTCTTTCTATTAAAAAAAAGGGTTTTCTAACGACAATTTTTAATAACAACATTTTGGTAACTAAAAATTACTTTCTGCAACCCATTCAATTCTTAACATTTAAGATAAAAGACTCAGCACGCATTTTAAAGTGTGTATAAATGATAGTTTTATAACTTATTTTTTTAATAAATTTTTTAAATGTTAATTTTTTTAAAGAAAAAATAGGTTAAAATAAATATTAGAACAGTATTTTATAAAAAATTTAAAGTATGTGTCGAACCCTCATTCCTAAATGTTATGAGTACGTAATTCCAACCAAAATGGCAATATCAAATTGAAAAATTAGAATTTTTAACTTTGGGTTTGGCTCAGTTTCATGACTTGGGGCTAGGGCCCAGAACTATACAAAACCAATAGGCATACAACTTCTAATGTGCTATGAACGAATGAGCTTATCTATTTGAAAACCACCGTTTGTGCTCTAAATTTTTACAAAATTGGACCTTCTTAATTTTACTCAAGAATCATTGTGGGTGTTTGGGCTATCTTAAAATGAGTAGGTTATGACTTATAAGCACTTATGTCATATAAGTGATAAGTAGAGCATAGATTATAAGTCAGTAGAGTGTTTGGTAAATCAGAACTTATAATCAGTAGATTGTTTGGTAAATTAGAACTTATAAGTTAACTTTTTTTATACAATTTTCAAAATATTTGTTTTTTATATATAACAATGGATATCAATGGATAGATCTCGATTAATAGAGAAATTTGATATATACATATCAATTTTCTAATGAATGGATCGAGAGATATATGGTTTTGAAGATTTGAAGGATATTATATATTACGTATATCGAGAAATAAGTTGTAAGCATAAGTTGAATGTTAGGATTTCCTAACATTCAACTTATGGACTTATAAGTTATAAGTTGAGCTAAAACTTATTTTGACAAACACCCTCCATAAGTGCTTATGGCCTTATAAGCTATAAGTCAACAGTAAACAGAGAAAACAAACAGGCCCATTGTATACTAAATTACTACAGTAACTACAAAATAGCTCATAACAAATCAAAAATCCCTAATCTTTTAGGAGTATTATTTTACATAAACATTTTTGTTGAAGTGGTAATCGAATACTACCTCTCACAAAAGAAAAAGAAAGGGAAATTCCAACTACAGTATAAATTTCTGTTGTAATGAAAAATTTAAGGGAATTTGACAAAAATACCAACTTTTTAAATGATTTTTGCAAAAATACCATCTTTCTAATTAAATTGCAATTATACCATCTTTTAAAAAAGAAAAAAGATTTATTGCAAAAATACCATCTTTCCAATTCCCCTCCACCCTTCCTCCCTCCTTCCTCCCTCCTGCTTTTCAGCCGCCTGTACTTTTTTTTTTCTTTTTTTTTTAAGGCGGGATGCTATTTGGGTTTCATGGCCCCGCCAGGGGCAATATGCAACTGAATGCAACTACATTCAACCACATTCAACTGAATGCAACCATTTTTTTTTAAAGGCGGGATGCTATTTGGGTTTCATGGCCCCGCCAGGGGCAATATGCAACTGAATGCAACTACATTCAACTGAATGCAACCACATTCAACTGAATGCAACCACATTCAAGTTTTTAAGATTTTGGTGGATTTGGGTTGCAAGGCCCCGCCAGGGGCAATATTCAACCAAATGCAACCACATTCAACTTTTTTAAAGGTGGGTGATTTTGGTGGATTTGGGTTGCAAGGCCCCGCCAGGGGTAATATTCAACCAAATGCAACCACATTCAACTTTTTTTAAAGGTGGGTGATTTTGGTGGATTTGGGTTGCAAGGCCCCGCCAGGGGCAATATTCAACCAAATGCAACCACATTAAAATTTAGTTGAATATGCCCCTGCGGGGCCTTGGAACCCAAAAGCAGTCCACCTTAATTTTGGTGGTTTTGGGTTGCAAGGCCCAGCAGGAGCATATTCAACTGAATTCAGTTACTGATTTCAAGTTCCATTTGTCAATTGTTATTTTCAACCTCATTTTTGAACTCTAATATATATATATATATATATATAGGCAAATGATTAAAAGAGAACTATTTTTTTAAAGAAAACTAAGGTACTAATCCTAACCATTGGATGTATTATAATCAATGGCCCCGCCATATATACATATATATATATATATATATATATATATATATATATATATATATATATTAGAGTTCAAAAATGAGGTCGAAAATGACAACTGAAAAATGGAACTTGAAATCAGAAATTTAGTTGCATTTAGTTGAATGTGGTTGCATTAAGTTGAATATGCCCCTGCGGGGCCATGCAACCCAAAATCATCCCACATTAAAAAAAAAAAAGTTTTGAAGTCTGTTGCAGTCGATGTGGTTGCATTCAGTTGCTGATTTCAAGTTCCATTTTTCAGTTGTCATTTTCGACCTCGTTTTTGAACTCTAATATATATATATATATTAGAGTTCAAAAAAGAGGTCGAAAATGACAACTGAACAATGGAACTTGAAATCAGAAATTTAGTTGCATTTAGTTGAATGTGGTTGCATTAAGTTGAATATTTCCCCTGCGGGGCCATCCAACCCAAAATAGCACCCATCTTAAAAAAAAAAAAAAAAAAAAAAAAAAAAGGACACAAGTCGCCGACTTACCTGGACAGGAGGAGAGAGAAAGTGAGGGAGGAGGGGGGACCTAGTATTTTTGCAATTTTGAAACTTAGGTTGGTAATATTGCAAATAGCTATTCTTAAAGATAGTAAATTTGCAAAAATTTACTTTTTCCTATTTATTTATGAAAAAAGCCCAAAATTTAAACAAAAATGCTTTTAAAAGTAGGCGAGAAATTAAAATTCGCCGGATTAAAAGTTTTGAACGTGCCCAATGACATTCTGACACAAATATTTTTTATCTCTCGCAAAATTTATAATAGTTCTTTTACCTGATAAAAATTATATCGAGTACTCATTTAACTGATTACTTGGAGTACATATACGTTCTGTATTTAAAATATTTTAAAATTTATTATTTTGCAAACCTTGAAATATCATAATTTCATTAATAATCTTGAAAATCATTTATTTTTTGCAATATGTTCATCTTAAAAATCCTTTATGTTTTGCAATAAGAACATATATGTTTTGCAACCCAAATGTGTTTCGCAGAACAATTCGTTTTGCGACATTTTGTTAGCAAAACAAAAAAAAATCAAGATTTTCAATGAAATAGTGATATTCTTGTAATAAGATTTGCAAAATAATAAAGTTTGCCAAATTTTGAATGCAAAATGTATATGTATTCAAGTACTCCAATTAAATGAGTAGTCCATAGAACTTTACTCTCTTTTACCTATCTATACTATTATATTAAAACCGAAAGATTGAAATTTTGTTGATTTGGTCTTCGGTTTGGTTATCCTAATTATTAAAATAAATAATAACATAATATAATTAATGGTAATTATTCGATTGACTTTTTCACATTTACTTTTAGTTACTATTATATTAAAGCCGAAATATTGAAAGTTTGTCGATTTGGTTTTCGATTTGGTTATCCTAATTATTAAAATAAATAATATTGTAATATAATTAAAGGTAATTATTCGATAACATCAATTGTACCATATCTTTCGACCATTAATATTTTCTGTTGTGGAATAAAACTAGGTTGTAAATATTGCGGCTAGGGTTTGTGTGTATTTAATATTAGGGTGCGTGAGCTTCGTGCTTTAATGGCTGCTCTTGCGTTCGAGACTGAGCGGTCCTCACAAGATGCCTACGTAACTCTGTATTGCTAGAGAATCAAGCCAAGACGTAGTTCTAGGTGATGGTGCCCTCGAGGCTATGGAGGCGAGAGCTCACCTAGGACGCAGTGGCTTGCATGTCCTTATTCGAGGATTAAGCCAAAATGTGGTGGGTGACGTATAGAGCTCTGCCCAACCAACGTAGTTCTGAGAATGAGGGGTCAGGTCCTTATATAGGTTGAGAAGCCTAAGAATTATGGTAGGAGTAGGAGACTTGGTAAGCAAGTCACCGCCTCAAAGAAGGTTCTAAATCCCTTCCTTTTAGGAATCAGTTTCCATGTTGAGATATGTATCTTGGAGGCTAAGCCAGGCAAGAGTTATATCCTTGTTTGACTCTTATTTGCTGAGCTGTTTATTACCCCTAATATTAATTACGAAATTAATATTATAATTGGGGTTTGGGCCCATCTGGTGGGCCCCACATTTGGACCATTCTAGGTCTAATTAATGCCACATTAAATGCGTCTTTAGGGCTTACTTTTAGCCCATATCATTTGCCCCCCAACTTCAAGGAAAACTGATCAGGTTTTCCTTGAAGTTATAACGGCCTTATTCGAGACTTGGGTCAGGGTTTATTACTCTTACGTGAGTATTTTCAACAATATCATCTTAATGTAAAGCGTGGAGCGACCGACGCATTTACGACGATGTTTGAACGACACTAAGCGTTGTTAAATGGCACTAGACAGCGCTAATAAGCCTTAAACAATGTTTAAACAGTGTTAAACAATGTTAAATGGCATAAAACGGCACTAATCGGTGCTAAACGGTGCTAATCGGCACTAATCTTTGCTAACAGGCACTAATCAGTGCTTAAACAGCACTAAACGGTGCTAATCGGCACTAAACTGTGCTAATCTTGACCTCTTTTTAGTACTGAAAACCATCCGAGATTCGCTGAATAAATCGAGATCTAGGACTGAAAACTATCTGAGGTTCGCTGAAAAAGTCGGGTTCTGGGACCACAAACTACCCGTGATCGGCCGGATCAACGGGTAGCTTGTGGTCGGCTACCTGCTGATCGGCCGAAGGGCCTTAAACCACCATGGTCGGCCAAACCATGGTCGGCTGGGAGGTGATCAGCCAGCTGGTGGTCGGCTGGCATGCCCCCGGGTGCGGTGGTCGGCCACTTCGTGGTTGGCTACGAAACTCGGACCTAAACCCATTCGTGGTTTTAAAAGAAATCGTGGATCTCGGATCTAAAGTCATCCGTGGTCCTAGAAACCATGGATCTAGGATCTAAAATCATCCGTGGTCTTAGAAACCGTGGATCTAGGATCTAAAACCATCTGTGGTCTTAGAAACTGATAAGTGGATTTTATATCCACTTGGAACATTCTATATCGGCTTAAATTGATTGTTTTGGACTCAAGTTTGTGTAGTTTTGATGTGTTTTGTGTAGTTGTGCAGGTTTGCAAGAATATCTAAGCTTTTGTCGTTTTTGGAGAATTAATTGATTAAAATTCGGATTTTCCGGGAAGGCTGCGCAGCTTATACTGTTTTGGCCATATCTGGAGTTCTAGAAGTCCGTTTTCAGCGATCTTACTGCCCACGCGAAGCTTGAGAGATTTTATACAACTTAGGATAGGAAACAAGTACAAGGTACGTGCTGAATGAAGTCGCGCACGTGTTCTTATAAAAGAAGGCCATGAATTTACTGTTTTGCCCTTTTTCTAATTCTAATTGTATTCTGGGCAGTTTTGGTACCTTCTTTAAATTATAATTGTAATAGAAGGAAATTGATTGTTGGGCAAGATTAGGAGTATCTATATAAACACATCTAGGGATGGGAAAAACGGGGTTCGTTAGAGAGATACAATTTGTACACAGCTTTTAGGGATTTTTCTAGAGAACAATTATTTTCATTGAAGATTGAAGATTAAAGGTTTCTTTTCTATATTCTTCTAATTATGATTTCTTCTATTAATTCTTGTTTTGTTAATTTAATCATGTGTAACTAATTCTCTAATCTGAGGATTGGGTAGTATTCCTTGGTATTCATGTGTGTTTAATTATCTGTGATTTTCTTGCTTTGCTGATCTGTTATTGAGGGCTTAACACAATTAGGGGAGTCATGAACCTTTGATTGGATTTTAGGGATTGTAATAACTTAGAAGAGGAGTTGCAATTTTAGTACACGATTTAACAGACATAACTCGAATATTTGATTGGAAGATTAATAGGAGAGTTGTGAGACTTATAATTCTTGGTGCTTAATAGTTTATGATTGTCTTTGATTGTATCACGGAAGTGACAATTAGGGTGTAGTTGTAGACACTATATTGTATCTTGGAAGAGAACATTATAACCTTAGAAGAATTGTTTTCAGCAGAGTAAGAACATAGATGTCACATAGATATTGAATGTGCATTGAAACCAAGTGAAGAACCCCAGTTCTTGGATTGTTTTCCTCATATATTTTATTCTCGATTTATAATTAGTTTAATTTAGTTTATAAACAAACCAAACATTCTTCTACACTTCTAAATTGTGAGAGATAAGATACTTGAACTTGATATTACATTCAGTCCTTCCCTGCGAACGAACAACAAAAATACTACTAACAAATTGGCGTCGCTGCCGGGGAAGGCAGTATATTTGAGTTTAGGTTAATTGCTCCTTATTGTTTAGATTTTAATTGGTTCCACAAGTTGTTTTGTTGGTGATTTTCAGGTGTATGCGACGTGCATCTTGCGTGAGAAAATTGGAATTTGACCCTGAAATCGAGCGTACTTTGAGAAAGATCAGAAAAGAAAAAGCTAAGATGGGAGAGCCGGCAGCTCAAGCTGTTGTTAATGATAATGTTGATGAGACTTCTATTTGGGACCATGAGACACCAAATCCTGCTAATTGCATGTACAAAACTCCAGAGATTGGTGCAACCCAATTCAACATTAATCCAAGCTTAATTCAGATGATCAGCAATCAAGCTTTTGAAGGAGACATTGAACTAGAGGACCCACACAGACATCTAGAGCGTTTCGTGCAGATGTGTGGCTCATTCAGAATCAATGGTGTTACGAGTGACAAGATTCGTCTCCATATGTTTCCCTACTCTATTAAGGGAAGAGCTTTGGAATGGTTTCAACAACTTCCAAACACTACGGTTGCTACATGGGATAGTCTTTCTACTGCATTCTTGTCCAAATATTATCCTTCTGACAAGACGCAACAATTGAGGACTATGATTATGAGTTTCAAAGCACAACCGGGTGAAGGTCTATATCAGGCATGGGAGAGATTCAAGGCACTATTGAGGAAGTGTCCACATCACGGCTTAGAAGATTGGCAGATCATTAGTACTTTTTATGGGGCCATGAATGCAGATATTCTTTTGAGTTTGGATGTGGTTGCTGGTGGAAATTTCAAGAAGGCACCAAATACACAGGCTAAAGCACTCCTTGAGAAATTGGCATCTAATAATTATTCATGGGCACCTAGTGGGACGAGCTCAGCAAAAGCAGCACAAGAATCTGAGATGATCAACATGCTGGCTCAAAAATTGGATACTCTAACTCAGGAGGTGCGAGGACAAAGGGTAAATGTGAATGCTATTTCTTCACCTATGGAAGGGTATAATGATTATGGTGCTAGTCAGAACTCTTATGTGCAACAATTTCCAGAAGAAGCATCTTTTATTCAGGGAAGACAGCCGTGGCCTGTTCAGAATAACTCCTACTACAATCCAAATCAAAGGCCAAACAACAATCTTTCTTACAGTAATAATCATGCGGCTAATCCTTCTTATTCATTTCCAAGGCAGAATCAACCTCCTGGTTTTCAGTCACGACCACCGTATCAAGCACAGCAGCAGTATCAACCTCCTCTGAAGAAAGAACCAGCTGATTGGGAGGTTGCACTAAATAAGATTATGCAAGGAACTTCTGGGGCATTGGCTAATATAGAATCAAGAATAGAGCAGATGGCATCATCTCAAAAGATGCTAGAAACACAGATTGGACAGATTGCCTCCAAGATGGGTGTTCGTGAGCAAGGATCACTTCCAAGTCAACCCGACCAGACTGGTAAGGAACAATGCAAAGCAATTACTTTGAGGAGCGGGAAAGAGTTGCCCGAGGTTGAGATTCTTAAGCCTAAAGAGTGGGATGCTGAAAAAGAAAGTGAGATAGTAGAGATCGATGCAGAAAAGTCAGAGAAAGTAGATGAAGAGAAGAAGGAAGAAGAACCAGAAAAGCCATATGTTCCTCCACCACCTTATGTTCCTCCTATTCCATTTCCACAGAGACTTCACAATAGGCAGTTAGAGAAGCAGTACGAGAAGTTTTTGACTATGTTCCGGCAGTTGCATGTCAATATTCCTTTGGCTGAAGCTTTGAATCAAATGCCACTTTATGCTAAATTTCTTAAGGAGATGTTGACAAAGAAGAGGAAACTTGAGGATGCAGAAACCATTACTCTTAATGCGGAATGCATTGCAGTCATCCAAAAGGCCATTCCTCAGAAATTGAAAGATCCGGGAAGCTTTTCTTTGCCTTGCACTATTGGGAAGATGGAGAACATGAAAGCCTTGTTTAATTTAGGGGCTAGTGTGAGTTTGATGCCATATTCAATCTGCAAACGACTTGGTCTTGGAGAGCTTAAAAAGACACGGATTTCACTTCAGTTGGCGGATCGTTCTGTTAAATATCCGTTGGGGGTTGTTGAGGATGTGGTAGTCAAAGTGGATAAATTCGTCATACCTTGTGATTTTGTGGTGTTAGAGATGGATGAAGATGTCGAGATACCCATTATCTTGGGAAGGCCATTCTTGGCTACTGCTGGCACTACAATCGATGTTAAAGCTGGAAAATTGACATTGAATGTTGGCGAGGACAAAGTGGAATTTGATCTGAACAAAGCAATGAAGATGCCTCCTTTTGGAGCAACTTGTCTTACTGTTGACATAGTTGATGATGTAGTAGAAGAAGAAGATCAGAATGTCACCTTTAATGTGTTCAAGGCCATGAAATTACCGACAGAGGATGAAGAGTGTTGCAGTGTGGAAATAGTTGATACGGGTCAGAGAAAGGAGTTTGATCAGTTATTGAGCGAAAAATCTGACATGCACGTGATAAAGCATCCCATCAGTGATTCCATTGACAGTTCTTCAATGCGAGATCTTTCGAATGTCAAGCTTGGGAAACTTCCACCACATTTGAGGTATGTCCTTTTGAATAATGAGCTAGTAATTTTTGAAGAAGGGCATGATAATGTGTTGCGAAGGTGGAAAACCGATGATGAGGTAGAAGAGTGTTCTGTTCAGTTGGATGAGAGTGATAAACACCTTAGAGGTGTGAAGAAGAAAAAGAAAAAGATTAGACCGTTAGGTAGAAAAATCAAGTTGAAGTCTGAAGGAAGAGATTTGTGGAAAGCAAGCAACCAAGATGTCAATTTTCGTATGAATGGTTTTTCTGTTGAAGATGGTTCAGTTATTCTTTTGAAACCACCTTGAGTTGAGGAAGTAACGTCAAGCTATTGACGTTAAAGAAGCGCTTCGTGGGAGGCAACCCATGCATTAGTGTAAAAAAAAAAAAAAATGAGTGTTGTGTTAAAAAAAAAATAATCGAATTTTGGGTCTGTAACGCAGGTTGCGCCTGCGTTTCTGCTATTGGGGCAGGTTGCAGGGGTGTAACGCAGGCTGCGCCTGCGTTACTGGTATAGAGGCAGTTTGCAGGGCTGTGGCGCAGGTTGCGCCTGCACAACTGCATATAGGGCAGTTTGCTGCGCACGCGCGCGGCTTGCATGGCTTCCAGTTCTGTCCGATTATTTGATGTGTTGTCAGGCGTGCTTTTGTGTATATATATATATATATATATATATATATATATATATATATATATATATATATATAAATCTTTCATCCCCATTCTTTTTAAACTCTCCTCTCTAAACTAATTCTTTTCCTATTTCAATTCCAAAACTTCCCATCTTTTCTTTAAATCTCTAACCTATTTCTATTCTAATTCATATTTTTTATTATTATTATTATTATTATTATTATTATTATTATTATTATTATTATTATTATGATTGTTATTATTATTATTATTATTATTAGTATTATTATTATTCACCAAATTTCGTACCTTCTAAATTTTTATTTTTTTATTTTTTATATTTTATTTTATTTTATTTTTTTTATCCTATTCATCATCTTTTATATATACCCACTTATACATACAAATCCAATTCCTCTTCTATTTTTTTTTTAAATCTCTAAAAATTCAATTCTAAAGAGGAATTAATTGCAAGTTCACCTTTTCGATTCGTATTGGATAAATATTTTTCTCTAATCTTATTTTTATTACGAATTTGTGTTCTTGTCAATTGGGATTTTGTAGTGTTCAGGCAAGGTGGCCAGACTATGGAGCTCGTACGCAGTATCCTCCACCTGATTCATCTGACGAGGATGACGAGGACTCCGAGGAGGAGGACGAGTAGGTATTTTTTCTGCTATCCCTTGTATTTACTTCCATTCAATGAGGACATTGAATATTTTAAGTTTGGGGGTGGTTTGAGGGATTAGTAGTTGTTGTATTATGTGTTCATGTAGGATTTCATGCTTTGCATATTATTAGTAGTAAATCATGCATATATGTTGTATTATTTACGTTGTTTCATGTAGGACATTCTGTTATTTTATTTTCGTATACCATGTGAGTTTTCATTTAGTTGCATTTTCATGGCATGCATATTTCATGATCCCTTAGGACGAGCTGATTCTGATTGATAGGTAGATGTTTTAATTGAGTGTGGTGATGATGAGTAGAGGGCTGATTTATAGTTCCTAGGAATTGACTTGCATGTTACGGGAACAAAACTTTTACACAGTCTCATTGTTTGCTTTTGGGCTAGGTTGAGGTTATGCTTGTTTGGAGTTTTGAGATTTAATCACTTGATTATATTTAGAATTTTCGTTATTCCCTTGATGGCGTAGGAGCACTAAAGTCTAAGTTTGGGGGAAACCAGGGATTTCATGCTAGTTGTTAATATTTGTTGAATAATGGCTAGGTGTCAAATGGCTAGTAGCCGGCTCATATTTATATGAGTAGTCTAGGGTTGGAAATGAGAAAGGCTCATTCCAGATTGCAGGGAAAAAAAAAAGAAAAAAAAAAAAGAAAAAAAAAAGTCAATAAGTTGTTTGTGTTTATGAAAAATTAACCAGAGTGAGCTCTTTAATACTCGAGTAATTAAGTCTGAGGGGACTTAGTCCTAGTAACCTAAAGCCTTGTGGTTTGTGATTGCTGACCTAACACTCGCTACATGGGTATTATTGTATAAGCCTTTTGGGGTTTCATTCATTGCACGGTTAAATAAGCATGCATATTGTTTATGGTATTATGTGTCGTAGTGTAGTATAAAGCATGAATTCCTGGCTAACTTGAATGAGGATGTAGGTGTTTCTAAGTTATGAAGTGTCTACAGTCTATTTTTTTTATAAACCTGTGATTGTCTTAGCGAAGGGCATGTATGATTTTTGATCTAGTGTTGGGAGTATTTCTGATGAGCATCGCACACACGCACGTTTCTGTCATGTATTGTTAGTATACAGGGACTTAGTCGAGCTCTGCTTGGATTTATTTGCATTCTTTGAGATATTTGCTTGTTAGTTGGTTTTGGTAAGTTTGAAGGGGATCTTGCATTTTTCATATTAGTTGCATTCATGCATTGCATTGCATTAGGTTAAATGGATTTTGTGGGTACATTCACTATAGGCCCTCACGAGACCTTACTCGTCCACTAGGACTGCCTAGGGGTTTAAAGGGCTTGTTGCATATGCCAAATGCAACCGTGATCACCTACGGAAGTGGTACTAGTTAGTTAGTTACTTATAATTGTTTATGCTTGAGGACAAGCATCGGTTTAAGTTTGGGGGTGTTTGATAAATGGATTTTATATCCACTTGGAACATTCTATATCGGCTTAAATTGATTGTTTTGGACTCAAGTTTGTGTAGTTTTGATGTGTTTTGTGTAGTTGTGCAGGTTTGCAAGAATATCTAAGCTTTTGTCGTTTTTGGAGAATTAATTGATTAAAATTCGGATTTTCCGGGAAGGCTACGCAGCTTATACTGTTTTGGCCATATCTGGAATTCTAGAAGTCCGTTTTCAGCGATCTTACTGCCCACGCGAAGCTTGAGAGATTTTCTACAACTTGGGATAGGAAACAAGTGCAAGGGACGTGCTAAATGAAGTCGCGCACGTGTTCTTATAAAAGAAGGCCATGAATTTACTGTTTTGCCCTTTTTCTAATTCTAATTGTATTCTGGGCAGTTTTGGTACCTTCTTTAAATTATAATTGTAATAGAAGGAAATTGATTGTTGGGCAAGATTAGGAGTATCTATATAAACACATCTAGGGATGAAAAAACGGGGTTCGTTAGAGAGATACAATTTGTACACAGCTTTTAGGGATTTTTCTAGAGAACATTTATTTTCATTGAAGATTGAAGATTAAAGGTTTCTTTTCTATATTCTTCTAATTATGATTTCTTCTATTAATTCTTGTTTTGTTAATTTAATCATGTGTAACTAATTCTCTAATCTGAGGATTGGGTAGTATTCCTTGGTATTCATGTGTGTTTAATTATCTGTGATTTTCTTGCTTTGCTGATCTGTTATTGAGGGCTTAACACAATTAGGGGAGTCATGAACCTTTGATTGGATTTTATGGATTGTAATAACTTGGAAGAGGAGTTGCAATTTTAGTACACGATTTAACAGACATAACTCGAATATTTGATTGGAAGATTAATAGGAGAGTTGTGAGACTTATAATTCTTGGTGCTTAATAGTTTATGACAGTCTTTGATTGTATCACGGAAGTGACAATTAGGGTGTAGTTGTAGACACTATATTGTATCTTGGAAGAGAACATTATAACCTTAGAAGAATTGTTTTCAGCAGAGTAAGAACATAGATGTCACATAGATATTGAATGTGCATTGAAACCAAGTGAAGAACCCCAGTTCTTGGATTGTTTTCCTCATATATTTTATTCTCGATTTATAATTAGTTTAATTTAGTTTATAAACAAACCAAACATTCTTCTATACTTCTAAATTGTGAGAGATAAGATACTTGAACTTGATATTACATTCAGTCCTTCCCTGCGAACGAACAACAAAAATACTACTAACAGAAACCATGGATCTCGGACCTAAAAACATCCGTGGTCTTAGAAAGTCTCGTGGTCGGCCAATCGGTGATCGGTCGAAGCCCCTTGAATCATGGTGGTCGGCCAGCTGGTGGTTGGAGCTATGGAACCCGGATCCAAAATCATCCGTGGTCTTAGAAAATTATGGATCTCAGACCTAAAATCATCCGTGGTCTTAGAATTTTGGATCTCGGATCTAAAATCAACCGTGGTCTTAGAATTTTGGATCTCGGACCTGAAATCAACCGTGGTCCTAGGGAATCATGGACCTTGGATAAAAAATCATCCGTGTTCAAACGGCGCTAATCGGCGCTAAACGGCACTAAACGGTGCTAGCGGCACTAACAGCACTGAATGGTGCTAATGGCACTGATCGACGCTAACGGCACTAAATGGTGCTAAATTTTAATTTCGGCTTCGTTCGTTCCTTGGCTCAGAATTGAAAATCAGTCTTGGTATGTTGATGGAGGTGTTTGCTATGCCTTGAAGGGTTTCGTGAACCTTGAACTCAAACGACTTGTTTCTTAATCTTCGTGACCTTCCGGGCTTTAACTTGTTTGCTGAATCCTTGGTCTTAAGGTTATCATCAACCCTTGACTCTCATCCTTGTGATGAAGTTCTTTAGTTCTTACATCATCCTTGTTTCTCATGGATGAGGTCTTCCTTCTCGGTTGATCATTCAGATAGTTCACTTGCTCCTTAGCGCTTGACCTTAGGCCTGGTATGCCTTTGTTGGTTTTCAACCCTTTAGCTTGATTCTAGGTTTCCAACCTTCTTCTTATGCTCATATAACCTTTCTTAGGTCTCAACTTGACTGACGACTCTTGATTTGAGTCCTTAAACTCAAACGACAAGCTCGATTGGAGGCAGTCAGCTTTGTTGGACATCAAGGCTTAAATTTTATGTCAGGATTTGAGATTCAAGATTTTAAGTATGGAATGACAAAGGACCTCTTATCTCAACATCTTCACTAATAGTTTCTGTGCTTTCAAGGCATTATTAGGGATCCAACCAGTCTTAAGATGAGCTTTGAGAGGGTCTATCCTTCAGCTTACATCAACTGGTGCTACCAATTTCGAATCGATGGTGGGATCTTCAGGACCTGGAAGTAAAAACTCTCCGCATAATTCTCTATCTCAGAAGAGGTGAACTTAAATAGGGCATCAGCCTTAATGTTCTCATTTCTTGGAATGTGCTCCTCATAGCGCTCATCATATTGAGTCATAACAGCCTTCACAACTCTCAAATACTTTGTCATAGCTTCATCCTTAGCTTCAAATTCACCATTCACTTGCGAGACTACCAGTCTTGAATCTCCAAAAACTTTGAGGTTCTTGACCCTCAGTATTCTGGCCAAGCCCAATCCGGCTATCAAGGCTTCATATTCAGCTTCATTGTTGGTAGTAGGAAAATCTAACTTCAAAGCATACTCAACTGTGAACCCATCGGGGCTTTGCAAAACCAAACCTGCACAAATTACCCATGATCGGCTGGATCTATGGGCAATCCATGGTCGGCCAATCGGTGGTCGGCTAGGGCCTAGGGGTCTCCATGACTGTAGAAAACTTAGAGATCTTCGCGTGGACTGTAAGATCGTCCAAATCTGATACCCGGAGCTCAAGATATGGCCCAAACAGCGTCAACAGTCCGTGTAGGACTGAAAATCGGTCTTGGTCGGCTGATGCCCTCCTCGGAGCTTGGTCGGCCAATGGTGGTCGGCTAGTGGTCTCCAAGACTATAGAAAACTCAGAGATCTTCGCGTGGACTGTAAGATCGTCCAAATCTGATACCCGGAGCTCAAGTTATGGCCCAAACAGCGTCAACAGTCCGTGTACAAGCTCTTCATCTTTATCCTTACTTCTAGGGGTGGTTACTATCTCCTACCCCCCGACTTCTTGGTTTCCAATGGTACATTCAACCACGAAGTCAGCCAATTCTCGAGCCTTGATAATTGTCCGAGGTTTTATATGTAATGTCAAATTTTCCAAGTTCGATCATCCACTTGGCTAGCCTTCCACTGGCCTTCGAGCCGTTCAAAATATTTCTCAATTGCCGACCCGTCGGGACTTCAATCTTGTGTGACTGAAAGTATGGTCGTGGTTTCCTCGAAGTTGTTATCAATGCCAATGCAAACTTCTCAATGGGAGAGTAATTCAACTCAGGCCCATGCAACACCTTTCTCACGTAGTGGATGGGTTTTTGAACCTTGTTCTCCTTCCGAATGAGGACGGCACTCAGTGCTTGTTCAGATATCGCCAAATATAAGTAAAGAGTCTCCCTAGGACTATGTTTGGACAACAACGGGGCTTCGACCATGTATTTCTTCAATTGTTCAAAGGCCTCTTGGCTTTCGGGTGTCCACTCAACGTTCTTCACCTTTTTCAATGCTTGAAGGAAAGGTAAGCATTTATCACCAGACTTGGAGATGAATCTTCCTAACGCTGCTACTCGGCCCATTAACTTCTGCACATCTCTTAGTGAGAGTGGGGGCTCCATATCTAAAATTGCTTTGATCTTATCGGGGTTGGCTTCTATTCCTCTCTTTGAAACCATCAATCCCAAAAAGTTTCCAGATCCAACGCCAAAAGCACACTTGGCTGGATTCAACATCATCTTGTGGTGCCTCAGCACTTCGAATGCCTCTCTGAGGTGCTTCATGTGATCTGCCTTGAATAGGCTCTTGAATAACATGTCATCTACATAGACCTCCATGGTTTTTCCAATCAGATGGGCGAATATCTTATTCACCAGTCGTTGGTAAGTAGCTCCTGCATTCTTTAGACCAAAAGCCATAACAAGATAGCAGAAAACACCAAAGTCAGTTATGAAAGATACCTTAGGGATGTCATCCTTGTGCATCTTAATCTGATTGTAGCCGCTGAACCCATCCATGAAGCTCAACATCTCATGTCCAGCTGTGGCATCTATCAACATGTCTATCCTCGGTAGAGGAAAACAATCCTTCGGGCATGCATCATTCAAATCAGTGAAGTCTATACACATCCTCCACTTCCCATTTACTTTCTTGACCATCACAGGGTTAGCTAACCATTCGGGAAACTGAATCTCTTCAATAAACCCAACCTCTAAGAGCTTGTCAACTTCTTTTTTTAATGGCCTCCTGCCTTTTAGGAGCAAAATTCCTCTTTTTCCACTTTATTATCTTCCACCCAGGATCAACATTCAACTTGTGAGTTATGAGTTGGGGATCAATCCCTGGCATGTCAGCTGTAGTCCAAGCAAACACATCACTATTTTCTTGCAAGAATGCTATCAACTTGCCCTTCAGGGGTTCTTTCAAAGATGTTCCCATATAAGTAACTTCTCAGCTCGCTTGGCCGTCATGGCTTCAATGTTTGTCTTGGTCTTGGGTGTTGAACGTCGATGTTCGAAGGTTGAATGCCAAAGTTTGAAATCAAGGGTTTTCAATCTCAAGGGTATTTTAAATCACCGAAATATCTATCAGAGCTGCCGGTAAGGCCATGGGGTTTTTGGTTAGCCCCACGAGGTCTTGAACCTTCTGTAGGAGGTTTTCAAAATTACTTATTGGTTTACAAGTCAATATGAAGTTTCAACCTTTGGATCTTACTTGGAGGTTCATGACCCCCTCAAGTTCGGCCTTCATAACTAACCTTGGCCTTCATGGCTAATCTTGGCCTTCATGGCTAACAGCTTCTGTTCTTCAACCTAGGATTCGGGGTTAATTCCTCGATTTAGATTTCGATAAATGCAATCCCATTGGCTTCTTGCCTTTTAAACTTCTGAGACGAGAGCTTGCTTGAACTTCTTAATCCTTGCTTAAGGTTATCTATTGGCCTTCATCCTTGGATCCTTAATCCAGGTACTTAATAAGTATTGAAGAGTAGCTAGTCCTTAACATCCCCGGCCTTTCATGGCTTTGACTGTTGCATATGGATTTTATCTTCTTTTCTTTTATCCAGGGTCCTTTACAGACTTAAACTCTTACTTGGTTGCATTGTAACCCAACTCTTGACCCTTCGGGATCTTCACCTATGCATTTGTTTGTTTTCCATTCGTGTATTCTTTTATTTTCGGTACTCGGTCATCCTTGACTTGCACTCATCGGGTGCTCGGCACATAAATAAAATCACTCAATCAATGAATGGAAATCAAACTTGCATTAATAACTTGAAATGGGTTCAACCCTTATATAGAGTCCTACTGTCCTACTGCGAGCAACATGCTTTATGATGGTTTCATCGAACCTTATTTCTACTTCTACTAGATAAATATGAAGCTAAGTCCTACGGGGATAACTTGAGCCCATCGGGGCTTTGCAAGAATAGGCTTGCACCACTTGATTTTGTTTTTGATGCTTCATCAAAATAGAGCACTCACCGCTCCTTTTGGTCTCCTCATTCTTATTCTGAAGTTCACTTCCTGCTTGGGGTATTATCTCCTGCCCCCCGACTTCTTGGTTGCCAATGGTACATAAAACCACGAAGTCAGTTGATGCCTTAGCCTTAACGGCTGTCCGTGGCTTCTATGTGATGTCCTCTACTGGCCTTTCTTGGTGTTCCTTATCACCGTAGACACCCATGCCTTCAATCGGAAAGACCTGCCCCCCGACTCCATCAGGCCTTAACGAGGCTACGTTGAAACCGCCTTGATTACCAAGAAGTTCAACATCTGAATGGCCTCCTTGGACTCCTGTCCAATAGTTATAGGCAACTGAATAGTCCCTTCAACTTTAGATTCTACTCCATTAAATCCATATATAGGCATGTTATTGGGGATCAACTGAAAATCATTGTACCCCATCTTCACAAATGTATCATGAAACAGAATGTCAACGGAAGCTCCATTGTCTATCAAGACTCGCTCCACCTCTGAGTTTCCAATCACAGGAATTATGACCAACGGGTCATAATGAGGGAACTTCACCCCTTCAAGGTTTGAATCATTAAAACCAATTGCTATTTCAGTCCTAGCACGCTTCGGAGCCTCTCCCACAATGTGTATCACTTCTCTGGCATAAGCCTTCTCGAGAATTCTTTGTTGTGTCGGCCGTAGTCGGGCCTCCTGAGATCATGTTGATCACTGGCCCTCGGGGCTGTGGGTTGTGATCTTGATCGTCATCCCTTCTATTATCTCTAATATGATTACCACGATCTTCACTCTTAATGAAGCGGCTCAGTTTCCCTCTACGGATTAAAAACTCGATCTCATCTTTGAGTTGTTTGCAATCATCAGTGTCATGCCCCACATCTCGGTGGAACCTACAGTATTGATCCTTGTTTGTTTTCGCGGGATCACCCCTAAGTGGCTTCGGCCATCGAAAATCTTTCTCCTTCTCAATATCTAGCAAGATTTGACTCCTTGGAGCATTCAACCTCGCATAATCAGAAAATCTTGGTCCTAAACCCTTCTTTGGTGGCGACTCAGAGTCCTTGCTACACTACACCGTATTTGGCCTGTTGCAACACCGACATGTATACGTGTTACACAAAGTGTTACAATAGACACAAAACTGGGTAGTCTATTGCAATATTTTTTACAGTGTTGCAAGAAATACCAAAAGTGTTGCAAGCAAAATGATAATTTTGAAATTTTATAACAATTGCAACACTTTTCGCACTTTACGAAAAGTGTTACAATACATGACCGAAATATTCCAAATTTTTGTTAGCGGGCTTGCCACAATAAGCGGGACATTCTATTTTTTTGTTCCCGGGCTTGCCAAATTTTTTTCGTGCCAAGACTAATATTACACAGAATTATTGTTTTATTACATAAAACAAACAACAGATATCTCATCTCTCTCTCTCACTCCTCTCTCCGTTACTCTCTCAGATCTCACTCATCTCTCTCGACCTCACTCTCGACCACCGGCCTCTGTCTCCCTCTCTCATCTCTCTCTCATCTCTCTCACTAATCTCTCACACCTCTCTCCCTCACTCTCTCAGATCTCACTCATCTCTCTCGACCTCACCTCTCTCTGTTGATCCTCTCCCATCTCTCTCACTAACTTATCTCTCCCACTCATCCATCTCGCTCCTCTCTCTGTCTCAAATCCCTAAAATCGATTAGAGAAACCCTAAAACCCCAAATTGATTAGAGTAAATATTGATTAAAACTTCAATTAGAGGTAAAGTAACCATCTTTTTTTATTTGTGAAAATTTTCAATTATATGTTGGATTAAATCCGGTATTAAGTGTTCAATTAGTAGGATTTTGTGTTAATTAGTAGGAATTTTGTGTTAAATTTGTGGGAATTTTGTATTAATCTTGTTGTAATGTTGTGTCAATTTTGTTGTAATTTTGTGTTAATTACTAGTTTTAATTATATGCTCATAATTTTATCGATATGTTTGTGGTAAATTTAAAGACAAAGTACTCTGTAATTTTAATTTTGTCAGTGCTGAAATAGAAAAAGGATGGCAAGGGTTTGGAATCGGTGGAATCACACTAAAACAGTGTTAATAATCTGGTCCATTTGTTCAGTCACCTTGTATTCTCTGCTCCGAATGGCCCTTCTTAACGCATCCTGCAATTCTCCTTCAGGTATGCTTCTATTTCACCTTTAGCACTTTCATTAAATGATTGAATTTCATTTCAGTTTTACAATTTCTCACCATCAACTCCTGTTATATTGTTAGTACGTTCTGTGTGTGTATACAACTGATCATATATGCGTACTAATTTTTTTACTACAAATTAATGGTTAGAATGGTTCAAATGAACTGGGGGGTTGTTAATTAATATTTATACTCACTTAGATTGTATGAATTAACTCGATCACATTAGGAGCAATTTTTCTTAAACAAGGAGAAACTTCACAATCCTTGTCACTTTCTGATATCTTTGATCTCAAGGATGGATCTGTCACCCCTATCCTCAAGGTAAAATGTGAGTAATGTCCATTTTTTATCATAGTACTTGGATTTTTTTTCATGGTAGAGCCTTAATGACAAAGTGCTTGTGTATGAAGGCTGCGGATCCTCCAGTACGAGCTAATGTATTGCACCTAAGCCCTGAGCAGTCATTTCCAATCTCGTACGTATTTCCTACTGCAGTTTTTTTTCATTTTTCACTGTGACAGCTGATGCGCTTACTTGATCTGGGTACCCTCGTGGCTTCAGCTTGAAAATTTTCAAATAAGCTTTTGTACCTTTCTGATAAATCTTCAAGATCTAAGAAGGATTATTAGACTATGTGAAAAGTTCTATTAATGACAAGTGTCCATAATCTCTGCGGTGTTTATATATAGAATGTACAAGTATGTTTCAGTTGTGGAGCATAATCTATGTGACTGTGTGAGTCCTTGCTTCCCTACCCCTCTCTTGTTACTGGAGTATAAAAAAGACCTCTAACTGGGTACTTGTGTTGTTACAGGAAGCTGTAAGGGATATTTTCCTTCCATACTTCAATAAAGGTAATTCTTTCTCTTGCTTTGGCCTAACCACTGAGTTTAGTATAGTTGTTGAATTTTCACCTTTAGATTGCTGTATTTGTGTCATGCTATTTAAAGCTAAATCTGTCAAGTACTCGCCCTTTCAGACCAATTTGAAGTTTTTTAACTCCGTGTTCTATATAATATTATGTTTCTTTTTATTTGTAGTGATATGGTTTCAGAATTCTAGCATGTACCACTTTAGCATGTATCATGCGCTAGATAAATTATTGACGAAATCATTCTGTCATAAGTTATTGGCTCCATTTCGTCTATTTAGTTTGACACCTATATGTCCAGGATTGTAATAATAAATCATGCATGCTTCATGTTGCTAGAACATACTATGTAGCCAGTTTCTTTGTGGGTCTGTTCCACGTTGGGGTAGCTATAGTAGGGGTAAGAAGTTGGTGGCCCAAAGACCGGGTGTTGTAAATTTTGTAGACGCATGGCAGTGCTTTCCAATTTGTATTATACTTGTAAATCTGATGCCACATTCGTTTAATGTACCTGTACATTTTAAGAGATTAGTCAGTTACCATATGATTTTAGTTGGTTTTCTCTTACAATTTATTTGTCTCATTATGTATGGTGGTGGTTATCTAGTGATCATTATGATTTTCTCTTATATGTACATAGCATATCATGTAACCAGTTTTGTGTTGCTCTGTTCCACAATGGGGTGGTTTTAGGTGTCAGTAGGTGGCCCAAGAACAGAGTGTTGGATTTGTATTTTTTTGTAGATGTCATTGTTTTCTAAGAGTATGTTTTTAGTAGTTATTCTGATGACATGTCTTTTTTACCTTGTACCAACAAAATGTGAAGATAAATAAAATGTCATAATCTGAGATTAATAAATGTAAATTCATGATGATTCAGAGCAAAAATGAGAAACTAGCAGTAAGATTTTAACTACTTATAGAATGTTAATATTATTTTTCAGTTCACTTACGGAATTATGATACAGTTAGTCAGTTAGGATATAATAAAAAATAATAATGTAACACAATATCTATTTTAATAAAATTGTAAGTACTGAAGGAAAGGATAAACTTGGTTTAGAATTATGTAAAACTAGATTTTTTTTATATTTGCAATTTAAGTAAGTTCTGTTTGAAAAATTAAATTCAAATTTGTAATTCATTAATACTAATTTTCTAGTTTTATAGTGAACCAGAAAGGGCACTATTGTTGCATATATTAGTGAATATTATATATTAAAAAGTAACGAGAAGTAGCCATTTTACTTTCTGGATAGAAGAAATTCTATTCAAAGAAGCCGGAACTTCCTGATTTAACATTTCTTCACTTGGTCAGTGATGAAACAGGGTTTTTCTTCCTTAAGATATCTATATATAAACCCATACATCAATTGATATATTCTGAATTGAACGTGATGATAAGGATTAAAGATAAACATAGTGATACTTTATTCTCCGTGCCTTCTCCGGAAAAAAAATGTATGAACTTAGAGGACACAATTGTTTAGTATTATTGTGCAAATTTATTGTATACTATTAGGTTTTCATCCTCAGCTTACTAATTATTGGTAAGGTATTGACTCAAACAAATTAGCTATTCCTCTAACACGAGTAGCTTATGTTAAAACATATTCATGCTTGACATGTGTCCGCTAATTTTCCTTGATACTTTTAACTTTTTCCCCCCACAATTTTTCTGCACTTTTGAACATAATTAAATATTGATATTCTTACCATCTGTAGTTCTTAAGAAATGAAATGTTCTCCCAGTACGTGATAGTCCGTTTTAGTTGATTTCCACTTTCTCTGAAAAACGTTGACCTAACTTTTGAAAGTAATTCCATCCTTCTAGGGCAAGGAGCTGTAAAAATTGTAACTTGTACAAATACATACCCACCCCTGGTCTTATTAAATTTTGTTACATAGTAGTTTATGTTGGCTATAACTGTTCAATTATCATGTGTTCGGTGGCTCATCCACTGTGTATGTAGGGTGATAAATGCAAACTGTATGGCTTAATAATGTCAGGCTTTCCTGTTATTTGGAGATGAAGAATATCTGTATATATTCCAAGAAGCTTATGCAGCTGCAATGCACTACCTTTATAATGATCCTTGGTAAGATGCGCAGCTATAAACTGTCAGAATGTGCTGTTTGTCACATCCAACTTTTTGGTTTAATTGAGTTTTTATCTATATGCAGGTTATTAAAAGGAGCCAGGGTAATGGGCTAGCAGCAGATATATGGAGTCTAGGGTGCATTGTTTTGGAGTTGTAGATAGAAAGGTGTGTCAAAGGTAGTTGCAAAATTGGGAGAAATCAATCCAGATTTTAAGAACCTTGATGTCGAAGAGTTATGTCTTGCATCGGGTGACGAAAGTGAGGACGACATTGATCAGGAGCAGGAGGATGATGATCGCGATGATGACAATGCTCACGAGGCCAATGACGAAAATGATGATTGATATGATCAGTACTTAAGTATTGTTTTCTATATGCGTACTTTTGGTAGTATGTTAATTGGTACCTTAACTATTTAGACTACGCGTTTAATGTAGACTTTTGGTGTAAGTCGACTTGTGTTTCGACTTTAGACTATGTTTGGCCTTCATTGACATGTGTTTTTTGGACATTAATGAAATGTCATTTCTGGTTTGGTATATGCTTTCATGCATGGTAAATTTAAATTTCAAATAGGACATTGCAATGTGAACTAATAAAAATGTTGCAAATTAGTGTTGCTAATAAAATTTAAAAGTATTACAATAGTAATTAAAATGTTGCAGAGAAATGTTGCAAAAATATCAAAAAGTATTGCAAAAGGTTCAAAAATGTTGCATATAAATGTTGCAAAAAAAACCAAAAGTATTGCAAAATGCATAATAATGTTGCAAAAATATGTTGCAATAAACTCACTTTGTAACATTTTTAAGTCAATTAATGTTGCAAAAAAGTGTTGCATTCGTCTGTTGTAACATATTTAAAATGTTGCTAAAACATGCAAAAGTGTTACAACAAACTACACCAAACTCTTTTTATAATACTTTGAAAAGCGTTGCAATAAACACAAAAAGCGTTGCTATAGAAGGCTGTTGCCACGCCGGCAAATGCAACACTGACTTTTAGCAAAAGTGTTGCATAAACAGGTATTGTAACACTTTTGGAGCCTAATGATACACTTTTTCGGTGTTGCAACAGGCCATATTCCTTGTAGTGCTAGTCATGGGATACTTGTCCCTAGTGTCGTATTCTTGTTCTTTTTTTCGCTTCTTAGAGTCATTGGAACCCTTGTCATTGCCTCCAGCAGCTTCTTTCTTCATGCTATCCTCCACCTTGATATACTTGTCGGCCCTTCGTTGGAGCTCGGCCATGTTTTCAGGAAGATACTTTGCCAAAGACCTCTTGGAGAAAAGATCAGCGGTTCCGTGTTCCAAGGCTACCATGGCCACCTTATTCTCCAAATCAGTGATATTCAATGTCTCCTTGGTGAATCGCTTGAGATAATCCCTTAGATTCTCATTCTTCCCTTGCACCACATACAAGAGGGATGCAGAATTATCCTCATGAACTCTTCCACTAATGAATTGGCTGACAAAGGCAGCGCTCAACTCCTTAAAAGAGCTAATCGAATTTGCAGGTAGTCGACTATACCACCTTTGAGCCATGCCCGACAGGGTTTGAGGGAATGCCCTACACTTTAAGGCGTCACTTACAGGTTGCAGTAGCAGTGCATTCGAGAACATCCTGACATGGTTTGCGGGATCGCCCGTTCCATCATAAGCCTAGATCGTCGGCATCTTGAACTTATTTGAGATGTGAGCATTCATCACCTCCTCAGTAAACGGAGGTGTGGGATCATCAGGATCCTCAAGTGGTATCAGATCCTTTGGGTTGCTCCTGGGGGTTTCCACCCTTGTTTTTTTTCAGTTGGGGCATCAGCCCTTCTTTGTCTCCTTGACGACCCCTCCAGATTTATGACGGGAATCCTTCATGCGATTGGAGGAGGTCTATTCAGACTTTGCCTTGCTTACTCTCTAGCAATATCATCCTTCAGCCTTTGGATCTCAGCTTCATGAGCCTTAATCCTTTTCCCAGCCGTTTATGGAGGTCCATCATGGATTCTTTGGGTCCTTCTTCGAGGTTCCCTACTAGCACGCCACCTCCTTGGGGCTTCTTCTCGATCATTGTCGTCATCCTCAGATGTCGAATCAGTAGTATAGGGGTCGGAGTAGTCAAGATACTCTCGATCTCGGATTTGTAAGGCATGACTGCTTGGTCCAGGTTCTCGACTAGGGGGATAGTTAGGCAACCCATACATCGGGTTGGTATTCACGGGGAGATCCGTAGTATGGATCTATACCCTAGGTGGTATGAGGTGGTTAGGGTTAACCAGAGGAGAGACCACCATCTGGAGAACCACATGCAACGTACTCCCAGCAGGGGGATTCGTCCCTGGAGGCTAAGAAACTTGAGTTTGGGGGATCGTCCCTTGTTCAAAGGTGGTTGTCTCAGAGGTGAGAGGCGGAGCAGAGCTGATTGGTAAAGCCTCAGTAGAGCTTGGTGCAGTTCTTCATGTGTTAACCATGGTTGATGTTTTCTTCCCACAGACGGCGCCAAATGTTGTGGAATAAAACTAGGTTGTAAATATTGCGGCTAGGGTTTGTGTGTATTTAATGTTAGGGCGCGTGAGCTTCGTGCTTTAATGGTTGCTCTTGCGTTCGAGACTGAGCGGTCCTCACAAGATGCCTACGTATCTCTATATTGCTAGAGAATCAAGCCAAGACGTAGTTCTAGGTGATGGTGCCCTCGAGGCTATGGAGGCGAGAGCTCACCTAGGACGCAGTGGCTTGCATGTCCTTATTCGAGGATTAAGCCAAAACATGGTGGGTGACGTATAGAGCTCTGCCCAACGTAGTTCTGAGAATGAGGGGTCAGGTACTTATATAGGCTGAGAAGCCTAAGAATTATGGTAGGAGTAGGAGACTTGGTGAGCAAGTCACCGCCTCAAGGAAGGTTCTAAATCCCTTCCTTTTAGGAATCAGTTTCCATGTTGAGATATGTATCTTGGAGGCTAAGCCAGGCAAGAGTTATATCCTTGTTTGACTCTTATTTGCTGAGTTGTTTATTACCCCTAATATTAATTACGAAATTAATATTATAATTGGGGTTTGGGCCCATCTGGTGGGCCCCACATTTGGACTATTCTAGGTCTAATTAATGCCACATTAAATGTGTCTTTAGGGCTTACTTTTAGCCCATATCATTTCCTTTCTAATTAAAACATGTTACCTTTTTGATTTAAAACTGATATTACAATCATTAATATATACCCGAAAATATCACACCATATTTCCCAATTATTAATAAAATATATTAAAAATCTGTATACGTTGTTTATAGTAAGGAAACATTAGTATAATCCGTAAATAAGAGTATATTAAATTATATTAAATTATAATTACAAAAATTATTAAAAATAATGATGATATACAAACATAATTGTAACGTTAAATAAAATTTATAGCATAAGAAAATAAACCTGTGCATCGCAGAGTATTGAAAGTTTGTCCGTTCGGTTTTCGGCACGGTCATCCTAATTATTAAAATAAATTTTAAAATAAAATAATTAAAGATAATTAGCCAATTGTCTTTTTAATTGAAAGACGTTTAATTTAAATTGATGATATTAACTTTTATAAACTTCTAAAATATCGCATCATTCAAATAGTATTATTTTTTCTAATTAAAACATGTTAACTTTTAATTTAAAACATAAATTTGTAATATTTAATATATATCCAAAAATATTTCACCATATCTTCCAATCACTAACAAAATATAATAGAAATTTGTATTTGATTTTTTAGAAAAAAACGAATAATGATCAATAGATTTTTAGCAAAAAAATCAGAATCGTTAGATCTAATTATTAGATATATAATATGATTAAATTAATTTACTAAAATTTCAAGATTCGAATTCCGTCAATGACATGTTTATTTTAAAATTTTATAAAATAAGTTTTAAACCATGCATATCATTAATTAAAGTTATAATAAAATAGTTAAATTAAAATGAAAATAAATTATTGAAAATATAATAATTGTATACAAATATAATTATAAAATTAAATTAATTACATAACAAAAGAAATTCGTGTGTCGCACAGGTTATAATTTAGTCTTAGATTATAAACAAAGAATTAGATTCTATGAAGAATGAAGATTGGTATTTCATCAAAAAATTTGAAAAATATGCTAATGTATATTATAATATAAATTATTTTACAAAACATGTTATATATACTCCCTTCATCCCATCCTTTTTTCTTATCAAAAAAAAAAAAAATTTCCCATCCTTTTTACAATTTTTTTCACTGCATGACACGTATTTTAAGATTCCTAAAAAGCATAGTTCCATAATTTATTTTTAAAATTTTCTTTATTTGTATAAAATTTAACATACCTATTTTCATACGAAAAAAAAAATTTGAAAAATAAATTAATAAACTATTCTTAAAATACACCTTAAAATACGTACCACACCCCATCACTCAATGATAACAATTGGTGAGGAGTATATATAACTATGAATTGTCAAATGGCGCCTAAGTACGGCTCTTGCCTCTTGGTGCTCATTTCATTTGCACGCTGTGAATCGTTTGTTAGACCACTCTCTATTCGTTGACATTTTTTATTCAAAATTTATAATTTTAATTTTATATTGACTTTTTTATAATTCCAAATGGATTATATATGCCCGATTTCCGCTAAATTTGAATGCTATTTAGTTGACAATATTAATTCTGATAGTGTTACGTGCGATTAATGGTCATGAGACACTTTTTTTTTTGAACAAAAAGAAATCAATCCATTAATCAAAAACCATACGGCATCTACAAAAACAATCGCAAGAACAGACGTTTAAGGGGATCGTTGTTGAATCCTTTCTAAAGGCAACCAAGCGATTTGAAGATAATTGATATATACATGTTTTTACTACAACCATCGAATTGTTCTGGACCGACGACCACCGACGACCATAGATGTGATTCCATAGTAGCCTTCATCTCTGAATCAAAATCATGAAAAACTTGCCGATCTATAACCTCGGCCATGGAAAACTCCCAAATTCAATCCAAACAAAAACCAAACTCTCACAAGAAGAGGCAAACACAACCCAAACAATTTGAATAAGTTTGAATATTTTAAACAATTTTTTAAAACAATTTTTAAAACTTAAACAATTTATTTTTAAACAATTTTTAAAACTTAAACAATTTTTTTTAAACAATTTTTAAAACTTAAACAATTTTTTTTTTGTCAAAACTTAAACAATTTTTTAGACTTAATAAGTTTGAATATTTTAATATTATGACCGTTGAATCGATTTAGAGACTCATTTTTTTCTTTTCGGATTTGATTGGGTGATCTGCAGGTTCTAAAACAATATAAAAGATTTAAATTTGAATTTCTCAAGAAGTAATGGAAAAGGAAAGCAAGTATATAACAATAACTGATGGCAATGGGAACTCTAATTAATAATAATTAGTTATGTCTATTTTAGTAGCAAGTTGTAAAATGATGTTTTTATATTTTAAGGACACTCTTTTTTCCGTTGAATTTTTTCCAATAGGATTTTGCTCTTGTGAGATTTTTAACGAGGCTCTTCTTCTTCTTTTTTTGCTAAGTTAACGAGACTCTTCTTTTTGTGGAATTTTTCTTTCCAAATTTGAAGGTTTTATTGTCTAAACATTCGGGAATAACATGCATGTTTTTTAGTTAGATGATGAATTTACTTGAATGAAAAAATTCCCTTTATACATTTATTGTATCTTGATATAATTCATCAATGAATAAATTCATCACCATGATCACTTGGCCATTTAAAAAAAAAAAGAGTATTGTATTGTATATAAACGTATATTTGAAAGGATCATGTCATTGTTGGTTCAAGCGATCATGTCATTGTTGGCTCATGGATGAGTAAAGAACACTTTCCATTAGCAAAAGTAAACCCAGCGTGGAGCTAGGCTAGGTCGGCTAGGTCCAATTATACGAGTCACCTTTTATGAAGTTAAATTAAAGGAATCATTCTAGTCCCTTCAAATTAAAATATGCCCGTTCCATTTTTTCGGTTTGTTTAAATTTGTATAATTGATTGGAGTGAATAGAATAAAATGAAATAAATCAAAGGAAAATAATGAAAGTTGGAAGTAAGATTTGAAAAAATATAATAAATGTAAAATTATTATGATAAGAACTGTGAACAAAATGGAAGAGATAAAAAATGAAGGATTCACTCTCAAATTTGAATGTTTAAATTATAATGTACATGGTTCGGAATGAAATGGATTGATAATATATATAATGTATCTGCAATATAAATTATTATGTGATTTTTGAGTTTAATATGCATAAATTCATAATATTGTTCTTGAAAAATTATATGGTCCGATAAATTTCGTTTCAAAAATTTTGTTTTTAATGTCATTATTCCAAATTTTGTTCCTAGTTCCGTTCATGCACTCATCTCGGAATAAGGGTATTTATGTTACAACAATTTTAAAAATCGCAAATTTTATCCTTCAAAATGATATTCAAGATACATAATTTTAAAAAATGATATAAATAAATACGCACTATTCAAGAGGGTGTCTCTAATATAAGACGACTGAATGTATTTTGAAAGGAAAAAGAATTAAAACATTTTATAAGAAACAGATGTATTTTATAAAAAATAAGTATTCAAACAAATACGTATTTTAATTATTGTTAAGTCGACCAATACACTTGAAATCGTTTGGATTATAAAATTTCAATCCAATTAACATTGTTAAGTAACCAACTTCAACTCATGTAAAATTTTAAGGTGTTAGATGGAGACTTTATATGGATCTTATATTGTATGTTAAACCTTCGAACCTGGGACCTCTACGTGCCTGAGCCCTGATACCATGTTACAAACCGTTTTACCCAAAATCTTAAGGTGTTAGAGGGATGTCTTATATGAATCTTATATTGTATGTTAACAAACATGATTTTGAGAATGAGTTAACAAAGAGAAATGCTAGAGTCCAAAAAAAAAATCCCAAAACGGTTCCCAAAAGCTTAGTTGGCAAGTTCTGATTGGATAAGTATTTTATAAATAAAGAAACCTTCCATGTATTCATATGAACCCACTAATTAAAAGATGCCATTTGACATTTAAGAATAATTTTGGAAACTTTTTTGGGACCCCTAACATTGCTCGTTAAGAAATTAATCATCAATCAAAATCCAAGCTACACGCTACCAATTAAACCACCATATTCGCATCAACATCTTACAAGTATCCGTTTTTATCCAAATTACAAGGTGGATACTCTATATCCAATTTTGTTTTTTTAGTAGTGCTATCCCGAATTGGTATAAAAAAAAAAAATTACAAATGATGTAGCATGAATGAAACAGTATGAACAATTTTAATTAATGAAATTGATGTGATCGTAGTCGATCCATTAAAGTTATAGCCAATCAAAAAATGACATGTAATTTGGTAAAAAATTTAGAATCCAATTCGAAAAACCTAACATTTTTTTTTTTTGGTTGCATTCGTATATCCAATCTCAAATGAGTGACACAAACATTTTCGATTATGTCACTTGAGTATATCAAGCATTGGATCCTGTGGAGGACAGAGTACCAAATATGGTATATTAATTGGCCGATTTAAAAATAGAATATGACCATAATCAAATAGAAATTGCCACGTGGAGAGGTTTAACGATACGTTACGCATAAGCTGTTGCTGCTGTCGACCATTCATTACCAACAAACTTAACCGTGTTTAATCATAGTTCGGTTACTTTTTGTCTGTTTTTTCCACTTTCATTTTTCCGTTAACGCTACGTCATTAATAAAATGTTATCGGACTCCCTAAAATGCCCCTACATAATTTGGTAGTACATCATTAGAAAATGTATCATATTTATATGTTTGTTTATTAAATGATTTACTAATTAAGTTGTTCAACGTTTGATTTAAGGTTCTTGCATTATAATGCTACTTGAATTTTAATTAAAATATTTATATTTAATTGAGTAAATTGCACTTTGATAGACTGTACTTTAATTATTTTGCACTTTCGTGATCAAGTTTTGAAAGCAAACTTATAAAATAAAATTTATAAAAGGAAATATTTATTTAATATTCCATGGATATTTATTTATACAATGGTGAAGAGGATATGATAATAAACGGATATTCAGAAAAGGTCCTGTCTATTTTTTCTAACCAGTAAGTCAGTAACCACTAAAATAATACTATTAAAGCCACAGCTTAGCTTAGAGCATCTCCAACAATCTCTTAATTGGCTGTTAAATATAATATAAATTATATGGTTCTTAGTAAGTTAGTACATAGATTTCCGTGTCAACTCCAACAATGCTCCTTATCTTGATTCCTAACTTATATTTTATTAATATTTCAAACCTAACTATGACATGCAATTAAATCCAACCATGCGCAAGTGAATATTTTATTGATAGAAAATAGTTAAGAGCCATGTAGTAGTTCTTAAAATTGAGGAGAGAGAAGAGGCTCTTAAGCTTTTTAAGAGTCACTAAAAATCTTTTGGAACTCATTTTTTCTCCATCCTCTTTATTTTTGGACTTAAGAACTTATTTAAGAATCTCTTGGAGATGCTCTTACTCCACCTAGTTTTATCTATTGGCCATCCACTAGGAGTTGCCGCAATAATATACAAATTTAATAAATTACTGGAGTATTTGGTTAGCTTTGTTGAGAACTTGGGCGTTTTTCATCCTGTTTAGTTTATTTTGTTAATTTTCGATTATTAAATATTTTATTGGTGTGTAATTTACGTTGAATTTTGCTTACATCTTTGTATGTAAACAAAATTATTTTTTAACTATTTACAAAATTATATGTCATGCTCAAGACTAGTGGAATTGTGCAACCGCAACCAACTAATAATAATCTGCCAAAGCAAAAGTCCAATTACCTCACTATCCCACTTGTTCATGCTATTATAAACATCGCTTAACCGAAATGCGTGAGTATTCAAAAATCGATCATCAGTTATATCGAATTTAACCGATATTTTGATAACAACACAAATATCTAAACTGAGTGCTCAAAAATATGATCGAATAGTAAATATTAAGAAAAAAAATTAAGTATGGCCGAAAAAAATTAATAAAAGTTAAGTACGGCCGAAAAAAATTAATAAAAATCGAAGTGGATAAACAAGAAGGGAGAGCCGAGTCAAATTAAAGATACTATCACAAGAGCACAATCTAGAAGTCAAAAGTTCATATTAGTTCATCCACCATATGGAATATTTATACATACAAAATTGGTCAACTAAATCTACAGACAAAATTCGGTATTTAACTTGTGCCAATTGTTCAAACAAGGGTACTTTAGTAATTTCATTAATCCACAATGGCATTATCGTAATAAAACGATCCATATCCAACCACACGGTGGTTCAAAAGAATCGTCTCAACTAGCCTAACTTAACTACCATCCCATCCATGAATAAATCATGTCATATTCATGCTACGTTTATTATTCTTTCTCATCAACTCTTCTTTGTCTATATAAATATAGAGATTTAGATACCAAGTAGTTGTGCTACATTTACAAAGAAATATTAGTTGTCAAGTGCATAAGGTGTGATAAATTATTCTCTCTCAATGAAAGCTAGGCAAAACAACATGGCTGAGCAAAAGAAGAGCAATGAAAGCAACAAAGATGCAACATATTTAGGTGTTGCAGTTCATAGCCAAGTTCGGAAAATTAAGCAAGAAATGGAAAAAATTAAGCACCCTTCGCTTGAACAGACGGAGTTTTTACTCCGTCCTGTTCTTCGCGAGATTAGGAGGCAGCAAGAGAGGTCGAGATCACCCCTTGGGATGGCGCAGAGGCCTTGGTGAATCCTAGTACTTTTTTCACGTTCGGGTTCTTGTTAAGAATATCATAGATATAGAGTTTTTAGCTATATGTGATCAGCATCAGCTTGTTTGCTGGAGCTTGGATTTAGGTTTTAGTTTGTATATATACTTGTTATAAAATTGAGAACTTTCTTGATGGATGGATTTTACACATCTTTTGGTTTCGAAATTTTGTTCCTTTCAAAAGAACTTCAAATTTTCGCAGATTACTGAATTTTTAACAAATCAATGTGTTATGTGCATGTATAATTCGGAAACTCCACCATTTCTCGATAATCTGTGATCACTTATAACGTAACATAGTATCAGAGATCAAATTTCGATGAAATTACATAATTGAATCCGTGTCGTCCTGATTTCCCCAAAAGTTACATTTGTTTCCGATTCTTTCCCTAGATACCTTGGAAGGGTAGATGTTAAACAAAAGATATCAATAGAACTTGCACATATGGGTTGCAACTGTATTAAGAATTCATATTACATACATATAGTTCACCATCTAATTGCGTAACTGTCTTGGTCCTCTTGGAGGACATGAAACGATATTTTGCAGATATGCATTGACAGATGACAAGTCAAGAGAAAGACTTGGTTATAATCACAATATTCATAATTTATAGACTATAGTGGATAAATATCTTTGATTATGAGTTTTCCAGAAACTCTCTGAAGTCTGGACCAATTAGAGGAATACAAATTCAATATCATATAGGAGTAACTTATTAGTATTCATTTATTCTAGATTATGACAGGCATATTACTTAAAAAAACAACAGTTTTTACTTTTTGCCATTGAGATATTTACAAGTGCAATAATCATCCAGTAACAAAACTGACTAATTAATTTCTTGCAGTTTACAGTAATTCATCTGATTCATAATCAACAACATGCTCTGTTTCTTGTGTGTACAAGGGAAATATATATTCATAATAGCAACCAGAAGGGCCGGAATTTCAAGGGTACAAATCAGTGTTTTGATAATTAAATCATCGATCCGATTATGTTGAAATCGGATAAAAATATCTATATATCATTCAATTCAATATCTATATCTATATCGGATTCAATAAACGGATAAAAGTTGATAATTAAATCATCAATCCGATTATTGTATATCGCAGGCTCTTTGAATTGGATTGAATTCAGTTCAGTATTGTATATCAATCAATTTTGAAATCGAATTTGATTATGAATTCTCCAGATACTGTCTTGACCAAGTAGATTATGACAGGTAGGGGTGATCATAAATCGCACCAAACCGCAAAAACCGCCCGCACCGCACCAACTCGCACCACACCGCGGGGTTTTTATTTTCTGTGGTGCGGTTGCGGTTTCAAATTTTGACAAACCGCACGGTGCGGTGCGGGTTGCGGTTTTAATTTTCTGAAATGCGGTTCAAACCGCACCGCACCGCAATATTTAATATTATATATATATATGGGTTGGACTCCATAAAGAACACCTTATATAAAGAACAACAAAGAACACCTCATATCTAATAGATCCATTGCTCCTGGCGGGGCCACCCAATACAAAAAGTTCTTATTTTTTTAGGCTCTATCCATCCAGCAAAAAAAAAAAAAAAAAATGAAAAATTTACTGTTCATCGATGACGTCATCAGTGACGTCATCATGAACAGTAAAATTTTCAAAATTTTTTTTTTTTTTTTTGCTGGATGGATAGAGCCTAAAAAAATAAGAATTTTTTGTATTGGGGGCCCCTGGCGGGGCCAATGGATCTATTGGAATAAATGATTTTATAGTGTTCTTTATTGTTTGTTATATAAGAGTGTTCTTTATGGAGCAAAGGCCAATATATATATATATATATATAATATTATATATATATAATATTTAATATATATATGTATATATTATGTTAGTATTCTGGTAATGATTTAAGGAATAGTTTGCAAACTATTTGGTCCGTTAGTACCTAATACCTAGTAATAATTTATTTTAGAGGCTTATGAGATAAATTATACTCCCTCTGTCTCATTATGATCTTCCCCTTTCCAATGTCGGTACTGTTCATAACATGAGACAAATTACTAATTTACGTATAATCTATAAGACCAAATATAGTCATGAGTGATCTTGTTGGATTCGTATTTATAAGTAGTTTAATACAGTGAAGTTTTTATATTTAATACTAATACGAAATTGAACATATTAACGATCAAAAGTGTGCGTTAGCAAACGTGTTTTTTAAAATGGGAAGAGTTTTTTGAGACGGAGGGAGTAATGCGCTAGCCCATCTTTATCTATTTAGTATCACAATATTTCAAATTACAATGTTTGTATTTTGATAAGTCTATGGACACGGTCCGCATACGAATTAAGAAATGTGGTTGAGTAAGAACTTTAAAAAATTTATTTCACATGCATGAAAATTAATATTTTAGATTGATAATTATTTTTATCGAAGGTGTAAACCGCAATAAACCGCACCACACCGCACCGCATTTTTGAGGTGTGGTTTATGCGGTTTTTAAATTTTGTGGTGCAGTTGCTGTTTGGAAATTTGACCAAACCGTATGCGCGGGTTGGTCCACGGTTTTAGGGAAAAACCGCACCGCCCGCACCGCGATCACCCCTAATGACAGGGTATGTTCCTATGAAAACTTTAAACAACAGTTTCACACTTGAGATTTTTTTGAGTGCAGGAGTAATATCTAAAGACAAAAACTGACAAACTAAATCATATAGTTTTCTCTGTTCCATATGATTTTTAATCAAGAACATGCTCTGTCATACAACATTTAGACACATACATGTGCGTACAATGAAAATCTAGAATACATGATTACAACTCTGCCAGAAATTTTATGGTCCAAACCGGAAATGTGACTATATATTATTTGCATCAATTCTATTGGCCGATAAGGTGCTAGTCTAGTGGCAAAAACAAGATCTTGTGTACGATAGGTAACATGTTCTTGATCCGAAAACAAAATCATGTATAAGATAGGTCACATGTTCGACATATAGTAAATCTTAGGTTTTTTGCAGGCAGTGCTCCGCAAAAAACATTTATACATTTCAGTTTTGTTTTGAACCTCAAATATTGAAACAGAACAAAACAGGGGATATTCATCAACAAACAAGCAATAACAAGTTACAAAATGGAACATCTATACAACCTTCATTAACCTGCATTCCAATATTGTCATTTAGATCAAGTAATCATAAAATCATACAATTGAAAACTACTACGTTAGACACAAATATAAGTTTCCATCAATCTTGGATCTCAAGTTTCATTTTGTGGCGAACCTTGTTTATCTAAGAAACGCGAGCCCTTCGTCATCATAACCTTAAACTCCTCGAAACTAATCATCCCATCACCATTAGCATCAACACCACTAATCATCTTCTGACACTCCGACATTGTACTTTTCTCTCCTAAGCTCTCGAACACCTTTTGCAACTCATCTGCCGTGATCAACCCATTCTTATCAAGATCAAAAACCGAAAACGCCTGCCTTAAATTTTCCAACACTTCCTCCGAATCAATATCTTTCGTGTTCAACTCGATAAATTCTTGTAAATCAATAAACCCGTCACCATCAGAATCAACCTCTTTAATCATACTTACCAGCTCTTCTTCCGTGGCAACATGGCCTAAGCTTCCCATTATCGAAGCTAGCTCCGAAGCTGAGATCTTGCCATCGCCATTGACATCGAATTTCTTGAACACATGTTCGAGTTCCTCGTCGATTTGTGCACGTGAATTTAACGAGGTTGCTCGTGATACCATCGGGGTGGGAAGGGAATTTGGTGTCTTTTTCTTGCGGCTAAACCAACGTTTCAGGCTCATTTTTCCTGATTTCTGTTATGTGTTCTGAATATTTATTGAATGAAGAAGAACAATAAAAGAAACATAAAATTAAAAATAAAGATTGAGATCTTGCATGCTTTGTTTCTGTTAATATTGTCTGATTATGTATAGTAAATAATTAGTACTATATTCAGCGATTTGCATAATGCATGGATATATTTAGGAGGATTCGATGGAGCGGTTCGTACGTGAGGAGTTCGTTTCTTTTTTTTCTTTTTTTTTTTTTTGTCAAAACGTGAGGAGTTCGTTTTATATATAACTGTAGAAAGCTAATCACATTTATAATCACAAAATAGGTTAGAACTGAACAAATTTGTTATCTGTTTTTAATACCTAATTAAAAAACAAAAAAAATGTTATCCATTGATTTAAGTAGGCTAACAATTTATAGATTATCTGCACAATTTGTGTTCGTCGAATAAAGTGTTTTACATGTATAGGAAAAAATGTGGGGATGTGTAATATTGGTCATGTATTTATAATTTCGATAAACCAATATTCATTTACTGATCTCGGTCACTGTTTAACTGTTTAAGTAATGTTTTCTGAGTTCTCTGTGGGTATCGCCACATGTCCCCTCGTACAAGGGACGAAATCGAGCATAATTTTAAATGTGTTGCATGTGGGACGTTGCATAATTGAGTAACATAAATTGTAATTACAGTAATGTTCAATTTTGGCCGTTTTAGCAGTTAAGTGTGTTATGTAGAGGGGTAATGTTACATATTTCGTATTTCGAATTGATTTTTAAAAAGGGTATTAATTTGATCAATTAAGAATATGTCCCTCTTTATTGAATAATTGTAATTGTGTCTTATAATTAAAATTAACTCATATCTATACTATATTATAATAAGCAAAAGGGGTATAATTTGTAGTTGGTTACCCCTATTTTTGGTCCCCATTTTTGGTTATCCCTCACTTATCACCGTTAGATCAGCAACTCAAATAGATCATGACTGTTAGATTTAACAATACTAAAATACTAAAAGTTGTTATATGCAGAAGGTCCAAGGTTCGATTCCCGCCAACAACATATTAATTTATATTTAATACTAAAAATTATTATATACAAATATGTAAGGTTTGAATTCTTTCAATAACATATTAAAATTAATATTTATAATATTATATTATATTATAAATAAATTATAAAATATTAAAAGTAAACCATGCTTTGCACGGGATATAAGCTAGTACATATAATTAACTCATATACATATAATTGTTTTCAAAAAAAAAAAACTCATATACATATAATTATAGAGACCTGGGTTCATTTAGGAATTGAGTAATTGAGTAACTCAACTACAATGTATAACGTCTGTTTAAAAAACTAATCATCAAAATCCTAATGCACGTGATACTTATTAACTGACATCTTGTTTTCTTTTTCTACATTATTTTCATAAAAAAATTAATTATCTAAATATTAAGGATATTTTTTTAAAATAACATAAAGAATATAAAATTTTTTAATGCAGAACATATAATTTTTTTAGTAAAATTAATAATATCATTTTTTTCCTAATTTCAACGTAAAATCATCATTTTAGATGTTATATGTGAAAATAATGATAAGAGGAGTTAGCATATAATTTTATAGTTTGTAATTATTTTCTAACAAAAAATACAGAACACATTATAAATTATGGTACATAAGTATAAATTCTTAAATATAGATAAATCATAAAAAATATTAAACCAAAAAAAAAGATCGTAATTCTATTCTGATACATCCCAATATAAATAAACAGAATAATCGGTAAACAAAATACAGCACACACCAAAAATATATCACACATTTTAATAGTTACATCAACTTGAAATTTATTCATTTTAATCAAATTAAAAATTATGTTCTGTATTTAAAAATTATGTTATGTAAAATTTATGTTCTGTATTTTAAAATTACATCACACACTCTAATATTTTTCATTAACTTGATAATTATTCATTTAGTCAAATTAAAAACAATTTTCTCTATAATACTATAAAATGTGTTCGGTATGGAAGATACAACACACACCAAAAATATATCACATATTTTAATATTTACATCAACTTGAAAATTATTCATTTTAATCAAATTAAAAATTATGTTTTGCATTTAAAAATTATGTTATGTAAAACTTATGTTTTGTATTTAATAATTATGTTCAGTATTTTAAAAATACATCACACACACTAATATTTTTCATTAACTTAATAATTATTCATTTAGTCAAATTAAAAACTATTTTCTATATTTAAAATTATGTTATGTACAGTACACACCAAAAATATATCACACATTCTAATATTTACATCAACTTGAAATTTATTCATTTTAATCAAATTAAAAATTATGTTCTTTATTTAAAAATTATGGTATGTAAAATTTATGTTTTGTATTTATAGATTATGTTCTGTATTTTAAAAATAAATTATACACTTTAATATTTTTAATTAACTTGATAATTATTCATTTAGTCAAATTAAAAACAATTTTCTGTATTTAAAATTATGTTTTGTATTATGTATTTAAAAATTATGTTATGTAAAACTTATGTTTTGTATTTAAAAATTATGTTCTGTATTTTAAAAATACATCACACACACTAATATTTTTCATTAACTTGATAATTATTCAATTATTCAAATGAAAAAAAATTTCTGTATAATGCTATAAAATGTGTTCGGTATGGAAGATACAATACACACCAAAAATATATCACACATTTTTATATTTACATCAACTTGAAAATTATTCATTTTAAACAAATTGAAAATTATGTTCTGCATTTAAAAATTATGTTATGTAGAACTTATGTTTTGTATTTAAAAATTATGTTCAGTATTTTAAAAATACATCACACACACTAATATTTTTCATTAACTTGATAATTATTCATTTAGTCAAACTAAAAACTATCTTATATATTTAAAATTATGTTATGTACAGCACACACCAAAAATATATCACACATTCTAATATTTACGTCAACTTTAAATTTATTCATTTTAATCAAATTAAAATTTATGTTCTTTATTTAAAAATTATGGTATGTAAAATTTATGTTTTGTATTTAAAGACTGTGTTCTGTATTTTAAAAATACATCACACACTCTAATACTTTTAATTAACTTGATAATTATTCATTTAGTCAAATTAAAAACAATTTTCTGTATTTAAAATTATGTTTTGTATTCTGTATTTAAAAATATGTTAGGTAAAACTTATGTTTTTTATTTAAAAATTATGTTCTGTATTTTAAAAATACATCACACACACTAATATTTTTCATTAACTTGATAATTATTCATTTAGTCAAATGAAAAACTATTTTATATATTTAAAATTATGTTTTGTATAATGTTGTAAATATAGGGAGAACAATTTGTTTATAATAGAAATATTTTTAATTGAATAAAATAAATATATTTTGTATTTACATAACATTTGTATACAAAAAAAATCTCTAAAGAGTAAAGACAAAATATTTAAAAACAAAATATAGAATATAAGACAATTTTGAATTACATAATAATAAAATGAAAGATAAAAAAAATGTAAAACCAAACACAACACGTACATATAAGTATCACGTGCATTAGGTTTTTGCTGATAAGTTTTTTGCGAGACGTTATATCATCCCGTGTCCTTTTTAAGTTGTATTGAATGATATGGTTAAGATTAGAGTTACTTAGAATAAAATAATATCAGTTCCTCGCTGAGAAGCACCCTAATTATAGATATATTATGTGTATATTATGATCATAAGGGTTTCATGTGCCTGAGGATGACATCAGGTTAGAACCCTGAGGATAGAATTAATCAATACAAATTTTAAGGGCATTTGTGTAAATTACTAATAAAAAATTTAGATTTACAAAATTGCCCCTGCGGGCCCCTTATTTTATAAGCAATATTCTTATAACCTCAGGGGAGATCCCTGAGGTTGTCCTCAGGCCCAGTTTTCTCATGATCATAATACCCACAATAATAAAACATCCATCATTCTCTTTCTCTTTAACCCCATCACTATCGCCGCCACCACCACTCCTCCGACATCGGCCCCGCAGGGGGCACTGTTCTTCATCTCCTCCATCCTCTATTTAAAGAAGGCTGCCCTTCAAGCCTCTTAAGCTGAAATTTATAAACAATCAAATATGCATGTTTCTGCCCATTAATTGACAATCTGCACCACCAAAATGTTACATAATCGGCAAACGTACATGTTGGAACACCCATCTAGCACAGGTAACAAGCCATCGTAGGTGTATCCGATTTAATCTTGTGTAACTAATAGAGAAGGATAAATATGTATTTTGATAATGTGTAGTTAATGAATTAATTATCATGGTTATACTAAAAAATGGGACATATTCATAATTTGGGATATATAAATAATTACAAATAAATATGGGATACATTATTAAAAACAAATATTGATATAAGGGATGGAGAGGAGAGAAGGGCGCACGAACCAAGGTAAGAATTTTCAAAATTCAAATGCAGATCTAGTAAGGGATGAGGATGGAAGATCTACAAGGTTAGAGCCGAAGAAGTTCACCCAGTAGGATAAGAGTGAACATATTTTAAGGGACTTTATAGTGGCATATGAAGATCTAGTGGATAAAGAAGTGTTGGCAAATTTCAAGAAAGGAAACAAGCAAGCGATTGCTACAGCTCTTAACCAGATTCATAGTAGAAGTCTGATTCAAAGAGAAAAAAGTGCAGAAGAAAAGAGCACCAAAGAGATAATCTCTGAACATTCCAAGAGCAAAGAAAAGACGTATGCTGAAGCGTTGAAATCGTTGAGGGGGATTGGAGAGGACTAGGGAAACAAAGAATGGAAAGTGGTAACTTACAAAAAGGTTAGTAATTCAAAACAAATTAGAAAAGATCAAGCTACAATTTTCATGTCAAAAATTCCGTTAGAAGCCTCAGCTAAAGATATTTGGTCAGTGTTTTTAAAGGGGGGATTATTAAGGACATCATCCTTCCCAGGAAGAGAGACAAGATGAATAATAGGTTTGGTTTTGTTAAAACTGTTAGTGAATTAGAAGCTGGGAGGATTATAAACAATGTTAAACAGATGAAAGGATTAGGAAGGATTTTAAGGATATCAGTTAATCCTTCAGAAAACCATGAAGAAAAGAAGAGGGAAGAAAAACCAAAAGAAGAAGTTGGGGGAAGACAGATATGTTCAAAGGTAAGAGTGAAGGAGAAAACTAGATAACAATGGGAAGAACTTGGAGGATATGTTCTCTTTCATTGAAGTAGAAATTAACGAGGAAATAGAGGAAGCAGTGGTGAATAGTATGGTTGGGTTCACAACTATGGATGAAAATACAAGAGAAGTTGAAGACAAGATTCATGATATGGGGTTACTAGATATTAAGTTACTAAAGTTAAATGAATTGAAATATCTAGTGGCTAAAGGTGAAAATGGAGATTGGAGAGACAAAGACAAAGAGATTCTGGGTAAGTGCTTCAAGGTCTCTAGAAATTTTAAAAGAGAGGATATGATCATTCCGCGTATTGTGTGGTTAGAATGCCAAGGATTACCAATGACAGCATGGAAAGAGTCAAACTTGAAGGCTTTTACGATGAAAATGGGAGAATGGATAGACTGGAAATTTGAAAATAAACTGGAATTGATGGTCTTCAATCCACTAATTTGTGTTTCTACTGGTGAGATGGAGGAAATTGACAGAAATATGGTAGTGCTGGTTAAAGGGTTAAAATACAAGATTAGACTGAGGGAAGTGAAGGATGAAAGAAGATTAGCAGAATTGATGAGCAGTGAAGATAGGGAGCAGTTCGATCATAAGGTACAAGAAGATAATTTAAACTTGGATGAAGATGATCAAGTATTTGATGAAACAACAAGGAAAATGCATCCTTTTTATAATTCATCTGATTCAGAAGGGGAAGGGAGCTTCAAAGAATTGTCTATTAAGCGAGGTGATTGTAGAGACTCAATTCAAGACGAAGAAGTGTCGAGGATTCCAGAATCTGAGGAATCAGTAAGGTTGTTTATGGATGGAGATGCAGAAAAGTTCAATTCCCCTAAAGATAATGCAGGGGAGAGGGATAAGTCAGATGGGAAAAAAATAGATTCTATTTCCAAGCAGGGTCAAATAGAAGATTGTCAGGATTTAGATAAAAAGTTGGAAGTCTCTCAGACTATCAGCTTTGAAAAAGATTGGAGGTCAGCCAATGATAGCTCTCCAGAATCAGAAGGTGTTTTGGGGAATTCAGTTGAATCAATTTCAATTGAGTCAATCAGTAGGAGTACTGAGAATTTCCAGAATTTGAATGGTAGTTTACAAGGGTCAATTTGTGTTAATCTTGAGAAAATGAACATGGGGCTTAAGAGAGGGAGGCCAAAGTCCAGGACAAAACACTTCATGAATCCATTTCAATTTGGAATGAAAAAGAAAGGTATAAATAAAGGTAGGAAAGGAGAAAAACCTTATAGCTGCAGAAAAGGAAAAGTACTAGGTCATCAGGAAACCAACTCACTCTCCATTAAGAATCAGACGGAAAAAAGCATTAGAGATCAAGCACTGGCAGTAGCAGAATCATCAATTGCAATGGGATTGGAGTTTAAGAATGGAAAGGATCTAGGGATACTAGAAATTGAGAAAAGGTTAGTTGAAGAAAACCTTTAAAGTTCTCTTTGTCTAGTATTAAATAGAAAATGTTTTCAATGAAGAATTTGATATTATTATCATGGAATGTGAGAGGGACTGGAAACTTAGGGGCTAAAAGAATGATTAGAGATACTCTAGTGATCAATAAAATTAATTTTCTGTGTATACAAGAAACAAAATGTGGGAAGTGGAGCAGAGGAATGGTTAGATTCTTATGGAATGCTGATAATCATGAATGGATAGAGAGTGAGGCTATAGGGCTTGCTGGAGGGCTTCTGTGCTCATGGGACTCAGATATTTATTGTATGATAAATTCGGTTGTTAGAGAAAGATGGATATGGTGCCATATGAGGTGCAAGGAGGATAACAAGGAATTTCATGTGGTAAACATCTATAGTGCTCAGGATTTAAATGACAAAAGAAGATTGTGGATCGATCTTTCTCTTATAATTGCTTCATTAAAAGATGAACCTATTTGCTTTATAGGAGATTTTAATTGTATCAGAAGCAATGAAGAAAGGTTTAACTGTGTTTTCAGAAGGACAGATGTGGAAGAGTTCAATGCCTTCATTAAGAATAATAATCTGGTAGATTTGGATTTCCAAAATTCCTTGTACTCTTGGTATGGTCCAGATAATAAGAATAGTAAATTGGATAGAGCACTGCTCAATTCTGGATGGATCAAGGCAGGTCAATGGAGTCTCAAGACTTTAGGAAGGAAGAAATCGGATCACAAAAGTCTGTTACTGAAGCTAGATACTCAAAACTGGGGACCAAAGCCATTCAGAATTTTTAATTGTTGGTTAGAGGACAACTCACTAAAAGAGTTGATTTTGGGGGAGAATAGACTTCACAGTTATTCTTTAAAAGAAGATGTCCAGAGTATCTTAAAGAAAACAAAGAAAAAAAATAAAGAAATGGGCTAGTAAGCCAGAGAATAATATTGATGAAAGTATCAAGTTGCTGGAAAAAAAAAGCAAGAAGAGATGAATAACAAAGTTCAAATCCAGAGGAAAAGTGCAAAGTCCAAGGCCAACTGGATAAGTTATATGATAGAAAGGCCTCAATGATTAAGCAAAAATCAAGATCAAAATGGATGGTGGAGGGAGACAGGAATAGTAAATTCTTCCACAATTGTGTTAAAAAAAGAAGAGCAAAGAATAAGATCAAAAAAATTTGGTGGGAAAACAGATGGATTACTTCTCCTGATGAGGTAAAGCAAGCATTCTATAACCACTTCTCGGAATTTTTTATAGAGAATGATAACAGAATTTTGAAGTTGGGGAATTTAATGGATCCAATTCTGAGTTGGGAAGAAGCAAGTTGGCTTGATAGAGAAATTTCTTTAGAAGAATTGAAGGAGGCATTATTTAGTGCAGCAAATGATAAATCTTCGGGACCTGATGGGTTTAACATGGGATATCTTAAAGTTCTTTGGGAGCAAGTGAGTAAGGTTCTACTAGAGAACTTGAGGGAGTTTTCTTCTATCGGGAGGTTACCTCCTGGCTTCAACTCTTCTTTTTTAGCTTTAGTTCCCAAGAAAGCTAATCCAGTATTAACCTCTGATTTTCGACCCATAAATCCTATTAACTGCATTTCGAAGCTTTTCACAAAAGTTCTGTCTTCCAGACTTAGTGGTTTTATGCATAAGTTGGTGGGAACGACACAATATGGGTTCATCAAAGGTAGACAAGCAGCTGATAGCATTTTGATAGCAAATGAAATTTGCTCATTTGTTAAAGCATATGGTCTAACAAGGTGGAAGGGATAGTGCTGAAATTAGACTTTGAAAAGGCATTTGATACGGTTAACTGGGAATTTTTATTAGAGCTAATGGGGAGACTGGGATTTGGGGAGAAGTGGATAAACTGGATTAAAGGGTATCTTAAAACTATAAAAATTTCTGTTCTAGTAAATGGTTCTCCGACCAAGGAATTCATCCCTCAAAGAGGGCTCATGCAGGGTGACCCCTTGTCACCATTGTTATTTAATCTGGTAGGGGAGGTGATGAGCAGAATTCTTCTAAGAGCAAACAGAGAAGGACTTATTGAGGGAATTGGATTTCAAGACCGTCCCAATATAATATCTCACCTGCAATTTGTAGATGATGTTATTATATTCGTGAAGAACAAGATTGAATATATTCATCAGATCAAATCTCTGCTCTTGTGCTTTCAGTATCTCTCTGGACTGAAGATTAATTTCTCAAAAGTCAACTTTATGGAGTTGAGAGGGATTCAGAGCTATTAAGACAGGGAGCAAAAATTCTTCAATGTAGTGTGGGTAGTCTACCTTTTACTTATCTAGGAGCTTCTATTGGTTTATCTCCAAAGAAGAAAAGTTATTGGGATCCTCTTATCAGTAAATTCAATTCAAAGCTGGCATTATGGAGAAGTGATTCATTGAATATGTCAGGTAGATTAGTGTTGCTAAAGGCAGTGTTAGACAGCTTACCTACATATTGGATGAATCTATATTCAATCCAAAAGGAGTCATTAATAAAGTGGAGTCAATCAGAAGGAGCTTTCTATGAGGGGATTATGATAACAATGGTAAGATTGTAAAGAAATTGCACCTAATCAGGTGGGGGAAAGTTACACAATCTAAAGAGCAAGGAGGGTTGGGCATCATGCCACTGGACGTTAAAAACAAAGCTTTGCTAGAAAAATGGTGGTTTCGATGGCAAAATGAGAAAGGAAGTCAATGGAAAAATTTAATCAAGGCCAAGTATGGATATGAAGAGGGAGATGAGATTAATTGTAAAGGTAATAATTCTAAATACTCTTACTTATGGAATTCCATCATAAGAGTAAATAATGCAGAAGGGTTCAACAAGGATCTTAGGTTTAGAAAAAATAGATGGATTCTAAGAAATGGACAAACGACATTGTTTTGGGAAGAATGGTGGCATGATAGCGGTATTCTGAGCATATCTTTCAAAAAACTTTACGCTTTATGTAAATTCAAACACATAGTGGTCAAGGAGTTTATAGATATTTGGAAAGGTGATAACACAAGATTTGAACAGATTTGGTCAAGGCGCCTCAGAGCCTGGGAGATGGAAGAAGTTTTAAAGCTGAATGAAATCATAAATTCAGTTTCTCTTCATCAAGATAAAGATAAGCTGGTGTGGTCAATTGCTAATATGCCTTATTCATGTAAGAAAGGTAGTATGTTCATCTCCAATGCAGCTGAGGTGACAAGCAATAAATGGACAAGAATTTGGAATATTAAGGCTCCTCCAAATGTGAAGGTTTTTCTGTGGAAATTTGAGAATATGATAATCCCCTCGAAAAAGTTTTTGAAGGACAGATTGTCTCATTTAAATATAGACATAATTTGTGGGAGATGTCATAAAGAAATAGAAAACCAAGAGCACATTCTCTAGAGTTGCATCTTTGCAAAATCTGCTCGGCAACAACTATTCAAATGGTGGGATATAAAAGCTGATATTTCAAGGATTAATTTCAATGAAATTTGGAATTGGATAGGCTGGTTTAGGAGTAAAGCTATTCAGATAAGATGGAGTATGGCAATAGTAACTACCCTTTGGTCCCTTTGGTTAGCTAGAAATGAGGAAGTTTTTCAAGGGATTAAGATAACAACTCAAGTTTTCAATTTCCTGGTTCAACAAAGAGCAAAAAAGTGGTGTGAGGCGATAAAGCTGTATAAAGAGGAGGATGATAGCATTTGGAAATTGAATCCTGCAGGTATAATTCTTAAGAATTTCAAGGATAGCTCAAGGAAGCTCGTAGAAATAAAATCAGACCTTGTTGGATTTATAGATGGATCATATAATTTCAATAATGAGGAAGCTCAAAGAGCAGGTATAGGTGGTCTTTTAAAAGATGGTGAGGGAAATTTAGTGTTCATGTTTTCAGGTCCTTCACAATCATCGGATGCATATGAAGCTGAAGAACAGGCACTCTTATTTCTTTTACAAGCTTTAGAGGACAGTCCTTGGCACAACTTAAAACGTACAGTGTACACTGATTGTGAAATGTTAGTCAAGAAAGTAGGCTCAATTTTGGCAGATGGTAATGAATGATGGATGGATTGCAATCAGCTAAGATCCTTACTACTCAAGCTAAACATTGTTGTAAAACCTGTGAGGCGAAATTACAACAATGGTGCAGATCAACTAGCAAAAGATGGTGCTTATAGAGTGAAGATGTTAAGTTCATGGTGTTAAGTGACAGAAGTAGAAATTAATAGGAGCCCTTCAGTGGTTTAAGTGGGCTGATAGCCCATGCTGAAATGGGCTGTAGGGGAGTGGATACAAATTCTTTTTAGGATATTTTCTTTGGGGGGATAGGAAAACGAATCGTCTTGACAATATTATTTTTAATTTTATTTAGTTACAAGCCTTTAGTACTTTTATAGGGAGTAGTGCAGGTTCGGCCAATTGGGAGGTTAAGGGGGTTTTTATACACGCTTCTTCACAGCAGTTATAATTACTTTCCCTGTTTATACTAGCTGTTCATTTCTTTTAGACCAGATACATAGTGAGAGAATGGAAGAAGGAGAGGAGGAAAATGTAGAGCTAGTTGATGCTGGAGTGCTCTGGAGGCTTCCAAGGCAAGGTTTCATAAAGATTAATGTTCATGCATGCTTTTTTGAAGAACCTCTCCCAATGGCAATAGGACTGGAATAGGGTATGTGTTTAGAAATGATAGAGGAAGGATGGTGTGTATGGTTGCAGGCTCGTTAAGGATTCAGGAGAGGAGGATAAATGAGTTCTATGCTATGTTAATGGGACTTCGAAGGGCTTATCTGGAAGGCTACTCTCGGATCATGCTAGAAACTGATAATGCAGGGGATTATTTGGAATGGCGTTTCTCCAATCGGGGTGTTATCCCTGAGCACAGGTATGTAGTTAATCAACTGAACCAAAGAAAGGTAGATAGAAATCAGATTTTGGAATATGGATCGATTAGGGAAGAAGCACATGAATCGGCAAGGTACTTAGCTCAGCATGGTGCACACACATGAAATCGGTTGGTGATTATCAAAGCTCCCTTTGGGAGAGTTCGTGAGATTTGATCTAATGATTTGGGTCTGGGGCCGCTTGGAGATCAGTTTGTAGAAGTGCTGGAAGGTGACATGCATGCTGAAGTAGTTGAGGAAGAAGAGGTAATGGAGATCTGGAAGATCTGGACTAATTCCTGGAAGTTGAATCGTTTCAGTTTTTTTGTTAAATTATGTCTTTAAGTTTTTATTGAATTATTGGATCAAGATGGGAGGTTATTGGGCTAGTCTGTTAAGCTTGTAGTGTAGTTGGGTTGTAGTGGGGGTTGGTATTTTGTTTTGGTGGTTGTAATGCTTGGGACAGACCCTTTTATCTAATGCATTTCCTTTTGCTTCTAAAAAAAAAAAAAAAATCCTTTTAAAAATTGTTTTTAAATGACGTGGTAAAACTTATGTGATAAAAATTACGTAAAATTCCATATTATTATAATTAACTAAATTAATACACTTAACAATTGAACAATTTAGGTATATAGCATTTTTCAGAACTTAGTATATTTAAGCAAATCAATAAAAAAATCGCATTCTTGCTTCATGGTGTAAATTTAAACAACCAAACCATCTAAGAGCATCTCCAACAACATCCTAACTCATTCCTTAAATATAATATAAAAAATTAAATCCTATAGTAATTTAGGATATTATCTCTAATAATGTTCTCTATGCTCATTCCTTATTTGATATTTTATTATTAAAGGTACTTTTTATCATTAAAAGTATAACATACAATAGAGAGAAATAGAGTATTTGTAATTTTTTATAATAAAATATAATTGAGGAAAACCTTAAAATAGGAGAGAGATTCCCTATGCTTAAGGAATGAGGGGAGTGTCCTATTTGCTAGAGTCCCCAAAATCGTTCCCGAAACGGTTCCCAAATGCTTAGTTGTCAGAATATTATTGGTTATTCTCTCATAAATGAGATGGACCTCTCGTGCATACATATGAATCTCATAAATAAAATCATGTCACGTGTCATTCGAGAACAATTTGGAGATCCTTTCCGAGGTATGTAGCATTCACTACAAGAAAACCCAGATTTGCTAACGAAATTTCCCAACGGAAACTTGTCCGTTGCTATTTACTAACGGATTCCTCACCCATATGCTTTTGTTGAAAAGCCAATGGTAAAATATCATATTCGCAACGATTCAGTAACGGATAGTTAGCAGTACGGGTCAAATCGATAGTTGATTACCACTTTTACCATCCAAATAAATTTATCATTTTTTAAAAACTTGGGAATATCACTAATTTAGATATATATTGACATACGTGCGGTTGGATAGTCGATAAATATTTTTTAAAAAATAGAAACAACAATCCGGGACAAAGCACTAGTTAGTAGTATGGATCAAATCGATAGTTGACTACAACTTTTACCATCCAAATAAATTTATTATTTTTTAAATACTTGGGAATATCACGAAATTAGATATATATTGACATACGTGCGGTTGGATCGTCGATAAGTATTTTTTTAAAAATAGAAACAACAATCCGGGACAAAGCACTAGTTAGGAGTACGGGTCAAATCGATAGTTGACTACCACTTTTAGCATCCAAATAAATTTATTATTTTTTAAAAACTTGGGAATATCACGAAATTATATATATATTGACATACGTGCGGTTGGATCGTCGATAAGTATTTTTTAAAAAATAGAAACAACAATCCGGGACAAAGCACTAGTTAGCAGTACGGGTCAAATCGATAGTTGACTACCACTTTTACCATCAAAATAAATTTATTATTTTTTAAAATATTGGGAACATCACTAAATTAGATATATATTGACATACGTGCGGTTGGGTCGTCTATAAGTATTTTTTAAAAAATAGAAACAACAATCCGGGACAAAGCACTAGTCAGTAGTACGGGTCAAATCGATAGTTGACTACCACTTTTACCATCCAAATTAATTTATTATTTTTTGAAATCTTTGAAATATCTCTAAATTAGATATATATTGACATACGTTCGGTTGGATCGTCGATAAGTATTTTTGAAAAAATAGAAACAACAATCCGGGACAAAGCACTAGTTAGCAGTGCGGGTCAAATCGATAGTTGACTACCACTTTTACCATCCAAATTAATTTAATATTTTTGGAAATCTTGGAAATATCTCTGAATTAGATATATATTGACATATGTTCGGTTGGATCGTCGATAATAATTTTTAAAAAATGGAAACTACAATCCGGGACAAAGCACTAGTTAGTAATGCGGGTCAAATCGATAATTCATTACCACTTTTACCATCCAAATTAATTTATTATTTATTGAAATCTTGGGAATATCGCTAAATTAGATATATATTAACATACGTGCGGTTGGATCGTCGATAAGTATTTTAAAAAAAATAGAAACAATAATCCGGGACAAAGCACTAGTTAGAAGTACGGGTCAAATCGATAGTTGACTACCACTTTTACCATCCAAATTAATTTATTATTTTTTGAAATCTTGGGAATATCGCTAAATTAGATATATATTGACATACATGTGGTTGACTCGTCGATAAGTATTTTTTAAAAATAGAAATAACAATCCGGGACAAAGCACTAGTTAGCAGTGCGAGTCAAATCGATAGTTGATTACCACTTTTACCTTCCAAATTTATTATTTTTTGAAATTTTGGGAATATTGCTAAATTAGATATATATTGATATACGTGTGGATGGATCGTCGATAAGTATTTTTTAAAAAATAGAAACAACAATCCGGGACAGAGCACTAGTTAGTAGTACGGGTCAAATCGATAACTGACTTCCACTTTTACCATCCAAATTAATTTATTATTTTTTGAAATCTTGGGAATATCGCTAAATTAGATATATATTAAATTACGTGCGGTTGAATCGTCGATAAGTATTTTTGAAAAAATAGAAACAACAATCCGGGACAAAGTACTAGTTAGCAGTGCGGGTCAAATCGATAGTTGACTACCACTTTTACCATTCAAATTAATTTATTATTTTTGGAAATCTTGGAAATATCTCTAAATTAGATATATATTGACATATGTTCGGTTGGATCGTCGATAATAATTTTTAAAAAATAGAAACTACAATCCGGGACAAAGCACTAATTTTTAAATTATGTATGTACTGCCATACATGTAGTTGGATCATCGATAAATATTTTTAAAAATATAGAAACAACTATATACTTTAATTGATTTATATATTTATTGGGGCTATTTTAAAATTATTTTATCCATAATTTAATTTAACTATTTTATTACTGGAAAATATTTGTATGATAAACGGGCATAAACCAAAAATTATAAGCGGGCTCGTGAAAAAAGAGCGGCTCTTTCCCAAAAAATGAGCTCCTATTTGTGAAAAAAGAGGATAAAAAACTTGCTAGGGTTTTTCATTGAGCGCCTCTCTCACTCTCAAGCGGCATTCTTTCTTTCGCACAAATCTTCCCCTCTCTTTCTCTCTTGCACAAAACTGCTACTCCGTAGTATATTAATCTCTTAATTTATAGTTATGTTACTATCAATTAATGGCTCTTGTTCTTCCCAATCTCTCTCCCTTGCTTTATTTCAACACAAAGATAAATCATCTTCTACGTGTATTTTTCATCCCCAAACACCTCTCATTTCTTCTCCATTAACATTATCAACTAAGCCCATTTCATCAGTTACCATTTACCAATATGATTTTTATGTCAATCTTGGCTTGGCCGTGAGGACTCTACGTGAAGATATGCTTCTGCTCTTCACTAAAGATCTTAATTATGATATTTACAGGTACCCCTTTTTGTTTATTCTCTTTGCTTTTGTGAATTGGTATTTGAATTTAAAGTTTGGATTTTTATTGAATTTTTTACAGGGATGATATAACATTTGTTGACCCTTTGAATAAATTTACTGGTATTGAGAATTACAAGTTGATATTCTGGGCTGCAATTTGTTTGTTAATTAATATATTCTTTTAAGCCCAAATCTGTAGGTATTTTTGTTGTTTTGAGTCTAATTGCTCTGTATGTATGATATCATTTTCTAATAGCCTGTACTACTGGGTATTGTATTGAGTCTAATAAATGTTTTGTACTACTACGTGTTTAATTTTGTATTAATAAGTGTTTGTTTGTTAATTAATGTATAACTATTGATTTATGTGTTAATGTCTTGTTAGACTTTTAGTTTCTTGTGGAATAATGTTTGTTTGCCATATGAAGACTTTCATAGTCTAATTGATTTAAGGTTATGTTTTCTACAGATTAAAATGAGAAGGCCTATACATCAAAGATTTATGGTTCATCTAGTTGTACTAATGCCTAATGGTCTTCTTTGGTTAACAAGGTGAGTATTAGTTGCCACTTTTACTTCAGTAGTTCAGTGGATGACCTTTTTGTTATATTAGATCTGCTGAGCCCATGCTCACATTTTTTTATCATGTATCGGTGGATGAGCTGTACTTAAGATGTTGATTATATATCTGCTTAAAAATCTGCTAAAATGTTGATAATGAGAATCTCCACAAGAAATATTGTTAATACTTGTTACTCTCAGGGCAATGGATTTCTTGGTAGAACTTTTCCGAAATCTTTTAGAGCATGAAGATTGGACTATGTCGCAGGCTTGCACAGATTCGTACCAGAAGACACTTAAGAAATGGCATGGCTGGCTGGCCAGCTCAACTTTCTCGGTAATTTTCTTCATGCTATAACCATAGAGACTTGATAAACAATATCTATTTAATGATGAATAAACGAATAATTGCTATCTCTGTTTCAAAAAACCCGCATCTTCTTTACCATTTCGGCACTACCTGATACTAAAACTGAAATGGTACTACAGCTAGGGATGAAGCTTGCTCCGAAAAAGAAGAAGTTTATGGATGTTATATGCGGAACAGGTGACATTAATGCTGACAATGAGAAGTTCTGCACAAACTTCACGCCACTTCTTGAAGAGAACCACAAATTCTTGGTAAGTAATTAATCTTTTCTACTACAATTTCTTTGTTTGGTTTTGTTAAAGGAGACTAAGTTTGTTTTATTTTCTTTTATGTTTGTCATTTTTGTTGTGTTTAAGGTAGCTGTTCTATTTTGGGGTTTCTTTATGTTTATAGTTAAAATACATTTCTGAAATGAGTCTTTAAAAGTTAATAGATGATTAAATTTGTCTAGGTGAACAGAAGTAAGAAGCTACTTTCGTTGTTATAGGTATAAACTGAAGTTAATAGAATTTTGAATACAAATTGTTTCAGTTCGTACTAGAGTGGAAATCGATTTGAATTGCTTAATTTTGCAGGAGAAAATCAAAGACCTTCGTGTTGAGCAATCTTGGCCTGTTGATGGCTCATCAACACCTCAACCTGTTGATGAGAATCAGTTGTTTTATGATGCAGTGGGTGGTCGTAACAGCAGGAACATGATATATGATTTGGGCTCATCGCGGGATATTTTTTATACACCAAGTAGCAACACAATTGCCTATGTCAGTGAACCTCCCATCCTAATTATAGTCAAGATTATCAGAAGCTACAAACTATGTTCTAACTTGTATTAAAGAACTACTTAGAAGTTAGAACATGTTTGAACTCCTTTTAAATGTGTAAACTTATTACCAGACCTTTGGCAAGTCTTCAAGTTATTAATGTATTGTTTCTTCATGGTAGAATTTTATTTTGTATTTTCCTTTGGATTAATTTCGAATGTCTATAGCAAACTGGAACGTGTATCATAACACAATAAACAAAAAAAATGGTCGAAAAATTGGTTTTAAAAAACTTAAAAATCAAATCAATAACGGATTCACAACGGAAATAAAATAGAAAGTTTGTTGCAAAACCGTTGCTAATTACCAACGGAATAAAGGCGTTGGCAAATAATCTGTTGTTCCTTCGTTATAATATGGTTGGTGGTAAAATAAGAATTCTGTTATTATTGTCTTGGTATTCCGTTGGTAAATTTAGTAACGGAAATAAATTCGTTGGTAATGATTTCCCAACAAGGTTTCCTCCAACGGACAGGTTTGGTGGTCATTCCGTTGGCAAAGTGTTTTCCCAACGGATTTCCTTAGCATGCCAACGGAATTTTCTGTTGTTAAAGTTGGGTTTTCTTGTAGTGATTACTCTTTAAGGAATTACTAGGTCATTGTTGGAAGACCTTTTTTTCAATTATTTCTTAAAATTTAAGTTAGGAGCTTGAATAGCTAATCTCTTGGAATACCCGTATGGCCGTATTTACTTATATTATAGTAATTTTTGTCAAACTCAGTTCTAGTTCAATTTAATTATTGTCAGATTAAATCTGGAATGCTTTACGAGTTAAACTCAAATAACTCGAAAATAATTTAAACAGATATAACATGATCCTCGTTAAAATTTTGGCTTCTTGCTGAATTATGTAATCCTAGTTCCTAGACAATTATTATAGGAGTTACGTAAATGATACTGTAGTAAATTGTTACACATCACATCCTTGTAAGAAACAGACAACTCTCGCGCGTCAACTCATGAAACATTAGCAGCCACCCCACAATTATTTCATCCTCCAAAACACACTCAAAGCTTTAAAAAGATTACACAAATATCATAGAAGTTGCTATACTCATTAACTTGTGGATGACAAATCAAGAAGACTTGACTTGACTTGTAAGCAAGAAAAAATGTCAGTGAGATTCATAACCCACCAGTCTTTCTTTGATGCTGTTGAATCTGGACACCTCAAATCTGTTAAAGATTCATTAGAGAATGATAGGTCAGACTCAGATTATCCATCTGCTTCTAGCTCTTCTTTAATGGAGTTGAGAAATGATAAGGGAGAGAGTTGTTTGTATGTAGCAGCTGAGAGTAATCAAGAAGAAGTGTTTAGTTACTTGCTTAAGTATTGTGATGTTGATGTTGTTAAGATTAAGTCTGGTAAAACTGGCTTGGATGCTTTTCATGTTGCTGCTAAAAATGGCCACTTGGGTATTTTTCCTCTCCTATCTATGTATAGTTTGCACTTTTTGTTTGGAAGTGTTTGATTGTGTTCTTTTGCCTTTTAAGCTGATATTTTGGTTTTTGGGATAAACTAATTGTTAATTGTAATTTGCAAACTGTTTCCATGTTAGTTTTTCTAGTATATGTTTACTTAAAGCCAGCAATTGTGTACTAGGTTAAGTTTTAAGACAAATTTGGTGGTTTAGATAAGAAAATTTGATTGAGTTCGTTTCGTTTCAACTGATTGGCATAGTGCTGTTCGGTTGGATTGTATGGGGGTTAGTGTTATGCGATGAGAACTTCGAATGTAGCTTCTGAATTTGCATATGTAGTGAGTTTGTATGGGAGCTTGCTTTGTAACTTTGTTTGGCTGCTGTGAGTTAATAGAGCACTAAACTAGCTATGTTTGTTTCTTGCTGGAGGGGGAGTTCAAGTTGATAAAGCACTAAACTGGCTTCATAAGGTTTTAGAGCAGAGCAAATTTTTGTAATGTTGTATCCAATGACACAAGGACTTGTGCTACTTGCATCCGAAATGAAAGTAATAGATTTAAGATTGGCGTTTCCATGAGAAGTCTATTACCTATTCGAATGTTTTTGTAATGCTGTATGCATTCTGTTATTTAATCATACAAATGACTTGTGCTACTTCCATAAGAAATTTAAATAACCAATCTATCCTGTGATGCTTAAGGAGTTGTTAGTTTGTTGATTATGTCTTAAAGAGTTCTTGATTTGTTGATTATGTCTAGGAATTGTGAAGGAACTTTTGGGCATGTGGCCAGAGCTTTGTCATTCATGTGATTCCACAAACACTAGTCCCCTGTATTCAGCTGCAGAGAAGAACCATATAAAAGTAGTAAATGCTATATTAGATGCAGATCCAAGCTCAATAAGGATACTGCGCAAAAATGGGAAGACTGCATTGCACAACGCTGTAAGATATGGCCGCATTTCTGTAGTAAAAGCACTTCTAGACAGAGATCCAGAAATCGTGCCCATTAAAGATAAGAAAGGTCAAACAGCACTTCATATGGCTGTAAAAGGAAATGATACTTCTGTGATCGAGGAATTATTGCTTGCTGATCATTCTATACTTAATGAACGTGACAAGAAGGGTAATACAGCTGTGCATATCGCCACAAGAAAATGTCGTCCACAGGTACACATTTACACTGAAAATCTGTAGGGGTTGGAGCTAGATCAGTCAATCCGTTGTTTGTCACCACTCCGTTTAGTTACCTTCAGTAACTCTTAGAGTCTTGGTTATTATTTGGTTTGCACAAGGCAACACTGTTATAGATATCGCAACTGCTTGACTTGAACATTTATTGTTGATATTCATATCTCCTAGAGTCCTAGCTGACGTTATGTTCTCTACTTCTTTTCCATGTTCTTTATATTAGAACACTTGTCATTTTGCTACTCTAATCGACAAACTCTTTTTGTAACCATTTTTTGGAATTCATGCAATACTGTTACGAGTTCTATACGTGCTATGATGTCCCCAGTAATTGTTACTCTAATCTTAGAGAGGTATTAACTATTTGATTTTCTTTTTTGGCTAAACTAGAGTGTCACCGTCAAGTTTTCTTGTTAATTTTAGTATTTCTTTCCCATTCTAATATTGCATGCTTTTCAGATAGTAAGCCTTCTACTAAGGTTTACATCCCTCAATGTCAATGCCATCAATAATCATCAAGAAACAGCAATGGATTTGGCAGAAAAACTCCAATATGGAGGCCCTGCTTTCGAAATAAAGGAGGCTTTAACAGAAGCTGGGGCCAAGTATGCCAAACAAGTTGGGCAACTAGATGACGCGATGGAGCTTAAACGGACTGTAAGTGATATAAAGCATGATGTGCACTCCCAGCTTAAACAAAATGAGAAAACCCAAAGAAGGGTTTCTGGTATTGCTAAAGAACTCAAGAAAATTCACCAGGAAGCTGTTCAGAATACAATAAATTCTGTAACTGTTGTTGCTGTTCTATTTGCTTCCATAGCTTTCTTGGCAATATTCAACTTGCCTGGACAGTATGTACCGGACCTAACGGTTGACCCCGAAATAGGAAAAGCAAATATTGCTGACAGGAACAGTACCGCATTCCAAGCATTCTGCCTCCTGAATGCTACTTCCCTCTTTATCTCTTTATCTGTTGTTGTGGTTCAAATCACGTTGATTCCCTGGGACACAAGAGCACAAAGACAGATGGTTTCAGTTGTGAACAAGCTAATGTGGGCTGCCTGCATGAGCACTTGCGGGGCATTTCTGTCTATAGCTTTCGTAGTCGTCGGAAAAGGAAGTTCATGGATGGCCATCACGATTACTGCATTGGGAGTTCCTATTCTTTTAGGAACTCTTGTCAGTTTGTGCTACTTTGTTTTTAGGCAACATTTTGGATCTTTTGGATATGATTCTCAGAGACGCATTAGAAGGGCAAGTGGAAGCAAGTCTTTCTCTTGGTCTGCATATTCAGCAAATATCTCAGATGAGGAGGATGAGTCTGACCACAATAAGATATATGCTTTATGATAATGTTACACACGTTAGGACAGCAAAGATGGCGGATATTCACCATGAACATAGCCTTGCTTTGTGACTGGCTTCATGTTCTCCATTTTGTAATTGCTTCAACATTGGTCTACAGAAGTCATGACCAATCAGGAAAAGAAGAAGAGTACTTCTTAGCAATTGAAGCAAAAAAAAAAAAAACTGTACCATTTTATAAGAAGCCGCAAAAGATAGGCTAAAGCTTTTCTGGACCTTCAGCTCCGTCCATTGATGTATACTACTAGTCTAAGATGTGGTATTATATATGTGACAGCATTTTTCAAGTGGAGAGATCAATGTTGTATTGATCCTTCAGCACATATTCTGTAAAGAAATTACAGCTTTTTTTCTTCTTCTTTTAATGTAATAAAATAGTTTGCAGCAATCTAGGTACCTGCAGTTAATTTGATGCAAATAGTATGATTTTAGTTGTCCCCTGGCTTTTGTTTTCTCACTTTTCTCTTTACCGTGAAAAATCTAAGATGCAAAAAATTCATGAGCAATTGGTGGTCTTTAACGGCACCAAGCCAGTGGTAAACATTGTAGTCTTAATACCAAGAAATGATATCATTGGTGACAGTGGATTATGAGATGGTCAATGTTTGAAAACAAACACACAGCATTGTGCTCGGACAATTTATCTCATTCTGGAGCTCTATATATATTGCATAGATATACTTACAGTTATGTACTTGTGTAAGCCCCACATAAATTGCATAGATGGATTAGTTATTTATCAACTTACTACAACCTAAGTTGCTTTCAACAAGCTGCATTTTCCAAACCATCCATAAAAAACAACCATATGACGATATTCCTTCTGCAAGATCAGCATTAACTGAACTTTTCACAACACAGATGAGAATAGTGAAAGATTTCTGTCACGCCCACACACACACACAAATGCACAGCCTTGTGCACACATACGCACAATATAAACAACACAGAGGAACAAAAACAGAACATAGATCAACATACAAGTACAGTGAAATCAAACTTGATAACAACATTATTTACAACATATTTGTGACATTTTTTTTAAAATATTTTTTGCACAAGTATTGTTAATATTAAACTTCACTAGTGCTCAGTTCTGACTTCCTCAGCATGGAGATGACATTCCTGGCAAGCGGCTCATCCGCTGCTAACCAAGTGCAACAAAAATATATCGCTTCAGACTTCTTTAGACTAGTTTCACTCATTCTATGCGGGCAATCATTATCAAGACAGACAGAAATGCTTATAGATTCTACTTGAATATGTTCCCCACAGTCTTGGATGTTTACTTCGGGTAATTCAATTGCGAGTTTCCCAATTAACAAGTGAAGGTAGGAGCATTTGTCAATGACGGGAAGCGCATCTCCTGAAATTTCAATGTTTCTGGCATTTCCTAAGTTGCCGATACGAACCTGGCAACAATAAGCAAAATGGAGTTCGTGTTTCTCAGCTCCCAACATGCTCAGAAACTCGTCCTGGTGGACAGCCTTTGCTTTGTTGCTTTTGTCCAGACACAAAATCCCGTCAGTTACTCTATCATCAAACACCCGCAATGGATCAATTGACGTTTCCATAAACCCTCTATTGTCGTTTCCTTCTGGATTTGTTTTCGAGAATTTGAAGTTTGGATAATTTGTTTTCTGTCTTAATGTATTTGAGATATCAGCTTTCACATAATGAGTCGAAGCAATTGACACTGTTTCATTGTTTGCAGGACAATAAGTCGGTATACCCAATTCAGATTGAACTCTTTCTTGGAGAGAGATCATCCTGGGCTTTTCACCATGCACAAGAATTAAGTGTTTGGGAGAGAGAAATTTGACTAGGTCCATGATTCCTTTGGCATCCGTGTGAGGGCTAAAAGATAACTGATGAATCTACACAAAGGAAATTCAGAAAACAAACATAAAAACTCAATATAGGAACACTTATTAGGTATTGCTACAACAAGAAGGAGCACATAATCTACAAAGAGAAGGCACCATAAATTATTTTAGGCAATAAACTGAAAACAAAAGTTTCATTTTAAATCCGACTAAATACATGATGTAAATTCAGCAACATATGTTTTTCTTTAAGTTGCAACACATACTTTACAATCTGTTCTTTCATCTCAAAACACAACTTGAGAGCTCCAACAGGAGAAAGAATCAAACATCAACAATCTAGAATGATTTTCGTACGGAATTAGATGCATTACATAATGTCATAAACTACTGATCTCCATCCTTATTCCACTATATATTGCAAAAGTTCAATTTTAAACTCAATTCTCATTGTTGCCAAGTAATACCCTAAATACACCAGCAATCACATATAATAGCCAGTCTAAAGGCACAATCCTTACAGATCGGGGCGGCCTACTAAAAATTTATATAAATCTTTTTTGTCGGGAATCATTGATATGAGAGTTTGATTGTAACAGATAGTTCACTTTTAAATTTGGACAGGGAGAATAGTCCATCCAGTACATCTGGAAATTGTCAAAATCATCTCTGCATATGATTTATAGTATCAATCAAACAAAATAGTCTGAATATTAACATTTCCTGAAGCTTCGATAAACTAGAAGATGCATCATTAAGAAAAAGGGCCAGTAAGCAGAAGATTATAAGTTATTGTGTGCAGATTGATAACTGAACAAGTACCCTACTCTCTAAGTCTTGTACCCCAGTTGCATTGTGTGTCCAGATTGAGGTTTATATACCCACCAGGAAGTAATAAAGTAAGAAAATAAGTTTCACTCTCAATACCTTCTTAAGCTTCAGATTGCTTCGACTTGAACATGGTCAATTGGTCACTTCTCACTTGGTTCAATTTCTCATAATAAATATTTTCATTAACTTCCCCATAATACTTGAAAGTTTTTTCACTTTGACAAACAGGAAATCCGCCAAAAGATTAATAATTTAGATAAATTGGCAGATACGAGTGAACCAAAGTACACTTTAAAGCATAATAGAACAAAGATATCAGCATACATGTTGGAGGAAAAAATTCGAAAGAACAGAAGTAATCAGTACCTTGCATCGCACATCAACTTGGGTATCTCTATCAACATCAACTTTTGTGGCTTTACCTGACATTAGCTTGTGCCCTACAGTTCCCGCCACACAATAACTACGAGAAAAAACAAATGGATAGAAATATGTTAACAAACTGACATCCAAGTACACATTATTTGTTGAATTACAATACGGAATGGGTCTAAAACCATTATCACGACAGAGTTCAATTAGCTGAGGGTAAAGAACACACTATATCAATATGCATATAACAGAATTCTCATTCCGGGATGCACAAGGAAAGAGAAATAAATTTTTCATCAAGGATGGAACAAGCATGTAATATTCACACAAAATGTATCACGTCAGCAATCAGCTAAAAAATCTAACTAAAGTAATTAAATCAGAAATATCACACATATTTCTTATGTAAAAATCAAATACAAGTCATACAGGTAGACCATCAAGTTGGTTGATGAACTAACCCTAGAATAGATTTGTAAGTCAATTTGGCTACCCTAGAGGGTATGTTTCAGTAATAAATAGATTCAATTGATAAGTTATATAGTCCTCTATAACTAACCCTAGAATAGATTAGTAAGTCAATTTGGCTACCCTAGAGGGTATGTTTCAGTAATAAATAGATTCAATTGATAAGTTATATAGTCCTATAAGTGATACAAAATAAGTTCAACAAAGTTGTAGCATAGATTACACAGAATTCTTTTAACTTCTGCAGATAGACGAGTAGGAAGCACCCAATTCTAAACATGATCAGACGGGTTACGAGTAGGAAGCACCCAATTCTAAACATGATCAGACGGGTTACGAGTAGGAAGCACCCAATTCTAAACATGATCAGACGGGGTGTTCTAATCTTAAGACAAAATTTAGTATTATATTCTGTAAGAGTATAGAACACGGCAGAAGATGACCCTATATATACATTGTCTGATTGCAGCTCATAAATATAACTTGCAATTTTGCCTTTTTGACTCTTGCTCTACATATAAAGCCTTAGGATGTTAGAGCACACCACATGCCCCAAGTTTTCTAAAGCTCACATTATCCTTTTTTTTCCTTTCTTTTGTTTCTATAGACAAGTCTTAATGTAGTCCTTGGGTTATTTTAACAGATATTGACTACCGCACATATAATAAATTTTACTTTATATGAGTTGCTGAAGTACGCAAGAAGTTCGTTTCATACGTGATACATCCAAACGCATGCACACACATTTATTAGTAAAAATTAACACACACACACACACTCATATATTAATATTAATTAACACAAGCATACATATGTGCATCAAAAAAAGATGTATGCTTATTATAGAAACATAAACAACATGATATCTGAGAAGATTTTAAGTATTATTTTACCCTGGCAACGTAATAAGGTTCTCTTCATATGGAGCCCAGTGCTTAAAAACCTCAAGTGAAAAGCCACCACTGATCATTCCAGGTGTAGCAAAGAGAACACAAGGTCCAGGAGCATTTATCATGGAGCGTTCAAAGCTGCAAACTGAATTTCTTGCCATCATAAGACATATGATATATATTTTTGTGATAAATATATGTAACTCACAAAGCACTACTGGCCAACTAATTCATATAGATTTGCTTTGCAAAGTAGATAGTGTTGTCAGATTATTCTAGATTAGTAACAAGTAAAAGATGGTTCTAAAATTATTTTGTATTGACATCTACAATTGTACTAAAGTCGATATTATTCGAAATTTAATGTGAGCTATACCATGTTTGAAATCAAATGGATTCCGAGTGGTATATGCATCTTTCACCTTTTGGCTGGTCCAGTTGATGAGAACTTTATAATACATATTAGCTTGCAAAGTCAATCCTGGAACACATGATGAAAAAAATAAACAATCAATCGAATCAGATAGAATGCACTACAAGAGAGTAATCATTTCAGAACATTCATCATCAATGATTCAGTTCCTTGTTAACATTCCATGGTTCATTGGCTCTCTGAGAATCTTTTTAACATAGAGTCATTATTCTATAGCAGATGTATGTAAATACTGTCAACCAATGTTGTATTCTACGGAACATTATATAAAGTCATTACTAATAACAAAAAGAAGACATCAGCACTAGCTCATTTGATCTGACTGTGACACTAGTTCATGTGATCAGTAGATACAGAAAAAGAAAATAAAAAGGAAACAAGAATGGCATACCTGCAGAAAAGTATATGGGGACCTTTAAACTCATCCTCTCCCAGTAATCATCCAATAGTATGCAAAGTTCCTATTATAACAGAACAGGCACTATCAGAAAATTGTTTGTATACTCCATAAAGAACTGCGTATCAGTGCCACGAATGAGAAGACCAAATAATAACACAGAGATTTAAGACTAGTGGAAGGCTACTTATTTCTCCCAATCCCAATGGACGAGACAATGATGAATCTCTTTCCACGACGAAATCCTAGAAAGAATTTCTACTTATTCCCAATGAACTGCTAGGATTCCGCGACGACATACTGGAGGTGTCCACTAGCATCCATTAGATGGAATACAATATGGGTTTTCTTTTTGTGCTCTCAGATGGAAATACAATATGGAAAAAAGTTCAAATAAACAAAATAAAATTGATCTTTTATTGATAATTTAAAACAGAATATAGCATTTGAGCAACTAGCGCACAGTTTGGGATAGTGTTAAGTTTCTTTATATGCATGTTTACAACATAAATTTTCTATATATATCTGTGTGTGTGTGTGTGTATGTAAGTTATACAGATGAACATTAACATCCAAATTAGTAAATACTTATTTTCTGCGATAAACTTATTTTAGTAATAAAGGATTTTTTTTTAAAAGAAAAAGTTAATAAAGAAATTTATTTGATTTTGAAAACGTAAACACTTGAGAAGCAAAAGCCTAAAACATCTTCAGAGGTGCTTGGATCTTTATACTTTTCTGTGAATCATAGTGCCTTATAGAGGTTGTGCATAGATTATAACTTTTGGCTCGAAAGATGAAACCAACACCTATTTTGTAACTTTTCAAACCTAGGAGTTGAAAGCTGGTTAAAAAAGCTAATCCAAATGGGGCCGATTGGTTTAAAGAAGATTGTTGATATTATTAACAATATAATATCACAAATAATCAATCATAGAGAAATCCAATTCATAATAATGGTGAGGAGATAACCTGAGCTCGACCAAGAGCAAATGTAGGGATGAGCACTTTCCCTCCATTGGAAACACATTTATGAACCTACAAAAATAATTTTATATAAATATAGCTACACGAAGAAAATTAATGTACTTGATGCTATATTCAGTACAATAGAATTGCAACCAAAGAAAAATAAATCAAATCTGAAGTTGTCAGAAGTATGTATATTTATATTGCTTTTGAAGACTACTTGATAAATTTGCATATATATACACCGCAATTTAAAGACCACTTGACAAACAATTACATGCATATGAAAATAATTATTGGTGCACATATTTATGACCAATTCATGGACAATATCTAGTAACTATATAAAAAGTTCAGAATTTATAATGAGTTCCCAATTTGAAAATGAGAGATCACAAACCTGAGGGAGTAATAAAACAAGGACCAAACAGAAAGACAGTAAGCGACAGTGTGAACTGATGATATATATTTAGATTAATATATAGAAAGTGGCAGCTTATCGTTATCATACCGCGTTGAGAAATTCTCTTTCCCTAGCATATTTGGAATCTCGAATGGTTGTGCCATACGTTGACCTGCAAAGCACTTGATTCAGTGATATGCATTAACTTTGTTTAATTACATAGCTCTGCATCTAAGCTTTTTACACCATAGGTAGAATTCTTTCAACAGGATTACACCTAATCTTGCATGGCAGTATGGTACACACAAATTCCCATTCTATTATTATTAGAGAAATACTAACAAAAGCATAAAAATTGTGAGCATAAATCAATACGTAGTATTCTACTGATCATGGTTGTTAAGTCGACAAGTCGAGCCCGAGTACCGTGGAATTGACTAGTCGACAAGTCGCTCGACTAGTCGTAAAAAGTCGACAATACCTATTTAGAGTAATTATAATACATAATATAGGTAAACATACTTCAGTTTCATAATTTATATTTATTATTTGGATTAGAATAATAAAATAAATTTATTTTTTTCAACTAATAAAGTGAACAGTTATTTTCTAAAACTGAACAATTATTTTTGATATGTCTGTTACTCATTTGGTGTATTATTGATCCTCTCAATAAAAATATAATGGTACTAATGTGAAAGCACGTGGGTAGTTGGTGGGAGACAACTGGGTCAGATATTTTGTTTAAAAAATGAATGTGGACATAGGGGTTGTCCAGATACATTTTTAATATATTATACAGATATATACACACAACTGCATACATCGTCATTCCTTTCAATCTTCTTTTTAATCATCTTCTTCGCTTCTCCTCTTTCAATCCGTGTTATACATAATTAATCTTCTTTGTCATCTCTTCTTCCTGATCGGAGTAACACATAAAGCTTACCGGAATTCCTGATCGTAGTGAGCTTCGCCGGAGTAGTTCCAATCGGAGAAGATAAAGTCTCTATTTTGTCTTTGTTTAGCAGCTCTATACCGCCCCCTTTTCTATCTTTCAGATCTGAAGAACCCGTAAGTTTCAATTTGGGTCGGATATGGGCTGGGTTTCGGGTCGGATCCGGGTAAAAAACCCATGGACGACTAATACAGAAGTCGGGCTTCGACTTTTTCTTACATGTCGACTTGGCGACTAGTCGCCGACTAGTCGTCGACTAGTCGTCGACGTGACAACCATGCTACTGATAGTTTAGCTTGACAGATATTACACTGTTTGTCGATGAAGTATAAATTACTAGGGGTAATTGACAGAAAAATGAATGAAAATGCTTATTTTTCAATTAATTTGTTATACAAACAAGCTCCTGTATTTATAGGTACAGCAGAGCTAATTAAGGCTGTAAACTAGCTGCCAAAACTGACTAAATCTGCTGCCAAAACTGACTAAATCAGCTGCCAAAACTGACTAAATCTGCTGTCAAAACTGACTACCTAAATCTGCCTAATTATGCTGTCAAAACTGACTTAATCTATATTGACATCCCCCCTCAAATTGATGGTAAATCGACAAGCATCAATTTGCCACAAAGAAAGTTGTGTCGTTGGCGCGTCAAAGCTTTTGTGAGGACATCAGCTGTTTGAAGAGTAGTACTAACATGTGGGAGGTTAATAACACCACGAGTAAATGCGTCTCTAATATAATGGCAATCAACTTCGATGTGTTTTGTGCGTTCATGAAATACCGGATTGGCACCAATCTGAATGGCACTTTTGTTATCAGCATGAAGTGGAGTAGGATTATGTTGAGAAGCTCCAAGCTCATAAAGAAGACCACGTAACCAAACAATTTCAGAACAAGCTGCAGACATGGCTCTATATTCAGCCTCCGTGGAAGATTTAGATACATGATCCTGCTTTTTACACTTCCAAGAGATCAAGGCATCTCCAAGGAAAACACACCATCCAGTTGTAGATCGTCTAGTATCCAGGCATCCAGCCCAATCGGCATCACTGTATGCTGTCAAATGAAGATCAGAGTTTGTAGGAAAAAATAGACCGCGCGTAGGTGACCCAATTAAATATCGAATAATACGCTTTACTGCAACAAGATGAAAATGCCTAGGGGATTGCATGAATCTGCTAACTATATGAACAGCGTAGGAGATATCGGGTCTTGTAAGAGTTAGGTAGATAAGGCTACCAACCAACTGTCTGTATAAATAAGGATTAGGCAAAAGCTCCCCTTCATCTTTTCGATATTTAACATTCACCTCCATTGGTGTATCAACAGCAGTAGCTTCCTTTAAACCAGCCAACTCAATAAGATCTTTGACATATTTATGCTGATTTAAGAATACCCCTCGATTTCGAGAATGAACTTCTAGACCCAAAAAATATTGAAGATTCCCAAGATCTTTCATTTGAAATGTACTATGCAACATCTTTTTAAGTTTAGATATAAGCACAGTGTCGTTGCCAGTTATGATAATATCATCAAAATAGACCAGGAGAAAAACCATACCCGTTGTTGTCTTATGAAAGAAGAGAGATGAATCATATTGGCTTTGTGTAAAAAAGAAGTTGATGAGAGTACTGCGAAACTTATCAAACCATACTCTAGGAGACTGCCTCAGCCCATACAAAGTGCGCCTAAACCTGCAAACTTTATCTGGATCTATCCAAGTCATACCATGTAGAAGTTTCATGTAAATTTCTTCTTTTAGATCCCCACTTAAGAAAGCATTTTTTACATCCATCTGATGTAAAGACCAAGATTTAGAGGAAGCAACAGCAAGAATGGTTCTTACTGTGGTCATTTTAGCAACTGGTGCAAATGTCTCTTCATAGTTGATGCCATATTCTTGTTTATTGCCAAGTGCAACCAGTCGAGCTTTGTATCGATCTAGTGAGCCATCAGATTTGAGTTTCACACTATAAACCCACTTACTTCCAATTGGCTTGACATTTGGAGGTAAGGAAACAATGTCCCGAGTATGATTTTCCGCAAGAGCTTGAAGTTCTGTTTCCATTGCTTGTTGCCAACACGCATCTTCCATAGCCTGTTTATAACAAGTAGGAATAGAAATAGGAGACAAAGTAGTGGTCATGGCTACCGAATTTGAAAAACCATACCTGTCAGGATGTTTTGAAATTCTTGAGCTTCTCCGAATTGGAGGTGGATCATTGGAAATTGATACAATAGGATCAGGATTAGGTGTTTCCGAAAGAGTCGTAGGAGCCGTAATGGGAGAAGTGCGTCTATTATAAACATGGCCTGGTTTAAATCTTTGTCTTGGTGTTGATGACTCGGGAAAGTGAGGTAATATAGCAATAGATGGGGGATGTGAAGTCATTGGTGTGGTAAAAAATGGCTGATTTTCAAAGAAAATAACATTTCTAGACACACGAATTCGACGGGCATTAGGATCATAGCAAAGAAAACCTTTTTGGGTGCCACCATAGCCTAAGAAAGCACACTTGACAGATTGAGCAGTAAATTATTTCTTTCATGTGGTTGAAGATGAACAAAACAAACACATCCAAAAAAAAAATATGAAGATTAGAATAATCTGGTGCATCTTCATACAAACGAAGGTAGGGAGATTCATTGTTTATGGTGGGAGATGGTAATCTGTTAATCAAATAAACAGCAATAGACAAGGCTTCACACCAAAAATGAGATGAAACACCATACTCAATGAGAAGAGTTCGAACGACATCAAGAAGATGACGATTCTTCCTCTCAGCCACGCCGTTTTGTTGTGGAGTTGATGAACAAGAACGTTGTGATATGATTCCATGACTTTGAAGGAAAAACTGAAATTCGTTTGATATATATTCACCACCTGAATCAGATTGCAAAATTTTGATTCTAGCAGAAAATTGTGTTTCGATTAATGCATGGAAGGTTTTGAACGCATTGAAAACTTCACTTTTAGATCGAAGAAAATATACCCAAGTAAAACGAGTGAAATCGTCTATGAAAGTAACAAAATATTTCTTGTGATGATGAGAAATTACTGGTGAAATACCCCATACATCAGTATGCACAAGTTCAAAAGCTTTGGTGGTGTGGGATTTATGCAATGGAAAAGGAAGTGTTTTGCTTTTACCAAGTTTGCAAGATGCACAATCAACAATTTCTGAAGACTTCGAAAGTTTATTTCCAAGCAAACCAGATTTTGTTAAAACACTAAGAACGTGTGAATTTGGATGCCCTAACCGTTTATGCCACACTTGATTATTACATTCAACGGAATTACAAGAAACGTAATTTGACACTAGAGAGGGTGATGGAAGTAAAGGAAATAGACGTCCCACTTTAGGCCCCTTCGCGATCATCTTCCCGGACACTTGATCCTGCACAAAGCAACCAGAATTTGAAAATTGAACAGTATAATTGTTATCAACTAATTGCCCAACAGATATAAGATTAGCGGACAACTTTGGGGAGACAAAAACAGTATTGAGAGATGTTAAAATATCACCAACAGCAGTTATAGGTAAGGAGTTACCATCAGCAGTTTGAATATGAAGATCTCCTTTATATTTTTGGACATTATTAAGGGGTAATGTTGTGCTAGTCATATGATTTGAAGCAGCAGAATCAAAATACCTAAAGTTGAAAATGCATTAACTATCATTTGTTGGATCATTTCAGGAGTAACAGAAGACTGACCAAAATTAGGAGCATTTGAGGATCCAACTGAGACGTATGCAGTTTCAGATTTCTTTGGAGGACGGATTGGACAATCTTTGATGATGTGCCCTGCTTTCTTGCAATAATTGCAGAATTTTTTAGAGCAACTAGTAGCAACATGTCCAAATCCTTTGCAACTATAGCATTGGATAGTACTCATATCTCTTCCACCTCTATGTTTTCCTTGGGCAGCATATGCAACAGGAATTGGAGAAGAATTCTGCGCTTTTTGATTGATGAAAGTCTGTGTCACAAGCCGCTGTTCTTCCCGAAAAATCTCTGTGAGGCAAGCATCAATTGAAGGCACTGGATTCCTATTCATGAGGTTGGACCTGATTGGTTCAAAATCACCTCGTAATTTCATCAAAAACTGGTCACGTTTACTCGTCTCATGTACACTTTGGACAGCAGCTAGTCCTTCAGAAGGCACACTCTCGTACACAATATCAGTGTATTCACCCCATAAATTCTCGAAAGAAGAATAAAACTCTTCAATTGTCATGCTCCCTTGACTGAGTTGTCCCAACTCAAGCTCTAATTGAAAACGTCGGGCTGCGTTGCTTTGGTTTAGTCTTGTAAGGCCTGAGATTGAGAATCATGGAGGGCTCCATACTCCCAAGAATCCAAGACATACTTTGAGCATCCTTCACCTTCCATTTAGCAAGGTTTTCCTTTTCTTTTTCTTCGGTGGCTGGTGTAGAAACGGTGCCATCAACATGACCCCATAATTCTTTTCCCTTGACAAGAATTTCAAATTGGAAAGACCAAGCAGAATAGTTCTTCCCATTAAATCGAACAAGGAAGTTATCAGATCGCTCTAATGACATGATTAAAGAAGAAACAAGAACCAGGAGATGAACAGGAAAACTATGATTTGAAGCTAGACAAGAAATACAAGAGCAGATTATTAAGAGATCAGCTCTGATACCATGACAGAAAAATGAATGAAAATGCTTTTTTTTCAATTAATTTGTTATACAAACAAGCTCCAGTATTTATAGGTACAGCAGAGCTAATTAAGGCTGTAAATTAGCTACCAAAACTGACTAAATCTGCTGCCAAAACTGACTAAATCTGCTGCCAAAACTGACTAAATCTGCTGCCAAATCTGCTGCCAAAACTGACTAAATCTGCTGTCAAAACTGACTACCTAAATCTGCCTAATTATGCTGTCAAAACTGACTTAATCTATATTGATAGTAATTGCATATTTGGTTTTACAAACTACAAGTTCCAGACGGTATAATTATATTCTAAAATCTATTCTTAGTTTAGCATTACATGTATATAAATCCATATATATAGCCCACTAAGAAATTCATGTGACGCATATATAGACAACATTGCATATATAACACTATTACTCTATTAGTAGGGCTGGAAAAAAAATCCGGAAAATCCGATATCCGTTCGAAATATCCGTGTTCGTATCCGGAAAAAAGCGGATATTATCCGTATCCGGAGTCAACCGGATATTATCCGTATCTGAATCCGGGAGTTTAGGATGCGGATATGGATATAGGCGCATCCGTATCCGAAAATATCCGTATCCGAAATTAATTATATATAATATATATTTTTAATATATAATTAATTAATTATATATATCATATATACTAATATACATACTATTATTTCTTTGGGCCCAGCCCACTAACACTATTTTTCAGTGAGTTGAAAGTCAAAATGCCCTTTCTTTTTTTATCCTTAAATCCCTAAATCATGGGGTATTGTTTTTAGAGTATATAATATATTAACTTCACTTTATCCTATTCTAATTCCTATCTACCCGTGACAACCTCCAAACCCTCCCCCCCCCCCTCCCCCAATTATTTTGTTTCACGTACAGACCCCACCCATGTCTCTCATCTCACGTCTCTCTCTTCTCTCTCTAATCTCTCCCAAGTTCATCACAATCAATCTCTCTTTTATATATGTTATGGAGCTCCAAATTATGAGTTCGAGTAATCAAAATTCATATCTTTCAATCCTCTATCCACCCATGCTTTCAAAGCTCGGATTTGGTAATTTTTATTTTCGGCCAAAATTCAAAGTTGAATTTTAGTTGATTGTTGGTTGTTTTTGATTACGTATATGGATAGATCCTTAAATCTCTCTCGATCTCCTTCTCTTCCTCACGGTTTTTCCCTCTCGTCCATGTGCTCTACGACCTGGGTTCACGATTGTGTTGTTCTTGTGTGAGTTCGCTTTGGTAGTAATATGGTGGTTTTATGTTAATACAGAATTGGGGGCTGGGTAAGTGACGACGGAGGTTGCGCCGGGAAGAAAGGCGGCGAGGTGCCGGAGAGGTTGGGAGATAAGGGTGATGCCGGAGAGATTTGTTTTTTGTAAAGATCTGATTTTTTGTACAGATCTGGTTTTTTTGCAAATTTCATAAATAAAAAAAATCATTTTTTGGAAAATGGATTCGGATTCGGATATTATCCGTATCCGGATAACATTCGTCGGATTCGGATTCGGATAAGATTTTTTCGGATATTCCCGGATCCGGATACGAATTCGGATACGGTTTTGAAAAACGGATTCGGATACGGATATGGCCACATCCGTATCCGAATTATCCGATTTCCACCCCTATCTATTAGGACTACTCAATTCTATCCGAGTGAAGTCAATGAATCTCAGTTTGATGACTGATATAGTGATATGCGACTATATTAAGTACGGATTCAGTATGTTCACAGTGCTTTCTAAAAGAAAGTGTACAAACCAATTCTTGTAATTTGTCAGACTGATTACTGATAGCAGCTTATACTATAATATCTCAGTGACTCAATTGCATACCATCATATGTACAAGAGTTGTCACTAAAGTATATCCATCTTCAACTTTGTAACATTCATATTGCAAACCATATTGTAACACCTTATATACGGAGCAAGTACTGTATCAGAAAAAAGTCACAACATTAAGGGCAGAATCCAGTGTTTCTCAAGAGTGTGTGATAAAGTGTGTGTATCTTGTTTTTGTTTTGTAGCCAATAGCTCAGGAAAGCCAAAAGGTTGGCTTTATGAGTGCATAAAAAGATACTCTCATAAACAAATAAGGAACTAAGGTAAATTTCTATGTATCCAATTCCACATGCATCGATACATTGAGGAAACCTTACTCTGATATAAGAAGGTCCAAATGCAGCCGATCAATTTGTGCAGCTCCAAGATGTCTATCAGGTGTCATATTATAATCACCTGTGTAAACTATTGAAGTATCTCCCACTTTAGCATAAAACATTGCAGCGCCAAGCACCTACAAACATTTTTTCCATGTTACATGATCAGGCATTGAAATAAAATAGGAACTACTTCTCAATTCCATAAGAACCACACCTTAGGATAATAACTACAAGAGGGCAACCATAATAATCTGAAATGTCTACACGACTACACCAGATCGCAATTAATAAAAAAAAAATCTTGGTATGCCTGTAATGTATTGATTAATGTGCAAGGGAGATTATTTTTAATTATTCATAGAACCATGTCCTCATGGTTGTCCTATCCTGTTCACTTTTGACTAATCTCATGGCTCCTGGGTACATACCACAAGACTCGTGCATTAGGTAAATGTAAGCATGGAGCTTTAAAGACCAGAAGAAAAAAAAGGTATGTATTAATACTGACAAATTGTAAAAAACTTTATGCATCAGTTGTCTTGTAAGCGAAAAGCAGAAATAACTTATGGATGTAATAAAGTAGTTCAATAAAAACTCTGAAAACTGAAGATAGCATGAGAATTTAGGATCATAATGCCTACATGTCCTGCATAGTACGCACGTATCTGAAGGTCCTTGTCAACCTGCACAGTCTGCTTCAAATCCACAGCAGTAACTGCCACATCATTCAGAACATCATAGATTAAATTTACAAAAGAGAGTGAGGATGAAATAAAAGAGCAAGGGTCTTAGGTCAACACAATATTAACAGGTGTACTTGTACAACAACATAGCCTTCACAATTCTAAATTTTGTATATATCTCTTTACATTTTACAATAGTATGACATGTTTGAAGCAAAGTGACATCAGAATTTCCAAAGTGCAGTTTTCAGATAAAAGAAAAAACAAGTGCCACTTGCCTCATTTGGTTTAATACGTCAATATTCTAATTGACCTGAAATGTGATTTTAATTCCACTTCATCCTATTAATAGAGACTTATTTAATTAAACCTTCAACTCTAATTTTTAAATCGTGCATGAACAATAAGTTAATCAGGTAACAACTCATGCCATATGTTGGGTGATTGTTATATTTTCTTCATGATACTTCAGAGTTAATAGACATGAGAACTAGGTCAACTACCTTTCTTCGTACATTCCACAATATTTTCTGATGTGAACTGTTCTTCTTCTCCCCTTCTGTCCACCATAACTTTCCGGTAATCCTCCAACATCAAAGGAGCAAGAGCTTTTGTTGGATACTGCAGAAATAGATGTTCAAATGGCAGAATGAAAGTTAAAATTATAAGTGGAAACTAAAAGAGAAAAATGAAGATATTATTAAGAAAAGCATATTGTTGACTAGATGGTACTTAGTAAGGCTTTAAAATCAATTTATAGTGTTCCTTTTCCATATAGAATCTCAACAAAACATACATGATGTGTTGTACTACCGTAAAAGAAATTTATATCGTAAGGTTACAAACCAATTATAGTGTCTTACCGTCATATAAATTGGTCCCTTGTATCCACAGACTTCAGTGAAGTATGGCAGAGCTCCAATATGGTCAAGGTGACTGCATCATTATATCAACTTAGCTCATATGGAACTCAAACATTAACATGAAAAAAGGGAAAAGGAAAATTAATCTATTCAATACTCCTCATGGACATGCACAAGTCCTCTTTATAATCCAATCCAAATTATGTATTCCCTTATATAAAATGACAATCTTGTACGTCAGGTATTTATATGTAAGCTACCAATGGTCAAATATTCATAACACTACAGCATGTCACTACTTTATAGGGATGCTCATTCTTAGCATCTTACTTTCTACAACGTTGTTCGATCGTAGAGTTGCAAAAAGCAAACGACGGGCAATTAGAAATCCGCCAATCACTTGCTGCAGATTATGAAATTTAGAAAGACTAAGCAAAAGCAACTGAAGAGTACTACTCAATGGTATATTGTCATTTTTTGTCTACATAGTGCAAAAGGAACACATACATATGGAGCACCAGTAATGAAAAAAAGGCATGTGCATCAAACTTACCAAAACCTGAAACATAAAATGGATCCTATTTATATATGATATTTTGACATGGATACTAGATACCGACGGACTAATAAAATTTTACGATCACGTGAAATTAAATTATGTGACGTGGTAGTATGGACGTAGTATCACAATAACATCCCTATACAAAGCATGCTTAGCACAACACTGTATCATCATAAGTTTTCCAACATATTCCTGAACAGAAAAAGAGTTGTGTAGTTGTCTAGCCGCAGCTGGATGCGGAGCATTTTCCCCGACCACTGTAGAAGGTGAAGGTTATGGAGTTGACGAAGACGATGCAAAGAACACTTTTCACCGTTATAGAATCAACCGAAACATTCATAACTGCTACTACCATTTCATTTTATTCTGTAATTTATTTATATGATGTATAAATCACTTTTAAATTTTTTTTAAAAAAAATATCTCCTCACCTTAATACTCAGATCAAGTGATTTATCCACCTATCAAGATTCATACAAGTACAAATTAAAAAAAACAAAAAAAAAGTTGTCACGAAAAAAATTCTTAACAATTTTGCAAAGCCCTACATCAATCAATACTTCTACTTGACACTCCTCTATTTTACTCTAATATTAGACATTAACATCACCCAACATTCCTATACATACATTTACTCATTCTAGTTAATTAACCGCCCTCACATATTATCCTTGCAATCCTAAGTCCAAACTAATCTTCCATTTCAACTTCATTACAATCCTATCTATTCTTAACTACTACTACATATTCATTCTTAATAAGCAAGCATTTCTTTTTAATTTATCAAACTAGCCGGAAAAAACAAAAATAACGAATATAAGAAAGTAATGTACACAATTAAAAAATTAATTCGAGAAATCGAGACATACAAGTGTGTGATAATAATGCAGGTAAGGGAATGATCGAAATCGCCAGTATTCGAAATACGAGAGAAATCGGGGTATCTTTGGTGATCATGATAACCCATATGCATTCCGCAATCAAACATTATTTTCTTGCCATTCAAATTCACCACCACACAACTCTTCCCCACTTCTTGCCCTGCACCTGTAACAAATCAAAAGAAAACAAAACACCACAATTAAACAACAGTATATACATACAACAATTATAAATACATATATACATACATACCCAATACTAAACACTCAATCGCCATGGCTTCTTGCAGGAGAGAAATTTTAATTTCTGTAGGGTTTTAGCCAATTGGGGTTTAGTGGGGTACTGGGTTGATTATAACTTTTGTACTAGTATCAAGTTAACCGGGTTTTTTAAAACATTCCGGTGCAAACGAACCGGGTTTATCACTTTTTAATTTCTATTTGTAACCTTTTTTTTAGTAGTTGAATGGAAAAACTGAAGGTAGAATTTATTTATTTTTTTGGGAGGGAAATGTTGGTGGGTTAAAATTGGGTGTTGGCCCCCTCTATCATAAATTTAGAAAATAATGTTCTAAATATCACAAATTCAAAATATGGCCTTAATATCACAGGGAAACGCGAGTTAAAGAATCGTTTGTAGGTAACGCGATTGTGTGTGGCGCTTTGTATGATTTCCACTTTTGAAAACGCAACTTTAACCTTCGTTAAACTGAAAACATTTAATAAACTTACGTTTTATGCAGTGTAAACGTCAGTTTAAGTTGCTGTAAAAACATGTATATATCAATTATCTTCAAATCGCTTGGTTGCCTCTAGGAAGGACCTTAAGCGTCTGTTCTTACGATTGTATTTGTAGATGTCGTATGGCTTTTGATTAATGGATTGATTTCTTTTTGTTTCAAAAAAAAAACTACCGTTTCTTTGAAAACGCAAAATTATTTTGCGTTAGATAGACTGAATGTATACATGTATTATTGCTATTCACGTGATCTACCTTTAGAAGATGGTCCCACACACATAATAATCACCTGTTGGACCATTGACTATTTTTGAATAAAAATTGAGTGCAGTTACAAATTTAGTGACTTGGGGGTTACATATTTATTTTATGAGGGTAGGGCTGGAAAAAAAATCCGAAAAATTCGATATCCGTCCAAAATATCTGTATTCGTATCCGGAAAAAACGGATATTATCCGTATTCGGAGTCAACCGGATATTATCCGTATCTGAATCCGAGAGTTTAGGATACGGATATGGATATAGGCGCATCCGTATCCGAAAATATCCGTATCCGAAAGTAATTAAATATAATATATTTTTAATATATATAATATATAATTATATATTTTAAACCCATTTATAGTTATAAGCCCATTTATATATTTTTATACACACACTTATAGTTATAGGCCCATTTATATTTGGCCCATTTGTCATAAAACTCATAACCTAACCTAATTCATTCACTCTCATCTCACGCCTCTCACTCTCATTTCACGCCTCTCAAGTCTCTCCCCGTCTCTCTCTCTCGACTTCTCTCAAGCTAAACAAATTCAATAGAACTACATATATTGTTTAATTGTTTTGAATATGAGTTGGGTTCGATTGATTAGCGTGAGTAATGGGGTGAATCAGGTGTATTTGTGGTGTGGTTGTGATGGGGGCGTGTGTGTCGAACATGGGAGGGGAGACACCAGTGGCGGTGGTAGTGATTGTGTGACGGAAAGAGAAAGAGGGAAGGGAGTAGTGAACTGTGTGTCTGTGTGGTGTGTGTTCCGAGAGTAAAACAGGGGAGAAGGGAGAAGAGAATTGAAAGGTTGAGGGAGAAAGAGTAGGGAATTGTGACAACAGATGTTGTCCGTGAGTGTGTTGTGTGAATTGTAGAGCAAGAGAGGGCTGAGAAATAACAATCGGAAACTTGTGTTTGTTTTTTCTTTTTCTTTTTTAACAAAGGGCTGTAGAATGGATTCGGATTCGGATATTATCCGTATCCGGATAATATCCGCCGAATTCGAATACGGTTATTATTTTTCGGATATTTCCGGATTCAGATATGGATTCGGATATGGTTTTGAACTTTCATATCCGGATTCGGATATAGCTATATCCGGATCCGTTTTATCCGTTTTCCACCCCTATATGAGGGAGTTACAATTTGATACTACTAATATAGTAGACTTTTGTTTCATTGTTTTGGATACTGTTTGCACTAAAACACGCAAGCGTACGCGATCACAAGTAATATAGATATAAGTCAAGTTCGTTCCCACATAGATCTGGTTTTTAATTCAGTATTGTACCTATGCAACAATGTATGGTTTTAATTCACTGCTAAGACAAATAACAAATTGGGTTTTAATTAACTAAATCTAACTAAAAAGCAAATTAACAAACTAATAATTAACTAACTAACGAGAATTGGAATCAAATTACTTCTGAAAGATAAACCATGGAATCCTAACTTCATTAAATACTTTGCTTAGATCTGACGCCTTTAATCACTATATGCAATGGTTATGATATCTGATCAAACAACACGAAACAAGTATACGCTACTTCTCAGTATACGAATACCAAACTAAACATACATCCACAAAAGAGATAGAAGATGAATAGACACCAATTATGCTTAGACCCTATATCTCTATAAAATTTGAAAACATAACGGTTGAAGAACAAGTTATCCATAATGATCACATAGGGCAGCATAATATCTCTATTTACGCCACAAATCATGATGTTAAAACATCAACCTATCCTATGCTAGCATGGCAAGTTCTAAATCTCAAGATCCACTTTCGCTTCACAAGAGATTGACAAATTAGATGTTAGCTACGCATCTAAATTCATAAAGCACAACCATACGAGGATATCAGATATACATCACACACAGATCTGTAAAGCATCAAGATACTAAAACTCCATAAATAAATCCGTTAGAATTCCATGACAACGATTAGTTCATAATCGAACCTCTCGTCATCATGGGATCTGATGAAACCATGATAAAAACAAAGTATGAAAAGATACAAATAAACCTAAGTAATTGATATGTAATGGTTCTTCTCCTAATGATACAAATTACAAGGGTTGGATGTGTTTATATAGGCTTTATAATTCTTGCCCAGCAAGAAAATACCCAAAATAGAGTTAAAATAGAATTTCTGCAAAATACGTTTCCTAAACTGATTCTGTTTTTAAGGAAAATTCGTAGCTGACTTTTCTTCAGTATTTCTGGACCGTTCCAGTTGTAATTGGACATCTGGACCACTTTAGAATGAAAGAGAATTCCGTTATTTTCGCGTGGACTGTAAGATCGTCCAAAACAGACTTGTAGAACTCAAGATATGGCCCAAACAGTAAATCGGGATTTTCAGGACAAAATTTCGAATTTCCAGAAGGGTTCCCGCGCTGCAGCGCCCTTCCCAGGCCGCAGCGCGCCATGCTTTCTATCCAGGATTGTAGAAAATCTCTCAGGCTTCGCGTGGACAGTAAGATCGCTAAAAACGGACTTCTAGAACTCCAGATATGACCAAAACAGTGTAGACTGCGCAACCTACCCAGAAATCCGAATTTTACACAAATTGCTCCTTTTTCCTCCGTTTCTTTTGCATTAGCTAACATCTTCAATACCATGACACATGTAACTCCTTGGTAGCATAACACAAGTGTCCAATCTTCATTCCAATGCTTAATTCCACTCTAATATCGATTAGAAACACCAACACTAACTGATAGCTACAACCCTGCACAACTACACAAAACACATCAAAAATACAACAAACTTGAGACCAAGTCAATCAATTTAAGCCGATATGGAACGGTTCAAGTGGATATAAAATCCACTTATCACACCCCCAAACTTAAACTGATGCTTGTCCTCAAGCATAAACAACTAAACACTAACTAATTAGTACCACTTCCGTAGGTGATCACGGTTGCATTTGGCATATGCAACAAGCCCTTTAAACCCCTAGGCAGCCCTAGTGGACGAGTAAGGTCTCGTGAGGGCCTATAGTAAATGTACCCACAAAATCCATCTAACTAACAATGTAAAAATAATGCAATGCATGAATGCAACTAAATGAAAATGCAATTAATCTAGTACTAATATCCTACCATACCTTCAAATCCTCTCATGCCATATCAACTTAAGAATCAAAGTAAATACGCAATGTCTTGGTGTCGAAAGTGCAAGTATTCATATAGTCTACTCAATGAACATGCATAAGCTCTCAAAAGCCCATGTCAAATGTAAGAATAAGTTAGTAAACATGCTAAGCCTACAAGAGTACATCTTTGAGTCAAAACTCGGGATCTCATATGCAAAAACAAGCAAACACTCACAATCCACTCACAAAAGAATATGCACTCAAGAATAAGGGTAAGTGTATCACTCAATTCCAACAAAATCATAAACATGCTTGATATTTGGTATCAATCTAACTCTTAACACAACATACATCAATGACGATAGTCAAAAGGTCTTTAATTGGGTTGTAACGGGGCTAGGGACAAGGTATGTCAAATAAGCCAAAACAGGTGAAGTGTCAAAAGCTAGTAAGTACCATAATAAACCATACACAACACCTTACTTCCCCCCCCACACATGGATTTAATACTTTTCTTCCAACAAAATGCTCGACTAGTCGACTGAAATAGGATCGCAACAAACAAAATATGCTCTCATAATATACTTTTTCTGTTTTTTTTTCTTTTCTTTTTTTTTTCTTTTTCGAGAGCTAAATATAACAAGAACAATAATATACACAATAACAATGATCCCATAAATTTATTACACATGTCAACTATCAAGTACACAACCAAACCCAATTTTCAATATTTCCCCCAAAAGTAAGACCAACAATAAACCCCTCCTTGCACACCTTATTACTCCCTTAGGCACTCTACTAGCCTTTGACAATGTGTGTTCAAATTAATGTAAGGCCAATACAAGAAAAAGGTCTAGGCAAGTAATGTGGTATATCACCGAAAAAATAGGATTAAGCTCAACGGGTTAACTAATTGATCATGTAAACATGGTATGGTAATATGGGAAAATATGTGGTTATGCCTAAATGCCTTTATCATTTTAATCGTCAAATAAAGTCATGCGTTTCAAGAAAGACCTCAAACAACTGCTAGCAATGCAAACAATCCGTGGACACTCAAGCAAACGAATAAATTGCAACAACTATGCAATAAGGCTCAAAAACTCACTTGGTGGAAAAACATACTCAATCCCAAGCAAAAATCTCTCTAACGCACCTACTTGTATTCAAAGCATGCAAACTAAATCATCTTGCACATATTCATGTCCTTTTAATCACTTACAACATTCAATAAGTCTACTAGCTTCAACTTACTAGTGTATGTGTGTGCACAAGAACAAAGCATATCACTTCTCAAACAAAAGCGTCAACAACACAAAATTCCTATCAAGCATGGGTGCAAATGCAATCTATTATGAACTCACATGAAATACGAAAATAAAAACAGAATGTCCTATATGAAACAAACGTGCAATAAGACAAACAAATATGAATGAACTATTACTAACATGCAAAATATGATTTCCTACATGAACACAATGACTCACAATCATAAATAACTACCTATACACTACTCATCCCCCAAACTACCCCCAAACTTGAAATATTCAATGGAAGGTAATACAAAGGATAGTAGGAAACATACCTAAATAAAATTGCCGAAAAGCGTGGGTTGCCTCCCACGAAGCGCTTCTTTAACGTCAATAGCTTGACGTTACTTCCAAGCCTCCATTATGGATGATAATAGTTTGCCTGGTCATCTCTTCGCGATACTTCATCGTCATCACGGCGACACACTTTCTGCCCTTTCTCCTCGCTTGGCCTATTCGTGTAACAACTATGTCCTATTCCAATGCCTTCATCTGTCGACCCAAAATCTTTCAATTTGTAGAACAACACACACTCGCGGGCTTCACTTGAATATAATGGAGGAGGGTAAATGTAAGTTGCTGAAGCATTTGGTTCCTCAAAGAGAACTTCCTCCATTGGCTCTAATGCGCTACCTCCATCTTTAAACTCTGAGACAAGTAGAAGACTTGTATATTTCCCATATTCTTCAGCCTCTTGGTACGCACATACCAATTTTTAAAATTTGTGTAGCTCATCAGTGTCTGTCCCAAATAGTGCCCTTTCCAAATCATCCACCATCCTAACATGATCAAATTCCTCACACGGCTTATGAACGCTCACCTCACCTTGGAATTTGTCTTCCTCAATTATGCATGCAGTACCTTGCTCCAAGTCACCATTATTTTCTGGAATTGCCTCTGGTATGAATTGCTGTTTCTCTTGTTCCAAGCAACTCAAAATTTGAGCAATTAGTGTCCCCATAGATTTGGTAGACTCCTCATAACTCAGAGGTTGAGATTTCCACGGGTCATGCTGCTGCAGAAAATTCTGGTTCTGTTGTTGCAGAATATTCTGAGGATAGTAAGGCTGTGCTCCATATTGTTGACCTTGATATTGCTGATAAGGCTGCTGAGGTTGTTGAATACCACCTTGGTTGCTCCAGCACTGATACGTCTCATGTGCGCCCGCACATAGCTCACAAACACTAGCCACCTGCTGAACTCCATAGTAATTTAGAAAATCCATCTTCAACGACAATGCTCTCTGACAAGTACCTGAAACACTACGAACAAACTAACTAAGTAAGAAATCCGAGTCAGTGAACGCTAACGACCACTATTGACAAGCACATAAACCAAAAATAAAACACCGATGATCCCCGGCAGCGGTGCCAAAAACTTGTTTGCACTAAAACACGCAAGCATACGCGGTCACAAGTAATATAGATATAAGTCAAGTTCGTTCCCACATAGATCTGGTTTTTAATTCAGTATTGTACCTATGCAACAATGTATGGTTTTAATTCACTGCTAAGACAAATAACAAATTGGGTTTTAATTAACTAAATCTAACTAAAAAGCAAATTAACAAACTAAGAATTAACTAACTAACGAGAATTGGAATCAAATTACTTCTGAAAGATAAACCATGGAATCCTAACTTCATTAAATACTTTGCTTAGATCTGACGCCTTTAATCACTATATGCAATGATTATGATATCTGATCAAACAACACGAAACAAGTATACGCTACTTCTCAGTATACGAATACCAAACTAAACATACATCCACAAAAGAGATAGAAGATGAATAAACACCAATTATGCTTAGACCCTATATCTCTATAAGATTTGAAAACATAACGGTTGAAGAACAAGTTATCCATAATGATCACATAGGGCAGCATAATATCTCTATTTACGCCATAAATCATGATGTTAAAACATCAACCTATCCTATGCTAGCAAGGAAAGTTCTAAATCTCAAGATCCACTCTCGCTTCACAAGAGATTGACAAATTAGATGTTAGCTACGCATCTAAATTCATAAAGCACAACCATACGAGGATATCAGATATACATCACACACAGATCTGTAAAGCATCAAGATACTAAAACTCCATAAATAAATCCGTTAGAATCCCATGACAACGATTAGTTCATAATCGAATCTCTCGTCATCATGGGATCTGATGAAACCATGATAAAAACAAAGTATGAAAAGATACAAATAAACCTAAGTAATTGATATGTAATGGTTCTTCTCCTAATGATACAAATTACAAGGGTTGGATGTGTTTATATAGGCTTTATAATTCTTGCCCAGCAAGAAAATACCCAAAATAGAGTTAAAATAGAATTTCTGCAAAATACGTTTCCTAAACTGATTCTGTTTTTAAGGAAAATTCGTAGCTGACTTTTCTTCAATATTTCTGGACCGTTCCAGTTGTAATTGGACATCTGGACCACTTTAGAATGAAAGAGAATTCCGTTATCTTCGCGTGGACTGTAAGGTCGTCCAAAACAGACTTGTAGAACTCAAGATATGGCCCAAACAGTAAACCAGGATTTTCAGGACAAAATTTCGAATTTCCAGAAGGGTTCCCGCACTGCAGCGCCCTTCCCAGGCCGCAGCGCGCCATGCTTTCTGTCCAAGATTGTAGAAAATCTCCCAGGCTTCGCGTGGACAGTAAGATCGCTGAAAACGGACTTCTAGAACTCCAGATATGGCCAAAACAGTGTAGACTGCGCAACCTACCCAGAAAATCCGAATTTTACACAAATTGCTCCTTTTTCCTCCGTTCTCTTTGCATTAGCTAACATCTTCAATACCATGACACATGTAACTCCTTGGTAGCATAACACAAGTGTCCAATCTTCATTCCAATGCTTAATTCCACTCTAATATCGATTAGAAACACCAACACTAACTGATAGCTACAACCCTGCACAACTACACAAAACACATCAAAAATACAACAAACTTGAGACCAAGTCAATCAATTTAAGCCGATATGGAACGCTCCAAGTGGATATAAAATCCACTTATCAGATACAAAAAAATCCCTCAAGTTTTTTATAGTTTTTTCTAAGTATTATTCTTAGAGCTCTAGGTTCTGTTTCCGTGAGATAGAAGCGGTATTTGTTTGGTTCGTAGAAGGTGGATCTTTAAGTGCTTAAGATCACTTTTGTTCGTTGTATCCTGGGAGATGGAAGCCAACACACCTTCAAGCACCACACGGAAGGGGCTTATCTTTTTTAAGGATAGCGTGGTTTTCACGTGCCTCGAACTACTTTTCGGTAATTTTATTCTAGATTTCTTGATTTAATGTATATCTCTAATCTATACTTCCCATAAGCTTAAAATAGATAACCATTTTTTTTAATTGATTTAGTCCATCAACTGATTTGTTTGGATTTTTTTTTATTCGGGAGTATAATAATTATTGATTTACAAATGTTATATTTTATGTACTATTTGGGTGATATAAGTCTTAATATCATGGGGTTTTCCTGTGTGTTGTGTGTCATGTATATTCTTATTAGTGCTTGCACGAGTTGGTTGATCTTTTTTTTTGAGTAAAATTCCATTCATTAATGATAAGTCATACGACATCTACAAAAATAGTCGAACAACAAAAAACATAAACAAATACTGATTAATCCATATTCAGTAAATTTGTTGAATATGATATTGCCCCTCTCGTATGGAGATTTATATGTACTCGTTGCGGTTGGACCTCCACCTGGGGCTAATGCTGCTTGAATATTCGACCATAAATGCAACATCCTACAAACTTGTTTCACTAGATCAGAAATCATACTCTCACAAACAAAGGAGAGAAATCCAAGCTCTCACTCACAAAGGAGAGATCAAATCCGAAAAATACAAGCCAAAACCAAAAAAACAAACTGAAAATTACAAAGAAAAATAAAAAAAACTTTGATCTGACAACCGAAACCACTGATATGCGGCTAACTCTCGAAATCCCCGCTCGAATCGAAGAAGAAAGATGGCTGAAAACTCCGGTAGTGTAGATCTAGAAAAGCAATTCAACACAAAACAAGAGAAAAGAAATTCTTGCCCAAACAGGGAGGTTATTGAACAGGGAAGTTATTGAAAAGAGATAGATCAAACAAAATTAAAGAAAGAATTTGGGGCTTTCCACCGGAAAAACCGGTGGAAGCCCCGCCGGTTAAGGTGCAGGAGACGGGAGGGATAAAGAAAGGGAGAGAGGGGGAGAACTTGTGTGTTAATCGGTCCTACGAGTTGGTTGATCTTGCTTGTATAGTTGTATTGTATAATGGTAAATTGATGGACTCTCCATGTGATATTTGGCTTGTAATTTTGTTTATCTTAATTAACAATTGATTTGTTAATTGTTATTTCTATCGTATAGAAATGCAGTACTGGAACTAGTGGTTTCTAAATTTTCATGCATGCCATGTACTAGTTTATTTGTTTAAACTTTTATATGAGGTTCAAGACTTTATTTATTAAAAAGGAAAAATAGCATGTAAGTGATAGTTTTGTTAATCGGCTCGGTCTGCATGATATCTCTTGCATTCGTTAGATTGACAAAAAAACAAAATTATGTTTGGTGTTTTTTTTACCATGTATCAGATGCCATGCTTGCATTTTGGTGGTGTTTAAAAAAAGGGAAAAAAATAGAGGGTCATGAATAATGATTTTGGTTAGGAGTACGTATTATGCTAATGCTTTGTAATGGCTAGTACTCACATTTTGTAACGTTCCTCACTTTTGTTACTCATTATACTACTGTCGGTCAGTTTTTGTTTTATGACGTGGTTTTAACTGCAATTTAAGATATGAGATATTGTGTTTAGTAATGGTTTTGTAACGCGTTACAATATTTGCTTTATTACCTTTTGAGTATTAATCCTGTCTATGTTTTAAATCTCTTATGGGTAAGATTTTTATTGTAGACCACCGGCTTGTTTAAAAAAAACACAAGAGGTTTTTTTTGTTATTAATTTTTTTTAAAAAGAAATCTCAAGAATAAAGGGTATTGTTACGAGTCTAGATGGCATGTTAGGCACTGACAAGATGACCATTTCATTTGACATGTAATTTTGATTCTGAATTATTCAATGCATGTGGGCCGTGGTGTAATACAATTTGTAACTTGTAATTACTTTGCCAGAATGGTTTGATGGTTTTTTTTAAAGTGCACGCATATATGCCTTTCTTCCATTGAATACTATGTTGATTGTTTGCGAGGAAACATTTCTAAAAAGAACAATTTTGATTGAATGGTTCGAGACGTTAAAAATCTAACGAATCTTGTACTTATGCAGTACGGGTTGTGGGTCAGCATGAGATTTATTTTTCCCCCGGAAAAATTATTAAATCTGATGTTGGTGTCGGTCTGCTGTGGTAGTGACACACGAGCCTATTATGGTGATCCGCGTGATACCTAATACGGTATTGTGGTCAGCTATGTATGCTGAAATTTGGAGAAATCCAGAATGTCGTTAACCCTAACGCATCAGTTGATCAAGGATCACTGAATGGGGGTTTATTGGAAGTTTATTTTTTTCATCGGGCCTCTTCTGGTTGTACCAGTTGATGAGCTAGAAACTTAGGTTCTCTTGTGAACCAAATTGGGGGAAAACAATTATAGTTGAATTTTTCAAGAATATAAAAGTTCTTTGAACCTGATATTGAAATCTGAGAGGTTTTTAATGAACGATGTGAAATCTGCTCTAGTGAAAGGTAAAAACAAGTTGTATTATTACTTTATAGTAATACATTGATTACATGTACTCGTTAAAGAGTATAAAATGAAGCATTATAGAAAAGAAATACTCTATAAGCTTGAGGTTGAAAACCAACTTAATATAGAAAATTAAGATGGTAATTAGTGATTTTGGTGGTGAATGTTCACTGGGTAAATTTTGTGAGGACATTGCACTTTACTCGCATTAGATGAATGGAGTAGTCTTTCTTATGAAAGGAAATAATTGGTAGTTTTGGAATGCATTTTGACTTTCTTAGAAATATTCGAAATGTGGGGGTATCTTGAAGATGTCTTGATACCTATACCTATTAAGGTAAAAAGAGATCCAAAATCAATTGAGGTATTTGGGATGGATATATAGACAACGTTTGAGTCTAATGATATCTTGTAGCAAGCAGATGAATCTAATTTGTGAGATCATTAAAATGCGATTACGGAATCTAGGAATGCTTCTTTGATGAGCTAGTAGTTCCTTGTAGATCTGTAACTAAAATTTATCCTAATAAACTTATGATTTATTGGATGAAATGAGGTTGAACCTAGAAAGAGCAAAAGACTTGGAAAGATTTCTAAGTCCAAAATTATCTGAAAATTCGCTTAAAGGTAGCACCAAAGTTTGGGAGAAGCTATGCGAATTCTCTGATAAAGAAATTGACTAGAGTTAATAAGTCAATAAATTAAGATTTCTAACACGTATGTTTGAAAAAAGGAATATGACTTTTTTCAAATAAATATGATCTCTATATCCTTTGTGGGGAAAAAAAGGATGTTAAGAAATAGAGAGGACTGATTCTATGTAACAAAATCGTGTGCATTAATGTATGGATCTTCTTGCGAGATAGATCCTATTTTGGCCTAAAAGAATTTTCAAATCAGAAAATGAATTCTTGATATTGAGTTATGGGTTTTGTTGGGTTTGATTTCTTTCTTATGGGGTTGATTACTAATTGTGTTTATTCATCTATTCATATGTTATTCAAAGCTCCAATTGATTTATTGGAATGATAGCTTTTGCAAAATTGGTTTTTTTACCTCTACCTTAAAACGATTAAGCTTCCTAAGCTAACCAAGATTATATATTAAAATAATAGAATTAATATCTGATTATATGCACAATTTTATCTGTTAAGTTGTATATTGTCTTCATTTACATTCGACATTTTCTTAAGCGATAGTTTTAATTTGATTATTATCATTATATTTGTTCCAGATATTGAAGCACAAGACCTATTCTGTATGTAAACAACTATTATCTGTTTATGGTAATTTCTCCTCGCTGAAATTTTTTGGCAGGTGAATAATTTTCAGCAGCCAGGACGGTTCACTGTGCACAATATATCCTGAAAGGTATATAAAATTAAACATTATCTTCTTCTCCCATGTCCATGTGTGTGATTGTAATTAAAGTTTTATTTCTCTATTAGTCTTGATGTACTTTATAGCTTTACTTTTTACCTCTATCTTAAAACGATTAAGCTACCTGTTGATGAGTGGATTTCGTAACAACTTTTGTGAGGTTCTCGATGAGTTGTAAGGCTAACGATCAACTGTTCAATGGACGATTTGGGTTGTGTGTGTGGGGTTGAGCTGAGCTCGAGGGTATCTCCAATAATCTCAGATGCCTTTAGAGAAAATTAAAGAGCTGTTATATGTCCTCCCCTCAAGGTGCCTACGTATCCTTATATAGGAATCAAGCTCACGTAGTTCTAATGCAACTCTGTCTCTGCTGGAATAGCTGTGTTCGATTACCTAGTTCGTATAGGACTCAGGTTCCTTTAGGGCCTTTTACGAACTAGTTGTGGGAATAGAGTAGAACTCGAGTTCGTACCCCATTCTAATTCTCTCGATTATTGGAGATATTTTAGGATCATCTGCGCCCTAGAATTATACTCCAATAATAATGCATTTATCTGTTCTAGATAGCTTCTAGAACGTTCTATCGGTCATACTTAGGAACCTGGTGTTCAGGAACCTATATTACAGGAGCCTGTTTATCAGGAACCTCCTTATTTCGGGACATATTGCTTAGGGACCTCTTTATAGGTACTTGTACCTACACAAATAACAAACATGTTAGGCTGGATAACTCATTTAATATCTTTGTATGTTCTTACCTCGTTTCGTGGCTGCAACTGTATTAATTCGAACTCTTCTATTTAGGGGAACTTGGTCTTTAGATGATTTACTTAGCTTCTAGACCTTTAGGAACCTCCTGGAATTCATAGTTTCTTGATCATTTCTCTGTCTGATGCTCATTTCTTCATATCTAATTCTTCCTATCGTGTACTAGATCTATCTTCTTTCTCTCATGGATTAAATCTTCAGGCCTAATGGGCCTAAATCTAGCCCATGGTGATTTTGGGCACAACACTACCTAAGCTGACCTAGATTATGTATGAAAATAAAAGAATTAATATCTGATTATATGCACAATTTTATCTTTTTAGCCTTAAATATCCATGAAAAACACCATTTCTCAATTTATCCATTAATGAGGACTTGCGCAGTCGCGTTAGGTTCTCTTTTTCTGAATGTAACCCGATCTTTACTTGCTTGGACGAGGTTCGAAGAAATTTTAGGTTGTGTCCATACAAGTGATTTTTATTGTGTCTGTGCAATTAATTTTATGGAAACTTCTAATTGTCATTTTGCTTACTTCAAAGAACCTTTTCCTTAAACATTCGTCTTATATGATATGTAGGTGGAATTGCATAGAATGGAACAACCAGCTATTAAGATTTAAGAACTACTACCGAAATGACTCCACAACACCTGGTATGGATGACATTTTTATTTACTATTTTTTTAGAAAAGTTGCGGTTCAAGCTGACATAATTAACAGTACAAGTCTTAATATTGATGGCGTTATATGATGTACTATGTTTTTAATAAATTTTCACTTTTCTTTGTTATGTATGTTTACTCTATGCATTGAGAATAATTTTCAAATAATTAAACTTTGCTAGCTTGCACTCCATTGAAAAAGGGTGCGGTAACTGATAATTCCCGAACTTTATCAATATTAATGAATATTACAAAGAGGATAGTTAAGTATGAGGATCGTTATTGATTTGCTGGATTACTTTGTATTAGCGATTAACATTTCTCTTTTACTTTTAAAAATGCAGGTTCATTTTAGCTATATGGAATGTTGCTAGGAAATTTCTACCTAGGTACATGAATCTTAAAAAGTGGTTTTGCACTTTGCCTCCTGTTGATGAGTGGATTTCGTAACAACTTTTGAGAGGTTTATGATGAGTTGTGAGGGCTAACGATCAACTAATCTATGGAGAATGGGGGTTTTTTTGTGGGGGTTGAACTGAGCTCGAGAGCGTTTACAAGAATCTCGCGAGTTCCCTTGAGGCTTGTGTCGTGTGTTCTCAAGAATCTCGTAGGTGTATTGCGAGGCTTGTCACCGTGTTAGCAAGAATCTCATAGGTGTCTCGCAAGGCTTGTAACCGTCCTCTCAAGGTGCCTACGTACCCTTGCTTATATAGGGATCAAGTTCACGTAGTTCTTTTTAGACTAGAAGTCTGGTTAGGCAGCAATATTCTAGGTTCCTAATTCGTGGGGACCTCCTTTTCTCCAGATTTCAGCCACGAATAGGCGACCTAAGTCGAATAGAACTCGAGTTCTAGTCCGACTAGGAGTATGTTTACAAGTTCTCGTCCTATTAGATGTATTCAAGGATCATCTGCGCCCAAGGAATGCATTCCAATAAGGAGTTGATGTTCATGACTTGCTCCTAAAGAATAGGAGGCTTTATCATACTATAAATCTGCTGGCATAAATCTGTTCTCGTACAGGAAGCTGTCTCTGAGGAACCTGTCTGCAGGAACCTGTTTCTCGGGAAGCTGTCTACAGGAAGCTGTTTCTCGGGAACCTGAACCTGTCCAGATCCATTTCACATGCTATTTAGCCCCATTTAACTTAAGGGACCTCAATCATAACCCATATTACTCATACGGATTGGATCCTTAAGCCTAATGGGCCTAAATCTAGCCCATGGAGATTTTGGGCACAACAAGTACCCCCCGGTTCCTCGATGTCATAGGATGCGAGAGGAACCTAAATAGCCTGATATTTTAAGGTCCAATCCCTTCATGCTCCCATGTTTCTTCTAGATGAACCATGCGAGTCTTTGTCTTCTTGCTTGAATCGTGACAAGGGCACAAAGTGAATCCAATTAGGCGCTGAGTGAATCCTTTGACAAAGGCACAAAGCGAATCTAATTGGGCACTAAGTGAGCCTTAAGAATGCTAAGGGAACCAAGTGAATCCAAATAAGGGCATAAAGTGAACCTAGTTGGGCGTTATGTGAACCTATGCTGAGGGCACAAAACGAATCCAATAGGGCACTAGATGAATCCTTAAAAGGGACTTGGTGAATCTTAAGATTGTCAAGGGAACCACGTGAATCCAAATAAGGGCATAAAGTGATCCTAATTGGGCGTTATGTGAACCTATGCTGAGGGCACAAAACGAATCCAATAGGGCACTAGATGAATCCTTAGAAGGGCACGAGGTTAACCTGGAAAATCATAACTTGATTGCTCGAGAGGCTACTTCATCTTCTAAGCTGCTTTTTGTTTGACTATCCAATATCTGTCTACTAGAGGTAATCTAGGATCAGCTACGTCCTAGGAGTACTCTCCCACAATGAGTCTGCATCTCTCTAGCTGGCTTCTCGATCTCTCTGTTGTCTATGCTCAGGAACCTGGTGCTCAGGAACCTATGTCTCGAAATCTGGTTCTCAGGAACCTCACTACAGGAAACTGTACCTGCACAAATAACAAATTTGTTAGTCTCGGGAGCGTTTCTGTGGTTCCCATGTACTTCTTGTTGTCCTCATTTCTGCTGCTAGGCTGACTCGGGCTCTTCTGCGGGGAGGAAACTGGTTTATTCATAATCTGCTCAACTACTGGTTCATCAAGAACGTCTCGATACTGATCATAATCTCTTGACTATCTTCTCAGCTAGTGCTCATTTCTCTGCGTTTCGTCTTCATATATGATACTGGAAACAATCTATCTCGTGGCTCATACAATACTTGTTGATCGGAACCTATAACTTAATTGGTATAAATCTAGCCCATGATGATTTTGGGCACAACACCAAGAAAACTAGAAAAAATAGGTTAGTAATACGAGCTGAAGAGCTCACATATAAGTGATGCATGTATGCAAGTATGAATGATTATTATATATGCTGCTACCTTCTCAAGTGGCATACCACTTATCTACTTGACTGATTCAACTAAAAAGTTCGAGATCATAAACTAAGCATATATGCTGCGTAAACTGTAAACCTATAGGGCATGACAACATCCTAAGTACAAGTTCACATAAATTTCATTTCTAAAGATCATGCAGTATGCACATTAAACGCTATATGTATCTAAGCTTGATAGAAATATAAGCTATCATTAACAGGAAATGTGCATGATAGTTAAGGATATAAAGACATGAAAGTAGACTTATCTGTGCTTCCTTATGCCGGTTTGTATTGAGGTTCCGTTACTAAACCTGGAATGGAAGCTCTTCTTTGTGCATGCTCACAATAATAAGATATAGGGGAATTGAGCTACCCCCCGAGCCGTCATGACGTGTGAACCTCCTATAGCTTGTTGAAGCGATTGACTGAAAACTGCTTGTTTCGGCTGAATATCACTGAATCTGGGAGCTGTAGCTATAAACTGTGGGTTGGAAACTAGAAGCCGGAAGCTATTAACTAGAAGCTTCTGATGATCATCAAGGATGCTGCAAGCTGCTTTATCAAAAAATTGTTAGTAGTACGGTACTTGCTTCGATCATATACAAGCTTTATAAAATGAGAGTATTCATCTTTGTATCGCTTTGATGAGGGTACAAGGCGAATCCAATTGAGCTCTAGGTGAATCCTGGGAAGGGCACTTAGAGAATTCAATTGGGCGCTAAGTGAATCCTTGACAGGGCATAAGACGAATCCAGTTGAGCTTTAAGTGAATCCTGAGAAGGGCACTTAAAGAATTCGACTGGGCGTCAAATGAATCCTTTTTGGCTTTAGGGAGCACGAAGTGAATCCATGCGGGCTCTAGGTGAATCATGTCAAGAGCACGAAGAGAATCCGGTTGGGCACTAAGTGAATTCCTTTGTGGCATCAAGTGAATTCTTATAGGCTCTAAGTGAATCCTGAAGAGGGCACAAAGAGAATCTATAGGGCACATGATGAATCATTTCAAACTCTAGGGGCACCAAGTGAATCCGTAAGGGCACAAGGTGAATCCCTTCAAATGTTAGGGGCACCAAGTGAATCCGTACGGGCACAAGGTGAATCCCTTTAAAGGCTTTTCCAGTACAGGCGAACTCTAGGTTAGGTTACCCATGCTTAGGTTCCCAAAACCCTTAACTAGGTGCCCACATGCTTATGGGACTTTTGAATGTGTGCCTACGATTCATAGGTTTTTTCGAGATGAATCTTTCATGCTTGCAAGTCTTTTCTGGCTATCGAGTGCATGTAGCTGACAGGGCTTTTCTAGGTGAATCTTTCTGGGCTCTATGCAAATCCTTGTAAGGGCATAAGGTGAATCCAACTAGTTGTTTATTTGAACCTCTGCTTAGGACAAAAACCGTAACCAATTGGGCACCAAATGAATCCCTAAAAGGGTATAGAGAGAATCCATTAAGATACCAAACAAATACGCGTGGATGCATGCAGCACCAAGTGAATCCTTTTGGGCTCTAAGTGAACCTATACGGGCACATAGAGAATCCATAAGGGCACTAGGTCAATACATGGATATGCTTAGGGAACCTGGTGAGTCCTTCTAGGCTCTAAGTGAATCCTTGGATGGAGCACAAAGAGAATCCAGAAGGGCACTAGATTAGTCCTCTAAAGGCATGGAGCTCTTGCTATAAGTACACTTTCTTCTATTCAAGTATCGGTTGGCTGGGAACTTCTTGCAAGAAGCTGCTAATCAGAAACTAACAATTGGCTCTAACAAATGTCAATGAACCTGGAAGCTGTTACCTATGAGCTTCAGGTGAGTAACACAAAACCTATTAACTAAAGGTAAATACATGGAACCTGTAAGCTACAGGTAAATATCAAGGAACCTGCGAGATGCAGGTAAATATCAAGGAACCTACGAGATGCAGGTAAATATCAAGGAACCTGTAATGTGTTAGGTATCTAGAAACATAATTAAGACATAATCGTAACTCTATCGCACATAAGACCACAATATCATAGATTTTTAAGCATGCTTTATGTATATAATAATGAACCTGGGAGGTTTTCTACGAATATGTGAGCATAAAAGGAGAGGTATCACCTGGATCTTTCTGTAGACTGATCAGATATGATGTGGAAGCCCCTGTTAATATTCGAAAAACTCATTGACGTGCTCATGATGCAAGCATGCTGCTCTTCGAGATACTAAACCAAATCAATCATCAAGGTTCCTGAACCAAATATGAGCTATGAGGTTTCTAAACTGCATCCTAGCCGTGAGGTTCCTGAATCAAATCGCGAGCTTCCTGGACCTGGTGGTGAGGTTCCTGGTCTGAATTCTCAAAACTTTGAAATCCTCAACTTTCAAAGTACCATGTGCTATAGTAATTGTACTACCCCCCAGTTCTTCAGGGAAGCTTGTCTTTGATGAAGAACTAACTCCAAGAAGCTTCACAATTCTTCGATAATTTCTAATAAGTCGTTGAATATTCATCCATGAAGTTGAGTACTGTGTGTTTTCTTCAAGATGCTTATATCATATTCTTGTAGATACTCTTCATCAAAATCTTCAACTATGTCAAATTTTCTTTAACGCTCGAAAAAATACTATAACCTCTTCACATCATTCTTGCTTGTAGCTTTAACATGTCTTCTCCTTTCTTCTTTATCTTCTTACGAAACATGCTGAGAATGAACCTCTATACAAATATCCCAATACAGTACCTCTAAGCTTACGCGAGCTAACTCATTGTAAGAAACAAGAGATACTTAAAGAGATTACTTGTGAGGTATTTCTCGTAGGTCACTGAATTGAATGAGGTATGTTCCTTGTTTTACAAGCTAAATGTATGACGTAATACAAGGAAAAGAACTACTCATAATTTCGTTGAAAACTACTAGAAAGAAATAGGTTTACTTGCTAGGAAGGTATACATGCACTACCCCTAGTTCTAAGAAGGAAATACATATATAAATATAGGTCTCTCAACTATACTTTAAGGAAGCTCTCAAACTTTCAACTACTGGTCACCTCGAGCTATCCATTCCGCGAGCTTCCCGGCTTTAATCAATTCCTCAATTTGGTCTTTCAGTGCCCTGCATTCAGAAGTATCATGGCAATTATCCTCATGGAAGTCACAATATTTCTTCAGATCTTTCCTTGCTCCTACAGGTAAAGGTGTAGGCTTCACAAATATTCCTTCTTTCCCATAAACCATGAAGATGTGGTCTGCTGGAGCGACCAAAGAGGTATAATTGTCGCACTTTGTCTTCAATTTTGCTTTACTTCTTTTGGAGGAAGCTCGATCCCCAATAACATATGCTTGCGGGCTTGGAGACCTCTCTCGCTTGATTCCTTTATGACTAGCTTCGTCTCCAAGATCTTCTGTTTCTCTCAACTTCAACAAGGATTCTTCCACACATTTATATAGTTCAGCTTGTTTGTAGAACTCAGCTAGTGTACCGGGTTCACGTACTTGTAACTCCTTCCAGAAGTCTGAACCAGCTCTAACTCCAGCAATCAGGAAGCTCATAATGACCTCGTCAGGAGCTTTCTTAACTCTGGGAACCTCTGCATTGAAACGTTTGAGGTACTCTGTCAAGGTCTCATCTGCTCTCTGTTTGATGTTGGCCAAGGTATTGGTTGGGGGTGAAAAAGTCACGGAAGCTCTAAATTGAGTAACGAAGAGCTTCCCCATATTCTCCCAAGAATCTATAGAATCTGATGGTAACCTCTTGAACCATTGATGGGCTCCACCATGAAGGGTTGCAGCCAGTAATCTACACCGTGTTGGCTCCTTAACTTGATAAACATCCATCTCGGTATTGAAACGACCCAAATACTCCACAGGATCCGTAGTGCCATTAAATTTAAACTCGTTTGACATACGATAGGATTTAGGTAACGAGGATTTTCTAACCTTCTTGGTGAATGGAGATGAGGTTATTGCACCTGTTGTTGACTGCTTTTCTTCCTTGAGTTTTACCAGAATCTTCTTGATGTCTTCAGCATTCAAATCACCAGCTCCACCGTCCTTTGCTTCCTTATCTTTATCATCGGCTTCCTGTGAATCTGCTATACATGAATCGTTCGCGATCTCGACTGAACTTGAATCATCTTTAATTATCTCGATGGAAGGTTCCTTAACAGGAGGTTGTTTATCCTTCGGTTCACCATCTTCTTCACCTTCAGTATCTTTCTTTGGGTCTTCGATCTCTTCCTCAGCCTTTTCTTCACGTTCTTCTTTGTCAATGTCCAACTTCTTTGAAGAACTCTTAGCTTTCTTACCCTTCTTTCTTGATGCCAACTTCGACTTCTTCTTCTTCTTCGGTGTTATTTGTTCGAGGGTTGTAAGCCTTTCTTCAATCGACTTTAGATGCTCTAGGACGTCAACAGGAGTAATCTTCTTCATTTTCGGGGTTTGATCTTTCTCTACAGATTGTGTTGCTTCGCTATTAGAACTGCCTGCCATCTTTCCACTCTTAAGATGATAACTCTCCCTTCCTTCTAGCGCCAATGTTGATGAGTGGATTTCGTAACAACTTTTGAGAGGTTTATGATGAGTTGTGAGGGCTAACGATCAACTAATCTATGGAGAATGGGGGTTTTTTTGTGGGGGTTGAACTGAGCTCGAGAGCGTTTACAAGAATCTCGCGAGTTCCCTTGAGGCTTGTGTCGTGTGTTCTCAAGAATCTCGTAGGTGTATTGCGAGGCTTGTCACCGTGTTAGCAAGAATCTCATAGGTGTCTCGCAAGGCTTGTAACCGTCCTCTCAAGGTGCCTACGTACCCTTGCTTATATAGGGATCAAGTTCACGTAGTTCTTTTTAGACTAGAAGTCTGGTTAGGCAGCAATATTCTAGGTTCCTAATTCGTGGGGACCTCCTTTTCTCCAGATTTCAGCCACGAATAGGCGACCTAAGTCGAATAGAACTCGAGTTCTAGTCCGACTAGGAGTATGTTTACAAGTTCTCGTCCTATTAGATGTATTCAAGGATCATCTGCGCCCAAGGAATGCATTCCAATAAGGAGTTGATGTTCATGACTTGCTCCTAAAGAATAGGAGGCTTTATCGTACTATAAATCTGCTGGCATAAATCTGTTCTCGTACAGGAAGCTGTCTCTGAGGAACCTGTCTGCAGGAACCTATTTCTCGGGAAGCTGTCTACAGGAAGCTGTTTCTCGGGAACCTGAACCTGTCCAGATCCATTTCACATGCTATTTAGCCCCATTTAACTTAAGGGACCTCAATCATAACCCATATTACTCATACGGATTGGATCCTTAAGCCTAATGGGCCTAAATCTAGCCCATGGAGATTTTGGGCACAACACCTCCTCCGCACATTTACCTTCTTGGTCACTTTGAAATTTTTATTTCATGATTTTAAAAGAATTTGATTTGTTGTGCGAGTTCTTTTGAATCTTTCACTTCCATGTTTAGGTTTCAAGAAATAGTTCCACTAAATGTGAATATAAAACATTGACTTTTTAAGAGGCTACCCCAGTGTTGCACTATAGGATGATTAGAAAAAGAATTAAAAGGATATCAGCATGTGCATCTTATTACCTTTAGATGAACAGAAACTAAATTTTATGAAGATATATAATACTCTTGAAATGAAGCTTAAGCAAATTCTACTTGGTTGAATCTTTTATATAATGCTGGATGCATAATTCAACTCTAATATTTTATGGGTGTAGAGCAACTGTGTCTATATAAAGAGAGTTGCATACCCCCGAATTTAATCGATCTTGCATTTATCTAATCTTCGACATTTTCCTTGAATCGTAAATATCTTTCCTTACCTACTTATAGGTTTTTTTCAACAAACAACATATTATTAAAAAAATTCTTTTATTTATATTGGTAATTGAGTTATTTTTACCTCCATGCAAAGAACAGTCATATTTCATGATTTTACCGAAAGATTAACAGCTACGTGTGTATATAGTCAGATATGGACTGGTGATCTAAGATAATGTACTTTGGATAGTTTTATTGTGTGCTTTGTGGAATATATTTCAAATCCTTAAAGAGGCTTAAGAGGTTACTAACTACATCTCCACTTAGTGGAGTCTCCTTGCTACCTTGCACTTTGAGGAAGACAGTGACCATATATGAAAATCGTTATGGCACTAAATTTGCACATTTTCATTTTGCAGTAAAACTACAATTTGGCGCAAGCAGAAAGAGTGAAAGGTTGACAAAGAGGTGGAGGGGATCCACATCTGTTGTTGGTCAAAGATAGGCCATGTCGACCCATTCTAGGTGAATCCCAAATACTCGATTCTCAAATCTCTTGTAGCTGTACAACAGATTTAGCTTCCGCTTTTGAGATCAAGCGAAACTTTTAACAAAATCTGGGCTATGGTCTAGTGCACCCTATCTTCAGTCCCTCGGAGCGATGGGTTAGGTACGTATTGTTAGTCATAGAGGCATGCCTGTATACATCTAATAACAAGCCTAATTATTTGTAATGCTTTGCATTACTTACATGACCTCTTAACTGAGGGAACCTCTAGTTGTAGAGTTTCTATTTGTTTTGTACTTATAGTAGGCATCAAATCCTAGTTGTGTAACTGTACTTATATAGTCAAGAATAATGCTTGAAAGAAGTTCCAAGGTTCATGCCTCAAGCAAGAAGATAAAGACTATCAAATAATCACAGTTGGGATTTGAAGAAATGAAGAATTTGCCTAAGTACCAATTCGAGAAGTATATTTGTCTATTCGAGAAGTCAGGGATTCGATATCTCAGAAGACACTATTCGATATCTCTGAATGCATTGTTCGATATCTCAGGGATTCGATATGTCTATTACTCTGATCGAGAACTCAAGAAGTCAACAAGTCAAAAGTGGTATTCGAGTTCTCAAGGAGTCAACAAGTCAAAGTTCCATTCGATATCTCAAGGACTCAGAAAGCTATTCGATATCTCAAGGATTCGACAAGTCAAGTGCTCTATTCGACAACTCAAGGAATCCTGAAGAAAAGAGCTATTCGAGAAGTGACTCAATATGTCAATATAACAGTGTTCGAGAACTTAGAGTTATCGATCAAGTCAATTCTAGTTCTCGAATCACTTACTTAGTCACTTCTCGAATACATTCTTGGAGACAAAATACTGAAGAAATTGTACAAGTCTGAAACCTGCAACAAGCCAATGCACTTTATGGACCACAATCTGTAACGTGCTCTGGAAAGCCTACAAGGAAGCTTGGAGAGATATAGTAGAGACAAGGGGCTAAAGAAGTGGATCTAAACAGGCTTTGCAAAGTCAAATCTGTAACCGTTTGGACACTTACTCAAAAAGGATAGACAGACTAGAAAGTAATTTGTTTCAGCCACTTTATTTGTAGTAAGTAGGTTGCATCCATGTTCTATAAGGATACAGCCTCACTTCCTTAGTCATTAACTTTGTGAGTCTAGTTTTCCATACACTGTAAGCTATATCTCTCTGAGAAAAACGAAGCTGAGAATACTATCATTTGTATTCACAAATTGTAGCAACCTTTATCTAATAATACATTAGATTAAAGTGATATTGTGTCTTGTGTTGTTCTTTATCTGCACCTTCACTCTTGCACACACAAACACTTATTTGCTACATAGACTCGAACAAAGAAAAGTTCAAGAATCCATTCACTCCCCCTCTGTATTCTTTTACTATATTCAATACTCAACACGTATATAGGCCATGCATTAACTACTTTCTTCGTCATTGTTGTATGATAATAGTTTTAAATATATAAGGATTGCTATACAGCTTACTTCACCCTTCGGAATCATTCTTGATTTGTTTAACGGTTTAACGTGATAATTGTTACCTTACATTTATATATAATCAGATATCGTGTCGCTTCATTTTGTCCCTTTGAGTGGTTATTATTTCAAGTTTAAGTTCTTTTTATTTTAAATATAGATATTCTTTTTTATTGATTTGGTCAATTATTATTCTGGACTTTCTAAGAGATGTCTTAACAAAACATCTTAACAATTACTAACTAAATAAAGTAATTTTTTATTAGTGCCTCAGATTTCTTATATTTTGATATTATTGTTGTGTAGTTGTACTTCTAACATTGTTATTTGAGCTTTGTTTTGAGGTTATCTAAAATTACTGTGATGTTCTGCAGTTGGTATTAAAGATTATTTCAGCTAATTGGATATAATTTACACTATATGAGAAACTTCAGGTAGATTAATTTGATTATAAAGTGAATACTTATTGTAATCTGTTTAGTTTTATTTTGCCATTTACTTATGCGTTCTCTCAAAACACAATTCTGATTTGGAAATAATTGTTATTGCTTAAATTTGTTCCGGAAGTTGAGACTTCTTTGCACGAGGCAAGAAATACAGAGCACCAAGGTAGCGTCAAGAACACGGTATCAGCTATTAGAATATCTCGGAATGAGCTATTGTTGCTCAGGTATGTATCATTAATTATATTGGGAGCATGGGTTGGTGACAAGGTTTCTTTCTATTTATGTCTTTTAGCTTCTTTATTCTGGGCCAAGTCTTGCAATCTCATTGGGGAATCATTATAATATTTTAATAATCTACTTCATTAAGGAAAAAAAAGAAGGATTTCAAGTTGGTCAATCAATGTTAGTGAAACCCGTGAGGCCGTGACACAGGCATTTAGAGACCAAGGGCACTTTTGGATTATGCCAATTTTGTAGATTATCCGGATAACTGATGATAAAATGTATATGCATTGGATATTCAATATTATGGCTGGATAAGATGATCTTCTAAAATAGGTTTTTTTTCATTTATAAAAGTGTTGAGTTTCACTCCTGCTTCAAACATACTTTTTGCATTATTTTAGGAGCACACTCTACGACTACCTCTATTAAGTCGCGATAATTCATCTTCTACTCTCTTTTGCTCAACACTTTTACCTGTATAACAAAATGCAACAAAAAGATATTATTCTATAAATTCGACTTCATTTAGTGCATAAGATGAAACATTGAAACTCTTTTTACGGCTTTTATAGCTTCAAAATAATATGATAGATCAGAATCTTCGCAAATAAAGTTACTGCATATGATCGTCAGTCAATTACTTTAACAGACTATTGGGATGAAAGTGTTATTAATCAGTTAAATATCTGTTTCAAGTGTATATTAGCCAAAATGTGTTAGCTGTGAAGATAAGTGTGAGTTTCTTTTGCATGAAACAAAAGAAATTTTGAATTCCAATGATTATTTCACCTCTAAATACTTAGCAACTTCTGGAAATCTTGCTATCTTGCTAGCAAATCTTCAACTGCTATAATTTGTTTTTCCAAAATTTAAGACAGAAACTCGAGAAGTTAAGCTAAGCCTATTATATAATATTGAGTTTCTGTAGAAAATCTTGATAGCTGTGATGACAAAGGCAACATTAATGAAATGATGTTAGTAATTCTTTATGTTTTTGTACTATTGCAGGCAAGAAATTCATCAAGCGGGGAATCAACGACATCTGCTGCACCTGCAAGCACGGTGAGTGCAGAACCTATTTTATATACAAATAAAATATAATTAAATATTTTTTATAATTATTCATGCAATGGTTGTCTGCATTCACTTTTTAGATGATCACATATCTACTTATTGTCAACAACTATGGCCCCGCAGGGGCTTGTAGCACAACGAGGCTCAAGACCCTCTGGTAGGCAAAGCAGGAGCCAGTAAATACATCTGCTGCAAAAAAGGAAGAGATTCTTGATTTTCAGGACATACTTCAGAGATTCGCTTTTGATAACATTTGTAACATCGCTTTTGGCTATGATCCAGAGTATTTATTACCGTATCTTCCAGAAGCAAATTTTGCAGTTGCTTTTGAGGATGCTACTACACTTATTAGTAAAAGATTCCGGCATATTATACTATTAGTTCGGAAAGTGCAAAAGTTTTTCGACATGGGGCCTGAAAAAGAGCTAAGAAAATCTATTGAAGAAGTTCGTGATTTTGCTAGAACTGTCATGATGGAGAAAAAGGAAGAATTGCAAGAAAAATCAGAACTTCAATCTTTGGATCTTTTATCAAGATTCTTGAGCTCTGCTCACTCAGATGAGGTCTTTGTTACAGATATAATTTTAAGTTTTATACTAGCTGGCCGTGACACAACTTCAGCTGCATTAACATTGTTCTTTTATCTCATTGAATTCCAAATCATCTGTTTATAATGAATTGAAAAATATGATATACATTCATGCTGCACTTTGTGAGAGCATGAGATCACTTTATCCGTCTGTTCCTATAGACGGAAAACAAGCAATGGAAGATGATTTGCTGCCTGATGGAACACGTGTCTACAAGGGTGATCGAGTACTTTACCATCCTTATGCAATGGGGCGGTCGGAGAAGTTATGGGGGTCAGATTGGCCAGTATTTCGACCCAAGAGGTGGCTGGAGAGGGATAGTGTGACAGGAAAGTGGTGTTTTATAGGCAGGGATCAGTATACTTATGTTTTTCAAGCAGGGCCAAGGGTGTGTCTTGGTAAAGAAATGGCTTTCTTGCAAATGAAAAGGGTGGTTGCTGGAGTTCTGCCAATGTTTAGGGTGATTCCTGTGATCGAAAAAGGGAAGGAACCAATTATTATATCACACTTGACGGCGAAAATGCAAGGTGGTTTTCCGGTGAGGATCCAAGAAAGGGTTTTGTGAATCAATGTATTATCTCTGTTTTCTTTTTTGTGATAGTCATAATTTGTGGAAATTATGCTCAATGTTGTTTTTCGTTGCTAGCTCGAACTTAAGTTAACCAAATCAATCAATTGTATATAATGTTCATTTTCATTGATAACCCTGAGTTTAAGTAAAACCAAATCAAATCAAAAGGTGTGCTGTAAATCCTGCTTATGGAATAGAGTTTAGTAAGAATAAGAATCAAGAACGCCTTGCATCTATTTTGAAAAAGAATAAATATCTTGGTTTAACAAAGTCATGATGAATACAGTTATCTCTTATTTCTATTATCATTTACTCATTACTTTCAAACGTAACTGCTCACTATACAAATGTGAAGGATATTTCTTTTTCAAATCTCCTTTAGCCCTCATGGCATGCTGCCTTTTTTTCTCAAAGTGTTTGCAAGTAGCAAGCTTTACTAAGATTCCTTCCATCTTTTCGAATTTAGTTTTCTTTTTCTTTGTTTTTGTAAACAGCTTAGCCAACTTTTAAGAATCCTGTTAGTTAATGTCCTTATATTGTATATAATATGAATATTTACATTTACATACTTCATAAATACGTTTAATTAATATAAATATAAAATATATATTATAAAATATAAAATTGAAATATAAAATATAAATTAGCATAAATAAAATATAAAATAAAATAAAGTCATTGAAATAAAAAATATAAATTAATATTAAATATAAATTGTAAATTAGTCATTGAAATATTAATTAGTATGTTAATGTTGCTACCAAATTTTTTTTATTTAGAAATAATTTCACTAATTTCAACATATTTATCTATTCTTCAAAGAGAAGTGCTTATGATGTGATTATATGGGGAGATCATGCGTCATCAGTTAAAAGAATGATTGATGCTGCTGATTAAGAACAAAAAATTATAATTCTAGCCAATACGAAAGTCGTGACTTGGAAAGGTATGCTTCAGGTATTATTTTCTTCTTTTTCCCAATTTTTTTAAAAATATGTTTCAGGTTTAATGATTTGGAGCCATTGCGGGTGAAGGGATTATCATTTAACCATTTGAATAATGAAGACAATATGTTATTGTTTTCAATTGGAGAAAAATATTTGTAAAAATATTTATTACTTTTATTGCACATTTTGATGGATTAAATAAATTTACAATATTGTCAAAATAGATTTGTATGCTACTCTTTTATATAAATTTTAGCATATCACTATTGTATTAAATACTTATATAACTGTATCGATTTTTTTTTAAGAATTCATTATTTATATAAATGCATATAATATCTTTCTAAGAAAACAATTAAATTTGGAAATTTTTTGGTATTATCCTTTTAAATTAAACTAGCTTATAGCCCGTGCAAAGCACGGATTACTTTTAATATTTTATAATTTATTTATAGTATAATAAAATATTATAATTATTAATTTTAATATGTTATTGAAAGAATTCGAACCTTACATCTTTGTATATAATAATTTTTAGTATTAAATATAAATTAATATGTTGTCGGAGTGAATCGAACCTTGGACCTCTACATATAACAACTTTTAGTATTGTTAAATCTAACGGTCACGATATATTTGAGTTGCTGATCTAACGGTGATAAATGAGGGATAACCAAAAATGGGGATAACCAAAAAATGGGTTAACCAAACTACAAATTATACCCCATTTTGCTTATTATAATATAGTATAGATAAGAAACCGTGTACGAAGTACGGGCAAAATGCTAGTATATTAAAAACATAGATAAAATAATTATTCTTTGAGATCAACTATTATTATTATTATTATTTTTGCCACATTGATTCTATTATTTTAGTATCTGTTCTAATACATGCGGTAGGAGAGAATCGAACCTTAGTGGTTCGACAAGGCATAGTCCTCATTTACCACATGAGCTACACCATCACCCCTTGAGATCAACTATTTTGTTAACATATCACATATGAAGTGCTCGTGGTTAATTTTGTCGTGAAATTTAATAAAAAAAAATGGACTAAATTAAAATTGGTTAGTCAAATTAGAATCAATTAAACTATAGGCATACTAAAAATATGAATTTTAAGAAAATTTATAAAAAAATATACAAATGCGATTTGGATTACATATAGATTATTGGTTAATAATTACATATAATATATAGCTTATTTATAAGACGGTATGATAAATACTATACAATATATAGCAAATTAATTAGCGAAATAAGAAAGATATGAAGTTTTGATATGAAATGTGAAACATTTATATATATATATATATATGAGATTTGTACTCCATATCGGTTATCAATTATCGATTAAATAACTAAATAAAATATATCATTGAGTTATGAGACGATACTATAATTAAGATTACGTATATAGTGCTATGTAACATAACAGTGTATCTTTTTCTATATATAATAGGAGAACAAAGGGAGTAACTCAGACTTTAACTTTAATAAGTAAGATCTTGTATGTTACAATAATTAAGGTCTTGTAATCTTTAAAAGCATTCAATAATTTGGTGCATGGTCATTTCCCTTTAAATGCTTGCAAAGACATATACTTGCCTATTGGTGGTCGAGGAAGAAGTTGCTTTGACATCAGAAGCCACAACGGTATCCTCCCACACTTTTGGTGATCGTGCATTCCTCACATACGTGAATTTGTTTCATATATTTCTAATGTATAAAAATATCACCAAATTGTTCAAATAATACACATCTTCGCGATGTTCAACAATGCTAGAAATGGCCCGTGCCTCGCACGGGCTATTATGCTAGTTCTATTATATAATGGAACATTGTTTAGTTCGTTTACGAATAAAATTTGTTAAATAATTGAATTGTGGTATAAATGTTTGATGATAAATTCAGATCGATATGTAATTGTGTTCGAATTTGGAAAAAAAAATAGGTTCAATTATATCACTCAATACTGTTCAATCGTTTCTACTGAATTCGCTTACATGCTACATTCCTACCTATCACTAACTTACAGTATGAACTCCACTATTGCGAATCAAGGCTTTAGATACGATTATGAATATAATTAGCCATCATTAGGTTTATACAGTAGAATATAATTCCGCATTGTTACAACTCGAGTATATATGCACTAAGGAAGAAAATAATGATGTATGAAGTAATTTATTTAAGTGATGTCAACTTAGAACTTAGCGACTTTGTAAGGACCATTATAGTTTATAATTCGAAAGGTTAGAAAAAGAAAATATATGTAATGAGTGATCCAAAATATATCTTTTATTCGCGTGAAAGGTGAAATAGTGGGAATTCTAAAAGTTCCCCGGAATGTTAAGAAAGGAAAATATATGTGATGAGTGATCCAAATTTGTCAAATCCAAATTGCACCTTTTAATTAAAAAATAAATTAAGTAACACAAATAATGTAAAGATGAATGTAAATATTAATTAGTGCATTTGGCTTTAAAATTAGTGCCACACTGCTCCATAAATACATTTTCATCATTGTACAACTAGTCTTGAAACTGACCTAGTGACATATACAACACTCCTATAAATTGTTTTTGAGAGTCATTATATCTGTATGATAGATATACCATTAATCGTGTACTTGTAATTATTTACATCTTCACACGAGTTTTTATCATGCAGTATAAAGCACCAAGTAAAAAAATAGTACGTTTGAAAGCAGTGGTGGAACCAGGATGAAAAATAGGGGTGCTCAAATATTAATTACAAATTTTTTACAACGGTAATAAATGTTTAAATAATTAAAATATACACAACTAACCTTTACTTAACAACAATTATCCTATTTTTATTTAAAAAAGTTACGGATGATAAATAAATATATATTAATATACACTATCTTGCTATTATTCAATTCCTCGTCCCCGTTCATTAGCCCCTCCCTCCAGAGTTTACTCCCCCATCTCCAATTTTTACACCCCCCCTTCCATTTTTTACGCCCCCATCACCAGAATTCACGCCGCCCTCAGCCATTTCCCTAAACCTCCTAAGTTCTAAGTTCTATTAGCTTTGAAAGAGGGAGAGAGAATGAAAGAGTAACGCAGCTGCTTCACACTCAATGAATAGTGATTATAATTTAGTATATATAATTTCTCAAATGAACGATCAAGATTAATCCACTCTCTTAAGATCGGGATCGAACGACTGAGATAGATTAGGGTTTTCAGATGAACGACTGAGATAGATTAGGGTTTTCAGATGGGTCGGGTTTGATTGATTTGGGTCGGGTTTGACTCCATTATTTGGGTCAAAATAACCAAAATATTCAAAAAATAATTATTTTTATTTTCGAAAATAATTTTGAAAACTAATAATAATTATTATATATACTATAGGTGGTGGAGGTGGAGGATGAGGTGGTGTAGGATGGGTGGAGGATGAGGATGTTGCTGGTGTATTACTAGTGGTTAGTGAGGTGTTAGTAGGCGTATCACGTATAGGTGAAGAATGAGGTGTTTGCAATGTAATATTTGGATCAGATGGGGCAGGATGTGTTGGTGTAATGATTGGCAAAGACAAAGTGCACCATTCATTTACTGTATAGTGAGAGATAGTATTTGATGAACAAAGAGAGTTATAGGGAAAAGTATATTCAACAAATTTTACATGCCTGAAAGTGTAAATTTTCTGAGTTTTAGGATCCAAACAATAATATGCACTTTGTGACGGAGAGTATCCAACAAAAATTTTATTAGTAGTATAGGGTCGAAGCCAAGGATAGCAGAGACACCCAAAGTTACGGAGCTTAGTATAGCTCCTGAACCTAACTCCGAACCTAACTTAATTATAATATTTAAAAAATAATGTAATTCCAAGGAGTTGAACCTATGACCTCTCATAATGAAACTAAACTCACCAACCAATTTGGCTAGATGGACATTTATACATTATTGGAATTCATTAATCACATACATAAATACTTTTTGGGTTATATCATGTTTAATATATATTAAACTATTCATTTAAGATAAAATTACTTATATTATAACTTATGTGCATTATTTTTTTATAATTATTTATAGACCTACCCATCTAAATAAATTTTACAGTTCTTATATTTTTGAAATGGAGAAAATAATTATTATTTTGAGATAAATTGTTTTGTTCATAATCTCATATATGAAATGCATAGTTAAAATAATTATTCTTTGAGATCAACTATTTTGTTAACAATATCACATATAAGTGCTCGTGGTTAATTTTGTTGTGAAATTTAATAAAAAATGCACTAAATTAAAATTGGTTGGTCAAATTAGAATTAATTAAACTATAGGCATACTAAAAATATGAATTTTAAGAAAATTTATAAAAAAAATATACAAATGCGATTTGGATTACATATCGATTATTTGTTAATAATTACATATAATATATAGTTTATTTATAAGACGGTATGATAAATACTATACAAAATATAACAAATTAATTAGCAAAATAAGAAAAATACGAAGTTTTGAAAGGAAATTTGAAACATTTATGTATGTATATATATATATATATATATATATATATATATATATATATATATGAGATTTGTACTTCATGTCTGTTATCAGTTATCGATTAAATAACTAAATAAAATATATCGTTGAGTTATGAGACGATACTATAATTTATAGTTTATATATAAGATGGTATGATAAGTACTATACAAAATATAGTAAATTAATTAGCGAAATAAGAAAGATATAAAGTTTTGAAAGGAATTTTGAAACATTTATATATAAATGAGATTTGTACTCCATGTCGGTTATCAGTTATCGATTAAATAACTAAATAAAATATATCGTTGAGTTATGAGACAATACTATAATTAAGATTACGTATAGAGTGCTATATATAACAGTGTATCTTCTTCTATATATAATAGGTGAACAAAGGGAGTAACTCAGAGTTTAACTTTAATAAGTAAGATCTTGTATGTTACAATAATTAAGGTCTTGTAATCTTTAAAATGTGTTGTAAAATGTCTAAAATTTCAAACATGAAAGCATTCAATAATTTGTTGCATGGTCATTTCCCTTTAAATGCTTGCAAAAACTTATACTTGCCTATTGGTGGTTGAGGAAAAAGTTGCTTTGGCATTAGAAGCCACAATGGTTTCCTCCCACACTTTTGGTGATCGTGCATTCCTCACATACGTGCTCCAAATTTGTTTCATATATTTCTAATGTATAAATATATCACCAAATCGTTCAAATAATACACATCTTCGCGATGTTCAACAATGCTAGAAATGGCCCATGCCTCGCACGGGCTATTATGCTAGTTTGATTTTAAAACACCATCGTAATGAAGTACCAAAAAGTATATGTAAAATTTAATTTTAAGAAAGAAGTCCTATCTTTTTTTTAAAGAAAGCTATATGTGCATATAAGTGTATGTAAAATTAGAAGAATATGATATAACTAGGGGTGAGAAAAAAACTGAAAATCGAATCCGCGGTTGAAGTTTTTGATTTTAAAAATCGAGGCTTTCGATTCCGGTTTTAGGTTGGAACCGAACCGATCTGATTATTAAAATAAATAAATAAATTATTTATAATTTATATAAATTTGTAGAAATATTAAATACATACATATACGTTCAGTAATCACTATTCACTAATCAGTATAGTGTTTGGGTTTCTTTTCCCTCTTTTGAGTTAGTTGATATATGCTAAATTTCTCCGGAAGAAATACCATTTCAATTTAATAGGATACAGTCATGTATGCATACTTATTAAATATGAACAAACAACATGCTGAAGACATTCACAACGAAGAAATGAGCTTCTTAGAATTAGAGAAAATCTTTTTAAATAATTATCTCGGAAGACGGATCAACCTGCCGAGAAGGTATAGTTGAAATCTTGTTGAATTATATTCATTTGACTTGTTTGCAAATTTAGTTTCCGTACTTTGGTTCTTGCCAACAAAAATTATATTAGAGCATATACAGATGTCTTCATACATTAATTTAATTATATGCATCACTGAACCAAAATGTTTGACCTTCTGTTTTTGTTTCATTCTTGTGGTAACATGCAGAATTATCAGAACAACTGAATTGACAACTGCTTAAGGTAAGCTAAATGAATTTGATAAGCTAAAGGCAGAAGTCATGAAGTTTTATTTTCTTTGTTCCAATAAGTTTTGTTTATTTAATTGTAATAATTTTTTCATTTTCATTTATGCGGATTTTTAACCGAAACCGAACCGATAGAATTCGAACTTAGTTTTTTGAATCCAAACCCGAAACGAAACAGGCGGTTGAGATTTTTGATTTTAAAAACCGATGGTACGAGGTTCCGGTTGTAGTTTTACCATAAAGTCGCACCGAACCCGCATCCGCTCTACCCTAGATATAACAGTTTCAATTTCATTTAAAGATTATAGAGTAAACTGCAAAACGGTGACCCTAATTTACACTAAATTGCAAAAAAATAGTTGAATTTTCATAATTTTATTTTAGTGGCCACACTTTGTTTTTTATTTTTAAAAGAGTGGCCAAAGTTTTTTTGATTTTCTAAATAAGTGGCCAAAATTGTTTTTTATTTGTAAAATAGTTGCCAAAATTAAATTTTATTTTCAAAAAAGTAGATGAAAAAAGATCGATAGCCACTAAAATGAAAATCTGAAAATTCGACCAATTTTTTGCAATTCAATATAAACTACGACCACCGTTTTGCAATTTACTCACGATTTTTAATTAATTATTGCTAAATATAACCCAAGAAAATACATTTTTAGAATCTTATTAACTAATTTTTCACATATGGGATGCATGGATTCATGGCCTCTAAGATTTGTCCCAAACAGCAACTTCATGCGTTCAAAAATACAGCTGCTGTCAAAGCTTTAGTTTCCTGTCCATTTGCTATTTTGCTCACTTGAACCTATCAGTTGAAGTTCATAACTGTTGTCACATCCATGTGTAAACATAGATTAGAACGAACCATAAAAAGAGGCAGGACTTGAAAACATATCATAGTCATTGGTCATTTAGTACAGAATAGATTGTTTATTTTCTGTACAGAGAACAGGGAGCTATGTTTATGTATGCAACTGAAACGCTTGTGACAAAAAGAGGTTGAGTTTAAGGCACAGAATAGAGGAACAAGTTGACGTCTACCGAATGAAATTAAATGGACCTCAGTAATATACTTTGTTGTTGTTGCTAATTTGCTTGTGAATGTAATTGAAGAAAAAATGGCTATCCTGAAATGAAGTTTATAGCCCGAACAATTAAAAATGATAGCACAAGTGGAAAGATTACACCAATTTGGCAGAGACATTGTTCTTGTTCATGTTAGTAGGCAGTAGCCATATAACAAGATCAACCCCCCCCCCCCCCCCCCCCCCTAAATTCCCCTCTCGCAATACTAAGCTATCAGGAGACTTTGTTACTTTATACAATTTCACACTCAAGCTACAAAACATGAAAGTTGCAACAGATTCACAATGAAAAATGTTAGATCATTGTTTTGATCATGTAGAGCAAAGTAGTTTTGGTAGAGCAGGCTTATTAAAGTCCATATGTGAAGCATATACACATAGTCGAATCAATGTTTTGATGTAGAAGTTGAATCATATTGCACTTCAAAAACTAAAATGTTTGATGTAGTAAAGACTGTCATCAAGGTAGTAGTTATCTCTCTTTTCTTTTTTTTCACACACTCAAAGGAAGAACATGAGTATTTGAATGATCTTGCAAAACCACATTTGCCAAAGTCGACAATAGCAGAACCATAAAAAGTAAATATAGCAAGTCTGAATCAACTTCCGTCTGCATCTTGATATAAATTCTTTCGTTACTTCTTGTCGGATAAATTTTTACAAGATTCGTATTTGTTTAAGGGTGCCTACAAGCTCTGGAATGCTGTCATTGTTTAAGGATGCCTACAGCTACAAGCTCTTGAATGTTTAGAAAAAGGAACATTACCAACAGAGAAAAGAATCGCAGACTTTGATTTTATATCTTTGAACACAAGCATTCATTACTAAAACACTACTATTTAATACACTCTCCATCTCTAGGACAACTAGTTAGATGGGATAGTGGCAGTTAAGTGGATTTGTCAAAGGAATAACTATTTCCACTAGTGTAACAGACAATTTGCATAATTCTAAAATCCTAAGTTTGGATATTTTTGGTTTACTTTATATTCACTTTTGTTCCCATACTTTGTGGAGCTGTTTGGCTTCAGCTGCAATCTATCTCAAGAAATGTTCAAGTTCAATGATAAACCTCCTCCATACTGATTACTCCGTCACTCCCAACTATAATTCTTTACCTTTCGTTCAATAACTTATTTTTCATTTTTTTTTTTTATAAAACTGGGATATTCTATTTTTATATAAAAAAAGAAAATTTGTAAAAAAAAATTTATCTAACTATATACCTTTTGTGCACTTTAAAATGACAGGCGTGACACATAATCTCTCCGAGAGATAGAGAAGTGGGACAAAGCGAGAGTATATAAATTAACAAGTCGACGATAATAATAAATCTAGAATTGGAGTTCGACTAAGAGGGTGTTTGGGATTGCTTAAAATAAGTTACTTTTACTTAATGGAGGTGTTTTTAACTTAAAGGAGAAGGTAAAGTTGTTTACTTTAAGTTGAATGAATGTGTTTGGGTAATTTTACTTAAAGTTAAATGGGAATTTAATAATTTTGACTTAAAGTGATATTTGACTTAAAAAAATTTTAAATTCATGATATTTAAGCTTTACAAGAATCTAAAAAAAAAAAAAAAAAAAACTCCATAAGTCATAAGTCATAAGTCAAAAGTACCTAAATGTAACTTCTGACTTGAAGCAGTTTTTTAACTTAAAGCCGGCTTAAAGCCACGTTACACAAACACACCAAAAACTCCTTAAAGGAGCTTTTGGCTTTAAGTAATGTTAGCCAAACAGGCTCTAAATAAGTTAGATATTATATGTAAATAGCTTTTATGGTAATTTTTACTATAACATATTTTATGTTTCAGTACACCATACATTAGCTAAGGTTGAATTATATTTTCAGGAGGACGAGACATGCACTGCAATATTCAAACGAGTATTTAACACAACAAATAGACAGCAATGTGTACTGATTGGCCTTTTGTGTTGGGGATTATGGACCAGGAGAAACAAATGGATTTGGGAGAAGATTGCTATGTCAGTTTTTGGTGTTAAACAGATGGCTTTAAGGATGCTGGAAGAATGGAGGCGAGCTAGAGATGTGGAAGGGAGGCAGCAGGACATGTCTGTAGTTCGGAGAAGGACCTGGTGCAAACCTCCTAGTGGGTGGATTAAAGTTAATATAGATGCAGCGTGTCCACCAGGAAGTAACCGTATAGCTGTTGGTTGTGTTGTGAGAGATGAGAATGGTTTGTTCCTACGAGCACGAAGTAACATTGTAAGAGGAACGAGAACACCAAGGGAAGCAGAGGCTCTTAGTATGCGGGAAGCATTATCATGGGTCAAGGAGTGGAGAATTAATCAGTGTATCTTTGAATCAGACTCAAAGCTTTTAATAGATGCCATCCAGACACCGAAGGGTAGATCTTTGTTTGATACAATCGTGGAGGATTGTAATGAGTTAGTTAAACACTATGAGAATGTGTTATTTCAGTTTGTACCGAGATCTGCGAATAGTGTGGTTCATGAGATTGCTCGGGCTGCCTGTTCTAGCTCAGGTCTAAGTGAGTGGTTTGATACTGTTCCTAGTTTTATTATATGTAATCTTTTGATGGATGAAGGTTAATACAAGCAAGTACGTTTTTTTCAAAAAAAAAAATTATATTTTCAGCTTCACATTAAAGGTCGTAATTTTTATGCAACTTTAATCTAATCTTAGATGGCCTGAATATATTTAAGGGGGTGTATGGCAAATCGGCTGAACAACTTATAAGTTATTTATTTTGGAAAAAATTTCGTATTTACATAATTTTTTTTAGAGAAAAATGTGTATCGGGAGTTTAATATTCGTTATCTTGCAAAACTAAGTTACTTATTTTAAAAAAAAGTACATATTTCCTAATTTTTTTCCAAAATAAATAATTTATTTCTGAAAAATAAAATTTCCCAAATAGACCCTAAAATTTACTACTAATACTCAACTACGGAGTATAAAATAAAAAGGACACTTCCCATTCTATAAAAATATGAACATTTTATTTGGTCAAAAATACATATGTAAAGTGCTATGCTCCCTTTCATTTCCTGTTGTTTCAAGTCAGGTATGCGTGGTGCGCACATGCCTCGCATTAAACTTCGCTTGCTTTCCCACCAGAGATGGGCATTCATCCCGGTCCGCCCGATCCCGATCCGTTTCTCACACCAAACGGAGCGGGAAATCGAGGATTTTTTCGGGGACGGGCCGGAGAGCGGGGACAATTTTCAAAAAAAAGCGGGGAGCGGGCCGGGGATGGGATTCTAGGTCTCCCCGGCCCGATCCCCGAACCCCGCCCCGATTCTCAATCCCGACTCGATTTCACCACATTAAAATATATATAACTATATATATTATTAATCATATATTAATATATACAAATTTCCAATACTTTATATTGGAAACAAAATGATATTTTAATCTTATATGTTTGTCTTTCTAGTAGTTAAATAACTTCATTTCCATGTTATTTATAATTGTTTATTTAAGTAATATTTTTTTATCTTAACATGTAATCTAGTTATAGTTGCTAATTTCGCTATATATCACAAGAAAAAATTATTTCAAACTATAGTTAATGTTTAATATTATTTAAATATTATTTTTTGTTTAAAATGAAATTCCCCGATTCCCCGCGGGGATCCCCGTTACCCGTTCGGGCCGGGGACGGGGAATAAAAAATAATCCCCGACGGGGATCGGGCCGGGGACGGGGATCGGGTTTGAATTCGGGGATGGGGGCGGGGATAGCACTCCCCGGCCCCGAAGTGCCCCGATACCCATCCCTATTTCCCACTCTTTTAAGTTTGGGAAATTCTCGTTGGTACCCTTCTGGAATTGATTTTTTCATATGGTATCAACTGATTAACCTAATTATGCCATTCTATTAATCAAAACATTAAAAAACGTTGACAAATTTCAATATTTATTCCATAATAAAATTTTATGTCATATAAACCACAAATTATAAAAAGTTAAATGTAGAATTATGTTATTTTATGGTCAGAAAATGACTGAACACGTATTTTAGATTAACAGTATGCTAACTTATTACAGATTAATGTTTAATATTTTTCAATTAGTGGCACATTAATAATTATAAATTAGTATTTAACTTTTTTAACTAGTACTCCGTAATACATTAAAAACTTATAGATCATGATTTATTTTCATAATTTTTTTAACGTTTCTTAACGTTTTGATTAACAAAATGGCATAATTAGGATAATCAGTTACTTTAGGGTACCAATCGTAATTCCAAAACATGAAATGACACCATCTGAAAAAGCCAATTCCAAAAGGGTACCAACGAGAATTTCCCTTTAAATTTTAACGAACAAACACAAGATAAAAGCAAGATTAAGATCAACCCAACTTTGTTCAAAAAAAAAAAAAAGATCAACCCAACTGCCTTGCTTAATTACTGTCACATAATTCAAATAATAAGATTTCTCTTTTTATCATTTTTTTGAATAAAAAGTAATCAATTCATTAATCAAAAGACATAAAAAGACATACGGCATCAACAAATATAATCGGCGGTCCATTTAAGTGCATCGCTGTTGAATCTTTTCTAGAGGCAACCAAACGATTTAAAGATGATTGAAAGTATGTACAAGTAGTTTTTTTCATCGAACTGTTCTGTGTAAACAACCATAGATGCGATCCCATACTAACCTTCATCCCTGAATCAAAACCATGAAAATCTTGCCGATCTATATTAAAATAAAAACACAAACTCTCACAAGCAGAAATTAACAAAACCCAAATAAATTGGGAATTTATTAAAACTCAAATAAATTGGGAACTTACTGAAGAAAACAAGATATGAAACAAGAAAACGAAAAAGGGATTGTGGCTTTACACCGGTGAAGACCGATGAAAGCCCCCTCAAAACTCTGTAATAGAGGCTAGGGTTTTAGAAAAAAAGAGAGAGCAAGATGATAAACTTAGAAATATTCAATCTATCTCTTTTTATCGTTTTAAATTTTGAATTTGATTTTCGTTTATTCCAAAATTCATTAGGCCATATATTTATTTGTAAGATAGATATTTATTTATAAGCTATGTAAGTCTAATTATTCAAAAAATTTAAAATTACCTCAAAATGACAAAAAATACTTTTGAGCTATTCGATTTTGAGCTATTCGAGCTATCTCATCGTGTTCATAACGTAAATAAATAAAAAATTAGGGAACCTAAGACATGTCCATGTCTTAGGTAAGTTATTTTTATATTCAAACATAGGATGAGTACAAAAATCAGAATTCTTTTAAAATTGCAATATTACTTAATTAGCATTGCGGATCAAATAAATTTTAAAGCTTATTTTTTAAATATTTTAGGAAATTTTTTTTAAGATTAATTTCCGTATCTTTTTTCTCAATAAATAAATGATTTTCGATTTTTATAACTGTGTTAACACTTTGTCTTATCCGTACTACTGTGCGCTTAAACCGGCAAAGCCTAACAAAACAATAATATAATCCTCTTTTTTAATCACTCATAAATCTGTCTCACACACACACACAGAAACTACTAAAAAGCCACATTCTAGAGAGAGAAAGCTAAAATCTCACATACACGCACAGATGCAGATTTGAATTAGCAGCAGCATTCTAGAGAGAGAAACATACATACACTTGACGCGGCATTCTCACTACATATCATATACATACATGTTTAGTGAGTGTGTGTTGATTTGAAACCCTAGACTTCTACTATTCAGATCCATATACATACAGTGATTTTCATCTTTGTTTGTGTGTGAATTGATTTGTAAGTGAGAGAGAGACAGAGAGAACAGAGAGAGAGAGAGAGATTTGTACTGTGTGTAATTGTGTGTGTATTGATTTGAAACCCTAGAGGAGTGATTTTGATGTGAGATTTGGAATTAGATTCGAAATGGAGGATAATTACGGTGATGAAGGTGGAGTGTCGGTGGCGGCGCGTGAGAGTAGTGGCGGCAATGCGAGGTTTCCGGCGAGTGAGGTTACGCCGACGCCGTTAACAGTGTCGGCTTCTTTTCGAGAAGGAAGGAGTTCTTCGAGGCGGAGAGCGCCGGTGAGGCCTCCAAGTTTGGATGCGGATGATTTTATGAGCTTGATGCACGGTTCCGATCCGGTGAAAGTCGAGCTCAATCGATTGGAGAATGAAGTTAGAGGTTAGGAATTCATGCTTGATCTGTTCGTACATGTGTGTGTGTGTGTATGTAGTTTGTTGATTGAATTTTGGTTTGATTGAGTGTTTTTATGATGTGGTTGTTTTTGTGTAGATAAGGATCGAGAACTTGGTGAAGCACAGGCGGAGATCAAGGCGCTTAAGTTATCTGAACGTCTTCGTGAGAAAGCAGTGGAAGAGGTTTCTCTCTTATTTGATATGTTTTTTATTATTTTGAGTGTATGTATGTTGTATTGTTTTCGGATTTTGGAGCTTAATTTGAATGAAAAAGGCATAGAGGAATATGTAGGCTGTTGAAGGTGAACTACACAGTGTCATTTACTCATTTTATTGTTATATTGACTACATTTCTAATCACATTGATTTGGTCCTCTTGGTTATGTATTCCAAGATTGTATTTTTAATCATTTTTCATGATTCTCCAAACAGAAATTACATGGCTTAAATATTGATGCTATTATTATTGTTTTTTTATTTTCATAATTAAGTCCCATCTCCATTACTTGTGCTTGTTACAATTATGTTGAGTACTCATTTTCCCTCAAAAAAAAAATGTTGAGTTCTCATTTTAATTTCACAATTGGTTTTTGTGCCACAAATATACCTGATAGTTGGGATTCTATCACGATCACAAGCATGCCCTATTTGCTTTTATAGAAAGTGGATCCTTACAGCATAAACTCGGCCCAGTTAGGATTGAGCCTGAATACTAGTTGGGTGCATGCTTTAGAAAATAAATTGCATTTGTTCTTTTGTTGTGATGACCACCTTTCTGTTACTGTGGCAAATTTGTGGCTGATTTAGTGTTCCTAATAAAGCTAAGCCAATTAATAATTGTTATACAGCAACATTCGGACGAATCTTCTAGGTTCCTGGTTTTGTATTATAAATTGTAAGGTAGTCTATGGTTTTTAATTTGGGAATGCTAACATTGTATTTAGTGGTTCGTCTTTTGATGTAATGACCAAGGGAATTTGCATTACCCCTGTGGTGCTAAAAAATTAATACAGTCCTTATGTTTTGGCCTCTGGGTCTGCTTAACACCAAAATTTTTCCTTCAAGTAATTTGTTAATAAAGCAGTAATGGTGCAGATTATACTATTGGATTAATAGGAAATTTTATGAAATAGTAATGGAATTTAAAACTTTTCCTAATATTATCTATGTTCCTATTTGCATCAGAATTTTAAGTTTGCGCAATCACCTCTCTTCTCATCGAGTTGCAAGGTCCTTGAATTATATATAATGGTAGATTTGTGTAAATGTAGAGTTCATCTACCTCGAAGATCTATGTTAGTCCTTTTATTTCTTTTATTATTAGATGTGTATTTCTCCCTAATCGAGACCTAAGTTTGTGCTTTCCCTTATATAGTTGCAATTTGAAAAGATGTTACGGAAGTGCAGGACTTTTTCTGTTAGCTCTTGTTCTAAAGTTATTTGAGTCATGATATTGGAATTAAAACTTACATGTTTCTTACGTCCATTTGTAACATAGCTAACTGAAGAACTGGAGAAGGTGGATGAGAAGCTCAAGCTTACAGAATCTCTTCTTGAAAGCAAAGTATTGACTGAAGCTCTACCATAAAGTTAATTTTTCCTTCTACAGTCACAAAAACTAAATGTAGTGGGATCCCTCTTTCTTGGCAGAATCTCGAGATCAAGAAAATTAATGATGAGAAGAAGGCCTCCATGGCTGCTCAGTTTGCTGCAGAAGCCACCCTTCGTAGAGTTCATGCTGCTCAAAAGGATGACGATATGCCCCCAATAGAAGCCATCCTTGCACCTTTGGAAGCAGAGCTCAAGCTCGCTCGCCAAGAGGTATCACATTGAACTTGTTTTGGAACATTTAGTGATGAAATGTTCCAATTACAGAATAAAGTTGTTCTTCTGAATATGGTATAGTAGGTTGACATATTGAGCTTGATACCTTTACAGATTGCTAAGCTCCAAGATGACAACAAAGCTCTCGACCGCCTTACCAAATCAAAAGAGGCTGCTTTACTTGAAGCTGAGAGGACGGTGCAGGTTGCCTTGGCGAAGGCTTCTATGGTAGATGATCTTCAAAATAAAAACCAAGAATTGATGAAGCAGATAGAAATTTGCCAGGTATTGTAGCTGGACATTATCTTTCCCTTTCCTCGACTTAGAAGGTTATATTGTCTAAATGCCTCTAAACATCTATATGATATGTATACCAGGAAGAGAATAAGATTTTGGATAAAATGCACCGCCAGAAAGTCGCCGAAGTTGAAAAGCTCACTCAGACTGTACATGAGCTTGAAGAAGCTGTTCTTGCTGGTGGAGCTGCTGCGAATGCTGTGAGGGATTACCAACGAAAAGTTCAAGAGATGAATGTAAAATAATTTTCTTACTTAACCTTCCTATGCGTGATTGTGGATTTGGAACTGATACTTAACAAACAAGTTGTTTCTTAATTGCTCAGGAGGAAAGAAAAACCCTTGACAGGGAGCTAGCACGTGCTAAAGTAACTGCAAACAGGGTGGCAGTAGTTGTGGCTAATGAGTGGAAAGATGCCAACGACAAAGTGATGCCTGTTAAACAATGGCTTGAAGAAAGAAGATTCCTACAGGCATGATAATTCTGCTCATCTAACAGTTGGTCCCTTTTATTTAGCCTATATATTATATATTTGAAGAGAAAAATTCTATGCTTCTCTGTCCATTGGCTTTGTTATATCATAGATTCTCTTGTAGTTTCTATTGTTTATAGTTCTTGAATCCTCTTCTCACAGGGGGAGATGCAGCAATTAAGGGACAAGCTCACGATAACTGAGCGAGCTGCGAGATCTGAAGCCCAGTTGAAGGTAGCAGTTTGGTTTATATCTGTTATCTTCAGGTAGAGCTTTATATCTAAATCATTGTTATAATTCAGTTTTAAATAACAACTTCAGGAAAAGTATCAATTGCGTCTGAAAGTACTAGAAGAGACTTTGAGATCGCCAAATGTTAGCAGCCGCAACACATTCGATGTACAAAGTGCAGGTCATAGTCGTCGTCAGTCACTTGGAGGAGCTGATAACATCTCCAAATTAACCTCAAATGGATTTTTACCTAGGAGATCACCATCATTTCAGCTGAGATCTGGAAGTAGCACAATGTTAAAACATGCTAAAGGGACTTCTAAGTCATTTGATGGTGGTACACGCTCATTAGACAGGGGTAAAGTTTTAAACGGATCTGGTCCAAGTTTTAATCTTCGTGATTCTTGTGAAGAAACCAAGGCGAGTCCAACATGTAATAATAACTGGAAAGCAGATTCAGATGAAAAACCTAATGACTTCACAGCACCGGATAAGGAGGATACTGTGCCAGGATTGTTGTATGACTTACTACAGAAAGAGGTTGTTTCTCTGAGGAAAGCTGGGCATGAGAAGGATCAAAGCCTTAAAGATAAAGACGATGCCATTGAGGTTGTAATTTCTTCATACTGATACTAAGTGCTTGTCACACATTTTAGTCATCTTATGGTTGTGATTGTATTTTAGATGTTAGCAAGGAAAGTTGATACCTTAACTAAGGCGATGGAGGTTGAGGCCAAGAAGATGAGAAGGGAGGTAGCCGCCATGGAAAAAGAGGTGGCTTCTATGCGTGTTGATAAAGAACATGAAAATAGGGCCAAGCGTTTCGGAGGAGGTGCAAGGGGTCCTGCAAACAGTTCTCAGCTACTTCCTGCTAGGTATATCTTTTGTTGTGCTTCCTTTTGTTGGCCTATTTATCTATACATGTGAAACTTGCATAATGAATGTAACTGTTAGGACATTTGTACAAGGCTGTGATGATAGGACTTGAATCATTTTCTTTGTATGGTTTTCCTAACATGGAGCTGCATACACTGTAATGTACTCCAAAATCCAAATGTAGCGCCTGTTTGGCTTACCTTGTAAGAGGCAGGAGTACCTTTGGAGGTAAAGGTACTATCTGACCTCTTACAAGAGGTAGATAAGCTAATCCAAACTCCCACTATTCCAGCATGCAAGTAGATGTTAGCTGCTAATCAGATTTATAAGGTGCCTTTATGATGGAGTCAACTTGTTGACAAGTGAATGTGCTCCTTGTCTTTTGATTTGTTTTATGGATCTTATATAGTTATATTTCCACAGCGACTTTTATGGTATGAGGGAGCAAAGAACTCTTTATAATTGTTTGATTATAAGAACTTGGTTCCTAAAAACTTTAACACACCCTTTATAATTGTTTCTTGTCTGTGACGTTGCCTTTTGCTTTAAATACTTTTAAGCAAAAAAAAAAAAAAATTAGAATAAAAAAAGTTTGGTTTGTTTGATTGAGGATTTGATTTTTTATCGTTGGTCTTGGGATAGATATTTGGTTAGTTTCTATTGACAAGTCTTGGTCCGCTGCATGTTATTTTACATCATCGGTCTGTTTGGAGTTTAGAGTAATGATTACATATAAATTACGTAATTGCAGCCCTGGGGAAGTGTAAAGTAATTGTCTAGGCATATCGCTAAAGAGAGTTGGAATTATGTCCTATTGGCAGTGGTTAATTGAACCACTTTCTTTCCCTGTTTCCTGCTGGTCCTCATCCCTCATCCTTTTTGCCCTCCTTCCATAGAGCATGAATTTAACAAGAAAGTTAAATTCACTTTCTTCTCCTTCACATCACAATCTGTTCTAAGGAGACTTGAACTGAAACCATTGCAAGCAACAATAGGTTATTATCACCAAGATGTGCTGCCCAATGTTTTTCTGCACTGTTTTTGTTTTTCATACTCACAAATTCCCTTGCGATTTCGTGACTTAATGGGCATTAGTTAAATATTTTAAAATACAAATAGGAAAATACTGGAGCTTAATTAGTCATTATAATTTGCAGGACTGGAGCACGAGGAGGGATAGCACGCAGCACCCAATAACCAGAAATTCCAGTTGCAGCGCAGCAAAGAATAATTATGCATAGCTTTCTGTTGGGTCTTGAGCTACTTTTTCGTCTTTCCTACTTTTTTACCTTGTGGTTGATTTTAGATTACTTGGCATGCTATTGTCTGGTGTTTCCTCCAGCATTGAACAAACGAGAATACTGTGAAATGGAGATTAAGGCAGCGGATAAGTCAGTATGCTTTTGACGTAGTTCATCATCCTCCTCAACTTAATATCAGCAAAAGAACGAACCCGGAGGATGTTGAGTTCAACTAACCCTTTGTCAGAATTTATTGAGTGGAGATATTTGTGGCTGTATAGGTTAAATTATTGGTGTTTCTGATATTTCACCCTACCAGTTTGTGCTTGCAGTCTGTATTTGTAATCTGCAGCTAGTTTTTTAAATTGATTCATGTTTGTCAATATTCTCCTTATCTGATATAAATTTAGTAGTTCCATGATTGTGTTATTCAGTTTTTATTTTCTCTGGAGTTTTGGGCTAAAACTGAATGTCCTGAAGGACCTGAAATAGTTCGGTCACGGACATTTTCTGTTGGCATGGGCGAGAGAGAGCACATGGTTGGTTATTTAGATTGCACAGTTATGAGACCATAAGGTGCACCATGTTTTTAAGAAGTTGATTATGGTGAATTTAGCTATTTTTTCCATGTTATAACTTATAAGCAATATAATCGCTTATGAAGTCTTTTTTTTTTTTTGTTGCCACAATCGCTTCTGAAGTCTAATTGTGCATACATTTCAATCTCCCCAAGTACGTGCATTCAAGTGCAAATATCCGTGAATAGAACCCCAACAGATGCAAATGCTGAAAACTACCGTCATGAGCATGAAAACAACAAATATGAGTTGGGAGAACTAAATACTAACTATGTTGGGGCAAGGGGATTTGCCGTACAAGAATGTATGAGCTCTGATAATCTATTTAGCTACGAAATATCAGTACTACACGAGCAAAATGTAATTAGTGAAACCTAAATCAGTATTCTTAATTAAAAAGGTTTGCAGTGCTTGGGATGATAATACATCTTAGACCAAATATAACCCGGCCAAATTTCTCTCATTTTACTGAGTTTATATATAAGAATAATCAAATATACATAGCAAACCTAATGAAAATCAGTATTCTTAAAAAGGTTTGCAGTGCTTGGGATGATACATCTTAGACAACCTCATATAATCCGGCCAAATTTCTCTCATCTTACTGAGTTTATATATAAGAATAATCAAATATACATAGCAAACCTAATGATAAGCTCAAACAATCACCAATCGTACAATATACCAATTCTGAAGCCTACAAAACACCAATAGACAACTTATGCCAGTTCCAAACTCGCATTTTACTAATCACTTAGATATACAATGAAATACCAGCTTACTAAATCCTCAAGGACCACAACAATAACATAAAATAAAGTTTTAGACCGAGCACAACTTGCAAGGAAATCTCGGATCTCAGTGCAGTATGCTTGATAAATACAACTGCTGCAAATTTTCTCAGATGCCAGTCCAGTATGCTTGATAAATACAACTCGGGGAATTTGATCTTTCTAGTCCAATATGCTTGATAAGCACAACTCGTGCAATTCATTTAGAACCCATTCTGCTCCGGTATGTCCACCCAGGACCATGACCCTGGTCCCTCCAACCACACAAGTGCTGTGACCCCAAGCAAACTTTGGTGGATTCCCAGGAACATTAAGAATCCTCCAGGATGGTTTCTCTTCGGCAGGATCCAACAAGAAAAGCTGAGCTGGAGAGTGCAGCCCAGCCATAGAGCCACCAAATATTATAATACGTCCACAAGGCATGGTTACTGCAACATGATCGAGTCGAGGAGGAGGAACCACGGCACTCTGACTGCCTACGCCAGTAAATGCACCACACTCCAGTTGCCTCCATTCAGGTTTTTCATTCTCCAGGTCGATGGTGTATGCGTCCCCTGAACGTAACCGCAAATGTCCACTATTGGCAAGCCCGCCAAACATTAATATTTTGGTCCTTCCGTAAACAGATAGGGAGTGCCCCAATCTAGATGGAGGTGCCCATGAAGTTGGAATCTCTTTCCATTTTGGTTTATCGATTGTCAGATCCAACAAATATGTATCACTAAGAAGAACTCCAGCTTCTGTACACCCACCAGACACCACTAGTTTTGAGCCTTCCATTGTGCAAGAGCTATGCCATGATCGAGGAAGTGGAGGAGTTCCACCAGAAACTTCTTTCCAAGTGGGTTGTTTGGCATCTAAGTCGAGAACAAAAACATCATTCAGCAATCCTTCCCTTCCACAGCCACCAAATACCACCAACCAGGAATTATTCAAGCTTGTGAGAGTATGGCCCCAGCGTCCTGGTGGGGAAGATTTCACAATAACCCGACGCCACACTGGATTTGCAGCATCAAGATTAAGTACAAATGTGTCATCCATAGGTTGCATGTTAACTCCTTCCCCACCAAACAAAACAAGTCGGTTCCCTGCAGCACAAGCACTAAAATTACAACGCGAAGGCTCCACTGCACCTCCAACTGTGAACTTCTTCCAACAAACCGCCTCGAGAGTAGTTAGTTCCCTAGCCAGGCGTCCCCATCCTAATTTGTTTGTCATCAGTTCCAGTGCACCCGTAACTTCTGTTCCCCATGCATTTTGACACACCATTTTCCTCACATGCTCATTTTTCGTCAACTGCCGAATCCTTGTGCATGCAGAACCAATGGATGCAACATCTCTAGGTGTCAAGCGTGACAAGATACCTTGAGCCAGTACTTCGTCAGGAAGCTGAAGAATACCACATGTATCTTGATACTGTCTGTAATGTAGTTGTCCACTCATTGAAGGGTATTTACTTAACTCATCAGACTGCTGTTGGCAAGTTTCTTTGAAAACAGGATAAGATACACTATTCAGATCTATATTTGCTTGGGTGAATACTTGTATACCTATTACATGTGTAACCACGCCATCATCGCCATGTATAGGCACAAGTTTTAGCTTGTTCACCAATGGAGTACCATCCTTTTTAAAATTTATAAGCTCGCCTTGAAAATCAATGCCTTCCTCAAGACATCGTCTGATCTCTGAAACAATAACTGGATCCACCAAAGGGTGCCGCCTTTGTGCACGAGGATCTCTATATTGCAAGAACCGACTGTTAAAATAAGATTACAAATAATCCATTAGAAGAGTAGAATTAACAAAAAAAAAAGTGATTACAAGACAGTACAACGAATGGAAACATACATATGTTTTGTTACAGTTCTCACAAATTGAATGCAACTAAAAATGTACAATAAGCATATAGCAGAAGTATTAAAGGAGCTACATTACAAAACCAACTGTGAAATAAACATCCTATCCATAGATAACATTGTAAAATAAATAATTCCAAAATCAAGATATGTTGTCCTTGCAGATCTATATCAATGTTCTATCATCAACTCTCTTCTTCCATTCAAAACCAACGAATACAGTTACAAAAGCCTTAAACATGAACAAATTGATCAATCAAAGTTAAATGTCAAACAGGCACATGTCATACTCAGCCAAAAACCAACAGAGGAATTCGCCTCTATGTATAAAATGCCTAAAGAAAGTACAAGTCAGTTAAGCCTCTTCTAATTCTTGCTGCAATAGTTTGTTAATAACAATGTGATGCATATAACACTTCTATATACAAACTCTTCATGCATTTATCATATTCTAACAATTCATTTTCATTTCAACAACACAAGACTAAAGTAAAACTACAACATCAAATTCAAGCAAATAAATTAACAAATTTTAGCTCAAATCTTCAAAAACAAAATTCACTTAAACTAAAATCAATTTTTTTTTAAAAAAACACATCCGAATGATCAATCAATCAAACAAATCACGGATCCCAAAGCTGATCAGACACATCAACTCATCCAAAAATAAATAAATAAAAAACAGACAGACACACACACACACACGGAGAGAGAGAGAGACTAAGAGAGAAGAGGAGAGAGAGAGAGAGAGAGAGAGAGAGAGAGAGAGAGAGATTATACCAATTCCTACCAAGCACCTCATCAGCTCGATAACCAGTAACAGATTCAAAAACAGAATTGACATAAATAATCGGTGAATCAGGATCCAAAGCATCCGACACAACAATCGAAGTCGGTATCTCCGGATTGAAAAAATCACCCAGTCGAAGCGCGAACTCGTTCTCTTTCTCATCCTCAACTAGCTCATACTCATCATCATAATCATCACCATCACCATCTTCATCATTTCCCGCGCATTTCATCCGCTTGTAACTCATCATATCTTCATCATCTTCGTAGGATTCAACTGTCATGTTTGTAAACGAAATATGTGTTGGCTTTGAGTTTGTTTTGTTTGTTGAGCTTGGTTGTTATAATAACTAGAATAAGGAGTTTGTATGTATATGTGTGTGTGTAATTTGGTGCTACAGTCGGAGCAAGGGGGAGATATTTACGAGGAAGGGTGAAATATCTAGTGTGTAAGGGGAGATATGTGGACCATCCAGATTTTCGGACATCAAATATCTTATGCCTTTGAAGTTTGATGTCGTGTTCCAATTGAATACAGACCATTTTTTTTCTTATTTAAATAAAAATAAGTTATGTTTATTACAAGTTTGAAATGAGTATGATTGGATACTCCACAATGATAATGAGGAGGGTGAGGGTCCTAAATATTCATCAATCAAAATATTTTGTCTAAAATACCTATCGATGGGAAGTTTGGCCCTGATTGTCCACTGAACACGCATGCTTAGTATGCATATAGCTACACGCATTTTACACAAACGTATACTATGTTAATCAGAATTCTATACCTGTGAACAGTGCCATACATATGCATGTTGAGCATGAGTATCTACAGATACGCATGTTGAACATGCGTATGTATGGCATTGTTCATCGTCTTCTCACTTCCATCACCGGTGACTTTTTTGACCAAAATTTCAATCAATTCGTTCACTTTCTACGGGCAACGAGCACTCACGTACTACATACCAAAAGAATCGTTTTCTCAGCATCTACAAGCCTATATCCTTCATTTTTCGTTTGTTTCGCCGGATTGAAAAGCCCCAATTCAAAGCTTTTTCCCGATTTCATTTTTCGATGTGTGTTCGTGCACGTACCTGTAGGACCAGAAATCAATAAACGAAGATGAAAACATGTAGAGGCAGGCCTGGGCATCGTTTTGATGTAATGAGAAGCCGTGGAGGTGCCCAAAATGTGATGGACGGGAGGTGGAGAACGGAGAGACGATTTTGAGCTTAGAGCAACGCCGGAACTACAATTGTATTAATGACGTCATATGACATCATCACGCATATGGGAGATGCGTGACCCTTGTTGCGCATGTTCAACATGCGTGTCTCGACACACGCATCCACGGGATGCGTGGATGCGTAACCCGTGGATAAATAGGGCCAGCTCTTACGCGCGTGGATATTACGGACCATTGAGTTAGAATGGTGGACATTTAGGGCATTTTCTTTAATGAGGATTGATCTCAAAAAAATTTCAAAATTTATTTTCTAGATAATATTTATTATAATTTAATTTGTAAGCTCGTGTTTAACTATAAATGATTCATTTCATGTTTTGTCTTACTTAGTTTCTTCATGTATTTCCGATAATTTGAATATTGTTACTGTATTTTATTTATCAATTGTATATCATTTCAGAACAAGGTATTCAATTCAGAAATAGTTAATTTAAGTTTTAAAAAAACCAATGACCAATTATGATGATTTCGGTACCAAAAATGTTGAGAAATCAAACAAATTTTCTAAAAAGTTATTCAAAATGTTGTTACAGAAATAATAAATGAAATAGAGTAAAGGAAATCTAAAATTACCTTTAGATAATTTTTCTAAAATTAACCATTAGAAGACACATAAGCATATTTATTGCCCTTTAAAATAAAAGATAAAAATGGATCAAAACTACGTAGTTTTGATTAACTTTAGATTCCTTTTTTCTGAATGAAATATACTTCCTGCACTTTTACATCAATTTCATTTATTAAATTTTCTCATTTTAACACGTCATATTTGTCATATTATTTTGAATAAATTTCTGGAAAGATAATTAGCGTAATAATTTGGAACCCCATTATTCGGCGTGTGATTAAAGAAAGAAATAATAGAGCTGGCCATTTGTTGGTCGGCGGAATCTATATGACTGCAGTTGCTCTATTTTCGTAAAGTATGGACTAATCACTGAAGTCTAAAACTATAAATGTGTAATTTCCGTGTTCAATTATTGAATAAACTATTCATTTGTTACGGAGTAATAAAATTAGAGGAACAACGAGTTTTTGTTACCAATAAACTTTAGATCATTTAAAAGGTACTCTCTCCTTGACCAAAAAAAAAAATAAAATAAAATACTCTCTCCGTCTCTTTAATCTTTATATGGAGTATTTTTCTTATTTCATATATCGGGATTGTTCATAACATAAAATAAATTATTAATTTACGCATAATTTATAATAACAAATATAGTCATTAGTGATCTTGTTGAATTCGCATTTATGAGTAATTTAATACAGTGAAGTTTTTATATTTAATACTAATACGAAATTAAAGATATTAATGATAAAAAATGTACGTTGACAAATGTGTTCAGTCAAAACATGAATCATATTTAGAGACGGATGGAGTATATTATATGAAAGTGCCACGTATATCTGATTAATATATTTACAGTACTACTAATGGGATTCAAGCAAAGCATATTCTAAGTCGAGTGCTCATGAACATGTAAAGTTGACTTGAATATCAGCACTACTGCTGCTTCCTACTCCCTCCGTCCCTTTTGATTCTTAACATTTTATTTTTTCAAAACTTTCTGGCACGTATTTTAAGATGCATTTTAAGGATAGTTAAATAACTTTTTTTTAAAATTTTCTTTTCCTGTATAAAAATTTAATGTTTAAATTTTTATACAGGAAAAGAAAATTTTAAAAAAAAATTATTTAACTATCCTTAAAATGCACCTTAAAATACGTGCCAGAAAATTTTGAAAAAGTGAAATGTTAAGAATCAAAAGGGACGAAGGGAGTACCTTTTGTTAATCTAACCATGAATCCATGATTGCGTACTACACAAACTAGCTATTTTTGTACTGAAAATTAAAAATAAAATGATTGCGGGCTCAGTTAAATATGTATTTAAATAAATGAAGAAAAAAATGTTTTTAAAATTAAAATTAGGAGCATTTCCTAAAATTAATCTTAAAAATTATGTGAATTTAATTTTTGTTACCTTTTATTTATAATGCTCCCGCAAGGGCATTAATAATAATGAGATTGGTTATTTTAGAAAATTATTCTAAAATTAACTTTTAAAAGTATGTGATTTTAATTACTACAGTACTACTTGTTATTTATAAGGATCCATAGAAGCATTAATAATTTTGACTGTGTCTTGATTTTAACGATTAACTTTGAAGTAATTTAGTTAGAGCATCTTCAACGGGGCCGGCTAAAAATGGTTGGCTAAAATAATATTTGCTAAACCTGTAAGGTATTTGCTTAAGCTGTAAGATTTTGTACTCCAAAGGTGTTGCTATAATAGTTGGCTATAATTTAAAAATATTATTTTATAATTATTTCAAGTTATTATAAATAAAATGTATTCTTTTAATATGGTAATAGATGACGTGTAATTTTGCTACAGATCTGCTACATGTCTTTGTAGTTCGACAAATATAGCCAATATCATGGGGTTGGCTAAAATTATATACAATGGGTTTATACCGTTGGAGTACAATTTTTTTTACACAATCTCTATAATTTTTATTTAAGGTATTACAACTAGACTTTTAGCTAAAGATTTTTCCTTATTGGAGATGCTCTTACGGTAGGAACTAGGAATGATGATAAGCATGGAAAATATCTGGGGTGTCACTCTGCAGCTTTCCACGCCATTCAATCTGATTCACACACTAGTCACTACTTGCAAAGATATTTGTGTCGTGGGACGTGGGGGCTAAGCGAATTTTCGAATGTCAATATAATATTCCTTTTCTTTAACAATAGAATTGAGTGAATTGGGCCAGAGAGGAATTTGTGAAGCTGTTATGCTTCCAAGTTCCATCTTAAAAGGACAGGGTAAAAACATGTTAACGAAGTTTTAGTCGAACAGCCCAGAGTTTGGTCTAGTGGAATTTGTTAAGAAGAGACTTGAAGATTCTGGGTTCAAAACTAATCTCAACCCCGTCGGAAAGAATTTGGCGTTGCCAGCGGAATAAGTCTTCTGCATCTAATACGTTGAAGTGAGAGAGAACTGAAGAAAGAATGATCTCTCGAAAGACATCTCCAAATGGACATCAACCATGGAAGAGATGCTAGACCAGAACCAAAACTCGGAACACCCAAATTTTGATATTCTAAAAAAGCTATGAAGCCTTGGGACAAGAACATAACTGTCAAACTTCTTAGCTCTGCTAGAGTCTTAGAAACGGAAAGAATGAGGCATGGAAAATCAGCAAGAAAGCTAAAGCTTATTTCATCATAAAAGTAACTTCCACCAAATTAGGAACAAAAGAGAAAAGACTACAATATGGTCCTCAATGAACAATGGAAAATCTTGAAACACTTCTACTTGGCTGTGCAAAAATGGCCACCTTATATATATAACCAGCAGACCTATAATAATAATTCCAACCTAAATAAAAATCAAAGAGCAATACTTGAGAATCCAATTAATATTTCCCTGCAACAATCTAAAACTATCGCCTCTATTGCAACTCTAGCATTAATCAATTGATAGATGATACACAATAAGATGTAAAAGTGGCCTTTTCATTTCCATTTCATACTTGCTGTTCAGCGAAAGTAACACAAACTACAAATATGCAGAATTTCATTAATCCTTAGTTTACAGAACTGAAAATCTGCCTACTTGAGATGTACTGACATAATCATTGGCAGGTCGACACTTCATAAGAACTCAGAAGCGCTTCGGTGGATTGTACGGGACATGCTCATCTTCACAAAGATTCTGTTCAAACAGAACAAAAAAAAAAAAAGACAAGTTAGACATCAACATCAGAAGAGTCTAGCAAAATACCCTGCATGACATGAAAATTAGCACATTCTACAGTACAACTGTATATTGCATGCTACATATAATGCAGCTTTTTGATCAAGTACCACAAGCTATACTACTTAACACCAGTTACTGTTATATGTAAAATTTGTGGAACATTAATGGTGTCATGGTGTCACATGTAGATAATTTCCTTTGCATGTTTTTGAGTTTTTTTTTCTGGGAGTGCTTAAAAAACATGAACATGATTAACATAGTAAATTTGTTTTAAAGATAGATAAGATGATTCATGATATCATAAAACGCTTTATTTCTACTTGAGCGAAAAAAGAAATTAGGAGAGGAAGACGATCATTACTACCTTTCCTTCACTTCCCAAACATAAAATTCGGAAATATGACGCAGAGAGAAAAATCACCCCCATTTCTTTACCTTTCCTTCCTTACATCTCCCAACCACAGGGAACGAAATTGTGTGTGTGAGAGAGGATTAGAAATAAAAACAACAGAATTGCTGTGTTCTAAAGTTTTGGGTGCACAGAGAAATGGAAAATATTATTGAAAAACACAACAAAAGTTCAGACTCTAATACTTAAAAGCCATTTTTAATTAACGAGATAGTGAACTAATCCATGGTGCATATGCAGTGATTAAAGAGCAGTGGGATAGTTATGAACATTATTCTAAATTCAGATCAAAGGAAACCTGCAAATCTTCTGGAAGTGCTTCTGAAACTGCAAGAGTGTAACAACCAGGTCTAAATCTTCCTGAAATGTACAACACAGTTACATAATCAAAGAGTGCCCAATAAGCATTTCCAATACAGTTAACAAATTTGGATACATGATTGCACACTGAACCCAAGCATCACAAAAAGATAAAGAGGGAACAGAAAACATAACCACCTGATTTTCTTAAGTCACATCACTATCATCTCAAGTTAAATAAAATATGCCTACTATAGAATAACCTTTATTTCTCAACATTTATTAATGTCAATGGTGAATCACTTGATAGTCATGTACGAATATAACTGGACACTGAAAAACGAATATGTCTTTCTTGCCTTTTCTGTATGTAGAAAGTATTTTTGAAAAGCAACCAGTACACTACACATTACTCTTTAATTTTACAATAAATTTGATGTAGAGTTGGAATGCAAAGTGTGCACAAGGAAATGCTCTAGAAGGATTATAAATCCAAAGTTTAAGTAGTCTCCCCTATGTACATGAAAGCCTACTCCAAACCTTCACCAAGGAATGCATGACTTTACCGAAAAATTTAAATTCATTTCAATATATATATTCAAGAATGGCACACTAACGGGATGATCCTTATGTATAATATAAACATTTGTACAGGAAAACGAAAACAGATCACAGTCAATTTTAAAACCCACTTACAGGGGAAGTACAGGTAGGCACTATAGCTAGATATGATCATTACATTTTTTTTTTTCCTTTTGTTGAGCATCAAAGTGTTAATTTCTGATAACCGTCTTTTTGTATATTTGTACGCAAATTTGGATATACTGTATAGCAATTGTTAATTTTCATAATAGGGAGTTGTAACATCACAAAATGATTGTTAAGAACCCTTTTGGTCACTAATCTAAAGATCACACATGGCATCTAGAAGCCAACATCAATAAAGCTTTCTTCCAAGGGTAGGAAAGTCAAAAAAACCGGGGCCAAATTCTGTAGTCCTACACTAATGTCTTCGTGTTTGTTACAGACCATTCTTGCTTATTCTGATCTTGCCAACTGCCGAAGGCAAAGGCACTATTAGCTCGATAGCTTCTAATTGAGTAAATGAAACTTAGTAAGCCCTAGTTTTTAAATATTTTAACACAAGAATTAATACTCTCATTTCCAAAAGATGTTACTAGAACAACAGAAAAAATCTCGTATTTTCAACCACAGTACAGAGCTGAATGCTTCACAAACTCAAATATAAAAAAAAAACAAAAACAAATAGGCAAATGGGAAGAAGCACAAAATCAAAGATTAGACAGAAAATGGTGCTTAAACTTAAGACAACAATCGAAACATACCAATACGAAGCCACCTAGCTGCCCAACTTCTTGCTGGATCCATAACCGAAATCACCCTAACACAATTAAACAACCCCATAAACAAAACCATTTTCATATCACAAATCAAAATACCCATTTCACACAAAACACCCAATAACACACCTCCAATACACAAAAAAAAAATATAAAAATTACCCAGTAAAATTAGCAGTAGTACAATCACCAACACGCTCCTGATCTTCATCCATCTTAAAAAAGGGGCAATTCTCACACCCAGATTCTCTAAACTGCAAATTATTCATAATTTTACAAAACCCTAATTAGGGTTTTTAATAAAAAAACATAAATTAAAAAAAGAACAATTAAAATTAAGTAGTAAATAGAAAAGAACCATGAAAGAAAGATTAATGGACCTGGTCGTAGGTTTTGACAAGCTTGCAACGAAGACAAGCTCGAAGTTCGTGTCCGAAACTCGTAGGAATCTGTGCAGCTGCGTGTGCCATTCTTGTTTTTGTTTGATGGGGAAACAAAAGGAGAGATGTTTCTTGATTTACTGTACTTGTTTTCAAGAACTTTCCAGGGGGTTTTTGTGTGTGTAGCGTGTGTTTTAGCCTAATGTGGATTTGTAGCCCAATTGGTGAATGTAGGCTTTTAAGGCCCAAGTTTATATGTATGTGAATTAATACCATTGAAAATTATAAAAAACAAATTTTGTAAAGGTAAAGTAATTTACCTAGATTTTTATTATTATTCAATAAATTTATCTCTTCGTGAGAATAGTTCTACCATTAATTGGGTTTGTTTGTCTATCATTGTGATAGTTAGTTCTACCCATTAATTGGATTTGTTTGTCTATCCTTATCCTTGTGATAGTTTGGTTTGTTTGTCTCTCCTTGCGAGAGTTTAGTTTGTTTTATGTGGTGAGTATTATAATAATGATTCGTTGATGAGGGTCTACATGGTTTCATAGTTATAATCGATGTTTCGAATACGTTATGACAAATCATGTATGCATATTTTTCACAACTACACCAAATCGTTAGATTGTTTCTTCAAGAAGGCTGTAAATCTCATCAATATGAGCGAGAGATGCTCCACAATGCAAGATCTACTCGACGATAGTATTTTTAACGAATAAATTTTTGATTTGATTTTTATTATATACTAGCTTATAACCCGTGCGATGCACATATTTTTTTTGATATGTAACAAATTTTATTTTATGTTATAAATATATTTTTATATAATCATTATTTATAATATAATATTTTATTTTAATTTTAATATTAATAATTTAATACAAATTTAATTAATGATATGCATGGTTTAAAACTTATATTATAAAATTTTAAAATAAATATGCCGTTGATAGGATTCGAATCTTGAATATAATATATTTAATCATTAGATCTAACGATTTTGATTTTTTACTAAAAATCTAATGGTCATTATTCGTATTATACAGATTTTTATTATACTTTGTTAATGATTAGAAGATATGATGTGAAATTTTTTGGTATATATTAATTATTGCTAGATATGATATGATTGATGTTTTTAGGTATTTATAAAAGGTAATATCTTCAACTAAAAGTAAATGTGAAAAACACAATCCACTAATTACCGTAATTATATTATGTTATTATTTATTTTAGGTGTTTTAATAGTATAGATATTGTATATATTTTTCTTTATAATCTATACTATTATATAAAAGCCGAAACATTAAAAGTTTGGTTCGTCGGTCGGTTGGTCGGTACAGTACATGTTGATTTTACTTATTTACCCTTAATCAATTACATATAAAATCCATCTTACTAACTAATCAATTTCCTTTTTTAGGTTAAAAATATAATTTTTTCTATTTTTCAATAACTAAATAATTTATTTTTTCAAGTAAAATCCAATATCTTTTATATTTTATCTAACTAAAATTTCTCCTTTACCAATCAATTTCCTTTTTTAGGTTAACCATATTAACTTCTATTTTTTAATAATCAATGATTTCCTTTTTTAAGTAAAATATAATATCTTTTATATATTATCTAACTAAAACTTAACCTTTACTAATCAATTTCTTTTTCAGGTTAAACATATTACTTTTTCTATTGTTTAATAACTAAATAATTTCTCTTTTCAGGTAAAATACAATATCTTTTACATTTGATTTGACTAAAATTTCTCCTTATTTAAAAAACTACGAGCAATTTTGTTTAATTAAATAACATAATTATATTATAATTACTATTAATTAATCAATTACCTTTTCCAGCCAAAACATGATATCTTTTTTCTAACTAAAATATCTTTTTTTCCAATTATATCACGGACGATTACCATTTTCAGCCAAAACACGTTACTTTTTTTTCTTTAACTAATAACTCTCTTTTTCCAATTATATCACGGGCGTTTCTATTTTATAAAAATAAAATAATAATATTACAATATAAATAATTAACCGATTACCTTTCAGCTAAAACTTATCATCTTTTCTAATTAAATTTCCTTTTTTTTCTAGATATATCACGGGCAATCAATTTTCTTTTTCAGGTTAACTATATTACCTTCTATTTTTAATAACTAAATAATTTCCTTTTTCATTTTTCAATAACCAACTAATTTTTTTCCCCAAGTAAAATATAATATCTTTTATATATTATCTAACTAAATTTCTTTTTTACTAATCAATTTCCTTTCCAGGTTAAACATATTACATTTTCTATTTTTTAATAACTAAATAATTTCTTTTTTTCCGGTAAAATACAATTAATAACACTACGATCAATTTTGTTTAATTAAATAACATAATTATATTATAATCACTATTAATTATTCAATTACCTTTTTCAGCCAAAACATGTAATCTTTTCTCAAACTAAAATATCTCTTTTTTCAATTATATCACGGACGGAGCTGAAAAAGGTAATAAATTAATTATTAATATTATAATATTATCAGTTTATTGTATTAAATAGAACCGCCCGTGATATATTTGGAAAAATATAGATTTTAGTTAGAGAAAATAGAATAGTAACGTGAAAATTAAAAAGGTGACATGATTTATGTAAAAAAGGTAAATTGATTAATTTATAGTAATTATAATTTAATTATGTTACTTTACTAAATAAAATTGCTCATTGTGTTTTTAGAAAATGAGAAATTAATATTACCCGTGATATTTCTAGAAAAAAAAGGAATCAAATTAGAAAAAATAGAAAAGATGGGTTTTATCTGAAAAGGTAATCGGTTATTATTAGTATTATAATATTATTATTTTATTTTATAAATAGAAACGCCCGTGATATAATTGGGAAAAGAGAGATTTTAGTAAAAGAAAAGAAAAAAGATAACGTGTTTTGGCTAAAAAAAGGTAACCGTCCATGATATAATTGGAAAAAGAAATATTTTAGTTAGAGAAAAGGTAACGTGTTTTTTGCTGAAAGAGGTAATTGATTAGTTAATAACAATTGTAATATAATTATGTTATTTTATTAAACAAAATTGCCCGTAGTGTTTTTAAAAAAGTAGAAATTTTAGGTAGATAAAATGTTAAAGATATTGTATTTTACCTGAAAAGAAAATTATTTAGTTATTGAAAAATAGAAAAGGTAATATGTTTAATCTTAAAAAAAATTAATTTGCCAAAACACGTTACCTTTTTTCTTTTCTTTAACTAAGAACTCTCTTTTTCCAATTATATCACGGGCGTTTCTATTTTATAAAAATAAAATAATAATATTACAATACTAATAATTAACCGATTACCTTTTCAGCTAAAAATTATCATCTTTTCTAATTAAATTTCCCTTTTTTTTTCTAGATATATCACGGGCAACATTAATTTCTCATTTTCTAAAAATACTACGAGCATTTTTTTTAGTAAAATAACATAATTACATTTTTCACATAAAACATGTCACATTTTTAATTTTCATGTTACCTTCTCCATTTTCTCAGACTAAAATCTCTCATTTTTCAATTATATCACAAGCGATTCTATTTAATACAATAAAATAATAATATTATAATACTAAAAATTAACCGATTACCCTTTTCAGCTAAAACGTATCATCTTTTCTATATTTTCTAACTAAAATCCCTCTTTTATAGAAATATATCACGGACAATCATTAATTTATCATTTTTCTAAAAATATTACGAGCAATTGTATTTTTTAAAATAACGTAATTAAATTATAGTTACTAAAAACTAATCAATTACTTTTTTCACCTAAGACATGTTATCTTTTTAATTTTCTCTAATTAAGTCCTCTCTTTTTCGAATTATATCAAGAATTTTTTTAATGAAATAAAATAATAATTTAATAACTACTAATAATTAACCGATTGCCTTTTCAACTAAAACACATCATCTTTTCTATATTTTCTAACAAAAATCCCTTATTTTCTAGAAATATCCTAGATAACATTTATATAATTATTATCAAATCATCTCATTTAAAAATTTAAGCCTCCAAAATTCATGTTTTAAAACAATTAATTCAAATTAATGAAAAAAATCATATAATATTAAAAAAAATCCGTGCATCGCACGGGTTTTAAACTAGTAAAGATTAAAAAGTAAATTCACGATATACTAAGAAACATATACCAAAAAATAAGTTTCAAATTTTTTAATGTTTCGGCTAATGTTTTCTTATTATAAACAACGTATACATATTTTTAATATATTTATTAATAATTGAAAAATATGATATTATATTAATCTATACATATACACAACATCTTTATATGCATCAATCTATGCACATATGTAATCAAAACCATCAAAAACCCACTCGAAGTCAGACTTTTAATATATTAATGATTATAAGATTAGTTTTAAATTAAAAGGGTAACGTGTTTTAATTTGGATGAAAATATTAATGATTGGAAGATATGATACGATTGATGTTTTTAGGAGTTAATAAAATGTAATATCTTCAATTAAAAGTAAATGCGAAAAAAGGCAATTGATTACTTACTATTAATTTATATTATGTTATTATTTATTTTAGAAGTTTTAATAGTATAGATATCATATATATTTTTTTTTCTAATGAAGGAATTATAAGATTAGTTTTAAATTAAAAGGGTAACGTGTTTTAATTTGGAAGAAAATATTAATGATTGGAAGATATGATACGATTGATGTTTTTAGGAGTTAATAAAAGGTAATATCTTCAATTAAAAGTAAATGCGAAAAAAGGCAATTGACTACTTACCATTAATTTATATTATGTTATTATTTATTTTAGAAGTTTTAATAATATAGATATCATATATATTTTATTTATAATGAAGGGTAAATAAGTAAATTCACTTAGTACCAAAAAACAGGTACCAAAACTTTCAATGTTTCGTTAAAAGTAAATGCGAAAAAAAGCAATTGACTACTTAATATTAATTTATATTATGTTATTATTTATTTTAAAAGTTTTAATAGTATAGATATCATATATATATATATTTTTATAATGAAGGAATTATAAGATTAGTTTTAAATTAAAAGGGTAACATGTTTTAATTTGGAAGAAAATATTAATGATTGGAAGATATGATACGATTGATGTTTTTAGGAGTTAATAAAAGTTAATATCTTCAATTAAAAGTAAATGCGAAAAAAGGCAGTTGACTACTTACCATTAATTTATATTATGTTACCATTAATTTATATTATGTTATTATTTATTTTAGAAATTTTAATAATATAGATATCATATATATTTTTTTTATAATGAAGGGTAAATAAGTAAATTAACTTAGTACCAAAAAACAGGTACCAAATACATATACACAACATATTTATATGCATCAATCTATGCATATATGTAATCAAAACCATCAAAAACCCACACGAAGTCAGACTTTTAATATATTAATGGTTATAAGATTAGTTTTAAATTAAAAGGGTAACGTGTTTTAATTTGAATGAAAATATTAATGATTGGAAGATATGATACGATTGATGTTTTTAGGAATTAATAAAATGTAATATCTTCAATTAAAAGTAAATGCGAAAAAAGGCAATTGACTACTTACTATTAATTTATATTTTGTTATTATTTATTTTAGAAGTTTTAATAGTATAGATATCATGGCCTTTGCTCCATACAGAACACTCTTATATAACAAATAATAAAGAACACTATAAAATCATTTATTCCAATAGATCCATTGCCCCGCCAGGGGCACCCAATACAAAAAGTTTTTATTTTTTTAGGCTCTATCCATCCAGCAAAAAAAAAAAAAATTTTGAAAATTCACTGTTCATCGATGACATCACTGATGACGTCATCATGACGTCATCGATGAACAGTAAATTTTTAAATTTTTTGCTGGATGGATAGAGCCTAAAAAAATAAGAATTTTTTGTATTGGGTGGCCCCGCCAGGGGCAATGGATCTATTAGATATGAGGTGTTCTTTGTTGTTTGTTATATAAGGTGTTTGCTATGGAGTCCAACCCTAGATATCATATATATATATATATATATATATATATATATATATATATATATATTATAATGAAAGAATTATAAGATTAGTTTTAAATTAAAAGGGTAACGTGTTTTAATTTGGAAGAAAATATTAATGATTGGAAGATATGATACGATTGATGCTTTTAGAAGTTAATAAAAGATAATATCTCCAATTAAAAGTAAATGCGGAAAAAGGCAATTGACTACTTACCATTAATTTATATTATGTTATTATTTATTTTAGAAGTTTTAATAATATAGATATCATATATATTTTTTTTATAATGAAGGGTAAATAAGTAAATTCACCTAGTACCAAAAAATAGGTACCAAAACTTCATTGTTTCGGAATTTATATAATAATATAGATTCGTTAATGTTTGATTATTTTTGTAGATGCCGTGCGGCTTATGGTTAATAAATCCTTTCCCTTCAATAAAAAAAGTAATTTACCTGGATTGATTTCGAATGCGGATATAAATACTAGTAGTAATTTTAAAAATCTGAAAATTACAAAATAAATTAGATTAAATGTAGTTTTTCGTGATTTACACGTTCGGGTGAAAATTCAAAATATTTAATTTTCGACAAAACATTTTCAAAATATTTATATTCAATAAATATGATTCTAAATATTCACGAATAATTCACTAGGAATGAAATATTGCTCATGAGTCATGACCCTCCATTGGAGGAATATCACATCCAAAGCAGTGAAGTATGCGACCGAAATGGGTCTTTTAGAATTGCAGAGGTGGTTTTAACTTCTACTTGTACTTAAATTTTTGCTATATTAGAGAAGACATGTAACAGTGAACTAGAATCTATATATATTATAATGCCTGGAGATCGGAAAGTTACCAGAAACGTTCAAGGTATTTTTATTGAATTTTCATTTTTTTGATTTATTTATTAAAATTATTTTCTTGCATTAAATACCTCTTAATGACATATTAATTAATCATTAATTATACCTAATAAATGTGTATTAAATTTATTTATTTTATTTATTTACAAAATTACCAAACTTTATTTGAGCATTATAATTATTATTTCAATAAAAAATATTAATTACATATATAATTAAGTTTATTTTTAGGTAAATGACGACTAAAAATTGTTTACATTGCGTACTTTTTTATTCCCTATCGAATACTGCTCCGATTTCTTTTCGGACAATTGCAGTGCAGACGATCCTTAGCTTCTCAATCAATTTTTATGATTAGTAATTATGGAAATCGAAATAAAATAAAGAAGTATATAAATCTTCGCTAAACACCTGTAATAAAAATAATACAAATAGTTTTTTTATTTTTACACATGAAAAAATTACATGTGTTATGACCAAACCGATTAAATTAAAAAAAATCCAGTTTTATCGGTAGACTAAATCGATAAAAAAGTTGTACACCCGTAATTCATTATATTATATCGAAATAAATTTATATTCTAATTAAATAAATTCTTACACTACAACTGAACATGTATGTTATGAGAGGGGCGTCGGCTTTAAAAAGTGTTATTATACATAATATTTATAAATTTTGATCACAAAGACTACATTTTTATTATAATTACTACTTTTTATGTTTATGATATTTTTGAGATTATGAAAAATTCAGATATATAAAGAGAGCATCTTCAAACTTATAATTTATGTAAATTGTTTTGAATCAATTTTTTAAAAAATTCTTAAGAGACCAATCAATTTTTAAAAATAATAAAAAGTAATTTATTTATTTTCAATATTTTAAAATAAAAATTTATGAACCGCGCGAAGCGCGGATAAGTTGCCTAATGCCTGGAGATCGAAAATGCACCAGAACAGTTCAAGGTATTTTTCTTGAATTTTAGTTTTTTTGATTTTTTTTATTAAAATTCTTTTCTTGCATTAAATAGCTATTAATGACATTTTAATTAGTCATTAATTACACCAATTAAACATATATTAAATTTACTCTATTTAATTTGTTTAAAAATTAGCAAACTTTAGTTGAACATTATAGTAATTTTTTCAATATTAAATATTAATTATACTAGCTTATAACACGTGCGATGCACGGATTTTTGTTGATATGTAATAAATTTTATTTTATGTCATAATAATATTTTTATATAATCATTATTTAAAATATTTTATTTTAATTTTAATTTTAATAATTTAATATAAAATTAGTTAATGATATGCATGGTTTAAAACTTATATTATAAAATTTTAAATTAAATATGTCGTTGATAAAATTTGAAACTTGAAATTTTAGTAAATTAATTTAATCATATAATATATTTAATAATTAGATCTAATGATTCTGATTTTTTTACTAAAAATTTAATGGTCATTATTCGTAATACGGATTTCTATTATATTTTGTTAATGATTATATGATATGATGTGATATTTTTGAGTATATATTAATTATTGCTAGATATGAATTGATTGGAAAATATGATATGATTGAGGTTTTTAGGTGTTTATAAAAGATAATATCTTCAACTAAAAGTAAATGTGAAAAAGGCAATCGACTAATTACCTTTAATTGTATTATGTTATTATTTATTTTTGGTTAATTATTGCTAGATATGAATTGATTGGAAAATATGATATGATTGAGGTTTTTAGGTGTTTATAAAAGGTAATATCTTCAACTAAAAGTAAATGTGAAAAAGGCAATCGACTAATTACCTTTAATTGTATTATGTTTTATTTATTTTTGGTGTTTTAATAGTATAAATATCATATATATTTTTCTTTATAATGAAGGGTAAATAAGTAAATTCACGAAATACCAAAAAACATATATCAAAAAATAGGTACCAAAATTTTTAATGTTTCGACAATTATATAATTATTAATTAATTTTAATTTAATATAATTTTAATATACTCATGTTTACGGATTATACTAATATTTCCTTATTATAAACAACACATGCAGATTTTTAATATATTTTATTAACAATTGAAAAATATGGTGTGATATTTTCGGGTATATATTAATGATTGTAAAATTAGTTTTAAATTAAAAAGGTAACGTGTTTTAGTTCAAAAGAAAATATTAATGAAGATTAGTTTTAAATTAAAAATGTAACGTGTTTTAATTCAATATTTATGATTGGAAGATACATTGATGTTTTTAGGTGTTTATAAAAGGTAATATCTTCAATTAAAAGTAAATATGAAAAAAGGCAAGCGACTAATTACCATTAATTATATTATGTTATTATTTATTATAGGTGTTTTAAAAGTATAAATATCATATATTTATTTTCTTTTTAACAAAGGGTAAATAAGTAAATTCACGAAGTACAAAAAAACTGGTACCAAAAAATAGGTACCAAAAAACAGGTACCAAAACTTTCAATGTTTCGGAATTTATATAATAGTATAGATATAGTTATGTTTGTTTTTAGTTAAAATGACGAATAACAATTGTTTATATTGCGTTATTTTTTATTCCCTATTCAAGATCACTATAATTTCTTTTTGGATGATTATAGGGTACACGACCTTAACTTCTCAAGAAACTTTTATTATCAATAATTGTGAAAATCGTAATAAATTATGGAAGTACAAGATATTTATTTAATATCTAGAATTGTATGCAAACAGTACAGATAGATTTTAAATTTTGCACATGAATAAATAATACATGCGTTATGATCAAATCGATTAAATTTAACAAATCCAATCATTTATCGGAAGATAAAATTGATAAAAAAGCTATAAACCCATTGTTTCGTTATATTGTGTTGAAATAATTTTTTATTGTAATTAAACAAATTCTTATACTATTATTGAATATGTATATTATGAGAGGGCTGTCGATTTTAAAAAACATTATTAACCAACTTCTCAAATAATCTTTATTATCAATGATTGTGGAATCGTAGTAAATTATGGAAGTATATGGATCTTTACTTAATATCTGAAATTTGTAAACAAATCATGCGTATACACACATGAGTTATGACCAAACTAATTAAATTGAACAAGCTCAATCATTTTATCGGAAGATTAAATTGATAAAAAAATTATATGCCCGTTGTTTCATTATATTGTGTCAAAATAAATTAAAATTAAAATTAAATAAATTCTTAAACTATTATTGAACATGTATATTATGAGAGGGGTGTCGGTTTTAAAAAACGTTATTCAGTTGTATTCAATATTTGTAACTTTTGATTGTAAATATAACGTTCATATTGTAATTTTTATTTTTATATGTTTGTGATGTTTTTAAGATTATCAAAATTTTAGATATATTAATGAAAATATTTTTCCAATTAATAATTCATGTAAATTATTTTTAATAGAAAATTCATAAGAGACCAATCAATTTTTAAGAATAATAGAAATTAGTTTATCTATTGCAGTACTTTTATATAAAAATTTATTATAATAGCAGGAAATTGGAGAGACTTGCACTCAGAAGCTTCAAAATATTTTTCTTGAATTTTCACATTTTTTATTTTTTATTAAAATAATTTTCTTGCATTTAATTAATAATTAATTATACCTATTAAATATATATTAAATACACTTTATTTCATATTTAATATAAAAGTTTAACAATTTTAATAGAACATTATTATTATTATTATTTTGTTATAAAATATTAATGATTTATATAAAAATACCATTATTTTAAGGTAAAACAATAAAATCAGGGACTTTATCGAGATTTGTGATACTTTCAAGTTCAATGGTGTGTCGGATGATGCTATCAAATTGAGACTTTTCCTATTCTTTTTAAGGGATAAGGCAAAGGGCTGGTTACATTCTCTACCAGCTGGTTCCATCACTACTTGGGAGGATCTTGCTCAGAAGTTTCTTACAAAATTCTTCCCCGTGGCTAAAACTGCATCAATAAGGAACGCGCTAACTCAATTTGCACAACAATCTGGTGAATCTTTGTGTGAGGCTTGGGAACGTTATAAGGAGATGCTTCGAAAGTGTCCTCATCATGGGATGCCTGATTGGATGGTTATTAATGGTTTCTACAATGGGTTAGGAGCACAGTCAAGACCAATGTTGGATGCAGTATCAGGCGGAGCTCTGTGGGCTAAGAGCTATGATGAAGCTTATGAGCTTATTGAGATGATGGCGGCAAATGAATATCAAAATCCAACCCAGAGACTATCACACGGCAAAGTAGCAGGAATTCTGGAAGTTGATACAGCTACAGCTATAGCAGCCCAATTAAAGGCATTGACTATGAAGGTGAACTCATTGACTAACTATGGAGTTCAACAAGTGGCAAGTGTTTGTGAGCTTTGTGCAGGTGCACATGGAGATCGGAAATGCACTAGAACAGTTTAATATATTTTTCTTGAATTTTCATTTTTTGGATTTTTTTTTATTAAAATTCTTTTTTTTTTTTGCATTAAATAGCTATTAATGACATTTTAATTACTCATTAATTACACCTATTAAACATATATTAAATTTACTCTATTTAATTTGTTTAAAAATTAGCAAACTTTAGTTGAACATTATAGTTATTTTTTCAATATTAAATATTAATTATATATAGTTATGTTTATTTTTAGTTAAAATGACGAATAAAAATTGTTTATATTGCGTTATTTTTTATTCCCTATTCAAGATCACTATAATTTCTTTTCGGATGATTATAGGGTACACGACCTTAACTTCTCAAGCAATTTTTATTAACAATAATTGTGAAAATCGTAATAAATTATGGAAGTACAAGATATTTATTTAATATCTGGAATTGTATACAAACAATACAGATAGATTTTCAATTTTGCACATGAATAAATAATACATGAGTTATGATCAAATCGATTAAATTTAACAAATCCAGTCATTTATCGGAAGATAAAATTGATAAAAAAGCTATGCACCCATTGTTTCGTTATATTGTGTTAAAATAATTTTTTATTGTAATTAAACAAATTCTTATACTATTATTGAATATGTATATTATGAGAGGGCTGTCGGTTTTAAAAAACATTATTAACCAACTTCTCAAATAATCTTTATTATCAATGATTGTGGAATCGTAGTAAATTATGGAAGTACAAGGATTTTTACTTAATATCTGAAATTTGTAAACAAATCATGCGCATACACACATGAGTTATGACCAAACTAATTAAATTGAACAAACTCAACCATTTTATTAGAAGATTAAATTGATAAAAAAATTATATGCCCATTGTTTCATTATATTGTGTCAAAATAAATTAATATTCAAATTAAATAAATTCTTAAACTATTATTGAACATGTAAATTATGAAAGGGGTGTCGGTTTTAAAAAACGTAATTAAGTTGTATTCAATATTTGTAACTTTTGATTGTAAATATTACGTTCATATTGTAATTTTTATTTTTATATGTTAGTGATGTTTTTAAGATTATCAAAATTTTAGATATATGTAATGAAAATATTTTTCCAATTAATAATTCATGTAAATTATTTTTAAATTAATTTTTAATAGAAAATTCATAAGAGATCTATTTTTAAGAATAATAGAAATTAATTTATCTATTACAGTACTTTTATATAAAAATTTATTGTAATAGAAGGAAACTGGAGAGACTTGCACTCAGAAGCTTCAAAATATTTTTCTTGAATTTCACATTTTTATTTTTTATTAAAATAATTTTCTTGCATTTAATTAATAATTAATTATACCTATTAAATATATATTAAATACACTTTATTTCATATTTAATATAAAATTTTAACAATTTTATTAGAACATTATTATTATTATTATTATTATTATTATTTTGTTATAAAATATTAATGATTTATATAAAAATACCATTATTTTAAGATAAAACAATAAAATAAAATAATTTTTATCATCATTTCTAATCCTTATTCAAAATCATTGCAAATTTTTTGGCAATAATTAATAGACGATTTTAACTTTTCGATAAATTCGTAATCAATGATCGTGAGAATCATGATACGATACATAAGTATATATATTTTTCGATTAACATCCACAATTTAAATAAAAGTAATATCGTAGAATTTACATTTATACCTAAACAAATTATACACGGGGTGTGATCAACTCGATTAAATTGAATCAAGTGGACCCTTTTTTCGTCAATTAAATCAATAAAAAAATTACCCATTCGTTGTTTGATTATTTTGTGTTGGAAAAATTAATATTCTAATTAAACACATTCTTATACTATTACTAATCAATTAATCATGCATGTATGTTATGAGATGGGAGACCATGTATGCTATGAGATGGGAGACTGTGTTTAAAATCGTTAATTAGTTATATTTAATATTTATAAATTTTTATTATAGGAATTATGTTGACATTGTAGTTTGGTACGGAAAAAAGTAAAAGGTGTTTAAGGAGTTGTTTTTTGCTATTTTAAACAAATTCTCACTTTTTGAGCATTAAGTAAGGGTGTTATAAAACGAGCATCGACTTTAAAAATAATTATATGTATAAATTTATTATAAAATTTAATAAAAGAATATTAGAATATGTGAGTATCACTTTGATGTGTCCATGAATTTGATTTTAATGTTACAAAAAAAAAAACAGTTCTTATAAAATGCTCTGAAAAATTAATTAAATGTAGAGATACGGGTGTCGGATCACTCAAAAAAACATGAAGCATGACTTACAATATGCATTTGAATTTTGCTTTTTTCGTCATAAAACCAAATATATCGACAAGTGAAATCAATCACACCTCTCATCACTGATCACATTTACATTCTAATTCTTTTCATCGTATTTTACTAACAAATAATTTAATAACAAATTAAGCAATCACGTCTTTTATGATGTCATCGACAATAGAAAAGATTCATAAATGCTATTTTTACTTATTCAATGTCAAATGTTTGTCAATATTGGATTTCAAAAGCATTTTTTATGCGACAAAATAGGTTCGTCAATATCTTCAAAATTATTATTATTATTAATATTCAAGAATTTAACTGAAACATGTTTTTTTTCACCTAATTCTTTTCTCTTTTTAATTTTTAAACATTCAAATTTAATTACATTTCACATAATTTTTAATTTATCATATTAACTTTCAAAAAATAAATTTTAACAAACAATAATGTTATGTATATAATTTTTAAAAATATTTTCGTGCCGCGCGTAGCGCGGTTTTGTTACCTAGTTTAAATTAAGAAACAGCCGTAGGAAATTAGGCTTGAAAAATAAATGTTCCCTCCCTTGCGTATGTTTTATTTATGATTAAAAAAATACTAAAATATTGCTATTATTCTATTAACTGCATAGACAGAAATTTGCTATTAGCATTAAAATAAAAATAAAAATACAGTTATACAAATGCTGAAATGCACTATATCTAATTCAGGATGTGGTAGCCTACTGCAGACCCCTTGGCTGTTCGTAGCTCCTCTGCTTCTAGGTCCGAATATGTGCCTTGTTTAAGATTTTATCAATTCTCTAGGACAATCCCTTTGGGTTGGTACATTGCGTGTTTCCCCCTTGAAGGGCACTAACAGGCTTAGATCCTCTCTTGAAAGGATTCCACCATGCCTTTGTACGTGAGCGAAAACACGAGCAATGTAACGAGGAATAAGATGATAAATTTCCGACAAGAAGCCATTTTAAAGGGGTTTAAATGATGAAAATGGTGTACAATTTAGAGAATGATCTTACAGTTCTATGTTAAGAAAGTTTTCGATCTTTATCTTAAGTAAACTGAGATGCATATGGTAGAAATTCAACAGTAGGTTGCTAACCCCTCATTGTTTAGGATTGTATAAAACAGGAGAGTTATTTGGTGTGTAGATATATTTGTAGGCAAAAAGATAGAGATTAAAGTCTGAACAACTTAGAAATGGACAGGCATTGTAATATTGTATGCATAATCCAGTTTCTGGGTATGCTGACAATTTCAATATCGAAGTTGCCATGTAGGCTTGTCCATTCGTTCCTTTTACTGTTGGTACAAGGGGGGATGTACAAGAAATGAGGAAAATATCAAGTATCAATTCACATTTCTTCAGAAGTCATTACTTTTTTTTATGCTACTTTACTAGTGTAATTGGTAGTGACTTCTGGTTCATGTAGATGTTATTGTGTCGTGGATGTTCTGGATGATTTGTGATTGCCATAAAATTGGTTTTAATACCATGAGCTGATGCAAGCTCTACCCTCCAAGAACTAATCTAAACAACATTTTTAATTCCATAATAATCGTACCCGGTGCACAAGACTCTCGCATCAGCATGTCCGTGAAAAACCATGATATCAACAAATTTACCAATTTTTTCAGTTAAAATGTTTTTTTAAAGATTCCAAGTTCCAACTAGCTAAGGACCTAGCAGATAGCGAAGATGCACTCCGATCATCAGCCAAAAATTGTAATTAAATTCGGAGTACATTGGCACTCCATTTATCAGATATAGTACATATTTCTTTTTCCATGGTTAATGCTACATGTATTACACTACCTCAACACATGCATTGAAAACCAAATCCTTACAAAAGGAAATTGATGGAATATAATTATTTATTTAGAGCTGTAAGACAACATAATGCTAATGATCTTAATCTTACAAGAACTCTCTGATCAGATCGATGTTTTCTTGAAATTAACAATGAGGGGGTAACCATCACTTAAGCCAAGCCATTTCTTCCCATATTCATCAAACACCCCAACATCCCCACAAACAACCTTACAAAATCTACAAACACTTGGACAAAAGACTATCTTATAACCATCACCTTTCTCATTCTTTTCAACCTTAAACCAGTTACTCAGCGTACTAGCCCCTGGGGACCCTGTGAGCGCCCCGCTCTTCACGTATCTTCGTCCCGTTATCGCATCCACGCCTCCCATTTTCCAACCTGTCGCTTGCACACAAGTCGTTGCAGCATGAAACACAATATTCATATCACTAGACAAGCTTATATTCACATCCAATTTATTCAGCGGTAAAAGTCTAACAGGGTGTCCGTTGGATTGTGCATGACTTTCTTGCATCACATAATGAGGGCATGATCCGTCTCGCGATGAAAGGGCAAGACCACCACCGTTTCCTCTGCTATTGAAGGCAGGTAAGATATAGTACTTGGCCGTGGCTCGAAGTTGCTGACCATCTACATCTAGCACAGCAGTGAAGCTTCCAGGGTCCAGGCATTGACTGAGTACACAACAAGAACAGAGGATTAATATAGGGTAGTAGAAGAAACTTATGGTATACATTTTGCAAGTACTTGTAAAATGAGAGAAATAGACTAATTGTACATTTTTACAAGTAGCAGCATTTTGCATATGCCAGTCTTGCTTCTGTGTACACACACATGTTGGATAAACATAATATTAATTGTATAAGTGGTGAATTTTGTGAATATCTTAGATTTCATGTCCATTTCAGAAGATTTTTGATGTGGCTTTTAATGCTTAATTATGTAACTCAGAAGCTGGGAAAATTACAACTTCACAAGTGTGAGAAAAAGAGAGGTAAATTTGATTATTATATGCCTACTATAATGCAAGTAAATATTGGACCAGTGCAAAAATTTCAAACATGTGACACAACCTAACCAAAATTAATTCTTTTTTTATTTAAGGTCTTATTCTTGTAATTTGTACATAGGCATCTGTACAAAATTCACGTACCTGCTACTTTTCTTTTATCTTTGTATGTTGCAGCAGGTTTTGGTATGAAAAAATTGGAGATGCAGGGGATCGAACCCTGTACCTCTCGCATGCAAAGCGAGCGCTCTACCATTTGAGCTACATCCCCTTGACGATGTGTTTATGTACGATTTTTTCTCATGCATTTCTAGTGAGCGGAGAACAATACATAGTATGAGTAATTTTCTTTTTATTCAGTCTAAATCTGAGAGTCATGAAACAAATTAACTTTGTTATGAAATAAATGCAGAAACGCTGAGATTTTGGGATACAGGGGAAAATATTATCTTTTTGTGTCATACATTAGTTTGTATTTTACAAGTATAATAATGAGAAGTTGAAAATCGTCAAAGTTACAAGGAAATGAAAGGTTAAAGGACATCCACATATATTTAAATATCAGGATGTCCGTTATTTTTATTTTCAAAAGAAAGCAACGATTCCATTACATAACATCAGCCATCAAAATGTTTTTCAACTCATCGGGGACATAGACATACTCCCCCTTGATGTTTAACAGAGAAATTTCCAAAATCACAAGAAGCTTTCTGACAATAAAAAAATTATTGGGTAAACTTTCACATAGTATGTGGAATTGACGTGAGAAACTGGTGATAATTTACAACAGAAGTCAGAAGGTATACTATCTGGTGATAAATTACAACTGGCCATTACACATAGTGCATACGTCTTGGATCATCCATAGCATCATACGATATCCCAGTGTAGGGTTGCTTGAATTACGAAGTGAGATTGTGTCTTCCGAAAGCAACTGTCACCTGATTGAGAAACTTCTGATCCTGTATGCAAAGATTTCTTGTGTTATATAGCCACCCAAATGCAAGAACATATCGCACCTGCAGCCCTAGGTAACGTCAAGAGTTTTTCATGAAGCAAAACACTCCGCCAAAGCATAAATCATGCGACATTACTCTACAGATCAGGGAAACAAGCTTAGATAACTCTGCTGCTAAAGGCCATGAAATGCCTGTCAAAAGCACATCTGGTTATTTTCAAAATTTTGAATTTGGAGTTAGGCGAACTCGACAGCAAACTAGTTACACATATGCGATTAGGCGAACAACATATATCAAACAAATGAGAAGAAGGTGAAATGAACGAAGAAAAAGAAGGAAACCCCTGTGACAGATCAAGAACTGAGAAGGCCTGCTTCTGAAAGAAAATAAGATGAGGGTGGCAACTTCAATAATCAGAAAGTAGTTAATGTCACGCATAATAATTTCCATATATTCATGATGATCATCTCTTACCCAACAGTTCAGTACTCGCTGTGAATCTCCTACTTATGCTCCTCTGTTTTCCTGACCAAAATGCTCTATAACAAAATTTTTATCCTATAATTATCATATATCAAATATTCATTAACATTCATACCTGTTCAACAAAATTGTTTTGTTGGTTCAAAAATTTATATTATTTTTTTAGATCATATGAAGTCAAGTGAATATCCCGTGTCAAAATTAACATTCAATTTGCTTATTCCTTAGTCTGGTAATTGATTTGTTTCAAAATAATCAAAATCTATCCATTATCAAGAGTTCAAATCAAAATTTTAAATCAGCAATTTTGAATTCAAAACAAACTCAAACAGAATAATTTTTAACAGCCTTATCTTTCACAATCTGTTTCAAACAGGCAATCATCTTTAAATTCAATATAGCGGTTTTGATGTGTGAATATATTAACGTTAATAGTCTGATCATCTGGAATCATCGCTAACATTTACTGCAACTTATACTTTTTTTGTGATTTGTTCTATCATAATTTCTAGTTCAAAAAGATTAGACATGGCACATTTGTTGTGTCCAGAAGGGAAATCAAACAAGCGTCCTCCACTTCTTCTTGGAAGCGAAAATTATAACTCATGGAAGTTTCGCATGGAGATTTTCCTCAAATGTGAACCAAGAGAATGGAATGCTGTCGAAAATGGTACGTATCACCAATCGAGCTGATTCCAGCGTGTATAATAATCGGGCTATGGACACACTCCTTGGTGGAATGCTTAACTCTGAGGTAAACAAGATCTTATTCGTAACAAGTACTACTTCCAACAAGATATGGTGTACTACTGCCAAAGAGATATGGGACACCATCAAGAAAATTCATGAAGGAACACCGGTAATGTCTAGTTCAAAAAGTTTATGCATGGCACATGAGTCGTATCCACCGGTAATGTCTAGTTGAACTTTCTTAAGCCTTGGCCTACAATTCGAAATTCAACTCCATCGCTCTTCCATGTAAAATGCCAGCAGTCGAGCCACAGGGCTTAACATGTACTACTAATTTTCTGTTTGATATGTAAAGTATATCAAAACAATATATAATGAATCAGGAATATGCCAACTAATATGTTTAGAATCAGGAATATTTGTCTAACATGATGCCAACTAATTAGATGGAAGTAGTAAATTAATATATAATGTACTGTTTAAAAACATGCTCTGATAATGATACTTTGGAAGTTCTGTTAAAAGTTCATAGTTTCCTGCATACTAAATATCCGCAGACGAGTCTACTACAGAAGCATAAAAGTCTGATGGGCATCATGGTAACCATTCATAAGATTGAATCTAAGCATACAACATTGCCAATGCTTGTAAGCTGTAAAAGTAAACTTATCTTTAATTTTATCAGTGAGAAAATTTACGCCTTTTTTTGGGGCTAGGCATAAAAGCTTTCGGAATGAACAGAATGTCCAGTTTATAGATTTCGTACGAAACAAGAACTGAGAAGGCCTGATTTTAAAAGAAAATAAGCCAGATATTAAGAATCTTACAAGATGCAGCTTCTTGTAGAGAATACATGTCAGTACCAATCCAGATATTAAGAAGAAAATAGGAAATAAGTTGTGCATGTATGACAATGACCATTGAACAACCGAGTAAAGCTAAACCACTTGAAAACAAGAAAACAGAGGATCACACAGGTACATACATACACACTAAAAAGTCTCAAAGCTCTTAATAAATCCAAGCTTCCAACCAACCATCTTTGAAAGTGAAGCCCAACGCTCCTAATTTATCGCCCTTATGCCCACAACACCTTTCCTGATTAATACTTAAAAGAGATTAACTTTGTCTAATCAACGGTTCGCGTAATCATTATTCTTTGTTTTTGATCGAATTACTTAAGTATCGAAAATAAAGAAAGAAGCAAAATCCCCAGCAAGTAACAGAGGATTCTGATCAAATTCTACAGAGTTATTTAAGGTGATTATTCAAGACTACTTTTGGCAATGGCAGAACCTATTGGATCAAACCTTCACACCTGCAATATATGTATATGTATAGACTGTTTATCAAAGTAGACACACACACAAATATGCTCGCCAAACGACTTGCATTTTATTGATAATGCAATACGATATATATAGATTACAATCTTCAACTAACAGCTAGAAATCAGTGACTAGAAATTAGGGACTGGACTCATGGCTTGACTGACTCCTTCCTAACTTCATTCTCCTAAACAAACGTTGCCTTCTAGAGGCTTATTCAAAGGCTAAAAAATGCCAACAAGTATCACAAGATTGAAGATTAATTGCTAACATTTTCCCCCGTAATCTTTAATCTTGCTTGATGAGATCTTTGACACCTAGCAGTTTCCTCATCCTCTCGAATTTCACAGTGGACATTGCTTTGGTCAAGACATCAGCTTTCTGGTTCTCACTGCAGACATGATTTATGATTATCTCGCCTCGTTCAATGCATTCCCTGATGAAGTGATATCGAATATCGATATGTTTGCTCCGTCCGTGAAACACTGGGTTCTTAGCTAAGTCGATTGCTGATTTGTTATCCACATAAATGACTACAGGGCCTATCTTTTCATCTGTTATCTGATTCATCAAATTCCTTAGCCATATCCCTTGGCAAGCTGTTGCAGTAGCTGCCATGAACTCTGCTTCACATGAAGAGAGAGCCACACATCTTTGCTTCTGAGAAACCCAAGTTATAATGCTGTCATTTAAGTAGAATACCATCCCTCCAGTGCTTTTTCGATCATCAAGGTTTCCAGCTAGGTCACTATCTGAGTATCCTGTTAACACGTTATTCCCTCCCTTCTCTGTGTATACCAAACCAAACTGCAGTGTTCCTTTTATGTAACGCAAGATTCTTTTTACAGCATTCTGGTGCATGACTGTTGGCCTCTCCATGTAGCGACTTACAACACCCACTGCATACGATATATCAGGCCTAGTGTGGACCAAGTAGCGTAAACCTCCAATCATACTTTTGTACTGTGTAGCATCCACAACCTTTCCTGTTTCATCTTTTGTAATGCACTCCTTTGGGTCCATGGGGTATTTCGTCGGGTTACAACCAGCCATGTCTGCCTTCTCAAGAACCTTACGAGCGTATCCAGACTGTCTGAGCTCTATATAGCCATCACCCTGCTCAACTTCAATTCCTAGATAGTATGACAGTCTCCCTAAGTCACTCATCTCAAACTCAAGACACATCTGTTTCTTGAACTCGTCTATGAGTGAAGTATTGGAACCAGTAACCAAGAGATCGTCAACATACACTGCAACAATCAAACTTTCATCTCCCATTCTCTTCGTATAGACAGCATGTTCATAAGGGCATCTCACAAAACCAAATTTGATTAAGCAGATGTTGAGTTTCTTATACCACGCACGTGGGGCTTGTCGAAGTCCGTACAATGCCTTCAATAATTTGTAAACCATGTGTTCCTTGCCCTCTTTTACAAATCCTTCTGGTTGGACAACATACACTTCCTCAGTAATGTCACCATTCAAAAATGCGGTTTTTACATCCATATGATGTACCTCCCACTTGTTCTTTGCTGACAATGCCAATATCAATCTAACAGTCTCCAATCGTGTAACAGGTGCAAACACTTCCTTGAAATCTATCCCCTGCTCCTGAACATACCCTTTCGCGACCAATCTCGCCTTGTACTTCACTATGTTTCCATTTGCATCTCGTTTCAGTTTATATACCCACTTTAAGCCAATAACCTTATGACCAAAGGGCGCCTCTGTCAGTTTCCAAGTCCCATTCTTTTCTATAGACTCGATTTCCCGTTGCATAGCCAACTTCCATTCTCGATCCTTTGCTGCACACTTGTAGTTCTCAGGTTCATCAATTCCTACAAACAACAATTCCTCCTCCATTTGCACTTCTTCTGTCTCAGCATATACTTCTTCGAGTTTTCTGAACCTCTTTGGCTCAGTACTACCATCGTAGTTATCAGGATTATAAGAAGGTATGTGGGTTTGATGTGGAGTCACCACCTCTGAATATGAGCCACTTGAGTTGACAAAATGATTGTCAGTAAATGGACTATTCGAGCTGCTCCTGTTTGGAGTATCTTGATCATCGTCATTTGTGTACATTGTATCTGCAACTCCCCCAGCTTCTGTGTTCACTTCTAACACTGAGAATGAATCAGTCGTGTCTAATTTTCTTACAGACTGTGAGTTCCATGGCCATGGTTTATCTTCTTCAAACTTAACATCTCGACTAACATAGACACGTTTTCCTTCTGGATCGTACAAACGATATGCTTTAGTACCTGCTTCCTTTCCCAGATTAATCACCATTATGCTTCGATCATCTAATTTCTTCTTTTGAGGCTCAGGCACTCTCATGTGAGCCAAGCATCCGAATACTCTTATGTGTGCAACATCAGGTTTTTTTTCAGACCAAGCTTCATAGGGAGTTACTCCACTTAGAGCACGTGTAGGCAGTCTATTAAGAACATACACCGAGTGTCGAATAGCTTCTCCCCACAGGAACAAAGGAACCTGTTTTTCTTTCAAAAAACTCCTTGCCATTTCCACCACTGTCCTGTTTCTGCGTTCCACAACGCCATTTTGCTGAGGCGTGTATGGTTCAGTGTAGTGCCTAGTGATCCCAGCTTCATCACAATAAATGTTGAATTCGTTTGACATGAATTCCCCACCTCTGTCCGTTCTAAGCACTTTCACCCTCCTGTCATTTCCACTTTCAACTTTTGCTCGGAATTTCTTGAAAACACCAAGTGCCTCACTCTTGTTTTTCAGAAAGTACACCCACATGACCCTGCTAAAATCATCTACCAGGAGGAAAAAGTACTTATTCCCAGCTGAAGTCTCTGGTTGTATAGGCCCACACAGATCCCCATGAACTAGCTCAAGTAGTTTCTTTGCAGTGTACTCAGTCTTGGTTGGAAATGACCCCCTTACTTGCTTCGACATTAGACAGCCATGACAGATTTTCTTTGGTTGAACAATCTTGGGCATGCCTCGAGCCATTTGTTTTCTAGACATAAGTTCCAGAGCTTGAAAATTAACATGTCCCAAACGGGAGTGCCACAACCAGGAAATATCCTCCAACTTTGTAAACAAACACATAGGACTGTAGGTCTCAATGTTTAATTTATAGAGTCTGTTAGGTGATTTCTTGACCTTCATTAACAATCTCTTATTCTCATCATACACACGTAGAAATTCACCATTGATTACTACTTCTTTTCCTTCTTCTGTTAATTGACCCAAACTTAAGATGTTATTACAGAGAGATGGGATATAATATACCTCACTGACAGTTTGTTCTTCCCCATTTTTGCACTTGAAGCCAATCGAACCCTTTCCTTGTATTTGAATAGTCGAGCCATCACCAAACTTGACCTGTCCAGTGACTCCCTCATCCAACCTTTTGAATTTTGATTTTTGACCAGTCATATGATTGCTTGCTCCATTATCTAGGTACCAAATGTCAGACTCCACTTGCTTCTTTTCAGTTGTGGGAGTGATCACTGGTGTTGCATTATGTTCATGCTGCAATTCCATGTCGTTCTTTCCCTTCTTGTGTTCAGCCAGAAGTAGGGCTGGTTCCTCATCATCTATCTCAGCCACATTCACTTCTTGTACTTGCCCCTTTGATCTTCGTGGCCTTTTGCACTCTGCTGCGTAATGGCCTAGAATATTGCAATTGTAGCACCTTATCGTCCTCTTATCTCGACCTCCATGTCCCCTTGTATTGGATGTCCCTTCAAAGTTGCCTCTTTTCTTCTCTTTCAACCACTCATCCTTGGTAAACAGCACCTTCATTTCTTCATTTTCTTTCTTCGACCATTCTTCTTTGGTTAACATCAGTTGTCCACCCCCACCTTGATTCTGACTCTGTCCTCGTAGACGTTCTTCATATGCTTTCAAGGATCCTATAGCCTCCTCAACAGTCATCTTTTCCAAGTCACCAAATTGTTCGATTGTCGATGTGATTTGCAAAAACTTCGACGGAACTGCCCTTAGTAATTTCCTCACCACATATGGTTCTGCCATGCTTTCACCCAGTGATCGAATTATTGTAACAATTCCATTCAGTTTCATGTAGAACTCATCAATCTGCTCTGTTTCGCCCATGCTTAGTGACTCGAATTCTGACTTTAAGGTTTGAACCCTAGCCGCTTTCACACGATCTGCACCAAAACACATAGTCTTTAGTGATTCCCAGGCTTCTTTAGCCGTTTTCTTCTCTGAAATAGACAGCAACATCTCTTCTGGAATGCCTTGATAAATCATGGCCATTGCCACTTTATCTTTCTTAACCTCGATCACTGCTTTTGGATCGCTAGGTTCTATGGCTTCCCAGACCTCATGAGCCTGCATGAATACCCGCATCTTCAAGGACCACGACGTGTAGTTACTCCTTGACAACATGGGATAACTCAGACCAAGGCTTCCTCCCTTACTCTTGCTTGTCTCCACATTCGTCGTCATTGATATGAACCAGTCTCTGATACCAAAATATTGGATCAAACCTTCACACCTGCAATATATGTATATGTATAGACTGTTTATCAAAGTAGACACACACACAAATATGCTCGCCAAACGACTTGCATTTTATTGATAATGCAATACGATATATATAGATTACAATCTTCAACTAACAGCTAGAAATCAGTGACTAGAAATTAGGGACTGGACTCATGGCTTGACTGACTCCTTCCTAACTTCATTCTCCTAAACAAACGTTGCCTTCTAGAGGCTTATTCAAAGGCTAAAAAATGCCAACAAGTATCACAAGATTGAAGATTAATTGCTAACAGAACCAAGACTAAATCGCGACGGATCTGAGAATAATGTTATTGTGCCTGAGGCCGTAGAAACAACATAAAATCTAAGCAAGTTTAATGTTTAATGTAGGAGTCCTTGTCTAATGTATATATGCAGTATGGCTATAGCTAAATCAAAATTATGTGAATTTTACTTGTCCACAAGTAGCATGGAAATTAAAGAAAGAATGACAAAACTACCACAATTTTAATAAGTTTGTACCAAAATAACTAATTTGGTGATGATTGGCCAATACTACCCACGAGTTACGCATGTCAAAAGAGGGTAATACAAAAAACAAAAAGATTCTTCTATTACCCATGTAATATATGTGTAATACATATAAAAGTTTACTATTAGCCCCTTGGAGAATGCGTAATAGCCATTACTCATTCTCCAAATGCGTAATAGGCGTCGCCAGGAACCCATTACCCTTTCTCCAAATGCGTAATAGGCGTCGTTGGGGAACCCATTACCCTTTTTTCAAATGCGTAACTAGTATAAAACCCATTACTCATTTTTTAAATGCGTAATAGCTTGATATTTATGGCCAACATCATCATTTTGTGATATTATTATAATGGGTTAGTACTATTTGTGGTATTGTTGGCCTTCACCCGAAATTAAATACGCACCAGCTGAAAACACGGTATGAACTGTTCATATTTATTTCTAAAAATCGAAAAGCCTTCAAATTGTGTTTGTCTTCTGTTCTTAGATAAACATATACGTGTCTACCTTAGTAACGACATAACCAAAAATCTAAGTAATTCTTGATTCGAATTCAGATAAAAAAATATAATGGTTTTTGTTAAGTTTGTCCTCTGTTAACTTGCTGAAAATGAGAAGATACTGTAAGAAAACACACATGATCAACACAATACTTCACCTCGAATTAAGTTGTAAACAAAATTATGTATATATGCATGTAATCAACACGAATTATTTCCTAATGATCATCACAATGTAACTCGAAAGTTTATCAAAAATGTTATCGAGACCAGATATTGTACGGTGATGGTGTCCTTTTTTGCTGCTTCAACTCTTTGTAAAACTTCTTGATGAATTCTTCAGCTGTCTTGTCTACTTGAGGATCTTCTTCGTCTTTTAAAGGGAATGGCGAATCGGTGATCCTCAGCTGTCTCACCATCGGGGTTCGTCCGAATCCAGGCAATGCAACTAAGAGTGAAGCCTCAGGCTTTTCATGATTGTTAATTGAGCATTTCGAATACTTTTCGAGCTAGGTTAATATCATCAATGCTGTTTTGGTGGTGGTGAGATTTTCGTTTCGTAAAATACGAGGCGTAAAATGGAGTGTTACTACAGCTGAATTCGTATTCTTGAGGCGAAATGAACGATAAATCGTTGTTTGATCGACAAGTGAAGGCAGCGTAGTGGTTGTAGAGCATGAAATTGCCTATTGCTTTGCCAGCAAGTTTGCCTCTTTTCATCATCATTTGGAGATCAACTAGTAGTTTGCTCTTTGTTATACTCTTCTTTCAACATGTACAATACTATCTTCACTATTTTCCACACTTTCTTTGCAATCACATTTGAACTCTGTTCTACCTCCATCGAGAGAGAGAGGGAGAGCGAGAGAGAGAGGGAGAGGGAGAGCGAGAGAGGGAGAGAGGGAGAGAGAGAGAGAGAGAGATGGTTACTTGGTGTGAATTATAGGAAGCAAACGAGGGAGACTTATATATTGGTCCGTATGAAGAAGATATTTCACCACATGAATAATTGTGTGTTGCATATATAATAATTGTGAAAACTAGGATACTTTTGCAAAAACACAGGCTCATACGGAACGAACTTATTGATTCAACTTTTATGTAGTACTGTAATTGGTGGAAATTTTGCCTGCAGCACATATGTGCCCGTTTGTCAATTCTAAGTAACAATTTTACTTATTTCGGAAAAAATTTCGTATTTACATACGTTTTTTTAGAAAAAAATGTGTATGGGAAATTTAATATTCGTTATCTTGCAAAAATAAGTTACTTATTTCATAAAAAAGTACATATTTCTAACTTTTTTTCCAGAAAAAGTAACTTATTTTTTAAAAATAAGATTTTCCAAACGGACCCTAATTAATGTTGCAGCCTGCAGGATGGCACTCAATCATTTAATTTACTTGTTAGTAAAGTAACATCAACTCGATCGAAAACGATAGAGTAATTAATATTAGTAATATTTTATTTTGGTGTTCCTTTCTTGCTCAGTTGCTCCTGAATCTTGATTACTTGTGTCTGTCGTCTTTCTTTTCTGATATGAAATGTTATTTACAGAGCATTTTTTTTAAATTTTCAGAGAGTTATGTGTCGCCCCTATTGTATAAGAATGTGCTGCAGATTATGAATGCATGAAGAATATGCAACACATATTACTTTGGAAATAAAATAAATGCTCTGGACATAACATTTCTCATCGAAATATATGGGCAATTTTGATCTTCTTGAGTTATAATACAGCAGGGTCTGCTTTTAAGTCTAAATTTTATTCTGTTTAGTTTTCTTTAAATATTAAATCAAATTTTATTATATTTTTAAAATCGTTATTGGCACAAACAGCTCGAGTAGTTCACGAAGAAACTAAATTTGATTCGAGATTCGATTGAGGGGTGAAATTATATATTTCATTGTAAACCAAATATAGGATGGTACCCAAATACATTTGGGTACCAAATGTATTTGGGTACCCAATAATACTGTACTTTTGGCAATGATACACAACCTGCTATACTTTAACTTCAAGTTGTTGCAGACAAGTGTGTCGTTTTCAAAACAGATACTTATAATTTGTTGCCAACTGCAAATAATAGGATTTCTGAGCAGATGACATGAGAATATATTTACGGGTTAATTGGCTATTTCATAACTGAACTCGTGCTCAACTTGCAATTGGGTAATTGAACTCAAAAAACTTGCATTAACGTTATTAGACTAATTAAAACTTGCAATCTCATAACTAAACTATTAAAAACTTGCACTGCCGTTAACTTTTGTTGACTTTTAACGGAGATCCGTTAATTTTGGACAAATCAGCTGCCACATAGATTTTTCTCTCTCCTCATATTTAGCAAATCAGCTGCCACATAGACTACTTATATTTTTGTAAATATAAATAATTTAGAATTCTTTTCTTATATTCTTTTCTTTTTTCTTTTCTCACATCTCTCCCTCCCCTATCTATCATCTCCGCCCCCAACAGCCCCGCTTGTAACACCACCAATTTCGCCACTCCACCTTCCGACACCACACCATCTCCTCTTCGATCTCAAACACACCCCTGTTCTTCACAAACCCACAAATCGAACCCTTGTTTCAATCGTTTCTCTTCACTAAAAGTGTCTTGAGAGTACTAAAAACCAACCCACGCATTTCCCCTTCACCAAAGCTAAACACCAACTCAGCCTCCCCTTTCACCACATCCGCTGCCCTCTCCTTCGGCCTTCGCCGACAACCCACCACACCTGCACACCACCGGCCAACCCACCTTTGCCTCATCTCCTTCACCCGCCATCCTCCTTCATTCTCCGGCTCCTCCACAAATCCCCATCTTCAACCATCAATTCCCACCGTTGCAATCACCACCTTCCATCTCTTTCTCCTTCTCCCTTCACCAACAACCCATTCCTTTCACCACCAACTCCTCCTCCATCTCCCTCCATCTTCACCCATTTCAAATCGCCATCCCATTCGTTCAATCTCACATCCACCTCTTCTACCTTTCTCCATCACCCACCTCTATTCTTCATCAACCACCATCTACAACCCATCACGCCAAAACCATTACTCCTACAACCCATCACGCCGTCCCCTGCAATTCACCCCACACCCACCTCCCGCACCCGCCATCAAACGACGCCGTTCCAATTATTTCATCAAGAAACTGAAAGTTATATATACATACAAGTTACAATCGCTGGAGAGGGGTTTATATAATTTTTAAGAAAGACGAGGATAAAAATGGCGAGAGGGAGAGATATGAGCGGAGATATTGAGAGAGACAGAGATGTGGTTTGAGAGAGGGAGACGAGGGAAGAGAGATCAAGAAATAACAGAGATTTTACAGGGAAGAGATAACAGAGATTTTGAGGAAAGAGAGAGAAAAAAAATGATTTATATTTATTCTAAAAATGTTTTTTTATTTAAGTAAAATTCTTGTTTTTAATGAACCAAACCACCTCAGCGAACACCGTGTATAATTTTTAACACATAAGCATGCCACGTCAGATTTCCGTCAGGGCCGTTAGATGGAGTTAACGGTAGTTACTCGATTGCAAGTTTTAATTACTTTGATGAGTTGACTGCAAGCTTTTTGAGTTCAGTTACCCAACTGCAAGTTAGGCACGAGTTCAATTATGTATTAGCCAATTAACCCATATATTTACTTATGACTTGGTCTTAGTTCCTTAGCCTAGGCAATTTCAATTTTTGTGTGCAACAAGAGTTGTCTGTGGACACACAACAAGAAAGTAAAAAACGAGATTTTCAATATTTTGCCATTAAACGCCATACTGTTAAAAAATTAATTATGCAATGAATATCTGAAGCACACACGAACGAAAATCTGACCAATAAAACCGTTGCAGTAAACAAAAATCACACCACAGTAAACATGCCAATGAAATACAATTTGGCCAGCAAGACAAAACGCAAAAATCATTGAGCACAGTTCTAAATCGAATATAAAACAAGCAATTGACATTGGCTGGCCACTTTCAATATTGCAAGTGTGATGATGGAGGCTGAAAGCACAGAACATTGTAGCATGGTTCCACCTACCAATCCTGGCTTCTTAAAAGACATTAATAAAACTGAGTAGGGATGACAATTTTTACCGATCCGATGGATACCCGATCCATACCGATCCGATTGGATCTTACCGAACCCGAATATTTGGGTTTGGGTTTATTTTTTAAACCCGAACTATTTTCGGGTCGTGTTTGGGTTTTGGCTTTACCTTACCGAACCCGACCCGAAAACCCGAAACCCTTTCAAATCCGATCGAATCCGAACCCGACCCGAAAACCCGAATTAAATATAAATAATATAATACATTCATATTAGTGTATAAATGTATTGGGGTATTGGTTTAGTAATACTTTAACTAATATTTTCTTTTACTATTATTGTTTGTATCCTAATCAACTACCTCTACCCACTCTTTTTTATTTCCACGCGACCCCCCCACCCCATCTGTTCTCTCTCGCGTACCCCTCCCCTCCCCTGTATCTCTTTCATTTTCCTCCGCCATCCATAATTAAATATAGGCAGTAGAGAAACAAATCGGGGGGAGAGGGATTTCGGCCAGCCGAATCAAATCATCAATTATTTATGGGTTTGCCGATGACCAGGAGAGAGTCGGCGAGGGTGAGAGATTGAGAAAGAGAAGAGTAGGGATGGGAAAAAAATCCGATCCGACGGATACCCGATTCGAAAACCGATTTTTTATCCGATCCGAACCCGATATTTTGGATTTGGATATGGATATGGATTTAAATTTTAAACCCGAAAGATTTTGGATATGGATATGGATTTCATGAAACCCGATCCGAAACCCGATCCGAAACCCGAAACCCGATCAAAACCCGAGCCGAACCCGAAACCCGAAAAATACCCGACTTTTATTTATTATATTTTATATTTTATATATTATATATTATATATAAATGTATATTATAAATAAATATTATACATACACTATTATATATATATATATATATATAAATGTATATTATAAATACATATTATACATACACATATCTTTGAGACATTAGATATGGAAAGACCGAGAAAATAAATTGTCATGGATGTAGCGGTATTTTTTAACTTACTTACACATATTTTTTTTTATTTTTTTGTTAAGCAACTTATTTACGCTATTTTTAATTTTGAATACCCGAAAAAAACCCGATCCGATCCGAAACCCGACGGATTTGGATTTGGATATTGAGTTTTGGATCCGAAACCCGATACGATCCGAAACCCGAAACCCGAAAATATTTGGATTTGGATTTGGATTTTGCAAAATCCGAGCCGAACCCGACCCGTTCCCATCCCTAGAGAAGAGAGAGCAGTGGGTGGTGGTGGCGTCGGAGAAGAGAAGGCGGGGAAGAGTGGGAGGGGAGACAACGGGAAGAGAGAAAGGAGGCAACGCCGCAACGAGAAGAAGAATAGAGTGCTGGCGGCTTTGGTGATTACGGGTTTCGGTAAAACCCGAACCCGATTGAAACCCGATGGGTTCGGTTTCGGTTTCAGTATTTCGGGTTTTACCGGGTTCGGGTTCCGGTTCGGCGAAAGGTTTCGGGTTCGGGTTTGGATTTGGCCAAACCCGTTTCGACCGACCCGATTGCCATCCCTAAAACTGAGCATAATTATTTTTAGGGTTATTAACAAATCGGCCCTTAAAGTTTGGTCGAAAATACACATAAACCCTTAAAGTACAAAAACGTACATGCTTACCCCTGAAGTATGTCTTTTGTACGTATGAGCCCTTTTTCCGATGATCGGAGATAAAAGTTGCATATCGGTTGTCCGGCATAGGGGTAATATCGGAATTTATGTGTTAATCTGTACAAATATGCATACTTCATGTGTTAATCTATACAAATTTGCATACTTCAAGGATCAATTTGTTAATATTGCTAGGTTATGAAAAAGGGCAAAAAATGCAATTTCGCTTGTTTTCACGGCCTAAAAATTATATTTGTACATATCATTTTTTTCATTTTTTATTCCGTATTAAAATTCAGATATCCAACTTTGGTAAAAGTCAAAAAATTTGAAAAAATAAAATACAAAACCATGTTATTTTTAGGTCCGTAAATGACAAAAAAAACATAATTTCCATAACAACTTATTTCTATTGGCATTTTCACATGCCTAAAAATATCTTTTACATATTTTTTTAATTTTTTATATTTATATTAAAATTTGAACGTTCTACTTTTGTGCAAGCCAAAAATCTCGAAAAAATATATTGCAAAACTATGTTAATTAAAGGTCTGAAAAAGACAAGTACACTTAATAGAAATATTAAAGGCTTAATGACTTTTTGGCCCTTCAAGTTTGCACATTTATACCCATAAAGCCTTAACGTTTAAACTCGTTCCTTTTTGTCACTCCAACTTCAGAAATGTACCTTTTAGCCACAAAATCGTCACTTTTTTTACATAAAATCGTCGTCTTTTAGAATGAATAGACAACGGTTTGTGGCAAAAAGGTACATTTCTAAAGTTGGAGGGGCGAAAAGGAATGCTTTAAAATTGTAGGGCTTTATGGGTATAAATGTGCAAACTTGAAGGGCCAAAAGGTCATTAAGCCAATATTAAAATAATATTTTTTACTGAATGTGTAAATGTGTATAAATATCCATACTTTAATGGCCAAAGTGTACAAACATCCATACTTTAAGGGTCAACAAGTTCATACTATTGTTATGTAGCGTTACAAAGCAACTGAAATGATGAAATTACCCCCAGCCAATTTAATAATATATGGATTTGAACTAAAAAAGGGTAGAATTGTACATCGGACATACTTTAGGGGTAAAGAGGTACATTTTTGTACTTTAAGAGTTTATGTGTATTTTCGATCAAACTTTAAGGGCTAATGTGTTAATAACCCTTATTTTTAAATGAATCTAACATGCACATGGAGAATACCAATGTAGATAATTTATTTACAATTTTCTGATGATTTTCGCTTGTGGTGAATTAGCGAGCAAGTAGTTAGTGACATGAGTCGCAGTCCTGGCTGCCCGGGTATTGAATAGTCCTGCTCCTCCTCGCAGAGATAAAACCTTGACGTTGTCTAATGAAGAATGCTCGTATTCTGATAAATTTGGAACTCTCTGAAGACCCTAAAAAGTTAAACATGCATATTATTTGAAAGCAGTGCTCACAATACGCAATCAAATATTATATTTAGCAAGAATTCGCCTGAAACTATAATTTCAAGGACACTGCCTATGCTTTTCCCTCTTTTTCTTAGTTTTGTTTCGATAAGTAACTTTTAAAGTACTAAAAGAAGTAATATTATTTGTTAACTCAATGTATGTATTACAATAATTAATGAGTAGTGCTAGAGGTACCAAATTAGGTACCAAATTTTGTTACAAAATGACATGGCACTAACTACTTGTCATTTTGAAATGTTTTAATTGGTTGGCCCTGGCGGACCCATTAAAATTATATCCAATCAAATCAATGCCATGTCATTTGGTAATAATTTTTTATGCCTCAATTGTTTCGCTTGAAAGTTCAAGAAACGGGGTTTTCCTTACTGCCTTCAACATGGAAACGGGGTTTTCCTTACTGCCTTCAACATTATCCATGCCATGTTTCATCACTGTCCAGTAATAATACCTAAAGTAACCATTGTCCTCCTTAATACTTATATGCACTTGTTTTATACAAGGGAATCCATCCCTTTCAGCGAAGAAGCCTGATACCTCTCTAGAACAATAACTGAAGTACAATAAACTTGGTGCTGAAACAAAAAATGTATGTTGCAAATCCGGGTACAAGGTGAGACTTTGGAGTTTTGGACAATTAATGGTGATATTCATGTCATCAGCATCTATTTTACAGATTTTAACCAGAGTTATTTTCTTCAAGTTTTCGAACTCCAAAACATGTTTACCAATTCTAACTTTCTCAAGGTACAAAGAGGCTAAAGAGGTTTTAAGACATGCAGAATTGAACAAACAAGGATATTCAGCCAAACCTCCACTCCGGATGGATAAATACTCTACGTTGTGAAAACGAACAATCAATTTTAAATTTCGAAAGAACAAATTGTTCATCTCGATTTTTTAGAATTTCTCTAAGAATATTACTATCATGAATACTGAATACTGGTGGTTTAAAATTGAGACAAGAAAGAGTAGTCCAAAGATTTAGCCATCTTTTCGATAATACCATGGTTTGTACTGCAACATTGGAATGGACGTAGGAGAGAATGTGATTAATCAGGTCATCCGGCAAATTGCTAATTCTATCTTCTTCAGCTTTTTCAACCTGTTTCACCTTTCTTCTTCCTCTGCTGCTGCTTTGTATTTTCCCTCTGCCTCCCATAGTTTTTCATAAAAAAACCCTAGTAACTGATGTACTGTTACTTGTTAGAGTGGGTACGTTACAATCCTAAATACACTCAGCCCTGCAATTTTATCAATATGTTCAAACGAGATCTTTTTATATGTTCTGTGTGTTCTACAATTTTATCAGAGAAACTTACCTAAGATGTATCTTAGGTTTCCTACCTTTTATATGGCAATGACTAGAGCTAGCACTTGGGGGTTAATGAAAGGCAGGAAGACGTTTGAAATATATACACACCACTATTAGATCTTTACGTTTCTTGTATTTAGACCACTACTAGATCTTTACGAGACCGTTGCTTGTATAGTTGATTGTATTCGTACCAATGCTTTCATGATGATTTAAGCGGCATACACTCTGTTCAATTTATCCTATTTTTTTTAGAACTTCTACAAGACTTTTTAGTAACATATGGGATATAAACGTATCAATGACTATTGTAACTTTTTGTTAAATTGTGCAGGAACTTAGGGACATGGTCATGATTTTCAATAAGACTATGACGAAGCTTGAAAATGAACAAAATTTACATTTTAATATGCACGGCAAGTGTCAAATATTAGTTATCAATCATTTTATTGCTACAGAATTTCATAACTTCATTCCCTTTTGTTTCACAGCTTATATATACTTGATTTTATCCAATATTAGTTGGGTCTTTTCTCTGATTTCTACCTTAAGTTATTTGGTGGAGTGTGTGTGTATGCAACCTAGACCTTGATTCCCTTCAAGAAGGATCCTCAAGGCTGGACAATAAAGATGATGGATTCTACAGATCAAATCCCAGTTCATAAATATGTATCTTATCGAGAAGAATCAGTAGTCTTTGAGCCATCTTTAATTCTACCAATCGTCCCAATTTCTCTCGATTTTCAGAGTTCTTGCATTTTTAATTTTTTTCCCTTATGAAAATTCAAGTTATAAGCTAAGACATGTACAGGAGAAAGGTGAAAAGACCTCATATTAATACTTTTATAGTCTGTTTAAATGTTTAAAGTTTTGTCTTAAAATTTTCTATTAGTTTAGGACTTCTCGCATGCAAACTCTGCTTATATATATATACATTTTGTTGGTTATGAGTTTTTATGCCGCCATACAAATACATTTTTTATGGCGCGCTACATACATTTCTGAACATAAATTGCAATGCCGATAAGTACCCATCGAGTACATTACATGGTCTGAGGCTCCAAGCATCCAACATAAATGAAAATTACTACGTACTTGTTCTATTGTGAAACCAAAAGATAGAAAATAAAAACCACTGTCTGCAACATGAAACTAAAGCCTTCTGAGATAGCAACTTTATTTCATCTGGAATCTGCAATATATTTAGTAGACCATATAAATAAAGAATGAGTGCATAAAGATTGTCAAATACTAATATTATAATGGAAAATGCTAGACTTACAGAAACTTTCACAAAAAGTTTTACAGAATGGTAGGTGTCTTAAATTAATTGACTATAACTTAATGGACCCCCTGCATTCACATCAATATCAACCAATAAACATCTACATTAGTGGAATCCAGTTCATTCTGTAAAAAAATTCTGTAACCAATTCTGTGCACCTACCATTACTCTCTTATAATTTACACTCCCTATAATAGCTCAAAAGATAAGTATGTAATGAACCAAGTCAAAGCATAAATATGTGGGATCTTTAAGAAACTAACATTATATGGCAGGCTACAAATCAACACAATAACAGAGAGAGCAATACAATTCCTATTGACACATGGATTTGCAATTTGTATGCTACACATTACTATCCTCAAGTAACTAATGTTGATGCTTTAGTTTCAGATTGTACATAAAGAAATTTAGTGCAAGTGGTTATGAAAGTTCAGATGACATGTTTATTGATCAAGTGGAATTGCACAGACATCAGCAAGAGAACCATCTATATTACATGAATATATATACATACCTATATAATCATGTACAAGTTCGAGCAAAAGCTTGTGTGCGATAAATTACTCATGGTTGTTTAAATGAATGCAGTATACGACCTTAATTATGGAATCAGACTATACTTTATTCAAATTATACTGTACCTTTGCCAGTGGTAATATATGGTAATATATATCTGCTATCTTTTGTTAGAAATGCCTCCACGACCAGTTGTTGTGGATAATCTTAGCTTAGGCATGTTTTTTCTTTAGGGAAGGGGTAATGAGCTTTTGAACCATGACCATGAAAAGGGATATAATACTATTTATTTATTATATACTTTCATCCTAATTTCAACTTCAATCACTTACAATTATATAATTTAATATTCTAATCTTAATGTTTTAATCTCGGCACGGATTATCAACTAGTAAGAATAATAAAGGATCATCAATATCAACCACTGTAATATTAAGAATCCTATACCGCTATAATGCATTAGACAATCTAACCATATAGCTTCGCATAAATTAAAGAAACATACAGACTTTTCAAAAATCAGACTAATTCCTGACATAAGCTCACTTTGCATATAGTTGGACCAACCTTGACCTTTATCTATTATAATATAAATTTAAATGACATAGACTTGCACAAACTCTAAAAACAAAACTACTAAAATGTCACAACAGTCAAAGTGTTCCTTCTAGCATGGAGAGGGAGTTCAAATAATGCAAATAAGTGGAGTAGAGTGCTAATAGAGAGAGACAGGAGTATAATTACCTCTTTTTCAGCTACACTACAAGATACTACCCTAGTGGAGGAGAATGATAAATTCTTTTGGAAGCCAGGGAATGGAATTTTCTCTGCTAAGAAATTCCGTTACTTGATGTCAAATAGGACAGCAGATTTATTGTATAGACTAACAATATAACAATATATGTATTAATTGTTTGATATGAAGACTAAGAAACAATCACACAGATATGCTTACAATATACTTCTCATTGATATGAAAATAATAGGATTACATTGTTTAAATAGGAAAAACTAACCATTACAAACTATGGATAAGAACGATGATTTGATATCATCTTATCTCTTATCTTATTCTTGCTGCTCAAGACAAACATATTATCTTATCTCTAAATCATGCTGACCTATCAACACTTTATTTCCATAACTAAAATAACATGATATATGTTTGAATTAAACAAAATATCCCAACAATCTCTCCCTTAATTCAAACATGCATGTATAATGCATCGACCACCCGTATGGCTTTAAACTGAGCCCGTATGGCTGATTCGACTGAGCCCGTATGGCTAATTCAACTGAGTCCGTATGGCTAATTCAACTGAGCCCGTATGGCTAATTCAACTGAGTCGTCTGACACTACTAACTTGCCCATCTGGCTACTACTGTGCCCATCTCGTTCTGCATGGCTTTCTGCCACTCTATCTTGTTTTCTGCCTTCGGCAAGCTTCTCCATCATCGCCTCGTCTTCCTCGGCAGCCCCATACTACACATGCATCCCATACTACACATGCAGCTTTGCCACAATCCTTCTGTAACGTCTACCTGAAACTATCACTCTGCGCCTCCACCACCAGCGGCGGCTTCACCACCGCCTGGCGGCGGAACAACACAACCTCGCTCGGATACTAAATGTATAGACTAACAATATAACAATATATGTATTAATTGTTTGATATGAAGACTAAGAAACAATCACACAGATATGCTTACAATATACTTCTCATTGATATGAAAATAATAGGATTACATTGTTTAAATAGGAAAAACTAACCATTACAAACTATGGATAAGAACGATGATTTGATATCATCTTATCTCTTATCTTATTCTTGCTGCTCAAGACAAACATATTATCTTATCTCTAAATCATGCTGACCTATCAACACTTTATTTCCATAACTAAAATAACAGGATATATGTTTGAATTAAACAAAATATCCCAACATTTATATGGGCATGATATAATTTGGAATGAAATATGGAGCATCAAAGGGCCTCCCAAAGTTTGTATTTTTTTGTGGAAACTCCATTGGGGAGTAGTTCCCACAAATCTGTTCCTAAGTCAGAGGATAAGCAGTCATTCAAGAACATGTTCATGGTGTGGTTCAGGAGCTGAGTCAATTGATCATCTCTTTTGGAATTGTTCTTTAGCTAACTGGGCGTGGAATTTTGTCGGTAATTGGTGGAGCATTACTCAGTCAATGGCAAAACTAAGAAATTTCTCACTGATGCATATTTTGAAGTTACAAAAGAAGAGGTCCTCTTATAAAGTCTGGAAGTTGGTTGTTGCTGCTACTATCTGGTCTATTTGGGTATCCAGAAATGAGGCCATCTTTCGAAGTAGTAAAATCTCAAAATCGAGTTTGGAACAAGTCATTATGATAAGGGTAAATCAGTGGGGGAAAGCTTCAGGTATTTTAGACTTTGGTAGTGATCCACTTTGGAATGTTAACCCACAAGGGGCAATAGCAGTGCATTGTTATAAATTAAATGTGAATTTTTGGCAATATAAAAGGTTGGCGGCTAATTACATTTGTGCAACAGATGGTGCATGGGGGAGTAGTTCACAAGGCACAGGTAGAGGAGGTATAGGGGGGTGGATAAAAGATAATAAGGGAACTCTGGTTTATAATTTCTCGGGTCCTTTTGACGTAAATTCCAGCTTAGAGGCAGAAATAGGAGCGATTATCCATGTTGCAGTGGTGATTGGGAATTTGATAAATGAAGGAAAGTGGATTGATAAAAAAGTCATAATTTGTACGGACTCTACGGAGGCAGTAGAATTAATTAAAATGGATTCATACCTGTGTAGTAATTTGACTCCAAGAGGACTTGACATTAAAAAGATACTGAATTCAGGTGTTCAGTTGGATTATGTTCCCAGAGATTTTAATGAAGATGCGGATCTGTTAGCAAGGATGGGACTATCTAGGCCAAGTATGGTTTGTGTTTGGGCTCCGGACTGATCAATTTGGAGCAGCTGTCAACTGTTTTCAGTGGTTTTCAGAGGTTCAGAAAAGTTTCGTTTTGGAAAAGCCTTGCTGGAATGACTGCTTTAGTATGGTACCAGCTCAAGAAAACCACTTACTCAATGAGGACGGCCAAGTCATGTGCTGGGGAGAATTATCAGAATTTGGGTACTGTGGCTCCTAACAATCAGTGGATGGTGTCTTTGTCAAAGATTTTCTGGACAGTGCAGTGAGGATACGTTAGGTAAATGACTTGATGTCTACTAGTATTAAGATGAAGGGTATCAATATCAAGGAAGAGCAGTCAGTTCGAGGTAATTAAAGTACAAGAGGATTTTGTTGAAGTGGATACTAGGCTGATGGAGGTGGATGCAGTGATGGTCCAGCTAGCTATGTTTGAAGAAATTGCAAATAGGAACATGGCGCAGGAGAACTGAGTTGCTGAGAGTCTTTTTGATATTTTTAAATTTGCGAAGGACAGTTAGGTGGGCTTAATATTTTGGACAGTGCTGTAAAGGGTACGTCAGGCAATTGATGCGCATCAGAATCAAAGAAAAGCAGCCAGCTAGTCAGCTTGAGGAGAGGTCCAAGAGGATTTTGTTGAAGTGGACACTAGTCTGATGGAGGTAGATGAAGTGAGCTAGCCATGTTTGAAGAACTTGCAGACAGAAACAAGGCACAGAAGAATATTTGAGTTGATGATGGTTAATTAGTTGGTAATTTACTTAAGTCAGGGTATCACAGTAGAGTTGGTCTAGGTTTCAGGGGGATGGTTTGGTTTTTTATTAAAGCTGTTATTCAGTTCTGTTGGAGATGTATCATACTATTTCTTCTATATTAATATATTGGGTTTATCAAAAAAAAAAAATGCTCAAGTACACTGAGTCATATACACAGTTCAATGTAAACCAGCAAAGTTTTTGTCAAGTGCTTCCCTTAACTATATATGAATTGACTTATTAGATTGTTGCTTCCCTTATTAGGTATGTTTTATTTGTTTGATTATGGAGGTGACAATACAAATCAGTTTATTACAAACCCATGCAGCAAGGGTTGGTTAAGACCAAAAGAACTATCTGAACAGAAAACAAAAAATCCCTATCTACTATTAATTGCAAGAAAAAGGGGAGAGAGCACTCACGGAAATAGTTCTATCTATATAGGAAACGTTCTTCAACCTTCAATTTCTTGGCCCTTTCAAGAAACGGAGCTTTGTCCTGCAAAAGAATGAAATAGGATGAAAATATTGAAATCTCATCGATATCTATAATTTCAGCAAAATTACTTACCTTAAGACTCATGTTCCTCCATTCTTCCCATATAGGACGTCTGACCTCTTTTGGTATCTTTGATGAAAACCAGCACGAAAATACGAATTATAACTAATTTAGAAAGAATCGATACCAAAAACTATGTAGAAAAAAGGAGATCTTACTATTCCGCGGGGTATTTGTGTACGGTCCCTCCTGTAATTAAACAAACAAAATCACATCAAAACCTTATACAATGCATAGAATGAAAAGGGGAAAAAAAGATATGAAGGTAAAAGTTACAGGAAAAACAAATAAGCCTCGGCATCGGCTGTCCATTTCGATGTGCATTCCCTGAATCATAATAAATATATAACTCTGTCAGCAAATTTGTGTTTCACAGCATTCCAAAATCATATATATAAATTAATAAAAAAATCGAGGTAAAACATACTCAGTAGCAATTGTCTTAGTTGTTCCGGATTTTGCTTTGTTGGTTGCTCTCTTAGCAGCTTTTTGTTTGCCATTCACATCCATCCTTAATCAAAAACATAAAATCTCAGTCAAGGAATCAAATTTAAATCAATTTAATAATAATAATAACAGAGAAACTTACTTGGTATCTGATTTTTTAGTTGGTTTTTTTTTAGTTGATTTAGTTACCATGCTAGTTTTCGACATCGATCTAGTGGTAACCATTATAAAATTCCTGCAATAAACAAGGACTGTATAGTTGATACCCTAAGTAATCGAAAATAACTACAACTAATGTAAACTATCTATAGCCCGTTGGAATAAAAGGCAGAAGAAACAGTTGTAAGTAATTCAACGAGAGAGAGAGAGAGAGAGAGAGAGAAGATGGGGTTATTACCCTAGATTGAGCAGATGGATAGATAGAGCTCCACTATGTTCCTTTGAATCAACACACAATTTGTGGGGGTGGATCGATTGATGTATGCAAAATTAGGGCTTTTGTTTACGAGGTGGCCGCCCCAATTCTCCCTCCAATTTGGCGTTTATAATTTAAATTTAACTAGCTTTATACCCGTGCATCGCAGTAGTTTTATTAATATTTTGTAGTACAACCTTAATTATAATTTTATTCTTGTAAAATTAATTTTATAGTATTTTAAATAATTTGTTTTTACTTTTAAAAATAATAATACATATATTATATGGTTTGTAGTATACATTTGTTTTTTTTCTTATAAATTATTTTTCTATATTTTATATTTCAAAGTTTAGGCTAGCATATTTTTTAGTATTTCATAATTATTTTTGATTTTTTTATTTTATTAAATTACATATGATATACCTGAAACATATACGTACTATATTCAAAATCATTAAAGATTCTATTTTAATGATTTTAATAAAAATCATTAAAGATTCTATTTTTAGGTTTGACAACAAATATATTTCTAAAATTTAAATTTAAAAAATGTGAGGTCAAATCAACAAATAAACAAATTCTTACTTTGCAAAGAAAAAATTTAAATTAAAAAAAATGAACATAAATTAATTAATGAACATATTTTAAATTAGAAATTATTTTTTGGGTGTTTGGATTGCTTTCTAATTTAAAATATGTTCATTAATTGATTTATGTTCATTTTTTTAATTTAAATTTTTTCTTTGAAAAATAAGAATTTGTTTATTTGTTGATTTGACCTCACATTTTTTAAATTTAAATTTTAGAAATATATTTGTTGTCAAACCTAAAAATAGAATCTTTAATGATTTTTATTAAAATAATTTTTCTTAAACTACTCTTATTTGGTAAACGATATTTTTTTGTAAATTATATTTTAAGGTTTAGCCTAATTAATATTTTAACATTTCATTTTTTTAGGTTGTTTTCTTCTATTTAATTAGAATATACATTATGTGTGGGAACTTATATTGATTCACTATTATTTATATTATTTATATATATGTGTGTGTTTATGTAATTGTGAGCACACATACATTTGTACCTTTTTTAAAGAAAATATGTACTATCTTTTATATTTTTGTGTTGGTTTATATTTGTTTTAAGTGCATTTTATTAAAGTTTATTGTTGATTTTAGTTTTCTTAATTTAGATTTTTTTTAATTGACGTTTGTTTTGTAGATTATATTTTGTTGAATTTTGGTATCATTTCTAATTGTGGCATGTTTTTTATTACTTTTTTAATATTTTATTTTACAATATATTTTTTAAAGAATTTTTTGATTTGTAATTAAATATACTTTTATTTTGTAATCGATTTTTTTTTTAAATTATACTTTGAGATTTAGCCTAAAATATATTTTAATGTTTCATATTTTTTGGCGTATTTTTTTCTATTTATTAGAATATATATAATATACTTTATACATGTGGGAATTTATTGTAATTTAAAAAAAGTTTTTACTATTTTTTATATTTTTGTGTTGGTGTTTATTAATTTTAAGTGCATTATATTAAAGTTTATTGTTGACTTTAGTTTTATAAATTCGGATTTTTTTGAATTAATGTTTGTTTTGTAAATTATATTTTGTTAAATTTAATATGGTGTCATTTCTAATTATGACATTTTTTTATTACATTTTTAATATCTAGTTTAACCATATATTTTCTTTAAAAAATAGATTTAAAATTAAATGTAAATTCTAGTTTTTTAAAAAATTATTTTTTGAATTAAAATTCTAATGATATTTCAATATATATGAAGAATTAATTTGTGATTTATAAGTTTTGTGATACTATAACAATTTTTCCTATAACTTGAATTTATGTACCACCAAATTAAGGATATGAACCTCTTTATACCAATTGTATTATATATGCACGGATTATTTTACTAATCTTTTATAATAAATTTTTCATTATGATTTTTTTTTGTCAAAAGTAGTGTTTATAATATTTTGAATTGCTTTTATAATTTTAATGTTAATAAATTAATAATATGCATGTATTTAGTAATTATATATATACTAAAACTATTACGGAAATTTTTTTAACTTATAATAATAAATAATTAAGTTGATAATGAATATTTTATTAGTTTTATTCTTTACTAATTTATTTAAATTTTATTGTTGATGAAATTTAATATTTTTGTAACTTTTAAATTATTAAATTATTATAGGATCTTTTGTGGTTATTATATTTAGATTCTCTATAAATTATTTTATTTTGAATTTTTTTAAATTTATTTATAACTTTAGTACCAAATCTATAATCTTTGCAAAATAATAAAATATTAATTTATTGATTTTGTTGTGGAATAAAAACTAGGTTATGATTATGACGGCTAGGGTTTGTGAGCTTCGAGCTTTAATGGCTGCTTCTGCGTTCGAGACTAAACGGTCCTCAAAGAATGCCTACGTATCTCTGTATTAGAGAATCAAGCCAAGAAAACGTAGTTCTGAATGGAGGGGTCAGACCCTTTATATAGGCTGAGAAGCCCTAAAATCGTAGTAGGGTTAGGTGACTTGGTGGGCAAGTCACAGCCTCAAGGAAGGTTCTAGACCCCTTCCTTGTAGGAGTCAGTTTCCATGTTGGAATATGTATCTTGGAGGCTAAGTCAGGCAAGAGTAATATCCTTGTTTGACTCTTATTTGCTGAGCTGTTTATTATCCCTAATATTAATTACGAAATTAATATTATAAATAGGGATTGGGCCCATCTGGTGGGCCCCACGTTTGGACCACTCCGGGTCTAATTAATGTCATATTAAATGTGTCTTTTGGGCTTACTTTTAGCCCATATCATTTGCCCCCCAACTTCTAGGAAAACTGATCAGGTTTTCCTGGAAGTTATAACGGCCTTATTCGAGACTCGGGTCAGGGTTTATTACTCTTGAACGAGCATTTTCAACAATATCATCTTGATGTAAAGCGTGGAGCGACCGACGCATTTACGATGATGTTAAACGACACTAATCAGTGTTAAACGGCACTACACAGCGCTAATTAGCCTCAAACAACGTTTAAACAATGTTAGACGATGTTAGATGGCGTAAATCGGCACTAATCTGTGCTTAATCGGCACTAATCTGTGCTAATCTACACTAATCTGTGCTTAATCGGCACTAATCTGTGCTAATCTCGACCTCTTTTTATCATTAAAAATCATCCAAAATTCGCTGAAAAAGTCGAGATTTAGGTTTAAAAAGTTCACTAAAAAAGTAGGGATCCAGGACCAAGAACTAAACCTGGACCGGCTGGATCCAGGTTCAGAAGTTGGTCGGCTGAAGCTCCTGAAAATGACCTGGTCGGCCGGGACCTGGTCGGCCGGGACCTGGTCGGCTGGCCCTCCTCCAGGGGAGCTGGTCGGCTGGGACCTGGTCGGCCGGGACCTGGTCGGCTGGTCCCCCTTCGGGGGAGCTGATCGGCTGGGACCTGGTCCTCCGGGACCTGGTTGGCTGAAATCCCTCTTCTAGGGCTGACTAGTCAGTAGTTGGCCTAAAAAACCTGAACTCAGACTCCTTCATGATTTTAAAAGAGAGTGTGGATCTAGGATCAGAAACCATCCGTGGTCCTAAGGATCAAGAATCTTGATCTTGATTACGAATCGTCAGTTTAGTCATTTGTGACTTCATGGCTAGCTTTGGCCTTCAGGATTCATCTTGGCCTTCATGACTAATCTTGGCCTCTCTTTAGCATTGACAATCATTCGAGATTCGCTGAAAAAGTTGAGAACCATGTCTGAAATCATTTGCTGAAAAGGTTGGGATCCAGGACCAAGAACTGAACCTGGACCGGCTGGATCCAGGTTCAGAAGTTGGTCGGCTGAACCCCTTTAAAATGACTTGGTCGGCCGGGACCTGGTCCTCCGGGACCTGGTCGGCTGAGCCTCCTTAAAATGGGCTGGTCGCCGGGACCTGGTCCTCCGGGACCTGGTCGGTTGAGCCTCCTTAAAATGGGCTGGTCGGCCGGGATCTGGTCCTCCGGGACCTGGTCGGCTGAGGCCCCTAGTGCGTCGCGGTCGATTGCTTCTTGGCTAGCTGGTTAACCCGGACGTGAAAATCATTCATGATCTTGAGGATCAAAGAACTTGATCTGAATCTCAAGCCATCATTTTGGCCATTCATGACTTTGTTATCTTCAGGATCAAGGAGCTTGACCTTGATCTTAGGTCGTCAGTTTGGTCATTCGTGACTTCCGACGATATTATTCAAACATCAGCTATTTCTTCTTTGGCAGATTTGAATTTTAACGATCCTTTCTGTATAAAACGAGCAATTTCTGTCCTTTTTTCATATTTAAACGATAGATGACCTGTAAACGCGAACAAAGCTGAACTTCAACTTATCATAGCAGGTCATGCTTCTTTTATAAAAGAAGTGAGATAGCTTTCATTTCATTCACTTTTTCACTTCTGAGCTTTCAAATTCTTAAACTCTCTAGTTTTCAAGTAGCAAGATCAAGTTCCAGCTTTGTGATAAAAGATGTCAGAAGGTGACCGTCCAGTTGCTCCCCCTGTCTCTATGATGGAGGCTATGGCAAAGAGGAGTAGAATGAGGACAGCTAAAGGTAAAGAAGATATTAAACCTTCTTCATTCGTTGAGCATAAATTTGAATCCTTACTAGATCTTCTTAATATTATGAGGGACACATTCCCAAACTGTGCTAGTCTAGATTCTTTTAGAAGTCCCAGCAAATTGAACGAAAAAGATGTCCAGAAAATAAAGGACTCATATCACTTTCCGAGTGCTATCAAAGTTCATCTCCCAAAACCATCAGACAGAACTTGCAATTGGCATCCCGAGAGGCTTTGTGTCTACTGGGGTGCCCTTGATGCTGGGTTCAGATTCCCCGTTGATAACTTCATCATTAGATTGCTGGCAGAGTATCATATCCATCCCTGTCAGTTGTATCCCAACTCTTGGAGATATATCTCTATATTTTTAATAAGATGTCGTCAATTGGAGATTCACCCGACTACTACATTATTTCGAAGTATCTTCGTAGCCAGTAACTCTTCCGATCAAAAGAAAGGATGGGTCAGCCTCAAGCACAGGGCCAAAATTCCACACATGGTGAACCCCTATTCTTTACCAGATTCCCAACATTTCTGGGAGAGAGAGTTTGCAGTTCTTGAATGGAAAGGCGGTGATTGGGGTGACTTCTTCGTAAAGAGATTCGGAATTGTAGAAGATAGCAAACACTTTGTTTGCGACCTTGATGATTCAGAGTTACAAGATCGAGATTGGCTTCTTGCCGATGATGGCTGTACCCATTATAAAACTTTTCTGAACGAAAAGAACCTTATTGAAGCTGGCCTTAGCTTTCTCATCCCGAGAGGCTTTGTGTCTACTGGGGTGCCCTTGATGCTGGGTTCAGATTCCCCGTTGATAACTTCATCATTAGATTGCTGGCAGAGTATCAGATCCATCCCTGTCAGTTGTATCCCAACTCTTGGAGATATATCTCTATATTTTTAATAAGATGTCGTCAATTGGAGATTCACCCGACTACTACATTATTTCGAAGTATCTTCGTAGCCAGTAACTCTTCCGATCAAAAGAAAGGATGGGTCAGCCTCAAGCACATGGCCAAAATTCCACACATGGTGAACCCCTATTCTTTACCAGATTCCCAACATTTCTGGGAGAGAGAGTTTGCAGTTCTTGAATGGAAAGGCGGTGATTGGGGTAACTTCTTCGTAAAGAGATTCGGAATTGTAGAAGATAGCAAACACTTTGTTTGCGACCTTGATGATTCAGAGTTACAAGATCGAGATTGGCTTCTTGCCGATGATGGCTATACCCATTATAAAACTTTTCTGAACGAAAAGAACCTTATTGAAGCTGGCCTTAGCTTTCTTTCCATTGAGGGTAATTTTCTTACTTGAGCTTTTTATGAACTCTGTTTGTTCTTATACCAATGTTTTCTCTTTGTATTTCAGCTGCGGAGGAGATTGACAAACGCCCTCAGAACCAGCCAATTGTGAATAAAAGAATGAAGAAAAAGGCGGAGGAACTACTGAATCCCGCCAAGCCTCGTATTCCCAACTTCTTGGAAGGTTGCTCTCAAGGCGGGAAGAGATCCCGTAATACTGATGGAAGTATTAGAACCCCCTTCATGCCCTCCTGGGGTATATGCGAACAGGACTCGATTGCTGGGAGTCCTGACCTAGCCCTGGACTGGTCCAAGCTTTCGATTACTCCTCCTGATAGACTGTCCTTACTCGCTGGAGATAAAATGAATGAGAATCAACTTCTGGGCTCCCAAGCCATGTACCAAGTAAGATACTTTTCCTACCAATTCTGGTATATGATTTAGCCTTTGCACACTCCTTACACTTTGTCAACTTTGATTGCAGGCTAATGCCTACTTCCAATCTGTTTGTACCCAAGGCCTGGCTTTCAGGGATGAGAATATATCCTTGAAGACTGACTCAGCAAGGTTCAAAGAAGAGATTGACGACCTGCATTCTCAAGTTGCCCATGCTAAAGCGGATGCTTTATCCTCCCGCAAGCAACTTGCCTCCTTGGCTCAAAAGAAAATGAACGATGCTAACAAATTGATTAAGGCCTATCATAATTCCGAGGAATTTCTGAGTTTCATAGATCAACATGACGATGAGGTGCGTCCTTACAACATGTCTGTTGGTTGGGACAAGGCAATCAATGCTGTGAGTAGCAAACATCCCTCAGTGGTTACTTCCTCTGATTTTCCTTGCCCTTTCTGGACTGCGAGTAACGAGAACCGTGCAACTCTTGCTTCTGGATCGGGGACCAAGATTGTCCCTCAAGCATCAGGTTCGGGTTCTAAAGGTAGCCATAGATCGTCGGGATCCAAGAGGCGTCCTCCAGCTGCTAGTCAAGACTCAAGTTCTTCGGGATCCCGTGGAAAGAAGCCCCCGCCTGCCAGGAAAGTTGGAGTTGTTCGACAACCAATCCCAGGCAAGAGGGTGATCCGTAACGAAGACAGTTCGACTTCATCCTCAGGGGAGGAGGAAACCGAAGATGTGGAGACTACTGCTCAACCTATGGCGGTCGTTGATCAAGCCGAGGAAGAAACTTCAGGTGAAGAGTCCGGCGAGGAAGAGGATTCAGGTGAGGAGGAGTCGGGCAAGGAGAGCAGCGAGTAAGAATCCCCAGCTAAGTAGGATGGGTTCCCCTATGGCCTTGCACGGCCCTTATCTAGCCGTTTGTGGCTTTATTTTATCATCTTTCAATCAATGTCCTTCGGGACTTAACTTTTATTCGTGTGTTGTAGCTTAATTTAAACCATGGCCCTTCGGGGCGTTTTATTTATGCATCTGTTTCCTTTATTCTTATGCCTATTTACTTTCAGTACTTGATCTTTCTTGCACTCAACAGGTGCTTGTTACATAAACAAAACATAGAATCATAGAAAGGAAAACAGATTTGCATTAATAGCTTGAAAGAGGGTTCAACCCTGACATAGATACTATGGTCCTACTCGGGGTACTAATCCCTGGAATGGTTTCATCGAACCTTATTTCTATTTCTATCAATAAATAGCTGAAAGCCAAATCCTTACGAGGAAGGCTTATACATAATAAATCTTCAAGTTCAGAGCATGCCAAGTTCGGGGCACTTCATTCCCATCTAATGTCTCCAACTTGTATGATCCTCGTCCTAGCGTCTTTCTGACTCGGTACGGTCCTTCCCAATTGGGGGCTAATTTCCCTTTCTGGCCAACTCCAGAAGCCTCGATCTTCCTGAGAACCAAGTCACCTTGCTGAAAGAACCTCTCCTTAACCCTGTGGTTGTAATAGAAAGACGCTTTCTTTTGATGCTCCACATTTCTGGCGTTTGCCTCGTCCCTGACTTCATCAATCAGATCTAGAGCGAGCCTCATGCCTTCTTCATTAGTCTCAGGTTCATATGCCTCAACTCGAGGTGATGCCTGCATGATTTCCAGCGGCACAACTGCCTCAGCTCCATAAGCTAGCAGAAACGGGGTTGCTCCAGTAGTCACCTTACAAGTAGTGCGATAAGCCCAGAGTATAGGCAGCAACTCATCCACCCAAGTGTTCCTCGAGCGTTCGACCCTTTTCTTTAATCCATCCAGGATGATTCGATTGGCCACCTCGGCCTGCCCGTTCGCTTGCGGATGTGCCACTGAGGTAAAACGAAGCTCAATAGCATTTTCCTCACAATACTTTTTGAATTCCTCATTGTTAAACTGTGTCCCATTATCTGTCACAAGAATTCGCGGGATTCCATACCTACAAATTATGTTCTCCCAAAAGAACTGGGAAACTTGCTTGGTGGTTATCTTGGCTAAAGGCTTAGCCTCAATCCATTTAGTGAAGTAATCAATGGCGACAATCAGAAACTTCCTTTGTACTGAAGCCATAGGGAAAGGACCAAGAATGTCCATCCCCCACATTGCAAACGGGATGGGAGAGCTGATTGAGGTTAATCTTTCAGGCGGCTGCCTTACAACAGGAGCGTGTTTTTGACATCTATCACACTTCTTGACATAATCCTGGGCATCTGCCAACATCTCTGGCCAATAGAATCCCAGGCGGGTAATCTTGTGAGCTAGGGCTCTGCCCCCCAAGTGCTGCCCACAGATCCCTTTATGAACTTCCTCCAATGCTTCTCTTGCCTCTTGGGGCCTTAGGCACTTCAAATACGGGATGACAAACGATCTCTTATATAAGATGCCTTCAATCAAAGCATATCTCAATGCTCTCACTGACAATTTTCGTGCCTCCAAGGCATTGTTAGGGAGCCATCCGGTTTCTAGATGAGCTTTAATAGGATCTATCCAACAGCTTCCAACATCGATAGGTGCTACCAACTTAGAGTTGATGGTCGGGGCCTTCAAGACCTGGAAGTAAACACTACCTGCATAATTTTCTATCTCAGAAGAAGCGAATTTAGAGAGGGCATCGGCCTTAACGTTCTCTTCCCTAGGAATGTGCTCCAGATAGCACTCCTCAAACTGAGTCATAACAGCTTTCACGACTCTGAGGTATTTTGCCATAGTTTCATCCTTGGCCTTAAACTCACCATTCACTTGCGAGACTACCAGTCTTGAATCTCCACACACTTTGAGGTTCTTAACCCTCATGACTCTGGCCAATCCCAATCCAGCTATTAATGCTTCATACTCAGCTTCATTGTTGGTTGTGGGAAAGTCCAACTTCAAAGCGTATTCAACTGTGAACCCATCGGGGCTTTGCAAAATCAAACCTGCACCACTAGATTTTGTTTTTGATGCTCCATCAAAATAGAGCACCCAATACTCTTTCTGGTCAACTATAAGTTCTTCATCTTTATCTTCGTTCTCAGGGGTGGTTATCATCTCCTGCCCCCCGACTTCTTGGTTGTCAATAGTGCATTCAACCACGAAGTCAGCCAATGCATGAGCCTTGATGGCTGTCCGAGGCTTATACTTGATATCAAACTCTCCAAGTTCTATGGCCCATTTGATCAATCTTCCGCTTGCTTTCGGACTGTGCAGTATGCTTCTCAACTGTTGGTCTGTCAAGACTTCGATTTTATGAGCCTGGAAGTACGGTCTCAATTTCCTTGAGGCAGTAATCAATGCCAATGCAAACTTCTCAATGGGAGAGTAATTCAACTCCGCCCCATGTAGCACCTTACTCACATAGTAGATGGGTTTCTGAACCTTCTTTTCTTCTTTGACAAGAACAGCACTCAATGCCTGTTCGGATACCGCCAGGTATAGGTAAAGAATCTCTCCAGGACTAGGTTTGGCCAACAACGGGGCTTCAGCCATGTATTTCTTCAGCTGTTCAAAGGCCTCTTGGCTCTCTGTGGTCCACTCAAAATTTTTCACCTTCTTTAATGCCTGAAAGAAAGGCAAGCATTTGTCACCAGACTTGGAGATGAATCTCCCTAGGGCCGCCACTCGGCCAGTTAATTTCTGTACATCTCGTACTGAGCGGGGTGACTCCATATCCAGAATAGCCTTAATCTTGTCCGGGTTGGCCTCTATGCCTCTCTTGGAAACCATCAGCCCCAAAAATTTTCCCGAACCAACACCAAAAGCACACTTGGCTGGATTTAGCATCATTTTATGGTGCCTTAGCACTTCAAACGCCTCTCTGAGGTGCCTTATGTGATCTGCCTTGAGTAGGCTCTTGACTAACATGTCATCAACATAGACCTCCATGGTTTTCCCAATTAAATGGGCAAATATCTTATTCACCAATCGTTGGTAAGTAGCCCCTGCATTTTTTAACCCAAAAGCCATAACAAGATAGCAGAAAACACCAAAGTCAGTTATGAAAGATACCTTAGGAATATCGTCCTTGTGCATCTTAATCTGATTGTATCCGCTGAAACCATCCATGAAGCTCAACATTTCATGCCCAGCGATGGCATCTATCAACATATCAATTCTATGCAGAGGAAAACAATCTTTTGGGCACGCATCATTCAGATCAGTGAAGTCTATACACATCCTCCACTTTCCATTTGCCTTTTTGACCATCACAGGGTTAGCTAACCATTCGGGGAATTGAATTTCTTCAACAAATCCAGCTGTTGTGACCAAAATCTTGCATGGATCAGATTTAGGCCCATTATGAGTTTTGGGTCCAATCCACAAGGAAAGAGGATATTTTATAGGGCTTCCAAGGTACCCGTGGTAACCCATGAAAACTGATAACAGGGCTCCCAAGATAATAGGGCTCCCGGGTAGAAGGGCTCTCGAATGGCATGGCTCCCGGATAACAGGCTTCCAAGAGCATATGACAACCCATATGGGCTACCATGAGATGGGTAGCAGGTAAATATGACGATAAGGGTCCTGGGAATGGCCTCCCATGGATGATCCACAACCCATAGACATCATTACATAGCTTCCAGTACAGCTACCAGACATGGCTTACCAAAATAGCTTTCATAACCGGCTTACCAAAGGGGCTGCCATAGTTGGGGTTACCGGGCGGTACCCCCAGAGGGGCTACCTTGCGATGAACATTGAAAGAATATAAGCTTATGGTCCCGGGGATAGTCTCATCCATAGCCAATGACAGCCATCAGAGAGGGCTTCCAGCATATCTTCCGTAACTGGGTTACCGGAGGGTCTACCGGGTGGTACCCCCAACTTCCCCGGAAGCCTGGCAGAAGCACAGATTCAGACTAGGACAGCCATCGGATAAGGCTTCCAGTATGGCTTCCATGGTTGGGCTACCGGAGTCAGGTTACCGGAGTCAGGCTACCGGGTGGTACCCCCAGCTTCCGCCGGAAGCCTGATCAGGCTGCCAAATCAGATAAGGCACGCCTCCTACTTTTTAGGAGCACGTCTCTACAGCTGAAATACACCTCTAAACGGATAATTATTCAGTTATTCGAGGATATACATCATATATACATGATAAATCATACATTCATGAGATAAACATCAGTGGATAGGCTTCCAACAGTCCTGATAAGGCTTGGAAACCTGATAACTACATCACAATCAGTTGATACACGATTTATATCAGCAACAACAGTCATTATCCCACTGGAGAGAGGATAAATCATCACAAACAATCAAACTTATCAATCAAGAACTACATTCGGGCTTGATCCACTATAAATAGTGGTATGTAGGCAGTTTACGGGATCTTCTTCGACACTTTACACTCCTTGAGTAGCTAGAGCACGTGCACTCTTGTGTGACACAGTCAAATTAGGGTTCTTGGCTGGCCAACAGATGGTCCTTGAGCTCTATCCCGTAGATTCAGCCCCAACCATCACCAAAACACCTTCCCGTGTTCTTCGGTAACCCCTAGCCGTGAGCCTTCCCGGGCGGCTAGCCATAAATCTCCGACTGCGAGCCTTTCTGGGCAGTTGGGCGATTCCATATTTTACGGCGCTATTCCAGCAACGACCTCCACGTAGTTGTGCTAAAATCCTCCCACAACAATTGGCGCTAGAAGGAGGGGCCCTTTTATTATCGTCTTTTGGAGGAAAAGATGTTTGACCGCTCCGGCAATGACAAAACACCGTCTAACGGTGTCGATAAAGAAAATGGTGATAAAAAGCATATTATTACCATCGATGAAATGTATCAGTGCATCAAACGAATGGAAGAAAAACTGGTCTCCCTTGAAAGAGCTTCTGAATTGAAGAAAAAGTACGAAATGGAGCTTAGTCCATTGTCAAAACAAGATGAACAAGAAACGATTCCAGGACAAAACTCGCATGAAGAAGGGCCTGGAGATATTTTTCGAGATGATATGCAGGGGAATGAAATTCCGTTAAAATATGAGATGATCAATAGTGGCATCATTGGTGCACAAAATGAGCCAAATACGGGATTGGATGGCCTAATTGTTGGCCGGAAACCGCAAAGAATGGGATAAATTTCCCCTGAAAGAAGTAATCTGAAGAGATCTCAGATGGGGGTTCAAAAAGGCTTTCGAGGATGAATGCAATCAGGGTGCCAAGGGGGCTTCCACCTGGGATCCCACCTAGGGGTACCATGGCATCATCATGAAAGAATGGGATAAATTTCCCTTGAAAGAAGTAATCTGAAGAGATCTCAGATGGGGGCTCAAAAAGGCTTTCGAGGATGAATGCAATCAGGGTGCCAAGGGGGCTTCCACCTGGGATCCCGCCTAGGGGTACCATGGCATCATCATGAAAGGTGGGCGAAATTTCCCCTGAAAGAAGTAATCTGAAGAGATCTCAGATGGGGGATCAAAAGGGCCTCCGAGGACGAATGTAATCAGGGTGCCAAGCGGGCTTCCACCTGGGATCCCGCCTAGGGGTACCATGGCATCATCATGAAAGAATGTGAGAAATTTCCCCTGAAAGAAGTAATCTGAAGAGATCTCAGATGGAGGCTCAAAAAGGCTTTCGAGGACGAATGTAATCAGGGTGCCAAGCGGGCTTCCACCTGGGATCCCGCCTAGGGGTACCATGGCATCATCATGAAAGAATGGGAGAAATTTCCCCTGAAAGAAGTAATCTGAAGAGATCTCAGATGGGGGCTCAAAAAGGCTTTCGAGGACGAATGCAATCAGGGTGCCAAGGGGGCTTCCACGAGGGATCCCACCTAGGGGTACCATGCCATCATCAGGAAAGAATGGGCGAAATTTCCCCTGAAAAAAGAAATCTGAAGAGATCTCAGATGGGGCTCAAAAGGGCCTTCGAGGACCAATGCAATCAAGGTGCTAAGGGGGCTTCCACCAAGGATCCCGCCTAGGGGTACCAAGGCATCAGCATGAAGGACTCCCGCTGGAAACCCATCAATACCAAGGCCAGAACGAATCTCAAGCGTATAGCCATGTCAGTGAAGGAAAGTTCCTATCCTTTGGAAGCCCGGTAGCTAGATGGATAAAGCATAAGTCAGGCTTCCGGTGTACTGGAGGCAACCGGGAAATGAATCCAGACAATATGGATGAAGAATATATACCCTCCAACGGGCAACCGAACCCATTTATTGGTGAAAGGCTGAGCAAAGCCTGGGAGGCAGATGGGCCACCACTCCCCAGGTTCTGTGCAACAAGTGGCAGCCCCGAATATGATGTTAGCCCTGGATGGTAGCCCTAGATCTGGAAACCCTAGATCCGGTAACCCTGGATCCAAAAGCCCCAAAATTCGGAAGCCCTGGATCCGGTAGCCCCGAAGACAAAACACCAAGGAGCTAGACTGACCAGTCATATGATTGGATTGGGGTCCCAAGGAAGACACCCTAAATTGCCACCCATCAGGAAGCCCCAGCGGAAGGCCTCTTTTGGGAATAGGCTCAATGATATACAACTTATTAGTTGTAGCTGTGTAACTTTGAACTCAGTTATCATGAATTTTGTCATTCATAGACACTCGGGGGGTAGCGCATGTGCACCACCCGAGGTAGTAACAAAATGTTCTACCAATTGAATATCTATAAAGCTGGAAACAGATTCCTATTCACTGTCTTCATAAGCAAAATGCGTGATACAATTGACAAATGATGATGATGTACGTTCTAAAAAAGTCAATAGAAAGAAGATGTGCACTTATAGTGTGGGGCTTCCATCATGGAAACCTCATGTCAAGGTTTCCAATTTGTTCGGGGGGTAGCACCACCGATAATATTAATGTTGGAAGCTGGTAAGGAAAATCATGGAATTGAAAACTTTTCCCGATGAGCACTTTGATGTTGTAGAAGCAAAGACAGGGCTTCCGGTGCAGCTAATCAGCATCTCGGAAAATAAATGCCATGGAGAAGATGAGGAAACTACTAGCCATGCTGCTAACAGAGAACAACTCAAATGATGAGAAGGTCCTCAGGTATTACTTTAGGAAGTTGAACTAAAGCATATCCTATAATCCTGTTAAAGGGTTACCAGCTAAAAAGGAAAAGTGAGTGGTAGCCTCAATTGTCATTTGACCATGAGGCTTCCCATCCAAAATAAGAACGGTTGCCTAAAGGGATACCAACACAACTCTGAAGAGTACTACCAAGTCTCTCACCAAAAGGAAAAGGCATATAAGCCCTTGAGAAGAGCTAATTAACGGGGGTGCCAATACCAAAAATATAAAGGAAGCTCTTGGAAAAGGGGCAACCATGTTCCTAACAGCTCCAGGCATCACAGTCATGACCGCAGCCTGACCAGAAGCCCCATGAAAATGGCAAAAATGGCTAAGTTCTAAATGCTCCCAGATAAAGAAGGCCTATATATCATGGCCGCTTCAGGTTCCCAAAGAGTTATGAACCAGAAACTTCACTCACAAGATGTTCCTATGAGAACCACTTCAACAGCTGAAGCTCAAATCATGAGATATCATTAGAAAAGAATTATGAAAGCAAACAAAATCCCGGAAAGCTATCACAAGAATATTAACGGGATATTGATGATCACTCTACCGAAAAGGAAGTGATATAAAGCCCACGAATGGCATGCCACCGGGGTTGCCACATATTAAGGCTACCAACTATCTGGCAAATATAGGATGGAAGGTTATCCTGAGAGTATGCAAGGAAACTAGAGGCAATTAAAAAGGCCTCATAATCAAAGAAAAACCTCTCGAAGAGGTTGCTACGAGAAAGGGATGGCTTCCCCTTGGGAAATATAGCTAGCAGCTTCCCATATGAGAGATGGAGAAAATCCAAAATTAATGAAAGGAGGCTTCCTATCAAGAAGAAAATGGGTATAGGACTTCCAATTATGGAAAGAAATGTGGCTTCCCAATTGAGATTTATGGACCTGACAAAAAGCTACAACAAGTTATGATACAATACCCAGCTTCCCGGGTATAGATTCAAACCTTCTAAGGAAAGAAGTGAAGATATCAAAAATAGAGCTAAACCAGAGGCTCGGGGGGTAGTAACAATCATGCTACCAAAACTTATTACAAAAAATGTTCAACTTTCAGAGGATTGACCGGATAATCAATCCAGGTTTCATGTCCATAGCCAACTGGAGAATTGGGCTTCACAAACTTCAGAGTTCTGGGTCCTGTATTGTCAGGGTACATAGGAGGCTTCCCCATACTTTACTTGATGAGCTTCACTGAAATATACTCAGAGCGATAAGAGAATTGAGATGATAGCAACTAGATTGGTGATAAGATGAATTAGTTCTCCACCACAGATAAGCTGTCATGAAGAACTGGGGGGTAGTGGATAATATACTTCTCAGAGTGGCATCTTGAAAATGCCAAGTTTTAAAGCAATGGAGCGGATAGTATACTTCTCAAAGTGGCATCTTGAAAATGTCAAGTTCTAAAGGCTTCATGATTATTACCAGACATGTACGGAAACTTGAGTGGTTCACATGGCTTACTTGGTTAGTAGGAGAAGTCCTCCAAATACTCATTTTAGGAGAAGTCCTTCGAATACTCATTACCAGACATGTATAGAATCTTGAGTGATTCACATGGCTTACTTGGTTAGTAGGAGAAGTCCTCCAAATACTCATTTTAGGAGAAGTCCTCCGAATACTCATTACCAGACGTGTATAGAATCTTGAGTGATTCACATGGCTTACTTGGTTACCGGGACATGTATGGTACCCTGTTCGGCATACATGAATCCCTTCATTTTTTGGGCTCGTGTGGTACCCTGTTCGGCACACATGAATCCCTTTATTACCAGACATGTACGGAACCTTGAGTGGTTCACATGGCTTACTTGGTTACCAGGGCATGTATAGAACCCTGTTCGGCATACATGGTTCCCCTCATTACTTGGGCTGGTGTGGTACCCTGATCGGCACACCTGGATCCCTTCAATACCAGACATGTACGGAACCTTGAGTGGTTCACATGGCTTACTTGGTTACTAGGGCATGTATGGAACCTTGTTCGGCATACATGGTTCCCCTCATTACCTGGGATGGTGTGGTACCCTGATCGGCACACCTGGATCCCTTCAATACCAGACATGTACGGAACCTTGAGTGGTTCACATGGCTTACTTGGTTACCAGGGCATGTATGGAACCCTGTTCGGCATACATGGTTCCCCTCATTACTTGGGCTGGTGTGGTACCCTGATCGGCACACCTGGATCCCTTCAATACCAGACATGTACGGAACCTTGAGTGGTTCACATGGCTTACTTGGTTACCAGGGCATGTATGGAACCCTGTTTGGCATACATGGTTCCCCTCATTACTTGGGCTGGTGTGGTACCCTGATCGGCACACCTGGATCCCATCAATACCAGACATGTATGGAACCTTGAGTGGTTCACATGGCTTACTTGGTTACTAGGGCATGTATGGAACCTTGTTCGGCATACATGGTTCCCCTCATTACTTGGGATGGTGTGGTACCCTGATCGGCACACCTGGATCCCTTCAATACCAGACATGTACGGAACCTTGAGTGGTTCACATGTCTTACTTCGTTACCAGGGCATGTATGGAACCCTGTTCGGCATACATGGTTCCCCTTCATTATTTTGGGCTTTTGTGGAACCCTGATCGGCATACATGGTTCCCCTCATTACTTGGGCTGGTGTGGTACCCTGATCGGCACACCTGGATCCCTCCAATACCAGACATGTACGGAACCTTGAGTGGTTCAGATGTCTTACTTGGTCACTAGGGCATGTATGGAACCCTGATCGGCATACATGGATCCCTTCATTATTTGGGCTTGTGTGGTACCCTGATCGGCGCACCTGATCCCTTCCTTTTTAGTCATGTATGGAACCCTGATTGCCATACATGGCTTCCTTTGTTATTAATCATGTATGGAACCGTGATTGGCATACATCGATCTTTCAATCACTAACCTACGTGGTTACAAGAGTTAACTCGTATGGATTATCAAAGATTTTACTAATGTAGCCTTGCAGGAATGGCTTACATGGCATTATCACACTCGATTTCATAAAATAATTGGGGCTCCCGGAATGAAGGCTCCCAGGTCGAGCTTCCGGCACCCAGGCTACCAGTAATGGGTTACCGCTAGTAAGGCTCCCTGAGCCAGGTTTCCATACTGCAGGCTTCCAGGACCTATAGGGTTACCGGACGGTACCCCCACACCTAGGGTGGCAACCACGCGGACTAAGGATAGGGCCCCAGAACAAACGTTTCCAGGTTGGGCTGCCGGTGCTAGGCTTCCACAAGCAGGGCTCCCAGATGGGGCTCCCAAAGTCAGGCTTCCGGGTGACAAGCTCCCGCAACGGAAGCCCCTAAGACAGAAGTTGTAACCTCAAGGGATAAGGTACATGCAACCCCATATGCTTTTGAGCAACCTACACGGGTATGTGAAGACTAAACTCACCCCCTTTGAATTATGGTAATGCTCATACACTCTATTACTCTTCCATGCTTGATATTAAAAGAATTAGCTTATCCATTGATGTTTAGTTAAAGAACTCATATGCGTACCTTATGGCTATAAAAGAAAAGTGAGTAAGCATTTAGGAGTAGATCTATGATCCCCTTTAATGACTTGCAAAGGTTACCTCCTGTATGGAAGCCTAACTTGATTATCATTTTTACTTGTAGAGTAGTATTCTCTTCATAGTACACAATCCTATCAAACTTCAAACACCTCGCTTACTTAGGAAACCATTCATTACGACGCTAAGTAAATGGTTAGCCCCTAATAATCAGATTTAGGCTTAGCTAGAATGCCTTAGCCTGAATATAACTGCTTAAATGTACTAGAATTTGAATGGTAGGCCTAATGCCTAAACAGATTTTACTAAGTTGCTTATGCGCTAGATAGTAACCCATGCACTTTAAACGTTAAGTGATAGAAAGAGGTTACCTAGTGATGGATATAGATGCCATTAACATATGTCTAAGACTAATAATAAGATGGCCCTATCAGATGCAATATGCATACATTCATAAAACTAGATAACAATTAGTTTATAAACCAACCAACCTAATGATTAAATTTTAAGGTTCCTGTTGGTAGAGTTTACAAAGTTTTGCAGGATCAGCTTTCAAAGCTGAGCAGATTTTAGAAGATGAGCAGATTCCTACTCCAAAAATGGTTCCTGAATATTGGGGTTCCAAGATGGAAGCTCTAACACTTTCTACACCAGACAAGGTTCCTGAACCAAAAGCGATTCCAGGATGAAGGTTCTGCTGAACCTAGGGCATCCATGATGGAGCTTCAAGAACGAAACATCCAAGATGGGGACCCTAGGATGGGGCTTCCAGAATAAAACATTTAGAGTGAGGATCCCAGGATGGGGTTTCCAAGATGAAGCATCTAGGATGGGTATCCCAAGGTAGGGCTACCGAGACGATATGTCATGGTGGAAGCTCTAGGATGAATACTACAATCTCGAAGGGCAGGGTTCCAGTCACCCTTCGAGCAGGGTTCCAGTCACCCACAATGCATGTGGACAATCATTACGGGTTACCATTGAAACAATTGAAGGTTCCAAAGTTGGAAGCTCCTTCGCTACTCCTATGATGGAGACGAGGTAATATTTATGATGCGTCTAAATACACACGTCATAACCAAATTACACAGGTATGTGAGAAACTAAACCCTCTTTAATTGCATGAAATTGCACTCTATGACAAGCATGTGAAATGATTATCCCTTAGGCTTAAGATTATTACTTTTTGATATGCCGAATTCATTGAAATCCTTGCGTGAATAGGAGAATTCGATATGCTAGAGGTATTAAGTCGAGATGATTAGCAAGACCTACAAGATATCTTTCATTGTGCATCCTATGTGACTCTACCACATGAATATCTGCATGATGCTAAATGACTCTTGCCTACTAAAATTCAAATATGTTATTAACATGTCTAGATACTGCCTAAGCAATACATATGTTGTCACTCATTTAGGATACATGAGATGAACATCAGGCATGCACTAGAAAATATATTATGAGATAAGTAATGTTTGAGGTTAATATATTCCTTGAATGTTTATATGTAGCTAATGGCTAGCCTATATCTTTAGTGCTCACCTGCAATGGATAGCATGCAAGGTTAATGTTATTCACCTGTAACTAACAGCTTGCAGGTTCCTTGCTGTTTACCTACTACTAATAGGTTTCGTGCTATATACCTATTGCTGACTGTTTACATATTATTTATATGCAATCAATAGCTTGCAGGATGATTGCTATTCACCTGAAGCAAATGGCTTCCGAGTTCCATGATGTTTACCTATGGCTAACAAGTTTCTTTGTTATTTACTTATAGCTAACGACTAATGATTTCTTTGATATTCATCTGCAACTAATGGTATGCAGGTTCCTTGAGACTTACTTGAAACTTATAGCTAACAGCTTCCAACTAATAGCTTCCAGCTTGTAGCTTCCATTCTGCATCTTCTGTCAAACAGCTTGCAGGTTCATTGATGATCAGTTACAACCAACAACTTCTAGACTTCACAAAAGTAAGATTAAAGCTGGAATGGGCTGACATATTACACGAGAAAGAGATCTAAGGGCTCGGGGGGTAACTCGGTTCCCCAACACCCTACCACAAAGAGGAAAAAGGGGTTCCCATTATAAGTTCACATGAAACAAGGGGCTTCCACCCTCAATGTTCAGCAACGGAAACCCGAATCCGGATCGACACGATAAGAACAAAGATAAGTTCTACTCTACTGCCTTTGCATTTTCACTATCATGCATGTTTTCCACACTTATAAAGAAGATTTTTCATCATTCATCTGAAAACTTTGCTGAGATGCATGTTCTGTCAAAAAGATCATTGTTTTGCCTTGCATAAATTCACAAACATATGAATATGCCTACATGATCTGAATTATACCTGAACCAATACATGAAAATCATCATGATTTACACAATGCATGTGTTTTTATAAACATTTTTTCGAAATTGCTAGCTGAAACTGTCAAGTAGGTACCTAGGCACGCTATATGCCCCACATGTTACCACTTGGAAAGACATGGCAGCGATTGAAGGTGTCTCCACGACCTTCCATTGGTTCCCCTTGAGACACGCATACAAGATTATTAATGACATAAGCGCACATATGATATTATGTGTTGCCTTTCATGCGAGTACAAATCACTTACAACTTATAGGAGAAGTCCTCAAAATACTCATTATAGGAGAAGTCCTCAAAATACTCAACAATTTCTTTGGGGATCCAATGCGTTGGAATAATGGAAACATCTGAAAATTGTGGCACAATGCCTGGAAAAGTGTGTTCGCCAAGGTCCTACTTGCTTGGAGAAGCGGCAACATACACTTTTTACAATATCATTTGCACTAGCATATTCATACTTTCATGTGTGCATCAAATATGTGTGATCTTGTGCATTATCTTTAAGGGCTACTTAGCCCTCGTTACTTATCTCTTTTTCTAGTTGTCTTGGTAGCCCAGGTTTCGGACGCTTGAGGCGTCCCCACAACCGCAGGAGCTTCTGGACATCAAAGGATTCTTATATGAAGGCCAATTTAGTAAAGAAAGGAAGCATCTCAGAACGTAAAGTCATGATGTTTAAAAAAATAAATGCCAGAAGCCGGTAGCCCCATGATATGCTGCCAACCGGAGTACCACGAATGATACGAAGTGAATAGAAGATATCCTTGATTTGAAAACTCACATTAAAATATGCATGCAGAAGCAGAGTGTTTCCTGTTTCTTACGCCGAGTTAGCTCATGTAAGCTTGGAAACACGATGTGGAAGATGTGTACTTCTCCAAGAGAATAATAAGAAAGGATTGGACCTTACCTTGTTCTGGTTCCTCTTGCACTCATGCTTCAAGGAACCGGGGGGTAGTTGTTGTGACCAAAATCTTGCATGGATCAGATTTAGGCCCATTATGAGTTTTGGGTCCAATCCACAAGGAAAGAGGATATTTTATAGGGCTTCCAAGGTACCCGTGGTAACCCATGAAAACTGATAACAGGGCTCCCAAGATAATAGGGCTCCCGGGTAGAAGGGCTCTCGAATGGCATGGCTCCCGGATAACAGGCTTCCAAGAGCATATGACAACCCATATGGGCTACCATGAGATGGGTAGCAGGTAAATATGACGATAAGGGTCCTGGGAATGGCCTCCCATGGATGATCCACAACCCATAGACATCATTACATAGCTTCCAGTACAGCTACCAGACATGGCTTACCAAAATAGCTTTCATAACCGGCTTACCAAAGGGGCTGCCATAGTTGGGGTTACCGGGCGGTACCCCCAGAGGGGCTACCTTGCGATGAACATTGAAAGAATATAAGCTTATGGTCCCGGGGATAGTCTCATCCATAGCCAATGACAGCCATCAGAGAGGGCTTCCAGCATATCTTCCGTAACTGGGTTACCGGAGGGTCTACCGGGTGGTACCCCCAACTTCCCCGGAAGCCTGGCAGAAGCACAGATTCAGACTAGGACAGCCATCGGATAAGGCTTCCAGTATGGCTTCCATGGTTGGGCTACCGGAGTCAGGTTACCGGAGTCAGGCTACCGGGTGGTACCCCCAGCTTCCGCCGGAAGCCTGATCAGGCTGCCAAATCAGATAAGGCACGCCTCCTACTTTTTAGGAGCACGTCTCTACAGCTGAAATACACCTCTAAACGGATAATTATTCAGTTATTCGAGGATATACATCATATATACATGATAAATCATACATTCATGAGATAAACATCAGTGGATAGGCTTCCAACAGTCCTGATAAGGCTTGGAAACCTGATAACTACATCACAATCAGTTGATACACGATTTATATCAGCAACAACAGTCATTATCCCACTGGAGAGAGGATAAATCATCACAAACAATCAAACTTATCAATCAAGAACTACATTCGGGCTTGATCCACTATAAATAGTGGTATGTAGGCAGTTTACGGGATCTTCTTCGACACTTTACACTCCTTGAGTAGCTAGAGCACGTGCACTCTTGTGTGACACAGTCAAATTAGGGTTCTTGGCTGGCCAACAGATGGTCCTTGAGCTCTATCCCGTAGATTCAGCCCCAACCATCACCAAAACACCTTCCCGTGTTCTTCGGTAACCCCTAGCCGTGAGCCTTCCCGGGCGGCTAGCCATAAATCTCCGACTGCGAGCCTTTCTGGGCAGTTGGGCGATTCCATATTTTACGGCGCTATTCCAGCAACGACCTCCACGTAGTTGTGCTAAAATCCTCCCACAACACCAGCTTCCAACAATTTATCAACTTCTTGTTTAATGGCCTCTTGCCTTTCAGGAGCGAAATTCCTCTTTTTCTGCTTTATTTTCTTCCGTTCAGGATCGACGTTCAACCTATGAGTTATAAGTTGGGGGTCAATCCCTGGCATGTCTGCTGCTGTCCAAGCAAACACATCGTTGTTCTCTTGCAAGAACGCTGTCAATTCGCCCTTCAGGGGTTCCTTCAGAGATGCTCCTATGTATGTAACCTTTTCTGGGTCGCCTAGCTCTAGAGGGACAGGTATTAAATCCTCTGCTGGCTTTCCACGCTGTTCATCATCACTACGTACATCCATGTCTTCAATCGGGAGTACCTGCCCCCCGACTCCATCAGCTCTTAGAGCGGATACATAACAACTTCTTGCCATCTTCTGGTCGCCTTTTTGTTCTCCGACCCCGTTTCGGGTTGGAAACTTAATCTTTATGTGATATGTTGAGGCAACAGCCTTGAACGCATGAAGTCCAGTCCTTCCCAGGATTGCGTTATAAGTCGAGGCTGCCTTAATTACCAGAAAATTCAACATTTGAGTAGCTTCCTTAGGTTCCTGCCCTATTGTCATGGGTAACTGGATAGTACCCTCGACCTTGGACTCAACCCCATTGAATCCATAAATGGGCATGTTAGTTGGAGTCAGCTGAGAATCGGTGTATCCCATCTTTTCAAAAGCATCATGAAACAGAATGTCAACAGAAGCTCCATTGTCTATCAAGACTCGCTTTACCTCCGAGTTCCCAATCACAGGGGTTATAACTAATGGATCATCATGGGGGAATTTCACCCCTTCCAGATCAGAGTCATCAAAACCAATCACGATTTCAGTTCTAGCACGCTTCGGGGCCTCTCCCACAATATGCATCACTTTCCTTGCGTATGCCTTTCGAGAATTGCGAGTTGTACCGGCCGCTGTCGGGCCTCCCCAGATCATGTTGATAACTGGCCCTCGGGGCTGCGTGTTACGGTCACGATCATTATCCCTTCTGTCATTGTTTCTCCTGTTGTAATCCCCTCTTTGGGTTCCATGATCTCCACCCTTTGCGAAATTACTCAGCTTTCCTTTACGGATCAAGAATTCAATCTCGTCCTTCAACTGTCTGCAATCATCCGTGTCATGTCCCACGTCTCGGTGGAACCTACAGTATTGATCCTTGTTTCTCTTTGCGGGGTCACCCCTGAGTGGCTTCGGCCATCGGAAGTCTTTATCCTTCTCGATTTCTAACAAGATTTGGCTCCTAGGAGCATTCAACCTTGCATAGTCAGAAAATCTTGGTCCCACACTCTTCTTTGATGTTGACTCAGAATCTTTGCTAGTACGGGGATATTTGTCCCTAGCATCATACTCTTGGTCTTGCTTTCGCTTCTTCGTTTCATTATTACCCTTGCCATTGTTTACCACGACATCCTTCATGGTGCTGTCCTCGGCCTTGATATACTTACTAGCTCTTCGTTGGAGCTCAGCCATATTCTCGGGTGGGTGCTTTGCCAATGACCTTTTAAAGTAAAGATCAGTGGTGCCGTGCTCCAGGGCTACCATGGCCACCTTGTTCTCTAAATCAGTAATATTTAATGTCTCCTTGGTGAACCTCTTAAGATAATCTCTCAGATTCTCATTCTTCCCTTGTACCACATACATGAGAGATGCAGAACTTTTCTCATGAACTCTCCCGCTGATAAATTGACTAACAAAAGCATCACTTAACTCCTTAAAGGAGCCAATTGAGTTTGCAGGAAGTCGGCTATGCCATCTTTGAGCCATGCCCGACAGGGTTTGAGGGAACGCCCTACACTTCAAGGCGTCACTTGCAGGCTGTAGTAACAGTGCATTCGAGAATGTCCCAACATGATTTGCGGGATCACCCGTTCTATCGTAAGCCTTAATTGTCGGCATCTTGAACTTCCTTGATATGTGGGCATTCATCACCTCCTCAGTGAATGGGGGCGTGGGATCATCAGGATCCCCAAGTGGCATCAGATCCTTAGGGTTGCTCTTAGGGGTTTCCACCCTTGTAGTTCTTCCAGTTGGGACGGTAGCCCTTCTTTGCCTTCTTGGAGGCCTCTCCAGATCTATAAAGGGAATCGGTCCTGACGTGGGAGGTGGCAAAGTCTGATTTGATCTGGCTTGCTCCCTGGCCATATCTTCCTTTAATTTTAAGATCTCGGCTTCATAAGCCTTAATCCTCTCAACAACTGTTGATGAGTGGATTTCGTAATCAACTTATGTGAGGTCTACAGGTAGTTGTATAGGCTAGCGATCAACTGTTCTATGAAAAAAGGTTTGGGTTGTGTTTATGGGGGTTGAGCTGAGCTCGAGGGTATCTCCAATAATCTCAGGTGCCTTTAGAGAAAATCAGAGAACTTAATGTGTCGTACCCTGAGGTGCCTACGTACCCTTGTATTTATAGGGATCAAGCTCACGTAGTTCTGATATGATTCTGTCTCGTACTGGAATAGCTGCATTCGGTCACCTAGTTCGTGTTGGACTCAGGTTCCTTTAGAGCCTTTCACGAACTAGTTTGGCTAAGTGGAGTAGAACTCGAGTTCGTACCCTACTTATGATTCTCTCATTGGTTAGAGTTATTCTAGGATCATCTGCGCCCTAGAATTATACTCAGATACCAATTCGTTTATCTGTTCTAGATGACTTCTAGAACTTTCTGTTGGCAACTCGTAGGAACCTGGTGCTCAGGAACCTACATTTCAGGAGCCTGTTTCTCAGGAACCTCCTTATTTCGGGACATATCGCTTAGGGACCTCCCTTTAGGTGTTAGTACCTGCACAAATAACAAACTAGTTAGATTGGATAACTCTTTATATGCTTTTGTCACCTCTATGGCTGTTGCTATGCTAACTCGAACTCTTCTGCTGGGAGGAACCTGGTCTTCGAGTGCTCAACTCAGCTTCCTGATCATTGGGAACCTCCTAATACTCATACTTCCTTATTCATTTCTTCTATTTGATCTTCATAACTCGTACCGGATCATTCCTCTAGCTTGTATGGATCGGACCCTATCGATTAATGGGCCTAAATCTAGCCCATGGAGATTTTGGGCACAACAAGTACCCCCCGGTTCCTTGAAATCATGTAAATGTGAAAGGAACCTATTCTAATTCTACGATCAAAAGTTCAATGCTAAACCATTCTAGTAACAATACTTCGCTTCAACATTTTATATCCAAGCCTGCATGAGTTAACTCGGCGTAGGAAACAGGACATAAAATATTTTCAGCTTAATATAATCTTGAGTAAGCTTCCTTTGTATTAAGGAACCTGTTATTTTGCTATTTTCTTCTTTAGATAGCTGCTCTCGAAGTCAACTCGATGCTTGCATTTAGCTCCTCTGGAAATCTAATTCGTCACTCAACTCCACGTCTCTTTAAATTTAATAATTTAAGAATCGATAGGAAGAGATAATGGTTGGCAGCTGGAGATAACTCAAAGTTCGACTTAAACTTATCACTTACCAAAGCCGCAGTTAATGTATGAGTTCCCAAGGTTCACACGCCTCTAATGCGTGTATCTCTTTAATTACTGCCCAGTAGATTGCTGCCACGTGTTCACTGCTGCCTCCTATTCACCTCGATTATATAAACACATGAATGGCTTCATCTTCATTTTTACCTTTACCAAATATTATTATTTTTTAAAAACCCTTGGAGAGAAAAAGAGAAGAAGTCCGACGGTCATCTGCTTAATCCAAACCCTCTGTCGCCGTTTTCTTCAATCCAAGGTATGATTCTGAATCCTTTCTTTCTGTTTTCTCATAATCTCGATTGCATTTTTAACTATCTGATTACTTCGATCTTGCATGCTGTCTTTTATCTGACAAATGTTTGTATATGGTTTTCATCTCTCACACACATAACCATCCATAATACCTTCTCTACTGGTAGTTCCATCACCGATTTGTGGTTTCATCACTATGATTTTACTGAAAACTTTTGACTGTCTGTTTGTCTTCTCAATTTGTTTCGTATTCATATCATATTTCATACTTATCTCTGTGAATGTACAACCTCCATATAACTCTTAAAAAGAAACTTACTTGACATAATCAAAGTAGTTCAATCGTCTCTAGACCACAGGTCTCCCTTTAAGAATTCCAAAGTCTGACCTTTCTTCGTCTGTTTCTTGCAGATGTCTTCTGATTCAACACATTCTGACCACCTCTCTTCCGTAAAACCTGTTTTTGTCGCATCTGTAGGTAATAGAACTAGGTCTAGGGTCTTGATTCCCGACACTAGTGATCCTCAAGATATTCTGATGAAACCTCCAAATGCTATCGATCCCTCAAGGCCTTTAAGCTTAATTAATTTAGGAGATGACTGGTCTGATAATGAAGAGGTATCAAAACCTGAATTTGAACCTTAGTCCTTCCTAGAACCCGACTTTCAAAGTGAGATATCTGTAGAAAGAGAACCATTCAAACAAGAGATTGTCCCTTTTGTGAAAAATCTGATTCCATCATGACCTTAGTTAAACTGGAAAGACTATTCGAGGAATGTCACCGCCCTGTCTGTAAGATAACAGTCCCAGAACCTGGTGAGAGAGCTCACAGGTTTGATTTGAAAATCCCAAAACAAGGTATCCCCCATGCTGTCATATCTGCCGTTTTCCTGAGGGTAGGTGTTTCCATACCTCTTCATCCTTTCTTACGAGAGGTTCTTGACTTTTACCAATTAGCACCAATGCAACTCACCCCTAATTCTTATCGGTTAGCCATCAGCACTTTTATACTATATTCCAGCAAGTTTACAGTTCCTTTGACAGCCCCTGAATTGGGCTATTTCTTCAGACTGAAAGACACTGGAAGAAATTCTGGTTGCTTTTACCTTTCAGCCTGGCCTTGTCACCAGGGTCAGTGCATAAAAAATGTTAAGAAAAACTTTGAACAATGGTCGGAACAGTTTCTTTACTGCTATGACTGCCCCTACGTTAGATATGAGTTTAATCGTCGTCCCAATATCCCTAAGCAAACCGTTCTTACGGGAGTCTGCTTGGAAAGAGCAACTGTGATTTTGAAACTATCAGCCTCCACTAGAGATTGTCTGGTCTTAATGACCCCTGATAACCTGATGACTTTAGGCTTTATTCCTTCAACTTCTGGTAGGAGTTTTTTATAATGATGCCTTTCTTTATATTTGTGCAATTTCATTTGCACACTTCATATATATACCTCTAACCTTAATCTTCTGACTTATGCAGACATGGCTCCAAAAGTTCCTTCATTTGTGAAAAGATCTAAAAATGTGGAAGAAATTTTCAAGGTTGAAGACAATGTAAAGGAAGTTCCGCTTGATGCAACTCCAATTAACCAAGTTCCAACCCCTGTATCTGTCCAGACTCAACCATCGGGTTCCTCAAAACGTAAATTGGCTCAGACCACACTTGACTTATCAGGGAGCTCTCAAACCAGATCCATGAGGAAAAACAAAGCTGTGAAGACTGAACCTACCGCTGCTCAGAATCAGTTTAAGGACTTGATTGACACTCATGTTCCTGCTGAGACTATTACCGGCTGGTCGAAAATGGACTCTACTGAAGCTCTGGAAGCTATGAGGTTCTCTGCAGCCCAGAACACCTTCTTTACTCTTAGGTTCTGTGATGATTTTGCCTTGAAGATCCAATATGACCTCAGGCTACAAGGGGAGATCTCGAAGCTCAAAGAGGAGCTGGCTGCTAAAGAGGAGAGTGTGAATGTTGCCACTGCTGCGGTAAGGAGGGCTAAAGCTGTTGAAACCTCATTGAAGAATAGCAAGGATGAACTTCAAGAACAGGTGAAGAGTTTGCAGGATGAGAAATTATCCATGCTAGAGAAAGTCAATGAACTGAAAGCTCAGGTTGATGCTCTAAATGCTGCAGCCGTGACTGTCAAATCATCTCTGCTCATCCAGGAAAAAGCTAGGTACGATGAAGGTTATGATGAAGGCGTTCGTGACTACATGAGATCCATGTGGGAAAAAATGCCCGAGTTGAACTGGTCTCTCCTAGGCGAGGATGTAGTTGGGATGATTAAGGATTTTGAAAATGAAGCTGCTGTTGCAATCTCTGTACCTCCCGTGAAAACGGTTGAGAGGTCTCCGGGTGCCACCCTTGAGACTGCAGAGATTCCTGCTCCTGACGTTACTCCAACCACTCTTCCACCTTCCTCAGCCATCGAAGAATCTAATAAAGTATCTCCTGCTTAAAGTTTCATAAATTTTTTGAACTCTCCATAACTTTTCTTGAGGTTGCGGGCCCCTCGTAGTGCCTCGCGGGATGTAATTTAACTTGGTTTCAATGGCCTTCGTGCCTTTAACTTTGGTTTGCCTAGGGTCCTTGTACCCTATAACTCTTTATGTTTCTAATGACTATTATCTACTTTTGCTATATCTCTTGCTCTTGCTTGCTCACGCCTAGTTTCTTAACTTGCATCTGTACTTAATACTACACACCTTTTTTTCCAAAACTTCGTAGAATACTTTATCATCACGCATCTTAAAAATTAATTAGTGTCCATACTTATACACCCAAGCTTACGTGGGATAACCCGTTGTAAGAAACAGGATGCATCCATACTTTCACTTATAATTTTCTCAAAATAACATGTAACTAAATATAGCTTACTTGCAGACTTGGAACCCTTTTTTTGTTTATACTTCGAGACATGTATTCACCACCGTAATCTGAACTGTAGTTTTCCTTAGAGATTCTTTCCAGGTCTAAACCAGGTTCCCTACAAAATACCTGATCAACTTTGTAAGCCTAAACACGTCTTTTCCTATGCTTCACTCAACATTATCAGAGTTGCCTTTTGAACTAAAAACCCTTTCTGATAACCTTAGATCCTAAATAATTTGACCAGGTTCCTCGACCATTAAACCTGCAAAATAAACATAAAACAAAAGCTAGTTAAAGTTAGTAAAATTTCTTTTGTTTAATTCAGGTCATCTCTTGGAAAGGTTGCCTGCTTGGCTCCCAATCCTAATCTCTAGGTCCCAACATGCCTCGAGGCCTATTGGTTCCTTTTTCCTCCTGGAAAGGTAACCTGCTTGGTTCCCAATCCTATTCTCTAGGTCCCAACATGCCTCGAGGCATGTTGGTTCCTTTTTATGCCTCGGGGCGATTCTAGGAACCTGTGTGCCGTTCTGGGAGTCCACACAGATTCCTCTTCTCCATGTGTCAGGCTAGACATCTTATGAAGGTAAATGCTAAGGATTTTATCCCTTCTTCCCATGTGCCAAAGGCGGTTCCACATGAGGGAGAGCTTATTAGGCTTCTCTTTAAGGTGCCTTTTGTCAGGACTTTAGATGCCTTTTGTCAGGACTTTAATTCACATGCTCAAGAAACTTGAGGCTTTTGGCAACAATGTCGTGCTCAGTCAACTGAGGCTTTTCAATCACATTTGCTCAGGAAGCTACCTGAAGCTTTTCTCGTGCCCAGGAAGCTACCTGGGACTTTTTCTCGATGCCCAGGAAGCTACCTGGGACTTTGCTCGATGCCCAGGAAGCTACCTGGGACTTTGCTCGATGCCCAGGAAGCTACCTGGGACTTTTCTCGATGCCCAGGAAGCTACCTGGGACTTTGCTCGATGCCCAGGAAGCTACCTGGGACTTTGCTCGATGCCCAGGAAGCTACCTGGGACTTTTCTCGATGCCCAGGAAGCTACCTGGGACTTTGCTCGATGCCCAGGAAGCTACCTGGGACTTTGCTCGATGCCCAGGAAGCTACCTGGGACTTTTCTCGATGCCCAGGAAGCTACCTGGGACTTTGCTCGATGCCCAGGAAGCTACCTGGGACTTTGCTCGATGCCCAGGAAGCTACCTGGGACTTTGCTCGATGCCCAGGAAGCTACCTGGGACTTTTCTCAATGCCCAGGAAGCTACCTGGGACTTTGCTCGATGCCCAGGAAGCTACCTGGGACTTTTCTCGATGCCCAGGAAGCTACCTGGGACTTTGCTCGATGCCCAGGAAGCTACCTGGGACTTTTCTCGATGCCCAGGAAGCTACCTGGGACTTTATACTTTTCTCAACAATCTGTCCACAAGTTAATTCTGATCAATCAATCGTAGTCTGCACATTCTGTCAATTCATATTCATACTTCACACATACTGTCAATGCTACAGGAACCTGTCAGCTTAGGTAACCTGCAAAATGCAACACAATGCTACAGGAACCTGTTAATCTAGGTAACCTGTTTCAAAAATTTCAAACTGGCATATGAAATATCGAATAGCATGTGCAATACTGTCTAAGTAGGAATACTACCCCCCAGTTCTTTTGGGTAATGATTATTACGTAAAAGAACTATTAAGGAGCTATAGCTGCAAATAATGCACTCAAAATATTCAACGTAGAGCTATACATCGCTCAATACTAAAAAAAATCGTCTTGCAAGTAGAGAGGTTCACATTAAGTACCCCCCGAGTACATGCATAATTGAATACTGGAATCAAAATACTGGTCAGCTATAACTAATAAGCTGCCTTTATTCTTGGGCTGAAAGAGCCTTACTTTTCCTAAGAAAAACACATAAAAGAGTTACTGATAATACTTCTTGAGATGCTCTGCATTCCAAGCTCTCGGAATGAGGTTCCCATCCATATCCATCAAGTGGTAGGTTCCTTCCCAAATGGCTGACTTTATCTGGTAAGGCCCTTCCCAATTTGCTCCAAAAGCTCCATGTGCCAGAACCCTGGTATTTGGCATGACTTTCCTCAAAACTAGGTCTCCAACCTTGAAAGGTCTTGCCTTCACCTTTTTGTCGTAATACCTTCGAACTCTCTGTTGATAAGCTGCTAACTTCACTTGTGAATCTGCTCTCAACTCTTCGACCATGTCCAAATACAGTCTATGATTGACCTCATTGCTCTCGGGATCAAAATACTTTCTTCTCAAGGAACCTGTTCCAACTTCCACAGGTACCATAGCTTCACAACCATAAGTGAGGGTAAAAGGAGACTCACCAGTTGTAGTTCTAGGCGTGGTATTATACGACCACAAGACTCCAGGAAGCTCCTCTGGCCAGCTTCCCTTCTTATCTTCAAGCCTTGTCTTCAAAGTGTGCTTGATAATCTTATTCACTGCTTCAGTCTGTCCATTACTCTGTGGATAATACACTACTGAAAATGCTTTTTGGATTCCAAACTGCTCACACAATCCTCTAAGCTCTCTACTATCGAACTGCTTCCCATTGTCAGAAATCAGCTTCTGTGGAATGCCAAACCTGCATACAATAGCTCGAAACACAAATTCAGTCAATTTTGACGCTGTAATCTTAGCAAATGGTTCTGCTTCTGCCCACTTCGTAAAGTAATCGACTGCGACCACTGCGTATTTCACTCCTCCTTTTCCTTTCGGGAGCTCACCAATGAGGTCTATTCCCCAAACAGCGAATGGCCAAGGGCTAACAATCGGTTTGATAGGTGCTACCGGACGACTATCAAAATTGGCAAACCTCTGACAATTACTGCATGCCTGCACGAACTTTGTAGCATCTGCTTTGATGGTTGGCCAATAATATCCTTGTCGAAAGACTTTCATGGCTAAGGAATTACCCCCCGAGTGATTTCCACATACTCCTTCATGAATTTCCTCGAGGATATACTTGCATTGTTCTCCAGCTACACATTTGAGCAAAGGCTGATTGAATCCTCGTTTATACAGAACTCCATCATAAATTACATACCTGGCTGCCCGATACCTCAGCTTCCTGATATCACTTTGATTGGGAGGTAGCTCCCCTTTGTCCAGGTAACGATATATTGGGGTCATCCAGGAATCTTCAACTGGAAATTCAATGTCCATTACCTCTTCCTTGAAAACACTCGGTTGCTCCTGGATTTGAAGTGGAATTACTCCCAATAACGTGGATTCTCTCTGTGACCCTAGCTTGGCCAATGCATCCGCTTTGGTATTCTTTCCTCGAGGTACTTGATCCAGCTTCACCTCTCTGAACCTTGCGATCAACTCCTGGGAGTATCTCAAATATAAGTCTGTTCTCGGCCCTCTCGCCTGAAAACCACCACGAATCTGCCAAACTACTAACATCGAATCACTAAACACACTGATATTCTCTACTTTCATCTCCAAAGCCAATTTGAGGCCTGCAATCAATGCCTCATATTCTGCATCATTGTTCGTGGCTTTAAAAGCAAAATGAATCGAGCTATAGAGTTGGTGCCCTTCTGGACTAACTAGTTCTATGCATGCACCTGCTCCACCACTGTTAGCAGCTCCATCTACATACAGTGTCCACCAAGGTGCACAGTTGTCATTGTCTGCCTGTTTTTCCACCACCTCTTTTGGCCCCTCTTGGCCAGTAACCTCTACATGAGGTGGAAACTCGATTAAGAAATCTGCTAAAGCTTGAGCTTTGATTGCTGTCTTTGGCTTATATTCTATGTCGAACTGACCTAGCTCCACAGCCCACTTTAACATTCTTCCAGAAGTTTCTGGCCTATGCATCACTTGCTTAAGTGGATATGAGGTTCTTACTTCAATCTTGTGAGCTTGGAAATAAGGTCGCAGCTTCCTGGAAGCCAGAATCAACGCGAAAACCAACTTCTCCATTCCTGTGTACCTCGTTTCTGCATCAAGTAACCTTTTACTAACATAGTAAACTGGGCTCTGCTGTCCATTCTCTTCTCGAACCAGAACTGCACTAATGGAATACTCTGACACAACCAAATAAAGTATCAATGTTTCTCCATCCACAGGTTTGGCTAACAGTGGGGGGCTCCCCAAATGCTCCTTTAGCTTTCCAAACGCTATCTCACATTCTGCGGTCCACTCAAATTTGTTTCCTTTCTTTATAGCTTTAAAGAACTCCTGACACTTATCAGTGGACCTCGAAATGAATCTATTCAAGGCTGCAACTCTACCTGTAAGAGACTGAACCTCTCTCACAGTTCTCGGTGACCTCATATCAATCAACGCTTTAATCTTGGCTGGGTTGGCTTCGATACCCCTGTGGTTTACCATGAAACCTAGAAACTTTCCTGATTCTACCCCGAATACACATTTTTGTGGGTTCAGCTTCATTCTGTACTTCCGCAAGATTCCAAACATTTCTTCTAAGTGCTTTACATGGTCAACAGCTTCCTTAGACTTAACTAGCATATCATCCACATATACTTCCATAGTATGGCCAATTTGGTCTTTAAACATCATATTCACTAACCGTTGGTATGTGGCTCCAGCATTAATCAATCCAAATGGCATGCATACATAGCAATAAAGACCTCTATCCGTAATAAAAGAAGTATGCTCTTGGTCAGGTTCATACATAGGGATTTGATTGTAACCTGAATATGCATCCATGAAGCTAAGGAGGGCATGTCCAGCTGTTGCATCCACTAACTGATCAATCCGTGGTAGTGGGAAACTATCCTTCGGGCATGCTTTGTTGAGATCTGTGAAGTCCACGCAGTTTCTCCATTTTCCATTAGGTTTCTTTACCAAAACAGGATTCGCCAACCATACTGGGTAAAAAGATTCTTTAACTAATCCTGCATCCAATAACCTGTCGACCTCTTCTTTCAATGCCTGAGCTCTTTCTCCACTAACTGGTCTTCGCTTCTGTCTCACTCCTTTCTTTTCTGGATCAATATTCAACTTATGACACATGACCCTTGGATCTATCCCTTCCATATCTGCATGACACCATGCAAACACATCCAGGTTCTTGCCCAAAAAGGTAATGAGAGATTCCTTTAAGGCTGGATCAATTTGAGCTCCAATCTTCAATACCTTTGTACCATCTTTGTCATTGATCTTCACATCCAGAGTTTCACCAGCTGGTCCAGCCTTAACCATGGTTTCTGGCATTCGAGGATCTAAGTCTACCTCCATCTCTGTGGTTGAGTCCTCTTGAGGTTCCTGGACGGTAGACGGTTCCTGCTCTTCGTACATGACATTCCTTCTCTTTAATGCTGGCTGACTGTCTTCATTGCTTCCATTATGTTTCAGTTTTCGGGATTTTTCTTCATCCAATCCTTCTACCATACACACGTCACCATCCTTGTCCGTAGGGGGTGCACTTTCTATCAGTAAGTAGGAGGTATCTGGTCCCCGAAAAACTGGAATCTCAGCATGAGGTTCCTCTTCTATAATCTCTTCAATTCTTATAGCTCTACAGGATGCTGACACAAAACCTTCCAAAGGCGAACCGTGCAGGTCGACCGTTATTTTGTCTGGGTTCTTTCCTGGAAAACTATCAGGAACCTCGTCCATAGGTTCAGGCAATTTAGCAGCTCTAGCAGCATGTTGCAAAGCTTTGGTGTAACAATCTCTAGACTCATACTGACATCCTCGAACTATACCAACTCCATTTGGTGTCGGGAACTTCATAGTGAGGTGGTAAATGGAGGTTATTACCCTCATCTCTTTCAAAATGGGTCTTCCCAAGATAGCATTGTAATTCATATTCTCCTCTATAACAATGAATTCTGCCAACTGTGTAATGCAACATGGTTTATCACCTAAAGTTACTGGCAAACGAATCTTACCTTTGATAGGAACCTGATTATTAGTGAATCCGTACAAGGTATCGTTTGTTGGAGTTAAATCCTTATCCAGAAAATGCATCTTCTTGAAAGCTGAGTAAGATAACAAGTTTACAGAGCTTCCATTATCAACTAGCACTCGATGAACCTCATAGGACCCAATTCCTGCTTCAACAACCAAAGCATCAGTATGGGGATGATGTACCCAGGAAGCATCTTCTTCAGTGAAAGTAATATCTGCATCCTCTCCTTCGAACAACTTTGGGGACCTCTGAGACAGATTATAAATACTGGTCAGAGGACGTTCTTTAGCCTCACGGGTATACCTCTCCATGGCATTCCTGCTGCTTCCTCCAATGTGGGGACCTCCTATAATTGTGCGTATGCACCCAGCCTTAGGTGGTCCCTCCATCATGACAGGTTCCTGTGTCTGTGTCTTCTGAGTCTTCTCATCTCTATACTTCTTTCCTTCCTGAGCTACCCATTCACTCAATTGCCCTTGTCTGATTAGGGTTTCAATTAGATCTCTGAGGTGACGACAATCTGCAGTATTATGCCCATTATTATCATGGAAGTCACAGTAGGGGCGTTCATTCTTATTCCCTGGGGGACCGGTTCTGAAAGGCTTCTTAAACCATGAGGACTTCTCATTCACTGCGTAAATATGATCAATCGGAGCTACCAAAGGGGTGAAAGTTTCATAGACAGGTCTCTCATGTTTATTGTTGTTATAGGAAGCTGGTGGCGGTACCTGACTCATGACAGGTTTAGTAGGATTCACAGCTTCAGGCTTCATCTAGGATGTGCGACTAACCACCTTTTTATTGTCACGACCATTGGGGCTTCTTTGCCTCGGCCTCTTGCTTCCACTCTGCCTTACAAAATCTGGATCCTTCCTTAATTCAGCTAGAGACTCCTCCACCAGACGAAAGGGTTCTGCCTGAGCATAAAAATCTGCCAACGTCTCTGGTTCTTTTCCTTGCAGTGCTTTCCAAAAATCTGAGCCTCCTTTGACTCCAGCAATTAAGAAATTCTTTATTGTTTCCTCAGATGCTTTCCTAACTTTAGGAACCTCCGCATTAAACCTCTTGAAATATTCTGTCAACGTCTCACTAGGTCTTTGCTTGATATTGGCTAAGGTATTGGTTGGTGGTGCGAATGCAACAGATGCTCTAAATTGAGTGACAAAGAGCTTCCCCATACTTGCCCAAGAACCAATCGAATCTGCAGGTAACCTTTTGAACCATTGATGGGCTCCGCCCTGTAGAGTTGCAGCCAGTAACCTGCACCTGGTGGCTTCCTTCACTTGATAAATATCCATCTCGGTGTCAAAACGACTAAGGTACTCAATGGGGTCAGTAGTCCCATCGAATTTCAACTCATTCGAAGGCCTGTAAGACCTAGGCAGAGCCGACTTTCGAACCTTCTTGGTGAAAGGAGAAGCTGTTATAGGGTTTACAGCAAGATTCTTCTCGTCCTTGAGTTGAGCCAAAATTTTCTTGACATCCTCTGCTGTCACCTCCCCAGTAGCTTCCGCCTTTGTCTTCTTACTCGTTCCTTCTTCCTCTTGCGACTCTGCAGCGCTTGATTCTTCAGTATCCTCATCTGAATTCGTGCTTTCTTGTTCGATTATCTCGACAGACGGGTCTTTATCTTTCTTCTTTTTCTTTGAGGAACCTCCAGTCTTGGTTTTCTTCTTTTCCTTGGACCCTGTATGGCCCTTGCTACCAGTTTTACTCTTCTCAGGGTTCTCCATATCTTCCTCACCATTATCTTGCTTCGGTTCTCCACCATCGTCTGGAACCTCCTCTCCATTCTCAGATTCTTCAAAATTCAACTGCTTCGGAGTAACCTTCGACTTCTTGCTTTTCTTTGCCTTCTTTTTCTTCTTTTTGCTTGAAGCCTGCTCCAAAGTCGACAAACGTTCTCCCACAGTCTTTAAGATTTCCATCATGGCTGCTTTAGTAACCTTCGGTGCTCTGGGAGGAGATGTGTTCCCCTCATGAATCTGTCGTTCAGAACCGGTTGCTTCGCTATCCGTGTTGCCTGACATCTTTTCCACTCTTAAGATATTAACTATCCCCTCCTTCTAGCGCCAATGTTGATGAGTGGATTTCGTAATCAACTTATGTGAGGTCTACAGGTAGTTGTATAGGCTAGCGATCAACTGTTCTATGAAAAAAGGTTTGGGTTGTGTTTGTGGGGGTTGAGCTGAGCTCGAGGGTATCTCCAATAATCTCAGGTGCCTTTAGAGAAAATCAGAGAACTTAATGTGTCGTACCCTGAGGTGCCTACGTACCCTTGTATTTATAGGGATCAAGCTCACGTAGTTCTGATATGATTCTGTCTCGTACTGGAATAGCTGCATTCGGTCACCTAGTTCGTGTTGGACTCAGGTTCCTTTAGAGCCTTTCACGAACTAGTTTGGCTAAGTGGAGTAGAACTCGAGTTCGTACCCTACTTATGATTCTCTCATTGGTTAGAGTTATTCTAGGATCATCTGCGCCCTAGAATTATACTCAGATACCAATTCGTTTATCTGTTCTAGATGACTTCTAGAACTTTCTGTTGGCAACTCGTAGGAACCTGGTGCTCAGGAACCTACATTTCAGGAGCCTGTTTCTCAGGAACCTCCTTATTTCGGGACATATCGCTTAGGGACCTCCCTTTAGGTGTTAGTACCTGCACAAATAACAAACTAGTTAGATTGGATAACTCTTTATATGCTTTTGTCACCTCTATGGCTGTTGCTATGCTAACTCGAACTCTTCTGCTGGGAGGAACCTGGTCTTCGAGTGCTCAACTCAGCTTCCTGATCATTGGGAACCTCCTAATACTCATACTTCCTTATTCATTTCTTCTATTTGATCTTCATAACTCGTACCGGATCATTCCTCTAGCTTGTATGGATCGGACCCTATCGATTAATGGGCCTAAATCTAGCCCATGGAGATTTTGGGCACAACAGCAACTGTTGAAGGGAGTCCATCATGGATAGTTCGAGTTCTCCCCATAGGTTCTTTACTGGCACGTCGCCTCCTCGGAGCTTCATCACGCTCGTAATCATTGCCAGAAGATGATTCATCTGAATAAGGACCAGAAAAATCGCGATAATCTCGATCTCGAATATACAGGGCATGACCACTCGGTCCAGCTCCGTAATTGGGCATCCCATACATTGGATTGGTGCTTATGGGGAGATCCGTAGTGTGGATCTGGACCCCTCGTGTAGGGTTGTTGGGGTCTACAACCAGGGAAGAAATCCCCACCTGAGGGGGGTTAGTCCCTGGAATTGTGTGGACAATCGGAGGTAGTGTACTCTCAACATGGGTAGTCGTCCCTAGGGGTTGAGAAACTTGATACGGAACGATAGTCCCGGATGTCGGAGGTACTTGCTCAGATGTCGGAAGTACTTGTTCAGTAAGGGGCGGAGCAGAGCTAAGAGGTAGAGCCTCGGTAGCAATTGGCTCTGTAGTGCTTGGTGCAGTTCTTCGTGTTTGAACCATGGTTGATGTCTTTTTCCCACAGACGGCGCCAAATGTTTTGGAATAAAAACTAGGTTATGATTATGACGGCTAGGGTTTGTGAGCTTCGAGCTTTAATGGCTGCTTCTGCGTTCGAGACTAAACGGTCCTCACAGAATGCCTACGTATCTCTGTATTAGAGAATCAAGCCAAGAAAACGTAGTTCTGAATGGAGGGGTCAGACCCTTTATATAGGCTGAGAAGCCCTAAAATCGTAGTAGGGTTAGGTGACTTGGTGGGCAAGTCACAGCCTCAAGGAAGGTTCTAGACCCCTTCTTTGTAGGAGTCAGTTTCCATGTTGGAATATGTATCTTGGAGGCCAAGTCAGGCAAGAGTAATATCCTTGTTTGACTCTTATTTGCTGAGCTGTTTATTATCCCTAATATTAATTACGAAATTAATATTATAAATAGGGATTGGGCCCATCTGGTGGGCCCCACGTTTGGACCACTCCGGGTCTAATTAATGTCATATTAAATGTGTCTTTTGGGCTTACTTTTAGCCCATATCAGATTTGTGTTGACTTTTTTAGTATAAATTTTAAAAGCATGTTTGTCGTAAAATCTAAAAGCAAAATTTTATAATGACTTTTTTTTAATAATTAGGTTTTCTTGAAACACTTGTTTGTGGTAAGGTTTTTTTTAATTACATTTTAAAGTTCAGTCTAAAATATCTTTGTATTAATTTTAGTTAACAATAATTTTCTCAGCTTTAATTTTTTACCGTTTTATCATGTGTTATTATTATTATTTTTTGAACTTATCATGTGTTATTTTAGTGCATTATGTTATATTTATATTCTCTATAAATTATTTTTTTGAATTTTCGGATTGTTTTTAATCTATTTACAACTTTAGTATCGAATCTAGATCTTTGCAAAATAATAAAATATTAATTTATTGATTTGTGTTGATTTGTTGGTATAAATTCTAAAAAGATGTTTGTTGTAAAACCTAAAATGATAAATTTTTATGACTTTTTTAATAAATAGGTTTTCTTGAAAAACTATTTTGTGATAAGGTATTTTTAATTATATTTTGAACTTTAGTCTAAAATATCTTTGTATTAATTTAATTAAGAATAATTTTCACAACTTTGATTTTTTCCTGGTTTTATCATATGTTATTTTAGGGCATTTTCCTTTGATCTACTTATTTGTTAAATTAAAAAAATACCATTAACTGTAGCCCAACTCCCATTTATAATTTTAATGAACTTACCTTTTTAGCCCTGACGACCAGATGACCACCTAAACTTCTGATATGGGCTAAAAGTAAGCCCTAAGACACATTTAATGTGGCATTAATTAGACCTAGAATGGTCCAAACGTGGGGCCCACCAGATGGGCCCAAACCCTAACTATAATATTAATTTCGTAATTAATATTAGGGGTAATAAACAGCCCAGCAAGTAAGAGTCAAATAAGGATATTATTCTTGCCTGACTTAGTCTCCAAGATACATATTCCAACATGGAAACTGACTCCTACAAGGAAGGAGTCTAGAACCTTCCTTGAGGCGGTGACTTGCCCACCAAGTCACCTAACCCTACTGCGATTTTAGGGTTTCTCAGCCTATATAAAGGGTCTGACCCCTCATCCTAGAACTACGTTTTCTTGGCTTGATTCTCTAATACAGAGATACGTAGGCATTCTGTGAGGACCGTTTAGTCTCGAACGCAGAAGCAGCCATTAGAGCACGAAGCTCCCGAACCCTAGCCGTTATAATCATAACCTAGTTTTTATTCCACAACATTTGGCGCCGTCTGTGGGAAGAAGACATCAACCATGGTTCAAACACGAAGAACTGCTCCAGGCACTACAGAGCCAATCGCTACCGAGGCCCTACCTCTTAGCTCTGCTCCGCCCCTTACTGAACAAGTACTTCCGACATCTGAGCAAGTACCTCCGGCATCCGGAACTATCGTTTCGTACCAAGTTTCTCAACCCTTAGGGACGACTACCCATGTTGAGAGTACGCTACCTCCGATCATCCACACAGTTCCAGGGACTAACCCCCCTCAGACGGGAATTTCTTCTCTGATTATAGGTCCCAACAACCTTACACGAGGGGTTCAGATCCACACTACGGATCTCCCCATAAGCACCAATCCAACATATGGGATGTCCAATTACGGAGCTGGACCGAGTGGGCATGCCCTGTATATTCGAGATCGAGATTATCGCGATTTTTCTGGTCCTTATTCAGATGAATCATCTTCTGACGATGATTACGAGCGTGATGAAGCCCCAAGGAGGCGACGTGCAAGTAAAGAGCCTATGGGGAGAACTCGAACTATCCATGATGGACTCACTTCAACAGTTGCTGAGAGGATTAAGGCTTATGAAGCCGAGATCTTAAAGTTAAAGGAAGATATGGCCAGGGAGCAAGCCAGATCAAATCTGACTTTGCCACCTCCCACGTCAGGACCAATTCCCTTCATAGATCTGGAGAGACCTCTAAGGAGGCAAAGAAGGACTACCGTCCCACCTGAAAGAACTACAAGGGTGGAAACCCCTAAAAGCAACCCTAAGGATCTGATACCACTTGGGGACCCTGATGATCCCACACCTCCGTTTACTGAAGACGTGATGAATGCTCATATCTCAAAGAAGTTTAAGATGCCAACAATCAAAGCTTATGATGGAATGGGTGATCCTGCCAACCACGTTAGAACGTTCTCAAACGCACTGCTGTTGCAGCCTGCAAGCGACGCTTTGAAGTGTAGGGCTTTCCCTCAAACTTTGTCAGGCATGGCTCAAAGATGGTATAGTCGGCTTCCTGCAAACTCGATTGGTTCCTTTAAGGAGTTGAGTGCTGCCTTCATTAGTCAGTTTATCAGCGGAAGAACGCATGAGAAAAGCTCTGCATCTCTTATGTATGTGGTACAAGGGAAGAGCGAAAGTCTGAGAGACTATCTTAAGAGGTTCACCAAGGAGACTCTGAACATCACTGATCTGGACAATAAGGTTGCAATGGTAGCCTTGGAGCATGGTACCACCGACTTATACTTTAAGAGATCGTTGGCAAAACATCCCCCGGAGAATATGGCTGATCTCCAACGAAGGGCTGATAAGTACATCAAGGCCGAGGATAGCACGAAGAAGGAGGTCACATTAGGCAATGGTCAGGGAAACAGTGATACAAAAAAGCGTAAGCAAGGGCAGGAGTACGATGCTAGGGACAAGTATCCCCGAACTAGCAAGGACTCTGATTCGCCACCAAAAAAGAACTTGGGACCAAGGTTCTCTGACTATGCAAGGTTGAATGCCCCCAGAAGTCAAATCTTGTTGGAAATTGAGAAGGATAAAGACTTCCGATGGCCGAAGCCACTCAGGGGAGACCCCGCAAAGAGGAATAAGGATCAGTACTGTAGGTTCCACCGAGATGTAGGACATGACACGGATGATTGCAGACAGTTGAAGGACGAGATTGAATTCTTGATCCGTAAAGGAAAGCTGAACAATTTCACAAAGGGTGGAGATCATGGAACCCAAAGAGGGGATTACAACAGGAGAAACAATGACAGGAGGGATAACGATCGTGACCGCAACACGCAGCCCCGAGGGCCAGTTATCAACATGATCTGGGGAGGCCCAACAGCGGCCGGTACAACCCGCAATTCTCGAAAGGCATACGCAAGGGAAGTGATGCATATTGTGGGAGAGGCCCCGAAGCGTGCTAGAACAGAAACCGTGATTGGTTTTGATGACTCTGATCTGGAAGGGGTGAAATTCCCCCATGATGACCCATTAGTTATAACCCCTGTGATTGGGAACTCGGAGGTAAAACGAGTCTTGATAGACAATGGAGCTTCTGTTGACATTCTGTTTCATGATGCGTTTGTGAAGATGGGATATGCCGATTCTCAGCTAACTCCGACTAACATGCCTATTTATGGGTTCAATGGGGTTGAGTCCAAGGTCGAGGGTACTACTATCCAGTTACCCGTGACAATCGGGCAGGAACCTAAGGAAGCTACTCAAATGCTAAACTTTCTGGTAATTAAGGCAGCCTCGACTTATAACGCAATCCTGGGAAGGACTGGACTTCATGCGTTCAAGGCTGTTGCCTCAACATATCACATGAAGATTAAGTTTCCAACCCGAAACGGGGTTGGAGAACAGAAAGGCGACCAGAAGATGGCAAGAAGTTGTTATGTGTCCGCCCTAAGAGCTGATGGAGTCGGGGGGCAGGTACTCCCAATTGAAGACATGGATGTCCGTAGTGATGATGAACAGCGAGGAAAGCCAGCAGAGGATTTAATATCCGTCCCTCTAGAGCTGAGCGACCCGGAGAAGGTTACATACATAGGAGGATCTCTGAGGGAACCCCTGAAGGGCGAATTGATAGCGTTCTTGCAAGAGAATAGCGATGTGTTTGCTTGGACAGCAGCAGACATGCCAGGGATTGACCCCCAACTTATAACTCATAGGTTGAACGTCGATCCTGAACGGAAGAAAATAAAGCAGAAAAAGAGGAATTTTGCTCCTGAAAGGCAAGAGGCCATTAAGCAAGAAGTTGATAAGCTTTTGGAAGCTGGGTTCATTGAGGAGATTCAGTTCCCTGAATGGTTGGCTAATCCCGTCATGGTCAAGAAAGCGAATGGAAAATGGAGAATGTGCATCGACTTCACAGATTTGAACGATGCATGCCCAAAGGATTGTTTCCCTCTACCAAGGATTGACACCCTAATAGATGCTACAGCTGGACACGAGATGTTAAGTTTCATGGATGGTTTCAGCGGATACAATCAGATTAAGATGCACAAGGACGACATTCATAAGGTATCTTTCATAACCGACTTTGGTGTTTTCTGCTATCTTGTTATGGCTTTTGGTCTAAAGAATGCAGGAGCTACCTACCAACGATTGGTGAATAAGATATTCGCCCATCTGATTGGAAAAACCATGGAGGTCTATGTTGATGACATGTTAGTCAAGAGCCTACTCAAGGCAGATCATATAAGGCACCTCAGAGAGGCATTTGAAGTGCTAAGGCACCATAAGATGATGCTAAATCCAGCAAAGTGTGCTTTTGGTGTTGGATCGGGAAAATTTTTGGGGCTGATGGTTTCCAAGAGAGGCATAGAGGCCAACCCGGACAAGATTAAGGCTATTCTGGACATGGAGTCACCCCGCTCAATACGAGATGTACAGAAATTAACTGGCCGGGTTGCGGCCTTAGGAAGGTTCATCTCCAAGTCTGGTGACAAATGCTTGCCTTTCTTTCAGGCATTAAAAAAGGTGAAAAATTTTGAGTGGACCACAGAGAGCCAGGAGGCCTTTGAACAGTTGAAGAAATACATGGCTGAAGCCCCGTTGTTGGCCAAACCTAATCCTGGAGAGATTCTCTACCTATACCTGGCGGTATCCGAACAAGCATTGAGTGCTGTTCTAGTCAAAGAAGAAAACAAAGTTCAGAAACCCATCTACTATGTGAGTAAGGTGTTGCATGGGGCGGAATTGAATTACTCTTCCATTGAAAAGTTTGCATTGGCATTAATCACTGCTTCAAGGAAATTGAGACCGTACTTCCAGGCTCACAAAATCGAAGTCTTGACAGACCAACAGTTGAGAAGCATATTGCACAGTCCGAAAGCAAGTGGAAGATTGATCAAATGGGCTATAGAACTTGGAGAGTTTGATATCAAGTATAAGCCTCGGACAGCCATCAAGGCTCAGGCATTGGCTGACTTCGTGGTTGAATGCACTATTGACAACCAAGAAGTCGGGGGGCAGGAGATGATAACCACCCCTGAGAACGAGGATAAAGGTGAAGAATTTATAACTGGACAGAAGGAATATTGGGTGCTCTATTTTGATGGAGCATCAAAAACAAAATCTAGTGGTGCAGGTTTAGTTCTGCAAAGCCCCGATGGGTTCACAGTTGAGTACGCTTTGAAGTTGGACTTTCCAACGACCAACAATGAAGCTGAGTATGAAGCCCTGATAGCCGGATTAGGCTTGGCCAGAATCATGAGGGTCAAGAATCTCAAAGTATGTGGAGATTCGAGACTGGTGGTCTCCCAAGTGAATGGCGAGTTTGAAGCCAAGGATGAGACTATGGCAAAATACCTAAGAGTCGTGAAGGCTGTTATGACTCAGTTTGAAGAATGCTATGTGGAACACATTCCGAGAGAGGAGAACGCTAAGGCCGATGCCTTGTCTAAATTTGCTTCTTCTGAAATTGAGAACTATGCAGGTAGTGTTTACTTCCAGGTCTTGAAGGCCCCGACCATCAACTCTAAGTTGGTAGCACCTATCGATGTGGGAAGCTGTTGGATAGATCCTATTAAAGCTCACCTAGAAGCTGGATGGCTTCCAGACAATGCCTTGGAGGCACGAAAATTGTCAGTAAGAGCATTGAGATATGCCTTGATTGAAGGCATCTTATACAAGAGATCGTTTGTCGTCCCGTACTTGAAGTGCCTAAGGCCCCAAGAGGCAAGAGAAGCATTGGAGGAAGTTCATGGAGGGATCTGTGGGCAGCACTTGGGGGGCAGAGCCCTAGCTCACAAGATTACCCGCCTGGGATTCTATTGGCCAGAGATGTTGGCGGATGCCCAGGACTATGTCAAGAAGTGTGACAGATGTCAAAAACACGCTCCAATTGTAAGGCAGCCGCCTGAGATGTTAACTTCGATCAATTCTCCCATCCCGTTTGCAATGTGGGGAATGGACATATTAGGTCCTTTCCCTATGGCTTCGGCACAGAGGAAGTTTCTGATAGTCGCCATTGACTACTTCACCAAGTGGATTGAGGCTAAACCTTTAGCCAAGATAACCACCAAACAAGTTTCCCAGTTCTTTTGGGAGAACATAATTTGTAGATATGGAATCCCGCGAATTCTTGTGACAGATAATGGGACACAATTTAACAATGAGGAATTCAAGAAGTATTGTGAGGAAAATGCTATTGAGCTTCGTTTTACCTCAGTGGCACATCCGCAAGCGAATGGGCAGGCCGAGGTGGCCAATCGAATTATCCTGGATGGACTAAAGAAAAGGGTCGAGCGCTCAAGAAACACTTGGGTGGATGAGCTGCTACCTATACTCTGGGCTTATCGCACTACTTGTAAAGTAACTACCGGAGCAACCCCGTTTTTGCTAGCTTATGGAGCTGAGGCTGTTGTGCCGCTGGAAATCATGCAGGCATCACCTCGAGTTGAGGCATATGAACCTGAGGCTAATGAAGAAGGCATGAGGCTCGCTCTAGATCTGATTGATGAAGTTAGAGATGAGGCAAACGCCAGAAATGCGGAGCATCAAAAGAAAGCGTCTTTCTATTACAACCACAGGGTTAAAGAGAGGTTCTTTCAGCAAGGTGACTTGGTTCTCAGGAAGATTGAAGCTTCTGGAGTTGGCCAGAAAGGGAAATTAGCCCCCAACTGGGAAGGACCATATCGAGTCAGAAGGACGCTAGGACGAGGATCATACAAGTTGGAGACCTTAGATGGGAATGAAGTGCCCCGAACTTGGCATGCACTGAACTTGAAGATTTATTATGTATAAGCCTTCCTAGTAAGGACTTGGCTTTTTGCTATTTATTAATAAAAGTAGAAATAAGGTTCGATGAAACCATTCCAGGGACTAGTACCCCGAGTAGGACCATAGTATCTATGTAAGGGTTGAACCCTCTTTCGAGATATCAATGCAAATCTGTTTTCCATTCTATGATTCTATGTTTTGTTTATGTGCCAAGCACCTGTTGAGTGCAAGTCTGGAAAGATCAAGTACTGAAAGTAAATAAGCATATGAATAAAGGAAACAGATGCATAAAATAAAACGCCCCGAAGGGCCATGGTTTAAGTTAAGCTACAACACACGAATAAAAGTTAAGTCCCGAAGGACATTAATTGAAAGATGATAAAATAAAGCCACAAACGGCTAGATAAGGGCCATGCAAGGCCATAAGGGAACCCATCCTACTTAGCTGGGGATTCTTCCTCGCTGCTCTCCTCGCCCGACTCCTCCTCATCTGAATCCTCTTCCTCGCCGGACTCTTCACCTGAAGTTTCTTCCTCGGCTTGACCAACAACCGCCATAGGTTGAGTAGTAGTCTCCACATCTTCGGCTTCCTCCTCCCCGGAGGATGAAGTCGAACTGTCTTCGTTACGGATCACCCTCTTGCCTGGGATCGGTTGTCGAACAACTCCAACTTTCCTGGCAGGCGGGGGCTTCTTTCCACGGGATCCCGAAGAACTTGAGTCTTGACTAGCAGCTGGAGGACGCCTCCTGGATCCCGAAGATCTACGGCTACCTTTAGAGCCTGAACCTGATGCTTGGGGAACAATCTTGGTTCCCGATCCAGAGGCAAGGTTTGCACGGTCCTCGTCACCCGCAGTCCAGAAAGGGCAAGGAAAATCAGAGGGGATAACCACTGAGGGATGTTTGCTACTTACAGCATTGATTGCCTTGTCCCAACCAACAGACATGTTGTAAGGACGTACCTCATCATCATGATCATCAATGAACTTTAGAAACTCTTCAGATTTATGATATGCCTTAATCAATTTGTTAGCATCATTCATCTTCTTTTGAGCCAAGGAGGCAAGTTGCTTTCGGGAGGATAAGGCATCCGCTTCGGCATGGGTAACCTGAGAATGCAGGTCGTCAATCTCTTCCTGGAACCTAGCTGAGTCAGTCTTCAAGGATATATTCTCATCCCTGAAAGCCAGGCCTTGGGTACAGACAGCTTGGAAGAAGGCATTAGCCTACAACCAAAGTTCACAAAGCATAAGGAATGTGAAAGAGGTAAATCATACCAGAATCGGTAGGAAAAGTATCTTACCTGATACAAGGCTTGGGAGCCCAGAAGTTGATTCTCATTCATTTTGTCCCCAGCAAGTAAGGACAGTCTATCAGGAGGAGTAACAGAAAGCTTCGACCAGTCTAGGGATAGTTCAGGACTCCCAGAAACCGAGTCTTGTTCGCATATACCCCAGGATGGCATAAAGGGGGTTCTGATACTTCCACGAGATCTTTTCCCGCCTTGAGAGCAACCTTCCAAGAAGTTGGGAATCCGAGGCTTAGCGGGATTCAAAAGCTCCTCAGCTTTTTTCTTCATTCTTTGAGTCACAGACGGCTGATTCTGAGGACGGCTGTCAATCTCCTCCGCAGCTGAAACACAAAGAGAAAACACAGATATAAGAACAAACAGAGTTCATAAGAAGCTTAAGTAAGGAAATTACCCTCAACGGAAAGAAAGCTAAGGCCAGCTTCGATAAGGTTCTTTTCATTCAGAAACATTTTATAATGGGTACTGCCATCATCGGCCAGAAGCCAATCTCGATCCTGTAACTCCGAATCATCAAGGTCGCAAATGAAGTGTTTACTATCTTGCACAACTCCGAATCTCTTGACGAAGAAGTTACCCCAATCACCGCCTTTCCATTCAAGAATTACAAACTCTCTCTCCCAGAAATGTTGGGAATCTGGTAAAGAATAAGGGTTCACCATGTGTGGAATTTTGGCCCTGTGCTTGAGACTGACCCATCCTTTCTTTTGGTCGGAAGAGTTACTGGCTACGAAGATACTTCGAAATAATGTAGTAGTCGGGTGAATCCCCAATTGACGACATCTTATTAAAAATATAGAGATATATCTCCAAGAGTTGGGATACAACTGACAGGGATGAATCTGATACTCTGCCAGCAATCTTATGATGAAGTTATCAACGGGGAATCTGAACCCAGCATCCAGAGCACCCCAGTGGACGCAAAGCCTCTCGGGGTGCCAGTTACAGGTCCTGTCTGATGGTTTTGCGAGACGAACTTTGATAGCACTCGGAAAATGATATGAGTCCTTTATTTTCTGGACATCTTTTTCGTTTAACTTACTGGGACTGCTAAAAGCATCTAAACTAGCACAGTTCGGGAATGTGTCCCTCATAATATTAAGAAGATCTAGTAAGGATTCAAATTTACGATCAACGAATGAAGAAGGTTTGATTTCTTCCTTACCTTTAGCTGTCCTCATCTTACTCCTCTTTGCCATGGCTTCCATCATGGATACAGGGGGAGCCACTGGCCGGTTACCTTCTGACATCTTGATTACAAAGCTGGAACTTGATCTTGAAACTTGAAGGCTAGAGAGCTTAAGAATTTGAAAACCCAGAAGTGAAGAAGTGAATGAAATGAAAGCTACCACACTTCTTTTATAAAAGAAGCATGACCTGCTGTAAAAGGTTGAAGTTCAGTCTAGTTCGCGTTTACAGGTCATCTATCGTTTAAAGATGAAAAAAGGACAGAAATTGCTCGTTTTATACAGAAAGGATCGTTAAAATTCAAATATGCCAAAGAAGAAATAGCTGATGTTTGAATAATATCGTCGGAAGTCACGAGTGACCAAACTGACGATCCAAGATCAAGGTCAAGTTCCTTGATCCTGAAGATAACAAAGTCATGAATGGCCAAAATGATGGTTTGAGATTCAGATCAAAGTCTTTGATCCTCAAGATCATGAATGATTTTCACGTCTGGGTTAACTAGCTAGCCAAGAAGCAATCGACCGCGACGCACAAGGGGCCTCAGCCGACCAGGTCCCGGAAGACCAGGTCCCGGCCGACCAACCTATTTTAAGGAGGGTCAGCCGACCAGGTCCCGGAAGACCAGGTCCCGGCCGACCAACCTATTTTAAGGAGGGTCAGCCGACCAGGTCCCGGAAGACCAGGTCCCGGCCGACCAACCTATTTTAAGGAGGGTCAGCCGACCAGGTCTCGGAAGACCAGGTCCCGGCCGACCAACTTATTTTGGAGGGGTTCAGCCGACCAGCTTCTGAACCTGGATCCCCCCGGTCCAGGTTCAGTTCTTGGTCCTGGATCCCTACTTTTTCAGCAAATGATTTTGGACATGGTTCTCGACTTTTTCAGCGAATATCAGATGATTATCAATGTTAAAGAGAGGCCAAGGTTAGCCATGAAGGCCAAGATGAGTCATGAAGGCCAAAGTTAGCCATGAAGTCACAAGCGACCATACTGACGATTCGTAATCAAGGTCAAGACTATGGATCCTTAGGACCATGGATGGTTTCTGATCCTAGATCCACACTCTCTATTGAAATCAAGAAGGAGTCTAAGTTCAAGTTTTTTAGGCCAATTATTGACTAGTTAGCCCTAGAAGAGGAATTTCAGCCAACCAAGTCCCGGAAGACCAGCTTCTGGCCGACCAGCTCCCCTGGAGGAGGGCCAGCCGACCAGCTTCTGGCCGACCAGGTCTCAGCCGACCAGCTTTTGGCCGACCAGCTCATTTTCAGGGGGTCCAGCCGACCAGCTTCTGAACCTGGATCCCCCCGGTCCAGGTTCAGTTCTTGGTCCTGGATCCCTACTTTTTCAGTGAACTTTTAAACCTAAATCTCGACTTTTTCAGCAAATCTTGGATGATTGTTAATGATGAAAAGAGACTGAGATTAGCACAGTTTAGTGCCGATTAGCACCGTTTAGTGCTGTTTAAGCACTGATTAGTGCCGGTTAGCACTGTTTAGCGCCGATTAGTGCCGTTAGTGCCATTTGATGCCACTTAACATTGTTTAACACTGTTTAAACATTGTTTAAGGCTGATTAGCGCTGTGTAGTGCCGTTTAACACTGATTAGTGTCGTTCAACGTCATCGTAAATGCGTCGGTCGCTCCACGCTTTACATCAAGATGATATTGTTGAAAATACTCGCGTAAGAGCAATAAACCCTGACCCAAGTCTCGAATAAGGCCGTTATAACTTCAAGGAAAACCTGATCAGTTTTCCTAGAAGTTGGGGGGCAAATGATATGGGCTAAAAGTAAGCCCTAAGACACATTTAATGTGGCATTAATTAGACCTAGAATGGTCCAAACGTGGGGCCCACCAGATGGGCCCAAACCCTAACTATAATATTAATTTCGTAATTAATATTAGGGGTAATAAACAGCCCAGCAAGTAAGAGTCAAATAAGGATATTATTCTTGCCTGACTTAGTCTCCAAGATACATATTCCAACATGGAAACTGACTCCTACAAGGAAGGAGTCTAGAACCTTCCTTGAGGCGGTGACTTGCCCACCAAGTCACCTAACCCTACTGCGATTTTAGGGTTTCTCAGCCTATATAAAGGGTCTGACCCCTCATCCTAGAACTACGTTTTCTTGGCTTGATTCTCTAATACAGAGATACGTAGGCATTCTGTGAGGACCGTTTAGTCTCGAACGCAGAAGCAGCCATTAGAGCACGAAGCTCCCGAACCCTAGCCGTTATAATCATAACCTAGTTTTTATTCCACAACAACTTCCTTACGCTAATTATATATAGGATATAATTTAATTCGAAATGAAATATTAATGATTGTACATCGATGTTTTTAGGTGTTTATAAAAGGTAATATCTTTAATTAAATGTAAATGTGAAAAAAGGCAAAGCGACTACTTACCATTAATTATATTATGTTATTATTTATTATAAGTGTTTTAAAAGTATAAATATCATATATTTATTTTTTTTTAATAAAGGGTAAATAAGTAAATTCACGAAGTACCAAAAAACTGGTACCGAAAAACAGGTACCAAAACTTTTAATGTTCCGGAATTTATATAATAGTATAGTATAGATTTCCGCTTTCTTACGTAGTGAAATTAATTTTTACTTTGAAATTATATACTATTATGTCCAGTTATATTATACTAGGTTATAACCGTGCCATGCACGGTTACTTTAAGTTATTACTTCAAAATACATACGTATGCATATAATAATAAAATATAAAAAAATTCTTAATTTTTATTTAATAGAAAAAGTGAAATTTATCTAATTATGTAGACCTTTTTCGATTTAAAAAAAAAATCTATATTGTAAGTGTTTTCCAAATTTTGTGTAATTTTTTACTACATAGCTTATTACTCGTGTGATGCACGGATGTATTTTTTAATATTTTTTGTTTTATTACTCATATTTTTCATATATATATATATATATATATATTTTAATTAGTAGAAAAATAAATTATAGAATATAATAAAATATTGTAATACTTGTTTGGTAGTATTTTTAATGATAGTGTTTTAATAATTAATAATATGCTGTTGAAGTAAATTGAATCATAAACTCGTGAGGGAGAGTAGTTTATAAATAATATATATGTTTAATAGAAATATGTTGGTGGTGGGATTCGAACTTGGAACTATTTCAAATATTAGAAAAAGAATATTGAAAGATGGAGCGCGTTCGAACCCTCACACGCACAACACTTCTTATCAATTTTTTTTTATTTACGTTAGTATATGATTAAAGCCATTTTCATATAATACATGGTACTATATTGGAATACAGAATCGGGCCTTCAAATGTATAAAAATCTTCATTTTGTCTTCAATGTACGTTTGGTAAGCATTGCCGCGGCAAGATAGCCTAGTTGGCGCGGCAAACACTTCATTGTCGCGGCAACGTGACTAGTTACATTTTGTAAACTCACATTTTTCCTTTTGTGTACATTTTTGGCATAACACCTTCATTTCGTCATCGATCATTTTGTTCAAGAGCAAACATGACTAGTTGTCGCAACAACATGGTACAAGCCTATCTAGTTGTAAATTTTATGTCACAATCCCAATGGGAGAACAATTCTTTACGGATTTCCTTTGACCAGGTCAACATTTCCTTGTGTAAATTTTGGGCATAACATACTGCACAAAAAAAGCTCAGTCGTGTATTCAAATTATGCTAATCAGTTGAATTTGTGGTAATTGTAGTGTTGTTTTGTGATTATCCATGTGTGCCTATGCTGTTATGAAGTCTGTAAGACGGATTTGGTTGAGGGTGAACAGAGAGGTGTATGATTTTCCTTATCGCGAAGGAAAGTAAACAAGTATTATATGGTGTTATGTTATTATCTGCTAGTATTAGACCTTCTATGTCGTGCATCATACTTCTTTTCAACAATTCCAGAAGAATATTTGTTTAGCTAGCTTATGTATACAAAAGCTCTGGGGAGTTGAGTAGATCAGAGGCTAGAGTTGTATATATTATGGAAGCAGAAATGTGAAATGTTTCTTGGCAAAAATTTCATTTGCTGACAACTTAGGCGTAGAAACTTGAAACTATCATTAGGAAAACCCCATTTGGCCATAAGTTTTACTAGCACCGCTAAAAAAAAATTAAATGGTTTGATAATCATAGTTAGGTGTGCGTGTGTGTGTGTGCGTGTGTGTGTTTCAAGTTCAGTTTGTTCTTGTATATATGACTTGCGTTCTTGTTTACATTATAAACTATGAAGTACTTGGTAATGGATGAAAATAGACCCCAAAGCTCCACATTGTGCTCTTAAAGGAAGAGAAACATGTTTCTTGATTAAAAAATAGCAAGCATAAGTGATTTAGAAAACAGACTATAATCTTTATCATTGGTGTCTGTTGCCACATAACGTTGTGATGTCTAACAACTACACTTTCTTAATTTACATGAAGATAGCCATAATTATACATTTATACTTCAAATTAAGGCCAGGCAATTTTGTTACTGGTCATCTGAGATGAAGAATATTGTTGGCTTTTTTGGTTCTATGATCTCAACCGTACCTTCCAGCATCTTAGCCACCTTCCCCATCGATGGTCTCATCTCTGGTCGATCCTGTAGGCACCACATTGCCGTCTTCACCATCCGGTTCACCATATCAAAGTGTGACCGGCTATCATATGTGTGTTTGATCTGACTGTCCAAAATGTCCTCTACATTCATTTCCTTGAAAACCTTGTCGAACGCCCACATAGGAAAATACCAGTCTTCGCTGTCCATCCGAGATCCTTGTATCTCTCTATTCCTCACTCCACTAACAATTTCCAACAGCACCATCCCAAAGCTATAAACATCAGCTTTTGGGGTGACTGTGTCTGATTTGGCCCATTCAGGTGCCATGTACCCGGGTGTCCCCTGGATTCTCGATATGTTGACAACATTGTCTTTCTCTTTCTTCTTTAATTTAGCCAATCCAAAATCTGCTACCTTGGGGCAAAAATCATCTCCTAAAAGTATGTTCTCTGGCTTGATGTCACGATGTAGTACCCACTCTAAGCACTCTTCATGAAGGTAAGCAATCGCTCTTGCCACACCTAAAGCAATTCGGTATCTGATATTCCAATCAAGTATTGGTTTTCTCTCTGTATCTGCATTAGCATCTTTTTCTGGCTCATCGCCTGAAGACTTGTTTTCTCCCACACGAAATATGTACTTGTCAAGTGAGCCATTAGGCACATACTCATAGACAAGTATCCTATGACCCTTCTCAGCACAAAATCCCCATAGGCGAACCAAATTGAGGTGGTGCATCCTGGCAATAATAGTGACCTCGGCCCAAAATTCACGAAACTCTCCTTTCTTCTCTTCAGCTGCTGTTATATTCTTCAAACATTTAACTGCTACAACCCGGTGATCAGTTAACTCTCCTCTATAAACATCTCCAAACCCACCTTTCCCGATAATGTTGGAGAAATTATTGGTAGCGGCTTTTAGTTCTGCATAGCTGAACCGTTTTGGTCCACCAGCTGGTAAAAATTCAAGCCCAAAGGTTTGAGCCATGTCCCTGTATTTCACATACTTCTTTAGGAAAGCCCAGAAAAAAAATACTCCGCTAATAAGTTCAGCAGCAAAGAGAGTACTTATAATCACTATGTTTCGGGTTGTGGAATTAGATTCATCCGGTGGTTCAGGAAGGCTGATCCGAATTGGGCATGTCGTCTCAAGCAAGTTCGTCATGCCAATGAAGGTTGAATTTTCATTTTCAGAGTTAGACACCCGGAGAAAAGTGACAGCCTCTGTACCTGGAGACCAGTATCCATATAATAACCTGTCCAACTGCAGTACACAATAACCGCTACCATCGTACTTGAACGAGAAGCCAAGACAATTTGGGGCTCTCATGCATTGTGCTTCACAATTTGCATAATTTCTAGCCTTAAGGTCTGTCTTATTTGAACTGCCTCTAAAAAGAACATAGTCCAACCGCAGGAACTTGCTGTTTTTCGGGTCATTTATGGGAATTTTCCGTTGACATGTATCTTCTTCTCCTTTGCTGGAGTACCCAGGCGGACAGACACAAGAGGTAGAATTAGAATTATCGAAATTAGTACAGATAGAGTTAGCACCACATATGCCTTGTATTTGACATAACTCAAACATTGCTTGCCAGACACTAGTCCATTGATTTAATTCAGGATCAAATGAATAAACAACAAGATTACCATTATCATCAAGTGTCATTCTCCTCAACTTAGTTTCGCCACGATCCGATGTAATAGAAGTGTCCCCGTTATCTTTTTTGATTGTCCCAGTATCGTCGAAGCTAAGAAGCAGGTTTGATGCATTATAATAGCTCTCATTGCTATTAAAATACAGGCCTTTAGAACCCTTCAACTGATATTTTCCATTGTTTGAAGTTAGTGGTGTGGCTGTCCCATTAATGGGTTGCTTAGGAAGGAAAGTATTAGTCGGATGATCGAAACTCTCCCAATTCCCATAAACCAGATTACCATCAGCCCCAAGACTGAGTTCTGTACCATTTGCTTCCCTACTTGAGTTAAAAGGCCATAAATTCTCACCAGAAGAGCCATTTATCCGAAGCTGCCCCGAGCTCGTGATCACGAGTGGAAACGTCTTGTTGATCGGGTTCTTTACACTGGCTGACCAAACAATGGTCTTAACAGAGATGTTGAAATACCATATTGAGAAGCTGTACAAGTCTGGAGAACTTGTCAAAGGTTGAAAACCAGCTGCAAAAGTTGAGTTAGGTGAGACTAGGATTTGGTTTTGGTCTGGAAACCATGGACTGTCTGAGGACGAGAAGGAAGTGATGATCGTTTGTTGTTTTTGAGCAGATGATGAAGAGAAAATTGTGAGGCAGATGGCTAAGAAACTTGAGAGAAAGAAAGGAGACATGGTGTTTGTAATCTATGACATGGACAAGGGCCGTAACATAAGAGGATGTTTCATGGAGTACTTGATATAACTCTTAATATCGTAATGTGTCTTATCGTGTTTATTAATTACGAAAAATATGTTGTACTGACAATTTTTTGGAACGAAGCTCTTTATATTTTTGTAAATGAAGGCGGCTATGAATTTCGTTGGCTAGCTTTGCTTGCTTGACGGGTTAGCCTTGACCTTTGACCAAGAAAATTACACCTTGGTACTATGGTTGGTCCTGCTGCACAACCATTTCACACGTTAGGAGTTTCGAAGACTTTATTGTGATCTTATACCATTCACACGGAGTCCTTGTAGTAGAAATTCTAAGTTTGCATTCCTAGAATCCTAGTTAAATATCGATTATCTAAATCTAAAAAGAGAAAACTGAGTTTGAGGACAACCTTAGGGATCTCCCCTGAGGTTATAAGAATATTGCTTATATTATAAAATAAGGGGGTTTTATCAGTAATTTACACAAATGCCCTTAAAATTTGTATTGATTTGTTCTATCCTCAGGGTTCTAACCTGAGGTCATCCTCATGCACATGAAACTCATCTAAAAATGCAATTTTTAAAGACTGGAAAATTCTAGAAGTTTTCGTATTTTCTCGAAAAGTTTAACAAAATTTCTACAGAACCAATTTTTCAATAGAAATAAAGTTTTTAATTATAAAATATAAATGTTAACTAACCATGCAAATTTTGTTTTTGCTAAATTTGTGAATTTTATATTACTAGATGATATCCCGTGCGAAGCACGGGTCGAGACAATTTTTTAAAATTGAACTTTTTTATTAAATTTTTAGAAGAATTATTTTATTTATTACAAAAAAATACTTTAAAAAATGATAAAAGTATAAAAGAAAACTACATTATTTATGCAACTCAATATATTATAACAAAAGAATTGTAATTACATCAAAATTTCCATAATTTAATAAGACATGCATCTAGAAGTAAGTACAGTTAAACCTCTTTAAAGTAATACGTTTGGGATCGGGAAAAAATATTACTTTATCGATTTATTACTTTATAGATAGTAAAAATACATTGTCTCCATTATGTCGGGACTGGAAAAAAATATTACTATAACGAGGTTATTACTTTATCGATTATTATTTCATCAAGGTTCAACTGTACCATTAAAATGGAATTTCACTTATTAATAAAATATTAGATGATAACTCGTGTGAAGCACACACCCGAGAAAAATTAATTAAATTGATCATTAATTTATTATAAAAAATTACGTTATTTACAAAGAATTTGTTTATTATTAAAGATCATTTTATATATTATTTATTTAATAAAATGGAGAAAAAAACTAAATTATTCTGATATATAAGTAAAAATGTACAGGATTAAGATAAATACGTTATTTGTGAACTGAATAGAGTTATAACAAAACATTACAATTATAATAGCATTTAACAATTTTATTACTTTATTAAAAATTAATATATAATCTTAGGAGAAATAGGAATCTTGGGGGTGGAACCAAATTTTGGTACCGAAATACCATTAAAAATGGATTTTGTTTGTTATAGATAATCATGTCATCCTAGATCAACATATGTATTCTTAGTCTTTTTTGATTAAATTATAATAAAAAAAATTATAATTGTTATGTGATTTTTTTATTTTATAAAAACAACATAGAATTATAGGGTAAATAAGATTCTAGGGGTGAAACCAAAATATGCTGTGAACCATGGTACAAAATAGTTTTAACGGGTTTTACTTATTAATAAAGGTTATAGATATAGATTTTATTTATTATTTATTTAAGATTATTTTAATACAATCAAGAACACAAAACATGCATGGTTTTGGTTCTAATAGGTACGTTTTTTTGTACAATTCAATATGATTTACAGTAAAAGAATTATAATTATAATTATAATAGAAATCCAAACAATTTTTTTAGGAAATAATATAAATTTTAGGAAAAAGTAGGAACCTTGAGTGAAACCAAAATAAGGGTAGAACCAAATTTGTTACAAAGTACCATTAAACAAGGATTTATTAATAAAGGTTATAGATTTGTTAGTGTTTTATAAAATGTTATACGATCAGGCTACATCGGTATTTTAAAAAAATTTATATCAAGTAACATTAAATTGTATTTTTTATTCGTTAGTATTTTAACCTCTATTTATTGGTGGTTTTTATCGTGATCTTTTTCTAGTAAAAAATTATAAACAAAAGAATTATAATTATCATAATAATTCTATTTTTAATTATTTTTAAAGAAATATAGTAATATTTTAGGGAAAATAGAAATCTATTAAGAAACTACAAATAAAAGAATCATAATTATCATAGGATTTTTATTTTTATTCTAGTTTTTAAAAAACAACATAGAATTTGAGGGAAAGTAAGATTTTAGGGGTGAAATCAAAATATAGTATGAACCAAAAAATGTACCATTAGCTTATTAATAAAGGTTATAGATAATTTGATTTAGTTTTTTTTCAAATGATTAACAAACTAATAGGACTGTTCACGAATCGAGCCGAGCCGAGCTTTGATCTTAACGAACCGAGCCGAGCTTTGAGCTTAACGAACCGAGCTGATTTCTTAACGAACCGAGCCGAACTCGAGTTGTTCACGAACAGCCTCGAGCCGAGCCGAGCTCGATCAGAGCTCGAGCTGTTCACGAACAATTAATTTGGTTGGAGATCTTAGTAGATCACTACTATTCTAACTAGTACTATTAACTAGTGCTTTGTCACGGATTGTTGTTTCGATTTTTTTAAAAATATTTCTCGACGATCCACCGTACGAATGTCAAGATATATCTAATTTAGTGATATTCCCAAATTTTCAAAAAATAAAAAATTAATGTGGTTGGAGATCTTAGTAGATCACTACTAATTTAACAAGTACTAGTAACTAGTGCTTTGTCACAAATTGTTGTTCATATTTTTTAAAAAATATTTTTCGACAATCAAACCGTATGGATGTCAAGATATATCGAATTTAGTGATATTCCCAAATTTTCAAAAAATAAAAATTAATTTGGTTGGAGATAAAAAATAAAAAGTAAAAATTTTGATTTTTTTCGAGTTTTAACGAGCCAATGAGCCAAGCTCGAACCGAGCCGATCTCGAGCTGTTCGAGCTGAACCAAACCGAGCTTAACGAACAAAAATCTTGTTCGAACTCGAGCCGAACTGAGCTTTTATCGAATCGAGCTCGAGCTGTTCGTTAAAAGCTCTACAAACTAATAAAATAGACGACAACCTGATAATCCTCACAGTCGATTAATGGCTTCCGATCACTGTTCCGATCACTGTTCCGGGGGTACTTCACCTGAGTTTGGGTATCTGCAAAATAATGCTCGCCCGGGGGTGGTGGCCGTCAAGCACCTCCGGTGTGAGAATCAGTAATCGAAATAATAATAACCGAAACGGGTGAAAATGTATCTGTGTAAGGGGAGAGAATGAGTAGTAAATTTTGTGCTATTGAAATTATATATATCACCTTGTGTGTAGAATGGGGGTATTTATAGGCTAGGTCTTCTAATAACTGTTCACCCACTTGGTGACCCACTTGTTATGCCGTTAAAGCTACAGTGAGCCACTATTGGAACAGTGATTAGTGTCCCTTTCCCACATACCTCGATTCTAGCACAGCCGCTTTTGTCATAGCTTGAATGCTTTTGTGTCCCCTTAGTTGCCTTTATGGTCCCCTGCCTTAGTGAGCAAGGTAACAAGATATTTTGCAAATATATTTGTGTGAAGATATTTGTTTATCAAGTGGGTTGCTTTTAGTGAAGATAATATGAAATGACACATGTGTAATTAATGAGTATTTGTTACAGGTGGATGCGCAATAGCGGTCGGCGGGTTTGCTCACAGCGGGCGCCCGCTGTAAGCTTACAGCGGGTACCTATCATTGCCCCCCACTCCTGCTGTGCGGTTTGGCGGACAGGAGGAGGAGAAACTAGAGATGCCGTTTTGTTTTGAGAAATTTTTTGAAAATGATACCTTGTGTGCCCCCAAGTGTTGGCGGTCAATACTTAAGAGTTTAGAAAATATTTGTGAAAATCTGCCCCCAAGTGTTGGCGGACAACACTTAGGAGTTAGAAAAAATTTGTGAAAATATGCCCCCAAGTGTTGGCGGACAACATTTAGGAGTTAGAAAAAATTTGTGAAAATATGCCCCCCAAGTGTTGGCGGACAACACTTAGGAGTTAGAAAAAATTTGTGAAAATATGCCCCCCAAGTGTTGGCGGATATAACAATTTACCTCAGTCGTGACATCGTTAGGTGTAATTTAAGCAAGTGGATGATGAGCATGGCCCGCCAAATAAATGGGCTTAATTATGGTCACCGGTGGGAGACAAGGACAGAAGACACTAGCCATAAGGCCCATAACTTACGTCAAAAAGAAAAGTCGTCTTATGTTTTTTCTCCAAAAGGTTTACTTTTTACCAAGTAGTCCCCAACTTTAGAGAAGTGATGGGTGGGTTTGGTCATTTGATTAGAAGTCTCACTTTTATGCATTTGTAATAAGAAAAAAAATAAAAAATTATGCATTTGTGCTAAATATGAGAGGTTAAGGACATAAGCTTTTCTTACAAAATTTCCCAATAAACACATTAAAAATGAAGTCTTAATTAGTAATAACCATTTTAAGTTGAGTGAACGTCCCTCCCCTCTTAAGTAACCACTCCGTTTAAAATGTCCGCTACTAAAAGTCTAAAATACCTTTGATTAATGTACTCCTGTGAATGTGAGTGAGTTTGTGAGGGTTGACTTTGGTAGCTGATGGGTTAGGAAACTTAAAAGAAAAATAATGTTTTAATTGGATGGCCCTGACGGGTCCATTTTAATTATAACCAATCACATTCATTTGGTAACAATTTTTGGTACTCAATTTGGTATCTCTAGCATTTCTCATAAAAATATAGTTTATATATTTACTTTTGTGTTCAGAATAATGTGTCTTACTCAAGTGGAGCATCACAGCATAAGCACAACCCACTGCCCACAGCAGTTGTTAACACTTGGACTGCGTCAGTAGATTAAAATGTAAAGTTTTTATTTTTTTTATGCAATAAAACAGTTTGGTCTGTATGGATTAATAATCTTTAAAACAGTTTGGTCTGTACATTGAATGACATCAACAATTTTAGACGCTCCAGAACTTGATTTTCGCATGACATGATTACATTGTTTTTTCAATCTGAATTCAAAGAATCGATCGGATAATCAGTGGCTAGTAGATAAAGATTATTCTTTCGCTTCGAAGTTGCTGCAATTACCTCATCCATGTCCAAATCTTCTGGCTTCATTTCATTAGGAAGCTTCCAATCAAAACTGTATAGTAGTTGAGCTAGAGGAAGCTCAACAGTAGCTACACCAAATGAAATTCCAGCGCACATTCTCCGGCCAGCGCCAAACGGAATATACTCAAAATTGGCTCCAATATAATCAACTGAACTGTTCTCGAATCTCTCTGGTATGAAACTCTCAGAATCAACCCAATATTCAGTATCTCTTCCGATGGCCCACGCATTTACGATGACTTTGGTTCCAACAGGAATAGTGTATCCATCTACCTCACATTCTTTTCTGCATTCTCTTGGCAATAGTAACGGAATAGGCGCATGTAAACGTAGAGTTTCTTTAACCACGAGATTTAGATAACTCATTTTTTGTATATCTGTTTCTTGTATTCTTTCTTTTCCTTTAATTACCTCTCGAACTTCGGATTGCACCTTTTTCATTACTCTGGGATGTCTCATCAACTCTGACATTGCCCATTCTAGTACTGTCGAAGATGTTCCGGTTCCAGCAGCAAACATGTCCTGCATGTACGTGCAATACAAAATTGTGAAAAATGTGTAAAATAAAAGTGCTAAGCGAACCCTTTAGTCATTGCAAGTTAAATCGCGTCGTTTCAAATTTCAGATGCAAAAGTACTAATCAAAACTTACCAAGACGAGGCCTTGAACATCACCGGATGATATGGGAAATTCGAGGCGCTGACTCTCGTTAATTCTCAAAAGAACATCAACCAAATGTTCCTCTTCGATTCCTTCCTTCTTCTCATCCAACCTTTCTGTGTGCTCCTTGATAATATTTTCAAAGATCACATCAAGCTTCCCTTTTATTTTCTTTAATGCAGGCTTCATCCCAGTAAGCTGGGGAAGAAATTTTACGGAACGAAACAAATCTGCCATGAAAAAACCTGAAGCCCAGTAAGTTATTTCTTCAACCAGCTCTATAAGTTCATCTTGGTACTTGCATTTCTCCCCAATTGTGGATCTACAAGTTATGGCAATCGACACTTTAGAAAACTTGTCACTGATATTAACTGGTGATCCGGAGGAGGATTTAATGGACTGGATGAGTTGCCACGTCTCGTCTTCGCGAATAAAACGAAAAGATCTCACTTTTTGGGTACTTAAGAGTTCCGACGCACAAATTTTCCGCATTTGTCTCCAGTAATCATCATAGGGACCCAAGATTATGTCCCGACAATTGGCAAAAAGTGTTGTGCCTAGTAACGATTCTGGCCTGTCCGCGAAGCAAAGATCATGAGTACTTAGTACTTCTTTGGCAGTTCTTGGATTTGAAATTACAATTGCAGAAATTTCACCGAGTTGTAGGTGCATTAGAGGTCCATATTTTTGTGCTAGTTCTCTGAGACCTAGATGCGGAATTTTTCCAGCTAGTTGGAGTAAGTTACCCAAGATGGGCAGTTTCCATGGTCCTGGAGGAAGATTAGATTTGGTTTTTTGTTTCGATTTCATAACCAACTGGAATATGACAAGAATGACAATGAGCGAAGATATGATCGAGAAGGGGGACGGGAATGCCATTGATAAATAATGCAATATGCATGCAAGGTGATGAGATTATGAGAAGAAGAGTGTGGTTGTATAAATTAATTAGAAGGGATCATGGATATATAAATAGAACAGGACATGCATGAATCTGAATATGTTATGATAATTAAGGTCTTTAAATGCCAATTATCAGGGGCCAGGGGCGGCATTTTTTTTTTTTATTACTAGTTAAACAGATTCACTAATCTATCTTATTTTTGATAAAATTCAAATTCGTAGTTGGAAGTTCAAAGGGAGAGATCCAAAACTCGAATTGGCAAAAAGATTTCGTGTTTGAGACCAAGGCTAGGTAGCTGGTCAAACTTGCCTACTCTTGTACTCCGTATTATTACAACATCCATAGCAAATGTATCAATGTATTATTATTACTAGACTATATATAGCACAACTTTGAGGAAATGTTGATTGGGACATTGGGTCACGAAATACAAGTGGGATTAGGAAAAATCAAAAAATATAAATGTTACTAACCACACAAATTTCGTTTCACCAAATTTGTGAATTTAAAATTATGACTCGAAATGATTACAAAACTAATAAAATAGACGACCACCAAATAAAAAATTAATCTCAGTCGTATGGTGTAATTTAAGCTAGTGGAGGAGGAGCATGGCCCGCCAAATAATGGAGTTAATTGTGGTCAACGGTGGGAGACAAGGACAGAAGACACTAGCTACTAAGAAAGTCCTCTTATGTTTTTTTTTTCCCAAAGGTTTATTTTTAGTAGGGGTTAATTGGCTATTACATAACTGAACTCGTGCCCAACTTGCAGTTGGGTAATCGAACTCAAAAAATTTACAGTCAACTCATTAAAGCAATTAAAACTTGCAATTGGATAATCGCCGTCAACTCCATATAACGTCCGTAACAAAAAAATGACGTGTTATGCTGATGTGTTAAAAATTTGCTGATGTGTTAAAATAATTTTTTTTATTTTTTATTTTTTAACCTCCCACCTGTTTGCCCAAAATAATTCATTTATTTAATTTTATCTATTTAATATATTATACCCATCAAATACCAAAAACTTATTTTATTAATATTACTACATCACCCCATCACCACCTCCACCTTCTGCTCCGGCGAGTTCCCGGCCAGAGAAGTTTCCGGCGACCTTCATCTCCTTCAAATCTCTCCCTTTCTCAGTCCCCCCTCTCTCTCTAAACCAAACCGAAACAACAAATCCTCACCTGTAAAACTCGCCTTCGTAAAAATCCCCATTACTAAATAACCCAACCCTTTGTCTCACAACATCCCCATTACTTGATCAGTAGAAAATCATTTGCAAGACCTAAATTAAACTAAATCAATGGCAATACATCACCCGAACCAACCCAATTCCCTGAACAACAACAACACTCGGACGAAACAGGACCAATCCCCTCCATCATAACCAACAATTTAAATAAGAAAATCAAAACCCATTATCGATTTCAACACAATTCAGTGCACACCAGGTTCAACTCGCACATACTGGTAATAAAGCTTGTAAAGAGCTAAAGAAATTCAGAGAACCGGAGCTTAAGAAGCTCGGGATCGGAATCAATGGCGGAGAAGAGCTCTGACCGAGATATTTTTTTTTAAGAGAAGAAAGAGAGCAACGGGAGAGGGGAATAGAAGGAGATGAGTGGAGGCTGTGGTTGGGTGGCACAGGAAAGAGGAGGGTGGGCGGCGATTGAAGGAGATGGGAGGGGAAGGAGATAGAGAGAGATACGAGAGAGAGAAAAGAGATGAGAGAAATATAAATGATTTATATTACTCTTAAATTAACTTGCAGTTGAGTTTAAAATTTTTTAATTTAATTTTAAGTTAAAATAATGACATGGCATCACATGTGGCGACACTTAACGGAGCACTGTTAAAAGTCAATGCGATTTAACGGCGCTGCAAGTTTTTTCAAGTTTAGTAATTCAATCGCAATAAATTATAAGTGTACTTACATATTTGCAAGTTTTTTGAGTTCAGTTATCCAGCTGCAAGTTGGGAACGAGTTCAGTTATGTAATAGCCAATTAACCCATGACACCCTTTTTAGTAGTCCTGCACTTTAGAGAAGAGATGGTTGGGTTGGTCATTGGATTAGAAGTGTCACTTTGATGCATTATTGCTAAATATGAGAGGTTTAGAACATAATCTTCTTACAAGATTCCCCAAAAGACACATTAAAATGAAGTCCTAGTTAGTAATGATGATTTTAAGTTGAGTGTAGGTTCTTCGTATTAAGTAATCAGTCCGTCTAAAATGTGAAAAGAAGTTCTGATCGTAAGAGATCGTAATAACTAATGATCAATGATGCAGCAGTACTAACTCACTAACAAACCAAACTACTAGAAGTCTAGAATACCTTTGATTAATGTACTCCTGTGAATGTTAGTGAGTTTGTGAGGGTTGACTTTGTGTTCCCGTGGATGATGGTGTAGGAAACTTAAAAAAAATAATTAAATATATAATCTATATATTTATTTTATGTACTCTTAAATAATGTGTCTTACTCAAGTGGAGCATCACTGCATAAGCACAGCCCACAACTGTTGTTAACCCTTGGACTGCATCGTCAGTAGATTAAAATGTTTTAAAATTCTTAATTTTTTATGCAATAAAACAGTTTGGTCTGTATGGATTAGTGGTAATTGCTAAAAGTGAAATTTAGGTTATTGCACATTTAGCTAGGGGATAGACGGATAGTCTGGAAGGTAATTGCAGATTGGCAGAATGCTAAAGTGAGTTATATCAACAGGGAACATGGTACGGATTCAAGTACTCAACTTGGTGGTTGAAAATGGGTAGCACCCAGTGAAGGTTTAAACTAAATGTTGATACCTCCGTGGCTCCGTTGATATTGTTGCATCTTGTTATTCTGTGGGAATGGTTTCAAGAGATCACAAAGCTAGGAACCTTTATTAGTGGCAAAGTTATGCGTTTTGAGGGTAATGTGCCTGTATTCGAAGCAAGCTATGGGTGTGGATGAAGCTCTTTTTTGGATCATCTCCCTCCAAGTTCATAATGTGATCAGATGGAAGTACAGAACATTGTGGATAGTTGTTTCAGGAGAGTGATGTCTCTGTTAAACATGTAAGAAAATGTAAGAAAGCAAACAAATAAGACAGCTCATTTGATAGCTAGAATCCATTATTTGCTTAGTAGCTACAATGTTATTATGTCTCCTCCCATTCATATGTTGGATACCTTGATGTTTGATGCAAATTCAAGTTGATGAAAGTTTATTTTTTTCTTCATAAAAAAAGGAATACGCTATACAAAGAAAAGTATCTAGAAAGAAATAAAATGTCATTCCAACCGTTCCCTCTCCCCCACAATAAAAAATGTAATTCCAACCCAAATTTGGATTTGATTCAATATCATGATAACCTTAATTTTGAAAATTTGAAATAATTGTCTGCTGCTATTTTTAAGCTTGAAAAATTTCTTTTCTTTTCAGGAATTTATTTGGTGCAGTAAATGTATATCAAGTACCCCCAACCACCCCCACGGGGTGTCTCAGATGGTCGGACAGTGGCGCTTAAGGCTTGCTGCCTCGAGGTCACGAGTTCGATTCCCTGGGCACTCCGGGATTAAGTGGGCTACCATGATCGGGGGTATGAGTGTGCTAGTATGCCCTCCGGATTAGTCGAGGTGCGCGCAAGCTGGCCCGAACACCGGATTATCAAAAAAAAAAAAGTACCCCCAACCATATACAGCATGAATTGCTACTTTTAGGTAACTATATGGATATTAATTCTGAGTACACTGATAAGTGGATTTATATCCACTTGGAACATTCTAAATCGGCTTAAATTGATTGTCTTGGACTCAAGTTTCTTGTAGTTTTGATGTGTTTTGCTTAGTTGTGCAGCTTTACGAGAATATTGATTAAGGTTGATGCTTCTATCGTTTTTGGAGATTAAATTGATTAAAATTCGGATTTTCTGGGAAGGCTGCGCAGCTTACACTAGTACAAAAATAGATTTAGAGACCACCTGAAAACCTATTTAGAGACCACCTTACAAGGTGATGTCTAGGTCAGTGGTCTCCTAGGATAAGAGACCTCTTAAGTGAAGTGGTTTAAAAAATTAGAAAAAGAGACCACTTATGTAATATCAATGGTTACCTTGGTAGAAGGAAAAGAAATCACTTATCTAAATTAACTGGTCACTTTTGATCGTCCAACAATATCATTTATTAAAAAAAAGTGATCTCTTTGATTTTATTAAGTAATCACATATTTTCAAAAGGTGATCTCCTTAACTTCATTTATAAAATCACATATATCCGAAAGGTAGTCTCTTTGATTCCATTTAACAAAAGCACTTTTACCTAAAAAGTGATCTCTTTTCTACGTTTTTTTAAAAACTACCTATCTCTAAAATGTGGTGTTTTTTCTATTCATTTAAAAAATGTATACCTGTGTGGCAAAAAAAAATGTATACCCCTGTGCAATAGTTAATATATATATACACACACACACACACACAAATATATGATTTATATATATCCACATGCCAAACACACTACAGTAAAATATTGGACAAATCATACATTCATTTGAAAAGAAAAATCAATTGTAATATAGTATCATTGTTTTAAAAATGAACAAAGTTTCAACATATAAATGTTTACTAGTAAAAGCATACTAAGGTTCTAAACAAAGCAAAAAATGTAGAATATTAGCCCTCCTCCTCTAATTTGTACTCCTGCACAAATTTAATCCACATGTCCCTCAACTCGTCAATCTTCATTTGAGAATAGGCCGTTGGAGCTCCACCAAAGTACTACAAATATTAAAAAATATGCATTTAGAATTTCCACATTAACTAGAAAATGCAATATCGAAAAATCACACATAGAAATATCAAAAAATCCACCACACACTTTGTTTTGACATATAAAGCTATGGTTGATTGGTTGAATGCACTATATGTCTGTTTATATAGTGAGAAATTCAAGTGCCTAATTACTATGAAGTCATTCTCTCATATTTGTAGGTCTGTCTCCAGGTAGCTCTACTAATTTCGGTGGATGGCCCATCTCTATATATCTGTATAGCCTTTGAGCATCACAAGGAACAACAACTTAATTAATGTCAGTTCTGATGTTGATAACTAGTGGACACAAGCAACTTAAGTGCATCTATTTCTTATTTTTATTAGAGAGAAAATATAGCAAATGAGTTATTCAATTATTGGAATTATTGATGCTATCCTTTGTTCTTGAAATGTGCCAGAGTCTCTACTGGACTCTTGTTTTTAGTTTCAAGTAGCCTTCATTCATTCCCCAAGTTACCCCTCAAATTATTTGCTACTTATCCAGATTCCAAAGTACCAGTAGCTAAAATGCCTGCTATCCATAGTGGTAATATGTCAACTGGAATATGATACTTGATTATAGACATAATTTTTACAGACAAAATTTCTAAAATTCATTAGTTAGTAAAATTCTATTCCTTCGTGTTCTTTGTTATCAAATTTCAGCAAGTTTAAAAAACGTGGAATCGACATGTTTAGAAACGCAAACATGACCACAATATATCCTCGAAACCTATTAATTAATCGTGTGCATTATCATAAAACACAAAATAAACAGAAAGTAGACTGTGATGAGCAGCAGAAGAAGATAATGAAGGCTGATACATAAATGTTAAATTTTAATATTACCTGTTCAGGAATTCCTTGTCGTCGTTTTTCTATAGTTTCAACCATGTACCGACAAATATAGTATCCACAATCCACAGAGTCTTCGGTTTGACGAGGACACTATATCATACAAGATATTAAATCAATAATCTTAACATATATATTATAATATAATAAATGATTTAATATAAGAATGGCATACCTCTGGTTTATTCCACTTAATTTTCGGATTCTTTTTAAGTTTCTTGATATCTGTTCGATATTTGAGGCTAAACCTTTTGATTCCACTAATAAATTGACAAGAAATACAGTTATGATTATAATACTATAAAAAGTTACAATAAATATTTAAATGTAATTACGAGCATACTCATTAATGATGGTTTGGGCAAATTCACGAATATCATTTTCTGCTCCTGCAGGATCAAGCCAAAACACAGTTCCATTCCATGGACTAATGACTGCCAGCATCCAATGACGACTACACATAATTTATTAGTAATAAAAAAATTATTAACATTCATATCATATCAATTGACTAATTTTCACACTTACTTCTCGTGATACGGTGCGAAGAAAAGTTGATTAATATTCCTTCCATCATTTTGAGCAAAAACACGAGCTAAATAATCGATTCGCTCTTCATCATCATTGATTGGAGCTGAATCTGACAACCCAGCTCTAGGCGATCCTAAAATATAACAACAATACCGCGTTAGTCTTCTGATTAGTTGCGTTAACTAATATTAATGACGACTCGATTCCTAGAATCTACTCAAATTAAAATAATACTCGTAACAAATTAAAATAAGCTCACTTTGAAGGAATGTAGATATGGTAAACATATAACAAGGTACAGTACAATTTTAAAAAACAATCTTAGGCTTACAACATACAGGATCGTCTCAGAAAATCCTAACATAATGGCAAACCTTATACCACATATATTATATGGCACACCTATACAAACACAGACCACACAATGTATATATATAGCACAAATTGGAGAACACATAACTACAAGTCTGTAACATATAATAAAATATTTAAAGTGAACTAAAAGGGTGCACATTGACTAATATGTGTGAACAGAACAAGTGTGTGTGAAAATGTCTAGCATTCAACATATATATCAATTGTCAAAGTAATAGACATCAGACCAAACATGCTACTCAAATTATACAATAAATTTAATAAGTTCAATTAGCACAGGTGATATTTTCATGTAATTCACACAAATTTACAAATTTGTTAATTAAAACATGCTTACACTATTGACAAAGATCAGCTGGAAATTAATCATAGAGCAAGCACATAGTAATCAAACCAATACTAAGTCTGAATCCCACTAAATTGTCCGTCAAGCAATATATATGCACACTATAATTCAACTAACTCTGCAATTAAACATATAGACCATCACTAGGTAATTGACAATTATAACATTCAAGAAATACTATAAACCTCTTACCATTTTAAAACGAGCAAAATCCCCGATAAGTAATTGACCACAAATACAACTCATATCATACTCGGTAGGCAACTAGACAAGACCAAAAATAACAACTCTTATATTTTGATCACATTAAAATAAGCCTTTAACCCTTTTAAAACAATCCTGCACAACTGGGCAAACAATTTTGAAAACTTAAAACGCTACCGCGCATACTTTAATCAAACATTTTTAATAAATTAAAAATGATCTATTTAATACTAAAATTTGCAGGCATCTTCCTAAATATCACCCCAATCTCCCATTAAATTTTTTATCTCCAAAACATTTTATTCAAGTCAAAAACGAATTAAATCAACTCACAAATCGGACACAGAAAAACTGTTCTGCACTACCTTTAGTAAAATGACCATAACTTTTGACTCGTAACTACGAATGACGCAAAATTAGCGCGTAAATGATCTAGAGACAATCTACAATCCAACCATACCAACCACCTGTCCAGAACAGAGAACGAATTCTCCCAGATTTTCTGGACAGTTACAACAGATTGAAAACGGGCAGTACGACGTTTGTTTCCTTAACATTTTCCATTTAATCTACTCCAATTCAACCAACAAAGCAATCCCAACTCCTCAAACAACACCAACAATCAACATACTACAACTTTAAGCCATAATAATCAATTACACTCCAGAAATAAGATCTAGAAACCAAATAGACAAAGCATGTGTTTCATGGATAATCAACACCACCCACAACATGTATAACACTTAACAACCATCTAACAAGCCATAGGAATCCTAGAATCAAAGAAATAAAATCTTATTATTCAAAATTAATATTCATGTTCTTGAGAGTTTTGATTATTGCAAGAGATTCAATGGTTGAAATGATGTAGGATCTAAGACAAAGCAAGGGGAAGGTTATACCTTCGATTTGAGCTAAACATCACAACAATAAATCAAGGCTATGATTTTCCCCAAAAACGCAGCCTTTATTCTCCAAGAAATCATGGTCGAAAGTGGTGCTTGATGATGAAGATGATGGCTAGGAAGGAACGGGTCCGAAGAGAGGTGAACAACGAAACCGAAATCAAGCGATTCCGACAAGAATCGAGCAAGTTATCAAGAAATCTCTCCATTCTTCCTCCCCCCTTTCTTTCTATATTATCAGCATGTAAATATTTTTTTTTCGTATGTTTAACTGTACTCAAAAGAAAAGGGGAGAGGCGGCTTGTGTATAAAAGAAGACAAGGCAAAAATTGTAATTTCACACTACCGAAAAACAAATCTAAATCAATTTAAAAAACATTTATAAATTGAATTTAAATGAAAAATTGGTGAAAAAATTGAACTTTTCATTTTTAAAATAAAGCTTATAAAAACTATGAACACACCCATATTTTAAAAATATTTTAAGGAATAATAACGACTCAAATATGAATTTTACAAATAAAGATCATTTAAATGCCATAACACTCTCAAAACTCATTTTTCTTAAACATCCAAAATACTTCTCCAAAAAAAAATTAAAAATTAAATAATTTCATAAGGATGACGACACAAAAGATTTCATGATTTTTAATAATTCCAATGATTTTATAAAATTTCTAGAGGATAAATAAAGCCTGTTTTTATTAGATATAATCACAGAAAATGAAATGAAATTAAAATATACAGGCTGACACCAGCACACATAATTCATCATATAAATTTGTAAACACGAAATCACATAATTGATCAGATTAGCCACATAAATCATGTAATTCACTATATGCTAAGCAGATAACACATTAAACTGGATCAAGATATTTTATGATATCCTTTTCCAAAATTCATAAAAATAGAATAAAATTCACGGTCGTTACAGGTTTCTTTTTTTAGAAAATGTTATTTTAATTAAATAATCATTCATTTAAATAAGGTGGTCTCTTTTCTTTTAATCTAAGTGACCTCTTTTAAAAGGAGAGAGATTTCATAATTAAAGGAGTCATTTATTTAAATAAAGAGATCTCTTTTCTTCTATTATAAAAGAGACCTCTTGTGAAAGGAGAGAGGTTCCTTTATAAAAAGAATCATTTATTTAAATAAAGTGGTCTCTTTTCTTTCATTATAAGAGACCTTATATCATAAAAATGACATTTCTTTGATTAAGTAACCACTAATTCAAACTAGGAGATTTCTTATCAGTGGTTCCTTTGCCCATATTTCTAGTAGTGTTACACTGTTTTGGCCATATCTGGAGTTCTATAAGTCCGTTTTCAGCGATCTTACTGCCCACGCGAAGCTTGGGAGATTTTCTATAACTTGGGATAGATAGCAGGTGCAGAGAATGTAGGGAATTAATTCGCGCACGTATTCTTAATGAAGCATTGCTGGAAAATTACCGTTTTGCCCTTTTCAAGTTCTAATTATATTTCGGGCAGTTTTTAGCACCTTAATTAAATTCTAATTGTAATAGAAGATAAATTCTTGCTGGGCAAGAAATCTAGAGCCTATAAAAACACATCTAGGCATTGTAATTTGTATCATAGTTTTATTATTGTAACCTAGCTTAGATCTGCAAGGGAGAAAAGGAGAGAAGGATTCAACGCTCGTGACAAGCAACGGATCTAGATCTACTTCATCTTTTGTGTTACTTTGGACTATAGATTTGTTTTCTCAACTTTTGTTTTATTAATTTTATTGCTTCTTTTATTTATATATTGTTTATTATCATGTTTTCATCAAATCCCATGACGATGAACGGTTCAATTATGAGCTAATCGTTGTCATGGGATTCTAACGGAGTTATTTATGTAGCTTAGTAGTTTGATTGCTTTAAAGATTACGTGTGGTGAATTCTTGATATCCTCGTATGGTTAATCTTAATGCTTTTAGATGCGTAGCTAACATCTAATTTGTTAATCTCTTGTGAAGTGAAAGTGGATCTTGAGATTTAGAACTTGCCATGCTAGCATAGGTTCATGATTGTTTATCAACATGATTCGTAGTATGAGATGAGAATAATTATATTGCCCTATGCGATCATTATGGATAACTTGCTCTTCAACCGTTATGTTTTCAAATTCTATAGACATATAGGGTCTAAGCATAATTGGTGTCTATTCATCTTCTATCTCTTTTGTGGATGTATGTTTAGTTTGGTATACGTATGCTGACAGGTAGCGTGTACTTGTTTCGTGTTGTCCGATCAGATATCATAACCATTGCATATAGTGATTAAAGGCGTCAGATCTAAGCAAAGTATTTAATGAAGTTAGGATCCCATGTTTTCTCTTGCAGAAGTAATTTGATTTAAATTCTTATTAGTTAGTTAATTCTTAGTTAGTTAATTTAATTCCTTAGTTAATTTTAGTTAATTAAAACCAAATCTTGTTATTTGTCTTAGCAATGAATTAAAACCATACATTGTTGCATAGGTGCATGAACTGAATTGAAACCACAACCAGATCTCTGTGGGAACGAACTCGACTTATATTTGTATTACTTGTGACCACGTACGCTTGCGTGATTTAGTGTAAACATACACAGTGACGGAGGCAGGGGAGGTTAGAGGGGGTCCAAATCATTGTCTGAAATACTTATTCGAAATCATTGTTCTGCGTCCGTCACTGCAAGTACACATATATATACCAAGGGAAGAGGAGAGCACGAACGAACTACCAAAGAACCTGTGTAAAAGCTTTGTAAATTCCACCTTCAACATATATGTCTACATTAAGTGACACGGCCAGATAAGGAGTACTACCATAATGAACATGAAACTCATTGCAAAAATCATAAGCCATGTGACTTAAGCATGTTGTCTTGAAACCACATGATTGGACTTCTCATATTTCCAAGACGGTTTAAAAATCTAACCAAAATATTTTGTTCGAAAAATCGATGTTTATTTCTCAGAAAAATCTGACATGCCACGTATGCAACTCCATTGGGAAATTGTTTCAAATTCATCATACGAGTATACCTCCATTGCTCGGATATTGTCATGACCAGTGCTTGCCAAACTATGCTCAATAGCCTTTTCGGTTGAGTCAAGTATCTGCAGTCAAATCAGTACATCCAATCAGTGAGAAACATTTTAAGTTCAAATCAATAAGGGTGGAACAAAAAAGTATGGAATGAACAATTTTCATTACACTAAAAATCAATAGACATATTCTTAGTAACATTTTGAACCAATCAAACTTATCTTCAAACTTTAGTGTTACATAATTTATAAATCTCTCAAAATCTGTAGGCATAGCAATCGAACTTCAAAAGGATGACTAATTTGAAGTCCAAATTTACACAAAATGATCAAAAGTTCGGGACACACACCTAATTAAAACATTCCTAGCATTGCACCGGCTCATTTATATTACTACATTGAATAACATCAACAATTTTAAATGCTCCAGAACTTGATTTTCGCATGACATGATTACATTATTTTTTCAAATAACATGATAGTCTCAGTGCGATCTGTTTAGCCAAGGAGCAAGTCCATCATGAGCGGACTAAGCACATAGATGTAAGATATCATTTTCTATGAAGCGAGAAGAGAATTAAGGTGAACAAAGTGGGTACTGCTGATAACCCAGCTGATATATATGCTCACCAAGACGGTTCCACATAGCAAGTTTCAACATTGTTTGAACTTTCTAAATGTTCGGAGTTGTTGATTGCCCTTTTATGGCGAAATCTGAGACAGAAGAGTTTTATCTGGTACATTTGGCATTATTATAATGCGTCTGGTACATCTGTTATCTATTTTTGTGAGAGGATTCAAGTCAAGGTGGAGATTTGTTAAAATATGCCTTGAATTGTGCTAGGGCAGTTTTTCTAGTTTTCTGGCAGGAGGTTTCAATGCGCCTGCGCAAGGGAGAGCGCCTCCGCGCGCAGAAGGGGCAGCGCGCCCGCGCCCTGTCGGCTGTTCTGATTTTCTGTTTTCTTGTTTTTCAAGTCAGTTTCTATTTTGTTTGTTCTAGAACCTTCTGTAATCGCCTAAAGAGTATTATATAAACTCTCTAGGGCATAACCTAGCAGTAAGTCATAACACATCGTCTATAATCTGAATCTGTATTCTGTAATCATCAAGATCAATAAAAGCTTTCTCTTCTGCCAAATTCTTGTTCTTTTTTTACGTTTATTATAATCTTACTAGCTTCCGTTATAACAGCTCCTTTATAATATTATCAAAGATAACATCAAGCTTCCATTTTATTCTCTTCAATGCAAGCTTCATCCCAGTAAGCCGGGGAATAAATTTTACGGAACGAAACAAATCCGCCACGAAAAAACCTGAAGCCCAGTAAGTTATTTCTTCAACTAACTCAATAAGTTCATTTTGGTACTTGCATTTTTCTCCAATTGTGGATCTACAAGTTATCGTAGTAGAAACTTTGGAAAACTTGTCACTGATATCAACCGGTGATCCTGAGGATGCTTTAATGGACTAGATGAGTTGCCACGTCTCGTCCTCACGAATAAAACGAATTTTTTTTTTACTTTATGTGTACTTAAGAGTTCTGAAGTATAAATTTTTCGCATTTGTCTCCAGTAATCATCATAGGGAGCCAAGATTATGTCGCGACGATTGGAAAAAAGTGTTGTGCCTAGTAACGATTCTGGCCTGTCCGCGAAGCAAAGATCATGAGTACTTAGTACTTCTTTGGCAGTTCTTGGATTTGAAATTACAATTGCAGAAATTTCACCGAGTTGTAGGTGCATTAGAGGTACATATTTTGGTGTTAGTTCTCTGAGACCTAGATGCAGAATTTTGCCAGCTACTTGAAGTTACCCAAGATGGGCAATTTCCATGGTCTTGGAGGAAGATTAGATTTGAACTCGACACAAGAATGACAGTGAGCGAAGATATGATCGAGAAGGGGGACGGGAACGCCATTGATATATAATACAATATGCATGCAAGATGATGAGATTATGAGAAGTAGAGTGTTATCATATAAATTAAGAAAAAACATAGATACATAAGTAGAACAGGACATGCATGAATCTGAATATTTTATAATAATTAAGGTCTTTAAGTTCCAACTTTGTAGTAGCATATTGTATACTATCAAGGGACCGGGGCGGTTTTTATTACTAGTTAAACACGTTAACATCTTTTCCTATTTTTGATAAGATTCGAATTATTCCCAACATTCCCCGTCAAAGAAGAGAGATATATCACCAAGTGGTGTTGGGTGGTACAGGACAGCTTGGTGTTGCCATACAGCGTGTGGCGGGAGACAGCAGCGGGCTTCAAAACTCTTATAAACATAAATCTCGATATAAACTATAAACTTTGATTAAAACTCTGTATTTACAGAACAGAAAATGATGATTACAACCTCCATTAACGACTACTGTAATCACCTTAAGCTACTACATATTATCAGAACAACGAAGAAGAAGAAGCTTGAGTTTATGACTATTTTTCTAAGTAACGAAAACGATAGCAGCACCTCGATCTTTATACTCGAGTTTCTAACAGAATTTGTAACTAACTTTTCTAAGTGAAAAGACAATTCTGTCCTCATATCTCCAAGTGAAAAGACCATACTGCCCTTAGTCAATAACGGCCTTGACTTCTGCTTTGATTTTATCTTGATATATTCAACATCCCCCCTCAAGCTTGGCAGGGAGTTTAGTCATGCCAAGTTTGTCAAGCAATGTGTTAAAGTGAGCAGAAAGAAGGACCTTTGTAAAGACATCTGCTAATTGATGAGTAGTAGGAACATAAACGAGCTGCAGCAACCCTTCAAGAACTTTATCCCTGGTAAAATGCACATCAAGTTCGATGTGTTTGGTGCGTTCATGATGCACTGGATTCTTAGCAATGTGAATAGAACTCTGATTATCACAATGTAAGGTGATAGGCTTGAGATCAGATATGCCTAGTTCTTCAAGTAAACGAACTAACCAAGTAATTTCTGAAGCAGTTGTAGATATAGCTCGATATTCATCCTCAGATGAACTTCTAGAAACTGTGCCTTGCTTCTTTGATTTCCAGCTGATTGGGGAATTGCCAAGCAACATGATATAACCAGTAATAGACCTTCTAGTGTCAGGGCAAGCACCCCAATCTGAATCAGAATAAGCTTTGAGTGATAACTTGTCAGTAGCTTTAAGAATTATACCTTGGCCAGCAGTAGAACCAACATACTTCAAAGTATGCATTAAAGCCTGAAAATGTGGAATCCTTGGTTGTTGAAGAAATTGACTGAGACATTGAACAGTATAAGCTAGATCTGGTCTAGTATGAGTTAAAAAATTCAACTTGCCAACTGTTAGGAATAATTCATGAGTTGTGATGTTAAGAATAGAATTTTACTTATACTTCTTGTATATCCTGATTTTATAAAGGATTTAGCATCTTATATAGGAAATATGTGTTAGACAGTTATCTGTAAAGTTTAGTCAGGAATGAACAGTGCATCAAGTACTACATGTCAGGAACTGAGATCGAATCCTGATATGTCAAGTCAAATACTGATCAAGTACTGATAGGATGGTTAGATCCTGATGCAATAAAGAATCCTGATATCAGTCGTGTTACTGATGATGTCATTATGGATGCTACAGAAACTGGAAAGTGCTATAAAACAGGATCGTTGTTTGAAGAACAAGCAAGAAGATTTCATGAAGGAAAGAATTTTCTATTGATGGAAACTATCAACTGAAACGCAGAACACTGTCATGTATAGATTATCCTTCTGTTATTAGTTAATAGGTAGCATTATAAATACTTTCTCAATATCATTGTAAAAGAGCGATTGTGATTGAACAAATTGTAAGTTCGTTAGAAGCTCTGTATAAGGTTTGTATTTGAAAGTTCGAAACAAACAGAGAGAGAGATTTATTTTGTCAGCAGCTGCTAAAGGTATTGTACACCTTTGGTAGAGTTTGTATTTGATCTTATTAATACAAACAGAGTTTGATTCATTCGATTATTCTTGTTCATATAACCAAGCAAAAATCAGACACGATTATATAACTTGTATTCAACCCCCCTTCTACAAGTTATTCGAGTTAACAATTGGTATCAGAGCAGGTTGATTTCGAATAATCATAAAGATCTGCAATCATGTCTGGTTACAAGGATGGGAATACTAAGATTCCTATGCTCAAGAGAAACAAATATACTCTATGGGAAGTAAAGATGTTGCATCATCTGGAAGCAACAGATCCTGATTATCTTGACAGAATCAGAGATGGACCTTTTGTTCCAACAAAGGTCGTTGGACAAGCAACTGTTGATGGTGTGGTTGTTCCAGAACATACAGCAGAGAAGCCAAAATCTGAATGGTCAGATAAGGACAAGGAGAATGTTCTTAAAGATGCTAAAGTGAGAAACATATTATTCAACAGTCTTGATTCTGTTATCACTAACTATGTTCTCTCTTGTAAAACTGCTAAGGATATATGGGACAATCTTAAGGTTCACTGTGAAGGAACTAAGCCTGTCAGGAAGAATATGAGGACACTACTTATACAATAGTATGAGTACTTTTTATCCAAGTCTGGTGAGTCACTTACTGATACCTTTGATAGGTTTACAAAACTCATCAATGAGATGACCATGCATGGTAAATATTATGACTTGGAGGATATGAATACAAAGTTCATGAAAGCTTTGCCTGATTTCTACAATGAGAAGATATCTGTGATTGAGGAAGCTAATGATCTGGATGAAATATCATTAGAGGCAGTGTATGGAAAACTAAGAGCTTATGAACTTGACAAGCAGCAGAAGAAGAGCAGGAGTGAAGAAAAGATGAAGACTATTGCACTTACTGCTCAATCTGAATTAAAGAAGCTTCCTGAAGAACAGCATGAAGAGATTGCTGTAAAGAACTCAAGGAAGAAGAAAAACAAAGAAAGTTCTGAGTCAGAGACTACTGATATGGACTCTGACAATAATGATTCTGAATCTGAGATGCAGGAACTCTTTGCTATGTTTGCTAAAGCCTTCAAGAAAGGAAGATTCAACAGGAGAAGATTTAGCAAAGGACCTTTTCAAAAGAAGGAGGAGAAGAAGAGTGACAAAGGCAAAGGGACAATTGTCAAGCTTGATAAGGCCAAGATCATGTGCTTTAATTGCAGCGAGCTTGGACACTTTGCTAGTGAGTGTAAGAAACCTAGGAATTCAGGAAAGGGTAATGCACTTATGGTCACACAGAAGGATTGGGCTGATTCCAGTGATTCTGAAGATGAATTGGATTATGACAACATTGCACTGATGGCAAATGTTTCAGACAAACCTGGATCTCCAAAGAAAACTTCTCCATCCTCTGTTAAGGTATCACTTCACTCTCTTGATTCATTTGATAACTTAAATTCTGATGAAATTAGATCTATCCATGCTGAGTTTAAGAATCTTATGACTAATTTTAGAATTCTTACTTGTGAAAGAGATGAACTTAAGGTTAAGAATGATAAATAAGTTGATAGAAATAATTTTCTTGAATCTGAGTTAATTCAAATGGAAGAATACAAGTTAAGTTCTGATAAAGCTGAGCATGATTATAGTGTTATTCTTGAGGCTTATGACTATGTCAGAAAAGAACTAGAGGAAGAGAGAGATGTGATTAAGACCATTAACAATTCTAGTAAAAAGACTCTAGATATTTTTGAAAGTGGAATTCGTGGTAAAGTTAATGGTCTAGGTTTTGATAAAGCTAGATAAGAGGAAAAGGTAGCTATTGTCAATGATGATAGTAAAGTAGAAGCTAGCACATCTAAATCTGAAGGTAAGAAAATTGTTTCTGAACCTAATCATGTTAAATTTGTTGATTCAAAAGGTACCCCTGTTGTACACAAAAGGATTAACAATAGTAATTCAGATGAGAAAGTGTTAGAGAAACCTAAGAATGTAAACATAGGGTTTTTGTCTAAGTCTCAGTTGAAACAGAGATTAGATGGTCTTTCAGAGTCTAGCAAGATCAAAAGAAATAGGAATGGAAAAGAAGGTATTAACAAAGAGAATAATTACAAGAATGTACCTGATGCACCTAGGAAAAAATGCTATAAGTGTGGAAATCATAATCATTTGGCCCTAGATTGCAATCAAAAACCTTCTTGGAAAACTGAGTCTAGATTCCCCAAGACTCAGAAAATTCAATACCAACCACAAAAAGCTTGTTATCATTGTGGTAGTTTACTTCATTCCATTTATATGTGTAGAGAATATCATGAACTGTATTATGACTATTATTCTTTGAAATCTGAAACTCCTAGTCACAAACAGTTTGTGAAATCAGAGTCTAAAGTTGACTCTACAACAGGTAAAGTAAAGGCAAAATTCTCAAAGCCTGTTGTTTCAAAATCTAGTAAGAAAGGATCCAATCAAAGTTGGGTCCTAAAAAATTCTAACTAGTTACTTTTTGTTTGCAGGGCATAGGAAAGACGCATTCAATTATCTTGGACAGTGGATGCTCTGGACATATGACTAGAAAGAAGTCCTTGCTTACAAAGTTTGAGAGGAAAGCTGACCCAGTAATATCTTTTGGAGATGGCAAGAAAGGAGAAACTCTGGGATATGGCTCAATTGTTTTGGGGAATGTCATCATAGAAAATGTAGCACTGGTTGAAGGCTTGAAACATACTCTTTTAAGCATAAGTCAACTGGGTGATAAAGGTTATAAATCAATCTTTGACAGAGAAGGATGCAAAATCTTGAATATGCAGAATGGAGACATTGTTCTAACTGGTCAAAGACATGGTAACATATATGAAGCCAGCTTAAGTGATACATCTAAAGGAATTGTTAGATATCTCTACAGCAAAGCAACAAGTGATGAAAGCTGGAATTGGCACAAGAAGCTCTCACATCTTAATTTCAAGAAGCTTAATCAACTTGTTAAGCACAATCTGGTGAGAGGCCTACCTCAGGCAAATTATGTGCAAGATGGACTTTGTGATGCATGTCAGCTTTGAAAGAAAAGAAGAACCACTTTCAAGAGCAAGACTGAGAATTCAATTACTGAACCATTTCAAATGCTACATCTTGATCTGTTTGGTCCAGTAAACATTATGTCTATCAGCAAGAAAAGATTTGCTCTAGTAATAGTGGATGATTTCACAAGGTTCACATGGGTGTTCTTTCTACACAAGAAGGATGAAGCTCCTCAGCAAATCATTGAACTTGTCAAGAATATTCAGAATAACTCTGAGTACAAAGTCAAAGTACTTAGGAGTGACAATGGTACAAAATTCAAGAATTCTACAATGGAGGGGTTTTGTGTAGACAATGGAATCACTCAACAGTTTTCTGCACCTGGTACACCTCAACAGAATGGTGTAGTGGAAAGAAAGAACTGGACTCTCATAGAGGCAGCAAGAACCATGCTTGCAGATACAAAACTTCCAACCTACTTTTGGGCAGAAGCTATTAACACTGCATGTTTCACTCAAAACTGTACCTTGGTAAATAGTCATGGAAGAACTCCCTATGAGATGATCAAAGGAAAGAAACCAAGTGTGAAATATTTTCACATCTTTGGATGCAAATGCTATGTCCTAAAAGTTCATCCAGAACAACTTGGAAAATTTGAAGCCAAATCGGATGAAACAATCTTTCTAGGATATTCAGCATCTAAGGCCTTCAAAGTTTATAATCTCAGAACACACATTGTTATGGAATCAATTCATGTTGCATTTGATGATAAGAAATTTGGAATTCTGCAAACTGATGAAAGCCATGACAAATTGGAATTTGAAAATCTGAAGAATTCTGAAATACTCTCCAGTGATGATGAAGGTTCTCCAGAAGAAATTTCTATTGCTTCTCAAAGGAATGCTACTGTTGAGGGGGAGCAAATAAATCAAAGAGAACACAGTGATCATCAGGAGCAGATTAGTTATTCAGAGTCTACTCCATCAGGAACTGATTTTTCAGAGTCTACTGAGGAAAGATCAGTAACTAGCAGCAATATGGAATCTACTGATTCTATTGATCAAAGGGGAGTTATTGAAGGCAGAGAGAATTCTTCTACAAGAGATACCACTAACTTAGGGGGAGAGACTAGCAGAGTCAATCTACCACCTGTTAGAAAATGGACAAAGGATCATACTGAAGATTTGATTATTGGTGATCCAAATAGTGGTGTTCGAACTAGAAGATCAATTCAAAATGAATGCTTGTATAGTTGTTTTCTCTCAAAGAATGAACCTAAGAAGGTTGAAGAAGCCTTACAGGATCCTGATTGGGTAATTGCAATGCAGGAGGAGTTAAATGAGTTTGAGAGAAACAAAGTCTGGAAACTGGTACCAAGACCTAAAGATAGATCTATTGTTGGTGCAAGATGGGTTTTCAGAAACAAGCTAGATGAATCTGGTATGATTGTAAGAAACAAAGCAAGACTGGTGGCCAAGGGTTATTCTCAGGAAGAAGGCATTGATTATGATGAGACCTTTGCACCTGTAGCAAGATTGGAAGCAATCAGAATGTTTCTTGCATTTGCAGCTCATTCAAAATTCAAGGTATACCAGATGGATGTAAAGAGTGCTTTTCTAAATGGCAAACTTGATGAGGAAGTGTATGTGGAACAGCCACCCGGATTTGTTGATCCAAAGTTTCCAAATCATGTCTACAAACTTGACAAGGCACTCTATGGACTAAAGCAGGAACCAAGAGCATGGTATGAGACTTTGTCTAAATTTCTTCTTGAAAATGGCTTCACAAGAGGTACAATTGACAAAACTCTATTCTTTAGAAAGATAAAAGGTGAATTGCTTTTAGTTCAAGTTTATGTTGATGATATTATTTTTGGTTCTACTAATGAAAAGTTGTGTGCTAAGTTTAGCAAGCTTATGCAGTCTAAGTATCAGATGAGCATGATGGGTGAATTAAATTATTTCTTAGGCTTGCAGGTCAAACAGACTGAGACTGGTATTTTCATTAATCAGTCAAAGTATATCAAAGATCTTTTAAGAAGGTTTGACTTTCAAGACTGTGCAGTTGCAAAAACACCCATGGCAACAGCCACTAAACTAGACTCAGATCCTAAGGGAAAGAGTGTGGATAATACTAGTTATAGAGGCATGATAGGCTCATTGTTATATCTAACTGCAAGTAGGTCAGATATAATGTTTTCTACCTGTTTATGTGCTAGATTTCAGAGTGATCCTAAGGAATCTCATTTAATTGTTGTGAAGAGAATTTTTAGATATCTTAAAGGAACTCCAAATCTTGGTTTGTGGTACCCTAGAGAATCTGATTTCTTCCTAATTGGCTATTCAGACTCTGATTATGCAGGGTGTAAGATAGACAGGAAAAGCACTACAGGTACATGTCAATTCTTGGGAAATAGATTGATTTCTTGGGCAAGCAAGAAACAACAATCTGTTTCAACCTCAACTGCAGAAGCTGAGTACATAGCAACAGGCAGTTGTTGTGCATAACTCCTTTGGATAAGAAATCAGTTGATGGATTATGGTATGACACTTAGTAATATTCCTATGTTTTGTGATAATACTAGTGCTATTAAAATTGCAGAAAATCCAGTTCAACATTCAAGGACTAAGCACATTGATGTCAGGTATCATTTTATTAGAGAACATATTGAGAATGGTACTGTGGAACTTCATTTTGTTCCTACTGACAAACAGCTTGCAGATATTCTAACTAAACCACTTGATGAAACTACATTCAGTAGATTAGTAAGTGAGTTAGGAATGTTAAATTTCTAGATCTTTAATGTAACGCCCCAAATCCGGGGTCAGGGATTTGGTCGTCACGCGGAAATCCTCAATGTCAAATTACCTGTTTAACAACATGAAACCATCTGTAATCATTAAAACTAAAATATAACTCTGCGACCCCAACCACCAAGCATCTTTTAGGTCATAGGGCTAGAAACAAGAACTAAAATCTTTACATCTTTATTACATCCATTCTATTACATCGCAATATGTCTTAAAAATCTTATACTACTAGTATAGCTTCGTTGGGAAGTACACCAGCATCTAGTACTACTCAGTACAAAGTAATATATATTACACATCAATTTACTTACGTATAACTTACTCCAGCTATCTATGTTCTGGATCATATCATCTTCATGAGGGCGTACTGCCTGCTTCTTCTGAGCCATGCAGATAAGCCTCAATCATCTACCTTCCTCTGAAAGGTTAATATTTAAAACAAGCAAGTATGAGCGAAAGAATTGCCCAGCAAGTATTAATAGAGCACAACAATATATATCAATATACACATGGAGTTTTCAAAATATAACAATACTTAATATCAATTTCGAAATATTTACAACAATGAAACTTCAATAAAGAAAATATGACGTTTAACGAAACATCCAATGAACAGATAAGTTATAATAATCGTAGTAATCCTCATATCTTAGCGAAATAGTGTACACTACAGTATTGCTAATCCTTTAGAAGGCTTTTCAAAATACGCAGTTCAATATGCTGCTAAGACAGTTGCTTATCATCCTATACAAACCAACCATTAGAAGATTTCATTTTTAGTATTTCTCAATCTGAAAGCATATACATATAAGTATGTCATTTCCATCAAACACCTTACAGAACAATATCATGTACCGGGTATAAGTTCTTTAACCACTTGATAAGTCTAAACTCAGAAATAACTGATAGGAAGAGAGTCAAAGCTCTTGAAGCAAAACATTTGGGATTTAACATCAATAACCGATGAACCATTCATCTTTCGAATAATTGCAAAATTGCACAAGCACGTGCCATTATTGTTAGAATAATCTTGCAGTTCTGGATACTGCATGAATTCATCATCTTTCAAAATTGAAAACAACACTATCGGCTACTTGGCACTTAGGCCTAAGAAGCAGTGTTTGAGTATTTTTCCAAAGTGGAGGATGGGACTTAAAGAAAACATAAAAACCTGACAAGGATTGACGATGATCAGTCGCCACATCCAAGTCCAATAATCCGCGGGTCTTCTCTACCGGTAGAAGGATAGAAACTACATCCGTAACTATCCTCGAGTGAAAACTACATCCGTAATCACCCTCGATGAAAACTACATCCGTAATCATCCTTCGGCAACACATGGGCCGGAATAATAATTGATGGACCGCCTGGCTCACGGCCGCTTACACATCCCGGGAATCGTTCGTCAACGATTCCCACACCTGCCAGAGTCCCCTTTTTCTTTTCTTTTCAAAAAAAAAAAAATCATTTTGATAGAAAATTCGAGTAGTTGAAGTTCGACCTCCGTCGACCGATAATTTCTTGAAAAACGAGCAAGAGAGTAAAACCTGACCGGGGGTTTTCGAAAATGTTTTGAGTTCAAAAGAGTTCAAGTATAGATATACACTTGTACCGATATCAATCTCGACACAGGGTTTTGTGATCACACATGGAAAATGGTACGCATAAAGCTTGTAACCACAACAGGGTAATTCCATTTATATATAAGTTCTTGAAAAGTAACTTACCTAGATAGATTCAAAATATAATATTTTAAATGACTATGAAAGTCCTTAGACAACCTTTAAATAGTGTTTTATAACCTTCAAAACACTTAGAGTATTTAATAAATATCTGACTACTATGTAACAAATAATAAATATTCAATAATCCCTTTTTAAAAGAATACTCAAATTAATATTCATTTATTAAGTAATATTCAAATAATATTTACTATTAATACTGGAATATTTAATAACCTCAAAACACCCAAATACAACTCTTGAAGTGTTTCTAATCAAAATCAAGACACAATCTCTCCAGCAGTCTCCAAACTTTATCCACTTTATCAAATAACTACTACTGACTCTCGGTCAATAAGAAATAATTAATAATCATTCAAGTAACATATATCGATATCAATCTAGCTGGTTTAAGCTGAAAGTAACCAATTTATAACCATTGGAATATTTTTAATCCGTATTGAAAATAAAATATCTCCGATAAATAATATACTAGATAGAATCATTCCATTAAATTGTTTTATTATTTCTCCGGGACAAAGTGATTTTAAGAAAGCGTTTTGAAAATGATATTCATCTAATTAAATAAATTTAATTAGGCGAATGAGGTTTATTTAATTAGTAAATGCTTTCAGGGGCATCTAGTAATTAAATAAACACCGATTTATTGGTGATGTTGCCTTTAGGTTAATTATTGCGAAATTCTTTTTAAAAGCTTTGCCCGGGTTTTCGAAAACATACAATACAAAATAGCCCCGACACGCGGGCTAAGCACGATAATTCAACACACGCTCTACCCTCGGAGCCTTTACCACGTAGTTCCATATACACGTATATGTATCTATATATACCTCATAACATATAGTCCACTTCCATAGTACGAAAGATTTATAGATATATATATATATACTGTATAAATCAAGATATAGAGCCATAAAAATATCACTGCCCATCAACAGTATTATAAGCCATGGGGTTTTGGTTATTGCACGAGCAGGATTTAATATTGTTGGCAAAGCAAGGAATACAATGATTTGGGAGAAGAAGTACAAGGTTGGAAAAACTCGCGATTATGGATTGAAAACTTATTTAACACATTTCATATATTTAAAATAAATATACTCTGAACAATAGAGTATGCATAGTAAACTTGCCTCTGGTCCTTAGCAGAAAATATAACCCGCGAACAAATGCTTCGCACCTCGTCCAATTAATTCCATGGACCTTACCTGACGTCTCGATCTTCCTTTTTGGATGCACGTCATTCCATCTCGATTATGCCCTAATGGTACTGAAATAGTTACGCGTACGTGTCAGTCATACCACGTATATCGAGTAGACACAACTCGGGATTATCACTAAATAATCATAAAGTCAAACTATAGGTGTCCTCCCTATAGTTGACTATTCTAATACCACTTATTGCACATAACATATTATAGTAAAGAAAATGAAATGGAAAAGTCCCCTTTTTAAAGTAGACATTTCCTGGTGCTAACACATCATAACACTACACAGTTATAACACTTAGTCAAAACTCCACTTAACACTGTCAACCATAATACTATTGACATACTCTTGTCACAAGTTAATTAACAAGTAATCCTCAAAACATACTTAGCCCTCGATAAAGACTCATAATACCCATTTAATCTTCAAGACACATTTAATCCTCGAATTAGCACATAATCCACGAATTAACACATAATCCTCAAATTAATTCACTTAACATATATACACATAAACAGTTAACACCCAAATCATACCTTTAAATAATTAAAATCAAATAAGTTAAATAAATTAAAACGCAGGGGATTTTTAGAAAATTTCGGCATGTAGTATTCGTTTATCGGACTATGGGCTCAGCCCCTCCATGCCAATAAAACAATTTATAACCCTGCTTTTGATAAAATAAAAGCTGCCTCAACTTGCAGCAACATAAAAGTAAACATATAAGAAAAGTACCCGCCCAGACATGCGGCAACTAGCACATAAGGAAAAGTACCCGCCCAGACATGCGGCAACTAGCACATAAGGAAAAGTACCCGCCCAGACATGCGGCAACTAGCACATAAGGGAAAAGTAAACTAAGTTTAACCACATTTAAGCCAACACCACGTAGTTGGCACTTATGACTTCTAACAATTACTACGACCCAACTTATACCATTTAGCACATAAACATTTACCGATAAGCCAACTCTTATAACTATACCTCATATGACAATAACAATTAGCACTTAGCACTTAGCACTTAGCAATTTCAATTGGAAACTAACAATTAGCAATTAGCACTTAACAATTACTTGACAACTAACCCAAATCTATTATCCTGACAACTCATAATTACTCACTAACAATTAACAATTAGCAATTTAACAATTAACAATCACTAACCCGAACCTTTAATCGGACTCATAATTAAACTCAACAATTATAATTATAAACATACCTTCCGAATTAAATATCGGAAATTTAACCAATAATCATAATCTCACAATTTTAGTCTAATTATACCCATTACCACATTAAGCTTTCCATTTAAACTAATTAAACCACCATAATTAACCTCGTAATTTAAACTAATTAAATTACATCAACTACATAATTATATCACATTTAAATCTAATTTAATTACCACAATTTAAAACTAATTAAATTACAACCATTAATTAATATCGAAATTTACAACTAATTTAACTACGAAAATTAAATAGATATGGAGATGCGAGATTATACCTCCCGAATTAATCGATTTCCCCGCAACAATCTCTCCCTCCTCTCTCTCTCTCTCTCTCTCTCTCTCTCTCTCTCTCTCTCTCTCTCTCTCTCTCTCTCTCTCTCCCTCCCTCTCTCTCTCTCTCTGCGCGCCCCCCTCAACCTGCTGGACCCGTGGACTCGACGTGAACCACCGCCGTCGCCGGCCGCCGTCGCCGGCCGCCGCCGCGCGCGGTGGTTTCCCCCTCCCCCTCGCCTGAACTGTTTTTCCCCCTCCCCCATCTCCAATTGCACAACGCAGCACACACACACGTATGTATACACACATATACATACATATAAATGAGATTTAAACCTCCATTTCCTTCCCCCCCGCTGGTTTTTCTCTCCCCCTCCCCCGATAGTTTTTTTTTTCTCCCCCTCCCCGACAGTTTATGCGGCTCTGTGTCGTGTGTAGTAGTGTATGTATATGTCTGTGTTATGTTTTTAACCCTAATGGGCTTGGCCCATTACTATTCAAAAGCCATACATTTAATTACTACACACTTTAAATAATATTTAGAGTTAAAAACTCTAATTTGTAAAAATAAAATTTCTAGCATAATTAAATACTATAATATTTTTAAAGACTTTTGGAGAAAGAATTGGAATTAAATCTCAATTTTCTAAATTGATATGCATTTTACAAACATTAATAATTTATAAAAACAAATCATAAAAATAATAATTGTGATTCATAATTCACAATTTACAGGGCTTTATAAAAATACTACAAACACTATTGTTTTAGTAAAATCTCAAATTCTCGATATTATAAATTAATCGAGTAATTTCTGCAAATCCTCAAATAATTAAAATAAACATTTTCTAAGGATTTTAAAATCTCTAAATTATTCAATAATTTAAAATAAACTCTTTACTAAATAATTCCACATTCCAAAATTAAATCTTTGCACAAATAAACTATTGACTCGAGGTATCTATCCGATCAATAAAATTTTAAATAGGAGGACCAGGCTCCACTTAACCGAAAATAATTAAGTAATTAAATAAAAAAAAAAATTCCTCCTCATTTTAGGAAAACATTATTATTATTGAAATAATAAAAAAATCATTTTTTGAAAAATCCGGGTTATTACAGTCTACCCTCCTTAAAAGGATTCCGTCCACGGAATCAGCTAAGGCCACTACTGGGATTCCTTAACTCTCTTATCATCAACACTTATTCTGCAAAACAGGAGATAGTGTCTCTTCGTAAACAACTTCTCCAATATCTCAATTCAAACCTCGATTCTCTATCTGACACTATTATCGCTGGAGCCTTATAACCCACCATTACTCCTTTCACATATACGTCTTGCCCAACTTTCTATTATTATACTATCCTTAAGAGAGAGAGTTCACTGACTCTATTAACATAACATTCTTGAGAGAGAGAACGAATCAATTCTAGCTATACATCACCGATATTCTATTCGTGTTGGGATTCGCTCTTGCTCTTAGCGATTCCTTCGAATCTAATTTCTATCAGCGAGTTTATGACTTGGCCGACCTGGTTGGCATCCCCTTGAAATTCATTAGAGGTAATAAGAATCAGGGACCTTTGAAAAGACAGCTGTCATATCAAGGCAATTGTTACACACTGGTGATCATAAGGTTATGAGTATTAAAGTAAACCTTGTTTGAAATAAGAGAATTTACCGAGAGATCAATATGATCATAAGAACTCACGTTGCGTGTCTCAGTTAGGACATTACTAAAGGTAGTTAGCCTTCTTGTATTTCACAACTCACAAGTGACGGCGTCCCGTCAGACTTCTATCACACAGACAGATAGCCCTTGTGTCCCCTATAAGTATAGGGTTGTTCGTCTCAGTGGAAGCTGAGAAGTATGAAAGCAATTCGAAGTGAAGATAATAATTATCGTCTTTCGACAAATAATTCTCAAGTGGACACCCTGGATTAAAATTGATCAGATTCCAAGGTGCAATTTCCAAGGAAAAGGATAACCAGAAAGATACTGGTATACAACAAGCAAGTGGTGCTATAGCACCATAGGATTATCCAATATTTGAAGAAAAGTGGGAATTTAAATATCATCAATCGATAGGGTCTCATAAATCTGAAAGTAGGTATAATGACAGCTTCTAGCAAAATTGAAACCAATATGGTTTAACATGAGTATTATAAAACAACTTCGAAGAGGGAGTATATTCTTTATCAAAATTCTCTCTTGGAGAGATGTCAAGATAGGTCATAGATTAGGGAGGTAATCCAAATAATTTATGCACGAGGAGGTGTCAAATAATTTACAGAGTGGGGAGGTAATAAACATAATTTGCAAATGGGGAGATGTCAAACAATTCAGATTGGGGAGATTAATCAAAATGATTCATAAATGGGGAGGGTAATGCCAAGGTCTCCACGGATGCCTTTCATGTCGGCTCCTCTGACGGATAATTGTTCGATTATAGCGCTCTTCTTTTCCACGCACACCCTAAGGCGCTCGATAACCGTCGTCATCGCCGACTCGTAATAGTCGCTAGAGATTCAACCATCGGCATTTTACGATATTAAGGAGTTCTATTCGACTCGGCGCAAGCATCTCACGCAAGCGTTCTATTCTTTGAGAAGACTTCGATACCGGTGTCGCCCCTAGCAACGACGAGTTCCACGTGTCGAATGGGCGATATTCTGGAACATTGCTGGAAATACATACTTAGATCCAGTCACCATTATAACCGTATTTATACCACATGTTCCTGTCCTCATGACAATTCCGTGTGCAACTTAAGCTTATCCCTTTTCGGCATAACAACCTTCGTGCTAGTCTTTCTCAGACTTTCTCAGTCCGTCTCGGTTCTTAAAACATATTTCATCTTTATTGATCAATCTCATCTTCACCCTTTTTACTTCTATAATTTTGAGACAACCGGTGTCTATCCACCACTCCATTTGTAATATTACCTCAAACTCTCTTAAACTCGAGAAGATTTAAATACCCGCAACTTCGGCTAATACGCTTTCATAGTGATCTTGTTTTGTTTCCCTTTCGGAATTTTAACAGTACGGATACTATCTCAACTCATCATTGCCATAATACTAGATGTCATCTTTCTATCATTCACCATCATATTGAAATTTCCTATCATTCGGGGAATACATAACTGCCTCCATGAATCCCCTAAAATCATTTAAAATTTAGGCCTCGGGCGCTCTATGCCCCTGCCAACCAACACTTGTCTCTAAGAGTTCTTTAGCAAACATCCATCACCACAAGAAGTGAAGTCTACCTCAACATATTCCTCAAAATCTTATCTTAATCATTGGTACTATATCCAATAGTCCAACATGAACTCTACATGAGTTCTGACGTTCTCACATAACTATACACACTCCTACTCACTCTCGTTTCTAGTTTACTATAACCTAAGCTCTGATACCATTTCTGTAACGCCCCAAATCCGGGGTCAGGGATTTGGTCGTCACGCGGAAATCCTCAATGTCAAATTACCTGTTTAACAACATGAAACCATCTGTAATCATTAAAACTAAAATATAACTCTGCGACCCCAACCACCAAGCATCTTTTAGGTCATAGGGCTAGAAACAAGAACTAAAATCTTTACATCTTTATTACATCCATTCTATTACATCGCAATATGTCTTAAAAATCTTATACTACTAGTATAGCTTCGTTGGGAAGTACACCAGCATCTAGTACTACTCAGTACAAAGTAATATATATTACACATCAATTTACTTACGTATAACTTACTCCAGCTATCTATGTTCTGGATCATATCATCTTCATGAGGGCGTACTGCCTGCTTCTTCTGAGCCATGCAGATAAGCCTCAATCATCTACCTTCCTCTGAAAGGTTAATATTTAAAACAAGCAAGTATGAGCGAAAGAATTGCCCAGCAAGTATTAATAGAGCACAACAATATATATCAATATACACATGGAGTTTTCAAAATATAACAATACTTAATATCAATTTCGAAATATTTACAACAATGAAACTTCAATAAAGAAAATATGACGTTTAACGAAACATCCAATGAACAGATAAGTTATAATAATCGTAGTAATCCTCATATCTTAGCGAAATAGTGTACACTACAGTATTGCTAATCCTTTAGAAGGCTTTTCAAAATACGCAGTTCAATATGCTGCTAAGACAGTTGCTTATCATCCTATACAAACCAACCATTAGAAGATTTCATTTTTAGTATTTCTCAATCTGAAAGCATATACATATAAGTATGTCATTTCCATCAAACACCTTACAGAACAATATCATGTACCGGGTATAAGTTCTTTAACCACTTGATAAGTCTAAACTCAGAAATAACTGATAGGAAGAGAGTCAAAGCTCTTGAAGCAAAACATTTGGGATTTAACATCAATAACCGATGAACCATTCATCTTTCGAATAATTGCAAAATTGCACAAGCACGTGCCATTATTGTTAGAATAATCTTGCAGTTCTGGATACTGCATGAATTCATCATCTTTCAAAATTGAAAACAACACTATCGGCTACTTGGCACTTAGGCCTAAGAAGCAGTGTTTGAGTATTTTTCCAAAGTGGAGGATGGGACTTAAAGAAAACATAAAAACCTGACAAGGATTGACGATGATCAGTCGCCACATCCAAGTCCAATAATCCGCGGGTCTTCTATACCGGTAGAAGGATAGAAACTACATCCGTAACTATCCTCGAGTGAAAACTACATCCGTAATCACCCTCGATGAAAACTACATCCGTAATCATCCTTCGGCAACACATGGGCCGGAATAATAATTGATGGACCGCCTGGCTCACGGCCGCTTACACATCCCGGGAATCGTTCGTCAACGATTCCCACACCTGCCAGAGTCCCCTTTTTCTTTTCTTTTCAAAAAAAAAAAATCATTTTGATAGAAAATTCGAGTAGTTGAAGTTCGACCTCCGTCGACCGATAATTTCTTGAAAAACGAGCAAGAGAGTAAAACCTGACCGGGGGTTTTCGAAAATGTTTTGAGTTCAAAAGAGTTCAAGTATAGATATACACTTGTACCGATATCAATCTCGACACAGGGTTTTGTGATCACACATGGAAAATGGTACGCATAAAGCTTGTAACCACAACAGGGTAATTCCATTTATATATAAGTTCTTGAAAAGTAACTTACCTAGATAGATTCAAAATATAATATTTTAAATGACTATGAAAGTCCTTAGACAACCTTTAAATAGTGTTTTATAACCTTCAAAACACTTAGAGTATTTAATAAATATCTGACTACTATGTAACAAATAATAAATATTCAATAATCCCTTTTTAAAAGAATACTCAAATTAATATTCATTTATTAAGTAATATTCAAATAATATTTACTATTAATACTGGAATATTTAATAACCTCAAAACACCCAAATACAACTCTTGAAGTGTTTCTAATCAAAATCAAGACACAATCTCTCCAGCAGTCTCCAAACTTTATCCACTTTATCAAATAACTACTACTGACTCTCGGTCAATAAGAAATAATTAATAATCATTCAAGTAACATATATCGATATCAATCTAGCTGGTTTAAGCTGAAAGTAACCAATTTATAACCATTGGAATATTTTTAATCCGTATTGAAAATAAAATATCTCCGATAAATAATATACTAGATAGAATCATTCCATTAAATTGTTTTATTATTTCTCCGGGACAAAGTGATTTTAAGAAAGCGTTTTGAAAATGATATTCATCTAATTAAATAAATTTAATTAGGCGAATGAGGTTTATTTAATTAGTAAATGCTTTCAGGGGCATCTAGTAATTAAATAAACACCGATTTATTGGTGATGTTGCCTTTAGGTTAATTATTGCGAAATTCTTTTTAAAAGCTTTGCCCGGGTTTTCGAAAACATACAATACAAAATAGCCCCGACACGCGGGCTAAGCACGATAATTCAACACACGCTCTACCCTCGGAGCCTTTACCACGTAGTTCCATATACACGTATATGTATCTATATATACCTCATAACATATAGTCCACTTCCATAGTACGAAAGATTTATAGATATATATATATATACTGTATAAATCAAGATATAGAGCCATAAAAATATCACTGCCCATCAACAGTATTATAAGCCATGGGGTTTTGGTTATTGCACGAGCAGGATTTAATATTGTTGGCAAAGCAAGGAATACAATGATTTGGGAGAAGAAGTACAAGGTTGGAAAAACTCGCGATTATGGATTGAAAACTTATTTAACACATTTCATATATTTAAAATAAATATACTCTGAACAATAGAGTATGCATAGTAAACTTGCCTCTGGTCCTTAGCAGAAAATATAACCCACGAACAAATGCTTCGCACCTCGTCCAATTAATTCCATGGACCTTACCTGACGTCTCGATCTTCCTTTTTGGATGCACGTCATTCCATCTCGATTATGCCCTAATGGTACTGAAATAGTTACGCGTACGTGTCAGTCATACCACGTATATCGAGTAGACACAACTCGGGATTATCACTAAATAATCATAAAGTCAAACTATAGGTGTCCTCCCTATAGTTGACTATTCTAATACCACTTATTGCACATAACATATTATAGTAAAGAAAATGAAATGAAAAAGTCCCCTTTTTAAAGTAGACATTTCCTGGTGCTAACACATCATAACACTACACAGTTATAACACTTAGTCAAAACTCCACTTAACACTGTCAACCATAATACTATTGACATACTCTTGTCACAAGTTAATTAACAAGTAATCCTCAAAACATACTTAGCCCTCGATAAAGACTCATAATACCCATTTAATCTTCAAGACACATTTAATCCTCGAATTAGCACATAATCCACGAATTAACACATAATCCTCAAATTAATTCACTTAACATATATACACATAAACAGTTAACACCCAAATCATACCTTTAAATAATTAAAATCAAATAAGTTAAATAAATTAAAACGCAGGGGATTTTTAGAAAATTTCGGCATGTAGTATTCGTTTATCGGACTATGGGCTCAGCCCCTCCATGCCAATAAAACAATTTATAACCCTGCTTTTGATAAAATAAAAGCTGCCTCAACTTGCAGCAACATAAAAGTAAACATATAAGAAAAGTACCCGCCCAGACATGCGGCAACTAGCACATAAGGAAAAGTACCCGCCCAGACATGCGGCAACTAGCACATAAGGAAAAGTACCCGCCCAGACATGCGGCAACTAGCACATAAGGGAAAAGTAAACTAAGTTTAACCACATTTAAGCCAACACCACGTAGTTGGCACTTATGACTTCTAACAATTACTACGACCCAACTTATACCATTTAGCACATAAACATTTACCGATAAGCCAACTCTTATAACTATACCTCATATGACAATAACAATTAGCACTTAGCACTTAGCACTTAGCAATTTCAATTGGAAACTAACAATTAGCAATTAGCACTTAACAATTACTTGACAACTAACCCAAATCTATTATCCTGACAACTCATAATTACTCACTAACAATTAACAATTAGCAATTTAACAATTAACAATCACTAACCCGAACCTTTAATCGGACTCATAATTAAACTCAACAATTATAATTATAAACATACCTTCCGAATTAAATATCGGAAATTTAACCAATAATCATAATCTCACAATTTTAGTCTAATTATACCCATTACCACATTAAGCTTTCCATTTAAACTAATTAAACCACCATAATTAACCTCGTAATTTAAACTAATTAAATTACATCAACTACATAATTATATCACATTTAAATCTAATTTAATTACCACAATTTAAAACTAATTAAATTACAACCATTAATTAATATCGAAATTTACAACTAATTTAACTACGAAAATTAAATAGATATGGAGATGCGAGATTATACCTCCCGAATTAATCGATTTCCCCGCAACAATCTCTCCCTCCTCTCTCTCTCTCTCTCTCTCTCTCTCTCTCTCTCTCTCTCTCTCTCTCTCTCTCTCTCTCTCTCTCCCTCCCTCTCTCTCTCTCTCTGCGCGCCCCCCTCAACCTGCTGGACCCGTGGACTCGACGTGAACCACCGCCGTCGCCGGCCGCCGTCGCCGGCCGCCGCCGCGCGCGGTGGTTTCCCCCTCCCCCTCGCCTGAACTGTTTTTCCCCCTCCCCCATCTCCAATTGCACAACGCAGCACACACACACGTATGTATACACACATATACATACATATAAATGAGATTTAAACCTCCATTTCCTTCCCCCCCGCTGGTTTTTCTCTCCCCCTCCCCCGATAGTTTTTTTTTTCTCCCCCTCCCCGACAGTTTATGCGGCTCTGTGTCGTGTGTAGTAGTGTATGTATATGTCTGTGTTATGTTTTTAACCCTAATGGGCTTGGCCCATTACTATTCAAAAGCCATACATTTAATTACTACACACTTTAAATAATATTTAGAGTTAAAAACTCTAATTTGTAAAAATAAAATTTCTAGCATAATTAAATACTATAATATTTTTAAAGACTTTTGGAGAAAGAATTGGAATTAAATCTCAATTTTCTAAATTGATATGCATTTTACAAACATTAATAATTTATAAAAACAAATCATAAAAATAATAATTGTGATTCATAATTCACAATTTACAGGGCTTTATAAAAATACTACAAACACTATTGTTTTAGTAAAATCTCAAATTCTCGATATTATAAATTAATCGAGTAATTTCTGCAAATCCTCAAATAATTAAAATAAACATTTTCTAAGGATTTTAAAATCTCTAAATTATTCAATAATTTAAAATAAACTCTTTACTAAATAATTCCACATTCCAAAATTAAATCTTTGCACAAATAAACTATTGACTCGAGGTATCTATCCGATCAATAAAATTTTAAATAGGAGGACCAGGCTCCACTTAACCGAAAATAATTAAGTAATTAAATAAAAAAAAAAAATTCCTCCTCATTTTAGGAAAACATTATTATTATTGAAATAATAAAAAAATCATTTTTTGAAAAATCCGGGTTATTACATTTAACATCTGCAATAGTAGCAAGGTATGTTGTTTTTAGCTTATAGACTTGATATTCTTGTCAGGATCTATATTTGATTGTTAAATGCTTTAGCTATAACACTTTGCCTTGATAAATTTCAGTGTTAGATATTGATTCAAGTGATGATCAAGATCTGGGCATTACTGATCAGATACTGATGCTGACGTCATCAGTAACACATCGTCAGTATTTGAGTAGATCAGGATTACAAGCAGATTTACTTTTGTCCAGAGATTATGGGAAGATTGATTTGTCGGTTCCTGAATTATAGGAATACAGCTATCATTCAAGATATGTATTAAGAGTCGTATGTAATTGATTTGGTATATCTTGTAATTGATAGAGCATCTGTGCACATTATATAAACACGGTTTAGGTTTTACATGATTGTAATCATATACACGAGTTATTCTGTAACCTAGCTGCTCTTAAGAACATAAGGTTTTCTTAAGAGAGTTTGTAACAGTTTTATATCAGAATTAATAAAGCTGTTATTGATTCATACTTGTGTTATTAAGTCGAAAATCTACACAATTGTATTCAACCCCCTTCTACAATTGTTATTTACTGGGCAACAATTGGTATCAGAGCGAAACTGATTAATATTAATCAGAAACGATCTTAAGATGTCGACAAGCAAGTATGAAAGCATAAAAATTCTAATTCTCAAGAAAACTGAGTATCCAACATGGAAGGTGAAAATGCTGATGTATCTGGAAGCAATTGATCCAGACTATCTTGATAGGATCAATGATGGACCCTTTCTTCCAACAAGATTAGTTGCAAGAACAGAGACTGTTGCTGAACACTATGTCATTAAGGCAAAGAGTGAGTGGACGACAGAGGAAAAGGCTCAAGTACTCAAAGATGCAAAGGTAAATTTTTTTTTTTGCATAACAGTCTTGATAATGTCATGTCAAACAGGGTAATAGCATGCAAGACTGCAAAGGAAATTTGGGATACTTTGGAAACTCAATGTCAAGGTACTGAATCTATCAAAAGAAACAGAAGGGCTCTGTTGATTCAGGAGTATGAGCAGTTCGATGCTAAATCTGATGAAAGCCTTACTGATATGTATGATAGATTTTTGACATTACTGAACAATCTATCACTAGTTGGCAAAGAGTATGATCCAGAGGACTCAAACACCAAGTTTCTCAGAGCTCTAACTGAGGAGTGGGATACACAAGCTTCAATCATAAGGCATCAATATGATTTGAAGATGCTGTCTCTTGATGAAGTTTATGGGATGCTTAGAACCTATGATCTTGAGGTTCAACAAAGAAAGAATAAGAAGAATGTCAAGGCAAAATCTGTTGCTTTGAATGTTGAATCAAAATCAAAGGGAAAAGCTGAGGAGGTTTCTAGCAGAAAGGGTAGAGTAGTAGAGTCAATTCCTGATGACTCATCATCAGATACTGATACTGAATCTGATCCTGATACTGATGATGACTCTACTGATTCTGATATAATGGAAATGGTTGCTATGATAGTCAAGGGCTTCAAGAAGATGAAGTTCAGAAAGGCTAGGAAGCAAGGGAAATTTTAGAAGAGAACCTTCAATGCTGATAAAGACAAGTACAAGAAGAAAGAAGAGAAAAGCAGTAAATTTGACAAGTCAAAAGTCAGATGCTATAACTGTGATGGAATGGGTCACTTTGCAACTGAGTGCAAGAAGACCAAAACCAAAGCTCTCATTTCTTCAAGCAAGGATTGGATGGACTCATCATCTGACTCTGAAGAAGAGAAAGTGAATTATGCTTTGATGGCTAAAACTGATGAGACTTCTGCTGGTGAAAATAAGGTATCTGAAATTTTGTTTGATTTTGATACTAATAATGTCTCTGAGCTAAGATCTTTTTTAAAATCTCTGCATATTAGTTTTAGGAGTCAATCTCTTGAAAATACTAGAATAAAATCTGAAATGGCATAGGTTGTTAAGAGAAATGATCATCTAGAAGCTGAGTTAATTTTCTTGCAGGAAGTTCAAGCAGAATGTGATAATGCTAAACACATGAAACTTGAAATAGAGTTTAAATGTAATGAACTTGAAATGCAACTTAAAGAGGCAAATGAAAAATTCAGAACCTGGACACATTCTGGAACAAAAACTCATGAAATTATTACTGATAAAAACTGGAAAGAGTGTCTAGGTTATAAGCCAGAGAATGAGAAAAAGGACAAAGAAAAGGTTGTTTCATCTAATCCAGGAAGAGTTATAGTTGATGACTCAACAAATCCAAAAACCTACAGATATGTCACAGACAGTACTAAAACCAAATTAAAACCTGTTAATTATGTGTATCCAGAAAATTCCAAATCTACTTCAGATAAGGGATCCACTTCTACACATCATTCTGAGACTAGAACTGTCAAAAACAAGAATGTAGGTCTGTTGTCTAAGAAACAATTAAGGGATAGAATCTGTGAAGTAACAGATAGGAAGAAAGCTCCAACTGTCAAAAGGAACAGGAATGGTAAAGTTGGAATAAACAAGGAGAATAATTATAAGTATATTCCAAATGCACCAAGGAAAGTATGCTTTAACTGTGGTAACTCTAATCATCTTGCTATTGATTGCAGGAGGAGTAAAAAGAAGGCTACTGTAGTTCCTAAGTCTGACATTAGGAATAAATCAGTATTTTATAAACCACAGAATCCTTGTTTCCATTGTGGCAGTGAATGGCATTCTATTTATACATGTGAAGAATACCATAATTTGTATTATAATTATTATGAGCCTTTGCCTAAGTTCAATAAAAGTGCAAATTTTGGAAAAACAAAGAACTTGAACACTAAGCATGCATCTGTTAAGAAAAAGACTAATTCTGATGGACTCAATCCTGATGAAGGTGTTTTTACAAGAAAATCTTCTGTTGCTAAAAATGTTAAGTTGCATGAAAAGAGAACCCAACAAGTGTGGGTTCTTAAAAATTCTAACTGAGTTCTTTGTGATTCTGATTGCAGGGTAAAAAGAAAAATGTGTTAGTCATGGATAGTGGATGCTCTGTGCACATGACTGGAGACAAAACCTTGCTATCAGAATTTGAGGAGAAGGCTGGCCCAACTGTGTCTTATGGAGATGGCAACATTGGACAAACCTTGGGATATGGCAGTATTGTAATTGGAAATGTCATCATTGAAAAAGTAGCTCTGGTGAAAGGACTCAAACACAATCTGTTAAGTGTTAGTCAAATCACAGACAGAGGTTATCGTGTCAATTTCAATGATACTCATTTTGAAGTTATCAGCAAATCTTCAGGGAAGGTTGCATTAACTGGTCAAAGACATGGTAACATTTGTGAAGCCAACATTCACACCAATACTTATAATCCAGTTACATGCCTCATCAGCAAAGCTTCTGTAGATGAAAGTTGGAATTGGCACAAGAAGCTTTCTCATCTCAACTTCAACAATATAAATGAGTTGGTTAAGAAAGACTTGGTAAGAGGATTACCAAAGGCACTGTATACACCTGATGGACTCTGTGATGCTTGTCAGAAGGCTAAACAGAGAAGGACATCATTCAAGAGTAAATCTGAATCCTCAATTGATGAACCATATCACATGCTTCACCTTGACTTGTTTGGACCAGTGAATATTATGTCCATCAGTAAGAAAAGGTATACTCTAGTCATTGTTGATGAATATACTAGATTTACCTGGGTTTATTTTCTGCACAGAAAAGATGAAACTGCTGAAATACTGCTGGACCATGTGAGGCTCATTGAAACTGGCACAAAATACAAAGTCAAGATTCTGAGAAGTGATAATGGGACTGAATTCAAGAATTCAGCAATGGAAGAGTTCTGCAAATACAAAGGAATAGTTCAACAATTCTCTGCTCCTGGCACACCTCAGCAAAATGGAGTAGTTGAAAGAAAGAACAGGACTCTTATTGAAGCTGGCAGAACTATGTTGGAGGAAGCTAAACTACATACATATTTCTGGGCAGAAGCAGTCAACACAGCATGCTACACTCAGAACATCACCTTAATCAACAGACATGGTGTGACTCCTTATCAGATGATTAAGGAAAAGAAGCCAAGTTTGAAGCATTTACATGTGTTTGGCTGCAAGTGCTTTGTTCTAAGACCTCATCCTGAACAGCTAGGAAAATTTGAGACTAAAGCTGATGAGGCCATCTTTATTGGCTATCCAACAACAAGAACCTTTAAAGTCTACAATCTAAGAACAAAGACAGTCATGGAATCTATTAATGTATCTTTTGATGATAAAAAGATAACAGGGATAAAAGAAGACTCTCATGATAGTTTGATCTTTGCAAATGAAGCTACCAAGTTTCTGATGAAGTCATGTCAGATACTGATAATCCATCAGATCCTGACGACCGATCAATTCCTGATCGAACACCAGATATTGATAATGACTCAAATAATGCAAATGTTGAGGGGGAGCAAGAGCAAGACATCACCAGTAATGATACAACTCAAACATCAAGTAGAGACTCATCAGAAATAGATTCAAGTGACAATCCTGACAGTATATCAGGAAGAGATAGCACTATCTCAGGGGGAGCTTCTAGCAATTCTAGTTCTTTTGAAGATAACACCAATCCAGGGGGAGCATCCAGTTCAAGAAATGACTTACCATCAGCAATGAAATGGACTAAAAGTCATACTCCTGATTTAATTATTGGGAATCCTGAAGCAGGTGTTAAGACAAGAAGTGCAACTCAGAATGAATGTTTATATAATAACTTTCTGTCAAAGGAGGAGCCTAAGAAAGTTGAAGATGCACTTAAGGATGCTGATTGGGTAACAGCTATGCAAGAAGAACTGAATGAGTTTGAAAGAAATGAAGTCTGGAAACTAGTACCAAGGCCAAAGGGTAGGTCTATTGTGGGTACAAAGTGGGTATTCAGAAACAAGACAGATTCAGATGGCACAATTGTGAGGAATAAAGCAAGGCTAGTAGGAAAGGGGTATTCTCAACAGGAAGGAATAGATTATGATGAGACTTTTGCTCCTGTTGCAAGACTAGAGGCCATCAGAATTTTTCTGGCATATGCAGCCGACAAGAAGTTCAAAGTATTCCAGATGGATGTAAAAAGTGCATTCCTCAATGGAGAATTAGAAGAGGAGGTATATGTTGAGCAACCTCCTGGCTTCATTGATCCCAAATATCCAGATCATGTCTATAGACTGGATAAAGCACTTTATGGACTAAAGCAAGCTCCAAGAGCCTGGTATGAAACCCTAGCTCAATTCTTACTGGAAAGTGGATTCAATAGAGGTACAATTGATAAAACTTTGTTTTATTTGAATCAAGGTAAGGATTTACTGTTAGTTCAAATTTATGTTGATGATATCATTTTTGGGTCAACTAACTCTAAGCTGTGTGAGAAGTTTTTAAAGCTAATGCAGTCTAGATATCAAATGAGCATGATGGGAGAAATGAGCTATTTCTTAGGTTTGTGTTAGTCACAGAGGCATGCCTGTACACATCTAATAACAAGCCTAATTGTTTGTAATGCTTTGCATTACTTACATGACCTCTTAACTGAGGGAACCTCTAGTTGTAGAGTTTCTGTTTGTATTGTACTTGTAGTAGGCATCAAATCCTAGTTGTGTAATTGTACAAACAAAGTCTAGAATAATGCTTGAAAGAAGTTCCAAGGTTCATGCCTCAAGCAAGGAGTTAAAGACTGTCAAATAATCACAGTTGGGATTTGAAGGAATGAAGAATTTACCTAAGTACCAATTCGAGAAGTATATTTGTCTATTCGAGAAGTCCAGCATTCGAGAAGTCAGAGATTCGATATCTCAAGACACTATTCGATATCTCTGAATACACTGTTCGATATCTTATTCGATATCTCAGGGATTCGATATGTCTACTACTCTATTCGAGAACTCAAGAAGTCAACAAGTCAAGATGGTATTCGAGTTCTCAAAGAGTCAACAAGTCAAAGTTTCATTCGATATCTCAAGGACTCAGAAAGCTATTCGATATCTCGAGGATTCGATAAGTCAAATGTTCTATTCGATAACTCAAGGAATCCTGATGGAAAATAGCTATTCGAGAAGTGGTTCGATATGTCAATATAACAGTATTCGAGAACTCAGAGTTATCGATCAAGTCAATTCTAGTTCTCGAATCACTTACTTAGTCACTTCTCGAATACATTCTTGGAGACAAAATACTGAAGAAATTGTACAAGTCAGAAACCTGCAACAAGCCAATGCACTTTATGGACCACAATCTGTAACGTGCTCTGGAAAGCCTACAAGGAAGCTTGGAGAGATATAGAAGAGACAAGGAGCTAAAGAAGTGGATCTAAACAGGCTTTGCAAAGTCAAATCTGTAACCGTTTGGACACTTACTCAAAAAGGATAGACAGACTAGAAAGTAATTTGTTTAGCTACCTTATTTGCAGTAAGTAGGCTGTATCCATGTTCTATAAGGACACAGCCTCACTTCATAACTTAGCAACTTTTGTGAGTCAAGTTTTTCATACACTGTAAGCTATATCTCTCTGAGAAAAACGAAGCTGAGAATACTACCATTTGTATTCACAGATTGTAGCAACCTTTATCTAATAATACATTAGATTAAAGTGATATTGTGTCTTGTGTTGTTTCTTTATCCGCACCTTCACTTCTACACACACAGGCACTTATCTGCTACATTGACTCAATCCAAGAAAAGTTCAAGAATCCATTCACCCCCCTCTGTATTCTTTTACCGTATTCAATACTCAACAAGTGGTATCAGAGCGGGCTGTTTATTCAAAAACAGAGAAACGATCATGAGTTCGAATACACCAAAGACTACAGGAACGGTGAAGGTCCCTAAGTTTGACAAAGAAAACTTCAACCTCTGGAAGATAAAGATGATGTTGTTCATTAAAGCCTCTCATCCCTTGTATCCTGAGATTCTCAAGAATGGTCCTTTTGTTCCACAACAAGAGATACCAGAGAAGACTGTTGGAACCATAACTATCCCAAGAACTTATGAGGCCAAGGATCCATCAAAGTGGACAGAGTCAGAAAGGGAGAAGGTTGCTCTTGACAGCCACCTCATGTTGCTTATCATTGATTCCATGGACATATCAATGTTTGCAAACATTGCATCATGCACGTCTGCTAAAGAGATGTGGGATCACATTGAGGTGTTGTGTGAAGGGACTGATGAGGTTAAGGAAAACAGGAAACAGATACTGGTCACACAGTATGAAGCTTTCATGGCACAGCCCAAGGAAAGCATCACTGAAATGTTTGAAAGGTTTCACAAGCTAGTTACTGAGTTGCAAATGAATGGCAAGGTTTACAACACCAAGGAGTTAAATATGAAATTTCTGTTGTCTTCACCAAATCATCTGGAGCAAAGAGTCATTTCTCTAAGAGAGAGAGATTTGAACAAAGTCACCTATGATGTGCTCTATGGAGTCCTAAAGACTCATGAACTTGAGTTGCTTCAGAAAAGGGCTATCCAAGCCAACCAAGGTAGGATGATAAACACATCATGTGCCTTGATTGTCAACAAATCTATTCTGGACCTAGAAGCATCTGCAAGTCAGCTAAGAATAGAGGAGGTAGCAGATGATGAAGAAAATGAAGCTGGGGTGAGTGAACCTGTTGAGGAAAAGGAGGAAGAAGAAGAAGAGTTTTACACTCTGGAAGAACTTGATGGGATGGAAAATACTTCATATGCTTTCATGGCCAGAAAATTTCCAAACATCAGATTTAAAAGAAATCAACCCTTCAAACCCAAAACTCAAAACCATTCAGCCAACAAGAACAAGGCACCTGTGAAACCAAACAGAAATAAGTTCAAAACCAGTTATGTGGATAGGTCATCTGTAAGGTGCTATAGATGCAATGACCTAGGGCATTTTGCCAGTGAATGCAAGAAGCCTAAAAAGAAGGATAGAGATTATCTTGAGCTCGAAGCTAAGTATGAGGCCCTTCTGAAAAAGCAGACACATGGTAAGGCCTACATAGCTGAAGGGAAGTGTTGGGATGATTCTGAGAGTGATGAAGAGGAACAAGAATTCTGCAATTATGCCTTGATGGCCAACTCCAAGGATTACTCATCTTCATCTGATTCTCAGGTACCATCTCTCACTACTATAGACATGTCTGTTTCTGAGTACAAATGCATGATTGAACAATTATCTGTTGAAATGTTTAATATTCATACTAGTATGACTGCTGCTAATGAGGAGATTGCTAAACTGTCTACTAGAAATGAAATATTAACCAAGAAGAATGAGGAACTTGAGCTAACTACTATGCAAGTAGAAAACCTTAAGAAAGAAGTTGAATATTTGAAGAACAAGGTTTTATGTGCTAGTCAAGTAGAGAAGGCTCTTAGGGATGAATTAGCTGAGAATGAATTCAAACTAAAAACTTTTAAGAAATCATCTGGTTTAGTGCAATCCTACTGTGAGAAAATTGAAGCTAAACCCAAAGCAGCTATTGGACTTGACTATGACTCTCTCAAACAAAGGAAAGGCTATGCTGTCATTGAAGAGGACATAGCTGTTCATGAGAAAGTGCCTCACATTTTGAGAAAAACTGAAAATCCAATTTTTAAGGAATCAACATTTGAAATTGATGAGGATGCCTTACTCATCAAGCAAATGTTGAATGATGAGGATGAAGCACAATCTAGTGAACAGCAAGCATCTCCTAAGGGTGAGAGTGTCAAGTCAAAGACCAAGAAACCAGTAGTTGATAGGCCGAGACCTAAGAAGTTTGTTAAGTTTGTCTCAGCTGGGATGAGTGAATCAGAAAAGAGAGTGACTAAGAAGAAACAGAACAGAAATGGCAAGTTAGGGATTAACAAGGATAACAACTATGCTTATATGCCTAATGCCCCTAGGAAAACTTGTCAGAACTGTTTCAGTACCAATCATTTAACTCATGCATGCAAGAAACCTGTTGGTAGTGTGTCTAAACCTTTCTATGATTGTTCTGTGCCTCTAAGTCATAGAGATGCACCTTTCTGTGATAAATTTGACTGTATGCCATGCAATATGAATGTTATGAATAGTTGTTTTAATTTAAGAAGGCAAATCATTGATGGTTGTATCGGTCACAATTCTCACACACACTACACAAGGTCAAAGTCTTCAAGTCCTCCTAAAGCTAGGAAGGTACCTTTGTCACCTAAGTCTGAAACCTCAGGCTTTAAGACTTCCAACAGTGACAAGAAGACTAACACTAAGAAAGTTGACAAGCATGTTGTTTATGATAAAACTGTCTCTAAGTCACATGGACCCAAACTTGTTTGGGTACCAAAGGAAAAGTAATACCTTTGTGTTTGCAGGGCAAAGAAAGTGAAAAGAAGGTCATGTGGATTTTGGACAGTGGATGCTCAAATCATATGACTGGTGATATGGCCCTGCTATCACAGTATGAGGAAAAGGCTGGCCCAATGGTTGCTTTTGGAGATGACAGCATGGGTAACACATTGGGATATGGCAAGCTGAAAGTTGGAAATGTCATCATTGAAGATGTAGCACTAGTCAAGGGGCTCAAGCATAATCTGCTAAGTGTTGGTGAGTTTACTGATAGAGGATTCAAAGTGAATTTTGACAAAGATGAATGTTTGATCACCCACAAGAAGACTGGTGATTTTGCTCTATCTGGAGTAAGGAAGGGAAGCCTGTTTGTAGCCAATATGGACTCTGCAAACAAGGACAAAATTTGTTGCTTTTACTCAAAAGCATCAAATGAAGATGTTGACCTGAACTGTCAACATAATGTCACTTGGAAGAAAGAAGTATGCCCTGGTAATAGTTGATGATTTTTCAAGGTATACATGGGTGGAATTTCTGGCATCAAAAGATGAGGCTCCACAAGTAATTATTGAGCACATAAAGAAAGTTTACAAGGAAGCAAAGGCAAACGATGCAAGTGTGATTGCATTGAGGAGTGATAATGGAACAGAGTTCAGAAATGCCACACTTGAAGCATTTTGCAAAGAGAATGACATTTCTCATCAATTCTCAGCTCGAAGGACTCCACAACAAAATGGAGTTGTTGAGAGAAAGAATAGAACTCTAATTGAGGCTGCTAGAACAATGTTACTTGATGCAAAAATGCCTACATGTTTTTGGGCTGAGGCTGTGAGCACTGCATGCTATATTCAGAACAGGACCCTCATCAACAAAAACACTGGAAAGACACCTTACAACTTGATGACTGGAAAGAAGCCTACTCTAAAGTATGTTCATACTTTTGGAAGCAAATGCTTTGTACTCAAGGATAATTCTGAATATGTTGGAAAGTTTGATGCAAAAGCATTTGAAGGAATTTTTCTTGGCTATTCTATGGAAAGAATTGCATACAAGATTTATGTCATCAGTCAAAAGAAAGTTATGGAAAGCATAGATGTAACATTTGATGACAGCAAACTACCTGGACTAGAAGAAGCCAATGATGAAGACAAAGATCCATTGAGATTTGATAATCTAGATGATTCTGATGAAGAGATTGAAACTGGAGTTGAAACTCAAGTTCAACAAACTCAAGTGATTGATGATACAAGAGAAGAATTTGTGCCAATCGATAGTGGAGAAACAATGTTAGGTCCAAATGTGTTGTAGAGGGGGGGGGGGGGTGAATACAACTTTTCGAATATGAGTAGCAATAAATACGATGCAATAAATGAACACGCAGATTCAAGGAATATATTTCTTTATATATAACTTGAAAAGGTTGCTACAACATTCATTACAAAGTATAACAGAAGTTGAGAGAGAAGTGAATGATTCTAAGCTCTGTGAATATACTCTCTCTCTTTTTCTTGTGTTTTTCTCAATATTGCTCACTAACTAATACATTACACAAGTGCTTCTATTTATACTACATGTAATCTATGTCCTGTAGTCTTCAAAGACTAAGATGTACGTGGCCCAATGATGTCCACATAAATCTTGCCTTATCTTGAAAGCTTGGAAATCTGCCAATCAGAAGATGCCATGTGTCATGTTGAAGCTGCACTCTAAGTAGAACTTCTACTTGAGAATTTCTACTTAGCCATCTCGAAATTTCTAAGTCGAACTTCTACTTAGAAATATTCTACTTGGCCATCCGGAACATTTAGTACTTAGAAAATATTCTGGTCTTCAACTTGAAACTTCAATGCACATCTTGAGCTTGTGATATCTTCATGTCTTCTTTATTCTTCAGCAAGCTCTTGAACATGGATCTTTATTACTGACATAAACTTGCTATCAATGTCCTGACACTTGATGCACTGGTCTGGTTCATAAGTGACTAGTCTTGATAGTGTTTCTGCTTCTTGAATAAATTACCATATTCACTTAGTAACTTGGCTTTCCAATATTCGCTTTCCTTCTTGTTCACTTGAAATCAATTGGTCTTGTTGATACTGATAGTTATGATCTTGATTCTCGATTTCTCAAATCACTGAGGCCTGAACAACTTTGACTTAAACTTCTCTCAATGATTTCTTCTTGGCTTGATCATAGTTAACATGTTCAATTGTATCAAATACCTTGTCTTCATTTAGTGTTGATTTCTTGTGACTTCTTGTTCTTGATTGTCTTCTGGTTAAGTATCTTTTCTTTTAATTGAGTTACATTAGTTATAGTGTTACAAGTTTATACACTCTGCCTTTCAATCTCCCCCTATTTGATTGTCTAACAATGACATTCAAATTAATGAAGGATAACTCAACTAAACAAGAGACGAGAAAAGATAATTAACATTACATTCTTGAAAAATATACAATTGAAAAGTACTTGAAAACAATACAAAGAACTTAAACTAGAAACAGAATTCGAACCTCGAATTAAAGATCATTTGAATGATTCCTATCACCTGGATTATTTCATATCTTTTAGTCAAACTTATATCACCTTATTGGATTCACTCTAAGATGAATTTTCCTCAAGTGAGTTAAAGCAACCGAAAGACATGAAGTTTTTCCAACTTCAAGTTCACACCACTCTGACCTTTAACCCTAATTCCGTTTCCTTTTCCTAGCTTCAGCAGCTTGGTCTTTTTCTTCTTTCTGCCTTCTGCGCTTCTCCTCCTGCTGCTTTTGTTTTTTATATACTGGATCATGAAGTTGCGTCCACCTAGCATTCAACAAACTTACTGCTTCCATTTCTAGAGGGTTCCTGGGTTCTGGGTAAGGATGTTTGAAAAGCCTTCTGAGTTTGTCCACCTCCTGAGTAGTCCTGATCTTTGGAATGTCCTCAAATATCTTCATTATAAGCCGAGGTTTCCTATGAGTTTTATCAGCTTTAAACTGACAATAGATCATTTTGGGATAGCCCTTGACACGGTTAGTATTGTGGACACTAGCCGCATCTTGCTCCAATCGCTTCTTTTCCACTACTACATCAGACAGGTAACTCACGAGTCTCTGCTTTTCTGTCACATACTTAACTTCCACATCTTCCCATTTGAACACATATAACACTTTCTCCAGAAATGCAGCATCTTGAGTCTGCAGCAGCCATTGTCTACTCATATGCAAGAATGTTTGATTCTGGTCTGCATCTATGAATACTAAGGCATCAGCTGTATTATCAACAAAAGAGTGTATCCAGTATACACTGTCTCTTCCTGGAACACCAACTACCTCCCTTATCTCTCCTTGTTCCAGTTCTCCAGTAGGAAGATTCAGAGCTTCATCTACATTCTTCATAGCTTGAAGAATATTCCATTTCTTCTCTATTAGCTCTGGTTCAATCTTCACATTATCAAGAGGGTTTGGAGCAATGACATCACACTTCCACACCTCATTGCTCTTCTTGAATATGGCACTTTCAATGATCTTCACTGATTTATCTTTAAGCTCAGAAGCGAATCCCTTACCCATCATTTGTCTACAGACGGCTTTAAGAGATTCCACTGAAAGTTCCATTAAGTCCTTTTCCTCCAAGCTCACCCTCTTCAATTTACTGTCAACCACCATCCGGACAACATTTGGATATGCTGAGAATTCTGGACCCTTGTCCTCTGCTAGCTGCATTAACTGATCCCTATACAGAATGCTTAGATTCTCAGAATGAGAGTATTGAATTTTTGTTGCTAGCAAGAACAACTCTGATGCAGATCTTCTCGTCATGAATTGGTCATCCACATACATGAAAGACATTGGGACTCCTTCTGTCAAAGACAAGATAACCTGCCACTCCTTTTGCGTTGCATTGTATCCAACCCTGACTTTAGAAATTAATCTCTTTAAAGCACTCATGTAGTCAGCAGCCATTGGATTCTGCAAATTTAGGTTGTAGAACAGATCATCTGCCTCCTTGTTATGAGCTCCTTTCGTACATGGTCCCATCAATATCTTCCTTGCGTCATCCCACTTCTGCCCTAACCTTCTATTGTCCAAATCAATCTGAGGATCAGCTAGCCTTGCAAGCTCATAATCGTACTGCTTCCCTTGTAGCTCCGCTTTCTTTTCCTGAAACGCAGCACGATCTTGCATTGCCTTCATTTTAAAGAACTCAGCTTGTTCCAAGGCTAACCGTTGAGATTTAAGGGTTTCCTCATCAACAGTAATTTCTTTAGGCCTTCCGACAGACATCCCAGCACCTCCACCTTGATCTTTCAATGATCTCTTTATAGCATGTTTCAAAGGTGCGTCTTCCATATCGGAATCTGAGTCAAGTACCACCTGTACTTTTTCTTGATAACTCAGGTCAACGAATGGCTCATCTTGCTCAATCGCTATGGCCTTACCCTTTTTCCTTCTCAGAGCCTCTTCATCAATAGACGGCTCAATTTCTATTTCTTTTACAAGATCAGCTTGTTCTGGAATTTCTTCGATTTGAACTCCCTGCTGTCTCGTCTCCTTTATACTCTCCCCCTTAGGTGAGTTATCCTGAACTCCACCCTGGTCTCCAGATCCACCAGCTACGTAAGAATCTTCAAAACCAGAACCATAGGGTCCTGCTCCACTAGCACCACCTGTACCAGCATCGGGGGGAGGTTGTTGTGGCGCGAAACACTCTGGGGGCACAAAACTTCTGATTGCGAACATAACTCTACTGATCTCCACAGCCAGAGTATCCATTGTAAGCTCCATTGCTCCCATCCTGTCATTCAGAGTGTTTCCCAAGACACCAGCAGCATGGCCCAAGTCATTTACCTTGTTTGTCAAATCATTAAAAGCTGTAGCTTGACTTGCCATTCGTGCTGCGTAGTCGTCAAGAGCCCTTTGATTGTTTCCAACGTTCATCCCTAACTGCCCCATCGTCTGCCCAAACTGCTTCATTTGATTTTCCATAGAAGTCATACGAGTATCAAGATTTTCAATATTAAGGGACGGTGTTTGGTTTAGGTGACCTCGCTCTAATACTCGTTCTGTTAGTATTTGACGCTCGGTTTCGGGCCTTAAAAATGAAGGTCCCTCTCTCCCTAACCTCTCACACACACTCCCTGTCTCACGCTCGTGTATGTCTTCAATAATTGATCCAAAATATGAAGCAGTACCTGCAGAAACTGGATAAGCAATATAATTTACAGTTATGGGATCAATTGCTGTTGGTTCCTGAGTTGGAATCTCAGGCTGAGAGGCTACAAAGTGTTCTTGTACAACATCAGAACCGATCCTCTTTGCAGCATCAGTACGTACCGGTGAAGGTACGGCTGAAGCTTTTAAAGCTTCATGTCCTTTTGAAGCAACAGTATCTTCAAGAGGTACATAATCATCATCAAAATCCCTATGTGCAGATTGTTCAAGAGGTGAACCACTCTCGTGAGGTGGAGTGGTTGCGTGTGACACACTAGGGTTTGACTGAGGTTTAGAAGTAGCAGCATGAGAAATTTTGGCTTTCTTTCGAATAAGAGGCTGCTCTTCGGGGTCACTCTCCTCATCATTTCCTACATCTATATGTGCTGGCTGTTTGGATTCCGGTGACATGGGTGACAAAGAATTAGAAATATAGCTCTCACCCTGGGATAGATCCTGCGGGCTAGCAGTCTCTTGGGTCTGGGAATCAGAAACATAGGAAGAGGAATGAGTAGAATGTAGAGAGAGATTACCTGATTCATTACCTTGTTCGTCACCGCTTTGCTCATCAGGAATCTCTTCAAATGCCTCAGCATGAGCAGACCGATTCTGAGCATGTGATGAAACTTGCGATAATTCCATCAAAGTGGTAACTCCCTCATCATATGTAAGCCACTGTTGTAAGGTATCAGGAATAGACATCGGTTTTCCATGATGTTTATTCTGATTATCAATTGTTGAAAGTGACTTAGTGCCCATCCCTAGTGGTGCAGATGTTTGACTTCTGGCAAAACTCTGTCTAACTGCAAGAGCATCCTTCGGTATTAAATGATTAATCAGCATCTGTAAGAACCGAGGAAACCAGCAGACAACATCTGTTGTGTTGAGGTCTCTGCTTGCAGGAGATCCCATCACAGCCACTATCTCAGAGAGAACTATTCGTCCATAATTTATATTCAGCTCTCTTGCTAGGGCAATTCCAAGGTTTTGCATGGGAATGGAAATTTGATGGAAATCGCTTTCTCGTGCCCGAAAACATCTTGTGATGGCCTCGAAAAAGTAATTCCATTCCACATGAAAGAATTGTTTTTGGATGTTTCCAGTGATCCGGCCAGTCGGAGGATAACATCCTATTTCTTCAAAGAATCTGAGGCGTTCTGCAGCTGTAGGTTCTGGATCATAAGCATCTTTAATGGGGAATCCCAGAACCTTGTTGACAATTTGTTCAGTCACCTCATATTCCTGACCCGCTAAGGTAAACCTGAAACCAAAGGGGGTTGATTTGCTCCCAAAAGAAACCGCACTAGTCCATAATTGCTGTAAAACATCATGTACTAGTGTAGGTTTAGCAGTAAAAGCATCGCTAGCTTTGGAATACAAATTGAGAAATCGTATCCAAGACTTAAAGCGCGGGAGTTGATCACCAATTTCCGTAGAAATATTATAAAAATTGTTTTTAGCAAGTGAAAATTGGTGAGCCATTTTAATTAAAAGTTTTTCTTTTAAAAGATGTGAATTTTAATTTTAATTTCTGAAAAACAATTAATTTTTAGAATTAACCGTTATATCCCTTTTAATTTATCAAGAACACAAAAATCCCTTTTTGAAAAATTAAACTACGGGATCCAATTAACAGTTAATGGAAGGCAAATTTCAATCAAATAACTAAATCTGCTTTAACAGTGAAGTGCGTGTGTGTGAAATCGTGTTTGTATAGATCTGTGAAATTGTGTGTGTATATATGTGTGTATATATCTCAAGAAGGATGGACCGTTACACAAACACACAAGAACAGAGATTAATGATAACACACAGATGATAGCAGTCTAAAAATGGGCATTAATTCGTGGTCTGTATGAGTTTTATTACAAAAATCACGAACAATGGTTGTAAGTCGAAATCGCCTGTATGTATATGGGGCGGCTGTAAAACTCAATTAGGTAAAAGTGAAAGAATAGATCGAGTTAGAGATGTGTATATAGACATGAATGTGAAATGACAAAAATGTCCCTGTTAAAAAGAGTGAAAAACACTAAGTACGTACAGGGAACACTCTATCTCGAACATCAAGTCGAACTTCGAGATGAAGTTCGAGATAGGTGTCAACTCGAACATTTAGCACTTAGCCATTTTACAGCAAAAACCAACAAGGAAATCTATCTCGAAATTCTAAGTCGAAATTCGAGATAAAGTTCGAGTTAGGAGTTAACTCGAAAAATCCCCTTAACTAATTGAGAATTCCATCTCAAACTCTAAGTCAAACTCTAAGTCGAACTCTAAGTCGAACTTCGAGTTGAACTTCGAGATAGAGATTAACTCGAAGTTATTCTCAATTCTTTTCAAAATATCCCCAAAAATGGAAACCTCATCTCAATTTCGAGATGGAGTTCGAGATAGACTTTATCTCGAATATTTTGAAGATAATAAATAAATAGGCACACTGGTAACTCTAAGTCGAACTCTAAGTCGAATTTCGAGATAAATTTCGAGATAGAGGCTAACTCGAAATTTTTCCCAGACTTAGAATTTTCAAAACTTCACTCTGGAAGCTCAAATCGAAATTCAACTAGAATTTCAAGATGAGTTTCGAGATAGTGATTAACTCGAAATTTTGAAGATACTTAGAATAATTTGACAATTTTTCTTTGAAAAACTCAACAATTAAATTTTGTCAAATTAATATAAATATCAATTCAAGGATTTTTAATATATGACATAATTAAAACATTCCTTGATAATTCTAAGGCCTCTAATTACATGAAAAACACAGGTAAATTCATCTAAAAATCATGCAAAATTTAGAATATTATGAATTTAACTCCCCCTATGTTCATGCAATTTAACAAGCATAAATTCAAAGATTTGTGCTATAAAAGACACTTAAAACACACTGAATTCATGCAAAATCACACTATATGCAACCTATAACAATCATTAATTAGGCATTTTAAAGTCTAAGCACATAATGATTAAATAGCTTGCATATACAAACATAACCATGGATTTTACAGATAGAAGGCTTTACTAACTTGTGTTAAGCATTCCCAATTCACCAACCAACCTATTGAATGTTACTTCATCAAGAGGTTTGGTGAATATATCTGCAATTTGTTGCATTGTGGGCACGAAATGTAGCTCCACAGTCCCCTCCTCGACATGTTCTCTTATGAAGTGATACCTGATGTCGATGTGCTTGGTTCTTGAGTGATCTACAGGATTGTTGGTTATGGCAATAGCACTTGTGTTGTCACACATAATTGGAATTTTCTTGTGCTCCATGCCATAATCCTTCAATTGGTTCCTCATCCACAGTATTTGAGCTACACAGCTTCCAGCAGCAATGTACTCAGCTTCAGCAGTAGAAGTAGATACTGTATGTTGCTTTTTACTTTGCCAGGACACCAATCTTCTGCCAAGAAATTGACAAGCACCAGATGTGCTTTTCCTATCAATCCTGCAACCTGCATAGTCTGAATCCGTATAGCCAATTAGATTAAAACCTGTATCTCTTGGGTACCAAATTCCTAGATTTGGTGTGCCCTTGAGATACCTAAAAATTCTTTTGACGGCTATGAGATGTGATTCTCTAGGATCCGCTTGGAATCTTGCACATAAACAAGTTGCGAACATTATATCGGGTCTACTTGCAGTTAAATAGAGAAGTGAGCCAATCATACCTCGATAGCTTGTGATGTCAACTGATTTACCTGATTTGTCTTCATCAAGCTTCGTGGCTGTTGCCATGGGAGTCTTAGCTGCTGATGCATCTTCTAGATTATACTTCTTGAGTAAATCTCTGACGTACTTGGATTGACAGATAAAGATACCATCTTTTCTCTGACTGATCTGTAATCCAAGGAAGAAGGACAGCTCTCCCATCATGCTCATCTCGTATTTCTCTTGCATTAGCTTAGCAAATTTCTCGCACAAGCGCTCATTAGATGACCCGAAGATAATATCGTCCACATAGACTTGAACAAGTATTAAATCATTCTTCACATTCTTATAGAACAATGTTTTGTCAATTACTCCCCTAGTAAAACCACTTTCAATTAAGAATACGGATAGGGTTTCATACCAACATCTTGGGGATTGCCTGAGGCCATAGACAGATTTGAAGAGAAGATACACAAAATCTACAAGTTCTGGATCAATGAAGCCAGGCGGCTGTTCCAGATGCACTTCTTCTTCTAACTCTCCGTTCAGGAAGGCACTTTTCACATCCATCTGGAAAACCTTGAAGTTCTTATGTGCTGCAAATGCCAAAAACATCCTGACTGCCTCAAGTCTTGCAACTGGTGCATAGGTCTCATCATAATCAATTCCTTCTCGCTGAGAATAACCTTTTGCAACCAAACGAGCCTTGTTTCGTGTTACAAGTCCGTTTTCATCCATTTTATTTCTGAATACCCACCTTGCTCCAATTACTGATTTGTTCTTTGGTCGGGGTACCAGCTTCCAAACTTTCTGCCTTTCAAACTGATTGAGTTCCTCTTGCATTGCAATCACCCAATCAGCATCACCAAGAGCTTCTTCTATTTCTTTAGGTTCAAGCTTGGATAAGAACCCAGAATATAAGCAAACATTAGCCAGGTCAGCTCTTGCATTTCTTCTAGTAGACACACCAGCATCTGGATCACCAATAATTAATTCAAACGGATGGTCTCTATTCCATACCCGTTCTCTTGGAAATTGTCTTGATGATTCAGCATGACTTTCTGAATTGTGGTGCTGACTACTTTGATTACTTTCACTAACTCCCCCTGAGTTAGTACCAGCTCCTACAGAACTAGAGTCAACTCGACTCGAGCCTTGAACAGTAGTCCTTGAGCTGCTATTTACTCCCCCTGAGTTGTTGCCGGTTCGTACTGAAGAAGTCTCTCCTGATCTTGTAGAATTAGCTTGTTCACTAGACTCAGGTTCTTCACTTACACTTGGAACATTTAATGGGACAACCAACTCAGGTTCATCTTCAAGTTCTTCTAAGTCCAGATTCTGAAATTTTAGGGACTCAGGTTCACTAGAATCTCTTGAAATTGATGAGAGTTTGGTATCGTCGAATCTGACGTTGTAGCTTTCAGTCACTTTTCGATCATTCACTAAGAACACCCTATAAGCTGCTACCACATCTGTGGAGTAACCAACAAAGATTCCTTCACGAGCTTTTGCTGCAAACTTACCTAGATTTTCATCATCTATAAGTACATAGCATTTTGCTCCAAATACATGAAAGTATTTGATTGTTGGTCTTCTACCGTTCATTAGCTCACATGGTGTCTTTTCTTTATCTTTTATGATCAAGGATCGATTTTGAGTGTAACAAACGGTACTCACTGCTTCTGCCCAGAAATACAGAGGAAGTTTCGAATCATACAAAAAAGTTCTTGCTGCTTCAACCAATGTTCTATTCTTCCTTTCAACTACTCCATTTTGTTGTGGAGTTCTCGGGGCTGAATACTGACGACGTATTCCCTTAGATACACAGAAGTCATTTAGCACTGCGTTTTTGAATTCAGTGCCATTGTCTGATCTAATCGTCTTCACAGTAAGTGTTGAAACATTCTCAATTTGAGTGATGTGATCAATGATTAGGAAACGTACTTCATCTTTCGTCATTGCGAACAATACCCATGTATACTTGGAGAAGTCATCCACGATTACCAATGCATATCTTTTCCTAGACAAAGATAGGACATTCACTGGGCCAAAAAAATCCATATGAAGAAGTTGCAGAGGCTCAGTGATACTAGAAATTTCTTTGCTTTTATGCGATGCTCGTTTCGACTTTCCCATTTCACAGGCTTCACAGAGTCCTTTCGGAGCGAACTCCATTTGAGGTAGATCTCTAACCAATTCTCGCCTCGCGAGAGCATTCATCGTTTTGAAGTTTAAGTGAGATAACTTTTTGTGCCATAACCAGCTTTCATCATCCGAAGCTTTGCTGTAGAAACAGGTGACTTCATTTTGATTTGCTGAATCCATGTCTGCAACAAAAAGATCTGCCTTTCGAACTCCTCTCAAAGCCAGTGAACCTTCCTTGATGTGAGTGATTGATACACCTTTCTTGTTGAAGACAATTTCGTAACCTTTGTCACAGAATTGACTGATACTCAACAAATTATGCTTTAATCCCTCAACATAGGAAATATCTTCAATGATGACATTGCCAGTTTTCAGTTTGCCATATCCCTTTGTCACACCTATGCTGTCATCTCCAAAGGTAACATAAGGGCCAGCTTTCATAACCAACTCTGTAAGCAGGGACTTGTTTCCAGTCATATGCCTCGATGCTCCACTGTCTAGCACCCATATAACTTTATTTCTCTTTTGCTTAATGCCCTGCAATGACAGATTGATTAGACTTTCTTCGGAACCCAACTTTGATTGGGCCCGGCTTTTCGATAAGATTTAGAATCAACAGATTTAACAACAGGAGATGCACTTTTCTTAACATTACTAGAGCTTTCGACTTCCTCCTTTCCTTTCTCAGACTTGACATGTTTGTCAGTCCTAGGAGAAGGTTTGTCACTCCTAACTTTAGGAGGACTGACAGTCTTGGCTCTCACATGCTTTTTCTTGATGTTTGAACTAGCAGCAGTATTTAAGCATGACTGGCTAGATGCATTCATTAAATTCACAAAAGTTTGCATGACATTAAAAGTGCATGGCATACAATTAGGTTGACCACACTGTGCATGATTCGGATGCAGATTATTCATTGTGTGTGTGACAGGCATGGCATGTGCAGCAGGAACATTTATGTTAGCTTTACATGCATAAGAAAGATGTTCAGTAGATTTGCAGTGATAACATGCTTTCTTTATTCGTTCAGCCTTAACCTCTTTTATGCCTTTCTTCCCTTGTTGTTTAACAGCCTTAGCTCCTATTCCTAGTCTAGATTCATCACTAGGGAAATTGATTTTAACTTGTTTAATAGGAGTTATAGGTTGTGCTTTCTGACGATCTTCCATCTCAATCTCATATCTAGCTATCAATTCAGTCTCTTCTTCTTCTATTCTAGGAACAAGGTGTTTGTAGATGGGTTTGACAGAAGGTTTAAAAATGCTAGGAATATCATTTTTAAGGTCACTGGAAGTAGTGTCGATAGGTCTCTTCCCTTCTTTCTTAGAAAGGTTAGAATAATCAAGTCCTACACCTACTCCAGTTATCTTCTTAAATACGTCATTATCTACATACACTTTACTAGCAGCTAGTTTGTAAGCTTCACATTTAGTTTCTAACTCAGCTAGTTTGTTCCTTAAACATGATTCTATTTCTGCCTTAAGGACGAGCTTGTGTTCCAAAGATTTAATAAAATCTCTTAGGGAAGTATCTACAGTGCAAGCAGCCTCTAACTCTTCCACTTTTGCCTCAAGCATTCTGCTTTTGGCGACAAGTGTTTTCTGTTCCTTTTGAGAAGTGTCTAGGCTTTTGCACAACATGTAGATCTCTTCGCTAAGAGCCCCGTTCTGTTCCTTATAATCATCAATAGACATTTCTACTTTAAGGGTTAGAACTGGTACCTCTGGTTCCTCTGATGTCTCAGCCATGAGCGCAAAGTTTGCTACATGAGTAACATCTTCCTCATCTGAATCATCCCAAGCTCTTCCTTCTGTTACTACTAAAGCTCTTTTACCATGTTTTTCTTTCACCAGCGATTCATACTTGCTTTTGAGGGCTTCAAATGTCTCTTTTGGATAAGTCTGTTTAGGCTTTTTGCAGTCCGAGGCAAAATGTCCAGGTTCACCACAATTATAGCAATTGAACTTCATTTTGAAATCCAACGGAGATTTGTAGCTGGTACTCTTGCCTTTGCTTTTGTAGCCTGACGAACTACCACCACCCTTAGCAGCCCGATAGTAAGATGAAGAATTTCTCTGTGGTCGGTTCCTCTTTCTGAATCTCATATTGCTGAACTTCCTTGCCATGTATGCCACGACACTATCGTCCATGTTGTCCAGCTCTTCTTGGGTGAAGTAGTCATCATCACTGTTAGATGCGCACTCGTCATCATTATCAACTTGATGTGGTGCAAGTGATGATTTAGGCTTTGCTGCAACCATTGCCTTCTTAGACTCTTCCTCATCAGCAACTAATCCTGATGCAGTTTCTTTTCCTTTTGAATCATTGTCCCATGCTTGATCTTGAAGTGTTTCCAGCTCATAGGTCTTTAGAATTCCATAATATTCTTCCAGAGAAGTTGTATGCAAATCTCTGGTTTCTCTGATTGCGTAGACCCTATGTTCAATGCTCTTTGGCTGGTTCCTCAGATATCTCGTATTGGTCTCAACCATGGGGAGAGTTACACCTCTCAGATTCAAATCCAATACCAACTGACTGAATCTTAGATAGACATCTGTTATGCTTTCTCCTTTTCTTATTCTGAAGGTGTCATACTCCATCTTGAGTATAAGTGTCTTGTTGCTTCTAACCTCTGCAGATCCTTCCATGACAACTTCTATCTTGTCCCAAATCTTCTTTGCTGTATTCAAACCTTTGACTATGTTGAACATTTCATGATCAAGGGATTCCATCAAGGTTTGTCTTACAGAAGTATCATAAGCTATTTGCTCCTTGTCAGCATCCGTAAAGTCCGCTGCCTTTTTAGGCTCAGACCGAGCAGGTATAACCTCCTCTCCTTCCGTACGCTCAGGAATAGCTTTCATTGGAACAAATTTACCCTTTTCAAGGACTTCCAGATACTCAGGGTTAATTGTCTCCAAGTAGAGTCTCATTCTGAAAACCCATTCTTCATAGTGATCTCGGTTGAACATTGGGATCTTGAAAGAATTTTTAGGAGCCATTTCAAATCTGGTCATTAAAAGTTTCTAAGTACCCAAGACTAGGCTATGTAGAATATCTATGTAGAACTTCTGCCAAGTCGAAATTTCTCTAAGTCGAAATTTTGCTCAAGTCGAAATTCACCAAGTAGAAATTGTCCAAGTCGAAATTCTATGTAGAAAATCTCAAGTAGAAATTCTATGTAGAACTTTTTGTCCTTAGAATAATTTTCTGCAGATTACTTTAATATTGAATAAACAATATCACCTTTTTGACTTTTGATACTTTACACACCGAAAGCAACTAACCCACTTGCTAGGCACTGAGTATGTCTTGTTACACTTTTGGCCAAGGAATATTTATCAAATCAAAAGTACAAAAACACCTTTTTGACTATCTTATTTGTTTGAAAAAGGAGATCAAAAAGTTGTTGGGTTATCTTCTTTGATAAGAACAGATGATGAACACTCAAGAACACCAAATATCAATGAACCCAGATTAATTCACAAAAATTAATTAAAATACACCCAAGCTAAATAATCACACCTGGAGTATTTAAATAATTTTTTCGGATGAGTTTTCACTACCAACGAATTAAAGCACACTTTTCGAGAAAATGAAAAGTAGATCTAGAAAATGAAAACTCACGATTCTTCTACCAAACACAAGGATCTATGTTTTGTATGTTAAACATCCGCTCTGATACCAATTGTTAGGTCCAAATGTGTTGTAGAGGGGGGGGGTGAATACAACTTTTCGAATATGAGTAGCAATAAATACGATGCAATAAATGAACACGCAGATTCAAGGAATATATTTCTTTATATATAACTTGAAAAGGTTGCTACAACATTCATTACAAAGTATAACAGAAGTTGAGAGAGAAGTGAATGATTCTAAGCTCTGTGAATATACTCTCTCTCTTTTTCTTGTGTTTTTCTCAATATTGCTCACTAACTAATACATTACACAAGTGCTTCTATTTATACTACATGTAATCTATGTCCTGTAGTCTTCAAAGACTAAGATGTACGTGGCCCAATGATGTCCACATAAATCTTGCCTTATCTTGAAAGCTTGGAAATCTGCCAATCAGAAGATGCCATGTGTCATGTTGAAGCTGCACTCTAAGTAGAACTTCTACTTGAGAATTTCTACTTAGCCATCTCGAAATTTCTAAGTCGAACTTCTACTTAGAAATATTCTACTTGGCCATCCGGAACATTTAGTACTTAGAAAATATTCTGGTCTTCAACTTGAAACTTCAATGCACATCTTGAGCTTGTGATATCTTCATGTCTTCTTTATTCTTCAGCAAGCTCTTGAACATGGATCTTTATTACTGACATAAACTTGCTATCAATGTCCTGACACTTGATGCACTGGTCTGGTTCATAAGTGACTAGTCTTGATAGTGTTTCTGCTTCTTGAATAAATTACCATATTCACTTAGTAACTTGGCTTTCCAATATTCGCTTTCCTTCTTGTTCACTTGAAATCAATTGGTCTTGTTGATACTGATAGTTATGATCTTGATTCTCGATTTCTCAAATCACTGAGGCCTGAACAACTTTGACTTGAACTTCTCTCAATGATTTCTTCTTGGCTTGATCATAGTTAACATGTTCAATTGTATCAAATACCTTGTCTTCATTTAGTGTTGATTTCTTGTGACTTCTTGTTCTTGATCGTCTTCTGGTTAAGTATCTTTTCTTTTAATTGAGTTACATTAGTTATAGTGTTACAAGTTTATACACTCTGCCTTTCAAACAAGCATCCAAGACACACCTGTGAGTAATGGCAACTTCACAGGGGGAGGAAATGAGGATGACCATGATGTGGATGATGAAGCAACATCAAGGTTGAGAAGTCAGGCTGAACACTCGAGGAAATGGGATAGATCACACACTGCAGAGCAAATCATTGGAGATCCTAATGCAGGAGTAAGGACTAGGAGAGCAACTCAAAATGAGTGCCTCTATGGATGTTTTCTATCACAAGTCGAGCCTAAGAAACTTGATAATGCACTGTTGGATCCAGATTGGATTATTGCCATGCAAGAGGAGCTGAATAAATTTGAAAGGAACAAAGTATGGGAACTTGTGCCTGCACCAAAGAATAGAACCATTGTTGGAACAAAATGGGTTCTGAAGAATAAGATGGATGAAGATGGTGTAATAATAAGAAACAAAGCAAGGCTGGTTGCAAAAGGATACTCTCAACAGGAAGGCATTGATTATGATGAGACATTTGCCCCTGTTGCTAGATTGGAAGCCATTAGAATATTCTTGGCATTTGCTGCTCATTCAAACTTTAAAGTTTATCAAATGGATGTCAAGAGTGCATTTCTAAATGGAGAGTTGGAAGAAGAGGTTTATGTGCAACAACCACCTGGCTTTGAGGATCCACATTTCCCAGAATTTGTCTACAGATTGCTTAAGGCACTGTATGGACTTAAGCAAGCTCCAAGAGCATGGTATGATACTTTATCACAATTTCTTCTTGAAAATCAATTCACTAGAGGCACATTGGACAAGACACTGTTTTACAAGAAGCATGGTGATGATATTATCCTAGTCCAAATCTATGTGGATGATATCATTTTTGGTTCTACAAATGAGAAGCTGTGTGAGAAGTTCTCTAAACTCATGCAGAGCAGATATGAGATGAGTATGATGGGAGAGTTGACATTCTTTCTAGGGTTGCAAGTCAGTCAAAGGAAGGATGGTATCTTTATCAGTCAAACCAAGTACATCAAGGATTTATTGAAGAAGTTTGACTTGGAAGATTGTTCACCTGCCAAGACACCCATGGCCACTGCCACTAAACTGGATGAAGATGCTAAAGGCAAGAAAGTAGATATCTCAGTCTACAGAGGCATGGTTGGTTCTCTACTCTACCTCACTGTAAGTAGGCCAGACATCATGTTTGCTACATGCTTGTGTGCAAGGTTTCAATCAAATCCAAAGGAATCACATTTGATTGCAATAAAAAGGATCTTTAGGTATCTGAAGGGCACTCCTAACTTGGGATTATGGTATCCTAAGGACACAGGGTTCAATCTGGTTGGTTATTCTGATGCTGATTATGCTGGATGCAGAGTGGATAGGAAAAGCACCTCAGGAAGCTGCCAGTTTCTTGGACAAAGGTTAGTTTCTTGGTATAGCAAGAAGCAACAATCTGTGTCAACTTCTACAGCTGAGGCTGAATACATAGCTGCTGGAAGTTGCTGTGCTCAAGTGCTTTGGATTAGAAATCAACTTAGAGATTATGGACTTGTGTTGGAAAGAATTCCAATCATGTGTGACAACACAAGTGCAATCTCTATAGTTGCCAATCCTGTCAATCATTCTAGAACAAAGCACATTGACATCAGATATCATTTCATAAGAGAACATGCAACTAATGGAACCATTGAGTTGCATTATGTCTCTACAGATAAACAACTAGCTGATATATTCACTAAGCCATTAGATGAAGCCACCTTCACAAGGTTGGTAAGTGAGATTGGAATGCTGAATTCTTCAGATTCTGTCTAAGTGAATACACCATCTAGATTGTTGCAGCAGTAAACACTTACTTTATCTAAATTCTCAATATTTTTGGAGTGAGTGTTGGCTGAAATATGATTTATAAATATATCAAATCTGTTGCATATGTTGAAAATCATATTTCTATTAACTTAAAATTTCTATGAAATTTTGAGAAAATCACTATTTAATTTGCTAGGATATTTTTCAATGAATATGTCTGGTAAATTTTAAAAGATAGTGAAAATCAAATTTTTTTTATGAGTGATGAGTATAGCTCGATAAGTCAGACTTGTCGAATGATTCACTATTCGACATCTCTAATAAGTCTCATTAGAGTACTCTTGAGTTCTCGAATAGAGTCTTTCTGAGATATCGAATAGAGGTATTCTTGACTTCTCGAATATAGTAACTGAGTTATCGAATGATTGAGTTCTCGAACACTATATTTGAGTTCTCGAATCATTTGAAAAGGCTGAATTCTCGCTGAATTTTAACCGATTTTGGACTTTTGTCTAAAAGTTTAATTCACTCATAAAAACATATATTATTTAATTTAGAATTATTTCTAAGTTAGATAACTGCCATCTGTGAGTTTCTATCTGCTTGAGTTATCGATTAAGCCTTTCTTGACTTCTCGAATAGTTGTTTTCTACTTCTCGAATGCTTGACTTGTCGATACAAAACTTTCTGCTAATCGACAATTCAAGTACTTCATACTTATACAATTTCACATCTATTCGATTCATTTCATTCGATTTCTCAAGCATCTACACTCTCTAAACCCCTGAAACCCTAGCTACGAAAAGCCAAATTTCTTCTTCAACCTTCAATTTCTTTCCTCTTTTCTACACAAATGGCAACAGTAAAGTTCAACACCAACTTCATCGCTCTCACTAGTGATGTTGAAGCACCCAATGCCAATTTCAAGTGCTTTGTGAAATGGATGGCGGAGTCATATATCAAGGATGCACTCTCTGCCAACCCAACTCTGTATCTAGATATCCTGGAACAGTTTTGGGGCACTGCTATTGTGGAGGTTGTAGCCCTGGAAAACGCAATCACTTCATATATCATCTACTGCAAGATTCAAGATAAGGAAATCACTATCACTACTGCAGACATGAACCAAGCACTGGGCCTACAACACGAGTCATTTGACAGAATAGCCACTAATGCAGAGTTAGAGGAATTCTTTGAGTTCATCAACTACTCAGATGGGATCAATCTTGGAAAGCTAAACAGGAAGAATCTGAGAAAGGAGTGGAGCTATGTGTTTGCAACTCTTCTCCAAGTCTTCACTGCCAGGAAATCAAGCTTTGATCAAATCAGTGCACCTGTGCAGCAAATTGGATATGCTTTGGCCTATGGAAAGAAGATTGATGTTGACCAAATCATCCTCCAAGAATTATATGGGAGACTTGGTAAGAACACAACCAAGAGAGGTACTGATATTTTCTTCCCTCGCTTTATTCAATCTGTACTTAATTATAAAAATGCTTCATTGATTGAATTGCCTGGGATTGATAAAAATAAAATAGGCTATCCTAAGTCCATGACCAAACTCATTTTTGGTAATTTGGAGACTAGGAATGATGTGGATTTAAGACTGAACATAACTCCCCATATGGAGAGTTTGTTTAGGACTTATCCCCACAACATGCCAACATTTGATGCAAAATCTAAGTTAGCACAGCCCAAGCAAGTAGAACAAAATGCTAACCCAGGGCCTGCTAACCAACCCTCTCAACCAAACACTCTACCACATACTGAGCCAACTGCATCATCCTCTCAAAAGGGTGATGTTAGTAAAAAGAAGAGAAAGGAAGTAATGTCTGCACCATTAAATATCTTATCTGAAGCAGCATTAGTTGTTGAATTAGGTCTAGGAAGTGAGGAACCTGAGTCACCCTTACACAGGACAAAGAAGAAGAAAACTAAGACCACCTCTTCAGTCACACAAATGACTGAAGTTGTAAAATCAGGGGCACACAGCTCACTAGGTGTATCCTCTCAACAGGGTGCACCTATAGAATCAAGCATCCTCCCCAATGCACCTTTTTGTATAGAGTCAGCACATGGGAGTGATAAGGCTGGCACAACACTGAGTGGAGAGCACATCACATTTGAAACTCCCTCTATCTCTCAGGGGGAGTTGCCAAAATCTACTCTTAAACACACTTCTCTTCCAGAATCTAACTCTGAAATTTCTTTGGAACCTGCAACTCAGGCAACTGAGATGCAAGGTATTGATCATCAAGAATTCTTTTCTCTTGATGAGCCAATAATTTCAAGTGACTTAGTGCATGACACTTTGTTCACCACTCAGAACCAACATTTAGATGGTGAGGGAATGCATGCTGAGGCATCTCCTGATGACACCATCACAAACACAGAGGTTCCACTAGTTTTTACTAGAGACTCTGTGCCTGTGTCAACTGCTGGTGTAATTCATCCCACTTCTGTGGTGACACCAGTAGTGGAGTCAATCCATCCGGTTACAGAAGTTGCATCTGTAACTGAGGAGTCTAGCTTGCCTAGCTCTAGCTCTGACTTTATGTCACAATGGCTGAAGCCTGTGCAACATGACAGTGCTTCAGGATCAGGGTCTGCTCCACAACAATTGACGGTTGAAGCACTTCAAAGCTTAATTGTGGATCAGATTCCTGAGTTCACAAAGATTGCTCAGAACCTTCTCACTGCAGACATGCCTAATCCAGACTATGAGGCTATTCTGTTATGCCATAGGGATGATGTGGAGGTGCAGAAGACAAAGATCATTGATGATGCTGAGAGAGATGGCAACATAGATGCCTGGTTGCAAGGAAAATATGATATTACTCTTGATGAAGCACTTCAGTATCTCAGGGAGGAATACCTCACTTCACTAGGCTCCAATGCCAAATCTCTGACCCCTGGTGAAGTGTATGAGGCTATGATTGATACACACAAGGGATTCCTCAAGGCTGCTCACTATCTGGGAAAAGGTGTCAAAACTGAGGTCAATAGAGTGTGTGATAAGACCACCACCACAGTGGAAGCAATCAAGAGGACATTTGATGCCAAATTCCCTCAGCTAGATAGTGTGTTCAAAGAAATCAAACACTGCAACACCACCTGCACCAAGATGGATAATGGGCTAGCTCTGCTAAAGGATACTGTCACAGGTCTGGGGCATCAATTTCAAATTCTATCTGATCAGACCACAGATGCCAATGCCATGCTGATGACCATGTTCAAAAATCTATATGGAGACAGACTGATCACTGAAGTCCCAGTACATGACATGACTAGATTTGAAGTGCAGAGACTCAAAGAACAATCTCTGTCTGGCTTCAAATCTACTGAGTTATTCAGCAAAGTGGTTGCACTTGAGAAGGAAGTGGCTACTCTCACCAAGTCCAATGCTCATCTTACAGACAAGGTTGCACTGCTAAATGATCAGTTGGACACTCAAGCATCCACCACAGCTGATGTCCTTCTGCATCAACAATCCATGTTAGTTGCTATGATGAAGCATATGGGTCTCCCTCTCCCTGATGAATCTTCAATCCCAAAGGACATTTCTACAGCCTCAGTGCCTGACAACAAGCCTAAGGGGGAGAAGAAGACAAGGAACTCAAATCCAAAGGGGGAAAAAGGGAACTCAAATACAAAGGGGGAGAAAGGCATAATAATAAAAGAGGGTGGTCAACAAAGAGCTTCTTCACAAACTCTACCAAATGTGCCTGGCAAAGGAAAATACAAAGTGGATGAGCCTCCATCTACCTTGCCAGTTGTCACTCTACCAACTGTGCACATCACTACTCCTGGAGGACAAAAGCAATCCATAACCACTACAGTGGTTGCAGGGAGTATGCCATCTGACAAATCTCCAACCTCCCTACCTGAGAGTGCCAAGCCTGTAGAAGTTAAAGTTGTTACTGAGGCCAAGCTATAAGAAGTTTCTAACTCCAATGTTTACCATGATAAAGCCTTCTTGGAGTTTCTGAAAGCCACAAGGGAACAGGTTGTTGACACTCAGTTCTATCTGAGGGAGTTGAAGAAGCAGATTGATTGCATCACTGTCATTCCTAAGAAAGTCAATAATCTATGGATTAAGGAGATAGTGATGATATCCAAATTGAAGATATGGCATCTAACATACAAGACTCTACAAGAACTGAAACACTCAGAGATAGATGCCATACTTGAGCTTATTGAGAAGAAGAATGAGAACAACAAGAGTCTGTTTGATGACTTGAGGAATGACCAACCTTCAAGGCTACCAGAAGTGATCAAGAAGCCATGGACAATCATTTATCAGTCTGGCACCAGAATTGAAGATATCAAGCAATTGGTCATTCCCCATGATCTCACCACTAGAAATCACAGACTGATCATTGCCATCATTGATCAATTACAGAAGAAGGTTGGAGCCAGAAATGCTGAAGAAACTGAGGCACTGCACATCCTCAGAACTTATATTGCAACTGGTGAAATTCCAGAGATGGCTCAACCTAGGAGAAATAAGGATGATGATTCTGAAGATAAAAGTGATGGGAGGAGAAGACATCACAGGAGAGATAAGGGTGATGAAGACAAGAAGAAGAAGGGGGACAAAGATAAGAAGAATGATGATGACCAAGGAAGAGTCTATGAGAGGAAGATTGGAAAACAGCAAGCCTTAGGCATTGCTAGCGGTAACCTCACCACAACACAAGGCTCTAAGTCTAGGGTGAATACTGTTAGTGGTGACCTAGCAAAATCTACATCTATGGCTTCTGCAACTGTTTTGCCACCTCAAGAAGAGAAGAAGATTCAAGTCAAGAAACCATGTGTATGTTTCAGAAAGCAAACTGCTAATGGAATACTACTATGGTCTACCAACAAAGGTCAAAGATTTTTGCCAAGCAACCATGTCAAGAGGATGAAATTTAAACATGTTGCAAGAAGAGTGAAGCTATCCAGATCAAGAGCCCTAACAATCATTCCAGGATTGAAACTCCAGCCACTTGATGAAGACTTTGATGAAGAGCAATTGCAATTTCTAAGAGCTCAAAAGATATGCTTTGCTGCAATTGTAGATGACCACCTTGAGATCAAGTACAATGATGGGAGAGAAATAAAATTCAAACAAGGGGGTTGTCAGAATTGGGGTAAATTGTATGAGATAGAAAGAATCATTGCATTGCTGGACTCTAAAGACAAGGTGGAGAAAGTATGGAAGCTGGAATTGATTGACTTTGTGAAAATGAAGAGAGATTATGCTGAAAAGATAAGAAAGGGCTGCTATGAGAAGTGGTTAGAAAGGGAGAAAGAAATTGACAGACTGGAGATTGAAGCAGAAAAGCTAAGGGCAAAGGGATTGTGTAGAGTTCAGCTTGATCCCTATGTGGTGAAGTATAGGAGAAGAAATGGAGACAATGTCAATATAAGAATGAACCTACTCAGTCACTATCCTGCCTACATTCTGAAGCCAGTGCTTGAAGATTTCAAAAACTCTATCATGATTGAAGAATTGGATGCTATGGCAGAAATCATAAGAGCAATAGATGAGAATGCAAGAAAGGAGAAAGAAATGAAACAGAAAGCATATGATGATCTACAAGCCAAAGCAATGGAGATGCAATCAAATGAAAATGGCTAGTACCTCATCATACTGTAAGAGCATTCATCTTGTAATTCCATTTATGTGTTCAATATACATACCTGTACTTTTAAAGTTTTATCTTTATGTATGTTAGGCTTGTTATCAGACATGAAATTGTGACTAAGGGTCTCACTCACAATTTGGGGGAGATTGTTAGTCACAGAGGCATGCCTGTACACATCTAATAACAAGCCTAATTGTTTGTAATGCTTTGCATTACTTACATGACCTCTTAACTGAGGGAACCTCTAGTTGTAGAGTTTCTGTTTGTATTGTACTTGTAGTAGGCATCAAATCCTAGTTGTGTAATTGTACAAACAAAGTCTAGAATAATGCTTGAAAGAAGTTCCAAGGTTCATGCCTCAAGCAAGGAGTTAAAGACTGTCAAATAATCACAGTTGGGATTTGAAGGAATGAAGAATTTACCTAAGTACCAATTCGAGAAGTATATTTGTCTATTCGAGAAGTCCAGCATTCGAGAAGTCAGAGATTCGATATCTCAAGACACTATTCGATATCTCTGAATACACTGTTCGATATCTCATTCGATATCTCAGGGATTCGATATGTCTACTACTCTATTCGAGAACTCAAGAAGTCAACAAGTCAAGATGGTATTCGAGTTCTCAAAGAGTCAACAAGTCAAAGTTTCATTCGATATCTCAAGGACTCAGAAAGCTATTCGATATCTCGAGGATTCGATAAGTCAAATGTTCTATTCGATAACTCAAGGAATCCTGATGGAAAAGAGCTATTCGAGAAGTGGTTCGATATGTCAATATAACAGTATTCGAGAACTCAGAGTTATCGATCAAGTCAATTCTAGTTCTCGAATCACTTACTTAGTCACTTCTCGAATACATTCTTGGAGACAAAATACTGAAGAAATTGTACAAGTCAGAAACCTGCAACAAGCCAATGCACTTTATGGACCACAATCTGTAACGTGCTCTGGAAAGCCTACAAGGAAGCTTGGAGAGATATAGAAGAGACAAGGAGCTAAAGAAGTGGATCTAAACAGGCTTTGCAAAGTCAAATCTGTAACCGTTTGGACACTTACTCAAAAAGGATAGACAGACTAGAAAGTAATTTGTTTAGCTACCTTATTTGCAGTAAGTAGGCTGTATCCATGTTCTATAAGGACACAGCCTCACTTCATAACTTAGCAACTTTTGTGAGTCAAGTTTTTCATACACTGTAAGCTATATCTCTCTGAGAAAAACGAAGCTGAGAATACTACCATTTGTATTCACAGATTGTAGCAACCTTTATCTAATAATATATTAGATTAAAGTGATATTGTGTCTTGTGTTGTTTCTTTATCCGCACCTTCACTTCTACACACACAGGCACTTATCTGCTACATTGACTCAATCCAAGAAAAGTTCAAGAATCCATTCACCCCCCCTCTGTATTCTTTTACCGTATTCAATACTCAACAGTTTGCAAGTTAAACAGACTGGTGATGGGATTTTTATCAATCAGTCAAAATATACAAAGAATTTACTGAAAAGGTTTAACATGCAAGATAGCTCTACAGCTTCAACTCCTATAGCTACAGCTACAAAACTTGATCCTGATCAAGGAACAGAGGTAGATGTAACCAACTACAGAGGGATGATTGGCTCACTCTTATATCTAACTGCTAGCAGACCAGATATCATGTATGCAACCTGTCTATGTGCAAGATTTCAAGCAAATCCCAAGGAACCACATCTCATTGCAGTGAAAAGGATTTTCAGATATCTTAAGGGCACTTCTTCTCTCGTTCTTTGGTATGCTAGAGAATCAGACTTTAGTTTATGTGGTTACTCAGATGCTGATTTTGCAGGATGCAAAATAGACAGGAAAAGTACTTCAGGCAGTTGTCAGTTTCTTGGAGGAAGACTAGTTTCTTGGTTTAGTAAAAAGCAAAAGTCTATCTCCACATCAACTGCAGAAGCTGAGTACATTGCTGCTGGAAGCTGTTGTGCTCAGATCATGTGGATGAGAAATCAGCTAATGGACTATGGTTTGTCATTTTCAAAAATACCTATTTATTGTGATAACCAAAGTGCTATTGCCATGACAGGAAATCCAGTTCAACATTCTATCACTAAACACATCAGTATCAGGTATCACTTCATAAGAAAACAAGTACTGGAAGGGACAATTGAACTTCATTTTGTTCCTACTGATCAACAGTTAGCTGATATATTCACCAAGCCACTACCTGAGACTACTTTTACAAAATTGGTGAATGAACTTGGAATGGTAGACTGTGAGAGTTCTTGAAAGAAAGAAGTCATCAGATACTGACGACTTGCAAATACTGATGGAAAGTCAATCCTGACAGTGGTCAACATCGAATCCTGATGCGACGGTTCGATTATCAGTATTATGTTCAGAATCTAACTGTCTTCGTTTTATTTAAATTTCCTGATTCAAACTATGATTATTGTTATTGAACTCCTGATAATGTGATCACTTTAATTAGTCCTCATATTTATTTCTCAGATTATATCTCAGTTCATAACATGATAAATCAGGAAAACATTGAATAGAATAGAGAAACTGAATTTTTCATTGATAATAAGAAAAAGATTACATTCAAAGATTACATCTTTTTGTTCTCTATCTACTAATCTATTCAACAGAAAATAAAGTCCAAACCACTCCATTATTAGTAGCCATCCCAGATCCCATCTTTGCCACTTTGTTTGGGTGGAGGTTGACAGAGATAAGGTTATTTTTGGTGACATATTCATTAACAATGGTTGATGGAGTTGGATGAGGATGCCTTAGATGAAAGCCATGCTAATGTTGCTTGAAGGGCAGCATCGATGTCAATCACTTTTGCAGGTTTTTCCTTCTCGATTTCCTCGAGACAAGCATCCATCTGAAGCCACAATGTCTCGAGCTGCCTTTCCTGGTCAAACGCTTCAAACTCTTCATGAGTATAGCTAAAGATGTCTCTTTTCTCTAAGAGATGAAGATTCTTTTCTTTGATGGTAAGGTTCGACATTGTTGTAAAATTTTGTTGTGAAGGGTTTTTCTTATTTTTTTTCAGGAGAGAATGAAGGGTTAAGGAAATAATGGACAAAGCTGAAAGGATTAAATAGAGAAGGGTGAAACAAGAATATGAAACGATTCATATTTCTGGTGTAAGTACCAGGTATTCTTTGATTGTGATGTTTTAAATTTCTTTATTTAAAACAAATTACCTTGTTTTATTTTAATCACAATCTTATTTCTCAAATAATACGAGCGCGTGTGTTTCACTCAGTCAATACATATAGTTACATATGGTAAGTCGTGACGCGTGCAATCATCACCACTTTCTCACGTAATTTTGTCCATTACTCAAGTATGCACGAATAGATTACTGACACCTGTTTTTGAGAAATTATTAGTATTGTCTAAATATCAATTTAGTTTTCTAATTGATTTATTATTCTCAAAACTATCAGTAAAACATCATCTCTCTATCTCTGCTCTCTCAAACCCTAATTTCAAAATAAGCACAATTCTCGTGTTTGAAATTTCAATGGAGAAATCATCTTTCACAAACAGCAAGGTCGTAATCAATGGAGTTACTTTTAACACAAATAACTTCACTGAAATTCTAGATCATCAGGACTTGCCCAATGATTTCCACATTATACAGGACTTTTTGGCCTCAAGCCCAATAAATTATGCTCTAACCCAACCTGCCAAGATATCTTTTCAGTCTGTAATGCAGGTTTGGAACACAAGTGTCTTTGGGAAAGGACTTCCATCAGAAAAGCCTCAAATGAGCTTTGAGTATAATAATGTTACGTACTATGTGACTCCTGAGATTGTCGCTGAAGCTCTACACTTACCATCAATTATTGGTAAGCCGGTATTCAAAGTTTACAAGACTCCTTGAGTATGTTATAAGTTTGGGTTACAATGGAGCACCAAAGAAGTTTGTAGAGCTCTACAGAACAAAGCTTAAGAAGGAATGGAATTTCTTCTTTGACATTATCAGCAGATGTTTCTTGAATAAAGTGTCAAATTTTGATGCTTTACCCACAGGTTCAGCCAAAATTGGGTATTCTCTAATTCATGATCTCTCATTTGATTATGGGTCTTTTATACTAAAGGCATTAAGTGAAAGAAAAGCAGATAAATGTGGTTATGTTTGCTTTCTTAGATTTTTCCAATTAATATTCTCTCACTTATGTCCTCATGCTGTTTTTGAGAATGATACAATTTTGCCTATATGTAAAATCTCAGAAAACAATATAAAGAGTCTAATCAATTCTGATAAGGCAAATAGGTTTGATGGAACTCCATACATTCCTGATGAAGTATGGTCTCTTTTAAGAAAGAGAATGCCTATTCAATATGGCCCAGCAACTGGTGCTATGGGACAGGACCTTACACATCCTATTCCTGACACAAGCACACAACCTAAACACTCTTCTAAACAGTCAACCACCTCTGATGTCTCACAAAAGACATCAGTTGTAAAATCAAAGAAATTAGCTAGATCTGATGTGTCTGAGAGGCAATCAGGATCAAAGGATTTCTTAACTCCAACTCACTCTCAAATGAAGTTACAAGGGGGTGAACAAGGGGTCCTGGGTGCATCTGGTCTGAATAGAGAAACAGGAGTAAAGAGGAAAGTTAGTCAAAGAGCTGATTCTGATTCTGATGATGACACAATGCCTATATCAGTTTTGATGAAGAAAAAGGAGATTGATGCTGTTGATACTAGAGAAGTGGCGGTCTCTGAAAAGCCTAAGAAAAGAAGAAGATTAATCAACAAAGGCAAATTTGTTGTTCCTATAGAATTACAGAATCTTACTGATGCAATGGAGAGCAATCCTGATGTATCTACTAATCCAGATGGATCATCAGTTCCTGACACTACTGTCAATCCTGACATCTCTACACCTGATAATTCACTTGTGAAGACTGTTGAGATCTCTGATTCTCCAGCACCTGAATCTCCAAAGAGAAGAATTATTGAGGTGTCTGTTGATCAAGTAAATGTTATTGCTGCTCAGTTGGGTTTCAAACCTTCACCACTTGAAAAGAAAACTGCTGCAGCAAATGTCTTTCATAGACAGAAGAAACAGAAGACTACTATGTCACCTCTGAAAGGATCAAGCCCACAAGAACCTGAACTTCAAAGGAGTTCAGCAACTTTTGCAGATCCAGTCACACAAGAACCACCTACTCAAAGTGTGGGTGTAGACAATTCTGAAGGAATAGTCCCACAAGAACCACTTTCTCAAAGGGAAGGTGAAGACAAGAATATTCCTGCCCCACAAGAACCATCTTCTCAAAGTGAAGATGCTGGCAAAGTCACAACAGTAAAGGAGTTTCCTGACAATGCTCAAGGGGCTTCTAAATTTGAAATTGACTTAGTTCAAAGTCTCGCTAATAAAGCTCAAAGTCTCGCTGATAAAGCTGCTCATGTCAAGCACATTGCTGAATGTGATGAGATACTAAAGGACACTGCACTTGAGGGAAGCACACAAGAACCTTTAACTCAAAGTGTTGAAGAAGCTTCACAACCTCAGACTACACAAGAACCATCAGTAGTTAATACTGATGCAAGTCATGCTTTAGTTGCAGTTGTTAATCCTGATGTAAGTACTACTGATCCACTTATTCCATTGCTTATCGAGCCAATTTCTGCAAGGCCAATGGATTCTTTAACTACTTCGTCAGGTAACATCTCTCTCTCTACTTCTCTTAACACTGATAGTATGATTACAGATAGACCTGATACCAGGGATACCTCTATTTGTATGACTTCAGACCACTCTTCTAAGCCACCTCTTATTTCTTCACATTTGATGAGTCAGAACCTTTCTTGTGAGAATGAGAGTGAACATTTAGAGAAAAAGAAGAGTGATGAGAGGCAGTCTCCTGCACTGGCAAAAGGAGAGGTAGAAAAGAGTGAGAAGTTGTTAACTTCTAGTGAGGTAGCAGTTACTATTGACAGTAACTTAGGTAACACTGTGAGAAGTGATGAGATCACTTTAAAAGAAACGAGAGATTTAGGAAATGTTATTATTCTACCTGCAGGTCATCAGGATTCACCAGCTACATCTACTGGTGATTTGAGAATGAAAGGTGTTATGCATCCTGATGATAATGTTGATGATAAGATTCCGACTAATAAATCTGGTTCAAATTTAGATGATGATCATGATGATGCTGATTATGTTAAAGCACTTTATGTTCAGGCTGCTGTAAGAGCGAGTCTACGTTCTGGTACTCAGGCTCAGGCTTCTTCAAGCAAGTATCCAGAATCTTACAGTAACAAGGGTGAATACAACAATATTACTCTTGATCATATTCAAGCTCTAAGGAGGTATGAATGGGATACTGAATGGGATAAGCCTACTACTTATATAAACTTTCCCAATGCTCTCTTTCATTCCATGCATATAGCTTCCAAGTTGTCTAATTCTGATCTCAAGGATCATCTGAAGACTACTACTATCTTGACAAAGGGACTGAAAGATGAGATTGCTTCTGTAAAGAAGAATAATGATCAGTTTCATGCTCGTTTTCTTAAGGATCATTCTGAAGTTGCATCTGCTTCGCAGCTTAAATGTTTAACTGCTGATGTTAATACAAGGATGAACTCTGTAGAAACTAAATTTGATACCTTGTCTTCTAAGGTCGATAATATTGAAGAAACTCTCAAACTAATCTTATCTTTCTTTCTTGATGAGGATTCTGATGTCAAAAAGGGGGAGAAGATAGTCAAAACAAAATGCTCACCTAATCCAGTTGTACAAAAGGATGATGATATTTCTGGAAATGATGGTGGTGCTAAGTCACATAAAGTTGAAACCTCTGATGCTGCTTTAGTAACAAAGAGAAGTCAATCTAATACTCAAACTAGGCAGTCAACTCATGTTTCTAGATCTGGTAAGAAGACAGTGACGATAATGGTACAATCTCAGAGTCTGACAGAAGAACAGTTTGTGACACCTGGTCAAACTCTGTCAACCATTCCTGAGGATGATGTGTATGTGGAACAGGATGAAGATGCTGCTAATCTGTTTCATGAACTTGACACTGGGGATGGTCATGTTCTTAAATTGTTTCATAAAGACAAAAGAGTTCAACAGTATCATGCTGAGAAGGCGCTTATTTTAACTACTGGAGAGAATCCAAACATGACTACTGATGAGTTCTTAGAAGAACAGAACAGGATTCTCGAAGAAATTGCAAGACAAAATGAAGCTTCTGCTGCAAGAAGAGGAAGAGGCAGAGGAGGAAGATACAGAGGTAGAGGAAGAATACCTGCTCAAACAAGTACAAGGCAAACAAGATCTAGTGGAATCAAGTTAAAAGATGTTTCTGAGAATGAAAAGAAGAAAACTCCACTATCTCTTGCACTAACTCCGGACAACAGATTCAATGCTCCTGAAGAAATTGAAGAGGAGATTTTGCCTTTAAAGAGAAAGAGCAAGGTTGCTGTTCAATCTACTGTATCTAATAAGAAGTAAGTTTTTGGTTCAATTCCTGATGTTGTCTCTGATTCTGGAGAAGCTGAAATTTTAAAAGAACTTAAGATTATGATTCTTAAGGTTGTGGTTGAATTCAACAATATGGAAGTTATTGAAGATACACTGAAGTATGAGCAAGAAAATTTCAGTAGATTTGAAAAAGAAAGTGAAATCAGAGCTAAAGCAAGAGAAGCAGAAAGGATAGCAACCAGAGATTACTTGAAAAATGTTCATAAATCTAACAGGAAGTTATGGTATGATAAAAGTAAATCTGTTCCTGAACATCAGCAGTATTATCCAACAGATGAGAAGAAGAAGAGCAAGAAAAAGGAGAAGAGTGAGTGTGATTATAGGAAACCAATTGTTTTCAAATCTGCAGGACTGATAACAGAATCTTCTTTGATTAATGAATCTTTATTGATTGTTAAATCAAAGTCTACTGCATTTGTTGCTGAAAATCCACCAAAGTGGGTAAGTATGCAATCTGGTTTGAAGGGATTGGAACCTGGAACAAGAGGAGGTATTGGATATAATAATGCACAGGTTGTTTTTATTGTACAAACCGATCAACATGCTCTAGTTGACAAGATTGGTGATGAGTTAACTGTTAATCATCTCTGGAAACTTGAAGCTGTTGCTATCATTGCTGATTGTCATGCTGGTGCCAAGAAAGTAGAAAAGATGTTATACTTCATGAATGACAGAAGTGTAAAGAAGATTGCTATTCATGAGTTGTTGTGCAAATCCGCAAAAGAGCTGAAATATGTTCTGTATCTGCTCAGATGTAAAAGCATCAATGCTAAAGAAAGAGAAGTCTACTACAATTGGTCTGTCATGATTTACAGGACAATCAGACAGAGATTTATGGATGGAGGAACGAGGTATGATGGCAATTATATTCCTATGTACTTAAATTTAAGAGGCATATAGGTTGAAATGAAGAAAGGTACTACTGTTAGAGAAGAGTATCTAGGCATGGAACAACTGTCTCTTAATCCAGATGGGAAGGAGATTGCTTATGTGTTGCTAGGTGATTTAGATCTTCCAAGAAGCTCAATTTAGAATCTCAGGGCAGCTATCTATCAGATTAATGAGGAAGACGAAGGACTCAAAAATCTGAAAAAGAAACTGATTCAAATTCTTGAAAGTAAGGAAGAAGAGTTGATATCTGACTTCTTGAAGCTGAATCTGTTTTATCAAAGAATTTCTGAAACTGTTCCTGATGAATTTTAGAAGGTATTTTGTTTTGAGTTTTTGACATCTTTGAATCAAGGAATTTGTGCTTTATTTCACAAAGAACAAATTGGGGGAGATTGTTAGATATTGATTCAAGTGATGATCAGGATCTGGGCATTACTGATCAGATACTGATGCTGACGTCATCAGTAACACATCGTCAGTATTTGAGTAGATCAGGATTACAAGCAGATTTACTTTTGTCCAGAGATTATGGGAAGATTGATTTGTCGGTTCCTGAATTATAGGAATACAGCTATCATTCAAGATATGTATTAAGAGTCGTATGTAATTGATTTGGTATATCTTGTAATTGATAGAGCAGCTGTGTACATTATATAAACACAGTTTAGGTTTTACATGATTGTAATCATATACACGAGTTATTCTCTAACCTAGCAGCTCTTAAGAACATAAGGTTTTCTTAAGAGAGTTTGTAACAATTTTATATCAGAATTAATAAAGCTGTTATTGATTCATACTTGTGTTATTAAGTCGAAAATCTACACAATTGTATTCAACCCCCTTCTACAATTGTTATTTACTGGGCAACATTCAGTATGATAGACTTGTTAATAATCATCAGGATTAGATTTGTATCAGGATGCTGACATCATCAGTATTGTGTCAGTATCAGGATTATGAAAATTTTTTCAGATCCTGACGTTTACTTTGTGTAGTAATCTAATTTTGTGATGTGTTAAGTCTATGCCATCAAGTTTTAATATTTGCATACTGATAATTTATACATCATTCAATAATCAAAAGACAAGTAGATAATAAGAAATTGTATTTTCATTAATTGAAAGCATTATATACATGGAAATGAAATACAACATCTTTTTGTCTAACTTCTACTGATAATCCTATACTTGTCTAATGAAATGAATTCTGAGGTACAGGACAAGGAGCATCTCAAGAAATCCATCAGGGGATTTAAACAGCCTCGTCTGCTCTTGGATTCCTTGTCTGGGCGACTTGAATGAGAGTAGCTAACTTAAATGAATAGCATCCCCATCAAGATCAACCTCAGACTCTCGACCAAATTCTTCATCCTCAAGTTTTGAGGAGATTAGGGGAAGATTGTATCCAACAGATGGATATTCTAGGAGAAACCTCTGGATATTATCTGAAACTACTCCATTCATGATTGGTTCGATGAGAAAAGTTGTCTCTTCAAAGAGATTATCAATAACAGGATGTTCATCGACTGTGAAAAACCTAAAGAATGGGTTTGAATGGAATTTTGGTTTGAGAATCATTGTTTAGAAGAAAAGAAATTGAAAGGGTTATGGAGAATGGCATAAGACGTCTGTTTCTTTTATAGAAAGACGTAAGAAGCTGAACAATCACTTGGAACTATCAATGAAGTCAGATGCTAATTATCGCGTGTGACTTTATTTCTTGTATTTCTTGTTTTCAAGAAATGTCGAATATATCTAACCAGTTGATTTTGTTCAGATTAATTGTTTATTTCTTTTTCAGATAAAAGAAAGATGCCACGTGGAAACTCCATATTAAGTCTCTGGAATCAGGATGATATTGATCAGGATTTCAAGTGTGACCATCAGGATTTGAAAATTATATTTTTAAATCACATTGCGTTTTGTGATTATTTTGATGGGAGGTCAACAGGAAAAGGAGGCTGATCAGTATTGATTTTTATCTTGATAATACCCTGATTTATTTTATGAAAATCAATTTTGGATTTTATTTTCCAAAAATCGTGGGTAACCGCACTTTTCAGGGACTGACACCTGTCAATCTACGTGTCGACGTGGGATAGTGGTCTGAAAGATTTGTGAAATATATTTATTTTGAAACTCTAATCGTGTAATTGCTTTCTCTAATTTCACATTCTCTAAAGCAAAAACACTCTCGAGTTTTCAAAATCACTAATCCATTTCAAGAATTTTTCAAGTTCTTTTCAGATAAAAAATGGCAGCTCAGAGAAGATTACCTAAATCAGTAGCTTTCAAGTTTGGTGACTTCGATTTTATGACGAACAATCATGTAGCAGCTATTACCAACAAGGAAGGAGTGTCAACTGATTTTCATTCAATCATGGACTTTCTAGCATATGGACCATTAAGTTATGCATTGACAGCATCTCCACAGATTAATCAAGTAGCTGTTACACAAGCCTGGGAGAATGCTGAGGTAATTGATTCTACTCAGAGTCAATCAGGTAAGATTGTTCTACACTTAGGACAAGATTCTTTTGATATTACTGAATCTGTTGTTAATTCAGTACTTCACTTACCTGTTAGTTTGAATTATGAGAATGTACCATCTGATGATGATGTTAGAACTATGTTAGGTCGAATACACAATATATAAAATCAAGTACTGTATGAGAGAATAACAATAACACACGTTTTAGTACTTAAAAACTGTTTGGAATTAATAATTCCTCTCTCAGTGATGTAAAATATCACAGAGAGCTGCTTAGGTTACAATGAATGATATTCGTTCACGATGATTACCCTTCTAGGGTTAACCTAACTGTATTTATAAGATATACAGCTACGTACAATCATTAATTGATTCTCCTATAATTAAGCTATACAATTGATATCAATTACGATTGCTACACGTCTTCTAAGTCAACTCAATCTCTTTGACAGCTATCCAATCTTCAAAGATATTGCTTCCATGTTTATCTTGAATTAATCTTTAATCTCTGTTGACCTACAGACGCTCCCGCTAGACGGAGTTTAGCAAACTCTGTTGCGCTTCCAATCAGCAGTGTTTGCGCTTCCCATCTGTCAGCGTATACTCAAACTCTGCTACGACTGCTTTCATTAACAAGTTAAACTCTGTTTCCCTGTAACACTTAAACACTGATATTAAATCACATCAATTATATCTAACAAACTATGTTATCTGCATTAGGTTATAATGGACCTTTAGATAACATGAGCCAGTTAAGAAGATCTTATCTTAGGAAAGAGTGGTCTTTCTTCTTTGATCAATTAGCTAAATGCTTTACTGGTAAATGTAGTTATTTTGATCAAATTACTTCTGTTACTTCACATATTGCTTACAGTTTGCTTTATGACAGAGTAGTTAACATTGGTCACATTATCTTAAGTCAGATGTGTATTAAACTTGGGTTAAGAGATCAAAATAGGAAAATGGTTTATTATCATAGATTTATACAATTTTTTACTAACCATTTTATTCCTGATGTTGAAGCTAGATTTGGTAGAGAACATTGTGTTTCTTCTTATGTACAGCAAAAGAGAATTTTCTCTGACATTACAAAGAAGGACAATGAAAAGAATCTAGATGAAATACCTGCAATTCATTATCCACATCATGTTCAGGTAATTCTAAAAACTCATCTTCGTACTCTCTACAATTCTTCTTTCTTTTGTGGTGAAATGGCTCAGTAATCTCATTTGGAGGAGAACCCACCTGTGTCTACCCAAGTAGCCCAAAACATTATAGTCTCTGAACCAATTCAAGAACAAAGTTTTAATCCACAGCCTATTGTTTCAAAGAAACCAACCTCTGGTGTTTCTCAAAAGACATCAGTTGTAAGGAAGAGAAGATTTGTTGTGTCAAGTAGTAGTAGTTCTAGTGAAGATGATGATAATATATCTCTTGCTGAGAGAGAAAAATTGAAGGCTGCAATTCGACTTTCTAAGCTAGGACAAAGAGATGAAGCACCTAGTCACAGCCAGGCTGCAGTTTCTCAAAAGACTGTAGTACTTAAAAAGGGAAAACAGTTACTAGATGCTGTCTCTCAAAAGACCGTGTCTATTGAAAAAGGATCTCATCCCAAGATCAATTCTGTGTCTACACCTCTTGAGTCTTCTCAGGATAAATCTTTTGCTCACTATACCAGGAGAACAAGGAGAAAGATTCAATTGTCACCTACACACACAGAGTCTAGTCCAACTAATATCATGCAGGTCTCTACAAATGAAGCTACAATCAAGTCAGCAAATGACTATAGAGATCTGGATATTGATTCTTCATGGGAAACTACATTATCATACAGACTGGCTATGGGACTAATTTCTCTCAAAGTGAAGTTGTCAAGGCCTGTTCTAGATTTTTTGGTTGAAAGAGTACCAAAACTTTTATATCCAGAAGAGTATGGACTTCTACATCAAAGGCTTGACTTAATGAAGATGTATTTCTATGTATCTGTCAGAAGACAATTAGTCAAGAAATTTGGACTCTCGAAGCATGTTGCACTTCAATCACTACATACATACTTATTTGACAAGGATGTCATTATTGAAGATGCTTCAGCTCAAGGTGAACAACAGGAGGAAATAGATAGTGGAATGCAGTCAACAGAAGATACTATTGCACCAGTGGTGGATAGTAGGAAAAATCAGATCACAATCACTATAACATAAGAACCATCTAGTCAGAGGTTGGATGACTCAGGAGCTGTGATAGCTGATGTTGAAAGGTCTTCTGTGATGACTGAAATTGCAAGTGAGAAACCCTATGATATGGGAGGAATAACTTTGACTGATTTTCTTGAAGATCAAACAAATATTATTTAGTCAGAGTCTATCCTCCTTGAGGGTGAGTCTCAGCAAACAACACTTAAAGACGATGATGTACTAACTATGATGTCTAATGAAGTATTACTGAAGACATCAGAGTCTAGTAAAGAACCTGAAAGTGGTATACTAGAGCCTATAGTCTCTGAAAGGAAAGAAGATGATTGTAAGGGTTCAGAGACTATATCAGCTCACTCCTTGGAGAAAACCTCAAGCCCCTTGCCAAATGAGGAACCCTCTCTCCATGTGAGTTCAGGTATAAAAACTTCTTCTAAACTCTATTTTTCTGTAGGTCATGAGAGCACTTATCCAAATTTGAGTGATACACTTGAAAAAATGGATATTGATCCACAATCAGAGTGGCTGGCTCCTGACCAGGAAAAAGGAGAGGTAGAAAGAGTGTTGACTTTAGATAGTCAAAGTGAGATTGAGGATATGGATGATCAACTCCATAGTGAGGGAGAGAAAATTAGGAAACCATCGTTTGATTTCTGGGATCAGGTTTTTCCTGAATCTTGGTCTAATAATCTTGGTATGGATGCTGGTACTTATTCTTTTATCAAGATGTATGAGAAGAATGACTTAGCAAAGCACAACTCAAAGCCAGAAGTTAAAGCTCAGAAGCAAAAAGAAAGGCTTGCCGGAATTATCAACAGAAGAGGTGAAAGGCTAAGACAAACTTTTATATCATCAGTACCAGAAGATATTTCTAATGATCCAAGTATTCATTTGTATGTACTACCAATATCAGCAAGAATTGAGACATCAACAGTATCTGATCAATCTAAGGAGGAGTCAGGTTTTGAAGATGTTAGTACACAGAATACTGGTGAAGGACAAGAAGATCATATTGCAGCTTCAGATCAGAGAGATGAAGATGTTTGTAAATCTAATCAAGTTTTATTACTTGAATATCATTCTACACAGGCAACTTCTTCTACAAGAATTGAATCTGAAGATATTCCAAACACTTCCAAAGTTGAAGTCGATTCTGAAGTTTTGCAAGATATTCAGAAATCTCAAGTTGAAATTCAATCAAGACTTCAAACACTTGAAGATAACCAAGTCACTATTATGGAAAATCAAGCAGTTCTGATGAATCTCATTTGTTCTGTTACTGAATCTCTTGGAATTAATATTGTTGATGTCAAAAAGGGGGAGATAAAGACAATTCAAAGACAACAACAACAACAGACTGGGGATAAAAGACGAACTGGGGGAGATAAAGATTGTGACAGAGGTGAATCATCATGGAAGTGGTAAAGGAAAAGAAGCATCAAATAGTTGAATTCTTTCGTCTAAGTACTGGATACTATGTCTATATCTAAGAAGAGGAGGTACTTAACTTCATGATTTCTGAATTCATAAATTCTATTCTGATTGTATTGTTAAATGTTTTGACATCAACAACTCAGATTTATGCTTCAGATTTTAAAGCATAAATAGGGGGAGATTGTTAGGAATAATTCATGAGTTGTGATGTTAAGAATAGAATTTTACTTATACTTCTTGTATATCCTGATTTTATAAAGGATTTAGCACCTTATATAGGAAATATGTGTTAGACAGTTATCTGTAAAGTTTAGTCAGGAATGAACAGTGCATCAAGTACTACATGTCAGGAACTGAGATCGAATCCTGATATGTCAAGTCAAATACTGATCAAGTACTGATAGGATGGTTAGATCCTGATGCAATAAGGAATCCTGATATCAGTCGTGTTACTGATGATGTCATTATGGATGCTACAGAAACTGGCAAGTGCTATAAAACAGGATCGTTGTTTGAAGAACAAGCAAGAAGATTTCATGAAGGAAAGAATTTTCTATTGATGGAAACTATCAACTGAAAGGCAGAACATTGTCATGTATAGATTATCCTTCTGTTATTAGTTGATAGGCAGCATTATAAATACTTTCTCAATATCATTGTAAAAGAGCGATTGTGATTGAACGAATTGTAAGTTCGTTAGAAGCTCTGTATAAGGTTTGTATTCGAAAGTTCGAAACAAACAGAGAGAAATATTTATTTTGTCAGCAGCTGCTAAAGGTATTGTACACCTTTGGTAGAGTTTGTATTTGATCTTATTAATACAAACAGAGTTTGATTCATTCGATTATTCTTGTTCATATAACCAAGCAAAAATCAGACACGATTATATAACTTGTATTCAACCCCCCCCCTTCTACAAGTTATTCGAGTTAACACCAACCACACATCTGTAAAATTAATGAGGGATTAGTATAAAGATCACCATCAGTAGCTGAGAGTTTAAGATGTAATGGTAAAGGAGTGATAACATTCTTGAAAGAAACAAGACCAGCATCAGCTAATAGTTCCTTGGTGAATTTCTTCTGAGTAAGAGTAATACCATCTAGTATGTAGCCAACTTCAATTCCCAAGAAAAAACTTAATTGTCCAAAATCCTTAATACTAAAAGTGATGTCCAGATGATTCTTAAGATTGTGTAGAATTGGAAAATTATCACCTGTAAGGATGATATCATCAACATAGACAGCTGCTATAGCACAACTAGTACCATCCTTCCTTATGAACAAAGAATAATCATTCTTGGACTGATGAAATCCTTTATGCAACAATTCTGCTAACAACTTAGCAAACCATTGCCTAGAAGCCTGTTTCAAACCATAGATAGATTTAATGAGCTTACAGACTTTGTTTTCTGGATTTGGATACCCTTCTGGAACTTTCATGTTTCATGTACACTTCTTCATACAGATCTCCATGCAGAAAGGCATTATTGACATCTAATTGAAACAATGGCCAATTGTGAGATGCAGCAATAGCAAGTAAACATCTTATTGTAGTCATCTTAACTACTGGAGAATATGTTTCTTGATAGTCTATACCTGTTAACACAATTTCACGCAAGTATACGTGGTCACAAGTAATACAATTAAAGTTCGTTCCACTGAGATCTGGTTGTGGTTCTTTTCAGTAAATGCACCTATTCAACAATGTATGATCTTAATTCACTGCTAAGAAAAGTAACAAATTGGTTTTGATTATCTAGATTAACTAAGATGCGAATTATAAACTAAGAATTAAATTAACTAAAAAGAATCTAAAATCGAATTACTTATATGAGAATAAACATGGAATCCTAGTTTCATCATCTACTTCACTTAGAGTTGCAGCCTTTAATTAAAACATGCGATGGTTCTGATATCTGATCGAATAACACGAAACAAGTAAAAGTTACCTCTCGGTATACTAGTACCAAACTACACATGCATCCACAAAAGAGATAGAAGATGTATAGACACCTATCATGTTTAGACCCTATATCTCTATAGAATTTGAAAACATAAAGGTTTAAGCACAAGTTATCCACTTAGATCACATAGGGTCGCATATTATCTCTAATTATGCCACAAATCATGATGTTAAAACATCAACCTATCCTATGCTAGCATGGCAAGTTCTAAATCTCAAGATCCACTCTCGTTTAGCAAGAGATTAACATATTAGATGTTCGCGACGCACCTAAATTCAATAAGCACAACCATACAAGGATATCAATAATTCACTACACATAAATCTTTAAGGCATGCAAACTACTAAGCTACTTAGATAAATTCACTAGGATCCCATGACAACGATTAGTTCATAATCAAACCTTTCGTCACCATGGGATTTGATGAAAACATGGTATAAAACAAGATATAAATAAAAGAAGTAATAAAATTCATAAAATAAGAGTTTGAGAAAAACAAATCTAGAACAAAAGATGAAGTAGATCTAGATCCGTTGCTTGTCACGAGCGTTGAATCCTTCTCTCCTTTTCTCCCTTGCAGATCTAAGCTATGTTACAATAATAAAGCGATTGATACAAATTACAATGCTTAGATGTGTTTTTATAGGCTCTAGATTTCTTGCCCAGCAAGAATTTATCGTCTATTACAATTAGAATTTAATTAAGGTTCTAAAAACTGCCCGAAATACAATTAGAACTTGAAAAGGGCAAAACAGTAATTTAACTGCTTCCAACAGTCTGCTTGTCGTGCTTCCTGCTCCTACCCCGCGCAAATTGCACGTGCAACACCTGTTCCATGTTGTAGAAAATCTCCCAAGCTTCGCGTGGGCAGTAAGATCGCTAAAAACGGACTTATAGAACTCCAGATATGGCCAAAACAGTGTAAGCTGCGCAGCCTTCTCGGAAAATCCGAATTTTAATCAATTAAATCTCCAAAAACGACAGAAGCATCCACCATAATCAATATTCTTGTAAATCTGCACAACTAAGCAAAACACATCAAAACTACAAGAAACTTGAGTCCAAGACAATCAATTTAAGCCGATTTAGAATGCTCCAAGTGGATATAAATCCACTTATCACACCCCTAAACTTAAACCAATGCTTGTCCTCAAGCATAAACAATTACAACTAACTAACTAACTAGTACCACTTCTGTAGGTGATCACGGTTGCATTTGACATATGCAACAAGCCCTTTAAACCCCTAGGCAGCCCTAGTGGACGAGTAAGGTCTCGTGAGGGCCTATAGCGAATGTACCCACAAAATCCATTTAACCTAATGCAATGCAATGCATGAATGCAACTAATATGAAAAATGCAACGATCCCCTTCAAACTCACCAAAACCAACTAACAAGCAAATATCTCAAAGAATGCAACTAAATCCAAATAGAGCTCGACTAAGTCCCCGTATACTAACAATACATGACAGAAACGTGCGTGTGTGCATGCTCATCAGAAATACTCCCAAAACTAGGTCAAAAATCATACATGCCCTTCGCCAAGACAATCACAGGTTTATAAAAAGAATAGACTGTAGACACTTCATAACTTAAAAACACCTCCATCCTCATTCAAGTTAGCCAGGTATTCATGCTTTATTACTACACTACGACACATAATACCACAAACAATACGCATGCTTATTTAACCGTGCAATGAATGAGACCCCAAAAGGCTTATACAATAATACCCATGTAGCGAGTGTTAGGTCAGCAATCCCAAACCACAAGAGCTTTAGTTTAGTAGGACTAAGTCCCCTCAGACTTAATTACTCGAGTATTAAAGAGCTCACCCTGGTTAATTCTGCATTTAACAATTGGACTTTTGATTTTATTTTTTTTTTCTTTTTTTCTAATTTTTTTTTTCATGCAATCTGGAATGAGAATTATCAATTCCAACCCTAGACTTCTCATATAAATATGAGCTGGCTACTAGCCATTTGTCACCTAGCCATTATTTAACAACTAGCATGAAATCCCTGGTTTCCCCCAAACTTAGACTTTAGTGCTCCTACGTCATCAAGGGAATAACGAAAATTCTAAATATAATCAAGTGATTAAATCTCAAAACTCCAAACAAGCATAACCTCAACCTAGCCCAAAAGCAAACAATGAGTTGTGCAAAAATTTTGTTCCCGTAACATGCAAGTCAATTCCTAGGAACTATAAATCAGCCCTCTACTCATCATCATCACACTCAATTAAACATCTACCTATCAATCAGAATCAGCTCGTCTTAAGGGATCATGAATATGCATGATATAAAAATGCAACTAACATGAACTCACATGGTATACGAAAATAAAAACAGAATGTCCTATATGAAACAACATAAATAATACGAACGAACATGCATGAATTACTATTACTAATATGCAAAGCATGAAATCCTACATGAACACATAATACAACAACAACTACTAATCCCTCAAACCACCCCCAAACTTAAAATATTCAATTTCCTCATTGAATGGAAGTAAATACGAGGGATAGTAGAAACATACCTGCTCGTCCTCGAATGAATCTGGTGGAGGATACTGCGTACGAGCTCCATAGACTGGCCACCTTGCCTGAATACTACAAAACCCCCAATTGACAAGAACACAAATTCGTAATAAAAATACGATTAGAGAAAAAGATTTACCCAATACGAATCAAAGAGGTGAACTTGCAATTAATTCCTCTTAAGAATTGAATTTTTAAAGATTTTAAAAGAAATAGAAGAGGAATTGGATTTGTATGTAGAAGTGGGTATATAATAATAATAATAATAAGAATAAGAATAATAAATAATAATAATAAATATAATAATAATAATATAATAATAATAATAAATAATAATAATAATAACAATAAATAATAAATTGAATAATAATAATAATAAATATGAATTAGAATAGAAATAGGTTTAGAATTTTGAAGAAAAGATGGGAGGTTTTGGAATTGAAATAGGAAAAGAATTAGGGGTAGAGATGATTAAATAGGAGTATAAATAGAATGGGGTGGGAAGGATTTTTTTTTTTTATATACAACGAAGGTGAACAGCGCACAACAAAAAAACGGCGCTGAAATTTTTTTCTGAAAATCTGAGCAACGCGCAAGTTGCGCACGTGGAGGGCAGTTTGCTCTAGGTTCAGTTGCGCTAGCGCAACTTGCGCATCCGGAGCGCAACTTGCTTTAATACCAGTAACGCACGATCAAGTGGCGTTATACAAGCGCAATCTGCTCTGAAACGCAGGATCATCCTGCGTTACACACCAAAAATCCGATTTTTTTTTTCAGCACTTTTTTTTTTCCTACACTAATGCATGGGTTGCCTTCCACCAAGCGCTTCTTTACCGTCAATAGCTTGATGTTACTTCCTCAAATCAAGGCGGTTTCAAAAGAATAACTGAACCATCTTCAACAGACAAACCATTCATACGAACGTTGACATCTTGATTGCTTGCTTTCCACAAATCTCTTCCTTCAGACTTCAACTTGATTTTTCTACCCAACGGCCTAATCTTCTTCTTTTTCTTCTTCACACCTCTAAGGTGCTTCTCCGACTCAATCGATTGAACAAAAATGTCTTCTTCCTTATCATCGGTTTTCCACCTTCGCAACACGTTATCATTATTCAAAAGGACATACCTCAACTGTGGTGGAAGTTTCCCAAGCTTTACACTCGAAAGATCTCGAACCGAAGAACTGTCAATGGAATCACTGATAGGATGCTTAAGCACGCGTATATCCAATTTTTCGCTCAATAACTGATCAAACTTCTTTCTCTGACCCGTATCAACTATATCCACACTGCAACACTCTTCATCCTCTGTCGGGAATTTCATGGCCTTGAACACATTAAAGGTGACATTCTGATCTTGCACCCTCATTGTAAGCTCTCCTTTCTGCACATCAATCAAAGTACGACCCGTAGCTAGAAAAGGCCTTCCCAAGATTATGGGAATCTTCTTGTCCTCTTCAAAATCTAGAATCACAAAATCGGCAGGAAATATGAGCTTATCAACCTTCACTAAGACATCCTCCACTATACCCCTCGGATAAGTGATAGATCGATCAGCCAACTGCAAAGAGATGTTAGTTGGCTTTGGCTCCGATAGACCAAGTTGCTTGAAAACAGACAAGGGCATGAGATTAATGCTAGCTCCCAAATCACATAAGCATTTGTCAAAAGACAACTTCCCAATGGTGCATGGAATTGTAAAGCTTCCTGGATCCTTAAGTTTAGGAGGCAATTTCTGTTGCAACACCGCACTGCACTCCTCTGTCAATGCCACTGTTTCAAATTCTTCCAACCTTCTCTTCCATGACAAAATATCCTTCATGAACTTTGCATATCTTGGCATCTACTCCAATGCTTCAAAAAAGGAATATTAATGGACAATTTCTTGAAGACATCCATAAACTTTTGAAACTGTTTCTCTTGACTTTTCTGCAAGCGTCCAGGAAATGGAGGAGGCGGATAGATCTGATTATTCTTGGAAGATTGCTCTGGAGTAGAATTTTCAACAGGTTTCTTGCTCTTCTCACCATTAAGCTGATCAGCCACTAAATCAGATTTCTCAATTTCTGGCACTACAGATTTTTCAACCTGCTGATTCTGAATATCCTCTGTAGATACTTCAACATTGACAGCCTCCTCTCCAGGCATTTCAACCTCTGCAGGTATTTCAACATTCTCTGCAACTAGTACCATCCTTCCTTATGAACAAAGAATAATCATTCTTGGACTGATGAAATCCTTTATGCAACAATTCTGCTAACAACTTAGCAAACCATTGCCTAGAAGTCTGTTTCAAACCATAGATAGATTTAATGAGCTTACAGACTTTGTTTTCTGGATTTGGATACCCTTCTGGAACTTTCATGTTTCATGTACACTTCTTCATACAGATCTCCATGCAGAAAGGCATTATTGACATCTAATTGAAACAATGGCCAATTGTGAGATGCAGCAATAGCAAGTAAACATCTTATTGTAGTCATCTTAACTACTGGAGAATATGTTTCTTGATAGTCTATACCTGTTAACACAATTTCACGCAAGTATACGTGGTCACAAGTAATACAATTAAAGTTCGTTCCACTGAGATCTGGTTGTGGTTCTTTTCAGTAAATGCACCTATTCAACAATGTATGATCTTAATTCACTGCTAAGAAAAGTAACAAATTGGTTTTGATTATCTAGATTAACTAAGATGCGAATTATAAACTAAGAATTAAATTAACTAAAAAGAATCTAAAATCGAATTACTTATATGAGAATAAACATGGAATCCTAGTTTCATCATCTACTTCACTTAGAGTTGCAGCCTTTAATTAAAACATGTGATGGTTCTGATATCTGATCGAATAACACGAAACAAGTAAAAGTTACCTCTCGGTATACTAGTACCAAACTACACATGCATCCACAAAAGAGATAGAAGATGTATAGACACCTATCATGTTTAGACCCTATATCTCTATAGAATTTGAAAACATAAAGGTTTAAGCACAAGTTATCCACTTAGATCACATAGGGTCGCATATTATCTCTAATTATGCCACAAATCATGATGTTAAAACATCAACCTATCCTATGCTAGCATGGCAAGTTCTAAATCTCAAGATCCACTCTCGTTTAGCAAGAGATTAACATATTAGATGTTCGCGACGCACCTAAATTCAATAAGCACAACCATACAAGGATATCAATAATTCACTACACATAAATCTTTAAGGCATGCAAACTACTAAGCTACATAGATAAATTCACTAGGATCCCATGACAACGATTAGTTCATAATCAAACCTTTCGTCACCATGGGATTTGATGAAAACATGGTATAAAACAAGATATAAATAAAAGAAGTAATAATATTCATAAAACAAGAGTTTGAGAAAAACAAATCTAGAACAAAAGATGAAGTAGATCTAGATCCGTTGCTTGTCACGAGCGTTGAATCCTTCTCTCCTTTTCTCCCTTGCAGATCTAAGCTATGTTACAATAATAAAGCGATTGATACAAATTACAATGCTTAGATGTGTTTTTATAGGCTCTAGATTTCTTGCCCAGCAAGAATTTATCGTCTATTACAATTAGAATTTAATTAAGGTTCTAAAAACTGCCCGAAATACAATTAGAACTTGAAAAGGGCAAAACAGTAATTTAACTGCTTCCAACAGTCTGCTTGTCGTGCTTCCTGCTCCTACCCCGCGCAAATTGCACGTGCAACACCTGTTCCATGTTGTAGAAAATCTCCCAAGCTTCGCGTGGGCAGTAAGATCGCTAAAAACGGACTTATAGAACTCCAGATATGGCCAAAACAGTGTAAGCTGCGCAGCCTTCTCGGAAAATCCGAATTTTAATCAATTAAATCTCCAAAAACGACAGAAGCATCCACCATAATCAATATTCTTGTAAATCTGCACAACTAAGCAAAACACATCAAAACTACAAGAAACTTGAGTCCAAGACAATCAATTTAAGCCGATTTAGAATGCTCCAAGTGGATATAAAATCCACTTATCACACCCCCAAACTTAAACCAATGCTTGTCCTCAAGCATAAACAATTACAACTAACTAACTAACTAGTACCACTTCTGTAGGTGATCACGGTTGCATTTGACATATGCAACAAGCCCTTTAAACCCCTAGGCAGCCCTAGTGGACGAGTAAGGTCTCGTGAGGGCCTATAGCGAATGTACCCACAAAATCCATTTAACCTAATGCAATGCAATGCATGAATGCAACTAATATGAAAAATGCAACGATCCCCTTCAAACTCACCAAAACCAACTAACAAGCAAATATCTCAAAGAATGCAACTAAATCCAAATAGAGCTCGACTAAGTCCCCGTATACTAACAATACATGACAGAAACGTGCGTGTGTGCATGCTCATCAGAAATACTCCCAAAACTAGGTCAAAAATCATACATGCCCTTCGCCAAGACGATCACAGGTTTATAAAAAGAATAGACTGTAGACACTTCATAACTTAAAAACACCTCCATCCTCATTCAAGTTAGCCAGGTATTCATGCTTTATTACTACACATAATACCACAAACAATACGCATGCTTATTTAACCGTGCAATGAATGAGACCCCAAAAGGCTTATACAATAATACCCATGTAGCGAGTGTTAGGTCAGCAATCCCAAACCACAAGAGCTTTAGTTTAGTAGGACTAAGTCCCCTCAGACTTAATTACTCGAGTATTAAAGAGCTCACCCTGGTTAATTCTGCATTTAACAATTGGACTTTTGATTTTATTTTTTTTTCTTTTTTTCTAATTTTTTTTTTCATGCAATCTGGAATGAGAATTATCAATTCCAACCCTAGACTACTCATATAAATATGAGCTGGCTACTAGCCATTTGTCACCTAGCCATTATTTAACAACTAGCATGAAATCCCTGGTTTCCCCCAAACTTAGACTTTAGTGCTCCTACGTTATCAAGGGAATAACGAAAATTCTAAATATAATCAAGTGATTAAATCTCAAAACTCCAAACAAGCATAACCTCAACCTAGCCCAAAAGCAAACAATGAGTTGTGTAAAAATTTTGTTCCCGTAACATGCAAGTCAATTCCTAGGAACTATAAATCAGCCCTCTACTCATCATCATCACACTCAATTAAACATCTACCTATCAATCAGAATCAGCTCGTCTTAAGGGATCATGAATATGCATGATATAAAAATGCAACTAACATGAACTCACATGGTATACGAAAATAAAAACAGAATGTCCTATATGAAACAACATAAATAATACGAACGAACATGCATGAATTACTATTACTAATATGCAAAGCATGAAATCCTACATGAACACATAATACAACAATAACTACTAATCCCTCAAACCACCCCCAAACTTAAAATATTCAATGTCCTCATTGAATGGAAGTAAATACGAGGGATAGTAGAAACATACCTGCTCGTCCTCGAATGAATCTGGTGGAGGATACTGCGTACGAGCTCCATAGACTGGCCACCTTGCCTGAATACTACAAAACCCCCAATTGACAAGAACACAAATTCGTAATAAAAATACGATTAGAGAAAAAGATTTACCCAATACGAATCAAAGAGGTGAACTTGCAATTAATTCCTCTTAAGAATTGAATTTTTAAAGATTTTAAAAGAAATAGAAGAGGAATTGGATTTGTATGTAGAAGTGGGTATATAATAATAATAATAATAAGAATAAGAATAATAAATAATAATAATAATAATAATAATAATAAATAATAATAATAATAACAATAAATAATAAATTGAATAATAATAATAATAAATATGAATTAGAATAGAAATAGGTTTAGAATTTTGAAGAAAAGATGGGAGTTTTTGGAATTGAAATAGGAAAAGAATTAGGGGTAGAGATGATTAAATAGGAGTATAAATAGAATGGGGTGGGAAGGATTTTTTTTTTTTTTTATATACAACGAAGGTGAACAGCGCACAACAAAAAAACGGTGCTGAATTTTTTTTCTGAAAATCTGAGCAACGCGCAAGTTGCGCACGTGGAGGGCAGTTTGCTCTAGGTTCAGTTGCGCTAGCGCAACTTGCGCATCCGGAGCGCAACTTGCTTTAATACCAGTAACGCACGAGCAAGTGGCGTTATACAAGCGCAATCTGCTCTGAAACGCAGGATCATCTTGCGTTACACACCAAAAATCCGATTTTTTTTTTCAACACTTTTTTTTTTCCTACACTAATGCATGGGTTGCCTCCCACCAAGCGCTTCTTTACCGTCAATAGCTTGATGTTACTTCCTCAAATCAAGGCGGTTTCAAAAGAATAACTGAACCATCTTCAACAGACAAACCATTCATACGAACGTTGACATCTTGATTGCTTGCTTTCCACAAATCTCTTCCTTCAGACTTCAACTTGATTTTTCTACCCAACGGCCTAATCTTCTTCTTTTTCTTCTTCACACCTCTAAGGTGCTTCTCCGACTCAATCGATTGAACAAAAATGTCTTCTTCCTTATCATCGGTTTTCCACCTTCGCAACACGTTATCATGCCCCTCTTCAAAAATCATTAGCTCATTATTCAAAAGGACATACCTCAACTGTGGTGGAAGTTTCCCAAGCTTTACACTCGAAAGATCTCGAACCGAAGAACTGTCAATGGAATCACTGATAGGATGCTTAAGCACGCGTATATCCAATTTTTCGCTCAATAACTGATCAAACTTCTTTCTCTGACCCGTATCAACTATATCCACACTGCAACACTCTTCATCCTCTGTCGGGAATTTCATGGCCTTGAACACATTAAAGGTGACATTCTGATCTTGCACCCTCATTGTAAGCTCTCCTTTCTGCACATCAATCAAAGTACGACCCGTAGCTAGAAAAGGCCTTCCCAAGATTATGGGAATCTTCTTGTCCTCTTCAAAATCTAGAATCACAAAATCGGCAGGAAATATGAGCTTATCAACCTTCACTAAGACATCCTCCACTATACCCCTCGGATAAGTGATAGATCGATCAGCCAACTGCAAAGAGATGTTAGTTGGCTTTGGCTCCGATAGACCAAGTTGCTTGAAAACAGACAAGGGCATGAGATTAATGCTAGCTCCCAAATCACATAAGCATTTGTCAAAAGACAACTTCCCAATGGTGCATGGAATTGTAAAGCTTCCTGGATCCTTAAGTTTAGGAGGCAATTTCTGTTGCAACACCGCACTGCACTCCTCTGTCAATGCCACTGTTTCAAATTCTTCCACCTTCTCTTCCATGACAAAATATCCTTCATGAACTTTGCATATCTTGGCATCTACTCCAATGCTTCAAAAAAGGAATATTAATGGACAGTTTCTTGAAGACATCCATAAACTTTTGAAACTGTTTCTCTTGACTTTTCTGCAAGCGTCCAGGAAATGGAGGAGGCGGATAGATCTGATTATTCTTGGAAGATTGCTCTGGAGTAGAATTTTCAACAGGTTTCTTGCTCTTCTCACCATTAAGCTGATCAGCCACTAAATCAGATTTCTCAATTTCTGGCACTACAGATTTTTCAACCTGCTGATTCTGAATATCTTCATCTTCCTTAGTTGCTGATTTTGGATCTGTTGTAACCCTTCCTGATCACAAAGTAACTGCTTTCACCTGCTCATGGACCTCCCTCTTGCCTGGATTAGTCTCTGTATCACTAGGAAGAGTTCCTTGTGGCCTACTAAATAAAGCGCTTGAAATTTGTCCAATCTGGCTCTCCAAGATCTTTTGAGAAGCTTGTAGATTCTTCACCATCATCCTCAAATCATCCATCTCTGATTTTTCATTAGAAGTTTGCCCCGCATGAGCCTGGGGTTGTTGTTGCTGAAATCCAGGAGGTTGATATGGTACCCTCGGAGCATAAGGCTGTTGATAGCCTTGATTGAATGGCTTCGCTTGCTGATAAGGTTGTTGTGCACTTTGATTGTGACTCCAGCTGAAGTTGGGATGATTCCTGTTGTTAGGATGATAGTGGCTGGAACTGGTGCAACAGGTCTCTGGAAATTACTCACAAACTGTGCTGATTCAGAAGAGATAGCACACTGATTCGTCTCATGTGCGCCCGCACATAGCTCACAAACACTAGCCACCTGCTGTACTCCATAATTTGCTAGAGAATCCATCTTCATAGTCAAAGCCTTCAACTGAGCTGCAATAGCTGAAGCTGTATCCACCTCAAACAAACCTGCTACCTTGCCTTGAAAAAGCCTCTGGGTTGGATTCTGATATTCATTAGCAGCCATCGTCTCAATTAGTTCATAAGCTTCATCATAGCTCTTAGCCCAAAGAGCTCATCCTGATGCTGCATCAAGCAAAGGTCTAGATTGTTCTCCCAACCCATTTTAGAAACTATTGATAACCATCCAGTCAGGCATGCCATGATGTGGACACCTACGAAGCATCTCCTTGTATCGTTCCCAAGCCTCACACAGAGATTCTCCAGATTGCTGCTGAAATTAGGCAAGTTGGTTCCTCAATGCTACAGTTTTCGCCATAGGGAAGAATTTAGTAAGAAACTTCTGAGCAAGATCCTCCCATGTAGTAATGGAACCAGGTTATAGAGAGTGTAACCAGCCCTTAGCCTTATCCTTCAGAGAGAATGGGAAAAGTCTCAACTTGATAGCATCCTCCGAAACACCATTGAACTTGAAAGTATCACAGATCTCGATAAAGTCCCGAATATGCATGTTAGGATCCTCCGTAGAAGCACCCCAAAACTGAACCGAATTCTGTAGCATCTGAATAGTGCCCGACTTGATCTCAAAAGTGTTAGCTGCAATAGCTGGCCTGGTAATGCTAGACTGGATATCATTGATTTTCGGCTGAGAATACTCCTTCAAAGCCTTAGCTGCTGCTGCATCGGCCATTGCTACTGTAGCTTCAGATTCCTCTTTCTTATTCTATAAATTCTCTGCAAGATCGTCTTTTGCTAGTTTTTGTAAACGAGCTTGCAAACGTGTTTGCATACAAACCTAAGTACCTGCAAACACCAAGAAACAAACAAAGTAAGAAATCCGAGTTAGTGAACGCTAACGACCACTATTGACAAGCACATAAACTAAAAATAAAACACCGATGATCCCCGGCAGCGGCGCCAAAAAATTGCTAACACAATTTCACGCAAGTATACGTGGTCACAAGTAATACAATTAAAGTTCGTTCCACTGAGATCTGGTTATGGTTCTTTTCAGTAAATGCACATATTCAACAATGTATGATCTTAATTCACTGCTAAGAAAAGTAACAAATTGGTTTTGATTATCTAGATTAACTAAGATGCGAATTATAAACTAAGAATTAAATTATCTAAAAAGAATCTAAAATCGAATTACTTATATGAGAATAAACATGGAATCCTAGTTTCATCATCTACTTCACTTAGAGTTGCAGCCTTTAATTAAAACATGCGATGGTTTTGATATCTGATCGAATAACACGAAACAAGTAAAAGTTACCTCTCGGTATACTAGTACCAAACTACACATGCATCCACAAAAGAGATAGAAAATGTATAGACACCTATCATGTTTAGACCCTATATCTCTATAGAATTTGAAAACATAAAGGTTTAAGCACAAGTTATCCACTTAGATCACATAGGGTCGCATATTATCTCTAATCATGCCACAAATCATGATATTAAAACATCAACCTATCCTATGCTAGCATGGCAAGTTCTAAATCTCAAGATCCACTCTCATTTAGCAAGAGATTAACATATTAGATGTTCGCGACGCACCTAAATTCAATAAGCACAACCATACAAGGATATCAATAATTCACCACACATAAATCTTTAAGGCATGCAAACTACTAAGCTACATAGATAAATTCACTAGGATCCCATGACAACGATTAGTTCATAATCAAACCTTTCGTCACCATGGGATTTGATGAAAACATGGTATAAAACAAGATATAAATAAAAGAAGTAATAATATTCATAAAACAAGAGTTTGAGAAAAACAAATCTAGAACAAAAGATGAAGTAGATCTAGATCCGTTGCTTGTCACGAGCGTTGAATCCTTCTCTCCTTTTCTCCCTTGCAGATCTAAGCTATGTTACAATAATAAAGCGATTGATACAAATTACAATGCTTAGATGTGTTTTTATAGGCTCTAGATTTCTTGCCCAGCAAGAATTTATCTTCTATTATAATTAGAATTTAATTAAGGTTCTAAAAACTGCCCGAAATACAATTAGAACTTGAAAAGGGCAAAACAGTAATTTCACTGCTTCCAACAGTCTGCTTGTCGTGCTTCCTGCTCCTACCCCGCGCAAATTGCACGTGCAACACCTGTTTCATGTTGTAGAAAATCTCCCAAGCTTCGCGTGGGCAGTAAGATCGCTAAAAACAGATTTATAGAACTCCAGATATGGCCAAAACAGTGTAAGCTGCGCAGCCTTCTCGGAAAATCCGAATTTTAATCAATTAAATCTCCAAAAACGACAGAAGCATCCACCATAATCAATTTTCTTGTAAATCTGCACAACTAAGCAAAACACATCAAAACTACAAGAAACTTGAGTCCAAGACAATCAATTTAAGCCGATTTAGAATGCTCCAAGTGGATATAAAATCCACTTATCAATACCCCATTTCTGATTGAAACCTTTAGCCACAAGTCTGGCTTTGTACCTTTCAACCTCACCATTGGCTTTAAGTTTGATCTTAAACACCCGTTTATAGCCAATAGCCTTCTTTCCAGGGGGAAGATCAACTAAAACCCAAGTATTGTTATGTTCAAGAGCATGAAGTTCCTTATTCATTGCATCAACCCATTTAGGATTCTGAGCAGCCTCTTGATAAGTAACAGGTTCAACCAAATTCTCAGATATGGCTATTAGAGATCTATGTGTATCAGGTAAAGAAGTGTAAGACACTAAATTACACCAATGCTGAGTTGAAGTAAGTTGACTGGAATTACAGAGATAATCATTCAGATATGTAGGTGTATTTAGCTGTCTAGAACTTCTTCTGAGAACTTGTTCGGACTGGGAATGCTCAGAAGGAGGAGATGATGACAAAGAACTTTGATCAGAAGATAATTCAGATGAAGAAAACTCCAGTGAAGAAGTAGAATTATCTGTCTGAGTTGAAGTATCATGATGTTAAAAGACATGTGGAATAGTATCATAAAGAATTGGAGTAAATTCTGTAGAGATTGGTAAGAAAAATTTAAACATGGATTTGGACTCAAAGTTAGAAGAAATGTGAAATGGGAAATGTTGTTCATGAAAAACAACATCTCTTGAGACATGAATATCCATAGTATCTAAATTAAGAACTTTATAACCCTTTTGACCACTAGGATATCCAAGAAAACACTACAAGAAAAAGTTCAATAGACATCACACATTAGACATCGGTTGTAAATGTCACTGATGTTAAAAGATGTAATAACATCACCCCGCATTAAGCTGATGTCTTTGTTTTTCTTAAACATCAATTATTTTAAAACCGATGTCTAAAATCAACCTAAAAAAATCAAACGCGCCCCCTTCTTCATTTGTTTCCCCCTTAGTTAAAATTTTCCCCTCTTAGTCAAAATTTCCCCCCTTTAACCAAAAATTTCCCCCCTTTCACCAAATATTCTCCCCGCCTACAATTATTCCCCCTTCAAGACAAATTAAATCACAAAACTAATTAAAACTAAAAATACAAAAACTAAAAACTAACTCTCGACTCTCTCTCACTCTCTCGGTCTCTCTCTCTCGCGACTGAATCTCTCCTGCTCTACTTACGACCACCTGCTCTACGTACTCACCCCCGTCCACCTTTGTTCCTCTCTCCTTTGCTCGTCTCTCTCTTTTGCTTAAGGTCTGAATTTCAGTCAGGTATCAAATCAAACACCTTTACACGAATAAGGTCTCCTTTGCGATTTCTAGGGTCTTCTTTATTGAAATTGATGAGCTTCAATTTGGGAGTTTTTTTAAATCAAAACTGTAATTTCTTAAATTGGGGTTTTTTAAATGAAATCTTTAATTTCTTAAATTGTGTGTGTTTATTTACTTGGATGTATTTGTTATACCCTAATTATTTTGAATTTATTCTTTTTACATGACCTTTGTCACTTCGTTGTGGTTGTGGCTGTTATTTAGGTAATTTTTTATTTTTGAATTTCTTAGTTGAATTTCTGAAATGTGTTATATTAATATGATTATTTACATATTATTTACTTGGATGTATGTTGGATTATTTGTTACTTATATTTTGTTTTTCCATGATGCACTTCTCATTTTATTTATGATGTTATGCACTTTTGGGATTTAGGAAGCTTCTTGTGGAGTTACTCTTTCTGGATGCTGGGCAAATGTTGGTGTTTTATTTGAGAAAGGGCAACAAAGAATGAGTTCGACAGGAAAGCCCTATGGTATATGGAAAGTTGGAAGCTTAGATGATGACACTGCTTGTGACAGCCCCAAATCCGGGGTCATGAATCCGGGCCGTCACGGACCAACTTCCATTCAAAATCAATATCTCTTGGGTCTTTTTTTTTTAACAATCAATACTTATGCAATTGACCCCACAATAATACACACACACACACACCAGTCATATGCTCAGAGAACAACATTCATCATACTAAAAGTTTAGAGTTAACAGTTATTACAACCCAGGCTCACAGTTAAATACATTGCTGAATAATACTTCGACATGAAGCATTTCAACAATTAAAAGTTTATTACATGCTTGCACACTTAATTATACACAAGGCTACCAAGACCCGTTTGCCTCTACGCTACCTCAGGAATCGATGCCAGTGCTCTCATAAGGTCGCCTTCCCCCTACCCTCTTGCGGGGTGTTCTGCGTAGTATCGGCATACCTAGCTGTTATATAAATAAGTAGCAAGAGTGAGCTATAATAGCTCAGCAAGATAACTTCTATCAACTAGCATCAAAGGAAAATAAATCATCATATATATAGACAATAGCAAACTTCAGTTATTATGGAAGAATTTTATTTCCATTCAATATGTATATACACTTTCCAATTATCCTTGTACGTGAGAAATATATAGTATCATTCCATCAATCTCGCTTCTAACATCATATAATATCAGTTCCTCTTCTTGAATGCCATAACCATCAATATACCATTTCAATGTAATCTTTTAAGATAATATAAAAACTTGAACAAATCTCTCACTATAATCTTCTCATTTCCTTCTTATGCAACAATCATATAAATTAATATAAAATCAGTTTCTCTTCGTTCGTAACAATAATTCCATCATTTCATATCACTTTTCTGTTTTCAGTTATAAAAATCTGAAAACCATTTTCAATTCTTTCTTTCAAGTTTTGGGAATCTCTGCTGGCGCCAGATACGTAGGACGATGATCAGTCGCCTGACCGTATCTGCTTTCTGTTTACTACTAGTAGAAGGGATGATCCCTACCTGGTAATCAACCCTGGAGGAAGGCTACCTGCTACATCCTCCCTTGGCATCTTCGTGCCGAAATAAAATATTGGATGCTGGACTGTGCCACTACCACACAGCCTCTTACGCTTACTGTTGCAATCCCCCTTTTTCAAATCATCAAATACCATTTCACATTTTCCATTTCCATTCACATTTCCATTCACATACATCATTTCCATTTCCATTTATCATCACCTTTAAATTTATATATGTCATAATACTTTGATTATGACTCAGACATCTCCTCTGTATTCAATGAAATCAATATGCTTTTATATACGTAGAGTATTCCATTTATCTCAAAAATATTAAATACCATTCAATAATATTTATCAAATCACAATACTTAGAAATAATATAATATTATAAATCGTATAATCCCTAGATAATAACTGATTCCATTCCTTTATATATCTTTAGATAACAACTGATACCATTCCTTTATATATCTTTAGATAACAACTGATACCATTCCTTTATATATAACTCTATATAACGACTGATACCATTCCTTCATCTTCCCTTAATCATAATGCATGTTCACTTCATGCATAATCATCTCTATGTATATTCATATCCATCTCATACTCATATCCATATTCATATCATACTCATATACTTTCCCTTTTTACATTAATAATCAAAGAAAACCATTTCTTAACAATATAGTAACAATAGCATCACATATATATATTTCATGAAATCAAGTTTCCTTGAAGATAAATAATTTCCAAGTAGGGATAGAAAAGATCTTGCCTCGGTTCCGGTATCCTGACGGTATGGTTCGTCCCTCTTCCGGAGTTTCTATAAACACAAAAGGACCGTCGTTAGAATACCACATCTCTTACTCACTACACTCTTGTATAACATTACCCTTGACACTTTAATATATGTTTAACATATCACTATTACCCCAAAGGTTCAAGAACTTAACTATTTATAACCTTAATCGAAGTTTCAGGGGTTTTCACCATTTCCCCTAACGACCACACTTAACTGTAAAAATTCTCAGAAAATATGGATTTCGAATTTTACCACAAGGTCAACTGGTAACAACTCTTTGACTACCTTAATACAATATCCCAAAGTTTCATAATTTTTAAAAATGTCTAAGTAGGGTAATTATAGCCTCAAAGTTAACACAATTACTGTTTCTCGGTTCTCGAACGTCTTTCACTAAAACTGACTTTTCTCCTAAACCGTTCATCAGATTTTAACGCACATTATATCAAAACGATCTATTAACCAAGCTCTATCTCATCATGGTCAGTTGGTGTTCTAAACAGGAACCTACCGTATGCACCTGTTGCTCCAAAACAGGGCAGTTTCTTAATTTAACGAAAATCGGACATTATAACGGCTATAATTCGGACATTCCAAAAACCATTCCATCACAACCAAGCCATATAATCATCCACCACTCCATACACATCAATATTACATCCTCATAATCCATATAATCAGTGGTGAGGCCTCAATACCATCACCCAACAATCAATCAAAATTTATGCTAGCTAACATCACAATAATCACTTTTAACCACACATCATCCATTAACATCACTAAAACTCACATAATAAAAAGGGGTTAGGGTTTATACCTTCCTTGAAGCTTTAACAACACTTAAAAAAGACTTGTAGTCCTTGAGAAGCCTTGATATAACCTTATAACACCTTAAACTAACAAGAAACATCAAGAACATACTTAGAGATTTTCGGAGTTCTAAAACCCAGCTGAAAGAACATGAAAAACGAGGCCCTTACCTTGCTTTTCTGGACAAACCGTGTGAAATAAGAGTTGTAGATTATCTCATGGGCTTTCCAAAAAGCTATAGAACGCAAACTTTGGTTGAGAAACGAAGGAGTTATGCTCGTTTGACTGATCTGCTGTTGTTTTAGCCGAATTTGCAAGAAATGGAGGGGGAGAAGATTTTTGTGTTTGGTTGATCTTATCTTGGCTTTCTCTTGATCCTTCTAGCTTGTCTTGGAAGCTTGGTACGATATTTTGTGGTTAAACCTTGCAAAGTTACTAATTTACCCTTAAAAACAAATTAATGAAATGTGATGTCATCTTGATGACCTAATAATCTCTTTTCTTGTTTTTCTAAATATTATGCTAATAATCTTGGATAATAATAATGTGGTATGTATCCTTGTTAGATTACTAATCTTGGTTGTTTGGTTTCCATACTCGTCTAGTTGTGGTTCATTTCGAGTATACCTCATTATCTCAGTGGTTTTTGAAATCATTTACAAATCCAATTTCCTTTGGTATTCCATTAACTTAATAATCCCTTGGTTTAACCTAAATCTTCTAATTCCTCAATATATAATTCCTTTAATATTTCCATGCTCCTTAATATCCAATATAAGCTTATTCGAACTCAAAATCCTCAAATTCCATGTTCAGGAATTTCTGGAATCTATCGTCATTTCGAGTCACTTATTTTCAATGTACAACACTAATATGGTTTCTGTTTATTCATTTTCCGTTTCCATTATGGAGTAATTATATACCATTTCCCTAAATCCTCGAAATTTACTATTCATGTGATTACTGTAGCTTTGTTAAAGTTAGGGTTATTACATCCTTCCCCCCTTAAAAGGATTCCGTCCCGGAATCACGTTGAAAATGTCCATAGATATCTCTTTCATCCACACTTCTGACTTTTACACCACTTTCTCTATCCTTTTTCCTTCATAATATCTCTATCTTGTTTGCGCAAAAATACACCAACATAATCTTGCTTGTCATTCATCAACATGCCATTTAGCTTATCAATAGTAGTGCTTTTCATTATCTTCCCTTACTAATCTCTTCCTGTACTTAATCGTTCTATTTTATCTCCTCATTCTCCTCCCTTTTTACTAGTACCTCGGCCACCACATTGGCCTTTCCTTACATGGTAGTGTATCTCACTATGGTTATCTGTATTTTGATCTCTATCATGACATAAAATATGAACACTTCAATCTTGTTATATCCTGTCTCTGTAAAATCCTCCAGAAATCTGACTAGAATAAGATTCCTTGAAACAATTGTAAGAAAATACTATCTATAATATATATTTCCTGTTCGTATCTAATCAAGTTTGTGCTTTTCTCAAAATACTTATTCTCCGTTGCATAGAATTTCCTGGCCCCTAACAGATACTGATTTTCCTTATCTAGATTGTCAACCTACCTACACCATTCATTGACCAAGTCGATCCCTAACCAAACATTTATACTTACATGTGTAAATAATTAAAGAAAATATTTCACCTGCATCTGTATCCGGCTTTTTCAACGCTTCTCCTAAGGTCATATTGTACACTCTGGCAGTAGGTCTATTTGAAGCAGTCATACTTTGTCCTGGCGCAGACGACCCACCAGAACGACAATCTCTAGCAAAATGTCCTAGTTTCCCACATTGATAACACTTGATATCAATCTTGTCAGTTGATGTGCACTGGTTATAATAGTGTCCTTTCTGTCCGCACTTAAAGCAAGTTATTTCCGACCTCCTACACACTCCCGTATGCTTTCTACCACACTTGCTACAATCTGGTAAGGGTGGTCGTGCTTGATTAGACTGAAAAGTTCCTGAGGATTTGCCACCTTGATTCACAGTTTCACTGACAGCCTTGTTACTCCCCGACTTTCCCACAAACTGAGATTTTTGTCCCTTACTAACCTTGCTAAAGTAACTTCCTTCACTTGAACCTCCCTTCCGGCCCTCAAATCTCCTTTTCTTACTTTCTCGACCTATCTAGTTTTGTTCACTCTCAGCTTCTATAATGGATGCCTTTTGAACCACCGCAGCATAATCAGTTAACTCAAACGGTGCCACTCTCGTCCGTAGCCATGGTTTCAATCCTTGTTGGAACCTTTTTGCTCGTTGTTCCTCAGTACGCACAAATTCTGGAACAAACCTAGACAATTCAGTAAATTTCGTTTCATACTCGGCCACTGATAGATTATCCTGCTTTAATTCCAGAAATTTCATCTCCATTTGGTTTTCCAAATACCTAGGGGAGTACTTTTCTAAAAATACCCTAGTGAAACGTTCCCAAGTTATCACTCCCGCTCCCTCTAGATTCTTCTTAGTTTCCCACCAATAATTTGCCTCTCCCTTTAAGAGATAGGCTGCAAAGGTTGTTTTCTGATCCTCTTCGATCCTTAATATCTCAAAAGCTTTCTCTATTTCTTTCAGCCATGCTCTGGCTAATACTGGGTCAACAGTTCCCTCAAACTCTGGGGGTTTCAATGACTTAAATGCACGAAAGGAGTTAGCTGCCTGATTAGGAAGAACAGGTGGTGGTTGAGGGTTCTGTGGATTAGCCAAATTCTGCCTTAATAGTTCCATGAATTGGTTAAAGGGATCACCGCCCTGATTTCCTTGTTGTTCAGTTGATTCATCTTCCTCTTCTTCTTCATGATTTTGTTCATTCTGAGTATTTTCATTCTGTCTATTGTGACTTCCTTCCTCTCTCTCATTTTCTCTTGCATTTGTTCTATTATTACGCTTAGGCGGCATGATTCTGTATATAGCAATATTCTCCATTAATCACCCAAATTTAGGGTACACCATATATCATTTCCATATATGCACAACTATATCATTAGTTAACTCATTTATATACCATAATATTCTCAACTCAACTTTAGCAATTAAGCGTATCACCTTTTGCACAATAACCTTTTCATTTAAGTTAATCACCTTATACACGTCAATATTCTTGAATCTCAACATTTAATATTAAAATGCGATAGAATTTAGACAGAACATACAAACTTCATTAATTATCCCCACTTCCTTTGTTTAACCTTATTCTGACTTTTTCCTCAAAATACACCTTACTCTCAATAGTAACTCTCAATTATACCTTAAAATTCCTCATATTATTTTATCTTACTAATCATCAAATATACCCATTTCTTTTCACGAACTTCCTTCCTCTTTTATATCGGAACGCTTCTAACTCTAATTATCTCTTATTGAAATTTCCCTTGAAATCTCGAGTTTCCTCGTATAATCACGTATACTCTAAACTTTGCTTCCATTTTTCCATCCATTAAGGAAATCTTCTATATTCGAAACAATTGATAGAATTCAAGAAACTTTGAATTAAAACGGACCCAGAAACAAGCAGGTGTCCCAAAACAATTTATAAGATTAAGAGTTTTAAATAACTTTTATTTGAAACAAAAGGATATTTGGGAAATCAATCTGATGGAAGAACCCGTACGTCACACAAGTGAGGGCGTCCCCTCCGACTTTCTATCACACAGACAGATCGTCCTTGTGTATACATATAGGGCTGTTCCTTTTTGTTGGAGTAAGAAATATAAAGGAAAATTTAAATCATGATGATATATACCACCTTTCGAAAATAATCTTAGAGAAATATTTTGACTAAGATAGATTGAATAAAATTTTGAAATACATTCCAAAGGTACCAGAAAGTTTTGAAAAGATACCGGCCCCTTTTGAATAAGAGATGATAGGTCATCCTGGAATTACTCACGAGGTTATTTAACGTACACCTCCCGATACATCAAGTATTCCCTTTCTCATATCGATCTCGTGTGCTACATAAACTTAACACTTTTGGCATAATAACCTTTATTAGCAATAATCTATAAAATTATAATCACTACTTAGAATAAATGCTTCGTTCGATAAACCCCCCTTGAACTCGATGTGAGTTCATATTTTATATCCTTACCTATATATCTATATGCGTATATTACTATCACTCTTGTTCCTGAGCAATATGACTCTAAGCTCTGATACCAAACTGTGACAGCCCCAAATCCGGGGTCATGAATCCGGGCCGTCACGGACCAACTTCCATTCAAAATCAATATCTCTTGGGTCTTTTTTTTTTAACAATCAATACTTATGCAATTGACCCCGCAATAATACACACACACACACACCAGTCATATGCTCAGAGAACAACATTCATCATACTAAAAGTTTAGAGTTAACAGTTATTACAACCCAGGCTCACAGTTAAATACATTGCTGAATAATACTTCGACATGAAGCATTTCAACAATTAAAAGTTTATTACATGCTTGCACACTTAATTATACATAAGGCTACCAAGACCCGTTTGCCTCTACGCTACCTCAGGAATCGATGCCAGTGCTCTCATAAGGTCGCCTTCCCCCTACCCTCTTGCGAGGTGTTCTGCGTAGTATCGGCATACCTAGCTGTTATATAAATAAGTAGCAAGAGTGAGCTATAATAGCTCAGCAAGATAACTTCTATCAACTAGCATCAAAGGAAAATAAATCATCATATATATAGACAATAGCAAACTTCAGTTATTATGGAAGAATTTTATTTCCATTCAATATGTATATACACTTTCCAATTATCCTTGTACGTGAGAAATATATAGTATCATTCCATCAATCTCGCTTCTAACATCATATAATATCAGTTCCTCTTCTTGAATGCCATAACCATCAATATACCATTTCAATGTAATCTTTTAAGATAATATAAAAACTTGAACAAATCTCTCACTATAATCTTCTCATTTCCTTCTTATGCAACAATCATATAAATTAATATAAAATCAGTTTCTCTTCGTTCGTAACAATAATTCCATCATTTCATATCACTTTTCTGTTTTCAGTTATAAAAATCTGAAAACCATTTTCAATTCTTTCTTTCAAGTTTTGGGAATCTCTGCTGGCGCCAGATACGGAGGACGATGATCAGTCGCCTGACCGTATCCGCTCTCTGTTTACTACTAGTAGAAGGGATGATCCCTACCTGGTAATCAACCCTGGAGGAAGGCTACCTGCTACATCCTCCCTTGGCATCTTCGTGCCGAAATAAAATATTGGATGCTGGACTGTGCCACTACCACACAGCCTCTTACGCTTACTGTTGCAATCCCCCTTTTTCAAATCATCAAATACCATTTCACATTTTCCATTTCCATTCACATTTCCATTCACATACATCATTTCCATTTCCATTTATCATCACCTTTAAATTTATATATGTCATAATACTTTGATTATGACTCAGACATCTCCTCTGTATTCAATGAAATCAATATGCTTTTATATACGTAGAGTATTCCATTTATCTCAAAAATATTAAATACCATTCAATAATATTTATCAAATCACAATACTTAGAAATAATATAATATTATAAATCGTATAATCCCTAGATAATAACTGATTCCATTCCTTTATATATCTTTAGATAACAACTGATACCATTCCTTTATATATCTTTAGATAACAACTGATACCATTCCTTTATATATAACTCTATATAACGACTGATACCATTCCTTCATCTTCCCTTAATCATAAGGCATGTTCACTTCATGCATAATCATCTCTATGTATATTCATATCCATCTCATACTCATATCCATATTCATATCATACTCATATACCTTTCCTTTTTACATTAATAATCAAAGAAAACCATTTCTTAACAATATAGTAACAATAGCATCACATATATATATTTCATGAAATCAAGTTTCCTTGAAGATAAATAATTTCCAAGTAGGGATAGAAAAGATCTTGCCTCGGTTCCGGTATCCTGACGGTATGGTTCGTCCCTCTTCCGGAGTTTCTATAAACACAAAAGGACCGTCGTTAGAATACCACATCTCTTACTCACTACACTCTTGTATAACATTACCCTTGACACTTTAATATATGTTTAACGTATCACTATTACCCCAAAGGTTCAAGAACTTAACTATTTATAACCTTAATCGAAGTTTCAGGGGTTTTCACCATTTCCCCTAACGACCACACTTAACTGTAAGAATTCTCAGAAAATATGGATTTCGAATTTTACCACAAGGTCAACTGGTAACAACTCTTTGACTACCTTACTACAATATCCCAAAGTTTCATAATTTTTAATAATGTCTAAGTAGGGTAATTATAGTCTCAAAGTTAACACAATTACTGTTTCTCGTTTCTCGAACGTCTTTCACTAAAACTGACTTTTCTCCTAAACCGTTCATCAGATTTTAACGCACATTATATCAAAAGGATCTATGAACCAAGCTCTATCTCATCATGGTCAGTTGGTGTTCTAAACTGGAACCTACCGTTTGCACCTGTTGCTCCAAAACAGGGCAGTTTCTTAATTTAACGAAAATCGGACATTATAACGGCTATAATTCGGACATTCCAAAAACCATTCCATCACAACCAAGCCATATAATCATCCACCACTCCATACACATCAATATTACATCCTCATAATCCATATAATCAGTAGTGAGGCCTCAATACCATCACCCAACAATCAATCAAAATTTATGCTAGCTAACATCACAATAATCACTTTTAACCACACATCATCCATTAACATCACTAAAACTCACATAATAAAAAGGGGTTAGGGTTTATAACTTCCTTGAAGTTTTAACAACACTTAACAAAGGCTTGTAGTCCTTGAGAAGCCTTGATATAACCTTATAACACCTTAAACTAACAAGAAACATCAAGAACATACTTAGAGATTTTCGGAGTTCTAAAATCCAGCTGAAAGAACATAAAAAACGAGGCCCTTACCTTGCTTTTCTGGACAAACCGTGTGAAATAAGAGTTGTAACTTATCTCATGGGCTTTCCAAAAAGCTATAGAACGCAAACTTTGGCTGAGAAACGAAGGAGTTATGCTCGTTTTACTGATCTGCTATTGTTTTAGCCGAATTTGCAAGAAATGGAGGGGGAGAAGATTTTTGTGTTTGGTTGATCTTATCTTGGCTTTCTCTTGATCCTTCTAGCTTGTCTTGGAAGCTTGGTAAGATATTTTGTGGTTTAACCTTGCAAAGTTACTAATTTACCCTTAAAAACAAATTAATGAAATGTGATGTCATCTTGATGACCTAATAATCTCTTTTCTTGTTTTTCTAAATATTATGCTAATAATCTTGGATAATAATAATGTGGTATGTATCCTTGTTAGATTACTAATCTTGGTTGTTTGGTTTCCATACTCGTCTAGTTGTGGTTCATTTCGAGTATACCTCATTATCTCAGTGGTTTTTGAAATCATTTACAAATCCAATTTCCTTTGGTATTCCATTAACTTAATAATCCCTTGGTTTAACCTAAATCTTCTAATTCCTCAATATATAATTCCTTTAATATTTCCATGCTCCTTAATATCCAATATAAGTTTATTCGAACTCAAAATCCTCAAAATCCATGTTCAGGAATTTCTGGAATCTATCGTCATTTCGAGTCACTTATTTTCAATGTACAACACTAATATGGTTTCTGTTTATTCATTTTCCGTTTCCATTATGGAGTAATTATATACCATTTCCCTAAATCCTCGAAATTTACTATTCATGTGATTACTGTAGCTTTGCTAAAGTTAGGGTTATTACACTGCTTGTATGTTATGTGGATTCTATACTATAGATATGCTAATTTTCTTAAATTATTTTCGTATTATTTTTGCTTTTGAAATAGTAAACTTTGATAAAACGATTTCGATTTGAGTTGGAAGATTGTTTATCTTGTCAAAGGTTATGAAATTTTGATTTTACTGTAGTTTGCTCTACACCTGAATGTTGAACTTAGAAAGCACGACTAATTTTTCAGAATCTAAGAACCAAATAATGTCATTATTATTCTTGATCCTTGAACATTTGTTTTGAACAACTTGTTGTTTTTTGTTTTGGTTGTCTTGCACATTATTTATTCAATGTCGGGACTCCGATCTTCTTAGGTGATGTTGTTGCTGTTAAAGTCGAGAGTCTTCATTCTTTTGCACATCTCTGCTCCCAGTCAGATGAGAGCTTACTTCTTCAACTACTTGCAGAATTCACTTATATTCTCGTAGCACTATACAGTAATAATCAGGTACTGTAACATAGCCTTAACCAAGGCCATCTATTTTGGAGAAGTGTCTCTATGTTTTCTAGTGCTCTTCTGTTTTTTCCCCTTATGGTTTGTATTTATGTGCTTCGCTTACATTTGCGTGAGTATATTTACAGGATTTACGTGTTGCTGCTATGAGCTGCATCGAAGGGCTATTCACAATATGGCCACGTGTTATTCTTTCAGGAAGAAAGAACGATATTGACTTTTAATGTATGTTGTTTGTTCATCTTTAAAATTCTTTTATATGGACTTATTAATGTAGGAAGTTACAGGAAGTGCATTGGGGAGTAAGTTTCTGGGGGAGCTTTCATTATGTAAGTTAGTCATGTTGAAGCCTGTAGATGACAACGTCAAAGTATTAATGGCCTGTAGATGATAATGTCAAAGTATTAATGTTGGAGTAAGAAGCTTTTGGATATAATCATAGCATTTCTCGCCCCCACTTTTGGACATAATCCCCAGGAATTTGTATTTTTTTTTCAGGCAAGTACTTTGTTCAAGAAACTGTGCCTGAAGTTAGACGCAGTTCACTCCAAAGCCAGTATGTCTCTTGTTCAACTATTATATATACATGGATGTACATGACTACTAGAGTTTTTTTTTGTTTTTTTTAAAGATGCTTAGATAAAATTTATATTTGCTTAGGTTATAGAAGATATGTCCATACAAACAAATGTCCATGCTCTTTATATTAAAGAGGTAATAAATTTGTCTTACTTTTAAAATAGACTTGTATCACCAGGTACTATGGTACTGGCTGTAAATTGCAAGCTCAGAAACAATTCAAAAACTTGCATAATGTCTTTTATTAGCAGATTGCACCCTTTGCAGTCTCTGATGCCGCTACGCTGGCTCCTGAGGAAGTATATTCTGGCAAATGAGATATCAAAGAAGAAGTAGAGCTAACACAAGCCGAGAGAGAGAGAAGGAGAGCTAAAAAAAAAAGGAAATTTAAAGGTAAACACAGAGTATGAGGTTTATGAAAGAAACGGAATCATGAAAACGTGAATATGCTCGCCATTGCTGTATGAATGATAAGTGGATTTTATATCCACTCGGAGCGTTCAATATCGGCTTAAATTGATTGTTTTGGACTCAAGTTTGTTATAGTTTTGATGTGTTTTGTGTAGATGTGCAGGCTTGCAAGAATGTCAATTAAGGTGATGCTTCTGTCGTGTTTTGAGGTTAAATTGATTAAAATTCGGATTTTCTGGGCTGGTTGCGCAGTTTACACTATTTTTGCCATATATGGAGTTATATAAGTCCATTTTCAGCGATCTTACTGCCCACGCGAAGCTTGGGAGATTTTCTACAACATGGGACTGGTCTAAAACGAGCAAGTTGCGCGTGGTGAGAGCAGACAGCACGACAAGCAGACTGTTGGGAGCAGGGAAATTACTGTTTTGCCCTTTTCAAGTTCTAATTGTATTTTGGGCAGTTTTTAGCACCTTAATTAAATTCTAATTGTAATAGAAGGAAATTTCTTGCTGGGCAAGAATTATAGAGCCTATATAAACACATCATAGCATTGTAATTAGCAATAGTTTTATTATTGTAACATAGCTTAGATCTGCAAGAGAGAAAATGAGAGAAGGATTCAACGCTCGTGACAAGCAACGGATCTAGATCTACTTCATCTTTTGTGTTACCTTGGATTATAGATTTATTTTCTCAACTCTTTATTTTATTAATAGTATTGCTTCTTTCTTCCATATCTTGTTATTTATCATGTTTTCATCAAATCACATGACGATGAACGGTTCAATTATGAGCTAATCGTTGTCATGGGATTCTAACGGATTTATTTATGGAACTTAGTATCTTGATGCTGTAAAGATCTATGTGTGGTGTTTAATTGATATCCTAGTATGGTTAATCTTAATGCTTTTAAATGTGTAGCTAACATCTAAATTGAATTGTTAATCTCTTGTGAAGTGAAAGTGGATCTTGAGGTTTAGAACTTGCCATGCTAGCATAGGTTCATAATTGTTTATCAATATGATTCGTGGGTGAGATGAAAATACTCATACCGCCCTGTGTGATCTTTATGGATAACTTGTTCTTCAACCGTTATGTTTTCAAATTCTATAGACATATAGGATCTAAGCATAATTGGTGTCTATCCATCTTCTACTCTTATGTGGATGTATGTTTAGTTTGGTATACGTATGCTGACAGGTAGCGTGTACTTATTTCGTGTTATCCAATCAGATATCAACCCATCGCATATAGAAATTAAAGGCATCAAATCTAAGGGAAGTATTTAATGAAGTTAGAGTCCCATGTTTTTCTCGTATAAGTAATTCGAATTAATTCTTTTAGCTAATTAATTGTTAGTTTAATATTTTACATCTTAGAATAATTTAGATAATCAACCCCAATTTGTTACTTTTCTTAGCAGTGAATTATGACAATACATTGTTGCATAGGCATATTTACTGATTGAAACTTAACCAGATCTTAGTGGAATGAACTTTAATTGTATTACTTGTGACCACGTATACTTGCGTGATATTGTGTTAACAAGTTTTTGGCGCCGCTGCCGGGGATCATCGGTGTTTTATTTTTAGTTTATGTGCTTGTCAATAGTGGTCGTTAGCGTTCACTGACTCGGATTCTTACTTTGTTTGTTTGTTTCGTGGTGTTTCAGGTACTTGAATTTGTATGCGAACAAGATTACAAGCTCGTTTGGAAGCACTGGCGGAAGACGATCGTGTAGAAAATTTAGAGAATAAGAACGAGGAAACGGAAACTATAGTAGCAATGGGTGATGCAGCAGCTAAGGCTTTGAAGGAGTATTCTCAGCCGAAAATTAATGATATCCAGTCTAGCATTATCAGGCCGACCATCACGGCTAATAACTTCGAGATCAAGCCGGGCACTATTCAGATGCTACAGAATTCGGTTCAGTTTGGGGGAGCTTCTACGGAGGATCCTAACATGCATATTCGGGACTTTATCGAGATCTGTGATACTTTTAAGTTCAATGGTGTTTCGGATGATGCTATCAAGTTGAGACTTTTCCCATTTTCTCTGAAGGATAAGGCCAAGGGTTGGTTACACTCTCTACCACCTGGTTCCATTACTACATGGGAGGATCTTGCTCAGAAGTTTCTTACGAAATTCTTCCCTATGGCAAAAATTGCAGCAATAAGGAACCAGCTAACTCAGTTTGATCAGCAGCAATCTGGAGAATCTTTGTGTGAGGCTTGGGAACGATATAAGAAGATGCTTCGTAGATGTCCACATCATGGTATGCCTGACTGGATGGTTTTCAATAGTTTCTACAATGGGTTGGGAGCACAATCTAGACCTATGCTAGATGCAGCATCCGGTGGAGCTCTATGGGCTAAGAGTTACGATGAAGCTTATGATCTTATTGAGATTATGGCTGCCAAAGAATATCAGAATCCAACCCAGAGGCTTTCTCAAGGCAAGGTAGCAGGTATTTTTGAGGAGGATGCAGCTTCAGCTATTGCAGCTCAGTTGAAGGCGTTGACTATGAAGGTGGATTCTCTTGCAAATTATGGAGTTCAGCAGGTGGCTAGTGTTTGTGAGCTATGTGCGGGCACACATGAGACGAATCAGTGTGCTATTTCTCCTGAATCGACACAGTTCGTGAGTAACTTTCAGAGACCTGTTGCACCAGTTCCAGCTACTTATCATCCTAGTAACAGGAATCATCCCAACTTCAGTTGGAGCAACAATCAAGGTGCTCAACAACCTTATCAGCAACAGTTTCAGGGACAGCAAGCGAAGCCATTCAATCAGGGCTATCAACAGCCTTATGCTCCGAGGGCACCATATCAACATCCTGGATTTCAGCAGCAACAACCCCAGGCTCATGCGGGGCAATCTTCTAATGAAAAATCAGAGATGGATGAGATGGGGATGATGATGAAGAACCTGACAGCTTCTCAAAAGATCTTGGAAAATCAGATGGGACAGATTACAAGTGCCTTACTAAATATGCAACAAGGAACTCTTCCTAGCAATACAGAGACAAATCCAGGCAAGGGGGAGGTCCATGAGCAGGTGAAAGCAGTTACTTTGAGATCGGGAAGGGTTACAACAGATCCAAAATCAGCAACTAAGGAAGATGAAGATGTTCAGAATCAGCAGGTTGAAAAGTCTGCAGTGCCAGAAATTAAGAAATCTGATTTAGTGGCTGATCAGCTTGATGGTGAGAAGAGCAAGAAACCTATTGAAAAGTCTACTTCGGAGCAATCTTTAAAGAATAATCAGGTCTATCCACCTCCTCCATTTCCTGGACGCTTGCAGAAAAGTCAAGAGAAACAGTTTCAGAAATATTGGATGTCTTCAAGAAACTATCCATTAACATTCCTTTTATTGAAGCATTGGAGCAAATGCCGAGATATGCAAAGTTCATGAAGGATATTTTGTCACGGAAGAGAAGGTTGGAAGATTTTGAAACAGTGGCATTGACGGAGGAGTGCAGTGCCATTCTGCAGCAGAAGTTGCCACCTAAACTTAAAGATCCAGGGAGTTTCACCATTCCGTGTACTATTGGCAATCTTTCTTTCAGCAAGTGTTTATGTGATTTAGGAGCTAGTATTAATCTCATGCCATTGTCTGTTTTCAAGCAACTTGGTCTACCGGAGCCGAAGCCAACCAACATCTCTTTGCAGTTGGCTGATAGGTCGATCACGTATCCGAGGGGTATAGTAGAGGATGTCTTGGTGAAGGTTGATAAGCTCATTTTCCCTGCTGATTTTGTTATTTTAGATTTCGAAGAAGACAAGAATATTCCCATAATCTTGGGAAGACCTTTTCTAGCTACGGGTCGTACTTTGATTGATGTACAAAAAAGAGAGCTTACAATGAGGGTGCAAGATCAGAATGTCACCTTTAATGTGTTCAAGGCCATGAAATTTCCGATAGAGGATGAAGAGTGTTGCAGTGTGGAAATAGTTGATACGGGTCAGAGAAAGAAGTTTGATCAATTGTTGAGTGAAAAGTCGGATACACACATGCTAAAGCATCCTATTAGTAATTCCATTTACAGTTCTTCAGTTCGAGATCTCTCGAGTGTAAAGCTTGGGAAACTTCCACCACATTTGAGGTATGTCCTTTTGAATAATGAGCTAGTGATTTTTGAAGAGGGGAATGATAACGTGTTGCGAAGGTGGAAAACCGATGATAAGGAAGAAGAAATTTTTGTTCAGCCGGTTGAGTCGGAGAAGCACCTTAGAGATGTGAAGAAGAAAAAGAAGAAGATTAGGCCGTTGGGTAGTAAAATCAGGTTAAAGTCTGATGGAAGAGTTTTGTGGAAAGCAAGCAACCAAGATGTCAACGTTCGTATGAATGGTTTATCTATTGAGAACGGTTCAGTTATTCGTTTGAAACCACCATGATTTGAGGAAGTAACGTCAAGCTATTGATGTTAAAGGAGCGCTTCGTGGGAGGCAACCCACGCATTAGTATAGGAAAAAAAATTTGTGTTTTCTCAAAAAAATAAAAAATAAAATAAAAAATAAAAAAATCAAGCAGTCTGTCCCCCTGTAACGCAGGCTGCGCCTGCGTTACTGCTTGTAACGCTGTCTGCCTCCCTGTAACGCAGGATGCGCCTGCGTTACTAATCCTCACGCGCTCTGCGCCCCTGTAACGCTGGTTGCGCCTGCGTTACTCACCCCTTCTACCCAGAATTTTTTTATTTTTTCCCGAAAATTGTTGTAATTTCACCCAAATTTTATCCCAACTCAAATTCCTTCAATCCCTAAATTCTATTCTTATTATATATCAATTCCATACCATCCCAAAGCTCTCCTACACCCTAATTTTTTTTTATAACCTCTCCATCATCTTATATATATACCCACCTATAAATACAAATCCAATTCCTCTTCTACTTCTTTAAATCTCTAAAAATACAATTCTAAAGAGGAATTAATTGCAAGTTCACCTCTCCAATTCGTAGTTGGTTTATCTCTTCTAAAATCTTATTTTTATTACGAATTTGTGTTCTTGTAAATTTGGAATTTTGTATTATTCTTGGTATTTGGGCTATTTTTGGTGTGATATTGCTTGGTACGTAATTATTGGTTGAGCTTCTTGTGAGTTGGGTATTGATTCTTATTGCTTCTAAGCTTGGGAGAGGTGATGTTACTTGCTACAAAAAGGGGATTTTTGCCGAACAAGCATGTTTGAGTTGCGATGGGGAAGGATATGTAAGGCGCCTAGTAGGTATGTTTCTGCTATCCCTCGTATTTACTTCCATTCAATGCGGACATTGAATATTCTAAGTTTGGGGGTGGTTTGAGGGATTAGTAGTTGTTGTATTATTTGTTCATATTATTAGTAGTAAATTATGCATGTTCGTTCGTATTATTTATGTTGTTTCATATAGGACATTATGTTTTATTTTCGTATACCATGTGAGTTCATTTAGTTGCATTTTCATGGCATGCATATTTCATGATCCCTTAGGACGAGTTGATTCTGATTGGTAGGTAGATGTTTAAATGAGTGTGGTGATGATGAGTAGAGGGCTGATTTATAGTTCCTAGGAATTGACTTGCATGTTACGGGAACAAAACTTTTACACAGTCTCATTGTTTGCTTTTGGGCTAGGTTGAGGTTATGCTTGTTGGGATGTTTTGAGATTTAATCACTTGATTATATTTAGAATTTTCGTTATTCCCTTGATGGCGTAGGAGCACTAAAGTCTAAGTTTGGGGGAAACCAGGGATTTCATGCTAGTTGTTAATAATTGTTAAATAATGGCTAGGTGTCAATTGGCTAGTAGCCAGCTCATATTTATATGAGTAGTCTAGGGTTGGAAGTGAGAATTCTCATTCCAGATTGCATGAAAAAAAAAAGAAAAAAAAAGAGTGAAAAGTTCAATTGTTAAATGCAGAATTAACCAGGGTGAGCTCTTTAATACTCGAGTAATTAAGTCTGAGGGGACTTAGTCCTAGTAACCTAAAGCCCTTGTGGTTTGGGATTGCTGACCTAACACTCGCTACATGGGTATTATTGTATAAGCCTTTTGGGGTCTCATTCATTGCACGGTTAAATAAGCATGCGTACTGTTATGGTATTATGTGTCGTAGTGTAGTAATAAAGCATGAATTCCTGGCTAACTTGAATGAGGATGAAGGTGTTTTTAAGTTATGAAGTGTCTACAGTCTATTCTTTTTATAAACCTGTGATTGTCTTGGCGAAGGGCATGTATGATTTTTGACCTAGTTTTGGGAGTATTTCTGATGAGCATCGCACACACGCACGTTTCTGTCATGTATTGTTAGTATACGGGGACTTAGTCGAGCTCTATTTGGATTTAGTTGCATTCTTTGAGATGTTTGCTTGCTAGTTGGTTTTGGTTAGTTTAAAGGGGATCTTTGCATTTTCATATTAGTTGCATTCATGCATTGCATTGCATTAGGTTAAATGGATTTTGTGGGTACATTCGCTATAGGCCCTCACGAGACCTTACTCGTCCACTAGGGCTGCCTAGGGGTTTAAAGGGCTTGTTGCATATGCCAAATGCAACCGTGATCACCTACGGAAGTGGTACTATTTAGGTAGTTGTAATTGTTTATGCTTGAGGACAAGCATCGGTTTAAGTTTGGGGGTGTGATAAGTGGATTTTATATCCACTTGGAGCGTTACATATCGGCTTAAATTGATTGTTTTGGACTCAAGTTTGTTATAGTTTTGATGTGTTTTGTGTTGATGTGCAGGCTTGCAAGAATGTCAATTAAGGTGATGCTTCTGTCGTGTTTTGAGGTTAAATTGATTAAAATTCGGATTTTCTGGGCTGGTTGCGCAGTTTACACTGTTTTGGCCATATCTGGAGTTCTATAAGTCCGTTTTCAGCGATCTTACAGCCCACGCGAAGCTTGGGAGATTTTCTACAACATGGGACTGGTCTAGCACGAGCAAGTTGCGCATGGTGAGAGCAGACAGCACGACAAGCAGACTGTTGGGAGCAGGGAAATTACTGTTTTGCCCTTTTCAAGTTCTAATTGTATTTTGGGCAGTTTTTAGCACCTTAATTAAATTCTAATTGTAATAGAAGGAAATTTCTTGCTGGGCAAGAATTATAGAGCCTATATAAACACATCCTAGCATTGTAATCAGCAATAGTTTTATTATTGTGACATAGCTTAGATCTGCAAGAGAGAAAAGGAGAGAAGGATTCAACGCTCGTGACAAGCAACGGATCTAGATCTACTTCATCTTTTGTGTTACCTTGGATTATAGATTTGTTTTCTCAACTCTTTATTTTCGTAATATTATTGCTTCTTTCTTCCATATCTTGTTATTTATCTTGTTTTCATCAAATCCCATGACGATGAACAATTCAATTATGAGCTAATCGTTGTCATGGGATTCTAACGGATTTATTTATGGAACTTAGTATCTTGATGCTGTAAAGATCTGTGTGTGGTGTTTAATTGATATCCTAGTATGGTTAATCTTAATTCTTTTAGATGCGTAGCTAACATCTAAATTGAATTGTTAATCTCTTGTGAAGCGAAAGTGGATCTTGAGGTTTAGAACTTGCCATGCTAGCATAGGTTCATAATTGTTTATCAATATGATTCGTGGGTGAGATGAAAATACTCATACTACCCTGTGTGATCTTTATGGATAACTTGTTCTTCAACCATTATGTTTTCAAATTCTATAGACATATAGGGTCTAAGCATAATTGGTGTCTATTCATCTTCTATCTCTTTTGTGGATGTATGTTTAGTTTGGTATACGTATGCTAACAGGTAGCGTGTACTTATTTCGTGTTATCCGATCAGATATCAACCCATCGCATATAGAAATTAAAGGCATCAGATCTAAGGGAAGTATTAATGAAGTTTGAGTCCCATGTTTTTCTCGTATAAGTAATTCGAATTAATTCTTTTAGCTAATTAATTGTTAGTTTAATATTTTACATCTTAGAATAATTTAGATAATCAACCCCAATTTGTTACTTTTCTTAGCAGTGAATTAAAACAATACATTATTGCATAGGCATATTTACTGATTGAAACTTAACCAGATCTCAGTGGAACGAACTTTAATTGTATTACTTGTGACCACGTATACTTGCGTGATATTGTGTTAACAATGAATTATTGACCAAAGTGTAAAAGGTTTCTAGTGTTTAGTTGCCTTTATTATCTACAAATTACAGATCTTCCTGTAATATGTTGATAATGCTTTTCCTTGCAGCTGAAGAAGTTAAAAGGACAGGAAAGAAACCGCGTGAAAGTACACTGCTAGACGTCGAAGGTGATTGTGTATCTCATTATGTAGTGTTTTTATGCAGTAATGGCATAGCTGCTTCATTTGTTTACTAAATGACGTTTATGTGCACACTAGGCAGCAGTATGCTGATATGCTCGTTTGGAGTTTAAATATGGTTGTGAAATGTTATCTCTCTTTATGTTACTAATGAAACATAGGTACTCTTTACAAGCAATCATGTTGATTTGCAGAGTAATATGAGTCTTAGATGCACATGAAATCAAATTGGGGAACTTAACTAAGAGGTGTTTTGATAGTGTCCGGGACCTAAATATGTAGTGAATATGGAAATTTTGATACCACCATGGCAGCATGGACTGTCACTATATGTTAGGTATAAGTTAATGAAACACCTGAGGTCATGAATTGTGAAGTAAAGAAAAAAGGGGTATGCCACTGACAAAATCAAGTATATTGTATGATTAATTTATTTTGATATTTTTAGTTATTCGTTAAATGGTATGACTTGTGAGATGTATTGAAAGAAGTCTTACAGTTTTTTGATATGGAAGATGGAAAGTTACTGCATATATATATAGAGAAGGGGATAGGTAAATGTCGTGAAAGTTGGAAAGGACTTAAATTAGTAGTTGAGTTGGAGAAGGCTTGAATCAGGAGTTCAAATTCTTTCTAACACTTCTCTTTTCTTCATATGTTATAGTGCAACCGGAGATACCTGTGTTGCAATGGACCAGAGGGTTAAGAACCCTACAGCTCATACAGCTTTAGATGACATATTGCCATGTGTAGAACCTGCGACTGCTCAAGAAATATTATCTGAAAGCAAGGATGTTACCTTTCAATTGGTTGTAGTGGTGAACCAGATCATTGTCAATCTTTCAAACATTGATATACCACCTGGTCTACCTTTCTCGTATAATCAATATGGCCCTTTGGTGCCTGTCCTGTGTAGTCCATTTAATCCTGACAAAACAGATCGGAAATGTATGGCTTGTGAGGTTCAGCATAGGGATGAAGCACTGGTAATTTCTTTAAGAACTTTTTACACTGTAAAATGAAACTATCAGATCGATTTTAAAACTTTGGTGACTTAGATTCAAACATTTATGTTATACAGAGCTAGAATTTACTTGTACTTTTCAATGGTTAAATACCTTGTTGTTGGTTGCTCATCAAGTAGCTTTCATTTTGAGCTTCCAGTATTCTAAACAGAACACTTTTATCTTGTACTTAAAATTTCTTCTGCTGTTACTTACGGATTCTAAACTATTGATCGTTATTGACTCGTTTTTGGTAAATGCAGGTTTGGAAACATTACATATGCCAAGTTTCAGGAGGCAATTGCACCATAGTGGGACGTTTGACTCCTATTATGTATGAACAAATGGTTGCTGCTACTAACGTAAGTTACGGACTATATCAATATGGTCCATTTCTAGCCGATTTACTAGATTGTAGCTTTGTCCGAGATGCCTTCACGGGGATACATGATGAGTATTGCCCAGACTTGAGGCTATACCGCAGGTGAGTCTACATCGGATTGGCATTGGCCTCATGTTCAGTAATGCTTTCTTTAATTTTCTGGGTAGTGTATGCAAGAGAGGCGACATCGGAAATATACCAAACTCATGAAAAATACTTCAGTTCCAAATTCATTTGAAGAGAAAGGACGGCCTTAGATTAATTAAGAGATCATATATATAATCTGTATATTATAAGGGGATTCAGGTAACCTATCTGTATAGAAGAATTTGATTATTCATTGAATCATTATTCTAGCATTAAGTGATCAGTTTACTAGGTAATGATGACATGATATTTATATATAGTGACTGGATGGTGATCTTTATACCTAATGATCTTTGTAATAATGTCTTCATTTTTTTCCTATATATTCCAATTTTGTTGCTTCTTTGACAGTAATATTGTAGCATCACACTTCGATACCAATGGCAGCCATGAACTCAAGTGTGCTGGCATGCAGCTATGCGATATCAGGTACCGGATCATCCGAGCTTAGCCTAAGCTCTAGGCTTGTTTCACTGCCCTCTTCAGCTCTTAACATGCCAGTTATCAGGGCTCGGAATGTTAAAGCTTCTGAATCAAGTGCACAGCGAAATGACGGTAGCCATGGAAGAAGGGCTGCACTTCTTTGCCTTGGAGCTGCTCTTTTTGCCACCGCCACTTCTTCTGCCAATGCAGGTCCTATTGAGGATGCACTTGAGAGATCGAAAACTAACAAGGTTTGTTTTGGCTTACTACGTATCTGATCCAAATCAATTTCTGCAGGTAGTGTCATGAATAAGATTAATTTCTTTACTTTTGTATTGACATAGTAGATATTTAAATGTATGAAGTATGAACTAGTGGTAATGTCCTTCATATAACCACTGGCATTAAAATCTTTTTGTTTGCCCCCTTGTTGTTTACTCGTTTACCATCTTGTTTTAGTTAAAAAGATGCATTAGTAACTAAAGTGTTATTTTCTGTACAGGGTTTTACCTCAGATGCCGAAATATCTTCTAGGGGCTAGGGCAAATACGAATGAAGATGATCGAACTGATTGTTTCGGCCTGGTGAACAGGGTTTTACCTTCCGTCCATCATACCTTACCAGGGACAAAGAATTGATGAGGTGCGGATTGAGGCTGTGCAATTTATCCAAGACCATATTTCACGACACAAGTCTTCTTTTGGCAAGGTTTAAGTAAAATATCGCATCTGCAGACATAGTTATTTGACTATGACTAGTTAAGCAGGTTATGTACTTTGTTTTGTGGATGGGTACTTACTCAGTTTAGTTGATTTTGCGGATATGTAATCATGTTTACTTGTAACATAACCTATAGTTAAATTGTAATTGTAGCATTGTATCATCAAGGAAAATTGCTGAAATTATAGAGTTGTATATGATATATTAATGAAGATAATAACTTTGATTACTTATTGACATCCACAAATAGAAATCACTTTTTATTTATAAAATCTAATGTCTAAACAAGATGGTAAAATCTGAAAAAAAAACTGATGTTTATAAGAACATTAGACATCAGTCTAGGATGATGTCTAAGATAACTATACACATCACTTTTTTTTAAAACGAAACTGATGTTTATAAGAACATTAGACATCAGTCTAGGATGTCTAAGATAACTATAGACATCACTTTATCTGCTAAAATTTTGATGTCTAATATCCAAATAGACATCTTTTCCAAAAAAAAGAAAGTGATGTGTATGTGAAAAATAACTTAATTTATTATATGTTTTCTAGAATATAAGGCATGCAAGTTGTTTATAAAATTAATTATATCTAATCTATTTTGTAGAACAACCGATGTGTATTGAAGTAAATACCGATGTCTATGTTAGCACAGACATCAGTTTCTGGCCGCTCCGACAAAGACATCACTTGTAAAATAACATAGACATCGGCCAGAAACTGATGTTTATTGACCCTTTTCTTGTAGTGAAAACATGGGAAGTAGCTCTTGGTTGAAACTTATCTCTGTTGTGCTTCAAAGTAGAAACAAAACATAGACAACCAAAAGTTTTAATGTGATCAAGTGGAGGTGGAAATGTATAGAATTTCTCAAAGGGACTCAAGTTTTGTAAAACTGATAAGGGCATTCTATTGATTAAATGAGCTGCTGTAAGAATACATTCATCCCAGTATTTGATAGGAAGCTTTGACTGAAAGAACAATGCCCTAGCTGTATCTAACAAATGTCTATGTTTTCTCTCCACAACACCTTTGAATGCTGTGTCCTAACATTTTGCAATGATCACAAAAAGGTATATTTCTGTTCCTGTTATCAAAAGAACCATTATTACCCCCTCTTCTATCAAAACTCTGTGATCTGAACCTTTCAGAGAAATTTCTCCTGTTAGCAACACAAGCCATTCCCTCATCTGTTGTTAATACTGAAGACTGATTAACCTTCTTATGATTTTCCTCCTGCATTAACATCCTATAAGCATGTGATATAGAAGGCAATGGATTCATAACAAGTATGTTTCCTTTTATCATCTCAAAACTATCATTTAACTTCATCAAAAACTCAATCAACCTTCTATCTTCTTGTGACTTCAACAACTTATGAGTTATATCACAAGTACAATTAGCACAAGAACAACTCTGAATAGGATCTACTGCATCAAGTTGATCCCACATCATCTTCATCTTTGTATAATATCCTGATATTGTGTCTTGACCTTGCCTTATTTTATACAAAGATTGTTGTAATCCAAACAACAAAGTGCCAGATGCTTGGCCATAACGCTCTTCCAAATTTACCCAAATTTCTCTAGCAGACTTGAAATATAACACACTTCTTGCAAGATTCTGATCCAATACTCCTAAAATCCAAGATATCATCATACTGTTACATCTTTCCCAAGCTTTATAAGAAGAATCAGTAGCATTTGGCTTAACAATTGTACCATCAACAAAACCACACTTATTCTTAGCAGACAAACTAATCAGAAACGATCTCTTCCAATCATTATATCCTGTTCCATCAAACTTCATTGAAACAAGTTTCATCCTAGGGTTATCCGAAGGATGTAAAAAGAAATGTGAAGAAGGATCCTGGGAAGGATCAATCTGCTGTGATGTCGAAGCCATTCTTAACAAAATCAATCACCAGAAACACAAAATCTATTCAAGATCACAATCTATACAACAAAATTTCTGATCAAGAACACAATCTGAACTCAAATCAACCAAAACTTCTACAGATCTTTGAGAAAATCACCAGAAATTCACAAACAAACTCAAGAAATCAAAACTTCTACAGATCTTGAGAAAATAACCAGAAATTCACAAACAAACTCAAGAAATCAAACTGAAAGTTTATCTAAACTTCAATTGAAAGAGATCGAAGAAATGATACCGTTGTTTCGAAGAACAATCCAGAAGTAATCGCAATTAACTAACCGGAGATCGTAACGCGGTGCTCTGATACCATCTTATAAACATAAATCTCGATATACATAATAAACTTTGATTAAAACTCAGTATTTACAGAACATAAAATGATGATTACAACCTCCATTAACGACTACTGTAATCACCTTAAGCTACTACATATTATCAGAACAACGAAGAAGAAGAAGAAGAAGCTTGAGTTTATGACTATTTTTCTAAGTAACGAAAATGATAGCAGCACCTCGATCTTTATACACGAGTTTCTAACAGAATTTGTAACTAACTTTTCTAAGTGAAAAGACAATTCTGTCCTCATATCTCCAAGTGAAAGACCATATTGCCCTTAGTCAATAACGGCCTTGACTTCTGCTTTGATTTTATCTTGATATATTCAACAAAAACAAAACTACTAAACTATGTCGATTTTTTCTCTATGTAGGATTGTATTCGTTAATTTTAACACATTAAAAAAATAATTTATTGTTAAAAGGTTAAATTCATTGCTGGAAGTTCAAGGGAGAGATCCAAGCTAGACTCGAATTGGCAAAAAGATTTCGTCTTTCAGACTGCAGCTGGCCGGTCAAACTAGGCTACTCTTGTATTATTACAACATCCATAGCAAATGTATCAATGTATTATTACCTCTGTTCTAAAAGTCGGTTCGGTAAGGTACCGTACTGATTTTATAAAAATTGGCCAAAAAATCGTTTTTTCGAAAAATCGGGATTAATCGGGTTTAATCGGTCAAAAATCGGATTAATCGGTCAAAAATCGGCATTATTGATAAAAAATTGAAAAATGTTTAGGAAAATTAAAAAAATTCAAAAAGTATAAAATTGAATAAATTTTAAGAAAAATATTATTCTCATATACGAAACTAATATTTTAAATGGTTAAATCATGAATTTTATCAATTTTTTCTCTCATACTGACCCCAATTCAAAAATTAGATCTTAAAATTTATATTTACTTTAATAATGCTATATATTTTAAATATATTTGTATAAATATATGATAATTATTCATGTATAATCAAAATAATAACATAATTATGTATATTAATAATAATTATATTTAAAAATAATATTAAATTAGTTCCGATTAATGATCTGATTAATCATTCCGATTAATCCCCGATTACCCGATTAATCCCTGGACGGTGTCTCCATCGATTAAATTCGATTCCCGCTTTTTACAACACTGATTATTACTAGACTATATATAGCACAACTTTGAGGAAATGTTGATTGGGTCACGAAATACAAGTGGGATTAGGAAAAATCAAAAAGAAATTCACTTAGATATATACTAATTAAAACCTGCTTCTCACTCACACACTTTCAATAATGCAAATACGTAGGAGTACAATTTTGTGGAAATAAACGTTGGCAAGAGTCTTTGTTGTATTATTTGGTGATTAGTACAGTTGCGGGATAACTCGTATTATTGTAGTCGCTGATATGATTACAGAAGAAAAAAACAGTACTAATTTAGCTAGCAGGTAAGGAGTAAAGGGAAAAATGAGCTAATTGTTTATGAGATATTCAAGTAAAATTTGTAGAATATTTGAATTTGTTTTAATTTTTAGACTCGATTATTATCGAATCGAGTTCGAATTATTTGAATAATTTACCAAGTCGAGTTCAAATATTTAATTTTAATTATTTCAAATTTTTGAGTTGAATTCGAATATATAAAATACTATATGATAAACCATGTCAAGAAAATTAATTTAAATTGATCATTAATTTATTATTTTGAATGATCTTAAAAAATTAAATTTTAATACAACTCAGTAGGTTATAGTAAAGAAACAATTATACTTATAACAGAATTTTAACAATTCTGGAAGATAAGAATTTTGGGGTGAAATCAAATATGGAACCTGAAGTATCAATAGAACGGGTTTTTTACTTATTAATAAAATTTATTATTTATTTAAAATAATTTTAATAAAATCAAGAAAATTCTATATATATGGTTTTCATAAATTATTTTGTAACTCAATACGATTATAATAAAAGAATTACAATTGTTTTAAAATTATAACTATTTTACTATTTTATTAATGATAACTTGAGTTCTAGAAGAAATAGGAATATATGGCTGGAAAAAACTGCAATTGTTCTAGGATTACAAAATTTTTATTATTTTATTAAGGATTTTATAGAATTATAGAAGAAATAGGAGTAAAGGGGTGGAACCAAAAAAAGGTGGAACCAAATTTGGTACTGTAATACAATTTAAAAGATGGTTTCGCTTATTAATATGAAAAAAAAACTAATATGTTATTTTATAATGTTGAGTTTTTTTTTTGAGTAACGGAATTAATTCATTAATAGAAAGCCATACGGCATCTACAAAAATTGTCGAGTCGAACAAACATAAAACGGAAACAATCACTGATTAATCCATTCTTCATGGAGATACAATCGCGTGATTTGTTGAAGATGATATATTTATAAGTACCCTCTTCACCCATCCAATCGTAATTAATCCAGTTTGAGCTATCGAGCATAATTGCAAACCCCTAAAAACTTTTATCATTAAAACAACATCCATATTCTCACAAACAAAGGAGAGAAAAACCAAAACTCTCACCGGGGAGAGGCCACAATATTCAAGAAAATGAAAGAAAAAATGAAATAGCCTTAGATCCTAAGCCACAAAACAAGATGAACCTGCTTGCTCTTGATTTCGAACGCCGCCTGCTTTAATCCGAAGGTGGGAGAGATATAGGCTCGATTTTATTGAAAAAAATGATAAATAAACTATGATTTAGAGATGAAGGGACGAGAGTGGATTTGTGAAATGGTTGAAGACTTAAATGATAAGAGACGGAGAAGATCTGAAGCGATAGAAAGGGCGGCTGCTAGGGTTCTTAATAACAGGGGAGTCAACTCTCAATTTCCGCACTACTTATATAATGTTGAGTTAATTTAATTAAGTGCACTTGTAAATTTATTGTATGCGGTAACTCGTGTTAATTAAAATAATAGTTATAAAAGGTTTTTATTTTTTAATTAAAAAATGACATAGAATCCTAATAGCAATAGGAGTTTAGGGGTGAAAACAAAATATGGTGGAAATCAATAATTTTAAAAAGAGAATTATAGAGTTATAACATGTTTTATATTTTTTTAATTAAAAAACAACATAAAATTCTAGTAGAAATAGAAATTTAGGGATGAAACCAAAGTATGATACTAATCAAAAAATAATAAATAAGAATTTATGTGTGAAAATATGGTGCAAACCAAAAAGATAGTGCCAGTAAAAAAAAGGGTTTGTTTATTAATAAAAGTTTTAGATTTGTTGAGTTGAGTTTTAAACTTTTTTTTTAGTTGAGTTTTAAACTTAAAAATTATATCTCGATTAAGCTAGAACTTAAATTAGGAACCGAATTATTTAATCAAATTGGAACTTAAACATAACAGCGTTCGACTCAGATTGCTCACTATTCAACATTCAAGCTTTTACGGATAATATTTTTAAGGAAAATGTTAATCACAGCCATTAGGGCTATAGTTAAGGTGTTATGTGGTAGTTTTTAATTGGCTCAACTTACAAAAAAGTATGTGCCCCATGCATTCACATAAATCATCCAATAAAAATCCACCACATGGCAAAAATTAATCCTTAAACATAGCTTTAAGGACTGTTGTTAATATGATCCTATTTTTAATTGTAAACTTTTCTTAAAAGTCAAGATGGCCCAGTTATTATAGTCATCTAACCAACAAATAAGTAGGACGCCCAATATCTCTCAGTAGGGTCTGAGCCTATGCAAAGGCCCAAATATTTTTTAATAATAGAAACATAAAACCAGAGTCGAACACAATCAAGAACACATGCAGATGATAATTTATGATAGTAATGTTGAGATGTATTATACATATGAAATTGAAATATTCCTACATTGCACCATCATAAGCTTGTACAAATTATTTAAATAACATCAACATTAATTTAACGCTCCGGTATTGATGACTCCGTACATAATTTCATTACTTTTCTAATCTTTTTGCACAGCTTCGATTGGATATTCGGTTGCTAGTAGATAAAGATTATTCTTCCTCTTGGAAGTTGCTGCATTTGTCTCATCCATGTCCAAATCTTCTGGCTTCATCCCATTAGGAAGCTTCCAATCAAAACTATAAAGCATTTGAGCAAGAGGAAGCTCAACAGTAGCTACACCAAACGAGATTCCAGCACACATTCTCCGACCCGCACCAAACGGAATAAACTCGAAATTAGCTCCAATATAATCAACTGAACTACTCTCGAATCTCTCAGGTAAAAACCTCTCAGAATCAACCCAAAATTCAGGATCTCTTCCGATAGCCCACGCATTTACGATGACTTTGGTTCCAACAGGAATAGTGTATCCATCTACCTCACATTCTTTTCTGCATTCTCTTGGTAGTAGTAATGGAACAGGTGCATGTAATCGCAGGGTTTCTTTGACCACAAGTTTAAGGTAACTCAATTTTTGTATATCTGTTTCTTCTATTCTTTCTTTCCCTTTCGCTACCTCCCGGACTTCAGATTGCACCTTTTTCATTACTCTGGGATGTTTCATCAATTCCGACATTGCCCATTCTAGTACTGCGGAAGATGTATCAGTTCCGGCTGTAAACATGTCCTGCATGTACATTTGCAACACAAAATATAAATATATTTATCATCTACTGCTATTTATAGAAATAAAAGATGTGTGATCATATATTCTGAAGGGATTAATTATCAAATTGGTCACCAAATTGAATACACTCATATATCATCAAAATCAATTATGTGTACATTCTGTTGGAAAATTTACTTTTCGATAACTATAAATACTAATATTAATGATACTAGATGATAACCCGTGTGAAGCACCGCTTGTTAAATAATTATTAATTTTTATTTAATTAAATATTTATAAATTATTTTTTGATTCTAAATTATGATAAAAAAAATTGTATTATAATTATAATAGGATTTTAATTTTATTATTTTCTTTAAAACATAACATAGAATTATAAGGGAATATGATTCTAGGGATGAAACTATTTTTTTATTTTAAGTTGTAATAAAAATATAATAATTATAATAGAATTTCTATTTTATTAAAAAATATCATATCATAGAATTATAGTAAAAATAGGATTATAGAGATGAAATCAAAATAGGATTGAAACCAAAAGTGGTACCGTTAAAAGGGTGTATTATTTTTTGATTCTAAATTATGATTAAAAAAATTGTATTATAATTATAATAAGATTTCAACTTTTTTATTTTCTTTTAAAAATAACATAGAATTATAAGGGAATATGATTCTAGGGATGGAACTATTTTTTTTATTTAAAGTTGTAATAAAAAAATTATAATTATAATAGAATTTCTATTTTATTAAAAAAACATCATAGAATTATAGTAGAAAAAGGATTATAGGGGTGAAACCAAAATAGGGGTGAAACCAAAAGTAGTACCGTTAAAAGGTTGTTTCACTTATTAATAAAGGTTATAGATATAATTTCTTGGATTTTATTGTTTGAATAAATATGTTACCCTATCATATAAATTAATAAAATCCATAAAACCAACATTAATAATAATATATTCAATCCAGGAAAAGTAAATTATTTTACAGAATATATTGTAACCGACTTTAATGACATGTTGAAACTACAAGAAACAGAGTCTTTTCCGACCATCATAAATTCGACCAACTTTTTACTGGAGCTAAACCCGACCATTTAATCTGATTAAAAAACCAAACCCGATCGTTTTTGACCATTGTTGTGCACAGAAAACCGATCAAATGACAAATAAACCCAACCGTATTTAAATAAAACCGACCACAATCATAATTGTGATGGTCGGTTGTACATGGTCAGTTTAATTGCTCTCTGGAATAAATCCGACCACAATGATCGGTAGCTAAACCGACCATGAAAACCGACCAACATTTAAGATCCATTTCCTGTAAAACCCGACCAACTTGTGGTCGGTTGTATTTGGTCGGTTTTATTACTTTCTGGAATAAATCCGACCATCACGGTCGGTTACCAAACCGACCATTAAAACCGACCAAAATAGGTCTAACTACGTGGACAGTGACATGACAATGTTGTGGGGTCACCACGTCAGCTGGGACCCGCCTACGTGTCACTGACATGTTATTGTTGTGGACCCGCCACATTATATGGGCCCCACGACACGTGGTGCTGAAAGGAATTCGTTGGTCAAGGAAAGTAAACGATAAAACCGACCGTTACAACACAAACCCGATTAGGGGTAACCCGATTAAATAAAATCGACCGTTAAGGTGAAAACCGACCGTTACTGTATTAAATCCGACCGTTGTAACAATCGGAAATGTCTCTACTTCTTGTAGTGTTTTAGAACATTTTTATTTTGATGATCAACTTGATAATTTAGGTCCATTTCATGACAATTAACCCTATTCTACAACAGCTTAACATTCACAGTTTTTTATGCTTATTTTTCGGGATAAATATCAAATACGTCATTTTCTAGATTCAAATGTATCAAAATGATCACTTATTAAAAAAGTGACTCATTTTAGTCATTTACTTAAAAATTTGTATCAAAAAGATCATTTTGCAGTGACTAAATTGATACAAAATTTTAACTTTTTAATGATTATGTTGATACAAGTTTTCAAATTAATGACTAAAATGAGTCATATTTTTAATGAGTGATCATTTTGATACATTTGAATCTAGAAAATGATGTCTTTGATATTTATCCCCTTATTTTTCCCTTTCAAATATATGGGTGAAATGGAAAATATTATGTTAATTAAACTTTCTAAGATGCACGAATTTTGTCTTAAAAAATTATTAAAATGAAGCAGGGCGAGAATACATCATGTCACGAATTTGTGTTTGTACCTTTTACTATTAAAATTCTCTTTAACTATGCCGTTTAAGCTCGACAAATTAATTTAGTCTCAAACCGCAAATTAAAAATTGTCACTAAATATTAAATTTGACTCGACTCACTAAAAATCCGCTATAGCTCAAATTCAATAATTAAAGTTCTACTCAGTGACCTGATCGACAAAAAAAAAAGAAGAAAAAAGGTTCTACTCAATGACGGTCCTAGCTCCATGTTAATTTTTATCACTTTTCTTTATGGCACTCACTCATAGCCAGTATTTTGCCATCACTTGTCAAAATATCTAAGTTGGGATATGAGGGTCGCAGCGACTCAAAGATATGTAAAAGTAGTACTCATGTGAACAAAAAGATACTATATATGTATCCCTCTTAAACAAGTTAATCAATTATTATTAATTAGTAATCATGTAAACAACATATAGTTGAATTAAGTTAACAAAAGACTTACCAAAACGAGCCCTTGGATGTCACCGGATGATATGGGAAATTCTAGGCGCTGAGTCTCGTTAATTCTCAAAAGAACATCAACCAAATCTTCCTCTTCATTCGCAACTTCAGTTCCTTCTTTCCTCATATTCAACCTTTCCGTGTGCTCCTTGATAATACTATCAAAGATAACATCGAGCTTGCTCCTTATCTTCTTTAATGCAGCCTTCATTCCCGTAAGCTGGGGAAGAAATTTTACGGAACGAAACAAATCTGCCATGAAAAATCCTGAACCCCAGTGAGCTATTTCTTCAACTAGCTCTATAAGTTCATCTTGGTACTTGCATCTCTCTCCAATTGTTGATCTACAAGTTATTGCATTCGACACTTTGGAAACCTTGTCACTAATGTTAACTGGTGATCCTGAGGATGATTTGACGGACTGAATCAGTTGCCACGCCTCGTCCTCACGAATGAAACGGAAAGATCTTACTTTATGCGAACTTAAAAGCTCCAATGTACAAATTTTTCGCATTTGTCTCCAGTAATCACCGTAAAGAGCCAAGACTATGTCACGACAATTGGCTAAAATAATTGTAGTTAGTATCAATTCTGGCCTGTCAGCGAAGCAAAGATCATGCGTTCTTAGTACTTCTTTGGCGACTCGTGGATTTGAAATAACAATTGCTGAAATTTCACCGAGTTGTAGGTGCATCAGAGGTCCGTATTTTTGTGCTAATTCTCTGAGACCAAGATGCGGAATTTTGCCAGCTACTTGGAGTAAGTTTCCCAAGATGGGCAGTTTCCATGGCCCTGGAGGAAGGTTAGATTTGGTTTTTCGTTTTGATTTCATAAGCATCTGGAATACGACAAGAATGAATATGAGCGAAGATATAATCGAGAAGGGGGAGAGGAAACCCATTGATATGTAATGCATGCAAGAGAAGAAGATCAATATATAGATTTTTATGTATATACTAATAGAAAAGGAAAGATTTTTATGTTTGTAAATTTACATGATGCATGCAATATATAGATTTCAAGCGGTGTTATAAATCTGAATTTAATATGGTGAATTGACATGCGTATATGTTGATCAATCATTTCTTATATTAGTCTATGCCCAATACGGCAATACTATCTACCGGGGCAAAAATTTTGACTTTCCAACAAGCTTTTGTACTGCATGTATCATGTATAACATATGTACGTAGGCTATAGCTAATGTGTTATTATTGGACCATAGGCATAGCACCACTTCGAAGAAAACGGTTGATTGATGGGTCACGAAAGAGGTGTGGGTGAACAAGGGGTGAGAATTGAGATTGTCCTTCCACTTCCACACCAATTTTCTTTTACAACTTAATTATGAAATTAGTGAAATGAACTATATATGATTACAACTTATGTTTGATCATTACCAAATCTTTTAGCTTGCAAATTCAAAATAAGGTCACCAACACTCATCTATTTATATTTTTAATAGAAAAAACAATTTGTTACTAAATTATTATTATTATCTAACAAAATTTGTTTATACTAACTTATGTAGGTTAATAAATTTATCAAAGAAATTTGTTTATAACTTTTGTGATTTTAGAAACCCATGGTTAAATACATTTTTAGTGATAGATTTAAATTCTGTACTATATTGATTTTATGTTTTTACATTCATTTTATAAGATGTTGCATGTAGGTTAAAAAACAGTATACAAAATATATATGTATAATTAAATTGAAGAATCTATCTATCATGTTTGTATTTTAAAAAATACTAGATGATATATGTTAATTAATTACTAATTTTTTATTTAATTAAAAATTTATAAAATTATATTACAAAATTATAAAAAAAACTATGTTATTTGCATAAAAAATTTATGCGATTAACAAACTATAAACTTAGATTGTTTAATAGAAGTGCATTCGTTTGGATTGTTTTCATTGAAAAATATTTAAGATAGTTATTCATAATTTTTTTTAATTCTAAGTTATAATTAAAAAATTGCTAATACAATATAAGAATTATAATAATATTAATAATATTTCAATTTTATTAAGTTTTTTTTTTAAAATAACATATAATCGCAGGAAAGATTGTTCTAGAGTAGTGTATAGAAATATTTTCAAATTGTTCTCCTTGAAAAATCTTTTGAAGAATTGATCGTATTCTTTTTTTATTCTAAATTATGATTAAAAAAATTGTATTACATTATAACAGGTTTCAATTTTTTTTTAAATAAAATAGAATTATAAGGGAAATATGATTCTAGGGGTGACACTATTTTTTTATTTAAAGTTGTAATAAAAGAATTATAATTATAATATAATTTCTATTTTATTAAAAAAACAATATAGAATTATAGTAGAAATAGGATTGTACAATTAAACCAAAATAACTAAAAATGATATGATTAAAAGGATGTTTCACTTATTAATAAAAATTATATGGATATATAATTGAAATAGTTATACCTCAAATGCAGCAGCAGTCCACGTGATACTTTAATCTGTTTCACATGCTTCTGTTTTTACATGCTTTTGTTTTTAAACCTACTAAATTCGGTAGGAAATAGATACTTGGTAGAAAATACTTGATAGCAAATATGCTAGTCAAAATCTACTAATTTGATAGGAAATAAGGGATTTTCTGGGATCAAATATGACGTGGCGAAGTGATGTGCAGGTGAGCCCACGACACATGGATTGCCATGTCATCATCCGGGACATGATCATTTTCGACTGGAGCAATTTTCATCAACGTAATTGGTAATAAATTTAAGGTCATTTCCTACCAATTTATGGTCATTTCCTACTAATCCCGTGGTAGAAAATGACCATTTTTTTTGTTGTAGTGACAGAAGCTAATAATATTTGTGAAGTGATGTCAAATATTAAAGTTTGAGACACTTTAATCTCAGTTAAATATTTTTTCTGTTACCGTTCGTGAAGAATAAGAGGAGCTGTTTATATACTTCAACTACTTCGCATCATGGTTCTAAAAATTCCCGATTTAGCCGATTAATCCCCGATTAATCCTCTGTAAGGTAACCAACCGATTCGATTTTTTAAATCCGATTAATCCTTTGAATTTATATAAAATGATATGTTTAATTATAAATTAGACAAATATATTAAATATTATTATAATATCCGATTAATATTCTGATTAATCCTTCCGATTAATCCCCGATTACTCGATTAATCTTAAATCGGTACCTCAACCGATTTATACCAATTACCGATTTTTACAACCATGCTTCGCATACACAAACATTTTCAGTAACACGTTTTACAGCTCCATCCCATAAAATCACCCGTTAATGGCCGACATTTGAATATATCACTCAATTATTAATTTATTACTCCGCTTGTCACCCACTAGACATATCTTCTCTTATCTTGCTTGTCATAAAATCACACAGACAACCTTATAATCATGAAGATTTATTTCTAAATATATAGTTGTTTGTTTACATTTTTAAAGCATGTCAAGGTAAGAAATGAAATACATAATTATGCTCAATGCTAAATTTAAAGTTTATGCTAATTAAGAAAGAATTTAAATATAATTTAAAATATAAGAGCATCTCCAATCGTATTGGCTAAAAATGGTTGGTTAAATCAGATAAAATATTGATTATGTAAAATTTGCTGAACCTGTAAGATATTGTGCTCCAACGGTATATTGGCTATAATGTTTGGTTATACTGTATATATAGCATGTTATTATTATTTCAATTTGTTAAAAATAGAATATATTTTTATAAGGTAATAGATCTTAAAAAATCTTCCTTACATATCTATAGAGGTTGGTCAAATATAACCAACGAAAACAAATTATCTAAATTTTTTGCTAAGGGTAATACCTCATTGGAGTGAATTTTTTTAACATAATATTTATAAATTTTATTTATGCTATTATTTATTTAATTTTAACTAACGGGTTTTCTCCAGTGGAGATGCTCTAATTAGAGCGTAACTATATATTTTTTACATGCGTTGTAAAAGTCAAAATTATGAAAAATAATTTAGAGATTGTAGGGAATGTATTCCAAATCACACGTTCCTTTGTAGTGAAGTTAAAATGGGAGTTTTTTTCAAACCTGTTTTTTAAGTTATGAAAATCATGTTTGCGTGAAAATTACAGAATTTGTCGATCATGTAAGTTTTCTCCAATAATAGATAACTAGCCAATAACCCGTGCGATGCGTGGTAATTGCTTGTAAATTTTTTAAATTATATTTAATTATTAAAATTTGAAGTTGTATATATTTTTTTATTATTAAAATATTTTTTTAACTTTTTAAATCTCACGTTCAGATATATATTTTTTAATTATGAGGAAAATAAATTATAGAAGATAATAAAATATTATAATACATGTTTGATAATAATTTTAACGATAGTGTTTAAATTTAATATGTTGTTGACGGAAATGATTTTTAAACTCGTTAGAGTAGTTTATAAAATAATAAATATGTTTAATAGAAATATGTTTTTGGTGGGATTCGAACTTGGAAATTATAAAAGTATTTTAAATATTAGAAAAGGAATATTCTTTTAGCATTCAATCCAACGGTTCTCATTTATTTATCTTAAAATCTAATGGTTGTTAGATAGTGTACCAAATAAAGTGATCAACCTACCAACCAACCAAATATACCCTAGTTTGCTTATAATAGTATAGTATAGATAGATAGTATAAAAATATATAAGCTTGTAATCCGTGGTTTCTTTTAATATGTCATAAATTTTAGGGAATTCACCAAAAATACTAGATTTAAAATTCATATTTGCAAAAATACCATCTTCTTTAATTCATTGCAATTTTACCAAACTAAGTTTCAAAATTGCAAAAATACTAGGTCCCTCTTTCCCTCCCCCCCTCCCTCCCTCCCTCCCTCCCACCCACCCACGTCACCTTTCCCTCCCCCCTTCCCTCTCAATCCACGTCACCTCATCATTCCACCGCCTTTTTTTTTTTTTTTTTTTTAAGGCGGGATGCTATTTGGGTTTCATGGCCCCCGCCAGGGGCAATATGCAACTGAATGCAACTACATTCAACCATATTCAACTGAATGCAACCACATTCAACTTTTTAAGATTTTGGTGGATTTGGGTTGCAAGGCCCCGCCAGGGGCAATATTCAACCAAATGCAACCACATTCAACTTTTTTTAAAGGTGGGTGATTTTGGTGGATTTGGGTTGCAAGGCCCCGCCAGGGGCAATATTCAATCAAATGCAACCACATTCAACTTTTTTAAAGGTGGGTGATTTTGGTGGATTTGGGTTGCAAGGCCCCGCCAGGGGCAATAGTCAACCAAATGCAACCACATTCAACTTTTTTAAAGGTGGGTGATTTTGGTGGATTTGGGTTGCAAGGCCCCGCCAGGGGCAATATTCAACCAAATGCAACCACATTCAACTTTTTTAAAGGTGGGTGATTTTGGTGGATTTGGGTTGCAAGGCCCCGCCAGGGGCAATATTCAACCAAATGCAACCACATTCAACTTTTTTTAAAGGTGGGTGATTTTGGTGGATTTGGGTTGCAAGGCCCCGCCAGGGGCAATATTCAACCAAATGCAACCACATTCAACTTTTTTTAAAGGTGGGTGATTTTGGTGGATTTGGGTTGCAAGGCCCCGCCAGGGGCAATATTCAACCAAATGCAACCACATTAAAATTTAGTTGAATATGCCCCTGCGGGGCCTTGGAATCCAAAAGCAGTCCACCTTAATTTTGGTGGTTTTGGGTTGCAAGGCCCAGCAGGAGCATATTCAACTGAATTCAGTTACTGATTTCAAGTTCCATTTGTCTGTTGTCATTTTCGACCTCTTTTTTGAACTCTAATATATATATATATATATATATATATATATATATATTAGAGTTCAAAAAAGAGGTCGAAAATGACAACAGACAAATGGAACTTGAAATCAGTAACTGAATTCAGTTGAATATGCTCCTGCTGGGCCTTGAGTTGAATATGGTTGCATTAAGTTGAATATGCCCCTGCGGGGCCATGCAACCCAAAATCATCCCACATTAAAAAAAAAATGGTTTTGAAGTCTGTTGCAGTTGATGTGGTTGAATGTGGTTGCATTCAGTTGCTGATTTCAAGTTCCTTTTTTCAATTGTCATTTTCGACCTCTTTTTTGAACTCTAATATATATATATATATATATATATATATATATATATATATATATATTAGAGTTCAAAAAAGAGGTCGAAAATGACAATTGAACAATGGAACTTAAAATCAGAAATTTAGTTGCATTTAGTTGAATGTGGTTGCATTAAGTTGAATATTTCCCCTGCGGGGCCATCCAACCCAAAATAGCACCCATCTTAAAAAAAAAAAAAAAAAGGACACAAGTCGGCTGACTTTCCTGGACAGGAGGAGAGAGAAAGTGAGGGAGGAGGGGGGACCTAGTATTTTTGCAATTTTGAAACTTAGGTTGGTAATATTGCAAATAGCTATTTTTAAAGATAGTAAATTTGCAAAAATTTACTTTTTCCTATTTATTTATGAAAAAAGCCCTAAATTTTAATGAAATTTATATTATATTTTTATGTAAACATTATTTTCAATAATTTTTTTAATTTTAATTTAATATAATTTGAGGTTTAATAGAAATATGTTTTTGGTGGAATTCGAACTTGGAAATTATAAAAGTATTTTAAATATTAGAAAAGGAATATTTTTTTAGCATTAGATCTTTTTGGATATATATTAATGATTGCAAAATTAATTTTAAATTAAAAGGTAACGTGTTTTAATTAGAAAAGAAATATTAATGATTGAAAATTATGGTATGATTCATGTTTTAAGGTGTTTATTAAAGGTTGAAAGATATGGTGCAACATTTTTGGATATATATATTGATATATGATCTTTATGATCATATTTTCTCTACATTTTTAGTTTATTTTGCACGAATTTGAATTTTTATTTAACTAATTTTTTTGTTTTATTGTAGGAAAAAGGGATTCCTTATAATAGAAGGATTGTGGCTTAAATTGCAAAAGTTGAAGTGAATTCTAGAAAAATTCGGATTTTGGATCAGCTTGCGCAGCGTTCACTGTTTTGGCTATAACCGGAGCTCCGGATGTCCGTTTGAGGCCCGTAAGCAGTCATTGGAAAGCTTGCGAGAAGACCTTTAATTCAAGTATGGTCTCAGATGTTTTTGAAGTTCCAAACTGCCCAGAAAAAGGCCAGAAGCAGACAGCTCGAATTTTCTATGTTGGAATCCTACTCTATTAAGGAAACTCTTTTGGTTTTATTATTAAATAAGTAAATTATATTATTATTAGAGAGAAGTCAGTTGTATATAATAAAAGAGAGGGATAGAGAAAAAAGACACGTTAGTAGAAGAGAGGGAGACAACGGTTACTCACGAAACGGAAGAAAAACACGAGGAAGAAAGAACAAGGAAGCATTGAAGAGAAGAAGCCTTGGAGAAGATCAAATTCTAGAGTTTTTATCTCCTCCTCTTTATTTTCTTTATTGTAACCTTGATATCATGTCTTCATCTTTGTGTATATTACTCTTGGTTGTGATGTTGAACTAATTCTCTTTCCAGGCCTATAATGGATTCTTGTGATTTTATATAGTTTATTCTTCAATTCTCTATTATGGTGTTCATTACAATTGTTTATAGTGATTTGTTTGTAATGCTTTCCAAGGAATGATCAATCTTGGAATTGAATTGGTAAATTAGGTTGACTTGGAAAAGAAAATCTAGATTAAGACCTAATCACTATAACTTGGGATTAGTAGTATACTAATTTGTGATTTGGATAGGAATATACCCAATCACCCTAGGTAGTCATGTTAAGGCGGTAGGTAATGCTGTTCTAAGACTTAAATTCTTCATAGGAATATGGGAATTAGTTGATGAATTAGAATCACCTGAGATTCGGAAGATCCTTGTGATTAGTTATAAGCCTTAGACTAACAATTGGAGCACCAAAATAGAGATATTTGAGTAAATTATTGAAGAACACGAGATGAAATTGTTGGCCTCGTTTTGTTATTCTTGGGATATTATTTGTGTTAGTTTAATATTTAATGATATAGTTGATGTTTTTAAACCTCTCGTTGTTTTGACTTGAATTGAAAGAAAAGTAGTGTATGGTACTTGACAGCTTAGAATTAGTCCTTGTGGGAACGAATTTATATACTATTTGTTACGATATGTGCACTTGCATTTAAGGTTGTAAAATCGATAACAAGTTTTTGGCGCCGCTGCCGGGGACTATTTTTAAGTATTTCTTTGTTAATATCAATACATTGTTTAGTATTTTAAGATCAAGTCTTTTATTGTTCTTTTGTTCTATTTTGTAGGAGTTTATCGTTGTATGCGTAGACTTGGATCATCTTCACTTCTTCCACTTGATTTGGAGATTGAGAAAACTGCAAGAAGGAATAAAAAGAAATCTAAAGAAGCTAGGAATCATGCCTTCTTTCGATGGAGTACATCATGCCTTCTTTCGATGGCATTCATTCTAGTATTGCAAGGCCAGCTATTGCAGCAAATAATTTTCATGTTGACTCAGCTACAATGCAGGCTATTAGGGACAACCGATTCAATGGTCTTTCTGCTGAAGATCCTAATGCTCACTTGAGGAATTTTCTAGAGATTGTTGACAACTTCAAAGTGAATGGTGTTTCTGAAGAAGCAATCAGATTGAGACTGTTTAGTCGTTCTTTGGATGGAAGAGCAAGGGAGTGGCTAGATTCTTTGCCAAATAATTCCATCACTACATGGAATCAGCTTGTTGAGAAATTTCTTAACAAGTACTTTTCACCAGCAAAGACTGAAAGGCTTATTAAGGAAATTCAAAATTTTCAACAGTTTGACATGGAGTCTCTTTATGATGCTTATGAGAGATTTAAAGATCTTTTGCGAAAGTGTCCACATCATGGACTTTCCGATCAATAAAAGATTCGAACATTCTATAATGGTTTGACAATTCAGTGTGCCACTCAAGTTGATGGAGCGGCTAGGGGTTCTTTGATCAATCAATATCCCGAGGATGCTTTTGAGATTCTAGAGGATATTACTTCAAACAATTGTAGGGCTTATGATCGGACAAGTTCAAGGAAAGTTGCAGGTGTGCATGAAGTAGATCCTTTGACATCTTTCTCGGCTCAAATGGTTTCTCAATTTGAAGCTTTGAACAAAAAGCTTGAATCTTTGTCAGTGGATAGGCATCAAAACATTCATCCGGCTCATCAAGTTCAAAATGCTCCTATCTTTTGTGATATATGTGGGGAAGGACATCCAACTCAACAATGTCTATTGGTCTATCATGATTCAGCACAGTCTAGTACAGTGAATTATGTGGGGAATTCTAGCAATCAGCAAAACAATCCTTATTCCAACACTTACAATCCGGGTTGGAGGAATCATCCCAATTTTTCATGGAGCAACAATGCTAGACCAAACATGCCATACAAGTCTAATGCACCACCGGGTTTTCAACAGAATCAAAGATCACATGAAATGGAGAAGAAGCCGACTACTGAAGACCTTTTGCTTCAATACATGCAGAAAACTGATGCTTTGATTCAAAGTCAAAGTGCTTCCATGAGAGCTTTGGAGATGCAAGTGGGGCAATTGGCTAGTGCTATTAATAATCGTCCTCAAGGTTCATTGCCTAGTGACACGGAGCCAAATCCAAAGAATGATAAAAGGGAGCATTGTAAGGCAATCACTTTGAGGAGTGGAAAGGAAATTGAAGGTAATACAAAGAAGGTTGATGATGAGGTAACTACAGAAAGTCATTCTAATAAAGATTCTGAAAAAGTGGTGAATGAAGAACCTATTGTGCTCTCATATCCTCAAGTTGTTGCATCAACACCAAAGAAGTCATTGTATCCTCCACCTCCATTCCCTCAACGATTACAAAATCAGAAGCAAGATAAGCAATTTCAGAAGTTTATGGATGTTTTCAAGAAATTATCCATCAATATTCCATTTGCTGAAGCATTAGAGCAGATGCCAAGTTATGTCAAATTTATGAAGGATATTTTGTCAAGGAAGAGAAGATTGGAAGAATTTGAGACTGTGGCTTTAACTAAGGAGTGTAGTGCTATTCTACAGAAAAAGCTTCCACCAAAACTCAAAGATCCTGGAAGTTTCACTATTCCTTGCACTATTGGCACACAATACTTTGGTAAAGCTTTATGTGATTTGGGGGCAAGTGTGAATTTGATGCCATTATCAATTTTCATGAAGCTAGGAGTTGGAGAAGTGAAGCCTACATCAGTGAGGTTACAATTGGCAGATCGATCTTTGGCATATCCAAGAGGTATTGTTGAAGATGTTCTTGTAAAGGTGGACAAATTTATCTTTCCTGCCGACTTTATTGTGCTTGATATGGAGGAAGATGCAGACATTCCTTTACTTCTTGGTAGACCATTCTTAGCTACGGGAAGAACTCTCGTTGATGTTCAGAAAGGAGAGTTAACCATGCGAGTGCAAGATGAACAGGTGACATTTAATGTTTTTTCTGCCATGAAGTTTTCTAATGATGAGGAGAGTTGTTTTTCTTTGAGTGCTATTACAGGTGATGATGATGTGCACATGATGACACATCACACTATGGATGCTTTAGAATTGTCTTTACAAGAAGCAGGTGATGACAGTTGTGATGAGATTGCTGAATGTATCAAGGAGCTCAATGCCTTGCCTACTTGTAGAAGACCTTTTCAGAAATTTGAATCTTTTGAGATGCCCGAGAAATCTAAGGCATCTAAGCCTTCCATTGAAGAACCTCCGGAATTAGAGTTTAAACAACTACCAGCACATCTCAAGTATGCCTTTCTTGGAGAAAATTCTACTTTGCCAGTGATTATATCTTCCACTCTTTCAATTGATCAAGAAGAGAAGTTGTTGCGAGTCTTGAAAGAATATAAAAAGCTATTGGGTGGAAAATTGCTGACATTCGAGGTATAAGTCCTTCATTTTGTATGCACAAAATCTCAATAGAGGAGGGTCATAAGCCTACTATTGAACATCAAAGGAGGATTAATCCTATCATGAAGGAAGTGGTGAAGAAAGAGATCATCAAGTGGTTAGATGCAGGCATCATATACCCTATTTCAGATAGCTCTTGGGTTAGTCCTATTCAATGTGTGCCGAAAAAGGGTGGAATCACAGTTGTGGCTAATGAAAAGAACGAGCTCATTCCTACCAGAACAGTCACGGGATGGAGGGTATGCATGGACTATAGAAAGTTGAACAAAGCTACACGGAAAGATCATTTTCCATTACCTTTCATTGATCAGATGCTTGACAGACTAGCAGGTAAAGAGTTCTATTGTTTCTTAGATGGGTATTCTGGCTATCATCAAATTGCTATTGCACCAGAAGATCAAGAGAAGACTACTTTTACATGCCCTTTTGGTACCTTTGCTTTTAGAAGGGTATCATTTGGCTTGTGTAATGCACCGTCTACTTTTCAGAGGTGTATGATGGCTATATTTTCAGACATGGTGGAGCAAGGGATAGAAGTTTTCATGGATGATTTTTCTGTACTTGGTGATTCTTTTGATGCATGTTTGATGAATTTGACAAGGGTGTTGCAAAGGTGTGAGGAAACTAATTTGGTTCTCAATTGGGAGAAATGTCATTTTATGGTTCAAGAAGGAATTGTGCTTGGGCATAAAGTGTCAAGCAAAGGTTTAGAGGTTGATAGAGCTAAGTTGGAAACAATTGAGAAGCTTCCTCCACCGAGTTCTGTAAAAGGAGTTAGAAGTTTTCTTGGCCATGCTGGTTTCTATAGGCGTTTCATCAAGGATTTCTCAAAAATTTCAAAGCCTTTATGTAACTTACTTGAAAAAGATACAAAGTTTGTCTTTGATGATTCTTGCCTTACAGCATATGAGGATTTGAAGAAGAAATTGGTTTCTGCACCAATTATCATTGCCCCTGATTGGAGTCTTCCTTTTGAGTTGATGTGTGATGCTAGTGATTTTGCTGTTGGAGCGGTTTTGGGACAACGATGCAACAAGATTTTTCATTCAATATACTATGCAAGTAAGACTCTTTCTGGTGCTCAACTTAATTACACTACTACTGAGAAAGAATTACTTGCTGTGGTGTATGCTTTCGAGAAATTCAGGTCTTATCTTGTGGGTACCAAGGTGGTTGTGTACACTGATCATTCTGCTATCAAATATTTGATTGAGAAGAAGGATGCAAAGCCCCGTTTGATTCGGTGGGTTCTACTTCTGCAAGAATTTGACTTGGAGATTAAAGATAAGAAGGGTTCTGAAAATCAAGTTGCCGATCATCTATCTAGGTTGGAGAAGAACGAGAATTCTGATAATTCTCAAATCATTGATGATTCTTTTCCAGATGAAAAACTTATGGCTATCACCAATAAAGGACTTCCTTGGTTTGCTGATTTTGTTAACTATTTGGTAAGCAATATCATTCCTAATGAGTTTAATTATCAGCAAAGGAAAAGGTTTTTGCATCAGGTTAAATCTTTTCTATGGGATGAGCCTTTTCTTTTCAAGCTTGGGTCGGACAATGTTCTACGAAGGTGCATTCCTGATGATGAGATAGAAAGTATCTTGAGCCATTGTCACAATTCTCCATATGGTGGTCATTTTCAAGGTGATAGGACAGCAGCAAAGGTCTTACAATCAGGTTTTTATTGGCCTTCTCTCTTTAAAGATGCTCATGAATTTGTTAAAAGATGTGATCGTTGCCAACGTACGGGTAATATTTCTAGAAGGAATGAAATGCCTTTGAATTATATTTTGGAGGTTGAATTGTTTGATGTATGGGGTATTGACTTTATTGGACCCTTTGTGATGTCATTCCGGAATCAATATATATTGTTGGCTGTTGACTATGTTTCTAAGTGGGTTGAGGCTATAGCAACCCCAACCAATGATGCATCTGTGGTGCTTGAATTTCTGAAGAAGAATATTTTTACTCGATTTGGGACTCCAAGAGCTATTATTAGTGATGAGGGAACACATTTTCTTAACAAACAATTCACATCATTATTGTCAAAGTATGGAGTTCGTCACAAGGTAGCATGTGCCTATCATCCTCAAACCAATGGGCAAGCTGAAGTTTCTAACAGGGAAATCAAGCAAATCCTAGAGAAGACGGTGAATTCTACAAGAAAGGATTGGTCTAAGAAGCTAGATGATAGTCTTTGGGCTTACAGGACCGCTTACAAAACACCATTGGGATTATCACCTTATCAATTAGTGTATGGAAAAGCTTGTCATCTTCCGATGGAGTTAGAGCACAAAGCTTTCTGGGCAATCAAGAAGCTTAACTTTGATTTTGCTGCAGCTGGAGAAAAGCGCCTTCTTCAATTAAATGAGCTTGAGGAATTGCGGTTGCAATCATATGAGAGCTCTAGAATTTACAAGGAGAAGATGAAGAAGTGGCATGATCAGAAAATTTTACCCAAGAAGCTTGAGTCGGGTCAAATGGTTTTGCTATTTAACTCAAGGTTAAAGTTGTTTCCGGGTAAGCTCAAATCACGTTGGTCCGGGCCTTTTAAGGTTGTGCAAGTCTATCCATATGGTGCTATTGAAGTTGAAGATATGCATACCGGGAGAACATTCAAAGTTAACGGGCAAAGATTGAAACCATATTTAGGTGGTGACATTGATCGTGATGTCTCATCTATCACTCTCTCGGAGCTATGAAGTGAGTGAATAGTCAAGGCCATGACTATAAAAAGGCGCTTCTTGGGAGGCAACCCAAGCATGTTATTCGGTTAGTTTGTACGAATTTTTACTTTAGTATAAGAATTTCTTTGCTATTTAGATAATCGGTTAGTAGTAGCTTTTTGTTTTATTTTTTATTTTTCTCCCACAAGGTACCTTGATGTGTTGGTGTTAAGTGTTTCAGGCAATACAGAAATTATGTTAGTGTGTTCTTCATCCGAATTTTGTGCTCACCGTGCACATGTGCTATATATATTGAAGATGGAATGAACTTGCTGACAAGTAAAACATGTGTGTTGGTCGTGTGATTTTTGGTGGTCATCATGCATATTTTCCTGTTAGTAGAAAAAAAAAATGAAGTAGGAAGGATGATGGCCAGCTTGCCATGCGGAAATCTCTGGTTAGAAAAGAAAAACAGAGCCGCACAAAAAGTTGTCCATGCCAATTTATGCAGGGTCGTGCGCGAGTCCCTGGAGCCAAGACTGGAAAGTTCAAAGACCTGCTGTCCATGCGGAATTTAAGATGCCCGTGCAAAATTCTCTGTAAAAAAAAAAAAAATTAAAGAAGGTGGCCGTGTGATTTTGGTGCTCATTGTGCGCCAGTTCATGTCCTAGTCCATGTACAAGACATATGCTTGTTGCTCTCCTGGTACTAATATCGTGTGTATTTTTATTTTTATTTTTTTATTTTATTTTTCTTTTCTTTCTTTTACAAATTATTTATTTCTTATGTATTACAATGACTTCTTAGTTTGTAATTGATGTAGATTCTTTGTTTTTGTATTTATTACTATTATATTAATTTTGTATTATTATTACTATTATTATTATTATTATTATTATTATTATTTTTGAGTCTTATTCAGTTTAATGTATATACTTAGGCTATTTAATATTTTAAAAAAAACTAGTATAAAAATTTATTATTATTATTATTATTATTATTATTATTTTGTTTTGTATTTGTTTTATTATTCTTAGTAATTTAGTGTATGTACGTGTGTTTGTTTTCGTAACCGACTCGGAGTAGTTTTCGGGTGCTACGACTATAAACGTGGGTGTCATGTACAATATTTATAATACTTATGTAAATTATTTATAATGATATTTATTTATTAATATTATCTTAATTAGGTCTATGTGTTACGTGATACATATTTATATTGTTTGTGTATTTGATTGTTGCAAGCCGATACAGTACCAGGGTTAGTTGCAGCGTCTGTTCCATCTATTCAATCTACAGACTCCGTAGGGTCACATAATCATTCTTGCAACAGTTGAGCTTGTGCGGTTACGTGTTTTTAATCATGGGTCGTGCCTCTTCTTTCAAGCAGCCTGTGAAAAAGAAACAGAAGACTACAGATACCGTCACACCCGTTCCCACTCACGCTCCTGTTCCATCTGCTCATGCCCCTGTTCCTGCAATTCAAAGGTACCCAATTATCAAGTATGTTGGAGACACTCAACGGAAGTTGTACGCCTCACTATCCAAGCGCCAGGTATTTCCCAATAAATACGTAGATGTTTCAGCTTTAAACCGCTTTAAGTGTACTGAGGAGTTTATCCACAAGCTGACTCAAATTGGATGGAGTGATCTACTACATATGGATGACCCTGCATATTCCAATCTTACATATGAGTTTTTGAGTTCATTATCGGTAAACAGTGTTGGCACCTTATCATTCAGAATCGCCAACGTCCAACATGAGGTTACAAAATCTGCATTAGCAAAGATGTTTGATTGGAAGCTGATAGAGCAACAACCACCTCCAGACAATTATGCTACACCTTTTTGGCTGAAAGTTACGGGACTACCAAGCACTGAAACTTATGTACCTCAGGTAGCTAATTCCTCGGAGATAATAAGTTCTTGTTACCGTTATTTTGCTCGGGTCATGTCATACACTCTATATGGACGTGCGAAGAGTAATGGCCGACTTCAGAAGGGCGAGTTGGAGTTGTTGTACTATTTTGACGCAGAGATTCCAGTGGATTGGACAACCTTGTTGATCAACAGGTTCATGTATCAAGCAAAGAAAGCTGATGGCGGCATTGTAATTGGGGGTTTTATTACCAGAATTGCTGAAGAATTGGGTGTTTTTAATCGTGATACAACCAACTTGAAGATGGTAACTAATTGGGAAAGTATGTTGAATACAGAGTACTTGATTGGTATGCATCTGTTACGGCGTCATCCCCGTTATAGGCAATTGTTGTTACCGGTTCCTCACAAGCGTGATCCACAACAATCAGGTACTGCGGTTCCTGAAGAAAATGAGCCAAGGCTTACACTAGAGGAACAAGTTGCACATTTGCTAACAGGTCAAGAGGAGCTCCAAAGAAGTCATGCCAAGATCTTACAAAATCAGGAGAGTTTGGGGAAACAAATGGGAGAGATGTTTGCATTTATGCAACAACATTTTCAACACCATTCATCATGATACCTAGGGGAGTTTTCTTTTCTTTTCTTTAGTAGTTTTATTTGTTCTTATGTGTAGGAGTCGTTGTATTTATATTTGTGGTCATTTTTGAGTCATTGAGGACAATGACTCACATAAGGGTGGGGAGGTGTTCTTGAAAAAAAAAATAAAAAAAAATTGAAAAATTCTAAAAACCAAAATATAATTCTAGCCTTATAAAATAATAGAGATGATATGGTGAAACGTTGTTAGTTGTCTATCAAGTAGTCGATGCATTACTTGTTTCAAATGAGCTAAGTGTATCCATGCATACTAAGTGATCTTGTGTTGTTGATACTTTTGTTGAGAGGTGTAATGCTATGCTCTTGCGCACAAATTTTTTTTCACTAGCAAGCTGAAACTAGTAGACTCATTGATTGTCTTAAGTAATTAAAATGATATGTTTTTGTGTAAGACGATTTGGTTCTCATGCTTTGAGTACAAGTAGGTGCATTAGAAAGAATTCTTTTTGTGACTTGGGATTTATTATCTTTTGACACCAAGTGAGCTTTTGAGCCTATATGCATATGTTTTGCATCTTATTTTTGTTTGCTTGTGTGTTCTCATTGCATTGGCATTGCTAGCACTTGTCTTAGACCTTTCTTGAGATACATGGCATTGAATATATGATAACATGATAAAGGCACCTAGGATTAACCTTACATTTTCCCATTTTGACATACCTTGCATATGTGATCCATTAGTAGCCCTTTGAGCTTAACCATTTTATTCGGTGACACACCACATTACATACCTATTCCCAATTATTTTTTTTAATGGCCTTATATAATCTTGATCCCTATTTGTCAAAGGCTAGTGAGATTAGGAGGGAGTAATAAGGTGTGATAAATGAGTTACTTGTGATCATATTTTCATTTTGGGAAATGCTGAGGTTATTTTGTAAATGCTTAGTTTGTGTTTTGGGACTTGTAGAGGATCATTGTGATTGTATATATGTGTTTGTTATTCTTTGCTTGTAGCTCTCGAAAAAAAAAATTGAAAAAAAAAGTGATAAAAAAAAAACAAGGCCTTAAAATAAATAAATGCCTTAAAAAAAAAAAAAGAAAAAGCGAGATCATGTTCATTTGTTATTTATAGTTCTTGTGCTTTATGATCCTTTGTCTCGGGCTAGATAAATTAATTGTGCTTAATGGTCTAAGTGTGGGGAAGGCATATGGGTAAATTGTGCGATTAAATATGGAGAATCACTAGCTTTTGACATTTCACCCTATTTGACTTTTCTTGACATACCTTGTTCCTAGCCCCATTACAACCCAAATAAAAGTCCTTTTGATTATCATTATTCATGCATGTTGTGTTTTTAGTTGGATCGATGCCAAGTGTCAAGCATGTTATTGTATATGATGGAATTGAGTGATGCACTTAACCTATTCTTGAGCGTAATTCTTTTTGTGAGTGAAAGGTGAGGTATTACTTGATATGAATATGAAAATCCCAAGTCTTCTTGATAGTGTACTCTTGTATACTTAGCATGATTACCAAGTTTGTTTTGCACTTGACATGAGCTTTTGAGTACTTATGCACATTCTATGAGTAGATTATGTGGATAATTGCACCTTTGACACCAAGACTTAGCATTTGCATCTTGATTCTTGAGTTGAGATAGTATGAGTGATCTTGTCTGTGTGGAGTTGCATTGGCGTGCATCGAATACTTGGTAGGTCGACGTACTTATTTCTATTATCATCTCTATTAGTTTACATGTGCTAGATGGATTTTGTGGGTACATTCGCTATAGGCCCTCACGAGACAAAACTCGTCCTACTAGGGCTGCCTAGGGGTTTAAAGGCTTATTGCATACGCTCAATGCAATCGTGTCACCTACGAAAGTGGTTTTAATAAGTTAGGTTGTAGTTTTTATTTTTATTTTATTTGCCCGAGGACGTGCAAGAACTTAAGTGTGGGGATATTTGATATATGATCTTTATGATCATATTTTCTCTACATTTTTAGTTTATTTTGCACGAATTTGAATTTTTATTTAACTAATTTTTATGTTTTATTGTAGGAAAAAGGGATTCCTTATAATAGAAGGATTGTGGCTTAAATTGCAAAAGTTGAAGTGAATTCTAGAAAAATTCGGATTTTGGATCAGCTTGCGCAGCGTTCACTGTTTTGGCTATAACCGGAGCTCCGGATGTCCGTTTGAGGCCCGTAAGCAGTCATTGGAAAGCTTGCGAGAAGACCTTTAATTCAAGTATGGTCTCAGATGTTTTTGAAGTTCCAAACTGCCCAGAAAAAGGCCAGAAGCAGACAGCTCAAATTTTCTATGTTGGAATCCTACTCTATTAAGGAAACTCTTTTGGTTTTATTATTAAATAAGTAAATTATATTATTATTAGAGAGAAGTCAGTTGTATATAATAAAAGAGAGGGATAGAGAAAAAAGACACGTTAGTAGAAGAGAGGGAGACAACGGTTACTCACGAAACGGAGGAAAAACACGAGGAAGAAAGAACAAGGAAGCATTGAAGAGAAGAAGCCTTGGAGAAGATCAAATTCTAGAGTTTTTATCTCCTCCTCTTTATTTTCTTTATTGTAACCTTGATATCATGTCTTCATCTTTGTGTATATTACTCTTGGTTGTGATGTTGAACTAATTCTCTTTCCAGGCCTATAATGGATTCTTGTGATTTTATATAGTTTATTCTTCAATTCTCTATTATGGTGTTCATTACAATTGTTTATAGTGATTTGTTTGTAATGCTTTCCAAGGAATGATCAATCTTGGAATTGAATTGGTAAATTAGGTTGACTTGGAAAAGAAAATCTAGATTAAGACCTAATCACTATAACTTGGGATTAGTAGTATACAAATTTGTGATTTGGATAGGAATATACCCAATCACCCTAGGTAGTCATGTTAAGGCGGTAGGTAATGCTGTTCTAAGACTTAAATTCTTCATAGGAATATGGGAATTAGTTGATGAATTAGAATCACCTGAGATTCGGAAGATCCTTGTGATTAGTTATAAGCCTTAGACTAACAATTGGAGCACCAAAATAGAGATATTTGAGTAAATTATTGAAGAACACGAGATGAAATTGTTGGCCTCGTTTTGTTATTCTTGGGATATTATTTGTGTTAGTTTAATATTTAATGATATAGTTGATGTTTTTAAACCTCTCGTTGTTTTGACTTGAATTGAAAGAAAAGTAGTGTATGGTACTTGACAGCTTAGAATTAGTCCTTGTGGGAACGAATTTATATACTATTTGTTACGATATGTGCACTTGCATTTAAGGTTGTAAAATCGATAACATATATTAATGATTGCAATATTAGTTTTAAAATAAAAGGTAACGTGTTTTAATTAAATAGAAGGTAACATATTTTAATTAGATAGAAATATTAATGATCGAAAGATAAGGTATGATTTATGTTTTTGGGATTCGAACTTGGAAATTATAAAAGTATTTTAAATATTAAAAAAGGAATATTCTTTTAGCATTAGATCTTTTTGGATATATATATATATTAATGATTGCAAAATTAATTTAAAATTAAAAGGTAAAGTGTTTTAATTAGAAAAAAAATATTTATGGTTGAAAATTATGGTATGATTCATGTTTTAAGGTGTTTATTAAAGGTTGAAAGATATGGTGCAATATTTTTGGATAAATATATTAATGATTGCAATATTAGTTTTAAAATAAAAGGTAACGTGTTTTAATTAAATAGAAGGTAACATATTTTAATTAGATAGAAATATTAATGATTGAAAGATATGGTATGATTTATGTTTTTAGTTGTTTATAAAGGGTAATATTTTAAACTAAAAGGAATCGAATCTTAGACTTCTCAATATAACAACTTTTAGTATTATTAATGATCGAAGATATGGTATGATTTAAGTTTTTAGTTGTTTATAAAGGATAATTTTTTAAACTAAAAGGTAATCGAATCTTAGACTTCTCAATATAATAACTTTTAGTATTGTTATATCTAACGGTCATGATCTATTTGAGTTGAAGATCTAACGGTTATGAATAGCTTGGTTAACCAAACTACAAACTACAAAAGATATTTAGTTTGCTTATAATAATATAGTATAGAATTGTTAATATTGGATGAATCATTGTCTGGGTAATTAGACGTTCATGGAAAATCAAACATTCAAGAAAAGATATTGGATTCGTCTGCAAATAGGGATGGCAAAATAATCAATTGGATCGGGTTTTGGGTTTGCCTGAAATCCACACGAAATTCAGTTTTCAGGTTGAGAAAAATGGGTCTGAGGTTGTCCTATCCCTGAGATTATAAAAGATTTGTATTATAAAATTAGGGTCCCTTAGGGGCATTTTTGTAACTATCTATGTTTTTATTCAGTAATTTACATAAATACCCATCAATTTGTATGGGAATTGTTTTAACCTCAGGGTTTTACCTGAGCTCAACCTCAGGCACATGAAACCCTTTCAGGTTTTAGTTTTCAAGTTTTTTTTGGATTCGGGTCGGGTTCGAATTTGGTACAAAAAAACGAATTTAGATTTGGATTTTGTCAAACCCGATACGATCCTATTTCCATCTCTAGCTGCAAACAAAGCACAACTCAAATGGACGGAAATTACCTGGATACGATCGTAAATAATTTTTCGGGTCACTTCACTACTAAAAAATTCGGCTAAATTCGACCTACTCAAAATAGCTGAATTTAAATGTTTTCGACCGTGAACAAGATGATGATACAATTCAACCTTATGAGCCTTGTCACATTGATAATGTATTTGATGAATGTTCTCAATCAAAACAAGACAGTTTACTAGAGGTGGAAATAGTTGAAGTTAAGTGTGAGATAATGAGTTATGAAAATTGCGAGTCTACGAATTGTGTTCGTTTTGATATGGTTAAACAGGAAGACAATGACAAGGATGCAGAAGAAAGTATTGAGAATGTTAGATGAAAACAATGATGATGATGATGATCTACATGTTAAAGGAGTGAAGGAAGAGTCGTTAGGCACTAACAAATTTGTCAGTGATTTTGCAATCTTACGCTGTGTTCCCGAATGAATAAAAGAAAAGAAAAGAATGGAGAGTGAATTATTTTCTTTTCTTTCTTAATCTTTCCAAAAGTGGGAAAAAGATTTTGTAGACAAATATAACATGATTTTCTTTCCAAATCTTTAAAAATCTATTCTTTTCTTTCCACAAATATCTTTTGGGAACAAGTTAAAGAAATTAAATCTTCACATTTCTTTTCTTTTCTTTCAAAAAAAAGTTTCTGGAACACAGTGTTAGAGCTTAATCCAATCATTATGTAAGGTGAGTCACCAAATTTTTAAGGTTGTGGTAGATTGTGAATATAACATTAACTTAATTACTAAATTCAACCAATTTGGTCAAAATTATAAATTTGACCAACATATTGAAAATTTTGAATTTTGGAAAATTCAAATTTTGGCACCTAAATTGTATTAAATTCAACCGGTTTTGGTTGAATTTAATATGTTAAATTCGACCAAATATGGTTTAATTTAATATGCTAAATTTGATCAAATCTGATCGAATTTAATGAACAACAATATTTAAAAAAAATGGGAGTAGTATCTGTTGTTCTTTGAATTCTATTATTCAACCCATTTTCGTTTCTATGAATTCAATCGGTTTTCTCCACCCCATAACTAGTTTTTGCATACTACTAAAGTGATATGTAAAACAATAATGTTCTCATTTATTAATCATTACATTATTGTAAATTTATAATATACAATTCCCAGTACCTCAATTTTTACACTTCATAAAATATGTTGAAAAGCAAACACTATCAAAAATTGCTCTACTCAAATAATTTTTAAATGTGAAAAAAAAAACTTAATTTAGTACATGTACTTATCAGATGTGAAAAATGTAATGAAAATTTGTTAGAGGATGTGTTAACTTGAAAGAAGTATATGTATTACTTGAAATATAAATATTTTGTTTGTGTAATTATATATTCTGTTAGATAAATAAGTTTGGAGTAAGAATATAATTAATGTTTATAGGAAAATTGGAATGGATGAATGAAATTTATAAAAAAGAAATAGATAGGTGTAGATTGGAGTAAGAGTATAAAGAATGTTTATAGGGAAATAGGATTGGAAGACTGAAGATTATAAAAGAGAAAGAGATCGGTGTAATTGTATTAATAGTTATGATGAAATTGTTTTGGAAATGAAATGGATGGTCTAGATCAAATTTATGGAGCAATCCATGTGCTTCCTCCTAAGCCATTAGAAAGATGACACATGACAACAAAAAATTGGTTTATTATGAAATTTATAATTTTCAACCAGATTTGGTCGGAAATAAACTACGGCTAAATCGACTATGTATGGTCAAATTTAATATTACTAATTAGACATGATTTGGTCAAAATTATAAATTTGACCAATAAATTGAAAATTTTAAAATTTAGAAAATTTAAATTTTGGCACCTAAAGTGTATTAAATTCGACCGACTTTGGTTAAATTTAATATGCTAAATTTGACCAAATATGGTTGAATTTAATATACTAAATTCCACTGAAATCGGTCGAATTTACCATATTTGTTCGAATTTAGTTGAATTTAAGATTAAATTCGACTAACTAGGGTTTATGATCGAATTTATTGTAAAAAAATTAAAATTTGTTACAATTTTTAAGAAATAAATATTGAAATTAATTTATATTTTGGGTATACTCTTTAATTATCAAAATCTCCACATCCGTACGATTGGATTACTTAAAACAAATTAAAAAAAAATTCAACCCTATTGCATATCCCAAACCCTAAATCTAAACCCTAAACTCTATATTCTAGGAATCAATTTTGTTATTGTAGTGAATTAAGAAAAAAAGCATTTTACTCCTCATCATTATTTTCTATTTTTTTTAATCTAATATGTCTTCCGGATACACTCATATTTTTTTTTGTATTTTTTACAACTAATTAGATATTTTTCAAAAAAATTTGAAAGTATCTAATGAGTAAAAATTCAACATTCTCTTATTATATGATTTTTTTTGCACAAACTAAATTTGTATATGTGATGAATATTGTCATCCTTCTATCTATAAATATTTTTTCATGATGTGTATAAACATTTAAATTTTCAATAACATTTTTTCATTTTCTGAAAATAATAAATTCAACCGAATTTGGGCACATTTAGCTAAATTCGACCGAATATGGTTGAATTTAATTTGCTAAATTGATCAAATCTGGTCGAAAATAAATTACGGCTAAATTCGATCATGTATGGTTGGATTTATATGCTAAATTCCATAGAAATCGGTCGAATTTACCATATTTGACCGAATTTAAGATTAAATTCGACTAACTAGAGTTTTTGGTTGAATTTTTTGTCAAAAAAATAAGGATTTGTTATCATTTTCAAGAAATAAATTTTGAAATTTATTTATATTTTGGGTATACTCTTTAATTATCAAAATTTTCACATCCGTACGATTGGATTACTTAGAACAAATAAAAAAAAAAAATCAATCCTAATCCATACCCCAAATCCTAAATCTAAACCCTACACTCTATATTCTAGGGAACAATCTTGTTATTGTAGTGAATTAAAAAGAAATCTTTTTCCCCTCATTATTATTTTCTAAATTTTTTTAATGAAATGTAATATGTCTTCCTGATATTCTATTTTTTTTTTATTTTTTACAACTAACTAGATATTTTTCAAAAAAAAATTGAAAGTATCTAATGAATAAAAATTAAACATTATCTTATCATATGAATATTTTTTTTGTACAATCTACATTTTTTACATGTGATGAATGTCATCCTTCTATTTATAAATATATTTTCATGATGCCTACAAATATTTAATTTTTCAATAACATTTTTTTAATTTCTAAAAATAATAAATTCAATCGAATTTTGTCACATTTTGCTAAATTCGACCAAATACGGTCGAAAATAATTTTGAATGGTTTGAAAAATTTTGGACAACAAGTTTTCCGCTTTTTACTAAGTTTAAAATAAATTTTTCCGCTCACACAAATTGCTAAACTCAACCATATATGGTCGAAGTTAATATTTAAATTGGCCGGAAATTTCCCTCCTATTTTTGGTGGGTACTAAATTCAATCAACAAGGAAAATTATTCGAAAATATTTTTAAAGTTGACCGATTACTTTCGACATCTACTAAATTCGATCATAATTGGTCGAATTTAGTCGATCGCATTAAATTCGACCATATTTGATCGAAATTAGTCACAATCAAATATATTTAGTTGAAAAAAATCTAACTATCTTGTAATGATTTTTACCTCTATCCAAAATGATTTTGAGTATCTAAATAGCCTCTTTTTTTTTCTTTTTTTTTTGAAATTAAAGGCTTTCATTACTTCAAATCATTCAGAATAATCTCCACCAAATGAGTAGGAGGAGATGTAAATACAAGAGAGCAATTCAACAAACAGGGAACCCTAGCTAGACTATGAGCCACCCTATTGGCTTGCTTCCTAACATGACATAAACTGGCATATGGAAGATCACTAAGCATCATCCTGCAATGATCTATAACATGACCAACCTCCAACAAGTACACTGCTTTTCCATTCATAGCACGAGCTCCCATTAACGAGTCTGTTTCGATCATCACCTTCGACCCTGGCATCTCCATAATCCATGACAGTGCTTCCCTAATCCCTATACATTCTGCCTCCATCACAGTGGTTGGACGAGGTAGGCAAATGCATTTACCTCCAACAAACATGCCCTCCTGATTCCGAATAACCATGCCTATTGAGAAAGACTCCTGCCCTGGGAAAAATGATGCATCCACGTTCAGCTTTAGTCCCCCTGGTTCTGGGGGGTGCCATTTCTGCACACTGCTATCTCGAGCCTTTATACCAGCACTGCCCACTGTACCTTTTCTATGGGCATCCCTCCATTCTTTGATCGTTCTGAACGTGTTTTCCATAGCAATCACTGGATTCATACTATGATCATGCCATACCTTTTTATTTCGCCAAAACCAGATCCCCCATAGAACAAGACATAGAGAAATGACTTCATTGTGATTAGCACTCATAGTTTTCTGCAACATCCATTCTGAGACTGACTGATCTTCACTCAAATCATACCTAAGGCCAACTGATTGCCAACAGCTCACTGCAAAAGGGCACTCAAAAAATAGATGAATCATGTTTTCCATACCCGTGTTACACATGGGGCATGTTAGAGGCAAAGAAACTCCTTTACTCTGTAATCTTGTGCGGACAGGGATATTATTTCTGCACAAGCGCCAAATAAATATCTTCACCTTGTGAGGGATAGTCAATCGCCAAATACGACTCCAACCTTTTGACTGAACACAGTTAGATCTATCAGCAATTCGATCTTGCAAAACACGATATCCGGTCTTAACACTATATATTCCATCAATTGACCTGGACCATACTATTCGATCTTCAACTTGACGTTGTGGCACATTCGTTGCCAGAATAGCTATTGCATCATCATTGCTAAATAATTCTCTAATTTCTCAGAATCCCAGGTTTTAGAGTTTGGTAGGAATAAGGACGCCACTTTATTGTTTCTACCCTCATACCTTTGCAAATTATCCACTCTAAAGTCTTGCTTTTGAGCCAACCAGGCGTCCCTCTCTGCTACAACCGTTTGACCATTCCCAATAACCCAGCGAAAATTTGCAGCTAACACTTCCTTTGCTTGCCAAATACCAGTCCATATAAAACTTGCCTTCACTCCTTTGCCTGCTTCCAAAATATGTGCATTTGGAAAATATCTTGCTTTTAAAATCCTAGTAACCAGTAGATTAGGATTTTGAACGCACCTCCATATATGCTTCCCTAGTAACGCTAGGTTGAACTCATACATTTTCCGAAACCCCATGCCACCCTTACACTTCGGACCAGACATGGCTTCCCAAGATAGCCAGCGAATTCCTTTGTTAGTAGCAACCCCTGAACTCCACCAATAAGCATTAAATTGTCTCTCAACCTCCTGGATTAAAGTTTTGGGCAGCAAGAAGCACGTCATACAGTAGGACGGAATAGCCTGCGCAACATTTTTTATAAGGACTGATTTCCCTGCTCTTGAAATAGGCCTAGATTTCCACCTGTCAATACGCTTACTCACTTTCTCCTTTAAGAAGCCAAAAACTCTCTTCTTCGATCGTCCAATTAAAGAAGGTAGCCCCAGGTAATTACTAGTTGAAATATCTCCATGAACCTCTAGAATCTCCGAAATCTCCACCTGTTTATCACGCCTCACATTCGAGCTAAAAAACACCCCCGACTTCGAGTAGTTAACTGATTGGCCTGAACTTTCTGCATACTCATTCAAAATATCTTTAACTCTGGTTGCCTCCTCTCGTAGCTCTAAAAAAGAGGAAGCTATCATCCGCGAAGAGAAGATGAGTAATTTCCGGTGCACTTGAACTAATTCTACACCCTTGAATCTGACCTTCGCTACCTGCACTGTCCAGTAGATTAGAAAGCCCTTCAACACAGAATAGAAATAAGTACGGCGATAACGGATCCCCCTGCCGTAATCCTCTCTTTGGGATGATTGGGCCTACACTCATTCCATTAAACACCACCTCATAAGAAACTATGGTAACACAACGCATAACCCAGTTGATCCACTTCGAACAAAACCCCAAAGCTTGCATTCTACCTCTCAAATAATCCCAGTTTACTCTATCATATGCTTTGCTGATATCTAACTTTAGAGCAACCTCCTCTTCCTGACCCCTTTTTGCTCCTTTCATGTGATGAATAATTTCAAAGGCCACCACTACATTATCTGTAATGCACCTACCTGGAACAAATGCGGACTGTTGTTCCGAAATAAGATCCGGCAGAACCTTTTTCAATCTATTTGCTAAAACCTTAGCCATGATTTTATACAAAACGTTGCAAAGAGCTATAGGTCTAAAATCCTTTAGAGAGCAAGCATTATCCTTTTTAGGAATCAACACAACATTAGTATGATTCAAGTCAGCCGGAAAAGAATTACCTTTCAACCAATCACGACAGCATTCAAAAACATCCATGCCTAACTCCTTCCAAAATTTTTGATAAAAAGCAGGGTTCAAGCCATCGGGACCTGACGCCTTATCGGGGTGCATCTGACTCATAGCCATAGTAAATTCTTCAAATGTCACATCTGCTATTAACTCCCGGTTTTGATCCTGAGAAACAACTCTAGGACCAATAACCCTTCCAGTCGAGGCAACCTCACCTGGGTCAGCAAAAACATTTTGAAAGTATTTTTTAACCATCTCGCACAAGATTTCTGCCTTATCAACACGGTTCCCATCATCTGTTAGGAGGAAATTAATTCGATTTGCCTTTCTTCTTGCTGTGGCACTAGCATGAAAGAACCTAGTGTTTTCATCCCCCTCCTTAAGCCAAAACAATTTCGCTCGTTGTTTCCAGTACAGTTCCTCATGCATCAGAATTTCATTAAGCTTGTCTCTAGCCTTCAGGTACTCCTTGATACTACAGTCATCGTGTCTATCCTTCAGAGAATCAAGAATTGCTTTTTGCCTCCTGACTTTTTCTTTAAATTTATTGAAAAAGTCCCTTCCCCATTTCTCCATAAACCGCGAGACTGACATCAGCTTTGAAAGTAAATGAGTCGCAGGGAGGCTCTCCCAACAAGCTCTAACCTCTGCCACAAACGACGCCTCCTTAAGCCAAGTATTTTCAAACTTAAACCTAAATAATTTCTTTGGCACCTCGACCTCCAAAAGCTGTAAGAAAATAGCTTCATGATCCGACACAGCAGTTGTGATAACCTTAAGATTACATAAAGGGAAAATGTTCCACCAATCCATATTGGCGAATGCCCTATCCAAACGTTCCCTCACCCAATTATTAGTTCTTCGACCCTTCTCCCAGGTAAAACGCCCTCCACTCAAATCCACTTCTAAAAGAAAACTAGTGTCCAATGCTTCGCGAAAACCTCGCATAAGATACGCTGGATGAATATGAGTTCCTTCTTTGTCTGAATTATATAATAAATCATTGAAGTCCCCCATGATACACCATGGGAGGCTCGATCTCACAGCTAACTGACAAATTAACTCCCAAGATTGCTTCCTTCTAGATCTCTCTGGCATCCCATAAAAGCACGACAACCTCCATTTTGGATGATTAAGCTCACTAAAAATCAAGTCCACATGGTTCTGCGAGTACCCTGCAATACTACACTCTGCACATTCATGCCAGAAAACAGCGAGACCCCCACTTCTGCCAATACGATCCACTGAAAAACTTTGAGCAAAACCCATCTTTATTCTTAACTCTTCTATTCTACTAGCTACAGAAATAGTCTCCATTAGAAATAAAACATCGGGATTGCGATCACGAACCAGATCGCTAAGAACTCGAACTGTACGGGCTTTCCCAAGACCCCTACAGTTCCAACTTAAGCAATTCATTATGACTGGCTAGCTTGCATCGCAAGCTTAGCCAAAACAGAAGGTGAAGATTCAGTGCAATCCAAATTAGAAAGCCCAGAATCTGTTGGTTTTAAATTGTAGTCTTTATCCAGGTCCATAACCTCACTAGGCCCAGTTCTTTGTCTTTTTCTTTCCTCAACAACCAGCCCATCAAGTTCGTCCGACCCAGGCCCATAATTTTGAATTAAATTTTGTGTTCCCACCTTATCTCTTCCTACATCAACGCCTTTGCTACTACCCTCCACTTTATCCTCTGTTACTCTCCTTTTAAACCGCTGCAATCCCCCTGAATGCGTTACACCATTATTTTGAAAATGATGACTGTTATCTTTTCCTGATTTCCCACCCCAACTTTCCGAATTTTCCTCCCTTAGCCATTTGCTGTGCCCCTGCGCCGCCCCCCTCCTTGGTGGTGCCCTAAGCCAGCTACCCCACCCTTTAGCTTCCACTTCCGATTCCACATCCCCCCTCTTCCTGCACGATCTTTCTGTATGGGACATAATGCCACAACGAAAGCAGAAATCACCCAATTTTTCATACTTGCACGTAACATCAAACTCCGTCCTGTCTCTCTTACATATCTTCTTTCTTCTTTTTAATGGTATCCTTACATCCACCCTTACCCTCAGCCTCATGTACTCCCTCCATAGACTCGCATTATTACTTGAATCATACATCACGTACTTTCCGAAGAAATTACTCAGCTGCCTCCCCACCGCCCCAGTCATGAAATTAGATGGTAGACTATATATTTGCACCCAGAATTCTACTTCATTTAAGGGGACTGTTGTTGGATCTTCTCCTTTTGGAATCATACTCGTGACCAAGATGGCATTGTCGAAAGACCACGGGCCATTACTTATCATCCATTGCATATCCTCTTTACAAAAAAACTGAAACAAATACAGCCCTGGCTTCAAGGTTTTTATACTAATTCCCATCGCAGGCCTCCATATATCCGCCAATTTAGATTTCATCACTCGAATGTTGAGATTCTTTTCAGTGAGGAATCTCCCCACCAAGCACAACTCAAATCTGTTTCCATCCTCTTCGATCTCCTCATCAAATACTAGCTTCTCCTCTTCCTCGTTGGAGATATCTAGATCTGCCATAAGTTTATCCAGGTCGTCCTGGTTCGCCATTGCGTATGCACGCCTCTCACACTGTTATGCCAGAAATGGAGAGAAAATCACAGCCTCTCACACGGTCATGGAGAGAAAAATTCTACCTCGAGGTTACTTAAAAATAGCCTCTGATCATTGGTATAATCTTGCAGTACACATAGCAAAATAAAGGATTTAAATTTTTTTTAATAAATAAACTTTATAAGTGAGATTTATAAATAGTAAAACAGGTAGCGTTCTTGTAACTTTATTATAGTATCTTCAAGAATTTTTAAATACTAGCTTTGTATCTGTGATTCTGTGTTATACACGGTTAGTTTTAACATATTGTTTTGGGATATTCCATTTCATACGATTATATAATTGATTTATTCATTTGATATTATCCAAAGTTTATGATTTCCTTGTGTTACTATTATATTTTTGGTTTCATCCACATAATACCATTACGTTAAACAAACGTTAGTCAACTATTAGAAAATTATGGTATTTTTCATCTGATACCATTATGGAATTTTTGACTTCTAATAGCACTATTCTAGTATTGGCTTAGCTCCAAAATACCACTTTTTAATAAATTTGATAAATTTATTAGAACTCGTTTGTAACACCCCGATTTCTGAATATATTAATTCTGATTATTTTAATGAGAATGAGATTTATTGCGGTAAAATTTTGGACCATTTTGGAGATAATGAAGAATTTAGAGATCGAATTGATAAATTGTGGATTTTGAGGAATAAATTATTTTATTTATTAAGGAGGGTGATTTTTAAGATTTATTTCCGGGAAATTGCAAGTGGACTCGTAAATATTTTAAATTACGAGATTTTAGAGATTTGACGAATTTATTTTATTAAGTTAAAGAGTATAATTATTTTGGAAATTTGGGAGATAATTATTTTAATGAAACAATTACAAGTGGAATAAAAAGGAGATATAAATGAATAAGTGATGTTTTATTTGGGTCCGAAAAATAAGTGGGAGTAGTAATATAAGAATTGGGCCAAGCCCAATAAGGATAAAAAAACACAACACACGCTGAAAAAAAAAAGAGAACGGGGAGAGAGAAAAGGGAATTGGGGGAAGAAAGAAAATTAGGGTTTGTAAATTGAATTTGGGGGTTTGAATTGAAGAAGAGAAATTGAGGAAGAGAAGATGATGTTTTTGTGGGTTGTGCAATTCGTGTGTGTATGTGTGATGTGTTGTGTATGTCCGGCATGGGAGTATGTTTGATGTGTGGGATGGGCAGGTGTGAGGCGCGGCCGGAAGACCACCACCGTGGTGGTGGTGGTGGGTTGCAACGGTTAGAGGAGGAAGAAGAGAGGTTGTGTTGTGCGTGTGTAGTGTGTAGGTGCGTGTAGTGTGTGATTTTGGTGTGTGTAAAGTGTTGTGTGTGTGTCATGGTGGTGGTGGCGTGATGTTACACGGAGAAGAGAAGAAACAACAGTGGTGGCTTGTGCAACAGGGAGAGAAGAGAGGAAGGAGAGAAGAGAAAGAAAGAGAGGGAGAAATGGAGGGGGGGGGGGGGGAAACGCAGGAGAGGAAAAGCCGGAGAGATTGTTGAATATTAGGAGAGATGCAGGGATATTTCAGAGGGATCATTAAGGAAGATAGAGGAAGAGGTTTACATGGAGAGATGTTGGAGAGATTTAGACAGATAGGAGAAACATATCGATGAAGATGGAGAAAGAAAGAAAGATAGAGGGAAAGAGAGAGGGAGAGAAAAGGCTGGAGAGATTTGTTGATAGTGGGAGAGATGCAGAGATATTTTAGACGGAGCATTACCAAATATAGAAGAAGAGATTTACATAGAGAGATGTCGGTGAGATACAAGGAGGGAGGATAAAAAAATCAGAGAAGAGGGAGGTGGCGCGTGGTCGTGAAATGGCAAAATTTTGCGAAAAGAAAAAAAATTGTGTATGCGGGGCAGTGGTGGTAGTCACCGGAGAAGCTCCATGAATCCGGTTATGGTGTGCATAGTTTACACCGTAAGTGGGTGCTTCAATTTCGTATTTTTGAAGATGCATTTTCGAGAAATTTTTATTAATTTCGTAGTTAATTTTGTGGACTCGTTAAATATTATTGTTATAAATTATGGAGATAAATTTGGGTTTTGTCAAGTATTTGAAGTTAGATTTCCGTGATTAATTCAGGAATTTATGGATTATTAGGGTAATATTTTTGGAGGTTAAGTTTTTAAAGTAGCCGATTTTAGCGATAAATCGTGTTTGGTTTGTAAAAATGGATTTGTAGAAATTGGTGGATTGTGGATTGATAATTGGTATTGGTGATTAATTAGAATTGATTGTTGAGGTGCTGTGACACCGGGAAGTTCTATTTACGAAAAGGTCATGCCCAAATTTTTGTAAAAAGAACTGTGACTTCAGCTTAATAAATGTGTAGGATTTACGAGATTTGTAAACATGGTATTATGCTTAGAATTTTCTAAATTTGGATTTATGAGGAGTAAGCTGTGAAATATTCGATTATCGATTAGTAAGCAATAGAAGCTTGTTCGGTAAATTGTGACTTAGGAGGAAGTCAGTGATTTTAGTGGTTACTCGTAGAACTAAGTCAAGTTGTAGAATGTAATCGTTTAAGAGCGGATTACTTTGTAAAGTATGAGTAGAATAAATTGAGGATATACGATTGAAGAGTTTGTTAATGCTTGTCCAGGTTATTGGAAAAGTGGATTGAGGAACAGTTGGACTGCTTGGATAGCGGTGGTTGTAAGTATATCTTGCTGTGATAAATTGAAGATAATGCGTTATATTTCTGTTAACGTATTTACTGTGTTTTAAATCTTATGCGTATTTTGTTTTATGCGCGTATAAATGTTAATTTGTGGATTTTAAAATAAATATATTTTCAAGTAGAACTGTGTATTTGTGAGTTTTAGAAGAAACCTATTTTCAAGTAGAAAGGTGAATTTGAGAAGAAGTATATTTTCAAATGAAAAAGTAGAAATGTGGATTTATGAATTTGAAAGGAATATACCTTTTAAATCGAAGTGTTCACAGTGTAATTTTTATAATATTATGAATACTCGTTAAATTGTTTTAACTAGTATATGTTGAGATGCGATTTTGAGGAAAACCGAGCAGACTAGCATTGCTAGTGAATCATTCCAGAAATGGAGACAGTAGAACCTCCAGAAATGGAGACCAGTAGAACTTCCAGAAATGGAAACTTGTGAACTTCCCGAAATAGGAAGTAAAGGCTGGGGACCCCCACTAGTAGAACTCGATGAACTTGTCGTGTGTAGAATGCCCAGTTTTTCCTCACGTAAATTGTGAAGTTTATATTTTTATTATAAACTGTGAATTGTGAATGATGTGGATTGCTTATATACAATATTGTGAGAATGCTTTAAGATTCAGTTTATTGTGAATTTGTGTTGAGTTTCGGATTATTGTGGAATAAAACTTTTTACGGGATTATTACTCAGTTTTAAAAGATGAATACTTTGGCAGAACTCTGAATTTTGGTGGGGGTTTATATTTTATTATAAACTATGTTGAGATGAATACTTTGGCAGAACTCTGATTTTGGTGTGGGTTTATATTTTATTATAAAATGTGTTGTTTTGACATATTGGCACGACTCTGGTTTCGGTGTGAGTTATATTTTTTATAAACTATGTAGTGATAATGATTTCCAAAACTAAATTATTTTTATAAAACTTCAGTGGAGCACTACAAAATATACTTGCTGAGCTTTATAGCTCATTCTTCTATTTTTATAAATTATCACAGGAGATACCAAAGATTTCAGAAGGATCCGTGGAAAAGTAGAAAGAAGTGATGGACCAGCAGAGCTGGTGTTTGATTTAGTAGTCGTACTTCACGTACTGAAGTCGTAGGTTGACTTAAGATTGAAGCGCTGATTGTGGGCTTTGGTCGTCTGTTGATGCGAGGTAAGTCAGGACAGAGTTGGCTTGTAGTTGTACAAATTATTGTACATGGTAGATAGTCGTTGAGATGCATTGTGCGTGGCACAATTTTGGTGAAATAGACTTTTGTTATAAAGTTGAATTGAAAAACAGGTGGATAGTCCTATTTACGAATACTTAATGCCGAAATTTACAAAAAAAAATAAAAAAAATTAGTAGTTAAGCAGGTTGGGAGTTAGTTTGACGAACCCTCGGACCGGTTCCTTCCTGAGGAACTCGAACCAGGAGCCGGGGGCGTCACAGGTGGTATCAGAGCTATGGAGTAGAAGAGTGAGATATGTATAAAGATAAAGTTTTGTATGACTGAAATTGTCAAGGAACTAAGGATTTGAAGAAGGGATGTGTAGAATTTGAAGTTTTCGAGGAATAAGAATGTTAGAGCAAAGGTTTCTCGAATGGAAAGAGAGTCTAAGATTTAGGGTCTTGAGTTGGTAAGATCATTAATAAATGTTGAAGAGTATGAGGGCTCGTGTAGAATTTATAGTGGATTATTAGATATAATATCAAGGAGTAAGACAATAAGTATACTTATCGAGGAAATTGGTTAAGAAATTGAGGATTTTAGAGCATGAATCAATTTTGAGGATGTTGATTACTGAAATATTTTTGAGGAGTGATGGAGATCATTAAGCGATACATGTGATTTTTGGGATGTGCGAAATTGTTCAAGGATATGTAATTCGATGATAGTGCTCACTACTTGTTTGAGGATTTAATTGTTTTAAAAGACAAACTTGTAGAATTGAGCATATGATTTGACAGCTAGATTATTATTAGGAGATGTGATTTTTGGCATGTGATCTCGTTGTTCGAGAATATATTATTCAAGGATTAGAAGTGAGGAAAATCATGAGCTTTGGAATCTTATGCTAATAAGATTTTGGATATAATATTATTGGACATGTATGATGAATTCACGAATGTATGAGAATTAAAAGAGTTTTAATGTGAAGTGTATGATAACAGTTTGATGTGATTGCTTTGGGGAGCAATAATTATTTTATGGATTTTTGGAAACGACTCTGAGGATATCTTTTGGGATTTAATTTTTGATCGGGGATAAGACGTGTAACCCTGAATGTAAGGATTTTGAGAATTAAAATGTTGTTTGACGACTTGATTTTAGCATCAACGAATGGATATTTGTATTCAAGGAAACGAGTTTTATTATTGTGGACGTAGACAAATTTTTATTTTAATATTTGAGGATTATGTGGTTATTAAGTTTAAAGAGCATTCTTTTGAGATTGTAAAAGATATTGGGATTTAAGATTTTCAGTATATGATGGATTTGGAATTAAGTGCTTCGAGTGACGATGTATAGATTTTGAGGTAGAAATTGTGATGTGAATTGAGGTTTGTATCGAGAGTTTTAGAGGTGTATAAATGGAAGGAAATTGAAAATATATTATTAAATTAAGTGCAATTATTGTCAGCGGGTATGAAGAAGAAAGGTGATAAAGTTTGGGTTGAAGACGTCACTGGTGTGACATAGCTTATAAAGAAGAAGATGAGAAAGAGCGAGAGCAAGTGATGAAGAAATGGATGTATAAGAATTAATAGGATATTATATAATGATCTTGGAATATGATGACATTTGAAATCGTGGATTAAATTAGGATTTTGTGATCTAATTCTAAAGGTACATATTGAAAACAGCAGTGGTTGATAATTTTGGGGAGTATAGACATTACGGAATTTGGATCTATTATAATGATGATGATATTAGTAACTGGAGAGATAAATTATTGTTCGAGGTTTTACTGTACTAGTTACTGATACGAGAATTTGAGGATATAGATTGTTGATTGAGAATGATATTAGTAAAATTAAGAAATTTTGAGATTCTTGAGAATTCAAGTATTTGAGGATTTACTATCTTGTTATTCGAGGATGTGATAGTATATGTGGGTCTGAGTCGCTTAGACTTCCTTTCGCCATTGATGTTGATCAATTATCTAGATGATTGTTGACGTTGTTTTGTCCGCTAGTTTCAATTTCGCAGAGACTGCAGTTCTACCTCAGATAGTGACTGTTGCACTGTTCGGAAGATTTGATGCATCGAGAGATTTCGATATATTGGAAGCCAGTAGTAAGAATCGAGATATATGATAAATAGCATCATGGGTATGTTTTATGTCGGGACGAGATGATTCAGCTTAGAGATTAAGAATGATGTGAATTGACGTCAGGATTCCAGAGATGGATAGGACTTGTGATTATGATTTTAAGAGCTACAAGAGGAGGATGCTAATGACCGTGATGATAATTTCTGTTATTACTGTTTTGTTGGAAACTGTGTGTATGCTAGCTTGTAGATCGTTACCTTTTGGTATCGTACAGACAGATCATGTAGAACGCAACATGTGGATGACTATAGAGTTGTGTGTTGACGACTGATGAAAGACCATAATACAAGTACTTGAGATGATTTTGAATTGTAAAGAAAATATGATGATTACGATGAAAGTGGGTGTGTATTCTCAAATGGGAGATACATACAAATGATTATGAGTAAGTATATGTGTGTACTGAATTACTGTTGATTTTCGACCGTGAGGGATATCTTGATTTTTTTGATTGATGATTTTAGGATGAGAAGTGAGTATTCTTACATTGATATCGTGAATTGTTGATGCTTCCTTGTTGGAAGTTAAGCTTAATCGGTTGGTTAGCTTGTCGGGAACCCTAATAGTAGAACTTGTGAACCTATCATGTCTGAATACTCATTTTCTTAATCCTTGTGTGATGATTGTGATGAATTATTGATGACGTTCCTTTGAAGATTAGTATAATTATTTTAGAAGAAGATTAAGGCCTTGTTAACTCGAATAACTTGTAGAAGGGGGGGGGGGGGGGTTGAATACAAGTTATTTAATCGTGTCTGATTTTTGCTTGATTATATGAACAAGAATAAACGAATGAATCAAACTCTTGTTTGCATTAATAAGATCAAATACAAACTCTACCAAAGGTGTACAATACCTTTAGCAGCTGCTGACAATACAAATCTCTCTCTCTCTCTGTTTGTTTCGAACTCTCGAATACAAACCTTATACAGAGCTACGCACATTCACTAGTTCGACTCACACTCTTTACAATGATATTGAGAGAGTATTTATAATGCTACCTATCAACTAATAACAGAAAGATATAATCTATACATGACAATGTTCTGCCTTCTAGTCGATAGTTTCCTTTAATAGAAAAACTCTTTCCTTCATAATATCTTCTTGCTTGTTCTTCAAACAATGATCCTGTTTTATAGCACTTGCCAGTTTCTGTAGCATCCATAATGACATCATCAGTAACACGACTGATATCAGGATCTGTACACTGCATCAGTATCTGATCAACCATCAGTATTGGACCATCATCAGGATTTGCTCTCTGTTCCTGACATGTAGTCTCTGATACACTGTTCATTCCTGACTAAACTATACAGATAACTGTCTTACACATAAATCCTAAATACAGTGCTAAATCCTTTATAAGATCAGGATTACAAGAAGTATAATGTGTAAATTCTATTCTTAACATCACAACTTATGAATTATTCCTAACAATCTCCCCCTATTTATGCTTTAAAATCTGAAGCATAAATCTAAGTTGTGGATGTCAAAACATATAACAATACAACCAGAATAGAATTTATGAATGTAGAATTATGAAGTTAAGTACCTCCTTCTCAGATGTAGACGTTTATCTAGTACTTAGAAGAAAGAATTTTAACTATTAATGCTGCTCTTCCTTTACCACTTCCTAGCTGAGATTCACCACTGTCACTCCTGGTTCTTCTTTTTACTACCCTTTGTCTGATCTTTATCTCCCCCAGCTTTATCATCCTCAGTCTGGTGGTGTTGTTGTTGTTGTCTTTGAATTGTCTTTATCTCCCCCTTTTTGACATCAGCAACATTAATTCCAAGAGATTCAGAAACAGAACAAATGAGATTCATAAGAACTGCTTGATTTTCCATAATTGTGACTTGGTTATCTTCAAGTGATTGAAGTCTTGTTTGAATAGCAATTTGAGAATTCTGAATATCTTTCAAAACATCAGAATGAACTTCAATGTTGGAAGTGCTTCTAGTATCTCTAGTATCAGAATCAGAAAGAACTGTATCTTCAAGTCTTGTAGAAGAAGTTGTTTGAGTTGTATGAAATTCAAGTAATAAAACCTGATTAGAAGTATCAACATCTTCATCTTTCTGTTCTGAAACTGAAACATGATAATCATCTCCTTCACCAGTATTCTGTGTACTAACATCTTCAAATCCTGACTCCTCCTTAGAGTGATCAAAGACTGTTGATGTCTCAATTCTAGCTGATATTGGAAGTACATACAAAGGAACACTAGGATCATTAGGATCTTCATCTGGTACATATGTATCAAGAGATTGCTTTATCCTGGCACCTCTTCTGTTAATGATTCCTGCAAGCCTCTCCTTTTGCTTCTGAGCTTTAACTTCTGGCTTTGCATTGTGATGTGCTAGGTCATTCTTCTGATACATTTTGATGAATGAATAAGTACCAGCATCCATACCCAAATTTTCAGACCAAGATTCAGGAAAAACCTGATCCCAGAAATCAAATGATGGTTTCCTAATTTTCTCTCCCTTACTATGGAGTTGATCATCCATACCCTCATTCTCACTTTGACTTACTAAAGTCAACACTCTTTCTACCTCACCTTTTGCCTGGTCAGGAGCCAGCCGCTCAAATTGTGGATCTAAGTCCATCTTTTCAAGTGTATCACTCAAATTTAGATAAGTGCTCTCATGACCTACAGAAAAATAGAGTTTAGAAGAAGTTTTTATACCTGAACTCACATGGAGAGAGGGTTCCTCATTTGGCATGTGGCTTGAGGTTTTCTCCAAGGAGTGAGCTGCTATAGTCTCTGAACCCTTACAATCATCTTCTTTCCTTTCAGAAACTACAGGCTCCAGTATACCACTTTCAGGTTCTTTACTAGACTCTGATGTCTTCAGTAATACTTCATTAGACACCATAGTTAGTACATCACCGTCTTTAAGTGTTGTTTGCTGAGACACACCCTCAAGGTGGATAGACTCTGACTGAACAAAATTTGTTTGATCTTCAGAAAAATCAACCAAAGTCATTCCTCCCATATCATAGGGTATCTCACTTGCATTTTCAGTCATCACAGAAGTCCTTTCAACATCAGCTATCACAGCTCCTGAGTCATCCTTCCTCTGACTAGATGGTTCTTGTGTTACAGTGACTGTGATCTGATCTTTCCTACTATTCACCACTGGTGCAATAGTATCTTCTGTTGACTGCATTCCTCTATCTACTTCCTCCAGTTGTTCACCTTGAGCTGAAGCATCTTCAATAATGACATTCTTGTCAAATAAATATGCATGAAGTGATTGAAGTGCACCATGCTTCGAGAGTCCAAATTTTTTGACTAATTGTCTTCTGACAGACACATAGAAATACATCTTCATTAAGTCAAGTCTTTGATGTAGAAGTCCATATTCATCTGGAAATAAAAGTTTTGGTACTCTTTCAACCAGAAAGTCTAGAACAGGCCTTGACAACTTCACTTTGAGAGAAATTAGTCCCATAGCCAGTCTGTATGATAATGTAGTTTCCCATGAAGAATCAATATCCAGATCTCTCTTGTCAAATACTGACATAGATGTAGCTTGATTTGTAGAAACCTGCATGATATTAGTTGGACTAGACTCTGTGTGTGTAGGTGACAATTGAATCTTTCTCCTTGTTCTCCTGATATAGTGAGCAAAAGATTTATCCTGAGAAGACTCAAGAGGTGTAGACACAGAAGTGATCTTGGGATGAGATCTTTGTTCAATAGACACAGTCTTTTGAGAGTCAGTATCTAGTAACTGTTTTCCCTTTTTAAGAACTACAGCCTTTTGAGAGACTGCAGCCTGGCTGTGACTAGGTTTTTCATCTCTTTGTGCTAACAAAGAAAGTTGAATTGCAGCCTTCAATTCTGCTCTCTCAACAAGAGTTAAATCATCATCATCTTCACTAGAATTACTACTACTACTTGACACAACAAATCTTCTCTTCCTTACAACTGATGTCTTTTGAGAAACACCAGAGGTTGGTTTCTTTGAAACAATAGGCTGTGGATCAAAATTTGGTTCTTGAATTGTTTCAGAGACTATAATGTTTTGGGCTACTTGGGTAGACACAGGTGGGTTCTCCTCCAATTGAGATTCCTGAGCCATTTCACCACAAAAGAAAGAAGAATTGTAGAAAGTAGGAAGATGAGTTTTAAGAATTACCTGAACATGATATGGATAATGAATTGCAGGTATTTCATCTAGATTCTTTTCATTGTCCTTCTTTGTAATATCAGAGAAAATTCTCTTTTGTTGTTCATAAGAAGAAACACAATGTTCTCTACCAAATCTAGTTTCAACATCAGGAATAAAATGGTTAACAAACATTTGCATAAATCTATGATAATAAACCATTTTCCTGTTTTGATCTCTTAACCCAAGTTTAATACTCATCTGACTTAAGATAATATGACCAATGTTGATTACTCTGTCATAAAGCAAACTATAAGCAATATGTGATATAACAGAAGTAATTTGCTGAAAAGAACTACATTTGCCAGTAAAACATTTAGCAATTTGATCAAAGTAAAAAGACCATTCCTTTCTAAGAAAAGACCTATTCAACTGGCTCATGTTATCTAGAGGTCCACTATAACCTAATTCAGACAACATAGTTCTTATATTATCATCAGATGGTACATTCTCATAACTATCAGTAACAGGTAAGCAAAGTACTGAATTAACAACAGATTCAGTAATGTCAAATGAATCTTGTCCTAAATGTAGAACAATCTTACCTGATTGACTCTGAGTAGAATCAATTACCTCAGCATTCTTCCAAGCTTGTGAAACAGCTACTTGATTAATCTGTGGAGATGCTGTCAATGCATAACTTAATGGTCCATTCGCCAGAAAGTCCATGATTGGATGAAAATCAGATGACACTCCTTCCTTGTTGGTGATAGCTGCAACATGATTGTTTGTCATAAAATCAAAGTCACCAAACTTGAAGGCTACTGATTTAGGTAATCTTCTCTGAGCTGCCATTTTTGATCTGAAAAGAAACTTGAAAAATTCTTGAAATGGATTAGTGATTTTGAAAACTCAAGAGTGATTTTTGCTTTAGAGAATGTAAAATTAGAGAAAGCAATTACACGATTAGAGTTTCAAAACAAATATATTTCACAAATCTTTCAGACCACTATCTCACGTTGACACGTAGATTGACAGGTGTCAGTCCCTGAAAAATGCGGTTACCCACGATTTTTGGAAAATAAAATCCAAAATTGATTTTCATGAAATAAATCAGGGTATAAATAAGCAATACTGATCAGCTTCCTTTTCCTGATGACCTCTCATCAAAATAATCACAAAATGCAATGTGATTTAAAAATATAATTTTCAAATCCTGATGGTCACACATGAAATCCTGACCAATATCATCAGAGACTTAATATGGAGTTTTCCACGTGGCATTTTTCTTTTATCTGAAAAAGAAATAAACAATTAATCTGAACAAAAATCAATTGGTTAGATATTTTCAATATTTCTTGAAAACAAGAAATACAGTCACATGCAATAATTAGCATTTGACTTCATTAAAACTTCCAAGTGACTGTTCAGCTTCTCACGTCTTTCTTTAAAAGAACCAGACGCCTTATGCCATTCTCCAAAACCTTTCAATTTCTTTTCTTCTCAACAATGCTTCTCAAACCAAAAATCCCTTCAAACCCATTTTCCAGATTTTTCTTGATTGATGAACATCCTATTCTTGATCATCTCTTTGAACAAATGACTCTTCTCATCGAACTAATCATGAATGGATTGGTTTTCGAAAATATCCAGAGGTTTCTCCTAGAACATCCATCTGTTGGATACAATCTTCCCCTAACCTCCTCAAAACTTGAGGATGAAGAATTTGGCCGAGAGTCTGAGGTTGATCTTGATGGAGATGCTATTCATTTAAGTTAGCTGCTCTCATTCAAGTCGCCCAGACAAGGAATCCAAGAGCAAACGATGCTTTCATCCCCTGATGGATTTCTTGAGATGCTCCTTGTCCTGTACCTCAGAGTTCATATCAATAGACAAGTATAGAATTATCAGTAGAAATTTAGACAGAAAGATGTTGTATTTCATTTCCATGTAATGATTTCTATTAATGAAAATACAGTTTCTTGTTATCTGCTTGTATTTTGATTTTTGAATGATGTATAAATTATCAGTATGCAAATATCAAAACTTGCTAGCATAGACTTAACACATCACAGAATTAGATTACTACACAAAGTAAACGTCAGGATTTGAAACAATTTTCATAATCCTGATACTGACACAATACTGATGACGTCAGCATCCTGATAACAAATCTAATCCTGATGATTATTAACAAGTCTATCATACTGAAATTTATCAAGGCAAAGTGTTATAGCTAAAGCATTTAACAATCAAATATAGATCCTGACAGGAATATCAAGTCTATAAGCTAAGAACAACATACCTTGCTACTTTTGCAGATGTTAAAGATCTAAAAATTTAACATTCCTAACTCACTTACTAGTCTACTGAATGTAGTCTCATCAAGTGGTTTAGTTAGAATATCTGCAAGCTGTTTGTCAGTAGGAACAAAATGAAGTTCCACAGTACCATTCTCAATATGTTCTCTAATAAAATGATACCTGACATCAATGTGCTTAGTCCTTGAATGTTGAACTGGATTTTCTGCAATTTTAATAGCACTAGTATTATCACAAAACATAGGAATATTACTAAGTGTTATACCATAATCCAGCAACCGATTTCTTATCCAAAGGAGCTGTGCACAACAACTGCCTGCTGCTATGTACTCAGCTTCTGCAGTTGAGGTTGAAACAGATTGTTGCTTCTTGCTTGCCCAAGAAATCAATCTATTTCCCAAGAATTGACATGTACCTGTAGTGCTTTTCCTGTCTATCTTACACCCTGCATAATCAGAGTCTGAATAGCCAATTAGAAAGAAATCAGATTCTCTAGGATACCACAAACCAAGATTTGGAGTTCCTTTGAGATATCTAAAAATTCTCTTCACAGCAGTTAAATGAGATTCCTTAGGATCACTTTGGAATCTAGCACATAAACAGGTAGAAAACATTATATCTGGCCTACTTGCAGTTAGATATAACAATGAGCCTATCATGCCTCTATAACTAGTATTATCCACACTCTTTCCTTTAGGATCAGAGTCTAGTTTAGTGGCTGTTGCCATGGGTGTTTTTGCAACTGCACAGTCTTGAAAGTCAAACCTTCTTAAAAGATCTTTGATATACTTTGACTGATTAATGAAAATACCAGTCTCAGTCTGTTTGACCTGCAAGCCTAAGAAATAATTTAGTTCACCCATCATGCTCATCTGATACTTAGACTGCATAAGCTTTCTAAACTTAGCACACAACTTTTCATTAGCAGAACCAAAAATAATATCATCAACATAAACTTGAACTAAAAGCAATTCACCTTTTATCTTTCTAAAGAATAGAGTTTTGTCAATTGTACCTCTTGTGAAGCCATTTTCAAGAAGAAATTTAGACAAAGTCTCATACCATGCTCTTGGTGCCTGCTTTAGTCCATAGAGTGCCTTGTCAAGTTTGTAGACATGATTTGGAAACTTTGGATCAACAAATCCAGGTGGCTGTTCTACATACACTTCTTCATCAAGTTTGCCATTTAGAAAAGCACTCTTTACATCCATCTGGTATACCTTGAATTTTGAATGAGCTACAAATGCAAGAAACATTCTGATTGCTTCCAATCTTGCTACAGGTGCAAAGGTCTTATCATAATCAATGCCTTCTTCCTGAGAATAACCCTTGGCCACCAGTCTTGCTTTGTTTCTTACAATCATACCAGATTCATCTAGCTTGTTTCTGAAAACCCATCTTGCACCAACAATAGATCTATCTTTAGGTCTTGGTACCAGTTTCCAAACTTTGTTTCTCTCAAACTCATTTAACTCCTCCTGCATTGCAATTACCCAATCAGGATCCTGTAAGGCTTCTTCAACCTTCTTAGGTTCATTCTTTGAGAGAAAGCAACTATACAAGCATTCATTTTGAATTGATCTTCTAGTTCGAACACCACTATTTGGATCACCAATTATCAAATCTTCAGTATGATCCTTTGTCCATTTTCTAATAGGTGGTAAATTAACTCTGCTAGTCTCTCCCCCTAAGTTAGTGGTATCCCTTGTAGAAGAATTCTCTCTACCTTCAAAAACTCTCCTTTGATCAATAGAATCAGTAGATTCCATATTGCTGCTAGTTACTGATCTTTCCTCAGTAGACTCTGAAAGGTCAGTTCCTGATGGAGTAGACTCTGAAACGTCAATTCCTGATGGAATAGATTCTGAAAGACTAGTCTGCTCCTGATGATCACTGTGTTCTCTTTGATTTATTTGCTCCCCCTCAACAGTAGCATTCATTTGAGAAGCAATAGAAATTCCTTCTGGAGAACCTACATCATCACTTGAGAGTATCTCAGAATTCTTCAGATTTTCAAATTCCAATTCGTCATGGCTTTCATCAGTTTGCAAAATTCCAAATTTCTTATCATCAAATGCAACATGAATTGATTCCATAACAACATGAGTTCTGAGATTATAAACTTTGAAGGCCTTAGATGCTGAATATCCTAGAAAAATTGCTTCATCCGATTTGGCTTCAAATTTTCCAAGTTGTTCTGGATGAACTTTTAGGACATAGCATTTGCATCCAAAGATGTGAAAATATTTCACACTTGGTTTCTTTCCTTTGATCATCTCATAGGGAGTTTTTCCATGACTATTTACCAAGGTACAGTTCTGAGTGAAACATGCAGTGTTAATAGCTTCTGCCCAAAAGTAGGTTGGAAGTTTTGCATCTGCAAGCATGGTTCTTGCTGCCTCTATGAGAGTCCTGTTCTTTCTTTCCACTACACCATTTTGTTGAGGTGTACCAGGTGCAGAAAACTGTTGAGTGATTCCATTGTCTACACAAAACCCCTCCATTGTAGAATTCTTGAATTCTATACCATTGTCACTCCTAAGTACTTTGACTTTGTACTCAGAGTTGTTATGAATATTCTTGATGAGTTCAATGATTTGCTGAGGAGCTTCATCCTTCTTGTGTAGAAAGAACACCCATGTGAACCTTGTGAAATCATCCACCATAACTAGAGCATATCTTTTCTTGCTGATAGACATAATGTTTACTGGACCAAACAGATCAAGATGTAGCATGTGAAATGGTTCAGTAATTGAATTTTCAGTCTTGCTCTTGAAAGTGGTTCTTCTTTGCTTTCCAAGCTGACATGCATCACAAAGTCCATCTTGCACAAAATTTGCCTGTGGTAGGCCTCTCACCAAATTGTGTTTAACAAGTTGATTAAGCTTCTTGAAATTAAGATGTGAGAGCTTCTTGTGCCAATTCCAGCTTTCATCACTTGTTGCTTTGCTGTAGAGACATCTAACAATTCCTTTAGATGTATCACTTAAGCTGGCTTCATATATGTTACCATGTCTTTGACCAGTTAGAATAATGTCTCCATTCTGCATATTCAAGATTTTGCATCCTTCTCTGTCAAAGATTGATTTGTAACCTTTATCACCCAGTTGACTTATGCTTAAAAGAGTATGTTTCAAGCCTTCAACCAGTGCTACATTTCCTATGATGACATTCCCCAAAACAATTGAGCCATATCCCAGAGTTTCTCCTTTGTTGCCATCTCCAAAAGATATTACTGGGCCAGCTTTCCTCTCAAACTTTGTAAGCAGGGACTTCTTTCCAGTCATATGTCCAGAGTATCCACTGTCCAAGATAATTGAATGCTTCTTTCCTGTGCCCTGCAAACAAAAAGTAACTAGTTAGAATTTTTTAGGACCCAACTTTGATTGGATCCTTTCTTACTAGATTTAGAGACAACAGACTTTGAAGATTTTGCTTTTATTTTACCTGTTGCAGAGTCAACTTTAGACTCTGATCTCACAAACTGTTTGTGACTAGGAGTTTCAGATTTCAAAGAATAATAGTCATAATACAGTTCATGATATTCTCTACACATGTAAATGGAATGAAGTAAACTACCACAATGATAACATGCTTTTTGTGGTTGGTATTGAATTTTCTGAGTCTTGGGGAATCTGGACTCAGTTTTCCAAGAAGGTTTTTGATTGCAGTCTAGGGCCAAATGATTATGATTTCCACACTTATAGCATTTTTTCCTAGGTGCATCAGGTACATTCTTGTAATTATTCTATTTGTTAATACCTTCTTTTCCATTCCTATTTCTCTTGATCTTGCTAGACTCTGAAAGACCATCTAATCTCTGTTTCAACTGAGACTTAGACAGAAACCCTATGTTTACATTCTTAGGTTTCTCTAACACTTTCTCATCTGAATTACTATTGTTAATCCTTTTGTGTACAACAGGGGTACCTTTTGAATCAACAAATTTAACATGATTAGGTTCAGAAACAATTTTCTTACCTTCAGATTTAGATGTGTTAGCTTCTACCTTACTATCATCATTGACAATAGCTACTTTTTCTTCTTGTCTAGCCTTATCAAAACCTAAACCATTAACCTTACCACGAATTCCACTCTCAAAGATTTCTATTGTCTTCTTACTGGAATTGTTAATGGTCTTAATCACATCTCTCTCTTCTTCTAGTTCTTTTCTGACATAGTCATAAGCCTCAAGAATAACACTATAATCATGCTTAGCTTTATCAGAACTTAACTTGTATTCTTCCATTTGAATTAATTCAGATTCAAGAAAATTATTTCTATGAACTAATTTATCATTCTTAACCTTAAGTTCATCTCTTTCACAAGTAAGAATTCTAAAATTAGTCATAAGATTCTTAAACTCAGCATGGATAGATCTAATTTCATCAGAATTTAAGCTATCAAATGAATCAAGAGAGTGAAGTGATACATTAACAGAGGATGGAGAAGTTTTCTTTGGAGATCCAGGTTTGTCTGAACTATTGGCCATCAATGCAATGTTGTCATAATCCAATTCATCTTCAGAGTCACTGGAATCAGCCCAATCCTTCTGTGTGACCATAAGTGCATTACCCTTTCCTGAATTCCTAGGCTTCTTACACTCACTAGTAAAATGTCCAAGCTCGCTGCAGTTAAAGCACTTGATCTTGGCCTTATCAAGCTTGACAATTGTACTTTTGCTTTTGTCACTCTTCTTCTCCTCCTTCTTTTGAAAAGGTCCTTTGCTAAATCTTCTCCTGTTGAATCTTCCTTTCTTGAAAGCTTTAGCAAACATAGCAAAGAGTTCTTGCATATCAGATTCAGAATCATTGTTGTCAGAGTCCATATCAGTAGTCTCTGAATCAGAACTTTCTTTGCTTTTCTTCTTCCTTGAATTCTTTACAGCAATCTCTTCATGCTGTTCTTCAGGAAGCTTCTTAACTTCAGATTGAGCAGTAAGTGCAATAGTCTTCATCTTTCCTTCACTCCTGCTCTTCTTCTGCTGCTTGTCAAGTTCATAAGCTCTCAATTTTCCATATACTGCCTCTAATGAAATCTCATCCAGATCATTAGCTTCCTCGATCGCAGATATCTTCTCATTGTAGAAATCAGGCAAAGCTTTCATGAACTTTGTATTCATATCCTCCAAGTCATAATATTTACCATGCATGGCCATCTCATTGATGAGTTTTGTAAACCTATCAAAGGTATCAGTAAGTGACTCACCAGACTTGGATTCAAAGTACTCATACTGTTGTATAAGTAATGTCCTCATATTCTTCCTGACAGGCTTAGTTCCTTCACAGTGAACCTTAAGATTGTCCCATATATCCTTAGCAGTTTTACAAGAGAGAACATAGTTAGTGAGAACAGAATCAAGACTGTTGAATAATATGTTTCTCACTTTAGCATCTTTGAGAACATTCTCCTTGTCCTTATCTGACCATTCAGATTTTGGCTTCTCTGCTGTATGTTCTGGAACAACCACACCATCAACAGTTGCTTGTCCAACGACCTTTGTTGGAACAAAAGGTCCATCTCTGATTCTGTCAAGATAATCAGGATCTGTTGCTTCCAGATGATGCAACATCTTTACTTCCCATAGAGTATATTCGTTTCTCTTGAGCATAGGAATTTTAGTATTCCCATCCTTGTAACCAGACATGATTGCAGATCTTTATGATTACTCGAAATCAACCTGCTCTGATACCAATTGTTAACTCGAATAACTTGTAGAAGGGGGGGGGGGTTGAATACAAGTTATTTAATCGTGTCTGATTTTTGCTTGATTATATGAACAAGAATAAACGAATGAATCAAACTTTTGTTTGCATTAATAAGATCAAATACAAACTCTACCAAAGGTGTACAATACCTTTAGCAGCTGCTGACAATACAAATCTCTCTCTCTCTGTTTGTTTCGAACTCTCGAATACAAACCTTATACAGAGCTACGCACATTCACTAGTTCGACTCACACTCTTTACAATGATATTGAGAGAGTATTTATAATGCTACCTATCAACTAATAACAGAAAGATATAATCTATACATGACAATGTTCTGCCTTCTAGTCGATAGTTTCCTTTAATAGAAAAACTCTTTCCTTCATAATATCTTCTTGCTTGTTCTTCAAACAATGATCCTGTTTTATAGCACTTGCCAGTTTCTATAGCATCCATAATGACATCATCAGTAACACGACTGATATCAGGATCTGTACACTGCATCAGTATCTGATCAACCATCAGTATTGGACCATCATCAGGATTTGCTCTCTGTTCCTGACATGTAGTCTCCGATACACTGTTCATTCCTGACTAAACTATACAGATAACTGTCCTACACATAAATCCTAAATACAGTGCTAAATCCTTTATAAGATCAGGATTACAAGAAGTATAATGTGTAAATTCTATTCTTAACATCACAACTTATGAATTATTCCTAACAGGCCTATAGCTGAAATCATGTGAAAAGATTGTATTCGTGAGAAATGGTGCAGAGCAACTTTCAGGTTGGAGAGTTAACCAGGAATTGGAATATGAACCGATAGAGGTTCAAGAGAATTTAAAATTTGAGAAAACCCCGTAGAGACTATGATTGACTGGAGCAGATGTTAAGAATGAAGGTAATACCTTTGATAAATTTTGTGTGACAGAGTCATGATGTTAAAGAATAACTTGGAGATCAGAAGACAGTATGAGGGGAAAGTATCTCACTTTGTTTTGGAGAGACCAGGTGCACTCAATTTCGAGGACGAAATTTTTAAGGGGGGAAGGATGTAACATCCCGATTTCTGAATATATTAATTCTGATTATTTTAATGAGAATGAGATTTATTGCGGTTAAATTTTGGACCATTTTGGAGATAATGAAGAATTTAGAGATCGAATTGATAAATTGTGGATTTTGAGGAATAAATTATTTTATTTATTAAGGATAAAATTATTATGTCAAATAATAATTATTTGACGGAGGGTGATTTTTAAGATTTATTTTCGGGAAATTGCAAGTGGACTCATAAATATTTTAAATTACGAGATTTTAGAGATTTGACGAATTTATTTTATTAAGTTAAAGAGTATAATTATTTTGGAAATTTGGGAGATAATTATTTTAATGAAACAATTACAAGTGGAATAAAAAGGAGATATAAATGAATAAGTGGTGTTTTATTTGGGTCCGAAAAATAAGTGGGAGTAGTAATATAAGAATTGGGCCAAGCCCAATAAGGATAAAAAAACACAACACACGCTGAAAAAAAAAAGAGAACGGGGAGAGAGAAAAGGGAATTGGGGGAAGAAAGAAAATTAGGGTTTGTAAATTGAATTTGGGGGTTTGAATTGAAGAAGAGAAATTGAGGAAGAGAAGATGATGTTTTTGTGGGTTGTGCAATTCGTGTGTGTATGTGTGATGTGTTGTGTATGTGCGGCATGGGAGTATGTTTGATGTGTGGGATGGGCAGGTGTGAGGCGCGGCCGGAAGACCACCACCGTGGTGGTGGTGGTGGGTTGCAACGGTTAGAGGAGGAAGAAGAGAGGTTGTGTTGTGCGTGTGTAGTGTGTAGGTGCGTGTAGTGTGTGATTTTGGTGTGTGTAAAGTGTTGTGTGTGTGTCATGGTGGTGGTGGCGTGATGTTACACGGAGAAGAGAAGAAACAACAGTGGTGGCTTGTGCAACAGGGAGAGAAGAGAGGAAGGAGAGAAGAGAAAGAAAGAGAGGGAGAAATGGAGGGGAGGGGGGGGAAATGCAGGAGAGGAAAAGCCGGAGAGATTGTTAAATATTGGGAGAGATGCAGGGATATTTCAGAGGGATCATTAAGGAAGATAGAGGAAGAGATTTACATGGAGAGATGTTGGAGAGATTTAGACAGATAGGAGAAACATATCGATGAAGATGGAGAAAGAAAGAAAGATAGAGGGAAAGAGAGAGGGAGAGAAAAGGCTGGCGAGATTTGTTGATAGTGGGAGAGATGCAGAGATATTTTAGACGGAGCATTACCGAAGATAGAAGAAGAGATTTACATAGAGAGATTTCGGTGAGATACAAGGAGGGAGGACAGAAAAATCAGAGAAGAGGGAGGTGGCGCGTGGTCGTGAAATGGAAAAATTTTGCGAAAAGAAAAAAAATTGTGTATGCGGGGCAGTGGTGGTAGTCACCGGAGAAGCTCCATGGATCCGGTTATGGTGTGCATAGTTTACACCGTAAGTGGGTGCTTCAATTTCGTATTTTTGAAGATGCATTTTCGAGAAATTTTTATTAATTCCGTAGTTAATTTTGTGGACTCGTTAAATATTATTGTTATAAATTATGGAGATAAATTTGGGTTTTGTCAAGTATTTGAAGTTAGATTTCCGTGATTAATTCAGGAATTTATGGATTATTAGGGTAATATTTTTGGAGGTTAAGTTTTTAAAGTAGCCGATTTTAGGGATAAATCGTGCTTGGTTTGTAAAAATGGATTTGTAGAAATTGGTGGATTGTGGATTGATAATCGGTATTGGTGATTAATTAGAATTGATTGTTGAGGTGCTGTGACACCGGGAAGTTCTAATTACGAAAAGGTCATGCCCAAATTTTTGTAAAAGAACTGTGACTTCAGCTTAATAAATGTGTAGGATTTACGAGATTTGTAAACATGGTATTAAGCTTAGAATTTTCCAAATTTGGATTTAGGAGGAGTAAGCTGTGAAATAGTTCGATTATCGATTAGTAAGCAATAGAAGCTTGTTCGGTAAATTGTGACTTAGGAGGAAGTCAGTGATTTTAGTGGTTACTCGTAGAACTAAGTCAAGTTGTAGAATGTAATCGTTTAAGAGCGGATTGCTTTGTAAAGTATGAGTAGAATAAATTGAGGATATACGATTGAAGAGTTTGTTGATGCTTGTCCAGGTTATTGGAAAAGTGGATTGAGGAACAGTTGGACTGCTAGGATAGCGGTGGTTGTAAGTATATCTTGCTGTGATAAATTGAAGATAATGCGTTATATTTCTGTTAACGTATTTACTGTGTTTTAAATCTTATGCGTATTTTATTTTATGCGCGTATAAATGTTAATTTGTGGATTTTAAAATAAATATATTTTCAAGTAGAACTGTGTATTTGTGAGTTTTAGAAGAAACCTATTTTCAAGTAGAAAGGTGAATTTGAGAAGAATTATATTTTCAAATGAAAAAGTAGAAATGTGGATTTATGAATTTGAAAGGAATATACCTTTTAAATCGAAGTGTTCACAGTGTGATTTTTATAATATTATGAATACTCGTTAAATTGTTTTAACTATTATATGTTGAGATGCGATTTTGAGGAAAACTGAGCAGACTGGCATTGCTAGTGAATCATTCCAGAAATGGAGATAGTAGAACCTCCAGAAATGGAGACAGTACAACCTCCAGAAATGGAGACCAGTAGAACTTCCAGTAATGGAAACTTGTGAACTTCCCGAAATAGGAAATAAAGGCCGGGGACCCCCACTAGTAGAACTCGATGAACTTGTCGTGTGTAGAATGCCCAGTTTTTCCTCACGTAAATTGTGAAGTTTATATTTTTATTATAAACTGTGAATTGTGAATGATGTGGATTGCTTATATACAATATTGTGAGAATGCTTTAAGATTCAGTTTATTGTGAATTTGTGTTGAGTTTCGGATTATTGTGGAATAAAATTTTTTACGGGATTATTACTCAGTTTTAAAGGATGAATACTTTGGCAGAACTCTGAATTTTGGTGTGGGTTTATATTTTATTATAAACTATGTTGAGATGAATACTTTGGCAGAACTCTGATTTTGGTGTGGGTTTATATTTTATTATAAAATGTGTTGTTTTGACATATTGGCACGACTCTGGTTTCGGTGTGAGTTATATTTTTTATAAACTGTGTAGTGATAATGATTTCCAAAACTAAATTATTTTTATAAAACTTCAGTGGAGCACTACAAAATATACTTGCTGAGCTTTATAGCTCATTCTTCTATTTTTATAAATTATCACAGGAGATACCAAAGATTTCAGAAGGATCCGTGGAAAAGTAGAAAGAAGTGATGGACCAGCAGAGCTGGTGTTTGATTTAGTAGTCGTACTTCACGTACTGAAGTCGTAGGTTGACTTAAGATTGAAGCGCTGATTGTGGGCTTTGGTCGTCTGTTGATGCGAGGTAAGTCAGGACAGAGTTGGCTTGTAGTTGTACAAATTATTGTACATGGTAGATAGTCGTTGAGATGCATTGTGCGTGGCACAATTTTGGTGAAATAGACTTTTGTTATAAAGTTGAATTGAAAAACAGGTGGATAGTCCTATTTACGAATACTTCATGCCAAAATTTACAAAAAAAAATAAAAAAAATTAGTAGTTAAGCAGGTTGGGAGTTAGTTTGACGGACCCTCGGACCGGTTCCTTCCTGAGGAACTCGAACCAGGAGCCGGGGGCGTCACAGGTTGGTTTTATGCCCCTCAAAATATTGTTGGGCATTCGTTTGCCCACCAAAAGCCAAAGAGTTTCATGAGAATGATCAAAATCATCATATTCATTGATATAGTGGTATTATCGAGTTAGAGTCCAAAGTATAATGGTACCACTTAGATGTCAAAAATTTTCAGTCGTACCAAATGGAAATCACATAACTAACGTTTAGTTTACGGAGTGGTATTAAGTGGATGAACCCAAAAGTATAATGCTGCCACTTGAAGTCAAAAATTTCGAGTGGTACCAATTGAAAAGCCAAATTGTACAATGATAATAAATGGAATATCCCATTTGTTTTTTATATATTTTTTTAATTTAATTTAATTTTAATTTTCCTTGATAGATTAATATTATATTTTTGTTTTAAGATTATGTAAATGATTAAAATTATATGCGTGATTGAATATTTTTCTTTTATTTTTACTCATATTAAATAGATAAAATATAATATTTAATTAATATATTTTATTCAACCTATTTATCTTGTCATGGTTTCTTTTTTACCGTCATGATGTATTTTTCCACTATAATTTCTCTTTCGAATCAAATGTTTGAGTAATGCTAAGGAACAAAAAAAAGTGTCCAAAAAAAACTTCAAAATAATGTGAAGTTGACAAGATGGAAAATTTTAATTGATGGATTCATATTAATGCTCGGCTTCATTTCTTGATTTATTTTGTCAACTAGACACGTGGTATTTGAAAAAAAATATTATTAGCAACATTTTTCTTACCTTACCGCTTCTTTAACTTAATTGTTTCATCTTTACAAATTTTTGCATTTTTGACTTTTTTTTTGGCTAAAAGCATAAATATATATTGATAAAAAGAATCAGGGGTTAACCCTTGCTCCACAAGCTAGGTGAAGAGAAAAAAGCCTAAATACAATCTATCCTGACTAGATTGAAAATGGAAAACAACAAACAATTGGCGATTTAAACTACGAATCCAAAAGCTGAATCAAATGAAGATCTACCTATAGAAAGATAAATTTGCATTTTTGGAGAACCATGCAGAATTTCTAAGCTTAGTCTTCAAGTCCACCATGATGCTAGCTATTAGTTGTTTAGGGTACCGACTACCTCTATTGTGTAAACGAGCATTGCGCACTCTCCATAAATGATAAGCAAAAATTTGCGTCGCTAATAAGAGAACGAATCTGTGAACATGGTTACTATGAGAGCCCCAAGCAGTTAACAGGTCTAACCAGTTATCCTCTTCGATCAGAACATTTAAGACACCAGCAATCTTACTGAGAATATAGTTGCAATAGGCACAAGTGAGAATAAGTGAGAATCATTTTCTATACCTCCCACACAAAGCAAGCAGTGAGGTTGAACATCCATCCCAAAAGAAAGAAGTTTTTGAGCAGTGGGGAGTCTACCCAAACAAAGAAGCCATTCATGATGAGCAAATCTTTGAATTTTAAGACGATGCCAAACGAATTCAGACCATAAAACCTGTGAAGAAGCCCTTCGAATAGAGTTCCAGATGTCCAAAATTTTAACCTTTTTAAGAGGTAGAGAACCCCAGCAAACCACATCATGAGTATGAAGGTTAAAATTAGGATAAGTAAAGTTATGGAACCAAAATTCTAAACCCGGGTCTATATGATGGATTCGAAGAGAAGATCGAGGTAAAACCCATACACCAGTTCGAATTAAGGTGTTAACCGAAGCATCATGAGGTAAGCAAGCTTGAGCAATGATAGTATCCGTATTAAACATAGCCACGCAGTTAGTGTTCCACCACGGATCAAACCATAAAGACGTACCTTGCCCACTTCCCAACTTGTAGGAAATAAATTGACGAGCCATGGGTCTTAGCTTCAGGATATTTCTCATAATCCAAGAGCAGTCCATAGGCATATCCATCGTCCAAAAGTGATGTCTTTTTAGAACAGTAGTGTTAACCCAATTAGACCACAAAGCAGGGCTTTTGGAGACAATCTTACCGAGATGGTGCAGCATCTGGGACTTGTTCCAGTCCTCTGTGTTTTTAAGTCCGAGACCCCCCTCTTGCACAGGACGACACAAATTGTCCCAGCTAACATTAGCTCCCCCTTTTGAATTTACATTACCCTTCCAAAGAAACCTAGTGAACAACGTTTGTATCATCTTATGGACAGATACCAGAAGGATAAAGTTGTTTGTCCAAAACGCTTGTATAGCAAACAAAACTGACCGAATCAATTGTACACGACCCGCCAAAGAGAGAAGCAAAGACGTCCAACAAGAGATCCTAGTAGTAATTCTTTCAATTAAAGGAATGCAATAATTGTGACTTAATATCGAGGATATTAAAGGCACCCCAAGAAACGAACAGGGAGCTCACCATGAGTAACTCCAAACGTAGAATCAAACCAGTTAATGAGATTAGCATCACAGTTCCCAAAGAAGACAATACTTTTAGCCAGACTTGGGCATAGGCCAGTAACATTTGAGAATCTAGAGATACAATCCATAAGATGTGAGACCGATACTTTATCACCTTTCGAGAATAATAAGACATCATCGGCATAGAATAGATGAGTAAGTTTGAGATCCTTACATTTCCAGTGGTAGTTGAAATCTCTTGGAACTTTTGCAAGCATAGCGGACAGAACATTCATAGCAATCGAGAAGAGGTAGGGCGAGATGGGGTCCCCTTATCGAAGACCTTTCTTACCATCAAAAAGACCACATAAAGAACCATTGACCTTGACAGAGTATGTTGGAGTAGAAATACACGAGTATACCCAATTCATGAACATAACCGTAAAGTTAAGTTTCTTCAGCGCACCCATAACAAAGCCCCAATGTAAAGAGTCCAAGGCTTTATGAAGATCAAGCTTCAAAGCGCATTTTGGAACACCAGTGTCCCGATGGTATCCTCGAAACAATTCTTGGGCCATTAAAATATTGTCAGAGATGTTGCGCCCAGGAACAAAGGCAGACTGTGAGACATTTATGATAGAAGGCATGACCCTCTTAAGGCGACCATCAAGAATTTTAGTAATACACTTATACGGGATATTGCACAGAGAAATTGGTCTGAAGTCCTTCATATTGGTAGGGTTTGTAACCTTTGGGATTAGAGCGATGCTAGTAACATTCATAGATTTGTGCATGGAAGCTGTAACAAAGAAATCCTTGACTGCTTTACAAAAATCCACCCCTACAATGTCCGAAGTAGCCAGAAAAAATTCTACGATGAAACCATCCGGGCCCGGTGCCTTATTCTTTCCCATTGCCTTTAAAGTCTTCAAAATAAGATCATCTGTAACTGGAGCCTCAAGTAATAGAGCCTGATTCGGAGATAAAGTTTCATAAGACAGGTCATCAAAATTACATGTATCGAGCTCATGTGAGACCCCTAGGGTACCTGAAAAATAATCATTAGCCACAGCAGAAATATTTTTGTGACCTATAACAAGAACTCCATCACTGTTCTCAATTGCCATGATCTTATTTCTATTCCAGTTAGCCTTCGTTTGATTGAAGAAAAACCTGTTATTTCCATCACCCACCGTAAGCCATTTGATTCTTGACTTTTGATGAAGAAAAATCTCCTCTTCAATCAGGGCAGCCTCAAGTTTATGAGAAGCCTGAGTTTCCAGGTGAAGCAAACATGGGTTATCACAGTCATTGTTAAGAGATTCTTGCACCTCTGCGAGAGCGACACGAGCCAAGAAGACGTTATTGTGCACGTTTCCATGGGTCTTGTTTAGGGCAACCAGAGCAGTCTGAACATCTTTAAGTTTACGATTTAAAATCGCCATAGGATCTCCATACCATTGGCTAGACCACGCTGTAAGAACCGTATCACCAAAACCATCAATCCCCGTTAGATAGTTGTGAAATTGGAATGCCTTTCTAATTTTCTCAATCTGCAAAGGAATAGAACAAAATAATGGACAATGGTCCATGAGTCCTTTGTTTTGCACCATAACAAGAGCTTCAGTATGAGTGTTGAACCAGTCTTTATTCCCCAACATACGATCCAATCGTTTATGGATTAGGGAAGATCATATTTAAACATTTTTTCTTTTTTTCAATTTGTATGTAATCAATACCTTTTAAAATCACAAATAAATTGTCATACTCTATAATCTGTGTAACATATATAAATCTCATATACATAACTCGGCTAATAAATATAAAAATAATCCACCTAAATACATATTCATAATATAATCAATCTCAAATTCATATTTCTATAATTGATTAATATGGGCCATATATTCGTACAATAGTGACCTTATGTATAACTTAGTCTTTTTGATCAAATTCGTCGATAAGAAATCTATACTATTATATAAATTCCGAAACATTAAAAGTTTGGTTGGTCGGTTGGTTGGTACCTGTTGAATTTACATATTTACCCTTACTTAATTACAAATAAAAATCTTCTTTTTCTTTTAATAACTAAGCACTTTCCTTTTTTCTTATGTAACTAAAAAGTATATTATAATTATTATTAACTAATCAATTAACTTTTTTAGTTACCTTTAAACTTTTATCTAACTAAAATATCTCATTTTCCAATTACACCAGATTACCTTTTTCAGCCAAAATAAGTTAACTTTTCTATTTTCTCTAACTAAAACCTTTTTTTTTTCATTTTTTAATAACTAAGCACTTTCCTATTTCAGATAAAATATAATATCTTTTATATTTTATCTAACTAAAAAGTATATTATAATTAATAACTTTTTTCTTTTACTTAGCAAAAAAAAAATATCTCTTTTTCCAATTACATCACGGGTTACCTTTTTCAACCAAAACACTTACTTAATTACAAATAAAAATCTTCTTTTTCTTTTAATAACTAAGCACTTTCCTTTTTTCTTATGTAACTAAAAAGTATATTATAATTATTATTAACTAATCAATTAACTTTTTCAGTTACTTTTAAACTTTTATCTAACTAAAATATCTCATTTTCCAATTACACCAGATTACCTTTTTCAGCCAAAATAAGTTAACTTTTCTATTTTCTCTAACTAAAACCTTTTTTTTTTCATTTTTTAATAACTAAGCACTTTCCTATTTCAGATAAAATATAATATCTTTTATATTTTATCTAACTAAAAAGTATATTATAATTAATAACTTTTTTTCTTTTACTTAGCAAAAAAAAAATATCTCTTTTTCCAATTACATCACGGGTTACCTTTTTCAACCAAAACAAATTACCTTTTTTATTTTCTCTAATAAAAACCTCTCCTTTTCAAATTATATCATGGGCGATTCTATTTAATAAAATAATAATAATAATATAATACTATTAATTAACCGATTACCTTTTCATCTCTGGATATATCACGGGTAACATTAATTTCTCATTTTCTAAAAACACTACGAGCAATTTTATTAAAATAACAATTAAATTATAATTACTATAAACTAATCAATTACCTTTTTCACCTAAAATATGTCATCTTATTAATTTTCACGTTATTTTTTTCTATTTTCTCAAACTAAAATATCTCTTTTTTCCAATTATATCACATACGGTTCTATTTAATAAAATAATAATATTATAATACTAATAATTAACTGATTATCCTTTTCAGCTAAAACGTATCATCTTTTCTATATTTTCTAACTAAAATCCCTATCTAGAAATATCACGGGCAATATTAATTTCTCTTTTTCTAAAAACAATACGAGCAATTTTATTTTGTAAAATAACATAAATAAATTAGAATTACTATAAACTAATCAATTACCTTTTTCGCCTAAAACATATTATCTTTTTAATTTTCACTAACTAAAGTCCTCTCTTTTTCCAATTATATAACGGGCATTCTATTTAATAAAATAAAATAATAATTTTATAATTACTAATGATTAACTGATTACCTTTTTAACTGAAACCTATCACATTTTTTAACTAAAATAACTGCTTTTCTATAAATATCACAGGATAACATTTATATAATTATGATCATCATCTCATTTACAAATTTAAGCCTCCAAAATTCATATTTTAAATAAATTAATTCAAATTAATAAAAAAAACTAATATAATATTTAAAACAATCCGTGCATCGCACGGGTTTTAAGCTAGTTATAATAAATTAAAGAATATGACTTTAATTTGAATTTTTGTGTTTCAGACTACTTATTGTACAATTCTATATTAATTAAGATCATTATTATTTAATTATTTACACAGGTACTATTAAAAAAATACATAAGTATTTTAATTTAAACAAATTACTTTGATGGATTGAACTATTTTTTTATTTTTAAAATTTGTTTAACCTGTTTAATTGTTATAAAATTTATTATAATTAAAATACTTATAACAAAAATGAATGCAAGTATAATATGCAAATAATTTAAAAAATTGCCAGCATGGAATTGAAGCTAATTTATATCCTATACTCCCTCTGTCCCATCCATTTCTTTACAATTTCCTTTTTAGGACGTCCAACCAATTCTTTACATTACTAAAAATAGTACACTTTTAACAATAAAATACATTATTACATCCACTACTTCACTCCACTTTTGCAACACTTTACACTATTACAACCACTACTTCACTTATTTTAACAATAAAATCACTATTACACCCACTACTTCATTTATTTTAACAATAGTACACCTACTATCCTTGGTCTCCGTGCCCAGCCCCCATGTTAAGAACCTGACGGGACAGAGGGAGTATATAATAAGCATAAGGTGGATATTTGATTGTCAATACTACCGCGAAACAAATATTGACCGTTAGATCTAAACTTTAATTAAGGATCTAGATTATATCCTATTAATTTTAGAACTTAAATAATATTTATATCCTATAATGGATATTTGGTTATCAATACTACCACGAAACCAATATTAACCGTTAAATCTAACCTTTAATTAAAACTAAAAAAACACCTAAGCGGACTACAATCCTAACTGATGTAAAAGATCTAAGCAACCTAACTGAAACATAAATCCATATTGATAAGTGCATATTTTTGCATATTTTTATTACCTATTTATTGCTTGAACTCGTATTTAATAATTTATTTTGTTGCATTTCAGGAAATTCGTGAATAAACAAAGAAATGGCAAAATAAAGAAATAAAGTGCAAGGAAGGGAAAAAGAGGAAGAAAAAGGACCAAAAAGAAAAAAAGGAAAAAGAATTAGAAGTTTGGTGGAAAGGGAATCTTGGAGGACACATGGAAGGTGGAGATCATCCCAACACACTAAAAAAGTGTATGGCCAAGATCAAGTCTACCAAAGCTTAATGGGGAAGGAATCTTTTAATGGCTAGGATTACACCACCACACACCCCAAATGTAGGGCCAAGATTTACCCACACCCCCCTAAACCCTAATTCCCATCCTATAAATACCCCCTCATTTCCCTTGTAAAAAAACTTGTAGTGTAGTGTAGAGTAGATCTTAGGAGTAGTGTAGTGTAGTTTTAGGGTAGATTTAATTTCTTGTTTTGTAATTTCAAATTTTGTAAACACTTTTCATATTAATGCAAGTTTAGTTCCTTTTCTATTTTTATTGCATTTTTCATCTTTCTTTAGATTTACTCTCTCCTTCTAGCATTTAACTCCTTTTAAAAATTAATTTTAAAGGTGGGTTTGATGTTTAGATTAACTTTTACATATTATTGAGTTATGATAACTTTCTAAAATCCACAAATCTTTGAATTTGGGATTGTGAAAGGAGCTCTTTTTAATTGTAGATCTAAATTTTAGTATAATTATAATTTTAATTTCTTAGTAATATCTTTATTTTCATACTCAGTTTTAAATATATTAAAAAAAAAACAAAAATATTAGTTTCTTAATCAGCTTTATTATTTTAGTAATTACGTTTCTATGTTTATTTGTCTTTAATTCGAAGCTTCATTCTCCTGTTTTTACTCTCTCTGTTTTCGTTAAATACAAAACCCAGATCTCCTTTTCTTCAATTAAATCCCCAGCCTTCTTTCTTCTTTCTTTTCTTGTTTTTGTTCTTCTTTTCTTTTTCTTTTTTTTCTTTTTTATTGTTTGTTGCTGTGAATCGTACCGAGCTCGACCGGGTCATTTTCGTTGCTGTTTGTTTAGAGATTTTGCTGCGTTTTGTTAGCTTAAAGTTGGGTTCTTGTTTGCGAGTTTTAGAGTGGAGTTACTGAATCCTTGCTGAGTCGCGAGTTTGTTGGGAAATTGGGTGATAACTTGGATTTTTCTGAAGTCGTGTGATCACTTTCAGATTGAAGTTATTTGTGGTTCACCCAAATAATTCAATCGGATAAAATCAGAAAATCTGCAAGAAGAGAGAATGTATTTTACTGTGTATTTCAAAAATGAACCTGTGTGTAAAATGATCAATGCCACACCTATTTATAGATGTCAACAGATGTGTCTTTTGCCAATAGACACACCTCAAGATGTGTCTTTTCCAATAGACACATCTCATTTCCAACAGTCATGTCCAATGCCAATAGACACACCTCAAGGTGTGTCTTTTCCAATAGACACATCTCATTCTAATAGATGTGTTTGATGCCAATAGACATGTCTCATAAGCAATAATTCTGAAATCATAACGAACTCGAACAGAGCATGCACTCCGCATTCTCCCGACTTGTTCGATGTAGCATTACGATTACATTGATCAACTAGCCAATCCAATTACACTAAAATATCCAACAATCCTCCCCCATTTTAGCGTAATCCATGATTAACTAAACAAAATCACAACAAACGACAAACTTATGCATAAATGAAATATCGTGACGATTGAATTGCACATTAGTATATTACACATTCCAAATATTCGAATATCAAGGTATCACTATGGATTGAACCTTTACTATTCATATTGAATGCATGAAGATAATATACACATAAATTTACATTCTCAAATGTTCTTACTTGACACTATCTTTTACTAGCCTAGTGTCCTAATCCTTCATAAGCATATCAAAGCCAAGTCCAAGCTTCTTGAAGCGGCTAAACTTCATGCTCATATAGGTAGTTCTTTTATTCTCACACCTGCATATGCAATTTTTCAAAAGAACTATTAAGAAGACAAACTTCAACCTCCTTAACTTGCAGGTCTGAACACATACCTTGGGATGATGCTTTAATGTGTTTTAATCTCTAAATGTTAAGCTTTCCACATTGAATTCAGCACCTAATGTCATATTAGATGGGAATTGGGTATCTCAACATGAGAGGTTATTCGATGGACTTTAATCCCATCCCTACAGCCGACTTGTGCACAAGATCTCTACTCAACCCTTTGGTTAGATGATCGGCTAAATTATGTTGAGTTCTTATAAACTCCACTGATATAACACCATGCGTGATTAGCTCACGAATCATGCTATGTCTAACACCTAAGTGTCTAGACTTGCCTTTGAACACTTGTCTATAAGCATTAGACAAGGCAGACTCACTATCACATCTGATAGATATGGGAGATATCGGTTTAGGCCACAATGGAATCTCATAAATCAGATTTCTTAGCCATTCAGCTTCTTTACCAGCCGTTGATAATGCCACAAATTCAGATTCCATCGTTGAATCAGTAATGCAACTTTGTTTCTTTGATGCCCAAGAGATAACACCTCCCCCAAGAAGGAATACCCATCCACTTGTAGAAGAATGATCTTCCTTATTGGAAATCCAACTTGCATCTGAATGACCTTCAATAACCGAAGGAAATCCAGTATATGTCAAACCATAATCCATGGTTCCTTTCAAGTATTTGAACACTCGGCTTAAGGCTTGCCAATGATGTGTGCTTGGCTTGCTAGTATACCTACTAAGCTTTCCAACAGCATAGGCAATATCTGGCCTAGTGCTTATCATGGCATACATGAGACTACCAATAGCCCTTGAGTATTCAAGTTGAGATACTGCAACACCTGTATTAGGTAGGAGTTTAAGACTAGAATCAAGAGGAGTGCTAACAGGAGAACAATCCTTAAAGTTAAATCTTTTAAGAATCTTCTCAATATAATGAGATTGAGAAATTGAAATGCCATTGTTCTCACGCTTGATCCTTATACCAAGAATCACCTCAGCCTCCCCCATGTCTTTCATATCAAAATTAGATGACAAGAACTTCTTGGTTTTATCCACTTGATTTTGGTCAGTACCAAAAATCAACATGTCATCCACATATAAACAAATTATAACTCCTTTACCAGAAGCATCAAATTTGCTATATACACACTTGTCGGCTTGGTTAAGAAAATAACCGTTAGACAAGACTACAGTATCAAATTTATTATGCCAATCCTTCGGTGCTTGTTTCAGACCATAAATTGATTTCTTCAATTAACACACCTTGTTATCACAACCAGGCATTACAAACCCTTCGGGTTGTTTCATATAAATCTCTTCATCTAATTCACCATTCAAGAATGCAGTTTTCACATCCATTTGGTGAATGACAAGGTCGTGTATAGCAGCAAGTGCTATTAAACAACCTAATAGTGGAGGTTCTAGCAACAGGAGCATAAGTATCAAAATAATCAATCCCTTCTTTTTGTCTAAAACCTTGGATCACCAATATGGCTTTAAACTTATCTATGGTACCGTCCACCTTCATTTTCCTTTTGAAGATCCATCTATTTCCCAACGCTTTACAGCCAGGGGGCAGATCACTCAATTCCCAAGTATTGTTATTCATGATAGAATCCATTTCATCTTGGATAGCTTCTTTCCAGAATGCAACATCCCTAGATTTCATAGCTTCGCTAAAAGTATTTGGATCCTCCTCAATAACAAAACAATATTGGTATTGATATTCAATTTCATCTCTAGAGCCTTCTACTAGATAAAGATGAAAATCATCTCCAAAAGACTTTGCTTTTCTAGCTCTAGTGCTTCTCCTTGGTTCAGACGGTCCATTCACATCTTCAGTAGAAACTGAGTTCCTACTAGAAGAATTCTGAAGCATGTCCCTTGGTCTAGGTATCGATGTAAATCTATTTTCATCAAAAATAGCATCTCTTGACTCGATAATCGAGTTCACAGATACATAGTCATTAGATTCTAACACATAGAATCTATATGCTATAGAATGCTCAGCATAGCCAACAAATATGCAATCTATACCTCGTTCACCCAAGTTTCTTCTTTTGGGTTCAGTGAGTCTTACAACTGCTCTACATCCCCAAACTCTCAGAAAACTTAATTTTGGTGACTCTTTATACCAAAGTTCATAAGGGGTAATCTTATTCCTCTTACTAGGAATTCGATTCAATAAGTGACAGGCTGTCAACATAGCCTCACCCCAAAATCCCTCACTCAAACCCGAGTAGGATAACAAGGAATTAACCATTTCTTTCAAAGTCCTATTCTTTCTCTCTGCCACACCATTTTGCTGTGGTATAAGGAGCCGTGGTTTGATGTATTATACCAGTAGATTGAAAATAAACCGGATCATAATACTCACCTCCTCTATCAGTACGTAGATTTTTAATCATGGTACTCTGATGTAGCTCTACTTCTTCTTTAAAAATTTTAAAGAAGTCAAGAGCTTCATCCTTAGCATTCAATAAATATACATAGCAATATCTAGTAGCATCATCAATAAAAGTAACTACATACTTTTTATTTCCTAATGATGGTGTAGAATGGAAATCATACAAATCACTATGTATTAATTCTAAAACATCAGACACCCTATTAACCTCCTTAAAGGGCTTTCTTGTTATCTTTGTTAACATGCATGTTTTGCATTTTTCATTGTCTAAATCAATAGCAGGTATGAGACTCATGTTTGACATATCCTTTATTCTTTTGTAATGTACATGTCCTAGTCTAGCATGCCATAATTCTGGTTTGTTCAAATTATTGCTAGTACTAGTAGAAGCCATGCAAGCAGATTCATCAATGAATGGAGTATTTACATTCAACATAAACATACCATTACACAAATAGCCAAAGCCAACAAAAGAGCCATGTTTTGACAATATATATTTGTCACTTTCATAAACTTGTTTATATCCACAATTGTTCAATACAACACCAGACAAGAGATTCTTACGAATCCCAGGAACATACAACACTTTATTTAACAATATACATTTGCCAGAAGTAAAAACTATCTTGACATTTCCTAGTCCTTTGATCGGTTCAGTTGCAACATTTCCCATCTTTAATATAGATCCATCTTCGATTGGTTGAAAGTCTATGAACCAACGAAGATCTTTGCATACATGACTTGTTGCTCCTGAATCAATCCACCAAGCAACATTGTCATCCTGCACATAAAATGCCTCAGATATTAGTGACACATAATTCTGACTAGAATTATAATTTTGCATTAAAATCTGACCTTGTTGCTTTTCTGGATCCTTGGATCCACTTGGACCAGCATTTTGCTTTTCTTGCTTGCCTTTACCAACCCGACAATCCTTCTTGAAATGTCCAGGTTTGCCACACTTCCAACATGCCATCTTAGGCCTTTTATTGGAAGAATTGTTGTTGTTTCCTTTAAACTTTCGTTTATCACCCTTGCCATACTTAGAATTCTTTGAAGATCCACCATCTTCAACCATATTCACAGAAGAGTTACCGACTTGGTTCTTGCCCTTAGGATTATTCTCAATTTCTTGAGTCCTCAAAGCCTCTTCAATTCTGAAGTGACTTCCAAGTTGAACCAGAGTCATATCCTCTTTGTTATGTTTCAAGGAGTGTTTAAAATCCTTCCATGATGGTGGTAGTTTGTCTATAATACCAGAAACTGAGATAGATTCATCCATCTTCAGATTGTGTTGGGCAAACTGACCCAGAATTCTTAACAATTCATTGTATTGTTCCATCACAGGTCTAGAGTCGACCATTTTGTAATTCATAAAATTACTGACCAGAAACTTCTTACTAGAAGCATCTTCTGCCATGTATTTGGATTCAAGAGAATCCCACAATTCTTTCGCTGACTCAACATTTTGATATACATCGAAAAGGGAATCAGACATACCGTTTAAGATGTGACCGCGGCAGATGTAATCAGCGTTTTCCCATTTGCAACGCCTCCTTGTTTGTTCAGCGGTTTCATCCTCAACCACTTCTGGAATGGGGGTACTCAAAACATATACAACCTTCAGCGTTGTCAATAGAAAATGCATCTTCTTTTGCCATCTTCTAAAATCCTGACCCTCAAACTTGTCCAACTTTGCAAACTTGCTTGTCATGTCTCTTGCAGATTCTGAGTTTGCCATCTTCAGAAAATAGATAACTTCAATCTTTGTTGGGAAATTGGGTGATAACTTGGATTTTTCTGAAGTCGTGTGATCACTTTCAGATTGAAGTTATTTGTGGTTCACCCAAATAATTCAATCGGATAAAATCAGAAAATCTGCAAGAAGAGAGAATGTATTTTGCTGTGTATTTAAAAAATGAACCTGTGTGTAAAATGATCAATGCCACACCTATTTATAGATGTCAACAGATGTGTCTTTTGCCAATAGACACACCTCAAGATGTGTCTTTTCCAATAGACACATCTCATTTCCAACAGTCATGTCCAATGCCAATAGACACACCTCAAGGTGTGTCTTTTCCAATAGACACATCTCATTCTAATAGATGTGTTTGATGCCAATAGACATGTCTCATAAGCAATAATTCTGAAATCATAACGAACTCGAACAGAGCATGCACTCCGCATTCTTCCGACTTGTTCGCTGTAGCATTACGATTACATTGATCAACTAGCCAATCCAATTACACTAAAATATCCAACAGAGTTTTGTTTGAATTTTTGCTGTCAAAATTCTTTCGCTGATGGATGTGCGTCTGAGTTGCTGGCCCCTGTTTATTTGACTGGCCCATTTAATTAGGTGGCCCATTTCCTAGATGTTGTCCGCATGTTTTGTCCTGTTTTATTCAACTTTGCATTTGCATTATTTTTATGTAATCATTATTATGGGAGAAAATGCCCAAAATGGCACAAAAATGGGGTTGGATGTCCAAAATAGCACTTTATGGAGAGTGTGCCCTGCACTGGCACTTAGATAACGCAAGTCTGATATGCGTTAGGGGGGTAACGCATTCTGTACATGCGTTACTCGTGTTTTTTTACTCTCCCCAGCTGATTCCAGAGCCAATAACGCATTCTGTACATGCGTTAAAGGGTGTAACGCAACTGCGTGATGCGTTACACCTGTAACGCATGATGCAAATGCGTTACACCCTTAACGCATGTACAGAATGCGTTTTTCTTGTTTTTTCAGCTACCAGGTGTGTACAATGAACGAGTAACGCATGTATGACATGCGTTACCCTATAACGCATATGCTACTTGCGTGAGCAAAGTGCCAGTGCGGGATACTATTTCCAAAAAGTGCTATTTTGGGCATTTTTCTCTCAAATTGTGCCATTTTGGCACTTCACCCTTATTATGGCCATCATTGCTTAATCATCCGTTAATTATTAGATTAATCATTACTTAAATCATTAGCTTGGTTACATTTATTTTTATAGGTTGATTTTAATTGTCCAAGTTAATTACATAATTAAATTGTTTCGCATGCATTACGTACATGTATTTTTTTTATTATTACTTTATATCTCTAATTGTTAAATATGAAAATCCAAAATTTTCCAAAACCCGAATTTGTTCTAATTTGATTAAATTGAAAATTAAGTTTGCGAAAATATTAGTCCCTGTGGATCGAATCTAAAATTATTAAAACGAGATTGTGCGCTTGCAATCGAATTCATTTAAATACTATTTTTAGCACAACACATATGCACCAATATCTAATTTTTTGTAAAATAATTTGTATACTTAAATTCATCGGAATTAATATAAATTTATTTACAAAATTGGAGAAATATTATTTAAATAAAATAATCTTCAAAAAATTTGAAATTTATATGAAAGGAATATTATTCAAATAAAAAATCTTCAAATATCTTGATTTTGAAATAGATCTAAATTGGATTTTATTAATATTATATAAAAAAACTAAATTTTATAAATAATAGAGGGATATAACTCAAAAATAAAACTTGGTTGACAAAAAATAAAACTATACCCGATTTAATGTAATAATTTCAAAAAAAACCAATCACAAATATAAAATTAAAATCTTAATTTATATTTATTCAACATATGTATAAATAATAATTAATAATCAAATCAGACTTATTTTAGAAAAAAAAAAAGACACCTAAAAATTCCAAACCAACATAAGTGTCCATATATACAAATAGTCTAATTTCGAAAAATAATTTACATATTTAAATATACTGGAATTAATATAAAATTATTCACAAATTTTATAAACATCATGTTATAATTTAAATAGAATAATCTTAAAAAATGTAGATATTTATTTAAGAGAAATATTATTCAGATAAAATAATTTTCAAAAATCTTGATTCTTAAATAAGTCTAAATTTGATTTTATTAATATTATACAAAAGAATAAATTTTATAAATGTTAGAGAAATATAATTCAAAAATATAAGTTGATCGTCAAGAAATTGAACTATAACCATTTAACATATTATTTTCAAAAAACCATCACAAAATAGAAGAGTATCTATTAACATATAATAGATTAGTGAAATAATTATACCTATTAAAATATTTATATTTTAAAAATATAAAATATAGATTTGTATAGGTCGAAATACAAAAATTTCAAATAATGTAACAAAGCAAGAGTACCAAAAAACAAATAGATACATTTATGTTTAATAAGTAGACGGAAATATCAAATCAAAATTTAAGTATACTAAAAAAGGCTCATATTTTTGTTATTTCAATTTGATATAAAAATTTTAAATAATAAATTCTAAGAAAAGAATTCATTAATGAAATATGATTTTTTTATCAGCTGTAATATGATTTTTATTAAACGAAACGGCCCAAAAAACTAAATTATACATATTGTCATTTTTTTAAAAAAATGGCCCACATCAATTAAAGTATTTGATATATTAATTTCAATAAATAATTATATTATTATAAATTTAGGATTAAGTATATTGTGAATATGTATATGGGATTAATTAATTAGTTGTAGTTAGACTTGTGATATAATCTTAACCATCTATTTTTTATTCATTAAACCACCCATTTAATTATACGTAAATTCATGTTAAATTTATCTGCTTAGTTAGAGTTAACTGTACCACCATCACAATCAGAATCGAATTCAAATTTCAATGAATATTTATGAAAAATCAAAAAAGGATTGAAAATTGTAAGAGAACTCAAAATTATGGGATACAAAATGCATAAACTAAAACATACAAACCTTAAATGCAATAACGTTAAACTAAAGAAATGCAAAAATGCAATTTAATCAAAATTATAATTAACAAAAAATGTTCAATCAAAATTTGTTTAATCATTTGAATAATCTAAAAATAAAAACATAAAATTGATCAATTAATATAAACTAAAATTTAATAATATATAAATTAAAATAATCTATTATTAAAAAAACAATAAATAATAAAAATAACCGTGCATAGCACGGATCAGTATCATTTATATGTGTCATTTAATACATATAAGTCATTCTTTCTATATTAGATATAAATAGAAAAAATTATTATATTTTTCAAATCAAGATCTTAATATAATTAGCTTATAACCCGTGCAATGGTTCTTTTTATAATATTTATAATTATTTAAGGATTTTTTAAAATATATATTCATTACTCTCTCCATCCCATTAATTTATTAACCCTTTTTTTTGGAACGTCCCTTGATTTCTTAACATTTTTCAAAATAGTAAACTTTAATTTATTAATTTTTGTAGATCCTACCACTTTACATTTATTTCCATCCTTTTTCTTTACTCTCTTTTTATACTATGAGCTCATCCCAAAATTAAAAGAAACGGATGGAATAATATCTATTTGTGTTAAATTTTATTTTAATCGGATAAATTTTAATACTTTATCCATTATATTATGTTATTGTTTATATTGTGTTATATTATACTTGTGTTATTGTTTATTGAAAAAGATAATCGACTAATTATCATTAATTATATTAAGTTATTGTTTATTTTAGGTGTTTTAATAATATATGCATAAGATTTTACACATTCGATTTAACATTTGTACTTTATCTTGAATTATTAAAATTTTATTTGGAAGATTTTACAGCCCACGTGAAATTAACAATTTTTTTTTAATATTTTTAGATTATAAAATATAACTTGTTTTTACCTAAAACGACAATTAATTAGTTATTGAATAAATAGAAAAGGTAACATATTCTTACCAATAATAAATATTTAAGTAAGAAAAGCAAGTTTGAAAAAAGAAGATATTTTAGTTAGAAAAAGTAATAGCTCAAAAAGGTAATTGGTCGATTTATTATATTTTAATTAGAAAAAATAGAAAAGATATTACCTTTTAGCTAAAAAAGGTAATCAGTTAATTATTTGTAATTATAATATTATTAGATTATGTTGGGATTTATGGGTGATAGCATAGAGACAACTTAACTATATTTCCCTGTACTTAGTTTTTACTAAGTTGAACATATTGTCACAGCCAGAGTATATCTTCGTATTCGAATAATTGCTGTCATGTAATAATTGTATGATTTGGGAGAAGTTCATACATTTGTTCAAGACTTAAGGAATTGTTAGATATAATTGATGTGATTTAATGTCAGTCTTTAAGTGTTACAGGGAAAAGAGTTTAACTTGTAAAAGAAAGCAGTCGCAGCAGAGTTTGAGTAAACACTGACAGAAGGAAAGCCAAACGCTGATAGAAGGAAACGCAAACACTGCGGCTGAGAATGAAACAGAGTTTGCTAAAGTCTGTCTACTGGAAGCATCTACAAGTCAACAGAGATTGTATATTAATTTAAGATAAACATGGAAGCAATATTGATACATGCTAATTTTGTGTACATTTTATAGCATGTTATCTCTCATTTATCCTTAGTTTGTAATAATTTGTCCTTAATTAGCATTGTTAGTAGCATTTTAAATTGGATTGGATGCTAATATAATTTTTATGTTTATAGGATAATTTTGGAAGCAAAAGGAGCCCGGTTTCAGATCATCAAGAGACCGTAGATGAGTAATGAGGAAATAAGAATTGTCACAAAAATATGGAAAGTGATATATTCTTAAAGCAGGAATCCCGGTTGGAATTAATATATTTTTCGTTAAGCAAAAGGAGTCCGGTTCCAGACCCTCAAGAGACCGCAGCTTAGGACTTAAGGATATATTTATATTAATAAATATTTTATTTAATTAGAAAATTATATTTATAAATATCTAATAATATTAGATATCTATTTTTATAATTTCTGAATTAAATTAAGTATTTATTAATTAAAGATTATAAGCTGTGCGGGTTAAAAAGCATTTTTACGGAGCTCGTTCAAAAGTATTAGTAGCCCACGTTACATGTTTACAAAGTCCATGATTCAAAGTCATCAGAGTTGATTTTTGATAAAGTAAAAGTTAGGCACGGTTGGTGGCTGAATTGTTGAATACTGATGTGCTAATTTGTCATATAAAGACAAGTATTTGCAGTAAGATGAAGAGACCCAGAAGCTGAGTTTTCTTTTAGAATCCTCGTACTGAACATTCATTTTCTCTAGCACTTTATCTCAGCTTCTTTTGTAAAATTAGTTTTAGGTATACACTTTAATTTACTGTCATTTCTATTTCGGTTGGAGAGCAAGGATAGAGGGGATTTACTCCAAGCTTTAAGAGATTCTTCAAAGTTGTATTTTCTTCACTCTAAACTCTTTTAATCATATGTTCATTCATTCATATATGCTTATTTCTTTATCTAGCATGAGTAACTAATTCTATAATCCGAGAATTAGGTAGTATTCATTGGTGATATATGCTTGTTTAATTGTGATATTAATTCTCTACTTTTGCTAATCTATCATTGAGGGCTTAACCCAATTAAGGGCGTAGCTAACCTTTAATTGTATTCGTAGGGATTATGATAAATTGGGAGATGAGTCATAATTCTTGTTCATGATTTGATAGACATAGTTCAATTATTGAATCGGGAGATTAATAAGAAGACTATGAAACTTATAATTTTTGGGTCTTAATAATCTATAAGTATATTTCAATTGATCATGGGAGTGACTTTTGAGATATGGTTGTAGACATTATTTTGTATCTTGGGAGAGAACATTATAAAGGTTAGAAGAATTATTTTTAGCAAAGTATGAGAAAAATATATATATCGCATTACAACAAATTCATTGAACCAATTGAAGAATCCTAGTTCTCGGGTTGCTTTCCTCGTCTATAAAACTCATTTTTAATTGCTTATTATAGTTAAATTTAGTTATAAACAAAACACACCAATTATTCTTTTACATTTCTAGATTATATGAGATTAAAACTTAGACTTGTATTAACAGTCCTTCCCTGCGAACGAACTTAAACATTGAAAAATACTGTCAACAAATATCTTTGAAGATTGGATAGCTGTCAAAGAGATTGAGTTGACTTAGGAGATGTGTAGCAATCGTAATTGATATCAATTGTATAGCTTAATTATAGGAGAATCAATTACTGATTGTACGAAGCTGTATGTCATATAAATACAGTTAGGTTAACCCTAGAAGGGTATCGAACATTGAGAAATTCATTCATTGTAACCTAAGCAGCTCTCTATGATATTTTACATCACTGAGAGAGGAATTATTAATTCCAAACAGTTTTAAGTACTAAAACGTGTGTTCTTGTTACTTATTCATACAGTACTTGATTATATATTGTGTATTCGACCTAACAAGTGGTATCAGAGCCAGATCTGTTACTTTATTACAGTTTAAGATCCAAACACAATTGTAATCAATGGCAGAGATTCCTCCTCCATCAGGTTCTGAGAAAACTCCTACTACTGTTAGTAGGTATGAGACGATTAGGGTTCCTATACTCAAGCCATCAGAGTATGCAATCTGGAAGGTGAAAATGACCATGTTTCTGGAGGCTACAGATCCAGAATATCTTGATAGAATTTATGAAGGTCCTCATAAACCTACAAAGTTAACTACTGCTGTTGCTGGTGAGGAATCAAAGGTGATTCCTAAGGAAAAGAAAGATCTAACTGCTGAGGATCTTTCATCTATTGCTAAGGATGCAAAAGTAAGGCATTTACTTCACAGTGCATTTGACAATGTTATTTCTAATAAAGTGATTAACTGCACAACTGCAAAGGAAATTTGGGATTCACTTGAGGTTAGATGTCAAGGAACTGCTGCAATCAAGAAGAATAGAAGGAACATACTCACACAGGAGTATGAACATTTTGAGGCAAAGTCTGAAGAAACCATGACAGAAACATTTGACAGATTCTGTAAACTGCTCAATGATCTGTCATTGGTTAACAAAGAGTATGATTTAGAAGACTCAAATCTCAAGTTTCTTATCTCTCTACGTGAAAAGTGGGATGTGAAAACAACCACTATAAGAGATAACTATGATCTTGTTGATACTGAGATTGATGAAATCTATGGACTGCTCAAGACTCATGAGTTAGAAATGGAGCAGAGAAACAGGAGATCAAGCAAGAAGTCAAAGTCTGTTGCTCTGAAAGTTGAAGAAAAACCTTCAAAGAAAGAAGCATCAAGGAAGAAGGCAAAAGGAAAAGCCTTGGTCATTCATTCAGAAAGTGAGTCATCAAACACTGATGTTGACTCAAACACAGATGAATCATCTGATTCTGAAGATGATGAAGAGATGATGCAAATGGCTGCATTGATGGTAAAGACCTTCAAGAAGATGGGGTTCAAGAACTTCAAGAAGGGAAAGAGATTCTCCAAGAATTACTCAAAGTCTGACAGGAAGAATTTCAGCAAATCTGAAAGTAAGGACTCCAAATCTGGAAAGAAAGATAAGTCTGAGATTCAATGCTACAAGTGTAAGGAGATGGGTCACTATGCTCCTGAGTGCAAGAAGGGTAAAACTGAAAAGGCACTCTACACCAAAGGCAGAGACTGGGCAGACACCTCAGATTCAGATGAGGAGGTGAACTATGCACTCATGGCCTCTACTCAGAATGAAGACTCTGAACTTAAGGTACCTCCAACTACCTATGCTTATAATACTGATAATATAACTGAATTGAGAATTTATCTTAAAGCATTACATATCAGTTATAGGGATCAGACCTTAGAGAATGAGAGAATCAAGAATGAGTGTTCTCAACTCAAAGAAAGAAATAAACTTGTTGAAGAACAACTTGAAAACATGAATAAAATTCAGAAAGAAAGAGATGATGCTGTGTTTATAGAACAGGAGTTGCTAGATAAGTATAAGCAACTAGAATCTGAATTGGAGGATGCAAAGCACATTATTAAAACTTGGACACACTCTGGAAAAGACACTCAAGAGGTTTTTCAATCAGACACAGTAGGTTTAGGTTATTCTGAGGATGATGTACTTAGGTTTCAGAATACAGTCAAGATCAGACCACCACTTTCTTCTAAGAAATTTGGAACGTTTGTTAATGGTATAAGTGAACCTAGGTTTGAACATGGAATAGAAGCTGTTAAGAAAGAACCAGTACAAGCTATTATAAAACAGGTTAATATTGGTTCAATGACAGATAAACAACTCAAGCATAAGCTTAAGGAGTTAAAATCTGTTAAGAAACAGAAAATGCCTAGGAAAAACAGAAATGGAAAGGTAGGCATTACATCAGGAAATAGGCCAATGCTTGCTACATTTGCACCTAGAAAAACTTGTTATAACTGTGGTAGCACTAATCATCTTGCTAGTTTTTGCAGGAAGAACAAAGACATTAATTCCTTACCCTCCAAATCAGGAGTGAAAAAGAATAATGTCAAACATAAACCACAAACTCTGTCCAAACATTGTGGAAGTACTTGGCATTCTATTTATACTTGCAGAGACTATCATGCTATTTATCATAATTACTATGAACCCAAGCCAAATTTGAAATGGGTTAAAGTAAACTCTGCAAATGTAAACTCTGAAAAAGTTAGTTTAAACTCTAATAATGTGAATTCCGCTGCAAAAGCTAACAGAGTTAAGAAAGTCAAAGGATCCAAGCAAGTCTGGATCCTTAAAACTAACAATCAGTGATTGTTTGTGATTGCAGGGCACCAGGGTAAGTACCCTAGTCGTGGACAGTGGATGTTCAGGACACATGACTGGAAATAAAGCCCTGCTATCAGAGTATGTGGAGAAGGCTGGCCCAAAGGTTTCCTATGGAGATGGCAACGTAGGACATACTCTGGGATATGGCAACATTAATCTTGGAAGTGTCATCATCACAAATGTAGCTCTGGTTCCAGGACTCAAGCATGATCTGTTATCTGTGAGTCAAATCTGTGACAGAGGATATCATGTAGATTTTCAGCCTGAATACTATCAAGTAATCAGTAAATCTTCAGGGAAAGTTGCTCTAGTTGGAAACAGACACAATAACATCTATGAAATAAAATTGTCAACAAACTCTGATGGCAAAGCAGTGTGTCTGTCAACAAGGATGTCCAGTGAAGAGAGTTGGAAGTGGCATAAGAAACTCTCTCATTTAAATCTGAACAACATCAATGAGCTAATAAAGAATGATCTTGTGAGAGGACTACCAAAGTCTTTGTTGAATGCAGAAGGCCTGTGTGATTCTTGTCAAAAGGCTAAACAGAGAAAAGCCTCTTTCAAAAGCAAGTCTGAGTCTTCAATTGTTGATCCTTATCATCTTCTACATGTTGATCTTTTTGGACCAGTGAATGTTATGTCTCTTGGAAAGAAGAAATATGCTCTAGTCATTGTTGATGAATACACCAGATACACTTGGGTGTATTTTCTAGCAAAGAAAGATGAAACTGCATTAACTCTGGCAGAACATATAATGCAGTTGGACAAAGGGTCAAAGAATCAAGTGAAGATTATCAGAAGTGACAATGGAACTGAATTCAGGAATTCAATAATGGAAGAATTCTGCAAGAACAAAGGAATCAAACAAGAGTTTTCTGCACCTGGCACTCTGTTGAGTATTGAATACGGTAAAAGAATACAGAGGGGGGGGGTGAATGGATTCTTGAACTTTTCTTTGATTGAGTCTATGTAGCAGATAAGTGCCTGTGTGTGTAGAAGTGAAGGTGCGGATAAAGAAACAACACAAGACACAATATCACTTTAATCTAATGTATTATTAGATAAAGGTTGCTACAATCTGTGAATACAAATGGTAGTATTCTCAGCTTCGTTTTTCTCAGAGAGATATAGCTTACAGTGTATGAAAAACTTGACTCACAAAAGTTACTAAGTTATGAAGTGAGGCTGTGTCCTTATAGAACATGGATACATCCTACTTATTGCAAATAAGGTAGCTAAACAAATTACTTTCTAGTCTGTCTATCCTTTTTGAGTAAGTGTCCAAACGGTTACAGATTTGACTTTGCAAAGCCTGTTTAGATCCACTTCTTTAGCTCCTTGTCTCTTCTATATCTCTCCAAGCTTCCTTGTAGGCTTTCCAGAGCACGTTACAGATTGTGGTCCATAAAGTGCATTGGCTTGTTGCAGGTTTCTGACTTGTACAATTTCTTCAGTATTTTGTCTCCAAGAATGTATTCGAAAAGTGACTAAGTAAGTGATTCGAGAACTAGAATTGACTTGATCGATAACTCTGAGTTCTCGAATACTGTTATATTGACATATCGAACCACTTCTCGAATAGCTCTTTTCCATCAGGATTCCTTGAGTTGTCGAATAGAACATTTGACTTATCGAATCCTCGAGATATCGAATAGCTTTCTGAGTCCTTGAAATATCGAATGGAGCTTTGACTTGTTGACTCTTTGAGAACTCGAATACCATCTTGACTTGTTGACTTCTTGAGTTCTCGAATAGAGTAGTAGACATATCGAATCCCTGAGATATCGAATGAGATATCGAACAGTGTATTTAGAGATATCGAATAGTGTCTTGAGATATCGAATCTCTGACTTCTCGAATGCTGGACTTCTCGAATAGACAAATATACTTCTCGAATTGGTACTTAGGCAAATTCTTCATTTCTTCAAATCCCAACTGTGATTATTTGACAGTCTTTAACTCCTTGCTTGAGGCATGAACCTTGGAACTTCTTTCAAGCATTATTCTAGACTCTATTTGTACAATTACACAACTAGGATTTGATGCCTACTACAAGTACAATACAAACAAAAACTCTACAACTAGAGGTTCCCTCAGTTAAGAGGTCATGTAAGTAATGCAAAGCATTACAAACAATTAGGCTTGTTATTAGATGTGTACAGGCATGCCTCTGTAACTAACAATCTCCCCCAAATTGTGAGTGAGACCCTTAGTCACAATTTCATGTCTGATAACAAGCCTAACATACATAAAGATAAAGCTTTTAAAAGTACAGGTATGAATTTGATTGAAGAAATTACATAGAAGTATTCTTACAAGTTATGAGGAACTACTTAGCCATATCCTTTTGGATTCATCTTCTGAGCTTTGGCTTGCAGATTCTAATTTTTCATTCTATCTTCAGCTTCTTTGGCTTTCTTCTTTGCAATTTCTTCCATGGCAAGAATGATATCTTCCATTGCAGTGAGTTCTTCAATTAGAGGAGAGCCTGATAAATCCTTGAGCACTTCATTTAGCTGTTTCTCAGAGTAGGAACTGATGTAGTCCATTCTAATCTTCACATTTCTACCATATTTCTTGTACTCAATGATGTAAGGATTAAACTTGACTCTGCACAGACCCATAGCTCTCAACTCATCAGCCTTAGCTTCCATTGCAGCAAACTCCTCCTCCCTTTTCTTTAGTAGCTTTTCACTGTTCTTTCTCATTTCTGCCTGGTGATCTCTTTTCATCTTGACAAAGTCAATTAACTCCAGCTTCCACACCCTTTCCACTCTGTCTTCAGAATCCAACATTGCAATTATCCTTTCTATGTCATACAGCCTGCCCCAGTGCTGGCATGTTCCTTGTCTGAATTTCTTCTGTCTTCCATCAGAATACCTAACTTCAAGAGAATCATCAACAATGGCAACATGATAGATTCTTTGAGCCCATAGAAACTGCAATTGGTCTTCATCATAGCTTTCATCCAGAGGTGGTAGGTTTAATCCTGGGATAATTGTCAGTGCCTTAGATTTGGATAGCTTCACCTTTCTTGCAACATGTTTAAATTTCATCCTTTTGACATGATTGCTTGGCAGAAATCTTTGACCTTTGTTGGTAGACCATAGTAGTATTCCATTAGCAGTTTGCTTTCTGAAACATACACATGGTTTCTTGACTTGAATCTTCTTCTCTTCTTGAGGTGGCAAAACATTAGCAGAAGCCATAGATGTAGATTTTGCTAGGTCACCACTAACAGTATTCACCCTAGACTTAGAGTCTTGTGTTATGGTGAGGTTACTGCTAGCAATGCCTAAGGCTTGTTGTTTTCCAATCTTCCTCTCATAGACTCTTCCTTGGTCATCATCATTCTTCTTATCTTTGTCCCCCTTCTTCTTCTTGTCTTCATCACCCTTATCTCACCTGTGATGTCTTCTCCTCCCATCACTTTTATCTTCAGAATCATCATCCTTATTTCTCCTAGGTTGAGCCATCTCTGGAATTTCACCAGTTGCAATATAAGTTCTGAGGATGTGCAGTGCCTCAGTTTCTTCAGCATTTCTGGCTCCAACCTTCTTCTGTAATTGATCAATGATAGCAATGATCAGTCTGTGATTTCTAGTGGTGAGATCATGGGGAATGACCAATTGCTTGATGTCTTCAATTCTGGTGCCAGACTGATAAATGATTGTCCATGGCTTCTTGATCACTTCTGGTAGCCTTGAAGGTTGGTCATTCCTCAAGTCATCAAACAGACTCTTGTTGTTCTCATTCTTCTTCTCAATAAGCTCAAGTATGGCATCTATCTTTGAGTGTTTCAGTTCTTGTAGAGTCTTGTATGTTATATGCCATATCTTCAATTTGGATATCATCACTATCTCCTTAATCCATAGATTATTGACTTTCTTAGGAATGACAGTGATGCAATCAATCTGCTTCTTCAACTCCCTCAGATAGAACTGAGTGTCACCAACCTGTTCCCTTGTGGCTTTCAGAAACTCCAAGAAGGCTTTATCATGATAAACATTGGAGTTAGCAACTTCTTGTAGCTTGGCCTCAGTAATAACTTTAACTTCTACAGGCTTGGCACTCTCAGGTATGGAGGTTGGAGATTTGTCAGATGGCATACTCCCTGCAACCACTGTTGTAGTTATGGATTGCTTTTGTCCTCCAGGAGTAGTGATGTGCACAGTTGGTAGAGTGACAACTGGCAAGGTAGATGGAGGCTCATCCACTTTGGATTTTCCTTTGCCAGGCACATTTGGTAGAGATTTTGAAGCTCTTTGTTGACCACCCTCTTTTATTATTATGCCTTTCTCCCCCTTTGTATTTGAGTTCCTTGCCTTCTTCTCCCCCTTAGGCTTGTTGTCAGGCACAGAGGCTGTAGAAATGTCCTTTGGGATTGAAGATTCATCAGGGAGAGGGAGACCCATATGCTTCATCATAGCAGCTAACATGGATTGTTGATGCAGAAGGACATCAGTTGTGGTGGATGCTTGAGTGTCCAACTGGTCATTTAGCAGTGCAACCTTGTCTGTAAGATGAGCATTGGACTTGGTGAGAGTAGCCACCTCCTTCTCAAGTGCATCTACTTTGCTGAATAACTCAGTAGATTTGAAGCCAGACAGGGATTGTTCTTTGAGTCTCTGCACTTCAAATCTAGTCATGTCATGTACTGGGACCTCAGTGAGCAGTCTGTCTCCATATAAATTTTTGAACATGGTCCTCAGCATGGCATTGGCATCTGTGGTCTGATCAGATAGAATTTGAAATTGATGCCCCAGACCTGTGACAGTATCCTTTAGCAGAGCTAGCCCATTGTCCATTTTGGTGCAGGTAGTGTTGCAGTGTTTGATGTCCTTGAACACACTGTCTAGCTGAGGGAATTTAGCATCAAAGGTCCTCTTGATTGCTTCTACTGTGGTGGTGGTCTTATCACACACTCTATTGACCTCAGTCTTAACACCTTTTCCAAGATAATGAGCAGCCTTGAGGAATCCCTTGTGTGTATCATTCATAGCCTCATACACTTCACCAGGGGTCAGAGATTTGGCATTGGAACCCAGTGAAGTGAGGTATTCCTCCCTAAGATACTGAAGTGCTTCATCAAGAGTAATATCATATTTTCCTTGCAACCAGGCATCTATGTTGCCATCTCTCTAAGCATCATCAATGATCTTTGTCTTCTGCACCTCCACATCATCCCTATGGCATAACAGAATAGCCTCATAGTCTGGATTAGGCATGTCTGCAGTGAGAAGGTTCTGAGCAATCTTTGTGAACTCAGGAATCTAATCCACAATTAAGCTTTGAAGTGCTTCAATCGTCAATTGTTGTGGAGCAGACCCTGATCCTGAAGCACTGTCATGTTGCACAGGCTTCAGCCATTGTGACATAAAGTCAGAGCTAGAGCTAGGCAAGCTAGACTCCTCAGTTACAGATGCAACTTCTGTAACCGGATGGATTGACTCTACTACTGGTGTCACCACAGAAGTGGGATGAATTACACCAGTAGTTGACACAGGCACAGAGTCTCTAGTAAAAACTAGTGGAACCTCTGTGTTTGTGATGGTGTCATCAGGAGATGCCTCAGCATGCATTCCCTCACCATCTAAATGTGGGTTCTGAGTGGTGAACAAAGTGTCATGCACTAAGTCACTTGAAATTATTGGCTCATCAAGAGAAAAGAATTCTTGATGATCAATACCTTGCATCTCAGTTGCCTGAGTTGCAGGTTCCAAAGAAATTTCAGAGTTAGATTCTGGAAGAGAAGTGTGTTTAAGAGTAGATTTTGGCAACTCCCCCTGAGAGATAGAGGGAGTTTCAAATGTGATGTGCTCTCCACTCAGTGTTGTGCCAGCCTTATCACTCCCATGTGCTGACTCTATACAAGAAGGTGCATTGGGGAGGATGCTTGATTCTATAGGTGCACCCTGTTGAGAGGATACACCTAGTGAGCTGTGTGCCCCTGATTTTACAACTTCAGCCATTTGTGTGACTAAAGAGGTGGTCTTAGTTTTCTTCTTCTTTGTCCTGTGTAAGGGTGACTCAGGTTCCTCACTTCCTAGACCTAATTCAACAGCTAATGCTGCTTCAGATAAGATATTTAATGGTGCAGACATTACTTCCTCTCTCTTCTTTTTACTAACATCACCCTTTTGAGAGGATGATGCAGTTGGCTCAGTATGTGGTAGAGTGTTTGGTTGAGAGGGTTGGTTAGCAGGCCCTGGGTTAGCATTTTGTTCTACTTGCTTGGGCTGTGCTAACTTAGATTTTGCATCAAATGTTGGCATGTTGTGGGGATAAGTCCTAAACAAACTCTCCATATGGGGAGTTATGTTCAGTCTTACATCCACATCATTCCTAGTCTCCAAATTACCAAAAATGAGTTTGGTCATGGACTTAGGATAGCCTATTTTATTTTTATCAATCCCAGGCAATTCAATCAATGAAGTATTTTTATAATTAAGTACAGATTGAATAAAGCGAGGGAAGAAAATATCAGTACCTCTCTTGGTTGTGTTCTTACCAAGTCTCCCATATAATTCTTGGAGGATGATTTGGCCAACGTCAATCTTCTTTCCATAGGCCAAAGCATATCCAATTTGCTGCACAGGTGCACTGATTTGATCAAAGCTTGATTTCCTGGCAGTGAAGACTTGGAGAAGAGTTGCAAACACATAGCTCCACTCCTTTCTCAGATTCTTTCTGTTTAGCTTTCCAAGATTGATCCCATCTGAGTAGTTGATGAACTCAAAGAATTCCTCTAACTCTGCATTAGTGGCCATTCTGTCAAATGACTCTTGTTGTAGGCCCAGTGCTTGGTTCATGTCTGCAGTAGTGATAGTGATTTCCTTGTCTTGAATCTTGCAGTAGATGATATATGAAGTGATTGCGTTTTCCAGGGCTACAACCTCCACAATAGCAGTGCCCCAAAACTGTTCCAGGATATCTAGATACAGAGTTGGGTTGGCAGAGAGTGCATCCTTGATATATGATTCCGCCATCCATTTCACAAAGCACTTGAAATTGGCATTGGGTGCTTCAACATCACTAGTGAGAGCGATGAAGTTGGTGTTGAACTTTACTGTTGCCATTTGTGTAGAAGAGAGGAAAGAAATTGAAGGTGGAAGAAGAAATTTGGCTTTTCGTAGCTAGGGTTTCAGGGGTTTAGAGAGTGTAGATGCTTGAGAAATCGAATGAAATGAATCGAATAGATGTGAAATTGTATAAGTATGAAGTACTTGAATTGTCGATTAGCAGAAAGTTTTGTATCGACAAGTCAGGCATTCAAGAAGTAGAAAACAACTATTCGAGAAGTCAAGAAAGGCTTAATCGATAACTCAAGCAGATAGAAACTCACAGCTGGCAGTTATCTAACTTAAAAATAATTCTAAATTAAATAATATATGTTTTTATGAGTGAATTAAACTTTTAGACAAAAGTCCAAAATCGGTTAAAATTCAGCGAGAATTCAGCCTTTTCAAATGATTCGAGAACTCAAATATAGTGTTCGAGAACTCAATCATTCGAGAACTCAGTTACTCTATTCGAGAAGTCAAGAATACCTCTATTCGATATCTCAGAAAGACTCTATTCGAGAACTCAAGAGTACTCTAATGAGACTTATTAGAGATGTCGAATAGTGAATCATTCGAGAAGTCTGACTTATCGAGCTATACTCATCACTCATAAAAATTTGATTTTCACTATCTTTTAAAATTTACCAGACATATTCATTGAAAAATATCCTAGCAAATTAAATAGTGATTTTCTCAAAATTTCATAGAAATTTTAAGTTAATAGAAATATGATTTTCAACATATGCAACAGATTTGAAATATTTATAAATCATATTTCAGCCAACACTCACTCCAAAAATATTGAGAATTTAGATAAAGTAAGTGTTTATTGCTGCAACAATCTAGATGGTGTATTCACTTAGCCAGAATCTGAAGAATTCAGCATTCCAATCTCACTTACCAACCTTGTGAAGGTGGCTTCATCTAATGGCTTAGTGAATATATCAGCTAGTTGTTTATCTGTAGAGACATAATGCAACTCAATGGTTCCATTAGTTGCATGTTCTCTTATGAAATGATATCTGATGTCAATGTGCTTTGTTCTAGAATGATTGACAGGATTGGCAACTATAGAGATTGCACTTGTGTTGTCACACATGATTGGAATTCTTTCCAACACAAGTCCATAATCTCTAAGTTGATTTCTAATCCAAAGCACTTGAGCACAGCAACTTCCAGCAGCTATGTATTCAGCCTCAGCTGTAGAAGTTGACACAGATTGTTGCTTCTTGTTATACCAAGAAACTAACCTTTGTCCAAGAAACTGGCAGCTTCCTGAGGTGCTTTTCCTATCCACTCTGCATCCAGCATAATCAGCATCAGAATAACCAACCAGATTGAACCCTCTGTCCTTAGGATACCATAATCCCAAGTTAGGAGTGCCCTTCAGATATCTAAAGATCCTTTTTATTGCAATCAAATGTGATTCCTTTGGATTTGATTGAAACCTTGCACACAAGCATGTAGCAAACATGATGTCTGGCCTACTTGCAGTGAGGTAGAGTAGAGAACCAACCATGCCTCTGTAGACTGAGATATCTACTTTCTTGCCTTTAGCATCTTCATCCAGTTTAGTGGCAGTGGCCATGGGTGTCTTGGCAGGTGAACAATCTTCCAAGTCAAACTTCTTCAATAAATCCTTGATGTACTTGGTTTGACTGATAAAGATACCATCCTTCCTTTGACTGACTTGCAACCCTAGAAAGAATGTCAACTCTCCCATCATACTCATCTCATATCTGCTCTGCATGAGTTTAGAGAACTTCTCACACAGCTTCTCATTTGTAGAACCAAAAATGATATCATCCACATAGATTTGGACTAGGATAATATCATCACCATGCTTCTTGTAAAACAGTGTCTTGTCCAATGTGCCTCTAGTGAATTGATTTTCAAGAAGAAATTGTGATAAAGTATCATACCATGCTCTTGGAGCTTGCTTAAGTCCATACAGTGCCTTAAGCAATCTGTAGACAAATTTTGGGAAATGTGGATCCTCAAAGCCAGGTGGTTGTTGCACATAAACCTCTTCTTCCAACTCTCCATTTAGAAATGCACTCTTGACATCCATTTGATAAACTTTAAAGTTTGAATGAGCAGCAAATGCCAAGAATATTCTGATGGCTTCCAATCTAGCAACAGGGGCAAATGTCTCATCATAATCAATGCCTTCCTGTTGAGAGTATCCTTTTGTAACCAGCCTTGCTTTGTTTCTTATTATTACACCATCTTCATCCATCTTATTCTTCAGAACCCATTTAGTTCCAACAATGGTTCTATTCTTTGGTGCAGGCACAAGTTCCCATACTTTGTTCCTTTCAAATTGATTCAGCTCCTCTTGCATGGCAATAATCCAATCTGGATCCAACAGTGCATCATCAAGTTTCTTAGGCTCAACTTGTGATAGAAAACATCCATAGAGGCACTCATTTTGAGTTGCTCTTCTAGTCCTTACTCCTGCATTAGGATCTCCAATGATTTGCTCTGCAGTGTGTGATCTATCCCATTTCCTCGAGTGTTCAGCCTGACTTCTCATTCTTGATGTTGCTTCATCATCCACATCATGGTCATCCTCATTTCCTCCCCCTGTGAAGTTGCCATTACTCACAGGTGTGTCTTGGATGCTTGTTTCTCCACTATCGATTGGCACAAATTCCTCTCTTGTATCATTAATCACTTGAGTTTCAACTCCAGTTTCAGTCTCTTCATCAGAATCATCTAGATTATCAAATCTCAATGGATCTTTGTCTTCATCATTGGCTTCTTCTAGTCCAGGTAGTTTGCTGTCATCAAATGTTACATCTGTGCTTTCCATAACTTTCTTTTGACTGATGACATAAACCTTGTATGCAATTCTTTCCATAGAATAGCCAAGAAAAATTCCTTCAAATGCTTTTGCATCAAACTTTCCAACATATTCAGAATTATCCTTTAGTACAAAGCATTTGCTTCCAAAATTATGAACATACTTTAGAGTAGGCTTCTTTCCAGTCATCAAGTTGTAAGGTGTCTTTCCAGTGTTTTTGTTGATGAGGGTCCTGTTCTGAATATAGCATGCAGTGCTCACAGCCTCAGCCCAAAAACATGTAGGCATTTTTGCATCAAGTAACATTGTTCTAGCAGCCTCAATTAGAGTTCTATTCTTTCTCTCAACAACTCCATTTTGTTGTGGAGTCCTTGGAGCTGAGAATTGCTGAGAAATGCCATTCTCTTTGCAGAATGCTTCAAGTGTGGCATTTCTGAACTCTGTTCCATTATCACTCCTCAGTGCAATCACACTTGCATCGTTTGCCTTTGCTTCCTTGTCAACTTTCTTTATATGCTCAATAATTACTTGTGGAGCCTCATCTTTTGATGCCAGAAATTCCACCCATGTATACCTTGAAAAATCATCAACCATTACCAGGGCATACTTCTTTCTTCCAAGTGACATTATGTTGACAGGCCCAAACAAATCCATATGGATGAGTTGTAATGGCTTGGATATTGATGTCACTGTCTTTGACTTGTGGCTTGATCTTTTCATTTTTCCTTTTTGACAAGCCTCACACACTCCTTCTTGACAGAATTCAAGTGTGGGCATGCCTCTCACTAACTCTCTTTTGACTAGAGAATTAATGGCCTTAAAGTTCAGGTGTGATAGTTTCTTGTGCCACAGCCAACAATCTTCATTTGATGCTTTTGAGTCACTACACCATAAACAGCCTACGGTAACATAAAAAAAATGTTACAATAGGTACATTATATGTTACCTTAGGCCCATAAAGTAGCTAAGGTAACATTTTTCTGATGATAGCTCTCAGCATGTTGCCTTAGGTGTCTAAGGTAACATCTTTGATCCCTAGGGTAACATGTAGTTTTATGTTACCATAGCTTGCTATAGCAACAAAAATGAATTCTATGGTATCTTAATATTTGTGTTACCTTAAATATTCAATTTCTTTTAAAAAATAGTGGGTCCCACAGTTGAACCCACATTGGGATCCACCATGAGACCCACACTGTATGGATGCCAACTAATTGTGTGGGACCCACCTTAGCTGGCAACAATTTGCTAAAAAAAATTGAAATTAGCTACTACAAATATTATACATCCCCAAATGACCTGTTCAATTCGATACACCATTCCAAAAGTTACATCCATAATCCAAACATACTAAACAAACTCCCAAACACGCACCAAGCATCCTAAACTAATTCACTACTACATAGTCAACAAAACACTAACAGTTCACAAACTTAATTAAAAACAACTAGTTAACATCTATACATAATCATTTAAGGAGTATTGCCAGCCTTCTTTTCCCCATGTTTTCCAAATGTTGGAGTCGACTACACAGGAGCATGCAGTAATCACACAGTAGCACTGATGAGTGACATAACGATAAAGCCTTCAAGAGTGGGTTGAGTTTCCAATTTAAATTCTTTTTTTATGTAAGAAACCGATCCTGCAAAGAAAAAGCAACCACAACCCGTAAAAATCATGATTTCTTTCCTGGTACACTCGATTAGCTTATATTTGGTAAAAAGTGCCCCACTTATCGTAACATAACATAACAGAATGAAATGAAAACAGAGTAGTCGGATGTAAAAAAAAAAAAATACCAACAATAGTTGCATTGTCCCAACCTTAGAGTAAGTTACCAATTGTTGCAGCAATAGCTACAAGCACAGCTCCATTCATGTATTGACACTGAACCAGGAAACTCAAGAGGAGAACCACATATATTGACCCGAACATGCACAAATTCTTTCTAACTTGCGATCCTTTGATATATAAATTCCTTGAAGTACATGTGCTTTTACATGTCAATAACAGAGGAGATTAATTAGTCCTTTTAAAGCAATAATAATAGAGTAATTCAAGGATAAAATGCAAAGAAGTTGTTGTGATAAACTAACCAAAAGGTCTCAGGCAACAAAACAATTATGAAGTATAGATGTTCACTCCACTAGCAACTAAACGCGACTGGAGAAAGTGTGCAGCGATTAAAAAATAAAATCTCTTACAGGATTACCAAAATAACAAATTCCAAATGTTTTTGAAAGTTACCTGAGTGGGACTTTCCAGTCCCGAGCTTCTTGCTTCTATTTCACAACTAGAATTATGAGTCTCCATGTCTGTCTCCAACATATCAACTGATTCTGGCAGATTCTTCTTCGTCTTTGCATACTTTTTCGCTCTTAATACTTTCATCACCTCTACAAGAAAACAATCAAAATAAAAACATTTAGAAACATAACATTATAGATAAGCCTTTTTTCCAACTCCTTGACAGTAAGGGAAAAAACATTTAAGAGCAGGGACAAAAGGCAACTGGGAATCGTCCCTGAACGAAGATGCCCTGGATACCAGCTCCTCGACATCACAATATCCAAATACTACTTCTCTTAATATATCGGCTTTTTTCTCTGGCCAATGGAAGTGTTTAAGCACTGCTCTCTCAACGACCTAAAATTAAAAAGTAATTCAAATTAAAATTTATGACACTGAACTACAGCACAACATAATTTAGATAAAAACTCTAATTGTGGTAGGAGTATCTTTTTTACCAGGTAAGACAGCTCGTCATCAAGCCATCTAACAAAAGCAACAGCATCTTGAATATCTGTAAATTTAGAATCCTCGACTTCTTTGATCTAGAACCTAATGAATTCACCTGGAATTTCTACATCTGATTTAATCTGAAATGGAGAGAACACAGCAAAATAAGACATTAAACTGGTCACGGAAACAAAAAAAAAACAAAAAAGCTCCCATATTACAAATCCAGCAAAAAGGACATATAATTGAACTTATTACCCTCAACGGCTTAAACCAAGAACATAATTAGTCCCAACAAGTGATGCATTATTTTAAGAAGCAATGCTCAGATAGGTTAAAAATACTAGGTTCAGTCAGTTGTAATATACTCACAAAGAGGAACAATTTTTGTAGATAAATCAAGAAAAATAAAATATAACATGGCACTTACTGCAAGCAAATAGCCTGATCGGTTCTTAATCTCCCCGATCATGTTTCGTGTATTGGCAGTCCCTGGCATCACATCTGTTGCTCCTCCGCCACCAGTATCCCTCCTCGAATCTCTCCGCATCAGAGAATGGTAAAACTCTACAACCTCCGGCACTCTTCTCACCTTCCCCACCCCAACCATAAACCCCTTTGGTGGCGGTGGGGGAGGCAGATTTCCTCCAAATTGTCTTGTCCATCAACAGGAAATGGTATAATAAGCGTTTCATAGTGTCCCGGATTCATTTTCATGACTTCACTAGGACAAACTGACAAAAACATCCTCTCTATTTTCCTATCTGGATGTTGCACCACTAGTGCAGCTGCATCTAATGCTTGACAATTACCCATTTCTTAACAATGCCAAAGTTTAATAGTTAGGAAAACATCGTAACTTAATGAGTAAATTAGCATGCACTAAAGGAATCCTGAGTATTCCTTAGAAAGAAACACAAGAAAATAAAATAATAGCTGACAACCATTCAAAACATAATTACTACAGAAAAAAACAAAGAAGTACACAAAAATGAAAAAAAAATATGAAAGAAATGATCATACCATTCCATGACAACCCAAAGTGACTGAATAACGTTTCGTCGTCGGAAGCCATGCTCCTCAATAGCAACATTTTCTTGAATTTTTTCAACAAATGGTACCCTGTTTATACTCCATAAATAAAAATACAACCAAAAACAGAAATAGCAACATTTTCCACTTGCATATACTGATTTAGATATTTAACAAACATCTAGAATGTCATAATTTCTGATACAGAACAGATACAGTCAGCCTCAGAAACATCACAATTTTAGCTGCAACATGTATAAACCATATGTATAATGTACAAGATGCTACCTTAAATCAGTAAATACCTTCTCAGTTAGGAAATATAACCAGATAGAGATTGCTGTTGGATGTTAAACAGTCTAATTAAAGTCCGAAAAGCTAGGTTGCGGCTGCCCAGTTCGATTTTGCATACTTAGACTTGCTGAGCGAGGAGGCATGTGAAGCTGCTGTGCCTGCTGAGTACCAAAGTGATATGCTTGTGGATGGGAGGAAAACTGACTCTATAAAGCTCTGTTATAGTTTTTGTGTTTTATATTGTTCTCTCTTCTTAAAAGTAAATAACTGAAGATCTGACCAGACAACTCAACTATAAAAGTACGAATTAATAACTGAAGTTCTTCTGCTTCAAGTTCAGTTAATGATCGGCGCCCCCATATTTTGATAGCCAGCTCCACTGCTTTCTCAGCCAAATTGATATTTCCTTCTGATAGTTCACATGGAAATAGACTTTCATTCACCTGGCAATTACTTAATTGTGATATCATAATATAACATATTAATATCCTCAAAAGTAAACTAGAACAATACAAGAAATTGTGATAGTAAACTGACCTTCCACGACTTCTTTGAAATAGGTTTCTTCACGGAAACATAAACTGTATGAAAATCGTTTTTCTGAAAACCAACAATTTGATATTAATATAATTACATGCTACTACTCAATAAAATATGCTGGATATGTAATAATAGGCCAAAAAAGCTATCTTCTAGCAGATGCAACTTGACGCACGAAAATGGAACTTGACAACAGTATGTGTGTGTGTGTGTGTGTGTGTGTGTGTGTGCGCGCGCATGCTGTTTAGAACTATTCTTGTAATGTAACCATGCCTCCAACAGGTTAAGTGAACTAACATTACGTAAAAATAATTAAAACTTGAAATAACTAGGCATGAGCATCTCCCGTAACTTTAACCTCGCCATAAATTCTGCATTTCCCCAGGACAATATCTGTTCCACGACCTGTCGACCATTCTGTGCTACAATTTCAGCTTCTCTCTCCACATTTTCTGGTTTTGCAATGAGAACCTTTACATAAATGTAGTCAGTAAAAATATTTTTAGAATGCTAAACTTATATTCGCTCACACGTTAAGCAATTAATATGAACCAGTGATAGAGGGAAGGCATAAATAGATTATTCTGATCTTCTATTCTCTAAAAAATATCACTTTCCACATACATACACTTATAAATTTCATCTATAACAGACATACACTTTCCACATATATCAGTTTCCACATGAAATAAATTTCAGCAAAGCCTTTGGTCTAAAAACATCTACTAATAAAACATCTATAACATTACTAAAATTATAAGCATCTTAACAAAGATGCATACAAACAAACAGATGCATGCATACAAATAATCGAAGGAGATAAAGGAGAGAAAGGAGAGAAACATAAAACAGATAATCGAAAACAAATCATAAACATACAAACATATGTATACAAACAATTGAAAACTAATACAACACAATAGATACATACAAACAGATGCATACATACAAATAATCGAAGAAGATAAAGGAGAGAAAGGAGAGGAAGGGGTAATACTTACGAATCTAACCCAAAAACCACTTAATCGAAGCCCCAAATCCACTTAATCGAAGCCCCAAATCGACAGCCCAAATTGGAGAAGGCCTGAAATTGAAAGTAAACAACAATTAGTTGAAGTTTAAGTACAAAACATGAATCAATTAAATAGAGGGGTATATTCAATGGAAGAAACCGAAAAAGCCCCAATTGAAAGAAACCCTAAATTGAAGAAGCCCTAATTTGAAGCCTCAAACCGAGGGATATATTCAATTGAGCAACATAATTTGAAGCCTCAAACTAATTTAGAGAAGATTGAGAGGGGAGGAGAGGTTTACGAGAGAGAGAGTGAGAGAGAGCGAGAGAGTGAGTGAGAGAGTGAGGTTTATTTTGTTTAAGTGAGTGAGGTTTACACTGTAAAGATTTTTGACAGGCGGGATAAATGCCCACTAAAATATTTCACTGGGAACCGTGCTGTTACAATTATTTTTCCAGCTTTTACAATTACTTTTCTATTTTTTTGATTTTTTTGATTTTGTTTTTTATAATATGCATTTTACATTTAATAAATAAATAGAACCTAAAAAATAATAATAATTAAATACCTTGATATTCGAAAAAAAAACCTCATTCAATTGATAAACTCTTATTTTTTAAAAAACTCAAATATCATAGAGGTTAATGTGATTTTTAAATAATTAAATAATTTTTTGGGTAAAAAATTCAAAATTGAGTTTATTAATGATCTAAGGTAACATTTCATGTATGTTGCTAACATCCAACACTTTAAAGCTAAGGTAACATTACGTTTGTGGCTAAGGTAACACAAAAAACAAAATATTATATTAGGTCCAAAGTAACATGCTAAGGTAACATATTCTAGCAACATCCATGAAAAATATGTAACGATAGCCCATATATGGCGTAGTGAGTAAAAGCAACAAATTTTGTCCTTGTTTGCAGAGTCCATATTGGCTACAAACAGGCTTCCCTTCCTTACTCCAGATAGAGCAAAATCACCAGTCTTCTTGTGGGTGATCAAACATTCATCTTTGTCAAAATTCACTTTGAATCCTCTATCAGTAAACTGACCAACACTTAGCAGATTATGCTTGAGCCCCTTGACTAGTGCTACATCTTCAATGATGACATTACCAACTTTCAGCTTGCCATATCCCAATGTGTTACCCATGCTGTCATCTCCAAAAGCAACCATTGGGCCAGCCTTTTCCTCATACTGTGATAGCAGGGCCATATCACCAGTCATATGATTTGAGCATCCACTGTCCAAAATCCACATGACCTTCTTTTCACTTTCTTTGCCCTGCAAACACAAAGGTATTACTTTTCCTTTGGTACCCAAACAAGTTTGGGTCCATGTGACTTAGAGACAGTTTTATCATAAACAACATGCTTGTCAACTTTCTTAGTGTTAGTCTTCTTGTCACTGTTGAAAGTCTTAGAACCTGAAGTTTCAGACTTAGGTGACAGGGGTACCTTCCTAGCTTTAGGAGGACTTGAAGACTTTGACCTTGTGTAGTGTGTGTGAGAATTGTGACTGATACAACCATCAATGAATTGCCTTCTTAAATTAAAACAACTAGTCATAACATTCTTATTGCATGGCATACAGTCAAATTTATCATAGAAAGGTGCATCTCTATGACTTAGAGGCACAGAACAATCATAGAAAGGTTTAGACACACTACCAACAGGTTTCTTGCATGCATGAGTTAAATGATTGGTACTGAAACAGTTCTGACAAGTTTTCCTAGGGGCATTAGGCATATAAGCATAGTTGTTATCCTTGTTAATCCCTAACTTGCCATTTCTGTTCTGTTTCTTCTTAGTCACTTTCTTTTCTGATTCACTCATCCCAGCTGAGACAAACTTAACAAACTTCTTAGGTCTTGGCCTATCAACTACTGGTCTCTTGGTCTTTGACTTGACACTCTCACCCTTAGAGGATGCTTGCTGTTCACTAGATTGTGCTTCATCCTCATCATTGAACATTTGCTTGATGAGTAAGGCATCCTCATCAATTTCAAATGTTGATTCCTTAAAAATTGGATTTTCAGTTTTTCTCAAAATGTGAGGCACTTTCTCATGAACAGCTATGTCCTCTTTAATGACAGCATAGCCTTTCCTTTGTTTGAGAGAGTCATAGTCAAGTCCAATAGCTGCTTTGGGTTTAGCTTCAATTTTCTCACAGTAGGATTGCACTAAACCAGATGATTTCTTGAAAGTTTTTAGTTTGAATTCATTCTCAGCTAATTCATCCTTAAGAGCCTTCTCTACTTGACTAGCACATAAAACCTTGTTATGCAAATATTCAACTTCTTTCTTAAGGTTTTCTACTTGCATAGTAGTTAGCTCAAGTTCCTCATTCTTTTTGGTTAATATTTCATTTCTAGTAGACAGTTTAGCAATCTCCTCATTAGCAGCAGTCATACTAGTATGAATATTAAACATTTCAACAGATAGTTGTTCGAACATGCATTTATACTCAGAAACAGACATGTCTATAGTAGTGAGAGATGGTACCTGAGAATCAGATGAAGATGAGTCATCCTTGGAGTTGGCCATCAAGGCATAATTGCAGAATTCTTGTTCCTCTTCATCACTCTCAGAATCATCCCAACACTTCCCTTCAGCTATGTAGGCCTTACCATGTGTCTGCTTTTTCAGAAGGGCCTCATACTTAGCTTCGAGCTCAAGATAATCTCTATCCTTCTTTTTAGGCTTCTTGCATGCACTGGCAAAATGCCCTAGGTCATTGCATCTATAGCACCTTACAGATGACCTATCCACATAACTGGTTTTGAACTTATTTCTGTTTGGTTTCACAGGTGCCTTGTTCTTGTTGGCTGAATGGTTTTGAGTTTTTGGTTTGAAGGGTTGATTTCTTTTAAATCTGATGTTTGGAAATTTTCTGGCCATGAAAGCATATGAAGTATTTTCCATCCCATCAAGTTCTTCCAGAGTGTAAAACTCTTCTTCTTCTTCCTCCTTTTCCTCAACAGGTTCACTCACCCCAGCTTCAGTTTCTTCATCATCTACTACCTCCTCTATTCTTAGCTGACTTGCAGATGCTTCTAGGTCCAGAATAGATTTGTTGACAATCAAGGCACATGATGTGTTTATCATCCTACCTTGGTTGGCTTGGATAGCCCTTTTCTGAAGCAACTCAAGTTCATGAGTCTTTAGGACTCCATAGAGCACATCATAGGTGACTTTGTTCAAATCTCTCTCCCTTAGAGAAATGACTCTTTGCTCCAGATGATTTGGTGAAGACAACAGAAATTTCATATTTAACTCCTTGGTGCTGTAAACCTTGCCATTCATTTGCAACTCAGTAACTAGCTTGTGAAACCTTTCAAACATTTCAGTGATGCTTTCCTTGGGTTGTGCCATGAAAGCTTCATACTGTGTGACCAGTATCTGTTTCCTGTTTTCCTTAACCTCATCAGTCCCTTCACACAACACCTCAATGTGATCCCACATCTCTTTAGCAGACGTGCATGATGCAATGTTTGCAAACATTGACATGTCCATGGAATCAATGATAAGCAACATGAGGTGGCTGTCAAGAGCAACCTTCTCCCTTTCTGACTCTGTCCACTTTGATGGATCCTTGGCCTCATAAGATCTTGGGATAGTTGTGGTTCCAACAGTCTTCTCTGGTATCTCTTCTTGTGGAACAAAAGGACCATTCTTGAGAATCTCAGGATACAAGGGATGAGAGGCTTTAATGAACAACATCATCTTTATCTTCCAGAGGTTGAAGTTTTCTTTGTCAAACTTAGGGACCTTCACCGTTCCTGTAGTCTTTGGTGTATTCGAACTCATGATCGTTTCTCTGTTTTTGAATAAACAGCCCGCTCTGGTACCACTTGTTGAGTATTGAATACGGTAAAAGAATACAGAGGGGGGGTGAATGGATTCTTGAACTTTTCTTTGATTGAGTCTATGTAGCAGATAAGTGCCTGTGTGTGTAGAAGTGAAGGTGCGGATAAAGAAACAACACAAGACACAATATCACTTTAATCTAATGTATTATTAGATAAAGGTTGCTACAATCTGTGAATACAAATGGTAGTATTCTCAGCTTCGTTTTTCTCAGAGAGATATAGCTTACAGTGTATGAAAAACTTGACTCACAAAAGTTACTAAGTTATGAAGTGAGGCTGTGTCCTTATAGAACATGGATACAGCCTACTTATTGCAAATAAGGTAGCTAAACAAATTACTTTCTAGTCTGTCTATCCTTTTTGAGTAAGTGTCCAAACGGTTACAGATTTGACTTTGCAAAGCCTGTTTAGATCCACTTCTTTAGCTCCTTGTCTCTTCTATATCTCTCCAAGCTTCCTTGTAGGCTTTCCAGAGCACGTTACAGATTGTGGTCCATAAAGTGCATTGGCTTGTTGCAGGTTTCTGACTTGTACAATTTCTTCAGTATTTTGTCTCCAAGAATGTATTCGAGAAGTGACTAAGTAAGTGATTCGAGAACTAGAATTGACTTGATCGATAACTCTGAGTTCTCGAATACTGTTATATTGACATATCGAACCACTTCTCGAATAGCTCTTTTCCATCAGGATTCCTTGAGTTGTCGAATAGAACATTTGACTTATCGAATCCTCGAGATATCGAATAGCTTTCTGAGTCCTTGAAATATCGAATGGAGCTTTGACTTGTTGACTCTTTGAGAACTCGAATACCATCTTGACTTGTTGACTTCTTGAGTTCTCGAATAGAGTAGTAGACATATCGAATCCCTGAGATATCGAATGAGATATCGAACAGTGTATTCAGAGATATCGAATAGTGTCTTGAGATATCGAATCTCTGACTTCTCAAATGCTGGACTTCTCGAATAGACAAATATACTTCTCGAATTGGTACTTAGGCAAATTCTTCATTTCTTCAAATCCCAACTGTGATTATTTGACAGTCTTTAACTCCTTGCTTGAGGCATGAACCTTGGAACTTCTTTCAAGCATTATTCTAGACTCTATTTGTACAATTACACAACTAGGATTTGATGCCTACTACAAGTACAATACAAACAGAAACTCTACAACTAGAGGTTCCCTCAGTTAAGAGGTCATGTAAGTAATGAAAAGCATTACAAACAATTAGGCTTGTTATTAGATGTGTACAGGCATGCCTCTGTAACTAACACACTCCACAACAGAATGGTGTAGTTGAAAGGAAGAATAGAACTTTGATAGAAGCTGCCAGAACTATGCTTGATGAAGCAAAATTACCAACCTATTTCTGGGCAGAAGCTGTTCAAACTGCTTGTTTTACACAGAATGCTACTCTGATCAACAAGCATGGAAAAACACCATATGAAATGGTGAGAGAAAAGAAGCCAAACCTGAAATATTTTCATATTTTTTGGTGCAAATGCTTTGTGCTGAAAACTCATCCTGAACAGTTGACCAAATTTGACCTGAAGGCAGATGAAGGAATTTTTGTTGGCTATCCACTGTCAACTAAGGCATTCAGAGTTTATAATCTGAGAACCAAAGTGATCATGGAATCAATTCATGTGTCATTTGATGACAAGAAAATAATTGGACTTGAAGATGTAAATGAACCTGATCAACTGCACTTCGAAAATGAAGATTTAATCTCTGATGAATTAAACTCTGATGAGGCTGATCTGACAAATTCTACTCAGCTAAACTTTGAACCCCTACTGGTAAATACTGAAGAGACCTTTCAGCCAGAAACAAGAGAAGAATCAGTTGAGGGGGAGCATGAAGAATCTCATCAAGGTGATAACTCAAATTCTGATAATGACTCAATTGAAAATTCTGAATCAAACTCTGGTGACTCAAACTCTGGAAGTCCAAAATCTGACAGTTCAAACTCTGAGTAGTCACATTCAGGGGGAGCCTTAGAGAATGAAGAAAGATATCAAGAAAATCAGGAGAACATGGATCGAGGGGGAGGATCAAACTCTGAGAGAAGCCATTTACCTTCAGCCAGGAAATGGACCAAATCTCACACACCTGATTTGATCATTTGTGATCCAGATGCAAGAGTAAGGACAAGAAGTGCAACAACAAATGAATGTCTGTTTCATGCATTCTTGTCATAAACTGAGCCAAAGAAAGTTGAAGAAGCTCTTAAAAATGCTGACTGGATAACAGCAATGCAAGAAGAGTTAAATGAATTTGAGAGAAATGAAGTGTGGACACTAGTACCAAGACCCAAGAATAGATCTATTGTAGGTACTAAGTGGGTTTTTAGAAACAAAACTGATAGTGAAGGGGTTGTTACAAGAAACAAAGCCAGACTTGTGGCAAAAGGCTATTCACAGCAAGAGGGAATAGATTATGATGAGACTTTTGCTCCAGTTGCCAGGTTGGAGGCAATAAGGATGTTTCTTGCTTATGCTTCTCACAAGAAATTCAAGGTGTTTCAAATGGATGTGAAAAGTGCTTTTCTGAATGGAAAACTTGAAGAAGAAGTGTTTGTTGAACAACCACCTGGTTTTGTAGATCCAAAATATCCGGACCATGTCTACAGGCTAGACAAGGCACTCTATGGACTTAAGCATGCACCAAGAGCATGGTATGAAACTCTGGCTCAATTTCTTTTAGAAAGTGGATTCAACAGAGGTATGATTGATAAAACTCTGTTTTATTTCAAATCTGGAAGTGACTTGCTTTTAGTTCAGATATATGTTGATGACATTATTTTTGGATCTACTAATGATAAACTCTGTAAGAAGTTTGCCAAGCTCATGCAGTCCAGGTATCAAATGAGTATGATGGGAGAGCCAAGTTATTTTCTAGGCTTACAGGTGAAGCAAACAGATGATGGAATCTTTATTAATCAAGCAAAATATACCAGAAATCTTCTCAAGAAATTTGGCATGCTTGACTGTTCATCTTCAACAACTCCCATGGCAACTGTAACAAAATTGGACAAAAATACAGGGTCATCAGTAGATATGACAAACTACAGAGGAATGATTGATTCTCTTCTTTATCTAACAGCAAGTAGACCTGATATCATGTATGCAACATGTCTATGTGCAAGGTTTCAGGTAGATCCAAGAGAACCACATTTAACAGCTGTGAAGAGGATTTTTAAGTATCTCAAGGGCACTATGACTTTAGGGCTGTGGTATCCAAGAGAATCAGATTTCAAACTACTTGGTTATTCTGATGCAGACTATGCAGGCTGTAAGATTGACAGAAAAAGCACCAGTGGAAGTTGTCAATTTCTTGGTGACAGACTTGTTTCTTGGTACAGTAAGAAACAGAAATCAATATCCACATCTATAGCTGAAGCAGAGTATATTTTTGCTGGTAGCTGTTGTGCACAGATTCTATGGATGAAGAATCAATTGCTGGATTATGGATTGAGGTATACTAAGATACCTATTTTCTGTGATAATCAAAGTGCTATTGCAATGACATGTAATCCAGTACAACACTCAATGACCAAGCACATCAGCATAAGGTATCACTTTATCAGAGAGCTTGTAGAGGAAGGCAACATTGAGCTCCACTTTGTGTCTACAGAACAACAACTTGCAGATGTCTTCACCAAGCCTTTGAGTGAAGCAACATTTACAAGGCTGGTCAATGAACTAGGAATGGTCTCTGGTTTTGACTAAAAATGTTGGTTAGACTCAAAATTTTTCTTATAAAATGTTGCTCATATTTCTGTGAATTGTTAAGTGCCATGTGAACTTTGTTGATTAAACTCTGTTGTGCATACTCTGTTAACATGTCTTTGTTTAAACACTGTTAAACTCTGTCAGCATGTTTGTCTGTCAAACACTGTTAACATGTTGGATAAACTCTGTGAATTCTGGATTGACTATTGTCTGAATGAAAACACCAATGAAGAAATATGTATGAAGCATGATTCAGCAATTAAATCATGACTCTTTCTGAGTCACTGTGATCTAATCAGATCTTGTGCAGTAAGTTAACACAGCATGATATTGTTTCATATTTATAGCATCTCTTAGTTTATTTAGTCCTAAACTCTGAGTCTATGAATACTGTGTGCATTGCCTCTCATAAATAACGTCTGATATTGATGAACTCTAAATTCTGATTAGTGACACTCTGTTTCCAAGACATATACATAGTTCATGATGACTCCTTGTTTGTACTTGTGAAAATTTTAAAACTTGAGATGTGTCATTGTTTAGTTTGGTGAGTTCAATTCATGTCTGCACCCTGTGAGAATTTGAGCCAAGTAAGTGATTGATACATTTTCTATCAATCTGATTTTATTGTTGTGTGATATTCATCAGTGAGTGTGTTGCTCTAGAACTTGGTTTAAACCATTTTGAGACTGCATGATATGTGTGTGCATGAAAATGATAAAGGCACTAGGATTTACCATTTTTCTCCAAACACTGTTCATAAAACTTACCCTTAGTACACCCTTTTGAGCCTCTTTAACTGCTCCTTTTTAAACTCTGAAGTATTAAGAGCAGTTCTATTCTTTTGGAAATTCAAGAGCAAGCAGGTGAGAATTCCTCTAAAAAAGAAGGTTTACTCAGTGAATATATATATACATAAAAAAATGTATATATACTGATCCTTTTTCAAATTTATGTCCTAAAAATGCAACTGAACACATTGCTCTCTTACATTGTTCAGTTAGCAAAGTTATTCTATTATTTTTTTTCCTTCTTCTCATCTGTTTGATTTTACACAAATAACACCTTTAAATAAAGTCCTTTTGATTTGTGCATATATGTACTCAAAGTAGTGTAGATTTGGTGAACAATCAAGCATATGGTAGCATCTGTTTTTTACTGATTGAACTTGAGTGTAAACACTTCACCTAAACACTGGTGTGCTTTGAGAGTTTGTGAGTTTATCAGATTCCTGACATGTTACTCACTGAATGATGCTTTGATATCTATCTCTTGATCTTTTTTTCTATAAAGACTGTGTGCTTACTTGGATAATCATGGACATCAAAGGGAATAGAAGTATTCAGATTTCTGTATTTAAGTAACTACAGAGTTTAGCATTCATCATATAATCAGTGTTTACTATGAGGGTTTGTGCATTCAGTGTTTATTGATTTGTTTTATGGACTTTATGAAATATTAGATGCTATAAAAATTGATTTGGTAACCTCTGCTACTCACACACATATATTCACAACTGTGCAATTTTTGAAAGGGTTTCGGTGATAAAGTTGGAAAATTGACAAACGCTGTTGAATTGTGTTCAGTACTCTAAGGTAAATTTTCATTGAGATGATTTTGAAAATTTAGGAGTAAATGGAGTGTTTGACAACTGTTAATTAGTGTAAATATGTTAAAGTGTCTTGGTTACAGGAACGACAGCGGTAATAATTGGTATTTTACTAAGTGTCATTAAGTGAACCGCTGGATGATTGACACCTGTCCCACTCACCCATTATTGTGTCTCACTTACACATTATTCTAGGAACGGTTGCGTGTTTTCAATGCAAAAACGATTGAGTTTTAATTTTTAATTACTACTCTAATCACTTTTTGTTACTCTCACTTCACATCCACTCATATTCATTTTACACAACCACAGAGCTCTTTTGTGTTTTTCACTTCGACATTTTTACAAACACCTTTCCTACATATCACTTTCACTATCATTTCTTTGACTAATGGCGACTAAACCTTTTACTACTCTTGGTCTTCGTTTTGTTCCTAACAATTTTGCAGCTTTACTTGAGACTGACCGTGCTCCTGAGGCTTTTCATCTGATACAAAACTTTCTCCGTGACTCAGAGATTGGGCAAGCTTTAATTGAACCCACTATTCTCTCTGCATCTTAAATTGCCACCTTCTGGCAGAACTCCAAGTATGTGGCTGGAGGAGAGAATGGGACTCCATCTATAATCTTCACATATGATGAGGAAGAGTTTGTAATTACTCCACAAACTGTCAGAGACACCATGGGGTTCGATGCTCACACCTCTTATGCTGTTGTTTCGGAACAGAATTTGAGAGAAATGTTAACAGAGATTGGGTACATGGAATCTCTTGCAAAGCTGGGTAGTGTGAGAAGGCCTAATCTTCGTAAGGAATGGAATTTTTTCTTTGATTGCATCACAAGAACTTTCCAGAAGAAGGTCACCAACTGGGATGCCATTCCAATGGATAGTCTGCAAATTGGGTATTCTCTACTCTATGGCAGTAATTTTGATTTTGGTCGATATGTGCTAATGAACTTAGGTGATAAATTGTCAGAGTCTACTACAGTTTATTTTGCTAGATTTTGTCAACTTTTGTTCAATGCCTGTGTACCTGGATTAGAAGTTGATGCAGCTGATGTGATTCAACCTTTTAGAGTCAATAAGAGAATATTCTCTGATATGACTAATAAAGATGTTGGTAAAGATTTACCTGCTCTTGTTTTGCCACTTGCCTTGCAGAACTTTCTCAACCAACCCCAAGATTCCCAATCACCACATCATGAACCACAACAAACACATCAACCAGAAACACAACAAATGCCTGAACCTTTAGCCACTGACCACACTGAAACCATACAAAATAATCCTATACCATCACCTGAGCCAACATCCACAAACACTGTCCCTACTACATCACATCAACCACAATCTAAACCCATAAACTCTGAACAGATAACATTGAGCCAGTCACTACTGATCAACCACAATCCAAACCAAAGAGAAAAATACACACTGCACAGAACACCAAGCATTCAAAGGCTAAACAGACATCAACTGGAGCTGTTTACACCAGAAGAAAGATTCAAAGGGCAAACATGCCTTCATCACCACTAGTTGAGGAGAGCTCTAGTGAAGAAGAAGAGGTGATTGAAGTGCCTCGAGCAAAAAGAAGAAGATTGATTCTTTCAAACTCTGATGATGAGGAAATTGTTGAAACTCCAGAGGCTATCTCTAAAGAGATTCCTACTGTTGAGACAGAGGTTGTAACTGAACCTACTATAGAAGAAAAAGAGTTTCGAATTGATGAACCAGTGATTGCTGAGGTTTAGCCTACTGAAGATGACAGAGATGAATTCATTGCAATGGAAGAGTTTGCTGAAACTTTCATTCCTTTTGATGTTGAAGTTGAAGAATCTATTCCCATGGCTACTACAAATTCTGTTGATACTGGTGTTGCAGATGAGCCTACTGTTGTGCTAGAAGACACAGAGGTTGCATCACACACTGAGTTATTCTCTGATGCACATCAAGTATCTGAGCATGGTGAGGAAATTGATCAACCAGCAAAGGTTGTTTCTTCAGAGCATGCACAAGAAACAGTTGCTCAAGATGATAAAGGCAAACAAGTTGCTCAAGAAACAGTTGCTGCCATCAATGAAGAGATTGCCTCAGTTGAAAATATTGATGAGTCAGACAGTGAATCTTTTGAAGAAATGAATACAGGAGCTGATAATGTTAAATTTCAATCTGATGGTCAGAAAATAGGGGAGAAACCAGACTTTGCTGGCCCTTCTGTTCGAGAAATTGATGATAATTATTTGACCAAGCAAACTGCAGACTGGTACAAATCAGATTGTATTTTTCCTCCTGGCAGAGCAGCTACCTTTCTCAAGGCACATTCTTCAAAGATTTCCAATCCTGATATTTTCACATGTCTACAAGGAACAGTGATTCAGATAAAGTCTTTAAATCACAGATTTGATGAAAATCAGAAGGCCATTGTTGATCTTAGAACAGAGGTTGCTACTCATGAGGAGAAATCTCAAAGAGCTAATTCTAAGCTATTTCAACAGTTTTCCAAAGCTCAAGACACTCTTAATGACAGAATGAGCAAAGTTGAACAGTATCAGCTTTTGCTGACTGAAAAGGTTGATTCTATTGCAAACTCTCTTGAGTTAATCACTTCTATTCTGATTCCAGATGGTGATGATGTCAAAAAGGGGGAGAGAGTTGCTAAAACCAAGTGCAAGCAAACTCAAACTCTGTCAAAGAAGGATCATCTGAATGAAGAAGGTGCAAATTCTGATAAGGGGTTAAGAAGTGCAAATCCAAGACATGGACAAGGAAGGTCTACAAGGTCAAAGTCAAATGTGGTGGCAGATACAAATCTTCAGAGTACTTCTACTTCAAGGCAAAAGGATTTGTCATTCACTGACAATCCACAAATAGATGAAGAGTTAGCTGCTAAGATTTTTCGTGAGGAAAATGTTGAGGCTACACTTAAAGATATACATGCTGAAGAAAAGCCGTTGCAAAAAGAACATTTGAAGGCATTGAAGTCCAAGAAAGGAAAGAAAGTTGTCAAAGCTTCAAGGCCTACAAGGAAAGGAATTGAAATTAAAGAGAATTTAACTGGTATTCAAGAAGAAGAAGAGGAAGAAGAAGAAGAAGGAGAGTTGGTAATAAAATCTTTGCTTGATGCTAAGTTAAAACTGAAAGGGGTGATGGGTGAAGAAAGCAAAGGTAAAAAGGCAGATACAACCTCTGTTGCCACACAAGTTGTACAGATTCAGAGCAAACCTTTACCTGGATTTTCAAGACCAAAGATTCCAGTTCAAGCACAAACTGAAGGAATTGGTGGTTATCAACATAACATTGCTTGTTCAGGAAAGCCACCAGGCAGGAATACTTCTGGCTTAGGTTCAAGAAGAGATTTGAGAGTTAGTAACAGTCCAAGAGATCCATCAACACTTATCTCTCCTGGTTCTGGCATTATTCAAGAAAATCTGGACAAATTGGACCCAGTGCAACTAGTTCACCAAAGGAGCTTAGATATTCACTTCCTATTGTACTTTATGGCAGATGGAACAGTGTATAGGGTGAATGAAGATGCTATCAAGCTTAAATTGTATGAGGAACTTCAGTATGTTCTACATATATTCAGGGTCACAAATCGAAGAACAGAGCTTATTGCTAAGTCTATAAGAGAATATATGCTGAGAGCCAAAGTCTTTACTGGGTCAAAGACTACTGAAGAGTATGTTCCTAAATACAGAGATTGGAATGGAAATCTTGTTGAGATGAAGAAGGCTAAATTAAAGACTGATCTGGGTATTACAGTTCTTGATTTCAATTCTCAATCAGAGGAAGTCAAGTTCATAAGACTGGGTAATGAAATGAGGAGAAATAAAATCTACGATCTAAGAGCTGCTATCTATCAAACTGATGAGAGTGATCCAGAATTAAGAGAGATCAAAGAAGTCATGGAAAGAGAGCTTGAAAATGCTGAGAGAAGACTGTTGATAGATTATCTCAGAACAACTCCAGATCTTGAGGAGGTTAGATAGACAGAATTTGTAAGTAATTTGAATTTTCTGTAGATTTTGTTAAGTCAAGATTAAACTGTGGTTATATGATAAACACTGTGTTTTTATTTGATTGTTTTGACATCATCAATTATTGTGAACTTGTACATTTTTACTAATGAACAAGTTGGGGGAGATTGTTAGATATAATTGATGTGATTTAATGTCAGTGTTTAAGTGTTACAGGGAAAAGAGTTTAACTTGTAAAAGAAAGCAGTCGCAGCAGAGTTTGAGTAAACGCTGACAAAAGGAAAGTGCAAACGCTGATAGAAGGAAGCGCAAACACTTCGGCTGAGAATGAAACAGAGTTTGCTAAAGTCTATCTACTGGAAGCATCTACAAGTCAACAAAGATTGTATATTAATTTAAGATAAACATGGAAGCAATATCTTTGAAGATTGGATAGCTGTCAAAGAGATTGAGTTGACTTAGGAGATGTGTAGCAATCGTAATTGATATCAATTGTATAGCTTAATTATAGGAGAATCAATTACTGATTGTACGAAGCTGTATGTCATATAAATACAGTTAGGTTAACCCTAGAAGGGTATCGAACATTGAGAAATTCATTCATTGTAACCTAAACAGCTCTCTGTGATATTTTACATCACTGAGAGAGGAATTATTAATTCCAAACAGTTTTAAGTACTAAAACGTGTGTTCTTGTTACTTATTCATACAGTACTTGATTATATATTGTGTATTCGACCTAACAGGAATACATCCAGAAGATAGCAAGAATAAAGGTTACTGTCATGTCCCTGACACTAAAGTTACAAGAAGACAAATGTTGCAAAGTCACGACAAAGCTACATCTGACAGCAACATTGGCTGAAGCAAGAGACATTAACATTCTCACACTTGACAGCAAGTCTGGAGTTCCGACAGCAACATTGGCGGGAGCTCGTACTGTCAACCACTGAATATTCCTTTGACAGCAGACTCTGCGGTTAAGGTTACTGTCACCTTGAATTATTTGAATTGGGTATTTTCTCAGTCAAAGCCCGAGACAGGTTACATGTTCAAGAAACAGATTTGCTGCAACACACTATCGTTTGTAGCAGACCTGCAAGACTACGACAGAAGCTTAAGAGATTCACAAGTCAAAGCTGGTCAATTCGAGGAGTTTGTAATATCCACATCTACTAGAATTGTATTAGCTAGAAATAGAAAGAATCTAGGTTGCTTTACTTATAAGGTTTATCCTGTCTATATAGCAATTTGGGAAAGTCACATGGGTGTGCAAATTGTAATGAGCTGCCAATTGAAAACGATAGCAGCTCAACACCCCATGCGATATGGACAACAGAGTATCTTAGTCTACTTAGATACATCTTAGATTCTTTTCTATTCATGTACGCACACGAAGCAATTTGTATCTCTTGAGATATCGAAGCTGGAGAAACACTCTCTCCAGGTTGTAGCAACACTTCACACAAAATAAATAAAACATTTATTTTGTGAGAAATCTTGTTTCACTTATTTCTTGCATACATCTATTTATAATCTATCATCTTTATCTTTGTTGTTGATTTAAAGATTCGATTTTATCAGTATTGCATTCAACCCCCCCCTTCTGCAATACTACGGGACCAACAACTGGTATCAGAGCGTACAGATTGATACACAAATCTGAAAATCATGACGAGTATTCAGAAGTCAAGTGGAATCAAGATTCCAGTCTTTGATAAAGAGAACTACAATTTCTGGAAAAGAAAGATCTTGTTATTTATCAAAGTTGCCCATCCACTGTATTTGGGAATTCTTGAGAATGGCCCCTTCATACCTCAGAAGGAAGTAGCTGCTACTACTGAGAATGGTGAAACCATTCCAGCCCATTGGGTTGCAAAGAAGCCTTCAGAGTACACAGAGTCCGAAAAGGAGAAAGTAGTCTTGGATGACTATTTACAACTCATCTTGCTCGACTCGCTTACATTAGACAAAGCCATGTGTGGTAATGTCATGGGATGTAGATCTGCAAAAGAGATGTGGAACAAGATAGAGTTGCTGTGTGAAGGAAGTGAAGAAGTTCGCGAGAACCAAAGACAAATTCTTGTATCACAATATGAAGCCTTTATGGCTAAACCAGACGAAGAACTTACACACATGTTTGAGAGGTTCAGTAAGCTAATAGCTGAGTTGCAAATTCATGGGAAGTTCTATGATAGAAAGAAGATTAACATCAAATTTCTACTCACTCTCCCTGAGCATCTTGAGCACAAAGTCACAGCCATAAGAGAGGGAAGAAATCTGAGTGATGTCTCTCTTGAAACTCTCTATGGTGTGCTCAAATCATACGAACTCGAGCTTTTTCAAAAGAGAGCTATTCAAACTGGAATTAAAAGAAAGTTGGCAAACATGTCAGAAGCCCTTATAGCTCATGAACCACAAGTAGCTTGTCCAAGTGAACCATCACAAAGTTCACAACCAACACAGATGCCATCTTTGAAGATTGAGGAGGTGTTGGATGACGAGGAGAAGGTGGTTCTGCAGCTGAAAGATGTTGAAGATGAAGACTTCTATACAATAAAAGATATTGAAAGCATGGATAATCCAACCATGGCTTATATGGCTAAGAGATTCAAGAATATCAAGTTCAGAAGGGACAAGTCATACAAGCCACAGGGTCAATCATCTAAGTTCAACAAGGGAAGTTTTTCAAAGGCCACCGGTGGAGCCACAAGAGAAGGATACTAGACAGGGTTGGTGGATAGGTCAAAGTTCAGATGCTACAACTGCAATGAGCTAGGTCATTTTGCTACTGAGTGCAGAAAACCAAGACAGAATCAAGGGAAAGGATCTGGAAATAAGTCTAAGAGGAATCAAGGGAAAGCCTATGTGGCTGAAGGAAAATGCTGGGATGATTCTGAAGATGAAGAAGAAGAGGAGTTTGTGAACTTAGCCCTCATGGCTAAATCTGATGAAGAAGCTTCAAGTTCATCAAAACAGGTACCATCTCTAGTCTTACTTGATATGTCTAAAACTGAGTATAAGCAAACCATTGATGATTTAAGTGCTGAGATGTTTAACATTCATGTTAGTTTATCTGCTGCTCACGAAGAAATTGCTAAGTTAACTAGACAGAATGAAACTCTCAAATCTGAAAATGAAATGTTGTTGCTAAGAACCAGTCCCCTAGATTCATTAGCTCAAGAGAATGCTAGATTGAAAAATGATATTGTCTGTGCTAAGGAAATAGAAGAATTTCTCAGGAGTCAAATTGCAGAAAACGAGTTTAAACTCAAAGCTTTTAGAAACTCTTCTAGGTTAGTCCAGGAATATCATGATAATCACACTGAGAATCAGAAGGTAGGAATAGGTTTCGAGTATGGTAGAAGGCATGGAAAGGCAATTGCTCTTGATGATAGTGATGTTGTCAAACCTCAAATTCTCAAAAGAGTTACCAATCCGATTTTCAAAAATCTTCAAGCTGATTTTGATGAAACTTCCTTGTTCATAAAAAAAGAGCTACTTGATGAAGATTAGTGCATTAACAGCACACTGAGCAAAGGAAAAGATACTGTCAAGTCTCCCATGACAGAAACTCTACCAAGCAATTAGACAGAATGTTCTAAAGTAGCTGACAGCAAGGATGAAACAGAAACTTCAAAAGATACTATCAAGAGAGAACCCAAGACAACAACTTTCAAACCTGCTGTCAAGACAGAGGCAAAGAAAGGTACTGTCAAGGGTAGCTCGACAGCAACTTCAGAACATACTGTCAAGGCAAATGTCTATAAGCCTAAGAATAGGAATGGCAAGTTAGGTATTGATAAGAAGAATGGATATAGTCACGTTAAGGATGCCTCTAGGAAGCTTTGCAATAATTTTGGATCATCTCATCATTTAACATTTATTTGTAAGAAACCCAAACAGGATAAGGTTAATGCGTCCAATGTTGGTGGTAACTTACATAGAACCCCCATTATGCAAAGAAGTATGGATGTCTGTAATAACATTGACTGTATGCCATGCAAAATTGTTGTTATGAGTACTTGTTTCAATCTGCCTATTCTGTCTACTGAAAGATGCTCCTATTTAGAAACTGCTGAGACTTCTGTGCCTGCCTATGTTGGTAAAAAGGTAGCTTCCAATAAGAGAAACCAAGTCTAACTCTAGAACAAAGTGGATAACAAAAGAAGTCAAACAGGAGGATTCTAGTGTTGATTCAAATGTGAAACAGAATGATATGAACAATGATACTGTAACTGCAGGACCCAATAGAGTTTGGATACCAGATGCAAATTAAAATCATCTATTTTGCAGGGCAAGAAATAGAAGCAGGTCATGTGGATCATCGACAGTGGATGTTCCAGGCACATGACTAGTGATATAGCCCTGCTATCACATTTTGTAGAGAAAGCCGGCCCAATCATAACTTTTGGAGACAACAGCAAAGGTTACACTGTGGGATATGGCTGTTTGGAAATTGGAAATGTTGTCATTGAAGATATTGCTCTTATTGATGGATTGAAGCACAACATACTCAGTGTCAGCCAGTTCAGTGACAGGGGATTCAAGGTTGATTTTGATATGATGGTTTGTAATATCTATCACAAAAAAGATCGAAGCCTCTCTTTGAAAGTAGTCAGGAAAGGAAGCTTGTTTGTTGCAGACTTAAATTCTATCAATAAAGACAAGGCTTACTGTTTTTACAGTAAAGCATCAGTTGGTGAAAGCATGCTTTGGCACAAGAAGCTCTCGCACCTCAATTTCAAGAATATGAATATTCTGATGAAGAAGGATTTGGTGAGAGGACTACCTCAACAGGAATTCTGTCAAGAAGGACTATGTGAGGACTGTCAAATGGGCAAATTGAAAAGATCTGTGCACAAATCAAAGCAAGTGAATACCAACACTGAGCCACTCAAATTAATTCACATGGATTTGTTTGGTCCAGTAAATGTTCAATCTCTTGTAAGAAAGAGATATGCCCTGGTAATGGTGGATGACTACTCAAAGTACACTTGGGTGAAGTTTTTAGAGACAAAGGATGAAGCTGCTCAAGAAATCATTGATCACATAAGAGTTCTAGAAAGAACCCCTAATGCTCAAGTTCAATATCTGAGAAGTGACAATGGTACTGAGTTCAGAAATGCCACACTAGGAAACTTCTGCAAAGAAGAAGGCATTGTCCAACAATTCTCCACTGCCAGGACACCACAACAAAATGGAGTTGTAGAAAGGAAGAACAGAACTCACATCGAAGCTGCGAGATCTATGTTGAATGATTCTAAATTACCAACATACTTCTGGGCAGAAGCTATTAATACAGCTTGCTACACACAGAACAGAACCTTGATCAACAAGACTCATGGAAACACTCCTTACTATATGTTAACAGGAAAGAAACCTACTGTCAAGTACTTCATGTATTTGGAAGCAAGTGTTTCATGATGATTGACAACCATGAAAGGAAAGGAAAGTTCGATGCTAAAGCTTATGAAGGCATCTTCATGGGATATGGATTGGAAAGGACTGCCTACAGAGTCTATGTCATTGATCACAAAGTCATTGAAGAAAGTGTAAATGTCACATTTGATGAAACTAAATTCCCAGGACTACAAGAGGATGGTCAAATGGAGCCTCTTAGATTTGAAAATCAAGGGTATTTGGAAGAAGAAGAAATTGTTGCTGATGAACCTACTGGTACTCAGGATATTGAGTTTGAAAGAAATGCTGTCAACACAAATGATGCTACTCAAACTCCAGCTCAATCTCAAACTGTATCAGCTAACCATCATAATGAGAGTGATTCTGGAGATGTTGAAGAACATGAAGGAGAAAACATCAATGGTGGAGAGTCAACTACTCAAAGAGGAAATGATCAAGCAGATCAAAAAAGAAGCTTGCCCAGAACCACTAAGTGGAACAGAGATCACACTAGCAATCTAATCATTGGTGATCCCACTACTGGTATAAGGACGAGAAGAAATATTTCTGCTGACAACATGTTTTCATGTTTCCTATCTCAAACTGAGCCAAAGTCAATTGATGAAGCATTGTTGGATTCAGATTGGGTGATAGCCATGCAAGAAGAGCTAAACCAATTTGAGAGAAACAATGTATGGAAGCTGGTCCCTAGACCCAAAGGGAAGTTAGTAGTTGACACAAAGTGGGTTTTCAGAAACAAGTTGGATGAAAGTGGAAATGTGACAAGAAACAAGGCAAGGCTAGTAGCTAAAGGTTACTGTCAACAGGAAGGGATCGACTATGATGAAACATTTGCACATGTTGCCAGACTTGAAGCTATTCGGATATTTTTAGCCTATGTTGCACACTGTAACTTCAAAATGTTCCAAATGGATGTCAAAAGTGCCTTTCTTAATGGAGAATTAGAAGAGAAAGTGTATGTTGAACAGCCACCTGGATTCGAGGATGCTGAGTTGTATGACTTTGTCTACAAGCTGTTCAAAGCACTTTATGGATTGAAGCAAGCCCCTAGAGCTTGGTATGAAACTCTCTCTACTTTTCTCATTGAGAATCAATTTACAAGAGGTGTAGTGGACAAGACACTGTTCTACAAGCACCATGGCAAGGACATCATTCTGGTTCAGATCTATGTTAATGACATAATCTTTGGTTCTACAAATGAGAAGCTATGTGAAAAGTTTTCATCTCTTATGAATAGCAAGTATGAGATGAGCATGATGGGAGAACTGTCATTTTTCCTAGGTCTATAAATTCATCAAAAGGATGATGGTATCTTCATAAGCCAATCGAAATATGTCAAAGAACTTCTCAAGAAGTTCAACATGGAAGATGCATCACCTGCCAAGACACCTATCTCTACTGCAACCAAACTGGATTTGGATCTTAAAGGAAAAAAAGTGGATTCTAGTACCTACAGAGGCATGGTGGGATCGTTGCTATACCTAACTGCTAGCAGACTAGACATTATGTTTGCTACATGTCTCTATGCAAGGTTTCAAGCTGATCCAAAAAAGCACACTTAGTAGCAATCAAGAGAATCTTTAGATATCTCAAAGGTACTCCAAACCTAGGCCTTTGGTATCCTAAAGATACTGGATTTGACTTGGTTGGTTATTCGGATTCAGACTACGCTGGATGCAAAATTGACAGGAAAAGTACAACATGAAGCTGTCAATTTCTTGGTGGAAGATTATTGTCATGGTTTAGCAAGAAGCAGCATTCTGTATCTACTTCAACTGCAGAAGCTGAATATATTGCAGCTGGAAGTTGTTGTGCTCAAATTCTTTGGATGAAAAATCAGCTAATGGATTATGGTTTAGAGTTGTCCAATATTCCCATTTATTATGATAACACTAGTGCCATAGCCATCTCAGACAATCCAGTTCAACACTCCAGGACAAAGCACATTGATATCAGACATCATTTCCTAAGAGAGCATGTTGAAAGGGGAACTATGAAGCTGATTTATGTTCCAACAGAAAAGCAACTTGCAGACATTTTTACGAAGCCACTAGATGAAGCAACCTTCAACAGGTTAATTGGTAAGTGAATTGGGAATGCTAAATCTGGTATATTAACTTACTAGTTTTTACATTTTCAATGTGGTTAAAAATTGCAGCTTGTGACCTTAAATTTCAATGTTACTGTCATGAGAAGTTATTGTCCTATGTGCTACTTGTTTATTTGACAGCATGTTTGCTATGACTATGCTAAATTCAAATCACATGCCTGTTTTATAAATCCTTGTAATGAGTAGTCATGTGACATTAACTTATTTCATACGCCTGCTTAGTGATGAGTATTCGTGTCATTTGAAATGACCCCGGGTATTTATCAGTCTTTTTAATTTAAAAGTTAATTACTTCATTAAAAAGAGGTAGTTGGGAGCTGTAGAGTCACTTATTGTGTTATAAATAAGACCAAAGCTAAACCCTTTGTTCTCACTTAACACACTAAGAACTCTAGAGTCAGTATGAGTAAGAGGAAAGCAGAAGAAATGTCTACGTCCGGTGTGTCCAAGCCACAAGAGGAGACTGCTGCTGCTGAGCACCCTCTCGATCCATTCCTCGATAAGCTTCAGGCTTATCTGGATGCCAAAGGGATCACGAAGGAGGAGGAGATTACAAAGGTCGTTGAGCAGCTGCTAGTGGAAGCTCTTGAAGAGCTTAATAAGAAATGATGTTTAGTTCTTAAGAACTACTTTTGTATTGTTTTAAGTTTTTTTAATAAAAAGTTCATCGTTTCGTCTTCCTAGTGTTTTGCATGCTGTTCATTTCCTTTACTATTAACTATCTGCAAATAGTTGTCTGTTTGATTGCTTGTGTGTATGGATGTTTGTGGATATGTGCTAAAACTAACAAATATGTGCCTAAATTGATTAAAATGATATTTGGTAATTTTCACTTAAGCAATAGGCAAAGTCGATTAAAATTCATGACATAAATTATTTCCGCTTAAGTTGCTGTCAATAAGTGAAGATACTGTCACGATGTGCCTTGACAGTAAGTTTCTTAGATGACACAATGGAAAAAGTCTCTGTCATGAAATTTAAAGGAAATTGTATAAATTGCTTAATGATGACAGTATGTTCTTGCGATGATGTTACTGTCAAGAAAAACCTGTTGTCATCCTCTCAAAATTACTAATGAATTTGTTACAGGGCACAGGTTACTGCCAAGATTGGTGGACCGAATTAATTGGGATTTTACCTACACGATTTACAACCACTAAAAAGTAACTACCCACGACACCACGTGACTGATTAATGGGCTAAGACATTGTTACTTTCCCTTTCTCAGTAAGACATTTGTTATTTTCATGTAAGCAACTGTCAAACACACAACTTTCAACAGAACCTCTCTCTCTCTCAAAAGCAAAAATCTCTCTCCAAAGCTCAAAGCAAGAAATGGCACCCAAACAATCCTCTTCTTAAACTAACTTTACTGGTATTCTCACTACTGGAGATGCTGGTGAAGGCTTTAAAGGACTCGTATCCTTTATCAACAAGTCCTATCTGGGTTATGCTATAACATCTACACCATCCTTGAACCTAGAAAAACTTGAAGAATTCTGGAATACTGCCTATGTTCCAGGAGGTGCAGGTAAAGATACCATTCAATGCAAAATTAAAGGAGTTACCTGCATCCTCACAATCAAAGGCATCAACGAAGCTTTGGGAACTGGACTGCAAGCTAAAGAATCATACAAGGAACTTGCAAGTGATGAAACCCTAAAGAAGTCTTTCTTGAAAATTGGGTCTTTGGGTCCTGTTCTTGAAGAGGGTACATCAAAATGGTACTCGACTGGTGAAATGGACAGAAAGCATTTGAGGAAAGAATGGAGCATGATTTTTGATGTCATGGTGAAGGTTTTCTCAACCAAAACCTCTGGATGGAATGGAATTCCCTCCTATATCAAGAAGCTTACTCACTCTCTTGTCCATGGATACAAAGTGGATGTAGGAAAGTTGCTTATGAGTCAACTCAAGTCAGCTCTGAGCAGGAAGGTACATGTTTATCCTCGCTTTCTTACTCTGTGTTTGAATTCATTATGTGGTATTAATGATAATGCATCTCTCACTATAGAATGCAATGTTTTGAAAAGAAATACACACACATCACTCAATTCACAAAATTCAAATGCACTTATTCCACTCTGTTTCACCGAGCACATGGCTGATCAAGAGCCTCATCTTGATGTAGCACTACCCTCTGGGTATGTTGTCTTCTCCCTTGAGAATGAAGCTGAATTAGACCCAAATTCAGTTAACCCACATTCTACTCCATACATTCCTATCAGATCATCTAGACAACCAAAGACCACAAAAACAACTTTGCAAGAATCCAAGAAAAGACCCTTGGAAACTGGTGTTGGTAGTAGTTCTGAGAATGTTGAGGGAGAAACTGCACATGATGCAGCAAATAAGGATGTTAGTGAAAGTGAACCCACAGTGGTTCCTCTTGAGCCTAAGCAGAAGAGAGCTAAGAGGACCAAAGCCACTGTCAGCCACCCCACAGTCTCACAAAAAGCCGTGGAGGATAAAAGGGAATCAAACACATCCCTAGGTGCTTCTTCTCAACAAGAAGTATCTATTTAAGCTGGCCTGTCTCCCAAGGCATCCTGTAAAGAGTCAGCACAACCTCATGTACTCACTCATGAAACTTCTACTCTTGATGTTCCACAAGTTGCCCCTGTGGAACAGCCAAAAATCTCTTCTAAACCATCATCTTCTTTAATCTCTAATGCATCAATTGTTTCTTCTCAACAACCTAGAGAAGGGGATAGTCCAATCCCTTCAGGTTTTGATCATCCATCTCAAGTCATGGATGAGCCCCCATCAAGTGGTCCACAAGAACCCATTTCTCAAAGTGAAATGGACACCACTCACTCAAACACTGAGCTAGATCAAGATGGTACTCTGCTAGAAAATGAAACAGCCAACATCTTGGTCGAACTCCAAAGAGCAACTAACCTTCAAGAAGTTGTTGTCACAGCCGCAGCTACTATCAAGGACACCACAAAAGTTGCTGTCAACCCACCTGTGGATAGTAACATTTTGGGTAAAGATGCTGTTACCTCTACAAAGCTTGATCATGATACTGTAATTGTTGAAGATGTTTTAGATGATGATCAACTAACTATCTCTGCTTTGAAGGTACAATCTAAACTTTCTACTTCTTCAACTAAAATTCATGCAAGTACTGCTCATACCCATGCATCTAGGATGAGTGAGGGAGTGAAAAGAAAAAGAGAGATAAAAGAAAAGAGAGGTGAGCATAAAAATGAGAGGCAGCCAAACGAGCTGGCAAAAGGTGAGGGACTTAGCATGTCCAGAGTGAACTTGAGGGAACCCCACATACAAAGGCACTAGGCCTTGAGAGTCATTCTGTGAGGAGTGATGAGATCACTCAAAAAAACAATGAGTGTGTGAGAAACCCTATAGCCTTCTTGCCCCAGTTTCTTCCTTTATGTCCAAAAAGGTTGAGAACTGGTGGTCCTTCTAAACAAGCTGAATCAAGGTTGAAATCCCTTGAGGGCAGATGTGCATCTATGGAAGCTAAACTTGATGCACTGTCCACTATGGTAGCTACTGGTTTTGCTGATATTCAACAAACTCTTCTTTCATTCTCTGTCATCCTTAGTGCTGCCAACTCAACTAAGGGGGAGAAAATGGTAGATCAGAATGAAGGTAAGGGAGAGAAAGTGGTAGATCAAAATGAGACAAACCTGGTAGAGAAGGAGAAACAAGGTGGAGATACAAGTGAGGGGGAGTCAACAAGTGAGGGGGAGCAAGTTGTTTTGGAAGAAGAAGATGGAGATGAAAGTGAGGGGGAGCAAGAAAAAGAAGAAAGAAACTTTGGTGAAGAACTAAAGGCAGCAGAAGATGGTGAATTATTTGAAGGAGAAATAGATGGTGAGGCAGTATTGTTGTCCAAGGAAGTGTTGGAGCAATTAAAGGGGGCTCAAAAGCCTAAAAGAACAATATTACCTCCACTGAAAATCAATGAGCCAAATCCTGAGAAAGTCGAAGCTCCATTCCAGAAGTTGCAGAAGGAATGGAGAGAAAAAGAAATTCAAAATGCTCTGGGTAAAGGCAAAATGCCTGAGTATGTGAACTTGTCTACTGGAACTATTTGGTCAGATGGAAGTGAATATGCTCTTGAAGATGCAGAACTGATGATGGTTGATCACATGGAGAGTACTTTGAAGAACAAAGTTGAAGAGTTCAGTAAGTTGGTGGATGAATCAATTAGTGAAGCAGGGGGAGCTTTTACAAAATTGGCATCAACACTGAAGAGCAAAGTAATAAGTATCTCTGTGAGAATCAACTTGGAAAGAAGGTGGGCTGTTCAGGTCTATTTGAAGAACCGTTTGACCATATTCATCACAATGCAACTTTTACAAAATTTGAATGCTAGAGTGCTACAAGTCCTTGGAACCCTGGTAGTCAGAAATTCAACAACCTTCAATGATAGTCTGATAGCACAATTTAAAAGGATGGTTGAAGACAAACTCCCTGAGGTGATTCAAAATCCTTATGGTGTGTGTTTCAGAAGGATCACAAAGACAGGAGCAAGAAGGTTGGATTTCTTACCATTGGATAGAGTCTCAGGACTAAGCACTGAAACAATCATGATAGTGCTGAAGAAACTTCTCAAATCCAGTATCACCAATGACAAAGTTAAAGTTGTCAAATATATTCATAGGCTGTTAGCAAAAAGAGATGAGGAAATTAGCTCAATCATAAAGAAGCTGATCTCTGATGCTAATGCCAAGATGAGAGGAAGTTGCCACTATGATGATACTCTGGATGATGATGAGGATGAAATTGGAGGAAGTGGTGAACCTGGAAATATCAGGAGTTCTAGGAGAGGAGCATCTGAGAATGTTGCTACACAAACTCAGATGGATGCTACCCAAGAAGAGCAAGAAACTCCCAGTACTGAAAAGAAAGGTGTTGTCAATGATGAAAGGGAGTTAGAAATTTTTGAAGCCTTGGAGGCAAGTATCTTGAGACTGGTAGTTGAATGTTTTAATGCTGAAAAAGATACTGTCAACAAGGATACTGTCAGAATTGTAAGAACCCAGATTTTTGGGTAGAACTAAAACTTTTATTATGTAATAATATGGGAATGAATAGTGGTTATGACTGCGATGTAACGACTGTCTATTTAATGAATGGAATGGATTTGGATTCAATTATTATATGTCATGCAGAATACCTTTGGTTGACAACATAGATAAGAATGATCTATCTCCTAAGAATATGAGAAGATTTCTCCAAGTAAGATTATTCTTGTGTCATCCAAATCAATATCTATTATAAGCCCAGCGGTTCCGTAAAAAGGTTAAGGAACACTCGAGGGTGAACCAGGTTCATTTTCCTAATTATAGGAATTAAATAAAAATAAGTGATGAATAGTGATTTTGGTGGAATTTGAAATATTATTATAATAATGTTATACCCGGTATTCGGAACGGATTTCTGAGTTCGTATTAGTGATCCAGGAGGAAAATAAGTGTATGTAAAAGCTGTCGGATTCAGAAAAAGAGCACTTTTATTTTCTCCGAGATTTCCCTAGACACTGCAAGACTTAAGGATTTATAAAAGGGAATTAAGGAATTTAAATTCGAGAAGTATTAAGAAAGATGAAGAATAGTATTAGAATTATTGAGAAGGTTTTCGGTAAAACCCTAACTAGAAACGAATGAGTTATTCCCTCGAACGATCAACGAATTGAGTAATAACCGGACAAAGAACAAGCAAGAGGATCAAGATACATGCATGTGCAAGTGGATAAGGGCAAGTAACCAAGTAGTTACCAAAGGAACTAGATCAATTAGGATCAAACTAGTACTTAGCATAACTTTCTCATCTTACCACCAAAACATCAACACTTGTCCACTTGATTTCATCATCCATGACATACTACCTTTATTAAAGTAGCTTTATGGACTAGATATTATCCTTACATATCAATAATACATATTAGATTAGATGAGAGCAAGAGACAAGCCAAGCAAACTACATTCTCTCCATTTTTTTCAAAACTGCTCAACAAGAACAGCCATGAGAGAAAAATTCATATCTCCATTTTCATCCATTATAAAATCACCAAATTTGGACCACAACCTCTCCACTCCATGGGCAATATTCGCTCCAAATTTCATAGCAATCAAAGTAGTATAGCCTAGGAAAATCATCTCCCCAAGTTGAAGAAGCAAACTGTCCAGATTGTTGGCAGTTTCTGTGATGATTTTCAAACGGCCATATCTCCTTCATTACTCAATGGAATTTGGTGTTCTTTAGCTTTTTGGAATGCTGGTTGGATGCTCTACAACTCTCCTTTAGAAGCCTTGTCCAGAAAACCTTGGTAAGGCCCTCGTTTTTCATGATCTTTCAACTGCGTTATAGCAGATCCGAAATTCACTAACTATGTTCTTGATGATTCTTGCTAGTTTAAGGTTGTAATGAGTTCTAAGGACTAGATCAAGGCTTAGAAAGGGCTTTAACACTCTCCAAGGAAGGTATAAACCTCATGAACCCTAGATCTTACTTTGAGATTTTGCATGCTCTTGATGGATTTAGTATAAGATGTGTTAATAGCATGATTAAGCATGATTATTTAGTGATTGTTTGATTTAAGAGATGTGATGATCATGTTGGTAAAGTAGATGAGTTTGGACAGTTGGAGATATGTAATATGTTTACAAGTTGTTTGGATGCCCGGTGTGGCTTTGTGGAATCGTTATGATTTTAGAACGTTCGATTTATAGCCGTCGTAATGCCGAATTTTCGTTAACCTTAAGAAATCATATTTGACAGTAGCCATAACTCACTGACTAGCTTCGTATTCTGCCATGACAAGGTATATTATGTTATAAGCTTCGTTTTGATATAAAGATCGTATGAAATGGACTTACGGTTTAGGAGTTATGATTAAATTCGTAAAAGTGGTTCGAAATCGTAAACGAAAGTTCGTAATTGAAATTGATTCCCTTAAATGTCGTTTAATCAGTGACGAATCTTATTAATTAAATATTAGAGGTAAAAAGGAAGGTGTGGGAGAAAACCACATGTCGAATGGATCGTTTTCCGATTTTATAAAAATGTTTGAATCGAGGTTAAACGCGAACGAACCCCTTAAAGGTATGACTTTGGTTATAACTTAGAAAACGGGCGATAACACTCGAGGTATAATCTTGATTCGTAAACGACCAACCTTAGAACTTATACGACTTAAGTATATACCAAGTATAAGCATGATGACATGTCCTGATAACGAACGAATGTCGGATCGTATCGGTGATAAAAAGAGTTACACTAAAAGAGACGTAACGAGATAACTCGAAAACATGTTTCGATTTAAGTGGAGTTTATACTTAGCCTTTTAATAAGCGTTAAGTGGTTAATCTTAAATATTCTGATTGTTTATAGATTGTCGAGCTGACCCGGGAAACATTACCCCTACCCGCACTCGATTCTCAGGCAAGTTTCCAATACTTGGAACTGTTGTTGTGATAATATATATGATGATTGTTTTATACATATGCCATAGCATGCATGCCTACTTTCAAGTTAATATTGAATTACTTGTTCCCTGAATCGATATCGGCTTATAGACTATATAAGAAATATCAGTTATAAGCCGGATTGTTTGGTTAAGACCCTTAGCGAAGGGCGTATGATATTCATACTTCAAATATAGACCGGGAGTCGATATTTTGTAATATATAAATAGTCGTGGAAACCCGGAAGGGATCCCAGCGACAAATTTATTACTTCGAGGATTTTTATTCGATTACGAATCCTTCGAGGAACGTTATTTGAGTATTACCTCAGTGAAGGAATATTTAATGAATATTATTTTAATATTCATTTAGAATGTCATTTATTTAATGAATATTATTTTGATCATTCATTGGAGTTATTTAGTTAATGAATATTATTTTGAATATTCATTAGAGTTATTTGGTTGACAAATATCATTCCCAAATATTCATTTGGCTTACTTATTATTATTTGGAATATTCATTTGATCTTTATTTATTTAATGAATATTACTTTCGAATATTCATTTAAGGTTTGATTTACTTAATGAATATTATTTTAAAATATTCATTGGAAGTTCTATTTACTCAAGGAATATTACTTCGAATATTCCTTTAAAGTTTTGATTACTAAATGAATATTATTTTGGGATATTTATTTAGAATATTATTTGTTTAATGAATATTATTTGGATATTCATTTGGAATGTTAATTGTTAAATGAATATTATTTTCAAATATTCATTTAAGGTTTGATTTATTCAGTAAATATTATATTAAATATTTATTTAAGTTTATTTATTCAATGAATATTATTTTAAATATTCATTTAAGAAGAGATTTATTTAATAAATAATTCTATATATTCATTCGAGGATTACTTACGAGCAATATCATGATTTAATAGTATTCCGTAATTATTATTGACTTAATAAATATTCTTGGAATGTTTAATAAAATTCTTTTGAATTCTTTTTATAATGATTTATATTATTCAAAGGTTATCCTTCACCTTCAGATATTATGTAAAATATTTCGGAGTCTTTTATGACTATTTTATCAAGGGGAGGTTCCTAAACTTTAATTTCATTTAAATCTATCTTAAAGAAGATTTAAATACTCGCTCAACTTCCAAACGTATATAAGGGGACCTCACTTGAGCGATGTTATTTATTGGACTGCCCGGTCCTATACTTGCTTAAACTATCTTGTCACTCACATCTTGATTCTTTCAAGCATCGATATGAGTCTTTTGGTTACCTCCTCAACGCTCGAGGGGTATGATTGATGTAACAAGTTTATATCCATTAACAAGCATCAGCTTGGGAAATATTGGTGAATTTTCCTTTCCAATTAGATACGACTACTTTGTGGAGTCCTATCAACAAGTGTTACACTTGGGGAAAAGGGGAACGAACTTTACGTTTCAGAGTCATGGATGATATTCGAACTAGGAGACGCGTAAGTGGCCGAGTGGCGCCGGTCCAGCAATAGCCCAACCGTTGGCTGAGGAGTTCCAGAGGGCGGTAGATAAGTAATTCCGTCGGAGCTACCTTCTACATGTAGAGAACGACTGATGAGATGCATGACATACGACTGATCATCGTAAACGTCAGGGCATCTGGCGCGGCAATACTCCCGTATTAGTTCATCTTCTAAAAGTGAGAAATTTCTGCAACACTGTTGGTGTTGGCAAGGTGAAAAAGTGTTGAAACCGGAATTGCAATATTTTTCCTACAAGTTCCTCTTTTATGATAATTGAGAATATCTTGCTTATCTTTTGCATAGCAGATATTTATTCAAAACAAATATATTTTTGAGTTACCTTGTAACTTCATCTCATACCTTATATTGGTACTACATCGTTAATGCATGGCATATGGTTTCAAAGATAATTTGGGCTGTTATATGTTATCACTGTTCAATTATATTTCTGGTGGGCTATTGCTCACCCTTGCTTTATTTATTTATATCACAACAACAGCTAGATCAGATGGCCGCGCAAGGCGCACACAGCGTAAGCAGGTGTCAACCGTCAGAGGTTTACCGCTAAGGTCTTGGCTACCTTTGTTGGGGATGCAACTACTGGTAGGCTAGTTGTTAGCAATTGAGCCTCAAATGTATTTATATTATGGTATCTATTAATGGATGGCAAAGAGTATGTAATTGTAATTCTTTGGGTTGTAAGGACTCAAACTTGTGATTAATAATATTGTTGGTTACTCTGATTTCATCTCTGGGACTATAACGGGTGTGTTTTATGTTGTTGTTTTGGGTCACAAGGTTGTAATTTAAATTATGTTGGTTTTGTGGTTGGATATTGCGACCGTAACGACCAGATCCCTGACCCTGGATCTGGGGGTGTTACAGAAATGGTATCAGAGAGAGCGTTATAAATCCCAGAGATGACGCGATGTTAAAACAATAAATTCATTAAGATAATAAGAACTCTTGCCAAGTTCATAGTCAGACTACATAATGTAGTATTGACATATAAAACCCTTATGGGAACCCTAAAGTATCATGATAGTAACTTAGCTCGTTCTGGTATCGACTAGTAAGGCGACCGACCTTGGGGATTACGAGCAGTAACACAATGATGCTTGTTTTAATGTTGAAGATCGGATGGTGGATTCGATAGAGTACTCTACTGAGGACCCGGAAGAGGTTCCATCAGAGGAGGAGAATATTGATAAGTATAAGGACTTTACCCTTAAGGAAATGAGGGCTACAGCCAAAGAAACTGTAGGAGTTAAGGTATAGTGCTCAGAGAAGTGAGCGTAAAGAACTGAGATATTATTAAGTGAACTAAAGATGAGTATTGGATTCATAGCTGGACTGCCGGATGAAGTACCAGCAAGTAAGGTGGATTTGAGGAATTACTTGAGATCTTATATGGGATTAGATAAGGATCCTTAGAGACTTTCAGAATAATGAGAAAGGAGTTAGAATGAGGCCTGGTTTTTAAAGTCATCGTTATAGGACGAAAAGTAGAGTCCCAGAAATAATTGAGATAGAGGCAAGAAGTGTCATATCATTTGATAAATGGGTTAAGTTTGAATATTATCAAATAGTAATTCGCCATGAGAAGGCAGGTTTCATAGGTTATAATTTATAAAGTCAAACTGAGATTGGTAAGGTGGTTTGGTGCAGAGAAATGTCCATTTTATGAATAGATCAACTTAGAAAATAAAGACATTGGAAGGCGATGGTATGATTGGATAAAGTATATAAGGAAGTAGTAAGCGAGACAATGATCTCAGAACCTATAAGAGGAGAAGACCAGTGACTCTGTGATAAACTAGTAATGAGGCCATCGTCAGGAACCAATTATAAGTTCAGTTCAATTCAGTGGAATGATGAACCAGAAACATTAGATGCATGTGATTCAGAAGAATATTAAATTCTTTCTTTTCCTTGAATGGATTATGGTAGTTATCTTAAGTTTATTCTGACACTGAATCATAAATGGATTAGGCAAGGCGAGCAGTGGTTGAGATGTAATCGAGAATGCTTTTAGATGCAACCTAAAAGAACAGGCATAGGACATGTTCTCGTAATAAGAGTTTTGGCAAAATGAAGTCCAGCAATAGGACACATGATCAATAAGAGTAGTGTTGGTCGGCCCTACCAAGTTAAAGACAGTTTCAAATAGAGATTGGCCAACCACACTGGCAAAGGTGAGAAATTTCATAAAATTCACAAGGTACTACCAAAGATTTGCTCAGGACTTTACAGAAAGTGTAGTCCCGTAACCCGACTCATTGTAAGAATAAAAGTTTGAATGGACAAGATAAACGTGAGAAGATCTTCCTGGAGCTAAAGGTGAAGTTGGTGATGACCATGGTTGGCATTGCCTAATGGAAGAAGGAAACTTTGGGAGATATTATGATGCAACCCATACAGGTATAGGTCTGCGCTTATGCAGCACGACAGCGTAATTTTGAATACAATTGGACAACACGGTTCACCAGATTCGGATGACCTTGGTAGTGCTAATTCTGGGAAGCGACTGACCCCGATGGTAGCATTCCTTCTGAGACTAGTTGTTAAGAAGACTGGTATTTGGTAGTATCGACTAATAGGACGAATATGTATCGGGAAGATGTGGCATGTTACTAGTGGGTGAATAGATTAACTGAAATTTTCCCAAATTCTGGAAAGGAATTCAACGAATTTTGGCAAACCTTGTCTTTCTGATTATCAAAAGACGTCATTGAAGAGAGTGGAAACTGGAGCGAACCCTGTGGATTGGGTAAAGTAGCCGCTATACAGGCTGGTAGACAGACCCCGATTATTATGACTGATTATAGGGATAAAATTATGAAGTTGAGATTTGAAGGAAAAAGGGAAATGTAATTAAGAAACAAGCCGGACTGAGAAATTCCGGGATTGACTTAAATGAAAAGGTTGTTATGCTAGAAGTGTTAAGCTTACGTGGTACGTGAAATTGATAAGAGAAGTTGAAATGATAAAAAATAAAGGAAAGGTGACCGGAGACGGTACAGAGAAGTCAAGTGAGACTTATATGGAGTAAAATTTTGAAAATATCAAAAGGCATCAAGTAGAAGGCACTATGCCAGCAATTGCTAGAAAAGTAATGCTATTAGCCGACCCCTAAACTCACATATTTTAGCATGGCCAGTGGGGCCGAGTCACTAAGGATTATCAAGTGACTGAACCAGCACTGTAAGGACAAAGCGGGGTGCTTCTAATCAAGTGCCAACTGCGAGGGCTTTTGATATAAAATGAATTGAGATACATGATAATAGATTTTATAAATACCATGGATGTGTTGGGAATGAGGATGGTGACCAGTAAAGGTTATGAGGATTGTCGGAGATGGTGCAGTATGATGTATAAATGTTATCTGAAGCTTAGCGTCCTCAAAAAAGAGCATTAGACACTAAGAGATTCACGTTGAACACGACCAATATCTTCCAGAGCATCATTGCTACCATTACCAAGTTCTATAAGAAAGACAGATAGACATATGTTGTCTTTTGGAAGGTCATATAGACTAACATTCGTTTGAAGAAAAAGAGGTTAGCATTAGTCTACCTATAGACCATCAAGATAAGAATGATTAAAAGAGACCCTTATTAAGGATATATGATTGAATTGCCAAGTGCAGGATATAAGTATTCCCTGAAACTAGAATTGAGCATAGAATGTCCATATATTAAGACGAACCCTGGGGGATGCACAAAGAATAGCATCACCCCTAACAATAGGCACTGTGAAATCAGACGATATAAGTTGAATCGACCAAGGTATCAATAACCTATAAGGATTTGTGGAAAGGAGTCTCTAAAAGTACATAAACAGAATTGTTATAGAATTGACTAATGATGTTTGATATACCCTGTAACCAGAAGATACAGGAGGAATGATGAGGATGACCTAAGAAACCTTATAAGGGAAGTTTGGTAAGGAATGTATGACATAGTAACAATAACGCCAGATGAAGCATGTGTGAAACCATGAAAAAGTATGGATTGAACCAATAAGGTTGAGATTATCCTAAAAACAAGAAGAGATTTAAGTAAGGAAATATCCTAGGTATGATTGGGAGTACCGATAGTAAAGTTCACACTAGAAAGGTGGAAGCAATGACTTTTGGAAAAGACTGATAGATGCTTTCTCTCATTCAGCAGAATTTAAGGGAGAATGCTTCCACCCTGAGTTGGAATAGATCCAGAAAATATGGATTTCAAGAAAATATTATATTCAGGAAAGGCCAATGAGGTGGCCGACACTTTAAGTATAAGGGAGTAAGTATATATGCTCATACTAAAGAGGTAGAATGATAGTGTAAAGGACCTTGATGGTCATAATGTGGTAGAGGAAGTTACATTCCGTTTGATGATTGTGCCAGGATCAACTATAAGAATAGTTTAAGTAAAGATTCGATTCCTGATGTTGTCGATAGTACATTACCGACATTAGGAGGCTCTGCGTCAGACCAGACCAAATTCCCCAAGCGACTCTCCTTTATTTTATAAAGAGAGAGGAGAAATGAGGTAATAAGGGATGACTGAATACAGAGGATAGATTGTTACTGATATTGATAAGATATTGGCATGATGATGAATGACAAGCAAGTTTATGTTGATGTATTTCTGTGCAAACAAGATAGAGAATTATGAGGTTGGAAAGTGATTAAGCAAACCGCTAAGCTTCTAGTCTTCTACTGGAGATGTATTATTAATAATCTCACCAGCCTGTTCTATCTGCTATGCGGGAAGCTCTTCTGCAATTTTATCTGCTTCATGTAATATCTACGTCAAGTTCAGGAAGCATTGCCTATGGATAGGGAATAGTGATTATTTTGTTTTCCTAGAGGATCTTGAATTGACAATTATGAAACCCGTACGTTTAGTTATTCAATCACTGCGCAAACGATAAGCGATGGTGATCCTTCTGAGAAATTAGGCGGTAACGACTGTGGAAATGTTGAATTGAATCTAAGTTAGAGAAATCATCCAGGTCAGTTTCGGGTGGTTTAATTTTGGAGACGACGGGGTATTTGTAATAAATGATCCGGCTGTGATGGTTTATAGAATAGTCATAGTAGAAATAAAAACGAGTGATTGATAGGCGGACTCATGAGAAGCTCCAGTAATGAAGCGAGAAAAGTATGGAATTGGCAGGGCAAGGGTATTGGCCAAAACAGAAAATTGGGATTAGGAGCATAAGTGGCATACAAATTGACTCCTTAGTAAGTTTGGAAAATTCGAAGAAATATGAAATAGATTGATTGAGTAATAAAGAGACTCATGAAATGAGAAAGTGAAATCTGGATGGTTGAACAAAGGAAAGTTTGACCACAAACGTGCCACGTATATTGAATAAAGGTAACACGCGTTCCCCTAATAAGGTAACGGTGGAGTTCAATAACAGAAGTGAATGAGAACTAGATGATAAGATGGATGTGATTGATAAAGAAAAGAATGGGAAATAATTATGGAATGTGAAGCAAGAAATGTTATGAATGGATTGATGAATGGGTTTTTTTTTTCCTAACGAACACTCGGAATGACAACCTGATAGTGTTAGAATTATGAGTATGAAATGGCCAGTGTCGTGGCGTGAAATGCCAGTAATAATAATGTCAAGCGAGAAATCCATGATTTTAACCTGAGAGGTTGAAGGATTTTCCAAAAGTAAGTAATGCTAATATCAAACAAGAGTATAGGTCCATAGAATGATGGACAGAGAAACAAGGACATGTGATATGTGAGATTACGATAAAGTAGTATTTGATACGAATACGATTACTTTCCTTCCCTAATAAACCTCTATAGTTCAGAGGTAAATTCTGAGTATGATATTTTGACAATCATGAAAATCTTCTTATATAATTCTCTGAAATTCTTTCCTTTTAATATCCCTTATTTATTTTCCTCTAAATTGAGAAGAACAACCCTTTAAGGAGGGGAGGTACTAATACGTGACTCTCTGTCTGTGTGATAGGAGTCTAAGTGGAATGCCATTAATTGTTTAATTGCTTGTCAAGTACTAGAGGCTGGCCCCCTTCTGTACTAGCTATGCAATGTAACAAATGTTCATTGATCACAGTGATCTCTCGATAAAATTTTTCTCACCTAAATATATATACATCGAGATTGCGAAGATTAAAGCGATCAAGAAATTGCAAAAAATTACGAGTGAGGTGATCTCCGGAATTCGTAGCGCCTTAGTGATACCGAAGTCACTGCACGTACCAATAAGGTTAATAGTATAAGAACGGACAAGAGCGTATACCGGATGATGTGTTATGCAAAAGTATCAAAGAATTGGTAGAACGGATAAAGGGTGTGTTGTAACACCAGTATGATGTGCTTTAGAAAGATTGGAATGTGTAAGGATCGACCAGAGAACTGGAAAGTGAAATGACCAACAAGTACCCATTTGTCTTCTACCTGATTCCGGGACGGAATCCTTTTAAGGAGGGGAGACTGTAAGAACCCAGATTTTTGGGTAGAACTAAAACTTTTATTATGTAATAATATGGGAATGAATAGTGGTTATGACTGCGATGTAACGACTGTCTATTTAATGAATGGAATGGATTTGGATTCAATTATTATATGTCATGCAGAATACCTTTGGTTGACAACATAGATAAGAATGATCTATCTCCTAAGAATATGAGAAGATTTCTCCAAGTAAGATTATTCTTGTGTCATCCAAATCAATATCTATTATAAGCCCAGCGGTTCCGTAAAAAGGTTAAAGAACACTCGAGGGTGAACCAGGTTCATTTTCCTAATTATAGGAATTAAATAAAAATAAGTGATGAATAGTGATTTTGGTGGAATTTGGAATATTATTATAATAATGTTATACCCGGTATTCGGAACGGATTTCTGAGTTCGTATTAGTGATCCAGGAGGAAAATAAGTGTATGTAAAAGCTGTCGGATTCAGAAAAAGAGCACTTTTATTTTCTCCGAGATTTCCCTAGACACTGCAAGACTTAAGGATTTATAAAAGGGAATTAAGGAATTTAAATTCGAGAAGTATTAAGAAAGATGAAGAATAGTATTAGAATTATTAAGAAGGTTTTCGGTAAAACCCTAACTAGAAACGAATGAGTTATTCCCTCGAACGATCAACGAATTGAGTAATAACCGGACAAAGAACAAGCAAGAGGATCAAGATACATGCATGTGCAAGTGGATAAGGGCAAGTAACCAAGTAGTTACCAAAGGAACTAGATCAATTAGGATCAAACTAGTACTTAGCATAACTTTCTCATCTTACCACCAAAACATCAACACTTGTCCACTTGATTTCATCATCCATGACATACTACCTTTATTAAAGTAGCTTTATGGACTAGATATTATCCTTACATATCAATAATACATATTAGATTAGATGAGAGCAAGAGACAAGCCAAGCAAACTACATTCTCTCCATTTTTTTCAAAACTGCTCAACAAGAACAGCCATGAGATAAAAATTCATATCTCCATTTTAATCCATGATAAAATCACCAAATTTGGACCACAACCTCTCCACTCCATGGGCAATATTCGCTCCAAATTTCATAGCAATCAAAGTAGTATAGCCTAGGCAAATCATCTCCCCAAGTTGAAGAAGCAAACTGTCCAGATTGTTGGCAGTTTCTGTGATGATTTTCAAACGGCCATATCTCCTTCATTACTCAATGGAATTTGGTGTTCTTTAGCTTTTTGGAAAGCTGGTTGGATGCTCTACAACTCTCCTTTAGAAGCCTTGTCCAGAAAACCTTGGTAAGGCCCTCGTTTTTCATGATCTTTCAACTGCGTTATAGCAGATCCGAAATTCACTAACTATGTTCTTGATGATTCTTGCTAGTTTAAGGTTGTAATGAGTTCTAAGGACTAGATCAAGGCTTAGAAAGGGCTTTAACACTCTCCAAGGAAGGTATAAACCTCATGAACCCTAGATCTTACTTTGAGATTTTGCATGCTCTTGATGGATTTAGTATAAGATGTGTTAATAGCATGATTAAGCATGATTATTTAGTGATTGTTTGATTTAAGAGATGTGATGATCATGTTGGTAAAGTAGATGAGTTTGGACAGTTGGAGATATGTAATATGTTTACAAGTTGTTTGGATGCCCGGTGTGGCTTTGTGGAATCGTTATGATTTTAGAACGTTCGATTTATAGCCATCGTAATGCCGAATTTTCGTTAACCTTAAGAAATCATATTTGACAGTAGCCATAACTCACTGACTAGCTTCGTATTCTGCCATGACAAGGTATATTATGTTATAAGCTTCGTTTTGATATAAAGATCGTATGAAATGGACTTACGGTTTAGGAGTTATGATTAAATTCGTAAAAGTGGTTCGAAATCGTAAACGAAAGTTCGTAATTGAAATTGATTCCCTTAAATGTCGTTTAATCAGTGGCGAATCTTATTAATTAAATATTAGAGGTAAAAAGGAAGGTGTGGGAGAAAACCACATGTCGAATGGATCGTTTTCCGATTTTATAAAAATGTTTGAATCGAGGTTAAACGCGAACGAACCCCTTAAAGGTATGACTTTGGTTATAACTTAGAAAACGGGCGATAACACTCGAGGTATAATCTTGATTCGTAAACGACCAACCTTAGAACTTATACGACTTAAGTATATACCAAGTATAAGCATGATGACATGTCTTGATAACGAACGAATGTCGGATCGTATCGGTGATAAAAAGAGTTACACTAAAAGAGACGTAACGAGATAACTCGAAAACATGTTTCGATTTAAGTGGAGTTTATACTTAGCCTTTTAATAAGCGTTAAGTGGTTAATCTTAAATATTCTGATTGTTTATAGATTGTCGAGCTGACCCGGGACACATTACCCCTACCCGCACTCGATTCTCAGGCAAGTTTCCAATACTTGGAACTGTTGTTGTGATAATATATATGATGATTGTTTTATACATATGCCATAGCATGCATGCCTACTTTCAAGTTAATATTGAATTACTTGTTCCCTGAATCGATATCGGCTTATAGACTATATAAGAAATATCAGTTATAAGCCGGATTGTTTGGTTAAGACCCTTAGCGAAGGGCGTATGATATTCATACTTCAAATATAGACCGGGAGTCGATATTTTGTAATATATAAATAGTCGTGGAAACCCGGAAGGGATCCCAGCGACAAATTTATTACTTCGAGGATTTTTATTCGATTACGAATCCTTCGAGGAACGTTATTTGAGTATTACCTCAGTGAAGGAATATTTAATGAATATTATTTTAATATTCATTTAGAATGTCATTTATTTAATGAATATTATTTTGATCATTCATTGGAGTTATTTAGTTAATGAATATTATTTTGAATATTCATTAGAGTTATTTGGTTGACAAATATTCATTTGGCTTACTTATTATTATTTGGAATATTCATTTGATCTTTATTTATTTAATGAATATTACTTTCGAATATTCATTTAAGGTTTGATTTACTTAATGAATATTATTTTAAAATATTCATTGGAAGTTCTATTTACTCAAGGAATATTACTTCGAATATTCCTTTAAAGTTTTGATTACTAAATGAATATTATTTTGGGATATTTATTTAGAATATTATTTGTTTAATGAATATTATTTGGATATTCATTTGGAATGTTAATTGTTAAATGAATATTATTTTTAAATATTCATTTAAGGTTTGATTTATTCAGTAAATATTATATTAAATATTTATTTAAGTTTATTTATTCAATGAATATTATTTTAAATATTCATTTAAGAAGAGATTTATTTAATAAATAATTCTATATATTCATTCGAGGATTACTTACGAGCAATATCATGATTTAATAGTATTCCGTAATTATTATTGACTTAATAAATATTCTTGGAATGTTTAATAAAATTCTTTTGAATTCTTTTTATAATGATTTATATTATTCAAAGGTTATCCTTCACCTTCAGATATTATGTAAAATATTTCGGAGTCTTTTATGACTATTTTATCAAGGGGAGGTTCCTAAACTTTAATTTCATTTAAATCTATCTTAAAGAAGATTTAAATACTCGCTCAACTTCCAAACGTATATAAGGGGACCTCACTTGAGCGATGTTATTTATTGGACTGCCCGGTCCTATACTTGCTTAAACTATCTTGTCACTCACATCTTGATTCTTTCAAGCATCGATATGAGTCTTTTGGTTACCTCCTCAACGCTCGAGGGGTATGATTGATGTAACAAGTTTATATCCATTAACAAGCATCAGCTTGGGAAATATTGGTGAATTTTCCTTTCCAATTAGATACGACTACTTTGTGGAGTCCTATCAACAAGTGTTACACTTGGGGAAAAGGGGAACGAACTTTACGTTTCAGAGTCATGGATGATATTCGAACTAGGAGACGCGTAAGTGGCCGAGTGGCGCCGGTCCAGCAATAGCCCAACCGTTGGCTGAGGAGTTCCAGAGGGCGGTAGATAAGTAATTCCGTCGGAGCTACCTTCTACATGTAGAGAACGACTGATGAGATGCATGACATACGACTGATCATCGTAAACGTCAGGGCATCTGGCTCGGCAATACTCCCGTATTAGTTCATCTTCTAAAAGTAAGAAATTTCTGCAACACTGTTGGTGTTGGCAAGGTGAAAAAGTATTGAAACCGGAATTGCAATATTTTTCCTGCAAGTTCCTCTTTTATGATAATTGAGAATATCTTGCTTATCTTTTGCATAGCAGATATTTATTCAAAACAAATATATTTTTGAGTTACCTTGTAACTTCATCTCATACCTTATATTGGTACTACATCGTTAATGCATGGCATATGGTTTCAAAGATAATTTGGGCTGTTATATGTTATCACTGTTCAATTATATTTCTGGTGGGCTATTGCTCACCCTTGCTTTATTTATTTATATCACAACAACAGCTAGATCAGATGGCCGCGCAAGGCGCACACAGCGTAAGCAGGTGTCAACCGTCAGAGGTTTACCGTTAAGGTCTTGGCTACCTTTGTTGGGGATGCAACTACTGGTAGGCTAGTTGTTAGCAACTGAGCCTCAAATGTATTTATATTATGGTATCTATTAATGGATGGCAAAGAGTATGTAATTGTAATTCTTTGGGTTGTAAGGACTCAAACTTGTGATTAATAATATTGTTGGTTACTCTGATTTCATCTCTGGGACTATAACGGGTGTGTTTTATGTTGTTGTTTTGGGTCACAAGGTTGTAATTTAAATTATGTTGGTTTTGTGGTTGGATATTGCGACCGTAACGACCAGATCCCTGACCCTGGATCTGGGGGTGTTACAAGAATGGCTGAAGACACCCAAGTGAAAGATGCTGTCAAGAGCCAAATAGTCGAAGCTGTCAAAGTTGCTGTCATGAAAGATGCTGTCAAGGGTCAACTTGAAGAAACTGTCAAGGTACGAAAGCTTGTCAAGAATTTCTCATCTAACAGAAGAAAGACAAGAGCACAAGCCTATCGTGCAACCAAGATAAAAGGGAAGACAGTTGCAGCAGCAAAGAAAAAGAAGCATGGAGCAGTTTTGACAGAGAAGCCCATTGATAAGAGAAAAGTAAATAGTTTTGAACTATTGAAAAAGTCAATTGATGGGAGCATTACATATGTCTCAGTGGAACTGGACCCAGTCAACAAAAATGTACGCAAGTATGATCTCAAGGACTGTGGAACTATATGTATAACTGTAGAACCAGACTTCACTATGGAGATATTTTCACATGTGGTAGACAGGCATGATCTCTCATGCAAAACGGTTAAGGTAAGGAGAAGAATTGATTTCTTCATTTTGGAAAGGATGATCACTCTCATGGAAACAGACCAAGATGTTTCCAGCAGTATCTTGGAGCATGTCAAAGAATATTATGCTCAAAGATATGCTGAATTCTATGAGATGTATGGTGACTGGAGAGCACGTGATGATGCAGACCTTGAAGTCAGTTCTGATGGGGAACCAATGCCTGATGTGGACCTTGTAGCAGCACATCGACCTTTTACAAAGGCTGGCATGGCTGAATATGAAGCAGAACAAGCTTATCAGGCTGCTAAAGGTAAATCATCCCAATCTACCAAACCTACCAAATCTGCCACATCTGCCAAACAAAGTGCTGAAGACCTAGAAGCTCAACTGAAGGAAACTACAAGAAAATCAACAAGCTATTCAGTGAGGAAGCAGGTTATCAGCCCTGTGTACTGGATGATCCTCTAAGAATCAAAGATGATAAGCAAGAAATCTATGTTGATAGTTTTCACAAATTGAGGACCAGTATACTGAAGGATCTCTACTGGAAAGTTGTTGGATCTGTTCATAAGCTCGAAATGCTAGTTGCTTGGAAACTAGAAGAAATATTTGATCAAAGGAGAGATGAAGATCCAAAGCTAGACAAAAAAAGAAGAGAATCCTTAAATGCTTTTCCTGGAAGGAGGTTCAAGTTCATCCAAGGAATTCTGAAGTTCAGAACATACACGTATGATTTTGAAACTTGGTTTGATCTAAAGGATGCTGAAGTATTTACTTCTCGAGTGATACAAGGGTATATTGAAGACATTGAAGATGATGCCAGATCACCAGAAGAAAAAGCTTTAATTGCAGACCTTCTAAAAGCAAGAAATGAAGCTCTCAGAAGAGAGGGAAAAATCTGAACAGCTGGAGACTGCCAAAATCAAGCTAAGTTAAACTCTGATTTGCTCATTCAATAGGAGCAATTGATTTGCAGTTAATTCATAAGCTTCATGTTCTAGATTTTTCTTTAACATTTATCAGATATGGTATTTCATCTATTCTGATCTATGTTAGTTAAGTTGTCAGCATGTTTTGATTGTAAATTTGTTGTTATTGTCCATAAAAACAAATTGGGGGAGATTGTTGGGATTTATGGCTGATAGCATAGAGACAACTTAACTATATTTCCCTGTACTTAGTTTTTACTAAGTTGAACATACTGTCACAGCCAGAGTATATCTTCGTATTCGAATAATTGCTGTCATGTAATAATTGTATGATTTGGGAGAAGTTCATACATTTGTTCAAGCCTCAAGAAATACATCCAGAAGACAACAAGAATAAAGGTTACTGTCATGTCCCTAACAGTAAAGTTACAAGAAGACAAATGTTGCAAATTCACGACAAAGCTACATCTGACAGCAACATTGGCTGAAGCAAGAGACAGTAACATTCTCACACTTGACAGCAAGTCTGGAGTTCCGACAGCAACATTGGCGGGAGCTCGTATTGTCAACCACTGAATATTCCTTTGACAGCAGACTCTACGGTTAAGGTTACTGTCACCTTGAATTATTTGAATTTGGTATTTTCTCAATCAAAGCCCGTGACAGTTTACATGTTCAAGAAACAGATTTGCTGCAACACACTATCGTTTGTAGCAGACCTGCAAGACTACGACAGAAGCTTAAGAGATTCACAAGACAAAGCTGGTCAATTCGAGGAGTATGTAATATCCACATCTACTAGAATTGTATTAGCTAGAAATAGAAAGAATCTAGGTTGCTTTACTTATAAGGTTTATCCTGTCTGTATAGCAATTTGGGAAAGTCACATGGGTGTGCAAATTGTAATGAGCTGCAACTTGAAAACGACAGCAGCTCAACACCCCATGCGATAGGGACAACAGAGTATCTTAGTCTACTTAGATACATCTTAGATTCTTTTCTATTCATGTACGCACACGAAGCAATTTGTATCTCTTGAGATATCGAAGTTGGAGAAACACTCTCTCCAGGTTGTAGCAACACTTCACACAAAATAAATAAAACATTTATTTTGTGAGAAATCTTGTTTCACTTATTGCTTGCATACATCTACTGATAATCTATAATCTTTATCTTCGTTGTTGATTTAAAGATTCGATTTTATCAGTATTGTAAGGGTAATTAAGTAATTACACGAAATACCGTACCGACCAACCAAACTTTTAATGTTTCGGCTTTTATAATATAGTATATATTATTTATCCATGCCACCTGATATTATTATCATAATATTATGCATTTGTTGAATTAACTTTTTTTTAATTTCATATTTTTGAATTTTTTTAAATTATTATTTAAAATTAATTTTTAATTATTTATTTTGTCGACCACCTTATATTTTTGAATTATATCCTTCTGATATTTATAAAATTTATTCTTTTATATTATGTTAATAAGAATCGAATATAGAATACTTTGGGAATCATTGTTTACATGAATATTATTATTTTTGAATAATAATATTTCTTGTACTTGCTTTTAAAATATTTTTAGTTATTAAAAGTATATTTATTAAATAAAAATAGAGAGAGAAAGAGATACCAAATTTATTTTATTATAACATACTCTTGTGTTCCAAAATGTTTGTCTATGTTTGACTTTTTAAAGTTTATTTTATATAAATTTAACCAACAATTCAAAAATATTCATTTATAATTTTATCAATTTTTAAAATGGTTCATGAAATAGAGCATTAAAACTTTAATATGATATTTTAGAAAAAAAGGTATAATTATGTAATATATTTAATTTGTTGGTCAAAATAAATAAATTTAATTTTTAAAATTTAAATTCAACTTAATAAAATAATGAAACAGATGATCGAAGTATAACTTATGAAATAATTTCCTGACTTCTAAAGACTTAAAATAAAGAAAGAAAGGCTATTAGTGATTTAAGGAAAAACTGAAGTTGGGTAATTCATCCACCTTTAATGCATTAGTTGGAGTTTTAAAAAAGGCACTAATTTTATTGTGTTTAGTTATGAAGAAAACAATGGGTGAGTCAATGGAACGTAACATAATGGAGTTTGTAAACGATATTTGAGATAAAAAAAAGAAATTGAGTGTAGATTTGTTATGACAGCAATTTTGAAGAAAACGGATGTGGACGAACGGAACAATTTTCATAAAATGAGATGTTAAACTGTTAAAATTATATGGAGGAACCGAGGAATGTGTGAAAAATGTGAATAAACACATGCTTCAAATTTCTTTACATTATTTACATTAACATTTATCTTAATCAAACACAACATAAAAATTTGAAGTAACCCTATTTTCATCTTCTTTCTCAACTTTAAATTTTAGAGCCAAAATTAAAAATTTCTTAGATTTACTCTTAATGACTAGTTTTTGTTAGAAAATGGAGTTTTAGAGCATAATGATTTTATGTTCTTGATGTTAATTCCGGATTTTAACGATTGGAAATTGTTCCTTACTATGAGGACTTAAATTTTCATATATGGGTCTAAGTAATTTTCTTAGTGAAACCCATAGAGAAATGGAGTTGAAGTTAGTAGCTTGAATAAAGCTTGAAATGAGAATGTGTATTTATCCCACATTGAAATGAATAAAGGGGGTTGTTGGCTTTATATAGAATCACACACATGGGTAGTGTACAACTACTAAGGTGTATGATGGTGCACGGTGTTACTGTGTGCTCCACGCGCGCGCCGCCGCCGCCCGCCTCGCCACGCCACGACACGTCTCGACTCGGGTCGGGTCGGCTCGGTCGAAGGGCGATTTGGGCGAATGTCTCGGCGTCTCGCGTACGCGAGGCGACCTGGGCGAGGAATTTTATTGCATGGATTATTGATTTATTTTAATATTATAAACATACTGTCAAGAGTTGGACTATACTACTAGTTAAGTCCTGTAAACTCTCGAGAGTAAACTTGCTGTCAGGAAGGTTAAACTTGCTGTCATGAAACAAAGTTGCTGTCAGGAAAGTAAAACTTGCTGTCAGGAACAAGGTTGCTGTCAAGGAAGTAAAACTTACTGTCGGGAACAAGGTTGCTGTCAAGGAAGTAAAACTTACTGTCAGAAACAAGGTTGCTGTCAAAGAAGTAAACTTACTGTCAAGTTCAAACTGTTGACAGTTACTTTAAAGGTACTGTCGGGACTTGTTGACAGTAACTTCTGCGTGGTTTTGACAGTAAAGTCTGAGTGTTTATTCTATTAATTGGAAGTCATAATGTGGATAAATATATAACGTAACTGTTACGATTTATTTAATATAAAATCAGCTGTTACAGCCGTTTTGATTATATTAAATCAACCGTTTCATTCTAATTAATTAGAATGGGAGTTACAATATTAATTGGGTGATATCAGTTACGTTTGGCCTCTCATATAAATAGAGACCTAAGCTACTGATTGCATACAAAAAAACATACTGTCCACACCATACATTCTCTGTTCTCTCTATACACTCTGTTCTCCCTTTATATTCTGTACTCCACCAGTAGGTTTTTCTGGCGACTGAGGTGCTAGTCGAAGTCGAGTTTTCTGGTGACTGTGACCATCTAACTCGGAGCTGTTTTATCCTGGAAGAATATTGCCAAGTCCTGACACAGTGTAAGTGGGGGCAATTATCTCTTCAAGAACAGTCAGGTCTTCGTGCAAGTCCTGACGACTCAGCTGTGTTACATATTTGTTTGATATACTGCTTTAGCTATGGCTACTGGTATGTCTTCTATACTTCCTTCGTTTTTACAGTTACTAATTTGCATGTGTTTTACCTTCGTGTTTTGTTTCGTTAATTGTTTGCTTGGCCTTGGCTTGTTAAATACGATATATAACTGCCTCTATGTTGCTATTTTAGTCATTATTCCCAACATTCTTGAAGGGATAATTTGTTATATAGTATTTAGCATAATGGTTAACGAGAGTGTAATTCCTGCTAGTGGTAGTTCGGTTGCATCTGCTGGGGTCATTGATTGGACCACTTACACTTTTCCACAACCCGTTGAATTGACTGGCTTGCCTGACAAATTCAATGGGGGCGTTGGCTTTTCTCGTTGGCAGAAAAGGATGAAGTTGTGGTTGACTGTAAAGGGTTTGTGGCCTGTTGTGGAATATGAGAAGCCGGTTGTGAATCAAGAGAAGGCTGAATCAGTTAAGAGTTATGCGAAGTGGGCTGAGAAGGATGGGGTTGCTAGGGCAGCAATTCTGGCTGCTCTAACCAACACATTGTTTGATGTGTACTCTTCTGATGCCTACACCGCAAAACTTTTATGGGAGAAGCTGGACCAGACACATAATACTGACTCACAAGGTCTGGAAAAGTATTCTGTGGCTAGGTTCCTTGATTTCAAGCTGGTGGACAATAAGTCCATGACTGAGCAAGTGCATGAATTCGAGATGATAGTGCATGCTTTGAAGGAGTCTGGAATGGACCTCCCCGAAAAGTTTAAGGTGATGAGTGTGATTGAAAAGCTCCCAAAGTCTTGGGAAGAGTTCTCTCTCTCCCTGAAAAGATAGAAAGGAGAGATCACCTGGACCAACCTTATGCTGGACATCTCGGTGCAAGAACAACACAAGTCCAAACAGGGACATGTGATGCCAACTGAGCATGGAAGTTCGAAGGTAAATGTAGCTACTGTAGGACAGAAAAGGAAGGCTGTCTCTAAGAAGGGTAATAGTAATAAACCTAAGAGTGACAAGGATAAGGCCAAGAAACCAAAGGCAAACAAACCATGTTGGTCTTGTGGGCAGGTTGGGCACTGGAGTAAGGACTGCCCTACAAAGAAAGCGAAGAAAGCCGAGGCTGGAGCTCAAGCAAATGCTGTGCTTGGAACCTCAAGTGGGCCTGTAGCGAACATGGTTGTTGGTGAGGCTTTGGCTTCTGAAACCAACGTGGACCGGTATGTTAGCTACAACCCTGTACTATTTTCCACTTATCTGTCAAATGAATGGTTGATTGATACTGGAGCTAATGTGCATATTTGTGCTGACATTAGTTTATTTGTATCTTATCAACAGAGTCATAGCTTGACAGTGACTATGGGGAATGCAAGTGCTGCTCAAGTACATGGAGTAGGAAACGTGGACCTGAAGTTTCCTTCGGGACGTATTCTATCCATGACGAGAGTGCATCATGTTCCCGACATGCGTAGAAATATAATAAGTGGTAGTTGTTTAGTAGCTAATGGCTTTGAAGTTTCTCTCAAATGTAATAAAGTAGTTCTTATTCATACTGGTACATTTTTTGGCAAGGGTTACTTGTCGAATGGTTTATTTGTGATAAATGCTGAACCCGTTTTGGGTGGGTTGATTAATAATATTACTCCTTCTGTTAATTGTATTGAATCTTCTGATTTATGGCATGCTAGACTTGGTCACTTAAATTTTGGTGCTCTTAAAAATATGATGAACTTAGAGTTGATTCCAAAACACACTATAGAAAAGAATTCTAAATGTCAAGTATGTGTGTCTGCTAAACAAATAAGGAAACCTTTTCATAATATTGTCAGGGATTCAGACTTGTTAGATTTAGTACACACTGATATTTATGAATTTGGTGGTGTGTTGACTAAGGACCATTTTAGATACTTCATTACCTTTATAGATGATAGTAGTAGATACTGTTATGTTTATTTACTTAGACATAAGGATGTAGCACTTAGTAAATTCATTATATATAAAACTGAAGTAGAAAAACAAACTAGTAAGGTACTTAAATGGTTGAGATCTGATAGAGGTGGTGAGTATACGAGTAACGCTTTTAATGAATTTTATGCAAACAATGGTATAGTTCATGAAGTTACCCCACCATACACACCTGAGTCTAATGGGGTTGCTGAGCGAAAGAACAGAACATTTAAAGATATGATTAATAGTATGCTTATTAATTCTGGGTTGCCTAAATACATGTGGGGAGAAGCTCTGAATACGGCTTGCCATATTCTGAATAGAGTTCCTCTGAAACACATGGATAAGACACCCTATGAGTTATGGAAGAGCAAGAAAACTAGTCTTAAGTATCTTCGTGTGTGGGGGTGCCTTGCTAAGGTACTTGTCCCTGAACACAAGAGAAAGAAACTAGGTCCGAAGACTGTTGATTGTATCTTTCTAGGCTATCTTGAGACCACTACAGTTATGAGATTTTTAGTATTAAAATCTGACATAGATGGTATAGTGGCAAACACGATAGTTGAGTTTCGTGATGCTACATTCTTTGAGGATGTTAACCCTATGAAGACTGGTATGCCTCAAGATACTTCTAATGAAGATCCTACTCACACATCAAGTTCTATTCCAGATCATGTGGAAAAGATGACAAATGTGGGGGCGGAACCTAGTAGTAGCTCTACTCCTAAGGAGGTAGAGGAACCACGAAGGAGTAAGCGTGCAAAGGTAGTCAAGGATTTTGGAAGTGATTTTATCACTTACAATGTCGAGGATGAACCTTTAACCTTCCGACAAGCTATGGATTCTTCAGAGTCTAGGCACTGGAAGGGCGCTGTAAAGAGTGAAATTGACTCTATTGTTTCTAACGGAACATGGGAGTTAGTTGATCTCCCTCCTGGGTGTTCTACTATCGGGTGCAGATGGATCTTTAAGAGAAAGGTGAACCCTGACGGCTCAATATATAAGTACAAAGCTAGACTGGTAGCTAAGGGTTTTAAGCAAAAAGAGGGCATTGATTACTTTGACACATACTCTCCAGTAGCTAGAATGACAACAATTCGAATGCTAGTAGCATTGGCTTCCGTACATGGTCTTATCATCCATCAAATGGATGTAAAGACAGCTTTTCTTCATGGTGAACTTGAAGAAGAGATTTATATGGATCAGCCTGAGGGATTTGTTGCATCTGGTAACGAAAGGAAAGTATGTAAGCTCCTAGGGATTGGCATAAAAAGTTTGATGAAACTATAGTGCAGTTCAGTTATGATATTAATGATAGTGACAAGTGTGTCTACACCAAAGTTAAAGGTAGTGAGTGTGTCATCTTGTGCCTATATGTAGATGCCATATTATTGTTTGGAACCAATATTGAGATTATTAACGAGACGAAAGCTTTCTTGAAAAGGCATTTTGAAATGAAGGATATGGGTGAGGCTAGTGTGATTCTTGGTCTCAAGCTGACTCAGTCAGTTGAGGGAATAACTTTATCGCAGTCTCATTATATAGAGAAATCTATACTTGAGAAATATGGTTATTCACAGTGTAGAATCGCTAGTACACCCTATGATCCTAAAGTTGCCCTTGTTAAGAATGCTTCAGGAGTACCTGTGTCTCAGTTAAGGTATTCTCAGATTATAGGGAGTTTGCAGTATCTTGCTAACTGTACTAGACCAGATATTTCATATTCTGTGTCTAAGTTGGCTAGATATACAAGCTGTCCAAACAGAACTCATTGGGATGCTCTTGATAGAGTACTAAGATATCTGAAAGGCACAATGTACCTAAGTTTACACTACAGGAGATTTCCTGGTGTACTTGAGGGGTACAGTGATGCAAGTTGGATAGCTAAGAAGTCTGGTTCCAATGGAGTGACTGGATACGTGTTCACTTTAGCAGGTGGAGCAATATCCTGGAAGTCGACCAAACAGACTATAGTAACTCGGTCTACTTTTGAGGCTGAGTTGTGTGCACTTGATGCCACGGGGACGGAGGCTGAATGGTTACATGGACTTATGTCCACGATACCTGTAGTAAGCAGACCGCTTCCTGCGTTTGCTATTCATTGTGATAGTAAAACAACTATCGACAAGATTAGCAGTAAAAAGTATAATGCTAAAACAAAGAGGCACATCCAAGTTAGACTAAAGTCTATTAGGGGTTTAGTGTCTGATAGGATTATTGCTGTAGAGTTCATAGGAACTCAGAATAATATAGCTGATCCTTTAACTAAAGGACTGGAACCTGCAGTGGTCCTTAAGTCGAGGTTGGGGATGGGGCTGTCAACCCATCATAGTTCATCATCAGTGGGAACCCAATACACATGAGAGGAGATCCCTTGAAGTGTATTCAATGTGGTAATAACAAGCTGTAAGGATGAATTGGTAGTACCTTTGCTACATAGATGATACTGTTTGTATCTGAGTCTATCCCCTGTAAACCTAGAAGGTACTGACACTGCTAGTAAGCAAGAGTTATTATAACTCTGAATGGGGTCAAGTCATTCGACGAGATGGTAGCAGTACATCTCTGGAGATGCCCAGCTAAGCGAATGTAATTGTGTGGTCGCAATTAGAGGAAAGGGTTATTCCTTGAAGCATTCGATGAACAGGATCGAGACAAGACCATTAATGTCTCAAAGCCGTAGATTGGCACCATAGCCTTTGACTTGTCGTCGTCTATGGAACATGGTTACACTAAACGGATCAAGATTCAAGGTGAAACATTCCATCTGAATCCGGTAATCATTGAAGTAGGGGACTTAGGAGGGTTCAAACCCGGAAGGGTACCGACTCTGAAAAACAAGTCATGATGAGAAACCTGAAACATTTCTGTATGGATTTGTGGGGGATTGTTAGAAAATGGAGTTTTAGAGCATAATGATTTTATGTTCTTGATGTTAATTCCGGATTTTAACGATTGGAAATTGTTCCTTACTATGAGGACTTAAATTTTCATATATGGGTCTAAGTAATTTTCTTAGTGAAACCCATAGAGAAATGGAGTTGAAGTTAGTAGCTTGAATAAAGCTTGAAATGAGAATGTGTATTTATCCCACATTGAAATGAATAAAGGGGGTTGTTGGCTTTATATAGAATCACACACATGGGTAGTGTACAACTACTAAGGTGTATGATGGTGCATGGTGTTACTGTGTGCTCCACGCACACACACACACGCGCGCCACCGCCGCCCGCCTCGCCACGCCACGACACGTCACGTCTCGACTCGACTCGACTCGGGTCGGCTCGGTCGAAGGGCGATTTGGGCGAATGTCTCGGCGTCTCGCGTACGCGAGGCGACCTGGGCGAGGAATTTTATTGCATGGATTATTGATTTATTTTAATATTATAAACATACTGTCAAGAGTTGGACTATACTACTAGTTAAGTCCTGTAAACTCTCGAGAGTAAACTTACTGTCAGGAAGGTTAAACTTGCTGTCATGAAACAAAGTTGCTGTCAGGAAAGTAAAACTTGCTGTCAGGAACAAGGTTGCTGTCAAGGAAGTAAAACTTACTGTCGGGAACAAGGTTGCTGTCAAGGAAGTAAAACTTACTGTCAGAAACAAGGTTGCTGTCAAAGAAGTAAACTTACTGTCAAGTTCAAACTGTTGACAGTTACTTTAAAGGTACTGTCGGGACTTGTTGACAGTAACTTCTGCGTGGTTTTGACAGTAAAGTCTGAGTGTTTATTCTATTAATTGGAAGTCATAATGTGGATAAATATATAACGTAACTGTTACGATTTATTTAATATAAAATCAGCTGTTACAGCCGTTTTGATTATATTAAATCAACCGTTTCATTCTAATTAATTAGAATGGGAGTTACAATATTAATTGGGTGATATCAGTTACGTTTGGCCTCTCCTATAAATAGAGACCTAAGCTACTGATTGTATACAAAAAAACATACTGTCCACACCATACATTCTCTGTTCTCTCTATACACTCTGTTGCTATTTTAGTCATTATTCCCAACAGTTTTCTGATGCGTTCAAGGAACAGGATGTAGACCAAGTAATTTTAAACTGTGTACGTAATATACATGGCAAGGGTAGAGTGCAGCACACAGGAACAATGTTCTTTTTCTTTTCTTGCGATGAAATACTTCAATCAAAAACCTAATATACATAGAAGTTGACACGGAACAAGGACTGACCAACTCCAACCATTACTACTAGCACTGGCATCTGAACTAATGAATTTTATTGTTAAGAATTTATACATGTATAGTATATATTAAAGGTTTGGTAGGTTCCTGGTAGTAAAAATGGCCAAAATGTAGTTGTTGTGGTTCGAACTTGGGTGCCCCCCAAATTTCAGTGGGTTCTTGCCACTGATCCAAGACAATTTAAGTTGAAATATGAATACAAGTATAGTATATATTGAAATTTGAGTGGGTTCCTAGGAACCCACTCCCTTAGTACTGGGTCCGCCCCTGTATAGACATATACTTCTCAGTATTCAAGTAGTTAACAAATTAGTCACAATGTTGTCTCTAGATTGTTTCTTCCTATACTTTGTTCTTCCTGTACTTTGTATATACATTTTATCAATATAAACAGAGTTATTCTCCACCAAACGAATCTGTCTCTCTTGTTCATCTTCTTAGTTCTATAGTCGAATCCGCTGCATATTATAGAATCTAACATGGTATCAGAGCCTCCGATCTTCGAGGCGTCATTCTTCCACGTTATTACTTGATTTGTTCAATTTTTTACTTGATTCTCTATTTCGTTTTTCAAGATTCTGTCCGTACAACAATGGCGTTGCAAACACTGTGTTTCTTCATCGAGTTCATTCTTCATCGAGTTCAGATAAGCTTCCATTTCGTCTTGTTTACTCTGTTATTGCGATCGTGAGTGTATCATAATCACACTCTTGTCATGTCTAAGTCGTTCTTGTTGATTGTTTAAAGACTTTCGTTTGAGAACTTTTGTTCTTGATCTTGTTGTATAATCTTGAGATGTTCTCTGAAAAAATTCTCTGAATCATACTTGTTCTTGATTGTTGTTATCAATTTCTGATATCAAGAGTTGATTCTTTCTGAAATACTTACAAAATCTGTTCATTGTTTCTTTGCACACAACCTGTTTGACGATATTTCTCTTTGAAATCATATTACTTCTTTGAAATTCTGTTGACTCAATCTTTGTATATAAATCTCACAGAAAACAAAAATGAATTGTTTTGTTTTTCTCTGCGTTTCTCATTCATGAAAAACACTCTGAATCTTGATTTCTCTAAATGTTACTTGTGTTTCCTGATAAACACAAAGTGTTTGTATTTGTTCTTTCATTCGCTCCTTCTACTAACCTACTTTGTTAGGTTCCAAATTTGTTTGGACTGATTTCTGATATTTCTGGCCGTTCGAGTCACTTTGTGGCTCTGTGAGGTCCTTGTGAGGTCCTTCTGATTCTAAGCTCCTTGGTGAGTTCTATGCCTCTTTGTAGGTTCTAATTTTTTTCTGATATGGTCGTTCGAGTTCATGTTATGACTCTGCGAGGTCATATTTTTCTGATTTGATTCTGATTGTTGTCCATGTTTTTTGGCAACAAATTCTGATTGGCTTGCTGAGATTGCTGCATTGACAGCCTTCTAAATCCTTGTGGATTTCTAAATTCTAAACTCTACTGTGAGTTTCTAAATTCTGGTTTTCCAAAGCTTCTTGTTGCATGTGTGCTTATGAACCTCCAAGGTCAGTTGGATGTTTACAGAGTTACTGAATTAGTGAAGTACTGAAAGGTGCTGTCCTGTACTGAAGGTTGCTGCTGCACTTTGTTAGCCCAGTGTGATCTCTGGTGCTGGCGATATTGATGCTCCTTGTGAGCTTGTTTGCCCCTAGTGGGTTTCTATTTGCTATTTGTTGTATTGTCTTGTGCTACAAAGAAGTCCTGCTACTCCTGATAAACTGAATTCTGGTTTCTACTATCATTTGAAGACACAAATCCTGATCATCATTCTTATCACATTCTGATCACAATCCTGATCATACTGGTCATAGTCCTGACAAGTTGTTGTGCTGGTTTTCGAGTGTTGTCAAGAAGTTCAAACATGTGGCAAGTCCAGCTATGTTGTTCTTGCTGAAAGTTGTTGTCAAGATCTTGTTGTCAGGAACTTAGCTGTCAAGAAGTTGTTGTCAACAAGTTTACTGTCAAGCGACGTGTTGTTTACTGTGCATTCCAGTTTCAAGTTGGATGCATCTGCATCAAAGTTCATCAATCACCTACCAAGCTCATTATGCTAAGTTGCATTCAAGTTCAAATTTGCTGCTGTTGGTTGAGCTCTTCAAAATGTAGTCAATTTTTCTGTTCTTCCAGATTGTCCAAGTTGCATGTTTTCGCTTCCTCTCCCACCTCCAACTTGAGGGGGGATGTTGGAACATATAGTTGCTATCAAGCATTATCCATGCTGCATATCAACAAGTCTGTTAAGTTTGTTATTCAGTTCTTAGTCTATATATAGACATATACTTCTCAGTATTCAAGTAGTTAACAAATTAGTCACAATGTAGTCTCTAGATTGTTTCTTCCTATACTTTGTTCTTCCTGTACTTTGTATATACATTTTATCAATATAAATAGAGTTATTCTCCACCAAACGAAGTTTGTTGGGGAATTGGGTGATAATTACTTGGATTTTTCTGAAGTCGTGTGAACACTTTCAGATTGAAGTTATTTGTGGTTCACCCAAATAATTCAATCGGATAAAGTCAGAAATTCTGCAAGAAGAGAGAATGTGTTTTGTTGTGTATTTCAGAATGAACCGGTGTGTAAAATGATCAATGCCACACCTATTTATAGATGTCAACAGATGTGTCTTTTGCCAATAGACACACCTTAAGATGTGTCTTTTCCCAATAGACACATCTCATTCCCAACAATCATGTCCAATGCCAATAGACACACCTCAATATGTGTCTTTTCCAATAGACACATCTCATTCTAACAGATGTGTTTGATGCCAATAGACATGTCTCATAAGCAATAATTCTAAAATCATAACGAACTCGAACAGAGCATGCACTCCGCATTCTCCCGACTTGTTCGATGTAACATTACGATTACATTGATCAACTAGCCAATCCAATTACACTAAAATATCCAACAATCCTCCCCCATTTTAGCGTAATCCATGATTAACTAAACAAAATCACAACAAACGACAAACTTATGCATAAATGAAATATCGTGACGATTGAATTTCACGTTAGTATATTACACATTCCAAATATTCGAATATCAAGGTATCACTATGGATTGAACCTTCGTTATTCATAGTGAATACCTGAAGATAATATACACATAAATTTACATTCTCAAATGTTCTTACTCGACACTATATTTTACTAGCCTAGTGTCCAATCCTTCTTAAGCATATCAAAGCCAAGTCCTAGCTTCTTGAAGCGGCTAAACTTCATGCTCAAATAGGTAGTTCTTTTATTCTCGCACCTGCATATGCAATTTTTCAAAAGAACTATTAAGAAGATAAACTTCAACCTCCTCAACTTGCAGGCCTGAACACATACCTTGGGATGATGCTTTAATGTGTTCCAATCTCTAAATGTTAAGCTTTCCACATTGAATTCAGCACCTAATGTCATATTAGATGGGAATTGGGTATCTCAACATGAGAGGTTTTTGATGGACTTTAATCCCATCCCTACAGCCGACTTGTGCACAAGATCTCTACTCAACCCTTTGGTTAGATGATCGGCTAAATTGTGTTGAGTTCTTATAAACTCCACTGATATAACACCATGCGTGATAAGCTCATGAATCATGCTGTGTCTAACACCTAAGTGTCTAGACTTGCCTTTGAACACCTGTCTATAAGCATTAGACAAGGCAGACTCACTATCACATCTGATAGATATGGGAGATATCGGTTTAGGCCACAATGGAATCTCATAAATCAGATTTCTTAGCCATTCAGCTTCTTTACCAGCCGCTGATAATGCCACAAATTCAGATTCCATCGTTGAATCAGGAATACAACTCTGTTTCTTTGATGCCCAAGAGATAGCACCTCCCCCAAGAAGGAATACCCATCCACTTGTGGAAGAATGATCTTCCTTATTGGAAATCCAACTTGCATCCGAATGACCTTCAATAACCGAAGGAAATCCAGTATATGTCAAACCATAATCCATGGTTCCTTTCAAGTATTTGAACACTCGGCTTAAAGCTTGCCAATGATGTGAACTTGGTTTGCTAGTGTACCTACTAAGCTTTCCAGCAGCATAGGCAATATCTGGCCTAGTGCTTATCATGGCATACATGAGACTACCAATAGCCCTTGAGTATTCAAGTTGAGATACTGCAACACCTGTATTAGGTAGGAGTTTAATACTAGGATCAAGAGGAGTACTAACAGGAGAACAATCCTTAAAGTTAAATCTTTTAAGAATCTTCTCAATATAATGAGATTGAGAAATCGAAATGCCATTGTTCTCACGCTTGATCCTTATACCAAGAATCACCTCAGCCTCCCCCATGTCTTTCATATCAAAGTTTGATGACAAGAACTTCTTGGTATTATCCACTTGATTTTGGTCAGTACAAAAAATCAACATGTCATCCACATATAAACAAATTATAACTCCTTTGCCAGAAGCATCAAATTTGCTATATACACACTTGTCTGCTTGGTTAAGAAAATAACCACACTACAAGAAAAAGTTAAATAGACATCACACATTAGACATCGGTTACTAATGCCGCTGATGTTAAAAGATATAATAACATCACCCCGCGTAAATCTGATGTCTTTGTATTTTTACGACATCGCTTATTTTAAAACTGATGTCTAAAGTTCGACTTAAAATTTTCAAAACGCGCTCCATTTCATTTGTTTCCCCCTTAATCAAAATTTCCCTCCTTTACACCAAATATTCTCCCCCCTTAATCAAAATTTCCCCCTTTACCAATTACTTCCCCCCCTTTCACACAAAGCTAATTAAAGGAAAGTAAAAAACTAAAAAAATTAACACTCTCATCTCGACTGAACCCCCCTCTCTCTCTCTCTCGATGAACCCCTCTCTCTCTCTCGACTAAAACTCTCTATCTCTCTCTCTCTCGACTGAAATTTCTCCCTCGTTTCTCACTACCATATCTCACCTCCACTCTCTACTCACCTCCGTCCGGCCTCATCTCTGCTCTACTCACCTCCGTCCAGCCTCACATCTGCTCGTGCGTCTCTACCTAAATTGGTAAGCTTTAAATTGGTCTTCACTGCACGAATAAGGTCTCCTCTGCTATGTCTAGGGTTTTCTCTATTAAAATTGCATGGATGTATAACCTTTAATTTGGGGGTTTTTTAAAATCAAAACCCTAATTTCTTAAATTGGGGTTTTTTTAAATAAAAACCCTAATTTCTTAAATTGGGTGTTTCCATTTACTTGGATGTATTTGTTATACCCTAATTATTTTAAATTTAATTTTACAGGAGCTCTGTCACTTGGTTTTGATCTTGGCTGTATTTAAGGTAATTTATCATTTTTGAATTTCGTATTTGAATTTCTGAAATTACGGTTTTGGTGCAACTTTCTGAAGAATTGTTGGTGCAGATAGTCATAGAGAAGATGTCGGTGCAGCTTTTATTCTTGAATCTAAAGGTACCTACAATTCTAATAACATAAGCGGATTCTCGAACCTCGACCTTTTGTTATAACAAGAAAAGAGCATTCATAAGGCTACAATAATATTCGAATTATAATGTTTGTTTGATATGATAATTTGGTTTTGGTATTATTTTTGTTGTATATTGATACTTATTTAAGTTGATATACATGGGAATGGTATAGGCAAAAGATAATGTGAACATTTTAAAGCTAATGATTTTGTTGTGCTATTTCGGTAAAAGATGTCAATTTTAGGCTTGATATTTTTGCAAGTTTATAACATTATGTACTACATTTGTATTGTAATCCATTATATCTATTATAGTGGAACATGGTTATTTCTAGAAAGTGTAATGTTGTTTGCACATCGAAGGACTGCAGGAATCGTCAACCATTAGAGGAAGAACTTCAGTTGGCTGACTACATATTTTACCGTACCTTTGATGTCGGTTCATGTATTATTTTGGATAAAATGGAACAATGGTGTCAGTTCCTGATTTTACTGGAAACACAGACTTGAAAATAATGTAACATAGATAGCTTATCAAACAAAAAAACTTTTTGTAGAGAACTTTGAATAACTCGAATACTTTTTTGTCAGACATCTCGAGAATTGGTTATGGTTGTGGCTGGTATCATTTTCTTATATCTATAATTATTTTTATGTATGTCAATTGTATTCCCTCGGATTTTTGTTTTCTTGATTTTCTTGCACCCAATGAGTTTCTGACTTTTAGACAAACATATGCATGTGTATCATGTGTGTTTATGTGTTTTTAGTGTAATTCTTGAAAGCCTTTTTTATTACATGCTTTTTGGGTGATGAATTGTTGAGTATTGTTGGAATTTTTGTGGTGTTTTGCAGGAGATTAGTTATGCAAAACTTGGAATCTGCCACCCATAATTGGACATTGTAAGTCTCATTTAACTCTCTTTGTACTAATTAATTTTCGTTAGTTTTTGTTTAGCATTGTTAAATTTTGGTAATTGCAGAGCGAGATTAAATGTTAATTTTCATCAATAACTCTGTTTTGGTCGATTCCAACAAATGTTTCCAGCTTGCGCATAAAACTTTATGACAGTTGGGTTAACATCGGAAATGGCTGGTCCTTCCTATTTACAATATAATGCACTACAACAAGCAGTTACAAGTGGACATGAGTTGAAAATAAACCCTTCTGATATGACACTTAACAGACATAAACAGTGTCTTCGTGTTTACATTGTAATGAGATTTTGTGTTGATTAATACTAGTAATTCACTAAATATGTGCAGGTATATATGCAAGCATTTTTGTGGATATTTCCCTTTGACATTATATGTCGAAGATATCAATGCCTTCACCCCAGATCAAGCTTATGGTAAATGTTTCTTAATATGATATTGAAGTGTTTCTGATATTATCAGTGTTAAAAGATGCTAAATACGTTAACAGTCCCTACTATTTTAGTTAGGCAATATGGTCCCCGTTGGTAGTAGATGAAAATTTGTAATTACTAACATTTCTTATCGACACCAGTTCGTAAATGCTTGACTCGAAAATGACCCCTTCTGGAAATTCTTCTTTGCTCTTGTAGAATTTTAATTCTTAAAGCGATCGTTTGTCTAGTTAGGCGATCCAGATCTGTTATAGTGCACCTTTCTATTATGCTAGCTCGTTTTTTCTTTTTTAGCAATAACAAAGTTGGGCTTGCTTTAGGCAGTTTTTGCCTATGAACCACATTCGGTTTTTCCAATTGCTTTCTTTGCGCTAGTCGACCTTACAGGCTTCATGCCTCTTCCGAAAATAAAGATCCTTGCAAGCAATGCTGTAAGACTCCCTACCCTTGTAACCTTACAAGAGGTAAAGGTGTATTTTCATTCATACATCAATTTTCACAATTTGGCAATTTTATAGGTGTTCCACACCCCATTTATAAGGCATATATGGACTTGGTTGGGACTTGCACCAGTATCACGGAAAAACTTTAACAACTTGTTGTCATCTGGTTATAGTTGCATTGTAGTGCCAGGTGGAGTGCGAGAGACATTATACATGGAACATGGTTCTGAGGTTGAAGCCCACTTTTCCCCATTTCTTATCACTATAACTCCTACGTAGCTCTGGATGCCTGCCATCTAGGTAGATGTAATAACCGTAAAGGAACATACTTTGACAGATTAAATAGTGTCATTGCCTACAAGTTTTTGTATTGCTTTGTTCAGCTTTACATCTTTCGGTAGGTTTCAGTCAGTATCTGTTATAAGAAGAACCCAGTGGTATTTATTCTCACTGTTAAACTGTTCTAAACAAAGCTGGACACAAGCTTGGCTGACAAACACCTATACCTTGTTTTCTTTATTTTACAGTTTAATTTATGAGCTAGCTAGTTTTATTTTGTAGGTTGCTTTTCTTAAATTAAGAAGAGGATTTGTACAAATAGCAATGGAGAAAGGATGCCCAATAGTTCCAGTGTTTTGTTTTGGTCAGGTACTGGTTTCTCTTTTCTTAGTTTCCTATTACATCCTTTCCAGATTTGTGGCATCTTGAAACTGGCCACATGCAACAATCTTATTGTTAAGTGTAAACTTTTAATATATGTACTCTTACTGTTATTATTCTTATTGTTTTCTCAAACCGCTGCAGACGGATACCTACAAATGCTGGAAGCCCGATGGAGAATTGATCATCAAACTTGCTAGAGCTATAAAGTTTCCACCAATTGTTTTCTGGGGTATATATGGGTAAGCACCTAAGAACATCTCCAATGGTTGGCACCCTTCAAGGGATAATACCAAATTGCCAACTTTGCCACGTAATGAAAGAATTATTTTTTACATTCTTTCTCTTCCACATCATTTTTGATTGACACCCTAGAATCATGCTCCAATGGTTGGCATCCCTATATGCTAACCTTATAAAAAATGCATAACAAAAATATATTTGAGAATAATGTTTAAAGCATCATTGGATCAAAAATGAAGTTGACACTCTACTTTATGGTATGCCAACTTTTGGCATTTCAAGTTGGCACCCCATTCCACTTCATTTAGCACCCCAATAGCATCCCAACAACTCCAATGGAGTGCTAAGAAGAGTGCCATGCCATGTAATGCCACGTGGCGTTGGCACCCCTCTTGGTACTCTCCATTGGAGATGCTCTAACTCTCTAAACCGATTATAAATATGAATTTCATGGTAAGTGTAAGTGGTTGTACATACTGCGTGACTTGTTTGAAGATGTCTGGAGAGCATTTTCATTGAACTCGAACAATGTTAATGATGCAACCATTGCAGGCCTTGAGTAATCTTTTGGTGTAAAATCCGTTTCGTCAACTAAGAAATTAGGTGATTGATATATAACAAAACTGTCAACAGGGTGCCATTGGATCTTTGCATGCAGTCATACAGAAATGCATTTCAACTTAAGTGTGGATCATATTATTTGTCCATTCCTGTCTGTTATGGGCATGCAATTGTTATAATTCTCTGCTTATAGTCTTCGAAAATGGGTTTTTTTTTCATTTTTTTGCAGATCTCCTCTGCCCTTCCGCAAACCAATCATGCAGCAGTGTCTTCGTGTTTACATTGTGGATGTTTTCTGTAGTACTATGTAACACGAGATATTCACATATACATATAATTTACATGTATGTACTATAATCAATTTTCTCCATTAATTGTGTGTATAAAGATGTTAAAAGTTTTTATGAATAAAGATCTATTTGTAACCAGATGAAAAATAACATCAGTTTTAGTATCTTAGACATAAATATACATCAATTTTATTATGGCAAAAATGATGTCTAAAACAAAGATATACATCACATTTTTTCTACAATATCTGATGTCTAAGAGAAAAATATAAATTAGTTTTTTCTGTAAAAACTGATGTTTATATTTACATTAGACATCAGTATAGGATGATGTCTAATAGAACAATATAAATCAGTTTTTTTCTGAAAAAACCGATGTCTATAAGAACATTAGACATCAGTCTAGGGTGATGTCTAAACTAACTATAGACATCACTTTATCTGCTAAAATTATGATGTCTAATATCCAAATAGACATCTTTTCCAAAGAAAGAAAGTGATGTGTATTTGAAAAATAACTTAGTTTATTATATGTTTTCTAGAATATAAGGCATGCAAGTTGTTTATAAAATTAATTATATCTAACCTATTTTGTAGAACAACTGATGTGTATTGAATGAAATATCGATGTCTATGTTAGCACAGACATCAGTTTCTGACTGATGTCTAGAATAGACATCTCCCACCTAGACATCACATCCAAAATAACATAGACATCGGCCAAAAACTGATGTCTATTGACCCTTTTCTTGTAGTGCCATTAGACAAGACTACAGTATCAAATTTATCATGCCAATCCTTCGGTGCTTGTTTCAGACCATAAATTGATTTCTTCAATTTACACACCTTGTTCTCACAACCAGGCATAACAAACCCTTCGGGTTGTTTCATATAAATCTCTTCATCTAATTCACCATTCAAGAATGCAGTTTTCACATCCATTTGGTGAATGACAAGGTTGTGTATAGCAACAAGTGCTATTAACAACCTAATAGTGGAGGTTCTAGCAACAGGAGCATAAGTGTCAAAATAATCAATCCCTTCTTTTTGTCTAAAACCTTGGATTACCAATCTGGCCTTAAACTTACCTATGGTACCGTCCACCTTCATTTTCCTTTTGAAGATCCATCTGTTCCCCAAAGCTTTACAGCCAGTGGGCAGATCACTCAATTCCCAAGTATTATTATTCATGATAGAATCCATTTCATCTTGGATAGCTTCTTTCCAGAATGCAACATCCCTAGATTTCATAGCTTCACTAAAAGTATTTGGATCCTCCTCAATAAGAAAACAATATTGGTATTGATATTCAATTTCATCTCTAGAGCCTTCTACTAGATAAAGATGAAAGTCATCTCCAAAAGACTTTGCTTTTCTAGCTCTAGTGCTTCTCCTTGGTTCGGACGGTCCATTCACATCTTTAGTAGAAACTGAGTTCCTACTAGAAGAATTCTGAAGCATGTCTCTTGGTCTAGGTATAGATGTAAATCTATTTTCATCAAAAATAGCATCTCTTGACTCGATAATCGAGTTCACAGATACATAGTCATTAGATTCTAACACATAGAATCTATATGCTATAGAATGCTCAGCATAGCCAACAAATATGCAATCTATACCTCGTTCACCCAAGTTTCTTCTTTTGGGTTCAGTGAGTCTTACAACTGCTCTACATCCTCAAACTCTCAAAAAACTTAATTTTGGTGACTCTTTATACCAAAGTTCATAAGGGGTAATCTTATTCCTCTTACAAGGAATTTGATTCAATAAATGACAGGCTGTCAACATAGCCTCACCCGAAAATCCCTCACTCAAACCCGAGTAGGATAACAAGGAATTAACCATTTCATTCAAAGTCCTATTCTTTCTCTCGGCCACACCATTTTGTTGTGGTGTATAAGGAGCCGTGGTTTGATGTATTATACCAGTAGATTGAAAGTAAACCGGATCATAATACTCACCTCCTCTATCAGTACGTAGATTTTTAATCATGGTACTCTGATGTAGCTCTACTTCTTCTTTATAAATTTTAAAGAAGTCAAGAGCTTCATCCTTAGCATGCAATAAATATACATAGCAATATCTAGTAGTATCATCAATAAAAGTAACTACATACTTTTTATTTCCTAATGATGGTGTAGAATGGAAATCACACAAATCAATATGTATTAATTCTAAAACATCAGACACCCTATTGACATCCTTAAAGGGCTTTCTTGTTATCTTTGTTAACATGCATGTTTTGCATTTTTCATTGTCTAAATCAATAGCAGGTATGAGACTCATTTTTGACATATCCTTTATTCTTTTATAATGTACATGTCCTAGTCTAGCATGCCATAATTCTGGTTTGTTCAAATTATTGCTAGTACTAGTAGAAGCCATGCAAGCAGATTCATCAATAAATGGAGTATTTACATTCAACATAAACATACCATTACACAAATAGCCAAAGCCAACAAAAGAGCCATGTTTTGACAATATATATTTGTCACTTTCATAAACTTGTTTATATCCACAATTGTTCAATACAACACCAGACAAGAGATTCTTACGAATCCCAGGAACATACAACACTTTATTTAACAATATACATTTGCCAGAAGTAAAAACTATCTTGACATTTCCTAGTCCTTTGATCGGTTCAGTTGCAACATTTCCCATCTTTAAGATAGATCCATCACTACTAGAAAAAGTAGAATAGACATCGCCCCTTTAACATCGGTTCATGATATCCCCGATGTAAAAACTGTCAATAACATCAGTCGACAAAAAACTGATGTCTTTAATATATTATGAAATCACATTACTAGCCAACCGATGTCATTGACATATCATTGAAAAATCAATGACATCGGTCAGGAAAACAACTGATGTCTGTGATGTATTATGACATCGGTCAAAAATAAACCAATGTCTAAAGTAGATCTAAAAAATTTTATGCTTCCGCGCCCTCACAATTTTCCCTGCTTAATACCCAAAATTTTTCCCCCACTTCAGACAATATTCCTCCCTTGGGGAATTTTTGAACACCTAATTCAGATATATTCACCCAGCACAGATAAAAACAAAATAACACGGGGGAATTGTTCCCTCTCTTTTATAACAAACAAAAATTTTGTATGCTTGGGCCAAAATTTTATTTCCCCCAATATTTCCCCTTTTTCCCCCATTCTATATTTCCCCCTTTTCTCACCCCGCTCACCTCTCTCTCTCTCGCTCACCCCTCTCTCTATCTCTCGCTCACCCCTCTCTCTATCTCTCACTCATCAATTTCTCTCTATCTCTTTTAATACATCTCTATCTACCGGTCTAAATGAATCTGTGTTCAATACTAACAATCCCCTAAATTTGAGCCCTAATTGGAATAACTTTCAATGAAGCAAGAATCCTACAAGCTAAACTTGCAACCCTAATTTGAGCTCTGCAAGGCTATACAAGCCCTAATCGATGCGTATAACACAAATCGAGCTCTAATTTGTAAGTGTATTTCAAATTCATGTTTAAATTTTATCTTTGTTATTTGTTTTATTGATTTCACTTCTTAATTTAAACAGATTAATTGGTGATTATGGTGGTTTCTCAACTCCGGTGAGTTCACTTCTTTGTTTATATACTATGTTTATATACTCTGTATTTTTGTTTTTGTTTATGTTTATATGCTTCTAAATTTATGTTTTATTCAGTAAACATCACATAAAGCTTATATCACAATCAGCTTACCAAAAAAATATGTTTTCAAATATAATGGATTACGTTAGTCACAGTTTGCTTGCTGCAACAGTAGAATGGCTTGGGTTAAAACTAAAACCTTTCTTTATTTGTTGGTTGATATTTAGGGTTCTGCACTTACTATTTCTGTAGACAATAGCCAATTATATCTTAGCAAAGATTCTTTGGGTGCTTCTATAACGACAACCAAGTCAAGTGAGATTAATGTATTGGTTCCTGGTGCTGGCACTGGAGATAACTAGGTATTTTTTCTTATCCTTCTGTAAATATAGTTTGCAATTTTTAATTTTTGCACTATAATGACATAATGATAATAACGAGTGTGTCAAAATTTATGTGAAAGATTAAGCCTTTGGAATCGTGGAGTAATCTTGAAAGACAACATCAATCAGCAATTTTGATGACCACAGATTCTCTGTATTCTGCTGTTTTTAGAATACCACATGTTCAAGGAGCTGTGGTATGCCAAACAAATACTTGAAAAGAAGTTTTGTTGAAGTGTTCATGTAGTGTCCTGTACAAGATAAGGACTATCGGTAACCTTGTTGCCAGTAATCTATTATAGGTAAATAGTTATCTATAAAAACAGTCTTTTCTTGTATTACAATTGTGTTATTGTGTTGTTGATAGCTTGTGTGCTCTATCTGATGCTAGTGATCTTAATCTAGGTTCTTAATTTTACTCTTAAATGCATATATACTTGCACATTCTATTTTTTCTTCTTAACTTCAGCCCTTGGGAGGAAGCTCTATATAAGGATGCAATAGAGAAAACTGCACTAGATCATTTATCTCTTTCAGGGTTCCTATCTCAGGTGTGTATGCATATTTAATTTGCAGAACATGTGTTGTATATTCTACTCCTAGATGTGGTAGTTTGTAGAATGATAGTTACAATTAGTTACAATTTTCGTCTTACTAGGAGAAGATTGTTAGACCGTAAGAAAAAACAAACATAAAAAAATGTTTTCAAACCAGATTATTGAGAATCTTTGTTCAGTGTTTGAAGATGGCTATGAAGGATAGAGATGTAAGCAGCTTCAGATTTGATACGTTTTCTTGCATTATTTTTAATTATATACGCCTTTACTTAGAACTTGTGTTGTTACAGAAATATGAAGATTTGGATGAATATGAAACGGAGTATGAAGATGACGATGACCGAGAGGCTGGTGAGGAGGAATATGAAGAAGAAAAAGTTCACCAGCCGACAGAGCAAGAATTGGAATACCTTGAGGCAAAAATTAAAAGAATCTATAAGAAAACAGATGAAGAAGGACCCTGGTTCTTCACTTGCCAGTTCTCGTGAGAAGAAAAACTCTTTGCCATATAGCAAGTTAGTTATTTAGTTTTTGCTAATTAACTTTTGTGAAATGCATTTTTCTGTTGGGGTTACGATAATTGAATCTTTGCTTGTATTGTTTATCTTACACTGATAATGAGGAAAATGCACAGCCTCCTATCTTTCTATTGTGCTAAAGGGGACTGTGTATGTGTTAAAAATATATAGATATTTTGTTTAATATTTTATAACTTTTGCAGAACAATAAGGTCCATGCTTCAGCCCCAGCAGGGTCCAGTTGTATGTAACTGATTCATGTTTTATTCATGGCCTCTGGGCCATTCTATGTAACTATTTCTGAGTATGTTGGACAAGGTAATGTCCTTGAGTTATTATCACTTCAGTTTTGTCTGAACATACACAATCTTAGTAAATGATTTTACTTTTAAAAAGTGTAAAATCCAATTTACATAAAACTTAAGACTGTCCATCTGTCATATGATGTTCATTTTGTTGATTTTTTGTATGATTATTGTTTCATACTTTATTCTTTAAGTTATTAATAATGCTATGTGTGAGCAACGGTGACTCCTTGGTGTGTCTGCAGGATGAATCATCTAGAATCGCCAATGATGCAACGGTTAAAGACATGGAGGTAACTTTTAATTGGTAGTAATTATTGTAAACTTAGCAGAATGAACCATAATGTCAAGCCTTGTAATTTATCTTATATATTTTCTATCTGACATTGTGTTAGAAATGATTGATGAGAACAATGTTTGGAAGCTAAAGTAACAAAACAGAGTTTAGCTGGAAGCAGTCAGAGTTTAGTTAAACACTGACTGGAAGCGCAACAGAGATTGTTAAACTCTGTAGCGGTAATGTCTGAAGAGTCAACAGTGTTTGAAGATTGATACAAGATAAATATGGAAGCAATATCTTTGAAGATTGGAAAGCTGTCAAAGAGATTGAGTTGACTTGGAAGACTTGAAGCAATCGTGATTGATATCAATTGTATAGCTTAATTATAGGAGAATCAATTACTGATTGTACGAAGCTGTATGTTTTATAAATACAGTTAGGTTAACCCTAGAAGGGAATCGAACATTGAAAAATTCATTGATTGTAACCTAAGCAGCTCTCTGTGATATTTTACATCACTGAGAGAGGAATTGTTAATTCCAAACAGTTTTTAAGTATTAAATAGTGTGTTCTTGTTAAGTTACTCATACAGTATTTGATTACCTATTGTGTATTCGACTTAACAAGTGGTATCAGAGCCAATCTGTTACTTTATTACAATTAAAGATCCAAACACAATAGTAATCAATGGCAGAGATACCTCCACCATCTGAGAAAGCTCCTACTACTGTTAGTAGGTATGAAACAATTAGGGTTCCTATACTTAGGCCATTAGAGTATGCAATTTGGAAAGTAAAGATGACCATGTTTCTGGAGGCTACAGATCCAGAATATCTTGATAGAATATATGAAGGTCCTCACAAACCTACAAAGTTATCTGCTGCTGCTGCTGGTGAGGAATCAAAGGTCATTCCAAAAGAAAAGAAAGATCTAACTGCTGAGGATCTTTCATCTATTGCAAAGGATGCAAAAGTAAGACATTTACTTCACAGTGCTTTAGACAATGTTGTGTCTAATAAAGTGATTAATTGCACAACTGCAAAGGAAATATGGGATGCACTTGAAGTTAGGTGTCAAGAAAAACAAAAGAAACATACTCACTCAGGAGTATGAGCATTTTGAGGCAAAGTCTGAAGAAACCATGACAGAAACATTTGACAGATTCTGTAAACTGCTCAATGATTTGTCATTGGTTAACAAAGAGTATGATTTAGAAGACTCAAATCTCAAGTTTCTTCCTTCTCTACCTGAAAAGTGGGATGTGAAAACAACCACCATAAGAGATAACTATGAACTTGGTGAAACAGAGATTGATGAAATTTATGGACTGCTCAAAACCCATGAATTAGAATTGGAGCAGAGAAACAAAAGATCAAGTAGAAAGTCAAAGTCTGTTGCTCTTAAGGTTGAGGAGAAACCATCAAAGAAGGAAGCATCAAGAAGTAAGGCAAAAGGAAAAGCTTTAGTCATACACTCAGAAAGTGAGTCATCAAACACTGATGATGACTCAAACACAGATGGAACATCTGATTCTGAAGGTGATGAAGAGATGATGCAAATGGCTGCATTGATGGTAAAGACCTTCAAGAAGATGGGATTCAAGAACTTCAAAAAGGGAAAGAGATTCTCCAAGGACTACTCTAAGTCTGACAAGAAGAATTTCAAGAAATCTGAGGGAAAGGACTTCAAATCTGGTAAGAAAGATAAGTCTGAGATTCAATGCTACAAGTGTAAGGAGATGGGTCACTATGCTCCTGAGTGCAAGAAGGGTAAAACTGAAAAGGCACTCTACACCAAAGGCAGAGATTGGGCAGACACTTCAGATTCAGATGAGGAAGTGAACTATGCACTCATGGCTACTACTCAGAATGAAGATGATGATCTAAAGGTACCCCCAACTACCTATGCTTATAATACTGATAATATAACTGAATTGAGAATTTATCTTAAAGCATTACATATCAGTTATAGGGATCAGACTTTAGAAAATGAGAGGATAAAAAATGAGTGCTCTCAACTCAAAGATAGAAATAAACTTGTTGAGGAACAGCTAGAGAACATGAATAAAGTTCAGAAAGAGAGAGATGATGCAGTGTTTATTGAACAGGAGTTGCTAGGTAAGTACAAGCAACTAGAATCTGAATTGGAGGATGCTAAACACATTATTAAAACTTGGACACACTCTGGTAAAGACACTCAAGAAGTGTTTCAGTCAGATACAGTAGGTCTAGGTTATTCTGAAGGAGATGAACTTAGATTTGAAAATTTGGTAAAAGTTAGACCACATCGTTCATCTGAAGGTAATGTTATGGGAACAGGTGGACCTAAGACTGAAGCTGAGAAAAAGGCTGTTAAAGAATCATATGCTAAGACTTTTGTTAAAGAGGCTAACATTGGTTTAATGACAGATAAACAACTCAAGCATAAGCTTAAAGAGATAAAATCTGTCAACAAACAGAGAATGCCTAAGAAAAACAAAAATGGAAAGGTAGGCATAACATCAGGAATTAAGCCAATGCTTGCTTCATTAGCTCCTAGAAAAACATGCTTTAATTGTGGTAGCACTATTCATCTTGCTAGTTTCTGCAGTAAGAATAAGAACATTAATTCTTTGCCCTCTAAAACTGCAGTTAAAAATGATTATGTGAGGACTAGACCACAGACTTTATGTACACACTGTGGAAGTACATGGCATTCTATTTACACTTGCAGAGATTATCATGCTATTTACTATAATTACTATGAACCCAAGCCAAATTTGAAATGGGTTAAAGTAAACTCTGCAAATGTAAACTCTGAAAAAGTTAGCTTAAACTCTGATAATGTGAATTCCGCTGCAAAAGCTAACAGAATTAAGAAAGCCAAAGGATCCAAGCAAGTCTGGATCCTTAAAACTAATAATCAGTGATTGTTTGTGATTGCAGGGCAACAGGGTTAGTACCCTAGTAGTGGACAGTGGATGTTCAGGACACATGACAGGAAATAAAGCCCTGCTATCAGAGTATGAGGAGAAGGCTGGCCCAAAAGTTTCCTATGGAGATGGCAACATAGGACATACTCTGGGATATGGCAATATTAATCTTGGGAGTGTCATCATCACAAATATAGCTCTGGTTCCAGGACTCAAGCATGATCTGCTATCTGTGAGTCAAATCTGTGACAGAGGATATCATGTAGATTTTCAGCCTGAATATTGTCAAGTGATCAGTAAAACTACAGGGAAAGTTGCTCTAGTTGGAAACAGACACAATAACATCTATGAAATTAAATTGTCAACAAACACTGATGGCAAAGCAGTGTGTCTGTCAACAAGAATGTCCAGTGAAGAGAGTTGGAAGTGGCACAAGAAACTCTCTCATTTAAATCTGAACAACATCAATGAGCTAATAAAGAATGATCTTGTAAGAGGTCTACCAAGGTCTTTGTTGAATGTAGAAGGCCTGTGTGATTCTTGTCAAAAGGCCAAACAGAGAAAAGCCTCCTTCAAAAGCAAATCTGAGTCTTCAATTGTTGATCCTTATCATCTCCTACATGTTGATCTTTTTGGACCAGTGAATGTCATGTCTCTTGGAAAGAAGAAATATGCTCTAGTCATTGTTGATGAATATACCAGATACACATGGGTATATTTTCTTGCAAAGAAGGATGAAACTGCATTAACACTGACAGAACATATATTACAACTGGACAAAGGGTCAGAAAATCAAGTGAAGAAAATCAGAAGTGACAATGGAACTGAATTCAGGAATTCATCAATGGAAGAATTTTGCAAGAGCAAAGGAATCAAACAGGAGTTTTCTGCACCTGGCACTCCACAACAAAATGGTGTAGTGGAGAGGAAGAACAGAACCTTAATAGAAGCTGCAAGAACCATGCTAGATGAAGCAAAATTGCCAACATATTTCTGGGCAGAAGCAGTTCAAACTGCTTGTTTTACTCAAAATGCAACACTGATCAACAAGCATGGTAAAACACCATATGAAATGGTGAAGAAGAAAAAGCCAAATCTAAAATATTTTCATATTTTTGGATGCAAGTGCTTTGTGTTGAAGACTCATCCTGAACAGTTGACCAAATTTGACCTAAAGGCAGATGAAGGAATTTTTGTTGGCTATCCACTGTCAACTAAGGCATTCAGAGTTTATAATCTGAGAACTAGAGTGATCATGGAATCAATTCATGTGTCATTTGATGACAAGAAAATAACTGGACTTGAAGATGTCAATGAACATGATCTACTCCACTTTGAAAATGAAGATTTATTCTCTGAAAAAGTAAACTCTGATCAGACTGATCTGACAAACTCTGTTGATCTAAACTCTGAACCTCTACTGGGAAATACTGAAGAAACTCTTCAATCAGAAACAAGGGAAGAACCAGTTGAGGGGGAGCATGAAGAATCACATCAAAGTGATAATTCAAACACTGATAGTGACTCAGTTGATAATTCTGAATCAAACTCTGTTGATTCAAACTCTGTTGATAATTCTGAGCAGTCACATTCAGGGGGAGCATCAGAAAATGAAGAGAGGCACCAAGAAAATCAGGAGAGCATGGATCAAGGGGGAGGATCACATGATGACAGAAGCAATTTGCCTTCTGCAAGAAAATGGACTAAGTCACACACACCTGATTTAATTATTGGTGATCCAGATGCAAAAGTAAGGACAAGAAGTGCAACAACAAATGAATGTCTGTTTCATGCATTCTTGTCACAATCTGAGCCAAAGAAAGTGGAAGAAGCTCTTAAAGATGCTGACTGGATAACAGCAATGCAAGAAGAGCTAAATGAATTTGAAAGAAATGAAGTGTGGACCCTTGTACCAAGGCCCAAGAACAGATCCATTGTTGGTACTAAATGGGTTTTCAGAAATAAAACTGACAGTGAGGGTGTTATCACAAGAAACAAAGCAAGACTGGTTGCAAAAGGCTATTCACAACAGGAAGGAATAGACTATGATGAAACATTTGCTCCAGTTGCTAGATTGGAGGCAATCAGAATCTTTCTAGCATATGCTTCTCATAAGAAATTCAAAGTGTTTCAGATGGATGTAAAAAGTGCATTTTTAAATGGAAAACTTGAAGAAGAAGTGTTTGTGGAACAACCACCAGGTTTTGTAGATCCAAAATACCCAGACTATGTCTACAGGTTAGACAAGGCACTCTATGGACTTAAGCAGGCACCAAGGGCATGGTATGAAACTCTTGCCAAATTTCTACTAGAAAGTGGATTTCACAGAGGTACTATTGACAAAACTCTGTTTTACTTTCAATCTGGTAGTGACTTGCTCTTAGTTCAGATCTATGTAGATGACATCATTTTTGGATCTACTAATGATAAACTCTGTAAGAAGTTTGCCAAACTCATGCAGTCAAGATATCAAATGAGTATGATGGGAGAGCTTAGTTATTTTCTAGGCCTACAGGTGAAGCAAACAGATGATGGAAATTTTGCTGAAACAAAACAACAAATTGCTTCTTTGAAAACTGAGATACAGACTAGAGAAATGACAATGGAAAGAGAGTCAAAAATCAAAGCTGCACAGCTTTCTAAAGTTCAAGATACTCTCTTTGCCAGGCTAGGAAAGGTTAAAGAAAATCAAGCTGCCTTGTTTGCTAAGGTTGATTCCATTGCTAACTCTTTGGAGCTCATTACATCTATACTCATTCCTGATGATGTCAAAAAGGGGGAGAGAGTTGCTAAGTCTAAATGTAAAATTTCTCAAACTCTGCTTGAAAAGAAGGATGATGCTGGAGATGGAGGGGCAAGTGATAAGAGTAAGGCTTTAAACTCTGAAACACTAACTCTGAGATCTGGCAAATCTCTTAAGTCACAGTCTGTTGGAATAAACACTGAAACTCAAGGTACTTCAAAAACCAAGAGTTTGGAATTAATATCAAATCCAAAGACTGATGAGGAGTTAGCTGTTAAGCTTTTCATGGAAGAGAATGCAGAAGGAGTTACTATAGAAGATGCTAAAGCTGAAGAGAAGAGTCTGCAAGAAAAGCATTTGAAGGCTTTAAAGTCTGATAAATTAAAGAAGAATGTGAAAGTTGTTAAAGCTGCAAAGCCTGTTCTTAAAGGTATTCAAATCAAAGAACCAGTTGGTACAAATCAAAGGATGCAAGTGTTCAGAAAACCAACAGATGCAGAAGCTAAGCAAAAGCTGAAAAGTATTGTTACAACCTCTGTTGATACACATGTTGTACAGAAGAATGAAGACACAACCTCTGTTACTGCACAAGTTGTGACCACACCATTATTGTCTTCTCAGTTGAAATCAACATTTGGAAAAGGTGTTCTTCATGATTCAAGGCTAGAAGCTATAGTTCCAATGGATTTCACTGATGGTAGAGCCTTATCTGGTAAAATCGGATACAACAAAGGAGGCATAGGCTCACACAGAGACACAAGACAATATGTTGGTCCCAGAGATCCTTCTTCATTGGCTGTTCCAGGTCGTGGTGTCACTCAAGAGAGTTTAGACAGACTGGAGTCAGTACAGCTTGTTAATCAGAAGAGTTTAGAGAAGGATTTTCTGCTATATTTCATGGCTGATGGAACAGTGTTTAAAGTTGATGAGAAGGATATTGATTTAAAATACTGGGAAGAACTAGAATATGTTCTGTATCTTTTCAGAGTAAGAAATCAAAGAGCTCAGTCAGTTGCAAATGTACTCAGACAAAAGATGATTCAAAATCTTGCCAGGAGAAATATGAAGTACAACAGCAAGTATGTTCCAAAGTACAGAGACTGGAATGGGAATCTGATAGAAATGGAGAAGGGGACTACAAAGCTGAAGACAGATCTTGGAATTACTGTTCTGGATTTTAATGTGAAGTCTGAGGAAGTGAAATATATCAGGTTGGGAAATGAAATGAGGAGAAACAAAATCTACGATCTTAGAGCTGCTATCTATCAGACTAATGAGAATGATCCTCAGTTGAGAGAAATCAAGGAAGCTATGCAGATAGAGCTTGAAAATGCTGAAAGAAGATTGCTTATAGACTATCTCAGGACAATGCCAGATCTTCAAGAGATTAGAATTTGAAGTCTGTAAGAATTTTCTCATTTTCTGTAGAATTTGTTAAGTAAAAGCTTAAACTCTGTTTGTTAAACACTGTAGACTTTGTATTTGTTTTGACATCATCATTTACTGTAAACTTGTACATTCTTGCTAATGAACAAGTTGGGGGAGATTGTTAGAAATGATTGATGAGAACAGTGTTTGGAAGCTAAAGTAACAAAACAGAGTTTAGCTGGAAGCAGTCAGAGTTTAGTTAAACACTGACTGGAAGCGCAACAGAGATTGTTAAACTCTGTAGCGGTAATGTCTGAAGAGTCAACAGTGTTTGAAGATTGATACAAGATAAATATGGAAGCAATATCTTTGAAGATTGGAAAGCTGTCAAAGAGATTGAGTTGACTTGGAAGACTTGAAGCAATCGTGATTGATATCAATTGTATAGCTTAATTATAGGAGTATCAATTACTGATTGTACGAAGCTGTATGTTTTATAAATACAGTTAGGTTAACCCTAGAAGGGAATCGAACATTGAAAAATTCATTGATTGTAACCTAAGCAGCTCTCTGTGATATTTTACATCACTGAGAGAGGAATTGTTAATTCCAAACAGTTTTTAAGTATTAAACAGTGTGTTCTTGTTAAGTTACTCATACAGTATTTGATTACCTATTGTGTATTCGACTTAACACATTGGCAGTCTTTTGTTTAATATATTAACACTTACTGCAGAAGTTTTAACAACACAGAGCATGTATTCTGCATTATTGGGCCATTGTTCTTTTCTGGTAGTGATTCAGAGATTACATTGTATTGGACAAAAAAATAGTAAAGTTTTAAAAAAATGACTTCCTCGTCTGACAGAAAAAGGAAAATAATACAGTAGGACTTGCTATTTTGTATAAGCCCAAACCATTGTTATTTGAAATGGTGAGCTATATTTAATTATTGTCTTTTCTGTGTGATAAGTTTATCAAACCAAACCAAGCTTTTTTTTAATTTGTTGTCATGTTCATATTATCATATCAGCGATTGCATTTTGTTTTTACATATACTTCAATCTTAATGCAGGGTGTAGACCTTGATGATTTTATTTCCGGGCCTCGTGAGCTGTTGCTAAAATTTGTTGATGAAAATTATCCTTTGCCTGATAAACCTGAATCTCTCTCAGGTATATTTTGGTTTGTTTTCTATTAGCATGTCATTTCTTAAGCTGATAGGCGCTAACCAATAAAGTCAACTCTTTATTGATGATAGGTGATGACGGTGTGAAGACAACAACTCCTAATGTTTTGCGCAGTATACTTGCCTGTTAATGCATGATATTAATTTTTAGTTTACTAAGATATAGTGGTTTGCAGGTGCTTTATGTGCTGCTACTACAGAATGCTGGTTTGAAATCCAAGGATATTGTTTCTCATTCAATGACGATTGAACTCCTTGGTACAGTTGCGGCCAGGTTGAAACAGGAATATGTGCACTATGATAGCTTTAACTATGGTAGTTAGAGCGATATAGTTTGTTTTTACACGGAGTAGTATGTTAATTATGTTTTTTGTTTGGAAGAGGCATTTTGACTTGAAATGTAGGTAGTTTGTCATTTTTGCGGATAGTCATTGATGTAATATATACTGAATTTTTTTGATAATGAAGTTTTTGTTATTTTCATAAGTGTTTGAGTTTTGGATTGATAAGTTGCACCAATATAGCATTCATTTTAGTATTATATATATATATATATATATAAATACAGTAATAAATAAAGTAAACAAACACATCAGTTTTTAATTTTTAACTGATGTTAAAGGATCTAGACATCGGTTAAAAACTGATGTGAAGGAAAATTTTAACTGATGTCTTTGTGGGTGTAGAGAAAGGTAACCCTCTTTTACATCGGTTTTTAATCGATGTCTAAGATCATCTTTTACATCGGTTTCAAGCAAGAAACGATGTCTATTGTACACCTTAAACCTCAGTTGCATAAGCAAACCGATGTTAAAAACCCACATAGACATCAGTTACTAACTGATGTAAAAGGTAAGGACCAGCCGATGTCTTAAGTTGTCTTTGACATCGGTTCAAAACCGATGTGAAAAGTGTTGGACCTTTCTCTACACCCACAAAGACATCGGTTGGAAAATGGCCGGACATCGGTTTTTAGCCGATGTCTATTGACCTGTTTCTAGTAGTGCATCTTCGATTGGTTGAAAGTCTATGAACCAACGAAGATCTTTGCATACATGACTCGTGTTAGGTCGAATACACAATAAGCAATCAAATACTGTATGAGTAACTTAACAAGAACACACTGTTTAACAATTAAAAACTGTTTGGAATTAATAATTCCTCTCTCAGTGATGTAAATATCACAGAGAGCTGCTTAGGTTACAATGGATGAATATCTCAATGTTCGACTACCCTTCTAGGGTTAACCTAACTGTATTTATAGAACATACAGCTTCGTACAATCAGTAACTGATACTCCTAAAATCAAGCTATACAATTGATATCAATCACGATTGCTCCAGTCTTCCAAGTCAACTCAATCTCTTTGACAGCTTTCCAATCTTCAAAGATATTGCTTCCATATTTATCAATCTTCAAACACTGTTGACTCTTCAGACAATACCGCTACAGAGTTTAACAAACTCTGTTTGCGCTTCCAGTCAGTGTTTAATCAAACTCTGACTACTTCCAGCTAAACTCTGTTTTCTGACTTTAGCTTCCAAACACTGTTTTCATCAATCATTTCTAACAATCTCCCCCAACTTGTCCATTAGCAAGAATGTACAAGTTTTACAGTAAATGATGATGTCAAAACAAATACAAAGTTTACAGTTTTTAACATACAAACAGAGTTTAAGCTATTACTTAACAAATTCTACATGAAATAAGAAAATTCTTACAGACTTTAATCTCTAATCTCTTGAAGATCAGGCACTGTTCTGAGATAGTCTATAAGCAACCTTCTTTCAGCATTTTCAAGCTCTATCTGCATAGCTTCTTTGATTTCTCTCAACTGAGGATCATTCTCATCAGTTTGATAGATAGCAGCTCTAAGATCGTAGATTTTGTTTCTTCTCATCTCATTTCCCAACCTGATATATTTCACCTCTTCAGATTTTACATTGAAATCCAGAACAGTAATCCCAAGATCAGTCTTCAGTTTTGTAGTTCCCTTCTCCATTTCAATCAGATTGCCATTCCAATCTCTGTATTTAGGAACATACTTGCTGTTGAATTTCATTTGCCTTCTTGCAAGGTTTTGAATCATTCTTTGTTGAAGCACATTTGCAACTGACTGAGCTCTTTGATTTCTCACTCTGAAAATATATAGGACATATTCAAGTTCTTCAGCATACTTTAATTCAATATCCTTTTCAGAGACTTTAAATACTGTTCCATCAGCCATGAAATATAACAAGAAATCCTTTTCTAGACTCTTTTGATGTACAAGCTGTACTGACTCCAGTTTGTCTAAACTCTCTTGAGTGACACTACTACCTGGAACAGACAGTGAAGAAGGATCTCTAGGACCAACATATTGCCTTTTATCTCTGTGTGAGCCTATACCTTCTTTGTTGTATCCAACTTTACCAGATAAAGCTCTACCATCAGTAAAATTCATTGGAATTGTAGCTTCTAGTCTTGGATCATGAGGAGCACCCCTCTTAAATGTTGATTTCAACTGAGAAGACAATAATGGTGTGGTCACAACTTGTGCAGCAACAGAGGTTGTGTCTTCATTCTTTTGTACAACATGTGCATCAACAGAGGTTGTAACTATACTTTTCAGCTTTTGCTTGGCTTCTGCATCTGTTGGTTTTCTGAATATTTGCATTCTTTGATTTGTACCAACAGTTTCTTTGATTTGAATGCCTTTAAGAACAGGCTTTGCAGCTTTAGCAACTTTCACATTCTTCTTTCCTTTTTCAGACTTTAAAGCTTTCAGATGTTTTTCTTGTAAACTCTTCTCTTCAGCTTTAGCATCTTCTATGGTCACTCCTTCTGCATTCTCTTCCATGAAAAGCTTAACAGCTAACTCCTCATCAGTCTTTGGGTTTGATGTTAATTCCAAACTCTTGGTCTTTGAGGTACCTTGAGTTTCAGTGTTTGTTCCAACAGACTGTGATTTAAAAGATTTGCCAGATCTCAGAGTTTGCCTTTCAGAGTTTAAGACCTTGCTCTTTTCACTTGCCCCTCCATCTCCAGCATCATCCTTTTGAGTCAGAGTTTGAGAAACTTTGCATTTAGACTTAGTCACTCTCTCCCCCTTTTTGACATTATCAGGTATAAGTATGGATGTAATGAGCTCTAAAGAGTTTGCAATTGAATCAACCTTAGCAAATAAAGCAGTCTGATTTTCTTCAACTTTTCCTAGCCTGGCATAGAGAGTGTCTTGAACTTTAGACAGCTGAACAGCTTTTATTTTAGACTCTCTATCCATCTTCAATTCTCTTGACTGAATCTCAGTCTTCAAGGAAGCAATTTCTTGTTTAGTTTCAGCAAAATTGCCTTCCAGAGTCTTGACTTGTACCACAGTTGCCTTTAAACAGGATAAGATCTCTGGATTGGAAATTTGCTTGGCAGTTTGCTTAACAAACTCAGATGCTCTCCCTTTTGGAAAAATGCAATCTTGTTTATACCAATTTTCAGCAGATTTAGCAAGATGCTCTACTTCAACAGCATGTGATGGACAAGGCTGAGCAAAAGGTGTATGTTTACTATCTGTCTGTGCAGGTGCACTCACAAAAGAATCAGAGTTTGCACTACTGTCAGAATCATCTTCAGCACTTGCACCTTTAGCTTGAGCATCCTTTAAAGAACCACTGTGCTGAGCAGTGTCAGCCACAGTTTCTGCAATAACTTCTGCAACCTTTTCAATAATGACCTCATGTGGCACAGGCTCTGCAACAGAGTTTACCTTTGTAGCTTCATCACCTTTGTCTTGAATTGGAGAAGTTACTAACTCTGTGTGTGATGCTATAGCTTCAGGAACATGTACTGCAGGCTCATCAGCTACACCAGGAGCTTCAACATGAACAACAGGTGAGACAGGATCAAGAATTGATTCAGGAACATCATGTACTGGTGACAAACCATCTCTTTGATCCTCTTCTACAGGCATTTTATCCTCTGTAAGTATTTCAACAGTAACATTATCCTCTGCAGGCATTTCAACCTCTGCAGATATTTGTACTTTGTCATCCACAATATTCTCTGCAGGCATGTCAACTTTTGCAGGTACTTCAACATTCACTGTATCCTCAACAGTAGGTGTTTGCTGTGAAACCACCTCTGGAGCTTCAACAACATTCTCTGCATCTGAATCAGAAAGAATTAGTCTCCTTTTCTTGATTGGCACAACAATCTCCTCTTCATCTTCACTTGAGCTTTCTTTTGGTGGTGAAAGTGAAGGTCTGTTTGCATGTTGCTTCATTCTTCTAGTATAAACAGCTCCAGGTAATGTCTGTTTAGCCTTTGAATGTTTAGTGTTTTGGGCAGTGTGTTTCTTTCTCTTTGGCTTGGTTTTGGCTGGTTCAGTAGGTGCTGGCTCAGAGTGTAAGGTATCAGTATTTAAAGCTTCAGTGTTTAATGGTTCAGTGTTTGAGGGTTCAGTGTTTGAGGGTGGAGAGTTTTTTTGTGGAGAGTTTAAGGTTTCTGGTTGTGGTTGTTGAGATGTAGTAGGTACAGTGGGTGTTGGTGTTGTAGGTGTTGGTTCAGAGTTTATTGTGTCTTTTGGTTCAGGCATTTGTTATGGTGATTGAGGGTCTTGTGGTTGGTTCACATAGTTTTGTAAGGCTAAAGGCATAAACAACTCAGGTATTTGCTGTTTAGTGACATCTTTGTTTGTCAAATCAGTGAACATTCTCTTAGCAACTTGAAAAGGCTGAATTACATCAGCTTCATCAATTGGAATGTTAGGCACACATGCAGTAAATAGCAATTGACAAAAACGAGCAAAATAAACAGTAGTAGACTCAGACAATCGCTCTCCCAAGTTCATTAGTACTAGTCTACCAAAATCGAAGTTACCTCCATATAGTAGAGCATGACCAATTTGGAGAGTATCCAGAGGTAGTGCATCCCAGTTTGTTGTCTTCTTTCCAAAAGCCCTTGTTATACAATCGAAAAAGAAACTCCATTCCTTTCTCAAACTTGGCCGTCTCAAAGACCCTATCTTGTTCAAGTTTCCTGCACATCCAATTTGTTCCAACATTGTCCTCAACCGATCATGACCAACAACACTGTAAGAAGTGTGTGTCTCAAAGTCCAAAGCATCCCTAACAATAGTTGGAGTAATGATATACTCTGATTCATCATGAGTAAAAGTTATTGTGGGAGTGCCAGACTCTTCTCCATCATCATATACAGAGTTTGTCCAGAAAGTAGCAATTTGCGAAGCAGATAGTGTAGGTGGTGCTGTTAGAGCTTTCCCTATCTCAGAATCATTCAAGAAATTTTGGAACAAATGAAATGCCTGTGGAGCATTTTCATTATCCAATGGTGCTGCATAGTTACTAGGGAGAAAAACTAACCCTGCTGCATCAAACGCTTTAGTTGCCATTAGTAACAAGATACGAAGATATGCAGAGAAAAGATTTGAATGCACTGTAAGTGTTTATCAAAATGTGAAGGAGAGAATAAGAGAAGTGTGAAAATGAATAAGTATGTAAGTAACTGTGAGTGGGTGAATGTGAATCGATAAGGAGTGAGAGACTAAAGACGATTAGAGTAAAATTAAAACTCAATCGTTTATTTAGTAAAAGCGCGCAACTGTTGTAGAGTAGTGTGTGAGTGGGACACAATCATGGGACACGTGTCAAACAGCCAATGGATCACTTAATAATTACCGCTGTTATTCCTATAATCACGACACTTAGACACATTAACACTAATTAATAGTTGTCAAGTACCACAATTACTCCAAAATAGTCAAATCATCTCAATAAGACTTTACCTCAGAGTACTTAACACAACTCAACAGTGTTTACCAATTTTCCAACTTTATCACTAAAACCCTTTCAAAAATTGCACAGTTGTGAATTGTGTTTGTGTGAAGCAGAGTTTACCATAATCAATTTTTAAAGCATCTAATATTTCATAAAATCCATAACAAACAATCAATAAACACTGAATGCACAAACTCTCATATTAAACACTGATTGTTTGATGAATGCTAAACTCTGTAGTTACTGTAATACAGAAATCTGAAAACTTCCATTCCCTTTGATGTCCATGATTATCCAAGTAAGCACACAGTCTTTAAAGACAAAAATATCAAGAGATAGAAATCAGAGCATCATTCAGTGAATAACAGTTATGAACTGTATAACCTCACAAACTCTCAAAGCACACAAGTGTTTAGGTGATGTGTTTACACTCACATTCAATCAGAAATAGCAGAGTCTACCATATGCTTGAATGTCCACCAATTCTACACTACTTTGAGTACATGTATCCACAAATCAAAAGGACTTTATTCAGGGTTTAAATGGAGTAAGATCAAACAGATGAAAAGAGATGTTTTATTCAAGAGTGACTTCAAGCTAAGCATCTTAAGAGAACAAAGTGTTCAGTCACAGTATATATTTGTATAAGATCAGTATATATGCTCTTTTCCTCTTTTTTTTTATTTATTTATTTATTTATTTATTTATTTATTTATTTAGCATATATACTGAATAAACTTTTCTTTTCTTGAGAAATACTCATCTGTTTGAGAGAAAAAAAAAATATAACTGCTCTTAACACTTCAGAGAATAAGAAAAATGAGCAGTTAATAAGGCTCAAAGGGGTTTACTAAGGATGGAATTTATGAACAGTGTTTATACAGTGTTTGTATAATGTTCAAAAAGAATTTTGAACAGTGTTTGAAAGAATGGTAAATCCTATTGCCTTTATCATTTTCATGCACACACATATCATGTAGTCTCAAAATGGTCTAATTCAAGTTCTAGAGAAACATACTACCTGATGAATATCACACAACAATAAATACTGATTGATAGAAAATATATCAATCACTGATTTGGCTCAAACTCTCACAGGTTGTAGACATGAATCTGAACTCACCAAACTAATCAATGACACATCTCAAGTTTTATGATTTTCACAATTACAAACAAGGAATCATCATGAACCATACCTTTGGAAACAGAATGTCACTTATCAGAGTTTAGAGTTCATCAATAACCAAAATTATTTATGAGAGGCAATGCACACAATATTCATAGACTCAGAGTTTAGGACTGAATAAACTAAGAGATGCTATAAATATGAAATAGTATCATGCTGTGTTGATTTACTGCACAAAGTCTGATTAGATTACAGTGACTCAAAAAGAATCATGATTTATTTACTGAGAATCATGCTTCATACAATTTTCTTCATTGGTGTTTCATTCAGACAATAATTAATTCTGAATTCACTGAGTGTATCTAACATGTTAACAGTATTTAACAGACAGACATGCTGACAGAGTTTAAAAAGATTTAAACATTAGCATGCAGAACAGAGTTTAATATCAAAGTTCACATAGCACTTAACAATGTTTTAAATCATGAGCAATGAGTTTTTGAGTCTAACCAACATCTCTAGTCAAAACTAGAGACCATTCCTAGTTCATTGACCAGTCTTGTAAATGTGGCTTCACTCAATGGCTTGGTGAAGATATCTGCAAGTTGTTGTTCTGTAGACACAAAGTGAAGTTCAATGTTGCCTTCCTCTACATGCTCCCTGATGAAGTGATACCTTATGCTGATGTGCTTTGTCATTGAATGTTGCACTGGATTACCTGTCATTGCAATAGCACTTTGATTATCACAGTAAATAGGTATCTTGGTATACCTTAATCCATAATCCAGCAGTTGATTCTTCATCCATAAAATCTGTGCACAGCAGCTACCAGCAGCAATATACTCTGCTTCAGCTGTAGATGTAGATATTGACTTTTGTTTCTTGCTGTACCAGGAAACAAGTCTGTCACCCAGAAATTGACAACTTCCACTGGTGCTTTTTCTGTCTATCTTACATCCAGCAAAGTCTGCATCAGAGTAACCAAGAAGTTTAAACTCTGATTCTCTTGGATACCACAGCCCCAAAGTCATAGTGCCCTTGAGGTACTTGAATATCCTCTTTACTGCTGTTAAATGTGATTCTCTTGGATCTGCCTGGAACCTTGCACACAAACAAGTTGCATACATGATATCAGGTCTGCTAGCTGTCAAATAAAGTAAAGAACCAATCATTCCTCTGTAACTTGTCATATCTACTGATGACCCTGCATCTTTGTCCAATTTTGTTGCAGTTGCCATGGGAGTTGTTGCAGATGAACAATCAAGCATACCAAATTTCTTGAGAAGGTTTCTGGTATATTTTGCTTGATTTATAAAAATTCCATCATCTGTTTGCTTCACCTGTAGGCCTAGAAAATAACTAAGCTCTCCCATCATACTCATTTGATATCTTGACTGCATGAGTTTGGCAAACTTCTTGCAGAGTTTATCATTAGTAGACCCAAAAATGATGTCATCCACATATATCTGAACTAAAAGCAAGTCACTACCATTTTGGAAATAAAACAGAGTTTTGTCAATAGTACCTCTGTGAAATCCACTTTCTAGTAGAAATTTGGCAAGGGTTTCATACCATGCCCTTGGTGCCTGCTTAAGTCCATAGAGTGCCTTGTCTAACCTGTAGACATAGTCTGGATATTTTGGATCTACAAACCCTGGTGGTTGTTCCACAAACACTTCTTCTTCAAGTTTTCCATTCAAAAATGCACTTTTTACATCCATTTGAAATACTTTGAATTTCATGTGAGAGGCATATGCAAGAAAGATTCTGATTGCCTCCAATCTAGCTACTGGAGCAAATGTTTCATCATAGTCTATTCCTTCCTGTTGTGAGTAGCCTTTTGCAACCAGTCTTGCCTTGTTCCTTGTGATAACACCCTCACTGTCAGTTTTATTCCTGAAGACCCATTTAGTACCAACAATGGATCTGTTCTTGGGCCTTGGTACAAGGGTCCACACTTCATTTCTTTCAAATTCATTTAGCTCTTCTTGCATTGCTGTTATCCAGTCAGCATCTTTAAGAGCTTCTTCCACTTTCTTTGGCTCAGATTGTGACAAGAATGCATGAAACAGACATTCATTTGTTGTTGCACTTCTTGTCCTTACTTTTGCATCAGGATCACCAATAATCAAATCAGGTGTGTGAGATTTAGTCCATTTTCTTGCAGAAGGCAGATTGCTTCTGTCATCATGTGATCCTCCCCCTTGATCCATGCTCTCCTGATTTTCTTGGTGTCTTTCTTCATTTTCTGATGCTCCCCCTGAATGTGACTTCTCAGAATTATCAACAGAGTTTGAATCAACAGAGTTTGATTCAGAATTATCAACTGAGTCACTATCAGTGTTTGAATCATCACTTTGATGTGATTCTTCATGCTCCCCCTCAACTGGTTCTTCCCTTGTTTCTGATTGAAGAGTTTCTTCAGTATTTACCAGTAGAGGTTCAGAGTTTAGATCAACAGAGTTTGACACATCAGTCTGATCAGAGTTTACTTTTTCAGAGAATAAATCTTCATTTTCAAAATGCAATTGATCATGTTCATTGACATCTTCAAGTCCAGTTATTTTCTTGTCATCAAATGACACATGAATTGATTCCATGATCACTCTAGTTCTCAGATTATAAACTCTGAATGCCTTTGTTGACAGTGGATAGCCAACAAAAATTCCTTCATCTGCCTTTAGGTCAAACTTGGTCAACTGTTCAGGATGAGTCTTCAACACAAAGCATTTGCATCCAAAAATATGAAAATATTTTAGATTTGGCTTTTTCTTCTTCACCATTTCATATGGTGTTTTACCATGCTTGTTGATCAGTGTTGCATTTTGAGTAAAACAAGCAGTTTGAACTGCTTCTGCCCAGAAATATGTTGGCAACTTTGCTTCATCTAGCATGGTTCTGGCAGCTTCTATCAAGGTTCTGTTCTTCCTCTCCACTACACCATTTTGTTGTGGAGTACCAGGTGCAGAAAACTCTTGTTTTATCCCTTTACTCTTGCAAAATTCTTCCATTGATGAATTCCTGAACTCAGTTCCATTGTCACTTCTGATTATCTTCACTTGATGCTCTGACCCTTTTTCCAGTTGAATTACATGTTCTGTCAGTGTTAATGCGGTTTCATCCTTCTTTGCAAGAAAATATACCCATGTAAATCTGGTATATTCATCAACAATGACTAATGCATATTTCTTCTTTCCAAGAGACATCACATTCACTGGACCAAAAAGATCAACATGTAGTAGATGATAAGGATCAACAATTGAAGACTCAGTTTTGCTTTTGAAGGAGACTTTTCTCTGTTTAGCCTTTTGACAAGAATCACACAGTCCTTCTACATTCAACAAGGACTTTGGTAGACCTCTTACAAGATCATTCTTGATTAGCTCATTGATGTTGTTCAGGTTCAAATGAGAGAGTTTCTTGTGCCATTTCCAACTCTCTTCACTGGACATTTTTGTAGACAGACACACTGCTTTGCCATCAGTGTTTGTTGACAATTTGATTTCATAGATGTTATTGTGTCTGTTTCCAACTAGAGCAACTTTCCCTGTAGATTTACTGATCACTTGACAATATTCAGGCTGAAAATCTACATGATATCCTCTGTCACAGATTTGACTCACAGATAGCAAATCATGCTTGAGTCCTGGAACAAGAGCTACATTTGTGATGATGACATTTCCAAGATTAATATTGCCATATCCCAGTGTATGTCCTATGTTGCCATCTCCATAGGAAACTTCTGGGCCAGCCTTCTCCTCAAACTCTGATAGCAGGGCTTTATTTCCTGTCATGTGTCCTAAACATCCACTGTCCATGACTAGGGTACTAACCCTGGTGCCCTGCAATCACAAACAATCACTGATTATTAGTTTTAAGGATCCAGACTTGCTTGGATCCTTTGGCTTTCTTAAATCTGTTAGCCTTTGCATCGGAATTTTCATTAACAGAGTTTAAGCTAACTTTTTCAGAGTTTACATTTGCAGAGTTTACTTTAACCCATTTCAAATTTGGCTTGGGTTCATAGTAATTATAGTAAATAGCATGATAATCTCTGCAAGTGTAAATAGAATGCCAAGTACTTCCACAGTGTTTGCATAAAGTCTGTGGTCTAGTTCTCACATAATCATTCTTTACTGCAGTTTTAGAAGGCAAAGAATTAATGTTCTTATTCTTACTGCAGAAACTAGCAAGATGATTAGTGCTACCACAATTAAAGCATGTTTTTCTAGGAGCTAATGAAGCAAGCATTGGCTTAATTCCTGATGTGATGCCTACTTTTCCATTTTTATTTTTCTTAGGCAATCTCTGTTTGTTGACAGTTTTTATCTCCTTAAGCTTATGCTTGAGTTGTTTATCTGTCATTAAACCAATGTTAGCCTCTTTAACAAAAGTTTTAGCATATGACTCTTTAACAGCCTTTTTCTGTGCTTCAGTCTTAGGTCCACCTGTTCCCATGACATTACCCTCAGATGAACAATGTGGTCTAACCTTTACCTGATTTTCAAATCTAAGTTCATCTCCTACAGAGTAACCTAGACCTACTGTATCTGACTGAAACACTTCTTGAGTGTCTTTACCAGAGTGTGTCCAAGTTTTAATGATGTGTTTAGTATCCTCCAATTCAGATTCTAGTTGCTTATACTTACCTAGCAACTCCTGTTCAATAAACACTGCATCATCTCTTTCTTTTTGAATTTTATTCATATTCTCTAGCTGTTCCTCAACAAGTTTATTTCTTTCTTTGAGTTGAGAACACTCAGACTTTATCCTCTCATTTTCTAAGGTCTGATCTCTATAACTGATATGCAATGCTTTAAGATAAATTCTTAATTCAGTTATATTATCAGTGTTATAAGCATAAGTGGTTGGAGGTACCTTGAGATCATCATTTTCAGTCTGAGTAGTAGCCATGAGAGCATAGTTGACTTCCTCATCTGAATCTGAAGTGTCTGCCCAATCTCTGCCTTTGGTGTAGAGTGCCTTTTCAGTTTTACCCTTCTTGCACTGAGGAGCATAGTGTCCCATTTCCTTACACTTGTAGCATTGAATCTCAGACTTATCTTTCTTTCCAGATTTGAAGTCCTTTCCCTCAGCTTTCTTGAAATTCTTCTTGTCAGACTTTGAATAGTCCCTTGAGAATCTCTTTCCCTTCTTGAAGTTCTTGTATCCCATCTTCTTGAAGGTCTTTACCATCAATGCAGCCATTTCCATCATCTCTTCATCATCTTCAGAATCAGATGATCCATCAGTGTTTGAGTCAACATCAGTGTTTAATGACTCATTCTCTGAATGTATGACTAAGGCTTTTCCTTTTGCCTTTCTCCTTGATGCCTCCTTCTTTGATGGTTTCTCCTCAACCTTGAGTGCAACAGATTTTGACTTTCTACTTGTTCTTTTGTTTCTCTGCTCCAATTCCAATTCATGGGTTTTGAGCAGCCCATAAATTTCATCAATCTCTGTTTCACCAAGTTCATAATTATCTCTAATAGTGGTTGTTTTCACATCCCACTTTTCAGGTAGAGAAAGAAGAAACTTGAGATTTGAGTCTTCTAAATCATATTCTTTGTTAACCAATGACAAATCATTGAGCAGTTTACAGAATCTGTCAAATGTTTCTGTCATGGTTTCATCAGACTTTGCCTCAAAGTGCTCATACTCCTGAGTGAGTATGTTTCTTCTGTTTTTCTTGATTGCAGGAGTTCCTTGACACCTAACCTCAAGTGCATCCCATATTTCCTTTGCAGTTGTGCAATTAATCACTTTATTAGACATAACATTGTCTAATGCACTGTGAAGTAAATGTCTCACTTTTGCATCCTTTGCAATAGATGAAAGATCCTCAGCAGTTAGATCTTTCTTTTCCTTTGGAATGACCTTTGCCTCCTCACCAGCAGCAGCAGCAGATAATTTTGTTGGTTTGTGAGGACCTTCATATATTCTATCAAGGTATTCTGGATCTGTAGCCTCCAGAAACATGGTCATTTTCACCTTCCAAATTGCATACTCTGATGGCCTAAGTATAGGAACCCTGATTGTCTCATACCTACTAACAGTAGTAGGGGCTTTCTCAGATGGTGGAGGAATCTCTGCCATTGATTACTTTTGTGTTTGGATCTTTAACTGTAATAAAGTAACAGATTAGGCTCTGATACCACTTGTTAGGTCGAATACACAATAAGCAATCAAATACTGTATGAGTAACTTAACAAGAACACACTGTTTAACAATTAAAAACTGTTTGGAATTAATAATTCCTCTCTCAGTGATGTAAATATCACAGAGAGCTGCTTAGGTTACAATGGATGAATATCTCAATGTTCGACTACCCTTCTAGGGTTAACCTAACTGTATTTATAGAACATACAGCTTCGTACAATCAGTAACTGATACTCCTAAAATCAAGCTATACAATTGATATCAATCACGATTGCTCCAGTCTTCCAAGTCAACTCAATCTCTTTGACAGCTTTCCAATCTTCAAAGATATTGCTTCCATATTTATCAATCTTCAAACACTGTTGACTCTTCAGACAATACCGCTACAGAGTTTAACAAACTCTGTTTGCGCTTCCAGTCAGTGTTTAATCAAACTCTGACTACTTCCAGCTAAACTCTGTTTTCTGACTTTAGCTTCCAAACACTGTTTTCATCAATCATTTCTAACAACTCGTTGCTCCTGAATCAATCCACCAAGCAACATTGTCATCCTGCACATAAAATGCCTCAGATATTAGTGATACATAATTCTGACCAGAATTACAATTTTGCATTAAAATCTGACCTTGTTGCATTTCTGGATCCTTGGATCCACTTGGACCAACATTTTGCTTTTCTTGCTTGCCTTTACCAACCCAACAATCCTTCTTGAAATGTCCAGGTTTGCCACACTTCCAACATGCCATCTTAGGCCTTTTGTTGGAAGAATTGTTGTTGTTTCCTTTAAACTTTCGTTTATCACCCTTGCCATACTTAGAATTCTTAGAAGATCCACCATCTTCAACCATATTCACAGAAGAGTTACCGACTTGATTCTCGCCCTTAGGATTATTCTCAATTTCTTGAGTCCTCAAAGCCTCTTCAATTCTGAAGTGACTTCCAAGTTGAACCAGAGTCATATCCTCTTTGTTATGTTTCAAGGAGTGTTTAAAATCCTTCCATGATGGTGGTAGTTTGTCTATAACACCATAAACTGAGATAGATTCATCCATCTTCAGATTGTGTTGGGCAAACTGACCCAGAATCCTTAAAAATTCATTGTATTGTTCCATCACCGGTCTAGAATCGACCATTTTGTAATTCATAAAATTACTGACCAGAAACTTCTTACTAGAAGCATCTTCTGCCATGTACTTGGATTCAAGAGAATCCCACAATTCTTTCGCTGACTCAACATTTTGATATACATCGAAAAGGGAATCAGACATACCGTTTAAGATGTGACCGCGGCAGATGTAATCAGCGTTTTCCCATTTGCAACGCCTCCTTGTTTGTTCAGCGGTTTCATCCTCAACCACTTCTGGAATGGGGGTACTCAAAACATATACAACCTTCAGCGTCGTCAATAGAAAATGCATCTTCTTTTGCCATCTTCTAAAATCCTAACCCTCAAACTTGTCCAACTTTGCAAACTTGCTTGTCATGTCTTTTGCAGATTCTGAGTTCGCCATCTTCAGAAAATATATAACTTCAATCTTTGTTGGGGAATTGGGTGATAATTACTTGGATTTTTCTGAAGTCGTGTGAACACTTTCAGATTGAAGTTATTTGTGGTTCACCCTAATAATTCAATCGGATAAAGTCAGAAATTCTGCAAGAAGAGAGAATGTGTTTTGTTGTGTATTTCAGAATGAACCAGTGTGTAAAATGATCAATGCCACACCTATTTATAGATGTCAACAGATGTGTCTTTTGCCAATAGACACACCTTAAGATGTGTTTTTTCCCAATAGACACATCTCATTCCCAACAATCATGTCCAATGCCAATAGACACACCTCAATATGTGTCTTTTCCAATAGACACATCTCATTCTAACAGATGTGTTTGATGCCAATAGACATGTCTCATAAGCAATAATTCTAAAATCGTAACGAACTCGAACAGAGCATGCACTCCGCATTCTCCCGACTTGTTCGATGTAACATTACGATTACATTGATCAACTAGCCAATCCAATTACACTAAAATATCCAACAAAGTTGTCTCTCTTGTTCATCTTCTTAGTTCTATAGTCGAATCCGCTGCATATTATAGAATCTAACACTGTTGGCATCTCTTCTCACAAATTTAAAATTATGAAAACTCTTTTTTGGTACCAAAAATTCGATGTTCCGAACTAGAACACCAACATACAACGATGCAGCTCGTTTTCATTTCGTGAAGTCCCCGGCAGAGGAAAGGGAAACATTCATCTGGATTATTGCTAAAAAAATGTACTTAGATATGGTTAGTCGGGTTGAGTTAAGGGTTGAGCTCGTTTAACTTAAAGGACGAGCGATTCAACTCGACTAGTTTTGTGAATTTCCGGCATGTCTCGACTCTAATTATACAATTGCATTTTTGTTAATAAACACATGCATAAGATTCTTCTGATATGATACTCTTGATTAGTCTATAAAACTAGCCAGCCCATAAACAATTTAAGAAATTCTGGAGTTTGTATTGCCAACTCACTAAAACTAATTTCTTTTGGATGGACATCACGTATGTAACACTGAATAAATTCAAATTTATTTGTAAACAATAAAATTACAAAATAAGATTGAAGATTTACAAGGTTCTCTATCATATATTGAAAACGAGACACGGAAATATTTAATTGATAAAATTTTAATCTTCGAGGGTCGAAATGTAAGCAGTGGCATTCAGAAACAAGCTGTTCTTTCTTTTATTTAATTAATATCATATTTTATTTAAACTGAATTGAGAAAAAGATTATAATTGGTATTTAACTGCTTAAATTAGTTTTCATGGGAGCGATATTCTTTACGCTACTTGCATATATGGTACATATTCATGGGGAGACGTTTTTTTTTTTCGATAATCTTTCATGAGGAGACTTGATGATCGTTAATTTACTTGCGTGTATTTGTCATAAACTTATTGTGAGATAATCATATATTGAATTAATGTATAGATGAGTTCAGGTACAATTGTAAACAAATAAAACAATAAAATCACAAATTTTGATTAGAAATGATAATGGTTCTCTGCATCAAATAGATTTAAGACACGGACAATGACAAATTAAGCTGATCAGTTTTAATCTTCGAGGGAAGAAATGTAAGGAGTGGCATTCAGAAATAAGCTGTTCTTTCTTTTAGTAGTGGCTCCAAAAGTTTCGTCCATGTCCAAATCTGCAGGCTTCATTCCATCAGGAAGTGTCCAGTCGAAGTGGTAAAGCATTTGAGCAAGAGGAAGCTCAACAGTAGCTATACCAAATGAGATTCCAGCACACATCCTCCGTCCAGCGCCAAACGGTATAAATTCGAAGTTAGCTCCAATGTAATCAACCGAGCTTTGTTCGAATCTCTCCGGATTAAAACTGTTGGCATCAACCCAACATTCGGGATCTCTTCCGATGGCCCATGCATTTACCATGACTTTGGTTCCAACAGGAATAGTGTATCCATCAATTTCACATTCTTTTCTACACTCTCTAGGGAGTAGGAGTGGGACCGGAGGATGTAGGCGTAGGGTTTCTTTGATCACAAGCTTTAGATAACTCAAGCCCTGAATGTCAGTTTCACTTACACTCGTCTTTCCCTTCAGGGCTGCTCTTAGTTCATCTTGTGCCTTCTTCATTGCGCTAGGCTTTTTCATCAACTCCGACATTGCCCATTCTAACACCGCTGAAGATGTGTCAGTTCCCGCAGTGAACATGTCCTGTAATTTTATCAGTGACTTTGTAAGTGAAATGATTCATGACACGGTGGATCGAAATTAATTAAACTGTTGATTTATATTTTAGATTAACACTAAAATATTGACAAGACTTTTGCATTGAAATTGTATTAGTTGCTTACCAAAACAATGCCTTGGATGTCGTTGGAAGTAACGGGAAATTCAAGTTGCAGAGTTTCATTAATTCTCAAAAGAATATCGACTAGATCTTCCTCCTCAGCTTCGAGTTTGATTCCTTGATCTTTTCTACTAGCCAACTTTTCCTTGTGTTCATTAATGATGTAATCGAAAATATGATCAAGCTCCTGTCGAACCTTTTGTAATGCAGGCTTCATTCCACTAAGAACAGGAAAAACTAGCATGGAAGGAAACAAATCAGCCATAAAAAAACCTGCACCCCAGTAGGCTATATTCTCGGTAGCTTCTATGAGTTCATGTTGATACTTGCATCTCTTTCCAATCGTAGACCTACAAGTTATCGAGTTAGCCAAATTCGAAACCTTTTCACTAACATTAACTGGCGATCCTGATGTTGACTGAATGGATTCAATAAGATCCCTTGTCTCCTCCTCTCGAATAGATCGGAAAGACCTAACTTTGTTAGCACTTAAGAGTTCCAAGGTACAGATTTTTCGGAATTGTCTCCAATGATCACCATAGCGAGCCAAGACTATGTCTCTACAATTGGACAAGACAATATTGCCAAGTAGTAATGTAGGACGGTCCGCAAAACAAAGATCATGAGTTCTGAGAACTTCTTTCGCTACTCTAGGATTTGATACAACGACAGCAGACACCTCACCAAGCTGTAGGTGCATGAGAGGTCCATGAATTTCGGACAGATTGTAGAGACTGCGGTGAGGGAGTGCACCCCTCACTTGTAACAAGTTTCCTAGAATGGGGAGTTTAAATGGCCCTGGGGGAAGCCTTTTTGAGAGTTTGGATTTTCGGAAGAGTGTTTTGAGTAAATTAAGAAGCATGAAAGCAAAGATCATGAACACAAGTAGGGGCACCAACTGGAGAGCCATTTGATATTAATGTATGAAATTTGATTGTAATTGTTGTATTTGGTTGAAGTGGATGTTGATAATTCGAAGTCGTAAATCTTCAATTTATAGGCCAAGAAGCTAGGTGTATAATGAGGGCTCCTATAATTTATTTAACAATGCACATGGAAGGTTAATTTTGTTATTAATATAAAAAGGAGACCTTGGAAGACGTGAAAGCAATATTTAAATTGGTATTTCTCGAGTGCGACTAGGTTCACATTATCAGCCTTCCCTCGTACATTTTTAATTTTACTTAGGTTTTCTAATTTTCTCTATAGAAAATTGATTAGGACATGTGCTTGCACGGCTCGAAATTTGGTATCTATTTCGTGATTTTCTTTTGTGTTTGGTATCTTTTCTTGTTTGCTATCGTTTTCTTTTATAATGTATTTGGTCATTTGGTTTGTCACGTGGATGGAATCAAATGTTGTTTGATGGAATTTAGTTTTAAGTTTCCGTTGGTGGTTTGTATAAAATGTGAATTTGATGTGCAAAAAGTTTACACTTAAACAGATTATGGTGTTTTAAATCAAAAATAGCCATTGTACGAACATAATTGGGACAACAATATACCATTGTTATAACAGTTGACTGAAAGTAGATAAACAAATTTGTAAAACTTTGTAAACCATTGTGTCTACAACATTTCCATAACAAGAAGAGTTTATATGACGTTGTCTGAAAACTTAAACTACAATATGAGAAAAACATAAAATGTAGTCTAAAGAGCTTTCGGATAACAGTGAAGCACAATTCAATATTAAAAACAATGATTTATGTTGTAAACAAACGGTTGTTTGAAGGTCTTCACTACATGTGTGCTTGTGTAAACGGTTGTCTAACACCAACTAAGATAAAGGTGTTTCTATAAAATTGTCATGGTTAGGTTTTCAGACAACAGAGGATTACAATAATCGTTGTTTGAAAAAGAGCTTGGCAAAATTGAGAATTCTTGCATGCACTAGTACAAAACTGATCTTTTACGTCGCCTCTTATACGTCGGTTCTGGCCAAATGCGACGTATAAAGTACTTATATACGTCGGTTCCGCCTAAAGGCGACGTATAAAGTACTTATATACGTCGGTTCTACCTAAAGGCGACGTATAAAGTACTTATATACTTCGGTTGAGGAAAAGGCGACGTATAAAATGCTACTTTATACGTCGATTGAGGAAAATGCGATGTATAAAATGCTACTTTATACGTCGGTTGAGGGAAAGGCGACGTATAAAATGCTGTTATATATGTCGGTTGAGGAAAAGGCGACGTATAAAATGTTGTTATATACGTCGGTTGAGGAAAAGGCAACGTATAATATTCTTTTTACATCGGGTTAGGGAAAAGCGACGTATAAAATTCTCTTTTACGTCGCTCTTTATATAACCGACGTATAAAACCTTTAATTTAATTAAAACCGTAGTCTTTAATTATTGCCCTAAATTATTACCCTCTTTTTCAGCCATACTCACTAATCGCTCTCTCGATCTTCAGCTCCTGGTAATCTCTCTCTCTCTCTCTCTCTCTCTCTCCACCTTATCTCTACATTATCGCACTTTACACTATTGCTATTGCTCAATTTTAGGGCTTGAAATTCGAATACAGGGATTATGTCGTAATCGAATTTAGGGATTTGGAGGTTAGAATCGTTATCTGCTATTTTCAATTTGTCATTTGGGGGTTGAATTCTGACCTGGGGTTTTGAATGTGTACGGAAAAAGGAGGAGATGTAGTAGGAGATGGAGAGTCAAGGCGGTGGCGAGTAGTGATGTGAATGGGAATATGCGTGTGATTGAGAAGAGTAGTGGTGGTAATGTGAATGGTAATCGGAGTGGACTTGTCGATATTCCGGTTTCGTGCTAGCAGGTAATGTCTCTCTCTCTCTCTCTCACTCTCTCTTGATCTCGATATGTATATTTATGTATATATATGTATGAGAGGCTGTCGCAAGGGAAATGTCAGGAGGGCTGAGTTCACAGTGTGAACAGGTAGACCATCTAAGCAATACAATTGGCCAACTACATGACACAACTAAATGACTGATAAGTGTTTTTATCAGCTTGTTCTGGTGTGATCTAACTATAGCTGACACAGGAAGTCTTTTGGCAAAGCTGCATTATGGAATTGAGCAAATGTTAGATGAAGCCTCTAGTACTTTGCATTCTGCAAACCTGGACAAGAAAGATATATCAACAGGCTTTCTTGTAAGTATGCAGTCTGCTACCTCATTCAGTCATTCTCAATTGTTCAACTTGATAGATTCTTCTTATTTCAGATATTCATGCTTACCTCTGTTTTCTTACACTTGCAACTAATAATCACATCATATTGTACTTTTAAGTATTTAATTAAGATTTTGTCCAAAAGAGTGATAGTTGTTACCTTATACCATAACAAGCTCTAGATAGTTTTTCTAAAGAGCACCCTTGTCATTGCCTTTGTGCCAGGATATGTTTTGAACTTTTACTCAACAAGCTTCAAAAGGCCATTTTCTTCCATATATAGTTTTCAGAAGTTAAAAGGTGTTTCACAGACGTGAAGAATCACTACCTATTTTCAAAAGAAGGCTCCTAGGGGAGTTGCTTGAATTTTCTACCAGAGAACTGCAGGTTCAGGTATAACTTTGATTCTTCATAGTAGGAAACATAATTAGAAAAAACTCAGCAGAATATGAAGGAAATATTTAATGTATTTACTGATGATGGTCGTGTTTTACAATTTAACTAAAGGTTGTTGAGAATCACTTGCCATCAGAATCACTTTTGATAACTATATGCAAGCATACGTTGGAGTATTGCTACTTAAATCTGCAGTAGTTGGTGTTGTTTCTGAGTGGAAGGTGAGAACTATATGCTTCTTACTTCCTCCTGTATCAAACACTTAGATGAATCGACAATTTTCTCTTGATAGGATGTTACACTCGCTTTTTCCAAAAGCAAATCCCTACCCATGTCACTCCTATATATGCCATACAATGCTACTGATATTGGCGAGGGTGATCTTCGATACCATGAAACAGAGTTTTGTTAACTTAAGAAAAACAGAGTTTTGTCATAGTTGGTCGTGATTGTACCAATTATTCTCTTGTGAAACTAATTTTGAGCAATACATTTGTTATGCTTATGCATTAAAATTTAAAATATCAGAAGTTGGTATCTGTTTTGAACATGCAAATGTAATAATCTCTTCTGTGTGCAATTGTTCAGGTGCTATATTAATAAAAGCCAAGTTCACTGTCTTCAGTCTGTCTATCTTCTTGAAGTTTACTTACTTGCATTTGTGTTTTATCAATCTTTGTTGGTAAGTGACTGGTATATCAATATTTGTTACGGTGATCATGAAGGTGGAAATGTTAGTACTCACACTGGTCATCTACTAATTGACTTCTTACTTCTACATGCTATCTTTTTATACCAATGTGTAAACTTAACCATCTTCTTTATTACCCTGAAGTTAAATATAAGAGTCCTTGCTTTTCATTTTAGATAGAAGTAAGGACCGCCCCTAGATAGAAGTATTTGTTTAGTCATAGCTAGGTGACAATAAAAGAGAAACAAAATTTGCATCACATAAAAAAACATAGGTGGGAAATATGAGTATTATATTATGATGACCATGATGTTAGAGGTATCAACCAGAGCAAAGATTGAAATTGAACTTTAGTTTCATATACAAAGAAGAAACATTTGCAGAGCAATAGAGAGAAGATCACATTAGTTTATAACATATATGTATTGTACCTTCTTCCTTGTGTAATTTTTTAATATAAATTTGGCATATTTCTGTTCCGTTTGTTCTGGATATTAACATGTCTTCAATTTGTTTTATTTCCAGCATTGGGCTCTATGGTTGCTAAGAAGTATATCACAAGCGAAGAGCTTGGGAAACATAACAAGCGTGAAGATCTTTGGAATTCTATATAGGGAAAGGTTTACAATGTCACTGAATGGGCTAAAGAACACCCTGGCGGGATATCCCACTCTTAAACATGGCTGGCCAGGACGTGACAGATGCATTCATTGCTTTCCATCCTAGTTCTGCTTGGCAACATCTTGACAAATTCTTTACCGGGTATCACCTTATAGATTACAAAGTTTCGGATGTGTCGAGGGATTATAGAAAACTTGCTGCTGATTTTGCAAAAGCTGGCATGTTTGAAAAGAAAGGCCATATTGTAATCTACTCGATTTGTTTCATTGCTCTGTTGCTTTCAGCATGTATATATGGTGTATAACAGTAATTATGTTATTTAATCTATATTTGTGTTCAAATTGAATTGGAAAATTTTAATTATTGTAGTTTTTTCATTGTACAAAATTTTGTTAAAGTTGGTTAATTTGATTGTTTACCAGGTTTTTGGGTATGGGCATAGATAAACAAAAAAAAATTAATTTTTTTTGGACAATATACGTCGGTTCCCAAGTGGGCGATGTATAAAGCATAATTTATATACGTCGCCTTTTTGGACATTATACGTCGCCCTTCTTTGACATTATACGTCGCCCTTCTTTAACCTTATACGTCGCCTTTTTAACCGACGTATATTAAACTTTATACGTCGCCTTTTTAACCGACGTAAAAGACTCGTGACTTTATACGTCGCCCTTCTATACGTCGCCATTTAACCGACGTATAAGACCTATTTAACCGACGTAAAAAGTCAGTTTTGTACTAGTGATGACATCTATTCCATGTTGTCTATTAGTAAGAAAACCATTGCATTATGTTGTTTCCAGTAACGATTCTTATTACCAAAGTGTTGTCTTTCGTACTTTTAAACAAGCACTTATAATTGTTGTGTTACTTTCTTCTAGCAATGGGTATAAAACCATTGTCTGATTTAAATCAGACCACTACCCGATAGACCACAAAAAAAAACGGTGTCAGACAACGGTGAAAAACTGTTGCATGAACTGATTTTTCTTGTAGTGGTTTCTTTGAATTAGGTGTTTTTCATTTTGCTTCAAATGATTCGATTTCTTTGCTTGAAGTTCAATTAATTGTTCTCTTTTTTTGAGTTCAGGGCTTATTAATTCAATTAAGAATTGTAACTAATAGTGGGCTTGAAGTTCAACTTTTGCTACTATTAAGTACAGATGTAAACTATTTGATTTTAATTTTGTGGACTACTCGTATGTTGTTGTTGATAATGTAATAGTGAATTCTTTTAGAATGTTTGGGAGTTGGTTTAATATGTTTGGATTATTAATATAATTTTTGGAATGATGTACCAGAATGAACAAGTTCTTATGGGATGTATAATATATGTGTAGTAGCTATTCTCATTTTTTTTAAGTAAATTGTTGTAGTAGCTTGGTAAAATGTTGCCCTTAAAAAAATGTGGCAAAAAACATTTGTACCTGCCAACTAAAGTGGGTCTCATATTCTGGGTTCCACTATTTTAATGATAGTAATATTCTGAGTTATCATAAAATTTATGTTGGTGTAGAGGTGTTGATGTAGAGGAGCGAAATGTTGCCTTCAACTCTCTAAGGTAACATAAAATGGCATGTTGGCCTAGGGGAACAAGATGTTGCCTTAGATACCTTAGGGCAATATTGAAAATAATATCATAAAAAAATGCGGCCTTAACCATTTGATGAGACTATAGCAACATATAGACCCTCTACTACAATATAGACCCTCTATGCACATATCTAAAAATGAGAAGCCAACACTGATTAGACATTGACTAGTAATCCACTTCTATTGACTTCTCAACATTGTCAAGTGAATTTAATTATATCACATAAAACAATTTTAAGGAACACTTAATTAAATTTAAGATCATAAAAATTCTATTAAAATCGCTAAATCTTCCATTTTAATGTTGAAATTTTTAGGAAAAAAAAAAATTAATTGAGTATATATGGTGTAGTGTATTTATTTACCAGTGGTGATGATGGTTTCTAACAATAATAATTTACTTATTTTCGTTGAATGATCAGTTACGAAATCAAAAAAATTGATAATGGGGGAGAACATTTTTTTTCTCTCAATCAGTTAGAATTATTATGCATCTAACACGAGTTGCTTCCACATGCATTTTTTTTTTCTAAATGCTTCCACATGCTTTTATTTGCAAAATTACACTTAGATAACTTCTTTGTTTAAAAATTAAGTAAATATATCAATTTACTATAAATTTTTACTCCGACAATTTTTAAAATATGATTGGAAACACACATTAATCATTGAACAAATTTGTGCCCGGTTCAACCATCCAAGTATATGTTGTTTATGGTACACTTTTAACCATAAATGGCTATTGGTGTATCCTCTACCATGAGCCTTGCTATTACCTTCACACAAATACCACGGTTTTGTTGGTGGTGCCATTGATGAGTGTATAGGCAAATTAGTGGCGAGTTGTGTCTGGTTAGTTAGTAGGATTGTAATTCGAGTCGAGCCGAGACTGATATTCACTAAACGAGTTCATGTTGTCTTAATAAACGAGCCGAGTCGAGCTGCTCGTTTAAGTTAAACGAGCCCAAAGCCCTTACCGAATCTCACTCGTTAATTAAACAAGTCGAGTTTAAACGGTCGAGTCGGGTTTATTCGCGAGCTCAACAATTGAAATAATAAATAATTAAAAATAAATAAATAAATTTCAATAATTAAATAGAAAAAGTAAATTTTAATATTTTTATTTGGAATTATAAACGAGTTTGAACTCGAGCCGAGCCGAATTTACGAGTTCGAGCCGAGTTTTAATCGAGCTCTAAACATAGTCGATTCGACTCGTTTAACTAAACAAACTAAGACTTATATATATTTGAACTTGGCTCGTATACGAGCTCTAACCGAGTCGAGCTTTATTAAAAGAGTTCGAGCTCGAACTACGACTCGAATTAACTGGCTAGTACAATTCGGGCTTGCTCGTCATTCCTAGGAGATAATGTTTCTTCCAGAAAAACTGTGACCTGACTTCGTTAAAACTGGAAAGTGGGTTAGGTTGTTGGATATATTGGCAAAAGTATCACATTAGTTATTTCTTAATAATCACAACATTATTTTCTACTTAAACACAATATTTTCAACAATTACGAATTTATATGAAATTAAATATAATTACTTGTACCAATTAGACATTTAGCAAAAATTTTAAGTACGACATTTTCAAATTGTTCCTCAGGACATTATTCTTCTGTAGGTTTGTTTCATTGATAAATTGTCTCAAGTCATTTTCATAATTTTGGATCGTATCACCCGCTTTCATAATTGTGCATTTCCGGATATGGTATCTTAAATTTATTTTTAGCAATAGGAATCAATTTATTCCATGTCTGTATATCAATGTTAGTACATAGGTAATTAAGGTGTAGTGCATTTATATACATAATCAAGAAATAATATACGCTCATGCATCGATTTTGAAAAGGGTTAAGAACGTAGTTATTGTTAATGTTACTCATGAGTCACGACTATAGTGCAGGATGAAAATCAGTTAAGGAGGGGGGTACAGGAAGAAAAACTCACTCACTTGAGGGGAGGATGAAATTTGACCCTCGGTGTGGCGTGAAACAAAGAAGAAGCACACGAAAAAGAATGAAGGTTGGATCTAAAAGGAAAATTATAATTTAAGGATGTGATATTTTGTTAACTTATACCGATTTTTCAAAAATTAATAGAAAGAGATAATTTAATATCTATTATCTTTCTATATATAATAGGAGAACGTTCGGTTATCCTGAGCAAATTTATTCATTCCAAGCCTATATCCACACCTTCATTCCAAGCCTATATCCACACCTAACCTGAAATCTTTGAAAAAATAATGTGTACAAGGATTTGAACCCAAGACCTCGCATAGGTCAATTCATCCCTCCAACCACTTGAGCTACATGAGCATTTGTGATAAAAATAAAATTCATTAACTACATACATAAATGTTTTTTTTGTTCATGTTCTATTTCACTATTTATTGAAGATAGATCAAGTGTTTCACTAAAATTGAGCTATGTGATCATTTGAGTTTATACAAAAATTTATCAACTACATACATAAATATTTATTTATTTATATTTTATTCAATATTTTATTTTACAATTTATAACTTAGGCCTAATAAGTCCAAGTATCAAACTTTTTATATTCTCTCAAGTATTGTATAGATTTATTTTGGGTTTAAGAATATGTTAATTAAGCCCGATCCAAGTATTTATTAATTTTTGTACTTAAGAATATGTTAATCAAGCCCGACCAGAGTACCGACCGACTACGAAACTTTTAATGTTTCGGGTTTAATAGTATAGTATAGATGTAGGCCTATAATTATTCTTTTGTGATAAATTATTTACTTTTTTAACAATATCATAAATGGAGCGCATAATTGTTTGTAACTAATTTTGGTATGACATTTTTATATGAATTAAACTATATTAACTATTGTTAGTGAAACTAGAAACAACTACTATATATGAATAGTACATATTAATAAAAGTATGAATAGTAAGAAAATTATCCAAAATATATAATATACAAATAAGATTGGATAACATAACCATTATTTATAAATAATTACATAGAATATGTTGTTTATTTATAAGATGGAATTATGAGTTATCAATTATTGACTAAATACTTGCATGAAATATATAGTTGAATTATAAAGATATTTTTCAATAATATATTAGAATAAATTGTATATAATATTTGACAAAGTATAATGATGAATTCAATGTCAAAGTATTGGAAAATGAGACATGAACAATTTTAGCTCATGATGAGGGAAGCACGAAAAATATCTATTTAGACGTAATTCATCAATTCTCAAGCGCATAGGTCAAGAGAATGATAAGTTTGTTACGCAAGATAGATCTGTTAAGTCAATTATTCATAATATGATATCTTGAAAGATAAATAGATGTCGAAAAAGAAACAAAGACAATGAATTCTTAAATATCAAGAGATTAGAAGAAAAGAGAGGGAAAAGTTAGAAAAAGAGTTTTAAGAACTTAAAGAACAAGGCCTGTACAGAGTTTCAAAGGATTATTATTAAAATCAAGAGCAGAACTTACACTTTCGGAATGGAATAGCTTGAAGGATATTTAGATTTTACCTTAAAAATGGTTATAAATTAGCTAAAGGAATGCACCATTTTCGAAGAACCAATGGTTAGAATTATAAGTGTTCTGAAAAGTCATCTTAATTAGAAAGCACCCACCGAATACTTCAATCATATTCTATGATCCACAATAAATTAAAAAAAATATTATGATTGCTATCAGTACTACTCGTATCAAATTTCAAATTATAAACTTGCACATACTTAACTAACGACATTAACATAATTTGATTTATAAATATATTTAAGCTACCGGCCCGTGCCTTGCACGGGCTTTTATGCTAGTATATATAATAGGCCAACATAAGAAAAAATAGTGAGATTTTTTAATGTACATGAAAATACTAATTTACCCTTTTCACAAAACTCTGTTTTAGACGTACCGGACGCTGTCCATGTTTTTATTGGGCGTGGATAGGGGCTACGGGCTAGGAGCTAGGTTTCTGTTCCTCCTTCGCGATTAGTCATTCGTGCCCAGGTGATACAAAAAATTAAGTAAATCTGAAAAGGTTATACACCCAGCACCAAAAATACCTTATGTATTGATAGAAGTACTTGTGCTTGTGTTCTATACGTTTCAAACACGGCTCATATTTTAGTTTTTATCCGGCATGGACTCCTGTTTGCGGTAGATCGTTCTTCCGTTCAATCGGCGTTTTGTGGGGGTATCTTTCTGGTGTCTGTATGGCTCACCAACTCATTGTTCCAGGTAATCGAGTCATCTACACGGTTATGGATATGGTTCTACGCTGTTGTCCATGTATGTTGATTGCTTCATTTGAGCAAATAGGTTTATGGTAATTTATGTTTGATCATTTTATACAGTTAGGCAATTAGTGTCTTTCAAAAGTTGTTTAGGTTTCATTTAATAGTCCCTTGAAAGGGTCTATTAAACATGAAATATCACTGGATTTAGAGAGGATAGTTTACTTTGATATTCCTCTCCAAATTGTCATCTCTCTTTGAGTTATGTATCATGGCATCATTTCGCAATTGCTAGAAAATGCAGCATATTGGTTAGTAAGATAACCTTGTACTAGACAATTATTATGGAAAAAGTAAATGACATACTTAAAAGTAAATGCCTCTCATTTAGCAAAAAAAAAAAGTAAATGCCTCTCAAGTACGGCAGAGACCAACTGGTTTGACTTATAAATCTTGCAACACTAAACACATTAAGAAAAGCAAATACACTCAATTTTCTTTATACTAACGAAAAAGAATTAGTTATAGCCCAGGCTGTCAAAACTTGGTCATGCACACAGATCACAAATTAAACCTCATTAGTGGCCAGCTCCCCGCATACAAATAAATGTTATGCCATTAGCAATTAAGATTTCTTTGAATGATAATTATAAAACCTGAAATTTAAACAGCATAAAGTTGTTGTCATCGTGTACAAATAAATGCTATGCCATTAGCAACTGAGATTTCTTTGAAGGATAATTATAAAACTTTAAATTCAAACAGCTTAAAGTTGATGTCATCGTGCGGCTTTGAGAGACTAAACTTTTCAACATACTAAAAAACATCAACTGTTAAAGGAAGTTGGGTTAAGGAGTGTTCTTTATAGTGAATCTGGACATGCTGTAAGAGGTTTCTTTTCAAACCTAAGAGCTAATGAAAGTGGTGAATGATATTGTGTCCAAATGTTTACAGGTTAAAGATACATTCTTAGAGACAATGTAGTGCAAATTCATCGGACAAGCTTTGGTCACATACAGGTTACTAATCTAATACTCAACTAGATTCCTCTTCTCTATTGTATCTTCTTTGGTATCTACTATATTCTCATAGTCGGTTTTGGGTTATCGAGTACGTACATAGGAAAAAGACTCAATACATGCTTATTTAATTGTTCTTAGTTGTGCCTGGGCCACAAATTCCATTTATGTTTATTTAGTTGGTTCATTTTTTGGATAAGTGAACACTCATCCTTTACCAGGTCCAAACCATTGATATTGTGGGAGAAGAGAGATAACGCTGGAACAACTCATTTTTGACAAGGTTCGAACGGGATATATTGTGTATATTTGGTTATAATAGGCCAACATAAGAAAAAATAGTGAGATTTTTTAATGTACATGAAAATACTAATTTACCCTTTTCACAAAACTCTGTTTTAGACGTACCGGACGCTGTCCATGTTTTTATTGGGCGTGGATAGGGGCTACGGGCTAGGAGCTAGGTTTCTGTTCCTCCTTCGCGATTAGTCATTCGTGCCCAGGTGATACAAAAAATTAAGTAAATCTGAAAAGGTTATACACCCAGCACCAAAAATACCTTATGTATTGATAGAAGTACTTGTGCTTGTGTTCTATACGTTTCAAACACGGCTCATATTTTAGTTTTTATCCGGCATGGACTCCTGTTTGCGGTAGATCGTTCTTCCGTTCAATCGGCGTTTTGTGGGGGTATCTTTCTGGTGTCTATATGGCTCACCAACTCATTGTTCCAGGTAATCGAGTCATCTACACGGTTATGGATATGGTTCTACGCTGTTGTCCATGTATGTTGATTGTTTCATTTGAGCAAATAGGTTTATGGTAATTTATGTTTGATCATTTTATACAGTTAGGCAATTAGTGTCTTTCAAAAGTTGTTTAGGTTTCATTTAATAGTCCCTTGAAAGGGTCTATTAAACATGAAATATCACTGGATTTAGAGAGGATAGTTTACTTTGATATTCCACTCCAAATTGTCATCTCTCTTTGAGTTGTGTATCATGGCATCATTTCGCAATTGCTAGAAAATGCAGCATATTGGTTAGTAAGATAACCTTGTACTAGACAATTATTATGGAAAAAGTAAATGACATACTTAAAAGTAAATGCCTCTCATTTAGCAAAAAAAAAAAGTAAATGCCTCTCAAGTACGGCAGAGACCAACTGGTTTGACTTATAAATCTTGCAACACTAAACACATTAAGAAAAGCAAATACACTCAATTTTCTTTATACTAACGAAAAAGAATTAGTTATAGCCCAGGCTGTCAAAACTTGGTCATGCACACAGATCACAAATTAAACCTCATTAGTGGCCAGCTCCCCGCATACAAATAAATGTTATGCCATTAGCAATTAAGATTTCTTTGAAGGATAATTATAAAACCTGAAATTTAAACAGCATAAAGTTGTTGTCATCGTGTACAAATAAATGCTATGCCATTAGCAACTGAGATTTCTTTGAAGGATAATTATAAAACTTTAAATTCAAACAGCTTAAAGTTGATGTCATCGTGCGGCTTTGAGAGACTAAACTTTTCAACATACTAAAAAACATCAACTGTTAAAGGAAGTTGGGTTAAGGAGTGTTCTTTATAGTGAATCTGGACATGCTGTAAGAGGTTTATTTTCAAACCTAAGAGCTAATGAAAGTGGTGAATGATATTGTGTCCAAATGTTTACAGGTTAAAGATACATTCTTAGAGACAATGTAGTGCAAATTCATCGGACAAGCTTTGGTCACATACAGGTTACTAATCTAATACTCAACTAGATTCCTCTTCTCTATTGTATCTTCTTTGGTATCTACTATATTCTCATAGTCGGTTTTGGGTTATCGAGTACGTACATAGGAAAAAGACTCAATACATGCTTATTTAATTGTTCTTAGTTGTGCCTGGGCCACAAATTCCATTTATGTTTATTTAGTTGGTTCATTTTTTGGATAAGTGAACACTCATCCTTTACCAGGTCCAAACCATTGATATTGTGGGAGAAGAGAGATAACGCTGGAACAACTCATTTTTGACAAGGTTCGAACGGGATATATTGTGTATATTTGGTTTGGTTAACTATGTATTTGTAATTTAATTATTTCTTAGTTGTCGATAGATTATTAAGAACGTGATTTTATATGTAGGCGGAGCCTTATTTAGATATCGCAAGTGTATATAATGCATTACAAAATAACAAAAAAAGGAAGAGAGTTACCGAAGCAAAGTAAGAGCCTGGCTGCTATTTGCCAGGATGTGCTCGGCATTTATCTTTCTAAGGTTGGCATTCTATTTTTCTTGTTTGTTTTATAGCTGTTGAAACTTATAGATTATAACTCTTACATTTTTATGTTCTCCAATTGTGTTTATCGGAATTATTTTAATGGATTACTATAAATCTGTGTGGTCTTGGATACAATTTCAAGGAGAGTATTTGCAATTAAATTAATTTATGTATATTGGTATACTTTAGGAGCTTCAATGTAGTGATTGGTCGTGTCGTCCTCTATCGGAAGAGCAAATTCAGTATGCAGCTGAAGATGCACATTGTCTGCTTAAGATATTTGATGTCCTGCGGTGCAAGTTTTGTAAAGAAGGTTTGTGACTGGTTGCCAGGAAAACCGTTTTTATCGTACTGGCTGTTGATTGTACTAAGTAGTCTTTTAAATTCTGGAAAAAGTAGATGAAGGTAAAAATAACAGCTTCTCTAAAGCAATGGATGTAGAAGAATTGGGAAAACATTTAAGTAAATGAACAAGTAGGGAAATGTTAATTGACTGGCCATACTCTGGATAAGCATAAAAAGCTGATGGCAACGTTTAAGTTTATTGTCATTGACCTTTTGGGATAATATTTAATTAGTCTCAGTTGTTGCAGATGATACTAAATCATCATGACAAATTGACAATTGTATTTTCTGTCGTATATTAATAAATAATACAATTTGTGTTGCATTGTAAAAGTTCAAGATATTCCTGTAGATGCAATGGTTAACTTGGTTTGTATGAAATCATAGCTTAGCTCAGTCGGTTCTTTTATAAACACTGGCATTTACTCTAATTATTAAGGATGCTTTAAAGTTTAAAACTTTTAGACTGCCACCGTCTTCATCCTACGGATTTTTTAACCTCGTAGATTGAAGTGAATTCCAGGAACTTCAGTATAATGTGGGTTGACATAATTAAGTAAAATTATTATCATCTGGCTTGCATGGTTCTTTTTGCTGCGTTTCTTTTTGATATTGTCACTGTTTTAGGGAATGGTAGTAAATAAGCATTGAACCCATTACTAAGTCTGTGGGAAGGCATACACCTTTGTCATTACCCTTGGTTCTCTTTTGCTGCATTTAGAAAAAGGTTATGCACAAACTAATCAGGCATTCAACGATGTTGGTAAGATGAGAGATGAGGATGTTACGGTTATTGAGTGCAAAGTGACATGCCATTTAAATATCTAAATATGGTGTGCAAGATGGTCATTATTTTTTGTAGATTTAATTATTTATAGAAATATAATAGGTGTATTCTAATATAGTTCTTTAATATAACTTTCATTTAGCATTTTCTTCATTCTTTGTTAATATATTTCTACAATTATAAGACACTGACCAATATTAACTACCTTTTAGATGTTATTTAAAATTTTGATGGCATGAAGATAATGTTAAGAAGATTCATCAAAGAGTACTCACTTTCTTTTGTTGCATGTCACCTCTCGGGTGCTATAAAAAATAAAGAAAAAGAGGTTATTAAGGTGGTAAATACCAGAGAAGCATAAACTGCAAAAGAAAAACTCAGATCTGAGGGATACTCACCTGCAAATTAAACTTAGTACTGTCTATACCTTAAATTAACAAACTGGAATGTATTTTTTTATGTATCAATGTAAAGCAAGCGTTTGTGAAAATTATTTGTTAGCTTTCCTGTTATTTCCCCAAAACAATGTGAACAGCTCCATATCTGTGTGCGACAAGTTGTATGCATCGGTGTATCCGACTATGATAGGTGAGATGGATTTAGAAATCTAGATTTACATTCCTTCTTATCTGGCCTGCTTCAGTGCATCCTGCTCACTCTAAAGGTAGGACAATGAACCTGAATATTTTGATTCAGGGATACTGAGAGAGGTTTATTTAGCGATGTGTAATTGAAAATTAGATGCACAGAGTGTTTGGGCCATTATGTGTGTGCCCATGATAGTTAATGATGTCGACCTCATTTTTTTCCACTTTAAAAGGTGTGTAATTTTAATGGCTACTTGCTAACAATAATTTCTTTTCCAGAAGGCTCATACTTGTATACAGCTTATCCAAGAAGCCAATGACTGGAAATTCAATATTGTGCTTAAATAGTGGCTATGAAGAAGAGAATATGTGAATTGAAGGTAACTTCCTTTACTTGGTGTGTGAATTGTGATGATTGCATCTTAAAAGTAATTTCAGAAATTTCGTTCGTAAAATTGATTTACTTCCATGACAATGATATTAAGTGCATTACAAACCCTTAAAGAAGAACGTAATATGAACTATTCTTAGCTATACAGAATTAAAAAAAAATTAATTGAGACGATACAGATGACGCTGAATTATGCTGTACATGATTATATATAATCATATATTCTGACTTTGTGTTCCAGTTGTGTTGTAGTCCTCTTTACATCAGAGATTATGTGTTTACATAAACTCTATCAATTTAAAAGGTGTCACTTTTACGCCCATTGTGACAACTGCTTTTATTTTTCTATCAACAAAGGGCAACTAGCAGAATATCACTGTCCTAGCGGGAATGTTAAATTTATTAAGAGATTTACAATAAAAGATAGATAGTTCAAACAGTAATTTAAAACAAATATATCAGCTTGTATTTAGCTTTTAGAAACAATCACAAGCTTTTATATAATCCTTAACAAATTCTGAAGCTGCATATTCTCATATAAACCAGCCAACCGTAACCTAGCATCTCAATTTTCTAAACTTTTGCTGGTAAAACAATATTGCTTCAGTTGAATTTAAGATCTTACGAAACGTAAATGGATAGATACTTATAAAACATAAAAATCAACTTATAAAATTGGAAGACTTCAGCAGCATTATTGGTAAGCATATCAAGTACCCATAATTAAAATTTTAACTTGTGTTGGGGTGGGCTCATGCAGAAAATTATAACATTATGCAAGCGTCAAAAACTATATCTACGTACTTTTGGTTTGAATTGGTCATCGACATGTTATTCGAATATTATGTTAGTCCAAAGTCTGAAAAGGCTATGTTAGGACGTATGGTGTATGTTAAACATTGTCATAAGCCAACAGCACTAGGTATAGTATTTTCCGTCTATAATGCAAGTCGTCTCTGCACAACAAAAAAATTTGTAGTGCACAGCTCCATTTTCTTTTCTTGACCACTAACGTTATGGGTACAACATGGGATTTATAAACGAAATTAAATCTAATACATTTCAGTAGTGAAAATGTCTTCTGGATGCGGCTAGATTGTTGTCACATGACCCTGCATGTCCTGGGCAGTTACTTGCTGGTGTTTGAGCTGATAAAAGAGACAGTCGACTTTGTTTTATTGTATATGCTATCTCTGAAGTGGTGCACCTTGCTTGCACTATTGTGCGAGGTTGTAGCAGGTTTGAATAATACATTTAGACATACAAAATGGTTTCAAATTAAAAGGTTTCTAAGTTTTTGAAAATAAGTCTATGGCAGTATTGGGAGAGGGAGGAGGGATACCATTAGGTAAGACCAAGTTTACTAGATGTACAAACTAGAGAATTAAGGTTTGAAGTTGGAGGTGAAATACTTTTATTATCGACAATTTGGCTTGCAGTCCTAGAATCCCCTTTTCCAAGTTTCACATTCCAACTGCGCTCTCCTAGCTGTGTTCATTTATATAAAGAACAAACTAAACATGTAAAACAATAAATAAATACATAATACTTCATTCACAATTAATTGATCACTCTGGTGGACCTTGCGATAGTTGAATTGCTATTGGTTCTTAAACTGGCTTCCTCAAAAACCTTTAAAAAGTTTACATGTTTGCCATTACTTTTATTTTGATGTGGTGGTATTAATAACTTTTAAGATTGCAGTTCAATGTGAATTATATAAATCTACCAATCTTTTTCTTTTTTGGTCATATCATTATTATATAAAAATTTAGTTAACATTTTTACTTCTTAGGGTTTAATCTTCTCTCCCGATTTCGGCATTTATAGTATTTGGTTCAACATGCCTTCATATGATGAATGTTGACCTGGATGAAATAGCTTATATGATTTCTCACAGTCGTCGAACAATTAGGCGTGCATTTTTAAGGCCTCCTAAATTTTGTTGCGGGCCAGTTATATCCTTAATTTAAGCCTTACTATGATTTGGGCATTTGACTTACAAAAGGCATTGTCTACAAGTGTAAGTATGTTTTACAAGCTTACCAATACTATTTGTAAGTATTTGTCATTAACCTTTAAAAGAAGCATGTATATGTATTCATAATTTAGACTTTATCAAATTTAAATTGTGGAATTTTTAGTTCATAAAAATAATATTATAATTTGGACACACCATATTTACATTACATTTATATGTGTTTTACTTTTAGTGTCTAAATATTACTCTCCATGGACCTAACTTTAGATCTTAAACAAGTCGAGTCAAGTGGCATATATATATGTGAAGGTAAATCTTATGTGAGAAGCATGGCTCATATTAATTTCCATTCCAAACAGCTGTTACTGGAAATAAAATATAAAATAGAATCTCAAATACTTATGGGTTGTTATTCAAGTAGCTAAGGATCTGTCCATTTGTGTACTTATCTGATGTTATTGAGTAATGTAGACATAACATTATAAATATTTGACATCGTGTAGGACATGGACTCCTATCATGGAGACTATGATACAACAACCTTTGTTTAAAGATGTGCTTCATGATCCTATGAAAGAGATTGGTGAAAGATTTTCCAAATGGTTGGAAGATCATAAAGTTACGTTAAGCAAAGAAGAGTATGATCGATACTTCCATCAGCATGAACTTATAAAATAACTGAATGGAGTTTACGAAACCGAGCCAGGAAACTTCAACAAGATTGTTGAGCTGATGCAGAAAATGTAGGAGTGCGGCCAACCTCCTGATGATATTGTGCAAGAGCTTGCTCCTGATTTTGATATATCTACTCTTGGCCAATTGTAAGCGCTTAATTATCATGTTTCTTTTAGCTATTTTAAGTTAAATCATAAGTTTTAAACATAGGCTTGGTGTATGATAGAGGTTTATACGATTACAACATGATTATCGAACAGGCAAACCTCTCGCCTATGTTATAGGTGTTGAGTGATTACAACGAGATAATATTGGGAAAATAGTGATAGGTTTTATAGTCTTTGGCACCATTTTTGCTAATTATTATGGCCTACAGTACCCTTTTTGTATTAAGTATAGTATTATGGAGTCTAGGAAATAGGCAAGACCGCCAGAGACTAGGTTTTATGGCAAATAAATTTTTTCAGTGACTAGGTTCATGGCAAAGAAATTCTTGGTATTTCTTCTTATTATAATTAGTATTACATACAAATATATATATATATATATATATATATATATACATATATCTTCTGGTGCTTATCATGTATAGTATGCACCCTTCCATTTTTGTATGTATGAAGCAGTTTCGCCTCCGTAATAATCTGCGTTGTTTGTTTTATGTACGTGCAGATCTTCGAAGATGCACGACTCTCAACAGATATGCTGTTTAACGTGACAAGAATATATTTGTTCCTTCTTCCTTGTCCCCCTTGCAGTTTTCATTGTATTTTATAAAAGTTGTAAGCAACAAGTAAGAATAAATGTTATTCATTTCGAATTTTATGATGGTAGATGCTATACATTAATCTTATAATTTTTTTCGCCTGTTGGTTCAAACTGTATTTCTTTTAAGGGAGAAGTACTCATTTCCGGTGATGGGTATACCATCATGACTTTCTTCTCAAATTTCAGACCTGGACATTATTCACCGGTTTATTACAAGTCGTCTATACTTCATAAGAATTACTTTGGTAAGCGAGTAACATGTACTTTTCAGGAAGAGTTGACTTTTCTGTGTGTACGACGAAAGAGTTGATGCCCTCAAGTGGCGCATCTATACCCTTTCTATGAGTACTTGCAACCTCATTTTATAACCTTTTTTAAATTTACAAATTGCAAATAGTGTTTAGAGTTTGAAGATGGAGGAGATGTTCATCAAAATTCAGGTACTATGATTGGATGACTTTGCAACTCCTCGAAAATTTTAAACATATACTAGAAGTGACCCGTGCCTTGCACGGGTTTTCATGCTAGTTATCTTATATTTGAGAAATGCTAGGTACCCCAAAAGTTTCCCCAAAAAATTTCCCCAAATGACATGTGTTGGCTTTTAATTGGTTATAAAAATAATAATGAGATGGGACCCTGCATTCACACCAACCATCCAATTAAAACATTCCACTTGTTTGCCACATCATTTGGTAAATTTTTTTGGGAAAAATTTTTGGGTTCTCTAGCAATGCTCCTTATATTTATAGTTTACTATAATAAGGAAAAATGGGTTTATTCGTAGTTTCGTCAATCCCTCATTTTTAATTATTCACTCATTTTTGGTTATCTCTTTCATTCATAATCGTTTGATCCACTCTTTCATTCACAATCGTTAGATCTACAACTCAAATTGATGATAACCTTTAGATACAATACTAGAAGTTGTTTCTACAAAGGTTTATGGTTCGATTCCCACCAACAACTATTTTTAATTTAGATTTAATACTAAAAATTGTTATACAAGGTGTAAGGTTCGAATCCTCCCAATAATATATTAAAATTAATATTTATAAAAAATTAAAATTAATACTTATAATATTACAATATAAGCAAATTACAAAAAATTAAAAGCAACTCGTGCTTTGCACGGGTTATAAGCTAGTTATATCTAATAGCACTGGTGAAAATTTTGTGACTGTTATAATTACGTTCATTAAAAAAGAATAATGATTAGTGATAAGTAGATATTTATTAGTAATTTTTCCCAATTTTTTAAGTTATTTGTATGAAATTGGAATTTTATTTAATATTTTCTAATGTATTACTGTAGGAATCAATAAAATTTATTCGATCGGAGCTAAATTTGATACTTGGAGTTTATTCATTTAAAATTCAAATTTTTGAAAAATTTGCAAATTTATTGGTATTCGGACTTTACCGAGAGTTTTACAAATCGGTTTAAAGATCGTAAATAGTCGTTGAAAAGTTTAGAACAAGGCCTTTAACTCCACCATGGGTTCAATATTTAAATTTGCTCTTAACTGTTCAAAAAAGTCGAGGAATAGTGAATGCGAATTTCCTATTTAAAAACCTATTTCATTTAGGAAATTTTCTTTTATTCCTATTATTATATCATTAAAAACACTTATAAATATATATTATATATCAATTATTATCTAGAGACAACATTTGTCATAAAGACACGTAACAGATTTCAAAAGAATAGTCGAGAGAAGAAAAACAGGATCACTTGGAGAAGACACATAGAAGCTTTGGATGCAAAAGATTGAAAGCACATCACAACTGAGTTTTATCTTTCCTTCATTTTTTTTAATCTTTTGTTGTGTTTAATTCAGAGAAGTTGAACTAAGTTATTCTTTTAGGCGTTAATGGATTCTTGAGTTTACATATAAATGTTTTTTTAAATTCTCTATTTAATGTTCATTATGATCGTTTATATTGATTTGTGTATATTGTTTTACAAAGAATAATTAACTTAGTCATTGAGTAAGTAATTTATGTGATACTTGGAACAGATAACCTAAATTAGCCCCAATTAATAAAATTTGAGATTGGTAATTGGTGAAAAATACCTAACCACCTCAAGTAGTTAATTTAGGGTTATGTGTTAATTTTACTCATAGATTTAAATTTTGTATAGAGATATGGGAATTAATCTTATGATTATTTATGTATCCTCAACTAGCGATTAGAACATATGGAAACTGAGATGACGAAAGATACTTGTTAAGCTTTAGAAAAAATTAAATGCCTAGATACATTTATTCCACTACAACAAATATAGGTATTTTTGTCAAACTTTTTGGCCTATTTTTTGTCGGAAGATTGTTTCCTTCCGACAGCACTCGTTTGTCAGAAAAGTCCTTGTCAAATGTTCGTAGATGCGTCGAAAGTTTTCAATTACGTCGAAAGATAATGAGGGACCCACTCATTCGTTATTATATTATTAAACTCAACATCCGACCCATATCCTTGTCAGAAGTTCGAATATTTTATTATTATCTAAATGTATATACAATAATAATAATAAAAAAAAATATTCAAATATTAGATTCCAACAAACTATCTGTCGGAAGTTAAAATTTAATAAAAAAAAAGAAAAATACCTAAAAATTATTTTTAAATATGATATGATAGTGCTTTTGAAAAATTGCATATTTTCAGAAATACCACAAAATTCTATAATTAGAGTACTTTAAACTAAAAATATAACATCTGAGATGAACAATGCATATTTTATAAACCAAATAATTTATATCCTATATATAATAAGAACAAGAAGGATATATATTTGGTTGTCAATACTATCGCGAAACTCATATTAACCGTTGGATCAAAACTTGATCAATGGTCCAGATTATATCATATAAATATTAATAATCGTGGCAAAAAAAACATATTTAGCTGATCATAATAACATATTTAGCGGACTATAGCTACTTTTTAGAAAAGGAGAAAAGGACTGACTGAAATACGAGTTAAAAGGAGTTAAGTTCTAACAAAGATAGAACATCTATATGCACTACACTGAAAAATTCATCATTCATATGGTATAATGTAATAAGTAATTCTTAAAAAAAATGATATTTTCCAAGTTTTATTCAAAATCTACATGTAATTAATTTAACTCCTATAATATAAAAACTTATTCACAACTTTCATAAGTGTTAAGTAATATCATTCAAAAACTAGTTTAATCAGTATGATGCATGACTCTTTTTCTAATATTTATAATTATATAAATAAATAATATTTTCTTCAAATTTATATTTATTAAAATTTAATTGTATTGAATTTGACTTTTATCAAATAACTTTTGATACTTTATTGAAGCAAATGAAGAATTCTTCGAATTGAAACATTTAGAGAAAAAATGACCAAATTTGATTATGAATAATTAAATAATTATTATTTATTAGAATTCACACGATGAGTTTAGAATAAATTTGATATAGGCTAAAAGTAAGCCCTAAAGACATATTTAATGTGGCATTAATTAGACCCAATATGGTCAAAACATGGGGCCCACCAGATGGGCCCAAACCCTAGTTATAATATTAATTTCGTAATTAATATTAGGGGTAATAAACAGCTCAGTAAATAAGAGTCAAACAAGGATATTACTCTTGCCTGACTTAGACTCCAAGATACATACTTCAACATGGAAACTGATTCCTACAAGGAAGGGGTCTAGAACCTTCCTCAAGGCGGTGGCTTGCCCACTAAGTCTCTGACTCCTACCATAATTCTAAGGCTCCTCAGCCTATATAAGGGCCTGACCCCTCATTCTCAGAACTACGTTTTTGGGCAGAGCTCAATACGTCACTCAACGTTTTGGCTTAATCCTCGAATAAGGACATGCAAGCCACTACGTCCTAGGTGAGCTCTCGTCTCCATAGCCCCGAGGGCATCACCAAGAACTACGTTTTTGGCTTGATTCTGAATACGAGATACGTAGGCACTCTGTGAGGACCGATAAGTCTCGAAACACGGAAACAGCTATTAAGGCTTGAAGCTCAACCACCCTAGCATTAAATATAGATTCGTAACCTAGTTTTTATTCCACAACATTTGGCGCCGTCTGTGGGAAGACAACATCAACCATGGTGACCACACGAAGAACACCACCAACTACTACTAAGGCTTTACCCCTCAACTCTGCTCCGCCCGCCACTGAACAAGTACCCCCAACAACATGGGCGACCACTCAATCTCAAGTTTCTCAACCTCGAGGGACGAATCCCCATGCTGAGAGAACATTACCTGTGGTCGTCCACCCAAGTCAAGGAACCAACCCTCTTCAGATGGTGGTCTCTCCTCTTGTTAATCTTGATCACCCTTTACCACCAGCTACTACGGATCTCCCCATGAATACTGATCCGATGTAAAGTCTGCCTAACTACCCTCCAACTACTCAAGGTACTGGACCAAGTGGCCATGCCTTACAGATCCGAGATCGAGAGTATGACGACTACTCTGGTCCCTATACTGATGATTCGTCATCTGATGATGATGATCGCGATGGAGCCCCAAGGAGGCGACGTGTTAGTAGAGAACCTCGAAGGAGTACTCAAACCATCCATGATGGACCTCCTTTGACAACTGCTGAGAGAATCAAGGCTCATGAGGCCGAGATTTTAAGGTTGAAGGATGATATAGCGAGAGAACAAGCTAGGTTGAATCAAACTCAACCTCCTCCAACCTCAGGACCGATTCCCATTATAGATCTGGAGAGGTCTTCAAGAAGGCAGAGAAGGGCTGATGCCCAAACTGGAAGAACAACAAGGGTGGAAACCCCCAGGAGCAATCCCAAGGATTTGATGCCACTTGTGGATCCTGATGATCCCACACCCCCGATTACTGAGGAGGTGATGAATGCCCGCATCTCAAAGAAGTTCAAGATGCCGACAATTAAGGCTTATGATGAAACGGGTGACCCAGCAAACCATGTCAGGACATTCTCAAACGCACTGCTGCTGCAGCCTGCGAGTGACGCCTTAAAGTGTAGGGCGTTCCCTTAAACCCTGTCAGGTATGGCTCAAAGGTGGTATAGCAGTCTACTTGAAAACTCGATTGGATCTTTTAAGGAATTGAGCGCAGCCTTTGTCAGCCAGTTCATTAGTGGGAGAGTTCATGAGAAAAGTTCCGCATCTCTCATGTACGTGGTACAAGGGAAGAATGAAAACTTAAGGGACTACCTCAAGAGATTCACTAAGGAGACATTGAACATCACTGACTTGGAAAACAAGGTGGCCATGGTAGCCCTAGAACACGGAACCACTGATGAATTCTTTAAAAGGTCATTGGCAAAGCATCCTCCTGAACACATGGCCGAGCTCCAACGAAGAGCAGACAAGTATATCAAAGCTGAGGATAGCATGAAGAAGGAAGCCGCGAAAGGTAATGGCAAGGGTAACAACGACTCCAAGAAGCGAAAAAAAGACCAGGAGTATGATGCTAGGGACAAGTATCCCCGTACTAGCAAAGACTCTGAATCACCACCAAAGAAGAATTTGGGACCAAGGTTTTCTAACTATGTAAGATTGAACGCTCCCAGGAGCCAAATCTTGTTGGAGATTGAGAAGGATAAGGACTTTCGATGGCCGAAGCCACTCAAGGGTGACCCCGCCAAGAGAAACAAGGATCAATACTGTAGGTTCCACCGGGATGTGGGACATGATACGGATGATTGCAGACAATTGAAGGACGAGATTGAGTTCCTGATCCGTTAAGGAAAACTGAATAAATTCAATAAAGGTGAAGATCGTGGAACCCAAAGAAGGGATTACGACAGGAGAGACAATGATCAAAGGGATAATGATCGTGATCGTAACACACAGCCCCGAGGGCCAGTTATCAACATGATTTGGGGAGGCCCGACAGCGGCCGGTACATCTCGAAACTCTCGAAAGGCGTATGCCAGAGAGGTGATGCACATCGTGGGAGAGGCCCCTAAACGTGCTAGGATTGAAATTGCAATCGGGTTTGATGACTCTGACCTTGAAGGGGTGAAGTTCCCCCATGATGACCCATTGGTCATAACTCCTGTAATTGGAAACTCAGAGGTGAAGCGAGTCTTGATAGACAATGGGGCTTCTGTTGATATTTTGTTTCATGATGCGTTCGTGAAAATGGGGTATACTGACTCTCAGTTGACCCCAACCAACATGCCCATCTACGGGTTTAATGGAGTTGAGTCCAAGGTAGAAGGGATTATCCAGCTGCCCATGACGATCGGGTAAGAACCTAAGGAGGCTACTCAGATGTTAAACTTTCTGGTAATTAAGGCGGTTTCAACTTATAACGCAATCCTGGGAAGGACTGGACTTCATGCGTTTAAGGTTGTTGCCTCAACTTATCACATGAAGATTAAGTTTCCAACTCGGAATGGTGTTGGGGAACAGAAAGGCGACCAGAAGATGGCAAGAAGTTGTTATGTATCCGCTTTAAGAGCTGATGGAGTCGGGGGCAGGTACTCCCGATTGAAGACATGGATGTCCGTGGTGATGATGAACACCGAGGGAAGCCAACAGAGGCTTTGGTCCCCATACCTCTAGAGTTGGGCGACCCTGAGAAAGTTACTTATATAGGAGCTTCGCTGAAGGAACCCTTGAAGGGTAAATTAACAACATTCTTGCAAGAGAACAGTGATGTGTTTGCTTGGACTGCAGCTGATATGCCAGGGATTGATCCCCAACTCATAACTCACAAGCTGGACGTTGATCCTGAACGGAAGACGATAAAGTAGAAGAAAAGGAATTTTGCTCCTGAGAGGCAGGAGGCCATTAAGCAAGAAGTTGACAAACTCTTAGAGGCTGGGTTTATTGAAGAGATTCAGTTCCCCAAATGATTAGCTAACCCGGCGATGGTCAAGAAGGTGAATGGAAAGTGGAGGATGTGCATAGACTTCACCGATTTGAATGATGCATGTCCAAAAGATTGTTTTCCCCTGCCAAGGATAGACATGCTGATAGATGCCACAGCTGGACATGAGATGTTGAGCTTCATGGACGGGTTCAGCGGCTACAATCAGATTAAGATGCACAAGGATGACATCCCAAAGGTATCTTTCATAACTGACTTTGGTGTTTTCTGCTATCTTGTTATGGCTTTTGGTCTAAAGAATGCAGGCGTAACTTACCAACGATTAGTGAACAAGATATTCGCCCATCTGATTGGAAAAACCATGGAGGTATATGTTGATGACATGTTAGTCAAGAGCCTGTGCAAGGCAGATCACATTAAGCACCTCAGAGAGGCATTCGAAGTGCTGAGGCACCACAAGATGATGCTGAATCCAGCCAAGTGTGCCTTTGGAGTTGGATCAGGAAAGTTTTTGGATCTGATGGTTTCAAAAAGAGGCATAGAGGCCAACCCTGACAAGATCAAAGCGATTTTGGACATGGAACCATCCCTCTCTATATGGGATGTACAGAAGTTAACGGGCCAAGTTGCAGCCCTGGGGAGATTTATCTCCAAGTCTGGTGACAAATGCTTGCCTTTCTTTCAAGCACTGAAGAAGGTGAAAAATTTTGAGTGGACTCCTGAGAGCCAAGAGGCCTTTGAATAGTTGAAGAAGTACATGGCTGAAGCCCCGTTGTTTGCCAAACCTAGTCCTGGGGAAACTCTTTATCTATACATGGCGGTATCTGAACAAGCATTGAGTGTCGTCCTCGTTTGAGAAGAAAAAAGGTTCAGAAACCCATCTACTACGTGAGCAAGGTGTTGCATGGGGCAGAGTTGAATTACTCAACCATTGAGAAGTTTGCTTTGGCATTGATAACAGCCTCGAGGAAGCTACGAGACCAGCAATTGAGGAACATATTACATAGCCCGAAGGCCAGTGGAAGGTTAATTAAGTGGGCAATTGAAATTGGAGAATTTGACATCACGTATAAGCCTCAAATAGCCATCAAAGCTCAGGCATTAGCTGACTTCGTGGTTGAATGTACCATAGACAACCAAGAAGTCGGGGGGCAGGATATAGTAACCACCCTTGGGAGTGAAGAAAAAGATGGGGAGCTTGAACCTGATCAGAAGGAATATTGGGTGCTCTATTTTGATGGAGCATCAAAAACAAAATCTAGCGGTGCAGGTTTAGTCCGCAAAGCCCCGATGGGTTCACAGTTGAGTATGCTTTGAAGTTGGATTTTCCGACAACCAATAACGAAGCTGAGTATGAAGCCTTGATAGCCGGGTTGGGCTTGGCTAGAATCATGAGGGTCAAGAATCTCAAAGTTTGTGGGGATTCAAGACTAGTAGTGTCGCAAGTGAATGGTGAATTTGAGGCCAAGCATGAAACTATGGCAAAGTATTTGCGAGTTGTGAAGGCTGTTATGACTCAGTTTGATGAGTGCTATGTGGAGCACATTCTGAGGGAAGAGAACGTTAAGGCCGATGCCCTGTCTAAGTTCGCTTCTTCTGAGATAGATAATTATGCAGGAAGTGTTTACTTCCAGGTCTTGAAGGCCCCGACCATCAACTCAAAATTGGTGGCTCCGATTGATGTAGGAGGTTGCTGGATTGATCCTATCAAAGTTCACCTCGAAACTAGATGGCTCCCTGACAATGCCCTGGAGGCACGAAAGCTGTCAGTGAGAGCATCGAAATATGCATTTATCGAAGGCATCCTGTACAAGAGATCGTTTGTTATCCCATACTTGAAGTGTTTGAGGCCCCAAGAGGCAGAAGAAGCATGACCTGCTATGTCAGGTTGAAGTTCAGCTTGATTCGCGTTTACAGGTCATTTATCGTTTGAAGATGAAAAAAGGACAGAAATTACTCATTTTATACAGAAAGGATTGTTATAATTCATACGAGCTAGAGAAGAAATAGCAGATATAATTACTGAAGCTGCAAAACAAATGACCTCTGAAAGGCTAATTACGCTTAAGGAGTTAACTAAGGAGATCAGCCGTAAGTACGAGGTTAGCAATGCTAATTATAAGTTTAGGAGTAATCTTGCTAAAAGTCACTATTGGCCAAAATGGTGACTTACAATCAACATTGAGATCCATGGTTTCTAAGACCACAGATGATTTTAGATCCTAGATCCATGGTTTCTAAGACCACGGATGATTTTGGATCCGAGATCCATGATTTCTTTTAAAACCACGGATGGGTTTAGGTCCGGGCTTTTTAGCCAACCACGAAGTGGCCGACCACGACACCCGGAGGGCCGTAGCCGACCACGAAGCAGCCGACCACCGCGTCCGAAGGAGCAGCAGCCGACCACGAGGCGGCCGACCACCGCGCCCGGGGGACGCCAGCCAACCACCAGCTGGCCGACCACGGTGATTTGAGGCCCTTCGGCCAACCACGGGCTAGCCGACCATGAGCTACCCGTTGATCCGGCCGATCACGGGTAGTTTGTGGTCCCAGAACACGAATTTTTCAACGAATCTCTGACGATTTTCAGCACTAAAACGAGGTCAATGTTTAGCACCGTTTGGTGCCGCTTAGCGTCGTTTAACACCGTTTAAACGTCGTTTAAGGTTGTTCAGCACCGTTTAGTGCCGTTTAGCGTCGTTTAACGCCGTTTAAACGTCGTTTAAGGTTGTTTAACACCGTTTAGCGCCGTTTAGTGCCGTTTAGCGCTGTTTAGTGCCGTTTAACGCCATTTAGCATCGTTTAACATCGTTTAAACATCGTTTAAGGCTGTTTACCGTTTAGCGCCGTTTAGTGTCGTTTAGCATCGTTTAACATCGTTTAAACATCGTTTAAGGCTGTTTAACACCGTTTAGTGCCGTTTAGCGCCATTTAGCACCGTTTAGCGCCGTTTAGCGTCGTTTAACGCCGTTTAGCATCATTTAAGATCATCGTAAATGCGTCGGTCGCTCCACGCTTTACATCAAGACGGTACTCAAAAAAATACTGTTGTACAACGATAAACCCTAACCTAAGTCTCGAAAAGGCCGATAAAACTTCAAAGAAAACCTGATCAGTTTTCCTAGAAGTTAGGGGGCAAATGATATTGGCTAAAAGTAATCCCTAAAGACACATTTAATGTGGCATTAATTAGACCCAATATGGTCAAAACGTGGGGCCCACCAGATGGACCCAAACCCTAGTTATAATATTAATTTCGTAATTAATATTAGGGGTAATAAACAGCTCAGCAAATAAGAGTCAAACAAGGATATTACTCTTGCCTGACTTAGACTCCAAGATACATACTTCAACATGGAAACTGATTCCTACAAGGAAGGGGTCTAGAACCTTCCTCAAGGCGGTGGCTTGCCCACTAAGTCTCTGACTCCTACCATAATTCTAAGGCTCCTCAGCCTATATAAGGGCCTGACCCCTCATTCTCAGAACTACGTTTTTGGGCAGAGCTCAATACGTCACTCAACGTTTTGGCTTAATCCTCGAATAAGGACATGCAAGCCACTACGTCCTAGGTGAGCTCTCGTCTCCATAGCCCCGAGGGCATCACCAAGAACTACGTTTTTGGCTTGATTCTCAATACGAGATACGTAGGCACTCTATGAGGACCGATCAGTCTCGAAACACGGAAACAGCCATTAAGGCTCGAAGCTCAACCACCCTAGCATTAAATACAGATTCGTAACCTAGTTTTTATTCCACAACAAAATTTTTAAATAAATAAAAAAAATATGAATTTTTTTTCATAAATACTAATAAAATAAATAAATATTAATATAGTAATATTCTAAACAGACTCTGTCACACCGGACGCAAAAGCCTATTCTAATTGATATATAAGAGAAAAATCATGTCCTAACTTACCACATGTATCAATAATCTAAATTTTGTAAAATAGTTTATATACCTGAACTAATTGAAATATAAATTTATTTGCAAATTTTATAAATATTAGAGACATATTATACAAATAAAATAATTTTCAAAAATCTTGATACTCACATGAGAGGAATATTTTTAAAATAATATAATCTTCATAAATCTTAATATTTATGTGAATAATGATTCTCAAATAATCTAAATTGGATTCTTATTAATATCATATAAAAGAATAAATTTAATAAATATTAGAGGAATATAATTCAAATATATAAGTTGGTCGACAAAATATAGAACTAAAACTAAAACTAATTTAACATAATAATTTCAAAAAACCATTCAACAGAGATGAAATTAAATTCCAAATTTTAAATTTATTGAATAAATGCATAATATTATATTAAAATCATGTGACATGTAAAAAATATTGTATTTAGATTTTGATATAAAATTTTATAATTTTTTTTATTTAATCCAAGTCTAAAAGAATAACTTACCTATATTATTGCGATACTATCTTAAATTCTGTGTTAATACATGAATTTTATTAAACAAATTTGACGAAAAGACTAAATTATATAAAATATCATTATTTTTAAAATTTTGGCCCACATCAACCAAAGTATTTGATATATTTAGTTTAATAAATAATAATATGAATATGAATCGGGGATCAAGTATATTGTGAATATGTATATAGGTGCGATTAATTAAATAGAATCATGCTCTTATGTGATATAATCCTAACAGTTTATTTTTTATTCAATGTACCATCCATTTAATTAAACCAATTTTTATTTTATAACACTCACTAATCAATCCATATCCACATCCTCAACGTACAATCACCACATTCAATAAAGTAATCACTATAACCAAATCAAATAATTACAATTAAGCAATAATCACGCAAATCAACACAATCACCACACAACAACCACATTCCGACACGACCTCTCTGTCACCACATCCGGCCATCACATCTAATATCACCAATATCATACCAAAATCACATGCTTTAAATAATAATTATAAAAAAATTGAATCAAAATTATCACTAAATTCATGTTAGAGTTGACCGGATCTGTTATCGTACAAAAATCACTTGCTTTAAATAACAATTATCAAAATATTGAATCAAAATCACTGCTCAATTCATGTTAGAGTTGGCCCGATCTGAATTTGCTCTTCGTTAAAGTTAATAGAATCACTGTCATAATCAAATTTAGATTTCTAATAGATGTTTATAGTTATATGTACATCAACCCATATGTGTATGTATCAAGAAAGAAAGAGATTAAAATTTTATAAAGAAGATTAGAGAGTGTAATTATAGGAAAATGAAATGGGTGACTGGAAATTGATGGTGATAGCAGCCGGATTTGACGGTGGTGGTCGAAGTTTGGTCCGATATGGAGGAAGAAAGACGTGAACTAGAAAGGAAGAAGAGACAGGTGAGGATTAATAATATAATCTTCATAAATCTTAATACTTATGTGAATATTGATTCTCAAATAATCTAAATTAGATTTTTATTAATATGATATAAAAGAATAAATTTAATAAATATTAGAGGAATATAATTCAAATATATAAGTTGGTCGACAAAATATAGAACTAAAATTAAAACTGATTTAACATAACAATTTCAAAAAATCATTCAACAGAGATGAAATTAAAATCCAAATTTTAAATTTATTGAACAAATGCATAATATTATATTATGATAATGTGACATGTAAAAAATATTGTATTAAGATCTTAATATAAAATTTCTTAGTTTTTTCTTTTTAATCCAAGTCTAAAAGAATAACTTACCAATATTATTACGATACTATCTTAAATTATGTGTTAATACATGAATTTTATTAAACGAATTTGATGAAAAGACTAAATTACACATAATATCATTATTATTTTTAAAAATTTGGCCCACATCAACCAAAGTATTTGATATATTTATTTTAATAAATACTTATATGAATATGAATCAGTGATTAAGTATATTGTGAATATGTATATAGGTGGGATTAATTAATTAGAATCATGCTCTTATGTGATATAATCCTAACAATTTATTTTTTATTCAATGTACCATCCATTTAGTTAAACCAATTTTTATTTTATAACACTCACTGATCAATCCATATCCACATCCTCAACGTACAATCACCACATTCAACACAGTAATCACTATAATCAAATCAAATCATTACAATTAATCAATAATCACACAAATCAACACAATCACCACACAACAACCAGATTCGGTCACGACATCCTTGTCACCACATCCGACCATCACCTCTGAGATCACTAATATCATACCAAAATCACTTGTTTTAAATAATAATTATAAAAAATTGAATCAAAAATACCGCTAAATTCATGTTAGAGTTGACCGGATCTGTTATCGTACAAAAATCACTTGCTTTAAATAATAATTATCAAAATATTGAATCAAAATCACTGCTAAATTCATGTTAGTGTTGGCCCGATCTGAATTTGCTCTTCGTTAAAGTTAATAGCATTACCGTCACAATTCAATTTAGATTTCCAATAGTTATTTAAAGTTATATGTACATCAACCCATATGTGTATGTATCAAGAAAGAAAGAGATTAAAAATTTATAAAGAAGATTACATAGTGTAATTATAGGAAAATGAAACGGGAGACTAGAAATTGATGGTGATAGCAGCCGGATTTGACGGTGGTGGTCGAAGTTTGGTCCGATATGGAGGAAGAAAGACGTGAACTAGAAAGGAAGAAGAGACAGGTGAGGGATGAAGGAGATAGGTGGGAAAGTGGGTAAAGTACCCATTAAAATGAACAATTAAGATTAAAGGTAATTTAAAAATTGTGTGGAAAAGATTTGATTTCATATCTCATATTAGTAGTGAAGGTTCTCTTATAAGAATTTGGCTAATTATATATGAACATGATTATGTATATGGGGTTTTTATAGATTATATATGCGATTATCACTTTTTTTAAGGGATTTAAGTAAAATTTATTATATACATTATTATAGAGGAGAAAATATATATGTTTAAATATGCTATGTTTATGTATAAAAGTATAAACAGTTATGTCGCACTTGACTACAAGATTAAGGTAACCAAGAAATGCAAAGATTTTTACTGAGATTAAAAAAATGAGTTGGAAGCCAGTAAATTTGATTCTTTCGAGAAGAAATTTTAGAGTAAGGATAAATTATATTAATGTAAAAACGTTGAATGAAAGAATAATAATTTGGCAATATATTCAATTTAATACTCCCTCCGTCCCGTCAGGTAGTTACCATTTCAAAATAGGGTGTCTAGCACGCATTTTAAGGTGAATTTTAAGCATAGTTTCATAATTTATTTTTAAAATTTTCTTTTTTTGTATAAAAATAGAACAATCCTTTTTTTTTAAAGAAAATTTTAAAAATAAGTTATGGAACTATCCTTAAAATTCACCTTAAAATGCGTGCCAGAAAGTGACAAAAAAAGTGTTAAGAATTGGGTGGGACGGAGGGAGTATAAGTTAGTAACATAAAATATAATTAAATGAAAATGTTCAATCAAAATATATTTAATCATTTGAATTATCTTATTAAACAAACACAAAATTAATCAATATAATATTAAAATAAAATAAAGTTTTATAAAATAAACTATGAATATAAAAAATATATTAAAAATAACGGGTGTATAGCACGGATCATAGGCTAGCATAAATACAAACAGTTGAAACTAATCCTCGTAGATATGCTTAGTACATGACCATCTGATTGGTTGCATTATTGTGTTCTGTTTTTCAGGCATTGTCAATGTGGTTGCATCATTCAGTTCTGTTTTCATGTCAATTTACCAGTTCTACTATAATCGAAATTTCAGATAACTTGGTTTTATTTTCATCAGTATACCAATATGATTAGTGTTACATGCCTTGAGACAGACGATTGAGTATACTAAAAAGAATGCAGAGAACTTAAGTTGTATTTTTTGTGATGGCCCTGGTGGGTGCCACTGCATGTCATGCCTTGTTTACCTGATAATTTGAACTGGTGCAGACCGTGCAGTCATTCATTTTGTCTTAACAGCCTAGCATTTACACAGTTTATAGATAATCAATTGTAACTAATCTCCCTTAATAATCATTCTCTTTCAGTCTTTATGTATCTTCGTATAATTCACAGCTCCTGTCTCTTAACACCTAATAAAAAGCTCTGTTTAATTTTATAAATTTAATCCTGGTTTCATCTGTTTATTCTTTGTGCTCTTCGTCAAATCAAGGGATTTGGGCTCTAACATTGATGCTGATGATAATCACAGATTAAAAACTACTAATTAATGTTGAGTTATTACACATTTCACATATATGAATCCCGTACATGTGTATACTCATTTTAGATTAAATTGACAAGTGATCAAACCAAATGCATCACTATGAACACTCTTGTGTAGTATCAATGGAAACAAAATTGTAAGTTAGAATAATTATGCAATAGCAGCTTTCTCCAAATATTTGTATGCATTTTTTTAAATTAATTTGGATGTAGTTTTTACGAATTCTGATGAACATCATGCCATTAAACTGTCGGATTAGCTCTGAATCAGAGATTGCTTTAAGCAAATAATATATATTTTGAAACCATGAATTCAAACCTCTCAAAAGCTACTTGTCCTGAAAAAATACCTGTTGTTCTCAAACCCTCTTTTAAAGGCTTTAACGTTGCCATCAATGTTGCAAACATTGATCCTCCCCAGTCCCTACACCGTAGTCTCATGCGCCACCGCATTATTTATCATATATGGGCACGGCCAGAATTCTGCAACTAAGAATAATTAAGCATGATCAGGACCGGACTTGATGTGAATGGTTACTATCATCAATAGTCAGTACTCACTAGTCCCTAATCACTACAACGGAGCATATGAACATGGTAGAGAGAAAGAAACTGAGGAGTGCTATAAAGCTAGAAACTGAGGAGTGAGGACTCTAGACAAAGGCTCCCTCGCTCATCGTGTGGTCAACCGTACCACTCCAACTGCTGTGGCTTAAAGGTGCCGAACGACTGCCTCATCTTCCCCTCACATTTCTTTCTTTTCGTTCTTTTAAGGTCGCTATTTGACCAACCTTCTGTTCATTACATACCTAACTGCATTTGCCTGTTTTTGAATTTCCTATAGCAATATTCTTCTTCAGCTAGCTGGCTATATAGCAAACTACAACTAAATACAGATTCTTGCTGCGATTACTCCTCTCTGTTCGACTCTATTTCCTACGGTCCTTGCCACTTCTTCATCATATTACACACACAAATTGATATCGTTGTTAGAAAACATTGTTAATTAAATTTCCCTCCATTACTTGGACCCGAACTAAATTAAGGAAGGAAATGAATCAAATGATGACGTGCTAATAACCCAGTTGAGAGACACAGATGTAAATTCTTATCATTAAAATTCTGCTCTTTGCCCTTGAGGAGATATAGATGACACCCTTTACACATCGAAGTTGGAATTTTGGAATGCAAGTATATGAAACAAAAAACACCAATACACATATAAATAATACTCCGTAGGAAACTGAAGTACACAATTCAAAAGTCTTAAAAGTTAAAACATAATTCAGTAACAAAATGTCAACTAACAAAACATCGACTAGCACATCCAAACACTAATCTTCAACATCACTTCCACCAGCCCTATTTCCACTGTTATTCCCAGATTACACACTTGTATAATTATAGAAGGGGGGGTTGAATACAATTCTTGATAGTTATAAATTTCTGATAAAAACCACAGAAATCTATAAGGAGATAATTGTTGAATGAGAAATAATTCACAAACACATAAAAAATCAGGTGGTTGAATGTATCACCTGAGACTTTTATTCGAAGAAAACTCTGTGATACAAATGTACACAGCTTCTAATTTTACAACTCTTTGCTTCTAAGGATATTCAAGAACCCTAAGCAAATATGTCTATTTTCTTAGTTTCTAAAGAGTTGCTACACTTGGTTATATATCCCAAGTTTACAAGTACTACAGGAATAAGATAATATTAATCTAATTCAAGTTGACTTGCTACTCCACTCCAAATCCACATGTAGCTGAAAGGTTGTCCTTGTGAACAGATATGTCCCATACACCTTTCTTGTATGTACTGTGTAAATGGAATGTTTCTTTCTTCTGTGTTTCCAAAGTATGGCTGCCATACTACTTTTTATACCTACTATCAACCCATGTGATCTGTCAGTCAAACCTGTCCTTGTCAACTGCTAATTTCCAGCTAGCATAGGAGAATGTGTTAATGATTATCCGTTGATGTTGTGCACAATCATCCGTTGATGGTAGTTTGAGCTGTATCCGTTGATAGAGTAGATTTGAGTTGTATCCGTTGATAGAGTCCAGTTCTCATCCGTTGATACACTTTCACTTAGACAGAATTACATAGCATAGCTTATTTACAATTGGCTACCCTATTCTGCCTATCCATTGATGGTCAACATGACTCTGAATAAAAACACTATCAACTGATAAATAGAGATATTGCAGTATGCTATCCGTTGATGAGCTACCTGTCAACGGATAGAATTATAATGTCTCATCCGTTGACAGTTACAAAACTTGACTTATACAATTTGATTGATTGTGAAGTTATCATCAAGTACAACATATTCCTAACAATCTCCCCCAATTTATACTTGATGGCAATAAAGCATAAATTTAGGACCTTGATGATAACAAAACATTCCTAATAATATATTTAGAACTGTGCAAAAATTGTATTAAGCTACAAAAATTAAAATACAGAAAGCTTTAAGAAACTTATCAGAGAGGTGCTCCTTTAGATTGAGCAAATTAATGATGTTTCCTCTCTCTGGTTGGCTGCACCCTTGACTTTCATTCCTTGGCAGAGTTGGACTCAATTTGCACTTGGAGTTGCCTATAGAAGGCATCTTCTTTAACAACTTTTGGATTTAGCTTTAGTTGTAACCATCTTAGGTATTCAGAACTAGCCTTTGACAGTTGGTCTTCTAACCTGAAGAATCTCCCAGTGCCCTCTTCATCCCTGAACTCCATCATCCAAAAGGGTTGAATGTGGATTTTCTATCCATTGTATGGGATCTTCATTTTCTTTGGTAGACTTGAGGGTGAGTTCCATTCTCTCCTTATTTCTTCTATTCTGCTAATTATTTCCCTTCTAGCTATCTCAGAGAACCCTGTGTGTCTCTTGAATGCTGAGAACACTTTGGTCAATGTGTGATAATTCTCTCCAAGAACCTTCTGTAATGGCCATGTCCTCTGATTTCCTCCCTTGTAGACAAACATTAATCTCTCAGGCAGATTCTTGTACTTGTCAATTCCTCTTACTTCTGACAGTTCATCCAAATATAGATTCATGCCAGAGTATTCTTCAATTTCTGCCTGATAGATAAAGTCTTCTTTGTTTTCCAAGATTGGCTGTTTGACAATAGCAGGTACCCTAGCAACTTGAACTGGTCCCTTTGAAAGTTGCTTCCTTGGAGCCCTTTTCTTATGTTTTGGATTCAGCAAGAATGAAGGAACTTCAATTGAATCAAAATTCATTGGTTCTTCTTTAGGCATAATGGGGTCACCATGAAAGTTCACAGATGGGTTGATTACTGTTGCAGATATAGATACTGATGAGCCAGTGGTTTCTTTTTCTGGAGAGGGTTCTGGAGAAAGAACCCTTTTGGTTTTAGCTTTCCTTCTTTTAGGTTTGGATTTGGGGACTTCCTCAGGTTCCCTCATCTCATCCTCTACCTCATCCATTAACTCCTGAGCCAGCCTGGCCCTCTTTTCATCTAAGTTTTCATGTTGATTTTTTGTACTTGGATGAGCTTCCCTTTGGATTCTGGAGACTTCTTCTCTTTTAGCTTCCACAAATCTAGGATGGCTGTTGGATATATTTAATACTTTTCCATTCCTTATGATTACAGCCATCCAATCTCTTACACTCTTATTTGTCTTCTTTTTGAACTCTATGATTGTTTTTCCCATTAGCTTTTCTTCATCATTCTTGGGAAATGGGTAGTCCAATTGAAGCTTGTTCTTCCCATTTTCCTTTGGTGGTGAGTAGGCTCTGGTTTTGATGGCTGGTTCAAATTCTTTGACATATGATGGCTCAGCATCATAGAATGTAGGAGCCACAATCTCTGGAGTGAGCACCTTCATGATTGTGGTTGATATTGTTGAAGCAGAAGATTGAGCATTAAGAAACAGAGATGATGCAATTGATTCATTGATCATCCTCTCTGTCCTTAGAATTCTTTCATTAGTCTCCTTGTTGATCTTTTCCAAAGCTTCTATTCTGGCTTGCCTTTCACCATCTGAGATTTCTTCTAAACTTTGAATCTCAGGCAAAGCCACTTTTTTTTTCACAGGGGAAGCCTTTATTTCAAAATCTGTTGGATTGACCACTACAATTGGCTGTTGCTCCCCCTCAATCTGTGCTATCTTACTACTGGTAGCTTGAATTTGACCAGATGTTACAGCCTCTTCTTTGCTTGTTCCCATTTTCTCCCCCTTTTTGTTAGCATCAAGGGTTGGTGGTGAAGCTGCAAGTAGCATTTCCAGTAGTTGAGTTTGTTTTGATTGGTTGGCAATGATAGTTTTCATTTGAGATTCCATACTATCCACTCTTGAGGAAAGAAGCTGAACAGACTTAGCCAGGCTATCTTCTTTGAGAAGTTTGCTAGTAAGTACCTTCTGAGTGGTAGTAGGAGCTAGTGCCTCAATCCTGGCATCTAGTGCTATCTTCATATCTCTAATTGCAGATTTGACCTCCTCCTGTTGTGTTCTTTGAATAACAGATTGCATCTTTTGTAATTTCAATGAGGTCATAACCTGCTCAAGTATAGTCTTTCTCTGTGGTTCTGCAGTTTGGTGCTCAGCCTTAACAGATTGATATTGCTTCATGATTTCCACATTGAGATCCCCAAGTTCAGTGGCATTGGAAAACATCCATTCTGGAGTCTCCTCCTCATTGATTTCATCACCATCTGAACTTTGACTGTCATCACTGCTAAACTCTTCACTGTCAGCTTCTGAAGGCAGAGCTGTTAAAGCTTCTTTTGCTCTTTGTAGAGATTCTGAGGTGTGCACTAGTTGCATTGCCTCCTCTGCCTCCACATTGCCCTGTTGTGCCATGACTTGATAGGCAGAAACTGAAGGAATTTACGGACGAGCAGAAGCGCGGTATAACAATTAATTCCGTAAAAACCATGTATCGCACATATAGAAAATCATATAAAAATGAAAGACCGGAGGATCGTAACCTTACCTTGAAAAATCGAAGCTTTAAAGGATTGGTTGCTAGCAGTTGCTTCTCAGAGTGTGAAGCACTCTACCGGTATCCACCAAGAATAATCTTCGATGAAGCTTTTTATAAAACAAGCTTTTATAAAAATGGTGTTTTAATCCTTCTGTGAGAGAGAGAGATGAAGAAGATGGAGTGGTGGAAACTAGGTTTTCACAAAACCACTTTGCATACTAAACATGTTCTCATCTCTTTCTTTATATAGGGCTCAAGTAGGTTTTTATATAATTAATATATCATATATATTATTATATATAAATCCCACACTTTATCTTATAAAATGTTTAAATAATAATTAAAACTATTTTAATCATTATTAAAAACAACTTGCTCTCTCAAAATACCTTCATCAATAAATTAATCTTTTTATGGTGTGACCCTGTAGGTTCAATATTAAGCCGGTAGTAGAAATAAATAATAATAAACTTTTTATTTATTATTTATATGAATTCTAAAATTCATTAAATATAATTAACTGATTAATTATATTTATTCTACATCGTGAGTGATGCTTCTCAACATATCGCGACTATCCGGATAATATGAATTCACTGCTTAGAATACCAAGAACCTGTCAGTGACTAGTTACCGTACAATCAATTCCTTCTACCCTACAATATCCCGATTAAATACAAGGCATGGAACTCGTGTCAAGCCTATCAAATTTAATCATATGATTTCTTATTCATAATGCAAAGTTCATATTAATGCAAATTAGAAATTCCTTTCTAATTTCATACACTCTGGCCAGAGATTCCAGAACTCGCATACTAAGAATAACATAGGATATTCACTTCCTTACTGGAAGGGGTAGATCCTTTATTGACTGTTAACTATCTCCATACACAAATCCCTATGCCCAGAATAGACCTAATGGATGTCCTTGAGACTAAGGACTAAACCAAAGCACAATTCATTATATACAAGATTACTCTAACGATCTCAAGTCTAAGGACACTTGTACAACTATCACCTAGTGAACAACTATCGACACGTGAGTAAACTCCATTAGTTGTTCAACTTATCGAGTCATGTTCAGTGAACTTATTCCCTAATAAGCACCTACATACTAGCTATAGTGTCACCACACAAATGCCTATGAGAACAGACATCCTCTTGAAAGGAGCAAGCATAGTATGTACCAATCTTTGCGGATTCACTAACTTCCAATTAGTTATCCTATGATCAGGAACTGTTTAGGTCTAGAGTTATCATCTTCTAGATCTCACTATTATAATCTCATTATAATTCTAGAAGCTTTACTTTAAACCATGGAATATCTTATTTAAAACAATTTAAATAGATAAGGCCCGTAATAAAAACAAATAAGTCTTTTATTAATATTAATGAAATCAAATAAGAGTACAAGAAAGTTCTTCCTAAATCATCATACATGATTGGATTTTAGGACAAACTCTTTCAGAAACAGGATGAGTAAAGGTTTCAGGATCCAAAGAGACGGAGTCAATAATTGACTGATATTCTTGTCGAAATTCCATCTCTTTGGAAGCTTCATTAACCTCCATTAACTCACTTGCAATGGCTGAATCATCCTGCCTTATTTCTCCTGTAGTCCCTTCTCTCCTCTCATCTCTCTTTTCTTGCATCAGGGGCTCCCCTTGGCTCACACCTCTCACACCCTCACCTTCACCTACTAAGGTGGAACTCTCTTGCTCTCCTTTTTCCTGACCGGAAGAAATGGTCAGCCTCTCATTATTTTTCTCTCCTTTTGCCTGCTCACAAGGCAGCCTCTCACACCCTTCCCTCATTCCTAAAAGTGTTTCAACTACTACAAACTCCTCCACAGTTGACATGGGAATGTCACATTTTGCAGTGGTAGAGAGAGTTGTCAACGGATAAAGTGTTTCCGTTGATGTAGTAATTATTGCTATCAACGGATGATTAGTTGTAGACACATCCGTTGATGGAGAAACACTTGTCAACGGATGAAGGATATCCGTTGATGAAGGAAAAAGAGTATCCGTTGAAGTGAAAACCAACACTGAATCTGTGGTGATTGATTTTAAGGAAGAGGCCACAGATAGTGTTGTGAATTCAAGAATGGAAGATTGATGGCCCAACAAATCATCTAAAAGATGATGACCACCAATTGTTGAGTGGGGCTTCTCCAAGAATTTTAAAGATGGAGAATCAGGAATTGATGTAGATATCATATCCACATCCAGAGATGGAGTTGGTAATGGTGGATCAAAATGTGTATCGATTTGAAGGTTAAGATCAAGGGGCTGTGACTCCACATTTATTGAAGTCACATCAAACTGAATTTGAGAAGGTACAGTTTGTTGTACTGTGTGTGCACCCTGTGATTCCCCAATGGTTTTGGATCTTACTCTTCTACCATAGGTTTTTGAGTGAGAGCTAGCTGTGTCTCTTGCCCTTTTGTGCAGTGTTCCTGGAGTGAAACTTAAATCAGTAGTCACACCCTGTTGAGAGGATGTAACTAGAATTTGGCTTGAAGGTTCATTAACAGTCTTTTGAGAGACTGAAATGTTGGTTGCACCTGCCTCACCTTCCTTATCCTTAGGGCTTCTTTGATGTTCACCCTGTCCCTCACCACTCACTACCACCTTCACACTCCCCTCAAGAGTTTTGGTAGTTTTTGCAACAGGTGCTTTTTGAGAAACACCTGAGGTTTGTCTTTTAGATTGTGATTTTGAGACTTTGGATTTAGTCACTTGGGTAGGAGCCTGTTTGGTCACAGCCACAGACTCCATTGTGACACTAGAAGGCAAAGAAATTTGGGGGTTGGAGATAGGGTTTCAGGGTTGGAAACAGTTACCTGAACAATTGGTAGATATACCAATTGTACTTCTGCATTTAGGTTCATTCGAATCAAATCACTTAAGACTCTCTTCTCCTGAACAAAACAATTGAACTTGCTATCCGGGTTAGCAATGGATAGCTCATTCTCAGATACATGCAGTGCTAGGAGCATCAAAAATCTAGCAAAATAAATATTCTTGCTCCTAGTTTCCTTTTTACCTAATTTAGCTGCTATCTCATACATGACTAGTGTGCCAAAATTATAGAATTTATCAGTCAAAAGCATACATAGCATGACTAGCATGGAATTGGTAACAGCATCAAAGTTACTAATCTTGCCAGAAAAAGTTTTAATGAAGGCATCACAGAAATAACTCCATTCTTTAACCATACCTTTCCTAAAAATTTTCCCTAAGTTCTCAGTACTAAGGGTATAATTTATGGAATTAAGCATGGTAACAATTTCAGCATTACTGGGTACTTTCAGGCAGTTATTCTCAGGCAATTTTAAACAAGCAGTTATCACATCAGAATTAACTACATAGTTTTTACCCTTCAAAGAAAAAGCAAGTGTACCGTCTGTGCCATTGTACTCAGCAGATGCCCACACCTCTTCAATTACCTCATGGATTAGAGGAGTGGTGGCAGTCATAGCATATGACAGTTTACATTTCTTCACGAAATTTATCATGGTGTGATATGCTTATGGAGCGTTCACTGTATCAACAAAGGCCGCGAAATTGTTCTTCTCATAGATAAACCCAGTGGAAGACATCATCTTAACAATAGGCGCCATTGAAGTGTTTGAGCTTTTGTTGTAGAGAGAGTTTTAGTGAAGAAGATGCAGTTAACTAATGAGATTCTTGAAAATGAATAAAGGTGAGATGTGAGAGCACAAGACAGCCTTTTATATTTTTCAAGAATTAAAAATGAAATAATTAAAAGTAATTACTGTTAGAAATGATTGATGAGAACAGTGTTTGGAAGCTATAGTGACAAAACAGAGTTTAGCTGGAAGCAGTCAGAGTTTAGTTAAACACTGACTGGAAGCGCAACAGAGATTGTTAAACTCTGTAGCGGTATTGTCTGAAGAGTCAACAGTGTTTGAAGATTGATACAAGATAAATTTGGAAGCAATATCTTTGAAGATTGGAAAGCTGTCAAAGAGATTGAGTTGACTTGGAAGACTAGAGCAATCGTGATTGATATCAATTGTATAGCTTAATTATAGGAGAATCAATTACTGATTGTACGAAGCTGTATGTTTTATAAATACAGTTAGGTTAACCCTAGAAGGGTATCGAATATTGAGAAATTCATTGTATTGTAACCTAAGCAGCTCTCTGTGATATTTTACATCACTGAGAGAGGAATTGTTAATTCCAAATAGTTTTTAAGTATTAAACAGTGTGTTCTTGTTAAGTTACTAATACAGTATTTGATTACCTATTGTGTATTCGACCTAACAAGTGGTATCAGAGACAATCTGTTACTTTATTACAGTTAAAGATCCAAAACACAATAGTAATCAATGGCAGAGATACCTCCACCATCTGAGAAAACCCCTACTACTGTTAGTAGGTATGAAACAATTAGGGTTCCTATACTTAGGCCATCAGAGTATGCAATTTGGAAGGTGAAGATGACCATGTTTCTGGAGGCTACAGATCCAGAATACCTTGATAGAATTTATGAAGGTCCTCACAAACCTACAAAGTTATCTGCTGCTAGTGCTGGTGAGGAATCAAAGGTCATTCCAAAAGAAAAGAAAGATCTAACTGCTGAGGATCTTTCATCCATTGCAAAGGATGCAAAAGTAAGACACTTACTTCACAGTGCATTAGACAATGTTATGTCCAATAAAGTGATTAATTGCACAACTGCAAAGGAAATATGGGATGCACTTGAGGTTAGGTGTCAAGGAACTCCTGCAATCAAGAAAAACAGAAGAAACATACTCACTCAGGAGTATGAGCACTTTGAGGCAAAGTCTGAAGAAACCATGACAGAAACATTTGACAGATTCTGTAAACTGCTCAATGATTTGTCATTGGTAAATAAAGAGTATGATTTAGAAGACTCAAATCTCAAGTTTCTTCTTTCTCTACCTGAAAAGTGGGATGTGAAAACAACCACCATAAGAGATAACTATGAACTTGGTGAAACAGAGATTGATGAAATTTATGGACTGCTCAAAACCCATGAATTGGAATTGGAGCAGAGAAACAAAAGATCAAGTAGAAAGTCAAAATCTGTTGCACTTAAGGTTGAGGAGAAACCATCAAAGAAGGAAGCATCAAGGAAAAAGGCAAAAGGAAAAGCTTTATGTTGGAAATGATTGATGAAAACAGTGTTTGGAAGCTAAAGTCAGAGAACAGAGTTTAGATGGAAGCAGTCAGAGTTTGATTAAACACTGACTGGAAGCGCAAACAGAGTTTGTTAAACTCTGTAGCGGTATTGTCTGAAGAGTCAACAGTGTTTGAAGATTGATAAATATGGAAGCAATATCTTTGAAGATTGGAAAGCTGTCAAAGAGATTGAGTTGACTTGGAAGACTGAAGCAATCGTGATTGATATCAATTGTATAGCTTAATTATAGGAGAATCAATTACTGATTGTACGAAGCTGTATGTTCTATAAATACAGTTAGGTTAACCCTAGAAGGGTAATCGAACATTGAGAAATCTATCCATTGTAACCTAAGCAGCTCTCTGTGATATTTACATCACCGAGAGAGGAATTATTAATTCCAAACAATTTTTAATTGTTAAACAGTGTGTTCTTGTTAAGTTATTCATACAGTATTTGATTACTTATTGTGTATTCGACCTAACAAGTGGTATCAGAGCCTAATCTGTTATTTTATTACAGTTAAAGATCCAAACACAATAGTAATCAATGGCAGAGATACCTCCACCAAATGAGAAAGCTCCTACTACTGTTAGTAGGTATGAAACAATAAGGGTTCCTATACTTAGGCCATCAGAGTATGCAATTTGGAAGGTGAAAATGACCATGTTTCTGGAGGCTACAGATCCAGAATACCTTGATAGAATTTATGAAGGTCCTCACAAACCAACAAAATTATCTGCTGCTGCTGCTGGTGAGGAATCAAAGGTCATTCCAAAGGAAAAGAAAGATCTAACTGCTGAGGATCTTTCATCTATTGCAAAGGATGCAAAAGTGAGACATTTACTTCACAGTGCATTAGACAATGTTATGTCTAATAAAGTGATTAATTGCACAACTGCAAAGGAAATATGGGATGCACTTGAGGTTAGGTGTCAAGGAACTCCTGCAATCAAGAAAAACAGAAGAAACATACTCACTCAGGAGTATGAGCACTTTGAGGCAAAGTCTGATGAAACCATGACAGAAACATTTGACAGATTTTGTAAACTGCTCAATGATTTGTCATTGGTTAACAAAGAATATGATTTAGAAGACTCAAATCTCAAGTTTCTTCTTTCTCTACCTGAAAAGTGGGATGTGAAAACAACCACTATTAGAGATAATTATGAACTTGGTGAAACAGAGATTGATGAAATTTATGGGCTGCTCAAAACCCATGAATTGGAATTGGAGCAGAGAAACAAAAGAACAAGTAGAAAGTCAAAATCTGTTGCACTCAAGGTTGAGGAGAAACCATCAAAGAAGGAGGCATCAAGGAGAAAGGCAAAAGGGAAAGCCTTAGTCATCCATTCAGAGAATGAGTCATCAAACACTGATGTTGACTCAAACACAGATGGTTCATCTGATTCTGAAGATGATGAAGAGATGATGCAAATGGCTGCATTGATGGTAAAGACCTTCAAGAAGATGGGTTACAAGAACTTCAAGAAGGGAATGAGATTCTCAAGGGACTACTCAAAGTCTGACAAGAAGAATTTCAAGAAAGCTGAAGGAAAGGACTTCAAATCTGGAAAGAAAGATAAGTCTGAGATTCAATGCTACAAGTTTAAGGAGATGGGACACTATGCTCCAGAGTGCAAGAAGGGTAAAACTGAAAAGGCACTCTACACCAAAGGCAGAGATTGGGCAGACACTTCAGATTCAGATGAGGAAGTCAACTATGCTCTCATGGCTACTACTCAGACTGAAAATGATGATCTCAAGGTACCTCCAACCACTTATGCCTATAACACTGATAATATAACTGAATTAAGAATTTATCTTAAAGCATTGCATATCAGTTATAGAGATCAGACCTTAGAAAATGAGAGGATAAAGTCTGAGTGTTCTCAACTCAAAGAAAGAAATAAACTTGTTGAGGAACAGCTAGAGAACATGAATAAAATTCAAAAAGAAAGAGATGATGCAGTGTTTATTGAACAGGAGTTGCTAGGTAAGTATAAGCAACTAGAATCTGAATTGGAGGATAGTAAACACATCATTAAAACTTGGACACACTCTGGCAAAGACACTCAATAAGTGTTTCAGTCAGATACAGTAGGTCTAGGTTACTCTGTAGGAGATGAACTTAGATTTGAAAATCAGGTAAAGGTTAGACCACATTGTTCATCTGAGGGTAATGTCATGGGAACAGGTGGACCTAAGACTGAAGCACAGAAAAAGGCTGTTAAAGAGTCATATGCTAAAACTTTTGTTAAAGAGGCTAACATTGGTTTAATGACAGATAAACAACTCAAGCATAAGCTTAAGGAGATAAAATCTGTCAACAAACAGAGATTGCCTAAGAAAAACAAAAATGGAAAAGTAGGCATAACTTCAGGAATTAAGCCAATGCTTGCTTCATTAGCTCCTAGAAAAACATGCTTTAATTGTGGTAGCACTAATCATCTTGCTAGTTTCTGCAATAAGAATAAGAACATTAATTCTTTGCCCTCTAAAACTGCAGTAAAGAGTGATTATGTGAGAACTAGACCACAGACTTTATGCAAACACTGTGGAAGTACTTGGCATTCTATTTACACTTGCAGAGATTATCATGCTATTTATTATAATTACTATGAACCCAAGCCAAATTTGAAATGGGCTAAAGTAAACTCTGCAAATGTAAACTCTGAAAAAGTTAGCTTAAACTCTGTTAATGAAAATTCCGCTGCAAAAGCTAACAGATTTAAGAAAGCCAAAGGATCCAAGCAAGTCTGGATCCTTAAAACTAATAATCATTGATTGTTTGTGATTGCAGGGCACCAGGGTTAGTACCCTAGTTGTGGACAGTGGATGTTCAGGACACATGACAGGAAATAAAGCCCTGCTATCAGAGTTTGAGGAGAAGGCTGGCCCAGAAGTTTCCTATGGAGATGGCAACATAGGACATACACTGGGATATGGCAATATTAATCTTGGAAATGTCATCATCACAAATGTAGCTCTTGTTCCAGGACTCAAGCATGATTTGCTATCTGTGAGTCAAATCTGTGACAGAGGATATCATGTAGATTTTCAGCCTGAATATTGTCAAGTGATCAGTAAATCTACAGGGAAAGTTGCTCTAGTTGGAAACAGACACAATAACATCTATGAAATCAAATTGTCAACAAACACTGATGGCAAAGCAGTGTGTCTGTCTACAAGGATGTCCAGTGAAGAGAGTTGGAAATGGCACAAGAAACTCTCTCATTTGAATCTGAACAACATCAATGAGCTAATCAAGAATGATCTTGTAAGAGGTCTACCAAAGTCCTTGTTGAATGTAGAAGGACTGTGTGATTCTTGTCAAAAGGCTAAACAGAGAAAAGTCTCCTTCAAAAGCAAAACTGAGTCTTCAATTGTTGATCCTTATCATCTACTACATGTTGATCTTTTTGGTCCAGTGAATGTGATGTCTCTTGGAAAGAAGAAATATGCATTAGTCATTGTTGATGAATATACCAGATTTACATGGGTATATTTTCTTGCAAAGAAGGATGAAACTGCATTAACACTGAAAGAACATGTAATTCAACTGGAAAAAGGGTCAGAGCATCAAGTGAAGATAATCAGAAGTGACAATGGAACTGAGTTCAGGAATTCATCAATGGAAGAATTTTGCAAGAGTAAAGGAATAAAACAAGAGTTTTCTGCACCTGGTACTCCACAACAAAATGGTGTAGTGGAGAGGAAGAACAGAACCTTGATAGAAGCTGCCAGAACCATGCTAGATGAAGCAAAGTTGCCAACATATTTTTGGGCAGAAGCAGTTCAAACTGCTTGTTTTACTCAAAATGCAACACTGATCAACAAGCATGGTAAAACACCATATGAAATGGTGAAGAAGAAAAAGCCAAATCTAAAATATTTTCATATTTTTGGATGCAAGTGCTTTGTGTTGAAGACTCATCCTGAACAGTTGACCAAGTTTGAACTAAAGGCAGATGAAGGTATTTTTGTTGGCTATCCACTGTCAACTAAGGCATTCAGAGTTTATAATCTGAGAACCAGAGTGATCATGGAATCAATTCATGTGTCATTTGATGACAAGAAAATAACTGGACTTGAAGATGTAGATGAACATGATCAACTGCATTTTGAAAATGAAGATTTATTCTCTGAAAAAGTAAACTCTGATCAGACTGATGTGTCAAACTCTGTTGATCTAAACTCAGAACCTCTACTGGTAAATACTGAAGAAACTCTTCAATCAGAAACAAGGGAAGAACCAGTTGAGGGGGAGCATGAAGAATCACATCAAAGTGAAAATTCAAACACTGATAGTGACTCAAATGATAACTCTGAATCAAACACTGTTGATTCAAACTCTGATCATTCAAATTCTGAGCAGTCACATTCAGGGGGAGCATCTGAAAATGAAGAAAGACACCATGAAAATCAGGAGAGCATGGATCAAGGGGGAGGATCACATGATGACAGAAGCAATCTGCCTTCTGCAAGAAAATGGACTAAATCTCACACACCTGATTTGATTATTGGTGATCCAGATGCAAAAGTAAGGACAAGAAGTGCAACAACAAATGAATGTTTATTTCATGCATTCTTGTCACAATCTGAGCCAAAGAAAGTGGAAGAAGCTCTTAAAGATGCTGACTGGATAACAGCAATGCAAGAAGAGCTAAATGAATTTGAAAGAAATGAAGTGTGGACACTGGTACCAAGGCCCAAGAATAGATCCATTGTTGGTACTAAATGGGTTTTCAGGAATAAAACTGACAGTGAGGGTGTTATCACAAGGAACAAGGCAAGACTGGTTGCAAAAGGCTACTCACAACAGGAAGGAATTGACTATGATGAAACATTTGCACCAGTGGCTAGATTGGAGGCAATCAGGATTTTTCTAGCATATGCCTCCCACATGAAATTCAAAGTGTTTCAGATGGATGTGAAAAGTGCATTTTTGAATGGAAAACTTGAAGAAGAAGTGTTTGTGGAACAACCACCAGGGTTTGTTGATCCAAAATATCCAGACTATATCTACAGGTTAGACAAGGCACTCTATGGACTTAAGCAGGCACCAAGGGCATGGTATGAAACCCTTGCCAAATTTCTACTAGAAAGTGGATTTCACAGAGGTACTATTGACAAAACTCTGTTCTATTTCCAAAATGGAAGTGACTTGCTTTTAGTTCAGATATATGTGGATGACATCATTTTTGGATCTACTAATGATAAACTCTGTAAGAAGTTTGCCAAACTCATGCAGTCAAGATATCAAATGAGTATGATGGGAGAGCTTAGTTATTTTCTAGGCCTACAGGTGAAGCAAACAGATGATGGAATTTTTATAAATCAAGCAAAATATACCAGAAACCTTCTCAAGAAATTTGGTATGCTTGACTGTTCATCTGCAACAACTCCCATGGCAACTGCAACAAAATTGGACAAAGATGCAGGGTCATCAGTAGATATGACAAGTTACAGAGGAATGATTGGTTCTTTGCTCTATTTGACAGCTAGCAGACCTGATATCATGTATGCAACTTGTTTGTGTGCAAGGTTCCAGGCAGATCCAAGAGAACCACATTTAACAGCAGTAAAGAGGATATTCAAGTACCTGAAGGGCACTATAACTTTGGGGCTGTGGTATCCAAGGGAATCAGAGTTTAAACTTCTTGGTTACTCTGATGCAGACTTTGCTGGATGTAAGATAGACAGAAAAAGCACCAGTGGAAGTTGTCAATTTCTGGGTGACAGACTTGTTTCCTGGTACAGCAAGAAACAAAAGTCAATATCTACATCTACAGCTGAAGCAGAGTATATTGCTGCTGGTAGCTGTTGTGCACAGATTTTATGGATGAAGAATCAACTGCTGGATTATGGATTAAGGTATTCCAAAATACCTATTTACTGTGATAATCAAAGTGCTATTGCAATGACAGGTAATCCAGTGCAACATTCAATGACAAAGCACATCAGCATAAGGTATCACTTCATCAGAGAGCATGTAGAGGAAGGCAACATTGAGCTTCACTTTGTGTCTACAGAACAACAACTTGCAGATATCTTCACCAAGCCATTGAGTGAAGCTACATTTACAAGACTGGTCAATGAACTAGGAATGGTCTCTAGTTTTGACTAGAGATGTTGGTTAGACTCAAAAACTTATTGCTCATGTTTTCTGTAAATTGTTAAGTGCTATGTGAACCTTAGTATTAAACTCTGTTCTGCATGCTAATGTTTAAATCTTTTTAAACTCTGTCAGCATGTCTGTCTGTTAAATACTGTTAACATGTTAGATACACTCAGTGAATTCAGAATTGATTATTGTCTGAATGAAACACCAATGAAGAAAAATGTATGAAGCATGATTCTCAGTAAATAAATCATGATTCTTTCTGAGTCACTGCTATCTAATCAGACTTTGTGCAGAAAATTAACACAGCATGATACTGTTTCATATTTATAGCATCTCTTAGTTTATTCAGTCCTAAACTCTGAGTCTATGAATATTGTGTGCATGGCCACTCATAAATAATTTTGGTTATTGATGAACTCTAAACTCTGATAAGTGACATTCTGTTTCCAAAGGTATGGTTCATGATGATTCCTTGTTTGTACTTGTGAAAATCATAAAACTTGAGATATGTCAGTGATTAGTTTGGTGAGTTCAGACTCATGTTTACACCCTGTGAGAGTTTGAGCCAAATCAGTGATTGATATATTTTCTATCAATCAGTATTTATTGTTGTGTGATATTCATCAGGTAGTATGTTTCTCTAGAACTTGTATTAAACCATTTTGAGACTACAGGATATGTGTGTGCATGAAAATGATAAAGGCAATAGGATTCATCATTCTTTCAAACACTGTTCGAAATTCTTTTGAACATTGTACAAACACTGTATAAACACTGTTCATAAATTCCATCCTTAGTAAACCCTTTGAGCCTTATTAACTGCTCATTTTTCTTATACTCTGAAGTATTAAGAGCAGTTAAATATTTTTTTTCTCAAACAGATGAGTATTTCTCAAGAAAAGAAAAGTTTATTCAGTATATATGCTAAATAAATAAAAAAAAAAAAAAAAAAAAAAAAGAGCATATATACTGATCTTGTACAAATATATACTGTGACTGAACACTTTGTTCTCTTAAGATGCTCAGCTTGAAGTCACTCTTGAATAAAACATCTCTTTTCATCTGTTTGATCTTACTCCATTTAAACCCTGAATAAAGTCCTTTTGATTTGTGAATACATGTACTCAAGGTAGTGTAGAATTGGTGGACATTCAAGCATATGGTAGACTCTGCTATTTCTGATTGAATGTGAGTGTAAACACATCACCTAAACACTTGTGTGCTTTGAGAGTTTGTGAGAATATCCAGTTCATGACTGTTATTCACTGAATGAAACTCTGATTTCTATCTCTTGATATTTTTGTCTTTAAAGACTGTGTGCTTACTTGGATAATCATGGACATCAAAGGGAATGGAAGTTTTCAGATTTCTGTATAACAGTAACTACAGAGTTTAGCATTCATCAAACAATCAGTGTTTAATATGAGAGTTTGTGCATTCAGTGTTTATTAACTGTCTGTTATGGATTTTATGAAATATTAGATGCTCTAAAAATTGATTTCAGTAAACTCTGCTTCACACACACTCATATTCACAACTGTGCAATTTTTGAAAGGTTTTTAGTGATAAAATTGGAAAATTGATAAACACTGTTGAGTTGTGTTAAGTACTCTGAGGTAAAGTCTTATTGAGATGATTTGACTATTTTGGAGTAATTGGGGTCGTTGACAACTGTTAATTAGTGTTAATATGTCTAAGTGTCGTGATTATAGTAATGACAGCGGTAATTATTGAGTGCTCCATTGGTTGTTTGACACGTGTCCCATGATAGTGTCCCACTCACACATTACTCGCGCCTTTACTGCATAAACGATTGAGTTTTGGTTTACTCTAATCGTTTTTATTCTCTCACCTCATATCTATTCACATTCACCCACTCACAATTACTTACATACTCATTCATTTTCACACTTTTCATATACTCTCCTTCACATTTTGATAAACACTTACAGTGCATTCAAATCTTTTCTCTGCATATCTTCGTATCTTGTTACTAATGGCAACTAAAGCGTTTGATGCAGCAGGGTTAGTTTTTCTCCCTAGTAACTATGCAGCACCATTGGATAATGAAAATGCTCCACAGGCGTTTCACTTGTTCCAAAACTTCTTGAACGATTCTGAGATAGGGACGGCTCTAACTGCACCACCAACATTATCTGCTTCACAGATTGCTACTTTCTGGACAAACTCTGAATATGATGATGGAGGAGAGGCTGGCACTCCAACAATCATTTTCACTCATGAAGAATCAGAGTATATCATTACTCAAACTACTGTTAGGGATGCATTGGACTTTGAGACACACACTTCTTACAGTGTTGTTGGTCATGATAGATTGAGGACAATGTTGGAACAAATTGGATGTGCAGGAAACTTGAACAAGATAGGGTCTTTGAGACGGCCGAGTTTGAGAAAGGAATGGAGTTTCTTTTTCGATTGTATAACAAGGGCTTTTGGAAAGAAGACAACAAACTGGGATGCACTTCCTCTGGATACTCTCCAAATTGGTCATGCTCTACTATATGGAGGTAACTTCGATTTTGGTAGACTAGTACTAATGAACTTGGGAGAGCGATTGTCTGAGTCTACTACTGTTTATTTTGCTCGTTTTTGTCAATTGCTATTTACTGCTTGTGTGCCTAACATTCCAATTGATGAAGCTGATGTAATTCAGCCTTTTCAAGTTGCTAAGAGAATGTTTTCTGATTTGACAAACAAAGATGTCACTAAACAGCAAATACCTGATATGTTTATGCCTTTAGCCTTACAAAACTATGTAAACCAACCACAAGACCCTCAATCACCACAACAAATGCTTGAACCACCAGAAACCATAAACTCTGAACCAACACCTCCAACACCCACAACTACTGTACCTACTACATCTCAACAACCACAACCAGAAACTTTAAACTCTCCACCAATAAACACTGAACCCTCAAACACTGAACCATTAAACACTGAAGCTTTAAACACTGATACCTTACACTCTGAGCCAGCATCTACTGAACAACCCAAAACCAAGCCAAAAAGAAAGAAACACACCGCCCAAAACACTAAACACTCAAAGGCTAAACAAACAACATCTGAAGCTGTTTATATAAGAAGGAAGAAACAGAAAGCAAACAGACCTTCACTTTCACCACCAAGAGAGAGCTCATGTGAAGATGAAGAGGAGATTGTTGTGCCAATCAAGAAAAGGAGACTAATTCTTTCTGATTCAGATGCAGAGAATGTTGTTGAAGCTCCAGAGGTGGTTTCACAGCAAACACCTACTGTTGAGGTTACAGTGAATGTGGAAATACCTGCAGAGGTTGAAATGCCTGCAGAGGATATTATGGCTGACAATGTTGTTATACCTGCAGAGGTTGAAATGCCTGCAGAGAATACTGTTAATGCTGAAATCCCTACAGAGGATAAAATGCCTGTAGAAGAGGATCACAGAGATGGTTTTTCACCAGTGCATGATGTTCCTGAATCAATTCTTGATCCTATCTCACCTGTTGATCATTTTAAAGCTCCTGGTATAGCTGACAAAGGTGATGCAGTTGATAAGGCAACTAAAGACAATTCTGAATATATGTCTGTTGAAGCTACAAAGGCAAACTCTGTTGCAGAGCCTGTGCAACATGAGGTGATTGTTGAAAAGGTTGCAGCAGTTATTGAAGAAACTGTGGCTGACACTGCTCAGCACAGTGGTTCTTTCAAAGATGGTCAAGCTCAAGGTGCAAGTGATGAAGATAAATCTGACAGTGATGCAAACTCTGATTCTTTTGAGAGTGCACCTGCACAGACAGATAATAAACATACACCTTTTGATCAGCCTTGTCCATCTCATGCAGTTGAAGTAGAGCATCTTGCTAAGTCTGTTGAAAATTGGTATAAACAAGACTGTATTTTTCCAAAAGGGAGAGCATCTGAGTTTGTTAAGCAAACTGCAAAGCAAATTTCCAATCCAGAGATCTTATCCTGTTTAAAGGCAACTGTGGTACAAGTCAAGACTCTGGAAGGCAATTTTGCTGAAACTAAACAAGAAATTGCTTCCTTGAAGACTGAGATTCAGTCAAGAGAATTGAAGATGGAAAGAGAGTCTAAAATAAAAGCTGTTCAGCTGTCCAAAGTTCAGGACACTCTCTTTGCCAGGCTAGGAAAGGTTGAAGAAAATCAGACTGCTTTATCTGCTAAAGTGGATTCAATTGCAAACTCTTTAGAGCTCATTACATCAATACTAATTCCTGATGATGTCAAAAAGGGGGAGAGAGTTACTAAGTCAAAATGCAAAGTTTCTCAAACTCTGACTAAAAAGGATGATGCTGGAGATGGAGGGGCAAGTGAAAAGAGCAAGGTCTTAAACTCTGAAAAGCAAACTCTGAGATCTGGCAAATCTTTTAAATCACAGTCTGTTGGAACAAACACTGAAACTCAAGGTACCTCAAAGACCAAGAGTTTGGAATTAACATCAAACCCAAAGACTGATGAGGAGTTAGCTGTTAAGCTTTTCGTGGAAGAGAATGCAGAAGGAGTGACCATAGAAGATGCTAAAGCTGAAGAGAAGAGTTTACAAGAAAAACATCTGAAAGCTTTAAAGTCTGAAAAAGGAAAGAAGAATATGAAAGTTGCTAAAGCTGCAAAGCCTGTTCTTAAAGGTATTCAAATCAAAGAACCTGTTGGTACAAATCAAAGAATGCAAGTATTCAGAAAACCAACAGATGCAGAAGCCAAGCAAAAGCTTAAAAGTATAGTTACAACCTCTGTTGATACACATGTTGTACAGAAGAATGAAAACACAACTTCTGTTGCTGCACAAGTTGTGACCACACCATTATTGTCTTCTCAGTTGAAATCAACATTTGGAAAGGGTGTTCTTCATGATCCAAGACTAGAAGCTACAATTCCAATGGATTTTGCTGATGGTAGAGCTTTTTCTGGTAAAGTTGGATACAACAAGGGAGGCATAGGCTCACACAGAGATAATAGGCAATATGTTGGTCCTAGAGATCCTTCTTCACTGTCTGTTCCAGGAGGTGGTGTCACTCAAGAGAGTTTAGACAAACTGGAGTCAGTACAGCTTGTACATCAAAAGAGTCTAGAAAAGGATTTCTTGCTATATTTCATGGCTGATGGAACAGTATTTAAAGTCTCTGAAAAGGATATTGAATTAAAAGTATGCTGAAGAACTTGAATATGTCCTATATATTTTCAGAGTGAGAAATCAAAGAGCACAGTCAGTTGCAAATGTGCTTCAACAAAGAATGATTCAAAACCTTGCAAGAAGGCAAATGAAATTCAACAGCAAGTATGTTCCTAAATACAGAGATTGGAATGGCAATCTGATTGAAATGGAGAAGGGAACTACAAAGCTGAAAACAGATCTTGGAATTACTGTTCTGGATTTCAATGTAAAATCTGAAGAGGTGAAATACATCAGGCTGGGAAATGAAATGAGAAGAAACAAAATCTACGATCTTAGAGCTGCTATCTATCAAACTGATGAGAATGATTCTCAGTTGAGAGAAATCAAAGAAGCTATGCAGATAGAGCTTGAAAATGCTGAAAGAAGGTTGCTTATAGACTATCTCAGGACAGTGCCTGATCTTCAAGAGATTAGAGATTAAAGTCTGTAAGAATTTTCTTATTTTCTGTAGAATTTGTTAAGTAAAAGCTTAAACTCTGTTTGTATGTTAAACACTGTAAACTTTGTATTTGTTTTGACATCATCATTTACTGTAAAACTTGTACATTCTTGCTAATGGACAAGTTGGGGGAGATTGTTGGAAATGATTGATGAAAACAGTGTTTGGAAGCTAAAGTCAGAGAACAGAGTTTAGATGGAAGCAGTCAGAGTTTGATTAAACACTGACTGGAAGCGCAAACAGAGTTTGTTAAACTCTGTAGCGGTATTGTCTGAAGAGTCAACAGTGTTTGAAGATTGATAAATATGGAAGCAATATCTTTGAAGATTGGAAAGCTGTCAAAGAGATTGAGTTGACTTGGAAGACTGAAGCAATCGTGATTGATATCAATTGTATAGCTTAATTATAGGAGAATCAATTACTGATTGTACGAAACTGTATGTTCTATAAATACAGTTAGGTTAACCCTAGAAGGGTAATCGAACATTGAGAAATCTATCCATTGTAACCTAAGCAGCTCTCTGTGATATTTACATCACCGAGAGAGGAATTATTAATTCCAAACAATTTTTAATTGTTAAACAGTGTGTTCTTGTTAAGTTATTCATACAGTATTTGATTACTTATTGTGTATTCGACCTAACACTTTAGTCATACACTCAGAAAGTGAATCATCAAACACTGATGTTGACTCAAACACAGATGGAACATCTGATTCTGAAGATGATGAAGAGATGATGCAAATGGCTGCATTGATGGTAAAGACCTTCAAGAAGATGGGATTCAAGAACTTCAAGAAGGGAAAGAGATTCTCCAAGGACTACTCAAAGTCTGACAAGAAGAATTTCAAGAAATCTGAGGGAAAGGACTTCAAATCTGGTAAGAAAGATAAGTCTGAAATTCAATGCTACAAGTGTAAGGAGATGGGTCACTATGCTCCTGAGTGCAAGAAGGGTAAAACTGAAAAGGCACTCTACACCAAAGGCAGAGATTGGGCAGACACTTCAGATTCAGATGAGGAAGTGAACTATGCACTCATGGCTACTACTCAAAATGAAGATGATGATCTAAAGGTACCCCCAACTACCTATGCTTATAATACAGATAATATAACTGAATTGAGAATTTATCTTAAAGCATTGCATATCAGTTATAGGGATCAGACTTTAGAAAATGAGAGGATAAAGACTGAGTGCTCTCAACTCAAAGATAGAAACAAACTAGTTGAGGAACAGCTAGAAAACATGAATAAAATTCAGAAAGAGAGAGATGATGCAGTGTTTATTGAACAGGAGTTGCTAGGTAAGTATAAGCAACTAGAATCTGAATTGGAGGATACTAAACACATCATTAAAACTTGGACACACTCTGGTAAAGATACTCAAGAAGTGTTTCAGTCAGATATAGTAGGTCTAGGTTACTCTGAAGGAGATGAACTTAGATTTGAAAATTTGGTAAAAGTTAGACCACATCGTTCATCTGAAGGTAATGTCATGGGAACAGGTGGACCTAAGACTGAAGCTGAGAAAAAGGCTGTTAAAGAATCATATGCTAAGACTTTTGTTAAAGAGGCTAACATTGGTTTAATGACAGATAAACAACTCAAGCATAAGCTTAAAGAGATAAAATCTGTCAACAAACAGAAAATGCCTAGGAAAAACAAAAATGGAAAGGTAGGAATTACATCAGGAATTAAGCCAATGCTTGCTTCATTAGCTCCTAGAAAAACATGCTTTAATTGTGGTAGCACTAATCATCTTGCTAGTTTCTGCAGTAAGAATAAGAAAATTAATTCTTTGCCCTCTAAAACTGCAGTTAAAAATGATTATGTGAGAACTAGACCACAGACTTTATGTAAACACTGTGGAAGTACATGGCATTCTATTTACACTTGCAGAGATTATCATGCTATTTACTATAATTACTATGAACCCAAACCAAATTTGAAATGGGTTAAAGTAAACTCTGCAAATGTAAACTCTGAAAAAGTTAGCTTAAACTCTGATAATGTGAATTCCGCTGCAAAAGCTAATAGAATTAAGAAAGCCAAAGGATCCAAGCAAGTCTGGATCCTTAAAACTAACAATCAGTGATTGTTTGTGATTGCAGGGCACCAGGGTGAGTACCCTAGTCGTGGACAGTGGATGTTCAGGACACATGACAGGAAATAAAGCCCTGCTATCAGAGTATGAGGAGAAGGCTGGCCCAAAAGTTTCCTATGGAGATGGCAACATAGGACATACTCTGGGATATGGCAATATTAATCTTGGGAATGTCATCATCACAAATGTAGCTCTGGTTCCAGGACTCAAGCATGATCTGCTATCTGTGAGTCAAATCTGTGACAGAGGATATCATGTGGATTTTCAGCCTGAATATTGTCAAGTTATCAGCAAATCTACAGGGAAAGTTGCTCTAGTTGGAAACAGACACAATAACATCTATGAAATTAAATTGTCAACAAACACTGATGGCAAAGCAGTGTGTCTGTCAACAAGAATGTCCAGTGAAGAGAGTTGGAAGTGGCACAAGAAACTCTCTCATTTAAATCTGAACAACATAAATGAGCTAATCAAGAATGATCTTGTAAGAGGTCTACCAAGGTCTTTGTTGAATGTAGAAGGCCTGTGTGATTCTTGTCAAAAGGCCAAACAGCGAAAAGCCTCCTTCAAAAGCAAATCTGAGTCTTCAATTGTTGATCCTTATCATCTCCTACATGTTGATCTCTTTGGACCAGTGAATGTGATGTCTCTTGGAAAGAAGAAATATGCTCTAGTCATTGTTGATGAATATACCAGATACACATGGGTATATTTTCTTGCAAAGAAGGATGAAACTGCATTAACACTGGCAGAACATATAATACAACTGGACAAAGGGTCAGAGAATCAAGTGAAGATAATCAGAAGTGACAATGGAACTGAATTCAGGAATTCATCAATGGAAGAATTTTGCAAGAGTAAAGGAATCAAACAAGAGTTTTCTGCACCTGGCACTCCACAACAAAATGGTGTAGTGGAGAGGAAGAACAGAACCTTGATAGAAGCTGCCAGAACCATGCTAGATGAAGCAAAATTGCCAACATACTTCTGGGCAGAAGCAGTTCAAACTGCTTGTTTTACTCAAAATGCAACACTGATCAATAAGCATGGTAAAACACCATATGAAATGGTGAAAAAGAAGAAGCCAAATCTAAAATATTTTCATATTTTTGGATGCAAGTGTTTTGTGTTGAAGACTCATCCTGAACAGTTGACCAAATTTGACCTAAAGGCAGATGAAGGAATTTTTGTTGGCTATCCACTGTCAACTAAGGCATTCAGAGTTTATAATCTGAGAACTAGAGTGATTATGGAATCAATTCATGTGTCATTTGATGACAAGAAAATAACTGGACTTGAAGAGGTCAATGAACATGATCTACTCCACTTTGAAAATGAAGATTTATTCTCTGAAAAAGTAAACTCTGATCAGACTGATCTGACAAACTCTGTTGATCTAAACTCTGAACCTCTACTGGTAAATACTGAAGAAACTCTTCAATCAGAAACAAGGGAAGAACCAGTTGAGGGGGAGCATGAAGAATCACATCAAAGTGATAATTCAAACACTGAAAGTGACTCAGTTGATAATTCTGAATCAAACTCTGTTGATTCAAACTCTGTTGACAATTCTGAGTAGTTACATTCAGGGGGAGCATCTGAAAATGAAGAGAGGCACCAAGGAAATCAGGAGAGCATGGATCAAGGGGGAGGATCACATGATGACAGAAGCAATTTGCCTTCTGCAAGAAAATGGACTAAGTCACACACACCTGATTTAATTATTGGTGATCCAGATGCAAAAGTAAGGACAAGAAGTGCAACAACAAATGAATGTATGTTTCATGCATTCTTGTCACAAACTGAGCCAAGAAAGTGGAAGAAGCTCTTAAAGATGCTGACTGGATAACAGCAATGCAAGAAGAGCTAAATGAATTTGAAAGAAATGAAGTGTGGACCCTTGTACCAAGGCCTAAGAACAGATCCATTGTTGGTACTAAATGGGTTTTCAGAAATAAAACTGACAGTGAGGGTGTTATCACAAGAAACAAAGCAAGACTGGTTGCAAAAGGCTATTCACAACAGGAAGGAATAGACTATGATGAAACATTTGCTCCAGTTGCTAGATTGGAGGCAATCAGAATCTTTCTAGCATATGCCTCTCATAAGAAATTCAAAGTGTTTCAGATGGATGTGAAAAGTGTATTTTTAAATGGAAAACTTGAAGAAGAAGTGTTTGTGGAACAACCACCAGGTTTTGTAGATCCAAAATATCCAGACCATGTCTACAGGTTAGACAAGGCACTCTATGGACTTAAGCAAGCACCAAGGGCATGGTATGAAACCCTTGCCAAATTTCTACTAGAAAGTGGATTTCACAGAGGTACTAATGACAAAACTCTGTTTTATTTCCAATCTGGTAGTGACTTGCTCTTAGTTCAGATATATGTAGATGACATCATTTTTGGATCTACTAATGATAAACTCTGTAAGAAGTTTGCAAAACTCATGCAGTCAAGATATCAAATGAGTATGATGGGAGAGCTTAGTTATTTTCTAGGCTTACAGGTGAAGCAAACAGATGATGGAATTTTTATAAATCAAGCAAAATATACCAGAAATCTTCTCAAGAAATTTGGTATGCTTGACTGTTCATCTGCAACAACTCCCATGGCAACTACAACAAAATTGGACAAATATGCAGGGTCATCAGTAGATATGACAAGTTACAGAGGGATGATTGCTTCTCTACTCTATTTAACAGCTAGTAGACCTGATATCATGTATGCCACTTGTTTGTGTGCAAGGTTTCAGGCAGATCCAAGAGAACCACATTTAACAGCAGTAAAGAGGATTTTTAAGTACCTCAAGGGCACTATAACTTTGGGGCTGTGGTATCCAAGAGAATCAGAGTTTAAACTACTTGGTTATTCAGATGCAGACTTTGCAGGCTGTAAGATAGACAGAAAAAGCACCAGTGGAAGTTGTCAATTTCTGGGTGACAGACTTGTTTCCTGGTACAGCAAGAAACAGAAGTCAATATCTACATCTACAGCTGAAGAAGAGTATATTGCTGCTGGTAGCTGCTGTGCACAGATTTTATGGATGAAGAATCAACTGCTGGATTATGGATTAAGGTATACCAAGATACCTATTTACTGTGATAATCAAAGTGCTATTGCAATGACAGGTAATCCAGTACAACATTCAATGACAAAGCACATCAGCATAAGGTATCACTTCATCAGAGAGCATGTAGAGGAAGGCAACATTGAGCTTCACTTTGTGTCTACAGAACAACAACTTGCAGATATCTTCACCAAGCCATTGAGTGAAGCTACATTTACAAGACTGGTCAATGAACTAGGAATGGTCTCTAGTTTTGACTAGAGATGTTGGTTAGACTCAAAGACTTATCTCTAAAATATATTGCTCATGTTTCTGCAAATTGTTAAGTGCTATGTGAATCTTAGTATTAAACTCTGTTCTGCATGCTTATGTTTAAAATTTGTTAAACTCTGTCAGCATGTCTGTCTGTTAAACACTGTTAACATGTTGGATACACTCAGTGAAATCAGAATTGTTTTTTGTCTGAATGAAAACACCAATGAAGAAAAATGTATGAAGCATGATTCTCATTAATTAAATCATGATTCTTTCTGATTCACTGTAATCTAATCAGACTTTGTGCAGTAACTCAACACAGCATGATACTGTTTCATATTTATAGCATCTCTTAGTTTATTCAGTCCTAAACTCTGAGTTTATGAATATTGTGTGCATTGCCTCTCATAAATAATTTTGGTTATTGATGAACTCTAAACTCTGATTAGTGACATTCTGTTCCCAAAGGTATGGTTCCTGATAATTCCTTGTTTGTACTTGTGAAAACCATAAAACTTGAGATGTTGTTAGGTCCAAATGTGTTGTAGAGGGGGGGTGAATACAACTTTTCGAATATGAGAAGCAATAAATACGATGCAATAAATGAACACGCAGATTCAAGGAATATATTTCTTTATATATAACTTGAAAAGGTTGCTACAACATTCATTACAAAGTATAACAGAAGTTCAGAGAGAAGTGAATGATTCTAAGCTCTGTGAATGTACTCTCTCTCTTTTTCTTGTGTTTTCTTAATATTGCTCACTAACTTAAAACATTACACAAGTGCTTCTATTTATACTACATGTAATCTATGTCCTGTAGTCTTCAAAGACTAAGATGTACGTGGCCCAATGATGTCCACATAAATCTTGCCTTATCTTGAAAGCTTGGAAATCTGCCAATCAGAAGATGCCATGTGTCATGTTGAAGCTGCACTCTAAGTAGAACTTCTACTTGAGAATTTCTACTTAGCCATCTCGAAATTTCTAAGTCGAACTTCTACTTAGAAATATTCTACTTGGCCATCCAGAACATTTAGTACTTAGAAAATATTCTGGTCTTCAACTTGAAACTTCAATGCACATCTTGAGCTTGTGATATCTTCATGTCTTCTTTATTCTTCACCAAGCTCTTGAACATGGATCTTTATTACTGACATAAACTTGCTATCAATGTCCTGACACTTGATGCACTGGTCTGGTTCATAAGTGACTAGTCTTGATAATGTTTCTGCTTCTTGAATAAATTACCATATTCACTTAGTAACTTGGCTTTCCAATATTTGCTTTCCTTCTTGTTCACTTGAAATCAATTGGTCTTGTTGATACTGATAGTTATGATCTTGATTCTCGAATTCTCAAATCACTGAGGCATGAACAACTTTGACTTGAACTTCTCTCAATGATTTCTTCTTGGCTTGATCATAGTTAACATGTTCAATTGTATCAATTACCTTGTCTTCATATAGTGTTGATTTCTTGTGACTTCTTGTTCTTGATTGTCTTCTGGTTAAGTATCTTTTCTTTTAATTGAGTTACATTAGTTATAGTGTTACATGTTTATACACTCTGCCTTTCAATCTCCCCCAATTTGATTGTCTAACAATGACATTCAAATTAATGAAGGATAACTCAACTAAACAAGAGACGAGAAAAGATAATTAACATTACAGTCTTGAAAAATATACAATTGAAAAGTATTTGAAAACAATACAAAGAACTTAAACTAGAAACAGAATTCGAACCTCGAATTAAAGATCATTTGAATGATTCCTATCACCTGGATTATTTCATATCTTTTTAGTCAAACTTATATCACCTTATTGGATTCACTCTAAGGTGAATTTTCCTCAAGTGAGTTAAAGCAACCGAAAGACATGAAGTTTTTCCAACTTCAAGTTCACACCACTCTGACCTTTAACCCTAATTCCGTTTCCTTTTCCTAGCTTCAACAGCTTGGTCTTTCTCTTCTTTCTGCCTTCTGCGCTTCTCCTCCTGCTGCTTTTGTTTCTTATATACTGGATCATGAAGCTGCGTCCACCTAGCATTCAACAAACTTACTGCTTCCATTTCTAGAGGGTTCCTGGGTTCTGGGTAAGGATGTTTGAAAAGCCTTCTGAGTTTGTCCACCTCCTGAGTAGTCCTGATCTTTGGAATGTCCTCAAATTTCTTCATTACAAGCTGAGGTTTCCAATGAGCTTTATCAGCTTTAAACTGACAATAGATCATTTTGGGATAGCCCTTGACACGGTTAGTATTGTGGACACTAGCCGCATCTTGCTCCATTCGCTTCTTTTCCACTACTACATCAGACAGGTAACTCACGAGTCTCTGCTTTTCTTTCACAAACTTAACTTCCACATCTTCCCATTTGAACACATATAACACTTTCTCCAGAAATGCAGCATCTTGAGTCTGCAGCAGCCATTTTCTACTCATATGCAAGAGTGTTTTATGCTGGTCTGCATCTATGAATACTAAGGCATCAGCTGTATCATCAACAAACGAGTGTATCCAGTATACACTGTCTCTTCCTGGAACACCAACTGACTCCCTTATCTCTCCTTGTTCCAGTTCTCCAGAAGGAAGATTCAGAGCTTCATCTACATTCTTCATAGCTTGAAGAATATTCCATTTCTTTTCTATCAGCTCTGGTTCAACCTTCACATTATCAAGAGGGTTTGGAGCAATGATATCACACTTCCACACCTCATTGCTCTTCTTGAATATGGCACTTTCAATGATCTTCACTGATTTATCTTTAAGCTCAGACGCGAATCCCTTACTCATCATTTGTCTACAGACGGCCTTAAGAGATTCCACTGAAAGTTCCATTAAGTCCTTTTCCTCCATGCTCACCCTCTTCAATTTACTGTCAACTACCATCCGGACAACATTAGGATATGCTGAGAATTCTGGACCCTTGTCCTCTGCTAGCTGCATTAACTGATCCCTATACAGAATGCTTAGATTCTCAGAATGAGAGTATTGAATTTTTGTTGCTAGCAAGAACAACTCTGATGCAGATCTTCTCGTCATGAATTGGTCATCCACATATAGGAAAGACATTGGGACTCCTTCTGTCAAAGACAATATAACCTGCCACTCCTTAAGCATTGCATTGTATCCAACCCTGACTTTAGAAATTAATCTCTTCAATGCACTTATGTAGTCCGCAGCCATTGGATTCTGCAAATTTAGGTTGTAGAACAGATCATCTGCCTCCTTGTTATGAACTCCTTTCGCACAGGGTCCCATCATTATCTTCCTTGCTTCATCCCACTTCTGCCCTAACCTTCTCTTGTCCAGATCCACTTGAGGATCAGCTAGCCTTGCAAGCTCATGATCGTACTGTTTCCCTTGTAGCTCCACTTTCTTTTCTAGAAACACAGCACGTTCTTGCATTGCCTTCATTTTAAAGAACTCAGCTTGTTCCAAGGCTAACTGTTGAGACTTAAGGGTTTCCTCATCAACAGTAATTTCTTCAGGCATTCCGAAAGACATTCCAGCACCTCCACCTTGATCCTTCAATGATCTCTTTATAGCATGTTCCAAAGGTATGTCTTCCATATCGGAATCTGAGTCATGTACCACCTGTACTTTTTCTTGACGACTCAGGTCAACGAATGGCTCATCTTGCTCAATCGCTATTGCCTTACCCTTTCTCCTCCTCAGAGCCTCTTCATCAATAGACGGCTCAATTTCTTTTTCTTTGACAAGATCAGCTTGTTCTTGAATTTCTTCGATTTGAACTCCTTGCTATCTCGTCTCTTGTCTACTCTCCCCTTTAGGTGAGTTATCCTGAACTCCACCTTGGTCTCCAGATCCACCAGCTGCATAAGAATCTTCAAAACCAGAACCATAGGCTCCTGCTCCACTAGAACCACCTGTACCAGCATCAGGGGGAGGTTGTTGCGGCTCGAAACACTCCGGGGGCACAAAATTTCTGATTGCGAACATCACTCTACTGATCTCCACAGCCAGAGTATCCATTGTAATCTCCATTGCTCCCATCCTTTCATTCAGAGTGTTTCCCAAGACACCACCAGCATGGCCCAAGTCATTTACCTTGTTTGTCAAAACATTAAAAGCTGTAGCTTGAATTGCCATTCGTGCTGCGTAGTCATCAAGAGCCCTTTGATTGTTTCCAATGTTCATCCCTAACTGCCCCATTGTCTGCCCAAACTGCTTCATTTGATTTTCCATAGAAGTCATACGTGTATCAAGATTTTCAATATTAAGGGACGGTGTTTGGTTTAGGTGACCTCGCTCTAATACTCGTTCTGTTAGTATTTGGCGCTCGGTTTCGGGCCTTAAAAATGAAGGTCCCTCTCTCCCTAACCTCTCACACACACTCCCTGTCTCACGCTCGTGTATGTCTTCAATAATTGATCCAAAATATGAAGCAGTACCTGCAGAAACTGGATAAGCAATATAATTTGCAGTTATGGGATCAATTGCTGTTGGTTCCTGAGTTGGAATCTCAGGCTGAGAGGCTACAAAGTGTTCTTGTACAACATCAGAACCGATCCTCTTTGCAGCATCAGTACGTACCGGTGAAGGTACGGCTGAAGCTTTTAAAGCTTCATGTCCTTTTGAAGCAACAGTATCTTCAAGAGGCACATAATCATCATCAAAATCCCTATGTGCAGATTGTTCAAGGGGAGAACCACTCTCGTGAGGTGGAGTGGTTGCGTGTGACACACTAGGGTTTGACTGAGGTTTAGAAGTAGCAGCATGAGAAAATTTGGTTTCTTTCGAGTAAGAGGCTGCTCTTCGGGGTCACTCTCCTCATCATATCCTACATTTTCATGTGCTGGCTGTTTGGATTCCGGTGATAGGGGTGGCAGAGAATTAGAAATATAGCTCTCACCCTGGGATAGATCCTGCGGGCTAGCAGTCTCTTGGGTCTGGGAATCAGAAACATAGGAAGAGGAATGAGTAGAATGTAGAGAGAGATTACCTGATTCATTACCTTGTTCGTCACCGCTTTGCTCATCAGGAATCTCTTCAAATGCCTCAGCATGAGCAGACCGATTCTGAGCATGTGATGAAACTTGCGATGATTCCACCAAAGTGGTAACTCCCTCATCATATGTAAGCCACTGTTGTAAGGTATCAGGAATTGACATCGGTTTTCCATGATGTTTATTCTGATTATCAATTGTTGAAAGTGACTTAGTGCCCATCCCTAGTGGTGCAGATGTTGGACTTCTGGCAAAACTCTGTCTAACTGCAAGAGCATCCTTCGGTATTAAATCATTAATCAGCATCTGTAGGAACCGAGGAAACCAGCAGACAACATCTGTTGTGTTGAGGTCTCTGCTTGCAGGAGATCCCATTACACCCACTATCTCAGAGAGAACTATGCGTCCATAATTTATATCCAGTTCTCTTGCTAGGGAAATTCCAAAGGTTTGCATGGGAATGGAAATTTGATGGAAATCGCTTTCTCGTGCCCGAAAACATCTTGTAATAGCCTCGAAAAAGTAATTCCATTCCACATGAAAGAATTGTTTTTGGATGTTTCCAGTGATCTGGCCAGACGGAGGATAACATCCTATTTCTTCAAAGAAACTGAGGCGTTCTGCAGCTGTAGGTTCTGGATCATAAGCATCTTTTATCGGGAATCCCAGAACCCTGTTGACAATTTCTTCATTGACCTCATATTCCTGACCCGCTAAGGTAAACCTGAAACCATAGGGGGTTGATTTGCTCCCAAAAGAAACCGCACTAGTCCATAATTGCTGTAAAGCATCATGTACTAGTGTAGGTTTAGCAGTAAAAGCATCGCTAGCTTTGGAATACAAATTGAGAAATCGTATCCAAGACTTAAAGCGCGGGAGTTGATCACCAATTTCCGTAGAAATATTATAAAAATTGTTTTTAGCAAGTGAAAATTGGTGAGCCATTTTAATTAAAATGTTTTTCCTTAACAAATGTGAATTTTAATTTTAATTTTCGAAAAACAATTAATTAAAGAATTATCAGTTATAGCCCTTTTAATTTAACAAAAAGACCAAAAGTCACTCTTGAAAAATTAAACTACGGGTTATAGATAATTATCACTGTGAGAGGCGAAAATCAACAACCAATTAACAGAATCTGATACCAGTGAAATCAGTGAAGTTATGTGTGTACACACCAGTGAAATCGTGTGTATATGACTGTGAAGTGGTGTGTGTATATACGTGTGTATATATATCGAGAAAGAAGAACAGATACACAAACACACAAACTCAGATATTACTAGTCACTCAGATAATGGCTGTTAAAAAAAACGGGCAGTAATTCGTGGTCTGTATGAGTTTTATCACAAAAATCACGAACAGTGGTTGTAAGTCGAAATCGCCTGTATGTATATGGAGGCGGCTGTAAAACTTAATTAGGTAAAAGTGAATGAATTGATCGAGTTAGAGATGTATATATAGACATGAATGTGAAATGACAAAAATGCCCCTGTTAAAAAGTGTGAAAAACACTAAGTACATACAGGGAGAATCTAAGTCGAAGTCTATCTCGAAGTCTAAGTCGAAGTCTATCTCGAACATTTTAAGTCGAACTTCGAGATAAATTTCGAGATAGGCTAACTCGAAAACTTGAACCATTTTATCATTAAAAATCATTTAAACAGCAAAAACCACCAACAGTACTAGGGAAACTTATCTCGAAATTCAAGTAGAAGTTCGAGATAAGTTTCGAGTTAGGAGTTAACTCGAAAAATCCCCTTAGGACCAACTGAGAACTCTATCTCGAACATCAAGTCGAAATTCGAGTTGAGTTTCGAGATAGAGGATAACTCGAAATTATTAACTAACTCGAAGTTATTCTCTCAGATCATTTCAAAAAATATCCCCTGTAAGATAGACATTATATGGAATTTTTTGACTAAGGAAATAGGCACACTGGTTACTCAAATTCGAACCTTAAGTCGAATTTCGAGATAAATTTCGAGATAGAGGCTAACTCGAAATTCTTCCCAGACTTAGAATTTTCAAAACTTCACTCTGGAAGCTCAAATCGAAATTCAACTAGAATTTCAAGATGAGTTTCGAGATAGTGATTAACTCGAAATTTTGAAGATACTTAGAATAATTTGACAATTTTTCTTTGAAAAACTCAACAATTAATTTTGCCAAATTAATATAAATATCAATTCAAGGATTTTAAAATATGACATTATTAAAACATTCCTTGATAATTCTAAGGCCTCTAATTACATGAAAAACACAGGTAAATTCATCTAAAAATTATGCAAAATTTAGAATATTATGAATTTAACTCCCCCTATGATCATGCAATCTAACAATCATAAATTCAAAGATTTGTGCTATAAAAGACACTTGAAACACAATGAATTAATGTAAAATGACACTATATGCAACCTATAACAATCATTAATTAGGCATTTTAAAGTCTAAGCACATAATGATTAAGTAGCTTGCATATACAAACATAACCATGGATTTTACAGATAGAAGGCTTTACTAACTTGTGTTAAGCATTCCCAATTCACCAACCAACCTATTGAATGTTACTTCATCAAGAGGTTTGGTGAATATATCTGCAATTTGTTGCATTATGGGCACAAAATGTAGCTCCACAGTCCCCTCCTCGACATGTTCTCTTATGAAGTGATACCTGATGTCGATGTGCTTGGTTCTTGAGTGATCTACAGGATTGTTGGTTATGGCAATAGCACTTGTGTTGTCACACATAATTGGAATTTTCTTGTGCTCCATGCCATAATCCTTCAATTGGTTCCTCATCCACAGTATTTGAGCTACACAGCTTCCAGCAGCAATGTACTCAGCTTCAGCAGTAGAAGTAGATACTGTATGTTGCTTTTTACTTTGCCAGGACACCAATCTTCTGCCAAGAAATTGACAAGCACCAGATGTGCTTTTCCTATCAATCCTGCAACCTGCATAGTCTGAATCCGTATAGCCAATTAGATTAAAACCTGTATCTCTTGGGTACCAAATTCCTAGATTTGGTGTGCCCTTGAGATACCTAAAAATTCTTTTGACGGCTATGAGATGTGATTCTCTTGGATCCGCTTGGAATCTTGCACATAAACAAGTCGCGAACATTATATCAGGTCTACTTGCAGTTAAATAGAGAAGAGAGCCAATCATACCTCGATAGCTTGTGATGTCAACTGGTTTACCTGTTTTGTCTTCATCAAGCTTCGTGGCTGTTGCCATGGGAGTCTTAGCTGCTGATGCATCTTCTAGATTATACTTCTTGAGTAAATCTCTGACGTACTTGGATTGACAGATAAAGATACCATCTTTTCTCTGACTGATCTGTAATCCAAGGAAGAAAGACAGCTCTCCCATCATGCTCATCTCGTATTTCTCTTGCATTAGCTTAGCAAATTTCTCGCACAAGCGCTCATTAGATGACCCGAAGATAATATCGTCCACATAGACTTGAACAAGTATTAAATCATTCTTCACATTCTTATAGAACAATGTTTTGTCAATTACTCCCCTAGTAAAACCACTTTCAATTAAGAATACGGATAGGGTTTCATACCAACATCTTGGGGATTGCCTGAGGCCATAGACAGATTTGAAGAGAAGATACACAAAATCTACAAGTTCTGGATCAATGAAGCCAGGCGGCTGTTCCAGATACACCTCTTCTTCTAACTCTCCGTTCAGGAAGGCACTTTTCACGTCCATCTGAAAAACCTTGAAGTTCTTATGTGCTGCAAATGCCAAGAACATCCTGACTGCCTCAAGTCTTGCAACCGGTGCATAGGTCTCATCATAATCAATTCCTTCTCGCTGAGAATAGCCTTTTGCAACCAAACGAGCCTTGTTTCGTGTTACAAGTCCGTTTTCATCCATTTTATTTCTGAATACCCACCTAGCTTCAATTACTGATTTGTTCTTTGGTCGGGGTACCAGTTTCCAAACTTTCTGCCTTTCAAACTGATTGAGTTCCTCTTGCATTGCAATCACCCAATCAGCATCACCAAGAGCTTCTTCTATTTCTTTAGGTTCAAGCTTGGATAAGAACCCAGAATATAAGCAAATATTAGCCAGGTCAGCTCTTGTAGTTCTTCTAGTAGACACACCAGCATCTGGATCACCAATAATTAATTCAAACGGATGGTCTCTATTCCATACCCATTCTCTTGGAAATTGTCTTGATGATTCAGCATGACTTTCTGAGTTGTGGTGCTGACTACTTTGATTACTTTCACTAACTCCCCCCGAGTTAGTGCCAGCTCCTACAGAACTAGAGTCAACTCGACTCGAGCCTTGAACAGTAGTCCTTGAGCTGCTATTTACTCCCCCTGAGTTGTTGCTGGTTCGTACTGAAGAAGTCTCTCCTGATCTTGTAGGATTAGCTTGTTCACTAGACTCAGGTTCTTCACGTACACTTGGAACATTTAATGGGACAACCAACTCAGGTTCATCTTCAAGTTCTTCTAAGTCCAGATTCTGAAACTTTAGGGACTCAGGTTCACTAGAATCTCTTGAAATTGATGAGAGTTTGGTATCGTCGAATCTGACATTGTAGCTTTCAGTCACTTTTCGATCATTTACTAAGAACACCCTATAAGCTGCTACCACATCTGTGGAGTAACCAACAAAGATTCCTTCACGAGCTTTTGCTGCAAACTTGCCTAGATTTTCATCATCTATAAGTACATAGCATTTTGCTCCGAAGACATGAAAGTATTTGATTGTTGGTCTTCTTCCGTTCATTAGCTCACATGGTGTCTTTTCTTTATCTTTTATGATCAAGGATCGATTTTGAGTGTAACACACGGTACTCACTGCTTCTGCCCAGAAATACAGAGGAAGTTTCGAATCATACAACAAAGTCCTTGCTGCTTCAACCAATGTTCTATTCTTCCTTTCAACTACTCCATTTTGTTGTGGAGTTCTCGGGGCTGAATACTGACGGCGTATTCCCTTAGATACACAGAAGTCATTTAGCACTGCGTTTTTGAATTCAGTGCCATTGTCTGATCTAATCGTCTTCACAGTAAGTGTTGAAACATTCTCAATTTGAGTGATGTGATCAATGATTAGGAAAGGTACTTCGTCTTTCGTCATTGCGAACAATACCCATGTATACTTGGAGAAGTCATCCACGATTACCAATGCATATCTTTTCCTAGACAAAGATAGGACATTTACTGGGCCAAACAAATCCATATGAAGAAGTTGCAGAGGCTCAATGATACTAGAAATTTCTTTGCTTTTATGCGAGGCTCGCTTCGACTTTCCCATTTCACAGGCTTCACAGAGTCCTTTCGGAGCGAACTCCATTTGAGGTAGATCTCTCACCAATTCTCGCCTCGCGAGAGCATTCATCGTTTTGAAGTTTAAGTGAGATAACTTTTTGTGCCATAACCAGCTTTCATCATCCGAAGCTTTGCTGTAGAAACAGGTGACTTCATTCTGATTTGCTGAATCCATGTCTGCAACAAAAAGATCTGCCTTTCAAACTCCTCTCAAAGCCAGTGAGCCTTCCTTGATGTGAGTGATTGATACACCTTTCTTGTTGAAGACAATTTCGTAACCTTTGTCACAGAATTGACTGATACTCAACAAATTGTGCTTTAATCCCTCAACATAGGAAATATCTTCAATGATGACTTTGCCAGTTTTCAATTTGCCATATCCCTTTGTCACACCTATGCTGTCATCTCCAAAGGTAACATAAGGGCCAGCCTTCATAACCAACTCTGTAAGCAGGGACTTGTTTCCAGTCATATGCCTCGATGCTCCACTATCCAGCACCCATATGACTTTATTTCTATTTTGCTTAATGCCCTCTGGTTCCTCTGATGTCTCAGCCATGAGCGCAAAGTTTGCTACATGAGTAACATCTTCCTCATCTGAATCATCCCAAGCTCTTCCTTCTGTTACTACTAAAGCTCTTTTACCATGTTTTTCTTTCACCAGCGATTCATACTTGCTTTTGAGGGCTTCAAATGTCTCTTTTGGATAAGTCTGTTTAGGCTTTTTGCAGTCCGAGGCAAAATGTCCAGGTTCACCACAATTATAGCAATTGAACTTCATTTTGAAATCCAACGGAGATTTGTAGCTGGTACTCTTGCCTTTGCTTTTGTAGCCTGACGAACTACCACCACCCTTAGCAGCCCGATAGTAAGATGAAGAATTTCTCTGTGGTCGGTTGCTCTTTCTGAATCTCATGTTGCTGAACTTCCTTGCCATGTATGCCACGACACTATCGTCCATGTTGTCCAGCTCTTCTTGGGTGAAGTAGTCATCATCACTGTTAGATGCGCACTCGTCATCATTATCAACTTGATGTGGTGCAAGTGATGATTTAGGCTTTGCTGCAACCATTGCCTTCTTAGACTCCTCCTCATCAGCAACTAATCCTGATGCAGTTTCTTTTCCTTTTGAATCATTGTCCCATGCTTGATCTTGAAGTGTCTCCAGCTCATAGGTCTTTAGAATTCCATAATATTCTTCCAGAGAAGTTGTATGCAAATCTCTGGTTTCTCTGATTGCGTAGACCCTATGTTCAATGCTCTTTGGCTGGTTCCTCAGATATCTCGTATTGGTTTCAACCATGGGGAGAGTTACACCTCTCAGATTCAAATCTAATACCAACTGACTGAATCTTAGATAGACGTCTGTTATGCCTTCTCCTTTTCTTATTCTAAAGGTGTCATACTCCATCTTGAGTATAAGTGTCTTGTTGCTTCTAACCTCTGCAGATCCTTCCATGACAACTTCTATCTTGTCCCAAATCTTCTTTGCTGTATTCAAACCTTTGACTATGTTGAACATTTCATGATCAAGAGATTCCATCAAGGTTTGTCTTACAGAAGTATCATAAGCTATTTGCTCCTTGTCAGCATCCGTAAAGTCCGCTGCCTTTTTAGGCTCAGACCGAGCAGGTATAACCTCCTCTCCTTCCGTACGCTCAGGAATAGCTTTCATTGGAACAAATTTACCATTTTTAAGGACTTCCAGATACTCAGGGTTAATTGTCTCTAAGTAGAGTCTCATTCTGAAAACCCATTCTTCATAGTGATCTCGGTTGAACATTGGGATCTTGAAAGAATTTTTAGGAGCCATTTCAAATCTGGTCACTAAAAGTTTCTAAGTACCCAAGACTAGGCTATGTAGAATATCTATGTAGAACTTTTGCCTAAGTCGAAATTTCTCTAAGTCGAAATTTTGCTCAAGTCGAAATTCACCAAGTAGAAATTGTCCAAGTCGAAATTCTATGTAGAAAATCTAAAGTAGAAATTCTATGTAGAACTTTTGTCCTTAGAATAAATTTTCTGCAGATTTCTTTAATATTGAATAAACAATATCACCTTTTTGACTTTTGATACTTTACACACCGAAAGCAACTAACCCACTTGCTAGGCACTGAGTATGTCTTGTTACACTTTCGGCCAAGGAATATTTATCAAATCAAAAGTACAAAAACACCTTTTTGACTATCTTATCTGTTTGAAAAAGGAGATCAAAAAGTTGTTGGGTTATCTTCTTTGATAAGAACAGATGATGAACACTCAAGAACACCAAATATCAATGAACCCAGATTAATTCACAAAAATTAATTAAAATACACCCAAGCTAAATAATCACCCTTGGAGTATTTAAATAATTTTTTCGGATGAGTTTTCACTACCAACGAATTAAAGCACACTTTTCGAGAAAATGAAAAGTAGATCTAGAAAATGAAAACTCACGATTCTTCTACCAAACACAAGGATCTATGTTTTGTACGTTAAACATCCGCTTTGATACCAATTGTTAGGTCCAAATGTGTTGTAGAGGGGGGGTGAATACAACTTTTCGAATATGAGAAGCAATAAATACGATGCAATAAATGAACACGCAGATTCAAGGAATATATTTCTTTATATATAACTTGAAAAGGTTGCTACAACATTCATTACAAAGTATAACAGAAGTTCAGAGAGAAGTGAATGATTCTAAGCTCTGTGAATGTACTCTCTCTCTTTTTCTTGTGTTTTCTTAATATTGCTCACTAACTTAAAACATTACACAAGTGCTTCTATTTATACTACATGTAATCTATGTCCTGTAGTCTTCAAAGACTAAGATGTACGTGGCCCAATGATGTCCACATAAATCTTGCCTTATCTTGAAAGCTTGGAAATCTGCCAATCAGAAGATGCCATGTGTCATGTTGAAGCTGCACTCTAAGTAGAACTTCTACTTGAGAATTTCTACTTAGCCATCTCGAAATTTCTAAGTCGAACTTCTACTTAGAAATATTCTACTTGGCCATCCAGAACATTTAGTACTTAGAAAATATTCTGGTCTTCAACTTGAAACTTCAATGCACATCTTGAGCTTGTGATATCTTCATGTCTTCTTTATTCTTCACCAAGCTCTTGAACATGGATCTTTATTACTGACATAAACTTGCTATCAATGTCCTGACACTAGATGCACTGGTCTGGTTCATAAGTGACTAGTCTTGATAGTGTTTCTGCTTCTTGAATAAATTACCATATTCACTTAGTAACTTGGCTTTCCAATATTTGCTTTCCTTCTTGTTCACTTGAAATCAATTGGTCTTGTTGATACTGATAGTTATGATCTTGATTCTCGAATTCTCAAATCACTGAGGCATGAACAACTTTGACTTGAACTTCTCTCAATGATTTCTTCTTGGCTTGATCATAGTTAACATGTTCAATTGTATCAATTACCTTGTCTTCATATAGTGTTGATTTCTTGTGACTTCTTGTTCTTGATTGTCTTCTGGTTAAGTATCTTTTCTTTTAATTGAGTTACATTAGTTATAGTGTTACAAGTTTATACACTCTGCCTTTCAGATGTGTCATTGATTAGTTTGGTGAGTTCAGATTCATGTTTACACCCTGTGAGAGTTTGAGCCAAATCAGTGATTGATACATTTTCTATCAATCAGTATTTATTGTTGTGTGATATTCATCAGGAAGTATGTTTCTCTAGAACTTGTATTAAATCACTTTGAGACTACATGATATGTGTGTGCATGAAAATGATAAAGGCAATAGGATTTACCATTCCTTCAAACACTGTTCAAAATTCTTATGAACACTGTTCAAACACTGTACAAACACTGTTCATAAATACCACCCTTAGTAAACCCCTTTGAGCCTAATTAACTGCTCATTTTTCTTATACTCTGAAGTATTAAGAGCAGTTATATTCTTTTAAAAAAAAAAAAAAAAATCAAGCAGATGAGGGTCTCTCAAGAAAAGAAAAGTTTACTCAGTATATATGCTAAATAAATTAAAAAAAAAACAAAACAAAAAAAAGGCATATATACTGACCTTGTACAAATATGTACTAACAGTGTGACTGAACACTTTGCTCTATTAAAATGTTCAGCTTGAAATTCACTCATGAATAAAACATCTCTTTTCATCTGTTTGATCTTACCTCAATACAACCCTGAATAAAGTCCTTTTGATTTGTGCATACATGTATTCAAAGTAGTGTAGATTTGGTGGACATTCAAGCATATGGTAGATTCTGCTATTTCTGATTGAATGTGAGTGTAAACACTTCACCTAAACACTTGTGTGCTTCGAGAGTTTGTGAGATTATCAAATTCATGACTGTTATTCACTGAATGCTGCTCTGATTTCTATCTCTTGATCTTTTTGTCTTCAAAGACTGTGTGCTTACTTGGATAATCATGGAACATCAAAGGGAATGGAAGTTTTCAGATTTCTGTATTACAGTAACTACAGAGTTTAGCATTCATCAAACAATCAGTGTTTAATATGAGAGTTTGTGCATTCAGTGTTTATTGATTTTTGTTATGGATTTTATGAAATATTAGATGCTCTAAAAATTGATTTTAGTAAACTCTGCTTCACACACACTCATATTCACAACTGTGCAATTTTTGAAAGGGTTGTTAGTGATAAAGTTGAAAAATTGATAAACAATGTTGAGTTGTGTTAAATACTCTAAGGTACAGTTTCATTGAGATGATTTGACTATTTTGGAGTAATTGGGGTAGTTGACAACTGTTAATTAGTGTAAATATGTCAAAGTGTCATGATTATAGAAATGACAGCGGTAATTATTAAGTGATCCATTGGTTGTTTGACACGTGTCCCATGATAGTGTCCCACTCACACATTACTTTACAATCAGTTGCGCGCTTTTACTGAATAAACGATTGAGTTTTAGTTTTACTCTAATCGTTTTTGTTCTCTCACTTCACATCTATTCATATTCACCCACTCACAGTTACTTGCATACTCATTCACTTTTAAAATTCTCACTCATTCTCCTTCACATTTTGGTAAACACTTACCATACATTTTGGCAACCAAAGCGTTTGATGCAGCAGGGTTAACTTTTCTTCCTAGCAACTATGCAGCACCACTGGAGAATGCAAATGCTCCAGAGGCGTTTCATTTGTTCCAAAATTTCTTGAAAGATTCTGAAATAGGGAAGGCTTTAACTGCACCACCAATACTCTATGCTTCACAAATTGCTACTTTCTGGACAAACTCTGTGTATGATGATGGAGAAGAGTCTGGCACTCCAACAATCACTTTCACTCATGCTGAATCAGAGTATATCATTACTCCAACTACGGTTAGGGATGCTTTGGATTTTGAGACTCACACTTCTTACAGTGTTGTTGGTCATGATCGCTTGAGGACAATGTTGCAGCAAATTGGATGTGCAGGCAACTTGAATAAGCAAGGGTCTCTGAGAAGGCCTCTTTTGAGAAAGGAATGGAGTTTCTTTTTCGATTGCATTACAAGAACTTTTGGAAAGAAGACAACAAATTGGGATGCACTTCCTCTTGACACTCTCCAAATTGGTCATGCTATACTATATGGAGGTAATTTCGATTTTGGTAGACTAGTGCTAATGAATTTGGGAGAGCGCTTGTCTGAGCCTACTTCTGTTTATTTTGCTCGTTTTTGTCAAATGTTATTCACTGCTTGTGTGCCTAATATTACAATTGATGAAGCTGATGTGATTCAGCCTTTTCAAGTTGCTAAAAGAATGTTTTCTGATTTGACAAACAAAGATGTTACTAAACAGCACATACCTGATATGTTTATGCCATGTTAGGTCGAATACACAATAAGTAATCAAATACTGTATGAATAACTTAACAAGAACACACTGTTTAACAATTAAAAACTGTTTGGAATTAATAATTCCTCTCTCAGTGATGTAAATATCACAGAGAGCTGCTTAGGTTACAATGGATGAATATCTCAATGTTCGACTACCCTTCTAGGGTTAACCTAACTGTATTTATAGAACATACAGCTTCGTACAATCAGTAATTGATTCTCCTATAATTAAGCTATACAATTGATATCAATCACGATTGCTCCAGTCTTCCAAGTCAACTCAATCTCTTTGACAGCTTTCCAATCTTCAAAGATATTGCTTCCATATTTATCAATCTTCAAACACTGTTGACTCTTCAGACAATACCGCTACAGAGTTTAACAAACTCTGTTTGCGCTTCCAGTCAGTGTTTAACTAAACTCTGACTGCTTCCAGCTAAACTCTGTTTTCTGACTTTAGCTTCTAAACACTGTTTTCATCAATCATTTCTAACAATCTCCCCCAACTTGTCCATTAGCAAGAATGTACAAGTTTTACAGTAAATGATGATGTCAAAACAAATACAAAGTTTACAGTGTTTAACATACAAACAGAGTTTAAGCTATTACTTAACAAATTCTACATGAAATAAGAAAATTCTTACAGACTTTAATCTCTAATCTCTTGAAGATCAGGCACTGTTCTGAGATAGTCTATAAGCAACCTTCTTTCAGCATTTTCAAGCTCTATCTGCATAGCTTCTTTGATTTCTCTCAACTGAGGATCATTCTCATCAGTTTGATAGATAGCAGCTCTAAGATCATAGATTTTGTTTCTTCTCATTTCATTTCCCAACCTGATATATTTCACCTCTTCAGATTTTACATTGAAATCCAGAACAGTAATCCCAAGATCAGTCTTCAGTTTTTTAGTTCCCTTCTCCATTTCAATCAGATTGCCATTCCAATCTCTGTATTTAGGAACATACTTGCTGTTGAATTTCATTTGCCTTCTTGCAAGGTTTTGAATCATTCTTTGTTGAAGCACATTTGCAACTGACTGAGCTCTTTGATTTCTCACTCTGAAAATATATAGGACATATTCAAGTTCTTCAGCATACTTTAATTCAATATCCTTTTCAGAGACTTTAAATACTGTTCCATCAGCCATGAAATATAGCAAGAAATCCTTTTCTAGACTCTTCTGATATACAAGCTATACTGACTCCAGTTTGTCCAAACTCTCTTGAGTGACACTACTACCTGGAACAGACAGTGAAGAAGGATCTCTAGGACCAACATATTGTCTTTTATCTCTGTGTGAGCCTATGCCTTCTTTGTTGTATCCAACTTTACCAGATAAAGCTCTACCATCAGAAAAATCCATTGGAATTGTAGCTTCTAGTCTTGGATCATGAGGAGCACCTCTTTTAAATGTTGATTTCAACTGAGAAGACAATAATGGTGTGGTCACAACTTGTGCAGCAACAGAGGTTGTGTCTTCATTCTTTTGTACAACATGTGTATCAACAGAGGTTGTAACTATACTTTTCAGTTTTTGCTTAGCTTCTGCATCTGTTGGTTTTCTGAATACTTGCATTCTTTGATCTGTACCAACTGGTTCTTTGATTTGAATACCTTTAAGAACAGGCTTTGCAGCTTTAGCAACTTTCACATTCTTCTTTCCTTTTTCAGACTTTAAAGCTTTCAGATGTTTTTCTTGTAAACTCTTCTCTTCAGCTTTAGCATCTTCTATGGTCACTCCTTCTGCATTCTCTTCCATGAAAAGCTTAACAGCTAACTCCTCATCAGTCTTTGGGTTTGATGTTAATTCCAAACTCTTGGTCTTTGAGGTACCTTGAGTTTCAGTGTTTGTTCCAACAGACTGTGATTTAAAAGATTTGCCAGATCTCAGAGTTTGCTTTTCAGAGTTTAAGACCTTGCTCTTTTCACTTGCCCCTCCATCTCCAGCATCATCCTTTTGAGTCAGAGTTTGAGAAACTTTGCATTTAGACTTAGTCACTCTCTCCCCCTTTTTGACATCATCAGGAATTAGTATTGATGTAATGAGCTCTAAAGAGTTTGCAATTGAATCCACTTTAGCAGATAAAGCAGTCTGATTTTCTTCAACCTTTCCTAGCCTGGCAAAGAGAGTGTCTTGAACTTTGGACAGCTGAACAGCTTTTATTTTGGACTCTCTTTCCATCTTCAACTCTCTTGACTGAATCTCAGTCTTCAAGGAAGCAATTTCTTGTTTAGTGTCAGCAAAATTTCCTTCCAGAGTCTTGACTTGTACCACAGTTGCCTTTAAACAGGATAAGATTTCTGGATTTGAAATTTGCTTTGCAGTTTGCTTAACAAACTCAGATGCTCTCCCTTTTGGAAAAATGCAATCTTGTTTATACCAATTTTCAGCACATTTAGCAAGATGCTCTACTTCAACAGCATGTGATGGACAAGGCTGAGCAAAAGGTGTATGTTTACTATCTGTCTGTGCAGGTGCACTCACAAAAGAGTCAGAGTGTGCACTACTGTCAGATTCATCTTCAGCACTTGCATCTTTAACTTGAGCATCCTTTAATGAACCACTGTGCTGAGCAGTGTCAGCCACAGTTTCTGCAATAACTTCTGCAACCTTTTCAATAATGACCTCATGTTGCACAGGCTCTGCAACAGAGTTTGCCTTTGTAGCTTCAACAGACATATATTCAGAATTGTCTTTAGTTGCCTTATCAACTTCATCACCTTTGTCAGCTATACCAGGAGCTTTAAAATGATCAACAGGTGAGATAGGATCAAGAATTGATTCAGGAACATCATGCACTGGTGAAAAACCATCTCTGTGATCCTCTTCTACAGGCATTTTATCCTCTGTAGGTATTTCAACAGTAACATTATTCTCTGCAGGCATTTCAACCTCTGCAGGTATTTGTACTTTGTCATCCACAATATTCTCTGCAGGCATGTCAACTTTTGCAGGTACTTCAACATTCACTGTATCCTCAACAGTAGGTGTTTGCTGTGAAACCACCTCTGGAGCTTTAACAACATTCTCTTCATCTGAGTCAGAAAGAATTAATCTCCTCTTCTTGATTGGCACAACAATCTCCTCTTCATCTTCACTTGAACTTTCTTTTGGTGGTGAAAGTGAAGGTCTGTTTGCATGTTGCTTCATTCTTCTAGTATAAACAGCTCCAGGTAATGTCTGTTTAGCCTTTGAATGTTTAGTGTTTTGGGCAGTGTGTTTCTTTCTCTTTGGCTTGGTTTTGGCTGGTTCAGTAGGTGCTGGCTCAGAGTGTAAGGTATCAGTGTTTAAAGCTTCAGTGTTTAATGGTTCAGTGTTTGAGGGTGGAGAGTTTATTGGTGGAGAGTTTAAAGTTTCTGGTTGTGGTTGTTGAGATGTAGTAGGTACAGTAGTTGTGGGTGTTGGAGGTGTTGGTTCAGAGTTTATGGTTTCTGGTGGTTCAGGCATTTGTTGTGGTGATTGAGGGTCTTGTGGTTGGTTCACATAGTTTTGTAAGGCTAAAGGCATAAACAACTCAGGTATTTGCTGTTTAGTGACATCTTTGTTTGTCAAATCAGTGAACATTCTCTTAGCAACTTGAAAAGGCTGAATTACATCAGCTTCATCAATTGGAATGTTAGGCACACATGCAGTAAATAGCAATTGACAAAAACGAGCAAAATAAACAGTAGTAGACTCAGACAATCGCTCTCCCAAGTTCATTAGTACTAGTCTACCAAAATCGAAGTTACCTCCATATAGTAGAGCATGACCAATTTGGAGAGTATCCAGAGGTAGTGCATCCCAGTTTGTTGTCTTCTTTCCAAAAGCCCTTGTTATACAATCAAAGAAGAAACTCCATTCCTTTCTCAAACTTGGCCGTCTCAAAGACCCTATCTTGTTCAAGTTTCCTGCACATCCAATTTGCTCCAACATTGTCCTCAATCTATCATGACCAACAACACTGTAAGAAGTGTGTGTCTCAAAGTCCAAAGCATCCCTGACAGTGGTTGGAGTAATGATATACTCTGATTCTTCATGAGTGAAAATGATTGTTGGAGTGCCAGCCTCTCCTCCATCATCATATTCAGAGTTTGTCCAGAAAGTAGCAATCTGTGAAGCAGATAATGTTCGTGGTGCAGTTAGAGCCGTCCCTATCTCAGAATCGTTCAAGAAGTTTTGGAACAAGTGAAACGCCTGTGGAGCATTTTCATTATCCAATGGTGCTGCATAGTTACTAGGGAGAAAAACTAACCCTGCTGCATCAAACGCTTTAGTTGCCATCAGTAACAAGTTGATACGAAGATATTCAGAGAAAAGATTTGAATGCACTGTAAGTGTTTATCAAAAAGTGAAGGAGAGAATAAGAGAAGTGTGAAAGTGAATGAGTATGTAAGTAACTGTGAGTGGGTGAATGTGAATCGATATGGAGTGAGAGACTAAAGACGATTAGAGTAAAATTAAAACTCAATCGTTTATTTAGTAAAAATGCGCAACTGTTGTAGAGTAGTGTTTGAGTGGGACACAATCATGGGACACGTGTCAAACAGCCAATGGATCACTTAATAATTACCGCTGTTATTCCTATAATCACGACACTTAGACATATTAACACTAATTAACAGTTGTCAACGACCCCAATTACTCCAAAATAGTCAAATCATCTCAATAAGACTTTACCTCAGAGTACTTAACACAACTCAACAGTGTTTATCAATTTTCCAACTTTATCACTAAAACCCTTTCAAAAATTGCACAGTTGTGAATATGAGTGTGTGTGAAGCAGAGTTTACTGAAATCAATTTTTAGAGCATCTAATATTTCATAAAATCCATAACAAACAGTTAATAAACACTGAATGCACAAACTCTCATATTAAACACTGATTGTTTGATGAATGCTAAACTCTGTAGTTACTGTAATACAGAGATCTGAAAACTTCTATTCCCTTTGATGTCCACGATTATCCAAGTAAGCACACAGTCTTTAAAGACAAAAATATCAAGAGATAGAAATCAGAGCATCATTCAGTGAATAACAGTTATGAACTGTATAACCTCACAAACTCTCAAAGCACACAAGTGTTTAGGTGATGTGTTTACACTCACATTCAATCAGAAATAGCAGAGTCTACCATATGCTTGAATGTCCACCAATTCTACACTACTTTGAGTACATGTATCCACAAATCAAAAGGACTTTATTCAGGGTTTTAAATGGAGTAAGATCAAACAGATGAAAAGAGATGTTTTATTCAAGAGTGACTTCAAGCTGAGCATCTTAAGAGAACAAAGTGTTCAGTCACAGTATATATTTGTACAAGATCAGTATATATGTCCCTTTTTTTTTTCTTTTTTTTTTTTCTTTTTTTTTATTAGCATATATACTGAATAAACTTTTCTTTTCTTGAGAAATACTCATCTGTTTGAGAAAAGAAAAAAAATATAACTGCTCTTAACACTTCAGAGAATAAGAAAAATGAGCAGTTAATAAGGCTCAAAGGGGTTTACTAAGGATGGACTTTATGAACAGTGTTTATACAGTGTTTGTATAATGTTCAAAAAGAATTTTGAACAGTGTTTGAAAGAATGGTAAATCCTATTGCCTTTATCATTTTCATGCACACACATATCATGTAGTCTCAAAATGGTCTAATTCAAGTTCTAGAGAAACATACTACCTGATGAATATCACACAACAATAAATACTGATTGATAGAAAATATATCAATCACTGATTTGGCTCAAACTCTCACAGGTTGTAGACATGAATCTGAACTCACCAAACTAATCAATGACACATCTCAAGTTTTATGGTTTTCACAAGTACAAACAAGGAATCATCATGAACCATACCTTTGGAAACAGAATGTCACTTATCAGAGTTTAGAGTTCATCAATAACCAAAATTATTTATGAGTGGCCATGCACACAATATTCATAGACTCAGAGTTTAGGACTGAATAAACTAAGAGATGCTATAAATATGAAACAGTATCATGCTGTGTTGATTTACTGCACAAAGTCTGATTAGATTACAGTGACTCAGAAAGGATCATGATTTATTTGCTGAGAATCATGCTTCATACATTTTTCTTCATTGGTGTTTTCATTCAGACAATAATCAATTCTGAATTCACTGAGTGTATCTAACATGTTAACAGTATTTAACAGACAGACATGCTGACAGAGTTTAAAAAGACTTAAACATTAGCATGCAGAACAGAGTTTAATATCAAAGTTCACATAGCACTTAACAATGTTTTAAATCATGAGCAATGAGTTTTTGAGTCTAACCAACATCTCTAGTCAAAACTAGAGACCATTCCTAGTTCATTGACCAGTCTTGTAAATGTGACTTCACTCAATGGCTTGGTGAAGATATCTGCAAGTTGTTGTTCTGTAGACACAAAGTGAAGCTCAATGTTGCCTTCCTCTACATGCTCTCTGATGAAGTGATACCTTATGCTGATGTGCTTTGTCATTGAATGTTGCACTGGATTACCTGTCATTGCAATAGCACTTTGATTATCACAGTAAATAGGTATCTTGGAATACCTTAATCCATAATCCAGCAGTTGATTCTTCATCCATAAAATCTGTGCACAACAGCTACCAGCAGCAATATACTCTGCTTCAGCTGTAGATGTAGATATTGACTTCTGTTTCTTGCTATACCAGGAAACAAGTCTGTCACCCAGAAATTGACAACTTCCACTGGTGCTTTTTCTGTCTATCTTACATCCAGCAAAGTCTGCATCAGAGTAACCAAGAAGTTTAAACTCTGATTCTCTTGGATACCACAGCCCCAAAGTCATAGTGCCCTTGAGGTACTTGAATATCCTCTTTACTGCTGTTAAATGTGATTCTCTTGGATCTGCCTGGAACCTTGCACACAAACAAGTTGCATACATGATATCAGGTCTGCTAGCTGTCAAATAAAGTAAAGAACCAATCATTCCTCTGTAACTTGTCATATCTACTGATGACCCTGCATCTTTGTCCAATTTTGTTGCAGTTGCCATGGGAGTTGTTGCAGATGAACAATCAAGCATACCAAATTTCTTGAGAAGGTTTCTGGTATATTTTGCTTGATTTATAAAAATTCCATCATCTGTTTGCTTCACCTGTAGGCCTAGAAAATAACTAAGCTCTCCCATCATACTCATTTGATATCTTGACTGCATGAGTTTGGCAAACTTCTTGCAGAGTTTATCATTAGTAGACCCAAAAATGATGTCATCCACATATATCTGAACTAAAAGCAAGTCACTACCATTTTGGAAATAAAACAGAGTTTTGTCAATAGTACCTCTGTGAAATCCACTTTCTAGTAGAAATTTGGCAAGGGTTTCATACCATGCCCTTGGTGCCTGCTTAAGTCCATAGAGTGCCTTGTCTAACCTGTAGACATAGTCTGGATATTTTGGATCTACAAACCCTGGTGGTTGTTCCACAAACACTTCTTCTTCAAGTTTTCCATTCAAAAATGCACTTTTTACATCCATTTGAAATACTTTGAATTTCATGTGAGAGGCATATGCAAGAAAGATTCTGATTGCCTCCAATCTAGCTACTGGAGCAAATGTTTCATCATAGTCTATTCCTTCCTGTTGTGAGTAGCCTTTTGCAACCAGTCTTGCCTTGTTCCTTGTGATAACACCCTCACTGTCAGTTTTATTCCTGAAGACCCATTTAGTACCAACAATGGATCTGTTCTTGGGCCTTGGTACAAGTGTCCACACTTCATTTCTTTCAAATTCATTTAGCTCTTCTTGCATTGCTGTTATCCAGTCAGCATCTTTAAGAGCTTCTTCCACTTTCTTTGGCTCAGATTGTGACAAGAATGCATGAAATAAACATTCATTTGTTGTTGCACTTCTTGTCCTTACTTTTGCATCTGGATCACCAATAATCAAATCAGGTGTGTGAGATTTAGTCCATTTTCTTGCAGAAGGCAGATTGCTTCTGTCATCATGTGATCCTCCCCCTTGATCCATGTTCTCCTGATTTTCCTGGTGTCTTTCTTCATTTTCAGATGCTCCCCCTGAATGTGACTGCTCAGAATTTGAATGATCAGAGTTTGAATCAACAGTGTTTGATTCAGAGTTATCATTTGAGTCACTATCAGTGTTTGAATTTTCACTTTGATGTGATTCTTCATGCTCCCCCTCAACTGGTTCTTCCCTTGTTTCTGATTGAAGAGTTTCTTCAGTATTTACCAGTAGAGGTTCAGAGTTTAGATCAACAGAGTTTGACACATTAGTCTGATCAGAGTTTACTTTTTCAGAGAATAAATCTTCATTTTCAAAGTGCAGTTGATCATGTTCATTTACATCTTCAAGTCCAGTTATTTTCTTGTCATCAAATGACACATGAATTGATTCCATGATCACTCTGGTTCTCAGATTATAAACTCTGAATGCCTTAGTTGATAGTGGATAGCCAACAAAAATACCTTCATCTGCCTTTAGGTCAAACTTGGTCAACTGTTCAGGATGAGTCTTCAACACAAAGCACTTGCATCCAAAAATATGAAAATATTTTAGATTTGGCTTTTTCTTCTTCACCATTTCATATGGTGTTTTACCATGCTTGTTGATCAGTGTTGCATTTTGAGTAAAACAAGCAGTTTGAACTACTTCTGCCCAGAAATATGTTGGCAACTTTGCTTCATCTAGCATGGTTCTGGCAGCTTCTATCAAGGTTCTGTTCTTCCTCTCCACTACACCATTTTGTTGTGGAGTACCAGGTGCAGAAAACTCTTGTTTTATCCCTTTACTCTTGCAAAATTCTTCCATTGATGAATTCCTGAACTCAGTTCCATTGTCACTTCTGATTATCTTCACTTGATGCTCTGACCCTTTTTCCAGTTGAATTACATGTTCTGTCAGTGTTAATGCAGTTTCATCCTTCTTTGCAAGAAAATATACCCATGTAAATCTGGTATATTCATCAACAATGACTAATGCATATTTCTTCTTTCCAAGAGACATCACATTCACTGGACCAAAAAGATCAACATGTAGTAGATGATAAGGATCAGAAATTGAAGACTCAGATTTACTTTTGAAAGATGTTTTTCTCTGTTTGGCCTTTTGACAAGAATCACACAGTCCTTCTACATTCAACAAGGACTTTGGTAGACCTCTTACAAGATCATTCTTGATTAGCTCATTGATGTTGTTCAGGTTCAAATGAGAGAGTTTCTTGTGCCATTTATAACTCTCTTCACTGGACATCCTTGTAGACAGACACACTGCTTTGCCATCAGTGTTTGTTGACAATTTGATTTCATAGATGTTATTGTGTCTGTTTCCAACTAGAGCAACTTTCCCTGTAGATTTACTGATCACTTGACAATATTCAGGCTGAAAATCTACATGATATCCTCTGTCACAGATTTGACTCACAGATAGCAAATCATGCTTGAGTCCTGGAACAAGAGCTACATTTGTGATGATGATATTTCCAAGATTAATATTGCCATATCCCAGTGTATGTCCTATGTTGCCATCTCCATAGGAAACTTCTGGGCCAGCTTTCTCCTCAAACTCTGATAGCAGGGCTTTATTTCCTGTCATGTGTCCTGAACATCCACTGTCCACGACTAGGGTACTAACCCTGGTGCCCTTCAATCACAAACAATCACTGATTATTAGTTTTAAGGATCCAGACTTGCTTGGATCCTTTGGCTTTCTTAAATCTGTTAGCTTTTGCAGCGGAATTTTCATTAACAGAGTTTAAGCTAACTTTTTCAGAGTTTACATTTGCAGAGTTTACTTTAACCCATTTCAAATTTGGCTTGGGTTCATAGTAATTATAGTAAATAGCATGATAATCTCTGCAAGTGTAAATAGAATGCCAAGTACTTCCACAGTGTTTGCATAAAGTCTGTGGTCTAGTTCTCACATAATCATTCTTTACTGCAGTTTTAGAAGGCAAAGAATTAATGTTCTTATTCTTACTGCAGAAACTAGCAAGATGATTAGTGCTACCACAATTAAAGCATGTTTTTCTAGGAGCTAATGAAGCAAGCATTGGCTTAATTCCTGAAGTTATGCCTACTTTTCCATTTTTGTTTTTCTTAGGCAATCTCTGTTTGTTGACAGATTTTATCTCCTTAAGCTTATGCTTGAGTTGTTTATCTGTCATTAAACCAATGTTAGCCTCTTTAACAAAAGTTTTAGCATATGACTCTTTAACAGCCTTTTTCTGTGCTTCAGTCTTAGGTCCACCTGTTCCCATGACATTACCCTCAGATGAACAATATGGTCTAACTTTTACCTTATTTTCAAATCTAAGTTCATCTCCAACAGAGTAACCTAGACCTACTGTATCTGACTGAAACACTTCTTGAGTATCTTTGCCAGAGTGTGTCCAAGTTTTAATGATGTGTTTACTATCCTCCAATTCAGATTCTAGTTGCTTATACTTACCTAGCAACTCCTGTTCAATAAACACTGCATCATCTCTCTCTTTTTGAATTTTATTCATGTTCTCTAACTGTTCCTCAACAAGTTTATTTCTTTCTTTGAGTTGAGAACACTCAGACTTTATCCTCTCATTTTCTAAGGTCTGATCTCTATAACTGATATGCAATGCTTTAAGATAAATTCTTAATTCAGTTATATTATCAGTGTTATAAGCATAAGTGGTTGGAGGTACCTTGAGATCATCATTTTCAGTCTGAGTAGTAGCCATGAGAGCATAGTTGACTTCCTCATCTGAATCTGAAGTGTCTGCCCAATCTCTGCCTTTGGTGTAGAGTGCCTTTTCAGTTTTACCCTTCTTGCACTCTGGAGCATAGTGTCCCATCTCCTTACACTTGTAGCATTGAATCTCAGACTTATCTTTCTTTCCAGATTTGAAGTCCTTTCCTTCAGCTTTCTTGAAATTCTTCTTGTCAGACTTTGAGTAGTCCCTTGAGAATCTCTTTCCCTTCTTGAAGTTCTTGTAACCCATCTTCTTGAAGGTCTTTACCATCAATGCAGCCATTTGCATCATCTCTTCATCATCTTCAGAATCAGATGAACCATCTGTGTTTGAGTCAACATCAGTGTTTGATGACTCATTCTCTGAATGGATGACTAAGGCTTTCCCTTTTTCCTTTCTCCTTGATGCCTCCTTCTTTGATGGTTTCTCCTCAACCTTGAGTGCAACAGATTTTGACTTTCTACTTGTTCTTTTGTTTCTCTGCTCCAATTCCAATTCATGGGTTTTGAGCAGCCCATAAATTTCATCAATCTCTGTTTCACCAAGTTCATAATTATCTCTAATAGTGGTTGTTTTCACATCCCACTTTTCAGGTAGAGAAAGAAGAAACTTGAGATTTGAGTCTTCTAAATCATACTCTTTGTTAACCAATGACAAATCATTGAGCAGTTTACAGAATCTGTCAAATGTTTCTGTCATGGTTTCATCAGACTTTGCCTCAAAGTGCTCATACTCCTGAGTGAGTATGTTTCTTCTGTTTTTCTTGATTGCAGGAGTTCCTTGACACCTAACCTCAAGTGCATCCCATATTTCCTTTGCAGTTGTGCAATTAATCACTTTATTAGACATAACATTGTCTAATGCACTGTGAAGTAAATGTCTCACTTTTGCATCCTTTGCAATAGATGAAAGATCCTCAGCAGTTAGATCTTTCTTTTCCTTTGGAATGACCTTTGATTCCTCACCAGCAGCAGCAGCAGATAATTTTGTTGGTTTGTGAGGACCTTCATATATTCTATCAAGGTATTCTGGATCTGTAGCCTCCAGAAACATGGTCATTTTCACCTTCCAAATTGCATACTCTGATGGCCTAAGTATAGGAACCCTTATTGTCTCATACCTACTAACAGTAGTAGGGGTTTTCTCAGTTGGTGGAGGTATCTCTGCCATTGATTACTATTGTGTTTGGATCTTTAACTGTAATAAAATAACAGATTAGGCTCTGATACCACTTGTTAGGTCGAATACACAATAAGTAATCAAATACTGTATGAATAACTTAACAAGAACACACTATTTAACAATTAAAAACTGTTTGGAATTAATAATTCCTCTCTCAGTGATGTAAATATCACAGAGAGCTGCTTAGGTTACAATGGATGAATATCTCAATGTTCGACTACCCTTCTAGGGTTAACCTAACTGTATTTATAGAACATACAGCTTCGTACAATCAGTAATTGATTCTCCTATAATTAAGCTATACAATTGATATCAATCACGATTGCTCCAGTCTTCCAAGTCAACTCAATCTCTTTGACAGCTTTCCAATCTTCAAAGATATTGCTTCCATATTTATCAATCTTCAAACACTGTTGACTCTTCAGACAATACCGCTACAGAGTTTAACAAACTCTGTTTGCGCTTCCAGTCAGTGTTTAACTAAACTCTGACTGCTTCCAGCTAAACTCTGTTTTCTGACTTTAGCTTCTAAACACTGTTTTCATCAATCATTTCTAACATGCCACTAGCCTTACAGAACTATGTAAACCAACCTCAAGATTCTCAATCACCACAACACATGCCTGAACCATTAGACACTATACATTCTGAACCAACACCCACAACACCCACAACCACTGTACCTACTACATCTTATCAACCACAACCAGAACACATAAACTCTCCAAAAATAAACTCTCCACCACTAAACTCTGAAACCTTAAACTCTGAGCCAGCACCTACTGAACAACCCAAATCCAAACCAAAAAGAAAAATACACACTGCCCAAAACACTAAACACTCAAAGGCTAAACAGACATTACCTGGAGTTGTTTATTCAAGAAGAAAGAAACAAAAGGCAAACAGACCTTCACTTTCACCACCTAAGGAGAGCTCTAGTGAAGAAGAAGAGGAGATTGTAGTGTCTCAAGTCAAGAAGAGAAGATTAATTCTTTCAGAATCTGAAGATGAGCATGTATTTGAAGCTCCAGAGGTGGTTTCATTGCAAACACCTACTGTTGAGGTTGCAGAGAATGTTGTTATACCTGCAGAGGTTGAAATGCCTGCAGAGGATATTGTGGCTGTCAATATTGCTATACCTGCAGAGGTTGAAATACCTGCAGAGAATGCTGTCAATGTTAAAGTACCTACAGAGGATAACATGCCTGTAGAAGAGGATCACAGAGATGGTTTTTCACCAGTGAATGATGTTCTTGAATCATTTCAACCAATCCTTGATCCTATCTCACCTGTTGATCATGATGAAGCTCCTGGTGTAGCTGATGAGCCTGCAGTTAATGTTCCTGAAGCTGCAGCATCACACACAGAACTGATATCTAATGCTTCTCCAATTCCAGATAAAGGTGATGAGGTTGATCAGGCAACTAAGATAATTTCTGAATCTATGACTGTTGAAGCTACACATACAAACTCTGTTGCAGAGCCTGTGCAACATGAGGAGATTATTGACAAGATTGCAGAAGTTGTTGCAGACACTGTGGCTGACACAGCTCAGCACAGTGGTTCTTTAAAAGATGCTCAAGCTAATGATGCAAGTGCTGAAGATGAATCTGAAAATAGTGCAAACTCTGATTCTTTTCTGAGTGCACCAGCACAGACTGAAAATAAACATAAACCTTTTGATCAGCCTTGTCCATCTCATGCAATTGAAGAAGAGCACCTTGCTAAATATGCTGCTAATTGGTATAAACAAGACTGTATTTTTCCAAAAGGGAGAGCAGCTGATTTTGTTAAGCAGACTGCAAGTAAAATTTCAAATCCAGAGATTTTATCATGTTTAAAGGCAACTGTGGTACAAGTCAAAACTCTGGATGGAAATTTTACTGACACAAAACAAGAAATTGCTTCTTTGAAGACTGAGATACAGTCAAGAGAAATGAAGATGGAAAGAGAGTCCAAAATCAAAGCTGCACAGCTGTCTAAAGTTCAAGATACTCTCTTTGCCAGGCTAGGAAAGGTTGAAGAGAATCAAGCTGCTTTGTTTTCTAAGGTTGATTCTATTGCTAATTCTTTGGAGCTCATTACATCTATACTCATTCCTGATGATGTCAAAAAGGGGGAGAGAGTGGCTAAGTCTAAATGCAAAGTTTCTCAAACTCTGCTTCAAAAGGATGATGCTGGAGATGGAGGGGCAAGTGATAAGAAGAAGGGTTTAAACTCTGAAACACTAACTCTGAGATCTGGCAAATCTCTTAAGTCACAGTCTGTTGGAATAAACACTGAAACTCAAGGTACTTCAAAAACTAAGAGTTTGGAATTAATATCAAATCCAAAGACTGATGAGGAGTTAGCTGTTAAGCTTTTCATGGAAGAGAATGCAGAAGGAGTTACTATAGAGGATGCTAAAGCTGAAGAGAAGAGTCTGCAAGAAAAGCATTTGAAGACTTTAAAGTCTGATAAATTGAAGAAGAATGTGAAAGCTGTTAAAGCTGCAAAGCCTGTTCTTAAAGGCATTCAAATCAAAGAACCAGTTGGTACAAATCAAAGAATGCAAGTGTTCAGAAAATCAACAGATGAAGAAGCTAAGCAAAAGCTGAAAAGTATTGTTACAACCTCTGTTGATACACATGTTGTACAGAAAAATGAAGACACAACCTCTGTTACTACACAAGTTATGACCACACCATTATTGTCTTCTCAGTTGAAATCAACATTTGGAAAAAGTGTTCTTCATGATTCAAGGCTAGAAGCTACAGTTCCAATGGATTTCACTGATGGTAGAGCCTTATCTGGTAAAATCGGATACAACAAAGGAGGCATAGGCTCACACAGAGACACAAGACAATATGTTGGTCCCAGAGATCCTTCTTCACTGTCTGTTCCAGGTCGTGGTGTCACTCAAGAGAGTTTAGACAGACTGGAGTCAGTACAGCTTGTTAATCAGAAGAGTTTAGAGAAGGATTTTCTGCTATATTTCATGGCTGATGGAACAGTGTTTAAAGTTGATGAGAAGGATATTGATTTAAAATACTGGGAAGAACTTGAATATGTTCTGTATCTTTTCAGAGTAAGAAATCAAAGAGCTCAGTCAGTTGCAAATGTACTCAGACAAAAGATGATTCAAAATCTTGCCAGGAGAAATATGAAGTACAACAGCAAGTATGTTCCAAAGTACAGAGACTGGAATAGGAATCTGATAGAAATGGAGAAGGGGACTACAAAGCTGAAGACTGATCTTGGAATCACTGTTTTGGATTTTAATGTGAAGTCTGAGGAAGTGAAATATATCAGGCTGGGAAATGAAATGAGAAGAAACAAAATCTACGATCTTAGAGCTGCTATCTATCAAACTGATGAGAATGATCCTCAGTTGAGAGAAATCAAGGAAGCTATGCAGATAGAGCTTGAAAATGCTGAAAGAAGGTTGCTTATAGACTATCTCAGAACAATGCCAGATCTTCAAGAGATTAGAATTTGAAGTCTGTAAGAATTTTCTTATCTTCTGTAGAAATTGTTAAGTAGTAGCTTAAACTCTGTTTGTATGTTAGACACTGTAAAACTTTGTATTTGTTTTGACATCATCATTTACTGTAAACTTGTACATTCTTGCTAATGGACAAGTTGGGGGAGATTGTTAGAAATGATTGATGAGAACAGTGTTTGGAAGCTATAGTAACAAAACAGAGTTTAGCTGGAAGCAGTCAGAGTTTAGTTAAACACTGACTGGAAGCGCAACAGAGATTGTTAAACTCTGTAGCGGTATTGTCTGAAGAGTCAACAGTGTTTGAAGATTGATACAAGATAAATTTGGAAGCAATATCTTTGAAGATTGGAAAGCTGTCAAAGAGATTGAGTTGACTTGGAAGACTAGAGCAATCGTGATTGATATCAATTGTATAGCTTAATTATAGGAGAATCAATTACTGATTGTACGAAGCTGTATGTTTTATAAATACAGTTAGGTTAACCCTAGAAGGGTATCGAATATTGAGAAATTCATTGTATTGTAACCTAAGCAGCTCTCTGTGATATTTTACATCACTGAGAGAGGAATTGTTAATTCCAAATAGTTTTTAAGTATTAAACAGTGTGTTCTTGTTAAGTTACTAATACAGTATTTGATTACCTATTGTGTATTCGACCTAACAATTACCCCATTGGACAAAAGTAACTATCAGATAATAAATGAAAAGAAAAGAAGTACAGCCGTGACTAATTATACACGATTACCAACGGCTATATATAAAAAAAATATGTATATCAACGGATAAAGAATGGACGGTTGAGAAAACAGTTTATCCATCGATGACCTGGACAACCTGTTATCCGTTGACATACGAAAATCTAGTAATGTGTTTATACTACCAACGGATAAAAGGATATCCGTTGATAAGCAAATTTTGCCTTAAACAAAATTTCTGCTAAGAGTTTTTCTGAGAGTTTTTAATTCTCAAGTAAATCAAAACACATTTCTAGCTGCAATACAGTATGATTAGATATCACTAGGAATTACGAAAAATTGAGCATACCTAGTTCACCTACCAACCTTGTGAATGAAGATTCATCAAGAGGCTTGGTGAAGATATCTGCAAGCTGCATTTCACTTGGCACAAAGTGCATTTCTACTGTACCATTCATCACATGCTCTCTAATGAAGTGGTATTTGATGTCAATATGCTTGGTTCTCGAATGTTGCACTGGATTCTCTGTGATGGCAATAGAACTAGTGTTGTCAAAGAAAATTGGAATCTTCTCAACTTTTAGACCATAGTCAATAAGTTAATTTTTCATCCAAAAAATCTGTGCACAACAACTTCCAGCTGCAATGTACTCAGCTTCAGCTGTAGAAGTGGAGACTGAGTTCTGTTTCTTACTAAACCATGACACAAGCTTGTTCCCTAGAAATTGAAAGGAGCCTTTAGTACTTTTCCTATCAATTCTGCAACCTGCATAGTCTGCATCTGAATAGCCAATTAGATCAAAGCCAGAATCTCTTGGGTACCAAATGCCAAGGTTTGGTGTTCCCTTGAGATACCTGAAAATTCTCTTAATATCAATCAAGTGAGACTCTTTAGGGTCAGCTTGAAATCTAGCACAAAGACACGTGGAAAACATTATATCAGGTCTACTAGCTGTTAGATATAGAAGTGAGCCTACCATGCCTCTATAGCTTGAGATGTCCACAGATTTTTCCTTAGTATTCAGTTCAAGCTTAGTTGCAGTGGCCATAGGTGTTTTTGCAGAGGCACAATCCATTAAGTCAAATTTCTTTAAGAGATCATAAATATATTTTGTTTGACTTATGAAAATTCCCTCATTAACTTGCTTTACTTGTAAACCAAGAAAGTAAGTTAATTCACCCATCATGCTCATTTCATACCTACTTTGCATAAGTTTGGCAAACCTTTTGCAAAGCTTCTCATCTGTAGACCCAAAAATAATATCATCTACATAGATTTGAACAAGTATTGAAGAACCATTGACATTTCTATGAAATAAGGTTTTATCTACTGTATCTCTAGTGAAGTGATTCTCCAAAAGAAATTGAGATAAAGTGTCATACCAGGCTCTTGGTGCTTGCTTCAAACCATAAAGTGCTTTCAAGAGAAGATATACATATTTTGGAAATTCTGGATCTTCAAAGCCAGGAGGTTGATGGACATATACCTCTTCTTCCAGTTCCCCATTTAGAAAGGCACTTTTGACATCCATCTGATAGACTTTGAAATTGGCATGTGCTGCATAGGCTAGGAAAATTCTAATTGCCTCAAGTCTTGCCACTGGAGCAAAAGTTTCATCAAAATCTATCCCTTCTTCTTGAGAATAGCCCTTTGCCACTAATCTAGCTTTATTCCTCACAATTATGCCATTTTCATCAGTCTTATTCTTGAGAACCCATTTGGTACCTATGACACCTCTATCATCAGGTTTGGGCACAAGCTTCCATACTTTATTTCTCTCAAATTGGTTTAGCTCTTCTTGCATTGCTAAGACCCAATCTGGATCTAGAAGGGCATCTTCCACTTTCTTAGGTTCCTCTTGAGACAGGAAACTACTGTATAGACATTCTTCTTGTGTGGCCATCCTAGTTTGGACTCTTGAGTTTGAGTCACCAATGATTAACTCAAAAGGATGATCTCTGGTCCATTTTCTTGAAGGTGGAAGGTTTGATCTAGATGAGATTGCTTCATCTACATGAACATGATCTTGTTGATTGATTATTGAGTTTTGACTTTGAGAAACTCCCCCTGAGTTTGTTGTCCTTGCGGAATTATGAAGTTGACTGTTAACGGATGCATCATTTTGTCTATCAACGGATGCTCCATTTTGCCTGTCGACGGATGCATGAGAATGCCTGTCAACGGATGCATCTGATGCTCCAGTATGACTGTCAACGGATGCTTCATTTCCAGTATTAGCATCACTTTTAGTTGGTCCAACAACTCTAGGTGAATTTCCATGGCCATGATCTTCATTTTCCTCATCATCGTCAATGTACATTTTACCTTCTACCTCATTCTCAAATCTCAATTCTTCATGGAAGCCTTCATCATTTAGACCTAGAATCTTTTGATCATCAAACACAACATGTACAGATTCCATAACAATGTTGATTCTTAGATTGTAGACTCTATAGGCTTTCCCTGCTGCATATCCAACAAAGATAGCTTCATCTGCCTTTGCTTCAAATTTGCCCAAGTTATCTCCATGATTTCTTAGCACAAAACACTTGCATCCAAAGACATGAAGAAAAGCTAACGTTGGTTTCTTGTTGGTGAATAACTGATAAGGAGTCATTCCTCTAGCTTGATTGACCAAGGAAATATTCTGAGTGAAACAAGCAGTGTTGACAGCTTCAGCCCAGAAATATGTTGGCAATCTTGATTCACTTAGCATTGTTCTAGCTGCTTCAATGAGAGTTCTATTTTTCCTTTCAACAACCCCATTTTGTTGAGGTGTTCTAGCAGCAGAAAACTCATGGACAATTCCATTCTCTTCACAGAAAATCTTCATTGTGGAATTTTTGAATTCAGTACCATTGTCACTCCTGATTCTTTGAACTTTTACTTCAGAACCATTGTTTACTAGTCTGAGATGATTGATGATGATTTCACTTGCACAATCTTTAGAGTGCAGAAAGAAAGTCCATGTAAACTTAGAAAAATCATCTACAATCACCAGACAGTATTTCTTCTTTGAAATGGACATGACATTTACTGGACCAAATAAGTCCATATGCAGCAGTTGAAGGGGCTTAACAATGGATGACTCTGTCTTGCTCTTGAAAGTTGATTTCTTTTGTTTCCCTAATTGGCAGGCATCACACAATCCATCCTTGATGAACTCCAATTGAGGGATTCCTCTAGCAAGATCCTTTCTTACCAAATCATTCATAACTTTAAAATTCAAATGTGACGCTTTTTATGCCATAGCCAACTCTCATCCTTGCTTGCTTTGCTGAAGAGACAAGTAATGGATTCTGAGCATACTGAGTTGAAGTCAGCTATGTAAACATTTCCTTTTCTAAAGCCTGTCAATACCACATTGTTGTTTTCCTTGTCAGAAACAACACAGGCTTCTTTAGTGAACTTTACTTCATAGTCTTTGTCACAAATCTGACTAACACTCAGCAGATTGTGCTTCAAACCTTCAACTAAAGCCACTTCTTCAATGATGACATTGTCCTTTGAAATCAAGCCATATCCCTTAGTATATCCTTTGCTGTCATCTCCAAAGCTAATTCTAGGGCCAGCTGCTTCCTTGAACTCTGTGAGCAGGGTTGAATCTCCTGTCATATGCCTAGAACATCCACTGTCTAGGTACCATAGATTCCTTTTATTTCCCTGCACACATTCCAAAATACAAATCAAGTTGATTTTGGTACCCCAAGCTTCCTTGGGTCCTTTCTTGTTAGCCTTTGGTTTTGCACTCTTAGCAATCTTCACTTTAGGTGCTGATGCTTGAGTGACAGGTTTTGACAGATGCTCATTAGCATAAATATTTGATGCATGCATTTATGAAAAATTGGCATACATATTATCCATGCTAGGAATGCTCCATGACATTTGTGGCATATTCACAGATTGAAAATAGGGATTAGACACATATGGCATGTTCACATAAGGATTTGAAAAACTAGCATTCTGATACAAACCAGGCATAACAGGCACTGCAGGCATACTTGGCATAGATTGAGGTACATGAACAGGAGTCCTTTTAACAGACTTGCAATTAGAAGATAGATGATTGACACTATTGCAATTACCACAAGTTTTCCTAGGAGCAAACTTGTCAGGAGAATAATTGTTTTTCTTGTTAATGCCTATCTTACCATTTCTGTTCTTTTTCTTTTTACCCTCAATCTCTACCTTTTCATTAACTGATTTACCAACAGCCTTTTTGTCAAGTGAATCACCTGCCTTAGCCTTCTCAATTGATTTGGCTTGGCTACTTTCACCAGAAACAAAGTTCTTGGCTACTGGACCATATTGATTATTCAGTTTCTTGAGTTCCTTCTTACTAACAGACTTTTTGTTAGTCGACGGATACCTCTCATCCGTTGATGGTTCATCTGTCAACGGATGATCACTATCCGTTGATTCACAAATAGTCTCTAGATCCTCAAGGCAAGGTTCTAGCTCCTTTTTCTTTTGAGTCCAGGTATCCTTCACAAATGATTCTATTCCCTGGACTTCTATTATGTTTTGAGAGATATTCCTACAACTTTGAAATTTAGCAATTATCCCTTGTTCTTTTTCAAGCTGGTCTCTTAAAATCAGTTCTCTCTTTAACACAGCTTCAAGTTCACTTTTAGCATTATTGCAATCAAGTCTCATTTTCTCAAATTCTAGAAATTGAGTTTCTAGAGCAGCATTTCTATCACTTAAAAATAGATTAGTCTCTTTAATCCTATTGTTCTCTTTAGTAAGTGATTTAAGAGTAACACTCAAGTGATATAGTTCAGTAGACATATCATCTATAACACTATTGCATTCCTCTTTGGTGAGCTCAGAGAGATTAGTAGAAATTACCTGATTGCTAGCTGAACTTGCTTCCTGCTCAGAATCAGCCATTAATGCAAGGTTGACAAACTCAGCATCATCATCAGAATGATTTCCATCAGCAGCCCAGTCATACTCTTGGGTCATGAATGCCTTTCCTTTCTGTCTGAGAAGATCAAAATATTTCTTCTTGTAGTCAACAGTTTCAGTTGGCTTTCCCTTGTTCTCATATCTAGGCTTCCTGCATTCACTTATCATGTGACCAGCAATTCCACAATTGTAGCATTTAATTTTGGATTTATCCACATAGTTGCTTGTGGAAAAATCCTTGTTAAATGGCTTAGCCACCCCAGAGTTTCTTCTGAATTTTAGCTTAGAGAATCTCCTAGATAGAAAAGCTAAATGCTCATCTATATCATCCAATTCATCCTGATGAAGGACACTCATTTCTTCAGACACCTTTTCCTTGCTTTTGCTTGATTCTGCTCTATCTTCACAAACCTCCCTGTCTGGTGTAGATTTAGCAGCTTCAGTCCTCTTCTCCTCCTTCTGCTCCAAGTTGGCAACAAGTGCAACTGACCCACTTTTCTTCTGGGCCTTCTCAATTTCTTCATCCTGCTCCATTTCTAGTTCATATGTCTTTAAAGTTCCATAGAGCCTTTCAAGAGTAAATGACTTGTACTCTTGAGTGTTTCTTAAAGAAACAGTCATTGGCTTCCACTCTTTGGGCAGTGATCTCAGAAATTTGAGATTAGAATCTTTCACTTGGTAGATTCTTCCATACAGTTTCAAGCCATTCAGTAGATTTTGAAATCTACTAAATGTGTCATTCAATGTTTCTCCATTCTTGAAATGGAAGTGCTCATACTGTTGGATCAGTAGTTGCATTTTGTTTTCCCTTACCTGTTCTGTTCCTTCACAAAGGGTTTGAACAATGTCCCATACTTCCTTGGAGGTAGTACAGTTGATAACATTGTCAACCATATCTGTTTCTAAGCCATTAAACAGAATATTCATGGTCTTTTTATCTTTGTGGACTTCTGCAACATCCTCAGTACTCCACTCAGAAACAGGTTTGGGAATGTAAGTGTCTGGTGCATCTGCAGCAAGACCTACTCTTGAAGCCGCCTTCATTGGAACATGAGGACCCTTCTCAATGCAATCTACAAAACCTTCATCAATAGACATGAGATGTAGATGCATTTTTACTTTCCAGTGAAAGTAATTTTCTCTATCAAGAACCAGTATCTTCACTCTATAATCCTTCTTAGACATGTTGGAAGTGTGTTGATCTTTAAACTTCAAATATGTTAGAAGCTAGCTCTGATACCAATTGTTATTCCCAGATTACACACTTGTATAATTGTAGAAGGGGGGGTTGAATACAATTCTTGATAGTTATAAATTTCTGATAAAAACCACAGAAGGAGATAATTGCTGAATGAGAAATAATTCACAAACACATAAAAAATCATGTGGTTGAATGTACCACCTGAGACTTTTATTCGAAGAAAACTCTGTGATACAAATGTACACAGCTTCTGATTTTACAACTTTTTGCTTCTAAGGATATTCAAGAACCTTAAGCAAATATGTCTGTTTTTTTAGTTTCTAAAGAGTTGCTACACTTGGTTATATATCCCAAGTTTACAAGTACTACAGGAATAAGATAATATTAATCTAATTCAAGTTGACTTGCTACTCCACTCCAAATCCACATGTAGCCGAAAGGTTGTCCTTGTGAACAGATATGTCCCCTGCACCTTTCTTGTATGTACTGTGTAAATGGAATGTTTCTTTCTTCTGTGTTTCCAAAGTATGGTTGCCATACTGCTTTTTATACCTACTATCAACCCATGTGATCTGTCAGTCAAACCTGTCCTTGTCAACTGCTAATTTCCAGCTAGCATAGGAGAAAGTGTTAATGATTATCCGTTGATGTTGTGCACAATCATCCGTTGATGGTAGTTTGAGCTGTATCCGTTGATAGAGTAGATTTGAGTTGTATCCGTTGATAGAGTCCAGTTCTCATCCGTTGATACACTTTCACTTAGACAGAATTACATAGCATAGCTTATTTACAATTGGCTATCCTATTCTGCCTATCCATTGATGGTCAACATGACTCTGAATAAAAACACTATCAACTGATAAATAGAGATATTGCAGTATGCTACAAAACCTCATCCGTTGATGAGCTACCTGTCAACGGATAGAATTATAATGTCTCATCCGTTGACAGTTACAAAACTTGACTTATACAATTTGATTGATTGTGAAGTTATCATCAAGTACAACATATTCCTAACATCCACTACTTTCCAGTAAAGTATATGTGTTATATTATCATCTATATCGTCGGCCGGAAATGCTTTCATTCATCCGAGTCCGACGAATCTTGCACTCTCGGAGATGAAGCAGCCCACTTGATACGTTTGAATCCTACGAGTGAAAACAAGCTCTTCTTATACTTGAAAAATTCATCCCTTTCAAGTAAAGGATTAATAGGGACTTCTGTGGTCACTTTCGTGTTCGAGTTATACAAAAACCGGTCCCCATCTTTTTCAAATAGTATGAACTGAGAATTGCTGAAAAGGACGTCCAAATATTCAGATGGCACACCTACATCAACACTGAGAAGTTTTGTCCATGATGCCTCAACTCCACTACAAACACATGTCTCATCGTCTAATGTCCACAAGTTAATCTTACCTTCGTTTACAATGGAGTTAATGACAGCAACAGTATCCTTGAAGTGAGTAATATCAATTACACTGTTATCTTTATCAAAATTACCAACGGGGAGTTTAATACCACAAATAAACACCTCCTTGTTTAAATTAAAAGCCATTATACTATCATCATATCCTATGGCAAACAAAAATCCATTTAATACATGGAAACCACTGCCGGATGCAGTAGCAATTGGTTTAGACTCAATCTTTCGCCAACTATTCCTGTTTGAAGAATAGACCTCGGCAGAAAAAATAAGGGACACAACTCTAACAACTTTAAAATCTAAATCTATGTGATCGAAACCAAAACCTAAAGTACCACTTTTCCAATAATCATCATCATCATGTAAGGTATAAGGGGGAATGAGTTTGGAGTGTTTAGTTGCAGGGTTCCATAGGTAAATATCAAATTTCATTTTAGCAGCACGCCATTCGGATAAATTAACAGAAACACAAATAATGCCACAATCCGAACCTATAAGTTGAAATGTAACTGACTCAAAGGGATACTCACCTTGCGAGTAAGGATATTGCAAATTCTTAGAAATGTTACCGAAACCGAGGTGGAAGAGCAAAAAAGAGTCGTCCTCTTCTTCTTCATCAAAACTTAAATCACGGTGTACAATTAAAATTTCATCATCATTTGTCGCACTGGTGTCGAGGTAAGATTTGGCAAAACGATGGCTAGAAATGATGGAAAGCCACGATTTCGAAACCGATTTTGAACTAAGTAATGACTTGAATGGAAGGCGTAGAAAGATCTCAATCCACAGATCATCCGTAAAACTACTCATCACCTTTTCCCAAGCTTCTGCTCTTTTCTTTTTCTTCTCGTTGATTTTTCTCTTCTTCTTGTTATTTTCATCCATGGCGCAAAATTAGGGTTTGAAAATACCCAAATCAGGAGGAATGGGTGTAGTATTATCAAGATAGACGGGCCCCTGTTATATTTCATTTTCTCCTTAAATATGTTTCCTAAATCCTAACAAAAAAATTAAATATGCTTAATTAAGAACGGAATATAAGTAATTCTTTTATTTGAAAAATTGGGATTTTTTATTTTTCCAAATAAAATTATATACATTTTCTATAACATATTTTATAATAAAAATTAAAACAAAAATTTTAATATATGATATATATTTTAAATTCAATTTCATATTTCAAATAACAGTTTGAATTAACATTTATTCATCACAAAAAATGAATGACAGCATTAAAATTGTATGTAATTCAATTATATTCTATCATGAAATTTTGAATTATAGAAATGGATTAAAAACTTTAAATTAAAATAATACACACAAATTATATTTATTCATAATAATTTAAATAATTAATACCTTATATATAATAAGCATAAAGGAGATCTTATCCAAATTTTTGATCGTCGTCATTGTACTACCAAAAACATATGATCCGTTGGATTAAAAGTCATCCGTTGGATTATAAATTTTATCCTTATATATTTATTTATAATTTTCACTTTGTTAATTTACTATAATACCCTTTCTTCATCAATTTGTTTTTTTTTCTTCATCATTAGAACTAAATTTAATTTAAAAATATCTTTATAAGAGGGATATTATCCAAATTTTTGGTTTGGTCGTTGTACTACCAAAATTATATGATCCGTTGGATTGAAACTAGACGGTCAAGATTAGATCACATAAAAAAGAAATTATAATCTAAAAAGGATATAATTAGAAAATGTTGTATTAGAAGTGCATTTTAAAAGAAAATTATAGTCTAAAAATGATATAATTAAAAAATGTTGTATTATAATTGAAATTTAAAAAGAAAATTATATTCTAAAAAGGATATAATTAAAAAAAAGTTGTATTAGAATTGAATTTTATCTTTTATTTATTAGTATTAAAAAATTTCATATTTACTGTTTGGCCTCTATCTTGAGATCTAGAAATCAGATTTGAATGATTTTACAATCCATGCTTAATTTACTATAATACCCTTTCTTCATCGATTTGTTTTTTTTCTTCATCATTAGAACTAAATTTAATTTAAAATTATCTTTATAAGAGGGATCTTATCCAAATTTTTGGTCTGGTCGCTGTACTACCAAAATTATATGATCCGTTGGATTGAAACTAGACGATCAAAATTAGATCATATAAAAAAGAAATTATTATCTAAAAAGGATATAATTAGAAAATGTTGTATTAGAAATGAATTTTAAAAGAAAATAATAATCTAAAAAGGATATAATTAAAAAAGGTTGTAATATAATTGAATTTTAAAAAGAAAATTATATTCTAAAAAGGATATAATTAAAAAAAAAGTTGTATTAGAATTGAATTTTATTTTTTATTTATTAGTATTAAAAAATTTCATATTTACTATTTGGCCTCTATCTTGAGATCTAGAAATCAGATTTGAATGATTTTACAATCCATGCGAACCTCATAAAATTATCTTTAATTTAGTGATGCTTTAATAATTATTATTCAAATAGAAACACTCAGAATATCAAGAGAAAATATAATTGCGAATTTTTACATTAATCCTAATCTATGTAGAAGTTCTATATTGATAATGCTATCAATTGTAGAAAACCTAATCGTATATGATTTAAATCATTGACATAAACATTTTCGTATTTCAATATAAATATACTTTTTATTTTATAACATATTAAAATATAAAACATTTTTTATGCTAAATCCAACGATTTTCATCTATTTATTTTAAGATCTTTGTCGTCCGGAGGAATAGACGATTATCAAAATTTTGGAAAAAATCTATCTTATATAAATATATATACGGAGTACTTTTTAGTTTATAACATATTAAAATATAAAACATTTTTTATGCTAGATCCAACGGTTTTCATCTATTTATTTTAAGATCTTTGTTATACGGAAGAATAGACTACCGATTATCAAAATTTCGGACAAAATCTCTCTTACACTTATTATTAAAATTGTATTTGATTGTGAGTAGAACTATCTTTAAATAATTATAAGGATATTTTGATAATCAAAACGAATTATAAGTAGAATTCATAAATCAAATAGAATTTTCAACTTAAAAAATCGTCAATTTCTTCACTTTTTTGTTTCTGTGTAGATTTAATTATATTAAACCATCATTAATTTAAAGATTATTTTGTTATTTTCATGTGGGCTGTAAACATCCAAATCAAATTTTAAAATTCAAGATAGGGTACAAATATTAAATCGAATATGTAAAATCTTATATATATCAATTTTTAAACATCAATTTGATATGTAAATTAATAACTTATAAAATTTAATAAAAGTAATAAAATTTTAGATATTAAAAAAGAGCCGCACATTGCACGAGTTATAAGCTAGTATATGTAAAAAAACATAACTCTTCTTAAATAGAGAAATGGGGTATCAGGCAGGCACGGACATCCTAATTCCTTACCCCGATTCGATTTATCGATTTTTTTTCTATAATTTTTCTTGATCGCCGTCCTGAATCCTCAACTCGAATGATTTGGGTGTGAATCGGATCGTAATTGGACAAGATGGGTGAAATGTTAATTCCAATAACATATTAAAATTAATATTTATAAAAATATTAAAATTAATACTTATAATATTACAATATAAGCAAATTACAAAACATTAAAAGCAACTCGTGTTTTGCACGGATTATAAGCTAATTATATCTAATAGCACTAGTGAAAAATTTGTGACTTTTACAATTACGTTCATTAAAAAAGAATAATGATTGGTGATAAATAGATATTTATTAGTAATTTTTCCCTATATTTTAAGTTATTTGTATGAAATTGGAATTTTATTTAATATTTTCTAATGTATTATTGTAGGAATCAATAAAATTTATTAGATCGGAGCTCAATTTGATACTTGGAGTTTATTCATTTAAAATTCAAATTTTTGAAAAATTTGCAAATTTATTGGTATTCGGACTTTACCGAGAGTTTTACAAATCGGTTTAAAGATCATAAACAGTCGTTGGAAAGTTTTTTGTAAAAAGCTAAACATTGTTTGGTAATATTTTTGTTATGTGCATGTTTTGATGTAAAAATATATTAAAAATAATGTTTTTGATGAGGTTTGATGTTGAAATCAGCTACTGTTTTCCGCAAAAGCTGAAAAACAACTTTTTTTCAAAAGCATGGGAAGACATGCTTTCTCTAAAAGCAGCTTTTAGGCCAAAAACACTTTTCAGAAAAGCAGCTTTTTAATTTTACCAAATACCTTTTCAGCTGCTTTTCAGAAATAAGCTGATGTTACTGTTGCTATCAGAAACAGCAACCCCAAACACACCCTTAAATTTGCCCTTAATTGTTCAAAAAAGTCGAGGAACAGTGAATGCGAATTTCCTATTTAAAAACATATTTCATTTAGGAAATTTTCTTTTATTCCTATTATTATATCATTAAAACACTTATAAATATATATTATATATCAATTATTATCTAGAGACAACATTTATCACAGAGACACGTAACAGATTTCAAAAGAATAATGGAGAGAAGAAAAACAGGAGCACTTGGAGAACACATCACAACTGAGTTTTATCTTTCCTTCATCTTTTTTAATCTTTTGTTGTGTTTAATTCTGAGATGTTGAACTAAGTTATTCTTTTAGGCTTTAATGGATTCTTGAGTTTACACATAAATGTTTTTTAAATTCCCTATTTAATGTTCATTATGATCGTTTATATTGATTTGTGTATATTGTTTTACAAAGAATAATTAACTTTGCAATTGAGTAAGTAATTTATGTGATACTTGGAATAGATAACCTAAATTAGCCCCAATCAATAAAATTAACGGTCAACTCGTACTTTGACCAATACCATTAAACAGGATTTCGTTATGGTTTAAGGTTTCGATTTTTTTTAAAAATGTTTATCGATGATCCAACCGTACGGATGTCAATATATATCTAATTTAGTGATATTTCCAAAATTTTAAAAAAATAAAAAATTAATTTGGATAGGAAAATTAGTAGTCAACTATTGATTTGACTAATACTACTAAGTAGTACTTTATCCCAGATTTTTTGTTTCCATTTTTTTTAAAAAAAATTATCGATGTTCTAACCATACGGATGTCAATATATATCTAATTTAGTGATATTCCCAAAATTTTAAAAATAAAAAATTAATTAGGATACTAAAATTAGTAGTCAACTATTGATTTGACTAGTACTACTAAATAGTACTTTGTCCCAAGTTGTTGTTTCTATTTTTTTTAAAAAATATTTATCGATGTTCCAACTATACGGATGTCAATATATATATCTAATTTAGTGATATTCCCAAAATTTTAAAAAATTAAATGGGATAGTAAAATTAGTAGTCAACTATTGATTTGACTAGTACCATTAACTAGTACTTCCGACGGCATTTTTCTGTCAGAAGATTGACGATTTTTTTAATTCTTAATAATTGTTTTTGGATTTTAATTTCTTTTAAAAAAAATTAAATATGTTCATAACATCTAACAGCGGGATCAATTTCCGTTAAAAGGTTGTTTTAGCGGGAAAATTTTTAACACAAAATTTTGTAAGCGTCAAAATATATTATTAAAATATTCAACTTTTGACAACCTTTTACTGTCCATCGGATGTTTGAATAACCATTTGACGGATTTCCGTGTTTGTCAGAAGTTGGGTGCTGATAACAACTCTGTCAGAAGTTTGCCGTCGACCTACATTTGTTGTAGTGTTCTTTTTATTCTCTAGCTATTTATGTATGTTTACTATAGGTCCAATCCGGAATTTTTCGATCTTTAGGCAAATAATAATTTGGGGCCCCTTTAAAAAAGATTCCTCTTTGTAATTCGAGCCAAACTTTTTTTCACGAGTCGAGCCCGACTCGTTTAATTTCATGAGCTGAGCCGGCTCGTTTAGCTAAACGGACCTATTTAAACCAGTAGGGATGAGCTAGCTCGTGTAAAATTATACTTAAACGAGCCTAATCTTGTGTCCAAAATCGGCTCATTAAATTAATAAATTTAATTTGCTGAGCCAAACCGGTTCGTTTAGCTAAATGAGCCCGGACTTGTGTTCGAACTCGGTTCATTAAAAAGCTCGAGCCTAGAAATATTTTTTTGAAAAATATTAAAAAAAATAACGAATTTATTGATGGGTGGAGAAAATTTTGAGAATTAAAAAAAGTTTGGATATTGGGGAGAGAAATTAGATAAGATGAAGAATTTAATTTTGATACAAGGGTAAATAGTTTGTCATTGTTGGAGTGAAAAATTTTCTTATAGTTTTTACAATTTTATGGTGTCAAATCTTTTCCGTACTATCATTATAAAACCTTAAAAAAAATGGGTCCTCATTCAAGTTTGGGCCTTTGGTGTTGCCCCTCTAAACTACCCTCAAAACCGGACCTGATGTTTATATGTTAGGAGTATTCTTTATTTAATTAATCTCATATTTTATTTAAATTGAATTGAGAGAAAGATTATGATTGGTATTTAATGCTTAAATTAGTTTTCATGGGAATGATATTATTTACGCTACTTGCATATATGGTACATATTCATGGGGAGACGTTTTTTTTTTTTCGATAATCTTTCATGAGGAGACTTGATGATCGTTAATTTACTTGCGTGTATTTGTCATAAACTTATTGTGAGATAATCATATATTGAATTAATGTATAGATGAGTTCAGGTACAATTGTAAACAAATAAAACAATAAAATCACAAATTTTGATTAGAAATGATAATGGTTCTCTGCATCAAATAGATTTAAGACACGGACAATGACAAATTAAGCTGATCAGTTTTAATCTTCGAGGGAAGAAATGTAAGGAGTGGCATTCAGAAATAAGCTGTTCTTTCTTTTAGTAGTGGCTCCAAAAGTTTCGTCCATGTCCAAATCTGCAGGCTTCATTCCATCAGGAAGTGTCCAGTCGAAGTGGTAAAGCATTTGAGCAAGAGGAAGCTCAACAGTAGCTATACCAAATGAGATTCCAGCACACATCCTCCGTCCAGCGCCAAACGGTATAAATTCGAAGTTAGCTCCAATGTAATCAACCGAGCTTTGTTCGAATCTCTCCGGATTAAAACTGTTGGCATCAACCCAACATTCGGGATCTCTTCCGATGGCCCATGCATTTACCATGACTTTGGTTCCAACAGGAATAGTGTATCCATCAATTTCACATTCTTTTCTACACTCTCTAGGGAGTAGGAGTGGGACCGGAGGATGTAAGCGTAGGGTTTCTTTGATCACCAGCTTTAGATAACTCAACCCCTGAATGTCAGTTTCACTTACACTCGTCTTTCCCTTAAGGGCTGCTCTTAGTTCATCTTGTGCCTTCTTCATTGCGCTAGGCTTTTTCATCAACTCCGACATTGCCCACTCTAGCACAGCCGAAGATGTATCAGTTCCCGCAGTGAACATATCCTGTAATTTTATCAGTGACTTTGTAAGTGAAATGATTCATGACACAGTGGATCGAAACTAATTAAACTGTTAATTTAAATTTTAGATTAACACAAAAATATTGCCAATACTTTTGCATTGAAATTATATAAGTTACTTACCAAAACAATGCCTTGGATGTCGTTGGAAGTAACGGGAAATTCAAGTTGCAGAGTTTCATTAATTCTCAAAAGAATATCGACTAGATCTTCCTCCTCAGCTTCGAGTTTGATTCCTTGATCTTTTCTACTAGTCAACTTTTCCTTGTGTTCATTAATGATGTAATCGAATATATGATCAAGCTCCTGTCGAACCTTTTGTAATGCAGGCTTCATTCCACTAAGAACAGGAAAAACTAGCATAGAAGGAAACAAATCAGCCATAAAAAAACCTGCACCCCAGTAGGCTATATTCTCGGTAGCTTCTATGAGTTCATGTTGATACTTGCATCTCTTTCCAATCGTAGACCTACAAGTTATCGAGTTAGCCAAATTCGAAACCTTTTCACTAACATTAACTGGCGATCCTGATGTTGATTGAATGGATTCAATAAGATCCCTTGTCTCCTCCTCTCGAATAGATCGGAAAGACCTAACTTTGTTAGCACTTAAGAGTTCCAAGGTACAGATTTTTCGGAATTGTCTCCAATGATCACCATAGCGAGCCAAGACTATGTCTCTACAATTGGACAAGACAATATTGCCAAGTAGTAATGTAGGACGGTCCGCAAAACAAAGATCATGAGTTCTGAGAACTTCTTTCGCTACTCTAGGATTCGATACAACGACAGCAGACACCTCACCAAGCTGTAGGTGCATGAGAGGTCCATGAATTTCGGACAGATTGTAGAGACTGCGGTGAGGGAGTGCACCCCTTACTTGTAACAAGTTTCCTAAAATGGGGAGTTTAAATGGCCCTGGGGGAAGCTTTTTTGAGAGTTTGGATTTTCGGAAGAGTTTTTTGAGTAAATTAAGAAGTATGAAAACAAAGAGCATGAACATAAGCAGGGGCACCAACTGGAGAGCCATTTGATATTAATGTATGAAATTTGATTGTAATTGTTGTATTTGGTTGAAGTGGATGTTGATAATTCGAAGTCGTAAATCTTCAATTTATAGGACAAGAAGCTAGGTGTATAATGAGGGCTCCTATTTTTCATTTAGAGTAGTGCTACAGGTACAAAATTAGGTACCAAAATTGGGTACCAAATGACATGGCACTAGTTAGTTGTCATTTTGAAATATTTTTATTGGATGGCACTGGCCGGCCCATTGCAACTATAACCAATCGAAAAATAATACATCATTTGGTAACAATTTTTTGGTACCCTATTTTGGTACTTCTAGCATTTTTCATTTATTTAACGTACAATGCACATGGAAGGTTAATTTTGTTTGTAATATAAAAAGGAGACCTTAGAAGACGTGAAAGCAATATTTAAATTGGTATTTCTCGAGTGCGACTAGGTTCATATTATCAGCCTTCCCTCGTAGTACATTTTTAATTTTACTTAGGTTTTCTAATTTTCTCTATAGAAAATTGATTAGGGCATGTGCATTTTATCGCTTGTGTTTAAAAAAATATCCATAGATGTTGTGACTTGTTTGACTGATCATGTGATGTAGATGATGGTTTGGTCATTGGTGGATGTCAATTTTTAAAACAGCTGTATGTCAGCTGTATGGTTTGCAAAAATTTAAAGAAAGAAAAAATTTATCCTTACATCACATTATTATTAGATGCGTCGTCATGCATGTGTTCGTAATTTGAAATGTGTTAAGCTAATTACACCTGCTAATCATGTAATTATAATCCCACAAATGGCAAGTCAAGTCAGGCGACATAATTGTGTCCGTAGTCGTAGTTGGGAGCATAAAATCGCTCTTTATGATAATTATATATGTCTTCTTTAGTGCCGATTTAACTACAATCGATCTATTACAGTATTATACTTTTAAAATTAAATGTTTATTATGAGAAAGTTGATGATCAAATTTTACTTACTTTTTTTGGGTTTTCTAATCAACTTTAGAGATACTTGGTTCTTTAGGACACTAGTAAAAATATGTGACTTACAAAAAATCTTTGGTCATTTTTCGGTGGATGTAGAGGTCGAACTTGGTTTATACTGATGATGACATTAACAAGATCCGGATTGATATTACGAAATATTTTATGAAAAGCCATGCATGTTAGGTTCTACAATCGGGTTCTTTCTCTTGTTATGAACTTGGTTTGTGAAGTGGAAGTTTTATAGTATGTAGTTGGTGATGGTAAATTAAACTTGGGATGGTGTATTTGGTGTTAGGTGATCAACTGGTGAACTGGTTCTTTTTGCTTGTTTTGTGTTTTTGGTGGATTGATCGGTCGTTAATTTGGTATATATTTCGTGGTTTTCTTTTGTATTTGGTATCTTATCTTGTTTGCTATCGTTTTCTTTTTATAATGTATTTGGTCATTTGGTTTGTCACGTGGTTGGAACCAAATGTTGTTTGATGGAATTTAGTTTTAAGTTTCCGTTGGTGGTTTGTATAAAATGTGAATTTGATGTGCAAAAAATTTACACTTAAACAAATTATGGTGTTTTAAATCAAAAATAGCCATTGCACGAACATAATTGGGACAACGATATACCATTGTTATAACAGTTGACTGAAAGTAGATAAACAAATTTGTAAAACTTTGTAAACCATTGTGTCTACAACATTTCCATAACAAGAGGAGGTTATATGGCGTTGTCTGAAAACTTAAACCACAATATGAGATAAACATAAAATGTAGTCTAAAGAGCTTTCGGATAATAGTGAAGCACAATTCAATATTAAAAACAATGGTTTATGCTGTAAACAAACGGTTGTTTGAAGGCCTTCACTACATGTGTGCTTGTGTAAACTGTTGTCTAACACCAACTAAGATAAAGGTGTTTTTATAAAACTGCCATGGTTAGGTTTTCAGACAACAGAGGATTACAATAATCGTTGTTTGAAAAAGAGCTTGGCAAAATTGAGAATTCTTGCATGACATCTATTCCATGTTGTCTATTAGTCAGAAAACCATTGCATTATGTTGTTTCTAGTAACGGTTCTTATTACAAAACTGTTGTGTTTCGTACTTTTAAACAAGCACTTATAACTGTTGTGTTACTTTCTTCTAGCAACGGGTATAAAACCATTGTCTGATTTAAATCAGACCACTGCCCGATAAACCACGAAAAAAAACGGTGTCAGACAACGGTGAAAAACTGTTGCATGAACTGATTTTTCTTGTAGTAGTTTCTTTGAATTAGGTGTTTTTCATTTTGGTTCAAATGATTCGATTTCTTTGCTTGAAGTTCAATTAATTGTCCTCTCTTTTTGAGTTCAGGGCTTATTAATTCAATTAAGAATTGTAACTAATAGTGGGCTTGAAGTTCAACTTTTGCTACTATTAAGTACGGATGTAAACTAGTTTATTTTAATTTTGTGAACTATTAGTATGTTTTTGTTGATAATGTATTAGTGAATTCTTTTAGAATGTTTGGGAGTTGGTTTAATATGTTTGGATTATTAATATAATTTTTGGAATGATGTACCAGAATGAACAAGTTCTTATGGGATGTATAATATATGTGTAGTAGCTATTCTCATTTTTTTTAAGTAAATTGTTGTAGTAGCTTGGTAAAATGTTGCTTTTAAAAAAATGTGGCAAAAAAATTTGTACCTTGCCAACTAAAGTGGGTCTCACATTCTAGGTTCCACTATTTTAATGATAATAATACTCTGAGATCATAAATTTTATGTTGGTGTAGAGGAGCTAGCGAAATGTTGCCTTCGACTCTCTAAGGTAACATAAAATGGCATGTTGGTCTAGGGGAACAAGATGTTGGCTTAGATACCTTAGGGAAATATTGAAAATAATATCATAAAAAAGATGTTGCCTTAACCATTTGATGAGACTATAGCAACATATAGACCCTCTACTACAATATAAACTTTATGTTGCAGTAAACAAATCTAGGAGAACTAGCTATAGAACGAATAGAAAGAGCTCCCTAAATACCTTGAAGTAACAGAACAACAAGAGATTCAGGAGGTTCATATAGAACTTCCATTAGAAATTATTGTCAAGACCTATACTAGCAAGATGATCAGCAGCCTAGTTAGTTTTTCTATGCACATATCTAAAAATGAGAAGCCAACACTTATTAGACATTGACTAATAATCCACTTCTATTGACTTCTCAACATTGTCATGTGAATCTAATTATATCACATAAAACAATTTTAAGGAACACTTAATTAAATTTAAGATCATAAAAATTCTATTAAAATCGCTAAATCTTCCATTTTAATGTTGAAATTTTTAGGAAAAAAAATTAATTGAGTATATATGGTGTAGTGTATTTATTTACCAGTGGTGATGATGGTTTCTAACAATGATAATTTACTTATTTTCGTAGAAATAAAAAAAATTGATAATGGGGGACAACATTTTTTTTTCTCTCAAACCAGTCATAATTATTATGCATCTAACACGAGTTGCTTCCACATGCATTTTTTTTTTTTGCTAAATGCTTCCACATGCTTTTATTTGCAAAATTACACTTAGATAACTTCTTTATTTAAAAATTAAGTAAATATATCAATTTGCGATAATTTTTACTCCGACAATTTTTAAAATATGATTAGAAACACACATTAATCATTGAACAAATTTGTGCCCGGTTCAACCATCCAAGTATATGTTGTTTATGGTACACTTTTAACCACAAATGGCTATTGGTGTATCCTCTACCATGAGCCTTGCTATTACCTTCACGCAAATACCACGGTTTTGTTGGTGGTGACATTGATGAGTGTATAGGCAAATTAGTGGCGAGTTGTGTCTGGCTAGTAGGGTTGTAATTCGAGTTGAGCTGAGACTGGTATTCACTAAACGAGTTCAAGCTATCTTAATAAACGAGCCGAGTCGAGCTGCTCGTTTAAGTTAAATGAGCCCAAAGCCCTGACCGAATCTCACTCGTTAATTAAACAAGTCGAGTCGAGTTTACTGGCGAGGCAAATGAGTCGAGTTTAAAAGGTCGAGTCGGGTTTATTCGCGAGCTCAACAATTGAAATAATAAATAATTAAAAATAAATAAATAAATTTCAATAATTAAATAGAAAAGGTAAATTTTAATATTTTTATTTGGAATTGTAAACGAGTTTGAACTCGAGCCGAGCCGGGTTTACGAGTTCGAGCCGAGTTCTAAACATCGCTCGTTTAACTAAACAAACTAAGACTTATACAAATTTGAACTTCGCTCGTATACGAGCTCTAACCGAGTCGAGCTTTATTAAAAGAGTTCGAGCTCGAACTACGACTCGAATTACAGTCCTACTAGCTAGTGTAATTCGGGCTTGCTCGTCATTCCTAGGACATAATGTTTCTTCCAGAAAAACTGTGACCTGACTTCGTTAAAACTGGAAAGTGGGTTAGGTTGTTGGATATATTGGCAAAAGTATCACATTTTTCTACTCAAACACCATATTTTCAACAATTACGAATTTATTTGAAATTAAATATAATTACTTGTACCAATTAGACATTTAGCAAAAAATTTAAGTACGACATTTTCAAATTGTTCCTCGGGACATTATTCTTCTGTAGGTTTGTTTATTGATAAATTGTCTCAAGTCATTTTCATAATTTTGGATCGTATCACCCGCTTTCATAAGTGTGCATTTCCGGATATGGTATCTTAAATTTCTTTTTAGCAATAGGAATCAATTTATTCCAAGTCTGTGTATCAATTTCAGTACGTAGGTAACTAAGGTGTAGTGCATTTATATACATAATCAAGAAATAAAATACGCTCATGCATCGATTTTGAAAAGGGTTAAGAACGTAGTTATTGTTTTTTTTTTTTTTTTTTTTGAAACTAGGAAATTTTCATTAACTCGGAAACTCAGACGATAACATCTCCAACAACAAGTCTGGAGGAGATATGAAATAATTGTAGCTATTCAACAAACATGGGACTCTTGCCATTAAATGGGCAGCCTTGTTTGCTAGCTTTTTTACAAAAACGACAGATAGATTAGCTCGATCCTTAAGCCTCTCCTTGCACTCTTCGATTATGTGACCAACCTCTACCTGATACAAATCCTCACTGTGAAGAGCATTCACCACCAGCTGAGAGTCACTCTCAATAACAACATGCTGTAGAACAGTACTAGTTATTGTTAATGTTACTCATGAGTCACGACTAGTGCAGGATGAAAATCAGTTAAGGAGGGTGGTACAGGAAGAAAAACTCACTCACTTGAGAAAAAATGATAAAAATAGCAACTTTTTAAACAAAAAATCTGAAAATAACAATTGCCGGATGCAGTAGCGATTTCTACCCATTTGAAGACCCCAGACACTAATGCGTATTGAATATACGCAAGATGTATATGCGTATTGCATATTATTGTAACTATCTTCGTTCCTCGCCGGAGCTCTCTCCGTCATCGCCATCTCCTTGATTTCGCCTCTCTCCATTTTCGTTAACAGTCACCACTTACAGCAACACAACAGCACAGACATCTCTGTATATCTCACTTATATTTTCTGGCCCTGCAGGGGTTGTTCGAGTTCATCGGAGAAGATCATCGGAAAATAAGGTTGATTTGGGGGTTTTAAATCGGGCATTACAAATCGTTTGAAAATTGTATTGGGATGTAGAGCATGAAAATCCGATTTGAATGATGTATAATACATAATGGGAAATTAACCAGTAGATGGTGAACTGACCTCGTCATTTTTCCGGCAAAAATCGCCTCCAAAATTGCCATAGCAGAGAGAGACTCGATAATTCTGTGAAAAATGATGATGACATCATCACGCAGTTCAAAGATACGTAACAGTGGATACGCCTCTCAATGATGTGTATCTCGTGCTTACCCAACATCATCTTGCGTACCCAGTTTAGAAAATATATGTATTACCCGACTGACTCTTGCGTAATCCACATTACCCCAGCCCCAAATGTGTAATCTACGTTACCCCAACCCCAAATGCGTATTCAAATGGGTATTTTTAACCCTCCCTCCCAAAAATTGTTATTTTCATTTTTTTTATCCAAAAATTCGTTCTTTTTAACCTTCACCCATTGAGGATGAAATTTTCGTGAAAAAAAGAAGAAGCAGACGAAAAAGAATGAAGGTTAGATCTAAAAGGAAAATTATACTTTAAGCATTGTGATATTTTGTTAACTTACCGATTTTTCAAAAATTAATAGAAAGAGATAATTTAATATTATCTTATATTTGTAGATCACTATAATAAGGAAAAATGGGTTTATTCGTAGTTTCGTCAATCCCTCATTTTTAATTATTCTCTCATTTTTGGTTCCCTTTCATTCATAATCGTTTGATCCACTCTTTCATTCACAACCGTTATATCTACAACTCAAATTGATGATAACTGTTAGATACAATACTAGAAGTTGTTTATACAAAGGTTTATGGTTCGATTCCCACCAACAACTATTTTTAATTTAGATTTAATACTAAAAATTGTTATATACAAGGTGTAAGGTTCGAATCCTCCCAATAACATATTAAAATTAATATTTATAAACAAATTAAAATTAATACTTATAATATTACAATATAAGCAAATTACAAAAAATTAATAGCAACTCGTGCTTTGCACGGGTTATAAACTAGTTATATCTAATAGCACTGGTGAGAATTTGGTGAATGTTATAATTACGTTCATTAAAAAAGAATAATGATTAGTGATAAGTAGATATTTACTAGTAATTTTTCCCAATATTTTAAGTTATTTGATGAAATTGGAATTTCATTTAATATTTTCTAATCTATTATTGTAGGAATATATAAAATTTATTCGATCGGAGCTCAATTTGATACTTGGAGTTTATTCATTTAAAATTCATATTTTTGAAAAATTTGCAAATTTATTGGTATTCAGACTTTACCGAGAGTTTTACAAATCGGTTTAAAGATCATAAACAGTCGTTGGAAAGTTTAGAACAAGGCCTTTAACTCCACCATGGGTTCAATATTTAAATTTGCTCTTAACTGTTCAAAAAAGTCGAGGAACAGTGAATGTGAATTTCCTATTTAAAAACATATTTCATTTAGGAAATTTTCTTTTATTACTATTATTATATTATTAAAAATACTTATAAATATATATTATATATCAATTATTATCTAGAGACAACATTTATCATAGAGACAGTAACAGATTTCAAAAGAATAGTCGAGAGAAGAAAAACAGGAGCACTTCGAGAAGACACATGGAAGCTTTGGATGCAAGAAGATTGAAAGCACATCACAGCTGAGTTTTATCTTCCTTCATCTTTTTTAATCTTTTGTTTTGTTTAATTCTGAGATGTTGAACTAAGTTATTCTTTTAGGCGTTAATGGATTCTTGAGTTTACATCATATAAGTGTTTTTTTTAATTCAATATTTAATGTTCATTATAATCGTTTATATTGATTTGTGTATATTGTTTTACAAAGAATAATTAACTTTGTCATTGAGTAAGTAATTTATGTGATACTTGGAACAGATAACTTAAATTGGCCCCAATTAATAAAATTTGAGATTAGTAATTGAAAAATACCTAACCACCTCAAGTAGTTAGTTTAGGGTTATGTGTTAATTTTACTCATAGATTTAAATTTTGTATAGAGATATGGGAATTAATCTTATGATCATTTATGTATCCTCAACTAGCGATTAGAACATGGAAACTGAGATGACGAAAGATACTTGTTAAGCTTTAGAAAGGGTTAAACGCCTAGATACATTTATTCCACTACAATAAATATAGGTATTTCTGACAAACTTTTTGACCTATTTTTCGTCGGAAGAATGTTTCCTTTCGACAACACTCGTTTGTGTTTGTCAGAATAGTCCTTGTCAAATGTTCGTATATACGTCGGAAGTTTTCAATTGCGTCACTCATTCTTTATTATATTATTAAACTCAACATCCGACCGATATCCTTGTCAGAAGTTCGAATATTTTATTATTATATAATGTATATTCAATAATAAAAAAAATTCAAATATTAGATTCCAACAAACTATCAGTCGGAAGTTAAAATTTAATAAAAAAAGGAAAAATACCTAAAAATTATTTTAAATATGATATGATAGTGCTTTTGACAAATTGCATATTTTCAGAAATACCACAAAATTCTATAATTAGAGCACTTTAAACTAAAAATATAACATCCGAGATGAACAATGCATATTTTATAAACCAAACAATTTATATCCTTTATATAATATAAGAATAAGAAGGATATTTGGTTGTCAATACTACTGTGAAACTCATATATATTAACCGTTGGATCAAAACTTGATCAATGATCCAGATTATATCATATAAATAATAATAATCGTGGCAAAAAAAAACATATTTAGCTGATCATAATAACATATTTAGCGACTATACCTATTTTTAGAAAAGGAGAAAAGGACTGACTGAAATACGAGTTAAGTTCTAACAAAGATAACAAAGATAGAACATCTATATGCACTCTACCGAAAAATTCATCATTCATATGGTAACCATTATTTTAACATTATAAATAAATATATTTTTCATTATAATGTAATAAGTAATTCTTAAAAAAATTGATATTTTGCCAAGTTTTATTCAAAATCTACATGTAATTAATCTAACTCATATAATATAAAAACGTATTCACAACTTTCATAAGTGTTAAGTAATATCATTCAAAAACTAGCTTAATCGGTATGATGCATGACTCTTTTTCTAAATATTTATAATTACTAGCTTATAGCCCGTGCAAAGTACGGGTTATTTTTAAATATTTTTAAAATTAAATATTTAAACAAAATAAAATATAATAATTTATTATTGGTATAATTTAACTTTGTAATATTAATTAATAAAATTATTAGTAATAATAGTAGTTATTTAATAAATGACATGTATTGTTTAAAACTAATAATGTAAAAATTTTAATGTAAATTTGTTGTTGACGGGATTCGAACTTTAGATATTTAGAAGAGGAATTTAAATATAGAATATTGCTTATTATTAGATCTAACGTTTATCATCTATTTACTAAAATATCTAACGGTCTCTATTGGTTGATTGAACCAAACTACCAAACTACAAATTATCCCCTAGTTTGCTTATTATAGTATAGTATAGATATAAATAAATAATATTTTCTTCATATTTATATTTATTAATATTTAATTGTATTGAATTTGACTTTTATCAAATAACTTTTGATACTTTATTGAAGTAAATGAAGAATTCTTCGAATTGAAACATATAGAGAAAAAATGACCAAATTTGATTATGAATAATTAAACAATTATTATTTATTAGAATTCACAGAGTGAATTTAGAATAAATATTTAACTAAATAAAAAAAATTATGAAATTTTTTTCATAAATACTAATAAAATAAATAAATACTAATATAGTAATATTCTAAACATACTCTGCCACACCGGGTGCAAAAGACTATTCTAATTGATGTAGAAGAGAAAAATAATGTACTAACTGATCTAGGTGAAATATAATTCCACATATATCAATAATCTAAATTTTGTAAAATAGTTTATATACTTGAACTAATTGAAATATAAATTTATTTGCAAATTTTATAAATATTAGAGACATATTATACAAATAAAATAATTTTCAAAAATCTTGATACTCACATGAGAGGAATATTTTTTAAATAATATAATCTTCATAAATCTTAATATTTATGTGAATAATGATTCTCAAATAATCTAAATTGGAAACTTATTAATATCATATAAAAGAATAAATTTAATAAATATTAGAGCATTATAATTCAAATATATAAGTTGGTCGATAAAATATAGAACTAAAACTAAAATTGATTTAACATAATAATTTCAAAAAACCATTCAACAGAGATGAAATTAAATTCCAAATTTTAAATTTATTGAACAAATGCATAATATTATATTAAAATCATGTGACATGTAAAATATATTGTTTTAAGATCTTGATATAAAATTTTATAATTTTTTCTATTTAATCCAAGTCTAAAAGAATAACTTACCTATTTTATTACGATACTATCTTAAATTCTGTGTTAATACATGAATTTTATTAAAAGAATTTGACGAAAAGACTAAATTATATAAAATATCATTATTTTAAAATTTTGGCCCACATCAACCAAAGTATTTGATATATTTATTTTAATAAATAATAATATGAATCGAGGATTAAATATATTGTGAATATGTATATAGGTGTGATTAATTAAATAGAATCATGCTCTTATGTGATATAATCCTAACAGTTTATTTTTATTCAATGTACCATCCATTTAATTAAACCAATTTTTATTTTATAACACTCATTAATCAATCCATATCCACATCCTCAACGTACAATCACCACATTCAACACAGTAATCACTATTATCAAATCAAATTATTACAATTAAGCAATAATCACGCTAATCAACACAATCACCGCACAACAAACCACATTCGGTCACGACCTCCCTATCACCACATCTGGCCATCACATCTAACATCACCAATATCATACCAAAATCACTTGCTTTAAATTATAGTTATAAAAAAATTGAATCAAAATTATCACTAAATTCATGTTAGAGTTGACCGGATCTGTTATCGTACAAAAATCACTTGCTTTAAATTATAATTATCAAAATATTGAATCAAAATCACTGCTAAATTCATGTTAGAGTTGGCCCGATCTGAATTTGCTCTTCGTTAAAGTAAATAGCATCACCGTCATAATCAAATTTAGATTTCTAATAGATATTTATAGTTATATGTACATCAACCCATATGTATATGTATCAAGAAAGAAAGCGATTAAAATTTTATAAAGAAGATTTGAGAGTGCAATTATAGGACAATGAAACGGGTGACTGGAAATTGATGGTGATAGCAGCCGGATTTTACGATGGTGGTCGAAGTTTGGTCCGATATGGAGGAAGAGAGACGTGGACTAGAAAGGAGAAAGAGACATGTGAGGATTAATAATATAATCTTCATAAATCTTAATATTTATGTGAATAATGATTCTCAAATAATCTAAATTAGATTTTTATTAATATCATATAAAAGAATAAATTTAATAAATATTAGAGGAATATAATTTAAGTATATAAGTTGGTCGACAAAATATAGAACTAAAACTAAAACTGATTTAACATAACAATTTCAAAAAACCATTCAACAGAGATGAAATTAAAATCCATATTTTAAATTTATTGAATAAATGCATAATATTATATTATGATAATGTGACATGTAAAAAATATTGTATTAAGATCTTAATATAAAATTTCTTAGTTTTTTCTTTTTAATCCAAGTCTAAAAGAATAACTTACCAATATTATTACGATACTATCTTAAATTATGTGTTAATACATGAATTTTATTAAAAGCATTTGACGAAAAGACTAAATTATACATTATATCATTATTGTTTTTAAAAATTTGGCCCACATCAACCAAAGTATTTGATATATTTATTTTAATAAATACTTATATGAATATGAATCGGGGATTAAGTATATTGTGAATATGTATATAGGTGGGATTAATTAATTAGAATCATGCTCTTATGTGATATAATCCTAACCATTTATTTTTTATTCAATGTACCATCCATTTAGTTAAACCAATTTTTATTTTATAACACTCACTAATCAATCCATATCCACATCCTCAACGTACAATCACCACATTCAACACAATAATCACTATAATCAAATCATTACAATTAAGCAATAATCACGCAAATCAACACAATCACCACACAACAACCACATTCGGTCATCACATCCGACCATCACCTCTGAAATCATTAATATCATACCAAAATCACTTGTTTTAAATAATAATTATAAAAAAATTGAATCAAAATTACCGCTAAATTCATGTTAGAGTTGACCGGATCTGTTATCGTACAAAAATCACTTGCTTTAAATAATAATTATCAAAATATTGAATCAAAATCACTGCTAAATTCATGTTAGTGTTGGCCCGATCTGAATTTGCTCTTCGTTAAAGTTAATAGCATCACCGTCACAGTCGAATTTAGATTTCCAATAGTTATTTACAGTTATATGTACATCAACCCATATGTGTATGTATTAAGAAAGAAAGAGGTTAAAAATTTATAAAGAAGATTAGAGAGTGTAATTATAGGAAAATGAAATGGGAGACTGGAAATTGATGGTGATAGCAGCCGGAATTTGACGGTGGTGGTCGAAGTTTTGTCCGATATGGAGGAAAAAAGACGTAGACTAGAAAGGAAGAAGAGACGGGTGAGGGATGAAGGAGATAGGTGGGAAAGTGGGTAAAGTACACATTAAAATGAACAATTAAGATTAAAGGTAATTTAAAAATTGTGTGGAAAAGATTTGATTTCATATCTCATATTAGTAGTGAAGGTTCTCTTATAAGTATTTGGCTAATTATATATGGACATGATTATGTATATGGGGTTTGTATAGATTATATATGCGATTATCACTATTTTTTAAGGGATTTATGTAAAATTTATTATATACATTATTATAGAGGAGAAAATATGTTTAAATATGCTATGTTTATGTATAAAAGTATAAACAGTTATGTCGCACTTGACTACAAGATTAGGGTAAAGATTTTTACTGAGATTAAAAAATGAGTTGGAAGCCAGTAAATTTGATTCTTTAGAGAAGAAGTTTTAGAGTAAGGATAAATTATATTAATGTAAAAACATTGAATAAAAGAATAATAATTTGGTAATATATTATATCAATTTAATATAAGTCAGTAACATAAAATATAATTAAATGAAAATGTTCAATCAAAATATATTTAATCATTTGGATTATCTTAAACAAACACAAAATTAATCAATATAATATAAAAATAAAATAAAGTTTTATAAAATAAACAATGAATATAAAAAAATATTAAAAATAATGTATAGCACTGATCATAGGCTAGTTACATAAATACAAACAGTTGAAACTAATCCTCGTAGATATGCTTAGTACATGACCATCTGATTGGTTGCATTATTGTGTTCTGTTTTTCAGGCATTGTCAATGTGGTTGCATCATTCAGTTCTGTTTTCATGTCAATTTACCAGTTCTACTATAATCGAAATTTCAGATAACTTGGTTTTATTTTCATCAGTATACCAATATGATTAGTGTTACATGCCTTGAGACAGACGATTGAGTATGCTAAAAAGAATGCAGAGAACTTAAGTTGTATTTTTTGTGATGGCCCTGGTGTGTGCCACTGCATGTCATGCCTTGTTTACCTGATAATTTGAACTGGTGCAGACCGTGCAGTCATTCGTTTTGTCTTAACAGCCTAGCATATACACAGTGTATAGATAATCAATTGTAACTAATCTCTCTTAATAATCATTCTCTTTCAGTCTTTATGTATCTTCGTATAATTCACAGCTCCTGTCTCTTATAACACCAAATAAAAAGCTCTGTTTTCGTCAAAAAAATAATAAAATAAAATAAAAAGCTCTGTTTAATTTTATAAATTTAATCCTGGTTTCATCTGTTTATTCTTTGTGCTCTTCGTCAAATCAAGGGATTTGGGCTCTGACATTGACGCTGATGATAATCACAGATTAAAAATTAATTAATGTTGAGTTATTACACATTTCACATATATGAATCCCGTACATGTGTATACCCATTTTAGATGAAATTGACAAGTGATCAAACCAAATGCATCACTATGAACACTCTTGTGTAGTATCAATGGAAACAAAATTGCAAGTTAGAATAACTTGCAATTTTGTTTCCATTCTTTCTTTCTTTTCATTTCTTTTAAGCTCGCTATTTGACCAACCTTCTGTTCATTACATAGCTAACTGCATTTGCCTGCTTTTGAATTTCCTATAGCCATATTCTTCTTCAGCTAGCTATCTATATAGCAAACTACAACTAAATACAGATTCTTGCTGCGATTCCTCCTCTCTGTTCGACTCTATTTCCTACGGTCCTTGCCACTTCTTCATCATATTATACACACAAATTGATATCGTTGTTAGAAAACATTGTTAATTAAATTTCCCTCAATTACTTGGACCCGAACTAAATTAAGGACGGAAATGAATCAAATGATGACATGCTAATAACCCAGTTGAGAGACACAGATGTAAATTCTTATCATTAAAATTCTGCTATTTGCCCTTGAGCAGATATAGATGACACCCTTTACATATCGAAGTTGGAATTTTGGAATGCAAGTATATGACACAAAAAACACCAATACACATATAAATAATAGGAAACTGAAGTACACAATTCAAAAGTCTTAAAAGTTAAAACATAATTCAGTAACAAAATGTCAACTAACAAGACATTGACTAGCACATCCAAACACTATCACCAAACACTAATCTTCAACATCACTTCCACCAGCCCTGTGTCCATTACTTTCCAGTAAAGTAGATGTGTTATATTATCATCTATATCGTCGGCCGGAAATGCTTTCATTCATCCGAGTCCGACGAATCTTGCACCCTCGCAGATGAAGCAGCCCACTTGATACGTTTGAATCCTACGAATGAAAACAAGCTCTTCTTATACTTGAAAAATTCATCCCTTTCAAGTAAAGGATTAATAGGGACTTCTGTGGTCACTTTGGTGTTCGAGTTATACAAAAACCGGTCCCCATCTTTTTCAAATAGTATAAACTGAGAATTGCTGAAAAGGACGTCCAAATATTCAGATGGCACACCTACATCAACACTGAGCAGTTTTGTCCATGATGCCTCAACTCCACTACAAACACATGTCTCATCGTCTAATGTCCACAAGTTAATCTTACCTTCGTTTACAATGGAGTTAATGACAGCAACACTATCCTTGCAGTGAGTAATATCAATTACACTGTTATCTTTATCAAAATTACCAACGGGGAGTTTAATACCACAAATAAACACCTCCTTGTTTAAATTAAAAGCCATCATACTATCATCATATCCTATGGCAAACAAAAATCCATGTAATACATGGAAACCACTGCCGGATGCAGTAGCAATTGGTTTAGACTCAATCTTTCGCCAACTATTCCTGTTTGAAGAATAGACCTCAGCAGAAAAAATACGGGACACAACTCTAACAACTTTAAAATCTAAATCTATGTGATCGAAACCAAAACCTAAAGTACCACTTTTCCAATAATCATCATCATCAGGTAAGGTATAAGGGGGAATGAGTTTGGAGTGTTTAGTTGCAGGGTTCCATAGGTAAGTATCAAATTTCTTTTTAGCAGCACGCCATTCGGATAAATTAACAGAAACACAAACAATGCCACAATCCGAACCTATAAGTTGAGATGTAACTGACTCAAAGGGATACTCACCTTGCGAGTAAGGATATTGCAAATTCTTAAAAATGTTACCGAAACCGAGGTGGAAGAGCGAAAAAGAGCCGTCCTCTTCTTCTTCATCAAAACTTAAATCACGGTGTACAATTAAAATTTCATCATCATTTGTCGCACCGGTGTCGAGGTAAGATTTGGCAAAACGATGGCTAGAAATGATGGAAAGCCACGATTTCGAAACCGATTTTGAACTAAGTAATGACTTGAATGGAAGGCGTAGAAAGATCTCAATCCACAGATCATCCGTAAAACTACTCATCACCTTTTCCCAAGCTTCTGCTCTTTTCTTTTTCTTCTTGTTGATTTTTCTCTTCTTCGTCTTGTTATTTTCATCCATGGCGCAGAATTAGGGTTTGAAAATACCCAAATCAGGAGGATTGGGTGTAGTATTATTATCAAGAGAGACGGGCCCCTGTTATATTTCATTTTCTCCTTAAATATGTTTTCTAAATCCTAACAAAAAAACTAAATATGTTTAATTAAGAACGGAATATAAGTAATTCTTTTATTTGAAAATTTGAGATTTTTCATTTTTCCAAATAAAATTATATACATTTTCTATGTAATAACCGTGACTTTTATTGTTAATTTTATTTTTGAGCCCTTTTCGAATAAAAAAATTAGTAAACTCGATTTTCCCTAATTTTAGATATGCGAGTAAATATTTAATTAGTCCTATCATTATTATTACAAGTATCTAATATTATTATAATTATTGACATGATTTTAGGATTTAATATTAATTATTGAGTAGGATTTTGGGTAGAGACCATTCTATTACTTGGGTTTGATTCAAATTGAGTCCAAATATTTTTAGTAGACCTTGTATTGATTTAAGAGAGCAAGCCCAATATCTTTAGCCTAGCCCAACAAGAGTAAATTGTGTGGAAAATTATATAAGGAGAGAAAATCCAAAGGAATTAGTCTCATCTTCTCCCGAGACTAAACAAACACACCCCACTATATTTTTCTCTCCCAAAAACCAAGAGCTTGTAAACTCTATATCTACTAGGCTATTTACTTGATCATACATGCAATTGCATATTCGTGTAGCTTATTAAAAACTCTTTAATTCGACATCCATACTCAAGGGGTTTCGAGAAAGTGATTTCTAAAGATTTAAAGCTCTAAAAGTGATTTTCAAAGAGGGTATGAATTTTATACCCCTAAAAACCTTTTGATCATGTTTTTTTTTAAATTCTCTTAATTTTGATTTGGTTGAAATTGTATTTTTAAATTAGGGTTTCAAAATTCCTTGTAATTTGGGTATAATCTATGTTTATATTTGTAGATATAGATATAAAGAGGGGTTAATTAATTAGAAAATGTGTGTTTGGTTGTTTGTTGTTGTTGCATGTCGGGAAAGAGGGGGAGGAGGCGACCACCGCCGATGCGGTGGTGGTGTTGGTTGATTGAATCGGAGGTGGTGGTGGAGTTGTTGGTTGAAACGGAGGTTATGTTGGTGTTGATCGGAGAGGCGAGGGGAGATAGAGGGAGGTGGAGGCGGTGAGAGGAGAGGGATATTCGAGAGGAGAGACGGAGAGATGGAGGAGGGTGGAGAGAAAGAGATTGAGAGAGAGAAGGAGGATCGAGAAAGAGAGAGAAGTCGGAGAAGGGAGAGAGACGGCGGAGACAGAGAGAGGCGGAGACGAGAGATCGAGTGGTTGAGAGAGAGAGAGCAGGCGAGAGAGAGAGAGAGAGACAGAGAGAGAGAGAGAGAGAGGGGGGGGAGAGAGAGACAGAGGGACGACAGTGGTGGTGGAGGTGGGTCGCCGGCGCCACCACGGCGACTGGACGGTAGCCACCAGTGGTGGTGTTGGGTTGTGTATGTATGTATTGATTATTGTAATAATAATTAATTATTTGTTAATTGATGATTATGTGATTAATTGAGAGTTTAATTGATAAAAATGATTTATAAAATTCAGTTTTGATTGTGAAAGGAAATATAAATTTTGTTTGATTAAAATGGAGATTTTGTTGGTAGAATAAAACTTGGGACTTAAGAAAATTTAGTGAGAGTATTCACCTCGTAAAATATTGGGATTCTTTAAAAAGTAATAAAATAGGATCGAGTTATAATAAAGGTTGAATTTAATATAATTTAACTAAAGATTATTAAATTGGGTTTAAATTGCATAGAGAAAAGAAACATGGTCTATTTAGTTGAATACTACAATGAGAAGGAATTTTGGGATTTAATAGAATTATGAAACTAGAATTATTTCGATAAATTACCTTGTACTAGGAGTAAAAATGATTATTACGGATGTAGACTAAATAAAAACGTATTTCTTGATTCTGAGAATAAATAGAGACTAATCGCATTAGCTCTCTAAAATGGGCTTAATTCAAATAGAAAGCTCTGTAGATAAAGTATATAGAATTAACACAAGCTAAATTAATTTAGAAGTGAGAGTTAAACAATTTATTTAAATTAGAGAATTTCGCTAAAAAATAAGGATTTTAGATTATTAGTGGTGATTTTATACAAAACCCTTTTTATTTAGTTTATTCGAGATATGTTGTTAAATATTTAAATCGGTGTCATACACTTAGGAATAATTAAAGACTTCCCAATAAAAGAATTTCCCTTACAAATAAATAGAGCGAGACTTTCACGAATAAACTTTATTTGATTTGCATAATGTATAAAACCCGAGGTATAAAAATTAATAGGGGAAACGAATAGAGCCTTTATTTAATTTATTAAATTGAGAACAAGGCGTTAGTGAGATTTTGAGGTTACGAGAATATCTTAAAATATATGTTCGAGAATTATTTACTTATCAAGAGCATGATTACTGAATTATATGACAATTCCTGATTTAATTATTACCCGAGTACTAAAATCTTTTTGATAATTAATTATAGAAATTCTTTATGAGACTTGAGAATCTGCTCGCGGATAACGCTTTTGTTTATTTTGTAGCATTCAACGTCGAGACAGAGGCTGTTATTCCTAGATTACACACTTGTATAATTGTAGAAGGGGGGTTGAATACAATTCTTGATAGTTATAAATTTCTGATAAAAACCACAGAAATCTATAAAGAAATAATTGCTGAATAGAAATGGTTCACAAACACATAAAAAATCAGGTCGTTAAATGTACCACCTGAGACTTTTATTTGAAGAAAACCCTGTGATACAAATGTACACAGCTTCTGTTTTACGACTCTTTGCTTCTAAGAATATTCAAGAAACCCTAAGCAAATATGTCTGTTTTCTTACAGTCTAATGAGTTGCTACACTTGGTTATATATCCCAAGTTTACAAGTGCTACAGGAATAAGATAATATTAATCTAATTCAAGTTGACTTGCTACTCCACTCCAAATCCACATGTAGCCGAAAGGTTGTCCTTGTGAACAGATATGTCCCCTGCACCTTTCTTGTATGTACTGTGTAAATGGAATGCTTCTTTCTTCTGTGTTTCCAAAGTATGGCTGCCATACTGCTTTTTATACCTACTATCAACCCATGTGATCTGTCAGTCAAACCTGTCCTTATCAACTGTTAATTCCCAGCTAGCATAGGATAAAGTGACAATGATTATCCGTTGATGTTGTGCACAATTATTCGTTGACGGTAGTTTGAGCTGTATCCATTGATTGAGTAGATTTGAGTTGTATCCGTTGATAGAGCCCTGTTCTTATCCGTTGATACACTTTCACTTAGACAGAATTACATAGCATAGCTTATTTACAATTGGCTACCCTATTCTGCCTATCCATTGATGGTCAACATGACTCTGAATAAAAACACTATCAATTGATAAATAGAGATATTGCAGTATGCTACAAAACCTCATCCGTTGATGAGCTACCTGTCAACGAATAGAGTTATAAGGTCTCATCCGTTGACAGTTACAAAACTTGACTTATACAATTTTGCTTGAATGTTAAGTTATCATCAACTACAACATATTCCTAACAGAGGCAAGTTCATTCCTACCCTAACTCTCGGAAACTTTGTATTTCTGTTCGTACTATTTCATTTCTTGATTATTTTCAAGCTATCAATTATGAGATTTATTTGCTGCTCCTTATGATGCAATAAATTCTTTTTGAGTATTATTTTCTCATTAAATATTACGTAAATGATAGAATTAGTTTACTTGCGAAATACATTCCCTATAAGCGTAGAAGCAATTTCGTTGCTATCGGGTTGGTCTCTTTAATTCGAAACGACTATTTATTTCGATTCAGTGGAACTATTCTCATTTGTTCGAGATAGTTATGTTCATTCTTCTCAGTCGGATTTATTGTACAAATTCGACAACATTTATTGATTATCTTTTAATTGGTTCATCGTTCGAATCAATCAATAGGGATTATGCTATTTAAATTTTGTTAGAGTTTTACTCTTGGATCGAATGAAAAATATTCTACTTAAAGTTCATCAATTTGGAGTATTATAATTATTCGAGTAGTACTACTTGTTCAGTACGACTCATTATGTTTCATTTTAAGACTATTCTCATTATTTCGAGATAGTTGCCTTTCTTGTCAAGGGTTGGCACTTTGTTCGTGTCAATCAATTAAAACATATTTATTGTGAGTTACATCAATCCATTGTTCGGATTGGTGGTACATTGAGTAAAGACTGGCAGTCCACCAGATCAATTAAATATTTTTCTGTGAAGTTTATCTGAAAATATCAGTTCATGAAATGTTCGGGAATTCTGTATTCTACTGGACAATTTTGGGAAAGAGGCCCATTATAGAGAAAGAGAGACTCGTGAACCATTTTAAGGACACGAGAATATTTAGGCACTATGATGCCAGGGTTGATATAATCACCCATTATGATGCTAGCATTCATACTATATATTATATTCGTTGATGTCGTATTGTAGCCGTGATCGGGCGAAGTGCGGTGTCATTGGAGGACGGTATTCCCGGTCGGATAGTTGATCGCCCCGCCGAGATACCGAAAGGATGGAAGAGCAGTTATTCAATTATCTTGAGTCATCAGAGTTTCACCAAATGAGTCTTTTGAGTATCTATTTTCGAGATGAGTCTTGAGTCAAAGTGTCAGATTTCTGATATCTTATCTATTTCTTAAATTTCGAGTATTTCTTTCGGTAAATCTTATTATATTTATATACCGAGCAAGGAGAGAACTTGTTGAGCACCATAGTTGCTCACTCTTGCTTTACAACATTTGTTCAGCTGTCAAGAAAGAAAGATGTGAGACGTCCAGCCAGGGATCCAGAGGAAAGGGAAAAGCTCCAAGCTATGCTGACAAGGACTAGAACAACCAGCTGGAAACTGTTATCTATTCTACCTTATAGACTTTTGTAAGATATTATTCGGAGATGTAATAATCGTATTGTAATAAAGTGTGAGACTGATCTTGGATCTGTGGAGTGGGACTGTTCCGCTCCGTTGTAATAAAGATTTTATTATTATTGAGTTAACGTGTGTTGCAGGATGTTGAGACCTGATGTGACGACCCGGGTCCCCGGACAGGGCGGATTTGGGGGCGTCACATTCTATGATATATTTTACAATAAAAATTAAAACAAAAATTTTAATAGATGATATATATTTTAAATTTAATTTCATATTTCCAATAAAAGTTTGAATTAACATTTATTCATCACAAAAAATGAATGACAGAATTAAAATTGTATGTAATTCAATTATATTCTCTCATGAAAATTTGAATTATAGAAATGGATTAAAAACTTTAAATTAAAATAATACACACAAATAATATTTATTCATAATAATTTAATTAATATATGTAAAAAAACATATAACTTTTCTTAAATATAGAAATGGGGGATCAGGCACAGACATCCTAATTCCTTACCCCGATTCGATTTTTTTTAAAAAAAAATTTTATAATTTTTCTTGATCGCCGTCTTGAATTCCCAACCCGAATGATTCGGGTGTGAATCGGATCGTAATTGAACAGGATGGGTGAAATGTTAATTCCAGTAACATATTAAAAGTAATATTTATAAACAAATTAAAATTAATACTTATAATATTACAATATAAGCAAATTACAAAAAATTAAAAGCAACTAGTGCTTTGTACGGTTATACGCTAGCTTTTTTTTGTACAGGTTATAAGCTATTTATATGTAATAGCACTTGTGAAAATTTTGTGACTGTTACAATTACGTTCATTAAAAAAGAATAATGATTAGTGATAAGTAGATATTTATTAGTAATTTTTCCCTAGATTTTAAGTTATTTGTATGAAATTAAAATTTTATTTAATATTTTCTAATGTATTATTGAATGAATCGATAAAATTTATTCGATCGGAGCTCAATTTGATACTTGGAGTTTATTCATTTAAAATTCAAATTTGAAAAATTTGCAAATTTATTGGTATTCGGACTTTACCGAGAGTTTTACAAATCGGTTTAAAGATCATAAATGCTCGTTGGAAAGTTTAGCACAAGGCCTTTAACTCCACCATGGGCTCAATATTTAAATTTGCTCTTAACTGTTCAAAAAAGTCGAGGAACAGTGAATGTGAATTTTCTACTTAAAAACATATTTCATTTAGGAAATTTTCTTTTATTCCTATTATTATATTATTAAAACACTTATTAATATATATTATATATCAATTATTATCTAGAGACAAAATTTATCATAGAGGAACGTAACAGATTTCAAAAGAATAGTGGATAGAAGAAAAACAGGCGCACTTGGAGAACACATCACAACTGAGTTTTATCTTTCCTTCATCTTTTTTAATCTTTTGTTGTGTTTAATTCTGAGATGTTGAACTAAGTTATTCTTTTAGTCTTTAATGGATTCTTGAGTTTACATATAAATGTTTTTTAAATTCTCTATTTAATGTTCATTATGATCGTTTATATTGATTTGTGTATATTGTTTTACAAAGAATAATTAACTTTGTCATTGAGTAAGTAATTTATGTGATACTTGGAACAGATAACCTCAAATAGTTAATTTAGGGTTATGTGTTAATTTTACTCATAGATTTAAATTTTGTATAGAGATATGAGAATTAATCTTATGATCATTTATGTATCCTCAACTAGCGATTAGAACATCGAAACTGAGATGACGAAAGATACTTGTTAAGCTTTAGAAAAAGTTAAACGCCTAGATACATTTAGTCCACTACAACAAATATAGGTATTTCTGATAAACTTTTTGGCTTATATTTTGTCAGAAGAATGCTTCCTTCCGACAGCACTCGTTTGTTAGAAAATTCCTTCTCAAATGTTTGTATATGCATCAGAAGTTTTCAATTGCGTCGAAAGATAATGAGGGACCCACTCATTCTTTATTATATTATTAAACTCAACATCCGACCGATATCCTTGTTAGAAGTTCGAATCTTTTATTATTATCTAAATGTATATACAATAATAATAATAATAATAATAATAATAATAATAATAATAATAATAATAATAATAATAATAATAATAATAATAATAATAATAATAATAATAATAAAATATTCAAATATTAGATTCCAACAAACTATCGGTCGAAAGTTAAAATTTAATAGAAAAATGAAAAATACCTAAAAATTATTTTTAAATATGATATGATAGTGCTTTTGACAAATTGCATATTTTCATAAATACCACAAAATTCTATAATTAGAGTACTTTAAACTAAAAATATAACATCCGAGATGAACAATGCATATTTTATAAACCAAACAATACAACAATAACATCCCTATTTCAACATCAACAATTCTTCGTACAAAATAAATTAAAATTAGCCTAAATTTTTAAGGAAACCATTAGGCTTATGACGTCAACTAACATCACCATCACCGTCATTGCTGGGATTACCTTGATCCTTTCCCTAACAAATCAAAATGAATTATTATTACGATAAGTTAGCCACAAAGTAACAAATTACCTAAAGAAGGAAGAAATTCTCACCCCCAACAGCGACAAGTTCTTCTGCCCAAGCGACAATATGCTTTCCATAAGTGTTTTTTCTTGTTCGACTTATTCTCCTAGTTCAAGAAAAAACATATTTATGATTTAAAAAACTGCGACATCTAACAGAAAATTAAAATATTATGGCCACTAGGACAAACATGGGGATTAATTTAATAGCTGACCCAGGGGAAATTTGTACTTACGAAGCAGGAGCAGTTTTGGGGCCGAAATCGGAGTAGTCCCATATACAGTTTGTGGGCTAACAAACAAGCAATAACATCAGATCTATCTAAAAGCAGAACTAGCATAAAAATATAAGCCTAAAATATATATATAACTCACAGCATGGTTGGTGTAGGCATTTGAGATGATGTTACAACTGTACTGCAGCAGGGGAGGGATTTGCTAGTTGGGCCTAAAATATAACAGGATCCTTTAGCACTTAAAAAACACAGCATAAAATGACATAAACAAGATACTTAAAAAGGAAATGTCACGCCTAAATCTATTACTCGAAAAACATTCACGATTCAGCCAAAATTGTCAAATTTAATAAACTGTTAACTTGATAAATTAGATTATCCCTCTAATGAAACTAGTAGGCTGAACTTTATTTAGAGAACTAGCAAAAGGGATAAATAAACATTGTCTTATATGTAGATAAATATCTAGCTCTACTAGAAAATTAGCATACCAACTTTACCAAGTGCAAAGCCAGCTTTTTGGCTTACTAGATTAACAAACATAAAGTATTACTACATCCGAGTTAATTGTAGGAGATTTCAAAAATGTAAGCACCACTAAGAAAGTTATCCCTATTGTACCATCAATCCATCATGTTTTAAACTATTTTCCATCCCCATTTCAGATTGTGTGCCTTGGCATTCAAGCCAATGTGGACTATGTAAACAAAATTCCAACTAATGAGTTGTCACTGGACATGTACCAAGAGCAATGGCATATCGATCCCACAAAAGGTTCCTAATTGCAAATCTGAGACACTTTAATCACAGAGTAAATCCTGAATTCATATTTCTATACAACTAATTAAGGCCATTCAGTAGAACATCTTCCATACACACTAGGATCTTAGTTCCACCTACAAGAAAACAATTTCTGCACTGGAGATTCCTAATCAGAAAAGCGCCAAGGTTCAAGATAATGAAAAAAAAAAGGAAAAAAAGATCACGAAAAAAAGATAATGATAATTTAGCAGTCAACTCGTACTTTGACTAGTAGATTTAGGTTTCGTCAGGGTTTAAGGTTTCGATTTTTCTAAAAATATTTCTCAATGACCAAACTGTACGGAGGTCAAGATCCATCCTTTTTAATGTTATTCCAAAATTTCAAGAAAAAAATATTTGATTTGGTAATTTAGCGGTCAACTCGTACTTTGACTAGTACCCCTAAACAAGGTTTCATCAGGGTTTAAGGTTTCGATTTTTTTAAAAAATTTCTCGATGATCCAATTGTACGGAGGTCAAGATCCATCCTTTTTAATGTTATAGCCAAAATTTCAAGAAAAAAAATTATTTGATTTGGTAATTTAATGGTCAACTCGTACTTTGACCAAACAGGGTTTCGTTAGGGTTTAAGTTTTGGATTTTTTTAAAAAAAATGTTTATCGATGATCTAACCATACGGATGTCAATATATATCTAATTTAGTGATATTCCCAAAATTTAAAAAAAATTAATTTGGATAAGAAAATTAGTAGTCAACTATTGATTTGACTAGTACTACTAAGTAGTACTTTATCCCAAATTTTTGTTTCTATTTTTTAAAAAATATTTATCGATGTTCCAACCATACGGATGTCAATATATATCTAATTTAGTGATATTTTCAAAATTTTAAAAATAAAAAATTTATTTGAATACTAAAATTAATAGTCAACTATTGATTTGACTAGTACTATTAAATAGTACTTTGTCCCATGTTGTTGTTTCTATTTTTTTAAAAACATTTATCGATGTTCCAACTATACGGATGTCAATATATATCTAATTTAGTGATAATATTCCCAAATTCTAAAAAATAAAAAATTAAATTGGATAGTAAAATTAGGAGTCAACTATTGATTTGACTAGTACCACTAACTAGTACTTCCGACGGCATTTTTTTGTCAGAAGATTGGTGATTTTTTTAATACTTAATAATTGTTTCTGGATTTTAATTTCTTTTAAAAAAAGAAAATGTTCATAACATCTGACAGCGAGATCAATTTCCGTCAAAAGGTTGTTTTAGAGGGAAAATTTTCAACACAAAATTTTGTAAGCTTCAAAATATACTATATTAAAATATTCAACTTTTTACAACCTTTTATTGTCCGTCGGATGTTCGGCTAACCGTTTGACGGATTTCCGTGTTTGTCAAAAGTTGGGTGCTTATAACAATTCTGTCAGAAGTTTGCTGTCGGAAAAGCCTATATTTGTTGTAGTGTTTTTTTTATCCTCTAGCTATTTATGTATGTTTACATGTTAGGAGTATTCTTTATTTAATTAATATCATATTTTATTTAACTTGAATTGAGAGAAAGATTATAATTGGTATTTAACTGCTTAAAAAAGTTTTCATGGGAACGATATTCTTTACCCTACTTATTTGATACATGCATTTACCCACTTGTTATGCACTTGCATATATAGTACATATTCATGGGGAGACTTTTTTGTTGGGTTTGTGGAGTCTATCAGGTTTCAGAATTGGATTCTGACTTGAGTTAGGAATTCCTGAATTGGACTCTAATTAGAGTTAGGATTAGAGTTAGGAATTTCAAAATTAGACTCTGATATGTTTTGACCCAGTTTCTTCTCTTATAAATACTCATGTAATTGTAACATAACACAACACAATGTGAGAGATCAATACAAAATTAGTGCGGCTTGTGGAGTAGGAATTTCCGAACCACGTAAATCTTTGTGTTGAGTATTGAACACAAAGAAAGAATACAGAGGGGGGGTGAATGGATTCTTGAACTTTTCGTGCCTTGAGTCTGTGTAACAAACAAGTATTGTGTGTGCAGAGATGTAGATGCGGATAAAGAACAACACAGAACACAATATCACTTTAATCTAATGTATTATTAGATAAAGGTTGCTACAATCTGTGAATACAAATGATAGTATTCTCAGCTTCGTTTTTCTCAGAGAGATATAGCTTACAGTGTATGAAAAACTCGACTCACACAAAGTTACTAAGTTATGAAGTGAGGTTGTGTCCTTATAGAACATGGATACAGCCTACTTACTGCAAGTAAGGTAGCTAAACAAATTACTTTCTAATCTGTCTACCCTTTTTGAGTAAGTGTCCAAACGGTTACAGATTTGACTTTGCAAAGCCTGTTTAGATCCACTTCTATAGCTCCTTGTCTCTTCTATATCTCTCCAAGCTTCCTTGTAGGCTTTCCAGAGCACGTTACAGATTGTGGTCCATAAAGTGCATTGGCTTGTTGCAGGTTTCTGACTTGTACAATTTCTTCAGTATTTTGTCTCCAAGAATGTATTCGAGAAGTGACTAAGTAAGTGATTCGAGAACTAGAATTGACTTGATCGATAACTCTGAGTTCTCGAACACTGTTATATTGACATATCGAACCACTTCTCGAATAGCTCTTTTCCATCAGGATTCCTTGAGTTGTCGAATAGAACATTTGACTTATCGAATCCTCGAGATATCGAATAGCTTTCTGAGTCCTTGAGATATCGAATGGAACTTTGACTTGTTGACTCTTTGAGAACTCGAATACCATCTTGACTTGTTGACTTCTTGAGTTCTCGAATAGAGTAGTAGACATATCGAATCTCTGAGATATCGAATGAGATATCGAACAGTGTATTCAGAGATATCGAATAGTGTCTTGAGATATCGAATCCCTGACTTCTCGAATGCTGGACTTCTCGAATAGACAAATATACTTCTCGAATTGGTACTTAGGCAAATTCTTCATTTTTTCAAATCCCAACTGTGATTATTTGACAGTCTTTAACTCCTTGCTTGAGGCATGAACCTTGGAACTTCTTTCAAGCTTTATTCTAGACTCTATAAGTACAATTACACAACTAGGATTTGATGCCTACTATAAGTACAATACAGACAGAAACTCTACAACTAGAGGTTCCCTCAGTTAAGAGGTCATGTAAGTAATGCAAAGCATTACAAACAATTAGGCTTGTTATTAGATGTGTACAGGCATGCCTCTGTAACTAACAATCTCCCCCAAATTGTGAGTGAGACCCTTAGTCACAATTTCATGTCTGATAACAAGCCTAACATACATAAGGATAAGACTTTAAAAGTACAGGTATGTATATTGATTGAACACATAAATGGAATTACAAGATAAATACTCTTACAGTATGATGAGGTACTAGCCATTTTCATTTGATTGCATCTCCATTGCTTTGGCTTGTAGATCATCATATGCTTTCTATTTCCTTTCTTTCTCCTTTCTTGCATTCTCATCTATTGTTCTTATGATTTCTGCCATAGCATCCAATTCTTCAATCATGATAGAGTTTTTGAAATCTTCAAGCACTGGCTCCAGAATGTTGGCAGGATAGTGACTGAGTAGGTTCATTCTTATATTGACATTGTCTCCATTTCTTCTCCTATACTTCACCACATAGGGATCAAACTGAACTCTACACAATCCCTTTGCCCTTAGCTTTTCTGCTTCAATCTCCAGTCTGTCAATTTCTTTCTCCCTTTCTAACCACTTCTCATAGCAGCCCTTTCTCATCTTTTCAGCATAATCTCTCTTCATTTTCACAAAGTCAATCAATTCCAGTTTCCATACTTTCTCCACCTTGTCTTTAGAGTCCAGCAATGCAATGATTCTTTCTATCTCATACAATTTACCCCAATTTTGACAACCCTCTTGTTTGAATTTCATTTCTCTCCCATCAGTGTACTTGATTTCAAGGTGGTCATTCACAATTGCAGCATAGCATATCTTTTGAGCTCTTAGAAATTGCAGTTGCTCTTCATCAAAATCTTCATCTAGTGGTTGGATTTTCAATCCTGGAATGATTGTTAGAGCTCTTGATTTGGATAGCTTCACTCTTCTTGCAGCATGTTTGACTTTAATCTTCTTTACATGGTTGCCAGGCAGTAACTTGTGACCCTTGCTAGAAGACCATTGTAGTACTCCACTAGCAGTTTGCTTATGGATACATACACCTGGTTTCTGGATTTGAATTCTCTTTACTTCTTGAGGTGCCAAAACAGTTGCAGAAGCCAGAGATGTTAATTTTGATGAATCATTACTAGTGACACCCACCCTAGACATTAAGCCTTGTGTTGTGGTAGAAGTATCATTAGTAACATTCATGGCTTGCTGTTTTCCCTTCTTCTTTTCATAGACCTTTCCTCCATCCTTGTCATCATCCTTCTTTCTGCTTTTATCATCCCTTTTCTTCTTGTCATCACTGCCCTTATATCTCCCTTGATCTCCACCCCTGCTTCCACTTTTATCATGATCATCCTTGTCTTGATTTGACTTTCCACTTTGAGCAATAGGCTTGATGTCTGTTTGAGAGTTGATAAACTTCACCAGAATGTCAAGAGCCTCCTTTTCAGATTCAGATTTTCCACTCCTTGAATGTAGAACTCCAGCCAGAAACTTTATGGTAGACATGTTGTTTGTTTTTAGATGTTGGCCAAATCTAAAAGCAACAATGTCTTGATCCTTTTCATATAGAATACAATGTGGCTGAGGAACTACTTGAGGCAGTTGAGATTTCATGCACTTGGTGAGAATCTCTTTGAGCATATTGTTGTCTGATGAGTTATTCCTTTCTATCTTCTTGATGATTGTTCCAAGTTCAGAGCTAGATAGAATTTGAAAGGCTTCAATGTGGATGTGAAAGAGGTTCTTGGCAGTGTGAACTAAGACTTCTCTATCATTAGTAAGGATGATGGCATGGGGATTGGTTTGCACAATTTCTCTTCTTACTACAGTGACTAGAAACACATCTTGCACAAGAAGCTTGATGTAGTCAAAGTAGTGGAAATTGGCTCTTTTCCTTAATTCTTGTAGATGCTTCAAAAAGGATATGTCATGGTATAGTCTAGAGTTTGCAGTTTCTTGACATACCCTTTGAGTAAGCACATTTCTGAATTCTGAAGGTTCAGATTGAAGGGATTGTTTAGCAATGTCAGGGATGTCAAATTCATACTCTGACTTCCCTTCAGTTTCAGATGGCTTGGCAACTTCATCTACAACCGCTTTCTTCAGCTTCTCATTAGTTGTAATGCGTTTGGATTGAGATTTCTCCCCCTTAGTCTGTGGCTCCCCCTTAGATTTTGAGTTCCTTGTTATCCTCTTCTCCCCCTTAGGCTTGTTGTCAGGCACAGAGGCTGTAGTAGGGGCCTTAGGAGTTGAAGATTCTTCAATTAGAGGGATACCCATGTGCTTCATCATGGCAGACAGCATAGTTTGTTGATGCAGAAGAACATCAGCAGTGGTAGTGGCTTGAGTGTTCAGCTGCTCAGTGAGATTTGTAACTGTGCCTGCCAGATGGGCATTGGATTCTTTGAGAGACAGCACCTCCTGTTCAAGAGTATCAACCTTGTTGAGCAGTTCAGTGGCCTTGAAACCAGTTAAGGATTGATCTTGCAGTCTTTTGACCTCAAACTTTGTCATTTCATGTACAGGGACTTCAGTGACTAGCTTGTCTCCATACTGATTTTTGAACATGGTCCTCAACATGGCAGTTGCATCTGTGGTCTGAGTAGAGAGAGCATCAAACTTAGTTCCCAGACTTGTGACACTGTCATGGAGTAGGGCTAGACCATTATCCATCTTGATACAGGTTGATTTGCAGGCTAGGATGTCCTTGAGTACAGTCTCCAATGGAGGGAATTTTGCCTCAAATGTTCTCTTAACTTCTCCCACTGTAGTGACAGTCTGAGCACACACCCTGTTGACCTCAGTCTTGACTCCTTTACCCAAATAGTGTGCAGCCTTGAGGAAGCCCTTGTATGAATCATTTATGGCCTCATACACTTCACCAGGGGTGAGAGATTTTGCATTGGATCCCAGTGAAGTGATGTATTCTTCTCTAAGATATTGAAGAGCTTCATTAAGAGGAATGACATTCTTTCCTTGCAACCAGGCATCCACATTTCCATCTCTCTCAGCTTCATCAGCTATTTTCTGTTGTTGCTGCTCTACATCTGCTTTATGACATAGCAAGATGGCTTCATAGTCTGAGTTTGGTAGATTTGAGGTCACCAAGTTTTGAGCAATCTTTACGAACTCAGGGATCTGATCCACAACCAAGCTTTGAAAGTGCTTCAATCGTCAATTGTGGTGGAACAGACCCTGATCCTGAAGCACTGTCATGTTGCACAGGCTTCAGCCATTGTGACAAAAAGTCAGAGCTAGAGCTAGGCAAGCTAGACTCCTCAGTTACAGATGCAACTTCTGTAACCTGATGGATTGACTCTACTACTGGTGTCACTACAGAAGTGGGATGAATTACACCAGCAGTTGACACAGGCACAGAGTCTCTAGTAAAAACTAGTGGAACCTCTGTGTTTGTGATGGTGTCATCAGGAGATGCCCCAGCATGCATTCCCTCACCATCTAAATGTGGGTTCTGAGTGGTGAGCAAAGTGTCATGCACTAAGTCACTTGAGTCCATTGGCTCACCAAGAGAAAAGGATTCTTGGTGATCAATGCCTTGCTCTTCAATTGCTTGAATTACAGGCTCCAAAGAAATTTGTGATGAAGGTTCTGGAAGAGAAGTGTGTTTTAGAGTAGATTTTGGCAACTCCCCCTGAGAGATAGAGGGAGTTTCAAGTGTGATGTGCTCTCCACTCAGTGTAGTGCCAGCCTTATCACTCCCATGTGTTGACTCTGTACAAGAAGGTGCATTGGGGAGGATGCTTGATTCTATAGGTGCACCCTGTTGAGAGGATACACCTAGTGAGCTGTGTGCCCCTGATTTTACAACTTCAGCCATTTGTGTGACTGAAGAGGTGGTCTTAGTTTTCTTCTTCTTTGGCTTTTGTAAGGGTGACTCAGGTTCCTCACTTTCTAGCCCTAGTTCCACTGCCAATGCTGCTTCAGATAATATATTCAGTGGTGCAGACATTACTTCCTTTCTCTTCTTTTTACTAACATCACCCTTTTGAGAGGATGATGCAGTTGGCTCAGTGTGTGGTAGAGTGTTTGGTTGAGAGGGTTGGTTAGCAGGCCCTGGGTTAGCATTTTGTTCTACTTGCTTGGGCTGTGCTAACTTAGATTTTGCATCAAATGTTGGCATGTTGTGGGGATAAGTTCTAAACAAACTCTCCATATGGGGAGTTATGTTCAGTCTTACATCCACATCATTCCTAGTCTCCAAATTACCAAAAATGAGTTTGGTCATGGACTTAGGATAGCCTATTCTATTTTTATCAATCCCAGGCAATTCAATCAATGAAGCATTCTTAAAATTAAGTACAGATTGAATAAAGCGAGGGAAGAAAATATCAGTACCTCTCTTGGTTGTGTTCTTACCAAGTCTTCCATATAGTTCTTGGAGGATGATTTGGCCAACATCTATCTTCTTTCCATAGGCCAATGCATAGCCAATTTGCTGCACAGGTGCACTGATTTGATCAAAGCTTGATTTCCTGGCAGTGAAGACTTGAAGAAGAGTTGCAAACACATAGCTCCACTCCTTTCTCAGATTCTTTCTGTTTAGCTTTCCAAGATTGATCCCATCTGAGTAGTTGATGAACTCAAAGAATTCCTCTAACTTTGCATTAGTGGCCAGTCTGTCAAATGACTCTTGTTGTAGGCCCAGTGCTTGATTCATGTCTGCAGGGGTGATAGTGATTTCCTTATCTTGAATCTTGCAGTAGATGATGTATGAGGTGATTGCATTTTCCAAGGCTACAACCTCCACAATAGCAGTACCCCAAAACTGTTCCTGGGTATCTAGATACAGAGTTGGGTTGGCAGAGAGTGCATCCTTGATGTATGACTCAGCCATCCATTTCACAAAGCACTTGAAATTGGCATTGGGTGCTTCAACATCACTAGTGAGAGCAATGAAGTTGGTGTTGAACTTTACTGTTGCCATTTGTGTAGAAGAGAGAAAGAAAATTGAAGGTTGAAGAAGAAATTTAGCTTATTGCAGTTAGGGTTTCAGAGGTTTTGGGAGTTCAGGTGCTTGAGAAATCTAATGAAATGAATCGAATAGATGTGGAATTGTATAAGTATGAAGTACTTGAATTGTCAATTAGATGAATGTTTTGTATCGACAAGTCAGGCATTCGAGAAGTAGAAAACAACTATTCGAGAAGTCAAGAAAGGCTTAATCGATAACTCAAGCGATCGAAACTCACAGCTGGCGGTTATCTAACTCAGAAATAATTCTAAATTAAATAAAATGTGTTTTTATGAGTGAATTGAACTTTTAGACAAGAGTCCAAAATCGGTTAAAATTCAGCGAGAATTCAGCCTTTTCAAATGATTCGAGAACTCAAATATAGTGTTCGAGAACTCAATCATTCAAGAACTCAGTTACTATATTCGAGAAGTCAAGAATACCTCTATTCGATATCTCAGAAAGACTCTATTCGAGAACTCAAGAGTACTCTAATGAGACTTGTTAGAGATGTCGAATAGTGAATCATTCGAGAAGTCTGACTTATCGAACTATACCCATCACTCATAAAAATTTGATTTTCACTATCTTTTAAAATTTACCAGACATATTCATTGAAGAATATCCTAGCAAATTAAATAGTGATTTTCTCAAAATTTCATAGAAATTTTAAGTTAATAGAAATATGATTTTCAATATATGCAACAGATTTGAAATATTTAGAAATCATATTTCAGCCAACACTTACTCCAAAAATATTGAGAATTTAGATAAAGTAAGTGTTTACTGCTGCAACAATCTAGATGATGTATTCACTTAGCCAGAATCTGAAGAATTCAGCATTCCAATCTCACTTACCAACCTTGTAAAGGTGGCTTCATCTAATGGCTTAGTGAATATATCAGCTAGTTGTTTATCTGTAGAGACATAATGAAACTCAATGGTTCCATTAGTTGCATGTTCTCTTATGAAATGATATCTGATGTCAATGTGCTTTGTTCTAGAATGATTGACAGGATTGGCAACTATAGAGATTGCACTTGTGTTGTCACACATGATTGGAATTCTTTCCAACACAAGTCCATAATCTCTAAGTTGATTTCTAATCCAAAGCACTTGAGCACAGCAACTTCCAGCAGCTATGTATTCAGCCTCAACTGTAGAAGTTGACACAGATTGTTGCTTCTTGCTATACCAAGAAACTAACCTTTATCCAAGAAACTGGCAGCTTCCTGAGGTGCTTTTCCTATCCACTCTGCATCCAGCATAATCAGCATCAGAATAACCAACCAGATTGAACCCTGTGTCCTTAGGATACCATAAGCCCAAGTTTGGAGTGCCCTTCAGATATCTAAAGATCCTTTTTATTGCAATCAAATGTGATTCCTTTGGATTTGATTGAAATCTAGCACATAGACATGTAGCAAACATGATGTCTGGCCTACTTGCAGTGAGGTAGAGTAGAGAACCAACCATGCCTCTGTAGACTGAGATATCTACTTTCTTGCCTCTAGCATCTTCATCCAACTTAGTTGCAGTGGCCATGGGTGTCTTTCCAGGTGAGCAGTCTTCCAAGTCAAACTTCTTCAATAGATCCTTGATGTATTTGGTCTGACTGATAAAGATACCATCCTTCCTTTGACTGACTTGCAACCCAAGAAAGTATGTCAACTCTCCCATCATACTCATCTCATATCTGCTCTGCATGAGTTTGGAAAATTTCTCACATAGCTTCTCATTTGTAGACCCAAAAATGATATCATCCACATAAATTTGGACTAGGATAATATCATCACCATGCTTCTTGTAAAACAGTGTCTTGTCCAATGTGCCTCTAGTGAATTGATTTTCAAGAAAAAATTGTGATAAAGTATCATACCATGCTCTTGGAGCTTGCTTAAGTCCATACAGTGCCTTAAGCAATATGTAGACAAATTCTGGGAAATGTGGATCCTCAAAGCCAGGTGGTTGTTGCACATAAACCTCTTCTTCCAACTCTCCATTTAGAAATGCACTCTTGACATCCATTTGATAAACTTTAAAGTCTGAATGAGCAGCAAATGCCAAGAATATTCTGATGGCTTCCAATCTAGCAACAGGGGCAAATGTCTCATCATAATCAATGCCTTCCTGTTGAGAGTATCCTTTTGCAACCAGCCTTGCTTTGTTTCTTATTATTACACCATCTTCATCCATCTTATTCTTCAGAACCCATTTTGTTCCAACAATGGTTCTATTCTTTGGTGCAGGCACAAGTTCCCATACTTTGTTCCTTTCAAATTGATTAAACTCTTCTTGCATAGCAATAATCCAATCTGGATCCAACAGTGCATCATCAAGTTTCTTAGGCTCAACTTGTGATAGAAAACATCCATAGAGGCACTCATTTTGAGTTGCTCTCCTAGTCCTTACTCCTGCATTAGGATCTCCAATGATTTGCTCTGTAGTGTGTGATCTATCCCATTTCCTCGAATGTTCAGCCTGACTTCTCATTCTTGATGTTGCTTCATCATCCACATCATGGTCGTCCTCATTTCCTCCCCCTGTGAAGTTGTCATTACTCACAGGTGTGTCTTGGATGCTTGTTTCTCCACTATCGATTGGCACAAATTCTTCTCTTGTATCATTATTCACTTGAGTTTGTTGAACTTGAGTTTCAACTCCAGTTTCAACTCCAGTTTCAATCTCTTCATCAGAATCATCTAGATTATCAAACTTCAATGGATCTTTGTCTTCATCATTGGCTTCTTCTAGTCCAGGTAGTTTGCTGTCATCAAATGTTACATCTGTGCTTTCCATAACTTTCTTTTGACTGATGACATAAACCTTGTATGCAATTCTTTCCATAGAATAGCCAAGAAAAATTCCTTCAAATGCTTTTGCATCAAATTTTCCAACATATTCAGAGTTATCCTTTAGTACAAAGCATTTGCTTCCAAAAGTATGAACATACTTTAGAGTAGGCTTCTTTCCAGTCATCAAGTTGTAAGGTGTCTTTCCAGTGTTTTTGTTGATGAGGGTTCTGTTCTGAATGTAGCATGTAGTACTCACAGCCTCAGCCCAAAAACATGTAGGCATTTTTGCATCAAGTAACATTGTTCTAGCAGCCTCAATTAGAGTTCTATTCTTTCTCTCAACAACTCCATTTTGTTGTGGAGTCCTTGGAGCTGAGAATGGCTGAGAAATACCATTCTCTTTACAGAATGCTTCGAGTATGGCATTTCTGAACTCTGTTCCATTATCACTTCTCAGTGCAATCACACTTGCATTGTTTGCCTTTGCTTCCTTGTCAACTTTCTTTATATGCTCAATAATTACTTGTGGAGCCTCATCTTTTGATGCCAGAAATTCCACCCATGTATACCTTGAAAAATCATCAACCATTACCAGGGCATACTTCTTTCTTCCGAGTGACATAATGTTGACAGGCCCAAACAAATCCATATGAATAAGTTGTAATGGCTTGGTTATTGATGTCACTGTCTTTGACTTGTGGCTTGATCTTTTCATTTTTCCCTTTTGACAAGCCTCACACACTCCTTCTTGGCAGAATTCAAGTGTGGGCATGCCTCTCACTAACTCTCTTTTGACTAGAGAATTAATGGCCTTGAAGTTCAGGTGTGATAGTTTCTTGTGCCACAGCCAACAATCTTCATTTGATGCTTTTGAGTAAAAGCAACAAATTTTGTCCTTGTTTGCAGAGTCCATATTGGCTACAAACAGGCTTCCCTTCCTCACTCCAGAGAGAGCAAAATCACCAGTCTTCTTGTGGGTGATCAAACATTCATCTTTGTCAAAATTCACTTTGAATCCTCTATCAGTAAACTGACCAACACTTAGCAGATTATGCTTGAGCCCCTTGACTAGTGCTACATCTTCAATGATGACATTACCAACTTTCAGCTTGCCATATCCCAATGTGTTACCCATGCTGTCATCTCCAAAAGCAACCATTGGGCCAGCCTTTTCCTCATACTGTGATAGCAGGGCCATATCACCAGTCATATGATTTGAGCATCCACTGTCCAAAATCCACATGACCTTCTTTTCACTTTCTTTGCCCTGAGAATCAGATGGAGATGAGTCATCCTTGGAGTTGGCCATCAAGGCATAATTGCAGAATTCTTGTTCCTCTCCATCACTCTCAGAATCATCTCAACACTTCCCTTCAGCTATGTAGGCCTTACCTTGTGTCTGCTTTTTCAGAAGGGCCTCATACTTAGCTTCGAGCTCAAGATAATCTCTATCCTTCTTTTTAGGCTTCTTGCATTCACTGGCAAAATGCCCTAGGTCATTGCATCTATAGCACCTTACAGATGACCTATCCACATAACTGGTTTTGAATTTATTTTTGTTTGGTTTCACAGGTGCCTTGTTCTTGTTGACTGAATGGTTTTGAGTTTTGGGTTTGAAGGGTTGATTTCTTTTAAATCTGATGTTTGGAAATTTTCTGGCCATGAAAGCATATGAAGTATTTTCCATCCCATCAAGTTCTTCCAGAGTGTAAAACTCTTCTTCTTCTTCCTCCTTTTCCTCAATAGGTTCACTCACCCCAGCTTCAGTTTCTTCATCATCTGCTACCTCCTCTATCCTTAGATGACTTGTAGATGCTTCTAGGTCCAGAATAGATTTGTTGACAATCAAGGCACATGATGTGTTTATCATTCTACCTTGGTTGGCTTGGATAGCCCTTTTCTGAAGCAACTCAAGTTCATGAGTCTTTAGGACTCCATAGAGCACATCATAGGTGACTTTGTTCAAATCTCTCTCCCTTAGAGAAATGACTCTTTGCTCTAGATGATTTGGTGAGGATAACAGAAATTTCATATTTAACTCCTTGGTGCTGTAAACCTTGCCATTCATCTGCAACTCAGTAACTAGCTTGTGAAACCTTTCAAACATTTCAGTGATGCTTTCCTTGGGATGTGCCATGAAAGCTTCATACTGTGTGACCAGTATCTGTTTCTTGTTTTCCTTAACCTCATCAGTCCCTTCACACAACACCTCAATGTTATCCCACATCTCTTTGGCAGACGTACATGATGCAATGTTCGCAAACATTGACATGTCCATGGAATCAATGATAAGCAGCATGAGGTGGCTGTCAAGAACAACCTTCTCCCTTTCTGATTCTGTCCATTTTGATGGATCCTTGGCCTCATAAGATCTTGGGATAGTTGTGGTTCCAACAGTCTTTTCTGGTATCTCTTGTTGTGGAACAAAAGGACCATTCTTGAGAATCTCAAGATACAAGGGATGAGAGGCTTTAATGAACAACATCATCTTTATCTTCCAGAGGTTGAAGTTTTCTTTGTCAAACTTAGGGACCTTCACCGTTCCTGTAGTCTTTGGTGTATTCGAACTCATGATCGTTTTTCTGTTTTTGAATAAACAGCCCGCTCTGATACCACTTGTTGAGTATTGAACACAAAGAAAGAATACAGAGGGGGGGTGAATGGATTCTTGAACTTTTCGTGCCTTGAGTCTGTGTAGCAAACAAGTATTGTGTGTGCAGAGATGTAGATGCGGATAAAGAACAACACAGAACACAATATCACTTTAATCTAATGTATTATTAGATAAAGGTTGCTACAATCTGTGAATACAAATGATTGTATTCTCAAAGAGATATAGCTTACAGTGTATGAAAAACTCGACTCACACAAAGTTACTAAGTTATGAAGTGAGGCTGTGTCCTTATAGAACATGGATACAGCCTACTTACTGCAAGTAAGGTAGCTAAACAAATTACTTTCTAATCTGTCTATCCTTTTTGAGTAAGTGTCCAAACGGTTACAGATTTGACTTTGCAAAGCATGTTTAGATCCACTTCTTTAGCTCCTTGTCTCTTCTATATCTCTCCAAGCTTCCTTGTAGGCTTTCCAGAGCACGTTACAGATTGTGGTCCATAAAGTGCATTGGCTTGTTGCAGGTTTCTGACTTGTACAATTTCTTCAGTATTTTGTCTCCAAGAATGTATTCGAGAAGTGACTAAGTAAGTGATTCGAGAACTAGAATTGACTTGATCGATAACTCTGAGTTCTCGAACACTGTTATATTGACATATCGAACCACTTCTCGAATAGCTCTTTTCCATCAGGATTCCTTGAGTTATCGAATAGAACATTTGACTTATCGAATCCTCGAGATATCGAATAGCTTTCTGAGTCCTTGAGATATCGAATGGAACTTTGACTTGTTGACTCTTTGAGAACTCGAATACCATCTTGACTTGTTGACTTCTTGAGTTCTCGAATAGAGTAGTAGACATATCGAATCTCTGAGATATCGAATGAGATATCGAACAGTGTATTCAGAGATATCGAATAGTGTCTTGAGATATCGAATCCCTGACTTCTCGAATGCTGGACTTCTCGAATAGACAAATATACTTCTCGAATTGGTACTTAGGCAAATTTTTCATTTCTTCAAATCCCAACTGTGATTATTTGACAGTCTTTAACTCCTTGCTTGAGGCATGAACCTTGGAACTTCTTTCAAGCTTTATTCTAGACTCTATAAGTACAATTACACAACTAGGATTTGATGCCTACTACAAGTACAATACAGACAGAAACTCTACAACTAGAGGTTCCCTCAGTTAAGAGGTCATGTAAGTAATGCAAAGCATTACAAACAATTAGGCTTGTTATTAGATGTGTACAGGCATGCCTCTGTAACTAACACTTTGTCTTATGTGATTGTCATTTATTTTCTTGTTCTTGTTTATTCGCTTTGAGTTTTGCTTTTGTTGTTGTATACTCAACAAGAGCCAAGGTTCGGGTTCGTGATGGATGAGGCTGAGAGGTTAGAGCTAGTTCATACAGATGTATATGGTCCAACAGCAGTTGCGTCATTGGGAGGGTCTCGCTACTATGTCACTTTCATTGACGATTCCACTAGAAAGGTATGGGTTTATTTCTTGAAGAATAAATCAGATGTGTTTGCTACTTTCAAGAAGTGGAAGACCGAAGTTGAAAATTAGACCGGTTTGAAGGTTAAGAGTTTGATGTCAGATAATGGTGATGAGTACAGTAGTGATGAGTTTAAAAGCTATTGCACAGAATATGGGATTAGAATGATCAAAACTATTCCAGAGACACCGCAGCAGAATGGTGTTACAGAGCGCATGAATAGAACCTTGAATGAGAGAGCCAAGAGTATGAGTTTACATGCAGGGTTGCCAAAAACTTTTTGGGCAGATGCAGTTAGCACAGCAGCGTATCTCATAAATAGAGGACCTTCAGTTCCTTTGGGGTTCAAGATTCCTGAAGAAGAGTGGCAGAGAAAGGAGGTAAATCTTTCCCACTTGTGAGTTTTTGGTTGTGTTTCTTATGTGTGTGTTAAAGATTCTGACAGGGACAAGCTTGATCTGAAAGCAAAGAAGTGTATCTTCATTGGTTATGGCTCAGATGATATGGGTCACCGTTTCTGGGATGAACTGACGAAGAAGGTTGTTAGAAGTAGAAATGTTACTTTTAACGAAAGTGCAGTGTATAAGGATAAGCTTGTTGTATGCACTAAACCATGCAAGTGTACGCGATCACAAGTAATATATGAATAATTCAAGTTCGTTCCCACAAAGATCTGGTTTAGGTTTCAATTCAGTTAATGTACCTATGCAACAATGTATGGTTTTTACTCACTGCTAAGACAATTAACAAATTTTGGTTTTGATTAACTAAAATTAACTAAGAAGCAAATTAACAAACTAAGAATTAATTAACTAATGAGAATTTAAATCAAATTACTTATGCAAGAGAAAACATGGGATCCTAACTTCATTAAATACTTCGCTTAGATCTGACGCCTTTAATCTCTATATGCAATGGTTATGATATCACGAAACAAGTACACGCTACCTTTCAGCATAAGTATACCAAACTACCCATACATACACAAAAGAGATAGAAGATGAATAGAAACCAATTATGCTTAGACCCTATATGTCTATAGAATTTAAAAACATAACGGTTGAAGAACAAGTTATCCATAAAGATCACACAGGGCAGTATAAGTATTCGCATCTCACACTACGAATCATGTTGATAAACAATCATGAACCTATGCTACCATGGCAAGTTCTAAATCTCAAGATCCACTTCACTTCACAAGAGATTAACAGATTAGATGTTAGCTACGCATCTAACAATTAAGCATAACCATACGAGGATATTAGATATACATCACACACAAATCTTTAAAGCATCAAGATATTAAAGCTCCATAAATAAATCCGTTAGAATCCCATGACAATGATTAGTTCATAATCGAACCGTTCGTCATCATGGGATCTGATGAAACCATGATAGTAAACAAAATCTGAATAAAAATAAGGGAAATTCTGATTGGTACCCTTCTGGAATTGGCTTTTCCAGATGGTGCCATTTCGTGTTTTGGACTTACGACTGGTACCCCTAAAGTAACTGATTACCCTAATTATGCCATTATGTTAATCAAAACTTTAAGAAACGTTAAAAAAATTATAAAAATAAATGATGATCTATAAGTTTTTAATGTATTACTAGTTTAAAAAAATTAAATACTAATTTATAATTATTAATATACCACAAATTGAAAAATATTAAACATTAATCTGTAATAAGTTAACATACCGTTAATCTAAAATATGTGTTCAGTCATTTTCTGACCATAAAATAACATAATTCCACATTTAACTTTTTTTAATTTGTGATTTATATGACATAAAATTTTATTATGAAATAAATGTTGAAATTTGTTAATGTTTCTTAACGTTTTGATTAACATAAGGGCATAATTAGGGTAATCAGTTACTTTAAGGGTGTCAATCGTAAGTCCAAAACACGAAATGGCACCATCTGGAAAAGCCAATTCCAGAAGGACACCAACGAGAATTTCCCTAAAAACAATAGTGCTACAGTAATGAGTTAAGAAAACAAATCCCAAAAACATCCAAGAGTATCGCCTAAAAGAAGAAAACAAAAAGTAGATCTAGATCTTCGTTGCTTGTCACGAGCGTAGGAATCCTTCTCCACGTCTGAATCTCCGTCTCTCGGCTCTCACTTTGTGTTATGTGAATTGTTGGTTTTATGATGGTAGGATGTGTTTATATAGGCCACAGGAGTCTTTTCCAGCAAGAAAGTACCAAATTAGAATTAAAATAGAATATGTTTCCTAAACTGATTCTGTTTTGAAGGAAAATTCGTAACTGACTCTTCTTAAGTATTTCTGGCCCGTTCCATGTGTAATTGGACATCTTAACCAATTTAGAATGAAAGAGAATTCCGTTATCTTCGCGTGGACTGTAAGATCGTCCAAAACGGACTTGTAGAACTCAAGATATGGCCCAAACAGTAAATCGGGATTTTCAGGATAAAAATTCGGAATTGGACAGAAATATTGCTACGCTGCAGCGTACCCTTGCTAGGCCGCGGCATACCAGCTGCTCCCCTACAGCGCAGCATACCTCTGCTAGGCCGCGGCATACCACAAATTCTGTCGGGATGCTAAAATTGCTCTCGTTTCTTCGTTTTGCCTCCGTTTACTTCCATTCCTTTTGCGTTAGCTCCCGTTCTCAATCCTTTTGCCTCATGATCTTCATGGTAGCCTAGGGAAATACACCATCCTTTATTCCAATGCTAAATTTCAACTCCAAGATTAATGAAAAATGCCAATCCTAGCCGATAATTGCAATCCTGCACAACTACACAAAACACATAAAAAATACAACAAACTTGAGGCCAAGTGAATCAATTTAAGTCGATATGGAATGATCCAAGTGGATATAAAATCCACTAATCACACCCCCAAACTTAAACCGATGCTTGTCCTCAAGGATAAACAAATACATCTATATACAACCAACTAGTACCACTTCCGTAGGTGATCACGATTGCATTTGGCATATACAACAAGCTCTTTAAACCCCTAGGCAGCCCTAGTGGACGAGTGAGGTCTCGTGAGGGCCTATAGCGAATGTACCCACAAAATCCATCTAACTAAACAATGCAATGCATGAATGCAACTAATATAAAAATGCAAAGATCCCCTCGAACTAACCAAAACCAAATAGCAAGCAAATATCCCAAAGAATGCAACTATCTCCAAATAGAGCTCGACTAAGTCCCCGTATACTAACAATACATGAACAGAAACGTGCGTGTGTGCGATACTCATCAGAAATACTCCCAAAACTATATCAAAATCATACTTATTCTTCGCCAAGACAATCACAGGTTTATAAATAGAATAGAATGTAGACACTTCATAACCTAGGAACACCTCCATCCTCATTCAAGTTAGCCAGGAATTCATGCTTTATTACTACACTACGACACATAATACTATATACAATAACGCATGCTTATTTAACCGTGCAATGAATGAGACCCCAAAAGGCTTATACAATAATAGTCATGTAGCGAGTGTTAGGTCAGCAATCCCAAACCACAAAGGCTTTAGGTTACTAGGACTAAGTCCCCTTAGACTTAATTACTCGAGTATTAAATAGCTCACTCGTGGTTAATTTTGCATTTAACAATTGAAACTTTTGATTTTTTTTTTCTTTTTTTTTCTTTTATTTATGATTTTTTTTTATGCAATCTGGAATGAGAATTCTCATTTCCAACCCTAGACTACTCATATAAATATGAGCCGACTACTAGCCATTTGACGCCTATCCATTATTGACAAATACTGCAATTAGCATGAAATCCTTGGTTTCCCCAAAACTTAGACTTTAGTGATCCTACATTATCAAGGGAACAACAAAAATTCTAAATATAATCAGGTGATTAAATCTAAAACAACCAAACAAGCATGACCTCAACCTAGCCCAAAAGCAAACGATGAGACTGTGTAAAAGTTTTGCTTCCGAAACAAGCAAGTCAATTCCTAGGAACTATAAATCAACCCTCTACTCATCATTACCACACTCAATATGACATCAACCTACCAATCAGAATTAGCTCATCCTAAAGGATCATAAAATATGCATGAAAATGCAACTAAATCAACTCACATGGTATATGAAAACAAAATAACAGAATGTCCTATATGAAATAAACATAAATAATACGAACGAAACATGCATGAACTACCACTAACATGCAAAATATAATATCCTACATGAACACAATGACTCACAAATAACTACTACACACTACTTATCCCCCAAACCACCCCCAAACTTGAAATATTCAATGGAAGGTAATACAAAGAATAGTAGGAAACATACCAAAATAACAATGCCGAAAAGCGTGGGTTGCCTCCCACGAAGCACTTGTTTAGAGTCAATTAGCTTGACTACGTCCAAACCTCCATTAAGGATGATAATAGTTGGCCTAGTCATCTCTTCGTGAGACTTCATCGTCATCACGGCGGCACACTTTTGATAAGTGGATTTTATATCCACTTGGAATGCCTCCGTTCGGCTTAAATTGATTGTTTTGGACTCAAGTTGTTGTAGTTTTGATGTGTTTTGCCTAGTTGTGCAGATTTACGAGAATGTTGATTAAAGTTGATGCTTCTATTGTTTTTGGAGATTTAATTGATTAAAATTCGGATTTTCCGGGAAGGCTGCGCAGCTTATACTGTTTTGGCCATATCTGGAGTTCTAGAAGTCCGTTTTCAGCGATTTTACTGCCCACGCGAAGCTTGAGAGATTTTCTACAATATGGGATAGGTCTTACACGACCAGGCCGTGTGTGGTGGGCCCAGGAAGCACGACCAGCAGATAGATGGGAGCAGAGAAATTACTGTTTTGTCCTTTTCTAGTTCTAATTGTATTTTGGGCAATTTTTAATACCTTAATTGAATTCTAATTGTAATAGAAGGTAATATCTTGCTGGGCAAGATTTGTAGAGCTTATTTAAACACATCCTACCATTGTAAATCATAAGAATTCATAGCTTTTAATCGTATCAAGGTACTTTCGATCTTCAATTCTTTCTTCAATATTATGTTTTCATTCATTATCATTATTATTATGTTTTCTTTATTAAATATGCGTAACTAATTCTCTAATCTGAGGATTGGGTAGTATTCCTTGGTATTCATGCATGCTTGATTATGTGATTTTCTGCTTTGCTGATCTGTTAATGAGATCTTAACACAATTAGGGGAGTCATGAACCTTTGATTGTATTCTAGGGATTGTAATAAGCTTGGGAGAGAAGTTGCAATCTTAGTACATGATTTAACAGACATAATTTGAATATTAGATCGGGAGATTAATAGGAGAATTGTGAGACATATAATTCTTGGCACTTAACAGTTTATAGATATACTTTGATTGTATCACGGGAGTGACAATTAGGGTGTAGCTGTAGGCACTATATTGTAGCCTGGGAGGGTACAGTATAACTTTAGAAGAATTTTTTTCAGCAGAGTAAGAACATAGACATCACATGGATATTGAATGTGCATTGAAACCAAGTGAAGAACCCCAGTTCTTGGATTGTTTTCCTTATATATTTTATTCTCGATTTATAATTAGTCTTAATTAGTTTATAAACAACCCAAACATTCTTTTACACTTCTAAATTGTGAGAGATAAGAAACTTGAACTTGATATTAAATTCAGTCCTTCCCTGCGAACGAACAACAAAAATACTACTAACAAATTGGCGCCGCTGCCGGGGAAGGAAGTATACTTGAGTTTAGGTTAATTGTTTCTTATTGTTTAGATTTTAATTGGTTCCACAAGTTGTTTTGTTGGTGATTTTCAGGTGTATGCGACGTTCATCTTGCGTTAGAAAATTGGAATTTGACCCTGAAATCGAGCGTACTTTGAGAAAGATCAAAAAAGAGAAAGCTAAGATGGGAGAGCCGGTAGCTCAAGCTGTTGTTAATGATAATGTTGATGAGACTTCTATTTGGGACCATGAGACACCAAATCCTGCTAATTGCATGTACAAAACTCCAGAGATTGGTGCAACCCAATTCAACATTAATCCAAGCTTAATTCAGATGATCAGCAATCAAGCTTTTGAAGGAGACATTGAACTAGAGGATCCACACAGACATCTAGAGCGTTTCGTGCATATGTGTGGCTCATTCAGAATCAATGGTGTTACGAGTGACAAGATTCGTCTCCATATGTTTCCCTACTCTATTAAGGGAAGAGCTTTGGAATGGTTTCAACAACTTCCAACACTACGGTTGCTACATGGGATGGTTTTTCTACTGCATTCTTGTCCAAATATTATCCTTCTGACAAGACGCAACAATTGAGGACTATGATTATGAGTTTCAAAGCACAACCGGGTGACGGTCTATATCAGGCATGGGAGAGATTCAAGGCACTATTGAGGAAGTGTCCACATCATGGCTTGGAAGATTGGCAGATCATTAGTACTTTTTATGGGGCCATGAATGCGGATATTCGTTTGAGTTTGGATGTGGCTGCTGGTGGAAATTTCAAGAAGGCACCAACTACACAGGCTAAAGCACTCCTTGAGGAATTGGCATCTAATAACTATTCATGGGCACCTAGTGGGACGAGCTCAGCTAAAGCAGCACAAGACTCTGAGATGATCAACATGCTGGCTCAGAAGTTGGATACTCTAACTCAGGAAATGCGAGGACAAAGGGCAAATGTGAATGCTATTTCTTCACCTATGGAGGGGTATAATGATTATGGTGCTAGTCAGAACTCTTATGTGCAACAATTTCCAGAAGAAGCATCTTTTATTCAGGGAAGACAGCCGTGGCCTGTTCAGAATAACTCCTATTACAATCCAAATCAAAGGCCAAACAACAATCTTTCTTACAGTAATAATCATGCGGCTAATCCTTCTTATTCATTTCCAAGGCAGAATCAACCTCCTGGTTTTCAGTCACGACCACCGTATCAAGCACAGCAGCAGTATCAACCTCCGCCAAAGAAAGAACCAGCTGATTGGGAGGTTGCACTAAATAAGATTATGCAAGGAACCTCTGGGGCATTGGCTAATATGGAATCAAGAATAGATCAGATGGCATCATCTCAAAAGATGCTAGAAACACAGATTGGACAGATTGCCTCCAAGATGGGTGTTCGTGAGCAAGGATCACTTCCAAGTCAACCCGACCAGACTGGTAAAGAGAAATGCAAAGCAATTACTTTGAGGAGTGGGAAAGAGTTGCCCGAGGTTGAGGTTATTGAGCCTAAAGAGAGGGATGCTGAAAAAGAAAATAAGATAGTAGAGATTGATGCAGAAAAGTCAGAGAAAGTAGATGAAGAGAAGAAGGAAGAAGAACCAGAAAAGCCGTATGTTCCTCCACCACCTTATGTTCCTCCTATTCCATTTCCACAGAGACTTCACAACAGACAGTTAGAGAAGCAGTACGAGAAGTTCTTGACTATGTTCCGGCAGTTGCATGTCAATATTCCTTTGGCTGAAGCTTTGAATCAAATGCCACTTTATGCTAAATTTCTTAAGGAGATGTTGACAAAGAAGAGGAAATTTGAGGATGCAGAAACCATTACTCTTAATGCGGAATGCAGTGCAGTTATTCAAAAGGCCATTCCTCAGAAATTGAAAGATCCGGGAAGTTTTTCTTTGCCTTGCACTATTGGGAAGATGGAGAACATGAAAGCCTTGTGTGATTTAGGGGCTAGTGTGAGTTTGATGCCATATTCAACCTACAAACGACTTGGTCTTGGAGAGCTTAAAAAGACACGGATTTCACTTCAGTTGGCGGATCGTTCTGTTAAATATCCGTTGGGGGTCATTGAAGATGTGGTAGTCAAAGTTGATAAATTTGTCATACCTTGTGATTTTGTGGTGTTAGAGATGGATGAAGATGTCGAGATGCCTATTATCTTGGGAAGGCCATTCTTGGCTACTGCTGGCACTACTATCGATGTTAAAGCTGGAAAATTGACATTGAATGTTGGCAAGGACAAAGTGGAATTTGATCTGAACAAAGCAATGAGGATGCCTCCTTTTAGAGCAACTTGTCTTACTGTTGACATAGTTGATGATGTAGTAGAAGAAGAAGATCAGAATGTCACATTTAATGTATTCAAGGCCATGAAATTACCGACAGAGGATGAAGAGTGTTGCAGTGTGGAAATAGTTGATACGGGTCAGAGAAAGAAGTTTGATCAGTTACTAAGCGAAAAATCTGACATGCATGTGATAAAGCATCCCATCAGTGATTCCATTGACGGTTCTTCGGTTCGAGATCTTTCGAGTGTCAAGCTTGGAAAACTTCCACCACATTTGAGGTATGTCCTTTTGAATAATGAGCTAGTGATTTTTGAAGAGGGGCATGATAACGTGTTGCGAAGGTGGAAAACCGATGATAAGGAAGAAGAAATTTTTGTTCAGCCGGTTGAGTCGGAGAAGCATCTTAGAGGTGTGAAGAAGAAAAAGAAGAAGATTAAGTCGTTGGTTAGAAAAATCAAGTTGAAGTCTGATGAAAGAGTTTTGTGGAAAGCAAGCAACCAAGATGTCAACGTTCGTATGAATGGTTTGTCTGTTGAAGATGGTTCAGTTATTCTATTGAAACTGCCTTGAGTTGAGGAAGTAACGTCAAGCTATTGACGTTAAAGAAGCGCTTGGTGGGAGGCAACCCATGCATTAGTGTAGGAAGAAAAAAAAATCGAATTTTGAGCAATTTGCAGGTCTGTAACGCAACTTGCTCCAGCGTTACTGACCTTGGCGCTGATTGCCCCCCTGTTGCGCAAGTTGCGTATGCGCAACTGACCTTCGCGCTATTTGCACCCCTGACACGCAACTTGCGCTGGCGCATCTGCTTTAGCCGCAGTTTGCCGCCCACGCGCGCAAGTTGCAGGTGGTCCAGGATGTTTTCAGCGTGTCTTTCACCTTGTTCTGTCCGTTTGTTTTGCTGTTGTGTTTATATATAAAAAAAAAAAATCTTTCTAACCCCAAATTCTATTTATACCCCTATTTTACCTAATTCTTTTCCTATTTCAAATCCAAAACCCCTCATCTCTCCTTAAAAATTCTAAACCTATATCTATTCTAATTCATATTTTATTATTATTATTATGATTGTTATTATTATTATTTTTATTATTATTATTATTATTATTATTATTCATCAAATTTCGTACCTTCTAAATTTTTTTATTTTTTATTTTTTTATTTTTTTATCCTATTCATCATCTTTTATATATACCCACCTATACATACAAATCCAATTCCTCTTCTATTTATTTAAATCTCTAAAAATTCAATTCTAAAGAGGAATTAATTGCAAGTTCACCTCTTCGATTCGTATTGGGTAAATCTTTTTCTCTAATCTTATTTTTATTACGAATTTGTGTTCTTGTCAATTGGGATTTTGTAGTGTTCAGGCAAGGTGGCCAGACTATGGAGCTTGTACGCGATATCCACCGCCAGATTCTGATTCCTCCGAGGAGGATGAGGATCCTGAGGACGAGTAGGTATGTTTTCTGCTATCTCTTGTATTTACTTCCATTCAATGCGGATATTGAATATTTCAAGTTTGGGGGTGTTTTGAGGGATTAGTAGTTGTTGTTGTATTATTTGTTCATGTAGGATTTCATGCTTTGCATTTTAGTAGTAGTAAATCATGCATATATGTTGTGTTATCTACGTTTGTTTCATATAGGACATTCTGTTTTTCTTTTTGTATACCATGTGAGTTTTCATTTAGTTGCATTTTCATGGCATGCATATTTCATGATCCCTTAGGACGAGCTGATTCTGATTGATAGGTAGATGTTTTAATTGAGTGTGGTGATGATGAGTAGATGGCTGATTTATAGTTCCTAGGAATTGACTTGCATGTTACGGGAACAAAACTTTTACACAGTCTCATTGTTTGCTTTTGGGCTAGGTTGAGGTCATGCTTGTTTGGAGTTTTGAGATTTAATCACTTGATTATATTTAGAATTTTCGTTATTCCCTTTATAGCGTAGGAACATTAAAGTCTAAGTTTGGGGGAAACCAGGGATTTCATGCTAGTTGTTAATATTTGTTGAATAATGGCTAGGTGTCAAATGGCTAGTAGCCAGCTCATATTTATATGAGTAGTCTAGGGTTGGAAATGAGAAAGGCTCATTCCAGATTGCATGAAAAAAAAAAAGAAAAAAAAAAGAAAGAAGAAAAAAAAAAGTTAATAGTTTAATTGTTTAAATGCAGAATTAACCAGAGTGAGCTCTTTAATACTCGAGTAATTAAGTCTGAAGGGACTTAGTCCTAGTAACCTAAAGCCCTTGTGGTTTGGGATTGCTGACCTAACACTCGCTACATGGGTATTATTGTATAAGCCTTTTGGGGTCTCATTCATTGCACGGTTAAATAAGCATGTGTATTGTATATAGTATTATGTGTCGTAGTAATAAAGCATGAGTTTCTGTCTACCTTGGATAAGGGTGGAGGTGTTCCTAGGTTATGAAGTGTCTACAGTCTATTCTGTTTATAAACCTGTGATTGTCTTGGCGGAAAGTATGTATGATTTTTGACCTAGTTTTGGGAGTATTTCTGATGAGCATTGCACACACGCACGTTTCTGTTCATGTATTTGTTAGTATACGGGAACTTAGTCGAGCTCTACTTGGATTTGTTACATTCATTGAGATATTTGCTTGTTAGTTGGTGTTGGTGAGTTTCAAGGGGATCTTTGCATTTTTCATATTAGTTGCATTCATGCATTGCATTGCATTAGGTTAAATGGATTTTCTGGGTACATTCGCTATAGGCCCTCACGAGACCTTACTCGTCCACTAGGGCTGCCTAGGGGTTTAAAGGGCTTGTTGCATATGCCAAATGCAACCGTGATCACCTACGGAAGTGGTACTAATTAGGTAGTTGTAATTGTTTATGCTTGAGGACAAGCATCAGTTTAAGTTTGGGGGTTTGATAAGTGGATTTTATATCCACTTGGAATGCCTCCGTTCGGCTTAAATTGATTGTTTTGGACTCAAGTTGTTGTAGTTTTGATGTGTTTTGCCTAGTTGTGCAGATTTACGAGAATGTTGATTAAAGTTGATGCTTCTATCGTTTTTGGAGATTTAATTGATTAAAATTCGGATTTTCCGGGAAGGCTGCGCAGCTTATACTGTTTTGGCCATGTCTGGAGTTCTAGAAGTCCGTTTTCAGCGATCTTACTGCCCACGCGAAGCTTGAGAGATTTTCTACAATATGGGATAGGTCTTACACGACCAGGCCGCGTGTGGTGGGCCCAGGAAGCACGACCAGCAGATAGATGGGAGCAGAGAAATTACTGTTTTGCCCTTTTCTAGTTCTAATTGTATTTTGGGTAATTTTTAATACCTTAATTGAATTCTAATTGTAATAGAAGGTAATATCTTGCTGGGCAAGATTTGTAGAGCTTATTTAAACACATCCTACCATTGTAAATCATAAGAATTCATAGCTTTTAATCGTATCAAGGTACTTTCGATCTTCAATTCTTTCTTCAATATTATGTTTTCATTCATTATCATTATCATTATGTTTTCTTTATTAAATATGCGTAACTAATTCTCTAATCTGAGGATTGGGTAGTATTCCTTGGTATTCATGCATGCTTGATTATGTGATTTTCTGCTTTGCTGATCTGTTAATGAGATCTTAACACAATTAGGGGAGTCATGAACCTTTGATTGTATTCTAGGGATTGTAATAAGCTTGGGAGAGAAGTTGCAATCTTAGTACATGATTTAACAGACATAATTTGAATATTAGATCGGGAGATTAATAGGAGAATTGTGGGACATATAATTCTTGGCACTTAACAGTTTATAGATATACTTTGATTGTATCACGGGAGTGACAATTAGGGTGTAGCTGTAGGCACTATATTGTAGCCTGGGAGGGTACAGTATAACTTTAGAAGAATTTTTTTCAGCAGAGTAAGAACATAGACATCACATGGATATTGAATATGCATTGAAACCAAGTGAAGAACCCCAGTTCTTGGATTGTTTTCCTTATATATTTTATTCTCGATTTATAATTAGTCTTAATTAGTTTATAAACAACCCAAACATTTTTTTACACTTCTAAATTGTGAGAGATAAGAAACTTGAACTTGATATTAAATTCAGTCCTTCCCTGCGAACGAACAACAAAAATACTACTAACAACTTTCTACCCCTTCTCATCGCTTGGCCTATTTGTATAACAATTATGTCCTATTCCATTGCCTTCATCGGTTGACCCAAAATCTGTCAATTTGTAGAACAACACACATTCATGGGCTTCGCTTGAATATAATGGAGGAGGGTAAATTTAAGTTGCTGAAGCCTTTGGTTCCTCAAAGAGAACTTCCTCCATTGGCTCTAATGCGCTACCTCCATCTTTATACTCTGACACAAGTAGAAGACCTGCATCTTTCCCATGTTCATCAGCCTCTTGGTACGCACATACCAATTCTTAAAATTTGTGTAGCTCACCAGTGTCTGTCCCAAATAGTGCCCTTTCCAAATCATCCACCATACTAGCATGATCAAATTCCTCAAATGACTTGTGAACGCCCACCTCACCTTGGAACTTGTCTTCCTCAATTATGCATACAGTACCTTGCTCCAAGTCACCGTTATTTTCTAGAATTGCCTCTAGTATGAATTGTTGTTTCTCTTGTTCCAAGGCACTCAAAACTTGAGCAACTAGTGTCTCCAAAGATTTGATAGACTCCTCATTACTCTCTACAAGCATCCTAATCTCCTCCATAACATCAACCTCATCTGACTGAAAAGTAGGACCAGGTTGCTGATGTTGAAACTCTTCACTACCAAAGAAATATGACATATTTGGAACATCTTGCTGGTACTGTTGAGGATGGTATTGAAAATATGGTTGTTCCTCATAAGTGATATATGGATCAACTCCTTCGTAGTAACAATATTGTGAGGTCTCATGAACGCCCAAACATTGCTCACATTGCTTAGGCATGGATGTCCTTGAATATGCCCACCATGGCAACTCCTCGCCTGCCATTTTCAAACACTCAAGTACCTGAAACACACCGAACTAAACAAGATAGGTAAGTAACTAATCCGAGTCAGTGAACTTTAACGACCACTGATGACAAGAACATAAACTAAAATAAAACACCGATGATCCCCGACAGCGGCGCCAAAAACTTGTTTGCACTAAATCACGTAAGTGTACGCGGTCACAAGTAATATATGAATAAGTCAAGTTCGTTCCCACAGAGATCTGGTTTAGGTTTCAATTCAGTTAATGCACATATGCAACAATGTATGGTTTTTACTCACTGCTAAGACAATTAACAAATTTGGGTTTTGATTAACTAAAATTAACTAATAAGCAAATTAACAAAATAAGAATTAATTAACTAACGAGAATTTAAATCAAATTACTTATGCAAGAGAAAACATGGGATCCTAACTTCATTAAATACTTCGCTTAGATCTGACGCCTTCAATCTCTATATGTAATGGTTATAATATTTGATCGAACAACACGAAACAAGTACACGCTACCTGTCAGCATACGTATACCAAACTACCCATACATCCACAAAAGAGATAGAAGATGAATAGACATCAATTATGCTTAGACCTTATATGTCTATAGAATTTTAAAACATAACGGTTGAAGAACAAGTTATCCATAAAGATCACACAGGGCAGTATAATTCGCATCTCACACTACGAATCATGTTGATAAACAATCATGAACCTATGCTAGCATGGCAAGTTCTAAATCTCAAGATCCACTTTCACTTCACAAGAGATTAACAGATTAGATGTTAGCTACGCATCTAACAATTAAGCATAACCATAAGAGGATATCAGATATACATCACACACAAATCTTTAAAGCATCAAAATACTAAAGCTCCATAAATAAATCCGTTAGAATCCCATGACAATGATTAGTTCATAATCGAACCGTTCGTCATCATGGGATCTGATGAAACCATGATAGTAAACAAAATCTGAATAAAAACAATAGTGCTAGAGTAATGAGTTAAGAAAACAAATCCCAAAAATATCCAAGAGTATCGCCTAATAGAAGAAAACAAAAAGTAGATCTAGATCTTTGTTGCTTGTCACGAGCGTAGGAATCCTTCTCCACGTCTGAATCTCCGTCTCTCGGCTCTCACTTTGTGTTATGTGAAGTGTTGGTTTTATGATGGTAGGATGTGTTTATATAGGCCACATGAGTCTTTTCCAGCAAGAAACTACCAAATCAGAATTAAAATAGAATACGTTTTCCTAAACTGATTCTGTTTTGAAGGAAAATTCGTAACTGACTCTTTTTTAGTATTTCTGGCCCGTTCCATTTGTAATTGGACATCTTAAAGAGACACATGTCTGAGAAGTTTGAGATGAAGGATATGGGTGCAGCAAAACAGATACTTGGTATGAGCATCATAAGGGATAGATCTGAAGGTACTTTGAAATTATCTCAAGAGAAGTATATTGAGAAATTGTTGCAAAAATTCAGTGTCCAGGATGCGAAGACCAGAAATACACCGTTGGCGACTCACTTTAATCTCACGAAGAAGTGTTGGGATTTATGGGTGATAGCATAGAGACAACTTAACTATATTTTCCTATACTTAGTTTTCACTAAATAGAACATACTGTCACAGCCAGAGTATGTTCTTGTAATCAAATAATTTCTATCATGTAATAATTGTATGTCTTGAAAGAAGTTCATGCATTTGTTCAAGCCTCAAGGAATACATCCAGAAGACAGCAAGAATAAAAGTTATTGTCACACTCTTGACAGTAAGATTACAAGAAGATAAATGTTGCAAGTCACGACAAAGGCTACATCTGACAGCAACATTGGCTGAAGCACGAGACAGAAACATTCTCACACTTGACAACAAGTCTGGAGTTCCGACAGCGCGCAACTTTGGCGGAAACTCGTACTGTCAAGATCTGAATATTCCTTCGACAACAGACTCGGCGGTTAAGGTTACTGTCTCAGTGAATTATTTGATTTTGGGATTTTTCTCAGTCAAACCCGTGACAGGCTAGATGTTCAAGAAACAGATTTGCTACAACACTCCATCGATTGTAGCAGACCTGCAAAGACTACGACAGAAGCTTGAGAGATCACAATACAAGGCTGGTCAATTCAAAGAGTATGATATATCCACATCTACTAGAATTTTATTAGCTAGAAATAGAAAGAATCTATGTTGCTTTACTTGTATTATTTACAATGTCTGTATAGCAATTTAGGAAAGTCACATGGGTGTGCAAATTGTAAAGAGCTGCCACTTGAAAACGACAGCCGCTCTACAACCCATGCGATAGTGACAACAGAGTATCTTAGTCTACTTAGATACATGTCTCTAATTCTTTTCTGTATGCAACAACAACGAAACAAACTTGTATCTCTCGAGATACCGAAGTTGGAGAAATATTTTCTCTAGGTTGTAGCACCACTTCACAAGATAAATAAAACATATATTTTGTGAGAAATCTTGATTCACTTGCGTTTGCATATATCTACTGATAACTTGTAATCTTTATTATTGTTGTTGATTTTAAAGATTGAATTTTATCAGTATTGCATTCAACCCCCCCCCCCCCCCCCTTCTGCAATACTCCAGGACCAACAAGAAGCAGTCACCTAAAACGGATGAAGGCAAGAAAGATATGGCTAAAGTTCCGTATGCGTCTGCAGTTGGCAGTTTGATGTATGTTATGGTGTGTGTACAAGGCCAGATATTGCTCATGCAGTAGGAGTTGTTAGCAGGTTCATGTCTAATCCAGGAAGAGAGCATTGGGAAGCAGTCAAGTGGTTGTTACACTATTTGAAAGACACATCCAAGGTTGCGTTATGTTTCAGCAAGAAAGATGTTCTCTTGGAAGGGTTCTCTGATGCAGATTTGGGTGGATGTTTGGATACAAGAAAAAGTACTACGGATATATTTTCACGTTGGGTGGCACAGCAGTTAGTTGGATGTCTCGATTTCAAAAGAGTGCTGCTCTTTCAACCACAGAAGCAGAATATATGGCTATCTCTAAAGCTAGTAAGGAGATGATTTGCAAATCGAGCGGACAGTGCTTTGTATAGCGACAGTCAAAGTGCTATTCATCTTGCGAAAAATCCCGTTATTCATGTTAGGACAAAGCATATTCAGCTGAGATATCACTTTACAAGAGAGTTGATTAGCAATGGTACTTTGTCCTTGAAGAAAATCTTTGGATCAAATAATCCTGCAGATATGTTGACTAAGGTGGTTACTAATGAAAAGTTGAAGCTTTGCATAGCTTCAACTGGCCTTCAGAACTGATTGATGAGAAGGCGCTGCACTAGTTAGAGTTATTGATCGAAGGATTGGGTGATACTAGACTTACAAGAGTGAAGCGAAGATGTGGTCAGACTCCAAGTGGGAGATTGTTGGGTTTGTGGAGTCTATCAGGTTTCAGAATTGGATTCTGACTTGAGTTAGGAATTCCTGAATTGGACTATAATTAGAGTTAGGATTAGAGTTAGGAATTTCAGAATTAGACTCTGATATGTTTTGACCCAGTTTCTTCTCTTATTAATACTCATGTAATTGTAACATAACACAACACAATGTGAGAGATCAATACAAAATTAGTGCGGCTTATGGAGTAGGAATTTTCGAACCACGTAAATCTTTGTCTTGTGTGATTGTCGTTTATTTTTTTGTTCTTGTTTATTCTGTTAACATATAATATAAGATTTATATAAGGCCTCCCTCTAACACCTTAAGGTTTTAGATGAGTTGGTTACTTTACATGGTATCAGAACTCAGGCACGCAGAGGTCCCAGGTTCGACTCTCTGCAATCCCCAATATTCTCACAATTTATTTCGGACACGAAGGCAAATTTATGCCCCAAAGATGGGCGCCCGTGATCCACTCTCGACCCAAAAATGGGCTTTCGAGTGAGGGGGAGTGTTAACATATAATATAAGATCCATATAAGGCCTCCCTCTAACACCTTAAGGTTTTAGATGAGTTGGTTACTTAACATATTCGCTTTTACTTATTGTTGATAGAAGTAGAAGTAATACTTGAATAGTATTTGACCGCACTTTGATGGATCTTGTCAACTAATCGATCGATTGATTGTGTGTGCTATATATTGGTTGTTTGTGAATCTCGGATTGTGTAAGTCCCCTAACCTAACATTTTTATTTTTCGATAATCTTTTATGGGGAGACTTGATGATCGCTAATTTACTTGCTTGTATTTGTCATAAACTTATTGTGAGATAATCATATATTGAATGAGTTCAGGTACAATTGTAAACAAATAAAACAATAAAATCACAAATTTTGATTAGAAATGATAATGGTTCTCTGCATCAAATAGATTTAAGACACGGACAATGACAAATTAAGCTGATCAGTTTTAATCTTCGAGGGAAGAAATGTAAGGATTGGCATTCAGAAACAAGCTGTTCTTTCTTTTAGTAGTGGCTCCAAAAGTTTCGTCCATGTCCAAATCTGCAGGCTTCATTCCATCAGGAAGTGTCCAGTCAAAGTGGTAAAGCATTTGAGCAAGAGGAAGCTCAACAGTAGCTATACCAAATGAGATTCCAGCACACATCCTCCGTCCAGCGCCAAACGGAATAAATTCGAAGTTAGCTCCAATGTAATCAACCGAGCTTTCTTGGAATCTCTCCGGATTAAAACTGTTGGCATCAACCCAACATTCGGGATCTCTTCCGATGGCCCATGCATTTACCATGACTTTGGTTCCAACAGGAATAGTGTATCCATCAATTTCACATTCTTTTCTACACTCTCTAGGGAGTAGCAGAGGAACCGGTGGATGTAAGCGTAGGGTTTCTTTGATCACCAGCTTTAGATAACTCAACCCCTGAATGTCAGTTTCACTAACACTTTTCTTTCCTTTCAAGGCATTTCTCAGTTCATCTTGTGCCTTCTTCATTGCGCTAGGCTTTTTCATCAACTCCGACATTGCCCACTCTAGCACAGCCGAAGATGTATCAGTTCCCGCAGTGAACATATCCTGTAATTTTATCAGTGACTTTGTAAGTGAAATGATTCATGACACGGTGGATCGAATTTATTAAACTGTTGATTTAAATTTTAGATTAACACTAAAATATTGACAAGACTTTTGCATTGAAATTATATTAGTTGCTTACCAAAACAATGCCTTGGATGTCGTTGGAAGTAACGGGAAATTCAAGTTGCAGAGTTTCATTAATTCTCAAAAGAATATCGACAAGATCTTCCTCCTCAGCTTCGAGTTTGATTCCTTGATCTTTTCTACTAGCCAACTTTTCCTTGTGTTCATTAATGATGTAATCGAAAATATGATCAAGCTCCTGTCGAACCTTTTGTAATGCAGGCTTCATTCCACTAAGAACAGGAAAAACTAGCATAGAAGGAAACAAATCAGCCATAAAAAAACCTGCACCCCAGTAGGCTATATTCTCGGTAGCTTCTATGAGTTCATGTTGATACTTGCATCTCTTTCCAATCGTAGACCTACAAGTTATCGAGTTGGCCAAATTCGAAACCTTTTCACTAACATTAACTGGCGATCCTGATGTTGATTGAATGGATTCAATAAGATCCCTTGTCTCCTCCTCTCGAATAGATCGGAAAGACCTAACTTTGTTAGCACTTAAGAGTTCCAAGGTACAGATTTTTCGGAATTGTCTCCAATGATCACCATAGCGAGCCAAGACTATGTCTCTACAATTGGACAAGACAATATTGCCAAGTAGTAATGTAGGACGGTCCGCAAAACAAAGATCATGAGTTCTGAGAACTTCTTTCGCTACTCTAGGATTCGATACAACGACAGCAGACACCTCACCAAGCTGTAGGTGCATGAGAGGTCCATGAATTTCGGACAGATTGTAGAGACTGCGGTGAGGGAGTGCACCCCTCACTTGTAACAAGTTTCCTAGAATGGGGAGTTTGTACGGCCCTGGGGGGAGTTTTTTGGAGAGTTTGGATTTTCGGAAGAGTGTTTTGAGTAAATTAATAAGCATGAAAACAAAGAGCATGAGCATAAGCAAGGGCACCAACTGGAGAGCCATTGCATATAGCTGTGGTTTTTGTTTGTGAAGTTTTTTTTTTTTTTCTTGTTAAGTGTTTGTGAAGTTTGATGGATGATGAGATTTTGAAGTTGTGATTCTTCAATTTATAGACATTAGCGTATGTGCAGCAGGGCCCAATAAAATGCAGCTAAGCCTATTCCAACAACACTGCTTTTTAGAGGAAAAATAATAGAGGTATCAAATTGGTAAAAAAAATTTACCAAATGACGTGTCTTTATGATTGGTTATAACTTAATTAAATAGTATAATGGAACCACCTGCATTCATACCAATTTCAACCAATAAAATCATTCATTTATGCTGTATATTGCCCTTACCACATCATTTTGTAACTTGTTTTGGTACATAATTTTGTACCTCTATCATTACTACTTTTTAGAGTTAATATTCTTAGAATTAGCTAGGAAAACGCATGGTAGGTGTGTACATACGGACGAGAGAAAAAATTAGAATATAAGTCCTCGCATAATCACGTTCTGCTAATATTAGTCTGAACCTCTTGCCACTAAAAAACGGAAAGAAATTATCCCCTAGATCTTGTAATTATCTCTTTTCTTAATTCAACTAGTATTATTTAGCAAAAAAAAAAGTTAATAATTTTACTCGTCATTTGTAGTGGATTGTTTGGTGGCTGTCACTTCATATTTTATACTCCGTATTTATTTATGAATATTTTAAGCAAAATACCTTTCATTGTACAGTTACTATTACTTTCCCAATTATATACTACTACTACAATATTTTAAGCAAAATACCTTTCATTGTACAGTTATTCTGTAGGTGAAAGGTGCAGCAAAGAAAACTGATGGTAGCATTGCATCTGTGCCTGGATATTGTAAGTTTACAATATTCACAATGAACTGTAAACTTACAAACAGAAAATCCAATGTTATGATTTGGATTTTCTGTTTGTAAGTTTACAGTTCATTGTGAATGTTGAGAGGAGAGGGCTCAGGGGAGAACGAATGTGTATATCTTTTCTGAAATTTTAGCATTACACACCGTTACATAAAATTAAATATAAGTAAACATTCAAATAAAATCCAGGCCTCAGACATTAACTTTGTGATTAAAGTTCTCAATCCATGATCGAGACTTCATGATTTCGCCTTTCATATCGGAGATATCAGAGTTTTTATCTGGAAATAACATTTTTATTCTCGGTAGATCCTGATCATCAAGCGGGAAAAAATGAATATATTGTTTTTCCATTTTTTTCTATAGAACTATAGAAGATTTAATCTGAATATTTTATAATAATTCTCTAAATTCTTTAGAACCCAATTGTTTTATGGATTAAGGTGATTGGATTGATAATCGTAAAAATTTCGAATAATCAAGAATGGGTATATTAATTTGATATCACATTTTTAAAGATCAATTAAAAATATGTCCCTATTTATTAAATAATTGTAATTATATCATATAATTAAAATTAACTCATATATATATATATAATTATAAACATACCATGTGTATATTATTATGGTCATAATACTCACAATAATAAAACACCCGTACTTCTCCTTCTCTTTATCCTCATCACCACCACCACCAACACCACCACTCCTCCTCCGATGTTAGCCCCACAAGAACACTGTTTTTCATTATGGTATCATTCCTTTTGGACACTTGACATACACTTGGGATAAATTCATTAATCTGAATGCAACTTCGCAACTTCAGACATACATCATAGATTTTTATCTTGGTAGAACCACAGCACCGTCAAAGATGAAATTCTAATGGAGTTTCTGGTCGTATGCATACAGGAGTCCTTAACAGGATAAATAATAGTAAAAGAGGATAAAAATATCTTTTGATAATGTATAGTTAATGAATTAATCATAATTATACTAAAAAATGGAATATATTCATAATTTGGGATATATTTATAATTACAAATAAATATGAAACACAATTTTAATTGACCTTGTAAAATGGAATATATTAGAAAAGGACCCAAAATTTTCATATATGGTAGATATTTTCCCATTTCCGAAAAATTACACTTCGCATATATTTTGTAATCGAATAAATTTTGATATACACTTTATAGGAACTTGAAATACATGTGTTTTCAAAAATAACCAAACAATCGCACGAAATTTTTCTTTTATTTCTTACGGCTTTAAAACTGTAGAATGGTGTTCATTCGCCTTACTCAAGAACCGTATATAGAAAACCTTTATAAATTAATATCGAATCGACAAATTTTATTAATTTAGAGAGGTTATTAATTAATCGAGGTTAATTCTATACTTTCACGATTATATTCGGAACAAAAATTCACATTAAAAATATTAATTTATCATTATATCAAGTATTAATTTAACGAGGTTTTACTGCAATATTCCACAGAAATGCGAGGATTCAAATACCTTTTCATCTGTGAGATCATTAGCTACCCTTTGGTTGTGCAAGTAAATTCGAATTCCACTAGTCAAGTCAAGTTGCCAAATTTCTACAGTCGTAGTTTGAGTCATAGAATTTCTTTTTATGCCCAATTGCAAAAGTCCATTTTTTTGTGGAATTCTTGAGAATATTTTTCATGTGCATGACCATTTAAAATATTTTTAAACTTTTGTCGCTGGACTCTCTCTCGATTCCACTGTCACCAATCATGCATATCCCTATGTTCTACTGATCCCACTTCTTTCAAGTTAAATTCTTTGATGTGGTGTGGGTGTTCAATATTGGCTATTCCACTTTTATTGACTTTGACACATAATACTAATAATAATAATAATAATAATAATAATAATAATAATAATAATAATAATAATAATAATAATAATAATAATAATAATAATAGATACTAAAATACTTACATTATTATCATGTGGGGGAGAAAATGACCTTATCATCGTTGGATCCCGGTCCCTCAGGACCGGTTATTTAACAATCGGTTCCACAGCCGTTGATCCAACGGCTGAGATTAAAAAAAAAAAAATTACGTTCCTCGGAAATTTTCCACGGATCAGTCCGCGGAAATTTTTCGCGAATAGGAAATTTTTTTAATAATCCAGGGAGGCCGTTGAATCATTGATCCAACAATTTAAAAACCGATTGTTTGTTAACCGGTGTCATACCAGATGTTGTAGTTGCAGTGAGTGTGTACTAGAGAGCCTCTTATACGAGTTGCCTGTCTTACATGAATAGCAAGTTGATGGTTCTTTTTAAAAACATATATATTAATAAGAAAAAAAGAACAATTTCTACTTTCGACAAATATAAATATGAACTTGGTAAATCTAATCCTTAAAGAACAATTTCTACTTTAGCTATAAATATTAGATATATTTAAAAATTTGTTACTTAATAAACTTTTTACATTAATATATATTATTTAATTTAATTAAATATTTTATTATTTGAAAATATGTTATTTTACTACTGTCAAATTCAATCAAATAAAGTTTTTATATTAATATATATGTTATTTAATTAATTTAAATATTTTATTATTTGAAAATATGTTATTTTATTATTGTCAAATTCAATCAAATAAAGGTTTTATATATAAAAGGATATATGTTATTTAATTAATTAAAGTAGTTTTATTTTATAATACAAATTGTACATTTTTTTAAATTTAATTTCATTCCCAATTTTTTGAAAATATTTTTAAAATAAAAACTTCGTATTTTGTTAGCAAAAAATAACATATAAATTATTTTCTCATCAAAAAATAATTTTTTTATAGATAAATCAAAGTGATGTAAACAATGCGTATAAACATGAAGAATTTTTTTTATCCCTGATTGAGAATTAAACACAATGCAAACAACACACCCATCTAATACTCATTTGTAATGGATAATACTATAATTCAAAAATACTATATATATTTTTAATTTTTAAAATTTATTTTATCCTTTAAAAGAAAGAAAATTAGAGTTTAAAACATAATATTATAGCTTACAAGTGCTTTGTCATTCAACAAATATAGAAGATCTCTTTTACATTAGCTAACAATTGTTGCCGTTGGAGATCAGTTTTTGAAAGCTGTTAGGTATAATGTTATGCCACCTCAATTTTTTGACTAACAGGCTCTGTTCTAAAAGTCGGCGATTAATCGGGATTAATCGCCGATTAATCGCTGTTCGGTAAGGAACCGAACTGATTTTACAAAAATCGGCCAAAAAATCGTTTTTTTGAAAAATCGGGATTAATCGGGATTAATCGGGATTAATCGGTCAAAAATCGGATTAATCGGTCAAAAATCGGCATTATTGATAAAAAAAATTGAAAAATACGTAGAAAAATTAAAAAAATTCAAAAAGTAAAAAATTGAATAAATTTTAAGAAAAATATTATTCTCATATAGGAAACTAATATTTTAAACGGTTAAATCATGAATTTTATCAATTTTTTCTCTCATATTGACCCCAATTCAAAAATTAGATCTTAAAATTTATACTTACTTTAATAATGCTATATATTTTAAATATATTTGTATAAATATATGATAATTATTCATGTATAATCAAAATAATAAAATAATTATGTATATTAATAATAATTATATTTAAAAATAATATTAAATTAGTTCCGATTAATGATCCGATTAATCATTCCGATTAATCCCCGATTACCCGATTAATCCCTGGACGGTGCCTCCACCGATTAAGTCCGATTCCCGCTTTTTACAACACTGCTAACAGGTGAGAGCGTTGGAGTTGGATTTGCTCTAATAGACCATATATTACATTGAACAAAACATTAAGCATGTTTAATTAGTTGCTAGTTGCTACGAATATATAAAGGGGTCCGGTCCCTGGCAAACGCATGCCAGGGACGGATTATTTGGCATACACCTTTTAAGCCGTTGGATCGTTGATCCAACGGCTGTGATTTAAAAAAAAAATTCGCACCGTACCGCATAAACTTTATGCGGTACGGAGTAATTACCAAAATGCCCTTACTGTTCACGTACCGCATAAACTTTCTGCGGTACGGTGAACAGTAGATTTTTTATATGAAAACAGGGGGCATTTTGATAATTACTCCGTACCGCATAAAGTTTATGCGGTACGGTATTGTTTTTTTTTAAATCACAGCCGTTGGATCGTTGATCCAACGACTTAAAAGCCGTATGTTAAATAAACCGTCCCTGGCATGCGTTTGCCAGGGACCGGGAGCCATATATAAAATCAAATCTTTAGTTATCAATCTCGCAGGCCTATCCTCCCCAGAACGCCAAAGTGCCGGAGATATTGACTATGCATGCCTAACTTTAAACGTGGAAACGAGGAAAATAAGTGACAAAGGTAAATTAAAAATTAGAAAATTTTCCAAAAAGATGAAAACCGTTGATGGACCGGAATAGTAGTGCTTGAAAGTTGCTTTGCTTTAAGTATAATTTTGCAAAAGGAAAACTTTTTGAGGTCCTTTATGTCATACCACCAGAATAGACTAATAGAGTACTTCATAAACAATTTTAATAGTAAAAAAAACTTAGCTTACTCAGTTATAATACCACTCAAAGTGGTGTCTGAGGAGGGTAGCTGTACGCAGACCATGCCCCTATACAATAGGGAGGCTGTTTCCGAAGGACCCCGGCCAAATACAAATACAAATACAAATACAAAGAAAGGAAACTAATACAAACTAAACTCACACACACCCAGGGATCGAACCCTTGACCTCCTACAAAGGAGACAAGGGTTCAACCCACTGCACCAACATGTTGTTGGCAATAAACAATTTTAATAGTCCAACTCCTAATTATGATACTCCCTCCGTCTCTTTTTACTTTGCCCGTTTGACTAAAAACACGGGTTTTAAGAAAAATTGGGTATTGAATATTATTTGTAAGAAGTAGTTGGTATTGAATATTGTTTTTAAGGAGTAGTGGATATTGAATATTGTTTTTTTGGAGTAGTGGGTGGAGTAGTGGATATTGAATATTATTGTTAAGGAGTAGTGGGTGGAATAGTAGGTATTGAATATTGTTTTTTTGGAGTAGTGGGTGGAAAAGTGGGTGTTGAATATTATTTGTAATGATTAGTGGGTGGAGTAGTGGGTATTGAATATTATTTTTAAGGAGGAGTGGGTAGAGTAGTGGGTATTGAATATTATTGTTTATGGCTTAAAATAGAAAGGGGAAAAGTATTTTGATAGTCCCGATTTAGTAAATGGGAAATGTTTTTAGAGACAGAGGGAGTAGTATTTAAAATTTCGGATTTATTCTCCCGTAACACAGCTCCAACAATCCATACATTTCAATCCCTTCCTTGTTGTCAACGAGGAACCTAACCACTTCAGCCCACCAAAAGAGACCTAAACTCTACACATGTGCAAATTCTAGTGCCAACTGTTAACCAAGTCTACTGCCAATTGTTTACAGAGGACTCATTTTTCTATATGCCGTACACATCGGAAAAAGTTGATCATATGGGCACCATTATGCTAGCTCCCGTTTATTCTATATTAGTTTTTTATAACTATGCATATATGAAATATGATCCTTTCTTAGAGATCGATCGCAACACAATGTTCTAAATAATATATATAAAAATATATCAAACATGATTTGTATGCATAATATATCTCGTGCTTAAAACACAAGACCATAGATTGCAATGTATTGATGTTTTTCCAGTATGCGAAAGACCATAGATTGCAATGTATTGATGTTTTTCCAGTATGGGACAATTTATAAGAGCGCTGAGTAGACATTACACTTGGAATACAGGGTTCTTTCTTTTGTTTTTGTGATCAAGAACACAAGGTTCTTCAAATAGAAGGAAAGTTTGCAATCTCGCATTCAGTGTGGCGGTTAATATATTTCAAATGCAAGTTCATTCTAAGACAGATCTAAGGAAATTGGCAATTCTAATTCTCAGGTTTAGGTGCACACCTCAGAGGCATATTATGCTATGAAGGAGAAATGAATTTCCCTGTAAAGAAGTAGGAGGATCACAAAACAAGGAAATTAATTCAATAGCTGATACACCTTTAAAAGATGCAGCCAGAAGATCATGAAGAAAAAGAAACAGAACTGACGTGATCCTCAGCAGCTCAGCTTACATTATAAAAATTGGAACTTAAAGGAGGTTTCCAAAAGGCCAAAGATAGTTCATAGTGGTGGGTTGGGAGTGTGCATGCAGTGTTACGGATTTCTATCCTAACATTGGTACGGGGTGTAGTTTGTTTCAGTGATTTCTATAATACAATGTAGTTGGCGAGCAGTTTTAGTAGGCAAAAACATTTATGCCGTAGTGTAGCAGTACAAGCTCTTTCTTTATGTCCAAGTAATGGGGCATTTGGCAAAAAACATTGCCCTTCCCCCTTCACCGCAGTCAACTATGCTGATCTAATAAATCAAATTAAGGCCTGGTACAATGGGTATACAACAAAATTAATTCTCTAATCAATTTACACAAGGCTTGTCAACCTCGTATGCATGAAATATACTCAACTACAGTAGACTCCAGTTTTCACTCAAATCTAATAGGACATTTCTTCCTACATACAAGAGGAGGATTCTGCATCTCCATCTAATTTTGCTGTGGATTCACCATAATAGGTGCCAAAGATCATTACATCATGTGAAATAGAACTCCAAATTTACAATTTGCCAGTAGTAAAAGTTACCAGTGAAAACACAAGTCCATAGACCCTGTCTCCATTAAAATATACATATCACTTGCGGTGCCTCCTCTTTTGCTCAACTCTTTGTCTCTTCTCATCTTCCAACTCCCTGTCATACATTCTAAAGCGGGCGTGTCAAGGATATGCAAAATGTGCACCAACATGTTGATCAAGATACGAAGTTAAGACACTACAACTGACGCCTAGGGCGAAATACTTTCACTTTTTAGTCTGAATCTCATTCTTACCAAACTCTGCTTTCTACCCCCTAGGGAAATTGGAGATTTATTTGAGAGTATAAAAGTGAACTTTAGGGATACCTAAACTTTGGAGGAAATAATTGACGAAATGGATTTAATTATGACGCACCCCCATCAATAATAAATTTAAAAAATGCAGTAATTTAAGGATACTGTTCTGCATCGCGACGAGTCATCTTGTTGATTGTTTCCTTGCCATGAACTCTCAGTCCAGGTTCCTCAATGTAACCAGGGCGCTGAGGCATGGCTGCTTTACGGTCTCGTTCTCTGCCATCATAAGGCTGTGATAAATTTATAGTAAGAGGCGGCGGACCTGGTGGAAGATATTCACCAGCTTCAGCTTGCGGATGCTCCCTTTTGAGTTTCCGTTTCTTAGATGCAACACTAGCATCCAAGTCCTCCTTTAAAAGGTATGCTTTTTCCCTCTCTCTTTCCCTTTCCCTCTCCTCCACCTACATGGAGTGTCAAGCGCATTAAAACTATGAAATCTTATATTTAAAAACATCCTGTTACCAGGAAATCGTCAAGAATGTAAATCAACTACAGTCTACAAAAATGTGTTTTATGTAAAGAGAGTTACATATCACAAATCTGAGGAGATATTCATTGACAGGCAAGAATCAAAATATATAGGTTAAAAGTAGGGAGCAGTTGATTGACTTGAATTACAATTTTTTACAAACCAACTTAAACTTTTGCAATTTCTTCCTTTTCACAGCAGCTAAGCCAAGAACAAGGGTTGTGAGGATAGTCCCCACTGTATTAGGAAATTTTGTCTCTTAACATGGATAGCTATCAGCCTATCACATAACCATCAGTTCAAACTACAAGTTTAAGAAACTCTAAACTAAATCCATATTCATACCACATAATACTTAGTTCAGCACCACCACCTCAGCAAATATAAGGCAAGACAAAATCATAGTTAAGCAGTGAACACCTTAGAACAATCTAGCACAACAAACTGATTAGACGTTATTTTAAGTATGCATATTACTGAAGGAAACATGTTACGCAATTTAATCTACCTTTCTGCATTTTTTTAATCAGAGGGTGTTAATATATGTTTTTAACCGATTCACATCACGTATACTTTTATCCTCTGAATAACAACACATCGATGTAGATAGTGAAGTCATCATACACAGCTGTAAAAACATACCTTTAATGGAAAGACATCTCTTTCTTCCCGCTTCCTATCACGAAACTCATCTTCTCTTCGGCGTTTTGCATCATCTTGCAATATTAGAGTATTCTCCTCGGATCGCCTCCGTTCCCTCTCCTCATGCCGAGGGGAGAGTCTTTGAGTGTGCCTGGCAGTACCTAACCTTCTATCACCGTCATCATCTCTTCTGCCTGAGCTAACTGACTGGGGAACCATGTGTGCAGGTAAAGGTGGTGGTGGTGGCAAGCTTTGCCCATGAAACCGGTCATCAGTGTGAGATTTTTCTTGAGATGTGTCATTATATCTCGACTTAATTCTGTCATCTTTGTTTCTTTCATCCTTTGATTTTTCAGTAAGCCTATCAGAACCCCTATCGATACCTCTCTCCTGCAATTTATCTACAGAACGCTCTCTTCCATATCTTTCCATTGACCTATCCCTTGATTTTTCCGATATGTTATCATCACCTCGAGATTTTTCCGGTCGTTCGATTCTGTCCCTGTGGTCTCGATCATACCTCTCACCCACTTTTTCTTTTGATCTATCAACAGCCCTAATGCTCATTTGCTCATCTGAACCTGGTCTGTCAATATCAGCAGGATTAGGTTTATCAGCTAATCGTTGATCAATTGACCTTTCTCGGTCAGGGAATCGGATGTCAGCCTCCAATTCTCTTGAATCAATATCCCCTTTCCTGCGTTTACTCAGTCTATCCAGTTCCTCAGCTTGATTTATTCTCTTATGAGGTTTATCAACAGGTTTTAGAGCAGGAAATTCATGCCTAGGAGAATGGACTTGCCGAGAGGACTGTCGTTGTGGATCAGAAACTTCATTGGCATCCTCTCTTACAGATGAAAGCCTCGAATCAAAAGATTTGCCAGCCCCACCCTCCGACTTCAGTTCACTGTTGTGGATATCTGAAGACCTCGTAGTAGAGGCTGATCCTTTAGCTGAAGGTAAGCCATTGCTAGAGTGTGCTGAAGTAATGTTAAGAGACGCCGTCTGCCGCCCTTCAGATGGATCATGTGTTGGAAGATCTTTGTCACCAGTGGATAAAGTACCTGTGGTTCTACCAATTGCTTTTCCAGATTTACCATCATCCTTTGAAAAATCTTGCCTTGTTTGCTTAGAAAGGGATCCAGCAGCAACTGACCTTTTCGATGCGGCTCTTCCCTAACAACAGAAAATAGAAGTTAACATTGGGCCCTCAGCAGCAAAGAACAAGAATCAATATTCTCATTCCTACTCACAAAGATGAATCACATCTGTCAAGATATTGATATCTAACAAGTATCAAAAAAGAATCATAGAACAAAAGTGAAGAGAAAGCACATAATTATTTCCAAACATGTCACTTTTGAGCAAACTATAACAACTTGCAAACTCTAGCCAAGTTGTATTCGAAATCTGACACATACAAGTGTTCACACTATCTGGGGCATATTTTGCTAACTGTACATGCTTCCCTGAAGTTTATAAAATAGTTTAACACACCCCATGTCCAGATAACACTATCAAAAGGCAACAAGAACCGTTAGATATCTCTACGTGCTCACTGAATGACATTGAATCTTCGAATAAACCATGAGAGAGAACTGGGAATAAGAAATGAAGAAACTACAAAAGATTGGAAAATCCACTACTTAAGTGTGATTTTATAAAAATTCTACCCCTTCGTGTGTTGCAACACAACATTACTAAAATAAAGAAAAACCCTTCCTGCTTTACTTCCATTTCACTTACCTACTGCCTATATTAATGTTTGACATCCAGAGAGTATATAATTTAAGTGATACCTCGGATTCTGCAGATGCCTTCCCAAAAACTCTCATGTTGTTCTCCACTAGTGTTTTATTTCCAGATTCATCTCCCTGCTTTTGGTTTTCTGCTGATTTAGCTGCTGCAGGTAACACACTTTCCGTTCTTTCTGATTTCGCATCACCAGGTTTTGTTCTTCCTCCACCAGGTTCATTCACAGCAATATTTGTGCTAGAACCAATGTGTGCAGGAGCTACGTTACCAATCAGAGACCTAGGAGCAACAGGAGGAACGGGCTTCAAATCAAGATAACCCATACCAAATTCTTCTTCTGTAACCCATGATGACTGAAATATGGAACAGGTCAATATCTTCAAAAAACATAACAGTTAAACATGTAAACTAAAAGGAACATCAGAGCTGTCGTTTTAACATACCAATTTTAATTCATAAATCTTACCTTTCTTGCAGCCAAAGCTGCAGCAACACCTGTGGCCAACACTTTCAGATCTTCTCTTTCATCACTTTTTATTTTCGCGACCTACGTGAGACCAATAAAAAGAAAGGTCAACACCAGGGAAACTCTACTGTACTATAGTAAATTAAATAGTATTTTGGTTATATTTTTGAAAATCAATACATTTTTAGTAACTTTAGGTTCTTCTAATATGACTGAATTGAAGTAGGAATTTGATTGGTGGACAATATAGATGAGGAGGGATTACTACATACTTATTCTGGAGATTATAAATTTAATAATAAATGAACAGTAAGAAAATTAAAAATCCAATATCTTGTTGCAGTTAAGTTCTAGTAAGACCTGTAACATTCAAAAGAAAAGTTATAAAAAAAAACGTTTAAAAGAAAATTTGTGTGACTGGAGCATGCAGTACTAATTTAATTCTTACGCGTTTTTCAAGATTGATCCCACTCTTTCGTGTGACTGGAAATACGGCAGATATTTTAGTTAACAGTATTAGAGCATTTCGAATCTCCATGTACTCTGGCGACTCCAAGCATTGTATGAGTAATCTGGTAATCCTCTGACTCCATTTCCAGTGTACCTATCATAACGCAGAGGGAATGTTATCAATACAAAAGTATGCTTAATTAAGCATGAATTTAGAATAACATGAAAGCCCCAGCAGAGAAAAAGGTCTTTCCGAAGTGTCTATCTACACACAACAAGGTGTATTGACATGAAAGCGAAATGCTAAAAGAGTAATACTGTGTCACATCACTAGTGGCAGTCGAAAAACAATGAATCATATGATACCAATTACCATAGTACCTGGTTCATTCTATCTAAGGGCACAACAAGGTGTATAGATATGGAAGGGGAATCCTGTGTCATATCACTATTAGTAGACGAGAAACAATGACAATATCATACCACGGTCAGTACTCAGTTCATCAAAATTTCCAATAGTCATCCTTACTGGTAACCTACATTGCACATGTGTCCTGACAAGATTATTGTCAGAACTGTTAAGTGTTAAGTAACAGGGATTAACAGTCCTCGGAATAAAAGATAAGAGACCATCGTAATTAAGCTTCTGACTAATGTGGATCAAGCAAACATCTTTCTAGACATAAATAGGTTTCTCTGGTGCACAAGGATGCCATATCAGGAGGGACCAGAAAGGTCAGGATAGATCAATTTTACGTGCCCCACCCTTGTTTATTATGAAGAGGCTCTTTGCAAGGTTTAAGCGTGTGACCAAGGATAGGAATTAGGCACAGGGCCATCTCGTCAAGCATGGTCATCTTTCTAACATACATAAAACACCGAAATCAGAGTTGATTAAACTAAAGCATAATTAGCTAAAGAGAAATCATTAATTGGTTGGTTTTCCAGGTATGGTAGATGTGAGCTTTTGACACTCTGTCCTAATGTAATATTCTGTTTATTTATGTAGATAGAATGATGATTACTATGATTCTCTGGAGTAAAATTACTTCACCATCACATAGGAACCTGAGGGGTTCTGCCAAGGCAGTTGATGGAATTGGCATGTTCAACTGAACCCAAGTTTACAAACCTCCCCGCCAAATACTGCTTATTAAACCCTAGCATTGTCGTCTAGCAGATACTTTTCCGCTGGTAATAGAAAGTTACGAGTTAAAAGTGTTAAAGAAGGATCGATGTGTGCCTAGTGTGTGTGTGTGTGTGTGTGTGTGTGTATGTATATATATACTAAAAATAAAAAACTAAAAAATAATTTGGCTACAAAATATATGAGAAACTAAAAACTGTCACGATCACCAAATTACATACTAAAAATCACCAATTATAAAAATAAGTTGGCTACAAAATATATAATTTTTATACTAACAATTTGGGTGCAATCACTAAATTACACATTACTTATCACTATCACTAAATTACATACTACCGATCACTAGATGAGGGGGCAACAATTACAAGTTTACTAATTTAGAAACAGATTAGTTTACGATCACTAATTATAACTGCAGTGATCACTGGTTTCTAGTTTCTATTCTAACATTTGTTTCTATTTGATCAGTTAACTATATATATACTAATACTACTCAACAAGAAGGAACAGCACACATTATCTGAATATTACCTAATCCTAACACACACAACCAAAAATCAAATTTACATAACACAATGCCACAGAGGCATAAAAAAGAGAAGGAGAAAATTACCACATATACATCAGTTTTTTATTTTTCTCTGTTTCAAAAATAAAGTAACATTATACGATCGCAGTAAGACTGTATTTTTTAACCAAGCCCTGCTAGAAATTACGGTTACCGGATGAATACTTGATGACACAGATAGTTTACAAGTTCAAATTAATTTTTCTATTCTCTGTGTAATTAAATTTGATACATTTATCATTTATACACACATGTCCAGACATGAGGGAAATCAGACAAAATATACATGTGACCACAAACAATGTACCTTAATAAATTGGCCATATGTTACACGCTGGCTGTTTGGGTATCTATAATATACAGCAAAACCTGGCATATTCCCGCACTCGCGTTCATATATAGATTCATTTTTCTGAAAAACACAACAATGTTTATAAAAAAAAATACTCATAAAATTATCATACCACCCAAAATAATTTCTCTCAAGTATGTAGATAAACTAAAAGACCAAGGAAGACCATAATGTACCTTCCAAAGATAAGCAGTCCTCAGTGTATCTGACAAAAACCTTCCAAGTCGACCTACTTCGTACTCGGTACAGCAACATATCATAGGTTGTAAAGTCTTGCATATAAGAACGTCAATGTGGTTGACAGTATTAAAAAAAGGTGTCCCAAGGGAATGAAGAGTATTTACAAACATCGCACAGTAAACGGCATCAGGCATACTGAATGTACACCTTGGAAAGATACACCTCTGAAGGAATTCCATATTTATCTTCAGGGTATCAGGACAATTACTTAACCACTTATCTTTTTCATGACTGAGTCGTCTGCGAACAGATGCAACATTTGATTCATGCTTCTGCAGCTCACTAGTTAATCGGTCTAAAGATTCTTGAATCCTTTCCTTATCTTTTTTTCTCTTTGTGATTGCTGAGTTCGAATTATCAGAGAGTTCTTCCAATGCTTTAAGTGCAGAATGCAGCTTGCTTATTTCAGACTCATAACGGTTTCTAGGAACATAAAGATCATATAATGTAAGACCCCAGAAGGTGGCATACAGATCAGGAGAGAGGCTATTCCAAGCTTTTGGAGGTAACATTGTCCTAGCAGTGTCCAGGAGAGCTGACCAACTGCCAATTAGAATGGTGAGAGATTAACTTTAAAGTGTAATCAAAAATTAAAGAATCCCAAGAATAAACCTAATTTATGGTATACATCTGTTAGATATTTATACTGCAAGTCTGTATAATTATGATAAGAGAGCATTACGTAATAGGTTTCCTCGCACTGCCAAGATCAAGAACAAGTTGGCTCGATAGATTTGTAGCTACATCTTTTTCAGCGCTTGCAATTTCATCACAATGTAAAGGCCAGAAGACTTCAGAACTACTCTGACATTTGAACAGCCTCATCACTGGTCGATAAATTAAAAATGCCACCTAAAAACAGAAAATCACCATCAAAAGCAAGGTCATGGGGCATGAGACGAAGTCTGCAAGTTCAGAAATAATAGTGTCTTACTATAGGGGAATGTGCTGGTGATAAGAACAAAATGAGTATCATAGCATCCAATTCAAAAAAAGTTGTTTAGACAAACAGAGACATTGTTAAAAGACTAATACTTGGACAAGAATTATACAGTGCTAGGATGAAGGGGAAGAAAGAAAGGTGGACAAGCAATGTGATACAATTTCAATGGTGCCTCAATGTCACCAATTTGGTGAAATCAAATCAGAATATTTTTCAATTATACATCATTTTACCAAATATAGTTTCACCTCTAGAATCTTAACTGTTTTTTGTTTTGAAACTATAAATTATTTTCATTAATTTATACATGCTTATTAAAAGCCAGAACCCCTTTCCGATATCTCATTGTACCAAATTTCATTATCCCTAGAATTTTGTTTGTTTTTTATTTTCACTTCATATCATTTGTATTAAATGTTAATTTATATATGTTTCAACCGTATAAACATTTGAATAGATATTGTATTAAAAAATTATCATGTTTGTTCACGTTCAACTACTTGTACATATAAATTTATTTATTCATTTTAATTTTCAATTACAAGTAATCTGTATGATCATATTCACGAGATCTTGGCCCATTTCATATAAACAAAAATAACAAATGGGAGAAATAAAATAATTGAAATTTAGATGCAAAAACCTCGGGATCAAGGTGATAGAGGTGTATTAGATCATGAAGAGTAGGAATCAATTGCGCATAAGCTGATGCTGGCGTAACTGCACTAGCTAAGAATTCAACATACTGCAGAAGGGTTCCATGGCATCTATCAAACTGCTCGCTCACCATTTTAATGTGAGGTGCATCCGCACCAATAACAACCCTGCAGGCCAAAATACAAGCACAGTTAGCCATACTGAAAACACTCCTAGGACATTATGACACCATTTAATAACCCTATTGACTGGCAGTAAGGGTCCCACATCACATTATTTATTTAATGACCTACTACCTGAAGGTGGACGTTTCTTACAAAAAGATAGAGAAAACATATACACTGCAAAATAATTTCCAAGTTCCTTTTCAAAGAACAAAGGAGCATAAGACTTACACAGAACGATGCTGAGCAATCAATAGTAGAAGGGGAACTGCCAACTTTGGTTCTTCTTTTGGAAACAAGGAATCCCTTAGCCTGTTCGTGGATTTAACTAAGGCCTGCCCAGGGGGATTATTTGTTAGCATCTCCAGACCTCAAAACTATACCGAACTTAAAGAAACATATATATAATACACACACATGCATTGATTATACATATATAATATATGTCTATGCACACACACCATGCATTGATTATACATATATAATATATGTCTATGCACACACACCAATTTCATTGGTCATGGAGGTCTCAAAAGATACACACTTCGTTGTTGCTGTATCCCTATATGAAACTGCCTATAGTAACTTTAAAGATTATCATCAAGTATTAACCATGTAAGCTACATCACTTTCTTCAAAACCAATACATCTTGCCCCAAGTAGATGCAACAATATTACTTATTTTTCTGTGCCACAAAATTTTACTCATTAACTATCTGACGATATCTCTCTCACAATCTCTAAGCGTCGTGGTGAAAAATCTAAACCATCTTTGTGTCCCTTGAAATTGTAAGGGTCAATATATTTTGAAGGGGTCAGCTTCACAGATTCCCAGGTATAAAAAGACTCACCTCATGCAATCTACATACATGATACATCAATATTAACATATACTAAAGATACAGCTGTGAACACTTATAGTTCACTATACTATATATCACCAAGTATCTCTTTTATAGCAACATTAGGGAAAATTCCTCGCCCAAACTTTATGCTTAATAAATATAACTTTTTCCTGAAAACACAAGTAGAAACACTTGTACATATCAACAACTTTAACATGACATAGCTCCGAGAAACACCTTGTTATTTCGTGGTACCCCAAAAGAAGTCGCTTGATACCGCAAAGTCTCACTTCCTGCCATTGCATCAAGTTGCTCCTCTGTCATGTTCTCCGTGTACTGGACATTAGCCATTTGCTGGATAAGTTCCTAAAATGGCGATAAACGTTAAATAAGGTATACACCAAGGATATTAAGTTGTCAGACAAATGGCATGCCCTAAACCAAAAATACCTGCAAGAGTACAAGCTCAATCCCATTTCCTTTTTTTAACTGATTCACGAGATACTGGAAAAGGCCACGCAATTCCATTGAAGGATATTTCTTACACCTACAAAAGATTGGTAGCAGTCAGTTTGTAATCCTCAAGAGGGGCCTTTAATGAGCAAGTGCAAAACTTCAATTTTTCTCTGGTGATGTGACATTTTACACTAAGTTGCAAAGAATCAGATAGACAAGGTAAAACTGTCGCTACATGGCAGTAAATTTTTCTTAAAATGGAGTCAAACATACTCTGCATAGGATAGTAAATGTGCTGTATCAATATCAATATACAGACAGAAGGTACAAAAAGGGCATACACGGCAGTGTATGATATGTAGATGTTGGCACAATTTGAAAAAATTAAGCGAAAGTGTAACAGTACGAATTTCCTTTAAATCAGATTAGGCAAGAAAAACTTAATATTCATGGAAAAGAAACTCATAAAAAAATACATTAGCAGCATTTTCTTAAGGGCCCAACTTGCCTCTACAGCTCTACCTAGAAAATGAACAGGTGGAGTACAGCAAGAAACAGAATATAAATTAGTAGCAGGGATGCACAATTACTGTTAGTGAAACGTATAAGTTTATGTATTTATGTAAATTGTGGAAACCAACTACCAAATGAGGTAAAAAAAAAACACTAGCAAACATTAGCCCTAGCGTCTGGAAAACAAAATCATAAATTCAATGCGTTTTTACAGTCACGTAAAGCGAAGTGCAAATATAATGACACTGAGCACTGTGAGCAACAACTCATCATAACAAGGAACATGTTACACAGACCATGAAGGACTTTAAATTGCAAGAGAACGAAAATAGAGGACCAAAGTTACATTTAGATTTGCTGATTAAATCACTCTAAATTTTTTAGGATATAATAGTCTAACACAAGACAAATTATATCATACTGAACTAGTTTTGCTCAACCCAACATATATTCATAACCTATTATTGGTTCCAAAAATGACAAAAGGGGAAGAATACGTTAATAATTTCAAAAGAATATATTACATGCAACAAGAGACAACTACAACAAATATTTTATAATTTTTAACAGATGAGAGTCTGTCCATATTTCATGCACGGAAGACTGAATGAAACGTAATTATGTAATTTCTTCAACATACATAAAGTACAAGGTTCATTCAGATATTTAATAAGACTTCACCAATTTATTGAATGATAGAGCCGTCAGAGCACCAATGACAACTTCAGAGGATGACAGTCCAAAGAACGCCACTTGATTTTAACTTCAATCGCCTCTTTTAAGAAAACTGAATTTTTGAAATCAAGAACCATATGCCAGTAAGACAAAGGCTGGTGTCGTAGATGTACACACTGCTTGCCTTTATTAACTGTCAGGTCCGGATATATTATCGCAACATATGAACACAATAAGAAACCATCGCCAGACAATAGGACTAAAAATTTAACACATCTTTGACCTCTCCTTATCATGGATAAGAACTCTCCTATCATATCACAGTCTTTGGGGCTTTTTGCAGGGTAGAGTATTAAACAGCTTCCTCGGAGATGGTATGGGTCTAGGAAACTGTCCCAGTAAAATTCTTAAGAAGTAATATAAGAAGCAATGGCAATATCAGTGAATCCTTGGAAGAAAACCAACTCTCAAAAGAACATGATAACAACCAAGCACCCCAACCACCACCTTTCCAACAACTATTAACCTTCAAGAATGATCAATAAATTTAGCGTCTTGTCACACATGCATAGCAATTTGAAATCCGTGGGAAAAAGCATACTGAAGTGCACAAGTTCAATCTAAAGGAGGCTGAAGACAATTCCTACTACTCCTAGAAACAAATCTTGATATCCATCTTATCCACCTCATAGTTTAAGCTTGCTTCATTAAATATCATTGAAAAAAAAAGTAATTACTTCCCTCCATATAAAACCTCACACACCTGCAGCCACCAGAATCCGATTTTTTTCCGACTTCTAACTTGTTCTATACTCTTTCTTGTTTACTAACTGCTTTTCACAAAACAGCATATTATGTATATGGAAAAGGTCTTCAATAGGAGACAGGAAACATGTCTACCACTGTACTGGTTAATAAATTTTTCCTTCTATTCAGAAGGTTCACTTCACCTTAAAAGCCTTTAACTATGAACATCAAACCTCAGCAGGGTCCAGGGTTATCAATTGGAAGACACCTTAGTTAAAGGACTCCTTGAAGGTTTCTTTCCCTCCCATACCACAACACTCAATTTCATCACCGTAACGATAACTTCAGAAGAGTATCACAGTATCACGTAGATGATGACAGAAAAGCAACCATCCGAAAGGCTAGCATAGATTTGATTTTGAAGTCATACACAAACTATAAACATAGCACTCCAAGGTCCACAAAATTCCCACCTCTGGTCACCCTGCAACCAAGAGTAATCTGCAGCCCAGACATCGCGTAAAGCATCCCCCAGTTCTAAATATTACAAGTAGTTATTTTAGATTTGTATACTAAGATGTGAAATGAGGTCTAGGAAATCATGTGTTAAATATGTTTTTTCATAGCTAAAAAGTATCGAACTTAAGAAGAATGCAAACAAAGACCAAGAAATTTATTAAACGACAAGCATATGGAAGGACCGACAAGATTCCCCAAAAATGCAAACTTATGTGGAACTTCTTTAACAATTAAATTTGGACTCAAGTCTTTAATATATACTGATAACAATGATTGAAGCAAAATACTGCAAACAATGATTCGGCAAGAGAAATCTTGAGAACAGGTAAACAGATTAAACTGAAAAGTTTCACAATTTACAAAAAATAATCAGCATCACTTTTTCCAAAAAAAAAAATGTAGCACTTACAAATGACCCCAAAATGAAGCCAATGATTGAAGCCAGTCGGATAAATTAAGACCATCATCTTTTAGTTTCTCTCGTCCAACTAGTGCCAAGCGCTCAATCACAACATATTCAAGAATATCGTACTCCAGCTGTGTCGAGAACACATATAGCATGTATTAGAAAAGCAACTATAACTGAAATTAGTGCAAATTGAAATGAATGGCAAAATGTACATATATTAAGAAATATAAAATACATGATGAACAAAACAACGGCAATAGCAGGTCCCATAGCCACTAGCAATTTTCCAAACGGTAGGCGTAATTATATATTAAGTACAACTAATTCACTAGTAATCCCCAAACTAGTCTTCACTTTCAAACAACTTACCATTACACCTTACATTTGAATGATTGAAAAAACAGGGACAAAAAAACTACATAAAACTTGGAAAAAAATTCAAAACTGAATTTTAAATATGGAACTTCGTAAAAATGGTGTAAATCCTTTTAATGATAAACACAAACTCAGAAACCTTGCACATGGACTCACTGTAATATATGCATAATAACAAATTAACAATTGGTTTGGGCCACTTTCCGAACTCCAACAATAAAAAAGGGGCACTTCACCTCACCCTCGGGTTTCTTATATTACGCAAAACATATGCAATTTCAGGTTGGTTTAAGTTGGTCCTACAATTTCGGTAAAAAAAATGCTCCCTAAATTCCAGTGCAACACTTTCTCTGCTCAAATCAAACATTTCTAAATGATTTATAAAAATATTAAGTGGTAACAGGACACGGGTGATCTCAAATTGTTGAGGACTAATGTAAAAATAGTTGGACGTCTTGCAGACTAGTCATCCAGTCCACCAGTTGGGGGTACAAGGTAATGTCCGTCACAAGGATAGTTATACATAAAATAGACTTAATACAGTGCAATAAATAGAAACATGCTTCATTTGTCGGACTCAAGAGCAATTAAACTCACCTGTGTCAAGTATTTGAATGCATCTACAACTGGAGTAATCATGTCCCTGTAAGCCTCAATCTGTCACATTAACGAATCATCATTATCAATGTGCATCGTATTATAAAAACTTTATCCATTACAACTGTATTTAATTAAAATATAAATTACATTATGGACCCTATTTCAAAGCACCTGATGAACAATGGTTCTTAAAACTGTCATTGGATTGGCATGAGCTAGTTTTGCAACCATTCGGCCTAGCTGCTTAAGATTTTCCTTTGCAAGCCGTTTCAAAATCCTTCTAGTATCCAACTGTGGAATACAATGACCTGTAAATTAATACTTGGCAAACAGCAACAGCAATCTCATATTTGAGATTTGGAAATATACCTTTGCCGTCTGCTTTGCAGACAAAACCATCGGAGTGCCCTCATCATCCTTTTCCCATTCACCATATAAGCGGTATCGCGCCTGAGTAAGCAATTTATCAAGGCTGTATAAACTTATTTTACAAATCACCGAAAAAATAAAAAAGACTTATTGTAATGACAACCTCATATGGAAGGAGATTCAGCACATCCCAAATTTCTTGCCCTACAGCTGGATTTGCAGGTATCATCTGTAAAGAAGGGAGTAGACAACTTCCTAGGGCTTCCTCAATCCTTAACCTGGCATCCCTTAGGTGCACGCGAGGAGCTTTAATCAAAAACGGAGCATTATCCGATTTAAAGGCACTATCACCAGACTTGGAAAGCTCAAGAGCAGAGAGATAATAGCCCCTTAATACTCTACACACCTGTTTAACAATGAACCAGATAAACAACTAACTACAATTTATTATTAATAGGCAAGTTATATATTGATAATAATCAAATTTGGTAGAGAACCTAATACATTGGTCCTTGTACTATAATATTTTATGTAGCGTTTTACACATCACAATAGCAACAATCAAGAAAATCAGCATTTGGTACTTGTAAAAAAACATAATTCGAGATTCATGCACAACATTAAAGATAGTATGATCATCATTTATGCATCAATGAACAAGGTACTATATTCTTGACATATTTAAATCCCCAAATCTGAGGATTTCTAATAACAGAGGGATAAAACCTGAATCCTTACGTTTAGATACTAACACATGAAACCACCAAATACGTACCTTTTGCAACAACAAAGTATCACGATAAAGATACGGTCCTGCTGAGGACAGCATCTCAAAAAGCTCCTTAGGGAGATCAATGAAGTTTCGATGGACATTTGGAGTTGTTGTCTCCCCAAAATCAGCACTAGCTCTTGAATGTGAACCAGCATGCTGAAGTTGCACTTGATGGACAAGTTTATACGCCGAGGATATTGAGTTATTAATGAGCCTGGATACATAAATTAAAGACATTAATAAATAATAGTAGCAGATATAAATTTCAAAATCAAAAAGTAGGCAACTAAAGGAACATTATTCACTTCAAGTCTTTACATGTACCTAAACAATTTGTTACAAATTTGAATATGCTCCACTGGATTTAAAGGGGAGAGACGGTCAAATAGCATATGGGCATGACACCTGAAAAGTCAAACAGATGTCATATATATAACAACCAGCAAACAATCATGTATATAACAACCAACAAACAATAGGGGAAACAAAATTAAGTAGTCTTAAAATCTAGCTAAATGCGCCAATACCTCAACAAATTATAAAAAGAGGTGTAGTTGAGGATGTGAAGAATACAAGAAAATTGCAAGGATAAAAACATCAATTGACATTTTCAAGGTAGTACAACAAACTAACAAAGACCCCTAAGAACAAAACTTTGATGCCTTCGACAATGATGAAGAAAAAGGGACCCCTTCAAACTAAGGGTGCATCACTCACTCGTCACCATAGCCATCTAGCTAACGCATACTTGTAGGGAATAAGAGCAGGTAAAAGTCCTAATTCTAAAGACTGGAGAGAACACTTTAACCAAAAAAAAAAAAAGACTGGAGAGAACCTAACTGCTAAAACAGAAGAGTAAGTTGCAAATATTCACCAGGAGAGCTATAAGCTATATCAAGATAACGTACTTCAGTGAAAATGCAAATCATATTATTAGCAACCTAGAATCTAAATTGTTCCTCTAGCGAACGAATGTGCAACCCAAAAGCCAGACTACAGGCAAATGTCTAGATCTTTATATCTGACTCACCAGTCATCCACCGAAAGAAATCCAGCAAGCAATCCCAACGTTTGACTATTCTCCAACTCTGAAGATCGTTCATCAACTGCTTCGGTTTCCATGTCTAAAGCAGCAAAAAGATCTACATTCACATCCCCTGGTTTCTCATCATCCATAAGATCCTTTCCCGTCGCAGCAAGATTTATTTTTCCAATTTTGTTTGCCTGCAGTGACAATGAGAAGGCATTTAATCATATGAAGAAAAAGAAGAAAACATGAGTCTGGTAGCCCACCATCACAATTATGAAAACCCATCAAGGAATTTGCAACTTCTACAAATAAACTAATTACCGTTCAGCTGTAGGCATTTTTCCTAGCACAAAGTGCCACATAGAAAATGCAACACATCCTACTTTGGATTAGGAGAAAGATCTAGTTTCTCAACAACACAAATTAAAGGTTGTTTTAACTATACGAGATAATTATAGTGACATAAATAAAGTGGCAGATTAATTTACAAATAAAAAACAAAACAGAAGGTAGAAGGAAGGGGAGCAAAGAGAGATAGAGAGAAAGAGGTAAAATGATTCAACAGCAATAAAGACATAAATACAAACTGAGGAAGTAAGAAGAAAGTTAGAGAAAAAAAATTATTAAAATTCATACAAAAAAAGCTTTCATCTTAGCAACAAATTTTCAAGTACCTCTTCTAATCGCTTTGCAATGAAAGCATTATAATGCTCAAATGCATCTTCATTCCTTGGAAGTAAATGTGCATATCTGAAAAAAGAAGGGGGGATGTAGCATGTTTTGTCAGATACACAACTCAACCAACTCAGAACTTTTTCTTACAGTTTAGATATTATGTGTTAATCAGCGAACATTGCTCAACTTAAAGGTAAATCTACCAATAGCACATTAGCAGCTAAAGATTATATATGTAAAGAGAGATTGTGTTTCCACTTCAACAAATTTGACAAAAAAATCACTTGGAATTTCAAAAGCAAACTGTACTTGAAAATAAAGTACTGATTAACTAATCTCGTTGAGAATGGTCACCTTTTCGGGGTATCTTAAATTTATATTATCCTGTTTACTGGCCCCACAACCCCTGTCACCCTTCAACCCCAAATGTCATGATAACAAAATCTGGTGCCGCTATTGAATAGATAAGTTATAATGTTCACTTCAAGTATCCTAAATATATAACTTGTTCAACAAAACACCACCCTACCAATACTGCAGTTCCAATTCAAAACTTTTAAATTCACAAGACCTTAAATTGGTGCATCTTGTCGAGTTCTCGGGTATAAAAAGTTAACGCTTAATGGAAATGCGCCAGTTAAGAGGAAACAGCAGAAAGTCGTCACTTAATCACATCACTGTACATCAAATACTCACATGCTATCGAGATCAATAAAGTCTTCTTTAACCAGCAGAGCTGTAAGCTGATAAAGTCCAAATGGTACAGTACTACTAACTTCCATCCGCTGATAATACTGAAACTTACACCCAAGTATCTGTGATGCATGGGACTGCAAAGACAGTTTCCAGAATCAGTAACAGAAATCTACCACAGAAATCTACCCACACAGCCTGATAATCATGTTTCAAGATGCAAGTTACGTATCAAAACCTTGGGGAAAATTGGAATGAGGTCCAGGAACACCATATTATCAGGCTGTAGTTCGAAACACTCCAAAACCTACAGAATCAAAACAATAATAAGTAAAACAAAGAATATGTTGTTGCGATACATCCCTAAAGTTTTTTCAGAATAAAAACAATAGAGAAACTTTTTTCAAATATGCCAAGCCTTAAAAATAGAAAACAAATTTAAAAGAATAGTGAAGCGCACCAACTTACAATGTCAAAAACACGATTTGGATCCAGATCAAAATGTCCGATCAATGACTGTAAAAAAATATATATTGTTATAATAGATTCAGAATTAAGCAAGTCAAAAGTACTGCATTGAAATAACAACTTAAGAGATTACCTTAATTATTCCGATTGTTGCTGCAGATCCATTCTGAGATGAAGCTTCTGGTCTCCCACAAAGAAGGGTAATCTACGTTTAAGTTATATCAACAACATGATAAAGTTTTTAGGTCTCAACTAGAGATGAGAGAAAGTAAAGTTAAAAAACAATTTAAGACAGACATTGAGCAATTGTAAAGAAGATCCTCAAGACAAGAACAAGTAAATCTAAGAATGAATATATGGGTGCTTTGTTTGCAGCCTTTTCAGTAACCCTAGATCTTTATGACACCTCAACTTTAGTTCTCCTTCCTCAATCGCTTCTCTTCAATATTGCAAGTCTTAACATTGTCTCCACTATGCCCCTTAAATTTCAATTTCCAATTCCCGTCAATTTCTCTCTTGACTTTGTTGATGTCTTCTTTGCTATAATCGTACTTACATTATCGAAGTATTAGGTAAAACTCGTTACCGTTTGTTTAGAGGACATGGTCAGGTAAAGTATAAAATGGTATATGGACAAGTTTTTACATATTGTTGTGAATGGTTGCAAGTTCAGAAATCAAGTTATCACTTTGTACATCAGAAATTTGTAGAAATTTGGAGGCATAATTTATATTCAATTACTTTTTTTGGACAATGTCAATTGAAGAAAACTTTAACGATTATTAAATTACTAGTGAGTGAGACTTATGTTGTGTGAACTGTGAACTGATGGGATGTTATTTAGGTCTGTCATGTTTTAAATTCCATGTTAACAACATATTTGTGTCTGTGTGTGCATGTCTGTTCTGCCTACTTTTCTCAACATCTCTGTTTCTAATCTTTTTCTTCTTTGCTCCATTCATAATGTGTTATTTTCTAGCATAAAATGTGCGTAATCCTATAGTTATATTTCAAACCGGACCAAGCAAAACTTTTTTAGTTTGGCTCGGTTCGGTTTATATCACTACGGTTCAGTTTGGTTTGAAATATACAAAAGGTTCGGCTTTTGGTCTTTAGAACCGAACCAACCGTTTGCTCACCCATATCCCTAGTAGTCGTGCTTAGCTGTTCAGGAGCAAGTGTATCGCCAGACCACCCTCAGCATCCTGGTTAGTCACTACCTACCTCAAATTACTACCTATTCAGGTTGAAAAAGTTGAATAAACCATAACTTGCAATCAAACTGGCTCAAAGCTTAGTTGCAAAGGATGCCAAGTTGGATGAACCCACAATAACACTGGTGAAACAACCTCTAACATATAACTTACGACTCGCAATTAGTTCTTACTTCTTACTTAAAAATATAATGGTGTACACAATTTTTTTGAGATAACAACATTGATTCTCATAAGTTCTCTTTAGGACGATCATTTTACTTCTAACAATGTACACAAAATTCCCAAAAGCAGGGAAATAATTTTTCTAGAGAGTAAAAACAGGATGCATATTGGTCAACTACACATAAAACCTTTGAGAAACTGTGAGGTTATAGAATCACTAAAAGAACTAAAGAAGTATTGGCATGAACAGTATTCATGTAGAATAAAAAGAAAATTTGACCATACCAGCTTAGCATAACCTTCACTCTCTTCTCGTAGAAGGTTGAATTTGGTTTGTTGATACAGAAGTCGAGTGTTTACTCTCACCTAAAATTGAGAGCACAAGAACAGCAGTTCTATTAGCCACGTGATTTATTTAATAATTTTTAACATATACCTTGAATTTTAGGGGTCATAAAAGATAAGAAATAAAATAGGCTTCCCATCATTTTATCACAGTATTTTAATGAATGGTGCATTAGCCAAAAAACATCCAACATGACAAATCAGTTGGCACAACTCAAAAATAGAACATCAATGTGACGGATCCTAAAATTTTAAAATGTTACTGAGACATGATGGCACATCTTGCAAACTTTTTTCACATAAGTTAGGAGGAAGACAATAACTAGTAATTACAACTTGAATTAACAATAACAATGTTAACTGTAAAGTACTGTGTAATCCTTACCTCTTTTGATTTTAAATCTGCAGCCTTTATCTTGATCATTTCGCATTCCCAAAGAAATTCTTCCTACAAGATTTCAAGGGAGACACAATGTCATTGTCGTCACATTATATTCAACTTTTTGTTATCTTAGATAATGAGGCAAAGTAAAAGTTCTAAATTAACCAACCTCACAGCGCTCCTGAAAGAGCCTCAGCGGTACCAATGAACATTCCACAAGCCACTTGGCCTAAACATAAAACAAAAGCAGATATGATAATAAGAGGGGGAGTAAAAATGAATAACAGGCAAACATCAAAGCATCTGCTATGATATCGAGGAGGGCGTGGGAAAAGATCCATACTCATTGTTCATTACTTTTCCACTAAGTTTTTTTCTAAAAGTAATATTTTGTTCCACAACAAAAAGGGTTCTGCGATGAAAAAATTTGCAGCTGTCATCTTATGATGATATATGTATTACAGTTTTTGTCAAGTAAAATTTTCAGGTAGTACTATTTTAGTCTCAGCCTTTTATATCATTTTAACTCAGACCTATGCAATTAACACAGCAATATAGATTATAAGGTGGTCTTGTATTTAACAAAGGTGCATGAAATTATGATCTTTGAATGTACATTGCCGCCTTTAGTTTCTATTACAAAGAAAACATTCAGTAATTCTGATATTTTTTCTTTAAAATCAGGAATAGAGACTGCCCACCCTCAGCACTAAGTGGATATAATCCTGATCAACAATACATGTCCAAATATGATAAAATGGACTAAGTGTAGCATTAATAGACTCAACGTCCATGTCTAGCACAAACACTGGGCGAAAATTAATGCATAATGGTTCACATAATTTATACACACTCACAATGACATAGAAATGTACAGATCTGGCTAAAAAAGACAATATTTGTTCAACAAGGTGCTTACAAGTTTAATGAGTCGGCTGCGATATTCTCCGGGCATTGTAAGCTGCAAAACATCAAATCCCCACTATAAGGAATACATAATGCCTAACCAAGACTTTTTGCAAGTCTAAAACATCAAACTGATATATCATTATAGACTACATAAAACACGAAGAAGCAATATTATCCTACTTATCTATTGTATCATTTTTGTTGGTACAACTAAAGACCATTTACCAAATGACCTTCACGAAAAAGAAAAGAAAACTAATTTCCCTCAAAGTTCATTTATTGTATCTTTTTTTTATAGCAGGAATGCATTGTAAACAATATCCGATCTCAAGACAGTAGAATAGTCATTTTAACAAGTGGACTGAAATTAATTTTCATAACAAATATGTAAATCCAAATACTGGCGACGCCATGCTTTATTTTAATTAAGAGGGACAAAGTCACACTATCACCAGGGTGATTTAACATTCCTAAATGATTAAAACAAATATCGAACACAAGTTATGTGGAGCCGAGGAAAATCAAATATTCAAATTAGTTGTTAATACTTAATAATTCCATCTTTTAATTTAGGTACATGTGCATTTGTGTAATCTAGTTCTAAATATTCAAGAATTAAGATAGATGGTATTTGTTATCTAGAAGTTCAGATAGATTGCAAAATTTATCTATAAAGGTATCTAGCCAATTGTTGCAAGAATATCTCTTCAAATACTTGCTTGCTTATATTTTTTGACAGAGCTAATTTACATCAATCGATGAATGTTTTAAAATAGATCAGCTAATTATAAGTGTTGAGTGTGATAGGCCAATAACCCTCCTGTCCATCCCATTTTTACACCCTTTTTTACTGTCCAGCACTATTGTCCTACATGAGCAATATTTTTGGATTTCATTATATCCCGCTAAAAAAATCTAAGCAATCAAATTACACAACACTACAATAGCTAGAAAAAACAAGAAACACTTGACAGTTATGATCCTTACCAGTTCGTAGAAAATGTACTATTTACGTAAGTGCTTGTACGGACTCGTGACAAATTGTTGGTTTATTTATTTATTTAGGCACGTGCAAGTCAAAATATTCCACAAGTACAATCCCGACAAACATTCATTATCCGGTTTCTAACTATATAACACTATCCAACATAAATGGTATCACAAACAGTATCAAAGATAATCAACCAAATAAATCCATATATTATTCCCACACACTACCACTAGGTCAAACTCAAGTTCCGGTTCACTACACTTGGCTCAATTCCAACAACTACAACATTTTTCAAAACAACCAAATTATGTAAACCAATACACTAGTCTAGTCATCACTACACCTAGCTCAATTCTAACAACAGCAACACTTAACGAAACAAACAAATTACGTAAACCATTACACAACTCCTAATTGCAACATTAAATACACAACATTACATAAAAACGACAAAAACGACTCACATCCTGAGCCATTTGAGTAACAATATCCGCAAAATCCGACGCAACGCCTTCATCAGCTTCCCTATCGGAAAACTCAACCGAATCAAGCGCCAATTTACACCTCTGAAACGGCAAATCACCACGAACCTACACAAACACACAACATCAAATCACACTAAAACACCACCAATTCGTCAAATTCAACAAGAACAAGCACTCAACATCGAAAACATCGCGTACCATAGACCAGCAAAGCTCGTAGAGAAATCTCACAATCGGAACCGATTGATTCAATTTAAAGCTAGGGTTTCCACTTTTCCATTCCTTTAAACACTCTTCAGTTACATACACACACTCTACAGGAGGTAGAGACATGTTTAATTGAATTAGAGATGTTGTGTGTATAGGTTTTGAGTTGTGTGTATGGGTTTAGAATGATGGGGAAGAGTTAGGGTTTGGATGATCTAATTTAGGGGTTTGGGCATGATTTTTACACACACAAACACGCACTGTTGTCGGTCTTGTAAATTGATGGTGGATAAATTAAATAGCTTTGTTGTAAAGCTGATTCAAGTTGGAGACTTGGGCCTTGTTTCGGGTTTTTTCTTTTTGGGCTTTTATTGGCCCAGGAGTTTTTGATGTCGATTTGTCAATATCTCAAAATTAAGCATAGGAAATTATATCCTTATCCTTATTAATACCTTATTATTATCTATACTATACTATATATATATATATATTATAATAAGCAAAAGGGGTATAATTTGTAGTTGATTACCCCTATTTTTGGTTATCCCCATTTTTGGTTATCCTTCACTTATCACCGTTAGATCAGCAACTCAAATAGATCATGACCGTTAGATTTAACAATACTAAAATAGATCAGCAACTCAACTTTTTGTATTGAGGTCCCCCTATTTTGGTCATTAGATTAGCTTTAAATATTAGATTAGGGTTTAGTTTCTAATTTATATTTTAATTTGGTTTCTATTTGAGTAAGACCCTATATATATAGAGTCCCACTTTATGGAGAACCATCTTACGTGGAGAACCGTGGAGAACCACTTAAAATGCATTAAAATAGTCCTTTAGATAAGGCCCCTGGCGGGACCCCTTCACATAAAAGTCTTATAATTCTACCCTCTATCCATTTATCAAAAAAAAAATTAAAAAAAAAACTTTTAAAAAAAATTTAAAAAAATGTTGCCACGTCATCATTTTTTGAAAATTTTTAAAAAAATATTTTTTTTGTAATTTTTTTATAAATAGATAGAGTATAGAATTATAAGACTTTTTTGTAAAGATGCCCCTGCGGGGCCCTTATATATAAAGCAATTATAATGTATTTTAAGTGGTTCTCCACGGTTCTCCACGTAAGATGGTTCTCCATGGAACAATGGCCTATATATATATATATCTATACTATATTATTATAAGCAAACTAGAGATCTTTTGTAGTTGGTAGTTTGGTTAACCAAACTATTCATAACCGTTAGATTTTCAATTCAAACAGATCATGACCGTTAGATATTACAATATTAAAAGTTGTTATATTTAGAAGTCTAAGATTCGATTCCCTTTTAGTTTAAAAAAATTACCTTTTATAAACAACTAAAAACATAAATCATACCTTATCTTTCGATCATTAATATTTATATCTAATGAAAATATGTTACTTTCTATTTAATTAAAACACGTTACCTTTTATTTTAAACCTAATATTACAATAATTAATATATATATCCAAAAAATATTGCACCATATCTTTCAACCATTAATAAACACCTAAAAACATGAATCATACCATATCTTTCAATCATTAATATTTCTTTTCTAATTAGAACACGTTATCTTTTAATTTAAAATCAATCTTGCAATCATTAATATATATCCAAAAAAATCACACCATATCTTTCAATTACTAATAAAATATATTAAAAATCATTATACATTGTTTGTAATAAAAAAACATAAGTATAATCATTAAACATGAATATATCAAATTACATTAAATTAAAATTAAAAAAATATTGAAAATGATGTTTGTATAAAAATGTAATATATATAAATTTCATTAAAATTTATGACATATTAAAAGAAACTCATGCATCGCACGAGTTACAAGCTAACTATATTATTATAAGATAAATGGGGTATAATTTGTAGTTTGGTTACCCCTTATTTTGGTTCTTCATGTTTGGTTATCCCCCATTCATAACTGTTAGATCTTCAACTCAAATAGATCATGACCGTTTGATACAACAATACTAAAAGTTGGAGGTCTAAGGTTCGAATCCCAACAACAACATTTTAATATAAAATTAATACTACATTATGTTATATAGGAAGGTTGAAAGTTCGATTCCCACCAACAGTATATTAATTTAAATTTAATATCTATCTATACTATTATATTAAAGCCAAAACATTGAAAGTTTTGGTTTTCTCCTAAGTTTTGGTTTTCACTCTAATTATTTAATTTTAAATTATTTATAATATAAAACAAATCAAATCAATTTCGTTATTGTCTTTAATCCTAAGTAAACTAGGTAATAACATTGAAAGTTTTGGTTTTCTCCTAAGTTTTGGTTTTCACTCTAATTATTTAATTTTAAATTATTTATAATATAAAACAAATCAAATCAATTCCGTTATTGTCTTTAATCCTAAGTAAACTAGGTAATAATTGGTAGTTTGGTAGTTTGGTTCTCCTAAGTTTTGGTTTTCACTCTAATTATTTAATTTTAAATTATTTATATCTATCTATACTATTATATTAAAGCCAAAACATTGAAAGTTTTGATTTTCTCCTAAGTTTTGGTTTTCACTCTAATTATTTAATTTTAAATTATTTATAATATAAAACAAATCAAATCAATTCCGTTATTGTCTTTAATCCTAAGTAAACTAGGTAATAATTGGTAGTTTGGTAGTTTGGTTCTCCTAAGTTTTGGTTTTCACTCTAATTATTTAATTTTAAATTATTTATAATATAAAACAAATCAAATAAATTCCGTTATTGTCTTTAATCCTAAGTAAACTAGGTAATAATTGGTAGTTTGGTAGTTTGGTCCAACCCTATTTTTTAGCCATAATTTTAGTTCAACTAAAAATAAATTTAATTAATATTTTATCTACCTAAAAACATTCTCGGGTAAGCAAAAATTTATCCGAGAGTTTTGATCGAGAGGAGTGGCGTGTATGTGCATGTTTTTTTAATTTTATTAACACAAGAGTGTTTTGTGTGTTTTTTTACAATTTTTTTGTTATTAATAATAGAGATTTAAGCAAATCAAAAAGTGACCAAAATGAGTGACCAACAAAAGAGTACCAAACCGACAACCAAAAATATCCTACTTTGCTTATAATAGTATTGAACTAGGGGATAATTATTAATTTGGTTCAACCCTATTTTTTAATATTAAAAACCATATTAAACAAATAACAAATTACACTATAACAAATTAAAATTAATATTTATAATATTATATTACACTATAAACAAATTACAAAAAATTAAAAGCAACCCGTGCTTTGCACGGGTTATAAGCTAGTATATATTATAATAAGCAAAATGGGGTATAATTTGTAGTTGGTTACCCCTTTTTTGGTTATCCCTCATTTATCACCGTTAGATCAGCAACTATATTATAATAAGCAAAAGGGGGTATATTACTCTTGTAGATCTGTTGCTTCCAAGGTGGATGGTCGAGAGTGCAACCTCTTTGGAATATTTTGGAGTTTCTTGTGGTGTTTGTTTTCTGTGCAAACTTCTTGGCCGGTATTGGAATTTTTTGAGGTTAGAGTCCTGGTTTTGTTCTTGGTGGATGGACGACACAACTCTCTTGTTTTTCTCGAGGGGACTTCATTTTTATGACTCGTGTCTCTCAAGATTAGCTTGTGCCTGGAATTTGCTTGCTGCACATTCGTTGTTTTGCCCTTCTCTGTACCTCATGTTTAGGTCTTTAATTGTTAGATTTTCAATGTCTCTGGTTTTTGCCGTCTCTGGTAAAAGTCTTGTAATGCTCTCTGTACTCCAGGCTTTGCCTTCTCTTTTATTAATGTATTGTCTGGTTTTTCAAAAAAAAAAAAAAAAACCTTTTTTGGTTATCCCCACTTTTGGTTATCCCTCATTTATCACCGTTAGATCAGCAACTCAAATAGATCATGACCGTGAGATACAATAATACTAAAAGTTGTTATATGCAGAGGTACAAGGTTAGATTCCTGCCAACAACATATTATAATTAATATTTATAATATTATATTACATTATAAATAAATTATAAAATATTAAAAGTAACCCGTGCTTTGCACGGGCTATAAGCTAGTATATATAATCTATACTATTATATAAATTCCGGAACATTAAAAGTTTTGGTACCTGTCTTTTGGTACCACTTTTTTGGTACTTCGTGAATTTACTTATTTACCCTTTATTAAAAAGAAAAATAAATATATGATATTTATATAATAAATAATAACATAGTATAATTAATGGTAAGTAGTTGCTTGCCTTTTTTCACATTTACTTTTAATTGAAGATATTACCTTTTATAAACACCTATAAACATCAATGTATCTTCCAATCATTAATATTTTCTTTTGAATTAAAACACGTTACCTTTTTAATTTAAAACTAATCTTCATTAATATTTTCTTTCGAATTAAAACACGTTACATTTTTAATTTAAAACTAATTTTACAATCATTAATATATACCCGAAATCTATACTATTATATAAATTTCGGAACATTAAAAGTTTTGGTACCTGTCTTTTGGTACCACTTTTTTGGTACTTCGTGAATTTACTTATTTACCCTTTATTAAAAAGAAAAATTAATATATGATATTTATATAATAAATAATAACATAGTATAATTAATGGTAAGTAGTTGCTTGCCTTTTTTCACATTTACTTTTAATTGAAGATATTACCTTTTATAAACACCTATAAACATCAATGTATCTTCCAATCATTAATATTTTCTTTTGAATTAAAACACGTTACCTTTTTAATTTAAAATTAATCTTCATTAATATTTTCTTTCGAATTAAAACACGTTACCTTTTTAATTTAAAACTAATTTTACAATCATTAATATATACCCGAAAATATCACACCATATTTTTCAATTGTTAATAAAATATTTTAAAAATCTACATACGTTGTTTATAATAAGGAAACATTAGTATAATCGGTAAACATGAGTATACTAAAATTATATTAAATTAAAATTAATTAATAATTATATAATACCCGAAACATTAAAAATTTTGGTACCTATTTTTTGGAATATGTGTTTTTAGTAAAAAATCAGAATCATTAGATCTAATTATTAAATATATTATATGATTAAATTAATTTAATAAAATTTCAAGTTTCAAATTTTATCAACTACATATTTATTTTAAAATTTTATAATATAAGTTTTAAACCATGAATATCATTAATTAAATTTATATTAAATTATTAAAATTAAAATAAAATATTTTAAATAATGATTATATAAAAATATAATTATAACATAAAATAAAATTTATTACATATATCAACAAAAGTCCGTGCATCGCACGGGATATAAGCTAGCATATCTATACTATCTATACTATATTATAATAAGCAAAATGGGGTATAATTTGTAGTTGGTTACCCCTTTTTTGGTTATCCTCATTTATCACCGTTAGATCAGCAACTCAAATAGATTACGACCGTAGAAAAAATAAAAACAAAAAACGTATCAGACAAAATTAAACAAAACAACAGAGACATTCACACACCTCATGTCACCACTTCAACAAAACACGAAACCCTTGAGCAACTTATGGTCTCAAACAAAACACCATCACTCATCAGTGACACGAGCTCAGCAACTACAACTAGCATCAAGTTTTGTCGAATTTTATCTTCTCTCTATATACTCATTCAAAATATTTATTTTTCTGTGATCTATTATCATGCTCTTTAGTAATTAATTCACCAATTTTTTTTTAATATTTATAAATTTATTAATTTTTAAATACTAATAATATTTTTTTGGTACACTCAATAGCAACCATTGGATTTTGAGACAGATTAGTGAGAATCGTTTGATCTAATACTAAAATAATATTCTTTTTTTAATAGTTATAATATTCTCATTGGTTAAGTTCAAATCCCACCAATAACATATTTTCATTAAACATATATATATTTTTATAAACTATTCTTAAGAGTTTAAGTTTATATTCCCGTCAATATCATATTTTAATCAAAAAAAATTATTAACTTTTTTAATAAAATATTATTATACATTTATATTATCTTATAAATTACTTCCAAAAATTTTCGTCAATAACATATTGTAGTTAAAAATTAAAACACTATCATTTAAAATACTATCAAAAATGTGTTATGATATTTTATTATCATAAATATTTTTTTTGCCTACTAATTAATATATATATATATATATATATATATGAAAATATGGGTAATAAGATAAAAAAAATATTCAAAAAATCATCAGTGCATCACACGAGTTATAAGTTATATAGTTAAAAATTACATAAATCAGGAAAACACTTACAATATAGAAAATTTTGTATAAAAATCGAAAAAATAGCTACATGATTAGATAAATTTCACTCTTTCAACTAAATAAAAGTTAAAAAAAATACTTTTATGTAATATTTTTATATATACATAAGTATTTTAAAGTAATAATTAAAATACATAATTAAAATAATATTTATATTCATGAGATTTATACATAATTGGTTAGTTTACAAGCAACCGTGCATCGCACGGGTTATAGACTAGTATATATAAGGGAGATCTTATCCAAATTTTTGGTCGTGTACTACCAAAAGTATCCGTTGGATTAAAAAATTGGATTAAAAGTCATCCGTTGGATTATAAATTATATCCTTATATATTTATTTACAGTATAATTTTCACTTTGTTAATTTACTATAATACCCTTTCTTCATCGATTTGTTTTTTTTCATCATCATTAGAACTAAATTTAATTTAAAAATATCTTTATAAGAGGGCTCTTATCCAAATTTTTCGTTGTACTACCAAAATTATATGATTCGTTGGATTAAAACTAGACGATCAAGATTAGATAACATAGAAAAGAAATTATAATCTAAAAAGTATATAATTAGAAAAGTTTGTATTAGAAGTGAATTTTAAAAGAAAATTATAATCTAAAAAGGATATAATTAAAAAAGGTTGTATTATAATTGAATTTTAAAAAGAAAATTATATTCTAAAAAGGATATAATTAAAAAAAGTTGTATTAGAATTGAATTTTATTTTTTATTTATTAGTATTAAAAAAATTATATTTACTATTTGACCTTTATTTTGAGATCTAGGAATCAGATTTGAATGATTTTACAATCCATGCGAACCTCATAAAATTATCTTTAATTTTAGTGATGCTTTAATAAATATTATTCAAATAGAAACACTCGGAATATCAAGAGAAAATATATTTACGAATTTTAAAATTAATCCTAATCTATGTAGAAGTTCTACATTGATAATGTTATCAATTGTAGAAAACCTAATTGTATATGATTTAAATCATTGACATATACATTTTCGTTTTTCAATATAAATATACTTTTTATTTTATAACATATTAAAACATAAAACATTTTTTATGCTAAATCCAACGATTTTCATCTATTTATTTTAAGATCTTTGTCGTACGGAGGAATAGACGATTATCAAAATTTTGGACAAAATCTATCTTATATAAATATATATACTGAGTACTTTTTAGTTTATAACATATTAAAATATAAAACATTTTTTTATGCTAGATCCAACGATTTTCATCTATTTATTTTAAGATCTTTGTCATACGGAGGAATAGACTACAAATAAACAAATAAGAAAGATGTCTACAATGAATTGGAAAAAAATCCTAATACAATAATAATTACATTATTCTATCAAAAATCTATAAATACAAGGGGATAAAAATCCTAATACAATTATAATTACATTATTCTATCAAAAATCTATATATGAACTAAAGGCGAAGGATTTATATATTTGTCTACCTGGGAAACATTCTGCGAGGGCTAACCCTCCTGAAGTCGGTAACATTTTAAGAAGCCATGGAAGAGAAACATACATTATGCCAATAGATTCGGAGGATGTGCACTGTTCTTTTGTTGATGATATGTGTACATCATATTAAAAAGGATATAATTTAGCAAAGTCGTATTATAATTGAATTTTAAAAAGAAAATTATAATATGAAAAGGATATAATTAAAAAAGGGAAATTACCCCATAAACTATCTTTTTGAAACTATTTTCAAAAATACTACCACTTTAAAAGTTATTTACAAAAATACTATCTTTTAAGTTTTATTTTCAAAAATACTACCTTTTTAAGTTTTATTTTCAAAATTACTATTTGCAACCTTTTGTATATATGGGCGGTGCCAGCCGCAATTTTAATTTTTGGTTGCAAAGGTTGCATATGAATTTATATATATATATATATATATATATATATATATATATATATATATATATATATATATATAGGGTGTGGCTCAAAAGAGAACTTTTTTTTTGAAGAAAACTAAGGTACTAATCCTAACCATTGGATGTGTTATAATCAATGGCCCCGCCAGGGGCACCCACACACTAATCAAATACACCCTCACACACACAATCCCACCTAATCCCCTCCGTTTTTAATTTGATTTTTCCCGTCAATCGGTGATATTTTTTAAAAATCTAATTTCACCACATTTTTCTCCATCTCCCAACGATCAGTTTGCATACCATATCTGCTATATTTTAATTTAGTTTTCTAAGTTCTCCTTTTAAAGGGTTCTCTCTAGATCCCTACTCATATTAGGATATATAATAGATTTCAAAAAAGAGGTCAAAAATGACAACTGAAAACAGGAACATGAACTTCCAATTTTCAGTTTTCGGTTGCAACCTCATATGCAACCTTATATGCTATATAGGGGAGCACACGAATTTCCGATTGCAAGTTCTATTGATTCTATTATGATCAAATGGCCCCGCCAGGGGCACCCAAAAGAAAAGATTATTATTTCCAACCTTTGCGACTTTTTCAACTTCCAGTTTTCAGTTGCAACTTTTGCAACCTTTGCAACTTTTGCAACCTTTGCAACTTTTGCAACACTTGCAACCTTTGCAACATTGGCAACCTTTGCGACCTCATTTGCAACTATCACGGCTGCGCCGCCAAAAGTTATAAATGAGGTCGCAAAGGTTGCAAACCGTATTTTTGAAAAAAGAATTTTAAAGAAAGGTATTTTTAGAAATAGTTTTAAAAGTGGTAGTATTTTTAAAAAAAAATAATTTGAAGGATGGTTATTTTTGAAAAAACCTAATTAAAAAATGATACAATTAAATTTTATTTATTTTATTTTATTAATATTAAAGTTTTAATTGGAAAATAATTTTTAAATTATCACTAAATTAAAGATTATTTTGTTAATTTCATGTGTGCTATAAAATTGTCAAAATCAAATTTTAATAATTCAAGATAGAGCACAAATTATATCCTATTATATAATAAGAGTAAGAGAAATAATAATAGCTATTACCATATGTCAGAACTATACTAGAAGAGTATTTATTGACATGTCTCCTATTCCCACCAGTAGTCCAATACAGTATGTAATATTAATGTATAATCTCTCGCTTAATTATGAGAAAATTATTATAATATTAAAGTATTTAACTCCAGCTTTAATTAATATGTTCCATGTTCGTAGATGTGACCTTTTGGGGCTCTGTATACGCCTAAAAGATAGGAAACTGAGAAGCTTTTAGCACACCATAATTAATATTTTTCAAAATATTTTAATTCATCAAATTTAATTAGTATTTTTAATAAACAATTTTATAAGTATTAAATTCTTCTAGATTATCTCAAAATCTATATGATTTTCAATATTTTAATTTAAAAAAAATTATATATAATAATTGTAAAAGATGTCTTATCCAAAATTTTGATACTATGATAATTTGTCGTGCCAAACAATCTTAACCGTTGGATATAAATTTTTTTTTTTTAAAATAGACGATCAAAATTATACTATATAAAAAATAATTATTGTATAAAAATTATAAGTTAAAAGAAATTATATTAGACCTGGATTTTAAAAAAGTCTAAAATAAAAAAAGTTATAACTTAATAAGGAGACCAATTTAATTATTATGTAAATAACATTAAATTTCTATTATATACCAAAATAAAAAAGATCGTTAGGTCTTAAAATCAAAAGTTGAAAATCGTTTTTTTCTAATATTAAAACTTGTATTTGGTTGTTAATAGAAGTATATTCAATACTGAAAATGATTTTGATAAATTCAACCAAATATAAGTAAATTTTCTAAATCGAATAGAATTTTCAACGCAAAAAATCGTCAAATTCTTTTAAGGCCTAATAGAATTTTTTTGAATATTCAACAAAATTTTCAATAGAATTTTCAACGCAAAAAATCGAATAAATTCAACCTGTGTTTGATTCTGCGTTGATTTGATTTGAAAATAATAATTAAACCATCAATGAATTAAACATTATTTTGTTAATTTCACATGGACTGTAAAATCGTTGAAATCAAATTTTAAGAATTCAAGATAGAATACAAATATTAAATCGAACGTACAAAATCTTATATATATATATATATATATATATATATCAATTTTTAACAAAAAATTGATATGTAAATTAATAACATATAAAATTTAAAATTTTAATATAATTATAGATATTAAAAAAGGAGCCGTGTGTTGCACGAGTTATAAGCAATTATAAATTTAAACCATCATTAATTATAATTTATAATTATAAATTATAAACCATCATTAATTTAAAGATTATTTTGTTAATTTCATGTGGGCTGTGAACGTCCAAATCAAATTTTAAAATTCAAGATAGAGTACAAATATTAAATCGAACATGTAAAATCTTATATATATATTTTGAGTAAATTACATAGTGGTGGCTGTATTTTACACCAATTTTCAAAATAGTGGCCAAATTTTCAGATTCTCAAAAGAGTGGCCAACTTTTCTTTCCGATTTTCAAAATAGTGGCTGCCGTCAACTTCCGTTAAATTTTCACCGTTAACTAATATATTTAAATAGTAAATTACAGAATGGTGGCCATACTTTACAATGATTTTCAAAATAGTTAACAGTGAAAATCATTAAATAGCCACTATTTTGAAAATCATTGTAAAGTATGGCCACCATTCTGTAACTTATTCTTTAAATATATTAGTTAACGGTGAAAATTTAACGGAAGTTGACGGCAGCCACTCTTTTGAAAATCGGAAAGAAAAGTTGGCCACTTTTTTGAGAATCTGAAAATTTGACCACTATTTTAAAAATTGGTGTAAAATACAGCCACCACTATGTAGTTTACTCATATATTTTTATATATCAATTTTTAAACACCAATTTGATTTGTAAATTAATAACTTTTAAAATTTCATAAAAGTAATATAATTGTAGATATTAAAAAGGAGCCACCGTTGGATTTTGAGATAGATTAGTGACAACCGTTGGATCTAATACTAAAAAAATATTCTTTTTCTTAATATTTAAAATATTCTCATGAATTAAGTTCAAATTCCACCAACAACATATCTTTATTAAACATATATATTATTTTATAAACTATTTTTAAGAGTTTGAGGTTCTATTCCCGTCAATATCATATTATAATAAAAAAATATATTATTTTTTTAATGAATATATAATCTTATAAGCTACTCCCAAAAATTCCCTAATAATTAAAATACATAATTAGAATAATATATATTCATGAAATTTATAAAATTCAAAAAATATTTTAATAATAAAAACATACATATATACAACTTAAAATTTTAACGAAATATAATTAAACAGTTTACAAGCAACCGTACATCGCGGTTATAGGCTATATAATTAACGTAAGAGAGTTCCTATGGTATGGTTTGGTCGTCAGGGTTAGATATGTCATTTCAAAAATATTATATTAATATTCTTAAATAAGATTAAATAGAAATTAAAAATCTATACTATATCTATACTATTATATTAAAGTTGAAAAATTGAAAGTTTTGAAAGTTTTGGTTTTCAGTTTGGTTATCTTAATTATTAAAATAAATAATTAAATTACAAAAACAACTCAAGAAGCTAATTACTAATGTTAACGTAATTATATTCCGATTAAAATTTCTTCATCCACATTGAGCTTCTACTTAGACTCTTTTTTCTGCTCCAACAACTCAATTACCCATTTTTTCTAAAGATTTTACTTCTAATTAAAACATTTTACCATTTAATTTAAAACCAATAACAACTCAATTACCCATTTTTTCTAAAAAAATTACTTTTAATTAAAACACTTTACCATTTAATTTAAAACCAATATTACAATAATTAATATATATCCAAAATATCACACCATATCTTTCCGTAATTATTTTTAGTAGTAATTTTTGTAATTAAAACATGTTACTTTTTGATTTAAAATTAATATTGCGATCACTAATATACACCCAAAAATATCTCGCCATGTATTCAAGAAAAAATTACCAAAATGCCTCTATTTGAGGTTGCCCGGCTCAAAATACTCATACCCAGATTGATGGCCCGATATGCCCACTTATTACGATATTTCGGCTCCGGTATCACTTTGACAGCCGTAGTTTACTCAAATTATATCTTTATATATAATAAGAGTAAGAGGGATAATAAAGGTGTATTACCATAGGTCAAGGGTTCGATTCTTACCAGATACATAATAAATAATAAAACTACTAAAACTATAACAAAACATTCCATATAAATATTTGTTATATTTACATTAATCTTTAGTACTAACAGTAACCGATGCCTACTTTTAGTAGGATATAATTGAATGTAAATTCAATTAACAAAATAAATATACTATAACAATACCCTCAAGAATAACAAGATAACAAGATCGATTCTCAATAACTAAATTATTATTTAATGTCTTTTCAGTATTGTAACATAATATTAAGTTTGCACAAAAAAAGTTTTGCATCTAAACCATGCTCGACGAATTAGAGTAAAGTTTGGTTTTCTCCTTTGTGAAGGAATCATATTTTCTTTTGAAAGTAAAAACCGATAGTGCTGTAAGAATTGTATTTATCAGCTTCGCTTTTATATAATTAAAATAAAAAAATGTTGAATTTAAAATGTAACCAATATTACATTAAAATTTTATACATAATAAAGGTAAAAGGATTTTTAAAAAATATATATTAAAGCGTTGATTTAATTCTATGAATTTATATCCTTATATATAACAAGCGTAAGGGGGTTCTTATCCATTAAATTTTGGTTTGGTCACTGTACCGTTAAAATAATCTCAATCGTCGAATCTAATATTTTTAAAAATAGACGATCAAGATTACATCATATTAAAAAGGAAATTATAATCTAAAAAGGATATCACTCTACTACCAAAATAATCTCAACCGTGGAATCTAATATTTTTAAAAGTATACGATCAGGATTATATCATATTAAAAAAAGAAATTATTATCTAAAAAGGATATCATTAAAAAAGGTGGTATTGGAATTGATTTTTTTTTTAAAAAAATATAATATGAAAAGGATTATAACTAAAAAAATCACCACAAAAAATTAAAGTATATGTAGATTATCATACTCAATCAAATACTAAGATAAAGAAAAATCATCACAAAGAATGTGCTAATATAGAAATATAACTACAAATAATGAAACTGAAAAACCATTTCAGAGATTTTCAAACAGCCCAAACACTATCCAGGAGCTCTGCAAAAGGTGTTCAGCTATAAATTAACAGTGCCTATATTATCTTATAGTGTAAAAATATAATATGAAAAGGATTATAACTAAAAAAAATTGCCATAAAATATTAAGGGATATTCCAAATGGTACCACTGTATAATTGACTTTTCCATTTGGTACCATCCAATATTTTTGACTTCAAAGTGGTACCACTGTACTTTTGGCTTCATCTATTTTATACCATTCTCTGTCAAGCAAAAGTTAATCATACGTTAAATTATTCTTAATGGTACCACTATACAATTGGTTTTTCCACATAGTGCCATTCAATATTTTTTACTTCTACGTGGTACCATTTTTCTCACTAAAATCAATTTTTTCTTGGAATTTTCACAACTTATCTATATGCTTTGTCTGTAATAAGTCATTGATTCTCTAACTATCACTACTTCTGATAAACAATCAAGTCATTCATTAGACTCAGATACAATTGTCCAATCATAATAAACTTTGATCAATAGTTCAAAATATTAAATTAATATATAATATATAGAATCAACCCGTATGAACATATACATACATAATGTGTGTGAGAGAATTAATGACTTACTATAGAGTATAAATATATAGATAAATTGTGAAATTCAGAGGAAAATTTGACCTAAGTGAGAGAAAAATTGTACCACGTAGAATTCAAAAATATTGAATGGTACCATATGGAAAAACCAATTGTATAGTGGTACCATTAAAAATAGTCTAACGTCTCACTAACGTTTGCTTGATAGAATGGTATAAAATGGATGAAGCCAAAAGTACAGTGGTACCACTTGGAAGTCAAAAATGTTGGATGGTACAAAATGGAAAAGCCAATTGTACAGTGGTACATTTGGAATATCCCAAAAATTAAAGTATACGTATATTATCAAATTATTAGTTTACATATCAAATTTTTGTTATGAAATTGATATACATATATATATATATATAATAGTTTACACGTTCAATTTATTATGTATTTTATCTTGAGTTCTTAAAACTTGAATTTGATGATGTTACAGCCTACGTGAAATTAACAAAATAATCTTTAAATTATTGATGATTTAACAATTTTCTCTAATTAAAACTACAAAGAAACAAAAGAGAGATGAAATTGACGATTTTTTATATTAAAAATTCTATTCTATTTAGGAAATGTACTTATATTTTGTTTTGATTATCACAATAACCTTCTTATTATTTGAAGATAGTTGTACTAACAATCACATACTTAAAATAGCAAATTTGAAAATAAAACTTACAAAATTAAATTATTAAATAAATAAATTTTATAAGAACCGTGCATCGCACGGGCTATAAGCTAGTATATAATAAGGGGATAAGTTTGGTCAATGTACTACCAACATAATCTCAACCGTCGAATTTAATATTTTTAAAAATAGACGATTAAGATTATATCATATTAAAATGGAAAATTATAATCTAAATAGGATATAATTAGAAAATGTCGCATTAGAAGTGAATTTTAGAAAGAAAATTATAATTTAAAAAGGATATAATCAAAAGAGGTTATAATAGAATTGAATTTTAAAAAAACAATTATAATCTGAAAATGATACAATAAAAAATGTTGTATTAGAATTGATTTTTTTCTTTTTAAAATTCATATTTACTATTTGGGCTCTTTCTTGAGATCTAGAAATCAGATTTGGATGATTTTACAATCCACACGAAACTAATAAAATTGTCTTTAATTTAGTGATGATTTAATAATTATTATTACAATGAAAAAACTCAGAATCTCAAAAGAAAATTTAATTACGAATTTTTGCATTAATCTATTCAATTACATTGATAATGTTATTCAACATAGAAAACCTAATTACATATTATTTAAATCACTTACATATTTTCGTATTTCAATATAAATACACTTTTTAGTTTATAACATATTAAAATATAAAAAAATTATGCTAGATCCAACGATTTCCATATATTTATTTTAAGATCTAACAGTTCTTATTTATTTTGTCGTATAGAGGACCATACTACCGATTAAAGTTTTGGACAAAATCTCTCATACACTTATTATTAAAATTGTATTTGATTGTTAGTAGAACTATCTTCAAATAATAACGGGTGATGGCCCTAAATACCCACCTAGCAAAATAAATTGACCGAAATACCTACCGGCGGGGAGGCTGGCCCTAATTGCCCACCGAACATGCATACCAAGCATGTGTGTACCTACACGCATTTAATACAAGCGTACCCTTCACAAATTCAAATTTTGTGCCTTTGAACAGTAAATAGGATACGCATGTTGATCATGCGTGTTTCGGTATGCGCATGTCCAACATGCGTATACGGGGGCACTGTTCATCGTCCCCAACCCCGTCGACATTTTTTTTCCGGCCAAAAATTCGACACAATCTTACACTCTTTCTTGGCATCGATCAATAACATAGTATATACCAAATTGATCGCCTCTTCATCCTCTACAACCCTGTAATCGTCGTTTTTCATTCATTTATGTCCGATTTCTTTTTCCGATTTGATCGTGTACGCCCCTGCGGGGCCAGAAATCAACAAATAGATATGGTAAAATGAAGAGGAAACTGTGGGAATCATTTTGATGTTCTCAGGGTTGAGTTGGCACAGTGGTAAGTGCCCAATTCGTGAACCGTGAGGTCACGGGTTCGATTCCTGCTGGGGTCAAAACCGGAAACAATCTCCCTACCTTTGTGTAGGGGCATGATTGCGTACATCCTACCCCCCTCAGACCCTGTTAATGCGGGATATACTGAGTACGTTGTGTTGTGTTGTGTTGTTGTAGTGTTTGTGGAGCTTGCCGGATTATCAAGAACGGAGTTGGGCGATTTTTTGGGCAATTTTTGGTCGCCGGAGCTGAGAAACCTTTTCTGAGGTGATGACGTCATCTGACGTCATCACGCATCTTGCAGATGCGTTACCTGTGATACGCATTCTCGGAATGCGCATCCTAGGACACGCATCTACAAGATGCGTGACCCGTGGGTAGATAGGGCCATCCCCGCGCCAATCAGTATTTCGGGCCATCTGTTTTGGTAGGTGGGTATTTAGGGCATTTTCTCAATAATAAAAAGGTTAGTTTGATTATCAAAATGAATTATAAGTAGAATTCATAAATCGAAAAGAAATTTCAACGTAAAAAATCATACAGATCAAATTTTAAGAATTTAATATGGAGTACAAAAATTAAATCGAATGTGTAAAATCTTATAAATATCATCTTGTAAGCTATATTAAAAAAAATTGTTATTGATGTGATACTGATGTTATTGTTGCTAATTATGTTGTAATATTTTACGTTGTTTCTATAATTTTTGCTTCAAGTTGAAATTGACTCGTAAGCATGATATTTTGATTTTGAAATTTAAAAAAATAAAAATCATGTATTTGGCTATGTTTTTAAAATATGATCAATTATGTGAAAAGGTGGACATATTTGTTTCTACAGTTAAATCTCTTTAAAGTAATATCCTTGGGACCGCGAAAAATTATTACTTTATTAGATTTATTACTACTAGCTTATAACCCGTATGATGCACGAATTTTTTTTATATGTAATAAATTTTATTTATGTTACAATTACTTTTTTATATAATTATTATTTACAATATTTTATTTTAATTTTAACTTAGATTATTTAATAAAAATTTAATTAATGATATGCATGGTTGAAAACTTAAATTTTAAAATTTTAAAATAAATATGTCATTGATGGAATTCGAACCTTGAATTTTTAGTAAATTAATTTAATCATATAATATATCTAATCATTAGATCTAACAATTCTGATTTTTTACTAAAAATCTAAAGGTCATTATTCATATTATACGGATTTCTATTATATTTTGTTAGTAATTAGAAGATATGGTGTGATATTTTTGGGTATATAATAATTATTGCAAGATTATGTTTTAAATTAAAAGTTAAATTGTTTAAATTAGGAAAAAATATTACTGATTGGAAGATATAATTTATAAAATTATATTAAAATTTTATTATGTTATAAATGAAATTTATTGATATGATGTTTCTTTTATTACATTATAAATTTTATTTAATATTACAATTATGTTTTTATATAATCGTTATTTTTAATAATTTTTTGATTTTAATTTAATGTAATTTAATATACTCATGTTTACGAATTATACTAATGTATTATTATTATAAATAACGTATACGGATTTTTAATATATTTCATTAAATAATTGAAAAATATGGTGTGATAAGATTAGTTTTAAATAAAAAAGGTAACGTGTTTTAATTCGAAGGTAAATATTATGATTGGAAGATATGATACGATTGAAGTTTTTAGGTGTTTATAAAAGGTAATATCTTTAACTAAAAGTAAATGTGAAAAAGGCAATCGATTAATTACCATTAATTATTTTATGTTATTATTTATTTTAGGTGTTTAAATAGTATAGATATCGAATATATTTTTCTTTTTAATGAAGAATTATACTAATATTTCCTTATAAATCAAAAAGGTAACGTGTTTTAATTCGAAAGAAAATATTAATGATTGGAAGATATGATACGATAGTCGATAGATGTTTTTAAGCGTTTATAAAAGGTAATATCTTCAACCAAAAGTAAATGTGAAAAAGACAATCGAATTTCTATAATTTTTATTTATAATATGCTTTAATTAATTTTAGCTAAGGGTACTATATAGTTGTAGATGATCTTACTATGCATGACTTTTTGGACTCTTCCGAGAAGCTCTACAATCTCCGGTGCTAGGGTAGTCTCTTGTTACGTCCTTAGACGATTTGCGCTTTGTTGTCTATGTTTATTATTTTGTTTTAAGTGAATTAGTTTAGTTATTTTTTTTGTTGGTTTTATGTATTTTGTTAAATAATTGAAAAATATGATGTGATAAGATTGATTTTAATTAAAAAAAGGTAACGTGTTTTAATTCGAAAGATAATATTATGATTGAAAGATATGATATGATTGATGTTTTTAGGTGTTTATAAAAGGTAATATCTTTAACTAAAAGTAAATGTGAAAAAGGCAATCGACTAATTACCATTAATAATTTTATGTTATTATTTATTTTAGGTGTTTTAATAGTATAGATATCGAATATATTTTTCTTTTTAATGAAGAATTATAGTAATGTTTTTTTATAAATCAAAAAGTTAACTTGTTTTAATTTGAAAGAAAATATTAATGATTGGAAAATATGATACGATTGATGCTTTTAGGTGTTTATAAAAGGTAATACCTTCAACTAAAAGTAAATGTGAAAAAGACAATTGACTAATTACCATTAATTTATTTATGTTATTATTTATTTTAGGTGTCTTAATAGTATATATATATATATTATAATTTTATTTTTAATGAAGGGTAAATAAGTAAATTCACGAAGTACCAAAAAACAGGTACCAAAACTTTTAATGTTTCGATTTTTATATAATAGTACTAGCCTAAAACCCGTGCGATGCACGAATTTGTTTATATTATATAAAAAAATTTCATTAATTAAAATTAATTTTTTTTAAAACATGAATTTTGGAGGCTTACTTTTTTATATGAGATGATTTGATAACAATTATATAAATGTTATTCGTGATATTTCTAGAAAAGGAGGGATTTAGTTAGAAAAATAGTAATTATAATTTAATTATGTTATTTTATGAAATAAAATTGTTCATAGTTTTTAGAAAATGAGAAATTAACGCTACCCGTTATATTTCAAAAAAAAAAGGAATGTAATTAGAAAAAATAGAAAAGATGATATATTTTAGCTGAAAAGGTAATCGATTAATTATTAGTATTATAATATTATTATTTTATTTGTATTAAATAGAAACGCCTGTAATATAATTAGAAAAATGGAGGTTTTAGTAAGAAGAAAGAAAAAAGTTAACGTGTTTTGCTGAAAAAATGTAACCGTCCATGATATAATTGGAAAAAGAGAGATTTTAGTTAGAGAAAAGAGAAAAGGTAACGTGTTTTGATTGAAAAAGGTAATTGATTAGTTAATAATAATTATATATAATTATGTTATTTTTTAGCTGAAATGGTAATTGGTTAATTATTAGTATTATAATATTATTATTTTTTTATTAAATAGAAACGCCTGTAATATAATTAGAAAAATGGAGGTTTTATTAAGAAGAAAGAAAAAAGGTAATGTGTTTTGCTGAAAAAGGTAACCATCCATAATATAATTGGAAAAAGAGAGATTTTAGTTAGAGAAAATAGAAAAGGTAACGTGTTTTGACTGAAAAAGGTAATTGATTAGTTAATAGCGATTATATATAATTAAGTTATTTTTTTAAACAAAATTGCTCGTAGTGTTTTTAAAAAGGAGAAATTTTAGTTAGATAAAATGTAAAAGATATTTTATTTTAAATGAAAAAGGAAATTATTTAGTTATTGAAAAATAGAAAAGATTATATGTTTAAACTTAAAAAGTAAATTGATTAATAAATGAGAAATTTTAGTTAGATGAGAAATTTTAGTTAGATAAACTATAAAAGATATTGTATTTTACTTGGAAAAGGAAATTATTTAGTTCTTGAAAATAGAAAAGATAATATGCGTAACCTGAAAAATGAAATTGATTAGTTAATAGATCTGTAATTGAGTAAGGGTAATTAGGTAAATTCAATAGGTACCAACCAACCAAACTTTTAATGTTTCGGCTTTAATATAATAGAATAGATAGATATCGATATAATAATAAAATATTACTTTATCGATAAAGTAATATTTTATTATATTCAGAGATTTATATGTATAATTTGTTATTACATTTTATAATTGTTAGAGATTTTTGTGTGAATTGAAATATATTTATATTAGAATAGTCAACTTACACCAACTAGATAAAGAAATTTTAATCAGTTAAATATTAATCACGAATAAATATTAGATACATTGTATTTATTATATCATAAATGTTGTAGTGATTATAAAATAACTTATAAAGTAAAAATATTTAGTGGATCATAACAGAGTTATGTCAATAGTTGTCATCTTAAGTGATTACAATAAAGAAGTCCGGTGATAAATACCACTCACGATTATTTACTATACTACGAAAAATATATATAAGAGAAAAAAATTGTACATGTTCTATGAAATATTAAGAATGAGATTTATTTTGAATTTGGCGAGAATTTAAATAAAAATGAATATAAAATTCACATTTAGAAAAGAAATGAACATTGTATAATATGTATAGACATGAAATTTAGTAAATATTACTTTAAAATTATTATCTCATGCATTTAGCGAAATTATTACTTCATCCTATTGGCTCAAGTCGGAACCGGGAAAATATATTACTTAAGGAGGTTATTACTTTATGGGATATTATTTTATCGAGGTTTACTGTACATTTACTAATGTTGTTGGTAATGTTATTGGTAGAGTTACTGTTATTGAAGATGGATTGACTCATGATTAAATATGTAGTTTATTACGAGTAATGACTTGTGTTGAGTTAATTGCATTTCTCATCCCTTTGATTTCGACCAAATGCTTCTTTTTTTCTTATACCACTCGCACTATATCTATATGACTGTGATTGATTAGAATATGATTGATAGATATTGAATATGCTATATCGGTTACCATTGGTGTTAGAGCAACCCCAAAAACCTTGTACCGAAAACCTTTTTCCTCAAGCACTTGTCCTCAACCATATATTATCTCTTTTTTTTGTTTCGTTCTTGTTTCTTTAGCTCTTTTACTCTAATTGTTTGTAAATAAGATGTAGCAACTAGCGAGCATTATATATAGAGTAAATTATCGAAATTCATAAAAATGGTCAAACTTTCAAGGTCACAATTTTTTTTTAAAAGAATAGTTCTCGTTAATTTTGAACGCTAAATAAAAGTCAGCTTTTTGAAAGTTAGAAATAAAATTTGATCTTTTTTTAAAAAAAAGAGTTAATGGAAGCCATTTTCTTAAAATACGGTAAATAAAATTGGTCACTAATTTGTAACAACCTTTTTGAAATTTGGTGTAAACTACGACCATCACTCTGTAATTTACTTTTACATATATGTTCGAAAGTATTTTTGATGATAATTTGGTAAATATATATTTTCTCAAAATATACAATTATATCCTTATATATAATAAGCGTAATAGTAATCGTATTCATAATTCTGGTCCATGTACCGCCAAAACGATAAGGACCGTTAGATCTTAACATAGATTGAAAATCGTTGGATCTAATATTAAAAATTGTATTTGATTGTTATTGGATTCATATTCAAATACTAAAAACTATACTTCAATAAATTAAACCAAATATAAGTAGATTTCCTGAATTGAATAGAATTCTTAATGTGAGAATTCCTATCTTCCTTTTCTCTTCCGTTTCAAGATAATTTCAGTTGGGTAATAATTGTTAAAGCATCACTATATTAAAGAATGTTTTGTTTATTTTATGTGGGCTGTGAAATCGTACAAATCAAATTTCTAGAACTCAAAATAGAGCACAAAAGAATTTGGTATGTAAATTGTAAAACCCAATATATTTCAAATTTTTAACAACAATTTAACATCTTAACTAATAACATATAAATATTTAAAAAAAAATGTAATTATATATATATATATTAAAAAAAGAACCGTGCATTGCACGGGTTACCTCACAAAACTTACATGAGATAATATTGTGAAAGCCAATGTAAACGTGACACATGTCATATATATATATAGGGAGGTGCTCAAATGAGACCCCTCTTATAATGAGACCCTCTCTTATAACGAGTCCCCCTCATATTTCATCTATTTTAAAGGGCCCGCCAGGGGCATCCAATACGAAAAAGTCTTATAATTCTACTCTCTATTCATTCATCAAAAAAAAAATCCAAAAAAAAAAGATGACGTGGCACCCAGTTTTTTATTTTTTTAAAAAAAAATTAATTTTTTTGATGAATGGATAGAGGATATAATTATAAGCATTTTTCGTATTAGGTGCCCCTGGCGGGGCCCTTTAAAATAAAAGAAATATGAGAGGGACTCATTATAAGAGAGAGTCTCATTATAAGAGGGGTCTCATTTGAGCAGCCCCCTATATATATATATATATATATATATATATATATATATATATATATATATATATATATATATATATAGACAAATATATTATAAATGTTTATGCAAATTAGATATTAAGGAAAGTGAATAATATTTTGATTCTAGATGTATATACAATTGCATAAAACTGGTCAATCCATTGTGTTACATCAAATAAATTTCCTGAGGCAATCTCAGGAACTTTATTCTTTTACTTAAATTTGATTTTAATTTAACACTAAACAACATAACATCAACCCATTTCTTAATTATTGCATATTAAATATTAATATCTCATACTTTTTAAAGTATTTATTATTTGTATATATATGTATATTTAGAATCATTAAATTAAAACCCAAATCACCAAAATTTTAATATACATTTATACAAATTATACGCATATAGCCATCACTACTAGTACCGTTGTAACTACAATCACTACCACATCACCATCATCATATGAAGCATACTCAGTTAAAAATACTAAAATACACAATTAGAAAGAAAGCTCCTAAACAAAGCTCTAGTGGCTGCCGACATTCGGTCGGCAACCTCTTTCACAGTGGCGTCAGATAGCGTTTGGGTAATAGTAAATCCTACAACTCCTATTCGGAAGCACAAACAGTAGCCGGATCGTATGACTTCACCTTTTGGAACACCCGTTGAAAAAACCCAAGCCATATTTTTGACCTACCCTACCTCAATTCTAACCCTAACTTCCCATATATTTGGCACACTTAAATGGGACATTTGGCAAAGTCCATTTGAGAGCAAGTCTAACATCTCCTTAAATGATTCCTAAAAATATACTCCTTCCGTCCCTCGTGGTTCTTTACATTGGATTTTTTCACGGAGACCAAGGATTATGATTAAAATAAGTGAAGTAGTGGGTGTAATAGTGCTTTTATTGTTAAAATAAGTGAAGTAGTGGGTGTAATAGTGTAATTTGTTGAAAAAGTGGAATGAAGTAGTGGATATAATAATGTATTTTATTGTTAAAAGTTACTATTTATGGTATGTAAAGAAATGAGAGGGACATCCCAAAATAGAAATTGTAAAGAAATGAGAGGGATGGAGGGAGTATTAAAATAATAATTTTTAGTGATTTAAGAACCTTATTTTGTATATCAATTCCAACAATCTTTCTTAAATTCATTCATTTCTATTATTATAACTACTGTAGAACCTCGATAAATGAATACCCTTGGGACCCAAAATATATATTCATTTACAGAGGTTATTTATTTATCGATTAATGAATATTTAATTTATTTATTGATAAATTAATATTTATTTATTTAGATATTATTTTCAATTTTTTATAAATTTTTTCATACATTTTGTATTCAAATGTACCTAAAATTTATTATGGGTTTATAATATTTATGTGATGTTTAACTACATTCATTTTTCTAACATTCTAAATCAGTTTTACATGCATGTATAGTATGCATGAAATAAGTACAACCATGTATATTTATTAAGTACACTGTATAGTACCGATACATTCACTGTGTGTAGAATATTGAAAGGTAAGATATTTACAAAATCACTCATAATCAACTTAGAAGCATTTTCCGAGAAGATATGATTTATTAATGTGTATGAACAGTATTAATTGGATTAAATGTATTCATATATTTATATAAATATAAATATATTATTCGAAATATAGTGATTATTTTATATTTAAATAGGGCCTATAGAGACTTATTTTTTTTATTCGTTAATGCATTTAGCGAGTTTATTCATTAAACCCATTTGCCCAAGTCGGGACCGGAAAAAATTATTCATTTGTTGAGGTTATTCATTTATCGAGGTTCTACTGTAGCTTTTTAGCCCGTGCAATGCACGAGCATATTCTAGATATAATTAAACTATTAGTTTGTACGGGAATTTTTTATACATTTGCGTATTATAATAACAATTTATGAGTTATGAGACAAGTAAAGTCAGTACAAATTTGTATTACATTTATGTATATGAAAATTTTATTTATTTATTTATTATCTTGTATTCATTTGAACGTATTTGTGACATACAAATATAATACTTAAAATATGTCAAAGATTATGTATAGTCTGATTTATTAGATGTATAAATAATTACAATGCACATACATACTTAATATATAAATTTTAATCAAATATTTTTTTTACTATATTTAATTCATAAATATTTAAAGTAAATCTAAATAATAGTATAATGACATATGGTATATGTTAGTGTATATGATCATATATTATCATACATTTATATAAATCCATGCATATGTGTATGTATGTATGTACGTATGTATGTACGAGTATGCAACCAAAAAATTAAAATCGTTTAGTGAAATATTATCCTATATTCACATAAATGTATGTATGTATGCATGTATACATGTATATATGTATGTATCTATGTGTGTATGTGTGTATATATGTATGTATGTATGTATAAATATGCATATTAATTTTGTAGCATTTAATAATATGTAGTAAATATATATTGATGTATGTATGTGTATGTATGTATGTATGTATAAGTATGTATAATTTTGTAGTATATTTAATAATATGTATTAAATATATTGATGTTAAAAGACCAAAATAACCCTGAAAAGATATATTAGAAATGAGGATAAAATTTTCATTTTGAATTAATATGCTAAGGAAAACCCCCTGTTGGTGTATTAGATATATAATAGATATATAATAGATAATAAATAATAAATTTAAATCTAACTACTTATTTGAATTTCAATCAACAGAGAAAAATAAGTGTAAAAATGAGGGAAAAGATATTTTTATTGATAAAAAGAAAGTTAGAAATGGCTAGTCATTCCTTAAAAGTAGGGAATGGCTAGTGGTGACTAGTGATTTAGGGAATCACTAGGAAGCCGTTGGAGCAAGGTTTTTGGTTAAGTTCCCTATTTTTTATTTAAGAATTGAAAAAAGGAAGCTGTTGGACTTGCTCTAGGAAATTAGCAGTTCGGCTATTCATTTAAGCAATGGGTTTAAACTTGAATTAGGTCCATAAGTTAAAAGTAGGATTGTGCTACTTTTAGTTTTAAGCTTATTTTCACAATTCCGGTTTCTCTTTTTATTTTTTGATATTAATTGTATTATTATAGCAACTCTAATATAAGGTTCTCAATTTGTTTGAATTCTATTTCATTTTATTTACAATTAATATAAATTTATTTTTCATTTAAAATTTACTTTAAGTTAAAATTTACTAAAAACAACATTTACTTTAAATAAAATTATCCAAACACATATATTCAACTTAAAGTTAAAAAAATCACTTATAACTTAAAGCTAATAAAAAGTATTTTAAGTCATAAGTAACTTATATTAAGCTAACCCAAACAGTCTCTTTATTTGGTCTGTTTGGCAAAAAAGTAAAACGGGCTTATCCAATACAAATATGTTAATAAGCTAAATGTTGTTGATCATTACTTTCAACATTAACCCCAACTACTAAACTATGTACTAAAGTTAGTACTTAATCATCTATATATTTGATAAGCTGGATATTGTTAACCATATTTTTCATGTATTAAAATTTTGTATAATTTTTTTAAAACATATTTGAACTTATAATTTTTTATATTATAATAAATATATTTATTTTATTTATACTAACTTATGATCTGTGCAATGCATGAATTTTCTTTAATATTACATGATTTTTTTAATTTAATTTGATATTTTTAAGACCTAAATTATAGATTTGAAATTCTTAAATGAGATGATTTAATTATAATTATTATATATATGTTGTCCTTGATATTTTTAGAAAAGAAACGATTTTCCGAACTTAATTATGGATCTCGAAGCTGAAACATGGGCTATGCATCAACTTATAATATATACATATTGTAGATATTATATGTCTTTAAATCTTTCTTTAATTTCTCAACCATGTATTAAATTTTATTTTATTTTAATAAAAAAAATTAAGTTATAAGTTATAATTTACCAAACACATCATCCATGGTATAAGTTCTTTTGGTACATAATTTGCAGTTCAGAAAGTTTGAACATCACATCACAATTTAAATATAAACGTATTATATGACATAATTTTTGCATGTGTATTTTTTTAAAAAGATGATCTAATTTGATGGTGATGAATGATGTCTCCATTCACCTTATAATCGGGTCATATATGTTGAGACACACATGTCTATAGATGATGATAACAAATACCACAAGACAGAAAATAAATCAAGGAATCGAAGCTGATAAATAAATCAGGAAGCTAACTGAAATGCAGATCAACTAAAGCTATATCTTAAGAATGGAACTCTACAAATAGTTAGAAAGTATTTTTGCAACAAGCCATGAGATGCTTCAACATTCGAGAACTCAAGATCTATCAATTCGAGAACTCAACCTGGATTCTTAGTAATGCCAGAGTTCTCTAATGGAACATATTGAATGAAGAACAAAACCCAGAATTACTTTGCAACCCGTGACTTATAGATAGTGATTAATTACACAAAGGATGTTACGAGTAGGGAGTCAAATTGTAAATATTTGAATTCTCACACTCTTCCAAGTGAAAGGTGAAATCAGTCATTATTTATCCGACTTCAAGGGCAACAATAAGAGTGGAAGCAACCTCCAACATGGTTACATTACTATTGAAGAATTCAAAGAATATCTTGATGAATGCATAAGGATCAGCTGTTTTATCTGGGAAGTTCAAGCACAACTCAACAAGCAGAAAAGCTTGTTGACTTTCGAAAAGATTATCTTTTTGATTAAAGCTACTTTTCAGATATAAAGATTCAAAGCAAAAAGATTTTTTGCAGTAAGCATCACGAGAGCTTGGAAGCTAAGTCAATTCAAGAACTTAGTAACTTATGAAGAAAGAAACAAAAACTGACTTGAAGCATGCTGATAAGTGCATATTTTTGCATATTTTTATCACCTATTTATTGCTTGAACTCGTATTTTAATAATTTATTTTGTTGCATTTCAGGAAATTCGTGAATAAATACAGAAATGACAAAATAAAGAAATAAAGTGCAAGGAAGGGAAAAAGAGGAAGAAAAAGGACTTAAATGAAAAGAGGAAAAAGAATTAGGAGCTTGGTGGAAAAGGAATCTTTGAAGACATGTGGAAGGTGGAGATCATCCCAACACACTAAATAAGTGTATGGCCAAGATCCACTCTACAAAGCTTAAAGGGGAAGGAAACAATTAGATGGCTAGGATTTCTCCACCACATGATGAAGGTGTAGGGTCAAGATTAACCCAACACACCCCTAAACCCTAATTCTCATCCTATAAATACCCCCTCATCCCCCTTGTATTTAACAACTTAGAGTAGAACCTAGATTTTAGTGTAGTTTTAGGGTAGATTTAATTTCTTGTTTTGTAGCTCTAAATTTTGTAAACACTCCTCTTTTAATTAATGCAAAATTTTCATTTCCTTTAATTTCTTGTATTGCTCTCTCTTTTATGTTGCCTTGCTTTCGTTATTTTCGTAAATTCGATTAGTGGACAAAGTAGCGAAATGCTAACCACTTGGGGTTGAAAGTAGCGATTTTTATTTTCTTGTTCTTAGTTTTTAATTCGTAGTGAGCCCATTTAAATTTCAATTTTATTGTGGGTTTCATAATTTTTAGTTGTAGATCTACTTTTTATGTTTTATATGTATTACTGTAATAAATAAATAAATAAATAAAAACACAAAAATATCAATTTTAGTTCTAAATTTTCTGTCTCGTTTTTTCGTTTTAATTAGAAGCAGATTTTCCCCTGTTTAGTTTTTAATTCGAAACCTATTTGATTTGTCAGTTTCTTTTATTTTCCAGCATACTTCGAGCTCTCCTCTGTTTTCTAGTTTTCAAACCCAGCTTCTACCCCCTTTTCTCCTTCTCTTCACTTGCTGCAAACACCCCTCCCCCTGCTTATTCTTCAATTCCATCGCCCCCTCTTCTTCTTCTTCTTCTTCTTCTTCTTCTTCTTCTTCTTCTTCTTCTTCTTCTTCTTCTTCTTCTTCTTCTTCTTCTTCTTCTTCTTCTTCTTCTTCTTCTTCTTCTTCTTCTTCTTCTTCTTCTTCTTCTTCTTCTATTTTCACAGTACAGCCTTTCCCCCTTCCATTGTTGCTTTTTGCTTAGTGTAGTTCGTTTATATGGGTCGTAGTTATTTTTTTATTTATTTAAATTGCTATCTAATCTCTGTTATAATTTTGTGTTTTCTCCGAGTTCTTGGTTTTTGCGATCTGAGTTCGTCAATGTGTCCTGGTTTTTGTTCTTGTTTGTTTATTGTTTATGTGTGTTTGCTGAGTTATAGTTTTTATTGAGTCGAGTCTTCTTTTTCTTAGTTTTGTTGTAGTGAGTGTTAGGTCCGGAATAACATAGAAGGGGGGTTGAATACGTTATTTAAAAATATTTCGATTTTTGATGTGGATTTAAAATCAAAAATACTAAATCGAAATAACACAACTGTGTGGGAAATATCTTTAAATAGATAAAACCCGGAGGTTTGCTACACAATCTAATCCTATATATGGATCAGCTACAAAATCAAACACTCCTAGGATAGTTTAGGCACGAGGACCTTCTACCCGACACTTCCTGAAAGCGGGCTAAGCCGGCTTTCCTAGTAGATGGACTGTCTAGCAGCTTACACAGAGAAGATATAAGAGAGAGAAGAGAAAGTTGTGTGTTGAGGTGTGTTTTGAAATGAAATACAACATGCCTATTTATAGATTATAGAAAGTTATTATGTTGTACTATTCCAACAACCCCAGCTACTATTCCAACAACCCCAGCTACTATTCCAACAACCGTAGTTACTATTCCAACAACCACAGTTACTATTCATATGAATAGTACTATTTATATGAATAGTGATTTCGGTTACTATTCATATGAATAGTGATTTCGGTTACTATTCATATTCTCTTTTGTTTATTATGCTGTTTTAATTCATCTCAGAAAATAATTCAAGTACCAGATTAATTTAATTATTTTGTTATAAATAATTAATTTGTTACTTATTTAATTTTCAGAGTAAATTAATTTTTGACAATACCTTGAGATATTATGTCTGTCCTTGATCGTCAATAGGCTTTGGCAATTCTTTCTGTGAATTAATGTGTTGATCCTTCTCGTTTGTGCTGACACTTAGTGCACTGGTCTGGTTCACAAGTGACTAGCACTGATCTTGATCTTCACACCTTCGTTGCATTCCAATTGATTAGCCTGCAGCAATATCTTCAATTAATTTGAATACATGGAATCTTTTGGCCCTTCAACTGAATCATCTATACATCTTATTCTGTCACTGAGGCTTGATCATGTTAATGAACTTCTTTCAGCGACTTGATCCTTGTTGGTGCCTGTTCTTCAAATTTCACGATCCCTGTATCGAGTTAATATTATTTATCTTTTATCCTAGTTGAGTTATATATGTCCTCTATTACATATTACATTACATTATGTTTTACATTGAGTTCATTTTTGTCTGTTAAAATGGTGGAGTCTTCGGTTTATACTGTAGTGTTCGTTGTGTTTGTGGAGTAAGTTTCTGATTTTTCGAAGTTCTTTGTTGGATGCTTAATTAACGTTGCTTAATTCGCTGTTACTGTAGTGTCTGAGTCTTCCGAGTTCTGATTTGAGTCTACTGAGTTCTTGCTGAGTTGTATGTTGTGGTTTGTTCGCTATTGAGTCGAGTTTTTTTTTGCTAGTTTCTGATTTTCTGCGTTCAGCGTTTTGGTGTTGAGTTTTAGTGATACGCGCGAGTTCGCGTTTCCTTGGAATGTTCAATTGAGTAGCTGAGTCATGTTTGATGTTGGTTTTTTCTGAGTTGCGAGTTGAAACATTGTTTTATGTTGTTGAGTTAACTAGGTGAATTGTTACTGAATTTTGCTGTTTGCCGTGTAATGATTGTTTCAATTTAGTTGTTTTGCTTGAATTTGAATGGTAGTTTAATTTTAGTTCGTTATATATTTGTGTTGGATATAAAATGGCTAGATGAATTTTATAAATAGATCATGTTGAATTTTCTTTAAAATTTTCTGTAAATATTCGGTTTTAATTTGAATTTAGAATCATTAAATAATTTAGTTTTTGCTAAACAAATTTTTAATTAGTTAGAATGAAAATAGATTAATTTAATTTTCTTTTAAAAAATAGATTAAATTTCTTTTTATTAATTAAATAGAAAAATCTAAATTTTCCAAAATCAATTATCCTAATTCGCCTAAATGAGAAGTTAAGGTTTGTGAAAATATTAGTCTCTGTGGATCGATATCTCAAGTATTAAAACGATGAATTGTGCGCATGCAATTTTAAAATCTTTATTTTTAGCACATCACATGCTGGGATTGTCCAAACCAAGGAAAAAAGACCTTTAAGACATTAGAAATGGTTATCACTTCAAGCACGTGCATGTGACAAGTTATACCAAAAATGTATCTTTACATTTTATGTAGCTTACTTGTCTTCATATAGTTTAAATAAGTTGTATGAGTAGCATAGTCTTAGCAGAGAAGAAAAGATAGAGCATAACACATATTGCATTAGGTTTTCTTGTAAACACTAAGACCTTGTAACCCGCAGCTGTGTATTTCTACACATAGTATTTTCTTCAAATACAACCATCAGGTGGACCGAACAAACCCACCTGAGATTTTTATATCTTGTGTTGTATGTGTCTTAGATAACTTGTTTACTTTCTGTTCTTATAACAATCTGTTTAAAACCTCACCAATTCGAAAGAATTTAGTCAAGATTGTATTCAACCCCCCCTTCTACAATCTCGTGGTGTATAACTGATAGAGTATATTTTTATATATATTTTAGATGATTTTATTCTCATATTTATTATGTTTTGCACTGATTTGGATTTTTATTTAATAGATTTTGATGTTTTATTGTAGGATACAAGGAATTTCTAAACTTGGAAGGATTTGGAGAAAAAGATCAATTTTGAAGTTAAATTAGAAGTAAATTCGGAATTATTGGACTACACGGGCACTTGACATTGTTTGGGCCATAACTTGAGTTCCAGAAGTCCATTTTTAGCGATCTTATAGTCCACGCGAAGCTTGTGAAATTCTCTTTAATTCAGAGGTGGTCCAAGAAGCAAAAGCCAACCGGAACGGCCCAGAAATAGAGGAGAACAGACAGCTACGAATTTTTATTAGAGAATCCTAGTCGATTTAGAAGACTTATTTTGTAAATTTATTAAAGCATTAAAATACTTTATTATTAGGAGGAGATTTTATGATTAATATTAGCTTGTAACGTAAGGGAGATACATACGCACTTTTATATCTTAGGAGCTAGGGTTTTTCCTTTTTCATCTCTTTCATGGGATGTCTTTGTGTAGCTTGGATTCATCACCATTAATGTAAGCTTAAGGTATTCCTTTCCTTTCTTTTCGTAGTATATGTTTTACATGGCTTTAGTTATTGTTTCTATTGCTTTTAATCTCAGTATTAGTGAGTAGTCGTTTCTAGGGCATACAAGGGGAAGCCATGTTTACACTATAATTGGCATGATTTTCACAGTGATTTGATTGATTATGGTTATTCTAGTTGATTATGTTTTAATCATTAATTTGTGTAATCGGCCGATATCACGGATTAATTTTATGCAATAGGAGTATGATCGAGAGATTTACTACTAGAGGCACACATACGATTAGCAGAATTGAATTTGAGTGCGAGAGCATCATTGGATTTCTGAGAGCGTTAATACTCGAGAGAGATTAACATTGCTTTAATTACCTAACTGATTGAATTACTAAAAGTGATTAATTGTGTAAGCATGTTTCGAGAGTGTTATTACTTGAGAGAGAATGCCAAACTCTAGTTACTTGACCATATTAACTGCTTTAGCTTAGGAGCCAGTTATTTTGCAAGCATAGTGGACCTGATTGCCCTAGATTTTAAATTATTAATTTAGTTTCTACTTAGTTAGTGATAATTTAGTTATAGTTATTAGTTAGTTAAAATTATCAAATAATCGTTTGTTCTCAAAATAATTGACAATAATTAAATCGGGATCGATAGAACCTGTCTCCTTGTGGAATACGACCCGCTTGCCACTCTATACTAGCAATAGACACCGTGCGCTTGCGGATAGATATAATTTGACACATCAAGTTTTTGGCGCCGCTGCCGGGGAGACAGCTAGTTTATGTTGATTTTAATTTGGTTGTTTAGATTGTTTCTATTGTCTCATTGGAACTTTGGTTTCAATTGAGGCAAGTTTACTGCGTTTTCTTGGCTTTGTTGATTATTTACAGGTTTGAAAAATGGGTGAAGTTGATACTTTTGCACTCCTATCTTCCCTAGTAGAGGCATATACTCGAGAGATTGCCATGTCGAAGACTACAGATCCCACTATGCATCCAATGAGTAATAATGAGATGTCATCAATGGCCCCTGAAAGTTACACATGTTGTGAAGTTTGTGGTATTTATGGTCACTTTGGTTTTGAGTGCTCTTACAATTTTTATAATTCTCAGAATACTCTATTGGGACAAGTAAATTCTTTTGAAGAAGGATATGAGTACAATCAGTATTCAAACACTTTTGATCAAGAATGTGTGGATCAACCAGATTTCTATTATGTGGACAATGGTGCTCAAAATTTTTCGTATCATGATCAACAACAGTTCGAACAACAATATTATCAGCCATTTGAGCAGTCATCGCTGCAAGAATATGAATATCCTCCACTACAAGAAGATCTACAAGTTTTTCAAACTAATGTAGATGTACCACATGATCAAACAAGTGAGGTACGTGATATGTTGAATAAACTACAAAAGAGTTTTGAAAAGAGTGCCGAGGCGATCAAAGAATTAAAAACTCAAAGTTTGGCGATTGAATCTCAAATTGCACACTTGGCTAGTTCTTCTACTACATGGCAACCCGATTCGTTGCCATCACCATCTATCCAACCAGAAGAGGACTTGATTGCTCTCATTCTCATAAGTGATCAAGAGTATGATAGTTTCTCCATGGGTGTTGATGATGTGACCATTGATAAAGAGAAGGAGCATGCCACTGATGACAAGATCAATGATGTTGTTGCTGAGGACAATGTGAGTGATGATGAGGTAATAAAAGAAAGCAATACTGAGATAGTTGTTGGTTCTATTCCACAACTTGTGCCTAAGCTACCACTCCCAAATCGAAATAGAGTTCATGTGGATCAATGGTTTGGTATTGGTAAATTTGCTTTCGATCTAGCCTCTACTTACAAGGCTCCTCTGTTTGAGAATACTTGTTACAAGGTTGATGTGATAACAAAAATTGTCCAAGATGATCTTTCTCAAATTTTGGTTGATGGTCCAGACAAAGTGGCTCTTAGGTTTCAAGTTCAAGAAAGGGGAGGAGATGAAAGTGTCTGCTTAATCAATGATGTGATAAGCCAAGAATTTCTAATGGCTCATGACAAAGTGAGGAGTGAAGACAAGCCACAACCAAAGCCTCCACCTTATGTCAAGGGAGTTTGATATTTTTGTGGTATCGAATTTTATCATTGTTTTATCACAAAGTTTTCCAAAGCTACACAAGCATTACTGAATTGTTGCTTATTAATGTCATATTTTATTTTACTATTGCTTGTTTGGAGACTTTCTGCAGGATAAAAACAACAAGAAATGATATTCTTGATATTTTTTGTGGTGGTGAGTTTATGATTGAGAAAGGGGATGTTCCGCCTTTACCAGAGTGTTTTTAAGGAGGCCGAGCTGATGGCCTTAAAAAATAGCGGTTCTTGGAGGCAAACCAAGATGGTGCACAAATTCCAGAATTTTGTAAATATTTTGGATGATAATTGCGGTACCTAAATGGATTGTTAATGGGCTACCTACAAATTACATTTTTCTACATGTCATGTGCTTATTCTCTATGTCCTGTGCTTATTCTATGTTGCGAGGAGCTTGAACGTGAAAAGAAAACAAAAATAAAAATTTGTCTGCGGTGCAATTATTCAACCTGGGGTGCGGCTGGCCCCTGTAATCAACTGAAGTCAGACCGCGGGATGTTTGCTTCTCCCCACGGTGCATACGCTCCTGTATCCCGCATAATATTATGATGGGCGTGTGGATTTTGTGAGGCCCGTGTGTTTTTCTCTGGCCTTAATCTTTAATTCAAGATGTTTTCCTTGCTTCTCAGAACTCACGCGCGCTGAATAGTTGTTCCATGCATGCGCAAGCCTCCTCCCGAACCTGCTACTCTACCAGCTGTCACGAACCTACTATATGCCTTTGATCACGAGCCTACATCCGGACCTGGCCTTCAACTGTACTTGCTGACTGCTGTAAAACGCTGCTCCTGGGGTTTGAACCCCTGACTATGACAACACTGATTCTATTTCCCACCTCCAACCACTGTGGCAAGCTCACCTTCTGTGTTTTCTACTGCAGCGAATAATATCTAAAAGCAACCTTGGGTCAGAAATTTAATTTGAGCGGAGAGGCAATTCTTTAATATTTTTCAAGGGTCACTTCATGCTTATGCATTAGGGGATTATTCTTCACCTTTCTTTGTATATTTATTGTAATTATTTTTTTCCTTTATTATTTTTGTATTTTATTTAGGAATCTTTTAGTATAATTTTTTTTTCTTTTCTTTATTTTTTTCTTTTCTTTTATATATTTGTTCATCGAGGACAATGAACCACTAAGTGTGGGGATGAGTTCTCAATGATAAAAAAAATATAAAATTTAAAAATTCAAAAAAAAATTGAAAAATAAAAAAAAATGTATATTGCCGCGTCTCATAGTGTGTTAACAAGGATAAGTACACATCCTGTGAGATTATTTTGCATGATTATTTGATATGCCATATCTCTGAAAGTCATTTGTTACTTGATGATTCCTTGTTTGTGCTTGCGAAAATTATAAAACTTGAGATGTGTCTTTGTCAATTTTAGTGAGTACTGAAGCATGCTTTCACCTTGTGAGATCTTGAGCCTAATTTGTGACTGGTACATTTTATATCAATTGAATTTTATTGTTGTGTGTTGTTCATCATTGAGTTTGAGTATGTTGCTCTATAACTTGCTTCAAACCATTTTGAGATTACATGGTATGTGTGTGCATGAAAATGATAAAGGCACTAGGATTAACCACATTCATCCAAACAATACCCGTGAATTATATCCTTAGTGAATCACTTTGAGCCTTTTAACCGTTATTTTTGTGTATCACCACTCTAAATTCTTGAGCCTACTTGTTTATTCTTATCTTGATTTACTAGTAGAGCATTTTGATTCATTTGGGGATTGGTGAGTGCATAGTGTGGGGATTTCTCTGTTAAGGTGTGTTCATTTGGTGGGAATAAATATGAAAGAAAAAAAGGGAAAAAGAAAAAAAAAGTTGGTTATAGAAGAGAAAAAAAAAAGAAAAAGAAAAAAAATCGAATAGAGTTTGTGTTCATTGGGTTATGCAATATGAACGTGAAAAAGTACATGGTAATATGTGCTTGGGATTTAATGCTTGTGAGAGTTTGCTCAGCTTTTACATGATCAAAATTTTATGTTGAGTACTTTAATTAGAAATGAACATTATGCTCTATTAGTATGTCGAGTTATCCATTTGCTAGCCTTTTTCTTGATTTCCTACCCTTCACCTTAGCCACGTTACAACCCTTAACAAAGACCTTTTGATTTGTGCATGCATGTATATAAAGTAGTGCAAATTTGGTGGACAACCAAGCATATGGTAGCACATGACTTTATTGATTGAACTTGAGCGAATACACTTCACCTATACACTTGTGTGATTTGAGAGTTATGTGAGCTTTTATATCCATAGCATGTTACTCACTGAATGCGACATTGATATCTATTTCATGATCTTTTTGTCTGTCTGGACTGTGTGCTAACTTGGATAGTCTTGTATATATGATGTGTAAGTGAACAGACTTTCAGTATTGTGCGATTGAGGTTTACTTGTGTGGAGTACTATGATATGTTGCATACTTGAGACTTGGCAGAAAAAAATGGATTTTGTGGGTATATTAACTATAAACCCTCACGAGACAACACTCGTCCTACTAGGGCTACCTAGGGGTTTAACGGCTTGTTGCATATGCTCAATGCAATCGTGTCATCTACGAAAATGATGTTTGTTAGGTCTTAGTTTTATTTTGCTTATTTGCCCGAGGACGTGCAAATGCTTAGTGTGGGGATGTTTGATAGAGTATATTTTTATATATATTTTAGATGATTTTATTCTCATATTTATTATGTTTTGCACTGATTTGGATTTTTATTTAATAGATTTTGATGTTTTATTGTAGGATACAAGGAATTTCTAAACTTGGAAGGATTTGGAGAAAAAGATCAATTTTGGAGTTAAATTAGAAGTAAATTCGAAATTATTGGACTACACGGGCTCTTGACATTGTTTGGGCCATAACTTGAGTTCTAGAAGTCCGTTTTTAGCGATCTTATAGTCCACGCGAAGCTTGTGAAATTCTCTTTAATTCAGAGGTGGTCCAAGAAGCAAAAGCCAAATGGAACAGCCCAGAAACAGAGGAGAACAGACAGCTACGAATTTTTATTAGAGAATCCTAGTCGGTTTAGAAGACTGATTTTGTAAATTTATTAAAGCATTAAAATACTTTATTATTAGGAGGAGATTTTATGATTAATATTAGCTTGTAACGTAAGGGAGATACATACGTACTTTTATATCTTAGGAGCTAGGGTTTTTCCTTTTTCATCTCTTTCATGGGATGTCTTTGTGTAGCTTGGATTCATCACCATTAATGTAAGCTTAAGGTATTCCTTTCCTTTCTTTTCATAGTATATGTTTTACATGGCTTTAGTTATTGTTTCTATTGCTTTTAATCTCAGTATTAGTGAGTAGTCGTTTCTAGGGCATACAAGGGGAAGCCATGTTTACACTATAGTTGGCATGATTTTCACAGTGATTTGATTGATTATGGTTATTCTAGTTGATTATGTTTTAATCATTAATTTGTGTAATCGGCCGATATCACGGATTAATTTTATGCAATAGGAGTATGATCGAGAGATATACTACTAGAGGCACACATACGATTAACAGAATTGAATTTGAGTACGAGAGCATCATTGGATTTCTGAGAGCGTTAATACTCGAGAGAGATTAACATTGCTTTAATTACCTAAATGATTGAATTACTAAAAGTGATTAATTGTGCATGTAAGCATGTTTCGAGAGTGTTATTACTTGAGAGAGAATGACAAACTCTAGTTACTTGACCATATTAATTGCTTTAGCTTAGGATCCAGTTATTTTGAAAGCATAGTGGACCTGATTGCCCTAGATTTTAAATTATTAATTTAGTTTCTACTTAGTTAGTGATAATTTAGTTATAGTTATTAGTTAGTTAAAATTATCAAGCAATCGTTTGTTCTCGAAACAATTGACAATAATTAAATCGGGATCGATAGAACCTGTCTCCTTGTGGAATACGACCCGCTTGCCACTCTATACTAGCAATAGACACCGTGCACTTGCGGATAGATATAATTTGACACATCAATAACTGGGAAATAACTGTATACAAATTCTAAAAAATGAAGTAATTGGGTAGGATGAAAATGTTAATCATCATAAATTTCTTAATGCAATATCTATATAAATATATCAGTGTTCTAAAAAGCGCATTAAGCAGCCGCTTAAGCGGTCGCCTAAGCGGAAGCGGATCTTAAACGCCTCGATTAGTGTATAATCGGATTTTTAAGCGTTTCGTGTGGATTTATGCGGATTTAAGCGGGTTTAAACGGAATTAAGCGGGATTAAGCGGACTAATTTAAAAAAATTAAATTTTTATTTAAATATAATTTTGTAATTGTGTTTATTTTTATTTATTTTTTTGTAATTTTGTAACTGCGTTTATTATTACAATATTATTTATTTTAATATTTATGTCATTATATTGGTACAAGATTGCATAATCGTTATATGATTATATATGATTATATATATATACACACACACATGCATATAATTATATTTATTTACTTATTTATTTACGGTCCGCTTAATGATCCGCTTTACCGCTAAAGTGCTAGAAGGTGATCTTTCCGCTTAGGTCCGATTTGCGCTTTTCACAACACTGATATAGATAGATATATGGGTCACACTCTATGGAGAACCATTCTAAATTGAGAACCTAAGAACTCATTCTTAAACACAATAAAGATACACTGTACATAAATACAATAAAGATACATTTACTGTATTTATAATATAGATTAAATTTGTAAATTAAAAAAGGAAAGAAAACAACAAAATTTGTAGTGAATCTCTATCAATTTTTTCCCCAAAAATTTAAAAGTTACACAATTTTATATCTTCCAAAAATCACGTAATAAATATAGGGAAATTCAAATGTAGAACTTTTGAACTTCATGTGTGAAACTTATCTATTTCAATAAAAATAAATACGTTCTGCGTATGAACTTACATTTTTGCATTAAATGTTCTACACATGAACTTTCTAGATTTCCGAATTCACATTTAAGACATAAACACATTTGAATGTAGAAAGTTCATGTGCATAACTTATATAAATATTTACAATAAGTATGTTATGCGTATGAACTTACGTATTTGCACTACATGTTCTTCACATGAACTTTCAATTTCAATTCCATAACATTCAAAGTTCAAGTATTGAACGAGGAGAAGTAATATTGTGTGTAAGAAGACACGAACATATACGTAGAAGAAGAAACATACAAATATTGTGTATTTTACAAAAAATCTTACAATTATTTGGTAACCTTTTTTTATTGATTTGTGAATATTCTACATTAATTATTTCTGAAAAAAAATATTAGCCATTAAATTAATACTGATCCAACGGTGATTAATGGATCTTCTGTTCTATTTTAGATAATGGTTCTCATTCGAATCAATCCCTATATATATATATATATATATATATATATATATATATATATATATATATATATATATATATATATATGTCACGCTCTAAGGATAACTACACTAAACTGAGAACCTGAGAACTCTAATAAGTTCAGTAGCGGAACGTTAGAATTCATGTGTTTGACTTCAAAATTCAGATGCATAACTTTTAAGTTCAGTAGCAAAATATTTGTTGGAAAATGTAAGTTCAGTCGTAGAACTTTGTAGAAAAAGCAAGTTCGGTTGTTGAACTTTTAATGTCATGTGCATAACTTTGAAGTTCAGTAGCAGAACACTATATTTTTAGTACGAAACAAAATAGATTATGCACTAAAACTCAATGGTAAGTAAGTTTAGTTGTAGAATTTTGTAGAAGAAGCAAGTTCATTTATAGAAATCATAATTTCATGTGCATAACTTTAAATTCAGGCTTTTAAGTTTAGCAGCAGAATGTTTGTTAAAAAAGTAAGTTCATTTGTAGAACTTTGTAGAAAAAGCAAGTTCAGTTGTAGAACTTTTAATTTCATGTGCATAAATTTGAAATTCAGTAGCAGAACACCATATTTTTAATATGAAACAATTTAGATTTGGAGTAGAACTCAATGGTAAGTAAGTTCAGTTGTAGACCTTTGTAGATGAAGCAAGTTCAATTGTAGAAATTTTGCATAACTTTGAAATTCAATAGCAGGACACTATATTTTTATTACGAAACAAAATAGGTTCTGCAGTGGGATCCAAATGGTTCTCCGGTTCTCATTTAAATAATGGTTCTCATTTGAATCAACCCCAATATATATATATATATATATATGCAAGTGATCATATAGAAACCAAAATTAAAATAGAAACTAGAAACTAATCTTAGCCCCTAGATCAATCTAATCTAATGGCCCCGCTAGGGGCACCACACACAAATCCAATACACCATCACATACACAATCCCACCTAATCCTCTCCGTTTTTAATTTGATTATTCCCGTTAATCGGTGACTTTTTTTTTGAAATCTGACTTCACTGCCCAACGATCAATTTGCATACCATATGACCTATATTACGGTGCTATATGTACCAACAAAATTTATAACCACAAAAAAATTATTCTAACATTTGAAGTTGTACCATACATGAATTGATGAATGATTGACTTCATAAGATAAGTATTGCAAATATTACCTGTCTACTAACTCATTCATGACAACATGCAATTACACAACATATTTTTAAAAATCAACAAATCATTGAAATCTAGAGTATGACCGTGCTTTGTACAGGCTAAAGAGCTAGTTTTATTTTAATTGGAGAAGATGATGTTAAAAAAAATTATGAAGTATAAAAGATTATAAATAAATCTCTACTGGGTTAGGTTCAAATTAGAACCCTATATTAAATTAGAACTTAGGACTAATCTATACCGTAAATTTTGTGTAATCAACGATTTAGATTTATTCGTTCTGTTGTAGTACATGATATTTTAGTTTTGCTGCAGTACACATATATAATTAAAGAGTATGGTGTACTTATGTAGTACACAATAGTTTGTTTTCTAAAATACATAATATTTTAAAGAATAAATTATTTTTTACGTAACTCAACTTGTAATTCATCATTATAATATGTTTTAAAAGAAAATTTATGATAAAAAATAATTGATAATAATTAAAATAATATAAAAATGTATAATGTTCTGTAGCAAAATACATTGAGTAATTCTAAGAGTATTTTAAGCTTTGTTATGAAAAGCGCATTAAGCGGCCGCTTAAGCGGAATCGGGGATAAAACGCCTAGCTTTTAACAAAATCGGGATTTTAAGCATTTTTTGGGTTTAAGCGGGATTAAGCGGGTCAAAGACGGATTAAGCGGGTCAAAAACGGATTAAGCGGATGAATTTAAAAAAATATATAAAATTATAAAAAATTATAAAATTATAAAAAATTATAAAGGATGGTGAAAGAATGCATATGTTTCCGTCTTTTTGAAAAATGCTACAATATATCTTTCTATCTTTCGGATCTCGTATTATGATAATTATGATTTTTGTATTTTCTAAGTTCATTATGACTAAGTACAGTATGACTTTGTGAATGTAGAGTTTACTAGTTTTAATTTTTATAATAATATGTTATATCATATATACTAGTACAAAACTGACCTATTACGTCGCCTTTTTTGGTCTTTTACGTCGGCTTTTTGGCGACGTATAGAGAGGCGTCGTATAAAGTCACTGTCTTTTACGTCGCCTTTTTAACCGACGTATAAAGTTTATATACGTCGGTCAAAAGGCCGACGTATAAGATAAAAAAAGCCTTCGTATAATGTCATAAAAAGACTGACGTATAAGATCATAAAAGCCGTCGTATAATGTCATAAAAAAGACCGACGTATAAGACCAAAAGGGCGACGTATAAAGTCATAAAAATGCCGACGTATAAGATCAAAAGGGCGACGTATATGATACTTAAAACCGACGTATATGTGTTGTGTAAAATGACAATTTTGCCCCCTGTTCATATTATATATACATTAAAATTCCTGTTATTACAAACCAAAAAATAGTAAAACGTGCAATGCAAATTTCTCACCAAAGTGAATAATTAAATTAAAATAATTATTATTACATGGTTGAAAAATACATCTACAATATTTATAACTTGATCCAAGTGAAAAAAAAAGTTACCAATTTATACATTTAATTTAACATACATCATGACTATCTAAAACCAAAATATAGTATCCATTTTCCGATTGCTGCAAGGTAAGATCATATCGTACTCCTTTCCAGCACCTACAAAAATGTTTGAACTTGTTAGCACAAAAGTACAAATAAAATATGCAATCTGCATATTAGAAAAGTATTGTTGAATACATAAACTGAACTGAAAGATGTCAAAGTATTGTTTCACATCGTTGTTGTGCAGGTCTGCTATATTCAGTGGTCTGCTATATACACGAAACACAAACGTAGCAGCATTAATAAGCATTGCCACAACATTAAGCAATCCGTAACTCCTCCCTGCTAATTATACTTGTTAATGCTAATGTTAATATATTAGCTACTGTACTATATAAGTAATATATGTACTTTCAAACAATTTTAATATACTTAGAAATATTGTGTAGCACATTGCTCTCTATTTCTTTCTAGAATCACTTAAGTAATCAAAAATGAGGCTCTGCCTATAACATATATGTAACATACAACATTTTCCAAACAAATAATTATCTAGAGACGAACTCTAAAAAAACAATTTAGAGTATACTTGGATATAATTATTATTATTATTATTATTATTATTATTGTTTTTAATTTTTTTAAATAATTTTAATAATAATAGATAGTAATAAAATATATAGCAATAATAATAGAGTATAGTAATATGTTTTCTGAATTACCTAAACTAGGCACTTCAGAGTAGTCTAGTAAATGTAAGAGGGAAGACAGGTGGCACCATTGCGTGCTCTAATGTATCAAAAATTGGCATAATTACAAATCTCTTTGGAGACCCCTGCTTGTGTATAGATTAAGGAAAAGATATATGCGTTAATCAAGATCTTTGACCCTTTGACTGTTTGAGTGAACGAGCCTATAAATACATCTTTGGAGTTGTGGTTCTACACTACACTAATAGAAGAAATCGATAGGTAAGGTTTTTTTTTCTAAATTGTGAAGTGTTATTTCACATTTATATTGAGTAGCTTTAGTAATTGTTCGAGAGATTTTTGCTAAATAAGAGTCTAGTTAGTACTTAAATTTGGGTTAGTATTAGCAGTTGTTTTATTTACTCAGAACTTTGAGATCTTGTGGCCTTAATATAGTTTAAAGACAAGTCAGGTGTCTGAAGCTGGAAATAATAATGGCGAGATGCTGGTTTCAAGGTTAAGGACAAGTCAGGTGTCTGAAGCTCTACTAAATGTTGTACTTTTGCTAAGTTGAAGACCCGTTTAAGATTACTATAGATAAGAACAATGTATCTTCCAAGTATTTTTGTTTTAGTCCATGTAAAAGAACTGATCAGTATTTTCGGAAAACTTTATGTAGAATTCTATGTTAACCAGGTTGTGGTATTTAGTTGTAACACTTCAGAAGTGAGATTTTGGTTTAGTGAATTTGGGGTGTTACAATATATTAGTAATACATTTTTTTATAGAATCCCATGATCCAGTAGTCCCCCAAACTGTCATACGATAAATATTTATTAAAAAGTTCGTATACAGTGTACAAGACTCGAGCCATATTTTCGGATAACAAGAACTAAACGCTTAACTATGACGTCAACTTAAATACCTTCAATTTTATATATGAGACAAATCAGACGAAATGTGACAGATTGATGATTAAAGCTTGAATCTTTAACTTTAAACAAGTAGAATAACAAATCAAATCAAGTTAAAAAAGTGTGATTAAGACAAAACAAGAAATAAAGATGAATTAAAAAGGCTGCAGTTACTTACAGTTACAGTAGAGTTAAAGCAAATCAGATTTCATAAGATGAAAATGGCGTAGTGATCTAAACATCCAGGTCTCTTAGGTCTTGACACACGAGATAACTGAACAAACATCCAGGGAATGATAAAGGGCAAACTACTAGTGATCTAGCAGCTATATATTAAGCAGTATATGTTGGACATAAACAACCAATTAGACCTGACAAATCCATAGTAGTGGAACAACCAATTATTAAGCAAGTATTGCAGATAAGCATATGTACTAAGTAAGCAAAGAATTATAGGATGTGTAGCTGATGTAAACCAGAAGTAAAATATATGTACCTGTAACCGAGTGAGCCCAGACTCGTTCCCATGGTCCACTGGCCGTTGCACCAAGGTATTCCAGTAGTTTCTGTTTGCAAATGGCTGATATCTCAGGAATGACATGAGAGAAAACAGGTCAGCAATACCATTTTGTATGGGCGTTCCTGTGACCAACCACCTCCGGTTAGCAACTAATTTATTTACAGCACGGGTTTGTTGAGCAGTGGAGTTTTTAATCATATGTGCTTCATCCAAAATCACCCTCCACCAAGCCACTCTAAACATTGGTGAATCCGATTCAATTTATACTAGAAAGTGCATACTCTATACCATAATATATGATGCTCTGTACCATAACTAATATTAATATTAATCTCCTCTGATTAATATGTAAGGATACTTAAGGAATATCAACAGAAAAGCAAACAGCTGTTTGATTGTATGCTCTGTACCATAGCTGTTTGATGAGTTCTCCCTGCCCATTTAAAAGCATTGGGAAACAAAATTTCTTAAGCATAATTTGGTCTTTCATATAGGTATTTCCAAGTCCACAGATTAAAGACAATGCTCAAGCAAAAGATTTGTCAAGCTACAAGAAAAGAATCAGAACAGCCATTATTAAAAGCTACCTAATTAACCAATGAAATAGACAAATGCTGATATTATGGAGTAATAAAAGAGAAGCATTTCCATAAAACAACAACAACAATATTATGTCAAAGAAATGTAGAATCCAAGTTTTGATCTGGTCTCTATACCTCTGGAGTTTCTTTATTTCATTCTTCTAGTCCGCCTCGAACTTCTCTTTCTGATTAGCATTCTCCGTATCGTACACCTACAGTAGAGACACAGTCACTGACCCACCAACCCAATTAACATACCACCATATACTCCATTTCAAAATCAATAAACCCAATTAACATACCTTATTCCAAATGCTATCGAAAACATCAACGCCTTCTTGAACCTTCTTCAGAACTCTATCGATCTCTCCCCAGTCATACAATCCAAAATTTGCAGCCAATCCAAGGGGCTTTTCATATATGATGTATAAAACATCATTACGAGAACAAATCGAACAGGAATTGAGTTGAAAAGTGTCGAATTGATGAAGTTCTCGGAGAGGTGATTTCTAGGGTTTCGAGTTTGAGAAATTTGGGACAAGAAATCGAAAACTAAGGGATGAATTCGACGTATTTTGATGAGAAGAACAAGAAAATGGCATCCATTTTTGTGAACGATGAAGTGTGTGACTGGAAAATCAAAATCGCCGGTAGGGGAGGCGAGAGAGAAAAGAGGCGAGAGAGAAAACTAAGGCGAGAGAAATCGAGAGAAAACTGAATTTATTATTTTCATGATTTTTTTATGCAAGTATATACGTCGGCTATAAGAATGGCGTCGTATATATATGGTTTATATGTCGGATAGTTAGAAGGCCGACGTAAATGTGCTACGACTATATACGGCGGGTAGAAAACACCGACGTAAAATGTCATTTTTTACGTCGGTTAAAACTGAACCGACGTATATGTGAACAATATACGACGCCTTTCTCCTAAACCGACGTATAAACTCATCTCAAATGTATTATATACGTCGCTCTTTTGAAAATGCGACGTATAAATTACAATATACGTCGTCTTTCTTTATGTGCGACGTAAAAGAGGCGACGTAATAGGTCATTTTTGTACTAGATGTGAATGTTAGTTTTTTTTTAAAAAAAATAATATTATATTTATTTCTATAAATATATAATTATTTATAATCCGATTAATGATCCGCTTTTAAAACCGCTTAAGCGTCCGCTTAACCGCTAGAAGGTCATCCCGCCGCTTAGGTCCGATTTGCGCTTTTCACAACACTGATTTTAAGTGGTTCTATGTGGAACATAATCCAATCTCTACTACGTACATTACAATACAATAGTATATTGTTTGATTGGGGAGAATGTTTTACACTTTAATTATTTTTTAAGAGAATTCATAGTTATTGATAAAACTCAAAAAATTCTAATTTTATACAAAATTATTAAGTGTAGTTATTATAACTATTAGATTTAGGATATTTGTAATTAGGCTTTTCAAATATATAATAACTAGCTTAAAACCCGTGCGATGCACGGATTTCTTTTGATATGTAATTAATTTTTATTTTATGTTACAATTATATTTTTATATAACCATTATTTCCAATATATTATTTTAATTTAAATTTAAATTATTTAACATAAATTTAATTAATGATATGCATGGTTTAAAACTTATATTATAAAATTTTAAAATAAATATGTCGTTGACGGAATTTGAACCTTGAAATTTTAGTAAATTAATTTAATCATATAATATATCTAATCATTAGATCTAACGGTTCTGATTTTTTTCTAAAAATCTAACGGTCGTTATTAATTTTATTTAATATAATTTAATATACTCATGTTTACTAATTATACTAATATTTTCTTATTATAAATAACGTATATGGATATATTTTATTAATAATTGAAAAATATGGTGTGATCAGGTTAGTTTTAAATCAAAAAGGTAAAGTTTTTTAATTCGAAAGGAAATGTTAATGATAGAAAGATTTGATACGATTGATATTTTTAGGTGTTTATAAAAGGTAATATCTTTAACTAAAAGTAAATGTGAAAAAGGCAATCGACTAATTACCATTAATTATATTATGTTATTATTTATTTTAAATAAAAAAGGTAACATGTTTTAATTCGAAAGGAAATATTAATGATAGGAAGATATGATACGATTGATGTTTTTAGTACTAATGTTTCCTTATTATAAACAACGTATACAGATTTTTAATATATTTTATTAATAATTGAAAAATATGGTGTGATATTTTCGGGTATATATTGATGATTTTAAGATTAGTTTTAAATAAAAAAAGGTAACGTGTTTTAATTCGATAGGAAATATTAATGATTGGAAGATATGATACGATTCATGTTTTTAAGTGTTTATAAAAGGTAATATCTTCAATTAAAAGCAAATGTGAAAAAGACAATCGACTAAATTAATTACCATTAATTATATTATGTTATTATTTATTTTAGGTGTTTTAATAGTTTAGATATCGAATATATTTTTCCTTTTAATGAAGGGTAAATAAGTAAATTATTGAATTACCAAAAAATAGGTACCAAAACTTTTAATGTTCCGACTATTATATAATAGTATAGATTGTTGCACCCATTGGATTAAAGATATTTATAGTCTTAGTTAAAGTAATAGAAGTTAAAGTTGCAGGGTAAATTAAGTTTGGTTTAAAGTTAGTTTGAGCATTTTTTATAGTATAAGATAATTATCAAAAGTAGACATTTGTATAATTTATTTTATACCTTTTCTTCATAATATTTTATTTATTTTTTATAAATCAATTCTAAATTTATTGAAATACAATAACATATTAAGTTTGGTATATACACTATTTTTTTTGGTAAAGAGGAAATAATTCCATTGATAAATAGTATCGAAGATACAAAGTCCGGAGGAACAAAGTTTCCTTTATACAAAAAAGTATATCATCTAACCGAAAGTAAGCAAGTACTCCCGGACATTTTGACAATAATGTCTTTATGTCTGAAAAGATTAAAGATACCCACCAAAGAAGGTCTCGTTAAAACCTCGCAAGATTAAAACCTATGGGAAAAAAAACCCAAGGGGAAAAGAGAGTGCCCTACATCATTTACAAAGAGACTAAAAGTAAAGACAAGTAACGTCTGGTAGCCATAGTGAGTCCCTACTGCCATCAATACTAATAGCTAAATTGACTTATACCCGATATCCTCCTTCCATCCCCCCTCTCTTATGCCTCTAGGCATCTGATAAGTGGATTTTAGATCCACTTGGAACGTTCCATATCGGCTTAAATTGATTAACTTGGCCTCAAGTATGTAGTGTTTTTGATTCGTTTTTAGTGAGATTGTGCAGGAATGCTAACTTGAAGTGGGGAGGTATTTGTGCATGTTATATGGTGGATTTAAGCTTAAGAGTTGACGAACGACAGCTCGCGGAAGAAACGGAAGAGAAAGTGAAGAAGTCAAGGCCTTTACTCAACAAATCAAGGCCTTTACATGAACAATAGCGAATCTCAAGGCCTTTACATCGAAAACTCAAGGCCTTTACATGAACAGTAGCGAAACTCAAGGCCTTTACCCTGAACCTTAAGGCCTTGGTCTGTGACAAAAATTAGAGTTTTAAGGCTTTCCTAATTGGTTTTGTAACACTTTCCTACATCTTTTAAAGCGCGGGGATGCTGCAGGTCCTGCCAGAAATTCCTGATTCTATTCTGTTTAGAATATCTTGCTATCCAATTCTATTCTGTTTAGAATATCTTACTGTCCAAGTCTCTAGTGGCTATATAAACACATCTAGACATCAATAGGAGGACGTTTTTTTAGAGAAGCAAGGGAGAAAAGTGGAGAAAGAATTGTTTACATAATATCACGCAAGTATACGTGGTCACAAGTAATATAAATCAAGTTTGTTCCACAGAGATCTGGTTATGGTTCTATTCATTAATGCACCTGTTCAACAATGTATGGCTTTAATTCATTGCTAAGACAATAAACAAATATGGGTTTTAACTATCTAAATTAAACTAAGATACAAATTAACAAACTAAGAATTAATTAACGACTGAGATTTAAAACTGAATTACTTATAGGAGAATAAACATGGGACTCTAACTTCATTATCTACTTTGCCTAGAGTTGACGCCTTTAATCCATGCATGTGATGGTTTTGATATCTGATCAGACAACACGAAACAATTATAGGTTACCTCTCGGTATACGAACACCAAACTACTCATACATCCACAAAAGAGATAGAAGATGGGTAGACGCCAATTATGCTTAGACCCTATATCTCTATAAGATTTGAAAACATAATGGTTGAAGAACAAGTTATCTATATTAATCACATAGGGCAGCATAATATCTCTATTTATGCCACAAATCATGATGTTAAAACATCAACCTATCCTATGCTAGCATGGCAAGTTCTAAATCTCAAGATCCACTCTCGTTTCGCAAGAGATTAACAATTCAATTTAGATGTTAGCTACGCATCTAAAAGCATTAAGATTAACCATACAAGGATATCAAGAATTCACCACACACATATCTTTAAAGTAATCAAACTACTAAGTTACATAGATAAATCCGTTAGAATCCCATGACAACGATTAGTTCATAATCGAACCGCTCGTCATCATGGGATCTGATGAAACCATGATAAAAACAAAGTCTGAATAATAATGTATCCTAATAGAAGAAAAAAAAAAGATGAAGTAGATCTAGATCTCCCTTGCTTATCTGATGTGTTGTTTTATGTCCCCCAAGATGTGTATTTATAGCCCCAAGTTGCCTCTTCATCAAGCAATTACCAAAATAGAGTTAAAATAGAAGTATAGCAATTTCCGTTCTTGAATGAGAATAGAATTGCAAATTCCATGTATAGATCTGATTCTGGAAGGTTCTGAACGTTCCAAGTGATTGCCATAATAAATAGGATTAGAAAACACAGCAATTTCCCATTTTAAATCGAATTCTGCCAAGTTCTGACGGTGCCAGGCGCGGCTGCGCTCCAATTCATTGTATTTCAGGCGCGGCCGCGCTCCTTCAAATTCTGACCATTCTGCCAAGCGCGCCCGCGCTCCATTTTAGTGTAATTCAGGCGTGGCCGCGCTCCTCATGAAACTGATTCTGATGGTGCCAGGCGCGGCTGGGCTCCAATTCAGTGTATTTCAGGCGCGGCTGCGCTCTTTCAAATTCTGACCATTCTGCCAAGCACGCCCGCGCTCCATTTTAGTGTAATTCAGGTGCGGCCGCTCTCCTCATGAAACTGATTTTGCTTAAAACAGATTCGTCTACTTCCGAGCTTTCCAACGACTTCTTATGGGCCTCAAACGGACTTGTAGAACTCCAGATATGGCCAAAACAGTGGAGACTGCGCAACCTACCCGAAAATCCGAATTTTCCACAATTTGCTCATTTCTCCTTCGTTTTCTCTTCCGAATCTTTTGCCACTTCCCGTCCTTCATTCCTTTAACTCATGAACCTTCACGGTAGCCTAGGGAAAGACTTCTACCTTCATTCCAAAGCTCAAATTCAATTCCATCATCGACGAAAACTTCAACTCTAATCGATATTTCATGAACCTGCACAACTCAACAAAAACACATCAAACTACAACAAACTTGAGGCCAAGGAAATCAATTTAAGCCGATATGGAATGCTCCACATGGATATAAAATCCACTTATCATACCCCCAAACTTAAACCGATGCTTGTCCTCAAGCATAAACAACTAAACACTAACTAACTAGTACCACTTCCGTAGGTGATCACAGTTGCATTTGGCATATGCAACAAGCCCTTTAAACCCCTAGGCAGCCCTAGTGGACGAGTGAGGTCTCGTGAGGGCCTATAGCGAATGTACCCACAAAATCCATCTATTCTAATGCAATGAATGCAACTAATATGAAAATGCAAAGATCCCCTTTAAACTAACCAAAACCAATTAGCAAGCAAATATCTCAAAGAATGCAACTAAATCCAAATAGAGCTCGACTAAGTCCCCGTATACTAACAATACATGAACAGAAATGTGCGTGTGTGCGATGCTCATCAGATATACTCCTAATACTAGATCAAAATCATACCTATTTTTTGCCAAGACAATCACATGTTTATAAATAAAATAGACGGTAAACACTTCATAACTTCGAAACACCTCCATCATCATCTGAGTTAGCCAGGAATTCATGCTTTATTACTACACTATGACACATAATACTATATATAATACGCATGCTTATTTAACCGTGTAATGAATGAGACCCCAAAAGGCTTATACAATAATACCCATGTAGCGAGTGTTAGGTCAGCAATCCCAAACCACAAGGCTTTAGGTTACTAGGACTAAGTCCCCTCAGACTTAATTACTCGAGTATTAAAGAGCTCACTCGTGGTTAATTCTGCATTAAACATTCACATTACTTTTTTTTTTTCCTTTTGATTTTTCTTTTTTTTTCCTGATTTTTTAATGCAATCTGGAATGAGAATTCTCATTTCCAACCATAGACTGCTCATATTACTCATATAAATATGAGTCGGCTACTAGCCATTTGACGCCTAGCCATTATTGACAATATTAACAACTTAGCATGAAATTCTTGTTTTTCACCAAACTTAGACTTTAGTGCTCCTACGCCATCAAGGGAATAACGAAAATTCTAAATATAAACAAGTGATTAAATCTAAAACAACCAAACAAGCATGACCTCAACCTAGCTCAAAAGCAAACGATGAGACTGTGTAAAAGTTTTGTTTCTGAAACATGCAAGTCAATTCCTAGGAACTATAAATCAACCCTCTACTCATCATTACCACACTCAATTAGACACCGACCTACCAATCAGAATTAGCTCATCCTAAGGGATCATGAAATATGCAAGCCATGAAAATGCAACTAAAATGAACTCACATGGTATATAAAAACAGAATGTCCTATATGAAACACACATAAATAACACAAACAAACATGCATGAATTACACCTACTATCCAAAACATGATATCTATATGAACACAATGACACACACATAACTACTAACATATATATATATACTACTTGTCCCCCAAACCACCCCCAAACTTGAAAGATTCAATGTCCTCATTGCATGGAAGTAAATACGAGGGATAGTAGGAAACATACCTAAACGTCGGAACCACATGGGTTGCCTCCCACGAAGCACTATCGTTAACGTCATTTAGCCGGACAAATATGATTCAAATCATGGCGGCTCGAAGATCGCATTCGACTTGTCCTTAACAGAAGGACCATTCACCCATTGTTTGACAACCTTCTTGCTATCTTCCCACATCTTTTCTAAATCAAACTTCACTTTGACTCTTCCTCCAATCGATTTTTTCTTTTTCTTCTTCACACCTCTAAGGTGTTTATGCTTCAGAAGTTGATTGATAAGGACACTCTTCTACCTCATCATCCATGATCTATCTTCTTAATACATTATCTTGACACACTTTAAAAATAACCAACTCATCATTCAGAAGGACATACTTTAAATGGGATGGAAGTTTTCCAAGCTTGACATTTGAGAGATCTCGAACTGAAGAACTGTCAATGGAATCACTGATGTGATGCTTTAGCATGTGTGTGTCCGACTTTTCGCTCAACAACTGATCAAACTTCTTTCTCTGACCCGTATCAACCATTTCCACACTGAAACACTCTTCATCCTCTGTTAGAAATTTCATGGCCTTGAACACATTAAAGGTGACATTCTGATCTTGCACCCTCATTGTAAGCTCTCCTTTTTGCCCATCGATCAAAGTACGACCCGTAGCTAGAAAAGGCCTTCCCAAGATTATGGGAATCTTCTTGTCTTCTTCGAAATCTAGAATCACAAAATTGGCAGAAAATATGAGCTTATCAACCTTCACCAAGACATCCTCTACTATACCCCTCGGATAAGTGATCGACCTATCAGCCAACTGCAAGGAGATGTTGGTTGGCTTCGGCAGACCAAGTTGCATGAAAACAGACAAGGGCATGAGATTAATACTAGCTCCCAAATCACATAAGCATTTGTCAAAAGACAACTTCCCAATGGTGCATGGAATTGTAAATCTTCCTGGATCCTTAAGTTTAGGAGGCAATTTCTATTGCAATACCGCACTGCACTCCTCTTTCAATGCCACTGTTTCAAATTCTTCAAACCTTCTCTTCCATGACAAAATATCCTTCATGAACTTTGCATATCATGGCATCTGCTCCAATGCTTCAACAAAAGGAATGTTAATGGACAGTTTCTTGAAGACATCCATAACTTTTGAAACTTTTTTTCATGATCTTGTTTCTGCAAGCGTTGAGGATATGGAGGAGGAGGATAGATTTGATTTACCAACTTCTGCTTCGGAGGACAGTTTTTAGCAGAATTTTGCTTTTGAAGTCTTTTTGGGAATGGAGGGAGTGGATAGATCTGATTGCTCTCTGTAGACTGCTTTGGAGAAGATTTTTCAGCAAAGGTTTTGCCTTTTTCCGCTTCGCCATCCAACTGATCAGCTGCCAATTCAGAATTTGTCTTTTCTTTATTTGCTGATTTTTTATCCCTCGTGACTTTTCCAGATCTCAAAGTAACTGCATTGACCTGCTCCTTACCATCCCTCCTGCCTGGATTAGCCGCCGTATCGCTAAGAAGAGTTCCTTGTTGCATATTTAGTAAGGCACTTGCAAGCTGCCCCATCTGGTTCTCCAAGGTCTTGAGAGAAACTGCATGGCTTTTAACCATCAACCTCAACTCATCTAATTCAAAATTTTCATTCGAAGATGGACCAGCATTCCCATGAGATTGTTGCTGCTGAAATCCCGGAGGCTGATATGGTTGCCTTGGAGCATATTGTTGCTGATATTGTTGTCCTTGTTGTTGAAAACCTGAAGAATTGTATGGCTAAGCTCCATATTGCTGACCTTGAAACTGCTGATAAGACTGTGGTTGTTGTGCACCTTGATTGTTGCCCCAACTGAAATTAGGATGGTTCAGATTGTTAGGATGATAGGTGGTTGGAGCTGGTACAGAAGGTCTCTGAAAGTTACTAACAAACCGTGCTGACTCGGAAGAGATAGCACACTGACTTGTCTCATGTGCGCCCGCACATAGCTCACAAATACTAACGACCTGCTGAACTCCATAATTAGTAAGAGAATCCACCTTCATCGTTAGAGCTTTCAACTGAGCTGCAATGGCTGTAGCTGCATCTACTTCAAGAACACCCGCTACCTTGCCTTGAGAAAGTCTTTGGGTTGGATTATGATATTCATTGGCAGGCATCGTTTCAATAAGATCATAAGCTTCATCATAACTCTTACCCATAGAGCTCCACCTGATGCTGCATCTAGCAAAGGTCTAGACTGTGCTCCCAACCCATTGTAGAAACCATTAATTACCATCCAATCAGGCATGCCATGATGAGGGCACTTTCGAAGCATCTCCTTATAACGTTCCAAAGGCTCACACAAAGATTCTTCAGATTGCTGAGCAAATTGAGTTAGAGCGTTCCTTATTGCTGCAGTTTTCGCCATAGGGAAGAATTTCGTAAGAAACTTCTGAGCAAGATCCTCCCATGTAGTAATGGAACTAGCTGGTAGAGAGTGTAACCAGCCCTTAGCCTTATCCCTCAAAGAGAATGGGAAAAGTCTCAATTTGATAGCATCATCCGACACACCATTAAACTTGAAAGTGTCACAAATCTCGATAAAGTCCTGAATATGCATGTTAGGATCCTCCGTAGGAGCACCCCCAAACTGAACCGAATTCTGTACCATCTGAATAGTGCCAGGCTTGATTTTGAAGTTGTTAGCGGTAATGGCCGGCCTGATAATACTAGACTGGATGTAATTGATCTTTGGCTGAGAATAGTCCTTCAAAGCCTTAACTGCTGCAGCATCACCCATCTCGACTATAGTTTCAAATTCCTCTTCCTTATTCTCCTTATTCTCTACAAGATCGTCTTCCGCCAGTTCTTCCTTACGAGCTTGCAAACGTGTTCGCATACAAGCTCTAGTACCTGAAACACCACGAAACAAACTAAGTAAGAAATCCGAGTCAGTGAATGCTAACGACCACTATTGACAAGCACATAAACCAAAAATAAAACACCGATGATCCCCGACAGCGGTGCCAAAAACTTGTTTACACAATATCACGTAAGTATACGTGGTCACAAGTAATATAAATCAAGTTTGTTCCACAAAGATCTGGTTATGGTTCTATTCATTAATGCACCTATTCAACAATGTATGGCTTTAATTCATTGCTAAGACAATAAACAGATATGGGTTTTAACTATCTAAATTAAACTAAGATACAAATTAACAAACTAAGAATTAATTAACGACTGAGATTTAAAACTGAATTACTTATAGGAGAATAAACATGGGACTCTAGCTTCATTATCTACTTTGCCTAGAGTTGACGCCTTTAATCCATGCATGTGATGGTTTTGATATCTGATCAGACAACACGAAACAATTATAGGTTACCTCTCGGTATACGAACACCAAACTACTCATACATCCACAAAAGAGATAGAAGATGGGTAGACGCCAATTATGCTTAGACCCTATATCTCTATAAGATTTGAAAACATAATGGTTGAAGAACAAGTTATCTATATTGATCACATAGGGCAGCATAATATCTCTATTTATGCCACAAATCATGATGTTAAAACATCAACCTATCCTATGCTAGCATGGCAAGTTCTAAATCTCAAGATCCACTCTCCTTTCGCAAGAGATTAACAATTCAATTTAGATGTTAGCTACGCATCTAAAAGCATTAAGATTAACCATACAAGGATATCAAGAATTCACCACACACATATCTTTAAAGCAATCAAACTACTAAGTTACATAGATAAATCCGTTAGAATCCCATGACAATGTGAGCAGTGTTTGGGCGTTCATGAGACCTCACAATATTGTTACTACGAAGGAGTTGATCCATATGTCACTTATGAGGAACAACCATATTTTCAATACCATCCTCAACCGTACGATCAAGATGTTCCAAATATGTCATATTTCTTTGGTAGTGAAGAGTTTCAACATCAGCAACCTACTCCTACTTTTCAGTCAGATGAGGTTGATGTTATGGAGGAGATTAGGATGCTTGCAAAGTGTAATAAGGAGTCTATCAAATCTTTGGAGACACTAGTTGCTCAAGTTTTGAGTGCCTTGGAACAAGAAAAACAATAATTCATACTAGAGGCAATTCCAGAAAATAACGGTGACTTGGAGCAAGGTACTGTATGCATAATTGAGGAAGACAAATTCCAAGGTGAGGTGAGCGTTCACAAGCCATGTGAGGAATTTGATCATGCTAGTATGGTGGATGATTTGGAAAAGGGCACTATTTGGGACAGACACTGGTGAGCTACACAAATTTCAAGAATTGGTATGTGCGTACCAAGAGGCTGATGAACATGGGAAAGATGCAGGTATTCTACTTGTCTCAGAGTATAAAGATGGAGGTAGAGCATTAGAGCCAATGGAGGAAGTTCTCTTTGAGGAACCAAAGGCTTCAGCAACTTACATTTACCCTCCTCCATTATATTCAAGCGAAGCCCGTGAATGTGTGTTGTTCTACAAATTGACAGATTTTGGGTCAACAGATGAAGGCATTGGAATAGGACATAGTTTGTATACGAATAGGCCAAGCGATGAGAAGGGGCAGAAAGTGTGTCACCGTGATGACGATGAAGTCTCACGAAAAGATGACCAGACCAACTATTATCATCCTTAATGGAGGCTTGGACGTAGTCAAGCTAATTGACTCTAAACAAGCACTTCGTGGGAGGCAACCCACGCTATTTGGCATTGTTATTTTGGCATCTTTCCTACTATCCTTTGTATTACCTTTCATTGAGTATTTCAAGTTTGGGGGTGGTTTGGGGGATAAGTAGTGTGTAGTAGTTATTTGTAGTATTTGTGTGTCATTGTGTTCATATAGATATCATATTTTGCATATTAGTAGTAATTCATGCATGTTTGTTCGTATTATTAATGTTTGTTTAATATAGGACATTCTGTTATTTGGTTTTCGTATACCATGTGAGTCCATTTAGTTGCATGTGCATATTTCATGATCCCTTAGAATGAGCTAATTCTGATTGGTAGGTAGATGTCTAATGGAGTGTGGTAATGATGAGTAGAGGGTTGATTTATATGATACTCCTATGGTTTTGATGATCACATTCAGCAAGCTATTTGCTTGTAGTTTGATATAAAACATTGTGTTATGGTTGTACTAACTTGGTTTTGCAGGGTATATTAAGTTTACAGAGAATATATATACAGCAAGCCATTTGGTGTTACAACAGAGACAGTTTGGCAAGCCATTTGCACTGACAGACACAAACAGCAAGCCATTTGCAAACTGCCAGAATTCCTGAAGATATATATCAAGACAAATTCTCATGGATGTAATTCAGGAAATATTTTGTGAGGACTCTTTATTATATAATACGTACACAATATATTCTAGAGCTCAAATCTTTTCAAATATCTTTCTTTAAATTATTTTATAAAACTTATGGGAGTTTCCTTATTTAAAAGATTTCTTTCTACAAAATCTCCTATACACGTTTTCTATCTACAAACAGAAGGGTTATGTTTTCTACGATTCATCTCTTCCAAACCTTCTGTCAAACGGTCACAAGAACGTTGCAAAATTTCTCTAACCAATTGAACGTTAGAAATTGATTTCTAAACGTTTGAAATTGATTGATTGATTTTAGAACGTTGGTTGTGAAGCTTTATAAGGTTGCTCTTGTGCTCAATTCGTTTTGAATCAATCAGAGGAGCACACAAAGAATACACAACTCAGTTTTTCATTGATATATCTATTCGATTCTCTCGAGCTCTTAATATATCATATACGTGCTATATCTTAGAGAGTTCATTAGGTTGAGTTGTATTGATTCAAACATTGTATTGTTCAATTTGTATTGAATATTTGCTGTACAAGTTTGGCTTAAAGTTTTGGGTGGGTCGAACTAGACTAGAGAAGGATACTTTGGAAGTATTGCTTAGAGAGTTGGTTCAGCACAGCAAATAGCAAACCATTTGTCAGCAGGATTGGTAAGGTTGAGTTGCTGGGCATATTGGCTAGGGAACAAGGGTTTGGTGGACGTTGCTAGAGAAGTATACTTGGGAAGTATAGCTTAGAGAGCAAGTTCAGAAACAGGTGTTCAGCAAGCCATTTGTCAGCAGCTGGGATAAAAGGGAGATATATTATTGTATCTTGTAATTGGTTTATTTCGTTGATCAATAATATATTCTCTTACCAAGTTGGTAAGGGACCAGGACGTAGACCATAGGGGATTAGGGGTCGAACCTGGCTAAAAGTTTCTTGTGTTCTTTATTTTTCTGCATCTTACTGTTTCCGCATTTTTCTTTACTTATTGCCTTTACATTCAGCATACTGTTTACAATCAGCTTACCATATTTCTCTGCATAAAACGAAATCAGTAAGCTGTTTCTGGTAATTTTTAAAATCGGACTTAGTTGAATATAGTTAGCCATTGACACCTATTCACCCCCTTCTAGGGTGCATTTTCATTTGGTATCAGAGCTTTGGTGTACTAACATTTCTGTAACAGGAAAGTACAGATCCTATGGCACCCACTTATGCAGAAGGAGAATATTTAGACATGCCACCACTTCTCAATGGAATTGAAAATTATGATGCTTGGAAACAGAGAATGAAGGTGCTTCTAAACAGAGATGATGCAATTGAATGGAGAGTCGTTAAAAAGGGTCCATTCACTTTTCCGGACAAAGACGGCAAGCCAAAAGACGTTGATGATCTCTCAGATTCAGAATTGATAAAATCAGGCTATAATGGAAGAGCAAAGTACACATTAATATGTGGTCTTTCAGAGTCAGATTTAGATAAGGTCTCTTCATGTAGCACAGCAAAAGACATATGGGATACCTTAAAAATGCATTATAAAGCTACAACAACAAAACAGCGTGCTAATTTGAAAGATAAAAGGAAGTCAAAGGCTCAATTGACTTCGAATGATGAAAAAGCGATTTCTAGTGAAGTCCCAAGTGAAGAGATAATAAACTCTGCATTTGTTGGCATTGATGATATAGGAAACACGGAAGAAGTTCTTGTAGATAGTGATGTGTCTGATTCTGAAGAAGATCAAAGTGAGGTAAATTCTTTTAATGATTATGTATCTTCAGATGATACTATGTTAGATACACTAACAATGCAGGAACATACAAATATAAGCACTGTGGAGTTCATGGAACTAAAGGCTGAAAAAGATGAGCTTGAAAAGACAAATACTCATTTAAAGAAAATCATTTCTGATCTCATGATCCAAAAGACTCCAGCTAGAAATGATGATAAAATGGTTGTGGATCTAAAGGCAAAAGTCTCTCAACTTGAGGGAGTAAATCGTATGGTTCTAAAAAGAAATGATGTACTAATGGAGGAACTCAAGGAGCGGATGAATGAAATCAAAGGGCTTAGATCTGATGTTAAAATGAAAGACAAAGCATTGGAATCATACAGGATGAAGGAATCTAGCCAAGCCGAATCCTCAAAAACTGCTGAAAAGAGAGTTCAGCAAGCTGAACTCATCAAACAGCAAGCTGAAGTGATCACCCTCTTAGAAACAGAAGTTATAGATCTTAAGAAGGGCATGGAAACTTTTGTTCAAGGTGAAGACACTTTAAAAACAATGATGAAGAAGGCAAAAGTACATTTGGTCAGAGAAGGTGTTGGTCTAAACTTCAACAAGAAAGATAAGGTGCTCAAGTATGATGGAAGGAATGGCATACCCTATGACTATGCTATGCCCTGGAAGACTTGCAATAAATGTGGTACAAAAGGCCATCTGGAAAAACATTGTGTGGTTCAAGTAAATCATAAAAGAAAAATAGCATACCAGAATGGACCAATCAGACAGAAAACAGCTTACCAGAATGAACCAGTCAGGCGACAAACAGCTTACCAGAATGGATCAGTCAGACAACAGTCAGCATACCAGAAAGCAAATGACAGAAGACAAACAGCTTACCATTATCAGTCTGGCAGAACACAAAGGACTACAAATCAAGCACCAAAAGTGATACAACAGTGGATCAAGAAATCTGATCTACATGTTCTTTATGTCCTATCAACAAACCATGATGGATCCAATAAGATTTGGGTACTCAAGTAGTAAGTATGTTATTTGTCCTCGTACAATTATTTGAATATGATTATATTATTTTTATGGTACTAACGAGATTCCTCTAGTACATAGATGGGACAAATATATGTATATGTATTGTATTATGTAGGAAACAAGAAAGAAGAATACTATTATGATCAGTTGGAATGTATATTGTCTAATCAGCAAGCCATTTTCCAATCCAGAAGAACAATTGCTATCGATGAATATTCTGGAAATGTGTTTTCAGCATGCTGGTTTGATTTATTCAACTTTATAATTAACTAGCCTCATGCTTGTTAAATGCTTTACCACATGTTTTATTCGTATATGCTTATCTTCTTGACCCTTTTCTGATGATGTCATAGGGGGAGAAGAACATGAATACATGAGGATAAAAATGGCTATAATATTATATATTGGATTTATCAACTAATGTTTCATGCAAGGATGATCCGCGTTTATATCTTATTGCATATGATGACTTATGCTAACCTGATTATATGATGAGATATTATGTTAATCAGGGGGAGCATTATTTTAAGGGGAGCAACATAGTCTCTCCGATGTATTCAAGTATGCCATCATCAAAAAGGGGGAGAATGTTAGCGTGATGTTTTGATGATGAATACAAAGGTAACTTGGTTGATGTTATGGAAAGTCAAAGATTTAAAGCTATCTATCTGTTCAGCTTGCCAGAACCAAAACAGCAAGTTGACATGAACTCGCCAGAACCAAAACAGCAAGCTGACAACACAGAATGGGTAACGTTGGCTTACCATTTGTATCTGAACTGTTTATATGCTACTATCATGATTTGTTCTCTATGCTTATTCCAGACCTGAACTAATGTTTCTTTTTGATGGATTAAGGGGGAGAAATTTAAGAGAACTTAATTGCTTGTTTGATCAAGATATTCGATGTGGTTATGATTGATTATGCTTGTTTATCTTGAATCTGTTTTATATCAAAATGTACTAATATGCAGGGATTTAGGGGGAGTTCTTATTTCTCCAAAATAGTGTGTAATCATCAAAAAGGGGGAGATTGATACTCCTATGGTTTTGATGATCACATTCAGCAAGCTATTTGCTTGTAGTTTGATATAAAACATTGTGTTATGGTTGTACTAACTTGGTTTGCAGGGTATATTAAGTTTACAGAGAATATATATACAGCAAGCCATTTGGTGTTACAACAGAGACAGTTTGGCAAGCCATTTGCACTGACAGACACAAACAGCAAGCCATTTGCAAACTGCCAGAATTCCTGAAGATATATATCAAGACAAATTCTTATGGATGTAATTCAGGAAATATTTTGTGAGGACTCTTTATTATATAATACGTACACAATATATTCTAGAGCTCAAATCTTTTCAAATATCTTTCTTTAAATTATTTTATAAAACTTATGGGAGTTTCCTTATTTAAAAGATTTCTTTCTACAAAATCTCCTATACACGTTTTCTATCTATACAAACAGAAGGGTTATGTTTTCTACGATTCATCTCTTCCAAACCTTCTGTCAAACGGTCACAAGAACGTTGCAAAATCTCTCTAACCAATTGAACGTTAGAAATTGATTTCTAAACGTTTGAAATTGATTGATTGATTTTAGAACGTTGGTTGTGAAGCTTTATAAGGTTGCTCTTGTGCTCAATTCGTTTTGAATCAATCAGAGGAGCACACAAAGAATACACAACTCAGTTTTTCATTGCTATATCTATTCGATTCTCTCGAGCTCTTAATATATCATATACGTGCTATATCTTAGAGAGTTCATTAGGTTGAGTTGTATTGATTCAAACATTGTATTGTTCAATTTGTATTGAATATTTGCTATACAAGTTTGGCTTAAAGTTTTGGGTGGGTCGAACTAGACTAGAGAAGGATACTTTGGAAGTATTGCTTAGAGAGTTGGTTCAGCACAGCAAACAACAAACCATTTGTCAGCAGGATTGGTAAGGTTGAGTTGTTGGGCATATTGGCTAGGGAACAAGGGTTTGGTGGACGTTGCTAGAGAAGTATACTTGGGAAGTATAGCTTAGAGAGCAAGTTCAGAAACAGGTGTTCAGCAAGCCATTTGTCAGCAGCTGGGATAGAAGGGAGATATATTATTGTATCTTGTAATTGGTTTATTTCGTTGATCAATAATATATTCTCTTACCAAGTTGGTAAGGGACCATGACGTAGACCATAGGGGATTAGGGGTCGAACCTGGCTAAAAGTTTCTTGTGTTCTTTATTTTTCTGCGTCTTACTGTTTCTGCATTTTTCTTTACTTATTGCCTTTACATTCAGCATACTGTTTACAATCAGCTTACCATATTTCTCTGCATAAAACGAAATCAGTAAGCTGTTTCTGGTAATTTTTAAAATTGGACTTAGTTGAATATAGTTAGCCATTGACACCTATTCACCCCCTTCTAGGGTGCATTTTCATTATAGTTCCTAGGAATTGACTTGCATGTTTCAGAAACACAATTTTTACACAGCCTCATCGTTTGTTTTTGGGTTAGGTTGAGGTCATGCTTGTTTGGTTGTTTTAGATTGAATCACTTGTTTATATTTAGAATTTTCGTTATTCCCTTGATGGTGTAGGAGCACTAAAGTCTAAGTTTGGGGAAAAATAGGGATTTCATGCTAGTTGTAAATATTTGTCAATAATGGCTAGGTGTCAAATGGCTAGTAGCCGGCTCATATTTTTATGAGCAGCCTATGGTTGGAAATGAGAATTCTCATTCCAGATTGCATATTCCAGATTGCATATAAAAAAAATGAAAAAAAATCAGAAGTTTTAGTTGTTTATATGCAAAATTAACCAGGGTGAGCTCTTTAATACTCGAACAATTAAGTTCTAGGGGACTTTGTGCCTAGTCATGACCTAAGACTTTTATAGTCTGGGATCCACTAACCTAACGCTCGCTACATGGGTATTATTGTATAAGCCTTTTGGGGTCTCATCCATTGCACGGTTAAATAAGCTTGTTTATAGTATTTTGTGTCGTAGTTATAGTAATAAAGCATGAATTTATGGCTAACTCAGATGAGGATGGAGGTGTTTCTAGGTTATGAAGTGTTTACAGTCTATTCTATTTATAAACCTGTGATTGTCTTGGCGAAGAATGAGTATGATTTTGATCTAGTTTTGGGAGTATTTTTGTTGAGAATCGCACACATGCACGTTTCTGTTCATGTATTGTTAGTATACGGGGACTTAGTCGAGCTCTATTTGGAGTTAGTTGCATTCTTTGAGATATTTGCTTGCTAGTTGGTTTTGGTTAGTTCGAGGGGATTGTTGCATTTTCATATTAGTGGCATTCATGCATTGCATTGCATTGGATTTTGTGGGTACATTCGCTATAGGCCCTCACGAGACCTTACTCGTCCACTAGGGCAGCTGCCTAGGGGTTTAAAGGGCTTGTTGCATATGCCAGATGCAACCGTGATCACCTACGGAAGTGGTACTAATTAATTGTATATAATTTATTTGATTATGCTTGAGGAAAAGCATCGGTTTAAGTTTGGGGGTGTGATAAGTGGATTTTATATCCACTTGGAGCATTCCATATCGGCTTAAATTGATTAACTTGGCCTCAAATATGTAGTGTTTTTGATTCGTTTTTAGTGAGATTGTGCAAGATTGCTAACTTGAAGTGGGGAGGTATTTGTGCATGTTATATGGTGGATTTAAGCTTAAGAGTTGACGAACGACAGCTCGCGGAAGAAACGGAAGAGAAAGTGAAGAAGTCAAGGCCTTTACTCAACAAATCAAGGCCTTTACATGAACAATAGCGAATCTCAAGGCCTTTACATCGAAAACTCAAGGCCTTTACATGAACAGTAGCGAAACTCAAGGCCTTTACCCTGAACCTCAAGGCCTTGGTCTGTGACGAAAATTAGAGTTTTAAGGCTTTCCTAATTGGTTTTGTAACACTTTCCTACATCTTGTTGTCCAAGTCTCTAGTGGCTATATAAACACATCTAGAAATCAATAGGAGGACGTTTATTTAGAGAAGCAAGGGAGAAAAGTGGAGAAGGAATCACCAACGCTCGTGACAAGCAACAGAGATCTAGATCTACTTCATCTTTTGTTTTCTTCAATTAGGATACTTTGGATCTTCAGATTTTGGATTTGTTTTCTAAACCTTAATACTCTAGCATAATTATATTTATTCAGATTTTGTTTTACATCATGTTTTCATCAAATCCCATGGTGACGAACGGTTCGATTATGAACTAATCGTTGTCATGGGATTCTAATGGATTTATTTATGGAGCTTTAGTATCTTGATGCTTTAAAGAACTATGTGTGATGTATATCTGATATCCTCGTATGGTTATGCTTAATTGTTAGATGCGTAGCTAACATCTAATATGTTAATCTATTGTGAAGTGAAAGTGGATCTTGAGATTTAGAACTTGCCATGCTAGCATAGGTTCATGATTGTTTACCAACATGATTCGTAGTGTGAGATGAGAATACTTATACTGCCCTGTGTGGTCTTTATGGATTACTTGTTCTTCAACCGTTATGTTTTCAAATTCTATAGACATATAGGGTCTAAGCATAATTGGTGTCTATTCATCTTCTATCTCTTTTGTGGATGTATGGGTAGTTTGGTATACGTATGCTGACAGGTAGCGTGTACTTGTTTCGTGTTGTCCGATCAGATATCATAACCATTGCATATAGTGATTAAAGGCGTCAGATCTAAGCGAAGTATTTAATGATGTTAGGATCCCATGTTTTCTCTTGCATAAGTAATTCGATTTTAATTCTCATTAGTTAATTAATTCTTAGTTTGTTAAATTGCTTTAGTTAAGGGTTAAGTATCAAAATGGTCACTGAAGTGGAAGCCAAATATCAATTTGTTCATCGATCTTTACGGGGTATCATTTGAATCATTAAAGTCATAAAAATATCAAACAAATACCTGTATATATGTACTCGGAAAGTAAAAGTAATTTTTCATCGAGTTCTACACATTTTTCTTAAATGATACTATAATCAAATGAAAGATTATGAATTCCAGTATTTTTGATAATATATTTAGATTTTAAAAAATTTATTTACTATTTATTTTTAATTAAAAGAAGGAAAATGATAATAAAATTAAAAATTAATAGTAAATGAATTTTTAAAAAACTATATATATTATCAGAAAAACTAGAATTATTAACCTTTCGTTTGGTTATGGAAGCATTCAAGAAAAATGTGTAGAACTCAATGAAAAATTATTTTTACTTTTCGAGTACATTTTAAAGATATCCATTTAATATTTATTATGACTTTAATGATTCAAATGATACCCCGTAAAGATCGGTGAATGAATTGATATATGGCTTCCACTTCAGTGACCACTTTGATACTTAACCCCTTTAGTTAATTATAGTTAATCAAAACCCAATCTTGTTATTTGTCTTAGCAGTGAATAAAAGCCATACATTGATGCATAGGTGCATTAACTGAATTGAAACCTAAACCAGATCTCTGTGGGAACGAACTTGACTTATATTTATATTACTTGTTGATAAGTGGATTTTATATCCACTTGGAACATTCTATATCGGCTTAAATTGATTGTTTTGGACTCAAGTTTGTGTAGTTTTGATGTGTTTTGTGTAGTTGTGCAGGTTTCCAAGAATATCTAAGCTTTTGTCGTTTTTGGAGATTTAATTGATTAAAATTCGGATTTTCCGGGAAGGCTGCGCAGCTTATACTGTTTTGGCCATATCTGGAGTTCTAGAAGTCCGTTTTCAGCGATCTTACTGCCCACGCGAAGCTTGAGAGATTTTCTACAACCTGGGAAAGGAAACAAGTGCAAGGGACGTGCTGAATAAAGTCGCGCACGTGATCTTGTTAAAGAAGGCTGGGAATTTACTGTTTTGCCCTTTTTCTAATTCTAATTGTATTCTGGGCAGTTTTGGGTACCTTCTTTAAATCCTAATTGTAATAGAAGGCAATTTCTTGCTAGGCAAGATTTGTAGAGCCTATTTAAACACATCCTACCATTGTAAATCATAACAATTCATAGCTAACAATTCATAGCTTTTAATTGTATCAAGGTACTTTCGATCTTCAATTCTTTCTTCAATATTATGTTTTCATTAATTATCATTATTATTATGTTTTCTTTATTAAATATGCGTAACTAATTCTCTAATCTGAGGATTGGGTAGTATTCCTTGGTATTCATGCATGCTTGATTACGTGATATATTATAATCAGAGAAGAAAAAAAAATATATTATGAGAGCATGTTTGTGTTTGTTGTGATCCTACTTTAGTCGACTAGTCGAGTGTTCTTAGTAAAATTTATGTGGGAGGAAATAGGGTGTTGTGAATGGTTCATTATGATACCAACTATATTATAACCTGGGAGGGTACAGTATAACTTTAGAAGAATTGTTTTCAGCAAGGTAGGAACACAGATATCACATTAATATTGAGCATGTATTGAGACCAAGTGAAGAACCCCAGTTCTTAGATTGTTTTCCCATATATTTGAATCTCAGTTTAAAATCAATTCTTAGTGCTTACAATTAGTTCTTTGTTAATTTAGTTAATACACAAACCCAAAAATTCTTCTCACACACTTCTAGACGAAAAAAGATAAGAAACCTGAACTTTGTATTAAATTTAGTCCTTCCCTGAGAACGAACACATAAAAATACTACTAACAAATTGGCGCCGCTGCCGGGGAAGGCAGTATATTTGAGTTTAGGTTAATTGTTTCTTATTGTTTAGATTTTATCTTTGTATATATTTTTCTTTTCTTTCTTTTTATGTTTCTTTCTTTGGTGTGTCTACAGGTTCTTTGAGGTAGACAACTTAAACAGGTTTTGAGGAGAGAGACTAGATGGAGTACAACTTTGGTTGGAACAATGCTCAGAATTTCTACAACAGTCAGGAACAATATCAAGACTTCAATCCTTACCCACAATTCAATGCTTATGAGGATTGTAATGCATATCAGGTGAATTCGTTCTATTATGAGAACTCATTTTATGCTCCATATGCCCCTAGCAATGATTATTCATATTCGTTTGAAAATCAATATCATGATGATCTTAATACATATATGTGCAATGATGTTGATACGAGTGAAATTCAATATGATCCTTCTTTACCTGCTGATTGGGAGATTGCGCTCAATAAAATGATTCAAGGAACTCAGTCTAATCCTCCCTTACTTTCTTTGGGAGTTTTTGATGAACTAACTTTAGAGATTGCTAGTGACAATGATATTCCATGTGATTCAATAGCTTGGTACGAGGAGAATGCTAAACTAAATAATTTTATTTGGGAAGTTCGAGCAGTGTGGTATGAAGGTTGTTATAGAACTCCCCCTTGTGTAAATTTTCCTCTATGCCATGATTCTTGTTTAGCAATTGATGATAATGTTGTGTCTGATGAGTCTACTTGTGTAGTTGATAATTGTCCCATGCGCATTAATGATAATTTGGATGCAATTGAAATTCTACCAAATCTAGAAAATTTTGAGCTTAATACATTGGTAGACGAGATTAAAATTGATGAGTGTCCAATTATAAAAGAGAAGGAAGTTAAGATTGAGGAAGTTGAAAATCTTGCTTTAGAGTATAAGGATCCAATTTGGGAGGAGTATATGAGTCGTACTTATAATGATTATTCTAATGACTTTTCTAGATATTTTGATGTTTCCAAGTCTCTTGAGCATGATAGGTTCTTGAAAGTTTTTGTACCTTTTAATGAATCTAAGGTTTATTTGCACAATATGCTTATATTAGAAATTCGTAGATATGTGCATCTGTTTGCTTTTTATCCTCATTGAAGTTTCCAGGTATAATCGGCGTCAAGCTATTGACGTTAAACAAGCGCTTCGTGGGAGGCAACCCATGCATTAGTGTAAAAATAAAAATAAAAATTGTGAGTGTTTTTCAAAAAAAAAAAAAAAAAAAAAAAAAAAGAATTCAGGATGCGCCAGCCAGCGCGCAGGAGCGCCACATAGACACAGAAGGGAACCGCGCATCAGGCGCCCAGCCGCGCAGGAGCGCCAACATGTATCTGTCCTGGCATTTTTTGTTGTACAGGTGTTGTGTTGTAAAAGAAAAAAAAATTCACAAAATCAAAAACAAACAAACTTCCGACAATGATGTTATGGCCAATAATTGTGAAGTGTGATGTGCTCCACTCAGTCTCCAGGTGACGCGCGTGTCTTCAACAGCCAGGTAAGTTTTTTTTTTTTTTTTGGTTTTGTGGCCACAAATGTTTTGGCAAGTGGCGAGTAAATTGTTGATCAGCAGAAGGTTTGTGAGGTTGCGGCGCGAAATATTAAGGCTGCAGCGTGAGTTGCTGTCTGTTTGGTACGATTTTACACGGATTAATTGTGTTTTTATAACACAAATTTTTCACACCTCTCTTCTATTATTTTAACCCCAATCCCTAATTCCTAATTCTAACCCAATATCAATTTTAAACCTCTCCAAAATCCATCTCCTATTTTAAATCTCTACCAAAAATATTTATTTCTAAAAATTCAATTCTAGAGAGGAATTAATTGCAAGTTCACCTCTTTGATTCGTATTGGGTAAATCTTTTTCTCTAATTTTATTTTTATTACGAATTTGTGTTCTTGTAAATTGGGATTTTGTATTATTCTTGGAATTTGGGCTATTTGTGGTGTGATATTGCTTGGTAATTATTGGTGGAGCTTCTTGTGAGTTGGGGATTGATTCTTTTGGCTCCTAAGCGTGGGAGAGGTGGTGCTGGTGTTCTGAAATTTTCGTCTCCCGCATGATTCATTCGAGGATGAGGACTTGCAGGTTTGTTTTCTGTTATCCCTTTTATTTACTTCCATTCAATGCGGACATTGAATATTTTAAGTTTGGGGGTGGTTTGAGGGATTAGTAGTTGTTGTTGTATTATTTGTTCATATAGGATTTCATGCTTTGCATATTAGTAGTAGTAAATTATGCATTTATGTTTGTGTTATCTACGTTTGTTTCATATAGGACATTCTGTTTTTATTTTTTTCGTATATCATGTGAGTTCATAGTAGTTTGCATTTGCACCCATACTTGATAGGAATTTTGTGTTGTTGGCGCTTTTGATTGAGAAGTGATATGCTTTGTTCTTGTGCACACACATACACTAGTAAGTTGAAGCTAGTAGACTTATTGAATGTTGTAAGTAATTAGAAGGACATGAATATGTGCAAGATGATTTAGTTTGCATGCTTTGAATATAAGTTGGTGCGTTAGAGAGATTTTTGCTTGGGATTGAGTATGTTTTTCCACCAAGTGAGTTTTTGAGCCTTATTGTAAATTTGCAATTTATTCGTTTGCTTGAGTGTCCACGGATTGTTTGCATTGCTAGCAGTTGTTTGAGGTCTTTCTTGAAACGCATGACATTATTTGACGATTAAAATGATAAAGGCAATTAGGAATAACCGCATATTTTCCCATATTACCACACCATGTTTACATGATCAATTAGTTAACCCGTTGAGCTTAATCCTATTTTTCGGTGACATACCACATTACTTGCCTAGACCTTTTTCTTGTATTGGCCGTACATTAATTTGAACCCACATTGTCAAAGGCTAGTATAGTGCTTAAGGGAGTAATAAGGTGTGCAAGGAGGGGTTTATTGTCCCATGCGCATTAATGATAATTTGGATGCAATTGAAATTCTTCCAAATCTAGAAAATTTTGAGCTTAATACATTGGTAGACGAGATTAAAATTGACGAGTGTCCAATTATACAAGAGAAGGAAGTTAAGATTGATGAAGTTGAAAATCTTGCTTTAGAGTATAAGGATCCGATTTGGGAGGAGTATATGAGTCGTACTTATAATGATTATTCTGACGACTTTTCTAGCTATTTTGATGTTTCCAAGTCTCTTGAGCATGATAGGTTCTTGAAAGTTTTCGTACCTTTCAATGAATCTAAGGTTTATTTGCACAATATGCTTATATTAGAAATTCGTAGATATGTGCATCTGTTTGCTTTTTCTCTTCATTGAAGTTTCCAGGTAGAAGTAACGTCAAGCTATTGACGTTAAAGAAGCGCTTGGTGGGAGGCAACCCACATTAGTGTAGGGAAAAAAAAATTTGAGTGTTGTATGCAAAAAAAAAAAAAAAAAAAAAAAAATTTGCAACAGAATTTTCACCGCGCCACAGCGCCAGATCGGCGCCACAGCCTCGACCAGCTTCTGTCCAGGTAAAGTAATCACGAGTCTGTTTTGAGTATATGTCTTAACAAGTTTTGTACGTAGTATATATATATTAATAATCAATTCTTATCTCCTAAATCAATTCCAACCCCTTTTCTAATTATTTTCTTCACCTAAAATCCTAATTCTAGTCCTATATTCATTTCAAATTATTCTCAATCCATCTCCTATTTCATATTTTATTTTATTTATTCTTATTCTTATTTTTATTTTTATTTTTATTTTTATTATTTTTTTCCCTAAATATATATATCCACCTATACATACAAATCCAATTCTTTTTCTATTTATTTAAATCTCTAAAAATTCAATTCTAAAGAGGAATTAATTGCAAGTTCACCTCTCCGATTCGTATTGGGTAAATCTTTTTCTCTAATATTATTTTTATAACGAATTTGTGTTCTTGTAAATTGGGATTTGTATTATTCTTGATATATTGGGGTATTTGTGAGTTCGAATTTTTTGTGGATTTTGGTGAATTTTATGAGTTGGGGATTGATTCTTTTGGCTCCTAAGCGTGGGAGAGGTGGTGCTAGTGTTGTGAAATTTTCGTCTCCCGCATGATTCATTCGAGGAGGAGGATGAGGACTCAGATGATGAGGTATGTTTTCTGCTATCCCTTGTATTTACTTCCATTCAATGAGAGCATTGAATATTTTAAGTTTGGGGGTAATTTGGGGGATTAGTAGTTGTATGTTGTATATATTGTTGTATTTTGTGTTCATATAGGATATCATGTTTGCATAGTAGTGATAGTTCATGCATGATTGTTATGTTCGTATTATCTACGTGTGTTCATATAGGACATTTTGTTTTATTTTCGTATACCATGTGAGTTTTCATTTAGTTGCATTTTCATGGCATGCATATTTCATGATCCCTTAGGACGAGCTGATTCTAATTGATAGGTGGATGTTGATTTGGGTGTGATGATGATGAGTAGAGGGCTGATTTATAGTTTCTATGAAATTGACTTGCATGTTACGGGAACAAAATTTATTACACAGTCTCATTGGGGTGCTTTTGGGCTAGGTTAGGGTCATGCATGTGGGATGTTTTGAGATTTAATCACTTGTTTATATTTAGAATTTTCGTTATTCCCTTTATAGCGTAGGAACATTAAAGTCTAAGTTTGGGGGAAACCAGGAATTTTCATGCTAGTTGTTCATAATTGTTAATAATGGCTAGGCGTCAAATGGCTAGTAGCCGGCTCATATTTATATGAGTAGTCTAGGGTTGGAAATGAGAAAGGCTCATTCCAAATTGCAGAAGAAAAAAAAGAAAAAAAAAAGAAAAAAAAGAGAAAAAAAAGAGTCAATAAGTTATTTGTTTATATGCAAAATTAACCAGAGTGAGCTCTTTAATACTCGAGTAATTAAGTCTGAGGGGACTTAGTCCTAGTAACCTAAAGCCCTTGTGGTTTGGGATTGCTGACCTAACACTCGCTACATGGGTATTATTGTATAAGCCTTTTGGGGTCTCATTCATTGCACGGTTAAATAAGCATGTGTATTGTATATAGTATTATGTGTCGTAGTAATAAAGCATGAGTTTCTGTCTACCTTGGATAAGGGTGGAGGTGTTCCTAAGTTATGAAGTGTCTACAGTCTATTCTGTTTATAAACCGGTGATTGTCTTGACGGAAAGCATGTATGATTTTTGACCTAGTTTTGGGAGTATTTCTGATGAGCATCGCACACACGCACGTTTCTGTTCATGTATTTGTTAGTATACGGGGACTTAGTCGAGCTCTGCTTGGATTTGCTGCATTCTTTGAGATATTTGCTTGTTAGTTGGTTTTGGTGAGTTTCAAGGGGATCTTTGCATTTTTCATATTAGTTGCATTCATGCATTGCATTGCATTAGGTTAAATGGATTTTGTGGGTACATTCGCTATAGACCCTCACGAGACCTTACTCGTCCACTAGGGCTGCCTAGGGGTTTAAAGGGCTTGTTGCATATGCCAAATGCAACCGTGATCACCTACGGAAGTGGTACTAATTAGGTAGTTATAATTGTTTATGCTTGAGGACAAGCATCGGTTTAAGTTTGGGGGTGTTTGATAAGTGGATTTTATATCCACTTGGAACATTCTATATTGGCTTAAATTGTCTGTTTTGGACTCAAGTTTGTGTAGTTTTGATGTGTTTTGTGTAGTTGTGCAGGTTTCCAAGAATATCTAAGCTTTTGTCGTTTTTGGAGATTTAATTGATTAAAATTCGGATTTTCCGGGAAGGCTGCGCAGCTTATACTGTTTTGGCCATATCTGGAGTTCTAGAAGTCCGTTTTCAGCGATCTTACTGCCCACGCGAAGCTTGAGAGATTTTCTACAACCTGGGAAAGGAAACAAGTGCAAGGGACGTGCTGAATAAAGTCGTGCACGTGATCTTGTTAAAGAAGGCTGGGAATTTACTGTTTTGCCCTTTTTCTAATTCTAATTGTATTCTGGGCAGTTTTGGGTACCTTCTTTAAATCCTAATTGTAATAGAAGGCAATTTCTTGCTGGGCAAGATTTGTAGAGCCTATTTAAACACATCCTATCATTGTAAATCATAACAATTCATAGCTTTTAATCGTATCAAGGTACTTTCGATCTTCAATTCTTTCTTCAATATTATGTTTTCATTCATTATCATTATTATTATGTTTTCTTTATTAAATATGCGTAACTAATTCTCTAATCTGAGGATTGGGTAGTATTCCTTGGTATTCATGCATGTTTGATTACGTGATTTTCTGCTTTGCTGATCTGTTATTGAGATCTTAACACAATTAGGGGAGTCATGAACCTTTGATTGTATTCTAGGGATTGTAATAAGCTTGGGAGAGAAGTTGCAATCTTAGTACATGATTTAACAGACATAATTTGAATATTAGATCGGGAGATTAATAGGAGAATTGTGAGACATATAATTCTTGGCACTTAACAGTTTATAAATATACTTTGATTGTATCACAGGAGTGACAATTAGGGTGTAGCTGTAGGCACTATATTGTAACCTGGGAGGGTACAGTATAACTTTAGAAGAATTGTTTTCAGCAAGGTAGGAACACAGATATCACATTAATATTGAGCATGTATTGAGACCAAGTGAAGAACCCGAGTTCTTAGATTGTTTTCCCATATATTTGAATCTCAGTTTAAAATCAATTCTTAGTGCTTATAATTAGTTCATGGATAATTTAGTTAATACACAAACCCAAAATTCTTCTCACACACTTCTAGACGTAAAGAGATAAGAAACTTGAACTTGATATTACATTCAGTCCTTCCCTGCGAACGAACACACAAAAATAATATATTTGCGCCAATTTGTTAGTAGTATTTTTGTGTGTTCGTTCGCAGGGAAGGACTGAATGTAATATCAAGTTCAAGTTTCTTATCTCTCACAATTTAGAAGTGTAGAAGAATGTTGTGTTTGTTTATAAACTAAATTAAACTAAACTAAATTAAACTAATTATCAATCGAGAAAAAAATATATGAGGAAAACAATCCAAGAACTGGGGTTCTTCACTTAGTTTCAAAGCACAACCGGGTGAAGGTCTATATCAGGCATGGGAGAGATTCAAGGCACTGTTGAGGAAGTGTCCACATCATGGCTTGGAAGATTGGCAGATCATCAGTACTTTTTATGGGGCCATGAATGCAGATATTCGTTTGAGTTTGGATGTAGCTGCTGGTGGAAATTTCAAGAAGGCACCAACTACACAGGCTAAAGCACTCCTTGAGGAATTGGCATCTAATAATTATTCATGGGCACCTAGTGGGACGAGCTCAGCTAAAGCAGCACAAGAATCTGAGATGATCAACATGCTGGCTCAAAAATTGGATACTCTAACTCAGGAGGTGCGAGGACAAAGGGTAAATGTGAATGCTATTTCTTCACCTATGGAGGGGTATAATGATTATGGTGCTAGTCAGAACACTTATGTGCAACAATTTCCAGAAGAAGCATCTTTTATTCAGGGAAGACAGCCGTGGCCTGTTCAGAATAACTCCTATTACAATCCGAATCAAAGGCCAAACAACAATCTTTCTTACAGTAATAATCATGCGGCTAATCCTTCTTATTCATTTCCAAGGCAGAATCAACCTCATGGTTTTCAGTCACGACCACCGTATCAAGCACAGCAGCAGTATCAACCTCCTCCGAAGAAAGAACCAGCTGATTGGGAGGTTGCACTAAATAAGATTATGCAAGGAACTTCTGGGGCATTGGCTAATATGGAATCAAGAATAGAGCAGATGGCATCATCTCAAAAGATGCTAGAAACACAGATTGGACAGATTGCCTCCAAGATGGGTGTTCGTGAGCAAGGATCACTTCCTAGTCAACCCGACCAGACTGGTAAAGAGCAATGCAAAGCAATTACTTTGAGGAGTGGAAAAGAGTTGCCCGAGGTTGAGGTTCTTGAGCCTAAAGAGAAGGATACTGAAAAAGAAAGTGAGATAGTAGAGATCGATGCAGAAAAGTCAGAGAAAGAAGATGAAGAGAAGAAGGAAGAAGAACCAGAAAAGCCGTATGTTCCTCCACCACCTTATGTTCCTCCTATTCCATTTCCACAGAGACTTCACAACAGGCAGTTAGAGAAGCAGTACGAGAAGTTCTTGACTATGTTCCGGCAGTTGCATGTCAATATTCCCTTGGCTGAAGCTTTGAATCAAATGCCACTCTATGCTAAATTTCTTAAGGAGATGTTGACAAAGAAGAGGAAACTTGAGGATGCAGAAACCATTACTCTCAATGCTGAATGCAGTGCAGTCATCCAAAAGGCCATTCCTCAGAAATTGAAAGATCCAGGAAGCTTTTCTTTGCCTTGCACTATTGGGAAGATGGAGAACATGAAAGCCTTGTGTGATTTAGGGGCTAGTGTGAGTTTGATGCCATATTCAATCTGCAAATGACTTGGTCTTGGGGAGCTTAAAAAGACACGGATTTCACTTCAGTTAGCGGATCGTTCTGTGAAATATCCGTTGGGGGTCGTTGAAGATGTGGTTGTCAAAGTGGATAAATTTGTCATACCTTGTGATTTTGTGGTGTTAGAGATGGATGAAGATGTCGAGATACCCATTATCTTGGGAAGGCCATTCTTGGCTACTGCTGGCACTACTATTGATGTTAAAGCTGGAAAATTGACATTGAATGTTGGCGAGGACAAAGTGGAATTTGATCTGAACAAAGTAATGAAGATGCCTCCTTTTGGAGCAACTTGTTTTACTGTTGACATAGTTGATGAAATTGTGCAGCTCGAAAATGAACATTTCATGGGAGCAGAACGGGTGTTAGATGATGTAGTAGAAGAAGAAGAAATTGTTGTTCGAGACATGGAAGTTGAGATGGTTTTTACACTTTCAGAGGCACCACAGGTGGAACTTAAACCTCTACCTGCTAATTTGAGGTATGTCCTTTTGAATAATGAGCTAGTGATTTTTGAAGAGGGGCATGATAACGTGTTGCGAAGGTGGAAAACCGATGATAAGGAAGAAGAAATTTTTGTTCAGCCGGTTGAGTCAGAGAAGCATTCTAGAGGTGTGAAGAAGAAAAAGAAGAAAATGTGGCCGTTGGGTAGTAGAATCAAGTTGAAATCTGATGGAAGAGATTTGTGGAAATCAAGCAAACCGGATGTCAACGTTCGTATGAATGGTTTGTCTGTTGAAGATGGTTCAGTTATTCTTTTGAAACCACCATGAGTTGAGGAAGTAACGTCAAGCTATTGACGTTAAAGGAGCGCTTCGTGGGAGGCAACCCACGCATTAGTGTAGGAAGAAAAAGAAAAAAAAATTGAGTGTTTTTTCAAAAAAAAAAAAAAATCGAATTTTTGAGCAGGTTGCAGCCCTGTAACGCAGGCTGCACCTGCGTTTCTGCTGTTCACGCAGTCTGCCTCTGTGTAACGCAGGCTGCGCCTGCGTTACTGGATGAAACGCACTTTGCCCCCCTGTGGCGCATTTTGCGCCTGCGCAACTGTTCTTTGAGCAGTTTGCCAGCTACGCGCGCAGGTTGCTCCTGTACTGTTCAGTCCGTAGTTTTTGTGTTTGTGTTGTACATATAAAAAAAAAAATTCCTTCCCACCCCATTCTATTTATACCCCCATTCTCTCTAATTCTTTTCCTATTTCTATTTCAAAAACCCCAATCTTTTCTTCAAAAATTCTAAACCTATTTCTATTCTAATTCTTACTTATTATTATTATTATTATTCTTATTATTATTATTCATATATATTTTATTTTATTATTATTATTATTATTATTATTATTATTATTTTATATTTATTATTATTATTATTATTATTTATTTATTATTAGTATTATTATTATTATTATTATTATTATATTTACTATTCTTATTATTATTATTATTTTTTATATATCCACCTATACATACAAATCCAATTCCTCTTCTATTTTTTTTAATCTCTAAAAATTCAATACTAAAGAGGAATTAATTGCAAGTTCACCTCTTTGATTCGTATTGGGTAAATCTTTTTCTCTAATTTTATTTTTATTACGAATTTGTGTTCTTGTCAATTGGATTTTGTAGTGTTCAGGAAAGGTGGCCAGTCTATGGAGCTCGTACGCAATATCCTCCGCCAGATTTTGATTCCTTCGAGGAGGAGGACGAGTAGGTATGTTTTCTGCTATCCCTTGTATTTACTTCCATTCAATGCGGACATTGAATATTTTAAGTTTGGGGGTGGTTTGAGGGATATGTAGTTGTTGTTGTATTATGTGTTCATGTAGGATTTCATGCTTTGCATATTAGTAGTAGTAAATTATGCATTTATGTTTGTGTTATCTACGTTTGTTTCATATAGGACATTCTGTTTTTATGTTCGTATATCATGTGAGTTCATAATAGTTGCATTTGCACCCATGCTTGATAGGAATTTTGTGTTGTTGACGCTTTTGATTGAGAAGTGATATGCTTTGTTCTTGTGCACACACATACACTAGTAAGTTGAAGCTAGTAGACTTATTGAATGTTGTAAGTAATTAGAAGGACATGAATATGTGCAAGATGATTTAGTTTGCATGCTTTGAATACAAGTTAGTGCGTTAGAGAGATGTTTGCTTGGGATTGAGTATGTTTTTCCACCAAGTGAGTTTTTGAGCCATATTGCATATTTTTTGCAATTTATTCGTTTGCTTGAGTGTCCACGGATTGTTTGCATTGCTAGCAGTTGTTTGAGGTCTTTCTTGAAACGCATGACATTATTTGACGATTAAAATGATAAAGGCATTAGGAATAACCGCATATTTTCCCATATTACCACACCATGTTTACATGATCAATTAGTTAACCCGTTGAGCTTAATCCTATTTTTCGGTGACATACCACATTACTTGCCTAGACCTTTTTCTTGTATTGGCCTTACATTAATTTGAACCCACATTTTCAAAGGCTAGTATAGTGCTTAAGGGAGTAATAAGGTGTGGGGTTTATTGTTGGTCATACTTTTGGGGAAAATATTGAGATTGGGTTTGGTTGTTTACTTGATAGTCGGCATATGTAATAAATTGGGGGATCATTGTTATTATTTATATTATTGTTTTATTTAGCTCTCGGAAAAAAAAAGAGAAAAAAAGAAAAAAAAGAGAAAGAAAAAAAAAAGAAGAAAAAAATATATTATGAGAGCAAAGTTTGTGTTTGTTGTGATCCTACTTTAGTCGACTAGTCGAGCATTTTTGTTGGAAGAAGAAGAGTAGAAATTATGTGGGGGGGGGGGGGGGGGGAAATAGGGTGTTGTGAATGGTTCATTATGGTGCTTACTAGCTTTTGACACTTCACCTGTTTTTGGCTTATTTGACATACCTTGTCCCTAGCCCACGTTACAACCAATTAAAGACCTTTTGATTATCGTCATTGATGTATGTTGTGTTAGGAGTTAGATTGATACCAAATGTCAAGCATGTTTATGATTTTGTTGGAATTGAGTGATACACTTACCCTTGTTCTTGAGTAAATATTCTTTTGTGAGTGGATTGTGAGTGTTTGCTTATTTTTGCGTATGAGATCCCGAGTTTTGTCTCAAAGATGTGCTCTTGTAGGCTTAGCATGTTTACTAACTTATTCTTACACTTGACATGGGCTTGTGAGAACTTATGCATGTTCATTGAGTAGACTATGTGAATACTTGCACTTTCGATACCAAGACATTGCGTATTTACTTTGATTCTTAAGTTGATATGGCATGAGAGGATTTGAAGGTATGGTAGGATGTTAGTACTAGATTAATTGCATTTTTCATATTAGTTGCATTCATGCATTGCATTGCATTAGGTTAAATGGATTTTGTGGGTACATTCGCTATAGGCCCTCACGAGACCTTACTCGTCCACTAGGGCTGCCTAGGGGTTTAAAGGGCTTGTTGCATATGCCAAATGCAACCGTGATCACCTACGGAAGTGGTACTAGTTAGTTAATTAGTTATAATTGTTTATGCTTGAGGACAAGCATCAGTTTAAGTTTGGGGGTGTTTGATAAGTGGATTTTATATCCACTTGGAACATTCTATATCGGCTTAAATTGATTGTTTTGGACTCAAGTTTGTGTAGTTTTGATGTGTTTTGTGTAGTTGTGCAGGTTTCCAAGAATATCTAAGCTTTTGTCGTTTTTGGAGATTTAATTGATTAAAATTCGGATTTTCCGGGAAGGCTGCGCAGCTTATACTGTTTTGGCCATATCTGGAGTTCTAGAAGTCCGTTTTCAGCGATCTTACTGCCCACGCGAAGCTTGAGAGATTTTCTACAACCTGGGAAAGGAAACAAGTGTAAGGGACGAGCTGAATAAAGTCGCGCACGTGATCTTGTTAAAGAAGGCTGGGAATTTACTGTTTTGCCCTTTTTCTAATTCTAATTGTATTCTGGGCAGTTTTGGGTACCTTCTTTAAATCCTAATTGTAATAGAAGGCAATTTCTTGCTAGGCAAGATTTGTAGAGCCTATTTAAACACATCCTACCATTGTAAATCATAACAATTCATAGCTAACAATTCATAGCTTTTAATTGTATCAAGGTACTTTCGATCTTCAATTCTTTCTTCAATATTATGTTTTCATTAATTATCATTATTATTATGTTTTCTTTATTAAATATGCGTAACTAATTCTCTAATCTGAGGATTGGGTAGTATTCCTTGGTATTCATGCATGCTTGATTACGTGATTTTCTGCTTTGCTGATTTGTTAATGAGATCTTAACACAATTAGGGGAGTCATGAACCTTTGATTGTATTCTAGGGATTGTAATAAACTTGGGAGAGAAGTTGCAATCTTAGTACATGATTTAACAGACATAATTTGAATATTAGATCGGGAGATTAATAGGAGAATTGTGAGACATATAATTCTTGGCACTTAACAGTTTATAGATATACTTTGATTGTATCACGGGAGTGACAATTAGGGTGTAGCTGTAGGCACTATATTATAACCTGGGAGGGTACAATATAACTTTAGAAGAATTGTTTTCAGCAAGGTAGGAACACAGATATCACATTAATATTGAGCATGTATTGAGACCAAGTGAAGAACCCCAGTTCTTAGATTGTTTTCCCATATATTTGAATCTCAGTTTAAAATCAATTCTTAGTGCTTATAATTAGTTCTTGGTTAATTTAGTTAATACACAAACCCAAAATTCTTCTCACACACTTCTAGACGTAAAGAGATAAGAAACCTGAACTTTGATATTACATTCAGTCCTTCCCTGAGAACGAACACACAAAAATACTACTAACACTTGTGACCACGTACGCTTGCGTGATTTTGTGTAAACAGCATCCAAAACTTCACAAAGTACCTTGTGGACTTTTAACTGAAACTAAACTCCAGAGTTGATCAAGCACCTAAAAAATTAAATAAATCTCCTAAAACAACTGTAGCATAGAATATTTAATGAATTAAAATCAAAAAGAAGATAAAGTTAATATACAAAATTTTTAAATAATTAGAAAATCAAAATAAAATCTAACCGAAGGGAAGTTCTTTGGTTAGACACAAGATAAAATCATACATTATAAAAGGATACTAATAGTCATTGACAAACAGCCATCAAATATGGCACTACCCGTATAGGCACTCAAAAACCATCATATATGGCACAAAGTTAAATAATTAAGACAAGTAAAATATAACGAATATGATAAAACAATAATCATCAATCATGACCCAACTCGTCAAAGTGACGACATCAAAATTATCCCAATGGTCCAAAAAACCACAATATATGGCACACCCAGAGGAACAAAAACCATATAAAATGGTACAATAGTACGATTAAACCCTCAAATATTTAGATGCATTTAAATAATAAATAAATTAATTCCAGATTTGGCAACAATAGAGGTACGTAATTGGATGCATTAAAGACCAATACACCCACTTTGATGATACCAATTAGCATACAATAATCATAAAAACATTAAATACAAATAACCTTTCAATTATCTAATTAGCTAAATTAGAGCCCATTACAGCCACTAAACAAGCATTGCACATCAACAATTAATTATATCAATCAATTATACGTGACTGAATTCCAATTGTGTTTAAAATCCAATAAATGCCACTATTTAAAACATTAAAAACTTTACAACATACTATAAACTTCCAATCAACTAAATAGTTAAATTAGAACACATTAAAAATCACTAATTAATCACTATCAATTATCAATCAAATATTTGTGATTAAAAATTAAATATAATAAACCGAACATAATTAACATTTCTGATGGCATCAAACCCAGATTCCGGAAACAAAATCCCAGATCCGGCAACTCCAAACACAACCAAAATTCTTTTTTAATCCGCAAAACATGATTGCTAGAATCACATTGATCTGATAGCACAGATCAAAACAAGTCTGTGCACATAACAAGAAATATACACAAATGCACATACATATATTGAGAGAATCAATCAACCGATTAATCTAACACCGCTAATCAAACAACTCCAAACACATAACAACGGATATTGATAAATAGAGAAAGAGAGAGGGAGAGACAAAGACTATAATCAAAACCAGAAAAATTCATTAAAAATCATTTTCTTATCCTATTTTTCACGATTTATACATATACGGTACTTGAATTAATAGACGAGTGGAAATTCATTTCCCGACGAGCTCAATTGAATCCGACAAAAAGGGTTTTTGAATAAACTCAATTTCAATAACATACAGCGATTTAGAGGGCTAATGCTACTCATATCTATTATCTATCTAATACTGCAACATACACTTCCGTGAATCATTTTATTCCACGTCACCCATTTGATAACAGCGTCAACCCTTCCGTTATCTCTGGACACTTTTATCGGTCTGTATGTATACCATTACCATATACCCATTGTAGCACCACTCCACTGCACAACGTCACCTCCTAATCTATTACGCTCCTACCGTCAAAGACAGCCTACCATAGGTTGAACATGGGTGTAACATCTCTTTTCCCGTGTTCCTTACACCATTTAGGCATGTGCCAAGGGCAAGTCACCACGTGTTTGACCAAATGTCCAGATGAATTTACAATCGTCGCGAGGATCGCCTATTATGGGTTTTCGGATTACTGAACAGAGATTGAGAAAAGGTTGTGAATTAATTTTGTTTGCCTAATTTTTTTGTTCATCTCTATTAAAGGTTACTTGAGTTTGTAACTTTGGGTGATCTGTGTGTGTAGTATATTGAATTATTAATGGAGCATAAGTAGGCATTTATCTGTGTGTGCGTGGGTGTGTGAAGATTTATCCTCACTATTGTAGCCATTGACTTTGTAAACTTGTTGCACGGTTTTGACGGGAAACTTATCGATATTAGTCAAACTTGTAAAGTCACGAAGGTAAAACTTGCTCCTCAATGTCTTCCCATATTTAATGATTAATTTGCTCACTTTGCAATCGTTGTTATAGGGAGGATGAATTTTTAAATACGCTGCAATGTTAGCTTGTAGTAACTTTCATGGCGTCTTTGGTTTTGCAAAAGCAAAAGGACCAGCAATGCCTGTTGTTGGTCAGAAGGTTTTGGTTGTTTTAACACAATTCATGATTTATTAGTTTATAATTTAGCTATAATAGGTTCTTCAATATTCAATATAAAATGCATGGTAATTTGATTGTCTTGCATATGAATACTAGCCCTCCTGTTGCATGCATGCTTAATAAGAAGAGTTGATGAGGTAATTGGAAGGGCTTCGTTTTTGGTTCTGGTAGCTATATAGTTATATCATATTACATCTGATCATTAGCTGACATAATATGGATTTATCAAACTTCCAAATGACTATATGCATAAAAGTCTATGTTAATTCAATTTAAGGCATCCGCCTCTAAGTGGATGTGCACTCTTTTCTGGTGTATGATAAGTGTTCATCTAGGTATGGATTTTAAATTTGTGGCTTAAAATTTGTGGCTTAATGATGCTTCCTGGCATAATGCTATTTTTTTAAATATATTTTTAATGTAGGTTGTTGGATCAAGGAATTCCCGTAACACAGTTGAATCTCTTTAATGTAGGTCACGGACATATACATAGCCGTTGCAAATGGAATGGCAACAAATGCACTTACTCTTTCATGGTGCTAGATGAAGTTTGATAGAGTTACACAAGTCGTACCCAATTGGAAACCACAACATGCTTCTACATAAAGTGCAAAAGCGTGTAACTTTGAGGTACACACTTTGCATTTAACTCTGGATTTAATGTTGCATCAGAGCCAAATATGTAAAGTATAGGATCATATTACGATGCAACTGTTCCAAGAATTTGTAGCTACAAATTGGATTTAATCTAAGAACAATATGGATCCTTCGTAAATTTTATAAAATTATGAGACACGGGTCAAAAATAGATTGTATGACTAGATATTGTACTATGTCAGACAAAAGGAAGGTTGGTTTGGATCATGTGGTGCGAAGACGAGCAGCCTTGCAAATTTCGTATAACCAATTTTTAGTCATTCAGATAATATGATATAATTTTTAGATAAGATTTTCAGCCCTGAAACATGCGGGCTTAATGTGCGGGTCTTTAGTGCTGCAAACCTTATTAGTGTATTTTCATGTATTTTTATTGCATGTTCGCAAATGTTGTATTTATTGAGACATGTTATTAACAGGGAGCTAATATATTTAGGCATGTAGATCTCATTTAACTCTTAATGGTTCTTTCTATGGTCACTTCATTTACTCCTTCAAACTTGAATTTTTCTGACTGAAGTGACATGTATGTTGGGGTATTCTTTATGTTGCACCTACTGAATTCTATCAAGAATAAACAGGAGAACCATTTTCAAGTTTGCTACTTTTATTTTTCTGCATTATAACTATCTTGATCGCTTATGCTCACTTTGGTTTCAGAATGACAAAAATAAACTTGAAAAGAGAGCTGCCAGCTACAAGGAACATCATGAATATACCTGAAACAAGATTCTTTAAGTCATTTTTAATAACGTCTTTCTTTATGACAATGGGACTAATTTGGAGCTGCCTTGATAAATCGTTTCTCTTTATCTTTTGGATTAGTGCACCAAAGCTTTGATTGCTTTTGTTCGCAACTATTTCTACTCTATATGGATGACAATGGAAACGTCAAATGTGGGTACATGTTATCTTCACCTTACTCATCTGACCAGTTTAATACTTTTAAAACTCTATACCATGCACGTATGCGCTAAGTGGTGATAACAACTGATATAACAAATTAACTTCATAAGTTATTTGTGGGATTGATTAATAAGAAAAATCAAGTAATTAACCAAGAAAGTTAAAACAAATCTCCCTGTAAAAATTAGTAGATCAATGTAATACTTACTTAAGTGGACAGATATTAAATCAATATATTAGATTAACTATTAATAACCCCCCCCCCCCCCCCCCCGAGGAACACGTGCAGATTCAGAAAATTACTTGGTCCCTCCGGTAACTCGTGCATATTTAGAAAATTACTTGGTAAACTATATATGCTGTTGTCTAGAGACTATAATTTCAAGCTTTTTTGTTCTTAATAAGTTCATTTCTCACCTTTATATCCCATTTCAAGGCTATGTGGTTACTTTTGTCTTTGTGGTTCTTTAAAAGGTTCCCTGTTCATATATATATAGAGAAAAACACGAGATAGGAACATACATATGGAAGATGTGGTGACATGTCTTATAATCCTGCGAAACTATATTCCCATTTTATTGTTGAAATAAAAAACTAATGGCATACTCTAAGATATAAAAAAGCACTGAAAAACATACGAAATAACTTATTCAACCATATCATCTCCTACTATCTAATATAGGAGAAAAATTTTGTTCTTTATGGTTGTTTAAAAAATATGTACTTATATGGATCGAGTTCAATTACAGATAAATTTAGATTAAATTGATCAGGGCTGAAGATTATATGTACTATTAGTTACTCATACCTCGGTTCAAGAAGCAGCCTGTGAAAAAAGAAGCATGTTTTGGTTGTTTCTTCCGACAAAATAACTTAAAAGTAAAGTCTTAATTTCGCTTCTTAATATGCTTTATCATCCCATGACGTAGAGGTCATTAGAGAACAACTTCAGTGTCATGTTATGCCTATTATTTAAGAATTAAGAATTTCTATTGTTGGCTTATCACTAGCGAAAGAAGATAGTTTACTCGCTCAATTTATTTGGTACATAAAATAAAATATTACAGATGTGGTTGTGGAAGTCATTGTTCCTGGTATGGTTTATGTATAGTGTATATGAGGATGTTTTCAATCCATAATTTGGTTATAACCCTGCATAAAGAAAGAGATTTTGCCAATCGTTAGCAGAATAATTAAATCCTTCAATATGCTGATGTTTTAGTTGATCTGAAAATGTGTCAGAATAGTTTAAAAGAAATGGGATCCATTTGATCGTTGTCGAAAATTGGAACTCTAAATCTTAAAGTTGTGCTTATAGTTTTTAGTATCCAAACACTTGTATGTGTTTTTTTCATTTAGGATGACATGGTTTTGAGATGGAGGTTTAGTTGGGTCTGGAAAAAACAAACCAATATTTTTGTAACAAACCAACCAAATATTTTTAATCAAATTTGAATTGGTGAGTTCGTATGGGATCAAGCTGAGTTCAATAAATTTGCGAAACTCATTTTTAATTTGAAATCAGATATAATTAACCTCTTGACTGCCCCTGCCCCAGAAACCTATTAACCTTATGACTGGCCCTGCCCCTAAAACTTGAACTCTAGACAAATAATTTTTACAAGTTTTCCCATGAGATTCTGATCAGTGATGTCGTTGTTGTCCTACAATAGGACCCCCTAAATTCTTATTATATATTCTGGCATCGCAGTTGGAGAAGTACTACAGTGGGGAATAATTTGAAGGTTGATAATTTAGTTTGGCTATGTCATGCTTTTCTTGCATTATTAAAAAACTCCATTCCTGGATAAAAAAAAAACTCCATCGCAGTTGTGAATTTGTTTTGCTGATAGGCCACAAAGTAGGAATCGAGTTAAATTACATGCTTTGTGGACAATTTGGAATAGCTGGTTCTGTAATGTATATTATCCTTATTGCACTTCATCTATTATTTCAACTACAAAAATTGATTTTAGGTCAACTTTTGATTTCCGCCCAGGATTTGCTGAGCTTATTTAAAATTTAAACAGAGCATGATTAAATGTCTTTTAGAGTGGGAGACCATGTATTTTTTAGTGGAAGGGTGGTTGTGCATGATCATGTCTCTATTGCATCCAAGGTCTTATCTATACTTCATGAATATATTGCTACCTTCAAAATTTTCCATGAGATTCTTATCAGAGCTGTCTTTGTCTTAAAAAAGGACCCCTTAAATTGTTATTGAAGAATTCACTTTTTTGCTTAATGTAAATTTTAAAGTAAAGCCTCGTGACAGAAGATTTTGCCTCTGCCTAGGCTTTACTTTTCAGAGGAAATATTTGAAAGTGAGTAATGCTTTAGATGATTTTATTTTCATTTGGTTTCATCATGCATTAGCATGATCTTGAATCCGAATAATAAATTAAAGTGCTATTGCTGCATCAATCAGAAAACTACAATGACCAGTGACCAAGTAATAAAAAACCAAAATTTTCCTAGATTAAGCTAGTGATTTGAACATGCTCTCCTTTCTATTCAGACAATTTCTTATTAAATTTACTATGAACTTATCATTTTTTAAATTTATTGTTAATCCCATGTCTTCAGGGTATCCCCAAGACCAAGATTATTGCTGAAAGATATAGAATAAATCCTCCTGACTTTCATACAGCTATCAGAGCTCAGCAAAACAAGATTACAAGCACTTTACAGATACATGTTGCACCCATAACCTGCATCTCTACGCGATAGAACAATTTACAGTGGAGAGAGATGGCGCTCGCAACACGCCCACTATTACATTAATTTCCAAGGCAGGTATATAATTCAACAAACGAATTCACTTGAAAGAATAATAAAGAAGTTCTTAAAAAAAAGCACTGTTATTACTTGTATATATTAATACTTTTGCTGAAATACAGAAATTTATAAAATAGCCGTAGGTACCTAAATATTGTATTTTAGAGTTGCTCATATTAGGATTTTTGGTTTGCAGAAGACTTGTGTTGTTTTTTCTGTTGGAACGGTTGATATCACAGGAGAATGAAGCGCACTTTATTTATTTTTATGTCTGAACACTTGCAACACCATAGATATTTATTTAAGGGTCTCATTTTTAAAGCACACAGCCTGCAATTCATCATTGTTACTTAATGTATCTAGACTGAACACTTCTTGTTGTCCAGGCCATGCCGTTAATGTCAAAGTAAACTATACATTCAAGTTATGTTTGAAGAATATAATAGTGTAATGTAAACTTATTATTTTGAGCCAGTTCTAGGAATTAATGTCCCCTTTTGTAGGAAATTATTTTGAAGTGTGTAATTATATCTACTATTTGAATCCTGTCCACATAAGCTCTACAAGGGACTTCTTTTATTTGTAGAACATGATTACTGGAGCTGCACAAAATGGATGGAAGTGACAAATGAAGGAACATATTTTGTCTGCACGCGAGGAAGGTGTCTATTAAATATGCCTGTAAAACTGTATGTTTTGGGTGCCTGTTTTCAGAGTATAGTATATGTTCTCTTGTGCAGGTTGGTGTTACAGGACTTGTGTGCTTTCTGAACAAAGTTGATGCTTTGATGATCCCGAATTAGAGATGGAGCTTCGAGGTATTTCCTTTTACCCTCCTATATTTCACAATATTTATATGTAAAAGAATTCATTCTACACATTAGATATAAAAGATATTCAATGAGTGACATCACCAAAAATAATAATTGATAAGTGCACTAAAACATATTTTAATTTTTTTCCCAGACTTGCTCAACTTTTATAAGTTCCCAAAGATGGCATCCCAATCATCTATAGTTCAGTCTTATCGGCTTTCAGGGTACAAATGAAGAAATGGGAGGAAGCCTATACTGAAATTGATGGACGCTATACATGCCAACTTGACAAGCCTTTCTTGATGCCAACTATATACACATATATATAATGAAGTTTTTTCTTTTCTTTTCTATGTGTTGAACAAGGGACAATTAAAGTTGGCGCGGATGTTGAGTCTTAGGACTGATGTAAGGTTTTGGAAACTTAGATTGCTTAGTTGTTCCCTGATGTTGAGATTTTTAAGAAAAAATTGGATCATGGTAAAGTAAGCAGTTGAATTATACTCAGGTATACAAATTGGAGAGAACGATAACTAACGTTGAGATTAAGAAAAATTGGATCATGGTAAAATAAACAGTTGAATTGTACTTAGGCATACTAATCGGAGGGAAGGGAGACAACAAGAAGTCCAGAACAACAATATTGCAGCTTACGAGGCCAAAAACTACATTCACTTTATGGGAAAATAAATGGGAAAAAAAAAAAGCTTCATGATTATTACTTGGCTTCTCAACCATAACGGGAAATGACACAATGCAACTTAGAAAAAACACTCACAAAGCAACATATATTGTATTTCCGTGCAATATCTCAAATCTCAAACTAAAACGTAGCTAGAGCAAGCCCGTGCCTCGCACGGGCGATAAAGCTAGTTAAATGATAGAACACCAAAACATAGGAATTAATCACAAAAATCAAACAAGAAAATGAGACCCTAATTCGTTCGAATTAAAGGTTACTGATATCGACGATTCAACGAAAATGGCTCTCAAAACACGGTACTCCAGTGGTGAACAGCGACGACAGGAAAGCTTTTATACTGAACTTTTTGTATGTGGGATGTTTGTAATTAGAGTTCCCAAAATATAAAGTATTTGTATGTTGGTTGGTCCCGGAGTATTGTAGAAGGGGGGTTGAATGAATTACTGATAAATTCAAATATCTATTTCAACAACAACAATAAAGATTCTAATCTGTCAGTAGAAGAAATGCAAACACAAGTGATTACTCAAGATGTTCACACAAAATAAATGTTTTATTTATCTTGCAAAGTGTTGCTACAACCTATAGAAAACTGTTTTCATAAAGAATGAGAGATGACTCTTTTTAAAGAATAATCTTTTCTAACATCTCTGTCACATGGGTTGTGGAGCTGCTGTCATTTTCAAGTGGCAGCTCCTTACAGTTTGCACACCCATGTGACTTTCCTAAATTGCTATACAACAGAGTTATCATTATACATAAAATAATCTGGATACTTTCTAAAACAAGCTAACACAATTCTAGTAGATGTAGATTTGTCATACTCTTAAATTGACGAGCTTTGTCTTGTGATCTCTCAAGCTTCTGTCGTAGTCTTGCAGGTCTGCCACAATCCTTGAAGTGTTGTAGCCAATCTGTTTCTTGAACATCTAAACTATCACGGGTTTGACTGAGATAAATCCCCAATTCAAATATTCCATTGAGACAGTAACCTTTGACGCCAAGTCTGCTGTCATGAGAATGTACTTTGATGACAGTATGAATCCCCGCCAATGTTGCTGTCAGGAATTCCAGACTTGCTGTCAAAGTGTGAGAATGTTGTTTTCTTTATGCTCCTGCCAATGTTGCTGTCAGATTGAAGATTCCATCTTGACTTGCAACATGCTGTCTTCTTGTAACCTTACTGTCAATACAATGACAATAACTTTTATTCTTGTTGTCGAACAGATGTATTTCTTGAGGCTTGAACATTTGAATGAACTTCTTCCAAGACACATACTTAATATATTGCAGCAATTACTTTGGTCACAAGAACATACTCTGGTTGTGACAGTATGTTCTACTTAGTAAAAACTAAGCATGATAAAATCTAGTTAAGTTGTCTCTAAGCAATCACCCATAAATCCCAACATTGTACCTATTAGATTTATTTCTACATATCATTCATATACTTAATTTTAAAGCGTGTCATGCGTTTAAAACTTTTAAACCCGTCATATGATAGGAAATAGAAATGCAAAAGAAGGTTATAATGAGATACTCTCCAAGACTTTTTAGTGAAATGGTATTTTATTTTACAGATGAATAAAAGGCTTGAGGGAAGAAAGCTGAATTTGAGTCATTATTTCAGTTCGATTTGGAGATGCTACCATCTAAACTTACGTCTAAAGTTGTGCAAGTTTTTGACAATACCTGTGTGTCTATAGGAATTAAGAATGGGAAAATTTAGATAATTGAAGAAGATGTTTTTTGCATTCTTGGACTACCACATGGAGGAAGATCAATAGAACAAAAAATCATTGGAGTAATTACAAGAAGACTGAAAGAATCGAATAGCATAACAATTCTTAAGGGGCTCACTAATTTTTCTGAATGTAAGACAATTTGTATACTTTGAGAACATGTTGTTGGGAATATAACACTATATTACAGTGAGGCAGTGATATATATTAAACAAGAACATGTAGATAACCAACTAACGAAACAAAAATTAAGGCCCAAATTTAAACAGCAGAATAATAAGAGATTATAAATCACGAGCAAAGAAAGAAAACTTATCTCTCACAGATGCTTTAGCAAAGAACAACAAAATCGATCGGAGAGAGAAGAACAGCTGAGCCGCCAAGCCCTTCGAGAAGACTTGACTGTTCTTGAAGAGATTATTGCCCACTTACGATGTGTTGGGTTGCAGCAATATCACTTCCAGGATAAAGCAACACTGATCAATCCGCACACAGACAGAACAATGATCAACAGCGACCCGTACCTCAATTTGCCAAAGAACTATGTATAAAACTTGTATGTAAATTGAGAAAGAAAGAGAGAGTAGAGAAGAAGGAAAAAAAGTAGGGTTTCTCAGTCACGTATCTCTTCTTTCATACATTTTATTTTGTATATTTCATATATCAAAATAAACCGTAACTGATACAACATTAATAAAAGGGAAGATTAATTAATTATGATTTAATTCATTAACATCTCACATTTAGAAGTCCATCAGAAAATTTAAACTCTGGCCCATGATGGATAGGCCCATACAAACTCTGACCCAGTAGCCGTTAAAATAAACTAATAATCAATTTTAAATCATATGTACATTCATGGGCATGAAATTTCTTCATGTATATGAAACGTTTCTGAGCAATCAGGTGTACATTCATACCGGAGAATTTGGAAAGGGAAATTTTTTAATTGAGGATGATAAGATGAGAAACTTAAAAAAAAGGCAAACAACTGATATTCTTACCGGAGAATTTGGAAAGGGAAAATTTTTAATCCAGGAATTTTTAGAACATACAGTCTAAACTCTGATGTTGTGTTTGGTTGGCATGAATGAATTAGGAGGGAATGTAATGAGATTTTGAACTAAATTATGATAAAATTTTAATACTTTTCATTCCTTCCTCATTCCTCTCTAACAAAATATATAAGAACTCAAGCATTCCTATTTTGGAAGGAATGCTCCATTCTCCCACCTACCCATTTTCTTCACAAATCTCATCACAGGAATTTTGCACCCATTCATTTTTTTTCAAATTTTCCCTCTAATATCTATAGTTTCCCTTTATTTTTACTCATTCCATTCCATTCCATTCTCCCCAACCAAACACAACATGAGTATACACGAGAATGAAATTCTCCACGCTTCTCCTTTTTCCTATATCTCTTAATTTTCCTTTGGTTTTCACACTTCGAAATCTTTCATTTCAGATGAAAAAACAGTAGACAGTGGAAACATAATACAGAGGCCGTAACCAGTGAAGGATATACGCAACCTTACATTGAGTATATATCTAATCAAGGTCTAGTTCATTCATACATAATGTACTTCAGTACTTGCGAGAGGTACAAATTTTCTGGAGATGAAGTAGTTTGTTTTGTGAATGGAGGACACCTTACTACGCACTCTGTGCTTCTAAGAAGGCATTGAAGTCCTCTCTAGCCTTTAGTAATCTTGGAGTAATGCAAGGTGATGGTGGTGTTGAAGTTGGCTGATGAGGAGCATGGGACGAACTCGAAAAACGAACATGGCGAGATGATTCATGGGACTTTCTGCTTGTTACTCTTGACGCCCCGTTCTTCATAACACCCTTCCGATCCTTTTCAAACACAAAAGCTGCTCTCACAGGCAAATTTGCGTCGTTTTCACTACACTGAATCAGCTCCAGCGGCAGGTCAAAGAATTTGGAAGAATCGCCATTACCATTTTCATTAATAAGTGCTGATGAAGACCAAGATGCACATTCAAATTTTTCCAGAGAAACGCTCCTGGATATCACATGTGGCTTTTCAGGAAATTCCTTTCTTGATCTCACTGGTTTTCCCTTCCCAAAGCTTGGCAAGAACAAGCACATAGCCCCGCATTTGAAGTCGTCATCATCACGAGAATCCAGCATTTTTTCCCTGCCATGTTGTTGATCGATTCTTGTTTCAGTTCTCGAAGGATTACTGTAGCGCCTGCTGTTTGCATGAGTCAACCAAAGATCAAATTCATCATTTACTGCAGAGATTCTGCTTTGACCACAAGACTTACTCTTTTCAAAGTGTTTCTCACGTAGCTGAGCAAGATTAGAAAGTGCAACAGAATGTTGACGAGCTAGAGGATTCAATGCTTGAGTATGGGGTTTCTTCTTCGGTATAGCTGAGCTGAATTTAGGCGATGAAGCAGGAGAACCTGGGAGGCTATAACTTAAAAATCTGGATTTTCCAGGCGGGAGAGGCAGAGGAGGCATTCCATAATCTTTTGGAGACGCGATGGCAGGTAATTCTTTTTTGGGTGATTCAATTAAAATAGGCGACTTTTTGGATTCTTTCATAGATACCGGATCCACAGAAATTTGCCTTTCTTTCTGCAGATTTCCCTCCATCGGCATTTGAGGTTTCTCTATGGTAAAGAACTCTGATAGATTCTGTTTTCTGACCTGTGAGAAGACAGCTGCGAGTTGGATGTATGCTTCCTCTGCCACAGGATGGTCTGAGCAGAAGAATTCATCAGTATGAAGGAACGCCATTGCGATTGAGAATGAAAACCACAATGATTAGAAGAGGGGGTTGAGGCTCTTAAGAAGGAATTGCATCATGATCAAGATGGAACGTGGATAGCATGTCCCAAGCAGGCCATATCTTAGTAGTGCTTTACATGTCCTATTATTTTCCAATATAATATATAGTACACAAACTGGTGCACACACGTTCAACTAATATGTATTGGCCTGAGGAACTACAGAGCACAGACTACTCCATTTTAATAAATACACATACAATTGAACACACTTGACGACCATATAAAATGGCTGACAAACTACTTGGTTTGCCTCTCAGAACATGTAGGCAATTTATTTAATTTTATAACATTTGTTAATGCTAATCAAGACTACAAACTGAAAGAGGGGATTCTCTAAACAAATATTTGTTCTCGAATGTCAAATATAAAAATGCTACATCAGCTGCGTATTAAAACATGGATCGTGCTCAACACAATCTGAGTACAATATGTTACACAATCATACAAGGAAATGTTCCATGAGATGTACTGTATTGGAATTGCCATTCTCTTAGGCATGCAAGAAACTGCATTATGAAAAGAATCAACATTGAACATCTGATAAAAACTTAGTGACAACAATATGGAAGCTTGAAGTTCAGCCAAGTTCTCAATACACAAAGAAATTATTTATTACACTATCATTACAATATACAAAATTTAGCGGGATTAGGGATTTTTTTTAATCCTTTTGCACTCGCAAGGCATACAGAATTTACATCCAAGCTGAAATATTACTGGAGAGAATTATAGAACAGAATTAATACTACAGATATACCAATTATGATGGGAAACGCTGAAACCAAGTACAATGCTCCAAATCCCTGCAAGATAATACGTTCTCCTGAGTACAAAATGCCAGCTCAATAATATTAATAAATAATTTCCCTATTAGTGTGTATCCCCTATACAGTGCTGTGCACTTAAGTAACACCTGTAGTTAGTCTTCTCTTTGTTGAATGTTTGACCGAAATATATACTCTTCCTAGTACAAAATATTATTGATTTACAACTTGCTATTTGTTATTTTTGTATATGATAATTCGAATAAGATGCCTATTGTAAAGATGCAAAATTATTGAATCAATATAACTGAACCATAAGTTATAACCAAGCCAGTGCCTTTGCTACATACTTACAGTTTCATGGGTTTAGATAAGGGTAACTGCAAGGCAGCTGTGGTCAAGATTGCTAGGTTCGGAATTTCTTGGTGCATGCCTAGGTCTTGTGCTGAGTTGGTAGTGTGCAGAATTCAAACAAATAAATGTCGTTCTCATATTGGTTAGAAAGAAAGAGCCGGATATTCAATGTTGTCTGCAGCTCAGTTGACAGACTTTGGGATAGAGCAAAGTTTTGGTAGTGTGTTGGGTTTTAAGATATAGAGGTTTTGAGAATTTATCTTTCTCAGATCTTTGCAGGGAGTGGAGTTATTACTTAAATCTTCTTACTTTAATTGGTTTTGTTTTTTTTGTGCTGGCTGTGTTTTGATTCTATGGTTTTCCTCCGTCTGACGCGAGGGGATTTGTTTTTATGCTAAAAGGCCTTGTTTAGCCTCTGTTTTATTTTCAAAAAAAAAAAGGGAAAGAGTAACTGCAAATAAGAAACTACATTCCACAGGTATGTAAACTGACCAGAACTGAAGGCACGTCACGTTCATCTTTGATATCAGAATCATCAATTTCAGCTGCTGAATCCCAATCAACTTTGAGTCTCTTTGCGGCAACATCAGGATCTACCCCTGTATCTGTGGCTTTTGCATAGAGAGATTTGCGGGGTCCTTTCTTTTTTATTTCAACCTGTTAAGCAACCACATCAGAGTATTAATTCCAATGAGGATACCAAGAATCATATAAATTAAAAGTACATTGATAAGCCTCACACATTTAAGATATAAATTTAACTCTTCATATCACATAAGGTGGGGTTCGATTCGAAACGGGGTACGGAAACGGATACGCGGAACATCACTTTTAGTGAATCCGGTACGACGGAACGTATGGGTACGATGGAACACATGGGTACGATGGGTCTTTTTATAAAAAAAATCTGCTATAATATAGATTTTTCCAATTAAAAACTCAATTAATAATATAAATATTTATCATCAAAATTATTGTAACTTATATATTATTATAAGTTTGCTAATATTTTGTGATTTATAAGGTTATTGGGCCTGAAAATGATACATTTAATTGAGCTTGGGACTTGGGGTGTTTAAAACATTAAAAAGATAATTTATACAAAGACATTAGTACTGGATAATACGGGTCGTTATTGGCAACGTTTCGGGTCGCGTCCCACAACGTTTCGGGTCGCGTTTGTTCCCGATTCGGGAACGAAGTATCGGGTTCGCAATACGTGGCTACGTCCCACGTTTCCTGTAACTATTATGACCTTTAATCCATTTTGCATGTCATGGGTAAAAATCATGTTTGTGACTCTGTTACATAATTTATATTTTGTATATTCTATTTTCCAGCTGTACAATAGTGATAAGTAGTGATAGGTAGTTTGTAACTGTTTTTCCCTCCAAAACCTTATGTATATAAGTCTGTAAACAGTTCATTTCTTCCTGTAAGTTTTCATAATGAAATGCACATATTTTTTACCATCTATCTCTCTCTCTCTCTCCCTTGTAGAATCAGTTAGAGAATTACAGTGTTCACATGGTATCAGAGCCAGAACAAATTTTTTTTTTTCACATCTTCCGCTAAGTCGATCAACAGTTAAACTCCGATCACGATCAACAGGTCAACTCCGATCACGATTTGCTCAGTTCCGATCAATCGTCGAACGATCAATCATCAATCGATTGTCAATCAATTGTTAATCATCATAGATCAATCGTCTTCTTAATCGACTTTTCCAGGTGTTAACTTTTCAACTCATCGATTTGATCATCTCTTTTGATTTTCTATGATTGATTAGTGTTTCTTGATCTGTTTTCTACAAATTTTTCTAGATCGGTGTTCCATTTGTTTCTTGATTTTTTGTTTTAGCATCTGTAATCGATCTTTACAGTTGTAGTATTCTTTCTTTGACATTTTCTCAAACACTTATTTGCAATCGTTTCTAATGGCTGGCACTTCACAAAACTCTTCTTCACAAAACTCTGATAACTTGAATTTGTCACAAGATAATCCTTTACACTTACAGTCTTCTGATAGTCCTAGTATGCGATTAGTTAGCGACGTTTTTTATGGTACTGGTTTTGGTAATTGGAAGAGATCAATGTCTATAGCATTATCTGCACGTAATAAGCTAGGTTTTGTTGATGGATCTCTACCTAAACCTGATTCAACATCTTCTACTTTTAAGAGTTGGTCAAGGTGTAACGACATGGTCATTTCATGGATTCTTGGTGCACTGTCTAAGTCGATTGGGAGGAGTGTGATATATTCTAACTCTGCTCATCAGATGTGGTTAGAATTAGAAGAGCGTTATGGTGTGCCTAGTGGTACTCAGTTGTTTGGTTTACATAAAGAATTGAATGAGTTGTCTCAAGGAAACAGTAATGTTGCTGATTACTTCACTAAGTTGAAAATGCTTTGGGACGATATTGATGCTTTATGCCTCATTCCTACATGTTCATGCGGTTGTACTTGTGGAGCTTCCCAGAAATTATCTAAACTTCAACAGGATCAGAGAGTTATACAGCTTCTGATGGGATTGAATGACACCTATGCTGTCATGAGAGGTTCAATTCTTATGAGGTCTCCTTTACCTAATATCAGTCAAGCTTACAGTCTTATTTTGCAAGAAGAATCTCAGAGAGAAATTCATTCTGGAGCACATTTTATGTCTGATTCTGCATCATTCAATGTATCTACAACTAGGTATAACCAATCTTCTTACAAACCAAATGCTACTGGATCTTTTAAGAAGTTTTCTGGAGAAACAAGGAAGTCATCTTTACAATGCAATTACTGTAAGAAACCAGGACACTTGATTGAGAAATGCTTCAAACTTCATGGATTTCCACCTGATTTTAAGTTTACTAAATCAAATCGAGTGGCTGCTCAGGCTGAAGTCTCAGATAGTTCTCCTACTGTTGTTGCTCCTCAACATGTTAATTCTCATCCTGTTGCTCAGAATTGTGTTTCACCTAATGTCACATCTGGAGGTCTTACACCAGAAATGAGTACGTACTCAGTTGATGAATTTTCTCAAGTCTGCTCAGATTTCTGAACCTGCTTCATCTGCAAACTTTGCTGGTAACTCTTTATCTACAGCTTGTTTTTCAGCCTCTGAAAATATTACTTGGATAATTGATAGTGGGGCTGTGCTGATACTATTTTTCCTAAGTCAACTTCTGTCTGCTATAATGCTACTCAGTTAACTTTACTTCCTATTCCTGAACCAAGTTCTTATGATGAAGCTATTCAATTTCCTGAGTGGCAGCAAGCCATATCTAATGAATTTTCTGCTTTAGAAGCCAATAACACATGGCAATTAGTTCCTTTGCCACCTGGTAAAAAGGCCATTTCACCTAAATGGGTTTTTAAAACCAAACTTCATGCTGATGGATCTATTGAGAGATATAAAGCTAGATTGGTGGTGAAAGGATTCACACAAAGAGAGGGTATTGATTACACTGAAACCTTCTCACCTGTTGTTAAAATGACCACTATTCGATCTCTTGTTGCTATTGCTGTGAAAAAAGGCTGGCATTTATCTCAGTTGGACGTCAATAATGCTTTTCTTCATGGTGATTTACATGAAGATATATACATAAAACCTCCTCCTGGTCTAGTTTTGTCTGATCCCAATCTAGTCTGCAAATTGATCAAATCTTTATATGGTCTTAAGCAGGCTTCTAGGGAGTGGCATTCTAAACTTAGCACTGCTCTTCTCTCTTTGGGTTATGTTACTTCTAAAAATGATTATTCCCTGTTCTATAAGAAGAATGGCACTTCTATTGTGTTCTTAGCAGTTTATGTTGATGACATTTTGGTAGCTGGAAATGATTTGAGTGAGATACAATCTGTTAAACAATTTCTTGATTCTGCATTCAAAATTAAAGATTTGGGTCCTCTTCACTATTTTTTGGGCTTGGAATTTACTCCTGTTCCAAATGGTATACTTCTTTCTCAAAAGAAATTTACCCTGGAATTACTTAAGGAATTTGATGATCCTCTTTCCACACATGTCATCAGTCCTCTAGATCTTAATGTCAAGTTACTTCATAATACTGGTGATTTACTTCCTGATTCTTATTCCTATAGAAGATTAGTTGGAAAGTTAAATTTTCTTACAAACACAAGACCTGATCTTTCTTTCTCAGTTCAGCATCTTAGTCAGTTTATGTCAGATCCTAGACAACCTCATTGGGATGCAGCTTTACATGTTCTCAGATATCTTAAATCTGATCCAGCAAAAGGGTTATTGCTTAACAATAATCCAACCTTCAATCTAGAAGCTTATTGTGATGCAGCTGGGCTGCTTGTCCTCAAACTAGAAAATCTGTTTCTGGATTTGTTGTTTTACTTGGTGACAGTCTTATATCTTGGAAGTCAAAGAAGCAGCATACTGTTTCTCTTTCATCTGCAGAAGCAGGGTATAGATCTATGAGAAGGATTACTGCATAATTAGCTTGGTTATCCAGACTTCTTTTAGAACTTGATGTGCCTGATATACTACCTATTCCTGTGAAATGTGACAGTCAAGCAGCAATATACATTGCTAAAAACCCTGTTTTTCACGAACGAACAAAACATATTGATCTGGATTGCCATTTTGTTCGTGATAAACTAGCTTCTGGACTGTTATCATTAAGCCATGTTCCTACTACTACTCAGTTAGCTGATGTTCTTACTAAACCTCTCACTGGATTACTGCATCATAGAATTCTTGGCAAGTTGGGTGTAAATTCTTCACCCTCCAACTTGAGGGGGGGGTGTTACATAATTTATATTTTGTATATTCTATTTTCCAGCTGTACAATAGTGATAAGTAGTGATAGGTAGTTTGTAACTGTTTTTCCCTCCAAAACCTTATGTATATAAGTCTGTAAACAGTTCATTTCTTCCTGTAAGTTTTCATAATGAAATGCACATATTTTTTACCATCTCTCTCTCTCTCTCTCTCTCTCTCTCTCTCTCTCTCTCTCTCCCTTGTAGAATCAGTTAGAGAATTACAGTGTTCACAGACTCAGAGTTCAAGACTTCAAGCTAAATTAAATAGATAAGCTAACATATACTCTATCATCTAATAATGCACCAAATCGAAGGGCAACGAGTAAGAGAATAGAGAATCATGGCTCTAAACATGCTATACAAAGAGTGGCTTGACAAGATTAGATCATACACCAGAGATTAAAATAAACAACTATGGATATGTCTGTTTGATCCAGGTAACCTAAAAAATATGAAATTACCTCCACACATATCAAAGCGAAAAAAAGATTTAAATCCGTTGTCAACGATTAGGGGTGTAAATGAGCCGAGCCGAGCCGAACTTTAAAATGTTCATGTATCGTTTATTAAGAAATTATCGAACTCGAACTCGAGCTCGAACTTGACTCGAGCCAAAAAATATGTTTGGGCTCGGTTCGTTAAGATAAAATTTTGTTCGCGAACAATTCACGAACACCTCACGAGCCTGTCTCTTGAACTTACTAACGAACTTTTGCTTTCGAACAACTCATTAAGCTTGTTCACGAGCTTGTTCATGTAATTATGCTCACGAATAAATCTTAAGCATTGCTCACGAGCTCACTTACGAACAACTCATAAATCATAAATCATCAACCAATAATAATAAATCATCAACCAATAAAATTCTCACATTCCAATTCCAAAAAACAAACAAAGTTTGATTTAAAAATAAAGGGCAAAGAAACGTAATTGTTAACGAGCTCAATTATCGAACTTATCCACGAACATGTTCATGAAGTATGTTCGCGAGCCTATTCACGAACTACGTTCACGAACACGTTAATTGAACTTGTTCACGAGCTATCGAGTCGAACTTTACCGTGAATCAACGATGAACTATTTATGTAACAGTTAAAAGTTAAATATCTATTTCAAGCTTGGAAGCTGAAAGAGTCCAGGAGCGTAAAGCAGTGAACATAAATTGTGAATTTTCAAAAAAAGCATAATAGACTGAAGAGAAACAGTAGACATTTAATTTAATGTTCATATGAAATATAACTATTCATCTAACATGAAAAAATATCTTGAAGAGATATGTCAGAGCATGGAAAATATTTAGGGTACCTATTGCAGGAAGATCTGCGGTTTCCTGTATCACATTATCTTTTCACTTTGCTCAGAAGCACGCAGATAAACACATGAGATGGAGAACCCTTAAAATTTGAAACTAATACATTTATTGTTTGACCCTCCATTTAACCTCAAACAACATAGGCGGCATGCAAGCAGATAAAGATATACAAGGTGACACCAATAATGATTCTACCAAGAAAGTCACAAATTTAATACAGTTTGTGAAAAAGAAAATAAACTAATAAGCAAACGACTGAGTTAATAATATGACATGTATCATAACACCCTCACTTATTGATAAATAACTCTACAACTCCATTAATTGATATCTCATATAGCCATAACAAATAAAACATACATAGAACATAAAACTTTATGATACGTGAGAACATGTGCTGAAATTACTTTTGTGTTTTTAGTTAGCAATAACAATTGTAGATTAAAAATGCGTCCATGATTATCGTTCCTACAGATTCGCAAAACGCTATCGCAAAGTACCTCTAAATTTGGCCACTGCATCATTTCTTCTGCAAGCATTTTAAGAACAACACGATCTTTTGGAATCTTCCCTTCATTTACCTACACACAAATGAATTTAAGAAAGAAAAACATGATTTGAAAGTCTTGTTGGAAAAGAAAATTCAAACTATAGCAGTTAGTTCAAATTTTCAAATCCATATACGAGAACCAATTTCAAAGATGTCTTTTCTTATTTTCTTCTTTTAAGTCATCGGGTCTTTCTATCAATAGTGGCAAAAAGAAACCCAAATATCTATTTCTTTGATTTACATGATGTATACTTGGCCAATATGAGAAGAACTAACAAGTCCAAGGTTAAAAACGCAAGGCAAACAGGTACATTTAGCTAAAAAGAACACTTGCATCCAGGTCATAATAACTAAATCAACAAAGTGCGAAAGAATTATTTGTTCAAGTACGTATATTTTAGCTCTGGGCAGAGGAGACAATAGACTTACTTCTTCTAATGCTTCAGCTAATTCATCCCTTGTTGGGGCATCAATATCATCAATCCCAAGCAATCTTCTCCTCTCAACATCTCTTGGATCCTCAATCATTACTGTCAACTTAACCTACAAATCCCAAACCAATGTACTGAAAGTGAAAAGTTAGCTTAGTAGATATTTAACATTATGCTTAGGAACAAGCACCAATAACTTCAGCAGGCCTGAAAAACGGAAAGGTACTTAAAGAGTTAAAGTGGTCTAATTAAAGAGTTGAATTCTCACTTTGCAGGATTATAAAGGCAATTCATCTGGGTAGATACTAGATATGACAAAACAAAGAAGAATGACAGGATCTCCTTCCTTTTATTACACAGAATGATTTCACGCCGATGAAAGGCAAGCGAGCAACAAGTTGCCCCTACCCCTTTGTGGATAGCAAAATCAGTTCTTGAAGACTACATCCTATGAGCAATTCAAATTCTATTGCTAAAACGGCTATAGCTATTTCTAATATTTTGCCATCAAAAAGTGGTTTTTGGTGCTAAAATAGAACCTAAACTCCAATGCTAATGCTAAAATGGCTACATCATCGTTACATTTAAGTTCAAATTTAAGCAGCAAAGATAATTCCCATCCTTATCTTTTTCTATTAAGAATAGGCGTGGCAAAGATAGCTATAGCCATCTTTGTGTTGTATGCGTAGAACCAATTATCCACTTGTGCAATTATCCATTCAAATATAGCTCCATGCATTCGAGTGATCATCTTGCAAGTCTAGTCGTAAATTTCAGTTACGCATTGAACTTTCTCTAAAACTCTAAGAAATAACAGTAATTACTAATTAGTAATAAGTACGCATGAATTTGTTGACTCTTCCAAGACCCTCCACTGCTCTAACCATTTACACTGAAACAAGAACAAAAGTAAAAAAATGGTAAATCACCTCACTAAAGAACATGTCCCTGTTTTTCTTTAAAAGCTCCAACACCTATACAAAGACAAGTCCTAAATTAAAACCAAGGGTAAAACACATTAAATCACACACACACATATGGCAATCATGCAAACTAAAAGAGAGATTGAGAGAGAGAGAGGGAGGGAGAGAGAGAGAGAGAGAGAGAGAGAGAGAGAGAGAGAGAGAGGAGGGAACCCTTTTGATTTGGTTGACATATTCAAGGTCCTGAGGATCAGGGTCAGGCTCAGATTGAGAATCTTCTTGTTGTATTGAATCAACCACTACTTCAGTATCTTCTTTATTGGCTAAAACTACTAGTGAGCTACACCTCCTTGTATGTTGAAAAACAAGTGGATGTGAATGATGGTGGGGAAAAGATAGAGATAAGGATAAGGTTCTGCAACAAGAAGAAGAAGGTGCAGTGTTGGTGGTGGAGAATGATGCCTGAAGTGGCAAGTGTAATGCCATTTCAGAGGATGATTATATCTGTGTATGTATGAGCTAGTGTTTGTGACTGTTGTAGTACTAGTATGTTTATCTGACAAAACTTCACAGTTGATGATGTTCTTGGAATGACTTGGATTAAGTTAGAGCATTCATATCCCATCCCCTATCCCCAAATATTTAGGGAAATATTTAGCTTTTATGTAAAAAATGGCTTCCATCCCATTCCCCATTTTAGGGATGAATTTTGGGGACAAGTTTTGAATCCCCATATTTGGGGATTACTATTTTGAACCCCAAATCATCTCTCTCCTCTTTTAAATATATTTAATTGTAGTGGGTGACTTTTGATAGTTAAAATTTAAGTGAAAGAGAGAGAAAGAAGTAATATAAAAAGGAATGTAGGGATATGGGGATGGAAAATGGGGAATGGGATGTAGAACATTTTTTATAATTTTGGGAATTTACTATTTTTATTTGAGGATTTACTATTTTTAGTAAGTTTTTGGGGATGGGGATGGGGAATGGGATGTGAATGTTCTTAAGAAGCCTCACTAAACTTGTGTTATTACTTACGTGTCATTTACTGATAGTTTTGTCATATGGAGAGGGGAAATGAAGCCACACTTGCACAACTAAATGCCCATGGGCCATGCTAGTTTTGTCATACTTTTCTCTAAAACTGTAGCCCATCTAGAATCAATTTTAATTTCATATTTATATGATATGAAAACAGATTAATAGGAAAATGTTATTTCAAGAATTTTATTTTCTATTATTTTCATAGCTGTATTTGTAGCATATGTCTTATGCATTTACAAAGTGTTGCATATTGTGATACAATATGCTACAAATAGTTCTATAAATTAAGGGTGCTGATTTATGCACACCCTAAATTTATTCATGCGCACCCTTTCTTTTCATTTGACTAAAATATCCTCTAACCATTTTATATACCCTTACTCAAATAGACTTTTTTACTTTTGTGGCAATGCTGCCATTATATTAAATTAATTTTATTCTTTTATTATTATTATCATTATTATTATTATTATTATTATTATTATTATTATTATTATTATTATTATAAACATAAATTTTAATAAATGTAAAATAAAATAAAAATATAAGTAAACCCGAAACATTTTCCAAATAAGAAAAAAACAGCTCACATTTTTTATTTGATGATAATATGGTCATACAAGATTGTCACATTAATAAGTTTGAAAACAAGGATCGAATGATTAAAAATAATTTTGTTCTTGGTAAACATATTCTTTTATTTTTTAATAAAATTAAAGAACATACATTTATTTAGAAATATGAAACACGTAAATCAATAAAAAATTGATGCAAATGTATAAGTTTTGTATTGACCATGTACAAAAACATTATTTTAAAAAATCATAAAAATTAAAAAAAATTAGATACATTGATCTAAATTTATCAACTTTCTTATCTTAAAAAAGTAAAAATAAATAATATAAATGTGATACGAACATAGTGAATAAATAAATTTACTTTATTTTATTATATTTACTTCCATACATTGTTACTTGAAGAAATAACTCATTATTTTTAATTTGGTAAATATAATTGTAAGTTATAGGTATAGCGGAACTAATAAAATTAAGAAAAATAATAAAACTTTAATAAATAAATTTAAGTTAGAAATTGATAAAATATTTTATAAAATGGTAAGATTATAGGCCCGAAGGAAAAAACTGAAAAAGATTTGATATATATGTTGATGTAAGTAAGGTTATTTTGGTCTAAATTTATTTTAAGGTGTGCATGAATAAATTTGGGGTGTGCATAAATCACCACCCTAAATTAAAAATAAACTCTGGAAATAACATTTCCCGATTAATATTATTAACAAATTTTATTTGATACTATAAATTAAAGAATACTATTGTCAGACAGATAATACTAGCAATGCTCATTCTCTACATCCATCCATAATCAAAAGATTATGGTGTACTAATTTGGATTTTAACATATTTCTAGAATCTCCTTTTAGATGATCAACTGCACCAACAACATTCTTAATAATGTCTTACTAGTTGATCAATTGAGAAAGATATAGAAGCCTAATATCTGCAAGCTATATTTTTAATTAGAAACAGGAACTTAATGAAGTTTATAGAATGCTTAATTTGTTGTCACTGCTGCAACAACAGATTTGAAACGCTTATCTCAAGCCACCATGATTGCTAACTTTATTGATCAGACTATGCTTATTATAAAAAAATGGTTGATATGTATATTTGATCACTAGAGTTTGTGTATGAATTTGTACAGGTAAAGAATCAGTTCCTATCGAAAAATTCCTATAAATTCTTGTAAGGGAAAAGACTACAAGAGCTTGATTATGAAAGCAAAAAGATCTTGCTTTTGATTTAAGGACGTTTGAGATTTTTGAAATCCATTGAATCAATGCACTCTAACTTCTCCCTGTGCAGATTCAACAACTTCAACAATTCTGTGGCCTTGTCCTTTATTTTCTCATTACAACCGAACTGCAACAATAACAGTAACTTCTGAAAAGCCCCTACTTGAAGAGCTTCAACAATGACACCTCCGTCTTCTCTTTTGTCGCTCTTGCTTAGCTTCCAAACGATTGATACCGAAAACTCTGTTGCCAAATCGGAGACTCGAAGGATCTTCTTGACCAAAACAGGCATTGTTAGAGCATTAGCATAGGCCTTTTCTCTTCCTTCGTTTGTCAAACACAAGCCATCCAAAACTCCTAGTGCTTTTTCACATATGCTTTTATCACAATCCACAAGCATTTCTAGGAGCCTTTCGATCAACCCCATGTCGATAAATCTTGTTATGATCTTCTCATCAACTCTACTGGATGATGAGGTTGAAACCATGTAGTAGACAATTAACAAAGAGGCTTTTGTAGTTGTTGGAGAGACTGGCTCTTTGATTACTTTGACCAAGGCTTCCAAAGAGCCTTCAATCATCGAAAACTCCTCCATCTTCTTCTGATCAGTTGCTAGAACATGTTTAAGTACTAAAACAGAATTCGCTCTAGCAGATAAATCGCCACTCTTCAAAAACCACACCATGCAATTCAATGAAGAAGTTGATCCAAGAAAGGACTTGGCTTCTCCATCCAAAGGAGTCATCAATGACAAACATGACAAAATCTCCTCTAGCACCGCAACATTAATTTTATCAAACGACAACTTGGAAAATGCTTCAAATGTTGATGCTAAAACACCAACGGTTCCATTAACAACAAAACATCGCTTGTTCCGTTCATTTTCTTTCACCAACCGCCTAATCTTCGCAACCAACTCTTGACACGCGCTGGCCTCCCCTCTTCTACTCATCGCAACAACCTTAGAAAGCATCTCCGTGACTTGATGCGAGCTCACGGGGATTCTAGGAGTAGGAATTCTCTCGATACCATACGAACTATTGTCAACGCACCAATCTTGTATCATTTTTCGTATTGTATGATTCGGAATAGGCTCGAGTGTACTCAACATTTGTTTTGTGATAGGACAAGTCTTGTTACCAGCTTCGATCCACGTCTCGATACTATTACGATCGTATGTTATTCCCGTAGACAAAGTAACCGGATCTTTCATCAAGTCCAATGAAATAGGACATCGAAAATGAGTTGGTATCGAAATCTCCATATTGGACAAATCATCTAAACCGTTTCTTTTGTTTGCATGGCGAGAAGCCCTAATCTTTCTCCACGAAGAAATCATTTTCGCTTATAAGTTGAAAAAATTGAGAAAAAAGTTATATATTTTGTTTGTGATGTTTGTTGTTTGAGTGAGTTGTGAGAATGAGTAGCTTTACAAGTGTTTATATATTGTGGATGCGAGCGTGTGTATGTGTGTTTGTATTCTGTTGTCCTAACGCGGTTCAAACACTTAGAAAACTTGGCTGGCAGACTAACATTCAATATTGAACCAAAAATAACATAAACGTTATAAGGGTTGAATGTTGACCATTGAAATATTGAATTGGTAGAAGAAAGTGGTTATATTGAATATATATTATTTTCGAGATTTTAAATGAAATAGTAATATTCATTTAACGTTTCTTGCAAAATAATAAAATTAATAATGTTTTGATCGTAAAGTGTACCAGATTTTCAAGATCTCTATAAAATGTTGGTACAACTAATAGCACTAAATTTTTATTAGAGATGTCACATCCAAATTTGAATCTTTAAGTTACAGACATTTCCTTGCGCTTTGTTTGTAAAATATTCGGTGCATATTTTTTTTAATACATAAGCATTATTATAATCAATTTTTTAGTGTATTATGTTCTGTCATGAATTAATTTTTATTATTGTTGCTCTAATAAGCATGCAAACCGAGTCAGTGCTTTGACCAAAAGGCTGTCAACAAATTAACAAATGATCGGTGTGGCAAGACCGTAAGAGTGAAGACTGACGAGACTACCCACAACAGCTCCACATTATTGATTTAGAGCATCCACGATGGGGTGACAGTAAGAGTGTTATGATATCAATATTTAGAGTAAAATCTCTATAAATTAATAGAGAAAAATGTTTTTATAGTTAATTATAGGTAATTATCTAAAGTTATCACTATAAAAAGTGGATGACATTTTTATAATAATAAAATTCACCCATGTATTTACAGAAATAGCCTTCGAATAGTATTATATTATGTCTTAACTATAGGTAAATTACCTATAGTTAACTATAGGATCATTAAGCCCAAATTAATAATATTGGGATTGGTAAATTTCGGAAATTTTTATTAATTTATCGAGATTATTAATTAATTGAGGTAAAATTTATACTATTGTTATTATGTTGGGACCAAAAATTTGTATTCAAAATATTAATTTTTCGTGGTATCGAGTATTAGTTTAACGAGGTTTTACTGTATATTAGTTTATAATTCGTGCAATGTATAATTTCTTTTTTAATATCTATAATTATTAATTTTTTAATTTATATACCAAATTTTTGTTAAAAAGTTGATATATATATATATATATATATATATATATATATATATATATATATATATATATATATAGGCCTAGGTTCATTTAGGAACTTCTGTTTTTGAGTAACTGAGGAACTCAACTGCAACACAACACGTGTATGTAACGTGTGTTTAAAAAACTAATCAGAAGCACGTGTGTTCTGTATTAACCTAAAATCAAGTTTGTTTTGTTTCTACTCTTTTTTATGTCCGTTTATTTTAAATTTACAAAGTACAAAAATAATTGCATAACATTTATAAAACATAATTAAAAAAATGTTATATTTAAAAAATCACAGCACACATGAAATAAAAAATACAGTACAAATTTAACAAATGCATAAATATATTAATAGGTAAAAGAATTATGAAATAATAAAGTTACAAGTATAAGAAAGCATGAATTTTTTGTATGAATATTCTTAGATAAATATACATAGCAAAAGAATTATTTACTGAAAAAGTTTTAAGAAATATCATTAAACACCATAAAATACATAACAGAAAATACATAACACATAATAGAAATTTGAAAAATATTAGAAATTACAAAATATAGGATTAAAAAAATACATAACACATCCAAATGCATATCACAAAAAAAATTCGGAACAAAATGGGACAAAGTACTACTAAATACAAAAGCTAAGTTGAACATAAAAAGAAAAACACATTTTATATATTCCAAAAAAGAAAAGGAAATGACAGGAAAAAAGTACAGAACACAAAAACAAATTCAAGAATTACTATTTTACTAAAAGAATTATATTACAAAACACATAAGAGTTTTATATAATTTAAGTTTTATTTAGTTCTACAATTTTTATTATGTGTTTTGTAAATATATTGTAGAACACATATAAAAAATTATTATTTAAGTTTTATTTAGTTCTATAATTATTATTATGTGTTTTGTAATTATTTTTTCCTTTTGATAATTTTTTTTTGTGTTCTGTATTTTTAGTTATATGTTCTGTATATTATCAAATAAAGAAAAATAAAGAAGTATATTATCAAATAAAGAAAAATAAAGAAGTATATTATCAAATATATAAAGAAAAATACAGAACACAAGAAATATATTATCAAATAAAAAAATGTAAAATATTTTTTTTGTGTACAAAATAAACATCAAAGAATACAAAAACAATCAGAAAATAAAGAAATATATTTAAAAAAAATCAAATTTTTGTGTTTTCAAATTCAAAAAAAAAATTTGTTTTGTGTTCTATATCTACACAATATTAATTACTATATATTAAATACAGAACATGTATTTATTTAGTTTTTTACTTCAAAAAATTATAAGAAAATTAATTTTTGTACGCTGTATACACAATTTATGTTTTGTATTTTATTCTAAATTTATGAGAATGTGTGTTCTGTATTTATAGAATATTAAATTATGTTTGTTAAAAATCTAATTCAAAAAATATGAAAAAAATAGGTTTTGTATTTAATAAGCAAACAAATTTAAAAAAAACGACATAATTTTAATAAACAGCATGTTGAGTCTTTAACGTTGTAGTGCATATCGGCGGCCGTTGTGTTTGGTAATCGCAAGTACAGTTGTGTTTTGTAACTGAAAGCATGTTATAATCTGGTCCATTAGATTTTTTGTATTGGATGGTTGTGATGGAAGTTACTAAGTTACTCAATTTAACTGGTTACTCACAGAACCGCTCCCTATAATATTGAGAAAAAGAACATGAGATATATCTTAGGGAACATTTCTTAAGATACATGTATAATAACTTTTAAATCTTGCTGGGCCTGCAGGGCTAATTAAAAATATCTGAATTTACAAAAATGTCCACTCCATTTTTATATATAAAAATTAAGTATCTTAGGAAACTTACCTGAGATATATCTCAGCCTCCCTACTTTCTATAATATTTTACACATTCGATTTAATATTTGTACTCTATCTTGAATTGTTAAAATTTTATTTGGACTATTTTACAACCCACATGACATTAACATAAAAATCTTTTGATGGTTTAACAATTATTTTCCAATTAAACATACACAGAAAACAAAAGAGAAAAGAAATTGACAATTTTTTACGTTTAAAATTCTATTCAATTTATGAATTCCATTAATAATTCATTTTGATTATCAAAATACCATTGTTTTTATTTGATGATGGTTCTACTAACAATTAAATAAAATGTGTATGTCAATGATTTAAATCATATATATTTAGGTTTTCTACATTGAATAACATTAGGTTTTCTACATTGAATATGATTAATGCAAAAATTCGTATATTTTCTCGTGAGATTCTGAGTGTTTTTATTTGAATAATAATTATTAAACCATCACTAAATTAAAGATAAGGCCCAAATAGTAAATATTAATATTTTAAAATACTAATAAAATAAAAAAATAAATATTCAATTCTAATATAACCTCTTTTAATTATATCCTTTTCAGATTATAATTTTCTTCTTAAAATCAATTCTAATACAAACCTTTTTTAATTATATCCTTTTTAGATTATAATTTTCTTTTTAAAATTCACTTCTAATGCAATATTTTCTAATTATATCATTTTTAGATTATAATTTGCTCTTTTAACACAGTATGACATAATCTTGATTGTAACACCCCCAAATTCCTTACAGGAATCTAGGTCATTACACCTCTTGCGAAATATTCAATCACCTGCTCATAATATAATCTACAACAATATTCATAACAACTCCATATTTTACTCCACGGATTATTGTTGGGATTTATGGGTGATGGAATAGACAACTTAACTAGTTTTATTAGTATACTTAGTTTTTGCTAAGTAGAACATACTGTCATAGCCTGAAATGTATTCTTGTAATTTAAACAAATACTGTCATGTAATAAGTGTAATTCTTGGAAGAAGTTCGATTATGTTCAAGCCTCAAGAAATACATAAGTTCGACAGAAGGAATAAAAGTTACTGTCAAGCCCTGACAGTAAGGTTACAAGGAAACATCATGTTGCCTAGGTCGACAGCAAGTTTCACGGAGTCGACAGCAAGTTTCAACTTGACAGCAACATTGGCGGAGATTCTAATGACAGCAACTTTGATATACAGTTTGCGACAGTAAGTTTGGAATTCTTGACAGCAATCTCTGCGGGAAAAACATGCTGTCAATCAAAGCACAATTCTTGACAGCAATCTCTGCGGGAAAAACATGCTGTCAATCAAAGCACAATTCTTGACAGCAATCTCTGCGGGAATTAATACTGTCAACCAAAGCAAAATTCTTGACAGTAATATCTGCGGGAAATTCATACTGTCAAAACAAAGCGTAATCCATTGACAGCAAACTTTGTGGCAAACATACTGTCATATAGAATCAGCTTGATTTAGGAATTTTTCTAAGTCAAAATTAGACGACAGACTACATGTTCAAAAGAAGCAGGCATGCTGTAATATTCAACCTTTACAGCAAGCTTGGAAAGTCTATAACAGAAGCTCAAGAGATCACATGGAACAACCTGTAAAGTCTAGAACAGACAAAATTGAATACGGCTAGATCTGGGTGGCTCAAATGTGGAAAGTATATTTAAAGTTACTTTGTGTTGATCACATGGGAATGAATTCTGGAATGAGCTGCAAAAGGAATATAACAGCAACTCAGTAACCCATGTTGATAGTGGAAGTACAGTAGATTATCACTCTATAAATAGAACACTCTACTTGTAAAATAAAAAAACTCAACAACTGTAATCTCTTGAGTCTTTGTAGCTTGAGAACTATTTTGTTCTTAAGGTTGTAGCAAAACTTTGCAAAATAAATAAAACATTTATTTTGTGAAATCCTCGTATTTGATTTTACTTGTGTTTGCATTTCTTCTACTAGTAAATCACAAATTCTATTTAAGTTGTTGAAATAGTTTTTGAAATTTATTAGTATTGCATTCAACCCCCCTTCTGCAATACTTTCCTGGACCAACAACTGGTATCAGAGCAAACAGATTAATACACATATCTGAGATCCAAATGGCAAGTATTCAAAGGTCAAGTAATATCAAGATTCCAGCTTTTGATAAGGAAAACTACAACATATGGAAAAAGAAGATTATGTTATTTATCAAAGGTCAGAACCCACTATTCCTAGGTATTCTGGAAAATGGCCCTTTCATTCCTCAAAAGGAAATTCCAGCTGCTACAGTGAATGATGTAGTAATCCCAGCTCATTGGGTTGCTAAGAAGCCGTCTGAGTATAATGACTCAGAAAAAGAAAAGGTAGCACTGGATGATCATCTGCAACTCATTCTACTAGATGCACTTACCCTGGATAAAGCTATGAGTGGAAATATAATAGCATGCAACTCTGCCAGGGATATGTGGAAAAAGATAGAACTGTTATGTGAAGGAAGTGAAGAGGTCAGAGAAAATCAAAAACAAATATTGGTGTCACAATATGAAGCGTTTATGGGCAAGCATGGAGAAGATCTAACTCACATGTTTGAAAGATTTAGCAAACTGATAGCTGAACTTCAAATTCATGGAAAGTTTTATGAAAAGAAGGAAGTCAATATCAAGTTTCTGCTAACTCTTCCAGAACATCTTGAGCACAGAGTAACAGCCATAAGAGAAGGGAGAGACTTAAATTCTGTTTCTCTTGAAACATTGTATGGAGTTCTAAAATCTTATGAACTTGAATATTATCAAAAGAAAGCTATACAAAGTGGATCCAAAGGATTGATGGCAAACATGGCTGGTGCTCTAGTTGCTCAAGGACCCTCATATTTTCAAGCAAGTGAGCAAATTCAAAATGATCAACAATCTCAATTTTCATCTGTGAAAATTGAAGAGGTGGTTGAAGATGAAGAAAAGGTTGTCCTTCAACTAGAAGATGTTGAAGATGAAGAATTCTTCACTCTAGAAGAAATGGAGAAAATGGATAATCCAACCATGGCTTTTATGGCAAGAAAATTCAAAAATATAAGGTTCAGGAGGAACAAGCCATATAAGCCTCAAGGTCAATTTCCAAAGTATAACCAAGGAAGCTCATCAAAATATGCTACTGGTACCAAGGGAGGATACAAAACAGGAATGGTAGATAGGTCAAAGTTTAGATGCTACAATTGCAATGAACTTGGTCACTTTGCTACTGAATGCAAAAGACCAAAACAAATACAAAGAATGGAGAGAGGAACTGGGAGTCAATTTAAGAAAGGACAAGGAAAAGCCTATGTGGCTGAAGGAAAATGCTGGGATGAATCTGATAATGAAGAAGAAGAGGAATTTGTGAATTTAGCCTTGATGGCTAGAGAGGATGAAGAAGCATCAACCTCGTCAAATCAGGTACCATCTCTAGTATTACTAGATATGTCTTTAAATGACTATAAGCAAACCATTGAGGAAATGAGTACTGAAATGTTTAATATTCATACTAGTTTATCTGCTGCAAATGAAGAAATTGCTAGATTAACTAAAGAAAATGAAGTACTCAGATCTAATAATGATGTGTTGTTGCTTAAGACCAGTTCTATTGATTCTTTAGCTCAGGAAAACGAAAGACTAAAAAATGATTTAACCTGTGCTAAGGAGATAGAGGATTATCTAAGAAAAGAAATTTCTGAGAATGAATTTAAGCTAAAGGCATTTAGAAATTCCTCTAAATTAGTTCAAGAGTATCATGAGAAACATACTGAAGGTAAGAAGATAGGCATAGGCTATGATTATAGCAGGAGACCTGGTAAAGAGATTGTTATACAGAAAATTGATGATAATAATACTGTAAAACCTCACATCCTCAAAAATGTGAGTAACCCAATTTTCAAAAGTACAGAGTTTGAGGTTAATGAAAACTCCCTAATTATTAATCAAGAACTCTGTGATGAAGATGAGAGGATTAATAGTAAAGAAAAAGATTCTGTCATAATGTCTATGACAGAAACAGTCTTAAACAGCCCAACCAAGTGTTCAAAAGATACTGTCAAGAAATCATCCAAGACAGTAACTTTCAAACCTACTGTCAAGACAGCAATTACAAAAGATACTGTCAAAAATAGTTCGACAGCATCTTCTGAACAGACTGTCAAGACAGTAGTCTCCAAGTCCAAAAACAGAAATGGGAAGCTAGGCATTGATAAAAAGAATAATTATGCTTATGTTAAGCAGGCACCAAGGAAACTTTGCAATAATTGTGGCTCCTCACATCATTTAACTCATGTTTGTAAGAAATCAACTAGTAGCATATCTAATGCAACAGAGTTGAAAGGGAACTTACACAGAACCCCCATTATGCAAAGAGAATTGGTAGTTTGTAATAACATTGACTGTATGCCATGCAAAATTACTGCTATGAGTACATGTTTTAATTTGCAAATTTCATCTAATGAATCATGTTCTTATATGCAAACTGCAAAGACTTTTGAATCCACTAAAGAAAGTGAGAAGTCTGCTCTCACTAAGAAAACGTCAAAGACAAAAACTAAGTGGGTAATAAAAGAAGTCAAGGAATTATCTTCTGATAATATTGTGTCAAATATTGATAAAGTTTCTGATGATACTGAGTATGCAGGACCCAACAAGACTTGGGTACCAAATGCAAATTAAACTCTTTCTGACTTGCAGGGAAAGAAAGGTAAACAGGTCATGTGGATAATCGACAGTGGATGCTCCAAACACATGACTGGTGATATATCCCTGCTATCACAATATGTTGAGAAGGCTGGCCCAACAATAACCTTTGGAGACAACAGCAAAGGTTACACTGTGGGATATGGCTGTTTAAAAGTTGGAAATGTTGTTATTGAAGAAATTTCTCTTGTGGAAGGTTTGAAGCATAATCTGCTCAGTGTCAGTCAATTCACTGACAAAGGTTTCAAAGTAAATTTTGGCATGATGGAATGTTCAATTCACCACAAGAAGGATAGAAGCCTATCTCTGAAAGGAGTAAGGAAAGGAAGCCTATTTGTTGCAGACTTAAACTCAACAAATGAGGAAAGAATATTTTGCTTCTACAGCAAAGCAAGTGTTGAAGATAGCATGCTTTGGCACAAGAAATTTTCTCATCTCAATTTCAAAACAATGAACATGCTGATGAAGAAGGAATTGGTGAGAGGACTACCTCAACAGGAATTCTGTCAAGAAGGATTGTGTGAAGATTGTCAAATGGGAAAATTGAGGAAAGCAATGCATAAATCAAAGCAAGTCAACACTAACACTGAAGCACTCAAGTTGATTCACATGGATCTTTTTGGACCAGTGAATGTTCAATCACTATCCAGAAAAAGATATGCACTGGTCATGATAGATGACTATTCTAGGTACACTTGGGTGAAATTTTTAGAATCAAAGGATGAAGCTGCTCAAGAAATCATTGATCACATAAGGGTACTTGACAGGACCCCTGAAGCAAAAGTTCAATTTCTAAGAAGTGACAATGGAACTGAATTCAGAAATGCTACACTTGGAAACTTCTGCAAAGATCAAGGAATTGTTCAACAATTCTCTGCTGCAAGAACTCCACAGCAAAATGGAGTAGTAGAAAGGAAAAATAGGACTCTTATTGAAGCTGCAAGGACTATGTTGAGTAATGCTAAGTTACCAACATATTTCTGGGCAGAAGCCATCAACACTGCTTGTTACACACAGAACAGAACACTAATCAACAAGGCTCATGGCAATACTCCTTACTATCTTTTGACAGGAAAGAAGCCTACTGTCAAGTACTTTCATATTTTTGGAAGCAAGTGCTTTTTGATGAAAGACAACCATGAAAGAAAAGGCAAGTTTGATACTAAAGCATATGAAGGCATTTTCATGGGATATGGGATAGAAAGGACTGCCTACAGAGTCTATATCATGGAGCACAAAACAATTGAAGAAAGTGTCAATGTCACGTTTGATGAAACCAAGTTTCCAGGGCTACATGAGGATGGTCAAATGCAACCCTTCAGATTTGAAAATCAAGGATACTTGGAAAAGGAAGAATATGTTGATGAAGAACCAAGTCTCATTCAATCAATGAGATATGAGAAAGAATCTGTCAATAGTCATAATCTAAATCAAACTTCAGCTCAATCACAGACAATTTCAGGCATCAATCAACAAGAATGTGAGACTGGAGAATTTGAGTTAAATGAGCAGAATAATGAAAATGGTGGAGAATCAAATCCTCATATTGATGAAAGACAATCTCATCAAACAAGTAGCTTGCCTCAATCAACAAAGTGGAACAGAGATCATACCAGTAATCTAATTATTGGAGATCCCACTACTGGTGTAAGGACAAGGAGGAATATCTCTGCTGAAAGCATGTTTTCATGTTTCTTATCTCAAATGGAACCAAAAATAGTTGAAGAAGCATTGTTGGATTCTGATTGGGTGATGGCCATGCAAGAGGAGCTCAATCAATTTGAAAGAAACAATGTTTGGAAACTAGTTCCAAGGCCAAAAGGAAAATCAGTCATTGAGACAAAATGGGTTTTCAGAAACAAGATAGATGAGAGTGGAAATGTGACAAGAAATAAGGCAAGGCTAGTGGCCAAAGGTTACTGTCAACAGGAAGGGATAGATTATGATGAAACATTTGCTCCTGTTGCCAGACTTGAAGCCATAAGAATTTTCTTAGCCTTTGCTGCACACTGCAAATTCAAGGTATTTCAAATGGATGTTAAAAGTGCCTTTCTAAATGGAGAATTAGAAGAAGAAGTGTATGTTGAACAGCCTCCTGGATTTGAAAATGACAAACTGCATAATTTTGTCTACAAGCTGTTCAAGGCTCTATATGGCTTAAAGCAAGCACCAAGAGCCTGGTATGACACTTTATCCACTTTTCTCCTGGAAAATCAATTTATAAGAGGTATGGTGGATAAAACTTTATTCTATAAATACCATGGCAAAGACATCATTCTTGTGCAGATATATGTTGATGACATAATCTTTGGCTCAACAAATGAAAAATTGTGTGAAAAGTTCTCATCTCTAATGAGAAACAAGTATGAAATGAGCATGATGGGAGAATTAGCATTCTTTCTTGGTCTTCAAATCTATCAGAAGAAGGAAGGAATCTTCATCTGTCAATCTAAGTATGTCAAAGAGCTTCTCAAGAAGTTTAACTTAGAAGATTCATCACCTGCCAAGACACCTATCTCAACAGCCACCAAATTAGAGTTAGATCCTAAAGGCAAGAAAGTGGATTCTAGTACCTACAGAGGCATGATAGGATCATTGCTGTACTTAACAGCAAGCAGGCCAGATATAATGTTTGCTACATGTCTCTGTGCAAGGTTTCAAGCTGATCCAAAAGAATCACACTTAGTTGCAATTAAAAGAATCTTTAGATATCTCAAAGGCACCCCAAATCTAGGTCTTTGGTATCCTAAGGAAACTGGATTTGATTTAATTGGATATTCTGATTCAGACTATGCTGGCTGCAAAATTGACAGAAAAAGTACTACAGGAAGCTGTCAATTTCTTGGGGGGAGATTGGTGTCATGGTTAAGTAAGAAGCAACACTCAGTTTCTACATCAACTGCAGAAGCTGAATATATTGCAGCTGGAAGTTGCTGTGCACAAATACTTTGGATGAAGAATCAATTATTGGATTATGGACTAAAGTTGTCAAATATTCCTATCTACTGTGACAACACTAGTGCCATAGCCATATCAGACAATCCAGTTCAACACTCCAGAACAAAGCACATTGATATCAGGCATCATTTCATCAGGGAGCATGTTGAAAAAGGAGATGTAAAATTGGTTTATGTTCCAACAGATAAGCAACTTGCAGATATATTCACCAAGCCACTGGATGAAGCAACATTTATCAGGTTGGTGAGTGAATTGGGAATGCTAAATCAGGTATGATAATCTAACTGGTTTATCAATTCTAAGTAGTTGAAGCTCATGACAGAAACTTTTAAAAGGTACTGTTACAAGAAGGTACTGTCATGAGAAGTTAAGGTACATTGTGATACTTGTTCAGACAACATGTTTGCTATGACTATGCTAAAAGGATTTTTAGATATCATGTTTGCTATGACTATGCTAAAAGGATTTTTAGATATCATGTTTGCTATGACTATGCTAAAATAGTTTTACATGTCTGTCTTAAAATGATTTTAAGAAATCATGTGTCCTTAACTTAAGTTATGTGTGAACAGTGACTGACAGCATAATCTTATGATAAGTTTACTGTCAGATAAAACTTACTGTCACTCATGAAGCTGATTGACAGAAATATTGTTAGCGCACAAGTTGCTGTCAAATGAAAGTTGCTGTCACAAGAAATTGCTGTCAGAATTGGTAGAGAAAGAAAAGCGCACAGGTTACTGTCAATGAAAGTTGCTGTCACGAGAAGTTGCTGTCAAAGATAGTGGAAAGATATATATATTAATTTTTATATATATATACATACGTATATTTCTTTTCACCAATCCACGATCTAATAGCAACTGCCACGTAATATAGCAAGTGGAGTTAATGGGTAATATCATTATCACACGTTCAATTAAGAGAGGTTAAATCGATTCATATTAGAAACTGAATCTACCGTTTAATCTACTATCACTTTCATTTGCAAAAAACCTCTCAACCTTCTGCATCCAAAAACCGCATTTTTCTCTCTCATTTTTCAAAGCATTCAACAATGGCACCTAAACAAAGCATTGCTCAAACCAATTTTGCTGGTATCTTTTCTCCTAGTGATGCTGGTGAAAACTTCAAAGGACTTATTTCGTTCTTGAATAAATCCTACCTAGGTCATGCAATAACCTCTTCCCCCAAAATTGATACTGTTAGAATTGAAAAATTCTGGAAATCAGCAAGTGCTCAAGGAACTGGAGAGAATGAATCAATTAAGTTCAATATAGATGATGCAAGTTATTCTCTTACAGTAAAGAACATCAATGAGGCTTTGGGCATTGTGTTGACCAGTGAAGAAAGCTTTACGGAACTAGCAACTGATGATACCCTGAAGAAGTTCTTTCTGAAGATTGGGTACTCTGGTTCTAAACTTGAAGAAACTTCTGATAAGTGGTATCAAACAGGAGAAATGGACAGGAAATTTCTAAGAAAAGAGTGGAGTATGATTTTTGATGTAATGGTGAAGGTATTCTCTACCAAGACTACAGGATGGAATGGAATACCATCATATATCAAGAAGCTCACTCATTCATTAGTCCATGGATACAAGGTGAACATTGGAAAACTGATAATGACACAGTTGAAAGGCGCAATAGGCAAGAAGGTATCCATCTATCCTCGCTTTTTAACTATGTGTATTAATAGTATTTGTGGAAATATTGAGGACAATTCTGATTTTGAAGAATGTCTTGTTTTAAAGAAAAACACTCACACATCTCTTAACACACAGAATTTGAATGTACATATTCCACTATGTTTCACACAACACATGGTAAATCAAGTGCCCAACCTTGATTTTCCATTTCCAACAGGTTACACTGTTTTCACAATAGAGAATGAAGCTGAATTAGACCCAAATTCAGTTAACCCACATTCCACACCATACATTCCACCTAGGGACTCTAGACTACCAAAAGCCCTTAAAATGGCCAAACAGGAATCCAAGAAAAGAACCCTAGAGAGTGCAACTGGTGAACAAGTTGAGAGTCAAGAGGGAGTCACTGCACCTAGTGCAGCAAATAAGGTTGGTAGTGAAAAAGAACCCACAGTAGCCCCTTCTGAGCCTAAGAAGAAGAGAGCTAGAAGGGCCAAGGTTACTGTCAGCCACCCTACAGTTTCCCAAAAGACTGTAGAGGATGATAGGGAAATGAACTCACCTCTAGGTGTTTCTTCTCAACAAGGGACATCTATTGAAATTGGCCTGTCTCCCAAGGCACCTTGTAAAGAGTCTGCACAAACTCAAGAATTCACTCTTGAGGAACCTGTATTTGAAGATACACACATTGAGATAGAGCACAGTGAGGAATTCACTCATACTATTGATGTTCCACAATCGTTTTCTGTAGAACAGCCAATTAATCAATCTGAAATTCAATCTTCTTCTTTCATTCCCACATCTGTTGTTTCTTCTAATCAACCTAGAGAGGGGGACAGTACCAACCCCTCAGGTGTTGATCATCCATCTCAAATCATGGATGAGCCCCCATCTAGTGGTCCACAAGAACCCATTTCTCAAAGTGAAATGGATACCACTCCATCAAACACTGGATTAGATCAAGATGCAAATTTGTCAGAAATTGAAACAGCCAGCATCTTGATCGATTCCCTTAAAGCATCTTACCCTAGGGAAGTTGCTGTCACAGCCAAAGATGCTGTCAATGACAAATCAGAAGGTGCTGTCAAACATTCAAGTGACAGTACCATTCCAACAAAAGATACTGTCAAAAGTCCTTCAAAAGATGCTGTCATCCCTGTTCAACCACAACTACAAGAAGGATTAGTGGAAGAAATCTCTGATGATGACTTGCCCCTTTCAAAGGCCTTCAAGGTAAAATCTACTCTTTTGCATGTTAGTACTGCTCATACTACTGCATCTAGGATGAGTGAGGGAGTGAAAAATCAAAGAGAGATAAAAGAACAGAGAGGTGAGACTAAAAATGAGAGGCAGCCAAATGTGCTGGCAAAAGGAGAGGGACTTGAGCATGTCCAGAGTGAATTTGAGGGAGCCAATACAGAAAAGGCATTAGGCCTTGAGGGAATTTTTGTGAGAGATGATGAGATCATCTATAAAAACACTGAGAGTGTGAGAACCCCAACAGCCTCCATGCCCCAGACTTATCCCTTACCTCCTAAAAGGCTTAGGTCTGGTGGTCCTTCTGCATCCTCAAATGACAGGCTCCAAGCACTGGAGAATCGATGTGCTACAATGGAAAGCAAACTGGACAACCTGTCATCTACTGTGAAGACTGGTTTTGCTGAAATTCAAGCCACACTACTGTCACTCTCTTCATTACTTCATGCTGCAAACTTAACTAAGGGGGAGAAAGGAAAAGATCAGAAAGAGGCTGAGCAACCAGAAAGAAAGGAGGAGTTACAAGGGGAAGCTAAAAGACAGGGGGAGCAAAGGAGTAAGGGGGAGCAAGAGAGAGTAGGAATAGCCTCTGGAACTGAGGAGCTTTTTGAAGCTGAAGTAGATGGGGAACAAATGCTAGTATCCAAGGAGGTATTAAGTCAAATACAAGGAAATAGAGCATCCTCAATCAAAATCAATGAACCAGTTCCTGAGAAGAAAGAATCCACATTGGAGAGGCTATGGAGAGAAAAAGAGGAATCAAATAGGATGGGTAAAGGCAAAGACAAGTTGCCTGAATATGTGTTTTCTTCAGAGCCTATCACTTGGACTGATGGAAGTACATATTCCCAAGAAGAAGCTGACTTAATAACAGTAAGCCATATGGAGAGCACCTTGAATAATAAGGATGAGGAATTCAACAATCTGGTGAATGAAGCAATCACAGTGTCTAAAGGAAAACCTGCTAAGTTGGCAGAAGCTTTGAGAGAAAAGATTGTAAATCTGTCAGTAAAGATTAGCTCAGAGAAGAGATGGGCAGTTGATGTGTACCTGAAAAGTGGGCATTCAATATTCATAACAACTCAACTGTTGGAAACTTTCTCTGCCAGAGTGCAATATATCCTTGGGATTCTAGTGAAGAAAAACTCTACCATCTTTGATGAAAGTCTCTATATGCAACTGGGCACAATGGTCAACAACAAACTTCCAGAAGTAAGTCTCCAGCCATATGGTGTAAGCTTTAAACAGACAACAGCCAAAGGAACTAAAGGTCTTGGATTCTTAACTCTTGGAGGCAAAACATCTCTACAAAGCAAAGTCATCATGGATGTACTTAAGGTATTACTGAATGCACCCATCACCAAGGAAAGGATTAAGGCAGTTAAAGATATTCACAAGATTTTGGCAAAGAGAAACATGGAGTACAGTGCAAGAATTAAAAAGCTCATTGCCAAAGCAAATTCAAGAAGAAATGCTCAAGGTGGAAACTGCACTTTTGATGACACCTTGGAAAAAGATGATGATGACAATCAAGATGGAGGTGAAGCTGGAGGACCTAAGAGAACAGAACTGAGAGACTCTTCAAAAGAGCAAACTCAAGTCAATGAAGCAGAATCAAAGGAAATTTCTGAAAATCCTAGCTCAAGCAAGAAAGTTGATGAGAAGAAAGAGGAAGAAGTACTTGAAGCATTGAAAGGAAATCAAGAAGAAATGGAAATTGACAGTATACATCTTGAAAAAGATACTGTCAACAAAGATGCTGTCAAGGATGTCAACAAAGATGCTGTCAGTAAGGATGAAGTAACAGTCATTGAAGATACTGTCAAAGAAGACATTGTCAGAAGTCCTATAAAAGAACCTGTCAACGATCCTACTGTCAAATCATTCAAGACAGTAAGAATCAAGAGAAAATCAAAAAGACCAACAAAGGGAAAGACTGTCTACAAAGGAGAAGGAAAAGCTACAGGATTGGGACTCAAGAAACCTATCATGAGGAGAAGAATGAATAGCTTTGAAATGATGCAGCTGAACGCCAAAGAAACAATCACCTCTGTATCCATAGAATTTGATGGATCAAAAGAAGAAGTTGCAAGGTACATTCTATGGCAAAACAATGAAAAGTTGATTACAGTGGAATCTGACTTCACTCAGATATCAAAATCAAAGGTGATCTCCAAGAAACTCATTCAAACTACTGAAACAGTAAAACGAAGAATTGATTTCTTCAATCTGGAAAGGATGGTTGAGCTACTGCAAACCTATGATAATGTTTCAAAGAAGATCATGGATCAAGTTCTCAAGTACTATGAAGCCAGGCATGTTGAATTTATTGAGAAGTTTGGTGATTGGACACTTCACAATGATGATGATGTCTATCAAATCCTTGGTTTGGAGTATGAAGAAGACAATCCTATTCCTGAGTATAACTGGAAAGAAATGGAGAAACCTTATTCAGAACATGAAATGAAGATGTATGAAGCAGAGCAAAGGTTCAAAGAAGAATTAGCATCAAGAAAAAAATCTCGTCAACAGATAGAAGATGAGATTGAAGCTGAAATGAAGAAAAATTACAGCAAAATCAATAAGATCAACAGTGAAGAATCCAACTATCAGCCATGCGTACTGGACAATCCTTTGAGAATCAAGTATGGCAAAGAAGAAATTTATGTAGATAGTTTCTCTAAATTGAAGACCAGTGTGTTAAAAGAATTATACTGGCAAGTGGTTGGATCAACTAAAAGTCTTGAAACACTGTGTTCTTGGGAGCTTGATATGATTCTTGATCAGAGGAGAGGAGAGGATCCCAGCCTGGACAAACAAAGAAGGGAAACTCTAAATCAGTTTCCTGGCAGGAGATTCAAAATGGAGGGAGATGTGCTAAAATTCAGATCAATCGTAAAGCAAAATGTTTACTGGATGGAACTCAGAGATACATTAAACACTGCTTCCTCAATGATCAGAAAATACATTGTGGAAAATGAAGATGATGCACAGTCCCCTGAAGAAAAAGGGTTAATTGAAAATCTCAGAAGAGCTCTAAGGGAAAAGGAGCAAAGTGAAAAGTTCAAATCAAGATAAGTAAAGTTTTTTTTTTTTTTTTTGAACTTTTGTGATATATTGTTTGAAAACAATTCAGTTTAATCATTGGTCAGAAATGAAGAGTTTATTCTTTCTGATCTATGTTAGTTAAGTTGTCAGCATGATATTTGTAAATTTGTCCTTATTGTCCATAAAAACAAATTGGGGGAGATTGTTGGGATTTATGGGTGATGGAATAGACAACTTAACTAGTTTTATTAGTATACTTAGTTTTTGCTAAGTAGAACATACTGTCATAGCCTGAAATGTATTCTTGTAATTTAAACAAATACTGTCATGTAATAAGTGTAATTCTTGGAAGAAGTTCGATTATGTTCAAGCCTCAAGAAATACATAAGTTCGACAGAAGGAATAAAAGTTACTGTCAAGCCCTGACAGTAAGGTTACAAGGAAACATCATGTTGCCTAGGTCGACAGCAAGTTTCACGGAGTCGACAGCAAGTTTCAACTTGACAGCAACATTGGCGGAGATTCTAATGACAGCAACTTTGATATACAGTTTGCGACAGTAAGTTTGGAATTCTTGACAGCAATCTCTGCGGGAAAAACATGCTGTCAATCAAAGCACAATTCTTGACAGCAATCTCTGCGGGAAAAACATGCTGTCAATCAAAGCACAATTCTTGACAGCAATCTCTGCGGGAATTAATACTGTCAACCAAAGCAAAATTCTTGACAGTAATATCTGCGGGAAATTCATACTGTCAAAACAAAGCGTAATCCATTGACAGCAAACTTTGTGGCAAACATACTGTCATATAGAATCAGCTTGATTTAGGAATTTTTCTAAGTCAAAATTAGACGACAGACTACATGTTCAAAAGAAGCAGGCATGCTGTAATATTCAACCTTTACAGCAAGCTTGGAAAGTCTATAACAGAAGCTCAAGAGATCACATGGAACAACCTGTAAAGTCTAGAACAGACAAAATTGAATACGGCTAGATCTGGGTGGCTCAAATGTGGAAAGTATATTTAAAGTTACTTTGTGTTGATCACATGGGAATGAATTCTGGAATGAGCTGCAAAAGGAATATAACAGCAACTCAGTAACCCATGTTGATAGTGGAAGTACAGTAGATTATCACTCTATAAATAGAACACTCTACTTGTAAAATAAAAAAACTCAACAACTGTAATCTCTTGAGTCTTTGTAGCTTGAGAACTATTTTGTTCTTAAGGTTGTAGCAAAACTTTGCAAAATAAATAAAACATTTATTTTGTGAAATCCTCGTATTTGATTTTACTTGTGTTTGCATTTCTTCTACTAGTAAATCACAAATTCTATTTAAGTTGTTGAAATAGTTTTTGAAATTTATTAGTATTGCATTCAACCCCCCTTCTGCAATACTTTCCTGGACCAACAATTATAGTCTTAGAACAAGCACTCAATAATTCAAACGTTATTACAACACAAGTTCACCTCCCAGAATTTCTGAAATATTATTACAACTTCAAAATACTAGATAATTAAAGCATTAAACAACTTCTTTCCAGCTTGTACCCTCCTTAAAATACTATAAGGCTAATGTTTTGAATTAATAGCCCTTCCCCTTCCCTTTGCCACGATTCGCCATGCTAGTACCGTCTCTAGATGCCTCTGATTAATAATATTTAAATAGCAAGAATGAGCAAAAGAATGCCCAGCAAGTATATACATATATCATATAATACAACAACTCACTCAAAATATGTTTTTACCACTCTGTTGAGTATTGAATACGTTAACAGAATACAGAGAGGGGGGGGTGAATGGATTCTTGAACTTTTCTTGAATTGAGTCAATGTAGCAGATAAGTGCCTGTGTGTGTAGAAGTGAAGGTGCGGATAAAGAAACAACACAAGACATAATATCACTTTAATCTAATGTATTATTAGATAAAGGTTGCTACAATCTGTGAATACAAATGGTAGTATTCTCAGCTTCGTTTTTCTCAGAGAGATATAGCTTACAGTGTATGAAAAACTTGACTCACAAAAGTTGCTAAGTTATGAAGTGAGGCTGTGTCCTTATAGAACATGGATACAGCCTACTTACTGCAAATAAGGTAGCTAAACAAATTACTTTCTAGTCTGTCTATCCTTTTTGAGTAAGTGTCCAAACGGTTACAGATTTGACTTTGCAAAGCCTGTTTAGATCCACTTCTTTAGCTCCTTGTCTCTTCTATATCTCTCCAAGCTTCCTTGTAGGCTTTCCAGAGCACGTTACAGATTGTGGTCCATAAAGTGCATTGGCTTGTTGCAGGTTTCTGACTTGTACAATTTCTTCAGTATTTTGTCTCCAAGAATGTATTCGAGAAGTGACTAAGTAAGTGATTCGAGAACTAGAATTGACTTGATCGATAACTCTGAGTTCTCGAATACTGTTATATTGACATATCGAATCACTTCTCGAATAGCTCTTTTCCATCAGGATTCCTTGAGTTGTCGAATAGAACATTTGACTTATCGAATCCTCGAGATATCGAATAGCTTTCTGAGTCCTTGAGATATCGAATGAAACTTTGACTTGTTGACTCTTTGAGAACTCGAATACCATCTTGACTTGTTGACTTCTTGAGTTCTCGAATAGAGTAGTAGACATATCGAATCCCTGAGATATCGAATGAGATATCGAACAGTGTATTCAGAGATATCGAATCCCTGACTTCTCGAATGCTGGACTTCTCGAATAGACAAATATACTTCTCGAATTGGTACTTAGGCAAATTCTTCATTTCTTCAAATCCCAACTGTGATTATTTGACAGTCTTTAACTCCTTGCTTGAGGCATGAACCTTGGAACTTCTTTCAATCATTATTCTAGACTCTATTTGTACAATTACACAACTAGGATTTGATGCCTACTATAAGTACAATACAAACAGAAACTCTACAACTAGAGGTTCCCTCAGTTAAGAGGTCATGTAAGTAATGCAAAGCATTACAAACAATTAGGCTTGTTATTAGATGTGTACAGGCATGCCTCTGTAACTAACAATCTCCCCCAAATTGTGAGTGAGACCCTTAGTCACAATTTCATGTCTGATAACAAGCCTAACATACATAAAGATAAGACTTTAAAAGTACAGGTATGTATATTGAACACATAAATGGAATTACAAGATAAATGCTCTTGCAATATGATGAGGTACTAGCCACTTTCATTTGATTGCATCTCCATTGCTTTGGCTTGTAGATCATCATATGCTTTCTGTTTCATTTCTTTCTCCTTTCTTGCATTCTCATCTATTGCTCTTATGATTTCTGCCATAGCATCCAATTCTTCAATCATGATAGAGTTTTTGAAATCTTCAAGCACTGGCTTCAGAATGTAGGCAGGATAGTGACTGAGTAGGTTCATTCTTATATTGACATTGTCTCCATTTCTTCTCCTATACTTCACCACATAGGGATCAAGCTGAACTCTACACAATCCTTTTGCCCTTAGCTTTTCTGCTTCAATCTCCAGTCTGTCAATTTCTTTCTCCCTTTCTAACCACTTCTCATAGCAGCCCTTTCTTATCTTTTCAGCATAATCTCTCTTCATTTTCACAAAGTCAATCAATTCCAACTTCCATACTTTCTCCACCTTGTCTTTAGAGTCCAGCAATGCAATGATTCTTTCTATCTCATACAATTTACCCCAATTCTGACAACCCCCTTGTTTGAATTTCATTTCTCTCCCATCAGTGTACTTGATCTCAAGGTGGTCATCCACAATTGCAGCAAAGCATATCTTTTAAGCTCTTAGAAATTGCAATTGCTCTTCATCAAAGTCTTCATCAAGTGGCTGGAGTTTCAATCCTGGAATGATTGTTAGGGCTCTTGATTTGGATAGCTTCACTCTTCTTGCAACATGTTTAAATTTCATCCTCTTGACATGGTTGCTTGGCAAAAACCTTTGACCTTTATTGGTAGACCATAGTAGTATTCCATTAGCAGTTTGCTTTCTGAAACATACACATGGTTTCTTGACTTGAATCTTCTTCTCTTCTTGAGGTGGCAAAACAGTTGCAGAAGCCATAGATGTAGATTTTGCTAGGTCACCACTAACAGTATTCACCCTAGACTTAGAGTCTTGTGTTGTGGTGAGGTTACTACTAGCAATGCCTAAGGCTTGCTGTTTTCCAATCTTCCTCTCATAGACTCTTCCTTGGTCATCATCATTCTTCTTATCTTTGTCACCTTTCTTCTTCTTGTCTTCATCACCCTTATCTCTCCTGTGATGTCTTCTCCTCCCATCACTTTTATCTTCAGAATCATCATCCTTATTTCTCCTAGGTTGAGCCATCTCTGGGATTTCACCAGTTGCTATATAAGTTCTGAGGATGTGCAGTGCCTCAGTTTCTTCAGCATTTCTGGCTCCAATCTTCTTCTGTAATTGATCAATGATAGCAATGATCAGTCTGTGATTTCTAGGGGTGAGATCATGGGGAATGACCAATTGCTTAATGTCTTCAATTCTGGTGCCAGACTGATAAATGATTGTCCATGGCTTCTTGATCACTTCTGGTAACCTTGAAGGTTGGCCATTCCTCAAATCATCAAACAGACTCTTGCTGTTCTTATTCCTCTTCTCAATGAGCTCAAGTATGGCATCTATCTCTGAGTGTTTTAGGTCTTGTAGAGTCTGGTATGTTAGATGCCATATCTTTAATTTGGATATCATCACTATCTCCTTGACCCATAGATTATTGACTTTCTTGGGGATGACAGTGATGTAGTCAATCTACTTCTTCACCTCCCTCAGATAGAACTGAGTGTCACCAACCTGTTCCCTTATGGCTTTCAGAAACTCCAAGAAGGCTTTATCATGATAAACATCTGAGTCGGTAACTTCTTGCAGCTTGGCCTCAGTAACAACTTTAACTTCTACAGGCTTGGCACTCTCAGATATAGAGGTTGGAGGTTTGTCAGATGGCATACTCCCTGCAACCACTGTGGTAGTTATGGATTGCTTTTGTCCTCCAGGAGTAGTGATGTGCACAGTTGGTAGAGTGACAACTGGCAAGATAGATGGAGGCTCATCCACTTTGGATTTTCCTTTGCCTGGCACATTAGGTAGAGATTTTGAAACTCTTTGTTGACCACCCTCATTGATTTTTATGCCTTTCTCCCCCTTTGTATTTGAGTTCCTTGTCTTCTTCTCCCCCTTAGGCTTGTTGTCAGGCACAGAGGCTGTAGAAATGTCCTTTGGGATTGAAGATTCATCAGGTAGAGGGAGACCCATATGCTTCATCATAGCAGCTAACATGGATTGTTGATGCAGAAGGACATCAGCTGTGGTGGATGCTTGAGTGTCCAACTGGTCATTTAGAAGTGCAACCTTGTCTGTAAGATGAGCATTGGACTTGGTGAGAGTAGCCACCTCCTTCTCAAGTGCATCTACTTTGCTGAATAACTCATTAGATTTGAAGCCAGACAGGGATTGTTCTTTGAGTCTCTGCACTTCAAATCTAGTCATGTCATGTACTGGGACCTCAGTGATCAGTCTGTCTCCATATAGATTTTTGAACATGGTCCTCAGCATGGCATTGGCATCTGTGGTCTGATCAGATAGAATTTGAAATTGATGCCCCAGACCTGTGACAGTATCCTTTAGCAGAGCTACCCCATTGTCCATTTTGGTGCAGGTGGTGTTGCAGTGTTTGAGGTCCTTGAACACACTGTCTAGCTGAGGGAATTTGGCATCAAAGGTCCTCTTGATTGCTTCTACTGTGGTGGTGGTCTTATCACACACTCTATTGACCTCAGTTTTAACACCTTTTCCAAGATAATGTGCAGCCTTGAGGAATCCCTTGTGTGTATCATTCATAGCCTCATACACTTCACCAGGGGTCAGAGATTTGGCATTGGAACCCAGTGAAGTGAGGTATTCCTCCCTGAGATACTGAAGTGCTTCATCAAGAGTAATATCATATTTTCCTTGCAGCCAGGCATCTATGTTGCCATCTCTCTCAGCATCATCAATGATCTTTGTCTTCTGCAACTCCACATCATCCCTATGGCATAACAGAATAGCCTCATAGTCTGGATTAGGCATGTCTACAGTGAGAAGGTTCTGAGCAATCTTTGTGAACTCAGGAATCTGATCCACAATTAAGCTTTGAAGTGCTTCAACCGTCAATTATTGTGGAACAGACCCTGATCCTGAAGCACTGTCATGTTGCACAGGCTTCAGCCATTGTGACATGAAGTCAGAGCTAGAGCTAGGCAAGCTAGACTCCTCAGTTACAGATGCAACTTCTGTAACCGGATGGATTGACTCTACTACTGGTGTCACCACAGAAGTGGGATGAATTACACCAGCAGTTGACACAGGCACAGAGTCTCTAGTAAGAACTAGTGGAACCTCTGTGTTTGTGATGGTGTCATCAGGAGATGCCTCAGCATGCATTCCCTCACCATCTAAATGTGGGTTCTGAGTGGTGAGCAAAGTGTCATGCACTAAGTCACTTGAAATTATTGGCTCATCAAGAGAAAAAAATTCTTGATGATCAATGCCTTGCATCTCAGTTGCCTGAGTTGCAGGTTCCAAAAAAATTTCAGTGTTAGATTCTGGAAGAGAAGTATGTTTAAGAGTAGATTTTGGCAACTCCCCCTGAGAAATAGAGGGAGTTTCAATTGTGATGTGCTCTCCACTCAGTATAGTGCCAGCCTTATCACTCCCATGTGCTGACTCTGTACAAGAAGGTGCATTGGGGAGAATGCTTGATTCTATAGGTGCACCCTGTTGAGAGGATACACCTAGTGAGCTGTGTGCCCCTGATTTTACAACTTCAGCCATTTGTGTGACTGAAGAGGTGGTCTTAGATTTCTTCTTCTTTGTCCTGTGTAAGGGTGACTCAGGTTCCTCACTTTCTAGACCTAGTTCAACAGCTAATGCTGCTTCAGATAAGATATTTAATGGTGCAGACATTACTTCCTTTCTCTTCTTTTTACTAACATCACCCTTTTGAGAGGATGATGCAGTTGGCTCAGTATGTGGTAGAGTGTTTGGTTGAGAGGGTTGGTTAGCAGGCCCTGGGTTAGCATTTTGTTCTACTTGCTTGGGCTGTGCTAACTTAGATTTTGCATCAAATGTTGGCATGTTGTGGGGATAAGTTCTAAACAAACTCTCCATATGGGGAGTTATGTTCAGTCTTACATCCACATCATTCCTAGTCTCCAAATTACCAAAAATGAGTTTGGTCATGGACTTAGGATAGCCTATTTTATTTTTATCAATCCCATGCAAATCAATCAATGAAGCATTCTTAAAATTAAGTACAGATTGAATAAAGCGAGGGAAGAAAATATCAGTACCTCTCTTGGTTGTGTTCTTACCAAGTCTCCCATATAGTTCTTGGAGGATGATTTGGCCAACATCTATCTTCTTTCCATAGGCCAATGCATATCCAATTTGCTGCACAGGTGCACTGATTTGATCAAAGCTTGATTTCCTGGCAGTGAAGACTTGGAGAAGAGTTGCAAACACATAGCTCCACTCCTTTCTCAGATTCTTTCTGTTTAGCTTTCCAAGATTGATCCCATCTGAGTAGTTGATGAACTCAAAGAATTCCTCTAACTCTGCATTAGTGGCCATTCTGTCAAATGACTCTTGTTGTAGGCCCAGTGCTTGGTTCATGTCTGCAGTAGTGATAGTGATTTCCTTATCTTGAATCTTGCAGTAGATGATATATGAAGTGATTGCGTTTTCCAGGGCTACAACCTCCACAATAGCAGTGCCCCAAAACTGTTCCAGGATATCTAGATACAGAGTTGGGTTGGCAGAGAGTGCATCCTTGATGTATGACTCAGTCATCCATTTCACAAAGCACTTGAAATTGGCATTGGGTGCTTCAACATCACTAGTGAGAGCGATGAATTTGGTGTTGAACTTTATTGTTGCCATTTGTGTAGAAGAGAGGAAAGAAATTGAAGGTGGAAGAAGAAATTTGGCTTTTCGTAGCTAGGGTTTCAGGGGTTTAGAGAGTGTAGATGCTTGAGAAATCGAATGAAATGAATCGAATAGATGTGAAATTGTATAAGTATGAAGTACTTGAATTGTCGATTAGATGAAAGTTTGTTTCGACAAGTCAGGCATTCGAGAAGTAGAAAACAACTATTCGAGAAGTCAAGAAAGGCTTAATCGATAACTCAAGCAGATAGAAACTCACAGCTGGCAGTTATCTAACTTAGAAATAATTCTAAATTAAATAAAAATGTATTTTTATGAGTGAATTAAACTTTTAGACAAAAGTCCAAAATCGGTTAAAATTCAGCGAGAATTCAGCCTTTTCAAATGATTCGAGAACTCAAATATAGTGTTCGAGAACTCAATCATTCGAGAACTCAGTTACTATATTCGAGAAGTCAAGAATACCTCTATTCGATATCTCAGAAAGACTCTATTCGAGAACTCAAGAGTACTCTAATGAGACTTGTTAGAGATGTCGAATAGTGAATCATTCGAGAAGTCTGACTTATCGAACTATACCCATCACTTCATAAAAATTTGATTTTCACTATCTTTTAAAATTTACCAGACATATTCATTGAAGAATATCCTAGCAAACTAAATCGTGCTTTTCTCAAAATTTCATATAAATTTTAAGTTAATAGAAATATGATTTTCAACATATGCAACAGATTTGAAATATTTATAAATCATATTTCAGCCAACACTTACTCCAAAAATATTGAGAATTTAGATAAAGTAAGTGTTTACTGCTGCAACAATCTATATGGTGTATTCACTTAGCCAGAATCTGAAGAATTCAGCATTCCAATCTCACTTACCAACCTTGTGAAGGTGGCTTCATCTAATGGCTTAGTGAATATATCAGCTAGTTGTTTATCTGTAGAGACATAATGCAACTCAATGGTTCCATTAGTTGCATGTTCTCTTATGAAATGATATCTGATGTCAATGTGCTTTGTTCTAGAATGATTGACAGGATTGGCAACTATAGAGATTGCACTTGTGTTGTCACACATGATTGGAATTCTTTCCAACACAAGTCCATAATCTCTAAGTTGATTTCTAATCCAAAGCACTTGAGCACAGCAACTTCCAGCAGCTATGTATTCAGCCTCAGCTGTAGAAGTTGACACAGATTGTTGCTTCTTGCTATACCAAGAAACTAACCTTTGTCCAAGAAACTGGCAGCTTCCTGAGGTGCTTTTCCTATCCACTCTGCATCCAGCATAATCAGCATCAGAATAACCAACCAGATTGAACCCTGTGTCCTTAGGATACCATAATCCCAAGTTAGGAGTGCCCTTCAGATATCTAAAGATCCTTTTTATTGCAATCAAATGTGATTCCTTTGGATTTGATTGAAACCTTGCACACAAGCATGTAGCAAACATGATGTCTAGCCTACTTGCAGTGAGGTAGAGTAGAGAACCAACCATGCCTCTGTAGACTGAGATATCTACTCTCTTGCCTTTAGCATCTTCATCCAGTTTAGTGGCAGTGGCCATGGGTGTCTTGGCAAGTGAACAATCTTCCAAGTCAAACTTCTTCAATAAATCCTTGATGTACTTGGTTTGACTGATAAAGATACCATCCTTCCTTTGACTGACTTGCAACCCTAGAAAGAATGTCAACTCTCCCATCATACTCATCTCATTTCTGCTCTGCATGAGTTTAGAGAATTTCTCACACAGCTTCTCACTTGTAGAACCAAAAATGATATCATCCACATAGATTTGGACTAGGATAATATCATCACCATGCTTCTTGTAAAACAGTGTCTTGTCCAATGTGCCTCTAGTGAATTGATTTTCAAGAAGAAATTGTGATAAAGTATCATACCATGCTCTTGGAGCTTGCTTAAGTCCATACAATGCCTTGAGCAATCTGTAGACAAATTCTGGGAAATGTGGATCCTCAAAGCTAGGTGGTTGTTGCACATAAACTTCTTCTTCCAACTCTCCATTCAGAAATGCACTATTGACATCCATTTGATAAACTTTAAAGTTTGAATGAGCAGCAAATGCCAAGAATATTCTGATGGCTTCCAATCTAGCAACAGGGGCAAATGTCTCATCATAATCAATGCCTTCCTGTTGAGAGTATCCTTTTGCAACCAACCTTGCTTTGTTTCTTATTATTACACCATCTTCATCAATCTTATTCTTCAGAACCCATTTTGTTCCAACAATGGTTCTATTCTTTGGTGCAAGCACAAGTTCCCATACTTTGTTTCTTTCAAATTGATTCAGCTCCTCTTGCATGGCAATAATCCAATCTGGATCCAACAGTGCATCATCAAGTTTCTTAGGCTCAACTTGTGATAGAAAACATCCATAGAGGCACTCATTTTGAGTTGCTCTCCTAGTCCTTACTCCTGCATTGGGATCTCCAATGATTTGCTCTGCAGTGTGTGATCTATCCCATTTCCTCGAGTGTTCAGCCTGACTTCTCATCCTTGATGTTGCTTCATCATCCACATCATGGTCATCCTCATTTCCTCCCCCTGTGAAGTTGCCATTACTCACAGGTGTGTCTTGGATGCTTGTTTCTCCACTATCGATTGGCACAAATTCTTCTCTTGTATCATTAATCACTTGAGTTTGTTGAACTTGAGTTTCAACTCCAGTTTCAATCTCTTCATCAGAATCATCTAGATTATCAAACCTCAATGGATCTTTGTCTTCATCATTGGCTTCTTCTAGTCCAGGTAGTTTGCTGTCATCAAATGTTACATCTGTGCTTTCCATAACTTTCTTTTGACTGATGACATAAACCTTGTATGCAATTCTTTCCATAGAATAGCCAAGAAAAATTCCTTCAAATGCTTTTGCATCAAATTTTCCAACATATTCAGAATTATCCTTTAGTACAAAGCATTTGCTTCCAAAAGTATGAACATACTTTAGAGTAGGCTTCTTTCCAGTCATCAAGTTGTAAGGTGTCTTTCCAGTGTTTTTGTTGATGAGGGTCCTGTTCTGAATATAGCATGCAGTGCTCACAGCCTCAGCCCAAAAACATGTAGGCATTTTTGCATCAAGTAACATTATTCTAGCAGCCTCAATTAGAGTTCTATTCTTTCTCTCAACAACTCCATTTTGTTGTGGAGTCCTTGGAGCTGAGAAATGCCATTCTCTTTGCAGAATGCTTCAAGTGTGGCATTTCTGAACTCTGTTCCATTATCACTCCTCAGTGCAATCACACTTGCATCGTTTGTCTTTGCTTCCTTGTCAACTTTCTTTATATGCTCAATAATTACTTGTGGAGCCTCATCTTTAGATGCCAGAAATTCCACCCATGTATACCTTGAAAAATCATCAACCATTACCAGGGCATACTTCTTTCTTCCAAGTGACATTATGTTGACAGGCCCAAACAAATCCATATGGATGAGTTATAATGGCTTGGTTACTGATGTCACTGTCTTTGACTTGTGGCTTGATCTTTTCATTTTTCCTTTTTGACAAGCCTCACACACTCCTTCTTGGCAGAATTCAAGTGTGGGCATGCCTCTCACTAACTCTCTTTTGACTAGAGAATTAATGGCCTTGAAGTTCAGGTGTGATAGTTTCTTGTGCCACAGCCAATAATCTTCATTTGATGCTTTTGAGTAAAAACAGCAAATTTTGTCCTTGTTTGCAGAGTCCATATTGGCTACAAACAGGCTTCCCTTCCTTACTCCAGATAGAGCAAAATCACCAGTCTTCTTGTGGGTGATCAAACATTCATCTTTGTCAAAATTCACTTTGAATCCTCTATCAGTAAACTGACCAACACTTAGCAGATTATGCTTGAGCCCCTTGACTAGTGCTACATCTTCAATGATGACATTACCAACTTTCAGCTTGCCATATCCCAATGTGTTACCCATGCTGTCATCTCCAAAAGCAACCATTGGGCCAGCCTTTTCCTCATACTGTGATAGCAGGGCCATATCACCAGTCATATGATTTGAGCATCCACTGTCCAAAATCCACATGACCTTCTTTTCACTTTCTTTGCCCTGCAAACACAAAGGTATTACTTTTCCTTTGGTACCCAAACAAGTTTGGGTCCATGTGACTTAGAGACAGTTTTATCATAAACAACATGCTTGTCAACTTTCTTAGTGTTAGTCCTCTTGTCACTATTGGAAGTCTTAGAACCTGAAGTTTCAGACTTGGGTGACAGAGGTACCTTCCTAGCTTTAGGAGGACTTGAAGACTTTGACCTTGTGTAGTGTGTGTGAGAATTGTGACTGATACAACCATCAATGAATTGCCTTCTTAAATTAAAACAACTAGTCATAACATTCATATTGCATGGCATACAGTCAAATTTATCACAAAAAGGTGCATCTCTATGACTTAGAGGCGAAGAACAATCATAGAAAGGTTTAGACACACTACCAACAGGTTTCTTGCATGCATGAGTTAAATGATTGGTACTGAAACAGTTCTGACAAGTTTTCCTAGGGGCATTAGGCATTAGGCATATAAGCATAGTTGTTATCCTTGTTAATCCCTAACTTGCCATTTCTGTTCTGTTTCTTCTTAGTCACTTCCTTTTCTGATTCACTCTTCCCAACTGAGACAAACTTAACAAACTTCTTAGGTCTTGGCCTATCAACTACTGATTTCTTGGTCTTTGACTTGACACTCTCACTCTTAGAGGATGCTTGCTGTTCACTAGATTGTGCCTCATCCTCATCATTCAACATTTGCTTGATGAGTAAGGCATCCTCATCAATTTTAAATGTTGATTCCTTAAAAATTGGATTTTCAGTTTTTCTCAAAATGTGAGGCACTTTCTCATGAACAGCAGTGTCCTCTTCAATGACAGCATAGCCTTTCCTCTGTTTGAGAGAGTCATAGTCAAGTCCAATAGCTGCTTTGGGTTTAGCTTCAATTTTCTCACAGTAGGATTGCACTAAACCAGATGATTTCTTGAAAGTTTTCAGTTTGAATTCATTCTCAGCTAATTCATCCCTAAGAGCCTTCTCTACTTGACTAGCACATAAAACCTTGTTCTGCAAATATTCAACTTCTTTCTTAAGGTTTTCTACTTGCATAGTAGTTAGCTCAAGTTCCTCATTCTTTTTGGTTAATATTTCATTTCTAGTAGACAGTTTAGCAATCTCCTCATTAGCAGCAGTCATACTAGTATGAATATTAAACATTTCAACAGATAGTTGTTCGATCATGCATTTATACTCAGAAACAGACATGTCTATAGTAGTGAGAGATGGTACCTGAGAATCAGATGAAGATGAGTCATCCTTGGAGTTGGCCATCAAGGCATAATTGCAGAATTCTTGTTCCTCTTCATCGCTCTCAGAATCATCCCAACACTTCCCTTCAGCTATGTAGGCCTTACCATGTGTCTGCTTTTTCAGAAGGGCCTCATACTTAGCTTCGAGCTCAAGATAATCTCTATCCTTCTTTTTAGGCTTCTTGCATTCACTGGCAAAATGCCCTAGGTCATTGCATCTATAGCACCTTACAGATGACCTATCCACATAACTGGTTTTGAACTTATTTCTGTTTGGTTTCACAGGTGCCTTGTTCTTGTTGGCTGAATGGTTTTGAGTTTTGGGTTTGAAGGGTTGATTTCTTTTAAATCTGATGTTTGGAAATTTTCTGGCCATGAAAGCATATGAAGTATTTTCCATCCCATCAAGTTCTTCCAGAGTGTAAAACTCTTCTTCTTCTTCCTCCTTTTCCTCAACAGGTTCACTCACCCCAGCTTCAGTTTCTTCATCATCTGCTACCTCCTCTATCCTTAGCTGGCTTGTAGATGCTTCTAGGTCCAGAATAGATTTGTTGACAATCAAGGCACATGATGTGTTTATCATTCTACCTTGGTTGGCTTGGATAGCCCTTTTCTGAAGCAACTCAAGTCCATGAGTCTTTAGGACTCCATAGAGCACATCATAGGTGACTTTGTTCAAATCTCTCTCCCTTAGAGAAATGACTCTTTGCTCCAGATGATTTGGTGAAGACAACAGAAATTTCATATTTAACTCCTTGGTGCTGTAAACCTTGCCATTCATTTGCAACTCAGTAACTAGCTTGTGAAACCTTTCAAACATTTCAGTGATGCTTTCCTTGGGCTGTGCCATGAAAGCTTCATACTGTGTGACCAGTATCTGTTTCCTGTTTTCCTTAACCTCATCAGTCCCTTCACACAACACCTCAATGTGATCCCACATCTCTTTAGCAGACGTGCATGATGCAATGTTTGCAAACATTGACATGTCCATGGAATCAATGATAAGCAGCATGAGGTGGCTGTCAAGAGCAACCTTCTCCCTTTCTGACTCTGTCCACTTTGATGGATCCTTGGCCTCATAAGATCTTGGGATAGTTATGGTTCCAATAGTCTTCTCTGGTATCTCTTGTTGTGGAACAAAAGGACCATTCTTGAGAATCTCAGGATACAAGGGATGAGAGGCTTTAATGAACAACATCATCTTTATCTTCCAGAGGTTGAAGTTTTCTTTATCAAACTTAGGGACCTTCACCGTTCCTGTAGTCTTTGGTGTATTCGAACTCATGATCGTTTTTCTATTTTTGAATAAACAGCCCGCTCTGATACCACTTGTTGAGTATTTAATACGTTAACAGAATACAGAGGGGGGGGTGAATGGATTCTTGAACTTTTCTTGAATTGAGTCAATGTAGCAGATAAGTGCCTGTGTGTGTAGAAGTGAAGGTGCGGATAAAGAAACAACACAAGACACAATATCACTTTAATCTAATGTATTATTAGATAAAGGTTGCTACAATCTGTGAATACAAATGGTAGTATTCTCAGCTTCGTTTTTCTCAGAGAGATATAGCTTACAGTGTATGAAAAACTTGACTCACAAAAGTTGCTAAGTTATGAAGTGAGGCTGTGTCCTTATAGAACATGGATACAGCCTACTTACTGCAAATAAGGTAGCTAAACAAATTACTTTCTAGTCTGTCTATCCTTTTTGAGTAAGTGTCCAAACGGTTACAGATTTGACTTTGCAAAGCCTGTTTAGATCCACTTCTTTAGCTCCTTGTCTCTTCTATATCTCTCCAAGCTTCCTTGTAGGCTTTCCAGAGCACGTTACAGATTGTGGTCCATAAAGTGCATTGGCTTGTTGCAGGTTTCTGACTTGTACAATTTCTTCAGTATTTTGTCTCCAAGAATGTATTCGAGAAGTGACTAAGTAAGTGATTCGAGAACTAGAATTGACTTGATCGATAACTCTGAGTTCTCGAATACTGTTATATTGACATATCGAATCACTTCTCGAATAGCTCTTTTCCATCAGGATTCCTTGAGTTGTCGAATAGAACATTTGACTTATCGAATCCTCGAGATATCGAATAGCTTTCTGAGTCCTTGAGATATCGAATGGAACTTTGACTTGTTGACTCTTTGAGAACTCGAATACCATCTTGACTTGTTGACTTCTTGAGTTCTCGAATAGAGTAGTAGACATATCGAATCCCTGAGATATCGAATGAGATATCGAACAGTGTATTCAGAGATATCGAATAGTGTCTTGAGATATCGAATCCCTGACTTCTCGAATGCTGGACTTCTCGAATAGACAAATATACTTCTCGAATTGGTACTTAGGCAAATTCTTCATTTCTTCAAATCCCAACTGTGATTATTTGACAGTCTTTAACTCCTTGCTTGAGGCATGAACCTTGGAACTTCTTTCAAGCATTATTCTAGACTCTATTTGTACAATTACACAACTAGGATTTGATGCCTACTATAAGTACAATACAAACAGAAACTCTACAACTAGAGGTTCCCACAGTTAAGAGGTCATGTAAGTAATGCAAAGCATTACAAACAATTAGGCTTGTTATTAGATGTGTACAGGCATGCCTCTGTAACTAACACACTCTATAAGATATATACTTTTGAAAAGAGATCAACTCGGAACTTTTTATAAATCTCGAAATACTACTCATATAAAAGAACAAATACATCTCACTAACTTCTCAAAATACTACCCATATAAAAGAATAAATAAATCTCAATAACTTCTCAAAATACCACTCATATAATTCAATAACTCCTCAGGACTGCTCAATTGATTTGAAATAATATAATAAAACGACTTCTCATATAAAGAACACATCTCGATAACTTCTCAGAACTTCTCAATGGATTGAAAATAATATAATAACACAACTTCTCAGGTCAACACCCTAGTTAACCGAACCACAAAGGCATCGATTAACAGTAGAGCATTGACGATTGGACTACTTCTCAAACGCCATCTCGAGTAATGGATGATCAATCCATTATCACATCTCAATTCTATCGATAGAAAGGATGGTCGACGTCTCGAACCACCATAAATACTTCTCAGAAGGGTGAGCCGTCTTTCTCGGCCCATCACCCTTAATTGGGCTGGTGCGTTACTCCGGTCACTTTTGCTTTTAGAAGCAATAAATCACAACTTACTTTATATATATATATAACCCCACTCTCAAATATAAATATTCTGTAGTATGAAAATATAATTAAATATATCTTTATCATCTCCTCTACGAATACGAATGAAGTATTTCAATAAAAGTCCCAACAATATGGACAAACTCATGAAATAAATTTCAACACCTCATATAATAATTTCAACACCTCATATAATAATATCAACACCTCGTATAATAATATATATGTATGTAGATTGCATGAATAAAATCTGATATAAACCACTAAAAAGAATATTTGATTTTTGTATAGCGAAAATTTAATCAGCATATTTAAAAATATAAATACTCCGAACAATGGAGTACGAATTAGTAAACTTGCCTGTGTTCTGCGGTGCGATATTCCAACTTGCTCCACGTCTCTGGTGCTCTATAATCATATAAAATTTCGCTCAATAAATAATCCTCAACAATTATCTTACTCCACGATAAAGAAACATAATTAACCAATTAATCCTCGAGACAACAATTAATCCTTAATTAAATAAATAAATCCTCAAGCCAATAATTAATCCTTGAATTAAATGAATAAATCCTCAAATATTAAATATCAGCTTTCTAAAATAATACCGTATTTAATTCTATTTAAAAAAAATCATTATATTACCAAATTATGCCCAAATAATCACAAAATATTTCTATTTAATTAATTATTTAATTATACTAGTTTTAATATTCCACTAACTCAAACACCTCTCATTTTATTCTCATTTTATTCAAAGGTCAAATATCTCTTATTCCATTTTTATTAAATTATTTATTACTAACAAGTTTACATAATATTCCATATTTAACGAAACTGATTGAATCCCCTTTTATTCGTTTATAACAAAATCCCGATTAACACATCAACCATTCGTTTTATCGCTACGTTATTATTTTATTATTACAGTCAATTATGCAGTTTAATTCCAGATAAAACGAATCCACACTAACATACACACGCTGACACACACTAACCACACGCTGGCACACTCCGCGCGTGTGGCCCACGCGCCGACACCCTCCCCACGCGAATCTCTCCCTCACCGCACTCTCCCTCTCTCTCATCTCTCTCCCGTCTCTCTCTTCTGCTCTCCCTCTCTCTCTCTCTCTCTCTCTCTCTCTCTCTCTCTCCCTCTCTATCATCTCTCTCTCCGTTTTCTCAACTCGACCTCACTCCCTCTCATCTCCGTCTCTTCTGCCATCGTCTCTCTCTCTCTCTCTTATCTCTATCTCCGCCTATCTCTCTCTCTCATAATCTCTCCGCACTCTCTTCCTCCGCTTCTCTAACTCTCTTTCTCTCATGCCCTCTCAACCTCTTCCCTGTCTCGCTCATCTCTCTCCCTGCCTTCTCTCCCACCGCCCTCTCTTTCCGATCATCTTTCTCCGACCACACCTCAAACACACACGCAACAGATACAACACAATCCCCTCCATCGATTCAAACCTCAACTCATCTATGCCTCTCTTCGCATAACCACACCACCACCAATCGAAACAACCAACACCAATTCGAACCCAAACCACAACACAAAACGCACAACAACGAATTGACAAATACAGAAAACGAAATTTAAATGGAGATAACTACCTGATTGTGCTATGTTTGTATATAATTTTATGGTCTGAGATTTTTGGTTTTAACAGAGATAATAGATGGGTCTTGCAGGAGAAAGAGATATGGAACTTGTGTTTTGTTCCTGTGAAAAAATGAATGTATAGCTTCTGCTTTGTATGTATAAGTGGGTGGGTGATTTATGTTTTAAAGAAATAAAACGTGGGAATAAAAAAATAAAATGGGGGACAAAGCATGGGGAACAAAGCATGATGGAGTATTTAGTGCTCCTGGAATTAAGCTTGCTTTGTGGCATGATTTGCAAAAACTGACTTCTCCTAGTGCACATAACGACAAATCAGTAATAATAATCTCGTTTCTCCTCGACTGACTAATTAAAATGAGACTCTAATTTCGTTCTCTAAAATAAATTCGATAAAAATTTTAAAACTTATTTTTACTAAATCTCCTAAATTAAATAGATATAATATAATATTTACTTACATATGAATATGTAAAATTTTGAAATTTTACCAAAACGCGCTAAATAAATATATTAGTGCATCGCACTTAATAAAAATTTAAATCTCGATTATGAAAAAAATTTATTCAAAAATTCGCGGATATTACAGTCTTCCCTCCTTAAAAGGATTATGTTCTCGGAATCAACGTAGGCAATAACTAAGGTTGCTTATTTCGCACTCTACTCTCCAATATCCCCTCATCACTTTTTACCAGTTTTATGCTCTCATATTTCGATTATAAACTCCCATGCTATACTGTCTATTTCATCTATGATTTCATTCTTTAACATACCTCTATTTTCATATACGCATTTACTATATTAAGTAACCGTGTACCTGCTATCTCCTTTATGCCATCGGCCAATGTCATGTTAAAAATCCTAGCGGTTGATTGGTTGCTATTAACTCCACTGCTTTGTCGTGATGCCGTGGGACCTGACACTTTACAGTCTCTAGAGATGTGACCCTCCTTTCCACAGTTGTAGCAGATTACTCCCTTCCTTGGACAATTTATCCATTGATGCCCCTCTTGACCACAATTATGACGCCTCCCTTGTGTACATACACCCGGATGCTTCTTTCCACACACCTCACAGTCTTGCAATGGTCTTGGTTGCCTAAACGAGCTCTCAGTTCCCTGTTGTCCTACTTGTACACTACCCGCACTTTCTGCTCGGTTAAATCCTCCAAATCTTGCAGACTGAACCCCGGACCTCCTACCATGTTGGTTCTGAAATGTCCCACTAGTCGGATATCCTCCCCAACTCTCCGCTTTTCTTTTCTTCCCTTCATTTTCCTTTGGATCAAAACTACATCCCGCTTCTATTACTTCCGCCTTATTCACCACTTTAACATACTCAGTAAGCTCAAAAGCAGCCACCCTAGTTTGTATCCATGGTTTCAGTCCATGCTGAAACCTTCTCACCTTCTTCTTATCAGTATCTACGAAATGTGGCACAAACCTAGATAACTCGGTAAACTCCTTCTCATACTCAGCAACTGTCCTATTATTCTGCTTTAGCTCCAAGAACTTTATCTCCATCTTATTTTCCATATGCTCAGGAAAATACTTCTCCAAAAACAACTCAGTGAACCTTTCCCAGGTTACTATCCCTGCAGGTTCCATTGCTTCCTTAGACTCCCACCAATAATTCGCCTCTTCCTTTAGCAAGTAGGTGGCAAAGATCGTCTTCTGCCCCTCTTCTACTCCTATAATCTTAAAGGATTTCTCCATCTCTTTCAGCCACGATCTAGCCTCGACTGGTTCACCAAACCCTTTAAATTAAGGTGGTTGAATTGACTTAAAAGCCTTAAAAGCTGCTGCAGTTTGGTTCACCACATTGGGTATATGACCCTGTTGGCCACGGTCTATGGTTTGCCTCAACAAATCTACGAGTTGGTTAAGTCCTTGATTGTTCTGGTTGTTATTTCCCCCCGTACAAGCCTCACCTTCTCTGGAGTTAGCTCCGTTTCTCCTTGGCGGCATTTTCTAAAAAAAATCATTTTGTTCAATAAAGTTGCATATCCATGAAATATTTATTATGAAAACAAAACAGTATATATCTGTACATATGCGTATATATACACATATATATATATATATATTTACGTACACATACCTCTATATACTAAAAAAAAAATTAAACTTTATAAATAAATCATGGAAATGCGCTTTTCTTGTCCCAAATGATACTACCATCAGTATAGGCTGTCATGCCTCCACCCTAACTATTCCTTGAGCTCCTACTATATATATACCTATCGATTCCTTGGCTTCTAAACTCTCTCTTATATATCTATCACTCCTTCTACTCTCGTTCTAAGGTTTATAACCTAATTCTCTGATATCATTCTGTAACGCCCCCAAATCCCTTACAGGAATCTAGGTCATTACACCTCTTGCGGAATATTCAATCACCTGCTCATAATATAATCTACAACAATATTCATAACAACTCCATATTTTACTCCACGGGTTATAGTCTTAGAACAAGCACTCAATAATTCAAACGTTATTACAACACAAGTTCACCTCCAAGAATTTCTGAAATATTATTACAACTTCAAAATACTAGATAATTAAAGCATTAAACAACTTCTTTCCAGCTTGTACCCTCCTTAAAATACTATAAGGCTAATGTTTTGAATTAATAGCCATTCCCCTTCCCTTTGCCACGATTCGCCATGCTAGTGCCGTCTCTAGATGCCTCTGATTAATAAAATTTAAATAGCAAGAATGAGCAAAAGAATGCCCAGCAAGTATATACATATATCATATAATACAACAACTCACTCAAAATATGTTTTTACCACTCTATAAGATATATACTTTTGAAAAGAGATCAACTCGGAACTTTTTATAAATCTCGAAATACTACTCATATAAAAGAATAAATACATCTCACTAACTTCTCAAAATACTACCCATATAAAAGAATAAATAAATCTCAATAACTTCTCAAAATACCACTCATATAATTCAGTAACTCCTCAGGACTGCTCAATTGATTTGAAATAATATAATAAAACGACTTCTCATATAAAGAACACATCTCGATAACTTCTCAGAACTTCTCAATGGATTGAAAATAATATAATAACACAACTTCTCAGGTCAACACCCTAGTTAACCGAACAACAAAGGCATCGATTAACAGTAGAGCATTGACGATTGGACTACTTCTCAAACGCCATCTCGAGTAATGGATGATCAATCCATTGTCACATCTCAATTCTATCGATAGAAAGGATGGTCGACGTCTCGAACCACCCTAAATACTTTTAAGAAAGGTGAGCCGTCTTTCTCGGCCCATCACCCTTAATTGGGCCGGTGCTTTACTCCGGTCACTTTTGCTTTTAGAAGCAATAAATCACAACTTACTTTATATATATATATATATATATATATATATATATATATATATATATATATATATATATATAACCCCACTCTCAAATATAAATATTCTGTAGTATGAAAATATAATTAAATATATCTTGATCATCTCCTCTACGAATACGAATGAAGTATTTCAATAAAAGTCCCAACAATATGGACAAACTCATGAAATAAATTTCAACACCTCATATAATAATTTCAACACCTCATATAATAATATCAACACCTCGTATAATAATATATATGTATGTAGATTGCATGAATAAAATCTGTTATAAACCATTAAAAAGAATATTTGATTTTTGTATAGCGAAAATTTAATCAGCATATTTAAAAATATAAATACTCCGAACAATGGAGTACGAATTAGTAAACTTTCCTGTGTTCTGCGGTGCGATATTCCAACTTGCTCCACGTCTCTGGTGCTCTATAATCATATAAAATTTCGCTCAATAAATAATCCTCAACAATTATCTTACTCCACGATAAAGAAACATAATTAACCAATTAATCCTCAAGACAACAATTAATCCTTAATTAAATAAATAAATCCTCAAGCCAATAATTAATCCTTGAATTAAATAAATAAATCCTCAAATATTAAATATCAGCTTTCTAAAATAATACCGTATTTAATTCTATTTAAAAAAATCAGTATATTACCAAATTATGCCCAAATAATCACAAAATATTTCTATTTAATTAATTATTTAATTATACTAGTTTTAATATTCCACTAACTCAAACACCTCTCATTTTATTCTCATTTTATTCAAAGGTCAAATATCTCTTATTCCATTTTTATTAAATTATTTATTACTAACAAGTTTACATAATATTCCATATTTAACGAAACTGATTGAATCCCCTTTTATTCGTTTATAACAAAATCCCGATTAACACATCAACCATTCGTTTTATCGCTACGTTATTATTTCATTATTAAAGTCAATTATGCAGTTTAATTCCAGAAAAAACGAATCCACACTAACATACACACGCTGACACACACTAACCAAACGCTGGCACACTCCGCGCGTGTGGCCCACGCGAATCTCTCCCTCACCGCACTCTCCCTCTCTCTCATCTCTCTCCCGTCTCTCTCTTCTGCTCTCCCTCTCTCTCTCTCTCTCCCTCTCTATCATCTCTCTCACCGTTTTCTCAACTCGACCTCAGTCCCTCTCATCTCCGTCTCTTCTGCCGTCGTCTCTCTCTTTCTCTTATCTCTATCTCCGCCTATCTCTCTCTCTCACAATCTCTCCACACTCTCTTCCTCCACTTCTCTAACTCTCTTTCTCTCATGCCCTCTCAACCTCTTCCCTGTCTCGCTCATCTCTCTCCCTGCCTTCTCTCCCACCGCCCTCTCTTTCTGATCATCTTTCTCCAACCACACCTCAAACACACACGCAACAGATACAACACACCTCCCCTCCATCGATTCAAACCTCAACTCATCTATGCCTCTCTTCGCATAACCACACCACCACCAATCGAAACAACCAACACCAATTCGAACCCAAACCACAACACAAAACGCACAACAAATAATTGACAAATACAGAAAACGGAATTTAAATGGAGATAACTACCTGATTGTGCTATGTTTGTATATAATTTTATGGTCTGAGATTTTTGGTTAAAACAGAGATAATAGATGGGTCTTGCAGGAGAAAGAGATATGGAACTTGTGTTTTGTTCCTGTGAAAAAATGAATGTATAGCTTCTGCTTTGTATGTATAAGTGGGTGGGTGATTTATGTTTTAAAGAAATAAAACGTGGGAATAAAAAAATAAAATGGGGGACAAAGCATGGGGAATAAAACATGATGGAGTATTTAGTGCTCCGGGAATTAAGCTTGCTTTGTGGCGTGATTTGCAAAAACTGACTTCTCCTAGTGCACATAACGACAAATCAGTAATAATAATCTCGTTTCTCCTCGGCTGACTAATTAAAATGAGACTCTAATTTCGTTCTCTAAAATAAATTCGATAAAAATTTTAAAACATATTTTTACTGAATCTCCTAATTTTATTAATTACCAAATAATTATAATTAAATAGATATAATATAATATTTACTTACATATGAATATATAAAATTTTGAAATTTTACCAAAACGCGCTAAATAAATATAATAGTGCATCGCTCTTAATAAAATTTAAATCTCGATTATGAAAAAAATTTATTCGAAAATTCGCGGATATTACATATATCGTCTATTTTTAAAAAGATTAGATTCGACGGTTGAGATTATTTTGGTAGTACAGTGACCAAAATTATGGATAAGATCCCTCTTATGCGTATTATATAAAAGGATATAATTAATATTTATACTAAATTACAATAAAAAAAAGTAGAGGATAATTATTCGTAATTTGGTTCAATAGTTTAAATATTTAAACAATAATGATCATTAGATTATTAGTAAATCGATGAGAAACGTTAGCTCTAATAGTAAGAAATATTCCATATTTGTGTTAATTTAATGAATATTTAAGTTTCGAATCCCGTTAACAATTCTTAAAATTTTTTATTATTATTTCTAAAAAACAGCTGAACTTTTGACTAATTTATATTAAATTAAAAATTAAAATAACTATTAAACTAAAAAATTAGATAAAAATATAATTTTATTATAAGAAAATATTATATCATATCTAAAAAAATAAACTCGTGCATCAATTTCAAATATTGATTCTTTAAAAACTGGAGATTCAATCTTCTTCAAAATGTGAGGCACTCCTCATGAACAACCTTGTCATCTTCAATGACATCATAGCCTTTTTCTCCTTTTGAGAGTGTCATAGTCAAGACCAATAGCAACCTTTGGATTCCCTTGATGTTTCTCATGATAGGACTGTAATAGACTAGAGGAGTTCTTAAAAGTTTTTAGTTTGAATTCATTCTCAGCTAATTCATCCTTAAGAGCTTTTTCAACCAGACTAGCACATAGAACCTTATTCTGTAGATATTCAACTTCTTTCTTAAGGTTTTACTTGTACAGCAGTTAGCTCAAATTCTTCTTTTTGTTTAACAATTCATTTCTAGCAGGCAATTTAACAATCTCTTCATTAGCAGCAGCCATACTAGTATGAATATTAAACATTTCAACAGATAGTTGTTCAATCATATCTTTGTATTCAGAAACAAACATATCTCTTAGAAAATGGAAAGTTTGAGGCATATTTATAATATGTTCTTGATGTAATTTCCAGAAACTAACAAGTGGAGGTTGTTCCTTGTAATGAGGACTTAAACTTTCATGTTTGGATCTAAGACATTTTCTTAGTGGAATCCATAGATAAATTGAGTTGAAAGAAGGAGATTTGAAATGGGTAATTAGATTGCGGATGAAAATCATGGCCATGATATATATATTTCATGACCATGAAGAGGCATCAAAAGAGATGGGATACTCAGAAACGTTTCATGTCATGAGGAAGTTTTCATGTCCATGAATGTGTATACTTGATTGGTCAGAAACCTTTCATGCCCATGAAGAAGTTTTCATGCCCATGATGTGCAATCTGATTGGATTATTGATTTATGTTAACAGAAAATCAGACTTTATTTGTTACTGCTATTGGATCAGTACTTGGATTATTGGGTCTGATCAGACATCAAATCCTGATGGACAGATCCTGAAGATGACCAAATACTGATGGGCATCAAGATCCCGACGGACCAATATCCTGATGGATTAGATACTGATGTTGGCCAATCCTGATGGACATCGGGTCCTGACGAAGTGTAACTGAAAAATAAATCCTGATGGTTCAGTTAATGCAATTAAATCAGAATATTTACTTTCCTTTTATGGAGTATCAGTTACGTTTATTTTTGGTATTATATATAATACTGAATAGAACGTTAACGGATGTAGAGATACTACCTAAGAATAAAAACAAGATCTGTTTTCTTCTTTCTCTGTTCTCTCACGATACCTACAGAAGAAATACATAGTTCTCAGGCGAACTGAGGTGCTGGTCGCTGTTGATCACTGGAGTATTTGTGAACCCATTGATTTGTGATGTTTTATCCTGGAAGTGATATTGATGCAACCCAATCACAACGTAAGTGGGGCAATAATCCCTTCAAGAACAGCCAAGTCTTCTTGAAGGGCTTGGTGACTCAGTTGTTCTTCTCTCTCTAATCAGTAGTTGCTAAAGCTTTTGTGGGAGATAAGTGTTCTTACTTTTCTTGTTAATTACAGTCTCTAATTATACTTTGTTTTGCCTTCGTGATTTGTTTTGTTAATTGGTTATTGCCTGTTCTTGTTTATATATATATATATATATATATGTATATATATATATATATATCACTGCTTCATTGTTGCGTTATTTAGTATATTATACCCAACAATCTTGAAGGGATTATTGGTGTTATATATTGTTAATTAACAAGATGGTTAACGAAACTGAAACTCCTGTTGTTGAGACTAGCTCTGGGTCTGGTGTTATTGTACCCACCATTGATTGGACTACGTACCGTTTTCCACAACCTATCGATTTATCAGGAATGCCTGATAAATTCGGTGTGGGTGTTGGTTTTTCTCGTTGGCAGAAAAAGATGAAACTATGGTTAACGGTAAAGGGTCTATGGCCGGTGGTGCAATATGAGAAACCAGTTGTGGTTAAGGAGAAAGCTGAAACTGTTAAGGCCTATACTATGTGGGAGGAAAAGGATGGGGTGGCTAGGGCTGCTATTCTGGCAGCTTTAGCGAACACTCTATTCGATGTTTATTCATCTGACTCCTACACTGCTAAGCTCTTATGGGAGAAGCTTGACCAGACACATAATACTGACTCACAAGGTCTGGAAAAGTATTCTGTGGCCAGGTTCCTTGAATTTAAACTGGTGGATACTAAATCCATGACTGAGCAGGTGCATGAGTTTGAGATGTTGGTACATGCTTTGAAGGAGTCTGGTATGGACCTTCCTGAGAAGTTTCAGGTTATGTCTGTGATTGAAAAGCTCCCTAAGTCTTGGGAAGAGTTTGCACTCTCCTTGAAAAGACAGAAAGGAGAGATCACCTGGACAAACCTGATGTTGGACATCTCTGTACAGGAGCAACACAAGTCCAAGCAAGGACATGTGATGCCTACTGAACATGCTGGGAGTTCGAAGGTGAATATAGTGACTGTAGGACAGAAAAGAAAGTTTGTCACTAAGATGGAAAACACTAAGTCTAAGGACAAGAACAAGGCTAAGAAACCAAAGACAAACAAACCATGTTGGTCTTGTGGACAGGTTGGTCATTCGAGCAAGGACTGTCCTGTTAAGAAAGCTAAGAAACCAATTGTGGGAGCACAAGCTAACACTGTGCTTGGAACCACTGGTGGGCCTACGGTTAACATGGTTGTTGGTGAGGCTATTGCTTCTGAAACTGACAACGGGTATGTAACCTACAACCCTGTACTTCTTTCCACCTATTCGTCTCATGAATGGTTGGTTGATACTGGAGCTAATGTACATATTTGTACTGATATTACTCTGTATGTATCTTATCAACAGACTCATGGAATGACTGTGACGATGGGGAATGCAAGTGCGGCTCAAGTACTTGGAATAGGAAACGTGGACCTGAAGTTCGCTTCTGGGCGTGTTCTATCCCTCACTAGAGTGCACCATGTTCCTGATGTTCGTAGAAATATAATAAGTGGAAGTTGTTTAGTTAAGAATGGTTTTGAAGTTTCTTTGAAATGTAATAAAGTAGGTATTACAAATACTGGTGTATTTTTTGGCAAAGGTTACTTGTCGGATGGATTATTTTTAATAAATGTTGAGCCTGTTTTGGGCAGTTTTATTAATAATAATGTTGCTTCTTCTGTTAATTGTGTTGAATCATCTGATTTGTGGCACGCACGTCTTGGTCACTTGAATTTTGGTGCTCTAAAGAATATGATGAACTTTTAGTTGATTCCAAAACATGCCATTGATAAGAAATCTAAATGTCAAGTATGTGTGACTGCTAAACAAACTAGGAAACCCTTTCATAGTGTGGTTAGGGATTCAAATGGGTTAGATTTAGTGCACACTGACATATGTGAATTTGGTGGTGTTTTGACCAAGGAACATAATAGGTATTTCATTACTTTTATAGATGATTGTAGTAGATATTGTTATGTTTATTTGCTTAAACATAAAGATGAAGCACTAGATAAATTCATTATGTTCAAAACTGAAGCTGAAACACAAACTGGTAAAGTACTTAAACGTTTGAGATCTGATAGATGTGGTGAGTATACTAGTACCTCGTTTAATGAATTTTTGCAAGAGCAATGGTATAGTTCATGAGGTAACTCCACCATACACACCTGAGTCTAATGGGGTGGCAGAACGAAAGAACAGAACCTTTAAGGATATGATCAATAGTATGTTGATTAATTCTGGGTTGCCTAAGTACATGTGGGGGGAGGCTTTGAATACGACTTGCCATATTCTGAATAGAGTTCCTCTGAAACATATGGACAAGACACCTTATGAATTATGGACAGAGAAAAGGACTAGTTTAAAATATCTTCGTGTGTGGGGGTGCCTTGCAAAGGTACTTGTCCCTGAACACAAGAGAAAGAAACTAGGACCGAAAACTGTTGATTGAATCTTTTTGGGCTATATTGAAACCACTACGGCTATGAGATTTTTAGTGTTAAAATCTGACATAGACGGAATAGTGGCTAACACTATAGTTGAATTTCGTGATGCAACATTCTTTGAGGATGTGTTCCCTATGAAGACTGGTATACCTCAGGATATTCCTGATGATGATCTCACTCACACATCAAGGTCCATTCCTGATCATGTGGAAAAGATGACAAATGTGGGGGCAGATCCTGGTAGTAGCTCTATTCCTGATGAAGTAGAGGAACCTAGAAGGAGTAAGCGTGCTAAGGTAATCAAGGATTTTGGAAGTGATTTTATCACTTACAATATCGAGGATATATGAACCTTTAACTTTTCGACAGGCCATGGATTCTTCAGAATCTAGGTACTGGAAAGGTGCTGTAAAAAGTGAAATTGACTCTATTGTTTCTAATGGAACATGGGAGTTGGTTGACCTACCTCCTGGGTGATCTACTATAGGATGTAAATGGGTCTTCAAAAGGAAGATGAACCCTGATGGCTCAATAGATAAGTATAAGGCTAGGCTGGTAGCTAAGGGCTTTAAGCAAAAGGAAGGCATTGATTACTTTGACACATACTCTCCAGTTGCTAGAATGACAACAATCCGAATGCTTATAGCATTGGCTTCTGTACATGGTCTTATCATCCATCAAATGGATGTAAAGATAGCTTTTCTTCATGGTGAACTTGAAGAAGAGATTTATATGGATCAGCCTGAGGGATTTGTTGCCTCTGGTAATGAAAGGAAAGTATGTAAGTTAATCAAGTCTATATATGGCTTAAAACAAGCTCCAAGAGACTGGCATAAAAAGTTTGATGAAACTGATTTAGAATCAGAATTTGTAGTTAATGAAAGTGACAAGTGTGTCTATTACATGGTTAAAGGAAATGAATGTATTATTGCGTGCCTGTATGTGGATGATATTTTATTGTTTGGAACCAATATTGAGATTATTAACGAGACAAAAAGTTTATTGAAAAGGCACTTTGAAATGAAGGATATGGGAGAGGCTATTGTGATTCTTGGAATCAAGTTGACTCAGTCAACTGATGGAATAACCTTGTCACAATCTCATTATATAGAGAAATCTATACTTGAGAAGTATGGTTATTCAAATTGTAGAATCGCTAGTACTCCGTATGATCCTAAAATTGCCCTTGTCAAGAATAGTTCAGGAGTACCTGTGTCTCAGTTAAGGTATTCTCAGATTATTGGGAGTTTGCAGTATCTTGCTAATGGAACTAGGCCAGATATTTCATATTCAGTGTCTAAGTTAGCAAGATATACAAGCTGTCCAAACAAGACTCATTGGGATGCTCTTGATAGAGTACTTAGATATCTAAAAGGCACCATATATTTTGGTTTGCATTACAGGAGGTTTTCTGGAGTGCTAGAGGGATATAGTGATGCAGGTTGGATAGCTAAGAAGTCTGGTTCCAATGGAGTGACTGGATACCTGTTTACCCTTGCGGGTGGAGCAGTGTCTTGGAAGTCTTCTAGACAGACTATTATAACTCGGTCTACTTTTGAGGCTGAGTTGTGTGCATTAGATGCCACGAGGACTGAGGCTGAATGGTTACATGGACTGATGTTAATGTTACCTTTAGTAAGTCGTCCACTTCCTGCTTTTGCTGTTCATTGTGATAGCCGTACAACTATCGACAAGATAAACAGCAAGAAGTATAATGTGAAAACAAAGAGACATATCCAAGTTAGACTAAAGTCTATAAGGGGTCTAATGTCTGACAGGATCATAGCTGTTGAGTTTATTGGAACTCAAGAAAACTTAGCTGATCCTTTGACTAAAGGGCTTGAGCATGTTGTAGTCCTTAAGTCTAGGTTGGGGATGGGACTGTTAGCCCGTAATGATTCATCTACAGCGGGAACCCAATACACATGAGAGGAGATCCCTCGAAAGTGTATTCAATGTGATAATAACAAGTTGTAAGGGTGAATTGGTTCTACCTTAAACTACATAGATTGATACTCACATATCTGGAGTCTATCCCCTGTAAACCTATAAGTAACTGTCACTGCCAGAATAGCAAGAGTTATTTGAACTCTGAATGGGGTCAAGTCATATGACGAGATGCTACCAGTACATCTCTGGAGATGCCCAGCTAAACGAATGTAATTGTGTGGTTGCAATTAGAGGAAAGGGTTATTCCTTGAAGCATTCGACGAACAGGATCGAGACATGACCATTAACGTCTCAAAGCCGTAGATTGGCACCATAGCCTTTGACTTGTCGTCGTCTATGGAGTGTGGTTACACCAAATGGATAAAGATTCAAGGTGAAACATTCCATCTGAATCCGGTAGCCATCGAAGTAGCGGGCTTAGGAGGGTTCAAACCCGGAAGGGTACCTACTCTGAAAAACAAGTCATGATGAGGATAGATATGTATTTGTATTTCTATATGGATTCGTGGGGGATTGTTAGAAAATGGAAAGTTTGAGGCATATTTATAATATGTTCTTGATGTAATTTCCAGAAACTAACAAGTGGAGGTTGTTCCTTGTAGTGAGGACTTAAACTTTCATGTTTGGATCTAAGACATTTTCTTAGTGGAATCCATAGATAAATTGAGTTGAAAGAAGGAGATTCGAAATGGGTAATCAGATTGCGGATGGAAATCATGGCCATGATATATATATTTCATGACCATGAAGAGGCATCAAAAGAGATGGGATATTCAGAAACGTTTCATGCCATGAGGAAGTTTTCATGTCCATGAATGTATACTTGATTGGTCAGAACCGTTTCATGCCCATGAAGAAGTTTTCATGCCCATGATATGCAATCTGATTGGATTATTGATTTATGTTAACAGAAAACCATACTTTATTTGTTACTGCTATTGGATCAGTACTTGGATTATTAGGTCTGATCAGACATCAAATCCTGATGGACAGATCCTGAAGATGACCAAATACTGATGGGCATCAAGATCCTGACGGACCAAGATCCTGATGGATTAGATACTGATGTTGGCCAATCCTGATGGACATCAGGTCCTGACGAAGTGTAACTGAAAAATAAATCCTGATGGTTCAGTTAATGCAATTAAATCAGAATATTTACTTTCCTTTTATGGAGTATCAGTTACGTTTATTTTTGGTATTATATACAATACTGAATAGAACGTTAACGGATGTAGAGATACGTCCTAAGGATAGAAACACGATCTGTTTTCTTCTTTTTCTGTTCTCTCACGATACATACAGAAGAAATACATAGTTCTCAGGCGAACCGAGGTGCTCGTCGCTGTTGATCACTGGAGTATTTGTGAACCCATTGATCTGTGCTGTTTTATCCTGGAAGTGATATTGCTGCAACCCAATCACAATGTAAGTGGGGCAATAATCCCTTCAAGAACAGCCAAGTCTTCTCGAAGGGATTAGTGACTCAACTGTTCTTCTCTCTCTAATCAGTAGTTGCTAAAGCTTCTGTGGGAGATAAGTGTTCTTACTTTTCTTGTTAATTACAGTCTCTAATTATACTTTGTTTTGCCTTCGTGATTTGTTTTGTTAATTGGTTATTGCATGTTCTTGTTTCAATATATCTATATATCACTGCCTCATTGTTGCGTTGTTTAGTATATTATACCCAACAATATCTATGGTAGTGAAAGATGGTACCTGAGTGTCTGATGGAGGTGTCTCATCCTTGGAATCAGCCATCAAGGCATAGTTGCAGAATTCTTGCTCTTCTCCATCACTATCAGTATCATCCTAACACTTCCCTTCAGCTATGTTGGTCTTGCCTGGTGTTTGCTTTTTGAGAAGGGCCTCATACTTAGCTTCTAGCTCAAGAAATTCCTTATCCTTCTTTTTAGGCTTCTTGCATTCACATTCACTAGCAAAATGCCCTAGGTCATTGCATCTATATAATCTCATAGATGACCTATCCACATAGCCGGTTTTGAATTTGTTCTTGTTTGGTTTCACAGGTGTTTTACCCTTGTTGAATGAATTGGTCTGAGGTCTAGGTTTGAAGGGCTGCTTTATCTTGAATCTCATGTTTAGAAACTTTTTAGCCATGAAAGCATATGAGGTATTTTCCATAGCATCCAATTCCTCAAGAGTGTAGAACTCTTCTCCTTCTTCTTCCTGTTCCTCAGCAACAGTCTCAGGCATCTTTACTACTGGTTCTTCATCCACAACTTCTTCAATCCTCAAATGGCTTATTGAGGCTTCAAGTTCTTGCATAGATCTGTTTACAATCAAGGCACATGATGTATTTATCATTTTACCTTGATTTGCTTGAATAGCCCTCTTCTGTAACAGCTCAAGCTCATTAGTCTTTAACACACCATAGAGCACATCATATGTGACTCTATTCAAGTCTCTTTCCCTTAGAGAAATGACCCTCTACTCTAGGTGGTTTGGTGACGAAAGTAGAAACTTCATGTTCAATTCTTTGGTGCTGTAGACTTTTTTATTCATCTTTAACTCAGTAACCAACTTGTGAAATCTCTCAAACATATCAGTGATGCTTTCCTTGGGCTGTGCCATGAAAGCTTCATACTGTGTAACCAGTATCTGTTTCTTGTTCTCCTTGACCTCATCCGTTCCTTCACATAAAACCTCAATGTGATCCCACATCTCTTTAGCAGATGTACAAGATGCAATGTTTGCAAACATTGACATATCCATCGAGTCTATGATTAACAGCATGAGATGACTATCAAGAGCAACCATCTCCTTTTCTGATTCTATCCATTTGGATGGTTCCTTGGCCACATAAGATCTTGGAATGGTTGTGGTTCCAACTGTCTTTTCAGGGATCTTTTGTTGTGGAACAAATGGACCATTCTTGAGAATCTCAGGATACAATTTGATACAAATTATGTAAATTAATAATATATGAATATTATAAAAAATAATATAATTATAGATATTTAGAAAGGAGTTTGCGTTGCATGGGTTATAAACTCGTATTATATCCTTTTTATAATAAGCGTAAGAGAGATTTTATCCATAATTTTGGTCACTGTACTACCGAAATAATCTTAACCGTTGAATCTAATCTTTTTAAAAATAGATGATCAAGATTATATCATAGTAAAAAGAAAATTCCCGGTGGAAGCTTTGAAGGAAAGATTACATTAGAAGTGATTTTTAGAAAGAAAATTATGATCTAAAAAAGATATAATTAAAAAAGGATACAATTGAATTTTTTTATTTTTTATTCATTTAAAAAATTCATATTTACTATTTGAGCTCTATCTTGAGATCTAGAAATAAGATTTGAATGATTTTACGGCCCATGCGAAACTCACAAAATTATTTTTAATTTAGTGAAGATTTAACAATTATTATCGAAATGGAAACACTCAGAATATCAAGAAAAAATATAATTACAAATTTTTACATTAATCCTATTCAGTGTACATGACCTATATTGATAATCGTATTCAATATACAAAACCAAATTATATGATTAAAATCATTAACATACACTTTTTCGTATTTCAATATAAATACACTTTTTAATTTACATGTTAAAAAATAAAATATTTTTTATATTTGATTTGATATGTAAATTAATAAAATATAAATATTAAAAAAAAAAATAAGCTCAATAATTTAGCCGAGCAGGACACGGGTTTTGGGCCATTTAAGCTCCTCGCTCCGAAACACGCATGCAGCAGGTCATAATAAATTAGGGTTTGAGGTTTGGGAAAGGAGAAAGGCGAAAGAGAGAAGATGGGATTATTCAAGTCGGCAGCTGATAATCTGTTGAAGCCGGCAGCTGTTAATCTGACGAAGGTAATCGCGTTGTATAAAAATACATACATATATGATGTTGTTGTATGTATATGTATGTATGCTGCCTATTTAATAAATAAATCTAATTGGCTTTTTTCTTTTTAATTATTTTTTTTTATGTTAGCGTTTGAACAAGATACCAGACGAGAGGGCGAAGAAGATAGACCGTGGTCTCGCTCTGTTTTCCGCTGGACTTTGGATGGGTCTTTGGGTGACAATAATAGTATGTTTATGTAATTTTCTTGTTTTATGTATTTTTATCATTAGTTTTTTGATGCTCACAAATCCATTTTCCTTTGCAGAAGGAGATCAAATGAGGCTGGCTTTTGGGAATTGTGGCAGTGCTGTTTCTCTAGCCGAGGGGTTAGATTATCTTTTAAGCGTGTATCTTTTGGGAACACAAGTTGTAATAAATTTAAATAGATATTCGGTTATCAGTATTGCCTCTCTCGTCTAACAAATTTGTGTTGTAATAACGTTATTGCTAGTTATACCCCATGCTTGTGTTACTAATATTAGGCGGAATCCTCTGTTATTTTACTATTTTGATACACCCCTACAAAGGCCTCCTTTGGGAAAAGTTGATGCCTTTTTCTATTTTCATTGCAATATTAATTTGTTCGGGTAAGAAGAATATGATGTTGTACATGAAGAAATTACACTACATGTGTCGTAACTTCATATGTTCAGATAGTATAATTACGGTACTTTTAGAGCCGAATCTGCCAGTACCAAAATGTTAGGAGAATGACGGTGTGTGCTAGGCTATGAGCCAAGATATACAAGTCATTAATAATGTTGATAAAAGATTTATTCTACTTCTTTTCGCTAATGGTATTAGGTTATTTAGAACATGGCACGGATTAAAGTTTTCCTGAATCTGGACACACTTCTAATGTGTAAACAACACTTTTTTTTTTTTTTTTTTGAGAATTGATATTCAAATGGATTTTAAATCAGTTATCCTTCTTGCTTGTCCTGGAGTAACTGCCTGATATATGTGAATTGGAGGAGCGGTGATTTATATTATAAAGGCATTTTCATCAAGTAAAATGGAGTTTTGAGGGACATGTTTGCTAGTTTTATGTTTGAAATAATTGTTTAGTCGGAGCGAGCTACAACTAGTTTAAATTTACCCAACCCTACAGACGTGTACATTATGTTTATTATAATACATAATCATGCTACTATTGTCTCATAATGTTTGCAAGTTTTCTGTTTGAAATAATTTATGTACATTATGTTTATTATGTTCTTAATGCTTCATAATCATTGAACAGACACACACACACACAGAGAGAGAAATGGTTGACATGGTAAAGCACCAAATTAAATGTGTGGTACAGTAATGTAGACGCCAAAAAAGTTTAAATTTACTGCAGGCTGCCGCCTTGCATTGTGTCCCGAAAGCTTCTACAATTGCCTTGCAACAAGGCTGTAAATGAAGTTTAAGATTATATTTATGGTCCTCTGCTGTATATCTTGAAAGTTTTTATTGTGGATGGCACTGGAACAATGATGTACATCAATTTTTCTTTACATAACAATCAGTATCACATGTCTACCTGAATCATATAGCACGTGATTTTTTTTTTTCTTTCTTGATTTCTACACACAAACACTTTATTTTTTTTCTTTACCGAGTTCTTCACCGAGTTTGTGTTTGACAGTATTGAGTTTTTGCGGCTTTGTTTTCTTGATTCCTCTCGCTGCAGTCATAAATCCCCTTGCCCTTACTCCTTTTCTTTTCTCTCTAAACCAAACACTACCCCCCTTCTTCTCTTTTTTTATTTCAAACCCATAACCCCCTTTTCCCAGTTCAGAGTTGTGTTCTTTTTTGTTTTTCTGCATTAGACTCGAGTTGCTGTTTAATTCCAGTTTGTTCATCGCTGAGTTTTGGTTTAATCCATTTCGAGTCTCTGATTAGTTGAGTTGTTTGCTGTGTGATTTATGAGTCGAACTCGGTTAAAGTTTGCTGTTAGGATCAGTAGTTGAGTGGTTTTGTTTTCTTTCTTGGTTATGCTGTTTGTACATCGTATTGTTTGTGCGCTGAGTTACTGAGACGACAGGGCTGAGTTGGGCTGTCACTGTTTTTGATTTTCCTGTGTTTCGTTGGTTGAATTGCTGCGTGTTTATTCCTGTCTCACTGAAATTTGCTGCTGGGTTTAGTGACTACTGTTTCATGCTGTGCTGAGTCGTTAGTCGTAGTTTGTAATTGTTGAGTTTTTGTTTTTGTTGAATTTTGTTGTTTGAATTGCCGAGTTCGACCAAGTCTGCTTTGTTATGTATTGAGTTCGTTGTTTTAGTTGCTGGTTGTCCTAGTCCGAGTGTTGCTTTTCTGTTCCTTGTGTCTGCATTTGCTGAATTTCTTGTGTTGATTGATTTTCGGCTAGTCGTATTTACGATTGAATCATGTCAATTTTTTTCTAAAATTTTCTGTAAATAAATTTAAGAAATAAATTGAATTTCTTGGTCTGTTCTTGATGATCTTCCATGTGTGTGTGTTTAGTAGGTGTTTGATCTTTAAAACTCAAAATAGTTTACTTCTAAAATGATTTTGCATTTATTTTAAATTTGTTTACGGAGTAATTTTGTAGTATGGGTTAAATATCGAGAGTTTGTTAATAGCATTCCATATCTTAAATTTTGATTGCCACATGATTAAAGCATGTTTATATGATAATTGGTATTCGATTCTTTAATTTATTTTATCTTTTCTGCTATTAATGCATTGTTTATTTCCATATTTAACATAATTTATTTTTGGATTTAATTATTCAGCTTTATTATTATTTGAATATGTGCTAATATTGGTAATTTTTCATCAACAAACCACAATATCCTATGAAAGTGCTTGTATAGATACTCCTCTGTCCCAAAAAAACTCTTCCCATTTTAACTGGACCTCTTTGTTAACGTACACTTTTAATTGTTAGTATTTTTAATTTTGTGATAGTATTAAACATAAAAACTTTATGTATTAAAGTATTTACAAATATGAATCAAATAAGATCACTCATGATTATATTTTATCTTATAAATTATGCGTAAATTAGTAGTAAATCACTTATAATGAACAGTATCAAAAATCAAAACGAGAAGATTATTACGAGACTGAGTGGCACGGAGGGAATAGGAAAACAAGGTGTTCCCAAAGAAGCACACACGCGCTTTGTAACAATCCTATCCGATTTTCGAAACTCCCGTGTCACCAATATTGTTCACATTAACTTTTACTTCGGGTTCTTGTAAAACAAACACTTTTACTTCGGATATGATTCGAAGAAAATAATGCAGAAGTAAATTATCTGAGAGGAGCATCTCACGTTAAGTAATTAAGTAACATACCTGCTTTATCAGACTCAGAGTCAATAATGTTAATTTGTTCTATAGTGGATATAGAGCCATAGAGGCTACTCTAACAAAAAAACAATATGTAGGGCTCCATTCACCCGAGCTCCGAAGATTTGAGGCCGTATCGGACAAGTACATATGAGTTCCGAGTTGTTTAATTTATCTCGTGTCATGTCCAAACAAAATATCTCGTTTTCTTTCTAATTAACAAATTCTCTTGAGTTCATGTAAGTGAGGATCGAGTATCGACATCACATCCGTTTGATTCAAGATTCAATCTTTACGTACAATTAAAAAAATTAGTTGTACTCCATACATTTTTACAAAAATCCGAACAATGAGTATTAGTTCAAACAAATCATGTTTTTCCTTGGTCCTTTATTTTTTATTGCTGGTAGAAGAAGTTATAATTTAGACAAACGATAATTCGAATTAAATATAATGAAAAATTAAATACGACAAAAAACTCGAGAATTTGTAAAAGATAATCATAAATAGACATACGTAACAACAATATTTCGATGATTTGCAAGTCCGTTTAATTGTACTCAATTTTACAAATTTTATGATACTAGCCGATAACCCAAGCACGGATTGTGATAAATTATCTTAAATTCTTAATTTTTAACTTTTTTAAATGAATAAAATCTTGAACCACCAAGTTGTATATAATACTATATTCTCGATTTTTATTTCGATTGTTAGTTAATAGACTCCTAGTATATAATTTCAATAATAAATTAAATTAATATTTTATTTTATTATTTTAATGAATTAAATTATATAACTTATCTCTGGTAATATAAGAATAGTTATATTATTAATTGTATTTATTATTAATCTATTATAGATATATTTTAAATATTAATTAATCTTAAAAAACAGTTTTTAAAGTAAGATCAAATAGTAAAATAAGTTATTACTAATTAATTAATTAATTAATTAATTAATTGGCATACCGTGCATACCGCGGTATACATGGCATACCATTTAAAGGGGGTTTCTGCTTTTAATAAAAGAGTATAGATTAACTTTCAAATAATAACATTTCAATTAGAAAAATGCTAGAGGTACCAAATTAGGTACCAAAAATTATTACCAAATGACTTGTCATTATTGTGATTGGTTATAACTATAATGGGCCCGCCAGGACCAACCAATTAAAACATCCCAAAAAGTCAAATATTTAATACTATGTTATTTGGTGACAAATTTTGGTACCCAATTTGGTAGCTCTCGTCTCAAAACATATTCATTTTCTCCAACAATCATGTTACTAGATTAAGCACCCTAGTACCACCTAATTTTGAAACGTCGGGTAAGAACAAAACTATAACTACTCAAAATAGTAATTTAAATTACACATAATTATGACTGTCAATTTATAATTATGACTGTCAATTTGACACATGATATGTGAACACGATACGAAATGATATGAAAACGGTTTTAGGTTTTGATTTTTGGTACACGAACACGAAATATTTAGTGTCGGATATGGATTTTCGTTTTGGATACACGAAAATACACAGAATATTATATATACAATTTTTTATATTTTTATTTCGTGTACTTTCGTTTTGGGTATACGAAAGTACATGAAACATTATATTATAATTTTTATATTTTTATTTTGTATACTATCGTTTCATTTCGTGTTTACACGAAATATTTCGTTTCGGGTTCGGGTTGGATATTCAAATACACAAAATGATTTCGGATCACTTTTCAATTTTAGGTCTAAATACAAGAAAAAATACGAATTACATATGATTTCGAATAATGAGTACGAGTTCAAACAAATTATGTTTTTCCTTGGTTCTTTGTCATTGATATAAAACTATTATTACTAACCAAATCAAATCAAACATACCCAGTATATCCCGCATGAAGCAGGGTCTGAGGAGGGTAAGATGTACGCAGACCATACCCCTACTTTACAGTAAGGAGGTTGTTTCCGTGAAGACCACCGGCTTAATAATAAAACTATTATTACTCGAAGTAGTAATTTAAATTACACGTAATTAGAGAAATACAAGAAGTTCTGGTATTGCTAAATTCGTAATAGGATTCCCTTTTTCTTTACTATTTCCATGTTGAAAAAGTGTAAATACTATTGTATAAAATGAACTAGCGTTCTATCCGTACTACGCACCGATCGATCAATTATATTAATAATTTAATATAAATATATTATTTTAATTTTTATTTAGAAAAATATAATTTTATTGGAATGTTAATTAACGTAAGTATAAAATTACTTATCTGTGAATTCATACCAATTGAATTAATATTAATAATATAAACCAATCATCAAAACAGATACAACCCCCATTGAAAAGTTCAAAATCTCTCTTTATTGTTTTTTTAAAATTTATCTTTCATTTTATTTCTCTCTTTGTTAGAGAATATTTCTACATATCATGTTAACAAATTTTTCACAAATATTTTGAGAATTCGGTATATTTATTAAATATAGAATCCTTAAAATATTTATTATATTAATTTATTGAAAATATTTGTATGGTCGTGGTTAATTTTTCGATTATTTATTAAAAATGTGTAAAAACTTAATTCTCACGACTCTAATAATTCATTAGACTATCTATCAAATAAAGGTTGCATGTTTCAGCGATATGAGAAAGGATATCTACTGTGCAATTAGAGCTGGCAATTCGTGTCGTGTCGTGTACTTTCGTGTCGTGTACTTTCGTGTTTCGTGTACCAAGTGGCCAAAACGAAAACGAAACGAAATAAATTCGTGTACTCAAATTCTGAAACGAACACGAAACGAAACATTTCGTGTAAACACGAAACGAAACGAAAAGTACACGAAATATTTCCGTTTACACAAAAATGAAACGAAAACCGTGTACTTTTCGTGTACTTTTCGTGTACTTTCCGTGTATTTTCTATTTATTTTGTAAAAAAGTTAAATATGTAATATTTATTTATAATACTCCCTCTGTCCCATCCATTTCTTTACAATTTCCTTTTTGGGACGTCCCACCAATTCTTTACATTACCAAAAATAGTAACTTTTAACAATAAAATACATTATTACATCCACTACTTTACTCCACTTTTTCAACACTTTATACTATTACACCCACTACTTCACTTATTTTAACAATAAAATCACTATTACACCCACTACTTCATTTATTTTAACAATATTACATCCACTATCCTTGGTCTCCGTGCCCGATCCCCATGTTAAGAACCTATCGGGACGGAGGGAGTATATATTTATATAATTTAAAATGTTTATTTAAATATTTATTTATTTCATGTATTTTCGTTTCGTGTCGTGTACCTAATGGTAAATCCGAAACCGACACTAAATTCGCTCGTGTACTTTCGTGTTCGTGTATTTTCTTGTTCGTGTACCGAAAAGGTCAACCTTAACCCGTAATTTTCGTGTCGTTTTCGTGTCGTGTTTTCGTGTCGTGTCCAAAATTGCCGGCTCTATGCAAGATATATGAAACGAACGTAGTTATAACAATAGAAACTTTCATTTAATCTAGTTTGCTACTCCCTCCGTCTCTAAATACTTTTCCCATTTGAGTTGGACACGTTTGCCAATGCACACTTTTGATCGTTAATATCTTCAATTTCGTATTAGTATTAAATATAAAAACTTCATTGTATTAAAGTACTCATAAATACGAATCCAACAAGATCACTCATGACTATATTTTAATTTATAGATTAGACGTAAATTAGTAATTTGTCTCTTGTTATGAACAGGACCGACATTCTAAACGGGAAGATCATTGTGAGACAGAGGGAGTATGTGATTGTTCAATATCATTTTTACAAATTATATGTCCTTTTATTAATGAATTGGTTTACTATTATTTTTTTTTTTATCAACTAACCAAAAAAATTCAATATATCGCGCTCTTTGAGTAACATATAATGTTAGATTTTATGGTTATTGCCCTTAGCTTATTTATAAAGACAACTTAAAATGTGCATTTTCAGTTTGGAAGTTTGTATTTTGGTTTTTTTATTCTTTTCTAGTAAAACATGGAATAATCAATTTTAGTTTTCTTTTATTCATAAAATAAGACATATGAAAATGAGTATCACCTATCTTTTTTTAATTTGACTAACTTGTGAAAATAAGTTACTATCCATAAAATTGAAATCAAGTATGTAATATATAAACACATAATCACATTGTTATATTTGTGTCCTTGTAATTTAAATAACATGAAATTCATTTTCCTTTAACAGTGAGTATATTTTTCCTACATATATAAAAAGAAATAGCTTATGTAGACCCGACAAATCATTTTGTACATTCATGTCATGTACTTTAGGGTCTTAAACGAAAATGACATAATATTAAATCGTGTACCCGAAATTAGAACACAAAATGATACTAAATTACACAAATTTTTTCGTGTACACGAAATGAAATGAAATATGCGAATAGAAAAATATAACAATTATATGAAATATTCCTATGTATCCAAGTTATATAAATATACAATTATATGTCATAGAACAACATTGAGATGTTACAAAATAAAACTAAGAGTAGCATGCATGGTGTAAAGTATCCCAAACAAAATGAAACCCGCCTTTTTATTTTTTCTTATTTCTCGTTAATAGATATCTCTCTTTGTGTAGAATCTTTCTACCAAGTTATTTAGTTTTCTTTGCCATTTTTTATGTTTTGTTGATATAAAAAAAATATATCCAACCAACCAATCAAATTCAATATATGCTCTTAGGTTAAGATATGAGAATTGATACTATTACTTTAATTCAAAAATAAAAAATTCAAAAAGGCACCCTTTTATTAAAAACAATATATAATTTTAAGTGTATCAACCTTTTTATTTATCATTATTAATATTTTTTATAACAAAAATCGTAGCTGCTGCTCTCTCTCTCTCTCCACCTTTCCCAAAAGATGTTAAACTAAAGTTTAGGAGTTGATATCAGTTTTTTAAGTTTTTTTTTAAAAAAAAAATATATTGATTTTTCTTTATCTTTCAATAAAAATATCATTGAGAGTTTACTATCCCGTTTCCCGTTGGTGAATTTTATCTACCAAAATATTAGATTTTGTACTAACTCCTTGTAAATGATAAGTCTTATTTTCTTTTCCTTGATTTTACTTTGGTTTTCACTAAATATTTCTCTTTATTGAGAGCCTAATATCCTGTTCGTGGATTTTGTCTAACCATATATTAGATTTGTTATATTAGTTCATTGATTTGGATAGTACAGAATCACAGTTCTGTCCGGTTGTTTGGATACGTTATGACAAATCAGATATACATATTCCTCACGTTTAAAACAATTGTTAGATTATCTCGGCGAAAAAACTATATAATTTAGTGACATAAGCTAGAGATATACCATAATTGAAGATCTGTTCAATGATTGGATAAAAAAAATTAGTGATATAATTTACTATGTGTTTGTTCAATTTTAATTATTTTTGTAGATGTTGTATGCCCTTTTATTGGTGATTTTTGCAAGTTTGATTATCTTTGTATGACATATGTACTTTTATTGATGAATTAATTATCAATATATAAAGTGATTTATAAGAAAATTTATGCTAAATTGACCAATTTATTATGGAAATATTCACTAACAATATTTTCATTGACTCTAATATTTTTTATTTTTTGATTGATAATTTATACACCAAATAATGTAAAGTACTATTTAAAAGTATATTTAATATTTGAATAATTCAAATATATTGTCAGGTCAAATTTTTTTCCCATTAATTATTGCATAATTAAAAAAATTCGTAATTAAAATGTTAAAAGATTATTGGTTTAAAATTTATTCTAACATTTTAATTGGTTGATTAGCTTTTTTTACGACTGAATTATTTAATAATTTACATAACTTAAATTTTGAATGTGTATTTAGAATAGTGTGGTAAATAGTTTTATATTATTAATAAATTTTAATTCATGATTTTAATTGTACCTTATGATTTTGAATTGAAAGTTTGAGATATCAAAATATCTATTATACATATAATAGATTCATGTATTAATGTATATATTTTTGAATTAAACAATTATTGCATTTAGAATAAAATTGTTAAGTAATCACTGAATAACAATGACAACCCAGCACTAAAAAACCATTTATCTATATGCATACCTAATAATGTAAACAAATCAATATAATGTGATAAAGATTTATGCCTACAATTTAGTAAGTCACTGAATTATTGAAGTTTGCTACTGAATATTCTAATGGGAAGTAACTCTAAGAGAATTTGGACTGTGGGGATGATAATAACCTAAATCGTTTTTTAATTTTGTTTGACAGAAAAGTTTTTCTGTTGAATTTATCGGACAATTAAAACACGACACTTATTATAGATATATACAATCGAAATAATAAAAAGATAACCTGTCCAAGTATAGAATGCCATATAATAGAAAGATATAAAGTAGTACCTTAATCGAAATTGATATAATTTAGCCATGAGAAGAATTGATGCATACACTTAGTTTATCAAAGTTGACTAAGTCTGATGGGGAATAGAGAATAAGCGGCTTAGAGTTCCTGTAATGTTTAAATTGATATAATAATCACATTTTTAAGTCTGTAACAATTTTATTTTATATAAATTGTTTATTAGTTAACCGTTAAAATAAAAAGTAGTGGTTATTATGTTTAGTTAATTAATATGAAAAAATAAAAATTAATTGTTATTGAGTGTAACTTGATTTAAGTTTAGTCTTGGGTGAAACGTAGAATCTAGATCCAATAAAGAAATTTGTTATATTAAATTTAATTGATTTAAATTTAATAGATTCTGATTGATGTTAAAATAATTCACAATCTTGTGATTGATTAACTAATACATATTAGATTCGGGTATCCTTTATTACAATAAAGGATGTTCATTATTAAAATAAAGGATGTTCAAAAACAATTCATAACTAAAAGATATATAACCACATGTAATATACTATTATGTGGATTTATAGAAAATAATATTTACGGTTAGTAGAAATTTTTTAAAACTAAAAAGCATGTGATATGCAAAGTTATTAACTCTATATATTTTATATTTAAATTTAATTTAGCAGCGATTAGTAAATTAGAATAAGTATGGTAAATAATAAATTTTTTGTATATGATTGAATATTGATTGATTTAAAGTTTAGAAGTAAAATCTGATTGCCTCTAAAATAATTTTAATTTTTTGATTGATAATTTATTCACCTACCGATAATAATACTCATATATCATATATTTAATAATTAAAATAATTAAAATATATGTAGTGTTCGTTTATATGAATTTATTAATTATTTTATTAACAAATTGTGAATAAATATATTTTTGAACCTTTTAAAAATTTGAGTTTTTGAAGATATGTTATCCAAGCAATTTAAAATTTGTTCAAATATGATTTTGTAGTGTTGACTTATATGCATTTATTAATTAATTTTATTAACAAATTATGAATAAACATATTTTTGAGCTTATAAAAAAATTAAAATTTTGAAGGTATGGATTTTATCCAATGTATTTAAAATCTGATTTCAAATCCGATTTTTTCACATTTTTAGTTAAGTTAGATTATATTTATTTAATATCAATTATAATTGTACAATATATATTATAAAAATCATATGATAATATGATGGCGATAGACTTTATATTAAAAGAGTGATTGATTAATGAATGATTAATTATGAAATTTAATTTAAAATATATAATAGGATGTCGTGAGTGATTTCAAATTAAAATTGTGATTTTCTAGAAAATATTTTTTGACTTTAAAAATATGTATTTATGGATATGTTTAGTAAAATTAATATTGTATTTACATTCGTTTATATGAATTTATTAATTATTTTAGTAACAAATTGTGAATAAATATATTTTTGAACCATTCAAAAAATTGAGTTTTTGAAGATATGTATTTTATCCAAATTATTTAAAATTTGTTCAAATCTGATTTTGTGTGTTGGCTTATATGCATTTATTAATTAATTTTATTAACAAATTGTGAACAAATATATTTTTGAGCTTATAAAAAAAACCTAATTTTTGAAGGTATGGATTTCATCCAAGTTATTTAAAATCTGATTTCAAATCCTATTTTTTCAGATTTTTATTTAAGTGTGAACAAATATATTTTTGAGCTTATAAAAAAAACCTGATTTTTGAAGGTATGGATTTTATCCAAGTTATTTAAAATCTGATTTCAAATCCTATTTTTTCAGATTTTTATTTAAGTTAGATTATAATTATTTAATATCGATTATAATTGTGCAATATATATTATAAAAATCAATTTATAATGTATGATAATATGATTGTGACTGACTTTATATTAAAAGAGTGGTTGATTAATGAATGATTAATTATGAAATTTAATTTAAAATATATAGTGGTATATCGTGATTGATTTCAAATTAAAATTGTATTTTTCTAGTAAGTATTTTTTTATTTAAAAAATAGGTATTTATGGATATGTTTAATAAAACCATTATAGTATTTAAATTTGAAGTGTTAACTAACCATAGTTAAAGAGGTAGGGTGAGATTGTAAATAAGGAAATGTCTAAATTTTAGGAATTAGTTCTGATTGGTCCTAAAATAATTTCTTGATTCTTATTGGTTATAATAAAGGATATGTGCAGTAGAAGAGTTGTACGCATTGTCAAAAAGTTTGTACTTTATTTCGAGTTTAAATAAAAGGCGAAAAATGTAAGTACTGGTATGGCATGGGAGAGCTCAAAACTAATTGGTTTGTCTTAAATATAAAATTTACCGAGATTCGTCACAACTTAGCTGTAAAAACAACTTAGATGTAAAAATGTATTGCATTATCTCCGTAGTTTGAACCCTGAGAGTAAAAACGTATGGCATTATCCTCAAAGCTTGAAATTGGTCAAATTATAAAACTTGATACAACAAGCCTGTTTCAATTTTCAAAACATTCTGACTTCTACCTGGCCTTGTCAACTAAGAATCCGTTGCATCAACTAGTAAGGTTTCTATTTATCTTAGAACAATACATAATCCAGTTGTAGATGATTAGGAAAAGAGTATAAATAACAGTATACATGAAGACATGCATAGACTTAAAAATCGGAACTTCTTTTTTTAAGTCATCCAACCTTACAATAACACTTTCCCAGTGACCAATTACATTATACTTCTTCCCTATAAAAAAAAATAGAAACACAGGTAGGTATATGAGTGAGCATAAAGATCGGGACATTTGTGATATAAGGCAGTGACAACAAAAATATGGCAACATTCTCGAGTTTGTCATCAACGTAAATGAGGTCGAACAGTAAAATAAACGTTATTACAACACAAGTTTGTTAGACAAGAAGCAGTACCGATTAGAGCTTGTGTTCCCAAAAGATACTCTAAAACTAGTAGCTTAAAAGATACTAAATATCAGCACTACAGAATCTAATAATCCTTTTTTTTAAACATCAAACTATCAGAGACTTTGATTAATGAAAAATCATTCTTACATCTGTTTATACAGAGATTACAAAAGAAATTGAAATTCAACTAACTAATTTCTAACAATTAGTTTTAGCCAAAACTAATTCCTTACAAAACTAATTCCTTACAAAACTAATCTGTTTTGGGTTTTAAGCCAAAACTGTAACAAACACGCCCATTCCATAATGTCGAGAACTCAGTCCAACCGCCCTTATCAGAGACCTGCACAAACAAGAAACAAATAAGAAAAATTAAACCTAAGATTATAAAAACAAGAAAATGCAATTAATTCAACAAAATAAAATTGATGGGATGGAAAATCAAAAGGAAAATCAAAATCAAAACAACAATATATATTATAAATTTGCAGCATGTCAAATGAGATCGACGAGGCCTATCGGCCGTGTAAAACTTGGCACAGCAAAGGCAACATTGATCTCGTGTTGCACAATCTCCGTCCACAAAATCACGGAAACAATGCCAGTGGAGCGCATGTCAATAAACAGGGAAAAACACCCTTTGCCCCTGCTTGAGGGAATAGCGGCAGATGCAACAAGTCTTATCCACCGGATTGTCTTTCGGCGATAAGACTCGAGGTTGGGTCTTTCGCAAAAAAACCCTCTTAGTTGGAATCCTCTTAGTTGGAAGTGCCATTATTTATTTATGAGTTTGTGAGAGAGATGAGATGAGAGAGAGTATATGAGAGAGAGAGAAAGAGAGATTTATGAGAGAGAGAGAGAGAGATTTGTGAGAGATGAGAGAAATTTGTGAATCTCATAATCCTTAGTGAACTGAAGTTCCTGCAGAAAAATATAATGAAATTACAACTACAGAAATGAAGTTGCTTACACAACCTGAACTATTGATCAGACATTCACTGGTCACAAAAACTCCGTGGATTGGTGATCACAAATATTAAAAGAAAAACAAAAAATAAGCTCGATTAAAAGAAAAACTTTGCATCTCTAGTTAAAACCAAATATTTTTAAGCAGCTATAATGTCCCTAAAAATTAAGCAGTTAAAGTATATTATCTTCTTCTTTTCTATATATTTTTAAGTTTAATCAAATATTAATCTTGATTCTTGGCAACTCCTATTGCCTAATGAGTTCGCATGAACTCCGTGTTTGTGTATTGATGCTATAGTCAAGTTCCACATGAACATCATCCTGGACAGTGTATTATCTTCTTCTTTTCTATATATTTTTAAGATAATTTTATCTACATGAACATCTATGAACTTGCAAGTAAGAGAGCTTTAACTTTAAGTGTACACTGCAAATCACTTTCTCTCATTCACTGATAAAAACTCATTACCATTTTGAATATTCAAATAGGTAGAGTAAACATTATTAACATAAAACCAAAGCAAGAATGCACGATGGCTCACATCAGAGTTTACTGAGTTTCATTATAACAGGATAAAATTTTCCCAGTCTCGCAATATCTATCAAGATGCAGCAAACTACTCACACCAGAATCGTCCTGAAGTTTAGAGGACCTTGTGCATAATATATATATTAAGTGCATCGGTAATAATTAATAAAAATAAATGCATCGCAATAAAATTATTAATATAGCTTTTATAAATAAAATAATGAAAATTATACTAGAAATTGTTCACTTGATTTTAAAACAAACAAATCGTTTGAAATAACCCAAAATATCAATGATACTATATTTTTGTTTAAAAATTTTTTGGAAAATTATTATATAAATTAAATATATTTGTATAATTATTATAATTATATAGACATGAGTTTTAAAAAGTGTTCCCCTAATTTTGGGAGGCCCTATGCGATCGCATATGTTGCACACCTTAAGACCGCCTCTGTATACATATAAAATATATAATATCGTTAAATTTTAAGTTTTAACACATGAATACTGAAATTTAAATGAATGGATTTAATATATGAAAAAAAAAAATTCGATTTGTTCTCCGAGTACTCATTTCGAGTACTCTCCGAGTTTCCGATTACTCGTTTTTCCAAAAAAAAATCGAATCGAACCGAGTTCCAATTTTTACAACCTTGCTTGTAGTACAAAAATGGCTTCCTATATACCCGCACTAAAAGTTTATCATCAGATGCACATGTGTCTCTTAATTCTTTGCTTTTGCAAATTATGTGATGCTTTTAACAATGCTAAGCTGGAAATATCTCTTAAAATAAAATTTTCCTACAGAGCTAACAAGTATTCTTAATACACCTACATACTCATTTGGAAGCCTCATGTATATATCCTGTATGAGCAGCAGGTCTTCTAATAAAATTTTCAATTTTGGTAGTATATGTCATGAAAAATGTCAAGTAGCGTAGTTTATATGGGTATGTGCTTTTGTATATATGCATACTAATAATATTATCTAATAATATTAATACTAATAAATAAATTTTAAAAATCTAAGTAAGTCAAACTCGATTTGACTCCGAAACTCGGAACTCGGATCGGATGAGGGATTAAAAACGAGTACTCGGAATGAGTACTCGGCCGACTCGGCGATTTTTAGAACACTGACTACAAGTCATCTGCAGAAGAAGGTATCAGCCAGGGTTTTGTAGACCAAAAATTGGACACCGGAAGAATCTCAACTCAAGCTAATAAAAACCTAAAGGTCTATCCATGAAAAAACCAGGGTAACGCTATCGTGGGAGTATAGCCAGTCCATTCATCATAAAGGTCTATCCATAAAAAAATTCCTATGCAAACATTTGTCCAGCCCAATATATACATACTTTCACAACCCAATGATAATTGCTATTTGCAACTTCAACCCAGTCTTCCGGATTATACAGTCAATAGCTTCAAAAATTTAAATTTCAACTGATCATTGAAATGTTTTAATTTTGGGAGTTCAATACTCGATATAAATATTTAAATATCAAAATGAACTGCTACTTATCGGTGTAAACTGGAAAGTTAAGTGTTGATTACCACACTTGAGTTACAGTTTTTCAAAAAATGAAAAACCAAAAATTGATTAGAAATATAATATCTTTCGAGATGTAGAAATATAATATATCTTTCGAGATGTACGTAGATTTTATCTTATCTGATTTCTTAGTAATTCTATCGAAAAAAACTATTCTCAATGAATTTAATAATAAATGCAATTCGAAAGAGGTTCTGCCATGTACAACCGGGCACTATATTTAAGTATAGTTTTGTACTTAGCCGCATAGACAAGGATAAACCAAAGCAAATGCGTTCCGGGGACCGATAGTGAAAACATAGAGCAGACCAGAACAAGCAAGAAACACACAAACATGCCTGATCTTTCAATGGTATAAAACTACCATGTGACATTGTTAATGGTAGGGCTACAAATATGGATAGCTATCTCTCTGTAGTACAAGTATGTTTTCTGGAGAAAATCACTGGTCCACACATGAATGAAAATTGATCACCAACTCAGTTAGATAGAAAGTGACATTGTCAAATTATTCTATGCAGTTTAATTTGCTTTAATGGAATAAATTTCGGATGAAAGAAAATTGAATGGATGATGAATTTTATAAACTTAGTTATCCCATCAGCTGAATTTGTGTCATTTTAAATTTGTGATTTTAAAAATCATCCGCTATATTTTTAACAAGTTGAAGCTTAAATTTTCATTTACCATGTTTTTTGTCTTCCACCATGCCTAATGATGCATGAATCTTTTATCTATACTTACTATCTATAATATACTATCTCTGATAGTCTGATGAGAAAAATGAGTATATTTTCTATTTTGGTTAATCATTCATTTTGGGTTATCCTCTCTTGCTTATCTCTTTCATGCACAATTATTAGATTATCAACTCAAATATATGATAATTATTAAATATAATAATACTAAAAATTGTTTTATACATAGGTTTAATATTCGATTCCTGCCAATATTATATTAATTTATATTTAATACAAAAAGTGGTTATATATATAGGGGCTGCTCAAATGAGACCCCTTATAATGAGACCCTCTCTTATAATGAGTCCCCCTTATATATCTTTTATTCTAAAGGGCCCCGCCAGGGCACCCAATACAAAAAATGCTTATAATTATATCCTCTATCCATTCATAAAAAAATAATAAAAATTAAAAAAAACTGCTGACATGTCATCATTTTTTTTTGAACAAAAAATTGTTTTTTTTAATTTTTTTGATGAATGAATAGAGGGTAGAATTATAAGCATTTTTCGTATTGGGTGCCCCTGGCGGGGCCCTCTAGAATAAAAGATATATGAGGGGGACTCATTATAAGAGAGGGTCTCATTATAAGGGGATCTTGTTCTAATGGAAACTAAATTAGAATAGAAACTAGAAACTAAACATAAATTAAATATTTCAAGCTAATCTAATGACCAAATTAGGGGTACTCCAATACAAAAAACGTTTAAAATTATTGGCTCTATTCAACAAAAATATAAAAAAAAATAAAAAATAAATAAAAAAAAGTTATTGTTCACGTGATGACGTGGCACGTGAACAGTAACTTTTTTTTAAAATTTTTTTTAAAACTTTTTTTATATTTTTGTTGAATAGAGCCAAGAATTTTATAAGTTTTTTGTGAAGGTGCCCCTAGCGGGGCCATTAAAATAAATGAAATATAATTTATTTAGTGTAGGTTTCTAGTTTCTATTCTAAGTTTGGTTTCTATTTGAACGCTAGCCTATATATATATATATATATATATATATATATATATATATATATATATGTAATGTTCGAATCCTTTCAACAATATATTAAAATTTCCTTTCGTCTAAATAAATTAACCTAAGGTTAAGATAAATAAGAGTTTGATCCAAATTTTTCTCCTATCATAGAACGGGAGGGAGGTTTTCATTTCTTGTCTACTCTTTTCCTTTTAGTATTTTCTCTGACAAAGTAATTAGGAATAAAATATATATCAAAGAAAGGTTAAACTATTTTGTGTTGGAATATAATTTTATATATTTTACTCTTTTAGTTAGTAAGATCCGGGAGGAAATTCTCGATTGCGTAAAAAGATCCAATGACTTCGTAAGAATTGAACGAGGAGCTGTATTAGGTGAAAATCTCGTGTACATTTTTGAATATTTAGAATATTAGATTACATTATGAGCAAATTATAAAAATATTAAAAATAATTCATGATTTGCACGTATTAAGTTAACGGGTCCGGTTGCTAAAATAAATGATAAAACACATATATCATAGAAAGTTTCCGCGATATATGTATAATAAGATTTTTGACATGAAAATAGGGAAATCCTACCTCTTTATATATGACAAAAAAATTATGCGATACGTGTAGGGGTGAGCAAAATTTTCCAAACCCGCCCAAATCGCCCAATCCAAACCGCCCAAACCAGAATTTACGGTTTTGTAACGGTTCGGGTTGGTAACGGTTTCAAATTTTTAAAAACCGAAAAATAATGGTTGGGTTCGGTTTGCCTTGTCAACCCGACCAATATAACCCGTTCCACCCGAATATATAATAATTAATTTTTATTATTATTTAAGAAATATAATTCAAGTTAATAATTAATATATAATTATATAAAAAGGAAAAAAAATGTGCTTACAATAGTTACAATATGTATAAAGACTAAATCGGTAAGTTTGTAACCCTATTTTTCTCAACTATCATTTTACCTAGACAACGTTATTTTGCTGGTCCGTAAGACTTTGTAACTTAATTACCATATTTTGGTGATATTTTGTGATGTCAGTCCATTGATGCATTATACAATTGTGTCGATTAATTTTTTACAAGTTAAAATTTTTTAAGTGATTTAAAACCCAACCCGTCCAAACCAAACCGTTATAATTTGGACGGTTTTTTTTAGTACTAACGGTAACGGTTACGGTTACGGGTTGTTAAATTCCAAAACCGTAAAATATGGGTTGGGTGGTTTAGCCATTTCCACCCGATCAACCCGACCATTGCTCACCCCTAGATACGTGTACAGTAAAAACACACGATGACAAATATTTACCGGTGACTATTCACTAAGTTATATAGATTGAAAGTCGTAAGATAGCATTGATTAAGATCTCATAACTTAGAAATACTCCCTCCGTCTCATAATATATTTCCCGTTTGTAAAAACACGTTTGCCAACGCACACTTTCAATCGTTAATATCTTGAATTTTGTATTAGTACTAAATATGAAAACTTCACTATATTAAAGTACTCATAAATACGAATCCAAAAAGATCACTCATGACTATATTTTATCTTATAAATTATGCGTAAATTAGTAGTCAATCCCTTATAATGAATAGTAAAAAAGTCAAAGTGGGAAACATAATTAAGCACAGAGGGAGTATGTAGGAGTGATTATGATTAGGGCTACTTAAACTAAAGGGAAGGCCCTGAACAAAATTTTGGTAGTCAATCATAACAAAGATAGTCCCGCCCACCCAAACCTAATCTTTTGCATGTACCAATCAATCATATCAATCATTTGTATGCAAGTATTGTCCCATATAATCCATGGAATCTATTAGATGATTACATAAATATATATAAAAGACACCATGAACTGAACAAGCATGATAGTTCTGATACTTCATCATATTTTCGTCATGTTACTTTCATACATTGGGAAATCTATCACCTTTGTCACTAAAATATTCACAAGTTGCTTGCAATAGTATACTCCCTCTGTCCCAACCAATTGTTTACACTTTCCTTTTTGGGACGTCCCAACCAATTCTTTACGTTTCTTAAAATAGTAAGTTTTAACACTATTACACCCACTACTTCACTTATTTTAACAATACTTTACATTATTACACCCACTACTTCACTTATTTTAACCATAAAATCACTATTACACCCACTACTTCACTTATTTTAACCATAAAATCACTATTACACCCACTACTTCACTTATTTTAATTGGATATCTTGGTCTCTGTGCTAAAAGCAAACGTAAACAAACACTTGGGACGGAGGGAGTAATAAATATTTGTTGGTGTTAACTTAATTTATGAAATACCAACCACAGCATCCCCAATTGGAGGCGATGATCAAATACCTACTTGCCTACTTGTTTGGTCCAATGCATGCTCTGTATACTAGTATATAATTTTGAAAAGTAGTTCAGGATATACCAACTCTCCTGTGGTGACAAACTTTCTACTACGATATTCTTGTGAAAATGGCAGCATCATAGATTATTTTAGGTTGGCAAAATTATACAACAATCGATTTTTGTGGTTCCAATCCAGAGAATATGAGAAATGATGGTATGAACTGTGAAGCACTGCTCTTTTAAAGAGGGGCCACAAAGAAGAGTACCATCAATTAGAAATTGAGCGTACTACTTTTGTTGGAGCAAATCCAAAATATAGCGATTTGTACTATCCTTAAAACGTAAATTTAAATTTACGAAATGATCAAATTCGAATTCCTAGCACCGTAATCTAGTGGATGCCTATTCTAGCTCCATAATCTTGTGGACGTCTTTCATCCTCGATAACAAGAGATTGAGAGTGTTCGTAAAAGGTTCCATTTCAAAATCGAGCATTGGAGAGAAGTTTCGTTTTAGCATCTAAATAACTCTTAATTGTGAAAATAGCGTTACTATAACTATCCTAGAATTAGCAAGCTCAAAGATTGACATTTGCCTAAGCGATTTGTAATCACTGGTGTGAAAAGCAGACAATGACATAAAGATACTCCTGCTAACATAGGAATATTTGTATCCTCAAAGGCCAAAGCTACAAAGAGATACAAGTAGCTTTTTTGTTTTCTGCAAGCCAAATGACACAAAACTCCAAAACATACCAGCCAAGACTCAGCTGTAGAACACAAATAGCTCAATCTTAACAAAGATTGGAAAGGGTCAATTCGTTCATCCGTACCATTTCGTTAAAAGGGGTCTTCCATTATCTCAAGACAGGAGTAACAAGTAGTAGTAGTACAAGCTTCAAAGCAATAATAAAAAAAAGATTCGTAAAAGAATGTTATTTCCTGTGCAATTTTTTAATTTCCAGAGCTATCTATGGCGGAACTGTTGTTCCATGTTAACCATGAGAAGAAAACATAGTTTGACTTCGACATGCTCTGGAAATAACATTTCTCTTTCATAATTGTTCAGTACGACGGAATAACAGAACCACTTATCAGTTATCACATGTTTATCGACGAACATGTACCATAAACTTTATAGTACAAAGATATACGTAGTTCTTATTCATAAACAACAAACAAGCAGACAAGAATGGAAAAACAAAGAACAGACTCTTCCAAAGAACATTTGTAGTTTAATCTAACATGATCAGAAAACCATATCCTATTTTTCTGCTACAAAAGATATATTAGGATAATATACAACAGCTGGTAAGCAGTATACACTTGACTAAATAAGTCAGCAATAAGAAATCAGGATTACCGGCACCAAATCTGCAATTATAATTTCATAGGATTCTAATGCATTATATATTGATGATGGTGAGATGAAGGACAAACAAGTAGACGTGTGGGTGGGAGTTACCTACTGTTCTTCTATACTTGTACACATACACTAATACAAAATTAGCTCCTTTAGTAAACAACTAATAGCAGATACATCCACACAGCTGGCTGAGACCACATTTCATACTCATCTACCAAGCAAAACAAATTGATGTCCACCACCGCATTATATTTAGTATAAGTGTAACAAGAAGCAATAGCCTTAATCAATTTGCTACTGCCCACAGGGCCTGGTTGACTTGCTTAACTACACGTAAACCCAATGTGACCACAACATAAGGCACTGATGTTGGTTTTAATTGACTACTTATACGAATAATACGACAAAAAGACAACTGTCTTCACCTTCTAAAATTTGTAGGTCCAGAAAGCATGCCACTATAGTACTGAATGGAATAGCCAGGGATTCAAAATTTGGTCCATTCCCGCACATAAATTTTAGACCATTTGAGAGCTTTCTGGCACATACAGGGACAATGAGGAAATTGTTTTGGTATAAATATTCTCTAAATATTAGGTAGAGCCTAGAGGAATGGTCATACAATATTCTGAATCCAGGCATAATGGCCATGATCTAGGATTTAAATGAGATCAACAGCAAAATAGATATAGGGAAAATTCACACTTACTGGGTAACCTTTTATCTATTTGCATCTCTAAATTACCAAAAGAAACACTGTCCAAACTACAAGTAGCAACACCCTAAAAGATTAAAAGCAAAATGTAGACAAACAACACCACAGGAAAAAGAAAGTACCAAGAAAGAATGAACAAACCAAACCTCTGACTGAAAATAAATCAATAAGACTTCTACTTCTTAGTACGTTAGATACTCTATCAGTTTCACCGTCCATCGGCTGAAGTAAATGAATCTGCAAATCCATTAGGCCTTGTTGGGATGCTTGTTTGGGTATTGTCGCCGCTACCAATAAGAGACGCAGAAGAACAATCAACACCACTAATTCCCTCGAGAGCCTGCCATTTTTTAACTGCCTGCGGCAATGTCATATCAAGATCAATTCCATATATGTCATCAGGATCAGGGTCTGCTGGTTTCCAGAGCTCAGCGAGAGATGAAAGAACATTGACTGCATGGCCCATGTCTGGCCTTTGGTGGGGTTCTCTTGCAGAGCAGTGGCCAGCCAACTCTGCGATTGTGCTTACACTGGCAAGGGATTCCTCATCAAGATCAATTGTTGGATCAATGGCCTTTCGGAATGTGTCCTTATTGATGTGCATTCTACGGAACCATGGGACAAGGTGTACACTCTCCTCCTGTTGGGTTTCATCTAGTGCTTTTCTTCCGGTGATGAGCTCCATCAGAATCACTCCAAAGCTGAAGACATCAATCTTTGTAGTTACCCGGCCCGTCACTGTCAGTTACAATTTTAATCTTTGTGTTAAAAGCGAAAATGACCTACTTGGTGAAAATCATGAATAACTAAGAATAAAACAAGATGGACGTGTAAGTAAAGTAAGGAGAGAATGTGAGAGTAACCTAAGGACATAATTCTCAATGCAAAAGATACAGAGTTATGAAATATTTCACAATGCTTGACATCTGGAATGCATTCAAAATAAAAAATTTGATTGAAATAAATCAAGTCCAGTGATATTTTAATGGCAGCAAATGACTACAAGATATTAGAGGATGATGACTAAAAACATCATAACATACATATAAATATATACTAGCAAAATAGTATATACTAGCAAAATAGTTTTAAAATGATTACAAACCATAATAGCAAGCGGTAAGATAAGGATACCTGCATATTCTGGAGCAAGATATCCAAAAGTACCAGCCAATCTAGTCACTAGTGAAGCTTTTCCATCCGGAGCCAGACGAACTAGCCCAAAATCTGCAACTTTAGCTCGCATGTCATCACCTAGGAGAATATTGGAGGGTTTAAGATCCCTATGTATAAAACTTTGTTGAGCCAGACCATGTAGATATTCAACACCTCTGGCGACATCTAAAGCAATTGTCAGCCTCTTTGCCCATTCAAGAGGTTTCAGACCTTCATCCTTCCAGTTGAAGAGATGTGTACTAAGTGTACCTTGGGGCATGTATTCAAAGACAAGCAGCCTTTCATTTCCATCTAAGCAATATCCTAGAAGCGCAACTAAATGTCTATGTCGAACTTTAGTAAGAACAGCAATCTCAGACTTGAACTCATCCAAACCCTTCTCACTCATCACTCCAGACTCCATCCTCTTGACGGCAATCTTGGTTCCATCATGTAACTCACCTTTGTAGACAGTTCCAAAACCACCTTTCCCTAATATATTGTTTTGGCTGAAATTGTTAGTTACATTTCTCAAAACTTGTATGGAGATGACCATGTTTCCAGCTTCCACAATATGCATGTCACTAGGTCCGCTACTTCTAAGACTTAAAGTTTCACTTGTGGCCCCACCGTCAATACTTGGGCCAGTGACTGTTATCTTCACAGCATCATTATCTGAGCCTGAAAGTCGGGGATGAATAACCATCGTATTGGGTGACTGCACTCTACCTGAACGCTTACGCTTGGCTCTGTAAAGACAGAAAATAACCAACCCTGCACCAAGAATTGCACAAGCACCAACAACAGCACCCACAACAACCCCAGTTGATTTTTTACCACCATTTCGAGAACCACTGCCTGGTGACGAACCATCATCATCTGTAGGTGATGTAGGACCAGGGCCACTATCCTTCCCCATATTTACATTACCACCAGTTTTTATAATCACACTAGTCTTAAACGATGGAATTTTACCATGAAGCTGATTGTTCGTAACATCTATTAGATTTAGATTAACCAAACTTGTGAGCTCACTCGGAATAACACCTACGAGATAATTATTTGAAAGAATCAACTTCTCCAACGAAGTAATAGCTGCATATTTTGGAGAAATATAACCCGTCAGACCCATTTTCTGGAAATTAACAGTTGTAATATTCCCACCACTATTACAAGTAATCCCCAACCACGGCGTGCAAGGGTTATTTCCTTTCCAATTATCCGCAAACCCACTTGGATAACCATTAGCTTCAGCAACATCAAGCAGTTGACTTACACGGAAATCACAAGCAACACCGGGATCATTCAAACAAAACCTATTAGTATTATCTCTCATATCAAGAGCAACCGAAGGCTTAAACTTAGGGGTTGGACCCTGTAACATATTATTAGTCAAATTCACTTGAGCAAGCGATGCAAGATCAACCAAAGACTGTGGAACCGGACCCGTAAAACCATTATCCCTCAAGGACAACTCTTTTAACTGTCCTAACCCCGAAAAATCAGGCAAAGGACCTGAAAAAGAATTCGAATGCAACCAAACTTGAGTCAACTGTGTCATATTCCGTAAAACATCAATAGTACCATTCAGTTTAGACTCACTTTTCTGTCCATTCAACCACAACACTTGCAACGAAGACCCCGAAAAATTAACAGGCAAACCACCCTCCAAGTTATTAAAAGCAAGTTCCAATCTTGTCAAACCAGCAAATGTATCACTACTAAAAAACTCAGGAATTTTACCACTAACACTAGCATTAGTTGCTGCAAAAGTCTGAAGTGTACTAGCAGATACAAGACTATCAGGAATTTCCCAAGCATTAAAAGCATTATACCCCAAATCAACAACTTGTAAAGAAGACATGCCATTAAAAAAATCTTGAGGTAAAGATGCAAACTTGTTATCATGTAATAAAAGAGTTTGAAGTGAACTTAACCCTGATAAACTTGGTAAATCCCCAGTGAGTTCATTGTTCTGTAACTCGAGCACTTGTAAAGAACTAAGCTTGTTCATATTCTTTGGCAAAGACCCTTTGAGTTTCAGTGACCCGAGTTGGATCCGAGTGACCCGTTTGTCTTGAGAACACTTGACTTTGCTCCAGTTACATGGGTTAGAGTCAGTCCAACCTGGAGGGTCTAAAGCTAGTTTTAAAGCTTGCATTACAGAAGCATCATCATCTTGACAGTGAGTTTGAAGAAAAAAGAGAAAAAACAAGAGAGCAAAAAAGCCCATTGGAGAGTTCTTGCTCTTCATGTTCTTGAAAATTTGGGAGAGATTAATTTGTGAGGGGTTTTAAGAGATGGGCATTTGATTGGGTTTCAAGAATTTGGGAGAGATGAAAAGGGTATTTTCTAGTTTTAAGTAACCGATGAAAAGGCTGTGATTGAGGGAAGAGATTTTATGAGAGAGATTTTGTGTGGGAGAGATTTTATGAGAGAGAGTATAGAGGGAAAGTAAAGGCGTGGGTTTCCATAAAAGATGGAGAGGGAAGATGATGGGGGAGACTCAACTGTAATAGTAGGAATGTGTGTGTTTATATGCATGATTTTTTAATATTTTTCAGCATGTTTTGAGACAGTTGTAAATTTGTATACGAGATTAACAAAATATTGGGGGAAATAATTAGAGTAATGGTAGAGTGTGTATGTATATGTTGTAAATTTGTATGTAAATATGGTAAATTTGCATGTGTATATGTAATACTTTTAGTATGTTTTGATACAGTTGTGAATTTTAAGAGAGCAAAATTAAGGGGGAACGTAGTGTATTTTGTTTTTTGAGGCTATTTATGTTAAGTACTTGTGGGAAGATGAAGGGAATATAGTTGGCAGATGTTAGTGGGGCCCACCTGGGAGTAATTACATGGACCTGTATGTACAGTCGGATTCAATTGTCAAAACTGTCATCGAGATAAAACGGTAAGTACGGAGTATAATTTTAAGAAAAAACACGATAAGTATACACGTTAATAATTACTATAATTTATTATTTAATTAAATTTTGATAACATAAAACTATTTTTTAATTATTATTTATTTATTACAAAGGTATTGGCCTTATTAATATTTGACTAGATTTATTAAAAAAAAACAGGTGCTCCCTCATGTAAATTCATCAAAAAATGCCGTTAGTAAATTCATTGTTTTATCTTTTTTGTTTTTGTTTGTTCTTAATTCGAAAATAAAAAGGATAATACGTCACTGTTTATTATGGTAAGCAATTTTTATTTTTTTTGAAGCAAGTAAGCAAATGTTTTTAATGCAAAATACCAGCTGTATCGTGTACGTATGGCATGATTATGACAAAAGTGCAATATTTGAATTACATAATGGACAAGATTGTTTAACAAAAATAACTTATTTCTCAAAATTGCAAGAAATATCTTTACTTTATTTCTAACAATTAACATATATAAATTGTTATAAATTGATGGTAATATCTTCCCCTTTACTGTGGAGTATATGATAAGAACAACTTATACGAATTGATAGAATTATGAAAGTCGTTTTTTGGGAGGAGAATCTTTTGCAGATGAGTGGTGACGACATTAATTTTTGAATAAATCTTGGCATACACACTAATTCACTACACAAACTCACTACCATTAATTTAGGGATGATTTATCACTAAAATTACCTTATATATTTTCTATAAAAATAATTAAAATATTAAAGTGTGAATAATATTAAGGAATTGGGTCAATTCATCCCTAAATTAGTGGTAGTGAGTTTGTGTAGTGAATTAGTGTGTATGTCAAGATTTACTCTTAATTTTTTGATTTTATTATTTTAGCAATTGTTGCTAGGGCCGTACAAAGGTGTAAAATTGAATTGAATCAGACCGACCTAAATTGATTCGAACTGGATCGAAGATCGAATTTTTCCAATTTCTTGGATCGGGAACCGGACATGTTATAATCGGTTTTGGAACCCGAACCGGATAAAACACCAAATTTTTCCTAGTTGTTAGCATTCTATTTACTGCTTATAAGTTCTGTTATAAAAATCGGTCGATTTCTGAAAAATCGCCGATGAATCGCCCAAAAATCGGTCAAATTTTTTAAACCGATTTGATTTTGCAAAAATCGCCGATAAATCGCCGATTTTTCAATCGAATCACCCGATAAATCGTAAATCGGTACTTCAACCGAATAGTTCCGATTTCCGAAATCTGCAACACTGCTTATAAGCGAGTATGAATTTACGCATTTTATAATTATCCTGTAAAAAAAATAATTCGAATCTTCACGCTATAGAAATCGTTTTGTTTACTTCGTTTCTTCCAGCTGTATGCGACTAATATTTTGAAGACGAGGTGACCCACAATTACAACATCGTTAATCTATATACTCTTAAAGTGTAATGAGGAATTTACCCAATGGGTAAAAAAAATTACCCATGACCCATCTTTTGTACTAAAATCAAGCTATTTTGGTAACTATCCACGGATAATCCATTTACCCACCCAATATTTTACCCATTCTATTATATCTTTCCATAATCTATTTGAAATTCAAAAAAATCAGTTACGGAGATTATATCTCAATCAAAATTTCCATAATTTTCTCAATTGGTTTAGTCTTCCTCCAGAATCAGCATTCGTTACTTTTCATCCTTTTTTGAAAAACCTAATGGAAAACTAACGAGTTCTTCATCTCCAGTTTCATGGTTTAAGCGTTTTATCGCAATCTTCTGCAAAATCTTAATATAGAATTGTCCGATGGATTCTGTAACAAATTCTTCATCAGGTGCTTAATCCATTCTTTCATTCTTTGTTGTAAGTTATATTAATAATGTTTGTTATATGTTGCTTTTTATCTTTGTAATCATCCAGGTAAAAAACGTCATGTGCGCAGTCAAAATATCGAAACAATTTTGGGGAGCATTAATAATGATGAAAATCAAGGTATTTATGAATTTGAAAGCCATGTCTTAAATCTTCAGTAACTGTTTGACGTCCATGTGTTCCTTTGAGTATAGGTACAAAACGTCGAGTTCGTGGAAAGAATGTGGATAAAACATTGTCAAGTAAGGTTACTGATCATACATTAAAACCTATTTCTGAACCAGTAGCTTATGCCACAAACACATCCCATGGTATATCTTTGTTATTTCTCTTTTCCTTCTTTGGCAAAGGTTTCCTATTTTCCCATGATATGTATTGATGTTAACAATGTTTGATTTGCTGTTTTCAATTAGTAGTCGGATGTGAACGTGGCTTACAACAACAAATTCATTCTACTTCTTTAAATAATAAAGAGAATTTTAGTCCAAATTTACCAGCAAATAGGACGAGATCAAGACAACTGCCACAAAGTATACTTCAGAGTCTTGTTTCTTCACCATCAGAGAGTCAAATTTTTGAAACTACTCAAAAAAATGGTATTTGTTTCTTTTTTCATATTATTTAATATTAAGCTTTTTCTATATGATGTTTTCATACTATTATTTGAATGTAGTCCTTAAAGTTCATGCTTCTTCACCCTTGGACATTCAAAGCATTCAAACGACTCCAAAAAATGGTATTTATGCATATTTTCTTTTGATTGAATATTAAGCTTATGCTATCTGATTTTTTATACTATTATGTGAATGCAGTGAGCAAAAGTCGAGTTCGTGGAAAAAATGTTGATAAGATGATGTCTGATGTACTATTACGAAATGCTGCCAAGTCTAGACCTCCTTTGGCAACAATTGATCAGAATTTGTTGTTTAGATCTACATCATCAGGCAAATCGCCAATCCATTGCTCACCAGGCCAGAGCTGTATATTTGCGTCATGGATACTTCTATAATTTTGTAGACTTAAGCGACATGTAAATTCTGATCAAAATTTATTATATCAACTTTTTCTATGTTTTATCAGGTTCCAATCTCTCAAATAGTTCTACTATGACACCTGTGACTACATTCCAAAGTAGGCTGCCAGAATTTAATCACTATGAAGTAGTATATTTGAGATTAGCCTTATATAACATTTTATATTTTTTTATTTGTCATTTGTTATCAGGTAATACACCAAAGAACCAGAATAACAATATCCATACATGTGTAGATCAATCTGGCCAAAGTACCGTCACTTTCTGCAGGACTATTCCAGTTCCAATTGATTCAAAGATGGAGGGTGTAAAAAGTAGTTTTGAAGTTGGTGAGAGTTCTGGAATTAAGAATTTGATCAATGATTTCAACATTGTTGAGGACAATTTTAGTAGTGAAAGTGATACATCTGAACAAGGTATTCATTTGATTGTAATAGTTTATATCTTTATTTTTATTTTTTAGTTTTGTATAATTCATAATTAAGCAATTGTCATTCAAACAGGTGATATTGAAGAGGTTGATTATGAAAATTATTATAGCCAGCAAGATTTTTGGAATGGTTACATGGATATTGGTGGTCCAAACAAAAAATGTTCAAAATGTGAGGCTGTGATGTGGAATGAAGAGAGGAACAATAAGGCGTCAACTAATAAAGCACCAACATTCTCACTGTGTTGTAAAAATGGACAGGTTCATCTTGAAAAGGAAAAGCAACCTCCTGAACCTCTAGCTACACTCCTCTCTGGTGGTATGAAAACTAAACATTTCAAGCAAAATATTAGAATGTACAATTGTATGTTTGCAATGACTTCTACTGGTGGCAAGATTGATCATAGGATCAACAGAGGTGGTGCTCCTTACTGTTTCAAACTTCGTGGCCAAAATTATCACTTAATAGGAAGCTTCCTACCACCTGATGGAGAGGTTCCGAAGTTCTATCAGTTATACATTTATGACACAGAAGATGAAATCAATAATAGAATTAATGCGTTTAATGGTATCAGTGAAGTTATTGATCAGGAAATTGTAGAGTCTTTGTTGCAAATGTTGGATGAACATAACAAATTGGTAAAAGGTTTTCGTATGGCCCGGGATAGAGTGCAACATAATGCAGTAGATGAATTCAAATTGGTGCTTATATCCTCAAGTTCAGAAAGTGGTCGACCAAACCACATTGGCCCATCAAATGAGGTTGCAGGATTGATTGTGACAGATGATTATACTAAGGGATATAGAGATACGGTAATTGATTCAAAGGTAGACGGATTACAGAGGATTTTTTAAACAGATGCACGCTTTATACAACTACAATATCCAATCCTCTTTCCACATGGAGATTTAGGATTTCACCTTGAAATCCCTTTAAATAAGCCTGATAAGCAACCTCGCAAAGATCCAGAAGCTGAGCAAACACTTGAATCAGATGAAAGAGGATCTCGAGAAAACGTTACCATGAAAGAGTACTACAATTATAAACTAATGATACGTCCAACAGAAGGTGTTTTCATTAGTTGTAAATTTCATTTTTTGTAATTCTGCTTTCTTATGTCTAGATAGCATTCTCATTAATTTTAACCTCACATGTTACAGGATTGACTCCACATTTAGGTGGACGTTTGTGGCAACAATACGTTGTAGATGCATTTACCGCAATTGAGCAATACAGATTGGATTGCATTAGTGGACATCAAACTACAATACGTTCTGATCTATATGATAATATTAGGGATGCAGTACAAAAGGGTGACCACAATCCATCTAATGTTGGTAGACCAATCATTCTTCCTGCCTCTTTCACAGGTGGTAGACGCTATATGAACCAGTATTTTAAGGATTCTTTGGCTATTTGTCGAACCTTAGGCCATCCTTCTTTATTCTTGACCATGACATGTAACACCAAATGGCCAGAAATTCAACGAATGCTCAAATACTTACCTGGTGTTGATGTTGCTGATGCCCCTGACGTCGTTTCAAGAGTTTTTAAATTAAAAGTTGACCAGCTTATCGATCTGGTCAAAAAGAAAAACTATTTCGGCTGTTGCATAGGAGGTACGATTTCTTTAAGTTTTATTGAAAACCAAATTAATTTTATACCCACTATTTTGTTTTTTAAATACATTCTAACCATATATTATTATTTTTGTTGACTTTGTGTAGTAATGCATGTTATTGAGTTTCAAAAATGTGGTCTGCCTCATGCACATATGCTTATATGGTTACACCCAGATGATAGGCCTAAAACTTTTGAACAAATTGATGCTTTAGTCTCTGCAGAAGTTCCAAATCCAGACACTGATCCAGTTGGATATCATGTTGTTAACAATTACATGATTCACGGACCATGCGGGACTGATTGTGTCAATTCCCCGTGTATGGTTAAAGGGAAATGTATTAAACATTTTCCTAAAAGGTTAGTTTATATATAAGTTGTGACAGCCCCAAATCCGGGGTCATGAATCTGGGCCATCACGGACCAACTTCCATTCAAAATCAATATCTCTTGGGTTTTTTTTTTTTTTTTTTATAATTAATACTTATGCAATTGACCCCACAGTAATACACACACACACACACACACCAGTCATATGCTCAGAGAACAACATTCACCATAGTAAAATTTTAGAGTTAGAAAGTTATTACAAACCCAGAATCATACTTCAGTACATTGTTGAGTGATGCTTCTACAAGAAGCATTTCAACAACCAAATTCATTACAACCTTACACACTTACACACTTAATGTACATAAGACCACTAGACCCCTTGCGCTGGTCGTCTACCTCGGGGATTGATGCTAACGAGCTCTCAGAAGGTCGCCTTTCCCTTACCCTCTTGCGGGGCGTTCTGCGTAGTATTGGCATACCTAGCTGTATATAGATAAGTAGCAAGAGTGAGCTATAATAGCTCAGCAAGATAATATTGTAACTAGAATTTAAAATGTAACCAAGTATACATGTATATACATATTGTAACGACCCGAAAAATTACGTGTCATTTATTATATTAAAATATATTTTTAGTTGATTTTACTGTGTGTTAATTTATTTTTAATGTATTTAAACGCGTTATGATTTTTATTAAATAGGAAAATTATCTCATACGTGTTATGTGACTTCTGTGTATCATAGAATATTTTATTTTATTTTTCTGTAATTTTTATATTTTTAGAATACAATTATTTCGCATTTTAATTTCCGGATCCAGCCCCTGTATCGAATTCGAGGCCCTGTTTTTCATAAAATTATTTTTATATAATGATAGGATATTTAAAGATGCATTATTTTGTAATTTTTGTAATGTTCATAATTTTTGGAAAATTTTGACATATATATTGTATTTGTTTAAAAATAAAAATTTTACATTTTTATCCCATAAAAATTATTTTTAAGGCTTAATAATTTTAATTAGGGGTTAAAAATATTTTTGGGGTATTAATTTTGATTTAATATAAATAGCAGCTGATTTTATTTAATTAATCAAAATAATCAAAAAAATCAGATTTTTTGATTTTTATTTTCTGTAAAATCTGGAAAATAGTTCTTGGTGTTCTTGAGGATTAATCGGGCTTTTGACAGTGATTCCGGCATCCAAATCGTTCATGTGGGTAACCAAACTGAAGCTCTTGATCTCTACTACATGTTTATGTGTGTTTTAACATCCTAAATTGCTTGAATCGAAAATTCATAATTTTAGTTTAATATTCGAAATTTCATGAATTTATTGTGAATCATACAGTGATTTGTTGTTGATATGGTTAGTATCTATAGATTGTATATAATCTCAGGAGCATCATGATAATTTTTGTTTGATTTTTAGTATCTTAAAACTCGAAATCGAATTTTGTGGGGGTGAGAATAATTTTCAATTTTCCGGATTGATTGTTGATTGTTTGATGATTTTGATGATTGATATGAGTCATTGAACTCCTAAGCTTCGTTTTGGTGTATAAAATGTTGGATTTGGTTGAGAAATGAGAAAAATCGGAGTTCACCGGTGAGGTGACCGGATTTTGCTTCGGTTTTGCTCGGAATCTGGGTTCGGGGGATTCTGGGTTTGTTTGAATGGTATATCTGTGTTTAGGAGGTGATTTGGAGTGTGTTGGTGCTTTAAAACGTAACGATTGATACTGAAAGGCAGAGTGTATTAACTTGTAACACTATAACTAATGTAACTCAATTAAACGAAAAGATACTTAACCAGAAGACAATCAAGAACAAGAAGTCACAAGGAATCAACACTAAATGAAGACAAGGTAATTGATACAATTGAACATGTTAACTATGATCAAGCCAAGAAGAAATCATTGAGAGAAGTTCAAGTCAAAGTTGTTCAGGCCTCAGTGATTTGAGAATTCGAGATTCAAGATCATAACTATCAGTATCAACAAGACCAATTGATTTCAAGTGAACAAGAAGGAAAGCAAATATTGGAAAGCCAAGTTACTAAGTGAATATGGTAATTTATTCAAGAAGCAGAAACACTATCAAGACTAGTCACTTATGAACCAGACCAGTGCATCAAGTGTCAGGACATTGATAGCAAGTTTATGTCAGTAATAAAGATCCATGTTCAAGAGCTTGTAGAAGAACAAAGAAGATATGAAGATATCACAAGCTCAAGATGTGCATTGAAGTTTCAAGTTGAAGACCAGAATATTTTCTAAGTACTAAATGTTCTAGATGGCTAAGTCGAAATTCTCAAGTAGAAGTTCTACTTAGAATTTCGAGATGGCTAAGTAGAAATTCTCAAGTAGAAGTTCTACTTAGAGTGCAGCTTCAACATGACACATGGCATCTTCTGATTGGCAGATTTCCAAGCTTTCAAGATAAGACAAGATTTATGTGGACATCATTGGGCCACGTACATCTTAGTCTTTGAAGACTACAGGTCATAGATTACATGTAGTATAAATAGAAGCACTTGTGTAATGTTTTAGTTAGTGAGCAATATTGAGAAAAACACAAGAAAAAGAGAGAGAGTTATTCACAGAGCTTAGAATCATTCACTTCTCTCTGAACTTCTGTTATACTTTGTAATGAATGTTGTAGCAACCTTTTCAAGTTATATATAAAGAAATATATTCCTTGAATCTGTGTGTTCATTTATTGCATCGTATTTATTGCTTCTCAAAATCGAAAAGTTGTATTCACCCCCCCTCTACAACACATTTGGACCTAACAATTGGTATCAGAGCGGATGTTTAACATACAAAACATAGATCCTTGTGTTTGGTAGAAGAATCGTGAGTTTTCATTTTCTAGATCTACTTTTCTAAATTTCTAGAAAAGTAAGCTTTAATTCGTTTCCAGTGAAAACTCATCCAGAAAAATTATTTAAATACTCCAGGAGTGATTATTTGGCTTGGGTGTATTTTAATTAATTTTTGTGAATTAATCTGGGTTCATTAATATTTGGTGTTCTTGAGTGTTCATCATCTGTTCTTGTCAAAGAATATAACCCAGCAACTTTTCAATTTCCTTTTCAAAGAAATTATAGTCAAAAAGGTGTTTTTGGTACTTTTGATTTGATTATTATTTCTTAGCCGAAAGCAAAAGAAAGTGTACTCAGTGCTTAGCAGGTGGGTTAGTCACTTTCGGCGTGTAAAGCAATCAAAAGTCAAAAAGGTGTTTTAGTGGTGATATTGTTTATTCAATATTAAAGTAATCTGCAGAAGAAAATTATTCTAAGGACAAAAGTTCTACATAGAATTTCTACTTGAGATTTTCTACATAGAATTTCGACTTGGACAATTTCTACTTGGTGAATTTCGACTTGGACAATTTCTACTTAAGAGAAATTTCGACTTGAGCAAAAATTTCTACTTAGAGAAATTTCGACTTGGCAGAAGTTCTACATAGATATTTTACATAGCCTAGTCTTGGGTACTTAGAATTTTTTAGTGACAAGATTTGAAATGGCTCCTAAAAATTCTTTCAAGATCCCAATGTTCAACCGAGATCACTATGAAGAATGGGTTTTCAGAATGAGACTCTACTTAGAGACAATTAACCCTGAGTATCTGGAAGTCCTTGATAAGGGTAAATTCGTTCCAATGAGAGCTATTCCTGAGCGTACGGAAGGAGAGGAGGTTATACCTGCTCGGTCTGAGCCTAAAAAGGCAGCGGACTTTACGGATGCTGACAAGGAGCAAATAGCTTATGACACTTCTGTAAGACAAACCTTGATGGAATCTCTCGATCATGAAATGTTCAACATAGTCAAAGGTTTGAATACAGCAAAGAAGATTTGGGACAAGATAGAAGTTGTCATGGAAGGATCTGCAGAGGTCAGAAGCAACAAGACACTTATACTCAAGATGGAGTATGACACCTTTAGAATACGAAAAGGAGAGAGCATAACAGATGTCTATCTACGATTCAGTCAGTTGGTATTGGATTTGAATCTGAGAGGTGTAACTCTCCCCATGGTTGAAACCAATACGAGATATCTGAGGAACCAGCCAAAGAGCATTGAACATAGAGTCTACGCAATCAGAGAAACCAGAGATTTGCATACAACTTCTCTGGAGGAATATTATGGAATTCTGAAGACCTATGAGCTGGAAACTCTTCAAGATCAAGCATGGGACAATGATTCAAAGGGAAAAGAAACTGCATCAGGATTAGTTGCTGATGAGGAAGAGTCTAAGAAGGCAATGGTTGCAGCAAAGCCTAAATCATCACCTGCACCGCATCAAGTTGATAATGATGACGAGTGTGCATCTAACAGTGATGATGACTACTTCACCCAAGAAGAGCTGGACAACATGGACGATAGTGTCGTGGCATACATGGCAAGGAAGTTCAGCAATATGAGATTCAGAAAGAGCAACCGACCACAAAGAAATTCTTCATCTTATTATCGGGCTGCTAAGGGTGGTGGTAGTTCATCAGGCTACAAAAGCAAAGGCAAGAGTACCAGCTACAAATCTCCGTTGGATTTCAAAATGAAGTTCAATTGCTACAATTGTGGTGAACCTGGACATTTTGCCTCGGACTGCAAAAAGCCTAAACAGACTTATCCAAAAGAGACATTTGAAGCCCTCAAAAGCAAGTATGAATCGCTGGTGAAAGAAAAACATGGTAAAAGAGCTTTAGTAGTAACAGAAGGAAGAGCTTGGGATGATTCAGATGAGGAAGATGTTACTCATGTAGCAAACTTTACGCTCATGGCTGAGACATCAGAGGAACCAGAGGTACCAGTTCTAACCCTTAAAGTAGAAATGTCTATTGATGATTATAAGGAACAGAACGGGGCTCTTAGCGAAGAGATCTACATGTTGTGCAAAAGCCTAGACACTTCTCAAAAGGAACAGAAAACACTTGTCGCCAAAAGCAGAATGCTTGAGGCAAAAGTGGAAGAGTTAGAGGCTGCTTGCACTGTAGATACTTCCCTAAGAGATTTTATTAAATCTTTGGAACACAAGCTCGTCCTTAAGGAAGAAATAGAATCATGTTTAAGGAACAAACTAGCTGAGTTAGAAACTAAATGTGAAGCTTACAAACTAGCTGCTAGTAAAGTGTATGTAGATAATGATGTGTTTAAGAAGATAACTGGAGTAGGTGTAGGACTTGATTATTCTAATCTTTCTAAGAAAGATGGGAAGAGACCTATAGACACTAGTTCCAGTGACCTTAAAAATGATATTCCTAGCATTTTTAAACCTTCTGTCAAACCCATCTACAAACACCTTGTTCCTAGAATAGAAGAAGAAGAGACTGAATTGATAGCTAGATATGAGATTGAGATGGAAGATCGTCAGAACGCACAACCTATAACTCCTATTAAACAAGTTAAAATCAATTTCCCTAGTGATGAATCTAGACTAGGAATAGGAGCTAAGGCTGTTAAACAACAAGGGAAGAAAGGCATAAAAGAGGTTAAGGCTGAACGAATAAAGAAAGCATGTTATCACTGTAAATCTACTGAACATCTTTCTTATGCATGCACTGCTACACATGCCATGCCTACCACACACACTATGAATAATTTGCATCAGAATCATGCACAGTGTGGTCAACCTAATTGTATGCCATGCACTTTTAACGTCATGCAAACTTTTGTGAATTTAATGAATGCATCTAGCCAGTCATGCTCAAATACTGTTGCTAGTTCAAACAACAAAAAGAAGTTTGGGAGAGCCAAGACTGTCAGTCCTCCTAAAGTTAGGAGTGACAAACCTTCTCCTAGGACTGATAAATATGTCAAGTCTGAGAAAGGAAAGGAGGAAGTCGAAAGCTCTAGTTATGTTAAGAAAAGTGCATCTCCTGTTGTTAAATCTGTTGATTCTAAATCTTATCGAAAAGCCGGGCCCAATCAAAGTTGGGTTCCGAAGAAAGTCTAATCAATCTGTTATTGCAGGGCATTAAGCAAAAGAGAAATAAAGTTATATGGGTGCTAGATAGTGGAGCATCGAGGCATATGACTGGAAACAAGTCCCTGCTTACAGAGTTGGTTATGAAAGCTGGCCCTTATGTTACCTTTGGAGATGACAGCATAGGTGTGACAAAGGGATATGGCAAACTGAAAACTGGCAATGTCATCATTGAAGATATTTCCTATGTTGAGGGATTAAAGCATAATTTGTTGAGTATCAGTCAATTCTGTGACAAAGGTTACGAAATTGTCTTCAACAAGAAAGGTGTATCAATCACTCACATCAAGGAAGGCAAACTGGCTTTGAGAGGAGTTCGAAAGGCAGATCTTTTTGTTGCAGACATGGATTCAGCAAATCAGAATGAAGTCACCTGTTTCTACAGCAAAGCTTCGGATGATGAAAGCTGGTTATGGCACAAAAAGTTATCTCACTTAAACTTCAAAACGATGAATGCTCTCGCGAGGCGAGAATTGGTGAGAGATCTACCTCAAATGGAGTTCGCTCCGAAAGGACTCTGTGAAGCCTGTGAAATGGGAAAGTCGAAGCGAGCCTCGCATAAAAGCAAGGAAATTTCAAGTATCACTGAGCCTCTGCAACTTCTTCATATGGATTTGTTTGGCCCAGTGAATGTCCTATCTTTGTCTAGGAAAAGATATGCATTGGTAATCGTGGATGACTTCTCCAAGTATACATGGGTATTGTTCGCAATGACGAAAGACGAAGTACCTTTCTTAATCATTGATCACATCACTCAAATTGAGAATGTTTCAACACTTACTGTGAAGACGATTAGATCAGACAATGGCACTGAATTCAAAAACGCAGTGCTAAATGACTTCTGTGTATCTAAAGGAATACGTCGTCAGTACTCAGCCCCGAGAACTCCACAGCAAAATGGAGTAGTTGAAAGGAAGAATAGAACATTGGTTGAAGCAGCAAGAACTTTGTTGTACGATTCGAAACTTCCTCTGTATTTCTGGGCAGAAGCAGTGAGTACCGTGTGTTACACTCAAAATCGATCCTTGATCATAAAAGATAAAGAAAAGACACCATGTGAGCTAATGAACGGCAGAAGACCAACAATCAAATATTTTCATGTATTCGGAGCAAAATGCTATGTACTTATAGATGATGAAAATCTAGGCAAGTTTGCAGCAAAAGCTCGTGAAGGAATCTTTGTTGGTTACTCCACAGATGTGGTAGCAGCTTATAGGGTGTTCTTAGTGAATGATCGAAAAGTGACTGAAAGCTACAACGTCAGATTCGACGATACCAAACTCTCATCAATTTCAAGAGATTCTAGTGAACCTGAGTCCCTAAAATTTCAGAATCTGGACTTAGAAGATCTTGAAGATGAACCTGAGTTGGTTGTCCCATTAAATGTTCCAAGTGTACGTGAAGAACCTGAGTCTAGTGAACAAGCTAATTCTACAAGATCAGGAGAGACTTCTTCAGTACGAACCGGCAACAACTCAGGGGGAGTAAATAGCAGCTCAAGGACTACTGTTCAAGGCTCAAATCGAGTTGACTCTAGTTCTGTAGGAGCTGGCACTAACTCAGGGGGAGTTAGTGAAAGTATTCAAAGTAGTCAGCACCACAATTCAGAAAGTCATGCTGAATCATCAAGACAATTTCCAAGAGAACGAGTATGGAATAGAGACCATCCGTTTGAATTGATTATCGGTGATCCAGATGCTGGTGTGTCTACTAGAAGAAATGCAAGAGCTGACCTGGCTAATATTTGCTTATTTTCTGGGTTCTTATCCAAGCTTGAACCTAAAGAAATAGAAGAAGCTCTTGGTGATGCTGATTGGGTGATTGCAATGCAAGAGGAACTCAATCAGTTTGAAAGGCAGAAAGTTTGGAAGCTGGTACCCCGACCAAAGAACAAATCAGTAATTGGAGCAAGGTGGGTATTCAGAAATAAAATGGATGAAAACGGACTTGTAACACGAAACAAGGCTCGTTTGGTTGCAAAAGGTTATTCTCAGCGAGAAGGAATTGATTATGATGAGACCTATGCACCAGTTGCAAGACTTGAGGCAGTCAGGATGTTTTTGGCATTTGCAGCACATAAGAACTTCAAGGTTTTCCAGATGGATGTGAAAAGTGCCTTCCTGAACGGAGAGTTAGAAGAAGAAGTGTATCTGGAACAGCCGCCTGGCTTCATTGATCCAGAACTTGTAGATTTTGTGTATCTTCTCTTCAAATCTGTCTATGGCCTCAGGCAATCCCCAAGATGTTGGTATGAAACCCTATCTGTATTCTTAATTGAAAGTGGTTTTACTAGGGGAGTAATTGACAAAACATTGTTCTATAAGAATGTGAAGAATGATCTAATACTTGTTCAAGTATATGTGGACGATATTATCTTTGGGTCATCGAATGAGCGCTTGTGCGAGAAATTTGCTAAGCTAATGCAAGACAAATACGAGATGAGCATGATGGGAGAGCTGTCTTTCTTCCTTGGATTACAGATCAGTCAGAGAAAAGATGGTATCTTTATCAGTCAATCCAAGTACGTCAGAGATTTACTCAAGAAGTATAATCTAGAAGATGCATCAGCAGCCAAGACTCCCATGGCAACAGCCACGAAGCTTGATGAAGACAAATCAGGTAAATCAGTTGACATCACAAGCTATCGAGGTATGATTGGCTCACTTCTCTATTTAACTGCAAGTAGACCCGATATAATGTTCGCGACTTGTTTATGTGCAAGGTTCCAAGCGGATCCTAGAGAATCACATCTCATAGCCGTCAAAAGAATTTTTAGGTATCTCAAGGGCACACCAAATCTAGGAATTTGGTACCCAAGAGATACAGGTTTTAATCTAATTGGCTATACGGATTCAGATTATGCAGGTTGCAGGATTGATAGGAAAAGCACATCTGGTGCTTGTCAATTTCTTGGCAGAAGATTGGTGTCCTGGCAAAGTAAAAAGCAACATACAGTATCTACTTCTACTGCTGAAGCTGAGTACATTGCTGCTGGAAGCTGTGTAGCTCAAATACTGTGGATGAGGAACCAATTGAAGGATTATGGCATGGAGCACAAGAAAATTCAAATTATGTGTGACAACACAAGTGCCATTGCCATAACCAACAATCCTGTAGATCACTCAAGAACCAAGCACATCGACATCAGGTATCACTTCATAAGAGAACATGTCGAGGAGGGGACTGTGGAGCTACATTTTGTGCCCACAATGCAACAAATTGCAGATATATTCACCAAACCTCTTGATGAAGTAACATTCAATAGGTTGGTTGGTGAATTGGGAATGCTTAACACAAGTTAGTAAAGCCTTCTATCTGTAAAATCCATGGTTATGTTGGTATATGCAAGCTATTTAATCATTATGTGTTTAGACTTTAAAATGCCTAATTAATGATTATTATAGGATGCATATAGTGTGATTTTGCATGAATTCAGTGTGTTTTAAGTGTCTTTTATAGCACAAATCTGTGAATTTATGCTTGTTAGATTGCATGAACATAGGGGGAGTTAAATTCATAATATTCTAAATTTTGCATGATTTTTAGATGAATTTACCTGTGTTTTTCATGTAATTAGAGGCCTTAGAATTATCAAGGAATGTTTTAATTATGTCATATATTAAAATCCTTGAATTGATATTTATATTAATTTGACAAAATTAATTGTTGAGTTTTTCAAAGAAAAATTGTCAAATTATTCTAAGTATCTTCAAAATTTCGAGTTAGTTACTATCTCGAAACTCATCTTGAAATTCTAGTTGAATTTCGATTTGAGCTTCCAGAGTGAAGTTTTGAAAATTCTAAGTCTGGGAGAAATTTCGAGTTAGCCTCTATCTCGAACTCTATCTCGAAATTCAGATGAGAGTTCCATTTTTGGGGATATTTTGAAAATAATTGAGAATAACTTCGAGTTAACCTCTATCTCGAAGTTCAACTCGAAGTTCGACTTAGAGTCCAACTCGAAGTTCGACTTAGAGTTCGACTTAGAGGTTTGACTTAGAGTTTGAGAGAATTCTCAATTGGTTAAAGGGAATTTTAGAGTTAACTCCTAACTCGAACTATATCTCGAATTTCTACTTAGAATTTCGAGATATATTTCCTTGTTGGGTGTGTGCTGTTTACATGGTCATTTACAAGATAAATGGTAAAGGTTTTCGAGTTAACAGCTATCTCGAACTCTATCTCGAAGTTCGACTTAGAAAGTTCGAGATAGACTTCGAGATAGACTTCGAGATGGAATTTCGACTTGAGTGTTCCCTGTATGTACTTAATGTTTTTCACATTTTTTTAACAGGGACATTTTAGTCATTTCACAGTAATGTCTATATATACATCTTTAACTCGATGTTTTTCTTTCACTTTTACCTAATAGAGTTTTACAGCCGCACATACACATACAGGCGATTTCATATTCTCAATCATTGATTCGTGATTTTTGTGACAAATCTCATACGGACAACGAATTAATGCCCATTTTTTGACTGCTATCATTTGTGTGTTACTATTAATCTCTGTTCTTGTGTGTTTGTTGGTTCATCTTTCTTGATATATATATATACACACGTATATACACACAAAAGTTAACAGATCTGTTCAAAAACGGTTTTACACACAAACACTTCACTGTTAAAGCAGATTTAATTAGTGGTTCGAAATTTGCCATCCTTTAACTGTTTGTTGAAGCCCGTAGTTTGATTTTTCAAAAAGGAACCTTTGTGTTCTTGATAAATTAAAAGGGTTATCACGGTTAATTGTTAGATTAATTGTTTTTCAGAAATTAAAATTAAAATTTCACATTTTTTTTTTAAAAAAAAACTTTTAATTAAAATGGCTCACCAATTTTCACTTGCCAAAAACAATTTTTATAATATTTCTACGGAAATTGGTGATCAACTCCCGCGCTTTAAGTCTTGGATACGATTTCTCAATTTGTATTCCAAAGCTAGCGATGCTTTTACTGCTAAACCTACACTAGTGCATGATGCTTTACAGCAATTATGGACTAGTGCGGTTTCTTTTGGGAGCAAATCAACCCCCTTTGGTTTCAGGTTTACCTTAGCGGGTCAAGAATATGTGGTGACTGAACAAATTGTAAACAAGGTTCTTGGATTCCCTGTTAAAGATGCTTATGATCCAGAACCTACAGCTACAGATCGCCTCAAATTCTTTGAAGAAATAGGGTGTTATCCTCCGACTGGCCGGATCACTGGAAACATCCAAAAACAATTTCTTCATGTGGAATGGAATTACTTTTTCGAGGCCATCACAAGATGTTTTCGGGCACGAGAAAGCGATTACCATCAAATTTCCATTCCCATGCAAAACCTCGGAATTGCCCTAGCAAGAGAGCTGGATATCAATTATGGACGAATAGTTCTCTCTGAGATAGTGGCTGTGATGGGATCTCCTGCAAGCAGAGACCTCAACACCACAGATGTTGTCTGCTGGTTTCCTCGGTTCTTACAGATGCTGATTAATCATTTAGTACCGAAGGATGCTCTTGCTGTTAGACGGAGTTTTGCCAGTGGTCCATCATCTGCACCGCTAGGGATGGGCACTAAGTCACTTTCAACAGTTGAAAATCAGGATAAACATCATGGAAAACCGATGTCTATTCCTGATACCTTACAAAAGTGGCTTACATATGATGAGGGGGTTACCACTTTGATGGAATTCTCGCAAGCTTCATCACATGCTCAGAATCGGTCTGCTCATGCTGAGGCATTTGAAGCGATTCCTGATGAACAAAGCGGAGACGAACAAGGTAATGAATCAGGTAATCTCTCTCGACACTCTACTCATTCCTCTTCCTATGTTTCTGATTCCCAGACCCAAGAGACTGCTAGCCCGCAGGATCTATCCCAGGGTGAGAGCTATATTTCTAATTCTATATCATCCCAGTCACCGGAATCCAAACAGCCAGCACATATAGATGTAGGAAATGATGATGAGAGTGAACCCGAAGAGCAGCAACTTATTCGCAAGAAAGCCAAAATTTCCCATGCTGCTACTTCTAAATCTCAGTCAAACCCTAGAGTGTCACACGCAACCACTCCACCTCACGAGAGTGGTTCACCCCTTGAACAATCTGCACATAGGGATTTTGATTTTGATGATGATTTTGTACCTCTTAAAGATACTGTTGCTTCAAGAGGACATGAAGCTTTAAAAACTTCAGCCGTACCTTCACCGGTACGTACTGATGCTACAAAGAGGATCGGTTCTGATGTTGTACAAGAACACTTTGTAGCCTCTCAGCCTGAGATTCCAACTCAGGAACAAACAGCAATTGATCCCGTAACTGCAAATTATATTTCTTATCAAGTTTCTGCAGGTACTGCTTCATGTTTTGGATCAATTATTGAAGACATACACGAGCGTGAGACAGGGAGTGTGTGTGAGAGGTTAGGGAGAGAGGGACCTTCATTTTTAAGGCCCGAAACCGAGCGCCAAATACCAACAGAACTAGAATTAGAGCGAGGTCACCTAAACCAAACACCGTCCCTTAATGCTGAAAATCTTGAATCTCGGTTGTCTTCTATGGAAAATCAAATGAAGCAGTTTGGGCAGTCAATGGGGCAGTTAGGGATGAATGTTGGAGATAATCAAAGGGCACTTGACGACTACGCAGCACGAATGGCACTTCAAGCTTCAGCTTTTACTGATTTGAAAAATCAGGTAAATGACATGGGCCATGCTGCTGGTGTCTTGGGAAACACCCTGAATGACAGGATGGGAGCAATGGAGCTTACAATGGATACTCTGGCTGTGGAGATAAGCAGAGTTATGTTCGCAATCAGAAGTTTTGTGCCCCAGGAATGTTTCGCGCCGCAACAACCTCCCCCCGATGCTGGTACAGGTGGTGCTAGTGGAGCAGGAGTCTATGGTTCCGGGTTTGAAGATTTTGATACAGCTGGTGGATCTGGAGACCAGGGTGGAGTTCAGGATAACTCACCTAAGGGGGAGAGTATAAAGGAGACGAGACAGCAGGGAGTTCAAATCGAAGAAATTCAAGAACATGCTGATCTTGTAAAAGAAATGGAAGTTGAGCCGTCCATTGATGAAGAGGCTCTAAGAAGGAAAAAGGGTAAGGCAATAGCGATTGAGCCAGATGAGCCATTCGTTGATCTGAGTCATCAAGAAAAAGTACAGGAGGTACTTGACTCAGATTCCGATATGGAAGACGCACCGTTGAAACATGCTATAAAGAGATCATTGAAGGATCAAGGTGGAGGTGCTGGAATGTCTTTCGGATTGCCTGAAGAAATTACTGTCGATGAGGAAACCCTTGAAGCTCAACAGTTAGCCTTGGATCAAGCTGAGTTCTTTAAAATGAAGCAAATGCAAGGTCGTGCTGCGTTTCAGGAAAAGAAAGCGGAGCTACAAGGAAAGCAGTACGATTATGAGCTTGCAAGGCTAGCTGATCCTCAAATCGATCTGGACAATAGAAGGATAGGGAAGAAGTGGGATGACGCAAGAAAGATTTTGATGGGACCATGTACAAAAGGAGAGCATAACAAGGAAGCAGATGATCTGTTCTACCAACTAAATTTGCAGAATCCAATGGCGGCTGACTACATAAATGCTTTAAAGAGATTAATTTCTAAAGTCAGGGTTGGATACAATTCAACGCAAAAGGAGTGGCAGGTTGTTTTGTCTTTCACAGAAGGAGTCCCAATGTCTTTCATGTATGTGGATGACCAATTCATGACGAGAAGATCTGCATCAGAGTTGTTCTTGCTAGCAACAAAAATTCAATACTCTCATTCTGAGAATCTAAGCATTCTGTATAGGGATCAGTTAATGCGGCTAGCAGAGGACAAGGGTCCAGAATTCTCAGCATATCCAAATGTTGTCCGGATGGTGGTTGACAGTAAATTGAAGAGGGTGAGCTTGGAGGAAAAGGAATTAATGGAACTTTCAGTGGAATCTCTTAAGGCCGTCTGTAGGCAGATGATGGGTAAGGGATTCGCTTCTGTGCTTAAGGATAAAACAGTGAAGACCATTGAAAGTGTCATACTAAAGAAGAGCAATGAGGTGTGGAAGTGTGATGTCATTGCTCCGAACCCTCTTGATAATGTGAAGATTGAACCAGAGCTGATAGAGAGGAATTGGAATATTCTTCAAGCAATGAAGAACGTTGATGAAGCTCTGAATCTTCCTACTGGAGAACTGGAACAAGGAGAGATAAGGGAGGCAGTTGGTGTTCCAGGAAGAGACAGCGTATACTGGATACATTCTTTTGCTGATAATACAGCTGATGCCTTAGTATTCATAGATGCAGACCAGAAGCAAACACTCTTGCATATGAGTAGAGACTGGCTGAAGCAGACTCAAGATGCTGCATTTCTAGAGAAAGTGTTATATGTGTTCAAATGGGAAGATGTGGAAGTTAAGTATGTGACAGAAAAGCAGAGACTCGTGAGTTACCTATCTGACGTAGTAGTGGAAATGAAGCGATTGGAGCGAGATGCGGCTAGTGTCCACAATACTAACCGTGTCATAGGCTATCCCAAAATGATCTACTGTCAGTTTAAATCTGATAAAACTCATAGGAAACCTCGGCTTATAATGAAGAAATTTGAGGACATTCCAGAGATCAGAACTACTCAGGAGGTGGACAAACTCAGAAGGCTTTTTAAACATCCTTACCCAGAACCCAGGAACCCTCTAGAGATGGAAGCAGTAAGTTTGTTGAATACTAGGTGGACGCAACTTCATAATCCAGTATATAAGAAACAAAAGCAGCAGGAGGAGAAGCGCAAAAGGCAGAAAGAAGAAAAAGATCAAGCTGCTGAAGCTAGGAAAAGGAAACGGAATTAGGGTTAAAGGTCAGAGTGGTGTGAACTTGAAGTTGGAAAAACTTCATGTCTTTCGGTTGCTTTAACTCACTTGAGGAAAATTCATCTTAGAATGAATCCAATAAGGTGATATAAGTTTGACTAAAAGATATGAAATAATCCAGGTGATAGGAATCATTCAAATGATCTTTAATTCGAGGTTCGAATTCTGTTTCTAGTTTAAGTTCTTTGTATTGTTTTCATGTACTTGTAAATTGTATATTTTTCAAGACTGTAATGTTAATTATCTTTTCTCGTCTCATTGTTTAGTTGAGTTATCCTTCATTAATTTGAATGTCATTGTTAGACAATCAAATTGGGGGAGATTGAAAGGCAGAGTGTATTAACTTGTAACACTATAACTAATGTAACTCAATTAAACGAAAAGATACTTAACCAGAAGACAATCAAGAACAAGAAGTCACAAGGAATCAACACTAAATGAAGACAAGGTAATTGATACAATTGAACATGTTAACTATGATCAAGCCAAGAAGAAATCATTGAGAGAAGTTCAAGTCAAAGTTGTTCAGGCCTCAGTGATTTGAGAATTCGAGATTCAAGATCATAACTATCAGTATCAACAAGACCAATTGATTTCAAGTGAACAAGAAGGAAAGCAAATATTGGAAAGCCAAGTTACTAAGTGAATATGGTAATTTATTCAAGAAGCAGAAACACTATCAAGACTAGTCACTTATGAACCAGACCAGTGCATCAAGTGTCAGGACATTGATAGCAAGTTTATGTCAGTAATAAAGATCCATGTTCAAGAGCTTGTAGAAGAACAAAGAAGATATGAAGATATCACAAGCTCAAGATGTGCATTGAAGTTTCAAGTTGAAGACCAGAATATTTTCTAAGTACTAAATGTTCTAGATGGCTAAGTCGAAATTCTCAAGTAGAAGTTCTACTTAGAATTTCGAGATGGCTAAGTAGAAATTCTCAAGTAGAAGTTCTACTTAGAGTGCAGCTTCAACATGACACATGGCATCTTCTGATTGGCAGATTTCCAAGCTTTCAAGATAAGACAAGATTTATGTGGACATCATTGGGCCACGTACATCTTAGTCTTTGAAGACTACAGGTCATAGATTACATGTAGTATAAATAGAAGCACTTGTGTAATGTTTTAGTTAGTGAGCAATATTGAGAAAAACACAAGAAAAAGAGAGAGAGTTATTCACAGAGCTTAGAATCATTCACTTCTCTCTGAACTTCTGTTATACTTTGTAATGAATGTTGTAGCAACCTTTTCAAGTTATATATAAAGAAATATATTCCTTGAATCTGTGTGTTCATTTATTGCATCGTATTTATTGCTTCTCAAAATCGAAAAGTTGTATTCACCCCCCCTCTACAACACATTTGGACCTAACAGATACGTTTTAAGGGTTGCCGGAGGTGGCCGGAAATTTTTTTCCGGTGACCGGAAACTTGGTAACCTCCATTGATGGAGGTGGTGTTTTTGAAGCATTCATATGAAGGTGGTGATGAATAGTACCTGTTTGATCTTTAAAATCTGAAAATCAAATTCTGAAAAATGATTTTGAAAAATTATTTTCAAAAATTTATTATAAATTCGAATTTTATTTTCAGAAATTCGAAAAATCATTTTTAAATTTCGAAAAAATATTTTTAATTTCGAAAAATACTTTTAAATTTTTAATAAATTATTTTTATTCGAAAATCTATTTTATTTGATTATTTTAAATTTATTTAGCTAATATCTTAATTAATTTAAATTGATTGGTTAATTAATATTAATCAATTAATTTAATTAATTAAATATTATTTAAATATAATTGAAAATAATCAGATTTAATTATTTTGGAAAATAAAATGATTTATTTATTTTCTAAATATTATTTTACCTTTAATATTTATTTCTTTATTTGTTTTATTTGTTTAAAATGTAATAAAATTGTTTTAAAATCCTAAAAATAATCCGGGAACGGTAAAAATAGTTTTAAAATTCTAAAATTATTTATAAACCCGGATTAAATATTTACTAAAAATATTTTGGGGATCCAATAATTAACCAGAGGGTTTATTAATGATCCTTTTCGATTCGGGGAGGGTTATTTAAATCTTTTAATTATTCTAAAAATAATTTTAAATATTATAATAATAATTTGAGTGCTCTTTTAATGATGAGTCGTATCCGCGCTATGTGTTAATTGGTTACGTGACAAGTATATATGTATTTGATTTGAGGATTAATGATGTATCTCCAGGATTAATTATTGTTTCGAGGAATAATCGTGTCTTGAGGATTAATTGATTATCATGTTTCTTTATCGAAGAATAAGATAAATGTTTTGAGGATTATCTATCGATTGAGCTGATTAATAAATAATTAATTTGAATATTCAATTAATTTAATTATTAATTGAATTATTCTTATTAATTGCATATTAATTAAACCGTTTGTCCGTTTTCAACGAGAAAAGTATTTCTGGAAATTAGAAAAATGACCCGGTTCTTATAAAAATAGTTTTAAGTTAAAATTCAACTTTTAAATTTGGATCGACTTTTTACCAAACCTTTTTATTGAGTCGGTTATATCCGATAATTAGGGTTTTGAACCGTTTTCTGTTTTAAAAATATTGGATAAAATCTTTTTATGATCTGATCAACGTGCTATGTGGTTATGTGATTTACTTATTGAGTCTCTTTACGTGCAATGTGAGTTATTAAGGTATTAAGTATCGAGGGTTATGATATAATTCGAGTTTTGCCCGATATATATTTAATTGGTGATTAATTGTTTATATGACTTATGTTATAAGATGTCGCTAAGAGTAGTCGATGTTTTCTTTGAATTACTGACTAGGATTGTCAGATTTATATTTATTTTTAGGACGAAGTGTTTATTTCGAGGGTTAAGTGTTATATTTATATTTCTATTTCTTTATCGAGAATTAGAATAAATCTTTCAAGAATTAATTGTTGAATATTGACTTAGGTTTGTCAGCGGAGATAATTAGATGTTTAATAAAGGAAGTTGGAGGTGGATGAAATATTATTTGTGGGTTATGAGGAAGGTGGGAGATGGATGCAGTATTATTTGTGGATTGTAATGAAGAAGGTTGGAAATGAAAGTATTGTTTGTGGAATTGCTGATTTACTTGCGAGGTGTTTTAACACCGGGAAAACGTCTATGTTCAAAGGGGACATTTCCAATTATTTTCTTCGGACAGAGATATTGGTAAGCATGGTTAATACGTTTAACTTGAGTTTGTAAGCGTTTATAAAATATCAGAATCTCGTCTAGAGGCTGAAGTATTGTCTGGGGCGTGACTATAGAAGTAGACGCGCAGGCTCAATGTCAACGGATCAGACTCGTGGCAATCGCAAGAGCGTCAAACCAGCGAATGATCAACAGAGGACATGATGACGTGAGATAGAAGAAGATAGTTGTATTACTTCGGCGCTACGTAATAACAAAGGACCAGAGGCAAGTATTTTCTTTATCATCCTAAACACTTTTTATTTTATGTTTCATTGATTCATATCATGATGAATAGCTATTGTTCAGAGCTATTTGTGATTCTTAAATATTTTTGTGCGAACACAGTTGCTTGATATTGGTATCCTTGATGTGGGGAATTGTTTAAGATAAACTCTTCATATCCTTATTATAGTATTAAATAATAAGGATGTGAACTGTATGTGAAACTAAGCATTTCCTGTTGAATTCGGAAATTGCTCTATTGGATTGGAAAATGGTAAAGCGTAGGAGGCCACGTTGAGTAGTTGGTCCAGCTATATTTAAGGAGGATATGGTAACCATTCCATCTTCCTATAGGCTAACATTACTTGCCTATTTTGGTACCCTCAAGAAATCCGAATTATAGCACGGGTATCGTAACGTACCAGTGACTATAAAGGGTCCCATTGCTTATGAACCTGATCAGGGGGCAATGGTGTTATGTCTTTATTTATTTTGGTACCCTCAAGAAATCCGAATTATAGCACGGGTATCGTAACGTACCAGTGACTATAAAGGGTCCCATTGCTTATGAACCTGATCAGGGGGCAATGGTGTTATGTCTTTATTTATTTTGGTACCCTCAAGAAATCCGAATTATAGCACGGGTATCGTAACGTACCAGTGACTATAAAGGGTCCCATTGCTTATGAACCTGATCAGGGGGCAATGGTGTTATGTCTTTATTTATTATGGTACCCTCAAGAAATCCGAATTATAGCACGGGTATCGTAACGTACCAGTGACTATAAAGGGTCCCATTGCTTATGAACCTGATCAGGGGGCAATGGTGTTTCAGTTATATATATCCAATCCATATCGCCCGAATGGCTATTATATATTGTGAATTGGCAGATGATTCATTTTTATGACATGCCAAATGATTTCAGTTATGATTTGAATTATATCACAGTTGTTGATTCAGTTTCTCTATAAACTGTTTTACATTTCAGTTGATTTTTATGCCCCACTAATCCTGGTTTTATATCAAAATTTTTATACGCTTGCTGAGCATTTCTTTCGCTCATACTTGCTGTTGTAAATCCTAACATTTCAGTAAGGTGGTTTGGCGAGACTTATCCGCTCAGTTCAGAAAGAGAAGAAGCATGATGCTATTTCGAAGATGACTTGGTTCAGGATGTCTGGATTTAGTGTAAGATCTATTTTATATAATTGAGTTCTAATATTTATTATTATTATTATTATTATTATTATTATTATTATTATTATTATGTACTAGTCTAGTTGGCCTGGCGTACTTCTTATCGAAGTTACACCAGTGATTTAAGATTTGATCAAAGAGAATGTTTTAAAGAAGGAATGCTTTTTATCTAATGGAATTTGGATTCTTGTTTCTAGCCCTATAACCTTAAAAGATCTTGGTATGTTTGGGGTCACAGATGTTATATTTCCAGTGTTGGACAATCACAAGTGAATGATTATTATTAAATAGATGTTTTATTTTGAGGATTTTAGCGTGACAACCAAATCTCCTGACCCCGGATTTGGGGGGTGTCACAGTTGGTATCAGAGAAGGGTTATAGTAAACTAGAAACGAGAGTGTGTAGGAGTGTGTATAGCTAAGTAAGGAACGTCAGAGCTCATGTAGAGTTCCTGTTGGACTATTGGATATAGTACCAATTAGTAAGTTAAGATTGGAGTACTCGTTTAAGATAGTTGTGCTGAACTGGATAGACCGCCTGGAGAATGGAGATGTCTACTGTGGAATCTTCAGAGATTATTACGAGTTGACGATGACATACGATATCGATATTCTTAAAACATGGAACGGAAGAAGCTTATATTCGAATGACGAGCTATCGAAAGAATTGGCAAAGAAGGCATAAGTAGACCTTGGCAATACCTTTCTTTTCTATGAATTATTTTGATACTCCACCTACAGAGGCATTTGTTAAAAGATATATCTCTTCTAAATAGTGACATTTTGACCTTCAACTTTTTGTTTTCTCCAGTGGTTAATAACTTTATTTACAATATAGTACCACTTGTTCAGTACTTTCTTTTGGTTGTTCATCTTCTCAAAAATAACATCTTTGGAATTTTTTTCAATTTTAATCCAAAGTGTGCTTCAGAGAATTATTTGTCCTAAAACATCAGTTATTAATTTGATTTCATATTCCTTTCATATTTCTATACTCCTACTGAGACGAACAACCCTATTTATAGGGGACACCAGGTATATCTGTCTGTGTGATAGAAGTTGGATGGGACACCATCACTGGTGTGTTGTGTATTACAAGAAGGCTGATCATCTTTAATTGTAAATGTCGGAGGTAAGACACACAACGTCGGGTTCATGTGATCATATTGATCTCTCAGTTATTCTCTTATTTCAAATCAGGTTGCTTTAAAAATTCGTAAATTCATAACCACAATTGTGGGACATTTCCTAAGATATGGAATCTATTCTCTTCAAAATTTCATGATTCTTGTTATCTCTACTGAATTTCAAGGGTATGCCAATCAGGTCAGAATGAGTTAATTTCGATGATAGAAATTAGATTCGATCGGAATCGCCAAGAGCAAGAGCGAGTCCTACAATGATTAGAATATCAGTGACATATCAATGGAATCAGTTCTCTCTCTCAAGAATATTATGTTAATGGAAAGTTGGTCGAACCATATTTGAAACGAATAACGATGGGTTGTACGACTCCAGTGATGACTGTATCAGATAGAGACCCTAAAGTGAATTGAGATGTTGGAGAAGCTGTTTACGAAGGAACACTATCCCCAGTTTTGTAAAGCAATTATTGATGATGAGGAGTTAAGGAACCCCACTAGTTGCCTTAGCTGATTCCGAGGACGGAATCCTTATAAGGGGGGAAGAATGTAACGACCCGAAAAATTACGTGTCATTTATTATATTAAAATATATTTTTAGTTGATTTTACTGTGTGTTAATTTATTTTTAATGTATTTAAACGCGTTATGATTTTTATTAAATAGGAAAATTATCTCATACGTGTTATGTGACTTCTGTGTATCATAGAATATTTTATTTTATTTTTCTGTAATTTTTATATTTTTAGAATACAATTATTTCGCATTTTAATTTCCGGATCCAGCCCCTGTATCGAATTCGAGGCCCTGTTTTTCATAAAATTATTTTTATATAATGATAGGATATTTAAAGATGCATTATTTTGTAATTTTTGTAATGTTCATAATTTTTGGAAAATTTTGACATATATATTGTATTTGTTTAAAAATAAAAATTTTACATTTTTATCCCATAAAAATTATTTTTAAGGCTTAATAATTTTAATTAGGGGTTAAAAATATTTTTGGGGTATTAATTTTGATTTAATATAAATAGCAGCTGATTTTATTTAATTAATCAAAATAATCAAAAAAATCAGATTTTTTGATTTTTATTTTCTGTAAAATCTGGAAAATAGTTCTTGGTGTTCTTGAGGATTAATCGGGCTTTTGACAGTGATTCCGGCATCCAAATCGTTCATGTGGGTAACCAAACTGAAGCTCTTGATCTCTACTACATGTTTATGTGTGTTTTAACATCCTAAATTGCTTGAATCGAAAATTCATAATTTTAGTTTAATATTCGAAATTTCATGAATTTATTGTGAATCATACAGTGATTTGTTGTTGATATGGTTAGTATCTATAGATTGTATATAATCTCAGGAGCATCATGATAATTTTTGTTTGATTTTTAGTATCTTAAAACTCGAAATCGAATTTTGTGGGGGTGAGAATAATTTTCAATTTTCCGGATTGATTGTTGATTGTTTGATGATTTTGATGATTGATATGAGTCATTGAACTCCTAAGCTTCGTTTTGGTGTATAAAATGTTGGATTTGGTTGAGAAATGAGAAAAATCGGAGTTCACCGGTGAGGTGACCGGATTTTGCTTCGGTTTTGCTCGGAATCTGGGTTCGGGGGATTCTGGGTTTGTTTGAATGGTATATCTGTGTTTAGGAGGTGATTTGGAGTGTGTTGGTGCTTTAAAACGTAACGATTGATACGTTTTAAGGGTTGCCGGAGGTGGCCGGAAATTTTTTTCCGGTGACCGGAAACTTGGTAACCTCCATTGATGGAGGTGGTGTTCTTGAAGCATTCATATGAAGGTGGTGATGAATAGTACCTGTTTGATCTTTAAAATCTGAAAATCAAATTCTGAAAAATGATTTTGAAAAATTATTTTCAAAAATTTATTATAAATTCGAATTTTATTTTCAGAAATTCGAAAAATCATTTTTAAATTTCGAAAAAATATTTTTAATTTCGAAAAATACTTTTAAATTTTTAATAAATTATTTTTATTCGAAAATCTATTTTATTTGATTATTTTAAATTTATTTAGCTAATATCTTAATTAATTTAAATTGATTGGTTAATTAATATTAATCAATTAATTTAATTAATTAAATATTATTTAAATATAATTGAAAATAATCAGATTTAATTATTTTGGAAAATAAAATGATTTATTTATTTTCTAAATATTATTTTACCTTTAATATTTATTTCTTTATTTGTTTTATTTGTTTAAAATGTAATAAAATTGTTTTAAAATCCTAAAAATAATCCGGGAACGGTAAAAATAGTTTTAAAATTCTAAAATTATTTATAAACCCGGATTAAATATTTACTAAAAATATTTTGGGGATCCAATAATTAACCAGAGGGTTTATTAATGATCCTTTTCGATTCGGGGAGGGTTATTTAAATCTTTTAATTATTCTAAAAATAATTTTAAATATTATAATAATAATTTGAGTGCTCTTTTAATGATGAGTCGTATCCGCGCTATGTGTTGATTGGTTACGTGACAAGTATATATGTATTTGATTTGAGGATTAATGATGTATCTCCAGGATTAATTATTGTTTCGAGGAATAATCGTGTCTTGAGGATTAATTGATTATCATGTTTCTTTATCGAAGAATAAGATAAATGTTTTGAGGATTATCTATCGATTGAGCTGATTAATAAATAATTAATTTGAATATTCAATTAATTTAATTATTAATTGAATTATTCTTATTAATTGCATATTAATTAAACCGTTTGTCCGTTTTCAACGAGAAAAGTATTTCTGGAAATTAGAAAAATGACCCGGTTCTTATAAAAATAGTTTTAAGTTAAAATTCAACTTTTAAATTTGGATCGACTTTTTACCAAACCTTTTTATTGAGTCGGTTATATCCGATAATTAGGGTTTTGAACCGTTTTCTGTTTTAAAAATATTGGATAAAATCTTTTTATGATCTGATCAACGTGCTATGTGGTTATGTGATTTACTTATTGAGTCTCTTTACGTGCAATGTGAGTTATTAAAGTATTAAGTATCGAGGGTTATGATATAATTCGAGTTTTGCCCGATATATATTTAATTGGTGATTAATTGTTTATATGACTTATGTTATAAGATGTCGCTAAGAGTAGTCGATGTTTTCTTTGAATTACTGACTAGGATTGTCAGATTTATATTTATTTTTAGGACGAAGTGTTTATTTCGAGGGTTAAGTGTTATATTTATATTTCTATTTCTTTATCGAGAATTAGAATAAATCTTTCAAGAATTAATTGTTGAATATTGACTTAGGTTTGTCAGCGGAGATAATTAGATGTTTAATAAAGGAAGTTGGAGGTGGATGAAATATTATTTGTGGGTTATGAGGAAGGTGGGAGATGGATGCAGTATTATTTGTGGATTGTAATGAAGAAGGTTGGAAATGAAAGTATTGTTTGTGGAATTGCTGATTTACTTGCGAGGTGTTTTAACACCGGGAAAACGTCTATGTTCAAAGGGGACATTTCCAATTATTTTCTTCGGACAGAGATATTGGTAAGCATGGTTAATACGTTTAACTTGAGTTTGTAAGCGTTTATAAAATATCAGAATCTCGTCTAGAGGCTGAAGTATTGTCTGGGGCGTGACTATAGAAGTAGACGCGCAGGCTCAATGTCAACGGATCAGACTCGTGGCAATCGCAAGAGCGTCAAACCAGCGAATGATCAACAGAGGACATGATGACGTGAGATAGAAGAAGATAGTTGTATTACTTCGGCGCTACGTAATAACAAAGGACCAGAGGCAAGTATTTTCTTTATCATCCTAAACACTTTTTATTTTATGTTTCATTGATTCATATCATGATGAATAGCTATTGTTCAGAGCTATTTGTGATTCTTAAATATTTTTGTGCGAACACAGTTGCTTGATATTGGTATCCTTGATGTGGGGAATTGTTTAAGATAAACTCTTCATATCCTTATTATAGTATTAAATAATAAGGATGTGAACTGTTATGCTAAACTCACGCAAGCGTACGTGGTCACAAGTAATATATAAGGTTAAGTCCAAATTCGTTCCCACAGGGATCAAGTTATGGTTCTATTCAGTAAATATGCCTATGCAACAATGCACTGCTAAGACAATAACAAATAGGGTTTGATTAACTAAATTAAACTAAGATGCAAATTATAAAACTAAGAATTAAACAATTAACTAGACTTAAATTCGGATTACTTATATGAGAATAAACATGGAATCCTAGTTTCATTATCTACTTCACTTAGAGTTGCAGCCTTCGATTAAAACATGCGATGGTTTTGATATCTGATCGAATAACACGAAAAGAGTAAAAGTTACCTCTCGGTATACTAGTACCAATCTAAACATACATCCACAAAAGAGATAGAAGATGAATAGGCACCTATTATGTTTAGACCCTATATCTCTATAGAATTTGAAAACATAAAGGTTGAAGCACAAGTTATTCACTTAGATCACATAGGGTAGCATAATATCTCTATTCATGCCACAAATCATGATGCTTAACATCAACCTATCCTATGCTAGCATGGCAAGTTCTAAACCTCAAGATCTACTCTCGTTTAGCAAGAGATTAACAAATTAGATGTTCGCGACGCACCTAAATTCAATAAGCACAACCATACAAGGATATCAATAATTCACCACACATAAATCTCTAAGGCATGCAAACTACTAAGCTACATAGATAAATCCACTAGGATCCCACGATAACGATTAGTTCATAATCGAACCTTTCGTCACCATGGGATTTGATGAAAGCATGGTAGTAAACAAGATAAAGAAGAAGATGAATAAATCAATAATAAAGTAAGGTTTAGCGAACAAATCCGGAAAAGTAATGAGCATCCACAAGATACGCCTAACAAAGGAATACAAGAAAACTATGTCTAGATCTTCTTGTCGTCACGATCCTCGCCTTGGCTTCTCTCCCTTCTTGCTCTGAACGAATTATGTGTGTAGGATGTGTAGATGTTTTTTTTCTGTGCCCCAAGGTGTGTATTTATAGCCCCCAAGTGCCTCCTTGACCAAGCGATTACCGTATTTGAAATAGGATAGAATTCCGGTAATTTTCCATCTTTAATTGAAATAGAATTGCAATTCCCATGTTTAAAACTGATTCTAGAACCTTCAAACCGTCCTAAGTGATTGCCATAAGAATTAGGAGAAGAAACGGCAAGTTTTCCAAATTAAAAACCAATTCCAGGAACTTCTGTCGGCATCCCGCGCGGCCGCGCGCGCTCTAGGTCAACACCACCGCGCCCGCGCGCACAATTCCTGCCAGCCATTTCTTCCGCGCGCCCGCGCCCAATCCAAGCTATTCCTGGCGCGCCCGCGCCCAGGGTATTCTGCACAGACTAACTTCTGATTTCCTACTGATTGCTCTCTCCTTTCTTCTGCAAATTCCATCCTTTATTCCTTAAAGCTCAAATGCACTAATTAATCACTGAAACACCATACTTGCACCTGATATTAATACCTACACAATTCTCACAAAAATAGATTAAAACACACAAATACTTGAGATACAAAACACCAATTTAAGCCAAAATAGAACGATCCAAGTGGATATAAATCCACTTATCACACCCCCAAACTTAAACCGATGCTTGTCCTCAAGCATAACAACAAAAATATATACAACTAGCTAGTACCACTTCCGTAGGTGATCACGGTTGCATTTGGCATATGCAACAAGCCCTTTAAACCCCTAGGCAGCCCTAGTGGACGAGTAAGGTCTCGTGAGGGCCTATAGCGAATGTACCCACAAAATCCATTTAACTAATGCAATGCAATGCAATGCATGAATGCAACTATTATGAAAATGCAAGATCCCCTTCAAACTCACCAAAACCAACTAACAAGCAAATATCTCAACGAATGCAACAAATCCAAGCAGAGCTCGACTAAATCCCCGTATACTAACAGTACATGACAGAAACGTGCGTGTGTGCAATGCTCATCAGAAATACCCCCAGAAATAGGTCAAAAATCATACATGCTTTCCGTCAAGACAATCACAGGTTTATAACTAGAATAGACTGTAGACACTCCATAACCTAGGAACATCTCCACCCTTATCCAAGGTAGACAGAAACTCATGCTTTATTACTATGCTACGACACTACATATACAATACGCATGCTTATTTAACCGTGCAATGAATGAGACCCCAAAAGGCTTATACAATAATACCCATGTAGCGAGTGTTGGGTCAGTGGATCCCAGACTAAAAAGCCTTAGGTCACTAGGACTAAGTCCCCTCAGACTTAATTACTCGAGTATTAAAGAGCTCACTCTGGTTAATTTTGCATTAACAAACAAAACTTGACTCTTTTTTTCTTTTTTTTTCCTTTTTTTTTTTTTTTTCTTTTTTCTTTTTTCTGATTTTTTTTTTTTTTTTTCGCAATCTGGAATGAGCCTTTCTCATTTCCAACCCTAGACTACTCATATAAATATGAGCTGGCTACTAGCCAATTGACACCTAGCCTTTATTGACAAATATTAACAACTAGCATGAAATTCCTGTTTTCCCCCAAACTTAGACTTTAATGTTCCTACGCTATAAAGGGAATAACGAAAATTCTAAGAATAAACAAGTGATTAATCTCAAAACATCCAACATGCATGACTCCAACCTACCCCCAAAAGCACCCCAATGAGACTGTGTAAAAATTTTGTTCCCGAACACGCAAGTCAATTACCTAGGAACTATAAATCAGCCCTCTACTCATTATCATCACACTCAAATCAACATCTACCTATTAATCAGAGTCAGCTCATTTTAAGGGATCATGAAAAATGCATGCCATGAAAATGCAACTAATATGAACTCACATGGTAACAAACAACAATAACAAAATGTCATATATGAAACAAACGTAGATAATACGAACATAAAATGCATGACTTACACTAATATGCAAAACATGATATCCTACATGAACACATAAATACTACACATAAACTACGCATCCCCCAAACTTGAAAGATTCAATGTCCGCATTGAATGGAAGTAAATACGAGGGATCGCAGAAAACATACCTAAAAATACCGAAACACATGGGTTGCCTCCCACGAAGCGCTGTCGTTAACGTCATTTAGCCGGACAAATATGATTCAAATCATGGTGGCTCGAAGATTGCATTTGACTTGTCTTTAGCAGAAGGACCATTCACCCATTGTTTGACAATCTTCTTGCTATCTTCCCACATCTTCGCTAAATCACCCTTCACCTTGCCTCTTCCTCCAATTGACTTTTTCTTTTTCTTCTTCACACCTCTAAAGTGCTTCTGCTTCACAGTCGATTGATAAGAACACTCCTCTACTTCATCATCCATGCTCCACCTTCTTAACACATTATCGTGACCCTCTTCAAAAATTAACAACTCATCATTCAGAAGGACATACTTCAAATGAGATGGAAGTTTTCCAAGCTTTACTTTCGAAAGATCATGCATTGAAGAACTGTCCAATTTCTCGCTCAGCAACTGATCAAACTTCTGTCTCTGACCCGTATCAACTATCTCCACACTGCAACACTCTTCATCCTCTATTGGAAATTTCATTGCCTTGAACACATTAAAGGTGACACTTTGATCTTGCACCCTCATTGTAAGCTCTCCTTTCTGCACATCGATCAAGGTACGACCCGTAGCTAGAAAAGGCCTTCCCAAGATTATGGGAATCTTCTTGTCTTCTTCAAAATCCAAGATAACAAAATCAGCTGGGAATATGAGCTTATCAACCTTCACCAAAACATCCTCTACTATGCCCCTCGGATAAGTGATAGATCGATCAGCCAACTGCAAAGAGATGTTAGTTGGCTTTGGCTCCGGTAGACCAAGTTGCTTGAAAACAGACAAGGGCATAAGATTAATGCTAGCTCCCAAATCACATAAACATTTGCCGAATGAAAGGTTGCCAATAGTACATGGAATAGTGAAACTTCCCGGATCTTTTAGCTTAGGAGGCAACTTCTGTTGCAGAACAGCACTACACTCCTCCGTCAAAGCCACTGTTTCAAAATCTTCCAACCTTCTCTTCCGTGACAAAATATCCTTCATGAACTTTGCATATCTTGGCATCTGCTCCAACGCTTCAATAAAAGGAATGTTAATGGACAGTTTCTTGAAGACATCCATGAATTTCTGAAACTGTTTCTCTTGACTCTTCTTCAAACGTCCAGGAAATGGAGGAGGTGGATAATTCTGATTATTCATTGAAGATTGCTCCGGAGTAGACTGTCCAACAGGTTTCTTGCTCTTATCACCATCAAGCTGATCAACCACTAAATCAGATTTCTCAATTTCAGGCATTGCAGATTTTTCATCCTGCTGATTCTGCACTTCTTCCTTTTCTTCAGTTGCTGATTTTTGATCGGTTGTAACCTTTCCGGATCTCAAAGTAACTGCATTGACCTGTTCCTTGCTTTCCCTCCTTCCTGGATTTACCTCCGTATCACTAGGAAGAGTTCCTGGTTGCCTACTAAGTAAGGCACTTGCAATCTGCCCTATCTGAGTTTCTAAGAGCTTCTGACCAGCTTGCAGGTTCTTTAATGCTACCCACATCTCATCAGATTTTTCATTAGAAGATTGCCCTGCATGAACCTGGGTTTGCTGCTGAAATCCCGGAGGTTGATATGGTGTCCTTGGAGCATAAGGCTGCTGATAGCCTTGATTGAATGGCCTTGCTTGCTGATAAGATTGTTGAGTATTTTGATTATTGCTCCAGCTGAAGTTAGGATGATTTCGATTGTTGGGATGATAAGTGGCTGGAACTGGTGCAGCAGGTCTCTGGAAATTACTCACGAACTGTGCTGATTCAGAAGAGATAGCACATTGACTCGTCTCATGTGCGCCCGCACATAACTCACAAACACTAGCCACCTGCTGAACTCCATAATTAGCAAGAGAATCCACTTTCATAGCAAGAGCCTTCAACTGAGCCGTAATCATTGAAGCTGTATCTACTTCCAAAATTCCTGCTACTTTGCCTTGAGAAAGTCTCTGGGTTGGATTCTGATATTCATTAGCAGCCATCATCTCAATCATTTCATAAGCTTCATCATAACTCTTCGCCCACAGAGCTCCACCTGATGCTGCATCTAGCAAAGGTCTAGATTGTGCTCCCAACCCATTGTAGAATCCATTGATAACCATCCAATCAGGCATGCCATGATGAGAACACTTCCTTAGCATCTCCTTGTAGCGTTCCCAAGCCTCACACAAGGACTCGCCAGATTGTTGTTGGAATTGAGTCAACTGGTTCCTTATTGCTGCAGTTTTCGCCATAGGAAAGAATTTTGTAAGAAACTTCTGAGCAAGATCTTCCCATGTAGTAATGGAACCAGGTGGTAAAGAGTGTAGCCAGCTCTTAGCCTTATCCCTCAGAGAGAATGGGAAAAGCCTCAACCTGATAGCATCATCCGTCACACCATTACACTTGAAAGTGTCGCAGATTTCAATAAAGTCCCGAACATGCATGTTTGGATCCTCTGTAGTAGCTCCCCCAAACTGGACTGAATTCTGCACCATCTGAATTGTGCCCGGCTTGATCTCAAAGTTGTTCGCTGCAATAGCTGGCCTAACAATACTCGACTGAATATCATTGAGTTTCGGCTGAGAATAGTCCTTCAAAGCCTTAGCTGCTGCTGCATCTGCCATTGCTACTGTAGTTTCAGTCTCCTCTTCCTTATTCTCTATATTCTCAACAAGATCGTCTTCTACCAGTCTTAGTAATCGAGCTTGCGAACGTGTTTGCATACAAACTCAAGTACCTGAAACACCACGAAACAAACAAACTAAGTAAGAATCCGAGTCAGTGAACGCTAACGACCACTATTGACAAACACATAAACTGAAATAAAAACACCGATGATCCCCGACAGCGGCGCCAAAAACTTGTTATGCTAAACTCACGCAAGCGTACGTGGTCACAAGTAATATATAAGGTTAAGTCCAAATTCGTTCCCACAGGGATCAAGTTATGGTTCTATTCAGTAAATATGCCTATGCAACAATGCACTGCTAAGACAATAACAAATAGGGTTTGATTAACTAAATTAAACTAAGATGCAAATTATAAAACTAAGAATTAAACAATTAACTAGACTTAAATTCGGATTACTTATATGAGAATAAACATGGAATCCTAGTTTCATTATCTACTTCACTTAGAGTTGCAGCCTTCGATTAAAACATGCGATGGTTTTGATATCTGATCGAATAACACGAAAAGAGTAAAAGTTACCTCTCGGTATACTAGTACCAATCTAAACATACATCCACAAAAGAGATAGAAGATGAATAGGCACCTATTATGTTTAGACCCTATATCTCTATAGAATTTGAAAACATAAAGGTTGAAGCACAAGTTATTCACTTAGATCACATAGGGTAGCATAATATCTCTATTCATGCCACAAATCATGATGCTTAACATCAACCTATCCTATGCTAGCATGGCAAGTTCTAAACCTCAAGATCTACTCTCGTTTAGCAAGAGATTAACAAATTAGATGTTCGCGACGCACCTAAATTCAATAAGCACAACCATACAAGGATATCAATAATTCACCACACATAAATCTCTAAGGCATGCAAACTACTAAGCTACATAGATAAATCCACTAGGATCCCACGATAACGATTAGTTCATAATCGAACCTTTCGTCACCATGGGATTTGATGAAAGCATGGTAGTAAACAAGATAAAGAAGAAGATGAATAAATCAATAATAAAGTAAGGTTTAGCGAACAAATCCGGAAAAGTAATGAGCATCCACAAGATACGCCTAACAAAGGAATACAAGAAAACTATGTCTAGATCTTCTTGTCGTCACGATCCTCGCCTTGGCTTCTCTCCCTTCTTGCTCTGAACGAATTATGTGTGTAGGATGTGTAGATGTTTTTTTTCTGTGCCCCAAGGTGTGTATTTATAGCCCCCAAGTGCCTCCTTGACCAAGCGATTACCGTATTTGAAATAGGATAGAATTCCGGTAATTTTCCATCTTTAATTGAAATAGAATTGCAATTCCCATGTTTAAAACTGATTCTAGAACCTTCAAACCGTCCTAAGTGATTGCCATAAGAATTAGGAGAAGAAACGGCAAGTTTTCCAAATTAAAAACCAATTCCAGGAACTTCTGTCGGCATCCCGCGCGGCCGCGCGCGCTCTAGGTCAACACCACCGCGCCCGCGCGCACAATTCCTGCCAGCCATTTCTTCCGCGCGCCCGCGCCCAATCCAAGCTATTCCTGGCGCGCCCGCGCCCAAGATATTCTGCACAGACTAACTTCTGATTTCCTACTGATTGCTCTCCCCTTTCTTCTGCAAATTCCATCCTTTATTCCTTAAAGCTCAAATGCACTAATTAATCACTGAAACACCATACTTGCACCTGATATTAATACCTACACAATTCTCACAAAAATAGATTAAAACACACAAATACTTGAGATACAAAACACCAATTTAAGCCAAAATAGAACGATCCAAGTGGATATAAATCCACTTATCATGAACTGTATGTGAAACTAAGCATTTCCTGTTGAATTCGGAAATTGCTCTATTGGATTGGAAAATGGTAAAGCGTAGGAGGCCACGTTGAGTAGTTGGTCCAGCTATATTTAAGGAGGATATGGTAACCATTCCATCTTCCTATAGGCTAACATTACTTGCCTATTTTGGTACCCTCAAGAAATCCGAATTATAGCACGGGTATCGTAACGTACCAGTGACTATAAAGGGTCCCATTGCTTATGAACCTGATCAGGGGGCAATGGTGTTATGTCTTTATTTATTTTGGTACCCTCAAGAAATCCGAATTATAGCACGGGTATCGTAACGTACCAGTGACTATAAAGGGTCCCATTGCTTATGAACCTGATCAGGGGGCAATGGTGTTATGTCTTTATTTATTTTGGTACCCTCAAGAAATCCGAATTATAGCACGGGTATCGTAACGTACCAGTGACTATAAAGGGTCCCATTGCTTATGAACCTGATCAGGGGGCAATGGTGTTATGTCTTTATTTATTATGGTACCCTCAAGACTTCCGAATTATAGCACGGGTATCGTAACGTACCAGTGACTATAAAGGGTCCCATTGCTTATGAACCTGATCAGGGGGCAATGGTGTTTCAGTTATATATATCCAATCCATATCGCCCGAATGGCTATTATATATTGTGAATTGGCAGATGATTCATTTTTATGACATGCCAAATGATTTCAGTTATGATTTGAATTATATCACAGTTGTTGATTCAGTTTCTCTATAAACTGTTTTACATTTCAGTTGATTTTTATGCCCCACTAATCCTGGTTTTATATCAAAATTTTTATACGCTTGCTGAGCATTTCTTTCGCTCATACTTGCTGTTGTAAATCCTAACATTTCAGTAAGGTGGTTTGGCGAGACTTATCCGCTCAGTTCAGAAAGAGAAGAAGCATGATGCTATTTCGAAGATGACTTGGCTCAGGATGTCTGGATTTAGTGTAAGATCTATTTTATATAATTGAGTTCTAATATTTATTATTATTATTATTATTATTATGTACTAGTCTAGTTGGCCTGGCGTACTTCTTATCGAAGTTACACCAGTGATTTAAGATTTGATCAAAGAGAATGTTTTAAAGAAGGAATGCTTTTTATCTAATGGAATTTGGATTCTTGTTTCTAGCCCTATAACCTTAAAAGATCTTGGTATGTTTGGGGTCACAGATGTTATATTTCCAGTGTTGGACAATCACAAGTGAATGATTATTATTAAATAGATGTTTTATTTTGAGGATTTTAGCGTGACAACCAAATCTCCTGACCCCGGATTTGGGGGGTGTCACACATATGTAAGTAGTAACCAAATTATAAACTTCAAGGGAGATTAAAACTCTTATTTAATAATACATCATCCACTTAATATTATAAGAAAGAAATCTAGGATAATACAATATCAGTTTCTCTTCTTAATAATATACAATCAATATGACCTTTTCATGTAATATTCCAAGGTAACACGAATACTTGAATAAATCTCTCACTAACACCTTATCATTTCCTTCTTATGCAACAATTTATAAATTAATATAAAATCAGTTTCTCTTCATCTATAACAATAATTCTATCTTTCATATCATTTTCTCTTTTCAGTATACCAATCTGACTTTATCATTGACTCTTTATTCAAATATTTGGGGGTTTTCACTGTTGCCGAATACGTGAGGCACGATGATCAGTCGTCCTCCGTACCCGTCCCTTTTTACTACCGGTAGAAGGAGGAAGGTCCACCACTACATCCCCCTGGAGGAAGGTCCACCACTACATCCTCCTTCGGCAACTCTTGGGCCGAATTAAAATATTGATTGCTGGACTGTGCAGCACACAGCCTCTTACGCTTTTTATTGCTATCCCCCTTTTTGTCAAATCATTATTCTATTTACTAAATGTCATTCCACATTTCCATTTTCTCACTTTCATTTCCACATATCAATTACTCATCTCATTTCCATTCTCGCACATTATTTCTATAAAATATATACATAACATAATACTCTGATTATGATTCAGACATCTCTTTTATACTTAAGAATCCAAATATGCTTTTATATCATATTCCGTCTACTTAAAGGGTAGTAAATAATAATCAAATAATATTTGTAATACTACTAACACTAAAAGGAATATCTTTAATATAGTATTATAAACCATATAACCCTGGATAACAACTGATACCATTCTTTCCATATCTCTTTAGTTTCCCAAAATCAAGGAAATATATTCTTTGCAACATAATAACAATAACATCATATATATCTATTCCATAATGTCATTTTTATTCCAAGGATAAATAATCTTCAAAGTAGGGATAGAAAAATCTTGCCTCTGTTCCTGTATCCTAACAGTAAGGCTGGTCCCTCTTCCGAAGTTTCTATAAACACAAAAGGACCGTCATTAGAATATCACATCTCTTACTCACTACCCTCTCGTATAACAAAACCCTTTACACTTCAACATATATTTAACGTATTATTATTATCCCAAAGGCTCAAGAACTTAACCATTTATAAGCTCAATCGAAGTTTCAGTGGTTTTTCACTATCTCCCCTAACAACCACACTTAACTGTAAAAATCCCCATAAATTATAGATTTTGATTTTTACTACAAGGTCAACTGGTAATGTCTCTTTGACTACCCTACCATATTATCCCAAAGTTTCATAATTTTTAAAAATTTCTAAGTAGGGTGATCATAGCCTCAAAGTTGATACAATTACAGTTTCTCGGTTTTCGAACACCTTTCACTAAAACTGACTTTTCTCCTAAACCGTTCATCCGATTTTAACGCACCTTATATCAAAACGATCTATGAACTAAGCTCTATCATCTCATGGTCCCTTGGTGTGCTGGACAGTAACCTACCGTGTGTGCACAGTTGCTAAAAACAGGGCAGATTTCGTTCTAACGAAAATCGGACATTATAACTGCTGTAATTTCATACTTTCCAAAATCAAACTCCTCCAAATCAATCATCAAACACCATAATCATCACCTACACCATGTGGTCTTCATTACCAGCCATGGTTACAATCCCAAACTCCTTCCAAAATCAACTTTAATCACTCACAAACACTTATAACATCATAATCTTAATCTTTACACCACTTAATCACTTAAACCAACAATATTCATCATAATATAAAAAGGGGCAAGAGTGTTTATACCTTCTTGAAGCTTTACAACACTTAACAAGCCTTGGGCACACCTTTAACAACCTTAGTATAGCTTGGATCAACTAAAGGATCCATAAAAACCAAGTTAGTTCTAAGATTCTACTATTCACTACTATTCATCAAGTAACTTGAATGATTTTATTACCTATGAAGATGATGATGGATGGCTATGAAACTTTGTGCTAGTCTTGATCTATCCTCCAAGATGCTCCATGATTTTTCTCTTGATTTATGATGAACTTTTGCTAGGGTTTTGATTTTCTTTTTTTTTTTCTTAGAAATGGCCGAATGGCTTAGTAAGAAGGGGAGAGAGTTTTGTGTTGGTTTGATCTCATCTAATCTTAATCTTACTTAATTTAGAGTGTATTGGAAGCTTGGTAAAAAAATCTAGGTGTTAAAAGACTAATCTACCCTTAATTTGGTTTAGTGGAAGATGACATCATTAACATGACTTCATAATTCTCTTTTTTTTTTCTTGATTTTCTTTTCTAATTATAATGCTAGTACTCTTGGTAATTATAATGGGGTATGTATCCTTGTTATATTATAAATCTTGGTTGCTTAATCTCCATATTCGTCTAATTGTGGTTCGTTTTGAATGTACCTCATTATCTCAGTGGTTTTGAAATCATTTAACAATCCAAATTCCATTGGTATTCTCTTAACTTAATAATCCCCTGGCTCAAATCTAAATTCACTAATCCCTCAATATATAATTCTTATAATGTTTCCATGCTCCTTAATGTCCAATAGAAGCTTGTTCGAAATCAAAATCCTCAAAATCCATGTTTCAGGAATTTCTGAAATCTAACGTCATTTTGAGTCACTTATTTTCATTGTACAACACTAATATGGTTTCTGTTTATTCATTTTCCATTTCCTTTATAGAGTACCTATATACCATTTCTCTAAATCCTCGAAATTTACTATTCATGTGACCACTGTAGCATTACTGAAGTTAGGGTTATTACATCCTTCCCCCCTTAAAAGGATTCCGTCCCGGAATCATGTCAAAAATATCTATAGATACCTTTTCATTTACACCTTATAACTTCTATATCACTTTCTCCATACTTTTTCCTTCATAATATCTCTATCTTGTTTGCGCAAAATTATACCAACATAAACTTGCTTGTCATTCATCAACATCCCTCTTTTAGTTATGGGTATCGGCCACCACATTGGCCTCTCCTGAATGGTAGTGTATCTCACTTATGGTTTATCCCTATGTTGATCTCTATCATGACATAAAATATACATACTTCGCTCTTATTATATTTTGTCTCTGTAAAATCTTCCAGAAATCCGACTAGAATAAGATTCTTTGAAACAATTGTAAGAAAATACTACCTATAATATATATTTCCTGTTCGTATTTAAATGAGTCTATGGTTTACCCCCAAAATACTATTATTCTCCTTTTCATGAAATTCCTAACCCCTAACAGATACTGATTTTCCTTATCTAGATTGTCAACCTACCTATACCATTCATTGACCACATCGATTCCTAATCAAACATTTACACTAAATTTTAAATACTAAAAGAAAATGTTCACCTGTATCTGTATCCGGCTTTCTCAATGCCTCTCCTAAAGTCATGTTATACACTCTAGCAGTAGGCCTGTTTGAAGCAGTCACACTCTGTCCTGGCGCAGACGACCCACCAAAACGACAATCCCTAGCAATATGTCCTAGTCTTCCACATTGATAACACTTTACATCACTCTTATCAGCTGATGGACACCTATCCTGATAATGTCCTTTCTGTCCACACTTAAAGCAAGTTACTCCCAACATCTTACACTCTCCGATATGCTTCTTACCACACGTGTTGCAATCTGGCAATGGTGGTCGCGATTGATTAGACTGAAAGGTTCCTGTGGATCTACCACCCTGATTCACCGTCTCACTGGTAGTCTTATTATTCCCTGACTTTCTTCCAAACTGGGGTTTTTGTCCTTTACCAAATTTGTTAAAGTAGCTTCCCTCACTTGAACCTCCTTTTGGACCCTCAAATTTTCTTTTCTTGTTCTCTCGACCTAATTGGTTTTGTTCACTCTCGGCCTCAATAATAGATGCCTTCTGAACCACCGCAGCATACTCGGTCAACTCAAATGGTGCCACTCTAGTACGTAGCCATGGTTTCAATCCTTGTTGGAACCTTTTCGCTCGTTGTTCTTCAGTACGTACAAATTCCGGAACAAACCTAGACAGTTCGATAAATTTCGTTTCATACTCAGCCACTGTTAGATTTTCCTGCTTTAGCTCCAAAAATTTTATTTCCATCTGGTTCTCTAAGTACCTAGGGGAATATTTGTCTAGAAACACCCTAGTGAAACGCTCCCAAGTTATCACTCCCGCTCCCTCGAGATTTTTCTTAGCTTCCCACCAATAATTTGCCTCTCCCTTTAGGAGATAGGCTGCAAAGACTGTCTTCTGATCTTCCTCTACCCTCAGTATCTCAAAAGCCTTCTCCATCTCTTTCAGCCATGCCCTGGCTGCTACTGGGTTAGTGGTTCCCTCAAATTCTGGGGGTTTTAATGACTTAAAAGCATGAAAAGAGTTAGCTGCTTGGTTGGGAAGAACAGGTGGTTGTGGTGGATTCTGTGGATTAGCTAAATTCTGCCTCAAAAGTTCCATAAATTGGTTAAAAGGGTTACCACCCTGATTTCCCTGTTGGCCAGTTGATTCATCTTCTTCTTCCTCATGATCTTGTTCATTATGAGCGTTTTCACCCTGCCTATTCTGACTTGCTTCCTCTCTCTCATTTTCCCTTGCATTCATTCTATTATTACGCTTAGGCGACATGATTCTGTATATAATAATATTCTTCATTAATCACCCAAATTTAGGGTACAATATACATCATTTCCATATATGCACAACTATATCGTTAGTTAATCTTATTTATGCATCCCAGTATTTTTAACTCCACACAAGTAATATTTAATCATAATACAACTTTGACAAATAAGCTTAGTACCTTTAGCACAATAACCTTTTCATTTAAGTCAATCACCTCATATATATATCAATATTTCTGAATCTCAACATTTAATATCAAAATACGATAAAACTAGGCAAAGTACATAAACTTCATTAATTTACATAAATATTTTACAACTTGGGTACAACGTCTTTTACTACTAATATCATACATCATAAAGTACAAGGTTCGAAACCCCAAAAGCATAACTATACATACTAACTCGCTATAACAAAAGCACTACTAGCTGTCCTCTAATCAGACTGGGATTAAGACAGTAAACAACTAACCTAATCCCCAAAATGACATCCACAAGATGACTAGTCTGATTAGTATCCAAGACTACTACTCCTAATCATGGTAACGACGCCCTGATAACATCTCTGATATGCACTACCATAGTGGTGACTGTATCAACTATCTGAGCCCTCCATACTGGATCCCCTCTGTCTCCCAACATCGTCCTAATATCACCGAGTGCCCGCAGCTCGATACTAACTATGCTCAAAGTCAACCCATCTGGTATCACACCTCCTCCTCCTCTCGCTCTGTCTAACCTCTGCACAAGTGTATCTATAGTCCGACGGGACTCATCCAGCTGTCCCTGTAGAGCAAAGTACTCTGGCAAGAAAATAGCTGGCAACTGACCAGCTGGAAATATAGGTGCCTCCTGAGGTGGCATAGCATCTGGGGGAGGTACATCTACAAGTGGGGGTGCATCCACTGGTGGAGGTGGTGGTGGTGCAAATGGTGGGGATGGAACTGCCTGTGGAGACGGAGGAACAGGCTCTGTGTCCGCATCCTCGGAAGGGTCATCCTCCAACTCATCCTCTGACAAGATAAAGTGTCCCGGTGGAGTGAACTGCTCAACTGGATCCTCAAAAGGGTCGGGGCTAGGTAGAGGAGATGGGACTGGTGATGGCACTGGGACAGGTGGGACAGGAGTAGGAGTCACGTGAATGTCCCTCCACTCAATCGGCTCCTCAGGTATAACAGATAGCCTAGGCCTCTTACGTAAGGGCATCTCCTCCTCAGGAATATCCGTCCGCACTCGGGAAGGTCCGGCCCCATCAGGTCCTACATATGGTCTACCAGAATATGGCACTATGGCCACAGCATCCCTCTGCCTGCGCTCCTCAGCCTCCTCCCTCAGTCTCTGCTCATATCTCTCTCTAGCACTCGCCCGTCGTCTCTCCCTGAGGTCATCAATAGCATACTCTGGAACCTCTACACCTACCAGCAACAAGTCTCTAATCTCCTGCTCGGGTAGTCCTAGCCACTGGGGGTCTCGACTCGGCTCACCCATCTCTGCTCCCTATAATAAAACATAAAATTCTATTAGTAACGGTCTATAAAATTATAAACAATACTTAAAATAAATACTACCTGCGATATACCACCCCTGAACTTGATGGAAGTTCAAAATTTAATATTATAAATGATACAATATTATTATCACTCTTGTTCCTGAGCATTATGACTCTTAGCTCTGATACAAAACTGTGACAGCCCCAAATCCGGGGTCATGAATCTGGGCCATCACGGACCAACTTCCATTCAAAATCAATATCTCTTGGGTTTTTTTTTATAATTAATACTTATGCAATTGACCCCACAGTAATACACACACACACACACCAGTCATATGCTCAGAGAACAACATTCACCATAGTAAAAGTTTAGAGTTAGAAAGTTATTACAAACCCAGAATCATACTTCAGTACATTGTTGAGTGATGCTTCTACAAGAAGCATTTCAACAACCAAATTCATTACAACCTTACACACTTACACACTTAATGTACATAAGACCACTAGACCCCTTGCGCTGGTCGTCTACCTCGGGGATTGATGCTAACGAGCTCTCAGAAGGTCGCCTTTCCCTTACCCTCTTGCGGGGCGTTCTGCGTAGTATTGGCATACCTAGCTGTATATAGATAAGTAGCAAGAGTGAGCTATAATAGCTCAGCAAGATAATATTGTAACTAGAATTTAAAATGTAACCAAGTATACATGTATATACATATGTAAGTAGTAACCAAATTATAAACTTCAAGGGAGATTAAAACTCTTATTTAATAATACATCATCCACTTAATATTATAAGAAAGAAATCTAGGATAATACAGTATCAGTTTCTCTTCTTAATAATATACAATCAATATGACCTTTTCATGTAATATTCCAAGGTAACACGAATACTTGAATAAATCTCTCACTAACACCTTATCATTTCCTTCTTATGCAACAATTTATAAATTAATATAAAATCAGTTTCTCTTCATCTATAACAATAATTCTATCTTTCATATCATTTTCTCTTTTCAGTATACCAATCTGACTTTATCATTGACTCTTTATTCAAATATTTGGGGGTTTTCACTGTTGCCGAATACGTGAGGCACGATGATCAGTCGTCCTCCGTACCCGTCCCTTTTTACTACCGGTAGAAGGAGGAAGGTCCACCACTACATCCCCCTGGAGGAAGGTCCACCACTACATCCTCCTTCGGCAACTCTTGGGCCGAATTAAAATATTGATTGCTGGACTGTGCAGCACACAGCCTCTTACGCTTTTTATTGCTATCCCCCTTTTTGTCAAATCATTATTCTATTTACTAAATGTCATTCCACATTTCCATTTTCTCACTTTCATTTCCACATATCAATTACTCATCTCATTTCCATTCTCGCACATTATTTCTATAAAATATATACATAACATAATACTCTGATTATGATTCAGACATCTCTTTTATACTTAAGAATCCAAATATGCTTTTATATCATAATCCGTCTACTTAAAGGGTAGTAAATAATAATCAAATAATATTTGTAATACTACTAACACTAAAAGGAATATCTTTAATATAGTATTATAAACCATATAACCCTGGATAACAACTGATACCATTCTTTCCATATCTCTTTAGTTTCCCAAAATCAAGGAAATATATTCTTTGCAACATAATAACAATAACATCATATATATCTATTCCATAATGTCATTTTTATTCCAAGGATAAATAATCTTCAAAGTAGGGATAGAAAAATCTTGCCTCTGTTCCTGTATCCTGACAGTAAGGCTGGTCCCTCTTCCGAAGTTTCTATAAACACAAAAGGACCGTCATTAGAATATCACATCTCTTACTCACTACCCTCTCGTATAACAAAACCCTTTACACTTTAACATATATTTAACGTATTATTATTATCCCAAAGGCTCAAGAACTTAACCATTTATAAGCTCAATCGAAGTTTCAGTGGTTTTTCAATATCTCCCCTAACAACCACACTTAACTGTAAAAATCCCCATAAATTATAGATTTCGATTTTTACTACAAGGCCAACTGGTAATGTCTCTTTGACTACCCTACCATATTATCCCAAAGTTTCATAATTTTTAAAAATGTCTAAGTAGGGTGATCATAGCCTCAAAGTTGATACAATTACAGTTTCTCGGTTTTCGAACACCTTTCACTAAAACTGACTTTTCTCCTAAACCGTTCATCCGATTTTAACGCACCTTATATCAAAACGATCTATGAACTAAGCTCTATCATCTCATGGTCCCTTGGTGTGCTGGACAGTAACCTACCGTGTGTGCACAGTTGCTAAAAACAGGGCAGATTTCGTTCTAACGAAAATCGGACATTATAACTGCTGTAATTTCATACTTTCCAAAATCAAACTCCTCCAAATCAATCATCAAACACCATAATCATCACCTACACCATGTGGTCTTCATTACCAGCCATGGTTACAATCCCAAACTCCTTCCAAAATCAACTTTAATCACTTACAAACACTTATAACATCATAATCTTAATCTTTACACCACTTAATCACTTAAACCAACAATATTCATCATAATATAAAAAGGGGCAAGAGTGTTTATACCTTCTTGAAGCTTTACAACACTTAACAAGCCTTGGGCACACCTTTAACAACCTTAGTATAGCTTCGATCAACTAAAGGATCCATAAAAACCAAGTTAGTTCTAAGATTCTACTATTCACTACTATTCATCAAGTAACTTGAATGATTTTATTACCTATGAAGATGATGATGGATGGCTATGAAACTTTGTTCTAGTCTTGATCTATCCGCCAAGATGCTCCATGATTTTTCTCTTGATTTATGATGAACTTTTGCTAGGGTTTTGATTTTCTTTTTTTTTTTTCTTAGAAATGGCCGAATGGCTTAGTAAGAAGGGGAGAGAGTTTTGTGTTGGTTTGATCTCATCTAATCTTAATCTTACTTAATTTAGAGTGTATTGGAAGCTTGGTAAAAAAATCTAGGTGTTAAAAGACTAATCTACCCTTAATTTGGTTTAGTGGAAGATGACATCATTAACATGACTTCATAATTCTCTTTTTTTTTCTTGATTTTCTTTTCTAATTATAATGCTAGTACTCTTGGTAATTATAATGGGGTATGTATCCTTGTTATATTATAAATCTTGGTTGCTTAATCTCCATATTCGTCTAATTGTGGTTCGTTTCGAATGTACCTCATTATCTCAGTGGTTTTGAAATCATTTAACAATCCAAATTCCATTGGTATTCTCTTAACTTAATAATCCCCTGGCTCAAATCTAAATTCACTAATCCCTCAATATATAATTCTTATAATGTTTCCATGCTCCTTAATGTCCAATAGAAGCTTGTTCGAAATCAAAATCCTCAAAATCCATGTTTCAGGAATTTCTGAAATCTAACGTCATTTTGAGTCACTTATTTTCATTGTACAACACTAATATGGTTTCTGTTTATTCATTTTCCATTTCCTTTATAGAGTACCTATATACCATTTCTCTAAATCCTCGAAATTTACTATTCATGTGACCACTGTAGCATTACTGAAGTTAGGGTTATTACATCAGTTCCGTTTTAATTGTATTATACCGCATAAATGTCTTCATTTTTAATACATTCCCAAATTTTTTTTCCCAATTTTAAAAGGCATAATTCCCATACATTCTTCGATGATTGTGGCTTTCCTATCTATAAGAGAAGGAGGACTGGTGTGTATGTTAAAAAAAGGGAGTTGACCTGGATAATCGTTTTGTTGTCCCATACAACCGCGATCTTTTAGTTCGTTTTCAATGCCATACAAATGTGGAGATATGCAATAGTTCAAGATCGCTAAAATACCTATTCAAATATTGTTTAAAAGGACACGATACTGCTACAATGTGTCTCAAAAAGAAAACAAATGGTACAGGTAATTTTGCTATAGTTTCAAACAATCCTGAAAAGCATCCTATAAATGAGGTCAAACATTATTTAGATGGTAGATATGTTTGTGCATCTGAAGCGGCTTGGAGGATATTTGGTTTTGACATTCATTCGCGGTGGCCTTCAGTTGACCGTTTGCCTATACATTTACCTGGTGATAAACACGTTTCCTTTAAAAGTGGAGATAAATTGCATGAAGTTGTGGAGAAAGTAAATTCTAAAAAAAGCAAGCTAGAAGCTTGGTTTGATGCAAATAAAAGTTTGCCTGATGCAAGGAATTGGACTTACTCTGATTTTCCAAGCAAATTCACTTGGCATGCAAGACCTGGTATATGGAAACAAAGAAAAAGAGGTGATGTTATTGGTCGACTTTCAGAAGTTCATTCAACGAGTGGTGAATTGTTATATTTACGCATGCTTCTGTGTAGGAAAAAAGGTGCTACATCATTTGAGGATCTCAGAACTGTTAATGGTCATGTACATCAAACTTTTAAGGATACATGTTCCGCAATTGGTCTTCTCCAAAATGATAACCAATGGCATGAGGCGATTGTTGAAAATTCACATACATCCATGCCTCCTCAGATCCGTTTAATGTTTGTGAACATATTGGCTTACAGTCCAATTTCAGATCCCCTGAGACTTTGGGACGCTAATTGGCGATGCATGTCTGATGACATTATTCTTTTGAGACGACATTTGCTTAATGATCCATATTTGTGTCTTTTAGAGCACGATGTACAGAATTATGCTCTAGCAGGTTAGCTTCATTACACACTGTTGATGAGTGGATTTCGTAACAACTTTTGAGAGGTTTATGGTGAGTTGTAAAGGCTAACGATCAACTAATCAATGGAGAATGGAGGTTTTTTGTGGGGGTTGAACTGAGCTCGAGAGCGTTTACAAGAATCTCGCGAGTTTCTTTGAGGCTTGTGTCATGTGTTTTCAAGAATCTCGTAGGTGTATTGCAAGGCTTGTAGCCGTGTTCTCAAGGTGCCTACGTACCCTTGTATATATAGGGATCAAGTTCACGTAGTTCTTTTTAGACTAGAAGTCTGGTTTGGCGGCAAGATGCTAGGTTCCTAATTCGTGGGGACCTCCTTTTCTCCAGATTCAGCCACGAATAGGCGACCTAAGTCGAATAGAAATCGAGTTCTAGTCCGGCTAGGAATGTATTTACAAGTTCTAGTCCTATTAGATGTATTCAAGGATCATCTGCGTCCAAGGAATACATTCCAATAAGGAGTTGATGTTCATAACTTGCTCCTAAAGAATAGGAGGCTTAATCATACTATAAATCTGCTGGCATAAATCTGTTTTCGTACAGGAAGCTGTCTCTCAAGAACCTGTCTGCAGGAACCTGTTTCTCGGGAAGCTATCTGCAGGAAGCTGTCTCTCGGGAAGCTGTACCTGTCCAGATCTATTTCACATGCTATTTAGCCCCATTTAACTTAAGGGACCTCAATCATAACCCATATTAATCATACGGATTGGATCCTTAAGCCCAATGGGCCTAAATCTAGCCCGTGGAGATTTTGGGCACAACACACACAATTCATGTATCATTGTTTAATTATCTACTATACCACTGTTTTGTAGTAATTTAACAAACTGTTTGTAATTTGTTTTTTGTTTCAGAGATAGAAAAATTGTTAAATGATATTGGAAAAAGTTTGAGAGACTATTCTACCATGCCATTTCCTGGAGAATCTTATTTCAGAAACAATGTTAACCGTCTCATTCTTGAAGAAACTGGATATGATAGAGAAGAGCAGAAAACTCAACATGAGAAAAACCATCGACTCCTCAATGCTGAACAAAAAAATGTGTATGATCGTATTATACACAATATAAATGAGGAGAAAGGTGGTGTATTTTTTGTTTACGGTAGTGGAGGCTGTGGCAAGACTTTTTTGTGGCAAACATTATGTTGTCGCCTACGATCAGAGGGTAAAATTGTACTTCCTGTTGCCTCATGTGGTATAGCAGCTGTTTTGTTGCCTGGTGGAAGACTGCTCATTCACGCTTTCATATTCCTTTGAAACTTGACCAATATTGTACTGCAGGGATTAGACATGGAACTGATATTGTAGAACTAATTCAGCAAACTAATCTTATTATATGGGATGAAGCTCCTATGCAACACCGTCATGCTTTTGAATGTGTAGATCGATCTTTGAGGGATATAATGTCTGCTGTTGACAAAAAAAGATCAAAGAAGCCATTTGGTGGTATAACAGTTGTTTTTGGTGGAGATTTTAGACAAATTTTGCCTGTCATTCCAAAGGCAACAAGGGCTGAAATCGTATCTGCTGCTCTGAATAGGTCTAAGCTATGGGACTTTTGTCAAGTATTTTTACTGAAACAGAATATGCGGCTACATTCAGTTAATACAGAAGCACAGAATAAGATCATTGCTGATTTCAGTAAATGGCAGCTTTCTGTTGGAGATGGCAAGGAGGAGTACATTCGTACTTCTTCAGACATTGGTGACATGTTGATAAAGATACCAGATCAGTATGTTGTACATTCCTCTGAAGATCCTATCAGGACTCTTTTTGAGATCACTTATCCGGATTTTCTTTCCAACATGTCTTCACATTCTTACCTGAGATCAAGAGCTATACTGACACCAACAAATATTGTGGTGGATGACATTAACAACCAAATACTTGACAAGATCCCTGGAACGATGCACACATTTCTTAGTCAGGATTCTATTGATGATGATGGTGATGAAGATAATGATTTTAGTACTGCATTTCCATTAGAATATCTCAACTCAATAAATATGCCATGCATTCCCAAGCATGAGTTAAAGGTCAAAGTTGGAATCGTCGTTATGCTTATGAGGAACTTGAACCAAATAATGGGATTATGCAATGGGACGAGGATGATTGTTACTGCATGTAAAAAAATAGTATTGAATGTGAAATTCTTTGCGGCTCACATGCCGGAACTAAACATCTGATTCCAAGAATCGAGATGGTGCCAACTGATACTATCTGGCCATTTGAATTAAAAAGAATTCAATTTCCAATTCAAATTTGTTATGCAATGACGATTAACAAGAGCCAAGGTCAGAATCTTGATACGGTAGGTTTATATCTACCTAGAGCTGCATTTTCTCATGGTCACATATATGTTGCCATCTCGCGAGTTACAAGGCCCGAAGGTCTTCACATTCTGATTGACAGTGATACTGGTACTACCACAAATATTACGTCAAATGTTGTATTTGAGGAAGTTTTTTACAATCTTCCAAGTGTAGATGATTGATGCATTGTTTAGTTGTATGACTCAAAGATCAATTATCTTTATTGTATGACTCAAAGATCAATTATCTTTATTGTATGACTCAAAGATCAATTATCTTTATTAGTAATCATAGTAGAAATTATCAAAGATCTATTATCTTTATTAGTAATTTACAAATATGTGATTGTTTTTTCTTAACTTCAAATCAGCTTTAAATTGGTACCATTCATTTATGCTTTAGCTGTATGTTAGATTAGTTTTTTTTAATAAAAAATTAAAAAAAAATGTTAATTTATATTTGAATTATAACTACACATATTTTGACGTTAAAATTAATTTTAATAACTGATTTACTGAAATAAATTTGGAATTCAAATTTGTTAACCAAGATTACATAGATAACTAACAATAACTAAATATGGTTATGATTTACAGAATCATAACAAATTAAGTCCATCATTATCAAAACTCTCATAGGATCACCATCATAATAAGTCCATAATTATCAAAATTCTCATAGAATCAATCCAAATCAAATAGTAGTTACAATCAATATCAAGATCAAATCAACATTATCATCATTTTTTTATGTCGGTGTATACATGTGGCGCTCAATTATAAAAATATAGCTTATCACAGTTGTTTACAATACAAAGTCCACTTCATTGTCACTGTCTTCACTGTCTTCATTTCACTGTCTTCACTTCATTCAGTTGTTTATACACTAAACCATTATGAATTCCTTTGATCTTGGCATATATGTATGTTTTATGGTCAGTTTTTTTAACCAACAGAGATATTGGTTGGTTTTATTACTTCCACGTTTAAATTTAACTGCTTATCAATTTTTTTAATTAGGCATCTTTATTATTTTTGTGAGTGTTCTTCTATACTTAAAACACCTATATATCTTACTTGATATCTTACTTGATATTATTTCTGAAATATATACTTTTATTTTGAAAGTTTTAATGTAATTTATTGAATATAATAAAAAAAATTAACAAGCGAACTGTTAACTAAAGTACAAAATTTTAATGTGAAATTTGAAATATGAATTTTGTCTTATAATGAAATTACAGCTTAAATTGATAATTATTTTGAGATAAATACACCTGTTTCCAGATTTACTAAGTTAACAGTTTAAAAATTGTGAAAAATAATTATATTTAGATTGTGATTGTAAATAAAGTTATTGTATTTTTTATGAAAAAAATAATAATATTTATGAAATTATATTACTGTATTGAAATTTTAATTAATATTTCATGAATATTTCACATTTTACCTTTGTATAGTTAGTAAATGAGATTCACAGTTAAAATCATGATTTTACTGGTATAAATCATTTTCCTATAAAATAAGGGAATTGATAAATAAGCTCCACAATTTACTATTTAAGCTCCAATTGATTTTTTCATACATGCAAATTACATTATTATCCATAACATGCATGGATGAAGAACTACAATAAGGTTATGGATCAAAAATCACAAATACATATATACACAACTCATGCTTTAGACCAATGGAATGTCAACTCATACTTATATATGTTTTTATGATTTCTTACTATTAAAATTTATCGTCAAATTTATTGTCAAAAGAACATAAGTTTATACACATTTTTTACATGTTATAAATTAAAATCAATGTTTGTTACTAATAAAATTAATATAACATTTTTGTACTATTTAAAAATTAAAATAATTTTATAAAAATAAAAAATTATAGAGCGCGAGTAGCGCGAGCATAATTCCCTGGTTATGATTAAAAAGCCGGATAAACATTAGTAGTAAGTTAGTAACTTGAAAAGCGGATGTGTAAGATATTTTCGCTTGTTGCTCACCCCAATATTTATTTAAAATGGATACTTAATTGTAAGGATTAAACTTACTTACTCAAAAAAAAATATTAACTTAATCAACATTAACTTAATCAAGATCATGTCAAATTCTTCAAAGCAAAGGTGAACAAGGTGGAGTGAATCTCAAGTCGTGTTAATTAAAAAAAATGCTAATTGGTTATATTTTTACTCTATTATTGAAATAGGCCGATTTCTGAAAAATCAATGATAAATTGGCCAAAAATTGATCAAAATTTTGGAACCGATTCGGCCGATTTTGCAATCAAATCACCCGATAAATCGTAAATCGGTACCTCAACCGAATAGTTCCGATTTCTGAAATTTGCAATACTGTATTTTTATAAATAAGATAAGCTACACGTACATTAATATGAATCACACAAATAAAATGATTTCATGTTTTATTTGAGAATATTTTTGAAATTTTTTTAGAATACTTAACATTACTAAAAAAAAGTATCTCAAATCGTGTTGTGTCGACTATGCAGCCGTCTCGAAACAAAATTAACCTATTTTACTAAAATTATTTTATTTTATTTTTGGTTAAGAATCTCCAAAGCTAACGGCTGGCTTTCTTTTTCTATAAAATCTGACAACCAATACGGAGAATCTTTTTTTTTTTACCATTTTGTTACCTGATATGTTAATCAAATTTATGATTTATTGAGGCAGAAACGATAATGAACAAACAACAGAGACAGATTGCTTCAGTCTACATGATCAATAGAGCTATCAGCTAAGCTATTTTTACAAAATACTTGTGTGGATGAACCATGCAAGAATATTATATCAGCTTGCTGTTTGTACCATCCTAAACCCCGCCCCAGTAAGTGAAACTCCATTCTAATGATCTTTACATACAAGTGAAGATTGATGGATTCTAATAACAGTAGGGGTTTACATTACTCGAGAAGCTGATCAAGTTTTAAGTAAACTGGCTGATTAGCACATATGAGAGCCGTGCCTGCAGACTGCAGTCTGCCACTCTAATTTTGCTGAATTAATTAGAGAAGAAGCTTTGGCGTGAATCTGATTATCAGCAAATAATTTCCAAAAATTGCTGGTAGTGTTCTGTTCAAAAACATGGATACTTACTTTAGCTATGAATTGGACACTGGTTTAGCTTCGAAGAATTTAGCGACAGCTTGATAGAGATTCTCTTCTTCAAATGGTTTTGAAACGTAACCATCCATTCCGCATTTCAGGCACTCTTCATGTGTGGCATGGATAACATCAGCAGTCATGGCTAATATGGGCAAATGCCATTCCGTAGTTTTTGCAGTTTTATTGACGATATATCCACCATTCATTTGCTTATTTGCCTTGCTCTCCAAAATCCTGATACGGCGAGTTGCCTCAAAACTGCACATGGAAGGAATGTGAAAAATTGAGACTACTTGCTACCTGGCTCACATGACAAATCATAACTGTATAAACACTTTAACTTTCTGATTTGAGATTTTAAATTCGAAAGAACTCTACTACTAATTTTTAGGTTTAGAATAAGAAAGTTCAAAAGAAAATAAAAAGAGAGTTCAGAACGAACCCATCCATTTCTGGCATCTGAATATCCATAAAGCATGCATCAAAACTGTGTGGAAACTGAAGCAATGCAAGTGCATCTTTACCACTCTCAGCACACTCCACATCAGCACCGAACTTCTTCAGTGCACCAGCAGCCACTCTGCGGTTCACCCTGTTGTCATCAACTACCAATATCTTTTTGCCACAAAGCAAATTTCGAAGGAAAGATCCATTGAGCATTTCTTTTCCTTGTGGTTTCTTTCCTGTTCCAAACACCTGCTGAAGACAGGCTGCCACCATGCTTGCCCTCAATGGCTTCATTATTACAGTATCTGCAAAACCTGCTGCTTTTGCTTTGTCAGACTCAACACTGGTTATATTAGTTGCAAGAAGGATCATCTTAGATAAGTTCTTCTGTCCATTTTGTTTGCATTCTAACAATATTTGATTCATGACACCATCTTTATTAGATAACCAGAAATCCTTCTCAACCAGAATCATATCTGGTTGCGAAACGTTTCTCCCTGATAATGCGGCAGCCAATCTGATGTCACCGACAATTTCCACAAGAATACCAAGTCTTTTTAAATGATACTTTGTTATAGCAGCTCGAATTGGTCTCCCATCAACTAAAATTGCTTTCAGTCCTTTAAATGCCATAGGAAGATCACCTGCCAGAGACTTTTTCATATCACCTGTTGTAAATTTGTGGCACCTTCTAAAGACGGCAGTAAACGAAAATGTACTTCCAATATGTGGACGACTAATAAAGTTTATCTGACCACCCATCAACTCAACTAGGCACTTGCTAATACTCAATCCAATTCCAGTTCCCCCATAATTTCTAGAAGTTGAACTGTCTGCCTGCATAAATGGCATGAATACCCTCTCTTGTGCACGTAATGGAATCCCTATTCCTGTATCCTCAACAGATACCATCAATGTAACATTTTGAAATGATTCATCAGGACCGATAACATTGTTAGATGCACTTGACAGAAACTCTTCGTCAGCAGTCAATTTTTTAAATGTATCCCAACAATCCTTATTGTCAGCAGCTTCACGACCGCTCAAAGTTCTAAACTGACTGTTAGCACTTGATAAAGCTGCCCCCTTGGACCCTCCACTGAAGGTGGTATCAGAACTTGCTCCTAGTACAACTTGTGCATGCTCAGCAAGGTGGACTTGGACAAATATATGTCCTTTTTCAGTGAACTGTCACAAGGTAGTTTTACTAAGAGTCAAGACATATTCAAAAATTAGGCAATCAGAACAGTTATCTTAAGATACATATAATACTTTAGAGAAGACTGTAAGCTATTGATCGATACAAGGGTCACAGACTCACAAGACTAACAAAGGTTGCAACAGTACACTAACCTTGATAGAATTCCCCACAAGGTTTGTGATCACCTGCCGGAATCTCCCGGGATCACCCACAACTATTTCAGGAACTTTATCAGATACAAACACGGCTAGCTTCACTTCCCCAATAGATTATATAGCACATGTCAGCAAGGCCAGCCATCATTAATTTAAGACCCACAAAATGGAAATCAGTCAGCAAGAATCATAATAGGGGAAAGCAGAAGCACAATCTTAGGACTTGCATGTTAGATGAACTAACAGATGTATAAAAATAAAGGCCAGGATTGTAATAATTTAGAGTAACTTAAATTTGTCACTGATAAGTAGAACTTACCTCAACACCTTTGTGCCTAGAATTTTCAGAGAACAAAGAGAGCACATCATCTAGTATTGATCGAAGGTCAAAGGGGACTACTTCCAGCTCTAACTTTCCAGCTTCAATTTTTGCCCTGTCAAGGACTTCATTTATCAAAGTTATCAGTGCCTTTCCACATGCCTGAGCTGTTTGACCATAATCCCTCTGTGTTGAGCTCAAATCTGTATCAAGAAGCAATGCAAGCATCCCTGCAATAGTATGCATCAAATAATTGGAGTCTGTAATATAACTTCTGAAGTTCCTTTTACTACCTTTAACAGACAAAAGTAAAACATATAACACATACCAAGGATGCCGTTCATTGGAGTTCTGATTTCATGTGAAACAGTAGCAAGGAACTGCCATATGAAAGCAATGGGATATTACATCAAAAATTCTTATTTGATAAGATTTATATTACAGAGTTGACAAAGATAAGTGGTGGAATGTCCAACCTGGGATTTGGCAACATCAGCGGCTTCTGCTCGCACTTTGAGTTTCTGCATTTGGTCAAAATCATCCTCAACTTTAACAATGTGAAGCGCTGCACCAAATATCATATAGCCAACAAGTAAACCAATTACAAAGATTAAGGATGCAGTCGTGATTGCTGTCCATGCTGTTGGAGCCTTCTGAAGATACCTATTCAGGACCCATCAAAAAAAGGGTTAATTGGTAAAACATTACACATAGTTTCATCATCTTAAACAAAATTGAAATACTAATATAGTACTTGAGATCTAATACATGACTGGTAAAATCTTCTTACCGGCATATCATTTGGTGTCTCCGAAATGGATCCCCAAAATCTAGCATGCTTAGACGCTCAAGAGAAATATCAAAATCTTGATGTTGACGTCCATACATTATAAGGGGTTCTGAAGAATTAGTAATGTCATATACATTCACAACAATTGCTTGGTTCCCAGAAAGTTGACCTAGTAGATTTTCAACTAGTGACTCGACATCAAATGCTCCACCAAGGTATCTGTTAGAATAAGCATCAATAAGCCATAGAAGAACTTTTCACACACAAATTCACTCAAATAAGAAGCAATTATCTACTAATCTAATCTAACAAGACTCCATCATTTGCCAATGGCACATTGACCACCGTAAGATTCTATCAAGAACCAAATATAATTCTGCAAACTCTACTTGATAAGGGAAACAAATTAAAATAATCTTCAGAGTGTCAGCAATATTCGGTTGGCACAAAGATGAACTAAATGTTAAGTATGCAATAACAAATAAAGGAATTACCCTGCTGTTGCTTCAATACGTTGTTCCACGGAAGGATTTGGAGCAAGCTTGAATTTGTATACAGGAAAAGTTAACACAACCCCAAGATGATGAGAACCCAACAACCGAAATGGACTTGTTAGAACTGCTTTCCCAGTAGACCTAGCCCTCAATATGTTTCCGCGGTCCTCCTGTGTATATGAGAGAACAGGCAAAACTTGAGTTAGACCACCCTTTTCGTTTATTAATTGCGACAAGAAGTTGTGTATGTATAGTATGAGAATTTAACTCAAAAAAGATAAAAGATTAGGCAATTCATGTAACTATTGCAAATGAGTATATTACCTCTCCTGACATCATATCAAGTGATTCAATATAGGAGACAGTTTCTTGAGAAAATATCACAGGGGCATACTCATCGCGAAAAGGTGAAGGCTCCCTCTCCATTGTTCTTATTGTCCATCCATGTCGCTTCTCAAATTCCTCCCTTTCTGAATTCACAACCCTTTGTGCATATGCAACACCACTCAACAGTGGCCTCTCAAATGCTGTCCTAGCTGTGTATTCGGCAAAAGTTTCCTGTACGACAAACAGTGCCAAAGTAAGAGAAAAATTGACAAAGAAAAGTCATAACCTTAGAAGGTGATAGAAAACACAAACCTGGTCAATTGCGGATGGATTTTTATAATAGTGAAAAGTCGACACTAACACCGCAAGTGCATGAACATGATTAACACTGACATTAAATTGATCCTGCAGCATTCTAGCCCTTTGATCACACATACTCACAAGAACTTCTTTCCTTCTCTCTTTGTTTTCAGCATCCATCCTATCATATATTACTTTACTAGCGAAAGCCATAATCATGATCCAGAGAAACAAAATTTTCGGTAGCCAAACTTTGTTGATAAATGTGTACTTTCTTTTAGTCCCAAATGGATCATTCAATCTCACAGCCACCATATGATGGCCTTCCATCTTCATGCTCATCAACACAAAAAAAAAAAAATCCTTTCGTCCTCTATTCTTCTTCTTCCTCTCTTTTCCAGATCATATAAACTAACAGAAGCCCACTAATTAGTTGTATACTATATAACTTCCTTCAAATGGCAGTAAAAAGTTTAACAACCAATGTCCAAATAGTACAAAGCAAAAGGTACACCTAATTATCACTGCAACGTTGTTTTATGTGAGACTATTAATCATCACAAAGCTATTATTAATTAAACCATCAAAAGATTAATTTACTAAGCAGTAACAAAAGTAAAGTAAAATATTAGGATAGTCTCTCTCTCTCTCCTCTCCCTCTCTCTCCCTCTCTCTCTCTCCCTCCCTCCCTCTCCACACACACAAAATTTAAAAACAAAGGATTTCACAATTCTATTGGGGAACAAGCATGGCTAGACACAGCTCTCAAAAGATGAAGACAGCCCACATTTCAAAGAATGGGGTTTTGCATTATAGGATTTGAGTAGAATTAACAAATCATAAAAACATCTCTAATCAAGTACACTTTCCATAAGCGTGGAGTTAAGTTATAAATTAGTCCAGACAAAGAATAGCACGTTTACTGTTTCCTCTGTTTAACAAATATAAACAACTCCATATATAAAATCTACACATAAACACATGCATCAATTTCTATACCTCATTTTTCTTGATTTCTGCAAAAATAAACATTTAACTATACAACAAAAACATTTAAAGATGCAATTTTTACCTTAAATATAAAGTATTCTCACAAGGGTCTTGTTTATTTCAACTTCTTGTTCACTATAAATGAAGCTTTAAAGATGATGAAGCTCAGAAATTTCAGCTATTTACACACAAGGGTGTGTGTGTCATATGTGTGTATATTTTTGCAATGTGTATAGATCAGAAGAATGAGCAGTAAAAAAGAAGCTGCTTTTCTCTCTCTAAGACTACCATATATGGAGAAATTGGAGAGAGAAGTTGAGACTAAAAAAGCTGATTTGTTTTTTCCTCTGTTTTGTTAATACTCCCTCCGTCTCTTTATTCTTTTCCCGTTTGACTAAAAACACGGGTTTTAAGATAATTGGTAAAGAATATTGTTTTTTTATGAAGTAGTGGGTATTGAATATTGTTTTTAAGAAGTAGTGGGTATTGAATATTGTTTTTAAGGAGTAGTGGGTGGAGTAGTGAGTATTGAATATAGTTTTTAAAGAGTAGTGGGTGGATAGTGGGTATTGAATATTATTTTTTAAGGAGTAGTGGGTGGAGTAGTGGATTTTGAATATTGTTTTTAAGGAGTAGTGGGTGAAGTAGTGGGTATTGAATATTGTTTTTAAGGAGTAGTGGGTGGAGTAGTGGGTATTGAATATTATTGTTTATGGCTTAAAATAGAAAGGGGAAGAGTATTTTGATAGTCCCGATTTAGTAAACAGGAAATGTTTTAAGAGACAGAGGGAGTATTAATTTTGTGATTTGGACTACATTTTTATAGAGTAAAGTAATACTAATAATACATCACTATCACGTATATATGTGATAATGACTGGGAGACAATGCATAGATTTCCTTCTCGTTAATTAGTGTAACTTGTACTAATAATTGTTGATTTCTTCTGTAACCATTATCCCATTTTTTTATTTAAAAGCAAATTCAATGTAATGTTCGGTTTTATTGCTATTTTATTACATCAAATGTTAAAAAAAATTCAATTACAAAGGAATGCTATAATTAGAGGTAAATATGCATAAATGCATATTTTAACAAGTGATGTCCGAAAGTATGTTTCCGAGTGGTGATGTGGGAGTTCCGGTGAAGCCTCATTTAGGTAAAGCAGGTTGTTTTAGGGGGAATTTTTTGATTAGAATGTTAGGGGAATTGATTAAGGAAACTTGCTAATTTTGGAAGGTTCAAGCCTAAATATTGACTACAGTGAATATGCAGTGTGTGGCATAGGGGTGATCGCGGTGCGGGCGGTGCGGTTTTTCTCTAAAATCGCGGACCAACCTGCGCTTGCGGTTTGGTCAAATTTCCAAACCGCAACCGCACCGCGAAATTTTAAAACCGCATAAACCACACCGCAAAAATGCGGTGCGGTGTGGTGCGGTTTATTGCGGTTTACACCTTTGATAAAAATAATTATAAATCTAAATTATTAATTTTCATGCATGTGAAATAAATTTTTTAAAGTTTTTACTCAACCACATTTCTTAATTCGTATGCGGACAGTGTCTATAGACTTAACGAAATATAAACATTGTAGTATGAAATATTGTGATACTAAATAGATAAAAATGGGCTAGCGCGTTATAATTGATCTCATAAGGCTCTAAAATAAACTATTACTAGGCAGTAGGTACTAACGAACCAAATAGCTTGCAAACTATCCCTTAAATCATTAACAAAATATTAACAAAATATATATATATATATGTTATATTAAATATTAAATATTATATATTATATATATAATATTAAATATTGCGGTGCGGTGCGGTTTGAACCGCATTTCAGAAAACTAAAACCGCAATCCACACCGCACCGCGCGGTTTGTCAAAATTTAAAATCACAACCGCACCACATAAAATAAAAATCACGCGGTATGGTGCGGGTTGGTGCGGTGCGGGCGGTTTTTGCGGTTTGGTGCGGTTTATGATCACCCCTAGTGTGGCATATCAATTTTATCCGGATTTGGTGCCAATTTGTTGGCTAATTTTGTGCCTTCATGCAAGTGCCATTTTTATGGTTTTTTGGACCATATTTTGTAATTTATCATCTGTTGTCAATGGACAAATTTATGTCATTTTGATGACTTTTAGTATGGTTAAATGTCAATTATATTTACAACTATTTCAATTTAAATTAAGTACTAATAAATTAAGTATCTAACCAAAGGGAATCTCTTTGAGTTAGATTTCTATACTTGATACTAAATCATATGTTTGTTCATATATTTATGTTAATAATATTTATAAAATATTTGTTAAATAATTTTGCGGACTAATTTTCGTTTGTTGATTTTATTCACTTTTCGCAAGGACACTCTGGTTGGATAGAGTATAATAACAAAACAGATGGGGTGACCTGTAGTAATGGAATAACCAAGATGAGAAGGAAAATAAAGTAAGGAAGGATGCATCAAAAACTGATGATATTGGGGACTTTTACAAAAGCAACTACTAATTATGTTTATTTCCTAGAAATCTGTAAAACAATGTACTTTATATTTTGAGGGCAATCTTTTTTTCCTCTTGAGTTTTTTCCCACAGGATTTTGCTCTTGAGGGTTTTTAATGAGGCCTTTCTATTGTGTGATTTTATTTTCAGATTTGAAGGTTTTATTGTCTAAATGTCCGGGGACAACATGCGTGTTCTTCGATTAGATGATGAATTTTTTTGATCGAAAAAATCCCCTTATACTATTATTGTACTTCGATACAATTCATGAATGAGAAATTCACCTTTACAAAAAATAAATAAATTACAATGAATAAAAACGATTTGGTGACCTAGACACACATACTAATAACACCTTATCAAAGTATTTAAGTAAATCAAAAGCAATGGTATGGTATCTAGGTAGGATCTACCCCTAACATGTAACACTATTCATTGCATCAACTAACAACTTCGAATCTGTCTTAGAAATACATTTTCTATCCCTTCATTTACTCGTCCAAATCAAGGCCTCCTTCAAGGTATTTTAAATAAAATTTAGGAAAGAAAAATAATAATTAGTTAAATTTGAAATCATTTGAATGTAAAATATAACTAGCATTCAGCAACTCCAATCATAGATGTTCCTTACCTATAATGTGTCTAGGTGGACAAATATAAGATTTTAGTTCAAAAATAAACCTCCAACCCTACCCCTCATCCCCTTTATTTTTTAGGGGAGAAAAAATATAACCCTTATTTGAGGGATCAAAATTAGATCCCCTATATCCTCCACCTCATCTACCTCATCTCCCATTGGTTAATTTATAAGAATTTTCAAAATTTAAATTTAAAAAAACTACATTAAGAATTACTTTTAAAATATAGGGTATGAATATAGGGTATATGATTGGAATGAAATAAATTTTCATTACCTATATTTTTAATAATCCTTATTTTAGGGGTTAAGGAAAGGGAAGAGCATTGGAGTTACTTAGAGTTGTATTTCTATTTTACCCGAATTTCTTGTAGCATGAGTATACAATTTGTGAATCATATGATTTAAATCCAGTTAGCACGAAAGAAAATAAGATTTTTAATAAAAATTTTATATTAAAACTTTATTATTATTAGTATTAACCGTATTGTAATCTCATGATTTGAACTACATTTTAAAATAATTTAATAGAAATATTTTGCACAAGATTGTAGGTTTAATGTTTGTAATATTTAATAGAAATATTATAATGTTTTCATCTATGACTCAAATTTCTTGTCACTATTATTTAATTTGTTGTTTTGATCATCGGACAACTTAACTTGCTTATGGTAAATTTGCTAAAAATATATTGATCAAAATGTTTAAATATAGGATTTTAAAAAAAAAATATCCATGTTATAGATTTTTTTTTTCAAAATTACGGTTGCAACTACAACCCCAAATGCAATATTTTTTTTAGATGCAATCAAATGCAATATTTACAACCTGGTTTGCAATACAAATGCAACATTTGCAATCTCATCAACTTTAAATAGTATTTTTAAAAATTCTTTTAAAAATCGATTAAAAATACTATTTCTTTAATCCATCTATTTCTTTACACTTTATTGTTTGAATGTTGTTTTCATTTTTTTATATTTCTAAAATTTTCATATATAATAAACTATTACAATACAAAAATTAATTTGCCAACTACTTTTCTTCACTATATTTATTTATATTAAATTAATTGGTCCCATGATTTTACTCATTTTTGTAATTTTTTATATTTATTTTAGACATTTTCTTACAATCCAATGTTTAAAAAAAAGAGATGGTACGGATGGAGGAACATTTAACTTGTGACATCAATCTTACTCCCTCCGTCCTTTTCATTTCTTTACACTTTCTATTTTGGGCTGTCCCTTCCATTTCTTTACATTACTAAAAATAGTAACTTTTAACAATAAAATACATTATTACATCCACTACTTCATTCCACTTTTTCAACACTTTACACTATTACACCCACTACTTCACTTATTTTAACAATAAAATCACTATTACACCCACTACTTCATTTATTTTAACAATATTACATCTACTATCTTGGTTTCCGTGCAAAAAGCAAACGATAACAATCCCACCGGACGGAGGGAGTAACATTTTATCAATCAAACAGGTGAAGATGGTTATTCGATAAGATGTTGAATAATGAAAAGTAAGTTGTTTGAGGAGGAAATAAGCAGAGGGGTTTGTTAGTTGGTTGAGATATGGTGAATCTCTGGACATTGAATTGGGCATTGAATGATACTCCATGAAAATAAGAACAGTGGCAAGTGTTGGGTTTGTCTGAACATGAATATCTTTAAGATGGAATAAGTAGAAGATTGCATGGGGACCATCTTTTTTTTTTTCAATTAATTTTTTTTAACGTGTGTTCAACGTACATTTTAGTTGATATTTTTTTTATCCTTTATTAATAATAATATACATAAAAAATATAAATAATTAGAATTAATCACCATTTGCATGTACAAAAATTTTAAATTATTAAAATAGTTAATTCATTAAAAAATAATTATTGAAATATACCTTTTTCACTTTTATCCTTTTTTCATTTTAAAATTTCTCTACTCACCATTCCTCCAATTCCTAGACTCATGTGAGTTGTTTTCGTGTACACGAACCTCTAGGAATAGAAACAAGAACAAATATTGTTCCTAAATACGACGGAATATATCATTTAGCAGAAAACAAAAGAAATGAGTATACATTTTATATTAATGTTGAAAATTATTTTAATAACACATAATAATACTAAAATGTTAAATTTATCATCACACAATAATACTAAAATATTAAAATATCAAATTTGGCTATCACTAAAAATAAGATTCGATTCCCTACAATTACATAATGATACGAAATTTTTTACTTTAATAATTTTAATTTCTTCACGAATTCGATTCCTAACAACTACGTAATTATACAAGATTTATTACTTTAATTTTTTAAAATTCATTTAGGGTTGGATTCCCCACAAGGCCATAACTACATAATTAAATAGTATTTATTTAATTATTAATATTTCAATCTGTATTTGTGCGAAGTTAGTAAGACTAAATAAAAAAAGTTAGGTTTATAAAAGAATTTGAGTCAACTGCAAATCTTTTATAGTATTTACTTGTATTTGTATCGTACCCCTGCATTTTTTTAAAAAAAAGTGATATCTTTACGGGTGATGGCCCAAAATATTCATATGGGAGCCATGCTGGCCCTTTTTACTGACTGAAAACGCTACACCGTCTACCGTGATATGAGGGATGTTGCGGAAGACCGTGTTCCGTATCATGGGGTGTTGCGGAACACCGTGTTCCGTATCATGGAGTGTTGCGGAACACCATGTTCCGTATCATGCACGGATACGGAACACGGTGTTCCGTATTATGCTAACACGGAAGATGGTGTTCCGTATCATGCATAATACGGAACACGGTGTTCCGTATTATGCTAACACGGAGGACGATTCTCCGTATCCCGTCGGTATTTCGGGCCATTTTTTTCAAAATCAGTATTTTGGGCAAAAACTTGTGAAAAATAGGCATTTTGGTAATTCTCTCTATCTTTACTATAAAACTTGAAGAATAATTTTTTGCAATGTTTTGATAATCTTCTTTGTGAAATTATTGTATGTACTAGTAAAATAAAACTTAGAATTCTTTTAAAAATATCCATGTTTTTAATTTTTTTACAAAAATATGATAAAATTGTATATAAGATTGCAAAGCAGTTACATGAAATTGAACCGTATTTAAAAATAAATTATAACATAAAATATTTTTTAAAAATTAAAAAAACTTTAACTACCGTACAACGAGTCAACGACGTACGTGGTAGACTAGTAGAGAGATAGATGTCGTTTTAGATTACTTAAATTAAGTTATTTTTGACTTGGGTGTTGGCCCTATCTATTGAAAAAAAAAGGTTCCAAATATCACAGTTCAAAAATTTGGCCCCAAATATCACTCCAAAACATAGTATTGTGTCTTTTGGTAGAAACGCTGATTAAAGTTTTGTTTTCAGAAGGTTTGGTCGTGTTTACTTTTTTTTTTTCTTTTTTTTTTGTTTTTTTTTGTTTTTTCCTAAATATATATTTATAAAAATATAAAAAAAAACTTATTTATAAATGGTCAATTAAAATATAAATTTATATTTTTAAAGTTCGTATACAGTTTATTCGTCGTTCTGAATATTTCTAAAACCCAAAATGAAAACGTTGAACCTTACAATAAACTTTTGAACCCCTAAATTTAATTAAAATTGTATTTTTTTTAATTAATATTTTATTTAAAAAAACTGAATCCGGCGGCCTGATTTTTAAACGCTAACGCATTTAAAAATCAGGATAAATTAGAGTTTAGGGTCTAGGATTTAGGGTTGTAAACAACCCTAAATCCCAAACCCTAAACCCTAAATTCGTATAATGTTTATTCGTCGTTTTGAATATTTCTAAAACCCAAAATGAAAATATTGAACCCCAAAAGTTAATTGTTGAACCCCTAAATTTTATTAAAATTATTATTTTTAAATAAAAAATTGAATCTGGCGACCTGATTTTTAAACGCTAGCGCGTTTAAAAATCAAGATAAATTAGGGTTTAGGGTTGTAAACAACCCTAAACCCTAAATTCGTATACGGTTTATTCGTCGTTCTGAATATTTCTAAAACCCAAAATGAAAATTTTCAACCCAAAAATTAATTATTGAACCCCTAAATTTAATTAAAATTATATTTTTTAAACTAAAAAAATAAAATTTTAATTAAAAATTTGAGTATAAAATTTTAATATCATTAAAAAACAAATGACACCCTAAACGGCACATCAAATGGCGTCTTCCCCCATCCCCGCCAAAACTCACCAAAACGCTACCTTCAATTTTGTTAACAACTTCTACAAACGCTACTTCCAATAGCGTCCATTCTCTTCCCCCAACAACGCTACATAATGTAGCGTTTTCACCTTTTTTTCTCTCTAAACGCTACACGATTCAGCGTTAAAAAAAAAGAGTTCAAAATGCTAGACGGTTTTGTCTTGGAGTGATATTTGGGACCATGTTTTTGAATTGTGATATTTAGGATCATTTACTTTCAATTTGTGATATTGGGGACATTTTCTCGACTTAATGAAGGTGTGTTTAACTTAAAGAAGAAAGTAAAGTTGTTTACTTTAAGTTGAATGAAAGTGTTTGGGTAATTTTACTTAAAATTAAATGAGGGTTTAATAATTTAGACTTAAAAAAAAAATTAAATTCATAATATTTTAACTTTACAAGAATTGTGAAAAAAAAAAAACTCGATAAGTCATAAGTCAAAATTACCTAAATGGAACTTCTAAATTAAAGCAGTTTTTAAACTTAAAATTAACTTAAAGCCGAGATTGCCAAACATCCCAAAAACAACTTAAAACTAGTTTTTGCTTTTAAGTTGATGTTGCCAAACAGGCCGATTGTATAATAGTTTGACCATATGTACGACGTTGTAAGTAATTGCGTAAATTCGTCGAAGCATAAATAAATACACTTGTGTTAGTGTGTTAGTCTTGCAAATGAAAAACATAATCGGATTGCTGGATTTGAACAGATTTTAGACTGGATTGCCGGACCAACCTCGAATAGGTTTAAATGTGAATTTTTTTTTTATCCATGTAGGGTGTGACTTTTGTGAAAAAAATTTAATTCATTGACATTCTTAAGTTAGACAGAATATGAACGGGGTTTTTTAATAATATGTCCCAATTTAAAACATGGTTTGTAAATATGTCCTACATATTTTTGAAATTTCAAATCTATCCTAAAATCAGTTTTTCATTCAAATTTTAACATAAAAGGACAATTATACCCTTTTTAATCAAATTTATTTTAAAATATAATGTCTCATAAAAACATGATTTGATTAATTTAAATTATAAATTTTAATATTTTATTTGGTTAAGGATGCCCCTGGCGGGGCCTGTGTAAGTAAAAAAACAAAAAATTATTCTATGGTTAAAATTAAAAAAAGCGTTCCTGGCGGGTCCTGTACTAAAAAATATTAAAAATATTTTTTTAGTTGTTAAAATTTTAAAATTGTAGTATACTTATAATAGTAACTAATTAATAATAAAGGGTATATTGGTCTCTATAAAACTTAAAAACTGATAATGGGACATAAAATTAATAAGTCAATATGATGGGACATATTTGTAAAATGATCTATTAATTTGGGACATATTTTACAAATTCCCTTTTTTTTTTTTTTTGAAATTTAATTTTTTCGAGTCAAATTGGATGATTTTTCCAAATTCAATTTCTTATGAATCTCTAGGATGCATTTTTCAAATTCAAATTTTCTTTTATGAATCTTTAATTAATCAAACAGTAAATAATAAATTTAAACTGCATATTGCATGGTGCTAATATAAAGTAACACAACGACATTTTACTTGTTTGTTTTTTAGCTAATTGAATCTTCTTACTTTGTTGTTTTGTTCGTTAGTGTTATATTTTCTTCACAACAATGACTACTAATTCGAGGGTCTAGAAGCGTCCTAGTCTCCTAGATACGCAGTGCTAAATCACTTTGTGTGGAAAGAATAGGTCAATGCCAATTTAATCAACTTGCCTGGAATATGTTAAAAATTTGAAAGGCGAGAAGGCGGCTGAATTCAAGGAGTATACTCATCGAAGGCTGTTTTGCACGTGGTGGAGATGCTAACTTTAGGTGGACCAACATGGCGAAGGCTATTCGGTGTGTGGGCGAGAAGGTGGTATGGGTTTCCTCGGGAAAGTTCAGTGGCCTTAAGGAGTCGTGGTGGTGGAACGAGGAGGTTCAAAAGAAAGTAAAGGCTAAACTTGCGCTCTTTAAAGAGCTTTTGTCGAGTTGTACAGGGGCGGAGAGGATTCTGAAGATGGAAGCGTACAAGGTGGCGCGTCGAGAGGCAAAAAAGGCTGTGGCTAAAGCCAAAAGTGAAGCCTATGAGGGGTTGTACAAGCGCCTAGACACCAAGGAAGGAGCGAACGCTATTTTTAAACTAGCTAAAGCTAGGGAGAGAGGGCGACGCGACCTGGGTTCTGTTAAGTTTGTTAAGGATGATTCAGGCCAAGTGTTAGTGAATGGAGATGCTATTAAAGAGAGGTGGAGTTCGTATTTTCATAATCTTTTCAATGAGGTTAGGAGGAGTGGTGCTGGTGTGGAACAAGAGGTCTCTCTTTCGTCTGCGCGTTCCTGTTAGTAGTATTTTTGTTGTTCGTTCGCAGGGAAGGACTGAATTGTAATATCAAAGTTCAGGTTTCTTATCTCTTTACGTCTAGAAGTGTATGAGAAGAATTTTTGGGTTTATGTATTAACTAAATTAACCAAGAACTAATTATAAGCACTAATAATTAATTTTAAACTGAGATTCAAGTATATGGGAAAACAATCTAAGAACTGGGGTTCTTCACTTGGTCTCAATACATGCTCAATATTAATGTGATATCTGTGTTCCTACCTTGCTGAAAACAATTCTTCTAAAGTTATACTGCACCCTCCCAGGCTACAATATAGTGCCTACAGCTACACCCTAATTGTCACTCCCGTGATACAATCAAAGTATATCTATAAACTGTTCAATGCCAAGAATTATATGTCTCACAATTCTCCTATTAATCTCCCGATCTAATATTCAAATTATGTCTATTAAATCATGTACTAAGATTGCAACTTCTCTCCCGAGCTTATTACAATCCCTAGAATACAATCAAAAGTTAGCTACTCTTCTAATTGTGTTAAGATCTCATTAACAGATCAGCAAAGCAGAAAATCACGTAATCAAGCATGCATGAATACCAAGGAATACTACCCAATCCTCAGATTAGAGAATTAGTTACACATAATTAAAGAAGAAAACAAAATAATAATGATAATTAATGAAAACATAATATTGAAAAAGAATTGAAAATCAAAAGTACCTTGATACGATTACAAGCTATGAAGTGTTCTATCTATGAATTGTTATCTATGAATTGTTATCTATCAATTGTTCTAGCTTACAATGGTAGGATGTGTTTAAATAGGCTCTACAAATCTTGCCCAGCAAGATATTACCTTCTATTACAATTAGGATTTAAAGAAGGTACCCAAAACTGCCCAGAATACAATTAGAATTAGAAAAAGGGCAAAACAGTAAATTCTCAGCCTTCTTTAATAAAGATTACGTGCGCGACTTTATTCAGCTCGTTTCTTGCTTTTGTTTCCTATCCCAGGTTGTAGAAAATCTCTCAAGCTTCGCGTGGGCAGTAAGATCGCTGAAAACGGACTTCTAGAACTCCAGATATGGCCAAAACAGTATAAGCTGCGCAGCCTTCCCGGAAAATCCGAATTTTAATCAATTAAATCTCCAAAAACGACAAAAGCTTAGATATTCTTGGAAACCTGCACAACTACACAAAACACATCAAAACTACACAAACTTGAGTCCAAAACAATCAATTTAAGCCGAACGGAGGCATTCCAAGTGGATATAAAATCCACTTATCAGTTCCTTCGGCCCATGCGAGCGTATCAGCAAGGACGAAGTCAAGGGTGCCCTTCAAAAGATGGCTAGAGGGAAAGCAGTTGGTCCGGATCAGATCCCAATCGAGGTGTGGCTTTGTCTTGGTGAGGTTTAGAATGGCTAGCAGATCTGTTCAATGTTCTCCTGCTCGGCGATAAGATGCCAGATGAATGGAGGCGTAGTACCGTGGTCCCTTTTTTCAAGAACAAAGGCGATGCTCAGAGTTGTAGTAACTATCGGGGTATTAAATTACTCAGTCATACTATGAAACTCTGGGAGAGAGTGGTTGAAGGTCGGATTAGAAGAGGAGTTGAAATCTCAGAGAATCAATTTGGGTTTATGCCTGGGAGATCGACTACCGAGGCCATTCATCTCGTCAGACGCCTTATGGAGAAGTTCAGGGAACGTCGCAAAGACCTTCATATGGTGTTCATTGATCTTGAGAAGGCTTATGATAGCATCCCTCGTGAAGCTATTTGGAAGAGCCTTGAGGAGAGGAGAGTGTCGTCGCCGTACGTTAGGGCGATTCAAGACATGTACTCCTAAGCTAGTTCCTGTGTCCGGACTCCAGTTGGTGACTCTCGTTTTTTCCCTGTTGAGATTGGGCTACACCAGGGGTCGGCCCTCAGCCCTCTTCTTTTCGCGCTTATCCTAGATGTCATGACGCGAGGGATTCAAGATGTCGTCCCTTGGTGCATGCTCTTCGCTGATGATATCGTGTTAGTGGCGGAGTCGAGGGGGGAGGTGAACGAGAGGTTGGAGTTATGGAGATCGACGTTGGAGTTATGGAGATCGACGTTGGAGCCTCAAGGCTTGCGTGTGAGCCGTTCAAAAATCGAGTATCTATGGTGTAACTTCAGTGGTGAGGACAACGAGGAAGGGGTGGAGGTTAGGATTGAAGATCAGATCGTCCCTCGTACGGATAAGTTCAAGTATTTGGGTTCGATCATCCAGAAGGAAGGTGAGATTGAAGCCGATGTCACGCATCGTATCAAGGCTGGGTGGCTAAGGTGGAGGGCAGCGTCAGGAGTGATGTGCGACAAGAAAGTCCCGTTAAAGCTGAAAGGGAAATTCTATAGAGCGGCTATCCGCCCTGCGATGTTATATGGTTCGGAGTGTTGGGCGGCAAAGAAGGCCCTCGAGAGCAAGTTGGAAGCGGCTAAAATGAGGATGTTGCGGTGGTCTTCTGGGCACACGATGTTAGAGAGAATCCCGAATGTGGTTTTTAGGACCGAGCTTAAGGTAGCGCCTTTTTCTGCGAAAGTTAGGGAAGGGAGGTTGAGATGGTTCGGCCACGTCCGTAGGAGGCTGGCTGAAGCCCCGGTGAGGAGGGTCGAGAGTCTTTCGATTGTTGGGGTGAGGAGGAGAGGCAGATCGAGGAGGTCATGGGAAGAGCAGCTTAGGTTGAATTTGAAGGCCTTAAACTTAAATGAGACCATGATCGCTGATAGGTGCGCTTGGAGACGCAAGATCAGAGTGGTGGATTCTCTTTTAGGTAGCGGTTCTGTTGTTGAAAGCCTTAGAGTTGGGTTATCTCGGTTAGCTTTATCTTAGAAGTTTTTTTTTCTTGGTTCTGTTGTTTTTTGTCTTTTGTTTTCTGGTTTTGCAGTTGCAGGGATCTGTGCGAGGAGACATCCTGGATCAGAGTGTTTCGAGAACGGAGTGGACAACCCCCACGTAGGTAAGTCCCATATGATCAAAGCCATGGGCTCAGGTATGACTGCGATCTTTACCAAAATTTATGAGGCCTTTGTAAATATCACACACTATTGTTCTGTTGTGCACTAAGCTGGGGGTCTTCACGGAAACAGCCTCCCTACCGTAAGTAGGGGCATGGTCTGCGTACATCTCACCCTCCCCAGACCCTGCTCTGTGCGGAATATACTGGGTATGTTTGGTTTGGTTTGGTTTTAATACTTCCTTCCTTCCATTTTAATTGTTCATTCATCAAAATTTTTTATTCAATTATATCAAATAAATTCATTATTATGAAATAATTATATTATTTTTCATAAAAGTTAATATAATTAACACATAATTTAACTTATTAATTAAATTAGCGTAATAACCCATGCGAGACACGGGTCATCTTCAAGTCATTGATATAAATTCATACATTTTTACGATTAATTTTTTTTTTGAGTATAATTATATATATTATGTTCACACATATTATAATATCACTACTTTAATTTATGGATCATTTTATTTATGCATAAATCATATGAGCACTAAAAAAAGGATGTTTTGTAGCATATAAATATATTGTATAGGTTATAACATAATTTCTTTTAGAACAATGATAAAAGGACATAAAACAATACAAGTCATCATTAACATATTTACTCAAAAGTTAAATTAATAGCAAAAATAGGAAAAAGGAGTGACCGGGTTTAAGTAATACGTTTTTTTAGTTCAAACTCAAAAACTTTTGTAGTTCAATGGTTATAAGGATAAGTTTTTTCGAGAAGAACATGAGTTCATTCCCCATAAGAACATAATTTACTCAAATTTTTTTGTGTGAATAAAAGAGTTTATTTATGCATAAATCATATTAGCACTAAAAAGAAAATGTTTTGTATATAGCATATAAATGTATTGTATAGGATATAACATAATTTTTTTTAGAGAAATGATAAAAGGACATAAAAGAATACAAGTCATCATTAACATATTTACTCAAAAGTTTAATTAATAGCGAAAATAGGAAAAAGGAGAGATCGAATTTAAGTAATACGTTTTTTAGTTCAAACTCAAAAACTTAAGTAGCTCAATGGTTATAAGGATGCGTTTCTTTGAAGAGGACATGAGTTCAATTCCTCATAAGAACATAATTTATTCAAATTTTTCGTGTGAATAAAAAAATAGTGACAACTTCTTCTATTACATATAGAAGATGATGATATGGACAATAATTTTGGGACAAAAAAAAATAGGAAATAACGAATAATATAAATGGGATGGAACAAAAATTTTTTGTGTGAATAAAAAAATAGTGACAACTTCTTCTATTATATATAGAAGATGATGATATGGACAATAATTTTGGGACAAAAAAAATAGAAAATAACGAACAATATAAATGGGATGGAACAAAAAAAATAGGAAATAACTAACAATATAAATGGTATGGAAAGAGTAGTACATTATCTTTCAAAAAATTAATATATGTCAAATATTCTTATAAACTACCACAAACTTAATATGTTTGTGCTAGAAAATGAAATTCATAATTTCCGATTAAACTTACAATAGTTGTATAATTTTTTTTTAATAAAAGGCATATAATGGTTTAATTTTATTTAATAGTTTAGATATATTTTCACTCAATAGAATGAGTAATTTGCATAATTTAAATCGGTATTTAACTTTAAAGAAAATTGAGATATAAAATGACATTTGGGCAGATGTTAAATATATAAAATTAATATCCTTTATTCATAACAATATATTATAGCAAAACAATTTATATGAAGTAAAATTAAACTATAAAAACTAATACAAATTGTCTTTTCCTCGTTATGGTCATGATACAATCATTTTGTTTGCTTTGCATGATTTGAGTTTTACATATTAAGGGTGTGTTTGACATTGAGCAACCATTGTTTTTTTTAAAAAGAAAAATAGTTGAAAAAATGTTTGATAAAAATTGTTTTTTTTGAAAAGTACTTTGGATCTAAAAAGTGCTTTTAGAGAAAGTAAGCCCCTACATTTTTAAAAAAAAATTGTTTTCCAATTTTTATGGGCTTATATTTTTACCTTTTTTAACATTATAAGAGCAAGTCCAACAATGTCCTACATTATGCCCTATAAATATTATAAAAATTAGTGTCCTAGTGATTTAAGACATTATTTTTATGTATCAATTCCAACAATATGCCTTATCCTTGTGCCTTATTATTAAAATAATAATATATTTGATAAAAGAAGGGAAGAAAAGGAGGAAAGTGAATTTTTTTTATTGATAAAAAATGAAATAAGGCATGATTAGTGGTGTCCTAAAAATAGGGCATGAGATGGATGTCTTAGTGTTTTAAGGCACCACTAAGACATTGTTGGAGCATATTTTTTCCCAAATGCCCTAAATTTTAGCTAAGGACATCAATTTAGGACATTGTTGGACTTGCTCTAACAATTTTTAACAATAATCACAAACAGAAACCAAATGGTTACCTGAACCAATTTTATTCTAATGTTATATCTTATATAAGGAAGTTAATAAGGTATGAGTGGATAAGAAAATATTAGTGTCATAAATCAAAATAAATATTGGTGTAAATAGTTTAAGAAGTGAGTAGTGTTTTTGTTAAATTAAATGTAATTATATAAATAATGTATTTTCCATAAATAAAACATGATTACTGCAAAAAAAATATTGTAATCTAAACTCTAATTTTATGTCCCTACTAATTGATTATTCCGCTGGATTTTTAACATAACAATTGGTATTTGAATCTTTAAAGCCTTATGGTTGAAAAAATCATTATCATCTAACGCAAGGATGATCATCCAAGGAGCTGAGGATGAACATTTCATATTTGCCATGGTCTTTGGATTAATGCCTTACTCTTCAAGTTTCTTGTGATTTGTGAATGAAACCAGATGAAAGTAAAGAAGTATTAACTAATAAGAGTGAACATTTACTTACTTTGCTTCCTCTTTTCTTTTTAGGCTTTCTTCCGGTCAGGATTTAAGTTTAGGCTAATCGGTCCAATTACGTTAGAGCATGTTCAATGGTGCGCTATATCTTGTGCTATAGCTATATTATAGCACAAAAAGTAAAAAATACCACTTCAATGGTGTGCTAAATTTTGTGCTAAAATAGTACAATGTTATAGTTTGTGCTATATTTAGCACAAAATATAGATGGAGCTATATTTGCCACATCATCAAAAAGTGAAAAAATGGAGGGAAATGGTAGATGAGGTACATCAATTTTGTACCTATATTCAAAATAGTGGGGTACTTGGAGAGTTATTTAAATTTAGAACAAGATTTAGTACAAACCATTGGAGACATGGTGCTATTTTAGCATCAAAAATCACTTTTTAGTGTTAAATTATAGCAATAGCTCCACCTATTTTAACACAACCATTAGACTTGCTGTAGCATCAAAAATCACTTTTTAATGTTAAATTATAGCAATAGCTTCACCTATTTTAACACAACCATTAGACTTCTCTTAGGACAAACACAAGAGTCAGCTGTCTAGAATAAATTAATTTTGCTAAGCCAATCAACTACGGTGTGAAACATGGGTTAAATTATATGTGATTAGATTAAACGAATAAAATTAAGACTAAATTGCAATTTGCAACCCTTTGGTTTGAACCAAAGTCAGTTTGGTACTCATAGTTTGCATAATTGCAGTTTGCATTCCTAAGAATAGACCTGGCAATTCGGGTCGTTCCGTGTAATTTCGTGTCGTGTACATTCGTGTTCGTGTATCAAAAGGGTAAACCCATATCCATATCCATTTAAGGTTCGTGTACCTTCGTGTTCGTGTACCTTCGTTGTGACAGCCCCATCTCCGGGGTCATAAATCTGGGCCATCACGGACCAATTTCCATTCAATATCAATATCCCTTGGGTCTTTTTTTTTATATCATTTAATGATTAAACAGTTGACCCCACACTAATACACACACACACCAGTCATATGCTCAGAGAACAACATTTACCATAACAAAAGTTTAGAGTTGAAAGTTAAAAGAGTTATTACAAACCAGGATCATACTTAAGTACATTGTTGAATAACACTTCGACATGAAGCGTTTCAACAACCAAAAGTTTATTACATGTCTTCATACTTAATTATACATAAGCCCTCAGAACCCGTTTGCCTCATCACTACCTCCGGAATCGATGCTAACGTGCCCTCAGAAGGTCGCCTTCCCCTTACCCTCTTGCAGGGCGTTCTGCGTAGTATTGGCATACCTAGCTGTATATAGATAAGTAGCAAGAGTGAGCTATAATAGCTCAGCAAGATAATATGGTAAACTAGAATTTAAAATGTAACCAAGTATACATGTATATACATATGTAAGCGGTAACCAATTATAAACTTTAAGAAAGAATAAAACTCTTATTTAATAATACATCATCCACTTACTATTATAAGAAAGAAATCTAAGATAATATAGTATCAGTTTCTCTTCTTAAATAATATAACAATCAATATACCCTTTCAGTGTAATATTTCAAGATAATATGAATACTTGTTTAAATCTCTCACTATCATCTTCTCATTTCCTTCTTATGCAATAATTTTATAAATTAATATAAAATCAGTTTCTCTTCGTCTACAACAATAATTCCATCGTTTCATATCATTTTCCCTTTTCAGTATACCAATCTGACTTTATCGTTGATTCTTTATTAAAAAATTGTGGGGGTTTTCACTGTTGCCGAATACGTGAGGCACGATGATCAGTCATCCTCCGTACCCGTCCCTTTTTACTACCGGTAGAAGGAATGAAGGCCACCTGCTAACATCATCCCTGGAGGAAGGCCACCTGCTAACATCCTCCCTGGAGGAAGGCCACCTGCTAACATCCTCCCTTGGCATCTTCGTGCCGAATCATGAATGCTAGACTATGTCGCACACAGCCCTGACACAGCCTCTTATGCAAGTTTGTTGCTAATCCCCCTTTTTATAAAATCATTATTCAATTTATCAACACCATTTCACATTTCCATTCCCGTATATCATTTCCATTCTCGCACATTATTTCTATAAAATATATATAACATAACACTTTGATTATGATTCAGATATCTCTTTTATATTTAAGAATTCAAATATGCTTTTATATTCATAAAACATTCTGTCGATTTTAAGAGTAGTAAATAATAATCAAATAATATTTATTCAACCAATAACACTAAAAGAATATTTTTAATATAGTATTATAAACCATATAACCCTAGATAACAACTGATACCATTCTCTTTCATATCTCTTTTACCATAGAGCATACTCGTTCCATTCGTAATCATCCCTATATTCATATTTCATAAATCATATCCATTTCTCTTTAATTTCCCAAAATCAAGGAAATATATTCTTTGCAATATAGTAATAATAGCATCACATATATGTATATACATTCCATGATATCATTATTATTTTGAAGATAAAAAATTTTCAAAGTAGGGATAGAAAGATCTTGCCTCGGTTTCTGTATCCTGACAGTATGGCTGGTCCCTCTTCCGGAGTTTCTATAAACACGAAAGGACCGTCGTTAGAATACCACATCTCTTACTCACTACCCTCTTGTATAACAAGACCCTTTACACTTCAATATATGTTTAACGTATCATTATTACCCCAAAGGTTCAAGAACTTAACCATTTATAAGCTCAATCGAAGTTTCAGTGTTTGTCACCATTTCACCTAACGACCACACTCGACTGTAAAATTTCTTATAAATTTTAAATTTTGAATTTTAATGTAAGGTCAACTGTCAAGGGTCCTCTGACCACTCTACTACACTATCCCAAAATTTCGTGACTTATAAAAATGTCTAAGTATGGTAACTTTAGCCTCCAAGTTGATACAATTACGTTTTCTCGGTTATCAAACGTCTTTCAATAAAACTGACTTTTCTCCTAAACCGTTCATCAGATTTTAACGCACCTTATATCAAAACGATCTATGAACCAAGCTCTATCATCTCATGGTCAATTGGTAACTTAGACAGTAGGGTACCGTCCGGTACAGGGGTCCAAAACAGGGCAATTTACATCCTAACGAAAATCGGGCATTATAACCGCTATACTTTCATACTTTCCATATTTTACCCACTCCAAAACCATCATTCCACACTCAATCCAAACCCTACACCATGTGGACTACATTCCAGCCATGGTTCCAAGTTCACAACACAAAACTCATATCAACCCAAACCATTTAGAACACATATTCATCATAAACATTACATTAACATCACTTACTACTAACCAATTAAATTTCTACCATAAATACAAAGAAGCAAGCATAGTTATACCTCCTTGAAGCTTTTAATATCCTTAATAATCCTTGGGCACACCTTGAACAACCTTAGTATGGCTTGTATTAACTAAATAAATCATTAAAACAAAGTTAAAACTTATAAAACACTATTCATTCACTATTCATCATCATCTTTAAGAATTTTGTTACCTATGAAGATGATATTGGTAGGCTTTGAAACTTTGTGAGTACTCCTTCCTAACCTCCAAGAAACTCCATGATTTTTCTCTTGAATTGATCTTGAAGCTAGCTAGGGTTTTGGATTTTTTTTTCCCTTTTTTTTTGTAAAGAGCCGAATGGATGAATATGGATGGGGGAGAGATAGTTTTGTGTTTTTCTTTGATCTTATCTCTTAATTACTTACTAATCTAGATTGTATTGGAAGCTTGGTAGATATTTGTGATTAAAACCATGTGAAAAATACTAATTTGCCCTTAAACTAGTTAGTGGAAAGTGATGTAATCCTTGATGATCTCATAATTCCTTTTTGGTTTTCTTAAGTATAATGTTACTAATTCTTGTGAATGATAATGTGGGATGTATCCTTGTTATTTTACTAATCTTGGTTGCTTAATCTCCATATTCGTCTAATTGTGGTTCGTTTCGAATGTACCTCATTATCTCAGTGGTTTTTGAAATTATTTACGAATCCAATTTCCCTTGGTATTCTCTTAACTTAATAATGCTTTGGTTTAACCTAAATTCACTAATCCCTCAATACACAATTCTTATAATATTTCCATGCTCCTTAATATCCAATAGAAGCTTATTCGAAATCAAAATCCTCAAAATCCATGTTTTAGGAATTTCTGAAATCTAACGTCATTTCGAGTCACTTATTTCCATTGTACAACACTAATATGGTTTCTGTTTATTCATTTTATGTTTCCATTATAGAGTACTTATATACCATTTCTTTAAATCCTCGAAATTTACTATTCATGTGACCACTGTAGCATTACTAAAGTTAGGGTTATTACATCCTTCCCCCCTTAAAAGGATTCCGTCCCGGAATCACTTCAGAAATGTCCATAGATACCTTTTCATTTACACCTTATAACTTCTATACCGCTTTCTCCATCCTTTTTCCTTCATAATATCTCTATCTTGTTTGCACAGAATACACCAACATAAACTTGCTTGTCATTCATCAATATTCCTCTTTTGGTTATGGGTATCGGCCACCACATTGGCCTCCCCTGAATGGTAGGGTATCTCACTTATGACTTATCCCTATGTTGATCTCTATCATGACATAAAATATACATACTTCGATCTTATTATATCTTGTCTCTGTAAAATCTTCCAGAAATCCGACTAGAATAAGATTCTTTGAAACAATTATAAGAAAATACTACCTATAATATATATTTCATGTTCGTATGTAAACAAGTCTGTGGTTTACCCCCAAAATACTATTATTCTCCTTTTCATAGAATTTCTAACCCCTAACAGATACTGATTTTCCTTATCTAGATTGTCAACCTACCTATACCATTCATTGACCATATTGATTCCTAACTAAACATTTACACTAAAGATTTAAATACTAAAAAAATGTTCACCTGCATCTGTATCCGGCTTTCTCAATGCCTCTCCTAAAGTCATGTTATACACTCTAGCAGTAGGCCTGTTTGAAGCAGTCACACTCTGTTCTGGCGCGGATGATCCCCCGGAACGGCAATCTCTGGCAATGTGTCCTAGTTTCCCACACTGGTAACACTTGAAGTCCCTCTTAGGATTGGTATTAGCCGATGGGCACTGGCTAAGGTAGTGTCCTTTCTGTCCACAGTTAAAGCAATTTATTTCTAACGCTCTACACACTCCCGTATGCTTCCTACCACACGTGTTACAATATGGAAATGGTGATCGCAATTGATTAGACTGAAAGGTTCCTGTGGATCTACCACCCTGATTCACAGTCTCACTGGTAGCCTTATTATTCCCTGACTTTCCTCCAAACTGGGGTTTTTGTCCTTTACCAAATTTGTTAAAGTAGCTTCCCTCACTTGAACCTCCCTTTGGACCCTCAAATTTTCTTTTCTTGTTCTCTCGACCTAATTGGGTTTGTTCATTCTCGGCCTCGATAATAGATGCCTTCTGAACCACCGCAGCATAATCAGTCAACTCAAATGATGCCACTCTCGTTCGTAGCCATGGTTTCAATCCTTGTTGGAACCTTTTTGCTCTTTGTTCTTCAGTACGCAAAAATTCAGGAACAAACCTAGACAGTTCTGTAAATTTCGTTTCATACTCTGCCACTGATAGGTTTTCCTGTTTTAACTCTAGAAACTTTATTTCCATTTGGTTCTCCAGGTACCTAGGGGAATACTTTTCTAAGAACACCCTAGTGAAACGCTCCCAGGTTATCACTCCCGCTCCTTCTAGATTCTTTTTAGTTTCCCACCAGTAATTTGCCTCTCCCTTTAAGAGATAGGCTGCAAAAACTATTTTCTGGTCTTCCTCTATCCTCAGTATCTCAAAAGCTTTTTCCATCTCTTTTAACTAGGCTCTGGCTACTACTGGGTTAACAGTTCCCTCAAACTCTGGGGGTTTTAATGACTTAAAGGCACGAAAGGAGTTAGCTGCTTGATTGGGAAGAACAGGTGGTTGTTGGGGATTCTGTGGGTTAACTAAATTCTGCCTCAATAGTTCCATAAATTGGTTAAAAGAGTCACCACCCTGATTTCCATGTTGACCAGTTGATTCATCTTCTTCTTCCTCATGATCTTGTTCATTATGAGCGTTTTCACCCTGCCTATTATGACTTCCTTCCTCTCTCTCATTTTCCCTTGCATTCATTCTATTATTACGCTTAGGCGGCATGATTCTGTATATAACAATATCCTTCATTAATCACCCAAATTTAGGGTACAACATACATCATTTCCATATATTCACAACTATATCATTAGTTAACTTATTTATGCATCCCAGTATTTTTAACTCCACACAGGTAATATTTAATTATAATACAACTTTGACAAATTAGCTTAGTACCTTTAGCACAATAACCTTTTCATTTAAGTCAATCACCTCATATATATATCAATATTTTTAAATCTCAACATTTAATATCAAAATACGATAAAATTAGGCAAAGTACATAAACTTCATTAATTTACATAAATATTTTACAACTTGTGGATAACATCCTGCACTACTAGTCAATACATACATCATAGAGTACAAGGTTCGAAACCCCAAAAGCATAACCGTACATACTAACTCGCTATAACAAAAGCACTACTAGTTGTCCTCTAATCAGACTGGGATTAAGACAGTAAACAACTAACCTAATCCCCAAAATGACATCCACAAGATGACTGGTCTGATTAGTGTCCAAGACTACTACTCCTAATCATGGTAATGCCGCTCTGATAACGTCTCTGATCTGCACTACCATAGTGGTGACTACATCAACTATCTGAGCCCTCCATACTGGATCCCCTCTGTCTCCCAACATCCTCCCAATATCACCGAGTGCCCGTAGCTCGATACTAACTATGCCCAAAGACAACCCATCTGGTATCACACCTCCTCCTCCTCCTCTCGCTCTGTCTAACCTCTGCACAAGTGTATCTATAGTCCGACGGGACTCCTCCAGCTGTCCCTGTAGGACAAAGTACTCTGACAAGAGAATAGCTGGCAACTGACCAGCTGGAAATATAGGTGCCTCCTGAGGTGGCATAGCAACTGGGGGAGGTACATCTACAAGTGGAGGTGCATCTACTGGTGGAGGTGGTGGTGCAAATGGTGGGGATGGAGGAACTGGCTCCGTGTCCGCATCCTCGGAAGGGTCATCCTCCAACTCATCCTCTGACAAGATAAAGTGTCCCGGTGGAGTGAACTGCTCAACTGGGTCCTCAAAAGGGTCAGGGCTAGGTAGAGGAGATGGAATAGGTGATGGCACTGGGACAGGTGGGACAGGAGTTGGAGTCATGTGAATGTCCCTCCACTCAATCGGCTCCTCAGGTATAACAGATAACCTAGGCCTCTTACGCAAGGGCATCTCCTCCTCAGGAATATCCGACCGCACCCGAGAAGGACCTGCCCCATCAGGTCCTACATAGGGTCTACCAGTGTATGGCACTATGGCTACAGCATCCCTCTGCCTGCGCTCCTCTGCCTCCTCAAGTCTCACTCTGATCTCGTATCTCTCCATGGCCTCCGCGCGAACTCTCCTCCTGAGGTCAGTGATAGCATACTCTGGAACCTCTACACCTACCAGCAGCAAGTCTCTAATCTCCTGCTCGGGTAGTCCTAGCCACTGGGGGTCCTGACCCGGCTCACCCATCTCCGCTCCCTATAATAAAACATAAAATTCTATTAGTAACGGTCTATAAAATTATATTCAATGCTCAAATTAAATACTACCTGCGATATACCACCCCTGAACTTGATGGAAGTTCACAATTTATATTATAACTGATACATTTATTATTATCACTCTTGTTCCTGAGCATTATGACTCTTAGCTCTGATACCAAACTGTGACAGCCCCATCTCCGGGGTAATAAATCTGGGCCATCACGAACCAATTTCCATTCAATATCAATATCCCTTGGGTCTTTTTTTTTATATCATTTAATGCTTAAACAGTTGACCCCACACTAATACACACACACACACACACCAGTCATATGCTCAGAGAACAACATTTACCATTACAAAAGTTTAGAGTTGAAAGTTAAAAGAGTTATTACAAACCAGGATCATACTTAAGTACATTGTTGAATAACACTTCGACATGAAGCGTTTCAACAAACAAAAGTTTATTACATGTCTTCATACTTAATTATACATAAGCCCTCAGAACCCGTTTGCCACATCACTACCTCCGGAATCGATGCTAACGTGCCCTCAGAAGGTCGCCTTCCCCTTACCCTCTTACAGGGCGTTCTGCGTAGTATTGGCATACCTAGCTGTATATAGATAAGTAGCAAGAGTGAGCTATAATAGCTCAGCAAGATAATATGGTAAACTAGAATTTAAAATGTAACCAAGTATACATGTATATACATATGTAAGCGGTAACCAATTATAAACTTTAAGAAAGAATAAAACTCTTATTTAATAATACATCATCCACTTACTATTATAAGAAAGAAATCTAAGATAATATAGTATCAGTTTCTCTTCTTAAATAATATAACAATCAATATACCCTTTCAGTGTAATATTTCAAGATAATATGAATACTTGTTTAAATCTCTCACTATCATCTTCTCATTTCCTTCTTATGCAATAATTTTATAAATTAATATAAAATCAGTTTCTCTTCGTCTACAACAATAATTCCATCGTTTCATATCATTTTCCCTTTTCAGTATACCAATCTGACTTTATCGTTGATTCTTTATTCAAAAATTGTGGGGGTTTTCACTGTTGCCGAATACGTGAGGCACGATGATCAGTCGTCCTCCGTACCCGTCCCTTTTTACTAACATCATCCCTGGAGGAAGGCCACCTGCTAACATCCTCCCTGGAGGAAGGCCACCTGCTAACATCCTCCCTTGGCATCTTCGTGCCGAATCATGAATGCTAGACTATGTCGCACACAGCCCTGACACAGCCTCTTATGCAAGTTTGTTGCTAGTCCCCCTTTTTATAAAATCATTATTCAATTTATCAACACCATTTCACATTTCCATTCCCGTATATCATTTCCATTCTCGCACATTATTTCTATAAAATATATATAACATAACACTTTGATTATGATTCAGATATCTCTTTTATATTTAAGAATTCAAATATGCTTTTATATTCATAAAACATTCCGTCGATTTTAAGAGTAGTAAATAATAATCAAATAATATTTATTCAACCAATAACACTAAAAGAATATTTTTAATATAGTATTATAAACCATATAACCCTAGATAACAACTGATACCATTCTCTTTCATATCTCTTTTACCATAGAGCATACTCGTTCCATTCGTAATCATCCCTAAATTCATATTTCATAAATCATATCCATTTCTCTTTAATTTCCCAAAATCAAGGAAATATATTCTTTGCAATATAGTAATAATAGCATCACATATATGTATATACATTCCATGATATCATTATTATTTCGAAGATAAATAATTTTCAAAGTAGGGATAGAAAGATCTTGCCTCGGTTTCTGTATCCTGACAGTATGGCTGGTCCCTCTTCCGGAGTTTCTATAAACACAAAAGGACCGTCGTTAGAATACCACATCTCTTACTCACTACCCTCTTGTATAACAATACCCTTTACACTTCAATATATGTTTAACGTATCATTAGGGGTGTGCACGGGTCGGTTCGGCTCGGTTTTTACCGAAAACCGTTACCAAACCGTATATGTCGGTTCGGTTCGGTTTTTACGTATTAACCGTAACCGAACCATCCGCAACGGTTTTTTTCGGTTCGGTTAACCGTTGATCGGTTTCGGTTTTTTTTTGGTTTTTTACATAGTTAAAAAAGTATACAAATTTAATAATATTTAGCTTGAAAATAATATAACATAAAAGATGTAAAAGTGACCAACACTTTAAATTGTAACCGTATTGATTATATTAAGGTACGGGATTACTCTATAATTCTTACTATATGAAAGATAACATATAGTTGCACTAAAATGACTAGGAAATAGGTGTATGGTTATGCTACAACAGTGAAACAAAATAAGTCTATGATTGAAGGAACTAGAAATATCTAAATAAATCAATAGAATTTAACATTTAAAAACTATGAGCAGACAAAGGAAATGAGCATATAAGAATCTAAAGTTTAGAAAAACACTAGTTTTTCATTATATGGTATCATTTCCTCAATGCAGCCTCTTTACCGATGACTAAAATACCAAGTGATTAAGCATTGAGGTGCAAACATCATTAGATGCCCAATACTGCGTAGGAAATAATATATTATATATAATTATATGATAATATTTTAATTATATATATAATATTATATGAACGGTTCGGTTTTTCGGTTCGGTTTTAGGGATAAAACCGTAACCGTTACCAAACCGTTCCGTCGGTTCGGTTTGGTTACGGTTTTTTTCGGTTTTTATCGGTTTCGGTTTTTTTCGGTTTTTCGGCTCGGTTTCGGTTTTTCGGTTTTTTTTGCTCACCCCTACGTATCATTATTACCCCAAAGGTTCAAGAACTTAACCATTTATAAGCTCAATCGAAGTTTCAGTGTTTGTCACCATTTCACCTAACGACCACACTCGACTGTAAAATTTATTATAAATTTTAAATTTCTAATTTTAATGTAAGGTCAACTGTCAAGGGTCCTCTGACCACTCTACTACACTATCCCAAAATTTCGTGACTTATAAAAATGTCTAAGTATGGTAACTTTAGCCTCCAAGTTGATACAATTACGTTTTCTCGGTAATCGAACGTCTTTCAATAAAACTGACTTTTCTCCTAAACCGTTCATCAGATTTTAACGCACCTTATATCAAAACGATCTATGAACCAAGATCTATCATCTCATGGTCAATTGGTAACTTAGACAGTAGGGTAACGTCCGGTACAGGGGTCCAAAACAGGGCAATTTACATCCTAACGAAAATCGGGCATTATAACCGCTATACTTTCATACTTTCCATATTTTACCCACTCCAAAACCATCATTCCACACTCAATCCAAACCCTACACCATGTGGACTACATTCCAGCCATGGTTCCAAGTTCACAACACAAAACTCATATCAACCCAAACCATTTTGAACACATATTCATCATAAACATTACATTAACATCACTTACTACTAACCAATTAAATTTCTACCATAAATACAAAGAAGCAAGCATAGTTATACCTCCTTGAAGCTTTTAATATCCTTAATAATCCTTGGGCACACCTTGAACAACCTTAGTATGGCTTGTATTAACTAAATAAATCATTAAAACAAAGTTAAAACTTATAAAACACTATTCATTCACTATTCATCATCATCTTTAAGAATTTTGTTACCTATGAAGATGATATTGGTTGGCTTTGAAACTTTGTGAGTACTCCTTACTAACCTCCAAGAAACTCCATGATTTTTCTCTTGAATTGATCTTGAAGCTAGCTAGGGTTTTGGATTTTTTTTTCCCTTTTTTTTTTGTAAAGAACCGAATGGATGAATATGGATGGGGGAGAGATAGTTTTGTGTTTTTCTTTGATCTTATCTCTTAATTACTTACTAATCTAGATTGTATTGGAAGCTTGGTAGATATTTGTGATTAAAACCATGTGAAAATACTAATTTGCCCTTAAACTAGTTAGTGGAAAGTGATGTAATCCTTGATGATCTCATAATTCCTTTTTGGTTTTCTTAAGTATAATGTTACTAATTCTTGTGAATGATAATGTGGGATGTATCCTTGTTATTTTACTAATCTTGGTTGCTTAATCTCCATATTCGTCTAATTGTGGTTCGTTTCGAATGTACCTCATTATCTCAATGGTTTTTGAAATTATTTACGAATCCAATTTACCTTGGTATTCTCTTAACTTAATAATCCTTTGGTTTAACCTAAATTCACTAATCCCTCAATACACAATTCTTATAATATTTCCATGCTCCTTAATATCCAATAGAAGCTTATTCGAAATCAAAATCCTCAAAATCCATGTTTTAGGAATTTCTGAAATCTAACGTCATTTCGAGTCACTTATTTCCATTGTACAACACTAATATGGTTTCTGTTTATTCATTTTATGTTTCCATTATAGAGTACTTATATACCATTTCTTTAAATCCTCGAAATTTACTATTCATGTGACCACTGTAGCATTACTAAAGTTAGGGTTATTACATCCTTCCCCCCTTAAAAGGATTCCGTCCCGGAATCACTTCAGAAATGTCCATAGATACCTTTTCATTTACACCTTATAACTTCTATACCGCTTTCTCCATCCTTTTTCCTTCATAATATCTCTATCTTGTTTGCACAGAATACACCAACATAAACTTGCTTGTCATTCATCAATATTCCTCTTTTGGTTATGGGTATCGGCCACCACATTGGCCTCCCCTGAATGGTAGGGTATCTCACTTATGACTTATCCCTATGTTGATCTCTATCATGACATAAAATATACATACTTCGATCTTATTATATCTTGTCTCTGTAAAATCTTCCAGAAATCCGACTAGAATAAGATTCTTTGAAACAATTGTAAGAAAATACTACATATAATATATATTTCATGTTCGTATGTAAACAAGTCTGTGGTTTACCCCCAAAATACTATTATTCTCCTTTTCATAGAATTTCTAACCCCTAACAGATACTGATTTTCCTTATCTAGATTGTCAACCTACCTATACCATTCATTGACCATATTGATTCCTAACTAAACATTTACACTAAAGATTTAAATACTAAAAAAATGTTCACCTGCATCTGTATCCGGCTTTCTCAATGCCTCTCCTAAAGTCATGTTATACACTCTAGCAGTAGGCCTGTTTGAAGCAGTCACACTCTGTTCTGGCGCGGATGATCCCCCGGAACGGCAATCTCTGGCAATGTGTCCTAGTTTCCCACACTGGTAACACTTGAAGTCCCTCTTAGGATTGGTATTAGCCGATGGGCACTGGCTAAGGTAGTGTCCTTTCTGTCCACAGTTAAAGCAATTTATTTCTAACGCTCTACACACTCCCGTATGCTTCCTACCACACGTGTTACAATATGGAAATGGTGATCGCAATTGATTAGACTGAAAGGTTCCTGTGGATCTACCACCCTGATTCACAGTCTCACTGGTAGCCTTATTATTCCCTGACTTTCCTCCAAACTGGGGTTTTTGTCCTTTACCAAATTTGTTAAAGTAGCTTCCCTCACTTGAACCTCCCTTTGGACCCTCAAATTTTCTTTTCTTGTTCTCTCGACCTAATTGGGTTTGTTCATTCTCGGCCTCGATAATAGATGCCTTCTGAACCACCGCAGCATAATCAGTCAACTCAAATGATGCCACTCTCGTTTGTAGCCATGGTTTCAATCCTTGTTGGAACCTTTTTGCTCTTTGTTCTTCAGTACGCAAAAATTCAGGAACAAACCTAGACAGTTCTGTAAATTTCGTTTCATACTCTGCCACTGATAGGTTTTCCTGTTTTAACTCTAGAAACTTTATTTCCATTTGGTTCTCCAGGTACCTAGGGGAATACTTTTCTAAGAACACCCTAGTGAAACGCTCCCAGGTTATCACTCCCGCTCCTTCTAGATTCTTTTTAGTTTCCCACCAGTAATTTGCCTCTCCCTTTAAGAGATAGGCTGCAAAAACTATTTTCTGGTCTTCCTCTATCCTCAGTATCTCAAAAGCTTTTTCCATCTCTTTTAACTAGGCTCTGGCTACTACTGGGTTAACAGTTCCCTCAAACTCTGGGGGTTTTAATGACTTAAAGGCACGAAAGGAGTTAGCTGCTTGATTGGGAAGAACAGGTGGTTGTTGGGGATTCTGTGGGTTAACTAAATTCTGCCTCAATAGTTCCATAAATTGGTTAAAAGAGTCACCACCCTGATTTCCATGTTGACCAGTTGATTCATCTTCTTCTTCCTCATGATCTTGTTCATTATGAGCGTTTTCACCCTGCCTATTATGACTTCCTTCCTCTCTCTCATTTTCCCTTGCATTCATTCTATTATTACGCTTAGGCGGCATGATTCTGTATATAACAATATCCTTCATTAATCACCCAAATTTAGGGTACAACATACATCATTTCCATATATTCACAACTATATCATTAGTTAACTTATTTATGCATCCCAGTATTTTTAACTCCACACAGGTAATATTTAATTATAATACAACTTTGACAAATTAGCTTAGTACCTTTAGCACAATAACCTTTTCATTTAAGTCAATCACCTTATATATATATCAATATTTTTAAATCTCAACATTTAATATCAAAATACGATAAAATTAGGCAAAGTACATAAACTTCATTAATTTACATAAATATTTTACAACTTGTGGATAACATCCTGCACTACTAGTCAATACATACATCATAGAGTACAAGGTTCGAAACCCCAAAAGCATAACCGTACATACTAACTCGCTATAACAAAAGCACTACTAGTTGTCCTCTAATCAGACTGGGATTAAAACAGTAAACAACTAACCTAATCCCCAAAATGACATCCACAAGATGACTGGTCTGATTAGTGTCCAAGACTACTACTCCTAATCATGGTAATGCCGCTCTGATAACGTCTCTGATCTGCACTACCACAGTGGTGACTACATCAACTATCTGAGCCCTCCATACTGGATCCCCTCTGTCTCCCAACATCCTCCCAATATCACCGAGTGCCCGTAGCTCGATACTAACTATGCCCAAAGACAACCCATCTGGTATCACACCTCCTCCTCCTCCTCTTGCTCTGTCTAACCTCTGCACAAGTGTATCTATAGTCCGACGGGACTCCTCCAGCTGTCCCTGTAGGACAAAGTACTCTGACAAGAGAATAGCTGGCAACTGACCAGCTGGAAATATAGGTGCCTCCTGAGGTGGCATAGCAACTGGGGGAGGTACATCTACAAGTGGAGGTGCATCTACTGGTGGAGGTGGTGGTGCAAATGGTGGGGATGGAGGAACTGGCTCCGTGTCCGCATCCTCGGAAGGGTCATCCTCCAACTCATCCTCTGACAAGATAAAGTGTCCCGGTGGAGTGAACTGCTCAACTGGGTCCTCAAAAGGGTCAGGGCTAGGTAGAGGAGATGGAATAGGTGATGGCACTGGGACAGGTGGGACAGGAGTTGGAGTCATGTGAATGTCCCTCCACTCAATCGGCTCCTCAGGTATAACAGATAACCTAGGCCTCTTACGCAAGGGCATCTCCTCCTCAGGAATATCCGACCGCACCCGAGAAGGACCTGCCCCATCAGGTCCTACATAGGGTCTACCAGTGTATGGCACTATGGCTACAGCATCCCTCTGCCTGCGCTCCTCTGCCTCCTCAAGTCTCACTCTGATCTCGTATCTCTCCATGGCCTCCGCGCGAACTCTCCTCCTGAGGTCAGTGATAGCATACTCTGGAACCTCTACACCTACCAGCAGCAAGTCTCTAATCTCCTGCTCGGGTAGTCCTAGCCACTGGGGGTCCTGACCCGGCTCACCCATCTCCGCTCCCTATAATAAAACATAAAATTCTATTAGTAACGGTCTATAAAATTATATTCAATGCTCAAATTAAATACTACCTGCGATATACCACCCCTGAACTTGATGGAAGTTCACAATTTATATTATAACTGATACATTTATTATTATCACTCTTGTTCCTGAGCATTATGACTCTTAGCTCTGATACCAAACTGTGACAGCCCCATCTCCGGGGTAATAAATCTGGGCCATCACGAACCAATTTCCATTCAATATCAATATCCCTTGGGTCTTTTTTTTTTTATATCATTTAATGCTTAAACAGTTGACCCCACACTAATACACACACACACACACACCAGTCATATGCTCAGAGAACAACATTTACCATTACAAAAGTTTAGAGTTGAAAGTTAAAAGAGTTATTACAAACCAGGATCATACTTAAGTACATTGTTGAATAACACTTCGACATGAAGCGTTTCAACAAACAAAAGTTTATTACATGTCTTCATACTTAATTATACATAAGCCCTCAGAACCCGTTTGCCACATCACTACCTCCGGAATCGATGCTAACGTGCCCTCAGAAGGTCGCCTTCCCCTTACCCTCTTGCAGGGCGTTCTGCGTAGTATTGGCATACCTAGCTGTATATAGATAAGTAGCAAGAGTGAGCTATAATAGCTCAGCAAGATAATATGGTAAACTAGAATTTAAAATGTAACCAAGTATACATGTATATACATATGTAAGCGGTAACCAATTATAAACTTTAAGAAAGAATAAAACTCTTATTTAATAATACATCATCCACTTACTATTATAAGAAAGAAATCTAAGATAATATAGTATCAGTTTCTCTTCTTAAATAATATAACAATCAATATACCCTTTCAGTGTAATATTTCAAGATAATATGAATACTTGTTTAAATCTCTCACTATCATCTTCTCATTTCCTTCTTATGCAATAATTTTATAAATTAATATAAAATCAGTTTCTCTTCGTCTACAACAATAATTCCATCGTTTCATATCATTTTCCCTTTTCAGTATACCAATCTGACTTTATCGTTGATTCTTTATTCAAAAATTGTGGGGGTTTTCACTGTTGCCGAATACGTGAGGCACGATGATCAGTCGTCCTCCGTACCCGTCCCTTTTTACTAACATCATCCCTGGAGGAAGGCCACCTGCTAACATCCTCCCTGGAGGAAGGCCACCTGCTAACATCCTCCCTGGAGGAAGGCCACCTGCTAACATCCTCCCTTGGCATCTTCGTGCCGAATCATGAATGCTAGACTATGTCGCACACAGCCCTGACACAGCCTCTTATGCAAGTTTGTTGCTAGTCCCCCTTTTTATAAAATCATTATTCAATTTATCAACACCATTTCACATTTCCATTCCCGTATATCATTTCCATTCTCGCACATTATTTCTATAAAATATATATAACATAACACTTTGATTATGATTCAGATATCTCTTTTATATTTAAGAATTCAAATATGCTTTTATATTCATAAAACATTCCGTCGATTTTAAGAGTAGTAAATAATAATCAAATAATATTTATTCAACCAATAACACTAAAAGAATATTTTTAATATAGTATTATAAACCATATAACCCTAGATAACAACTGATACCATTCTCTTTCATATCTCTTTTACCATAGAGCATACTCGTTCCATTCGTAATCATCCCTAAATTCATATTTCATAAATCATATCCATTTCTCTTTAATTTCCCAAAATCAAGGAAATATATTCTTTGCAATATAGTAATAATAGCATCACATATATGTATATACATTCCATGATATCATTATTATTTCGAAGATAAATAATTTTCAAAGTAGGGATAGAAAGATCTTGCCTCGGTTTCTGTATCCTGACAGTATGGCTGGTCCCTCTTCCGGAGTTTCTATAAACACAAAAGGACCGTCGTTAGAATACCACATCTCTTACTCACTACCCTCTTGTATAACAATACCCTTTACACTTCAATATATGTTTAACGTATCATTAGGGGTGTGCACGGGTCGGTTCGGCTCGGTTTTTACCGAAAACCGTTACCAAACCGTATATGTCGGTTCGGTTCGGTTTTTACGTATTAACCGTAACCGAACCATCCGCAACGGTTTTTTTCGGTTCGGTTAACCGTTGATCGGTTTCGGTTTTTTTTTGGTTTTTTACATAGTTAAAAAAGTATACAAATTTAATAATATTTAGCTTGAAAATAATATAACATAAAAGATGTAAAAGTGACCAACACTTTAAATTGTAACCGTATTGATTATATTAAGGTACGGGATTACTCTATAATTCTTACTATATGAAAGATAACATATAGTTGCACTAAAATGACTAGGAAATAGGTGTATGGTTATGCTACAACAGTGAAACAAAATAAGTCTATGATTGAAGGAACTAGAAATATCTAAATAAATCAATAGAATTTAACATTTAAAAACTATGAGCAGACAAAGGAAATGAGCATATAAGAATCTAAAGTTTAGAAAAACACTAGTTTTTCATTATATGGTATCATTTCCTCAATGCAGCCTCTTTACCGATGACTAAAATACCAAGTGATTAAGCATTGAGGTGCAAACATCATTAGATGCCCAATACTGCGTAGGAAATAATATATTATATATAATTATATGATAATATTTTAATTATATATATAATATTATATGAACGGTTCGGTTTTTCGGTTCGGTTTTAGGGATAAAACCGTAACCGTTACCAAACCGTTCCGTCGGTTCGGTTTGGTTACGGTTTTTTTCGGTTTTTATCGGTTTCGGTTTTTTTCGGTTTTTCGGCTCGGTTTCGGTTTTTCGGTTTTTTTTGCTCACCCCTACGTATCATTATTACCCCAAAGGTTCAAGAACTTAACCATTTATAAGCTCAATCGAAGTTTCAGTGTTTGTCACCATTTCACCTAACGACCACACTCGACTGTAAAATTTATTATAAATTTTAAATTTCGAATTTTAATGTAAGGTCAACTGTCAAGGGTCCTCTGACCACTCTACTACACTATCCCAAAATTTCGTGACTTATAAAAATGTCTAAGTATGGTAACTTTAGCCTCCAAGTTGATACAATTACGTTTTCTCGGTAATCGAACGTCTTTCAATAAAACTGACTTTTCTCCTAAACCGTTCATCAGATTTTAACGCACCTTATATCAAAACGATCTATGAACCAAGATCTATCATCTCATGGTCAATTGGTAACTTAGACAGTAGGGTACCGTCCGGTACAGGGGTCCAAAACAGGGCAATTTACATCCTAACGAAAATCGGGCATTATAACCGCTATACTTTCATACTTTCCATATTTTACCCACTCCAAAACCATCACTCCACACTCAATCCAAACCCTACACCATGTGGACTACATTCCAGCCATGGTTCCAAGTTCACAACACAAAACTCATATCAACCCAAACCATTTTGAACACATATTCATCATAAACATTACATTAACATCACTTACTACTAACCAATTAAATTTCTACCATAAATACAAAGAAGCAAGCATAGTTATACCTCCTTGAAGCTTTTAATATCCTTAATAATCCTTGGGCACACCTTGAACAACCTTAGTATGGCTTGTATTAACTAAATAAATCATTAAAACAAAGTTAAAACTTATAAAATACTATTCATTCACTATTCATCATCATCTTTAAGAATTTTGTTACCTATGAAGATGATATTGGTTGGCTTTGAAACTTTGTGAGTACTCCTTACTAACCTCCAAGAAACTCCATGATTTTTCTCTTGAATTGATCTTGAAGCTAGCTAGGGTTTTGGATTTTTTTTTCCCTTTTTTTTTTGTAAAGAACCGAATGGATGAATATGGATGGGGGAGAGATAGTTTTGTGTTTTTCTTTGATCTTATCTCTTAATTACTTACTAATCTAGATTGTATTGGAAGCTTGGTAGATATTTGTGATTAAAACCATGTGAAAATACTAATTTGCCCTTAAACTAGTTAGTGGAAAGTGATGTAATCCTTGATGATCTCATAATTCCTTTTTGGTTTTCTTAAGTATAATGTTACTAATTCTTGTGAATGATAATGTGGGATGTATCCTTGTTATTTTACTAATCTTGGTTGCTTAATCTCCATATTCGTCTAATTGTGGTTCGTTTCGAATGTACCTCATTATCTCAATGGTTTTTGAAATTATTTACGAATCCAATTTACCTTGGTATTCTCTTAACTTAATAATCCTTTGGTTTAACCTAAATTCACTAATCCCTCAATACACAATTCTTATAATATTTCCATGCTCCTTAATATCCAATAGAAGCTTATTCGAAATCAAAATCCTCAAAATCCATGTTTTAGGAATTTCTGAAATCTAACGTCATTTCGAGTCACTTATTTCCATTGTACAACACTAATATGGTTTCTGTTTATTAATTTTATGTTTCCATTATAGAGTACTTATATACCATTTCTTTAAATCCTCAAAATTTACTATTCATGTGACCACTGTAGCATTACTAAAGTTAGGGTTATTACATTCGTATTCGTGTAATTTCGTGTCGTTTATTCGTGTCGAGTACGAAATTAACGCCTCTAATAAGCATAAACAAGTATACTATATTGCCACGGCTTATTCTATATATTTCCTTTTGTACACTTTTTAAAATAGGGGGTGTTAGGAAAAACTAACGGTTCTTGCTGCAGAAGTGCTAGAATTCAAGTTACTTTCTCACCACCTACTATTTTAGGACCATAAAGTTGCTAGAAATTCACTGTCCGGCTGCATATAACACCATTTTTGGCTTCTATAACTGATTAATTACATCTCTTTGATTGTATATATCGATCATTGATATTATATTATAGTCATCTTAGAACATGTCAGAACTTGGGCAAAATGAGTCAAAATGAGTGTTCAAAGTTTGTTGGTGACATGCTCCAAGAGTTTACAATATACATTTATATAATTTTAAATTATTTATTTATTTATTTCGTGTACTTTCGTGTCGTATCGTGTACCTAAGGGTAAACCCATATCCATACCCATTTAGGCCTCGTGTTCTTTCGTGTTCGTGTACTTTCGTGTTCGTGTATCGAAAAGGTGAACCCATATCCATATTTTTCGTGTCGTTTTCGTGTCGTGTACCAAATTGCCGGCTCTACCTAAGAATGTTTGGGCGCTGCAAATTGCACCCCTTTCGTGTATTTTTACCAAAAACCCAGGGATAATTTGGTAAATTCATAATACTTAATTACATTTTGATCCCTAAAATATGAAATGTTGCATACATGAACCCTTGAACAAAAAAGTTTCGAATTTTCATAAATTTTTTCGATTTTTTCATAATTTTTTTTCGATTTTTTCCTAATTTTTTTTGAATTTTTCCAAAAGATTCACAGAAAAATTCGAAAAAATTTATGAAAAATTCGAAAAAATTTATGAAAAATTTGAAAAAAATTATGAAAATTCGAAAGTTTTTGTTCAAGGGTTCATCGCAACATTTCATACTTTAGGGCTCAAAATGTAATTAAGTATTCTGAATTTACCAAATTATCAGGGGTAATTTGGTAAAAATACACGAAAAGGATGCAATTTGCAACGATCAAACATTCTTAGGAATGCAAACTGCAATTATGCAAACTATGAGTACCAAACTGATTTTGGTCTGAACCAAAGAATTGCAAATTGCAATTTAGTCTAAAATTAATAACCGAAGAAGAACACATGACATTCCCAAACATCCACTTTCCACACATTCAAATTTTATTTTCTTCCTTATGAAAACAAATTCACATCATTTGTCATGATACAATTTCTTTTGTTTGTTTTGCATGATTTCTCTTCTACATGCTAAATGGTTACATGTGCTTCTTCCTCTTAGGTTCTATTTAACGAATTGATATGTTCATTACTACTTTTTACGTGTGTATATGTATAAAAATAAGTTACAGTACTAAGGGCCCGTTTGGCGTAATTTAAAAAAAGTAACTTATTGCTTTAAGTTAATAAGTTGATTATAAGTGATAAGTAAATCAAAAATTATAATTCAGTAAAGTGTTTGGTAAATTAGAACTTATAAGTTAACTTTTTTATCATTTTTAAAATATTTGTTTTTTTAATATATATAAATGGATATCAATAGATAGATCTCGATGAGTAAAGAAATTTGATATATAAATATCAATTTTTTAATGAATGGATCAAAAAGATATATGATTTTGAAGATTTGAAGGATATTATATATCACGTGTATCAACAAATAAGTTAAGAGAAATAAGATGAATGTTGGGAATTTCTAACTTTCAACTTATAAACTTAAAAGATCATAAGTCATTAAAATAAGTTAGTAGGCAAACACTTCAAATTAAGGACTTATGGACTTATTTGTCTTATAAACAACTTAAAGGCGAGCCAAAAGTGCGAGGTGGATCATGAACATCGAACATGTCAAGTTAGATGAGATTTAAGACATTGGAAAATTGAAAATAGGAAGAGAAGACATTGAAAAATTGAAAATAGGAAGAGATCAACCAACTTTTAAATTGGAAAGTGAGAGAAAGATTTTATGTCCTTGTTAATTTGTCACATATAGGATTAATGCAATTCGAACAGACATTTGTTGCAAGTCATTTGAATCTATAAAGCCTGATATGGTTAGAAAAATCATCATCTAATTTTGAAGGCAAAGGATGATCTTCTGAGGATGAACCTTTTCTTTTTGATATAATAATGGATTAACGCCTTACTCTCGAGAGTTTCTGGTGAATGAAAGCAGCGGGAAGTAAAGAAGTAATAACAGTGAAAATTTACTCACTTCACTTCTCTTTTCTTTATCTGCTTTCTTTCCATGAATAAGGAGCAGGATCAAAGTTTAGACTAATCAGTACAAAAACATTAGGACATACACCAGCATCATGTCTAGAACAAATTAATATTACTAACCCAATCAGTTTAGGTGTGTTAGAGAATGCCCCAAGTTATAATGAACGAATGTGATAGATAATGAAATATATGATATCTAGAAGTTACGTGATGATATCATTAAAAAAAATGCTTCCCTTGATGGTAGCCAAAAAGAAAAAAAAGGAAAAAATTGGTATTGATGTCTCAGATGCAGTACAGCACGTATGTGTTTGTTCATTCTGCATTGTGCATTGTTTTGGTTGATGTTAACTACTCCGCAATTCATTTTCGAGTACTGTTTGTACTTCAGTGTTATTAGTTTTTAACTTTTTAAATATTTCCTTATCTTTAATGAGCACAAGAAGAAAATCTAATATGGTCTTTGTTAATAATAGATGCAAAAGGCATGGCAAGATTTCATGCTTCTACAGAACTGTTGAAGGATCTATTTTCAATTCAAGTTATCCTCAGAAAGAATGTAACTCCTCTTCCTCTATCTAATTCTCTTCCTCTGAAGCCCTCTTTCTACAACACTGGTCTCCTAGCGGAAGACAAGATAAATTGTTTGTAAAGTTACCTAAAAAGATAAATTTGAGAACTTAAAAAGCATTGTTCGAGTAAAAGGATGCAGAAGCCAGAATCTTCCAGGGTAAGACTGATGAGTCGAGAAGCTAGCTACATTTGTTTACAAGATACTCAAGGTAGGGGGAGAAAAAAACGTGGAGGTTCTCAAGGTTTTGAATTATTAATAATTCAAATCGAGAATGCAATATGATATTGCTCTTCTCAGGTGATGCCAATAGCAACTGACAAGTAACAAGGTAATGCTTTTAAATATTTTCTTGTTTTGTATTTTGACATACCAGACCCTGTTTGTAATTTGTTCTTATAACTCGTATAAAGAAATTGTTTCTGTGTGGAGATTTGGGTTGCTTTGTACGCTTTTCCGGTTTCTTTTCTTTTTTCGGCATTGCTGCTAAAAAATGTCTGTATGAAATCTCTTTTTATGATCCCTGTCCAGAATTCTCAGCTGCTAAACTCTGATACCAGAGAAAGTTGCAAAAAGTTCCGATTTTTTATACTTATAAATTCGTTTGTAAATCAAATGTGCTTCCATCATCCGAGTCATAATTTCATCACAACTTAAGCACCAGCTTAGCAAGCTTTTAATCAAATGTGCAGTGTGTGTATCTCCATTGCATGTTTCCAAACAAATTGTGCGGAGTAATTAAATTGCTATATCCTGTTTTGTTGCTAGCAGGTTTTCATTATTATTACAGATTCCACGACAACCTTGAATCGCAAAGCCACAAGGGGGTGTATTCAATTTTAATAAATTAAACACCTGTCCCATAATGTTTATAATTCCCTCTGTGTTACATCGGGTATAATTATGAAGATGTACAACAAAAGAATAGCATACACAAACACAACAATACAACATAGAATATATCATAGTAAAGGAATTAATTCAAGGACAATCTAAATGGAAAAGGGCTGATTTCATTTGATAGTACTAGTAACGTCTGGGAAGAATAACAGCAAAGCCAACTGCAATTCCAAATAGTAGAATCAGCAGACCAGTAAAATTCATTATCAGAGCTTCTTGGCCACGGCGTAAACCTAAGAAAATGAATCTCTCCACCAGGCCAGTTTCTGCAGATATTATTGCCATTAAGAAAATGACTATGCCAAAGAACATGTGATATGGAGCCATTCTTGACCTTGTTCCTGAATCTGCACCGGGGAATACGAACGAAAAAAAGGCAAACAGGAACTGCCACAAGAAAGAATGAAATAATATTAAGTGTTGGTCAGGCATTGTTGTAATTGTAACAATCTGTTGTGGATGTCTAGGGTCATGTATTAATCAGCTTCATAATTTAACTAGGTTGTCATTCAATATATAGAAAGTTCAAGACTTCATTCTACTTTTACATGAGTTACCAGAGATTGCAGTTGTAATGTAAACCAGATTTTCTTGAAGAAAACAGCTGGCTGTAGTGTACACTTATACCTGCAAGCCGAATAAGCAGAAGGTTGACATGCCAATCCAGGAATGTAAAGTATACATATTTGGGATCGAAAGCTCGTTATGAAACTTGAAAACTGCATAAATTCCAATGATTCCACATGTCAATGCGATGGTATGCAGGATCAAGTGAACAATTTTCTGCGTCTCTCTTTTTGCAGCGACCGTCTTGTAAGACATGATTGCTGATTCATAATGATAAACAAATATTCAGTCAGTTTTTATAGCCTCAATGCTGTGAATTTTACAAAGAACATCCACAATTTCTTTTATTCTAAAAGTTAGTTGAAACATGTCACTACTGAACTAAACAGCTGACATATAACATCTTACCTTCTCCTGCTACCAATACAAATCCAATAGCCATCAGAAGTGGATGCAGCTGAGCACAAGAGATGAAGAGGATTAGATTCAAGAAAATATGTCGCATGAACAAAGTTTAAAAAAAATCTAGTACGTTGTATATATGTCGAAAAATACATTAAAGATCTTCTCCTTAATCCTGGATTCAAATGCAAGGCCTGCCCGGAAGTGTAGGAGCCAAACAAGTACGAGTGTAGTCACTGCTATAACTAGCAGATGAGCAAAAATAGTGACTGGTGTTGCGGACAAACGGAAACTTGAACCACTTTTAGCTGCCATAGTAGTACCAGAAAAGTGTAGAAGAAAAAGAAGAAATGAGAACGAAAGAAACAGAGAATACAAGGTTATTTATGTTGTAAACATTGCTAATGCACAAGGACTATTGTTTATATAAGTCCATGTCAAAGTGGTTGATAGCATCAAATTTAGGTGTACAATAAGACAGTTTGTTGATTAATTTAGGGCAATAAAGAACCAGAAATGGTATCATAGACGACCATCTGGCCTGCCTATTGACCCATTTTTTAACATCTTCAACCAGGAGACGCAATTTCAAAGGTGAAAACTAGTGTACTTTGGGAACACTTTGTTAAAACTACGCAGCATTCACGGTTTGGACAAATTTACTAATAGTCACTATTAAGACTTCTATAAAATTTATTAATCTCATGATTAAATTTGAATGTTTTAGCATGAACAAGTAGTCTATGCCAATTCTATGTAAAATTTTATTAAAGATTATTTTGGTACTATTATGATTTATGATGGTGTTATTTTTTACCAAATTGTTGAAGACTGAGTTTTTGTATACGATATCATTAAAAATAATAATAAAAAAAAAGACCAGAATCACGGTAATTTGTTATACGTGTGTCTATTATACACATGCCCCATGCTTCGGACAAATATATAAATCATTCACGGATGAAATACCGATGCATGTTGAAAAGGGTAAAGAAACAGATTGAGAAAACGTGGTGGTTTAGTAATGGAGTTGAAGTCGCTGTCATGAAACATTTATTAGTTAGCACATTGGTTAAAAGGTTCACCTAACGTTTGAATCATCTTTAGCTATATATGAAACAGGAAGAAAAAGCCATATAACTTACATTGACAACAAGTCTATAACGAATCATTTTTACGGCAAGACGCTCACCAGACTCGAACAGATCAATTAGAAACGTGTAACTTATTATATTAAAATTTCGGTTCTCTAACATTTTAATTGTTTCTGAAAATTGGGGAGGTTCGAACCTCAAACTCTTATATAAAACAAAATACAAAGGGTTTGCCTTTGGTAGAAATAGCGGATAAATCAAACTCTTATTGGGGAGGTGCGCATTTTACAAAGGGTTTGCCTTTGGTAGAAGTCATTGTAAGTTAAAATAAGTAGCTACTTATGTAAATTTGTGACAATAAAGAAGCGAGTATAAGAAGTTGGCTGATGATCTAGCATTGTATCTGCCTTAATCAGGGTTGGCTCTAGCTGAGAATCGGGAGAAACATACTGGGGCAACAAATATTCCATAGATGAATAATAGCACTAGGATGACGTTGATCATAAGTCCCTCTTAATTTGGTTCAGTGTTGAAGAAAAGGAATCTCTCTGCCAAGCTGGTTTCTACAATCACAATGGCCATGAAGAAGATCCCAATGCCCACAAATATATGTCTCATTGATGCAATCTGAAACTAAAACGTGATAAATGCAAGGAAACTGGAACATGTAACTAATAACGAAACTGGAAAATTGCATAAATGCCTAGGTCTCCTGTGAGTGGAGCACTGGATTGCATTAAGAGATAAATTAGTTTCTTGATCCCGGGGTTGTCGTTATTTCAAATCAGATCATACATTTTTCTTACCAGTTAATAAAACATGCATCTGGATTTCAAAACTTCCAAGCATATTTTCACATATGTATAGACTATAGAGGTTGCTGAGGATATCAGGTCGATTTTATGTTGACATACTGCTGACTGTCTAGTGTCTAATGTATTTTACGACTTTCAGTTTATAAGTGGTAGGCTTTCTTAACTTCACACTGCAGAAAGCATCTTCCTTTACAGACTGTTCTGATTCATACGTAGTATTTGTAGTTGCAAACTCTTATGCTTTATACATAAGATAGCAGAAATTCCTGGAGGATCCAGCAACCTTACGATAAAATCTATCTGTGGGACTTTTCTTTTTGAACAGAAACTTCTTTAACAAACTACCTCGACTTGACCAAACATTCAAGAGAAGAGACTGCACCAAGTGTGTTCTAGAGAAAATATAGGGAGTAAGGTTTTAAAAGAGTAGTTGATAAATTGTTCAGAAATTAGGTTTGACGAATGTTTATATATTTATTTTCTGATCTTACATTTTTCATAGTTGGCATATGACTTGAAGAGATTATATATTAATATTACACATAAATATAATTTTAAGAGGCCTCCAAGTATTCAAGCAATTGTAAGAACGTACCCTGTTCGTCTAGCGGTCATACGATTGTAAGAAGTTACTGTCCAAAATCTCACAAATTTCACAGGAAGATATGTAAATTTACATGGATCAATAGTTTTCAGACATCAAGCGAAAGTTCTTTAGCTGAATATTCTTGTTTCATAAATAGCTGGCTAGGGTCCCTCCAGTGATGCCTTGCTAGAGCTCAAAGGCTTCCCCGCTTTAGTTCACAAAACCAACAGAACAAGCAATCCTTCTACTCAGCAAAATATTCTTGATCTCAGTCTATAAGACACATTTAAGACAACTTAGGGACATTGTCCCAATCAAAACCACAATCTTCCTTCTTTTTTTTTCTTTTTCTTTGCGAATTACAAACCTTTTTCTTTACATTAACCATGGATGTAATTACTGTGGACCGCAGGACTTACCAGAGGTCCGCCTCTGGAATAACTGTGCTGGCTCACTTGTTGGGGTTGACCGCTCTCATCCTCTTGATTATTTGGTTGTTGCATTATCGTGAAGGTCTCGATTTGGATTCAGACAATCCAAGTCGTGTATTCAATGTAAAATTTAACATCTCAATTTTAACTTCATACACTAACTTTTCATATGTTTATTGTCACTCATTAGCTGCATCTTAAAATTTTACGGCTTTTAACGTACTGTTTCTGGAAATGCAGGTTCATCCATTTCTTATGTACTTTGGGTTCATCTTTTTTGCTGCTGAAGGTATAATCTTTTTTACTTTTTATCTCCACTGGACCATTCTTACTTCACTAAAACTGACGGTGAACAACACTAATGAATTTACAACGTATATGATGCTAACTGTATGGATATGGGTGCTTGTGATTTTTAATCAGCAATGATGGCATACAAGACGGTAGCAGCAACACATAAAGTACAGAAGTTTGTACACATGTTCTTTAACCTGGTTTCACTTGTACTGGGCATTGTCGGAATTCATGCTGTATTCAAGTATCATGATAAGCTTAACTTAAAGGACATGACTAGCTTGCATTCATGGATTGGTATGGTCACTTTCTGCTTATTCATCTTGCAGGCAAGTGAATGCGCTAAACTGACAAATTTACCCATTTTATAACTACATAGATTGATCGACTTCTGTTTCTGCAGTGGCTGTTTGGGTTCAGTTTGTTTCTGTTTTCACAAGCTTCAACAGCATATACAAGAGCACATGCACTCCCATGGCACATTAACGGAGGCAGGGCGCTTTTGTACATGGCAATATGTGCAGCCGAAACAGGGTTGATGCAGAAGGCCAGTTTCTTGCGGCTTGGAGACACCAGAGAATCTCACCTGGTGAATGTCCTTGGAGTTCTAATCCTCCTATTCGGCATCACAGTTGATATCTCTGTTGCTCTTGCACGCTATATTTGACTTCTGTCTTTTGCTTTATTGCAACCGTAAGACCAGAATATGTGACCTTTGGGATGGTGGTCGAGATGAAATTGATGTTAGAGTTTTGAGTGTGTGCTTTTTCGTTTTCTCAGGCTTGTACACAAAATTGTTTTACACAATATTGTTTGATTCCTTATGCTGAATGGCTACTGTTTCATAGTGAAACATGGGACTTGATGCATATATCATCAATTCTCTGAACAAAGTAACAAACCACTAAACCCACGACTTAAAATTAGCATCGATTATTCGCAAAAAAAAAAGATATATCAGGAAAGAGGTCTACATTTGACACAAAATACATGTAATCATCAAGGGCTATATCTGACAACAAAATTTGCATGACTGATATTCCTATGGACAATGTCGCTATCAGTAATTGATACCCTAAGTAACATACATGGTTGATCCAAGTAAACAGCCGTTTGATACCCCCTTTGATACCCCTATCGGACCATATTAATTTTGACAAACTAAAACATATACTCTAAACGTCTCTTCACAGAGCTGCACATGCATGCACCCGCCTCCGACGATTATGACAATTATATGTCCTCTGGAAAGCAGCCTATGTGATAAGCCTCAATGCTATCAATAATCTGGTAGTGATTTGTTGCTGAGCTTTGTTCGCTTGATGTAAATTTACCAACAGGAAAATCACGATAAGGACGTTGAACAGGAGGTAGCATCAGAGCAGATTGTTTGTCCATTGACAGTAGGCGCCCACATTTACTGCACCAAAGTAATGTAAGATATAATTCAAACCATTAATAAGAATATCTAGATAATATGAAAGGAGAGAATTGTACCTGCAGACTTTGGTAAATAGAGTTCGATAGCTGCATATCCATAGCTACAACAATTAATTAAGGACATTAGCATCTACCACACTTTGCTTCAAATGTTAAGTACTAATGTGCTACAGTTTTTCAATTTTATAATGCAAGAGGCATTACCAACAAGGAATGTAACGCTGTTTCAGCGCTGATACCAGTGAAGTACTGCAGTGCGATAGCAGCATGTTCCTGCAAAAGTAATAGAAGTATGAACAGGAAGATTAAATTTATACTGAAATATCAACTCAAAAATATCCAGACACAGTAAGTTAACAAATGATGTTACCGTTATGTGTCTAAATACACGATGGACAGAAAAACCCCTAGCATGTAGATAGCTGCCACCCTATAGAAGAAAGTAAAATAATGCATCAGCGATAGCTTAGAAGTAGATGGAACTTGAATTGGAGAGGAAAAATTTGTTAGCATATTAACACTAAAGTTCCACCAGTTAGCTAGTTATGGAATTTTATTTCCCAAAAAACTTCCAGACTGACATCAAACACTACAGTTAGTCTTTGACAAATTTAACACGACCCTACACAAAGACCTTGGTTATGCATGTAACATAATCACAATAACTGACCAACCTAAGCAACAAATGCAAAATACAAAATGCAAAAGAATACAATAAAAATTCAGAATCAAGAGATGTTGTGCCAGATGAACAACAATACCTCATCAGGTGAAAAGAAAGCTACAGAATCAGGATACACAGAGCCCGCTGGATGCAAGGATATTACCGCTCTGAAGATAGAAGGAAACAACAGCTCAATTACAGAAATCTTTTCTGCAGCATCATCTTTCATCGTTGTGTGTCCCAACTTATTTGAGTTATGAAAGCTGTGCTCTTTTGATGGATCCATAAAAGGTTCACTAGAGGATATGGGTAGCAAGGATGCACGTTTTAGCCATTTCAACCGCGGGTATGTAAAACTTTTGACGTCGTGGACTTCTTTTTCCAGGCACAACAATATTTCAGATACTGTTGCTAATTCGCTTGGTTCCTCTTCCTCGCTACCTGTTGATGTTTGCTTATCACAATGTTTTTTCAATGGTGATCCAGTCTCATTATCATCATCAAGATGGGGAAAGAATCGCTTCTTCTGATCAGTAAATGCTTTCAATGCCAACCTGCCAACATAAGGGATCATGGAGGACTGAGTTTAGTGGCAACTCTATGGATAGATACATATATGTACAGAGAGATGTAATTTTAATTTATTTCAATTACGAAAATCCATCATTGAAAAAAATTATGTCGGCATCTAAATCTCTCAATTCTCGTCTTTTTTCATAACTTAGCATAAGTCTATCGACCATGTTCTTTCACAGTGCACATGTGAACTAGAGGAGGAGAATCTAAATTAGAAAAAGAAAACTGTACTGTTATCAGTTGGCAAGTAGAACAGCAAGTAGAACAGTTTCAAGCATTCTATTCCCAGCATCTTCATCATTATAAATTTACGGAGGAGTTCAGATGGAATGAATTAAGACACATAGGTCAGAAGATAAACCCACCTGGTCCGATCAACAGCAGATGCACCAGCCTGACCAGCAAGTTGACGTTTCCACGCATATGCAACAACGGCGCCATCTGGGCATACTAAAGGCATGTGAAGACCCCACGAATTACTTCTTGAGCGGAGAGATTCGTTCAGAACTCCAGAATCTTCCAACTGCTTTCCTAAAGAAAAAATAAAAGGATTTATATTTGCAGAAGCCAGCAGATACCATAAAATAACAAAAAGAGAATATTTTTTCTGACATTAAGGTTTTCACCCAATGCATTTAATCATTGACCATACAATCCAATATTTTTTTCCTAATGGATCTCATAATAAGAATCCAAACATCACATTCGACCACACCAACAAACCTGATGCTCCCATCTGCGAGTCAACTGAAGACGAATCAAACGTGTCTGACATGGTAACTTAATTATACTTGTAGAACAGTAAGTGTGTGAAAGGAATTAAAAAAAAAGGAAGATTTGAAAGTTCAAACGAAGAAGGATGGCATTTGGATATAAGAACTGTTGGTTTCTCAAGTACAAATTATATATGTGTTATTCAGTGATACGATATAGCCGTTGTGTTAATGCGACATTATTGTCCTGTCAAATCAATAGAGCCGTTAGACATAATTCCGTCCATATAATTTTTTGGAGTAAACGACATGATATTATTTAGTGTATACGTTTAAGTGATTTAAATGAGCCCCTCTTAACATTCGTGAAGTAATTAAGTTATCTTGTCATCATTCTCTAATATTTTACCAGAAGAAAGGCTTATATAGGGCATTTTAACTCTAAACATTGGGCCAACACCCCATTATTAATTCGTAACAACCAACATAAACTCACATAGACACACGATGATGCGTACAATAATTCACATTATGTAAAAATCCTTAGAATATGGCTAGCTAAACTCCTAACACGAAGATCGCTAGAAGTTTAAATGAAATAGCAATAAACATCTATCCACAAGGACCACAAACCAACACTATTAATTCATGCAAAAGTATCTTTGCCGCTTATATAATCACATTAACTATGCATCATTACATATACACATCTATACATCAATACCAAGCTTATATATGACGACTCTTTGAGTAATAAAGTTTTACATAAGCTCCGCAAAATAGTACAAACTTCATTATCCCCATTACTTCCGTTCTTTCATACTACTTCTCTTCTTTCCAATAAATAGCATATACACAATAATCTAATTACTAGTTCAAAAAAATTTGTTCAGCTCAATCGAAATGTAGTTCTAAAACAGTGTCTCGCTAGTCCAACTCACACATATATACCATACTACCATAGAAACCTGAAAAAAGCTCAATCGAAATGTAGTTCTAAAACAGTGTCTCGCTAGTCCAACTCACACATATATACCATACTACCATAGAAACCTGAAAAATAAAATATTCAACAAACGAATAATTTTGACATTGTATCTTTTAATTTTTAGCAAAATTCTCCGATTCCGAAAGGTATTGATTAATCGAGATTTAACCATATACACTTCTCCAAACTAATCATACACAAAAACCCTAAACCACAACACTTACAGAACCAAAATTAATAACAAAAATTGCGAAAAATTACCAACAGTGCGAAGATCTTGGAGAAACTGGCGCATAGAAGCCTCTTCCTGGACAATCAATTTAAAAGGCTTGTTTGATTGTTGATTTTCACCTGCCATAAACATGGCTTCTAGAAGCCGGTCAGCACCTAATCTTATGTCGGCTATTAATCGGCCGGCGTGGTTCAATCGGTCCATTGCTAGTGCCACTTGCTTCGGTGGCGCCTCCGCCGTCGCCGGCGCCGGAGGAGATTGTTGCTGCTGCTGCATTATAGTGTCGGAAATTTGGATTTGGCCGTTTGGGTTTGGTTTAGCTTTAAATTTACAAAATTGAATAATCACCTTTAAGTATTCTATCGATTTAATTTTAAATTCAATTAATCCTTACATGTTTCTTTAAATTAATTTATTAAGTTTAATAAATTAAATATAATTACATATTTTAAAGGGTGAAAAACCAAAATACCCACCTTTTAAATCCACTTGCCCAAAATACCTATAGGCGGTGAGCTCCGTCTTTTTTGACCACGGATTACGACTATGCATGCTGGACATGCGTAGTGAAAAACCAAAATACCCACCTTTTAAATCTACTTGCCTAAAATACCTCTAGGCGTTGAGCTCCGCCTTTTTGACCACGCACTATGCATGTTGGGTATGCGTAGTCTGAGTTACGCATTTCAGACTTACTTACGTATCATGGGTCACGCATCATCCAGATGCGTGATGATGTCATGTGATGTCATTTTTGCAATTGCAGCTCCGGTCGTCTCTCTCCCTCAAAATCGCCACAACGATCGCCCCCCTCCGTTCTCCACACTACGGCAATGTCCACTGCTTCTGAGGGCATCAAAAGGAAGCCCACAACTCCCTCTCCATTTTAATCCATTGATTTGTTGATTTTTGGCCCCGCAGGGCCGTATGTGAACCCACCGGAAAGCAAATCGGAAAACGAGATCATGTTTTGGGGCTTTTAAATCCATCAAAACAATAGGAAAACGAGTGGTACATGCTTGTAGAGGGAGAGATGTCGATCAGTTTAGTATAAAATATGTTAATGAAAGATGCATATAGGGGGTGAACGAAGTGATCGAAGGTTTGGTCGAAAAACGTCTCCGACGGCGTCCCGAAGAAGACAATGAACAGTGGCATATACGCATGTTCAACATGCGTATCCCAAACCACGCATGCTGAACATGCGTATCCAAGGCCTGCTCCACACGTCTTTTGCCTCACTTTTGCACACTCAACGCATGTGTACGATGCATATAGCACCTCCACGCATTTCAGACATGCGTATACCCTATACGCATTTGAGGAATGCGTGGTCCGTGGGTAAAAAGGGCAGAACTTTCCGCCGGTGGGTATTTTGGGCAGCTTCTATAGAAGAGTAGTGTAGTTTGGTCATTTTCTCTATTTTAAATATATTTGATTAATAATTCGATTAAGCATTTTGATTAATTCCTAATTATTTTTTTAAATGGTATCTTCATCTGTGGGTCCCGAAAGGGGGGATAATAAGCTAGAAGGGGGGGGTTGAATAGCTTATTACCTTTTTAAAAAATTTCTTGGCGTTTTTGTCTTCCGTTTTTGTCTTTAAATACGTTACTTAAAGTAAACGATTTAAAAGTGCGGAAAGTAAACCAAGAAATAAAAATGCAATCACACGGTCGATTTTAGCCTGGTTCGCGATGGCGCAACCCCTAATGGATCCGCTCACCCCTACGTCCAGTCCCCGAGCTCCTTCCCGGACTCGAGATTTCTTCCACTATAAAGAAACTCCTTTATAGTAGGCGGAGAAGCCTTTACAACACTAAGTATTTATCTTGGACCTTAATTTACAAGTTAACTCCTCAAAATACAAAGCAACCCACTACTAGACTCGTCTTGGAGCGTAACTCCCCGTTACCTCCTCAAAGTCGAAGTAGCAACCCCTTGTAGACTTCGAACTTCTACCACTTGCCGGTCTTGGATATTAGGTCTTAGGTCTCGGATCTTTCCTTTTTCTTCACGGTGCAAAGGTTACTAACTCCCCGTTAGTACACCTAAGACTTGGGTCTTAGAAACAAGGATCACCTCACTTTACTTCACCTCACTGCAAGTCTATAAAATAAGTCTAAAATAAACAAGCAATATATAAGATGATTATATATAAGTCCGTGCAAACTAGTATGTTACGGTACTAGCCACGGGAACGCTATTACGCGTTAAACTATTACACAAACACAACTCACACGTGCAGAAGTGTAACTCGCTTATCTATAGGATAAAATGAGGGCCGCTATTATGCGTTAAATTATTACACACCCACACATGCAAGAATATTAAACTAAAGTGCAAGTAAGTGCAAGTTAGCACAATGAGTTGGTTTGGCCGAATATATATATCGAATATATATAAGTATAGATATATTTGTTTTGAATTAAGGCTAAGTCTCGAAATAACGGACTCGGCACTTTAAATCTAAAAAGTATACAAACTATATATATTAACTATATATGGCCGAATATATATATAATAGATATATATATGTATATTTGTTACGAAATAAGGTTAAGTCATGGAATGGCAGACTCGGCACTTTAAATCAAACAAGTATATAAACTATATATATATTTTTAAATATGGCCGAATATATATATGTTAATGGCCAAGAATTAAGATGAACATGGTTGAAGACTAGTCTTGCCTTATAACAATATAGCCGAAAATTTAAGGCTTAAGTGCAAGGTGACTAGTTCAAGTTACAAGTTCAAATGGTCTTGTCTTTTTAATAAAATCCAAATGATATAAACTTTTACAAGTTTATGGATTTATGTTCCTTTAAGACAATATGACCAAGTTTAGTTTATGGTTCAAGTGTTTGTTTCACCTTTTAAGAGGTTACTACAAATCACTTAGATTTGAACGAAACTAAATAAATCGGAGCTAGCTTTCACAATTCAAGAAAGGCCTTTTGCTCGAGAGCAATTTCTTCTTTATTTCAAGATCGTTACTAACTAAATAAAACCACTTACAAATGTCCAAAAATACACTACACGAATAAACTTCAAGAACAAGTGTATTTAAGTGACAAAGTACAAGTATGCTTAAATATGATGTATAAGCAAGTAGATCTAGCAAGTATAAGCACAAATATACAATACTTAAGCAAGAGAGCAAACTTGTAAATTTTGACCTTACAAAGGCTAAGCTCCTCTTAATATAAAAGAGAAGGCTACAAGAAATACAAGCTAGGAAGCCAAGAAACACATAAAAATAGTCGCCGGAAAAGTCGCCGGAAAGTGACCGGAAAATGGCCGAATGGGAGGTTTTAAAAACCGATTCTTAGGGGTGTCTAAGGTCACTTATAAACTGCCTAAACAGGGCTTGGAAGGTGCAAGAACAATGGTGACCAAAGGTATGTGTTAGAGAGCAAGTTTGATGAAGAAATACAAGCCAAAATGGTGTTTAAGCAAGGTTTAAAATTGGCACAAACACAAGCTACATTTTTGAAAGTTTAGGGGCTGTATTGAGAGTGTTTGAGAGAGTATTTTTTCAACATTTAGTTGTCTTTTCAAGGCTTGGAGAAAATGTGAGGGTTAGGGCCTTTTTATAGGCAAATAAAGTGGATGACATGTGTTTTACATGTGTTGGCATGCTAGCATGTGTTGGCATGTGCCCAAAGGATTATGGTCAAAATTTTACTTTGAAATGAGTTGACCATCTATGACTTTCGAGCGACCGAAAAATCAATTACGTATCGAATATTTGGGTCCCTGACAAAAGTCATGTAAAAATTATGAAAATATTAATGGAGCTTCTTAATGGTAAACTAATGACAAATCCAAAGTTGCAAGTCAAAATGATGAGTGGAGAATATTTGAGAATTTTTCGAATGTTAAAACAGCCTTCCGAAACGACCGAAAAATTCATTTGCCTTTACCGACGACTTAGGCAAAAGTTTTGACTTGACAAATATTAAAACATAATATTCCATGTAAAATAATGACCATGAAGTCCAAGGAATAATTTAGTTTGAATTTAAAATGATTTTATCCGGAAAAATAAGGATTTACGAGTAATTCGGAATAAAATATGTTTTTGCTCTTTTGACATAGCTTTTGGCATGGAAAATCATTTTGAAATATTAGGAAAATATATCAAGCATATTTGAGAGTAAAACATTTAAGAACAACACTCTTTTAAATAATTTTGACAATTTTGGTTCGTAAAAGCAGTGTTTAAAAATTCTTGATAAACGTGCCTTTAACCGATGCTTAAATCTTTCGACACAAATGACCTAGAATATGAAATACCATTAACTTGATATTCTTATCCTAAGTTGATGTCAAGAGCATGTCGGAAAATATTTTTGGGTTCGGTTTGACCAGTTTGACTTGAATCCCGAAAATGTCACACATGATCCTAAGGGAGGATTCTAAGTGCAATCCTATTTAATTTAATTTCACTTTTACTTGAAAAATTCCAAAACCTAAATCTATCAATCTTTCTTAAAAGACTTTGAGTCTATCAATCTTCCCCTTTTTGGTATTTGTCAAAACTACAAGTGAAAATTAAATTTGGTGTGTGCCTTAAAGTGTATGCATGATACTGTGCATATAATCACATAAAGTTTGAGTTAGAATTTAACCCCAAGTGATAAGTGTCGGTACTTATCACAAAATTCCAACACCATTTTTGTTTTTCTGCACAAATGTCGTTAGTACAAGTACGCAAATAATTTTCATTTTATTAGTCCCGTAGAATACCATCTTTCCCTTTTTGACATAATGCCAAAAAGTGAAATTAGTATTGAGGGAGGGAACAAGGGAGAGGGAATTAAGGTGATAAAGTCCTAAATTATTACAGTTTAGCACCACCAATTCCTTATCACTCCGAACCAGTCAAACTTCCCAAATCTTCACATATGGGACTGGTTTTAATTAATTACAAAATTTATCAAGACCTAGTCTATAAATTACATAAGTAGCTCCAAAACAATTCTTCCCCTTAAAACATTTCTTCCCCTTTTTGAATAAGGTTACTTCCCCTTAATAATAAATACATCATTCTCTTCCCCTTTTTAAATATAATTCTTCCCCTTAAAAATTTGGCTAGAATTTCCATGAATTCCTTTAGCAATTATGGTCTTTAAACAAGTGCTTCCCCTTAATTGTATGTCCTTTTTGACATAAATTCCAATTGATCGTTAATGATCAATAATTCTGCAAATTTTAAATTGTTAGAATGAATTCTCGATTTCGAATATAACAATGTTTAATTTCAGAAATTTAAAGAGTAAAAGTATTTGGAGATTGAGATAGTCAATTTTTAAGAAAAATTCGAGTTGACAGTTATAATCCATTCCAAATCCTTTTGTGAGAATTCTGCAAAACTCATTTCATGTTAGTGACTTATTGTGGGTCCCGAATGTTCAAAACATCTTGTTAAGGCATATAAGCTAGCTGAACACTACAAAGATCACTATGCCTTAGGAACGTCTAACAACAAATATCACAAGAGTACTATCAAGTACTTATATGAGTTGTTTTGAACAATTTAACAAGATATAAACTGGTTTAAACTATACTTATCCATACAAATTCAAACATAAACCAACTACCCTGTTTTCTGAGTATAAACCATAGAAAGCAACAAATGCAGAAGTTAAAACAACATCTACATAATCTTAAACTAAATAGGTCAAATAAGTAAACTAATAGAAGCAGCTTGAGTTGACAATAGAGAAAGACTTTCTTTGAATTATGCACATGAACAAATCAAGTTAGTACACAAGTATTTTTCAAGTGAGTATACACATTTCAAGCATATAAAATACTTAAGTATACCGGGGGAAGGGAAATTGAGCTCAGAAAAGAAGTTCATCCCCGCTCAACTTGACATAAGAGATGTTAGATCACTTTTCTAAAATAATAAAAACTGAAAAATTAAGGTGAGAAGGATCAAACAGTGCTAATATGTTGAGCCCAAAATTTCCAAAGTCCAAGTCCAAGTCCAACATGCATTTCTGCACATATACTCAAGGCAACTAAAAGACTAAGGTCAAGTGCATAACTTGTATCAAATAAATAAATAAATAGGGACTCTTTTTGGACAAGACTTTTAACAAGTCAAATTAGTTAACAATCTTCATGAAGAAGTGTTAACTAGGAGATAGGTTATCAGCGAGTGTGATATAAATCATCATGACTAATCAAGACAGTGCAATATGATTTTAGCATCACATAGCCTTCTCTTTTGTCAAAGAGAGGACATGCAAAACAGAAAGACCAAAAACCAAAATTAGTAAATCTAATGAGAATAATGTAGTGGCTATCAGTCTACTATTTTTAATCATAACAAGATCATAGTGATTGTGGAAGAAATTTTGACATCACTTAGCCACCCCAGGAGGGGGAGTACCTACAAAACAGACAAAGAGAGAAGTGTTAGTAAGTGTTCTTTTGCAAGTAGGGAAGCCATCAGCAGTCTCTTCTTGCTCATATAAATGAGTCAAGAGACTGGCATCATCTGGCAAGGATATCACCAAGATGGATGTCTCAATAAAGCACAAGAAGTGATATCCAGGACCATGGCAAAAGTGAAAGCTGCAAGGTTAGTGAAGCCAAAACAAGTACAAAGTGCACATGCTTTCTAGTGCCAGTTCACCCTGGGAACAGATCAAGGAATTCTTTCAGGGAATTCCAGGCAGTCCATGGGATCAGTGGAGTGTGTGTAGTGTCCTAAAGATGCACATGAGGTAAGCTACTTAGAAAAACATTCATTCATAACAGAAGCCTCCAAGAGGCAACAAACGACTTAGTACCAAAGCCTCAAAGGGCTACAAAAGTTCTGTAACACAAATACATTCCAGCTAATACAGAAGCTGGATCCAAAAGCAAACACACACATCAAGCCATCAAGGGCTTATAGTTCACAAGGCTTACAAACATACATAATATCAAGCAGCACTTAAACAGATAGTGCTAGAATCCACAAAACAACAACTAAGCACATAACATGGAATACATCAGTCAACAGTTCCAATGGCAGCGTTGTTGATCACAAAGTTGTCATCATTCATGGTAACATCATCTTTTCCAGCAGGTTCAGAAGCATTAATAGGAGCAGGAGCAATTATCACAGAAGAAGGCACAACAGGAGCAGGAGATGAATTAAAACCATTACTCATAGCAAATTGCATACTCATTATGTGAGCCAGACCATCCTCAATAACATTAGCTCTACCAACAGCAGTAGTGATAGAAGAAACAAGCATATCCACTTTAGAACATAGTTGATCATACTTCAGAGACAGAGTTTGATACATGATTTTCAAGTTGTTGAATTCCAAAACCAAAGATTCATGCTTGTCAGATAAAGCTTTAACAGTAGACTCAAGTTTAACCAAATCAGCAATAGCATTGTTACTAGCATTGTGAGGCTCTAAGGGAACTGGTGCTAGTGTTCTGGTCAGAGATAGTGGCCTTAACATGAAAGTGAGGAAGCTGTGAAGTATCTAGCTTAAAGTACTCAAACACTTGAGTCAATAGCATACCATAAGGCATGTATCCACTCTTAGTAGCAAGAATTAATCTTAAGTATAATCATGTAAGCTAAGTTAAAGTCAACCCTATCAGAAGTAAGCTTGTACATAAGTTTAAGTTCCACAAAAGTCAAGACCTTATTACCATGTTGAGTTGGAAAGACATTGGCCCTAATGATAAGAGCAAGAGTTTGGTAAAGAGGTGTAAAGTGGTGGAGACTAATACCCCTATCAGTTGAGTAGAAATGGAGAGGAATTTCTTCAACTCCACAGAAGATGGTGAGATAAAGTTTCATCTCTTGAGAATCAAAAGTAAAATCCTTAGTAATGTCTCTAGGAGACATTCCCATAGCCTTAATGTTTAACTTAAGTGCCCTACCCAATTCCATGTGGTCCAACAAAATTGGAACCTCATTGTGGTCAAGAAAACTACCCCATTAAGACCTGTTCCTACAGCCATGTTACAATAAAACTCAGCTACCATATTAGGTAAGACCTTTCTAGTAGGAAAAGTAAGAATGGGTTCCCACTTTGGACTTTTAAACATGTTATACAGCTCAGACAAAGGATCTAACTGAATAAGATAGCCAATTTGATGTTTAGCCTTAGTGAGTTTGGTGGGTGCAACATTAGAAACAAATTGAGGGTCAATGTGTTTAAGTCTTTTTTTCTTGTTTGAGTTTTCATTAGAGAGTTGGCTAGAGGCATTGGGGTCAAACAAATGAAGGGAAGTATCAATGTCATACACAGCAATCAAAACAAATAAAGACAATGCAAACAAAGGAAATAAATGACAGAATATGTATTTAGTGCAGGTTATATGAGATAAATGTACACAGAGCATATCCTTAAATACACAAAGAATGAGAAAAGATAAGTACAGTGAACAGTGCATGTAGTATAAGAACAGTGCTAAATAGTGTCAAGACAAGACAAGCACAGTACTAAGTATAACAGATTCAGAGGTTATTAACTGACAGATACTGAGCATATATAGTTAAATAACTCCAGAATTTGCAGGAATTGACAAAAAGTGAACTTTTAAAAGTATGCACATATCTAACACAGGACATATCATTAAATGCTAAGTGGTCTGGTGAGCAAAAGAGTTAAAGTGATATATATAACAAATCACAAATTTTTATGACAATGTGCTGGCAATTAATGAAAGTAAGTGAGAGTATTCATGCAAATACATAATACCATACTCACACAGTCACACAGACATGCATATAACTTCTTTTAACACAACAATGTGAGTAACTAACACATCTAGACGTAATATTGCACAGCCAAATCAAAAGATAACTTCACATTAAGCAGTGACAATATGTATAAGCATGTATGAATTATCACATCACAAAGTAACTAGATCACAACTAGTTTACCCTCATTCCACTCACTCCAGTTGCAAAAGATTAAACACAGACCAATTTGTCTAAATAGATACATAGTGACCATATCTCAATGCACACAGCACATATTTCAAGAAATATGACTGACATCTTATAAACAATTGATGTACAGATATGAATTCCAGAAACTCAACTTTTGGACAAGCATCCCATAAAGAATGTTACACTTAAATTAGCATATATGAGAAGTTTTGAAGTGTGACAAGTCTTAAGCACGTGAGTCTCGGTGGAGTGCACCAACAACAGGTCACATAGAACATATATAGGCATATAACAAGAGCCACAGAGAGGGGTACATAACTAACAAGGATCAATTTATATCAGCAACATTTCTCATAAATATAGGGCCTGTTTGTTTACACTTATTTCAAGGAGCTTATGACTTATAAGCCCATAAGTGCTTATGAGGGGTGTTTGCCAAAATAAGTTTTAGCTCAACTTATGACTTATAAACCATAAGTTGAATGTTAAGATCCTTAACTTTTAACTTATAACTTATAACTTATTCTCGATATACGCAATATATAATATCCTTCAAATCTTCAAAACCATATATCTCTCGATCCATTCATTAGAAAATTGATATGTATATATCAAATTTCCCTATTCATCGAGATCTATCCATTGATATCCATTGTTATATATAAAAAAATAAATATTTTGAAAATTATAAAAAAAGTTAACTTATAAGTTCTGATTTACCCAAACAGTCTACTGATTATAAGTTCTGATTTATCAAACACTCTACTGACTTATAATCTCTGCTCTATTTATCACTTATATGACATAAGTGCTTATAATTAAGCTACTCATTTTAAGATACCCCAAACATACACAATATCTCTCCTAATAATAGGATATCTATTATTCATATTTCTCATACGACTCATAATATACTCGATGTCCACTTTTATCATCACCCGGACAAAGGTAACTTTTAATGTAGTCAAAATATATTAATCCTCATATAGAAATATAATGATCTCAAGTCTAAGAATCATTATACTATTATCACTGTGAGTCTTTCTAATGACATTATCAACATGTAGAATCTCACCGTGGATTAATCCAGTACCACGTAGAATACTACATGCACCTATGTTCTTGACTTTAGTATCACTATACCTGTGACCAATGAGATGTGATCATCCGTCAACAAACATACTAACCTTTATGCATTATAATTGTCTCATATTAATAATGCTCGATTAGGGATATTTGGGAATATAAACACTATTCATATAATCTCATTTTCAATAGCATCACCGTCACAATCGAATTTAGATTTTCAATAGATATTTACAGTTATATGTACATCAGCCCATATGTGTATTTGTTAAGAAAGAAAGAGATTAAAAATTTATAAAGAAGATTACAGAATGTAATTATAGGAAAATGAAACGGGTGACTGAAAATTGATGATGATAGCGGCCGGAATTTGACAGTGGTGATCGAAGTTTTGTCCGATATGGAGGAAGAAAGACGTGGACTAGAATGGAAGAAGAGACTGGTGAGGGATGAAGGAGATAGGTGGGAAAGGGGATAAAGTACTCATTAAAATGAACAATTAAGATTAAAGGTAATTTAAAAATTGTGTGGAAAAGATTTGATTTCATATCTCATATTAGTAGTGAAGGTTCTCGTGTAAGAATTTGACTAATTATATATGGACATGATTATGTATATGGGTTTTGTATAGATTATATATGCGATTATCATTATTTTTATGGGATTTAGGTAAAATTTATTATATACATTATTATAGAGGCGTAAATTTGTTTAAATATGGTACGTTTATGTACAATAGTGTATACAGTTATGTTGCACTTGACTACAAGATTAAGGTAACCAAGAAATGCAAAAATTTTTAATGAGATTAAAAAATGAGTTAGAGAAGCCAGTAAATTTAATTCTTTCGAGAAAAATTTTTAGAGTAAGGATAAATTATATTAATGTAAAACCGTTGAATAAAAGAATAAGAATTTGACAATATATTATATCAATTTAGTCAGTAACATAAAATATAATTAATTGAAAATGTTCAATCAAAATATATTTAATCATTTGGATTATCTTAAAAAACACAAAATTAATTAATATAATATTAAAATAAAATAAAGTTTTATTAAACAACAATCTATACTCTATATTAATGTGCAAAACCATGTTTTAATGGTACATAGTACACAATGGTACCAAAATACCAAAGTACCAAAGTACAAAATTTGGTTATCACTTAACTCGGGGTTCGATTTCTTCCAACTACATAATTATACAAGATTTATCTATTTAATTTAATAAAAAAGTAATATTTTCATTTGCAAAGCTTCAACTGATCAACCGTATATTTGAACTGAAAAACAAGCAATAAGTTATGCCATCGTTCTTTCGGGGGACAACTCAACTTCATGTCTTACTCGGATCATTGCACTGCATAACTTGGTAATAGCATTAATATGAAGGTTAGTCACAATTTTCTTGGAAATCATACCTGAGCAGTATTAAGGTGCGTAGCCATTGTGTTTCGGGTGACAGATTCTGTTTCCTCAACAGCCATTGTTGAAATTTCTGAACAATCAATGTTGTATCTAGCTTAGTTAATGGTACAAGGTACACACTAATACCAAAATACCAAAGTACCAAATCATCAAATTTGATTATCACTTAACTCGGGATTCGATTTCTTCCAACTACATAATTATACAAGATTTATCTATTTAATTTAATTTCTTTAATTTCATCCCGTATTCGATTCCCTATCAGCACATTATTAAATAGCATTTATTTGTTATATAGGTGCTTGATAATGTTTCGTTAGTAAAATTTACACTACACTCAACCAGAAACTCCCCGTCATAGAAACAGAAGAATAGGGATTTTCAAAGTTACTGCCGCAAAAAATCTACCAAATGTATATGTAGAGTTTCCTTTTAGAGAGAATTTGTTATATAGAGAATATGAGAAAATCATTTAAAATGCATTTAAATTGTCCTTTCTATAAGGCCCCTGGCGGGGCCCTTTTACAAAATAATCTTATAATTCTATCCTCTATCCATTTATCGAAAAAAAAATAAATTTTTTTAAAAAAATTAAAAAAACTGCTGCCTTGTCATCATTTTTTTTTTAAAAAAATAATTTTTTTAATTTTTTTTTTGTAAATTTTTTTTTTAAATAGATAGAGGGTAGAATTATAAGAATTTTTTGTGAAGGTGCCCTTGGCAGGACCCTAAGAAATAAATGGAAATAAATGATTTTGATTGATTATCTCATATTCTCTATATAAGGAGGTCCTCTCTATAGAATAATGGCCTGTATATGTATAGCATATTAAGCAAAGTAGTTACTAGTTAGCCCACTTGCTAATTTAATGACTTTTTATGATTCCTGCCTGCCTTGTAAAGTACTAGAATATTAAAAATAATATGCACGGATGATAGGCTAATTTATAATATATATAAACAAAATAGGCACTTAAAACATTTATTTTTCATCATACAAATTGGTGCATGTTTTCTGAAAGTACATCCGGCAAACACCAAATCATATATAGAGTACCCTTAAAATAGTACGGAGGTTACACTGGAATAGGATCAATTAGTATGGAGGTTATCTTTTCCTTGGTTCTGCTTGAGGAAATTGTGTATCCATCAAAACCCTCATCATAAACAAAATTTGTCATGCATGACAAATTGAAAATTTTTTCAATCAGTGGCATTGGGATTGCTACTGGATGAAGGCATTCCTGATTTATATCCTTCCACGCATTTATAATGTGTTTCTTCAGTGCATCATAAGCAGTTTCTTTTGGAACATCATATTGTTCCATGAAACACTCAACTGCTGACGGTATATGCGGTCTCTTCCTCTCGTTCTGCAATCATGACCCGTGATCAGTAGTTAAGTAATTAAGATGTTTTCTTGCACTACAGAAAAATTATTGTTTTCGCAAACTTTAAATCGTATTCTAACCTCATGTCCAACAATGTCGTTTTCGAGTCTGGTAATTACAGACATAGCTCTAAGAAATAAAGGATCTTTTGACATCCACTCAAATGCTTCTCTAGTTGCCACATTACCCATTAGCACAATGCTTGTGAATGATAACATTTTCAAGCCATCAGAAATACATGCAACACTCATATACTCTTCAAAGGTTGGAAAGTAGCCGACTTGACACCATTTAGATTCCTGGTGATATGATCTTGTCAACCTTTTAAACTGAAAAACAAATTTCAATCGCCTTAAAAATATATAGTAAAAATATTTAATAAAAGAATTAGTAATGAAAGAGATTAAACGGATATTAGGTTTCTTTTTTTACGACACTCACGGCATCTTTAGCAAAATCGAAGCCGTGTGTCGGCCCTGCTTCCTTTACCATATCTTCTTCTGCTTTAGCAAAAACATCCAGTAAAGCCTGATAAATAAATCTCATGTACTCCGGAAGTTGGTCTAAGATACTGATATCCCACCTATAATGTTAGAATTTTTCGGTCACATTTTTTCATCTTAATTCAACAAAATGTTATGCAGACACAATGATTTACGAATAGAGTCGTGAAAACTCTTCTAAATTTGTGCAGATAATCAATCACATAAAACATAATTAAGAAGTAACTTTATTTGTTAAGTTTCTCTGATTGCACTTACTTCTGGATTGCATCAGTAAATTGCTGAAGTTCTTCAGCAGTTCCGTAGACATCAAATGTGTCATCAAGAATGGACCCCAAAGATATTACTTGGGTTAGAAATTTTCGGGCTTTGGCATATTGGGGCTCAAAGTAAACCCCCAACATCCAAAAGTAACATTCCACTATTCTATCTCTTGCGTAGGGAAGTTTATTTGCAAAATCTAAGTCTATCCACCACCTGAAATTAAACTCTCTCCAATAAATAGAATGTGGAATGTTTTCCAAACCGAAGTAGCTAGCTAGTGAAGAGAACATTTTTGTATGTAAATATATATACCTTGTAAGATGAGCTAGCTCCATTTGATGTACCTTTTGTACACGGTTAAAATCATATTTTGCCAAATCTAACAGAACTTGATTGTGCCAATCAAATTTGTGGTAGATTGAAATGTAATGCCTTGCCACCAGCCTATTCATACCTATGCGGAGGGGATACCTCAGTTCACGATCAACAAGTTCTACTAATGGATCATTCATGTTGGAATTCTTGTAGAGATAAAGGTGAGAGGTAGTAAATTCGTGAGCTTCTTCTAGAATATCTTCTCCTTTCACTCGAAGATGCGTTGCTTCTAGTAAGCTTAGCATTCCTCTGACATCCTTAACCAAGTTTTCCTTAAACTTCCCCTTGTTGTCCTTGAATTTGTAGAATACATCTGGTTAAATACACACAAACAAAAAATAAAATTATAGACTGACATTAAAAAGGTTTGTTCCTCAAGTAAACTTGAGTACTTGCATATGTTCATGCACATCCCATATTTGAAGACTAGTAGATGCATGAGGGTAACTCTAGTGTATAGTCTATACACCACTTGTATTCCAGGACTAAGTGATCAGGGAATAGACCTACCAGAAGAAATGAAATGTCCTTGCTGTCTAAGTAACCGAAAACATAGAGCAACATGGTGAAGATCATCATCCGTTTTGCTGCCATAAAATTCACGAAAGGTGTCCTTCATGTGTTGTAGTAGTGTTTCAAGCTCAGCTTCGAAGTGATAGGACAATCCGAGTCGCTGGATATCATCAATTAAGCTAATCAACTCTTCTTGAGTTTTGTCCCTTGCAACCAACATCTTCTTAACTTCTTCTTTCAGGAGTTGAAAGTGTTCTTCCTCTTTGTGATCAACGTCCGCTTTCTACTTGCACCATGCATGTTTGTTAATTAGTACACCTCGTACGTAAAGCCACTTACGTAAACCCAATATATATAATAGGATTTGTATAAAATAATCAATTGCATTAAAAAAATGATTTTTTTTTAAAAAAAAAAAAGGAAAGAAAAGGAAAAACAGGGATATGCATGAGATACAAAAAATACACCACCAGTAGGCTGTGTGTTTAAATCGCATTAAAAAAATGTAGCTAACATACCAACACAGCTGGGTTGCTATACGCCAGGAATCTGTCTCCCCAGATGCTAGGATGAAAAGATGCTGATTTCCTAGCTATCTCAGGCACGACTTTTGGAGGAGGACCAGATGTAGAGTGAACAAAAGCCGCCATTTCTATTTTCTTGTTTCCGTTCAATTATTAAACTTCTTCTTGTTTCTCCACCTTTGGATGAGAAGATATTCTCTACATATATATGCTTTTATAGTGTTTATCCACAGTTTACGTTTGTTGACATTATTGTGTTTTCTAGTACCATACCCTTGTTTCTAGGACATTATAGTTTACTCTTGTTGACATAATTATATTATAGTTTACTCTTGTTGACATTAAGTAGGGTGCATACTATATAAACCGCAGAAGCATGTCATGTAAGGTATATAGTATATACATATATATCCTTACATGTTACATCGATATCGTCTCGTTCTTCACATGCACGTCACAGTTCACACCCCATGATCTATTGTTCCAAAACAATGGGCGAATCTAAGTCCAATTAAGTGGATTGTTAAGCTAGTTTTTACTACTTCGGATGTATTTAAGGTTATAACAGCAGGTAAGTATTAAATTATTCAATGCCGGCTTCACCAAAAATAAATGTATAATTCTACTCACATTATTAAATTACTAGCTTATAGTCCGTGCAAAACACGGATTACTTTTAAATACTTTTAAAATTATATAATTAAATAAAATAGAGTATAATAATTTATTATGGATATAATTTAACTTTGTAATATTAATTAATAAAATTATTAGTAATAATAATAGTTATTTAATAAATGACATGTATTGATTAGAACTAATAATATAAAATCTTTATATAAATTTATTGTTGACGGGATTTGAACAATAAATTTTTAGAAAAGGGATTTAAATATAAAATATTCCTTATTATTAGATCTAACGGATATCATCTATTTATTAAATATCTAATGGCCACTATTCTTTATTATGGTTGAACCAAACAACCAAATTATACCCATATTTGCTTATTATATATTAGTATTGATAGGATATAATATGATATAATTAGTATTATTTATTTTAATAAATAGAATAATCAAATCGAAAATCACATGGACAAACTTTCAATTTTTCGATTTTAATGTAGATATATATAATCTTATTTTCCATAGATAACATGCTTTGCATGCCGTGGGGTCCAAGTGCAACTAATCCTATTTTCTCTTGAAACACAACGTTGTGTTATACTCCCTCCGTCCCAGTGATATATATACGTTTGGTTTGGACACGGAAATTAAGAAAATGTATAAAAATGAGTAAAGTTATACTCCCTTCGTTTCAAAATGTTAGTTCTATTTGCCATTTTCACACATATTAAGGTATCTTAAATGTGTTTATTTTTCTTTTTATTTTCATGTGATTGTAAACCTTGAAAATCAGCTGCATTTAATAAGATTAACTACAGTGCTTTGAAAAGTGTATGTATATATACATATAGTGATGTGGTTTTATATAGAACAGTGATGTGGCATTAAATATTTATTACAGCTGGTCAATTTTGGAAAGACAATTTCAGAGTTAAGTTTTGAAAAGTTGTATTGAAAAAAGAGTAGGACACATATAATGGGATATTTTTTTTTGGCAAATAGGACTAACATTTTGAAACGGAGGGAGTATGAAAAGTGGGTAAAGTGGTGGGACCTATTAATATTTAATAATAGATTTGAGATAGTGGAGGAAAGTAGTGGATGTAATAATGTTTTATATTATAGATTTGAGATAGTGGAGGAAAGTTAGTGGGTGTAATAGTGTTTTTTATTATTAAAACTTTACTATTTTTGGAATGTATAGAAATGATGGAACACCCCAAAATAGTAAGTGTATAGAAATGAGTGGGACACAGGGAATATTTACGTACCCCGCTTTTCCGGGACATTCGTCTATATCTATGATCCCAAAACCTTTGATAAATTGAATTCTCTTTCTTTGGTTCCATTCTTTGAAATTTAAAGATTGTATATATATATATATGGTTACTCTTAACACCAAAGATGAGGGATGCTTAGTGCTTATATACTCACACTTTTTCAATGCTATCTTGTAAACTAAATTTTTGGCGTGTACTAATATCAAATTTAATAGATGATTAATGAATTTTTAATATTAAACTTAATAGATGATTATTGAGTTTTGAAAAGTGAATTTTATCATATGTTTTATTAGTATATTTAAAGTTATAAATATTAAATTTAATTATGTTGTTAGTGAGAGTTGAACCTTTGAACTATGGTAGTACTCGCTTATTATCCCTCTTACTCTTATTATATAATAGGATATAATTTATAAAATAAAATATATATTGTTGTTAGGAGTCGAACCCTTAACCTATGGTAGTACTCGTTTATTATCCCTTTTACTCTTATTATATATAAGGATATAATGGTTAACATTTTGGTAAGAATAATGTTAGGGATAAAAAATTTTGTAAAAAAAATTGTTACAAAATCACATGGCAATGGTGATATGTTAATATGAGATATTTTTATTGGTTGAAACGGGTGTGAATGTACATGAACCCATTATATTTAAGAGAAAAATGGGCCTGAGGTTGTCCTCAGGAATCTCCCCTGAGATTTGTACTATAAAATTAGGGTCCCGCAGGGGCATTTTTGTAACTATCTATGTTTTTATTCAGTAATTTACATAAATACCCATCAATTTGTATGAGAATTGTTTTAACCTCAGGGTTTTACCTGAGGTCAACCTCAGGCACATGAAACCCTATATTTAATTATAATCACTTAGAAGGAAACATGTGACATTTTATAATTTTTTTAAAAAAATCTTGTGCTTCGTATTTTCTTTTGTTAATAATATGTAGGTTATAAAATTAAAGAATGCTGATAATCCATGGTTTTAGTTATATTGAAAATTAGATTAGTTCGCACTTCCCTGCATAAGCCCGGTTATATTTAGAAAGCACAATTTCAATAAAATTTGAATAGTTACAAAAACATATTAATGTATTAAAAAATTGATATATTTTGTTTTGAAAAAATGCTCAAAATACACCACTTTTGTGTGGAAGGTGCCTGAAATGCCCATATCCAATTACGTCCACCCTTTTTACCCACGGGGTACGCATGCTGGGCATGCGTACTAGGAAATACGCATTCTCTTAATGCGCATCTGGGGTTATGCATCACCCAGATGCGCAATGACGTCAGCCGACGTCCCTTTTTGCAAAATCAAACCGGCATCTCGTTTCTCGATCGCCTCTCCGTCGCACCCCTTCGTTCTCCCCCTTCCGGCAGCGTCCACCAAAACTGAGGGCATCAGAGAGAAGCCCACACCTCCCTCTCCATTCTTCCACCTTTATTTATTGATTTATGGCCCTGCAGGGGCATGTATGGGCAGATCGAAAAATACATCGGAGATATAAGCTTGGTTTTGGGGCTTTCAATTTGGCAAACTAAACGAATATTGATTAGTATAGGTTTGTAGAGGGTGAGAAGACGAGTAATTTAATGTATGGTATGGTAGTGAACGTTGCTGGGACGAGGTTGAACGAAGGTGGCCGGAATTTCGAAGATTTTCGCCTCAAAAATCGTCCGTCGTTCACGTCTGTGTAGACGATGAACAGTACGTTGGTTGCGCATTTCCTAAATGCGTATGTCGTGTTACGCATTCACAACATGCGTATCCCAGATAAGCATGTGATGCCAGGCTTCAGTTTTGTAAAGACCACGCATGTCAGACATGCGTGTACTGTGTACGCATGTGAGACATGCGTGGTCCGTGGGTAAAAAGGGCGGAGGCTCGCGCAGAAAGGTATTTTGGGCAAGTGGAATAAAATGGTGGATATTTTGGTTTTTACCCTTTTGTTTTTTCCCAAATAAGTTTACAACATTTTACGTTACTTTTATGAAAAGTTGAGTTCAATCTAGTTCGGTCGCGAGAATCGAGAATAAAAAACAATAAAAACATATTATTACCAGAAAATAAAAGTACTGTAAACACAAATTTTTTATAAATATATGCAAACAATACAGGAAATTGTCAATTTATTGGAGGATGTTACATCTATACTACATTTATAAATAAATTGGGCACGAAGGTTAAGAAAAAATTTAATGTAATGGAGAAAAATAAGACAAGTGAGTAAAATGATGGGATTAATTAATATTTTATGTAAAAAAGTGAGTTTAGTGGAATAAAGTAATGGATGCAGTTATTTTTTATATTATAAAATTTTATAATTTTGGATAAGTTTTGGAATGTAAATAATTAAAATCATATTCTAAAAAAAATAAAAAGAAATGAAATGGAGAGAGTAAGTATACTGTAAATTTTGGAATGTAGGGGTGTCAAAATTTGATACGACACGAACCCGACACAGAAAAGTACGAATTTGGGTCGAGTGTTTTGAGTTTCGGGTCGGGTTCGGGTTGGGTAAAAATTTACCCGAAAAAATCGGGTCAGTTTCGGGTTAACCCAAAATACCCGAACCCGACCCGAAAATTTAATTTATATAATATATTATACTTCCTCTGTCCCTTAATGTTTTTCCTGTTTTAACTGGACACGTTTGCCAACGCACACTTTTGATCGTTAATATCTTGAATTTCGTATTAGTATTAAATATAAAAACTTCACTGTATTAAAGTACTCATAAATACGAATCCAACGAGATCACTCATGACTATATTTAGTCTTATAGATTAGACGTAAATTAGTAATTTGTCTCATGTTATGAACAGTCCCGACATATGAAATAAGAGAAACATTAAGGGACGGAGGGAGTACATAATATTAAAATTTACATTATTTAATTGTATACATGTGTGATATATTTATATATTATTTAAATAATTTTAGTTTACATCTCATCTCTTTAAGTTGCTATTATATTTTTTTAATATATTTTAAATAAAAATTATTTTATAAAATTAAAATAATTATTTTTTAATATTTCCGGGTACATAACAGGTCGGGTTCGGGTTGAAATTTTCAACCCATTTCGGGTTCGGGTTGGGTTCGGGTTGACCCAAAAACAGGATCGGGTACATCAAACCCGACCCATTACCCGAAATTGACACCCTGTCACGTCTACTCACCGGTCTCCAGTTTCCACCCAAGCATAAAGATCATATTTAATACTAGTATTGAAGCCCGCGTTGCTGGGCGTTAAAAATTTGGAGATATATTGAATTTACGAAAGAAGATCACTTTGGTTGTGAAAGGAATGCATGGTTCAGCAAAAATTATATATTACATCGAGTTGAAAAGATTACAAAAGGTTGTTGATACTTAAAGTTTATAATTGAATACAAACTTAAAGACCGAGTCTTAGTGAAGTTGATGTCTTTAAGTGGATTACAAAAGGTTTTCCACAGTTGCTTCTCTTTAAGTGGATTGAAAGTTTAAGTCTGACATTCCTTGTAAATGAATGTTTGAAGTAGTTGCCTGTTAAAAGGAGAATGGACTAGTTCCCAGTTAGAAGGAATGGTGAATCCAGTAGTATAATGATTGTCAACTTATATTATGTTACCTGTGAAGTTGATTGTTGCATTTGGGTAATCGTATCTTTTTCATCGTCTTTTGGCAAGACAAAATTGTTGCAGATTTTTGTGGCTTGGTAGACATGCAGTCGATCAACAACATTCAGTTCTTTAATGAGTACCTGGATGCTGTAGTTTTTGTTTTCAAAATTCTTCAATGGCTGTGGGAAGGCATGTTCCTTTTCCTGTTTTATAAAGAAAGAAAATTGTTAAATGGCTTCAGATGTTGCATAGTTTATCATTGATTTTGTATGAAATACCTCATCAAACAAATCCCGCGCTCGCTTTCCAATAAGAGTACGCACTTGCCTATCTTGCAAAACAATCTGTATTCCACAAGTTTCATCTGAAGCCGCAACATTCAATTTGTATCTGTTGACAGCATATGTATGTGTTATAGTACTAAATCAGAATATTTTCAATATTGTAATGCAAAGATGAAGGTAGTATATCATACTGCTTGTCTGGATGTGGTACAATTTTGTTGCAATGATCACAAATGAACAAACCATTGTCCAATCTAGTTTCTCTGTCACAACTAGTGCATGTGTTATAGTACCAATTTGGTGTTTGTTCCACATGACTTATAGTAACATGTGTCAAACCTCACTCTATAAAACAAAGAAGAAAACATCAAATTTCCAGTAAATAACATGTATTATAGTATCTACGAATATAGTTGGTAAATTTGACCTCAATGTATTCTTTCCCAATCTTCTTAAGATCATCCAAACTTAGCAACTCTGTTTTTTTCTTTTTTGGGGTGTCTAAAATTTGTTTAGCAAATTCTGGATTTTTCAACCTGCATAGAAAAGAATAAATTTGTAATTAAATTGTTGGTTGAGGTATTTATTTGCAAGGAAAAAATTACTAATGTACAAGTTTGTTTGTTAACTTACATTTTCCTCAAATGAGAGACACTATGATGGTTGAAATTTAGATAGTATTTAGTGGCTCCGATATTTGAGATATCAACTTCATCTACAAAGACATTACTTCATTTATGAACAGTCCCGACATATGAAATAAGAAAAACATTAAGGGACGGAGGGAGTACATAATATTAAAATTTACATTATTTAATTGTATACATGTGTGATATATTTATATGTTATTTAAATAATTTTAGTTTATATCTCATCTCTTTAAGTTGCTATTATATTTTTTTAATATATTTTAAATAAAAATTATTTTATAAAATTAAAATAATAATTTTTTATTATTTTCGGGTCAAAACGCATCATTTTCGGGTTGATCGGGTACATAACAGGTCGGGTTCGGGTTGAAATTTTCAACCCATTCGGGTTCGGGTTGACCCAAAAATAGGATCGGGTACATCAAACCCGACCCATTACCCGAAATTGACACCCTGTCACGTCTACTCATCGGTCTCCAGTTTCCACCCAAGCATAAAGATCATATTTAATATAATTTTTTTTTCAACCATACCTTCAACTTTAATTACTAGAATTAAGAGCATCTACAATGCTCAGGGCCGGTTACCACTTTTGATGGACCCCAATCTATGCCACCTCATCAAAAACTGAGCGTTGGAAAAATGTGGCCAAACTCATCCAATGTGACCAAACCTCTCTAACATTCAAATACAAATCAAAAGTAGCCAAGTGGAAAGAAGTTTAACTAAATAATATTATGTTATTCCCAGATTACACACTTGTATAATTGTAGAAGGGGGGGTTGAATACAATTCTTGATATTTATAAATTTCTGATAAGAACCACAGAAATCTATAAGGAGATAATTGCTGAATGGGAAATGATTCACAAACACATAAAAAATCAGGTGGTTAAATGTACCACCTGAGACTTTTATTCGAAGAAAACTCTGTGATACAAATGTACACAGCTTCTGTTTTACAACTCTTTGCTTCTAAGAATATTCAAGAAATCCTAAACAAATATGTCTGTTTTCTCTTTTTTTTTTTTTTCTAAAGAGTTGCTACACTTGGTTATATATCCCAAGTTTACAAGTACTACAGGAATAAGATAATATTAATCTAATTCAAGTTGACTTGCTACTCCACTCCAAATCCACATGTAGCCGAAAGGTTGTTCTTGTGAACAGATATGTCCCCTGCACCTTTCTTGTATGTACTGTGTAAATGGAATGCTTCTTTCTTCTGCGTTTCCAAAGTATGGCTGCCATACTGCTTTTATACCTACTATCAACCCATGTGATCTGTCAGTCAAACCTGTCCTTATCAACTGCTAATTCCCAGCTAGCATAGAAGTAAGTGTCAATGATTATCCGTTGACATTGTACACTAACATCCGTTGATGATATATTGAACTGTATCCGTTGATATTGAGATTTGTGCTGTATCCGTTGATAGAGTGGATTTCAGTTGTATCCGTTGATAGAGTTCTGTCTTCATCTGTTGATACACTTTCACTTAGACAGAATTACATAGCATAGCTTATTTACAATTGGCTACCCTATTATGCCTATCCAATGATGGTCAGCATGACTCTGAATAAAAATACTATCAACTGATAACATAGAGGTACTGCAGTATGCTACAAAACCTCATCCGTTGATGAGCTACCTATCAACGGATAGAGTTATAATGTCTCATCCGTTGACAGTTACAAAACATGACTTATACAATTTGATTGATTGTGAAGTTATCATCAAGTACAACATATTCCTAACAATCTCCCCCAATTTATACTTGATGGCAATAAAGCATAAATTTAGGACCTTGATGATAACAAAACATTCCTAAGGATATATACAGAACAATGCAAAAATTGTATTAAGCTACAAAAATTAAAAACAGAAAGTTTGAGAACTTTACAGAGAAGTGCTCCTCTAGACTGAGCAGATTAATACTGTTTCTTCTCTCTGGTTGGCATCACCCTTGATTTTCCTTCTTTGGCAGAGTTGGACTCAATCTGCATTTGGAGTTGCCTATAGAAGGCATCTTCTTCAACAACTTTTGGATTTAGCTTTTGTTGTAACCATCTCAGGTATTGAGAACTAGCCTTTGATAGTTGGTTTTCTAACCTGAAGAATCTCCTGTTACCATCTTCATCCCTGAACTCCATCATCCCAAAGGGTTGAAGGTGGATTTTCTATCCATTGTATGGGATCTTCATCTTCCTTGGTAGTCTTGATGGTAAGTTTCATTCTCTCCTTATTTGTTCTATTATGTCCAGTATCTCCCCTTTTGCTATCCTGGAGAACCCTGTGTATCTCTTGATTGTAGAGAACACTTTGGTTAAGGTCAGATAATTTTCTCAAAGAACCCTCTGTAGTGGCCATGTCCTTTCCTTTCCTCCCTTGTATACAAAGACCAATCTCTCAGGCAAATGTTTATATTTGTCAATACCTCTTACTTCTGACAATTCATCCAGATACTGATTCATGCCAGAGTATTCTTCAATATCTTCCTCATAGATAAAATCATCTTTGTTTTCCAAGATTGACTGCTTGACAATAGCAGGTACCCTAGCAACTTGAATTGGTTCCTTTGAAGGTTGCTTCCTTGGTATCCTTTTCTTCTATTTAGGCTTCTGCTGAGGCTTCAGCAAGAATGAAGGAACCTCAGTGGAGTCAAGATTCATTGGTTCCTCTTTAGGGAGTATGGGGTCACCATGGAAATTCACATCTGGGTCGAATACTTGTGCAGAATTAGATTGTGATGAGCCAACAGTTTCACTTCTTTCAATTTCTGGAGAGACAGGCCTCCTTGCCTTTGATTTCACTCTCCTTTTGGATTTTGGGACTTCCTAAGGTTCCCTCATTTCATCCTCTACCTCATCCATTTACTCCTGAGCCAGCCTGGCTTGCTTCTCATCTGAGTTTTCATAATGATTTTCTTCACTTGGATGAGCTTCCCTTAGAAGTTTGGAGGTCTCCTCTCTTTTTGCTTCAACAAATCTAGGATGGCTGTTGGATATATTTAACACTTTTCCAATCCTTATTATCACAGCCATCCAATCTCTTACACTCTTATTTGTCTTTTCCTTGAACTCTTTGATTGTATTTCCCATTAGCTTCTCATCATCATCCTTGGGAAATGGAAAGTCCAATTGTAACTTGTTCTTCCCATTTGCATTTGGTGGAGAGTAGGCTCTGGTTCTTATGTATGGTTCAAATTCTTTGACATAAGAAGGTTCAGCATCATAGAATGTAGGAGCCACAATCTCTGGAGTGAGCACCTTCAGAATTGTAGTTGATATTGTTGGAGCTGAGGACTGAGTAGAGAACAGAGTTGATACAATTGATTCATTGATCATTCTCTCTGTCCTCAGAATTCTTTCATTTGCCTCCTTGTTGATCTTTTCTAAGGCCTCTATTCTGGCTTGCCTTTCACCATCTGAGATTTCTGATAGACTCTGAATCTCAGGCAACACCATTTGTTTCTTCTTCACAGGGGAAGCCTCTATAGAAAACTCTGTTGGATTGACCACTATAGTTGGCTGTTGCTGCTCCCCCTCAATTTGTGCTACCTTGCTACTAGAAGTTGGAATTGGACTAGAAGTAGCTGCAACCTCTTCTACCTTTTTCTCCCCCTTTTTGTTAGCATCAAGGGCTGGAGGTGAGGTTGCAAGTAGCCTTTCCAGTAGCTCAGTCTGTTTGGCTTGGTTGGCAATGATTGTCTGCATTTGAGATTCCATACTATCCACTCTGGAGGAAAGATGCTTAACAGATTTGGCCAGACTATCTTCTTTCAATAATTTGCTAGTCAGCACCTTCAGAGTGGTAGTAGGGGCTAGTGCCTCAATCCTGGCATCTAGTTCTACTTTCATTTCCCTTATTGCAGTTTGGACCTCCTCCTGTTGTGTTCTTTGAATAACCATATGCATCTTGTGAAGTGTGAGGGAGACCATTATTTGCTGAAGGACAGCCTTCCTCTGTGGGTCTGCATTCTGGTGCTCAGCCATAGCAGATTGATATTGCTTCATAATTTCCACATTGAAATCACCAATCACAGTGGTAGTAGAAAATACCCATTCTGGAGTATCCTCCACATTGACTTCTTCATCACTTGGTGTGCTATCACTGTCATCATTGCCAAACTCTTCACGGTCAGCATCTGAAGGTAGAGCTGTCAAAGCTTCCTTTGCTCTTTGTAGAGATTGTGAGGTGTGCACTAGGTGCATTGCCTCCTCTGCCTCCACATTGCCCTGTTGTGCCATGACTTGATAGGCAGAAACAGGATGAGTAAAGGTTATAGGATCCAAAGAGATGGAGTCAATGATTGACTGATATTCTTATCGAAATTCCATCTCTTTAGAAGCTTCATTAACCTCCATTAACTCACTTGTAATGGCTGGATCTTCCTGCCTTATTTCTCCTGTAGTCCCTTCTCTCCACTCATCTCTCTTTTCTTGCATCAGGGGCTCCCCCTGGCTCACACCTCTCACACCCTCACCTTCACCTACTAAGGTGGAACTCTCTTGCTCTCCTTTTGCCTGACCTGAAGAAATGGTCATCCTCTCATTATTTGCCTCTCCTTTTGCCTGCTCACAAGGTAGCCTCTCACTCCCTTCCCTCATTCCTAAAAGTGTTTCAACTACTACAAACTCCTCCACAGTTGACATGGGAATGTCACATTTTGCAGTGGTAGAGAGAGTTGTCAACGAATAAAGTGTATCCGTTGATGTAGTAGTTATTGCTGTCAACGGATGATTAGTTGTAGACACATCCGTTGATGGAGAAACACTTGTCAACGGATGAAGGATATCCGTTGATGAAGGAAAAAGAGTATCCATTGAAGTGAAAACCAACACTGAATCTGTGGTGATTGATTTTAAGGAAGAGGCCACAGATAGTGTTGTGAATTCAGGAATGGAAGATTGATGGCCCAAAAAATCATCTAAAAGATGATGACCACCAATTGTTGAGTGGGGCTTCCCTAGAATTTTAAAGATGGAGAATCAGGAATTGATGTAGATATCATATCCACATCCAGAGACGGAGTTGGTGATGGTGGATTGAAATGTGTATCGATTTGAAGGTTAAGATCAAGGGGCTGTGACTCCACATTTATTGAAGTCACATCAAACTAAATTTGAGAAGGTACAGTTTGCTGTACTGTGTGTGCACCCTGTGATTCCCCAATGGTTTTGGATTTTACTCTTCTACCATAGGTTTTTGAGTGAGAGCTATCTGTGTCTCTTGCCCTTTTGTGCAGTGTTCCTGGAGTGGAACTTAAATCAGTAGTCACACCCTGTTGAGAGGATGTAACTAGAATTTGGCTTGAAGGTTCATTAACAGTCTTTTGAGAGACTGAAATGTTGGTTGCACCTGCCTCACCTTCCTTATCCTTAGGGCTTCTTTGATGTTCACCCTGTCCCTCACCACTCACTACCACCTTCACACTCCCCTAAAGAGTTTTGGTAGTTTTTGCAACAGGTGCCTTTTGAGAGACACCTGAGGTTTGTCTTTTAGATTGTGGTTTTGGAACTTTGGATTTGGTCACTTTGGTAGGAGCCTGTTTGGTCACAGCTACAGACTCCATTGTGACACTAGAAGACAAAGAAATTTGGGGGTTAGAGATAGGAGTTTCAGGGTTAGAAACAGTTACCTGAACAATTGGTAGATATGCCAATTATACTTCTGCATTTAAGTTCATTCGAATCAAATCACTTAAGACTCTCTTCTCCTGAACAAAACAATTGAACTTGCTATCCGGGTTAGCAATGGATAGCTCATTCTCAGATACATGCAGTGCTAATAGCATAAAAAATCTAGCAAAATAGATATTCTTGCTCCTAGTTTCCTTTTTACCTAATTTTGTTGCTATCTCATACATGACTAGTGTGCCAAAGTTATAGAATTTATCAGTCAAAAGCATACACATCATAACTAGCATGGAATTGGTAACAACATCAAAGTTACTAATTTTGCCAGAAAAAGTTTTAATGAAGGCATCACTAAAATAACTCCATTCTTTAACCATCCCTTTCCTAACAATTTTCCCTAAGTTCTCAGTACTAAGGGTATAATTTATGGAATTAAGCATGACAACAATTTCAGCATTACTGGGTACTTCCAGACAGTTATTCTCAGGCAATTTTAAACAAGTAGTTATCACATCAGAGTTAACTACATAGTTTTTACCCTTTAAAGAAAAAGCAAGTGTACCATCTGTGCCAATGTACTCAGCAGATGCCCACACCTCTTCGATTACTTCGTGGATTAGAGGAGTGGTGGCAGTCATAGCATATGATAGTTTGCATTTCTTCACGAAATTCATCATGGTGTGATAAGCCTCTAGAGTATTCACTGTATCAACAAAGGCCGCGAAATTGTTCTTCTCATATGTAAACCCAGTGGAAGACATCATCTTAACAATAGGCGCCATTGAAGTGTTTGAACTTTTGTTGCAGAGAGTTTTAGTGAAGAAGATGCAGTTAACTTATGAGATTCTTGAAAATGAATAAAAGTGAGATGTGAGAGCACAAGACAGCCTTTTATATTTTTCAAGAGTTAAAAATGAAATAATTAAAAGTAATTACTCCATTGGGCAAAAGTAACTGTCAGATAATAAATGAAAAGAAAAGAAGTACAGCCATGACTAAATATACACGTTCGCAAACGGCTATAATTAAAAAGAAATGTATATCAACGGATAAAGAATGGACTGTTGAGAACCAGTTTATCCATCGATGACGTGGACAACCTGTTATTCGTTGACATACGAAAATCTAGTAATGTGTTTATACTACCAACGGATAAAAGGATATCCGTTGATAAGCAAATTTTGCCTTAGACAAAATTTCTGCAGAAAATTTTTCTGAGAGTTTTTAATTCTCAAGTAAATCAAAACACATTTCTAGCTGCAATCCAGTATGATCAGATATCACTAGGAATTATGAAAAATTAAGCATACCTAGTTCACCTATCAATCTTGTGAATGAAGATTCATCAAGAGGCTTGGTGAAGATATCTGCAAGCTGCATTTCACTTGGCACAAAGTGCATTTCTACTGTACCATTCATCACATGCTCTCTAATGAAGTGGTATTTGATGTAAATATGCTTGGTTCTCGAATGTTGCACTGGATTCTCTGTGATGGCAATAGCACTTGTGTTGTCACAGAAAATTGGAATCTTCTCAACTTTTAGACCATAGTCAATAAGTTGATTTTTCATCCAAAGAATCTGTGCACAACAACTTCCAGCAACAATGTACTCAGCTTCAGCTGTAGAGGTGGAGACTGAGTTCTGTTTCTTATTGAACCATGACACAAGCCTGTTTCCTAGAAATTGACAGGATCCTGTAGTACTTTTCCTATCAATTCTGCAACCTGCATAGTCTGCATCTGAATAGCCAATTAGATCAAAGCCAGAATCTCTTGGGTACCAAATGCCAAGGTTTGGTGTTCCCTTGAGATACCTGAAAATTCTCTTAATAGCAATCAAGTGGGACTCTCTAGGGTCAGCTTGAAATCTAGCACAAAGACATGTGGAAAACATTATATCAGGTCTACTAGCTGTTAGATATAGAAGTGAGCCTACCATGCCTCTATAGCTTGAGATGTCCACAGACTTTTCCTTAGTATTCAACTCAAGCTTAGTTGCAGTGGCCAGAGGTGTTTTTGCAGAGGCACAATCCATTAAGTCAAATTTCTTTAAAAGATCATAAATATATTTTGTTTGACTTATGAAAATGCCTTCATTAACTTGCTTCACTTGTAAACCAAGAAAGTAAGTTAATTCACCCATCATGCTCATTTCATACCTACTTTGCATAAGTTTGGCAAACCTTTTACAAAGCTTCTCATCTGTAGACCCAAAAATAATATCATCTACATAGATTTGAACAAGTATTGAAGAACCATTGACATTTCTATGAAATAAGGGTTTATCTACTGTACCTCTAGTGAAGTGATTCTCCAAAAGAAATTGAGATAAAGTGTCATACCAGGCTCTTGGTGCTTGCTTCAAACCATAAAGTTCTTTCATGAAAAGATATACATATTCTGGAAATTCTGGATCTTCAAAGCCAGGAGGTTGATGGACATATACCTCTTCTTCCAGTTCCCCATTTAGAAAGGCACTTTTGACATCCATCTGATAGACTTTGAAATTGGCATGTGCTGCATAGGCTAGGAAAATTCTAATTGCCTCAAGTCTTGCCATTGGAGCAAAAGTTTCATCAAAATCTATCCCTTCTTCTTGAGAATAGCCCTTTGCCACTAATCTAGCTTTGTTTCTCACAATTATGCCATTTTCATCAGTCTTATTCTTGAGAACCCATTTGGTACCTATGACACTTCTATCATCAGGTTTGGGCACAAGCTTCCATACTTTATTTCTCTCAAATTGGTTTTGCTCTTCTTGCATTGCTAAGACCCAATCTGGATCTAGAAGGGCATCTTCCACTTTCTTAGGTTCCTCTTGAGACAGGAAACTACTATATAGGCATTCTGCTTGTGTGGCCCTCCTAGTTTGGACTCTTGAGTTTGAGTCACCAATGATTAACTCAAAAGGATGATCTTTGGTCCATTTTCTTGAAGGTGGAAGGTTTGATCTAGATGAGGTTGCTTAATCTGAATGAGCATGATCGTGTTGATTGGTCATTGAGTTTTGACTTTGAGAAACTCCCCCTGAGTTTGTTGTCCTTGCGGAATATGAAGTTGACTGTCAACGGATGCATCATTTTGTCTATCAACGGATGCTCCATTTTGCCTGTCGATGGATGCATGAGAATGCCTGTCAACGGATGCATCTGATGCTCCAATATGACTGTCAACGGATGCTTCATTTCCAGTGTTAGCATCACTTCTAGTTGGACCAACAACTCTAGGTGAATTTTCATGGTCATGATCTTCATTTTCCTCATCATCATCAATGTACATTCTTCCTTCTACCTCATTTTCAAATTTCAACTTTTCATGGAAGCCTTCATCATTTAGACCTAGAATCTTTTGATCATCAAACACAACATGTACAGATTCCATAACAATGTTGGTTCTTAGATTGTAGACTCTATAGGCTTTCCCTGTTGCATACCCAACAAAGATAGCTTCATCTGTCTTTGCTTCAAATTTGCCCAAGTTATCTCCATGATTCCTTAGCACAAAACACTTACATCCAAAGACATGAAGGAAAGCTAAAGTTGGTTTCTTGTTGGTAAATAACTGATAAGGAGTCATTCCTCTAGCTTGATTGACCAAGGAAATATTCTGAGTGAAACAGGCAGTGTTGACAGCTTCAGCCCAGAAATATGTTGGCAATCTTGATTCACTTAGCATTGTTCTAGCTGCTTCAATGAGAAGTCTGTTTTTCCTTTCAACAACCCCATTTTGTTGAGGTGTTCTAGCAGCAGAAAACTCATGGACAATTCCATTCTCTTCACAGAAAATCTTCATTGTGGAATTTTTGAATTCAGTACCATTGTCACTCTTGATTCTTTGTACTTTGACTTCAGAAGCATTGTTTACTAGTCTGAGATGGTTGATGATGATTTCACTTGCACAATCTTTGGAGTGCAGAAAGAAGGTCCATGTAAACTTAGAAAAATCATCTACAATCACCAGACAGTATTTCTTCTTGGAAATGGACATGACATTTACTGGACCAAATAAGTCCATATGCAGCAATTGAAGTGGCTTAACAATGGATGACTCTGTCTTGCTCTTGAAGGATGATTTCTTTTGTTTCCCTAATTGGCAGGCATCACACAATCCATCCTTGATGAACTCCAATTGAGGGATTCCTCTGGCCAGATCCTTTCTTACCAAATCATTCATAACTTTAAAATTCAAATGTGACAGTTTTTTTATGCCATAGCCAACTCTCATCCTTGCTTGCTTTGCTGAAGAGACAAGTGATGGATTCTGAGCATACTGAATTGAAGTCAGTTATGTAAACATTTCCTTTTCTAAAGCCTGTCAATACCACATTGTTGTCTTCCTTGGCAGAAACAACACAGGCTTCTTTTGTGAACCTTACTTCATAGTCTTTGTCACATATTTGACTAACACTAAGCAAATTGTGCTTTAAACCTTCAACTAAGGCCACTTCTTCAATGATGACATTGTCCTTTGAAATCAAGCCATATCCCTTAGTATATCCTTTGCTATCATCTCCAAAGGTAATTCTAGGGCCAGCTGCCTCCTTGAACTCTGTGAGCAGGGTTGAATCTCCTGTCATGTGCCTAGAGCATCCACTGTCTAGGTACCATAGATTCCTTCTGTTTCCCTGCACACATTCCAAAAACAAATCAAGTTGATTTTGGTACCCAAGTTTCCTTTGGTCCTTTCTTGTTAGCCTTTGACTTTGCACTCATAGCATTCTTTAACTTAGGTGTAGATGTTTGAGTGATGGGTTTTGACAAATGCTCATTTGCATGAATATCTGATGCATGCATTTGTGGAAAATTGGCATACATATTATTCATGCTAGGAATGCTCCATGACATTTGTGGCATATTCACAGATTGAAAATAAGGATTAGACACATATGGCATTTTCACATATGGATTTGAAAAAATAGCATTTTGATACAAACCAGGCATTGCAGGCATACATGGTATTGTTTGAGGTACATGAACAGGAGCCTTGTTAACAATCTTGCAATTAGAAGATAGGTGATTGACACTATTACAATTACTACAAGTTTTCCTAGGGGCAAACTTGTCAGGAGAATAATTGTTTTCTTGTTGATGCCTATATTACCATTTCTGTTCTTTTTCTTTTTACCCTCATTTTCTACCTTTTCATTATCTGATTTACCAACAGCCTTTTTGTTGTGTAAATCACCTGCCTTAGCCTTCTCACTAGATTTGGTTTGGCTACTCTCACCATTAACAAAGTCTTGTTAACTGGACCATACTTAATATCCAGTTTCTTGAGTTCCTTCTTACTAACAAACTTTTTGTTAGTCGACGGATACCTCTCATCCGTTGATGGTTCATCAGTCAACGGATGATCACTATCCGTTGATTCATAAATAGTATCTAGATCCTCAAGGCCAGGTTCTAGCTCCTTTTTCTTTTGAGCCCAGGTATCCTTCACAAATGATTCTATTCCCTGGATTTATACTATGTTTTGTGAGATTTTCCTACAACTTTGAAATTTAGCAATTATCCCTTGTTCTTTTTCAAGCTGCTCTCTTAAAATTAGTTCTCTTTTTAACACAGCTTCAAGTTCACTTTTAGCATCATTGTAATCAACTCTCATTTTCTCAAATTCTAGAAATTGAATTTCTAGAGCAGCATTTCTATCACTTAAAAACATATTAGTCTCTTTAATCCTATTGTTCTCTTTAGTAAGTGATTTAAAAGTAACACTCAAGTGATATAGTTCAGTAGACATTTCATCTATAACACTATTGCATTCCTCTTTGGTGAGCTCAGAGAGATTACTAGAAAATACCTGATTGCTAGCTGAACTTGCTTCCTGCTCAGAATCAACCATCAATGCAAGGTTGACAAACTCAGCATCATCATCAGAATGATTTCCATCAGCAGCCCAGTCATACTCTTGGGTCATGAATGCCTTTCCTTTCTGCCTGAGAAGATCAAAATATTTCTTCTTGTAGTCAATAGTTTCAGTTGGCTTTCCCTTGTTATCAGATCTAGGCTTCCTGCATTCACTTATCATGTGACCAGCAATTCCACAATTGTAGCATTTAATTTTGGATTTATCCACATAGTTGCTTGTGGAAAAATCCTTGTTAAATGGCTTGGCCACCCCAGAGTTTCTTCTGAATTTCAGCTTAGAGAATCTCCTAGATAGAGAGGCTAAATGCTCATCTATCTCATCCAATTCATCCTGCTGAAGGACACTCATTTCTTCAGACACATTTTCCTTGCTTTTACTTGATTCTGCTCTACCTTCACAAACCTCCCTGTTTGGTGTAGATTTAGCAGCTTCAGTCCTCTTCTCCGCCTTCTGCTCCAAGTTGGCAACAAGTGCAACTGACCCACTTTTCTTTTGGGCCTTCTCAATCTCTTCATCTTGCTCCATTTCTAGTTCATATGTCTTTAAAGTTCCATAGAGCCTTTCAAGAGTAAATGTCTTGTACTCTTGAGTGTTTCTTAGAGAAACAGTCATTGGCTTCCACTCTTTGGGCAGTGATCTCAGAAATTTGAGATTAGAATCTTTCACTTGGTAGATTCTTCCATACAGTTTCAAGCCATTCAGTAGCTTTTAAAATCTACTAAATGTGTCATTCAATGTCTCTCCATTCTTGAAATGGAAGTGCTCATACTGTTGGATCAGTAGTTGCATCTTGTTCTCCCTTACCTGTTCTGTACCTTCACAAAGGGTTTGAACAATGTCCCATACTTCCTTGGAGGTAGTACAGTTGATAACATTGTCAACCATGTCTATTTCTAAGCCATTAAACAGAATATTCATGGTCTTTTTATCTTTGTGGACTTCTGCGATGTCTTCAGGACTCCACTCAGAAACAGGTTTTGGAATGTAAGTGTCTGGTGCATCTGCAGCAAGGCCAACTCTTGACGCAGTCTTCATTGGAACATGAGGACCCTTCTCAATGCAATCTACAAAACCTTCATCAATAGACATGAGATGAAGACGCATTTTTACTTTCCAGTGAAAGTAATTTTCTCTATCAAGAACTGGTATTTTTATTCCATAATCCTTCTTAGACATGTTGGAAGTGTGTTGATCTTTAAACTTCAAATATGTTAGAAGCTTGCTCTGATACCAATTATTATTCCCAGATTACACACTTGTATAATTGTAGAAGGGGGGGTTGAATACAATTCTTGATATTTATAAATTTCTGATAAGAACCACAGAAATCTATAAGGAGATAATTGCTGAATGAGAAATGATTCACAAACACATAAAAAATCAGGTGGTTAAATGTACCACCTGAGACTTATATTCGAAGAAAACTTTGTGATACAAATGTACACAACTTCTGTTTTACAACTATTTGATTCTAAGGATATTCAAGAAACCCTAAGCAAATATGTCTGTTTTCTCTTCTTTTTTTTCTAAAGAGTTGCTACACTTGGTTATATATCCCAAGTTTACAAGTACTACAGGAATAAGATAATATTAATCTAATTCAAGTTGACTTGCTACTCCACTCCAAATCCACATGTAGCCGAAAGGTTGTTCTTGTGAACAGATATGTCCCCTGCACCTTTCTTATATGTACTGTGTAAATAGAATGCTTCTTTCTTCTGCGTTTCCAAAGTATGGCTGCCATACTGCTTTTTATACCTACTATCAACCCATGTGATCTGTCAGTCAAACCTGTCCTTATCAACTGCTAATTCCCAGCTGGCATAGAAGTAAGTGTCAATGATTATCCGTTGACATTCACTATGCCATAGATGGCCTTCGGCAACACTTCAAAAATGTTGCCAAAGGCCCAAAAACTGTTGCCGTAGCCTCAAAAGTCTCTATGGCAACACTTTTCGGGTGTTAGCTTTTTCGATGTTGGCGTAGGATTAACTGCAACACTTTTACACCTACTACAACATGATAAAATGTGTTGCCGTAGGATAGTAAATGAGCATTGACACGTGGCAGGACCCATGATACGTGGCAGGACCCCCATGACACGTGGCTGGGCCCCATTGACACATGGCTGGGCCCCATTGACACGTGGCTGGACCCACTGACACGTGATACGACCCATTGACATGTGGGGCCCACTGAGATGTGGCAACACCTTGTCATAGCTATTGCAACACCTTTGTCATAGCTATTGCAACACCTTGTCTTAGCTATTGCAACACCAAATTAACCTATTACAACATTTTTTAATAAATGTATAGCATATGGCAATGCTTTGTTATAGCTACTGCAACATCTCTGTAATGGAAAATTAAGAATACATTTCTGATAAATACATTTTTCATTACAACACAATTCTGAATAAAAATAAAAACCTATTTTTCCATTTCACAACCATCAACTCCAAAATAAAACATAAGAATTTAGTACAAAACAAAATAGACATCAACTTCCTATTGAAGCAACCACATTGCAAAGGAATAGTATACTTTTTCTCTCTTTTCTCTTCTTTGTTGAGTTTTCTAATCTTTTTCGTTTTTCTGCTGCCCCTTTGAAATCTATGTGCACCTGAGAAAATGTTTGAAAAGGAACATAAGTACAGAGATCCATTTATCCTAGCATTTGTTCTAAAAAAATTTCTTATTGTTTAAATGATAATTTACATAAATAAGTCATTTTCAAGATTAAAGATGAGAAGTATCATCATATACAATGCTACTCTACTAGTCATTCATTAGTCTTGAGCATGTTTATAAAAGGAGAATCTATCCCTGGTAGATGCAACCTCCCAACTGGAAATTTTTCTTTGGAACAAGATTAACATAGAAATCTGCGACGCAGTTGCAGTAACATAAGAAAAATGTGTACAAGATCAATTATAATAACAAGGAAGTTCAAACAACTTACTCTTTTCTGACAACTTACAGAATATCCAACTCAGTGACAACTAAGCAATTTACCTAACTCTCACTAGCTGACTGATTCTAAAATGCACACACAATAACATAGCCCCCCCCTCTGTTTTCAAGCTGGTATCGATAAAACTTAACTAAAACCCTGGTTCTGAACTTCCAATTTTTTTTGTACATGATAAATAGTTTGGAATAACCCACTTTAAAGCATAAACAAGTGTATCGTGTACCTCTCTCCTCTATTAAATCCCATATGAAATTGAATTTAATTGTGTCCATCAAACCACCCTATGCCAATATAAGCATTGCAGTTTAAATAACTACGTACAGATAATGTAGCTATCTCTTTCGCAACTGAGATGAAAACAAGATATAAATCTAAACCTATGTATATCCTTCGGAATTGTTATCCCTTTTATTGCATTCTTTCATTATCACGTTTAACAGGGAACTCTTGTACAACACACTTTGTGATCCTCCAGGATTGCTGTCCCTTTTATTATATTCTTTCATAATCAACTTTAACAGGGAAATCTTGTACAAATCACTTTGTAAACATTTCCTCAACCAACCTTTTTTGTAATCAACTTTCTTTTCTCTTTTACTAGGAAAAGTACCTATTCAAGACTGAAACCAAGGTAATGTAAATGAAGTATAGAAGCTAAACCTGTCATTTCATCATTAACATAGTCATAAAAGGATTTATTTGTCGAAAAAGAGAAGCCAACTCCTGCTGGTGACTCAAGGTACAACTCCAGCTCCAATAGATGAACATCTGGGCCCTGAAAAATCGAAAAAGCACGAATCTTCCTTAAACATACCAAAAAAGAAACAGAAAAAATGGGTTTTACTTATAACTTATACCTCCATTTAACCAAAGAACAAGAGGCCTTGAATCTGCATTTGTTTCCACTTCAACAAAATAATAAAATAAAGATCTTTCTTTTTTTCATCAATACTAATGTATTACAAGTAAACAACGATTATGAAAAAGGGAGAAAGTCAGTCCCTGCAATAAAGTGAGAACGTTTTAAACACCAAACATCAGTACCGAATAGCTTTTAAAAATCTTTAAAACCCCTGAATAGGTCAATGATTTTGTTTCTCTGTATCACTTTATAAAACATGATGATAGACATCGGTGCCAATAGCAAACTGGCAATTACCTCCAGTCTTGTCTCATTCAATCTTACAAGAGAAAGTATAGCACCACCTGAGAAAGTATAGGTAACAAAATTTTGATGGAAAGTCGAAGCATGACCTCGAAAAGCCTCGATCTCATACTTTCACAAAATTTGACAACGAAGATGCATCTAAAGCTGAAAACTCCTTTGCGGTAGACAATACAACACATCCGAGTTTTAGAGCATCATCTTTAGTTGAAGCCTAGGAAACAGTTCCATTGAGTTCAAATTTTCAGTTAGCCAAAATACTTCAGAGGAAATAAAATATACCGTATCATACGATGTTGAGGGGCAAAACTGGGTCATGCAGAGAGAGTCTAAGAAGGAACCAGCCGCCATGACCAGAAATTCTGACCTGTTAATATGAAAAGAAAATAAAGCAAAGGATGCTGATGTCAAACTTCTAAAAATTAATTCAGCCTAAAAAGGGAGATCTTATGCTTTTGTCCTTTTGGAATTTGGAGGGGGATACACTTACGCAAACTTTAAAGCACTAATCACAATTTGCTGGAATATTTGGCGACAATACAACGATTTAAATTGTTTGTGCATACTCCCGGAAAGATCTGAAATCATTACCATGTGTCCATGTCCAATATCATACCTTCCCTTTAAATCTGCATGATTCTGATCAATCTTTATTCTAAGTTCAACAGCCACAGCTGGTTCTTCCAAACCATCCAGCAAATCTGTCAAAACTTGGCTGCCGCCTCCTAGTCCTGAAGCTCTGGCTGATGCAGTTTATTTAATAGTTTGACCTGCAAGTAGTGCCAAATGAAAACATATCATGTATACAATCAAGTATTAATTGAATTACACCCTCAAATGCCTGCTGCAAATTCAAGCAATTGCTACAGAAACCTGCAAATTTTGGTTTAATAATAGAATGCAATGTTGTACGCGGCACATACAAACTAATTCATACAACTTACCATGAGGTACGCACCATCATCGAGCCAGTGGTTTTCCTTAACCGCACCATGACCACTGGTTTCAATGGCCAAATGTGATTCTTCTCCAAAAAGCCCTAATTAGACACAAACAGATTAGCCCCAATTTACATGTATGCATCCAACTGAAAACCCAAACAAAAAAGTTTCAATTTTACCATAATCAAATCTTTAAAAACGAACCCCCAATCGAATAGAGCTAGACACGGAGAGATGGTCGACAGTGTGTGTATGTGTGAGAGAGAGAGAGAGAGAGAGAGAATGACTGTCCTAATCGAACCTCCAATTGTGAAGCCTAATCGCCCTTTTGTTCTTCAATTCGTTTAGATCTGTTCTTCAATTCGTTTGGATCAGAGAAACAGCGAAAGCTTTGAGTGCGGTAGAGAGAAACTTTAGGTCAGGAGAGTAGGTGAGCGATTGAAGGGGGTGAGTGATTGAGGGGGAAAGTTTAAGTCCACAAAATTTTGATTTGGGGAAAGTTTAGGCTAAGTTTTCATTTTGGGGGAATTTTTTCACTGAAAATTAAAACTGCGGGTTTCAATTTTTCTGTTTTTGATTTAATTTTTTATTCAAAGTTTTCAATTATTATAATTATAATTTATTAACTTAAAAATATTGAATAAATAAATATTATATATAAATAAATAAATTTATTAACTTAAATTCATTTCACAATTTTTTAACGTCTTATGTAAAATGTTATTTATTTTTAATTTAAAATTTAATATTTTTATGTAAAATGTTTTATGTGAATTTTTTTTTAATTTTTTTAAAAAAATTAAAAAATTATTCATGCGGGCCCCACTTCCACATTAGCTTCCACATCAACAAGGGGTGGGACCCACTGCCACAGCATCTACCACGTTAGCATGCCACGTCAGCAAGGGTGGGACCCACTGCCACGTCAGCATGCCATATCAGCAGGGGTGGGTCCCACATGCCACATTAGCAGAGGCACACTGCCACGTCAGCAAAGTCCAGTAAGTAGTGTGGGGTCCACTGCCATGTCAACGCACAGTCAGCATTGCCCAATCAGCATTATAATATAAAATAAAAAGGAAAAATAAGTACATGATAGTGTAATACATTATAAAACATCTACAGCAACACTTTTCATGTCTACGCTAACACAAATACTAGGTGTTGTAGTAGGTAAGGATGAAAATAGCTACGACATCACTTTTTCAAACGGCAACACCTTGCAAAAGTGTTGTGTAAATTCATCTATGGCGTAGTGATTGTACACTAACATCCGTTGATGATATATTGAACTGTATCCGTTGATATTGAGATTTGTGATGTATCTGTTGATAGAGTGGATTTGAGTTGTATCCGTTGATAGAGTTCTGTCTTCATCCGTTGATACACTTTCACTTAGACAGAATTACATAGCATAGCTTATTTACAATTGGCTACCCTATTCTGCCTATCCAATGATGGTCAGCATGACTCTGAATAAAAACACTATCAACTGATAACATAGAGGTACTGCAGTATGCTACAAAACCTCATCTGTTGATGAGCTACCTATCAACAGATAGAGTTATAATGTCTCATCCATTGACAGTTACAAAACATGACTTATACAATTTGATTGATTGTGAAGTTATCATCAAGTACAACATATTAAAATATCAAGAAAAATGAAATGGGCACTGGCCACCGTGGTGGCCCTGACCGCTTTTTTCAGAACCCATCCAATGCAAATGTGTTATAAAGTAGATGGCCAGGTCGTTTTGGGAGTCCCGAGGCAGGCAAATGGGCTTGTATTGGAGCTGCTCTAAAGATCCATTTTGGTTTCATCCATTTTGGACGGGATTTAATATGATCTTTGGCGATATTTATTATTAAAAAAATTTAGTCATTAAACACGATTAGTAAGTATTTAAAATAGAATTTACACTTATCATTAAAAATAAAAGGAATAAATATCAAGATAATTACCAATTTCATCCAAATATATCAAATGAATTACTTATTGTAAAAATAATCCAATTTAATCATCAATTTTAAAATTTGTATCATCTTAATCGTTTAAAAATTGAAATTATTATCGTTTTAATCATCAAAAGATCTTCTTGATATAAATTTTAAAATAACAATTAAATCGAATCATTTTTATAATAAATAACTCACTTAAAATGGATTAAATGGATGACATTCACATTTATCTAAAAACAAAATCGTTCCCAACCAAGGTTTTGAGTTTAGACCCAACAGTGATGGTGACTTGTAAGGATGAGCATCGGGGCACTTCGAGGTTGGGAGTATTATTTCCATTCTTGATCCCCGAATTCAAATTCAGTCCTCGTCCATGGTCCGATTTTTGTCCTGTTACTATTTTTCATTCACCGTTTTCGGTCCAAACGGTTAACGAGGATTCCCGCGAAAAATTGGAAAATTTTATTTTAAACAAAAAATAATGTCAAATGATTTTAAACATCAATTAGTGAGATTTGAAATAATTTTTTTTTTTGCGATATGTAGCAAAATTATAAATTACAGCTAAATTAGATGTTGACTTACAACGTCTTTTCATCACCATTAATCTAATAATAAGTAAATTTCCAACTTCACATGCATATATGTTAACTCTTAAAATTTTGTTTTGAAATCTAAAAATTATCTTATTCTGTAGATATTCAACTTCTTTCTTAAGGTTTTCTACTTGCATAGCAGTTAGCTCAAGTTCCTCATTCTTTTTGTTTAACAATTCATTTCTAGCAGACAGTTTAGCAATTTCCTCATTAGCAGCAGTCATACTAGTATGAATATTAAACATTTCAACATATAGTTGTTCAATCATATTCTTGTACTCAGAAACATACATGTCTATGGTAGTGAAAGATGGTACTTGAGAGCCTGATGAAGGTGTTTCATCCTTGGAATTGGCTATCAAGGCATAGTTGCAAAATCCTTGCTCTTCTTCATCACTATCAGTATCATCCCAACACTTCCCTTCAGCTATGTAGGCCTTGCCTAGTGTTTGCTTTTTGAGAAGGGCCTCATACTTAGCTTCAAGCTCTAGAAACTCTTTATCCTTCTTTTTAGGCTTCTTGCATTCACTAGCAAAATGCCCTAGGTCATTGAATCTATAACATCTCACAGATGACCTATCCACATAGCCATTTTTGAATTTATTCTTGTTTGGTTTCACAGGTGCTTTACTCTTGTTGAATGAATGGTTTTGGAGTTTAGGTTTGAAGGGTTGGTTCCTCTTGAATCTGATGTTTGGAAATTTTCTGGCCATGAAAGCATATGAAGTGTTTTCCATGCCATCTAGCTCTTCAAGAGTATAGAACTCTTCTTCTTCCTTCTCTTCAACAGATTCACTCACTTCAGCTTCAGTTTCTTCATCATCTACTATCTGCTCTATTCTCAGCTGACTTGTCGATGCTTTTAGGTCTTGAACAGATTTGATGACAATCAAGGCACATGATGTGTTTATCATTCTGCCTTGGTTGGCTTGGATAGCCCTTTTTTGAAGCAACTCAATCTCATGAGTCTTTAAAACCCCATAGAGCACATCATATGTGATTTTGTTCAAATCTCTTTCCCTTAGAGAAATGACCCTCTGCTCTAGGTGGTTTGGAGAAGACAATAGAAACTTCATATTCAATTCTTTAGTGCTGTAGACTTTTCCATTCATCTGCAACTCAGTAACCAGCTTGTGAAATCTCTCAAACATATCAGTGATGCTTTCCTTGGGCTATGCCATGAAAGCTTCATACTGTGTGACTAGTATCTGTTTCTTGTTTTCCTTGACCTCATCTATTCCTTCACATAAAACCTCAATATGATCCCACATCTCTTTAGCAGAAGTGCAAGATGCTATGTTTGCAAACATTGACATATCCATTGAGTCTATGATTAACAACATGAGGTGGCTATCAAGAGCAACCATCTCCTTTTCAGATTCTGTCCATTTGGATGGTTCCTTGGCCACATAAGATCTTGGAATGGTTGTGGTTCCAACTATCTTCTCAGGGATCTCTTGTTGTGCAACAAAGGGACCATTCTTGAGAATCTCAGGATACAGAGGATGAGAGGCTTTGATGAACAACATCATTTTTATCTTCCAGAAGTTGAAATTTTCTTTGTCAAACTTAGGGACCTTTACCGTTCCTGTTGTCTTTGGTGTATTCAAACTCATGATCGTTTTCTGTTTTGATCAACAGCCTGCTCTGATACCACTTGTTGAATATTGAACACATAAAAAGAATACAGAGGGGGGTGAATAGATTCTTGAACTTTTCTTTTTCTTGAATCTGTTTAGTGTATGTAGCAAGATATGTGTTATGTGTGTGTAGAACTATAAGTGCGGATAATGAATAACACAAGACACAATTTTCACTTTAATATAATATTTTATTAGATAAAGATTTGCTACAACCTGTGAATACAAATGGTAGTATTTTCAGCTTCGTTTTTCTCAGAGCGATGTATATTCTTGAATGTGTATATAAAAACTTGTTAACTAAAGAAGTGAGGTGGTATCCTTATAGAACATGAATACAACCTACTTACTACAAATAAGGTTACAGGATAAATTACTTTTTAGTATGTCTATCCTATTTGAGTAAGCATCCAAACGGCTACAGGTTTGACTTCTTGAAGTTCTGTTCAGATCCACTTTTTTTGCTCTTTGTCTCTTGCACATCTCTCTAAGCTTCTTTGTAGGCTTTCCAAAGTACCTTACAGTTTGTGGTCCATAAAGTGCTTTGGCTTGTTGCAGGTTTCTGACTTGTACAATTTTTCCAGTATTTTGTCTCCAAGATTATATTCGAGAAATAACTGAGTAATTGATTCGAGAACTAGAATTGACTTAATCGATAACTCTGAGTTCTCGAATACTGCAAAGCTAACATATCGAATCACTTCTCGAATAGATCTTTTCTTCAGGAATCCTTGAGTTGTCGAATAGAGCATTTAACTTATCGAATCCCTGAGATATCGAATAGCTTTCTGAGTCTTTGAGATATTGAATGAAACTTTGACTTGTTGACTCTTAGAGAACTCGAATACCACTTTGACTTGTTGATTTCTTGAGTTCTCGAATAGAGTATTAGACATGTCGAATCTCTGAGTTATCGAATGACACTTTGACTTGTTGACTTTTAGAGATGTCGAACAGTGTCTTTACAGATATTGAATCCTTGACTTGTCGAACGCTAGACTTATCGAATAGAACAAAACACTTCTCGAATTGGTACTTAGGCAAATCTTCATTCTCCAAAATCTAACTGTGTTTATTTTAACAGTCTAGATCTTCAAGCTTGAGGCATGATCCTTGGAACTTCTTTCAAGCATTATTCTCTGACTATAATTACAGTTACACAGGTAGAATTTGATGCCTATTATAAGTACTACAACAAGTGAAAACTCTACAACTAGAGGTTCCCTCAGTTAAGAGGTCATGTAAGTAATGCAAAGCATTACAAACAATTAGGCTTGTTATTAGATGTATACAGACATGCCTCTGTGACTAACAATATATATATATATATATATGGGTATGATTCAGGTGAGAACATGTATATGTTGGAGAACAATGAGAACACCACATTTCAAGCTATTCTAAAGGGCCCCGCTAGGGGCACCCAATACGAAAAAGTCTTATAATTCTATCCTCTATCCATTCATAAAAAAAAAGTCTTAATTTTTTTAAAAAAATAAAATAAAAATGATGACGTGGCAGCAGTTTTTTTTTAAAATTTTTTGTTAATTTTTTTTTTATGAATAGATAAAGGGTAGAATTATAAGACTTTTTTGTGAAGGTGCCCCTAGCGAGGCCCTTTAAAATAGCTTGAAATATGGTGAATATGTGTGTTCTCACTGTTCTCACACTAACATGTGTTCTCACTGGAGCGTGATCTTATATATATATGGAAAAAGAGTTTCTGCCTGACACTGTATGAAACTTTTCTACAGTATCGCCTTAAATTAAATCTGGGCCATAGATTAATCTAATCCAATGGCCCCGCTAGGGGCACCACACATAAATCGAATACACCCTCACACACACAATCCCACCTAATTTCCTCCATTTTTAATTTGATTTTTCCCATCAATTAGTGATTTTTTTTTTGAAATCTAATTTCACTGTATTTTTCTCCATCTCTCAACGATCAGTTTGCATATTATATGTGCAGCAAAATCGTGATTTTAAGGCGACATTGTAGAAAAGTTTCCTACAGTGTCAGGTAGAAACTCTTTACCCTATATATATATATATATATATATATATATATATATATATTATGTATTAAAGTGTGATGAAGTAGAGTCGGGGATTGATAATCGGGAGACATAGAATTCTGGCCCCGACTCGCTCCCTGATTTTTTTTGAAAATAATCCTCGTTCTTTGGTCCATACCCAAAAAAAATTCCAAATTTCCATCCTATTTGATACGAGAATTGAATCAGGATCGGACGAACAAGAATGAATGCGAATCCCTAGTGACTTGTCTCCCTTTTCTTGTACTGGAAGGGTTGGATTCTCTCCCATAATAAAATATTGGGGGAAGGGTTACGAAGGGTTATGATGCCTATTCATAGATTTTTCCATTTTGATTTTGTTTGTTGCCCTTCGAAAAAAGAAAAAAAAATCATACCTAGCTGGGTATTTAACTTAAATTCATTGGAGTTTTTAAGCAACCGCAACTTGTGAACCATATTGAAGAACTAGGTAATAACACTGTTCTAAAAATTCCCGATTCAACCGATTAATTCCCGATTAATCTTCTGTAAGGCAACCAACCGATTCGATTTTTGAAATCCGATTAATCCTATTAATTTATTTAAAATGATATGTTTAACTGTAAATTAGACTAATATATTAAATATTATTATAATATCTGATTAATGCTCCGATTGATCCGTCCGATTAATCTCCGCCTACCCGATTAGGCGCTAGGTGGTACCCCAACCACCCTGGACCGCCTAGCAATTTCTGAAACACTGGGTAATAATAGGACTCGGAACATTGCAAGTGGCAAACACTTGCCAACCTACTGTAGCAGTATTAATTATCTCACTCCCCTGTGCATACATAGGATTATCATACAATCTAACCACTTTTTGTTGTACCATTTCCACAGGTAGCATCAATTCATATATATTCCGTTCGTCCCTCTCATTTCTTTACAGTTTCTATTTTGGGACGTCCCTCTCATTTATTTACATATTATAAATAGTAACTTTTAACAATAAAATACATTATTACATCCACTACTTCACTCCACTTTTTCAATACTTTACACTATTACACCCACTACTTCACTTATTTTAACAATAAAATCACTATTACACCCACTACTTCACTTATTTTAACAATAAAATCACTATTACACCCACTACTTCACTTATTTAAATTATAGTTCTTGGTCTCCGTGAAAAAACCCAATGTAAACAACCACGGGGACGGAGGGAGTACACAGTACCCTTGAAATTAAGTCTAGTTTATTCTGGTACGTTACTTGTGTCAAATGTAGGTCGCCAAATACATTTCATATGCTATACATTCATCGAAGCAATCGATCATAGATAAATTTACGCACATGCATGGCCAATTTTCACGTAGGAAAGCCTGTTCAACTTCTTTTTACAGGCACTGAAAGATCTCTGGGTTTAAGGCAAAACTATACGATATATGCAGTGTTAGAAATATAAAAGCATTGACATTGTAACGGAAAAATTTCAGCCACAACTGGAGTTGTTTGTTATTTGGCTTTCCGGAATGTGACAAGTGCAATGTACTAATTAAGCTGCTGTTACTTCATTTTATTTCATGAAATGTCATGGTCTTCTTTTTCAAACATTTGAGTTGCGGAGCTCGATCACTCAAATTGAACCGAAATGTAACCATACGATTAGGATTTATCTAGAGTATAAAAATTAAAATCAAAATCAAAATCGAAAAGCCGAATCAAAATGGAAATTAATTAATCGAATTACATAATTGTATCAAAAGCGAAAGTACTATATAACCGAATTACAAACCATTTGATTTAATTCCGGTTTTGGTTCTAGCTGAACAATTTGTATATTATATGAAGATAAAATATGTAGAATAATATTGGAAATATTCCAAATTTCAAGCGTACCTTTTTTTTAATTGGTGCTTTATACTGCATGATAAAAACTCAGTGCGAAGATGTAAATAATTACAAGTACACGATTAATGGTATATCTATCATGTAGATATAATGAATACACTATATGTTCTCAAAAACAATTTATAGTAACTCATCACGGATGTTCTAGTTAGTCGTGATTGTGATTTATAGATCTACTATCCCAAGGTCATAGATTTGATCCTACTGGGAAGTACGGAAGTAAGTAGACTGTTATGTTTGATAGATACGAATGTGTTTACAATTTTTTGAATTAATCGAATTACGTGAAAGTTGACCGAATACCGAATTATCAAAAAAAAAGTGTGTTGCATGTGATTTGGTCAGTTTCAACACGAGCTGTATAATGATGAAAATGTATTTTTGAGGAGCAGTGTGGGCATTAATTCGATGATCTAATTCTGAAGCCAAATGCACTGGTAAATATTTACATGCATCTTTACATTATTTGTGCTACTTAATTTATTTTTTAATTAAAAGGTTCAATTTGGATTTGACAAATTTAGATCACTCATCACATGTATTTTCTTTTTCTACCATTTCGGGGGAACTTTTAGAATTCCCACTATTTCACCTTTCACGCGAACCTTTCGAATTATATAAACTATAATGGTCCTTACAAAGTCGCTAAGTTCTAAGTTGACATTACTTAAATAAATTACTTCATACATCATTATTTTCTTCTTTAGTGCATACATACTTGAGTTGTAACAATGTGGAATTGTATTCTACTGTATAAACCTAATGATTGCTAATTATATTCATAACCGTATCTAAAGCCTTGATTCGCAATAATGGAGTTCATACTATAAGTTAGTGATAGGTAGGAATGTAGCATGTAAACGAATTCAATAGAAACTCAGAATGATTCTTTATCGAATTGAACAGTATTGAGTGATATAATTGAACATATTTTTGTATTTAAACTCGAACACATTACATATCGATCTAAATTTATTGTTAAACATTTATGATACAAAACAATTATTTTATAATTTTTATTCGTACACGAACCAAACAATGTTCCATTATGTAATCGAATATTTTTTCTTATTTGAACTAAACTTTTCATGTTTGAATGAATCAGACCCGAACGAATTTATCGAATTTTAATTCATTTACAATCTAATATCGAGAGGATTTGGAAGAACATGTGTAACAAACTAACAACATATATGTAATTCATCCTACATCCTTATTATCATTTACACGTTTTACCTTTTTACTAAATCAAAAGTTTAATTTTTGGGTAACCATCAAAAGTTTATTTTCAAAGTTAAGATAACATAACTATATAGTAAACTCATCGGGTGTCCCAGTTGATTGGAACTATAAATTGAAATAGTGATTTATATAGGGACTTATCATCCCAAAATCATAGGTTCGCATCCATTAAAAAGTACGAAAATAAGTGGATTATCATACTCAACGGGTACGATTGTGCTAACAATCTTCCGAATTAATTGAGTAGAGCGAAAGCTAACTCGAATACCAGATTATAAAAAAAATCATAACTATATAGTTGTGTATAAATCCTCGCAACAAGAAAACATTCATAAAGCTTGTGTGTTTAAATTTTCGCAACAAGAAAATACCATAAAGATATAAGAAAAATGATGTATTTCCCTTTGTGTGTAATTGAGAAGCTGATGCATCCTTGATGGGAGGATTGCAAGGCTCATTGTTGCACGTTTTCATTCTTGTGGGTTCGTCGCCGTTCGTGTTTTGATGATGTTATTTCTCTTCTGCCCCTCATTCGAAATTAGATGATAATAAAATACTATTATTGTGATTTAAATTCCTATAGCAATGAGACTTTAACATTATTCAACCATAGAAATGAGATGTGGCTATAGGCTATTATGAGCCCCAAATCTTAAACAAAGAATTTTAAATTTCAGTGACATTTAAATTTACACTAATTGTCCTGACAAAAAAAAATTACACTAATTGTCTAAAATCTCACGATTTAGGTAGAAAATTTAGTGGTTTAAAAAAAAAGTAGAAAAATTAGTAAAATAATAGTATATGTTAAACCTAATTATTCAAACATCAGATAAAACAATTGCATGCATAGTTTCAGTTGCGTAAATAATGCAAACTAAATAAGATAATGTAAGAGCATATCATATCAAAATAAAAAAATGCAAAATTCTATAATTTGGAATTTTTTTAAAAAAATAATATTAAAAACAATTTTATTTAATAATATAATTTATATTATTATAAATATTAAAAAAGAATCTTGCAATTGTACAGATTATAAGTTAATAAATAAAAAGAAGATAATGGTAAGAAATATTTGTAATTACGAAATTGCCTACAAATATTTTGTCGAATCCTTTATGATAATAGCTGAGTGTACCAATGTATAGTTAAGATGTAGTTAACCAATCAGAAAAATATGAATTATTTTAGGACCAATCAGACGTCACTTCTAAATTTTAGACCAATCATATTATATTAAAAGTTTTCATTATTTAACATTCTCATCCTACTATACTAACCATGGTCAGTTAATAATTCTAATTTAAATAATAATAATTTCTTGATTTAACATATCCAAACATTACACATTTTTGTAATGTCAAAAATATTTAAAATAAATTACTATTGTGACTAAAATCAATCAGAAATATACAAATATATATAATATTAACTGGTTTTCATAATATTAACAAATTTACCACTTTTTTTATTTAGAATATTAACTGATTTTCATATTATTAACAAATTTACCATTTTTTGATTTATAATTAATCATAATTACACTATTATATATTACGGATTAATTTTCATTAATATATATTAGAGCCAATCAGAATTTACCATTAAAATTGAGTCATATCATTCTTATCCTAATTTACTTATCTTGGTTACTTAACAATTTTAGTTTAAATACAATAATTATTTTTTTAAATTTAACATATCCATATATTACATATTTTTTTATATCAAAAATATTTGTATCAAATTACTTTAAACTAAAATCAATCAAGATTATACAAATATTTAATAATAATTGATTTCATAATATAAAGTAATTTACCACTATTTGATGTACAATTAATTGTAATTACACTATTATATATAACATATTTATTTTTCATAAATGTATATTAAAGTCAACCAGAGTTCACCACTAAACTTATTAAAACAACCATATCATTTTCATCCTAATGTAAATATCTTGATTACTTAACAATTTCATTTTCAATATAATGATTATTTATTAAAAAATAAATATATTAATACATGAATATATTTTATCTAAAACATATCTATACAATTATATAAAAGCCGAAACATTAAAAGTTTGGTTGGTTGGTACGGTACTTGTTGATTTTACTTATTTACCCTTACTTAATTACAGATAAAATCCATCCTATTAACTAATTAATTTCCTTTTTTAGATTAAACATATTACCTTTTCTATTTTTCACTAACTAATTAATTTAACTTTTCAGGTAAAACACAATATCTTTTATATTGTATCTAACTAAAATTTCTCCTTTCTTACAAACACTACGAGCAATTTTGTTTAATAAAATAACATAAATATATTATAATTACTACTAACTAATCAATTACCTTTTTCAGCCAAAACATGTTACCTTTTCTTTATTCTGTAACTAAAATATCTCTTTTTTCAATTATATCACGGGTGGTTCTATTTAATAAATTAAATAATAATATTATAATACTAATAATAATCGATTACCTTTTTCAGGTAAAACGTATCATCTTTTCCATATTTCATAATTAAAATTCTTTTTTCTCGAAATATCACGGGCAACATTAATTTCTCACTATCTAAAGACAATACGAGCAATTTAATTTAGTAAAATAACATAAATTAAATTACAATTACTATAAACTAATCAATTATCTTTTCACCTAAAACATGTGATCTTTTAGGGGTGATGGTGTAGCTCTTGTGGTAAATGAGGACTATGCTTTGTCGAACCACCAAGGTTCGATTCTCCCCTACCGCATGTATCAGAACAGATACTAAAATAATAGAAGCACTATGGAAAAAAAAAACATGTCATCTTTTTAATTTTCACATTACCTTTTCTATTTTTTCCAACTAAAATCTGTCTTTTTTCAATTATTTCACGAGCGGTTCTATTTAATAAAATAAAATAAAAAACAATATTATAATATTAATAATTAACCGATTAAGTTTTTCAGCTAAAATGTATCATCGTTTTAATATTTTCTAACTAAAAACCCTCTTATTCTAAAAATATCACGGGCGACATTAATTTTTCTTTTTCTTAAAACATTACGAGCAATTTTATTTAGTAAATTAATATAATTGATTTATAATAACTATAAACTAATCAATTACCTTTTTCACCTAAACATGTTTCTTTTTTAATTTTTTTTAACTAAGAGCATCTCCAACGGTGTTTTGTAAAATTGATTGGCTAAATATTGATTATGTAAAATTTGCTGAACCTGTAACGTGTTTTACTCTAATGGAATTGACTATATTAGTTGGCTATATTTTAAAAAAGGTATGTTATTATTATTTTAAGTTGTTAAAAATAGAATATATTATTTAAATATGGTAATTGATGATGTGGAGTTTTACTACAGGTTGCTAAAGGTTCGACAAATATAGCCAACAGTTTTGTCCCATTGGAGTAGACAAAAATTTACAAAATCTCTATAATTATTATTTAAAGTAATTTATCTTAATTTTTACCTAAGGGCTCTACATGGTTGGAGATGCTCTAAGACCTCTTTTTTTCCAATTAAATCTTGGCATTCTATTTAGTAAAATTAAACAATAATTTTATAAGTACTTATAATTAATCGATTACCTTTTTCAACTAAAATTTATCATCTTTTCAATATTTTCTAACTAAAATCCCTATTTTCCTAGAAATATTACAGATAACATTTATATAATTATTATCAAATCATCTCATTTAAAAATTTAAGCCTCCAAATTTCATATTTTAAAAAAAGTAATTCAAATTAATAAAAAAAATCATATAATATTAAAAGAGATCCATGCATCGCACGGGTTTTAAGCTATCTATACTATTATATAAAAGCCGAAACATTAAAAGTTTTGGTACCTGTTTTTTGGTACCTATTTTTTGGTACCTATTTTTTGGTACTTCGTGAATTTACTTATTTACCCTTCATTATAGAAAAAAAAAATATACCTAAAATAAATAATAACATAATATAATTAATGGTAATTAGTTGTTGAGTACTGAATACAGCAAAAGAATATAGAGGGGGGTGAATGGATTCTTGAACTTTTCTGGTTCTTGAATCTGTGTAGCAGATAAGTATCTGTGTGTGCAAATGTGAAGGTGCGGATAAGAAATGACACAAGACACAATATCACTTTAATCTAATATATTATTAGATAAAGGTTGCTACAATCTGTGAATACAAATGATAGTATTCTCAGCTTCGTTTTTCTCAGAGAGATATGACTTACAATGTATGAAAAAATTGACTACTCAAAAAAGTTAAGAACTAAGGAAGTGAGGCTGTATCCTTATAGAACATGGATACAACCTACTTACTGCAAATAAGGTAGCTGAACAAATTACTTTCTAGTCTGTGTATCCTTTTTGAGTAAGTGTCCAAACGATTACATATTTGTGTTAGGTCGAATACACAATATATAATCAATTACTGTATGAATAAGTAACAAGAACACACGTTTTAACTCTTAAAACTGTTTGGAATTAATAATTCCTCTCTCGGTGATGTAAAGTATCACAGAGAGCTGCTTAGGTTACAAGAATGATATTCGTTCACGATGGATACCCTTCTAGGGTTAACCTAACTGTATTTATAAGATATACAGCTACGTACAATCGTAAATTGATTCTCCTAAAATTAAGCTATACAATTGATATCAATTACGATTGCTACACGTCTTCTAAGTCAACTCAATCTCTTTGACAGCTATCCAATCTTCAAAGATATCGCTTCCATATTAATATTAAATTAACCTTCAAACTCTGTTGACTTGTAGACGCTCCCAGTAGACAGACTTTAGCAAACTCTGTTCTCTCCATGCTAACAGTGTTTGCGCTTCCATGTATTCAGCTATCAGTGTTTACGCTTTCCTCTGTCAGCGTTTGCGCTTCCAGCAATCAGCGTATACTCAAACTCTGTTACAACTGCTTTCAATAACAAGTTAAACTCTCTTTACCTGTAACACTTAAACACTGACATTAAATCACATCAATTATATCTAACAATCTCCCCCAACTTGTTCATTAAAAAAAAATGTACAAGTTCATAATAATTGATGATGTCAAAACTAACAAATAAAAACACAGTGTTTAACATATAATCAGAGTTTAAACTTGACTTAGCAAAATTTACAGAAAATACGAATTACTTACAAATTCTGTCTACCTAACCTCCTCAAGATCTGGAGTTGTTCTGAGATAATCAATCAACAATCTCCTCTCAGCATTTTCAAGTTCAATCTCCATAGCTTGCTTGATCTCTCTTAAATCTGGATCATTCTCATCAGTTTGAAAAATAGCAGCCCTGAGATCATAGATCTTGTTTCTTCTCATTTCATTTCCCAATCTGATGTACTTTAATTCTTCAGACTTTACATTGAAATCCAGAACTGTAATTCCAAGATCAGTCTTCAGCTTTGTAGTTCCCTTCTGCATTTCAATCAGATTCCCATTCCAGTCTCTGTACTTAGGAACATACTTTTCAGCAGACTTTGTTCCTGTAGCAACTTTAGCTTTCTGCATATACTCCCTTATAGAATTAGCAATAAGCTGTGTTCGTTGATTTCTAACTCTGAAGATATGCAAGACATACTGAAGTTCCTCAAATAATTTTAACTTGATTGCTTCTTCATTCACTCTATACACTGACCCATCTGCCATAAAGTATAGTAGAAAGTGAATGTCTAAGCTCCTTTGACGAACTACCTGAACTGACTCCAACTTGTCTAGATTTTCTTGAGTTATACCAGAACCAAGAGATACAAGTGCAGAAGGATCTCTTGGACTGTTACCAACCCTCAAATCTCTTCTTGAACCTAAGCCAGAAGTATTCCTGCCTGGTGGCTTTCCTGAACATGCAACATTATGTTGATATCCACCAGTCACTCCTGCTTCTTCTTGCACTGGAATCTTTGGCCTTGAAAAACCAGGTAAGAGTTTACTTTGAGTCTGTACAACTTGTGTAGCAACAGAGGTTGTAACTATCATTTTGCCCTTGCTCTCTTCACCAATTTTCCCTTTTAATTTCAACTTTGCATCAAGAGAAGACTTTCTAACCAGCTTTCCAGTATCTTCTTCTTCTTCTTCTTGAATACCAGATAGTTTTTCTTTGATTTCAATTCCTTTCATTACAGGCCTTGCAGACTTTGAAGCTTTAACAACTTTCTTCACTTTCTTGGACTTTTGAGCTTTTAAATGCTCTTTCTGCAACAGCTTTTCTTCAGCTTGAATATCCTCAAGTGTAGCTTCAGCATTCTCTTCACGAAATAATTTTGCAGCCAATTCTTCATCTGTTTGTGGATTGTCAGAGAATGACAAATCCTTTCGCTTTGAACCAGAAGTACTCTGAGTATTTGAATCTATCACCAAATTCGGCTTTGACCTTGAAGACCTTCCATGTCCTTGTCTGAGATTTTCATTTCTTAAGCCCTTATCAGCATTGGTGCCTTCATCATCAAGATGATCTTTCTTTGACAGAGTTTGATCTTTCTTACACTTGGTTTTAGAAATTCTCTCCCCCTTTTTGACATCATCACCATCTTGAATCAGAATCGAGGTGATTAACTCAAGAGAATTTGCAATGGAATCAACCTTCTCAGTCAGTAAAATCTGATTCTTCTCAACTGTGCTCAGTCTGTCATTAATATTTGCTTGAGCTTTGGCAAATTGTTGAAAGAGCTTAGCATTAGCTAGTTGAGCTTTCTCTTCATGAGTAGCAACTTCTGTTCGAAGATCAACAATAGATTTCTGAGTATCATCAAATCTATTATTCAAAGTTTTGATTTGAATCACTGTGCCTTGCAAACAAGTGAAAATTTCTGGATTTTTAATCTTCTTAGAATTGGCTTCAAGAAACATTGCTGCCCTTCCAGGAGGAAAAATACACTCTGACTTGTACCAATCAGCAGTTTGCTTGGCCAAATAACTATCATCAACTTCATTTACAGAAGGCCCAGCAAAATCTGGTTTTTCACCTGTTTTCTGACCATCAGTCTGATTTTGTGGTTGTTCAACTCCTGTACTCTTAGCTTCAACTGAATCACTCATCGACTCACTAGTAGAAGCAACAGGTTCTTGAGCAGAAATAGGTTCTTGAGCAACCTATTTTCCTTTATCAACTGGAGTTTGCTCTGAAGAAATAGGTTCTTGAACCGTTTCTGGCTTATCAACCTCCTCACCATGAGCAGAAACATGATTGGCATCAGAGTTCAACTCAGTGTGTGATGCAACCACAGTGTCTTCAAGAACAACAGTAGGCCCATCAGCAACACCAGTATTAATAGAAAGTGTAACCTCCATGAGTGGTGGAGTAGATGCTTCATGATTAAAAGAAATTGGAGTTTCAGCAAACTCTTCCATTGGAGACAAAACATCTCTAACAGCTTCATGTTCTTGAACCTTAACAACTTCTGGTTCAGAAAGCTTGACTTCGGATTCTGGTATTATAGGTTCTATGATAACCTCTGGCTCACCAGTAGGAATATCAAAAGAGATTTTCTCTTGAGCCTCTTCAACATGCTCATCATCAGAATCAGTTAGAATAAGCCTTCTCCTCTTAGCTTGAGGTACTGCAACCAATTCTTCTTCTGCACTAGAACTTTCCTCAACCGATGGTGTTGAAGGTCTATTTGCCCTTTGTATGAATCTTCTAGAATAAACAGCCTTTGGAGTTGTCTGTTTAGCCCTAGAATGTTTGGTGTTGATTGCAGTATGTTTCTTCCTTTTTGTCTTTGGTGGTGGTTGTGGATGAGTGGTAGAGACAGGGTTTGTTGGTTCAGTATTCATTTGGGCAGGTTGTGTTTGAGGTTCTGTTTGTGTTTGAGGTGATATGGGTTGATCAGTGGTTGTTGGTGTTGGCTCAGGTGATTGAGTATGTTGAGATGGTATGTTTTCTGTACGATCAGTGGCTAAAGGTTCAGGCATAGGTTGTGGTTCTGGTTGTTGTGGTTGATGTGTTTCAGCTTGTGATGATGAAGAATCTTGTGGCTGATTGACAAAATTCTGCAAGGCAAGTGGTAATACGAGAGGAGGTATGTCCTTACCAACATCTTTGTTAGTCATATCAGAGAAAATTCTCTTAGTGACTCGAAAAGGTTGAATTTCATCAGCTTCATCAATAGTTAAACCAGAAACACATGCATTGAACAGAAGTTGACAAAATCTAGCAAAGTAAACTGTAGTAGACTCTGACAACTTATCACCCAAATTCATTAATACATATCTACCAAAATCAAAATTACTACCATAAAGTAAAGAATACCCAATTTGTAGACTGTCCATTGGAATAGCATCCCAGTTGGTGACCTTCTTCTGGAATGTCCTGGTGATACAATCAAAGAAAAAATTCCACTCTTTTCTCAAGTTTGGCCGCCTCACACTGCCCAGCTTGGCAAGTGATTCCATGTATCCAATCTCTGTTAGCATTTCTCTCAGATTTTGCTCAGAGACAACAGCATATGAAGTATGTGTGTCGAAATCCATGACATCACGAACAGTTTGTGGAGTAATCACAAACTCTTGATCTTCATGAGAGAAGATGATAGACGGAGTTCCATTCTCTCCTCCTTCTATATATCTTGAGTTTTGCCAGAAATTAACAACTTGGGAAGCAGATAGAGTAGCCGGTTCAACCAGCGCTTGCCCAATCTCAGAATCTCGAAGAAAATTTTGCATTAGATGGAACGCCTCTGGAGCCCGGTCGTTCTCAAGTAAAGCTGCATAATTGTTAGGCACAAAGCGTAGACCAAACACAGTGAAAGGTTTAGTTGCCATTGAATCAAGAAATAAGCAAGAAACAACTGTGAAAATGTTTTGCAAGAAAGGTGTTTGTGAAAATGTCAAAGTGAAAAACAAAGATGTTCTCTGTTTTGGTAGTGTGAATACGAGTGGGTAAAAGTGATTGTGGCAAAAAGTAATTTGAGTTTTAATTAAAAACTAAACTCAAACGATTTTACTTGAAAACACGCAACTGTTCCCTTGAAAAGTGTAAAAGTGAGACATAATGATGAGTGAGTGGGACACGTGTCACACATGCAACGGTTCACTTAATACATGCGCAGTAAAAGCCATTATTACCGATGTCGTTCCGTTTATCAAGACACGTTACCACTAATTACACTAATTAACAGTTGTCAACTACTCCATTTACTCCAAAATTTTCAAATTATCTTAATGAAAATTTACCTTAGAGTACATAACACAATCAATCAGTGTTTGTCAAATTTTCAATCTTTATCACAAAAAAACCCTTTCAAAAATGCACAGTCGTGATTTTCGTGTGTGAGTAGCAGAGTTTACCAAGTCAATTTTTATAGCATCTAATATTTCATAAAATCCATAAATCAAAAACAATAAACACTGAATGCACAAACTCTCATATTAAACACAGAGTATATGATGAATGCTAAACTCTGTAGTTCCTTAATTACAGAAATCTGAATATCCCTGTTCCAGTTTATGATCATGATTATCCACGTAAGCACACAGTCATTAAAGACAAAAAGATCAGGAGATAAACATCAAAGCATCATTCAGTGAGTTACATGTCAAGGATTTTCTCACAAACTCTCACATCACACAAGTGTTTAGGTGAAGTGTTTACTCTCAGATTCAATCAGTAAAAGCAGATACTACCATAAGCTTGAATGTCCACCAAATCTACACCACTTCGATTACATATATGCACAAATCAAAAGGACTTTGTTCAGGGTTGTAATTGAGTGAAATCAAACAGATGAGAAAAGATGTTTTTCGAATGAGAATTTCGAACTGAACAATTTATTTGATCAAAATGTTCAGTCAAATGGTTAGTACATTTTTGTACAAGATGATCAGTATATATACCTCCTTTTTTTTTTTATTTATTTACATATATATATACTGAGTAAGATATCTTTTCTTGAGAAATACTCACCTGCTTGAATTTGATTTAACAAACGAATATAACTGCTCTTAATACTTCAGTATTCAAGAAAAATGAGCAGTTAATTAGGCTCAAAAGGGTTTACTACAGGTCGTGTTTATGAACAGTGTTTATGATCAGTGTTCATGATCAGTGTTCAAAGAAGTTTTGAACAGTGTTTGAAGAAAGATGGTTAATCCTAATGCCTTTATCATCTTTATGCACACATATATCATGTAGTCCCAAAATGGTTTAATGCAAGTTCTAGAGCAACATACTTACTGATGAACATCACACAGTCAATAAAATCTGATTGATATAAAATGTATCAATCACTTATTCGGTTCAAAATCTCACAGGGTTCAGACATGAACTGTTTCTCACCAAACTAAACAATGACATATCTCAAGTTTTAAAATTTTCACAAGTGCAAACAAAGAATCATCAAGAATCAAGTATGACTTGGAAACAAAGTGTCACTAATCAGAGTTTAGAGTTCATCAATATCAGTGTTATTCATGAGAGGCAATGCATACAGTATTCATAGATTCAGAGTTTAGGATCAAATAAACTAAGAGATGCTCTAAATATGAAACAGTATCATGCTGTGTTAACTTACTGTGCAATTTCTGATTAGATTACAGTGACTCAAAAAGAATCTTGATTTTTCACTGAAAATCATGCTCTATACATTTTTCTTCATCGGTATTTTCATTCAGACAAAAATCAACTCAGAATTCACAGAGTTTAACAAACGTATTAACAGTGTATGACCAACAATCATGCTGACAGAGTTTAATTAATAAGGTTCACATAGCACTTTAGCAATTTACAGAGATATGAGCAACACATTTTATTTGAAAGAGTTTGAGTCTAACCAACATGTTTAGTCAAAACCAGATACCATCCCTAGTTCATTGACCAGTCTTGTAAATGTTGCTTCACTTAGAGGCTTTGTGAAAACATCTGCAAGTTGTTGATCTGTAGGCACAAAGTGAAGCTCAATATTGCCTTCCTCTACATGCTCTCTGATAAAGTGATACCTTATGCTGATGTGCTTGGTCATTGAGTGTTGTACTGGATTACCTGTCATTGCAATAGCACTTTGATTATCACAGAAAATAGGTATTTTACTATACCTCAACCCATAATCCAGTAGTTGATTCTTCATCCATAAAATCTGTGCACAACAGCTACCAGCAGCAATATACTCTGCTTCAGCTGTAGATGTAGATATTGTCTTCTGTTTCTTGCTGTACCAAGACACTAGTCTGTCACCAAGAAATTGACAACTTCCACTTGTGCTTTTTCTGTCAATCTTACAGCCAGCAAAATCTGCATCAGAGTAACCAAGTAGCTTAAAATCTGATTCTCTTGGGTACCACAGCCCTAAGGTTACAGTGCCTTTGAGATATTTGAAAATCCTCTTCACAGCTGTTAAATGTGGTTCCCTTGGATCTGCCTGAAATCTTGCACACAGACAGGTGGCATACATGATATCAGGTCTACTAGCTGTTAAATAGAGTAGAGAACCAATCATCCCTCTGTAGCTTGTCATATCCAATGATGAACCTGTATCTTTGTCCAGTTTTGTTGCAGTTACCATAGGAGTTGTTGCAGATGAACAGTCAAGCATGCCAAATTTCTTGAGAAGATTTCTGGTATATTTTGCTTGATTAATGAAAATTCCATCATCTGTTTGCTTCACCTGTAAGCCTAGAAAATAGCTTAACTCTCCCATCATACTCATTTGATATCTAGACTGCATGAGCTTGGCAAATTTCTTACAGAGTTTATCATTAGTAGATCCAAAAATGATATCATCTACATATATCTGTACTAAGAGCAGGTCATTACCAGATTGAAAGTAAAACAGAGTTTTGTCAATAGTACCTCTGTGAAACCCACTTTCTAGTAGAAATTTAGCAAGTGTTTCATACCATGCCCTAGGTGCCTGTTTAAGTCCATAGAGTGCCTTATCTAACCTGTAGACATGATCTGGATATTTTGGATCTACAAAACCAGGTGGTTGTTCAACAAATACTTCTTCTTCAAGTTTTCCATTCAGAAAAGCACTTTTCACATCCATTTGAAAAACCTTGAATTTCTTGTGAGAAGCATAGGCAAGAAACATCCTTATTGCCTCCAATCTGGCAACTGGTGCAAAAGTCTCATCATAATCTATTCCTTCCTGCTGTGAATAGCCTTTAGCTACCAGTCTTGCTTTGTTCCTTGTGATCACACCATCACTGTCAGTTTTATTTCTGAAAACCCATTTAGTACCAACAATAGATCTGTTCTTTGGCCTTGGTACAAGGGTCCACACCTCATTTCTCTCAAATTCATTTAGCTCTTCTTGCATTGCTGTTATCCAGTCAGCATCTTTCAGAGCTTCTTCTACTTTCTTTGGCTCAGTTTGTGACAAGAATGCATGAAACAGACATTCGTTTGTTGTTGCACTTCTTGTCATTACTCTTGCATCTGGATCACCAATAATTAAATCAGGTGTATGTGACTTAGTCCATTTTCTTGCAGAAGGCAGATTGCTTCTGTCATCATGTGATCCTCCCCCTTGATCCATGCTCTCCTGATTTTCTTGGTGTCTCTCTTCATTTTCAGATGCTCCCCCTGAATGTGACTGCTCAGAATTTGAATGATCAGAGTTTGAATTAACAGTGTTTGATTCAGAGTTATCAATTGAGTCACTATCAGTGTTTGAATTATCACTTTGATGTGATTCTTCATGCTCCCCCTCAACTGGTTCTTCCCTTGTTTCTGATTGAAAAGATTCTTCAGTGTTTACCAGTAGAGGTTCAGAATTGACCTCAACAGTGTTTGTCAGATCTGTATCATCCGAGTTTAATAAATCTTCATTTTCAAAGTGCAGTTGATCATGCTCATTAACATCTTCAAGTCCAGTTATTTTCTTGTCATCAAATGACACATGAATAGACTCCATGATCACTCTGGTTCTCAGATTATAAACTCTGAATGCTTTAGTTGACAGTGGATAGCCAACAAAAATTCCTTCATCTGCCTTTAGGTCAAATTTGGTCAACTGTTCAGGATGAGTCTTCAACACAAAGCACTTGCATCCAAAAATATGAAAATATTTTAGATTTGGCTTCTTCTTCTTCACCATTTCATATGGTGTTTTACCATGCTTGTTGATCAGTGTTGCATTTTGAGTAAAACAAGAAGTTTGAACTGCTTCTGCCCAGAAATATGTTGGCAACTTTGCTTCATCTAGCATGGTTCTGGCAGCTTCTATCAAAGTTCTGTTCTTTCTCTCCACTACACCATTTTGTTGTGGAGTGCCAGGTGCAGAAAACTCTTGTTTGATCCCTTTACTCTTGCAAAATTCTTCCATAGATGAATTCCTGAACTCAGTTCCATTGTCACTTCTGATTATCTTCACTTGATGCTCTGACCCTTTGTCCAGTTGGATTATATGATCTGTCAGTGTTAAAGCTGTTTCATCCTTCTTTGCAAGAAAATATACCCATGTGAATCTGGTATATTCATCAACAATGACTAATGCATATTTCTTCTTTCCAAGAGACATCACATTTACTGGACCAAAAAGATCAACATGTAGTAGATGATAAGGATCAGCAATTGAAGACTCAGATTTGCTTTTGAAAGAGGTTTTTCTCTGTTTGGCCTTTTGACAAGAATCACACAGGCCTTCTACATTCAACAATGACTTTGGTAGTCCTTTTGCAAGATCATTCTTTATGAGCTCATTGATGTTGTTCAGATTCAAATGAGAGAGTTTCTTGTGCCACTTCCAACTCTCTTCACTGGACATTCTTGTTGACAGACATACTACTTTGCCATCAGTGTTTGTTGACAATTTTATTTCATAGATGTTGTTGTGTCTGTTTCTGTTAGTAGTATTTTTTGTTGTTCGTTCGCAGGGAAGGACTGAATTGTAATATCAAAGTTCAGGTTTCTTATCTCTTTACGTCTAGAAGTGTGTGAGAAGAATTTTGGGTTTGTGTATTAACTAAATTAACCAAGAACTAATTATAAGCACTAAGAATTGATTTTAAACTGAGATTCAAATATATGGGAAAACAATCTAAGAACTGGGGTTCTTCACTTGGCCTCAATACATGCTCAATATTAATGTGATGTCTGTGTTCCTACCTTACTGAAAACAATTCTTCTAAAGTTATACTGCACCCTCCCAGGTTACAATATAGTGCCTACAGCTACACCCTAATTGTCACTCCCGTGATACAATCAAAGTATATCTATAAACTGTTAAGTTCCAAGAATTATATGTCTCACAATTCTCCTATTAATCTCCCGATCTAATATTCAAATTATGTCTGCTAAATCATGTACTAAGATTGCAACTTCTCTCCCAAGCTTATTACAATCCCTAGAATACAATCAAAGGTTCATGACTCCCCTAATTGTGTTAAGCTCTCAATAACAGATCAGCAAAGCAGAAAATCACCTAATCAAGCATGCATGAATACCAAGGAATACTACCCAATCCTCAGATTAGAGAATTAGTTACACATAATTAAAGAAGAAAACAAAATAATAATGATAATGAATAAAAACATAATATTGAAGAAAGAATTAAAGATCGAAAGTACCTTGATACAATTAAAAGCTATGAATTGTTATCTATGAATTGTTATCCATGAATTGTTCTAGCTATGAATTGTTCTCTTTTACAATGGTATGATGTGTTTATATAGGCTCTACAAATCTTGCCCAGCAAGATATTGCCTTCTATTACAATTAGGATTTAAAGAAGGTACCCAAAACTGCCCAGAATACAATTAGAATTAGAAAAAGGGCAAAACAGTAAATTCAAAGCCTTCTTTAATGGGAAAACGTGCGCGACTTTAATTAGCACGTTTCTTGCTTTTGTTTCCTATCCCAGGTTGTAGAAAATCTCTCAAGCTTCGCGTGGGCAGTAAGATCGCTGAAAACGGACTTCTAGAACTCCAGATATGGCCAAAACAGTATAAGCTGCGCAGCCTTCCCGGAAAATCCGAATTTTAATCAATTAAATCTCCAAAAACGACAAAAGCTTAGATATTCTTGGAAACCTGCACAACTACACAAAACACATCAAAACTACACAAACTTGAGTCCAAAACAATCAATTTAAGCCGAACGGAGGCATTCCAAGTGGATATAAAATCCACTTATCAAACCCCCAAACTTAAACTGATGCTTGTCCTCAAGCATAAACAATTACAACTACCTAATTAGTACCACTTCCGTAGGTGATCACGGTTGCATTTGGCATATGCAACAAGCCCTTTAAACCCCTAGGCAGCCCTAGTGGACGAGTAAGGTCTCGTGAGGGCCTATAGCGAATGTACCCACAAAATCCATTTAACCTAATGCAATGCAATGCATGAATGCAACTAATATGAAAAATGCAATTAATCTAGCCTACCATACCTTCAAATCCTCTCATGCCATATCAACTTAAGAATCAAAGTAAATACGCAATGTCTTGGTGTCGAAAGTGCAAGTATTCACATAGTCTACTCAATGAACATGCATAAGTTCTCACAAGTCCATGTCAAGTGTAAGAATAAGTTAGTAAACATGCTAAGCCTACAAGAGCACATCTTTGAGACAAAACTCGGGATCTCATACGCAAAAACAAGCAAACACTCACAATCCACTCACAAAAGAATATTCACTCAAGAACAAGGGTAAGTGTATCACTCAATTCCAACAAAATCATAAGCATGCTTGACATTTGGTATCAATCTAACTCTTAACACAACATACATCAATGACAATAATCAAAAGGTCTTTAATTGGGTTGTAACGGGGCTAGGGACAAGGTATGTCAAATATGCCAAAACAGGTGAAGTGTCAAAAGCTAGTAAGTACCATAATGAACCATTCACAACACCCTATTTTCCCCCCCACATAAATTTTACTAAGAACACTCGACTAGTCGACTAAAGTAGGATCACAACAAACACAAACATGCTCTCATAATATATTTTTTTTTCTTCTCTTTTTCTTTTTTTTTTTTCTTTTTTTTTCTTTTTTTTTTCTTTTTTTTTTTTTCTTTTTTTTTTCTTTTTCGAGAGCTAAATAAAACAATAATATAAACAATAACAATGATCCCACAATTTATTACATATGCCGACTATCAAGTAAACAAACAAACCCAATTTCAATATTTTCCCCAAAAGTATGACCAACAATAAACCCCTCCTTGCACACCTTATTACTCCCTTAAGCACTTTACTAGCCTTTGACAATGTGGGTTCAAATTAATGTACGGCCAATACAAGAAAAAGGTATAGGCAAGTAATGTGGTATGTCACCGAAAAAATAGGATTAAGCTCAACGGGTTAACTAATTGATCATGTAAACAGGGTGTGGTAATATGGGAAAATATGCGGTTATTCCTAAATGCCTTTATCATTTTAATCGTCAAATAATGTCATGCGTTTCAAGAAAGACCTCAAACAACTGCTAGCAATGCAAACAATCCGTGGACACTCAAGCAAACGAATAAATTGCAAAAAATATGCAATATGGCTCAAAAACTCACTTGGTGGAAAAACATACTCAATCCCAAGCAAAAATCTCTCTAACGCACCAACTTGTATTCAAAGCATGCAAACTAAATCGTCTTGCACATATTCATGTCCTTCTAATTACTTACAACATTCAATAAGTCTACTAGCTTCAACTTACTAGTGTATGTGTGTGCACAAGAACAAAGCATATCACTTCTCAATCAAAAGCGTCAACAACACAAAATTCCTATCAAGCATGGGTGCAAATGCAAACTATTATGAACTCACATGATATACGAAAAAAATAAAAAAAACAGAATGTCCTATATGAAACAAACGTAGATAACACGAACAAATATGCATAATTTACTACTACTAATATGCAAATCATGAAATCCTACATGAACAATTAATACAACAACAACTACATATCCCTCAAACCACCCCCAAACTTAAAATATTCAATGTCCGCATTGAATTGAAGTAAATACAAGGGATAGCAGAAAATATACCTGCAATGCGCCTTACACCACCTCATCCACGCTAGGAGCCATAAGAATCAATACTCAACTCACAAGAAGCTCCACCAATAATTACCAAGCAATATCACACAACAAATAGCCCAAATTCCAAGAATAATACAAAATCCCCAATTTACAAGAACACAAATTCGTAATAAAAATAAAATTAGAGAAAAAGATTTACCCAATACGAATCAAAGAGGTGAACTTGCAATTAATTCCTCTTTAGAATTGAATTTTTAGAGATTTAAAAAAAATAGAAAAGGAATTGGATTTGTATGTATAGGTGGGTATATATATTTAGTGGGAGAAAAAAAAATAAAAAATAAAAAATAAAAAATAAAAAATCAAAATCAAAATAAATAAAAATAAATAAAAAAATAAAATATGAAATAGGAGATGGATTAGGAATAATTTGGAATTAATATGGGGCTAGAATTAGGATTTTAGGTGGAGAAAATAATTAGAAAAGGGGTAGGAATTGATTTAGGTGTTAAATAATATTTAATATATATTATACATATGACACATAACATTAAGTACCTGGACAACAACATGACAAAACAAAAAAAAAAAAAAAAAAAACGTACCTGTTCTGGCGCATCAGGCGCGTGTGGTGGCGCATCAAGCGCGGGATGTTGCTGGATGCCTGGGCGCAGGTGCGCGCATTGGCGCTTCTTGCGCTACTCCCTCCTGCGTTTCTGGCGAACTTGCGCGGGTGCTGGCGCATGATGCGCTGGCGCCTACTGTTCGACTTTTTTTTTTTTTTTTTTTTTTTTTTTAAACACTCAAAAAAATTTTGTTTCCTTCCTACACTAATGCGTGGGTTGCCTCCCACGAAGCGCTCCTTTAACGTCAATAGCTTGACGTATTCATACATAAAATCTTCAATGAGGACAAAAAGCAAACAGATGCACATATCTACGAATTTCTAATATAAGCATATTGTGCAAATAAACCTTAGATTCATTGAAAGGTACGAAAACTTCCAAGAACCTATCATGCTCAAGAGACTTGGAAACATCAAAATAGCTAGAAAAGTCGTCAGAATAATCATTATAAGTACGACTCATATACTCCTCCCAAATCGGATCCTTATACTCTAAAGCAAGATTTTCAACTTCATCAATCTTAACTTCCTTCTCTTCTATAATTGGACACTCATCAATTTTAATCTCGTCTACCAATGTATTAGGCTCAAAATTTTCTAGATTTGGTAGAATTTCAATTGCATCCAAATTATCATTAATGCGCATGGGACAATTATCTACACAAGTAGACTCATCAGACACAACATTATCATCAATTGCTAAACAAGAATCATGGCATAGAGGAAAATTTACACAAGGGGGAGTTCTATAACAACCTTCATACCACACTGCTCGAACTTCCCAAATAAAATTATTTAGTTTAGCATTCTCCTCGTACCAAGCTATTGAATCACATGGAATATCATTGTCACTAGCAATCTCTAAAGTTGGTTCATCAAAAACTCCCAAAGAAAAAGGAGGATTAGACTGAGTTCCTTGAATCATTTTATTGAGCGCAATTTCCCAATCAGCAAGTAAAGAAGGATTAGACTGATTTAAACTCGTATCAACATCATTACACATATATGGATAAACATCATCATGATATTGATTTTCAAACGAATACGAATAATCATTGCTAGGGGCATATGGAGCATAAAATGAGTTCTCAGAATAGAACGAATTCACCTGATATGCATTACAATCCTCATAAGCATTGAATTGTGGGTAAGGATTGAAATCTTGATATTGTTCCTGACTGTTGTAGAAATTCTGAGCGTTGTTCCAACCAAAGTTGTACTCCATCTAGTCTCTCTCCTCAAAACCTGTTTAAGTTGTCTACCTCAAAGAACCTGTAGACACACCAAAGAAAGAAACACAAAAAGAAAGAAAAGAAAAATATATACAAAGATAAAATCTAAACAATAAGAAACAATTAACCTAAACTCAACTATACTGCCTTCCCCGGCAGCGGCGCCAATTTGTTAGTAGTATTTTTTGTTGTTCGTTCGCAGGGAAGGACTGAATTGTAATATCAAAGTTCAGGTTTCTTATCTCTTTACGTCTAGAAGTGTGTGAGAAGAATTTTGGGTTTGTGTATTAACTAAATTAACCAAGAACTAATTATAAGCACTAAGAATTGATTTTAAACTGAGATTCAAATATATGGGAAAACAATCTAAGAACTGGGGTTCTTCACTTGGCCTCAATACATGCTCAATATTAATGTGATATCTGTGTTCCTACCTTACTGAAAACAATTCTTCTAAAGTTATACTGCACCCTCCCAGGTTACAATATAGTGCCTACAGCTACACCCTAATTGTCACTCCCGTGATACAATCAAAGTATATCTATAAACTGTTAAGTTCCAAGAATTATATGTCTCACAATTCTCCTATTAATCTCCCGATCTAATATTCAAATTATGTCTGCTAAATCATGTACTAAGATTGCAACTTCTCTCCCAAGCTTATTACAATCCCTAGAATACAATCAAAGGTTCATGACTCCCCTAATTGTGTTAAGCTCTCAATAACAGATCAGCAAAGCAGAAAATCACCTAATCAAGCATGCATGAATACCAAGGAATACTACCCAATCCTCAGATTAGAGAATTAGTTACACATAATTAAAGAAGAAAACAAAATAATAATGATAATGAATAAAAACATAATATTGAAGAAAGAATTAAAGATCGAAAGTACCTTGATACAATTAAAAGCTATGAATTGTTATCTATGAATTGTTATCTATGAATTGTTCTAGCTATGAATTGTTCTCTTTTACAATGGTATGATGTATTTATATAGGCTCTACAAATCTTGCCCAGCAAGATATTGCCTTCTATTACAATTAGGATTTAAAGAAGGTACCCAAAACTGCCCAGAATACAATTAGAATTAGAAAAAGGGCAAAACAGTAAATTCCAAGCCTTCTTTAATGGGAAAACGTGCGCGACTTTAATTAGCACGTTTCTTGCTTTTGTTTCCTATCCCAGGTTGTAGAAAATCTCTCAAGCTTCGCGTGGGCAGTAAGATCGCTGAAAACGGACTTCTAGAACTCCAGATATGGCCAAAACAGTATAAGCTGCGCAGCCTTCCCGGAAAATCCGAATTTTAATCAATTAAATCTCCAAAAACGACAAAAGCTTAGATATTCTTGGAAACCTGCACAACTACACAAAACACATCAAAACTACACAAACTTGAGTCCAAAACAATCAATTTAAGCCGAACGGAGGCATTCCAAGTGGATATAAAATCCACTTATCAGTTTCCAACTAGAGCAACTTTCCCTGTAGATTTACTGATCACTTGGCAATATTCAGGCTGAAAATTTACATGATATCCTCTGTCACAGATTTGACTCACAGATAGCAAATCATGCTTGAGTCCTGGAACCAGAGCTACATTTGTGATGATGACATTTCCAAGATTAATATTGCCATATCCCAGTGTATGTCCTATGTTGCCATCTCCATAGGAAACTTCTGGGCCAGCCTTCTCCTCATACTCTGATAGCAGGGCTTTATTTCCAGTCATGTGTCCTGAACATCCACTGTCCACGACTAGGGTACTGACCCTGGTGCCCTGCAATCACAAACAGTCACTGATTATTAGTTTTAAGGATCCAGACTTGCTTGGATCCTTTGACTTTCTTAATTCTGTTAGCTTTTGCAGCGGAATTCACATTAACAGAGTTTAAGCTAACTTTTTCAGAGTTTACATTTGCAGAGTTTACTTTAACCCATTTCAAATTTGGCTTGGGTTCATAGTAATTATAGTAAATAGCATGATAATCTCTGCAAGTGTAAATAGAATGCCATGTACTTCCACAGTGTTTACATAAAGTCTGTGGTCTAGTTCTCACATAATCATTTTTAACTGCAGTTTTAGAGGGCAAAGAATTAATGTTCTTATTCTTTCTGCAGAAACTAGCAAGATGATTAGTACTACCACAATTAAAGCATGTTTTCCTGGGAGCTAATGAAGCAAGCATTGGCTTAATTCCTGAGGTTATGCCTACTTTTCCATTTCTGTTTTTCTTAGGCATTCTCTGTTTGTTGACAGACTTTATCTCCTTAAGCTTATGCTTGAGTTGTTTATCTGTCATTAAGCCAATGTTAGCCTCTTTAACAAAAGTTTTAGCATATGACTCTTTAACAGCCTTTTTCTGTGCTTCAGTCTTAGGTCCACCTGTTCCCATGACATTACCCTCAGATGAACAATGTGGTCTAACTTTTACCTGATTTTCAAATCTAAGTTCATCTCCTACAGAGTAACCTAGACCTACTGTATCTGACTGAAACACTTCTTGAGTGTCTTTACCAGAGTGTGTCCACGTTTTAATGATGTGTTTACTATCCTCCAATTCTGATTCTAGTTGCTTATACTTACCTAGCAACTCCTGTTCAATAAACACTGCATCATCTCTCTCTTTTTGAATTTTATTCAAGTTCTCTAGCTGTTCTTCAACAAGTTTATTTCTCTCTTTAAGTTGAGAGCACTCAGTCTTTATTCTCTCATTTTCTAAAGTCTGATCTCTATAACTGATATGCAATGCTTTAAGATAAATTCTCAATTCAGTTATACTATCAGTATTATAAGCATAGGTAGTTGGGGGTACCTTGAGATCATCATTTTCAGTCTGAGTAGTAGCCATGAGAGCATAGTTGACTTCCTCATCTGAATCTGAAGTGTCTGCCCAGTCTCTGCCTTTGGTGTAGAGTGCCTTTTCAGTTTTACCCTTCTTGCACTCAGGAGCATAGTGACCCATCTCCTTACACTTGTAGCATTGAATCTCAGACTTATCTTTCTTACCAGATTTGAAGTCCTTTCCCTCAGATTTCTTGAAATTCTTCTTATCAAACTTTGAGTAGTCCTTGGAGAATCTCTTTCCCTTCTCGAAGTTCTTGTATCCCATCTTCTTGAAGGTCTTTACCATCAATGCAGCCATTTGCATCATCTCCTCATCATCTTCAGAATCAGATGATCCATCTGTGTTTGAGTCAACATCAGTGTCTGATGACTCATTCTCTGAATGTATGACTAAAGCTTTTCCTTTTGCCTTTCTCCTTGATGCTTCCTTCTTTGATGGTTTCTCCTCAACCTTAAGAGCAACAGACTTTGACTTCCTTCTTTCTGTTTCACCAAGTTCATAATTATCTCTTATAGTGGTTGTTTTCACATCCCACTTTTCAGGTAGAGAGAGAAGAAACTTGAGATTTGAATCTTCTAAATCATACTCTTTGTTCACCAATGACAAATCATTGAGCAGTTTACAGAATCTGTCAAAAGTTTCTATCATGGTTTCATCAGATTTTGCCTCAAAATGCTCATACTCCTGAGTGAGTATGTTCCTTCTGTTCTTCTTAATTGCAGGTGTTCCTTGACATCTAACCTCAAGTGCATCCCATATCTCCTTTGCAGTTGTGCAGTTTATCACTTTATTAGACATAACATTGTCTAACGCACTGTGAAGTAAATGCCTTACCTTCGCATCCTTTGCAATAGATGAAAGATCCTCAGCAGTTAGATCTTTCTTCTCTTTTGGAATGACTTTTGATTCCTCACCAGCAGCAGCAGCAGATAACTTTGTAGGTTTGTGAGGACCTTCATAAATTCTGTCCAGATATTCTGGATCTGTAGCCTCCAGAAACATGGTCATCTTCACCTTCCAAATTGCATACTCTAATGGCCTCAGTATAGGAACCCTAATTGTTTCATACCTACTAACAGTAGTAGGGGCTTTCTCAGATGGTGGAGGTATCTCTGCCATTGATTACTATTGTGTTTGGATCTTTAACTGTAATAAAGTAACAGATTTGTCTCTGATACCACTTGTTAGGTCGAATACACAATATATAATCAATTACTGTATGAATAAGTAACAAGAACACACGTTTTAACTCTTAAAACTGTTTGGAATTAATAATTCCTCTCTCGGTGATGTAAAGTATCACAGAGAGCTGCTTAGGTTACAAGAATGATATTCGTTCACGATGGATACCCTTCTAGGGTTAACCTAACTGTATTTATAAGATATACAGCTACGTACAATCGTAAATTGATTCTCCTAAAATTAAGCTATACAATTGATATCAATTACGATTGCTACACGTCTTCTAAGTCAACTCAATCTCTTTGACAGCTATCCAATCTTCAAAGATATCGCTTCCATATTAATATTAAATTAACCTTCAAACTCTGTTGACTTGTAGACGCTCCCAGTAGACAGACTTTAGCAAACTCTGTTCTCTCCATGCTAACAGTGTTTGCGCTTCCATGTATTCAGCTATCAGTGTTTACGCTTTCCTCTGTCAGCGTTTGCGCTTCCAGCAATCAGCGTATACTCAAACTCTGTTACAACTGCTTTCAATAACAAGTTAAACTCTCTTTACCTGTAACACTTAAACACTGACATTAAATCACATCAATTATATCTAACAATTTGACTTTGCAAAGCCTGTTCAGATCCACTTCTTTAGCCCTTTGTCTCTTCTATATCTCTCCAAGCTTCCTTGTAGGCTTTCCAGAGCACATTACAGGTTGTGGTCCATAAAGTGCATTGGCTTGTTGCAGGTTTCAGACTTGTACAATTTGTTATGCAAAATCACGCAAGCGCACGTTGTCACAAGTAATATATGATTAAATCAAGTTCGTTACGCAAGCGCACGTTGTCACAAGTAATATATGATTAAATCAAGTTCGTTCCCACAGAGATCTAGAATGGTGTTCAATTCAATTAATGTACCTATGCACCAATGTATGGTTTTTATCCACTGCTAAGACAAATAACAAATTGGATTTTTATTAACTACTAAATTAAACTAAGATGCAAAATTATAAAACTAAGAATTAAATTAACTAATAAGAATAGAAATCGAGTTACTTATGAGAATTAAAACATGGAACCCTAGTTTCATCATCTACTTCACTTAGAGTTGCAGCCTTTAATTAAAACATGCGATGGTTATGATATCTGATCGGATAACACGAAAAGAGTAAAAGTTACCTCTCGGTATACTAGTACCAATCTACACATACATCCACAAAAGAGATAGAAGATGAATAGGCACCTATTATGTTTAGACCCTATATCTCTATAGAATTTGAAAACATAAAGGTTGAAGCACAAGTTATCCACTTAGATCACATAGGGCAGTATAAGTATTTTCATCTCACACCACAATCATATTGATAACAATTATGAACCTATGCTAGCATGGCAAGTTCTAAATCTCAAGATCCACTCTCGCTTCACAAGAGATTAACAATTCAGTTTAGATGTTAGCTACGCATCCAAAAGCATTAAGATTAACCATACGAGGATATCAGTATTCACCACACATAAATCTTTAAGGCATGCAAACTACTAAGCTACATAGATAAATCCACTAGGATCCCATGACAACGATTAGTTCATAACTAAACCTTTCGTCACCATGGGATTTGATGAAAACATGGTAAATAACAAGATATGAATAAAAGAAGTAATTATATTAATAAACAAGAGTTTGAGAAAACAAATCTAGAACAAGAGATGAAGTAGATCTAGATCCGTTGCTTGTCACGAGCGTTGAATCCTTCTCTCCTTTTCTCCCTTGCAGATCTAAGCTGGTTACAATAATAAAACTATGATATTGTGTATCTCTACTACAATGGTAGGATATGTTTAAATAGGCTCTAAAAGTCTTGCCCAACAAGAAAATACCCAAAATAGAGTTAAAACAGAATTTCTGCAAAAGACGTTTCCTAAACTGATTATGTTTTCTAGGGAAATTTGTAGCTGACTTTTCTTCTGTTTTCCAGAGTTGTTCCAGACGTAATTGGGCTTCTGGACTACCTTAGAATGATAGAGAATCTCGTTATCTTCGCGTGGACTGCTTACGGGCTGAAAACAGACTTATAGAACTCAAGATATGGCCAAACAGTGAATCTCACGCGTGCAACCCAATAAATCCGAATTTTAATAAATTAAATCTCCAAAAACGACAAAAACACCCACCATAATCAACATCCTTGTAAATCTGCACAACTAAACAAAATACATCAAAACTACAAGAAACTTGAGCCCAAGACAATCAATTTAAGCCGATTTAGAATGTTCCAAGTGGATATAAATCCACTTATCACACCCCCAAACTTAAACCGATGCTTGTCCTCAAGCATAAACAATTACAACTAACTAACTAACTAGTACCACTTCCGTAGGTGATCACGGTTGCATTTGGCATATGCAACAAGCCCTTTAAACCCCTAGGCAGCCCTAGTGGACGAGTAAGGCCTCGTGAGGGCCTATAGTGAATGTACCCACAAAATCCATTTAACCTAATGCAATGCAAATGCATGAATGCAACTACTATGAAAATGCAATTAATCTAGTCTACCATACCTTCAAATCCTCTCATGCCATATCAACTTAAGAATCAAAGTAAATACGCAATGTCTTGGTGTCGAAAGTGAAAGTATTCATATAGTCTACTCAATGAACATGCATAAGTTCTCACAAGCCCATGTCAAGTGTAAGAATAAGTTAGTAAACATGCTAAGCCTACAAGAGTACATCTTTGAGACAAAACTCGGGATCTCATACGCAAAAACAAGCAAACACTCACAATCCACTCACAAAAGAATTTTCACTCAAGAACAAGGGTAAGTGTATCACTCAATTCCAACAAAATCATAAACACGCTTGACATTTGGTATCAATCTAACTCTTAACACAACATACATCAATGACGATAATCAAAAGGTCTTTATTTGGGTTGTAACGGGGCTAGGGACAAGGTATGTCAAATAAGCCAAAACAGGTGAAGTGTCAAAAGCTAGTAAGTACCATAATACATCATATACAACACCATATTTTCCCCCCACATAATTTTTACTAAAAACAAACACTCGACTAGTCGACTGAAATAGGATCGCAACAAATACAAACATGCTCTCATAATATTTTTTTTTTCCTTTTTTTTTTCTTTTCTTTTTTTTTTCTTTTCTTTTTTTTTTCTTTTTTTTTCTTTTTTTTTTCGAGAGCTAAATAAAACAATAATATAAACAATAACAATGATCCCATGAATTTATTACACATGCCGACTATCAAGTAAACAATCCCAATTTTCAATATTTCCCCCAAAAGTAAGAACAACAATAACCCCTCCTTTGCACACCTTATTACTCCCTTAAGCACTCTACTAGCCTTTGACAATGTGGGTTCAAATTAATGTAAGGCCAATACAAGAAAAAGGTCTAGGCAAGTAATGTGGTATGTCACCGAAAAAATAGGATTAAGCTCAACGGGTTAACTAATTGATCATGTAAACATGGTGTGGTAATATGGGAAAATATGTGGTTATTCCTAATGCCTTTATCATTTTAATCGTCAAATAATGTCATGCGTTTCAAGAAAGACCTCAAACAACTGCTAGCAATGCAAACAATCCGTGGACACTCAAGCAAACGAATAAATTGCAAAAAATATGCAATAAGGCTCAAAATCTCACTTGGTGGAAAACATACTCAATCCCAAGCAAAAATCTCTCTAATGCACCAACTTGTATTCAAAGCATGCAAACTAAATCAACTTGCACATATTCATGTCCTTCTAATCACTTACAACATTCAATAAGTCTACTAGCTTCAACTTACTAGTGTATGTGTGTGCACAAGAACAAAGCATATCACTTCTCAATCAAAAGCGTCAACAACACAAAATTCCTATCAAGCATGGGTGCAAATGCAAACTACTATGAACTCACATGATATACGAACATAAAAACAGAATGTCCTATATGAAACAAACATGGATAACACGAACATAAATGCATAATTTACTACTACTAATATGCAAAGCATGAAATCCTACATGAACACATAATACAACAACATCTACTAATCCCTCAAACCACCCCCAAACTTAAAATATTCAATGTCCTCATTGAATGGAAGTAAATACAAGGGATAGTAGAAAACATACCTGCAATGCCTCATCCTCGAATGAATCATGCGGGAGACGAAAATTTTAGAACACTAGCACCACCTCTCCCACGCTTAGGAGCCATAAGAATCAATACCCAACTCACAAGAAGCTCCACCAATAATTACCAAGCAATATCACACCACTAATAGCCCAAATTCCAAGAATAATACAAAATCCCAATTTACAAGAACACAAATTCGTAATAAGAATAAAATTAGAGAAAAAGATTTACCCAATACAAATCAAAGAGGTGAACTTGCAATTAATTCCTCTTTAGAATTGGATTTTTAAAGAAGTAGAAAAGGAATTGGATTTGTATGTATAAGTGGGTATATAATAATAATAATAATAATAATAATAATAATAATACATACTAAATAATAATAATAATAATAATATATAAAAATAAATATGAATAATAATAATAATAAGAATAATAATAAATAAAAATAAAAAATAATAATAATAAGTAAGAATTAGAATAGAAATAGGTTTAGAATTTTGAAGAAAAGATGGGGGGTTTTGGAATTGATATTGGAAAAGAATTAGAATTTAAGATGGAGAAAAGAATTAGAAAAGGGGTAGGAATTGATTTAGGAGATGAATTGAATTTAATATATAAAAACATATTAACACACGTACAAAATAACTAACTAGTACTATATATTAACTAAACTAGTACTACTATATATAACTAACCTGTTACAATTTGGCGCATGGTGCATGGTCAGGCGCTTCACGCGCGGCCAATTTCTGTTCATCCGGGCGCTTCATGCGCGTACTGGCGCTTCATGCGCGGGCGGTTCCTGTTCAGATTTTTTTTTTTTTTTTTTTTTTTTCAACACTCAAAATTTTTTTTTTTTTTTTTCTACACTAATGCAATGGGTTGCCTCCCACCAAGCGCTTCTTTAACGTCAATAGCTTGACGTTACTTCCTCAAATCAAGGCGGTTTCAAAAGAATAACTGAACCATCTTCCACAGACAAACCATTCATACGAACATTGACATCTTGGTTGCTTGCTTTCCACAAATTTCTTTCATCAGACTTCAACCTAATTTTACTTCCCAACGACCAAATCTTTTTCTTTTTCTTCTTCACTCCTCTAAGGTGCTTCTCCGACTCAACCGGCTGAACAAAAATTTCTTCTTCCTTATCATCGACTTTCCACCGTCGTAACACGTTATCATGCCCTTCTTCAAAAATCACTAGCTCATTATTCAAAAGGACATACCTCAAATGTGGTGGAAGTTTTCCAAGCTTTACACTCGAAAGATCATGCACCGAAGAACTGTCCAATTTCTCGCTCAGCAACTGATCAAACTTCTGTCTCTGACCCGTATCAACTACATCCACACTGCGACATTCTTCATCCTCTGTCGGAAATTTCATTGCCCTGAACACATTAAAGGTGACACTCTGATCTTGCACCCTCATTGTAAGCTCTCCTTTCTGCACATCAATTAAAGTATTTCCTGTAGCCAAGAACGGTCTTCCCAAGATTATGGGAATCTTCTTATCTTCTTCAAAATCTAGAATCACAAAATCAGCTGGGAAGATGAGCTTATCAACCTTTACCAAAACGTCCTCCACTATGCCCCTTGGATAAGTGATAGATCGATCAGCCAACTGCAAAGAGATGTTAGTTGGCTTTGGCTCCGGTAGACCAAGTTGCTTGAAAACAGACAAGGGCATAAGATTAATGCTAGCTCCCAAATCACATAAACATTTGCTGAAAGAAAGGTTGCCAATAGTGCATGGAATAGTAAAACTTCCCGGATCTTTCAGTTTAGGAGGCAATTTCTGTTGCAGAACAGCACTACACTCCTCCGTCAATGCCACTGTTTCAAAATCTTCCAACCTTCTCTTCCTTGACAAAATTTCCTTCATGAACTTCGCATATCTTGGCATTTGCTCCAACGCTTCAACAAAAGGAATGTTAATGGACAGTTTCTTGAAGACATCCATAAATTTCTGAAACTGTTTCTCTTGACTCTTCTTCAAACGTCCAGGAAATGGAGGAGGTGGATAAATCTGATTATTCATTGAAGATTGCTCCGGAGTAAACTTTTCAACAGGTTTCTTGCTCTTCTCACCATCTAGCTGATCAGCCACTAAATCAGATTTCTCAATTACTGGTACTGCAGATTTTTCATCCTGCTGATTCTGAACATCTTCATCTTCTTCAGTTGTTGATTTAGGATCACTCGTGACTTTTCCAGATCTCAAAGTAACAGCTTTCACCTGCTCATGGACCTCCCTCTTGCCTGGATTACCCATTGTATCACTTGGAAGAGTTCCTTGTTGCATATTTACCAAGGCACTTGTAATCTGCCCCAACTGAGTTTCCAAAACTTTCTGGCCAGCTTGTAGGTTCTTTACCAATATCCACATCTCATCAGATTTATCATTAGATGATTGCCCCGCATGAGCCTGGGGTTGTTGCTGCTGAAATCCCGGAGGTTGATATGGTGCCCTTGGAGCATAAGGCTGTTGATAACCTTGATTGTACGGCTTCGCTTGCTGATAAGATTGTTGAGTATTCTGATTGTTGCTCCAGCTGAAATTGGGATGATTCCGATTATTAGGATGATAAGTGGCTGGAACTGGTGCAGCAGGTCTCTGAAAATTACTCACGAACTGTACTGATTCAGAAGAAATAGCACACTGATTCGTCTCATGTGCGCCCGCACATAACTCACAAACACTAGCCACCTGCTGAACTCCATAATTAGCAAGAGAATCCACCTTCATAGCAAGAGCCTTCAACTGAGCCGTAATCATTGCAGCTGTATCTACTTCAAAAATTCCTGCTGCCTTGCCTTGAGATAGCCTCTGGGTTGGATTTTGATATTCATTAGCAGCCATCATCTCTATAAGATCATAAGCTTCATCATAGCTCTTCGCCCACAGAGCTCCACCTGATGCTGCATCTAGCAAAGGCCTAGATTGTGCTCCCAATCCATTGTAGAACCCATTAATAACCATCCAATCAGGCATGCCATGATGAGGACACTTCCGTAGCATCTCCTTGTAGCGTTCCCAAGCCTCACACAAGGTCTCGCCAGATTGCTGTTGGAATTGAGTCAACTGATTCCTTAATGCTGCAGTTTTTGCCATAGGGAAGAATTTAGTAAGGAACTTCTGAGCAAGATCTTCCCATGTAGTAATGGAACCAGGTGGCAAAGAGTGTAGCCAGCTCTTAGCCTTATCCCTCAGAGAGAATGGGAAAAGCCTCAACCTGATAGCATCATCCGTCACACCATTACATTTGAAAGTGTCGCAGATTTCGATAAAGTCCCGAACATGCATGTTAGGATCCTCCGTAGGAGCACCCCCAAACTGGACTGAATTCTGCACCATCTGAATTGTGCCCGACTTGATCTCAAAATTGTTCGCTGCAATAGCTGGCCTAATAATGCTAGACTGGATATCATTGAGTTTCGGCTGAGAATACTCCTTCAAAGCCTTAGCTGCTGCTGCATCTGCCATCTCTACAGTAGTTTCAGATTCCTCTTTATTCTCTATATTCTCTACACGACCGTCTTCTGCCAGTTTTTGTAAACGAGCTTGCGAACGTGTTTGCATACAAACTCAAGTACCTGAAACACCACGAAACAAACAAACTAAATAAGAATCCGAGTCAGTGAACGCTAACGACCACTGATGACAAGCACATAAACTAAAATAAAAACACCGATGATCCCCGGCAGCGGCGCCAAAAACTTGTTATGCAAAATCACGCAAGCGCACGTTGTCACAAGTAATATATGATTAAATCAAGTTCGTTCCCACAGAGATCTAGAATGGTGTTCAATTCAATTAATGTACCTATGCACCAATGTATGGTTTTTATCCACTGCTAAGACAAATAACAAATTGGATTTTTATTAACTACTAAATTAAACTAAGATGCAAAATTATAAAACTAAGAATTAAATTAACTAATAAGAATAGAAATCGAGTTACTTATGAGAATTAAAACATGGAACCCTAGTTTCATCATCTACTTCACTTAGAGTTGCAGCCTTTAATTAAAACATGCGATGGTTATGATATCTGATCGGATAACACGAAAAGAGTAAAAGTTACCTCTCGGTATACTAGTACCAATCTACACATACATCCACAAAAGAGATAGAAGATGAATAGGCACCTATTATGTTTAGACCCTATATCTCTATAGAATTTGAAAACATAAAGGTTGAAGCACAAGTTATCCACTTAGATCACATAGGGCAGTATAAGTATTTTCATCTCACACCACAATCATATTGATAACAATTATGAACCTATGCTAGCATGGCAAGTTCTAAATCTCAAGATCCACTCTCGCTTCACAAGAGATTAACAATTCAGTTTAGATGTTAGCTACGCATCCAAAAGCATTAAGATTAACCATACGAGGATATCAGTATTCACCACACATAAATCTTTAAGGCATGCAAACTACTAAGCTACATAGATAAATCCACTAGGATCCCATGACAACGATTAGTTCATAACTAAACCTTTCGTCACCATGGGATTTGATGAAAACATGGTAAATAACAAGATATGAATAAAAGAAGTAATTATATTAATAAACAAGAGTTTGAGAAAACAAATCTAGAACAAGAGATGAAGTAGATCTAGATCCGTTGCTTGTCACGAGCGTTGAATCCTTCTCTCCTTTTCTCCCTTGCAGATCTAAGCTGGTTACAATAATAAAACTATGATATTGTGTATCTCTATTACAATGGTAGGATATGTTTAAATAGGCTCTAAAAGTCTTGCCCAACAAGAAAATACCCAAAATAGAGTTAAAACAGAATTTCTGCAAAAGACGTTTCCTAAACTGATTCTGTTTTCTAGGGAAATTCGTAGCTGACTTTTCTTCTGTTTTCCAGAGTTGTTCCAGATGTAATTGGGCTTCTGGACTACCTTAGAATGATAGATAATCTCGTTATCTTCGCGTGGACTGCTTACGGGCTGAAAACAGACTTATAGAACTCAAGATATGGCCCAAACAGTGAATCTCACGCGTGCAGCCCAATAAATCCGAATTTTAATAAATTAAATCTCCAAAAACGACAAAAACACCCACCATAATCAACATCCTTGTAAATCTGCACAACTAAACAAAATACATCAAAACTACAAGAAACTTGAGCCCAAGACAATCAATTTAAGCCGATTTAGAATGTTCCAAGTGGATATAAATCCACTTATCACAATTTCTTCAGTATTTTGTCTCCAAGAATGTATTCGAGAAGTGACTAAGTGATTGATTCGAGAACTATGATTAGATAACTCTGAGTTCTCGAATACTGTATGATTTACATATCGAATCACTTCTCGAATAGTACTTTTCTCCAGGGTTCCTTAAGTTGTCGAATAGAACACTTGACTTGACGAATCCCTGAGATATCGAATAGTTCATTCAGAGTCCTTGAGATATCGAATGGAACTTTGACTTGTTGACTCTTTGAGAACTCGAATACCACTTTGACTTGTTGACTTTTTGAGTTCTCGAATAGAGCATTTAGACATGTCGAATCTCTGAGATATCGAATGAGATATCGAACAGTTCATTCTGAGATATCGAACAGTTCATTCTGAGATATCGAACAGTGTCTTCTTAGATATCGAATCTCTGACTTCTCGAATGCTAGACTTCTCGAATAGACAAAAGTACTTCTCGAATTGGTACTTAGGCAAATTCTTCATTTCTTCAAATCCCAACTGTGATTTTTTTTACAGTCTTCATCTTCTTGCTTGAGGCATGAGCCTTGGAACTTCTTTCAAGCATTATTCTTGACTATATAAGTACAGTTACACAACTAGGACTTGATGCCTACTACAAGTACAGAACATGTAGAAACTCTACAACTAGAGGTTCCCTCAGTTAAGAGGTCATGTAAGTAATGCAAAGAATTACAAACAATTAGGCTTGTAATTAGATGTAAACAGGCATGCCTCTGTGACTAACAATCTCCCCCAAATTGTGAGTGAGACCATTAGTCACAATTTCATGTCTGATAACAAGCCTAACATACATAAAGATAAAACTTGAAAAAGTACAGGTATGTAGATTGATTGAAGAAAATACATAGAAGTATTCTTACAAGTTATGAGGAACAACTAGCCATATCCTTTTGGATTCATCTCTTGAGCTTTGGCTTGCAGATTCTCATTTTTCATCTTCTTTTCAGGTTCTTTAGCTTTCTTCTTTGCATTCTCTTCCATGGCAAGAATAATGTCTTCCATTGCATGACAAATCCTTGAGTACTTCATTCAGCTGTTTCTCAGAATAGGAACTGATGTAGTCCATTCTAATCTTTACATTTCTACCATATTTCTTGTACTCAATGATGTAAGGATTAAAATTGACTCTACACAGACCCATAGCCCTCAATTCACCAGCCTTAGCTTCCATTGCAGCAAACTCCTCCTCCCTTTTCTTTAGTAGCTTTTCACTGTTCTTTTTCATTTCTGCATGGTGATCTCTCTTCATTTTGACGAAGTCAATTAACTCCAGCTTCCATACCCTTTCCACTCTGTCTTCAGAATCCAACATTGCAATTATCCTTTCTATGTCATATAGCCTGCCCCAGTGCTGACATGTTCCTTGTCTGAATCTCTTCTGTCTTCCATCAGTATATTTAATTTCAAGAAAATCATCAACAATGGCAACATGATAGATTCTTTTAGCCCATAGGAACTGCAGTTTGTCTTCATCATAGTTTTCATCCAGAGGTGGTAGGTTTAGTCCTGGAATTATTGTCAGTGCCTTTGACTTGGATAACTTCACCCTTCTTGCAGCATGCTTGAATTTAATCCTTTTTACATGGTTGCTAGGCAGAAACTTATGACCCTTGCTTGTAGACCATTGTAGTATTCCATTAGCAGTTTGCTTATGGAAACATACAGATGATTTCTTGACTTGAATCTTCTTCTCTTCTTGAGGTGGCAAAACAGTTGCAGAAGCCATATATGTAGATTTTGCTAGGCCACTACTAACAGTATTCACCCTAGAATTAGAGTCTTGTGTTGTGGTGAGGTTACTGTCAGCAATGCCTAAGGCTTGCTATTTTCCATTTTTCCTCTCATAGACTTTACCTTGGTCATCATCATCCTTCTTGTTCTTGTAATCCTTCTTCTTCTTCTTATCTTCATCACCTTTATCTCTCCTGTGATGTCTTTTCCTCCCATCACTTTTATCTTCAGAGTCATCATCCTTATTTCTCCTAGGTAGAGCCATTTCTGGAATTGTACCAGTTGCTATGAAAGATCTGAGGATGTGCAGTGCTTCTATTTCTTCAGCATTTCTGACTCCACCTTTCTTCAGTAGTTGATCAGTGATAGCAATGATAAGTCTGTGATTTCTAGAAGTGAGGTCATTGGGAATGACCAACTGCTTGATGTCTTCAATTTTGGTGCCAGATTGGTAGATGATTGTCCATGGCTTCTTGATTACTTCTGGCAGCCTTGAAGGTTGATCATTCCTTAAGTCATCATACAGACTCCTGTTGTTCTCATTTTTCTTCTCAATAAACTCAAGTATGGCATCTACCTCAGAGTGTTTTAGAGCTTGAAGAGTCTTGTAGGTTAGATGCCATATCTTTGAATTGGATACCATCATTATCTCCTTGAACCATGAGCTATTGATTTTCCTAGGTATAACAGTGAGACATTCAATCTGATCCTTCAGGCTCCTCAGATAAAATTGAGTGTCACTAGCCTACTCCCTTGAGACTTTCAGAAACTCCAAGAATGCTTCATCATGATAGACATTTGAATTTGAAACTTCTTGTAGCTTGGCCTCAGTAACCACCTTTACTTCTACAGGCTTGGCACTTTCAGATTTGGAGGATGGAGGTTTATCAGATGGCATGCTCCCTGTAACCACTGTGGTAGTGATGGATTGTTTCTCGCCACTTGGAGTGGGGATATGCACAGTTGGTAGAGTAACAATTGGCAGAGTGGTTGGGGGCTCATCAACTTTGGATTTCCCTTTCCCTGGCACATTTATAGGTTTTGGAGCCCTTTGGTGACCACCCTCATTTAGCTGTATGCCTTTCTCCTTAGGTTTCTCCCCCTTTGGATTTGAATTCCTTAACCTCTTCTCCCCCTTAGGCTTGTTGCCAGGCACAGAGGCTTTAGGAGTGGCCTTTGGGTTGGAAGATTCTTCAGGTAGAGGGAGACCCATGTGCTTCATCATAGCAGACAACATAGATTGTTGATGCAGAAGGACATTAGCTGTGGTGGTGGCTTGGGTGTCCAACTGTTCATTGAGAATTGCAACCTTGTCTGTAAGATGAGCATTGGTTTCTTTGAGAGTCACCACCTCCTTCTCAAGAGTATCCACTTTAGTGAATAGCTCATTTGCCTTGAAACCAGATAAGGATTGGTCTTGCAGTCTCTTCACTTCATACTTTGACATTTCATGCACATGGACCTCAGTCACGAGCCTGTCTCCATATAGATTTTTGAACATTGTCCTCAGCATGGCATTGGATTCTGTGGTCTGATCAGATAGAGCTTGAAATTTATGCCCCAGACCTGTGACAGCATCTTTGAGAAGAGCCAAACCATTGTCCATCTTGGTACAAGTAGATTTGCATGCTAGAATATCCTTGATTACAGTCTCCAATTTAGGAAATTTGGCTTCAAAAGTCCTCTTGATTTCTTCCACTGTAGTGGCTGTCTTATCACACACTTTATTGACCTCAATTTTGACTCCTTTTCCCAAATAGTGTGCAGCCTTGAGGAATACCTTGTGTGAATCATTCATAGCCTCATACACTTCACCAGGAGTCAGAGATTTTGCATTGGAACCCAGTGAAGTGATGTATTCCTCTCTGAGATATTGAAGAGCTTCATCAAGAGTAATATTATATTTTCCTTGCATCCAGGCATCTACATTGCCATCTCTCTCAGCATCATCAATTATCTTGGCCTTTTGCATCTCCACATCATCCCTATGGCATAGCAGAATGGCTTCATAGTCTGGATTAGGCATGTTGGAGGTGACTAAGTTCTGAGCAATCTTGACAAACTCAGGAATCTGATCCACAACTAAGCTTTGAAGTGCTTCAACCGTCAATTGTGGTGGAACAGACCCTGATCCTGAAGCACTGTCATGTTGCACAGGCTTCAGCCATTGTGACATAAAGTCAGAGCTAGAGCTAGGCAAGCTAGACTCCTCAGTTACAGATGCAACTTCTGTAACCGGATGAAATGACTCTACTACTGTTGTCTCCACAGGAGTGGGATGAGTTACAACAGTAGTTGACACAGACACAGAGTCTCTAGTAAAAACTAGTGAATCCTCTGTGGTTGTGATGGTGTCATCAGGATATGCCCCAGCTAGCATTCCCTCACCATCTGAATGTGGTTTCTGGGTGGCGAGCACAGTGTCAAGCACCATGTCACTTGAATTCATTGGCTCACCATGTTAGGAATAATTCATGAGTTGTGATGTTAAGAATATAATTTTACTTATATTTCTTGTATATCCTGATCTTATAAAGGATTTAGCACCTTGTATAGGAAATATGTGTTAGACAGTTATCTGTAAAGATTAGTCAGGAATGAACAGTGCATCAAGTACTACATGTCAGGAACTGAGATCGAATCCTGATATGTCAAGTCAAATACTGATCAAGTACTGATAGGATGGTTAGATCCTGATGCAAGAGGGAATCCTGATATCAGTCGTGTTACTGATGATGTCATTATGGATGCTACAGAAACTGGCAAGTGCTATAAAACAGGATCATTGTTTGAAGAACAAGCAAGAAGATATTATGAAGGGAAGAATTTTCTATTGATGGAAACTATCAACTGGAAAGCAGAACATTGTCATGTATAGATTATCTTTCTGTAATTAGTTGATAGGAAGCATTATAAATACTCTCTCTATATCATTGTAAAAAGTGTCGTAGCCGAACAAGTGTGAGTTGTAAGTTCGTGTGCGTAGCTCTGTATAAGGTTTGTATTCGAGAGTTCGAAACAAACAGAGAGAGAGAGATTTGTATTGTCAGCAGCTGCTAAAGGTATTTGTACACCTTTGGTAGAGTTTGTATTTGATCTTATTAATACAAAAAGAATTTGATTCATTCGTTTATTCTTGTTCATATAACCAAGCAAAAATCAAACACGATTATATAACTTGTATTCAACCCCCCCTTCTACAAGTTATTCGAGTTAACACACCAAGAAAAAAGAATTCTTGGTGATCAATGTCTTGTTCTTCGATTTCTTAAAGTACAGGCTCCAAAGAAATTTGTGATGTAGATTCTGGAAAAGAAGTGTCTTGTAGAATGGATTTTGGCAACTCCCCCTGAGAAATAGAGGGAGTTTCAAATGTGATGTGCTCTCCACTCAGTGTTGTGCCAGCCTTATCACTCCCAGGTACGGACTCTTTACAGATAGGTGCATTGGGGAGGATGCTTGATTCTATAGATGCATCCTGTTGAGAGGATACATCTAGTGAATTGTGTGCCCCTGATTTTACAACTTCAGCCATTTGTGTGACTGAAGAGGTGGTTTTAGCTTTCTTCTTCTTTGGTCTGATTAAGGGTGACTAAGGTTCCTCACTTTCTAAACCTAATTCAACAGCCAGTGCTGCTTCTGATAATATGGTCAAAGGTGCAGAAGCAACCTGTTTTCTCTTCTTCTCCTTTTTACTAACATCACCCTTTTGAGAGGATGATGCAGTTGGCTCAGTGTTTGGTATAGTGTTTGGTTGATAGGGTTGGTTAGCAGGCCCTGGGTTAGCATTGTGTTCTACTTGCTTGGGATGTGCTAACTGTGACTTTGAATCAAATGTTGGCATGTTGTGGGGGTAAGTCCTAAACAAACCCTCCATATGGGGAGTTATGTTAAGTCTTACATCCACATCATTCCTAGTTTCCAAATTACCAAAAATGAGTTTGGTCATGGATTTAGGATAGCCTATTCTATTTTTATCTATCCCAGGCAAATCAATCAATTGAGCATTTTTAAAATTAAGTACAGATTGAATGAAGCGAGGGAAGAAAATGTCAGTACCTCTCTTGGTTGTGTTCTTACCAAGTCTCCCATACAACTCTTGTAGGATGATTTGACCAACATCTATCTTTCTTCCAAAAGCCAATGCATAGGCAATTTGCTACGCAGGTGCACTGATTTGGTCAAAACTTGATTTCCTGGCAGTGAAGACTTGAAGGAGAGTTGCAAACACATAGCTCCACTCCTTCCTCAGATTCTTCCTGTTTAGCTTTCCAAGATTAATCCCATCTGAGTAGTTGATAAATTCAAAGAATTCTTCCAACTGTGTATTTGTGACCAGTGTGTCATATGACTCTTGTTGTAGACCCAGTGCTTGATTCATGTCTGCAGTGGTTATAGTTATTTCCTGGTCCTGAATCTTGCAGTAGATTATATATATGACGTTATTGCGCTTTCTAGGGCTATAACTTCTACAATAGCAGTTCCCCAAAACTGTTCCAGGATGTCTAGATACAGAGTTGGGTTGGCAGAGAGTGTATCCTTGATGTATGACTCAGACATCCATTTTACAAAGCACTTGAAGTTCGCATTGGGTGCTTCAACATCACTGGTTAGGGCGATAATGTTGGTGTTGAATTTCACGGTTGCCATTGATACAGAGAAAAGAGTAAAGGTTGAAGAAGAAATTTAGCTTTTGGCAGTTAGGGTTTCAAAGGTTTTGGGAGTTTAGATGCTTGAGTAGTCGAGTGAAATGAATCGAATAGATGTAGAATTGTAAAAGTATGAAGTACTTGAATTTTCGATTAGTTATATGTTTTGTATCGACAAGTCAGGCATTCGAGAAGTAGAAAACAACTATTCGATAAGTCAAGAAAGGCTTATTCGATAACTCAAGCAGATGGTAACTCACAGCTGACATTTATCTAACTTAGAAATAATTTTAAATTAAATAAAATGTGTTTTATGAGTGAATTAAAATTTTAGACAAAAATCCAAAATTGGTTGAGATTCAGCGAGAATTCAGCCTTTTCAAGTGATTCGAGAACTCAAATATAGTATTCGAGAACTAATTCATTAGTGAACTCAATTACCATATTCGAGAAGTCAAGAATACCTCTATTCGATATCTCTAAAAGACTCTATTCGAGAACTCAAGAGTAATCTAATGAGACTTGTTAGAGATGTCGAATAGTGAACCATTCAAGAAGTCTGACTTATCGAAATATGCTCATCACTCACAAAAATTAATTTTCACTATCTTTTAAAATTTACTAGTCATATTCAATGAAGAATATTCTAGCAAATTAAACAGTGATTTTCTCAAAATTTCACAGAAATTTTAAGTTGAAAAAATATGATTTTTCAACATATGCAACAGATTTGAAATATTTATAAATCATATTTCAGCCAACACTTACTTCAAAAATATTGAGAATTTAGATAAAGTAAGTGTTTACTGCTGCAACAATCTGGATGATATATTCACCTAGCCAGAATCTGAAGAATTCAGCATTCCAATCTCACTGACCAACCTTGTGAAGGTGGTTTCATCTAATGGTTTAGTGAATATGTCAGTTAGTTGTTTGTCTATAGAGACATAATGCAACTCAATGGTTCCATTAGTTGCATGTTCTCTAACGAAATGATATCTGATGTCAATGTGCTTTGTTCTAGAATGATTGACAGGATTGGCAACTATAGATATTGCACTTGTGTTGTCACACATGATTGGAATTTTTTCCAACACAAGTCCATAATCTCTAAGTTGATTTCTAATCCAAAGCACTTGAGCACAGCAACTTCCAGCAGCTATGTATTCAGCCTCAGCTGTAGAAGTTGACACAGATTGTTGTTTCTTGCTATACCAAGAGACTAACCTTTGTCCAAGAAACTGGTAGCTACCTGAGGTGCTTTTCCTATCCACTCTGCATCCAGCATAGTCAGTATCAGAATAACCAACCAGATTGAACCCTGTGTCCTTAGGATACCATAAACCCAAGTTTGGAGTGCCCTTCAGATATCTAAAGATCCTTTTTATAGCAATCAAATGTGATTCTTTTGGATTTGATTGAAACCTTGCACACAAACATGTAGCAAACATGATGTCTGGCCTACTTGCAGTGAGATAGAGTAGAGAACCAAACATGCCTCTGTAGACTGAGATATCTACTTTTTTGCCTTTAGCATCTTCATCTAATTTAGTGGTAGTGGCCATGGGTGTCTTTGTAGGTGAGCAGTCTTCTAAGTCAAACTTCTTCAATAAATCCTTGATGTACTTGGTTTGACTGATAAAGATACCATCCTTCCTTTGACTGACTTGCAACCCAAGAAAGAATGTCAACTCTCCCATCATACTCATCTCGTATCTGCTCTGCATGAGTTCAGAGAATTTCTCACACAGCTTCTCATTTGTAGACCCAAATATGATATCATCCACATAGATCTGAACTAGGATAATATCATCACCATGCTTCTTGTAAAACAGTGTTTTGTCCAATGTGCCTCTAGTGAATTGAGTATCATACCATGCCCTTGGAGCCTGCTTAAGTCCATACAATGCCTTAAGCAATCTGTAGACAAATTCTGGGAAGTGTGGATCCTCAAAGCTAGGTGGTTGTTGCACATAAACTTCTTCTTCCAACTCTCCATTCAGAAATGCACTCTTGACATCCATTTGATAAACTTTAAAGTTTGAATGAGCAGCAAATGCCAAGAATATTCTGATGGCTTCCAATCTAGCAACAGGGGCAAATGTCTCATCATAATCAATGCCTTCCTGTTGAGAGTATCCTTTTGCAACCAACCTAACTTTGTTTCATAATATTACACCATCTTCATCCATCTTATTCTTCAGAACCCATTTTGTTCCAACAATGGTTCTATTCTTTGGTGCAGGCATAAGTTCCCATACTTTGTTTCTTTCAAATTGATTCAGCTCCTCTTGCATGGCAATAATCCAATCTGGATCCAACAGTGCATCATCAATTTTCTTAGGCTCAACCTGAGATAGAAAACAACCATAGAGGCACTCATTTTGAGTTGCTCTCCTAGTCCTTACTCCTGCATTAGGATCTCCAATAATTTGCTCTGCAATGTGTGATCTATCCCATTTCCTTGAATGCTCAGTCTGATTTCTCATTCTTGATGTTGCTTCATCATCCAATTCCTGATCATTCTCATTTCCTCCCCCTATGATGTTGCCACTATTCACAGGTGTGTCTTGGATGCTTGTTTCTCCACTATTGATTGGCACAAATTCTTCTCTTGTATCATCATTCACTTGAGTTTGTTGAACTTGAGTTTCAACTTCAGTTTCATTCTCTTCATCAGAATCATCTAGATTATCAAACTTTAATGGATCTTTATCTTCATCATTGGCTTCTTCTAATCCAGGTAGTTTGTTGTCATCAAATGTCACATCTGTGCTTTCCATAATTTTCTTTTAACTGATGACATAAACTTTGTATGCAATTCTTTCCATAGAGTAGCCAAGAAAAATTCTTTCAAATGCCTTTGCATCGAATTTTCCAACATATTCTGAATTATCCTTCAATACAAAGCATTTGCTTCCAAAAGTATGAACATACTTTAGAGTAGGCTTCTTTCCAGTCATCAAATTGTAATGTGTCTTTCCAGTGTTTTTATTGATGAGGGTTCTGTTCTGGATATAGCATGCAGTGCTCACAGCCTCAGCCCAAAAACATGTAGGCATCTTTGCATCAAGCAACATTGTTCTAGCAGCCTCAATTAGAGTTCTATTCTTTCTCTCAACAACTCCATTTTGTTGTGGAGTCCTTGGAGCAGAGAATTGCTGAGAAATTCCATTCTCTTTGCAGAATGCTTCAAGTATGGCATTTCTGAACTCTGTTCCATTATCACTTCTCAGTGCAATAACGCTTGCATTGTTGGCATTTGCTTCCTTGTCAACTTTCTTTATGTGCTCAATGATTACTTGTGGAGCCTCATCTTTTGATGCCAGAAATTCCACCCATGTATACCTTGTAAAGTCATCAACCATCACTAAGGCATACTTCTTTCTTCCTAGTGACATAATATTGATAGGCCCAAACAAGTCCATATGAATGAGTTGTAGGGGCTTGGTTATTGATGTCACTGTCTTTGACTTGTGGCTCGATCTTTTCATTTTTCCTCTTTGACAAGCCTCACACACTCCTTCTTGATAGAATTCAAGTGTGGGCATGCCTCTCACTAACTCTCTTTTGACCAGAGAATTAATGGCTTTGAAGTTCAGGTGTGATAATTTCTTGTGCCACATCCAACAATCTTCATTTGATGCTTTTGAGTAGAAGCAACAAATTTTGTCCTTGTTTGCAGAGTCCATATTGGCTACAAACAGGCTTCCTTTCCTTACTCCAGATAGAGCAAAATCACCAGTCTTCTTGTGGGTGATCAAACATTCATCTTTGTCAAAATCCACCTTGAATCCTCTATCAGTAAACTGACCAACACTTAGCAGATTATGCTTGAGTCCCTTGACTAGTGATACATCTTCAATGATGACATTACCAACTTTCAATTTGCCATATCCCAATGTGTTACCCATGCTGTCATCTCCAAAATCAACCATTGGGCCAGCCTTCTCCTCATACTGTGATAGCAGGGCCATATCACCAGTCATATGATTTGAGCATCCACTGTCAAAAATCCACATGACCTTCTTTTCACTTTCTTTGCCCTGCAAACACAAAGGTATTACTTCTCCTTTGGTACCCAAACAAGTTTGGGTCCAGGTGACTTAGAAACAGTTTTATCATAAACAACATGTTTATCAACTTTCTTGGTGTTAGTCTTCTTGTCATTGTTAGAAGTCTTAGAGCCTGAGGTCTCAGACTTAGGTGACAAAGGTACCTTCCTAGCTTTAGGAGGACTTGAAGACTTTGACCTTGTGTAGTGTGTGTGAGAATTGTGACTGATACAACCATCAATGAATTGCCTTCTCAAATTGAAACAACTAGTCATAACATTCATATTGCATGGCATACAGTCAAATTTATCACAAAATGGTGCATCTCTATGTCTTAGAGGCACAGAATAATCATAGAAAGGTTTGGACACACTACCAACAGGTTTCTTGCATGCCTGAGTTAGATGATTGGTACTGAAACAGTTCTGACAAGTTTTCCTAGGGGCATTAGGCATATAAGCATAGTTGTTATCTTTGTTAATCCCTAACTTGCCAACTCTGTTCTGTTTCTTCTTAGTCACTGTCTTCTCTGATTCACTCTTCCCGGCTGAAACAAACTTAACAAACTTCTTAGGTCTTGACCTATCACCTACGGGCTCCTTGGCTTTTAACTTGACACTCTCACTCTTGGAGGATGCTTGTTGTTCACTGGATTGTGCCTCATCCTCATCATTCAACATTTGCTTGATGAGTAAGGCATACTCATCAATTTCAAATGTTGATTCTTTAAAAATTGGATTTTCAGCCTTTTTCAAAATGTGAGGCACTTCCTCTTGAACAACCGTGTCATCTTCAATTATAGCATAGCCTTTTCTCCGTTTAAGAGTGCCATAGTCAAGTCCAATAGCAGCCTTGGGTTTTGCTTGAATTTTCTCACAGTAGGATTGCACTAGACCAGATGATTTCTTAAACGTTTTCAGTTTGAATTCATTTTCAGCTAATTCATCCCTAAGAGCCTTTTCCACTTGACTAGCACATAAAACCTTATTCTGCAAATATTCAACTTCTTTCTTAAGGTTTTCTACTTGCATAGCAGTTAGCTCAAGTTCCTCATTCTTTTTTATTAACATTTCATTTCTAGTAGACAGTTTAGGAATCTCCTCATTAGCAGCAGTCATACTAGTATGAATATTAAACATCTCAACAGATAGTTGTTCAATCATGCATTTATACTCAGAAACAGACATGTCTATAATAGTGAGAGATGGTACCTGAGAGTCTGATGGAGATGTGTCATCCTTGGAATTGGCCATCAAGGCATAGTTGTAAAATTCTTGTTCCTCTCCATCACTATCAGAATCAACCCAACACTTCCCTTCAGCTATGTAGGCTTTATCTTGTGTCTGCTTTCTCAGAAGGGCCTCATACTTAGCTTCAAGTTCCAGAAACTCTTTATCCTTCTTTTTAGGCTTCTTGCATTCACTGGCAAAATGCCCTAGGTCATTGCATCTATAACACCTTACAGATGACCTATCCACACGGCTGGTTTTAAATTTACTCTTGTTTGGTTTCACAGGTGCCTTGCTTTTGTTGAATGAATGGCTTTGGGTTTTGGGTTTGAAGGATTGGTTCCTCTTGAATCTGATGTTTGGAAATTTTCTGGCCATGAAAGCATATGAAGTGTTTTCCATTCCATCTAGCTCTTCAAGAGTATAGAACTCTTCTTCCTCCTTCTCCTCAACAGATTCACTTACCTCAGCTTCAGTTTCTTCATCATCTACTATCTCCTCTATCCTTAGCTGGCTTGTAGATGCTTCTAGGTCTTGAATAGATTTGTTGACAATCAAGGCACATGATGTGTTTATCATCCTGCCTTGGTTGGCTTGGATAGCCCTTTTCTGAAGCAACTCAAGCTCATGAGTTTTTAAAACCCCATAGAGCACATCATATGTAACTTTGTTCAAATCTCTTTCCCTTAGAGAAATGACCCTTTGCTCTAAATGATTTGGTGAAGATAGCAGAAATTTCATGTTCAACTCTTTGGTGCTGTAAACCTTGCCATTCATTAGCAACTCAATAACTAGCTTGTGAAATCTCTCAAACATCTCAGTGATGCTTTCCTTGGGCTGTGCCATGAAAGCTTCATACTGTGTGACCAGTATCTGTTTCTTGTTTTCCCTGACCTCATCAGTTCCTTCACATAACACCTCAATGTGATCCCACATTTCTTTGGCAGATGTGCATGATGCAATGTTTGCAAACATTGACATATCCATGGAATCAATAATTAGCAACATTAGATGGCTATCAAGAGCAACCATCTCCTTTTCTGATTCTGTCCATTTGGATGGTTCCTTGGCCACATAAGATCTTGGAACAGTTATGGTTCCAACAGTCTTCTAAGGTATTTCTTGTTGTGGAACAAAGGGACCATTCTTGAGAATCTCAGGATATAAAGGATGAGAGGCTTTGATGAACAACATCATTTTTTCTTCCAGAGGTTGTAATTTTCTTTGTCAAACTTAGGGACTTTCACCGTTCCTGTGGTCTTTGGTGTATTCGAACTCATGATCGTTTTTTCTATTTTTTTTTAATAAATAGCCCGCTCTGATACCACTTGTTGAGTACTGAATACAACAAAAGAATACAGAGAGGAGGGTGAATGGATTCTTGAACTTTTCTGGTTCTTGAATCTGTGTAGCAGATAAGTATCTGTGTGTGCAAATGTGAAGGTGCGGATAAGAAATAACACAAGACACAATATCACTTTAATCTAATATATTATTAGATAAAGGTTGCTACAATCTGTGAATACAAATGATAGTATTCTCAGCTTCGTTTTTCTCAGAGAGATATGACTTACAATGTATGAAAAACTTGACTCCTCAAAAAAGTTAACAACTAAGGAAGTGAGGCTGTATCCTTATAGAACATGGATACAACCTACTTACTACAAATAAGGTAGCTGAACAAATTACTTTCTAGTCTGTCTATCCTTTTTGAGTAAGTGTCCAAACGGTTACAGATTTGACTTTGCAAAGCCTGTTCAGATCCACTTCTTTAGCCCTTTGTCTCTTCTATATCTCTCCAAGCTTCCTTGTAGGCTTTCCAGAGCACATTACAGGTTGTGGTCCATAAAGTGCATTGGCTTGTTGCAGGTTTCAGACTGGTACAATTTCTTCAGTATTTTGTCTCCAATAATGTATTCGAGAAGTGACTAAGTGATTGATTCGAGAACTATGATTAGATAACTTTGAGTTCTCGAATACTGTATGATTTACATATCGAATCACTTCTCGAATAGTACTTTTCTCCAGGGTTCCTTGAGTTGTCGAATAGAACACTTGACTTGACGAATCCCTGAGATATCGAATAGTTCATTCAGAGTCCTTGAGATATTGAATGGAACTTTGACTTGTTGACTCTTTGAGAACTCGAATACCACTTTGACTTGTTAACTTCTTGAGTTCTCGAATAGAGCATTTAGACATGTCGAATCTCTGAGATATCGAATGAGATATCGAATAGTTCATTCTGAGATATCGAACAGTTCACTCTGAGATATCGAACAGTGTCTTCTTAGATATCGAATCTCTGACTTCTCGAATGCTAGACTTCTCGAATAGACAAAAGTACTTCTCGAATTGGTACTTAGGCAAATTCTTCATTTCTTCAAATCCCAACTGTGATTTATTTGACAGTCTTCATCTTCTTGCTTGAGGCATGAACCTTGGAACTTCTTTCAAGCATTATTCTTGACTATATAAGTACAGTTACACAACTAGGACTTGATGCCTACTACAAGTACAGAACAGGTAGAAACTCTACAAGTAGAGGTTCCATCAGTTAAGAGGTCATGTAAGTAATGCAAAACATTACAAACAATTAGGCTTGTTATTAGATGTAAACAGGCATGCCTCCGTGACTAACATTAGTCGATTGCCTTTTTCACAATTATTTTTAGTTGAAGATATTACCTTTTATACTATTATATAAAAGTCGAAACATTAAAAGTTTTGGTACCTATTTTTTAATACCAATTTTTTGGTACTTCGTGAATTTACTTATTTACCCTTCATTATAAAGAAAAATAAATTTACCTAAAATAAATAATAACATAATATAATTAATGGTAATTAGTCGATTGCCTTTTTCACATTTAATTTTAGTTGAAGATATTACCTTTTATAAACACCTAAAAATATATAACCGAAAATATCACACCTAATTTTCAAGAAAAATATAACACCTAAAATAAATAATAACATAATATAATTAATGGTAATTAGTTGATTAACATGATAAAATTAATGGTAATTAGTTGATTGTTTTTTTCACATTAACATAATGAAATTAATGATAATTAATCGATTGTCTTTTCACATTTACTTTTAGTTGAAGATATTACCTTTTATAAATACCTAAAAACATCAATCAATCATTAATATTTCATTTCGAATTAAAACACGTTACCATTTTAATTTAAAACAAATCTTACAATCATTAATATATACCCGAAAATATCACACCATAATTTTCAAGAAAAATATAACACCTAAAATAAATAATAACGTAATATAATTAATGGTAATTAGTCGATTGTCTTTTTCACATTAACATAATAAAATTAAAGGTAGTTAGTCGATTGCCTTTTTCACATTTAATTTTAGTTGAAGATATTACCTTTTATAAATACCTAAAAACAGATCATTAATATTTCCTTTCGAATTAAAACACGTTACCTTTTTAACTTAAAACAAATCTTACAATCATTAGTATATACCCAAAAATATCACACCATTATTTTCAAGAAAAATATAGCCCAAAAATATCACACCATATTTTTAAATTATTAAAATATATTAAAAATCATGTACGTTGTTTACAATAAGGATACATTAGTATAATCCGTAAACATGAGTAATTTAAATTATATCAAATTAAAATTAAAAATATTAAAAATAATGATTATATAAAAACATAATTGTAATATTAAATAAAATTTATAACATAATACAAGAAATCCGTGCATTGCACGGGTTATAAAGTAGTTATTATATTAAAGTTGAAACATTGAAAATTTTATCGTTTGGTTTAGGTACAGTTATCTTAATTAATAAATAAAAAATAATACAATTAATGTTAAGCAGTCGATTACCTTTTCTAATTAAAATACGTAACTATACTACTATATTAAAGCCGAAAGATTGAAAGTTTGTCGGTTTGGTTATCCTAACTATTAAAATAAAAAATGAAATCATATTATTAATGGTAATTAGCCAATTGCCTTTTTCACATTTTCTTTTAGTTGAAAATATTACCTTTTATAAACACCTAAAAACATCAATTGTATCCTACCTTTCGATCATTAATATTTTATTTCGAATTAAAACACGTTACCTTATTAATTTAAAACAAATCTTACAATCATTAATATATACACAAAAATATCATACAATAATTTTCAAGAAAAATATAGCACCTAAAATAAGTAATAACACAATATAATTAATGGTAATTAGTCGATTTCCTTTTTCACATTTTCTTTTAGTTGCAGATATTGCCTTTTATAAACACATAAAAAGATCAATCGTATCATATCTTTCAATCATTAATATTTCCTTTCTAATAAAAACACGTTACCTTTTTAATTTACAACAAATCTTACAATATATACCCGAAAATAGCATACCACCATATTTTTCAATTACTAATAAAATATATTAAAAATCGTATATGTTGTTTATAATAAGGAAACATTATTATAATCCGTAAACATGACTATATTAAATTATATCAAATTAAAATTAAAAAATTATTAAAACTAATGATTATGTAAAAACATAATTGTAATATTAAATAAAATATATAACATAATACAAGAAACCTGTGCATTACACGGGTTATAAGCTAGTAATAATTTAATATTTCAAACTCTCAATCTAAAATCATAAGGTACAATCAAATTTTAATAAATCTGTTATTATCAAATTGAAAATATTTAGAATTTTAAATTTTTTTTATCACACTATTCGAAATACACGTTCAAAATTTAAGTTATATAAACTTTTAAAATAATTAATTATAAAAAATATTAGTTTCAACCAGTTTAAATAGTAAAATAGGTTTTAAACCAATTGTCTTCTTATATTTTACTTACGAATTTTTTTTAATTATGCAATAATTAATGGAAAAAACAAATTGACATGACAATATATTTGAATTATTTAAAATATTAAATATACTCTTAAATAGTAGAAAACATTATTTGGTGTATAAATTATTAATCCAAAAATAAAAAATCATTACAGAGTCAATAATAAATAATGTTGGTGATTATTTTCATACTAAGTTGGTCAACTCAGCGCAAATATTCTTATTTGTTTGGTTGATTGATAATATTTATTTTTTAATATCAACAAATACTAAAATATGGGTAAAAAAGCTTACTAACTTGGTAGAAAGATTCTGCACAGAGAGAGATACTTATTAACAAGAAACAAAATTAAGAAAATATAAAAAAGTAGGGTTTCATTTTGATTGGGAGACTTTTTACAGTGTATATTACTCTCAGTTTTGCTTGGTAGTATCTCAATTTTGTTCTTGGTAATATAATTACATACTTACATAACTTGGATACAAAATAACATTTCACGTAATTATCATATTTTTCTATTCGCGTATTTTATTTTGTATCGTGTACACATGATTCAATTTCACGTCGTTTTCGTGCAAGACCCAAAATTACACGACATGAATGTACATAACACAAATGATTCGTTAGGGTTACGTAAGTGCTTTTTTCATGTATATGTTCAAAAAATATACTCATTGTTAAATGAAAATGAATTCATGTTATTTAACACGATAATTAAATTAGAAGGACACATATATAATAATGTGATTACATGTTTATATATTACACACTTAATTTCAGGTTTACAGTTAGTATTTCGTTTTAACACGGTTAGTCAAATAGAAAAAAAGATAGGTAATACTCATTTTTGAAAGTCTTATTTTACGAGAAAACAAAAAACTAAAATTTAATATATCACGTTTTAATAAAAAGATAATAAAAAATTCAATATACAAACTCCTAAACTGATGAAAATACACATTTTATGTTGTAATTACAAACAAATTGAGGACATTCACCAGAAACTCTAACAGTCATATATTACTTTAACAGCGCAATAAATTGGATTTGTTTGGTTGGTTGATAATATTTATTTTTCTATAATGAATCAATTTACTAATAAAAGTACATATAATTTATAAAAATGATATTGATGAATATATAGCTAGATTATATGAAAGTTTCTTTTGTCATAACTACGTTCGTTTCATGGATCCTGCAATAGAGATCCTTTCTCATATAGTCGAAATATGCAACTTTTTTAGAGACAATCTAATGATTTATCAATGACGTGAAAAATAAGTGTATGATTTTAATATGTATTCGAAAAATTGACCACGACCCATATAGTAGAACACTAGAACCCCTTTAAATTAATACTCCACAAATTGATAACCTCTCTATGATGATAAAAAGTTTGGGTACCACCTGATAATCAATAGTTGTATATTAATCACTCTAATGTGATAACGTGATAATTTTTTCCGTCACAAGGTTATCACTTTAGAAGGTCTTTGGTGTTCAAATTTTTTTAATGAAGTAATATAATAAATATTTTAGGGATCCACAATACTGAACATTTAAATATATTAAATTCCCAAAAGAACAAAAATCAAAATATGGGTAAAAAAAATATTAACTTGGTAGAAAATATTCTTCATAAAAAGGAAAATTAAAAGAAAACTAAAAATAATTAAAAATAATAAAGAGGGGTTTTAAACTTTTATGCGGGGGTGATAAATGTTTTGGTGATGGTTGATAATAATAATATTAATTAAATTGGTATGAATTGAAGGATAAATAATTTTATACTTAAGTTAATTATTATTTTAATATTAAGTTACTTTATATTTTAATATTAAATTAATTTATATTTTAATAAAATTATCTTTTTTTCTAAATAATAAATAAAATAACATATTTTTTTATTAATTAATTAATATATCTTACCAAACTGTGCGTAGCACGGTACGCTAGTATCGGTAAGACAAGAGAATATAGACTTATGGATGGTCAAAAAGACAGACCACCGTCACCCACCATATCCTATAGGGAACACAGTGTCTTTTATTTAGAAGTAACGCTTAATTCCGTCCGTAGTGCATACAGGTTGCTGCAAATGCAAAGAAATTGTTGGACTATTAATGATCCGGATAGTGTGTGGAGGAAGTTGTGGAGGATTAAAGCTCCTCCAAAGACTTTAAATCTTTTATGGCGAGCTCTGTCATCTTGCCTTCCTACTAGAGTACAGTTGCAGCAGAAGCATGTACAATTGACAGCAGAGTGCCCAGTTTGCTTAGGTGGAGATGAATCAGTCTATCATGCACTGGTGTCGTGTAATTTTGCATCTCAGTGTTGGAGGCGGGTTCTTACGGGTTTTCAAATAGATGAGGTGACTAGTTTTCCAGAATGGTTTTTGAACACTATTAATTCTTGTAGCCTGGTGAAACATGCGGAAATTGCTACTGTAAGTTGGACAATTTGGAAAGCTCGAAATGAGCTGGTGTGGAACCAAAAGCGTTCTCAAGCGAATAAAGTAGTTGATTCAGCAAAGGAGTACCTTACACAATGGAGTATAGCCCAGTCCAGGTCGAGTGTTGCGCCAATGTCGCCAATGGGTGATGGTGATGGTGCTTCATGTTGGGTTAAGCCACAGATTGACACAGTTAAGGTAACGGTTGATGCGGCTATTTTTAAAAATCGTGTGGAGTTTGGCTTTGGTTTAGTAGCTCGAGACTGTGAGGGAGAGTTGATTGAGGCTAAAGCAGTGCTGCATAAAGGAGTAGCTTCTCCTGAAATTGCTGAAGCCATGGCAGTGAGGGAAGCGCTCAGTTGGATAAGAAACAAAAGTTGGTCCCGGGTGGAGTTGGAGTCCGATAGCCTTGTTACAGTTCAGGCTATACGAAGTAAAGAACGTATGCGATCGCCCTTTGGTCTTCTAGTCGAGGAGTGTAGGCAGCTCATTCGATATTCTAACAAAGTATCTTTGTATTTCATTAGACGGTCTGCAAATATGGTGGCTCATAAGCTAGCTAGAGCATCATATTTATATCCAGGTCGTAGTTTTGATAGGAGTTCTGTTCCTGTCGAGTTGAAGGATTGTATTTTGGCTGATTGCTTATTTTAATATATCCCCTCATTTCGTCAAAAAAAAAAAAAAAGAAGTAACGCTTAAACTAATGTTAATAACATGGAAGATGGGCTCTCTTCTCTCTCCTCCCCCCCCCATCCAACCCTAGCCGCATATCTTAACTAAAACATTCTCTTTGACCAGATCTACATCAGTTCAAAACATTCCATCTCAACAAATCTTTGTCCCTATCTCAATCCCACTCCTGTCTTAATCTTACTGGTTCTAAGCACATTTACTTCGTTTAAATTCCAATCTTTTAGATTCAGTCCATCCAATGATCTCTTCAAGGTAAGAACAAAACCGCATTTTCTTCCAGTAATATTCCACCTCTTTTCCTCCAGTGTAGTTATAATCCATAATCTTAGTAGTTATATGCCCATATTCAATCACCCAAAACAAGACTGTGTCTAGCTTTGGAATCAACTTCGCAGGGCTTCTTCAGCTTCGGTAGTGTGAACCATTCCAAGGTGTTCATGTTTGCGCAAATCTGAAGTCAACTTTAGAAGTTTTATTTTCTCTCCAGCTTGTGAGAGGGCGTTTTTCTCTCCGTCTCTAGTTCTCAGAGTCGTGTGAGTCTTTGATGGTAAGGTATCAGAATCTCGATGAGCAGCTAGCTAATCTTAATGTAGAAGAAGAAGAAAATGAGGATTTAACATTTGAAGGAGACATTGAAGAGGAGGTTAACAAGTACGACTTATGTCTAATTGGTAGATTTCTCACTGAGAAGAATATCAATACTCGAGCTATGACAGTTAAAATGGCGGATATTTGGAAACCTACTATGGGAATCAATATCAAGGAATTGGAAACTGGGGTTTTCCTATTTCAGTTCTATCATAAGGAAGACAAAATCTGGGTTATGAAGGGAGGCCCTTGGTCTTTCGATAATGCTATGTTGTTACTAGAGCAAATTCCTATGGGTGAAGATCCGTTAAAAGTTCAACTATGGCATCTCCACATCTGGATTCAAATACACGAACTTCCGAATGGATTCATGTCAGAACCAGTGGGGCAACAGCTAGGTAATTTCTTTGGGGAGTTCAGCGAATATGATGGTAAAAACAGCACTAGCATCTGGAGAAAATATATGAGAATAAAAATTAAAATAGATGTTCGTAAGCATTTAAAGAGGAAGAAGAAAATCAAAAGAAAAAATGGAACAGAGTTTGTAGTCTTGTGTAAGTACGAAAGGCTAGGTGACTTCTGCTTTGCTTGTGGGTTGGTAAGTCATACAGAGAGATTCTGTAGACGATCTCTTGATAACAAAGGTAATTCAGAAGCTAACGAATGGGGGATATGGTTGAGAGCCACTTCCAGAAGAGGCTCTAGTCAGGGGAGTAGCAAATGGCTATGGGAGGAGGAAGATGCAGACTGGCCGGCGAGAGTTGGGAGGGATAACAACATTCCAGTTTCTAAAGGAGTTGAGTCAGATAGGAATGACTTGGGGCAACCTGATGGGAGAGAAAATACACGAGAAATGGGGGACAACTCAAAGAATTGGAAAGTAGTAAATATCGCTGGTGGTAGTACTATTAGGGGAAGGCCTATAACTGTAACGAATGCAGTGGATGGTCTCGAGAAAGAAGATATTAGTAGGTTAAATGCAGAAGATAGGAAAAGAAGACGGCATGGGCCAGAAAGTGTAACTACAATGGACACTCATGGAGATTTAACTAGTATTGTCTCGACAGATAAAGAAGGCAAACAAATGGAGACTGTATTTTCAGAAACTGATTATATAGTCCCCCCGAATTCTGAGTTGGCTACGCTTGCTATGCAAGCTAGCCGCTTATTATGAATTTCTTAGCCTGGAACTGCAGAGGGATGGGGAACCCTCGTGTAGTTCGTGTTTTTCGAGATTTAGTTAAATCTCACAACCCGGGGTTTGTTTTTCTTTCAGAAACGTTAGCAAATAGTAATGTTATCAAAGTTGTTGCAGAGAAGAATGGTTTTTATAATTACTTTGCAATAGATTTTAGAGGTAGAAGTGGTGGTCTGGCTATTATGTGGAAGCACTCTATCAGCTGTCAGGTGGTAGATTCGTCTAGCAATCATATTAATGTCCATATTATGGAAGGAACCAATATAGCTTGGTTATTGTCCTGTTATTATGGATTCCCAGAGCGAACTAGAAGACATGACGCGTGGAATTTCTTAAGAAGGCTGGCAGCTAACATTCATGTCCCTTGGTGTATTTTTGGGGACTTTAATGACCTCCTCTATGTTTCAGACAAGCAAGGTGCTCATCCTCACCCTCCTTCTCTCCTCGAGGGATTTCGCCTTGCGATTGAAGACTGTGGTTTATCTGAAATTGATCTTACTGGGGGAGACTTCACTTGGGAAAAAAGCAAAGGTAAGAGTATTTTGAGACAATGTGCTCTCTCATTGATAGAAGGGATGAGGCAGGGGTTAAAGAGTCACTACAAGAAAAGGTCAATAGACATCAGTTTCTGGCCGATGTCTATGTTATTTTGGATGTGATGTCTAGGTGGGAGATGTCTATTCTAGACATCAGTCAGAAACCGATGTCTATGATAACATAGACATCAGTTTTTCATTCAATACACATCAGTTGTTCTACAAAATAGGTTAGATATAATTAATTTTATAAACAACTTGCATGCCTTATATTCTAGAAAACATATAATAAACTAAGTTATTTTCCACATACACATCACTTTCTTTCTTTGGAAAAGATGTCTATTTCGATATTAGACATCATAATTTTATCAGATAAAGTGATGTCTATAGTTATCTTAGACATCATCCTAGACTGATGTCTAATGTTCTGATAAACATCAGTTTCTTTTTAAAAAAATCAATGTGTATAGTGACCTTAGACATCATCCTAGACTGATGTCTAATGTAGGTATAAACATCAGTTCTTTCTGAAAAAACTCATTTATATGTGTCTATTAGACATCAGATTTTATAAATAAAAAGTGATGTTTGTTTGTTGTTTAGAATCAGTTTCCTACACTGTTTTATATACCAAAATAGCCAAAACTTAAATTATGCACAAAATAATAACCAAAATTACTAAATTTGTCATTGAAAGAATAAATCCAGAATACTTGCATCATTAGAAAATCAAAATGGCTTACAATATTTGACTCTATATATACCAAATCCCCAAAACCAAATTGTCACTACATAAATTCGGAAAAGAAAACAGCAAACACCAAACAACTAGCTATGTTATCGGTTTTCAAAACCAGCATGTTGTGTAGATCCACGAACTGTAAGACCCTGAGGTTCAAGACGAATCACTGTAATTATCTGCAAAGATGAAAGTAATGGTCAGATGATACAAATTAACTAAAGCTCAAGTTCATAGTACTTGAGCTGAGTGCTCAGACATAAAGTTCATAGACTTGATTATAAGAGGGTGAAAGGGTACATTGATTAAATAGCTATCAGGAAACAAACATAGACAAGTTCAGAATCCTACAAACTGAAAAATACATTATGGTAGACATATACAATCATGTACAGAACTGAAAAATGTTATATGTGTCTATGCTTGATCTTACGGACCTGTGTGTTGCTTCCAAGTTGCCCATTGTTCTCTTCAACTCATCAATTTCATAGTAAAACAAATCATATGTAGATTAATGATTAATATCTGATTAATATCTATAACTTGCCAAAACGTTTCTATGTAGATTACTATGAGTCAAAGTGAAGTAGTCACCTCTTGGTTAGAGGGTGGGAGGTGCTTAACTACTCTGCAAAGGGGCTTAATAATATTGGAGGGAGTTTTGAGACATCATTGCAGCAAAAGAAGACCTTATTGCATCCTCTGTACCTTTCTAAGAGCCATCTAATATATAATAGGGCATCTGTTGACAATTTGTCTGCTTTGTAGAGAATTATAGCTGCCAAAAGGACATACACACACAGATAAAATTATGAAATTTTTAAATAACGCTGCAGAATATGTATCCAGTGGGGAAAATTACCCTTGCAGTTTGCAATAGTGCATGGATAGTCTGCACCACAGGTTTCATGGGATGGTGGACCTACTTTACTAACTGCATGAAGTAGAGGCCAACCAGGCATCTGCTGGGGAAAGTCCGAAGACGTAGAAATTGAACTCACTAATTTCCTGTGCATGTCAAAAGAGCACACTTCTTCATCTTTTGTCCAATCACTTTCTATCAATTTACTAGGTGCCTCAGATTCATCGACTTCAGACCAAGCATCTTTACAAGACGGGGTTTCACTAAAATTGAAACTCGGCCTAGGATCACCAAAACTAGGTATTTTGGTAGTTAAAAACCTTTTAAAAATAACTTTCCCGTTGTGGATCGACTGCCACAACTCCAGTAGTTAGAGGTAGTTTCCTCGCGCAGTACTTAGCAAGAAAATCCGACTCCTGCAATTTTGATTGTCAAGACAAAGTATGGATAAAATCTATGAACAAAAAATTTCAAGCCCATCTAGGGGAAAATAAAAAAAATTAAGTAAATAACTTGTAGGACAAACACCCTTCTAGCTCTTCTTACCCCATAGTGTGAGGCTTACTGATCCCCACGATTAAAGTCATGGCAATGGTATACATACAAGTCCAAAATTAATTTCTATTGCAAAGTTTCATCTAACTAATTAAGATAATAATCAGTTTACACTTAGCACTTCACGTTGAAAAAGCACAAAGCTACTAATAACTTATCAACAGAGACTACCAAATAACTTATCAATATATAAAAATATATATGTGTGTAAACATACCTTTGCATGATAAGTATCAGCTCTGACACCAAAGCTACTAATGAAGTCTGATATCTCTAATGTCTCCTTTTAGTGGGAACATATATTATGGTTGGCCCAAGTCCTTGTGGCTTTTCAAAAAGTTCTGGACTCTCTTTTGGTCTTTCAAGAATATTTATTACGTGTTGACATTCTGAACTTTATTAGTTTAGATGAAGAGACCTGAGTCGTAAAATTGGGAAAAAATCATGAGCCATCTGGTGATATAATTTTTAATGAATGCATATTAGGCAACTACTACCAAGAAACTATTGTTTGATTATAAAGTAAGAATAATAAAGTCAGTAATTACCTTCCAAGGTGTAACATTTCATCTAACAGCAAAGATGCAGCAATGGCTCCTAATACTAGCATTAGAGGATTAAATGTCGAGACAAATAACGGCCCTCTCATTTGCACACACCATGCAGCCATCGTAAATGTCACTCTAGAAGCCACCATCCCCTGTACACTTCATATTAATCACTTTGTAATTTCAAATAATAATACAATTATTCGTCAAGAAAAAGATTTAGCATATTTATACGGAATAAGCAACGGTGAAGAGCCTGATGTTGAATCCTAGTTTCCACTGACTCCAATCCCTCTCCAAGAAAAGTGTAAAGATTGTACACTGAATTGAAGCCCCTATATTCATCAAGGTTATGCTCGTGTAGGGATAAGGATATTGCTCGTTGATCTTTGCCTGGACATGATAAGACTACAAATTGTAACGGACTATTTTTTTGGTGTAAGTAAATGTATATGTGTAAATGCATGTCATACTTGAAATATCAGCCAGAGCGCATAACAAAAGGAGCCACAAAAACACAAGAAAATACCCAATATATGGATTAATCGGGGTTGTTCAACGTGGCCACGACCAGTTTTAAGAAGGTCGGTGTGAGTATTCCAGAGATCAATACTAGGGCCTTTATAGAAGGTAAGGATCATTGCACCAGTTACTCCAACTAGTGTTCCTACCACTTTTGCTTTCCCTGCCACTCTATCCCAAGCCAACTTCTCCGACCTATTTATGTATAAATGACACAAGTACTGACAACATTCGTAAATGTAAAAAGGAAAATAGAGTAAAAAAAATGAATATTTAAGTAGTTAACAAATCGGCTTACCCAACTAAACGAGAAAGAAATGTCTGGAAAATTACTTTCCAGGTTAGCTTCATTATGTTTTTCCTGTACAGACTCAGAAGAACAAACACACACGGGTGAAACCCCCCGGTCAGACTTATGTTAAAACTTTGTAGTTTGTGGTAAATTTAACATAAATAATAAAATTATGATATAATGAAAAATGTTGAATAATCACTAATTAAAGTTTATTAGTTAGTATAATTTGATGACTTAAGTTTGAAATTCTGCTCGACATATGAATAATGATAGATATATATAGGGGGATTGGGTGGTAGTACCTTTCAACACAGAGAGCAAGGGGAAGCATGAAAGCAACAGCGAATAAGAAGCGATAAGCAACCAAGATGGTCAAGTTCATTCCATCCAGTGCAGCCAACTTGTAGAAAATATTCACCGCTGCAAATGAGATTTGTACCACTACCATTACCAGTGTTGGCTTCAATCCATCTGCTGCATTACTTAATTTCCACATTGACACTAATATTTTATAGCGACTAGCTCTGTATTCAAACTATCACCTCAGAAACTAATTACCGAACCTACTCTTATATATATAGGAGAGAAGTATGAGTTCTTCGCACAAAAACCATTTGGTGCTAGCTGGTATTAAAAATCGCTAGTTAATTAGGTAATTAGGTTACCAGCTGCATGCTAGCTTGTTGCTTGTCCAAAAAGATCGGAAATATACATTTTATTTAACAACAGAGCTTTTAAAGTTTGGCTGGCTAACTAGCTTAACATAACATCAATTTACAACTGTGTTTATTTTATTACTATCTTCATGCTATGTGATATACAGTCAGATCAGAAATCATGCAAACTATTACATCCTCCTGCTGATAGGAAAAGTATATGGCTTCGAGGACAGTTAGTGTAGTCATCAGTGTATTATCTTGAGTCACATAGGCCTAATAATGCATAAACTCTCAAAGTTATTTCAGAATTTTCTACCTAATTATTTCTGTTCAACCCTCTCATCCCATTACTTATATTTTGTTTCTTCCGAATTCTTAAATTAAAGAAATCTAAGAACTTCCAAAATCATGCCTAGACCATGATTGTGCTTCTTACTTGAATCTGACTCAGTTGAGTAGTCGTTCTTTAGGAATGTACTAAGTCAGTCTATGGCCGCAATTTTTTTTAACAAACTGTCATCTAGAACATGTTGCCAAAGTACAGGCTTTTTTCCCACAACAAGTACTTCTATTTTCCTTTATCCTTTTCCATGACCTGCAACAAATAAGATACGAATTACAAGCTAATAATCACCACAATCAAGCAACATAAATACTTCAATGGTTATTGCACTACTTAAGATATGCATACAATATATTAGAATTTGCAGAACCAGAATACTCAGGCAACGTACAACTCTAGAACCAGAATACTCACCTACAAAGGAGAAGACACCAAAAGAACAAGGGCTAACTATCTATTTACCTGCATATATAAGTAGTCATCTTTCCACATCTGATGAAGAATCGTGACTACATTTTTCTTGTCAACAAATGTGTCCTTTGAAATCTACCCGAAAAATGAAACAATGTTATTGCCTTGATATATGCATCATTCCAGAATAAAATAAAAATATCAATTCAAGTAATTAGGCTCAAACAGCATACAAGTTGTACGACTTGGAGCACACATACCAGTTGAATTTTAGAAGACAACTAAGCATAATTTGATGATTCAGGATAATTAGATCCAAGTTACTCCTAAGTTCTAACAGATGCAACATGTAGACATGGGTTTAATTACCATCCACAGTGACAACTAGCAATGGAGATTGCAATTGAAAGTGATTACGAATATAAAAGTAAAGACCACAATACATAACAAAACAAATTGAACAACAAATTGACAACTAGCATGTGACGGTTGAGGTGATTCTAGAATACTCTAAAACTCATTAATCCAAATGCACTTGACAGGGAATGTTATGATGCCAATTCATGTAATGTTCCAAATGCTAAGTCTAATCTCTTAAGGGTCACTCCGCAAAACAAACATATACACTTGTCTCTTTATTCAATTTGTAGTGCAAGATTGAAATTTCTTACCATTTCAGTCTCAACAACACGATCTGCTTGAAGAAGTAACTTGAAAAATCCTACACGCTTCCCTGCCATATCTTTTCAGCACGATAGATTCCACCTGCGGCATACAATACCTTTGATCCCTTGCTTGTCTTTCCCACGCCCTTCGCCTTCTTCCACCCCTGCATAGACATACACCACAAGAACATATACATACCATTTATTTCACAAATTCAAAATAATTAAGGTATAACAAATACATCCAAGTAAATAAAAACACACAATTTAAGAAACTAGGGTTTTGATTTGAAAAGCCCCAATTTAAGAAATTATGGTTTTGATTTTAAAAAACCCTCAAATTGAAGCTCTCAATAGATCGACAAGACCCTAGAAATAGCAGAGGAGAACTTATTCGTGAAGAGTCTTACCAATTCTTACCAAATTCGATATTGAGCAAAGAGCAAAAAATGTGTTGAGTGGAGAGGTCGGACGGATGTCGTGGGTGAGTAGAGAGCAGTAGTGAGTGGTACCGGAGAGTTTGTGGTGGTGAGAGATGAGATAGAGATTCAGTCGAGAGAGAGTGAGTCGAGAGAGAGAGTAAGTCGAGAGAGAGTCGAGAGAGAGAGAGCGTGTAGTGTGTCTGAATTATTTAGTTAATTAGATTTGTTTTGTTTAATTTGTTTGAGGCTCTGTAATTGTGTATGGGCGGGGAGAATATTTGGTTAGGGGGGGATTTTGATTTATTTGGTTAAGGGGGTGGGAATTTTGATTTAGGGGATGAAATTTTCATTAAGGGGGAAAACAAAATCAAAGGCGCATTTTTTCATTTTTTAAAGAGTGACTTTAGACATCAGTTTTAAAAACAGTGATGTCTAAGAATAACAAAGACATCAGTTTAATACGGGATGATGTTATTACATCTTTTAACATCAGTGGCATTTACGACCGATGTCTAAAGTGTGATGTCTATTGAACTTTTTCTTGTAGTGAGTATTTTGAGGAAAAACAAAAACTCGATGACCTATTATATCATGAAGAGCTGTATTGGAAACAAAGGGCCAAAGCTTTTTGGTTGACAGAAGGTGACACTAATTCTAAATATTTTCATGCAGCAGCTTCAAAAATGAAAAGAGATAATCACATATCTCATCTGGTGAATAATGAAAATGTTGTAGTGGAGGATCACAATGATATGGGTATGTTGGCAGTAGACTACTTTAAGAATATCTTTGCAGACATCGCTGTTCCAGGTGCTGTCCAAGAGACTAGTAATACCATGAACTTAATAACCCCTAGTCAAAATAGTAAGCTGGTAGCATCTATCATATTTGTGGAATTTACTCAAGCAGTGAAACAAATGCATCCAGATAAATCCGCAGGGCCAGACGGTTTTAGCCCCGCATTCTTCCAACACTTCTGGAATTTAATAGGAGAAGAGGTTTTTCGTAGTTGCCGAGATTGGCTGGAAAGATGTGAAGTTCCCACCCGATTTGAATGACACAACGCTGGTGTTGATACCGAAGATTAATAATGCAGAAAGGATGACTGACTTCAGGCCCATTGCTCTATGCAATGTCATGTACAAAATAATTGCTAAAGTTCTTGCTAATCGTTTAAAAATTATCATGCCAGGCCTAATCTCTGAGAATCAGTCAGCATTCGTACCAGGAAGAAGCATCTCGAACAATGTTCTAGTAGCTTTTGAAATTCTGCACTATATGAAGTCTAATAATAGAGGCCAAGAAGGTGATGTAGCTCTTAAATTAGATATATCTAAGGCTTATGATCGGGTCAATTGGCATTATTTGAGGCAGCGGATGCTTAACATGGGATTTTCGGTAAAGTGGATTCGCTGGATCATGCTTTGCGTAACTTCAGTAAGTTATAAGGTTTCGGTCAATGGAAGCCTAGTTGGTCCTATCATCCCTGAACGTGGATTGAGACAGGGAGACCCTCTGTCTCCTTATCTTTTTCTATTTTGCATTGAAGGCTTGTCTCTTAAACTCAAGGAAGCAGCTGATTTAGGCCTCATCAAGGGGTGCTGTATTAATGCAATTGCCCCGGAAATTACTCATCTCCTATTCGCAGACGACAGCTTTCTATTCTTCAAAAGCACGACAAATGAAGCGCTTAAAATCAAATCTCTGCTAAATGAATATGGTCAAGACTCGGGACAGGAGATTAACTATCTAAAATCGGCAGTTTTCTTTAGTGCAAATGTCCGTAGAGATAAACAGTTGGAAATAATGCAAATTTTGGGCGTCAATAATGAGCTTAAAGACAGCAAGTATTTGGGTCTTCCCTCCCTAATTGGAAGATCTAAAAAGGCAGTTTTCAATTTTGTAAAAGAGAGAATTTGGAGTAAAGTAAATGACTGGAATAATAAGAACCTCTCCAAAGCTGGAAAATCTGTAATGATCACGAACGTGGCGCTCTCAATTCCCTCGTATAGTATGTCATGCTTCCTTCTTCCAAAATCGTTGTGTGTGGAGATAGAGCGGATGTTGAATGGTTATTGGTGGAAGTCGGGTGGAAACCTAAGTAAAGGCATCAGATGGATGGCATGGGGTAAACTGGCTACCTCAAAATCGCAAGGAGGGTTGGGATTTAGAGATCTCCATGGGTTCAATGTTGCCCTTCTTGGGAAACACATTTGTAACTTCTGTCAAAACCCATCTTCTTTGGTGGCCAGATTGTTTAAAGCGAGATACTTCCCAGAAAATCACATTCTTCAATCTGCTAAAGGGGTTGGTTCGAGCTTTATCTGGGCAGGTCTTTGGAAGGCTAAAGAGGAGTTGTACAAGGGTTTTAGATGGGTTTTGGGAGACGGGGCTGAGATAAGAATTTTTAGAGATCCCTGGCTAAAAGGTAAGAATGGTTTCTGCGTGGAGGAAAACCATATGAGTTCTCACAGAAATGATCATGTTTGCAACTTTTTCCGTCCTCATAGCAAAGTCTAGGACGATGTTCGAGTGCAGCAAGTTTTTTCTGCTCAAGATGCTCAGTGTATTCTCCAAACGTACATCCCTCAAATAGAAGCCAAAGACAGAATAGCTTGGATTGGTTCGGGCACTGGAGCGTATACTGCAAAAACAGGGTACCAGTTCTGGACATCTAGCAATATGGAGCCTCTTCTTCAAGCATACTCAAAAGGTTGGGAGAGAATTTGGAATCTTCAGATACCTCACAAAACTAGAACTTTTTTATGGCATTTCTGCAAGAACAATGTTCCAGTCAGAGATCACCTTATGAGGAGCAAAGGTATATCAATTCCAATTATGTGTCCAATGTGCGACCATGATCTAGAACATCTTCCTCACTTGTTTTTTGAGTGCCCGTTTGCTCTAGCATGCTGGCAAATAGCAGGCATATCACACGACTTGACAGAGGAAATTTATGCTCCTACTTGGCTGCTTGATAAGATTAGTAGTGAAAGCATTGACACCATAGAAACGATGGCAGCTGTTCTCTCATGCATTTGGTTCGCACGTAACAAGAGAGTGTGTGATAAGTGGATTTTATATCCACTTGGAATGCTTCGTATCGGCTTGAATTGATGACTTGAACTCAAGTATGTGGTGTTTTTGATGTGTTTTTAGTGAATTTGTGCAGGAATAAGAGTCGTATGTGGGATGATGTTTTCCATGCTTAAATGGTGGGTTTTGAGCTAAAAGAATAATATTACATCAAATTATGAGAGAGCCAGAAGAAACGGAATGAAAATCGGAGTTAAAACGAAGAAAATAGAGCAAAATCAGCCAAAATCAGCTCCCGGCAGCCAGCGCACAAAGGAGCGCAGCCAGCGCTATGAACAGTAGCTACAGCGCAGCCAGCGCTCCACCAGCGCAGCCAGCGCGCGTAAAAATTCTGCCAGATTTTGGATTTTTGTTTTGGCCATATCTTGAGTTCTACAACTCCGTTTCAGGCCCGTAAGCAGTCCACGCGAAGATAACGAGATTCTCTACCATTCTAAAGTGGTCCAGAGGCCCAATTGCAGCTGGAACGTTCCAGAAAATCTGAAGAAAAGACAGCTGCGAATTTCCCTTTAAATCAGCATCAGTTTAGGAAACGTACTTCTATTATAATTCTGATCTGGTATTTTCTTGCTGGGCAAGATGTCTAGAGCCTATATAAACACATCCAACCCTTGTAAATTGTGTTAAGATTAAGATTATTATTAGGAGTAGAACTATTACATATCAATTACTTAGGTTTATTTGTATTCTTTTCATACTTTGTTTTTATCATGGTTTCATCAGATCCCATGATGATGAGAGGTTCAATTATGAACTAATCGTTGTCATGGGATTCTAACGGATTTATTTATGGAGCTTTAGTATCTCGATTGCTTTAAAGATCTGTGTGTGATGTATATCTGATATCCTCGTATGGTTATGCTTACTTGATAGATGCGTCATGAACATCTAATTTGTTAATCTCTTGTGAAGTGAAAGTGGATCTTGAGATTTAGAACTTGCCATGCTAGCATAGGTTCATAATTGTTTATCAATATGATTCGTGGTGTGAGATGAAAATACTTATACTGCTCTGTGTGATCTTTATGGATAACTTGTTCTTCAACCGTTATGTTTTCAAATTCTATAGAGATATAGGGTCTAAGCATAATTGGTGTCTATTCATCTTCTATCTCTTTTGTGGATGTATGTTTAGTTTGGTATTCGTATACTGAGAAGTAGCGTATACTTGTTTCGTGTTGTCCGATCAGATATCATAACCATTGCATATAGTGATTAAAGGCGTCAGATCTAAGCGAAGTATTTAATGAAGTTAGGATTCCATGGTTTTTCTTGCAGACGTAATTAGATTTTAATTCTTGTTAGTTAGTTAATTCTTAGTTTTGTTAATTTGTGTCTTAGTTAATTTAGTTTAATAAACCCAAAATTGTTATTGTCTTAGCAGTGCATAATAACCATACATTGTTGCATAGGCATATTTACTGAATAGAACCATAACTTGATCCCTGTGGGAACGAATTTGGACTTAACCTTATATATTACTTGTGACCACGTACGCTTGCGTGATTTAGTGCAAACAGTGTGGAATGGTACTATTTTGAGTCCAGGAATAGCCATGGAAATCAGTAAAAATCAGATAACCGAATGGCATGCAACAACAAAGCAGAAAAGAGATAGAAATCATAGCAATCCCAAGGCTACACAGGTGGATAGAACAAAATGGCAGCCTCCAGATCAGGGCTATACCAAAATTAATGTGGATGCATCTCTGTTTCCTGGTGATGATTTTTTCGAACTGGGCATGGTAGTTCGAGATGATAAAGGCCTGTTCCTTAAGGGGAAGAACATCAAGCTTCCAGGGTTGGTGTCGGTAATGGAAGCAGAAGCAAGGGGAGTGCAGGAAGCTCTCATTTAGATAGAAGAATTAGACCTGCATCAAGTAATCCTGGAATGTGATTCAGAGCTAGTAGTTAATGCAATCCATAAGAAGACTAGTTATCATCTGGAAGTTGGTCACATAATCGATTATTGTAGGTGGAAACTAGAGAATAGAACCAATATCTCTCTCTGTCATATTAAGAAGCAAGCAAACAGGGCCGCTCACCTTATGGCTAGAGTCCCTTGTTTGTTAAATTGCTACAACATTTCCGTGTCTCCTCCTAGCTTGTTGTTGGAGACGCTAGTTCTTGATTCGTTGTTTTAATGAATTTTTCTCGCTCAAAAAAAAAAACAAATGTTACATATTAATTATTTAAAAATGTTACAAAGAGACAATCGAGAAAATCATAGCCGCGATGATCGTTGTCTGGTTTCAAATACCAAGAAATTAAACAAAAATTATTTAAAAGAATATGCACCGAAAGGCACCGTATTTTCATTCTAAACTGAAAATTTTAATACAGGCCATCATTTTATGTAAGTATCTCTTTTATATAATCATCATAATCTCTTTTCGAGTAGGGTCACGTTAAGAGCTCGACCGTTATGACGACTTTAAAGTTTAAATATTACTAGCTTATAATCCGTGCATTGCACGGATTTATTTTATGAGAAAAATGGGTCTGAGGTTGTCTTCAGGGATTTCTCCTGAGGTTATAACAAATAGCCTTTAGAATAAGTGGCCCCGCAGGGGCATCTTCGTAAATATTAAATTTTTTATTAGTAAATTTACCTGAATGCCCTAAAATTTGTATTAAAAAGCTTTTAACCTCAGGGTTTTCTCCTGAGGTCATCCTCAGGCACTTAATTCTCTTATTTTATTATGTTATAAATTTTATTTAATTTTATAATTATATTTTTATATAATTATTATTTTTAATAATTTTTTTAATTTTAATTTGATATAATTCTATATACTCATGTTTATGAATTACACTGATGTTTTCTTATTATAAACAACGTATACGATTTTTAATATATATTTTATTAATAATTGAAAAATATGGTGTGATATTTTCGTGTATATATTAATGATTGTAAGATTTGTTGTAAATTAAAAAAATAACGTGTTTTAATTAGAAAAGAAATATTAATGATTGAAAGATATGATACAATTGATATATTTATGTGTTTATAAAAGGTAATATCTTCAAAGGCAATTGACTAGTTATCATTAATTATATTATGTTATTATTTATTTTAGGTGTTATATTTTTCTTGAAAATTATGGTGTGGTAATATCTTCAATGACAATTGACATATATATATATAGGGTCTTACTCAAATAGAAACCAAATTAAAATAGAAACTAGAAACTAAACCCTAATCTAATATTTAAAGCTAATCTAATGACCAAACTAGGGGGACCCCAATACAAAAAGTTTATAATATTCTTGGCTCCATCCAGCAAAAAAAAAAAATTGTTGTTCACGCTGACGTGGCAGTGACGTCAGCGTGAACAATATATTATTATTTTTTTTTGCTGGATGGAACCAATAATTTTAAATACTTATTGTGAATGTGCCCCTGGCGGGGCCATTAGAATAAATGAAATACTCCGTATAATTTATTTAGTGTTGGTTTCTAGTTTCTATTTTAAGGGAGGTTTCTATTTGATCACTAGCCTATATATATATAGGCTAGCGTTCAAATATAAACCAACCTTAGAATAGAAACTAGAAACTTACACTAAATAAATTATATTTCATTTATTTTAATGGCCCCGCTAGGGGCACCTTCACAAAAAACTTATAAAATTCTTGGCTCTATTCAACAAAAATATAAAAAAAAAATAAAAAAAAATATTTACTGTTCACGTGCCACGTCATCACGTGAACAGTAACTTTTTTTTTTTGTTGAATAGAGCCAATAATTTTAAACGTTTTTTGTATTGGGATACCCCTAATTTGGTCATTAGATTAGCTTGAAATATTTAATTTAGGTTTAGTTTCTAGTTTCTATTTTAAGTTAGTTTCTATTAGAAAAATACCCTATATATATATATATATATAAAGTAGGGATCTAGAGAGAACCCCTTTAAAAGGAGAACTTAGAAAACTAAATTAAAATATAGCACATATGGTATGCAAACTGATCGTTGTGAGATGAAGAAAAATATGGTGAAATTAGATTTTAAAAAAATATCATCGATTGACGGGAAAAATCAAATTAAAAACGGAGGTGATTAGGTGAGATTGTGTGTGTGAGGGTGTATTTGATTAGTGTGTGGGTGCCCCTGGCGGGGCCATTGATTATAATACATCCAATGGTTAGGATTAGTACCTTAGTTTTCTTCAAAAAAATGAGTTCTCTTTTGAGCTTGACACCCTATATATATATATATATATGGCTGCTCAAATGAGACCCCCCTTATAATGAGACTCTCTCTTATAATGAGTCCCCCTCATATATCTTTTATTCTAAAGGGCCCCGCCAGGGGCACCCAATACGAAAAATACTCATAATTATATCCTCTATCCATTCATAAAAAAATTAAAAAATTTAAAAAACTACTGCCATGTCATCATTTTTTTTTTGAAAAAAAAATAATTTTTTTAATTTTTTTTATGAATGAGTAGAGGGTAGAATTATAAGACTTTTTCGAATTGGGTGCCCCTGGCAGGGCCCTTTAAAATAAAAGATATATGAGGGGGACTCATTGTAAGAGAGGGTCTCATTATAAGGGGGTCTCATTTGAGCACCTCCATATATATATATATATATGGCTACTCTAGTGAGACCCCTGTTATAGTGAGAACTGCTCCTTCTCTGCTCAATCAACCTCACCTCCGACCAGTCCGCACAAGCAACCTCCGGCAACAATATTCACCCACCTACCACCATATTCAACCTCACCTCCGACCATGCTACCACCACCGGAACTTCACATCACCGCCCTCACCATCACCTCACTACCATATCACCACCGTCGTTACCACCATCACACCATAACAAATCACAGAATCATTAATTTTCGGCCAAAATCACCAAAAATTCATAGCAAATCACCAATAAATTCAATACAAATAATCAAATATTCGAGCATAAATCATCAAAAAAAATCCAGATCTGAGACAAGATAAGTCACAACAACACCATCTCCGGTCCCCCCCCCCACCACGACCACCACTAACCACCTGCTCATTTAAGATTTGTGACGAATTTTTCAATCAAGTCTCCACTTTCTTCTTCAACATAAATCACGTGCTCACCGGATGGAGATCGAATCATGGACGGAGATCGAACCATGGAGCTCGCCGGAGGAACGATAGAGATGGTGCCCCTGCGGGGCCAGCGTAAATTAAACTCAAATTACTGAAATTTATAAGCAAATCACTAATTCTTTTACCGCAAATCATTAAATTTGTTGAAACAATTCCTTAAAAACTTTCAGATTTGTATATTACTTCCATGGAGATGTTGCAAATCACTGATTGTTTTTTAAAAGAACTTCGATTATCGATGCATTTATGGCCGAGAGTGATGGAAGAGAGATGAAGATGGAGAGGAGATATACATAGATACGGTATGTATATATGATGAAATAATTTTGCTGGAATCATTGAGAAGAACGACGGTGGAAGATGGCAGTGACTTCCATGGATATTCTAGCAAAAGAAAAGGAGGTGTTGCCGGTCGCCGGAGAAGATGATCGGTTCCGATGCGGTATCGATGGGGGATGGGGGATGGGGGTGGGGTGGAGTGGGCTGGGGTGGGGGTCGGGGTGGGAAATTGACACAATACGTACTATAATTAGATTAGATTAGATTTTGGGGTAATATAGTATAAAATGGAAAGGTCTCAGTTCTCATTATAAGGGGGTCTCATTTGAGCAACTGCCTATATATATATATATATATATATATATGTAGAGTCACACTCTAGAGAGATCCATCTTATATAGAGTACCGTGGAGACCCATAATCTAACTATTAATCAACTAACGACTGTGATTTAGTTAAATAAAAAAATTAAAAAACAAAATTATTACAACAGTCATACACGCATAATACACGCAATACCCAGTCAATACACGTGAGAGAGAGTGAGAGAGAATACACGAGAGAGAGAGAGAGCGCGAGAGAGAGACAACCAGAGAGAAGGAGAGATTATCTCGAGCTTCTTTAAAGATTATCGCAAGCATCGATCTATCAGAAAATGTTGGGAAAGGTAATAATCAACATCGATTCTCTGATTCGATTTGTTTCAATTTTTTGATTATCGAGAGGTTGCTTATGTGTATATGTTTATTCATATTTATTTTGTACAATTTCGATTTGCTTAGATCTGATTCTACATGCATATGTGTTACTAAGATAGAATCAGTTTCGTAGATGTGATTCTATTCATACTTAATTTTAAAATTAAGGTTCTGTAATAGAACCAAAATTTGTGAACTCGTGCTTCTAAAAATAGGCATTAAATTATTAAATTAGTAAGTATAAATTATGGTTTTGTAATAGAACCAAATTTTATTACGTTGTTGTTCTAGACTAGAAGCATGTTTGAATTTACTTAATGAATATTTTTGTTTTAAAATTAAGGTTCTGTAATAGAACCAGATTTTGTGAAGTTTCTTCTATAAATAGGCATTAAATAAGTACGTATAAATTGTGGTTCTGTAATAGAACCAAAATTTGTTACGTTATTGTTCTAGAGTAGAAACATGTTTGAATTTATTTAATGCTTGTTATTATTTTAAAATTAAGGTTTTGTAATAGAACCAAAATTTGGGGCATTAAATAAATATGTATAAATTGTGGTTCTGTAATAGAATCTGTAGTAGAATCATGATTTTTGAATATTTAAGTTTTTATTTAAGTTTTGTAGAACTGTTTCTGTAGTAGAATCAAAGCATAGCAGAGTTGTAGCTCCGATATGTTATAGTCATTTGAGTTGCTTCTATTTGAATCACTTTATGTGGAGACTAACTACTGTTTTGTGTGATGTGTGTCAAAAAAGAGGTTTCTTGGCAAAGGGTGCTAGGCCTGAAACCATCATGTTTGTTGAATATATCAATATGCACTCACAGGTTCTATTAAATATCAAGGACTCCAACAAGGTATTTGTGAACACAGATTATAATTCTTGAAGACTGTGGATTATGTATGTTTAGTATAGCTGTCATCTAGAATGTTTAGTATAGTTGTCAGTGGAACTGGCTGCTTTCAGAGAAGAGATACTCTTTGTGGGAGAGTTTTCAGCAAGGACACCAAGAACCAAACCGTATGTCAGTGGAGTTGTTTTGTGTTTTTATCATGTGCTTGTATGAAGATTTATATATATTTGAAAGCTTTTCTTGATTAGTTTCTATTTTTGATCATATGGTTTTTCTTCTATCATGTTTTTGTGTTATTATAATAGGCAAATGTACTTATATATATCCATTGATATTCAGGTTCCGAAGTAAATATGGGACTTTCGCAATACCCATGTCCAGTTGATGCAGGAATGCTATGCATTATTTTGATCAACACGGCTAAATACATCACTATGATGAAGGAGATAGTCCGTTTTGTACTTAAGAGTATGGGCATCAAAATTGTATCATTGGAAGAATACAACACCATTTTATACCATCAAACTCATTGGAATGTTATGAAAGCTCATATATAGAAGAGTCCTGTAGTAGAATACATGCAATGCGATATGATTCACTGTGTTCCAAGCAACTTGAGCATGATGCTAGCCCCATTTTTTTAAAAATCCAGGTTAATAATGCGAGAAAAAAGACAGAAGCCTTAATCCGCGGGTTGGTTCAGTCACGATCACCGCTTTTTGTTTATTGACATGTCTCAGCAGAATGCACACTAACTGGGCTGCACATAATTTGGAATTGATACATGGTCCGCACTGCTAAATGGAAAGATTGAAGTGTGATACTGATATGTCATTTTATATCCAGAAAGTGAGGACCCAAATAATTGATTAATGAAGAACAAACATGACACGAGAGATTAATAAACAATAGAGGCATTAACGGCCAAGTGTTCGAGATAGGAAGTGCATATTTACTGAACACCATTTCTAAAAATCTGAAAAAAGATTTGAATTGAGTATTAATAGCGAGATGTACACGGATTTTGCCAAGCACGAAATTAATGTATTTAAATTTTAAGATCAAACCTTTGAATTTTAGGCTTTTGCTAAACCAAATTAATTAAATTATATCAAGATCTTATCATACTTAGGTTCGGCACATCAAACAAGTTACGGCCAATTTTCATGCCGAGAAGTAAAAGGCAGATCACTTGGTGGAATTAACATGTTATACAGACCTAAAAAGATTTATAAACAAAAATTTGTTTAGTCTTAAAGGAACAGTACTTCATCACAATTCATTTTTGTATTTTGTACATATGACTAATCTTGAAGTCGAGCAACCTGACACAATGAAATAAAATTGCTGTAATGGATGTTGGAGAGTGAAAGAGTGCATGTAGCTATCTTGCATCTATTTGTTCATCTCAGTTGCATTCTTAGCATCCAGCTCGAGTATTTGGAAGGTGTAGATGGTATAAGCATCACGGGAAATACAGCTACAGATGCAAAGATTATGGCTGCTAGCACTGGTTTGCTAAATGTTTTCATTTCCAAGTTTAATAAAGGGATAATCACCTGTAATGGAACAATCCATCAGCTAAAAACCATGAAAAGACAAAGAGAACACAATTATACTGTCAGGATCAGTACTAGTAATAAGTTCTTGACATATACGAAAGACTTGACCATTTTTTTGGTTCTCTTGCATCAGTTAACATGATTAAATATTCCAAATATCTCAAATAATTTATAAATACATGCATGATCATAAAGCAGATAGAATTTCACGGCAAAGGCAAACACATATAGATCACTTTAAACATTAGTTGAACTTTAATGTTTCTTTGGCCTCCACTTAACAGCCTAGCTAAGAACATAAACACTACTTCTGGAAGACTAGAGTCCTTTACATTATTTGTTTGTTGCAAAAACCTGGTTCACTTTCCACAACTTCATAGTTTTCCAATTTATACATTGTGATAAGTGGTACTACACTATATCTAAGCATTTCATTAGATAATACTACAAAATCAAAAACAAAACAAACCACTCTACTTTACCAACAAAAAAAGGTTCTTTCAAACCTTCACCATCTCCTTAAGTTTAAAACATGCCAAATTTAGTTTGCTATGTACAATGCCTACCGTTTATTTTACCTGTTTCCATTGCCGAAGCAGGTGCCATGTCCATTGGTTTAGCAACTGATTCTGTATTTTTGGCATTTGTAGTACTCTTCTGTGGATTCTTTGGTGCTTTCTTTGATGGTACAGGACCATCCAGATTCATCCGATTCTCATACGTTGAAAGGCGAGATGCTTCATCAATAGCAACTCTCTCATCTTGTGCCTATGAATGCCAATATATCAAGCAAGAGAAAGCAAACAAAGAAAATTACCAAGAAAGACAGATTGAGTTAATCATACGTCGAGTTCTTTTACATTACCTGATCAAAACCTGGTGAGGAATGAAGAGCTTGATGTGAGCATCTCATTACAAAATGTATGATTATTTTTCTGCAGTGTTGTTCACTTCTTTTTTTAGTTTTAAGTACTGCCCACTCTCAAAGATACTATAACTACGTGATTGTTGAGCTACTTAAAAAAAATGTTGTTGAGCCCCACATCTGTTCTATCTGTTCTGTTTCAAAAGCTCAATAAAGATGAACTATTCCTTGTATTGTTCTATGCAAGTAAACAAACATGCAGATACTATAAATGGAAATTATCACTGGACAAATCTTGAAAATAATATGACTCGAAATCTTGAAATCATTGGTTCTTCATTTTGAGAAAATAATATGCTGCTTGTCTTAAGGTCATAATCAACCTTAGGCCATCCCTATTGTAAATAAGTCATCCCTTGTACAATTCTCATCAAGATTCTAACCCTGTACTTCCATTGAGGAGCTGTGGTTGACATCCAAATTTCGACATTATATTCATCAACCCATTCTATAACTACCACTTTTAACCTTCTGTTGTCACACCAACCAAGAACTTGAACTAAATTCTCATGGCATAATTTAATAAGAACTCGACATTCTTCAACAACCTTCCTTCGATTATCTCTAGAAACGGCATTTTTATAAATCTCAATTCTCACTTTGCTTCCATCTCACAGTACACCTTCGTATATATATCAGTTCCAGCACTTCTCCTTACTAAATTCTTCTTTGAAAATCCATTTATTTACACATCAAGAAATGTGTAAATAGTAGTAAAATTGACCAACCTTGAATCCTTCTTCATAAATGAAACTAGAGTTGGAGGCTCTTGATCATGAAACTGGTAACTAGTCAAATTAGCTCAACTATTTTTATTCTATAATAGAACTAAGTAAAAAACATAATTAAAAAAAAATACATAGTTTATAATCAAAACTTCTTGCTTTGGAACTAAATTGGTTTCACAGTAGAATCAAAACATATAGTACATAATTGTGTAAAAAAATTTATTTAAGATATTGATTGATTTGATTCTAAAAAAGAACCAAATAAAATATGTAATTTTAAAAAGTTTCTAATCGAAACTTCTTGCTTTGGAACTAATTTGGTTATACAGGGGAACCAAAATTATTATAGACAAGCTTAACCTAGCAAAAAAATGATTGAAAAAGCCAGAGACTCAATTAATAGATATCAGGTATCCTATACAACAAGTACAAGTGACTACAACCCAAACATCACGACGAAAAAATTATAAACAAAAAAATGTAGCACTGACAAAAACAAAAATATAGGATGCTAAATCCATGAGATGCCATTCTATTCGATATTAGACGTAATGATCATTGAACAAGAACTAAAATGACTACTCAGATTAGCTCAACTGTTTTGATTCTATTATAGAACCAAATAAAATATGTATTTAAAAAGTACATACTTTCTAATCAGAACTTCTTCCCGTGGAACTAATTTGGTTCTACAGTGGAACCAAAACTTTAACACATAATTACATAATAAAACTACATGCTTAAGAAAATTATTGTTTCGATTCTACAGTAGAACCAACAGAATCACATAATTTATACTGTAAATAACAAAATTGTCAAAATCGAAAAGGAACTAATAATAACAAATCGAATTGCAAATCTACACACAATTTAACAAAAAAAAAACAGCTACAATAAATCGTAAATTACAACTAAAAGAATCAAAACTACACAAAACTCAATCTCATGGTATCGTGAATACTTATTTGGATATCGAATCATTAAAATCGAAAATAAAACTAAGAATAACAATATTAAATTTGAACCTGATGATGACAGAATCACTTATTTAAGCTTGATTTAAAGACGGCATCTCGGGTTTAATTACAAGGAAAAAGATCGAGAGAAATATACGAGTGATATGTGAGAGAGATACGTGAGAGCGAGATTGAGAGAGAGATCGAGAGAGAAAGTGAGTGTATGTATAACCTATACATACAACCGTAATTAACAGTAGTTTTGTAATAATTTTTTAATTTTATTTATCAATTATTATTAACCATTGGATGTGATTTAGATCCAATGGCCTAAATTAATGGCCCAGATACAAGTGATGATAGTTGACTTCCTGAATCTGTCATTACAAATACATCTGCACTGGCACAAGTTATAAAGTCTAGAGCTGCCAGCTGCAGTTACAGTGATAACTCTTGTGCATTAGATTTATATATACTGCTTGGCAATACAGAAGATTTAAGATGCTGGATAGTTTGGTACCTGAGATGAATAATTCTTAAAAGGTGCAAGCTCATTTGGTGTGAGAAAATCTTCCTTTGTGACCACATTTGGGTAGAGGCTAGTTAGGGGCTGTAATCTTGATTGGCCTCCATATATCTGAGAAGCCGCAAGGTATATGATTGTGTCTCGCTTGAAACTGAGGCCAGCAAGAACAAGTGCTGCTTCTTCTGGTGTCAGAGGACATTTTCCTGTTCTCCTCAACTCTTCTGGAGAAACAGGCCTGCAGAAACGGACACAAAAGAGCATGATTTGTGAAACTGAAATCTTATGTGCCAAACTAAAATAACGTGAGCTTTTAAGCACATACTTTGAAACTTTCAGCCGCTCAATGAGCAATGGAAAATGGATTTCTCTGTAAGTTTGCAGTTATTTTCTTTCTTTTTCTCCACCTCCGAATTCACATAGTGAATACGCGACCATGTCAATTTCAAATCTCAAGTGCAGAGCAAGATATTTCAATGGGCTACCATTAGAACCCTACCTTTCCGAAGGAGCATCTGAGTTGAAGCTTCCAAGTACTTGCTTATCTAGCAAGTTTGTTGAGACATCAGTCTTTCTTATCCTTTTAATTATCAAAGAGCCAGTTTCTTGTATTTTGGGCACAAATTTTAGTGCATGGAAGTTACACTTGCATCGTAGTTTGAGCAATATAATTATGAACCTCTATTATTCTCATGAAAGGACTACATTGTGAGTTTATATCATGAATATTTGGTAATAAGAATGTATATTATTGCATTGATATCTAAATTCATGATCTTGGCCACACAGTATATCTGAGCTTGATATAATTTTGGTTTTTGAACATATGGTATCCGCACTAAATATATACACTTCATAGAGAAATGCTCTCTACCTGGAGTTCAGATGGCATTGGGTCAAAGCCTATCCGGTTTCCAAATCCAAGCAAGTGCACTACTCCATTCTTCAGAAGAGGAGGTAAAACTATATTAAGATAATCAAGAACTGCTGCTTCCTTAGGATATCCGCATCAGTAATCTAAAAATAAGCTGAAAGAGTTTAGTCATTATTCTCGCATGACATAGTTTATCAGAAATAAAGTTTGAACAGGGGAATTCCATACTAGACTACCAGTTGCTTCCAGGTCTACAGAATGCAGATGAGAAGGGGTCTCCTTTACGATATTCACTTCATCCTTCAGTGAATTCATGAAATGTTCCTCTTGATAGATATCACCAAACTGGCTGCAGTCCAAGTGTATTAAAACCATGTAATCTTTTACTTATATTGCATGAAAATGGACAAGCACACACATATGCACATATAATATACACCAAAATAATTGACTAACCAAATCCGTAAAATGTCCATCCCATTGACATAAGTTAGTTACATTAGTATAAAAAATACACATGATTTACTACAGATTTCACATATCATAGATGTAGTCACAGACCTGGGGTCGTTCCAAACATTGCTAAAGAGGAACTTGGGGATAACTAAATTTGCATTTAGTAAAGTTGCCACAGCAACAGCATTGCATACCTGCAGGAACAAGGTTGAACTGTTATTATTTCTTTTATGACTGACTAGGCGAGTAGCAGCTTAGTCCACCACCAAGGGCCTAAAGCGTTAACACTCCAATGTTAAAATTTTGTTTGTTCAAGCCTCAGTCTTGTCAACCAATTTTGGCTTGATATTACACATCTAAAGTTGTATAGGGTAGCCTTGACAAGTAATCAAAATACACATCTGCGAGCTCCATCTCCTTCTGTCTCATATCAATATCACACTATTATACAACAAAATTATTGATTAAAGATATTTATTATTTTGATTGAATAGCAGAACCAAGTTACATACATTATCGCTTTGCAACTATTCCCGATTCTAGAGTCGAACCAAAACCTATAGATCAAAATTGCATTACAAGTCTACTCATTTAAAGATATCGAATATTATGATTCTATAATAGAACCAAATAAAATACATAATTTTAAAAAAGGCTGTGTTTGATCATAACCTCGTCCAACAGAAATCATTTGGTTCCACGGTAGAACCAAAACTATAAGACAGAACCACTTTACAAAATTACATATTTGAGAATGGAGTATATTGTTTTGGTTTTATGGTTCTATAATAGAACCAAGAAAACTACATGATTCATACTGTAAATAACAAGATTATTGTTCAATGTAAAATACATACAATTAAACAACAAACACCTATATCTAACCATAAATTACAAATAAAAAACTTAAAAACAAGACAAATTGCTTATAAATTGAACCTGAGAGAGACTGGAGGTCAACATAATCACAGATTTGAGCTTGATTTGAGGAACAATCGGCTTGTTTCGAAGAACACGGAACTTGATTTGTCGAAGACGCCATCCCAGATTAATTGTAATTACATGGAGAGAGTTAAAGAAAGAGTATGAGAGATTTGTGGGAGAGATTGAGAGAGAGAGACTATGAGAGAGAGGAACGTGCGAGAGTGAGATCAGAGAGAGATCGGCGAGAGAGATTTTAGAGAGAGATGCTTTAAGAGAGAGAAAGTTATGACCGTTGATTTGATTTAGATCTAATGGTTGAGATTAATTGAGGGGGTTCTCCATGATTCTCCATATAAAATGGTTCTCCATGGAATAATGACCTATATATATATATATATATATATTGTAGCTAGTAAAATATATAAATTTAGTTATTAGAAAAAACATATTTCTTTCATTTCAATTTACATGTTCTTTTTAATTTTTTAACATTAAAATTGATCAATCTTTGATAAAATTTAAAAAATTATTAAATTATTATTTTTAAAGGCGAAAATTACATGATAAAATAGATTATATGTATTTTTTAATAATATGTATATATACATATTTTTTCAGTTATAATATATACATATATATATATATATATATATTTTACAAATTTTTTGATCAATTTAATTCATCAAAAAAATAAAAAAGATATTTATAATGGAACGCGGGGATAATATCATACAGTGATTGGTGGTTACCATGAAAAAATGTGGATGACCATGAAATTAGGTGTAAAGTTTTCCATAAATTTTGCCATGATAAACTTTCTGTTTCTTTGCCGTTATTTTACACCTCGGTAAAGGCTTTTGCTTTTTAGTAACAAAATTAATATCTAAGATAATCACATTCTACAAAAGACGTATATAGAATAGGGCTTGCTTTTCCTGAGGTTACCTCAGGTAAGTTTCCTGAGTTAATTAAAAAAAATAATACAAAAATAAGATTATTTTTGTAAATACAGAAGACCGTGTTAAGTTATTACAAAATTGCCCCTGCGAGGCCAATTATTTTATAAGGATTATCTCGTGTAAGCCTCAGGAACATTATTCTCTATAGAATAAGGATATTAAGATTAATTTTATGATAACTTTCTGAAATCATAATAAATATATATAAATGAAAATATTTAATTGTTTAATATAAAATATTCATTTACCAATTAATTTTACTTTAATATATAAATTAAAAAGAACAAGTAATTGAATTGAATAGCTAATATAATAAACTAAGTCTTCAGATTTTGTTTTTAGAGTTATTTACGAAAAAAAACCAATCAACTATCAATTTTTTTACACTTTAACCATCCAACAGTTTTTTTTAGCATATAAAACCATTGAACTAGTTGAAAATTTGGAAAACTCTAATCGTAGTTACGAAAGATGGTGTGAATTTTTCAAGTCAATTAAATTTAATTGAACATTTATCAGCATTGTTAAAAAATTTAATAGTAATTTTTATTTGGGCTTAATGACCCTATGATTAACTATAGTGTATACATAATATCCTAAATTTAAGTCATATTTCAATACAAAAGTAAAGATATTTTTGTAAATACACGGGGATAAATTCTATTATTACAAAAATGTCATCTAACTTTTATATATAAAATGCAAATGACTTTAGATAATTTTTAATTGTAGGAACATTTATCTCTTTAATTTTGCATCTTGAAACTAAAATTATTTAATAAAATAAATTTGAAAATTTGCTTTAATATGTTTCAACTTCTTAGTAATGAGACTTTAAATAATTACTAATTTTATTTTTATTACCAAAATTTATCGCTAACAATTAATAAAATCGGATCAATTTTTTATCAGAGTAAAAGTTAATTTGTTTTTTTTTTTGGAAACAAAGAGTTACTTTGTATTGAAATGTATTGAAATCAACAAATAAATCTAAAATGATAAAATTCTTATAAACTAAATATTATATGTAATGAGTTGCACAAAAAATCAACTTAATTAGCAAGTTATTTTTTATAATTTATGTTTTAGTTTACTTAACAACTTCACAAAACGTTACATGCCCATTTGTAAATTTATTATAAATTATTTAGAATTCAAATGCCAATTTCAAATCAATTGTTCAATTCTTTTATTTAATACATAAAAATATTTAAAAGAATTAATTAGACATATACACTTCCATGTCATTGAATTTTAATCTTGGTTAAATTTTTCCATTGTATCTAGTAGTTAGTTGGTTTTATATGCTGAAAAAATTGTTCAATGGTTTAAATGCAAAAATCTTGAAAGTTGATTGGTTTTTCTCATTAATAACTCTTGTTTTTATAAGGTCTAACTCCTTATTCTCAACATATAAATTATAAGATAGACTTTTTTTAAAGAATTATTCTATATTTTTTAATAAAATATTCTCACACTCATTTGCGAGGAAAATACGGTCGAAATAAGATATCAATGAATTGAAAATTATTCTTCATTATCCATTTTTTGGCTACTTTTGAAAAAAATTGAATAAAAAATTTCAATCAAAAAAGCAACTTATTGCTTTATGATTGGGGATTTTTTCTAAATTGTTAGAAATAATTCATGAGTTGTGATGTTAATAATAGAATTTCACTTATATTTCTTGTATATCCTGATTTATAAAGGATTTAGCACTTTGTATAGGAGATATGTGTTAGACAGTAATCTGTAGAATTTAAGTCAGGAATGAATAGTGCATCGAGTACTACATGTCAGGAACTGAGATTGAATCCTGATACGTCAAATCAAATACTGATGGGATGGTTAGATCCTGATGCAAGATGGAATCCTGATATCAGTCGTGTTACTGATGATGTCATTATGGATGCTACAGAAACTGGCAAGTGCTATAAAACAGGATCTTTGGTTGAGGAACAAGCAAGAAGATTTTATGAAGGAAAGAATTTTCTATTGATGTAAACTATCAACTTGACGGCAGAACATTGTCATGTATAGATTATCTTTCTGTGATTAGTTGATAGGTAGCATTATAAATACTCACTCTATATCATTGTAAAAAGAGGACGTGAGTTCGAATTGTGAGTTCTGTATGCGTAGCTCTGTATAAGGTTTGTATTCGAGAGTTCGAAACAAACAGAGAGAGAGAGAGATTTGTTTTGTCAGCAGCTGTTAAAGGTATTTGTACACTTTTGGTAGAGTTTGTATTTGATCTTATTAATACAAACAGTTTGATTTATTCGTTTATTCTTGTTTAACTAATCAAGCAAAAATCAGACACGATTATATAACTTGTATTCAACCCCCCCTTCTACAAGTTATTCGAGTTAACAATTGGTATCAGAGCAGGTTGATTTCGAATAATCATAAAGATCTGCAATCATGTCTGGTTACAAGGATGGGAATACTAAGATTCCTATGCTCAAGAGAAACGAATATACTCTATGGGAAGTAAAGATGTTACATCATCTGGAAGCAACAGATCCTGATTATCTTGACAGAATCAGAGATGGACCTTTTGTTCCAACAAAGGTTGTTGGACAAGCAACTGTTGATGGTCAAGTTGTTCTAGAACATACAGCAGAGAAGCCAAAATCTGAGTGGTCAGATAAGGACAAGGAGAATGTTCTTAAAGATGCTAAAGTGAGAAACATATAATTCAACAGTCTTGATTCTGTTCTCACTAACTATGTTCTCTCTTGTAAAACTGCTAAGGATATATGGGACAATCTTAAGGTTCACTGTGAAGGAACTAAGTCTGTCAGGAAGAACATGAGGACACTACTTATACAACAGTATGAGTACTTTGAATCCAAGTCTGGTGAGTCACTTACTGATACCTTTGATAGGTTTACAAAACTCATCAATGAGATGGCCATGCATGGTAAATATTATGACTTGGAGGATATGAATACTAAGTTCATGAAAGCCTTGCCTGATTTCTACAATGAGAAGATATCTGCAATTGAGGAAGCTAATGATCTGGATGAGATATCATTAGAGGCAGTGTATGGAAAACTGAGAGCTTATGAACTTGACAAGCAGCAGAAGAAGAGCAGGAGTGAAGGAAAGATGAAGACTGCTGCACTTACTGCTCAATCTGAATCAAAGAAGCTTCTAGAAGAACAGCATGAAGAGCCTGCTGTAAAGAACTCAAGGAAGAAGAAAAGCAAAGAAAGTTCCGAGTCAGAGACTACTGATATAGACTCTGACAACAGTGATTCTGAATCAGAGATGCAGGAAATCTTTACTATGTTTGCTAAAGCTTTCAAGAAAGGAAGATTCAATAGGTGAAGATTTAGCAAAGGACCTTTTCAAAAGAAGGAGGAGAAGAAAAGTGACAAAGGCAAAAGTACAATTGTCAAGCTTGATAAGGCCAAGATCAAGTGCTTTAACTGCAGCGAGCTTGGACACTTTGCTAGTGAGTGTAAGAAGCCTAGGAATTCAGGAAAGGGTAATGCACTTATGGTCACACAGAAGGATTGGGCTGATTCCAGTGATTCTGAAGATGAATTGGATTATGACAACATTGCACTGATGGCAAATGTTTCAGACAAACCTGGATCTCCAAAGAAAACTTCTCCATTCTCTGTTAAGGTATCACTTCACTCTCTTGATTCATTTGATAGCTTAAATTCTGATGAAATTAGATCTATCCATGCTGAGTTTAAGAATCTTATGACTAATTTTAGAATTCTTACTAGTGAAAGAGATGAACTTAAGGTTAAGAATGATAAGCTAGTTGATAGAAATAATTTTCTTGAATCCGAGTTAGTTCAAATGGAAGAATATAGATTAAGTTCTGATAAAGCTAAGCATGATTATAGTGTTATTCTTGAGGCTTATGACTATGTCAGAAAAGAACTAGAGGAAGAGAGAGATGTGATTAAAACCATTAACAATTCTGGTAAAAAGACTCTAGAAATCTTTGAAAGTGGAATTCGTGGTAAGGTTAATGGTTTAGGTTTTGATAAGGCTAGACAAGAAGAAAAAGTAGCTATTGTCAATGATGATAGTAAAGTAGAAGCTAGCACATCTAAATCTGAAGGTAAGAAAATTGTTTTTGAACCTAATCATGCTAAATTTATTGATTCAAAAGGTACCCCTGTTGTACACAAAAGGATTAACAATAGTAATTCAGATGAGAAAGTGTTAGAGAAACCTAAGAATGTAAACATAGAGTTTCTGTCTAAGTCTCAGTTGAAACAGAGATTAGATGGTCTTTCAGAGTCTAGCAAGATCAAAAGAAATAGGAATGGAAAAGAAGGTATTAACAAAGAGAATAATTACAAGAATGTACCTGATGCACCTAGGAAAAAATGCTATAAGTGTGGAAATCATAATCATTTGGCCCTAGACTGCAATCAAAAACCTTCTTGGAAAACTGAGTCCAGATTTCCCAAGACTCAGAAAATTCAATGCCAACCACAGAAATCTTGTTATCATTGTGGTAGTTTACTTCATTCCATTTACATGTGTAGAGAATATCATGAATTGTATTATGACTATTATTCTTTGAAATCTGAAACTCCTAGTCACAAACAGTTTGTGAAATCAGAGTCTAAGATTGACTCTGCAACAGGTAAAGTAAAAGCAAAATCTTCAAAGCCTGTTGTTTCAAAATCTAGTAAGAAAGGATCCAATTAAAGTTGGGTCCTAAAAAAATTCTAACTAGTTACTTTTTGTTTGCAGGGTATAGGAAAGAAGCATTCAATTATCTTGGAAAGTGGATGCTCTGGACATGTGACTGGAAAGAAGTCCCTGCTTATAAAGTTTGAGAGGAAAGCTGGCCCAGTAATATCTTTTGGAGATGGCAACAAAGGAGAAACTCTGGGATATGGCTCAATTGTTTTTGGGAATGTCATCATAGAAAATGTAGCACTGGTTGAAGGCTTGAAACATACACTTTTAAGCATAAGTCAACTGGGTGATAAAGGTTACCAATCAATCTTTGACAGAGAAGGATGCAAAATCTTGAATATGCAAAATGGAGACATTGTTCTAACTGGTCAAAGACATGGTAACATATATGAAGCCAGCTTAAGTGATACATCTAAAGGAATTGTTAGATGTCTCTACAGCAAAGCAACAAGTGATGAAAGCTGGAATTGGCACAAGAAGCTCTCACATCTCAACTTTAAGAAGCTTAATCAACTTGTTAAGCACAATTTAGTGAGAGGCCTATCTCAGGCAAATTTTGTGCAAGATGGACTTTGTGATGCATGTCAGCTTGGAAAACAGAGAAGAACCACTTTCAAGAGCAAGACTGCAAATTCAATTACTGAACCATTTCACATGCTACATCTTGATCTATTTGGTCAAGTAAACATTATGTCTATCCGCAAGAAAAGATATGCTCTAGTTATAGTGGATGATTTCACAAGGTTCACATGGGTGTTCTTTCTACACAAGAAGGATGAAGCTCCTCAGCAAATCATTGAACTTGTCAAGAATATACAAAATAACTCTAATTACAAAGTCAAAGTACTTAGGAGTGACAATGGTACAGAATTCAAGAATTCTACAATGGAGGATTTTTGTGCAAACAATGGAATCACTCAATAGTTTTCTGCACCTGGTACACCTCAGCAAAATGGTGTAGTGGAAAGAAAGAACAGGACTCTCATAGAGGCAACAAGAACCATGCTTGTAGATGCAAAACTTCCAACCTATTTTTGGGCAGAAGCTATTAACACTGCATGTTTCACTCAAAACTGTACCTTGGTAAATAGTCATGGAAAAACTCCCTATGAGATGATCAAAGGAAAGAAACCAAGTGTGAAATACTTTCACATCTTTGGATGCAAATGCTATGTCCTAAAAGTTCATCCAGAACAACTTGGAAAATTTGAAGCCAAATCGGATGAAGCAATCTTTCTAGGATATTCAGCATCTAAGGCCTTCAAAGTTTATAATCTCAGAACTCACATTGTTATGGAATATGCAATCTTGAATATGCAAATGCAAACTGATGAGAGCCATGACAAATTGGAATTTGAAAATCTGAAGAATTCTGAGATACTCTCCAGTGATGATGAAGGTTCTCCAGAAGGAATTTCTTTTGCTTCTCAAAGGAATGCTACTGTTGAGGGGGAGCAAATGAATCAAGGAGAACACAGTGATCATCAGGAGCAGACTAGCTATTCGGAGTCTACTCCATCAGGAACTGATCGTTCAGAGTCTACTGAAGAAAGATCAGTAACTAGCAGTAGAGTGGAATTTACTGATTCTACTGATCAAGGGGGAGTTTTTGAAGGCAAAGAGAATTCTTCTATAAGAGATACCACTAACTTAGGGGGAGAATCTAGCAGAGGCAATCTACCATCTGTTAGAAAATGGACAAAGGATCATACTGAAGATTTGATTATTGGTGATCCAAATAGTGGTGTTCGAACTAGAAGATCAATTCAAAATGAATGCTTGTAAAGTTGCTTTCTCTCAAAGAATGAACCTAAGAAGGTTGAAGAAGCCTTACAGGATCCTGATTGGGTAATTGCAATGCAGGAGGAGTTAAATGAGTTTGAGAGAAACAAAGTCTGAAAACTGGTACCAAGACCAAAAGACAGATCAATTGTTGGTGCAAAATGGGTTTTCAGAAACAAGCTAGATGAATATGGTATGATTGTAAGAAACAAAGCAAGACTGGTGGCCAAGGGTTACTCTCAGGAAGAAGGCATTGATTATGATGAGACCTTTGCACCTGTAGCAAGATTGGAAGCAATCAGGATGTTTCTTGCATTTGCAGCTCATTCAAAATTCAAGGTATACCAGATGGATGTAAAGAGTGCTTTTCTAAATGGCAATCTTGATGAGGAAGTGTATGTGGAGCAACCACCTGGATTTGTTGATCCAAAATTTCCAAATCATGTCTACAAACTTGACAAGGCACTCTATGGACTAAAGCAGGCACCAAGAGCATGGTATGAGACTTTGTCTAAATTTCTTCTTAAAAATGGCTTTACAAGAGGTACAATTGACAAGACTCTATTCTTTAGAAAAATAAAAGGTAAATTGCTTTTAGTTCAAGTTTATGTTGATGATATCATATTTGGCTCTACTAATGAAAAGTTGTGTGCTAAGTTTAGTAAGCTTATGCAGTCTAAGTATCAGATGAGCATGATGGGTGAACTAAATTATTTCTTAGGCTTGCAGGTCAAACGAACTGAGACTGGTATTTTCATTAATCAGTCAAAGTATATCAAAGATCTTTTAAGAAGGTTTGACTTTCAAGACTGTGCAGTTGCAAAAACACCCATGGCAACAGCCACTAAACTAGACTCTGATCCTAAGGGAAAGAGTGTGGATAATACTAGTTATAGAGGCATGATAGGCTCATTGTTATATTTAACTGCAAGTAGACCAGATATAATGTTTTCTACCTGTTTATGTGCTAGATTCCAAAGTGATCCTAAGGAATCTCATTTAATTGCTGTGAAGAGAATTTTTAGATATCTCAAAGGAACTCCAATTCTTGGTTTGTGGTATCTTAGAGAATCTGATTTCTCCATAATTGGCTATTCAGACTCTGATTATGCAGGGTGTAAAATAGACAGGAAAAGCACTACAGGTACATGTCAATTCTTGGGAAACAGATTGATTTCTTGGGCAAGCAAGAAGCAACAATCTGTCTCAACCTCAACTGCAGAAGCTGAGTACATAGCAGCAGGCAGTTATTGTGCACAACTCCTTTGGATAAGAAATCAGTTGATGGATTATGGTATGACACTTAGTAATATTCCTATGTTTTGTGATAATACTAGTGCTATCAAAATTGTAGAAAATCCAGTTCAACATTCAAGGACTAAGCACATTGATGTCAAGTATCATTTTATTAGAGAACATATTGAGAATGGTACTGTGGAACTTCATTTTGTTTCTACTGACAAACAGCTTGCAGATATTCTAACTGAACCACTTGATGAGACTACATTCAGTAGATTAGTAAGTGAGTTAGGAATGTTAAATTTCTAGATCTTTAACATCTGCAAAAGTAGCAAGGTATGTTGTTTTCAGCTTATAGACTTGATATTCCTGTCAGGATCTATATTTGATTGTTAAATGCTTTAGTTGTAACACTTTGCCTTGATAAATTTCAGTATGATAGACTTGTTAATAAACATCAGGATCAAGATTACTATCAGTATGCTGACGTCATCAGGATGATATTGATCAGGATTTCAAGTGTGACCATCAGGATTTGAAAATTTATTATTTTTAAAATCACATGCATTTTGTGATTATTTTGATGGGAGATCACAACAAGAAAAGGAAGCTGATCAGTATTGATTTAATTTTAATTTTACCCTGATTTATTTCGTTAAGATCAATTTTGGATTTTATTTTCCAAAAATCGTGGGTAAACTGCATTTTTCAGGGACTGACACCTGTCAACCTACGTGTCAACGTGGGTTAGTGGGTCTGAAGGATTTTTGAATATATCTTTATTTTGAGACTCTGATTGTTTATTACTAACTTCTAATTCATATTTCCTAAGGCAAAAACATTCATTCAAGTTCTCAAAATCGCTAATCAATTTCAAGATTTCTCAAGTTCATTTCAGATCAAAAATGGAAGCTCAAAGAAGTCTACCTAAATCAGTAGCTTTCAAGTTTGGTGATTTTGATTTTATGATGAATAATCATGTTGCAGCAATCAACAGCAAGAAAGGAGTATCAGCTGATTTTCATCCAGTAATGGATTTTATGGCTATTGGACCTTTGCATTATGCATTGTCAGCATCTCCAGAAATAAATCAAGCTGCTGTTTCACAAGCTTGGGAGAATGCTGAGGTAATTGATTCTACTCAGAGTCAATCATGTAAGATTGTTCTACATTTAGGACAAGATACTTATGACATTACTGAATCTGTTGTTAATTCAGTACTTCGCTTGCCTGTTACTGATAATTATGCAAGTGAACCATCTGATGATGATGTAAGAACTATGTTGTCTGCATTAGGTTATAGTGGACCTCTAGACAACATGAGCCAGTTAAATAGGTCTTTTCTTAGGAAGGAATGTTCTTTCTTCTTTGATCAAATTGCTAAATGTTTTACTGGCAAATGTAGTTCTTTTCAGCAAATTACTTCTGTTACTTCACATATTGCTTACAGTTTGCTTTATGACAGAGTAATTAACATTGGTCACATTATCTTAAGTCAGATGTGTATTAAACTTGGGTCAAGAGATCAAAACAGGAAAATGGTTTATTATCATAGATTTATGCAAATGTTTATTAACCATTTTATTCCTGATGTTGAAGCTAGATTTGGTAGAGAACATTGTGTTTCTTCTTATGTACAGCAAAAGAGAATTTTCTCTGACATTACAAAGAAGGACAATGAAAAGAATCTAGATGAAATACCTGCAATTCATTATCCACATCATGTTCAGGTAATTCTTAAAACTCATCTTCCTACTCTCTACAATTCTTCTTTCTTCTGTGGTGAAATGGCTCAGGAATCTCATTTGGAGGAGAACCCACCTGTGTCTACCCAAGTAGCCCAAAACATTATAGTCTCTGAAACAATTCAAGAACCAAGTTTTGATTCACAGTCTATTGTTTCAAAGAAACCAACCTCTGGTGTTTCTCAAAAGACATCAGTTGTAAGGAAGAGAAGATTTGTTGTGTCAAGTAGTAGTAGTTCTAGTGAAGATGATGATAATATATCTCTTGCTGAGAGAGAAGAATTGAAGGCTGCAATTCAACTTTCTAAGCTAGCACAAAGAGATGAAGCACCTAGTCACAGCCAGGCTGCAGTCTCTCAAAAGGCTGTAGTACTTAAAAAGGGAAAACAGTTACTGGATACTGTCTCTCAAAAGACTGTGTCTATTGAAAAAGGATCTCATCCCAAGATCACTTCTGTGTCTACACCTCTTGAGTCTTCTCAGGATAAATCTTTTGCTCACTATACTAGGAGAATAAGGAGAAAGATTCATTTGTCACCTACACACACAGAGTCTAGTCCAACTAATATCATGTAGGTCTCTACAAATGAAGCTACAATCAGGTCAGCAAATGACTATAGAGATCTGGATATTGATTCTTTATGGGAAACTACATTATCATATAGACTGGCTATAGGAGTTATTTCTATCAAAGTGAAGCTATCCAAGCCTGTTCTAGATTTTCTGGTTGAAAGAGTACCAAAACTTTTATTTCCAGAAGAATATGGACTTCTACATCAAAGACTTGACTTAATGAAGATGTATTTCTATGTATCTGTCAGAAGACAATTAGTCAAGAAATTTGGACTCTCGAAGCATGTTGCACTTCAATCACTTCATGCATATTTATTTGACAAGGATGTCATTATTGAAGATGCTTCAGCTCAAGGTGAACAACAGGAGGAAGTAGGTAGAGGAATGCAGTCAACAGAAGATACTATTGAATCAGTGGTGGATAGTAGGAAAGATCAGATCACAGTCACTGCAATACAAGAACCATCTAGTCAGAGGTTGGATGACTCAGGAGCTGTGATAGCTGATGTTGAAAGGTCTTCTGTGATGACTGAAATTGTAAGTGAGAAACCCTATGATATGGGAGGAATGACTTTGATTGATTTTTCTGAAGATCAAACAAATATTGTTCAGTCAGAGTCTATCTACCTTGAGGGTGTGTCTCAGCAAACATACTAACTATGGTGTCTAATGAAGTATTACTGAAGACATCAGAGTGTAGTAGAGAACCTGAAAGTGGTATACTGGAGCCTGTAGTCTCTGAAAGAAAAGAAGATGTTTGTGAGGGTTCAGAGATTATCACTCCTTGGAGAAAACCTCATGCCCCTTGCCAAATGAGGAACCCTCTCTCCATGTGAGTTCAGGTATAAAAACTTCTTCTAAACTCTATTTTTCTGTAGGTCATGAGAGCACTTATCCAAATTTGAGTGATACACTTGAAAAGATGGATATTGATCCACAATCAGAGAGGCTGGCTCCTTACCAGGCAAAAGGAGAGGTAGAAAGAGTGTTGACTTTAGATAGTCAAAGTGAGAATGAGGGTATGGATGATCATGTTGGGTTTCAACCCAATATGATGTCATGGGCTTGGGTGGTCCAAGATATATATGGTAAGATAATAATTGTATGTGTAGACAATTATTATAAAGGGTATGTCTTGATCACTAAGTTGGGAAATTGGGTGCCAAGAATTGGAAGACTTGTATAACAAGTATGGTAAGACTTGTAGAACAAGTATGGTAAGTCTTGGTGGCTAAGTTTTGGATGGCTATATATACATAGTCATATTGTATTTGTTTGATATGTGAAAGCTTAAGAGATGTAGTCTTAAGTATTGTTTGGGAGATGCTTGAGCATTATTGGCTCAAGTATCGGGTTGGGACACCGTTAAGGTGTTATTGTTTTGATGTATTGTTGATTATTGTTAAGATTAATAATACAAGTTTGGGACGTGGGTGTTTCCACGTCAAGTATTTGTGTGTTCTTGTTTTGCGCTTTGGTTGATCTTGTCAATTATTGATTGGTGTGTGCGCGCTCTGTATTGGTGATTGTGAATCTCGGATTGTGTAAGTCCCCTAACCTAACAGATCAACTCCATAGTGAGGGAGAGAAAATTAGGAAACCACCATCATTTGATTTCTGGGATCAGGTTTTTCCTGAATCTTGGTCTGACAATCTTGGCATGGATGCTGGTACTTATTCTTTTATTAAGATGTATGAGAAGAATGACTTAGCAAATCACAATGCAAAGCCAGAAGTTAAAGCTCAGAAGCAAAAAGAAAGGCTTGCAGGAATTATCAACAGAAGAGGTGAAAGGCTAAGACAAACTTCTACACCACCAGTACCAGAAGATATTCCTAATGATCCTAGTATTCCTTTGTTTGTACTACCAATATCAGCTAGAATTGAGACATCAACAGTATCTGATCAATCTAAGGAATCAGGATTTGTAAGATGATCATATTGCAGCTTCAGATCAGAAAGATGAAGATGTTTGTAACTCTAATCGAGTTTTATTACATGAATATCATTCTACACAGGCAACTTCTTCTACAAGACTTGAATATGAAGATATTCCAAACACTTCCAACATTGAAGTCAATTCTGACGTTTTACAAGACTTTCAGAAATCTCAAGTTGAAATTAAATCAAGACTTCAAACACTTGAAGATAACCAAGTCACTATTATGGAAAATCAAGCAGTTCTGATGAATCTCATTTGTTCTGTTACTGAATCTCTTGGAATTAATGTTGTTGATGTCAAAAAGGGGGAGATAAAAACAGTTCAAAGGCAACAGATTGGGGGAGGAGATAAAAAGACTGGAGGAGATAAAAGAAGAACTAAGGATGACAGAGGTGAATCTTATCAGGGAAGTGGTAAAGGAAAAGAAGCATCAAATAGTTGAATTCTTTCTTCTAAGTACTGGATACTAATTCTATATCTGAAGAGGGAGGTACTTAACTTCATGATTTTTGAATTCATAAATTCTATTCTGATTGTATTGTTATATGTTTTGACATCAACAACTCAGATTTATGCTTCAGGTTTTAAAGCATAAATAGGGGGAGATTGTTAGGAATAATTCATGAGTTGTGATGTTAAGAATAGAATTTCACTTATACTTCTTGTATATCCTGATTTTTAAAGGATTTAGTACTTTGTATAGGAGATATGTGTTAGACAGTAATCTGTAGAATTTAAGTCAGGAATGAATAGTGCATCGAGTACTACATGTCAGGAACTGAGATTGAATCCTGATACGTCAAATCAAATACTGATCAAGTACTGATGGGATGGTTAGATCCTGATGCAAGATGGAATCCTGATATCAGTCGTGTTACTGATGATGTCATTATGGATGCTACAGAAACTGGCAAGTGCTATAAAACAGGATCTTTGGTTGACGAACAAGCAAGAAGATTTTATGAAGGAAAGAATTTTCTATTGATGGAAACTATCAACTGGACGGCAGAACATTGTCATGTATAGATTATCTTTCTGTGATTAGTTGATAGGTAGCATTATAAATACTCTCTCTATATCATTGTAAAAAGAGGACGTGAGTTCGAATTGTGAGTTCTGTATGCGTAGCTCTGTATAAGGTTTGTATTCGAGAGTTCGAAACAAACAGAGAGAGAGATTTGTTTTGTCAGCAGCTGCTAAAGGTATTTGTACACCTTTGGTAGAGTTTGTATTTGATTTATTAATACAAACAGTTTGATTCATTCGTTTATTCTTGTTTAACTAATCAAGCAAAAATCAGACACGATTATATAACTTGTATTCAACCCCCCTTCTACAAGTTATTCGAGTTAACATAAATTTAGAAGATTAAAGAATTATGCTTAAAATTTCAAAGAAAATAATTAAAGCGAAGAAAAGAGAGAAAACATCTTGGTTCTCAACTTTTTTTGGTGTACCTCTCCTTTTCAGCTTAAGAGTTAAGACTATCACGATAAGGTTTAAGATCAAAGTAAGGAAAACCCTTTCCAATAAATATATATTCTTTTACTAATATATACTCCCTCCGTCCCAGCCAGTTCTTTACATACGGCTGGGACACGGAGATCAATATATATATATATATATATATATATATATATATATATAGGCCTTTGCTCCATACAGAACATTCTTATATAACAAACAACAAAGAACACCTTAGATCTATTAGATCCTTTGGCCCCGCCAGGGGCATCCAATACAAAAAATTGTTATTTTTTTACCCTCTATCAAGCCAGCAAAAAAAAATTAAAAAAATAAAAAATAAATTTTTTACTGTTCATGATGACGTCACTGATGACGTCATTGTCATGAATAGTAATTTTTAATTTTTTAATTTTTTTTTTTGAGATGATGGATGGATAGAGGGTAAAAAAATTATAACTTTTTGTATTGGGTGGCCCCGCCAGGGGCAATGGATCTATTAGATATGAGGTGTTCTTTATTGTTTGTTATATAAGGTGTTTGCTATGGAGTCCAACCCTATATATATATATATATATATATATATATATATATATATATATATATATATATATATATATTGGTAAAGTGATGAAAAGTGGGTAAAATGGTGGGATCTATCAATATTTAATAATGGGTTTTGGCCAAGAATACCCCACACAGTACCCGACCATTACAAGAATACCCCAAAATGCTGATGGTGGCCATAAATACCCCGCTATTACGCATTTGAAATAGGGGTAATAGGTTTTATACTAATAGGGGTAATAGGGGTAATAGGTTTTAAAAAAGGGGTAATAGGTGAACAGTACTTATCTATTACGCATTTGGAGAATGGGTAAATGCTATTACGCATACTTCAAAGGGGTAATAGGAGAAAATTTTATATTAATTACCCACTTTTCAAAATGCGTAATAGGATTTTTTTTTTTTATGTTATGCATTTGTGAAATGCGTAACAGCCACTTTTTTTTTATTATACTTTTGTGAAATGCGTAATTTTGGGGTACTTTTGGTCACTTTTTTCAAAAGTGTTATTTTCGTACAGATTGTTTAAAAATGTGGTATTATTGTCATTCTTTCTTTAATAATAGATTTGAGATAATGGAGAAAAGTAGTGGTTGTAATAGTATTTTTTATTATTAAATATGAGATAGTGGTATTAAATACTCCCTCTGTCCCATCAGATTCTATACAGTTTTTTTTCACTGCTTGGCACACATTTTAAGACTCCTATAAAACATAGTTCCATAACTTATTTTTAAAATTTTATTTTTTTGTATAAAAATATAACATACCTATTTTTATACAAAAAAAGAAAATTGGAAAAATAAGTTATGGAACTATCCTTAAAATCCACCTTAAAATGCGTGCCACACCCCCGTCCCCCAATGTATACTATCTGGCGGGACGGAGGGAGTATGAGATAGTGGGGAAAGATATTCGGTGTAATAGTAAGAAAATTTACTATTTTTGGAATGTAAAGAAATGGATGAGACGACCCAAAATAATAACGATAATGAATGGACGGAGGGAGTATATTTTTTGGTCATCCGTGACCGTTCATCGTACATAATTATACATTAGCTTCTTAAAATAAGGTAAAGCTTTGCATCTAATGTAAAGTTTTGGTGCTTTTACTTATTTTGAAGAAATCTAGATTCATACATTTGGTGCTTAAAAATCTTAAATTGAAGCCTTTAGTCGTAAAGGTAAAGCAACCCACTTTAGTGCAGTTGAAGGTCCTTATATAAAGTGTCCCCTCCCTAGCAAACGCATGTCAGGAACGAGGTATTTAAATTACGACTTTTAAGCCGTTGGATCGTTGATCCAACGGTTCTAATTAAAAAAAAATATTGCACTGTATCGCAGAAAGTTTCTGCGGTACGGGCAAATTACCAAAATGTCCCCACTGTTCACGTACCGCAAAAACTTTCAGTTTCTGCGATACGGTGAACAGTAGATTTTTTATGTGAAAACAGGGGAGCATTTTGGTAATTACTCCGTACCGCAGAAAGTTTATGCGGAACGATGTTGTTTTTTTTAAATCATAGTCATTGGATCAACGATCCAACGACTTTAAAGCCGTATGTTAAATAACTCCTCTCTGACATGCGTTTGTCAGGGACCGGAAGCCTTTATGTAAATATGGTTTAATTCACATTCTACATGGTCTAGGAGGGAAACTTGTCCTTTAAACACCTTATTAGCGGAAAGCATAAAAATATCTAAATTTTTGAACTTTGAGCTTTTTACTTTTCTTAACAAAATCAATTTAAGTTATAAGAATATAATTAAATTCAGCAAATTTACACCGTAAAAATTTACCCAGCCCTTCCTTTTCTCTCCGTTATAAAAGCTTATTAAGTTTACTTAATAATTTAGAGGCTATTATCGTTCTTTTTGATTAATCAAAGCTAACTTTTTTTGCTTCAATTTCTTTTTATGTTATTTCTGTAATTAAGAGTCTTTCCCTTTCCCTAAAAAAAAGAGTCTTTCTCTACCCATATTTTAGGTATTATTTTCTGTTTATAGAAGTTTTCATGTGCTTTAATGTTCTATATAGTAAATTTAAAAAAATTTATAGAAGTTTATCACAACTATGGTTGAATTTTAGAGTGTTCTAACAAATCTGGTATTACTCTGCTTTTGTAACAAATTGGGCTATTAAGATATGTTATACTCGATTATACTGGTTAATTTTGAAGAATGAAATTGTGATTAAATTATTTATATATACTTTTACTTAAATACAAACCAATCTTTAAATATAAACTACTCCGTACAAACTAACACTAAATATTTTATATTTCAGGGCCGTTCATAATAAATGTCATAAATTAAGTGAACAATACTCAGCAAAAAAAAAAATTACTGTTTACGGTTGACGTCACTACTACGTCAGCCGTGAACAGTAATTTTATTGTTTTTTTTTTTTGCTGAATAGAGGCTAGATTATTATACAGTACATTTTTTGTATTGGGATACCCTAATTTGGTTATTAGATTAGCTTAAAATGTTAGATTGGGGTTTGGTTTGTAGTTTGTAGTTAATTTTGGTTTGTAGTTGAGTAGGACTCATATATATAATTATTGATTTTTGATTATTTTTTGTGAAAAAATTATAGTTTTGAATTAAAAATTTACCTTTAATAATGAAACTTAAGAACATAAATACTAAGTCGAAATCTATACTATATTATTATAAGCAAACTAAAGATCTTTTGTAGTTTGTAGTTTGGTTAACCAAGCTATTCATAACCGTTAGATCTTCAAATTCAAATAAATCATTACCGTTAGATATAACAATAATAAAAGTTGTTATATTGAGAATTCTAAGATTCGATTCCTTTTTAGTTCAAAATATTACCCTTTATAAACAACTAAAAACATAAATTATACCATATCTTTCGATCATTAATATTTCTATCTAATTAAAATATGTTACCTTCTATTTAATTAAAAAACGTTACCTTTTATTTTAAAACTAATATTGCAATCATCATTATATATATATCCAAGAATATTGCACCATATCTTTCAACAATTAATAAACACCTAAAAACATGAATCATACCATATCTTTTAATCATTAATATTTTTTTTCTACAAAATTAATCTGCAATCATTAATATATATCCAAAAATATCACACAATATCTTTCAATTACTAATAAAATATATTAAAAATCAGTATACATTTTTTATAATAAAAAAACATAAGATTAATCATTAAACATGAATATATCAAATTTTATTAAATTGAAATTAAAAAAACTATTGAAAATAATGTTTATATAAAAATATAATATAAATTTCAATAAACTTTATGACATATTAAAAGAAACCCGTGCATCGCACGGGTTACAAGCTAGCTATACTATAATAAGCGAAATGGTATATAATTTGTAGTTTGGTTATTTTAATTCCTCATTTTTTGTTATCCCACATTCACAACCGTTAGAACTTCAATTCAAATAGATCATGACCGTTATATAGAAAGGTCGAATGTTCGATTCCCACGAACAGCATATTGATTTAGATTGAAAACTAAAAATTATTTATATTGTTAGATATAATTGATGTGATTTAATGTCAGTGTTTAAGTGTTACAGGTAAAAAGAGTTTAACTTATTGGTTGAAAGCAGTTGTAACAGAGTTTGAGTATATGCTGATAGCTGGAAGCGCAAACGCTGACAGAAGAAAGCGTAAACACTGCTAGCTGAACACATGGAAGCGCAAACACTGTTAGCTTGGAGAGCAACAGAGTTTGCTAAAGTCTGTCTACTAGAAGCGTCTACAAGTCAACAGAGTTTAAAGATTAATTTAATATTAATATGGAAGCGATATCTTTGAAGATTGGATAGCTGTCAAAGAGATCGAGTTGACTTAGAAGACGTGTTGCAATCGTAATTGATATCAATTGTATAGCTTAATTTTAGGAGAATCAATTAACGATTGTACGTAGCTGTATATCTTATAAATACAGTTAGGTTAACCCTAGAAGGGTATCCATCTTGAACGAATATCATTTTTGTAACCTAAGCAGCTCTCTGTGATATTTTTACATCACTGAGAGAGGAATTATTAATTCCAAACAATTTTAAGAGTTAAAACGTGTGTTCTTGTTATTTACTCATACGGTACTTGATTATATATTGTGTATTCGACCTAACAAGTGGTATCAGAGCCAATCTGTTACTTTATTACAGTTAAAGATCCAAAACACAATAGTAATCAATGGCAGAGATTCCTCCTCCATCAGGTTCTGAGAAAGCACCTACTACTGTTAGTAGGTATGAAACAATTAGGGTTCCAATACTGAAGCCATCAGAATATGCAATCTGGAAGGTAAAGATGACCATGTTTCTGGAAGCCACAGATCCAGAATATCTTGATAGAATTTATGAAGGTCCTCATAAACCTACTAAGTTAACTGCTGCTGCTGCTGGTGAGGAATCAAAGGTGGTTCCTAAGGAAAAGAAAGATCTAACTGCTGAGGATCTTTCATCTATTGCTAAGGATGCCAAAGTAAAGCACTTGCTTCACAGTGCTCTTGACAATGTTATGTCTAACAAAGTGATCAACTGCACAACTGCAAAGGATATATGGGATGCACTTGAGGTTAGATGTCAAGGAACTGCTGCAATTAAGAAGAACAGAAGGAACATACTCACACAGGAGTATGAGCACTTTGAGGCAAAGTCTGAAGAAACCATGACAGAAACATTTGATAGATTCTGTAAACTGCTCAATGATCTATCATTGGTTAACAAAGAATATGATCTGGAAGATTCAAATCTCAAGTTTCTTCTTTCTCTTCCTGAAAAGTGGGATGTGAAAATAACCACCATAAGAGACAACTATGATCTTGCTGATACTGAGATTGATGAAATCTATGGACTGCTCAAGACTCATGAATTGGAATTGGAGCAGAGAAACAGAAGATCAAGCAGGAAGTCAAAGACTGTTGCATTGAAAGTTGAAGAAAAATCTTCAAAGAAGGAAGCATCAAGGAAGAAGGCAAAAGGAAAGGCCTTGGTCATTCATTCAGAAAGTGAGTCATCAAACACTGATGTTGACTCAAACACAGATGGAACATCTGATTTTGAAGATGATGAGGAGATGATGCAAATGGCTGCATTGATGGTAAAGACCTTCAAGAAGATGGGATTCAAGAATTTCAAGAAGGGAAAGAGATTCTCCAAGGATTACTCAAGGTCTGACAAGAAGAATTTCAAGAAATCTGAGGGAAAGGACTTCAAATCTGGTAAGAAAGATAAGTCTGAGATTCAATGCTACAAGTGTAAGTAGATGGGTCACTATGCTCCTGAGTGCAAAAAGAATAAAACTGAAAAGGCACTCTACACCAAAGGCAGAGATTGGGCAGACACCTCAGATTCAGATGAGGAGGTGAACTATGCACTCATGGCCTCTACTCAGAGTGAAGATTCTGAACTAAAGGTACCTCCAACTACTTATGCTTATAATACAGATAATATAACTGAATTGAGAATTTATCTTAAGGCATTACACATCAGTTATAGGGATCAGACTTTAGAAAATGAGAGAATCAAAAGTGAGTGTTCTCAACTCAAAGAAAGAAATAAACTTGTTGAGGAACAACTTGAAAACATGAATAAAATTCAGAAAGAAAGAGATGATGTTGTGTTTATAGAACAGGAGTTGCTAGGTAAGTATAAGCAACTAGAATCTGAATTGGAGGATGCAAAGCACATTATTAAAACTTGGACACATTCTGGAAAAGACACTCAAGAGGTCTTTCAATCAGACACAGTAGGTCTAGGTTATTCTGAGGATGATGTGCTTAGGTTTCAGAATACAGTCAAGATTAGACCACCTCTTTCTACTAAGAAATTTGGAACATTTGTTCATGGTACTGTTAAAACTGAACATGGAACTGTTGATCATGAGCCAGTAAAAACCCGTGTCAAACAGGTTAATATTGGTTCAATGACAGATAAATAACTTAAGCATAAGCTTAAAGAAATAAAATCTGTCAACAAACAGAGAATGCCTAGGAAAAACAAAAATGGTAAGGTAGGCATAACATCAGGAATTAAACCAATGCTTGCTACATTTGCACCTAGAAAAACTTGTTATAATTGTGGTAGCACTAATCATCTTGCTAGCTTTTGCAGGAAGAACAAAGACATTAATTCTTTACCCTCCAAATCTGGAGTGAAAAAGGATAATGTCAAACCAAGACCACAAACTCTGTGCAAACATTGTGGAAGTAGTTGGCACTCAATTTATACTTGCAAGAATTATCATGCTATTTATCATAATTATTATGAACTGAAACCTAATTTGAAATGGGTTAAAGTTGATTCTGCAAGTACTAAGAACGAAAATGTTAGTTTAAACTCTGATAATGCTAAATCCGCTGTAAAAACTAACAGATTCAATAAAGCAAAAGGATCCAAGCAAGTCTGGATCCTTAAAACTAACAATCAATGATTGTTTGTGATTGCAGGGCATCAGGGTAAGTACCCTAGTCGTGGACAGTGGATGTTCAGGACACATGACTGGAAATAAAGCCCTGCTATCAGAGTATGAGGAGAAGGCTGGCCCAAAAGTTTCCTATGGAGATGGCAACATAGGACATACTCTGGGATATGGCAATATTAATCTTGGAAGTGTCATCATCACAAATGTAGCTCTGGTTCCAGGACTCAAGCATGATCTGCTATCTGTGAGTCAAATCTGTGACAGAGGATATCATGTAGATTTTCAGCCTGAATATTGTCAAGTCATCAGTAAATCTACAGGGAAAGTTGCTCTAGTTGGAAACAGACAAAATAACATCTATGAAGTAAAATTGTCAACAAACACTGATGGCAAAGCAGTGTGTCTGTCAACAAGAATGTCCAGTGAAGAGAGTTGGAAGTGGCACAAGAAACTCTCTCATTTAAATCTGAACAACATCAATGAGCTAATAAAGAATGATCTTGTAAGAGGTTTACCAAAGTCATTGTTGAATGTAGAAGGCCTGTGTGATTCTTGTCAAAATGCCAAACAGAGAAAAGCCTCTTTCAAGAGCAAATCTGAGTCTTCAATTGTTGATCCTTATCATCTTCTACATGTTGATCTTTTTGGACCAGTGAATGTCATATCACTTGGAAAGAAGAAATATGCTCTTGTCATTGTTGATGAATACACCAGATACACATGGGTGTATTTTCTAGCAAAGAAAGATGAAACTGCATTAACACTGGCAGAACATATAATACAACTGGACAAAGGGTCAGAGAATCAAGTGAAGATTATCAGAAGTGACAATGGAACTGAATTCAGGAATTCAACAATGGAAGAATTTTGCAAGAGTAAAGGAATCAAACAAGAGTTTTCTGCACCTGGTACTCCACAACAAAATGGTGTAGTGGAGAGGAAAAACAGAACCTTGATAGAAGCTGCCAGAACCATGCTAGATGAAGCAAAAGTGCCAACATATTTCTGGGCAGAAGCAGTTCAAACTGCTTGTTTTACTCAAAATGCAACACTGATCAACAAGCATGGTAAAACACCATATGAAATGGTGAAAAAGAAAAAGCCAAATCTAAAATATTTTCATATTTTTGGATGCAAGTGCTTTGTGTTGAAGACTCATCGTGAACAGTTGACCAAATTTGACATAAAGGCAGATGAAGGAATTTTTGTTGGCTATCCACTGTCAACTAAAGCATTCAGAGTTTATAATCTGAGAACTAGAGTGATCATGGAGTCTATACATGTGTCATTTGATGACAAGAAAATAACTGGACTTGAAGATGTTAATGAACATGATCAACTGCACTTTGAAAATGAAGATTTATTAAACTCGGATGAAACAGATCTGACAAACACTGTTGAGGTCAATTCTGAACCTCTACTGGTAAACACTGAAGAGACTTTTCAATCAAAATAAGGGAAGAACCAGTTGAGGGGGAGCATGAAGAATCACATCAAAGTGATAATTCAAATACTGATAGTGACTCAGTTGATAACTCTGAATCAAACTCTGTTGATTCAAACTCTGATCGTTCAAATTCTGAACAGTCACATTCAGGGGGAGCATCAGAAAATGAAGAAAGGCACCAAGAAAATCAGGAGAGCATGGATCAAGGGGGAGGATCACATGATGACAGAAGCAATCTGCCTTCTGCAAGAAAATGGACTAAGTCACACACACCTGATTTGATTATTGGTGATCCAGATGCAAGAGTAAGGACAAGAAGTGCAACAACAAATGAATGTCTGTTTCATGCATTCTTGTCACAAACTGAGCCAAAGAAAGTAGAAGAAGCTCTTAAAGATGCTGACTGGATAACAGCAATGCAAGAAGAATTAAATGAATTTGAGAGAAATGAAGTGTGGACCCTAGTACCAAGGCCAAAGAACAGATCCATTGTTGGTACTAAATGGGTTTTCAGAAATAAAACTGACAGTGATGGTGTTATCACAAGGAACAAAGCAAGACTGGTAGCTAAAGGCTATTCACATCAGGAAGGAATAGATTATGATGAGACTTTTGCACCAGTTGCCAGATTGGAGGCAATAAGGATGTTTCTTGCCTATGCTTCTCACAAGAAATTCAAGGTTTTTCAAATGGATGTGAAAAGTGCTTTTCTGAATGGAAAACTTGAAGAAGAAGTATTTGTTGAACAACCACCTGGTTTTGTAGATCCAAAATATCCAGACCATGTCTACAGGTTAGACAAGGCACTCTATGGACTTAAGCAGGCACCAAGGGCATGGTATGAAACTCTTGCTAAATTTCTACTAGAAAGTGGGTTTCACAGAGGTACTATTGACAAAACTCTGTTTTACTTTCAATCTGGTAGTGACCTGCTCTTAGTTCAAATATATGTTGATGACATTATTTTTGGATCTACTAATGATAAACTCTGTAAGAGGTTTGCCAAGCTCATGCAGTCAAGATATCAAATGAGTATGATGGGAGAGCTAAGCTATTTTCTAGGCTTACAGGTGAAGCAAACAGATGATGGAATTTTTATTAATCAAGCAAAATATACCAGAAATCTTCTCAAGAAATTTGGCATGCTTGACTGTTCATCTGCAACAACTCCCATGGCAACTGCAACAAAACTGGACAAATATACAGGGTCATCAGTGGATATGACAAGTTACAGAGGAATGATTGGTTCTCTACTCTATTTAACAGCTAGCAGACCTGATATCATGTATGCCACCTGTCTGTGTGCAAGGTTTCAGGCAGATCCAAGGGAACCACATTTAACAGCTGTGAAGAGGATTTTCAAGTATCTCAAGGGCACTGTAACTTTAGGGCTGTGGTACCCAAGAGAATCAGATTTTAAGCTACTTGGTTACTCTGATGCAGATTTTGCAGGCTGTAAGATTGACAGAAAAAGCACAAGTGGAAGTTGTCAATTTCTTGGTGACAGACTTGTGTCTTGGTACAGCAAGAAACAAAAATCAATATCAACATCTACAGCTGAAGCAGAGTATATTGCTGCTGGTAGTTGCTGTGCACATATTCTATGGATGAAGAATCAATTGCTGGATTATGGGTTGAGGTATAGCAAAATACCTATTTTTTGTGATAATCAAAGTGCTATTGCAATGACAGGTAATCCAGTACAACACTCAATGACCAAGCACATCAGCATAAGGTATCACTTTATCAGAGAACATGTAGAGGAAGGCAATATTGAGCTTCACTTTGTGCCTACAGATCAACAACTTGCAGATGTCTTCACAAAGCCTCTAAGTGAAGCAGCATTTACAAGACTGGTCAATGAACTAGGGATGGTATCTGGTTTTGACTAAAAATGTTGGTTAGACTCAAACTTTTCTAATAAAATGTGCTGCTCATATTTCTGTAAATTGCTAAAGTGCTATGTGAACCTTGTTAATTAAATTCTGTTATGCATACTCTGTTCACATGTTTCTCTTCTCACACTGGTAAACTCTGTCAGCATGATTGTTGGTCATACACTGTTAATATGTTTGATAAACTCTGTGAATTCTAAGTTGATTTTTGTCTGAATGAAAATACCAATGAAGAAAAATGTATGAAGCATGATTCTCAGTGAATAAATCAAGATTCTTTTTGAGTCACTGTGATCTAATCAGAAATTGTGCAGTAAGTTAACACAGCATGATACTGTTTCATATTTAGAGCATCTCTTAGTTTATTTGATCTTAAACTCTGAATCTATGAATACTGAGTGCATTGCCTCTCATGAATAACTTCTGATATTGATGAATTCTAAACTCTGATTAGTAACACTTTGTTTCCAAGACACATAGTTTTTGGTGATTCCTTGTTTGCACTTGTGAAAATTTTAAAACTTGAGATGTGTCATTGTTTAGTTTGGTGAGAAACAGTTCATGTCTGCACCCTGTGAGATTTTGAGCCGAATAAGTGATTGATACATTTTATATCAATCAGATTTTATTGCTGTGTGATGTTCATCAGTAAGTATGTTGCTCTAGAACTTGCATTAAACCATTTTGAGACTACATGATATATGTGTGCATGAAAATGATAAAGGCACTAGGATTTACCATCTTTCTTCAAACACTGTTCAAAATTCTTTTGAACACTGTTCAAAAATTCTACCCTTAGTAAACCCCTTTGAGCCTAATTAACTGCTCATTTTTCTTAAACTCAGTAATATTAAGAGCAGTTATATTCTTTTGAAAAAAAATTCAAATGCAAGCAGGTGAGTGTTTCTCAAGAAAAGAAAAGTTTACTCAGTATATATATAAAAAAAAAGGTATATATACTGATCATCTTGTACAAATGTGTACTAACAGTTTGACTGAACACTTTAGTCTGTTAAAATTGTTCAGTTCGAAATTCACTCATGCTAAAAATATCTCTTCTCACCTGTTTGATCTTACTACATTACAACCCTGAACAAAGTCCTTTTGATTTGTGCATATATGTAATCGAAGTAGTGTAGATTTGGTGGAAATTCAAGCTTATGGTAGTATCTGCTTTTACTGATTGAATTTGAGCGAAAACACTTCACCTAAACACTTGTGTGCTGTGAGAGTTTGTGAGGAAATCCTTGACATGTAACTCACTGAATGATGCTTTGATGTTTATCTCCTGATCTTTTTGTCTATAATGACTGTGTGCTTACTTGGATAATCATGAACATAAATGGGAACAGGGGTATTCAGAATTCTGTATTTAAGGAACTACAGAGTTTAGTATTCATCATATACTCCGTGTTTAATATGAGAGTTTGTGCATTCAGTGTTTATTGATTTGATTTATGGATTTTATGAAATATTAGATGCTATAAAAATTGATTTGGTAAACTCTGCTACTCACACACAAAAATCACAACTGTGCATTTTTGAAAGGGTTTTTGTGATAAAGTTTGAAAATTTGACAAACACTGATTGATTGTGTTACGTACTCTAAGGTAAATTTTCATTAAGATAATTTGAAAATTTTGGAGTAAATGGAGTGGTTGACAACTGTAATTAGTGTATTTAGTGGTAAAGTGTCTTGATAAATGGAACGACAGCAGTAATAATGGCTTTTACTGCGCGTGAATTAAGTGAATCGCTGCATGTTTGACACGTGTCCCACTTTCACCCACTTACTCATCATTATGTATCACTTTCGCACTTCTCAAGGGAACAGTTGCGTATTTTCAAGTAAAAACGTTTGAGTTTAATTTTAATTACTACTCAAATTACTTTTTGCTACAATCATTACTCACCCACTCATATTCACTTTACCAAAACACAGTTCTCTCTTGTTTTTCACTTTGGCATTTTCACAAACACCTTTCTTGCATATCATTTTTACTGTCGATTTTTGCTTATTTCTTGATCTAATGGCAACAAAACCTTTCACTTCGTTTGGTCTACGTTTTGTGCCTAACAATTATGCAGCTCTACTTGAGAACGATCGTGCTCCAGAAGCGTTTCATCTGATGCAAAACTTTCTTCGCGACTCTGAAATTGGGCAAGCGTTGGTTGAACCTGCTACTCTATCTGCTTCTCAGGTTGTCACTTTCTGGCAAAACTCAAGGTATATAGAAGGAGGGGAAAATGGAACTCCGTCTATCATCTTCTCTCATGAAGAACAAGAGTTTGTTCAACACAAAAAGGAAACAATGAATCCAACACCAACAAACCCTGTCACTACTACTCACCCACAACCACCATCTAAGTCAAAAAGGAAGAAGCATGCTGCAATTAACACAAAACATTCTAAGGCTAAACAGACATCTCCAAAGGCTGTTTATTCCAGAAGATTCAAAGAAAGAGCAAATAGACCTTCAACACCACCAGCTGAGGATAGTTCTAGTGAAGATGAAGAACTGATTCCAGTACCTCAAGTTAAGAGGAGAAGGCTCATTCTTACTGATTCTGATGATGAGCATGTTGATGAGGCTCAAGAGAAAATCTCTATTGATATTCCTACTGGTGAGACAGAGGTTATCATAGAACCTATTATAACAGACGTTATCAGAGAAGGTTATTTCTTTAGAGCAGATTCAAGCTGATAAAGGAAAACAGGTTGCTCAAGAACCTGTTGTTGCTCAAGATGAAGACATTGCTTCTGTTGCCCCTACTAATGAGTCAATGAGTGATTCAATTGAAGACAAGAGTACAGGAGCTGAAAAAGCACAAGCTCAAGCTGATGGTCAGAAAACATGAGAAAAACTAGATTTTGCTGGGCCTTCTGTCAATGAAATTGATGACAATTATTTGACCAAACAAACTGCTGATTGGTACAAGTCAGATTGTATTTTTCCTCCTGGAAGGGCAGCTATGTTTCTCCAGGCAAATTCTTCGAAGATTACAAATCCAGATATTTTCACTTGTTTGCAAGGAACAGTGATTCAGATCAAGACCTTGAATCATAGATTTGATGATACTCAGAAATCTATTGTTGATCTTCGGACAGAGGTTGCTACTCATGAGGAGAAATCTCAACTAGCTAATGCTAAGCTTTTTCAACAATTCTCCAGAGCTCAAGCAAATTTTAATGACAGACTGAGCAAGGTTGAACAGAATCAGCTTTTACTGACTGAGAAGGTTGATTCCATTGCAAACTCTCTTGAGTTAATCACCTCAATTCTGATTCAAGATGGTGATGATGTCAAAAAGGGGGAGAGAATTGCTAAAACCAAGTGTAAGCAAACTCAAACTCTGTCAAAGAAAGATCATCTGGATGATGAAGGTGCCAATGCTGAAAAGGGCCTAAGAAGTGCAAATCCTAGACACGGACATGGAAGGTCTACGAGGTCAAAGCCGAATTTGGTGATAGATACAAATATTCAGAGTACTTCTGGTTCAAAGCCAAAGGATTTGTCATTCACTGACAATCCACAAACAGATGAAGAATTGGCTGCAAAACTATTTCATGAAGAGAATGCTGAAGCTACACTTGAGGACATACAAGCTGAAGAAAAGCTGTTGCAGAAAGAGCATTTAAAAGCTCAAAAGTCCAAGAAAGTGAAGAAAACTGTTAGAGCTTCAAAGTCTTCAAGGCCTGTAATGAAAGGAATTGAGATCAAAGAAAAATTATCTGGTATTCAAGAAGAAGAAGAAGAAGAAGAAGATAAAGGAAAGCTGATTAGAAAGTCTTCTCTTGATGCCAAGCTGAAGTTAAAGGGGGTGATGGGTGAAGAGAGCAAGAATAAGATGATAGTTACAACCTCTGTTGATACACATGTTGTACAGAAGAATGAAGACACAACCTCTGTTGCTGCACAAGTTGTGACCACATCACTATTGTCTTCTCAGTTGAAATCAAAGTTTGGAAAAGGAGTTCTTCATGATTCAAGTCTAGCAGCTACAGCTCCAGTTACAGCTCCAATGGATTTCACTGATGGTAGAGCCTTATCTGGTAAAATCGAATACAACAAAGGAGGCATAGGCTCACATAGGGATAAAAGACAAAATGTTGCTCCCAGAGATCCTTCTTCACTGTCTGTTCCAGGTCGTGGTGTCACTCAAGAGAGTTTAGACAGACTGGAGTCAGTACAGCTTGTCTATCAGAAGAGTTTAGGAAAGGATTTTCTGCTATATTTCATGGCTGATGGAACAGTGTTCAAGATTGCTGAGAATGATATTGATTTAAAATACTGGGAAGAACTAGAGTATGTTCTGTATCTTTTCAGAGTGAGAAATCAAAGAGCTCAGTTAGTTGCAAATGTGCTTAGACAAAAGATGATTCAGAATCTTGCACGAAGAAATATGAAGTACAACAGCAAGTATGTTCCGAAGTACAGAGATTGGAATGGGAATCTGATAGAAATGGAAAAGGGGACTACAAAGCTGAAGACTGATCTTGGAATTACTGTTCTGGATTTTAATGTGAAGTCTGAAGAAGTGAAGTATATCAGATTGGGGAATGAAATGAGAAGAAACAAGATCTATGATCTCAGAGCTGCTATCTTTCAAACTGATGAGAATGATCCAGATTTAAGAGAGATCAAGGAAGCTATGCAGATTGAACTTGAAAATGCTGAGAGGAGACTGTTGATTGATTATCTCAGAACAACTCCAGATCTTGAGGAGGTTAGGTAGACAGAATTTGTAAGTAATTCGAATTTTCTGTAAATTTTGCTAAGTCAAGTTTAAACTCTGATTATATGTTAAACACTGTGTTTTTATTTGTTCGTTTTGACATCATCAATTACTGTGAACTTGTACATTTTTCTAATGAACAAGTTGGGGGAGATTGTTAGATATAATTAATGTGATTTAATGTCAGTGTTTAAGTGTTACAGGTAAAAAGAGTTTAACTTATTGGTTGAAAGCAGTTGTAACAGAGTTTGAGTATACGCTGATAGCTGGAAGCGCAAACGCTGACAGAAGAAAGCGTAAACACTGCTAGCTGAACACATGGAAGCGCAAACACTGTTAGCTTGGAGAGCAACAGAGTTTGCTAAAGTCTGTCTACTGGAAGCGTCTACTAGTCAACAGAGTTTAAAGATTAATTTAATATTAATATGGAAGCGATATCTTTGAAGATTGGATAGCTGTCAAAGAGATCGAGTTGACTTAGAAGACGTGTAGCAATCGTAATTGATATCAATTGTATAGCTTAATTTTAGGAGAATCAATTAACGATTGTACGTAGCTGTATATCTTATAAATACAGTTAGGTTAACCCTAGAAGGGTATCCATCTTGAACGAATATCATTTTTGTAACCTAAGCAGCTCTCTGTGATATTTTTACATCACTGAGAGAGGAATTATTAATTCCAAACAGTTTTAAGAGTTAAAACGTGTGTTCTTGTTATTTACTCATACTGTACTTGATTATATATTGTGTATTCGACCTAACATATATATAAAGGTCTATAATTTGAATTCATCCAACATATTAAAAGTAATGTTTATAATATTATATATACTAAATTATAAGTAAATTAAAAAAAAAAAGTAACCCGTGCTTTGCACGGGCTATAAGCTAGTATATATTATAATAAGCAAAAGGGGTATAATTTGTAGTTGGTTACCCCTTTTTTGGTTATCCCCATTTTTGATTATCCCTCATTTATCACCGTTAGATCAACAACTCAAGTAGATCATGACCGTTAGATACAACAATACTAAAAGTTGTTATATGCAGAGGTTCAAGGTTCGATTCCCGCCAATAACATATTAATTTATATTTAATACTAAAAGTTATTATATATAAAGATGTAAGATTCGAATCAATAACATATTTAAATTAATATTTATAATATTATATTATATTATATTATAAATAAATTATAAAAAATTAAAAGTAACCCATGCTTTGCACGGACTATAAGCTAGTCAAATGTAAATCGAAGAAATCTGATAACTATATACTTAAATTTTTTACAAACTCAATGTCACATTACTTGCTTCCACTACTATAAGGGGTTGAAAATTTTAATTAATTTAGAAAGATATTAATTAATTAATATCAATTAATAATTAATAATTTATAAAAAAATTGATATCAAATGAATTTATTTTTTAATTATATAAATTAAAATAGAATGAATTGAAAATTTTATGTTTTATGTTTAATTCAATTAATTCAATACATATTATTTATAAATTCAATACATATTAGCGAAATTTAAAATAAAAGTGTACATGTAGATGATATCAAAAATAATATAACATTTTTTGAACACGTAAAGAAGCACTCAAACATTAATTAATAATTTTTTGATATTTTATGAAAATAACATAAAAACTCAGCTAGGTGTACGAATTATAATTTGTAGTCTCAAATTTCTCTCATCTAAACTCAGCCGCCTCTGTCTTCACTTTCCTCCGGCGGTGGCTCCTCCACCGACCGGAGGCCCGATTTCCTTCTTTTTGTTCTTGTTTTCTTCAATAATTAGTTCATTTTGAGCTTTGATTTCCCTAAAAATCTTACTTGTTAGGTAAGATTGATTTGTTTTCTTAAGTTTGGATTTAGTTTGTATTTTCGGATCTAAGACTTCAAAGTCTTTTCCGATTTAGTTTTCAATTTCTTAGATCTTAATTTCACGGAGCTCGGATTTCTCGTTCTTCCAAGTGATTTTGGTCTCGAAAGGAGCCCGAGTTATCTCGTTCTTGTGGTTTTGTTCCCCAGATCTAAGGATTGTCGATTTTGTTAGTTTTGAAATTTCTTTTGTATTTTTAGGTTGTTTTTATTCGGTTCTTGGATTTGTATTGATTGGGTTCTCTCCGTTGTGAGAGTTTGATTTTCTCTCCTTTGTGAGAGCTTGGTTTTTCGCTGCCTTCTTGTGAGCGGGGTCTTGATTTAGTGATGAAAGTTCGTATGGAATTGCAGTGTTGGTCGATAGCTCAAACGATAGCTCCATCGGGGCATGCTGAAGTGAGTACCAGTAATCCAACGAGGATGCACGAAGTGGGTACTTGTATTTGTATATACTTTATCTTCAAAATATCGTTTAACTGTCTCTTTAAGAGAACAGGCGATTGCAATTTACAGTTTGTTCGACTCGATCATTGGTGTAGATGCCGTATGGCTTTTTATTAATGAATTAGCACCTTTGTTCTTCAAAAAAAAAAAAAAAAAACATAAAAACTCAGCTACAACACTGATCAGTGTTTGGCACTAGCAAATACTCCATATAATAAAAATGATGAATCTTCATCTGAAGTTGTTTCTCTTATACTCTCTTCTTGTTTTAGCTTCTGGGATTTCTTCAAGAAACCTGCCAATCATATCTTTTGATGAAGGCTATTCACAACTCTTTGGAGATGATAATCTCATGCTTCTTCAAGATGGAAAATCAGTGCACATATCCCTAGATGAAAGAACAGGTCTTTTTTTTTAATTCTTTATTGTATTTTTTGATTTCTAACTTATAGTTTGCTGTGATTCTTTATTTGGCATGCTAGTTCTTTTAAGATTTTGCATTTAAATTTGTTTTGGGTAACATGCACAGGTTCTGGATTTGTGTCACAAGATGTTTACCTTCATGGGTTCTTTAGTGCTTCAATTAAGCTACCTGCTGACTACACAGCTGGTGTTGTTGTTGCATTTTATGTAAGTTTTTTATTTTCCATTAATCATACCAAAGGTAGATTTTTTATATGTGTAAATTGTAATTGTGTATGTTCCTTAGTACTATGTTGATGTTATAGTGAATAAAGATAATTAGCTACTAAGATATGATTAATTGAATCCAGAGGGCCTTATATAACTTGTGATTCTTGTGCTAAATTATGTTGTTGTGAGGCTTGATCCATAGGATAATTAATTAGCGTACTTAATTGATTAAGAAGTATCATAAGATTATCCTCAAATGGTGAAGTAGATTTTCGGCATTTTCAAATCTTTTCGATCATTCCATAGTCTTCTGAAATCACATGTTACATTAATTTTGATATTCCTTCATTTTTCACAAAGCATCCCTGAATCACCTATAGTAACTTGAATTTTTTTGGGTGATTATAGATGTCAAATGGAGCCATTTATGAGAAGACTCACGATGAAATTGATTTCGAGTTTCTGGGGAATATTAGAGGCAAAAATTGGAGGGTTCAGACCAATGTTTACGGCAATGGCAGCACCAACGTTGGGAGAGAAGAAAGATATGATCTTTGGTTCGATCCTTCCGAAGATTTCCACCAATACAGTATACTTTGGACTGAGAATCAGATTATGTAAGAAATCATAATCCTTTCCAAGATGTATAGCTTCTTTTCCGTATTTCCATACATATCGTATTTTTTATTGAACCACTTTATCATGTGTAGCATATGCAAGTAAGTATTAAGTAATAACTACTCTAGAACTAAACCTTTGTTTACAAGTGATTGAGGTTGCTTTACATTACTTTTTTCAGCTGCAGCATCCGATATAGAACCATGTCAAGTTCACTATTTAGCATTTTAGTGTGGTAATCTGATCAAATATCAGTGCTTTATATAATCTTTTTTCAGTTGATTCTGGATAAAAATATTTTATGATAAGTGCCTCCCTGTGACTCTGTCTATCACACACACACAAGTCTTATAGTTGGATTCCCTGACTCTGTTAGATATAGTAGTGCATGTTGGTTTCGGTTTTTTGTTTTTATCTGTAAGCTCAACTAACAAGGAAAAAGAGATTCCTCTGCATTTATAATGATTTGTCACCCCCTTCCCACTTGTTCCTTGTTTATTTCTGTTTTTTTGAAAATGCATTGATCTTCTGTTTGTTTTATTGCTTTTTTGTAATTTTGATGCAGCTTTTATGTGGACAACGTTCCTATTAGAGAGATCAAGAAAATAGAAGCAATGGGTAGGGCCTTCCCTTCCAAGCCAATGACTTTGTATGCAACAATATGGGATGGGTCTGATTGGGCTACTAATGGTGGTAGATACAGGGTTAGTTACAAGTATGCCCCTTACATCGCAGAATTCTCTGACTTTGTACTCCACGGCTGTGCCGTTGATCCTGTTGAGCAATTCTCCAAATGTGACAATGCACCAAAATCTGAGTCCATTCCTAATGGCATCACACAAGAACAGAGGCCCAAAATGCAGCAGTTTCGAAAGAAGCACATGCAGTACTCCTATTGTTACGATAAAACCAGATACAGGGCACCTCCCTCCGAGTGTACGATTGATCTCGATGAAGCAAAAAGACTCCAAGGATTTGATCCGGTCACATTTGGTGGAAGTCGTCACCACCACAGTAAACGACATCACCGGAGCAAATTAAGTCCAAATAGGTTTAGCTCTGTCTGAAAATTTAACTTTTATCTGTCAAATAAACATTATGGTTATGGTATTCGTGCTTATCAGTTTTATTTACTTCCGATGTATAGTGTATAAAGAGAAACAAGGTTAAATAGATTTTTTTGGTGATAGGGTATTCACTTCCAGGATCATATTGGGGTATGCTTAAGTTAATCTTCATCGATGTTGTATAGGGTTGCCAAAAGTTACTCATAATCTGGTGTTAAATTTGTACTAAAGAGACCCTCATGGTTTCAAATAAACATATTGTCATATGCTTATTATCATTTTTACACTTCACGCCAAGTATCTACGGATAGGAATACTGCATTGATGGAAAAATTGGAATCTCAATTAATTGTATTTATGGAGGATGCACCTCTTCTCTACACAAGAAATAAATAATTTAAATTTTTAATGGATGTTGGAAGACAAACCTCATGTGTGAAGAGTAAGAATATGCACCGACCTTCTCTAATATTAAAACTATATCCGCAAAAATTGTTCCTTCACAAGGTGAAAGAGAAGCTTTGATAATCTTTATAATACAATCAGAGACGAACATGTAATCCAAGCAAGTGAAACTGCGGAAATGCAATTACATGTCACGATGCTATCTATTTACAAAAAAAAAAAAACTACCATTAAAGGTACCAAAGTGGTCACTTGAAGTCTAACATAACTTACCATGATCTTAAAAAGACAGATATCATAACCTTGTAAAACTTGAGACACTACCAGATTAACGCGCGCACACAAACACACACGCACACTAGAAAGAGATGGCAAAAACACAAATTAAATCTAAGAAAATTGGCATAATCACCCCCATACATAATTTAGCAGGAGGTGTTGCAAAAATCTATAATCCCTAGTATATAAGAGCATAATTACTCGGCTGTCCGCTGAGACAAGGATATCAAGATATACAAAACTAGATATCTCATACACAAGGTATACTTATTGAAATTTATAAATTGTTGCCTCCTATGTGATGGTAATCTCTTATTGTGGTGCTCTAATTTGCGCATTCAGCTTCCTTCTTTTCTATCAATTTGACAAAATTGTGTACAATCGTCTTCCCTTCAGTGGTTATAATGCTCTCTGGATGGAACTGTACACCCTGCATTCACATGCAAATGATTACCTTATGAATCAATTGTTCGGTAATTAGTAAATGGAAAAAAAAAAAAAAAAAAAGGGACAGATTCAAACATGAAACAGAAACAAGTATCGGAAACACGGTCAAAAAGCATGAAGATCAATAACACCGAAACTACACTCTTTATTTTTATAATAGCCGGTAGCCCATGCGAAGCACGGGCCAGACGGACACATGTAAATTATCGATAATAAATATAATTAATGAATATTATTTTAAAATGTATTTGTAAAAAAATTAAATGATAGAAATAAATAATAAATAAATACTACTCCCTCCGTTCCTTTTGATTCTTAACACTTTTTCACACTTTCTGATGCGCATTTCAAGATGCATTTTAAGGATAGTTCCATAACTTATTTTTAAAATTTTCTTTTTTTTTTATAAAAATTTAAACATTAAATTTTTATACAAAAAAAGAAAATTTTAAAAATAATTCATAAAACTATCTTAAAAATACATCTTAAAATGCGTGCGGAACATCACTTTTCAAATGTTAAGAACTCAGGGGGATGACGGGAGTATTAAATTATGTAATTATAGGGAATTGAATACGGGTGAAATTAAAAAAATTAAAATAGATAAATAAAAATATATAATTAATAAGTTTTATTTAAATATAAACTTGTAAATAATTGAATGATAAAAGTAAATAACAAATAAACGATATTTAATAATGTGCTGGTAGGGAATTGAACACGGGTTACAACTACATAATTATACATACGTAATTATAAAGATTTATTTATTTTATTTTTTAGCTTTATCTCGTATTCGATTCTCTATAACTACATAATTCTAAAGATTTATTTATTAATTTATTAATTAATATTTTAATCTCGGTTCGTGTTCAATCTCTGTCTGTACTTCGCACGGGTTATCAGCTAGTAGTTTATAAATTGTCTAATACAATATTAAATTAAATAGATAAATCTTGTATAATTATGTAGTTGGAAGGAATCGAACCCCGAGTTAAGTGATAACCAAATTTGGTATTTTGGTACTATTGTGTACCATGTACCATTAAAACATGGTTTTGCACATTAATATAGAGTATAGATTGCAAATGAAATCTGTAACTGAAAAAACAAAAGGCCTATTTAAGTAAGAAAGGGGTTGACTACGAGGCAAGTGTGCACATCCTAGAAAACCTCCTGAGAATCTACTTTCTATGATCCTACCTTACTGCAGGATTGTAATAGCATGCCTCAGAGAAGGTTTCCAATGATTTCAGAGTTATGCACTACTTGAGCAGTTAAGGGAAAAAATCACAAGGATAAGAGGGTTATATAACCCCAATTAAAACCAACACACTTCTTACTAAATGCAGACATTGCAATCACCAAATATAGAAAACCATCATGAGCATGCAGTTCTGGTCTTCATTCAAGCATGGCAGTTAAGGTAGGTAACATATTTGGAATATAAACTCAAAACATGCTTTGTGTTGCTTACAGTCCAGTTAGTTACTAATGTTCAACACACATAACATTTCTCCACCCAAATTTGTGCGTGTGAAAGGGGAAATAAACCTTACCTCAAGATATTTATATGTTTTATGACGAGCAGCCATAATCAATCCATCTTCAGTCCATGCGGTCATCTCAAGTACGTCAATTACGAAATTTTAATGCCCACACACACGCGCCTCCTGTGACGGTCTACTTATGAACCCAGTAGGTAACTAGATGTTGGGACAGAAAGGTACTTACATTGATAGACCTGAAAATAAACCCTTTTCATCCCCCTCGTTGTAGTACACAAGGGAACTCTTTCCATGCATAACACCATAAGGAGAGCGCACAATTTTCCCTGTCAAAGATATTGACGAGGTGAAAAGGCTTACAGAGTACCTCAAGACAAACTACTGCAATTTGTTTTTTAAAAAAATTGTCTAGTGCTTGATTCTTAAAGATTAAAAAGACTTTAAACACGAAAAGGTAGCCACGTCATAAATAATACGCATTGTATCTTTTTGACTCACCTCCAAAAGCCTCACCAATGCACTGTAACCCCATGCACACACCGAGTAGTGGTACAGTGGGTCTAAGTTCTAACACAGTTTGCAATGATATTCCTGAATCTTGAGGTGCACCTAAAAATAGAATATATGATATTATGTTGCTATATAAACAGAAGATAAGGCCCCTTTAATAACAATTTGAAGTAAAAATGCCCAAAATATCACTATTTAAAAGATGGCCCTTACTCCCAAAAACCGAACCGAAATATATGGAACTGAATCCGAAATTGGATCCGAAATAGATTATCCGAAATTGTATCCGAAACCGAAACAATCCGAATCCGAACCGAAACCGGTTCAATTTAATCAAATCCGATAACGATCCAAAAACCGATTTGACCCGATCCGAAAATTAACTGAACCGGAAATTTAACCAAAAATTATCCGAAATACTGTATCCAATGATGACCATGTATCCGATTATAATCAGAACCGATCAAATCCGAATAAAAATTTACCCGAATCAAATATGACTTGAATCCGATGTAAATCCAAAACTAAATATAACTGAATCGAAAAATATCCGATAAAATAATTTTATATTGATTAATATTTTCTTGACCTTTATTTGTTTAGTTTTGTCAATTTTTATATTTTCTGATTTGCTATATATTTATTATTGTCATTGAATATTGCTTACGATATTTTGTATATAATAATATTTTAATTCAATTTGCAAATATAAATTAATAAATTCTGCATATAATTAGCAAATAATTAAATAAGTAAATAAATAAATTCTGCATATTCTGGACAGAAATTAAAGTGCATTCACTTATATAGCGCTTATTGAAGCGTTGTCTAAGTGAGTGCATTCACTTCCATAGCGCATATGGAAGCGTTATATAAGTGATGTATCTAGTATTCGGTCTTATTTAATAAATTTTGACACATGTATTTTTTTAAAAATATTTTTTATTTTTTGAAAATTTGAAAATATCACTAAATTAGATATATCTTGACATCCGTACGGTTGGATCGTCGAAAAATAATTTTTAAAAAAATAAAATCAACAATCCGTGACAAAACAATAGTTACGAGTATTAGTCAATTCGGTAGTTGACTACTAAGAACTCCAACCAAATAACTCGATTCGGGACGGCGTGTCTTCTTCTCTCTCTCCCTTCTAACCCTAGCCTCCATTAAAGATTTTTGAGGGGGCTTCCATCGGGTTTCACCTGTGGAAAGCCCCAATTCATTTTTCATTTTCCTTGCTTTCTTCTGTTTCTTTTCAATAAAGTTCCCAATTTATTTGGGTTTTTAATAATTCCCAATTTATTTGGGTTGTGTTAGTCTCACCTTGTGAGAGTTTGGTTTTTGTTTTGATTGGATTTGAGAGTTTTCCATGGCCGAGGTTATAGATCGGCAAGTTTTTCATGATTTTGATTCAGAGATGAAGGTTACTATGGAATCACATTTATGGTCGTCGGTCCAGAACAGTTCGATGATATTTGTTGCAGTAAAAACATGTATATATCAATTATCTTCAAATCTCTTGGTTGCCTCTAAGAAGGATTCAACAGCGATCCCCTTGAGCGTCTGTTCTTACGATTGTATTTGTAGATGCCGTATGGCTTTTGATTAATGGATTGATTTCTTTTTGTTTCAAAAAAAAAAAAAGAACTCCAACCAAATTAATATTTTATTTTTTGAAAATTTGGGAATATCACTATATTAGATATATCTTGAGATCCGTATGTTTGGATCGTCGAGAAATAATTTTTAAAAAATAGAATCAACAATCCGTGACAAAGCATTAGTTACGAGTACTAGTCAATTCGGTAGTTGACTACTATGTTCTCCAATCAAATTAATTTTTTATTGTTTGAAAATTTGGGAATGTCACTAGATTATATATATCTTGAGATCCGTACGGTTGGATCGTCGAGAAATAATGTTTAAAAAATAGAATCAACAATTCGTGACAAAGCACTAGTTACGAGTACTAGTCAATTCGGTAGTTGACTACTAAGATCTCCAACTAAATTATTTTTTATTTTTTTTAAAATTTGGTAATATCACTAGATTAGACATATCTTGAGATCCGTACGGTTGGATCGTCGAGAAATTATTTTTAAAAAATAGAAACAACAATCCGTGACAAAGCACTAGTGGGAGTACTAGTCAATTCAATAGTTGACAACTAAAATCATCTAAGCAAATTAATTTTTTATTTTTTTTAAAAATTTAGGAATATCACTAGATTAGATACATCTTGAGATCCGTACGGTTGGATCGTCGAGAAATTATTTTTAAAAAATAGAATCAACAATCCGTGACAAAGCACTAGTTACGAGTACTAGTTAATTCGGTAGTTGACTACCAAGATATCCAACCAAATTAATTTTTTATTTTTTTGAAAATAAAGGTATATCACTAAATTAGATGTATCTTGAGATCCGTACGGTTGGATCGTCGAGATATATTTTTTAAAACATAGAATCAACAATCCGTGACAAAGCACTAGTTACGAGTACTAGTCAATTCGGTAGTTGACTACTAAGATCTCCAACCAAATTAATTCTTTATTTTTTGAAAATTGGGAATATCACTAGATTTGATATATCTTGAGATCTGTACGGTTGGATCGTCGAGAAATAATTCTTAAAAATAGAATAACAATCCGTGACAAAACACTAGTTACGAGTACTAGTCAATTCGGTAGTTGACTACTAAGATCTCCAACCAAATTAATTTTTTATTTTATCAAAATTTGCGAATATTACTAGATTAGATATATCTTGAGATCCGTACGGTTGGATCGTCGAGAAATAATTTTTAAAAAATAGAATAACAATCCGTGATAAAACACTAGTTACGAGTACTAGTCAATTCGGTAGTTGACTACTAAGATTTCCAACCAAATTAATTTATTTGTTTTTGAAAATTTGCGAATATCACTAAATTATATATATTTTGACATCCGACAGTTGGATCGTCGAGAATTTTTTTTTTTAAAACGAAACAAAAAGTCGTAATAAAGCACTAGTTACTAGTACTAGTCAATTTAGTTGTTCATTGCTAAAATCTCAAGCCAAAATAATTTTTTGGTTTTTGGAAAATTTGGGTACATCAAAAAATTACATTTATCTCGACAATCCGATCCGAACTGAATGTTCCTACATCCAACAAAATCCGATTCGAACAGTAAAAATCCGAAAGAGAACCGAACCCAATTTGATCCGATCTTAATCCAAAATTTATCCGATTTTAATCCGAATTTTACCCGAACCGAATCATATCCGATCCGAACCGAACAGGCTCTAAATAGTACCTTAACCGAAAGTGGATCCGAACCGAATCAGAGCCGATCCGAACCGAACAGGTTCTAAATAATACCTTAACCGAAAGTGGATCCGATCCGAAGCTGATCCGATCAGAAACCGATCCGTTTACCAGATTTGTCGATTCTACGCATTATATAGTCAAGTTTATAAAAAATAACAATACAGTGCTTTTCTTGTTGGGCAAGTAGTTAGTGGGCCTGATGTGTTGCTGGGCTGGTACTTTTTCATTTCAAGAAACGCATGTACAGATTGCGTTTTTAAATTCTTTTCATTTTTTCTTTAATGCAAAACGCATATTGCTCTTGCATTTTCAGGGGAAAAGAAAATGGAAAATGCATTATTAAATATGTTTTAAAGAAACACAACTTAAAGATGCGTTTTAATGTGTTAAAAAGGCCATTTTCCTAAATTGATTTTGGACCATTTTAATTAAAATTGTGATAGAAAGGGCCTATCACCCACGAATCAACATATCTTAATTCCTGCTAGTGAAGAATTCCAAAATTTTACCATTATGCCCACCATTTTTAATGAATTCTATTACATTTAAGGTTATATTGGTAATTGACTACAATTACTTGGGTTTATGGACTATCCAACTTGACCCATTACATACAAAATCAGCTAAAATTCACTACTAATATGGGTTATCGGACTATCCAACCAAATTACGTATGACAGCTTTGTTATTTTTGAAAATCTTAGCAGCGTTAAATTTGGAACAAACCCTAAACACAGAACAGAACAGATCAACAACGCTCAAACATCTTCCATTATGCCATATTCTTTGTTATTCAACATTTGTATTATTACGATACCTGCACCAGTTTAACCTTTATCAAATCATGATTCTCTTGGCGACAATGATATGTTAGATTTGTCTATACGTTCATACAATCAATTACAATAAGAAAGATTTTGGACATTGTCTTCTACACATCAATGGATGAATCGGCTAGCAATGATACATCGTCTGGACAACAGAAAGGTTAGTAAAGAAGGATATATACACATACTCATGTTCTTATTGTATCAAACCATTGATTAATTAATGATTTGAGAAAATTTTCATGTTATTAGGAAACAAACGTCCAATCAAGGTTCCACTACAGCTATCTCCTCCTGCTGTTAAACACGGTACTCTGAATTAAATACTAATCACTACTTCTTCATTATGGTACATTCAGACATAGGAATTTCTCTAACTCTGTTTGTTTTTTTAAACCAGTAAACAAAAGACGTATGAATCCTATTGAGAGATTTGCAACTCATAATTCAATCCGGAACATTTTTCAGAGCGAATCTATTTCATCCAAAGACACAATTAATGGTAAGTTTTGACTAATTGAAAGATATTTCCTAATGCTCTTTGTTATTTGTTAATGTATTAACATTCATGATGATATGTTCTTCCCATAGCTCCCAAATTACCAAATCATGGAGATGAAAATGCCAACACGAACATACTACACTACCAATCTTTTAAAGGTATGTTGCGAACTTTGTTAGTTTTGATTTAAGGTGATAACATAAATAATCATGAATCTAACCAACTGATGCAGGAGGAGATACTGATCAACGTACTCAAAAACTAGCCTTAAAGATGCCACCAGCTTTTGGTAAAAAAATTTGGTTGCTATCAAATAACCACACCTTGCTTATAACTTGCTTATGATTCAATTAGATTTATGTTGATGATTAATGCTTATCAAAAATTTAATTTTTAACAATTGTAGTCAATCGATCTCCGCTGTCCGTGTTGTCTCAGAACATTACAATGAAACAAGGAAGTTCAGTGAATTCAAATAATGGGCAAGCTAATTTGCTGCAAGGTACATTGTTAATTGATTATTTCTTTATGTCCTTCTCGGTTTAGGTAGTTTACATATTATATCATAATAACCAATATTCTTTATCAACAGATGCCGCAACACCTTTATTGTCCTCCATTGATAAAACGAAGTTTCAAACAACATCGCCAGTTTTACAAAATATGCATTTACGTGACTATGCGTTGCTTGCAAACAGATCACCCCATACACCCAATGTTGAAGGATTTCCTACAAATACTTCTGTCACGCCAACACCGATAAGTATGAGTTTATTTATTCTTATCAACATAGTTTCAGCAGAACGTAAATGTTTATTCCAAAACACTCCTTGATAAAGTTATTACATGCATGTTATTTGCATATTCATCTAAAAATTCAACATATATATAGTTATCTCATTGTTTCAATTTTTTTTTCATTTACATTCTCATACACATTTCAGGTGTTGCGCAACTACATTCTTTCAATGTAGTAAATCAATCAAAACTATCGCCTCATTTTGCATCTAAGAGTCTTTCAGGTTTGTAAATTAAAGGTGTATTTTTGTCACTATAATGAATTGCCTTAAATATTTTCCATTGAAATTACACAGATCAGAAGAAAAAACTTTTGACGGATAACACATTCTCTTCACCTTCAGAACAAAGATTACTGAATGTTGACTTGGAAGGTGTAACATAACTGTTACTTTGAAGTTAAATTAATTTACAACCTTTACGATTTTCACTAATAATCATACATTTTTTATTTTATTTGTAGCTAGGAAACGGAACAACAATGGAAGAGCTATGAGGTCACAACAATCTAATAAAAGTCATCTCACCTTCCAGTTGCCTCCATCTACCATATCACCTTCAAACAAGCCAAGTAACAATTGTATATTGCTTTTTTTTATTCTGATCTTTTAGATTAATACTGATCTTAATAAATACAAAATTATGAGTAATCTTGATCAGGGAACCAGGATAACAGAAAAGATTCTGCTGCTGCAACTAAATCAACACTATTACCTAAAAGTAATCTCACTTTTCAGATGCCTGCATCAACAATATCACCTTCGAACAATCAAGGTAACAATTAAAAGCTTCTATCATCGTTTTTGTATTATGTTGATTTAGATATTTCATTTTAATTTACTATATTGTGGGCTTAATTAAAATATTTACAGGATTCAGTGGAGCTTCAACTTCAAGTTCTAAAAGACCGTTCAATTTAAAAAGTAATCAAAATCGAAATTTGCTTCAATTCTTCGACAATGTAGACGAATACGGAGAAGATGCCTCTGAGTGTATGTTCAAATATCACTGCTAAATTAAAGCAGTTATTTGTATATTTTGCAATTAACATGAAATATTTGTTGTCAACAGTAATTCCGGAAGAGTATGTCAGTGATGATAATGAAGATGAATTTCAAATGCATACCAATGGTAAATATTTAACTACAGTAAGCAAATATTCATCAATGATTTCTTTTTTTTTAATCAACTTAGTTGCATTTTAAAATTTACACAATTCTCTTTTTAAGCAGACATGTGGGAAGGCTATATGGATCTAGGCAAGCCTGACAAAATTTGTCCTTACTGTAAAGCAATCATGTGGAATAATGAAAGGAACAACAAATCTATGAAGAATGCCCGTCCAACCTTCTCTATTTGTTGTCGTAATGGACAGGTCCTACTTCCTCCTGAAAAGTCACCTCCTCCTTTTCTTGCAAATCTTTTGTCAGGAGGTCAGAAATCCAAGCATTACAAAAAAAAAATAAGGATCTATAATTCTTTGTTTGCATTTACATCACTTGGTGGTAAGATCGACAATAGTATAAACAGGGGAAGAGCTCCATATACATTCAAGTTGTGTGGTCAAAATTACCATTTGATTGGGAGTATTTGTCCAACTAACGGAGAGACTCCAAAGTTCTGTCAATTGTATGTTTACGATACAGAGAATGAGATAGAAAACAGACAGAAAGCTGTTCCTGGGGGTGATTCCACTGATCCGAGCATTGTTCAAGGTTTATTGTTGATGCTTGATGAAAATAATCGATTGGTACATAGCTTTCGTATGGCAAGGGACCGTTTCAAGAATAATGAACCAGAAGAAGTAGAGTTAGAATTGGTTTCATGCAAATCAGCAAGTGGACGGCCTAATACTGTTGGCCCATCTAATGAGGTTGGTGCTTTAATTGTTGGTGACCTTGAAGATTCTTGCGGAACACGAGATATTGTAGTGCAGATGAAAAATAAAAAACTACAGAGGATTTTTGAAACGAATGCTCATTTCATGCCTTTACAATATCCTTTAATTTTTCCTCATGGTGATGAAGGATTTCACACGAAAATTCCTTTGATGGGTAAACATGGTGGTCCACCACCTAAAATAAAAGATGATGACGATGATGATGAGGAATCAAAACAAAGGTGCTATGTTTCCATGCGAGAATACTATGCTTATAAACTAATGATTAGAGCTGCAGAAGGTATTTATCTACTTTTGCTGTAAACATATCCAAAGATTTTCCTGATTTACTGTTATTAATAAATTTATATTTTTTTCTCTTTTTTTTAAGGTTTAACTCCTCATTTGAGTGGTCGTCTTTGGCAACAATTTGTTGTAGATGCATTCACTGCAGTTGAGCAGTACCGACTTGATTGGATTAAGAGGAATCAGAAAACCATTCGGTCAGATTTATACAATTCTATCCGTGATTCAATACGTAAAGGCGATACAAATCCAACATGTCAAGGGAAAAATGTTATCCTACCTGCTACATTTACAGGTTCACGTAGATATATGTCTCAGTATTTTAAGGACTCCCTTGCTATTTGTAGAAGTATTGGTCATCCATCCTTCTTCCTTACAATGACTTGCAACACCAAATGGCCTGAAATTCAGAGCATGTTGAGCCACATGCCTGGTGTCGATGTAGCTGATGCACCGGACGTTGTTGCAAGGGTTTTTAAATTGAAGCTTGATCAATTGGTTGATCTTATAAAAAATAAAAATTATTTTGGTCGATGCATCGGAGGTAAATTCCTTATTCCTTATAAAGTAATATTAAAATAGTTGATTAATTTGAAGGAATGACACTGTTTAAAAATTGTTGTATTTTAACAGTTATGTATGTCATTGAGTTTCAAAAGCGAGGACTACCTCATGCTCATATGTTGATTTGGTTGCATCCTGATGATCGTCCAAATACTATAGAAGAAATTGATCACTTGGTTTCATCGGAAATACCACACAAAGAGACTGATCCAGTTGGATATAATGCTGTTAAAAATTTCATGATCCATGGACCGTGTGGAAAGGATTTTTCATATTCTCCATGTATGTCAAATGGTAAATGTGGGCGTCATTTCCCAAAAAGGTACATAGATATAATGTTACTTATTTTTTAAAAAAGTTAGCACTTTATTGATACATCTTTTATATTAGTTTATTCTAACACCATGTAAATGACATATAATGATTAATCAATTAACAAATGATTATGTACTATCTACAAATGCCCATAGGTACAATGGTCACACATTCTTTGATGATTGTGGTTTTCCTGTATATCGGCGAAGAAAAATGAACCGGACTGTTGAAAAGAATCATCAATTACTAGACAATCAGTTTGTTGTACCGTATAATCGAGATTTGTTGATTCGATTTCAATGTCATATGAATTTGGAAGTCTGCAATAATTCACGATCTCTGAAATATTTGTTTAAGTATTGCCTTAAGGGTCATGATACAGCTACCATGATGATACGGAGGAAAAAAGGAAGCTCTGTTAGTCCAGATAAGTCTAAACCAGTTGATGAGGTTAGACATTTTCTTGATGGTCGTTACGTATGTGCTTCTGAAGCTGCATGGCGATTATTAGGATTTGATATTCACTATCGGTATCCTTCTGTGGAGCGTTTGCCAGTTCATATTGAAGGTGGTAAAAATGTGACTTTCAATGTTAATAGTGATTTAGAAAAAGTTGCAAGTCAGGCATCAAACAGGAAAAGTAAGTTGGAAGCATGGTTTGTCGCCAACAAAACCATTCCAGCTGCTAGAGAGTACACTTACCAAGAATTTCCAAGAGGATTTACATGGCAACCTGGGTCGTGTAAGTGGAAAGAAAGGGAAAGAGGAATTGTTATTGGTAGATTGACAGAGATCCATGCATCACAGGGAGATACATTTTATTTGAGAATGCTTCTATTACGTAATAAAGGTGCAACATCATTCCATGACTTAAGAACTGTTGATCGTCGAGTTTATAGTACGTACAAAGAGGCATGTGAGGTACTTGGCCTTCTTAAAGATGACAATCAATGGCATTCTGCCCTTAGAGAAAATTCTGAATCTGCCATGCCCATCCAACTCCGTTCTATGTTTGTTCATATTATAACAAATTGTCCTGTAGCAGATCCGCAAAAATTATGGGCTCAGAATTGGAGACCTTTGTCGGAAGATATTTTGTACCTGAAAAGAAAAAATTCTGGAAACCAGGAACTCAACCTTTCTGATGTTGACATAGAAAATTATACACTTGCGGGTAATATCTATATCCACAAACTGAATATTCAAAAGCACATTAAATTTTTTTAATATTTTGTTAATATTTTTAATTCATTTTATTTTAAAATTATTTTGCAGAGGTTGAAAAGCTTTTGAATGGTGTTGGTAAATCATTGAAAGATTTTCCAAACATGCCATATCCAGAAGATTCATATCTGCATATTGCAACTAACCGTTTAATTGAAGAAGAGACTGGATATGATAGAAGCAGTATGGCTGAAGAGCATGACAAGTGCTTTAAAACGTTGAATACTGAACAGTTGGAGGTATATAATTCAGTCTTGGAATCTGTCAATAAAGATACAGGAGGTCTTTTTTTCGTATACGGAAGTGGTGGTTGTGGTAAAACTTTTTTGTGGAAAACATTGTGTTGTCGCTTGCGCAGTGAAGGTAAAATTGTACTTCCAGTTGCATCATCTGGTATTGCTGCAACTTTAATACCAGGTGGTAGAACCGCACATTCTCGCTTTCACATACCTCTAAAATTGGACCGTTATTCAGTTGCTGGTATTAAACATGGTTCTGATATTGCTGATTTGATTAAGAATACCAGTTTGGTCATTTGGGATGAGGCTCCCATGCAGCATCGCCATGCTTTTGAAGCTGTCGATCGTTGTTTTAGAGATATAATGTCATCAGTCAATCCATCCAATAAAAATTTGCCGTTTGGTGGCATTACGATTGTTTTTAGAGGTGATTTTCGCCAAATCTTACCTGTGATTCCTAAAGCTACAAGAACTGAGGTAGTGCAGTCTTCATTAAACCAGTCACGCCTGTGGCGACATTGCAAAGTTTTTCTGCTCAAGAATAATATGCGCTTAGGCCGTGGAAAGACTGAACTTGAAAACAAGAAGATTTCTGAATTTAGTAAATGGGTGCTTGACGTGGGAGATGGAAAAATACAGAACATACATCCGCATGAGGTTTGCTCTGATCCAGAAATTATAATCCCCAGGAATTTCTTAGTTGAAAACTTCATCAACTCTGTTAAGGATATTGTTGAAGTCACTTATCCAGATTTTGTCAACAACTTTTCAAAAGGGTCATATCTGAAGGAAAGAGCAATTCTTACACCAACAAATGCATTAGTGGATGATGTCAATTCTCATGTTTTAAATCTGATTCCAGGTATTACACATACGTATCTCAGTCAAGATTCAATTGATGATTTAGGTGACGAAAATAATGATGAAATTGAATCTTCTTTTCCAATTGAATATCTCAATTCGATTAATATGCCATCCATTCCAAAGCATGACCTAAAATTGAAGGTAGGTGCTGTTGTCATGTTAATGAGGAACCTTAATCAAATAATGGGTTTGTGTAATGGTACTAGAATGGTACTAACAAGATGTCTGAAGAACAGCGTTGAGTGCGAAATTTTAACTGGATCCCATGCAGGTACAAAGCATCTTATACCGAGAATTGAAATGGAACCAACAGATACACATTTCCCATTTGTTTTCAAGAGAATACAGTTTCCACATCAAATTTGTTTCGCAATGACTATTAACAAGAGTCAAGGCCAGTCTTTGGATACAGTTGGATTGTTTCTACCACGTCCAGCGTTCTCCCATGGGCAACTATATGTAGCTGTTTCACGAGTCACTTCTCCTGATGGATTGCACATTTTAATTGAAGGCGATAATGGGAAATCAAGTCATTTCACAGCCAATGTTGTATTTGATGAAGTATTTTATAATCTTCCTGTTCTTGACAGATGACATTTTTCCAGTATTGAGTTTCTTATTTTGAGATTAACAGTTTTAACATTATAACGTACATGACCTTTTGGTCTCTTAAATAATTAAGAGAATATATTCATGTCTCCATTTACTACTATTGTGCTTACAATTTTCTTTAGTTTGCTTAATTTTATTTTTCATTAAGTTGCATTCTACAATTTTATATGCCACAAAGAGCTTAAGCATTTGCAAAAAAAAAAAGGTCTAATTTTCAAGGTTTTATTAGGGTGAAGTCTGCACACTTTAACAACTATTATTATTATAAAATTATTAAACTTTTTTTTTAAACTTTATTTTAAAATTATTATAAAATTATTAAACTTAATCGCACCATTAATGAACAACTTTCGGTCAAGCCTTTCTTTTAACTAATATTATTATAAAATTATTATAAAAGTTTAATTTTGTGTCACTGTTCTTATTAAAAATAGGATTAACTATGTTTTAACAAAATAACTTAACTTGAAAACACATGTTTTTACCCATTTTTATATAAAATTTAGGTTAAAATTACAGTGTTGAAATTATTTTTGTAGTAAGAATGATTTAAGTATTTATTGATGTTTTTGCTTTAAAAGTATATTTTATATTAAATTGTATGAAATTAAATATTGAGGAGTCTTATAACTTTCAAGAATATAAATTTCAAAAGTAAATCAATTTGAATGACATAATTATTTAATTTTTAAATATATTTACCATATATTTGTTAAGTGTATCAATTATTATTAAGACTTTTATATATGCAATGATCATTATTTTATGATAACAATCACCGATTACATTTTTGTTAAATTTTATAACAGAATCAGATATTTATCAATTAAAAAAAAGATATTTTCCTTGATCAATGGAATTAGATAGCACGAAATAAAATTAGACGATCATTTCAAATACATTATTTGTGCATATATCTCTTCCTTGATTGATGGAATGAAACAAATCATAATATGCGTGATTGATGGAATGAAACAAATCATAATATGCCCATAAAATAGAGATTATCATTCCTAACAGTATTGTACATACGTCCATTGTAGAACTCTAAAGCACAGGTAGTTTTACAATTATCTATCGTTTTGAGAACAACATTTCTACTTGACTTTGTCATGTTCATGTACCGTTTCTGTTGATTTCTAATATCTTCCATAATTTTTAGATTAAACCATGTTTGATTCATTATCTTCTCTCGACACATCTCGAACAACATGGAGAATTAAGGTCCGTTTGACAAGGATGTGGCCATCTGTATCATCTTCAAAAGAAAGTCGTGATTCTCTGAAAGGTTACAACTTGATTTTGCTTGATGATGATGTAAGTACATATTACAACACTACTATTGGTAAATTATGATCTAAGTTTCCTTATATATTTATTAGCTTTTTGTCCATTTACATATCTTTGTTACTTAATCTTTCCATTTTGTTATATACAGAACTTCCATGTACATGGTTTTGTATATGCTGATAATTGGAGATCCATTGCTGATAAGATGGTTGAAGGAGGACTTTACGCTATAACTAATTTTTATACTAGAGAGGCTAAGGGTACATTGAAGCCTACCAGTTCCAATTACCTTATTAACTTCTCCAACTCGACAACGGTTGAAAAGTTGCTTGAAGATGACTTTATGATACCATATCATAAGTTTGAATTTGTCGATCTTAGTGAATTGTACAAACTTGCATCAAGTTATGAGAATGTTGATAGCCCGGAATTTTCAACAGGTCACTATACTTAATACTTATACATTATTAATTTTTCAATTGTCCATCTATATTTAATTTGTTCTATTTTTTTAAACATTTCCATTATCTAATTTTATAGATATAATCGGTGTACTTGAAGATTTTGAAAATGTGAGACCTATTCAGACAATGTTTGGAGAGAAGAATATTGTCAAATTCAGGATTACTGATGGAAGGTAATGATTATATTTAATATTGAATTACGCACAAAGATATATATATATATAATTAATGATTCTTTATTAACTAATATTGAAATAATAACTCATATACCAGGTACTCTCATAGAGTTACTGTTTGGGGACAACTCGCTGTTACCACTGATGAGATGTATCAGAAAATTAATGAACGTCCTATAATTGTTATTGTCACTAGCTCCAAGCTGAAAATATTTAAGAGTAAGTCTATTATATCAACCATATTTGTTTTGCACTTTAGCATGTTAAGATGTATCTAATTATATTCACATAATGCCACAAACGTGTTTCAGGTTCTGTTCAGATAAATACTCTTCCATCAACAAAGATTTATCTAAATCTTGACAATGAATATGTTACTGCAATGAAGCTCAGGTTTTTAACTATCATGTAGATACTTATTTGCACCATTTAGATTACTTAAATATACTTAGCTGGTGAATTTTATTTTTGTAGTATATTAAATTTCTTTGTCATTTTTTGATTCCTAATATATTTTTTTAGACTTGAGGAAGAAGGTTATAAAATCTCTGAGAACACTTTAGCGTCACCAACCCAAGCAACACCGATTCCTGTTATTGAGTCCATAACCCTAAAAGAGCTTTGTGAGAAAACTCAGTTGGATGATCTCGAGGTGATGAAGTAAAGCAAAATTTAGTTTAATCGAAAAATTATAAAATTGTCCTTATGTCTAATTTCTTTTTTATTCATTTATGTTTCCATTTTGCAGAAGAACTTTAAATGTTTTGTCAAAGTTTCTAATGTTGAAGAAGTGGTGAAGTGGTGGTACCTTAGCTGCATAAAATGCCAGGAGGATGCTGTTAAAGTTGATGGAGTCTTCAAATGTTCGAAATGTACACTTAGAATGCCAGTTCCACAGAAGAGGTTCAAAATTGTTGTGCTTGCTGGTGATGGTATTGAGGCATTAAACTTTGTCATGATGGACAAAGCCGTTAGACGTATTGTTGGTGTAACCGCTACAAAGATGATTAGTGATAATCCTGAGGTATTTACAATTTACGACCTTTGCATTCCCTCAAAATTCTATATTTAAAATTACTTTTTTGCATCAGATAGCACGTTTTTAATTGTTCTTTGCACGTTATGTTGTAGTATGAAACAAGCAACAGCTATCCTACAAAACTTAAAGAGATTGCTGGAAAGGAATTTACTTTCAATGTTCAGATATCTGAAGATAATGTACATTTACAAAGTAATATTTTCAAGGTCACTGATGCTTATGACTCCAATATTTCCACTTCAACTCCATCAGATGCAAAGACGAAAAGTTTAACAGTATCGAGTTTCTCTGAAGTAAGAACTTTACATAATGACTCATGGTTCTGTTAAACTTATTTCCCATAAGCATTGGAGTTTGTTATTTACTATTCTATCTGATAGATTTAAATTATTTTCCACAGAACATCATTGATCTGTCAAACAGTTTTCAGACACCGGATTCTGCTTCTTCCTGTTCCAAGAAGATTAAGATGGTTATTTACAATTCCTAATACTTATTCTACATTCCTGTATTTTCTTTATGAATTGTGATTAGCTAATTATCATTTCAAAATTTTTTTTTCAAAACCAGGAAAAGTGAGCAAAGGTACGCACCTCTGATTGGTACCAACTACTCATTCAAGTTGCAATTGAAGTCAGCAAATTTATTATTAGTATCTGTTTTTTGAGAAGGAATAAGTAGAATATGTAATGGTCAAGAGTTTAAACTTTTTATGTTTTTTGTTAATGTTGAGCCCAATGATTTGGGTAGATTTTGAGACATATTCCGGTTTTAAATTATTTATATATTTGGTTTTTTAATAATTGTATTGAATCCAATGCAACATACATTCATTTAAGGTTATGTCTTATGATTGCACAAGTTATTAGCTTTTTCAATGCAATAGTTTTTACCAACAAAATTTCCAAATAATGGTATAAGTGAAAAAGTTATAAACTTTAAGACTCAACCATCAATCTTCACTTAGCTTTCAAGAATTGCATTAAACAGAACAGGCATGAAAGATCATAGCCAGAGCAAAAGATACCTGAAGCTATTATTGTGTTTGTATTTTTTAAACAGTATTCTAAGCTTAAGTCCCAATTTCAAGCAGCAAAAGATCAGACTGCCACATCCTTGCATATTAATCTTCACTTTAAGATTGAACTTTCAGTAAAGGATATTTAAGAACAAAAACATGAGCTCTTATCCAAAGAATAGGACCTATAATTGAGGACTATTTATAAGTACTTGAGTACTAAAGCTACTGAATCAGACCTTTTAAGAATTACAGTCATTTTATACAGCCAATGCCAACGAGAATGCTGCTGTAGCTAGGAGCTCATTCCCACCTCAGCAGCAAATTCAGGTGCATCAACAGCAACAACAGGCACAAGTGGCTAAATCCTTCACAACACAAAATATGGGATCGAAATGCCTGATTACAACGCGCTGACAGGATATTATTGTACTTTTTTTATTGTATTAATTAGAATAGATTAAATTAGGTTGAATAAGATTAGATTGATAAATCAACTCATTCAATATCTACTAACTTAATTGATATTGATATATATCAAATCAACTCATTCCATATCTATTAACTTAATGTATATTGATATATATCAAATACCTAAAAATATGCCATTTAACTTTAAAGAAGATTGCAGAAGATATTATCAAAAAACTAACTAATACCTTATAGCCTATATATAAACAAACCAGTGTTAATAGTATTGCACAAAGATTACAAGCGCAGAGGTAGCATCAAATACCTGTATTTCTTAATCCTAGCTAATGTCTAATCCTTATATGATATACATTTGTTCAAGTATTTCACAAACAATCTCATTTGTTAACATCTTTGTACTTTTATAACAGATATGACTATCCACGATCATCTGGTGACACTAGATGAATCGAAGATAGGGTGGACACTAAAAGTCCGTGTCACTAGGATGTGGGATACAATTTCCAATACTGGAGTTGTTATGGCTCACAATATGATTATTTTAGATTGTCTGGTAAGAATCTTTATATTCTACTCTTTTCAATTTGTATATTAAACTTATATATTACAATCTAAAACTTTAACCAATTCATCATATGTTTTGTTTATGAGCAGAATACTCATATGCATGCAACTGTGAGGCCTGAGATTTGGAATAATCTTCCAAATCATATTTTCGAAGGAGGCTTATACAAGGTTATCAATGTCAAAGTTCAGCAGACATTTGGTATTTTCAGGCCTGTTAGTACCGATAAATGCATCAGATTTCTGGATTGTACTAATATCATTCCTTATGTTCATGATGACTTCATAATTCCGATTCACAAATTTGAGTTAAAACCTTTGGGAGATCTTTATGATATTGTTTATTCCTATGATCCTGACCAGAAGCCCACCTATTCAACAGGTGAATCTGTTTTCATATCATAAATTATTATTATTACATTGTGCTCCTACTGAATTGCTTTCTATTATTCTAGATGTTGTCGGAGTGTTGGAAAATTTGGAACAAGTGCAAACACTTGACACACGTTTCGGTCAAAGGCAACTTGTGCGATTCAGAATAAGTGATGGAAGGTATTCAAAATATACATTAATCAAATGATTTGCAATTTTTAATTTTTTAAACAACCAATTGCTAATTATATAATTTATACTAAACAGATGTATTTGTAGAAATTTAAATAACTATGCACTTGATTTTTTTTATAGTGTTTCACACATGGTTCATTTCTGGGGACCGCTAGATGCAAATACCGAAACTTTATATGCAAATCACATTGAGAGACCAGTAATTGTGATATTGGCAAGCATAAAAATGTCTATTTATAAAGGTAGTCCCGTTAACTACACTATATTTTTAATAGACATTTGTTAAATGTAGATTGTAGATTGTCCTTCCTAATTAATATTCATTATTTCTCCCATACCAGGCAAAGTTCTGATTACCAACTTGCCTTCTTCCAAGATTTTTATTAATCTGCCATATGAGGATGTTTTCATGATGAGGAATAGGTATATCATATCTTTTGGCCTTTCACCATAAGATTATATTTTCTTTGTACAGATAATATCTAATTTATATTATTGTTTTACAAACTAATATTGACTGTAGGTTGGCTGGAGAAGGATACGAGCCTAACGTAAATGGACAGTGAAATATTATGGAAGTAAATGTCATATGGCAATGATGCAGAGACCATGAAGTTGTTATTTTTTCCTGTTTTATTTCATTTCAAGATTTCCGATTTAGGTTTTAATAAATGTGTAGTATCATCACAATAGACTTCTGCTACCATGTTTCAACTATGGATTTATTATTTAAGTATTATTTTATTCAGTTTAATGATGATCTTAGAGGCATTTATGTTCTTATATAATGTTTAAAAACTTCATTTTTAATTCTTTATCTTTGTCTGCCATTGTTTTTTGTTGTTTGAATTATATAAACACCAAAACAAACCTAGGTTCTTACTGATATTTTTGTAAGTCTTGATTTAGAGTTTTCAGAAATGGAGTTTTTTCTTTTGTTTTAACAATAGATTTTGTAATAGTTTGGAAAATTTGTTTCTATTTGCGAACAAAGTGAATATTAGAAACTTAATACTTTCTGAATATTTGCAAACAAACCTATTAAGAGCCACAAATAATCCTTACACTCTTTATGCAAACCCATCATAAGCATATACTCAATCATTCAAAAAAAAAATATATTATCTTATATTATCATATAACTAAGGATTCTAATAAAACACAATCGTATATATATAGGTAAGAGTTGTTCCAAAGTGTTTACTCCATTATTTAAATACTATGTCATAAGACATTTTATAAATCTGTGGATTTTTATAAATCAATAATGTCATAAAATTGATTGTAATTTGCAAGTGTAATGATGCACAAATATTACTCATAAAGTGTCAGCATAAGCAAATTCTTAGTACTTGCTCGCTAACCGAAACTTAAAGAATTCTGCGAATGATTCCATATCAGTAATTAGCATATTTTAAGGTTTAAATTTAATTTTAAATGTGTCTGATTCCAGTGTTAAATATCAGAATAAGGAATATTCATACGAAGTACAACAATTGAAAAGCTAGCGAACATCTATCTTAGGTAAATCTTAACCAACATTTTATTTGTTATCAAGTAGTTGATTTGTATTAATCATAATCCTCAATCTCTGTAATTTGGAAGATTTATGTTGTAAATAATATCTCATTACTTATAAGATATTGATGATTGACGATTATGATTTATATGACAACATATTTCTAGCCAATGATTTGTAAATTGATATACTTATCCTTTTCCACATCAACTAATTTTTTGTATAAATAGGTACAGAGTACTTCATTTGTCAAACCACAAAAAAGATAAAAAGCTTCTGAATAGCAATTAGGTTAGTCTACAAATTTCCAATCAATTATTTTTTACAACGCTATATGTTTTATGCTATACCTATACCAGCAATGAGTACAATATTCCCAAACCTGTCTTTCATGTTATGCTTTCTTTAAGAATCTTTTGTCTTACACTCTAAGCTTTTATTTGTTTTAACTTTTAAACAGCAATGTTCGACACACTTGCATCACTTGACACAACCAGGACAAACTGGAGGGTGAGAGTTCGTGTTACAAGAGTATGGCCTACTACTGTTGGTGCCGTTGTTACTCGATTCAATTTGATTTTACTTGATAATGCTGTAAGAATTTCTTTATATTTCATGTTTTCTGTTTAAAGTTGTTTTATTATCCAATCAATGCCCATACTATCAAAAAATAAGAAATTTTGTTAATGGTTACTTGATTCTAATTCTCAGGATCATCATGTTCATGCAACTGTAAGTCCTGAAACATGGGATTTGTTTGTTCAACATATTGTAGAAGGAGGAATTTATGAGATTTCCAACTTTCATACCAACCAAGCTATTGGTTTTATGAGGCCAGTATCTTCCCAAATCCAAGTCAGGTTTACTAATCTGACATCCGTTCAAAGAATTCTTGGCGACAACTTGAACATACCAATTAACAAATTTGAATTTGTTGAGTTGGATGATTTACACTCTTATGTAGATTCACATTTAACAAATGGTCCTCCTTTAACTACTATTGGTAATTTTTCTGGTGTCACTTCTTAAGATCTTTATATAGATTACATCATTTCTTTTCCGATTCCAGTAGTATGTTTCAGTACGTAATATGACAAATGAATTTGACTACAGATATCATTGGAGTTGTACAATATCGTGATGAGATTCAGGTCATACCTACACGGAATGGAAATCTGCAACTATTGAATTTGGTTTTGACTGATGGGAGGTGGATTATATTTTTCTGTAATTTTGATATATTTTTGGATTGTATATAAGTTAAAAAATAGGTTACACAATGACATATGCATGTACAGAAATTCATTCCAAGTGAATATTTTTGGAGATCTGATAGCAGCGGTGGAGCAACAGTTTGAAGCAGTTCAGCAAATTCCCATTGTTGCTATTATAGCAAGTGTTAGAGTTTCTCAGTATAAGGGTTAGTTTTATCATCTGTTTGTTAGACAATATTAATTACTATTTAGTTGTCCTATATCCTATTCTAAAAAAGTCATATTATATTTTTAGGCATTGTGAAGTGCATGACTACTCAATCTACAAAGGTCTATATTAACAATGAACATGAATCCGTCTCTACCATGAGGGAAAGGTAATAATATTTTCCGAAAGTATATAACCGTCTATATCGAAGTTTGAATTGAAGTAAATATCATGATTGTTTTGTAGGTTTTCAAATAGTCCATGGGAAGTATGAAGAAAGCATACATTTTCACGGATTCATCTATGTTGTGCGATTAATGCTGCTCACTCAAGCATGTTTAAAATTTTTCCATTATTTCAAGATGAATAAATTTTGTTTATAGGTCTAGACTGGTATTAATTTTTTGCCTTGAGTGTTCATTGAACAAATTTTGTAATCTATCATCAATAATTAGAATTTTCCTTGCTTTTAAATTAATATCAAGTTTTCTTTTTAAAATATGAGTTTTCTTTGTTTTATATGTTTTCATTGCATTGTGTGGTTTAAATCATATAAACACTAAAACAAATCTAGGTTTTTTTTTCCTTGATCTGCAAAGAGTAAATATAGAAGTTATAAGGTGAATTAAATTACCCAACATTATAAGATTGTTAACGCTCTTTCTTGATGTACACAAGTATATGACAAAACAAAGTTGTGAATTCTGTTAGGAAACATTGTATTAATGTTGATCAATTTAGTGGCTTAGCAATGCCATATAACATATCTCCACTTCTCTACAATATGGCCTTATTTTGAGAATTTTCTATACTACTTCCTAATGTGATGAATGAGGCAAACTACTTTATCGTTTCTGCAAATTAGTGCATCACTCAGTAGGCAAACAAGGCTCGCGGTAAAACTAATGCATCATTCGCTTAGAGACAATATATGCAACAAAATCAATCTTTCTAAACCAAAATAATACAAGATAATCCGCAATATAATTTGAAGATATCTGGTATATCACTCAGTAGTTAAAATTTGGCAAAAAAATTGCAAAATACCAAGTAACATAATTACAACATTTAAATTTCAGACTATTAGCTTTGATTTAAATAAACCAATAAGGTCATAAATATTTCAGACAAGGTTCTAAAGCTAAATCTCTACTAAATCCTCTGAACATTGAAAACTAACTCTTCTGGCTCTTCAACTAAGGTGAATAGCAATTTCTGATTTTCTAATAGAGTATTAGCTTCCGTGAATTTATTCCATCCAGCTGAAAATCGTGCTGTTCCATGTGATTTTACAATTCCAATTTTCCAAGATCCAACACCAGTCCTGAATGTGACCTTTTCTCCTGCATGCCAACCTCTGTTTCGTGGTTTTATTGTCCTTGGGATGTACTGCGACACATTCATTATTTCAATCAGAATGATGAAAAATGAAGAAAAATCTTTAAAAATTTAATTAACAAGAAAATTGAAATATCATATTTTACCACTCCATGACTTGATTTATCAACATTTGAAGAATATAACGTTGCAGTAAATTCTGTAGGCATATCATTCACTTCCTGGATATCCATGTCCATTGCATTATGATCAACTAATTCAAAACCTTGGTTCTCAAGATGTGTTCCAGAACTCTGTCCTCCACTATTGACTTCAATCACTGATTATGCATAATAAGGTAATTCGCAAAATTTAAATTCGTTATATGTTTGATAACATGTAAATGTTGAAACATAAGTAGAATTTTACAAAGAGCATGAAAAGAACTTACATGTTTGAGAAATCACTGGGACTTCCTCTTCAATGGCAGTTCCTGTAATATCGTTATAATTCTCCTCATCTTCCTCTTCACTGTCACTTCCCTCCTTTAGATCTGACAATAGTTTATAAAAATTGTTAATTTGTTAATTTTCCTAAATAATAAGTGTAGTTTAACTAATTAATACTCGGACATTAATTACAAAATTTGTGTAATACCATGTTCATCATTCCAATCAACTGCCCAAAACCAATTTTTGGTTCCATCAGTTTGAAACCCAAGATTACGATTGGAGTAATCTATTTCTTTTCCATCTACTTGGTAGATACGTGCGTACAAAACATTACTATTATCCATTGTGAAAATTATGGTTTCCCTTGGTTTAATACCAAAATGCTCAAAGACTGTGCAAAAATTGGACAGATATCCTCCAAACTCATTGTAATAAATTGAACAACGAAAACCAGCAACTTTTATATCTTTAACACCACTGAGCACCTTTCCATGCATGTCGTTGATCAACTTCGGAACAACCTGAGTAATATTGAATATTTTAATCAACATAATGTGTATAATTTGTCTTACACCTTCTAATTATAATAGATGTTACCATAAATAATGTCGGAACCAAATATACAAAATGTCTTACTATTATTCCTTCATTTAAACAAGGCTCTGAACAAACTTTAAAAAATGACTTCCTCCACTCTCCATAAGCTAAAACATTTTAAGATGATTTGTTAGACATGTAACCTATAAATATATAATACCATACTACATTCAAACATTGTAGATGAAATGTAATACCTTCATTCTTACTGTCAATTTTATCTTCACCTTTAAAAAGACAAATGTCTATAATGTTAGGTTGTGATTCCTCAAGTCTGAACAGCAACAAGGTATCTCCAATATCAAGTCTTATTTCATTTGCAAAAGCATTCCATCCTTTACTGAACATGCATCTACCCTCTATCCATTGAATCACAATTTCCCATGATTTGTGAAATAACTTCAATCTCACTTTTGTCCCATCTTCCCAGTTTTTGTACAGATCTTCCATATCTGTACTCAAACTCTGTTTTTCCAAGAAGAAAATCAATAATTTAGCAATAGTTACAGAATATCATATATAAAGCTGCACATACATTACATTACAATTAGAAAAAGAAACCAAAAATATGCTCACCAGAGTAGTAACTTGAGGATCAACGGCAGACTTTATAATGGTTATCTCAAAAGATTCATCGTAATTGTGATAGGCATTGAACCACCAAAGTGCAGAACTTGCATGGTATTCTAGCGACGACTCATTAAGTACATATTGATCCTTATTCCAATTATTTAGCTGTCCAGTTCCTAAGAAAACTTTTAAGTCTATACGAGGATAATTGCACTCAATGGCAGATTCTTTAAAAATTGTAACAATAAACGTGTCTTCACCATAATAGTCAAACTGAGCAAGATTGTACAATTTGATCCCGTGATATGTCATAAATTTTGTCAGACCAGATATTTTCCTCGACTTTGGATCATATTTACCTTTCCATTCAGATGTCATACATCTTAATACCACAGTTGAATTTAGTTCTTTTCCAAACTCATCGTGAAAGGACTTAGGTACTCTCTACAATATTAAATAAATTGAAAGTTTAATCAATATGCAGCCAATTACCATAATACATTATGATAATTCAAATTTATATTATTAAATGTTAGAGATACACTTACAAAAGATCCAAATCTTTCCTTTTCGTTGTTTGCAGAAAGAAAACTTGACACAAAGCGTCTTATTCCTGTAACATTAAAATTCAGAAAGGAATACATAATTTAATGGTTTATATCATTATTTAATTTGGAGTAGTATTTACCAATGCCACGATCAGTATTCTTTATCCTCTTTGATAGAATCGTGCTCTGTGTCATTGAAACAATAAGATGTAAATGCAGTAGCTCTAAGAAAGATTAGTAGTTAGTTAAATTCTACAAAAAATAACATAAGTCATGATCAATCTAAAATGGGAAAGAACATTTAGATGAAAGTTTTAACCCTTAACTAATTCAAACAATTCCCAAATTTGTAACAGTATAAATCAATCCAATTTTCCCGGTTTGAATTAATAACAATATTTAAAACACTTTTAAGTTCTGAATCCAATCAAAAGCAATTTAACCCACAATTTATCATGTATCATCTAATTAATTACAATAGCAAGATTCCAAAAGAAGAACATGCATTAAAGTTTTAACATACCCATAACTATAAAAGTATTAACAACTGTTATGTAATTCACAAGAATGGTTTAACATGCATCTATAGATGCATCATATACAAACATAATATATGTGTAACCAAATTACCGAATAAAACACATCATGTTCTTGCAGTAGAGAATACATTACAAATCAAAATACATATTAGGAATAGCGTACCTCCATTATTGATTAGTAGATTGAAGATGGTAATGATCAGTTTAGCAATTGAAACTCAAAGATAAGAACGGTAGACTTCGACATGCAAAAGTATAGATTTGGGGTTTATGGACAACAGTCTATAAATATTGGGACAGTTTCTTGCAGTTACCTTTTTAATTAGTACGCAAACAATTGTTTCAAAGTATGACACAATTTCATAATATTGTCTATCTTAAAAATGTAAATAATTTTGAATATAAAATTATAGATTAAAACAAAGTCAATGCAAGTTATAAATTTTTGTTTGTATTAATAATTTATTTATTTATTTCAATTATCATATAAAAATTATAATATTAAGAATTTAATATGTAAATTCGATTGTAATCATAATATTAAGAATTTAATATATTTTATTGCACATCATATACTAAATTTAATTTATTGTGAATGATTTGGATTAATCAAGTCATGATTAAGTTTATATTTGCAAGTTAAAGATCTACATACGTCATCTAAAAGTATAGACTACGAGCGTGTTTGGCTTAACTTAAAAAAAATTACTTATCACTTAAAGTGCTACTTACTCACTTTAAGTGAAAAGTGATAATTTTCACTTAAATTTAGGTGTATCTGTTTGGCTAATTTTGCTTAAAGTAAATTTAATTTTAAAAAATTAACTAAAACAATGAAAATTATATTTTTTAAACATAATATAAAAGTGTAAAATACAAATATATGCAAAAGATATAATACGAGTTAAAAGGTGACTCAAATACAAAAAAATTGATATTAGGAAAAAAATAAGTGGAAAAAAAGTACCTCCAATGTACTTTTTTTTTTTTTAACTAAAACTAACTTTAAGTGGAAAACAAAAGGTTAGACAAACACCCCATAATCTCTTTGAGTGGCTTCAAAATAATAAAAGGTTACCCAAACATGTAAGCATTAAATGAAATTAAAAGAATAAAAAAGGAGTATGAAGATCAATAGTCACGCCTTACTCGGTTTGCATGCAAGAATAAATACAAGGAACACATACATTTACTCCATCTTCTCCCATTCTCCAATACAAAGTTTACAATCCTTTGCTCTTTCAGTTTTCACCTTTATCAAAACATTAGACGATCAATCTAAAACACCAGTAAACAAAATGCTGCAGAATCTTGATTCAAATCTTCTTGCCTTGCTGTTTTCATTCATCATAATAGATGTAGCAGACTTCAACAGGTTTGTCATGTGTCTCATGGCATGGGTTATTAACCAAAATACTCCAAAAATCAGAGATGTTCTTGAAAGACTTGATTGGGATTCTGTTTACCGGTTTCATAACCATCCTATGGAGGTTACACGTGACCAGTTTCATGGCTTTATCAGTTTTGCTGTTAGGCATAATGTTGATCAAGCTAAGTACTACAATTCCATTCGGTGCTTATTCCTGAATCAAGATGTTCCACATCATCTTCATGTATTATCCTCTCTATCAGGTAATCATTTTCCTTCTTCTTTTTGCTTCATCTTTTTTAAAGCAATAAATAGAACTTTTCATAGAGATCAGACTGTTCAAGAGATGTATGAAATGCTTAATCAGACACATTTGAGATTTAGGATAATAGAACTTATTAAGTTTCTTGAAGAAATGTACTGTTATCTGTTCGAGATTGATCATCTTCTGCCTATTTACAAGTTTTGCCCAAATGCAAGAAATATAAAACCAATGTATCAACTCCAAGGTCATCGTCTTGAAGATGAATTGTGGAACTCACTCTACGATAAAACGATTGAAAGTAGCATTCGCCATAAGAGTCAAGTACATGGAAGATGCTTGACAATGGCACACATGTGGAATACTGATTGTGCTTATTGCAAAATTCAGATCCTGTTGTTCAAAATTTTACTGTCATCTGTTAGTGATTACGCAGTTTGTTTCTATGTACGTTCAATATTTGTTGTTTTGATGAATTTTTAAATACCCTGTTTTATGGATGCATGATTTATTGACTCTAATTTTTGTAGACACTGATTAATATTTGCTTTACATATGTACATAACAATAAAGAAGACATCCAATTACGTTTTACACTAGGACAACACAAGACACTCCATGACCTTACACAATCTGGTTTGCATCATATGAACAACAACCATCATCTCTAACATTCGATCTCAAAAATAGTGTAACAGTGCAAGATAACTAACTTGAAATAATAAGGAAATTCTGGAGATATTCGACAAAATGAAGTAAAAGATGGTCATCAAACTGACAAATTCAATAAGTTCCCTACTAAAAAACAAAACAGGAACCAAAAGTACGGATTAAGCCAATAGGAAGCAACAAAGTTCATTTCCATTAACAAATGGCAACAATATTACATAAATATTACAGTAACATATTCCTGAGATTTAACTCATTCATAAGCATACATTTGCATTCAGACAATATAAAAATCGTTATTAGTAGCAATGCAAAGTGATAGGTCAAGAATCTTCAGATAACTATATATTACGTGAGAAATCCACAAGTCCAACGCTCAATTTTGCCCTCTGTTCATCCAATTCACCAGCTTTGGTTAACCAATCATTTAGTTTTTCTGTCCAATGTGCTTCAAATGTCTTGAATCCTCTTAACATCTCTTCCAAAAGCTCTCTAAAATGCTTCACATGCCCAACAAGAGATGTCTGAGTATCGTCTACAAACCTGCGTTCTCTTCCTATATAAGAATTGTCAACTTGAACATCTTGATTTGAAGATTGACCAGCGGATACATGTTGGTTTCCTGTCACCACCTCTGTAATATTCCTATTTTTTAAAACCATAAATGCAGAGTGTTATAATTTATAAAACAAAAGCATAACAATAAAATTCACACTTAGGTACTTACATGTATTTTTCTTCGATTCCAATGGTTCGAGCAAATAGTTCTGTCTGCCTATCCTCCATGCTCTTGAAAAACAGACCAAAATCTTCATTTGCAGAACGAATATCTTCGTTTAGATCTGCAGAAGTAAGGTTGATGTTATTCAAGTCATTTACCACCAATGACTTGATATTTGTGTACCTTCTCCTTTTTGCTGATCTTGAACTCATTTGTTTAGATATTAAGTATTGAGCAAATCTTATGCAAGAATGATGTGTATATCCATTTCAATTTATAGACATTTTATTAACTGGCAAAGTGATGTGTTGGTTTTTTAACTGCCACGTTTTATACCATGTTCTACACTAATCCATTATGAAATCCTTTGAGGTTGACATGATTTATTTTTTTAATTAGTACTCAAACAATTGTTTTAAGGTATGACACAATTTCATAATATTGTCTATCTTAAAAATGTCAATAATTTTTAATATAAAATTTAAGATTAAAACAAAGTCAATGTAAGTTATAAATTTTGGTTTGTATTAATAATTTATTTATTTATATCAATTATCATATAAAAATATTTAATTAAAACTAAACTTTTACTTTAATTTATTCAAATAATTATATTTATTATTAATAAAATACATTAAAATATATATCAAAATGTTTTTTAAAAAAAACATAATATGAAAACATAAATTAAAACCTAAATCAAATTTAAAATTGAATAATTAATCAAAATCTATTGTGCCTTATCAATGAGTGAATATAGAAACATGAAATTATGAGATAAGGTTAATTCAGTAAAAAAATAAGATTTTTAGCACTCTTTGATGATGTACCAGAATATGAGAAAACAAAGGTGTCAAATATACTTGCAGAACATCAAGTCTATTAGCATTAGTTTTTCTAATTTTCTTCAATAGTGTCGATTAGCAATTCCATATAATCTGTCCACTTTTGTACAATAGTTTACGTTATGTCGGGTTAAGGAAAAGAAGCATTGTTATAGGATTGCAAATGAAAACAAGTTAGGTAGAGTTGGATGCTTTGTTGGCTAATTACATATAACGGATCAGAAAGGAGGTCATAAGCAAGATTGATAATCCCACATATGTGCAAGATACGCTGTTAGATGGACAATTCTGGATAACATTTAAATATTATTAATAAAGACCCTGGAAATTTACATTTAAAAATATACTATGTTCTATGTAAGTACGTAATTTTTCTTCAGAACAAAAATGATAGAAAATAATCCGACAATATAATTTGAAAACTACTGGTATATAACTCAGTAGTTAAACAATGCAAAATACCAAATTAACATACATGTCGTATCCAAATATCTGAAATCTTAGCTATGTTCTAAATAATAATGCAATATGGTCATAAAAGTTACAAAGAGGTTTTAATAGTTAATCTCTACCAATCCTCTTAGTACTATTCCAACAGTTTCTTTCTTCCAACAATGTAAATAGCACTTAGCTACGTCTAGGAAAAACAATGTCGAATACCAATCCTCCTTCACCTTCCATCAGATTGAAGAGCAAAGTTTCATTCTTTTTAACCTTTTTATCTCTCGCAAAACTATTCCAGCCTCCTGAAAACCTTGCAATGCCATTGTTGTATACCACTCTAATATCCCAAACTCGATCTGCACTTCTAAAGCTAACATACTCACCATCTATCCAGTTTCTGTTTTCTGGCTTGACATATCCTGGGATATACTGCACAAAACAAAGTAATCTTAATTAACAGAAATAATACAATACTACTCTGGTAAATATATAAACTGATTGAAAAAAAATTAGATTTATTGCAATAGTAAATCATACCGGTCCATGTGATGTGTTATTAACATTACATTTTGTCATGATTGCAGCAAAGCCTATTAATTGATCATTCAGTTCAACATTGTTTCCCAATTCTTCTCCGTCCATTTCAACATCAGATATCAAAGTTGCAGTAGTATCTTCCGATTCAGTTGCACCATTATTGGTATATTCTACTACTCCTGCTCCTTTTTCAAAAATATGGGACCAATTAGGATACAAGGAAATTTATATTTACAAGTAAATGTTAAAAGATTATAAATTGTTGCAAATAAAGAAAATATGTAGTGATAAGAATATAAATCATATACCTGGGACATTAGGATTGGTATGAAGATATTTTTCAACTTTTCCATTATCAAAGAGGACAATGTCAAACTTTCCGACACCACAGTAAATGAACAGCAATAAATCATTTTCTTCAAGAAATAACGATGCAAACATGTCAGACAGTCCTATAATCTGTCTTTCTTCGTGCAAGTAACGACCATTGAACAATGTGCCGTTTGACAAACAAAATGAAACACTTTCCGGAATATTTTTATTAAACATTCTGCAGAATCTTGCCGGGATTACCTGTAAAACATCATTATGATTAACAATATGCTTCTTAATTTAAATGATTATCAACACATTAGAAATGAAATAACAGTATTGAAGATTTGTGCAAAATTTGGTAACTTACTATTTCTCCGAAATCAATAGCAGCTTCATCAGCAATTAAAAGAAATTTCCATCCCACTCCATCGATATTGTCTAAACAATATATGAGTAAAAAGTAACCAAATAGATAATCAATTCATTCCAAAGCAATTTAGCATAAGGATATAATATCAACATATACTATTTAGTTAATCAAAGTTGTAATTTACCTTGATCATACACAGTGGCCCGTGGTATAGTTCTGAACTGAAAATAATCAACTTCACAGAAATCTTCTTTCAATACACATACTAGAAAATTTCCATTACCCTTATAGGAGTAAATCATAGTGGAACCAAAAAGTCTTCTGCATTCCTTAATCATTGCAGACATAGGAGATAATGATTTTTCTCTCCTTTTGAACTGTACATGAATATCCCGTCCATTGGGCAATGTGAGTCTGATATTATGAGGTATATCATCTCCACACTCCATAAGAAATCTCTCAGGTAATTTCTGATAAAATTAAATGTTAATTATTATTTGTAAAAATCTGCAGGACATATAAAGGTTCCATACATGTAATCTAATATTATTGAAATACATACCAGCTCATTGCAATTCATTGTTTCATGCTCCATAACAATGACAAATAATGGGTGATTTCCATTTAACAAGTTTACCTATAATACAAGTTTATTTTGGAACCACGTAAGTAAATCCACATTTATGTACATATTTAGTCATATAAGGATTTATAAACAACATAATAGTTTAACTGGAATTAATTGCAGACTTACGGTTTTCAAATTGTTGGAAACTTTGATTTTCTCAACAGCTTTTTCTTCTTTAGCGCTATCTTCATCCATGTCTGCAAATTATTTACACATTCACAACATTTTGATATTACAAAGTAGCGTCAACAAACCAAGCTCAATAATTTCCCAAGTCAGGTTTTTAAACATTTGGCAACACTTTTACTAACCTGATTCAGACTTCCAGTTAACGTTCGAAAACTAATTTGCTTGCCTATAATCTGAATTATTATCAGAGCGATTCTCATAATCTATCGCCACACCATCAATTTGGTAAATCCTTGCATACAAGACATTACTTTCATCTATCGTGAACACAACAGTTTCTTTCTTTTGCAGATTGAAGTTTTGGATCATTTTCTTTTGCAGATTTCAATTAAAATTGTTCTAATTTACTTAATCTTACTGCAGACTCTGTACACAACAAGACTTTAACTTCATGCATTGATTTCTTAACCCAATCCAAAATCTCCCAAAAACAAGAAGATGCATAAACAGTTACAAAATTGAAAAAAGAAACACATAATTAAGAATATTGTAAATGAAACTAAGATCATGTAGAAGAGAATACAAGAATAACACATGTCATACTTTCAATCTATTTCTATATATGTTAATCATACAAAATTGATAAAACTGATGAATGTTTTCACAGAAGGTTAATTAATCGATTGCTATACCTGTTCTATAGAGAGATTAAGATGATTGATGAACTTTAGAATGGAGCATATACCTTCAGTTCGATATGATCGCCGACATGCAAATCAAGGTAGTATCGAAGCCCGAAGGTAGTGTTTATGATCTTTTCCCCTTTTAGCAATCCAATTTTAAGCCAAATTTATGGTTATCCTATATTTAAGATATGTAACAATATTGTCGGCACAAAAGTAGATTTAATATGATATGGACACAAATTCCTAAACATGTCAACTACTTATATTAATGCATTTTTTTTAAAATATTACTCCCTCCGTCCCAATTTACATGTCCCTTTTCTAATAAGCGCACATATTAAGATAAAGTTAGTTAAATAAATTTTTTCAACTAATACCCTTATTTAATGAATTGGAAAATGAGAATAGAGTTAAATTTAAAAAAGTCAAATTTTTAATATAATAAATGTAGGGATAGTTTTGTAAAACTACACTTAAATTTGCATTGAAAGGAGAAAAGGGACATGTAATTTGGTACAAATTTGTTTTAGAAAAGGGACATGTATTTTGGGACGGAGGGAGTATTAGCTTAGAATACAAATTTTTAAAAAGTCTTATATTTTTTTAATTCGTATTGATAATTTTAAGATACTAATTCTATAATTTCAAAATTTTTAAATAATATAATTTAATTATAATAATTATATATGTTGGACCTGATATATTTTGTATGTAATGGGAATTAATTGCTTACTTGATTCTTTAGAAGAATTACATTTTACGCTATTTTTCAAATACTAATTACTCACTGATAAAGGAAAAAAAAGAGATGCAATAAATTGTAAAAAATGAAAAAATAATTAACCGTAAGAATGTCAATAACTTTATATATGATAAAAAAATAAAAACAAAGTAAATGCAAGTAAAAAATTGAGTTGTGTACTATTATTTTATTTATTTATTTTTATTACTTATCATTTAAATAATGTTATAAAAAAAATTATTATATCAAAATACATGATATCAAAATACATGATATCATTTAAATCCATGTTTAAAATACATTAACACATATATCAAAATGTACTTAACAAAAACAATTTATTAAAAGCCATAAATTAAAATGATAAAAGATTAAAGGTTGTTGTAATTTATTCACTATTAATTACAAAAAATGAAAAATATAAAAAAAACCCGTGTGCGTAGCACGGGCAAATTACTAGTAAACTAAACAAGCTGACCAGTTGACAAGTTTTACCTGGTCCTGGAGATATAAGGATTCCCCGTGGATTTTTCCTGAAAAACAACAAAAATCAGAAAATAAATATAAGGAGTTGATTTGTCAGTCAATACTTAATATAATGCAATTGTATGCAATTGTGCCCAGTGTTACTCCGACTCGCCTATTCTGGCCGTTGTACCCATGTCGACACGACACGGGATGTGTCGGATTCTCCGATTTGAAATCGGAATTCGGACACGGCTTTTGTGCCGGAACTTCAAGTAAGGAAACATTTTGAGATAAACACACAAGTTATGTATTTTCAATATCAATAATAACATACTGAATTTCAAGAGGTAAATCCTAGAAGATTTTTTTTTTTTTTTGGATAAGCAGCTTGAATAAAAAAGCCTAACGGCACTTACAATTGAAAAAAGCACCATGAAACTAGGCTATTACAAAAAGAAATCTGCTTGAAAAAGCACTATTAGAAAAGAGAAGGAGTGCTGAGATGGGCTTGAAAGTCGTGGAGGACGCATGCATCTTGGAGCCAACAAAAAGAAAATCTACCCAAGAAAATAAAGAAATGACCAAGGCAGAGGAATAACTTTAGCCATGCCCACTACAGGAGAGAAGAGATTGAATAATAGACTGCAATGTCCTATGACCATGACCCCATCAAGATCGATAAATCTGTCCCCTTTTTTGCTAACTGATCTGCTTCTTGGTTGAATTCTCTAGGGATGTGAATAATATCAAGGATAACTGTTGGAAGAAAAAACTTGCCCATATCCTTGTGGATCCACTTGTGCCTTATACACGAAACAGCCTCTGCAGAATCTGAACAAACAACCACCTTGAGATTATCTCGTTGAACCGATACAATGGATTGAATTAAGAATAATATAGCTTCTATCTCCGTTTCCAAAACAGTAGTGGATAACACTGGCCCTGAAAAAAGAAACTTTGTGGCACGCGAAACATCCTTGATTAAACCACCGATGCCAGCCTTTGATCCATTACTGTGGAACGAGCCATCAACTGAGCAGACCAAGTCATACTTCCCATGAAGATTGCCCCAAAACTCAAATTTTGGAACAAAATCCCAGGCTTCCGAGATTTTTATCCACTTTTTTTCCTTTGCTGCAAATGCTTGCCAAAATGCATTTATTTTGTTCTCTTCTTCTTCCTTTTGTTTTTTTTTTTGTTCCTCTGTATAATCTTTAAATTCTGATCCTTTACCCATCCAATTTCTAAAAAAAAATTTCATCTGTTCAGGGATATTAAAAGAAAAAAGGGGGGATTTTTTTATTCTGTCCAAAAAAAGGGGGGAATGCGCATTTGCTTGAAACAATTTCGAAATAAAAGTTTTACGCCTTTGAACACGCATAGAACCTTTGATGAATTCTCGACGAAAATCTGATTCTTCCGAATAGTCTCTAATAGACACCCAGTTTTTGACATAAATTTTTCCAAAATGCATCTTAAAGATTTTAAGTATATACTAATTATATAAAGTAGTCTATGACCCGTGCGGTTATTTTTAAAATTTTACTTTTACATTCACTGTTTTTATAATGAAATAGTATTTTCATTTCATTTTATTATTAAAATTTAGTTTATATTAATTGATTAGTTTTATGTTTTAATTTTAAAATTATCCAATTGATTAAATATATTTTGATTGAATTTTTTAGTTACTAAATAGATGCAATATATTTTTTTAATTTTGATTCATCTATTCAACCAATTTATATTAACATTATTTATCTCTACTCTAATTTTTTTGGAAAGAATCAAATTACTGGATTTTCTAACTCATTTTTTTCCTATCACTCAAAGTTTTGCATTTCTTGGCTATTTAACCTTATAATCAAGTGCAACATAGCTATATCATATTTTCTCCTCTATAATTTGCATGTAATCAATACACCATATATTAATCAAAATATTGCAAAATCTTATTTATTAAAAATCATGTTCTATGAAAATCACTATTTCATTTATTTCATTGAAAATTTTGAAAATTATATATGTTTTACATGCAAATTTAGTCATGATCGCCAAATCTCATATACATAATCCCGTCAATATATATGATTTAGTCTACATATAAATATAAATAAATAGTCTACATATTAATTTAGTCTACATATATATATATATAGAATTTATATATATCTATAAATCATCTTACCTAAATTCTATAAATAAATAGTCATGATCGCCAAATTTCATATACATAATCCCGTCAATATATATGATTAGGCAAGTTATAGTATGAAAAACTTCACTAACCACAATTGTTTATTTTAATTGGTACTTCACCCACGTTGAGGATATGGATAGATTATTGGTATTGTTAAATAAAAATTGGTATAATTAAATGGGTGACTCACATATAAAAATTAGATATTAGATGGTTAGATTTACATCACATATTCATTGACTCTAATTAATTAATCCTACCTAACTACATTTTCACAATTTACTTAATCCCAAATTTATATTAATATAATAATCTATTAAAATAAATACATCAAATACTTTCGTTGATGTGAACCTTTTTTAATGACACTATGTATAATTTAGTCTTTTTGATCAAATTCTTTTATTAAAAAGTCATAATACAATATATAATATGATAAAATGATTGATTTCTTTTCGTCGGATATATCATTTGATTTTTTTTATATCAAAACTCGAACAAAAAAATTGGGTTTTTTTTACTTCGACTTTGATACTTAAATTTTGATTCGATATTTCGACCTTCTTATTATACTTAAATGTATTTATTTTTTTGGTGCACTTGCTTGGTTACATAATTTTAATTTTTTGTATTTCGGTCTAAATATTTATACAAATTTATATTTATATCTTTACAATTTAAATCTTTTAATAGGTATAACTATCATTAATCTATTATTAAAAAAATATATAACTATATTAATTTGGACAAACATGTAGGCTTAGTTTTTTCTAAAACTATTTTAAAGTAAACACATACCTTCGGCCTACTTATTGTAAGGATCTAATTATTACAATTTTATTTTAAGGGATCCAACTATTTTTTTAATTTTTAAAAGCTATTTTAATCTGTTTAATTATTATTTTTAACCTAGTTTCATATTTGGGAATGGTTTTATCAAATTACTATGTTAAATAAGTTGTAATTTTGTATTTGGTCGACCAACTTATATTTTTGAATTATAAAAATCATTTTTTTGTATAATATTAATAAGAATCCAATTAAGAATTATTTGAGAATCATTATTCATATAAATATTAAGATTTTTTAAGATTATTTTTTTTGGATAATATCTCTCTCATATAAATATCAATAAATTTGAAGATTATTTTATTTGAATAATATTTCTCTAATATTTAACAATTTTGTGAATAAATTTAAATTTTAGTAATTAAATTACTCGTATATATATAGTTATGTTTTAGTTAGATAGGCTAGGTTCTATATAGTTAGGAAGTTAATCGATGGCGTAGTATTTATGTATTAGAATTAAATAGGATATAATCGTTTTAATTAAAGTTTAGATCTAATCTCGTTAATATTTGTTCCATGCTTATTAAATGTAGGATATAAATTTTTATTATACATAAATGTATCTATTTTTTTGGCCACTTGCTTTGTTACATAATTTTTAATTTTTGTATTTCGACCTACTTATTTATACAAATCTATATTTATATCTTTAATATTTAAATCTTTTAATATGTATAATTATGACTAATCTATTATTAAAAATATATAACTATTTTAATTTAAACAAACATATATAGGTTTAATGTTTTCTAAAACTACTCTATTGTAAACACATATCTTGGGTCTACTTATTGTAATAGTCTAACTATTATAATTTTATTTTAATGAATCTAACTATTTTCTTTTAATTTCTCAAACCTATTTTAACTTCTTTAACTATGTTAAATTAATTTTAGTTCTGTATTGGTTGACCAACTTATATTTTTGAATTATACCCCTCTTTACAAAAATTAATTTTTTTGTATAATGATAATAAGAATCCAATTTAGAATTATTTGAGAATCATTATTCATATAAATATTAAGATTTTATTAAGATTATTTTATTTGGATGATATCTCTCTCATATAAATATCAAAAAATTTGAAAATTATTTTATTTGAATAATGTTCCTCTAATATTTATAATATTTGTGAATAAATTTATATTTCACTAAATTCAATTAATATATAAGTTGCTTTATAAAAATTAAATTATTTAGTTTCTTTGGATGATCATGTTCACCCACACAGTCAGTGGGACCATGACAAAAAATTGTGGAAGTTCTCTAGAGTTATTGTTGCAAGTGTTTTAGTTCCTTAAAATCTTGGTCACAGTTGATGATGATGAACCAAACCAACACTGCCTTTGCGTAGGACTCATTTTTAATTTAGGCTTCTGTGCTCTATACTTCTATTTGAGTTACGTATTCTATATGAGTTATGTGACTAATAGGTGTAGACGGTCATTAGTATTAAAATTGTAGTATGCTAAAGTCATTAATATTTAAGTATTATAATTAATAGAATATAATCTAGATCCTTTAATTAAAGTTTAGATCTAATTAATTTATGTTTTTAATAATAGGATATAATATAATTTTTTATAATATAATATAATCTTAATATAATCATGACTGTTGATTTAATTTAATATCATATCCATCAAATGGTGATTATTCTTTCGCGGTAGTATAAGTATAGCCAACTAAATAATATAATATAATCATTTATAATATAATAATATTTTTTAATATAATCTTGACCGTTGATTTAATTTAATATCACATCCATCCAATGATGGTTATTTTTATAATAATATATTTTTAATATAATTTTGACCGTTGATTTAATTTAATATCACATCTATCCAATGATGGTTATTTTTTTCGCGGTAGTACATCCAACCAAATATCCACCTTATACTTATTATATAGGATATAAATGTTTTCTAGAATCTTCTACACATTGGGCTCCAAAGCCTTTTTATATTGCTCCCCAATACTTCACCCTCTTCATAAGTATACTATATCATAATAAACAACTGAGGTTCTTGAGAAATCATGGTTCTTGTAAACTTTTCGTCACTAGGAAAACACAACCCATGTTGCTTCCTATTGGCAATTTGAGTTTGTTAGTATAACATCCCGACCTTTTTCGGAATATTAAAATAAACATTTAAATAAAACAATCCAATTTTTAAATCAAATTTATGAAAATCCTTCGAATCAAAACATTGAAAAATCAACACAAAGTCTAAAGTACTAAAATTGGAGACGCATCTCCCATATTTAATCAATAATAAAAAGTCCAATGCGAAATAAATAAAACCCAAGTAGCATGCCCAAACTTTCTTATCCTTTTGATAGCCAAAACCTGAAATGTTACACAATAACGAGCTACGAAGCCCAGCAAGCAACTATCGTCTAATGACTCACCATAATATTTTTGATATCAATATTTAGAATTTAAATCGATAGAGTTTCAACAATGCACTTGAATTTTTTATCCCACGGTTCTATATACGGTCACATTATGCCAGTGACACAGCTTCTATAATTCGATGGGGCTAGTTTACGTCCCTCGTTAAGTAAAACTCAACAAGGTATCTATGTGTTCCGGAACGTGCGTAAACTAGTTTTATATGTCACACTATCCAGTGACCGGATTCTATGACTCGATACGCAAATAAAACCGGGGAATTCTTAAAGTCTTTTCTATTTTCGATATCACAATTTCGATAATCAAGATAAAACAAATATTTCAAATTCAATAGAATAAACAATTTAATTCAATGAGTATCGAAAAGTCATTTACCTCAAAAGCGACACTGAAAAATGAAATCTGTTGCACGAGTAAATCCTAACCATTATAATTAACAATTAATTAATTATCTAAAAAAACATCTAAGCAAATAAGCACAAATTTAAATAAATCTTATAAACAGTGGACCAGATCATCTAAAGAGAGCTAATCTTATCAACACGTAGACATAGACTGTCCAATTAAATATTTATAATTGCTTAAGGGCACCTATTATTTTAACTTTTTGGACATGCATATATATAAGCTTAATCAAACAATCAAGTGCATCTGTGCACTTAAATTTACACATTCACGTGCACGCATGTACTCCATTAAAACCTATTTTTACTAACAAAATTAGTACACTAGTGACAAGTTAAATCAAATAATGGTTTCTATTATATAAATTTAGCGACCACATAAATAAATACCATATTTTTAGAAAAGACAATTTATGTAAAATCTACTTTTATAATGCTTACTATCGAATTTCATATATAAAAAAAAACTATATAAATATGAGATTGAACAACCTACTCAATAATTATCTTATTCGATTAACACATATATATAACTAAAAGATGAATTTGCAACTTACACATTTAAAGAGAAACTCTATTAAGTGAAACATAATAATTCCAATTAAATTACAAACAATAAAAAAAATTATAAAAAGAAAGAAAAAGAGATCATCTCCGACAAGAATGGATCTTATTATTCCCAAAAGAGCACATATACAAGCAAATCGAACTACAACAATTCTGTCAATGGCAGAAATATAAGATAATATACAATTACAAGACACATAGGACATGAACCAAAGCACTACACCTAACCAGTTATACACATAATCAATTTATGAGTTGACAATCTCAGGACCTAAATTACATATATACATTAAATAATTAAAAACATCTCGTCTCCTTTGCAGGGCTACACATTCAGAGTCTTACCCAAATTGCAATATTTTAATGCATATAATACACATAGTCAACAAGAATCAAATTAAGTACCCATGGACAAGTATAATTACCAGCAAAAAATGATATTCCAATCAAAACCCCAAGTTCTTTCTTCCTCTTCCAAGTATGTTCCTCTTAACCCTCTCTCGGTTATGTTTTCTTTTGTGATATATAAAGGCTAGAGATACTTTAAACAGCACAATACATATTGTAACGTTTGGTAATATCAAAAGTCCAATTTACTCTTATCATTTCACAATCAATATTATTAATAAATGTTGTTTACTACAATTAATCCCTTTCCATTTTTTTAGCGAGAGTTTCAAATTTTAAAAGAAAAAAAAAATAGAAGTGCACAACTCTTATTTGGTTAACACAAATGAAATAATTTATTTATATTAAAAAAATATTTTCAATAAAGGCCAATAAATTATAATTATTATTATTATTATTTTAAAAAAAATAGGGGTGTTACAATCTACCCAACTTAAAAAAAATTTGGTCCTCCAAATTTCTAACCAAACAAAGACATGTAAAATATATAACTCTAAAAATAATTCGTACCTTAGTTATGTGTAAGCTGAAACACACGACCATTCCCTTTCTTGTTGTCTGCTTCTTTTCTTGGTGGTTGATTGTTAGGACATTGAGAGATCTTATGTCCCACTTCCCCGCAATGAAAGCACGCACCCAGGTTCCAACGACACTCTTTATCCACGTGATTTCCACCACACCTACCGCACTTCTTTTGATTTCCTTGATTTCTCATTCGATCGTATGCATGTGGTTTCTTGAGCGGCCCTCCTTGGAATGATTGTCCACCAGTGGGAGCAAACCTCTTCTTGCTCCAGTTTTCTGTTGTCTTTTTGGATTCCGCCAAACCCCTCTCAATCACTAGAGGTTTGTTGAGAACCGCCTCATAAGTCTGAAGTTCAAAGGACGCCACTCTATGTCGAATATCACTTCTCAATCCTTCTTCCAACCTTCTTGCTCGACTTGCCTCATCCGCTACCAATGTCGGTGCATATTTAGCAAGTTTCGCGAACTCTGCTTCATACTCGGTAACTGACCTCCCACCTTGCTCAAGCCGGATAAAGTCCCTTTCTTTTTGTAAGCGTACGGTCCTTGGAAAGTACTTACCCTCTAAAGCTTTCTTAAACTTTTTCCACGTGTATGGCTCTGGGTTTGCCTCCACATTTGCTTCAGTTTGTTCATTTTTCCTTTTTTCCATAAGCCACCAGTCATAGGCACTACCTTGGAGTTGGTAAACCGCAAGTGTGACTTTCTGCTCGTCGTCGCTGCCAAGTAGCTCAAATGTCTTTTCCATTTCTTGTGTCCATTTTTCCACTATCGATGGGTCGGTCGCTCCATCAAAGGTTGGCGGGTTAAGTCTTTTGAACTCCGAAACAATGCTTGGTTGCCTTGGTTGTTGGTTTCCTACCAGATTAGCTAAAGTTTGTGCCAATTGATTCATGATTCCAGCCCCTCCATCATTGTTGTTGTTGTTACCACCATTGTTATTGTCGTCTCCCATTTTCCTTCACGTCATAACAAATGTATATTCAAAACTTATGCAAAATATTTAAATGACAATCGAAAAATACTCAAGCAGAAAACAATATTTATTAATGTCAATCAAATTACAATATTAGGTCTCAAACTTCATGTCTCTTAATGCAAATTAAACATAAAAATCACATAAAATCTAATCCTTTTTAGCTAAAAGTTCCCTAGCAACTTTAAGCCCCTCCTCTAGTTCAAGTATCTTCTCCTTTAGCTCACGAATCTCTTCATCCTTACGTTCCAGCTTACTAGAAGCCGAATCTACTTCACCCAAAAAAATCTCTCTACGACGCTTTCGCGTGTATATCTGTTGTTCCCGATTTGGCACTCCAATCCGGTTAACAGACCCCCTATCCCACTCCCCTAACTGCGAGTCCTCAAAAGGAATGACGGACCGCTCATCAGTAATTATGATCTTACCATTAGCCAAAACCTCCACTTGGCCCTCACTTTCCAAGACATCCTCTACTTCATCATCATCGTCTTCATCATCCTCCTCACTAAAGCTTTCCTCACTAGGATCTTCTTCCTCTCTTGAATCTTCCTCGGAGATAGGATCCTCCTCCGAGCTAGGGTCATCAGCCACCAATGTTTCCTCAACATTCTCGAAGTCCGCCTCCCACGAAATCCAACACATTACAATAACTGTCATTCACAAGGTTCGAAAAATAATGATCATAAATTCATTAAATACCTTACGTCAACACAAAATCCACAACCCACACGTCCAGCCATAAGGTTACTAAGGAATCATAACCTAAGCTCTGATACCATCTGTAACATCCCGACCTTTTTCGAAATATTAAAATAAACACTTAAATAAAACAATCCAATTTTTAAATCAAATTTATGAAAATCCTCTGAATCAAGACATCGAAAAATCAACACAAAGTCTAAAGTACTAAAATTGGAGACGCAGCTCCCATATTTAATCAATAATAAAAAGTCCAATGCGAAATAAATAAAACCCAAGTAGCATGCCCAAACTTTCTTATCCTTTTGATAGCCAAAACCTGAAATGTTACACAATAATGAGCTACGAAGCCCAGCAAGCAACTATCGTCTAATGACTCATAATAATATTTTTTATATCAATATTTAGAATTTAAATTGATAGAGTTTCAACAATGCACTTGAATTTTTTATCCCACGGTTCTATATACGGTCACATTATGCCAGTGACACAGCTTCTATAATTCGATGGGGCTAGTTTACATCCCTCGTTAAGTAAAACTCAACAAGGTATCTATGTGTTCCGGAACGTGCGTAAACTAGTTCTATATGTCACACTATCCAGTGACCGGATTCTATGACTCGATACACAAATAAAACCGGGGAATTCTAAAAGTCTTTTCTATTTTTGATATCACAATTTCGATAATCAAGATAAAACAAATATTTCAAATTCAATAGAATAAACAATTTAATTCAATTAGTATCGAAAAGTCACTTACCTCAAAAGCGACACTGAAAAATGAAATCTGTTGCACGAGTAAATCCTAACCATTATAATTAACAATTAATTAATTATCTAAAAAAACATCTAAGCAAATAAGCACAAATTTAAATAAATCTTATAAACAGTGGACCAGATCATCTAAAGAGAGCTAATCTTATCAACACGTAGACATAGACTGTCCAATTAAATATTTATAATTGCTTAAGGGCACCTATTATTTTAACTTTTTGGACATGCATATATATAAGCTTAATCAAACAATCAAGTGCATCTGTGCACTTAAATTTACACATTCACGTGCACGCATGTACTCCATTAAAACCTATTTTTACTAACAAAATTAGTACATTAGTGACAAGTTAAATCAAATAATGGTTTCTATTATATAAATTTAGCGACCACATAAATAAATACCATATTTTTAGAAAAGACAATTTATATAAAATCTACTTTTATAATGCTTACTATCGAATTTCATATATATAAAAAAAACTATTTAAATATGAGATTGAACAACCTACTCAATAATTATCTTATTCGATTAACACATATATATAACTAAAAGAAGAATTTGCAACTTACACATTTGAAGAGAAACTCTATTAAGTGAAACATAATAATTCCAATTAAATTACAAACAATAAAAAAAAATTATTAAAAAGAAAGAAAAAGAGATCATCTCCGACAAGAATGGATCTTATTATTCCCAAAAGAGCACATATACAAGCAAATCGAACTACAACAATTCTGTCAATGGCAGAAATATAAGATAATATACAATTACAAGACACATAGGACATGAACCAAAGCACTACACCTAACCAGTGATACACATAATCAATTTATGAGTTGACAATCTCAGGACCTAAATTACATATATACATTAAATAATTAAAAACATCTCGTCTCCTTTGTAGGGCTACACATTCAGAATCTTACCCAAATTGCAATATTTTAATGCATATAATACACATAGTCAACAAGAATCAAATTAAGTACCCATGGACAAGTATAATTACCAGCAAAAAATGATATTCCAATCAAAACCCCAAATTCTTTCTTCCTCTTCCAAGTATGTTCCTCTTAACCCTCTCTCGGTTATGTTTTCTTTTGTGATATATAAAGGCTAGAGATACTTTAAACATCACATTACATATTGTAATGTTTGGTAATATCAAAAGTCCAATTTACTCTTATCATTTCACAATCAATATTATTAATAAATGTTGTTTACTACAATTAACCCCTTTCCATTTTTTTAGCGAGAGTTTCAAATTTTAAAAGAAAAAAAAAGTGCACAACTCTTATTTGGTTAACACGAATGAAATAAGTTATTTATATTAAAAAAATATTTTCAATAAAGGCCAATAAATTATAATTATTATTATTATTATTATTTTAAAAAAAATAGGGGTGTTACAGTTAGACTCTTGATAGGTCTTATTGGTTAGGATTGCTGGTACGGATAGATGTTTAGGTGATGTAGGTAGCAGTAGTTCTTGTTGAGTTGGACTGTTGGAGTAGTGCTGATGTTTGTGCTAGATTTTACTGGTTTGAAATGGTTATTGTTAAAAGATGACTTGATAAGAAATTATGCTGGTCTAAAATCAGAGTGGATGAGGTTTAGATTTAAGGTTTCTAGTTTTTATTTAATAAGTGAACCATGTATTACACTTCACTCTACATTAATTCATATATCTTAACATTTGATATTGTTGCACTAATTTGAATAACTTAAAAAATAATAGTGAACCATGTATCAGACATCACTAATTAATGTCCAATACAATGTAAATAAAATCGATAAACCCAAAAATATGAATATAACAAAATATAATTAAAAAATCATATCAAAATATAAAGTATCTGTTGTGGAATAAAAACAAGGTTATCGAATTGCGATTAGGGTTTGTGTGTATTTAATGCTAAGGGAGGTTGAGCTTCGAGCTTTAATGGCTGTTTCCGTGTATCGAGACTAATCGGTCCTCACAGAGTGCCTACGTATCTCGTATTGAGAATCAAACCAAAAACGTAGTTCTAGGTTCTGGTTCCCTCGAGGCTATGGAGGCGAGAGCTCACCTAGGACGTAGCGGCTTGCATGTCCTTATTCGAGGATTAAGCCAAAACGTAGTTCTGAGAATGAGGGGTCAGGCCCTTTATATATGCAGAGAAGCCTTAGAATTATGGTAAGATTTGGAGACTTGGTGGGCAAGTCACCGCCTTGAGGAAGGTTCTAGACTCCTTCCTTGTAGGAGTCAGTTTCCATGTTGAAGTAGGTGCCTTGGAGGCTAAGTCAGGCAGGAGTAATATCCTTATTTGACTCTTATTGCTGAGCTATTTATTACCCTTAATATTAATTACGAAATTAATATTAAAATAGGGCTTTTGACCTCATTAATGGGCCCCACGTTTGGACCATGATGGGTCTAATTAATGCCTCATTAAATGTATCTTTAGGGCTTATTTTTAGCCCATATCATTTGCCCCTCAACTTCTAGAAAAACTGATCAGGTTTTCGTAGAAGTTATAATTGTCTTTTTCGAGACTCGGGGTCCTTTTTATCCCTTATCTAGGACTACTTAATTTTCCTACCCTTGTGTGGGGATTTTAGTTTACACTAGTGTTTCACAGGTATCGTCTTGATGTAAAGCGTGGAGCGACCGACGCATTTACGACGATGTTTAAACGATGCTAAACGGCACTAACCAACCTTGAACGACACTTAAACAATGTTAAATGTCGCTACGACGCTTAATGGTGTTAACGACACCAAACGGCGCTACGAGCACTTAATGGTGCTAACGGTGCTACGAGCACTAAATGGTGCTAACGGCACTAAACGGCGCTAACGGCACTAACTGTGCTAACGGCACTAACGGTGCTTAAACCATATTCTGGTTCAACTCAATTTTCATATTCGGAACGACGTCGGGATCAATATTCGACATTGAAATGACGCAAAAAATCGTCAGATTCTACATGGAACCCAGTCGGCCGATGCCTCCCGGGTGCGCTGGTCGGCCAGCCACCGGTCGGCCATGCCCCGGTCGGCTGGCTCCCGGTCGGCCGGTTTTCTAATTTTTTTTTTGGCACCCTTGGCTCCAACACTTCAACTTCCATCTTGAACAATGACCTTTCATATCGACAATGGATCATGACCCTTCATATCGATAAAAGAATACGAGCTTTCATATTGATAATGGAATATGAGCTTTCATATCCAACACTTCATCAATCAAATTAAGAGCGAGTTTCATGCCTTCCTCGTAGTCTCAGGCTCAAATGCTTCAACCCGAGGTGATGCATACATGATTTCTAGGGGCACAACTGCCTCGGCTCCGTAATCCAGCAAAAACGGGGTTGCTCCAGTTGTCACTTTACAAGTAGTGCGATATGCCCAAAGTATAGGCAGCAATTCATCCACCCAAGTGTTCCTTGAGCGTTCGACCCTCTTCTTCCGTCCATCAAGGATAATCCGATTGGCTACCTCTGCCTGTCCATTAGCTTGCGGGTGTGCCACTGAAGTAAAACGAAGCTCAATAGCATTTTCCTCATAGTACTTCTTAAACTCTTCATTGTTGAATTGTGTCCCATTATCTGTCACAAGGATTCGTGGGATTCCATATCTGCAAATGATGTTCTCCCAAAAGAACTGGGCAACTTGCTTGGTGGTTATCTTGGCTAGAGGTTTAGCTTCAATCCACTTGGTGAAGTAGTCGATGGCCACTATCAAAAACTTTTTCTGCGCAAAAGCTATGAAAAAGGGACCAAGTATATCCATTCCTCACATCGCGAACGGGATAGAAGAGTTAACTGATGTCAACATCTCAGGCGGCTGCCTAACAATCGGAGTGTGCTTTTGACACCTATCGCACCGCTTGACATAATTTTGCGTAGTGGCCAATATCTCTGGCCAATAGAATCCCAGACGAGTGATCTTGTGAGCTAGGGCCCTGCCCCCCAAGTGTTGCCCACGGATCCCTTCATGAACTTCCTCCAATGCTTCCTTTGCCTCTTGGGGCCTTAAACACTTCAAGTATGGGATGACAAATGATCTCTTGTAAAGGATGCCTTCGATCAAGGCATATCTCAATCCTCTCACTGACAGCTTTCGTGCCTCCAAGGCATTGTCAGGGAGCCACCCAGTTTCGAGGTGAGCTTTGATAGGATCCAGCAGCTTCCTAAATCAATCGGTGCTACCAACTTAGAGTTGATGGTCGAGGCCTTCAAGACCTGGAAGTAAACACTCCCTGCATAATTCTAATCTGAGAAGAAGCGAACTTGGATAGGGCATCAGCCTTAATGTTCTTCTCTCTAGGAATGTGCTCCACATAGCACTCATCAAACTGAGTCATAACAGCTTTCGCAACTCTCAAATACTTCGCCATTGTTTTATCCTTGGCTTCAAATTCACCATTCACTTGCGATACCACTAGTCTTGAATCCCCACAATCTTTGAGATTCTTGACCCTCATGATTCTGGCCAAGCCCAAACCGGCTATCAAGGCTTCATACTCAACTTCGTTGTTGGTTGTGGGAAAGTCCAACTTCAAAGCAGATTCAACTATGAACTCGTCGGGGCTTTCCAAGACTAAACCTGCACCACTAGATTTTGTTTTTGATGCCTCATCAAAATAGAGCACCCAATACTCCTTCAGATAAGGTACAAGTTCCTCATCTTTATCCTCTTTCCCAGGGGTAGTCACTATTTTCTACCCCTCGACTTCTTGGTTGTTAATGGTACATTCAACCACGAAGTCAGCCAATGCCTGAGCCTTGATGGTTGTTCGATGCTTATACTTGATGTCAAATTCTCCAAGTTCTATCGCACACTTGATTAGCCTTCCACTAGTCTTCGGGCTATGCAATATGTTTCTCAGTTGCTGGTCCGTCAGGACCTCAATCTTATGTGCCCGAAAATAAGGTCGCAGCTTCCTCGAGGCTGTTACCAATGCCAAAGCAAACTTCTCAATGTGAGAGTAATTCAACTCAGCCCTGTGCAACAACTTGCTCATGTAATAAATAGGTTTTTGAACCTTACTCTCTTCTCGAATGAGAACAGAACTCAATGCTTGTTCAGATACCGTCAGGTATAGGTAAAGAGTCTCTCCGGGACTAGGTTTGGCCAACAACGGGGCTTCAGCCATGTACTTCTTTAGTTGCTCGAAGGCCTCTTGGCTCTCAGGGATCCACTCAAAATTTTTCACCTTCTTCAATGCTTGAAAGAATGGCAAGAATTTGTCACCAGACTTGGAGATAAATCTCCCCAAGGCTGAAACTCGGCCCTTTAACTTCTGTACGTCTCATATAGAGCGGGGTGGTTCCATATCCAGAATCGGTTTGATCTTGTCAGGGTTGGCCTCTATGCCTCTTTTTGAAACCATTAGACCCAAAAACTTTCCTGATCCAACGCCAAAAGCACACTTGGCTGGATTCAACATCATCTTGTGGTGACTCAGCACTTCAAATGCCTCTCTGAGGTGCTTAATGTGGTCTTCCTTGAAAAGGCTCTTGACTAACATGTCATCAACATAGACCTCCATGGTTTTTCCAATCAGATAGGTGAATATCTTATTCACCAATAGTTGGTAAGTAGCGCCTGCATTCTTTAGACCAAAAGCCATAACAAGATAGCATAAAACACCAAAGTTAGTTATGAAAGATACCTTTGGGATGGCATCCTTGTGCATCTTAATCTGATTGTAGTTGCTGAATCCGTCCATGAAGCTCAACATTTCATGTCAAGATTAACATGTCTATCCTTGGCAGGGGAAAACAGTCCTTCGGGCATGCATCATTCAAATCAGTGAAGTCTATACACATCATCCACTTCCCATTTGCCTTCTTGACCATCATAGGTTTAGCCAACCATTCGGGAAATTGAATTTCTTCAATAAATCCAACTTCTAAGAGCTTTTCAACTTCTTGCTTGATGGCCTCTTGCCTTTCAGGAGCAAAATTCCTCTTCTTCTGTTTTATTCCGTTCAGGATCAACATTCGATTTGTGAGTTATGAGTTGGGGATCAATCCCTGGCATATCAGTTGTAGTCCAGGCAAACACATCACTGTTCTCTTGTAAGAATGCCATCAACTTGCCCTTCAAGGGTTCCTTTAGCGAAGCTCCTATATAAGTAACTTTCTCAGGGTCGCCCAGCTCTAGAGGTATGGGGACCAAATCCTCTGCTGGCTTCCCTCGGTGTTCATCATCACCACAGACATCCATGTCTTCAATCGGAAGTACCTGCCCCCCGACTCCATCTGCCCTCAATGAAGACACATAGCAACTTCTGACCATTTTTTGATCACCTTTTTGTTCTCCGACACCATTCCGGGTTGGAAACTTAATCTTCATGTGGAAACTTGAGGCAACAGCCTTGAACGCATGAAGTCTAGTCCTTCCCAGGATTGCATTATAAGTCGAGGATGCCTTGATTACCAGAAAATTCAGCATCTGAATAGCCTCCTTAGGTTCTTGCCCATGACACTTGCCCAATTGTCATGGGCAACTGAATAGTCCCTTCAACTTTGGACTCAACTCATGAAACAAAATATCAACAAAAGCACCATTGTCTATCAAGACTCGCTTCACCTCTGAGTTTCCAATCATAGAAGTTATGACCAACGGGTCGTCATGGGGGAACTTCACCCCTTCCAAGTCTGAGTCATCAAAACCAACCATTACTTCAATTTTTGCACGCTTCGGGGCCTCTCCCACGATGTGCATCACCTCTCTGGCATATGCCTTTCGAAAGTTTCGAGTTGTGCCGGCCGCTGTTGGGCCTCCCCAAATCATGTTGATAACTGGCCCTCGGGGCTGTGTGTTACGATCATGATCATTATCCCTTCTATCATTGTCTCTCCTGTCGTAATCCCTTCTTTGGGTTCCACGATCTTCACCCTTAGTGAATTTATTCAGTTTTCCTTTACGGATTAAGAACTCAATTTTGTCCTTCAACAGCCTACAATTATCCGTATCATGTCCCACATCTCGATGGAACCTACAGTATGGATCCTTGTTCCTCTTAGCGGGGTCACCCCTGAGTGGCTTCGACCATCGAAAGTCCTTATCCTTCTCGATCTCTAACAAGATTTGGCTCCTAGGGGTGTTCAACCTTGCATAGTCAGAAAACCTTGGTCCCAAATTCTTCTTTAGTGGTGATTCAGAGTCTTTGATAGTGTGGGGATACTTGTCCCTAGCATCATACTCCTGGTCTTGCTTTCGCTTCTTGGAGTCATTGTTACCCTTGCCATTGCCTCCCACGGCTTCTTTCTTCATGCTATCCTCAGCCTTGATATACTTGTCAGCCCTTCGTTGGAGCTCGGTCATGTTTTTAGGAGGATGCTTTTCCAATTACATTTTAAAGAATAGATCAATGGTTCTGTGTTCCAGGGCTACCATGGCCACCTTATTCTCCAAGTCGGTAATATTCAATATCTCCTTAGTGAATCGCTTAAGGTAATCCCTTAGATTTTCATTCTTCCCTTACACTACATACATGAGGGATGAACTCTCCCGCTAATGAATTGGCTAACAAAAGCGGTGCTTAACTCCTTAAAAGAGCAAATCGAATTTACAGGTAGGCGGCTATACCATCTTTGAGCCATGCCCGACAGAGTTTGAGGGAACGCCCTACACTTTAGGGTATCACTTGCAGGTTGCAGCAGCAGTGCGTTAGAGAACGTCTTGACGTGGTTCGCGGGATCACCCGTTCCATCATAAGCCTTAATCATCGGCATCTTGAACTTCTTTGAGATACGAGCATTCATCACCTCCTCAGTAAATGGGGTATGGGATCATCAGGATCCCCAAGTGGCATCAGATCCTTGGGGTTGCTTTTGGGGGTTTCCACCCTTGTTCTTCTAGTTGAGGCATCAACCCTTCTCTGCCTTCTTGAAGACCTCTCTAAGTCTATAATGGGAATCCTTCCTGAGGTTGGAGGAGGTTGAGTTTGATTCAACCTAGCTTGTCCTCTTGCCATATCGTCCTTCAATTTTAAGATCTCGGCCTCATGAGCCTTGATTCTCTCATCGATTGTCAAAGGGGGTCCATCATGGATAGTTTGTGTCCTCCTTCGAGGTTCTCTACTAGCACGTCGCCTCCTCGGGGCTTCATCGCGATCATCATTATCAGATGATGAATCATCAGTATAGGGGCCAGAGTAGTCATCATACTCTCGATCTCGGATTTGCAAGGCATGTCCACTTGGTCCAACACCTTGAGTAGTGGGAGGGTAGTTAAGCAGACCATACATCGGGTTGGTATTCATGGGGAGATCCGTAGTATGGATCTGTACCCCCGCTGGTAACGGATGATTAGGATTAACAAGAGGAGAGACCACCATCTGAAGAGGGTTGGTTTCTTGACTTGGGTGGATGACCACAGGTAATGTTTTCTCAGCATGGGGATTCATCCCTAGAGGTTGAGAAACTTGAGGTTGAGTTATCGCCCCTGTTGTTGGGGGTACTTGTCCAGGGACAGGTGGAGCAAAGCTTAGAGGCAAGGCCTCCTTAGAGGTCGGTACCGTTCTTCGTGTGGTTACCATTGTTGACGTCTTTTTCCCACAGATGGCGCCAAATGTTGTGGAATAAAAAAAAGGTTATCGAATTGCGATTAGGGTTTATGTGTATTTAATGCTAAGGGAGGTTGAGCTTCGAGCTTTAATGGTTGTTTCCGTTTATCGAGACTAATCGGTCCTCACAGAGTGCCTACGTATCTCGTATTGAGAATTAAGCCAAAAACGTAGTTCTAGGTGATGGTGCCCTCAAGGCTATGGAGGCGAGAGCTCACCTAGGATGTAGCGGCTTGCATGTCCTTATTCGAGGATTAAGCCAAAACGTAGTTCTGAGAATGAGGGGTCAGGCCTTTTATATATGCAGAGAAGCCTTAGAATTATGGTAAGATTTGGAGACTTGGTGGGCAAGTCACCGCCTTGAGGAAGGTTCTAGACTCCTTCCTTGTAGGAGTCAGTTTCCATGTTGAAGTAGGTGCCTTGGAGGCTAAGTCAGGCAGGAGTAATATCCTTATTTGACTCTTATTGCTGAGCTATTTATTACCCTTAATATTAATTACGAAATTAATATTAAAATAGGGCTTTTGACCTCATTAATGGGCCCCACGTTTGGACCATGCTGGGTCTAATTAATGCCTCATTAAATATATCTTTAGGGCTTATTTTTAGCCCATATCAGTATCCTTCACATTAATTCCACACACGCATATATTATGTGTGTACATGAAAACACATATGACTAAATGGTGTAATGGTATGAATGTTCATAAATTAGTTGAGGATCTCGAGTTTGATTCTCACTACCTATATATTTGTAGTAAATATTTCATAAAGGTTAAAAATGTATTTTCACGAGATTAAAATATCTTACTATTATTTTTATCTTGTTGACCTATTATATATAGAAAAATTTAAACTATTTACAAATGAAAATTTACTTAATGTAAAAGAAGTATCTTGTCTCCCCCTCATTTCAATATATCTCAATCTTACGCATTCCAATCTTATTTACCAATTTCTCAAAAGATGATGTGGGAAGTGTGTTTGTGAACAAAAATGATGGATTCTCTGATGACCGAATTTGATAAACATAAACTTCTCCCCTTTGCTGAAGCTCATGAGTGAAGAAAAAAAATTTGGATCAATGTGCTTCGTCCTATCACCTTTAATGTCAGATCTCCAATCTTAACCACATATATAGATGATCATCATCATTGGTTGCCAGAATCACGATACAGTCATAAGAAGTGCCTGCATATTTGTTAATTTCATACCATACCAAAATAATAACATCTTCACCATATGATAATCATGTAAACGCTTTGCACCTGAAAAATCAATATAAACCTTTTTCGAATAGGTTAGTGGATATCAAATAAAAATTTCTCATCAAGATTCTCATGTCTTCATATTCGAAAACTCTGCTAGGGAATTTATTAATTAATAAATCGAAACATGTGTAATTAGCAAGATTAATGAATATCTTACGCATTATGATATGTGGTACTTCAAGACCAAGAATTATCTTTTTAAGTGTTCACAGCGGTGATTATCATTTTTTTCAATAACGTGTTATGTAATAATATATATAACAATGAAGAAAGCTAGATAATAGAGAGAAAGGAAAAGATCATTTTATTCATATGTATAAACAATGAACAAGTAAGGATTTATATAGCCTCCCTAATCATGAGTTATAATGATATGAAAAACCAAAAGTTGGAGGAGTTACAAGGATAGTGAAGATCTAATGTTGGAAAGCTAAGAGTCGTACAAAATATTATATAACAATAATAATATAATATAATTAATGGTAATTAGACGATTGTTTTTTTCACATTTAGATATTATCTTTTATAAACACCTAAAAACATCAATCATACCATATGTTCCAATTATTTTCTTTCTAATTGAAACATGTTACTTTTTTGATTTAAAACTAATCTTACCATCATTAATATATATATTCGAAAAAATCACAACATAGTTTCCAATAATTAATAAAATATATTAAAAATCCGTATATGTTTTTTATAATAAGGAAACATTAGTATAATTTGTAAACATGAATATATTAAATTAAAATTTTAAAAATGATTTAAAAAAATGATTATATAAAAATATAATTGTAATATTAAATGAAACTTATAACGTAAATAATAAAAGTTTGTTGTTTGGTTTTCGGCATGATCATCCTAATTATAAAAATAAATAATAAAATAGGATAATTAATGATACTTAGTCGATTGTCTTTTTTAATTAAAAGACGTTTACTTCTAATTGATGATATTACCTTTTATAAACAGCTAAAATATCGTATATTTTGATCAATAATATTTCTTTTATAATTAAAACACGTTAGCTTTTAATTTAAAACATAATCTTGTAATAATTTTTACATACCCAAAAATATCACAACATATCTTCTAATCACTAACAAAATATATACAACAAATAATGATCGTTAGATTTTTAGTAAATAATCAGAACTGTTAGATCTAATGTTTAGATATATTGTATGATCAAATTAATTTACTAAAATTTTAAAATTCAAATTACGTCAACGACATATTTATTTTACAGCTTTATAATATAATTTTAAACCATGCATTTTTAGTAAAAAATCAGAACCGTTAGATCTAATATTCAGATATATTGTATGATCAAATTAATTTAATAAAATTTTAAGATTCGAATTCCTACAACGGCATATTTATTGTAAAATTTATAATATAAGTTTTAAACCATGCATACATTGTTGTAAAAATTGATAATCGGTATAAATTGATTGAGGTACCGATTTAAGATTAATCGGGTAATCGGAAATTAATCGGAAGGATTAATAGGAGTATTAATCTGATATTATAATAATATTTAATGTATTAGTCTAATTTACAATTAAACATATCATTTTAAATAAATTCACAGGATTAATCAAATTTCAAAAATCGAATCGGTTGGTTAACTTATAGAAGATTAATCGTGATTAATCGGTTAAATCGAGAATTTTTTGAACCATGCATGCATATCATTAATTTAATTTATATTAAATTATTTAAATTAAGATTAAAATAAATTATTAAAAATAGTAATTATTTATTAAAATAATTGTAACATAAAATAAAATTTATTACATTTAAAAAAAATCTGTGCATTAAAAGCTAGTAATATAAATAACCAAAGCTATGATATTAAACAAATTTGCAATTCTAAACATATCATATAGTTGTTTACAAATACATTTCTACCCCAACCTAGTATTCAATATAACCAAATAATTATATTAGTTCTCTCTAACATCTTATATAATTTTATTTTTTTTGTTAATTCATCTTATATAATTTTGAGCAGACGCAGAAAAACATTTAGTGAATTGCATGTGAGAACTAACTTATATATATATATATATATATATATATATATATATATATATATATATAGAGTTGCACTCCATAAAGAACACTTTATATAAAGAACAATAAAGAACACCCATCTACACCGTTAAAAAAACTGATGATCAGGATTAAAAGATAAATCAGGGGCATAACAGTCATTTTCGCAATTAACTCAGACAAACAAAAACATTTTCGATTAATTGACATATACGGCGTGAACATCTTCTAACGGAAAGCATACATTCTTCAAGTTTTCTAAATCGAAGAACAGCTGCAAATCAGTGAAGAATCGTAAAGTTTAATCAGTAATTTGAAGAATCACTTTGAAATTGTTGCTTCATCGAGGTAAGATTCGTAAAATCTTTGATTAATTGAAATTTCAACGAAATTATGTGAAATTAGGGTTTGAATGTGGTGATTTCCGATTCTATACGAAATGCTTGTCAAAATAATGTTTTAATATCTTATTTTAGGTAAAATCAAGTGGTGATTGAAGATTTGAGGAGCGATGAAACTTAAAAAAAAATGTTTTCTCGAGCAAGTAAAATGTTTTCCGATTCTATGTTTTGATATATATTTCTCGATTGTGATTCTGTTTGAGATTCTTCATCTGTTTGTGCAAGATTTTGTGCTTATTTAATTGTAGATATATCATATATGTGTGAGATGCTGTGCGAGATTCTTTGTTTATTAGAATGTAGGTATATGTGTGAGATTTTATGCGAGATTATGTGTTTGTTTAGATATATGTGTGAGATGCTTTGCGAGATTTTATGTTATGTCTATGTTATGTTTAAGTGTAGATATATGTCTGAGATGTTATGTGAGTTTCTATGTTTATTTGATTATAGATATATAAGCGAGATGCTATCTGAGATTCTTACTTTTTAGTTGGATCTCTTTGATTCGCGAACTAATACTTGTTACTTGCTTAAATCATTTTTTGTCTTGTGGAATGAATTCATCAGTTGGTTATAACCGTAGTAGTAATCAAAAATGCAATTCACTGATCTTCTTTTGTGTTTTCTTTTCTTGAACAAGGCAGGTTAAGGGAGGTTGAGTTTGGAATGCATACTATCAGGTCTCATGGAGCCACAATTGCAAGGAGACAAGAGCATTACTGGTTTATCTTGCTACAACTTGTGATCATAGAGATCATCTTGAATATCATACATCCATTCTATCGCTTTGTTGGGAAAGATATGATGGGGGATTTGAAGTATCCAATGAAGGACAACACAGTGCCTGTGTCCGGTGAGTTTATTTTCTACAGTGGTGTCAGTGTAGGTTTTTTTTTTTTTTAATGTTGTCCAGTGAACAATTTTTCGATTCCTTGATGCATCTGTATTCAATAAGCTATTGCAGTTTGTAATCTCCTGTTGATTTTTCTGAAGAAAGCATTGCTGATTACCTGTTCTGGTTATGATACAGATATATGCAGTTTTGTTGCCTATTGTTATTTTCAACCTCTTTTATCTCTGGAGGAGAAGTGTTTATGACCTGCATCATAGTGTTTTAGGTGAGTATCCTGATCTGTTTAGCAATTGCTGATTGATGCTCTTGTACATCACCTTGTAACAATCTCCTACTAAGGAATGCTTATACTGAATAGGGACTTGAGCTGTATACTCAATATGCAAGCCTCTTAATTTGCAGTACTGATAACTGGTGTCCTTACGGATTCAATAAAGGATGCAGTCAGCCGTCCTCGGCCTGATTTCTTCTGGTGTTGCTTTCCTGATGGCAAAGACGTATGTATTCAAATTTCTTTTAACCTATAAACTATTGACATTAATGCTTCCTACGCCGCCGCACCCCATCTCCCAAAAAAAATCAGTCAATTATTCTTTTGTATTTCTGCTAAAGTGGATTGTATTTAACTGATCCATGATCCGGAGCGGTACATAGTTTCTATACATTGGAATTGGGTGGTTGAAGTGAGTGTCATTTTCGAGAAACTAAGAGGGGGAAATAGTGATTGTTTGTAACAACAGACAAGGCAAGGTCAATGGAGAGGGAGAGGGGTGACTTTGCTTATGGAGATGAAAAACATTACTATAAGTACCAAAGTACGCAGATCTACCGCAGAGCTGACTGGGTGTAAATTAATAAGAAATTTCAAGGAATCGACTGGTTCAGAGCTAGCTACGTACGTAAGGATTTTAATTTATTTATTTATGTTTGGGTCAAGGTCAGTTATAGAAATTGTCATATTCTCACACACATTCTCCACTCATACTTGAAACCAGCCTCTTTTTGTCAAGGGGTATGCACTAGGCTACAGTTCTAGGAATTTATGTAATAGCATTACCAGATGATTAAATATGTTGGGTTTGGAATGTAGCATCAGTCTTGTGTGAATGTAGCATCAATCCCATGTATAAGACCTGTGTTATCACAACCAGATTTTGCGCCCATCAAAATATATTATGGGCAAAGTATCTAATGAAGCCCTGTCAAGTATTCCCAGATAAACGCAGCACACTGTAGTGGAGATGGTATTAAAAAAATTTAGAAAATTTATATCTGCTTATGATTCGTCATTGAACAGTATATACATAATATTCATGTCTAAACTGTGATCTTATGAGTTGATTATGTATTACTAGTCGTTGGATTGTCTAGTACGGTATGCATTACTCGTTAATGGAAAAAGATTATGGGTTCTAATAAGATACAAGTATTATAAAGTACATTGTAATCAGATAAATTGTTCCAACATGAGATTTTGCTTCATCTTAATTGGAATCATTTTTATTGGTGAAACTCAAAACCCGATAATAATTAATTTAACTTAGTAAGATGGTCAAAATAATTAAAGAGGCAACCGCAAGGAGCTCAACCATGTTCCTGTGAGTATTATTCTTCGACCGACCTTTCCCAACCAATGATGCAATTAGTAGTATATGTGTAGTTGAGCATAGACGGTATTAATAATTAATTCGTTGTCATTACTTCACAACACGGAGAGTGACAGAGATAAAGAAACACAGCACAACTCCCCACCTGAATCCGTGTTGTCATTTGCTGTTTATCGACTTACTAGTCTAAAGTCAGTGGTATTAATATAGTAATAAATACAATACTACTTTCTGCTCGATTCTACACTTGATTAAATTATTTTTTAAAAAAAAGTTAAGCCTAAACTATATGATGATTCTCTGTTTGATTCTGTGATAGTTTCTCTAACGAAGTTTACAGGTGTAGTTATGGGGACAGGTGTAGTATGTTATTTTGTGAAAAAAGAGCATACATTACATTGTATGCTACAGTCGATTGTTTTTATTGTATGGGGACAAGTGTAGTTGGTTGGTGCCCCTGCGGGGACTTCTAACAGATGACGACGATGATATTAAGCTCGATACTTATTTGAGTAAATTTGATTCTATGATAGATTCTATGTTAGTTGTCATTAGTTTGCATTATTGTGTAATAGATTCTATGTTATTCTTGTGTAGTATATGATAAAATCTATAAGGTTATAGAGTATGATAGTCTGGTTCACATTAAGAAGTTATCTGAAGCTATTTGGAATAGATGGAGAGTAATTTGATACCACATAATGTTTTAAGATTTCCATTTCCGTTTAACAGAATATTTATACCCTTAAAGAAATGCGGTAACAGCTTCCAGTGTCATGGACCGCCCGCCAATGAGTGAATTGGCAGGATAAAGCTATTTTGTTGTGAATGTAATTGTGTATTTAAATTAAATCAAGGTCAATCACTTAAGTCGATTATTGTTAAGTTTAAATGTTCAATCGTTTTATTGTGGTAGTGCATAATGTAGTTGGTGTTTATCTCAAATAAAGGTACTCATTTTTATTGGATAGATAACTTATTTTATAGTTCATCTGGTATACCTTACAGATAAATCTTATCAATGTTGATTTCCCAAAAGCCAGTACTAATGAGTTCAGGATCACAAAGAGCAGCTGCAGTAGCTGCCTTGTCTTCTGTTCTTTCTGCAGAGAAGAAGGATTCGCCTCCACTTTCTCCACTCCAATCCAGTAGAAAGATGCCCACAGAACCAGTGCTCTCTGGTACTGAACTTCAATTTATCTGTACTTTCCTTTTTCTGATTGTCTCTTTCTACTTTTAGGCTTATCTCTCTGATGAGGAATTCCATACTATATTTGGGATGTCGAAAGAAGCATTCTCAAAGTTACCAAGGTGGAAGCAAGACATGTTAAAGAAAAAACATGATCTCTTCTAGCATGGATATCAGCTTCTCTCTTCTCACAATTTTTAGTGCGCATTGTCTTATTTACTGTCGATCAAGAAAGTTGTTGCAATGTGCCCCAATTTCGTCTGGTTGTCTGTGATGAACATGTCTACGTTTATTTCCAATTTCATGCCTGCCTACAATGTTGCCGTAACCTTTTATGGTAGTGCTTTTGGTGTGATTGTAGATTATAGGTATTAGATATGGACAGGCCAGTTTTTATTATGGATAGATGACTTATATTATAGTTCATCTGGTATACCTTACAGATAAATCTTATCAATGTTGATTTCCGTCGATGGAAACATTCGGAATGCTCAATCATTTGCGATGTTGGTGAACACCTATTGCTGCTGCTGGATCCTAGCTGCTGGCACCTTGCTTCCTTGTAAACATAGACCTAGAGGCATCAGATGACTCATCCTGCACAGAAACAATTATGAGACTACTTATGTTAAGAGCAGTGGAATGATACTGTATTATTGTGTAGTAGATTATATGTTATTCTTGTGTAGTCTATGATAGAATCTTTAAGGCTGCAGCATTTGATAGAATCTTTAAGATGATCTGCTGAAAGTAAGGAGCTAGTACATTGTTATTGTTGTAATTAGTTCGTATTTATCTACTGTGTTTAATGTATGTACATTGTTTACTAATTTGATGAATTTTTATAAACCAGTTTATATATGTTGATTAGTTATTGTATTACCTTCAATTTTGGGATTATGTAATCTGATTTAAGAGTTACTGACTGTGCAGATGCTATGCACGTTTGGATATTCGTGCAAAAAATTGCAGGAAAAAGAAGTGTGGTCATCTATATTTCAGAAGATTCATGGACAATCTTACTTGTTCTGTCAAATTTCCCCTAACTTGCAATCCAGAAAAGCAAATTTGCACAGACCAGCTGATGCATACGTGCATGAATGAAGTTCTGAAAGCTCCATTTTACTCAGAAAAGAATAGCAATGTCTTAAAGAGTCTTAAAGTTTAAAAATCTGATGTACAACATTCTATTTTGGTATTGCACAACCCTCAGTTTCTAGTCTTATGTCTCTCTTCCTTTATATGGTTTCCCACGATATAAATTGTATGATCGCAAAAATCCCAGAGTAAATGCCAAAAACAATACTACGTAATATGATAAGTGGATTTTATATCTACTTGGAGCATTCTAAATCGGCTTAAATTGATTGTCTTGGACTCAAGTTTCTTGTAGTTTTGATGTGTTTTGCTTAGTTCTGCAGGTTTACCAGAATGTTGATTATGGTGGATGTTTCCATTATTTTTGGAGAATTAATTGATTAAAATTCGGATTTCTGAGAAGGGTTGCGCAGTCTACACTGTTTTGGCCATATCTTGAGTTCTAGAAGTCCGTTTGGGGCCCGTAAGCAGTCCACGCGAAGATAACGAGAGTCTCTATCATTCTAAAGAGGCCCAGACGTCTAAGCACAACTGGAAAGGTTCGGAAAAACAGAAGAAAAGCAGATACGAATTTTCCTTAAAAAACAGATTCAGTTTAGGAAACGTATTTTGCAGAAATTCTATTATAATTCTGTTTTGGTATTTTCTTGCTGGGCAAGACTTTTAGAGCCTATATAAACACATCTAGATATAGTTTTTAGGGATCGAAAAATTATTGTACATAATTTGTATATTATAGTATAGAGAGATTGGAGATAGCTATTCACTTTTCTTTGGAGATTGAAGGTTTTTCTCTATTCTTTATAATAATATGCGTTCATATTATATCTCTTGTTTTATTAGTTTAATTATGTATGAGTAGATAATTAATCTAGGGTTAAGTAGAACCCTAGTTATGATTGATGTGTGAATTTCCCAATTCCCCCAATTTGATTGTTTAATTGCTCTTGCTTATTGAGTTGTTTTAATTAGCAATTACAAATCAGACGTGATTATGTGTATTGTTTGAACCAGTATCTATTTATCAACGAGAGTTGGATTTAGATGGTTGTGATTTATCCAATGAGGACATGAACTTCTCCATGAGAATAGGTAGAACGGATTGTTAGGAAGTTAGGGTGCTGTGATTAATGTCTCTGAATTGCATGATACCATGAGAATAGGCTTGATTGTATTTTAGAGAAGCCATTAATACTCGAGAGAGGTTATTGGTAATTTATAGGGCGCACTTTTCCTGTTGAGTATTATATGATTGATTGGGGAGGGAATTCACGATTGCATTAATTCATGCTAGTGGGGATACTTAATTCTGGATGTTTTAGTTAATTGATTAATTGCATTAGTATAAAATTAGTATAATAATCTTTGATATTTTATTGTGTTACTTGCTTGGCTGAATTGAATCGAGAACAACTGGTGATTGACACGTTTGTCTCTGTGGGATCGACTCTGACTTACCCTACTACATAGTTAGAAGGATTTGTTAGAAATTATTATTTGATAGGCACGCGACAGCCTTGTCAAATTTTTTGGCGCCGCTGCCGGGGACAAAGCAGTGTTAGATTAGTTAATTTTTGAGTTAGTTTGGCCAAGTTGTTTAGTTGTGTTGCTTCGGCTATTATTCTTGTTCTGTTTGATCTTTGCTTGTGGTTTTTCTTGTTTCTTGTAAAATTGATTTTCAGATTCCTATAACAAGAAATTAAGCGAGTAAAGAGAGGAGCAAGAAGAAAGCATGGAGGCATTGATTGAGACTATGCAGGCATTATCGGAAAAGATCGATGAAGTAGAGTCAAGAAATTCTTATTTGGTTGCTACATGTGATGTTTGCGGTATACAGGGACACACTCAAAAATTTTGCCAATATAATACCCCTTATTACCCAAGCCAAGCACAATATTGGGATAATAATTTTTACAATGCCCATTACAACTCTGACCAAGGACCACATTATAATCCTTATTGTGAGACATACACTTCTAGTTGGGAAAATTATTCTGATTTTTCCTACCAAAACAATCCAGCTCAACCAGAAAAATCTAGCTTGGAAACTGCCTTGGAAACTTATTTCTCTCCATGTGCCAAGATGAATGAGTCTTTAGCCACTAGAGATGCTCAACATCAACAGTTTAATGCTCAGTTTGAAGAGATGCAAGTTAGTCCATGCCAAGCTCAACCACCTCAAATCAACTACTCTCAGCCACCACAAAAATCCAACTTGGAAAGTCTGTTGGAAGGAGTTGTTGTTGCACAGCTGAACAAGAATGAAGAGGTTGAGACAAGTCTTAATGAGTTGAAAGTTCAAGGTAAGTTGATTGAAAACTCAATTGCTCAACTAGCTCAAGAGGTAACTGAATTCGTTGAGAGGAGCACTCAAACGGAGAAAATACCAATGAGTCAATTTGATGATGCAACTTTGTGGAGTGGTAAGGAGTTCAAAGAGTCACCAAACGAGGTTAGTAATAGTAAGCTAATTTTTGATGATTATGATGATTTTGATGATGATTTTGAAAGTCTCACTCTTATTGACCCATATGCTTCTCAAGAAATTAACTCGTGTGAAAACTCTTTTGATAATAATGATGTTGATTTCTTAGATGACTCTATTTGCATGCTATTTGACGAGGATGATAGTATGGTTGTGCTAGATATAAATTTGAATAAGGATATTGTGATTCCCATTGTGGTAGATGAGATAGAACCGAATTTGGATATGCTTGACTTGAAGAATGCTAAGATTGAGAATGTGTATATGCCTGTTGTAGACCCGATTTGGGAGGGATTTGTGAAAAGTAGTCATAAATGTTTTGATGCGGATTTTGCTAAATATTTTCACATCCCGAAATTTTGTGAACATCACTTGAGTCTCACATGCCAATTTATGTATCTTCTTGGTTATCTAATTGGTGCTCACATCATTAGATTAATTCAAATTAGGAGATATGTACATTTATATGCTTTTTCGCCACGATAATTGTCAACAGGCGTCGGGCTAACGACATTAAACAAATGCGCTTCGTGGGAGGCAACCCATGCATTAGTGTAGGAAAAAGAAAAAAAAATTTTAGTGTTGTGTGAAAAAAAAAAAAAAAAACAAAAAAAAAACATAATCAAAAAAATCGAATTTTTTGGGTGTCACGCAGGAGCAACCTGCGTTACAGGGCAGTTTGCGCCCCTGTGGCGCAACTTGCGCCTGCGTTACTGGATTAAAGGCGGGTTGCGGCTTAGACGCGCAGGCTGCGCCTGCGTGTCTGCATGTGGGGCAGTTTGCCTCCATGCGCGCAGTGAGCGCGTGAGCAGAAAAAAAAAAAAAAAAAGTTTGTCAGCCTTGTTCCTGTTGTATCCGTGTGTGTTCTCTTTCCCCTCCCATTCTTTTTATACCCCCATTCTAAACCTATTCTAATCCTATTTCAATTCCAAAAACTTCCCTCTTTTCTCCAAAATTCCAATTTCTTTTCTAATTCTAATTTTATTCTTATTATTATTATTATTATTATTTATTATTATTATTATTATTATTATTATTTATTATTATTATTATTATTATAGTTATTATTTATTATTATTATTATTTTCTTTATTATTTTCTTTATTATTTTCTTTATTATTATTATTATTTATTATTATTTTATATACACACCTATACATACAAATCCAATTCCTCTTCTATTTTATTTAAATCTTTAATAAATTCAATTCTAACGAGGAATTAATTGCAAGTTCACCTCTTTGATTCGTATTGGGTAAATCTTTTTCTCTAATCTTATTTTTATTACGAATTTGTGTTCTTGTCAATTGTGGGTTTTGTAGTATTCAGGCAAGGTGACCAGTCTATGGAGCTCGTGCGCAATAGCCTCCGCCAGATTCATTCGAGGAGGGTGGCTGCTTCGGTATTCAGGTATGTTTTCTGCTATCCCTTGTATTTACTTCCATTCAATGCGGATATTGAATCTTTCAAGTTTGGGGGTGATTTGAGGGATTAGTAGATGTTGTTGTATTATGTGTTCATGTAGGATTTCATGTTTTGCATATTAGTAGTAGTAAATTATGCATTTATGTTCGTGTTATCTACGTTTGTTTCATATAGGACATTCTGTTTTTTATTTTTGTATACCATGTGAGTTCATAATAGTTGCATTTGCACCCATGCTTGATAGGAATTTTGTGTTGTTGACGCTTTTGATTGAGAAGTGATATGCTTTGTTCTTGTGCACACACATACACTAGTAAGTTGAAGCTAGTAGACTTATTGAATGTTGTAAGTAATTAGAAGGACATGAATATGTGCAAGTTGATTTAGTTTGCATGCTTTGAATACAAGTAGGTGCATTAGAGAGATTTTTGCTTGGGATTGAGTATGTTTTTCCACCAAGTGAGTTTTTGAGCCTTATTGCATATTTTTTGCAATTTATTCGTTTGCTTGAGTGTCCACGGATTGTTTGCATTGCTAGCAGTTGTTTGAGTTCTTTCTTGAAACGCATGACATTATTTGACGATTAAAATGATAAAGGCATTTAGGAATAACCACATATTTTCCCATATTACCACACCATGTTTACATGATCAAAAAGTTAACCCGTTGAGCTTAATCCTATTTTTTTTTTCGGTGACATACCACATTACTTGCCTAGACCTTTTTCTTGTATTAGCCTTACATTAATTTGAACCCACATTGTCAAAGGCTAGTAAAGTGCTTAAGGGAGTAATAAGGTGTGCAAGGAGGGGTTTATTCTTGGTCATAATTTTGGGGGAAATATTGAATATTGGGTTTGATTGTTACTTGATAGTCGGCATGTGTAATAAAATCGTGGGATCATTGTTATTGTTCATATTATTGTTTTATTTAGCTCTCGAAAAAAAAAAGAAAAAAAACAGAAAAAAAAAACAGAAAAAAAAAACAGAAAAAAAAGAGAAAAAAAAAAAGAAAAAAAATATATTATGAGAGCATATTTGTCATATTGTGTTTATTGCGATCCTACTTTAGTCGACTAGTCGAGCATTTTTGTTGAAAAAAAATAGTAAAATCATGTGTGGGGAAAAAGTAGGGTGTTGTGAATGGTTTATTAAGGTACTTACTAGCTTTTGACACTTCACCTATTTTGGCTTACTTGACATACCTTGTCCCTAGCCCCGTTACAACCCAAATAAAGACCTTTTGATTATCGTCATTGATGTATGTTGTGTTAAGAGTTAGATTGATACCAAATGTCAAGCATGTTTATGATTTTGTTGGAATTGAGTGATACACTTACCCCTGTTCTTGAGTGAATATTCTTTTGTGAGTGGATTGTGAGTGTTTGCTTGTTTTTGCGTATGAGATCCCGAGTTTTGTCTCAAAGATGTACTCTTGTAGGCTTAGCATGTTTACTAACTTATTCTTATACTTGACATGGACTTGTGAGAACTTATGCATGTTCATTGAGTAGACTATGTGAATACTTGCACCTTCGACACCAAGACATTGCGTATTTACTTTGATTCTTAAGTTGATATGGCATGAGAGGATTTGAAGGTATGGTAGGATATTAGTAGTAGTCAATTGCCTTTTCATATTAATTGCATTGCATTGGATTTTGTGGGTACATTCGCTATAGGCCCTCACGAGACCTTACTCGTCCACTAGGGCTGCCTAGGGGTTTAAAGGGCTTGTTGCATATGCCAAATGCAACCGTGATCACCTACGGAAGTGGTACTAGTTAGATAGTGTAATTGTTTATGCTTGAGGACAAGCATCAGTTTAAGTTTGGGGGTGTTTGATAAGTGGATTTTATATCTACTTGGAGCATTCTAAATCGACTTAAATTGATTGTCTTGGACTCAAGTTTCTTGTAGTTTTGATGTGTTTTGCTTAGTTGTGCAGGTTTACCAGAATGTTGATTATGGTGGATGTTTCCATTATTTTTGGAGAATTAATTGATTAAAATTCGGATTTCTGAGAAGGGTTGCGCAGTCTACACTGTTTTGGCCATATCTTGAGTTCTAGAAGTCCGTTTGGGGCCCGTAAGCAGTCCACGCGAAGATAACGAGAGTCTCTATCATTCTAAAGAGGCCCAGACGTCTAAGCACAACTGGAAAGGTTCGGAAAAACAGAAGAAAAGCAGATACGAATTTTCCTTAAAAAACAGATTCAGTTTAGGAAACGTATTTTGCAGAAATTCTATTATAATTCTGTTTTGGTATTTTCTTGCTGGGCAAGACTTTTAGAGCCTATATAAACACATCTAGATATAGTTTTTAGGGATCGAAAAATTATTGTACATAATTTGTATATTATAGTATAGAGAGATTGGAGATAGCTATTCACTTTTCTTTGGAGATTGAAGGTTTTTCTCTATTCTTTATAATAATATGCGTTCATATTATATCTCTTGTTTTATTAGTTTAATTATGTATGAGTAGATAATTAATCTAGGGTTAAGTAGAACCCTAGTTATGATTGATGTGTGAATTTCCCAATTCCCCCAATTTGATTGTTTAATTGCTCTTGCTTATTGAGTTGTTTTAATTAGCAATTACAAATCAGACGTGATTATGTGTATTGTTTGAACCAGTATCTATTTATCAACGAGAGTTGGATTTAGATGGTTGTGATTTATCCAATGAGGACATGAACTTCTCCATGAGAATAGGTAGAACGGATTGTTAGGAAGTTAGGGTGCTGTGATTAATGTCTCTGAATTGCATGATACCATGAGAATAGGCTTGATTGTATTTTAGAGAAGCCATTAATACTCGAGAGAGGTTATTGGTAATTTATAGGGCGCACTTTTCCTGTTGAGTATTACATGATTGATTGGGGAGGGAATTCACGATTGCATTAATTCATGCTAGTGGGGATACTTAATTCTGGATGTTTTAGTTAATTGATTAATTGCATTAGTATAAAATTAGTATAATAATCTTTGATATTTTATTGTGTTACTTGCTTGGCTGAATTGAATCGAGAACAACTGGTGATTGACACGTTTGTCTCTGTGGGATCGACTCTGACTTACCCTACTACATAGTTAGAAGGATTTGTTAGAAATTATTATTTGATAGGCGCCGCTGCCGGGGACAAAGCAGTGTTAGATTAGTTAATTTTTGAGTTAGTTTGGCCAAGTTGTTTAGTTGTGTTGCTTCGGCTATTATTCTTGTTCTGTTTGATCTTTGCTTGTGGTTTTTCTTGTTTCTTGTAAAATTGATTTTCAGATTCCTATAACAAGAAATTAAGCGAGTGAAGAGAGGAGCAAGAAGAAAGCATGGAGGCATTGATTGAGACTATGCAGGCATTATCTGAAAAGATCGATGAAGTAGAGTCAAGAAATTCTTATTTGGTTGCATGTGATGTTTGCGGTATACAGGGACACACTCAAAATTTTTGCCAATATAACACCCCTTATTACCCAAGCCAAGCACAATATTGGGATAATAATTTTCATTACAATGCCCATTACAACTCTGACCAAGGACCACAGTATAATCCTTATTGTGAGACATACACTTCTAGTTGGGAAAATTATTCTGATTTTTCCTACCAAAACAATCCAGCTCAACCAGAAAAATCTAGCTTGGAAACTGCCTTGGAAACTTATTTCTCTCCATGTGCCAAGATGAATGAGTCTTTAGCCACTTGTGTGTCGCAGAGAGATGCTCAACATCAACAGTTTAATGCTCAATTTGAAGAGATGCAAGTTAGTCCATGCCAAGCTCAACCACCTCAAATCAACTACTCTCAGCCACCACAAAAATCCAACTTGGAAAGTCTGTTGGAAGGAGTTGTTGTTGCACAGCTGAACAAGAATGAAGAGGTCGAGACAAGTCTTAATGAGTTGAAAACTCAAGGTAAGTTGATTGAAAACTCAATTGCTCAACTAGCTCAAGAGGTAACTGAATTCGTTGAGAGGCGCTCTCAAACGGAGAAAATACCAATGAGTCAATTTGATGATGCAACTTTGTGGAGTGGTAAGGAGTTCAAAGAGTCGCAAAACGAGGTTAGTAATAGTAAGCTAATTTTTGATGATTATGATGATGAAGATGGTTATTTTGATAGTCTTGCTCTTATTGACCCATATGCTTCTCAAGAAATTAACTCGTGTGAAAACTCTTTTGATAATAATGATGTTGATTTCTTAGATGACTCTATTTGCATGCTATTTGACGAGGGTGATAATATGGTTGTGGCAGATGTTAATTTGAATAAGGATATTGTGGTAGATGAGATAGAACCGAATTTGGATAAACTTGACTTGAATGATGTTAAAATTGAAAATATGTGTATGCCTTTTGTTGACCCAATTTGGGAGGAATTTGTGAAAAGTAACTATAGCCATGTTGGAGATGATTTTTCTAAATACTTTCACATCCCGAAATTTCTTGAGCATTACATGAGCCTCACATGTCAATTTATATATCTTTTTGGTTATCGAATTGGTGCTCACATCATTAGATTAATTCAAATTAGGAGATATGTACATCTATATGCTTTTTCGCCAGGATAATTGTCAACAGGAGTCGGGCTAACGACGTTAAACAAATGCGCTTCGTGGGAGGCAACCCATGCATTAGAGTTGAAAAAATTTTGAGTGTTGTAAAAAAAAAAAAAAAAAAAAAAAAAAATCAAAAAAATCGAATTTTTTGGGTGTCACGCAGGAGCAACCTGCGTTACAGGGCAGTTTGCGCCCCTGTGGCGCAACTTGCGCCTGCGTTACTGGATTAAAGGCGGGTTGCGGCTTAGACGCGCAGGCTGCGCCTGCGTGTCTGCATGTGGGGCAGTTTGCCTCCATGCGCGCAGTGAGCGCGTGAGCAGAAAAAAAAAAAAAAAAAAAAGTTTGTCAGCCTTGTTCCTGTTGTATCCGTGTGTGTTCTCTTTCCCCTCCCATTCTTTTTATACCCCCATTCTAAACCTATTCTTTTCCTATTTCAATTCCAAAACCCCCCATCTTTTCTAAAAAAATTCTAAACCTATTTCTTTTCTAATTCTTATTTCTTATTATTATTATTATTATTATTATTATTATTATTATTATTATTATTATTATTATTATTATTAGTATAGTTATTATTTATTATTATTATTATTTTCTTTATTATTATTATCTTTAGTATTATTATTATTATTATTTATTATTCTTATTATTAATATTATTATTTTTATCTTTATACCCACCTAAAAATCCAATTCCTCTTCTAGTTTATTTAAATCTCTAAATATTCAATTCTAAAGAGGAATTTGTTGCAAGTTCACCTCTTTGATTCGTATTGGGTAAATCTTTTTCTCTAATCTTATTTTTATTACGAATTTGTGTTCTTGTCAATTGTGGGTTTTGTAGTATTCAGGCAAGGTGACCAGTCTATGGAGCTCGTACGCAATACTCTCCACCAGATTCAACCGAGGAGGATGAGGACTCAGACAGTTCGGTTACTTCAATATTTTCAAAAGCCACTTCATGCTTATGCACTAGGGGAGTATTTTTCACCTTTCTTTGTATCTTTATTTTTTTTTTTTTCCTTTATTATTTTTGTATTTTTATTTAGGAATATTATTTTTGTATATCTTTTTCTTTCTTTTCTTTTATATATTTGCTCATTGAGGACAATGAACCACTTAAGTGTGGGGATGAGTTCTCAATGATTTTAAAAAAAAAAAAAATTATATATTATAAAATTCAAAAAAATTAAAAAATTGAAAAATACCAAAAATAATTCTAGCCATGCAATTTGATTAGTTGTTGTATTTTGCTTGATACACCCATGCATGCGTAGAATTCTGGTGTTTATGGATGCTTTTGATTGAGAAGTGACGTGCTTTGTTCTTGTGCACACACTTACACTAGCAAGTTGAAACTGGTAGACTTAATTGAATGTGGTAAGTGATTAGAATGACATGAATATGTGCAAGATGACTTGGTTTCCATGCTTTGAGTACAAGTAGGTGCGTTAGAGAGTCTTGTTACCTGGGATTGATTATGTTTTGTCACACCAAGTGAGTTTTGAGCCTATATGCATATCTTTTGCATGATTTTTCGTTTGCTTGAGTGTCCACATGTTGTTTACATTGCTAGCACTTACTTGAGATCTTTCTTGAAATGCATGACATTACTTGATGATGAGATGATAAAGGCACTTAGGTATAACCTCGTATTTCCCATATTTCCACACCTTTTATACATGATCAATTAGTTAACCCTTTGAGCTTAATCCTATTCTTTCGGTGACACACTACATTACTTGCCATTATCCTTTTTATTCTATTGGCCTTACATTGAATTTGAACCTAAATTGTCAAAGGCTAGTATCGTGCTTAAGGGAGTAATAAGGTGTTCATAAAAAGGGGGGGTTATTGATGATCATACTTTTGGGGAATATTAATTTTGGGTTGATGCTTGCTAGTCGAAATTCATAAAATATCTATGGATCATTGTGTTTATTCTTTAGCTCTCAAGAAAAAAAAAAAAAACAGAAAAAAAAAAATAAAAAAAAATATAAATAAATTTGAGAGCATTCTTATGTTTGTATGATCCTTTTTCATTCGACTAGTCAAGTTATTATAAGGGATATTGAAAAATCCAAGTATGGGGAAGTATTTGTTTTAATAGAAAGGGAATTGAATAATGATTATTGTTGGGTACTAGCTTTTGACATTAACCTGTTTTAGCTTTACTTGACATACCTGGTCCCTAGCCCACGCTACAACCCGAATAAAGACCTTTTGATTGTCATCAGTGATGTATGTTGTGTTGAGAGTGAGATTGATTGCGAGTGTTAAGTTGTGTTTATGATTTTGTTGGAATTGAGTGATACACTTAACCTTGTTCTTGAGTGAATATTTATTTTTGAGTGAAAGGTGAGTTATTACTTGTTTTGGCATAGGAGATCCCAGGTTTAGACTTAAAGATGTATTTCTTGTGGGCTTAGCATGATTACCAACGATTTTTACACTTGACATGAATTTTTATGACCTTCTGCATGTTGGTTGAGTAGACTACGTGAATACTTGCACTTTCGACACCAAGACATCGTATGTTTGCTTTGATTCTTAAGCTGATGTGGCATGAGAGGACTTGTGTGTGTGGTGTTGTGTTAGCATTGATCTTTTGCATGGTTAGATGAATTTTGTGGGTACATTCACTATAAACCCTCACGAGACAAAACTCGTCCTACTAGGGCTGCCTAGGGGTTTAACGGCTTGTTGCATACGCTCAATGCAATCGTGTCATCTACGAAAGTGATGTTTGTTAGTTAGTTAGGATAGTTTTTATTTCTTTATTTGCCCGAGGACGTGCAAATGCTAAGTGTGGGGATGTTTGATAGAGTGTATATTTATATATATTTTATATGATTATATTCCTCATATTTATTATATTTTGCATTTAATTGGATTTTTATTTAATAGATTTTAATGTTTTATTATAGGAAGCAAGGAAATTCTAAACTTGGAAGGATTTGAGAATAAAGAGCTTAATTGGAGATTTATTAGAAGGAAATTCGGATTTGTTGGGCTGCACGCGCGCAATTCACTATTTTGGCCATATCTCGAGTTCTACAAGTCAGAATTGGGTGATTCAACTGCCCACGCGAAGATAATTAAATTTTCTATCATTCTAAGATGGTCCAGATGTCATATTACAATTGGAGCGGCCCAGAATTACTTGGGAAGAGTCAACTACGAATTTTCATGGGAAATCTATTCAGTTTAGGAAACGTACTTGTAAAATATTTTTATTAGAGACATATAAAAACATTAGAGATTATGATAGTAGGTATACAGACGTACGTATAGATACACAGAGAGAGAGAGACAGGAGAACTTTTGTAACTCTTTCTTCTGGAGACTTTTGGGGAGATTAATTATTTTTCTTCAAGATCGAAGATTAAAGGTTTTTCTTCTATTCTTACAATTATGTGTTCAATTAATTATTCTTGTTTTGTTAATTCAATTATGAGTGAGTAGATTATTAATCTAGGGTTAAGTTGAACCCTAGTTATGATTGGTGCATGATTTTCCCAATTCCCCCAATTTGGTTATGATAATTGCTCTTGCTTATTGAGTTGTTTTAATTAGCAATTACATGTCAGACGTGATTATGTGTATTGTTTGAGCCAATATCTAATTATCAGCGAGAGTTGGATTTAGATGGTTGTGATTTATCCAATAAGAACATGAAATTCTCCATGAGAATAGGTAGAACGAATTGTTAGGAAGTTAGGATGCCGTGTTTAATGTCTCTAAATTGCATGATACCATGAGAATAGGTTTGATTGTAAGTTAGAGAAGCCATTAATACTCGAGAGAGGTTATTGGTATTTATAGGGCGCATCTTTCCTCTTGAGTAGTACATGATTAATTGGGACGGGAAATCGTAATTGCATTGATTCATGCTAGTGGGGATACTTAATTCTGGATGTTTTTAATATTTGATTAATACAAACACAATTCTCTTTAGTATAAAATTAGCTTAATAATCTCTCAATATTTATTGTGTTACTTGCTTAGCCGAATTAAATCAGAAACAACTAGTGATTGATACGTTTGTCTCTGTGGGATCGACTCTGACTTACCCTACTACATAGTTAGAAGGATTTGTTAGATTTATTATTTGATAGGCACGCGACGGCCTTGTCAAATACACAAGAGTAATCAATGGCAGAGATACCTCCACCATCTGAGAAAACCCCTACTACTGTTAGTAGGTATGAGACAATAAGGGTTCCTATACTTAGGCCATCAGAGTATGCAATTTGGAAGGTGAAAATGACCATGTTTCTGGAGGCTACAGATCCAGAATACCTTGATAGAATATATGAAGGTCCTCACAAACCAACAAAATTATCTGCTGCTGCTGCTGGTGAGGAATCAAAGGTCATTCCAAAGGAAAAGAAAGATCTAACTGCTGAGGATCTTTCATCTATTGCAAAGGATGCAAAAGTGAGACATTTACTTCACAGTGCATTAGACAATGTTATGTCTAATAAAGTGATTAACTGCACAACTGCAAAGGAAATATGGGATGCACTTGAGGTTAGGTGTCAAGGAACTCCTGCAATCAAGAAAAACAGAAGAAATATACTCACTCAGGAGTATGAGCACTTTGAGGCAAAGTCTGATGAAACCATGACAGAAACATTTGACAGATTCTGTAAATTGCTCAATGATTTGTCATTGGTTAACAAAGAGTATGATTTAGAAGACTCAAATCTCAAGTTTCTTCTTTCTCTACCTGAAAAGTGGGATGTGAAAACAACCACTATAAGAGATAATTATGAACTTGGTGAAACAGAGATTGATGAAATTTATGGACTGCTCAAAACCCATGAATTGGAATTGGAGCAGAGAAATAAAAGATCAAGTAGAAAGTCAAAGTCTGTTGCACTTAAGGTTGAGGAGAAACCATCAAAGAAGGAGGCATCAAGGAGAAAGGCAAAAGGAAAAGCCTTAGTCATACATTCAGAGAATGAGTCATCAAACACTGATGTTGACTCAATCACTGATGGATCATCTGATTCTGAAGATGATGAAGAGATGATGCAAATGGCTGCATTGATGGTAAAGACCTTCAAGAAGATGGGATACAAGAACTTCAAGAAGGGAAAGAGATTCTCCAGGGACTACTCAAAGTCTGACAAGAAGAATTTCAAGAAAGCTGAGGGAAAGGACTTCAAATCTGGTAAGAAAGATAAGTCTGAAATTCAATGCTACAAGTGTAAGGAGATGGGTCACTATGCTCCTGAGTGCAAGAAGGGTAAAACTGAAAAGGCACTCTACACCAAAGGCAGAGATTGGGCAGACACTTCAGATTCAGATGAGGAAGTCAACTATGCTCTCATGGCTACTACTCAGACTGAAAGTGATGATCTCAAGGTACCTCCAACTACCTATGCTTATAACACTGATAATATAACTGAATTGAGAATTTATCTTAAGGCATTACATATCAGTTATAGGGATCAGACTTTAGAAAATGAGAGGATAAAGTCTGAGTGCTCTCAACTCAAAGAAAGAAATAAATTTGTTGAGGAACAGCTAGAGAACATGAATAAAATTCAAAAAGAGAGAGATGAGGCAGTGTTTATTGAACAGGAGTTGCTAGGTAAGTATAAGCAACTAGAATCTGAATTGGAGGATACTAAACACATCATTAAAACTTGGACACACTCTGGTAAAGACACTCAAGAAGTGTTTCAGTCAGACACAGTAGGTCTAGGTTACTCTGTAGGAGATGAACTTAGATTTGAAAATCAGGTAAAGGTTAGACCACATTGTTCATCTGAGGGAAATGTCATGGGAACAGGTGGACCTAAGACTGAAGCACAGAAAAAGGCTGTTAAAGAGTCATATGCTAAAACTTTTGTTAAAGAGGCTAACATTGGTTTAATGACAGATAAACAACTCAAGCATAAGCTTAAGGAGATAAAATCTGTCAACAAACAGAGATTGCCTAAGAAAAACAAAAATGGAAAAGTAGGCATCACATCAGGAATTAAGCCAATGCTTGCTTCATTAGCTCCTAGAAAAACATGCTTTAATTGTGATAGCACTAATCATCTTGCTAGTTTCTGCAGTAAGAATAAGAACATTAATTCTTTGCCCTCTAAAACTGCAGTAAAGAGTGATTATGTGAGAACTAGACCACAGACTTTATGCAAACACTGTGGAAGTACTTGGCATTCTATTTACACTTGCAGAGATTATCATGCTATTTACAATAATTACTATGAACCCAAGCCAAATTTGAAATGGGTTAAAGTAAACTCTGCAAATGTAAACTCTGAAAAAGTTAGCTTAAACTCTGTTAATGAAAATTCCGCTGCAAAAGCTAACAGAATTAAGAAAGCCAAAGGATCCAAGCAAGTCTGGATCCTTAAAACTAATAATCAGTGATTGTTTGTGATTGCAGGGCACCAGGGTTAGTACCCTAGTTGTGGACAGTGGATGTTCAGGACACATGACAGGAAATAAAGCCCTGCTATCAGAGTTTGAGGAGAAGGCTGGCCCAGAAGTTTCCTATGGAGATGGCAACATAGGACATACACTGGGATATGGCAATATTAATCTTGGAAATGTCATCATCACAAATGTAGCTCTGGTTCCAGGACTCAAGCATGATCTGCTATCTGTGAGTCAAATCTGTGACAGAGGATATCATGTGGATTTTCAGCCTGAATATTGTCAAGTGATCAGTAAATCTACAGGGAAAGTTGCTCTAGTTGGAAACAGACACAATAACATCTATGAAATCAAATTGTCAACAAACACTGATGGCAAAGCAGTGTGTCTGTCTACAAGGATGTCCAGTGAAGAGAGTTGGAAATGGCACAAGAAACTCTCTCATTTGAACATGAACAATATCAATGAGCTAATCAAGAATGATCTTGTAAGAGGTCTACCAAAGTCCTTGTTGAATGTAGAAGGACTGTGTGATTCTTGTCAAAAGGCTAAACAGAGAAAAGTCTCCTTCAAAAGCAAATCTGAGTCTTCAATTGTTGATCCTTATCATCTACTACATGTTGATCTTTTTGGTCCAGTGAATGTAATGTCTCTTGGAAAGAAGAAATATGCTCTAGTCATTGTTGATGAATATACCAGGTTCACATGGGTATATTTTCTTGCAAAGAAGGATGAAACTGCATTAACACTGACAGAACATATATTACAACTGGAAAAAGGGTCAGAGAATCAAGTGAAGATAATCAGAAGTGACAATGGAACTGAGTTCAGGAATTCATCTATGGAAGAATTTTGCAAGAGTAAAGGGATAAAACAAGAGTTTTCTGCACCTGGCACTCCACAACAAAATGGTGTAGTGGAGAGGAAGAATAGAACCTTGTTAGAAGCTGTCAGAACCATGCTAGATGAAGCAAAGTTGCCAACATATTTCTGGGCAGAAGCAGTTCAAACTGCTTGTTTTACTCAAAATGCAACACTGATCAACAAGCATGGTAAAACACCATATGAAATGGTGAAGAAGAAAAAGCCAAATCTAAAATATTTTCATATTTTTGGATGCAAATGCTTTGTGTTGAAGACTCATCCTGAACAGTTGACCAAGTTTGACCTAAAGGCAGATGAAGGAATTTTTGTTGGCTATCCACTGTCAACAAAGGCATTCAGAGTTTATAATCTGAGAACTAGAGTGATCATGGAATCAATTCATGTGTCATTTGATGACAAGAAAATAACTGGACTTGAAGATGTCAATGAACATGATCAACTGCACTTTGAAAATGAAGATTTATTCTCTGAAAAAGTAAACTCTGATCAGACTGATTTGACAAACTCTGTTGATCTAAACTCTGAACCTCTACTGGTAAATACTGAAGAAATTCTTCAATCAGAAACAAGGGAAGAACCAGTTGAGGGGGAGCATGAAGAATCACATCAAAGTGATGATTCAAACACTGATAGTGACTCAGTTGATAATTCTGAATCAAACTCTGTTGATTCAAACTCTGTTGATAATTCTGAGAAGTCACATTCAGGGGGAGCATCAGAAAATGAAGAAAGACACCAAGAAAATCAGGAGAGCATGGATCAAGGGGGAGGATCACATGATGACAGAAGCAATCTGCCTTCTGCAAGAAAATGGACTAAATCTCACACACCTGATTTGATTATTGGTGATCCAGATGCAAAAGTAAGGACAAGAAGTGCAACAACAAATGAATGTCTGTTTCATGCATTCTTGTCACAAAGTGAGCCAAAGAAAGTGGAAGAAGCTCTTAAAGATGCTGATTGGATAACAGCAATGCAAGAAGAGCTAAATGAATTTGAAAGAAATGAAGTGTGGACACTTGTACCAAGGCCCAAGAACAGATCCATTGTTGGTACTAAATGGGTTTTCAGGAATAAAACTGACAGTGAGGGTGTTATCACAAGGAACAAGGCAAGGCTGGTTGCAAAAGGCTACTCACAACAGGAAGGAATAGACTATGATGAAACATTTGCTCCAGTGGCTAGATTGGAGGCAATCAGAATTTTTCTAGCATATGCCTCTCACATGAAATTCAAAGTATTTCAGATGGATGTAAAAAGTGCATTTTTGAATGGAAAACTTGAAGAAGAAGTGTTTGTGGAACAACCACCAGGGTTTGTAGATCCAAAATATCCAGATTATGTCTACAGGTTAGACAAGGCACTCTATGGACTTAAGCAGGCACCAAGGGCATGGTATGAAACCCTTGCCAAATTTCTACTAGAAAGTGGATTTCACAGAGGTACTATTGACAAAACTCTGTTTTACTTCCAAAATGGTAGTGACTTGCTTTTAGTTCAAATATATGTGGATGACATTATTTTTGGGTCTACTAATGATAAACTCTGCAAGAAGTTTGCCAAACTCATGCAGTCAAGATATCAAATGAGTATGATGGGAGAGCTTAGTTATTTTCTAGGCCTACAGGTGAAGCAAACAGATGATGGAATTTTTATAAATCAAGCAAAATATACCAGAAACCTTCTCAAGAAATTTGGTATGCTTGATTGTTCATCTGCAACAACTCCCATGGCAACTGCAACAAAATTGGACAAAGATGCAGGGTCATCAGTAGATATGACAAGTTACAGAGGAATGATTGGTTCTTTGCTCTATTTGACAGCTAGCAGACCTGATATCATGTATGCAACTTGTTTGTGTGCAAGGTTTCAGGCAGATCCAAGAGAACCACATTTAACAGCAGTAAAGAGGATATTCAAGTACCTCAAGGGCACTATGACTTTGGGGCTGTGGTATCCAAGAGAATCAGAGTTTAAACTTCTTGGTTACTCTGATGTAGACTTTGCTGGATGTAAGATAGACAGAAAAAGCACCAGTGGAAGTTGTCAATTTCTGGGTGACAGACTTGTTTCCTGGTACAGCAAGAAACAGAAGTCAATATCTACATCTACAGCTGAAGCAGAGTATATTGCTGCTGGTAGCTGCTGTGCACAGATTTTATGGATGAAGAATCAACTGCTGGATTATGGATTAAGGTATACCAAGATACCTATTTACTGTGATAATCAAAGTGCTATTGCAATGACAGGTAATCCAGTGCAACATTCAATGACAAAGCACATCAGCATAAGGTATCACTTCATCAGGGAGCATGTAGAGGAAGGCAACATTGAACTTCACTTTGTGTCTACAGGGCAACAACTTGCAGATATCTTCACCAAGCCATTGAGTGAAGCTACATTTACAAGACTGGTCAATGAACTAGGAATGGTCTCTAGTTTTGACTAGAGATGTTGGTTAGACTCAAAAACTTATTTCTAAAATATGTTGCTCATGTTTCTGCAAATTGTTAAGTGCTATGTGAACCTTAGTATTAAACTCTGTTATGCATGCTTTTTAAACTCTGTTAGCATGTCTGTCTGTTAAACACTGTTAACATGTTAGATACACTCAGTGAATTCAGAATTGATTATTGTCTGAATGAAAACACCAATGAAGAAAAATGTATGAAGCATGATTCTCAGTAAATAAATCATGATTCTTTCTGAGTCACTGTAATCTAATCAGACTTTGTGCAGTAAATCAACACAGCATGATACTGTTTCATATTTATAGCATCTCTTAGTTTATTCAGTCCTAAACTCTGAGTCTATGAATATTGTGTGCATTGCCTCTCATAAATAATTTTGGTTATTGATGAACTCTAAACTCTGATAAGTGACATTCTGTATCCAAAGGTATGGTTCATGATGATTCCTTGTTTGTACTTGTGAAAACCATAAAACTTGAGATGTGTCATTGATTAGTTTGGTGAGTTCAGATTCATGTCTACAACCTGTGAGAGTTTGAGCCAAATCAGTGATTGATACATTTTCTATCAATCAGTATTTATTGTTGTGTGATATTCATCAAGTAGTATGTTTCTCTAGAACTTGTATTAGACCATTTTGAGACTACATGATATGTGTGTGCATGAAAATGATAAAGGCAATAGGATTTACCATTTCTTCAAACACTGTTCAAAAATTCTGTTGAACTTTGTTCAAACACTGTATAAACACTGTTCATAAATTCCATCCTTAGTAAACCCCTTTGAGCCTTATTAACTGCTCATTTTTCTTATACTCTGAAGTGTTAAGAGCAGTTATATTTTTTTTTTCTCTCAAACAGATGAGTGTTTCTCAAGAAAAGAAAAGTTTACTCAGTATATATGCTAAATAAATAAATAAATAAAAAATAATAATAATAATAATAATAATTAAAAAAAAAGGCATATATACTGATCTTGTACAAATATTTACTAACAGTGTGACTGAACACTTTGATCTAGTGAAATGTTCAGCTTGATATTCACTCATGAATAAAATATCTTTTTCATCTGTTTGATCTTATCTCATTTAAACCCTGAATAAAGTCCTTTTGATTTGTGAATACATGTACTCAAAGTAGTGTAGAATTGGTGGACATTCAAGCATATGGTAGATTCTGCTATTTCTGATTGAATGTGAGTGTAAACACTTCACCTAAACACTTGTGTGCATTGAGAGTTTGTGAGAATATCCAGTTCATGACTTTTATTCACTGAATGATGCTCTGATTTCAATCTCTTGATATTTTTGTCTTCAAAGACTGTGTGCTTTCTTGGATAATCATGGACATCAAAGGGAATGGAAGTTTTCAGATTTCTGTATTACAGTAACTACAGAGTTTAGCATTCATCAAACAATCAGTGTTTAATATGAGAGTTTGTGCATTCAGTGGTTATTGATTTTTGTTATGGATTTTATGAAATATTAGATGCTCTAAAAATTGATTTCAGTAAACTCTGCTTCACACACACTTAATTCACAACTGTGCAATTTTTGAAAGGGTTTAAGTGATAAAGTTGGATAATTGATAAACACTGTTGAGTTGTGTTAAGTACTCTGAGGTAAAATCTCATTGAGATGATTTGACTATTTTGCAGTAATTGGGGTAGTTGACAACTGTTAATTAGTGTAAGTGTCGTGATTATAGGAATGACAGCGGTAATTATTAAGTAATCCATTGGTTGTTTGACACGTGTCCCATGATTGTGTCCCACTCACACACTACTCTACAACAGTTGCACGCTTTTACTAAATAAACGATTGAGTTTTAATTTTACTCTAATCGTCTTTAGTCTCTTACTCCATATCGATTCACATTCACCCACTCACAGTTACTTGCATACTCATTCACTTTCACACTTCTCATATACTCTCTTTCACATTTTGATAAACACTTACAGTGCATACACATCTTTTCTCTGAATATCTTTGTATCACTTTTTACTAATGGCAACTAAAGCGTTTGATGCAGCAGGGTTAGTTTTTCTCCCTAGTAACTATGCAGCACCATTGGAGACTGTAAATGCTCCAGAGGCGTTTCATGTGTTCCAAAATTTCTTAAAAGATTCTGAAATAGGGAAGGCTCTAACAGCACCACCTACACTATCTGCTTCACAAATTGCTACTTTCTGGACAAACTCTGAATATGATGATGGAGGAGAGTCTGGCACTCCAACAATCATTTTTACTCATGAAGAATCAGAGTATATCATTACTCCAACTACTGTTAGGGATGCTTTGGACTTTGAGACACACACTTCTTACAGTGTTGTTGGTCATGATCGGTTGAGGACAATGTTGGAACAAATTGGATGTGCAGGAAACTTGAACAAGATAGGGTCTTTGAGACGGCCAAGTTTGAGAAAGGAATGGAGTTTCTTTTTCGATTGCATAACAAGGGCTTTTGGAAAGAAGACAACAAACTGGGATGCACTTCCTCTGGATACTCTCCAAATTGGTCATGCTCTACTATATGGAGGTAACTTCGATTTTGGTAGACTAGTATTAATGAACTTGGGAGAGCGTTTGTCTGAGTCTACTACTGTTTATTTTGCTCGTTTTTGTCAACTGCTATTTACTGCCTGTGTGCCTAACATTCCAATTGATGAAGCTGATGTTATTCAGCCTTTTCAAGTTGCTAAGAGGATGTTTTCTGATTTGACAAACAAAGATGTCACTAAACAGCAAATACCTGAGATGTTTATGCCTTTAGCCTTACAGAACTATGTAAACCAACCACAAGACTCTCAATCACCACAACAAATGCCTGAACCAATAGACACCATAAACTCTGAACCAACACCTACAACACCCACACCCACTGTACCTACTACATCTCATCAACCACAACCAGAAACCATAAACTCTCCACCAATAAATTCTCCACCCTTAAACACTGAACCCTCAAACACTGAAAAATTAAACACTGAAACCTTAAACACTGACACCTTACACTCTGAGCCAGCAATTACTGAACAACCCAAAACCAAGCCAAAAAGAAAGAAACACACTGCCCAAAACACTAAACACTCAAAGGCTAAACAAACAATACCTGGAGCTGTTTATACAAGAAGGAAGAAACAGAAAGCAAACAGACCTTCACTTTCACCACCAAGAGAGAGCTCAAGTGAAGATGAAGAGGAGAATGTGGTTCCTCCAATCAAGAAGAGGAGATTAATTCTTTCTGATTCAGATGAAGAGAATGTTGTTGAAGCTCCAGAGGTGGTTTCACAGCAAACACCTACTGTTGAGATTACAGTGAATGTTGCTATACCTGCAGAGGTTGAAATGCCTGCAGAGGATAATGTTAATGTTCAAATGCCTACAGAGGATAAAATGCCTGTAGAAGAGGATAACAGAGATGGTTTTTCATCAAGGGATAATATTTTTGACTCATTTGAACCATTCTCTGATCCTATCTCACCTATTGTTCATACTGAAGCTCCTGGTGTAGCTGATGAGCTTGCAGCAAAAGTTCCTGAAGCTGAAGCATCACACACAGAGCTGGTATCTTCTCCAATTCAAGACAAAGGTGATGAAGTTGATCAGGCAACAAAAATAATTTCTGAATCCATGCCTGTTGAAGCTACAAAGGCAAACTCTATTGCAGAGCCTGTGCCACATGAGGTGATTATTGAAAAGGTTGCAGCAGTTATTGAAGAAACTGTGGCTGACACTGCTCAGCACAGTGGTTCTTTAAAAGATGATCAATCTAAGGATGCAAGTGCTGAATCTGCTAGTAGTGCAAACTCTGACTCTTTTGTGAATGCACCTGCACAGACAGATAATAAGCATACACCTTTTGATCAGCCTTGTCCATCTCATGCAGTTGAAGTAGAGCATCTTGCTAAGTCTGCTGAAAATTGGTATAAACAAGATTGCATTTTTCCAAAAGGAAGAGCATCTGAGTTTGTTAAGCAAACTGCAAAGCAAATTTCAAATCCAGAGATCTTATCCTGTTTAAAGGCAACTGTGGTGCAAGTCAAGACTTTGGAAGGAAATTTTGCTGAAACTAAACAAGAAATTGCTTCCTTGAAGACTGAGATTCAGTCAAGAGAATTAAAGATGGATAGAGAGTCTAAAATAAAAGATGTTCAGCTGTCTAAAGTCCAAGACACTCTCTTTGCCAGGCTAGGAAAAGTTGAAGAAAATCAGACTGCTTTATTTGCTAAGGTTGATTCAATTGCAAACTCTTTAGAGCTCATTACATCAATACTTATACCTGATGATGTCAAAAAGGGGGAGAGAGTGACTAAGTCTAAGTGCAAAGTTTCTCAAACTCTGACTCAAAAGGATGATGCTGGAGATGGAGGAGCAAGTGATAAGAGCAAGGTCTTAAACTCTGAAAAGCAAACTCTGAGATCTGGTAAATCTTTTAAATCACAGTCTGTTGGAATAAACACTGAAACTCAAGGTACTTCAAAGACCAAGAGTTTGGAATTAACATCAAACCCAAAGACTGATGAGGAGTTAGCTGTTAAGCTTTTTATGGAAGAGAATGCAGAAGGAGTTACTTTAGAAGATGCTAAAGCTGAAGAGAAGAGTTTACAAGAAAAGCATCTGAAAGCTCTAAAGTCTGTAAAAGCAAAGAAGAATGTGAAAGTTGCTGAAGCTGCAAAGCCTGTTCTTAAAGGCATTCAAATCAAAGAACCTGTTGGTACAAATCAAAGAATGCAAGTATTCAGAAAACCAACAGATGCAGAAGCCAAGCAAAAGCTGAAAAGTATAGTTACAACCTCTGTTGATACACATGTTGTACAGAAGAATGAAAACACAACCTCTGTTGCTGCACAAGTTGTGACCACACCATTATTGTCTTCTCAGTTGAAATCAACATTTAAGAGGGGTGCTCCTCATGATCCAAGACTAGAAGCTACAATTCCAATGGATTTCACTGATGGTAGAGCTTTATCTGGTAAAGTTGGATACAACAAAGAAGGCATAGGCTCATACAGAGATAAAAGGCAATATGTTGGTCCTAGAGATCCTTCTTCACTGTCTGTTCCAGGTCGTGGTGTCACTCAAGAGAGTTTGGACAAACTGGAGTCAGTACAGCTTGTATATCAGAAGAGTCTAGAAAAGGATTTCTTGCTATATTTCATGGCTGATGGAACGGTATTTAAAGTCTCTGAAAAGGATATCGAATTAAAGTATGCTGAAGAACTTGAATATGTCTTATATATTTTCAGAGTGAGAAATCAAAGAGGTCAGTTAGTTGCAAATGTGCTTCAACAAAGAATGATTCAAAACCTTGCAAGAAGGCAAATGAAATTCAACAGCAAGTATGTTCCTAAATACAGAGATTGGAATGGCAATCTGATTGAAATGGAGAAGGGAACTACAAAATTGAAGACTGATCTTGGAATCACTGTTCTGGATTTCAATGTAAAATCTGAGGAAGTGAAATACATAAAGCTGGGAAATGAGATGAGAAGAAACAAAATCTACGATCTTAGAGCTGCTATCTATCAAACTGATGAGAATGATCCTCAGTTGAGAGAAATCAAAGAAGCTATGCAGATAGAGCTTGAAAATGCTGAAAGAAGGTTGCTTATAGACTATCTCAGAACAATGCCTGATCTGCAAGAGATTAGAAATTAAAGTCTGTAAGAATTTTCTTATTTTCTGTAGAATTTGTTAAGTAATAGCTTAAACTCTGTTTGTATGTTGAACACTGTAAAACTTTGTATTTGTTTTGACATCATCATTTACTGTAAACTTGTACATTCTTGCTAATGGACAAGTTGGGGGAGATTGTTAAAAATGATTGATGGAAACAGTGTTTGAAAGCTAAAGTCAGAAAACAGAGTTTAGCTGGAAGCAGTCAGAGTTTGATTAAACACTGACTGGAAGCGCAAACAGAGTTTGTTAAACTCTGTAGCGGTATTGTCTGAAGAGTCAACGGTGTTTGAAGATTGATTTGAGATAAATATGGAAGCAATATCTTTGAAGATTGGAAAGCTGTCAAAGAGACTGAGTTGACTTGGAAGACTGAAGCAATCGTGATTGATATCAATTGTATAGCTTGATTTTAGGAGAATCAGTTACTGATTGTACGAAGCTGTATGTTCTATAAATACAGTTAGGTTAACCCTAGAAGGGTAGTCGAACATTGAGAAATCTTTTGATTGTAACCTAAGCAGCTCTCTGTGATATTTACATCATCGAGAGAGGAATTATTAATTCCAAACAGTTTTTAATTGTTAAACAGTGTGTTCTTGTTAAGTTACTCATACAGTATTTGATTACTTATTGTGTATTCGACCTAACAAGTGGTATCAGAGCCTAATCTGTTACTTTATTACAGTTAAAGATCCAAACAACACAAGAGTAATCAATGGCAGAGATACCTCCACCATCTGAGAAAACCCCTACTACTGTTAGTAGGTATGAGACAATAAGGGTTCCTATACTTAGGCCATCAGAGTATGCAATTTGGAAGGTGAAAATGACCATGTTTCTGGAGGCTACAGATCCAGAATACCTTGATAGAATATATGAAGGTCCTCACAAACCAACAAAATTATCTGCTGCTGCTGCTGGTGAGGAATCAAAGGTCATTCCAAAGGAAAAGAAAGATCTAACTGCTGAGGATCTTTCATCTATTGCAAAGGATGCAAAAGTGAGACATTTACTTCACAGTGCATTAGACAATGTTATGTCTAATAAAGTGATTAACTGCACAACTGCAAAGGAAATATGGGATGCACTTGAGGTTAGGTGTCAAGGAACTCCTGCAATCAAGAAAAACAGAAGAAATATACTCACTCAGGAGTATGAGCACTTTGAGGCAAAGTCTGATGAAACCATGACAGAAACATTTGACAGATTCTGTAAATTGCTCAATGATTTGTCATTGGTTAACAAAGAGTATGATTTAGAAGACTCAAATCTCAAGTTTCTTCTTTCTCTACCTGAAAAGTGGGATGTGAAAACAACCACTATAAGAGATAATTATGAACTTGGTGAAACAGAGATTGATGAAATTTATGGACTGCTCAAAACCCATGAATTGGAATTGGAGCAGAGAAATAAAAGATCAAGTAGAAAGTCAAAGTCTGTTGCACTTAAGGTTGAGGAGAAACCATCAAAGAAGGAGGCATCAAGGAGAAAGGCAAAAGGAAAAGCCTTAGTCTCTTGCAGAGAAGGGTAAAACTGAAAAGGCACTCTACACCAAAGGCAGAGATTGGGCAGACACTTCAGATTCAGATGAGGAAGTCAACTATGCTCTCATGGCTACTACTCAGACTGAAAGTGATGATCTCAAGGTACCTCCAACTACCTATGCTTATAACACTGATAATATAACTGAATTGAGAATTTATCTTAAGGCATTACATATCAGTTATAGGGATCAGACTTTAGAAAATGAGAGGATAAAGTCTGAGTGCTCTCAACTCAAAGAAAGAAATAAATTTGTTGAGGAACAGCTAGAGAACATGAATAAAATTCAAAAAGAGAGAGATGAGGCAGTGTTTATTGAACAGGAGTTGCTAGGTAAGTATAAGCAACTAGAATCTGAATTGGAGGATACTAAACACATCATTAAAACTTGGACACACTCTGGTAAAGACACTCAAGAAGTGTTTCAGTCAGACACAGTAGGTCTAGGTTACTCTGTAGGAGATGAACTTAGATTTGAAAATCAGGTAAAGGTTAGACCACATTGTTCATCTGAGGGAAATGTCATGGGAACAGGTGGACCTAAGACTGAAGCACAGAAAAAGGCTGTTAAAGAGTCATATGCTAAAACTTTTGTTAAAGAGGCTAACATTGGTTTAATGACAGATAAACAACTCAAGCATAAGCTTAAGGAGATAAAATCTGTCAACAAACAGAGATTGCCTAAGAAAAACAAAAATGGAAAAGTAGGCATCACATCAGGAATTAAGCCAATGCTTGCTTCATTAGCTCCTAGAAAAACATGCTTTAATTGTGATAGCACTAATCATCTTGCTAGTTTCTGCAGTAAGAATAAGAACATTAATTCTTTGCCCTCTAAAACTGCAGTAAAGAGTGATTATGTGAGAACTAGACCACAGACTTTATGCAAACACTGTGGAAGTACTTGGCATTCTATTTACACTTGCAGAGATTATCATGCTATTTACAATAATTACTATGAACCCAAGCCAAATTTGAAATGGGTTAAAGTAAACTCTGCAAATGTAAACTCTGAAAAAGTTAGCTTAAACTCTGTTAATGAAAATTCCGCTGCAAAAGCTAACAGAATTAAGAAAGCCAAAGGATCCAAGCAAGTCTGGATCCTTAAAACTAATAATCAGTGATTGTTTGTGATTGCAGGGCACCAGGGTTAGTACCCTAGTTGTGGACAGTGGATGTTCAGGACACATGACAGGAAATAAAGCCCTGCTATCAGAGTTTGAGGAGAAGGCTGGCCCAGAAGTTTCCTATGGAGATGGCAACATAGGACATACACTGGGATATGGCAATATTAATCTTGGAAATGTCATCATCACAAATGTAGCTCTGGTTCCAGGACTCAAGCATGATCTGCTATCTGTGAGTCAAATCTGTGACAGAGGATATCATGTGGATTTTCAGCCTGAATATTGTCAAGTGATCAGTAAATCTACAGGGAAAGTTGCTCTAGTTGGAAACAGACACAATAACATCTATGAAATCAAATTGTCAACAAACACTGATGGCAAAGCAGTGTGTCTGTCTACAAGGATGTCCAGTGAAGAGAGTTGGAAATGGCACAAGAAACTCTCTCATTTGAACATGAACAATATCAATGAGCTAATCAAGAATGATCTTGTAAGAGGTCTACCAAAGTCCTTGTTGAATGTAGAAGGACTGTGTGATTCTTGTCAAAAGGCTAAACAGAGAAAAGTCTCCTTCAAAAGCAAATCTGAGTCTTCAATTGTTGATCCTTATCATCTACTACATGTTGATCTTTTTGGTCCAGTGAATGTAATGTCTCTTGGAAAGAAGAAATATGCTCTAGTCATTGTTGATGAATATACCAGGTTCACATGGGTATATTTTCTTGCAAAGAAGGATGAAACTGCATTAACACTGACAGAACATATATTACAACTGGAAAAAGGGTCAGAGAATCAAGTGAAGATAATCAGAAGTGACAATGGAACTGAGTTCAGGAATTCATCTATGGAAGAATTTTGCAAGAGTAAAGGGATAAAACAAGAGTTTTCTGCACCTGGCACTCCACAACAAAATGGTGTAGTGGAGAGGAAGAATAGAACCTTGTTAGAAGCTGCCAGAACCATGCTAGATGAAGCAAAGTTGCCAACATATTTCTGGGCAGAAGCAGTTCAAACTGCTTGTTTTACTCAAAATGCAACACTGATCAACAAGCATGGTAAAACACCATATGAAATGGTGAAGAAGAAAAAGCCAAATCTAAAATATTTTCATATTTTTGGATGCAAATGCTTTGTGTTGAAGACTCATCCTGAACAGTTGACCAAGTTTGACCTAAAGGCAGATGAAGGAATTTTTGTTGGCTATCCACTGTCAACAAAGGCATTCAGAGTTTATAATCTGAGAACTAGAGTGATCATGGAATCAATTCATGTGTCATTTGATGACAAGAAAATAACTGGACTTGAAGATGTCAATGAACATGATCAACTGCACTTTGAAAATGAAGATTTATTCTCTGAAAAAGTAAACTCTGATCAGACTGATTTGACAAACTATGTTGATCTAAACTCTGAACCTCTACTGGTAAATACTGAAGAAATTCTTCAATCAGAAACAAGGGAAGAACCAGTTGAGGGGGAGCATGAAGAATCACATCAAAGTGATGATTCAAACACTGATAGTGACTCAGTTGATAATTATGAATCAAACTCTGTTGATTCAAACTCTGTTGATAATTCTGAGAAGTCACATTCAGGGGGAGCATCAGAAAATGAAGAAAGACACCAAGAAAATCAGGAGAGCATGGATCAAGGGGGAGGATCACATGATGACAGAAGCAATCTGCCTTCTGCAAGAAAATGGACTAAATCTCACACACCTGATTTGATTATTGGTGATCCAGATGCAAAAGTAAGGACAAGAAGTGCAACAACAAATGAATGTCTGTTTCATGCATTCTTGTCACAAAGTGAGCCAAAGAAAGTGGAAGAAGCTCTTAAAGATGCTGATTGGATAACAGCAATGCAAGAAGAGCTAAATGAATTTGAAAGAAATGAAGTGTGGACACTTGTACCAAGGCCCAAGAACAGATCCATTGTTGGTACTAAATGGGTTTTCAGGAATAAAACTGACAGTGAGGGTGTTATCACAAGGAACAAGGCAAGGCTGGTTGCAAAAGGCTACTCACAACAGGAAGGAATAGACTATGATGAAACATTTGCTCCAGTGGCTAGATTGGAGGCAATCAGAATTTTTCTAGCATATGCCTCTCACATGAAATTCAAAGTATTTCAGATGGATGTAAAAAGTGCATTTTTGAATGGAAAACTTGAAGAAGAAGTGTTTGTGGAACAACCACCAGGGTTTGTAGATCCAAAATATCCAGATTATGTCTACAGGTTAGACAAGGCACTCTATGGACTTAAGCAGGCACCAAGGGCATGGTATGAAACCCTTGCCAAATTTCTACTAGAAAGTGGATTTCATAGAGGTACTATTGACAAAACTCTGTTTTACTTCCAAAATGGTAGTGACTTGCTTTTAGTTCAAATATATGTGGATGACATTATTTTTGGGTCTACTAATGATAAACTCTGCAAGAAGTTTGCCAAACTCATGCAGTCAAGATATCAAATGAGTATGATGGGAGAGCTTAGTTATTTTCTAGGCCTACAGGTGAAGCAAACAGATGATGGAATTTTTATAAATCAAGCAAAATATACCAGAAACCTTCTCAAGAAATTTGGTATGCTTGATTGTTCATCTGCAACAACTCCCATGGCAACTGCAACAAAATTGGACAAAGATGCAGGGTCATCAGTAGATATGACAAGTTACAGAGGAATGATTGGTTCTTTGCTCTATTTGACAGCTAGCAGACCTGATATCATGTATGCAACTTGTTTGTGTGCAAGGTTTCAGGCAGATCCAAGAGAACCACATTTAACAGCAGTAAAGAGGATATTCAAGTACCTCAAGGGCACTATGACTTTGGGGCTGTGGTATCCAAGAGAATCAGAGTTTAAACTTCTTGGTTACTCTGATGCAGACTTTGCTGGATGTAAGATAGACAGAAAAAGCACCAATGGAAGTTGTCAATTTCTGGGTGACAGACTTGTTTCCTGGTACAGCAAGAAACAGAAGTCAATATCTACATCTACAGCTGAAGCAGAGTATATTGCTGCTGGTAGCTGCTGTGCACAGATTTTATGGATGAAGAATCAACTGCTGGATTATGGATTAAGGTATACCAAGATACCTATTTACTGTGATAATCAAAGTGCTATTGCAATGACAGGTAATCCAGTGCAACATTCTCTGATCCTATCTCACCTATTGTTCATACTGAAGCTCCTGGTGTAGCTGATGAGCTTGCAGCAAAAGTTCCTGAAGCTGAAGCATCACACACAGAGCTGGTATCTTCTCCAATTCAAGACAAAGGTGATGAAGTTGATCAGGCAACAAAAATAATTTCTGAATCCATGCATGTTGAAGCTACAAAGGCAAACTCTGTTGCAGAGCCTGTGCCACATGAGGTGATTATTGAAAAGGTTGCAGCAGTTATTGAAGAAACTGTGGCTGACACTGCTCAGCACAGTGGTTCTTTAAAAGATGATCAATCTAAGGATGCAAGTGCTGAATCTGCTAGTAGTGCAAACTCTGACTCTTTTGTGAATGCACCTGCACAGACAGATAATAAGCATACACCTTTTGATCAGCCTTGTCCATCTCATGCAGTTGAAGTAGAGCATCTTGCTAAGTCTGCTGAAAATTGGTATAAACAAGATTGCATTTTTCGAAAAGGAAGAGCATCTGAGTTTGTTAAGCAAACTGCAAAGCAAATTTCAAATCCAGAGATCTTATCCTGTTTAAAGGCAACTGTGGTGCAAGTCAAGACTTTGGAAGGAAATTTTGCTGAAACTAAACAAGAAATTGCTTCCTTGAAGACTGAGATTCAGTCAAGAGAATTAAAGATGGATAGAGAGTCTAAAATAAAAGCTGTTCAGCTGTCTAAAGTCCAAGACACTCTCTTTGCCAGGCTAGGAAAAGTTGAAGAAAATCAGACTGCTTTATTTGCTAAGGTTGATTCAATTGCAAACTCTTTAGAGCTCATTACATCAATACTTATACCTGATGATGTCAAAAAGGGGGAGAGAGTGACTAAGTCTAAGTGCAAAGTTTCTCAAACTCTGACTCAAAAGGATGATGCTGGAGATGGAGGAGCAAGTGATAAGAGCAAGGTCTTAAACTCTGAAAAGCAAACTCTGAGATCTGGTAAATCTTTTAAATCACAGTCTGTTGGAATAAACACTGAAACTCAAGGTACTTCAAAGACCAAGAGTTTGGAATTAACATCAAACCCAAAGACTGATGAGGAGTTAGCTGTTAAGCTTTTTATGGAAGAGAATGCAGAAGGAGTTACTTTAGAAGATGCTAAAGCTGAAGAGAAGAGTTTACAAGAAAAGCATCTGAAAGCTCTAAAGTCTGTAAAAGCAAAGAAGAATGTGAAAGTTGCTGAAGCTGCAAAGCCTGTTCTTAAAGGCATTCAAATCAAAGAACCTGTTGGTACAAATCAAAGAATGCAAGTATTCAGAAAACCAACAGATGCAGAAGCCAAGCAAAAGCTGAAAAGTATAGTTACAACCTCTGTTGATACACATGTTGTACAGAAGAATGAAAACACAACCTCTGTTGCTGCACAAGTTGTGACCACACCATTATTGTCTTCTCAGTTGAAATCAACATTTAAGAGGGGTGCTCCTCATGATCCAAGACTAGAAGCTACAATTCCAATGGATTTCACTGATGGTAGAGCTTTATCTGGTAAAGTTGGATACAACAAAGAAGGCATAGGCTCATACAGAGATAAAAGGCAATATGTTGGTCCTAGAGATCCTTCTTCACTGTCTGTTCCAGGTCGTGGTGTCACTCAAGAGAGTTTGGACAAACTGGAGTCAGTACAGCTTGTATATCAGAAGAGTCTAGAAAAGGATTTCTTGCTATATTTCATGGCTGATGGAACGGTATTTAAAGTCTCTGAAAAGGATATCGAATTAAAGTATGCTGAAGAACTTGAATATGTCTTATATATTTTCAGAGTGAGAAATCAAAGAGGTCAGTTAGTTGCAAATGTGCTTCAACAAAGAATGATTCAAAACCTTGCAAGAAGGCAAATGAAATTCAACAGCAAGTATGTTCCTAAATACAGAGATTGGAATGGCAATCTGATTGAAATGGAGAAGGGAACTACAAAATTGAAGACTGATCTTGGAATCACTGTTCTGGATTTCAATGTAAAATCTGAGGAAGTGAAATACATAAAGCTGGGAAATGAGATGAGAAGAAACAAAATCTACGATCTTAGAGCTGCTATCTATCAAACTGATGAGAATGATCCTCAGTTGAGAGAAATCAAAGAAGCTATGCAGATAGAGCTTGAAAATGCTGAAAGAAGGTTGCTTATAGACTATCTCAGAACAATGCCTGATCTGCAAGAGATTAGAAATTAAAGTCTGTAAGAATTTTCTTATTTTCTGTAGAATTTGTTAAGTAATAGCTTAAACTCTGTTTGTATGTTGAACACTGTAAAACTTTGTATTTGTTTTGACATCATCATTTACTGTAAACTTGTACATTCTTGCTAATGGACAAGTTGGGGGAGATTGTTAAAAATGATTGATGGAAACAGTGTTTGAAAGCTAAAGTCAGAAAAAAGAGTTTAGCTGGAAGCAGTCAGAGTTTGATTAAACACTGACTGGAAGCGCAAACAGAGTTTGTTAAACTCTGTAGCGGTATTGTCTGAAGAGTCAACAGTGTTTGAAGATTGATTTGAGATAAATATGGAAGCAATATCTTTGAAGATTGGAAAGCTGTCAAAGAGATTGAGTTGACTTGGAAGACTGAAGCAATCGTGATTGATATCAATTGTATAGCTTGATTTTAGGAGAATCAGTTACTGATTGTACGAAGCTGTATGTTCTATAAATACAGTTAGGTTAACCCTAGAAGGGTAGTCGAACATTGAGAAATCTTTTGATTGTAACCTAAGCAGCTCTCTGTGATATTTACATCATCGAGAGAGGAATTATTAATTCCAAACAGTTTTTAATTGTTAAACAGTGTGTTCTTGTTAAGTTACTCATACAGTATTTGATTACTTATTGTGTATTCGACCTAACAAGTGGTATCAGAGCATCATTCAGTGAATAAAAGTCATGAACTGGATATTCTCACAAACTCTCAATGCACACAAGTGTTTAGGTGAAGTGTTTACACTCACATTCAATCAGAAATAGCAGAATCTACCATATGCTTGAATGTCCACCAATTCTACACTACTTTGAGTACATGTATTTACAAATCAAAAGGACTTTATTCAGGGTTTAAATGAGATAAGATCAAACAGATGAAAAAGATATTTTATTCATGAGTGAATATCAAGCTGAACATTTCACTAGATCAAAGTGTTCAGTCACACTGTTAGTAAATATTTGTACAAGATCAGTATATATGCCTTTTTTTTTAATTATTATTATTATTTTTTTTTTTTATTTATTTATTTAGCATATATACTGAGTAAACTTTTCTTTTCTTGAGAAACACTCATCTGTTTGAGAGAAAAAAAAAAAATATAACTGCTCTTAACACTTCAGAGTATAAGAAAAATGAGCAGTTAATAAGGCTCAAAGGGGTTTACTAAGGATGGAATTTATGAACAGTGTTTATACAGTGTTTGAACAAAGTTCAACAGAATTTTTGAACAGTGTTTGAAGAAATGGTAAATCCTATTGCCTTTATCATTTTCATGCACACACATATCATGTAGTCTCAAAATGGTCTAATACAAGTTCTAGAGAAACATACTACTTGATGAATATCACACAACAATAAATACTGATTGATAGAAAATGTATCAATCACTGATTTGGCTCAAACTCTCACAGGTTGTAGACATGAATCTGAACTCACCAAACTAATCAATGACACATCTCAAGTTTTATGGTTTTCACAAGTACAAACAAGGAATCATCATGAACCATACCTTTGGATACAGAATGTCACTTATCAGAGTTTAGAGTTCATCAATAACCAAAATTATTTATGAGAGGCAATGCACACAATATTCATAGACTCAGAGTTTAGGACTGAATAAACTAAGAGATGCTATAAATATGAAACAGTATCATGCTGTGTTGATTTACTGCACAAAGTCTGATTAGATTACAGTGACTCAGAAAGAATCATGATTTATTTACTGAGAATCATGCTTCATACATTTTTCTTCATTGGTGTTTTCATTCAGACAATAATCAATTCTGAATTCACTGAGTGTATCTAACATGTTAACAGTGTTTAACAGACAGACATGCTAACAGAGTTTAAAAAGCATGCATAACAGAGTTTAATACTAAGGTTCACATAGCACTTAACAATTTGCAGAAACATGAGCAACATATTTTAGAAATAAGTTTTTGAGTCTAACCAACATCTCTAGTCAAAACTAGAGACCATTCCTAGTTCATTGACCAGTCTTGTAAATGTAGCTTCACTCAATGGCTTGGTGAAGATATCTGCAAGTTGTTGCCCTGTAGACACAAAGTGAAGTTCAATGTTTAATAAGTAATCAACCCGCCTTTAATCCAGTAACGCAGGCGCAAGTTGCGCCACAGGGGCGCAAACTGCCCTGTAACGCAGGTTGCTCCTGCGTGACACCCAAAAAATTCGATTTTTTTGATTTTTTTTTTTTTTTTTTTCACACAACACTAAAAAAAAAATTCTTTTTCCTACACTAATGCATGGGTTGCCTCCCACGAAGCGCATTTGTTTAATGTCGTTAGCCCGACGCCTGTTGACAATTATCGTGGCGAAAAAGCATATAAATGTACATATCTCCTAATTTGAATTAATCTAATGATGTGAGCACCAATTAGATAACCAAGAAGATACATAAATTGGCATGTGAGACTCAAGTGATGTTCACAAAATTTCGGGATGTGAAAATATTTAGCAAAATCCGCATCAAAACATTTATGACTACTTTTCACAAATCCCTCCCAAATCGGGTCTACAACAGGCATATACACATTCTCAATCTTAGCATTCTTCAAGTCAAGCGTATCCAAATTCGGTTCTATCTCATCTACCACAATGGGAATCACAATATCCTTATTCAAATTTATATCTAGCACAACCATACTATCATCCTCGTCAAATAGCATGCAAATAGAGTCATCTAAGAAATCAACATCATTATTATCAAAAGAGTTTTCACACGAGTTAATTTCTTGAGAAGCATATGGGTCAATAAGAGTGAGACTTTCAAAATCATCATCATAATCATCAAAAATTAGCTTACTATTACTAACCTCGTTTGGTGACTCTTTGAACTCCTTACCACTCCACAAAGTTGCATTATCAAATTGACTCATTGGTATTTCCTCCAATTGAGAGCGCCTCTCAACGAATTCAGTTACCTCTTGAGCTAGTTGAGCAATTGAGTTTTCAATCAACTTACCTTGAGTTTTCAACTCATTAAGACTTGTCTCAACCTCTTCATTCTTGCTCAGCTGTGCAACAACAACTCCTTCCAAAAGATTTTCCAAGTTGGATTTCTGTGGTGGCTGAGGTGGATTGTCTTGGTAGGAAAAATTAGCGTAATCTTCCCAACCAGAAGTGTAAGTATCAGCATAAGGATTATATTGTGGTGGCTGGTGAGGGTGGTCATGGGTATTGTAATAAAAATTACCATCCCAAAATTGTGCTTGGCTTGGGTAATAAGGGGTATTATATTGGCAAAAATTTTGAGTGTGTCCCTGTATACCGCAAACATCACATGTAGCAACCAAATAAGAATTTCTTGACTCTACTTCATCGATCTTTTGAGATAATGCCTGCATAGTCTCAATCAATGCCTCCATGCTTTCTTCTTGCTCCTCTCTTCACTCGCTTAATTTCTTGTTATAGGAATCTGAAAATCAATTTTACAAGAAACAAGAAAAACCACAAGCAAAGATCAAACAGAACAAGAATAATAGCCGAAGTAACACAACTAAACAACTTGGCCAAACTAACTCAAAAATTAACTAATCTAACACTGCTTTGTCCCCGGCAGCGGCACCAAAAATTTGACAAGGCTGTCGCGTGCCTATCAAATAATAATATCTAACAAATCCTTCTAACTATGTAGTAGGGTAAGTCAGAGTCGATCCCACAGAGACAAACGTGTCAATCACCAGTTGTTCTCGATTCAATTCAGCCAAACAAGTAACACAATAAAATATCAAAGATTATTATACTAATTTTATACTAATGCAATTAATCAATTAACTAAAACATCCAGAATTAAGTGTCCCCACTAGCATGAATTAATGCAATCGTGAATTCCCTCCCCAATCAATCATATAATACTCAACAGGAAAGGTGCGCCCTATAAATTACCAATAACCTCTCTCGAGTATTAATGGCTTCTCTAAAATACAATCAAGCCTATTCTCATGGTATCATGCAATTCAGAGACATTAATCACAGCACCCTAACTTCCTAACAATCCGTTCTACCTATTCTCATGGAGAAGTTCATGTCCTCATTGGATAAATCACAACCGTCTAAATCCAACTCTCGCTGATAAATAGACAATGGTTCAAACAATAAACATAATCACGTCTGATTTGTAATTGCTAATTAAAACAACTCAATAAGCAAGAGCAATTAAACAATCAAATTGGGGGAATTGGGAAAATCACACATCAATCATAACTAGGGTTCTACTTAACCCTAGATTAATTATCTACTCATACATAATTAAACTAATAAAACAAGAGATATAATATGAACGCATATTATTATAAAGAATAGAGAAAAACCTTCAATCTCCAAAGAAAAGTGAATAGCTATCTCCAATCTCTCTATACTATAATATACAAATTATGTACAATAATTTTTCGATCCCTAAAAACTATATCTAGATGTGTTTATATAGGCTCTAAAAGTCTTGCCCAGCAAGAAAATACCAAAACAGAATTATAATAGAATTTCTGCAAAATACGTTTCCTAAACTGAATCTGTTTTTTAAGGAAAATTCGTATCTGCTTTTCTTCTGTTTTTCCGAACCTTTCCAGTTGTGCTTAGACGTCTGGGCCTCTTTAGAATGATAGAGACTCTCGTTATCTTCGCGTGGACTGCTTACGGGCCCCAAACGGACTTCTAGAACTCAAGATATGGCCAAAACAGTGTAGACTGCGCAACCCTTCTCAGAAATCCGAATTTTAATCAATTAATTCTCCAAAAATAATGGAAACATCCACCATAATCAACATTCTGGTAAACCTGCACAACTAAGCAAAACACATCAAAACTACAAGAAACTTGAGTCCAAGACAATCAATTTAAGCCGATTTAGAATGCTCCAAGTAGATATAAAATCCACTTATCAAATAATAATATCTAACAAATCCTTCTAACTATGTAGTAGGGTAAGTCAGAGTCGATCCCACAGAGACAAACGTGTCAATCACCAGTTGTTCTCGATTCAATTCAGCCAAGCAAGTAACACAATAAAATATCAAAGATTATTATACTAATTTTATACTAATGCAATTAATCAATTAACTAAAACATCCAGAATTAAGTATCCCCACTAGCATGAATTAATGCAATCGTGAATTCCCTCCCCAATCAATCATATAATACTCAACAGGAAAGGTGCGCCCTATAAATTACCAATAACCTCTCTCGAGTATTAATGGCTTCTCTAAAATACAATCAAGCCTATTCTCATGGTATCATGCAATTCAGAGACATTAATCACAGCACACCCTAACTTCCTAACAATCCGTTCTACCTATTCTCATGGAGAAGTTCATGTTCTCATTGGATAAATCACAACCATCTAAATCCAACTCTCGTTGATAAATAGATACTGGTTCAAACAATACACATAATCACGTCTGATTTGTAATTGCTAATTAAAACAACTCAATAAGCAAGAGCAATTAAACAATCAAATTGGGGGAATTGGGAAATTCACACATCAATCATAACTAGGGTTCTACTTAACCCTAGATTAATTATCTACTCATACATAATTAAACTAATAAAACAAGAGATATAATATGAACGCATATTATTATAAAGAATAGAGAAAAACCTTCAATCTCCAAAGAAAAGTGAATAGCTATCTCCAATCTCTCTATACTATAATATACAAATTATGTACAATAATTTTTCGATCCCTAAAAACTATATCTAGATGTGTTTATATAGGCTCTAAAAGTCTTGCCCAGCAAGAAAATACCAAAACAGAATTATAATAGAATTTCTGCAAAATACGTTTCCTAAACTGAATCTGTTTTTTAAGGAAAATTCGTATCTGCTTTTCTTCTGTTTTTCCGAACCTTTCCAGTTGTGCTTAGACGTCTGGGTCTCTTTAGAATGATAGAGACTCTCGTTATCTTCGCGTGGACTGCTTACGGGCCCCAAACGGACTTCTAGAACTCAAGATATGGCCAAAACAGTGTAGACTGCGCAACCCTTCTCAGAAATCCGAATTTTAATCAATTAATTCTCCAAAAATAATGGAAACATCCACCATAATCAACATTCTGGTAAACCTGCACAACTAAGCAAAACACATCAAAACTACAAGAAACTTGAGTCCAAGACAATCAATTTAAGCCGATTTAGAATGCTCCAAGTAGATATAAAATCCACTTATCATAATATATTTATGGACTTTGAGACATGTTTTAAGAAACAATAATGTCAGAAATGAAAACGAGAAGAATGATATAGCAGCGATGCTGACAATGCAATCGTGATTCTACCAGTGCAATTTTCTCGACAACGTTAAAAGGCAAAAGACGAAAGAAATGAGAATATATGAACAAGTCCGGACACAAACACAATAACAAACGCCCCTCATACGGGGTCATATTGGACCTAGGTCTACTGTAATCTACACTATAAGCAACAAAACCAGAGTCATTCTTCTTCTCCTTGACAATTAGACTTCTTCGTCTAAATTTGCGCTCACTTTTCTTGTCTGCAACCAGTGCAGGGCTTTCAATCTTTACTATACAAGTACTTGAGCTTCTCTTAATAGGAATTAACAAACTTCCACATCCACCTATAAATTATGTAAACCCCTATATTCCAGCTAGTTTTTAACTTTGATTCTTTGTCGGTTGTTGCATGCACATTATGTACCTGCAAAAAAATTCACTAAATTTACTTTAAATGCATAAATCCTGGATCAGACTTGGTACAAGTTTTTCATGTCAACTCAGCTACGTACGATGTAGATTCTAAGTAATTTACTACAATTTAATTTAAAGTCGATAAGGAACTATAACAGATTAAATAATAGATGTAAGATCTGCAATATAGTAACTAAATGTATCATCTGTGCATTCACATAGAGTTATGACTAGGCCTTCCTTTTCCCTTTTTTAATGTACTTAAAATTTTAGCAACTAAAAAAGAAATAGTTTGAATACTAATGTTTCGAATGAAAACTAATCTAAAGATCCAACTGGCAGGAGAAAATATATGACTGCTCTATAAATTTGTTAATTATTCACTCTACTGGTAAGAAAGGGCAACGATTTTAAAGGACAAACTACCTCGTAGAGGATAAAAGTTTTAACTTCAAAGAGAAATAACATTAAAAATTAAGTATAAAAGGCAAGAAATGGCCAACTACCTCAACAACAAACTTGAAAGCACAAGCTACGTTAGCATTGCTGGTGACGACGATCACTATGTAGACATTGTTGATTCTCATATAAAAAAAGAGCAACCGCCAATCTGCCGCACAGGACAGGTACCTAGCTCTTTCGTCTGCATTATGTGCACACGAAAGGCATCCACCATATTCCCCCTGGTTCAAAGCCACCAATGAATTGCAAAATTAATTGGTATTTAACAATTATAAGTGCAAAACTGCAAATGTATGTCATAATTTTGCATGAAAACGGAAGTGCACATCAGTAAGAGCTATTCACACAACATAGATATAGAAAAAAATCATGAGATGTACATGAGGACTATCCATATACTAATGTGTAATATCATGCTAAATTTGACTGCAGTAATACTTCGTCTGGTGAGTCTTCTACAGTTCTACAAAAGGTATATAAGGTGAAGCAATTCTCAAAATTTATCCACAGAACCTCAGTTTTAAAAATAACCCAAACTTCAATTTCAATCCTCATTGCCAAGCAATCTCAGAATCTATAATCATATATAAGACTATCAAGTTCCAGGCACATTTGTACAATTATGAGCATCAATACAATTACTAGAATGCTTAAAACATATACTAATAAACTATAAGCAACTCGGTACCAAACGATAACATAAAACACTAATAGAACATTACATATATAACTTATATTTATGATAAACAATTGTATTTCACATAGTCACACACACTCTTGCATTTAACAAAAAAATACACATATGATACTGTATCTTATATTATTATTAGTCAAAAGAGAGAGGGACATAGAGAGTATATTTGATCTGATATAGAATCAAATTGTAAAATATTAAAAAATTGCTCAGAACGAAGAGAGTAGAATCTAACATAGAATCAAAACTCTACAACTATAAAAAAATGATCAAAAGTAACCACATAAAATACAGCTGTTTCTATTCTTTTTATAATAAACTTTATAATAGATTTTCCTTATAGAATCTATAATATAGATTCTATCGCCCAAACACAACAAAGATGTCATGATGGTGACCAAGTAGGAAAATAATCACATAAACTAGGTTGATTTTAGCTAACACTCAGACACAAATATGAAATCTAGTGTGGAATCTCACAAAAGTTCTAATACTAACAGGAACTAGCTTTCATTCAGCTAAAGGTACAAAATTATAATCAAACATAGAATCTCATGTAGAATCTAAAATTAACAAAGCCACTTAATTAAAGGTATGTACTTTTGAAGTGGGAAACCCACTTCTAAATAAAGCCAACCCTGCTGCTTATTTTATGCATTGAGGGTTGTAAGAATTACAAAGCTAATGCAAAAAGGTATATTTATAAGCTTCATGATGTGACTCCACATAATCATAAAATCAGAAGTGAAAAAGGTAGAAGCAGAATCTAGTTTCAAAACAAAACATGGCTGAACTCAGGGGAAGTGGCACAGTTATGTTGAGCAGGATATCATTAAAGATCACTGTAAGTTACTAAGGGTGCATATAATAAGAAACACATGATTCATTTCTCCAAGATCAATCGCAATCTAGATAATTAATGAATACTTTATAGCCGCACAGATCTACTATTATTTATATTCTAAAAGAATTTGCTGAAAAATGTATTCCTGGGACAAAATCAGCAGGCAAAAGTGGTCTAAATCCTTAGGAATCCCTCTTATAGTGATTCCAAAAATAAAAAAAAATATTACAGAACAGAGTCAAAAAGAACTTGCACTAGCAGAGTCAAACAGATTATGGAAGCATAAAAAGTTAATACTGAAGGTATAATATAGCTACTTCTATAAGCAATAGCAGTATCTATTACAAGAAATTAAATATTTAACATTGCTCAGAAGTCTCACGTTTTAAAATGTGAGTAGGATGGGAAGTGTTCTGTATCACTTAACACCGTATGAAGCTCCCTCAGTAAATGTCACGGGTTTTTCTAGGATATTGTAAGTTAGAGCATCAAACGGATCCGCATCCTTAGATATTTCTGTTTTGTGCTGTTTAAAAAAAGGTAGATCTGTATTTAACTAGGTGACAACTTAAAAGCCCTCCATTAATATGCAGTCTGCTAAGTTTAAGACTATGTCTAACAAGCAAAATGAGACAGGTCATTCTATTGTCCACTAGTTTCACGTGATATATCTATGAAAGCTGTCATGGCAAAACTCCCATTGTTAAACAGTAAGGCCGTATCAATCCGAAAGACATGTTCTACAAGCTCAGTTACAGGACACTTACAGGACACATTTAGAAGAGAGTTCCTACGAAACACGCTTAGGTCTTGACAGTCTTACTTGCTTGATGACTTCTTAACAAACTTCCAATTCATGCCAAACACCACATTTACCTTTTTAGTCACTAGAGCGATTGAGCGAGACTCCTTTTCCTCAACAAATATATTACAGGTCAACAAATGCAAACTAATAAGTATCGAGCTTAATATCGTCGTGTTAGAAGGCCCCGCAGGGGCACCAACCATCGAATCATCCATGGAATCATTTACCTTGATTATTACCAATTTTATTAAGATAGGTGCCCCTGGCGGGGCCTATTGCATATAAAATTGAAGAATCTATAATAGAATCACAGAATCACTAATAAAGCAACCATAGAATCAATAACGGAATCATTTTCAACTTAACTCATATAAAATGAGACCAAAAAGTACCAAACTTTATATATTAAAATAAATGTATGGAATCACAAATTTAATAACAAAATCAACCACAAAATCACTTACAACTTCATATAACGAGTCTTAAATACAATTATATAACAGAATTTCTAACTAACAAAAATAAGCAAAGAATCATTAACTGAATCACTTGAAAAATCACTTTCATAAAACAATAGTAATATACAGCATCCGATATAGAATCTAATATGTGTACTTTCATTCAAACAAGCATCTAGTACGGAATCAAAAAACGAAATCTTCAAACCCTAATTTTATTAATTTCGCTAAAATAACAAGCAGAATGAGATGTAAATATCATTACCTCCAATTGAAGATGAATTTACGTTAAATCGAAGCTTTGATGAGCGAGAGTTTACAGTTTCCGCGGATTTTGAGCCATAATTTCATAGATTCTAATCAAGAGAGAAGAGTTTGTAGTTCGTCGAGAGAGATTTTGAGAAAATCGTGATTGTATTTGGAGAGAGAGGCTTGGGTGAGAGAGTCGTTAGAGAGAGACAGGCGTTAGAGAGCGAGCTGTATCTATATTTTATGATATATACTCAATTCTATCTTCTAATCTTGGCCGTCCAATTTTTATAAAAAAAATAAATGATTAAGATGGGTGTTCTTCTTTGTTCTTTATTTAAAGGTGTTCTGTATGGAGCAATGGCATATATATATATATATATATATATATATATATAGGGTCTTGTTCTAATAGAAACTAACTTACAATAAAAACTAGAAACTAAACCTAAATTAAATATTTCAAGCTAATCTAATGACCAAATTAGGGTACCTCAATACAAAAAACGTTTAAAATTATTGGCTATATTCAACAAAAAAATAAAAAAAGTAAAAAAAAAAAATTCACGTGATGACGTGGCATGTGAACAGTAACTTTTTTTAAATTTTTTTTAATTCTTTTTTATATTTTTGTTGAATAAAGCCAAGAATTTTATAAGGTTTTTGTGAAGGTGCCCCTAGCGGGGCCATTAAAATAAATGAAATATAATCTATTTAGTGTAGGTTTCTAGTTTTTATTCCAAAATTGATTTCTATTTGAACGCTAGCCTATATATATATATAAACAAAATTGGTACTTTAAACATTTATTTTTCATCATACAAATTGGTGCATGTTTTCTGAAAGTACATCCGGCAAACACCAAATCATATATAGAGTACCCTTAAAATAGTACGGAGGTTACACTGGAATAGGATCAATTAGTATGGAGGTTATCTTTTCCTTGGTCCTGTTTGAGGAAATTGTGTATGCATCCAAACCCTCATCATAAATAAGATTTGTCACACATGAAAAATTGAAAACTTTTTCAATCAATGGCACTGGGATTGCTATTGGATGAAGGCATTCCTGATTTATATCCTTCCACGCATTTATAGTGTGTTTCTTCAGTGCATCATAAGCAGTTTCTTTCGGAACATCATATTGTTTCATGAAACACTCAACGGCTGACGGTATATGTGGTCTCTTCCTCTCGTTCTGCAATCATAACCCATGATCAGTAGTTAAGCAATTATTGTTTTGGCAAACTTTAAATCGTATTCTAACCTCATGTCCAACAATGTCGTTTTTGAGTCTTCCAATTGCAGCAATAGCTCTAAGAATTAAAGGATCTTTTGACATCCACTCAAATGCTTCTTTAGTTGCCACGTTACCCATTAGCACAAAGCTTGTGATTGATAACATTCTCATGCCAGCAGAAACAGATGCAACACTCATATACTCTTCAAAGGTTGGAAAGTAGCCGACTTGACACCATTTAGATTCCTGGTGATATGATCTTGTCAACCTTTTAAACTGAAAAACAAATTTCAAGCCTTAAAATTATGTAGTAAATATATTAATAAAAGAAATAGTAGTGAAAGACATTAAACGGATATTAGGTCCTTTTTTAACGACACTCACGGCGTCTTTTGCATAATTGAAGCCGTGTGTCGGCCCTGCTTCCTTTACCATATCTTCTTCTGCTTTAGCAAAAACATCCAGTAAAGCCTGATAAGAAAATCTCATGTACTCCGGAAGTTGGTCTAAGATACTGATATCCCACCTATGGAATAATGTTATAATCTTTCAGTCACATTTTTTCATCTTAATTCAACAAAATATTATGCGACGCAATGATTTATGAATAGAGTCGTGAAAACTCTTCTAAATCAGATAATCAATCACACAAAAACATAATTAAGACGTAACTTCATTTGTTAAATTACTCAGATTGCACTTACTTCTGGATTGCATCACTAAATTGCTGAAGTTCTTCAGCAGTTCCGTAGACATCAAACGTGTCATCAACAATGGACGTCAAAGATATTACTTGGGTTAGAAAGTTTCGGGCTTTGGCATATTGGGGCTCAAAGTAAACCCCCAATATCCAAAAGTAACATTCCACTATTCTATCTCTTGCGTAGGGAAGTTTATTTGCAAAATCTAAGTCTTTCCACCACCTGAAATTAAACTCTCTCCAATAAATAGATTATAGAATGTATATAGAATGTTTTTCAAACCCGAGTAGCTAGTAAAGAGATTATTTTTGTATGTAAATATATATACCTTGTAAGATGAGCTAGCTCCATTTGATGTACCTTTTGTACACGGTTAAAATCACATTTTGCCAAATCTAACAGCACTTGATTATGCCAATCAAACTTGTGGTAGATTGAAATGTAATGCCTTGCCACCAGCCTATTCATACCTATGCGGAGGGGATACCTCAGTTCACGATCAACAAGTTCTGCTAATGGATCATTCATGTTGGATATCTTGTAGAGATAAAGGTGAGAGGTAGTAAATTCGAGAGCTTCTTCTAGAATATCTTCTCCTTTCACTCGAAGATGCGTTGCTTCTAGTAAGCTTAGCATTCCTCTGACATCCTTAACTATGTTTTCCTTAAACTTCCCCTTGTTGTCCTTGAATTTGTAGAATACATCTGGTTAAATACACACAAACAAAAAATGTAAGCAAATATGTAGATGTTTACTCACACAAAATCATATACTGACATTTAAAAGGTTTGTTCTACGCGTACTCAAGTAATTAAATTATATACGTTCATGCATGAGGGTAACTCTACGGTGTATAGAAATATACAATACTTGTATTCCAGGACTAAGGGAATAGACCTACCAGAAGAAATGAAATGTCCTTGCTGTCTAAGTAACCGAAAACATAGAGCAACATGGTGAAGATCATCATCCGTTTTGCTGCCATAAAATTCACGAAAGGTGTCCTTCATGTGTTGTAGTAGTGTTTCAAGCTCAGCTTCGAAGTGATAGGACAATCCGAGTCGCTGGATATCATCAATTAAGCTAATCAACTCTTCTTGAGTTTTGTCCCTTGCGACCAACATCCTCTTAACTTCTTCTTTCAGGAGTTTAAGGTGTTCTTCCTCTTTGTGATCAACGTCCGTTTTCTACATGCAGCATGCATGTTTGTTAGTTAGTACACCTCGTACGTAAAGCCACTTACGTAAACGGTAAACCCAATATATATAATAGGATTTGTATAAAATAATCAATTGCATTAAGAAAATGATTATTTTTTAAAAAAAAAACAAAAGAAAAGAAAAGGAAAAACAGGGATATGTGATACAAAAAATACACCAGTACCAGTAGCTAGGCTGTGTGTTTAAATCGCATTAAAAAATGTAGCTAACATACCAACACAGCTGGGTTGCTATACGCCAGGAATCTGTCTCCCCAGATGCTAGGATGAAAAGATGCTGATTTCCTAGCTATCTCAGGCACGACTTTTGGAGGACCAGATGTAGAGTGAACAAAAGCCGCCATTTCTATTTTCTTGTTTCTGTTAAATTAATAAACTTCTTCTTGTTTCTCCACCTTAGAATGACCTAGAATGAGAAGAGAATTCGAGAATACTTTATCAGATATTCTCTACATATATATGCTTTTATAGTGTTTATCCACAGTTTGGCCATGGGCCCAGGTTCAGTCGACTACTTTACCCACCATTATCATCTTTGTATAAAATTCACTTTGATATTCGGTGCACTAAGCCGGGGGTCTTCACGGAAACAGCCTCTCTACTGTAAAGTAGGGGTATGGTCTGCGTACATTTTACCCTCCCCAGATCCTGCTTCATGCGAAATATACTGGGTATGTTTGGTTTGTTTTGGTTTTTATCCACAGTTTACGTTTGTTGACATTATTGTGTTTTCTCGTACCTTACCCTTGTTTCTAGGACATCATAGTTTACTCTTTTTGACATAATTATATTATAGTTTACTCTTGTTGACATTAAGTAGGGTGCATATTATACACAGCAGAAGCATGTCATGTGAGTAATGTATAAATCTAAGTCCCTATTCTAAGTATGCTTACATCGATATCGTCTCGTTCTTCACATGCACTTCACAGTTCACACCATGATCTTTTGTTCCAAAACAATGAGCCAATCTAAGTCCAATTAAGTGGATTGTTACGCTTGTTTTTACTATTTTTCTGGTCAACAAAGGAACCTATATACTTCGGATGTATTTTAGGTTATTACAGCAGGTAAGTATTAAATTATTCAATGCCGGCTTCACCAAAAATAACTGTATAATTCTACTTACATTATTAAATTAGGTTAACCATTTTGGGAAGAATTATGTTAGGGGTTTAAAATTTGAGTAGTGCTAGGTTTCTTAAAATTTTTACCAAATGAAGTCGATATGTCAAATTTTAATTGGAGGCGCCGCGGATCCCACTTTATTATTAGGAAAGTTACCATTTTTACTTGTGATACATCAATTTTTGGGAAAAATTTTGAGACAAAATATGGGATATCTAGCATATTCCTTAAAAAAAATTTAAAAATAATTGTTACGTACAAAATCATGTGGCAATGCTGATGTGTTAATATGGGGTGTTTTTATTGATTGACATGGATGTAAATGTACATGAACCCATTACATTTTATTTAATTATAATCACTTAGAAGGAGACATGTGACACTTTATAAATTTTTGTATACACAATTTTGTGTTTCTTAGTATTTTCTTTTGTCAATAATATGTAGGTTATAATTAAAGAATGCTGAGATTCCGTTGTTTTAGTTATATTGGAAATTAGATTAGTTCCCTGCATAAGCCCGCGCCGGTTATATTTAGAAAGCAAAATTTCAATAAAATTTGAATAGTTACAAAAGCATATAAATGTATTAAAAGAAATTGAAATATTTTATTTTTCAAATAAGTTTACGACATATTACATTACTTTTATGAAAAGTTGAGTTCAATCTAGTTCCGTCGTGAGAATCGAGGATAGAAAATAACAAAAACATATTATTATTATTAGTAAATAAAGTATAATAAAATCTCGTTAAATTAATACTCGATAAATTAATAATCTCTTTAAGTTAATGATTTCTTCCCGTCTCAATTTGGACCAGTTCAAAAAATGATTAATTTCGATAAGATAATAAATTTTTTTTTGAAAAATCCTATATAAATATATGGTCACAATAATATTATAACTTAATTGATCCTTTATAATCATAAAATTAAATGTATTGCCCTTTTGTAAAATATGATTCAAGGGTTCTTAAAATTTGAATTTATGTGAAACTCATCTTAACCCAACATCCAATATTTCGAATGCGGTGTTTTGTAAAGCATTAAAAAGTTATTAATTAATATTTTTAATGTCTTGAGTGCTTCTTTATGTGAAAAAGATTCCAAAATGTTGTTTTATCTTTGATATTATTTAAATATACATGAATCTCTACTTTGTATTTCGCTAGTATTTATTGAATTTGTAAAATAATGTATATTGAATTAATTGAATTAAGTATAAAACATAAATTGTACAATTCATTTTATTTAAATATATATAATTGGAAATTAATTTCCTTTAATGTCAAAAAATCTCTATAAATTAATAATTATTAATTTATCGATTAATTAATACTTCTCTAAATTAGTAGAATTCTTCGATTCCGACTCTATTAATTTATAGAAATTTTATTATAAGTACACTTTTTTTTTTCATAAATATATGTAAACAATACAGGAAATGGTCAATTTATTGGAGAATGCTACATCTATACTACTCCCTCCGTCCCTCTGTTTACAAATGAGTTGGACATGGAGATTAAGAAAAAATGTAAAGTAGTGGAGAAAAATAAGATAAGTGAATAAAGTGATGAGATCAATCAATATTTTATGTAATAAAGTGAGTTTAATGGGAAAAAGTAGTGGATGTAGTTACTTTTTATATTATTAAATTTTACAATTGGGTAAAGCTTGAATGAAGACACCCGACTGGCCCGATTTTTTGGAATGTAAAAAATTGAGAGCAACATCCCAAAATAGAAAGTGTAAATATATGAGAGGCACAGTGGAAGTATACAAGCTTATAACTCGTGCAATGCACAGTTATTTTTAATATATAAAATTTTATAAATTATATTATGAATTTTTTTTAATACTAGATTTATTAAGATACATTTACTTTAAATTTGATTTTCATTAGATAAATTTAAATATTATATTGAAGGATATAAAAATTTCTTAAATTTAAAAGATTTAAGGAAAAAATTACCAAATTCGAATTTAAATATATTAAAAATTATTATTTATAAGACTTAATATGATCAATTTACTATTTCTGCTCTAATCAGATTTAGACAATTTTACAGGCTATGAAAACTCAAAAAATTATACTAAATTTAATAATGGTTTAACAATTATTATCCAACTGAAACTACTCCAAAATTGAAAAAATTACAAATTTTTACATTAAAAATTTTATTAACAAATTTTTAACAAAAAAACAATTACACATCAAAAATATCCGGACCGAAAATTATCCGAAATACTAGACCCGATTACGACCAGGAACCGATCAAAATCGAAAAAAAAATATTCGAACCGAATGTGACTCGAAATATTGGATCCAATTTAGATCCGAATTTCAAAATGATGAATTAAGTAGTTGCTATAATTTTAACGGATTATAACGAATAGGCTGTTTACATTAACGCACATTTCATTCAACATTTATCCATTCATAAGCAAGATGCACATTTAAATTTTATATATCGTAATTATTTAATCATATTATTTGGAGAAATACATAATTTAATATTAAAAATATAATATTCAATAATAAAGTACTTTTTAAAATTGTATACATTAAAATAAAGAATGAGTGATTATCCGAAAGGATACGAACCAATTTTGATCCGAATCGAATTTTATCCGATCTTAATCCAAATTTCATTAAATTTTGATCTGAATTAGATCCGAAACATATCAGATCCAATCCAATCTGAATTATGTTCAAATATATCATAATCAAAAATTGATCCAATTCGCTTCTCAAAAAAAAAAAAAAAATTGATCCGATCGATCAAGTCTACTCACCGTCTCCTGTTTCCACCCAAACATAAAGATCAGATTTTAAATATATACATTTTTTTCAACCATACCTTCAACTTTAGTTCTTCAACTTTAATTACTAGAATTAAAGATCCATTTTGGTTTCATCCATATATTTTGGACGGAATTTAATATGATCCTTGGCGAAATTTATTATTAAATATTATGTATAACTAGCTTCAATTCCCGTGCAAGGCACGGGATTGTTTTATTTTATAATTAATATTGCAATTTTTCTTGTTACGTTTTGATATTAATATTAGCAATTGATATTGTGATGATTAATATTTTTTTAAGTTTAACACGTTCTTTTTTAACCAATGTTTATTTTATTCTCGTTTCAAGATCTCCCATTTTGGTTAAAACATTCAAATGTACTCTTTATTTTTCCAAAGTGCTCATAGTCACATATTCTTGAATTTGATATTACAGAATGTCAAGTAATGCGCCTAAGCCAAGAAAGTATTAAAAAATATTGTATTAGACACATTTTTATAAAGTAAAAATAATAAATTACAGTACACAAAATCTGTAGATTGCATAGTAAAAATATGTAGTTAGTAATCTGAAGTTAATGTTCCAATACTATTTCTTCAATTATAATGAGTTCAAAGGTTTCTATACTCGTGCGAGACACAAACTTCTTCGAATGCTTAATTAATTGCAATGTAACGAAAGCGTTGTAATTAAGTAGATAATATTAAATAAACATATTAAATACGAATTAATTAATGTATGTTAATGAATGCACATATTAAATATGAATTTTAATTGATGTGTATTAATGAATACAGAGGGTCAAAATGGTTATTTAGGATGGAATAAAATAGTACATGTTGTGGCATTATATATATAATAGATAATAGATTGTGGATGACTCTTAGCATTTCACCTTACCCTAATTAGTGCACCACCTCTTGGCTTTTCACTTCCATTGTAACCTATATCTACTTGGGCTATATAAAGCCTTGCTTGTATTTGTTCTTGACACATGAATAATAACATTGCTCTCTCCTCTCTCAATCTCTATTATCTCTATTATGTAGCTCTCTTTCTATCTCTATATTATATATATTATATCTACAACATTAAAAAAAATTAGTCATTAAACACGATTAGTATGTATTTAACATAGAATTTACACTTATCGTTAAAAGAAAAGGAATAAGTATCAAGATCAGTTTCATCCAAATATATTTAATGAGTTACTTATTGTAAAAATAACTCAATTTAATCATTAATTTAAAAAATTGTACTCCCTCCGTCCCGTCCGGTTCTTTACATCTCGAAGAAGATGTCTGGCACGCATTTTAAGGTGCATTTTAAGAATGGTTCCATAACTTATTTTTCAAATTTTCTTTTTTTGTATAAAAATAGAACAAGTTAAATGTAACCATCCTTAAAATGCACCTTAAAATGCGTGCCAGACACCCTCTCCGAGATGTAAAGAAATGGTTGGAACAGAGGGAGTATCATATAAATCATCTAAAAAATGAAATTATTATCATTTTAATCATCAAATGTTCTTCTTGATATAAATTTTAAAATAATAACTAAATTGAATCAATTTTATAATAAATAACTCACTTAAAATGGATTAAATGAATGATGACATTCACATTTATCTAAAAACAAAATCGTTCCTAACCAAGGTTTTGAGTTTTGACCCAACAGTGATGGTGACTTGCTGGGATGGGCATCGGGACACTTGAAGGCTGGGAGTACTATCCTCATTCTCGATCTTCGAATTCAAATACAATTTTCATTTTTGGTCCGATTTTTGTCGGAGATTATTTTTAAATCATCGTCTCCGATCCAAACGAGTAACGGGAATCCTCGCGGGGAATTGAGAAATTTTATTTTAAATAAAAAAACAATATCAAGTAATTTTAAACACTAAATAGTAAGATTTGAAATAATTTTTTCTTGAGATATCTAGCAAAATTATAAACTACAGCTAGATTAGATGTTGAGTTACAACGTCTTTTTATCACCATTAGTATGATAATAATTACATCTTCAACTTCACATGCATATATGTTAACTCTTAAAATTTGTAGCTCATATGCACTAAATTAAGATAAAAAAAATATTACTTAAAGAAATAATTTTAAATGACATGAAAATGAAGTTATTTAACTATTAGAAAGACAAACATGTAAGATTAAAACATCATTTTGTTTCCAATATAAAATACTGGAAATTCGTATATAATAATATTTAATTATAAATATATATAATTATGTATTAAAATGTAATGAAATCGAGTCGGAGATTGAGAATCGGGTCGGGTGAAGAAAATCGGGACGGAAATCGAGGATCGGTCCGGAAGATATAGAATCTGAGTCCTGACTCGCTCCCCGATTTTTTTTTTTAAAAAATTATCCCCATTCCTTGGTCCATATCCAAAAAATCTCCAAATTCCCATCTCATTCGATACGAGAATTGGATCAGAATCGAGCGGACCGGAATAAATGCCCTAGTGACTTGTCTCCCTTTTCTTATACCGGAAGGGTTGGACTCTCTCCAATAATAAAATATTCGAGGAGGGGTTACGAAGGGTTATGATGCCTATTTATAGATTTTTCCGTTTTGGTTTTGTTTGTATCCCTTCGAAAAGAAAAAGAAAAACAAAAAATCTTACCTAGCTGGGAATTTAACTTAAAGTCATTGGAGTTTTTAAGCAATCGCAACTTGTGAACCATATTGAAGAACTAGGTAATAATAGGACTCGGAACATTGCAAGTGGCAAATATTGTCAACCTACAGTAGCAGTATTAATTATCTCACTCCCGTGTGCATACATAGGATTATCAAACAATCTAACCACTTTTTGTTGTACCATTTCCACATGTAGCACCAATTCATATATACAGTACTCTTGAAATTAAGTCTAGTTTATTCTGGTACGTTACTTCTGTCAAATGTAGGTCGCCAAACACATTTCCTATGCTATACATTCATCGAAGCAATCGATCATAGATAAACTTACGCACATGCATGGCCAATTCTCACCTAGGAAAGCCTGTTCAACTTCTTTTTACAGGCACTGAAAGATCTCTGGGTTTAAGGCAAAACTATACGATATATGCAGTGTTAGAAATATGAAAGCATTGACATTGTAATAGAAACATTTCAGCCACAACTGGAGTTGTTTGTTATTTGGCTTTCCGGAATCTGACAAGTGTACTAAGCTGCTGTTACTTCATTTTATTTCATGAAATGTCATGGTCTTCTTTTTCGAACATTTGAGTTGCGGAGCTCGATCACTCAACTTGAACTGAAATGTAACCAAACAATTAGGATTTATCTATAGTATAAAAATTAAAATCAAAATCAAAATCGAAAAGCCGAATCAAAAGCGAAATTAATGAATCGAATTATAGAATTGTATCAAAAGCGAAAGTACTATATATATAACCGAATTACAAACCATTTGATTCAATTCTGATTTTGGTTCTAACTGAACAATTTGTATATTATATGAATATAAAATATGCAGAATAATATTGGAAATATACCAAATTTCAAGCGTACCTTTTTTTTAATTGGTGCTTTATACTACATGATAAAAACTCAGTGCGAAGATATAAATAATTACAAGTACACGATTAATGGTATATCTATCATATAGATATAATGAATACACTATATGTTCTCAAAAGCAATTTATAGTAACTCATCACGGATGTTCTAGTTGTGATCGTGATTTAGAAATTAATTATCCCAAAGGTCAGAGATTTTTGATTCCATTGGAAGGTACGGATGTAAATAGACTGTTATTTTCGGTAGATAGGAGTGTGCTAACAATTTTTGGAATTAATCGAATTACGTGAAAGCTGGACCGGATACCTAAATATCAAAAAAAGGTGTGTTGTTTGTCATTACGTCAGTTTCAACATGAGCTGTAAAATGATGAAAATGTATTTGAGGATTGTGGGCATTAATTCGATGATCTAATTCTAAAGCCAAATGCACTAGTTACATTTACATGCATCTTTACATTATTTGTGCTACTTAATTTATTTTTTAATTAAAAGGTGCAATTTGGATTTGACAAATTTAGATCACTCATCATATGTATTTTCTTTTTCTGTCATTTCGGGGGAACTTTAGAATTCCCACTATTTCACCTTTCACGCGAACCTTTCGAATTATAAACTATAATGGTCCTTACAAAGTTGCTGAGTTCTATATAAGTTTACATTACTTAAATAAATTACTTCATACATCATTATTTTCTTCCTTATTGCATACATACTCGAGTTGTAATAATGTGGAATTGTATTCTAATGTATAAACCTAATGATGGCTAATTATATTCATAACCGTATCTAAAGCCTTAATTCGCAATAATGAAGTTCATACTATAAGTTAGTGATAGGTAGGAATGTAGCATGTAAACAAATTCAGTAGAAACTCAGAATGATTCTTTGTCGAATTGAACAATATTGAGTGATATAATTGAACATATTTTTGTATTCAAACTCGAACATACTACATATCGATCTGAATTTATCGTTAAACATTTGTAATACAATACAATTATTTTATAATTTTTATTTGTACACGAACCAAACAATGTTCCATTATATAATCGAATATTTTTTTTTATTTGAACTAAACTAATCATGTTTGAATGAATCAGACCCGAACGAATTTATCGAATTTTTATTCATTTACAGTCTATTATCGAGAGGATTTGGAAGAACATGTGTAACAACATATATGTAATTCATTCTACATCCTTATTATCATTTACACGTTTTACCCTTTTACTAAATCAAAAGTTTAATTTTTGGGTAACCATCAAAAGTTTATTTTCAAAGTTAAGATAACATATACTAGGTGTTCTGGAACCGTGACTTGGAACAATAATTTAGAGACTTATCTTCCCAAGATCATAGGTTCGCATCTATTGAAAAGTATAGAAATAAATGAATTATCATACTCGATGGGCGTATGATTGTGCTAACAATCTTCCGGATTAATTGCGGAGTGCAAAAGCTAACCCGAATACCGAATTATAAAAAAACATAACTATATAGTTGTGTATAAATCCTCGCAACAAGAAAACATACATAAAGCTTGTGTGTTTAAATTTTCGGAACAAGAAAATACCATAAAGATCTAAGAAAAATGATGTATTTCCCTTTGTGTGTAATTGAAAAGCTGATGCATGCTTCATGGGAGGATTGCAAGGCTCGTTGTTGCACGTCTTGATTCTTGTGGGTTTGCCGCCGTTCGTGTTTTGATGATGTTATTTCTGCTCCTCATTCGAAACTAGATGATAATAAAACACTATTATTATGATTTAAATCAGGGCCGTCTAGGAGGCCCTAAATATTTTAAATTTTATTTAATTTACAATTAAACCAAAAAATATATAATAATAAGGTATTGTTAAATTTATCAATTTTTAATCATATCAATATATATATATTGAGTAATGTTAGAATCACAAAATTAGATACAAAAATTGTTCCTAAATGACATGGCAATGTCGATGTGAAAGTATAGAATTTTTTGATTGGTGGTGTTGATGTGCAAATAAGGACACATTTATTATTGAAACAAATCTGGATCTGCCACGTGCTAGCATTATTCATATTTTATATAAGTTCATTATATTCACAATCTTATAGAGACACTTCTTTTGTTAGAAGGTCTTTTAATATTAAATAACTAGTTGAAAACCCGCGCTTCGCGCGAGCGAAAATAATTTTTCTGAAATATTAAAACATATTTTATATGGTTTCAAAACTAAGGGAAATGTTATTTTCTTGATCCTCTTTTTTATTTCCAAAACTATTTATAACATATTATATTATAATATGCAAATATTGTTCCGAAAACAAATTTTCCAAATTTAATTCAATTGTCTATAACAGAACAATTATTAATAAGCAAAATTCCTTTTTAATGGTACTACTTTGTAACAAATTTGGTCTGCACCATATTTTATTTCACCCCTATTATCCTATTTGTTCATGGATTTTATGCTATTTTTTGAAAATAAAAAAATTCAAATTTTATTATAATTGTAATTCGTTTATTTGTAACATTTATAATGGAATCCTTGCCAAAAATATATCCATGCTTTCAAAAATTCCTTGTCACTGAATCACATACCGACACCGTCACATGAACCGAATGAGTTTTAATGCATGCACAATCAACAATCAGCCAAAAGATCAATACAAACCTTCATGTGAGATGAACATTTGATGTTTTAACTTAAGTGTAAGAAAACAAAATCACTCATTTGGAACAATTGCAATAAATTTATTACAATGCAAGTGTTTGCATTTTGTGACACGATTGTCTTTCTTCACACTCTCTGTTGACATTCAGATTATATTTGAAATTATTCAGAGTACTTCTCTCAGTTCACATTGTCCTAGCAGGTAGTCCTAGAAAGGAGCAAAACTTAATTCTCACAGTTTCTTTAGTATATATCAGAGAATGTTTATATTAGACATGTGCAGCTAGGCCAGAATCAACATCAAATGTAACAAAAGTGCAGTACCTAAAGTTTATCAATCAACGGCCTTGGGTTCAATACTTTATCAAGAATCTGATAACAGCTTCAAAGGAGGCGAGGAGAGGCAATGTTTTCTGGGAATATTGCATCAAACATTGAAGAATATGTTGCTCTCATTAGCTATGTCCACAACTATCTTTATTAGCTTTAAGAACACTTGTCTAAGTCTGACCATTTGGCTCTGCAAAAAAAGTAGAAGTATATTTCCTTGTAACAGCTTAAACTGCTGCTTAATGTAACAAAAATCTATAATTTTGCTTTAAGTTGATATATTAGGCCATAGGTCTAATCTCTCAAAGTCGCTTATTTTACAAAAAATAACATTGACAGACCCGTTCAGTTGTGATTTCTGTAGAAAGTAGTTCCTAACATTGTCTACATAATTGATCTCAGAGGCTTGAAAGCAAGACCGCAAGCTGCTCATCTGAAACCTTTACATCAACACATAGTCCAGTTGAAGAAGCTAATCTTGCTGCCATCTGATGTTTACACTGCATAATAATCAAAACAAATATACTAAATGAGCAGAAAACACAGCATCGCAAGAATCAAATTATGAAATTGCAAACAGTAAAGTGATGAAAAAGAAAGTTCCCAGTACTCACAAAAAGCTGTTTCTTATTCTTCACAATGTCGTAGAAGAAAGATTGACAACTACAATAGTGTTCGGGAAAGCAAAAATACTCTTCCTTCCTCTTAGATTCTCCCGTAACCTACACCAAATCAACAACCACCAAATATTATTATCCTGAAGAAAAATTTACCCCGTCTATAGCTATTGGTGGATTACAGATGATGCATACAAAATAGTAATACTGATTACTGCACACAGAGTTCCTCAAAATCTATTTATCAGTAGATAATCAATACACACAGTACTATCAAACTTAACTTATTCCTAAACCAAATTTCACAAAATTCGGCAACTCCATTTAGGACTGAATACACATTGACTTCAAAGTTTCAACAAATGGATGACAATGTGTAACACCGAATCTCAAGTCGATTATCAGCACAAACATGTGCACATAAATTTTTGGAGAGAAAGGCCAAAGAAGATAAGAGAAAAGCAATACATGAAATACTTTGTACTCTGTAGTGGTTATATTGAAACCTGAAAGTATTGATATATGGATAGTGGGTTTGTGGTTAGTGGGGCTGTGGGGTAAAGTTAAAACTGCTGAGCATTTACTTTTTATTTTTTTGCGAGTACATGAGAAGTCCTATAGCACGCGAAAGGTCTGAAACGTTTACCATTTATTATATGAGTGCACTGCAAGATACATGCCAGGATTGTGGTTATCATAACTGGCTTATTTCTAAATCGCATGAAAGATATAATTTGCTGGTTTATTAACACATGGATTAAATGGCAGGAAAGATATAATGGCAATAATGCAATATCGATCATGTGCCACACTAATACACTAGCTATGGGTTATGTAATTTTTGTATTTAGTTGGTGACTGATTTTATTATGATCTTGATCGTTGCTTTTATGTTTGTATATCAGGACTTGAAAGTAATGTATACATTAGTCTAAAATACACTTCTCTAAGATGCATTGATCGTTGCTTTCCGAAGTTTTTACACTCGACTTGATGAACCGGAAGTTTTTTACATAGTATTGATTCTTGCTTTTCTTATAGAAGCACTATAATCTGCCAAGTTATATTTTTACAAAACACCAACAATACATATGCTAATTATATAATTTTTTATAGAACATCAATGAATTATAGCTTTTTTTAATAAACGAAACTCCCTTTTAATTGTAATTGTTGGAATTTATCTTAATTATTATTTTCTTATTAAAATTTTACTTGCTTGATTTTCTTAAGATAATCTTAAATAAATAATTAATTTTTTTTATTAATAAGTGAAATCCTGCTTTAATGATATTTTTCTTAGATTCATATTAGAAATGTGAAAATGTTACAACTATTGCTTGGACTAATTGGAGAATGGTGTGCGAGATAGACAAAATATGCATATACATTGATCATATAGTAATACATGCACAACCAAACATAGCTTAGCCCTGATTTCTAGTACTGACAAAGAAGTACGTGACAACAACAAACATAGATTAAAAACAAAATAAAATGAAGTCATGTTCAATTCCAGAACTATAACCAAAATTAACAAAATAAGTTGATCCTATTTTGAATTTGAAATAGTTACAGATGTCATAGTTGTCATGGCTGTTTGTGCAAAAAAAGGCCTAAAACTAAATTAGGGGTAAATAATGGCAAAATTAGGAGTGAATCTATTCAAGAATCAAAGCACTAAGTCATCAGTTTCTTGCAATGACAACCAAGTTTCTTGCCATTTCACAAATTCTATTCAAGATAACAATTGCATTAAGTCATCATCACTACTCAGTTCATTATAATGCAAGAAACAATATTGAAAAGCAATACAGTATACACTCTTTGCAAACAATGGAAAATTGGAAATAGAATAAGCTACCTGGGAGGCTGCCAGGTGGAACTCCTTTATTAATTTACTAAAAGAAATTTATCTTCATAGATCTGCACAAAGGGTGTTGTAGTTCAGTTCTTCCTTCCCCTACTTGCTGGTCCTAATATTGATACACCACAAAATCTCAGTTTCTTTAGCACAAAATTGATAATATAAACAAAACAAATTATGAAATACTCTATGGTAGGTTAAGACTGCTTCAAAGAATATATATGAAACTTTTAACTTAACCGATGACTAAATAGGTAGATGACAATGACATTGGATAAATTAATGTCTAATTGCTACTGCAGGTTTACACTTTACATAGCGCATGCAATTAACTGTAGAGGTTAGAATGCAAACTGAAATCCCAAACTTTCATTTGTCAATGATCAAGTCAAGTATATATTGTTGGATCTCTGTATAGAGCACATCTGAAATTGTTGGTAACAAAGCTAACTCCTCAACTTGATAAAAATGCCAACTACAATCTTGCCATGGATCTTATCATAAGTAAATGTAATTAAATCATGGCCTCGCTGTCTTAGACAATGTAAATGCAGTAGCACTGGCTACTTCAAATAAAGGAGGTTTATGAATTCATTCACGTTTAGGTGATTAAACTATAACGTGTGCAGTAACGAAAACAATGGAGACCACCTTTAGTTTGAATTTGTGGCTAAGCTATACGCAGGAATCTTAGCAAGTTTACCCGTCTTCATAATCTTTCTTATCATCTCAACCTATTCCCACATACCTTTACTGGCGTATATATTTGATAATACTACATAAACCCCATCATTCCAAGGTTCCAGTTCTCTTAAATGCTTTGCAACCCACTCAGCCATCTCCACATTTCCAAATTTCTCACATGCACCCATCAAACACCCCCATATGACCATATTAGCTGTCATAGGCATCTCCTCAACCAGCTCTCTGGCCTCGTCAAACAAACCAACTCGGCCAAGCAAATCTGCCATACATCCGTAATGGTGCAACAATGGTTGCATGCCATAAGTGTTCTTCATCATATTAAAAAAAATTCCTTTCTTGAACGTTCCCTCCATGGACACATGCACTCAAAACCCCAACAAAAGTAATATGGTTAGGCCTAACACCTGCTTCTCTCATACAACTTCTTTTGCACGCCCACAATGAGCCAACCCAGCAATAATAGCATTCCAAGAATCCAAGAACCCAACTTTCTGTCACAATTCTCATCAAAAACCTTGTGTGCGCATTCAAATAACCCCCCTTTCGAATACAAACTAATAAAGCCACTCTCACAAAAAACACTTGTCACCAACCCAACCCTAATAGCAACTGCATAAAATTGTAACACCAACCCAATATCCAAAACCTGACTTACAGCCTTCAAAATAATAGGCAATGTATAAGTGTATAACAATCTGGTACAACACCAGCCAATGACATGACACACCTCAAACCACTTTAGAGTTTAAAATGAATACATATTAGAGCACGATATCCAGTGCCAAATTTAATATATAATATAAATAAAGTAATAACATAACCCAATTTATGTCGGTCACAGGAATCTTATATAGCCCATGTAATTGTAATCATCTGGACCTTGAGGTTGTTACAACATGTATCTGAATTGAGAGACCTAGCAAGATAATTTTGAGGGCTAAAAATGAAAGCAAATACATGAAATTGCCAACACACAACATATGCACACAGGTCTGTAAAATCAAATTTTTGCAGAAATAAACCTGGCTAAATCATCGTGAATTCTTTCTTCTGCACGACTATAAACACATCTATATATATACCTCTACCGATCAGTTCGGTAGGCGAGAAGTTTGTAACTGATTGGACTTTGGAAGTCAGAAAGCCTAAAATTGAATTTTTTTTTTACAGGAAATAGGCCAAAATGGAGAAAGCCTTCGAGATGAGAGAAATGGGTTAGAAGGAAACTGAAGGCTGCCACGTCACTCTCCCGATATTTTCCTTTATATAGACAGAAGATTTTCTAGGAACTTCTGCGATAGTTAAATATGAATGGTGTACGAGATAATAGTATAAATTATGTAAAAGAAAAAGAATACAAAATCTATAAATAATAAAAGAAATATTATTTAGTGTTTGTTATTTAAACACTAATTATATTTTAATAGTAAAATACGTTGTAAAGACATAGATTAATTGTGGAGTCCCTAGGCAAGATGAGGGGTAAACTTACTCTGAATCCGGCTCTGATTTAAATTCTTATAGCAATCAAGGTTGTAAAAATCGGTAATCGGTATAAATCAGTTGAGTACCGATTTAAGATTAATCGGGTAATCGGAGATTAATCAGAAGGATTAATCGCAGTATTAATTGGATATTATAATAATATTTAATATATTTATACTATATCTATATAAAAGTCGAAACATTAAAAGTTTTGGTACCTGTTTTTTGGTACGTAGTGAATTTACTTATTTACCCATTATTTCTATACTATTATATAAAAGCCGAAACATTAAAAGTTTGGTATCTGTTTTTTGGTACGTAATGAATTTACTTATTTACCCTTCATTATAAAAAAAATATGTGATATGTAAACAATTAAAACTCCTAAAATAAATAATAACATAATATAATTAATGTTAAGAAGTCGATTGCCTTTTTCACATTTACTTTTAATTGAAGATATTACCTTTTATAAACACCTAAAAACATTAATGGTATCATATATTCCAATCATTAATATTTCCTTTTGAATTAAAACACGTTACTTTTTAATTTAAAACTAATCTTACAATCATTAATATATACCTAAAAATATCAAATCATATTTTTCAATTATTAATAAAATACTATTAATATATAAAAACCAAAACATTAAAAGTTTTGGTACCTGTTTTTTGGTACTTCGTGAATTTACTTATTTACCCTTCATTATAAAGAAAAAAATATATGATATCTATACTATTAAAACTCCTAAAATAAATAATAACATAATATAATTAATTTATAAGATAATCACATTCTACAAAAGACGTATATAGAATAAGGATATTAAGATTAATTTTATGATAACTTTTTGAAATCATAATAAATACATATAAATGAAAAAATTTAATTGTTTAATATAAATTATTTATTTACCAATTAATTTTACTTTTGTATATAAATTAAAAAGAACAAGTAATTGAATTGAATAGCTTTTTTTTTTTTTGAAAATAGGAAATTTCATTACTTCAACAATCGGACAAAAGTGTCTCCAACAAACAACTTGGAGGAGACGAGATTACAACGAAGCTATTAAGTTCACATGGAATTCTAGCTATTCTATGAGCAACTTGATTCGCTTGTCTTCTAACAAAACTAACCTTCAACCGTTTATTAACTCTTATCGAGTCCTTACACTGATATACTAGATCTCCAAGCTCAAGTAGATTCTCCTGGCCATTCTTCACAACATTAACACTAAGTAACGAGTTACTCTCAATTTCCACCTCACCATCTGTTACTTCCTGCGCCCAAGCTAGTGCTTCTGCTATTCCTATCAACTCTGCTTCCAGGACTGGAACCATACCTGCACACCTCATCACCTTTCCAGTGATATAATCCCCTTGATGATTTTGGATTTGGATAATCATACCCAAAGAAAACGAGTTCTGACCTTCTATAACTGATGCATCAACATTAAGCTTTAAGCTTCCTGGTGCTGGCTGTTGCCATTTTGTGCTGTTGAGTTGTCTATCTTAATTCACTCCAGTTGCAACCATGGTCTTTCTGTTTGCTAATCTCCAGTCTGAGATCTACTTTTCACTCCATTTCACTGCTGCAGTTGGTGTCATGTTCTTACTCTCGAAGATGTTTTTATTTCTAGAAAACCATACTCCCCAGAGAACTGTAGAAATTTTGATCAACTCTTCCTTAGAACCAGTAGCTATTTTATCCAGTAACCATTCTTGACTGTTTTCTATATCCCACAACTCACATCTTAGCCCTATCTGTTGCCAACAATCTTTGGCAAATCTGCACTAAAAAAATACATGACGCAGATGTTCCACCTCCCCAATACACATTGGACAACTTATTGGAGCTGGAACTCCCCTACCTCTTAATAAAATTCTAACAGGTAATGTGTTTCGACAAAATCTCCACAGGAACACTTTTATTTTGTGAGGGATCTCCAGATTCCACATTCTGCTCCAACCACTCGACTGTTGCACTTCTTCATTAGAAAGATGACTTTGACACCACCATTGGTGATACCCTGATTTCACTGTGTACTTTCCATTGTTAGAATGGAGCCAGGCAATCCTGTCTCTAGTACAACTTTAAGGAATTCAAGTACTTAATATAGCATCTACATCATCACTGCTGAAACACAGTCTCACTTTATTTTCGTCCCACACCTTGGTATTTTCCTAAAACAAGTCACACACTTTAAGTTGCAATACCTGATCATCAACCTGCTCCCTATTAACACAAAAATCCTCCTTCGATCTTAACCATCTATTAGTGGCTATGTCAATCATATTTTGGTATTGAATTGAATAGCTAATATAATAAACTAAGTCTTCATATTTTGTTTTTATAAGGTGTACCGCCTTATTCTCAACATATAAATTATTCTATATTTTTAATTAAATATTCTCACACTCATTTGCGAGGAAAATACGGTCGAAATAAGATATCAATGAATTAAGAATTATTCTTCGTTATCCATTTTTTGACTACTTTTGAAAAAAATTGAATAAAAAATTTCAATAAAAAAAGCAACTTATTGCTTTATGATTGAGGATTTTTTTCTAAATTTCGAAGATTAAAGAATTATGCTTACAATTTTAAAGAATATGTACAATTAAAGCTACGAAAAGAGAAAAAACATGTTGGTTCTCAACTTTTTTGGTGTACCTCCTTTTCACCTTAAGACTACATTTTCGGGTCGAGTTTTTTATAATAGCTTTGCAGTCCATTTCCAATAACATGTCTGTTCCTATTCAATTACGTTCCTATTCAGTTACAGTCCATTTTATTGGAATTTGAGTAATTTTTTTCATTTTTTTGTCAAATAAAAGACTATCATGATAAGGTTTAAGATCAAAAGTAACGAAAGCCCTTTCCCAGAAAGGATAAATATCATGCATCATTTTCTAGTTTTAAATGTATCAACATATCATTCATTAAAAAAGTGACTCATATTAGTCATTAACTTAAAAATTTGTATCAAAGAAATCTTAAGTTTTTAATGATTATGTTGATACAGTTTTTCAAATTAATGATTAAAATGAGTCACTTTTTTAATGAATGATCATTTTGATACATTTGAAACTAGAAAATGATGTCTTTGATATTTATTCCTTTTAAGAAATACTAGTTTATAACCCGTGCGATGCACGGATTTTTGTTGATATGTAATAAATTTTATTTTATGTCATAATTATATTTTTATATAATCATTATTTAAAATATTTTATATTAATTTTAATATTAATAATTTAATATAAAATTAGTTAATGATATGCATGGTTTCAAACTTATATTATAAAATTTTAAAATAAATATGTCGTTGATAAAATTTGAAACTTGAAATTTTAGTAAATTAATTTAATCATATAATATATTTAATAATTAGATCTAATGATTCTGATTTTTTTACTAAAAATTTAATGGTCATTATTCGTAATACGAATTTCTATTATATTTTGTTACTGATTATATGATATGATGTGATATTTTTGAGTATATATTAATTATTGCTAGATATGAATTGATTGGAAAATATGATATGATTGAGGTTTTTAGGTGTTTATAAAAGGTAATATATTCAACTAAAAGTAAATGTGAAAATGGTAATTGACTAATTACCTTTAATTGTATTATGTTATTATTTATTTTTGGTTAATTATTGCTAGATATGAATTGGTTTGAAAATATGATATGATTGAGGTTTTTAGGTGTTTATAAAAGGTAATATCTTCAACTAAAAGTAAATGTGAAAAAGGCAATCGACTAATTTCCTTTAATTGTATTATGTTATCATTTATTTTGGTGTTTTAATAGTATAAATATCATATATATTTTTCTTTATAATGAAGGGTAATAAGTTAATTCACGAAATACCAAAAAACATATATCAAAAAATAGGTACCAAAATTTTTAATGTTTCGACAATTATATAATTATTAATTAATTTTAATTTAATATAATTATAATATACTAATGTTTACGGATTATACTAATATTTCCTTATTATAAACAATATATGCAGATTTTTAATATATAAAAGTAAATGTGAAAAAAGGCAAGCGACTAATTACCATTAATTATATTATGTTATTATTTATTATAGGTGTTTTAAAAGTATAAATATCATATGTTTATTTTCTTTTTAACAAAGGATAAATAAGTAAATTCACGAAGTACCAAAAAACTGGTACCAAAAAACAGGTACCAAAACTTTTAATGTTTCGGAATTTATATAATAGTATAGATATATTCTTTTACTGATATACTCCTATTTTTTACTCATCCGTGACCAGGTTCATCGTACAGAATTATACATTAACTTCTTGAAATAAGGTAAAGCTTTGCATGTGATGTAAAGTTTTGGTACTTTTACATGTTTTGAAGAAATCTAAATTCTTACATTTGGTGCTTAAAAATTAAACCTTATTGATTTTGATGATGATACAATGCTGATTGCTTGTTATTAAATATATATTAGTCTGCTATCAAATTTTATTTTACAGGATACTTTGATTGAAGGACAGTTTTAGCTTGTTAACGGAGGAATTTGGAAAACAAATTCGGGGAGGGTTGCTGGAATTGTAGTGGTGGTTAACGACGGCGAACGGCGTAGGACGTTTTGGGTTAGGGTTTGTGATTTAGGGATGGCTGAGATTGTATGATGTGATTATTGTAATTTTAGATCGAATATTGAATTCTCTCTTTTTTCGCAAGGATTTGCATCGTACCATACAATGTGCCTACGTATCCTATTTATAGGAATCAAGCCAAACGTAGTTCTTGGAGAACAAGTAATCGTAATGGGCTAGGTTTCCATATTTAATGAGCCCACTGGATCAAGTCCACCGCCTTTGACAGTATCAGAATGAACCCAAAAGCCCAACTACTTTCTCGGAGCGTAGTGATTAAGCTATTGACCCGAGAATATCGAAGTTAATGCCCATCTTAGGCCACGGAGATTAAATAGTTTATAGGGAAGTCCAGAGAACTAAAAGTGGGCGACATCTCTAAAATAGGGCGAGATCTTCACCTATGGGCGAGACCTTATTAGTAAGTGGATTAGTTCAAGGACCCAGTCTAGTCCATCACTTTCAATTCCTATAATTCCATCACCATGTGGCGAGTTACCAGAGTACTGGGCCTAGCTGTTTTAAGGGGCGAGATCCAAAGGCAAGGCCCAAAAAACCAACGAGTTTATTTCTGGGCATAACAACTACCCCCCAATTTCTTGCAATGATTTATTCATAAAAGAAATTAAATTCCTTAAAAGTCTCTCTTAAGAGGGCGAGTTGAGGGAAGAATCAGTTGACAAGTCTAAAAACTTACCCGCCAAATTGCTCTTCCCAAATAATAACCTTTCCCGCCAAATAACCCTCAGAATTTCTTCTCTCTCCTCAGAGGCTATATAAACCCTCAGAATTTCTTTTCCTTCATTCCTTCAAAAAATTCCCCAAAGCGCTGTCAATTTTTCCTCAGAACACTCGGGCGAGATACTCTACACATTTAGGCGAGCTTTTCATTTCTCTGGGCGACTTCCTTCCCCCGAAGGCGACTTCTCTTCTCAACAGGTACTCTTCCCTCCTTTGTTGATTTACTATTTATTCCTTCAATTTAATACTTGTTAGAACAAAAACAACCCACCTAAGATAGGCAATATTGTTTCTTCTCGCTAGCCTTTTACTTTAGGACCGTTTTTTACTAAGAGGGCGAGGACGCTGCTCCTTTTTTGTTTTCATTCAACCCACCCCCATTCGTTACTTGTTTAACCAACTTCTTTTAACATAGTCCTCGCTCTCTCTCTCTTTCAGATGTCAAGAGAGGTCTCGTCATCTGAAAATAGGACGATGTCGTCCTCAGCAGCTTCTCAATCGATCAATTCAAACATAAATATTCGTACCCTTTCCGAGGACCTTCAAATAGGCGACACTGCTGAAGACCTAGTTAGCACCTACCTCACCCAGGATTTGGGCGAAAACGAGGAAGGTGAAGACGACCTTCATGACCTTTTTGCTGATTTGGACCCAAATCTACCAGGACCGTCTAGATTAAGCCGGGGTCCGGGAAAAGATCTCGCCAAATATAAGGCAACGTTAAGGGAAAATTCGGCATTGTCCAGCACTGATGAAGAAGACGAGGTTGGGCTTGAAGACGAGAGTGACAACGACGCTCAGGATAATCTGGAATTTAAGGACGAGGTTGAATATGAGAACGAGGTTGAATATGAGAACGAGGTTGAATATGAGAACGAGGTTGAATAAGAGAACGAGGTTATATCTGCTTCGCCCGTACGCTATGCAATGGAATTACCGTCCCCCCCAAACAATCCATACAAACAACCCGTCCGTCTCTGTGATCAAGACTTAGACTTTGAAGATGATGTGAGTGAATCCCTTAGGATGAAACACAGATTCGATCAAGGTGTTATTTCCTGCGCAGGACTCGCCTCAACGATTTCTTCTGAAGAAATCATGTTCCTAATTGAGTATTACAACTTGGAAGGGAAGTGGCTACGACCTCGCTCCATCATGAGAATGCATATCTTCAATATTGCTGGATTACCAACACCAAGGATGGTCCTCACCAAAAAATTAATAGAACTTGGCTTTGGATCGCCCATGCATCCCTTCCTTCAACAAATCATCACATTTTTTAATATCGCCCCAGTACAACTCTCGCCTAATAGCTATAGGGCAGCAATTGGCCTATTCATGATGTACAAAAACGAAAATTATGACGCTTCCACGATGGCCGAATTGAGTTATTTTCTATCTCTGAGGCGATGTGGGAAGGATGTTGGCTTTTATTATCTCGCCTATTGGTCATCTCATAATAAGAAAGGCTTCATTACTGGAAATCCCAGCAACATGAAGATATGGAAAGATGAATTTCTTTATTTTATGACATTCCTAGGGCTAGGACTCAATTCAATCTGAATCCTTGTAAGTATCTCGTCTCCGTTTTTTGAATATCGTACTTAGAACTTGTTTTTATATTCCCTTTATTTCATTTTTAGACAAACCATCCCAAACTAAACTAATGGGCGATGCCGCGGCTAGAGCCTTGATCATCTCTAATCTTCCCAGGTCGAAGAAAGATCTCGACGTTTTAGTGACCCCCGAAAACCTTCGCACTCATGGTTTTTACAATGAGGGTTACGGCAAAGTTCCCTACGTTAAATTTAAGAAAGGAACTAAAAGAAATATCCGTAAGAAACAAATTGAAGGGCTTACTGGTAAAGGTACCTCGCCCCCAACATATATCTCGCCCTTTTAATAGTTACTATTTCTTTTCCTGAATACTTGAGATTGTTTATTAACCTATTCTTCCTTCTGTGTTCAGGTGAAATGGCGAAACTCCCTTTTGGAAACAATCCCTTCGCAGAGCCAACTCCCTCCGTCGTTGCCAACACTTTTCGCCCCACGCCATCAACAGTGATGAACCAATCTCGCCCCACCATTCCTCCTTTGAGCACGAGCGAGAAACAAGATAAAAACAAGAAGCGAGATTTAATTGATGCTTCTAAAAACGCTCAAGGTAAAAGACACAAGTCAACCCCCGCTGAAGAATCGCCCTCAGACTCTGTTGCCACTATCTTTGGTTCGATTGCAGCCGAGAACTTTTCTGAACAGGATGTCAAAATCCTAAAAGGGCGAAAAGAGATTGATGAAGAGTTCCACTTCAAAATGGGCTTGGGCGATGCCTTCTTTCATGGGTTCAATGTTCTTGCCCAAAAGAATGCTACTATCAAAGATCAAGAGAAAACGCTGAAAAAATTTAAGACCGAGTCCTCAACCTTTCACTCCAAACTGGGCGAAGCACATAAAAAATTGGATGCCGAAGTGAAGGCGAGAAAGGATGGAGTTGACAGGCTTCAATCCTCCTTTGACAAATTAAAATTAGATTCTGAAAATATCATCAAGTCATTGGAGGACGAGAACCAAAAGCTTAGGGGCGAGAACAACAAGCTCTCTACTGGAATGAGAAAAGGTCAGAGCGAGGCTTATAATGCGGGATTCCTTGATTATCTCTAAAATTTCCTTGCAGCTGATCCAAATTATGATTGGTCTGCACACTTCGCCCCCTCTACTCCTGGCTACATGTTAAAATTCCAAGCGGACAATGCTGAACTAATAGAAGCTGCCAAGGATGATCTTCGCAAGAAGATAGAGTCAGAGCTTAAAGCTGCAAAGGACGAGGAGGTAAGAAAGAAGGAGACTTCTCATGACAAGAATACCACAGCAGTCTCGCCCACTCAAACTATCGTTAATTGACTACATGAACTTTCTATTATTGCAAACACAATAGGAGTGCAGGCCCTCCTATAATGGCCTCGCCCTTTGTAATTTTTCTTCAATCCATCTGACTTATTCCCAACTAATTGGAGTGCGCGTCCTCCATTTAAAGACGTCGCCCTTGTATTGACCTGGTTCAATTTATTCTGCATAATTATGTCTTCCTTAGGTATCTGCCTATTTTATCTTGCATTCCACTAGTACTCAACAACTTTAATATATCCCGCCTCTCTGTTAAAATCTCGCCCCTTTCTGGGAATCTCGCCTTTCTTCAACTTAATTCATGAACTTTAATTTGAATCTAATTCATGAACCTTAATAAATATCTCACTTCAAAGGTAACAACTACCATGTCTTCTCGAGGGTATCTCCCTCTAAGGGAGTCATTTTCCTCAGAATTTAATAATTTTATGATACTCTCCTCAGAGGAGATTTTTATTAAGTTCAGAAATACCCTCCTCACAGGAGGTGGATTTTCCGAAACTTGAACCCTGATGAGGCGCCGGAAGTACGGACATCCCCCCGGAAGTACGGTTTTTGCAAGGATTTAACAATTTGGAATACCCTCCTCAAAGGAGGTCGTTCCCCATTCCAGAAATATCCCTCCTCACAGGAGGTGGATTTTTCGAAGCTCGTGCCTTGATGAGGTGCCGGAAGTACAGACATCCCCCGGAAGTACGGTTTTTGCAAGGACTTTGATAATTCGAGATACCCTCCTCAAAGGAGGTCGTTCTCCATTCCAGAAATACCCTCCTCACAGGAGGTGGATTTTCCGAAGTTCACTTTATTTTTATTCATACTCTCCTCAAAGGAGATCATCTTTTCATACATCCCACGAAGATCCTCCTTAGAGGAGGTCATCTATCACAGAATTTCCACAAAAAATTTTTGAAAAACAAAACAAGCATGTTTTATTCATAAATATACGAATCCTGGCTAAGGAGGAGTACATGCACTACCCCCCTAGACTTTCATGAAAATAAAAATTAAAGGAAAGTATAACAAAAGTAGGAAATACATTACTGATAATATTTCTTCAAGTGTTCCATGTTCCAAGCACGTGGAATATGCCTCCCCTCCATATCAGCCAAATAATAAGTTGCTTCCCATAAGACTGCTCTCACCCTATAAGGACCTTCCCAATTAGCGCCAAATACTCCATGATTCTGGATTTTTGTGTTAGGCATCACTCGTCGGAGAACATAATCGCCCACCTTTAAAGGTCTCGCCCTAACTTTTGAATTGTAAAACCTTGCCACTGTCTGTTGGTAAGACACCAACCTAGCTTGAGAAGTTGATCTAAATTCCTCTACCAAATCCAAGTAGAGACGATGGTTGACCTCATTCACTTCCGGCTGATAATTATCTCTTCTGAAAGACCCTGCCCCCAACTCCACTGGCACCATGGCCTCACATCCATATGTCAAAGAGAAAGGGGTTTCCCCCGTAGTAGACCTAGGTGTTGTATTATAACTCCATAAGACATTAGGCAACTCTTCTTGCCAGCTCCCCTTACTTCGTCTAAATTTGCTTTAAGCGTATGCTTGATTATCTTGTTCACTGCCTCTGTTTGGCCGTTTGTCTGAGGATGACTAACGGCAGAGAAACTTTTTTTAATTCCCAAATTATCACACATCTGTCTCATTTCTTTACTATCAAATTGCTTTCCATTGTCGGATATCAACTTGTACGATATCCCAAAGCGGCAAATAATGGAACGATACACAAAGTCCACCAAATTTTTATCTATGATTGAAGCCAGAGGCTCTGCCTCTGCCCACTTAGTAAAATAATCCACTGCCACAATAGCATACTTCACCACACCTTTCCCCTTAGGAAGCTCCCCTATCAAATCAATCCCCCACATAGCAAAGGGCCACGGACTAGTCAAAGAAGTGAGAGGAGCCGCAGGACTGTTCACATAGTTGGCATACCTCTGACATTTATCACAGGATTTAGCAAAAACCATTGAGTCCTCCCGAAGAGTAGGCCAGAAATATCCTTGACGTAATATTTTTTGCGCAAGTGAACCACCCCCGAGTGATTCCCACAGATTCCCTCATGAACCTCCCGTAAGACATAATTGCATTCCTCACCATCTATACATTTCAATAGTGGCTGATTAAAACCTCGTCTGTAAAGAGAACCTCTAAAATCCACATAACGAGCTGCTTTATATCTGAGTCTTCTAGCCTCAATTCTATCATCTGGTAGAATTCCTTCCTTCAAATATTTCCAGATTGGGGTCTTCCAAGTATCTTGCATAGGAACATCAACCTGCATCAATTCCGCCTCCGGAACACTAGGTTGCTTCTGGACTTCCAAGGGAATAACCCCTAAAAGAGTAGCTTCCTTTTGAGACCCCAACTTAGCCAAAGCGCCAGCCTCCTCATTACTGTTTCTAAGAAGTTGCTCCAATCTTGCTTCCCGAAACAAGCCCATCAACCTCTGCGTACACTTCATGTATAACTCGGTTCGAGGTCCCCTAGCCTGAAACCCCCATTAACTTGATAAACGACCAGCATCGAATCACTCATGATGTTTATATTTTCTACTTTCATCTCGAGGCCGAGCTTCAATCCCGAAATCAAAGCCTCATATTCAGCATCATTATTTGTAGCATGAAAAGCAAAATGAATCACACTTCTGAGATGATGTCCCTCCGGACTAACAAAAACAATCCCCGCACCCGCACCTTCATTATTTGATGCACCATCCACATATAAAGTCCACCAAGGTGCCGAAGTAGATCTTTCCTGAATCAACTCAGGTGGAGGGCTAGGTATCACAGCCAAAGCATCGCCCTCTTGTGCCAGAGGGAATTCCAAAATGAAATCAGCAAGAGCCTGACCTTTTATAGCACTTCTCGGTTTATATTCCACATCAAATTTCCCCAATTCCACAGCCCATTTCAACATTCGTCCAGAAGTCTAAGGTTTATGCAATACTTGTCTCAAAGGATACGTTGTTCGAACCTCTACCCTATGTGCCTGAAAATAGGGTCCCAACTTCCTGTAAGCCAAAATCAAAGCATACACTAACTTCTCCATATTCGAATATCTTGTCTCTACCTCCAACAACCTCTTACTAACGTAATACACAGGGTACTGGATGTCACCCTCTTCTCGCACAAGGACACCACTAACAGAATACTCCGAAACTACAAGATACAAAATAAGAATTTCTCCCTCGTGTGGCTTAGACAGAAGTGGGGGAGATCCCAAATGATCCTTCAATGCCTGAAAAGCGTCTTCGCAGTCTGGTATCCTTTCAAACTTCTTCCCAACCCCCTTGATTGCTTTGAAAAATTCCTTACATTTATCAGATGACTTGGACACGAAGCGGTTTAAAGTGGCAACTCTCCCAGTTAGGCTTTGCACCTCTTTTATCGTCCGTGGAGATTTCACATCGAGAAGGGCTTGTATCTTTGTGGGATTCGCCTCTATCCCCCTGTGATTTACCATAAACCCAAGAACTTTCCGGACTCTACCCCAAACACACACTTTTGAGGATTAAGTTTCATACGGAACTTTCTGAGAATCTGAAACATCTCATCCAAGTGTTGGATGTGGTCTTCTGCTTCCTTGGACTTCACCAATATGTCATCAACGTAGACTTCCATGGTCTTCCCAATCTGCTCCTTAAACATCATATTGACTAGCCTCTGATAAGTTGCTCCGGCGTTGAGTAACCCGAAAGGCATTCCAATATAACAATATAGCCCCCTGTCAGTGATGAAAGAGGTGTTCTCCTGATCTAGCTCAAACATTAATATCTGGTTATATCCCGAATAGGCATCCATGAAACTGAGAAGAGCATGCCCTGCAGTGGCGTCCACCAACTGGTCGATCCTAGGTAGAGGAAAGCTATCCTTTATGCAAGCTTTGTTCAGGTCGGTAAAATCGACACAAACTCTCCACTTGCCATTGGATTTCTTCACCAAAATTGGATTTGCAAGCCAATCCGGATAAAAAGACTCCCTAACTAACCCGACATTCAGCAGTCGATCGACCTCCTCTTTCAAAGCAGTTGCTCGTTCACCACTGACTGCTCGTCTCTTTTGTCGAACTCCCTTCCTGGAAGGGTCTATGTTGAGATGATGACACATCACTTCGGGATCGATCCCCACCATATCAGCATGGCTCCAAGCGAATACATCCAAATTATCTTTCAAAAAGGTAACAAGCCTTGACCTCAAGCTCGGCTCTAATCTAGCCCCAATCTACAACACTTTAGTCGAATCTCTCTGATCCACAAGAATTGGCACTGTATCTTTTGACGGTCCCATATTCATCCTAGGCTCAGGCAACCGAGGATCCAAGTCAAACTCAACTTCCTTGGTTCCACTGGACTCGCCTTCCTCTCGTATGGAGATAACCTCGCCCTTAGACTGCTGAAGGTCCTCACCTGCCGTTGATCCTTCTGGAAATTTGACCATTGGCACATCTTCACAATCCATCACAAATTTACCCTTTTTGGCCCTAAGACTTCTTTGATCCTCATCTTCATCAGTGACATCTTCGACAATCCCTTCCTGAAACTGATTTTGATCAACTGGAGGGGGAGCCTCAATCATAAGCACCCTATACCTTGTTCTGTCAGTCATGATTCCTTCCCCAAATACAATCTCGCCTTCTGAATTTCCTGCAATGTCTTCCATTGTAACTTCCACAGTCTCCCCGAGGGTGGGTGGCGCTTCCAACAGAAAAAGCGGGGTACTAAGCCTGACTAACGCTTCATAACTAGCTAAGTCATCATCTCCGGGGAACTTCACTGTGTAAACCATATTGGTAACTGCCTTAGGTTCAAAGGATTTCAAGGTTTCCTGAGCGCTTTCCTCTTTGAAGTCCAACATCTCCTCTCGTTGTTTACCTTTTGAGGAAGACTTCATAATCTTGTTGTAACAATCCCTGGAATCATATTGACATCCCTTCACACATCCGATCCCCGCCGGAGTAGGAAACTTCATTGCTAGATGATATATTGATGTCACCACCCTCATTTCTTTCAAGACCGGTCTCCCAAGCAATGCATTGTAGCACGTAGGTTGATCAACTACTAGAAACTCGAACACCTGAGTAGCTGAGTAAGGATCTTCCCCTAAGGTGAGTGACAACTTCACAGTACCCTTGACCCGAACTGAATCTCCTGTAAAGCCGTATATGTGGGTCATTCCATGAGTCATTTCCTTATCAAGAAGTCCCATCTTCTTATAAGTCCCGTAGTAAAGAATATTTACTGAACTCTCATTGTCAATAAACACCCGATAAACACTCCTTGCACCGATCCTCACATTCACCACCAAGGCATCGTTGTGTGGATGATGAACCCATTTAGCATCTTCTTCCGAAAAAATTATCTGTGTATCCTCCCCCTTGAACAGCTTAGGAGGTCTTTCTGATAAGTGATTTACATTCGTCAGAGGGAGGTCCCTTGCTTCGCGGACATATCTCTCCATAGCATTTCTTCTGTTTCCACCAATATGAGGCCCGCCAAAAATAGTATGAATACTCGCCTCTTTCACGAATATTGTCTTTTCCTAATGATCCGGTTTATCTCTACCTTCAGGACCCTCCTTCTTAGTTTCCTCCCTAGGAGGAACGTCCCCCTTAATTTTTCTGACCCATTCAGTCAACTTCCCATTCCTAATCAGTAATTCAATTTCCTCCCTCAACTGCCGACATTGATGAGTGTCATGGCCATGAGATTCATGATAGGCACAGTATCTCTTTTTATCGCTTTGAGCATTCTTCGAAAGTGGGAGGGGTGTCTTATATAATCCCTCCTTCTTTGTCACCTCATAAATGTTTCCAATAGAAGCCACCAGAGGCGTGAAGATACTGGTCTAGGGATGACCCTGATCTTTCAGAGAATAAAGAGGCGGTGGAGGGTACCGCGGCATTGGGCTAGGTGACCTTGATCGGTCTGACTTCTAAGTATCAACAATATTGACATTAACTCTGCCATTCCTCTTCCTATCCCCCTTTGGGCTTGGAGATCTATCCTTGCGTTTGCTCCTACGACTAGTTTCAGGATAATCACTCATTTTCAAGGCTTCCTCCTCCCTCTTAAAGGGTTCAGCTTGTGCATAAAGATCTGCAAGGGTCGAGGGTTCTTTGCGTTGAAGCTCTTTCCAAAAATACGAATTCACTCTTACCCCAGCTATGAGAAAGTTCTTGATGGTCTCATCGGAAGCTCCTCGGACAGTGGGGACCTTCGCATTGAACCGTCTGAAATAGGATTGAAGAGTCTCCCCTTCTCTCTGCTTTATATTAGCCAGGGTCGTGACAGGGGGAGCGTAGACGATAGAAGATTGAAACAGAATTAAAAACATTCTCCGCATTTGATCCCAACAGGTGATAGAGCCCGGTCCCAACTTTTGAAACCACTGGTGAGCATTCCCCCGTAGGGTTGAGGCCAACAACCTATACTTCGTCAAGTCCTCTACCTGGTAAAGCTCCATTTCTGTATTGAACCTCGTAATGTACTCAGCCGGGTCAGAGCTTCCCGTGAACCTTAGATCTCCCACTCCCCTAGAATACGGGGGAAAGGGTGTTTCCCGTACTACCAACGAGAAGGGTGACGGGGCCGGTTCAAACATAGCCCCTGCTTGTCCCACTGATTGTGCCAACAACCTGCGCAGAGCATCTAGATCAAGATCTTCAAACCCGAGAATTCTACGGGGCGCTTCCTCGTGTCGCTGCTGATTTATTAACTCCTCAAATCGATATCGATCTCCAACAGTAGAATTCTCCGGACGAGAAAAATTATATCCGCGAGAGGCCATCAGATCTCTCTCCAAATTAGATTCTATGAGTCCCCTCTGGTTCCCTTCTGCTTGATTGAAGAGATTGGCATAGGATCTCCTCTCCCCATACCCCAGGCTGTAATGATTCTGGGTTCTCATTTGGGGATTATGGTTCCTAGCTCGAACCATCGTGAGTGCCGCAGGGTCAGATCCCCCCAAAACTTCGTTCTCATGATAAGAGCGTCGCCTTTCTTGCTCCAAGATCCTCTACCTGCCAGCTCGAACCCCTTCCGCTTGACTTAACTGTCGGGGATCCTCTCTATCTGGAGGGAGTTCAACATACGGATCACCAAAAGTTAAAGCTCTGGGAGTGACAGCCCGGAACCTTTGATTTCCTCCAGTCTCCCCAATGACTCGAACATCTCCTTCAAAAGGAATCTCCCTGTGTAGGCTACGCTGGTGGTTCATGTTAGATTCTCTACCAACGCATCGATCTCCGACTGGTGTCTGATAGCTCGCTCCCCAACCATTGTTTGGGCGTCGTCCATCTTGATTAAGACGAGATTCTTCGAAAAACTGCCATTCCCTTTCCATTGCATCCATTCTTGCCCCCATTCGAGTGATCGTATTGCCCATGTAAGTGATCTGGTCAAAAAGCTCAGTATTACTCATCAGAACGGGAGGGTCTCCTCCTATCCGCGGAATCGGCCGTCTATCAGGCATCCCAGGCGTTACCGACCTTCGGTGCGAACCCCCTGAACGATCGGGATTCCTCATCACAGAGTTCCTTGCGACAGAGTTCCTTGGTGGCGGTGGAGGTAAATTTTCTTTGGTCCTAACCTCTTCTATACGTCGATTATCAACACGCTCTCGGTTTGACTGCGACATCCTTCCTCCTAAGATGTCAAAAAGCCCTCCTTCTAGCGCCACTTGTTAATGGAGGAATTTGGGAAAACAAATTCGGGAAGGGTTGCTGGAATTGTAGTGGTGGTTAACGACGGCGAACGGCATAGGACGTTTTGGGTTAGGGTTTGTGATTTAGGGATGGCTGAGATTGTATGATGTGATTATTGCAATTTTAGATCGAATATTGAATTCTCTCTTTTTTCGCAAGGGTTTGCATTGTACCATACAATGTGCCTACGTATCCTATTTATAGGAATCAAGCCAAACGTAGTTCTTAGAGAACAAGTAATCGTAATGGGCTAGGTTTCCATATTTAAGGAGCCCACTGGATCAAGTCCACCGCCTTGACAGTATCAGAATGAACCCAAAAGCCCAACTACTTTCTCGGAGCGTAGTGATTAAGCTATTGACCCGAGAATATCGGAGTCAACGCCCATCTTAGGCCATGGAGATTAAATAGTTTATAGGGAAGTCCAGAAAACTGAAAGTGGGCGACATCTCTAAAATAGGGCGAGATCTTCACCTATGGGCGAGACCTTATTAGTAAGTGGATTAGTTCAAGGACCCAGTCTAGTCCATCACTTTCAATTCCTATAATTCCATCACCATGTGGCGAGTTACCAGAGTACTGGGCCTAGCTGTTTTAAGGGGCGAGATCCCCATAGTAAGCCCATGGGCGAGATCCAAAGGCGAGGCCCAAAAAACCAACGAGTTTATTTCGGGGCATAACATAGCTCAATCTCAAGTTAATATGTAATTATCAAAAAGGGGGAGATTGAAACATCTTAGTTTTGATGATAACATAGTTAGCAAACTGGTGCGCTTGTAATGATATATTATGGCAAACTTCTAGTGTATGTTTCTGATTCTATTTTGCAGGACATATAAGTTATGTATATATAAAGATGTTAGCAAGCTGGATATATGCATTGGAATAACATTGTTTTGCAGGTTTAGTAATTATTTTATTTTTGAGCAAAACAGGGTATAACAGCTAGCTCGCAAGAAAAGTTTTATTCTAACGCAGCAAGCTGGCAGACAGAGTCCAGATTTTCCAGAAGTCCTATTTTCTTGGAGATCTATTAGAACTTAACATTTGTAAGGACTCTATCAATTATATAGAACGTATAAATATATATGTGGGCTCAACTTATTTCAAAATCAGTTATATATATATATTTATGTATATCTATCTTTCATTCCTAATTAATAGGAGTTTGTTTCCTAAATGATTTCTTCTACAACAAACTCTATTTTTCTGGGCTTTATCTTTCAGATGAACGTTTATACTTTAACAACCTTATTCTTTATGAACTCATCTGATTTCTAACGTTATTCTTTCTAAATGTTACTATTTTCTAAATGTTAGTTTTCTTGAACGTTGGATTTGAATTAGATCAATAATATATTTCTTTACCGAGTTGGTAGAGCACCAGGACGTAGACCATTAGGTTATAGGGGTCGAATTTGGCTAAAATTGTTTTGTGTTCTTTACATTCTACACTTTACTTTACTACACTGCATATATTAGTTAGCTGCATGTTTGTTAATTCGTTGCATCCAGTTAGCTGCCAGAACAGTTTTTCAAGCATATTTAAATTATACATTGTTAGTCATAACACCTATTCACCCCTTCCTTATAGGTGTGTGCATTTTCAAAAAAAATACTTAAATTGAAGCCTTTAGTAAAGGTAAAACAACCCACTTTAGCGCAGTTGAAGGTCCTTGTGTCGTGTAAATATGGTTTAATTCACATTCTACATGGTCTAGGGAGTAAAACTTGTCCTTTAAACACTTTAATAGCGTAAAGCATAAAAATTCTGAACTATTTGCTAAAATATCGAAATTTTTGAACTTTGAACTTTTTACTTTTTATAAAAAAAATCAGTATAAATTATAAGAATCAATCATCAATCATCAATATATATAAAGGAGGATACTCGGGAGTTTAGGTGGCGTTCTAAAATCGTCTCAATTTATTTTTCTAATTTTTTTGAATTTTAGGATTTTAAATACTAATAAATATAAAAATATCATTTAACATATTACAACTACACTAATAAATATAAAAATATCATTTAACATATTAAAATTAGAATAAATGTTCGAATTCATAGAGGAGAAGAGTTCGAATTTATAGGGAAGACATATGAGTTTTATCGGAAGTAGGAGAAGTATTTATAAAGCATATGATTAAAAAGTTTTATTGAAAGTATGACATGTAATTAAAAGTTCTATTAAAAATATAATATAAATGTTTGAATTTATAGAAAAGAACAGTCCGAATTTACAATTTACAAGAAAAAACATAATAATTTTTTTTTATTGCTTGCTAATGAATTGATGAGAAAATGACCAATATATCACAAATTAATTAATACATTGCCCAAAATATCATTTGTCGGGAATATTGTCCATTCTAACAGGCACACTTCGCATGTGGATTATGCGTAGGTAGGTTTTTTCTTCTTTTTTTCTTTATTGTTACATTTAATGAAGTACTTAGGTTCTTGGTTCTTGTGCTGACAAGTGACAAATAATAAAAAAAAATCAAAGATTGCGCATATGTGCAAGTGTTCCAGAAATCGCTAGGCGGAGCTAGGCCTTTGAGGTACCGCCTAGGGATTAATCGGGTAGGCGGGGATTAATCGGACGGATTAATCGGTCGTATTTAAATATTATTTTTAATATTAATATTTATATAATATTATAATTACAAAAAATATCATATATCAATTTTTTATTGCCCGAATAAAAACAATCTTAAGTTCTTAACCAAGTAGATATCAATTTCCCAAATATTTTTGTCAATTTTTGACCTTTTCAACGATTTTTGCCATTTTTTTGTCGATTTTTGACTTTTTCAGCAATTTTTATTATTGACCGCCTCAGCCCGCCTCGGACCGCCTAGACCGCCTAACCCCGACTTTGACCTATTTTCTAAAAAAACGTTTAATTTCCCGCCTCGGAACGTTTTACTCCCGTCTACCGCCTAGGCGCCGCCTAGGCGGCCGCCTCACCCGATTTTTAGAACACTGATATGTGCTATGCGTATAATTTTATTTTTTATATTTAACATTTTAAAATTTTATCATTATTTCTTTTGGGGTTAAATAATTTCCCTTTTGGGGTTTAATGGGTTTAATTTGGGGTTAAAAAATATTCAATTTTTTATTTAAAATTTTTCTTAAATTTAGATATGAAAACTAATCTCAGTCACACATTCAATCTAATCCAACGGCCCCGCCAGGGACACCACACATTAATCCAATACACCCTCACATACATAATCCCACCCAGTTTCCTCCGTTTTTAATTTAATTTTTTCATCAATCGATGATCTTTTTTTGAAATCAGGCCGCCGAATTTAGTAAGAAATATTCAATTTTTTAACTAAAATTTTTAAATTTTATTTATATTCTCTTGGGAGTTCAACAATTAAACTTTGAGAATAATTTTATTTTAAATTTTAAATCTGGTAGATTTTAATTTATTTCAAAAAAAGACTTACGCATATGCAAAATGTGCATTTCCTAAATGCCTATGGTACGCATGAAACATATGCGCAAACAATTAGTATATGCATGTGACGTGGCCACTGAATTTCTTATCCCGGTTATGCATATTGTAAAACAATTTTTCTTTTTTGAAACTAACAATTTTTCTTTAAAAAAGAGAATGGTATATGCTACAACACAACACACGCACGGGTTGTATGCGTGGTTGGTTACACATTTACAATATGCGCATACATTTTGTTATTTTGGGCAGATTCTTTGCACGTGGTTAATTTGGTCAATGGTCATTGTAACATAAAATTATGTTATTGAGAGCATTCACCCTGAATTGATAGGCTTCGGCCGGTATGTTAAGGCTTTTGGTCAAATAATTAATATTAATATTTTTTTTCATCTTTGCATGTCAGATTCTCTGTCGGGAAAGACTCTATTTATGAATTAGATTTCCGTAAGTTGTTACCGATATGTTTGTGAATAAATTTTTCTTGAATTAATTATTTATCTATAGCAAGTTAATTTAGTTCCTCTATTTTTTTTCAAAAATCTTCATTTAGTTCCCCATTTTTTTCTAAAAATCTACATTTAATCCCCAATTTTTTACAAAAATCTTTATTTACTCCCCTATTTCTTACGAAAATCTTCATTTAGTCTCCTATTTCTTTAAAAAAATCTTCTTTTAATCCCCTATTTTTTACGAAAATTTTCCGATATCTTCCGGTTATCAGAAAATTTTTCGATGACCGAAAAATTTGACCCCCACAATATTTATTTTTGGTTCCGTCCCTGATTATATATGTATGTGATCTTTTTATTTGTTGAAAAATAATCGGTTATTATCCAAATTTGGATTATTGCAGACTTGGACTATATAAACTAAGTTTTAATTTTTTAAAAGTTAAAAATTAACACAATACCAAATTAAAAACATAATTTTTAATATATTAAAAATTTCTAATTTGGTGTCATTTTTTTAATATTGTTCTCAATCTATTTTTCTAATTTTTTAGAATTTTCTTGAATTAATTATTTATCTATAGCAAGCTAATTTACAGTGACTGTCCTGTACATTTTTTTATCAGCTGGATTGGTGAATTTGGGCTATAAGATGCATCAACCGTCAGATAAACACACTTTCTATCACCATTTTGGAGTAAGCATAAATTTGATGTTTTTTCGATTTGAATAAAAAACAATTCTATAAATTATTGTGCAGGCTCAATATATATTACGTGTGTAACTAATCTATCACCTATTCATTATTCCTGCAACTCCGTTGCACTAGCACCATCTCATTATATATGTATGTGATCTTTTTATTTGTTGAAAAATAATGAGTTATTATACAAATATGGATTATTGCAGACTTGGACTATATAAACTAATTTTTAATTTTTTAAAAGTTAAAAACTAACACAATACCAAATTAAAAACATAATTTTTAATATATTAAAATTTTCTAATTTGGTGTCATTTTTTTAATATTTAATTTTTTTAATTTGGTGGCGCCTCTTAGATGTTCTCAATCTATTTTTCTAATTTTTTAGAATTTTAGTAGTTTAAACATTAATAAATATAAAAATATCTTTTAACATAGTAGAATAAGAGTTCCTAAAAAGAGTTCATATCTAAAAGTTATATTAGAAGTAGAATAGGAGTTCGAATTTGTAGAGAATAAGAGTTCGAATTTATAGAAAAACATATAATTATAAGTTAGTAGAATAGGTGTTTGAATATATAGAGGAGACATATAACTAAATATTTTATTAGAAGTAGAATACAAGTACGGTGGTGACATCTTTTACAATATTCTAAAATTATTTATTTTTTATATAAGTTAATTATACTTCTATTAGGAATTTTTTTTTTATAATCCAATACTAATCTATAAAAAACAAGTCTTCGTGTTTAAAAAATAAAAAAATTGATGTGTTAACATAATAAAAAACCATTTTCTTGCGAAAAACCTGAATAAATATTGCAGTATCTATAATATAAAGAGAAAATAAGATGTTTTAATATTTTTTAAAACTCCATATCGATTCAAACAAGAGCGGCTTGAAACGTGTTTAATGGGAAGACGACTCATTATAAAATATTGTATTAGCTATTAGAATTTGATATTGATGTTAAAAAATTTATTTCATTTTTAGCATTCGATTTTTATGGATAAACATTGTCATAAAAGTAATATATATGTAAAGTTAGGGTTTTGATATTAACGAGAGCAGGTCAATAGGATTAATCGTGTTTAATGAGAAAACGGCTCATTAAAGAAAACTGTGTTGAATATTAAAATTTAACAATGATGATATATTAGAAATTAATACATATAATTTTTTAGAATTTTAGGATTTTAAATAATAATAACTAAAAATCTATCTTTTAACATATTAGAAGCATAATAGGTGTTCAAATTTATAGAGAATAAGAGTCCGAATTTATAAGGAATACATATAATTAAAAGTCCTATTTGAAGTAGAATAGGCGTTTTTAAAACATATAATTAAGAGTTTTGAGTAAAACAAGAGTTCTGATTTATAGATAAGAAGGGTTTAAATTTATAAAAAATACGTATAAATTAAAAAAACTGTTGTAGGTAGAAAAGATGTTTGAATATATAAAGAATACATATAATAAAATGTTTTATTGTAAGTATAATACGAGGGCCGTGGAGACGTCTTATACGATTTTTTAAATAAAAAAGGCCCCCAATATCACAATTTGAAAGAAAGTGGTCCCAAATATCACAACTCAAAAACTTGGCCCCAAATATCACTCCAAAACACTATATCATGTAGCGTTATTTTTTTTAACCAAAGACGCTAATGCGTCTTGCGTTTGATGGCTTCCTTTTTTTTTTTTTTAACACTAGCAACGCTACTTTAGAAAGTGTGTTCAGGTGTTAACACAACTTCATTTAGCGTTTAGCTTATTTAACGCCACTTCATGTGGTGTTTTGGGGTGTTTTTTTTTTTTTTAATTTCTCCTAAATATATATTTGCAAATAGTATTAAAAAATTAATAACTAAATGGTAAATTAAAATTTTGTTTTTGTATTAAGTCCGACGGCCTGATTTTTGTATTTCCTTAGGGGTTCAATAATTAACCTTTGGGGTTCAACGTTTCCATTTTGGGTTTTAGAAATATTCCGAACGACGAATAAACTGTATGCGAACTTAGGGTTTAGGGTTGTTTAGCATTTAAAAATCAGGCCGCCGGATTCAATTTTTTTATTAAAATTTTTAAATTAATAAAATGTAATTTTAATTAAATTTAGGGGTTCAACAATTAACTTTAAGGGTTCAACGTTTCCATTTTGGGTTTTAGAAATATTCGGAATGACGAATAAACCGTATTCGAACTTAGGGTTTTGGGTTTAGGAACCCTAAACCCTAGACCCTAAACCCTAACTTAAGCGTTTAAAAATCAGGCCGCCAGATTCAATGTTTTAAATTAAAAATTTTAAATATTAAAAATACAATTTTAATTAAATTTAGGCGTTCAACAATTAAATTTTGGGATTAAACGTTTTAATTTTGGTTTTAGAAATATTCAGAATAACGAATAAACTGTATACATTTAGGAGAAAAAAGCAACAAAAAAAAAACCAAACGTCACTGCAAACTCAACTTAATTAGCATCTTGAACAAAAAAAACAACAACAAACGCCACTTCCATTCGCCTTTTGAAGTAAGAAAACAAAAAAAACAAAAAAACTCAACTCTTATAACGCTAAGCGCAATAGCGTTAAGGAAAAAAAAAAGGCTATTTTATAATATGTCTTGGAGTGATATTTGGGGCCAAGTTTTTGAGCTATGATATTTGGGGCCATTTCTTTTCAGATTGTAATAGATAGGGCCAACACCCTTTTTTAAAACTATATATTTTTTTCCTAGAATTCCTTTTATTTTAACTTTTTTAATACAAGTTAATTAAAGTACTTGCATTAGAAAAGTATATTTCATAAATTCAAAATTATTCCCGTAATGAAAAATCTTCGCATTTAAGAAAATTGATGTGTTAACATAACTGAAAAAACATTTTCCTGCGGAAGATGTAAATAAATACAGCAATACCTACAATACACAGAAAATATAAGATGTATTTTCATCTTTTAAAACTCCATAAATATTAGAAAGTTAAAAAATGTAAAAATTAGAATTTACTCCCTTTTAAGGTTTTAATTTTTAAGAAAAAAAAAGATATTTTATAAGATAAGTGTCATCAGTAATATGTAATGAAGTTAAAATTCGATTTCGAATAAAAACGGCTCGAAACGTGTTTTAACGGAAAGTCAGCTCACTAGAAAAATTGTATTAGCTATTAGAATTTAATATTGATATCATAATTTTTTTTATGGGTCTATTTTTATGGATAAAAATTATTATATAAGTCTTTATAATATATGTTAAAGTTGGGACTTCGGTGACGAGAAAGCGGCTCAATCGAAAAAATCGTGTTTAACAAGAAATCGGTTCAATAAAAAAGATTATGTAACTATTAAAATTTACTATTGATAATATAATTTAATATAAATATGTATTAAATTTTTTTAAAAAAAAATTATAATACCGCCACGAAGCGCGGCTTTGTCGACTAGTATATATATATAAAGGAGGATACACGAGGGTTTAGGTGGCGATCTAAGATCGTCTCAATCTATTTTTCTAATTTTCTAGAATCTTTGAATTTTAAACATTAATAAATATAAACATAGCATTTAAGATATTAGAAGTAGAATAGGTGTTCGAATTTGTAGAAAAGAAGACTTCGAATTTATAGAGAATACATATGATTAGAAGTTCTATTGGAAGTAGAATAAGTATTTATAAGGCAAATGATTAAAAGATTAAAAGTTCTATTGGAAGTAGAATAAGAGTTCGAATTTATAGAGAAAGAGTTCGAATTTATAGAAAAAAACATATAAATAATAGTTCTATTAGAAGTAGAATAGGTGTTTGAATAGATAGAACAGACATATAATTAAATATTTTATAGAAAGTACGGTCTTCTTAAATTATATGATTAGAAATTCTATTGAAAGTAGAATAAGTATTTGTAAGGCACATGATTAAAAGTTCTCTTAGAAGTAGAACAGGAGTTCAATTTTATAGAAAAAACATATAAATAAAAGTTCTATTAGAAGTAAAAGTTGTTTGAATATATGGAGCAGACATATAATTAAATATTTTATAGAAAGTACGATCTTCTTAAATTATACTTTTTATATTAATTAATTATACTTCTATTAGGAAAATTTATACATAAATCCAATACTATTATCATAAAAAAAAGTCATCATATTTAAAAAGAAAAGAATTGATGTGTTAAAATAATAAAAGAACATTCTCATGTTGAGGAATCCTAAATAAATACAGGAGTTTCCATAATATAAAGAGAAAATAGGATGAAACTCCATAAATTTTAGAAAGTCTAGAGAAAATATAAATTGGAATTCACTCTATTTTTTAGATTTTGATTTTAAAAAAAAAAGTTGTTGTGTAAGATAGGTATCATCAATAATATGTAATGAAGTTGGAATTTCGATCCCAAAAATCTATTTTTCTAATTTTCTAGAATTTTTGAATTTTAAACATTAATAAATATAAACATATCATTTAACATATTAGAAGTAGAATAGGTGTTCGAATTTGTAGAAAAGAAGACTTCGAATTTATAGAGAATATATATGATTAGAAGTTCTATTGGAAGTAGAATAAGTATTTATAAGGCATATGATTAAAAGATTAAAAGTTCTATTGGAAGTAGAATAGGAGTTCGAATTTATAGAGAAAGAGTTCGAATTTATAGAAAAAACATATAAATAATAGTTCTATTAGAAGTAGAATAGGTGTTTGAATAGATAGAACGGACATATAATTAAATATTTTATCGAAAGTACGATCTTCTTAAATTATATGATTAGAAGTTCTATTGAAAGTAGAATAAGTATTTGTAAGGCACATGATTAAAAGTTTTCTTAGAAGTAGAACAGGAGTTCAATTTTATAGAAAAAACATATAACTAAAAGTTCTATTAGAAGTAAAAGGTGTTTGAATATATGGAGCAGACATATAATTAAATATTTTATAGAAAGTACGATCTTCTTAAATTATACTTTTTATATTAGTTAATTATACTTCTATTAGGAAAATTTATACATAAATTCAATACTATTATCATCAAAAAAGTCATCGTATTTAAAAAGAAAAGAATTGATGTGTTAAAATAGTAAAAGAACATTCTCCTGCTGAGGAATCCTAAATAAATACAGGAGTATCTATAATATAAAGAGAAAATAGGATGAAACTCCATAAATTTTAGAAAGTCTAGAGAAAATATAAATTGGAATTCACTCTATTTTTTAGATTTTGATTTTAAAGAAAAAAGTTGTTGTGTAAGATAAGTATCATCAATAATATGTAATGAAGTTGGAACTCGAAACGTGTTTAACGGGAAGACGGCTCACTATAAAAGATTGTATTAGCTATTAAATTATCTTATTGATGTTATAAATTTCATTTATTTTTAGGATTTAATTTTTATTGATAAATATTATCATACAAGTGATATATGTAAAAGTTAGGTTTTTTGTCTTAACGAGAGAGCGGATCAAGAGTAATAACCGTGTTCATTGAGAAAGCGGTTCATTAGAGAAGACCGTATAAAAGATGTTTGATTATATAAGGAATACATAAAATAAAATGTTTTATTGGAAGTAGAATATGAGGACGGTGGAGATGTTTTATACGAATTTTTTAAAACTATATATCTTTATTCCTAGAAATTCTTTATTTTAACTTTTTTATATTAATTATACTTGCATTAGAAAAATATATCCATAAATTTAATATTATTCCCGTCACGAAAAGTCTTCGTATTTTAATTTTTTTTGATATGTTAACATAACAGAAAGACATTCACATGCGGAAGCTGTAAATAAATACATGTTAGGTCCGATAAGATTGTAGAAGGGGGGTTGAATACAATCTATATCAATTTCTCGAAATTTGTCCTTTAAATAAAATTTAGTTTAGACAAATTTGTGCGGAATATAAATAACACAAATTTCAAGTTGAATATAACAATATATTAACTTGATGGGTGTTACAAAATTAGTACAAATGATTATCAAGTAATTAATAACTAATTAGAAAATTCAACATGAACTTTTCTAATTTAGTTAATAAAAATCAAGATATCAAGTCAAGAACTAGGAAACTTAATTCGCTAGTATTACAAGAGTGATCAATAAACATGTTCCAGCGGATAAGATATTACAAAGAGCTTGAACTGAATTTATTGTTTGAATTAAAGCTTGAGCACTTGTGTGTAGAAGATGAGAGTGTTTGATGTTTTTGGGTCTCTTTTTTTCTTCCTGTATTCCTTCTGTGTATGCATCTGTCCGTGTGTTTGTTTATATACAAACAAAACACAACTTGCTGTACACTTGGCACGGTGATAGTATAACTTGGTAGAGATAGTAGGACTCATTCCCTTGTAATAGTATGGATTTAACTCAGAAATAGTATACATTTACTTAAGAAATAGTTCACTAAAAACGTTGGTAATAGTATAATTACCTTGGTAATAGTATAACTATAACTCAGAAATAGTATAACTAGTTCGGTGATAGTATGGATGGCTGGAAATAGTATAGCTGAAATTTCTTGGTAATAGTATGCAGAAGCCTCCAGAAATAGTATAACCTCCAGAAATAGTATAACCTCCAGAAATAGTATAACGTCCAGAAATAGTATAACCTCCAGAAATAGTATAACGTCCAGAAATAGTATAACGTCCAGAAATAGTATAACGTCCAGAAATAGTATAACTTCCAGAAATAGTATAACCTTAATTCTTTTAAACAAGGTCACGCACCTGGCACCTGGCCATCTATTTCTTTTATTAATTCTGTCGACCACAACTTGTTCAATTTCTTTGATTAACTTAAACAAACAATTCACTTGTTTAATTAATCAGCCGCCTGGCCACCTTTTAATAGAAGCTCTGTTGAAATGTTTTTAACCCACACAGCTTATAATCTTTAATTAATAAATAATTATTTTAATTTAGAAATTATAAAAATAAATATCTAATATTATTAGATATTCATAAATATAATTTTCCAAATAAATAAAATATTTATTAATATAAATAAATCCTTAAGCTCTAAGATGCGGTTACCTGAGCGTCTGAAACCGGACTCCTTTTGCTTAACAAAAAATACAACAATTCCAACCGGAGTTCTAGCTTCAAGAATATATGTTAGGTCCGATAAGATTGTAGAAGGGGGGGTTGAATACAATCTATACCAATTTATCGAAATTTGTCCTTTAAATAAAATTTGACTTGAACAAATTTGTGCGGAATAAATTGAAACAATTTTCAAGTTGAATATAAAAATATATTAACTTGATGGGTGTTACAATTTCAGTACAGATTAATTATCAAGTTGATAAAAACTAATTAGAAAATTCGACATGAACTTTTCTAATTTAGTTAATAAAAATCAAGATAAGTTCTAGGAGTAAAAACTCGCTAGTAGTACAAGAGATACAAATAAACAAGTTCTATCGGATCAGATATTACAAATATGATGAACTTGATTTTCTATGAATTTTTCTAGCTCTTGTGTTCTTGAGAGAAAATGAGAGAGAAAGCTTTGTTCTTGGTTTAAAGATATTATGTTGTAGTGTTTTTTGTGTCTTTATCTTGTTGTCCGTGTATTGCCTTAGTAGAATTTTTCTTCTTTTTTTTTTCAAGCTGAAGTCCCTGCCAATTCTGATTTCGGATTGTACATCAAAGACAATCTCCAAGACAATCTGTTCTTCCAAGACAATCAGATTTGTACTGCCAAGACAATCGTCAAGACAATCCTGAACTACCAAGACAATCAGCTTTGTACTGCCAAGACAATCGCCAAGACAATCCTGAACTACCAAGACAATCAGCTTTGTATTGCCAAGACAATCAGCTTTGCTTACCAAGACAATCGCCAAGACAATCTCCGGATTGTCTTGTTAAATAAAATAATTAAACCTGGCTGAATTGCGTTGAATTGAACAATGCTAAAACATGCTGTCAAGACAAAGTTCAGTTGCAGGAGCAGCAGGTGACCAACACGCGTGTGCCTTTGTGCGGCATTATCTGGGGCGCGTGTAAGCCACTCTCTGTTTGGAGAGTGCAGGAGCCAACAGCATGTGCACCACTTGCATTTCTTTTTCAATTTGTTTGATTCCTTCTGCCGACAACAACTTTTAACTTTTGTTTCTAAACAATTCTTAATACGACAACGTGCCACCATTTTCTAAATTAAAAGAATTTGGTTCGTCCAAACGATTTTTAATCCCCACAGCTTATAATCTTTAATTAATAAATAATTATTTTAATCCAGAAATTATAAAAATAAATATCTAATATTATTAGATATTTATAAATATAATTTTCTAAATAAATAAAATATTTATTAATATAAAATCTATACTATTATATAAAAGCCGAAACATTAAAAGTTTGGTTCAACGGTACCTGTTGAATTTACCTAATTACCCTTACTCAATTACAGATCTATTAACTAATCAATTTCCTTTTTCAGGTTACGCATATTATCTTTTCTATTTTTAAGAACTAAATAATTTCCTTTTCCAAGTAAAATACAATATCTTTTATATTTTATCTAACTAAAATTTCTCATTTATTAATCAATTTCCTTTTTCAGTTTAAACATATAACCTTTTCTATTTTTCAATAACTAAATAATTTCCCTTTTCATTTAAAATATAATATCTTTTAAATTTGAGTTAATTTCACTTTGCAACCTTTAACTTTGGACGAAACACAGTTTAGTACTCATACTTTGTTTCGTGGCAGTTTAGTTCCTATACTTCAATTTCTCTTTCTGTTTGCAACCCCTGTGTGTAATTCCGTTAAAATACTTCCGTTAACGTTAAATGCAAATGGTGTTTTAGTCATTTTATTAATAAATATATTCATTTTACATTAAATATATTAACTAATTTTAAATAAAAATATTATGATTTAATTTTATATTAGTAAATATGATCTTTTTTATTTAAAATTATTGTTGCACTGTTTTATTTAATTGAATAATGCGAGATATAATTGTAAACTAATTTTTTCTAATAATTGAATAATTCTCATTGAATAATTATTCAGGATAATTATAAGTTTGTAAAAAAAATTAGATTACAAGTACATCTCGCATTATTCAATTAAATAAAATAGTGCAACAATGATTTTTAAATAAAAAAGATCATATTTATTAATATAAAATTAAATTATAATATTTTTATTTAAAATTTGTTGTAAATGAATATATTTATTAATAAAATGACTAAAACACCCCTTGCATTTAAACCAAACTGAAAGAAAAATTGAAGTATAGAAACCAAACTGCCACGAAATAAAGTATGAGGACTAAACTGTGTTTCGTCCAAAGTTAAGGGTTGCAAAGTGAAATTAACTCTTCAAATTTTGTCTAACTAAAATTTTTCATTTTTAAAAACACTACGAGAAATTTTGTTTAAAAAAAATAACTTAATTATATATAATTGCTATTAACTAATCAATTACCTTTTTCAGTCAAAACACACGTTACCTTTTCTCTTTTCTCTAACTAAAATCTCTCTTTTTTCAATAATATTATGGATGGTTATCTTTTTTAGCAAAACACATTACCTTTGTTCTTTCTTCTTACTAAAACCTCCATTTTTCTAATTATATTACAGGTGTTTTTATTTAATAAAATAATAATAATATTATAATACTAATAATTAACCAATTACCATTTCAGCTAAAAAATAACATAATTATATATAATTATTATTAACTAATCAATTACCTTTTTCAGTCAAAACACGTTACCTTTTCTCTTTTCTCTAACTAAAATCTATCTTTTTCCAATTATATCCTGGTCGTTTACCTTTTTTCAGCAAAACACGTTACCATTTTTCTTTCTTCTTACTAAAACCTCCATTTTTCTAATTATATTACAGGCGTTTCTATTTAATACAAATAAAATAATAATATTATAATACTAATAATTAATCGATTATCTTTTCAGCTAAAATATATCATCTTTTCTATTTTTCCTAATTAGATTCCTTTTTTTCTAGAAATATAACGGGTAGTGTTAATTTCACATTTTCAAAAAACTATGAACAATTTTATTTCGTAAAATAACATAATTATTTCGTAAAATAACATAATTAACAATTCTAGAAATATAATGATTAGATATATTATATGTTTAAATTAATTTACTAAAATTTCAAGGTTCGAATTCTGTCAACGACATATTACTTTTTTAAAATTTTATAATATAAGTTTTAAACCACATAATTTTGCAATCATTAATGTATACCAAAAATATTACACCATTTTCCTGTTAGATTTTTAATAAAAGAAATTGACACTTTGCACCCATTATGTTTGTCACTTTTGTCAAAATGGTCCTATACTTTAAATTGTGGCACTTTACATCCCTGATCTTTTAATTTCGCTTCGATGTATCAAAGGACTAGTAAGCAAAATTAATAAAAATTATCTTGAATGTTTTTTTCGATTCCAACCCAGAAATGATAAATGTGTGCATGCTGGTATAATTTATCTAAACACAAATGCTAATGAATTGCAAAATGAAAGAAATACCCGAGCAACATCAATGGGTTGAATGAGTTTATTAACTCTGTTAAGTTTGAATTTTTTTTCAAAAATTGACAGGCGTATTTTTGGTATTTAAAAAATTATTTTTCAGAAAAAATGAAAAAAAATCAGAAAATTATATTTGTTTTAAGAAAAAATATTTTTCGGTTTTTAAAAAATATATGGTTTAAAAAAATATTTTTGGAAAAAAATTGTATTATTCTTTTGGGAAAAAAATTTCAAAAATGAAATATGTTTTTTGGTATTTAGAAATTATAAATGGTTTTTTTTAAAATTCAAAAACAGAAAATATTTTTCGTTATTTAGAAATTATATTTTCTAATTATTTTCTAAAAAATTCAGAAAATTATATTTAAATATTCAGAAAAAATATATGGTTTTTTTATATAGTTATATAAATTATATTTTGAATTTTAAAAAACAGAAAACGTATGACTTCAACATCAAATATTTTTTGTTTTTGAATTTTAAAAAAACCACATATATTTTTAAACATAGAAAATATTTTTTATAAAACAAATATAATTTTTTTGAATTTTTTACATTTTTTTTGAAAAATAATTTTTTAAATACCAAAAATACTCCTGTCAATTTTTGAAAAAAAATTCAAACTTAACGGAGTTAATAAGTGTTAACGGGAAAAGTGCAAATCGAAGTGAAATTAAAAGATCAGGGATGCAAAGTGCCACAATTTAAAGTATAAGACCATTTTGACAAAAGTGACAAATATAATGGGTGCAAAGTGTCAATTTCTCTTTTAATAATTAATAAGAACCGTTAGATGTAATTATAAAGTACATTTTATGATTAAAAACTAAAAATTCAAGTTTCGAATCCCGTCAACGACATATTTAACTTAAAATTCTATAACATAAATTTTAAATCATGCACATCATTAACTAAATTTATATTAAATTATATTAAAATAATTTTTACAAAAATAATAATTATATGAAAACATAATTATAGCATAAAATTAAATTTATAACATATTAAAATAAACCCGTGCATCGCACGGGTTATAAGCTAGTTATAATTAAACTCTAAACTGCGGTTACCTGAGCGTCTGGAACCGGACTCCTTTTGCTTAACAAAAAATATATCAATTCCAACCGGGGTTCCAGCTTTAAGAATATATCACTTTCAATATTCTTGTGATAATTCTATTTTCTCATAACCCGTCCAGGTGTAAGCTACGGTCTCTTGAGGATGTGAAATCGGACTCCTTTTGCTTAGCAAAAAATATAACAATTCTAACCGGGGTTTCAGCATTAAGAATATATCACCTAGAATTTCTTTATGATAATTCTTTTTCCTCGTAGCCAGTTCACTTGATAATAAAATCATTGTAGTTACTGAATTTAGCACTCCTGTTGCTTGCACAATGATTTTCTCACATACCAGTCTTGATAGCTTGAACCACTGAAGTTAATGATAAACAACCATTGTTTAATGTTGACACTCGATGTACTGTCTGGTTCATGAGTGACTAACCACAATGACTGTTCTTCATATATTGACTTTAAAATCTGGTTCATTTTCTTTTCTCATCTCTCTCTTTAATTCTTCTGTACTGCTTCTGTCACTGTTGAATCTCTGTCACTTTAAACTAATCCACTTCTTTAACGAATACTTCACTGAGGCTTGATCAGATGACTGAGCTTCTTTCAATGTAGTAATTCCTCAAGTCTGTAGATTGACCTTGATATTTTTCTTCTGACAGATAATACAATCTGAGATTCCTTGTGACAGTCTATATACTATTCACTATTACAATCTTGTTTAAGTTGAGTTGTATCCTCGAAATACAAATAGGATACATCATATGCCTTTCAATCTCCCCCTATTTGTTTGTTAGACAATAACAAGCAAATACCTAGAGGATAACTCAACTAACTCACTTAAACAAGAAAAAGATTCAGCATTTAAGAGCTTAGTAAATAGTACATTAAAAAATTTCTCTGGTTTAAATATAACAATTCCAGAATCCTCAATTGATGAAATGATAGATGATTGTTCCTCTAGCACTGAACTGATCTTCAATAGATAACTCATCTTCATTTCTGATTCTTCAAATCTCTGCCTGATAATCCTTCACATCTTACATTGATGATTATCAGCAGTTCTTGATTTACAATCACTTCCCTTTTCTGACACAGCTTTTCTCACTTAAGAAAAACAACTGCTCCTAATAAATAGACAATGGTGAATCAATACCATTTCTTTAACTTCTAGGAAATCTACTACTCCTCCAGTTAGCCTTCAAACTTAGTACATTGAAAGACTAATAGAATAGTATTGTGATGTAAGCTTCTCCTTATATCTCCACTGCAAGTCCCCTTATTTCTCCATCTAAATCTCCCCCTTAGTAACTTGACTTGCTTCTCTTCCAAAGCACAGTCTGTAAATGCTCCCCCTTTCGAACTAACTCTCCTTTTTCTTGTACCCCTTTACTTCTCCCCCTTAGTTGAGGAATCCTCCAATCAACTAGTTGACAAAGTAGTTGTACCAATTATAGAGTTCTTTGTTAGAAAGGAAGTTTCATTTTCTTCCTCACTGTGAGTGTGTGATAGTGTTTAGTGTACCTCACAAGTGTTTCACTCTTCTCTCCACTCATTTGTGTTGAGTGTCTCACTTCTCTCTGTGTTTACACTCTTGCTCACTGGTGTATTACTCATATCACTCATAGCTCCAACATCCTTTAGTGTACCTGCAAGGAAAAATCACCCTAGCCCCTTCAAGAGAGGTCAGTGGTGGTGCAATGGGCGTTCGCAAATCCCAAATCCTCGTTAGACTCGTTAGACGAATCTGAGTCATAATCTACAAGTTGCTAATTTTCCCTTTTTAGGGTTTTCAGATTTGAATTCTGAGAAGGTAAACAATGATCTGTAAATTTAGCATTGAGATCAAGGTTCCCTTCTAATGTCTGTGAAGACATCACCTTGTTAAACTCATCAGGTAAAATCTGAATCATAGTTTACAAGTTGCCGATCCGCACCTATGTCAGACCCGTTACCCGCAGGATCCAGAGATGTTCCCTCTGGGGAGTTAGATAATGATCTTGTTGAATTTTGCATTTGAGATCAATACCTTCTCTCGAGGTCTGTGAAGATTCTTGGTTCATTAAAGAACCTTTAACTTATAATCCTAACCGTAAAATGGTTGGATTACAGGTTTCCGTCAATTCATCCTTAGTGTGTGCAATCTCACTTTGTGCATATGAAATATTTTGGTTAGTGGATAAGGTAGTGACTCTCCAACTGAATATCCCACACATCCTTATTTGCTGCATCAAGTGCAGTTACTCCCTGGTGACCTTTAGTCTGATAGGTTACTTCCTTTTAGGGGGTAAGTCAGAATGTGTTTGAATTTGACTGTAGTCTGGGATAAAAGTTGTTGGGTTTACAACCTTTTGACTGATCATGTGAGAAAACAAAACTCCATTTAGATGAACCTGCATCACAGAATATGAGCAATAGAGATAGAATGATATACAGTTGTGATTTCAAAAGATTTACAATGTAAGCAATCACAACTATAGAAAGAGATTTTGAGTTAGGAAGTTAAATAGATCTTGAGCCGGTTTTACTAAACAAAAACATAAACATAAATCCAATTAACAATAAATATTAATCAAATTAATGAATGTTAATGTTTAAACCAAAACAAACAAAGCTATTTTATCATGTTTTGGATCCTGTATGTTAGATACCAACTTTTACCACTTGTTAACACTTGTTAGGTCTTGTCTTCCAATTGTTAGAACCTGAAAATCAAACGTTAGTTCCTAAACAATTGAATTGACATGTACCATTTTGATACCAACAATGTTCCTATATACGAAATTCTGTTAATAACAAGAACACAACAAAGATTAGAAGTTAAAACAGCATGATATGTGTGTGTTAAATAGAAGAAGTACAAAAGAACCAAGTACAGGGACCTGTTTGTAAGTTTTGAAAGTATAGTGACTAAACTGAAAAACTATACAAACTATTTATATACACATGAAAAATAATATACAAATATAAGAAATAATATACATAATAATTATATAAAATGAAAACTAAAAACAAAAGAAAAATACAAAAAAAAAATTTATATTTTTTTTTATTATTCAAAAATAACTGTATTAATAATATTTACAGAAAATTAGAAATAAAAGAAAATAATTTACAAAAATATTTACAACAACACATAAATAATAGGTCCGATATCGATTTGAGCTTTCAGAGTGAAGTTTTGAAAAATCTAAGTCTGGGAAGATTTTCGAGTTAGTGAGTCAGTGACTATCTCGAACTTCAACTCGAAACTCGACTTAAATTTTCGAGTTAGTGACTATCTCGAACTTCAACTCGAAACTCGACTTAGATTTTCGAGTTAGTGACTATCTCGAACTTCAACTCGAAACTCACTATCTCGAACTACATCTCGAAACTGACTATCTCGAACTTTATCTCGAAGTTCGACTTAGGATTCGAGTTCGAGTTATCAGTGCCTAGTTTTTCTTCAAAATTTTTCGAGATAAGATCTATCTCGAACTTTATCTCGAAGTTCGAGATGAGGACCAATATAACTATTCTAAAAATCAAGTATTAACAGAATATGTACCAGATTATTTACATGAAGCAATTCTAACAATGAAGCAAATTTAATTATTAAAACAAGCTATAAAATAGCAAAATAATTTACACTAAAATTATAAAATCGAATAAAAATTATAAAAACAATCATATGTAGTCCCTTTTATGAAATCAAACATTAATAACAAAAGGACAAACACTACAAACCAATTAATAAACTATTAACTATTTACATATATATTTGTAGTAAATTAATAAATCTATATATTTTCTTAATAAAATAACTTTCTTATAGAAAATCATTTAAAGAGAAAATATGACTTATTAAATCAACACAAATATTCAAAAGTAATTTTCAACAAAAATAGATTTCTCACTAATTTCAGCTTTGTAAAATTTGAGAAAAATATTTTTAGAGAAAATTAAAATATTCTAAAACTAAAAGAAGTAAGTAGGAATATATTAAGAAGATAATGACAATGATTTAAGAATTAACAAGCAAGAAAATAAGTTGATAAAATAATTATACAAGTGATTTTAATAACAAATAATTACAAAGATAATCACTTATAAATTATTAAAGAGCAAACCTCATATATTAACTAGTTTAATTACTAGGACTATTTAACATACCCAATTCACCAACAATTCTGGTGAATGTGGATTCGTCAAGAGACTTAGTAAAAATATCTGCTGTTTGTTCTTCCGTGGGTACAAAATGTAATTCCACGGTACCATTCATGACATGCTCTCTAATAAAATGATACCTGATATCGATGTGCTTTGTCCTCGTATGCTGCACAGGATTGTTTGAGATTGCTATGGCACTTGTATTGTCACACAAAATAGGAATTTTGTCAAGTACAAAGCCATAGTCCCTTAGCTGATTCCTAATCCACAAAATATGTGCACAACAGCTTCCAGCAGCTATGTATTCAGCTTCAGCTGTTGAGTTGGAAACTGTTTGCTGTTTCTTGCTGTACCAGGAAACCAACCTGCCACCTAGGAATTGACAACTCCCAGAGGTGCTTTTCCTATCTACAACACTTCCTGCATAATCTGAATCTGTATATCCAACAAGATTAAAACCAGAATCTTTAGGGTACCAGATGCCTAAGTTAGGCGTACCCTTAAGATATCTCAAGATTCTTTTAACAGCAATGAGATGAACATCTCTAGGATCCGATTGGAACCTTGCACACAAGCACGTAGCATACATAATATCTGGTCTACTTGCAGTAAGATAAAGTAATGAGCCTATCATACCTCTGTAGCTTGTGATATCTACCTTGATAGAATTTTCACATGCTCCAAATTTAACAGCTGTAGATGATGGTGTTCTTACTGAAGATGAGTCCTCCATTTGATATTTCTTGAGGAGCTCTCTGACATACTTGGATTGACAGATAAATATCCCATCTGTCCTTTGACTTACTTGCAATCCAAGAAAGAACTTCAGCTCACCCATCATGCTCATTTCAAACTTACCCTGCATTAACTTAGCAAATTTCTTGCAAAGAAGATCATTAGTAGACCCGAATATTATATCGTCCACATAGATTTGAACTAATATTGTATCATTTTTATGTTTCTTTGTGAAGAGAGTTTTGTCTATGACACCTCTAACAAAACCATTTTCAAGTAAAAATTCAGAGAGAGTGTCATACCATTTCCTTGGTGCTTGCTTAAGACCATAGATAGCCTTGAAGAGAAAGTAGACATAATCCAATAGATCTGGATCTTCAAAACCAGGGGGCTGTTCTACATATACCTCTTCATCTAGCTTACCATTCAGAAAAGCACTCTTGACATCCATTTGATAAACCTTAAAGTTTGAGAATGCTGCGAATGCCAAGAATATTCTGATAGCCTCAAATCTTGCCACTGGAGCGTAGGTTTCATCATAATCAATGCCTTCAGCTTGTGAATAACCTTTTGCTACCAGTCTTGCTTTATTTCTCGTCACTATGCCATCTTCATCAAGTTTGTTTCTGAATACCCACCTAGTGTCAACCACTTTCCTGTCTTTGGGTCTGGGTACCAGCTTCCATACTTCTTGTTGTTTGAATTGATTGAGTTCATCTTGCATAGCAATCACCCAATCAGGATCAGAAAGAGCTTCCTCAGTTTTCTTAGGTTCCATTTCAGATAGAAACCCTGAATAGTTACATTGATTTTGAGTAGCACTTCTAGTTTTGACACCAACATCTGGATCACCAATAATCAGCTCAAAAGGATGAGCTCTATTCCAAACAGTCTGTCTGGGAAGATTAGATCTTGATGATTCGCCTTGTTCTTCATTGTGATGTTGAGTATGACTAGTTGATCCTTCATTATCTCCCCCTGAGTTGTTGCCAGGTTGACTAGATGAATGTTCAGGGGTGTCAGGTGTATCTTCATTATTCTCATTGTTTTCATCACCATTACCCTGATCATCATCATTGTCATTAGCATCAGCAAAAATCTCAGGTGAATTGTCATCATCTGAATCTGTATCTGTCATGTCATCGAAAGATAGCTTTTCAGATGGATCCTCAGTTTGGATACTAGAGAGTTTAGTGTCATCAAATGTTACATTGACACTTTCCATCATCTTCTGTTCATCAATCATATACACCCTGTATGCCCTCATTGAATAACCAATAAAAATTGCTTCAAATGCTTTGGTATCGAATTTACCACCTTGATCATCACCTTCTTTAAGCACAAAGCATTTTGCCCCAAATACATGAAAGTATTTGAGTGATGGTTTCTTATTAGCCATAATTTCATAGGGTGTCTTCATATGGTCTTTATTGATTAGAGTTCGATTCTGGGTATAGCAAGCAGTGTTGACAGCTTCAGCCCAAAAGTACAATGGAAGCCTTGATTCACTTAGCATAGTACGTGCAGCTTCAATCAAGGTTCTATTCTTTCTTTCCACTACTCCATTTTGCTGAGGAGTTCTTGGTGCTGAATATTGTCTGGTTATACCCTTCTCAGTGCAGAAGTCATTTAGAGCTGCATTCTTGAATTCAGTTCCATTGTCTGACCTTATAGCTCTCACTGGATATGTAGAATCTCGCTCAATTAATTTGATGTGATCAATCACCATCAGTGGTGTCTTGTCTTCAGATTGTCTGAACAACAACTTGTTTGTTGAGAGAAGCCATCAGTCATCACCACTAAAGTATATTTTTCTTTGATGTAGAACTTCTGTGTGATGCTTCTTTGACTTCTCTTTATGACATTCCTCATAATTTTATTTTACATTAATTCCAGATGAGGTAGTCTCCTTTACTGATTCGATTTCCAGGAAAGAATCTCTTGATATGACATTCAGGTGAGAGAGCTCCTTATGTCATAGCTGAACTCCTGTCTGATGAATCTTTAGATTAGACATATTGACTTCACCTTAGACTGAGATTCCATGTCAAATATTGATAAGTTCTCTTTCCTTAATCCTCGAACAGTAGGCTCTTCATCTTGTAAAAGATGCTTTATTACTGACAACATTCCTAGCTATTGAATAGCCATGACCCTGGGTCATACCCTTGCTGTTATCTCCAAGGGATACCACTTGGCCAAATTCCTTCACCACTCTTGACAGCAGGGCTCTATCCTCGGTCATATGCCTTGAACATCCACTGTCCAGAATCCACATAACACGATCTACCTGTTACACACCCTGCAATGCCAAAACGGTTAAACTTTCTTCGGGACCCAAGCTTGGTTGGGTCCAGAGTACTTGAAAAATTGGCCTTTGTCAGGCAAAACCACATTCTTGACCTTGACACCAATTTCACCATTAGTAAACAAACATTTTACCCTATAAACAGATTTAACAATCTTTTGTTTCATTTTAGGTATCCATGTTTGTTTAGCAACAATAACACTTGTTTCATTGACTGGACATTTGACCTTATAAACAGCCTTAGTAAAACTTTGTTTAGGCTTAGGTAAAAATGTCTCTCTCCTAACATGAGGAGGACTAGCAGTCTTTGATCTGACACTTTTGTTTCTGTTCATATGTTGTCGGGGAGTAGTCTTATTAGCACATGCATGATTACCATTAAAGTAAGCAGACATCACATTAAAAGCACAAGACATACAATTGACAACACCACACGCTTTATGAGAAGAATCAATAATAGGCATGATATGCATGTCAGACATGTTATTGTTCTGTTCCAACTTGTTATCACCTAACTTAATTTTAGATGAACTGGGAACAAACTTCACTGGTTTCATAGAAACAACCTTATTAGATTTAACATTTTTGGTTGTAGGTGCCTTAACAGATTTTTCATTAAGTTGGACACTACCACTAGCAATGTCCTCAGTACGCATCTCCTCTTGAATAACAAGAGAAGTCATATCCAGAGGCTCTGCAACAGACTTCTTAAAGAGTGGATCTTCAACATTCTTAAGCATATCCAATAGCCTCGTTGTAGCCAAACCCTATTCCTACGGTTCGGTCTACAGCTTGTTTATTGAAAAACTCTTTAGAAGTTTTAACAGAATTAAAGCAAGCAGATAATTTGACATCCTGTTCCTTTATCTTAGTTTCAAGTTCAGCAATTTTAGCAACTTGTTTTAACATGTATTCTGATATCGACTTTTCTCTGTAGTTAAGTCGAGCTATTTCTTTTATTTGCTGATCTTGATTATCATGCACTTTTTTTAGTTCTAACACTTCATTTTCAAGATTAGTGTTTAACAGATTTATTCTAGCATTTTCAGTTTGTGCATTACCCAAGGAATTGCGTAAACTACGAATAAGTTCAGCATCAGTGAGTATTACCGGAGTTCTGTAATAGTCGGATGTCTCAGCATTTGCCACAAGCGCAAAATCCTCAACCACCTCTTCATCACTGTCTGAATCATCCCAGCTCCTTTCCCGAGCTACATAGGCATTGTCTGCCTTCTTTTTTTCAGATGCATACTCTCTCCTTGCATCTTGTTGAGGTTGTTGACACTCAGTTGCAAAGTGTCCAAGTTCATTACATTTAAAGCAGATGATCCTGCTTCTGTCTACCATCCCAGTTTCGTAGCCACCCCTTGTGCTACTTGATGAAAAACCTCCATGCTGGAATCTATTCTCAGTAGACTTGAATCTGAAATTTGGACTTCTTCTAAATCTGAAATTATCAAATTGCCTTACAACCATTGCCATTGACTCTTCCTCCAACTGCTCCAGCTCCTCTAATGAATAAAATTCTCCACAACCCTGACTTGCAGCTGTCTTCCCATATTCTGCTACAATCACCTCCTTTTCAGAGCTGTAAGGTTGAACAACCTTAGCTTCCATTTTCACCAAGGCTTCACCAACCAAAGCAGTAGAAGTGTCATCTACCCTTTCCTCATTTATTGTCAAAATGGTATCCCAGATATGCTTTGCATCTTTACAATTAACAACATGATTGTGCATGATTAAATCTAGGGATTCCATCAAAATCAGCTATAGGTTCATATCCAGGGCAGCTTCCTCCTTTTCAGCAGGGGTATAATTATTAGGATCCTTTGGATACGTCCTTTCAGCAAATTCAACAACTCCATCCACAATTACTTCCTCTTCTATAACCATATGAATTATTGGCCCGGTTTTCAATATTCCTAAATATTTAGGATTGGCCACTTGTAGAAAAAGGGTCATTTTCTTTTTCCACAATTCATAATTTTCCTTGTCAAATATGGGTATCTTAACAGAACCAACTTTCGAAGACATGATGAATTTTTAAGTGAGTTAAAAATTCGGTCTAGATTTTTAATTGAATAAAAATAGGATCTTGATTTGTGTATCAATCAATAGGCTCTGATACCAATTGTTAGGTCCGATAAGATTGTAGAAGGGGGGGTTGAATACAATCTATACCAATTTATCGAAATTTGTCCTTTAAATAAAATTTGACTTGAACAAATTTGTGCGGAATAAATTGAAACAATTTTCAAGTTGAATATAAAAATATATTAACTTGATGGGTGTTACAATTTCAGTACAGATTAATTATCAAGTTGATAAAAACTAATTAGAAAATTCGACATGAACTTTTCTAATTTAGTTAATAAAAATCAAGATAAGTTCTAGGAGTAAAAAATCGCTAGTAGTACAAGAGATACAAATAAACAAGTTCTATCGGATCAGATATTACAAATATGATGAACTTAATTTTCTATGAATTTTTCTAGCTCTTGTGTTCTTGAGAGAAAATGAGAGAGAAAGCTTTGTTCTTGGTTTAAAGATATTATGTTGTAGTGTTTTTTGTGTCTTTATCTTTTTGTCCGTGTATTGCCTTAGTAGAATTTTTCTTCTTTTTTTTTTCAAGCTGAAGTCCCTGCCAATTCTGATTTCGGATTGTACATCAAAGACAATCTCCAAGACAATCTGTTCTTCCAAGACAATCAGATTTGTACTGCCAAGACAATCGCCAAGATAATCCTGAACTACCAAGACAATCAGCTTTGTACTGCCAAGACAATCGCCAAGACAATCCTGAACTACCAAGACAATCAGCTTTGTACTGCCAAGACAATCAGCTTTGCTTACCAAGACAATCTCGGGATTGTCTTGTTAAATAAAATAATTAAACCTGGCTGAATTGCGTTGAATTGAACAATGCTAAAACATGCTGTCAAGACAAAGTTCAGTTGCAGGAGCAGCAGGTGACCAACACGCGTGTGCCTTTGTGCGGCATTATCTCGGGCGCGTGTAAGCCACTCTCTGTTTGGAGAGTGCAGGAGCCAACAGCATGTGCACCACTTGCATTTCTTTTTCAATTTGTTTGATTCCTTCTGCCGACAACAACTTTTAACTTTTGTTTCTAAACAATTCTTAATACGACAACGTGCCTCCATTTTCTAAATTAAAAGAATTTGGTTCGTCCAAACGATTTTTAATCCCCACAGCTTATAATCTTTAATTAATAAATAATTATTTTAATCCAGAAATTATAAAAATAAATATCTAATATTATTAGATATTTATAAATATAATTTTCTAAATAAATAAAATATTTATTAATATAAAATCTATACTATTATATAAAAGCCGAAACATTAAAAGTTTGGTTCAACGGTACCTGTTGAATTTACCTAATTACCCTTACTCAATTACAGATCTATTAACTAATCAATTTCTTTTTTCAGATTACGCATATTATCTTTTCTATTTTTAAGAACTAAATAATTTCCTTTTCCAAGTAAAATACAATATCTTTTATATTTTATCTAACTAAAATTTCTCATTTATTAATCAATTTCCTTTTTCAGTTTAAACATATAACCTTTTCTATTTTTCAATAACTAAATAATTTCCCTTTTCATTTAAAATATAATATCTTTTAAATTTGAGTTAATTTCACTTTGCAACCTTTAACTTTGGACGAAACACAGTTTAGTACTCATACTTTGTTTCGTGGCAGTTTAGTTCCTATACTTCAATTTCTCTTTCTGTTTGCAACCCCTGTGTGTAATTCCGTTAAAATACTTCCGTTAACGTTAAATGCAAATGGTGTTTTAGTCATTTTATTAATAAATATATTCATTTTACATTAAATATATTAACTAATTTTAAATAAAAATATTAAGATTTAATTTTATATTAGTAAATACGATCTTTTTTATTTAAAATTATTGTTGCACTGTTTTATTTAATTGAATAATGCGAGATCTAATTGTAAACTAATTTTTTCTAATAATTGAATAATTCTCATTGAATAATTATTCAGGATAATTATAAGTTTGTAAAAAAAATTAGATTACAAGTACATCTCGCATTATTCAATTAAATAAAATAGTGCAACAATGATTTTTAAATAAAAAAGATCATATTTATTAATATAAAATTAAATTATAATATTTTTATTTAAAATTTGTTGTAAATGAATATATTTATTAATAAAATGACTAAAACACCCCTTGCATTTAAACCAAACTGAAAGAAAAATTGAAGTATAGAAACCAAACTGCCACGAAACAAAGTATGAGGACTAAACTGTGTTTCGTCCAAAGTTAAGGGTTGCAAAGTGAAATTAACTCTTCAAATTTTGTCTAACTAAAATTTTTCATTTTTAAAAACACTACGAGAAATTTTGTTTAAAAAAAATAACTTAATTATATATAATTGCTATTAACTAATCAATTACCTTTTTCAGTCAAAACACACGTTACCTTTTCTCTTTTCTCTAACTAAAATCTCTCTTTTTTCAATTATATTATGGATGGTTATCTTTTTTAGCAAAACACATTACCTTTTTTCTTTCTTCTTACTAAAACCTCCATTTTTCTAATTATATTACAGGTGTTTTTATTTAATAAAATAATAATAATATTATAATACTAATAATTAACCAATTACCATTTCAGCTAAAAAATAACATAATTATATATAATTATTATTAACTAATCAATTACCTTTTTCAGTCAAAACACGTTACCTTTTCTCTTTTCTCTAACTAAAATCTATCTTTTTCCAATTATATCCTGGTCGTTTACCTTTTTTCAGCAAAACACGTTACCATTTTTCTTTCTTCTTACTAAAACCTCCATTTTTCTAATTATATTACAGGCGTTTCTATTTAATACAAATAAAATAATAATATTATAATACTAATAATTAATCGATTATCTTTTCAGCTAAAATATATCATCTTTTCTATTTTTCCTAATTAGATTCCCTTTTTTCTAGAAATATAACGGGTAGTGTTAATTTCACATTTTCAAAAAACTATGAACAATTTTATTTCGTAAAATAACATAATTATTTCGTAAAATAACATGATTAACAATTCTAGAAATATAATGATTAGATATATTATATGTTTAAATTAATTTACTAAAATTTCAAGGTTCGAATTCTGTCAATGACATATTATTTTTTTAAAATTTTATAATATAAGTTTTAAACCACATAATTTTGCAATCATTAATGTATACCAAAAATATTACACCATTTTCCTGTTAGATTTTTAATAAAAGAAATTGACACTTTGCATCCATTATGTTTGTCACTTTTGTCAAAATGGTCCTATACTTTAAATTGTGGCACTTTACATCCCTGATCTTTTAATTTCGCTTCGATGTATCAAAGGACTAGTAAGCAAAATTAATAAAAATTATCTTGAATGTTTTTTTCGATTCCAACCCAGAAATGATAAATGTGTGCATGCTGGTATAATTTATCTAAACACAAATGCTAATGAATTGCAAAATGAAAGAAATACCCGAGCAACATCAATGGGTTGAATGAGTTTATTAACTCTGTTAAGTTTGAATTTTTTTTCAAAAATTGACAGGCGTATTTTTGGTATTTAAAAAATTATTTTTCAGAAAAATGAAAAAAAATCAGAAAATTATATTTGTTTTAAGAAAAAATATTTTTCGGTTTTTAAAAAATATATGGTTTAAAAAAATATTTTTGGAAAAAAATTGTATTATTCTTTTGGGAAAAAAATTTCAAAAATGAAATATGTTTTTTGGTATTTAGAAATTATAAATGGTTTTTTTTAAAATTCAAAAACAGAAAATATTTTTCGTTATTTAGAAATTATATTTTCTAATTATTTTCTAAAAAATTCAGAAAATTATATTTAAATATTCAGAAAAAATATATGGTTTTTTTATATAGTTATATAAATTATATTTTGAATTTTAAAAAACAGAAAACGTATGACTTCAACATCAAATATTTTTTGTTTTTGAATTTTAAAAAAACCACATATATTTTTAAACATAGAAAATATTTTTTATAAAACAAATATAATTTTTTTGAATTTTTTACATTTTTTTTGAAAAATAATTTTTTAAATACTAAAAATACTCCTGTCAATTTTTGAAAAAAAATTCAAACTTAACGGAGTTAATAAGTGTTAACGGGAAAAGTGCAAATCGAAGTGAAATTAAAAGATCAGGGATGCAAAGTGCCACAATTTAAAGTATAAGACCATTTTGACAAAAGTGACAAATATAATGGGTGCAAAGTGTCAATTTCTCTTTTAATAATTAATAAGAACCGTTAGATGTAATTATAAAGTACATTTTATGATTAAAAACTAAAAATTCAAGTTTCGAATCCCGTCAACGACATATTTAACTTAAAATTCTATAACATAAATTTTAAATCATGCACATCATTAACTAAATTTATATTAAATTATATTAAAATAATTTTTACAAAAATAATAATTATATGAAAACATAATTATAGCATAAAATTAAATTTATAACATATTAAAATAAACCCGTGCATCGCACGGGTTATAAGCTAGTTATAATTAAACTCTAAACTGCGGTTACCTGAGCGTCCGGAACCTGACTCCTTTTGCTTAACAAAAAATATATCAATTCCAACCGGGGTTCCAGCTTTAAGAATATATCACTTTCAATATTCTTGTGATAATTCTATTTTCTCATAACCCGTCCAGGTGTAAGCTACGGTCTCTTGAGGATGTGAAATCGGAATCCTTTTGCTTAGCAAAAAATACAACAATTCTAACCGGGGTTTCAGCATTAAGAATATATCACCTAGAATTTCTTTATGATAATTCTTTTTCCTCGTAGCCAGTTCACTTGATAATAAAATCATTGTAGTTACTGAATTTAGCACTCCTGTTGCTTGCACAATGATTTTCTCACATACCAGTCTTGATAGCTTGAACCACTGAAGTTAATGATAAACAACCATTGTTTAATGTTGACACTCGATGTACTGTCTGGTTCATGAGTGACTAACCACAATGACTGTTCTTCATATATTGACTTTAAAATCTGGTTCATTTTCTTTTCTCATCTCTCTCTTTAATTCTTCTGTACTGCTTCTGTCACTGTTGAATCTCTGTCACTTTAAACTAATCCACTTCTTTAACGAATACTTCACTGAGGCTTGATCAGATGACTGAGCTTCTTTCAATGTAGTAATTCCTCAAGTCTGTAGATTGACCTTGATATTTTTCTTCTGACAGATAATACAATCTGAGATTCCTTGTGACAGTCTATATACTATTCACTATTACAATCTTGTTTAAGTTGAGTTGTATCCTCGAAATACAAATAGGCTACATCATATGCCTTTCAATCTCCCCCTATTTGTTTGTTAGACAATAACAAGCAAATACCTAGAGGATAACTCAACTAACTCACTTAAACAAGAAAAAGATTCAGCATTTAAGAGCTTAGTAAATAGTACATTAAAAAATTTCTCTGGTTTAAATATAACAATTCCAGAATCCTCAATTGATGAAATGATAGATGATTGTTCCTCTAGCACTGAACTGATCTTCAATAGATAACTCATCTTCATTTCTGATTCTTCAAATCTTTGCCTGATAATCCTTCACATCTTACATTGATGATTATCAGCAGTTCTTGATTTACAATCACTTCCCTTTTCTGACACAGCTTTTCTCACTTAAGAAAAACAACTGCTCCTAATAAATAGACAATGGTGAATCAATACCATTTCTTTAACTTCTAGGAAATCTACTACTCCTCCAGTTAGCCTTCAAACTTAGTACATTGAAAGACTAATAGAATAGTATTGTGATGTAAGCTTCTCCTTATATCTCCACTGCAAGTCCCCTTATTTCTCCATCTAAATCTCCCCCTTAGTAACTTGACTTGCTTCTCTTCCAAAGCACAGTCTGTAAATGCTCCCCCTTTCGAACTAACTCTCCTTTTTCTTGTACCCCTTTACTTCTCCCCCTTAGTTGAGGAATCCTCCAATCAACTAGTTGACAAAGTAGTTGTACCAATTATAGAGTTCTTTGTTAGAAAGGAAGTTTCATTTTCTTCCTCACTGTGAGTGTGTGATAGTGTTTAGTGTACCTCACAAGTGTTTCACTCTTCTCTCCACTCATTTGTGTTGAGTGTCTCACTTCTCTCTGTGTTTACACTCTTGCTCACTGGTGTATTACTCATATCACTCATAGCTCCAACATCCTTTAGTGTACCTGCAAGGAAAAATCACCCTAGCCCCTTCAAGAGAGGTCAGTGGTGGTGCAATGGGCGTTCGCAAATCCCAAATCCTCGTTAGACTCGTTAGACGAATCTGAGTCATAATCTACAAGTTGCTAATTTTCCCTTTTTAGGGTTTTCAGATTTGAATTCTGAGAAGGTAAACAATGATCTGTAAATTTAGCATTGAGATCAAGGTTCCCTTCTAATGTCTGTGAAGACATCACCTTGTTAAACTCATCAGGTAAAATCTGAATCATAGTTTACAAGTTGCCGATCCGCACCTATGTCAGACCCGTTACCCGCAGGATCCAGAGATGTTCCCTCTGGGGAGTTAGATAATGATCTTGTTGAATTTTGCATTTGAGATCAATACCTTCTCTCGAGGTCTGTGAAGATTCTTGGTTCATTAAAGAACCTTTAACTTATAATCCTAACCGTAAAATGGTTGGATTACAGGTTTCCGTCAATTCATCCTTAGTGTGTGCAATCTCACTTTGTGCATATGAAATATTTTGGTTAGTGGATAAGGTAGTGACTCTCCAACTGAATATCCCACACATCCTTATTTGCTGCATCAAGTGCAGTTACTCCCTGGTGACCTTTAGTCTGATAGGTTACTTCCTTTTAGGGGGTAAGTCAGAATGTGTTTGAATTTGACTGTAGTCTGGGATAAAAGTTGTTGGGTTTACAACCTTTTGACTGATCATGTGAGAAAACAAAACTCCATTTAGATGAACCTGCATCACAGAATATGAGCAATAGAGATAGAATGATATACAGTTGTGATTTCAAAAGATTTACAATGTAAGCAATCACAACTATAGAAAGAGATTTTGAGTTAGGAAGTTAAATAGATCTTGAGCCGGTTTTACTAAACAAAAACATAAACAAAAATCCAATTAACAATAAATATTAATCAAATTAATGAATGTTAATGTTTAAACCAAAACAAACAAAACTATTTTATCATGTTTTGGATCCTGTATGTTAGATACCAACTTTTACCACTTGTTAACACTTGTTAGGTCTTGTCTTCCAATTGTTAGAACCTGAAAATCAAACGTTAGTTCCTAAACAATTGAATTGACATGTACCATTTTGATACCAACAATGTTCCTATATACGAAATTCTGTTAATAACAAGAACACAACAAAGATTAGAAGTTAAAACAGCATGATATGTGTGTGTTAAATAGAAGAAGTACAAAAGAACCAAGTACAGGGACCTGTTTGTAAGTTTTGAAAGTATAGTGACTAAACTGAAAAACTATACAAACTATTTATATACACATGAAAAATAATATACAAATATAAGAAATAATATACATAATAATTATATAAAATGAAAACTAAAAACAAAAGAAAAATACAAAAAAAAAATTTATATTTTTTTTTATTATTCAAAAATAACTGTATTAATAATATTTACAGAAAATTAGAAATAAAAGAAAATAATTTACAAAAATATTTACAACAACACATAAATAATAGGTCCGATATCGATTTGAGCTTTCAGAGTGAAGTTTTGAAAATTCTAAGTCTGGGAAGATTTTCGAGTTAGTGAGTCAGTGACTATCTCGAAACTCGACTTAAATTTTCGAGTTAGTGACTATCTCGAACTTCAACTCGAAACTCGACTTAGATTTTCGAGTTAGTGACTATCTCGAACTTCAACTCGAAACTCACTATCTCGAACTACATCTCGAAACTGACTATCTCGAACTTTATCTCGAAGTTCGACTTAGGATTCGAGTTCGAGTTATCAGTGCCTAGTTTTTCTTCAAAATTTTTCGAGATAAGATCTATCTCGAACTTTATCTCGAAGTTCGAGATGAGGACCAATATAACTATTCTAAAAATCAAGTATTAACAGAATATGTACCAGATTATTTACATGAAGCAATTCTAACAATGAAGCAAATTTAATTATTAAAACAAGCTATAAAATAGCAAAATAATTTACACTAAAATTATAAAATCGAATAAAAATTATAAAAACAATCATATGTAGTCCCTTTTATGAAATCAAACATTAATAACAAAAGGACAAACACTACAAACCAATTAATAAACTATTAACTATTTACATATATATTTGTAGTAAATTAATAAATCTATATATTTTCTTAATAAAATAACTTTCTTATAGAAAATCATTTAAAGAGAAAATATGACTTATTAAATCAACACAAATATTCAAAAGTAATTTTCAACAAAAATAGATTTCTCACTAATTTCAGCTTTGTAAAATTTGAGAAAAATATTTTTAGAGAAAATTAAAATATTCTAAAACTAAAAGAAGTAAGTAGGAATATATTAAGAAGATAATGACAATGATTTAAGAATTAACAAGCAAGAAAATAAGTTGATAAAATAATTATACAAGTGATTTTAATAACAAATAATTACAAAGATAATCACTTATAAATTATTAAAGAGCAAACCTCATATATTAACTAGTTTAATTACTAGGACTATTTAACATACCCAATTCACCAACAATTCTGGTGAATGTGGATTCGTCAAGAGACTTAGTAAAAATATCTGCTGTTTGTTCTTCCGTGGGTACAAAATGTAATTCCACGGTACCATTCATGACATGCTCTCTAATAAAATGATACCTGATATCGATGTGCTTTGTCCTCGTATGCTGCACAGGATTGTTTGAGATTGCTATGGCACTTGTATTGTCACACAAAATAGGAATTTTGTCAAGTACAAAGCCATAGTCCCTTAGCTGATTCCTAATCCACAAAATCTGTGCACAACAGCTTCCAGCAGCTATGTATTCAGCTTCAGCTGTTGAGTTGGAAACTGTTTGCTGTTTCTTGCTGTACCAGGAAACCAACCTGCCACCTAGGAATTGACAACTCCCAGAGGTGCTTTTCCTATCTACAACACTTCCTGCATAATCTGAATCTGTATATCCAACAAGATTAAAACCAGAATCTTTAGGGTACCAGATGCCTAAGTTAGGCGTACCCTTAAGATATCTCAAGATTCTTTTAACAGCAATGAGATGAACATCTCTAGGATCCGATTGGAACCTTGCACACAAGCACGTAGCATACATAATATCTGGTCTACTTGCAGTAAGATAAAGTAATGAGCCTATCATACCTCTGTAGCTTGTGATATCTACCTTGATAGAATTTTCACATGCTCCAAATTTAACAGCTGTAGATGATGGTGTTCTTACTGAAGATGAGTCCTCCATTTGATATTTCTTGAGGAGCTCTCTGACATACTTGGATTGACAGATAAATATCCCATCTGTCCTTTGACTTACTTGCAATCCAAGAAAGAACTTCAGCTCACCCATCATGCTCATTTCAAACTTACCCTGCATTAACTTAGCAAATTTCTTGCAAAGAAGATCATTAGTAGACCCGAATATTATATCGTCCACATAGATTTGAACTAATATTGTATCATTTTTATGTTTCTTTGTGAAGAGAGTTTTATCTATGACACCTCTAACAAAACCATTTTCAAGTAAAAATTCAGAGAGAGTGTCATACCATTTCCTTGGTGCTTGCTTAAGACCATAGATAGCCTTGAAGAGAAAGTAGACATAATCCAATAGATCTGGATCTTCAAAACCAGGGGGCTGTTCTACATATACCTCTTCATCTAGCTTACCATTCAGAAAAGCACTCTTGACATCCATTTGATAAACCTTAAAGTTTGAGAATGCTGCGAATGCCAAGAATATTCTGATAGCCTCAAATCTTGCCACTGGAGCGTAGGTTTCATCATAATCAATGCCTTCAGCTTGTGAATAACCTTTTGCTACCAGTCTTGCTTTATTTCTCGTCACTATGCCATCTTCATCAAGTTTGTTTCTGAATACCCACCTAGTGTCAACCACTTTCCTGTCTTTGGGTCTGGGTACCAGCTTCCATACTTCTTGTTGTTTGAATTGATTGAGTTCATCTTGCATAGCAATCACCCAATCAGGATCAGAAAGAGCTTCCTCAGTTTTCTTAGGTTCCATTTCAGATAGAAACCCTGAATAGTTACATTGATTTTGAGTAGCACTTCTAGTTTTGACACCAACATCTGGATCACCAATAATCAGCTCAAAAGGATGAGCTCTATTCCAAACAGTCTGTCTGGGAAGATTAGATCTTGATGATTCGCCTTGTTCTTCATTGTGATGTTGAGTATGACTAGTTGATCCTTCATTATCTCCCCCTGAGTTGTTGCCAGGTTGACTAGATGAATGTTCAGGGGTGTCAGGTGTATCTTCATTATTCTCATTGTTTTCATCACCATTACCCTGATCATCATCATTGTCATTAGCATCAGCAAAAATCTCAGGTGAATTGTCATCATCTGAATCTGTATCTGTCATGTCATCGAAAGATAGCTTTTCAGATGGATCCTCAGTTTGGATACTAGAGAGTTTAGTGTCATCAAATGTTACATTGACACTTTCCATCATCTTCTGTTCATCAATCATATACACCCTGTATGCCCTCATTGAATAACCAATAAAAATTGCTTCAAATGCTTTGGTATCGAATTTACCACCTTGATCATCACCTTCTTTAAGCACAAAGCATTTTGCCCCAAATACATGAAAGTATTTGAGTGATGGTTTCTTATTAGCCATAATTTCATAGGGTGTCTTCATATGGTCTTTATTGATTAGAGTTCGATTCTGGGTATAGCAAGCAGTGTTGACAGCTTCAGCCCAAAAGTACAATGGAAGCCTTGATTCACTTAGCATAGTACGTGCAGCTTCAATCAAGGTTCTATTCTTTCTTTCCACTACTCCATTTTGCTGAGGAGTTCTTGGTGCTGAATATTGTCTGGTTATACCCTTCTCAGTGCAGAAGTCATTTAGAGCTGCATTCTTGAATTCAGTTCCATTGTCTGACCTTATAGCTCTCACTGGATATGTAGAATCTCGCTCAATTAATTTGATGTGATCAATCACCATCAGTGGTGTCTTGTCTTCAGATTGTCTGAACAACAACTTGTTTGTTGAGAGAAGCCATCAGTCATCACCACTAAAGTATATTTTTCTTTGATGTAGAACTTCTGTGTGATGCTTCTTTGACTTCTCTTTATGACATTCCTCATAATTTTATTTTACATTAATTCCAGATGAGGTAGTCTCCTTTACTGATTCGATTTCCAGGAAAGAATCTCTTGATATGACATTCAGGTGAGAGAGCTCCTTATGTCATAGCTGAACTCCTGTCTGATGAATCTTTAGATTAGACATATTGACTTCACCTTAGACTGAGATTCCATGTCAAATATTGATAAGTTCTCTTTCCTTAATCCTCGAACAGTAGGCTCTTCATCTTGTAAAAGATGCTTTATTACTGACAACATTCCTAGCTATTGAATAGCCATGACCCTGGGTCATACCCTTGCTGTTATCTCCAAGGGATACCACTTGGCCAAATTCCTTCACCACTCTTGACAGCAGGGCTCTATCCTCGGTCATATGCCTTGAACATCCACTGTCCAGAATCCACATAACACGATCTACCTGTTACACACCCTGCAATGCCAAAACGGTTAAACTTTCTTCGGGACCCAAGCTTGGTTGGGTCCAGAGTACTTGAAAAATTGGCCTTTGTCAGGCAAAACCACATTCTTGACCTTGACACCAATTTCACCATTAGTAAACAAACATTTTACCCTATAAACAGATTTAACAATCTTTTGTTTCATTTTAGGTATCCATGTTTGTTTAGCAACAATAACACTTGTTTCATTGACTGGACATTTGACCTTATAAACAGCCTTAGTAAAACTTTGTTTAGGCTTAGGTAAAAATGTCTCTCTCCTAACATGAGGAGGACTAGCAGTCTTTGATCTGACACTTTTGTTTCTGTTCATATGTTGTCGGGGAGTAGTCTTATTAGCACATGCATGATTACCATTAAAGTAAGCAGACATCACATTAAAAGCACAAGACATACAATTGACAACACCACACGCTTTATGAGAAGAATCAATAATAGGCATGATATGCATGTCAGACATGTTATTGTTCTGTTCCAACTTGTTATCACCTAACTTAATTTTAGATGAACTGGGAACAAACTTCACTGGTTTCATAGAAACAACCTTATTAGATTTAACATTTTTGGTTGTAGGTGCCTTAACAGATTTTTCATTAAGTTGGACACTACCACTAGCAATGTCCTCAGTACGCATCTCCTCTTGAATAACAAGAGAAGTCATATCCAGAGGCTCTGCAACAGACTTCTTAAAGAGTGGATCTTCAACATTCTTAAGCATATCCAATAGCCTCGTTGTAGCCAAACCCTATTCCTACGGTTCGGTCTACATCTTGTTTATTGAAAAACTCTTTAGAAGTTTTAACAGAATTAAAGCAAGCAGATAATTTGACATCCTGTTCCTTTATCTTAGTTTCAAGTTCAGCAATTTTAGCAACTTGTTTTAACATGTATTCTGATATCGACTTTTCTCTGTAGTTAAGTCGAGCTATTTCTTTTATTTGCTGATCTTGATTATCATGCACTTTTTTTAGTTCTAACACTTCATTTTCAAGATTAGTGTTTAACAGATTTATTCTAGCATTTTCAGTTTGTGCATTACCCAAGGAATTGCGTAAACTACGAATAAGTTCAGCATCAGTGAGTATTACCGGAGTTCTGTAATAGTCGGATGTCTCAGCATTTGCCACAAGCGCAAAATCCTCAACCACCTCTTCATCACTGTCTGAATCATCCCAGCTCCTTTCCCGAGCTACATAGGCATTGTCTGCCTTCTTTTTTTCAGATGCATACTCTCTCCTTGCATCTTGTTGAGGTTGTTGACACTCAGTTGCAAAGTGTCCAAGTTCATTACATTTAAAGCAGATGATCCTGCTTCTGTCTACCATCCCAGTTTCGTAGCCACCCCTTGTGCTACTTGATGAAAAACCTCCATGCTGGAATCTATTCTCAGTAGACTTGAATCTGAAATTTGGACTTCTTCTAAATCTGAAATTATCAAATTGCCTTACAACCATTGCCATTGACTCTTCCTCCAACTGCTCCAGCTCCTCTAATGAATAAAATTCTCCACAACCCTGACTTGCAGCTGTCTTCCCATATTCTGCTACAATCACCTCCTTTTCAGAGCTGTAAGGTTGAACAACCTTAGCTTCCATTTTCACCAAGGCTTCACCAACCAAAGCAGTAGAAGTGTCATCTACCCTTTCCTCATTTATTGTCAAAATGGTATCCCAGATATGCTTTGCATCTTTACAATTAACAACATGATTGTGCATGATTAAATCTAGGGATTCCATCAAAATCAGCTATAGGTTCATATCCAGGGCAGCTTCCTCCTTTTCAGCAGGGGTATAATTATTAGGATCCTTTGGATACGTCCTTTCAGCAAATTCAACAACTCCATCCACAATTACTTCCTCTTCTATAACCATATGAATTATTGGCCCGGTTTTCAATATTCCTAAATATTTAGGATTGGCCACTTGTAGAAAAAGGGTCATTTTCTTTTTCCACAATTCATAATTTTCCTTGTCAAATATGGGTATCTTAACAGAACCAACTTTCGAAGACATGATGAATTTTTAAGTGAGTTAAAAATTCGGTCTAGATTTTTAATTGAATAAAAATAGGATCTTGATTTGTGTATCAATCAATAGGCTCTGATACCAATTGTTAGGTCCGATAAGATTGTAGAAGGGGGGGTTGAATACAATCTATACCAATTTATCGAAATTTGTCCTTTAAATAAAATTTGACTTGAACAAATTTGTGCGGAATAAATTGAAACAATTTTCAAGTTGAATATAAAAATATATTAACTTGATGGGTGTTACAATTTCAGTACAGATTAATTATCAAGTTGATAAAAACTAATTAGAAAATTCGACATGAACTTTTCTAATTTAGTTAATAAAAATCAAGATAAGTTCTAGGAGTAAAAACTCGCTAGTAGTACAAGAGATACAAATAAACAAGTTCTATCGGATCAGATATTACAAATATGATGAACTTGATTTTCTATGAATTTTTCTAGCTCTTGTGTTCTTGAGAGAAAATGAGAGAGAAAGCTTTGTTCTTGGTTTAAAGATATTATGTTGTAGTGTTTTTTGTGTCTTTATCTTTTTGTCCGTGTATTGCCTTAGTAGAATTTTTCTTCTTTTTTTTTTCAAGCTGAAGTCCCTGCCAATTCTGATTTCGGATTGTACATCAAAGACAATCTCCAAGACAATCTGTTCTTCCAAGACAATCAGATTTGTACTGCCAAGACAATCGCCAAGACAATCCTGAACTACCAAGACAATCAGCTTTGTACTGCCAAGACAATCGCCAAGACAATCCTGAACTACCAAGACAATCAGTTTTGTACTGCCAAGACAATCAGCTTTGCTTACCAAGACAATCGCCAAGATAATCTCGGGATTGTCTTGTTAAATAAAATAATTAAACCTGGCTGAATTGCGTTGAATTGAACAATGCTAAAACATGCTGTCAAGACAAAGTTCAGTTGCAGGAGCAGCAGGTGACCAACACGTGTGTGCCTTTGTGCGGCATTATCTCGGGCGCGTGTAAGCCACTCTCTGTTTGGAGAGTGCAGGAGCCATGTGCACCACTTGCATTTCTTTTTCAATTTGTTTGATTCCTTCTGCCGACAACAACTTTTAACTTTTGGTACTCCCTCCGTCCCGGCCATTTGTTTACATTTGGTTTGGGCACGGAGACCAAGAATAGTGGGTGTAATATTGTTAAAATAAATGAAGTAGTGGGTGTAATAGTGATTTTATTATTAAAATAAGTGAAGTAGTGAGTGTAATAGTGATTTTATTGTTAAAATAAGTGAAGTAGTGGGTGTAATAGTGTAAAGTATTGTTAAAATAAGTGAAGTAGTGGGTGTAATAGTGTTAAAACTTACTATTTTAGGAAACGTAAAGAATTGGTTGGGACGTCCCAAAAAGGAAAGTGTAAACAATTGGTTGGGACAGAGGGAGTATAACATTTGTTGATTATCAAAAAAAAAAACTTTTAACTTTTGTTTCTAAACAATTCTTAATACAACAACGTGCCACCATTTTCTAAATTAAAAGAATTTGGTTCGTCCAAACGATTTTTAATCCCCACAGCTTATAATCTTTAATTAATAAATAATTATTTTAATCCAGAAATTATAAAAATAAATATCTAATATTATTAGATATTTATAAATATAATTTTCTAAATAAATAAAATAATTATTAATATAAAATTATAATTAAACTCTAAACTGCGGTTACCTGAGCGTCTGGAACCGAACTCCTTTTGCTTAACAAAAAATATATCAATTCCAACCGGGGTTCCAGCTTTAAGAATATATCACTTTCAATATTCTTGTGATAATTCTATTTTCTCATAACCCGTCCAGGTGTAAGCTACGGTCTCTTGAGGATGTGAAACCGGACTCCTTTTGCTTAGCAAAAAATACAACAATTCTAACCGGGGTTTCAGCATTAAGAATATATCACCTAGAATTTCTTTATGATAATTCTTTTTCCTCGTAGCTAGTTCACTTGATAATAAAATCATTGTGGTTACTGAATTTAGCACTCCTGTTGCTTGCACAATGATTTTCTCACATACCAGTCTTGATAGCTTGAACCACTGAAGTTAATGATAAACAACCATTGTTTAATGTTGACACTCGATGTACTGTCTGGTTCATGAGTGACTAACCACAATGACTGTTCTTCATATATTGACTTTAAAATCTGGTTCATTTTCTTTTCTCATCTCTCTCTTTAATTCTTCTGTACTACTTCTGTCACTGTTGAATCTCTGTCACTTTAAACTAATCCACTTCTTTAACGAATACTTCACTGAGGCTTGATCAGATGACTGAGCTTCTTTCAATGTAGTAATTCCTCAAGTCTGTAGATTGACCTTGATATTTTTCTTCTGACAGATAATACAATCTGAGATTCCTTGTGACAGTCTATATACTATTCACTATTACAATCTTGTTTAAGTTGAGTTGTATCCTCGAAATACAAATAGGCTACATCATATGCCTTTCAATATATCACTTAGAATTTCTTTGTGATAATTCTTTTTCCTCGTAGCCATTCCACTTGATAATAAAATCCTTGTGATTAAATAATTTAGCACTTCTGTTGCTTGCACAATGATTTTCTCACATACCAGTCTTGATAGCTTGAACCACTGAAGTTAATGACGAACAACCACTGTTTAATGTTGACACTCGATGTACTGTCTGGTTCATGAGTGACTAACCGCAATGACTGTTCTTCATATATTGACTTTAAAATCTGGTTCCTTTTCTTTTCTCCTCTCTCTCTTTAATTCTCTGTACTGTCTCTGTCACTGTTGAAATCTCTATCACTTTAAATGAATCCACTACTTAACAAATACTCCACTGAGGCTTGATCAGATGACTGAGCTTCTTTCAATGTAGTAATTCTTCAAGTCTGTAGATTGACCTTGATCTTTTTCTTCTGATAGATATTACAATCTGAGATTCCTTGTGACAGTTTATATACTATTCACTAATACAATCTTGTTCAAGTCGAGTTGTATCCTCGAAATACAAATAGGCTTCATCATATGCATTTCAATCTCCCCCTATTTGTTTGTTAGACAATAACAAGCAAATATCTAGAGGATAACTCAACTAACTCACTTAAACAAGAAAAAGATTAAGCATTTAGGAGCTTAGCAAATAGTACAAAAAAAATTTCTCTGGTTTGAATATAACAATTCCAGAATCCTCAGTTGATGAAATGATAGATGATTGTTCCTCTAGCACTGAACTGATCTTCAATAGATAACTCATCTTCATTTCTGATTCTTCATATCTCTGCCTGATAATCCTTCACATCTTACATTGTTGTTTATCAGCAGTTCTTGATTTACAATCACTTCCCTTCTCTGACACAGCTTTTCTCACTTAAGAAAAACAACTGCTCCTACTATATAGACAATGGTGAATCAATACCATTTCTATAACTTCTAGGAAATCTACTTCTCCTCCAATTAGCCTTTATATATAGTACATTGAAAGACTAATAGAATAGTATTATGATGTAATCTTCTCCTTATATCTCCCCTTTTTTTTCAACTGAATCTCCCCTTACTTTTCCATCTAAGGCTCCCCCTTAGTAACTTGACTTGTTTCTCTTCGTCTGTAAATGCTCCCCCTTTCTAACCTACTCTCCTTTTTCTTGTACCCCTTTACTTCTCCCCCTTAGTTGAGGAATCCTCCAATCAGCTAGTTGACAAAGTAGTTGTACCAATTATAGAGTTCTTTGTTAGAAAGGAAGTTTCATTTTCTTCCTCACTGTGAGTGTGTGATAGTGTTTATTGTACCTCACAAGTGTTTCACTCTTCTCTCCACTCATTTGTGTTGAGTGTCTCACTTTTCTCTGTGTTTACACTCTTGCTCACTAGTGTATCACTCATATCACTCATAGCTCCAACATCCATTCATTAATTTACCTGCAAGGAAAAATCACCCTAGCCCCTTCAAGAGAGGTCAGTGGTGGTGCAATGGGAGTTCGCAAATCCCAAATCCTCGTTAGACTCGTCAGACGAATCTGAGTCATAATCTACAAGTTGCTAATTTCCCTTTTAAAGGTTTTCAGATTTGAATTCTGAGAAGGTAAACAATGATCTAGAATTTTAGCATTGAGATCAAGATTTCCTTCTAATGTCTGTGAAGACACTTAGTTCATTAAAGAACCTTTAACTTATAATCCTAACCGTAAAATGGTTGGATTACAGGTTTCCGTCAATTCATCCTTAGTGTGTGCAATCTCACTTTGTGCATATGAAATATTTTGGATAGTGTATAAGATAGTGACTCTCCAACTGAATATTCCACACATCCTTATTTGTTGCATCATGTGCAGTTACTCCCTGGTGACCTCTAGTCTGATAGGTTACTTCCTTTTAGGGTGTAAGATAGAATGTGTTTGAGTTTGACTGTAGTCTGGGATAAAAGTTGTTGGGTTTACAACCTTATGACTAATCATGTGAGAAAACAAAATTCCATGTAGATGAACCTGCATCACAGAATATGAGCAATAGAGATAGAATGATATACAGTTGTGATTTCAAAAGATTTACAATGTAAGCAATCATAACTATAGAAAGAGATGTTTAGTTAGGAAATATAAAGATCCTGAGCTGGTTTTACTAAACAAAAACAAAGGCAAAAATCCAATTAATAAATATTAATCGAATTAATATATGTTAATGTTTAAACCAATACAAACAAAACTATTTTATCATGTTTTAGATCCTGTATGTTAGATACCAAATATTAGAAATTGTCAGCAATTGATAGGTCTTGTCTTCCAATTGTTAGATCCTGAAAATCAAACGTTAGTTCCTAAACAATTGAATTGACATATACCAATTTGATACCAACAATGGTCCTATATAAGAAACTCTGTTAATAACAACAACACAACAAAGATTAGAAGTTAAAACAGCATGATATGTGTGTGTTAAACAGAAGAAGTACAAAAGAACCAATTACATGGACCTATTTGTAACTTTTGAAAGTATAGTGACTAAACTGAAAAACTATACAAACTATTTATATACACATGAAAAATAATATAAAAAATAAGAAATATTATACATAATAATTATATAAAATAAAAACTAAAAAGAAAAGAAAAATACGATTTTTTTTTAATTTAATTTTAATTTTTTTTAATTTTAATTTTTTTACTATTAAAAAATAACTGTATTAATAATATTTACAGAATATTAGAAATAAAATAAAATAATTTATAAAAATATTTACAACAATATAATTACTTAAAAATAACTAAATAGAAAATAGAAAATACTAAAAATACCATAGGTTATCCTTTTTACGAAATCAAACATTAATAACAAAAGGACAAACACTACAAACCATTTAATAAACTATTAACTATTTACATAAATATTTGTAGTAAATTAATAAATCTATATATTTTCTTAAAAAAGTAACTTTCTTATAGAAAATCATTTAAAGAGAAAATATGACTTATTAAATCAACACAAATATTCAAAAGTAATTTTCAATAAAAATAGATTTCTCACTAATTTCAACTTGTAAAATTTGAGAAAAATATTTTTAGAGAAAATAAAAATAATCTAAAATTAAAAGAAGTAAGTAGGAATATATTAAGAAGAAAATGACAATGATTTGAGAATTAACAAGCAAGAAAATAAGTTGATAAAATAATTATACAAGTGATTTTAATAACAAATATTTACAAAGTAATCACTTATAAATTATTAAAGAGCAAACCTCAGATATTAACTAGTTTAATTACTAGGACTATTTAACATACCTAATTCACCAACAATTCTGGTGAATGTGGATTCGTCAAGAGACTTAGTAAAAATATCTGCCGTTTGTTCTTCCGTGGGTACAAAATGTAACTCCACGATACCATTCATGACATGCTCTCTAATAAAATGATACCTGATGTCAATGTGCTTGGTCCTTGTATGCTGCACAGGATTGTTGGAGATTGCTATGGCACTTGTATTGTCACACAGGATAGGAATCCTGTCAAGTACAAAGCCATAATCTCTTAGCTGATTCCTAATCCACAAGATCTGAGCACAACAGCTTCCAGCAGCTACATATTCAGCTTCAGCTGTTGAGTTGGAAACTGTTTGTTGCTTCTTGCTGTACCAGGAAACCAACCTGCCACCTAGGAATTGACAACTTCCAGAGGTGCTTTTCCTATCTACAACACTTCCTGCATAATCTGAATCTGTATATCCAACAAGATTAAAACCAGAATCTTTAGGGTACCAGATGCCTAAGTTAGGCGTACCCTTAAGATATCTCAAGATTCGTTTAACAGCAATGAGATGAACATCTCTAGGATCCGATTGGAACCTTGCACACAAGCATGTAGCATACATAATATCTGGTCTACTTGCAGTAAGATAAAGTAATGAGCCTATCATACCTCTGTAGCTTGTGACATCTACCTTGATAGAATTTTCACATGCTCCAAATTTAACAGCTGTAGATGATGGTGTTCTTGCTGAAGATGAGTCCTCCATTTGATATTTCTTGAGGAGCTCTCTAACATACTTGGATTGACAGATAAATATCCCATCTGTCCTTTGACTTACTTGCAATCCAAGAAAGAACTTCAGCTCACCCATCATGCTCATTTCAAACTTACCCTGCATTAACTTAGCAAATTTCTTGCAAAGAAGATCATTAGTAGACCCGAATATTATATCGTCCACATAGATTTGAACTAATATTGTATCATTTTTATGTTTCTTTGTGAAGAGAGTTTTGTCTATGACACCTCTAACAAAACCATTTTCAAGTAAAAATTCAGAGAGAGTGTCATACCATTTCCTTGGTGCTTGCTTAAGACCATAAATAGCCTTGAAGAGAAAGTAGACATAGTCCATGAATTCTGGATCTTCAAAGCCAGGGGGCTGTTCTACATATACCTCTTCATCTAGCTTACCATTCAGAAAGGCACTCTTGACATCCATTTGATAAACCTTAAAGTTTGAGAATGCTGCGAATGCCAAGAATATTCTGATATCCTCAAGTCTTGCCACTAGAGCATAGGTTTCATCATAATCTATTCCTTCAGCTTGTGAATAACCCTTTGCTACCAGTCTTGCTTTATTTCTCGTCACTTTACCATCTTCATCTAGCTTGTTTCTGAATACCCACCTAGTGCCAACCACTGTTCTGCCTTTAGGTCTGGGTACCAGCTTCCATACTTCTTGTTGTTTGAATTGATTGATTTCATCTTGCATAGCAATCACCCAATCAGGATCAGAAAGAGCTTCCTCAGTTTTCTTAGGTTCCATTTCAGATAGAAACCCTGAATAGTTACATTGATTTTGAGTAGCACTTCTAGTTTTGACTCCAACATCTGGATCACCAATAATCAACTCAAAAGGATGAGCTCTATTCCAAACTATTTGTCTTGGAAGATTTAATCTTGATGATTCGCCTTTTTCTTCATTGTGATGTTGAGTATGACTAGTTGATCCTTCATTATCTCCCCCTGAGTTGTTGCCAGGTTGACTAGATGAATGTTCAGGAGTGTCAGGTGTATCTTCATTATTATCATTGTTTTCACCACCATTACCCTGATCATCATCATCATCACCATTATCATTGTTGTTAGTAGCATCAGCAAAAACATCAGGTGGATTATCACCATCTGAATCTGGATCTGTCATACCATCAAAAGATAGCTTTTCAGATGAATCCTCAGTTAGGATACTAGGGAGTTTAGTGTCATCAAATGTTACATTGACACTTTCCATCATCTTCTGTTCATCAATCACATACACCCTGTATGCCCTCATTGAATAACCAATAAAAATTGCTTCAAATGCTTTGGTATCGAATTTACCACCTTGATCATCACCTTCTTTAAGCACAAAGCATTTTGCCCCAAATACATGAAAGTATTTGAGTGATGGTTTCTTATCAGCCATAATTTCATATGGTGTCTTCATCAAGTCTTTGTTGATAAGAGTTCGATTCTGGGTATAGCACGCAGTGTTTACAGCTTCAGCCCAAAAGTACAATGGAAGCCTTGATTCACTTAACATAGTACGTGCAGCTTCAATCAAGGTTCTATTCTTTCTTTCCACTACCCCATTTTGCTGAGGAGTTCTTGGAGCTGAGTATTGTCTAGTTATACCCTTCTCAGTGCAGAAGTCATTTAGAACTGCATTCTTGAATTCAGTTCCATTGTCTGATCTTATAGCTCTCAATGGATACGTAGAATCTCGCTCAATTAATTTGATGTGATCAATCACCAGTTGTGGAGTCTCATCTTTAGAATTCAAAAATATGACCCATGTGTATTTTGAAAAATCATCAACGATCACTGGAGCATATCTCTTCCTTGACATAGACATCACATTAACTGGACCAAACAAATCCATATGAAGTAATTGTAATGGTTCAGTTATTGAAGATGTGTCAGTGCTCCTGTGACTTGCCCTTTTTAGCTTGCCTTTTTGACATGCATCACACAGTCCTTCTTGAGTGAATTCCATTGAAGGCAAACCTCTCACCAATTCTCTTTTAACTAGAGAATTCATTGTCTTGAAATTTAGATGAGAAAGTTTCTTGTGCCATAGCCAACTCTCGTCATTAGATGCTTTAGTGTAGAAGCAAGTAATTTCTGCAGTGCTTCCTGAGTTCATATTGGCTACGTACAAATTGCCTTTTCTAACTCTTGTCAGTTGTGGCTTTTCATGTCTCTTGTGTGAGATTAGACAATTCTTCTTGTTGAAATAAACTTCATATCCTTTGTCACAGAATTGACTGACACTGAGCAAATTATGCTCAAGTCCTTTCACAAAAGAGAATTCATCAATGATAACATTTCCAGCTTCAAGTCTGCCATATCCATCAGTTCTACCTTTGTTGTTATCTCCAAAGGTAACTACTGGGCCGGCCTTTTCCACCACATTTGTCAGCAGGGTTCTGTCACCAGTCATATGCCTTGAACATCCACTGTCCAAGATCCAGGTTACTCGTTCAACCTGTTCAACACCCTGCAATAACAAACGGATTAAACCTTCTTCGGAACCCAAATTTGATTGGATCCAGAATACTTAAAGAATTGACCTTTGTCAGGCAAAACAACATTTTTAACCTTGACACCATCAGTCAACAAACACTTTACCCTATAAACAGATTTGACAATCTTTTGTTTAATTTTGGGTATCCATGTTTGTTTAGCAGCAATAACATTTTTTTCATTGACTGGACATTTGACCTTGTAGACAGCCTTAGTAAAACTTTGTTTAGGCTTAGGTACAAATGTCTCTCTCCTAACATGAGGAGGACTAGCAGTCTTTGATCTAACATTATTATTTCTGTTCATATGTTGTCGAGGAGTAGTCTTATTATCACATGCATGATTACCATTAAAGTAAGCAGACATAACATTAAAAGCACAAGACATACAATTGACAACACCACATGCTTTATGATTAGAATCAATGATAGGCATGGTGTTCATGTTAGACATGTTATCATTCTGCTCCAACTTGTTATCACCTAACTCAATTTTAGATGAACTGGGAACAAACTTCAATGGTTTCATAGAAACAACCTTATTAGATTTAACATTTTTGGTTGTAGGTGCCTTAACAGATTTTTCATTATCAATGACTATGCCATTAGCACTGTCCTCATTTCTCATTTCTTCTTGAATCACAATAGAATACATGTTTGGTGGTTCAGAAACAGATTCTTTAAACATGGGTTTTTCAACATTCTTGAGTACGTGTGGTATACCTCTTTCTTTAGCAGGAATAGGATTAGCAGAATGATTGCTCAAAGAACCAACAGCTTCTTTGTAACCAAACCCTATTCCTACAGTTTGTTCTCTAGCTTGTTTGTTGAAGTGCTCTTTGGAAACTTTAACAGAATTATAACAAGCTCTAATATGTGTTTCAAGTTCTCTAATCCTGATGTCTTGTTCAGCAATCCTATCAACTTGTTTTACCATGTATTCTCCTAGACCCTTTTCTTTGTAGTTAAGACGAGCTATTTCTTTTATTTGTTGATCTTGATTATCAGGCACCTTTTTTAACTCTAATACTTCATTTTCAAGTTTAGTGTTTAATAAAGTTATTCTTTCAATTGTTTTCTGTGCACAACCTATGGAACTATATAAGCTATTAATCAACTCAGCATCAGTAAGAATTACCGGTGTAGTATAACGAGTTGATGTTTCAGCATTTGCCACCAGCGCAAAATTTCCATATTCTTCATCTTCACTATCTGTGTCATCCCAGCTTTTACCAGCAGCTACATAAGCTCTTCCAGTCTTCTTCTTTTCAGAAGCATAATCTCTTTTCTGTATTTGTTTGGGTTTTTGACACTCAGTAGCAAAGTGTCCCAATTCATTACAATTAAAGCAACGAATCTTGCTTCTGTCAACAGTTCCAGTTTTGTATCCTCCCCTGTTACTAGAGGATGAAGAACCTCCTCTCTGGAATCTGCTATTAGACTTAAACCTGAACTTTGGATTTCGTCTGAATCTGAAGTTACTGAATTGCCTCACCATCATTGCCATGGATTCATCTTCCAATTGATCTAGCTCTTCCAGTGAATAGAATTCTCCACCATCCTGAGTGGCTGGTGTCTGTCCATGTTCCACTTCAGTTTGTTCCTTGTTGAAGCTTTTAGGTTGAACAATTTTATCTTCCACTTCCTTAGGAACCTCAACTACCAGAGCTGTAGAAGAACTTGCCACTCTCCCTTTGCCAGAGAACTCCTTCTGCTGTACTTGTTCTAATTCATACGTTTTCAGAACACCAAACAGCCTTTCAAGAGCAATCTTATTTAAATCTCTAGATTCTCTGATGGCAGTAATTCTATGCTCTAGGTGAGTAGGCATAGTCAGTAAAAACTTCATGTTGATCTCCTTCTGGGTATATTGCTTGCCATGAACTTGCAAATTGTTGATTATTTTCTTATACCTTTCGAACACTTCCTGAATGCCTTCATTGGGGCCAGCTCTAAAGTGTTCAAATTCAGAGGTCAAAATTTGAAGTCTGTTTTCCCTGACTTCATCAGTCCCTTCATTAATAGTCTCAATAGTTTCCCAGATGTGCTTAGCAGTTTTACAATTCATCACATGGCTATACATTACAGCATCCAGGGAATCTATTAGAATTAGTCTCAAATTTTTGTCCAGTCCAGCTTCCTCTTTGTCCAGTCCAGCTTCCTCTTTTGTGACAGTTTATATACTATTCACTAATACAATCTTGTTCAAGTTGAGTTGTATCCTCGAAATACAAATAGGCTTCATCATATGCCTTTCAATACATGAATATCGATAATATACAGAAAATTTAAGATGTATTTTCATCTTTTAAAACTCCAAAATATTAGAAAGTTTAAAGAATATAAAATTGAAATTTACTCTCTTTATATAATGAAGTTAGAATTTCGGTTCCAAATAAGAGCTGCTCAAAACGTATTTAACGGGAAGATGACTCACTAGAAAAGATTGTATTAACTATTAGAATTTGATACTGATGTCATGTATATATATATATATTTTTTAATTTTTACGATTCGATTTTATGAATAAAAATTATTATGTAAGTCTTTATAATATATGTTAAAGTTGGGATCCAGATTTCGGTGTTAACGAGAGAGCAGCTCAATCAAAAGAATCGTGTTTAACAAGAAATCGATTCATTAGATAAGATTATTTAATTATTAAAATATAAATATTAATATTATAATATAACATAAATATATTGAATTTTTTTTAAAATATTGTAACGCCGCCACAAAGCGTGGCTTTATCGACTAGTATAATTAAATTCGGCAAATTTATACCGTAAAAATTTACCCAGCCTTTCCTTTTCTCTCTGTTAAAAAAGCTTTTTAAGCTACTTTTTGATTAATCAAAGCTACTTTTTTTTTTTTTGCTTAGATTTCTTTTTATATTATTTCTCTAATTAAGTGTAGGTTTGGCAAATCACTCGAGTCTTTCCCCATTCCCTAAAAAAAGGGGAATTTGTATAATATGTTCCAAATTAATGGGGCAATTTATAAATATGTCCCATCATATTAATATATTAATCATATGTCTCATTTTCATTTTTTAAGTTAAATAAAGACCAATATACCCTTGTTATATTAATTAAATACTATTATAAATACACTACAATTTTTTAATTTTAACCACTAAAAATGTTTTTTTTTTCTTAGAACATGATGATGGAAATTTTTTAATTTTGACCACTAGAAAATGGTTTTTTTTTTCACTTTGCTTAGAATAGGTCCCGTCGATCAGGGACACCATTACGCAAATAAATATTAAAATTTATAATTTAAATTTTAGGGTCATATTTAATATCATAATTAAATTTAATATTACATAGTTTGGGAGAGTTTCAAAGTATTATAATTTAATTTAATATTACATAACTTGGGAGATGTTAAGTGAATTGAATTAATCATATTAACATAGAAGTGAGAAATTCAATAAAAAATATAATACAAATAGAACCGAGTATTCTTACATAAATGTGTATAAACTTACAATCATGACCAAATATCCCAATGATAGCAAATATAAACACTTTCTTATAGCCACTAACTAAAGTTGTTATGCGCATGTCACTAGGCACATTTTTCTCATTAAATTAATTAAATTATGCTTTTATCATACATTATATCTTAAAATAATTTTGATTAAAAAGAGTACACTAGTCTTTTTGTGTTAAAATTTAAATGAAAATTTGATTTTAGAATATATTTGAAATTTCAAATAAATATAGAACATATTTACAAATCATGTTTCAAATTGGGACATATTATAAAAAAATCCAAAAAAAAAGAGTCTTTCTCTACCCATATTTTAGGTATTATTTTCTGTTTATAGAAGTTTTCATGTGCTTTAATGTTCTATAGCGTAAATTTAAAAGAATGTATAGAAGTTTATCACAACTATGGTTGAATTTTAGAGTGTTCTAACAAATCTAGTATTACTCTTCTTTCATAACAAATTTTGTTTTTAAATATTGAAGTTAGATAAATTATTTAGATTATTTTTTAAAAAAAATTGATTTCTTGAGAATTTCCTAAAAAATTGATTTAAAACAATTTACATGAATTATTAATTGGAAAAATACTCTGATCATATATCTAAAATTTTGATAATCTTAAAAATATCATAAACTTAAAAATTAGCCATAACAATACGAATGTAATTTTTCTGAATAAACGTTAAAAATATTAAGTAGAATAAAGTTTTTTAAAGTCGACACTCCTCTAATCACATACGTTTTCTAGAGTACTTACAAACTCAATGTCAATGTGTGTTTTCCACTATTGTAAAATCCCTATAAATTAATATATTGAGATCGAAAAATTTTATTAATTTAGAAAGGGGTTAATTGCTAAATTCATAACTGGACTCGTACTCAATTTACAGTTGGATAATCGAATTAAAAAAGTTTACATTAACATTATCAACCAATTAAACCTTTCAGTCTCATAATAAACTATTAAAAGTTTCCACGATCGTTCGTTAACTTTTGTTGACTTCTAACGGAGATTCGTTAATTTTATACACATAAACTGTCACATAGACTTTTCTCTCTCCTCACATTTCACAAATCAGCTACCACATAGACTTATTCATTCATTTCATTAATAAATTATTATCTTTATAAATTACTAATTACAATTTACAAATACATATACATATTGATAATGTAGATAGTTTATAAGTAAAAAAAATTCTTTTATTTCCTAACCCACCCAACCCCCCTTCTCCCACCGCCTCTCTCCCTCTTTCCGTACTATCGTCGCCAGCCACCACCATTGAGGAGAAGGGTGGTTAAGGAGGTGGGTGGACGGGAAGAAGAGGAAGTAAAGAGTGTTAGAATATAATATAAAGATCCGGTTGGACCTCCCTCTAACACTTTAAGGTTTTAGGAGAACTGGTAACTTAACATGGTATCAGAGCTCTGGATGTGGGAGGACTCGGGTTCGAGTCCCTCCTACCCCCAATATTCTCATTTATTGAAATATTGAAAATTGTGTACGGCTATATGATCCTGGTAAGCCCAATTCCTAACACCTTAAGGTTTTAGATGAGTTGGTTACTTAACATGGTATCAGAGCTCAAGCACGCAGAGGTCGCAGGTTTGACTCTCTACGACCCCCAATATTCTCAATATTATTATGGACACGAAAGGCAAATTAATGCCCCAAAGATGGGCGCCCGTGGATAGTCGGAATCAAAGAACAAGGAAGACAAATTTTACAGGGAAGATAGAAGAGAGATTGTGAGGAAAGATATAGATAAAGAAATTATTTATATTTACTCCCAAAATGTTTCATTATTTGAGTAAAATTCTTGTTTTTAACGAACCAAACCACCTCAACGGACAATGTATATAATTTTTAACACATCAGCACAGCACGTCAGTTTTCCGTCACGAACGTTACATGTAGTTAACGATGGTTGGCCAATTGCAAGTTTTAATTACTTTGATATTTTAACCGCAAGCTTTTTTAGTTCGATTACCCAATTAAGTAATTGATAAATTAATAATTTATAAAAAAAATTTACACACAAAAAGATTAACTTTAAATTATATAAATTGAAGTAATATGAATTGTACAATTTATGTTTTGTATTTAATTCAATATACATTATTTTACAAATTCAATGACTATTAGTGAGATTCAATAAAAATTCGTTTATACGTAGGATGATAGTATTAAAGATAATACAATATTTTTTGAGCCTACATGTAAATAAGCACTCAATGCATCAAAATATTGATTAGTATTTTTTTGATAATTTATGAAAATATCAGGCATGAGTTTCATATAGATTTAAAAATTAAAAATTAAAAATTCTAAAATAAAATATTTATATTTTATAATTATAAAAAATTATTAATTTACAATATTATCGAGATCATATATTTATAAAGAATTTTTTGAAAAAATTATTATTTTATTATATTATCAAAATTAATTATTTTTGTAACGGTCAATAAAAAAAAATTAACGAACGAGGTTTTACAGTATATAATACATCTCTCTCTCTGGTTTCACAGGCCAAAATATATATATACGTGTGTTTCTGTTTCATCCTCTTTTGGTACAGAGAGAAGAGAGTGGAACTTGATTCTCTCCCCCATCTATTTGGGTGTTTGGGGTATCTTAAAAAATGTAGCTTATGACTTATAAGCACTTATGTCATATAAGTGATAAGTAGAGCATAACTTATAAGTCAGTAAAGTGTTTGGTAAATCAAAACTTATAATCAGTAAACTGTTTGGGTAAATCAGAACTTATAAGTTAACTTTTTTCTATAATTTTCAAAATATTTGTTTTTTATATTTAACAATGGATGTCAATGAATAGATCTCGATGAGTAGAGAAATTTGAGATATACATATCAATTTTCTAATGAATGGATCGAGAGATATATGATTTTGAAGATTTGAAGGATATTATATATTGCGTATATCGAGAAATAAGTTATAAGCATAAGTTGAATGTTAGGATTTCCTAACATTCAACTTATGGGATTATAAGTTATAAGTTGAGCCAAAACTTATTTTGGCAAACACCCCCCATAAGTACTTATGGCCTTATAAGGCATAAGTTAACAGTAAAACGGGTTCCCAAACAGGCCCTATATCTCATTTCTAGTTTCTCCATGTCTTCTTCAACACACCATATGTAACATATATATATATATAGGCAAAGTATCAAATAGAAACCAACTCTTAAATAGAAACTAGAAACTAACATTAAATAAATTCTATTTCATTCATTCTAATGGTCCCGCCAGGGGCACCTTCACAAAAAGTATTTAAAATTATTGGCTCCATCCAGCAAAAAAAAAAAATAAAAAATTATTGTTCACGCTGACGTCACTGCCACGTCAGCAGTGAACAGTAATTTTTTTTTTTTTGCTGGATGGAGCCTAGAATATTATGAACTTTTTGTATTGGGGTCCCCCTAGTTTGGTCATTAGATTAGCTTTAAATATTAGATTAGGGTTTAGTTTCTAGTTTCTATTTTAATTTGGTTTCTATTTGAGTAAGACCCTATATATATATATATGGGTTGGACTCCATAAAGAACACTTTAAATAAAGAACAACAAAGAACACCTCATATCTAATAGATCTATTGCCCCTGGCGGGGCCACCCAATACAAAAAGTTCTTATTTTTTTAGGCTCTATCCATCCAGCAAAAAAAAAAAAAAATTGAAAATTTTACTGTTCATCGATGACGTCATCAGTGACGTCATCATGAACAGTAAAATTTTCAATTTTTTTTTTTTTTTTGCTGGATGGATAGAGCCTAAAAAAATAAGAACTTTTTATATTGGGTGCCCCTGGCGGGGCCAATGGATCTATTGGAATAAATGATTTTATAGTGTTATTTATTGTTCTTTATATAAGAGTGTTCTTTATGGAGCAAAGGCCTATATATATATATATATATATATATAGGGTCTTGTTCTAATAGAAACTAGAAACTAAACATAAATTAAATATTTCAAGCTAATCTAATGACCAAATTAGGGGTACCCCAATACAAAAAGTTCATAACATTTTTGGCTCCATCCGGCAAAAAAAAATATATATATATACTGTTCACTGCTGACGTGGCAGTGACGTCAGCATGAACAGTATTTTTTTATTTTTTTTGCTGGATGGAGCCAACAATTTTAAACACTTTTTGTGAAGGTGCCCCTGGCGGGGCCATTAGAATAAATGAAATATAATTTATTTAGTGTTGGTTTCTAGTTTCTATTCTAAGATTGGTTTCTATTTGACCACTAGCCTATATATATATATATAGGCCTTTGCTCCATACAGAACACTCTTATATAACAAACAACAAAGAACACCTTAGATCTATTAGATCCTTTGGCCCCGCCAGGGGCACCCAATACAAAAAGTTATTATTTTTTTACCCTCTATCAAGCCAGCAAAAAAAAAAATAAAAAAAAACTAAAAAAAAAAAATTTACTGTTCATGATGACGTCACTGATGACGTCATCATCATCATCATCATGAACAGTAACTTTTTAATTTTTTTTTTTTTTTTTAGATGATGGATGGATAGAGGTTAAAAAAATAAGAACTTTTTGTATTGGGTGGCCCCGCCAGTGACAATGAATCTATTAGATATGAGGTGTTCGTTTGTTATATAAGGTGTTTGCTATGGAGTCCAACCCAATATATATATATGGGTTGGACTCCATAAAGAACACTTTAAATAAAGAACAACAAAGAACACCTCATATCTAATAGATCCATTGCCCCTGGCGGGGCCACCCAATACAAAAAGTTCTTATTTTTTTAGGCTCTATCCATCCAGCAAAAAAAAAAAAAAATGAAAATTTTACTGTTCATCGATGACGTCATCAGTGACGTCATCATGAACAGTAAAATTTTCAAATTTTTTTTTTTTTTTTTTTGCTGGATGGATAGAGCCTAAAAAAATAAGAACTTTTTGTATTGGGTGCCCCTGGCGGGGCCAATGGATCTATTGGAATAAATGATTTTATAGTGTTCTTTATTGTTCTTTATATAAGAGTGTCTATACTCTTTATTAATGTGCAAAACCATGTTTTAATGGTACACAATAGTACCAAAGTACCAAATTTGGTTATCACTTAACTCAGGGTTCGATTCCTTCCAACTACATAATTATACAAGATTTATTTAATTTTTTAATTTCACCCTGTGTTTGTGATGTACTAATAATTGACATTTAAAATCGCAAGCGCACGATCATCGTTTCAATATATATATATATAGTCTTCCATAGTCTTCATTTTTTACAAAGCATCCCTGAATCACCTATAGTAACTTGAATTTTTTTGGGTGATTATAGATGTCAAATGGAGCCATTTATGAGAAGACTCACGATGAAATTGATTTCGAGTTTCTGGGGAATATTAGAGGCAAAAATTGGAGGGTTCAGACCAATGTTTACGGCAATGGCAGCACCAACGTTGGGAGAGAAGAAAGATATGATCTTTGGTTCGATCCTTCCGAAGATTTCCACCAATACAGTATACTTTGGACTGAGAATCAGATTATGTAAGAAATCATAATCCTTTCCAAGATGTATAGCTTCTTTTCCGTATTTCCATACATATCGTATTTTTTATTGAACCACTTTATCATGTGTAGCATATGCAAGTAAGTATTAAGTAATAACTACTCTAGAACTAAACCTTTGTTTACAAGTGATTGAGGTTGCTTTACATTACTTTTTTCAGCTGCAGCATCCGATATAGAACCATGTCAAGTTCACTATTTAGCATTTTAGTGTGGTAATCTGATCAAATATCAGTGCTTTATATAATCTTTTTTCAGTTGATTCTGGATAAAAATATTTTATGATAAGTGCCTCCCTGTGACTCTGTCTATCACACACACACAAGTCTTATAGTTGGATTCCCTGACTCTGTTAGATATAGTAGTGCATGTTGGTTTCGGTTTTTTGTTTTTATCTGTAAGCTCAACTAACAAGGAAAAAGAGATTCCTCTGCATTTATAATGATTTGTCACCCCCTTCCCACTTGTTCCTTGTTTATTTCTGTTTTTTTGAAAATGCATTGATCTTCTGTTTGTTTTATTGCTTTTTTGTAATTTTGATGCAGCTTTTATGTGGACAACGTTCCTATTAGAGAGATCAAGAAAATAGAAGCAATGGGTAGGGCCTTCCCTTCCAAGCCAATGACTTTGTATGCAACAATATGGGATGGGTCTGATTGGGCCACTAATGGTGGTAGATACAGGGTTAGTTACAAGTATGCCCCTTACATCGCAGAATTCTCTGACTTCGTACTCCACGGCTGTGCTGTTGATCCTGTTGAGCAATTCTCCAAATGTGACAATGCACCAAAATCTAAGTCCATTCCTAATGGCATCACACAAGAACAGAGGCCCAAAATGCAGCAATTTCGAAAGAAGCACATGCAGTACTCCTATTGTTACGATAAAACCAGATACAGGGCACCTCTCTCTGAGTGTATTATTGATCTCGATGAATCAAAAAGACTCCAAGGATTTGATCCGGTCACATTTGGTGGAAGTCGTCGCCACCACAGTAAACGACATCACTGGAGCAAATCAAGTCCAAATAGGTTTAGCTCTGTCTGAAAATTTAACTTTTATCTGTCAAATAAACATTATGGTATTCGTGCTTATCAGTTTTATTTACTTTCGATGTATAGTGTATAAAGCGAAACAAGGTTAAATAGATTTTGTTGGTGATAGGGTATTCACTTCCAGGATCATATTGGGGTATGCTTAAGTTAATAATCTTCATCGATGTTGTATAGGGTTGCCAAAAGTTACTCATAATCTGGTGGTAAATTTGTACTAAAGAGACCCTCATGGTTTCAAATAAACATATTGTCATATTGTCTGAACTACAGGTTTCATTTACATGTTTTTCCGTCAGATTTGTCATATTCCTTAAATAATCGAAGTAATTTAAATGCTTACACACTCGCTCGTATGTTTTGTCAAGACTGAGACGTGCCAATCCAATATTTGTTGAGAACTAATGTTGTGTTTGGTTGGGGAGAATGGAATGGAATCAATGAAATTAAAAGAAAAAAATGGAGGTAGAGTGAAGATCTAGAAAAAAAATGAATATATACAAAATTTCTATGATGAGAAATGTGAAGAAATTGAATGTTGGGGAGAATGGAGTATTCCTTCTAAAATAGGTGGATTTGAGTTCTAGTTCAAATGATTAAGAATGGAATGGATGAATGAATATTTTAGACATTAACCTATTTCATAGTTCAAATTTCATTCCATTCCTTTCCATTGCATTCATCCCAACCAAACACAACATAAGACTTATGGAGTCCACATATTCAAGAATGGGACTTGTCATTTGTCAACACCAAAACTTATCAAGAAAGGTTTGTTTTTTTTTTTTTTTGAAGAACAAAGGTGCTAATTCATTAATAAAAAGCCATACGGCATCTACACCAATGATCGAGTCGAACAAACTGTAAATTGTAATCGCCTGTTCTCCTGAAAAGACAGTTAAACGATATTTTGAAGATAAAGTATATACAAATACAAGTACCCACTTCGAGCATCCTCGTTGGATTACCGGTACCCACTTCAGCATGCCCCGATGGAGCTATCGACCAGCACTGCAATTCCATACGAACTTTTATCACTAAATCAAGACCCCGCTCACAAAAAGGCAACGAAAAACAAACCTCCCACGCAATGGAGAGAACTCAAATCAAAGCAAGTCGGAAAAGGCTTATAATCCTTAGATCCAACAATACAAATTACTACCAAACCTTAAAAAAAACACACCAATCTTACCTAAGAAAGGAAGATTTTTAGGGAAATCGAAGCTTTAAAACAAGGTTTATTGAAAAGAAGGAAGGAAAATACAAGAAAATGAAAGGTTTTGGGGCTTTCCACCGGTGGAATCCGGTGGAAGCCCCGACGGCTGTGCTAGGAAGTGAAGAAGAAGAAGAGGAGTGCTTTACAGAGAGAATAAGTGGGCAATGAAATCTTTGATTAAAAATCAAGAAAGGTTTGTTACTTTATGTAACAAACCTACACAAGAAATAAATAATTTAAATCTTTAATGTCCTTTCTTTAGTTACTTAAAAACGTGAAGATGCAAGTAGAAGAAAGATAATTGTGTTAAAAAAAAAAAGGAGATAAATTTCAATTATGCACAGACTATGGATGTTGAAAGACAAAAGTCATGTTGGAAGAGTAAGAATATGCACCGACCTTCTCTAATATTAAAACTATCTAACCCCATGTGGGATGTTAATACGCAAAAATTGTTCCTTCACAAGGTGAAATGAAAAGCTTTGATAATCTAACCATGTTTGTCTACAAACATTCTGAAATCTTTATAAAACAATCAGAGACGAACATGTAATCCAAGCAAGTGAAACTGCGGAAATGCAATAACATGTCACGATGCTATCTATTTATAAAAAAAAAAAACTATCATTAAAGGTCCCTAAGTGGTCACTTTGAGTCTAACATAACTTACCATCATCTTAAAAAGACAGATATCATAACATTGTAAAACTTGAGACACTACCAGATTAAAGCGCGCACACAAACACACACGCACACTAGAAAGAGATGGCAAAAACACAAATTAAATCTAAGAAAATTGGCATAATCACCACCATACATAATTTAGCAGGAGGTGTTGCAAAAATCTATAATCCCTAGTATATAAGAGCATAATTACTCAGCTGTCCGCTGAGACAAGGATATCAAGATATACAAAACTAGATATCTCATACACAAGGTATACTTATTGAAATTTATAAATTGTTGCCTCCTATGTGATGGTAATCTCTTGTTGTGGTGCTCTAATTTGCACATTCAGCTTCCTTCTTTTCTATCAATTTGATAAAATTGTGTACAATCGTCTTCCCTTCGGTGGTTATAATGCTCTCTGGATGGAACTGTACGCCCTGCATTCACATGCAATTGATTACCTTATGAATCAATTGTTCGGTAATAGTAAATGGAAAAAAAAGGACAGATTCAAACATGAAACAGAAAAGAGTATCGGGAACTCAAAGGCTAATGGTCAAAAAGCATGAAGATCAATAACACCGAAACTACACTCTTTATTTTTATATTGCAAATGAAATCTGTAACTGAGAAAACAAAAGGCCTATTTAAGTAAGAAAGGGGTTGACTGCGAGGCAGGTGTGCACATCCTAGAAAACCTCCTGAGAATCTACTTTCTATGATCCTATCTTACTGCAGGATTGTAATAGCATGCCTCAGAGAAGGTTTCCAATGATTTCAGAGTTATGCACTACTTGAGCGGTTAAGCGAAAAAATCACAAGGATAAGAGGGTTATATAACCCCAATTAAAACCAACACACTTCTTACTAAATGCAGACATTGCAATCACCAAATATAAAAAACCATCATGAGCATACAGTTCTGATCTTCAAGCATGGCAGTTAAGGTAGGTAACATATTTGGAATATAAACTCAAAACATGCTTTGTGTTGCTTACAATCCAGTTAGTTTTAAGGAGAGGCATCCGCCTATGGCAAAAACTAATGTTCAACTCACATAACATTTCTCCACCCAAATTTGTGTGTGTGAAAGGGGAAATAAACCTTACCTGAAGATATTTATATGTTTTATGACGAGCAGCCATAATCAATCCATCTTCAGTCCATGCGGTCATCTCAAGTACGTCAGCAGGAAAACTTTCCTTTTCAATCACTAGGCTGTGATATCTGCCAGCAGTAAAAGGGCTGGAAAGCAATAGTAAACATATTTTTAAACTTTAAATTTAAACAAGACGAATATCAGAGGACACTTCTCCGAATGCAATATTAAGGTGCTAAGAACGCACTTGCAAAATATCATATCCATAAACCTGACCGTCAACCTTTTATGGTAAACGTCAATTACGAAATTTTAAAATCCACACACGCCTCCTGTGACGGTCTACTTATGAACCCAGTAGGTAACTAGATGTTGTTGGGACTTGGGACAGGAAGGTACTTACTTTGATAAACCTGAAAATAAACCCTTTTCATCCCCCTCGTTGTAGTACACAAGGGAACTCTTTCCATGCATAACACCATAAGGAGAGCGCACAATTTTCCCTGTCAAAGATATTGACGAGGTGAAAGGCTTACAGAGTACCTCAATTAAGAGAAACTATTGCAATTTGTTTTTTAAAAATTTGTCTAGTGCTTGATTCTTAAAGATTAAAAAGACTTTAAAGCACGAAAAGGTAGCCACGTCATAAATAGATGGAAGTCATAATACTCATTGTATCTTTTTGACTCACCTCCAAAAGCCTCACCAATGCACTGTAACCCCATGCACACACCGAATAGTGGTACAGTGGGTCCAAGTTCTAACACAGTTTGCAAAGATATTCCTGAATCTTGAGGTGCACCTGAAAATAGAATATATGATATTATGTTGCTATATGAACAAAAGAAAAGGCCCCTTTAATAACAATTTGAAGTAAAAATGCCCAAAATATCACTATTTAAAAAGATGGCCCTTACTATCACAAGCAAATGCATTATATAGTCACGTTTATAAATAAATATAAATACAGTGCTTTTCTTGTTGGGCCAGCAGTTAGTGGGCCTGATGAGTTGCTGGGCTGGTACTTTTTCATTTCAAGAAACGCATGTATAGATTGCATTTTTCAATTCTTTTCATTTTTTCTTTAATGCAAAAACGCATATTGCTCTTGCGTTTTCAGGAAAAAAAAATGGAAAATGCATTATTAAACTACGTTTTAAAGAAACGCAACTTAAAGATGCGATTTTATGTGATTAAAAAGGCCATTTTCCTAAATTGATTTTGGACCATTTTAATTAAAATTGTGATAGAAAGGGCCATCACCCACGAAAAACCTAAACAAGCAGACCGGTTGACAAGCTTTACCTGGTCCTGGAGATATAAGGATTCCCCGTGGATTTTTCCTGAAAAACAACAGAAAGCGGAAAATAAAGATAAGGAGTTGATTTGTCAGTCAATACTTAATATAATGCAATTGTGCCCTGTGTTACTCCGACTCGCCTATTCTGGCCGCTGTACCCGTGTCGACACAACACGGGATATGTGTCGGATTCTCCGATTTGAAATCGGAATTCGGACACGGCTTTTCTGCCGGAACTTCAAGTAAGGAAACGTTTTGAGATAAACACACAAGTTATGTATTTTCAATATCAATAATAACATACTGAATTTCAAGAGGTATATCCTAGAAAAACTTTTCCAAAATGCATCTAAAAGATAAATATATACTAAATTTATAAATGTTATCTAGAGTCTTCTACACATTGGGCTCCAAAGCCTTTTATATTGCTCCCCAATACTTCATCCTCTTCATTAGTATACTATATCAGAATAAACAACTGAGGTTCTTGTAAACTTTTCGTCACTAGGAAAACACAACCTATGTTGCTTCCTATTGGCAATTTGAGTTTGCTAGACTCTTGATAGGTCTTATTGGTTAGGATTGCTGGTACGGATAGATGTTTAGGTGATGTAGGTAGCAGTAGTTCTTGTTGAGTTGGACTGTTGGAGTAGTGTTGATGTTTGTGCTAGATTTTACTGGTTTGAAATGGTTATTGTTAAAAGATGACTTTAAAAAAATGATGCTGGTGTAAAATCAGAGTTGATGAGGTTTAGATTTAAGCTTTCTAGTTTCTATTTAATTTTACTCCATTCTAGCCAATGAAATGATCTATTTACTTTCATGTGATTGAACCTTTTAGCTCCAAATTAATTTTTAGTCTCTAGCCCACTGATCTAATTTCCAACTAGATAGGACTCTGGTGAACCCGGATCCTCAAATTTATTAGGGCCCTGAGCTCTTTTATTTTTATAACTAACACTCGTTGGCTGAAACATCCTATATAATTTTAAAATTCCTCACTACCCTTTTCTAGGCTCTAAACGACTTAGATTATCTGCTAGAAATTAGGGGGGGGCAGGTTTGTTAGTTACATGAGACAGACCCAGCCTCTATTATCGTTGCTATAATCAGACAATTATTTACCCATAAGTTTGGGCGTAGTAGAGTTGAAAAAGAAGCTTCTGATTAGAAAGGTTGCTAGTGTCAAGCTCCTTTTGTTGCTTCATTTTCATATTTCCCTCGTCTGTCATGACCATCTTGGAATTAGCCCCCATGATTTGGTTGTCAATCCACATTTCTGACATTACAAATTCAGCCTCTCATTTACTGAACTGTTTTGACTTAAATTGACTATGGAGCCTGGCTTTGAGATGCCAACTGTAGTGAATGAGATGTTTCCCACTCACCAGCGGATGAAATCTCAGACAAAATAGAACATAGAGATATAAAAAACACAAAGCAGGTGGCAAGGTGTGAAGATAGGAAGAGAAGACTCAAAAGATAAATTTTGTTATCATCAGTCTGACCTTGGTGTTTATACCTCAAAACTTATAAACCCATGCTTTCTCTTACAAATGCTTTGTTCACTGACTACAGTTCTCGTAACTTGGACAAGGCCAACACAAATCTATTTAATTAGTATTCCGTTGAAGCCCATTGTGGCCTATCTTGGAAGACCACTTTGTAATTGAATTACTGTTATGGGCAGCCTAGACTATTGGCCGGCTATTGTTCTGATTAAACTTTTTTGTAACATACTATAATATTCACATTCTCATATGCTTACATATACTGTATTTGACGATACCCCACCAGCTTTAGGCTATGCAAGTTGCTTCATATGCAACATATACTACTTTGCAGATATTCTAATCTAATACCGATCACTCTATTTCAGGGTATACTGCACCAACTGATTGGCTCACAGCAAAATGGGATGGTGTTTTTCCAAGGTAAAAATTCCCAAGTCATCAAAATTCTAATTTTGCTTGCATAACTAACCAGTGCAAAAATGTACTTTAGTTTGTCTTTACACTTCTAATCAGATATATATAGTTTTGTTCTCCCCATTATTTGCCCTTTTAATCTACTTCTTAATTATAAATGTGCCACATTGTTGTGTACTTAAAAATGTTCTATTGGTTAGTACTTAGTACTTTCTTCCTTCTGAGGTCACAGTCTAGACAGATAAATAATACCTTGCAATACAGATTCAATTCTCTTCGTTTTTAAGAAATAGGTGACCCCTGAATCTGTATTTGCCAAGACAAAGGGCTGCAATATTTTTAGAATGGAGATTGTAGGAGTTATGTTTTACATCACCAATTACTGAAATGAATTTTTTTTATTTAAGTATTAACGGAAGTAGAAGCTATCTGTATGATTGGGCACAAACGAACAACTTATTGTTTGTCTAAGGAATATCATATGTTATACTCGAGGTTATTAGATGCTTCTGGGTAGAAATATTGGCAAGAACAGATTACTTTCACTTAAGCCATCAGGTCTTTTCCCAGCTAGAGAAATGTATTCTGTATGAGCAAGCATGCATTGTCCTACAGTTTGATCGCTTATTGTTTATCAAGTTAATTCGTAGATTTTTCCATTACATTTTTAAAGTGATGTTTCTACGTGACAGGTAATAGCTAATTCAGTGCATCATGGTGTGATCCTTGTAGAATGATTGCGCCATACTACCGTGAGCTGTCTGAGCAGCATCCTATAATGTTTTTATCCATTGATGTTGACGAACTAACTGTAAGTAGTGCAACTATGTATAAAGATTGAATAAATAGTTAAAAGATGTACATATGTACATCTTAAAAAAAGATTAGAAAGACCTCAAAACCCCTTAACAAATGATTACCCGCCTCTGAGTAACTTGCACATTGTTCTGGGAAAAAAGAAGACTATATTTTTGCAGGCTATGCTGTATGTAATCTAGGAGTTCGCTAATTCTTCTAGGCACTGACATATTTGTGTGAAATCGTTTACGAGAGTGCTATTATAGAGAGGTTAATCATTGAGAAGAGGGAAGATGAACGACTGAAAGGAAGGAAGAAAGGAAGGGGGGAAATTGGGGAGGAGTATTTAGTGTTATAAAATTAAGATGAAGAAGGCGGAAAAGCGGGGACACGGAAACAATACTCATGATATTTCTAACGATACACATAAATAATACTAAAATTTGGCGCAATACACAGAGAACACAATAATGCATCTATTCGGCATCACAAACCATTTAGTGTTATAAAATTAAGATGAAGAAGGCGGAAAAGCGGGGACACGGAAACAATACTCATGATATTTCTAACGATACACATAAATAAACTAAAATGTGGCGCAATACACAGAAAAAACAACACGTATGCATGCCTAAACAGAGAACACAATAATGCATCTATTCGGCATCACAAACCATGGCATCAGCATGTTATTATAAGAAACACAGTTTTACCTTTTCAGTTCGTCCAATGTAAGCTCATCGTTACGATACACCTCGAAGTCAAATCCCAGCTCTCCAATATACTTCACAATCACACAAGGATTAATCAGCAGAATGTTTTGGCAGTGATAAATATCAAAATAAAGGAATTCAAAGTTGTATCTTTTACCATAAATGATGCTCAAATCTGTGTACAAAGCGCATATGAAAGAAGATAACTTTTAGAGTAAATAAGTAAACAAACGATTTACAACAAGAAAAGGAAAGTTTTCTGATTTCTTCTATTCATCTTCTGTTTTCCCTTTAAAATAAGATTACGAGTAGAGCCAAACATTTTGTCATTCCTCCCAACATAATATGAAAGTTTTTAAAAAAAATCAATCTTCTGCCATTCTTGCAATCTATCAGCACAACACTCGTTCTCACTCCCCCAACCCAATTACAGCAAACGAAACAAATAAAACATCATTACCATTATAGAATTATACAAGAAGTGATAAAAATCCAGTCTTTTATATAAAAATCCAATCTTTCATTATAAATTCACATTACCAATCAAGATTACTTCTTTTTACATATACAGCTAGTTATAACAAATCGAAAAAGGAACTCTTAAACAACCAAAACAAAAACCTGACAAAGAAGGGTCCAATATGTTGCACAGAACCTACTAATTATTATTTCTAGTTATAGGGTCCAATAAACCCTCCTTAATTATTATGGATACATTCTTTCTGTATTAATAAAATCGACAAATACAGTGAAGGTCTAAAGCATTCATTCAAAGTACTCAATTAATCTTAAAAAACAATTACACACACATATAAAAACACAAATATAATAAAAGTTGAGAAATGAAAGAAGGGTTCAAGAAAATAAACCTGACAAAGATTATAAGTGAAGCTATCATAATTGTCAATAACAACAATTGGGTTGGTCTTCTTTTTAGCATCCGACACATCATTCTCCGACCCAGTTGTCTTAACAGACAAAGCCTTTGGTGTTGTGTAAGAAACAGCCTGTGAAAACGAAGATGATAAAATGGGCTTATGATTGTTCAATGGGAAATTAACCAGTGTGTTTGGGACACATTTTGGGGGTTTGAGTAACGGAGATGGAGAATGCGTGAGGTGAATTGAAGAATCAATGCTGAAAGTTGCCATTGTTTTTGAATAGTGAGGTGGTAATGGTGTTTTGCAGTGGTGTTTAAGCTTGTTTTATATGGGTCTTGACTGGGCTTTTTTTTTTTATGGGTCAAAAAGGGTATATTGCTAGATTCTTTAAAAATATATGAGAAAAAGAAATTGTGTAATTTTTTATTTTTTTGAGATACTTACTTGTAACGTTAATGTATAACAGTATAAGATTAAGACAAATAGAAAGGTAGAGAAATTGTTAAAAGGGGAATATATTATACATTTTGGATTTTGAAGGAAAATGTAATATACTTGGATATTAAATTTTGGTGTTTTGAGGAAAGGTACTTGTATAATATAATAAATAATAAATATAATATAAGATACATTCAACTTCTCTTAACATCTTGGAAGTTTCAAGAATAACTTCTCGGAAGTTTCAAGAAATAACTTCAGAATATATGGTGTAATGAATTATAGTTTCTTGCGAAATCATTAATTTAAAATGTTACTTTGATTATTAATTTGAGTATCCAATTTAAAATTGCGTTTCATAATCGTAATCAGTTGAAATTCTTATTTCAAAGATATTATTTGGCTATTACATCATTTTACATTGTCTTGTCTTTGTGATATGGTTTGATTGTCTATTGTCATTTACGTCATTTTGTTATTCATTATGGATTCAACAAACAGATTAATTAACGATATGAATAATATCTCTTTGGAAGAGGAAGATGAAGGGAAATTATTGTTGGAGTCAGAAGAATTGCAGAGGAACGCACATTCGTTGCAAGGATTGGATGCCAAACTTTGTGTCGTAGCACGTTTCCTATCTGAGGGTCGAGTAGATTTTCCAGCCATGCAGCAAGCATTAGCAACACTTTGGAAGCCAGGAAGGGGAGTTTACATTAAGAAGTTGGAAATGAACCTATTTTTGTTTCAATTTTATCATGAAATTGATGTGAAAAGGGTAATGGAGGGGTGTCCATGGTCGTTCAATAGGAGAGCTTTGTTAATGCGTCGTCTTAAGGATGGTGAGAACCCGAGGAGTGTGGAACTGAATACTATGGATCTATGGGTTCAGGTTTTTGATCTTAAGGTTGGTTTCATGACGGAGAGAATCATTACAGAAATTGGAAATAACATTGGGAAGTTTGTTGCATCTTGTTCTAGTAATTTTCAGGGAGTTTGGAGGGAATATTTTTGTGTACGTGTGACCATAGATGTCACAAAGCCTCTTAAACGAAGGATGAAGATCAAGAAGGCGGAGGATGAGTGGTACTGGATATCGTTCAAGTACGAAAATGTACCAATGTTCTGCTTCATATGTGGAATATTAGGTCATTCTGAGAAATTCTGCAGTAAGTTGTTCGAAACATCAAAAGCTGATATTGTTAAACCATATGGTCCCTGGATGAGATCCCCTTTTAGGAGGCAAGTCAAGTCTATAGGTGCAAGATGGCTTTGTAACGGAATTGACAATACTGATCGGAATTCATTTGAGTCTGGAATTCAAAATTCAGATGACGGAAACAGCAGCAGTCATGATCCTATTTTTCCTCCACAAAATCAGGTGAGAAAGGAGGGATTTCTAGAGAGAGAGTTTTTCAAAAAAACCAAGTGGGCGGGAATTCTATGATAAGGAATGTGCAGAGTGCTAGTGCTATAATTACGCCAACAGTTATAAGGAAAGATATATCAATTATAGAAACAAAAAAGCGAAGAACAGATGGGGAGTTGGGCTTAAATAGTCAAATGGGCCAGAATAATGAGGTGTTATTAGATGCTGATGCAGATGTAACAATGGGCTTTGACCAAGTAAGCCCACATAATATTCAGAATCCAAAAAACGGGCAAGAGGCGAGTATCCACGGTGGTACTCGCCTAGCATTATGAGTATTATTAGCTGGAATTGCCATGGGCTTTAAAATTCCTTAAGGAGATCATTCTCCAGAAGAAACCCAATTACATTTTCTTAAGTGAAACTTTATGCAAGAATAAAACAGTTGAGAAAGTGAAGGAGATGTTAGGTTTTGAAGGGATGATATCAGTGGATGCAAGTGGTCATAGTGGAGGCCTTGCACTTTTATGGAGGAATAAGGATGAGATAATGTTAAGTTCTTTTAATAAAAATCATATTGATGTGTTTGTGTCAACAAAAGAGGGTGTCAAGTATAGGCTTACTGGAATTTATGGTGAACCAGATCGTTCAAAAAGGCAGGAAACTTGGAGTTTAATAAGGAGTTTAGCTATTCGCAGTACGATTCCTTGGTGCCTGATCGGGGACATGAACAATGTTTTAACGCAAAATGACAAAAAAGGTGGAAGGCCTTACCCTAGAAGATTGTTACAAGGCTTTCAAGAAGTGCTTAATAATTGTGATTTGGTGGATATGGACATGTGTGGGTATCAGTTTACTTGGGAGAGAGGTGTTGGTACAGATAAGCACATAGAAATAAGGCTTGATCGAGCACTTGTTTCTCCATCTTTTCTGAGTATTTTTAAAGAAGCCAAACTTACAAATTTAGAAGTATCAACGTCCGATCACAGTCCAATATGGTTGGAGCCGGAAGTGGGTATAGCAGTAAACAGGAAGAGTACTTTTCGTTTTGAAAATGCTTGGCTCAGGAAGCCTATGTGTTATCAGTTGGTAGAGGATGTGTGGAGTAGCAATTCGGGCTCTTTTTATGATAAATTGATTCACTGTTATGAAGTCCTGTCAGCTTTGGGAAAGGAGATTACCGGCAATTTTAAGGGGAGAATAAATCGAAGTAAGAAAATTTTGAGAGCCTTGAAAGGTAGAAGGGACACTGCTTCAGCGAAGATAATTCTGGAAGAGAGGAAAAAGCTGTCTGAAACGTATGCACATCAGGAGGTTTTTTGGCGTCAAAGGTCAAAGCAATTGTGGCTTCGTGAAGGTGATAGGAATAGTAAGTTTTTTCATTCAGCTACAAAGAACAGAAGGAAAGCTAATCACATCAGTTCGTTGCAAGACAGTCAGGGTAATAAGGTTCAGTGGGATAATGGTTTAGAAGAGTTAATGGAGGAGTATTTTGTTCATTTGTTTACAGCTACAGATACAAATTGGAGGAATGTCACCAGTTGTATTGATATCAGAATGAGATGTTGCTTGCAAGGGTGGATGAGAAGGAAGTGAAGACAACACTCTTCAATATGCATCCAGATAAGTCACCCGGACCAGATGGTATGAGTCCGGGTTTTTATCAGAAGTGTTGGAATATTGTGAAGACAGATGTAGTGTCAATAGTCCAGAGTTTTTTTGAGACTGGCAAAATTGATACGCAGCTTCAAAGTACGAATATTGCATTGATTCCTAAGAAGCAGAATCCAGTTTTTATGACGGATCTTAGACCTATATCACTTTGTAATGTGGTTTATAAGATAATCTCTAAAGTGTTGGCCAACAGATTGAAAGGAATAATTGATCTAATTATCTCTGATACTCAGAGTGCTTTTATTCCCGGAAGGCTAATTACGGATAATATTATGGTTGCTTTCGAGGTTATGCATTATATGAAACGAAAGACACAAGGGAAGAATTGTTGGATGGCATTGAAGCTGGACATGTCCAAAGCTTATGATCGGGTTGAATGGAATTATTTGGAGGCCGTGTTGCTTAAGATGGGGTTTGATCAGAAAGTGGTTCAATTGTTTATGGGTCGTATTTCCTCAGTGAACTATAAGATAGCCCATGCTGGTAGGAATTTTGGGTCTATTAGTCCAGAACGGGGTCTCAGGCAGGGAGACCCGTTGTCATCGTATTTGTTTTTGATCTGTATAGAAGGCTTGACAGCATTGATTCATGATTACGAAAGACGCAGGTTGTTACAAGGAATAAAAGTGGCTAGGAATGCACCTTCTATTTCGCACATGTTCTTTGCAGATGACTCATATATTTTTTGCAAAGCAAACATAGAGAGTGCTCACAATGTATTGCAGCTGTTAGAGATTTTTGAAAAAGCATCAGGCCAACAAATCAGTGTAGATAAGTCTTCGGTTTTTTTCAGTAAAAATACTCCTGATTCGTTGAAAAAAGAGTTGTGCCAGAGGCTCAGGTTTGTGGAAGCTAATGACCAAAGTCTTTACTTAGGCTTGCCAAATATGATTGGTAGGAACAAGTCTTCTATCTTTGGTTTTTTGAAAGACAAAATGCAGGATCGAATTCAGGGGTGGGACAAGAGAACGCTGTCAAAGGGAGGCAAAAAGGTGTTGTTAAAAACGGTAGCTCAGACATTACCAAATTATGCCATGAGTGTTTTTTTGCTTCCTACAGATTTATGTCAACAGCTTGAAAGGCTGATGTGCAAATTTTGGTGGAGAACGAACTCGAAGAAAGACAGAAACATTCATTGGCAGAGTTGGAGTTCGATGTGTAAGAGAAAATCTAATGGAGGAATGGGATTCAGAAGCGTGAGGGATTTCAATATTGCTCTCTTGGGTAATCAAGGTTGGAGATTACTTAAATATCCAGAGAGACTGGTGAGTAGAGTCTACAAGGCACGGTATTATCCTCAAGGATCTTTTTTAAATGCTAAAGCAGGGAATAATCCGAGTTATATTTGGAGGAGCGTGTTAGAGTCTCAAGCTGTCATTAAGCAGGGAATTGGTTGTAGAATTGGTAATGGTCAGAGTATAAACATATTGGAGGATCCTTGGCTACCTTTAGGGGAAGATGTTTATATTCAAACGAATAATGCTGCATTGCAAGGGCTAAAGGTTTCATCTCTGATCAATAATATTAATGATAATTGTTGGAATTCAGATTTAATTCTGGATATGTTCAATGCTAGAGACGCGAGTATTATTCTTTCAGTGCCTCTAAATATTGCAGTTGAAGATTCCTGGTTTTGGAGGAAAGAAAAACTAGGTAATTACTCAGTTAAGAGTGCTTACTTAATCTTGGAGGAGGATAAGAATGGAAACACCATCCCTGCTAACTCTAGTTTTTGGCAGAAATTATGGAACCTTAAAATTCCTCCGAAGGTTAAAAACTTTTTATGGCGGGCTTCTTCGAATTGTTTACCTACTAAAGATAGACTTTTATCGAAGAGAGTACAGGTGAATGAGTTATGCCCGGTGTGCAATATCAGTCCAGAATCCGCATTACATACTATAGTTATGTGTCCTCACGCTGCTGCTAGTTGGGAGAAGGTTGACATCTTACAGGTTCAAGGAGTCTTTGATTCTTTTGCAGAATGGCTTAGTATAGTGTTTTCACAGTAGAGGAAGGAGGATGTTTCAACTATAGTTATGGTGTGTTGGATGTTATGGAAGAACAGGAACGAGATTGTATGGAATCAGCACAGTTTGGAACCATCATAGGTGGTAGAATCAGCATTATCTATCCTTAACCAATGGAGGAGTGTTCAAGATCGTACTTTTGATCATTTTCTGGGATACATGTCCCATGAAGATGGTGATGAACACTGGAGCTTACCATTGTCAAATAGTGTTAAGGTGAATTCTGACGCAGCCATTTTCGAGGAGACAGATTGTTATAGCTACGCCTTTGTCGTTAGGGATGATAAGGGTAGCTTGGTAGAAGCTCGTTCGAGGTGTTCAAAGGGAAGGGTCAGTGCAGAGTTTGCAGAAGCAGTGGGAATACGCGAGGCATTGAGCTGGGTGAAAAACGAAGGTATTTCCAATGTAGTTGTCGAGTCTGATTGCTTGCAGATTATTCAGGCCATCCGGAGTTCCTTTATGTGTTATTCATATCTAGGTCGAGTGGTTGAGGAAAGTCGAAATATTCTTGCAAGCCTTAATAACAAAAACGTCAAGTTTAGATTTGTTAAGCGGTCCGCGAACAAGGTAGCTCACTTTCTAGCGAGAACCAATTGTTCTGTAGCTGATCGTACATGGAGGGCGGGAGATGTTCACCCCGATTTCAGTTCTGTTTTGTTGAAAGATTTGAGTGATTAATAAAACTTGATTTCTTTCTGGCAAAAAAAAAATGTTACTTTGATTTTTGATGATGAATGATTTATATTTATGTGTGTATGTATGTTTGACTGAAAAAATGAATATTTAAAATTGATAAAATTTTGAATGAAAAATATTAGCTTAGAACAAATTTGTGTCTACATTTTTCAAATACACATCAATTTAGTTCTTATATGCTATTAAATAATTCAAAATTTAAATATATCCATCCATTCAAAAAATATGTAAAAATAATTATTGAAAAAGATTATGATAATGAATAACAACTTAAAATTTATATATATTTTTTAAAATAACATCCTTATTTTTTTATGTTCTTTAAATTTATAAGGATGTCCAATCAAGGAAAATTAGCATTTTGTCCATTTTTCTTGATGTTCTTCTTGTTATTTTGTTCAGAAATTTCTTTATTAAAATTGTCAACTGTTGAGAAATTTCTTTATTGAATATTTTTCCTACTTTGCATTAGCATTTGAATATTTTTCAAGAATTAGAAAATAAAAATTAATAGTCAACCTGTCATATTGTAAAATCTTATTTAATACGCATATTTTATCATTATATTACGATAATGTGATTAACAAAAATGTAAATAATTATCGAAAGGGTTTTTTTTCTAATATATCCCATTTTAAAATGTCATTTGTAATTGTGTCCTATTTTTATTTGTTATTATAAATATATCCCATTTTCCAAATTTGTCCTTTTTTTTTTGTTGTAACCATGATTAAACAACTAACTACATATCATTAAAAGACAATTTTGTCCTCTTATTAATAATTGTAATGTTTTATGTTTTAGTGTTTATTGGAATGGTTTTATACAGCAGTAATTTACGTTAGAAGCTGATGGCACATTAATCCTGTTAAAAGATAGATTTGATTACCTAAGGAGTTCACTTTGTATACATAGGTTGTGCTTCTGTCCGGATTAATTAAAGTAATCTCATCTATTTCGAATGCTTATTAAAAGATTCTTTTAATAATGGGTTGATGGGAAAGGTGCCCCAGCGGGGCCAAAGCTTGGAGGAGAAGGTGACGGTGGCGGCAATGTTCGTCGGAGAAGAAAGGTGGGAGGAGGGGAAGGAAGAAAGAGAATAGATATTATTATGTATTAGGGGGTATTTTGGTCTTATAAAATATAAATATATGTATAATTATACGTATATGAGTTAAATAAGAGTTAAATTTTAACCGTAGGACATATTTATAAATTATGAATAAAGTGGGATATAAACATAAAAGCACCCCTTAATTTGGGACATATTTAATAAATATCTTTATCGAAATCAAAAGAGTGAATTTACATAAGAATTGCTATTCTTTTGTGATGATTTTAATATACCGCAATAATGTATTTCATAAAAACATGAATAATTATCGGATAAGAATTGCAGAAGTATTGCTAAGATGATATTTTATTGATTCAACAAAATAATATAAAAAAATTGTGTTTCTAACAAAAAAAATTAATGAAGTATATTTTTGTGAAAATAGTATTAAATGATTATTAATGATCCAAAGCTCGATAATCGTTATTTTCATAAAAATAATGTGATTTATCGGTAAAATTATCAATTTTTTCATTTAAAATTGCCAACTGTTCAGAAATATTTTTATTCAATATTTTTCCTACTTTGCATTTGAATATCTCTTCAAGAATTGGAAAATAAAAATTAATAGTCAAGGAGGATCACGCCTGATTTTCGTATTGCAAATATTGTTAAAATAATTCAATATTCGTTAAACTAAAATATTAAATAGAATTTCTGAAAAACAAAATATTAAAATATGTGAAGAAAGTAATTTTGTAATTTTAGAAATTAGAAAAACTGAACAAGGCTCATTCTGTAAAAAAAAAAAAAAAAAAAAACAAGATCCTGAGGAAAAAAAAAGGTCAGCAGGACTCAGGACAGAGGAACAATATTTGTTAGTACAGAACAGAACTGATTCAAGAGGAAGAGAAGAACGTAAAAAAAAACATGGTAGAAACAGAACACCCACGTCTCTTACTCCACCAGTTTATATCTCCAGATCTTTGTAAGGTTGTACTAGTGCATATCATATTTTACAATCACACATATACACACACATATACATACATCTAATTTGTTGTTGACTTGATGTTTATGTTTTGTAGGAGCTAGAATTCATTCACAAGAGTTGTAGCACAACTGGGTACAGACCAAATGTGTTCTCCACTACTCTCTCTCATCTCATTGCTACTAATTCTTCTCACTTGATTATCCCTTTTGTCTCCATTAGAGGTACCCTCTTCTTTGTTTTATTTGCTCACTAATTTTTTTGACTTATGTTGCTAGAATGTGAATCAAAATTGAATCTTTTGTGTGAAAGTTATGTTTTTGAATGTTTGTTTTGCTTAAAAATGAATGAAAATTGTATCTTTTATGTGAAAGGTATGATCTTGATTGTTTATTTTTCTTAAAAAATAATGAAAATTGCATCTTTTATGTGAAAGTTATTGTTGATGCATATTTTCGTCACGGACAAAACATCAAATTAAGATTTATAATCGGGCATTCGTATAGAGTTACAAAATTAGGGATTAGATATCTATGACAATATTTGAGGGAGAATTAGGATTTATGTGTTTTTGGGCTGCGTTTGAGAGAGTTAATTCTAAGAGAGAATAGAATTTTGGATCCCTTCTCAAGGTGCCAACGTATCCTTTTATAAGGAATCAAGCCCACGTAGTTCTTTTAGGCCCATACTTCTATTCTTTAGGAGCAAGTCACCTATATAAGTTAACTTCTTCGTATTTCCAATTATGTTGGATGAGGTACGGATTATTGACCCATTGGGTCTCGTTTAGTCCTTTAATAAAGATCGATACCCATTAGATGGTTAGGTTTATATTTCGTATCAACAAGTCCCCAGTATTTACTGAAGGTTTCCTTCTGTAGATACTTATTTTATTTTTTCTTTCCCATGTATTTAAGTTAACATAATTTTTAACTCATCATGATAGCTAGGTATTCGAAGGTGCTACATTCCTTCTACCAATAGATTAAGGTCGACCAGTATAAGGGCCTCTGACCTTACAATTTATTAAGTTTATGTTCAGTGCTCACGAATAATTCTCTTAGTTCCTCTAGGTTGTAGTCCCAGGTTACTAAACACATACCCGTTTCAAGCATGTAAATGTTAGGATATATCATTTTTGAGATATTTTTCCTGTTAGCTCTTCCACAAGTTAACATCCGTGAGAGGTTTTGTGGTTAAGCCCTTGCTTCCAAGGCTCAAGAAATTCGATTCGGGCCCAAACCATGCTTGAGTCTGCCTATGCATTCTATGCTTCCAAGCATCGTGTATCCGATTTATCAAAAATCATACCCGACTCTGCTTGCGCATGATGAGATCGTCTATAAGCCGCAAAATCGTTCGAGAACTCTGCTTACCAATTTCTCATTTCCCGGTACAATATCCCCTGCATATGAACCATCATAGCCTTAAACACAATTTTTTGGTTCAATTGTACTTCCAACCCTCAAAGTCTGCAAAAGTACCTTTGATTCGAATTGCGCACTATTTCATATTTAATATTTTTGACATCTGCCCAAGTGATTTATTACTTTAATATTGAAGTGGTAAATCACTAATTGATGAGTACTTTTGTCGCCCCTTGGTGATCGTCCAGGATTTGATCAATTTTTTGCCTACATGCGATCGTTGACATATGACAGGCGTAGGTCCGATAAATTTGTTGCTCTGGATGGCCCTCAACAAACCACAAATTTGGGACTTGATCATTTTTTCATTCAAATTGATGTGGACAATAGAACATTACAGTAAGTGTAAATTAATCGGCCCCCAAGTGATTTATTTCCTTATAAGAAAGGCACATCACTGGTCTGGGTTGGACAAAATTGTGATTCATCAATGTCATTCTCATTGCATCTAGAAGTAATTGATAATATATCTCACGAAGAGATGTCTTGCTTACTTTTGGAATATAGTGAGTCCCCTGATTAGAGAACTATTTCAGTACTTCATCTTTTGTAGGTTATAGACCTTTTGAATTGCTGCTCTTTCTTTCCGAGTATCATTTGTGAGATTTACCTCTGCTACTATTTCCATTTGAGGCGGTTGTGATTTCCAGGTCGGCATAGCTTGAACATAATATTATGCTTTCTGTAGTGGACTGAATGTGGTGTGTATTGCAAGGAGAACAGATTGCCCGCAAACTAGAGGAGAACAGATTGTTTGTTAATATCTCTGACCAGCCTTTGTGTAGTTAATTTTTTATCTTTTCTCGCCTCTTCCATTCTCTTTTGTATCATAATTTCTCCCCCACGCAAGCCTCTTCATGTATTTGTGACAAGTTTTACTAGTTCCTGGCACTCTTAATTAACATCAGATTGCCTCTGCTTTTTCTAGCAACAAGTCTACACACGGCCTTTGTCACTTTGATCCTGAGACTTTCAGCTGAGAATATTGTGAGCATTAATTATTGCAACAGCATTGCATGCACCTACACATTAAATGGAAACTGAAACCCATGTAAAAGCAAGACCATAGCTTGATAGGTACTGCAGATACTCTCAACAGAATGTCAATTTATGTCACAAACAAAATCATGTATAGTTCTCTGTTCTAGTGAAAAGTCTGCAAGCTAATAAAATGATATCTCGCAAGGTGTGTGTTTTAGGCTGAACCAATAACCTGATGTTAAACACCATATATATGTGATAATTTTAGTCCCAGTACTTGTTAAATACCTATCACATATAAATTGTTCATGTCATATAATAAAACATATCACTTTTTATCAATAGACTAAGTATATGACATAAACATGTGCAAATAAGGGAGGCATGATCATACCTAGGCTTGACTAATTAACCATGCAGACATTTAAGTGAATCCACATGACATTAAAAATTAGACTTTTGACATAGGTATGAGATTACTAATTATAAGTGCTACCAAGATAAATATTGTACATTCAAGATGAATATTTATTTTAAAAAGTAGTGGGATTGTGGGAACGATAGCTTAGCTGTATTTTCGAGTCAAGGCTTCAGCTACGGTGGTCTGTTCATGACAAGAACAGTCTTGCTTCGTAAAGTAACTTTGCTTTGCTTTAGAAGGAGTTACTTGCAGCATTTTGATAGTCAACAAAAGTACCGCGATTTTGTTTTCTCGCCTGGCTTGAGCTTTCCCACCCCTAGGCTAGAGCTTTCGCTTGCCTGGGATTAAGCTTGTAGCTCGCCTGGCTTGAGCTTGAAGCTTGCCTGGGCTCGAGCTTCCGATTGCCCTCTAGCGATAATTTTTTTTTCTTTTTTGCCAATGATACGTATTGTAGGCTTTACTAATAAAAATGCCATGCCATTTTTTCTCTACTTTTTACCCAAGAATTTCGGTGTTAGATTCAGCTTTGGCAATGGTATCAGTATCCGAGCTTCTTCTTGTTATTTATAGCATCCTCATTTCTTTTTAGTATTCAAATGTATACTTCAAAATAGCTTCTAGTTTCTTGTTATGTAGTATCACGAGACCACTGAGGGAAACCATTGTTGCTGAGATATCATATTTATCTATCAATTATACGTTCTTAGAAAAATCCAGCTTGATCTTCTTGCTGAAGCTATTATCACAGAGTCGAGTATTATCTGAGCTTTGAATCATTAATTTCTGGACATCTGTTTCACTCTCTTTCTTTGTTTCATTTTTTTTTTTGTCATCTTGCTGGCTGCTGCACTTCTTTTTGAATTCTTTGCTACCACATACTGGGATTGTTACTCTGATGCAGTTTCATTTTTCATCAATGTTAGAAGTGAAATTTGCTCCTTGTTGTTGCCACGGCTAACACCTCAGAAGCATCAGGCTGCTCGTGGTTTTACCCAGCAACAAGTCCGAGCTTTCCAATATTACAAACTATTCATTTTTAATTTGTAAGTTGTTTCTGTTCAAATTTCAAGGACATCCCAGTGTGCACCACTAGTTTTGTTTTGAGACCCAACTTCCATAATAACAACTTCATGCAAATAGTATTTGAGGCTCCACAAAGCAAGTTGAAAAGCTTACACTTCTCATCACCACATCTGCACTCCAAGCATCTCCTTTATTCGTTTTTTAGTTCCAATGGCCTTCACATAGATGAAATTTGCAGATTCAGTAGGTTGTTAAAGGTCTGAACAGCTTGACACAATTCCACTAAAATAGCCGTAACTTTCTGTTGATATTTCCTTTTCACGAACCGTGCCCAGATATTTCTAGAAGAGAGCATTTTATTCTGCAAAGTTATGCGTTCTGCTGATCCAGATTTCCATTTTATGTATTTAGTTAGCTAGCCGCACTGTCCATTGACTTCTACTGGTTTTGATTTGGTTCCATCAATTCCTCGAGAATCCACATTCTTTTGTACATCCAGTGTTTAGCTTGGGTGTAAATCCTTGAACAACTCTGATCTTCAAGACAACAAGGAAGTTTGATTCCGCCTGATTAGATTTGTTTGCACCCTCCAGAGACACCATTGCTGCTGTAAGATGCAAGTCATGATGCCGTGCTTTTCTTCTTTTTCTTTTCCTGCTTCATGCGGCTTGATGGCATCAGACTTCAAGTTTTTTGTTCTCGTTTTTGCTTCCAGAATTTTAGAGATTACATCTCCTCTCCTTTCCATTTGTAATAGTTGGACCTCCAGTCATAGCTTGTTGAATCCTTCTTTTCTTTTGAAACTCCATATGCAATTCTGGTGCCTTGATAGTGGCTTCCAAGGACTGCACTGCAGATAGAAGTCATTTCATGGGTTTCTTTTCTTCTTTGCTGGGAAGCCCCAAGTTTGTCGCTTCTACGAATTTGTTACTTCATTGTATTCATCTCTCAATCACTGTAAACCTCTGTAGTGTCACTATGGTGTTGCTTCGTTCAGTTCAACATTGCTCATTTATGCTACTTCATGTAACCAAACTTGAGTCCAGCACCATTGGTCATCATGTTTTAGAGTACTGGAGCAGAAACTGAAGCCAAGAATCAGATTGTAAAAGTTAGTCTACTCTTGATTTGTGCTTCTCATAAGTATATTCCACTGGATATATTCTCTGCCCCCAAGTGATTTATTTCTTCGATATTGAAGTAGTATATCACTTGTCAAGGGCAAATAAATTCATTATCCTCATTAGGGAGACATCTTGCTTAGCTTTGAAATGAGACTGGCACTTTAATTAAAGAAGTATATGTACTATTTAAGTACCTTTACTTTTATGAATTAGACCTTCCGAATTGCTATTTTGTCTTTCGAATAGTAGCATAGCAAAACTTTGGCGGACGTTGACTGATTTTGAGAAGAAGATTCCTTTTTATAGGCTTTGGTCGCTTAGTGTTTAGACCTTGAAAATATCAGATGCAATCTATTGCTTTTCTGTTTTATTTTTCTTTCTACACGGACCATATGCGCCATGCTTTTATCTGGAGTTTGGAAGTTGTTGCAGCATGCAATACTGTCAGGAACTGTCCTGATTACTAGTAGAATTATAATGTTATGAAATATAATGTGTTGTAATAATAGTATGCAATGTGTCCTACTAAGTAATATTATCATACTAGTAGTATTATCATGTTAAGTAGTATTAGTGGGGTGGTTGGTAGTGGTGTGTGCTGTGTGGTGTGTCATAATAAGTGCTATCCTTGTTGTGTATTAGTTGGTAAGTTGGTGTGAATTAGTTTAGTGTTGTGAGCTGTTTTATTCTGTCCTTTGCTGCCTATAAATGCAGTTGTTTGAGGTGCTGTTTGATTATGAAATGAAATGATGTAAAACTGGGATGTTTCCCACTACTTCTCTCTTTCTTTCTCCATTCTGTTATCTTCTCTCTAGGGTTTCTCTCTCCAGAAAACCTATCTATCTCTATCTAATAACCCTTTCTGTTTCTTACAAGTTCCTCTAATAACTTGTTTGCTGTCTATTCTCACCTCCCTTTCTACCTTCCTATCTCTGAATCTCTCTGTTTCTCAGCTCTAATCAGCTGCACTCTATCTCTCTGCTGCCTATCTTCTTCTTTCTGCACTTATATAACTGAAAAACCCCCAAAATAGCATCAAAACAGGTTCAGGAACTGAGCAGTTCCTGACAAATGGTATCAGAGCCGTTGTTTTAGATCTATTGAAGCTTCAGCTGTGTTGAGAAGGTGAAACCGAGTCCAGTGATGTCTCAAGTGTTGGAATCGGTTCAGTCTTCACAGATTTCTGTTCATCACAACTCAGGTGAACTTGTTCGTGACTCAGTTGTGTAGATCGGTGATTTTACTTTCAGTTTTTGATTGATTCTGTCTCGGTTTAAGTAGTAGAAGCTGTCTGTGTTGCTTTATATATCAGAAAAGTACAAAAAAACAGTAGTTTAAGCTTGTTTTACTATCTGAGTCAACTCGGTAACACTGCTATCGTGGCAAAGTGATTTGTGTTTAGATCTGTTGTTATAAGAAGTTTTGGTGTGTTTGTGACATGGATAGTAGTGGTGATAAGGAATTCAATGAACTTATGCAAGAAGTTCAGCAACAGTTTTCATGGTATCAAGAGAAGTCTAGCAGGAGGTTCCAGGAACTGGAGAAACTGGTTGAATTGGCTGCACAGCAGATGGAGGTTCTTACAGTAAAGAGAGCTCAGAGAAAAGCTAAGGACAAGTTTATCAATCCTTTTGCCAAGGAGCAGTTTGGAGACATTGGGAAAACAGAGCCACTGCAGTTTCTTAAGTTCAAATTTCCTAAGTATGATGAGGAATCTGGAGTGACTGTGTGGTTACAGGATTGTGAACATTATTTCTCTATATTCAAGACAGGAGAAAATCATAAAGCTACCATTGCAGGGATGCACCTGGAAGGAACACCTAGGTTATGGTTTCAAATGTATTCAGTTGGAAAGGACAACTTAGAGTGGTCTGAATTCTGTCAACAATTCGGTGCTAGGTTTGGGGATTGGGAACATGAACAAGACTTTGGGCAAGCCATGGATTGTGCATCACCAGAAGAGGGGATTAAGAGGATGAATCAAGGAAGATTGTATGCTAGCAGCACCATGACTGAGGAACCTCTTAAACATGGAAGATTATCTAATATACCACCTGCAACAGACAAGGCAGAGATGTCTACTTCAGTTACCAACTTACAAGGTTGTGAGCATCCTTTGAATGCTAAACCTATCTATGATGAAGATCCAAGGGATGGCCAGGAATGTTGGCTTGAACAGGAATTTATCTCAGCAGCCCTAGGAGGAAATAACTTCCACTCATCCAACCTCTTGCAATTTGAGTTTGGTACAAGTAAAGGTTTAGAGGTAGATATGAGAAACAAATCAAATAAGGTATTTGAAGATTGTGACAAGCCAAATCTTGTTGATTACAGAGGTGAGGAGAGACAAGGCACTATTGCAGAAGAATCCTCAACTATCCCTACCAACGTGAGGAAACTGATTGAGGATGTCCCTTGTAGAGACAGTCCAATAGCTCCAAATTCTTCTGGTTTTGGAAAGAAGTCTACACATCTGGATAAGCAAGTCATGATCATCTTTGATCCAGGTGGTCCTGTGCAAAAAGATCATTTAAAAGGTGTTAAAGTGATCTTTAAAGACATGATCAGAATTAAAGAAGTGGTGCTAGAGGAAGTTGCATTAAAAAATTCAGCTTGTGGCCAATGGGGGCAACTGCAGGAAGGAACTCAAGGTCAAGATATTCTAGGAGTTCAGGAGGAAATAAGTAGAGTGTTTGGCAAGGTCAATCCACAAAAGGTGAATTCTGATAGAGTCAGGAGGCAGGTGATACCACACATGTACCAGTACATGGTGCTGGAACAAAATAGACCTGAAATAAACAAGACAACAGAAGGCTACGAAGTGACAAGAATCAAGGTTACAACATATATTTTTGATCCAGGAGGAGATCAGTGTACATCCTACAAGGTGGAAATTGTGATGCAGACTGCACTACTACACAAGTATCCATACATGGCAGTAGAACAAGGTAGAAGGAACATTCATGAGGACATGAATGTATTTAAGGGGGAAGGTCTGTCAGGAACTGTCCTGATTACTAGTAGAATTATAATGTTATGAAATATAATGTGTTGTAATAATAGTATGCAATGTGTCCTACTAAGTAATATTATCATACTAGTAGTATTATCATGTTAAGTAGTATTAGTGGGGTGGTTGGTAGTGGTGTGTGCTGTGTGGTGTGTCATAATAAGTGCTATCCTTGTTGTGTATTAGTTGGTAAGTTGGTGTGAATTAGTTTAGTGTTGTGAGCTGTTTTATTCTGTCCTTTGCTGCCTATAAATGCAGTTGTTTGAGGTGCTGTTTGATTATGAAATGAAATGATGTAAAACTGGGATGTTTCCCACTACTTCTCTCTTTCTTTCTCCATTCTGTTATCTTCTCTCTAGGGTTTTTCTCTCCAGAAAACCTATCTATCTCTATCTAATAACCCTTTCTGTTTCTTACAAGTTCCTCTAATAACTTGTTTGCTGTCTATTCTCACCTCCCTTTCTACCTTCCTATCTCTGAATCTCTCTGTTTCTCAGCTCTAATCAGCTGCACTCTATCTCTCTGCTGCCTATCTTCTTCTTTCTGCACTTATATAACTGAAAAACCCCCAAAATAGCATCAAAACAGGTTCAGGAACTGAGCAGTTCCTGACAAATACAAGCCTTGTGTTGGACCGCTTCATGTGTTGCTAAATTTCTGCAGTATTTTATATTTTCTTTTTCTTGAATTGTACTGTCCTGTCTCTGAGTTTACTCATCTGCGCCGTGTTGAACACGTCTGCGCCGAGTTGAATCAAGTTGATCTCACTTATTGTAATCCCTGCAAATTACAAGACAGAGAAACAAAAATATATATGCAATAAGAAGTATATACAAAAATTAAAGAAAATGTCTCTTCCCTGATTGTATACACCTTTTCCGCTGTCAAGGACTTTTGCATCCACCATCAACTGCATGATTGATGTGCTACTTTTTGGTGATCTGCTGTCAAGGACTTTTTCACCCACCATCAACTGCATGATTGTTGTGCTAGTTTTGGGTGATATCAAATTGTCCAGAGATAATTTGAAGCTAATAATAATTGGATGTTTTTGACACCTTCTTCCGGTGTCAATGTGTTAGTTTTAGCTGAAGAGAATTTTGATACACTTTTATGTCTGTCATGATTTCTTTCTTAGTGATCTATCCACCTGGCTTGATCTTCCGCTCGCCTAGGCTAGAGCTAAAAAATTGCTTGGGCATGAGCTTCCTGCTGGCCTGGGCTTGAGTTAAAGCTCGCATGGGCTTGAGCTTGAGGCTCGCCTGGGCTTTAAGGTTCTGCTCACATGGGCTGGAGCTTTCGCTCACCCTCTAGCACTTATTTTTTATTCGTAGACTCCAGCATGTAACCTATGGAAAAGAGATATGTTCCTCTTTTTTTTTCGCAGTTTGGTGTCGAAAGTTACCAACTGTTCTGCAGAGAAAGAAGCATGTCTCATTAATTTATCAAGGCGTCATTTTATTTTCCCCTCAGCTTGACAGTTGATTTGTAAAGAGCAAGTCCAGGCTTCATCTTGTATTTTCTTTTACGTTGCTGTAAGCTCTGCAGGAAAGAATGATGCAATATGTCACCAACATATAGAACTTTGTTTGCTTTTATTTCTTGGAACATCAGTCTCAGATTTTCTTTGCAAATTTTTTCTTTCTGTGAGAGACTATGTGCACTATGCCACCATCTAAGTGCCGTTGGTGGTTTTTTTCCGTGGCCAGACCTTGTTGCCCGGAATTTGGGAGATAAATTTTTGCATTGAGTTGACTGGATTAACAAATATTGTTTGTAATTTGTATTGCTCCGGTTCACTTCATCGCAGAATATTTTGTTGGGTAAATTTCCTTCGAATTATATAGAGTTTTTCCAGAGTCTCACGACAACATTCATGTGAAAACAGTAAGACTTGTCCGCTTTGTGTTACTGCATCTACAACCATAACAATACATAAAATTGTATTACTGCATTATAATTATACAGGTTAACACCCATCACTTTGTAGTAATATCACATGCATTAGTGAAAAACGAACTGAATAAGCATGTACATGTACAACACTATTTTAAACTAATACATGTATAATGAGTGAAGGCTAAAATTTGATAACTTAGCTTTTTCCTTTTAATCAATCGAGGAGGATGCGTATGACTTTGGCAGTTTGGCTAATCAGCAACCATCACTCTATATATCCACAGCTTTCACCGTAATCGCCTTTAATTATCCACATAATATATGTATATTAAAGTATATATGAATTGCAACTAATCTCCTTTAGAACGCCAATGTTTGGAGAAATTTTAAACCCTATAAAATTAAATTATTCTATACGATTTCCACAGACGGCGCCAAATGTTGATGCATATTTTCGTCACGGACAAAACATCAAATTAAGATTTATAATCGGGTATTCGTATAGAGTTACAAAATTAGGGGTTAGATATATATGACAATTTTTTAGGGAGAATTAGGATTTATGTGTTTTTGGGCTGCGTTTGAGAGAGTTAATTCTAAGAGAGAATAGAATTTCGGATCCCTTCTCAAGGTGCCTACGTATCCTTTTATAAGGAATCAAGCCCACGTAGTTCTTGTAGGCCCATACTTCTATTCTTTAGGAGCAAGTCACATATATAAGTTAACTTCTTCGTATTTCCCATTATGTTGGATGAGGTACGGATTAATGACCCATTGGGTCTTGTTTAGTCCTTTAATAAAGATCGATACCCATTAGATGGTTGGGTTTATATTTCGTATCAACAGTTATGTTCTTGATTGTTTATTTGTGAATGGTAGAGAGGTTGAAGGAGAAAGTTGAAGAATTTTTCGGGTGCGAATTTGAGCTCTTTATAGAATTCACTGGTTTAATCAGGTTGGTTACTTCTTTGTAATTTGTAGTTTTTGTTTGCTGCCTTTATTGTTTCTTGGCATGCAATTTGATGTGGGATTCTTGATAATGAGAAACTAAAACTGAAGTAGTGAACTAAAATTTACACCCTTTCACTATTTAGTTTGGTAAGCAGAGTCCGTGTTTGCTTTTTCACCTTGTTTGATTGCTACTTATAATTTGTTGTGGTCTTTTAACAATTTAGCTGGACTAGAGGAGCAAGTATTGGATGGCATAGCGATGATAACAGACCTTATCTCAAACAAAGACACTTTGCGGTGCGTAAAAACCTAACTCATTCCACTCATGTATATATCCTCTTCTCTAGTTAATTATCATGATCATGTAATGACATTTTTTTAAACTAATATTTGAGAAAAGGGCCTTTCTAGCACAATTTGGGTTTAAATTGCCCAAAAGAACTCACCTTACAAATGACCCTTTACGACACTACACGTCACCACAAATATATGTGTTTATACTTGTGATAATATATGGTTCTGCATTATGTAAATAATAAACGCTCGAGTTACTTTTATTTTCTGTGATAACTGAGAATCTGCATCTTGTTTGCGAACCAAAATTAGTTCGGTATTTTGTAGGCAGTGTATCTCAAATAGTTATTCTTGCATTGAGTATGTGTAAAGTATTCTTGACTTTCTCCTTTGTTTTTGAAGGCAGTGTGCTACTTGAACAGTTATGGTATTGATTTTGAAGGAGGACTTTTTCACTTTCAGCATGGGGAACCTGCTAGCGTTGTGCCCATGACAGGTGTAAGTTGCATTGTTTTTTCTTTGTTGCATCAGAATGGAAGTAGAACGAGTAGAATAATTCTGAGTTTTAAAGATGAATATATCAGCTTATATAGATTATTTATGCTTTATATATATGAAAAAAATCTACCTATGCTTTATACTAAATGAATGGAGATTTGGTGATGATGTTTGATATTACTTTGTCTGTGCTACTAAAAAATGAGCCAGTTTCTCTTAGATGTGCATTTCCAGATATTAGTTGGCACTGATTCCCATTGCTTTTTTAAACAGGACGTTCTAATATATACTGCCGACAGCCGGAACATTCATTCTGTAGATGAGGTAGTCCTTGCATATTTTTCCTTTTACATCCCTTATTTATTCTAACTGGCTTTAAATGTTTATTTTTATCCAAGGATGCATGTTGTTCAGTAGGTTTTTGTGTCTTTCATGCTTGTTGCTACTTCAATATACTTTATCTTTGCTTTTCGATAAATTTGTAAAATGACGTGCTATTGGTATTTCAAACCCCTACTCCCAAAATAAAAAAAAAACGGAGAAACATTTTTAAAAAATAATTGTAATCATGTTCACTAGTTTCTGCTGTGATATTTTTAAATTTACTGAATTACCAAAATGTTTTGACATAACTAGTTTGTAGATGTGCAGCCTTCTATGAACATAGTTAATGGCTTCCTCAAATGTACTTTCGATACAGTATATGCTATATGCCTATACCTTGGCTATATTCTTATTACTTATACTACATGAACTGACAAACTAGCTATTTCCTTTTCTTGTGCAATTTTGTTTTGTAATTGATTCATTTAATGAAAATTGAATAGTCAACAGTTCTTCTTTTGGGTATGTCTTTGTTTCTTATTGTGCTAGTTGATAAGAAACAAGCTTATTTCCTATACATGCACGTTGACATTGGTACAGGAAAGAGATTAAGAGCCTATATTATTCTTTAGCTGGTCTGAAAAGTAATTGACAGAGCCAATACCGTTCTTTAGTCGGTCTGAAAATAATTAACAAAATAATATGCGTTGCTTATAAATGACGGGAGAATTGTTGTTTCCTTTGTCTTTTCAAACTTAATTGGCTATATCTTATGATTTTCAAGAAATGCCACAAATTATGCCATAGGTTAATTAGTTGTGCTTGTGTAAGCCCAGAAAAGAGACTAGGTCCATCCATGATCAGAAAATTATGGAATCTGGCTTTAGCTTATGTCCAGCACACACATTCAATGCACTTCTACTATTTATTGGCCAAAAGCTTAATCTTCACTTGATATGTATTCTACAGATCTTTGATGGAGAGAGACTCACACTCACGTTGTGGTTCACTCGTGATGCATCTCATGATGAAGATGCTAAACTAATCTCATTTCTATCCAATACACTATTAGATAGCTCGGACACTAATTTTGATCGTTTATTACCTTCCCCAGCATCCAATAACATGTACTGGTTTCCCCCAGACCAAGCTTCAAATTACCAGTCAGGATTTGACTTGCGTTGTGCAAGAATATATATTGTTGGATATGATTTATTTTGTTCTCAGGATAAGAGCTATTCCTCGGCAGATGATTCATCTGACAGTTTTTTAGAACTACTAAATGAGCCATTACAATTAGCTTGGAGAAGCCATTTGCTCAAAAAAGAATTTGTCAACATATTGCACGCCCTTCAGGTATTCTTTCTGCAATATTGTTGTTAGTTTGAATTTGTATTGTAGGTCAGAAAGCACAAACTTAATATAGTTTCAAGGTTCCTTAAGACCCACTAGATGAGATCACCTATAGTTCACTTGCACCTTCTAGCTGTAAAGTTACAGATAATTCTGTTAAACCATGTTCATTATAAAATGTTCTCATTTGTGAGAATATGAAGAAAAAATTGATAGACAACTAGGCAAGAGTAAGATTCATGTAAAGTCCTATCATAATATTTGTCATCTTGACTACAAGTCATAACTATAACATATATTCATATGCAAATTCAATTTAGTTTCCTTACCTTAAGAAGCACGATTGAGTTACTCTACGGGGGTATTATGCACGCACTACAAATTGTGATTTGGTTACTAAATGCGTTGAACTGAAATTTCTGTAACACGTTGCATAAAACAGGTCTTGCAGTTTTACCATTGGAAGCGCACTGAGTGGCAGTCATCCGAATATATAGCGAATAGTGATGATATTCTTCAAATGTCGGAATCACAATTGGAGAGGATTCAGAATTTAAAACTTCTGTTCGTTAAGAATTATCAAAGTGTAGAAACCACTTTTACCCACAGAAGTAGTAGGAGAAGCTTCCTAGAACAATCTATTGACCGCGCGGGTTTTTCCACTGCAAATGTTGCATGGGAGGCTTACACCAGTAAGTTACATCAAGAAATCCTTGGTAGCTTTCCAGAATGGAAAAAACATAACTCTATATTCTCAAATCCATCAAAAGAGTCGTGACTACTACTATTTTACATAATTCTCAGTTTTATCAAACTATGGTAAATTTTTGTTTTCTTACAGTGTTCTTTCACATGCACATGCTATATGATTTTTTGCATGAGCAACACCTACATAATAATATGCAGTACAACTCTTTTAAATAGGTTTCCGGCCATCAAGCTTAAGGAACATATATATGTACATATAACTTCGTGCCTTCAGGGACGCATGTTTGCCTGCAGAGAAAGACTTGCACTATATTCTTAAAATAAATTAATTACATTCATGAGCTATTATAGGGTCCAGGTCCCTGACAATCGTTTGTTAGGGACCGGTTATTTAACAATCGGTTCCACACCCGTTGGATCAACTCGGTTCCACAGCCGTTGGATATCCAACGGCTGAGATTAAAAAAAAAAAAATTTTGTTGCCTATCCGCGGAAAATTATAGCGGACAGTAAAATTTTTTTGTAATCCAGGGGGGCCGTTGGATCAACGATCCAACGGTTTAGAAACTGATCGTTAGATAAGTCGTCCCTGACAAATGATTGTCAGGGATCTCTAGCCTTAATATCAGGGTACATGATTAATATTCATATATATAGGTAGACATTAGAAGCTAAGTGCTGATAGGCAAAGTACATAGTTGCAAAAGCTTGGGTACAGATTTCATCATTTGCTTGAACATGTTAATAATGAACTTTTGTGGACAACTCATATTGTGCAATAATTGTTCAAAAATATAAATATATTTATATTCATTTTTATAGTGTCTTCTTTTATTATATCATATCTCTAATTTATGTAAGAGACTATATTGACAACTTTGAGATTGCCAATTATTGGAGCAATTTTTTTTATAAAAATTATCAAGAATGATGTGTATAAATAAAAAAATAAATATATTTAATAATTTGTCAATAGTTAGCCATCTTTGTAATAATAAAGATGCTCTTAGCCATTCTCTGATGCTGTCACTTTTGACTTTTGATTTTTGCCGGATGAATTTTTAGAGTAAATTGAAACTTGTTTTCTTAGACTTCAATTTAAATATATTTTTGTTTACTCAATTTTGCAACTTGCACATTCTATTATCGCAATTTTCTGTAATTTGAACAGATATATGGATAAATGTGAAATAAAATTATTACTATTACTATATTTTTTGTTCATTTTATTTTCACCAAATAATTCTCCAGCATGAAAATAAATTACATATTTATTATTATCGATAATATTCGACATATTCATGTGCAATGTATACGGGAAGATTCTGAGACCAACCAGCGCGGATTGGAGCAAGTATATACTCCATTATTGGTGTACATTATTGATGTATTTATTTGTCAAAAAGACATAACAGGGGGGTTTATCAAATCAAATCAATATGATTACATTTGTTTAATCATTTTATAAACGTCAATTAAAGTATACTTCAATTATTATCAATTTACATCGGATGTACTAACATCTTACGAAAGTATTCTTCTCAACAATTCTATACTATTCTTTTTAAGTAAAAATTACTTTCAATATTGTCTTGTTTAGTATCGATGAGGTCTAGAGGTCTAGCCTAGTGTCAAAAATCTAGAGATCCTTCATTATTAATCAAATAAAATTCATCACACAAACAATAACTAAGAACACGATTTGACAATTTTTAAGATATTAATACAAGGGTTTTTTTTCATAAATAAATAGGAAAACATAAATTTTTGCACATTTACTTTTGTTAAGAATAACTATTTGCAATTTTAATAAACTATTTGCAACACATTCAACCACTTTTAACACTTTTTTTTTTGGATGCTATTTTGGTGGATTTGGGTTGCATGACCCACTTTCAACTGAATGCAACCACATGCAAGTAAATTTCTGATTTCAAGTTCCATTTTTCATTTGTCATTTGTCATTTTCGACCTCATTTTTGAACTCTAATATATATATATATATACTCCCTCCGTCCCTTTTTAGTTGGCACATTTGCAAAAAAACACACATATTAAGAAAGAATTAATTATTTAATTAGTTTCCATGTTTGCCCTTAGTTTTAACATTAAATGATGAGTTATGAGTGTATATATTAAATATAAAGTCAAACATTGGTATTAGAAACAAAGGGTATATATGGAAAATTTGGTAAAAATATGTATTGGAACATGTAATGTGACAACTATTTAGGGACAAATTTTTTTTGCAAATATACCAACTAAAAAGGGACGAAGGGAGTATATATTAGAGTTCAAAAATGAGGTCGAAAATGACAAATGAAAAATGGAACTTGAAATCAGCAACTGAATGCAACCACATTCAATCGAATGCAACCACATGCAACTTTTTTTTTAAAGGTGAGATGTTATTTTGGTGGATTTGGGTTGCATGGCCCCGTAGGGGCAACCACTTTCAATTGAATGCAACCACATGCAACTAAATTTCTGATTTCAAGTTCCATTTTTCAAATGTCATTTTCTTTTATGAATGTGCTTGCATTTGGTTGAATATTGCCCCTGGCGGGGCCTTGCAACCCAAATCCACCAAAATCACCCACCATAAAAAAAAGTTGAATGTGGTTGCATTTGGTTGAATATTGCCCCTGGCGGGGCCTTACAACCCAAATTCACCAAAATCGCCTCACCTTAAAAAAAAAAAGTTGAATGTGGTTGCATTTGGTTGAATGTTGTTGCATTAAGTTGCAACCCAAAATCCACAAAAATAGCATCTCATCCTTAAAAAAAAAATGTACAGGAAGTCGGCGGCAAGTCGGCGCATCAGGGAGGAGAGAGGAAGGGAGGGAGGAGGGGACCTAGTATTTTTGTAATTTTGAAACTTAGTTTATTAAAATTGCAATTAATTAAGGGAGATGGTATTTTTGCAAATAGAAACTTTAAATTTAGTATTTTTGGTAAATATCCTTAATATAATTATTTTACTAAATGAATTATGTATTTTACTTTATTTATTGTCCATTTGGCAGAGAAGTTAAAATTTCTATCATCTAAAACTAAAAGTTAATTTGATTTGATAATTAATATACAAAAAATTGTGGATATCATATTTTTGATGTTGCAAGAGGCAAAGAAAATTGATGGTGGCGAGTTGCGAATTAAAAGAGAAAGGGAATGTTTTAATTACAAGATTTTTTTTGTATTTATTCCATAAATGGACATAAGTCACATGGCACAATATTTTTTATTGTTTTGCATTATTTTGCTACAAATGGATATGTTTTATGAAATCATATTTTGCGCACTGGACCATTATTGCAATACCAATACTTGATGTTCAATTCCGCCCTGGCCTATGGTCTACACTCTACAGATTACTGATTACTGTATTAAATGCTGTTGTTGGCATGGTTCAAGCACACATCTTCTACCCAAAGCTGGAGCTTAAAAAGAAGAGATTTAAGTGGGCGTTTGAGAGTATTACTCCCTCTATCCCATCCATTTCTTTACAATTTTTTTTTGGGTCGTCCCACCATTTCTTTACATTACCCAAAATAGTACTCCCTCCGTCCCTAAATATCATTCCTGTTTTGACTGGGCACGTTTGCCAACGCGTACTTTTGATCGTTAATATCTTTAATTTCGTATTAGTTTTAAATATAAAAACTTCACTGTATTAAAGTACTCATAAATACGAATCCAACAAGATCACTCATGACTATATTCCGTCTTATAGATTAGACGTAAATTAGTAATTTGTCTCATGTTATTAACAAGGCCGACATTTCAAACAAGAAAAACAATGTGAGACAGAGGGAGTAAGTTTTAACACTATTACACCCACTACTTCACTTATTTTAACAATACTTTACACTATTTCACCCACTACTTAACTTATTTTAACAATAAAATCACTATTACACCCATTACTTCACTTATTTTAACAATAAAATCACTATTACACCCACTACTTCATTTATTTTAACAATATTACACTCATTTTACATCCACTATCCTTGACCTCCGTGCCCAGCCACCATGTAAAGAACTGGCTGGGACGGAGGGAGTAAATTTAAAAGAGTAGATTTTGCCTTACAGTGAATAAAGTCATATAATTGATAAATGTAAAATATTTAATTATTTATAAGTTATACAGGTATTTAAATAAATTTACTTCTAAGTTGGTAAAGTATTTTTAAAATTAAATTTTAAAAATTATTTTTTAACACAATAATATCAATATATATATTTTAAATTAAAAATAAATTTAAAAATATAAATATCAAAGTAAAAGTTATTAAACAAGTAAAGAAATCAGACAAATAAAAAATAAGTTAAGATGAAAGTACGTTATTGTTGACATTCAACTTACCAATATATAAATTATAAGTTGAGTTAATAAATTGAGTAGACAAACGCCCCTCATAAATTCTTACGAGCTTATAAGCTATATGCTAACTTAATATGTGGTTACCAAACAGGTCCTAAGTAATGTTTTGGTCAAAGTCGAGTTTGATTTTATTATTTTGTAAATGTATTGAATGGAATTATTCCGTAATCGAACAAAAAGTTATGTTCAAATTCGGGTTGGTAATAAATCAGCTGAACACGATGTATAATTTGAATTTAACTTGAATCGAATCAAGTTAATTGATTGTTAAAAATTTATATATTTTTATATATTCTAATTCAAATTATAAAAAAAATGACTGAAATACTATACTATTCAACACCTTCAACCCAAATTGCCTTTTGTCGGTAATTAGTCCCCTAAATGCTCACCAAACTCGCAACTCCAAAATGCGTGTTCTATGTCTACTACCTGAATATTAATTTATATGTTTCCTCAACTGCGTGTGTATATTTGTATATATTATATATAAAAAATTACCTTTTCTTTCCTCTTACAATTTAACTTTCTTAATTATTCCTTTTACAATTTCAATCATAAATTTTTACAAATATATTATTCTTTTTTTTTTGTTTAAAGAAAAATAAATTTCATTACTCCGATAAAACATCATACATCAACGATTCTAACACTCTTTATGAAGGAGACATAAAATTAACATAACTATTTAGCTCAAAAAGCAAACGAGCCATCGAATGGACCGTCCTGCTGGCGGGTGAATAACAAAAATACCCGTTTTTTTAGGTAATAGTAACAAAAATACCCATTTTTGAAAAAATGCGCAAAATTACCCGGCGGGATACGCATTTGCCGAATGGGTATCCGGGATACGCATTTGACAAATGCATATCTTGTACAAATTCATTTTTTTTAAAAAAAAAAAAACAGGTTAGGATACGCATTTGTCAAATGCGTGTTCAGTGGATACGCATTTGGCAAGTGCATATCCCAACCAGATTTTGTAAAAAAAAAAAGAATTTTATACAAGATACGCATTTGCCAAATGCGTATCTCAGATACCCATGTGGCAAATGCGTATCCCGCCGGATAGTTTTGCGCACTTTTCCAAAAACGGGTATTTTCAGCATTTTTGTTAAAAAAACAGTCATTTTTATCATTTTTTCCCTGTTGGCTAACCTTCTAATATACTCCGTATGAATTAAACACTGATATCTCTCATCAACTCTAACTTCAACCTACAAGCATTAAAGACATGGCCAACCTCAAATTGATACCCTTATTAATGGCCTGAACTGCAAGTAGCTAGAGAGTCAGACTCTATGCACACCTTAATGTCCGACTTGACCATAACCCACGACAAAGCCTCTTCTATGCCTATTATCTCAGCTTCTAGAACAGATACTTTCCTAGCAAATCTCATAATTCTTCCCTCCATGAAACTGCCATCGTGGTTCCTCAGGACCATGTCGATTGCAAACACCCAACCTCTAGAGCCTTCCACTTAACATTGGTTGATTGTTTGTGAACTTGCTTAGTTGCCTTCGGTTGTTGTATCCTACTATTAGCGTCTTCCCAGTTTTTTAATTGTTTCATACTTCAATCCATAGCGAACTGTGTCGTCACTATTCTACTCTCCCACACACGCTTATTCCTAAAGAACCAATTTCTAGAAGCCACTCTGAAGCATCTTCCACAACCCACATATCATATTGAAGACCCATATGTTACCAACACCTCGCTACAAACTCATAGTCGAAGAAAATGTAGAGCAGATGCTCCACATCCGTACCACACATAGGACACGTGATAGGGACTGCATTACATCGTTTCTGGAGTACAATATGAATTGGAACGTTGGTCCTGCAAAAACGTCACAAAAAGAACTTCACTTTTGTTGGAATCTTTAAATTCCATAATCGTTTCCACCCCTTAGACTGCGTATTATGTAACTATTAGAAGTTATAATTCCACAAATATATAATTCTAATCATACATACAATAATAAAAACAAATTACTCATGCTCATATCTTTAAAACAAATGGTGTCTTGTTAGGTAAGTCAAAATTGGGGACTTGATTGAATTGTGATTTTTAAAGGCCAAGAACAAAGAACACGTGATGCTTTGATGGATTTTGTTGGAAGCTGAAGTGGTGAAATTGGTTAATGGTAAATTTAGATTTTTGTGAGTATATTGCTTGTGTTATATTATATATGTGTGAGTATTGATGTGATCTTGTGTTTATGATTTTGGGTTTATGATTTGTTGGAGGAAAATGGGTGGTTTTGCAATAGTTGGTGTTAGTGTATATTTGTTTATGTGGTCGTATGTGTAGTACTTGTTGTCCTTTAAATGATGGCAAATGGTCCAGTACATACGTATGCAAAGTACTGTTACTGAGCATACGGTTTCTTAGCCGTTGAATCAAAGATCCAACGGCTGGGGTTTAAAAAAAATATTCCACCGTACCGCGGAAAGTTTCCGCGGTACGTGTCCCGTACCGCAGAAAATGCCCCCCTGTTTTCACACCAATACACGTACCGCGGAAAGTTTTTGCGGTACGTGTTACACAGCATACACCTAGCATACATCTGCACCAGACCGGGACCCTTAAATGATATACTCAAATAGAAAATGCATATAGGATATATGTAGTTGCATCTGAATGGACTACGCATGACCGCATGACGATGATGCGCATAGATCGTCCCCACGCATCTGTATGATGCACATATGTGTGCGTAACTTGGCAAGGCAAGCTGCAATCTCATATCCACAAGATGATGTACGCATGCTTTAAATGCGTGTATGGTATTGCACATATGCAAAATACGTAGTTATAAGTGTGTATTTTGTACAGTACCCAACATTGTCGGATATTTTCACCCGTTATAAAATGACCCATATATGTTTAAGAAAATGTCTAAAATGGACACAAAATTGGGATTGAATGTCCAAAATGACACTCTCGGAAAAACTGGCCCTTCTAACACAAGCTTTATAAATATTTTCATTTTTTTATTTTTTTGATCTAACTTTTTCATTCGTTTAAAACCCGTTCTTAGTACTACATAAACAACATCAATGCAATACTTTAAATAATAAAATATAATTATTAAATTATTAAAATTTATTTTTTTTTTTATTTTTTTTAATTAAAATTTTTAAATTTATATGTATTCTCTTAGGGGTTCAAAAGTTAACTTTTGGGGTTCAATAATTCCATTTTGGGTTTTAGAAATATTTAGAATGACGAATAAACCGTATACAGATTTAGGGTTTAGGGTTGTAAACCCTAAACCCTAAATCCTAACTTATCCTGATTTTTAAAAAATCGGGACTGACCCCCGATTTCTTAAAAATCAGGCCATCGGACTCGGTAAATTTTATCTGTATTCTCTTAGGGGTTCAACAGTTAACTTTTGGGGTTCAACAATTTCATTTTCGGTTTTAGAACTATTCAGAATGACGAATAAATCGTATACGGGCTTACCAGATTCAGTAAAAAAATTCAATTTGAAATGGCTATTTGATTATAAGTTTTTTAATAGTGTTTGCAAGTATATATTTAGTAAAAATAAGAAATAAAAAAAAATAAGTTAACATCACTTAAAGTAACATTTTAAAAAAAAGTCAAAAATAAAAAAAAACCAGCGCTTGCCTGGATCATTGCTGAAAACGCATGTGTAAGATGCGTTTTATGTCAAAAACGCATTTTGTAAATATGTTTTGACCCTGTAACGCATGTTTTAATTGCGTTTTAATTGTGTAACACATTTCGTAGATGCGTTTTATCCTAACGTAGCTCATAATTGTGTGACCTTTGTACCATCAGAGAACCATTTTTTCATAAAGTGCTATTTTAAACATTTTTTTATTAAAATTGTGCCATGGGCAACCCTATATGTTTTAATTCAAGTTAAACGACTTACACCTAAAGTAAGTGTACGTTTTATTTTATTCTATATCACTTCATATGATCAATTTGTTTCATAATTATTAGGGGTAGCTTTTTTTTTTTTGAAAATTAAAAAAAAAATAGTTGATTAAAATTGAATAAGACTAAATTGTTTTAGACTTAATTGATGTCAACTAATAAAAGTAATAATAGTTGATTAGTTAATGATGAGTTAGACTACAATATTTGTAAAAATATATATTCCAAAATTTGAGTTGTATTTATATTTATCTAAGTAGTTTTGTAAATAAAAAAAATTCCATTTTCGCAAAGTTGATCATGTAATATATGATATAGTTCATATTTGTGGACTTGTAATCTATTTTGCAATTGTGTAACAGACATATACTATTATGTGATTATGGATTATGTTACTTTATTCAACCTTTAACTAGCTTTATAGCCCGTGCAAGGCACGGGCATGCTAGTGCAAGTTGAGTTTTTTTGTGTTCCATGAATAAGTAGCACATGATGAATGACAAAGTTAGATGTCTATAATGTTAGAAAATGATTAGAGTAACAATAAATTAATCAATTGATTCTTAGAATAAGCAAAGATTCATCAGTTGTCCCAAGTTGACAGGTAATTGTACAATCTAAAGTATTAGTCTGCAAGTCCCTTCTTACAACAATATTGAAATGCTGAACTTGCATATTAGCAGCATCTTTGCTTACCGATAAGGTTGAAGAATTTATACAAAAGTTTGACTCCCAAATTGCTAGGTCTTAACGTGCACCAAAGGCCGGTGCAAGTTTGTAAGATGTTTGGTCCCTAAGAGAAGGATAACGCACAACTTCTTTGACCTACAAGAAGAAATAGCTATAAAGATTTGCAACTAATGTCATGATTCTATAAGTAGGCTATATGGTATATGAATGAGCCATTGCATACAAATTCCATAGCAGGAACTTAAAATCAAGAAGTAAAATGGGATCGCAAGATTTGTAACAAATTAAAATGTCATGTATGCAATATAAAGAAATGGTTGAGCCTCTATAAAGGCATTTAGGAATTTAATTCCACTTACACTACTTTAATGAGTATGTAATAATTATGTTTGTGTGCGTGGAGTGTAGTACATATGGAAGGAATTAAATAAACAAAAGTCATCCTTACTTTGTTAGCATCCCCCTTCGCTCCTTTCTTACAGGTTGAAGACTTGCAACTGTAAGGATGTTGCAAAAGATATACATAGTTCGCCAAACACAAACTCTCAAGATTCGAAAGGTAAAGTATGGAGCTCAGTTACACATCGATAATATATGAACTGTAATAATCAAACTACCAAGTAAAACAACAATGAACATCATTTGAGGAAAAGTTTTAGTTATAGCCATTATTGCCATAAGAGATACACACCCAACCAAACTGCTATAACTGCTTATTCGAAGCAGGCACAACGCCTTTATATATCTAAAAATAAAGATCAAAAGGGACAGAAAACTCATGGCCTAAGCATAAAACTTAAGGTGAACTTTATTTATATACATAAGAAGCCCCATTTTTCCTTATCTCCTCCTCGTAGAAGTTCTCTTAGAAGATGAGAGAGAATTAGGAGAAAATAGCTTGGTCAAGTTTAAAACTTCCTTGCAACGTATATCAGATATCGGATATATAAAGATAAATTGTTTGATCATCAAGATTTATGGATCTAAAATACGCTATCATATATAAAAAGTTGAATGTTTATAGGTGTAATTTTCTAGATGACAATGTAGTATAATCTAGCACTGAGCACACATAAAAGAACAACAGAGATAGAATACAGAAAAACCTCAAAAATTGTGGGTTTCCAAAAACCAGTTCCACCTCATCTGGTCAGTACTTCTTTACTTGAATTAAATAGAGGTGGAGAATTAATTTCTCTATTTACCATCTATATATCATATTAAGTTGCCTCCTCGATCATCCACAACCGAACTGCGCATTCTGACCCGTATTACAGCTTCCTAAGAGGTGTGTATAAAGTTATCAAATTTATATATACAAACACAATACTAAATATGTATCTCTGAATCTAAATAGGATTATGCTACTCTGGAATAGAAAATGCTGCATATTAAGCTATCTCAAGATATATCAGTAACCATCTTATGTGTTTTCTATTGCTACTTCCATGCTAAATGCAACCTCGGAAGATCAAGTCCTTTAAAGTAATGTGCGCAGATTCTCGCACAAGCAGTGATACCGATGAGATAACAGTTGATAGGTGTATACATGAAACAAATGTCCTTCCACGTAGAAAACATAAACATGTTTTTATATAGACTTGTTTTCCCTCTTAAAGACTTGAACTATGTGAAAACAAGAATATAACATAAAATTCTAATGTAAAGGCAAGTCAGATTTTATATTCAAAATTAAATAATGGCCAATTTTGATACACATCGCTATTTAAAATAAAATAAAAACGTAACTGAATTAGGAATACCTAGGCAAGAAGTGAGCTGATCATCCACATTTGCATGCATGATAGATTTGTACCTTAGCTTCTGATGACATATCAAGAAGAAATTATCTAGAAAGCCAAAAAATCTGGCAAATCATGAATTGTATTCATATATAGCAAAGTACATCTTGTTTACAATTGAGAGTTTTTTACACAAACATATTTGTATATAAAGAGAAACAATGATATAATACTTCGGTTTGCTGCATGATAAGAGCGTGCAAATATGTTTTAAAAAAATTTCTAGGAAGAGTATAAACCTTATCCAGCCCTCATATCACTAAAAAATTTACGTACCTCAAAGGAAAATGGTTCTTTCAAATTTAGCAAAAAAAAAATGAAATGGTTCTTTCAAAAGTAACCATTTGGTCCACCCATCTGTTTCTCAAGTAACATTAAGTGCGATCTTCTCCCTTTACTGTTTGGAATCTACTTAATTCTGCTTGATCCTCTAGTGATCTACGCAGATCAAGCAGAATTTATGATCTCAAAGTAGAAGATACCACTCATATGGAAGATGTGTAACTCGCAATGCACTAATCACATTACAAATGAATAAATCAACTAACAGCAAAAACTTATATCATGTAATACCATCACTGAATATAATCAATAAACGTCTTGTTTTAGTCCCTAAATCAATCTTTTATCTTGACACCGACCGACCATAAAAATGCAGTTATCTCTCCCTGGACAGACATATCAGACTCCTCAGCATGATTTATGCACAATTATTCTCGGTAACATTATCCAAATTTTAGACAGACAAAGAGTAAATGTGAATTCAAATAATTTCTACTATAAATTTCTACTTTTAGTACCAATGTATATATCCCAGAATATAGTTTCTTCACTTGCTCTTTTGTTTGCAAAATTTTTAGGGTCAGCACATTTAAGAGGTTAGTTAAGAAGGTACTTTACTTTTCTGAAGATTTCTAACATACATTTAAATTCGAATTTACATGATGCAGGAGGTCAAATTAAATAGAATGATAGCAAGAGAACCTTTTAACAGTTTTTATAAAAGAAAAAGGTAAAATGAGTACGGGTTGTTCGACTTTACGTGGTTGAAGGTCAGGGAAAATTAGAATGGGCAACTAAGCGGCTATAATGAATAAGAAACTTTTTTAGTTTTGATCTTAAACGTTAGCTTATACAATACCTCTCCAAACATCCCGAAGGGTTGAAGTATCTCTCTTTGTGATCTACAGAAGCAAAACAGAAATCAATTATTTACGTTTAGCTACCTACAAGAAGAAAAGTAAAGTTAACAAAAGTGTCCACAAAATGGCGCAGCACAAGTATTAATACATACATATATATAATCTGTACCACCTCTAGTTAGGGTCCTCTATCTTATTAGATCTTGCTTTGATCTCTTCCCCTTCCATTTCCACTGCGCACAAAAATCAATCAATATTAAAATAATTAATATTTTCTTAGTAAATCATTCATCGATTTTACATTATTATTGTGCAATCAATAGGAAACCTAATTCATAGAAAGGAACGGGAAAGTAAATTGAATAATTTACAGAAGGAAGAAATGCGTTACCGTACGAGAAAAGTAACACAGGGCAATTGTTGATTAACCTATGCGATTGTTGTGGATGGCGCTTAATTGTAGGCGGAATAGACAAGGAGCATTGTGTATTCGCATAGGCTTGATCAGATACGACGCGGCCTCAGTTATATGACGTGTTGCCTGTCATGGAATTAATTGTGTCCAGGAAATCCTATCTGACAGTATTATATATAGAATAGATAATAGGAATAAGCCTCGCGTGAAAGTATAAACAATAGGCAATTACTGAAAATTATAAGCTACATCATGAAGCATCTAAAGCAGAGCGAAAGAAACATAAGAATGAGGAAAATAAGAGAGAAGAAACTGTGGGAGCAACCTAGAATCAAACATACCTTTATTATAAGCTTTGACCATATCTTCCTTCTGCCTCGTTGCACTCTCGACCATTTTTATGATCCTCATGCTGGCAATCATGGCGTTTGGCCATGTAATTATCGCATCTGGCTTTCCTGGGAATTTGTACTTGGGCTCTGTGATTGTTGGTGTTTGTTATGGTTCTTAGTGGTCTTTAATGCCCACCATTACCTCCGAAATATTTGGTGTGCTGCATTTGGGAACCATATTTAACACCATTGCTATTGCTAGCCCCATCAGATCTTATGTAATGTCTGTTCGGATTGCTGGCTATATTTATGACAAAGAAGCATCAGGCCAGCAGACATGTTATGACACTCATTGTTTTATGTCATCATTTTTCATCTTTGCTGCTGTTAGTCTTGTCGGTTCACTAGTTGCCTTGATATTGTTTTTCCGGACAAGGAGGTTTTACAAAATTGTTCTTCTCAACAGAATACAGCATTCTTCAAGAGGGTAGATAATTCAAGCTTATTCAAGCCCAGGCCGTTGTAAATTATTGATATTATGCAAATCTATATTCTAAAAAATCTATACAAAATATGTTTCTGGTAGTTATGCCATGTCAGTCGACTCTAATAAGTAATAACTGTAAGGCTTATCAATCCTCAAGTAATAAAGATTAGTTACACAAGTGGTAGGAGATGTGCAAGTTACATATAATCTTTATATGTATAGCTCTGTATTTGTGTTTATGTACGCTTCCTGATATAATTCTTTGTTTTTAGAGAATATTATTTACGTCAGTTCATTATATGAAGCAGACTTGGATATCTTAAAGATGCTGGACTTACTGCTGCCAAAAGGTCGACCATTCTTATGGAACAACATTCTACATAACTAACTGACTTCCCTTCTCTTTATATTGTTAACGTTTCTTTTTGCACCCTCGACCATTTTTGCCTCTGCCATATATCGTTTAGGTATGTTGGCGATAACTACCATATATAAATATCCTATCAGGTAAAAGTATTGGTATAGGAAGGAATCAACAAAAAGGTTTGATATATATTTACCAAATCAAGGGGCACAAAACCGCAAGCATCTACAAATTCAAATTACATATCATGCCTCTCACATTAACACATGAACTCTCTGTAATTGTTAACATACCTTGAAATTATTATGTCACTGCAATCATGATAACAATGCCCAAAATTCACATAAACATCATGCAAATATCAACATAAAACGGGCCAGGGAATGAAAATGTCACAATAAATTTTACCTGACATTTCATCGAACAGTTGGAGCGCAGATGAGGAAAGATACACAACAATGACAAACAAAATTACAGGATACAATCTCATAAGCCAGGAGTCATAAAACCTGATCCCAGAATTTGTAAAACATCATCTTAACAGACCGACCATGGAAGGTAGCAGCCAATAAGTCAAGTAGCTAATTTAGTAATTCAGATAATATATGCAATGTTTATGCATACAAAGCGGTGATGATTCATCAAAACTCTACGCCAATCACCTTGATTCATATATATATACCCTCACCTTCTCCATGTTGGTATTCGACCTCGCCTAATAGAGGAGGACGTATTAGAAAGGTAAAAGGTGAAAGGGTTTTGTAGACATACGCAGGTAATAGGGTTAATAGGGTTAAATTTGTAATTTCAAAGGAAATAAAATCAATCACAAAGGTATATGTTGCCGTATAAGATATATAATAGATTAACATAATGACTTACATGAATGGTAATAAGGGGTTGAGTTGGCACGGTGGTTAAGGTGGGTTCGACTCCTGTCGGGGGTCAAACATCGGAAACAGCCTCTCTACGCATGCGTAGGGGCAAGGCTGCGTACTATCTTACCCCCCTCAGACCCTGTGTTACACGGGATATATTGAGTAAGTTGCGTTTGCGTTTTTTTTACTTACATGAATGGTAATGTAATGCTAGATTCCCTAAAAAATTTCTCCAAAATTTTCCCAAATAATAATGCGGCTATTTTTTATTGGGTGGTTGATGTGAATGCTGGGGTCCCATCTCATTATTATTTTTATAACCAATTAAAAGTAAACACATGTCATTTGGGAAAACTTTTTGGGAAAATTTTTGGGATACCTAACATTTCTCTTTAATTTAACATATTTGAATTATTTAGGATACTAGTATATATCAAAGACATATTTTAATTAACATATTTTAATTTAACATATTTTAATTTAACATATTTGAATTATTTAGGATACTAGTATATATTATTTTTGGGAAAGACATAGTTTCGTTGTTTGGATTCATTTAGAAAGTGTTTATTTAGCAGCCCAGGGAAGCAAATCCCTGATATGTATGCAGTCTTACCCTGTTTCCGGATTTTAAACCCAGCAAATAGCCAGGAGACACTTGACTATTACGTTAAACACGACCTTAAATAGATGTAGCCCTTCAGGTAGATACAATATGCTATATGTTTTAAAATTCATTACCTTAAACTAGGTGACCGACAATGTATTATGAAAGTATTATAGCTGAACTGGTTATAAATGGTTTATGATTAAATATAAATTAACTAGGTCCGAAGTGGATGAGTTAAACATAGCTTGTTGATACTATAAAAATAACATGAAGCTTATAACGACAGAGTTACAAGGTAGTACTTTTAGCTGGATTGGAAGGATTGTCTGATACTGATGCAGAGCTACATGACGTAATTTAGCCAAGTAACTTGGTGAAATATCGGAGAGTACTCATGTTGATAGGTCAAGAATTAAATTTTATCAAAGTGCTGAAGCATGTTGAAGATTCTAAGGTCCCGTGGTGGCATTCTCAGAAAAGGGCTGTAGGTATGATCTTCAACACTGGTTTATGTGTGATGCCTCTTGCGCAAAGTTCTTATAATAGGAGCCTCTGTAGCAGGGGCAATGACCCTTTGCTCTTTCCGAGATTGCTGTTCTGCTCTCCTCTTTAAGTTATCCGAAAATCGCATGCTTCCATTCTGTGCATGTTTGGTACAAGTAGATATATATGAGGCATAATCGGAATTCAATGTTTGACAAACTAATTGGAGGCATCAGCTTATGGAAAATAATGTTCAGGCTAATAACACGGAAATGAAGTCAGGTGAGCAACAATCTGCGTCGCTAGCCCTTTTCAATACTCTTAAATATGACAAAACTTTAGAAAAATAGAAAACACAAACACTTACAGTTAAAACGGAGGAGTTAAGCACGGGGCACTTCACAGGGCGATCCTCATCCAATGGCTCAATAGGATGTTCAATTGGCCAAAACTCAAAGTCATGACTTTCACTCTCATTTCCGCTTAATATCTCACCATTTCGAAATGGAGTCGTAAGCTGCTCCATCAATGCCTTGTGTTAGTGTGGAGTCTTGTGCATTCTATACAACCTTCCGAGTACACGAGCGCTCATTCTACACCAATTTTAAAGTTGATAAGACTACCGGTCAACTACAATAATATATGTTATAATCTATGGACTATGACACAATCAATTCAATATATAGTAGTAGGAGTAGGGGTTAATACATGACCAGTCTTGTTGGTAGTTTTTTCTTTCCAATTATATCAAGCTAGCAGTTAATTAGAGGGACAAACACAAAGGCGCATGGAGAAATAGGTATAGTATAGACTAATATGGGAGTATAAGATGGCACTTTCAGTGATACAAATGATTACTGAACTTGACCATTTGCAGACAACAAAATCACAATATTGAATATTGGATGACAGTAGAGAAAGAGGATGCATAGAGTCAGAAATGTGCCGCTGGATGAGTTGCTCAAGAAAAAAGAAAATAAAAGGGAACTTGTAAAGTGAAGATTGAAGACACTAGACTACCTTTATTCATCTAGATATAGCCTTCATTTTTTTTACTTTGGTGTAACGTTCATATCATAACTGATCAGTTACATTAGACTTATTTCCGGAGAATATTAGTACAGTACATGTAAATTGTTCCGGCCAGAGTGGTATTAAGACCATCCGCAATGCGGAGGCCCGAGTCCAAGTTTCTTGGGTCCCATTTTTGATCCATGTGTGCAAAAACTGGATTTCCACTCTACTTGTCCTAATTGCTCCAATGCAAAGCCCGCCAAGTCCACCTTTTAATAGGCCCATGCCCCCATTCATGTACTCTATTTTTTTTTTTTTTTTTTTTTTTTTTTTAGTAAATACATTACAACAATAAACGATTTATCCTAATGATAAATATTTATGTATGATTTTAAATATTTTTTATTTTTTAATTATACAAAATAAATGATAAACGATTAATTAAAAAATAAAATTTTACTTAAAAACTCATAATTAAACGGAAATACATAGTAAAAAACACATTACAAGAATACGAAAAACATAAAATTAAAAACATTACATATCAAATAAATTAACGATTATTATGAAATTGCGAGATATGCTCAATCAAATCAGCTTGTAGTTGGCGATGCTTTTGTCTGTCACGAATTCGAACATGGTTTTCAATATACCTTTCGTAAGGAATAAACGGTTCTTCCTCTAGAATCGGTTGTGATAAACCATTTGTTGCATCATCGTAAGTTGGTAGAGGACCAAATGGAGTCGCATATGTATCTCTCTCATCCTCGACAATCATATTATGTAATATGATACATGCCCTCATTATTTGTGCGAGATCTCCTTTGTCCCAAAATCGTGTTGGACCGCGTATAATTGCGAATCGTGACTGTAACACACCAAATGCTCGTTCTACATGTTTTCGCTGGCCTTCTTGATATTTTGTAAATAATCTTCTCTTATCACCCTGGGGACGTGGAATAGTTTTAATGAATGTTGCCCATTCCGGATAAATTCCATCTGTTAAGTAGTATCCCATATTATAATCGTTACCATTAACAGTGTAATTTACTTCAGGAGCACGATCTTGTAGCACTTCATCAAATACCGGTGACCGATCCAATACATTTATATCATTGTTAGAACCGGCAACTCCGAAAAATGCATGCCAAATCCATAGATCTGATAAGGCGACTGCTTCAAGCAATATTGTTGGAACCCCTTTATGGCCACTCGTAAACATTCCTTTCCATGCTGTAGGACAATTTTTCCATTGCCAATGCATACAATCAATACTGCCCATCATACCGGGAAATCCACGATCCTCTCCCATTTTCAATAAACGTTGTACATCATTGGAGTTTGGCTTTCGCAAGTACTCACTCTCAAATGCCAAAATAACATTAGTGACAAATTTCTTCAAGCATTCAATCGTCGTTGACTCACCAATACGCACATAATCATCAACAGCATCTGCAGAGGTTCCATACGCCAACATACGCATGGCTGTAGTACATTTTTGTAAAGGTGATAGACCTTTTCTTCCCAATGCATCAAACCTTTGCTGAAAATATGGATCTAAATTTGAAAGAGCCTCCACAATACGAAGAAAAATATGTCTGCCCATTCGATACCTTCTTCGAAATGTCTCAAGAGGATATACTGGATTTTCTGAAAAGTAATCCCTTACTAGACGATTATTGGCTTCTTCACGGCCTCTGTTTATCACTCTTCGTTGATTGGATGATGAGCCTTCTCCATAACGTTGATTTAAAAGTTGTAGTCGACGCTCCTCTAGTGAATTATCGAGTAACAACTCTTCAACGATTTCTTCCGCCTCTGTAAAGTTGTAATCCATATTGTATAATTTGATGATGCTTTTGAATGATGAATAAGAAGTTATAAAATGCTACTGAAACACTTATGTTATATAGATAATAAAAGGAATACATTCTAACGGCTAGTTTACAACGGTTACAATACAAGAAGAAAATGACAAATACTAAATTCCAACGGTTACGATACAAGAAGAAAAAGACAAATACTAACTTCCAACGACTACATTACAAGAAGAAAATGACAAATACTAGCTTCGTACGGCTACATCATCCTTGATTTCACTTCAGCAAGTAGCTTGGCATGTATTTCCCGTTGATCATCATTCATTATAGTTGTATCAACCATCAAGATCCGTATATCACATTCATGTTGTTTAACATCATTAAATCTCTCAATTAGATTTAATCTTCTATCAGTATCAGCCTTCAACTCTTCCAACTCTTCATCCATTTTTTTTTTGCCTTTCCCTTTCCTTTTCCCTTCTTAGCCACATTTCTACCTTTAGGACGAATAGGAGATTCTACAACATTCTCATGCGTCTCATCATTCATCGATGTTGAATAAGTTCCAGAATCACTCAATTTAGCTCTCTTTCCACTTCCACAACTCGATGTTGGAGTTCTCCACTTGGGCATTCTCCGAAGCTCGTTCCAATGCTTGTCAAAATTTGACTTTTTCTTGTAGTCTGTTTTGTGCCAAACGTGAGCTGCTGCAATTATGTTATCCATATTTGAACCACTGCCCACAGTTCGTTCAGCTTTTTCGTAACACGCCCCGTACCGTTGAGCGCTTTCGTTTATTCGTTGCCATCTTTTTTTCATAGTTATAGCTCCTCTATTTATAAGTCCCGGATTACTATCTTCACAATACTCGCGAATTCGCTTCCAAAATGCTTCACTTTTTTGGTCATTACCGGTTATGGGATCAGTTGATACATTCAACCATGCGCTAATTAAAAGTTTATCTTCACTCCATGTCCACTGAGTTATAGCTTCTCTTGTATTTTCGACTTCGTTGACATCATCATTAAGATCGATAATATTAGTAGTATCGAAAGCGGAATCTCGTGATTGTGGAGAATCATTACTAATAGTAGTTTGTTGGGTTCCAAATTGTGGTGGTATATTTTGAAAATTTGGGACAAACGGAAATTGAGAATTTTGAGGATACGGAAAATATGGATTTGGAAACGGAATTTGAGAATTTGGAAGTTGAGGATTGTAATTGGGATTTTGTGGGCTTGAAAATTGAGAATTTTCAGTATTAGAATTTTGGACATACGGAAAATACGGATTTGGAAACGAATATGGATATTGAGTATTTGAGATTTGAGAATTTTGTGGGTTTGAAGATGAATAATTGTTTGGATTCATTTTTTTTAAAAGAAAAAATGTAAAGCTCAATTTCAAGAAGAGAAGGCAGTGTGAAAAATTTTATGAATGAACTTAGTATTTATAGGAAATTTTTTTGGACCGTTACAATTTTTAAAATTATTCAACGTATATATAACGTTAATATTAACGTTATTATTCAGATGGCAGGAATGGATCATGTCAATTTTGCTGTGCAAATAAAGGAAAAGAGACAATGCAAGTAGTGTAGTGGGAATCTAGTCACATTAAAAAACAAAAAAAAAAGAGATAAAGCCTGCTTCACTTGTCCCGCCACCAACTCGGGCTCTGGCCGGGTCCAACTTTTACTCCAATGCAAAAAGCTTAAAGTGGATCCAAGACACTTTCGCCAACGCAACACTTGGGCTCGCGTTGGAGATGGTCTAACAACTTTTCATAATTTGTACCATGCGTGATATGTAACATTAGACCATCCGACCACCTAGGTTTGGGAGTGAAGACAGGTATACCATACATCTGGCACAACAAAGCAAGCAACCTTTTTGACCCTCTTTGTCAACTTCAAGATAGATTAAAAAGGCATCTATTATCAAGAAGAACAGATCCATGATACAAATGATAGCATATATATCTTTTTTGAATAATCATTTTTTGTGGATTAACTATTAATGTATATAACATACTGATTACTTAGTTCCCCTCGAGGAGGCAGACGATATTGCTATGAAAAATGCAACCAATAAATTTAATACCGACTCCTGAGTAGTACTTTCTCAAATCATATATCCCACTGTGTAAATTGATTCAAATACAAGACTTCTTTTTAGAGCGGAGGGTGTCTTGATTGTTGGGTTTCAACCCAATATGATGTTATGGGCTTGGGTGGTCCAAGATATATATGGGTAAGATAATAATTGTATGTATAGACAATTGTTATATATGGTATGTCTTGATCACTAAGTTGGGTAATTAGGTGTCAAGAATGGGAAGACTTGTATAACAAGTATGGTAAGACTTGTAGAACAAGTATGGTAAGTCTTGGTGGCTAAGTTTTGGATGGCTATATATACATAGTCATATTGTATTTGTTTGAGAGGTGAAAGCTTAAGAGATGTAGTCTTAAGTATTGTTTGGGAGATGCTTGAGCATTGTTGGCTCAAGTATCGGGTTGGGACACCGTTAAGGTGTTATTGTTTTGATGTATTATTGATAATTATTTTGATTAATAATACGAGTTTGGGGCGTGGGTGTTTCCACGTCAAGTATTTGTGTGTTCTTGTTTTGCGCTTTAGTAGATCTTGTCAATTATTGATTGGTGTGTGTGCGCGCTCTGTATTAGTTGTTTGTGAATCTCGAATTGTGTAAGTCCCCTAACCTAACAAGTGGTATCAAGAGCCAAGGTTCGGGTTCGTGATGGATGAGGTTGAGGGAAAGTTCGAGGTTCAATTGGTATGACAGAGTACAATGAAGGATTTGCTGACAAGGAGATTGCTACTAAAGCGGGTAGAGACAAAGTTACGTGCGGTTTGAAGGTTGACTTGCACCGTGGATCAATCCTGTGTTCGGACTCGAGATGGAAGAAGATGGAAGAGGTCATCGCAATTGTTTCAATGGCTTGATCAACCAGATGAACTGTTTGGATGATACTACGGATTTTTTTCAGGAGACCGAAGGATTGTGAAAGCAAGGATCGGGTGAATCAACATTAGGGATGGCAAAAAAATCCGATCCGACGGATACCCGATCCGAAATCCGAAATTTTGGATAACCCGAACCCGATTTTTTGGATTTGGATATGGATTTGGATATGATTTTTAGACCCGAAAATTTTTGGATATGGATTTGGATATTACGTATACCGATCCGAAACCCGATCCGAAACCCGAAAACCGATCCAAACCCGACCCGAACCCGAAAAAAAACCCGAATATATATATATATATGTGTGTGTGTGTGTGTGTGTGTGTGTGTGTGTGTGTGTGTATATCCTAAATTTAATTTAAAATTTTTACACATCCAAGTATAATATAATTATATATATACACATTTTTTTATAAATATATACATTTTAATAAAAATATTATACATGTAATTCAAATTCAATTTTAATAAAACACTTTAATAATTATATATAATATGATAATTTGTAATTACTATATATAATATTTCAGATTTTGGACGTATAAATTATTATCATATTAGATATAATCAATAATAATCTAGTGATTAATCGTTTCTTTCTCAAAATAAAATTTTACTAATATATTTAGGATGTAAATTCCTTTATTTTACATAAAATTTTCATTTGTGTTGGTATATTAAAAATTATTAATTTAACACATTCAGATTTTATTTAATATATCAATCCGTATAATACGTTATATTTAACTACTTAATTATATTTTATTTTATTTTTTTACATAAATATAATTAACGTAGTTTGCATGTAGCGGTGTTTTTAAATTTACTTACACTATTTTTATTATTTTTTTGTTAAGCAACTTACTTACACTATTTTTAGTTTTGAATACCCGAAAAAAACCCGATCCGATCCGAAACCCGACGGATTTGGATTTGGATATTGAGTTTTGGATTTGGATATGGATATGGATTTGTTTCTAAAACCCGAAAATATTTGGATAGGGATTTGGATTTTGCAAAACCCGAGTCGAACCCGACCCGTTGCCATCCCTAATCAACATGTGGAAGAGCACTCGTGGTGGTTGATGCACGTGATTTTGTAGATTGGATACATCGTTATGGTGAAGAACGATGGTTTGTGTGGTTTGGAGGGTCACTATATGGGTTTTAGCGACACTCAATGTTTGGAAGAGCAAGATGAAGAAATTCTTGTTCGAGGGGAGGCGTTGGCGAATGGACGTCGATGGCTTGATTTGTTACCGTTCAATCCGATGTGGGTATTGGGTTGAAGGGGAGGATTGTTGGGTTTCAACCCAATATGATGTTATGGGCTTGGGTGGTCCAAGATATATATGGGTAAGATAATAATTGTATGTATAGACAATTGTTATATATGGTATGTCTTGATCACTAAGTTGGGTAATTAGGTGTCAAGAATGGGAAGACTTGTATAACAAGTATGGTAAGACTTGTAAAACAAGTATGGTAAGTCTTGGTGGCTAAGTTTTGGATGGCTATATATACATAGTCATATTGTATTTGTTTGAGAGGTGAAAGCTTAAGAGATGTAGTCTTAAGTATTGTTTGGGAGATGCTTGAGCATTGTTGGCTCAAGTATCGGGTTGGGACACCGTTAAGGTGTTATTGTTTTAATGTATTATTGATAATTGTTTTGATTAATAATACGAGTTTGGGGCGTGGGTGTTTCCACGTCAAGTATTTGTGTGTTCTTGTTTTGCGCTTTAGTAGATCTTGTCAATTATTGATTGGTGTGTGTGCGCGCTCTGTATTAGTTGTTTGTGAATCTCGAATTGTGTAAGTCCCCTAACCTAACATTGATTTGCTTAGGAATAAGAAAAAAATTAAGGCAAAAGATAGTTTGGCAAGAGCCTTGCACTAAGGAAGTCCAAAAGTGATGTGCGTATACTCCATACTCTTGCTGATAATGAGTTTGATAAAATTACATGTTCAACTAACTTCTTGGATTGAAGAAGCTACAGTATAATCCTGTTGAGAATGAGTTTAACGAAAGTAACATGTTCATCTTCTTGGATTGAAGAAGCTATAGACATTTTCTGGTGAGTATAAATTGCCCATCAATTGTTATTAGAACGTTAAAACTTATTTATGCTTTCTGAAAAGAACAAATTAAATTGCAATCATATATATAGAATTTGATATTTAGCACAATATATAAACTTTTGTATTTGTTAGCGTGGTAGTTTGTAGGTATCTATACTCTATATTAATGTGCAAAACCACGTTTTAATAGTACATAATAGTACCAAAATACCAAAGTAGCAAAGTACCAAATTTGGTTATCACTTAACTCGGGTTCGATTCCTTCCAACTACATAATTATACAAGATTTATTTATTTAATTTAATTTCACCCCATGTTCGATTCCCTATAACCACATAATTAAATAGCGTTCCCGTATTCAATTCCCTATAATTACATAATTTAATATTATTTATTTATTACTCCCTCCATCCCATACGTTTTTTGACCGGACACATATATTAAGATTACATTTATTAGCTGACTCCTAATCATCAGCTGACTCCTAATCATCACAGCTTATTAGTCATTAATTTTTTAGCTAACTTTAAACTACTCCGTATAAACTCTTCACTTCTTTTACTCCTATTTGATTAATCCCTCCATAAACATTTTCCAAAAAATTTCATTCCCTCCAAAAAAATTCATTCCCTCCTAATTTTTTAATCTAAAATTTTCATATTTTAAACATTTTTATTGTATTTCCTTCCAACTATATCTATATGATATAAAGACCTATTGCAAGATGACATTCTCCAAAAAATTTCATTCCCTCCAAAAAGTTTCATTCCCTCCTAATTTTTTTAATCTAAAATTTTCATATTTTAAAACATTTTTATTGTATTTCCCTCCAACTATATCTATATAAAGACCTATTATAAGATGAACAACTCATTTTACACTCCAGATGATGAATACAGGACACTACTTAAACTTGAATGAGTCTCCTTCTCATTTTGAAGAAGATTTAAATTATACTAGAGGTACCTTTTTACTTTCATTTGTCATTATTTAGTTTTTATGTATTGTTATACTCTTTTATGCATTTTAAGAATTTTAAATAGAATGTTTGATTGTTGTTTCTAAATTATTTTGTTGTAGGTAATCATAACATTTTAGATAAAGAAATTTTATTAGTGAAAATTTCACACTTTTGGATTTACTAACAATAATCTTTTCTATTCATATTGTTTATTGTAGGTGATCATAATCTTTTACGGGAAGAAACTTTGTCCCAAGGAAAGAAATCTCCACTTACACAATCAAATAATAATTTTAAATTGTTAAATTTTATCTTTCATGTATTTTAGATTATTTAGATATAATTCTTTATTACTGAAACAATTATTTTATTATAGGTAGTCATAATGTTTCAAATGAAGAAGTGTTGTCAACGTGGTAATCTTCTAATTTTAAATTTTAATGTATGTTTCCTGTTTTTTTAAATTATTTTAGAAGATTATTTTTATTTTAATTATATGATTGTAGGTGATTTTACCTTTTTGGATGAAGAACATTTTAATGAATTTTCCACGTGCAATACAGATGGTTACATTTTTTATTTGAATGAACCTCCTCCATTTGATTTGAATGAGCCTCCTCCCCTGATTTGATTGATGATGAAACTCCTTACACTCAAAGTAAGATTCTAATTTTTTTTATCTAATCTTTGATTTTAAGTTTTATTTGTTAAATTAGAATTATGTTTTAATTGTTAAATTAGAATTATATTTCTAAATTATGATTTTAATATTTAAACATGTAAAAATTATTATAAAAAATTTATTTTAGATAATTTATACAAAAATTGTTTTGTATTTTTTGTAGATGAAAACATGTCACAAAAAACAATTAGGAGGGAGAAGAAAAATTTATCAAATGCTAAACGTCATGCTATTTATCTTGCTATGTTGAAGAAAAGTGTAAATGGAAAAATTAAATGGGGAACTACAAAAGCTGTTGCAGCAGAATTTGTTTAGATTTGTTAATTGTCTTTGTTTAGACTTGTTATTTCTACTCTTAATTTTGCTTCAAAAGTATCTTAGTTAATAAATTTAACTTGTATATCTAAAAATCAAAGTTTACATAAAAAAAAAACAAAAACAACATAAACTATTTACAGAAACAAAAATAAAGTTTAATTTTTTTATTTTTCTTTAAAAATGTCTTAGAGTATAAACTTAACTTGTATCTCCAAAAAAAAATAAAAATTTTATTATGTTCCATCATAATGTAAATGGAAAACAACGTGTTCTATTTATAAAAATTAAAATAAAAGTTAGAATTTTTGGAATGAGTTTATTGCACTTTGTAACCCTTAAGTATTAGCCAAAGTCACATAGGTACCATTATTTTTTTTTGTGGCACTTCACATCCAGTACTTCCTTTTCTCTTTCAGTTTGCAACCACTGAACATGATTTCATCAATTTGTCATTATTTGTAGTTCAAGATTATTTTATTTAAAATATTTACGGATTTCTCTTCATCATAATTTCTCTTGGATGGTTAAAATTATAAAATTTGAATTTACATATTTAATTTACCTATTTAAATGTTAATTAAATATGTAAATGTTAATTTACATATAGAGAAAAATGGCCCTGAGGTCAACCTCAGGGCACTTACCTGAGGTTACATTGTTTTCTAGTACAAATGGTGAATGGCATTTTTGTAATAATAAAATCTACCCTCCTGTATTTACAAAAATAACTCTGACTTAAAGTGTTTTTTGTTTTAACCTCAGGACACAACCCTGAGGTTGTCCTCAGGCCCAGGATACTCTTTACATATATATAGATATATCGGACTAATATTTACATGTAAAATATTTATGCATTATTTGATTTAATTGAATATATAATGCGATGAAGCAATTGTAAATTATTTTTTTCTTAGAAATAATATAATGCAGTTCAAGATTATTTTATTTTTTTTTGAGAATAAAGATTATTTTAATAAAAACATTTACGGATTTATCTTCATCATAATTTCTCTTGTATGGTTGAAATTATAAAATTATAAAATGTTTAAATAAAATAATCTTAAATTGCATAATATTATTTCTAAAAAAAATAGTTTACAATTGCATCATCGCATTATATATTCAATTAAATCAAATAATACATAAATATTTTTAAATGAAAATGATTACATTTATTAATATAAAATTAAATTATAATATTTTTATGTAAACTAAATTATATATTTCATGTAAAATAAAAAACATTATTAATAAAAAGACTAAAATACTCCTTACAAATAATGACAAATTGATGAAATCATGTTAAGGAGTTGCAAACTGAAAGAAAAAAGGAAGTACTGGATGTGAAGTGCCACCAAAAAAAATAAAGGTACCTATGTGACTTTAGCTAATACTTAAGGGTTACAAAGTGCAATAAACTCTTTTTGGAAGATAAAAAACATAGAAATTTTATTTGCACATTTATAGAGTACTCCTATAAATAAATATTAACCTCAATTTGTTTCTAGAATATTAACATATATAGAAATTTTATTTGCACATTTATAGAGTACTCCTATAAATAAATATTAAAATTTTGTTTGATTGTTTTTAGAATATGATTTTAATTTATATGAATAAAAAAAATAATCTCAATTTCTTCTAGTTTATACTCTTAAAATTTATAAAATTTTAGTTTGTAAATTCTATTCAAATGATCTAAGCAAATTAAAATGATCTTCTTTATAAGTTGATTAAGAGATAAAAGCATGCATACATTTATTTAACAAACTTTAACAATAAAAATGATAAACTAAATGTAAAGAGAGGAATAATATAAGAATAACAAGAAAAATAACACATTCATTCATTAAAAATGGATTACAAGATTTAGATGGTGATGAGCAACTTAAAAATCAAATCATAAACATCAGTATTCTCAAACAAACAAATTACTAAACATAATTAACTCCTTAAACAACATAACATGTTTGGAAAATAAATTTCCCACATTATATGGACGGTCTGTCACTAGTTTTCTCTTCTGTAGTAGCCTTTGTCACATATTCTTGCTTATCTTTTTTACTTGTCTCCATTTTTTAATGAACTCAAAAGCAAAAAAAAAAGTATTTTTTTGATAAAAAAAAGAAAAAAAAAAGAAGAAGATGAAGATGGAGATACAACAGTTTGTGCTTTATATAGATGGAATGAAGATGGAAGATGTTGAGTAGGTAAAAGTCATTTAATTCATTAGCATGGGAAAATGAATAGAATTAAGTATTATAGGAATAAACATGGATATGTATCTTGAAAACCTAAAAATGTCACTTAATATGGGATTTGAATAAAGTCAAAAAACGTCACTTATAATGGGATGGAGGGAGTATATGTTTTTATCATTCAATTTTTTACAAATACATATTTAAATAATATTCATTAATTATATTTATTATCGATAATTTACACGTGCCCGCTCGGCCCGTGCTTCGCACAGGTTACCGGCTAGTTTGAAATTAATATGCAATATGTTTGATGTAAGTTCCTCGGGTGATTTAAGTTGTTTCAATCAAACATATAGGTCGCATAACACAAAAGCAATATCTTTAGAATTGTTATCATATCCTCTATTTACAAATTTGTTACGGGCCAAATACAAGTGCATGAGTGATTTAGGAACTTACAGAAGTGTGAATGGATTATGCCTAAATATTCCATACACAATGAATGATAGACTCATCAGAAAGGTAGAAAGTGAAAGATAAAATCAAATATATTCCACATTTTTTTTTACCATACAAATAAAATATCATAGAAATCATTTACAGATAGCACTTATGACAAAACAAAATCACATCACTTATTTAAACAATATCACTTATTATCAAACAATTATCAAATTTTCCCAATATCACTTATTTAAACAATTTTTTTTTAACAATACAACTGTTTTTAATAACAATCTCAAACAGAGCCTTAGTCCGCTTTTGACTATATTCAATAAAATTGATCAAATTTTAACTAAAATATTGTATAATTCAAAAATAAAAAATTATATCATTAAGTGTTTATATATAAGTTTTATTAAAAACAATTCAATTTTTTAAAATTTTAAAAGAATGATTTTTAATATTTAGTTAAAACTTGATCAATTTATTAATGGAAAAAATTAAAAATGAATTACTATTTTAAGACCAACGTTAGACGTCATATGAGTTTTTTTTTTCGTACAAGAGATGTCATCTGAGATTAGAGTGATAATTGAGCATATCTGAGGAAATGGGCTAAGCAAACTAAAGCTTTTGGGCCTTTTACATTTGTATTCGAAGTTTGTCCAAAAGTTTACATTATGGATTCCTCAGTCAAACCCGACCCATCTGAAAACCCTAATTATATATACTAAAGTGTGAAGTAGCCGAGTTACTATTTCATTCTCTCTCAAAGCTTAGAACTTAGGGAAATGGTTGACAGTCATACTTCCAACGAGCCGAGGCGGTGGAGCGCTCCACCTCCCGGACCTCTAGAAGAGGAGGTCGAGCTTTCCGCCGTCTCGCTCGTTGGAAGTATGACTGTTATCAGAAAGCGTCGTCCTCCGCCGACCAGGCTCATGTTGCGGCCTCTCAGGCTATGGAGGCGGCATCTCAGGTGAAAGCTATGATAGCTCAAGCCAAAGAGCCGGCTACGGCTCCGGATCCGGTTCCGGCGGCGGCCAACGATCAAGTAAGTTTTCTATTTTTACGTTTTTGCGAGTTTTTTTTTGTTGGGTTTAACCGTTTAATCTAAACTAATGGGCTTTGGTTTAGGTTGATGGACTTGCTTAAGTTGATGGGCTTGATGGGTTTAGTTTATATTTGTGTTTAACGTTTTGAATAAATTAGATCATGTAAAATTCTGATGACCTGGTCATACGGGAAATGGAGTAAGAATAGGATGTTTTGAATTAGTAGACGTAGTGGAGTGTCGTTGTCTAATTATATTTCTTTGTTAAGCAGAATGTGTTTTCCAATTTATTTACTTATGTGCTATGTGTACGGTCATGTTTATTGCGATATGCTATGTGTACGGTCATGTTTATTGCGAGTCAAGGGCCTCTACTCGCTATCCACTGAGTCATGGGTTTGAACCTCTAACAAAATAGCCCATTAGTAAAAAGTTAAGGGTAAGGCACAGTGGTGGAACCAGAGGGAGGCTAGGTGGTGCGTGAGCCCCCAAACCTCCGAAAAAATAATGTATTTTTTAAAAAATATTTGGTAAATTATAGATTGTATTGAAAATTAATTAAAAATATATGGAATAAATAAAAAAATTATTAATGATATGAGAAATGATAAATGTATATCTAAATTTGAAGTATTTTAGACCTTGTTATCACGAGAGTTCAAAAAATTTAAAATATTTTTACTAATGAACGATATTTTCTTAAATAAATACATTAAATAATTATTAATGATGGGGACGAGGAATTAAATAATAGCAAGATAGTATATATTAATATATATTTATTTATCATCCGTAACTTTTTTAAATAAAAATAGGACAATTGTTGTTAAGTAAAGGTTAGTTGTGTATATTTTAATTATTTAAACATTTATTACCGTTGTAAATTATTTGTAATTAATATTTGAGCACCCCTAATTTTTCATCATGGTTCCGCTACTGGTAAGGCATATACAAGACCGTGGAGAATTAGGAAATAAAAAAAGAAGGAAGGCCTTCCTTAGTTGTGTGGCCTTCTATGTGGCAAGAATAGGACTCTAGGTGGTTAGAAAGATGGATGTTGCTGTTTACTCAAGAGGTTGTGATAAAGGTGCCGAGTTTAATTATGTGAAGAGGCCCTTGTTAATGAGTGTGTGGTCTTATTGACGAGGGAATGGTCTTGTTGGGAAGCATTTAGCATATTGCTTGAGTCTGTGGCGGGAATTGTCCTACTTATTGTTGTGGAGTTCAATTTTGAATAGAATATAATTGTAGGTTCTAACTCGGTTATGGGTTAGTCTCTCGGCCAACTTTGTAAAATAGAATTTGTCTCAACTAGTGCCTCTGGTACAGGATTTTACCATATAGCTTCAGCTTCCAGCATACCTGTCCCATCCATTATTTTTCGAGTTCAATTATTAGGTTCACTTGTTGGGATGGGTTTGCCCTATTACTTGGCCTCACAAGGATTATGTCGTCTAATGTTGTGGTGTTTGTTCCGTCAGAGGGGTTTACGGTTTACATATTTCATGTTATGTAGGGTTGAGTCTGTGGAGCATAGCCTTGTGATGTTTAGTTTAATACTAGTAGCTGATTAGCTATTTGCCAGACACCTCAAATGATGTGGGGATTAGTTTAGGCATGGTACTTTGCAAGGTGGGGATTTAATCATATCAAATGATCAATAGTACCAAAATTTGCTAATTCTTGCCCAACATACCATTATTCAAGTATTAGCCCTGCCCATAAAGCTACATGAAACCTGCATGTTAGTAGGAGGTTCTACCCATGTTACATATATATCTTCTGGGAATAAAATTTGAACCTCATTCCGCGAAATCTGTTCCACACATCCCAAATGTGTGTATCCTGATTCCCGAGTCCTGAGTCCCGACTATGCACATCTAACATGTGTATCTTCCTCACATGAAATCCGAAATGATGAATGTTTTTGCGCGACGATGGAGGTTTATTCCCTTCTACTAGATACACATCATACATATCAGATTTGAATTTCATGTAATATTTTGAGTTCTCCCATATGTTGGTAATTGGTACTCCTATTTGGTACTGCAATCAGAAATCTTTCGATAGCTGTATCTAGAGCATTGGTCTGATTAACTAAGTCTTTTGATCACGTTTTAACTACTTGCTGAATATTTTTGAAATTATTATATACATTAAATGAAGTAATATTTCTACCAATTCCAGTAAAGTAGAGACATTTAGTTAATTTTTATTTTTATATTAAGAAAATGGATAGTGGTAGTCTAAACTCCAAAGTGTCGAAGTACTCATATATATTTTGATTGCAGGAACCAACATTTTTTTTTGCTTAGTTTTAATTGCCAAGTTATGTGTTTTGCTGAATTTATTTACTGTGCTCTAAGTTGCTGTGTTATTTGTTCCTTGAAGTATTGATGTGTGTCGAATTGTTTTTTGAGCTATTATAGGATGGTTTTCTAGCTTGTTTTTGCTTTCTGAGTTCGCTTTCTGTGTATTGGTAATTGAATTTTAGTGATTTTATTAATTGATTTCTAACAAAAAGGCGCTTTAAAGAAATTGATGGGCACAAATTAATTTCTTCTTTGTATAGTGACAAGATAATACAATGCCTCGTTAAAGGGAAGCGTAGTTTAGAAGCCAAGTTAATGAAAGGAGGTTATGTAAACAACACTGTCTAAGTTAAATCATGGGAGGATTAAGTTTATGACATAAGGTCTTAAATCCCTACTGCAATTTAAGATCTTCTAAAGAATCTGACTACTGAAAGACACCTCTAACACAACTCTTAAACTTGCACTATCCTAGTTAAGAATTGGATGTTGTCTTGGACTGGGTTGGTATGTCAAACAGTTATTAGCAATAGGGAAATATATAGTAAAATGACATTTTACCTAGAATCTAATCAATTATAGTTTTATATGCCTGAAAATTTGATGATCAGATAAAAAGGTAGATTCACATTTTTAACATTATAATTATAGTTTTTAACATTTTATATGCCTGAATTCTCACAAATCGATTTTCCTTTTGCAGGAGAAGAAATGAGGCTCGGGATCTTGTAGCAGGAGCCAAGGGGTCTTTTAATATTTGGTTTTAGACATCTTTTGAACAAATTGTAATAAATTTAAATAGATATTCGATTATCTTTTCTACGTTTAATTTACTGTTTAGGTGTCATTGCTAAACTTGATATCTAGGTAGCAGAAGTTCTTATTGAGTTGGACTGTTGGAGTAGTGTTGATGTTTGTGCTAGACTTTACTGGTTTGAAATGGTTATTGTTAAAAGATGACTTGAAAAGAAATGATGTTGGTGTAAAATCTGAGTTGATGAGGTTTAGATTTAAGGTTTCTAGTTTTTATTTAATTTTACTCCATTCAAGCCAACTGAATCAAGGTGAGTTTTCTGGTGGAAACATACATCTCATCACTGACAACGATGTTTGGGAACAAAAGCTAGCAGAAGCAAAGAGGGATAACAAAATTGTAAGTAAGAATGCTTCAAGGGGCAGCTGTTTCGCTAATTACATATTGTGGTCCCTTTTTTCAAGAACAAAGGCGATGCTCAGAGTTGTAGTTGTGACACCCCCCAAATCCGGGGTCAGGAGATTTGGTTGTCACGCGAAAATCCTCAAAATAAAACACCTGTTAATAATAATCATCCATTTGTGATTGTCCAACACTGGAAATATAACATCTGTGACCCCAAACATACCAAGATCTTTTAAGGTTATAGGGCTAGAAACAAGAATCCAAATTCCATTAAATAAAAAGCATTCCTTCTTTACAACATTCTCTTTGATCAAATCTTAAACCACTGGTGTAACTTCGATAAAAAGTACACCAGGCTAACTAGACAATTACATAATAATAATAAATATTAGAACTCAATTATATAAAATAGATCTTACTCTAAATCCAGACATCCTGAGCCCAAGTCATCTTCGAAATAGCATCACGCCTCTTCTCTTTCTGAAGTGTGCGGATAAGTCTCGCCAAACTATTTTACTAAAATGTTAGAATTTACAACAGCAAGTATGAGCGAAAGAAATGCTCAGCAAGCGTATAAAAATTTTGATATAAAACCAGGATAAGTGGGGCATAAAATCAACTGAAACGTAAAACAGTTTATAGAGAAACTGAATCAACAACCGTGATATAATTCAAATCATAACTGAAATCATTTGGCATGTCATAAAAATGAATCATCTGCCAATTCACAGTATATAATAGCCATTCTGGCGATATGGATTGGATACACTTATATAACTGAAACATAAAACACCATTGCCCCCTGATCAGGTTCATAAGCAATGGGACCCTCTATACTCCACCGGTATTCTCTTTTTTTTTTCCGTGTGTGTATAGTCCGGATTTCATGAGGGTACCAAAATAGGCAAGTAATGTTAGCCTATAGGAAGATGGAATGGTTACCATATCCTCCTTAAATATAGCTGGACCAACTACTCAACGTGGCCTCCTACGCTTTACCATTTTCCAATCCAATAGAGCAATTTCCGAATTCAACAGGAAATGCTTAGTTTCACATACAGTTCACATCCTTATTATTTAATACTATAATAGGGATATGAAGAGTTTATCTTAAACAATTCCCCACATCAAGGGTAACAATATCAAGCAACTGTGTTCGCACAAAAATATTTAAGAATCACAAATAGCTCTGAACAATAGCTATTTGTCATGATATGAATCAATGAAATATAAAATAAATAGTGTTTAAGATGTAAAAGAAAATACTTGCCTCTGGTCCTTTGTTATTACGTAGCGCCGAAGTAATACAACTATCTTCTTCTATCTCACGTCATCATGTCCTCTGTTGATCATTCGCTGGTTTGACGCTCTTGCGATTGCCACGAGTCTGATCCGTTGACATTGAGCCTGCGCGTCTACTTCTATAGTCACGCCCCAGACAATACTTCAGCCTCTAGACGAGATTCTGATATTTTATAAACGCTTACAAACTCAAGTTAAACGTATTAACCATGCTTACCAATATCTCTGTCCGAAGAAAATAATTGGAAATGTCCCCTTTGAACATAGACGTTTTCCCGGTGTTAAAACACCTCACAAGTAACCCAGCAATTCCATAAACAATACTTTCATCTCCAACCTTCTTTATTACAATCCACAAACAATACTGCATCCATCTCCAACCTTCTTCATAACCCACAAAGAATATTGCATCTATCTCCAACCTCCTTGATTAGTCATCTACTTATCTCTGTTGACCAACCTAAGTCAATATTCGACAATCAATCCTTGAATTAAACAATTATGCATTCAACTTAGTCCAACTCAATCTATAAATAATCCTCAAAACATTTATCTTATTCCTCGATAAAGAAACATGATAATCAATTAATCCTCAAGACACGATTAATCCTCGAGATAACAATTAATCCTCGAAATAAGTCATAAATCCTCAAGACAATAATTAACCCTAGAGATAATCATTAATCCTCGAATTAAATACATATATACCTGTCACATAACCAATTAACACATAGCATATACGGCTCACAAATAAAAGAGCACTCAAATTATTCATAGAATATTTACAAATCACTAATAGATAATCAAAGAATAATAACACGCAATTCACATAATCACATAGCACGTTTGATCAGATCATAAAAAGATTTTATCTAATATTTTTAAAACAGAAAACGAGTCAAAACCCTAATTAGCGGATATAACCGACTCAATAAAAAGGTTTGGTAAAAAGTCGATCCAAATTTAAAAGTTGAATTGTAACTTAAAACTATTTTTATAAGAACCGGGTCATTTTTCTAATTCCAGAAATACTTTTCTCGTTGAAAACGGATAAACGGTTTAATTAATACGCAATTAATAAGAATAATTCAATTAATAATTAAATTAATTGAATATTCAAATTAATTATTTATTAATCAACTCATAAAAATAATAAATCTTTTATAATAAAGAGATTTAAATTCAATGAAGTCAATTATATATTTAAATAATAATTAATTAATATAATTAATCAATTAAAATGAATTAATCAATTAATTAAATCAATTAAATTATTATTTAAAAATAATTAACTAATTAAATTTAATTTTTAGAAATTAAAATAATAATACATAAAAGAAATCTGAATTTTAGAAAAATTTTATAAAAATTTGACCCAAAAACATTTTTCTGAAAAGTTTAGAAAATTTTTGAATCAAACTGCACTATTCATCACCATCACCACACATTCATCACCAAGAACACCAAGAACACTCAACCACCATTAATGGAGGTTCGCCGGAAACCGGAAATTTTCCGGCGACCAAAAACACTCCGGTGACTCCGTTTTCTACACCAAAACAACACAAAATCGTTGCCCATCAACCGGGCAATAACCAAACAATCATAACATCACAAAATCCGACCAAAACAAACCACAAATTACAAATCCGGCGAGCTTAAAGAATAATCCGGCCAAAAATTCGTTTTCCTTCATTTCTAAACCAAATCGCGTGTTTAACATCACAAAATGAAGCTTATAACTCATACAATCTTTCCCCCATAACCACTAACGCAAACAATTAACACACACAACGGACTATTGATTCAAAGTTTCGGTTAAAACTTTAAAACTCGAATATCACAATCCGGCAATATAATGATGCAATTGACCACATAAATCGACTCCAAATGATCATATAAAGCTATTGGAATCATCAAAACAACCGGAAAATCACTCAATCAAAAATCCCCAAATTAAGCTCAAGAACCCTAATTTCGAATTGAACAAACTAGCAATATAACGATGAAATTTAGCATGGAATTGAACTCCTGGAATCAATATGAAGCTATACAAGCAATCAATTCAACTGGAAAATCAAAGAATCAAAAAGCCCCAAATTAATGAAGAACCCTAATTTTGCAGATTCAAAAGAAATTTAATATAAAATCGGAAATTTACCCAACACGAAAACTGATTGCAGATTATGAAACTAGATGTTGAGAGCTTCGATTCGACTACAAGATCGCCAAAATCCGATGTCTATAACACTTTCAAATTCAGCTTTGATCCTCAAGAACAGGAGAGAGAAAATATATTTTTATATTTATTAATATATATAAAAACTGATTTTTATGATTTATTAATAATAAAAAAAAATCAGATTCCTATTTATATTATTCAAAAATTAATACCCCAAAAATATTTTTAACCCCTAATTAAAATCATTAAGCCTTAAACATAATTTTTATGGGATAAAAATGTAAAATTTATATTTGTAAACAAATATAATATAAATGTCAAAATTCCCCAAAAATTATGAATTTTACAAAAATTACAACATAATACATTTTTGAACATCCCATTATTATATGAAAATAATTTTATGAAAAACAGGGCCTCGAATCCAATACAGGGGCTGAGTCCGGAATTTAAAATGCAAAATAACTGTATTATAAAAATATAAAAATTACAGAAAAATAGAATAAAATAATCTATGCTACACAGAAGTCACATAACACGTATGGGATAATTTTCCTATTTAATAAAAATCATAACGCGTTTAAATGCATAAAAAAATAAACTAACACACAGTAAAATCAACTAAAAATATATTTTAATATAATAAATGACACGTAATTTTTCGGGTCGTTACATTCTTCCCTCCTTATAAGGATTCCGTCCTCGGAATCAGCTAAGGCAACTAGTGCGGTTCTTTAACTCCTTCATCATCAACACTTGCTTTACAAAAAGGGGGATAGTATCCATTCGTAAACAACTTCTCCAAAATCTCAATTCAATTATAGGGTCTCTATCTGACACAATTATCACTGGAGTCTTACAACACATCATTATTCGTTTCAAATATGGCTCGACCAACTTTCCATTAACTTAATATCCTTGATAGAGAGAGAGAGAGAACTGATTCCATTGATATGTCACTGATATTCTAATCATTTTAGGACTCGCTCTTGCTCTTGGCGATTCCGTTGCGAATCTAATTTCTATCAACGAATTCCGCTTATTCTGACCTGACTGGCATAACCTTGAAATTCAATAGAGATAACAAGAATCATGAAATTGTTGGAGAGAACGGATTCCATATCATAGCAAATGTTCCACAATTGTGGTTATGAATTTTATGAATTTTTAAAGCAACCTGATTTGAAATGAAAGAATAACTGAGAGATCAATATGATCACATGAACCCGACGTTGTGTGTCTTAGCTCCGACATTTACAATTAAAGGTGATCAGCCTTCTTGTAATACACAACACACCAGTGATGGCGTCCCATCCAACTTCTATCACACAGACAGATATACCTGGTGTCCCCTATAAATAGGGTTGTTCGTCTCAGTAGGATTAGAGAAATATGAAAGGAATTCCAAATTTGTTATTTTCCGAAAAGAAGAACCAGGAAGAAAGTACCGAACAAGTGGTACTATATTGCAAATAAGATTATTAATCATTGGAGAAAACAAAAAGTTGAAAGTCTCAGAAATTTAAAAATAGGTTTCATAGTAACCACTGAAACAATTAAGATTCAAAATGGAGATTGAACACAAGTATCAAAATGTCATTGTTTAGAAGAGGAGAAATATCTTTTAACGAATACCTCTTTAGGAGGGATATCAAAATAATTCATAGAAAGAAAAGGTATTGCCAAGGTCACTACTTATGCCTTCTTTGCCAATTCCTTCGATAGCCCGTCATTCGATTTTAAGCTTCTTCATCTCCACGTTTTAAGGATATCGATACCGTACGTTGTCGTTGACTCGTAATAATCTCTGAAGATTCCACAACAGCCATCTCCATCCGCAAGGCGGTCTATCTAGCTCAGCACAACCATCTTAAAATGAGTACTCCAATCTTAACTTACTAATTGGTACTATATCCAATAGTCCAACAGGAACTCTACATGAGCTCTGACGTTCCTTACTTAGCTATACACACTCCTACACACTCTCGTTTCTAGTTTACTATAACCCTGCTCTGATACCAACTGTGACACCCCCCAAATCCGGGGTCAGGAGATTTGGTTGTCACGCGAAAATCCTCAAAATAAAACACCTGTTAATAATAATCATCCATTTGTGATTGTCCAACACTGGAAATATAACATCTGTGACCCCAAACATACCAAGATCTTTTAAGGTTATAGGGCTAGAAACAAGAATCCAAATTCCATTAAATAAAAAGCATTCCTTCTTTACAACATTCTCTTTGATCAAATCTTAAACCACTGGTGTAACTTCGATAAAAAGTACACCAGGCTAACTAGACAATTACATAATAATAATAAATATTAGAACTCAATTATATAAAATAGATCTTACTCTAAATCCAGACATCCTGAGCCCAAGTCATCTTCGAAATAGCATCACGCCTCTTCTCTTTCTGAAGTGTGCGGATAAGTCTCGCCAAACTATTTTACTAAAATGTTAGAATTTACAACAGCAAGTATGAGCGAAAGAAATGCTCAGCAAGCGTATAAAATTTTTGATATAAAACCAGGATAAGTGGGGCATAAAATCAACTGAAACGTAAAACAGTTTATAGAGAAACTGAATCAACAACCGTGATATAATTCAAATCATAACTGAAATCATTTGGCATGTCATAAAAATGAATCATCTGCCAATTCACAGTATATAATAGCCATTCTGGCGATATGGATTGGATACACTTATATAACTGAAACATAAAACACCATTGCCCCCTGATCAGGTTCATAAGCAATGGGACCCTCTATACTCCACCGGTATTCTCTTTTTTTTCCGTGTGTGTATAGTCCGGATTTCATGAGGGTACCAAAATAGGTAAGTAATGTTAGCCTATAGGAAGATGGAATGGTTACCATATCCTCCTTAAATATAGCTGGACCAACTACTCAACGTGGCCTCCTACGCTTTACCATTTTCCAATCCAATAGAGCAATTTCCGAATTCAACAGGAAATGCTTAGTTTCCCATACAGTTCACATCCTTATTATTTAATACTATAATAGGGATATGAAGAGTTTATCTTAAACAATTCCCCACATCAAGGGTAACAATATCAAGCAACTGTGTTCGCACAAAAATATTTAAGAATCACAAATAGCTCTTAACAATAGCTATTTGTCATGATATGAATCAATGAAATATAAAATAAATAGTGTTTAAGATGTAAAAGAAAATACTTGCCTCTGGTCCTTTGTTATTACGTAGCGCCGAAGTAATACAACTATCTTCTTCTATCTCACGTCATCATGTCCTCTGTTGATCATTCGCTGGTTTGACGCTCTTGCGATTGCCACGAGTCTGATCCGTTGACATTGAGCCTGCGCGTCTACTTCTATAGTCACGCCCCAGACAATACTTCAGCCTCTAGACGAGATTCTGATATTTTATAAACGCTTACAAACTCAAGTTAAACGTATTAACCATGCTTACCAATATCTCTGTCCGAAGAAAATAATTGGAAATGTCCCCTTTGAACATAGACGTTTTCCCGGTGTTAAAACACCTCACAAGTAACCCAGCAATTCCATAAACAATACTTTCATCTCCAACCTTCTTTATTACAATCCACAAACAATACTGCATCCATCTCCAACCTTCTTCATAACCCACAAAGAATATTGCATCTATCTCCAACCTCCTTGATTAGACATCTACTTATCTCTGTTGACCAACCTAAGTCAATATTCGACAATCAATCCTTGAATTAAACAATTATGCATTCAACTTAGTCCAACTCAATCTATAAATAATCCTCAAAACATTTATCTTATTCCTCGATAAAGAAACATGATAATCAATTAATCCTCAAGACACGATTAATCCTCGAGATAACAATTAATCCTCGAAATAAGTCATAAATCCTCAAGACAATAATTAACCCTAGAGATAATCATTAATCCTCGAATTAAATACATATATACCTGTCACATAACCAATTAACACATAGCATATACGGCTCACAAATAAAAGAGCACTCAAATTATTCATAGAATATTTACAAATCACTAATAGATAATCAAAGAATAATAACACGCAATTCACATAATCACATAGCACGTTTGATCAGATCATAAAAAGATTTTATCTAATATTTTTAAAACAGAAAACGAGTCAAAACCCTAATTAGCGGATATAACCGACTCAATAAAAAGGTTTGGTAAAAAGTCGATCCAAATTTAAAAGTTGAATTGTAACTTAAAACTATTTTTATAAGAACCGGGTCATTTTTCTAATTCCAGAAATACTTTTCTCGTTGAAAACGGATAAACGGTTTAATTAATACGCAATTAATAAGAATAATTCAATTAATAATTAAATTAATTGAATATTCAAATTAATTATTTATTAATCAACTCATAAAAATAATAAATCTTTTATAATAAAGAGATTTAAATTCAATGAAGTCAATTATATATTTAAATAATAATTAATTAATATAATTAATCAATTAAAATGAATTAATCAATTAATTAAATCAATTAAATTATTATTTAAAAATAATTAAATAATTAAATTTAATTTTTAGAAATTAAAATAATAATACATAAAAGAAATCTGAATTTTAGAAAATTTTTATAAAAATTTGACCCAAAAACATTTTTCTGAAAAGTTTAGACTATTCATCACCATCACCACACATTCATCACCAAGAACACCAAGAACACTCAACCACCATTAATGGAGGTTCGCCGGAAACCGGAAATTTTCCGGCGACCAAAAACACTCCGGTGACTCCGTTTTCTACACCAAAACAACACAAAATCGTTGCCCATCAACCGGGCAATAACCAAACAACCATAACATCACAAAATCCGACCAAAACAAACCACAAATTACAAATCCGGCGAGCTTAAAGAATAATCCGGCCAAAAATTCGTTTTCCTTCATTTCTAAACCAAATCGCGTGTTTAACATCACAAAATGAAGCTTATAACTCATACAATCTTTCCCCCATAACCACTAACGCAAACAATTAACACACACAACGGACTATTGATTCAAAGTTTCGGTTAAAACTTTAAAACTCGAATATCGCAATCCGGCAATATAATGATGCAATTGACCACATAAATCGACTCCAAATGATCATATAAAGCTATTGGAATCATCAAAACAACCGGAAAATCACTCAATCAAAAATCCCCAAATTAAGCTCAAGAACCCTAATTTCGAATTGAACAAACTAGCAATATAACGATGAAATTTAGCATGGAATTGAACTCCTGGAATCAATATGAAGCTATACAAGCAATCAATTCAACTGGAAAATCAAAGAATCAAAAAGCCCCAAATTAATGAAGAACCCTAATTTTGCAGATTCAAAAGAAATTTAATATAAAATCGGAAATTTACCCAACACGAAAACTGATTGCAGATTATGAAACTAGATGTTGAGAGCTTCGATTCGACTACAAGATCGCCAAAATCCGATGTCTATAACACTTTCAAATTCAGCTTTGATCCTCAAGAACAGGAGAGAGAAAATATATTTTTATATTTATTAATATATATAAAAACTGATTTTTATGATTTATTAATAATAAAAAAAAATCAGATTCCTATTTATATTATTCAAAAATTAATACCCCAAAAATATTTTTAACCCCTAATTAAAATCATTAAGCCTTAAAAATAATTTTTATGGGATAAAAATGTAAAATTTATATTTGTAAACAAATATAATATAAATGTCAAAATTCCCCAAAAATTATGAATTTTACAAAAATTACAACATAATACATTTTTGAACATCCCATTATTATATGAAAATAATTTTATGAAAAACAGGGCCTCGAATCCAATACAGGGGCTGAGTCCGGAATTTAAAATGCAAAATAACTGTATTATAAAAATATAAAAATTACAGAAAAATAGAATAAAATAATCTATGCTACACAGAAGTCACATAACACGTATGGGATAATTTTCCTATTTAATAAAAATCATAACGCGTTTAAATGCATAAAAAAATAAACTAACACACAGTAAAATCAACTAAAAATATATTTTAATATAATAAATGACACGTAATTTTTCGGGTCGTTACATTCTTCCCTCCTTATAAGGATTCCGTCCTCGGAATCAGCTAAGGCAACTAGTGCGGTTCTTTAACTCCTTCATCATCAACACTTGCTTTACAAAAAGGGGGATAGTATCCATTCGTAAACAACTTCTCCAAAATCTCAATTCAATTATAGGGTCTCTATCTGACACAATTATCACTGGAGTCTTACAACACATCATTATTCGTTTCAAATATGGCTCGACCAACTTTCCATTAACTTAATATCCTTGATAGAGAGAGAGAGAGAACTGATTCCATTGATATGTCACTGATATTCTAATCATTTTAGGACTCGCTCTTGCTCTTGGCGATTCCGTTGCGAATCTAATTTCTATCAACGAATTCCGCTTATTCTGACCTGACTGGCATAACCTTGAAATTCAATAGAGATAACAAGAATCATGAAATTGTTGGAGAGAACGGATTCCATATCATAGCAAATGTTCCACAATTGTGGTTATGAATTTTATGAATTTTTAAAGCAACCTGATTTGAAATGAAAGAATAACTGAGAGATCAATATGATCACATGAACCCGACGTTGTGTGTCTTAGCTCCGACATTTACAATTAAAGGTGATCAGCCTTCTTGTAATACACAACACACCAGTGATGGCGTCCCATCCAACTTCTATCACACAGACAGATATACCTGGTGTCCCCTATAAATAGGGTTGTTCGTCTCAGTAGGATTAGAGAAATATGAAAGGAATTCCAAATTTGTTATTTTCCGAAAAGAAGAACCAGGAAGAAAGTACCGAACAAGTGGTACTATATTGCAAATAAGATTATTAATCATTGGAGAAAACAAAAAGTTGAAAGTCTCAGAAATTTAAAAATAGGTTTCATAGTAACCACTGAAACAATTAAGATTCAAAATGGAGATTGAACACAAGTATCAAAATGTCATTGTTTAGAAGAGGAGAAATATCTTTTAACGAATACCTCTTTAGGAGGGATATCAAAATAATTCATAGAAAGAAAAGGTATTGCCAAGGTCACTACTTATGCCTTCTTTGCCAATTCCTTCGATAGCCCGTCATTCGATTTTAAGCTTCTTCATCTCCACGTTTTAAGGATATCGATACCGTACGTTGTCGTTGACTCGTAATAATCTCTGAAGATTCCACAACAGCCATCTCCATCCGCAAGGCGGTCTATCTAGCTCAGCACAACCATCTTAAAATGAGTACTCCAATCTTAACTTACTAATTGGTACTATATCCAATAGTCCAACAGGAACTCTACATGAGCTCTGACGTTCCTTACTTAGCTATACACACTCCTACACACTCTCGTTTCTAGTTTACTATAACCCTGCTCTGATACCAACTGTGACACCCCCCAAATCCGGGGTCAGGAGATTTGGTTGTCACGCGAAAATCCTCAAAATAAAACACCTGTTAATAATAATCATCCATTTGTGATTGTCCAACACTGGAAATATAACATCTGTGACCCCAAACATACCAAGATCTTTTAAGGTTATAGGGCTAGAAACAAGAATCCAAATTCCATTAAATAAAAAGCATTCCTTCTTTACAACATTCTCTTTGATCAAATCTTAAACCACTGGTGTAACTTCGATAAAAAGTACACCAGGCTAACTAGACAATTACATAATAATAATAAATATTAGAACTCAATTATATAAAATAGATCTTACTCTAAATCCAGACATCCTGAGCCCAAGTCATCTTCGAAATAGCATCACGCCTCTTCTCTTTCTGAAGTGTGCGGATAAGTCTCGCCAAACTATTTTACTAAAATGTTAGAATTTACAACAGCAAGTATGAGCGAAAGAAATGCTCAGCAAGCGTATAAAATTTTTGATATAAAACCAGGATAAGTGGGGCATAAAATCAACTGAAACGTAAAACAGTTTATAGAGAAACTGAATCAACAACCGTGATATAATTCAAATCATAACTGAAATCATTTGGCATGTCATAAAAATGAATCATCTGCCAATTCACAGTATATAATAGCCATTCTGGCGATATGGATTGGATACACTTATATAACTGAAACATAAAACACCATTGCCCCCTGATCAGGTTCATAAGCAATGGGACCCTCTATACTCCACCGGTATTCTCTTTTTTTTCCGTGTGTGTATAGTCCGGATTTCATGAGGGTACCAAAATAGGCAAGTAATGTTAGCCTATAGGAAGATGGAATGGTTACCATATCCTCCTTAAATATAGCTGGACCAACTACTCAACGTGGCCTCCTACGCTTTACCATTTTCCAATCCAATAGAGCAATTTCCGAATTCAACGGGAAATGCTTAGTTTCCCATACAGTTCACATCCTTATTATTTAATACTATAATAGGGATATGAAGAGTTTATCTTAAACAATTCCCCACATCAAGGGTAACAATATCAAGCAACTGTGTTCGCACAAAAATATTTAAGAATCACAAATAGCTCTGAACAATAGCTATTTGTCATGATATGAATCAATGAAATATAAAATAAATAGTGTTTAAGATGTAAAAGAAAATACTTGCCTCTGGTCCTTTGTTATTACGTAGCGCCGAAGTAATACAACTATCTTCTTCTATCTCACGTCATCATGTCCTCTGTTGATCATTCGCTGGTTTGACGCTCTTGCGATTGCCACGAGTCTGATCCGTTGACATTGAGCCTGCGCGTCTACTTCTATAGTCACGCCCCAGACAATACTTCAGCCTCTAGACGAGATTCTGATATTTTATAAACGCTTACAAACTCAAGTTAAACGTATTAACCATGCTTACCAATATCTCTGTCCGAAGAAAATAATTGGAAATGTCCCCTTTGAACATAGACGTTTTCCCGGTGTTAAAACACCTCACAAGTAACCCAGCAATTCCATAAACAATACTTTCATCTCCAACCTTCTTTATTACAATCCACAAACAATACTGCATCCATCTCCAACCTTCTTCATAACCCACAAAGAATATTGCATCTATCTCCAACCTCCTTGATTAGAAATCTACTTATCTCTGTTGACCAACCTAAGTCAATATTCGACAATCAATCCTTGAATTAAACAATTATGCATTCAACTTAGTCCAACTCAATCTATAAATAATCCTCAAAACATTTATCTTATTCCTCGATAAAGAAACATGATAATCAATTAATCCTCAAGACACGATTAATCCTCGAGATAACAATTAATCCTCGAAATAAGTCATAAATCCTCAAGACAATAATTAACCCTAGAGATAATCATTAATCCTCGAATTAAATACATATATACCTGTCACATAACCAATTAACACATAGCATATACGGCTCACAAATAAAAGAGCACTCAAATTATTCATAGAATATTTACAAATCACTAATAGATAATCAAAGAATAATAACACGCAATTCACATAATCACATAGCACGTTTGATCAGATCATAAAAAGATTTTATCTAATATTTTTAAAACAGAAAACGAGTCAAAACCCTAATTAGCGGATATAACCGACTCAATAAAAAGGTTTGGTAAAAAGTCGATCCAAATTTAAAAGTTGAATTGTAACTTAAAACTATTTTTATAAGAACCGGGTCATTTTTCTAATTCCAGAAATACTTTTCTCGTTGAAAACGGATAAACGGTTTAATTAATACGCAATTAATAAGAATAATTCAATTAATAATTAAATTAATTGAATATTCAAATTAATTATTTATTAATCAACTCATAAAAATAATAAATCTTTTATAATAAAGAGATTTAAATTCAATGAAGTCAATTATATATTTAAATAATAATTAATTAATATAATTAATCAATTAAAATGAATTAATCAATTAATTAAATCAATTAAATTATTATTTAAAAATAATTAACTAATTAAATTTAATTTTTAGAAATTAAAATAATAATACATAAAAGAAATCTGAATTTTAGAAAATTTTTATAAAAATTTGACCCAAAAACATTTTTCTGAAAAGTTTAGAAAATTTTTGAATCAAACTGCACTATTCATCACCATCACCACACATTCATCACCAAGAACACCAAGAACACTCAACCACCATTAATGGAGGTTCGCCGGAAACCGGAAATTTTCCGGCGACCAAAAACACTCCGGTGACTCCGTTTTCTACACCAAAACAACACAAAATCGTTGTCCATCAACCGGGCAATAACCAAACAACCATAACATCACAAAATCCGACCAAAACAAACCACAAATTACAAATCCGGCGAGCTTAAAGAATAATCCGGCCAAAAATTCGTTTTCCTTCATTTCTAAACCAAATCGCGTGTTTAACATCACAAAATGAAGCTTATAACTCATACAATCTTTCCCCCATAACCACTAACGCAAACAATTAACACACACAACGGACTATTGATTCAAAGTTTCGGTTAAAACTTTAAAACTCGAATATCACAATCCGGCAATATAATGATGCAATTGACCACATAAATCGACTCCAAATGATCATATAAAGCTATTGGAATCATCAAAACAACCGGAAAATCACTCAATCAAAAATCCCCAAATTAAGCTCAAGAACCCTAATTTCGAATTGAACAAACTAGCAATATAACGATGAAATTTAGCATGGAATTGAACTCCTGGAATCAATATGAAGCTATACAAGCAATCAATTCAACTGGAAAATCAAAGAATCAAAAAGCCCCAAATTAATGAAGAACCCTAATTTTGCAGATTCAAAAGAAATTTAATATAAAATCGGAAATTTACCCAACACGAAAACTGATTGCAGATTATGAAACTAGATGTTGAGAGCTTCGATTCGACTACAAGATCGCCAAAATCCGATGTCTATAACACTTTCAAATTCAGCTTTGATCCTCAAGAACAGGAGAGAGAAAATATATTTTTATATTTATTAATATATATAAAAACTGATTTTTATGATTTATTAATAATAAAAAAAAAATCAGATTCCTATTTATATTATTCAAAAATTAATACCCCAAAAATATTTTTAACCCCTAATTAAAATCATTAAGCCTTAAAAATAATTTTTATGGGATAAAAATGTAAAATTTATATTTGTAAACAAATATAATATAAATGTCAAAATTCCCCAAAAATTATGAATTTTACAAAAATTACAACATAATACATTTTTGAACATCCCATTATTATATGAAAATAATTTTATGAAAAACAGGGCCTCGAATCCAATACAGGGGCTGGGTCCGGAATTTAAAATGCAAAATAACTGTATTATAAAAATATAAAAATTACAGAAAAATAGAATAAAATAATCTATGCTACACAGAAGTCACATAACACGTATGGGATAATTTTCCTATTTAATAAAAATCATAACGCGTTTAAATGCATAAAAAAATAAACTAACACACAGTAAAATCAACTAAAAATATATTTTAATATAATAAATGACACGTAATTTTTCGGGTCGTTACAGTAGTAACTATCGGGGTATTAAATTACTCAGTCATACTATGAAACTTTGGGAGAGAGTGGTTGAATGGCGGATTAGAAGAGAAGTCGAAATCTCAGAGAATCAATTTGGTTTTATGCATGGGAGATCGACGATTGAGGCTATTCATCTCGTTAGATGCCTTATGGAGAAGTTCAGGGAGCGTCGTAAAGACCTTCATATGGTGTTCATTGATCTTGAGAAGGCTTATGATAGCATACCCCGTGAAGCTATTTGGAAGAGCCTTGAGGAAATGAGAGTGTCGTCGTCGTATGTTAGGGCGATTCAAGATATGTACTCCCGAGCTAGCTCTTGCGTCAGAACCCCTGTGGGCGACTCCCGTTTTTTCCCGGTTGAGATTGGGCTCCACCAGGGGTCGACCCTTAGTCCCCTTCTTTTCGCCCTTATCATGGATGTCATGTCGCGAGGGATTCAAGATGTCGTCCTTTGGTGCATGCTCTTCGCTGATGATATCGTGTTAGTGGCGGAGTCGAAGGGGGATACAAACGAGAAGTTGGAATTATGGAGATCTACTTTGGAGTCCCAAGGCTTACGTATGAGCCGGTCTAAAACCGAGTACCTCTGGTATAACTTCAGTGTTGAGGCCAACAAGGAAGGAGTGGATGTTAGGATTGAAGATCAGATCGTCCCTCGTACGGAGAAGTTCAAGTATTTGGGTTCGATCATCCAGAAGGAAGGTGAGATTGAAGACGATGTCACGCATCGTATCAAGGCAGGGTGGTTAAGGTGGAGGGCAGCGTCAGGGGTGATGTGCGACAAGAAAGTACCTTTAAAGTTGAAAGGGAAATTTTATAGAGCGGCAATCCGTCCCGCGATGTTGTATGGCTCTGAATGTTGGGCGGCGAAGAAGGCCCTCAAGAGTAAGCTGGAAGCGGCTGAAATGAGGATGTTGAGGTGGTCTTGTGGGCGCACGATGTTGGATAGAATTCCGAATGTGGTTTTTAGGAGCGAGCTTGAGGTGACGCCTTTTTCTGCAAAAGTTAGGGAAGGGAGGTTGAGATGGTTCGGCCACATCCGTAGGAGGCTGGTTGAAGCCCCAGTGAGGAGGGTCGAGAGTCTTTCGGTTGTGGGGGTGAGGAGGAGAGGTAGACCGAGGAGGTCGTGGGAAGAGCAGATTAGGTTGGATCTGAAGGCCTTAAACTTAAATGAGTCCATGACCGCAGATAGATGCTCTTGGAAGCGCCAGATCAGAGTGGTGGATTCTCTTTTAGGGAGCGGATCTGTGGTAGAGAATCTCATAGTTGGGTTGTCTCGGTTAGCGTTATTTTAGAATTCGGCTCTTTCGTTCTCATTTTTCTTTTTTATTGTCTTCTGTTTACTGGTTTTTCAGTTACAGGGAGCTTGGAGCGGTGCTTGGAGTCGACCTATATTAGGAGAGGAGTATCTAATGTCCGCTTAGGTAAGTCCCATGAGGTCCAAGCCATGGGCCCAGGTTCGGCTGAGCACTTTCCCATTCGTAATCATATTTGTATATAACACACACTGTCTTGTTGCGCACTTAACAGTTTTATTTACTTTCGATGTATAGTGTATAAAGAGAAACAAGGTTAAATAGATTTTGTTGGTGATAGGGTATTCACTTCCAGGATCATACTGGGGTATGCTTAAGTTAATCTTCATCGTTGTTGTATAGGGTTGCCAAAAGTTACTCATAATATGGTGGTAAATTTGTACTAAAGAGACCCTCGTGGTTTCAAATAAACATATTGTCATATGCTTATTATCATTTTTACACTTCACGCCAAGTTTCTGGGTCTGAACTACATGTTTCATTTACATGTTTTTCCGTCAGATTTGTCATAATCCTTAAATAATCAAAGTAATTTTAATGCTTACACACTCGCTCTTATGTTTTGTCAAGACTGAGACTTGTCAATCCAATTTTTGTTGAAAACTAAGACTTATGGAGTCCATATATTCAAGAATGGGACTTGTCGACACCAAAACTTGTCAAGAAATAATTGGAATCTCAAGTAGTTGTATTTCTGGAGGATGCACCTCTTCTCTACACAAGAAATAAATAATTTAAATTTTTAATGGGGTTATTGACATTTTGACCCTTAAAGTTTTCACAAAAATACACATCAACCCTTAATATATAAAAACGTACATTTGCACCCTTAAAATTTGGCACTTGTACATCTTGACCATGTTTCATATATTTCCCCTCAAAGTTTACACATAAATACACATCAGACCTCAAAATTTGTCACTTGTACATTTCGACCCATATATTGAGTAGTTTATGTAATTCTTTCGACATTGAATTTGGTGATTTTATGGATTAATTTCAGCTAATTAATGTGAAAAGGGTAATCATGGGTAGTATGCATAAGTAAATCAATGACAATCAAGATTTTTTGGGGCAAAATGGTCTAAAATCAATAAAGATGATTTCATAAAGAGTTATGGAGAAACCATTTATGCAATCACTTTGTAGTCATAGACTAGATAATGGAGAGAGAGTCTAGCCACTAGTGCAATGGGTTTTATAAACGGGCCACTGATCTCATTAAAAAGTATCAAGTAACTCCCCAGTCTCCACGGGGACTCATTTAAACCACTAAACTAAGAAATATATCATTTGCTCCCCTGCATTCACAAAAATAATACAATTTATGTGTGAGTATTGTTGTTTAAATATATCATATTGTGTGTGTAATGAGAACATTGTCTGATTAATGTATACCATAAATTAGTAAGAGATACTTTTTAATGAGATCAGTGACCCGTTTGATATTAGTAAGGGATAAAACAATAGTGAATTAAGGCATTGATTACTATACAACTGAACTAGGGGTAAAATAGGAAGAAATGTATTGAAAACTAATATTGAGGGTTAGGATATACAAATGACAAATTTTAAGGGCATGAAGGTATGTTTTTGTACTTTAAGGATTAATGTGTATTTTTGTGAAAACTTTAAGGGTCAAAATGTTAATAACCCATTTTTAATGTCCTTTCGTTAGTTACTTAAAAACGTGATGATGCAAGTAGAAGAAAGATAATAGTGTTAAAGAAAAGGAGATAAATTTCCAAGTATGCCAGACTATGGATGTTGAAAGACAAACCTCATGTTGGAAGAGTAAGAATATGCACCGACCTTCTCTAATATTAAAACTATCTAACCCCATGTGGGATGTTAATACGCAAAAATTGTTCCTTCACAAGGTGAAATGAAAAGCTTTGATAATCTAACCATGTTTGTCTACAAACATTCTGAAATCTTTATAAAACAATCAGAGACGAACATGTAATCCAAGCAAGTGAAACTGCGGAAATGCAATAACATGTCACGATGCTATCTATTTATATAAAAAAAAAACTATCATTAAAGGTCCCTAAGTGGTCACTTTGAGTCTAACATAACTTACCATCATCTTAAAAAGACAGATATCATAACATTGTAAAACTTGAGACACTACCAGATTAAAGCGCGCACACAAACACACACGCACACTAGAAAGAGATGGCAAAAACACAAATTAAATCTAAGAAAATTGGCATAATCACCACCATACATAATTTAGCAGGAGGTGTTGCAAAAATCTATAATCCCTAACAAAACAGTAGCATCCCGAGCAGCTATAGATAGAATGTCTGCACATGATACAACCCCGGGGCATATTTTCTCAACGGCTGTCTTGGCTCGGTCTATGACCTCGTAACCTTTTATGTGAAAGTTATGTTCTTGATTGTTTATTTGTGAATGGTAGAGAGGTTGAAGGAGAAAGTTGAAGAATTTTTCGGGTGCGAATTTGAGCTCTTAATCGAATTCACTGGTTTAATCAGGTTGGTTACTTCTTTGTAATTTGTAGTTTTTGTTTATTGTTTCTTGGCATGCAATTTGATGTGGGATTCTTGATAATGAGAAACTAAAACCGAAGTAGTGAACTAAAATTTACACTCTTTCACTATTTAGTTTGGTAAGCAGAGTCCGTGTTTGCTTTTTTACCTTGTCTGATTGCTACTTATACTTTGCTGTGGTCTTTTGACAATTTAGCTGGACTAGAGGAGCAAGTATAGGATGGCATAGCGATGATAACAGATCTTATCTCAAACAAAGACACTTTGCGGTGCGTAAAAACCTAACTCATTCCACTCGTGTATATATATTCTTCTCTAGTTAATTATCATGATCATGTAATGACATTTTTTTACACTAATATTTGAGAAAAGAGCCTTTCTAGCACAATTTGGGTTTAAATTGCCCAAAAGAGCTCCCCTTACAAATGGCCCTTTACGGCACTACACGTCGCCACAATTATATGTGTTTATACTTTTGATAATATATGGTAAATTTTTGTTTTCTTACAGTGTTCTTTCACATGCACATGCTACATGTTTTTTTTGCATGAGCAACACCTACATAATAATATGCAGTACAACTCTTTTAAATAGGTTTCCGGCCATCAAGCTTAAGGAACATATATATGTACATATAACTTCGTGCCTTCAGGGACGCATGTTTGCCTGCAGAGAAAGACTTGCACTATATTCTTAAAATAAATTAATTACATTCATGAGCTATTAATATCAGGGTACATGATTAAATCATATTCATATGTATATAGGTAGACATTAGAAGCTAAGTGCTCATAGGCAAAGTACATAGTTGCAAAAGCTTGGGTACAGATTTCATCATTTGCTTGAACATGTTAATAATGAACTTTTGTGGACAACTCATATTGTGCAAAGATTACCAGGCAGCTGCTAAGAAACTAGTTAAGCCATCATCTTTTTCCCCCAGTTGAAATATTAGTCCACCCAATATCAGTTTTATATAATAGAATACAATGACTTTGATGTGCTCCATTTGTGCAGAGCACTGCCAAAAACATCGTAGAATATGACTTGAACATCATTTTCAGTTATCTGCATAGACATGAAACCTTGCCCGTCATGGTAAAACTTTGTTTCTTCTGGAATATTCATCCAAGTCATGTCACCCCTCCATGCCTTTGATCCACCCCCGCTTGTAAAAAATTGCAATGGACTGCACAAGTAGAAGGTACATGAATGATATCAATATTTTAGCACTCACTTTATTGGCACTAATTTATCCAGTCTTTATAGTTTGATTTACCTGTCTTGGCTACTGATGTGTTCTAAGCAATGGTCATGTCCATTAATGTAAAAATCGACATTATTTGCCTGAAAATTTCTTAGTAATTCATAGATGTTAGAGCAGTAAATCTTTGAACAGCTTGTTGTCTTGACATTATTGTTGGTGTTAGCTAAACAAAAACAGATATAGTATACCTGAAGGATTGGTAGAACCTGTGCAACAAGCTCAGGAGTATTTCCATGATGTCCATCACTTTTAACAGGATGATGACCCACCACTAATTTCCATTTTACTGTTGATTCTCTTAGTGCCATATCCAAATCCTATTAAGATCCAAATTCGGTTATACACCTGTGCCTTTTTCCTTTAACCACCACTTTCCATCACTTCATACTTCCCAAATAAGTGGAATACATTTCCATTCCCACTATAATCACTTTATTTAATATGAGCTAGCATCAAATTTTAAATAGTGTTGGCAGTATGATGTGTTTAATTTGGTGTGTATATACCTTTAAGAGATTAGATATATATTTTTTCCGGGGCATAATGCCTCTCCAGTCATAGACTTGATCCTCAGGATCCGTAAAATATTTATCTTGAAAAGGAGTCGTATCGATGAAGAATATTTCCGCAACATCTGTAATCGAAAAGAACATTGATACGAGGAGGTTTAGATGCACAGACACTACGTTAATTATTTGCTAAAAACTAAAGGAACACTATCTTTTAGTACTCTTTAGTGCTCATCTACACGTTACCTGCATTCAGAATAAAAGATTTCAAGCAAACCCAACGACTATCCTTTTGCTTAAGAAAAGAACTGGACTGTGCCAAGGCATTTCCTCTGTAGTCATGATTTCCTAAAACTGCAATACACGGAAATGTCTCATCAAGAAATTTATGGCAGATGGTCCTGGAAGTTGTATGCCAACATATGCTTGTAAAATAAACTTTCCATAGTACGTATAAATAATGGTCCTCGTGGTAAAAAAACCCTACTACACATGTATCGCGGAAAGTTTTCGTAGTACGTGATTTCCTAGCATGTGTTGGCAAATGCTTACCCTTGACCAAACCCCTAATTTAATTTGATTATATTCATGTTTGAACTGATTGCAATATGATTTGAGAGTAGCCTAATTACCTGTGTACCAGGGCTTTTGCAAGCTTGAAGCTGTATAAATATCAGTAAATGATTCTTCAAAAGCAGGATCATGTTCACCAGTCAATCCTTTGTCGTAAAAATTATCACCAGTTGAGATGATAAAATCTAGATCCAGTGTTTCTCCAATTCTTCCCATCTTCAAGATTCCAATATATAATTATCAGAAAATTACTAACTCGTCATAGTTTTTTAGAGAATGTGCAATGTAAGGTACATTCAATATGAATATTGCAAGCTACAAGAAAGATGAACTCAATCCATAACAGGGAGACATGTTCACTAAAAGAAAACAACCTATTTGCAACTAATAGTCTACAACACTACAAATACACTGCTACGTCCCTGTTAGCTAAAATAATGACGTGATATTGATTTTTACCTAATATTTATATTTTTTTCTTTTCCAATCCTTCATATTGTTAGCAATATTTTTACCTAACAATAGGAGTGTGCACGGGTCGGTTCGACTCGGTTTTTACCGGAAACCGTTACCAAACGGTACATATCGGTTCGGTTCGGTTTTTAGCTATTAACCGTAACCGAACCGTTCGGAACGGTTTTTTTCGGTTCGGTTAACCGTTTGTCGGTTTTGGTTTTTTCCGGTTTATTATTTTAAATACTTAATTCTTTAATATCATGTTAATAAAAATTTATAAATGTCTGTTTCAAAAAAAAAATTATAAATGTCATCCTATCCATTACCATTAAACAATCATACATATGTACACTGATTAAAAAAAAGGTAATAATCTGATTACAATAGGAGCTAAGTTTTTTGACATTACAATTTAGTCTGTAAGTTACATGGCACTCAACTGCAAAACTCTAGCAAAGACATCTATTTATAAATCAATATTCAATAGAGGTGAAGAATTATGGACGACCATAAAATTTTAATGCATAGTATTATAGCACCAGTTTATTATTATATACTTTCATTTTGCTGAATTGGTTTGCATTAGTTTTGATTTTTATACTGGTAGGTGATCACCTAATCGATTAGAATAAAGTTGCATAAATTATATAAGTCTAACTATAAAATCCTATATTTTATGTAAGTATATAATATAAAATTAAAAATTATTAAAATATTATATTTCCGGTTCGGTTTTTCGGTTCGGTTATTGGGATAAAACCGTAACCGTTACCAAACCGTTCCGTCGGTTTGGTTCGGTTACGGTTTTTTTCGATTTTAGTCGGTTACGATTTTTTTCGGTACGATTTTTCGGTTTTTCGGTTTTTCGACTCGGTTTCGATTTTTCGGTTTTATTTTGCTCACCCCTACCTAACAAGTTACATATCCTTTACATTTAACCAATATTCAAAAATTATACTTAACATCTAAAAATATGATATCCATTTATATTGTAACAAATCATCAATCTCACGTAACCTTATATATATATATATAGAGTCTTACTCCACTACAAACTAAAATTAACTAAATACTAAATACTAATTCAACATTTCATGATAATCTAATGATCAAACTAGGGGTACCCCAATACAAAAGATGTCTAAAATTCTTGGTTCCATTCAGCAAAAAAAAAAATGTTGACTGCTGACGTGGCAGTGACGTCAGCAGTGAACAGTAATTTATTTATTTATTTTTTTGAATGGAGCCAAGAATTTTAGACATTTTTTGTAAAGGTGCCCCTGACGGGGTCATTAGAATACATGAAATATAAAATATTTTATGTTAGTTTGTAGTTTTTATTTAAGGATTGGTTTGTATTTGAGCAAAAACCTATATATATATATACTTAGTTGACACAACATGAATTTTTTACAAAATAGAATGATTCATCATCATTAAGTTACCAAAAGATGTACTCCCTCCGTCCCTTAATGTTTTTCCTGTTTTGACTGGACACGTTTGCCAACGCACACTTTTGATCGTTAATATCTTGAATTTCGTATTAGTATTAAATATAAAAACTTCACTGTATTAAAGTACTCATAAATACGAATCCAACAATATCACTTATGGCTATATTTGATCTTATAGATTAAACGTAAATTAGTAATTTATCTCATGTTATGAACAATCCCGACATATGAAACAAGAATAACAATATGGGACGGTGGGAGTATAATTCTGTATTATTTTTATTCAGTTTCGGAGGCTGATGGGTATATTCAAGTGTATGCAAAGAATTATGCTTTGAAGTAGCATCTTGGAATCTTGATGGAATAATCCATTTATTTTGGTAAACAACTACATACTGTACTATACTTAGATATGTACTCCTAGTTGGCAAAGTTTGTTTATTAAAAACAACAATACTTCATCCAGTCACAAAACCACTACTCCCTCCGTCTCTTTATATGTCTCCTGTTTTGACTTTTTACACTATTCATTATAAGCGGTTGACTAATAATTTACGCAAAATCTATAAGACCAAATATAGTCATGAGTGATCTTGTTGGATTCGTATTTATGAGAGTACTTTAATACAGTGAAGTTTTTATATTTAATACTAATACAAAATTGAAGATATTAACGATTAAAAGTGTGCGTTGGCAAACGTGTCCAGAGGAAACAGGAAACTTATTATGAGACCGAGGGAGTATCTAATACAGTAGTATATATTGTCTAGTCATAGACATCCAGATTAGTTCACTGAATTACACTTCGAACGTGACATTTCTATATATTAAAAAGTATTATATTCTATTTAAAAGTATATAATTAATTTCTGTATAATAATAGTATTATCATTGTGATGAAAGTATTATATTGTTAGTATTAGAGTAATGTTAGATTAATTCAAAGTGGGTCGTATTTCGATGCAAAATACTCTTTTTTTTTAATGTTAAAATAGCAAGAGGATATTATCAAATTTGTTCAAAAATAACTATTAATGGGGTACCGGGCATGTATTGTTTATTAGTTAGAGGGCAAGACAAGTCAATGAAAACCTTCCCCAGGTAAACCAGAAAATATAATCTACTGTAGTATTTGTAAACTTGTGTACCAAGTCGAAGTACGTATACATAATTTTAATTTATTGAGGGAGTACAACGTGTTTCATGTCCCATTTGCACGTGATATTAGCGTGCACTTCAATTTATACCTACTCCACTAAATTAGTTCGTTTCGGTAAATTATATATATATTGAGGTGGGGGGTGTGAGCGTGCATTTTAAAACTTCTATGAAGTATAGTTCATGATTTTTTTTTATTTTTTTCTTGAACATTGAAATTTTTATTTAAAATTAAAAAAATTATAAAACTATACTTATAAAAGCCTTAAAATACGTGTCGATGGAAAAAAATTGTATAGAAATAAATGGGATGAAAGGAGCCGTAATTAAATTGTGCGTGGCTTGCGTGGTCTATTAGTTAAATACAGTAGAAAGTAACCGTCCAAATGGATTAGACTGATTAGTTGGTTCATATGACTTTTGAACTCCACTACTCCAATGTACACATTCTAACGAAAATAACATTTAAATGCATATAGTGTATTTTATTTAATTAGTGAAATGAATTAAGATAATGAAGTTGTTCCACTCTTGATGATCTTAGTTACACGCTAGAACAAGTTAGCTAATCGTTTTGGAATTACGTTAATGAATGCATGTGCTGACGGACAAGTTAATAATGACGTTTTGGCCTACCTGTATCTCTCTCTCGCTCTCTTTACCATAGATTTGGCTGAATATATGTTTGTGTTGCATACTAATTGTATGTATAGATGAATAGATGATGAACTGTGTGTGAATGTACCTGAAAAGCAACTTGAGATTGATTATAAGTTCCTTTCTTCCCCAGTCTCCGACCACCAAAAAGCTGAGAAGCAAAGCTGATGAATCTTGGGCTTTTGCATCAGGGTGATGGATTAGTGTTTGAAGCTCAGCTTGAACAAGATTAATATCATTGTTAAACACCAAACACATTACTGAAATGGAGATTACCATTCTGAGAACATGTTGAAGATTATGAATAAGAGCCATGGTGTTATTTTCTGATGGACAGAAGAGAGGGGGGAGAGAAGCCAAAGGATGAAAAAGAAATAGGAAGTTTACTGGTGATGCTACCAAAGTGTATGTATTTGTGTATAGGCAGAAGGTTTTCTTGTATATATAGACAAAGTCACAAAGAGAGCATGCAACTGTTGGTGATTAGGATCATGCAACTACTGATGGTTAGTTATTTTGATTGGACAATAAAAAACTGACATGTTTAGGGGATGAAAAAAATCAGTGGTATTTGATTGTGTATTCACTGATGTGCTCTCAAAGTAATATAATACGAAAATGTTAGATATCCTAAAAAAATTTCCAAAAATTTTCTCAAATACTTATGTGTCATGCGCCTATAATGGGTAATTTTCCTTATTTTAAAATAGGATACCGTGTACATATATATGCGTCACAAATTAAAATGTGTTATATATCATGTTATATCATTTGATAAAAAAATTGAAAAATCTAACATTGCTCATATAATATTCCTAAATTTGTGGTATTTGATAAATAAAAATGAATTTTTAGAAAGGACACCTGATGGAATAATGGAAGCTATGTCATTAACTCATTACTAGCTAGAAAATAGTTAGGGAGACATTTTTTTTTCTTTTTTAAGAAAATGATTTACTTTCATGAATTATAAACGTTTAGTCACCCCATGCAAACACTCAAATAATTATGCAATTCGAACCAATAGACTATTCCATTAACGAGGTTATAAGTTTGATTTCTCACTCTTTCATAATTTGTACAATTTGATTTTGTTTGGATAAAAAGAATAAAATATACTCCTATTTGGAAAGTAACTCGATCAGACAAAAAAATTAAAAAAATCTGGAAAGTAACTCCGTCAGACGGGTGAGTTAGATAGTAGCTAAAATGGTTAGCTAAAATAATATAAAATAATGGTTATGTAAAATTTAGTGAAATTATAAGGAGTTGTACTCCATGGTGTTAGCTATAATTATTAGCTATATTTCAAAAACAGTATTTTATTGTTATTTTAATTAGTAAATATATATAAGATTAAACTAAATTGATGATGTGTCACAATATAAGTGAATATGATATTTTTAGATGTTATGTATAAATTTTTGGATATCCTCCAAATATAGAAGATATGTATCTTGTTATCTAAAAATTTACCTAACAATATGCATGGTTGGAGGAGAAAAAACAATAGCTATTAGCTAAAACGACTGCCACATAACTATTATAGTCAAGGTTGTAAAAATCGGAACTCGGTTCGCCTCGGTTTTGTTCCGGAAAAACGAGTACTCGGAAACTCGGAGAGTATTCGGAGAATAAATCGTTTTTTTTTCAAAAAAAAATCTCATATATTAAATCCATTCATTCATATTTTATTGTACATGTGTTAAATTTTAGAATTATCTGGCGTAGGTTGTAAGCCTCATAGATGATTAGATGCTCTTGCTTTTTAATATGCCTGTTCGCCTATTCGTCGTTGATTGCAAAATAACGTACACTCTAGTTAGTCGAGAGAAACAGGGGACAATATTTCATCTGTTGCACCACATAATGAAGGACACGCTGACACTTTACCTAAAAAGCACTGTAATGGATAACACTCATAATAGCCATATACGCCTTCCATTCCAGGCATTTCTTTACATGGCGGCTGGGTACGGAGATCAAGGATAATGAGTGTAAAGTGGGTGTAATATTGTTAAAATAAATGAGGTAATGAGTGTAATAGTGATTTTATTGTTAAAATAAGTGAAATAGTGGGTGTAATAGTGATTTTATTGTTAAAATAAGTTAAGTAGTTGATGAAATAGTGTTAAAGTATTATTAAAATAAGTGAAGTAGTGGGTGTAATAGTGTTAAAACTTACTATTTTGGGTAATGTAAAGAAATGGTGGGACGATCCAAAAAGAAAATTGTAAAGAAATGAATGGGACAGAGGGAGTATAAGGCATACAGAATACACCAATAGTTTTCAACATGAATTGTCAAGAGATTATATCAACATTGATGTGACATGACATTTTTCGTTGTTCAATTAGAGTTGGAAGGTTGCCAATCAAAATTGTTAAAAGTTGTCGACTTCTCAAATAAGCTAAAACTCATATAATTGTTCAAAAATATATATATTTATATCCACTTTTATATTATCTCCTTTTATTATATCATATCTCTAATTTATGTAGGGGACTATATTGGCAAATTTGAGATTGCCAATTATTAGAGCAATTTTTTATAAAAATTATCAAAAATGATGTGTATAAGTAAAAAAATAAAATAAAATATATTTAATAATTTGTCAATAATTTAGCAATATTTGTAATAATAAAGATGACTTGTTTTCTCAAACTTCAATTTAAATATATTTTTGTTTACTCAATTTTGCAACTTGCACATTCTATTATCACAATTTTTTGTAATTTGAACAGATATATGGATAAATGTGAAATAAAATTATTACTATTACTATATTTTTTGTTCATTTTATTTTCACCAAATAATTCTCCAGCATGAAAATGTATTACATATTTATTATTATCGATAATATTCGAGATATTCATGTGCAATGTCTACGGGGAGATTCTGAGACCAACCAGCTCGGATTGGAGCAAGTATATACTCCATTATTGGCGTACATTATTGATGTATTTATTTGTCAAAAAGACACAACTGGGGGTTCCAAACAGCTAGGAGTGGATAGACTTGTCGATATGTTTGAATAAAAAAAGTACTATTTGATATTATCAAATCAATATGATTACATTTGTTTAATCATTTTATAAACGTCAATTAAAGTAGAGTTAATTACTCCCTCTGTCTCTTAATATGTTTCCTGTTTACTAAATCGGGAAAATCAAAATATCATTCCTGTTTCTATTTTAAGCCATAAACAATAATATTCAATACTCACTACTCCACCCACTACTCCTTAAAAACAATATTCAATACCCATTACTCCACCCACTACTCATTAAAAACAATATTCAATACCCACTACTCCACCCACTACTCCTTAAAAACAATATTCAATACCCACTACTCCATAAAAAATAATATTCAATACCCATTACTTCTTAAAAACAATATTCAATACCCACTTTTTCTTAAAACCCGTGTTTTTCACCAAATGAGAAACACATAGTGGCACAGAGGGAGTATTACATCAATTTACATCGGATGTAACATCTTACGAAAGTGTTCTTCTCAACAATTCTATAATATTCTTTTTAAGTAATAATTACTTTTAATATTATCTTGTTTAGTTTCGGTGAGGTCTAGCCTAGTGTCAAAGTCTAGAGATCCTGTTGAAGATAGATTATAAATTCGATTTTTTCTTCATTTTTGTAATTTGTATGGAACTTGTGATTCATTTAGATCAAAAAAAAAAATATCTTGTTTAATTTTGAGAGTATGACCAAAATACCTCATATTGGGAGTCAAAGGCCCGAAATACACGTTTTCAAAGTCGTGGTCCTATCTACCCACGGAATATGTCGTTGATAGTGGCGTATCTTAAGCCCAGTTTTTTCAGAATTTCGCTAAATCCCCTTGCCATGGCCACTGTGAGCTCCCGACCAGAAATCGCCATGGCCTCTCCCCTCGATTCCGGCTTCGCCCACTCCTTTTGTGCACATAGAAACGATCACCGGACCTTGCTTTTCGTCTCTCCCTATAGCGTCATCAATATCTCCCCCCGTAGGGATGTGTAAACGGAGATCGAAAAATGAATCGGGAAAAATGATTGAATTTGGGGGTTTAAAATTCGGGAATATAAATGAACAATCAAGGACATAGGTTTGTAGAAGATGTTGTGGCGATTCTATTGACATATAAAACGTAATCGATAAGTGTCTGGAAAGGGGTGAACGAACAATCGCCGGAAAAGCTCGAAAATCGCCTGACCAATCACCTCTTTTCTCTTTTCTGGACAGGACGATGATGACGTCATCACGCATTTGCTTTATGCGTATCCGGTGTTGCGCCCATAACAGTAGTGTATCAGCTGCTGAATACTATTCTCTCACTAGCATAACATGCGGTCACTACTCTCCCACTAGCGTATCTCAAGAAACGGGTCTGCCAATAACATATCCCATAAATATTTAGGACCGCGTTTTTGGATCTGGGTATTTTGGTAACCCCTCCCCCCAAAATGGGATAGATAGGGTCACCACCCTTTAATTGTTTGGAATCGTTGAATCATGTTATTACACTTCGATTATGGGTAATGAAAACGAAAATAATGTTTTAATATATTTTTGTATTGATTTCATTTTCATTTTCGTTAATCGAAATAAAATTTCTATCACCCAAACAATAACTAAGAACACGATTTGACATTTTTTAAAATATTAATATAATAATTTTACTAAAAGAATTATGTATTTTATTTAATATATTGTCCGTTTAGCAGGCAAGTTAAAAATTCTATCATCTAAAAGTTAATTTGACTAGCTTAAAAATCGTACGATGCACGGTTTTTTTAAAATATTATATGAATTTTTTTATTGATTTGAATTAATTTTTTTTAAAACACGAATTTTGAAGATTTAAATTTTTAAATGAAATGATGATCATAATAATATAAATGTTATTCGTGATATTTCTAAAATATGAGGAATTTTAGTTATAAAATATAGAAAATGTGATAGGTTTTAGTTGAAAAAGGTAATTGGTTAATTATTAATAATTATTTTATTTTATTGAATAATCCCGTGATATAATTGGAAAAAAAGAGGACTTAGTTGGAGAAAATTAAAAAGGTGACATGGTTCAGGTGAAAAAGGTAATTGATTAGTTTATAATAATTATAATTTAATTGTTATTTTATTAAATAAAATTGTTCGTAGTGTTTTTAGAAAATGAGAAATTAATGTTACCCGTGATATTTCTAGAAAAAATGGAATTTAATTAAAAAAATAAAAAATGATACTCCCTCCGTCCCATGTAATTCTTTACATTTGCGGACCAATTTCCGGCACGGATTTTAAGGTGCATCTTAAGGATAGTTGTATAACTTATTTTTGATATTTTCTTTTTTTGTATAAAAATAGAACAATCCTATTTTTATACAAAAAAAGAAAATATCAAAAATAAGTTATAGAACTATCATTAAAATGCACCTTAAAATGCGTGTCAGAAACGCAATTTTTTATGTAAAGAAATGGGTGGGACGGAGGGAGTACGTTTTAGCTGAAAAGGTAATCGATTAATTATTAGCATTATAACATTATTATTTTATTTTTACTAAATAGAATCGTGCGTGATATAATTGGAAAAATTGGGGTTTTAGTTAGAGAAAACAAAAAACGGTAATGTGTTTTGGCTGAAAAAGGTAACCCGTGATATAATTGGAAAAAAATATATTTTAGTTAGAGAAAGGAAAAAAAGTAATGTTTTTTGACTGAAATAAGTTAATTGATTAGTTAATAGTAATTATAATAAAATTTCTAATTAGATAGAATAAAAAAGATATTATATTTTACCTGAAAATGAAATTATTTAGGTATTGAAAAATAGAAAAGGTAATATGTATAACCTAAAAAATGAAGCTGATTAATAAAGGAGAAATTTTAGTTAGATAAAATATAAAAGATATAAATTGATTAGTTAATAAGATGGATTTTATTTGTAAATCTGTAATTAAGCAAGGGTAAAAAGTAAAATCAAGGTAACGTACTCACTAACCAAACTTTTAATGTTTCTGCTTTTATATATTTTACCTAAAAAGGAAATTACTTAGTTATTGAAAAATAGAAAAGATAATATATTTAACCCGAAAATGGAAATTGATTAGTAAAGGAGAAGTTTTAGTTAGATAAAATATAAAAAATATAAATAAAGGAAATTATTTAGTTATTGAAAAATTGAAAAGGTAATATATTTAACCGGAAAAAGGAAATTGATTAGTTTGGGAAAAATTTTGTTAGATAAAATATAAAAGATCTAAATTGACTAGTTAGTAGCATGGATTTTATCTGTAATTAAGTAAGGTAAATAAGTAAAATCAACAGGTACCATACCGACCAACCAAACTTTTTTAGTTAGATAAAATATACTCCCTCCGTCCCAAATTATTTGAATGTGTTTGACTTTCACGGAGATTAAGAAAAGGTAATAAAAAAAGAGTAAAGTTAGTTGAAAAGTGGGTAAAATGGTGGGACCTATTAATATTTAATAATAGATTTGAGATAATGAAGAAAGTAGTGGGTGTAATAGTGTTTACTTAATAAAAAAGAAATATAAAATAGAGAAGTAGTTGGTGTAATAGTGAAAAGTAGTGTTCAAAAAATGTAAGTATAATAAGTTAATTCTTTTTGGACGTCCCAAAAAGGAATAAGGTTCACATAAAATGGGACGGAGGGAGTACAAAATATAAATAAAGAAAATTATTTAGTTATTGAAAAATTGAAAAGGTAATATATTTAACCCGAAAAATGAAGAAAGAAATTTTGTTATATAAAATATAAAAGATATAAATTGATTAGGTAGTAGGATGGATTTTATCGAAAAAAAATTGATTAGTAAAGGAAAAACTTTAGTTAGATAAAATATAAAAGATATAAATAAAGGAAATTATTTAGTTATTGAAAAATTGAAAGGATAATATATTTAACCTGAAAAAAGAAATTGATTAGTAAGGGAGAAATTTTGTTAGATAAAATATAAAATATATAAATTGGTAGAAATTTTGTTAGATGAAATATAAAACAGATAAATTGATTAGTTAGTAGGATGAATTTTATCTGTAATTAAGTAATGGTAAATAAGTAAAATCAGCAAGTACCATACTGACCAACCAAATTTTTAATTTTTTTGCTTTTATATGCACGATTTTTTTAATATTACATGAATTTTTTTCATTAATTTAAATTATTTTTTGAAACATTAATTTTGGAGGCTTAAATTTTTATATGAGATTATTTTATAATAATTATATAAATGTTATCCGTGATATTTCTAAAAAAGGTGGGATTTTAGTTGGAAAATTTAGAAAAGATGATATGTTTTAGTTAAAAAAGGTAATCGGTTAATTATTAATAATAATACAATTATTAATTTATTTTATTAAATAGAATTCCCGTGATATGATTAGAAAAATAGAAGAATTAGTTAAAGAAAATTAAAAAGGTAACATGTTCTAGGTGAAAAAGTTAATCGATTAATTTATAGTAATTATAATTTAATTACGTTATTTTACTAAATACAATTGCTCGTAATGTTTTTTGAAAAGGAGAAATTAATATTGTCCGTGATATCTCTTTTAAAAGTAGGATTTGGTTAGAAAATATAGAAAAGATGATACGTTTTACCTGAAAAAAGTAATAGTTTAATTAATAATATTATAATTTTATTAGTTTATTATATTAAATGGAACCGCCCGTGCTATAACTGAATAAAGAGAGACTTTAGTTAGAGAAAATAGAAAGATAGCGTGAAAATTAAAAAGATGACATGATTTATGTGAAAAACATAATTTATTAGTTTATAGTAATTATAATTTAATAATGTTATTTTTCTAAATAAAATTGATCATAGTATTTAAAAAATGAGAAATTAATGTTGCCCGTGATATTTTTAGAAAAAAAGGAAATTTAATTAGATAAAAGAGAAAAGATGACATTTTTTAACTTAAAAAGTAATTGGTTAATTATTACTATTGTAATATTATTATTTTATTTTTATTGAATAGAAATGACCGTGATATAATTGGAAAAAGAGAGGTTTTAGTAAGAGAAAAAAAAAAGATAATGTGTTTTGGCTGAAAAAGGTAAACGTCCATGATATAATTGAAAAACGAGAGATTTTAGTTAGAGAAAAGGCAACATGTTTTGGCTGAAAAATGTAATTGATTAGTTAATGGTAATTATAATAAAATTATGTTATTTTATTAAACAAAATTGCTCGTAGTGTTTTTGAAAAAGGAGAAATTTTAGTTGTATAAAATGTAAAAGATATTGTATTTTACCTGAAAAAAGAAATTATTTAGTTATTGAAAAATAGAAAAGGTGATATGTTTAACTTAAAAAAGAAATTGATTAATAAAGAAGAAATTTTACTTAGTTAAAATATAAAAGATATTGTATTTTACCTGAAAATGAAAATTATTTAGTTATTGAAAAATAGAAAAGATAACATATTTAACCTGAAAAAGAAAATTAACAGGTACCGTACCGACCGATCGACCAAACTTTTAATGTTTTGACTTTTATATAATAGTATAGATTTGATATTAATATACAAAAAATTGTGGATGTCATATTTTTGATGTTGGAAGAGGCAAAGAAAATTGATGGTGGCGAGTTGCGAATTAAAAGAGATAGGGAATGTGAGATGAAAGTAGAACCCGTTCAAATTTGTGCCATACTCCTTTTAACATGAACAGCCTGTTTGTTGTGTTATCCTCTACTTTCATATTTTGGCTTCTTACTTTAAATTTATTTTATTGATTTAATTACAAGATGATAATCCTCACGGTCGATTAATGGCTTCCGATCACTGTTCCGATCACTGTTCCGGGGGTACTTCACCTGAGTTTGGGTATCTGCAAAATAATGCTCGCCCGGGGGTGGTGGCCGTCAAGCACCTCCGGTGTGAGAATCAGTAATCGAAATAATAATAATCGAAACGGGTGAAAATGTATCTGTGTAAAGGGAGAGAATGAATAGTAGATTTTGTGCTATTGAAATTGTATATCTCACCTTGTGTGTAGAATGGGGGTATTTATAGGCTAGGTCCTCTAATAACTGTTCACCCACTTGGTGACCCACTTGTTATGCCGTTAAAGCTACAGTGAGCCACTATTGGAACAGTGATTAGTGTCCCTTTCCCACATACCTCGATTCTAGCACAGCCGCTTTTGTCATAGCTTGAATGCCTTTGTGTCCCCTTAGTTGCCTTTATGGTCCCCTGCCTTAGTGAGCAAGGTAACGAGATATTTTGCAAATATATTTGTGTGTAGATATTTGTTTGTCAAGTGGATTGCTTTTAGTAAAGATAATATGAAATGACACATGTGTAATTAATGAGTATTTGTTACAGGTGGATGCGTGATAGCGGTTGGCGGGTTTGCTCACAGCGGGTGCCCGCTGTAGGCTTACAGCGGGTACCTATCATTGCCCCCCACTCCTTCTGTGCGGTTTAGCGGACAGGAGGAGGAGAAAGTAAAGATACCGCTCTGTTTTTTGAAAAAAAATTTTGAGAATGATACCTTGTCTGCCCCCCAAGTGTTGGCGGTCAACACTTAAGATTTAGAGAAGGTTTGTGAAAATATGCCCCCCAAGTGTTGGCGGACAACACTTAGGAGTTAGAAAAAATTTGTGAAAATATGCCCCCCAAGTGTTGGCGGACAACACTTAGGAGTTAGAAAAAATTTGTGAAAATATGCCCCCCAAGTGTTGGCGGACAACACTTAGGAGTTAGAAAAAATTTGTGAATTTTGTGAACTTTTGTGAAATTGTGACAACGGGTTAATGTGCTTGACGGGTGTGTTATTTGAAACGTTTTTTGTAATGCTTGTGAATAAATGTAATAATTGGTAATAAATGAGAATTTTGAAATAAATGAGGGAATAATATTAAATGTTAATAATAAGTGAAATGATAAGTTGTAGTTCGTATTAATGAGAAATGACCTTTGGGAGGAAAGAGAATGTACCTTTGTGATGTAATGTGTAATGAGTGAGTGGGAAGTTAATGCATAGTGGACAGTTTTTGCTGGAAACGAGGCAGTTACGACCGGCTGTAAGAGTGACGTGGACCAATCCTATCCATCCACGAAAATTTTGCAACCTTTTTACCCTTATTACACGCGCCGCACGCGTATAAAAGATGGGTTTGTGTAGCACTTGTTAAGGTTTTTACTGTCTTTCTTTGCTTTTTTCTCTCCATTTTCTTTGTGTTCTTTGAGTTCGTTGGTCTCCTTGCACTGGATTTGTAGCCATTGAAGCCATATATAACTTCCAGATTTGAGGTAAGATTTCTTTGTAATTTTCTTTTGTTATTTCTGTTTCCTTTCACCATGCAATTTGTCTCTTCATATATAATTGGTTTTGTGTTCATGTTTTTTGTTTGCATGTTTCGGATATTTGTAAGTATGTGGCGATTGTATAATCTCTAAAGGTTTGTAATATGTGAATGTTGATTGTGTAGTCGTTATTGGGGTTTTGGTGGTTTCAATCCGTTTCCTGAATCGTGTGAAAATATGTGTATGATTTCGTATTGTTCATAAGGTGTTTGTTTTTTGTATATATATGTGTATATATTCATAAGTGTTGTGTATATGGGTTTTTGATTCCAGGGTTTTGTTGTTTGTGGAGGGAATAGAATATGAAATGTTTGTTTCGATTAGAATGGAAAATTGTAGAAAAAATATGTGTGTACCAGAAATTTGTGACGGCCATCTTCGTTGGTAGCGTTAATACCCGAAAAATTGTGCTTTTTTCTGCAGATGGGTGATGAATTTGTAGATCCCGCTACTGGTGAGAGAAGGCCCTTAGTAAACATGTATGGGCGTTGGGCGGACATTGGTCAGCTGGGTTATACAACCGTGTTGCCGAGGAACCGCTATCAGTTCTTTGAAAGTTCTGAGAGTCTATGGCGGGCGACCAATGTGGTGCCAACCCCTTATTCGAAGGCGGATATGGATGCTGAATTTGCCGAATTTGCTCATTTGCAACAAGACAGCACATTTAAAGCCGAAGACTGGGGTGAGTATGTTGAAAGGATGTTGCGAATTGAAGATGGGTATTTCTGGAGACGGCCGGCACCCGGTGAGAAATTGTATCACCGTTTTGATGATGATTCTGTCTGCATTCCCTTAAGTCATTTCAGGGCGGGTTTAAGGTTTCCACCTCATAAGTTCTTGATGGATCTCTTTCGGTTGTATTTTCGCTGTCCGTTAGCTCAGATGTCTCCCAATTCAATAAGGTCCATTAACTGGTTTATAGCTAGTTGCGAGGCGCTGAACAAGCAGCCAACCTTCAGGGCTTTTTTCTGTTTGTTTGATGTTAAAGCCAGCCGTGCAAAACCCTTTTATGAGCTACAATTTGTAAAGTCGCAAACTCGTATTGGAAAAGCTCTGGATGGTTTCCGCCCATTTGTGTTTGTTCTTTAGACATTTTTGTAGAATTGACATGAATTCATTCGTTTGTAAGTTGGATGTTTTTTGTGTGTTCGCAGAATCAATGTATGTACACTGGGTTGATGGCTCGTGGGAATATGTACCGTGGTAGCAATCTTGCCTTGAAAGAGAGGATCAAAAGGTTGGAGGGGGAGGTGTCCGCCGAGAAATACTTGAAGAATAATGCTGCCAAGGCTTTGCATGAAATCGAGATGGAGAGAAATGATCTTAAAGCCAGCTATGAGTATAGTGCTGATCTGCGGCATTTTTTAGCGGAAGATAAGATAGAACTTAAGGCCGCCAATGCTAGCTTATCTGAACAGGTGAAGAATTTGAGCACCTTACTGAAATTTGAGAAAGAACGTGCTGAAGAGGCTGAGGCCCATCTTGATTCTCGTCCAACAGAGGCCAATGCTATTTTGAAGTTTCGGAATAGTGCCGAGTTTGCGAAAATTGTGAAGGCTGAGGCTGCCAAGGCTGTTATTGAACGGCAGGAGCCCGCTGAGAGTGTGCCTGAGATTGGGCTATTACGAACCGAGATCGCAAGGTTGAAGGCCAAAGTGAAAAAATCAAAGCGTAAAGCCAGAGCCCTGAAAGCCCGCTTAGGAAGAACCGAAAGAAAGAGTGTCGGGTGCCAGGCTGATTTGGCCGTTGTTGGGCAGGATGTAGAGACCGCCAATGTGGAGATGGCTGTCACGGATAGTGCTAAGCCCGTTGAGAACCCTTTAGCAATAGAAGGTGTAACTCCAATGCCGTTAATAGCGGCCGTGAATACTGAGATTAATTCTGAAGTGGATAGCATTATGCAGCCTGTTGATTCTGAAAAGGAGCAAGTGGATATTGCTACTGGACCTGAGACGGCGGAAGAATCTGATGTCGCGATAGAACCCCTTAGTGTCATAGGCAGTGCGTATGACAGTGAAGATGAAGATACAGAACCGTTAAGGGGTATGGAGGGTCCCTTGGGCGCATCCCGTTGGGCGTAGTTTATTTTTTGTAACTAGCTAAGAACCTTTGTTGGACTTGTTTTAGAATCTCTCTGCGGGTTTGTCCGTTGTGCGATTGTGAAACATTCCGTGTTGATAATTTTTGTGTTTGTGAATTCGGTATTTTTGTTGCGAACCATAACTGGATGTGTGTTTGTATCTTTGTGTCAAAGTATGTAGTAAATTTGTGTGGGAAAATGGTTACCTTGACTTTGAAAATTTTGACTGTGGGAGTTTGTTTTCAGCATTTAATACTGCATTGGAGTCAAAAGAAATTTGACTGAGCCTTTACTTCAGTCTGCATGGGAACTGTAATTTTTTGACTGGAGATGACTTTACCCCCCTCTCTCTTCTTTTTACCTCCCTATAAATAGGATGGTTGATTGTAAATGTAGATCATTCCTTCTTCCACTTATTCTTTGAAAACTCTTGTTCCTCATGTCGAAGAAATTTCTTCTTTCTGATATGGATGAGGACTTCACCCCATTTCCATGGGGGCGTGAACTGGCTATGTCAGAGTATACTGAAGCCAGTTGGAGAGCTTGGGCCAACATTTGGGAAGAGCAGGGCGATGCTTATAATGCCGAGGAATGCCGTAAGGCTGCTCGGAAGGCTGCTGCTGCCCGTGCTGCTAAAGAGGCAAAGGATAAGCCGGAGACGGATGTAATCGACTTTCGTTTCCGAGCTCCTCCTCAGGGTGAAAGCTCCAAGAAAGGTGCAGATGCCAAAGATGAAGCCCCTCAAGCATGAAGGATTCGTAGATGTAGGAGTCTATAATCCTTGTAATAACATGCTTGTAATAAAATTATTTTATGAATAAAATATTTATTTATCCTTTGCACCCAACTGTTTTCCTTCTTTGTTCTGCTTTGAATCGTATTGCCTTCATATTTATGTAAGCATTCCATCGTAGATTGTTTGTAGTATCCTTCTCTTGGCGGGTTTATTGCCGTAATAAATGCCCGTCAAGGGTGCTTTATTGTTTCTTGTCGAGAGCTGTAGACTGAAATTCACAGCGGTCTTTATACCCGTTTAGGGGACTTAACTCTTTCTTGAAGTATCGAGTACTTATGCCCTGATATTTTCTTGTCAATCGGCCGTAACAAACAATTTTTGTAACTTCTGTTGGAAGAGACCGTCTTTTGTTTGTAGGACTTGTAAGATGTTGATATCTTTACAAGATTTCTCACTGTAAGTCAGTAGTTGTCCATTGACGCCCTTAGTAACGTCTGTAAACATTGTTTGTGGGAACTGTCCGTAGATGAATTGTGCAGATTTGGGATTTCTAATTGTGTAATGGTCCGCAGAGGGACTTTGTAATTTGTAACTTGTGTAAATGTCCGCAGAGGGACTTTGTAATGGTTGCAATTTGTAACTTGTGTAAATGTCCACAGAGGGACTGTGTAATGGTTGCAATTTGTAACTTGTGTAAATGTCCGCAGAGGGACTTTGTAATGGTTGCAATTTGTAACTTGTGTAAATGTCCGCAGAGGGACTTTGTAATGGTTGCAATTTGTAACTTGTGTAAATGTCCGCAGAGGGACTTTGTAATGGTTGCAATTTGTAACTTGTGTAAATGTCCGCAGAGGGACTTTGTAATGGTTGCAATTTGTAACTTGTGTAAATGTCCGCAGAGGGACTTTGTAATGGTTGCAATTTGTAACTTGTGTAAATGTCCGCAGAGGGACTTTGTAATGGTTGCAATTTGTAACTTGTGTAACTGTCCGCAGAGGGACTTTGCAATTTGTAACTTGTGTAACTGTCCGCAGAGGGACTTTGCAATTTGTAACTTGTGTAACGTAGACAACAAATTTTTTTTTTTTTTGTAAAAGTATTTCATTGAAAATATAGTTCTCTTTGTTACAAAGAAAGCAGAGAGAAGAGATTGTCTAACCGTCTATTGATAATATTTTCGCAGCTTGTCGCCGTGCCAAGTGTTGTTGACTTCAGTGCCATTTAGATAGGCTAGTTTGTAAGAACCCGGCCTGAGTACTTTGATGATTTTGTAGGGTCCTTCCCATTTTGGCATAAGTTTGCCAGTGTGTCTGGGGTCGGATGCCTCAGTTGCTCTGTTAACCAAATCGCCTTCTATATAGGCTTTGATTCTTGCCTTTTTGCCAAAGAATTCTTTTGTCTTTTCTTTGTAAGCGGTCATTTTCTCAACAGCGGTTTCTCTGACTTCATCTAGAAGGTCAAGATTCGTTTTAAGTCCTTGAGTATTTGCCTCCTCTTCAAAGTTGAGGGCACGGTAAGATGGTGAGCCAATTTCGACTAGTGCCAGTGCTTCTGTGCCAAAAGCTAGTTTGAAAGGAGATTCCCCGGTACTTGTCCTGGGTGATGTGCGATAAGCCCAAAGAACATTGGGTAATTCAATAGGCCATTTTCTCTTTGAAGTAGTCAGTCTTTTCTCTAGACCCCGAACGATGATGCGGTTAGTGACCTCAACCTGCCCGTTGCTCTGAGGATGGCAAACGGATGCTTTCTTATGTTTGATCCCGTGGTCGGACAGGAATTTAGTAAATTTTGAGCCTACAAACTGCGTACCGTTGTCAGAAATGAGTATTACTGGGATTCCAAATCTTGTGATGACTTGCTCTTCAACAAAACGAATGGCGTCATCTTGTGTAATGTGTTTAAGAGCCTTTGCTTCCGCCCATTTCGTCATGTAATCAATGGCGACCATAACGTACCGTAAGTCACCTTTGGCTTTAGGGAATGGTCCCATGATGTCAATGCCCCAGATTGCAAAAGGTATTGGGGATAATATGGCCGCTGGGAGTGCTGGTGACTTTCTGGACATATTGCTGAACAGTTGACATTGGCGGCATCTCTTAGTGAAGTTTTTGCATTCTTTGTGCATTTTCGGCCAATAATAGCCTTGTCTGAGTATTTTGTGTGCTAATGCTTTGCCCGCCATGTGATCACCACAAATGCCTTCGTGGACCTCTCTTATGCAATATAGGGCTTCTTCTTCGTCGACACATTTAAGTATAGGGGAGTCAAAACTTCTCTTGTATAAAATACCCTCCTGAAGAAAGTATTTCGTTGCTTGTGATTTGACTATTTTTGCTTTGAGTCTGTCCTCCGGTAGTGTGCCATTTTCCAAGTAACAAATGTAAGGGGTCATCCAACTATCCCTTGGCGGGCTTATTTCCATGATATCCAATTTGTTTGTACTTGGGACAGTTAACTCTTCAAAGTAAACCGTGTCCGCCTCCGCTTTCTCGCCTTGTGTTAATTTAGATAACATGTCCGCAACTGTGTTATCCATTCTGTCTATTTGTTCAAGAGAGTATTCTTCAAACTGAGTTAGCATTGCCTGAATTATTTCCTGATATTTGCTGAGATTGCTATCTTTTGTTGAATAGTCTCCTGTTGTTTGTCGAACAACCAGCTGCGAGTCGCTATAGATGGTTATCTTTTTTGCCTGTAAACTTTTTGCCAATGTCAAACCGGCCAAAAGCGCCTCATATTCCGCTTGATTGTTTGTGGCTTTGAAATTTAGCTGTATGGCTTGTTTGACTTGAAAACCGTCAGGGCTGGTCAAGATGAGCCCTGCCCCACAACGGGTGTTTGTGGAGGAACCATCTACATACAACTGCCAATTGGTGTCCGCGGCTGTATTTGCCTTTGCGGGTGTCTCTTTTTCATTTGTGGCGAATGAACATTCAACCATAAAATCAGCCAACGCTTGTGCCTTGATGGCGGTTCTTGGTATGTATTTGAGATCGAATTGACCAAGTTCTACTGCCCAGTTAATCAACCTACCTGATAAATCTGGTTTGTGAAGTATTTTTCTTAGCGGTTGATCTGTGATGATTCTGATTTGTCTTCCTTGAAAATAGTGCCGTAATTTTCTGCTCGCCATGACCAAAGCTAGAGCAAATTTTTGGACGTTGGGATAGCGGGTTTCCGCGTCTTTGAGCACTTGGCTGACATAGTAAACTGGTTTTTGCTCACCATTTTCTTCTTTGATGAGTACTGCCCCCACGGCTTTGTCTGTTGCGGATAAGTAGAGTGATAGTGGTTCTGAGGGGGCTGCGACCGCAAGTAGCGGGGCAGAGGAGAGATAAGTTTTGAGATCTTCAAAGGCCTTTTGACATTCCGCTGTCCAAGATATTTTGTTGGTTTTCGTGGCCCCTTTCAAGGTGTCAAAGAATGGAAGGCATCTGTCTGCCAATTTCGCTATGAATCTTCTGAGGGCGGCCAACCTCCCCGTTAGTTTTTGTATTTCTTTCAGGGTTTTGGGTGGTTGCATGTCGATTATGGCCTTTATTTTCTCAGGGTTGGCCTCAATACCTCTGTGAGAAACCAAGAAACCCAGGAATTTGCCGGCATCAAGTGCGAATGCACACTTATCCGGGTTGAGTTTCATATTGTGTTTCCTGAGGGTGGAAAAACATTCTTCCAAGTCCTGGAGGTGGGAAACCGTTAGGAGAGATTTTACTATGAGATCATCCACATATACTTCCATATTTCGGCCCAATTGTCCGCTAAAGATTCTATTCATGGTTTTTTGGAAGGTGGCACCGGCATTGATCAACCCAAATGGCATCACTTTGTAACAATATACTCCCCTGTGTGTAACGAAAGCCGTTTTTTCTCTGTCTTCTGGAGTCATTTTAATTTGGTTGTAGCCTGAGTAGGCGTCCATGAAACTTAGCATTAGATGACCCGATGTGGCATCAATGAGTTGGTCTATCGAAGGGAGAGGATATGGATCCTTTGGGCATGCTGCGTTCAAATCTGTGTAATCGACGCATATCCTCCACTTTCCATTAGCTTTCTTTACTAATACCACATTTGCAACCCACTTAGGATAGGTGACTTCGCAAATCAAGTCTGCGTCCAAGAGTTTGTCAATTTCGATATCAATGGCCCGCTGTCGCTCTGGCGCAAAGTTTCTTCATTTCTGTATTTTTGGTGTTTTGTCTGGATCTACATTTAGCTTATGGATTGCCACGGACTCATCTAATCCCGGCATATCCTTCGGACTCCATGCAAAAACGTCTGCGTACTTTCTTAAGAGGTCGGTGAGGCCCTTTTTAAAGACAGAGTCCAAACCCGCACATATACTGACAGTCTTGTTTGTGTCTCCGGGTATGATTTCTATTTTCTCTGTCTGTACTGCCGGGGTTATTGGCGGGTTCTCTTCTCTTTTGAGACATTTCATTAGATTGGCATCAATTCTTGGCGGGTCCTCTGTCAACGGGTCATGCCCGTCAATAAATTGTACCTCTTTTCTCTTTTTGTTATTGGCGCGTTGGTGGGCATCGTGCCTCTGTCTTTTTGCTTGTCTCCTGCTTTGAGCCCTTTCTCTGTTGACATTGCTGGGCTCGGATTTTCCCAAGGTAAGTGCAATGCCGTAACACCTTTTAGAGGTTTCAAAATCCCCTTTGATCTCTCCTATCCCATTTGAAGTAGGGAACTTGATTTTGAGATGAGGGGTAGAAGTAATTGCCCTTAACAAGTTCAATGTGGGTCTTCCCAAAATCATGTTGTAGGAGGAGGCTGTGTTAATGACGTAGAATTTGATGATCCTGCAAACTTGTCTGGGAGATTCCCCAAAATAGACCGGGAGCCGTGCAATGCCTGCTATTGGGACGGCGTTGTGGCCGAACCCGTAAAGCGGAGTTTCATCTGGACATGTTTCTAACTTTTCGTCACTTAGCTTTAGCCTGTCCCAGGTGTGTTGGAAACAAATGTCGACCGAGGACCCGTTGTCGACCAGAACCCTTTTGACCTCATTCTGGGCGATGCCCAAAGATATGACTAGTGCTTCAGTGTGATTGGGATTGATGCCTTCATAGTCTGCATCTGTGAAAGTAATGACGTTTGGCGGACCCTCAGATATGGTATAGACGGTCTGTTCCTCTCTAGGTGGTGAGACCTGTCCGCCAAACACGGTATGTACTATGTTTTTGTTGTGTCCTTGAGAGGAGGGCGGGCCAAGTATTTGTCTGGGCAAGTATTGAGATAAATTGCCTGCCTTGACTTGTTTTTCCAGAAAGTACTTGAGAGAAAGGCAATTATCTGTGAAATGCCCATGTGTTTCGTGATAATCGCAGTGCTTGTCTTTGGGCCTGTCATCAGGTGAAGAGTGCATTGGGGCCGGTAGAAAGTAGAAAGGTTTCCCTTTGATTTCTCGTAAGATGGTTGCTCTTGGGAGAGTAAATTCTGTCCACTTTGGTTCAGGACGCCTATCCGGTCTTTGCGGGCTTAAAGGCCCTTGGCGGTCCCTGATTGGTGGTGATGGTTGAGATCTTTGGGCGGGCAGCGGCCCGTGAGTAGTTTGTACTTGATGCAAGGCGGGTGATTGCCTTTGGTAGGGCGCGTACCTTTCCCTTTGGAAATATGGTGCGGGTGCGGGTGGAGCCCTAGATTGCTTTAGTACGTTGAGAGATTCGATTTCGTTGATGGCTTGAGATGCCAAGTCATACGCCTTTGCCAGAGTAGTGGGTTTAGTTTCCATGAGACGGCATACGTACTTCTCGCACTCGTAAGGGTTGAGACCTCTCCTTAAATGAACCAAAGCCTCTGTTTCATTGACACATATGACTTTATTGACGGCTTCCTTGAAGCGGTCAATGTAATTTTGTAAAGTTTCACCATTACGTTGTGCAATGGTTTCAAGAAATACGGTATGAACTTCGTGTTGTTGGTTTGCTTTGAATTTGTTGAGAAATAATTTCTTAAATTCCAACCAAGTATCTATGGACCTGGTGGATATCCTGCAAAACCATCTTTGGGCGTTGCCGCGGAGAGTTGCGGCGAAGAATCGACATCGTGTCAAGTCATTATACTCGTAGTGGAGAGCCAGTTGGTCGAAATAGCTAAGGTGCTCTTCCGGGTCTGCCAGCCCGTCAAAAGAGTTGAAGCTGTGATGTTTGATGTCCTTTTGCCGTGGCTCAGCCTCTAGTCTTGCTGTGAATGGTGTTCCACTCATATCTTGTTCGCTATTTCCTTCTATTTTATTCTTGAGTTCCAATATGGTCTGTAACATTTCTGCGTTTGATGGTTGTGTTATTTCGGGTTGCTTTGAGCGGGCAGGAGGTTGCTGTTGGTTCTTTTGTGCTTCGTATTCAGCCACTACCTTGTCGTAGGCGGCTTTTTTGTTAATGATTATTTTTCTGAGGTCTCTATGCCTTCTGTTCTGTTCCCATACTTCCGGGGGATGGTGATTCTTGTTGTGTCTGTCATGTTTAGTATTCTGAGATGAGCCTAGGCGAGAGAAAGCAGAGTTTGCCTCACGCGGTTGGCTGTTTGCCTCATTATGATTGTCAAGCGGGTTCACGGGCAGGCTTGCTTGCTTTGTCAAGGGTTTTGGTCCGGCCTAAGGAAGGGTTGCGGCTATTTGCATGATTAAGTCAATTTGTTGTTGGTTACAGCCTGTGAGATTAAGGCTAAGGATTTGCTCTTGCCCGTCAACTTTGGGTGGGTTCTCTGGTGGGTTGACTGGCGGGATTCCAGTTGTATTTTCCTCGTGTTCTTGTTCATCTGGGTGTAGTATTGGGATTTCCATTCAATGTTTTTGAGGTGTTTTTTATTTATGTTTTGAGGGTGTGAATAGCTACTGTGTCGGTAGAGCAGGTGGTGGGTTTTTCTTCAAGAAAAATCCCCCTCCTTCTAGCGCCAAATGATAATCCTCACGGTCGATTAATGGCTTCCGATCACTGTTCCGATCACTGTTCCGGGGGTACTTCACCTGAGTTTGGGTATCTGCAAAATAATGCTCGCCCGGGGGTGGTGGCCGTCAAGCACCTCCGGTGTGAGAATCAGTAATCGAAATAATAATAATCGAAACGGGTGAAAATGTATCTGTGTAAAGGGAGAGAATGAATAGTAGATTTTGTGCTATTGAAATTGTATATCTCACCTTGTGTGTAGAATGGGGGTATTTATAGGCTAGGTCCTCTAATAACTGTTCACCCACTTGGTGACCCACTTGTTATGCCGTTAAAGCTACAGTGAGCCACTATTGGAACAGTGATTAGTGTCCCTTTCCCACATACCTCGATTCTAGCACAGCCGCTTTTGTCATAGCTTGAATGCCTTTGTGTCCCCTTAGTTGCCTTTATGGTCCCCTGCCTTAGTGAGCAAGGTAACGAGATATTTTGCAAATATATTTGTGTGTAGATATTTGTTTGTCAAGTGGATTGCTTTTAGTAAAGATAATATGAAATGACACATGTGTAATTAATGAGTATTTGTTACAGGTGGATGCGTGATAGCGGTTGGCGGGTTTGCTCACAGCGGGTGCCCGCTGTAGGCTTACAGCGGGTACCTATCACAAGATTTTTTTTGTTTATTCCATAAATGGACATAAGTCGATTTTTTTTGTTTATTCCATAAATGGACATAAGTCACATGGCACAATATTTTTTATTTATTGTTTTGCATTATTTTGCTACAAATGGATAGGTTTTATGAAATCTTATTTTGCGCACTGGACCATTATTGCAATACCAATACTTGATGTTCAATTCCGCCCTGGCCTATGGTCTACAGATTACTGATTACTGTATTAAATGCTGTTGTTGGCATGGTTCAAGCATAAATCTTCTACTTCTACCCAAAGCTGGAGCGTAAAAAGAAGAGATTTAAGTGGGCGTTTTGCATATATCGGTGCTGTTTGGCTTTTCATTTTTGAGATAACTTATGTTTTATAAGTCCGTAAGAACTTATGGGAGGTGTTTATCAATATAAGTTTTAGATCAGAACTTATAATCAGTAGGCTGTTTGGGTAAATCAAAACTTATAAGTTAACTTTTTTTATAATTTTCAAAATATTTGTTTTTTATATATAACAATGGATATTAATGTATAGATCTCGATGAATAGGGAAATTTGATATATACATATCAATTTTCTAATTAATGGATCGAGAGATATATGGTTTTGAAGATTTGATGGATATTATATATTGCGTATATCGAGAATAAGTTATAAGTTGAAAGTTAAGAATTCTTAACATTCAACTTATGGACTTATAAGTTATAAGTTTAGCTAAAACTTATTGGCTCCCGGTCCCTGGCAAACGTATGCCAGGGACCTCTTATTTAACATACAGCTTTTCAGCCGTTGGATGGTTGATTCAACGGCTGTTATTTAAAAAAAATTGTACCGTACCGCATAAACTTTATGCGGTACGGAGTAATTACCAAAATGCCCCCCCTGTTTTCATATAAAAAAAATCTACTGTTCATCGTACCGCAGAAAGTTTCTGCGGTACGTGAACAGTAAGGATATTTTGGTATTTTGCCCGTACCGCATAAAGTTTATGCGGTACGGTGCGAATTTTTTTTTTAAATCAGAGCCGTTGGATCAACGATCCAACGGCTTAAAAGCCGTATGCTAACTAACCCGTCCCTGGCATGCGTTTGCCAGGGACCGGACCCCAAACTTATTTTGGCAAACACCCCCCATAAGGACTTATGGCCTTATAAGCCATAAGTTGGAACCCATATGGAATCCCAAACAGGTCCTAAGTTTTAGCTCAACTGAGCAAGTCCAACAATGTCCTACATTATGCCTTATAAATATCATAAAAATAAGTGTACTAGTGATTTAGGACATTATTTTTATGTATCAACTCCAACAATATGCCTTATCCTTGTGCCTTATTATTAAAATAATAATATATTTGATAAAAGAAAGGTAGAAAAAGAGGAAAGTGAATTTTTTTTATTGATAAAAAATGAAATAAGGCATGACTAGTGGTGTCCTAAAAATAGGGCATGAGATGAATGTCCTAGTGTTTTAAGGCACCACTAAGACATTGTTGGAGCACATTTTTTCCTAAATGCCCTAAATTTTAGCTAAGGACATCAATTTAGGACATTGTTGGACTTCCTCTTATGACTTACTCCCTCCGTCCCAGTGAATTATATACATTGGGGGACGGGGGCGTGGCACGCATTTTAAGGCTCCTAACTACTATAATTACATAACTTATTTTTACAATTTTTCTTTTTTGTATAAAAATAGTTTTTGTATAAAAATAGAACAATCCTACTTTTATAAAAAAAAGAAAAATTCAAAAATAAGTTATGGAACTATACTAGTTATGCACCTTAAAATGCGTGTCAGACACTTTAAAAAAAGCGTATAGAAATGAGTGGGACAGAGGGAGTATTTATTAATAAGTTGAATATTAGGAAATCCACATTCAACTTTCAACTTATTCTTATTTTTCGATACACGCAATATATAATATCTTTCAAATCTTCAAAATCATATATCTTTTGATCCGTTCATTAGAAAATTGATATGTATATATCAAATTTCTCTACTCATCGAGATCTATCCATTGACATCCATTGATATATATTAAAAAACAAATATTTTGAAAATAATAAAAAAGGTTAACTTATAAGTTCTGATTTACCAAACACTCTACTGATTTATAAATTCTGATTTACCAAACACTCTAATGACTTATAATTTCTGATCTACTTATCACTTATATGACACTTATGGTTATAAGATATAAGCTACTCATTTTAAGGTAAACCAAACACCCACATTAAAAGGGAGTAGGTTTTGCCTTAAAAGGAATAAGTGTCATATAACTAATAAATGTAAAAATATTTATAAGTTATACAGGTATTTGGATAAATTTACTTCTAAGTTGGTAAAGTATTTTTAAAATTAAATTTAAAATTTTTTTCTTTAACACAATAATATCAATATATATATATTTTTAATTAAAAATAAATTTAAAAATATAAATATAAAAGTAAAAGTTATTAAACAAGTAAAGAAACCAGGCAAATAAAAAATAAGTTAGGTCGAAACTACGTCGTTGTTAACATTCAACTTATTAATATATAAGTTATAAGTTGAGCTAATAAATTGAGTAGACAAACACCCCTCATAAATTCTTATGAACTTATAAGCTATCCTAAGTAATGTTTTGGTCAAAGTCGAGTTTGAGTTTGATTTTATTATTTTGTAAATGTATTGAATGGAATTAAATTCCGTAATCGAACAAAAAGTTATGTTCAAATTCGGGCTGGTAATAAATCAGCTTAACACGATGTATAATTTGAATTTAACTTGAACCGAATCAAGTGAATTGATCGTTAAAAATTTATATATTTTCATATATTCTAATCCAAATTATTAAAAAAAATGACTGAAATACTATACTATTCAACACCTTCAACCCAAATTGCCTTTTGTCGGTAATTAGTGCCCTAAATGCTCACCAAACTCGCAACTCCAAAATGCGTGTTCTATATCTAGTCGGTAATTAGTGCCCTAAATGCTCACCAAACTCGTAACTCCATAATGCATGTTCTATGTCTATTACCCGAATATTAATTTACATGTTTCCTCAGCTGCTTGTGTATATTTGTATATATTATATATATAAAAATCACCTTCTCTTTCCTCTTACAATTTCATCTTATTCTTCCTTTTACAATTTCAATCTCAAATTTTTACAAATATATAATTCTATTTTTTTGTTTGAAGAAAAAGCAAATTTCATTACTCCGATAAAACATAATACATCAACGACTCTGACACTCCATATTATAGAGAAGACATAAAATCAACATACCTATTTAGCTCACAAGGCAAACGAGCCATCGAATGGGCCGTCCTATTGGCTAACCTTCTAGCATATGAATTAAACATTAATATCTCTCATTAACTCTAACTTCAACCTACAAGCATCAAAGACATGACCAACCTCAAGTTGATACCTCACACCCTTATTAATGGCCTGAACTGCAAGTAGAGAGTCAGATTCTATGCAAACCTTGATGTCCGACTTGACCATAACCACGACAAAGCCTCTTCTATGCCTATTGTCTCAGCATCCAAAACAGATACTTTCCTAGCAAATCTCATAACTCTTCCCTCCATGAAACTTCCATCGTGGTTCCTCAGGAACATGCCGATTGCAAAAGAAGATGAGCCTTGCATTACCGACGCATCAATATTTAGTTTCAAACACCCAACCTCTAGAACCTTCCACTTAACATTGGTTGATTGTTTGTGAACTTGCTAAGTTGCCTTCGGTTGTTGCATCCTCCTATTAGCGTATTCCCAGTTTTTTAATTATTTCGTACTCCAATCCATAGCGAACTGTGCCGTCACTATTCTACTCTCCCACACACGCTTATTCCAAAAGAACCATATTCCCCATAATGTCATAGCAATTAGGATCAGCTTATCATAACTTGTAGAGCTGAGCATTTCCAGAAGCCACTCTGAAGCATCTTCCACAACCCATATATCATATTGATCGAAGATCCATATGTTGCCAACACCTCGCTACAAACTCACAATCGAAGAAAACGTAGAGCAGATGTTCCATATCCGTACCACACATAGGACACGTGATAAGGACTGCATTGCATCGTTTCTGGAGTACAATACGAACTGGAACGTTGTGTAGGGAGTATAGTTCAAGAATGTACCTGAAATCAAGATTACAAGAACAAAAATACCGAAAATATGTTCGAGGCACGTGAAAACCACGCTATCCTTAAAACAGATAAGCCCCTTCCGTGTGGTGCTTGAAGGTGTGTTGGCTTCCGTCTCCCAGGATACAACGAACAAAGGCGATCTCAAGCACTTGAAGATCCGCCTTCTACGAACTGAACAAACACCGCTACTATCTCACAGAAAATTGATCCTAGAGCTCTAAGAAGAATGCAAGAAAAAACCAAAGAGTGTTTGTATATCTTTTTCCTCCCAAATATTGATGCCCAAGGACTCCTTATATAGGAGTGAAAAATGTAACTTACAAAAGTAATCAATCTTGTAACCTCCACAACCATAATGAATTAATCAATATTATTTCATTAAAACAGGAGTTACAATATCATTAGTATAGGAGTTACAAAATCAATAAATAAAATGCACTCAATTTTTATTCAAAAATAGTCAATGGTCCAACAATCCCCCACATGAATAAAAATTGACATTGCAAAATGACTCTTTAACACGGAGATAGAGCGCACGGTAGAAACCAGTATAGGATAGGTAGGCGTAAACCCTTGAACCTTCCCTTGTAAGAACATATTTACATTTCTAGAATTTCAGTAGTCGCGGTGACCTTGAACTGCCATTCTTTTCTGTGAAATGATGATACATCCCCCACTGGAGTCTTTTCCTATATTTGTTCAGTTCTCACTGTTAAGCCCATTTTGGTCCTGAACTTTAGCCTGGTTCTGTGAGTTTTTCCCAGAATTGGCCCCACAATTCCTTCTTGAAGCGACCCCACTTCACTCACATAGGTGATCTCTTAAACAATACAAAAGTATTATTTGTTCGACATATCGACACATAAGGATCATTAAAAGCATAGCTTAGCCTTACCCAAATTTTATCACTGTTTTTCATCATAGGAATGGACCCGAGAGTAAAACCCCCACAGTGATCTCCCTAAGTCGTTACAGTTAGGTTGTCCCATTGAACCAAGATCTTGGGATCTCCAGTCAACAAGGTTGGGTTTCCTTTGCATCGACTTTTATTATGGGCCTTAGTCCCATTCCTTTCGATGATTTCTCAACTAACTCTCTTGTTAAACCTTTTTGTTAGCGGATCCGCAGTGTTATCTTTTTACCTAATATGATCAATAGTGATAACTTCAGTTGAGAGTAGTTGTCTAACGGAATTGTGTCGACGACAAAGATGTTTCGACATTCCATTATAATCTTTTTCACTATACTCATGCATTTTGGCATACGTCACATTTTGGTAATCACTTTACCAGTCATCAGCTAAGACTTCAATTCGTCATTGACATTACCAATTTTTAGCATCCCAAAAATCAATAATATCAATTTATCTCATTACCAAGTTTAAGCGTCCCTAAACTGGCAACACTCATTCACTCAGTTACCAAATTTGAGCGTCCTCAAAAATGGCAACTATATCGTTTATTATGAAGTCATAACATATCGTAACAATATCAAATTTTATATGCCAATTTTTGTATCTATGTTGTTCCAAGCAACATAATCACCAAAATCCAGACTTTCGACTCTTGCCTTAGACAGAGAAACCAAGAAAGACTATTCCAAAGTTCATTGATATACTTCTAAATTTCACAACCCCGACAATTTAAGTATCATCAAGATGAACCATATTCTTATAACTCAAGAATATATCATAAAGTAAGTTAGGTCTTCACTTTTGACTGTAATATTTTAATTATTAGTCTGACCTTTTACTTTTCTTTGACCCATATATTTATTTTCTAATTTGAAAATTCGTTTGGGCCCAAATGGCATCTATCTCGCAAGAAGATCCATCCATATATTTATTAAACACGATTCTGTCACATAGAATCACTTCTCTCATAGAAACACATAATTCTAGTCAATTTCTTTATTGACATCCATTTTCTCATAGGATCATCAGAGAATTCTCATAGCTTATCTCAAGTTTTGAGGTTTACCTTCAAGCAATATTTCAAAGATTTTTTGGACTAACATTTTTTTTAAAAAAATCTTTTGCCCTCTATGTTCAACCTCACATTCATCCAATAACTCATAATTTTATTTGGATAAATTTTAATTACAGATCTACAAGGAACTACTAGCTCATCAAAGAAGCATTCCTAGATTCCATAATTGCATTTTAATGATCTCACAAATTAGATCTATTTGCATGCTACAAGATATCATTAGACTCAAAAGTTGTTTTTATATCCATCCCAAATACCTCAATTGAATTTGGATCTCTTTTTGCCTTAATAGGTATAGGTATCAAGACATCTTCAAGATACCCCCACATTTCGAATATTTCTAAGAAATTCAAAATGCATTCCAAAATTATAGGAACCAATTATTTTCTTTCATAAGAAAGACTACTCCATTCTTCTAATGCGAGTAAAGTGCAGTGTCCTCACAAAATTTACCACCAAAATCACTAATTACCATCTTAATTTTCTATATTAAGTTGGTTTTCAACCTCAAGCTTATAGAATATTTCTTTACTATAATGCTTCATCTTATATTCTTTAATGAGTAATGTATTACTATCAAGTAATCACACAACTTGATACCACCTCTCACTAGAGCAGGTTTCACGTTAATATCATGTTCACAGAACTTTCTTTATTCTTGAAAAATTCAATTATTGAATTGTTTTTTTTTCCAAATTTCAAAGTGGTTCACAAGAGAACCTAATTTTATGGCTCACCAACCAGTACAACCAGAAGAGGTACGAGGAAGAACATAAACTTCCAATAAACCCACATTCAGTGATCCTTGATCAACTGATGCGTTAGGGTTAACAACATTCTGGATCTCTCCAAATTTCAGCATACAGAGCTGACCGCAATGCCGTATTAGGTATCACAAATCACCCTAATAGGCTCGTGTGTCATTGTCTCCACAGACCGACACCAACATGAGAATTAACAATTTAACTGGAGGAACAAACCCAACCAGAAAAATATAAATCTCATGCTGACCCATAACCTGTACTTTATAGGTACCAGGCCGTTAGGTTTTTAACGTACTGAATATCCACGAAGGATTTTAGTTCCAATGAACTTTCTCAACAATAACAGCTACACAAGAAATCCGAGTGGTTCCATCAGACTCATCTTTTTTTCAGCTTAGGTGCATCCTCGGTCAAGAATCTCACAAAATTCAGCCCACTAAATTTCTCCGATTTTCCGCTTGAGCGGTTAACGGTACGATACTTTGCAAAATTCCACAAAAATATAGAATTTTTTTCCCAACAAAAACAAATTTTCCATGTACAGTTATCAAACATATCAAAGCGAATAATTTTTTTTTCCAAGAAAAAAAACCAAAAACCACTAGCTTGATATTAAAATATGGATTATATTTCTTCTGAATTAAATACATCAAATTTGATACCTCCATAAATAATTCCCAGGGTTTGGAGGGGTCACAACGGTCCCACTTAATAACCAACTCCTAGACAGAATTATCTTCTATCAATATCAAAAATAGTATTTTCTTCCAGACAAATATTTCCAAAATAATATACATATACGTATAAAAAAAAATTCCAAAAAAAAAACCATAATCAAATTAGCATATTTGATTCACATAAATATATTCATAATCTCCATCAGTTATGAAATAAAATATTACGCCGGCATTTAAAAATTTTAATGCCAATAAATTTCATAACATCCATATTAATCTATTAATATAAATCCATAAGCATGCTATAAACACTAATAATTACAATAAAGTGCACATATAAATCCCTTGGAACACAAACTATATACATTCTTTGTTCCAAAAACCAAGTGAACAGTCAAAAAGAATTGATTTAAGAGGAATGACTTAAAAAATATACATAGCATTTAAAACATGAATATATGTGTCAAAGGCGTTATACACTGCTAGACAAGCAAGCAACCTATTAATATAATATTAAAAGCATTAACTCTTAGTATAGAAACTGACAAGAAATTAAGAGTTTAAGATGACAACACATATAACATGCTTTCCTTTTCCTGTAAAAGAAAAAAAACTACACATATTGCATATAGAAACCAAACAAATTAAGATCTATATACACGAGATGCATGAACATATATGTAGACTACTTATTATCAATCGGCAGAATTTATGGTTTTAAAGAAAAAACAAACCCGATACCAATTAATATATGCAACGAATACAAGTCAAATAACATACGACCATGCAAAGACCAAAAGATTAGCATCCTACTATACTAGCTAAATCAACTTTTGCATACATTCGAAAACACACTTTTAAACACACTTGTAACAAGTTGGTACATGCATGTAAAATATGTCCTCTCGCACAAAACAAGTTAAAGAAAACAAATTTGCACTACTTATCAAAACTTTGTCCAGCTAAACGTTTTAAATACAAGATCTCACGTTACAAGTGAGTGCATGTAAACTTACAAATATAATAATCACAAAGGCTATTATGGATCATAAAAAAAAACCACCGTAGGTCTAAATTAGCTGACCAAAACCACATATATTAAAACACCAATAGTATATATGTAGATTAGTATCACAGAGAGACTGCAATGAATCAGCTTCTTTAACTGGGTAAACTTGACACAATATGTAGAACAAGTGAAGAAAAACACCCCAGATTAATAAATCAAAGAGAATAGTGTATTGATTACAAGTTAACCGGAGACTCTCCAATAGCACTCTTGAACACAGCAAGGAAATAGCTTAACGTAACCAACTGATTACAAGATATCTGGCATTTCGAGCAGCCAGTCGCTCCCAGTGTTTACTATGAAAAGAAGATACAATTCACTCGATACCCTTTTCCTCAATTTCCACCCTAGTTATCCAAGTCTTGCCTTCCCTTCTTCCATTCCCATTCTGACCCTTGACTTCTCCTTTTGACCTTGCCTCTGAAAAGTCCCTTTTGCCCTTCCGTTCCTTTCTTGAAAATGTTAATAAATTAGAATCAGGCTGGTTCATTACAATACCTCGGCCCCAATTACTCACCTTGTCCTCAAGGTGGAAGTTTGGAAAACGAAGGTCCAGGAGCGCAGCATCTTCCCTCGTGGCTTCGAATGTTGGCATATCCTTCCATTTCATACGGGAAATTTCATACGCACAACGAGTATGTGGTTCCCACTGATCTAGTGCCTCCATCTGATGGACATTTAGTGCAGCTGCACTTAACTCTTCAAAATTCATCCTTCTGTACTGACAAACATTCAGTGAGGTCGGGATATCAGGTATACGAGACTCCCTCATAGCATCTGTTTCATGTTTTATCAATGTCGATCTAATGCTTTCCAAGTTTATGCAGTTGTTTTTATTTGGCTCCAGCAATGCAAACTGTTTCTCCAGGTAAAAAACGTCATCTGGTGTCGAAGTCTTTGATAATGCCCTTAAAGCAGCCTTGCACAATGGCGTAGATCGCATGTAAACTTTCATTAGTCTGAAAATATTTATGTCAAGTGGGACTTCTACGTCAGCCTGATGACATATAATGACCACAACAGGCACCTTTGCCGACATACACATGTGTTTAAGGAAGCGCTGATGGTTTCCCCAGTATAGATGCCATATTGGACCAGATTCGGGCTTATCAGTGGTGAACAAAGCAATTTCAGTCAACATTTCCTCTCTCTAGTTGCGAGCATCACCCATTGTACACTTGCCCATCAATCCTGACAAAGGATATTCAGCCTCTCTCATGATTTCAGAAGCTATGATAGATGAGCTTCGGCTTCCATTTGATGTCTCGGTACCCGCTTTAAGGGCCTGGTGGAGAGTTGTATCTCTCTTGCTTTCGTCATTCAGGTTTTTGTACTTGATAACATCTTGCACAAGATGCTTGCTTGCATGTTCAGAGGCTGCAGCAATTGTAAGACACGGGTTAATGCCTACAGAGGAAAGGATCAAGGAGGCATCACAGACATAGAGACCAGCATGCACCGTATGATGGTAATTCATGTCCAATACTTGACCGTTAGCATTGCAAACACCAAGGGAAGGATTTTTTGATGCATTGCAACCGCCTAACAGATGGACAGAGGTGCTTCGATACTTTGTTATATAAAGAATTCCACCAGGCTTCTTGTTAAGCTTCTGAGAGGCTTTGATTTTCCGCGATAGTAAAGTATCTTGCGATGGTTGAAAACTGATCTCATTTGTGTCCTTTACAAACGTGATTTTCCCCTCACTGTCATCATATCCCATAACATTAAGAATCATACCCTGGCTGTTCTTTATTCCTAAATTAAATTTTAATTTGTCAACGAATCCATATAAAATCCCATAGTCAGGTGGCCAACGATATGTTGTAATCCCTTTAAACAGTAGGTCAGCATAAGCCTCTTTAAGTCGGTATAGGGAGTGCAGAAATTGGTTGGAATGCCTTCCGTATATGCTTAAACAATTTAAAATCGCCTGCCTAGATGCTTCTTGAAGTGTCAATGCGAAACCTGAAGCCTCCTGACAAGATGGAGACTTCATAAGGGCTACCAAGAGTGAGCAAGCCAAAGTAAACGTTCCTGTATCACCATCTATATATATTTTTTGCATTCCTGCCAAAACAAGGCTAATTTCTTCAACATAGGACTTGGACAATATTCCAAGACAATTTGATTCACAGTACATTATGAGATTTATCGTTTGAGGTTGAACAGGATGAAAGGGAACATCTGCCACATAATGCAGAACAACAGGAAGCAGACTTGTAAAACCAATAGCAAGTTTTGGCTTAAACACTTGTTCAGCTGATGATAATAAGTCAAGAACCTGCAGGCAAGTATTGACAAGTGTATTTTTGCACCCTGATAATCTCATAATTTCAAACACGTGATCTGCTATATTCTCTTCCACCAACACTTGGACTTCTTCCCCTGAACTGTCTTCTCTTGACAAATACAGATATGTCAGGTGTAAAGTGGCTGTTTGAACTTGGTAATAAGAAGAAAGCAGTGGTGCTTTGATAGCTTCAGCAAATAAGCGAGTTATCATAGACCTATCTGATAATTGATTTATTTCCCAAAAATTGTCATCTTCATATAGATCCCCACTGCTGACATCAGTTCCATATGCACTCTCAAAGTACCCTCTATGAGCCAGCACCGACAGAAGTGCTATGCAATTCAAGCGAACATCATCAGCCTCAAAGTACCCTCTATGAGCCAGTGATACACGCAAGAGTTTGGAACCCCAATTAATCGAGCTATGCCCAACATAGCCAACATAGCCAGGTGGAGCCCCAATTAATTGAGCAACCGAGTGCTGCTCCATATACTCGGACATATCAACCCTGATCAAAAGTTTTTCATCGTCAAATAGTTGTTTTGTAAGAGCCTTAGCAAGCTCTGTTTTCCCAACCCCAGTTGGACCCAAAAAAAGAAATGAACAAGATGGTTGTTGCCAAACAACCAAACACCCCAACCCTGAATTACTTTCCCCGCACTCTTGTTCAACAGAGCTCTCATTTGCACCCACCCCTTCTTCATCATCAATACCACCATGACCCCCATAACTACTACCCGGACCCCCGCCGGAACCACTAGCCATATAACCAACCCCAAATACTAAACCCATTTTACCAGGTCCACCCAACGCCATCCTCTTCCTCAACTCATCATAACCTATCATTTTAACTTGACCACCAACATTCTTATTTTCAGTAAAAAATGTCTCCATCATTGTCCCTTTATCGCCCTCATCCAAATCACCTACATCCTCACAATTTTTTTCATTTGGGTTTGTCACCAACTGTTTTGAAACAACAGAGTCCTCAACTCCACTATTTTCATTATCCAAACTTTCAAAAACAGGCTTTTCAACATAATTTACAAACATAATTTCATCGCTTAAAAACCCATCAGAAAAAACAGATTTTCTATCAGGAATTACATCAAACACCCGTTGTGCAGAAAATTCAGTAGTAGTATCCTGAGACATTATCGGAAAAAGAGAAGAACGTACCTCTTTATGATATCTTAACTGATCGTCCTTGAGAGTTTTCATCAGTTCCTCCTCCTGTTCACAGAATCGAGCTATACATGCTTCCAATCGCTTCGATGTTTCAGCCATGGCCGTATTGACTGCTAGTGATATTTGTTCCACCATCGTTGACCTCCAATCCCCCAAACCTTGCTCAACCATGTCGCGAGGACCGTATGCTCTGATACCAATTGCAATGAATCAGCTTCTTTAACTGGGTAAACTTGACACAATATGTAGAACAAGTGAAGAAAAACACCCCAGATTAATAAATCAAAGAGAATAGTGTATTGATTACAAGTTAACCGGAGACTCTCCAATAGCACTCTTGAACACAGCAAGGAAATAGCTTAACGTAACCAACTGATTACAAGATATCTGGCATTTCGAGCAGCCAGTCGCTCCCAGTGTTTACTATGAAAAGAAGATACAATTCACTCGATACCCTTTTCCTCAATTTCCACCCTAGTTATCCAAGTCTTCCCTTCCCTTCTTCCATTCCCATTCTGACCCTTGACTTCTCCTTTTGACTTTGCCTCTGAAAAGTCCCTTTTGCCCTTCCGTTCCTTTCTTGAAAATGTTAATAAATTAGAATCAGGCTGGTTCATTACAGAGACCAAAACACTATACTCCCGAAAAAAAAATTCAAACAAACCAGTTTATTGATCAAACTAATTCATAAAAATTAACTTATCTGTTTTAAGCTTGTAGGAAGTATAGTTCAAGAATGTACCTGAAATCAAGATTACAAGAACAAAAATACCGAAAATATGTTCGAGGCACGTGAAAACCACGCTATCCTTAAAACAGATAAGCCCCTTCCATGTGGTGCTTGAAGGTGTGTTGGCTTCCGTCTCCCAGGATACAACGAACAAAGGCGATCTCAAGCACTTGAAGATCCACCTTCTACGAACTGAACAAACACCGCTACTATCTCACAGAAAATTGATCCTAGAGCTCTAAGAAGAATGCAAGAAAAAACCAAAGAGTGTTTGTATATCTTTTTCCTCCCAAATATTGATGCCCAAGGACTCCTTATATAGGAGTGAAAAATGTAACTTACAAAACTAATCAATCTTGTAACCTCCACCACCATAATGAATTAATCAATATTATTTCATTAAAACAGGAGTTACAATATCATTAGTATAGGAGTTACAAAATCAATAAATAAAATGCACTCAATTTTTATTCAAAAATAGTCAATGGTCCAACACGTTGGTCCTGCAAAAACGTCACAAAAAGAACTTCAATTTTACTGGAACCCTTAAATTCCACAATCGTTTCCACCCCTTACTCTGAGTATTATGTAATTGTTAGAGGTTATAATTCCACAAATATATAATTCTAATCATAAATACAATAATAAAAACAGATTACTCATACTCATATCTTTAAAACAAATGGTGTCTTGTTAGGTAATTCGAAATTGGGGACTTGATTGTATTGTGATTTTTAAAGGCTAAGAACAAAGATCACGTGATGTTTTGATGGATTTTGTTGGAAGCTGAAGTGGTGAAATTGGTTAATGGTATATTTTGATTTTTGTGAGTATATTGCTTGTATTATATTACATATGTGTGAGTATTGATGTGATCTTGTGTTTATGATTTTGGGTTTGTGATTTGTTGGAAGAAAATGGGTGGTTTTATGAATGGTGACGGGTGTTAGTTGCGGTGGCAATAGTTGGTGTTAGTGTGTATTCATTTATGTGGTCGTATGTGTAGTACTTATCCTTTAAATGATATACTCAAATAGGAAATGTGTATAGGATATATGTAGTTGCATCTGAATGGACTACGCATGACCGTATGACGATGATGAACATAGATCGTCCCCACGCATCTGTATGATGCACATATGTGTGCATAACTTGGCAAGGCAAGCTGCAATCTCATATTCACAAGATCATGTACGCATGCTTTAAATGTGTGTATGGTATTGCACATATGCAAAATGCGTAATTTTAAGTGTGTATTTTGTACAGTATCCAACATTGCCGGATATTTTGAACTTGCACTTTCATGAAATAAGTATTTAGGTATTTCACCCGTTTATAAAATGACCCATGTATGTTTGAGAAAATGTCAAAAATGGACACAAAATTGGGGTTGAATGTCCAAAATGACACTCTTTGAAAAACTGGCCCTCCACTGGCACCTTCCTAACACAAGCTACATATTTAAATATTTTCATTTTTTTGAAATAACATTTTCATTCTTTTAGAACCCGTTCTCAGTATTACATAAACAACATCAATGCAATACTTTAAATATTATTATAAAATTATTAAACTATAAAAATTTTATTTTTTAAATATTTTTTTTTAAATTTTTCTGTATTCTCTTAGGGGTTCAACAGTTAAATTTTGGCGTTCAATAATTCCATTTGGGTTTATAAATATTCAGAATGACGAATAAACCGACCCTAAACCCTAACTTATCTTGATTTTCAAAAAATCGGGACTGGCCCCGATTTTTTAAAAATCAGGCCGTTAGACTCGGTAAATTTTATATGTATTCCCTTAGGGGTTCAATAATTAATCTTTGGGGTTCAACAATTCCATTTTGGGTTTTAGAAATATTCAGAATGACGAATAAATCGTATACGGTCTTACCAGACTCAGTAAAAAAAATACAATTTGAAATGGCTATTTGATTATAAGCTTTTTAATAGTGTTTGCAATTATATATTTAGGAAAAAGAAGAAAATAAAAAAAATAAGTTAATATCACTTAAAGTAACGTTTAAAAAAAAAGGGAAATGCTAACAATAGCCCTAAGGGCTATGGTTAAGCATTAAATATTATCATCTTTTCAACATTGACTTTAGTTATTTAATTGTTTTTTAGTTTTTCAATGTTCTTTTACAACATCAATTCAATATTCCAAGTAATAATAGTGGACCCCCCTGCATTCACATTAATTTCCATTAATAAAAAAAATCCCAAATTGCTAAATAATTATATTGAAATTTGTACAAACTTGATGTATTATGTGCAAATTTAACATTTTAAATGCATTTATCAACTTACATTAATGCTTAACCATAACCCTTAGGGCTATGTTTAGCATTACCTTAAAAAAAAAAAAACCAACCAGCGCTTTATGCCAAAAACACATTTTCTGTGACCTTTTGTAAATGTGTTTTGACCCTATAACACATGCTTTAAATGCGTTTTAATTATGTAACGCATTTAATTTTGCGATTGTGTTTTACCCTAACGCACCTCGTAGTTGTGTGATCTTTGTATCATTAGAGAACCAGTTTTTCATAAAGTGCTATTCTAAACATTTTTTTATTAAAATTATGTCAGAATGGGCCAAAACCCTGTATGTTTTAATTCAAGTTAAACGACTTACACGTAAAATAAGTGTACGTTTTATTTTATTTTATATCACTTCATAGAGCCCAGATCCTCTCTCCCCTTCTCCATACCACCTTCTGTCCCTTTTTGTATTAAAAAAGTACTCCTGGTGGCTTGGTGGGGCTCATTTTAATAAAAATAAAAATATTATTTTTATTAAAATGATCAATTTGAAAACGTATTTAATATTATCTTAAATTCTTGAAAAATTGCACATGAACACTGTTTCATAATTGTTTCATAATTATTAGGGGTAACTTTTTAAATTGAATAAGACTAAATTGTTTTATACTAATTCCGTTTAGTTGAAATATATACATAGTTATTTTTCAAATTTTCAAATATTAGAATTCACACAATTTTGAATAAAACATATTAGTTACTTTTATTTAATCATATACATGGTGAGAGATCTCGGAGTTGGTGGGATCGAGATTTTTTTTTAAGTCATATACGATAGAATATTTGATTAAAATTTTCAATTCTTGGAAGTGAAGAAAAAACAAGGTGCAATGGGAATTAAAGAACACGAATATGAGTTTATTTTATAAAACAAATAACAACTTCATATTTGAAAAATGCTTTATTTTTGTAATTATTTGTAAAATTCTTTGATATGTAAATATTATTGGGATATGCCTATATATTTAAGAATATTATAGTTTTACTCTTTTTTTTTCAAGACCCAGCATGCATGCTTAAACACTTACAAATATTAATTTCTTCTTTTTCTTTTCTGACAGCCTTCTTCATCAACATACCACGTGGATGGAATGTCTGGCCTCATGTTCCAATCATCTCAACCATATGTATGTCTGGCCTTATGTTCCAATCACCTCAACCATAGGAGGAGTAACCGAGTAACCAACTTATGTAACAACGCACTTTTAATTATGAACTAATGTTTAAGAAAATTCTATATAATGTCAACTTTCCTTTTGAGTCATTTTTTTTTTCAAAGCATCAACGCCCAGCAACGCGGGCTTATCTAGTTAACATAATGACTTAAATGAATGGTAATGTAAGTTTAATTTAACATATTTGAATTATTTAGGATACTAGTATATATCAAAGACACATTTTAATATTAAATTAAACAAAACAAGTCAAGCTAGTATCACCTTTTCCCGGTGACGTCGATCGGTATTATCGTCTCAAGAGATTGTGTATTCTAGGTTTAAAAGTAGTGGTTATACGGGGTCGGAAGTGGGAGACAGATTAGTGTTGGTAGTGAGTTAACTCGTTTTGCGTTCAGATTAGTGAATGGTTGGGTTACAGGTGAGGAGTGATTGGACAGAATGGTAATGGTTGTAAAGGAGTCCATTTCCGGTGTTTTGACGCTCCACTTGGCGGGGACTACTCGGTGCGAATTCTTCAAATGGTAACTCTGTTTTTAGCTTTGTTTTGCCTTGTTATGTGATTTGGAGTAATTTATGTTATGTGTATTACCACCATAGCCCAGATTCCCTTTTTAACACTTGGACTTGTTACTGTTTTATTGAGTTACATAGTGGTGTTGAGTGATTTTGAATGAAATATGATATATATTGTTTTAGAGATAACTTGTAGAGAGAGATGTTCTATAATTTAACCAATAGTTCTAGTTTTTGCTACTTTTATTGTCTCTTTGCCTTGGTTTAGTATCTTGTGTGATATTGTCTTGGTCACTTGGTTTGGACTAACATTAAGTGAATATGTTATCTTGCTTAAAATTGCTCTTGCATCTGTTAAGAATGATATTGCCTTCGGTGTTTTTGTCTTCACTTGATGTCTCACAGGCTTACTTGGTCACTTTGTTTATAATCTCTTGTTTTTCTTAATTGATTTGAGTCTTTGGTCTCAATTATCATTAGTTCAATAAACTTTACCGCATGATTTGTTGCTGAGTTTTGTCTCTTGCGTGTGTTTCGGGAGAAGATCCATTACTTTAATATTGGCATAGTTTAGGGTCATAAATTGGGTGTCATAATTTAGGGTAATTAAATGCTTAATATACGTTTCATATGTGTACGTAATTGGTGCTTGTTTATATTATTAATTTCTTGCATTTATATATGCCACTATCTTGTTTTAGTTGAATTGTTTTAATATAGTATTTCCTTATATTGGTTATCAATAATTTTTGTTTGGCAATTAAGTGTCATTAATTTATGCAAATTCAATATTTTATGGGTTGGTTTGATTAAATGTGTATGTTATTTCTTGATTGGAGGTAGTTATGAAAATAATTAATTGGCGAGGAGTTATTTGAGGGATTAATTGGTGAATGGTAATCATATATAAATGATTGATTTGTTTTTTTGATAATTTTAATGAGGATTTGAAATCAGTTTTATTAAATGCTAATTGATTCTTGTTTTTTGAGGCTTTGACTTTAAGTGGACTAATTGATTGTGTTTTATTTTGTTTTGATTTTCTTATTTTGAAAAGTCTTTAATAATATGATTGTACCATTTTATATGGTTGTTGTACCTCTGAGATGTGCCATTTATTGTGGCTTTTGGCCCAATTTTGGGTTATTTTTTATGTCATTTTTTGACGAGTTGGGTCGTTATTGATGATTATTATTTTGTCATATTTGTAATCGACTATAGGAGGCCGGTATAGTAACTACTTATTGTGTGTTATTGTGTCTAATCAAAGGGTTTCTATTTGATTAGATTTTATTTTTACAGTCGATTAGATTTTACTTTTATTTTCATTGAAATAATGTTTTTAATATCACTAGGTTTTAGGAATAATTTTGTTGTGTTATTTGTTTTAATATTAATTATAAATATTATTTTGTAATCAATTTTCTTGTTGTTTTTTCAGGTGAGATGACTTTGGGAAGTCTCTTTTCGAACTTTAAAGTCTTATTATCTAAATTTCCGAGGACATCTATGCATGCCCGTCAGTTAGATGATAAACTTTATTGAATCAAAGAAACTAAACCCCTTTATCCGGTTTTGCCGGTATTGTATCTCGATACAATTCATATACAAGAATATATATTCTTGACAAAAAAAAAAGAAACAAGTCAAGCTAAAATATTAATATATAAAATTTTCCTGAAATGAGAATATTAAATTCGAGGGTTATTGTGAGAGTTCATAATAAAATTAATAATCAAACCTACCTACTAATTACACTCATTTATTTGGTTATTATAGCATATTAATACCTTATATATAATAAGCATAAGGGAGATCTTATCCAAATTTTTGGTCGTCGTCATTGTACTACCAAAATCATATGATCCGTTGGATTAAAAAATTGGATTAAAAGTCATCCGTTTGATTATAAATTATATCCTTATATATTTACTTATAATTTTCACTTTGTTAATTTACTATAATACCCTTTCTTCATCGATTTGTTTTTTTTTCTTCATCATTAGAACTAAATTTAATTTAAAAATATCTTTATAAGAGGGATCTTATTCAAATTTTTGGTCTGGTCGCTGTACTACCAAAATTATATGATCCGTTGGATTGAAACTAGACGATCAAGATTAAATCACATAAAAAAGAAATTATAATCTAAAAAGGATATAATTAGAAAAGTTTGTATTAGAAGTGAATTTTAAAAGAAAATTATAATCTAAAAATGATATAATTAAAAAAGGTTGTATTATAATTGAATTTTAAAAAGAAAATTATATTCTAAAAATGATATAATTAAAAAAAGTTGTATTAGAATTGAATTTTATTTTTTATTTATTAGTATTAAAAAATTTCATATTTACTATTTGACATCTATCTTGAGATCTAGAAATCAGATTTGAATGATTTTACAATCCATGCGAACCTCATAAAATTATCTTTAATTTAATGATGCTTTAATAATTATTATTCAAATAGAAGCACTCAGATATCAAGAGAAAATATAATTACGAATTTTTACATTAATCCTAATCTATGTAGAAGTTCTACATTGATAATGCTATCAATTGTAGAAAACCTAATTGTATATGATTTAAATCATTGACATATACATTTTCATTTTTCAATATAAATATACTTTTTATTTTATAACATATTAAAATATAAAACATTTTTTATTTATGCTAAATCCAACGATTTTCATCTATTTATTTTAAGATCATTGTAGTAAGGAGGAATAGACGATTATCAAAATTTTGGACAAAATCTATCTTATATAAATATATATATGGAGTACTTTTTAGTTTATAACATATTAAAATATAAAACATTTTTTATGCTAGATCCAACGGTTTTCATCTATTTATTTTAAGATCTTTGTCATACGGAGGAATAGACTACCGATTATCAAAATTTCGGACAAAATCTCTCTTACACTTATTATTGAAATTGTATTTGATTGTGAGTAGAACTATCTTTAAATAATTATAAGGATATTTTGATAATCAAAACGAATTATAAGTAGAATTCATAAATCAAATAGAATTTTTAACTTAAAAAATCGTCAATTTTTTCTCTTTTTTGTTTCTGTGTAGATTTAATTATATTAAACCATCATTAATTTAAAGATTATTTTGTTAATTTCATGTGGGCTGTAAATGTCCAAATCAAATTTTAAAATTCAAGATAGAGTACAAATATTAAATCGAACATGTAAAATCTTATATATATATATATATATATATATATCAATTATTAAACACCAATTTGATATGTAAATTGATAACTTATAAAATTTCATAAAAGTAATATAATTGTAGATATTAAAAAGGAGTCACCGTTGGATTTTGAGATAGATTAGTGATAACCGTTGGATCTAATACTAAAAAAAATATTCTTTTTTTAATATTTAAAATATTCTCATGCGTTAAGTTCAAATTTCACCAACAACATATCTTTATTAAACATATATATTATTTTATAAACTATTTTTAAGAGTTTGAGGTTCTATTCCCGTCAATATCATATTACAATCAAAAAAAATTATTATTTTTTTTAATAAATATATAATCTTACAAGCTACTCCCAAAAATTCCCTAATAATTAAAATACATAATTAGAATAATATTTATATTCATGAAATTTAAAAAATTTAAAAAATATTTTAATAATAAAAACATACATATAGACAACTTAAAATTTTAACGAAATATAATTAAACAGTTTACAAGCAAGCGTGCATCGCACGGGTTATAGGATATATAATTAACGTAAGAGAGTTCCTATGGTATGGTTTGGTCGTCGGGGTTAGATATGTCATTTCAAAAATATTATATTAATATTCTTAAATAAGATTAAATAGAAATTAAAAATCTATACTATATTTATACTATTATATTAAAGTCGAAACATTGAAAGTTTTGAAAGTTTTGGTTTTCGGTTTGGTTATCTTAATTATTAAAATAAATAATTAAATTAAAAAAACAACTCAAAAAGCTAATTACTAATGTTAACATAATTATATTCTGATTAAAATTCCTTCATCCACATTGAGCTTCTATTTAGACTCTTTTTTCTGCTCCAACAACACAATTACCCATTTTTTCTATAGATTTTACTTTTAATTAAAACACTTTACCATTTAATTTAAAACCAATAACAACTCAATTACCCATTTTTTCTAAAAATTTTACTTTTAATTAAAACACTTTACCATTTAATTTAAAACCAATATTACAATAATTAATATATATAAAAAATATCACACCATATCTTTCCGTAATTATTTTTAGTAGTAATTTTTATAATTAAAACATGTTACCTTTTGATTTAAAATTAATCTTGCGATCACTAATATACACCCAAAAATATCTCACCATATATTCAAGAAAGAATTACCAAAATGCCTCTATTTGAGGTTTCCCGGCTCAAAATACTCACACCCAGATTGATGGCCCGATATGCCCACTTATTATGGCATTTCGGCTCCCATATCACTTTGACAGCCGTAGTTTACTCAAATTATATCCTTATATATAATAAGAGTAAGAGGGATAATAAAGGTGTACTACCATAGGTCAAGGGTTCGATTCTTACCAGATACATAATAAATAATAAAACTACTAAAACTATATAAAAAAAAAACATTCCATATAAATATTTGTTATATATACATTAATCTTTAGTACTAACAGTAACCGATGCCTACTTTTAGTAGGATATAATTGAATGTAAATTCAATTAACAAAATAAATATACTATAACAATACCCTCAAGAATAAAAAGATAACAAGATCGATTCTCAATAACTAAATTATTATTTAATGTCTTTTCAGTATTGTAACATAATATTAAGTTTGCATAAAATGGTACCACGTAGAAGTCAAAAATATTGAATGGTACCATATGGAAAAACCAATTGTATGGTGGTACCATTAAGAATAGTCTAACGTCTCACTAACGTTTGCTTGACAGAATGGTATAAAACGGATGGAGCCAAAAGTATAGTGGTACCATTTGGAAGTCAAAAATGTTGGATGGTACCAAATGGAAAACTCAATTGTACAGTGGTACCATTTGGAATATCCCAAAAATTAAAGTATACGTAGATTATCAAATTATTAGTTTACATATCAAATATTTGTTATGAAATTGATATATATATATATATAGGCAAATGATCAAAAGAGAACTCTTTTTTTGAAGAAAACTAAGGTACTAATCCTAACCATTGGATGTATTATAATCAATGGCCCCGCCAGGGGCACCCACACACTAATCAAATACACCCTCACACACACAATCCCACCTAATCCCCTCCGTTTTTAATTTGATTTTTCCCGTCAATCTGATATTTTTTTAAAATCTAATTTCACCACATTTTTCTCCATCTCCCAACGATCAGTTTGAATACCATATGTGTTATATTTTAATTTAGTTTTCTAAGTTCTCCTTTTAAAGGGGTTTTCTCTAGATCCCTACTATATATATATATAACATTTTAGTATTACACGTTCAATTTATTATGTATTTTATCTTGAATTCTTAAAACTTGAATTTGATGATTTTACAGCCTACGTGAAATTAACAAAATAATCTTTAAATTAGTGATGATTTAACAATTTTCTCCAATTAAAACTACAAAGAAACAAAAGAGAGATAATATTGACGATTTTTTATATTAAAAATTCTATTCTGTTTATGAAATCTAATTATATTTTGTTTTGATTATCAAAATAACTGTTATGCTAAAATAAATACAATTTAAATCGCAAGCGCACGATTCAATCGTCAAAATATTTTAGGTATCGATCCACGGAGACTAATATTTTCGCAAACCTTAACTTTTAATTTAGGCGAATTAGAACAAGTGATTTTGTGAAAATTTTGATTTTAACTACTAAAAGAAAATTTAATCTAGCTTGAAAAGAAAATTTGAAATTATTTAAACTACAAACTAAATTTTGATTTTTCACTAATTAAATTAAAATCGAAAACAAATCATTTCTCTTATTTAGAAATCACACACAGAAAACAAAAACTAAGCTGCACAATAGTTAACTAAGCTCGACAGTATACTAAACTCGATAGCAAAACCCAGCGAACGCAACGAACTAAATACAAACAAATACTAACAGAACGATTCAAACGCAGACTCGGTAACTTGAAAAAAATAGCGAACACTACTCAGTAAAGGGACTCAAGAACTTACAGCCACAAACTCGCGACTCACATAGAACATAATATGGAAAATCGAACTACAATACAAAAGAAAACCGCACAAAACAGCGATTCTGCACGGCCATTTAGTTTCTATACTACGATTTCAACAAAACAAAGCCAACAACTATATCAAGCAACACTCAGTGAACAACAACTCAGCTAGCAGACTCAGTAACTCGCACATTCATCTATCGAACACGAACAAGCAATACTCAGCATCAAAACTCGGAACTACAAACTCAGACAATGATGAAGATGGACTGAAACACGCAGCAGAGGCACAAACACGAAAAAGAACTCGCAGAAAATCAAAATGAAACAGACACAACTTGGCTACAAAAACACAATCCAGAACTCGGCAAAACAGCAAAATCAGCACAGGAACAGGACATACGACTCTGAAAACTTGGACTCGAGGACTCAGCAATAGCAGAAACAAAGCACTTCATCGATTCACAGAAATAAAACAAAGGGCCACACTCGGAAATCAACAATTAGCAGCTAATTAAACTACAAAATCAATAACTCAAAAACGAAATTTAAAACGAAGAGGGAAAGGAAAGGGGAGGGGGAAGGAAGTGTTTCGTGTTTGTGTGCAGAAATCGAAGGAGAAAGAGACCGTGGAGAGGTCTGTGAATTCGGGAAAAAGAGTAAAAGGGGAAAGGGTTTTTGACGATTCTAAATAATAAAGAGAAGAAGGGGTAGTATTTGGTTTAGGAAGAAAAGTAGTGGAGAAGAAGAACTGGGTTTTGGCGTTGAGAGTGAAGGAGGGGAGGATTAAGAAAGAGGAAAGGAGTATGAGAGAGCTGGGTTCAATGGAAAATAAGAACAAAACAGGGGAGTGAGCTTCGAATTAATCTAATTAAAGCTGGAAAAATACGTAATAAAACAGAGAACAATTATCGGAAATTAATAAACTAATATTTTTTTGTTATTTTTTTTTTTGAAAATTAAATACGAAAATAAGAAAATTGACTAGGAAATTAAAATTACACTAAAACGATGATTTAGAATTAAATGGCCCTCAATAAAATGGAGATTTAAAGGGGCACAAATACGAATTAAAACTAAATTATATTACTAAAACGAAACCAAAGTTTCGTTACTCTCAACCCCTAGTGGTTAGCATTTCGCTACTTTGTCCACTAAACGGATTTACGAAAATAACGAAACAAGGCAACGAAAACGAAAGAGCAAGACAAGAAATTAAAGGGAAATGGAACTTTGCATTAATGAAAAGGAAGTGTTTACAAGATTTAAAACTAAAAAACAAGAAATAAGATCTACCTAAAGCTATACTAAAATCTAGGATGCTAAATACAAGGGGATGAGGGGGTATTTATAGGATGGGAATTAGGGTTTAGGGGGGGTGTGGGTAAATCTTGGCCCTACATTTGGTTTATGTGGTGGTGTAATCCTAGCCATTAAAAGATTCCTTCCCCATTAAGCTTTGGTAGAGTTGATCTTGGCCATACACTTTTTAAGTGTGTTGGGATGATCTCCACCTTCCATGTGTCCTCCAAGATTCCCTTTCCACCAAACTCCTAATTCTTTTTCCTCTTTTTCTTTTTGGTCCTTTTTCTTCCTCTTTTTCCCTTCCTTGCACTTTATTTCTTTATTTTGCCATTTCTTTATTTATTCACGAATTTCCTGAAATGCAACAAAATAAATTATTAAAATACGAGTTCAAGCAATAAATAGGTAATAAAAATATGCAAAAATATGCACTTATCAAATGCCCCCATACCTATCTTTTGCTCGCCCTCGAGTAAAACAAAAAGAAAAATAAAATCTAGATGCAAAGTCCTATACTCCTTTTCGTAGGTGTGACGGTTGCATTTGGCATATGCAACAAGCCCTTTAAACCCCTAGGCAGCCCTAGTGGACGAGTAAGGTCTCGTGAGGGCCTATAGTGAATGTACCCACAAAATTCTATCTAGTTTGTTTAAAAGATCACATGGCGATGCTCACCACACATACATGTCCTCTCATGACACATCAACTTAAGAATCAAAATGAATTTGCAAAGTCTTGGTGTGCAAAGTGCAAGGATTCACATAGTCTACTTAAAGAAAATGCAAGAGTGATCACAAGTTCATGTCAAATGCAAAAATTATTGGTAACCATGCTAAGACTACAAGAGCACACCTCAGAATCAAAACTTGAGATCTTTTATGCAAAAAAGAGATAAGCAATACCTCACCTTTCACTCACAAAAGAATATTCACTCAAGAACAAGGGTAAGTGTATCACTCAATTCCAACAAAATCAAATGCATGCTTGACACTTGGTATCATCCCAACTTAAATCACAACATACATTAATAATGATAATCAAAAGGTCTTTAATAGGGTTGTAATGGGGCTCGGGACAAGGTATGTCAAGAAAGGCCAAAATAAGGTGAAGTGTCAAAAGCTAGTAGTTACCATGAATTTCATGCACAACACCTCCCCACACAAATAAAAGCCTTGACTAGTCGTAATGAAGGAGGATTACAAAAAACATAAGTATGCTCTCATATGTATATTTTTTCTTTTTTTTTTCTTTTTTTTTCTTTTTTTTCATTTTTTTTTTCTATTTTTTTCTTTATTTTTATGAGAGCTAATATAAATGTAACAATAATCCTCCTTTAGATTTGATTTGAAAATCGACTAACAAGGTAACCAACATATATTTCCTCAAAAGTTATGAACAAAAGTAAACCCTATTTCACACACCTTATTGCTCCCTTAAGTTCCTACTAGCCTTTGACAAAATGGGATCAAGAATACGTAAGGCTAAACAAGAAATAGGTCTTAGGCGAGTAATGTGGTGTGTCACCGAAAGAATATGATTAAGCTCAACGGGTTAACTAATTGAACATGTAAGCATGGTGTGGATATTTTGGGAAATATAGGTTATTCCTAAATGCCTTTATCATTTTATCATCAATTAATGTCATGCATTTCAAGAGGAACTCAAACAAGGGTTAGCAATGCAAATGACAAGTGGACACTCAAGCAAAAGAATATAGATGCAAAAGATATGCATATAGGCTCAAAATCTCACTTTAGTAAAACATAATTAATCTCAAGAAATGGTATCCTTAATGCACCTACTTGTACTCAAAGCATAAAGACCAAATCATCTTACACCTAATCATGTCCTTCTAATATCATGCACAATTCAATAAAGCCTACTAGCTTCACCTTGCTAGTGTGAGTGTGTGAAAAAGAACTTTAGCAAATCACTTCTCAAACAAAAGTTAATGGGTCATAAGATTATCATAGCATGCAAGGGTGCATCAAGCACTAGCAATCAATTAACACAACTAGAAGAAGAACTCTTTTTGATTTTTTGATTTTTTAATTTTTTTTGGATTTTTCAAATTTATATATTTACACTAAAAACCCCCCCATACCTAGATCATGCATTGTCCTCAATGTATGTGAATGCAAGAGAAATGATAAATGAGAAAGGATAAAGTTGAGGAAATACCTGATAAGGGATGATGGAGAGATTTTACAACTACCTACTGAAAGAAACTTACTAGAATCATGGATCGATGAGGTGGGTGACCTCATCCTCGGGATCAAATGGCATCTCTAAAAATGGTTTGAGTCTTTGTCCATTTACTTTAAATACATCACCATTTTTAGGATTTTCAATTTCAATAGCACCGTGAGGAAAAACAATCCTAACAATGTAAGGACCTTCCCACCTAGATCTCAATTTCCCGGGAAATAAATGAAGCCTAGAGTTGTACAAAAGAACTTTTTGACCCGGAGAAAAAGATTTCCTCAAAATGGATTTATCATGTAAAAGCTTAGTTCTTTCTTTATAGATTTTAGCATTTTCATAGGCCTCATTTCTTAATTCCTCTAGTTCTGACAGTTGCAACTTTCTATGACTACCGGCGGTTGGTAAGTCAAAATTCAATTCTTTAATGGCCCACATGGCCTTATGCTCTAGTTCAACGGGCAAGTGACAAGCCTTGCCAAACACAATTCTGTAAGGGGACATGCCCAAAACAGTCTTAAAAGCGGTCCGATAGGCCCATAAGGCATCTATCAATTTGATGGACCAATCCTTCCTATTCGAGTTGACAGTCTTTTCTAAAATTTGTTTGATTTGCCTATTCGAGACTTCAACTTGACCACTAGTTTGAGGATGGTAAGGGGTAGCCAACCTATGAGTAATTGAGTACTTTTTCAAAAGGGACTCAAGTTGATGATTTTTGAAGTGCTTACCTTGATCACTAATGATAGCCCTAGGTGTACCAAATCGAGAAAAGATATTCTCTTTTAAGAATTTAAGAACGACCTTGTTATCATTGGACTTAGTCGGTATGGCTTCTACCCACTTAGATACATAATCAACCGCTAAGAGAATGTAGAGGTTGCCAAAAGAGCTAGGAAAGGGACCCATAAAATCTATGCCCCACACATCAAAAATCTCAATAATTAAGATGGGACTCATAGGCATCATATTTCTCCTAGTGATCTTTCCTAAGTGTTGACACCTACTACAAGCGGCACAAAATTCTGCAGCATCCTTGAACAAACTAGGCCAATAAAAACCGCTTTGGAGGATTTTAGCCGCCGTTTTCTTAGCACTAAAATGACCTCCACAAGCTTGATCATGACAAAAGGAAAGAATACTTCGAAACTCATGGTTTGGGACGCACCTCCGAATGATTTGATCGGGACAATATTTAAAGAGATACGGGTCGTCCCAAAAGAAGTGTTTGACTTGTGAGAAGAATTTCGATCTATCTTGTGTAGACCAATGAGAGGGAATATCGCCGGTTGCAAGGTAATTGACAATGTCGGTGAACCAAGGAGAAGTAGAGATAGAAAGAAGTTGTTCATCGGGAAAAGATTCATTCAAGGGCAAGTCAGTGGTTGACTCCACTACTAAGCGAGAAAGGTGATCGGCGACGACATTTTCGGACCCCTTCTTATCCCTTATCTCTAGGTCAAACTCTTGGAGCAACAAGATCCACCTAATCAATCGGGCCTTAGAGTCTTTCTTAGAGAAGAGATATCGAAGGGCGGAATGATCGGTGTAAACAATGATTTTCGAACCAATAAGATAAGACCTAAACTTCTCGAGGGCAAAGACTACGGCTAGAAGCTCCTTTTCGGTGGTAGAATAATTAAGTTGCGCATCATTTAAGGTCTTACTAGCGTAGTATATGACATGAGGTATCTTATTGACTCGTTGTCCTAGAACCGCCCCTAATGCATAATCGGATGCATCACACATTAACTCGAAAGGTTGACTCCAATCGGGAGACTTGATTATCGGGGCCGAGGTCAATTCTTTCTTAAGATGTTCAAAAGATTGTAAACAATCACTATTGAACTCGAATTTGACATCTTTGCCAAGAAGAGTGGTCAAGGGTCTAGCCTTTTTGCTAAAGTCTTTAATGAAACGTCTATAAAAACCCGCATGACCTAAAAAGGAGCGAATCCCTTTGACCGATTTTGGTGGGGGTAGATTAGAAATGAGGTCTACTTTGGATTTATCTACTTCGATCCCCTTTTCAGAAATTTTATGACCAAGAACGATTCCTTCCTTAACCATGAAATGACATTTTTCCCAATTAAGAACGAGGTTGGTTTCTTTACATCTTTTTAAGACTAACTCGAGATGATTTAGGCATTGATGAAAAGATGAACCAAAAATGGAAAAGTCATCTATGAAGATCTCTAGGAAGTCTCCTACCATGTCAGAAAAGATGCTCATCATGCACCTTTGGAAGGTGGCGGGAGCAGTGGTTAGACCAAAGGCTAAGCGACGATAAGCAAAAGTTCCAAAGGGACATGTGAAAGTGGTCTTTTCTTGGTCTTCGGGAGCTATAGGGATTTGGAAATAGCCGGAATAACCATCTAGGAAGCAATAGTAGGCATGTCCCGCTAACCTTTCTAACATTTGATCTATGAATGGCAAAGGAAAGTGGTCTTTTCTAGTGGCATCATTGAGTTTCCTATAGTCTATGCACACCCTCCAACCGGATTGGACACGAGTAGGGACTTGCTCATTGTTCTCGTTAGTCACTACGGTAATACCCGACTTTTTAGGTACTACCTGAATTGGGCTAACCCAAGAGCTATCGGAAATGGGATAAATGATTCCATTATCGAGACACTTAAGGATTTCTTTCTTAACGACCTCCATCATGGTTGGGTTCAACCGCCTTTGTGGTTCTCTAACCGGTTTGGCATCATCAACTAAGTGAATCCTATGTTGGACAATGGCCGGGCTAATTCCTTTTATATCCGAGATACTCCAACCTATGGCTTCCTTATGTTCTCTAAGCACACTTACAAGCTCATCCTCTTGTGACTCGGTCAAATTAGAGGCAATTATAACGGGAAGAGACTCGTTGGGACCTAAAAAGGCATATTTAAGAGTATCGGGAAGAGGTTTGAGTTCTAAATCGGGCGGCTTTGACTCAACGGGTTCACTAGCTTCGGAAAGTGACAAAGGAGGTGGTTCACAAGCTTGGTTATTTGTAGGAATGGTGGAATCTAACATTGCATTGACCTCATTTGTATATTCGGAAACATCCCAATTTTGACCAAAGTGTTTTAAACAAAAATCAAGAGCATCATTAGGGTCTACGAATTCTTGATCGACTATTTCATCAATTAGATTGACGTCCATAGGTTGATCATAAATATCGTTGGGTTGTTTCCCCACATGAAAAATGTTGAGGTCAATGGTCATGTTTCCAAATGTTAGTTTCATTAATCCATTCCTACAATTAATCAAGGCATTCGAGGTGGCTAGAAATGGTCTTCCTAAAATGATAGGAATTTGATTTTTAGGGTTTTTGACCGGTTCGGTTTCTAGAACGACAAAGTCAACGGGGAAGAAAAAGTCACCCACTTTAATTAGCACGTCTTCAATAATTCCCTTGGGAACTTTGACAGAACGATCGACTAATTGAAGTGTAACACTTGTTTGTTGAAGCTCTCCTAAACCTAGGGCTTGATAGACAGAAAAAGGAAGCAAGTTCACACTAGCGCCTAAGTCGAGTAACGCCTTGTCCACGAAGGTATTGCCTATGACACATGAAATAGTAGGACATCCGGGGTCCTTGTATTTCACGGGAATCTGGTTTGAAAGAATTGAACTAACTTGAGAAGTCAAAAAGGCTTTCTTAGGGACGTGGGTGGTTCGCTTGTGTGTGCACAAATCTTTTAGACATTTTGCATACGAGGGAATTTGTTGAATCGCGTCTAAAAGGGGAATGTTGACCTTGACTTGCTTAAAAACTTCTAAAATCTTGTCCATTTGAGCCGTTTGTTTAGGAGAAACGAGTCGTTGAGGGTAAGGAGCTTTCGGCTTAAAGACTCGTTCATTAAGTTCTTCGGGGACGGGTTTTGTCCCACTCGTTGATCCTTGTTCTTTTGAACTCTCGGGTTCAAGACTAGCGTTTGTTTCCGCATTTGACTCGTCTTCTTCTTCTTCCTTGGAAGACTCGACACCTACTTGATTTTCTACTTGCTTACCGGACCTTAAGGAAATGACCGCATTCACGTTGTGAGGTTTCTGATTAAGCGGAAATTTAGGATTAACCTCGGGTTGACTCGGGAATTTATTCTTTTCTCGCTCACAAATGACGTTGGCTAATTGGCTCACTTGAACCTCTAATTTAGATATGGCTTGAGTGCTAGTTTGCATAAAGGTTTGTTGAGATTGAGCCAAATTAGTTGTTGATTTTAAAAGCGCATCAAGAGTCTTTTCCAAGGAATTAATTCTCTTATCCGACTCATGAAAACCGGGAGGGTGAGTTGGAGCTTGAGTTGGATAAGGAACGTGATTTTGAGTTGCGTTTGGAAAGGGAACTTGATTTGGAGTCGAGAAAGAATTTTGATTAAGCCTTTGGAAAGAAGGAGCATTTTGAAAAGGAGGTTGAAAAGAATGTGAATTTTGGTAATTTTGCCCTTGGTTCCATGAGAAATTTGGGTGATTCCGCCACCCGGGATTATAAGTAGGAGAAAACGGGTCATTCCTCGTGGGTGGTTGAGACACCGCATTAACTTGATCATATCCGGGACAAGGTTGAGACTCAAAGTTCGGAGGATTATAATTTGGGTACATGGACATAGGTGGGGAACCACTATGGGTTTCTAAAGCTTCGAGACGCCTAGTAAGAGTGGCTAATTTGGCATCAGTTGCAATCGAGCTCCCAATCGAATGCAAACCCCTAGACGAACTAGACGATTCGTTAGACTTATTCAGTTCCCTAGTGGACTCCCACAACATTGTCTTCTCGGCTAAATCTTCGAAAAATTGCCAACCCTCATCCTCATCTTTCTCCATAAATTTTCCTTGGCACATAGACTCCAACAACGCGGTTGTTGGACCATCTAGGGCCTCATAAACGATCTTACAGAGTCTCCATTTCTCTATTCCGTGGTGGGGGCATTGTGACAAGAGATTTTTAAAACGATCAAAGTATTTCCAAAAAGACTCATTTTCTTTTTGATGAAATTGATTTATTTCGTTTGTAATTCTCGTAGTCTTATGGTTTGGAAAATATTTCTTTAGAAAAATGACCACAAACCCCTCCCACGTGGAGATAGAATTAACGGGTAGACTATACAACCATTTTTTTGCATTTTCTCTTAAAGCGAAGTTGATTAGTCTTAACCTAATGGAGTCCTCGGAAAGATGTTGGAGTTTTTGCAAAGCGCAAACCTCCTCGAATTCATGGAGAAACAGATAGGGATCCTCACCCTCGTTCCCGTTAAATTTCGGTAACATACTAATGTGGTGAGCTTTAATTTCAAAATTGTGACCATTAACGGGAGGAAGGGTGATACATGATGGTTGGGCGGAACGAGTAGGATAGCAACGGTCCCTAAGAGATGTGGCCATGTTTACTACTGAATTGGAGGTGTCTAAAGACTCGGAATCGGATGAGGAAGAAATCTCAAATGATCTCACTAGCCTAGAAGATTTATCCCTAATCCACGTAGTTCGCATAAACCACAAAAGGAAACACGTAGCAAGTAAGTGCGAAAATTTAAACACACAAAAAGAAAGGGTGTAAAATTAAAAGAAAAATTCTAAACCTAGGTTCCCTAATAAAATAACTAGACCTTGCTCCTAACCGTAAGGACCACCAAAAACTCGGTAAATCAGAATTTATTCGGACCGATTCGGCCAGATTAGAGCAGGCATTGCCAAGAGGCCAAACTCGTCACTTAGACACCAAACCTAAATTGGCCAGGTAAGCTCTCGCTTGCCTAGACACCAAAAAGTCGGAATAAATAGTGATTACTTCGTTTCTTAGGTACCTTCCTAATTGAGCGCGAATTTCTAGGGGCAAACGTCTAATTAATTTTATTAAAGGCTAGGGAATGCAAAATGAAGATTTATTGTTTTTGGGCTAAGGAAAGAGTGATGAAATCCCTTCCCTTATCTTGTAGTGGCTTTGCCCTTAATGTTTATTAACAAAATGATGCAACAAACAAGGATATATACAAAAATCATAAACAAATATGGATGCTTTACTCTACGTGATTTAATCTAAAGAAAGAAAGAAATTTAACGTACCTTTGGGTCCTCCAGCGATCACCACAATTAATAGGTACGAAAAATTAAAAACAAAAAAAAAATAAAAAATAAAAATAAAAATAAAAATCTAGATGATGTGCCCCTAAGTGATTAAATGCATGATGCAACAATTATGTATTTACAACTAATTTTTTTTTGTGATTTTTGATTTTTTTTTGATTTTTTTGTGATTTTCTAAAAAATAAAAAGGGCGGAAAGAGTGAGATACGGTTACCGAAGCTCGCTTTCCATAAATTCCAATTTTTCCACGCTCCGTTGAAGAGAGTTCCGAAATCTCAAGCTTTCCTAAAAAGAACGAAACAAAAATAAGGCAAGAAATAAAACTAATCCGAAAAATTAAAAATTAAGGCGCGAAAAATAATTAGTCCCCGGCAGCGGCGCCAAAAACTTGTTATGCTAAAATAAATACAATTTAAATCGCAAGCGCACGATTCAATCGTCAAAATATTTTAGGTATCGATCCACGGAGACTAATATTTTCGCAGGGGCTTTACTACGGATTAAAACTAATTAAACTACGAACACGTAATTAAAGTTTCGTTACTCTCAACCCCTAGTGGTTAGCATTTCGCTACTTTGTCCACTAAACGGATTTACGAAAATAACGAAACAAAGTAACAATAACAAAAGAGCAAGACAAGAAATTAAAGGGAAATGGAACTTTGCATTAATGAAAAGGAAGTGTTTACAAGATTTAAAACTAGAAAACAAGAAATAAGATCTACCTAAAGCTATACTAAAATCTAGGATGCTAAATACAAGGGGATGAGGGGGTATTTATAGGATGGGAATTAGGGTTTAGGGGGGGTGTGGGTAAATCTTGGCCCTACATTTGGTTTATGTGGTGGTGTAATCCTAGCCATTAAAAGATTCCTTCCCCATTAAGCTTTGGTAGAGTTGATCTTGGCCATACACTTTTTAAGTGTGTTGGGATGATCTCCACCTTCCATGTGTCCTCCAAGATTCCCTTTCCACCAAACTCCTAATTCTTTTTCCTCTTTTTCTTTTTGGTCCTTTTTCTTCCTCTTTTTCCCTTCCTTGCACTTTATTTCTTTATTTTGCCATTTCTTTATTTATTCACGAATTTCCTGAAATGCAACAAAATAAATTATTAAAATACGAGTTCAAGCAATAAATAGGTAATAAAAATATGCAAAAATATGCACTTATCAATAACCTTCTTATTATTTGAAGATAGTTGTACTAACAATCAAATACTTAAAATAGCAAATTTGAAAATAAAACATACAAAATTAAATTATTAAATAAATTTTAAAATAACCGTGCATCGCACGGGATATAAGCTAGTAATATACTTAACAACCAAATTGATTACAATAGCCTAGTAGTGATGTCATGCACAAAAATGTTACTCCCTCCGTTCCTTTTTAGTTGGTACATTTGCAAAAAACACACATATTAAGAAAGCTTTAATTATATAATTTGTTTCCATGTTTATCCTTAATCTTAACATTAAATGATGAGTTATGAGTATGTATATTAAATATAAAGTCAAACATTGGTATTAGAAATAGAGGGGTATATATGGGAAAATTGGTAAAAAAATGTATTGGAATAAGGAATGTGACAACTATTTAGGGACAAATTTTTTTCCCAAATATGCCAACTAAAAAGGGACGGAGGGAGTATCAATTTATGTCCATGGTCATAATCAAACTACGTGATAGACAATGGTATAAAGTTTTTCTAAATAAACAAAAGGATTAATTTCCTTTCTTACTGACTAATTTTTTTAAACCAAGGATAAATAAGCTAAATTCCTACTCTAAAAGCTTTTGCTGCTAATGAACAACACACAAGATATTGGAAATGATTTATTTAAACCATACTTGACTCTTGTTCACAATTCTAAAAATTCTCGATTTAGTCGATTAATTCCCGATTAATCATCTGTAACTGTAAGGTAAACAATTGATTCGATTTTTGAAATTCAACTAATCCAATGAATTTATTTAAAATGATATATTTAATTGTAAATTAGACCAATATATTAAATATTATTATAATATCTGATTAATACTCCGATTAATCTTTCCAATTAATCCCCGATTATCCGATTAATCTTAAATCGCTTTATACCATTTTTACAACCATGCTCTTGGCCCTTGGGGACAGGACTTCGTTAAAGAAAGCATGCCTAATACAAGTTGGGCACTATCTCATGCACGTCCTTTTGCTCTTGTGATTTCTCTTCTGCTCTCTTCTGTGAGTTTTCCAAAATCATCCCTCTTGCATGATTCCTGTGCATACTTTGGTTTTATGTAAAAGAAGCAGAACCAAAATGGGATCGCCGAACGAATCCAATCCGGTCATGGCAAGAAACAGCAGAAATTAATTTTAAGAAAAATGCTACAGCCACCAAATTAGTTCCCAAATTTTGATACCAAATGACATGACATTAATTTGATTGGTTATAATAATAATGGGTCCGCCAAGGTCATCCAATTAAAATATCACAAAATGCCAACTAATTAGTGCCACATCATTTGGTGTCAAAATTTGGTACCCAATTTGGTGGCTGTAGCATTACTCTAATTTTAATAACGATTCCATTTTCATTGACGAAGATGGCCCTTGGCTAGCTTGCTGAAATAGTGCCTGAAAATGGGCACAAAACATACTATAATGCTGTAAATGCTGTGCGCAAACTCTGCAGGTGTTATAAAGCATTTTTGTAAAGCAAAAGGTCAGAAATGGTTTTCTAAATGAGCAATTAAGATGTAGTGTTTGGTACTAAAATCCACAATTAACAGTGTGTGTAATTCTGGCTTGTGCTTTTTAGCACTCAGCAGTCTGTGATTGTCATAAAGTAATTTGAACACAGGTTGTTATCTTGCTTCATGTACACACTTGCTTTTTGCCCGGGCCTTACAATGTTCATGTTTTTCAAAAGCTAACCTCTTCACTTTGTGATGATATTCATCTGCCATCTTTTCCGTCAATTTGGCATCCGAGTTTTACAGTTTTGATGTTTGGATTCATTAAGAAAGTGTTTATTTAGCAGCCCAGGGAAGTAAATCCCTGATATGTATGCAGTCTTACCCTGTTTCCGGATTTCAAACCCAGCGAATAGCCAGGAGACACTTGACTATTACGTCAAACACGACCTTAAATAGATGTAGCCCTTCAGGTAGATACAGTATGCTATATGTTTTAAAATTCATTACCTTAACTAGGTGACCGACAATGTATTATGAAAGTATTATAGCTGAACTGGTTATAAATGGTTTATGATTAAATATAAATTAACTAGGTCCAAAGTGGATGAGTAGAACATAGCTTGTTGATACTATAAAAATAACATGAAGCTTATAACGACAGAGTTACAAGGTAGTACTTTCAGCTGGATTGGAAGGATTGTCTGATACTGATGCAGAGCTACATGATATGTAATTTACCTAAGTAATAACTTGGTGAAATATCGGATAGGACTCACGTTGATAGGTCAAGAATTAAATTTTATCAAAGTGCTGAAGCATGTTGAAGATTCTAAGGTCCCGTGGTGGCATTCTTAGAAAAGGGCTGCAGGTATGATCTTCAACACTGGTTTGTGTGTGATGCCTCTTGCGCAAAGTTGTTATAATAGGAGCCTCTGTAGCAGGGGCAATGACCCTTTGCTCTTTCCGAGATTGCTGTTCTGCTCTCCTCTTTAAGTTATCCGAAAATCGCATGCTTCCATTCTGTGCATGTTTGGTACAAGTAGATATATATGAGGCATAATCGGAATTCAATGTTTGACAAACTAATTGGAGGCATCAGCAAATAATGTTTAGGCTAATAACAAGGAAATGAAGGCAGGTGAGCAACAAGCTGCGTCGCTAGCCCTTTTCAATACTCTTAAATATGACAAAACTTTAGAAAAAAAGAAAATACAAACACTTACAGTTAAAATGGAGGAGTTAAGCACGGGGCACTTCACAGGGCGATCCTCATCCAATGGCTCAATAGGATGTTCAATTGGCCAAAACTCAAAGTCATGACTTTCACTCTCATTTCCGCTTAATATCTCACCATTTCGAAGTGGAGTCGTGCTCTCAATCATCACCTGCAATAACCAAGCACATAAACAAGCAAGTTGTGTTGTAAGATTTTAGAACATTCAAAAAAAAAAGAATGACAAGATTGAAAGTAATGAATTATACTTACCAAATCATCCTGACATGAAAAACCCATATAGAGATATGCCATAAGGTTATGCCACAAGGTCCACTAGAGAAAAACAGAGTAAAAAAAGAAAGTGAACCAGTTGTAACTAGAGGGCAAAGATTGGTAGATGTACAATAATAACCTGAAGCGGAATTGCAGAGACAGCAGCAGATAATGGGGTCTCTTTACAAGGAAAAAATATGGGAAAGATTCTCACATATATATTCTCAATATCCTCTTACTAAACCTTTTCCTTCTTTCCCCTTTGGGTCCCTGATGTCTGCGTGCATTGTGTGAGGGAGAGAAAGTAAGTAGAAACTATGGCAATCTTGTGACAAAAAAAAAACCCTTCTGTTTTAAGTACCTTTTAAAAACAGTATCCTACCGATTATTTAATTGTTCCAAAATAACCTACCTCACTCCAATGTTTTGGAACATTTTTTTATGTATGTAGTCGTTAAATCATGCAAACTAATGTCGGTGCATACATCAATGCCTTGTGTTAGTATGTCCGCTATGTCGATGCTGGAGTCTTGTGCATTCTGTACAACCTTCTTATGGGTACACCAGCGCTCATTCTACAACAATTTTAAAGTTGATAAGACTACCGGTCAACGACAATAATATAAGCTATACTCTATGAGACTATGACACAATCAATTCAATATATAGTAGTAGGAGTAGGGGTTATATATTGACCAGTCTTGTTGGTAGTTTTTTCTTTCCAAATATATCAAGCTAGCAGTTAACTAGAGGGACAAAGAGAAAGAGGCCCATGGAGAATGGGAGTATAAGATGGCACTTTCAGTGATACAAATGATTACTGAACTTGATCATTTGCAGACAACAAAATCACAATATTGAATATTGGATGACAGTAGAGAAAGAGGATGCATAGAGTCAGAAATGTGCAGCTGGATGAGTTGCTCAAGAAAAAAGAAAATAAAAGGGAACTTGAAAAGTGAAGATTAAAGACACTAGCCTACCTTTATTCATCTAGCCTTCATTTTTTTTTTTACTTTGGTGTAACGTTCATATCATAACTGATCAGTTACATTAGACTTGTTTCCGGAGAATATTACAATACATGTAAATTGTTCCGGGCAGAGTGGTATTAACAACTTTTCATAATTTGTACCATGCGTGACATGTAGCATTAGACTGGATATTCATTTTTTGGTTCGTTAATATCATACATTCAAACTGCTTTAATTTCTGCCTATGTATAAGACGTTAATCTACTGAATACATGTATTGGATCGACTCGAATTCAATTCGATCATGTCTTTTGCATTACATTTTTCTATTACATTTTTCTTGATGTAAACTACAAAAGAGACTTCAAAGCAAATAACTTGTTTTATTCAAGCTAAGCAATACAGCATATATAGAGAGGAGATACAACCACTAATCTAGAAATAAGGAACCCACTAACACAACTAAGAAACCACTAACACAACTGCTGCTAGAAAATAGGAAACAAACATGACTGATTCAACTAGCCGTTATTGCTAAAGACTAGGATTCTTATTTGACTAAACTTAACATTCCCTCCCTTGAACTAGACTGCATCTGCAGCTAGTTAACTTCTGAAAGATCACAAACTCCAAGCCTCTTCCTAAACTCTCGAAATGTCTCCAACTTCAAGGGTTTAGTAAGGATGTCGGCCAACTGATTTCTCGTTCCACAAAACTGAAGCTGAACAACTCCATCATTCACGAGCTCCCTTAGAAAATGATAGCGCACATCAATGTGTTTGCTCCTGCCATGCATCACTGGATTCTTGGATAGCTTGATTGTTGAGCTATTGTCACAAAAGATCAGAGTGCTTTCACTGCCTTTGTAGCCTATCTTCTTTAGCACCCTTTGCATCCAAATAGCTTGACAACTACTCCCTGCAGCTGCTACAAACTCAGCTTCTGTCGTGCTTAGAGTTACTATTGGTTGCTTTCGAGACGACCACGCCACTGCAGCTCCACTCAGCATAAACACATAACCTGATGTGCTTCTTCTATCCTCAATCGAACCAGCATAATCACTGTCAGTGAAGCCAACCAAGACATGATTTCCTCCCTTTTTGTACAGAAGACCAAAACTGGCTGTTCCTTGCAAGTAACGTAGAATCCGTTTTGCAGAATCATAGTGAATTGCTGTGGGTCTTGACATGTACCTGCTAAGTAAACTAACTGCATACATTAAATCTGGCCTTGTTGCAGTTAAGTACATTAAACTTCCAATCAGCTGCTTGTAAAATGAACCTTCCATTTCTACACCAGTTTCATCTTTATGGATCTTAATCCCTGGCACCATTGGATTTTCAACAGCATTGCAGTGTTCCATTCCAAACCTCCTTAACACCTCCATTACATACTTTGTTTGACTGATAAATATGCCACCATCGAACTGAACTACCTCAATGCCAAGAAAGAACCTCATCTTACCCAAATCAGACATATCAAATTCTCTCATCATAGACTTTTTAAACTCACATATCATTCTCTCATCATCTCCAGTAAATATTAGATCATCAACATACAAACTAACAATCAAGATGTTACCTTGTTCGACTTTAGTAAACAATGTTTGCTCACTATCCTCCTTCTTAAAGCCTTCCCTTTTAAAGTATGCCTCAATTCTACTGAACCACGCTCTACATACACATTCTCAGTTATTTTCCCATGAAGAAAAGCTGATTTTACGTCAAGCTGAAACACACACCAACCCCTTTGTGCAGCTAGAGCTAGAATCATTCGAACCGTATCCATACGAGCTACAGGAGCATAAACCTCTTTATAGTCAACTCCATATTCCTGTGCATACCCCTTAGCAACCAGACGCGCCTTGTACTTTTGTACTTCTCCATGCTCATTTAACTTAGTTTTGTATACCCATTTAACTCCTATCCTTTTTGCTCCTTTTGGCAGCTCCATGAGATCCCACGTGTTGTTCTTCTCAATTGATCTCATTTCCACGTCCATGGCTTCCTTCCACTTCGTGTCAAGCACTGCTTTATCAAATGTAGTAGGATCCGAGTGTACAACATTGACAGTATTGGCAAGACTAGGTGAATCTCTTCCTCCTCTTCTGACAAGCCTTCACCAGAGACATAGTCATCCATCCATCCTGGTGCCCTTCTATTTCGTGATGGAGAGTGTGGAGAGTTGTTCGAGCCATTCTCTTCGTTATTTCCACCTTCTGAATCTGCATTTTCTTCATCAGTCTCATCACTTAAGTCAGTACGGGCTTTCTCCCTTTCGTCATTTGTTTCATCTCCCCATTCCAAGTCGAAAATGTTGTCTTCTTCAGTGTTTTGTTCCCAAGCCCATTGTTTATCTTCTTCAAAGACAACATCCCGACTAATAATAATCTTGTTAGAAATTGGATCAAATAATCGGTATGCCTTTGTTGGCTCACTCATACCAACAAGGACACAACGACTACTTTTATCTTCAAGCTTTGTGCGTTTAACGTCAGGTATATGAGCATGTGCTAGACAACCAAAAACTCTTAAGTGACCAACTGATGGCTTCTCCCCACACCAGGCTTCCTCTGGTGTTATCTCTTTCAATGCTACTGTTGGACATCGATTAAGTATGTAGACTGCCCAGTTGACTTCCTCTGCCCAAAATTTCCTTGGAACATTCTTCTCAAGCAACAAACTCCTTACCATATTCATTATGGTTCTGTTCTTTCGTTCAGCAACACCGTTCTGCTGTGGTGTATAAGCAGCAGTTAATTGTCGCTTGATCCCATGCTTCTCACAAAATTCTCTGAACTCTCCAGATGTGAATTCACCCCCACGATCTGTCCTTAAACATTTGATAGACTGTGTCGTTTCTTTTTCAACAAGTGCCTTATAGAGTTTAAACATACTGAATGCATCTGATTTGTGACTAAGAAAGTAAACCCACGCCTTTCTGCTATAATCATCAATGAAACAAAGAAAATACCTCTTTTTGCCTTCTGAAATTGGAGAAATCGGACCACAGATGTCAGCATGAACTAGTGCCAATATTTTTGATGCCCTCCATGTGCTTCTCTTTGGAATTACTTCTCTATGTTGCTTTCCTTTCAAACAATCAGTGCACACAACTCCACCAGTTGAGAAGCATGGGCAAATCATTTACCATTCCCTTTTTCTGCAACATTTCTAATCCTTGATAGTTAAGATGCCCGAACCTCTTGTGCCAGAGAGAAGCCATGTCTTCAGTGACTACTTGATGACATTCCTGATCTTTGTTGCTTGGCTTGGCTTTTGATATCAACTTAAACATTCGATTTTCTGTCATGGTAGTTTGAAATACCAGGCCCTTAGTATCGTGATAAATGCGACACTCATTCTTCTTCATTAGCACAGCCAAGCCTCTTTCTTGCAGTTGTCCAACACTAAGGAGATTATTCTTTAATCCAGGCACGTAGTATACATTTTGTACAACGTAGTTGATTCCCTTGATAGTTAGACAGACACTTCCCTGTCCGGCCACCTCCATGCTTGCAGAGTTTCCCAACCTGACCACTTTGCTATTTCCTTTTGTTACATCACAGAAAAGTGATAAATCGCCACACATATGGTTGCTGCACCCAGAGTCAATGTACCACACCACATCTCTATCATCGCCAACCTTCTCGACATACGCCATCAGCACCATCTCCTCAGATTCTTCCACACCTGCATAGTTTGCTTGACACTCGTACTGAAAATGCCCAAGCTTATGACATTTGTAGCACTCAACGGTTACCTTACTCCATGGCTGACAACCCCTGCCTCTACCTTGTCCTCGACCTCCTCGAAAACCAAATCTTCGTTGTCCTCTTCCACCATAGTTATCCTCATGAGTCACCTTCAAAGCCTGCTCTTCGTCTCCACCTTCTTTGAACTTTTGCTCATGAACCAACAGAGAACTTTGTAAGGCATCCACAGATAGTTGATCTATGTCCTTGGCTTCCTCAATGGAACAGACAATATAGTTCCATTTATCAGTAAGAGTCCTCAAAATCTTTTCAACGATCTTGACATCAGCCATGTCTTCTCCATAATTCCTCATGTCATTGGCAATTGTCATTACTCTTCCAAAGTAATCAGTGATTGATTCTCCTTGCTTCATTGCCAAAACTTCAAAATCCCGACGTAAACGATTGAGTTGAGCTCTCTTCACTCGAGCATTGCCTTGATACTTAACCTGCATGGAATCCCAGAGCTGTTTAGATGTCTCCTTCTGAGTGATTGTCTTGAGAATTGACTTGTCAATTGATTGAAACAAGTAATTCTTGGCCTTCAAATCCTTCAGTTTCATCTCCTCCAGGCTTGTGATTTCAGTTGGTGTCAATTTGTCTCGACTTTCTGGCTCAGCATAACCCTTCTCAACAGCAACCCAGTACTCCTTAGAACGAAGGAGATTCTTCATGATCATGCTCCAATGATCGTAGTCACCATCAAACTTCGGAATGGAGGCTGCTGCAAAATTTCCTTCTGAACCCATCTCTCGTGCTCACTCAAGTGTTTAGTACTATTTCTGATCTCTCTCAAGCTTTTGCTCTGATACCAAATGTAAACTACAAAAGAGACTTCAAAGCAAATAACTTGTTTTATTCATGCTAAGCAATACAGCATATATAGAGAGGAGATACAACCACTAATCTAGAAATAAGGAACCCACTAACACAACTAAGAAACCACTAACACAACTGCTGCTAGAAAATAGGAAACAAACATGACTGATTCAACTAGCCGTTATTGCTAAAGACTAGGATTCTTATTTGACTAAATTTAACACTTGATACTACCATATTATTCAAAACAACCATAAAATAGTACAAATTACAAAGGAGAAGAGAGAATGAAATATGTAATTTATCCTTAATATCCTTCATCACTAAATTAGGATCTCATCGATATAATGTCATTTAAATATATGTTTAAAATTGACATGTTATGATGTTACAGCCTGACAGGTGACCTGTCCACTGGTAGACTGCAGATCGATTCTCCACTTTACATGATCCTTTATGCCCCAATCTTTTGAGGAAGAAGCATGTATATTATTAACAAATCCTTTCTGTAGTAACCAAAACCAGGGAAACGTTGTCTTTCCTTTTAATTTACCAAACAAAATTAAGGTAAACACATCTTACTAAAAATCGAAACTGTAACAGATAAAATGTGTACGTGAATAATTAAATATTTAAAAGTTTCCTAATTCATTATATAAACAAATGCTTAATATCATTTTCGGTGAAGTGTGACCAAATGAGTTGGAATCATTTTGTCTCAACATAAATATTTTTTGCAGCCCGTATCATACATGTAGATTTGAAAGTTTATAAATAAAATAATTTTTTTACTTTGTTTCATGACATCTCTAAACACATGTACATGCAAATGACAATATGAACATATTATTTTGTATAGTAAATTAGAGAAGAAAAATGTTAGAGGTACCAAATTAGGTACCAAAAATTGTTATCAAATGACTTGTCATTATTGTGATTGGTTATCATTATAATGGGCCCGCCAGGGCCAACCAATTAAAACATCCCAATATGCCAAATATTTAATGCTATGTCATTTGGTGGCAAATTTTGGTACCCAATTTGGTACCTCTAGCACTACTCATTATAGAATGGTGGTTGTATTTTATATCAAATTTTAGAAAAGTGATCAAACTTTTAAATTTGTAAATTAATAACCAATTTTTGTTTTCTATAGTTTACTTATTTTATAACTCCGAACACATGCACATAAAGATATAATGATATTGAGACAGAAATAATTCATATTTTACGTCTTTACATATCTTCACAAGTGATATTTAATGATACTGAGATCGAGAGTAGAGATGCACAAAAAGCCCTTCGGGCCGGGTTTTATCCGGGCTTTAAAAAGCCCGGGCTTTTTAATAACCGGGCCGGGCCGGGCCGGGCTTTCGCAAAAATATGAGGCCCGTTTTAGGCCTTCGGGCCGGGCCGGGCCGGGCTTTTTTCGGGCTTTTTAAAAAAAAATTATATTTGTGTAATTTCTATATTTTTACAAATATTTCTCGACGATCCAACCGTACGGAAAAATATTTATCCGGGCTTCGGGCCGGGCTTTATCCGGGCTTTTTAGAAGCCCGGGCTTTATCCGGGCTTTTTAAAAGCCCGGGTTTTTAACCGGGCTTATCGGGCTTCGGGCCGGGCTTCGTGAAAAATAGGGGGCCCGTTTTAGGCCTCCGGGCCGGGCCGAACCGGACCGGGCTTTTTTCGGGCCGGGCTTTTCGAGCTTTTTTTCGGGCCGGATCGGGTCGGGCTTCGGGCTTCAAGCTTTTTGAACATCTCTAATCGAGAGCATCTACATTTTTGTTAAAATTGTTAAGTTTCAAACATAGTTCAATGAAAATTGCTATATAAAGTGAAGATCTTTGCAGTTCTACTTTGCAGAAAAAAATGATTCTCAATATTTTTCAATATCTATGATCACGAAAAAAAAATTGAAATATTGAGAACTTAAAAACTAATCTATCATGTACCTTAAATAAATATCTACTATCACAAAAAAGAGAGTTTGCCATTAGAATCATTTAATAAATAACTAGTTTAAAACCCGTGCACGATTCATTTTATAGTATTATAATTAGGGCTTTTTTCATAAATATATAGGAAAAAGTAAATTTTTGCACATTTACTTTTGTTAAGAATAGTTATTTGCAATTTTACCAACCTAAGTTTCAAAATTGCAAAAATACTAGGTCCCCCTTTCCGTCCCCCTCCTTCCTCCCTCATTCCTTACGTCACCCTCATTCATTCGCTTGTGTACTTTTTTTTTTAAGGTGGGTGCTATTTTGGGTTGCATGGCCCATATTCAACTGAATGCAACCACATTCAACTAAATGGAACTTTAGTTGCAAAATATCATCCCACCTTAAAAAAAAAAGTACACAGGCGAAGGAATGGGCAGAAAGGGGAAAGCGGGGAGGGTTAGGATTAGGGTTGGTATTTTTGCAATTTTGAAACTTAGGTTAGTAAACTTGCAATGAATTGAAGGAAATGGTATTTTTGCAAATACAAACTTTAAATCTAGTAGTTTTGGTAAATACCCTTATAATTATTTAAGGATTTTTTAAAATTTATATTTATTGCATTTTCTATCCTATTCATTTATGAAAACTATTTTTTTTGGAAGGTTCCCTTAACTTCTTAACATTTTTCAAAATAGTAATTTTTTATTTACTAATTTTTGTAGATCCTATCACTTTACATCAATTTCCTTCCTTTTTATCTACTCTTTTTATACTATGTACTCATCCCAAATGTTGAGAATCAAAAGCAACGAAGGAAATAATGTTTATTTGTGTTAAATTTGATTTTTATCGGATAAGTTTTAATATTTTATCGAAGAAAATTAAGAATTCTTAAATTTGAATATTTTAGAGAAAAATTAGTCAAATTTGATTATAAATAAATAAGCAATTATTATTTATTAGACTAAAAGCCAAATTTAGACATATATACAACACACGCAAAACTTAAGAATATCTTTAATTTAGCGAAGGTTCAACAATTATTATCTAATAGAAACTACTCATAAATTGAAGAGAAAACAAAAATTATGAATTTTTACATTAAGAATTTTACTAATTTTGAAAATCTTTTTATATGTAATTTAGATTATAAAATTTGGTTTTAGTATAATCCTACTATTAATTAAATAATTTTTTTAATATTAGATCTGATGTTTCTCTTTAACAGTTCGTGCTATTTTGGCCATCCAAGTCCCACAGATCATACAACCTCTAAGAGCATCTCCAAGAGACTCTTAGGGGTCATTTGTTAATGTTTTAATGGACTTAACTTAACTGAATGGTAGGTTTTAGAATCATTAAAATTATTTGTTTGTCATTTTTAAGTTCTGAATGAATCAAAAACATCTTAGCGCTTAAGAAACAAATTCTTCACTCAATGATTCAGAAAGACATTGCGCTGCAGTGTGATGTAGTTCGTATTCATCATTTTTTATCTTTATAATTTTTTATGTTTATTATAGAAAATATGAAATAATTACTAAAATAATTATTATTTTTGAATGTAATGTGTTGTTTTAATCTTTAAATTTTGGTGATGATAGATTTGACCCCATATGTAAATTAGAATTATTATAACTTATTTAGAAATAATAATTTAATTTTTTAATTTAATTATACATTAATATACAATTATTAATTTTATAAATTCTAATTTTATAAAGATTAATAATTATTATTTTTAAATAACTAGACTTATATGCCTTACAATGAGTATTTATTTATCAATAAATTTCGGAATGAGCGAGAATCGAATGGGACGACAAAAAATAAACTCTAACCACTCGAGATAATAATTAAATTATATAACATTAATTTAAAATTTTGTGAATTTTTAATTAACTGTTCAAATAAAATGATTCAGAGGTGTCAAATAGCCGATTCAGTATTTATATTAGCCATTCAGATTTTTAATCGTTCAGAAATTTTAATCATTCAGAAAAGATGATTCAGATTTAACAAATGACCCCTTAAATAAGCTCTTAAGTCCAAAAATAAAGAGCATGTAGAAAAAATGAGCTTCAAGATACTCTTAGTGGCTCTTAAAAAGCTTAAGAGCCTCTTCTCTCTCCTCAATTTTAAGAGCTACTACATGGCTCTTAACTATTTTTAGGGAAATGTTATATCCAGAGCAGTTTTTTTATTTCCAGAGCAAAATTCTGTGAAATTACCAAACTGCCCTCAAGTTAAACAAAGTCTAGCCCCCATGTATTCACAAAAACAAGGGCAGTTTGGTAATTTCACAGAATTTTGCTATGGAAATAAAAAAACTGCTCTGGATTTAACATTTCCCTATTTTTATCAATAAAATATTCACTTGCACATGGTTAGATTTAATTGAATGTCATAGTTAGGTTTGAAATATTAATAAAATATAAGTTAGAGTCAAAATAAGGAGCATTGTTGGAGTTGACACGAAAATTTATGTACTAACTTACTAAGAGCCATATAATTTATATTATATTTAAGAGCCAACTAAGAGATTGTTGGAGATGCTCTAAGATCTTTTCTTTCTTATTTACAATTCTTAGATGTGTCACCAGTGTTCTTCTAGGCGGTCCAGGGTGGTTGGGTACCGCCTAGCGCCTAATCGGATAGGCGGGAATTAATCGGACGGATTAATCGGAGCATTAATCGGATATTATAATAATATTTAATATATTAGTCTAATTTACAATTAAACATATCATTTTAAATAAATTAACAGGATTAATCGAATTTCAAAAATCGAATCGGTTAATTAACTTACAGAATTAATCGGGGATTAATCGGTTAAATCGTGGATTTTTAGAACAGTGGTCCCACTGTGCGCAGAAAGATAACAGACTCTGCTGTTGCCGAGGGTTGCCCTAACTTAAAAAGCTTACATGTTGGCGGTTGCAGATATGTTACGAATGCACTACTTAAACTCTTTCAATTCATTGTCACAATTTAGAAGAATTGGCCTTGCATGATTGCACCCAGCATTAGGGGTGAGCAAAAAACCGAATCGAAACCGAAACCGAACCGAAACCGGTCAAAACCGAACCGAAAAAATCGAAATCGAAACCGAACCGGCGGTTGCGGGTTTTTATTTTTAAAAACCGAGACTTTCGATTTCGGTTATAGATTAAAACCGAACCGAGTAATACCGAACCGAACCGATTATTAAATTAAATAAATAAATATATAATTTATATAAATTTATATAATGTATATGTATTCTTAAAATTAATAAATAAATTCTATCTTGAATTATATTTATAAATGCATTAGAGCCGGTTGTCTCCACCCGTCGTATTTGCAATTGCAGTCAGTGTAGATTCAGTCATGTAAGATTTGGACCATAATTTTAATTAATCAAGCATCTCTGCAAAGAATTATACTCCAACAAGGCATTGTGCCTGTACTAAGGAGGCCTGAACTCTCTGATTCAAATTGGTAGGAATTTTGATTTCAAACCGAACCGAGCTTTTTAAAACCGAAACCGACGATTCGGTTGCGGTTTTCAATTTTTAAAACCGAAGATATGCGGTTTCGGGTTCGGTTTCGAGGTAAAACCGCCCCGAACCGAACCGTGCTCTCCCCTACCCAGCATCACTCATTCTTGCATTGCCTTTCTAGTTGAGGGGTGTCAACAGATTTAAACTTAGTAACACTGTGCTCCAGAGATTTTTTGGTAAAGAAGAGAAAAGAAGAGAAGAGAAGGTGAAAAAAGAGAAATAAAAATAATAATCTCTCGTGTGTTCTCGAGTTTGTGGAAAGAAGAGAAAATTTTGAAAAAAAGGATATGGAGAGAATTTTTTAAAAGGTTAAATTAGAGCTTATCTCCAAATCATTCCACTTTTGGAAAGAAGATTATGGAGAGAAAATTGTAAAAAATTTCTTTCCGGATCTCTTCTCTTCTAAAAAAACTCGAGAGCACGATTTGGAAAGAAAATTTTGAAAATTTATCTCCTCTTCTATTTTATTCTCTTCTCTCATTAATCTAACTCGGGAGCACTGTGTAAGTGCAGCAATGTTGGAGACAGTGGAATATGTGGTATATCAAAAATTTGTGCGGCTTCTCTTAAGATATAGAATTTGTTGGAGTGTTATAACTTGGAGATGAATTTAATATACGGTTGTAAAATACGGAAGATTTGAATTGTGATTTTTTTATTATATATTTATTAGTTTTTTAGTATATAGTTTTAAATGTTCTTATATAAATTTTAAAATATATATGTTGTTCATGGGAATCGAACCCTTAACCTATGGTAGTACACTCTTATTATCCCTCTTACTCTTATTATATATAGGATATAATTGTAATTTAAATTATGTTATTTTACTAAATTAAATTGCTCGTATTGTCTTTAGATAGTGAAAAATTATTGTTGCCCGTGATATTTCTAGAAAAAAAGAATTTTAATTATGAAATATGGAAAAGATGATACGTTTTAGCTGAAAAAGGTAATCTATTACTCCCTCCGTCCCAATGGGATGTTAACGTTTGCTTTTTGCACGGAAACCAAGATAGTGGGTGTAATATTGTTAAAATAAATGAAGTAGTTGGTGTAATAGTGATTTTATAGTTAAAATAAGTTAAGTAGTGGATGTAATAGTGTAAAGTATTGTTAAAATAAGTGAAGTAGTGGGTGTAATAGTGTTAAAACTTACTATTTTAGGAAATGTTAACAATCTATTGGGACATCCCAAAATAGAAAGTGTTAAGAATCAAAAGGGACGGAGGGAGTATTATTAGTATTATAATATTATTATTTAATTTATTAAATAGAACCACCCGTGATATAATTGAAAAAAGAGATATTTTGGTTACAGAATAGAATAGAGAAAAGGTAACATGTTTTAATTGAAAAAGGTAATTGATTAGTTAGTAGTAATTATAATATAATTATGTCATTATTAAACAAAATTGCTCGAAAGGAGAAATTTTAGTTAGATACAATATAAAAGATATTGTGTTTTATCTGAAAAGGGAAATTAACTAGTTAGTGAAAAATAGAAAAGGTAATATGTTTAATCTAAAAAAGAAAATTAATTAGTTAATAGGATGAATTTTATCTGTAATTAAGTAAGAGTAAATAAGTAAAATCAACAGGTACCGTACCGACCAACCAAACTTTTAATGTTTACAAATAAATGCATAACGTGATTAAGTAATAAAATTTGTCAATTTCGAAATTATTAATTTATAGTAGAGGTAAGTGTAACCGTAGTCCAAAAGGATTTACCGTTATGAGCAAGGTGACGCAAAATAACGTTCCAAGTTGGTCAAATTGGGTAAATTACAAAGCACCCAAAAACCCTAATCATCATCATCACATAAATATATATACATACACATTACACACAGCACACTCTTCTTCTCCTCTCCTTCCCCTGTAAACCCTAAAACACACACACACACACTGATTGAATTTTGAACAAGGGATGGATGTGCATAGCTTGGCAGTGATACTCCAAGCTGCACTTAGCCCCAATCCCAATGAACGCAAAGCTGCTGAAGATAGCCTCAATCAGGTACTCTCTCTCTCTCTCTCTCTCTCTCTCTCTCTCTCTCTCCCTCTCTCCCTCTCTCCCTCTCTCTCTCCCTCCCTCTCTCCCTCTTTTAGCTAATTGTCTATATTGGATCAATTAGTGGAATTGAATTAGATTTTGTGATTAATTAATCATCTTTTAGTTTATTTGAATTTTGATTCAAGTATTGGATTGGATTGGATGGTTTATATTTTATTTACGGGTTGTGCTATGTGGAGAACACATTTTAGCGTAAAAAGTGCAGAATTATGTATCACTAATAGTGTAGATCAATGTTCTCTCGATAAAAAGTGTTTTCACCCGAATAATTGCCTGTATATGTAATCAATTGTTCATTCGTTTCTAGTGATGCAGAGTTGTTACATTTAAGTACACAGAATATGTGTGTGTGACAACGATTTTTGTAGTTATCTGTTGGACTGTTGATTGATTATTTGATTAAGAGAATATCGATCAGTCAAGAATTTAGTTGCTGTTTTGGCTTCTTTTCGATGGAAGCTATGTATATTGTTTTGGATAAGATTTATGAATTGGCTGCTAAGTTTTCTGTAAACGTACGGTTTTTCACTTGATTGCATAAATGTTGATTGTGTGATTTTATGATTTTAGTTTGTGTTCATATGCTGTGTTGTTGTGCAGTTCCAGTATACACCTCAGCATTTGGTGAGGATGTTGCAGATCATTGTGGATGGAAATTGCGACTTGGCAGTACGACAAGTTGCGAGTATTCATTTCAAGAACTTTGTTTCTAAGAACTGGTCTCCTCATGATCCAGGTACCGGATTGTTTTACATGATTATGTTTGAATTTGCTGCTAAATAATGGTTCTTATTTCTTTATCTTGTGTGGATTAGATGAGCAATCAAAGATCCTTCCCGGTGATAAAGATCTGATCAGACAGAATATTCTTGTTTTTGTGGTCCAGGTTCCTCCGTTGTTGAGGTATGTTTTATACACTAACTATGTTTTTTTTAAGAATTTCTGAAGTGGGGAAGTCTCTTACCATCTGTCGGTGCATTTTGACAGGGTACAACTTGGCGAGTGCCTCAAGACTATCATATATTCAGACTACCCAGAGCAGTGGCCCAGTCTTTTACACTGGGTGAAGCATAATCTACAAGATCAACAAGTTTATGGAGCTTTATTTGTGTTAAGGCTACTTTCAAGAAAATATGAGTAAGTGATTTGATGCATGGCTTTTGATTCAGTTCCTCATCCTTTGCTGCCTCTGAGGAAACTTTTTCTAATACTTATATTTTTATTTGCGGGAGAACTTCAAGTCTCTTAGCATTTTCTTCACATTTGGTAACACTTGCTAAATTGCTTAATGAGTTGCCAAGTATATGAGTTTCTTGGATGGTTGCTTTTCTACAAGTATTTGATGCAAATAGTTGTAGCTATGTGCATTTTTTTGTCTTTTGAGCTTTACATGAGTGTAAATTCTATCTACAAAAGAAGGTCAACGGGGGAAATAGAAAGAAAAAAAAACTTAGAATTTGTTGTAAAAGTCTGAAAAATGCCAAATTTAACAAAAACGAGGTTCTTTCAAATCTCTTAAAGACAATTTTTAATATGTTTTAGAGTTCCTTCTCTATTCATCAATAGTGTTCTAATACTATTTTGGATTTTTTTTAAACAATTGTGAACTAGTGGAACTATTAGTTCTGTCTTCAAAACCATACATGTAGGTTACTTTAGGGCCAAAAGAAAATTAATTTTCTTGAGAAATTTCTTTTTTTATATACACGTGTATGTATGTATGTATGTATGTATGTATGTATGTATGTATATATATATATATATATATATATACACACACACACACACACGTTCGTTAAAAGCATTCTTATTTTTTACATTTGTGTAGGTTTAAATCAGACGAGGAGAGGACACCGGTGTATCAGATTGTGGAAGAAACGTTTCCTCATCTGCTAAGCATCTTCAACAGGCTTGTGCAAATTAATAATCCTTCAATTGAAGTAGCAGACTTAATGAAGCTCATCTGCAAAATATTTTGGTCATCTATATATGTATGTTCTTGCAGTTAGATTTTTATTGTGTTTATGAACATTAGATTTTGTCTTTAATTTGCTTCTTTTACTGCTCGGATGATATTAATTAGCTTATAAGAGGGATTTCTAATGATGCTAAGCATATAATATGTTTTCTGGAAACCATTTCCCTTCTAAAAAATCAACTCTGAACATCTTGTTCCGGTTATTGATCAAAAGTGTAGGCGTGTGGCTTAATTAATCGTGTTAACAATAAAAAACCCTTATGTTTCTATAACTTTTAGAAATTGGGCTTCTATAGCAAGTTTTTAAAGTAGTATTTGTCTCTGATTAATTGATGAAAGGAGTTGATGCATAATAGAATATCTTCTGTTCTTTCTTAAAAAATTCAGTTGGAGATTCCAAAGCAATTGTTTGATCCAAGCGTGTTCAATGCTTGGATGGTTCTTTTCTTGAATGTCTTAGAGAGACCTGTTCCCTCAGAAGGAGAACCTGCTGATCCAGAACTAAGGAAATCTTGGGGTTGGTGGAAGGTCAAGAAGTGGACAGTACACATATTAAACCGGCTTTATACACGGTTAGTTTACTGATTTGAATATTAATATTTTGCAATTTTTTATCCTGATTTTTGGTGCATTTTTCTATACAGGTTTGGAGATTTGAAACTTCGAAACCCAGAAAATAAAGCTTTTGCTCAAATGTTCCAAAAAAATTTTGCCGCGAAAATTATGGAATGCCATTTAAATTTGTTAAATGTGATTCGACTTGGTGGCTATCTGCCTGATAGAGTTACCAATCTTACTTTGCAATATTTAAGTAGCAGGTATTTGTTGTATATACATGTCAGATTGAACTTTGTGCAAGTAATACCATCATACCTCTGCTGTATTGTGTATTGGTTTTGTGCAATAAAGGGGCAAATATAATTATCTGTTAATTTGTTGGCTGTTGCCAAATGATATTAACTTTCTGACGGGACTTTAAACTTATGAATATGAAAAAGTGACGTCGAGCTAAGCTTGAGATTGTGCTCACTCTCATTCCATATCTTGACTAGATATTGACACTGCATCACTGTTATAATTTTGTACTTAATTTGTCTTTTTTGACTCCCGTGCAGTGTATCAAAGAATAACACCTATGCTCTGCTTCAACCAAGACTTAATATTGTACTGTTTGAAATCATTTTTCCTCTGATGTGCTTCAATGACAATGATCAGAAACTTTGGGATGAAGACCCACATGAATATGTGAGAAAGGGTTATGGTAAGTCATCAGTCCTGGTCATTATATGCTAATGTACTATGAGAAAAGCTCTTACTAGCTCCCTAGGGGAAAAAGAGTGACTTGAATGTGCGAAGCTAGTTTAGGTACTATCAAGAATCTCTTTGAGTATTTGAATTTTCAAAGGATACGTGAAACGATTTGGCTTTAGACCGTTGCAGTGATGCAGAAGGGTGATGCTATAGAGTTTCTAGTATATCATGAGCAGCAGTTGCTTTTCTTAATCTCGGAAGAGTTTGATGGTTGCAGTTTGAGGGGATACCTGTTTTACTGTCTATTTTAGAACGGGTTGGCCCATGGGTTTTTACGCATTTAGAAGGTTGAAGTTTACGCAGTAGTTGAGTGTCTATAATGTAATTTTTCTGTTGCTATGTTCTGGAAATCATAATTCAGTTATCTACAGCCATGGGTATTTGCGAATTTAGAAGATTGAAGTTTACGCAGTAGTTGAGTGTCTATAATGTAATATTTCTGTTGATATGTTCTGGAAATCATATTTCAGTTCTCTACAGAAGACTGTCCTAAAGTAAGGCATGACATTAAGGGAGGGAATACTGAGGAAGGTTGATTCTTTTCCTGGATAGAATTTTTTGCTGATTTGACTCGAGGCTCTTGTTACCGGTCCTCACTGCTTCATTTGTTTTATACAGTATCAACAAACATTCTTCTTAAGATTTGTTAGGTAGCATTGAGCTTTTTATTCGGATTCTACATCTGTGCCAATTTTGGTGGTGATTTTTCTAGATTTTCAAAGGGTCTTGGGTATCGAGGAGGTTTAGGAGCGTACTGGTAAGATTTCATTGTCTTTGGTGTTTGGTTTGGGCCGCAGGTGAGCTGTAGAAGTTGTTTTGTCGACAAGGATAAAGGATAATCCAATTAAGATTGAGTCGACTAACAGAATTAGGTGTATTCACTTTTGTAGTTTCTGTTCGCATTTGTGGGTTGGGGATTAAGGTTGCTGGTTTAGAGATGTTTTAGCAGTTTATATATAGTGATTTGCATGTTGTGGGGACTTTTTTCATGATGTTTCAACCGAATTTTCGGTAACTCGCTGGGATGGGACTCACATTTGGACTTCTTTTGGAAAAATATGTTTTCAAGTGAAAGCAATTTAGGTGTCAGTCTTTAGCATTTGGTTTATTCTGATAAGTGGCTTTGTTTACATACATAGCGTGGATTGTTAGTTGCTTATTTTCTCCCTGCTTGCAGATATTATTGAAGATTTGTACAGTCCTAGAACTGCTGCCATGGATTTTGTGAGCGAGTTAATAAGGAAGCGCGGAAAAGAGAACCTTCAGAAGTTTGTGCTCTACATTGTGGAAATTTTTAAGAGGTAGATATAGTAATGTAACAATTGTACATTATGAGGATGTATCATGTTTGATACGTATTTCTAATCAGATACGACGAGACACCGGCAGAGTATAAACCGTATCGACAGAAAGATGGTGCCCTACTTGCAATTGGAGTACTGTGTGATAAACTGAAACAAACAGAACCTTACAAGTCTGAGCTTGAGAGGATGTTAGTACAACATGTTTATCCAGAGTTTAGTAGTCCTTTTGGTCATCTTAGAGCCAAGGTACATTTTTCTACTTCTGAATTTTCTATTTGGTTCCATATAAAAAAGAACCTTTTTTTATTGCTCTTGCTTTGTGTTTTTCTGGATCTGCAAGAACCCAAGTTGTCTGTTATTCATAGATAATACAGAATGTGTCCCTACTGGAATTCGAGCATTCTGTGGTGGGTTAATGTATTTTTGGTGGGTACTTGTTGAGAAATAGTTATAGCATGCACTCTGTACATCGGTCATTATTTATATTTAGAAATAAACCATTACTGTATGTAGATTGCATTGTGGCTGTGGTGGTTCCCATGTAGATGGTTCTGCAGGCTTCTTACTAATGGTTTCAAATTTTAAATTTATGATTGGGTTCCAGTTCCATCATTGGTATTGTTCTGTAATAAACATGGATAGCTTTTTTTAAAAAAAATAAAAATAAAATCTCAAATTCACTCGAGATAAAGCAAATTCCTTTTTTACTTTTATTTTATCTCATCAAAATTCTCCTGTGGTTGCAATGTCAGGCTGCATGGGTTGCTGGACAATATGCTCATATTAACTTCTCGGATAAGGACAATTTTCGTAAAGCATTACAAATTGTTGTGACGGGAATGCGAGACCCAGAGCTTCCAGTTCGCGTTGATTCTGTTTTTGCATTACGTTCATTTGTTGAAGCCTGCAAGGGTAGCCTTTTGCTTGGTTTCATTAATCCTTCTGTTTTCTTACTCCTCGAATTGTTTCACTTATGTTTTAGTTGTATTTTAAATTGCAGATTTAAATGAAATTAGACCGATGTTTCACTTATGTTTTAGTTGTATTTTAAATTGTTTCACTTATGTTTTTGCATTACGTTCATTTGTTGAAGCCTGCAAGGGTAGCCTTTTGCTTGGTTTCATTAATCCTTCTGTTTTCTTACTCCTCGAATTGTTTCACTTATGTTTTAGTTGTATTTTAAATTGCAGATTTAAATGAAATTAGACCGATGCTTCCACAACTGCTAGATGGTAAATTATCTAAATAATTGCTCACTGATAGTGTCTGATACACTCTCATGGCGGAAGTAATAATGTCTTCTTTTCTTCAGAATTTTTTAAGCTGATGAATGAAATTGAAAATGAGGATCTTGTGTTTACTCTTGAAACTATCGTGGACAAGTTCGGAGAGGAGATGGCACCCTATGCTCTAGGATTGTGTCAGAATCTGGTGATCTTTTGACATATTTGTTACTAAAATTTTAAGTAAAAAAATTTTTGTTTTAGCTACTTCTTATCACTTGTTTTGGAAATTAATCTTTTTTCTAGGCTGCTGCATTTTGGAAGTGTATGAACACTGCCGAGGCTGATGATGAAGCTGATGATCCAGGTGCTTTGGCAGCAGTTGGTTGCTTGCGTGCCATAAGTACAATACTCGAGTCAGTAAGCAGTCTTCCTCACCTTTTTGTCCATATTGAACCAACTCTGCTTCCAATCATGCGTAGAATGCTGACGACTGATGGACAAGGTAATTATTTTACTCGCTAATGGCATTTATATACTCATATTTTTTGCTGAAATTCTTTATATTTGCATTTATCTGCATTAAGGTTATTGATTTATCCAAATATGTTTATGAAGCAAAGTTTTGGGAAAGTGTGCTTTATGGGAAAAGGATTTATAATACAAATTGGACATGCTAGATTTTAATCATATACTCTTACCTCAGTGTTGTGCACAGTCCGCACCTTTCCTATACCAACAACCACCTTAAAGAATTAGAAAAGAGATCAAAAAAATTAACAAAGTGGTGCACCTACAATTTTATTGAAGACACAAGGTTAGCATTATTTCAGATTAAAATGTTTGACCCTTGTGGAGTTTCGGTAAACTTTACTATCTCAGAATTTCTTTACGCCCCTTTTCATGTGAAAGCCAATAAGAAAGATAAAATTAGAATTTAATGCCTGTGAATCATAATACATGGTGTTCAAGATAGAAAATCCACCTTATTTTCAATTTGCGCATGACATTTGTTACAAAGGCTGTTCTCCTATATAAGCCAAAAGTTGTATAGTGTCTGAATCAAGTAAACCGTTAATTGTTTTTATTTTATGCGGGACATACCTAAGTTCATTTGACCAAGTAGCAGGTGGACCCCAAAACTTTGAAGGAAAATAAGTACTGAATAATTGTTGGCGGCTACTATATTTTTGCTAGTGGATTTTCTCATTCTAATGGTTCTGGATAATTAGAATTGCTTGCTCTGAATTCCACAAGAGTACTTTAATACACTAAGCTTCTACTGTACTTCCTTTTCACAAGTTATTTGTGGTTGCTATATTTGAATGTTTTATCAGTATTCTTATCTTTGAGTTACAGTTTATTTTTCAAGAATTGTCCACTATATTATTTCAATGGAAATTTACATGTACATGTCTAATCCAATATTTTTCTGCAGAGGTCCTTGAAGAAGTTTTGGAGATCGTCTCATACATGACCTTTTTCTCACCGTCAATATCAATGGATATGTGGACTCTTTGGCCTTTAATGACTGAAGCGCTGGGTGAATGGGCTATTGATTTTTTTTCAAGTATGTTTTTATTCAAATGTAAACTGCAAATAATTTGCCAAAAAGCCTACATCACAACACCTCCTCTTCCCCGATGTTTTCCTTTAGTTCCTTCTAAATCTAATGACACAGGCAATGCTTGTACTAATCGTATAGATTATAGAATCAGTGATACTCCTTAGCTTGGATTCGCAGAAATATTCTTTCATGAATATTTATGAATAATATGATTGTGTTACTACACATTCTTTATTATTCAGATATTGAGAGGTTCTGAGAATGGGAAGCCATCTAATTATACAGCCAAATCCAGGTCCCATCACAATTAGGTTATAAAGCAGCAATCATGTTAGGGCATCTCCTTTTCAAAATCCAGAAAGCTTGACTTTATGTGGAAACATTGACTTGTTCAATTGATTATCATAGCTTATATGGAATGGGTAAACTGGGGTCCGTTATCAAATATAATTTGTATTTTCTTAGTACGAGGAGTTCTATTTGTTCCAGTTGCCATTCTAAAAGTGCATGATTAAGTAGTTAAATATTGAAATTACCACCTCAGTCCTCATACATTGGATTCTTATCAGATTCGGTTTCTAAGCACTTATTTCATGATAAGTTCTTATGGATGTTATCTTTGTATGCCCAGATATTTTGGTTCCGTTGGAAAACTTTATATCTAGGAGTACAACTCATTTTCTCTCCTGCAAGGAACCAGACTATCAGCAAAGTCTTTGGAATGTGATTTCATCTGTAAGCTTTTATCTATTGCACAGTCCATCTTTCTCGTTATGAGGTTCATCTTTTTATAGTTTAGTCTTATCTCTGTTTTCTGTCTTTAATATAGATTATGGGAGATAAAAATTTGGAGGACAATGATATTGAGCCTGCACCTAAGCTCGTTGAAGTGATGTTCCTAAACTGCAGGGGACAGGTGGATCATTGGGTTGAACCATATATTAGAATAACAGTTGAACGGTTGCGTGTAACTGATAGACCATATTTGAAATGCCTTCTGATGCAAGTGGTAAGAAACTTGGAGTCTCCTGATAACACCTTTCTCATTGGCCTGTGTAAATAGACCGCACCTTTAAGCTGAACTTGAAACCTCGATTTTACTTATCCTTCGCTATTGCAAATTATTTTCACTCTCTTACTAGATATTGGCGCACATTTTTAGTTCTAAAGGTTTGCATCTGGTGTGTCATTTTTTTGGGTTCATGTGATTTGAAAGTACATAGTACCAGCGGTAGCTAACTGGGTGTTATGTATGACATGAAACTGTGATACATTATTAATAAAACACCTCTGGTTAATGTTACGCTAATTTGCAAAACCAGGTCAAGTTTCTAGACAGTGAATTGTATATATTGGTATATACAATATATCTGATATTTGGGTGTAGCATTATATGTTGTACGCTATCTCGGAGGTCGCGAATCGTAGGACTAAAAGTGTATTTTGTTTTTCTCCAGATTGCTGATGCCCTTTACTACAATGCAGCTTTGACTCTCAATATTTTGCATAAACTTGGTATCGCTACAGAGGTATTCAATCATTGGTTCCAAATGTTGCAGCAAACAAAAAAGAGTGGTACTAAGGCCAATTTTAAGAGGTGAACTGTCTTTGGCTCAAGGCATTTATTCTCTGTTCTTTAGAATTGTTGATTGCTTACTAGTCTATCATGTGGGTGTCCCAGGGAACATGATAAAAAGATTTGCTGCTTGGGTTTAACATCACTACTTCCGCTTCCTGTGGATCAGTTGCCAGGAGAAGCATTGGAGCGTGTTTTCAAGGCCACTCTTGATTTGCTTGTTGCCTACAAAGATCAAGTAGCAGGTTAATAGTCTCTTCCTCTTTTCTCCTTTGTTTTGATGTTTTCTGTGTTTTAAATGATTAGTTCAAGTCATCAATGAAATCCTAGATAGTCTTGGTTATAGACACAAAAATGAAAAGCTGGTTTGTCTTCCTTCTGGTATATCATGTTTAATATTACTGTTAACTTTTTTGTAGAAGCGTCAAAAGAAGAGGAGGTCGAGGATATTGATGATATGGGCAGTTTGGACGAGGATGACGAGGATGAAGATGCTGATGGGTCTGACAAGGAAATGGGGGCCGATGCTGAGGATGGAGATGAAGCTAGTAGCGCAAGACATAAAAAATTTGCTGCACAGGTTTGTTACATTTATGTGTACTTTTAAAGGAATAACCAGATAAAAAGTATGACCCATTATTCCAGCAAAAAAATTTCGTAACTACTTATAATTTTCTCCAATAAAGAGCTGCTTCTAATTGATTGTCGTACTGAATAGATCGGTATCCCAAGTTGTATATCATTATTTCATTTTAATGCCATCATTTCGTGCTAAAAACCAAGTATATGTTTTTTGGAACAAAAATAAGTACTATACATCACAAGTACCATATAGCTTATTAATAAAAAAAAAGTGCATCTGATGTAGTATAGAATACTATAGATTATAGAAAACGGGATTTGCACCTAAAGTTAAAACTGTAGGAGATTAGTGGTGTTGGTTCAACAAATTCCAAATTATCAATCAAGACAAACAGATTTGTCAAACTTTACTGCAAACTTATGAAGTGTTGTTATAACTGACAGCTTGCCTTGATACATCTCCCAGTTCTTTCCACTATGCTATAAAAGATTACCCAAGTTATAATAATCGTAGAATACCAAGTGAAACTGCTCTTAAGATTGATTCCGTACCGGTTTGAATTGCGCAAGATTTCACGAGTATTCCAGATCTTTCCAATATCTTCTCTGAAAATCATTTCATTTTCGTAAGGACAAGGAGCAAGTTAGATAACTAATATCTTCAGTAAGGGTCTAAAATACCTGTAACACCTTAAATGTTTAATCAGTTGTTTGTCTATCACCTTAATGCGTACTTCTAAGTTTTAAATCTCTAATTTCCTAATATTTGCTCAATTTTAATTTGTACACAACTCCTTTTCAATCTAAATTTGTCTGATAAAGTGTGCATTGTTTGTATCATGAGAGTAAAAATGATAACTTTATATTTTACATATCTGAGAAAGGTGTTAATGATACACCTGCATGTGTAATGAATGCATGTATCGCAAAAGTTGTGACTGCAGCAAGTCTGAAATTTTCTGACCTTAGGATGATTATAAATTTCCTAAATTCGAGATATTTGTATTCATGTTTAGATTTTGTAATCTATTGCAGACTAAAAGGAACAATAATATAATTTAGAAGCTCTTTCAGTATGAGTATATGCTGAATTTTCATATGTTGTATCCTCTATCTCTTTGTAGCTATCTTTTCCAGTGTATCATGTATTTTTAATGCTCCTAGTTTTCTGCATTTAACAATTCTGTCTGTAGGCAAGCGGTTTCCATTCAGATGATGAAGACGATGACTACGACTCGGATGATGACTTCAGTGATGATGAAATACTGCAATCAGCCATTGATGAGGTCGACCCCTTTGTTTTCTTTGTGGATACAATCAAAGGTACTTCTGCCCTTGTTCACCCATCTTTAGTTTGAGTTTACAATACATCCTTTTTGGTAGGCCAACATGCAAATATAATTCTCACCTTGTCAATTTTTTGTATCTAGCTTTGCAAGCATCTGATCCATTAAGGTTCCAAAGCCTTACACAAACGCTGGACTTTCATTTTCAAGCACTAGCCAATGGTGTTGCTCAGCATGCGGAGCAGAGAAGAGTTGAGATAGAGAAAGAAAAGTTGGAAAAGGCGTCAGCTGTTAGAGTTGCTTCATAATTTGCTGGCATTCCCACTGCTATTGCACAAGTATTGCAATTTGGTTAGTCCATTGATCAAGTTATGCTGGTAGTCAGCTTGGAGTTTTGCAATTACTCACCAGTCATGGCATGGGATGAGTGCCATGCAGGGTTGTGTATTGTCATGTCTTGATCTAAATACAAGGAAAAATGAAAGGAACAGGGAACTCAGAAATCCCTTATTTTTTGTTATCTGTAGGTTTGGATATGTTATTTCTGGTGTCAGGTGAGTCAGTCTGGTGGTTCACTATAGTTTGTACTTGTTGGATTTTCTGTATTTCTAGATTTTAATTTAATACAGGTCTAGTCTCAGTTGAGAGGGTATATTAATTGATTGTAACCCTCTGGCCTCTGGCACTAGCTTTTAGCTAGGAGGGTGGTACTCGGCATTCATTTTTTGGAGGTTGCGGCGTTGACGTATAAATGTGTATTTCTTTTGGTTCTTATGCTTCATAAATTTGGAATATGTATTTCAAACAATGATTTGGATGTAACATTCATTGCTGAGAGTTCAGTTCGAGTACCATCCTGCAGGATATTGAACAGATTTGATATTACAAAAGTTACATAAAGGCAGCAATTGATGCTGTATATGTACATATTTGGGGTTTTTTTTCTCCCCTCTTTGGCTCTTTGTATCTGTTATATATTTGGTCATCAAACCATGGTATGGCTTGCAAATTGCAATTCTATCATCAAACGACAAGCGGAATAAAACTAGCAGCTCCTACTTCTACGGCCGTTGTCATTGCTAAATCTCCGCCATCCAAAGGCAGGGTTGTGAGATCGAGGCCTTATGGTGGCCATGTTTAAAACACCATGAATGGAAGGCAATCATGGATCAACCTTGAAGGCTTTGTAGGTTTTATTGGATCACTTCGTTACTAATGATCTACTAATCGTTTCTTTGGTATATTAGAACTTGATTGCCGTTGAAAATATTTTAGACCAAGTGGTTAGTATTCTTGACCATAGAAGGAAGTTTTCTTTTTAATATATATTTTTTAAGAGGGAATTGATTGTTGCCTTAGAACGGATATTATATATAAAATATTTGATTACTCAACTTTATTCTTAATAAGTTGTATATTTATTTTTATGAAATTTTCTGACACAAAAATTGTGTAACCCAAAATTTGCCCGGCTCGGCTCTTCTTTTTTTTGGCTAATCAACTAGGCTCATTTTTTATCAGAATAGAAATAGATACAAAAGATTCATTTTATTAAAAATCTTTTGGACATATTCTTGTGCCAGACACAAACAGCGGTTTGGATGGTAATAAAACAAATTAAGTAGAGAAAAAAACGGGGAACAAGTAAATATGAAACAAGTGCAAAAACAAGGATCCGCAGAATTGAAGGACTGGTTTGATGGTTGTCTGCTGGTGACGGAAATGAAGCTTTGGCGGAGTTCTGGAGTGTTCAAGGATCAAAATAGCCTCTGGCTAACCACCTTGCGTCGAAAAACAGCACTCAGGAATCCCGACATTGATGTTGCCGTCATCAAAGCCACCAACCATGATGAGTTCTCCCTTGATTACAGGTATTCGTCGCGTGTGTTTGCATGGGTACGCATGTCCCCTGCCTATGTCAAGCCCCTCGTATGGGCCATCACTTACCGCATGGAAAAAACTCGCAGTTGGATTGTTGCATTGAAAGGTTTGATGCTCATGCATGGTGTTTTTTGCTGTAAGGTTGTTGCTGTTGAGCGCATTGGTCGATTGCCTTTTGATCTCTCCAGGTTTAAAGATCGACACTCGGATGATGACGTAATATGGGGTTACACTCAGTTCATACGAGCTTATTATACATTTCTTGATCAGAAATCTTCCTTTATATTCCTCCATGCACAAGAAAAGCGTAAATCACTCAAGCTCCCGAAAATTGGAGATGATCAAAAACCTAGAACTGTAACGAGTTCTCCGTTGTCGATGCAAGACCTTGTTTCGCTACAGACAATGCAAGGTTTGCTTGATTTGTTATTGCAAATCAAACCAGAGACATACGGAATGAAATCATACAGAATGATGTCTCCACTGATTATTGAAGCCATGGACTGCATAGTGATTGAGATTTTCGATGTTTACAGCCGTATATGCAGAGCCATTGCTATGGTTCTCACCAAAGTCGAATCAGCTGGGACAGCAGAGGCATCCTTCGCATTAAAAATTATGAAAATAGCGATCTCACAAAGTGAGGAGCTCTCCTCGTATCTTCACTTTTGCCACTGTATAGGTGTGCCTAATGCCGAGGGTTGTCCAAAACTGAAACCAATCCCAGAAGAAGATATTAAAGAACTGGAGAATGTATTAGCGTCCCGAATTGCAGCCAAATTTATTTCTGATCAAGAAAATTGTAAATCTTTGGTTGTACCCGATCAGACACAAGATAACATCAAGTGTCCGGATTTGGATGAAGAAAACCACAAATCATTGGTTGTAGATGAAATCAACAATGTTCATCAAGAGGGTAAAAGTAAATTAAAGACAGTAATAACGAGGGAATGGCAAGTGTTCGAAGATGATTATTCATCAACAAACCCTTTTCTAACACCATATGATCAGCCTTTGTTGGCATTAAAACCTCCTCCGCAGGAACTTCCAGATTTTATTAGTTTTGACTAGGTGCAGAGACACGTACTTGGAGAATTACTTGTAATCGGCAAACAATGGCTTGTGCATTACAAGATTGAATCAACACATGATGATAATTCATTGCAAGTTCTCAGCCGGGTAATTGTCTAGGACATTCTTTCTTTTTCACAGATACACTTCTTTTATTAGTCTACGACATTGTTTCTTTCTCGGTAGAGATGGATGAATCTAATTGTTTATCATTGTTTTTTGGTAAAGAAAGTTCATATGAGTTAACTAGATTTAAAACCTGTTTCGTTGCAGATATGACAACTATTTGGAGCTTGTTACTCAGTTGATATATAAATTGAAGGCATAAACTGAAATGCTGATATGAATGTCCCAACTTCGTGTAATTTTTGGTTCTAGTTACTTCAATTTGTCTTTGCAGATATATAATATTTGTGATTATGAAGAAAGACACAAGCATCCATTCATTAGATTTGATTCAACAAGTAGATCTAGAGGTGATTGATTAGGAAATCAACTTTCTGAAAGAGAGCCTGTACGTAACAAGTTTTCTCTCTGCAGCCAACCTGCCAGTTACAAAATGTGTTTGATACACATTAAGAATTCGATGAAATTAAGATCGAATCATCCTTCTTCATTCATTCGAGATATTAGATTCTCCAGAAGTAGATTCACTTCCACACCATTGGTATTTATGCACAGGCCCTGTTCACCATTTTCTCAACCAAATCATTTCTTACTCGGTTTCTGAAGTAGCCACGCAGTCTGCTACCCTATATATTGAAAGCACAGCACTTTTTTGGAACAGAAACATCTGACCAACTCCTGTGGCTGTGCTACCTAAAGTGAAAGATATTCACAGCACTCACTTTTGTAATCAAACCACCACCAAAATCTGTATCAAAGCATCTTTTAAAGAAAATATCTTTCTAACTGAAACATAACTTTAAGAGTATTAATTAAGAAAATCTGTATTAGACGTGGATTTGCTAACAAATACCACTAACACTGCATGAACAATATATAACCGCGTGCACATTATAAACATGATAACATCTCCAAATGGAGACGAATATGGAAGATTAGTCTTTTCACCTTACTCTTCATCAGTTAAAATGAGATTAAAATGAGATTAACATGATAACACCTTGTGGAATATTAACTAGTACTAGCTAGCAAGTTCATCATATGCAGAATACGAAAAATTAACAAATCTTTGCAGACAGACAAGTGGGCGACCAGTAAAAGACTTGAGCACAATATGAACGACTAGCAACAATCCAGAAGTCCGTAGAAGTTGACACCAGACATTAATTTAGTATCAAGATTTAAACCATTAGTTGGTTCAAGCCACAACAGTACTGGTGATGAGAAGGTGAAAACTGCTCAGTGGCTTGTCTTGCAGTTGCAGCCAATGTTGAGTGTTGTTTTGGGAGAGAGATATTCCATGCGTTCCGCATTCCACACCTCAACTGCCTACCACAACTTACTGTCATGAATCCCGGGGTATAATATCTAAACTACCAAAAAAACATACAGTAAAACCTCGACAAATTAATACTCGATAAATTAATAACCCACTATAAATTAATATTTTTAAAATAACTTTTTGGTCCCTACATAGTAGCGATAGTGTAAATTTAACCTCGATTAATTAATAATCTCGCTAAATTAATAAAATTTGCCGATCCCGATACTATTAATTTATAGAGGTTTTACTGTATACAAAGAGCATCCTCACAAAGACTGATAAGTAGGAGATAAAAGTAATAGAACTCTGTTGTTCACTGGCATTGGCTTCGGAAGCCTTTTATGTTAATGTATTGCATCAGCACTTGGTCTGCAAGCTAATTGAAATTGTGCTTGTGAAATTTTGAGTTAGTTGAAATAGTTCTGCAATTTTGAAATTGCACAGCACATTATTTAACATATTTAGCTAGATACTCTAAGAAATCCAAGATAATACTACATCATCTATTCAATGAAAAGTAAATACAGTATAGATATAATGGCGATTCGGGGAAAGGCTTAATCCTATAAAATTGAATAAAAACAGGGATGCGAGTTCATTAATATATTTTATTATATCAAGACGTAGGTTTCACAACTGACACTTTATTAATATCAAGACGTAGATACCACGTTGGTACTAGACAATGAAAAAACAAAAGCAAAAACTAAAAGCGGAGAACGAATCATGGACATGATATAATCGGTAAACATTGAACCAACTATGTATTGAAACAAACATTGTAAGAAACAATACTTTATGAGTGTCAAGACGTATGTACCAGCTACGTACGGAAAGAACATAATGAAACATAAAGACATTGTAAGAAACAGATAACGTAGGTGTCTTATGAGTGTCAAGACGTACGATACTTAGTAGTATCAAGATGTAGGTATCACGAAACATATACTTTATGAGTGTCAATACGTATGTACCAGCTATGTACGAAAAGAACACAATGAAACATAAAGACATTGTAAGAAACAAATACTTTATGAATGTCGACATTGGTGTCTTATGAGTGTCAAGACGTATGATACTTAGTAGTATCAAAATATAGGTATCACGACTGATACTTTATTAGTATCATATCAAGACGTAGGTATTACGTTAGTTCATGAAATTTATAATTTCGAGATGCTATTTTGGGGTCAATCTATTAGGAATTGGGTTACATACTGAACTCCTCAATCTTCAAATATACCGAAAAAGTAATGGGAAACGCTTACATAGACAACGAAAAAACAAAGGCGGAAAAAGAAGCAAGGACATGATGTAATCCGCAAGCATTGAACCAGCTATGTACGGAAAGAACACAATTAAACATAAAGACTTTGTGTCAAAATGAACTAAAAAATTACGGAATTAAACAACAATCCTACAATCTGGTGGCAAGGAATTGCCTTCTTAACATAAAGTTAAAAAAAACAAAGAACTTTTTTTAGGAACTCCGAACATCTAAAGATTAGCAAATCAGGAACAACACAGTTCTAACTTCAGTAACAGGACAACATGTGTGATGGCAATCCGGCACCATATACACTGACAATTCACCTGATTGTAACAAACTTGTTGGTACCATGTCTTGCCCAATGATACCTCAAATCAATTGCAGTAGTGAAATTGAAATTTTCAGATGCCAGTTTCTCCAACACCTTCTTAAACGCGCCTTGGCTCATCTTCCGTCCAGCAATTCTAGCTCCCCGTCTTTTTGTACTCATTGGCAAAGGATACATGGATATTGTTGTTGTGCAACAAGCAGATTGCCAACCACCACAGCCCCAACGATAACATTGTTGAGGAGTACCAGTACATGTGCAAACCGGTATAGGAATACTAGAAAAGTCCATATCTATCCCGTTTATGACCACATCCATACTCTTCTTTGCAGCTTTTGCACGGTGACCGGAGGAACTGCCATTTTCCTTCTGAATGGTAGGGCATCTTCTTGGCTTCTTTGCTTTTGGAGGCTTGGGTGCAGCAAGACCTTGCCTTTTTCTCACAGGGGCACCATCTTCTTTCTTCACACCTGTATCATCCATGGCAACCCTTGCAGCATCCTTGGGCAATTCGGGCTGCTGCAGTTGTTGATGCTGCTGCAGCTGCTGCTGCAACATATGCATGGAATGAGCTCCAGGATGCTCATGAAATCCTGCGAAACTAGAATTCGCTGAAATCATGTGCTGAACAAATCTCTCCCTGGCCCAACTATCCTTCATAGGATCCGGCACAGGAGATTCAGAGACCATGGGATGAAACACTCCACCATTTTGGTTCATCACACCTGGATCTTCACGTCCAAGGAAAGGTCTCGAGATACGCCTTTCAACTGATGGGAAAAGGTGCAAATTGAGATTCCCAGGTTTATTATAATGTTGTTCGTAGAAATTCCAACTGCGCATATTCAATCCTCCATCCTCCATCCTTTCAATCTAAAAAAACAAGAATACCAACAACAAAAGCATTACATTCATTCTCCCATTTTACATCTAACCTGTTATATTTAATAATATTATCCACACACTATGATCTTCCAATTGTAAAATCATAATTAAACCATCACAGATCTGACATTCCAATAGCAAGCATTCATTCTATCTCTTTAAGTTCTCATTATTTATAATTTTCTCCAAATATCAAACAAATTACTTTATTGCAAAATTACCCATTAATTCACAAAGGCTGATACAACATAGAAGAACCCGTAAATCAAAAGTGAATGTTGCAACTCCAATTTGCAGCAGTATAAAGTTCAAAATCTATCAAGTTTTTATCAAAACTAAGTTTCTCCAAATATCAAAATGACCACTAATTCACAATGGCTAAAAAACACAGAAGATCAAAATGGGTGAAAAAACACAAAAGATTAAAAAAGATCAAAACTTTAAGTTCCAAATCTATCAAGTTTTGATTAATAGTAATTTCTTTAAATATCAAACAAATCATTGAATTTCAAAAAACCCAATAATCCACAATGGCTAATAAAACAGAGATAAACCCATAAATGGTAAACAGAAATGAATCCTATGATTCCAATTTGCAGCATTATGAAATCTTGATTTAGCAAAAAAAGATCACAACTTTAATCAAACCCAGATCTCAAATGGCAAATCCAATCAATCACTAAACTTAACAGCAATTACCCATTTATTAACACTCATCAAATCAAAATGTATATAACATTTAAACATCAGATCTAAAGTAACTGTAGCAAGATTCAGTATTTTCAAGAAAGGCAAATGATAAAAAAGAGTGAGCTAATTAATATATAAAGAAATGACTTGAAAGACCGTACAAGTGAATAAATAGTGGATATATTTACAGAAAGAGAATAAAGCTTAGATTTGAGAGAGAGAGAGAGAGAGAGAGAACTTACTTGTGTTAGTAAACACTTCTTTTAGGGTTTTGTCCTTCTGGAGACACAGGAGAGAGGAGAGAGAACATAAACAAAAGGAGAGAGATAGAGAGAGAAATGTGAAAGAGAGAGAGGTTTGTATAAATTTTTTGATGGAATGTCTACATAAATATATTTTGATACAAACATAAAATATTTTACAAACATAGGATATTACAACAACAAAAATGAAACCAAGTACACACATCACACATGCAACTGTGTGCCAGGTGGATGCCTTAGTTGCACTCCAAGTATCATCTAACTTCCGTTTGTTTATTTGTGAGGTGCCCACCTGTCCTTATCTCTTCTTTCTTAATTAATCCCTCCGTATCTTTTTTCTTTTCCTGTTTTGACTTTTTACACTGTTCATCATAAGCGATTAACTATTAATTTATGCATAATTTATAAGACAAAATATAGTCATGAGTGATCTTGTTGGATTCGTATTTGTGAGTACTTTAATACAGTGAAATTTTTATATTTAGTACTAAAACGAAATTAAAGATATTAACGATCAAAAGTGTGCATTGGCAAGCGTGATAATGATTAACAGGAAAAGAAATAAGGAACGGAGAGAGTAACATTTGATATTATTTTATTTTTTTGTATATAAACCTCTACACATTTGCTACTGTCCATTCCATCTTTATCATCTCCATGCGCTTACGTTGAAAAGGATCTATCTTTATGTTTTTCTTGACCAAATTTTAATAATTTTATCCTTTATTAGTGTTTTTCTATTTAGTTTTAAAGTTTGTCAAATTTGGTTGAGTAATTGTACAGTTAGAATTGGATGATATTAGTATCTGTATTTTTTCATTTACTTATCAAACACAATCATAAAGTTTGTCGGTTAGGCTATGTTCACTTGGATTGAATGGAATGAAGGAAGAATGAAATGAAATTTATACTATTATTTGGGAGAGATTGGGGAAAGTGTTTATAAATTTCATTCCTTGCTTCATTCCTCTCCAAATAATTTGAACTAGAATTCTAACCCACATGTTTTGGAAGGAATGCTCCATTTCCAATCTTCATCATTTTCCTTGCAATCTTAATCATAAAAAACTTCTTCTCCCTCATATTTGTTCATTACTTCCCCCAACATCCCTCTTTCTTCATAAATTTTGTTTACAAATTTCATTCCATTCCTATCCCATTCCATTCTTTTCAAGTGAACACACCCTTAGAATTTTATATGAGTAATTGTATCTGTATTTAAATTTTATGTTATCCTTTATGAGCATCTTCATTCATTATTCAAAAATAGTTTAAGCTTAAATAGAAATTGAAATTTTATGCACATAAAAAAGTTGAAATTAGTTTAAACCTTTTTAAATAAAACAGAGAAGTTAAAATATAAATTTCCAAATTATAAAAAACAGAGAACAAAGATCTTGATTAGATTGAATGCACCTCCAATTTTCTCACAAACAACAATTCCACGGGCTATAGGCCCAATCATGTCATAGGTTAATAATGTGGCCCAACAGTAACATAGCCTTTTAGTTTGCCAACCTGTCATATTATATTTTACCAACTTGAATTTTGTACAAAGATTGCATTTTGAATTATATACCAACCCAGTACAAAATAGCTACATCAAAAGTTTTGTGATAATAATTATTTATCAGGACGACACATATACTTGTAGCAAATAAGATAATATGAGTTTATTAAGTATATATACCTAAGCTTATATTCTAGACGAAATCTATATTTTTATATAATAGTTGAAATATTAAAATTTTGATTATTTTTTTATATAATAGTTGAAACAATAAAAATTTGGTTCGTGTGTCGGTATGGTATTTTGATGATTTTACTTATTTATCCTTATTTAATGGTATATGTTATTTAAGAAAAAAGGCCCCCAATATCACAATTTTAAAGCAAATGACCCCAAATATCACAGCTTAAAAACTTGGCCCTAAATATCATTTGAAGACACATTTTCGTGTAGCGTTTTCAATTTTTTTTTTTTTTTTTTATGAAAATGCTACATCGTGTAGCATTTTTTTTCCTCTCTTTTTCTTTGTTTGCAACGCTACTCTAAGTTCTGTTTTGGTTTTGGAAACGTGGGATTAAGTTTTGTTATAGTCCAAAACGTCACTTCATGTGATGTTTTGGGATGTTTTTCAATTTTTTTGTTTTTTTTTCTCCTAAATTTATATTTGCAAACAATATCAAAAAATTTATAATCAAATTTTCAATTAAAATTGTATTTTTTTAATTTAAAAATTACAATTTAATTAAATTTAGGAGTTCAACAATTAACTTTTGGGGTTCAATGTTTCCATTTTGGGTTTTAGAAATATTCGGAACGACGAATAAACCGTATACGAACTTAGGGTTTAGGGTTCGGGGTTTAGGGCTGTTTACAACCCTAAACCCTAACTTATCCTGATTTTTAAACGCGTTAGCGTTTAAAAATCAGGCAAACGCGTTTAAAAATCAGGCCGCCGGATTCAATTTTTTAATTTCAATTTTTAGATTTTTTACAATTTTAAAATTTAAACATTTTTAAATTTGGAAATTGGTAACACCACTTAAAGTAGCGTTTTAGGTTCAGAACACCATTTTAAGTAGCTTTTTGAATCCAAAACGGTACTTAAATTAGCGTTCTGGCCAAAACCAAAATGAATTAGCGTTTTACATCAAAACAAAGTTTAAGTTGTGTTTTAGTTCTAAACTGAAAGATGAATTAGCATAGTACACTCCAAAACGCTAGACGCAACTTTGTTTACAGACTAAAAGTGCACACCCCTACTAAAAAAACCAAAACGCTACACGCAACTGTGTTTTGAAATGATATTTGGGACCAAGTTTTTGAGCTGTGATATTTTGGATCATTTCCTTTCAAATTGTGATATTACGGGCCAACACCCATTATTTAATAACTAACCGATTACATTCTTCAGCTAAAACATATTATCTTTTCAAACTAAAATCCATCATTTTCTAAAAATATCACGGACAATATATATATATATATAGTCTTATTCTAATGGAAACCACTTTTAAACTAGAAACTAAATAAATTTTTTTTTTTTAAATTGCATCGAAATATAGCACATATGGTATGCAAATTGATCGTTGAAAGATGGAGAAAAATACAGTGAAGTTAGATTTAAAAAAAATCCACTGATTTACGAGAAAAATCAAATTAGAAACAAAGGGGATTATATGGGATGATGTATAGGAGAGTGTTTTTTTAGTTACTAGCTTATAACCCGTGCGCGGTTCCTTTTATAAAATTTATAATTATATTAACTTTTTTTAATATATATATAAGATTTTACACGTTCAATCAATGTTGTAAAAAGCGGGAATCAGACTTAATCGATAGAGGCACTGTCCAGGGATTAATCGGGTATTTGGTTATTAATCGGAATGATTAATCGAATATTCGGGTAATTAATCAGTACGGTAACCCATGGAACATGGATTAATCGGTGATTAATCGCAATTAATCACCGATTTTTTGAACTGAGCGTTAAATTTAATATTTTTGCTCTATCTTGAATTCTTAAAATTTTGATTTGGACGATTTTACATCCCACATGAAATTAACAAAATAATCTTTAATTTAGTGATGGTTTAACAATTATTTTTCAATTAAAACTACGTAGAAACAAAAAAGAGAAGAAATTGACGATTTTTTACGTTAAAAAATATGTTCGATTTATGAAATCTACTTATATTTCGTTTTGATTATCAAAATACCATTCTTATTAGTTGAAGATAGTTCTACTAACAATCAAATATGGTTTTAATAATGAGTGTAAGAGTGATTTTATCCAAAATTTTGGTAGCGGGTAGTTTGGTTTTTTAGTACGAAATATTAAATAAGAACCGTTGGATCATAAAATAAATAGATGAAAAACGATAGATCTAGCATAAAAAATATTTTATTTTTTAACATGTAAACTAAAAAGTGTATTTATATTGAAATACGAAAAAGTGTATGTCAATAATTTAAAATATATAATTTGGTTTTCTACATTGAATAGGATTATCAATGTAGGTCTTCTGCGCTGAACATGATTAATATAAAAATTCATAATTTGGTTTTCTACCTTGAATAGGATTATCAATGTAGGTCTTCTACACTGAATAGGATTAAAGTAAAATTCCTAATTATATTGTCGATCTCTTGATAGTACGAGTGTTTTCATTTCTATAATAATTGTTAAATCATCACTAAATTAAAGATAATTTTGTGAGCTGCGCCTGGGCCGTAAAATCATCCAAATAAGATTTTTAGATTTCAAGATAGAGTCCAAATAGTAAATATGAATTTTTTTAATATTAATAAAATAAATAAAATTCAATTTTATCCGTTTAATTATATCCTTTTCATATTATAATTTTATTTTTAAAATTCAATTCTAATACAAAATTCTTTATTTATATCCTTTTTAGATTATAATTTTCATTTTAATATGATATAATCTTGATCGTCTATTTTTAAAAATATTCGATTTGGCGGTTGAGATTATTTTGATAGTACAACGACCAAACCAAAATTATGGTTAAAATCCCTCTTACGCTTATTATATATAAGGATATAATATAATGTGTGGTGCTTGTAGGGGCATTAGATTATATTGATCTAAGAGTTTTTTTTTGCCAGGAGATTGATCTAAGAGTTTAGATTAGTTTCTACTTTCTACTTTTATTTGATCATTAGCACATATATAATATATATATATAGGGGGCTACTCCAATACAAACCTCCTTAAAATACAAACCTACAAACCAAGCATAATCTAATATTTCAAGCTAATCTAATGACCAAACTAGGGGTACCCCAATACAAAAAATGCTTAAAATAATTGGTTCTATCCAACAAAAAAAATAAAAAAATAAAAAAAAATAAAAAAAATCACTGTTCACGTGATGACGTGGCAGTGAATTTCACTGGTTAACGGTGCTTCGCACCTTCTTGTACGGCGCTTCGCGCCTTTATCATTCTAAAGTTGTAAGGAATGGCAATCAATGGTAAAGGTAATAGACGATTGACGGGTGTGTCGAGAGCCTTCGGCCCTCATGACTACCTAACTCATCCGTTTACTGTCTTAAATGCTTCGCATTTCCACGGCAAGATTTTTTTTTTTTTTTTTGTTGGATAGAGCCAATTATTTTAAGCATCTTTCGTGAAGGTACCCTTGGCGGAAACCTTAGAATAGATGAAATATAATTAATTTAGTGTTGGTTTGTAGGTTTGTATTTTAAGAGTGGTTTGTATTTGAGCACTTGCATATATATATATATATATAGGCTAGCGTTCAAATAGAAACCAACCTTAGAATAGAAACTAGAAACCTACACTAAATAAATTATATTTCATTTATTTTAATGGCCCCGCTAGGGGCACATTCACAAAAAAACTTATAAAATTTTTTGGCTCTATTCAACAAAAATATAAAAAAAAGAAAAAAATTACTGTTCACGTGCCACGTCATCACGTGAACAGTAACTTTTTTTTTAATTTTTTTATATTTTTGTTGAATAGAGCCAATAATTTTAAACGTTTTTTGTATTGGAGTACCCCTAATTTGGTCATTAGATTAGCTTAAAATATTTAATTTATGTTTAGTTTCTAGTTTCTATTATAAGTTAGTTTCTATTAGAACAAGTCCCTATATATATATAGAGTCCTACTCCACTACAAACTAAAAACTAAACACTAATCTAATGACCAAACTAGGGGTACCCCAATACAAAAAATGCTTAAAATAATTGACTCTATCCAACAAAAAAAAATAAAAAATAAAAAAAATCACTGTTCACGTGATGACGTGGCCGTGGATTTCACTGGTTAACGGTGCTTCGCTCCTTCTTGTACGGCGCTTCGCACCTTTATCATTCTAAAGTTGTAAGGAATGGCAATCAATGGTAAAGGCAATAGACGATTGACGGGTGTGTCGAGGGCCTTCGGCCCTCATGACTACCTAACTCATCCGTTTACTGTCTTAAATGCTTCGCATTTCCACGACAGGGATTTTTTTTTTTTGTTGGATAGAGCCAATTATTTTAAGCATTTTTTGTGAAGGTACCCTTGGCGGGAACCTTAGAATAGATGAAATATAATTAATTTGGTGTTAGTTTGTAGTTTGTATTTAAGGATTGGTTTGTATTTGAGCAAAAACCTATATATATATATATATATATATATATATATATAGGATCTTTTTCTAATAAAAACTAACTTATAATAGAAACTAGAAACTAAACCGAAATTAAATATTTCAAGCTAATCTAATAACCAAATTAGGGGTACCCCAATACAAAAAACGTTTAAAATTATTGGCTGTATTCAACAAAAAAATAAAAAAATTAAAAAATTTTTTTAAAAAATTACTGTTCACGTGATGACGTGACATGTGAACAGTAACTTTTTTTTTATTTTTGTTGAATAGAGCCAAGAATTTTATAAGTTTTTTGTGAAGGTGCCCCTAGCGGGGCCATTAAAATAAATGAAATATAATTTATTTAGTGTAGGTTTCTAGTTTATATTTTAAGGTTGGTTTCTATTTGAACCCTAGCCTATATATATATATAGGGTTTTGTTCTAATAGAAACTAAATTAGAATAAAAACTAGAAACTAAACATAAATTAAATATTTCAAGCTAATCTAATGACCAAATTAGGGGTACCCCAATACAAAAAGTTCATAATATTCTTGGCTCCATCCAGCAAAAAAAAAAAAAAAAATTACTGTTCACTGCTGACGTGGCAATGACGTCAGCGTGAACATTATTTTGTTTTTTTTTTTTTGCTGGATGGAGCCAATAATTTTAAACACTTTTTGTGAAGGTGCCCCTGGCGGGGCCATTAGAATAAATGAAATATAATTTATTTAGTGTTGGTTTCTAGTTTCTATTCTAAGATTGGTTTCTATTTGACCACTAGCCTATATATATATGTATATATTCATATTTTAAAATTTTTAATTTTAAAAAAAAAATTCATTATATTAGACAACATCCGGGTTTTAAGCTAGCTAATTTTAAATTCTAGATCAAAACAAAATTCTTATGTGAACTGCTATTAGAATTCAAGATATAGATCAGAACAAAATTCTTATATGAACTACTATTAGAATTCAAGATATTTCACAATTATGTCGTGTGCATCACTAAATTTCCTTGATTGACAATTAAGCTGACTAACTGATGGTGGAATAGTGAGTTGGATTATTTAAAAGGAGTAGTTAGCCAAGAAAACATGTGTGTTTAGTACTAAATTTCAGGGGTAACACAACGTGAGCCGGCTGACCACAGAAATTGGCGGAATACATAGAAAATAAAATGGTGGATTTAGCATGATGAGAAGCATGCTACTATTACTTTATTACTTTTTAGCATTGTCAAATTGCATGCATTTAACTGTGCGATGGATTTGCATCTCCTTCATTATCATATCATTAATCATATCATGCATATTGTGAGCAAGCAAGCTAGATACAACACTCCTTTGTATACCTTCATGCACATATACTTGTATAGACATATATCTTATTTACACTTTAGTTTTCGCAAAAAATTCATACATACTTGTCCATTTTGTGTGATCAATCTACCATGTTATTCTGTTATCACGTACCCTTAAAAATCTGTGCAACATTTATAAATCTATGTTCATCTCTTCTATCCAAGTCTTGTTCACTTGTTGATGCATGCTCACTTAAGTACTAACATCTCTGTTGACAAAAATAATGTCGAATGTAGATTCGATTAACTGCAAGAAAAGGAAAAGATCTGGAGAGAAAGTGTACAAATTCAAAACATTTGGCGAGCAAGGTTATCCTACAGAATTTAATCATGGCTCTTTTCGACAAAATGTTAAAGCCCTCTTGGAATTTGGAAACACAGAGACTGTTTCATGGGGTGGCATGGCTAGCTGGTCATTTCAACTTCAAGTCCAGCGCAATCCCCCTTCACATATCTTGCTCTTTGTTATTGAAGAACCTATTGAACTTTCACTTAATACACATTGCAAGCACTGCCTTTATGTTGGTACATATTTTTGCATCATATATATTACTATTGTTGCTTTCTAGATTATTCTAGCTATACTATATATACAGGGACCCTGAGCTTCCGGGAACCTCAGTCAAAATCAGTTTTTGGGGCCTAAAATGCATATACATCGCATGTTTTTACAAACTTGTATACAAGGTTTTTAAAAATTTTGGGACCACCCCCTGTATATATAAACTAATACTTATTTTTTATGTACAAGTTCATATATACGTTATGTTTTTATAGGATGGGGAGATCACATAATTTGCAATAAGAAGTATCATTTTTTGGTGCCATCAAAGGACACATTAGCTGCATGTCTGAGTTACGAAGGGAACATTAATAATATTGGTGCAGGAACAGATAAAGTAAATGGTAAGTTGAACTTAATAATGGAATTGCAAGGACATATATTACATGGTGTTTTCCATTCTAATGGCTTTGGGCATTTGCTATGTATCAATGGTTTGGAGATGGGCTCTGATTTGCCTGGTTACCAAGTTATGGACTTTTGGGATCGCTTGTGCACAGTTCTTCAAGCAAGGTAATATCTGATTCACCTTGTATATTTTTCATGACTTTCTAGGACTTCCACTTCAATTTATCAAAAAAAAAAAAAAAAGTTAATGTAGGAAAGCTTGTTATAGCCTTTACGTAGAAAGCTTGCTAAAATTGCTGGATTCATTTTATTACAAATTAATATTGTTACATTTGTAGGAAAGTCAGTATAAAAGACACTTCGCAAAAGACAACCATGGATCTAAGATTGCTCTATGGAATAGCTTACGGTGAGCCATGGTTTGCTCGATGGGGATACGAATTTGGGCGTGGAAGCTTTGGTGTTACAAAACAAATGCATCAAAAAGCTATTGAAGCCATCCAAACAATACCATTATGCGTGCTTGCTCATCATGCTACTGGCAATAATTCTAATCATGAGATTTCAATCATGGTTTCAAAATATCAAAATACAATTGCAGGCCATTCTATGAAGTCACTAAGCGATTTATTTAGATTCATTCTAGAGCTTAAATCTCGACTTTCAAAAGAAAGCAGCATTGATACTTGCAATCCAGGCATTCTAGTGGACACTAATTGTAGATGGTCAATCAAACGAGTAGAAATGGCTATCAGGGTGATCATTGATTCTTTAAAAAGAGCTGAATTCCGATGGATATCCAGACAAGAAGTCCGAGATTCTGCCCGAGCCTATATTGGTGACACCGGCCTACTTGATTTCGTGTTGAAGTCATTGGGAAACCATATAGTAGGGAATTATTTGGTCAGAAGATGCTTGAATCCCGTGACAAAAGTATTGGAATACTGCTTGGAGGACATTTCGAATGCTAATTTTTCACAAGATCAAGGATTTTCATCTGATGATTCAGTATCAGTTAAGGCTCGATACAAGATTTCTAGGATTCAACTATCAAAGGATTTGTTTTACTTGTACAAGCACATCTTTAAAGAGCAAAACCCAAGCATAAATTCCGGGATTACATCAACAATTTCATTAGCCTCAAGAATTATCCTCGACTCCAAGTACCTCATCAAAGAATATCATAAAAAGTTACCTTACAAGTTTGAAGTAGGGTTAGGAGACAGATCAAAGCTTTACTGCACAATTGCCTTAACTAACATTCCCGGGATTGAGGAAAAAAAGGTCGTGGCACCATATGAATGCATCACATTGGAAAACAATGCTACATTCCAAGAACTTACACGAGAAGTTGAAAGATGTTTTAAAGATATCTATTGGGGATTAAGGAATTTTATGGTCCAAACAATTGGTAATATGAATGCTTTTAATGTCCGTAAACAATCCGATGATTTGGTATTTAGGGTTGTGAAAGCTGGTAGTGAACTTGTGTTTGAAGGCAACATTATAAATTATAGAGGAAGAAACATGATCCAAGAGAATATATTCGAAGGTAGTTATCAAAATAGTATTTCATGTGTAATTGATTGTCTTTGTGGAGCTAAAGAAGATGACGGAGAACGAATGGTATCGTGTGACATTTGCGAAGTTTGGCAACACACTAGGTGTGTTCAGATTCCTAACAATGAAGCAATTCCAAGTATATTTCTATGTAGCAGATGTGAACAAGATATATTAGTTTTACCTTCTATGTCATAGTTCTAAGAAATTCTACCTAGTATTTCATAGTTATCGTTATAATAGTGACTCAGTGAATGCAATATAGTGACTATTTACCTTTATCATTTAATTGTTGTTTGTAAACTTTTAAGATATTTATGATTATTTTTCGCTATCATTTAATTATTGTACAAACAAAGATTTCAAGTGAGAAAACCTTTTTAAAATACAACCTATTTATTGTATTTTTTTTTGCTGAATTGCATGCTAAATTTGTAAAAAATAATAACATACATGATATTCTATAGCAACCAACAACTAAAAGATAGAACTATAGTTGATATTCTATAAACTCCACAAATTTATTCTTGCACACAATTTATCTTGGATAGATCAAAATGACCTTATTCAAGATTGCACCAGTGCTATGCCGGTCTCGTGGTCTCACCAATTTTCATATTTGTAAGTGGTCTTGAAAACGTAAAGTATTTTTTTTTCCTTTTTAAACATATCTTTTTATTATTCATATATAATAAATTTTATGAAGAATCATGAGATGATAAATTCACTACAGGAATTTTGGCTAAATTCGACCGGATACAAACGGTCGAAATTAGCTAAGATCGACCGACTACGGTCGAAATTAGCTAATTTCGACCGTCTTCTAATCGGTCGTTTTTACTGTGGTCGAAATTAATTGAGGTGGTCGAAAATAGCTAATTTCGACCGAATAAATTCGACCGGTTAATTTCGACCAGATCCGGTGAATTTCAAGATTTCCAAATTTTTTGTCTGAAAATTCAAATGCGTTTCTAAAATTTGAATTTCCCGCCATGCATACTAAATTCGACCAGTTACAGTCAAAATGTAATTTCGACTGCTTTGCTTCGTACCTTATTTTCGACCGTTCGAGGTCGTATATAGATGTATGTACTTCGACTATATTTGGTCGAACATAATGACTGATACAAAATTTTGGTGTGTTTTACTCGGCTGGAAATGGTCGAATACATGTGTAATTTGTTTTTTTTTTAAAGTAATTTCGACCATTTTAGGTTGTAAATTATTTTTCATTTGTCCCTTAAATTTGATCAGTTTCAGTTGTTCATATCATTCCATAAAGATTTAATTTCGACCATTTTAGGTTGTAAATTATTATTCATTTGTCCCTTAAATTTGACCAATTTCAGTTGTTCATATCATTCCATAAAGATTTAATAGCCAAATTTAGGGGTCCCCTGCAAGCATTCACAAACAATCCCAAAGGAGCATTCACACTCTAAATCAGTTGTTGAGTACACAAACTCTAATAATGCAAAAAATAAGCAGCAAATATAAGTACTAAAATCAGTTACCAAATCCTTAGATTAAAAAGGTACCAACATCAGTTGGTACTAACAGCAGTTGCAACACTTAGATTAAAAGCAGTTACCAAATCATTCACAAAAGCCCATCAGGGAGCAGGTTTAACATTACTAAATATATAAAGTCATACTAAGGGATCAGGGAACAGGTTTGACCTAAGACAGAGGAAACATGTAAGCATCCCCGTCTATCTCTTCATCGTCTGGTTCATTATGGTGGTCTCCACCTCCAAGGTCTCCTACAGGGATCAACAATTCCTTCCCTGGCACAGTCTCCTACAGGCACACGCACATATAAGCAACTAATTCAAAAAATTGTATATATAATTGGTAATTATTGATATCACAAAGCAGAGTCGGATCTTTTAGACACCAGGATTAAGTTTATGAAACTTGGATCAAAACCTGGTTCCTTTCAGACTGATGGGAAGAATGTTAGTTGTGATACTCACAAACTTAAAATTATTATATGTCTTTTCTTTATGTTGTTATGTTTAAGTTTTCTAAGTGTAAACCCTAATTTACTTCTACGTTCTCTAACAATTGTCCTAAGTTCATTTGATTTGAGTAACTCTTTACATCAACTAATATTACCCCTTAGTACCATTTCAAACCTGGCTAGTGGTTAAACTAGGGGTCCGTAAGGCATGAAAAGCAGCTTCAGGTCATTATGTTTACATGTAATATTTAAAAAAGAAAGAAAATTACCTCTTCAATGACCTTGTCATTGTCCTTCAAGATTTGACGAAGCAAACCATTTGCAGCCCGCACATAATGTGATTGCAGAGAATGTTTGCTCGGGTCCGGAAACGCAGTAGCGGCCAACTCACGCAGACATGTATCCAAATCAGATTTCTTCACCTCACGCATAGGGAAGGAACGGACCATCTGCCTCACCTCATCTAAAATCTTCGACATCGTCAGATAAATTTCATCCGGAACATCATGAGAAATTGTCTTTTTCTGTGAGCTGACCCATTGTGCTGCTTCCCGTGCTCCGAGAAGCTCTCCCACCGTGCTTTGGGGGTGAAGGATGATCTTCCCCTTCTTCGGCGGCCTAACCTGCAGTGTCAAGAAATTAGCCGAATTTCCTGCTGTCTTACATCCCAAAGTATTTATATACATTCATAATTTCATATAGCAAGAAGGGACCAGTGCACAGAACAAGGAATGTAAAGTCAAGCCAACTGAACCGAAATTACAATGCACATTTTCTTAACATACAACACAACTGAACCAAAATATATTATCAAAATTTCCCGATAAAAAGAACTACACGGCATAAAATGCTTAGCATTATGTTACAATTTAAGCTTGCTAATCTCAAAATATAAACCTATACTACAAAATTATCAAAACAAAAAAACGAATACGAACATTCGAAACCAACAATTAAACAGAGTAATAAGCATAGATATTTTGAGATAACCCTGTAGGATGAAACTTTCCACCTCAAAGAAAACCCTAGTTAGCCATATCGACACTGCTAAAACTTGTGGCTACATGGTCTTAATTACGTACATAAAAAATGATTCATGCGACCAACAACAGGTGAAGCCTAACCTGCACTGCCGCGATGAGGTCCTTCTTTCGGTAAAGTTCTTTTTGAGTACAAGGGGATGGTGGCTGATCAGTAGACTCCTCCTCAAGTGTCAATTCAGACCGCACCTTTCTCATTTTCTCCTGCAATACACAACAAATATCAGATACATATCAGACACTCATTTAAATTTTATACCATACATGCATGAACACTGTTGTACCACCAAATTATATTAACAATTACATTTTAATTATTAAGACCAACTCATGCAATTTATATCCAAATTCATCTATTTATAAATTTAATCAGTTAGGATACAACCAACTAACTTATAACTAACAAAACAAAATATTGGCACTTGCAACATATTTTAAGTAATAAATAACAAGTGTCAAAGGAATTCGGACAATGGTAATTAATAGTTCAAGGAAAATTCGGACTTTCAAAGGTTTATGTGCATAATAATTCTGTACATAAATTAGGCATACTTTATATTAACATAATAATAATATTAAATAATAATGCACACAGAGAGCACCAAACTAACATGCTTGCTAGCAAATTGACTTGAATGACAGTTATTAATCATAAAGTCAAACAGTCTCGTTCAAAACATAAGCTTCGTACATATACATTTATTTAAAAATCTACGAAAAAATCAAATAGCAAAGGTACACAAGAATTTTACCTGTAGCTCTATCACAGATGGTTCACAAGGATCGTACACAATAGCCATGAATTCATCATCAAGGATAGGCATCTCTCCCTTTGCCTCTCTTTCAGCATCTATGTCCTGCAAGGAAAATAAACATATTTTCAGTTTTTTAAAACAAAAATGCCGTTTACTTAACAGAAAAAATAATATTTACCGCTCGTCGCTGATCATATGAAATGGCCCCTGTGCGGGGGGTAAATTCCACCATCTTCCGGGCTTTCTGCCCATGTTCTGACTTTATTTCAAACTCCAGTGTTCCCCAATACTTACAAATGGAATTCCATGCGCGTTGGGAGTAGTAGTATGGCTTCAGCTCTTCTAAATCCAATTCGTCTTGGGTGTATCCAGAAGTTAATAGCTCTCTCAAATGTTTAACTAATCGGCCCTTCTCCGCATTAAGATATTGCTTGAAATTTTTCTTCAAATGGGCTCTCACAATCCTATCCCCTTCTGTATCCCCAACTCCATCGGGATACTTATAGTATTCCTGCCAAACAACAAAGTAAAAAAACCAATTAATAGATACCAAATAAACATTTCATATATATATATATATATATAGAGAAAGAGAGAGCACAAGTAACAACAGAAAGCAATTTAGTCACTGGTTTGAAATTTATATACATTTCATATATAAACAGATGATTGCAGCCATGGTATTTCTGAGGATATAAGCTATGCAAGTCAACATTGATGCATTGTTAAACATGAAAACAGGTCTACAAGATAAACGCGGAAAGCAATTTAGTCAGCTTTCAATTACCCTGAAGTTTTTGATGCAATCATCGTAAAAAACTTCATGCCTCGATCCATTGCTGTTGATTGTGTGTTCATCCCATCTCATTCGAACAATGTGTTGCAAAGTGTGCTTGGCCTCCGGCTCCTTGATGCTGTCACATTAAGATACAAATTAAATACACATATTACAAAAGAAATCAAAGGAACACAGTACATATGTGACCTAGTTTTTGCAAAAAGTAACATATGAAAGATAAAAGAAATAGGGGACCTAAAATTATGTAAATTACCTTTTTGGTTTAATAAAATGCACTGTTGGTCTCTCATTCTCAGCTGGTTTCTTCGAGTAACAACCTTCATAGGCATCACGCTTTTTCCTCTGATAAGTGATGTTCCCGCTGTATTTCTCTCGCACAACACTTTCGTCATCACACCCTCCACTGTCCATAACCTTCTTGCTGCCCTTTCCCTTATTTTTCCCACCCTTAACCTTACCCTTACCATTATTAGGACCGACCCATTGCACCTACCAAAAAAAATACACACATAGATTATATGAGTTAAGGCAGAAGAGTATACATAGAATAATTAACTAAGAATAAACAGAGAATAAAGCACAAATCTCTAATTCGACTTAAACAGAGATGAGAAGAGAAACCTGTTTTATAAGTTGTTTAGACCTATTTATTGACTGTATATATCTATGGCTTCTGTTTGTTTAAGATCTCATCTAGTGTCCTGTTTTCCCCACATTATTTTCAGTTTTTGCAAACTAGGAATAGTGTATCTGGTCTATTGTTCTCTTTAGGTGTGAGATACAGTAGGAAACTAAATCGAAGAAAATTAGAAAATTAGTGGAGTCTGAACAATTACCTGTATCCACTTTCCACATAAATCGAAGAAACTAAACAAATAGAACCTTAATTAAACAAACACTAATTCCACTTCAACAAATAAAACCCTAAATCGACTTAAACCAATACAACCCTAATTAGAGAAATTCGACTTAAACATAGAATAATTAACTAAGAATAAACAGAGAATGATTAACTAAGAATAATTCGACTTAAACAGAGAAGAGAAGAGAAACCTGTACAAATTTCGTGAGGTCTATCCTTCGTTTTGGGGTTTCCATCGACTTCTGCTGTCCGTTCAGCTGGCCGATTTGCGATTCCATCGACTTAAACAGAGAAGAGAAGAGAATACAGTCGATTTGCTTTGCTTGCGGCGACTAAAACCTAATTTCAGCGAGAGAGAGAGTGAAAAAAAAAGAGGGGAAAATGGGGAAAGTGATGATATATAGTAAGATATACGATTGACTGTAAACAGTCGAATATATCTACATCGACCGAATACAGTCAAAATTAGCCGAGGAGTTAGTGTTGACTTTATTCGGTCGAATTTGTCTAAATCGACCGAATATAGTCTAAATTAGCCGAGGGTTTTTGTTCTGACTTTATTCGGTCGAATTAAACGGACCAAGCTTTTTCTCCCGAAGGCTACTGCAATAAAACCTGGAGCTAAACTAATACAACCATTCATCATTATCAATAAATAAGAAAAAATGATTCATCACTAAACCGATGTGTAAAAATTGGAAACTTTTAAAATTTTGAAATATTACATAAATAAAAAATAATTCTTTGAATACATTCCCAATAAATAAGAAAAAAATTACACTAAATCATCATTATCACTTAATTCATCATTTTCTTCTTGGTCATCATCTTCGATTCCCTCCTCCGTAATTTTTTGACTTTCTACTTCCTCATTGTAAACTATTGAATGATCATTTTCGAACATCCTCAAGTCAACAAAAAAATTCGAGGGATCACGAACAATAACTCTTTCAACGTATGATGATGAAGCATTCGACACTTCATTTTGTAAAGCATCGTCGTTGATTTTGGTCTTTTCTTTGGTTGAAACAATTTCATCAACTTCTCGACTCTTTGTTGTTAGAACCGTGTACCAAGATGATTTCGCATTTGAAATGTTTGGTGCATAATACACTTGATGAGCTTGGCTAGCCAACACAAACACGTCTTCGGCATTTAGCTTTGATTTGACGTCCACGGTAGTCATCCGGTGTCTATAAACTTTAACATGTGTCGTGTGATCAAACCAATGGCACTTGAAGACGATAACTTGATGCCCGTTGTGATAGAGGAGTTTTAGAACTTCCTCCACTCTTCCATAATAGTTTCCATAACTTTCTTTGTAAGAAGTCCCTACAATTACAAATGTATTAAATTTGGATGCAAATTATAAATGAAAAAAAACATGACTTCAATATTAAAATAAATTAAAATTCTCACCAATGACAACTATGCCGGAATTTGGTGAAGTGAGTTCATTAGCATTTACGCTAATAAATTTGTAACCATTACACTTGCACCCTTTATAAGACTCCACTTTATACATCGGACCTCTTATTAGGTCTATAAATTTGTTCTTGAGCCTTTCATCATTTTGCACCTAAAAAATATATAAAAAACATGATATAATACATAAATGTGTCAAATAAATTATACAAACAAAAGTGTGATCACATACCCTTCTTTCAAACCAATCTTTAAATTGTTCTTTTTGAACTTGTTCCTTTTCGGCATCGTTGAGATGGGGGTAATGTTGTTGTACCAATTTTTGGAACCCACTACATATTTAAGTTAAACAAAAATAAGTTTAAATTGTAAATTGAATTTGTAAAATCAAAATGGAATAGAAAGGTTTTTACCGCAAGTACTTTCCAACTTCCGGCGAATTAATAAGCACATAGTATGTCATAAACCCATGTTCATCATTACTCAAGATTCTATCTCTATTCCGTAGAATAGGATGTGTTGGATACGTGTAAACTTCCAACAAATCGGTATCATAAATCTTTCGAGGTGCCTCATTTCGACGTAGTATTTCGGGTTTGGAATCGAAATACAACGTGCAAAAGTGAACACATTCCTCCTCAATGTAGCATTGTGCCATTGAACCTTCGGCTCGAGCTTTGTTACCCACTTTCAATTTCAAGTTATGCAAGTATCTTTCAACAAAATACATCCACCGCCAATTTGCCGGTCCACCCAACTTAGCCTCGGTAGCTAAATGTAGTGGCAAATGCTCCATCGGATCAAAAAGACCAGGAATAAAAACGGTTTCAAGTTTGGAGAATATCCTCACTATATCTTTCTCCATTTTTTCCAAATCCGAGTACTTGAGATTGGAGGAGCATAAATCTTGAAAGAAGTTGCATAACTCAATAATAGGATCAGCTACATGTTTTGGAAGTAAGTCACGACAAACGATAGGCAATAACTTTTGCATGAAAACGTGACCGTCATGTGATTTCATCCCCCGAATGCAATTATTTTTCCAATTCACACACCTAGATATGTTTGAGGCAAACCCATCTGGAAGTTTCAATGCTTCAATCCACTTGAACAACTTCTGAATTTGTTCCCTTGAAAGAACGTATGGTGCATGTGGTTTCGTGTCAACACCTTGAATCCACAACTCACGGTGCACACCTAATTCTTCACAATCCTTTCTTGATTTAGTGTTATCTTTGGACTTATTCGGATCATTAAGGATTGTGTAGAATATGTTGTCAAAGACATTCTTTTCAGTGTGCATAATATCAATGTTGTGACGAAGGCTCAATGTCTCCCAATATGGAAGCTCAAAAAATGGAGAAAAGTGAGTCCAGTTATGTGTCACACCATAATCCTTCGGTTTTCTGTTTGATGACTTTCCCGGTGGGGGAAACTGTATATGCTCACACATAGTCTTTGCAATCAATCCAGAATGTCTAGCACAGACTGATCGTGTCTCAACACTTCCAAACTTTGTACTCCTTCTTAGGGGATCATCTGGTTCCAAAAAATACCGAGCAGTGCCATAGAAAGTAGGTTTACCACCATGTTTGAGTTGTTTAGCTTTCACTTCTCCCATGCAAACTGGACATGCTAACTTACCCTTAGTAGACCATCCACTAAGCATGGCAAGTGCAGGAAAGTCACTAACTGTCCACAAAACCATCGCCCTCATCATAAAATTTGTACGTGAGAACCTATCATATGTTTCCACCCCTGTATGCCACAAAGTTTTCAATTCATCAATTAGCGGCCTAAGATAAACATGAAAGTCTTTTGTCGGATCTGTCGGCCCAGGGATAAGAAGGGGCATGAACATATATGGAGCCTTAGTACACATAGATGGGGGAAGGTTGTACACAAAGACCACCACAGGCCATACTGTATACTCTCTAGCGTGTGCATCACGAAAGGGGTCAAATCCATCAGTAGAAAGTCCAAGTCTAACCTTCCGAATCTCCTTTGCAAAATTTGGAAATCTACGATCAAATTGCTTCCATTCATCTCCATCTGCTGGGTGACTTAGTTGGCCTTCAACTACAACTCTATCATGGTGCCATCTCATACATTTTGCAGCCTTCTCGGCCATGTATAAACGCTGCAATCTCATGGTGATAGGAAAGTACCGCAATATCTTTCGTGGGATCTTTTGTTTTTTCGGATCTTTTTGAACTTTGTATCGATCCCCTTTGCATATATCACAATGTGTTTTATTCTCATTTTCTTTGTAAAACAACATGCAATCATTCTCACAAGCATCAATCTTTTCATACTCCATATTCAATCCTTTAATCATCTTTCGCACGGTGTAGTACTTCTCAGGAAATTTATGATCATCAGGCAATACTAATCCAATGAGATGAAGCAACTCATCAAAAGCATTATTGCTGCAATTATGCCTATTCTTCCAATCAAGCAACTCTATTACGTACTCAAATATTGTGAAATTGACAATGCCTGGATAAATTGGTTCAGAAGCAATATTCACGTGTCTATAAAACTCTGCTGCTGTTGCATTTGGTTCTTCTTCAAAATCCTCAAAATCCTGAAAATCATCATCATGTGCATCATACATAACATCATCTCTGTAATTAACATTAGCAGAACTCGTTCCAACTTCGACCCTTGGCATATCTTTCTCACCATGACAATCCCATCGAGTGTACCATTGCATGATACCATGTCTATACAAATCGAGTTTCACGGTAGAAGGATTCTTATAACAAGAATTTCCACATTTTTTACACGGGCATCTTATAAGACCATTGTCTTCTTCTTGCATATGTTGTATAGCAAATGTAATGAAATTATCCACACCAATTTTGTATTCTTGTGTTAAATATTTTGCCTCATTATATCGATTACGACCAATCCAACTACGATCGGATGCCATCTACATGTAAACAATATGTAAACAATGACATAAGGCAAATGCAAGCCTAGAAAATAAAAAATTATGCAAAATTATCATAATCACACTAATTGGAACACATAATTTATGTAAACATGAATATATGCAAAATTATCATAATCACACTAATTGGAACACATAATTTATTTAAACATGAATATATGCAAAATTATCATAATGACACTAATTGGAACACATAATTTATTTAAACACGAACACTAATCGGAACATAAATAATAATATTTACATGATTAACAACTTCAAAAATACTTACTTGATAATTTAGGAGTAGCACATGAAGCAAAAATGTTGAATCAAGGGAAGAAATGGTGAAAATGGGGGAAGAATGTAACAATACGGCGAATGGAAAGAAAAGAGGCAGTAGGGTTTCTACTTGAGACCGGCTAAATTCGACCGTCACTGGTCGAATTTAGTAAATATATTTTCGACCACAACTGGTCACAAGCAAGGTTCAACAGAATACGGTCGCATTTAGCAATTTCGACCGATTCGGGTGGAACCTACTAAATTCGACCGATTCCGGTCGACAATGCTGTTTTCACTTTTGGCTCCAATTTTCCCGCCTGCGCAAACTTTCAAAAAATAAGAGGGAATTTTCCCGGCTACCCCAAATTTTACAAAGCGACTAGATTCGGTCGAATTTATCTATTTAATTGGCGGGAACTTTTGAGCTAACTTTTGGCGGCTACTAATTTGACCGTCTTTAAAAAACGGTCGAAATTATTACTAAATTCGACCGCGTAGTTTCGACCGTTTTGACGTTCGACTATATATGGTCGAAATCAGCCGGAACTACTAAATTCGACCGGATACGGTCGAAGTTAACCGCAGTCGAAAATATGTGGTCGAATTTAGCCCTGCTGTGTTGTAGTGATTAAAGCGACAAGTTTCTACTCTTCTTAGCTTATTTAAAATTTTAAAAAGTTACAACTTTGTTTCCAACAACAATCAAGAATGGATAAATGAAATTACAATTACATATATACATTTATATTTTTCATTTCACTTTGATAAATAATTTCTTTTCTACTAATTTAATTTTGATAAGAAATCTATCAAAAAATAAATAGTTCTCAAAAGATATTTTAAAAATTTTTTAAAAGTAAAAATTAAATCGGTTAAAAAAAGTTAAAATTAAATTATTTTAGTAACTCATTGCTAATAACACTATTTTTGTAACCAATTTTTGTCTTTAAATTAATAAAAAAATATAACACATCACATCACAATTTTGTGAGAACATTATAATTATCCAGAATAGGAATAAAGCATAAGTCACTTTAACCTATTTTTAGGAGTTGTTCATATATATTGCACAATAATACTTGTATTTATATGAACAATAACTACTTTTTTGTTCATAGTAATAATATAAAGATTAAACAATTAGAAACAACACATTGCATGTTAAAGAAAAATAAAGTAGAACTTTGAGTTGAATAGAGCCGCGGCAAGAATAAATTTAGAATGTGCAAAAATTACCACCCATCTATATAATCATTTTTAAAAAAGATTGAAGAAAGAAAGCAAGGCATGCTCAGGAGCAAACAAAAAACAGAGACGGCCTCAGGACACTAACCAAGAACAGATACTAGGTCTAGTACAAATTTTCCTAGTTAACCATCAGGAAGAGTGCACTCGAGATTGGAGATCAGAAATAATATCTTTTTCAACAGTTTCAACGTGTAAGAGTTCCCTTTCCATGAGCTCGAGCATTGCGTTCTCTCCAAATGTGGTGGTAGGCAAATATATATTTGGAGAGACAGCAGGCAATCTGTTTTTGCACCTCATCCTGTAATCCCAAAATTATAAACATGAGGAGCTGAGGCCATGAAAGGCTGAAGTCTGAATTGATGCCCAAGTTATCCATTATTAATTTCTCCAGAATATATCGACAGTAATTACATGAAACGAACAAATGCTGAGCATCCTCGCCAAACCACCAGCACCAAGGTAGCAAAATGAGTATGAGTATTTTTATCTCGAAGTGAGCAAGTCTGGCCAATAATATATACAAGATTCATGCATCACACATTAGAATCTCCACAGATTAATACTAAAAAGATTTAATAATTTCTCTAAAATAAAATTGTTTTTCCAACTAGGGTTAATAGTAAAGCAAAGACAATTTAATTTTTCTGTTGGTTTATGATAAAATAGTCACAAATTCTCTTCTCATTCAAAGATGGAGGCACTCGCCTCAAGTTTATTACAATACATCACAATTATTTATATAGCAAATCCCTAATTCTCAATAATGAAAATTAACATATTAATGGAACTCTCCCTATTTACTAATAATACAATAAAAGCAATTCTCCATATTTTTTTACAATAATATATATTAACATATTAAAAAAAAAAAATTTGAATCATCCGCTCCAATCATCATAATCATCCGCTTGAATCAGCTTCTCGTTGCGATCAATTTTTCATCCTCGTTTTCATCATCTTTGTCCTCATCGCGCCATCTTTGTTTACGCTGTCACAATATTTCTCAAAGTTTTTCTTGTCGTTTAGGTTAGTCTTTTCCACAAATCCATCATCATCGTGTATTCAACTTTGTAATCAAAATTTTCCTATTCTTCAACATTCAAGAACTCTCGTAGTTTTTTTTCACCCACAAACTCTTGTAAGATCTTTTTTCATCTCACCCACAAACTCTCACGGGATTTTTTTCTCTCACCCACGAACTCTCGCCGGATCTTCTCACACCCACGAACTCTCGTCGTAGTTTTTTTTCACCCACAAACTCTTGTAAGATCTTTTTTCATCTCACCCACAAACTCTCACGGGATTTTTTTCTCTCACCCACGAACTCTCGCCGGATCTTCTCACACCCACGAACTCTCGTAGGATTTTTTTTTCTCACTGGCTTTGATACCATGATAACACTACGCCATAAACGGCCTATAGCAACCCCCAAACTGTGTTACCATAGACCCCTGTTTTAAGTTACCATAGGCCAAAATAGGGCTATGGTAACACTTCAGCTGTGTTAGGTTCTCAGCAGTAACTACAGGTATCTAAGGTAACATCAAAAACCAACCTAAGGTAACACAGCAAATGTGGTTACCAAAAACCTCTATAGCAACACCTTAAACACTCTATAGCAACATAGGTTGTGTGTTACCACAGATGATACAATTTTGCATAATATTATGGGGCCCACACGTAGGATCCACACGTGGGTCCCACATGTGGGGACACGTGGCATTCACATTTAGGTCCACATGTGGGGCCCACTTTTTGGACCTATTATGGGGCCTACTTTTTGAGCATGCAACACATGCAATAATATACCTATTGTAACACACTTTGTACCTTTTGTAACACCATAAATGTAATAAAAGAAAAATGTACTACTTGAATATCGAATTTTCCATTAAATAAACCAACAACCAATTCAAATCCTAATTTCATTCACCAAAAACATAACTAGTATAGTTACATCAACGAATCAAATCCAGCAACATTGAAGAAAATAAATTAAAATGTACAAAAGATGCATCTGCAAAAGTCTCTCCTTCTCTGCTCTCTGTACTTGGCAGATCTTCAATATTTGTGTCCAACCCATCTCTGGAACTGGAAGCAGCTCCTTTTTGTTTGGCTGAACCGCTGGAAGTAGCTCCCTGAAAATAAGGCTGATCATTTGGGTCAGCATTGCTTTGAAGTCATTTGATTCACAGGACTCTTGCTGCAAACAAAACACATCATATGAATCCTACCCAAAACTGAGACATGTAAATTATGCAGAAATATAGAAAACCTGAAGTACCTGTTAAGTGCAATAGTATAGCAGACCCTGATCACTCCAAGCAACGGAAAAAATCAGAATGCAAATCAGCACATGGAAAAAATCATTAGCATGCCTTGATTTACAAACAATATGGAAAAAAATTCAAGTTCAAATTTTCAGATGAGTGCATCGTACATTAGATAGAAAACATTGAAAACAAATTCTAAATGTAGCGGAGTATCTAAATGTAATTGACACCTTTGCAAAAAAATATAAAAAGTTGAGCTATCAGAATATACCTCACAAATGCCAAAAGGTTTCCAGTAATTTCTGCAATGCAAGCATCTTTTCAAAGTCTCCAGTGAGCTGTGAAAGAGTACAGTAAATAAAGTGTCAACTACAAAAGCAAAAAAGAGCTACAAGGAAATACTCCCTATTAATATGAACTGCATTGCATTAGTGTAACATTAGGATCATCAGCAACTTTAATCAGCATAAGCTCAATGTAACTGTAACTGATTTTCTAGTTCATTTTGCTTTGCTTTGCGTGCTGGTTTAAACAATGTTACGAATCTGACCTTATTATTTTTTGTATGCGACATTTTTAGGATATACATATATGTATTAGGCTAGTTTAAAAATGTGGTATCATTTCTTAATTCCGTGATTAAATTAAGGATTTAGAAAAGAATGGTCAAATTTATTTAGAATCATAGACCTAACCAATTTTATTTCGGAAAGATTCGACCGCACGCATTATTTATTCATTTTCTCCGTCAAAATTTCGATAATTCGAATATAAGAAATAAAAGACATTTACATTTTCATGCCATTTCTTAAAGTAACATAAAGCTTTGTTTACAGTGTTAAGGGAACTATCGAGAGGTACAGGAAGGCAAATTCCGATGTCCCTACTACTACTTCAGTTTCTGAAGCCAATACCCAGGTATAAATGTTATTTACCTGTATAAATTACATTCGAGTTTCTATAGAAAGTGAACGTACTTGATCAAAATTTTAAGTACATGGAAAACGAGGTGAGAATCGAACTTTAAACCTGCACTATAAGGACATCTACGTAGCTCATCAATACTTGTTTCAAATTGCCAAATCCTTATTGTTTGATATTAATCTCAGTATTACCAGCAAGAAGCTACAAGATTACGTCGGGATATTACAAAAATACAGCAGGACAACAGGTGACATTTTCAAATTGTGTTGCAGATTTAAATCGGGAAAAAATTGTAACTACGGAAAATGAAAAATGAATAGGAAGAGTGAGATAAACACCACGAGGCAGATAAGGGAGAGGGAAGGGAAACCAGTTGTAATTTTTTTCAAAAGAATTCAGGGACGATGCTAAACTTGAAATTGAAACTTAAAAGTAGCTGTGTTACTGAGTATCAGATTCCAATGAGAAATTTGGTCAAATGAAGGAGAAATAATTGACAGGAACACGGGTGAACGGGGATGTACTGATGAACAAGAAAATTAGAGAGCGAAAATTTCAGATATAATTTAATAACATCCTACTTAAATACAGAAATATTTTGCCTTATACATTGATTAGTTTATGAACACTCACTATACTGCCCTTGCTTATATTTACACACTTTTTTAGTGACATTGACAACTGATAATTTGACAAGTAACTATTATAGGTGCTATTGTCCGTGACTGCGTATTAGCCTATTAATATTAGTTGCTACAGATAACACATACTTATGAACCAATTTTTTTTTAAATATATTAATGAATAGTGACTCCAACACATACCTTTCATATTAATGAATACAACACATAGCCAAAGGTAAGGACCTACTGTAAAAATACTGAAATTCATAGCAGCAAGTTGATTGGTGAGCTAATTGGGATGCACAATTCACAAAATTAGACAGTAAGGACATGTACTCACTATAGTTCCAATTGTGTGTAAAGTGAAACACTCAACTACATTCATGCTATAAGTAGATAAGTTGAAAAATATGGTACCTGCAGCCTTGCTCTTCTCTCCTCTTTCCGCTGAGCAAGGGCAACATACAGTGGTTTGCTCACAGTCATCTTCCCGTTTACATACAGTAGAATGAGCTTTTGTTTGCTGAAGTTGAATACATGCAGAAGAGGGTAACTACTGTCATACTTCTCATCTTTTAACTTTATTAATTATAATTATACGAACCTTTGTTTAGTCTATGCGAGTTGAATTGATATAAGATACACATGATTACAGGATATTATTCGCTGAACTGGTAATAAGCAATGTTGATGTCCTAATGTACTGTTAATATATCATAATTAACAACAACAACTTTTTTTTTTCCTATCTTTACAATATGCATGGTTCCAGATTATGGTTCTAAGACCTTGAAAAATATTAGCACTAAGACCTGATTCAATATTAAAGTGTCCAAAATCCATTAACAAGTTCATACTAGTACACATACATATATTGATATATATATGTAGAAAAAAAATTCAAACTACAAACTGTAATAAAAATGTATGCACTGATATACATAACTTTAATCTCACAAAATCCACAATTAATTTTTTGTAATTGACACCTTTGCAAAAAAATATAAAAAGTTGAGCTATCAGAATATACCTCACAAATGCCAAAGGTTTCCAGTAATTTCTGCAATGCAAGCATCTTTTCAAAGTCTCCAGTGAGCTGTGAAAGAGTAAAGTAAATAAAGTGTCAATTACAAAAGCAAAAAAGAGCTACAAGGATATACTCCCTGTTAATATGAACTGCATTGCATTAGTGTAACATTAGGATCATCAGCAACTTTAATCAGCATAAGCTCACTGTAACTGTTTAAGTTAATATGAACTGCATTGCATTAGTGTAACATTAGGATCATCAGCAACTTTAATCAGCATAATCAGGTAACTTCCCTCTTGAAAACACAAAGCTCCGAGGTATCCTATCACCTGTTATATGGTCCACCACATTCTGCTGTTGCTTCTTTCCAACAAGCTTGACAAAAGCAACTTTATTTTTCTGTTGCAGTTCAAAAATTAAACATAACATCATCACACCATATAAGTTAGATACCTAAAAAAAATACAAAAGATATATACTATAAAAGAAATTGCTTACATTTCGAAATCTAGCCATAAAAATCTCCTCAATACCCTATACAACTACTCACTTGTTGCTTTAACAATCAAACTGCACAAACATTTGTAGTCAACCAAAAATTCAATCTACATAATCAACCGAATACATTCTTGCAGCAAACTCTCTTACATTTATGCTCAAAAGTTTCGTTTACTTCTTAGTACAAGACTTCGTAATGACACAACAAACAGTTCAAGAACTTCTTTAAGAAAATCCCATAAATTATTCTCACGGGACTTTCATCAAACACCAAATACCATAAATAAAAAACATGCTTCAAACACATCAAATACTTAAAAATAGCAATCTGGGCCATTTTAAAATAAAATTATCAACACGCGCACAAAAAATCCTAATTTTACATACATATAAGTGTAAATAATAATTAAGACATAAAATGAGCTTGTAATACTAACATAAACCTTCAATAAAGCCAAGATTAACACAAATACAAAATCTTGGAATTTGAGACATACCCATAAGCATTAACAGCAAAGAAGTTACAAAAATGAGCCTGAATCCCTTGCCCATTTGTTCTTGAAACCTCAATTCTTGACTTCAAATTCTATGTTTTCACAATGGAGTAGTACTTGTGGTTCTTTCCCTGCATACACTTACACTGTATGTATAATCTTTGGGGCTTTTTGGAACTCGAGATTGAACAAGATTCACAAACTTGAACAAGATTCACAAACTTGTGGTTCTTTCACTGCATACACTTACACTGCATGTTCTTTCACTGCATACACTTACCTCCCAAAATTGAACAAGATTCACAAACTCAAGCCCTAATTGCCTGCAATTTCAAAAAAAAAATAGAGAATTGAGTCGAGTATCTAATTAATCATAAAGAAGAAGTGAATATTTAATTACCAATTGGAGGTGTAGGGTTTATAAATCGATTTGTGGAGAGAGTTCGTGGAGAGAGTTTTGAGAGAGAGAGAGAGAGAGAGTATGTCGACAGAGAAGTGTTCGTGGAGAGAAGTTTTGAGAGAGAGAGTTTTGTTGAGGGGAAAGTAGTGTCTGAAAATTTTGTAAAGGGGGAAAGCTTTCCGCCCAAAATTTCGCTGTGAGTGTCTAATTTTTCATTTTGCCGCTCGTGTATTCATTTGCCTCTCAACAGTACTCAGTATATATAACAATTTACTTTCTTTTTTTATTTTTGTAAATATTATCAATTTATTTTAATTTCTTGAAATTAAAATATAATTATTAAATCTAATGTTTTCATAATTTTGTAATAATTCACAACTTATACGTAACTTAGTTTTCTTTATTAAACTTTTAATGAATTTAGTTAAAATTTAATAATGTTTGGATATTACATTATTTTAAAATCTTTTTATTTGAAATTTATAAACAAAATTTTAATATTTATGAAAAAATAATAATTTAATTATTTGATGGAATATTACGTTTTAAAATGATTATTTCAAAGATTTTATTAAAATTAATTATTTTTAAAGTCAAATAATTATTAAATCATTAATTTTAAATGAAATAAAAATTTTGTTAATGAATACTCTATGGTAACACACCTCATGGTGTTACCCACTGTTAACACCTTTTATAACTAAAGTAACATACTTTTGTGCCTATGGTAACACCACAATCAAAAGGTTGCGATAGGTAAAAATTTTGATAGCTATGGTAACACCCATAGTGGTAACACCCATGCCAAAAGGTTGCGATAGGCCATCTATGGCATAGTGTAAAATATGCTCTCAAGATTATCACAGTACATCACAATTATTTATATAACAAATCCTTAATTCTCAATAATGGAAATTAACATATTAAGGAAACTCGGCCTATTTGCTAATAATACAATAAAGACAATTCTCCATATTTTTTCATAATAATATATATTAACATGTATCTCAACAGTTTATCTTTATCAATGGGAAAAGAGTGTTGTGTATTTATCATTATATACTAAGGAAGTTTTTGAAGTTTTGTACTTAAGACTTGATATTTTTGTACTACTCATGAATGCGTAAATCAATTTATAACTGAATCATAGACTATTAAAAAGAACTGTTTGCAGCCATTCAAACTAAAAGTACGAGCTTTGCCTGTTAGCCTGTACTCCAGTAGCTTATGTATTAGAAAAACTTGCTTCAGGGGAAACAAGATGCCACTTCATGAATAAATAAAATATGATGCCTAATTACAATTAGCACAAAAATCTATATTGTTCAATACTAGTATACTACAATATACTCCCTCTGTCCCACAATACAAGTTTCTTTTGTAAAAATTACGTATCTTAAGAAACATTAATTAGATGATAAATTTCTTCTTATACCCATTATAAATGCATTGATTTTTAAAAATTTGACAACTAAGTTAGCATGATTCTTATCATGTGCCCTTGGGCACACACTAGAAAAATCGTTATGTTATTGATTATTCTTCATTAATTATTATACAATTTTCAAAAAGGATAGTTTAGGAAAAATGATCACAAATTTACATTGAAGATTGGAAATGAACATGTATTATGGGGAAAAAAATCTCAAAAGAGACTATTATTATGGAATAGAGGGAATATAATGCAACAATTCTTTGGCATTAAATTGCGGGGAGCTAATATGTGCATAGTAGGGCTTCACAAACCGAGCTGAGCCGAGTTTTGATCGAAATGAGCCGAGTTTTGACTTTAACGAACTGTGTCGAGCTTTGATCTTAACGAACCGAGCTGATTTCTTAACGAACCGAACCGAACCGAACTCGAGTTGTTCATGAACAGCCTCGAGCCGAGCCGAGCTCGATTCGAGCTCGAGCTGTTCGCGAACAATTAATTTGGTTGAAGGTCTTAGTAGATCATTACTATTCTAACTAGTACTAGTAATTAGTGCTTTGTCACAAATTGTTGTTTCTATTTTTTAAAAAATATTTCTCGACGATCCAACCGTACGGATGCCAAGATATATCTAATTTAGTGATATTCCCAAATTTTCAAAAAATAAAAAATTAATTTGGTTGGAGATCTTAGTAGATCACTACTAATTTAACTAGTACTAGTAACAAGTGCTTTGTCACGAATTGTTGTTTCTATTTTTTAAAAAATATTTCTCGACGATCCAACCGTATGGATGTCAAGATATATCGAATTTAGTGATATTCCCAAATTTTTAAAAAATAAAAATTAATTTGGTTAGAGATAAAAAAATAAAAAGTAAAATTTTTAATTTTTTTTTCGAACTTTAACGAGCCAACGAGCCGATCTCGAGCCGAACCAAACCGAGCTCTTATCAAGCCGAGCTTAACGAACAAAAATCTTGTTCGAGCTCGAGCCGAACCGAGCTCTTATCGAATCGAGCTCGAGCTATTCGTTAAAAGGTCCGTTAGTTTACAGCTCTGGTGCACAATTTTACCATTTGTCTGTTCGGCCTAAGCGGCCAGGTGTCTTATGTCATGTTGCCTTGCTTGAGATTGAATTTACAGGTATACATTCTTGGGAAATTCTCGTTTGTGCCATTCTGAAATTGGTTTTTCCTGATGGTGTCATTTCGTGTTTTGGACTAACGATTGGCATTCCTAAAATAACTGATTACCCTAATTATGCCTTTTTGTTAATCAAAACGTTAAGAAACGTTAACAAATTTCAACATTTATTCCATAATAAAATTTTATGTCATATAAACCACAAATTAAAAAAAGTTAAATGGGGAATTATGTTATTTTATGGTCAGAAAATGATTGAACACATATTTTAGATTAACGGTATGTTAACTTATTACAGATTAATATTTAATATTTTTCAATTAGTGGTACATTATTAATTATAAATTAGTATTTAATTTTTTTAATTAGTAATACATTAAAAAATTATAGATCATTATTTATTTTTATAGTTTTTTAACGTTTCTTAACATTTTGATTAACAGAATGGCATAATTAGGGTAATTAGTTACTTTGCATAATCTGGAAAAGCCAATTCCAGAAGGTTACCAACGAGAATTTCTCTACCTTCTTTGTTGGATTTGAATTATTCTCATGTATATCTTCAATTTCAAGCTATATTTATATATGCAATTATGCATATATCAACTGCGTAAATTACCCGGCTCACCAAAGGGTACGACCATGAATATTGTTTAGTAACGATCACCGGTAATTATAAATTATTACCGAGTGACAACAAAGGATAAATAACAGGGATTGTTTATAGGCGAACGGTCCCTGGCAAACATTTGCCAGGGAACTGTTACACAACATATGGTTCCTACACCGTTGGATCGTTGATCCAACGGCTGGGATTTAAAAAAAAAATTACACCGTACCGCAGAAACTTTCCGCGGTACGGGGTAATTACAAAACTGCCCCCTGTTTTCACATCAAAAATCTACTGTTCACCGTACCGCAGAAACTTTCTGCGGTACGTGAACAGTAAGGGCATTTTTGTAATTTCTCCGTACCGCGGAAAGTTTCTGTGGTACAGTAAATTTTTTTTTTTAAATCAGGACCGTTGGATCAACGATCCAACGGTCCTGGAACCATATGTTGGGAAACAGTTCCCTAGCAAATGTTTGCTAGGGAACGGACCCCTTGTTTATATGTGGTTGCATTATTTGTTAGGAAAATAATGAGTCGTGGGGAAGTGGGTACATTTGTCTCCGACAAACCCCAAACGATGTGCAACAGATGAAGGTTGGCATGGTATCTTTCAGTCTATCTGAAATAGAGCATGTTTGTCTCTGTACATTACAGTTTTTTACTTTTTTTAAATAATTTTCTTAACTTGTTATCATAACCTACTGATTTCATTATTATATAGTTTGAATGTGACTCTATCTTTGCTATATATCTGTAGTAAGCATGTAGTATACTCCCTCCGTCCCAGCCAGTTCTTTATATGGCGGCTGGGCACGGAAGTCAAGGATAATGGATGTAAAGTGGGTGTAATATTGTTAAAATAAATGAGCTAGTGGGTGTAATAGTGATTTTATTGTTAAAATAAGTGAAGTAGTGGGTGTAATAGTGATTTTATTGTTAAAATAAGTTAAGTAGTGGGTGAAATAGTGTAAAGTATTGTTAAAATAAATGAAGTAGTGGGTGTAATAGTGTTAAAACTTATTATTTTGGATAATGTAAAGAAATGGTGGGACGGCCCAAAAAAAAAATTGTAAAGAAATGGAGGGGACAGAGGGAGTATTTCATTTTCATCCTTTTTCCTTCATGATCTATCTTGGTTACTGTTATAGTACAGTAAAACCGACGGAAAGTATACTTGTATTTATCTGTCTGGTTCAATTTACTAAAGATTCCCTCGTCTTTTCTAACTAGCTTCTCTCTTTCTGTGACACAATTTACGATTAATCGTTCAATTTTTTGTCTTTAGCTTCTGCCAAATATTGTGACGACCAACCAAAAATCATCACTAGCACAGCTGGATATATTGTTTGTAATACATATACCAATCCGCAGATTCGTATTAACTTACGGCCTGTTTGGCTACTCCTACTTTTAGGAGGTTTTGGCTTTCCGGAGTTTTTTAGGTGTTTGGGAACACGGGCTCTAAGCCGGATTTAAATTAAAAAACTAATTTAAGTCATAAATTTCATTTAGGTACTTTTGACTTATGATTTATAATTTTTTTTTTCTTTTTTCATAATTCTTGTAAAATTTAAATATTATGAATTTAAAATTTTTTTAAGTCAAAATTATTAAATCCCCATTTAATTTTAAGTAAAATTACCCAAACACATTCATTCAACTTAATGTAAACAACTTTACTTTCTCCTATAAGTTAAAAACACCTCCATTAAGTCAAAAATAACTTATTTTAAACAATGCCAAACACCCTCTTAATTAAGTAATGAATTGACTCATTCTAGTTGAGTTAGCTACACATGCGATGAAATCAGAATTTCGAAATATATTGTATTAAAATATTTAATAATTATATTATATCTCGTTAATTTTTCAACAATTAGCGTATAGACTATAGACAAATAAAAGATGGCTCCCGGTCCCTGGCAAACGCATGCCAGGGACGGTTTATTTAACATACGGCTTTTAAGTCGTTGGATCAACGATCCAACGGCTGTGATTTAAAAAAAAACAATACCGTACCGCATAAACTTTATGCGGTACGGAGTAATTATCAAAATGCCCCCCTGTTTTCATATAAAAAATCTACTGTTCACCGTACCGCAGAAAGTTTCTGCGGTACGTGAACAGTAAGGGCATTTTGGTAATTACTCAGTACCGCATAATTTTTTTTTAAATCACAGCCGTTGGATCAACGATCCAACGGCTTAAAAATTGTATGCCAAATAATCCGTCCCTGGCATGCGTTTGCCAGGGACCGGACCCCATAAAAATACCCTGACTTTCTCAGAAATCAAGTTTTAAAAGGTTAATCTTCGCTCATTTTTCAAGATTAGCCGGGAACAAACTTCTTAAACTAACCGTAGTTTCTGGTTGTATTTCTGACAAGACATGATTTAACATTAATAGAACTATACAAAAATTCTCTAGCTATTGTTCATATTCGTGAAAACGAATAGTTCTATTCAATAAAATTTAAAACTTGTGGGTCTTAATATATTGTTCTTGTTTTTTCATCGTTTCATTATCTGATTGTAATTCCAATGTAGATGCATGGTGGGGCTTTTGGCAAGAAAATAATGCTAAACACCCAAACAGAACAACACAAACTAACCATGCCTATTGTGAATTCATGAATATATTTACAATAGAATTTTGTAAATTCAATTGTGAGTTTTTTGACACCAACTTTGTTCAGTGCCAGCAAAATTAAAACCCAGACAAGTGTTTCAGGCCGTATACAGTGCAATACAAGGGACCATGACTTTGTTACACCCATCATCAAATTATTGAACCTCACATGCATGCACTATGTATAATGCTGGTAGTCATACACAAAAACATACACATAAATTAGGCACAAACCACCCTCATCTCTTTTCTTTGTAAGCCATCTTATTTTCCTAATTACCGTTTGTTTGTTTCGAGAGAATTTAAGTTATTCAATTGATTATGTATAGTTGTTTTCAAATGAAAATCGGCTAAATGTATATCTATAGTCCTTTTCTCAGTTTTCCTTGCAGGTTGTACTCCTTCTAAATTTGCAGCTTTGAAAACAAATAATTATTCATCTCTGTAAAGTAGACTCATGAATGGCCAGTCGACTATTGTATACTATATCCCACCATAGGTAGGGCTGCAAATCAGACCGATATATTCAAGTTCGAATTTGTTTCTTGCGACTTGAAACTTGTACATGAGTTGATTTCAAAGTAATTTTTACACTGATCCTTTGATTAGCATAAGGAGTTGAACCGTATATGTTGTGAACTAGAATAAAACTGGATTCGATTACAAATTCGAATCAATCCGAACTCGTTAAAAGAAGTCATAAAATGATACATTGATTGCTAATATTGAGTATATATATAACATGCTGCATCTGGAATGAGACTACTGAATGCGAGGTACTGCCTTTTGAATTACAAACGGATCATTTAGTTCAAAAGCTGAATGTATGCTCTCTGCATTCTACTGCATTGATAAAAAATCCTGCAGCCAGCCATCAATATCAGTAGCATAAAACAAAGATACATTCAGTGATCAACAAGGATTTCGAGTGTATTGGAGATGTAAAAAATGCATCGTTAACTTTATAATCCAAACCCGTACTTAAAAGAAAGATAAAATTTTCACTGTTTTTACATGAAATCAAGATTTCGATTTTTATATTATTAATTTCTTAAGTTCAATCAAATTAGCCTCCTCTGATTTCGTCATCAACGACAGTCCATTATGAATAAAAACCACACAGTAAGAATTGTGTTTTTGTATACATGCCATGGTTGTGATCGATCGAATCTCTGTAGACTTTAATTATTACATTTAACTGTTAATCAAGTGGAAGAAGTAGTCGATCATACAATGTGTAAAGTGGATCCAGTGGGGGTGGTAAATGAAAAGGCATCCTCTGATAAATAAGGTGCATATATATATGACATTAACTTTAGTTAAGGTCAAAAAGAAAAACTGCAACAGTTCTTATGTAAAAGTAAGACAAATGGAACGGACGAATGGATAAATATTACAACAGCATTTTGATTTATGCTTCTATCATTCAAACGTTTCTTTGATGCTGATTGTAGCGAAAAAGATCGACTTTTCAAGATAAAATGAAATGATATATCTTAATTGGATCAAGTAGCGAAGGAATTCTGACAAAAAAAAGTAGCGAAGGAATCTTTCTATAGTTACTGATCAAAATCTTCATAAACTAAAAAATTAAAACAAGAGTAAAGTATAGAATTATGATTGAAATAATTTCCGTTCAATTCTTTTAGTGGCCGGAATTTCAAATTTAAAATATCATGATGATCAAACTTTGTTTTTTTATATTTCAAAAAGGTAATTAAGAACCACTTTTCTAAGAAAAATTTTCTGAAAAAAAATGGTATATAATCACCTTTTCAAAAAATAAAATTAATTTCTGATCACTTTATTGCAAATTTGAAATTTGACCACCGGCCAAAATGCTAAAGCGGGTAAAGTTTGGTCACTATAATTGTACAATTTACTTTTAAAGCAACTCTGTCCAATATTTGATGCAAATTTTAAGAAAATAAATTAACAGATTAAGTAAACTTTTGAGAGAATAGTTTATCTTATACAAGGTAATTTTTTAATTTTGTTATACGCTGAAATGAAAACAAATGATACTACAACACCACCTTTTCTTTTACTGCCGTTAACTATATAAGAAGGTGATTTTACATTTTTAATGAAATGAAAGCATGCAATTCATTGATTAAATGATGAATATTATTCATGTAGTATAAGCTGGGGAGGAACCATAATTATAGTCAAATAGTGTTTAGGGAATACTGATTCATATTATTAAATATTTTTTTAAAAAATTTTGACCAATTTTTTTATGAATTTGAACATTTAACAGGACACATTCTTATTCTTGATTTTCATGGTCTAAATGCAACATCTCTAATTTCAAATATTCGTAGCTAGCAGAAACAATTAGCAAGAACAAAACTTACTCAAATCAAGATTCAGAATAAAAATTCAATGCGTCACAATTCCAATTACATCCAATCCAAATAAATTTGGAGAGAAAAGTAATGCCGTAATTTGCTTTTTTCTTCATTTGGTGCATACTCAGACTTCCACCACAGTCCACAGTTGTAACCATCTTAACATACTACTCCCTCTGTCCCTCCCATTTCTTTACATTTCTTTTTCACTGCTCGACACGCATTTTAAGGCTCCTAAAAAGTATAGTTCCGTAACTTATTTTTTAAATTTTCTTTTTTTGTATAAAAATAGAACAATTCTATTTTTATACAAAAAAAGAAAATTTAAAAAATAAGTTATGAAACTATCCGCAAATTGCACCTTAAAATCCGTGCCAGAATTACGTCCCCCAAGGTAAAGAACCAAGGGGGACAGAGGGAGTACTATATAATTAATCGGTATATATTAGGGAAGTCGAGGCAAAGAATAATTACAAACTTTTGCTTTAACACAACTGGAAAAGCTAACCTAAAAATGGCTTTTTAAATTACAAGATGATCTTTAAGCACCAAAACATAATTTGATTGGGTGGACTTTTAGTAAAGTCAAATAAATGTTTTATGAATTAAAGACTAAACAAATCTGACAACTGAACCTTAATTAAGTAAAGAAACACTTGAGTTGGTTAATGGTGCATGTAGCTTAATATACTACTGTATATTAGTAGTTGTAATGATTAGATTCGAATCGGGAACCCTAGGAGGAGATGATCCATTGTCGGGTCTGTTCCCTTGTTTGTTTTTATAAATTTTACTTACAATATATGATGCGGCCATGTGTTGAGAATCCGACTACCATCATCCACCCATGCTTTCAATCTCTTAAGACTTAAAAACAAAAAGTTGAGGATCTTCTCCAATATTCGCACTCCATCTGCAAAACATCATGTGTATGTTTGGGGTATTTTAAAATAAGTAGCTTATGGGGGGTGTTTGGAAGTTAGAGGTTTGGGGGTAGATTAGAGGTTTGACCAAATGAAACCTTTAATGTGAGTGTTTGGTTGTTAGAGGTTTGAGTTAGAGGTTTGGGATCAAAATGCTAATTTTGAAAAAGCTCATTTTAGGAGCTTTTTCAATTAGAGGTTTGCTATGTGTCATAAAAAGTTATTCAAAAAGCTATTTACCAAACACTTTTATTCAAAACAGCTAATTTCAATACGCTAGTCAAAACAACTAATTCAATCCGCTAGTCAAAACAGCTAATTCAATCCGCTATCAGCTAACAGCTATCAGCTAATTGCCAAACATGGCCTATGACTTGTAAGCACTTATGTCATATAAGTGATGAGTAGAGCAGTCAGTAGAGTGTTTGGTAAATCAGAACTTATAATCATTAGACTGTATGGGTAAATCAGAACTTATAAATTAACTTTTTTTTATATAATTTTCAAAATATTGTTTTTTTATATATAACAATGGATATCAATGGATAGATCTCGATGAATAGGGAAATTTGATATATACATATCAATTTTCTAATGAATGGATCGAGAGATATATGGTTTTGAAGATTTGAAGGATATATATTTGATATATACATATCAATTTTCTAATGAATGGATCGAGAGATATATGGTTTTGAAGATTTGAAGGATATTATATATTGCGTATTTCGAGAATAAGTTATAAGTTATAAGTTGAAAATTAAGGATTTTTAACATTCAACTTATGGACTTATAAGTTATAATTTTAGCTAAAACTTATTTTGGCAAACACCCCCCATAAGGACTTAGGACTTATAAGTCATAAGTTGGGTAGGATATGGAAAGCCAAACAGGCCCTATGTCTCTCCCCCTCTCTCCCGGCCCTCTCTCTCTCAGTCTCTCTGTATAACATAAATGGCCATGTTTATTTTCTCTAAGAATTTTTTTTTTTGAAGAAATTTTCTCTAAGAATTTAATTCCCCAATTAATAATACTTCCTTCATTTTAAATTAATAGTCCACTTTTAAAAATATTTTTGTTCAAAATAGTTATCTCACTTCTACTTTCAAGACAATTTTTTATTTAAACTTTCCATATTATCCTTGAGTTTTAATTTTCAAGATTGACTTCATGTACTCATCTATATGGGTAAATATTAAAGAGTAAAAAGCACTTTGTGTACCTGAACTTTGGCGAAGTGAAAGGCATATGACTCAGCCTATTTGTAGTTCGAGGATCCAACTCAACTTAAAGTAGATTGTAATAAGTAAATAACATTAACTGTCACAGGAATCTCAGAAGATGCTATCTATCAGAAGGAACAAATCTACAAGTCAATCTATAGTTTTGATATTTTACACTGGAAGAAGTTCAGTCTACTGATCAAGCCTCAGTGTGGTATTCAAAGTCCTGGATTTAATTCAGAAGGACAGAGATTTCTAAAAGTGACAAGAGATAGTATCAGTACAGAATATTTGAAGAAAGGTGTCAGAAGAAATTGACCACAACTTAAAGTCAAAATGAAGAACAGAAGTTGAAGTTAGTCGTTCATGAACCAGACCGTGCATTGAGCGTCAACAAATATTCAGTGGAGGTTCTTTATTTATTTCAGTGGTTTAAAAGTGAAGATTAGACTATCAAATGAATTATGTTAATTCTCTATTAATTAATTTAAAGTATTTAGTTAACTTAATTAATAAATTAATTCTTCAAGAATTAATTTATTTATTAAGTTAATTATTGAATTAATTAATTTAGAATTAATATAGATTGCTGAAAGACTATCAGAAGTGTTTTAAGACTATGGTTTTATTGTTAAAAGACTATTTGAGATAGTCTAAGTGATAGTCTGCTAAAGAATTCGGTAGTCTGCCAAGAATTGATAGTCACACCGGTTGTCTGTAAAGAATTGATAGTCACACCGGTTATCTGTAGAGTGTTGATAGTCACACCGGTAGTCTGATGAAGAAGGAAAGTCGCACCGGTAGTCTGAAGCAAGACAGATAGTCACACCGGTAGTCTGTGTGTCTCCTGGATAGTCTGCAAGCCTTTTAAAAACAGTCTGTGGATAGTCTATTGAAGTAAAAAAGAGACAGGAGATATTTTGAAGATGTTAACTACAAAAGAGACAGTAGCCCACATTCACAGATACACGAGACAAGCTGAAAAAAAAGACAGGAGCAAAAATATAACATCTCTCTCATCTTTAAGAGCTACTGACCATCTCATTTAATTCACAGAAAATTAAGTTCAACTCATTTGTAATATTTGATCCAATAGAACTTAATTATTTGTGACTCTTGTATTACTAGCGAATTAAGTTTCGTAGTTCTTATCTCGATTTTTATTAACTAAATTAGAAAAGTTCATGTCGAATTTTCTAATTAGTTTTTATTAACGTGATAATACTCTGTACTGATTTTGTAACAACCATCAAGTTTAATATATCGTTATATTTAACTTGAATTTTGTTTCAATTAATTCCGCTCAAATTTGTCTAAACTAAATTTTATTTAACGGACAAATTTCGATAAAAAGATAAAGATTGTATTCAACCCCCCCTTCTACAATCTTAACGGACCTAACAATTGGTATCAGAGCCGTTTGATTGATATACAAATCAAGATCCTATTCTTATTCAATTAAAAATCAAGCTCGAATTTTTAACTCTCTTAAAAATTCATCATGACTTCTAAAGCCATTGTTAAGATACCTATCTTTGACAAAGATAATTATGATATGTGGAAGAATAAGATGGAGTTGTTTCTGGAATGTACAAACGTTAAATATTTGGTTGTTTTGAAAACCGGACCTAAAACTCCTATGGTCTATGAAGATGAAGTTGAAGCTGAGGGAAAAATTGTGATTCCTGCTAAATCTTATGAAAAGGACCCTGCTACCTATACACCTGATGAAAAGGAGGATGCAGGGCTTGATAAAAACCTCAGACTCATTCTAATAGATTCCCTGGATGCTGTGATGTACAGCCATGTGATGAATTGTAAAACTGCCAAACACATGTGGGAAACTATTGAAACCATTAATGAAGGAACCGATGAAGTCAGGGAGAACAGACTTCAAATCTTAACCTCTGAGTATGAACACTTCAGAGCTGGCCCTAATGAAGGCATTCAAGAAGTGTTTGAAAGGTATAATAAAATAATCAACAACTTGCAAATCCATGGCAAGAACTATACACAGAAGGAGATTAATCTGAAGTTCTTACTGACTATGCCGACTCACCTGGAACACAGGATAACAGCAATAAGAGAATCTCGTGACTTGAATAAAGTTTCTCTTGAAAAACTCTTCGGTATTTTAAAAACCTATGAGTTGGAACAAGTCCAACAGAAAGAGATTCATGGTAAAGGTAGAGTTGCAAGTTCATCTACAGCATTAGTGGTTGAGGCTCCTAAGGAAGTGGAAGCTAAGGTTGTTCGACCTTACAGCTCAGACAAGGAGCAGACTGAAGTGGAACATGGTCAGACACCAGCTACTCAGGATGGAAGTGAGTTTTACTCATTAGAAGAATTGGATCAGTTGGAGGATGAATCCATGGCACTCATGGTTAGACAGTTTGGCAACTTTAGATTCAGGAGAAATCCTAAGTTCAAGTTCAAGTCTAACAACAGATTCCAGAGAGGAGGTTCCTCATCCTCCAGTAGCAGAGGTGGCTACAAAACTGGAACTGTTGATAGAAGCAAAATTCGTTGTTATAATTGCAATGAACTTGGACACTTTGCCACTGAGTGTCAGAAACCTAAACAAGCCCAGAAGAGAGATTATGTTCCTGAAAAGAAGAAACCTGGAAAAGCCTATGTGGCTGCTGGTAAAAGCTGGGATGACACAGATAGTGAAGATGAAGAATTTGGAAATCTTGCACTAATGGCAAATGGTGACATGCTCACTGATCCTAAACCACAGGTAAAACTTACTGACTCTGAGTTGGTTCGTCAGTTAGGTGGTTCCTTGGCTAATGCACAAAAACACATTGCTAGATTAAATCTGTTAAACACTGAACTTGAAAATGAAGTGTTAGAACTAAAAAAGGTGCATGTTAATCAAGATCAACAAAAAGAGGAAATAGCACGACTTAATAGAAGAGAGAAATCCATTCTAGAAGTAGTGACTAAACAACTTTCTAAAATTGCTGAACTTGAAACCAAGGTTAGTGCTTGCTTTAATTCTGTTAAACTTTCTAAAGAGCATTTCAATAAACAAGCTATAGAACGAACTGTAGGAATAGGGTTTGGTTATAACGAAGCTGTTGGTTTGTTAGGCATAAATACCCCTAACCTTGTTAGTGCTAAAGAGAGGGGTATACCACATGTGCTTAAGAAAGTTGAAGATCCGCTCTTTAAGAAGTCGATTGCAGAACCTCCAAACTTCACTTCTATCATTATTCAAGAAGAGATGCGTAATGAGGACAGTGCAAATGGCATAGTCCTTGATAATGTTAAATCTGTTAAGAAACCAGTTAAGGTTGTTTATCCAACGAGTTCATCTAAAACTGGGTTAAGTGGTGATAAGTTGAAAAAGAACAATAACATGTCTAACATAAATACCATGCCTACCATTGATATTTATCATAAAGCATGTGGTGTTGTCAATTGTATGTCTTGTGCTTTTAATGTAATGTCTGCTTACTTTAGTGGTAATCAAGCATGTGCTAGTAAGACTGCTCCTCGACAACACATGAATAAGAATAAAAATGTTAGATCAAAGACTGCTAGTCCTCCTCAAGATAGGAGAGAGACATTTGTATCAAAGCCTAAACAGACTTTTGGTAAGGCTGTTTACAAGGTCAAATGTCCAGTCAGTGAAACAAATGTCATTGCTGCTAAAGAAACATGGATACCCAAGATAAAACAGAAGATTGTCAAATCTGTTTATAGGGTTAAATGTATGTTGGTTAGTGGTGAAGATGGTGTCAATGTTAAAAATGTTGTTTTGCCTGATAAAGGCCAATTCTTTAAGTACTCTGGACCCAATCAGGTTTGGGTTCCGAAGAAGGTTTAATCTATTTGTCATTGCAGGGTGTGAAACAGGTTGATCGAGTGACCTGGATCTTGGACAGTGGATGTTCAAGGCATATGACTGGAGATAGAACCCTGCTGACAAATGTGGTTGAGAAAGCCGGCCCAGTGGTTACCTTTGGAGATAACAACATTGGTACAACTGATGGATATGGCAGATTGGAAGCTGGAAATGTTATCATTGATGAAGTGTCTTTTGTGAAAGGACTTGAGCACAATTTGTTAAGTGTCAGTCAATTCTGTGACAAGGGATTCGAGGCTTACTTCAACAAGAAGAATTGTCTAATCTCACACAAGAGACATGAACAACCATCTCTTACAGGAGTCAGAAAAGGAAATCTGTACGTGGCCAATATGAACACTGGAAGCACTGAAGAAATCAACTGCTTTTATTCTAAAGCATCTACAGATGAAAGTTGGCTATGGCACAAGAAACTCTCCCACCTTAATTTCAAGACAATGAATTCTCTAGTTAAAAGAGAACTGGTGAGAGGTTTACCTTCAATGGAATTCACTCAAGAAGGACTCTGTGATGCCTGTCAAAAAGGCAAATTGAAAACAGCAACTCACAGGAGCACTGACATATCATCAATAACTGAACCTCTACAACTGTTGCACATGGATCTGTTCGGTCCAGTTAATGTGATGTCTATGTCAAAGAAAAGATATGCTCTCGTGATTGTTGATGACTACTCAAAGTACACATGGGTTTTATTTCTGAATTCCAAAGATGAAACTCCACAGCTAGTGATTGATCACATCAAGTTGATTGAAATGGAGTACAAGAAACCAGTTAGAGCAATAAGGTCAGACAATGGAACCGAATTTAAGAATGCAGTTCTAAATGATTTTTGTACTGAAAAGGGAATAACTAGGCAGTACTCAGCCCCAAGAACTCCTCAGCCAAATGGGGTAGTAGAAAGAAAGAATAGAACCTTGATTGAAGCTGCACGTACTATGTTAAGTGAAGCAAAGCTTCCTTTGTACTTTTGGGCTGAAGCTGTTAACACTGCATGTTACACCCAGAATCGAACTTTAATCAACAAAGACTTGATGAAGACACCCTATGAAATTATGTATGAAAAGAGACCAACACTCAAGTACTTTCATGTATTTGGAGCAAAATGCTTTGTGCTTAAAGATGGAGATGATCGTGGTGGTAAATTTGAGGCCAAAGCACATGAAGCAATTTTCATTGGTTATTCAAGAAGAGCTTACAAGGTGTATGTGATTGATCATCATACAATGCTTGAAAGTGTCAATGTATCATTTGATGACACTAAACTTCCTAGTATCCAAACGGAGGATTCATCTGAAAAGTTATCTTTCGATGATATGACAGACTCCGATTCAGATGGTGACAACCAACCTGATGTTGCTGCTAATGATAACAGTAATAATGATGATAATGATCAGGGTGGTGGTGGTGGAAACAATGATCAGACTGGAGATACCACTGACACTCCTGAACATTCATCTAGTCAAACTGGCAACAACTCAGGGGGAGGTGATGAAGGATCAACTGGTCATACTCAACATCATAATGAAGATCAAGGCGAATCATCAAGGTCAAATCTTCCCAGACAGACTGTGTGGAATAGAGCTCATCCTTTTGAGTTGATCGTTGGTGATCCAGATGTTGGTGTAAAAACTAGAAGGAGCTATCAAAATCAATGCAATTATTCTGGGTTTCTGTCTGCAATAGAACCTAAGAAAACAGAAGAAGCTCTCTCTGATCCTGATTGGGTGATTGCTATGCAAGATGAACTCAATCAATTTAAACAACAAGAAGTATGGAAGCTGGTACCCAGACCTAAAGACAGGAAAGTAGTTGATACCAGGTGGGTATTCAGAAACAAACTTGATGAAGATGGCATTGTAACTAGAAACAAAGCAAGACTGGTTGCTAAAGGTTATTCCCAAGCTGAAGGAATAGATTATGATGAAACCTATGCACCAGTGGCTAGACTTGAGGCTATAAGGATATTCTTGGCATTCGCAGCACATTCAAACTTCAAAGTTTATCAAATGGATGTCAAGAGTGCCTTCCTGAATGGCAAGCTGGATGAAGAGGTATATGTAGAACAACCCCCTGGCTTTGAAGATCCAGAATTCTTGGATTTTGTCTACTTTCTCTTCAAGGCAATTTATGGTCTTAAGCAAGCTCCAAGGAAATGGTATGACACTCTTTCTGAATTTTTACTTGAAAATGGATTTGTTAGAGGTGTCATAGACAAAACTCTCTTTACTAAGAAACATAAGAATGATACTATATTAGTCCAAGTCTATGTGGACGATATAATATTTGGGTCTACTAATGATCTTTTGTGCAAGAAATTTGCTAAGTTAATGCAGGGTAAATTTGAGATGAGCCTGATGGGTGAGCTGAAGTTCTTTCTTGGATTACAAGTAAGTCAAAGGACAGATGGAATTTTTATTTGTCAATCCAAGTATGTCAGAGAGCTCCTCAAGAAATATCAAATGGAGGACTCATCTTCAGCAAGAACACCATCATCAACAGCTGTGAAATTTGGAGCTTGTGAAAATTCTGCTAAGGTAGATATCACAAGCTACAGAGGTATGATAGGTTCATTACTTTACCTTACTGCAAGTAGACCTGATATTATGTATGCTACATGCTTGTGTGCAAGGTTCCAAGCGGATCCTAGAGATGTGCATCTCATTGCTGTTAAACGAATATTGAGATATCTTAAGGGTACACCTAACTTAGGTATTTGGTACCCTAAAGAATCTGGTTTTAACCTTGTTGGATATACAGATTCAGATTATGCAGGAAGTGTTGTAGATAGAAAAAGCACCTCTGGGAGTTGTCAATTCCTCGGTGGTAGGTTGGTCTCCTGGTACAGCAAGAAACAACAAACAGTTTCCAACTCAACAGCTGAAGCAGAATATATAGCTGCTGGAAGCTGTTGTGCTCAAATCTTGTGGATTAGGAATCAGCTACGTGACTATGGCTTTGTACTTGACAATATTCCAATTCTGTGTGACAATACAAGTGCCATAGCAATCTCCAACAATCCTGTGCAGCATACGAGGACCAAGCACATTGACATTAGGTATCATTTTATCCGAGAGCATGTCATGAATGGTACCGTGGAGTTACATTTTGTACCCACGGAAGAACAAACAGCAGATATTTTTACTAAGTCTCTTGACGAATCCACATTCACCAGAATTGTTGGTGAATTGGGTATGTTAAATAGTCCTAGTAATTAAACTAGTTAATATCTGAGGTTTGATCTTGAATAATTTGCAAGTGATTATCTTGTTAATATTTGTTGATTAAAATCACTTGTATAATTATTTTATCAACTTACCTTGTTACTTGTGAATGTTCAAATCATTGCTATTATCATTTTAATATATCCCTACTTACTTCTTTTCAATGTTAAAATAATTCTTTTTCCTTAAAAATATTTTTCTCAAATTTTACAAGTTGTAGTTTATGAGAAACTTATTTTTCTTGAAAAATTATATTTATGATGGTTAAATAAATCATATTTTCTTTTTAAATAATTTTCTATTAGAAAGTTATTTTATTAGAAAATATATAGATTTATTAATTTACCATGAATATTTATGTAAATTATTAATACTTAATATTTTGTAGTGTTTGTCTTTCTATTATTAATGTTTTGTTTTCATGTAAATAATCTGGTACATATTCTGTTAATATTGATTGTTAGAATAGTTATATTGGTCCTCATCTCGAACTTCGAGATAAAGTTCAAGATAGTTATCTCGAAAAATTTGAAGAATCTAAGCACTGATAACTCGAATCCTAAGTAGAACTTCGAGATAGGCAGTTTCGAGTTGCACTTCGAGATGATGAGTTTCGAGTTGAAGTTCGAGTTGGTCACTAACTCGAAAATCTAAGTCGAATTTCGAGTTAGAGTTCGAGTTAGTCACTAACTCGAAAATCTTCTCTGACTTAAGAGTTTTCAACTTCACTCTGGTAGATCGAATCGATATAGGACCTAATATTTGTGTGGTGTTGTTATTATTATTGTAAATTAATAGTCTATACTTATAGTCTATAGTCTACATAGTTAGTCTCTAATTGTCTCTTAGTCTATTTTGTCTTTAATTAATAGTCTGTATTGTAAATTAATAGTCTGTAGTTGTTTAATTAGCTCTAATAGACTATCTTTCAGACTATACAACAATAGTCTGTTGTAGTTAATTTTCTCTTAATTATTTTAGACTATCGGTATTGTTAGTCTAAATAGTTTAATTAGTTTAGTCTAGACAGTCTATTTTAGTCTAATTAGACTATCAGATAGACTATCAGGTATAGTCTATTAGTCTATAGTCTAATTCTCTTTTTAATTCTATTTTTAGACTACCGTTTAGACTACCGTTAATATGTATACAGATTTGTCTGAAGACTATCGTTAGTCTATTGTTTGTCTGAAACTCACGAGTTAAGTCTCTGAGTCTTTTTCTCTGTTTGTTTATATACATACAATACACACAACGAACCGCCGCCCGATTTTCTTCAAAAATCGACCGTGTTTCTCAACCAAATCACAATCTGAAAACACCTGTGTTCTAATCTCTTCAAGCTCTTTGATTTGACTGGTTAATTATTCGATTTGGTTCAGTTTTTAGTGATTGCGTTTTTCGAAAATCAAGAAATACGATTTAAAATTCAAGAAATTTGGGTTCGATTCTGCAAAAACTAAAAATAGTGGTGTGTTTGTGTGAATTCAGAGATCAACATACATTAATTTCAGAATTTTCTGTGAAGTGTCGATTTTATTGATTTTTCTGGTTAATTGAATTAATTGTTAAAATCCCTAAAATTCGAATTTGGGTAAATTAATTCAGTGTGTTGAAATTAAAATGGCTGGTAATATGGAGATAATAAATCATAATTTTGTTGGTCATTTTAATCCCGATAATTGTACTCTCGAGAGGGTTAAACCGTGGATTCGATTTTTAAATGAGCATTCTCTTATTCGTCATGCCTTGATTCTCGATGCTCCCTTAAAAGTTGATTCATTGTTGGCAATATGTTCTACATTTGTTCTCTCCACGGACTCAACATCTTTTACTTTTACTGTGGGAGACACACCTTATGTTGTGAATGACTCAACTGTTAACACCGTTCTACGACTTCCAACAAATGACTTTGTTGATCTTCCATCTGAAGCAGTACTGACAAAATTTTTCAATGACATCCATTATCAAGGAGAAGTTGATCTTTCTAAGTTATCTAAAAGTAACTTCATGGCTGAGTGGGATTATTTCTTTGACACAATTGCTAAGGTGTTTGCTAACACTAAAAAGAATAATTTTCACAATATTTCTACTTTGCTTCAGAGAATTGGTTATGCAGTTGCTAATAATCAAAGGGTTAACTTTGGTAAATTGATTTTTGATGCCATAGTAAATCGTCTCACAACTTCCAAGAACGATCATGATTTGGGTAGTAAAGTTGATTGTTACTATCCAAGGTTTTTAACTCTCATATTTAATCATGTTGTTTCTGATGTTCATCAAAGATTGTTTGCTAACTCTCGTACTGAAGCTTCAGGAAAAACACATAAAAAATTTTTCACCAGGTTAGCAACAATGAAGAAGTATACAAATGTTTCAGTGGTCATTACTCAGTATATGTCCAACTTCATAGAACTGCCAATCATACAAGAACAACCACCACAACAGCAACCTGAGTATGTTCCTGAGCAACCAGAACAAGAAGCAGCAATTGCTCCTGTACCTGAACATCAACTTCAAGTGGCTCAACTCACTATTGCTGGGATTTCTGCATCTGCTACTAAACAGGTATTATCTTTCCCTGAAACTACTTCTGGAGCCCAAGTGGCTGATAGGTTAGACCAAGAGGTTGTAGAACCACAACTTCTATCCCAGGTCTTAGAGCCAAACACAGTGTCATCTAAAATCTCTAAACCCAAAGCCAGAAGTAAATTAACAGTGCAAAGACGTAAAGTAAGAAGTAGTGATATGAGTGATCCCACAGCTCTGCCTCCACTAAAGAAGCGAAGAAACTTTCTAATTGAGGCAACTGTCAGCCCATCCATATCCTCCCAAAAGGATACGGACATTGAAATGGCACATGAACAGTTACTGGAACCATTCTCTCAACAGGATGAGTCCATTGAAATTCGCCAGTCAGCCATGGCACCTTGTACAGAGTCAAGCACACCCCTATTACTCACAATGGGGGAAAACATAACTGTAGAATCTGATGTGGCTAGGGACAATGAGCAAGGAGAGCACAATAGGGTTGTTACTGAAACAGTGCCTACCATAGTCACGGTAGAAGAGCCTTCACAGGTTAATGAGGGAAATCATGACTCTCAGCCACAAATAATAGAGTCATCATCTCCCCTCCCAGGAGGAACATTCCTGGCTCCCTCAAGGGATTTTCCACTCGCAGTTTCAACTGGAGAAAGTGGAAGGCAACTCGATCTTTCTGTCACTGAAGAAATTCAGACATCAATTCCAAATGAGATGACAGAAATGACTGAGGAAAGGGATTTGCGAACTCCCATTGCACCACCACTGACCTTCCAAGAGGAGGCTAGGGTGATTTTATCTACAGGTACGCTTTCTGGAGCAGCTAAGGAATTAGTGAGGAGTGATGTGAGGAACACCACTAAACTGAGTGAAACACATGCACGTCAGATGAGTGAAACTCAAAGTGATATTCAGGTGAGTGCACACACTGACACATACACTCGTTCATTGGAAGAAAAGATTAAAGCTCTAGAAAAGGAACTTGAGGCCAGTAAAGCTGAAGCAAAATTACTTCGAGCACAAGTGGATGAACGGTCTTCTTCATCTACCTCTGTCAAAAATCAGCTTGCTGTGATAAAGAATGACATCACCAAGATGAAGACAACTTACACAAACAAGTTCAACACTCTCGAATTATCTTTTGAACGGGCACTTGATGATGCTGGAGAGGTTACTGTGACTCAAGATAAACTTATTTCTGTAATCTCCGATAAAGTTGAAAATCTTCAAACAGCATTAATCAAGAGTCAGTTGTCTACTGAACGCCGTCTTGATGTGATTGAAAGGCAGAATGCACAACAAGGTAAGGGGATCAAATATTTGTTCAACATGATCAGCAGAACTCACACACCCACAGCAGAAGAAAGGGAATTCTTTGTAGAAACAGGTGGAGATGGTGATGAGCGTGACCCTGGAGATGGTGCATTTCACACTTCGGTAGAGGATTCCTCAACTAAGGGGGAGAAGCCAAGAGAGGGAGCTACTGAACAAGGAAGAGATAAGGGGAAGAAGATAGCAGATTCTCAGAAGAGTGCAGAAGACACTGAAGGGTATTACTACTCAGGAGAACCAGACAACTTTGATGTGTTTGCTGATCTAAAGTTCTCTGATGAGGGTGAAAAAATACCAGAACCAGATTTTAGCAGCTGGGAAGATGAAGTGCCAGTTGACCATGAATATGAAGCTGAGCAAGCAAAACTGGATTTTGAAGCTGAATTAGAAGTTGAAAGGCAAGAAGCAAATCTCAAATTGCGAGATGAAAAGCTTCAGAGAACACTAGATATGCTTGCACACAAAGAAAGACTTCAAAAAGAGGAAGCAGAAGCAAGGCAACGAGAACATGTACTTAAAACTCAAGAGAGAAAGTTATACGTCAAGTTTAAGAGTGGTGAGAAATGGGATCGGGCTCAACGAATGATAGACTCACATCAATCTCTTGATAATGATGATAGACGACTTCTTTCTATTTTTGAAAGACTCAAAGAGCTTAACCCAACACACGACATGTACATGAGAGCTCTAAGAACAGAAGTTGTGAGAATAACAACTGCAGGTGAAACGAAAACAGATGAGCTTTTAATATTTGTTGATTGTCATGAGTTTGGAACACAAAGAGTTTCAATTCAGTTCTTCTATGACAAATCATTGACAGAAATCTGGGTTCTTAGGCCAAAGGTAAGAACTTCTTCTGAGTTGGGTGTACTACTTCATGAGAAATTCAAAGAGTTTGCTGAAAGAGCTGGTCCTGAAATAGTTGAATTGCCTAGACAATTGAAATTCCTTAAAGGTGAGGTGCTTCATACAATCAATCTTGAGAATGAGGAATTGTTCACACACTCTGCCAAGCAGCTGGTCTATATTGAACATGTTCTGAGAAATCAAGGATTTTCTACTAAAGAGAAGTTAGAAATTGCTGATCGTATTAAATCCTATGCAGAAGTCAAATTTTTTAAGGATTATGAGAAGTTCAAAGGTCAGCTGAGAAAGGCACTTGGAATTCCTCTTGTTCGTCCTACAGGATTCTCATCAAGAAGAGAGTTGCTAGTTGATGCAGAACTGCACAAAAATCTGCCAGAAATGGATGATCCAGAAGATGGAGAAATAAGGAAGGAAGACAGTCGGAAATGAAGAACAACTCTACATGTAATATCTTTAGAGTTAGATAGATCAAGATAGGATAATGTTTAATATGATCAGGCTAGAGGATCATCTATCTTGTATTTATCATTATGTTTGAATCTGGAAATTGTTATAAATACCAGAACTTTTTCATTATTTACTTTGCAATTACAGTTTTATCATTTACTAGTTTAAGTTGAGTTAGTTGAGTTATCCTCTAGGAATTTGCTTGTTAGTTTATAACAAACAAATAGGGGGAGATTGAAAGGCATATGACTCAGCCTATTTGTAGTTCGAGGATCCAACTCAACTTAAAGTAGATTGTAATAAGTAAATAACATTAACTGTCACAGGAATCTCAGAAGATGCTATCTATCAGAAGGAACAAATCTACAAGTCAATCTATAGTTTTGATATTTTACACTGGAAGAAGTTCAGTCTACTGATCAAGCCTCAGTGTGGTATTCAAAGTCCTGGATTTAATTCAGAAGGACAGAGATTTCTAAAAGTGACAAGAGATAGTATCAGTACAGAATATTTGAAGAAAGGTGTCAGAAGAAATTGACCACAACTTAAAGTCAAAATGAAGAACAGAAGTTGAAGTTAGTCGTTCATGAACCAGACCGTGCATTGAGCGTCAACAAATATTCAGTGGAGGTTCTTTATTTATTTCAGTGGTTTAAAAGTGAAGATTAGACTATCAAATGAATTATGTTAATTCTCTATTAATTAATTTAAAGTATTTAGTTAACTTAATTAATAAATTAATTCTTCAAGAATTAATTTATTTATTAAGTTAATTATTGAATTAATTAATTTAGAATTAATATAGATTGCTGAAAGACTATCAGAAGTGTTTTAAGACTATGGTTTTATTGTTAAAAGACTATTTGAGATAGTCTAAGTGATAGTCTGCTAAAGAATTCGGTAGTCTGCCAAGAATTGATAGTCACACCGGTTGTCTGTAAAGAATTGATAGTCACACCGGTTGTCTGTAGAGTGTTGATAGTCACACCGGTAGTCTGATGAAGAAGGAAAGTCACACCGGTAGTCTGAAGCAAGACAGATAGTCACACCGGTAGTCTGTGTGTCTCCTGGATAGTCTGCAAGCCTTTTAAAAACAGTCTGTGGATAGTCTATTGAAGTAAAAAAGAGACAGGAGATATTTTGAAGATGTTAACTACAAAAGAGACAGTAGCCCACATTCACAGATACACGAGACAAGCTGAAAAAAAAGACAGGAGCAAAAATATAACATCTCTCTCATCTTTAAGAGCTACTGACCATCTCATTTAATTCACAGAAAATTAAGTTCAACTCATTTGTAATATTTGATCCAATAGAACTTAATTATTTGTGACTCTTGTATTACTAGCGAATTAAGTTTCCTAGTTCTTATCTCGATTTTTATTAACTAAATTAGAAAAGTTCATGTCGAATTTTCTAATTAGTTTTTATTAACGTGATAATACTCTGTACTGATTTTGTAACAACCATCAAGTTTAATATATCGTTATATTTAACTTGAATTTTGTTTCAATTAATTCCGCTCAAATTTGTCTAAACTAAATTTTATTTAACGGACAAATTTCGATAAAAAGATAAAGATTGTATTCAACCCCCCCTTCTACAATCTTAACGGACCTAACACGAAGATACCACTTGCAATACTACCTTTATAAAAGTACCACGTACAATACTAAGTAATGGATTCACTTAAAATTCGTATATGTATCGCCGTCTATCTCTTGCAAACGGCGTTAGATCTTCAGGGGCATAACAGTCTTTTCCATAGGCAAAATTGCACGGGCTTTTGAGGCGTGCCTTATCAATCCCCCTCTTTTACATTCTTCACTTTACTCTTTAATTCAATCAATTAAAACTCCTAAACTACCAATTAGGGCTAGATCCTTCATTACTGATACTGTAATCCGGCAAAAAAACATCAATCATGAGTTGGGCTATTCGACCAAGAGAAGACAAAGACATATACTCTCCAAACGAATGCCCACAATATACAGGTAAGCATCGATTCTCACAAAATTAACACGTAGTTAATTAGGGTTTTGTTATTAAAAATGAGGGGTTTGTTAGTAACAATTAGGGTTATACGTTTTGCAAATGATTGGTGATCATTTAATGTTTTTAAATACAGTGATATATGTACAATTAGAGTTTTATAATCCTTGTGGTCCCAATTTTATTGTTTATTCCCAACTTGAAATTGTACTATTTTTTTTAACTGTTGCTTTTTCCTTTTGTGATTTGTCAGTGCCTGATTTGTTCACTATAAAATTGCATCATGGTGGGGTAATGTTTGAAAATCCATGACAGTATGTTGGTGGTAATGTCAATTATGTGTACCTGTGTAGTGTGGACATGATGAGTATGTTAGAAATATCTAGTATGTTGAAGGAGGTTGGGGTTTTAGGATCTCAAATTTACTACTCTAAATATCCTAAAACTGATTAGATTAGAGGAGTTTGGAACTTGGATAGTGATAGTGATGTTATGGAGATGTGTGAACTGGTGCCACCATCTAGATTAGTCTTAGTTTTTGCTGTTGCAATGGACGTCCCCAAATCCCCCATTATCCTCATTGTCACCATGGTCCCCATCCTCACTCTCATGCAATTCTCCATTCTCACCATAGAGGTCTTCCATTTCCCTCAACACTCTATCATTGTCAGTCTCAACATACTCCAGGTTTGGATCTTGTGATGGGTTGTAGTCTTGAGTCACATTTTCTTCAGGGGTCAACATCACTATTGGGTCAATGATGATAATGGGGACAGTGAGGATAATGAAGATGAGGACTATGTGGTAGAACAAGATGAATGGAGTGATGATTTATTCCATTCTGACTCTTTAAATGAGGACAGTACAGATGCAAATGTGGCAAACTATAAGACTGAGAGAGCAAAAAACAAAAGGCAGCTAAGGAGAGTGCCAAAGCTTCAAAACTCTCTGCAAAAAATGCTAAGAATGGTGCAAAAGCTGCTACTGACAAAGGGAAACAGAAAGAGGTTGACAAAAATACAGAGAAACAACAACATCAAATGGGGGCAGGGGGAAGTGCAGAGGGAAATGTGCATTATTCTAGTGACTCTTCACACTATATAGACAGTGAAGAGGAGAGGATGGCTGCCAACTCCACTGATGAAGATGAGATCAATTGGCCAGTGTTTGATGAAAAATCTGAGATGGGCAACCCAAAGTTTGAATTAGGAATGTTGTTCCCTACATCTAAGGTGTTTAGAGATGCTGTGAAGAAGCAAGCTATAATGGACAGAAGAGGAATTATTCAAAAGATAAATTATGGTTCATGAGTTAAGTTTGTTTGTCATGGAGGATGTGAGTGGAATATTTAAGCAATTAAAATGCATAATTCTGACAGTTTCCAAGTGAGAGTATACAATCCAAAGCATACATGTATTCAAACATTTGATCAGAAGCAAATCAACTCAAGGTGGATTTCAAATTACTATGAGAATGACATAAGGATGAATCCCACATGGCCTTTGACTTCTTTCTCAAAGAAGGTTATGAATGATTGGGGCTGCCATGTCAGCATATATGCAATTACTAGGGCAAAGAAAATGGCATTGCAGAAAATAAATGGGAACCAAGTGATCCAGTTCTCCAAAGTTTGGGACTATGCTAATGCTCTACTAAAAGAATTGCCTGGCAGCACTGTCCTGGTCATGACTGAAGATGCAGATGATGTTGAAAATGTAGGGAAGAAGAGATTTAAAAGATTCTACACTTGCTTTGGAGCAATAAAAAAAGGGTTCAAAGATGGTTGCAGGCCTTTAATAGGGCTAGATGGGTGCCACTTGAAGGGCCCTTATGGTGGCCAACTATTATCTACTATTGAAACAGATGCTAATGATGGAATGTATCCCTTGGCCTGGGCAATTATAGAAGCAGAAAACAGTGAGATCTGGAATTGGTTTTTAAAGCTAGTAGTTGAAGACTTAAATATCTAGAATGATGGCAGCTGGACCTATATATATGACAGGCAGAAAGGGTTGATTAATGCCTTGGAAAACATTGTGTGCTTAATGCAGAACATAGGTTCTGTGTTATGCACTTGTATAGAAACATATACAAAGAACACAAAGGTATTGGTGTTAGGATGCTCCTGTGGAACGCAGCTAGGGCAACCACTGAGTATACATTTAAGAAGCACATGGAAGAGCTGCAAAAGGTATCTTCTTTTTTATTACAACTTCCTTTATCTTTATTAGTGCTAGCTTTATTAGTGATAATATAACTTTATAGTAATAAACATTTTTCTTTTCCAGCTTTCAAAGAAATGCCATGATTGGTTAAATGAGAAACCAAGGACTCAATGGACCAGAAGTGCCTTTAGAATGATTCCTAAGTCAGACCAGTTTGTTAATAATCAGTGTGAGGTCTTCAACAACACAATTGGAAAGTATAGGGACCTCCCTATTCTGTCAATGCTTCAAAGTATCCACATTGATGTCATGAAAAGGATACAAAAAAGAAGGGACATGATGCTTAACAGTTATGCCTTGAACTCTGTTTGCCCTAATGCCATGAGAAGACTAAATAAGTAAGTCAATTCTAATTTTTTTGGCAATTTTCATTTCTTAATATGCATGACTGATTGTGTTGGTGTCATGTGGTAGGGTTGTTGATCAAATGAAGGGTTGTCATGTAATATGGTCTGGAGGTGCCAAGTATTTGGTTACAATGACTGATGGGGGTTATCAAATGGTCGTGGACTTAGAGGCAAAAGAGTGTGCATGCAGGAAGTGGGAGCCATCAGGTATACCCTGTTACCATGCCTGTGCTTTCATTTCATGGTCCAAGAAAAAGTATGATGACTACATCCATGCTTGCTACTCAAAGGATACCTTCCTTGCCACCTAAAACCATATTCTTGAGCCTATTTGTGGTGAAGAAGACTGGGATGCAACAAATTACCCTAAGCCGTGCAAACAGGAAGGCCCAAAAAAGCAAGGAATAAGTTGAATGATACACCTGCCCCTGGTGCAACAAGGTTGAAAAGAATTAATACAAAAGTGAAGTGTAGCTACTGTATTGAAGCTTCTCACAACATTAGGACTTGCCCAGCTAGGGTATTTTATTCTTTCCCTTGTTCGTAACACTATAATGTTTTATGCATGACAAACTCTCTTCATAAGTCCATTTTTATCCTCTTTATAGGCACATGACAGAGCCAATGGGTGTGAGAAGGAAATGAATGTCAAAGCTAGAAGCCAAAAAAAGGAGAGGTTGAAAGTGGCCAAAAGGGGAGTGCATCAAAGACCCCAACTGGTGGAGAAGGTAGTCAGAGTGGCCATTCAAAGACAACAACAACTGGTGGTGAAGGTAGTCAAAGTGGCCATTCAAAGACAACAACACTTGGAGAAGGTAGTCAGGGAGGGGTGTTCACCAACTCAAATCCTCTGCAACCAACAAACACTCCTCATGGCATAGAACCAATTGGCACTGCAACTAAAGGGAAAGCCACAGTTACTACTTCATGGAAGCTGGAGCTGGCTAGGAGAAAAAGGGAAATTAGGCTTAAGCAAAAGCCTGTTTGGAAGTGTTAAATTATGTTCATGAATGTTCATTGCTTTTGGTCTGTGTAATGCACTTTTGGTCTGTATAATGCACTTTGGTCTGTATGCCTAGAATATGCACTTGTCTGGAAAATGCAAGTTGGATGAACCTTGAATTTAACTATTTTGTTGTAATGGAATGCTTTTTATTTAACAATGCTTTGTTATTTACGAAGCTTTTGTTGATTTAACCTTAATTCAGTAACAAGTGTAAAGGTAATTCATGGTCAATTAGATAACCAAATAGGCAGTATAGAGATAATTGACAAATGACATTAATTCATAAGCAAAGAGACAGTAGAAAACATGACCAAACAGTCAATACATGCCAACAACAATACAAGCATTTTCCTTACAACCTAAACATCCATAAGAGTCCTACATCAAACTAAACAAGGCTTCACTCATCAAGAGAATCAGAGTCATCGTCCTCAAATACTGTGTCATTCCTGTTTGTGTTCATCATCAAATTAACAAGCACATACAATCCAATAATAGCTACAAACTGTTGCTTAGCCTTCAATTGATTTATCTCAGCTTGATGCCTCTCTCTTAGACTAACCATCCTGCGTCGATGCTTTTTCTCCCTCTCCAGCTGAGACGCATGCAACTCCTGGATTATCTCTAGAGTGCGAGGCCCAAGTACCTCATCAATCCATTCCTGGTAGCCACAAGTGTTGTTCGTACATGCCCTATATCTCCTACCCGCATTTTGGCCCAAACCATTGAGTCTTCATTACACTCATTCGATCACAGTAGCAAGCAAGGTCCAAGATGGCATCAATTTCATCATTCGTAAGGGCTCTGCTCGCCATTTTGCTGTTTGAGGAGAAGTTTAATTAGGGTTTATACAATAAAGTGTATGTAATATAGGTGTGCTGTATACATATAACAGAGAAAAGCCCGCCAGTTGAAAGAAAGCCCGCGCAATGTTTGCTAAGGAAAAGACTGATATGCCCCTGACTATCTAACGTCGTTTGCATTACATAGACAGCGGTGCACGAAGTTTAAGTAAATCCATTACTTAGTATTGCACGTGGTACTTTTAGAAAGGTAGTATTGCAAGTGGTGTATTTGCCAAACTTCAGGTACACAAAGTGCATTTTACTCAATATGAAATTAGATCTTTAAAATTGAGTTTCTTAATATGCGTTATTTTTTTTTAAGTGTACTACTAATTATTTGAAACGGAGTGAATAATCACTGACCTGAGTTCAAGAAAGACTCTCTAAAAAAATAAAATGAAAGAATCATTTTCAAAAATTCATTTTAAAATTATAAATATTACTCCATCTTTAGGGTGCTTTCAAATAGTCCGTTATAAATAAAAATTTATTTGTAAATATTAAATTTTTTTTAAGAATCTATCTTTGAATCTCAAAAATTTTAAGAATCTATTTTTAAATCTCATAAATTTAATAAATCTATTTTTAAATCTTAGTAAAAAAATTTAGAAAATTTGCATTAATCTTTTTTAATATTCAATTATTAATTGTTAATTTTTTCTTAATATTTTGTACACTTGATTGTTTATTTTTAAACATTAGATTTAACGGTTGAGATTTTTTTGCAATACTAAGAAACAAATAAATAAGATTTATTTTATGCTTATTATATATAATAATATAATTATAAATTTAAATTTCGGTAATTCTTTAAAATGTCATAGTATGTAACTAAATATCTTTTCAAAATAATTTAATGAAAATTTGAGATAAAAAAAATAATAGTCTGTAACTAATTATTTTTCCAAAATAAATTGGCTAACCAGTAGTCTATTTCTTTGTGATGTTATTAATCGTAAATAATTTAAGACGTAAATACATATTAATATATACTATCTTGAAACTAGTGCGATGCACAAATTTTTATTTAATATTATATTATTTTTTCCAACAAAATGGCCTTTGTTGAAGGATCATGTTCATATTATTATTTCCTTCGTTGATCATCATTTCTGGCAGAGAGGATACTTTAGCAACTTTTAAGAACATCGGTTCTTTCTCTTTCAATAATCTAAGCAACACCATTTACATAGAATTATTGTCTTCCATAATATGAATAATTACTAATTACATCCAGGCTCCAGCAGCCTAATTTTACTTAACAACTAAATTGGCTTCTGGAACAGCCTTTGGATTGTTTAGGCAATGGAACTTTACAGAAAGTTCAGACACATAAAACAACATATAGCGAGATTAACCACCAGTCACCAGCTCCAGAAATTCTTAATTAAAGTTGTTAAGACATGAATTTTTTAATCTTAAGTTTTTAAATAATTATATATATATTTCGTGATATTTCTAGAAAATGATGAATTTTAATTAAAGAATATAAAAAATGTTATGTTTTAGCTGAAAAAGATAATCGGTTAATTATTAGTAATTTTAACATTATTTTATTTTGTTAAATGAAACATGATATAATTGAAGAAGAAGAAGTTATAAGGGTGATTGCCCTTTCTACCCACTTTTTATTGTTTCCTAACCAAAATGCCCAAATTTAGCGCTGCACGTCCAAAATACATACGGGATACGCATATGACAAAGGAGTATCGCCGGATACGCCTATGGCATAGGAGTAATATAGTAGATACGCCCACACAAGAGGAGTCATTACTGGGACACTCCTACCATAAAGGCGCATGCAGCTGGGACACGCATGTTTGTGCAGCGTATCTTCTGTAACGCAGACGCAACATGCGTGATGACGTAATCATCATTTTTCTCACAAAATTGCGAGTTCTGGCAATTTTGTACGATTTCCGGTGAAGGTTCGGCGATGCTCGTCCAGCACCATCAGTTACTTTCCCGTTATGTTCTATACATCAATGCAATCGCCTTTTCATCCTCTATAACCCTATGCCATTCGTTTTTCGTTTATAATGTCGGATTGTGAACCCCCAATTCGAACCTAAAACCTAATTTTTCGACGAACAAAAATTCTCTCCGTTCGACCATTCCGTTAACCCTCCGTTGATGTTTTATAGCCCATTAGATTCGTAGCTCAATGATCTATAATCCTATACTAGTATTGTGACGTTTTATTGCCGAAATCACGAACCCCCAATCGGGGAGAGGAAGACAGTTCCAGGCAGCTACAGTAAACGCCTGATGCGTCGTTTCAAAGTTATTTTGGGCAGTGTTTTGAAAATTGGGTATTTTGGGTAGTGGGTACTAAAAAAGTGGATATTTTGGGCAATTTTTCAAGTTATAATTAAGGAAAATGAAAAAAGGTACGTGAAAAAGTTAATTGGTTGGTTATTAGTAATTATAATATTATTTAATTTTATTAAAAAAATTTATTCATAATGATTTTAGAAAATAAGAAATTTTAGTTATATAAAAGATAATGTATCTTACTTGAACAATGAAACTTGATTAGTTGTAAAAAAAATTTGGAAAAGAATAACATAGTTCACGTAAAAATGTAAATCGGTTAGTTATTAGTAACTATAATATTATTTTTAATTTTATTAAATAGAATGTTGGATTGAAAATTGAAAATAAAAATTTTTATTGTTTCGATTTTAGTATAATATTATAGATAAAAAAAATTAAAATAATAATAGTAAATAATTAAGTAAAAATAAATAAAAAAAATACGATCAAGTTTTTAGTGTTTGGAAATAAATGTAACTAATTAATTAATGTTCCATGTTGGTTGAACACACTCTCTCGGACACCCAATTTTTGATAACTATAATATTTATGCTTTTAGAAGGAAAAAAAAAAAAAACTAGCGAAGCACTAGAAATCAGAGGACAAAAAGCTCCCTACGTTCTTCATATGTACATTTCTCTACATTTATCGTCAAAAAAGAATCATACAAATTCATTTCTCTTTTGTGCAATCCATTATAAACCAACCGACCACAGCATGCAGAGAGTAGTTGAATTAAAAGCTTATAAATTCTGCTAAATAAGAAGCAAACGGCCATGCAATTGAATTTGATAAATTGCAGTTGTAAGTACGTAAATTTATTTAGAAAAATGCTAGAGGTATCAAATTAGTTACCAAAAATTGTTAACAAATGACTTGTCATTATTGTGATTGGTTATAATTATAGTGGACCCGCCAGGGCCAACCAATTAAAACATCTTAATATGCCAAATATTTAATGCCATGTCATTTAGTGGCAAATTTTGGTACCAAATTTGGTACCTCTAGCACTACTCATTTATTTAAATCTTGCTGGGTGACTAGCTAGCAATTATGCAAAGAGTCGTTCAGTCACATTAATCAACCATATATCATCCACAAACAAAACTGAACCCCACAAATAAATATTCGTAAATGGTGCAATAACGATAACACAGAGCATCTAATAGCAGTGGGACGTTGTACATTTTCCCCCTTTTTCATTATATAATTACATTTAACGGAAAATGCATTACTAGGGGTATTTAAATAAATAAATATTGGTGTACTTTTTTTTTTGTTTTTTATATAATTGAACACACACGCCAGGAGTTGACTCTCGACCTCTCTTAAGACCTCAATCACTGCACCAACTTTTGTTGGCTAACATTGGTGTACTTACCTTAGCTGTTTAATTAATAAATTTTCGTCATCTTACCTTATTAATTAGCATATGCCAATATGCCATGCATATACATGCATTAATGCATATATACATTCGCAATATATTGACAACGATAGATACAACTTCTGGCCAGAATTAGTCTTCAGACGTCTGAGGAAGATAGAGCGGAGCTTGGTACATGATTATTCCAACTTGCTTTTATTTTACTGTGAGCTAATAATTAAAAGGCAGTAAATGGTATGGTACCAAGAATAAAGACACATTTATTCATATATTTACAAATCTGACTAGCCACATGATTTATTTGTATTATATAATGGTAAATTCTAGATTAGAAAAATAATTGATCCAGCGATATACATCTTTCACATTCTATTTACGAGAGGTCGAACATTTAAGACTAATAATGATTTCGATTTATACATAAAACTTAAGTACAGGATTTATTTGTGTATATTTTCGTAGTGTTATTTCAAAAACAATTCGACGTTAATTTTACAGATTGACAGAGGCAAATAAAGATTATAAAGACGAGGAAGAAGTCACGTGAGTCAGAGAAAGGATCACGTGAATTCAAGGATGGACGGGATTTGTAAGTATATATTGCATTTATTCATGCAAATTTAGTTTTTTGATGAATAAACACTGTGTCTTTGTTTTTTGTGGAGGGGATGTTCTTTTGTTGTTTTTGTTTTTATTTTATACCGTATACAACGCTTATTTGTGGGCTCCGAAGTTAGATCACACCTGTGCCTATCTATAACCAAGCTACCCTACCGTTCTCATTCATCCATGTTACTCCTCCTTTTTCGGATAATGGTTTTGTTTGGCAATTAGCTTATAACGGTTAATTGTATCCGAATTAAATTAGCTATTTTGATTAGCAAATTGAATTATTTATTTTAACTAGAGTTTTAAATTAGATTTTTGAATAAAAGTGTTTGGTAAATAACTTTTTGAATAACTTTTTGTCACACAAAGCAAACCTCTAATTGTAAAATCTCCTAAAGTGAGCCTTTCAAAATTAACTTTTTGATCTCAAACCTCTAACTCAAAATTCTAACAATAAAACACTCACGGTTTCATTTGATTAAACATCTAATTTACCCAAAACCTCTAATTTCACCCTAAATATCTAACTTCCAAATACCCCCAATATATACATAAGGCTTTGGAGAAAAAAATGTGACCCATTTCTTAGAAATAAAATAACGAGGCACACAATGGTTTTTGTTTAACAGCTCATCTATCTCTTACCTTTAGAACGTTGTAGAGTGTCAAATTGTTTTTGCAATAAGATTATTTTAAGATAGAAAATACGTTGGTTTTTTTGATCAGTTTTGCAGGTTTCGTTTGGCGTTCGTTTGTGGATGATAAAAATATTTTTGTATAGAATTGTTAATGAGTTGATATATTTATGAATAGTTCATTGTTTGATTTGAAAAAAAATTTGATATAAATTCGATTCGATTTTTAAATGAATTGAATATAAACACAATTTTTGAGGTACATTTTGTAAATAAGTTGAACTTGAGAATAATATAGTTCGGTTTGAAAATTCAATTTGATTACTTTAACTTATGAAAACGTTTGTTAATACAATTTAAGAGTCAGTTTCGTAAACAAATTCATGAATATGGTTCATTTATGAATTTTTGCACAAATTTGATACATATGTTGGTGAACATATTTTCAAAGAAGTTTTAATTGAATTGGATGACTAACAAATAATTGTATACGTAAATATGTATGAAATAGTATGTTAGTTTATTTTATTTAGCAAAAAAAAAAAAGAAGTTTATTTCACTCTTTTCTGTTTTCTTTGTTTAATTTACCAATATTTTTGTTATAATTAAATTATAACATATGTTATATTGCAAATTATAACATTAATTAATTATATATCTCCCAGTTTTTTTTGTAATTTTTAATGCTCTGAAATAAAAAAGGAAAAAAAATGAAGTGTTCCTAAACAAGATCATGAGCAGTATTCATGACATGTTCATAAGTAATAACTCGTGAGAATATTCGTGAATAGTTTACGAATATGTTCTTCAATAATATTTTTCTTAATTAATTGATACACAAATAAAAATTTTGATTAGATAAAAAATTCGAATTCGAGTTTGATATGAACCAATAATTCGGTTAGGTTCCACTCATTTACGACCATATTTGTATATATATAACACTGATTTTAGGATAAAATGATTCAAAGGTATTTTTCGGAAAAGTTTCAAAATTAATGAACAACTTACTTTATTTTATGTACAATTAAAAATATATATTGAATAAAACATTTCTAAATATGTATTTAGGAAATTAATCATGATACATTTTGATGCATTAGTTCTAAACATATGATGCAATTCTGTAATACAAAATTGTTCATTTTATATTTATATTTGAAAAAATGGGTGAGAATTCAAAATATACCTAATTTTCAATCAAACATATCTAAAATACCTATATTCGATCAGTAAATATAATTCAAACTACCCATCAGATACTCTACTAATAGTGGGGTATTTGATTGACACGCCACTCCCAAATGAATATCAAGAATATACTTCATTATCGGTGGAATATCAAGTTGGATATCCCATTTGTAATAGAATATTTGAACGTCCGATACTCCCCTAATAGTGGAGTACCATTGACTGAGAAGTATCATTTTAGATAAATTTTTTAAAAATAAATATTTTGAACAAAGAAATATCAAATGAATATTTTGGTTATTATTTTTAAAAATGGTTTCAACTAAATCTGTGTATCTCCATTAATTTAGGTGAATTTGTAATTGATATGGGCTAAAAGTAAGCCCTAAAGACACATTTAATGTGGCATTAATTAGACCTAAAATGGTCCAAACGTGGGGCCCACCAGATGGGTCCACACCCTATTTACAATATTAATTTCGTAATTAATATTAGGGATAATTACCAGCTCAGCAATAAGAGTCAAACAAGGATATTACTCTTGCCTGACTTCGCCTCCAAGATACGTATTCTAACATGGAAACTGGTTCCTACATACTAGGATCCAGAACCTTCTTCTAGGCGGTGACTTGCCCACCAAGTCGCCTAACCCTACTACGATTCTAAGGCTTCTCAGCCTATATAAAGGGTCTGATCCCTCATTCTCAGAACTACGTTTTTGGCTTGATTCTCAATACGAGATACGTAGGCACTCTGTGAGTACCGATTAGTCTCGAACACCGAAATAGCCATTCAAGCACGAAGCTCCCTAACCCTAGCATTAAATACAATTCGTAACCTAGTTTTTATTCCACAACATTTGGCGCCGTCTGTGGGAAAAAGACATCAACCATGGTTCAAACACGAAGGACACCAATAATTACCGAGCCTCTGCCACTCAGTTCTGCACCGCCCACCACGGATCCGGTGCCCCCAACGACTGGGACGATTGTTCAACATCAAGTTTCTCAACCCCTAGGGACGACTTCCCATGTTGAGAGTACGATACCTCCAATCGTCCATACAAATCAAGGGACCAATCCTCTTCAGGTGGTGGTTTCTCCCTTGGTTGTCGATCCTAACAACCCCCCACACGGGGTCCAGATCTATACTACGGATCTCCCTGTGGACACCAACCCAATGTATGGATTGCCTAACTACCCTCCTACTCAAGGAGCTGGACCTAGTGGCCACGCCTTGCAGATCCGAGATCGAGAATACTATGACTACTCCGGCCCCTATACTGAGGATTCATCGTCTGACGATGATGATCGTGATGAAGCCCCGAGAAGGCGACGTGTTAGTAGAGAACCAAGAAGGAGAACACAAACTATCCATGATGGACCCCCATTGACAACTGCTGAGAGAATCAAGGCTCATGAGGCTGAGATTCTAAGGATAAAGGAAGATATTGCAAGAGAACAAGCTAGGTTAAATCAGAGTCAACCTCCTCCAACATCAGGACCGATTCCCTTTATAGATCTGGAGAGATCTTCAAGAAGGCAAAGAAGGGCTGATGCCCCAACTGGAAGAACAACAAGGGTGGAAACCCCCAAGAGCAATCCAAAGGATCTGATGCCACTTGGGGATCCTGATGATCCCACACCCCCGTTTACTGAGGAGGTGATGAATGCTCGTATCTCAAAGAAGTTTAAGATGCCGACAATTAAAGCTTATGATGGAACGGGTGATCCCGCAAACCACGTTAGGACATTCTCAAATGCACTGCTATTGCAGCCTGCAAGTGATGCTTTGAAGTGCAGAGCATTCCCTCAAACTTTGTCGGGCATGGCTCAAAGATGGTATAGCCGGCTGCCTGCAAACTCAATTGGCTCCTTTAAGGAGTTAAGTGCTGCTTTCGTTAGTCAGTTCATCAGCGGAAGAGTTCATGAGAAAAGTTCTGCATCCCTTATGTATGTTGTACAAGGGAAGAACGAAAATCTGAGAGACTACCTTAAGAGGTTCACCAAGGAGACTTTGAACATCAGTGATCTGGAAAATAAGGTGGCAATGGTAGCCTTGGAGCATGGCACCACCGACCTATACTTTAAAAGGTCATTGGCGAAGCACCCTCCCGAGAATATGGCTGAGCTCCAGCGAAGGGCTGACAAGTATATTAAGGCTGAGGATAGTATAAAGAAGGAGGCCGCAGTAAGCAATGGCCGAGGTAACAATGATACAAAGAAGATAAAGCAGGATCAGGAGTACGATGCTAGGGACAAGTATCCCCGGACTAGCAAGGACTCCGACTCACCACCAAAGAAGAACTTTGGACCGAGATTTTCTGATTATGCAAGGTTGAATGCTCCTATGAATCAAATCTTGTTAGAGATAAAGAAGGATAAGGACTTTCGATGGCCGAAGCCACTAAAGGGTGACCCCGCGAAGAGAGACAAGGGCCATACTGCAGGTTCCACCGAGATGTGGGACATGATACAGATGATTGTAGGCAATTGAAGGATGAGATTGAGTTCTTAATCCGTAAAGGAAAATTGAACAAATTCACTAAGGGTGAGGATCGTGGAACCCAAAGGAGGGATTACGAAAGGAGAGATAGTGACAGAAGGGATAACGATCGTGATCGTAACCCACAACCCCGAGGGCCAGTTATCAACATGATTTGGGGAGGCCCGACAGCGGCCGGTACAATTCGAAACTCTCGAAAGGCATATGCCAGGGAGGTGATGCACATCGTGGGAGAGGCCCCTAAACGTGCTAGGACTGAAACAGTGATTGGTTTTGATGATTCTGATCTTGAAGGGGTGAAGTTCCCCCATGACAACCCGTTGGTCATAACCCCTGTGATTGGGAACTCAGAAGTGAAGCGAGTCTTGATAGACAATGGAGCTTCTGTTGATATTTTGTTTCATGATGCGTTTGTAAAGATGGGATACACCGACTCTCAGCTTACCCCAACCAATATGCCAATCTACGGATTTAATGGGGTAGAGTCCAAGGTTGAAGGAACTATTCAGTTACCCATGACTATTGGGCAAGAACCTAAGGAGGCTACCCAGATGCTGAATTTTCTGGTGATTAAGGCATCCTCGACTTATAATGCAATCCTTGGAAGGACTGGACTTCATGCGTTCAAGGCTATAGCCTCAACCTACCATATGAAAATCAAGTTTCCAACCCGGAACGGTACGTGTTAGAGAACAAAAGGGCGATCAGAAAATGCCAAGAAGTTGTTATGTGTCTGCATTGAGAGCTGATGGAGTCGGGGGGCATGTACTCCCAATTGAAGACATGGATGTCCGTGGTGATGGTGAACACCGAGGGAAGCCAGCAGAAGATTTGGTCCCCATACCTCTAGAGCTGGGCGACCCTGAGAAAGTTACTTATATAGGAGCTTCACTAAAGGAATCCTTGAAGGGAAAATTAACGGCCTTCTTGCAAGAAAACCGTGACGTGTTTGCTTGGACTGCAGCTGACATGCCTGGGATTGATCCCCAACTCATAACTCACAAGTTGAATGTTGATCCTGGGCGGAAGACGATAAAGCAGAAGAAGAGAAATTTTGCTCCTGAAAGGCAGGAGGCCATTAAACAAGAAGTTGACAAGCTCTTAGAGGCTGGGTTTATTGAAGAGATTCAGTTCCCCGAATGGTTAGCAAACCCTGTGATGGTCAAAAAGGCAAATGGGAAATGGAGGATGTGTATAGACTTCACTGATCTGAATGATGCATGTCCAAAAGATTGTTTTCCTCTGCCTAGGATTGATATGTTGATAGATGCCACAGCTGGACATGAGATGTTGAGCTTCATGGATGGTTTCAGCAGCTACAATCAGATTAAGATGCACAAGGAGGACATCCCTAAGGTATCTTTCATAACTGACTTTGGTGTTTTCTGCTATCTTGTTATGGCTTTTGGTCTAAAGAAAGCAGGAGCTACTTACCAACGATTGGTGAATAAGATATTCGCCCATCTGATTGGAAAAACCATGGAGGTCTATGTTGATGACATGTTAGTCAAGAGCCTACTCAAGGCAGATCACATTAAGCACCTCAGAGAGGCATTCGAAGTGCTGAGGCACCACAAGATGATGTTGAATCCAACCAAGTGTGCTTTTGGCGTTGGATCTGGGAAGTTTTTGGGTTTGATGGTTTCGACAAGAGGCATAGAGGCCAACCCCGACAAGATCAAAGCAATCTTAGATATGGAACCACCCCGTTCTGTGAGGGACGTACAGAAGTTAACCGGCAGAGTGGCCGCTCTAGGGAGATTCATCTCCAAGTCTGGTGATAAGTGCTTGCCTTTTTTTCAAGCACTAAAGAAGGTGAAATTTTTTGAATGGACTGATAAAAGCCAAGAGGCCTTTGAACAATTGAAGAAGTACATGGCCGAAGCCCCGCTGTTGGCCAAGCCAAGTCCCGGAGAGACTCTTTATCTGTATCTAGCAGTATCTGAACAAGCATTGGGTGACGTCCTCATTAAAGAGGAGAACAAGGTTCAGAGACCTATCTACTATGTGAGCAAGGTTTTGCATGGAGCGGAGTTGAATTACTCAACCATAGAGAAGTTTGCATTGGCTTTGGTAATGGCCTCAAGGAAGCTACTACCATACTTCCAGTCGCACAAAATTGAAGTCCTGACGGATCAGCAGTTAAGGAACATATTGCATAGCCTAAAGGCCAGCGAAAGGCTAATCAAATAGGCCATAGAGCTTGGAGAGTTTGATATCAAGTATAAGCCTCAGACAGCCATCAAGGCTCAGGCATTGGCTGACTTCGTGGTTGAATGCACCATTAACAACCAAGAAGTCGGGGGGCAGGAGATGATAACCACCCCTGAGAATGGAGATAAAGATGAAGAACTGGTAGCTGATCAGAAGGAATATTGGGTGCTCTATTTTGATGGAGCATCAAAAACAAAATCTAGTGGTGCAGGTTTGGTTTTGCAAAGCCCCGATGGGTTCACAGTTGAGTATGCTTTGAAATTGGATTTTCCTACTACCAACAATGAAGCTGAGTATGAGGCTTTGATAGCCGGATTGGGTTTGGCTAGAGTCATGAGGGTCAAGAATCTCAAAGTGAAAGGCAGAGTGTATAAACTTGTAACACTATAACTAATGTAACTCAATTAAAAGAAAAGATACTTAACCAGAAGACAATCAAGAACAAGAAGTCACAAGAAATCAACACTATATGAAGACAAGGTAATTGATACAATTGAACATGTTAACTATGATCAAGCCAAGAAGAAATCATTGAGAGAAGTTCAAGTCAAAGTTGTTCATGCCTCAGTGATTTGAGAATTCGAGAATCAAGATCATAACTATCAGTATCAACAAGACCAATTGATTTCAAGTGAACAAGAAGGAAAGCGAATATTGGAAAGCCAAGTTACTAAGTGAATATGGTAATTTATTCAAGAAGCAGAAACACTATCAAGACTAGTCACTTATGAACCAGACCAGTGCATCAAGTGTCAGGACATTGATAGCAAGTTTATGTCAGTAATAAAGATCCATGTTCAAGAGCTTGCCGAAGAATAAAGAAGACATGAAGATATCACAAGCTCAAGATGTGCATTGAAGTTTCAAGTTGAAGACCAGAATATTTTCTAAGTACTAAATGTTCTGGATGGCCAAGTAGAATATTTCTAAGTAGAAGTTCGACTTAGAAATTTCGAGATGGCTAAGTAGAAATTCTCAAGTAGAAGTTCTACTTAGAGTGCAGCTTCAACATGACACATGGCATCTTCTGATTGGCAGATTTCCAAGCTTTCAAGATAAGGCAAGATTTATGTGGACATCATTGGGCCACGTACATCTTAGTCTTTGAAGACTACAGGACATAGATTACATGTAGTATAAATAGAAGCACTTGTGTAATGTTTTAGTTAGTGAGCAATATTGAGAAAAACACAAGAAAAAGAGAGAGAGTATATTCACAGAGCTTAGAATCATTCACCTCTCTCTGAACTTCTGTTATACTTTGTAATGAATGTTGTAGCAACCTTTTCAAGTTATATATATAGAAATATATTCCTTGAATCTGTGTGTTCATTTATTGCATCGTATTTATTGCTTCTCATAATCGAAAAGTTGTATTCACCCCCCCTCTACAACACATTTGGACCTAACAATTGGTATCAGAGCGGATGTTTAACATACAAAACATAGATCCTTGTGTTTGGTAGAAGAATCGTGAGTTTTCATTTTCTAGATCTACTTTTCATTTTTTCGAAAAGTGTGCTTTAATTCGTTGGTAGTGAAAACTCATCCGAAAAATTATTTAAATACTCCAGGTGTGATTATTTAGCTTGGGTGTATTTTAATTAATTTTTGTGAATTAATCTGGGTTCATTGATATTTGGTGTTCTTGAGTGTTCATCATCTGTTCTTATCAAAGAAGATAACCCAACAACTTTTTGATCTCCTTTTTTCAAACAAATAAAGATAGTCAAAAAGGTGTTTTTGTACTTTTGATTTGATAAATATTCCTTGGCCGAAAGTGTAACAAGACATACTCAGGGCCTAGCAAGTGGGTTAGTTGCTTTCGGTGTGTAAAGTATCAAAAGTCAAAAAGGTGATATTGTTTATTCAATATTAAAGTAATCTGCAGAAAATTATTCTAAGGACAAAAGTTCTACATAGAATTTCTACTTGAGATTTTCTACATAGAATTTCGACTTGGACAATTTCTACTTGGTGAATTTCGACTTGGACAATTTCTACTTAGAGAAATTTCGACTTGAGCAAAATTTCGACTTAGAGAAATTTCGACTTGACAGAAGTTCTACATAGATATTCTACATAGCCTAGTCTTGGGTACTTAGAAACTTTTAGTGACCAGATTTGAAATGGCTCCTAAAAATTCTTTCAAGATCCCAATGTTCAACCGAGATCACTATGAAGAATGGGTTTTCAGAATGAGACTCTACTTAGAGACAATTAACCCTGAGTATCTGGAAGTCCTTGAAAAGGGTAAATTTGTTCCAATGAAAGCTATTCCTGAGCGTACGGAAGGAGAGGAGGTTATACCTGCTCGGTCTGAGCCTAAAAAGGCAGCGGACTTTACGGATGCTGACAAGGAGCAAATAGCTTATGATACTTCTGTAAGACAAACCTTGATGGAATCTCTCGATCATGAAATGTTCAACATAGTCAAAGGTTTGAATACAGCAAAGAAGATTTGGGACAAGATAGAAGTTGTCATGGAAGGATCTGCAGAGGTTAGAAGCAACAAGACACTTATACTCAAGATGGAGTATGACACCTTTAGAATACGAAAAGGAGAAAGCATAACAGATGTCTATCTACGATTCAGTCAGTTGGTATTGGATTTGAATCTGAGAGGTGTTACTCTCCCCATGGTTGAGACCAATACGAGATATCTGAGGAACCAGCCAAAGAGCATTGAACATAGGGTCTACGCAATCAGAGAAACCAGAGATTTGCATACAACTTCTCTGGAAGAATATTATGGAATTCTGAAGACCTATGAGCTGGAGACACTTCAAGATCAAGCATGGGACAATGATTCAAAAGGAAAAGAAACTGCATCAGGATTAGTTGCTGATGAGGAAGAGTCTAAGAAGGCAATGGTTGCAGCAAAGCCTAAATCATCACCTGCACCGCATCAAGTTGATAATGATGACGAGTGTGCATCTAACAGTGATGATGACTACTTCACCCAAGAAGAGCTGGACAACATGGACGATAGTGTCGTGGCATACATGGCAAGGAAGTTCAGCAACATGAGATTCAGAAAGAGCAACCGACCATAGAGAAATTCTTCATCTTACTATCGGGCTGCTAAGGGTGGTGGTAGTTCGTCAGGCTACAAAAACAAAGGCAAGAGTACCAGCTACAAATCTCCGTTGGATTTCAAAATGAAGTTCAATTGCTATAATTGTGGTGAACCTGGACATTTTGCCTCGGACTGCAAAAAGCCTAAACAGACTTATCCAAAAGAGACATTTGAAGCCCTCAAAAGCAAGTATGAATCGCTGGTGAAAGAAAAACATGGCAAAAGAGCTTTAGTAGTAACAGAAGGAAGAGCTTGGGATGATTCAGATGAGGAAGATGTTACTCATGTAGCAAACTTTGCGCTCATGGCTGAGACATCAGAGGAACCAGAGGTACCAGTTCTAACCCTTAAAGTAGAAATGTCTATTGATGATTATAAGGAACAGAACGGGGCTCTTAGCGAAGAGATCTACATGTTGTGCAAAAGCCTAGACACTTCTCAAAAGGAACAGAAAACACTTGTCGCCAAAAGCAGAATGCTTGAGGCAAAAGTGGAAGAGTTAGAGGCTGCTTGCACTGTAGATACTTCCCTAAGAGATTTTATTAAATCTTTGGAACACAAGCTCGTCCTTAAGGCAGAAATAGAATCATGTTTAAGGAACAAACTAGCTGAGTTAGAAACTAAATGCGAAGCTTACAAACTAGCTGCTAGTAAAGTGTATGTAGATAATGACGTATTTAAGAAGATAACTGGAGTAGGTGTAGGACTTGATTATTCTAACCTTTCTAATAAAGAAGGAAAGAGACCTATAGACACTAGTTCCAGTGACTTTAAAAATGAAATTCCTAGCATTTTTAAATCTTCTGTCAAACCCATCTACAAACACCTTGTTCCTAGAATAGAAGAAGAAGAGACTGAATTGATAGCTAGATATGAGATTGAGATGGAAGATCGCCAGAAAGCACAACCTATAACTCCTATCAAACAAGTTAAAATCAATTTCCCTAGTGATGAATCTAGACTAGGAATAGGAGCTAAGGCTGTTAAACAACAAGGGAAGAAAGGCATAAAAGAGGTTAAGGCTGATCGAATAAAGAAAGCATGTTATCACTGCAAATCTACTGAACATCTTTCTTATGCATGTAAAGCTAACATAAATGTTCCTGCTGCACATGCCATGCCTGTCACACATACAATGAATAATCTGCATCAGAATCATGCACAGTGTGGTCAACCAAATTGTATGCCATGCACTTTTAATGTCATGCAAACTTTTGTGAATTTAATGAATGCATCTAGCCAGTCATGCTTAAATACTGCTGCTAGTTCAAACATCAAGAAAAAGCATGTGAGAGCCAAGACTGTCAGTCCTCCTAAAGTTAGGAGTGACAAACCTTCTCCTAGGACTGACAAACATGTCAAGTCTGAGAAAGGAAAGGAGGAAGTCGAAAGCTCTAGTAATGTTAAGAAAAGTGCATCTCCTGTTGTTAAATCTGTTGATTATCGATCTTATCGAAAAGCCGGGCCCAATCAAAGTTGGGTTCCGAAGAATGTCTAACCAATCTGTCATTGCAGGGCATTAAGCAGAAAAGAAATAAAGTTATATGGGTGCTAGACAGTGGAGCATCGAGGCATATGACTGGAAACAAGTCCCTGCTTACAGAGTTGGTTATGAAAGCTGGCCCTTATGTTACCTTTGGAGATGACAGCATAGGTGTGACAAAGGGATATGGCAAACTGAAAACTGGCAATGTCATCATTGAAGATATTTCCTATGTTGAGGGATTAAAGCATAATTTGTTGAGTATCAGTCAATTCTGTGACAAAGGTTACGAAATTGTCTTCAACAAGAAAGGTGTATCAATCACTCACATCAAGGAAGGTTCACTGGCTTTGAGAGGAGTTCGAAAGGCAGATCTTTTTGTTGCAGACATGGATTCAGCAAATCAGAATGAAGTCACCTGTTTCTACAGCAAAGCTTCGGATGATGAAAGCTGGTTATGGCACAAAAAGTTATCTCACTTAAACTTCAAAACGATGAATGCTCTCGCGAGGCGAGAATTGGTGAGAGATCTACCTCAAATGGAGTTCGCTCCGAAAGGACTCTGTGAAGCCTGTGAAATGGGAAAGTCGAAACGAGCATCGCATAAAAGCAAAGAAATTTCTAGTATCACTGAGCCTCTGCAACTTCTTCATATGGATTTGTTTGGCCCAGTGAATGTCCTATCTTTATCTAGGAAAAGATATGCATTGGTAATCGTGGATGACTTCTCCAAGTATACATGGGTATTGTTCGCAATGACGAAAGACGAAGTACCTTTCCTAATCATTGATCACATCACTCAAATTGAGAATGTTTCAACACTTACTGTGAAGACGATTAGATCAGATAATGGCACTGAATTCAAAAATGCAGTGCTAAATGACTTCTGTGTATCTAAGGGAATACGTCGTCAGTATTCAGCCCCGAGAATTCCACAACAAAATGGAGTAGTTGAAAGGAAGAATAGAACATTGGTTGAATCAGCAAGAACTTTGTTGTGTGATTCGAAACTTCCTCTGTATTTCTGGGCAGAAGCAGTGAGTACCGTGTGTTACACTCAAAATCGATCCTTGATCATAAAAGATAAAGAAAAGACACCATGTGAGCTAATGAACGGAAGAAGACCAACAATCAAATACTTTCATGTCTTCGGAGCAAAATGCTATGTACTTATAGATGATGAAAATCTAGGCAAGTTTGTAGCAAAAGCTCGTGAAGGAATCTTTGTTGGTTACTCCACAGATGTGGTAGCAGCTTATAGGGTGTTCTTAGTGAATGATCGAAAAGTGACTGAAAGCTACAACGTCAGATTCGACGATACCAAACTCTCATCAATTTCAAGAGATTCTAGTGAACCTGAGTCCCTAAAATTTCAGAATCTGGACTTAGAAGAACTTGAAGATGAACCTGAGTTGGTTGTTCCATTAAATGTTTCAAGTGTAAGTGAAGAACCTGAGTCTAGTGAACAAGCTAATCCTACAAGATCAGGAGAGACTTCTTTAGTACGAACCAGCAACAACTCAGGGGGAGTAAATAGCAGCTCAAGGACTACTGTTCAAGGCTCGAGTCGAGTTGACTCTAGTTCTGTAGGAGCTGGCACTAACTCAGGGGGAGTTAGTGAAAGTAATCAAAGTAGTCAGCACCACAACTCAGAAAGTCATGCTGAATCATCAAGACAATTTCCAAGAGAACGGGTATGGAATAGAGACCATCCGTTTGAATTAATTATTGGTGATCCAGATGCTGGTGTGTCTACTAGAAGAAATGCAAGAGCTGACCTGGCTAATATTTGCTTATATTCTGGGTTCTTATCCAAGCTTGAACCTAAAGAAATAGAAGAAGCTCTTGGTGATGCTGATTGGGTGATTGCAATGCAAGAGGAACTCAATCAGTTTGAAAGGCAGAAAGTTTGGAAACTGGTACCCCGACCAAAGAACAAATCAGTAATTGGAGCAAGGTGGGTATTCAGAAATAAAATGGATGAAAACGGACTTGTAACACGAAACAAGGCTCGTTTGGTTGCAAAAGGTTATTCTCAGCGAGAAGGAATTGATTATGATGAGACCTATGCACCAGTTGCAAGACTTGAGGCAGTCAGGATGTTTTTGGCATTTGCAGCACATAAGAACTTCAAGGTTTTCCAGATGGATGTGAAAAGTGCCTTCCTGAACGGAGAGTTAGAAGAAGAAGTGTATCTGGAACAGCCGCCTGGCTTCATTGATTCTAAACTTGTAGATTTTGTGTATCTTCTCTTCAAATCTGTCTATGGCCTCAGGCAATCCCCAAGATGTTGGTATGAAACCCTATCCGTATAAGAATGTGACAAAACATTGTTCTATAAGAATGTGAAGAATGATTTAATACTTGTTCAAGTCTACGTGGACGATATTATCTTCGGGTCATCTAATGAGCGCTTGTGCGAGAAATTTGATAAGCTAATGCAAGAGAAATACGAGATGAGCATGATGGGAGAGCTGTCCTTCTTCCTTGGATTACAGATCAGTCAGAGAAAAGATGGTATCTTTATCTGTCAATCCAAGTACGTCAGAGATTTACTCAAGAAGTATAATCTAGAAGATGCATCAGCAGCTAAGACTCCCATGGCAACAACCACGAAGCTTGATGAAGACAAATCAGGTAAATCAGTTGACATCACAAGCTATCGAGGTATGATTGGCTCACTTCTCTATTTAACTGCAAGTAGACCCGATATAATGTTCGCGACTTGTTTATGTGCAAGATTCCAAGCGGATCCTAGAGAATCACATCTCATAGCCGTCAAAAGAATTTTTAGGTATCTCAAGGGCACACCAAATCTAGGAATTTGGTACCCAAGAGATACAGGTTTTAATCTAATTGGCTATACGGATTCAGACTATGCAGGTTGCAGGATTGATAGGAAAAGCACATCTGGTGCTTGTCAATTTCTTGGCAGAAGATTGGTGTCCTGGCAAAGTAAAAAGCAACATACAGTATCTACTTCTACTGCTGAAGCTGAGTACATTGCTGCTGGAAGCTGTGTAGCTCAAATACTGTGGATGAGGAACCAATTAAAGGATTATGGCATGGAGCACAAGAAAATTCCAATTATGTGTGACAACACAAGTGCCATTGCCATAACCAATAATCCTGTAGATCACTCAAGAACCAAGCACATCGACATCAGGTATCACTTCATAAGAGAACATGTCGAGGAGGGAACTGTGGAGCTACATTTTGTGCCCACAATGCAACAAATTGCAGATATATTCACCAAACCTCTTGATGAAGTAACATTCAATAGGTTGGTTGGTGAATTGGGAATGCTTAACACAAGTTAGTAAAGCCTTCTATCTGTAAAATCTATGGTTATGTTTGTATATGCAAGCTATTTAATCATTATGTGTTTAGACTTTAAAATGCCTAATTAATGATTATTATAGGGTGCATATAGTGTGATTTTGCATGAATTCAGTGTGTTTTAAGTGTCTTTTATAGCACAAATCTTTGAATTTATGCTTGTTAGATTGCATGATCATAGGGGGAGTTAAATTCATAATATTCTAAATTTTGCATGATTTTTAGATGAATTTACCTGTGTTTTTCATGTAATTAGAGGCCTTAGAATTATCAAGGAATGTTTTAATTATGTCATATATTAAAATCCTTGAATTGATATTTATATTAATTTGACAAAATTAATTGTTGAGTTTTTCAAAGAAAAATTGTCAAATTATTCTAAGTATCTTCAAAATTTCGAGTTAATCACTATCTCGAAACTCATCTTGAAATTCTAGTTGAATTTCGATTTGAGCTTCCAGAGTGAAGTTTTGAAAATTCTAAGTCTGGGAAGAATTTCGAGTTAGCCTCTATCTCGAAATTCATCTCGAAATTCGACTTAGAGATCGAATTTGAGTTACCAGTGCCTATTTATTTTCTTCAAAATATTCGAGATAAGTTCTATCTCGAACTTTATCTCGAAGGTTGAGATAAGGTTCCATTTTTGGAGATATTTTTGAAGAGAACTGAGAATAACTTCGAGTTAGTCAATAACTTCGAGTTAGTCTCTATCTCGAAACTCAACTCGAATTTCGACTTGATGTTCGAGATAGAGCTCTCAGTTTGGTTAAGGGGATTTTTCGAGTTAACTCCTAACTCGAAGTCTATCTCGAATTTCTACTTAAATTTCGAGATAGGTTTCCCTAGTAATGTTGGTGGTTTGTGCTGTTTACATGGTCTTTAATAGATAAATGGTTCAAGTTTTTCGAGTTAACAGCTATCTCGAAATCCATCTCGAAGTTCGACTTAATATGTTCGAGATAGACTTCGAGATAGACTTCGAGATAGACTTCGACTTAGACTTCGAGATAGAGTTCTCCCTGTATGTACTTAGAGTTTTCATATTTTTTAACAGGGACACTTTAGTCATTTCACATTAATGTCTATATATACATCTCTAACTCGATCTATTCTTTTACTTTTACCTAATTCAGTTTTACAGCCGCACACATATACATACAGGCGATTTCATAGTTTCAAACCATTGTTCGTGATTTTTGTGATAAATCTCATACAGACCACGAATTAATGCCCGATTTTAGACTCCTCTTACCTGTGTGTCATCATTAATCTCTGTGATTGTGTCTTGTATAACTGTTCATCTTCATCGATATATACACACACGCATATATACACACAAAATTTCACAGATCTGTTCATACACGATTTCACACACACGCATTTCACTGTTAGTGGAGATTTAATCATTGGTTTGAAATTTGCCTTCCATTAACTGTTAATTGGATCTCGTAGTTTAATTTTTCAAAAAGGGACTTTTGTTGTTCTTGATAAATTAAAAGGGATATAACGGTTAATTCTAAAATTAATTGTTTTTCAGAAATTAAAATTAAAATTCAAATTTTTTTTTAAAGAAAAACTTTTAATTAAAATGGCTCACCAATTTTCACTTGCCAAAAACAATTTTTATAATATTTTTACGGAAATTGGTGATCAACTCCCGCGCTTTAAGTCTTGGATACGATTTCTCAATTTGTATTCCAAAGCTAGCGATGCTTTTACTGCTAAACCTACACTAGTACATGATGCTTTACAGCAATTATGGACTAGTGCGGTTTCTTTTGGGAGCAAATCAACCCCCTTTGGTTTCAGGTTTACCTTAGCGGGTCAGGAATATGAGGTGACTGAACAAATTGTCAACAAGGTTCTGGGATTCCCCATTAAAGATGCTTATGATCCAGAACCTACAGCTGCAGAACGCCTCAGATTCTTTGAAGAAATAGGATGTTATCCTCCGACTGGCCGGATCACTGGAAACATCCAAAAACAATTCTTTCATGTGGAATGGAATTACTTTTTCGAGGCCATCACAAGATGTTTTCGGGCACGAGAAAGCGATTTCCATCAAATTTCCATTCCCATGCAAAACCTTGGAATTGCCCTAGCAAGAGAGCTGAATATAAATTATGGACGAATAGTTCTCTCTGAGATAGTGGCTGTGATGGGATCTCCTGCAAGCAGAGACCTCAACACAACAGATGTTGTCTGCTGGTTTCCTCGGTTCTTACAGATGCTGATTAATCATTTAATACCGAAGGATGCTCTTGCAGTTAGACAGAGTTTTGCCAGAAGTCAAACATCTGCACCACTAGGGATGGGCACTAAGTCACTTTCAACAATTGATAATCAGGACAAACATCAAGGTAAACCAATGTCAATTCCTGAAAACATTCAACAGTGGCTTATATATGATGCAGGAGTTACCACCGTGGTAGAATCATCGCAAGTTTCATCATATGCTCAGAATCGGTCTGCTCATGCTGAGGCATTTGAAGAGATTCCTGATGAGCAAAGCGGTGACGAACAAGGTAATGAATCAGGTAATCTCTCTCTGCATACTACTCACTCCTCTTCCTATGTTTCTGATTCCCAGACCCAAGAGACTGCTAGCCCGCAGGATCTATCCCAGGGTGAGAGCTATATTTCTAATTCTTTGTCACCCATGTCACCGGAATCCAAACAGCCAGCACATATAGATGTAGGAAATGATGAGGAGAGTGACCCCGAAGAGCAGCCTCTTACTCGAAAGAAAGCCAAAATTTCTCATGCTGCTACTTCTAAACCTCAGTCAAACCCTAGTGTGTCACACGCAACCACTCCACCTCACGAGAGTGGTTCACCCCTTGAACAATCTGCACATAGGGATTTTGATGATGATTATGTACCTCTTGAAGATACTGTTGCTTCAAAAGGACATGAAGCTTTAAAAGCTTCAGCCGTACCTTCACCGGTACGTACTGATGCTACAAAGAGGATCGGTTCTGATGTCGTACAAGAACACTTTGTAGCCTCTCAGCCTGAGATTCCAACTCAGGAACCAACAGCAATTGATCCCATAACTGCAAATTATATTGCTTATCCAGTTTCTGCAGGTACTGCTTCATATTTTGGATCAATTATTGAAGACATACACGAGCGTGAGACAGGGAGTGTGTGTGAGAGGTTAGGGAGAGAGGGACCTTCATTTTTAAGGCCCGAAACCGAGCGCCAAATACCAACAGAACGAGTATTAGAGCGAGGTCACCTAAACCAAACACCGTCCCTTAATATTGAACATCTTGATACACGTATGACTTCTATGGAAAATCAGATGAAGCAGTTTGGGCAGACGATGGGGCAGTTAGGGATGAACGTTGGAAACAATCAAAGGGCTCTTGACGACTACGCAGCACGAATGGCAAGTCAAGCTACAGCTTTTAATGATTTGACAAACAAGGTAAATGACTTGGGCCATGCTGCTGGTGTCTTGGGAAACACTCTGAATGACAGGATGGGAACAATGGAGCTTACAATGGATACTCTGGCTATGGAGATCAGTAGAGTTATGTTCGCAATCAGAAGTTTTGTGCCCCCAGAGTGTTTCGCGCCGCAACAACCTCCCCCCGATGCTGGTACAGGTGGTGCTAGTGGAGCAGGACCCTATGGTTCTGGTTTTGAAGATTCTTACGTAGCTGGTGGATCTGGAGACCAGGGTGGAGTTCAGGATAACTCACCTAAGGGGGAGAGTATAAAGGAGACGAGACAGCAGGGAGTTCAAATCGAAGAAATTCCAGAACAAGCTGATCTTGTAAAAGAAATAGAAATTGAGCCGTCTATTGATGAAGAGGCTCTGAGAAGGAAAAAGGGTAAGGCCATAGCGATTGAGCAAGATGAGCCATTCGTTGACCTGAGTTATCAAGAAAAAGTACAGGTGGTACTTGACTCAGATTCCGATATGGAAGACGCACCTTTGAAACATGCTATAAAGAGATCATTGAAAGATCAAGGTGGAGGTGCTGGGATGTCTGTCGGAAGGCCTGAAGAAATTACTGTTGATGAGGAAACCCTTAAATCTCAACGGTTAGCCTTGGAACAAGCTGAGTTCTTTAAAATGAAGACAATGCAAGATCGTGCTGCGTTTCAGGAAAAGAAAGCGGAGCTACAAGGGAAGCAGTACGATTATGAGCTTGCAAGGCTAGCTGATCCTCAAATTGATCTGGACAATAGAAGGTTAGGGCAGAAGTGGGATGACGCAAGGAAGATATTGATGGGACCATGTACGAAAGGAGCTCATAACAAGGAGGCAGATGATCTGTTCTACAACCTAAATTTGCAGAATCCAATGGCTGCTGACTACATAAGTGCTTTAAAGAGATTAATTTCTAAAGTCAGGGTTGGATACAATGCAACGCAAAAGGAGTGGCAGGTTATCTTGTCTTTGACAGAAGGAGTCCCAATGTCTTTCATGTATGTGGATGACCAATTCATTACGAGAAGATCTGCATCAGAGTTGTTCTTGCTAGCAACAAAAATTCAATACTCTCATTCTGAGAATCTAAGCATTCTGTATAGGGATCAGTTAATGCAGCTAGCAGAGGACAAGGGTCCAGAATTCTCAGCATATCCAAATGTTGTCCGGATGGTGGTTGACAGTAAATTGAAGAGGGTGAGCTTGGAGGAAAAGGACTTAATGGAACTTTCAGTGGAATCTCTTAAAGCCGTCTGTAGACAAATGATGGGTAAGGGATTCGCTTCTGAGCTTAAAGATAAATCAGTGAAGATCATTGAAAGTGCCATATTCAAGAAGAGCAATGAGGTGTGGAAGTGTGATGTCATTGCTCCAAACCCTCTTGATAATGTGAAGATTGAACCAGAGCTAATAGAGAAGAAATGGAATATTCTTCAAGCTATGAAGAATGTAGATGAAGCTCTGAATCTTCCTACTGGAGAACTGGAACAAGGAGAGATAAGGGAGGTAGTTGGTGTTCCAGGAAGAGACAGTGTATACTGGATACACTCTTTTGTTGATAATACAGCTGATGCCTTAGTATTCATAGATGCAGACCAGAATCAAACATTCTTGCATATGAGTAGACAATGGCTGCTGCAGACTCAAGATGCTGCATTTCTGGAGAAAGTGTTATATGTGTTCAAATGGGAAGATGTGGAAGTTAAGTATGTGACAGAAAAGCAGAGACTCGTGGGTTACCTGTCTGATGTAGTAGTGGAAAAGAAGCGATTGGAGCAAGATGCGGCTAGTGTCCACAATACTAACCGTGTCAAAGGCTATCCCAAAATGATCTATTGTCAGTTTAAAGCTGATAAAACTCATAGGAAACCTCGGCTTATAATGAAGAAATTTGAGGATATTCCAGAGATCAGGACTACTCAGGAGGTGGACAAACTCAGAAGGCTTTTCAAACATCCTTACCCAGAACCCAGGAACCCTCTAGAAATGGAAGCAATAAGTTTGTTGAATGCTAGGTGGACGCAACTTCATGATCCAGTATATAAAAAACAAAAGCAGCAGGAGGAGAAGCGCAGAAGGCAGAAAGAAGAAAAAGACCAAGCTGCTGAAGCTAGGAAAAGGAAACGGAATTAGGGTTAAAGGTCAGAGTGGTGTGAACTTGAAGTTGGAAAAACTTCATGTCTTTCGGTTGCTTTAACTCACTTGAGGAAAATTCACCTTAGAGTGAATCCAATAAGGTGATATAAGTTTGACTAAAAGATATGAAATAATCCAGGTGATAGGAATCATTCAAATGATCTTTAATTCGAGGTTCGAATTCTGTTTCTAGTTTAAGTTCTTTGTATTGTTTTCAAGTACTTTTCAATTGTATATTTTTCAAGACTGTAATGTTAATTATCTTTTCTCGTCTCATTGTTTAGTTGAGTTATCCTTCATTAATTTGAATGTCATTGTTAGACAATCAAATTGGGGGAGATTGAAAGGCAGAGTGTATAAACTTGTAACACTATAACTAATGTAACTCAATTAAAAGAAAAGATACTTAACCAGAAGACAATCAAGAACAAGAAGTCACAAGAAATCAACACTATATGAAGACAAGGTAATTGATACAATTGAACATGTTAACTATGATCAAGCCAAGAAGAAATCATTGAGAGAAGTTCAAGTCAAAGTTGTTCATGCCTCAGTGATTTGAGAATTCGAGAATCAAGATCATAACTATCAGTATCAACAAGACCAATTGATTTCAAGTGAACAAGAAGGAAAGCGAATATTGGAAAGCCAAGTTACTAAGTGAATATGGTAATTTATTCAAGAAGCAGAAACACTATCAAGACTAGTCACTTATGAACCAGACCAGTGCATCAAGTGTCAGGACATTGATAGAAAGTTTATGTCAGTAATAAAGATCCATGTTCAAGAGCTTGCCGAAGAATAAAGAAGACATGAAGATATCACAAGCTCAAGATGTGCATTGAAGTTTCAAGTTGAAGACCAGAATATTTTCTAAGTACTAAATGTTCTGGATGGCCAAGTAGAATATTTCTAAGTAGAAGTTCGACTTAGAAATTTCGAGATGGCTAAGTAGAAATTCTCAAGTAGAAGTTCTACTTAGAGTGCAGCTTCAACATGACACATGGCATCTTCTGATTGGCAGATTTCCAAGCTTTCAAGATAAGGCAAGATTTATGTGGACATCATTGGGCCACGTACATCTTAGTCTTTGAAGACTACAGGACATAGATTACATGTAGTATAAATAGAAGCACTTGTGTAATGTTTTAGTTAGTGAGCAATATTGAGAAAAACACAAGAAAAAGAGAGAGAGTATATTCACAGAGCTTAGAATCATTCACCTCTCTCTGAACTTCTGTTATACTTTGTAATGAATGTTGTAGCAACCTTTTCAAGTTATATATAAAGAAATATATTCCTTGAATCTGTGTGTTCATTTATTGCATCGTATTTATTGCTTCTCATAATCAAAAAGTTGTATTCACCCCCCCTCTACAACACATTTGGACCTAACACAAAGTGTGTGGAGATTCAAGACTGGTAGTCTCGCAAGTGAATGGCGAATTTGAGGCCAAGGATGAGACTATGGCAAAATACCTGAGAGTCGTGAAAGCTATTATGACTCAGTTTGAGGAATGCTATGTTGAGCACATTCCGAGAGAAGAGAACGTTAAGGCCGATGCCTTGTCTAAATTTGCTTCTTCTGAAATCGAGAACTATGCAGGGAGTGTTTACTTCCAGGTCTTGAAGGCCCCGACCGTCAACTCTAAGTTGGTAGCCCCAATTGATGTAGGAGGTTGCTGGATTGATCCTATCAAAGCTCATCTCGAAACTGGATGGCTCCCTGACAATGTCCTGGAGGCACGAAAGCTGTCAATAAGAGCATCGAAATATGCCTTGATCGAAGGCCTCCTATACAAGAGATCGTTTGTTATACCATACTTGAAGTGTTTGAGGCCCCAAGAGGCAAAAGAAGCATTGGAAGAAGTTCATGAAGGGATCTGTGGGCAACACTTGGGGGGCAGAGCCCTAGCTCACAAGATCACGCGACTGGGATTCTATTGTCCAGAGATGTTGGCCGATGCACAGAATTACGTCAAGAAATGTGACAGATGTCAGAAGCACGCTCCAATTATAAGGCAGCCGCCTGAGATGTTAACGTCAGTCAGCTCTCCCAACCCATTTGCAATGTGGGGGATGGACATACTTGGTCCTTTCCCTATGGATTAAGCACCAAGGAAGTTTCTGATAGTCGCCATTGACTACTTCACCAAGTGGATCGAGGCTAAGCCTCTAGCCAAGATAACCACCAAACAAGTTGCCCAGTTCTTTTGGGAGAACATAATTTATAGGTATGGAATCTCGCGAATCCTTGTGACGGATAATGGGACGCAATTTAACAATGAGGAGTTCAAGAAGTACTGTAAGGAAAACGCTATTGAGCTTCGATTTACTTCAGTAGCACACCCGCAAGCTAATGGACAGGCCGAGGTAGCCAATCGAATCATCCTTGATGGACTAAAGAAAAGGATCGAATGCTCGAGGAACACCTGGGTGGATGAGTTGCTGCCTATACTCTAGGCTTATCGCACTACTTGTAAGGTGACCACCGGAGCAACCCCGTTTTTGCTGGCTTATGGAGCCGAGGCAGTTGTGCCACTAGAGATTATGCATGCGTCACCTCGAGTTGAGGCATTTGAATCAGAGACTAATGAAGAGGGCATGAGACTCGCCCTAGACCTGATTGATGAAGTCAGGGACGAGGCAAATGCTAGAAATGCGGAGCATCAAAAGAAAGCATCATTTTATTACAACCACAGGGTTAAGGAAAGGTTCTTCCAGCATGGTGACTTAGTTCTAAGGAAGATCGAGGCTTCTGGAGTTGGCCAGATGGGAAAACTAGCCCCTAACTGGGAAGGGCCGTATCGAGTCAAGAAGACGTTGGGACGAGGATCATACAAGTTGGAGACCTTGGACGGGGTTGAGGTGCCCCGTACTTGGCATGCCTTGAACCTCAAAGTTTATTATGTGTAAGCTATCCTTGTAAGGACTTAGCTCATTATCTATTTATTAAGAGAAGTAGAAATAAGGTTCGATGAGACCATTTCAGGGCTTGACGCCCCGAGTAGGACAATAATAAGTTATGTAAGGGTTGAATCCCATTCTGAGTTATTAATACAAGTTTGTTTTCCATTCCATGATTCTATGTTTTATTTATGTACCGAGCACCTGTTGAGTGTAAGCCTAGAAAGGCCAAGTACCGAAAATAAATGAACATACGAATAAGGGAAACAAATGCATAAATAAAACGCCCCGAAGGGCCACAATTCAAGTTAAGGTTACAACACAACGAAATCAAAGTTTAAGTCCCGAAGGACGCTGAATAAATAGCTGATAAAGTAAAGCCATAAGCGGCTAATAAGGCCATACAAGGCCACAAACCAACTCCAACTACTCCTCTGCAGACTCCTCTTCACCGCTCTCCTCTTCCCCGCTCTCCTCCTCCGAGTCTTCACCGGAGTCATTGTCAGGCTCGGCCACCACCATAGGCTGGACCACAGCAACTCCGGCCCCTTCTTCTTCAGAGGATGAATCAGAAGAAGAACTACCCTCGTTTCGGATCAATCTCTTGCCAGGGATTGGTTGTCGAACCACTTCAACTTTCCTTGCGGGTGGGGGTTTCTTCCCGCGAGAACCAGAAGAGGATGAGTCCTGGCTAGCAACTGGGACAGCTCCCTTAGAGTTGGATCCAGAACGTCGATGACTGCCCTTGGAGCCGGATCCTGATGTCTGAGGAGCAACTTTAGTTCCCGAACCAGAAGCTAGGTTTGCCGGGTTGACACCCCAGTTGGGGCAAGGAAAATCAGCCGGGTTGACAACAGAAGGATGCCTATGGCTCACAACATTTATCGCCTTATCCCAACCAACAGACATGTTGTAGGGGCGCACCTCATCTTCATGTTCATCTATGAATCTCAGAAACTCTTCAGACTTATGATAGGCTTTAATCACTTTGTTAGCATCATCCATTCTCTTTCGAGCTAAAGAAGCAAGTTGCTTTCGGGTGGATAAGGCATTCGCTTCGGCGCGGGTAACTTGAGAATGTAGATCATCAATCTCCTCCTTGAACCTTGCTGAATCAGTCGTCAAGGATATATTCTCATCCCTGAAAGCGAAGCCTTGGGTAGAAATAGCCTGGAAGTAGGCATTAGCCTGCAACGAAGAAATTGATAAGGTATGAGAAACTTGTAAAGGATAAATCACACCAAACTTGCTAAAAAAGGGTGTCATACCTGATATAAGGCTTGAGCGCCCAGAAGCTGATTCTCGTTCATTTTGTCCCCGGCATGTAAAGTTACCCTATCGGGAGGAGTGATTGAAAGCTTGGACCAGTCTAGAGCTAGGTCAGGACTCCCACAAGCCGAGTCTTGTTCACATATGCCCCACGACGGTATAAAAGGGGTCCTGGTAACCCCATCAGCGTTTCGGGATCTTTTCCCACCTTGGGAGCAGCCTTCCAAGAAGTGAGGGATTCTGAGCTTAGTGGGATTCAGTAACTCTGCAGCCTTTTTCTTCATCCTTTGAGTCACAGTCGGTTGGTTTTGAGGACGACTGTCAATCTCCTCAGCAGCTGAAATGCAACAAGAAAAACATCGGAATAAGAACAAATAGAGGTCATAATATAGCTAAGTAAGAAAATTAACCTCAATGGAAAGAAAGCTAAGGCCAGACTCAATAAGATTCTTTTCATTCAGAAAAGTCTTATAATGGGTACAACCATCATCAGCTAGGAGCTTATCTCGATCTAATAACTCCGAAACTGTAAGTTCACACACGAAATGTGAACTGTCTTCCACGTGCCCAAATCTCTTCACAAAGTAGTTGCCCCAATCACCACCTTCCCACTCAAGGATTACAAACTATCTTTCCCAGAAATGTTGAGAATCTGGAAAAGAAAAGGGATTCACCATGTGCGGGAGCTTGGCTCGGTGTTGAAGGCTGATCCATCTATTTTTACAATCAGTGGAGTTTTTGGCCCCAAAAATACTCCGAAACATTGTAGTAGACAAGGGAATTTTTAGCTGATGGCACCTTACTATGAAAATAATGATGTACCTCCAGGCATTGGGATACAGTTGACAAGGGTGAATTTGATACTCCGCCAACAATCTGATGATAAAATCATCAACCGGAAATCTGAATCCAGCTTCTAGGGCACCCCAGGGAACACAAATCCTCTCAGGATGCCAGTTGCAAGTTCTGTCAGTTAGACTTGGAAGACGAACCTTAATAGCATCCGGGAAGTAGTATGTTCTCCTGATCTCTTCGACATCTTTCTCCTTTAACTTGCATGGACTATAAAATGAATCTAAGCTTGCACTATTTGGAAACGCATCCCTCATGATGTTTAGCAGATCTAGTAAAGATTCAAATTTATGCTCAACATATGAAGGGGGTTTTATTTTTTCTTTACCTTTTGCTGTCCTCATCTTGCTTCTCTTGGCGAATGCTTCCATCATAGAGACTGAGGGAGCAACTGGGCGGCTGTCTTCTGACATCTTGATCTAGAAACCTGAACCTGATCTTGAAACTTGATCCCTGATTGGGACTAGAAATCTACAGAGCTTAAGAACTTGAAAACTTTGAAGTGAAGAAGTGAATGAAATGAAGGCCACCACTCTTCTTTTATAGAGGAAGCATGACCTACTGTGTCGGGTCAAAGTTTAGCTTGATTCGCGTTTACAGGTTATCTATCGTTTAAAGATGAAAAAAGGACAGAAATTGCTCGTTTTATACAGAAAGGATTGTTATAATTCATACAAACCGGAGAGAAACAGTTGATGTAATTGCTAAGGTTGAAGAACAAATGACCTCTGAAAGGCTAATTATGCTTAAAGAGTTAATTAAGAAGATCAGCCATAAGTACAAGGTTAGCAATGCTAATTGTTAACTAATGAGAAATATCGTTAGAAGTCACGGATGACCAAACTGACGACTTGCGATCAAGATCAAGATTCTTGATTCTTAGGGTCACGGATGGTTTTAGATCCTAGATCCCTGATAACTTGAGATCAAGATCAAGGTTCTTGATCCTGGAGGACAACGAAGTCACGAATGACCAAAATAGTGACTTGAGATCAAGATCAAGATTCTTGATCCTCAAGACCACGGATGATTTTCAGGTCCGGGCATTTTAGCCAACCACCAGCTGACCGACCACGACACCCGGAGGGCCATAGCCGACCACGAAGCAGCCGACCTCCACGCCCGAGGGAGCAGCAGCCGACCACGAGACGGACGACCACCACGCCCGGGGAGTGCCAGCCGACCACCAGCCGGCCAACCACCAGCTGGCCGATCACCCTCCAGCCGACCATGGTTCGGCCGACCACGGTGTTTTAATGCCCTTCGACCGATCAGCAGGTAGCCGACCACAAGCTACCCGTTGATCCGGCCGATCACGGGTAGTTTGTGGTCCCAGAACCCGACTTTTTCAACAAACCTCGGATAGTTTTCAGACCTAGATCTCGACTTTTTCAACGAATTTCGGATGATTTTCAGTACTGAAACGAGATTAATATTAGCACAGATTAGTGCCGATTAGCACAGATTAGTGCCGTTTAAGCACAGATTAATGCCGATTAGCACAGATTAGTGCCGATTAGCACAGATTATTGCCATTTAAGCACAGATTAGTGCCGATTAGCACAGATTAGTGTCGATTAGCACAGATTAGTGCCGATTAGCACATATTAGTGCCGTTTAAGCACAGATTAGTGCTGATTAGCACAGATTAGCGCCGATTAGTGTTGTTAGTGCCGTTCTATGCCGTTTAATATCGTTTAACACTGTTCAAACGTTGTTTAAGGCTGATTAGCGCTGTGTAGTGCCGTTTAACACCGTTTAGTGTCGTTCAAAATCGTCGTAAATGCGTCGGTCGCTCCACGCTTTACATTAAGATGATATTTTTGAAAAATACTTGCGTAAGAGCAATAAACCCTGACCCAAGTCTCGGAAAAGGCCGTTAAAACTTCAAGGAAAACCTGATCAGTTTTCCTAGAAGTTGGGGGGCAAATGATATGGGCTAAAAGTAAGCCCTAAAGACACATTTAATGTGACATTAATTAGACCTAAAATGGTCCAAATGTGGGGCCCACCAGATGGGCCCAAACCCTATTTACAATATTAATTTCGTAATTAATATTAGGGATAATTATCAGCTCAGCAATAAGAGTCAAACAAGGATATTACTCTTGCCTGACTTCGCCTCCAAGATACGTATTCCAACATGGAAACTGGTTCCTACATACTAGGATCCAGAACCTTCTTCTAGGTGGTGACTTGCCCACCAAGTCACCTAACCCTACTACGATTCTAAGGCTTCTCAGCCTATATAAAAGGTCTGACCCCTCATTCTCAGAACTACGTTTTTGGCTTGATTCTCAATACGAGCTACGTAGGCACTCTGTGAGGACCGATTAGTCTCGAACACGGAAACAACCATTAAAGCACGAAGCTCCCTAACCCTAGCATTAAATACAATTCGTAACCTAGTTTTTATTCCACAACAGTAATTATGACCAACACTGATTATGACCAGTATGTACATATTGCTATAGCTATTATTTTTATTTCAATTTAAAAGTAGAATTTTTTTACGCTAAATTGATACAAATGCAATCTTAGTATTATATATCTGGTTACAAAAAAGCTTGGACAAAAAATTCACACATGGATTTGAGCAATAACCTAATTTAAAAAAAATAATTAAGCTTACATACATTGCAATAAAATAATAATATAAGACATTAGATGGAGCATCTTAACTGTGTACTCCGAATTAGGGATGAAAACGAGTTAAATATATACGAATAGTACGTAGTATGATCAGATTCGATTTGAATTTATAATTATTTGTTCGTATTCGGTTCATATCAGAATTAATATGTTTAAATTTTGCTCAAATTCGAGTCAAATTAATATGATTGTTCGTTTGATTCGATTCGGTTCGACTCGATTAAGTATCTAACTACTTGATTTTGGATATTCGAATTCGAATTCGTTCAGAATATACTTAAAAAATTAAGAATATTGGAATGATTATTAAAAAAATAAAATATACTAAGTTATAGAATATTAATTAAATATATATTTTATATATAATATGTAATACATACAAAAATTACGAATTCTAATCGAATACATGTAATAAAAATATTCTCGAGTACTCTAAAATTATTTGAGCTATTTTATATAGAAATGAACAATTACTGCTAAAATGGTAAGATTCGGCTCGATATTTGTCCGAATTATAAAATAAGATTCAAATTCATTCATTTATTGTACAAATACGAATAATACTCGTTTTTAACTAATCGAACTAATCGAATTCTGATTCAAACCCGAATTATTGGAATCCTACTTGGAATCCATTTAAGAAGTGAAGTCTTGGAATTCACTTTTTTTTTTCCTTTCAAAAAAAAAAAGTGAAGTCTTGCCATACTAATATTTATAGATATGCAATATAACAAAATTTATAAATTGCATTACTTTGAAAAATATATTATATTATAAAATAAATAATCACTTCAATTGAAATAAAAGGTGTGTAATCCATATATATGCTATATGTACCCAATTATAATTTATCTTGACAGGCTTTTGAGCGAGAGTTGATGATTTTAGAGAAAAAAGAAGAGAAGACTTGCCTCAACCTTACCTGCTCAAGGTGGTGGGGGTCAATGAAAGAAAGCAAGAAAGTTCTTAGGAAAAAGAAATGATAAAAGCTTAAAGTTGAGCTCTCAAAAAGAAAGAAAGCTGATTTTCACAAAGCACCTACATCTTTTCCTTTCTCCCTTCTTCAACTTCTTATCTAACATGTACATCTCTCTCTCTTTAATTCATCAATTATTCTCTCTCTCTCTCTCGAGATGAAATTATTGTCTGGCCTATTACCCTCTTGGTGTGAATAAAGCTGCAACAAAATAACTCTCGTTTCAATAGCTCTGTGTACAACAACTTAGTGGGGGAGAGATTTGATTGATTTGTTTTCTTCTCCTAATCAATTCTATAAATCTAATCTTTATATTTTCAAGAAACTCATCATTTGTTGGTTTCTCTTTATTCCAATCCCATGTTAGACAATAATAACGCGACGGCCTCAACTGGTCCTTCTTCATCATCTGATGCCTTCACCAACTCCTCTGAAAATGGTGTTTCCAACAAAAGAAAAAGAAGACCTGCTGGTACTCCAGGTTTGCTACGTACTACTCAACTACCCTAATCTACAATTATGCAACATACATGTATACATGATGTATAAAATTACGGTTTAGATTATGAGATTAAGTTCCAATCCTTTTAACGATAATAAGAATTAGATTTTAATACGAAACGTATTAAAATCTCATTTTTTTTCCAGTTAACCGGGATTGGAATCACACGATCCAAACGGTCCATATATATATGAATACTACTAGAGCATAATTTATTGTATTATATATGATGTGATCATTTTATGCGAATATTGAGAATTGTTATCTTTCTAATGTTAGATCCAGATGCTGAGGTTGTATCGCTTTCACCCAAGACATTACTGGAATCAGACAGGTATGTGTGTGAGATCTGTAACCAAGGGTTTCAAAGAGATCAGAATCTTCAGATGCATCGACGGAGACACAAGGTACCTTGGAAGCTACTCAAGAGAGAGACACCGGAGGTGCGAAAACGGGTGTTTGTCTGTCCCGAACCGACTTGTCTACACCACGATCCCTGCCATGCCCTGGGTGATCTAGTGGGGATCAAAAAGCACTTCAGAAGAAAACACAGCAACAACAAACAGTGGGTGTGTGAGAAATGCTCAAAAGGTTATGCTGTTCAGTCTGATTATAAGGCACATCTCAAGACTTGTGGCACACGAGGCCATTCTTGTGACTGCGGTCGTGTCTTTTCCAGGTTCTTACTAATTTCAACTAAATTCAACTCGTACTTAAATAAATCTATCTATACTATATTATTATAACCGAACAAGAAATCTTTCGTCGGTTATTCATATACATTTCTTATCTTCCTCTTTTCAACATATCTTTGGCTTCTCATCACACTCTTGTAAGTATTATCGTTAGCTAAATCCTATAAGAGATTAGTAATAGATTTTATCTATATGTGCTTATTAGTATTGTATTAACATAAATAGGTCGGTACGTAGCTAGATTTGGTTAGATTATTTAATTAATTGTAAGCCTATGAAGGAATAAAACAATGATTAATAAAAGAGTCATAGTAGAGAATGATAAGAGTATATTATTGGTTGTTTGTTGGTAGCCCTACACTAGGAAGAGGAAGCTCTGATTGCTCTCTTGACTGATTTGTTTGCAGCAGTACTATACTGCTACTCCCTCTTTTTCTTTAAACCCATCAGGCGTACGTGCGAGCTTAGCCACATTAATTTCATAATTTTTTCAAATTACCTCTCTTTTAACCCATCAAATTATTAATAGTATCCTCCTATATTTCAGAGTTGAGAGTTTTATAGAGCACCAAGATGCTTGCACTATCCGTCGAGTCCAGCCGAGTCATTTACAAGTAATGTTGCAGCATCAGCAACAGGCATGTTCTCGTACAGCATCAAGTGCTAGCCCGTCCGGCGAAAACAACAACTTGAGTAATATATCTAAATTGCTCCGATCATTTCCTATGACAACTCCTCCTCCTAATCCTCCTCATCAGCAGCAACGTCAATCAGATCGCGAGCGCTTGATGAATTTCCCTCCATACCATGATCATGATCGTCAGCATCGACAACGCTTAGAGCTACAATTATTACCAATGTCATCAAACGCTACGAAAACATGTCCATTATCCAACCAGAATCACGACGAAAACCATGCAACTCATTTGAAACTTTCCATCGGGAGCAACGATATGAATGGCAGTACTGAGTTAGCTTTGAGTACGGAGGATCAACTAAGGATGGCGAAAAAGGAGAAGGCGTTCGCGGAAGAAGCAAGAAAGCAAGCAAAGAGACAGATTGAATTGGCCGAAATGGAGTTTGCAAATGCAAAGAGAATCAGACAACAAGCACAAGCTGAGTTTGAGAAGGCTCAGGTTTTAAAAGAACAAGCAACAAAAAAGATGAGCTCCACAATGTTGGAAATAACATGTCATGCTTGCAAACAACGGTTTCACACAACAAAAACAACAGGAGGAGCTATGTATTCTACTGTTGCTGATGAGACTTCACTTGGGATGAGTTACATGTCTAATTCAGCTATAACTGAAGGTGAAGGAGAGTAGCTAATACCTAGCTAGCTACTCTACTACTATTATTAGTGATAAAATACATCAATGCATGTTTGTCATTATCTTTGTGGCTTTTTGGTTTATATGTATGTCATCCCCGCGGAAAGCTATATCATTAGGGATTGTTGTCTGCAGTTTTTAATTGCTGGGGTGGTGTGATATTGTGATGTCCTTCTATAAAATCTTCTGAGTTCAATTTTCTTCAATGTTTTGTGGTATTGTACATGTATATTTATTTTGATGAATGCCATTGTAATTCCTGTATCTGCAAGAGCATGAGAGTGGAGGATCTTAAAAGATTCGGGGCTGAAATGCATCACTTAAATAGTAACACTTAATGTTTCAAGATAGTCGAAACTGAAAGTTTTTAAAAACTCGTAAAATTAGTAAAAATTATTAATTTGTTTGATATAAGATCAACCGTAACTTCAGTCTACCCTCCTTTTCACTAGTACCTTCTCTATCACCAAGGTCCCTATTACATCATTAGTAATTTTTTAAGTTTTACTTACATCATTAGTAATTTTTTAAGTTATTGAGATATATTCAAGCAAAAAAAAATAAAAAAATGCAAGATGCTCAAGAGCTAAAGCTAGCCTTCGGAAATCTTTCTGCACTTAAATGATTAAAAAGTAAAGGCTCTACTAATTACTAACCCTGGACAACGTAACCCTCACGTGAGATTGTGTTTATAGTAGCATTGCTTTTACCATGCATTGCATGTAACATACAATTTCATACATATCAACACATGTGATATATGGTACGTACAATGTTGTCAAAGAAAAGCCAGAAATGGAAAACCTGCAACTCTCTCCATATTTGTCATCACTATTCTCTAACCAGTGAATATAGTCCATAGTTTTCCCGGTTATCAGTAAATAAAAAAGAGTTCAATAGCAGAATGCATGTATCTAGTAACATAATCAAGACGTAACTTTTGTCCGTTATAATTTTTCGCGAGTGTATTTTATACTGAATTTTTGGGAATACAAGAGGACACGAATCTATGAGCACTTAGAACACCTTTTCTGGGAATTTTCACCTGTTTGCGAAAATTAAAGTTAACAGAAGATTATCAACTATTGCTTATTAGGGATAAAATTTCCATATCTATTGTGAAAACCGAGTTAGCATCCTAATGTAAAATGTAAACCTGCTTTTGTCAACTTAAATATGAGGATTAAGTAGGTTGATTACCATATTTGGGGTGGGGTCATCTGATGAAGTATTATTGACCTGTACATTACATGATGGCTGGTGTGTGTATATATTTCAAATCTTGAAGCTGTACTGCTCTACATGTAAAAGAGAGATCTGTACAGTATGATGAGATAAAGTGAGAGATGCTGTCAATGTATTTCTGTTTCTTATAAATGCTAATGCAGAGACCATGTTTTTCAGTGCCACAGTTGAATGGTTAAATGACAGGCACTCGTCACTTTCAAAGAGAAAATACAAGACACACTTATACACAAAAATATCCAACAAACTTCACCCATCTCTTTTTTTTAAAAATATACTCCTAATAATTCAACCACATGCAGAGCCTAGCGTGAGCAGCTATCAGTTACTACTGTTTGCTTTCATTTATTTAGAGAAACATACACAGCGCAACACTCAGTTTTTAAGGACCATATCGAGATAAATGGATGCACAGTTCCAAAAAGTTGGATAAAGGAGAGGGAAAATTTTGATTAAAATAATTTAAATAAAAGTACTGCCAAGTGCCAAGTCTAGTAAATTGATATTTTAGCACGATTGAAAACAAAATCAAAAGCAAAAGGCCACCATAGGACCATTGGGTTTCATCTGCTGGGTTTCTATTTTAACCCCCCTGGTGCCTTCTTTAGGGACCACGTGCAACCCTTTCGGTACCTTTTTAATGTAGGGTGAGTAGGGGTGTAATGAATCGAACGGTTCATGAGCTACTCGAACTCGACTCGTAAAATATTCGAATTCAGTTTGATAATAATCGAGCCGAACTCGAGCTCGAGCTATTCGAATAGTTGACCGAGTCGCGCTCGAGCTTCATATTACTTGATTCGTATGGCTCACGAGCCTAATCGAGCTTATATATTTTTTATTATTTATATATATTTTTTATTATTTTTATATTATTTTTATGTTATTTATATATTGTTATATAAATATTTAATATTTTTATATATTAATCGAATCGAGCTCGAGCCGAACTTAACGTATTCGAGCTTTTGTTGATAATTAGTGAAATTGATTCGAGCTTTCGAGCCAAGCTCGAACATATCACAAATGTGTCGAGCCGAGATTCGAGCTTGAATTTTATGGCTCGGTCGAGTTCGAGCCCGAGCTCGAACCCGGACTATTTAATCGAGCTCGAGCCGAGCCTGGTCAGTGTTCGGCTCGGCTCGGCTCGGCTCGTTTACAGCGGGTGACCTTTTGTCTTAATTTTGAAAAAATTCAAGATAGAAATTCCCAGATAGCCAGCTAATTTTTTCCGAGAAAGTGTTATTTTCAAAAAGTTTAGGACTTTTTCATAAATATCCAAGTCTAAAATTTTTTTAGTACATGCCATTCACTTTACATCCAGGTGATTAAAATGGCCGGTATCGTTGAACCAGATGAAGGTGATAGTTTAGAACTATATGTATGTATGATTGTCTTTCTCTAACTTTTTTTTAAGTATTCGATACCAAAGTAATGTTACTTTGGGTTTGGCCAACCATAGGGTTTGGAACAGATAGATACTCAAAAAGATGGTAAAAAGAGATAAAGTGGTTTCGAGTCATATGTATTAGACTTCTGTAATGTCGATCAAGAGAATCATTTTCCCATATGGAGAATGCAAGAAACAAAGTCATGGAAAGACACTCACAATAGGCTTAAAAATGGAAAGTTGCTTTTGAATTATATGTGTATATATATATGATAATCACATGTTATGTTGGGTACTAAAAGGAATCAATAATAATAATAATGAAAGTGGAGACTGAGAAACAGCTTTTTTACTTGTTTCTAAACTATTTTGATTTGGGCCCAAATAGTTTTCGTTAGGTGATATTGTATTATCATCATATTATGATTAGTGGCAATTGTATCTCTTATAATTTTTGATTTTCTTTTGGTGTATGTGATGTTGGCAATTATACATGTTGAGTAACATTTTTTTCTAAAGTTAAAAATTCTGGTATACAATTTTGTTAATCATTGATAAAATTGTGAGGCCACTGCCTGTATTGTTTAGCTTACTATCGAGTCTCACGAGAAGAGAGTGGTTTTATCGTAACTTTATGATCAAGTGTGCACGCATCGTAAAAACTGAAAGAAAAATGAACATTCATTAGTAATGCTACAGGTACCAAATTGGATACCAAAATTGGGTACCAAATAACATGGCAATTGACACTTGTCAATTTAAAATATTTTGATTGGAGAGTCCTGGCGGGCCCACTATAACTATAACCAATTAAAACAAGCCACATCATTTGGTAACAATTTTTTATACCTAATTTTGGTACTTCTAGCATTTTTCTAAAATTTTATATTAGTTGGTATTCATTTACTAATTAATGTTCTTCTAATTAACTAGTAACCTATCCATTGTTCATCACTATTATAAGAACAACGGATTAGTTCAGGCAAATAAAAAAAATCTAAATTAACTTATCAATCGAATTTATGGAATACTAGCTTTATGGCTAAATTCAATCCAACTAATGCATCATCTTTGGTGCACCAATTGATTTATAGTATGTTTTTTGGTAATTCAAATTTAGGTCGACTTTTTATATTAGAGTTAGGATGGTCATTTGATCCGATCAAATTAAGCAGCTGAATTTACCTGCTTTTCATTGTGGAATTAAGAGTTTTGCTTTTTTAACTTGCAACACGAAATCATGAACTTTGCCTCCTGCATAATGTTGTCATACTGGAGAGAGTTGCCTTCTCTACATCAGAATATACATCCCGGTTTAATCATCATGCATCATCAAGATCATAAAATACAAATAGGTTTCATCTTCAAGATCATAAAATACAAATAGGTTTCATCTTCACACTACAAGAAAATCGCAATCAGTCAGACAACGCTCGGACGAAAAAGCATTGTTTGGAATTAAGAGACAACGGTTTTTTTGTAACTTCAGAAAAGTATTGTGTCATCCAGGTACCCTACAACGTGTTAAAAACGTTGTCTAGTAAATTGATTCAGACAATGGCTTTTGCAATGTGGTGTTGTAAAGACGAGTAAGATTGCACAACGGTTTTTACGAACATTGTCTAATCTGTTTTGAGACAACGTTTTATAAACGTTGTATGATTCACACAACTGTTTTCATATAGAATTGTGTCATTACAATTCACACAACGGAATAATTAACCGTTGTTAAATCGTGTTTTGATGAGACAACGGTTTCATAAAAACCGTTGTCTGAACTACAAAAAAATTGAATAATTTGGTGGGAAATAATGAAATATTTGGTGGGAATAATGAAATAATTTGAACTGAATTTGGTGGGAAATAATGAAAATAATCAGACAACGGTTTTCTTATAAAAAATGTTGTGTTATATTAAGCACAACAACAGTTTTTAATAAAAAAAACCGTTGTTTAATGTTCTTGTATGATATTTAATGGTCAACTATCAAAGTACTCCTTGGTCAAACTAGTATAATTTTCGAATAATAATTTTTTTTTAAAAAAAATTGGAAGATCCAACAGTGCGGATGATGTTATATACAAATTTTAGTGATGATGTTTATTAACTTTCGTACGGTTCGATCGTCGAATAAATCGTTCAAAAAAATTATTCAGTGAATCTGGATCGTGCCTCGTTATAGGAAATAGGACTTTTGCTACGTTTTTGTTAAAATCTCGTACAACCCGACCTTTTAGTTTTTGATTATTTTTTCCCAATACTAGAATGAGTGTTTGTTAACTTTCGTACGGTTCGATCGTCGAAGAAATCAATCAAAAAAATTATTCAGTGAATCTGGATAGTGCCTCGTTATAGGAAGTAGCACTTTTGCTACGTTTTTGTTAAAATCTCGTACAACACGACCTTTTTATTTTTTGATTATTTTTTCCCAACACTAGAATGAGTGTTTATTAACTTTCGTACGGTTCGATCGTCGAAGAAATCAATCAAAAAAATTATTCAGTGAATCTGGATCGTGCCTCGTTATAGGAAGTAGCACTTTTGCTACGTTTTTGTTAAAATCTCGTACAACCCGACCTTTTTATTTTTTGATTATTTTTTCCCAACACTAGAATGAGTGTTTGTTAACTTTCGTACGGTTCGATTGTCGAAGAAATCAATCAAAAAAATTATTCAGTGAATCTAGATAGTGCCTCGTTATAGGAAGTAGAACTTTTGCTACGTTTTTGTTAAAATCTCGTACAACCCGACCTTTTTATTTTTTGATTATTTTTTCCCAACACTAGAATGAGTGTTTGTTAACTTTCGTACGGTTCGATCGTCAAATAAATCAATCAAAAAAATTATTCAGTGAATCTGGATCGTGCCTCGTTATAGGAAGTAGCACTTTTGCTACGTTTTTGTTAAAATCTCGTACAACCCGACCTTTTTATTTTTTGATTATTTTTTCCCAACACTAGAATGAGTGTTTTTTAACTTTCGTACGGTTCGATCGTCGAAGAAATCAATCAAAAAAATTATTCAGTGAATCTGGATCGTGCCTCGTTATAGGAAGTAGCACTTTTGCTACGTTTTTGTTAAAACCTCGTACAACCCGACATTTTTATTTTCTGATTATTTTTTCCCAACACTAGAATGAGTGTTTGTTAACTTTTGTACGGTTCGATCATCGAAGAAATCAATCAAAAAAATTATTCAGTGAATCTGGATCGTGCCTCGTTATCGGAAGTAGCACTTTTGCTACGTTTTTGTTAAAATCTCGTACAACCCGACCTTTTAATTTTTTGATTATTTTTTCCCAACACTAGAATGAGTGTTTGTTAACTTTCGTACGGTTCGATCGTCGAAGAAATCAATCAAAAAAATTATTCAGTGAATCTGGATCGTGCCTCGTTATAGGAAGTAGCACTTTTGCTACGTTTTTGTTAAAATCTCGTACAACCCGACCTTTTTATTTTTTGATTATTTTTTCCCAACACTAGAATGAGTGTTTTTTAACTTTCGTACAGTTCGATCGTCGAAGAAATCAATCAAAAAAATTATTCAGTGAATCTGGATCGTGCCTCGTTATAGGAAGTAGCACTTTTGCTACGTTTTTGTTAAAATCTCGTACAACCCGACCTTTTTATTTTTTGATTATTTTTTCCCAACACTAGAATGAGTGTTTTTTAACTTTCGTACGGTTCGATCGTCGAAGAAATCAATCAAAAAAATTATTCAGTGAATCTGGATCGTGCCTCGTTATAGGAAGTAGCACTTTTGCTACGTTTTTGTTAAAATCTCGTACAACCCGACCTTTTTATTTTCTGATTATTTTTTCCCAACACTAGAATGAGTGTTTGTTAACTTTCGTATGGTTCGATCGTCGAAGAAATCAATCAAAAAAATTATTCAGTGAATCTGGATCGTGCCTCGTTATAGGAAGTAGCACTTTTGCAACGTTTTTATTAAAATCTCGTACAACCCGACCTTTTTATTTTCTGATTATTTTTTCCCAACATTAGAATGAGTGTTTGTTAACTTTCGTACGGTTCGATCGTCGAATAAATCAATCAAAAAAATTATTCAGTGAATCTGGAACGTGCCTCGTTATAGGAAGTAGAACTTTTGCTACATTTTTGTTAAAATCTCGTACAACCCGACCTTTTTATTTTTTGATTATTTTTTCCCAACACTAGAATGAGTGTTTATTAACTTTCGTACGGTTCGATCGTCGAAGAAATCGTTCAAAAAAATTATTCAGTGAATCTGGATTGTGCCTCATTATAGGAAGTAGCACTTTTGCTACGTTTTTGTTAAAATCTCGTACAACCGGACCTTTTCATTTTTTGAATATTTTTTCCCAACACTAGAATGAGTTTTTATTAAATTTCGTACGGTTCGATCGTCGAAGAAATCAATCTTGTATGTGTTTATAATATAAATCCGCCAAAAGTACTACTCACTCTAACTAGTGTCGTACAGATTGAGCATGATCTATTTTTTTAAATTTTTTTTCGACGATCCATCCGTACGAATGATGTTATATACTTATTTTAGTGATGTGTACAAAAAATTAGAAAAAAACATATCATTCTTGTATGATCGAGCACTTTTGCTACGTTTTTGTTAAGATGCAGCATGATCGAGCCTTTTTATTTTTTGTTTTTTTTTCCAACACTAGAATGAATATCTATTAACATCTATACGATTTCGAAGTTGAACAAACATTATAAAATAAATATAATAAAATAATATATATTTTACAAGTCAATAAAAATATTTCTAAAATTTGTTAAATTTCCATTAAATTCATTCCCCCCCCCTTTTTCAGCCTCACAAATATTACAATATATATTTCCCCCCATTCTCCTGCTTATCCAAATTTTCATTTCCCCCTTCACCAAAATTTTCATTTCCCCCCTTTGCTCTCAGTGTCCAGTGTCCACATAAAACACAGATCCACAATCAATCCTCTAAAATCAAATATCTCTCTCTCTCTCTCTCTCTCTCTCTCTCTCTCTCTCTCTCATCTCTCTTTACAAATTAAAATGCCTGATTACTGGGGTTCATCTTTTTGCTCTGACTTTCACTTTCACTCTCTCACAAGATTCAATTAGAGCTCGTTAGTGAAAACTTTGGTCTTCGGTGGATGTTTTGGTTCTTCAAATTATGGTTTTGGTTTTTCATTTTGAGTTCAATTACTTACATATCTACACTTGAATTTCATCTAATCAAACTCTATTGTTGATTTCAGGCCTTCTTCGGTTGGGCTTTGCATTTGAAGGCTTTTATTTAAGGTCTCTCTCTCCTCATTCCCTTTTATTTAAGGTTGATCTAAGTGCTATGTTTGTGCGAGAAAGTTATGTGCTCCTGTAAGTACTTGCCTGTTCTATTGACCAAATTCAGCCTTTTTTATTTTAATTGCTGAATTTACTATCTATTTTGTAGATTTATGAAAAGGTTGCAGCTGCCTTTCACATGGAGGAAGATGTAGTTATTGTTAATCTTGATGCTGATAAGTATAAGAATATTGGGGAGAAGTGAGTTCCATTTTCCCTTGTTTCCTAAATTTCCAGGTACTATATACCAGGTACTATATACATTATAAAATGTTGACATTTAAGACTTTAGAAGCTGTAGTCTTAGCAGGAAACCTTATATCCAGAAATATTTTTATCTGTAATGTTGATTTTGTTCAGCTTATATGTTGTTGGTCGAGTAATTGATATGAGTTTATATAGTGCAGATTGCAGAAACCCAGTTGTGAAGCTTAGCAAACCAAAGACAATTGTTGGGCAACAGATATCCCAGAAGTAGCATTTTTTTCATCTCGAGGGCAAAGATGAGGCAGAAAATTGACATTCTAAAATCGACATTACTTTGTGATACTTATTAAGTAGAAAAAAAAATTGCGTACCCTAGCAGCAACCTAAAAAGTTTTTATCTCTAGTTAGCACATCCAGTTTTTTTGGCTAGTTTCTTTTTCGCAAGTTGCAACACATGTCAGGCTTATTGTAACAGCCCGACTTTTCGGACTATTAATTCTAATTACGAAACTTAAACAAAACGAATTCTTTATTCAAATAACCAAATATTCCATAAAGTCAAAGCAGCGGTCAAATTCAATAATTCAAAATCATAAAGACGGAGACGCAGCTCCACAAATCCAACATTCAATATCTAATAAAGTACTGAAAATTTATTCAATAATCCGATGAGTCTTTTCCAATAATAGCATCTAAATCAAGTAGCACGAAATCCACACAGTTCAAATCTTTAATCTTAAAAAGCTTCCAAAAGTCCGAACCTGAAACATATTAAAACAATGAGCTGCGAAGCCCAGCAAGTAACTATCGCCCAACGGCTCAAAAATAATATTTTTAAAAGAGAACAGAATTTCTGAAACTTTAAATCGATACAAAAATTCAAAACAATAAAATCATATTTTATTCCCACAGTTCTAAATTACGGTCACACTAAACCAGTGACACGGTTCTATGTTCGATGGGGGCCAGTTTACGTATCTATGTGTTCCGGAACGCGCGTAAACTAGTTCTATGATTCTATATGCCACACTATCCAGTGACCGGATTCTATGATTCGATACGCAACTAAAACTGGGGAATTCTGAAATAATTCTTTTCTAAAATCAATTTTCGATATCACAATTTCGATAACCAAATCAAACAAATATTTTGAAACAGAATTTATAATAATAGTGAGCAACGAAAAGTCACTTACCTCGTATGCGACATTAAACACCGAAAATCAATACACACGATCGAATCCTAATATAACATTTTAACTCAGAATATTCAGTACGGCAATAGTAGACATGGTCAAATTATATACAAACACTTAAAAAGAAAATACAATAAGGTCAGGTCATAACAATTTAATTAAAGACAGACGATACTTAATTTGAACTTTGTTCACAGATGAAAAATAACACTAACTAGCCATATTATTGCATGCTAACTTGGACAATAAAGCTAGCCAACTAACGCACATAGAAACAAAACATGAGCACAAAGAAATTTTGAGAAATAATTAACAAATTAACAAAAGTCTCATCCCGGCCATTTAAAATATTAATGAAGAAGCATGTAAATAAAAATTTATAACAATATAAGTTAATCTTTAATAACAGCTCTAACAAATACAACTAAATTATAATCATGGAGCACATATAAAATTACATTCACTACTACTGCTGCATATAATTTAACGACACTGGAATCATATAAATAATTCATATTGTTGAACTATTAAATAGATATATTATATGCATGAATTGGAATTTAAATACAATTAAACTAAACATATACTAACACATATCATGGTATGTAACTTTAATATGATTGCATGGTAACATTCAATAGACATGACAAGCACATGAATCTCACTTAATTAATTAGAAGTCAAAAACATGCTCACGAGTTAACATAAAAGAAAGAAGGCTAAACGTACCTCTTGCGCGAATTTCTGTACGGCTTGATTATTATCGGGAGGGCCGGGTTCTTATATAGGCACTAAAACCCTAATTAAAGAAAGTAATTCTAGAAATTGATCCTAATAATTTTACGACCTTCCCAAGTAATTCCTTAAATAAAAGATTTTAACACACATAATTAACTTAATTAAAATGATATCGATTGACTAAATTATTCTCACTCTTCTTTCCAAAATAACGAATCTTATCTTTTAGAATTCTAGAATTTTCTAAATAAAATAAATATCTAATTAAAAATTACCTAAAAATCTTATATCTAATTTTAAAAATAAAATAAAAATTACGGATTTTACATTCTCCCCTCCTTAAAAGAATTTGGTCCCCAAATTCACAAAATACCATCAAATAAGTTACAAGTGAAAAGAAATCATACCTTAATTACGATTGTTCGCGCGACTTCCCGTGAGCATAAATACACGTCCAGTGGTCTTGTTATCTGCTTCTTTCCTTGGTGGTGGATTATGTGGGCATTGAGCAATCCTGTGTCCGACTTCACCGCAATGATAGCACGCACCTCGGTTCCAACGACACTCTGTATCAACATGGTTCCCGCCACACCTAGTGCACTTATCTTGATTTCCTTGTCCTCCCATTCGTTCATACACGTAAGGTTTCTTGAGTGGTCCCCCTTGAGAAGATTGTCCACCAGTTGGAGCAAACCGCTTCTTGTTCCAATTTCCTGCTGCCTTTTCAGATTCTGCTAAGCCCCTCTCGATCAGCAAAGCCTTGTTGAGCACAGCCTCGTACGTTTGAAGTTCAAAAGACGCTACAGAATTCCTGATGTCGGTCCGAAGTCCCTCTTCCAATCTTCTTGCTCGGCTACTTTCATCTGCCACTAAGGTCGGCACATACTTCGAGAGCTTTGCAAATTCTGCCTCATATTCGGTAACAGTCTTTCCACCTTGCTCGAGCCGAATGAAGTCCCGCTCCTTTTGTAGACGAACTGTTCTCGGAAAGTACTTATCTTCTAATGCCTTCTTGAACTTTGCCCAGGTGTATGGTTCCGGATCTCCCTCAGTGGTTGCAGTCTCGTTCTTTCTCTTCTCCATGAGCCACCAGTCGTAAGCACTTCCTTGCAATTGATACACAGCTAAGGTGACCTTCTGCTCCTCATTGCTACCGAGAAGTCCGAAAGCTTTTTCCATCTCCTGTATCCACATCTCGACTATGGCCGGATCAGTCGCCCCATCGAAAGTTGGCGGGTTCAAACGCTTGAATTGAGAGACGATATTCTGTTGTCTGGGTTGCTGATTCACGAGTGTAGCCAGAGTCTCAGCTAGCTGGTCGAATACATTCCCACCATCACCATTGTTGTTACCATTCTGATTGTCATTGTTGTTGCCATTGTTGTTGCCGTTGTTGCCTTCTCCCTCCATCTTTTCTAAAAACGACAAACTTCCAAACTTATAATCAATGATCAAAATCATAAAAGTCAAACAAGTCAAATAATCACATAAACAAGTGCCCCAGATTCAAAATAATTTACTAACTTAAAGGCCAAAACCTATACGGATCGCATCCTAGGGAATGTACTAGTCCCATACCTAATACACTCCGAAGGAAAACCTAGGCTCTGATGCCAACTGTAACAGCCCGACTTTTCGGACTATTAATTCTAATTACGAAACTTAAACAAAACGAATTCTTTATTCAAATAACCAAATATTCCATAAAGTCAAAGCAGCGGTCAAATTCAATAATTCAAAATCATAAAGACGGAGACGCAGCTCCACAAATCCAACATTCAATATCTAATAAAGTACTGAAAATTTATTCAATAATCCGATGAGTCTTTTCCAATAATAGCATCTAAATCAAGTAGCACGAAATCCACACAGTTCAAATCTTTAATCTTAAAAAGCTTCCAAAAGTCCGAACCTGAAACATATTAAAACAATGAGCTGCGAAGCCCAGCAAGTAACTATCGCCCAACGGCTCAAAAATAATATTTTTAAAAGAGAACAGAATTTCTGAAACTTTAAATCGATACAAAAATTCAAAACAATAAAATCATATTTTATTCCCACAGTTCTAAATACGGTCACACTAAACCAGTGACACGGTTCTATGTTCGATGGGGGCCAGTTTACGTATCTATGTGTTCCGGAACGCGCGTAAACTAGTTCTATGATTCTATATGCCACACTATCCAGTGACCGGATTCTATGATTCGATACGCAACTAAAACTGGGGAATTCTGAAATAATTCTTTTCTAAAATCAATTTTCGATATCACAATTTCGATAACCAAATCAAACAAATATTTTGAAACAGAATTTATAATAATAGTGAGCAACGAAAAGTCACTTACCTCGTATGCGAAATTAAACACCGAAAATCAATACACACGATCGAATCTTAATATAACATTTTAACTCAGAATATTCAGTACGGCAATAGTAGACATGGTCAAATTATATACAAACACTTAAAAAGAAAATACAATAAGGTCAGGTCATAACAATTTAATTAAAGACAGACGATACTTAATTTGAACTTTGTTCACAGATGAAAAATAACACTAACTAGCCATATTATTGCATGCTAACTTGGACAATAAAGCTAGCCAACTAACGCACATAGAAACAAAACATGAGCACAAAGAAATTTTGAGAAATAATTAACAAATTAACAAAAGTCTCATCCCGGCCATTTAAAATATTAATGAAGAAGCATGTAAATAAAAATTTATAACAATATAAGTTAATCTTTAATAACAGCTCTAACAAATACAACTAAATTATAATCATGGAGCACATATAAAATTACATTCACTACTACTGCTGCATATAATTTAACGACACTGGAATCATATAAATAATTCATATTGTTGAACTATTAAATAGATATATTATATGCATGAATTGGAATTTAAATACAATTAAACTAAACATATACTAACACATATCATGGTATGTAACTTTAATATGATTGCATGGTAACATTCAATAGACATGACAAGCACATGAATCTCACTTAATTAATTAGAAGTCAAAAACATGCTCACGAGTTAACATAAAAGAAAGAAGGCTAAACGTACCTCTTGCGCGAATTTCTGTACGGCTTGATTATTATCGGGAGGGCCGGGTTCTTATATAGGCACTAAAACCCTAATTAAATAAAGTAATTCTAGAAATTGATCCTAATAATTTTACGACCTTCCCAAGTAATTCCTTAAATAAAAGATTTTAACACACATAATTAACTTAATTAAAATGATATCGATTGACTAAATTATTCTCACTCTTCTTTCCAAAATAACGAATCTTATCTTTTAGAATTCTAGAATTTTCTAAATAAAATAAATATCTAATTAAAAATTACCTAAAAATCTTATATCTAATTTTAAAAATAAAATAAAAATTACGGATTTTACACTTATATAAAAGGTTTAGTTGGACTATTGTTACAATGTTGACTGATCTCTAACTTTTAAGTTCAGATGAAACATTATCCTAGTGGATTCGGTTTACCCCGAATGAAGTTGGGACTCTTTTTTAATACTACACTTTTAGTTGCTGGAAAAAGCTGGACTTGTGTGTAAATTATTATATTAATCTTGCTGTTTTGGTTTTCTTTCTGTGTCTGAAATATGATATGTAAGTTATGGTAAGCTTATTAATGTGAATTTGCTGCCTTCTCAGAAATCAGGAGGATGCAAGGGATGTCCCGAGATCACATTCGGAGAGTTTTGGTTGAACAAGAGTTGCTTAGCTCAGATTTGGAAAGGAAGAAAAAGCAACTTGATTTGTGTTATGGTTGTGTGTTGCAACTCCGCAAAACTGGAAGAGTGAATCAAGCCCTGGAGGTTTTATTCTCCCCCTCTCGTGTTATGTACCTACGTCGTGTCGTGTTAACAATTGTTCTGCACTTTAAAAGATTTGTTAAACGTGCCGCGACCCTATACATGTGTGTGTTTCTATGTGTTGATATGAAAATCGAATTGGCAATGTAGATTTAAGTTTAGCAAAGTATTAGAAAGAACAATGTTTGGATAGATTGTTGTAGTGTTAAAATTATAGACACTTTAATTTTTATTGCATAAGGACTGTGTGAGTCTATTAGTAAGTAAAGAATGATATTTGCAGTGGTGATTTCTCTTTGCCTACGTTGTATGATTTATTTAGGATTATTTGAAATTCTCTCAATATAAAAAATGGATATTGTAGAATTCATATCTCCTCTCCCGGGTTGTTGACCATATTTTTGTCTTGCGTATGGTGCATATACTGTAATACATACTACAATGTTGTGAAAGCCAAACTAAACATAGCCACTAGCCAGTGCGATTACCTCAGTGTGCAGAAGCCGAGATATACAGACCTTACCTTGACTCCTAGTAATGGATAAACATGCTGTAATGTTGTTTCTGTCAATACCCTGAGCTTTGAGGAAAAATCTTGTTAAAGTTTGAAAATGTTAAAATGTTCGGGCATGCTATCGACAAAGTCGGATGCTTTAATAAAGAAGAGAAAAGTGTTAACATCTTATCCATGTGCTTGGAAAATGACTTCTATATTACTGGAGAATCATATGCGGGCCACTACATTTCTGCATTTGCTGCTCGAGTACACCACAGAAACAACAAGGCTAAACAAGGAGCTCACATAAATCTCAAGGTATGTCCTTACAGTAATTGTTGTCTTGTCGATAAAATTTCTGCATTCCATTTTGATGATCAGTTCACACCTGAACTTTGTGGAGTCTCTTCGTGTTAAGATACCAAAGCATGTGTCAGAGAACAAGAAGAAGAGAAGCATAAACCCGAAGAAGAGAAGCATAAACCATTATTTGAATCAGGTTCTGCAGTGATGGACAGAAGTTTACCACAATCAGTGAGGAAATGCTTGCATTGCGAGATAACAAAAACACCTAAATGTAGGGCTGGCCCATTAGATCCTAATACTCTTTGATGGAGATGTTCATCTCAAAATACATTGTTGTTGGTCTAATTTTTGGATGTAATTATTTTGGTTAGTTATATAGATGGCTTGGTGAATGGTTGTAATGATGAATATTTAGTTGGTATGGATTAGTTTGGGTTCATAGTTGTGGATATTTTATGTAATGGTGAATTTATTTGCATAGATAAAAACCATTTTCTAATATGTTCTAAGCCAAACAGTTCAGCTACTTAGACAACAGTTGTTAACATAGAAACTATTGTCTAACGAGGGACACAAAAAAAGACAACACTTTTGAAGCTACAAAACATTGTACAAAAACTATTCAGACAACGATTGTATCACATGTAAATGTTGTGTGATTGTTGGCTTCGCGTACCTCTGATTCAGAAAAACAATTGTGCACATTACAATCTAACAACACTTTTGAAACTACAAAACATTGTACAAAAAGCATGAAGACAACGAATTCTATCACATGTGAATGTTGTGTGAATGTTGGCTTTACGTGCCTCTGATTCACCAAAACAACTGTGCACATTAAAATCTAACAACATTCAAAATTAACCAAACCGTTGTAACATCATCATAAGAACAACGTTTTTTACCAGATTCGTTGTGGTTTCTGGGTGTGCTACAACGCTTTTTGAGCCTGGTCTGTTGTTGTAATGGATTTCAGACAACGATTTGTGTACCGTTGTGTGATGTTGGTAAGAGACACCTGCTCGATAGACAACGCTATTCCAGGGCATTAGACAACGGGCAATAACCATTGTATATTTCAGTTTTCCTTGTAGTGTCAACAAAAAAAAAGAAAAAAAAAAGAGCCTCATGCAGCACCCTGATCACTTTAAACAAAAACTGAAATAAAAGAGAAATATACGTGATGAGAAATTTAAAAGCGCCTTTTGATGATGCCTTTTATATATAGCTCCGATGAAGAAGAGACGCATACCCAACAAATTGCCATCAAACCTCCAGCAAAAAAAAAATCATTTCCCAAGCTCGAAATGCTGCAATCAGTAAAGGAAAAAGAAATAGCCCGTTGACTGCTGCTCCAACATACAATCTATACTCTTTATTAATGTAAAAAACTATGTTTTAATGGTACACAATAGTACCAAAGTACCAAATTACCATTACCAAATTATCAAATTTGGTAATCACTAAATTTCCTGGAAGACAAAGCTCGACATGTTTTAATGCTTGGTTCATCCCCCATTTCTTGGAAGACAAAGAAACAATCAGTTGTTTCTCGATCAAGCATAGAAGCAGAATATCGGGCTATGGCCTTAACAGCATCTGAATCACTTGACACACTTCCCTGCTAAAGGATACGTGTCTTCATGATTTGCCAATCGAATTTAGCTAAATTTGACTGCAAACTGGCAGTCGAATTTAGCCGAGATTCTTGTAGTGTCATCAAGGTCGATAACCAATCAGCATTATAGATTGCAACAAACTCTATCCTTCAAGAACGCACAAAGCATATGGAGATCGGTTGTCATTATATAAGGGATAAAATCAATTTGGAGACATTCAAACTGATCATGTTCCCTCTTATGCACAGATTGTAGACATCCTCACAAAGTCTCTCTCAGTCAAACAACATTGCTATCTTCTGGACAAGTTTATTCCTCTCCACTTGAGGGGGAGTAATGAAGGCAATTACCATCAAATGAAACTGCATGAATAAATTCACTCTCTTTAGCTATCCTTGTTTGCAGCTTCACGTAGCCTATACAGATCGAGTATGAGTCTCAATATTCCTGGTCCATTGTGACACATTAGTAAGGGCATTATAGACATTGTCTTAAGTAGTAGTGATAGTAGGTTGCTCCAGCTAGAGGATAAAAAGAAAAATTGTGACTCTAGTCTGATACATTTCAAATTTGGCTGCAAATCTTTTTGTGCAAGATTATATTATATTGTTCCTTCTTCTCTCTCAGTTTGTTGCATTGTGCTTTATATCATTTTGTTATCATTCCGGGTTTAGTCCTTCTTTAATAGAGTTTCCTATATATTAAATTAAATTTTTTTTAATACTAGATGATAACCCGTGCGAAGCACGGTCGAGATAAATTATTAAAATTGATCATTTCGTTTAATTAAATTTTTATAAGAATTATTTTTTTTATCATTAAAAGATACTTCAAAAAATGATAAAAGTACAAAAGAAAACTACAATATTTATGCAACTCATTAGTTTATAATAAAAAAATTGTAATTACATTAGAATTCCAATAATTCCAGGAAACACGAATCTAGAAGGAAATACTATTAAAACGGAATTTCACTTACTAATAAGATATTAGATGATAAGGGCTCGAGAAAATTTAATTAAATTGATCATTAATTTATTATAAAAAATTACATTATTAAAAGAATTTGTTTACTAGTAAAGGTCATTTTATATATTATTTATTTATTTTTATTTAGGAAAATTGAGGAAAAAACTAAATGATTCCGATATATACATTAAGATGTACATGATTATGATAAATATGTTATTTGTGAACTGAATAGAGTTATAACAAAAAATTAGAATTATAGTAATATTAACAATTTTATTATTTTATTAAAAAATAATATAGAATCCTAGGAGAAATATGAATCTTAGGGGTGTAACCGAATTTTGGTACTGAAGTACCACTAAAAATGTATTTCGATTGTTATAGATAAGCATATCACCGTAGATCAGCATATGTATTCGTAGTCTTTTTTTTAGTCTTGGGGTGAAACCAAAATATGGTGCGAACCAAATTTGGTACAAAGTAGTACATTAAAAAGGGGTTTTGTTTTTAATAAAGATTATAGATATAGATTTTATTTATTATTTGTTTAAGATTATATTTTAAACAATCAAGAAAACATAATATACCTGGTTCTCGTTCTAATAGATACGTTATTTGTAAAATTCAGTAAGATTAAACTATAAGAATTATAATTATAATAAAATTCCAAACAATTTTTTTAGAAAATAATATGAATTTTAGGGGAGTAGGAATTTGTGATGAAACCGAAATAAGGGTGGAACAAAATTTGTTACGAAAGTACCATTAAATAGGGATATATTAATAAAGGTTATAGATTCGTTAGTGTTTTATTAATAGTTATACGATAATGCTACGTATTCGTTGGTATTTTACAAAAATTTATATAAGTAACCCTAGATTGTATATTGTATTGGTTGGTGTTTTACCCTCTATTTGTTGGTGGTTTTTAATCGTTAGATTTTTCAAGTAAAAAAAAATATAAACAAAAGAATTATAATTATCATAAGAATTCTATTTTTAATTCATTTTAAAGCAACATAGTATTCTAGGAGAACTATGATTCTATTAAAAAAATTACAAATAAAAGAATTATAATTATAATAGGATTTCTATTTTAATTCTATTTGTTAAAAAAACAACATAGAATTTTAAGGAAAATAGGATTTTAAGGGTGAAACCAAAATATAATGCGAACCAAAAAAGGGTGAAACCAAAATATAGTGCGAGGAAAAAACTAAATGATTCCGATATATAAGTTAAAATGTACATGATTATGATAAATATGTTATTTGTGAACTGAATAGAGTTATAACAAAAAATTAGAATTATTGTAATATTAACAATTTTATTATTTTATTAAAAAATAATATAGAATCCTAGGAGAAATAGAATCTTAGGGGTGTAACCAAATTTTGGTACCGAAGTACCACTAAAACTGTATTTGGATTGTTTTAGATAAGCATATCACCGTAGATCAACATATGTATTCGTAGTCTTTTTTTTTAGTCTTGGGTGAAACCAAAATATGGTGCGAACCAAATTTGATACAAAGTAGTACATTAAAAAGGGGTTTTGTTTTTAATAAAGATTATAGATATAGATTTTATTTATTATTTATTTAAGATTATATTTTAAACAATATTCAAGAAAACATAATATACCGGTTCTGGTTCTAATAGATACGTTATTTGTAAAATTCAGTAAGATTATACTATAAGAATTATAATTATAACAAAATTCCAAACAATTTTTTTTGAAAATAATATGAATTTTAGGGGAGTAGCAATTTGTGATGAAACCAAAATAAGGGTGGAACCAAATTTGTTATGAAAGTACCATTAAATATGGATGTATTAATAAAGGTTATAGATTCGTTAGTGTTTTATTAATAGTTATACGACGTATTCGTTGGTGTTTTACAAAAAATTATATAAGTAACCCTAGATTGTATATTGTATTCGTTGGTGTTTTACCCTCTATTTGTTGGTGATTTTTGATCGTTAGATTTTTCAAGTAAAAAAAAATTATAAACAAAAGAATTAAAATTATCATAAGAATTCTATTTTTAATTCTTTTTAAAGCAACATAGTATTCTAGGAGAACTATGATTCAATTAAAAAAATTACAAATAAAAGAATTATAATTATAATAGTAATTCTATTTTAATTCTATTTGTTAAAAAAACAACATAGAATTTTAAGGAAAATAGGATTTTAGGGATGAAACCAAAATATAGTGCGAATCAAAAAAAAGGTGAAACCAAAATATAGTGCGAACCAAATTTTAGGTACCACTGAAAGAGGGTTTCGCTTATTTATAAAGGTTATAGGTTATAGATTATTCTCTAAATTAAATTTGGTGACTCCAATATATTTTATGTTTGTCTTTGTATGTAATAGGGATTTCAAAATTTTGGAATATGTTAGATTTTAGAAGGTCTATTTTAAGCTTTAAATACACTCCTTTATTAAGGTCAACAATAAGTCAATAACACTGGATCTTATGCCTGCATGCACATGCAAGTCACCTGTATAGAAGCTCCCTTTTTAATTTTTTCTTGAACAAATCTCTCAGGCATATGAAACTACAAATGTTAAGTACAATTTTGTTTTCAAAAATAAATTAGCTCAACCTAACAGTGGTGGTTTCCGGCTCCGCCAAACACTAAGTAAAAGACATGTATAACCCTCATAAGTCATCTCTATGATCATTTGAGCTTTCAAAAATCTCATGTAATCCACTTAACATTAATATCATCATGAACCTCATTGTGCATATTAATTTTTATTACCCTTTCTGTCCATGAAACTAGATACCTTTTTCCCATTTTTGGTTTTATCAATAGCTAATGTCAATAGAAGCACCAAGTCTAGCAGGCTATGTAGTTTGGTTAGGTGACAAGTGGTATTTGGGCTATGCTGTTAAAGTTATGGACTTGTGGTCGTTGTCTAAGAGCATTCACATCCCATCCCCAATCTCCATCCCCAAAAACTTACTAAAAATAGTAAATCCCCAAATAAAAATAGTAAATCCCCAAAATTATAAAAAATGTTCTACATCCCATTTCCCATTTCCCAGTTTCCATCCCCATATCCTTACATTCCTTTTTATATTACTCCTTTCTCTCTCTTTCACTTTAATTTTAACTATCAAAACTCACCCACTACAATTAAATATATTTAAAAGAGGAGAGAGATAATTTGGGGTTCAAAATAGTAATCTGCAAATATGGGGATTCAAAACTTGTCCCTAAAATTAATCCCTAAAATAGGAAATGGGATGGAAGCCATTTTTTGCATAAAAGCTAAATATTTCCTATTTGGGGATAGGGTCTTGAATGTGAATGCTCTAAGCCGAGTCTCTCTCTAATGGTATTAGGAGTGAAACCTTTTATTATAATAAAAATGTTGATGATAAAAATATGTCAGCTTATGTAATCATCTTATCCGTATCTTTTAATTCAATTTATGATTATTTTTTTCGAACATTAATATGTAACACGATTACATTTTTCAAATTTTATTCGTCTTTATCAAATTTAATTTGATTAGATATCATTTGAGTGATCATAATATGAAAACATGTTAGTTTGTGAAACATTCTTAAGATTTTCTACATTTTAAGAAAAGTATTACATATTCTTATCAAAAAATCTCCTAAGATCTTATATAATTTCAGTATTATGTAGATTTTTATTTTACGTTCTTACAAAATAATGTAAGATATCATAAGTATTTTTAATATTATCGATTTTTTATTTTTATTGAAAAGCATTGTCATCTTTTCTTCTCCTGAAAACAAAGATACCTTTTGCCGTACGTTCACTACAACAGAAATTAAATCAGACAATACCTGTCACACAATGGTCGCGAAAATCACCGTTGTCCCAAAAAATTTAACAACGGTGAACTGTTAGCTAACGAAAAACCGTTGTGTCTTTTAGCTGCCGACAATGGTTACTCAAGGTTACCTAATGAAACTGTTGTGTCTTTTAGCTGCCGACAATGGTTACTCAAGGTTTTTAAAACGTTGTCTAACTGGTGACCCTTTGGTGAGATGAGACAGTGGTTGTTTATAGTGGTATTGTGTAACGTTTGTTAAGACAAGTGTTTTTAAATTCATTATAAACCGTTGAACATAACTTCGCGAAGACAATGGATTTTTCATATTTGTTGTGCAATTGACACAACAGTTTTTAAGCACACGTTGTGTTAATACTTCGAGACAATGTGTTCAAAAACCATTGTAATGTACACAATAGTTTAAATAACAGTTTAAAATAGTTTTAGACAATGGTCTACAAATAGTTGTCTGAATCAACAATCTTTAGAAAACATGTGACAACGGTGTTCAGGAAAACCCGTTGTTTAATGTTCTGAGATTGTTAAAAAAATTGGCTTAATAGAGAAGAAAACCAAATCTAACAGTGTGCCAAACCAATTATGCAAAATCCAACCTAAAATACCTAACATAAAAATACAAAACACCTTAATTCATTTCTCAATACCACTCCATGCATCAAAATAGTAAAAATAATCACACACTTAAAATACCAAACATAAAAATAACTTTAAATAATGAAATTGTAACTTAAATATATAAATAACTGCAACCTATGTGCAGTACGATCGAGTTCATCAAACCAAATTTCAAAAACCATACATGAAAACACGAGTTCAAAAACCAAATTAACAAACTGATTATAACATAAATATTAGGATAACTAATTAGGCTTGATGGCCGCTGTCTCCAAATTCCTCCGGCTGATTCATGATCCTCCCTCGATTCTCCTGTTGTACCACTGTTATAAGAAAACAGAAGAAGGTATGAATTAGTCACAAGGGCAACTAAAGAACCTTCTTACACATGGACTAATGCACAATCAAGATTAATTTTTAACAAGCATCTTAGTTGATACACCTTTAAAACTCTAATAATTCAAATAAGCAACATAAAACTTACACATATAGATCAACTAGGCAAACAATGGTTCATATAAACATATGTAGTCATTCAAATATACATAACTCATACTCCTTTATGTAATCTAAACAGACACTATTATTTGTCTTAAGGATTCGGTTATCAACTAAGCATGTACTATTACTATTACATATTGCCTTCAAAATAAGACCAATTAATATACACAACATCACAACCATCTTACTTTTCTTTCTTTTCTTTAAAATTCGATTAACATGACTCAAGTGCCTATTTCATCTATTTTTTCGCAAGGAATCCAAATATGTAATCAGTTTTAAGATCCTACAATTCACATACACAAAGAAGTAGTTTGTATATCTTTATATAACATATACACAAATATGTAATCTAAAATAAGAAGCAGTTTATATATCTTTATATAACATATACACATACACAAATTAAGCAGTTCGTATATCTTTATATGACATATTCAAACACTCTCCTACAGTTCTGGTTCTATACTTTGACATATTTGAACAAATTAAATTTATTGGTGAAACTTCTGATATGCTAATAGTAATAGAGAAAACTTGAGATTGAAATTATACCTACACTTGCAGCCAATGATTGCAAGTCTGCACCATCATCATTGTCATCATGACTGAAGCGTATCCATGGAGAGCCAAGTCCCATATCTTCATACCAAATCTCAAGAACCTTCCCAAATGGCTTCTTTGTAACATGTATGTCCTCCCTGGTCTCAACCCCATTCTGAGCAAGGTAGATTGCCAATTGATTGGCAGGGGGAGGGATGTAGTTCACTTCAACCTTCACATTCTTATCACTCTTTCGTCTTTGGATCTGGTTTATCTCATACTTGCATTCTTCATCCCATTTTCCATAATAGGCCTGAAATGCAAACCAATTATCCGTTTCAAGAATAATCAACGGCTTCTCCTCCTCCCACGCAAGCCTCAGACCCACCATCATGGCAAAACACATGATCCTCTTCTCAGATAACCCTACCTGAGTACCTGTTAGCATCCTCACAATCTTGCCCTCATCATCTCTAATAATAGCCCCCACCCCAGTTTTGTTCCCATTGTGCAAGGGATTATCTGTGTAACAACCATGAACATTAAGTTTAACATAACTAGGCTTGGGAATAGTCCAATGGCTTTCCATCTCTCTAATATTTTTTGGTGTTTTGTGTGTGGTAAAGTATTGTATTTAGCGTACGACTGATGAAAAATACATTTAATATATATTTAAAATAGTATGGAAATGAAAGGATATAGCTAATATGGAGAGACACATCTCCAATTAACATATTCATTCCCAATGAGACTCTTCATTTTGTGTGTGCTAGTTAATTGTACCTGCACGCATCAACGATTGAAACCAAAATTAATGTAACTGCACGTATTAATATTTCTTGTAGTGCTTTGTATTAAAAATTTATTTATTATTAAAAAGCATTATATATTCTTAAGGACTAATATAGTATACCATGTATTACATTTATTATTGCAGTATCTTACAAAATTTAATATTTAAAAAGATTTAAAAGATCTGGCAGATTTTATTTCTGATATACTAACAACCCTATAAATGTCTATATATTGTAGTCTTAAGGACTAATATAGTATACCATGTATTAGATTTATTATTGCAGTATCTTACAAAATTAATATTTAAAAAGATTTAAAAGATCTGGCAGATTTTATTTCTGAAATACTAACAACCCTATAAATGTCTGTATATTGTAGTCGTGGTTTTCATCTTATCATCACCATGATCCGAGTTATTTGAGTTATTGTTTTCCTTGCTTCCTTTGTTTTCATTTTTTCGTTTTCTGCCATGGCTAATAACGCAACTTGGGAAAATGTACCCACTCAGCTGCTTGAAATTATAGGGTGTAAGATAGATTCATTGAACGATTCCATAAGATTTTCTGCTGTATCCAAAACATAGCAATCAGTCATGTCTAAAAGGTGGAAAGCTGAGAAGACATTAATGATAGTTGTCATCTGAGACTCCACTCCTCCTCCTGGCTGAAGAAGTACAAGGAATATCTTTTTTCATATTATTTTGTATTTTCTGTAATTTTATTTTTTACATGTTATGTTTTTGAAGTGAGCCTTAACGCCATGATAATATGATTATCTGTTTTTGGCTAAATTCGTATGGTTCTTTTTTTTTGCATATCCTCAAAGTTCTCGTACTAATGCAATTTGTGCCTCCAATAAATGATGTAGGACAATTTGTCCCAACAATATACTCATTCATATCTCGGACTCGACACCTACTGAATTCCACCTCAGAGCATGTGATGTGGCTCCTCAAAAACCCATATTGTAAGTCCACATGCTCCGCGTAGACACATGTATATTGGAAGTCCATCTGCCTCTTCTTTAAACCCATTTTGGGTTTACTCTTACTACGAGAATTTCGGAACTCCACCTTGCGATTGTTACAGACCGTTAAAATCTCATGCTCTAATACCATTTGTTGGACATATTAGACTTTATTCCACAATAGCATGATATTATTACCTTTGAACCAATCCCTCATAAATTTTATTTTGGACACATCAAAAAAGTTTTCATGCCAATTGAACTAACTAATTATTAACTGACAATATGATGACACTTCCACAAATGAAATCCACGCATGGCCATCATAGATAGTAAACGGCAAAGTCATGAAGGGCCTAAACAAGAATAAAAGCACGGTGTATGCCTAACACAATATTTGATCAGAAAATACTTGGAAAGGTCAATATCATGGAAGATAGAAAACACCAAGAAATTGGTATAACTTCGACCTTGAAATAACTAAATCATTGGTAAGATTCTCTAAAGATTTTTCTTTTAAGGCACATGTTATTTTGAACTTGTACTACCTTGGCATCGATAAGCCCCATGATAGTAGTGCACCTGAACAAAAAGTACAAGCGGATACACATATATGTAACTAAGACATGTTCCATTCTTTGAACACAATCTACTACTCTTAATTGAAAAGGGAGGCTTAAAGCCCACCCAAGGAATGAATCATTCCAGAAGATGTTTGTGATTTTGCTCAAAGAACCAAAAAAGAAGCGCTTCTGGTATGGCAGAATGATACTTACAAGGGATAACAATCAACACATCTGATCGACACAAAAAATTCTGGTTAAGGTCCCGAAACAAGTCTTGAAGATCTCAATCTTAGTCTCGGAGACTTTAAAAAATCCTTGACACGTGACAAAATATTCAAAGGCTCCTAAAGTGCCTTAAATGACATTTTTCGGGATCAAACAATGCAAGCAATAAGCGATATCATGTTTCAAGGAGTTAGAGCTCAGAATGAGCTTCAATTTGAAATATTATCATCTTAATATCAGAGCAACAAGCAAAAAATTATTATCATTTTCGTGCAAGATGCATGTAATATTTGTATAAAAAAGGCTTGAAGCCTATCCCGAGAATGCCCTATAGTATTGGAATAATAGGGGATGGCAATCAAAAGCTCCAAGTTTGATAAAAAAATATTGAGGATCTCGTACCTTAGACTCAAGAGTGTTCCTTAGTGTTAGAATACTAGAGGATGATGATCGAAAGTTTCTATTTAGACTAAGGGAATCTTGAAGAGCCCATACCCTAGTCTTGTTATATATACTAGAGGATGGCAACCAGAAGCTCTGATTTCGACAAGGACAGTTTTGAAGACCTTGGACCTTAGTCTCAAAAATGATTCCTAGTACTGGAATAATAGAGGATGGTGACCCGAAACTACGATTTTGACTAGGGAATCTTAAAGACCATATACCCCCACCGCGAGAATGTACCCTAATATCGGAATACAAAAAAATGGCGATCAGAAGCTTCATTATCGACTAAGTGCTCTTCAAACCCTTACCCTTGGTCCTAGTCTCGATATTTCCCCTAATATTATAATACCAGGGGAAACCAAGGATTATACTTAACTAAAATCAATTCCGAATTTATAGAAGCCATGAAATCGTTATCAAAGCACGATGATGAATGGCACACGGATGTGAACGGCCTAAAACAACATAGTAGATGACGACTTCGGGATATGAATGCCATTAAATAAGGTAACAAAGGAAATCACCTAGCTACCAGCACTCCCTAGATGACCAGAGCTCGGTGACCAGGGTACCCTAGGCGATCAAGGACACATTCTGTGATCAAGGACACCCTGGTGACCTGGGGCCTCCTTCGCGACCATGGGTACCTGGTGACCATGGGCCCCTCGCGACCAGGAGCGGCTCCCAGAACCTTGAGTCACTCCAAAAATATTTAGAAGAAGAACCACGAATGAAGAACGAAGATCAAATCCTGAATTGTAGACCGATGAACCAGGATGTAAGTTGAAGCCCCCCGGAGGCCAATGAAGCTTGGAAAGCCATTCACACTCTAGGTTCTCAGAAACCAAATAGGAGAATAGATTCACAATCTAGAATCAAGAACAAGTTTGATTCCTGGATCAAGGATTGAGAAACACACAAAAATCCTGGCTTTTGAAATCAGAAGCCGAGAATCACATTCTTGGAAGCCAAGTGAGGCAAAGTAAGCCAATCAAACTCAAATTCTAGATCTTGAGTTGGGAATTAAAGAATCAAGGATGAAGTTGAAGTCTTGAATTATAGAACAAAGAACCAAGTAGAACAATGAAGCCTCGTCGACCAACAAAAGCTCATGTCGCCATTTAAACTCTAAGTTTTTACAAACTAAATATGAGAAATCCACAACCTAGAATCAAGAAACAATCTTGGTTTCTAAAGCAAGAACGGAGAATTGAAAGATAAAACTTTCAAATTAAAAAGAAAAATATATCGAGGGTCCTGGCCGACCAACCCCCGGGAGGGCACCAACCAACCAAGACTTACCGACCTGGCCCCCGGGGAAGCTCCAGCTGACCAGGTTTGGTCCTGAACTGGTAAAATCTGAATTCTCGATTCAACGATTCCTTGATTCCTCCCTTTGACGATCGACTCCTAAAGTCTCTTTTGGCTCCAATTTGCTCCTAAGAGCAAGAATGACCGACCAAATCCTTGGAAGGCCATAGGTAGGAAAAGAGTTGAGATCTTGAATCTTGTAAGAAGAATCGAGAACCAACTTGAAATATTCGTGAATCCTAAGTCAAGGATTGCGAAATAGAGAAAAATCCTTGGATCCTGGATCAAAGATTGAGAAACACAGAAAAATCATGAAATCTTAGATCCTAGATCAAGGATTGAGAAACATAGAAAAATCTTAGGTTTTGAAATCAAAAGACCAGAGCCAAAAGTCCAGGATTCCTAAGAGGCTTTAACCGACTGATGCATCCTAGTCCCCTATCCCGACAAGCCCCGATTCTGGATTCTTGTACCGTCAACTTCGTTCTTGTACCCCAGTTCCCTTTAGCTTTAGTAGGTTCTAGTTGTTATAAACTTGAATTCGTAGGGTGGAATGTAACACCCCCAGATCCGGGGTCTGGGATCGGGTCGTTACGGTCTTATTTTCCATGATTAATACTTTACTCGAGTCCACAATAAATAAATCACCTGCTGTGACCCCACAATAATAACCACTCACACACACACAGTTATAGTCCCAGAGATGAAATTGAAATAAGTCTTGCATTACTGGTTACAAATAAAAGTTATTACAAGCCAAAAGGATAACATCATAAGTTTAAAAGTTTTGCCGTTGATTAATCATTATTGATACATATAATTAAACTGGTAATCAAAGGCTGCTGAGCTATGCTACCTCAGCAATGGCAGCGATGATATCAACGGGTAGCCCTGTGGGGCGGGTAACCTGCTTGCGCCGAGTGCGCCTGACGCGGGCCATGTGACCTAGCTGTTGTTGTGACATAATAAATAAGCAAGGGTGAGCAACAACCCACCAACAATATATGACTGTGCAGTAATATATAAGACAATTCAAAGATATGTTTTGAAATCATATGCCATGCATTAGAGAAAATATTGCCAGTTTAATATAAAGGATGAAGTTACAAGGTAACTCAATAGGTGTATATTTTGTGGAAGCATATGCTATGCCAAAATAAGCAAGATAGCATCATTTTCATAAAAATAGGAACTTGCAGAATGATATTGCAATTCCAGTTTGAAATACTTTTCAACTCTGCCAACTATGATGATGTTGCAGAAAATTTCCAACATTGAGTGATGAACTAATACGGGAGCATTGCCGCGCCAGATGCCCTGACGTTTACGGGGATCAGTCGTATGTCATGCATCTCATCAGTCGTTCTCTACATGTAGAAGGTAGCTCCAACGGATTTACTTGTCTACCGCCCTCTGGAACTCCTAAGCCAACGGTTGGGCTTTTGTTGGACCGGCGCCACTCGGCCACTTACGCGTCTCCTAGTTCATTTAACATCCATCATTTTGAAATGTATTGTTCGTTCCCCTTTTCCCCAGGTATAATACCTGTTGATAAGACTCCACAAGGTAGTCGTATCTAATGTGGAAAGGAAAATTTACCAATATTTCCCTAGCTGTTGCTTGTTAATGGATAACAACTTGTTCCAACATTCTACCCCTCGAATGATGAGAGGGTACACACAATTCCATGGATAATAGCAACCAAGTTGCGAGTGAAACGAATTATTTATGACCGGGCAGTCACAAGATAAATAACATTCCTCAAGTAAGGTTCCCTTACAATAGAATCGAAGGGAGAATGGAATCACTGAGAACCTTCCTTGATAATATAATAATAATAGGACTCTAAAATAATTTATATAATATTCGAGGGTTGATGATACTATGTGAATGAAACCAAGTATCTTTGAAACGAGTTAGAAGAATTAAATAAATATTCCAAGAATATTTATTAAGTCATAGATATTGAAAAAGGGTTGCTCGGAATAATCTTTGAATAAATATTCAGAATAATATTCATTGGACGAATAATGAGTATTCCCATTAATAATAATAGTATTTTATTGATGAAATAATCGTCAAATGGATATTTGAAATAATATTCATTGAATAAGTAATGAATATTCAACTTAAGAATGATACTGATTGATGAAGTAATTATCGATTGAATATTTGAGACCATATTCATTGAATAAATAATGAATATTCGACTTAATAATAATTATCGAAGAAAAGAGTATCGAATGAATATTTAAAATCATGTTCAATAATAGAATTGACTTTAACTGAATGTCGAAGATAATATTTATCGAATAACTGAAGTTCGAATCAATGCTCAACTAATATTTATAAAATAAATAGAGATCGAATGAATATTCGAAATAATATTCATTTAAATAAATAAGACTCGAATGAATATTAAAATAATATTCATTAAATAAATAAACTCGAATGAATATTCAAAATAATATTTATCGAGTAAATAGAATGAATATTCTCTAATTAAATAACTTAACTGAGAGTTCGAAATAATATTCGAATATTTAATCGACTATAGATGAATATTAAACATATAATATTCCTCGAATAAATAAACATCTGATGAATAATCCGAATAATATTTATCAAATAATCTCAAGGAATATCCCGACAATATTCGCCAGATAACAAATGGAAAATATTTACTTAAATATTTTCCTCTGAAAATAAAATCAATATATCAAGGAATATCGACTCCCGGTCTATAATCAAAGAATGAGATTCACTGCCCTTCGATTAAGGGTCTAAATAATTTCCGGCTTATAACTGATATATATCAATCTAGCTTATAAGCCAACAATAAATCAGGGAACAAGTATCACAATATGACTTTTAAAAGTAGGCATGCATGCTATGGCATATGTACTGTAACAGAAACATATATATATATTCACAACAACAGCCTTCAAAAGAAAGGTTCGAAAACTTGCCTGGAATTCGAGTACGAGTAGGGGTAGTAGTAGCGTGTCCCGGGTCAGCCTGATGATCTATAATTAGCCAAGGCATTCGGGATTAATCACTTAACACCTTTCAAAAGGTTACGTATAAACTTAACTTAAATCGAAACACGTTTTCAAGTCGTTTCGTTATACCCCTCTAATTCACTCTTATTATTGCTTTTATTATCTGACACTTGTTCGTTAATAAAGCATGTCATTACCCTTACATATGGTAAGCATTCGATCTGTAAAAGTTTTAAAGTCGAAAGATTATACCTCGAGATTTATCGATCGTTTGCTAAGTGGTTTACCGTAGTTATATCCAAGTATACTCTTTAGGGGTACTTTCGTACTTAACCTTGGTTCGAACATTTTTATAAAATCGAAAAACGATCTTTTTAATACGAGGTCTTCTCTCACACCACCCTTATGATCTCTAATATTTAATTACCAAGATTCGCCACTGTGATACTTATTTTACACGGTTCAATTTCAATTACGAATTCGCATTCTTGGTTTCGAACCACTTTTACGAATTTAATCATAACTCCTAAACCGTAAGTCATAATGTTTCGATTCTTTTTCCAAAATGATCTATGGCTCGAGATCTATAAGGTTGGGTTAATTATTCATCAAGATCAGAGGTTCAATCTTACTGTCAAAAACGGATTTTAAGTGTTAACGAAATTTCGTCATTATAACGGCTATATATCGAACGTTCCGAAAATCATGTCGTCAATACCAAGCCACATCGGGCATCAATACAAGTTATACACATATTATACATCTCCTACTGTCCAAGAACATCATCTTGACCAACATATCACAATCATGTTTAGATCCACTAACAAACTTCATAATCATGCTTATAATCATACTACTACATCACTTACACTAAATCCATCAAGAACTTAACAAATCTCAAAGTAAGACCTAGGGTTTCAAGTGATGATTACCTTCCTTGGAGTGTCCTAGAGCCTCACTAAGCCTTGATCTATCCTTGTATGGCCTTAGAGTTGCTAGATCCACCATAAGAATTCAAGAAATCAAGATTAGTTCATAAAAGTTACTATTCATCAGCACTTTGATGATTTATTTGAAAATGGAAAAAGATGAATTTGAAGCTGAAATTTCTAGGAGATCATCACCATGATATGTAGTACTTACCATAAAAATGTGAAGAACAAGTGATGGTTGGAAGTTGGACTTCCAATTAGCTAAGAATGGGCAGATTTTTATGGAATAAATGGAGAGAAAATGTTGTTTTGCTTTGTTGTTTTGATAAAATGCATAAAGTGAATTGTTGTAGATAATATCTCATCCAAGTGGTGTTAGTGGAGTGTGATGCACTAGATGATGAAAATGGGAGGACAAGTGTTGAAGATTTGATGGTTTAAGGCAAACTTGTAGTTGGATTTGCTAAGTACTTGGTTGATCACTTGATTCTAGTTACCTTTGTAACTATATTGGTTACTAGATATTTTCTAGTGGCTTGCACAAGACTCTTGCTCCCACTGCTTGTTTCTTTGTCCGTTTATAGCTTAATTCGTTGATCGTTCGAGGGAATAACTCATTCGTTTCTAGCTAGGGTTTTTACCGAAAACCTTCTTAATATTTATAATACTATTCCTCATATTTCTTAATACTTCTCGAATTTAAATTCCTTAAATCCCTTTTATAATTCCTTATGTCTTGCAGTGTCCAGGGAATTCTCGGAGAAAATAAAAGTGCTAATTTTCTGAATCCGACAGCCTTTACATACACTTATTTTCCTCCTGGATCACTAATACGAACTCAGAAATCCGTTCCGAATATCGGATATAGCATTATTATAATAATATTCCAAATTCCACCAAAATCACTATTCATCACTTATTTTTATTTAATTCCTATAATTAGGAAAATGAACCTGGTTCATCCTCGAGTGTTCCTTAACCTTTTTATGGAACCGCTGGACTTATAATAGATATTGATTTGGATGACACAAGAATAATCTTACTTGAAGTAATATACTTATATCCTTAGGAGATAGATCATTCTTATCTATGCCGTCAACCAAAAGTATTCTGCATGACATATAAATAATTGAATTCAAATCCATTCCATTCATTTAATAGATCTTCGTTACATCGCAGTCATAACCACTATTCATTCCCACATTATTACATAATAAAAGTTTTAATTCTACCAAAAATCTGGGTTCTTACAGTCTCCCCTCCTTAAAAGGATTCCGTCCCGGAATCAGCTTGAAAATAAATGGGGGTACTTTTCCATCATTGCACTTTCTAGCTCCCAGGTTGATTCTTCTATGTTGTGGTTCTGCCATAAAACTCTGACAAGCTTGATGACCTTGTTTCGGAGCACTTGATCTTTTCTGTCTATGATTTCCACAGGTTGCTCTACGTAGGTCAAGACTGGTTGCATGTCCACGTGCTCATATTCCACTATGTGCTTGGCATCTGGGTTATATTTCCTTAGCATTGAGACATGGAACACATTGTGCACTTGCTGCAGGTTTGGGGGTAATGCCAGTTCATAAGCTAGCTCCCCAATACGTCTTAAGATCTCAAATGGCCCAATATACCTAGGGCTCAGCTTCCCTTTCTTTCCAAACCTCATTAAACCCTTCCAAGGAGACACCTTCAAGAACACTAGGTCTCCCACCTCATATTCTTTTCCTTTCCGAGCTAAGTCGGCATATTTCTTTTGTCGGTCTTGGGCTGCTACCAGCCGTCCTCTGATTAGATCGACTGCATCTTTAGTCCGTTGGACCATCTCAGGCCCGAGCATCTTTCGCTCTCCAACTTCATCCCAATATAAGGGAGATCGGCATTTCCTTCCATAAAGGGCCTCGTAAGGCGGCATCCCTATGCTTGAATGAAAGCTATTGTTGTAGGAGAACTCAATCAATGGTAAGTGATCATCCCAATTTCCTTTAAAGTCTATAGCACAGACTCTCAACATATCTTCTAGTGTCTGGATGGTCCTTTCACTTTGCCCGTCTGTCTGGGGATGGTAAGCTGTACTCATGTTTAGCCTGGTTCCCACACATTCCTGAAAGCTCCTCCAAAACCTGGAGTTAAATCTGGGATCTCTGTCAGATACTATGGCGACTGGGACTCCATGTCGCGCCACTATTTCCTTGAGGTAGAGGTCTATAAGCCTATCAACCGTGTACCTTTCGTTGATCGGTAGGAAGTGAGCTGACTTTGTTAGTCGGTCTATAATCACCCATATGGCATCATGATTCGCTTTGGTCCTTGGCAAACCTACTACGAAGTCCATAGCTATGTGTCCCCATTTCCATTCGGGAATCTCCAAGGGGTGCAGAAGTCCACTGGGCCTCTGGTGCTCTGCTTTCACTTTCTGGCAAGTCAAGCATTTGCTTACCCATTCTACCACGTCCTTTTTCATGTTGGGCCACCAGTAGTACTCTTTCAAATCCCTATACATCTTGGTGCTACCGGGGTGCACTGAGTACCTTGAGCTGTGTGCCTCATATAAAATTTCATCCTTGAGTTCCTGATCATTTGGGATCCATATCCTCCACATGTATCTCATGATCCCATCTTTATCTTTTTCACACTTGATTTCTTCACCAGTCATTAACTCCTTAGCTGAGTTCTTTTCTTCTTCCATTACCCTTTCTTGGCATAGCCTAATCTTTTCCAACAATGGAGGCTGAATTCGAATTTCCATCAACTTTTCTTGGCCTTCTTCAGGCATCTTAATCTCAATTTCCAACTTCTCAAAGTCTTTTATCAATTCTTCCTCTGTAGTTATCATCTTGAGCTTCTCTTTCCGACTAAGGGCGTCAGCCACCACATTGGCTTTGCCCGGGTGATAACGAATCTCACAGTCGTAATCCTTGATTAGCTCTAGCCATCTTCTCTGGCGCATGTTAAGCTCTTTCTGTGTAAAAATATACTTGAGGCTCTTATGGTCAGTGTAGATCTCGCACTTTTCCCCATACAAGTAGTGCCTCCAAATCTTTAAGGCGAAAACAATTGCTGCCAATTCCAGATCATGGGTGGGGTATCAGATCTCGTAATCCTTTAATTGCCTTGACGCATATGCTATCACCTTACCGTGCTGCATAAGCACGCATCCCAATCCTTTATGCGAAGCATCACTGTAAATCACGAAATCTCCTTTTCCATCAGGCAACACCAATACTGGGGCCGTTACCAACCTCTTCTTCAGCTCTTGAAAACTCTTCTCGCATTTTTCAGTCCATTCAAATTTCTCAGTTTTACGGGTAAGTCGAGTTAACGGGGCTGCAATCTTTGCAAAATCTTGAACAAATCGTCTATAATATCCTGCTAACCCTATGAAACTTCTTACCTCTGTTGGAGTGGTTGGTCGTTCCCAGTTTGAAACTACCTCTATCTTGGAGGGGTCAACTAGCACTCCTTCTCTGTTGATCACGTGCCCTAAAAATTGCACTTTGTTTTTCTAGAACTCACACTTTGAGAATTTGGCATATAATTGCTCCTTCCGGAGCGTCTCTAAGGTTATCCTCAAATGTTCAGTGTGTTCTTCCTCTGTCTTTGAGTAGATCAAAATATCATCAATAAAAACTATAACAAACTGGTCCAAATATTCCTTGAACACTCTATTCATTAAATCCATGAAAGCTGCTGGGGCGTTGGTCAATCCGAATGACATCACCAAGAACTCATAATGTCCATACCTAGTACGGAATGCAGTCTTTGGAATATCTTCAGGTTTAATCTTTAGTTGGTGATATCCGGTTCTCAAGTCAATCTTGGAGAAATACACAGCTCCCCTTAGCTGGTCAAGCAAGTCATCAATTCTGGGTAACGGGTACTTGTTCTTTATGGTTAGCTTGTTCAACTCCCGATAGTCGATGTATAACCTCATACTTCCGTCCTTTTTCTTGACGAACAACACAGGTGCGCCCCAAGGCGACACACTGGGTCTTATCATACCCTTATCCAACAATTCCTGCAATTGCTTTGCTAGCTCTTTCATTTCAACTGGCGCTAATCGGTACGGGGCCTTGGAAACTGGCACCGTCCCCGGGGCTAATTCGATAGCAAACTCAATCACTCTATCTGGTGGTAGTCCGGGAAGATCTTGAGGAAACACGTCTTAAAATTCGTTAACTACCGAAATATCTTGTACCTTGGGCGCCTCTTTCTGAGTGTCTATAACGTAAGCTAAATAAGCTTCGTTCCCTTTTCGTAGCAGCCTCTTGGTCTGTGCCATGGTCAGAATGGTCTGGGTCTGTCGTAGCCCTTTAAACACTATTTCCTTCTTTCCTGGGGTTTTCAACTTAACCTTTTTCCCTTTACAATCTATTTGTGCATTATTACGAGACAACCAGTCCATTCCCAGAATAACATCGAATTCCCCTAACTTAAAAGGGATCAAATCAACACAGAAGGATCGTCCTCCTATTTCTATTTTGCAATCGGGGTGGATCTGATTAACTGGGACAACTTCTTGATTAGCTATTTCTACTTGCAAAGACTCCCTTAGCGGTTGAGTTTTAAGTTTCAATTTATGCGCAAAATCTCTAGATATAAAAGACTTAGTTGCTCCAGAATCAAACAAAACATTTGCACTGACTGAATTGAGGGAAAATGTACCTGCTATAACATCCGTGTTCCTCACGGCATCTTGTACTGTCATGTTAAAAGTTCTAGCAGTTGGAGGCAGCTCTGCTTGCCCCTGATGCTGCTGGCTTGTTCATCGGGCAATCCCTCCTCATGTGACCTGGACGACCACACTGAAAACAAGTAGTGCCATTACTGGCAGTAGGAGCAATCGCGGTACACTGGTGGGCATAGTGGCCTGCTCGCCCACACTTATAACAGACCGTCTCTTTCTGAGTACACACCCCGGAATGTCTCTTCCCACAAGTGGCACATACTGGTAGTGGAGGTCTGGAATGATGGGAACGGGACACTCCTGCTTGTTGGCCGCCCTGGCTCACAGTTGCACTCCCAGATGGTTTAAACCCAACACTCCTCCCAGGTAGGGAAACTGCTCCTCGGTTGAACCTATTCGGGGGCCTTCCCCCTGCGGAACCTCCGCCCATGCTGGCATGCTTTCTCTTTAATCCCCCCTTCTCTCTCTCTCTTTGCATCTGATCGCTCCCTGCTTCCACAATGGTTGCCTTTTGCACCAAGGTGGCATAATCAGTAATCTCTAAAACGGCCACTCTGTTCTGAATCCACTGTTTCAGCCCTTGCTGAAACCTGTTAGCTTTCTTTTCTTCAGTGTCCACAAACTCTGGTACGAATCGTGATAACTCAGTAAACTTGGCTTCATAATCGGCCACCGACAAGTTGTTCTGCTTTAGCTCTAGAAACTTAAGCTCCATCTGGGTTTTCATAAACTTTGGGAAATACTTCTCTAGAAACAATTGTTTAAACCTATCCCAGGTTACTATAGCACCTGTCTCCATATTCTTCTTGGCCTCCCACCAATAATTTGCCTCTCCCTTTAGTAAGTAGGTGGCAAAGACAGTCTTCTGGGCCTCATCAACGCTTAAAATCTCAAAAGATTTCTCCATTTCCTTGATCCATGCCCTTGCCTCAACAGGATCAGCCGATCCGAGAAACTCTGGGGGTTTGAGAGACTTGAAGGCCCTAAAGGAATTAGCCACAGTGGTATTGTTTCCTTGGGGTGGTTGGGGATATTGGTTCAAATTCTGCCTTAGCAGATCCATAAAGGGTCCCATGGGGTTTCCGCCCTGGTTCTCCCCATGCTGTTCAACTTCAGTTTCCCCTTCTTCTACCTCCTCTTCGAACTCCACTGTGTAGAAAGTTTCATCCCCCATCCCATACTGGGAATCTTCTTGTTCATTGTAATCCTGGTCCTGTTCTTCATTATACTCAAGGTTTTCCTCAGGTTGATTGTGACTTTCTTGGTCAGTAGACTCATGGGGGTTAGCCCTAGTACCCATCCTTCTCGGAGGCATTTTACTGAAAATTTGGACAATATACATTAGGTTTATATACCTATTTAAGAGGGTTTCTCCTCACAATATCGATGCATAATTGGATTTAGGACCCCACAATTCTATATATCATGGCAGGTTTTAATCGAACGTAGTATATGCAATTATAATATAACAAGCTAGTGAATTGCGTCGCAGAGATACTGAAATGACTGAAAGGGAAATAAATATATACCAAGTACCAAACGGTACAACATCCGACATACAACAACAGTTTTATAACCATCCGAATAAAAACTAGTCAGAAGTGAAATAAGCTGTCTATCTGTCTAGTCTGCAATAGGGAACTACAAGCTGGAACTATCCCTACCAAAAATCGGCGCTACTATGCCGTACAAGACTAGACAACTAGACCAACACATCACTATCCCTGCAGTCAGCCACGACGGTGGGCCAAAGCTCGAACCCTCCTCATAGCAAGGCGGAAAATCTCCTCTGCATCAGCCCTGGATACCATGCCATGCCCATCACTAGGTAACTGTCGCACCCTCACACGGGCCCTCAGCTCTATGCCGGTCACCTGCCTATACATATCTCTAGCTCTGGCACGCCTACCACCCAGGTGCCTCAACCGGGCCTCTCTCTCTGCGGCTAGCTCTCTGCGGGACTCTGCCAGCCTGGCCTCAGCCACGGCTACCTCAGAAGTAAGTCTGCCCACAACATAGTGGTGAAAACATGCTGGGACGTCCCCTGTCGGACCATGGGGTGGAGGGGCTGGATCTGCTGGAAGGGCAGCCTCTGCCTGCTGTGGCTCTGGGGTCAATGCCTCAAACTCATCTGACAATGGGCTCATAGGTAGTGGTGGCGGGGTAGGGGCTCTCTCATCAGAGAGAAGTGGCACAAGAAGTCCAGAACTCCCTACAACACCAACTACTGGCTCATCTATATCTCCCTCATCACCCTCATCTACCGGTACCACCTGATCCGTGGTCATGTCAGTATCCTCCTCCAAAGTCCTAATCTGAGTCACAACCCAAAAGTCCTCCCCAATCTCTCTACCCTCAGGTATAAGCTGGTCCTCCTCAGGGTCCTCATCATCAACATCCTCAACAACTAACTCAGCATCCCCTACGGCCTGGACCTCCTCCTCTGACTCAACAACATCAGTATCAGCATCAACCTGGACCTCCTCAGGGTCCTCCTCCTCTGACTCCATGACATCAGTATCAGCATCCACCTGGACCTCAGGGTCCTCCTCCTCTGACTCAACAACATCAGTATCGGCATCTGAATCTACCATCGTCGAGCCCTCGGCGGCCTGGATCGTATCATCGTGCTGTCTCTCATACTCCCCCGGATCCGAGATGTCGCTCGCCTACACAATGACGAATTATATTACTATCATGATACTTAAAAGTTCCCATAAGGGTTTTAAGTGAACTTGCAAGAGTTCTTATTATCTTAGTGAATTTATTATTGTATAGCGTCGCATCATCTCTTGGGATTTATAACTCTCTCTCTGATACCATTTCTGTAACACCCCCAGATCCGGGGTCTGGGATCGGGTCGTTACGGTCTTATTTTCCATGATTAATACTTTACTCGAGTCCACAATAAATAAATCACCTGCTGTGACCCCACAATAATAACCACTCACACACACACAGTTATAGTCCCAGAGATGAAATTGAAATAAGTCTTGCATTACTGGTTACAAATAAAAGTTATTACAAGCCAAAAGGATAACATCATAAGTTTAAAAGTTTTGCCGTTGATTAATCATTATTGATACATATAATTAAACTGGTAATCAAAGGCTGCTGAGCTATGCTACCTCAGCAATGGCAGCGATGATATCAACGGGTAGCCCTGTGGGGCGGGTAACCTGCTTGCGCCGAGTGCGCCTGACGCGGGCCATGTGACCTAGCTGTTGTTGTGACATAATAAATAAGCAAGGGTGAGCAACAGCCCACCAACAATATATGACTGTGCAGTAATATATAAGACAATTCAAAGATATGTTTTGAAATCATATGCCATGCATTAGAGAAAATATTGCCAGTTTAATATAAAGGATGAAGTTACAAGGTAACTCAATAGGTGTATATTTTGTGGAAGCATATGCTATGCCAAAATAAGCAAGATAGCATCATTTTCATAAAAATAGGAACTTGCAGAATGATATTGCAATTCCAGTTTGAAATACTTTTCAACTCTGCCAACTATGATGATGTTGCAGAAAATTTCCAACATTGAGTGATGAACTAATACGGGAGCATTGCCGCGCCAGATGCCCTGACGTTTACGGGGATCAGTCGTATGTCATGCATCTCATCAGTCGTTCTCTACATGTAGAAGGTAGCTCCAACGGATTTACTTGTCTACCGCCCTCTGGAACTCCTAAGCCAACGGTTGGGCTTTTGCTGGACCGGCGCCACTCGGCCACTTACGCGTCTCCTAGTTCATTTAACATCCATCATTTTGAAATGTATTGTTCGTTCCCCTTTTCCCCAGGTATAATACCTGTTGATAAGACTCCACAAGGTAGTCGTATCTAATGTGGAAAGGAAAATTTACCAATATTTCCCAAGCTGTTGCTTGTTAATGGATAACAACTTGTTCCAACATTCTACCCCTCGAATGATGAGAGGGTACACACAATTCCATGGATAATAGCAACCAAGTTGCGAGTGAAACGAATTATTTATGACCGGGCAGTCACAAGATAAATAACATTCCTCAAGTAAGGTTCCCTTACAATAGAATCGAAGGGAGAATGGAATCACTGAGAACCTTCCTTGATAATATAATAATAATAGGACTCTAAAATAATTTATATAATATTCGAGGGTTGATGATACTATGTGAATGAAACCAAGTATCTTTGAAACGAGTTAGAAGAATTAAATAAATATTCCAAGAATATTTATTAAGTCATAGATATTGAAAAAGGGTTGCTCGGAATAATCTTTGAATAAATATTCAGAATAATATTCATTGGACGAATAATGAGTATTCCCATTAATAATAATAGTATTTTATTGATGAAATAATCGTCAAATGGATATTTGAAATAATATTCATTGAATAAGTAATGAATATTCAACTTAAGAATGATACTTATTGATGAAGTAATTATCGATTGAATATTTGAGACCATATTCATTGAATAAATAATGAATATTCGACTTAATAATAATTATCGAAGAAAAGAGTATCGAATGAATATTTAAAATCATGTTCAATAATAGAATTGACTTTAACTGAATGTCGAAGATAATATTTATCGAATAACTGAAGTTCGAATCAATGCTCAACTAATATTTATAAAATAAATAGAGATCGAATGAATATTCGAAATAATATTCATTTAAATAAATAAGACTCGAATGAATATTAAAATAATATTCATTAAATAAATAAACTCGAATGAATATTCAAAATAATATTTATCGAGTAAATAGAATGAATATTCTCTAATTAAATAACTTAACTGAGAGTTCGAAATAATATTCGAATATTTAATCGACTATAGATGAATATTAAACATATAATATTCCTCGAATAAATAAACATCTGATGAATAATCCGAATAATATTTATCAAATAATCTCAAGGAATATCCCGACAATATTCGCCAGATAACAAATGGAAAATATTTACTTAAATATTTTCCTCTGAAAATAAAATCAATATATCAAGGAATATCGACTCCCGGTCTATAATCAAAGAATGAGATTCACTGCCCTTCGATTAAGGGTCTAAATAATTTCCGGCTTATAACTGATATATATCAATCTAGCTTATAAGCCAACAATAAATCAGGGAACAAGTATCACAATATGACTTTTAAAAGTAGGCATGCATGCTATGGCATATGTACTGTAACAGAAACATATATATATATTCACAACAACAGCCTTCAAAAGAAAGGTTCGAAAACTTGCCTGGAATTCGAGTACGAGTAGGGGTAGTAGTAGCGTGTCCCGGGTCAGCCTGATGATCTATAATTAGCCAAGGCATTCGGGATTAATCACTTAACACCTTTCAAAAGGTTACGTATAAACTTAACTTAAATCGAAACACGTTTTCAAGTCGTTTCGTTATACCCCTCTAATTCACTCTTATTATTGCTTTTATTATCTGACACTTGTTCGTTAATAAAGCATGTCATTACCCTTACATATGGTAAGCATTCGATCTGTAAAAGTTTTAAAGTCGAAAGATTATACCTCGAGATTTATCGATCGTTTGCTAAGTGGTTTACCGTAGTTATATCCAAGTATACTCTTTAGGGGTACTTTCGTACTTAACCTTGGTTCGAACATTTTTATAAAATCGAAAAACGATCTTTTTAATACGAGGTCTTCTCTCACACCACCCTTATGATCTCTAATATTTAATTACCAAGATTCGCCACTGTGATACTTATTTTACACGGTTCAATTTCAATTACGAATTCGCATTCTTGGTTTCGAACCACTTTTACGAATTTAATCATAACTCCTAAACCGTAAGTCAGAATGTTTCGATTCTTTTTCCAAAATGATCTATGGCTCGAGATCTATAAGGTTGGGTTAATTATTCATCAAGATCAGAGGTTCAATCTTACTGTCAAAAACGGATTTTAAGTGTTAACGAAATTTCGTCATTATAACGGCTATATATCGAACGTTCCGAAAATCATGTCGTCAATACCAAGCCACATCGGGCATCAATACAAGTTATACACATATTATACATCTCCTACTGTCCAAGAACATCATCTTGACCAACATATCACAATCATGTTTAGATCCACTAACAAACTTCATAATCATGCTTATAATCATACTACTACATCACTTACACTAAATCCATCAAGAACTTAACAAATCTCAAAGTAAGACCTAGGGTTTCAAGTGATGATTACCTTCCTTGGAGTGTCCTAGAGCCTCACTAAGCCTTGATCTATCCTTGTATGGCCTTAGAGTTGCTAGATCCACCATAAGAATTCAAGAAATCAAGATTAGTTCATAAAAGTTACTATTCATCAGCACTTTGATGATTTATTTGAAAATGGAAAAAGATGAATTTGAAGCTGAAATTTCTAGGAGATCATCACCATGATATGTAGTACTTACCATAAAAATTTGAAGAACAAGTGATGGTTGGAAGTTGGACTTCCAATTAGCTAAGAATGGGCAGATTTTTATGGAATAAATGGAGAGAAAATGTTGTTTTGCTTTGTTGTTTTGATAAAATGCATAAAGTGAATTGTTGTAGATAATATCTCATCCAAGTGGTGTTAGTGGAGTGTGATGCACTAGATGATGAAAATGGGAGGACAAGTGTTGAAGATTTGATGGTTTAAGGCAAACTTGTAGTTGGATTTGCTAAGTACTTGGTTGATCACTTGATTCTAGTTACCTTTGTAACTATATTGGTTACTAGATATTTTCTAGTGGCTTGCACAAGACTCTTGCTCCCACTGCTTGTTTCTTTGTCCGTTTATAGCTTAATTCGTTGATCGTTCGAGGGAATAACTCATTCGTTTCTAGCTAGGGTTTTTACCGAAAACCTTCTTAATATTTATAATACTATTCCTCATATTTCTTAATACTTCTCGAATTTAAATTCCTTAAATCCCTTTTATAATTCCTTATGTCTTGCAGTGTCCAGGGAATTCTCGGAGAAAATAAAAGTGCTAATTTTCTGAATCCGACAGCCTTTACATACACTTATTTTCCTCCTGGATCACTAATACGAACTCAGAAATCCGTTCCGAATATCGGATATAGCATTATTATAATAATATTCCAAATTCCACCAAAATCACTATTCATCACTTATTTTTATTTAATTCCTATAATTAGGAAAATGAACCTGGTTCATCCTCGAGTGTTCCTTAACCTTTTTATGGAACCGCTGGACTTATAATAGATATTGATTTGGATGACACAAGAATAATCTTACTTGAAGTAATATACTTATATCCTTAGGAGATAGATCATTCTTATCTATGCCGTCAACCAAAAGTATTCTGCATGACATATAAATAATTGAATTCAAATCCATTCCATTCATTTAATAGATCTTCGTTACATCGCAGTCATAACCACTATTCATTCCCACATTATTACATAATAAAAGTTTTAATTCTACCAAAAATCTGGGTTCTTACATGGAAACTTTTTGAGATTTCATAATTAACCCTAATTATGGTTAATTAGTGACGATTACTTATTAATAAGCCTAGCTTAAGGCCAATTAGCAATGTTCGCTCCATTGCTTACCCTGTTTAGGGTCTTTTAGCGTTCTTTGCCAATTATTAACCTAGATTAAGGTTAATTAGCGACATTCACCCACTTGATTGCCCTATTTACGGTCATTCAGCATCGTTCGCCTATAACTGAACTAGATTAAGGTTAATTATTGATGTTCGCTCACTTGCTTGCCCCATGTAAGGTCGTTTAATGTTTTTGGCCTATAATTAACCTAGATTAAGGTTAATTAGTGACATTCGCTCACTTGCTTGCCCCCGTTTACGGTCGTTTAGCGTCGTTCGCCTATAATTAACCTAGATTAAGGTTAATTAGCAACGTTCGATCACTTGCTTGTCCTATTTAGGGTCGTTTAGCATCGTATGCCTATAATTAAACCTAGATTAAGGTTAATTAGCGACAGTCGCTCAATTACTTGCCTCATTTATGGTCATTTAGCATCATTTGCCTATAATTAACCTAGATGATGTTTAATTAATTAGCGATGTTTGCTCACTTACTTTCCCCATTTAGGGATGTTTAGTGTCGTTCGCCTATAATTGACATTGATTAAGATTAATTAGCAACGTTCGCTCTCTTACTTTCCCCGTTTATGGTCATTTAGCGTTGCTCGCCTATAATTAATCTAGATTAAGGTTAATAAGCGATGTTTGTTCACTTGCTGCCCCGTTTTGGGTCGTTTAGTATCGTTCGCCTATAATTGACCTAGACTAAGATTGATTAGCAACGTTCGTTCCCTTGCTTTCCCCGTTTAGGATCTGATAAGTGCATATTTTTGCATATTTTTATCACCTATTTATTGCTTGAACTCGTATTTTAATATTTTATTTTGTTGCATTTCATGAAATTCGTGAATAAATAAAGAAATGACAAAATAAAGAAATAAAGTGCAAGGAAGGGAAAAAGAGGAAGAAAAAGGAATTAAATGAAAAGAGGAAAAAGAATTAGGAGCTTGGTGGAAAAGGAATCTTTGAAGACATGTGGAAGGTGGAGATCATCCCAACACACTAATTAAGTGTATGGCCAAGATCCACTCATCAAATCTTAAGGGGGAAGGAAACAAATAGATGGCTAGGATTTGTCCACCACATTTAGAATGTGTATGGCCAAGATTTACCCAACAAACCCCTCAACCCTAATTCTTGTCCTATAAATACCCTCTCATACCCCTTGTATTTTTATTATAGATTTTAGTGTAGTTTTTAGGGTAAATTTCATTTCTTGTTTTAGTTCTAAATTTTGTAAACACTCTCTTTTCATTAATGAAAATTTTCATTCCCTTTAATTTCTTGTCTTGCTCTTTCTTTTACGTTGCCTCGCTTTCGTTATTTTCGTAAATCCGATTAGTGGAGAAAGTAGCGAAATGCTAACCACTTGGGGTTGAAAGTAATGAATTTTATTTTCTTGTTCTTAGTTATTAATTGTAGTTGTGCCCCTTTATATCTCCATTTTATTGTGGGTTTTATAATTGTTAATTATAGATCTACTTTTGTGTTTACTTTTATGTGTTAGTATAATAAATATAAAAAATGTCACAAAAATATTAGTTTTAATTTTTAGATCGTAATTTATGTCTCATTTATTTTGTTAAGTCGAAGCTGCATCTCCCTTTTCCCCTGTTTCTTTTTCAGTATTAGTCGATCTTTACCTGTTTTCTAAACAAACCCCTTTCTTTAGTTCCTTACTTTCCCTTACCAACCCCCATACACCTCCTTTCCCCTGTTTTTCTTTCTTTTCGAACGAATCCACCAGCACCCAGTAGTCTTCTTTGTTTTCACTCCTACTTTTATGTCTAAGCCGAACATTCCCTTTTTCATTTTGTTCCAACCTTTACTTTGTTTAATCCGAATTGGTACTGAGTCCTAATGTCGAGTTCTGTATTGAGTTTTGCCGAGTTCATGGTTTAATTTAATTGATTACCGGGTTGACTGGGTTGAGTCTCGGTCGTTTGTGCTGAAACATTGATGAGTAGTTTTGTTAAAAGCTTTATTCCGTGTTTAGTTTGCCGCATTTTTCGTCGTTTTTGAGTTCTGTTTTTGTGCATTTTTGTTCATCTCTGCGTGTATGTTTTGGGTTGGATTGTTTTCCGAATTATGGCTGTGTTAGAGTTTAGAGTTTGTCGAGTTGCGTTGTTGCTTTGTAGTCTGAGTTGTTGTGCCTATTTTTGTTTCGAACTATTCGCACCTGTATGGTTGAAAGTTGAGTAGTAGTGTAGCTGTTCTTCAATTGTAATCACTGAGTTTTGTTACTGCATTTTTGAGTCTATTGTGTGAGCTTCGAGTGTTCTTGTTTTTAATCTCCATTTCGTGCTGAGAATCTGAGCTACTGAGTTCTGGTCTGTGTATTTCTGGTTTCTGAGTCTTGTGGAGTCAATTCGTAAATTTTGTTGTTAGTTCGGATCAGTAGAGTTTGCTGCATTTTTGTTTTAAGTTAAATTGTTTATGATAATTTGACTGTGTAACCGAATTGACTGCTCTGGATAATTTATGATCGTCTTTGAGTTGTAATCATTAGAATAACAGTTCTGTTCTGTCAAGTTCCTGGTCGATTATTTTCGAATGGCTGCTAATTTTCTGCGTTTTGTTGTCAGCGTTTTCTGCATTCTATTTTACTGTTCGTGTTCTAAAAATTCTGTAAATAAATTCGAATTTAGAATTTTTAAATATTTTAGTTTTGTTATTTTCACTTTTAATTAGTTAGTTTAAAATTAGAATAAATTTAAATTTCCTTTAAAATAGTTTAAATTTTCTTTTAGGAATTAAATAGTATAAAATCGAATTTTCCAAAACCCAATTGTTATAATTCGCCTAAGTTAAAAATTAAGGATCGCGAAAATATTAGTCTCTGTGGAACGATATCTCAAGTATTAAAACGATGAAATTGTGCACTTGCAATTTAAATGTCATATTTTTAGCACATCAGGATCACTTAACATCGTTCGCTTATAGTCAACAATTCTGGATCTATATTTGTGTGTCATATTGATGATGACTACAAAAATGGAAGACAAGCTACGAGAACAAGAATTGCAGAGTGCCCATTGATCGAAGCTGAAGATATAAATTTTGATGAAAAGTATTTATTCGTATCAGGATGTGATTTGTGGTTGGTTGTACGCCTACGTGGGACCAAGTTTTTTAGATCAAGCTTGAGAGACAAGTACCTACGACTAATTTTTTGGTTTGGAAGCTGAAAGAAGATTTTTCAAAAGATGGCCTTGAAACTATAAACACTTGGATTCAAAAAAAGAACTCGGACAACTGGGCCTTCTTCATCGGTAGAAATTCGTTAATCTCGCTACCATTTTCAGGATGCATAAGTCCCAATTGCATCTAATTTACAGATGACGTGAGGGACCTGTACTTCCCTGATGGAGGAGGACATGATATAGGGGTTTATATTGTAGAGAGTGGTACCATTGTCCTGTACCGGTTTCTCAGCTGGTTAAGGTCAGGATCTTTGGGGCTTACCACTACTACGCCATAAGTGAGCATACGTACGCAATGCTTTTAGAAAGTGTTGCACTGAAAGCGTTTCGTTAGCTATGAAATTTTGGCCCTTTTGCAACCTGGCTGAATTGGTGTTGCATATTACTCATGGTGTTGCATATTACTCATGGTGTTGCACATCGTGCAACATTAAAAGATGGTGTTGCATTATCTATTTTTATAATTTTATATATGCTGACGTGATAAGTGTGGAGCCCACCAGTGCTAACTTGGCAAGTGTGGGGCCCACCAATGCACACCGAGGTCCCGGGCTCGATTCGAGGTGCATGCAAACTGGAAATCGATATACACAATCTCTCCTCCATTCTAGTGTCTTTGAATCTATAACCTTTATTAATAAGCGAAACCCTCTTTTAAAGGTACCTAAAGTTTGGTTCGCACTATATTTTGGTTTCACCCGTTTTTGGTTCGCACTATATTTTGGTTTCACCCCTAAAATCCTATTTTCCCTAGAATTCTATGTTGTTTTTTTTTAAAAAAAATAGAATAAAAATAGAAATCCTATCATAATTATAATTCTTTTTGTAATATCTATCCTACTATAATTATAATTCTTTTATTTGTAATTTTTTTTTAAAAAAATCACATTTTCCCTATAATACTATGTTCCTTTAAAAAAAGTTAAAAATAGAGTTCTTATGATGATTATAATTCTTTTGTTTATAATTTTTTTAACTTGAAAAAATCAACGATCAAAAATCACCAACAAATAGAGGATAAAACACCAACGAATACGTAGCCAGATCGTATAGCATTTGATAAAACTCTAACGAATCTATAACCATTATTAATAAATTTCTGTTTAATGATATTTTCGTAACAAATTTGGATTTACCCTTATTTCATCACAGATTCCTACTCTCCTAAAATTCATATTATTTTCTAAAACAATTGTTTGGAATTTTGTTATAATTATAATTCTTTTACTATAATATTACTGAATTGTACAAATAACGTATATATTAGAATCAGAACCATGTATGTTATGTTTTCTTGATTGTTTAAAATATAATCTTAAATAAATAATAAATAAATCTATATCTATAACGTGTATTAATAATAAAACCCCTTTTTAATGTACTCTTTTATACCAAATTTGGTTCGTACCATATTTTGGTTTCACCCCAAGACTCCTATTTTCTCTAGACTTCTATGTTATTTTATAAAATAAATAAATAAATTATATTACAATTATAAATTTTTTATTACAACTTAATAAAAAAATGACTACGAATACAAATGTTAATCTACGGTGACATGCTTATCTATAACAAACGAAATACATTTTTAATGGTACTTCGGTACCAAAAATTGGTTCCACCCATAAGATTCCTATTTTCTCCAAGGATTCTATATTATTTTTTATTAAAATAATAAATTGTTAATACTATTATAATTGTAATTTTTATTATAACTCTTTTCAGTTCACAAATAACGTATTTATCATATAATCATGTACATTTTAACGTATATATCGGAATCATTTAGTTTTTTTTCTTGATTTTCTTAAATAAATAATATATAAAATGACCTTTATTAATAAGCAAATTCTTTGTAAATAACGTAATTTTTTATAATAAATTAATGATCAATTTAATTAAATTTTCTCGGGCCCTTATCATCTAATATCTTATTTGTAAGTGAAATCACGTTTTAATGATACTTACTTTTAGATTTGTGTCTCCTAGAAATATAGGAATTTTGATGTAATTACAATTCTTTTTTTATAAACTACTGAGTTCCATAAATATCGTAATTTTCTTTTGTACTTTTATCATTTTTATAGTATTTTTTTAATGATAAATAAAATATTTCCTATAAAATTTAATAAAAAATGATCAATTTTAATAAATTATTTCGACCCGTGCTTCGCACGGGCTATCATGCATCTAGTTTTATCAAATGTTTGAAAGTGTAACGAAAATTTATGCATCTAGAATACGGTCTACATGTAAGGTTCAAACATATATTGGATGCTTCATAGTGATGTTGCAGAAATATTACTTGTTCAATCATTTGCTTTTGTTTACAATAATATATTGGAATGAAGTTTTTGTTCCCATATATTGTCATTATGTGTATCCATAGCTCCCTTAAGTTTGCTTAATTTGTTTTTTTGAAAAAAATAAGCAATTTTAACTTTGAAATTGATGTTTTCTTGTACAAATATATATTTGAGGGTTTGATGTTGAGTTTAGGGATATATGTGTTGGAACCAGATTTCTGCCAGGCGGATCCTTTGTTTGGACCTGCAAAAGAAGAAGAATGCGAGGGTTTTAACCCCCGATTCACCTCCGGCATAAGAATAAGTATTTCGGTTCTTTTAGAGAGATATAGGTAAACGTAGAGGGTTTGTGTTAAGAAAATACTTGAGTTGTCCCCCCTGCCTCAAATAACTTCCTCTCTTATTTATAGTGTGGTTGTGAATCATTGGGAGGTGGAAAAGGTGGAATGAAGTGTCCCACATTTATGTCCGTTGCACAAAAGTGGGGAATGTGTATCATTACTCTAAGGAAGTGGAGAACATGCCCATGATGGCTAAAATGAAGGTGGGCCTCCAACATGTCCCTGGGCTTTGTTCGGAGATCCCTCCGGACGAAGACCAATACTTGGCACACCTTCTTCAAGTTTCATTCCTATTTAAGCTCCACTCCTGCTTTTTCTATTTGCATGTTGTTTTCTTTCGGCTAGTTCCTTTGTTCGACCTCAGCTTAATCTCTTCGGATTGAGCTTCTTCAGCCTTTATGCATCTTTGGTAGCTATGTACCTCAGCATAGTCCCTTCGTTCGGTCTGGGCGTAATTTCCATAAATTATGCCTCTTCAACTCTTACGTATCTTAGGTAGTTCGTACCTTAGCGTATTTCAATAACAATTCTGCCTTGTCGTAATTCTTTCGGATTAAGCTTCTTTGGTATTTACGCATCTTCGGTAACTTGTACTTTATCGTTTTTATTAAAAAATCTTGCCTTAGCCAAATCCCTTCGGATTAAGCTTCTTTGGCCTTTACGCATCTTCGTTCGTTCATCTTCGTGAACAGCCTAGCATGTCTATGCGTCTTTGGTCGTTCATCCTAGTGAACAACCTAACATGTCTTCAGCCTTCTACCTAGAATGACTATGTGTCTTCGACCGTAGCCTAGCATGACTATGCATCTTTGGCCGTAGCCTAGCATGTTAATTTTAGTTTTATGCATCTTCGGCCGTAGCCTAGCATGACTATGCGTCTTTGTCCGTAGCCTATCATGTTTATGCGTCTTTGGCCGTAGCCTAGCATGTTAATTTTAATTTTATGCATCTTCGGCCGTAGCCTAGCATGACTATGCGTGTTCGGCCGTAGCCTAGCATGACTATGCGTCTTTGACCGTAGACTAGCATGACTATGCGTCTTTGGCCGTAGCCTAGCATATTTTATTGTGCCTCCGCGTAATCTCTTCGGATTATGCTTCTTCGGTTATTATGTGTCTTCGGTATTTGATACCTGGCATATTTCCCTCAGTATTTAAGGGATGAATTAATCTAAGTGGTTCACCTATTTTAAATTATGAGTGCCTTGAATGCTAAATGCTTAAAAAGGACACATATTTTGTTTGGTTGGCCCCTAATATGGGTCTGTTTAAGCCTCGTACTAGATTGTGAACATTTAATTGTACTTTGGGCGAACTGAAAACACATTTAAATATGAAATTGGGGGCGTTCAGTACGCTTACTAGTAGGGTCGCCGAAGCTTGTATGTCCCCAGCTAGCTTGATTCGCCAGGAGACTCTTTCTTTTCTCCCCTTTGGGTGCTTCATACTCCTTATCTTTGGAGTCGGATGTAGCAGTAGTTCTCGTCCTAGCTCTTCGGGGGTGCGATTCGGAGCCCCTGGACTCGTTTTCATCCTTGTGCAAATTTTTTTTTTTTTTTCGTTCGGCCAAAGCCTTCTTCCTTCGGCCAAAGCCTTCTTCATTTGGCCAAAGCCTTCTTCCTTCGGCCAAAGCCTTCTTCATTCGGCCAAAGCCTTCTTCATTCGGCCAAAGCCTTCTTCATTCGGCCAAAACCTTCATTCGGCCAAAGCCTTCTTCATTCGGCCAAAGCCTTCTTCCTTCGGCCAAAGCCTTCTTCATTCGGCCAAAGCCTTCTTCATTCGGCCAAAGCCTTCATTCGGCCAAAGCCTTCTTCATTCGGCCAAAGTCTTCTTCATTCGGCCAAAGCCTTCCTTCGGCCAAAACCTTCTTCATTCGGCCAAAGCCTTCTTCATTCGGCCAAAGCCTTCTTCCTTCAGCCAAAGTCTTCTTCATTCGGCCAAAGTCTTCTTCATTCGGCCAAAGCCTTCATTCGGCCAAGACCTTCTTCATTCGGCCAAAGCCTTCTTCATTCGGCCAAAGTCTTCTTCATTCGGCCAAAGTCTTCTTCATTCGGCCAAAATCTTCTTCATTCGGCCAAAGCCTTCTTCATTCGGCCAAAGCCTCCTTCCTTTGGCCAAAGTCTTCTTCATTCGGCCAAAGTATTCTTCATTTGGCCAAAGCCTTCATTCGGCCAAGACCTTCTTCATTCGGCCAAAGCCTTCTTCATTCGGCCAAAGTCTTCTTCATTCGGCCAAAGTCTTCTTCATTCGGCCAAAATCTTCTTCATTCGGCCAAAACCTTCTTCCTTCGGCCAAAGTCTTCTTCATTCGGCCAAAGCCTTCATTCGGCCAAAGCCTTCTTCCTTCGGCCAAAGCCTTCTTCATTCGGCCAAAGCCTTCTTCATTCGGCCAAAGCCTTCTTCATTCGGCCAAAATCTTCTTCATTCGGCCAAAACCTTCTTCCTTCGACCAAAGTCTTCTTCATTCGGCCAAAGTCTTCTTCATTCGGCCAAAGTCTTCTTCATTCGGCCAAGCTGTTGGCAGATTTTGATTTTCAGCACAAACGTATATCTACGTTCCCACAGACGGCGCCAAATGTTGGAACCAGATTTCTGCCAGGCGGATCCTTTGTTTGGACCTGCAAAAGAAGAAGAATGCGAGGGTTTTAACCCCCGATTCACCTCCGGCGTAAGAATAAGTATTCCGGTTCTTTTAGAGAGATATAGGTAAACGTAGAGGGTTTGTGTTAAGAAAATACTTGAGTTGTCCCCCTGCCTCAAATAACTTCCTCTCTTATTTATAGTGTGGTTGTGAATCATTGGGAGGTGGAAAAGGTGGAATGAAGTGTCCCACATTTATGTCCGTTGCACAAAAGTGGGGAATGTGTATCATTACTCTAAGGAAGTGGAGAACATGCCCATGATGGCTAAAATGAAGGTGGGCCTCCAACAATATGTATAGAATGAGAAATGTTATTCCATATTACATTTGATTGCCCTATAGTTCCCTATAGTTTAAGTGTGTTTGTTAGCAAATTATGTGCAGAAATAAAAAACTTAAATGGAAATATTTTCTTGAATTCAATACTCTCTTCTTTTTAAATTATTTTGACATCTGAGTGGATGTTGAAATGGAGAAAGATAAAGTTATATTCTTTGTTAAATTATAAATTTTTTTCTTGAATTTTTAACGCTACTTTAAGTGGTGTTACCTAATTTTTTTTACTTTTTTACTTCTGCTAAATAAGTATTTGTAAATGCTATTAAAAAACTTAAAATTAATTAGACATTTCAAATTATATTTTTTTACTAAGTCCGACGACAGGATAAGTTAAGATTTAGGGTTGAGGATAAGTTAAGATTTTGGATTTTGGTTAAAATCCAAAATGGAATTTATGAACCCTAAAGGTTAACTGTTGAGCCCCTAAGAGAATACAGATAAAATTTACTCAGTCCAGCGACCCCCAATTTTTTAAAAATGAAGATAAGTTAGGGTCTAGGAACCCTAAGTCCATATACGATTTATTCGTCATTCTGAATATTTTTAAAACCTAAAATGGAATTATTGAATCCTAAAAGTTAATTGTTGAAATCCTAAGAGAATAAAGATAAAATTTAAAAATTTTAATTAAAAAAATAATAAATAAAATTTTAATAATTTAATAATTTAATAATTTTATTTTAATATTTAAGGAATTGCGTTGATGTTGTTTATGTAGTACTGAGAACGGGTTCTAAAAATATGAAAATGTTATTTCAAAAAAAAATGAAAACGTGTACTCCAATATAACCCCAATCTCAACAAAGATTGGGTTAGCTCTTCCCCGGGGAGGCTGGGGTTGGCTCCTGGTGAAAATTTTAGATTCCTTTTAGTATATATTCTCTAACTACAAAATTGCACTTGCATAGCGTTTATATTTGAACTTCAATAGCGTTTTTAAACGCTATGCAAGTAGGCGCTATGGAAGTACACTTGCACTTGCATAGCGTTTTTGTACACGCTTTCTAAAAACATCCCTTACATAATGCTTCCATAAACGCTATGCAAGTAAGTGTTTCTCAAGTGAACATCACTTACATAGCACTTTCATAAACGCTATCTAAGTGGCTAATTTCTGAATATTTGTATTTTAATTATTTTTTTGGATTTTGTTTTACTTGTGATATTCTTAAAATTTTCAAAAATACAATAAAAAATTAACGCAAGTCAAGGTAAATTAAAAAATAATTTTAATAAATCACATTTATCAACTTTTATAAAACTAAAATACATCACTAATTCCGTTAAAAAAATTACTAATTACACAAGTCAAATCATTATACAATTAAATCTACACTCCATTTCAACTAGCTATAGTGTGGATTTCTGCTTTCAGCCTTTATCCTGTCTAGAGATTCAACAGCAGCACTTGAAAGTTTCACTCTAAGCGACGGATACTGCTTCAGCTCCTTTGTGGGAAAAGAAAGTAACACTTAGACTATAGCAAGTCATAGCAGAACTGATACATATACAGAAATAGGTTAATAGATACTATCAAATCGATACACATACAGAGTATCATTAAAGCAAAAAAGCATTAGCGAAGTACTAACAATTACACGTAAAATTAGACACTTATGACTTACCTCCATAATGGATGTCATATCAATTAGCTGCCTAAAAACATTATGATCGGACTGCAAAAGAGCAGTGTGAAATTTAAACAAGGTAAGTGTATTGCAAGTTATTCCTTGGGCATCAGCTTAGACACCCGCATGATAGCATTGCAAGTTATTCCTTGGGCAACAAATTCAGCAGAGAATCCAGCAAAAAATAGTCTGCAAAAAAATAAACTTACGGTAATCGATATTTGCTAGTTTCATACTCAATGCAGATTGTAAACACTAGAAAGTATAGTAAGAAAATACAGGGGTTCTATAATATACCGAGTGAACTGCACCGATTCGAGCACATGAAAGTTTAGCAATTGGCAACTCCTACAACATGGGAAAGTAAATCAAAACATGATATATCCAGCTATATTCCTAACCTTGCTGAAATATCCAGCAAGAACAGAACTATGAGAACAGAACTATCCAGCGAGAAAATGAATAACAGTTCAATTATGAGAAAATGAAGCACCTAAAACCCTCTGTAATCAATTATGTCTGCATATTATATCTAGAATAACATTTCGAATATAACATTTTGTAGAACATAATTATGATAAAATACAAGAATTGTGATTGTTGTATGTAGATGTTGTGGAATAAAAACTAGGTTACGAATTGTATTTAATGCTAGGGTTCGGGAGCTTCGTTCTTTAATGGTTGTTTCCGTGTTCGAGACTGATCGGTCCTCATAGAGTGCCTACGTATCTCGTAATGAGAATCAAGCCAAAAACGTAGTTCTGAGAATGAGGGGTCAAGCCCTTATATAGGCTGAGAAGCCCTAGGATCGTAGTAGAATTAGGTGACTTGGTGGGCAAGTAACCGCCTTGAGGAAGGTTCTAGACCCCTTCCTTGTAGGAATCAGTTTCCTTGTTGAAGTAGGTACCTTGGAGGCTCAGTCAAGCAGGAGTAATATCCTTATTTGACTCTTATTGCTGAGCTGGTTATTACTCTTAATATTAATTACGAAATTAATATCATAAATAGGGTTTGGGCCCATCTGGTGGGCCCCACGTTTTGACCATATTGGGTATAATTAATTCCACATTAAATGTGTCTTTAGGGCTTACTTTTAGCCCATATCATTTGCCCCCCAACTTCTAGGAAAACTGATAAGGTTTTCCTTGAAGTTTTAAAGGCCTTTTCCGAGACTTGGGTCAGGGTTTATTGCTCTTACGTGAGTATTTTCAACAATATCATCTTAATGTAAAGTGTGGAGCGACCGACGCATTTACGACGATGTTGAATTACACTAAACGGTGTTAAACGGTGCTAAACGACACTAAACTGTGCTAAATAGCCTTAAACAACGTTTAAACAGTGTTAAACGATGCTAAACGGTGCTAAACGGCACTAAACGACACTAAATGGTGCTAAATAGCCTTAAACGACATTTAAACAGTGTTAAACGACGCTAAACGGTGTTAAACGGTGCTAAACGACACTAAACGACACTAAACGGTGCTAAATTGCCTTAAACGACGTTTAAACAGTGTTAAACAACGCTAAACGGCACTAAACGGTGCTGGACGATACTGAACGGTGCTAAACAGCCTTAAAAGACGTTTAAACAGTGTTAAACGACGCTAAACGGTGTTAAACGGTGCTAAACGACACTAAACGACACTAAACGGTGCTAAATAACCTTAAACGACGTTTAAATAGTGTTAAACAACGCTAAATGGCTTTAAACGGCACTAAACGGTGCTGGACGACACTGAATGGTGCTAAACAGTCTTAAAAGATGTTTAAATAGTGTTAAACGACGCTAAACGGCTTTAAACGGTGCTAAACGGCACTAAACGACACTAAACGGTGCTAAATAGCCTTAAACAATGTTTAAACAGTGTTAAACAACGCTAAACGACTTTAAACCGTACTAAACGGTGCTGGACGACATTGAACGGTGCTAAACAGCCTTAAAAGACGTTTAAAAGTGTTAAACGACGTTGAACGGCTTTAAACGGCACTAAGCGGTGCTAAAACGGTGACCGGCTGTCGATTTTCCGAAACAGCGATTGGGGTCAGCCGGAGCCCTCCTTGGGCATGAGGTCGGCTGTCAATAGGTCGGCCATGCCTTAAATGGCGCAAAACGACAAAAAACGGCACTAAACGATACTAAACGACGCTAAAACGGCACTAAAACGGCGACCGGTTGACGTTTTTCTGAAACGGCGATCGGGGAAGGGTTGGAGGTCGGCCAAGCCCTCCTAGAGCAGGTGGTCGGCCATGCCTTCCTTTGGCATTAAATGGTGCAAAACTGCATTAAACGGTGCAAAACAGCGCAAAACGGCACTAAACGGCTGACGTTTTCCAAAACGGCAACCGAGGAAGGGTTGGAGGTCGGCCAGAGATCTCCTAGAGCAGGTGGTCGGCCAAGGGGTGGTCGGCCATGCCTTCTTTTGGCATTAAATGGTGCAAAACGGCACTAAACGGTGCAAAATGGTGCAAAACAGCACTAAACGGCATTAAACGGCTGACGTTTTCCAAAACGGCGACCGAGGAAGGGTTGGAGGTCGGCCAAGGGGTGGTCGACCATGCCTTACCTTGGCATTAAATGGTGCAAAATGGCACTAAATGGTGCAAAATGACACTAAATGGCACTAAACGCCGCTAAACGACACTAAACGCCACTAAACGGCACTAAACGATGCTAACCGGCGCTAAAACCATCTTTTGGTTCAACTCAATTTCCATATTCTTCATGTTCTTGACAGAACCCGATCAATCAGAAATCTTCATGTTCCTAACGAAAACAGGTTGGCCAGAAATATTCATGTTCCTGATCGATCCCGGTCGGCCAAAAAATGTTCGTACCCATGATCGGTCCCGGTCGGCCGAAGCCTCCCGGGAGCACCGGTCGGCCAGCCACCGATCGGCTGAAGCCCCTCGGGGTGCCCCGGTCGGCTGGCTCCCGGTTGGCAGGTTTTGATTTATTTTTTTTTGCCCTCTTGGCTTCAATACTTCAACTTCCCTCTTGAACAACGATGTTTCATGCTTTTGAGGAACATGAGTATTCGTGTTCGTGATGAACATGAGTTTTCGTGTTCGTGATGAACATGAGTTTTCGTGTTAGTGATGAACATGAGTTTTCGTCTTCGTGAAGAACATGAGTTTTCGTGTTCGTGATGAACATGAGTTTTCGTGTTCGTGATGAACATGAGTTTTCATCTTCGTGATGAACATGAGTTTTTGTGTTCGTGATGAACATGAGTTTTCATCTTCGTGATGAACATGAGTATGGAGAATCAGCAATATGGTCATTCATAACTTTTGTTTAAGATTTCCCCTCATTTCCTGATTAGCACTGCTAACCCTGTACTTTATGTTAACTTCTTCCAATGCTTCTTTTGCCTCTTGGGGCCTCAAACACTTCAAGTATGAGATAACAAACGACCTCTTGTAAAGGATGCCTTCGATCAAAGCATATCTCAATGCTCTCACTGATAGCTTTCGTGCCTCCAAGGCATTATTAGGAAGCCATCCGGTTTCAAGATGAGCTTCAATAGGATCTAACCAATAGCTTTCAGCATCGATCGGTGCTACCAACTTAGAGTTGATGGTCGGGGCCTTCAAGACCTGGAAGTAGACACTCCTTGCGTAAGCGAACTTAGACAGGGCATCAGCCTTAACGTTCTCTTCTCTCGGAATGTGCTCTACGTAGCACTCATCAAACTGAGTCATGACAGCTTTCACAACTCTCAAATACTTTGCCATAGTTTCATCCTTGGCCTCAAATTCACCATTCACTTACGATATTACCAATCGTGAATCTCCACAAATTTTGAGATTATTGACCCTCATAATTCTGGCCAAGCCCAACCCAGCTACCAAGGTTTATACTCGGCTTCGTTATTGATTGTCGAAAATCCAACTTCAAAGCATACTCAACTGTGATCCCATCTGGGCTTTGCAAGACTAGACCTGTACCACTAGATTTTGTTTTTGATGCTCCATCAAAATAGAGCACCCAATACTTCTTTAGCTCAGGTACAAGTTCTTCATTTTTATTCTCACTTCTAGGGGTGGTCACTATCTCCTACCTCCCGACTTCTTGGTTGCCAATGGTACATTCAACCACGAAGTCAACCAATGCCTGAGCCTTGATGGTTGTCCGAGGCTTGTATGTGATGTCAAATTCTTCAAGCTCGATTGCCCACTTAATCAACCTACCACTAGCTTTTGGGCTATGCAATATGCTTCTCAACTGCTGGTCCATCAGGACTTCGATCTTGTGTGCCTGAAAGTACGGTCGTAACTTTCTCGAGGCTGTGATCAATGCCAAAGCAAACTTCTCGATTGGAGAGTAGTTCAACTCCGCCCCATGTAACACCTTGCTTACATAGTAGATGGGTTTCTGAACCGTTTTCTCTTCTCGAATGAGGACAACACTCAATGCTTGCTCAGATACCGCCAAGTATAGATGGAGAGTCTCTTCGGGACTAGGCTTGGCCAACAACGGGGCTTCAGCCATGTACTTCTTCAGCTGTTCGAAGGCCTCTCGGCTATCAGGAGTCCACTAAAATTTTTTCACCTTTTTTAATGCTTGAAAGAAAGGCAAACACTTGTCACCAGACTTGGAGATGAATCTCCCTAGGGCTGCAACTCGGCCAGTTAGCTTCTGTACATCTCGTATAAATCGGGGGGGGGTCCATGTCCATAATTGCTTTGATCTTGTCGGGGTCGGCCTCTATGCCTCTTTTTGAAACCATCAGACCTACAAATTTTCCTGATTCAACTCCAAAAGCACACTTGGCTGGATTCAACATCATCTTGTGATGCCTCAGCACTTCGAATGCCTCCCTGAGGTGCTTAATGTGATCTACCTTGCACAGGCTCTTGACTAACATGTCATCAACATAGATCTCCATGGTTTTCCCAATCAGATGGGCGAATATTTTATTCACCAGTCGTTGGTCTTCATCCTTAAGACATATTGAAGAGTAGCTAGTCCTTAACATCCTCGGCTTTGCATGGCTTTGATTGTTGCGTGTAGCCTTTATCTGCTTGTCTTTTAACCTGGGTCCTTTGCGGACTTAAACTCTTATTTGGTTGTACTGTAACCTAACTCCTGACCCTTCGGGGTCTTTATTTACGCATTTGCTTGTTCTCCATTCGTGTATTCTTTTATTTTCGGTACTTGGTCATCCATAACTTGCACTCATCAGGTGCTTGGCACATAAATAAAATCACACAATAAATGAATGGAAAAAAACTTGCATTAATAACTTGAAATGGGATCAACCCTTACATAAAGTACTACCGTCCTACTCAGAGCAACATGCTCTTCAATGGTTTCAATGAACCTTATTTCTACTTCTACTAGATAAATATGAAGCTAAGTTCTACTAGGATAACTTGAGCCCATCGGGGCTTTGCAAGACTAGGCCTGCACCAGATTTTGTTTTTGATGCTCCATCAAAATACACTTGAACTTCCTACCTGATTTCTATTTATCTTGCTTTCAAATTGCTCTAGCTCAGCAAATACAGCTAAGTGGTCCATAGTATCAATAAGTGGTGAGGATTCCAAGGCAGTAACTTTGGCTTCGTAGACAAATGGTACTGCACTCAATACCTTCATATTGATTTCGTCTTGTGGTATAGATTTCCCAAGTCTCTTTAGTGAATTTATAGTAACTTGAAACCGTGCTTGACTGTCCTTGATAGTTTCACCTTCATTAAGCTTGAAGTTTCCAAAATCATTCATTAGCTTGCTAAGTTTCACCTTCTTTAGAGATTTCGAACCTTCATGATAAGTCTCCAAAGCATCCCACATTTCTTTTGCTGATTTGAGTGAAGATACTTTATCATATTCAGCCTGGTTCAAACCATTCATAAGAGTGCTCCTAGCCTTTCCATTGTAGCCAAGTTGGATTAATTCTTCCGGAGTAAGATCATCAACATCCTTTGGCTTGCCATCTTTATCAAGAAAGACATATGGACCTTTTTGCACAACTCTCAAAACCAATGGATCTCTGGATAAGTGAGTTTCCATGCTGCTTTTCCACCAGTGGTAGTTGTGTGTGCCATGAAGAAGTGGAGGCCTAAAATCAGATTTTCCTTCGGGATAATTTTCAGCCATTATGATTGAATACTTTCCTGTTACAGAATTGTTAGTATACCAAAGCTCTGATACCAAGTGAAAATGCACACCTAGAGGGGGGTGAATAGGTGTAAATGGCTAACTATATTCAACTAAGTCCGATTTTAAAAATTACCAGAAACAGCTTACTGATTTCGTTTTATGCAGAGACAAATGGTAAGCTGATTGCAAACAGTATGCTGAATGTAAAGACAATAAGTGCAGTAAATTGCATAAACAGTAAGCTAAATGCAAGCAGTAAGTAAAGAGCAGATAATAAAGAGCACCTACTACTCCTTCTGGTCTCCTCCTTATTATTCTGAAGTTCACTTCTTGCTTGGGGTATTACCTCCTGCCCCCGGCTTCTTGGTTGCCAATGGTACATTCAACCACGAAGTTAGTTAACGCCTTAGCCTCAATGGCTGTCCGAGGCTTCTGTGTGACGTCCTCCGACGCCCTTTCTTGGTATTCCTTACCATTGCGGACATTCATGTCTTCAATCGAAAGGACCTGCCCCCCGACTCCATCAGGCCTTAACGAGGCTACATAACAGCTTCGTGCCATCTTTTGATCTCCTTTATGTTCTCCAACACCATTCCTGGTCGGGAACTTGATCTTCATATGATAAGTTGAGGCGACAGCCTTGAATGCATGAAGTCCAATCCTTCCGAGGATAGCGTTGTACGTTGAAACCACCTTGATTACCAGGAAGTTCAACATCTGAGTGGCCTCCTTGGGCTCCTGTCCAATAGTTACAAGCAACTGAATAGTCCCTTCAACTTTGGATTCTACTCCGTTAAATCCATATATATGCATGTTATTGGGGGTCAACTGAGAATAGAATGCATCATGAAATAGAATGTCAACGGAAGCTCCATTGTCTATCAAGACTCGCTTCACTTTTGAGTTTCCGATCACAGAAGTTATGACCAATGGGTCGTCATGGGGGAACTTCACCCCTTCCAAGTCTGAGTCATCAAAACCAACCACTACTTCAGTTTTTGCATGCTTCGGGGCCTCTTCCACGATGTGCATCACTTCTCTAGCATAAGACTTCCGAGAATTCCTTGTTGTGCCGGCCGCAATCGGGCCTCCTGAGATCATGTTGATTACTGGCCCTCGGGGCTGTGGGTTACGATCTTGATCGTCATCCCTCTTATCATACTCTCTTCTCTGATTACCACGGTCGTCACCCTTAGTGAAGTGGCTCAGTTTCCCTCTACGAATCAAAAACTCAATCTCATCTTTGAGTTGCTTGCAATCATCAGTGTCATGCCCCACATCTTTGTGGAATCTGCAATATTGATTCTTGTTTCTCTTTGCGGGATCACCCCTGAGTGGCTTCAGCCATCGGAAATCCTTATCCTTCTTAATGTCCAACAAGATTCGACTCCTAGGAGTATTCAACCTTGCATACTCAGTGAACCTCGGTCCTTAGGGGCATAGTCGAAGTCCTCGCTAGTTCGGGGATACTTGTCCCTAACATCATACTCCTGGTCATCATACTCATGGTCTTGCTTTCGCTTCTTGGAGTCGTTGTTACCTCCTCCTCCACTTACCGTGGCTTCTTTCTTCATGCTATCTTCAGCTTTAATGTACTTGTCAGCCCTTCATTGGAGCTCGACCATATTTTTAGGAGGATGTTTTGTCAATGACCTTTTAAAGAATAGATCAGTGGTTCCATGTTCCAGGGCTACCCTGGCCACCTTATTCTCCAAATCAGTGATATTCAACGTCTCTTTAGTGAACCTCTTGAGGTAATCTCTCAGATTTTCATTCTTCCCTTGCACCACGTACATGAGGGATGCGGAGCTTTCCTCATGAACTCTTCCACTGATAAACTGGCTAACAAAAGCAGCACTTAACTCCTTAAAAGAGACAATGGAGTTTGCAGGCAACCGGCTATACCATCTTTAAGCCATGCCCGGCAGGGTTTGAGGGAACGCCCTACACTTTAAGGCATCACTTGCAGGCTGCAACAGCAGTGCGTTTGAAAATGTCCTGACATGATTTACGGGATCACCCGTTCCATCATAATCGTTGATTGTCGGAATCTTAAACTTCCTAGAGATGTGAGCATTCATCACCTCCTCGGTAAACAGGGGTGTGGGATCATCAGGATCCCCAAGTAGCATCAGATCTTTGGGGTTGCTCCTGGGGGTTTCCACCCTTGTTGTTCTTAAAGTAGGGGCGTCAGCCCTTCTCTGCCTTCTTGAAGACCTCTCTAAGTCTATAATGGGAATCAGTCCTAAGGTTGGAGGGGGTTGAGTTTGATTCAACCTAGCTTGTTCTCTCGCGATATCTTCCTTTATCCTTAAAATCTCGGCCTCATGAGCCTTGATTCTCTCAGCAGCTGTCAAAGGGGGTCCATCATGGATAGTTTGTGTTCTCCTTCTTGGTTCTCTGCTAGAACGTCACCTTCTCGGGACTTTATCACGATCATCATCCTCAGACAATGAATCATCAGTATAGGGACCGGAGTAGTCATAATACTCTCGATCTCGGATCTGCAAAGCATGGCCACTGGGTCCAGGACCTTGGGTGATTGGAGGGTAATTAGGCAGACCATACATCGGGTTGGTATTCGTGAGGAGATCTGTAATATGGATCTGTACCCCCGGTGGTAACGGGCGATTAGGATCAACCAAAGGAGAAACAAGCTTCTGGAGAGAGCTGGTTTCTTGACCTGGATGGATGACCATAGGTAACGTTCTCTCAGCATGGGGATTCATCCTTGGGGGTTGAGAAGCCTGAGGTTGAGTGACTATTCCAGTCGTTGGGGACACCGGATCCGTAGTGGGCGGAGTAGAGCTGAGAGGCATGGCCTTGGTAGTTGCTGGTGTCCTTCGTGTTTGAACCATGGTTGATGTCTTTTCCCATAGACGGTGCCAAATGTTGTGGAATAAAACTAGGTTACGAATTATATTTAATGCTAGGGTTCGGGAGCTTCGTGCTTTAATGGCTGTTTCCGTGTTCGAGATTGATCGGTCCTCATAAAGTGCTTACGTATCTCGTAATGAGAATCAAGCCAAAAATGTAGTTCTGAGAATGAGGGGTCAAGCCCTTATATAGGCTGAGAAGCCCTAGGATCGTAGTAGAATTAGGTGACTTGGTGGGCAAGTCACCGCCTTGAGGAAGGTTCTAGACCCCTTCCCTGTAGGAATCAGTTTCCTTGTTGAAGTAGGTACCTTGGAGGCTAAGTCAAGCAGGAGTAATATCCTTATTTGACTCTATTGCTGAGCTGGTTATTACTCTTAATATTAATTACGAAATTAATATCATAAATAGGGTTTGGGCTCATCTGGTGGGCCCCACGTTTTGACCATATTGGGTCTAATTAATGCCACATAAAATGTGTCTTTAGGGCTTACTTTTAGCCCATATCAGTAGACTATAGTTCTATCATTTGCCCGAGTCACTGAATTTTTATGTTTTGTGTGTGTTGGTTAGTACCTGGTCTCCTGTATAAGAATGAGTGGTTGTCATGGTTCCCTTAACGATACCTGCATATTAATGGATCAGTTAACTTACAAGTTTACAGTATTTCAAATTTCCAATTCAAATTTCCAAGTTTGTCTAGATCAATAATTTGTTTAAACATTGTATTAAATGTATTCTCACCAAATTCTTCATGACTAACTTAGACAATTTAGTGAGCAATCTTGCACTTCAACCTTTGTTTCGTTGTCTGTTCGACCTTGAACCTTTACCCCTGGTACTATGTGTCCTAGCTAATATATGTGTATCCTAAGTACATATTTAATTTAATGAATATCAGATGTGCATATCCTTTAATCTTAGTAATATCTATGTTTTTGATTTAGGGTTTTCTGAGTCCCCAATATTAGTACTTATACAATTAACTATTATCATGAGAAAGTATATTTTGTGCACTTTACAACTAATTAGACCCTAAATTCCTAATTAGCAAAAAATAACATGTTATTAGATAGAGTATAAGATTCTAGTGGCTGATCCGTCTATCGACCTAAGCTTTCTGTTATAAAATGTGTTTATTGATCTAATTTCGATAATTTTCTTCTTATGCAGTGATTAGTTTTCTTTTTATTATTCCTGAAATCCCAAGAAAAAGTAGTAAAAAAAATCATTTTTCCCCTAGCTTTACATGATACTTTTACCCATCCACTATTCCACTCCCAAAAAGATGATGTGTTCATACAATTCATACTCAATATATTGAACTATAGACTTCTAAAGTCAGGAGTATACTGCGATTAATTATATTGGACATCTTCATATAAACATCAACATGTTCTGTATATAATACCAACTGGTGCATTATTTTATAGAATCTGGATGAAAAGTTTATTTTGTTGTAATTAAATGGATTTGGAGTATCTAAAAAGAACGATCATTCTATTATCACCTAATCAAATGGTGTATTAATTAGTAAATATATAAAAAAAAGCTATTTTTTGTTATAATTTTGAAAGATACTAACCTTGTGATGCTAGAAACGTCATCACCATAATCTTTCTCATTCACGCCAACAACGTAAGTTGAAATATCAGCTCCTTTTGCTGGTGCAGTGATGATAACTTTCTTTGCCCCTGCTTGGATGTGCTTCCCAGCCCCAGGGCCATCAACAAGCACACCAGTACCCTATATTATTTAAATAAATAAATTGATTACTATAACATTACACTACAAGAAAACAGTCAATAGACATCATACTTTAGACATCATTCGTAAATGCCCGTGATGTTAAAAGTTGTAATAACATCATCCCGCATTAAACCGATGTTTTTGCTTTTCGTAGACAGCACTCTTTTTAAAACCGATGTCTAAAGTCAGCATTTAAAAAAATGAAAATACGCGTCTTGCTTTTGTTTTCCCCCTTAAAGAAAATTTCCTCCCCTAAGTTAAAATTTCCCCCCCTCAACCAAATATTCTCCCCGCCCATACATAATCATTGTACCCTCAGACAAATTAAACAAACAAAAAACTAATTAAACAAAATATTCTCACCTCTCTCTCTCAGACTCTCTCGATTCACTCTCTCTCTCTCTCTCTTTCTCGACTCACTCTCTCTCTCGACTGAATCTCTCTAGCTCATCTCGCACCACCACAAACTCACCTCCACCACCACTCACTACCTTACTCACCACTGCTCTCTACTCACCAGGTTCTCCGTCCGACCTCTCTACTCACCACGAAATTGGTAAGAATCGGTAATACTCTACACGAATAAGGTCTCCTCTGCTATATCTAGGGTCTTCTTGATCTATTGAGAGCTTCAATTTGAGGGTTTTTTAAAATCAAAACCCTAATTTCTTAAATTGGGACTTTTTAAATCAAAACTCTAATTTCTTAAATTGTGTGTTTTTATTTACTTGGATGTATTTCTTAAATTGTGTGTTCTTCCAGAGGTACTCAGAAATGAGCCATCAAATGAGAAGTACGGTTTTCCCTCCTTTAATATCGTGTAATGTACTAGTAACTGCAGATATAGCCTAAATCGGTATGTAAAAGTGTGTATGTATTTTAGTCCACTGACTTCAAACCTCCTGATGCTACAGGTGCGATGTTTACAGCTTTGGTGTAATATTATGGGAACTTTGTACCTTGCAACAACCATGGGGAGGAATGAACCCAATGCAAGTTGTTGGTGCTGTTGGATTTCAACATCGGCGTCCTGGTTGATTTCTCCGGTTTTTTTCCTTCCAATCATTTTTGCAAGGGCTAATCATGTCTGGGATCAGCACTGTAGAGCAGTTTAGTATCGAGGTAGTTGTGGAGAATCAATCAGCTTAAATGTTTAGTTGTCTCTTTTTCTTTGTTGAATTATGCTTTGTTGTAATATAACCATACGCAGTTTTTTTTATCAATGACTGGAAGTATTTTGAGTCTTGACCACTCTCTATGTTCTGTTCATCTGAACACATCTGCTTCTTCCACTAGATTCTTCTCTAGATTACCTTAAATGCCACATTGCCACCCTAGCTCTCGTGAAACACCGAATTTTTTAAAATCGAATGATAAAAATGGTTCTCCGTCCTGTTTATAATGATCGCATTTCCTATTCAGTTTGTCCACATCTATTATACATGGTAAATTAAGTGGTAATTTTGGTTATGTTTCCTATTTCATCTGAAAACCAATACACTTTTATAGCAAGTATAAGTTCATTTAATTTAATGGAATAAATTGTGGAATTTTATTCGTGGACAATATAAATTGGATGGAGGGAGCATAATTTCATTCTTGAGTTATACTGAAAGTTTTTAATTTTAATACATTATAAGGAAGTGAGAGCAGTTATTGCTATTTTATAAGTTTCTGAATTACAAATTAGTGTCATCTTTTGATCAGGGAGAGATTGGGTACCACAGATTGGACACTAGTTACAACAAATGATGGCAAAAGATTTTACTACAACATTAAAACCAAGGTATGCTTTAATGTTGTTTTTTGTCACTCCATTTTTTTGTTTAATAGTTTACTTTTGCTACTAAAGTCTGTATTGTGGGAAGCAAACATTTCAAAACAATTGTAGCTCTTGATTTTCCCAGGCTAGAATTCTCGTGCTTTCCAAAAGATGAAATTTAGAGCAATGGTTTATATTTTTCTATCGGGAACTAGTGGGATATACATCCTGGACTGGGTTTAACATTAATCAAATGTGTTGCTATATCTGGTATTTATTTAGTAAATTGTTTGTGGAAATTGATGTGTCACGACTCACGTGAACTGAACTATATTTAAGACTACCATGAATTGGTCATTAAAACACTGTATATGGCGTACCTGACTACCCTTACCAAGGTGCTCCATGATTATTCTAATGGCACACTGACTTTTAAGAGTTTTGTTGATCTTTGTATGTGTGTGCTCCTTTACCCGGACTCTTCAATTTTACCCTTACCAAGGTGCTCCATGATTATTCTAATGGCTATTGCTGATATCATCTGCAAATGCTGGCAAACGTAAGTTAAATCGTCACTCTGCTTACAATGCTTACTGAATTGGTATTGTTAGTTATGAATGTCTCAGTTTTTTTTACACGTGTTTAAAATTTTTATAGTATAATGTTTTGCATGAGATGGTAAAAGATTGTAATTTATTATATCAAAAAATTGTAGTGATCCAAAGTTACGGCCATCATTTTCTGAAATTATGGCTGCATTGAAGCCACTGCAAAAGCCGATATCCAATTCACAAGTGCCGAGACCACCTTCATCAGGAAGCAATGGACAGCAGGTCAGCCATGAAATATTATTTGTCAACAAAGAGTAAGGGAAAACCAACAAAGCAAGCTGAATGACCCATTGGAATGCCTTGCAATAGAGGCAAGCATGGGGATTTCCGGGAACTAATGTAAGAAATAAAACTCTTTAACGATCTTCACATTGGACATTTACTTCAGATTTTACTTGATTGTGATTCTTTCTGCCATTTTTTCCCCACTGATGTTGCCTTGGTTTGGAAATGGCAGTGCCATTTTTAAGTCATATATTGCCCTGTAAAGCATGTTCAATTTGTTGTAATAAAATCTTTTTGGTTCTTTGTCTTCGTGTAGCCTGCTCTTGATCGACTTGTTTTAGTGCAGATATTTACTCTATTATGATACAGGGATAATGTATATGATAATGGCTATGCTTCCTTCTATTTTAACATCAATATGTGCCGCTTCTCTGAATATACATTTGATCCACCAAATTCAATTTACTCAAATCAATCAAGTCTTTAGAAATACTCAACACTCACTGACTCTGTAGAGACATGTGTTTGAGTATGTCAATGTGACATAATATCTCATGTTAAAAGCACAAAAGTATATGTAGCTTTCGATAACTTGTTTATGGCGTAGAGGGGGAGGGGGTGGATGCCAATAAGCTGTATTAGATTAGCCATTTTCATAAACTTTTGTTTTTTCTGATAAACCATCTGATGTTTAAATTCCAGCTTTTGGAGTGAATATCTTACACACCATTGGTTACATATATGAGAGGCAGGCTGCACAAGAGCTTGGAAAGAAAGCTATTTATCTAGGTGTTCCATTTATGGCCGAGTGGGTACGAAATAAAGGACACTTGTGGAAATCTCATATCACTGCAGCAAGAGGTATTACTTAGTAGAGTTTCATATAGAATCTGGATACTCATTAAGCTGGTTCCTTCTGTCCGAATGGGCCATACCATTAAGAGTACTAGTAAGTAGGACTTTTGAGAGCATACCATTTTTTCTTTCAGTACAATGATTGGTAAATCTCCATACTGCCTTCATTGTACTATAAGGTAATTTAGCATGCAAAAGGTTTTAAAAGATCAAAGCCATCCAACTCATGTATGCTCATTCTGATTAGGGTCAGCTCCCTGTAACTTGCTCCCTGTTTATAATTCTTGTCCGAAAGTTTAGAAATGAGCATAACCATAGGATTTCAGTCATTGTGGCAGTCTTCTCCCATTTGGTAGTTCACTGTATAACTAACAACACTTCTGTAATGCAGGATATGTTTTGTCTAAGTTTCAAGCTGCCACAAGAAGCATGTATCAGGGAAGATGATTGAGATTCCAACGGTTTGCTATTCTACAGATGAAGAAGTATAAGCACTTCGGATCAGTTCCCAGAATCGTGGATTTTTAGTGTCTTGATAGTTTATTGGTATACTTGTTAAGTGATGTAGTAATTGCCAATGGCAATTTTATTTTGCGGATTGAATTGCTAGTTGGTAGGTAGTTCTGCAAATCCTTTGTAGTTATTTAGTGTGTTTTACCGATTGAATGTTGATGGATATCTAGTTAGTTTTGTGGAATGATAATGGCAATTGTCACATATATTATTAGCAAATAAAGTGATTTTACCAAATAACGATGTCTAAAACAAAGATATACATCACATTTTTTCTACAATGTTCGATGTCTAAAAAATAAATAGAAATCACTTTTTATTTATAAAATCTGATGTCTAAGAGACACATATAAATGAGTTTTTTCAGAAAAAACTAATGTTTATACCTACATTAGACATCAGTATAGGATGATGTCTAAGATAGCTATACACATCGGTTTTTTTATAAAGAAACTGATGTTAATAAGAACATTAGACATCAGTCTAGGATGATGTCTAAGATAACTATAGACATCACTTTATCTGATAAAATTATGATGTCTAATATCCACATAGACATCTTTTCCAAAGAAAGGAAGTGATGTGTATGTGAAAAATAACTTAGTTTGTTATATGTTTTCTAGAATATAAGGCATGCAAGTTGTTTATAAAATTAATTATATCTAACCTATAATTGGTAGAACAACTGATGTGTATTGAAGGAAATACCGATGTCTATGTTAGCACAGACATCAGTTTCTGACCGATGTCTAGAATAGACATCTCTGACCTAGACATCACATGCAAAATAACATAGACATCGGCCATAAACTGATGTCTATTGACCCCTTTCTTGTAGTGTTTACTAAAATTATGTTGGACAATACATGTTAAAGTATAAGGTCAAAAGTCATGTTTTTGAAATACATCCGACTATTGCCTGTATTTAAGTAAAATCTCAGGTTTCTATAATATTAGTTCGAACAAGGTGAACAAATTAATTACTTTATATTAGAAGAAGCACGGTTGTAACACCTCCAGATCCGGGGTCAGGGATCTGGTCGTTATGACCTCAATATCCATCCACAAAACCAATATAAATGAAATTACAACCTTGTGACCCAAAACAACAACAACACACCCGTTATAGTCCCAGAGATGAAATGAGAGTAACTACCATATTTTATTTATCACAAGCTTGAGTTCTAACAACCCAAAGGATTTACAATTTAACTATTACATACTCTTTGCCATCCATTTGTATATGCCATATAATAAATACCTTTGATATTCAAATGCTAACCACTAGCCTACCAATAGCTTTCTCTTCAGCAATGGTGGCTATGACCTTAGCGGTTAATCTTCTGACGGCGGTCGCCTACTTGCGTCGAGCGCACCTTGTGCGGGCCATCTGATCTAGCTATTGTTGTGATATAATACAAAGCAAGGGTGAGCAATAGCCCACCAAAAATAATGTATAACTGAACAGTGATGATATATAACAGTTCAAAATATCTTTGAAACCATATGCCATGCATGGAACGAACAAGATACCAGTGTAATATAAATGATGAAGTTACAAGGTATCTCAAAATATATTTCTATAGACATATCTGCTTTGTAAAGATATGAGCAAGATATCGCCATTTGTCACATAAGAGGAAATTGCAGGAATGAGGTTGCAATTTCAGTTTAAACATCTTTTTCACCCTGTCAACACAAATAGTGTTGTAGAAAATTTCCAACTGTGAAATGTGAACTAATACGGGAGCATTGTCGCGCTAGATGCCCTAACGTTTACGATGATCAGTCGTATGTTATGCATCTCATCAGTCGTTCTCTACATGTAGAAGGTAGCTCCGACGGATTTACTTGTCTACCGCCCTCTGGAACTCCTCAGCCAACGGTTGGGCTATTGCTGGACCGGCGCCACTCGGCCACTTACGCGTCTTATAGTTCAATTAACATCCATCCCTGTGAAACGTAACGTTGTTTCCCTTTCCCCAAGTGTGACACTTGTTGATAAGACTCCACAAAGTAGTCGTATCTAGTTGGAAAGGAAAAGTCACCAATATTTCCCAAGCTGCCGCTTGTTGATGGATACCAACTTGTTCCAACATTCTTACCCCTCGAATGATGAGTGGGTACACAAGATTCATCGTATAATAGCAATCAAGTTGCGAATGAAAAGAGTAGTTTCAAAGAATTTATGACCGGGAAGTCCACAAGATAAATAACATTTCTCAAATAAGGCTCCCTTATAATTTAGAAGGTGAATTAGAATGAAGAATTTTATTTTGAGAACCTTTCTTGATATAATAACAATATTAGATAGGCTCAGAGGAATTTACATAATTCTCGAAGGTCGAAGATAATATTCAAATGATATAAATCATTTTTAAATGAGTCAGAAGAATTAAATAAATATTCCAAAGAATATTTATTAAGTCATATTATTGAAGGAATAATCCTAAAAATATTACTCAGAATAATCCTTGAATAAATATTCACAAATAATATTCATTAAATAATTAATGAATATTTAATTAATTAGTACTTATCAAATAAAACTCGGATGAATATTCGAAATAATATTCACTGATTAAATAGTGAATATTCGAATTAATAATACTTATTGAAGGATTAATTATCAAATGAAGGTTCGAGATAATATTTATAGAATAAATAATGAATATTCGGAATATTATTCAATATTTGAAACGACTTTAAATGAATATTGAAAATAATATTCATTGAATGAATGAGGTTCAAATGAATATTCGAGATAATATTTACTTAATAAATAATAGTCTAAATTAATATCCAAATGATATTCATTTAATAAATCAAACCTTAAATGAATATTCGAAAATAATATTCATTTAATAAATAATTATTCTAAATGAATATCAAATAATATTCATTTAGTAATCCAAGCTTTAAGGGAATATTCTAAATAATATTCGATAAGTGATTCAACTTTAAATGAATATCGAAAGATAATATTCATTGAGTGAATAACGTTCCGATAAATATTCGAAGTAATGATCATTAGATAACTGATCTCAGACGAATAATCGAAATAATATTCGTCAATCGAATAATGGAAAAATATTTACTTAATTTTTTTTCTCCGAAAATAATCACGATATATCAAGAAATATTGACTCCCGGTCTATATTCAACGAATAAGATTCATCTGCCCTCTTTTAAGGGTCTTAACAATATCCGGCTTATAACTGATATATTAACTATCTAGTTTATAAGCCAACAATAAATCAGGGAACAAGTATATCAACATAATTCGAAAGTAGGCATGCATGCTATGGCATATGTATAACAAGAAGCATATATATATATATATATAGGGTCTTACTCAAATAGAAACCAAATTAAAATAGAAACTAGAAAATAAACCCTAATCTAATATTTAAAGCTAATCTAATGACCAAACTAGGGGGACCCCAATACAAAAAGTTCATAATATTCTAGGCTTCCTCCATTCAAAAAAAAAATACTGTTCACTGCTGACGTGGCAGTGACGTCAGCGTGAACAGTATTTTTTTTTTTGCTGGATGGAGCCAATAATTTTAAACACTTTTTGTGAAGGTGCCCCTGGCGGGGCCATTAGAATGAATGAAATAGAATTTATTTAATGTTAGTTTCTAGTTTCTATTTAAGAGTTGGTTTCTATTTGATACTTTGCCTATATATATATATATATATATATATATATTCATTCACAACAACAGCCTTAAGTAGGGGAAGCGAAACTTGCCTGGTAATCCTGTAGGGGTAGTGTGCCTCAGGTCAATCCGGTGATCTATAAATAGTCACAATATCCAAGGTTAATCACTTAACACTTTTTGAAAGGCTAAGTATAACTTAACTTAGGCCGAAACATGTTTTCGAGTTATCTCGATTCGCACCCTTTTTATTAACTCTTTTTACCACTGATACGATCCGAAGTTTGATCGTTATTAAGACATGTCATCATACTTGCACTTGGTGTATACTTTTGTCATATGAGTTCTAAGGTCGATCGTTTACGAACCAAAATTATAACTCGAGTTTTATCACCCGTTTTCTAAGTGCTTGACCAAAGTTATAACCAAGTATGCTTTTTAAGGGTTCGTTCGAGTTTAACCTCGATTTGAACATTTTTATAAAATTGAAAAATGATCCGTTTGACATACGGTTTTCTCCCACACCTTCCTTTTATCTCTAGTATTTAATTACTAAGATTCGTCATGACTTTACGTATTTTATCGGGGTTCAATTTTAGTTACGAACTCTCATTTACGATTTCGAACCACTTTTACGAATTTAACCATAACTCCTAAACCGTAAGTCCGTTTCACACGATTTTTATATCAGAACGAAGCTTATAACATAATCTAGCTTGTCATACCTCAAGCACATCATCAAAGCAACTCATGCCTTAACAACATCGTTTACTACTATCAAGAGGCTCTAATGCTTAAACATAACAAATCAAGTCTTAAACAACTATTAACACAACAATCAAGAACTCATCTTGCAACCCACTTAAGATCTCATCAAAACTTCAGAAAACTCAAAGTAAGATCTAGGGTTTAGGTGAGATATACCTTCCTTGGAGTATGTACTAGCCTTATAAAACCTTGTATATCCCTTAGAACACCTTAAACAAGCTTGGATCATCCAAAGAAACAATGAAACTAAAGTTACTTCTTAAAAATTACTATTCATCAGTTCAAAGATCTGTAAAAACGAGGCCCTTACTATGCTTTCTTGGATGAGGCTCCTAAATAAGAATTGGATAGTATCTCAATACCTTTCCAAAACGCTATAGAATGCAACATTTCATTGAGAAACGAAGGAGATATAGATGTTTGAAATTCGTTACAGAAACTTTCAAAATCTGGACAGTTTGGTTATCCATCTTGGGGAGGAGATTTTCCTAGTCTATACTACTTGGATTGCTATGAAATTTGGAGCGACGGTTACCCATGGAGTGGAGAGGTTATGGTTAAAATTTGGTGATTTTAGAAGCTCTAGATCTTGAGATATGAAGTTTTCTTTGAGCTTTGTTTGTGCTGGGCAGTTTTGAAAGGAATGGAGAGAATGGCTTGGTTGCTTGCTTTGTTCTCGTCTAATCTTGCATAAAGTGAATTGCTTAGGATAATATCTCATGCTAATTGCATTATTAAAGGTGTATGTCATGCATTATGTATGTGGATGGACAAATATCTAGATTTGTTTTGTGATAAGATGATGAAAGGAAGCTACCCACTTGGTTGGTCTCTTATTGTTCTAGTCCCTTGGTAACTAGCTTGGTTACATGACCTTATCCACTTGCACATGCATGTATCTTGATCCTCTGCTTGTTTCTTTGTCCGGTTATTACTTAATTTGATTGATCGTTCGGAGTAATATCTCAAGAATTCCTTGTTATGGTTTTACCGGAAAACTTCTTAATATTTATACTAACATTCTTGATCTTTCTTTATAAATCTTGAATTTAAATTCCTTAAACCCCTTTAATAAATCCTTAATTCTTTTGGTATCCAGGGAATTCTCGGAGAAAATAAAAGAGCTGTTTATCAGAATCCGACAGCTTTTACATACACTCATTTTCCCCCTGGATCACTAATACGAACTCGGAAATCGATTCCAGGCACTCCTATATAGCGTCGTCTAATAATATTCCAAATTCCACCAAAAACACTATTCACTCTTTATTCTTTATATTCATAAGAATGTCCTCGTTCTCTTTCGAGCGTTCCTTAAATCTTTTACGGAACCTCTGGACTTATAACATATATCGATCTGGATGACATTAGAATATCTATTCTTGTCTAGGAAACCCTATCTTAACTTTCTAGGAGATAGATTATTTTAATCTACATTTTCAACCAATAGCATTCTTCAAGACATATAATATTGGAATCTATATCCATTCCATAATCATTCATTGGAACTGTTAATACCTCGTAGTTGGAATCACTGTTCATTCTTTCATCGGTTCATATTAAAAAGTTTTAATTCTACGGAAAATTTGGATTCTTACAACTGTACTACCATTTAAAATCTCTGATTCACAGTAGGGTGGATAACAATTTTACCTCAATAACAATGTCGATTCCCATCTCAGCCCAAGGAAGCTAGAGTGAATCACTATTGGAGACAACCTTGATGTGCTTTCCATCAACTCAAGAAAACAAAATTAGGTCTACTCATAATTTTTCCTAATTCCTAATGATATTCCTAAGCGAAGAGACAGCTTTGTGTGCAAACAAAATTCAAATCCAATCCAAATAAATCAAGAAAACAACTTACCGCTTACACACACATTATATATGTATCAAATCCAGTAAAATTAAATGAAAAAAACCCAATAAGTAAAGAACCCAAAAATTGCACCTTAAGATTATAAATCAAATCGATTTAAAAAAAACCCTAAAATTAAAATCCTATAATTATCAAATCAATTTCAATAACATAATGAATTAAGTAGAGTTCTCAATTCGATTTGAAGGAAGACTCACATATCGATTTAAGCAGAGTGCCTGATGGTTTACTGCGAACCCAGAAGCTCACGAGTTGTTTGATGAATTTTCCTTCAGAGTTTCTTGATGCTGTGTTGAATACCCAAATCCCAAACAGATTTACTTGAAAAAATTTGGAAAATCTCATACATATTGCACAGTAAACTCGCAGATAGATTTGTGCACGATGTACCACTGAATCGATGAGCTCCGATTTGTCTGTGTATCGATGGTTTGAGGTTTGATAAATCGATAAACTTTGATGCTCTAAATTTGTGCATCGATTTTATTTGATTAAAATGAATTGAAATTAAAACTACTTATGATAAGTTTATTACAATAACGTTTTCGTAAGCGATATAAAAGTAATAATAATTAAAATATAAATATTAAAAAATTACTTAAAATACGCAATCTAAGATAACGGTTATTTAAACGTTATTGAAGTGTAAACTTACATAGCGTTTTATCAAAAAACGCTATGGTAGTATTTTTCTTATTTTTCTTTTATTTTCCAAACTTTTTTATAGCAACTTGCATAGCGTTTTTTACATAAACGCTATGCAAGTACCTCACTTGCATAACGCATCTAAAAAAACACTATGCAAGTAGTGTTTCCTAAGCTCATTTTTGTAGTAGTATAACAAAGCCCTGGTGTAGTTCAGCTGATTTGTGGGCTAGAACAAAACATGGAAGATTTAGGTTCGATGCTCAGTCATAAGTGCAACATAGAGTAAAAGACTCTTTCACCTATCTAAACCCCTAGGATGTTTGAATTTAAGTATATATTTTTTTGTTAAAGTTTTATATAACCCCAACTAAAGATTATAAGACCTTTAGTTTTTAAGGCTCTTTCTAAAATTTAAAGAAAGATGTCGCACTTCATGAGATTGAGTGTTTGGTGGGATAAGACAATAGATGTTTGAGCCCTAACAAAATGTTATAAAACTACATTTTTACACATCCCACATCGAGAAGATGTGGAAACTAAAAGACTCAATCAGCTACTTAAAGAAGGCTCCTTCCACACCAATCTCATGAAGATATAAGGCCTTTTTTGAAGGCTCCTTCCAAAATATAAAGAAGGGTGTCGCCAAGACTTCATGAAAATAACATTGGTGTCGCCAAGTAATAAAGTAAAAGGGCTTCTACTTTTTAACATACATGTTCATAGCCATGATTTAAATAAAAGGTTTCTACTTTCTTAACACATATTTCACAACATACAAATGCTATCATTTGGGTTAAAAAATTTGAAACAATATTTCTGTAATTCCCACATCGAAAAGAAGTGGAAACAAAAGACCCAAAACATCTATTTAAGCTCATCAGGTTGCACCTATATGTAGTACTCTGAGCTTCGGCTTGGAGAAAGGGTACCATTATCTGAGCTTCAGCATGGTCCTTCTCTGGGCGTATGGTAGTGCTGAGTTTACTCCACCCTCAGCAGCTGGATCCATCCCTGCTCTTAGGGGTGATCGCGGTGCGGGCGGTGTGGTTTTTTTTAAAACCGCAAACCAAACCGCATATGCGGTTTGGTCAATTTCTCAAACCGCACCCGCACCATGAAAACCGCATAAACCGCACCACGAAAATGCGGTGCGGTGTGGTGCGGTTCACTGCGGTTTACAATTTCAATAAAAAATACTATATATATGCTTTTACATAATTTCAATCATTGATTTTCGAACAACAATACAAAAACTTGAAAACAAAACCATAGAAGCCTATAAGATTACCTGCCAAACATGAGAATCAACAGTCTAAGAAATTGCAGACAAAAAAAGCAAACAGACTGCAATTATGATTTACTAAAAAAGAACCTGAACATATAATCTATACGAACCTGAATTAGACCAACATAATCTATGTATACGATGATGTAACTCTCAACTAATGATTTACTAGAATGTCTGATCTCTTCTTAAGTAGCTCACTTACATTATTGACTTCCTTTTTCTATATCAATAATTAGTAGTAGTACATAAGCTATTCTTGTATTACAACAAAGCCAAAAAATTGCACAGTTCATGGAAAATCCTATTTTTGCACATAACAGAGGGAAATGAGGACCTAATACAATATAAATTTATTAATACTTATATTATATATATATATATATATAATATATTAAATATTTCGGTGCGGTACGGTTTGAACCGCGTTTCAAAAACTTTAAACCGCAACCGGCACCGCACCACGCGGTTTATCAAAATTTCAAACCGCAACCGCACCACGGACAATAAAAAACCTCGCAGTATGGTGCGGGTTGGTGCGGTGCGAGCAGTTTATGCGGTTTGGTGCGGTTTATGATCACCCCTACCTGCTCTTAGGCATATGGAATTATATATGTGAAGTACAATTTTGTTTTCAAAAATAAATTATCTCACTCTAACCATGGTGGTTTCTGGCTCCGCCAATGCTTACACCCAACATAAGTCATCTTTATGATTTGAGCTATCAAAAATCTCATGCAATCTAGGTTATTATGCACGTTAATTTGTGTTACCTTTTTTGTCCATGAATCCATGAACCTACGTACCTTTTCTCATTTTTTATTTTTTTTCCTAAGTTGCATAAATATATTAGAACAAAAACAATATACAGGATTCACCCTAGCGTCACGGTCTATTTAGGAAGATGCTGGCCATGCCAATAATCCCTCCAGCATCTGCCGGCCACTACATCATGACAGAACAAATGATCAGGCGCTTACCACTGCGCTAAAATCCCCAATGCTTGTAGCAAGGCGCAACCTTATTTACTTTAACCTTAGCCGATATGCATAGCGCCACGGTCGGGATGAAAACAAGTGGCAATTGGGCTATGCTGTTTAAGTTATGGGCTTGTAGTGGTTGTCTAAGCCCGGTCTCTCTCTAATGGTATTATGAGTGAAACCCTTTTACTAAATAAATATATGTTAGCTTATGTTAAGATCTTATCCGTATCTTTTAATTCAATGTATGATTTTTTGTGGAACTTTAATATGTAGCACGATTACATTTTCCAATTTTTATTCGTCTTTATCAAATTTAATTTGAATAGATATATATCATTTGAGTGATCATTGTTAACGGAGGAATTTGGTGAAAACAAATTCGGGGAGGGTTGCTGGAACTGTGGTGGTGGTTGATGACGGTGAACGTCGTGGGACGTTTAGGGTTAGGGATTTGAGATTTGGGGATGGCTGAGATTGTATGTTGAGATGATTGCAATTAAGATTGAATATCGAATTCTCTCTATTCGCAAGGGTTTGCCTCGTATCATACAATGTGCCTACGTATCCTATTTATAGGAATCAAGCCAAACGTAGTTCTTGGAAAATAAGTAATCGTAATGGGCTAGGTTTCCTTATTCAGGAAGCCCATTAAGTCATGACCACCGCCTTTGATATGGACTTCAAGGCCCAACTACTTTCTCGGAGCGTGACGGTCAAGCTATTGACTCGGTATTTTCGGGGTCAACGCTTTCCCTAGGCTACGGAGATAAAATAGCCATAAGGCAGTCCTGAAAACTAAATGAGGGCGAGATCATTTAAAAATGGACGAGATCTAGCGACTTATCGTTCAAGGACCTTATCTGTGATCCATAACCTTTGATTTCTCTATGAGGGCAAGGTATCAGAATAATTGGGCCCAGCCACCAGAAAGGGGCGAGATGCCTATAATGAATCCGTGTACAAGATATGAAGGGCGAGACCCAAGAAAAGGGTCCAAAAATATCAAGTTATTTTTCGGGCATAACTACCCCCCAGTTTCTTGAAATGATTTTTTCTTGAAAGAAACTAAATTCAACCTTTTACTTCAATAAGGGCGAACTTCATTTTTCCCTAAATATCTATCTCCATTTGTTGTTCCCGAGAAAATAAGGTTTTTCCCGCCAAACCATCCCGCGCCCCATTTTTTCTCTTTCTTCAGGTACTATATAAACCCTCAACCTTCCATTTTTATAATCCTTATATATTATCCTCACGAAGTGCTGTTAACATATCCTTGAAGCGTGGGCGAGTTTCTTCAATCTCCTAGGCGAGTCCTCCATTTTTCAAGGCGATCTCCTATTTTCCGAGGGCGACATCTCTTTAACAATGTATTTTCCCTCTCCTTGTTTTCTTTCTTTCTTTTTTTTTTTTTTTTTAAATTGTTTAGAATAAGAGTAACTCGTCTAGGATAGACATCGCTATCTCTTCTCGTTAGTCTCCTATCTAGGACTTTTTCAATCTGCGAGGGCGAGGTCCCCTTATATGCATTTTCCTTTATTTCTTTTCCCCTCTAGAGAATAACCTCGCCCTCTCTTTCAGATGTCAAGAGAGGATTCTTCTTCTGATAATGGATCATCATCACCTTCTACCTCAGATTCTCTTGATAATCACGATGATATTGTTTCTATCTCTGATAGTCTTCATGTAAGTGATGTTGCTGATGACTTGGCCAGTGTTTATCATGCCCAAGATTTAGGCGATACTGGCGAAGAGGAAAATGATTTACATGACCTTTTTGCCGGCTTAGATCCTCAAGAGCCTGGTCCCTCTAGGTTAGGAAAGGGTCCTGACAAGGATCTAGCAAGATATAGGCATATGTTAGATGAAGAAAAAGATAAAGAAACTTTAGATGAGGACGAGAATCCAAGAGAGGGCGAGAGTTCGGATCAAAATTAAGAGAACACTGACTACGAGGATGCCGAAGTCGAAGATGAAGCATTATCGGTCTCTCCCATTCGGGTCGCAATGGAATTTCCTTCTCCACCAAATAACCCATATAAGCAACCCGTTCGCTCCTGTGATCTCGACTTAGATTTTGAGGACGATGTCAGTGAACCCCTTAGAATGAAACACAGATTCGATCAAGGTAAGATCTCCTGTGCAGGACTCGCCTCAAGGATTTCCTCCGAAGAAATCATGTTCCTAATTGAGTATTACCATCTGCAAGGAAAGTGGCTTCGACCTCGTTCCTTCATGAGAATGCATATCTTTGATATTGCTGGATTACCGACTCCGAGGATGGTTCTCACCAATAAATTGATAGAGCTCGGATTTGGATCACCAATGCACCCATTTCTTCACCAAATCATTACTTATTTCAACATCGCCCCAGTGCAGTTGTCGCCCAACAGCTATAGGGCGGCTATTGGCCTGTACATGATGTACAAAAATAAAGGATATGATGCTCCTACTATGTCCGATTTGAGTCATTTCCTTGATCTAAGATGCTGCGGGAAAGATGTCGGATTCTACTACCTCGCCTACTGGTCTTCTCATAACAAGAAAGGCTTCATTACATGTAACCCGAGTAACATGAAGATATGGAAGGAGGACTATCTTTATTTGTTCGACGTTCCTAGGGTTAGAACCCAATTCAACATACATCCTTGTAAGTATCTCGCCTATTTACTTTGAATCTCGCACTCCACTAATCATTCTTCTAATCTTGCCTTATTCTTTTTTAGACAAACCTTCCCAGACCAAGCTAATAGGTGAAGCTGCAGCCAGGGCTCTAGCCATTTCTGCACTTCCTAGGTCAGAGAAGGATCTTGACATTTTAGTCACTCCCGATAATCTTCGAAAACACGGTTTTTACAACGAGGGCTATGGCCAGGTTCCATACATTAAATTCAAAAGAGGGACTAAAAGAAGTACCCGCAAAAAACAAATTGAAAAGTGTCTTACTGGTAAAGGTACCTCGCCTTCTGTATATTTCTCGCCCCTTGTTTTACTCGATCGTTATCGCCTTATATATTTTGGAATTTGTTCGTAAATAACTCATTTTTCCTTTCTTAATTTGCAGGTAAAATAGCGAGACTCCCTTTTGGAAACAACCCTTTTGCAGAGCCAACTCCCTCTGTTATAGCTACTACTTCTCGCCCCACTCCAACCGTGGTGAACCAATCTCGTCCTATCATTCCTCCTTTGAATGCGGGCGAAAAACAGGACAGAACCAAGAAGCGAGATTTGGTCGATGCTTCAAGAAATGCCCTAGGCAAGAAACACAAGTCCATCCCTGCTGAAGAATCGCCCTTAGAACCTGTTGCCACTACCTTTGGTTCGGTTGCAGCCGAGCATTTTTCTGAACAGGATGTCAAAATCCTAAAGGGGCGGAAGGAAACTGATGAAGAATTCCACTTCAAAATTGGCTTGGGCGACGCTTTCTTCCATGGGCTCAATGTTCTCGCCCAAAAGAATGCCACTATAAAAGAGCAAGAGAAAGCGCTGAAGAAATTCAAGGCCGAATCCTCAACCTTTCACTCCAAACTGGGCGAGGCACAGGGGAAATTAGATGCCGAAACAAAAGCGAGAAAGGATGAAGTTGAGAAGCTCCAGTCCTCCTTTGACAAGTTAAAATTGGATTCTGAAAAGACTATCAAATCACTGGAGGACGAGAACCAAAGACTCATAGGCGATGATAAGTGGAGTTTATATCCATTTGGAGCATTCTATATCGGCTTAAATTGATTGCTTTGGCCTCAAGTTTGTGGTATTTTTAATGTGTTTTGTGTAGTTGTGCAGGGTTGTAGCTATCGGTTAGTGTTGGTGTTTCTAATCGTTATTAGAGTGGAATTAAGCATTGGAATGAAGATTGGACACTTGTGTTATGCTACCAAGGAGTTACATGTGTCATGGTATTGAGGATGTTAGCTAATACAAAAGAAACGGAGGAGAAAGGAGCAAATTGTGTAAAATTCGGATGGTTGCGCAGTCTTCACTGTTTTGGCCATATCTGGAGTTCTATAAGTCCGTTTGAGGCCCGTAAGCTGTCCACGCGAAGCCTGGGGAATTTTCTTGAAGTTTGAAGCAAAATCAAATTTCCAGCAGAATGGCACCGCGCAGACTGCGCCAATTTCAGGCAGACTGCGCCAGATTTCGTCCTGGAATGCAGATTGGGGTTGGGCAGTCTGCGCCACTCCTGAGCAGACTGCTCGGGGTCGTGCTGGAATTTACTGATTTGCCCTTATTCGATCTGAAATTGTATTTTAAGTGGTTTTTGACACAAAAATCGAATTCTAGTTGTATTTTAGGTATTTTTCTTATTGGGCAAGAGGGAGGAAAAAGCCTATATCAACATCAAACCCTTGTAATCATAATACACACGTTACGTAATATAACCTAGTTTTTGAGAAGAGAGAAAAAGAGAGGGAATTCTTCCAAGCTAGTGACAAGCAAGGATTATTCTTGAAACTTTTGTACTCTTCTATTTTGGGGATTTGATTCTAAACCTTATTTCTTCTTCTCTATTTTTACTTGTTTATTTTAGAATTATGTTTTCAATAGAACCCATGATGGCAATTAGGTCAATTATGGGCTAATTCGTTATCATGGGGTTTTAATGGATTTTGCTATGGATTCTAGTAATTGAGTGTTAATTATGCCTTGGTGTGTGATTGTACGTATTGTTTGCCTAGTATGTTTATGCTTATTCGTTATAAGTGCGTCGCGAACACTTGTAATTGTTTGTTTAATCCTAGTGAATGCGAAAGTGGATCTAGGGTTTAGAACAATTCATGCTAGCATAGGTTCTTGCATGTGAAGAACATGTATTAATTTGTGATGTAATTCTAACCGTCTTGCATCGACTATGTGGTTTAATGGGTGCTTGATTTTTAACCGGTATGTGTTCAATTGCTATAGACATATAGGGACTACACATATTTGGTGACTACTTGACTTCTATCAATTGTGGATGATCAGTAGGATGGTATATGCACAACGAAAGTTGGTATGTATCAGTTTAGTGCATCTAATCAGTAATCAACTCGGTCACATGCTAGGCTAAAGGGCATAAGATTCTAGATGAAGTAGTAAATGAAATTGAAATCCCATGTTTGTTTATTATAAAAGTTAAAAGTTAAGTTATTTTCTCGTAATTGGCTTAGTTGGTAATTAATCATTAATTAAATCAAACCAATATTGTGATTGTCTTAGCAGTGAGTGTAAATCATAAGCTGGTGCATAAGTGAACGTAACGAACAATTTGAGTCTCTGTGGGAACGAATCTTATTTACTCTATATTACTTGTTGACCACGTTCTCTTGCGTGAATAAGTGCGAACAAGTTTTTGGCGCCGCTGCCGGGGACTCGGTTCATTGTTTGTTTAGTTTATGATCTTGTCATCAATTTGGGTTAAATTCACTGACTCGGACGTTTTTTTTCTTTTTATTTGATGGATTATTGGGAGCAGGAATTCGTAATTGTTTGTGAGCTGTGTGCAGGTGGACATTACACTCATCAATGTGAGTATAACAGAAACCGGCCAAATTTCAGCTGGGACTACAATCAGAGTGGTATGGAGCAATCCCAATATCCATCCTACCCGCTCCAAAATCAGCAGTTTGAAGATGAGCCATACAATCCAGGGGGAATTCAGCAGCAACAGGGGCAACAATTTCAGCATCAGTATGCCCCAGTGCATCAACACTTTCAACCTCCTGAATTTCAGCAGCAGCAATTTCAGACTTGGTCTATCCAACAGTCGACCGAAGAAGCTGAATTAGAAGAATTGAGGTTGATGGCTAAAAGCAATGCATTGTCTCTCCAGAGAATAGGAGATCAGATTGGTCAAATTGCAAATGCATTACAAACATTGAATCAAATTGCAAGTGACACAGAAGGCCTAGATGTAGAGGAGGAGGACAAGAACCTTACTATCAGTCTTGACTGGCCTTTCTTAGCCACGGGTGAGACCATGATCGAAGTTCAGGAAGGAGAGTCTGAGGGCAGAGATGGGGAAGAAGCAGAACATGAAGCTGATAAGGAAGCAGAGTCGGAGGCAAACCAATCAGAAAATTCAGAATGTCCAGAAAATTCGATTCTGAATAATCAGCCGCAACCACTTCCTTTGCAATCTCAAAATTTTGAAGAATCAGCCCAAGATCAAGAAAATTCCAAGGCTCAAGCGGCTATGTTATTTCCTTCGAAGGATGAAGAGTGTCTCAGTGTGGAAGATGATGAATTAGAAGAGCATGTTCAGTTGTTGAATGCCGCTCCGTTGCAATCTGACTTCGACCAGCTAGAGGCCGAAGAGGAAAAGAGCATCACTCCTGTTGACAAATCTACTCCGGAGAAGACTACAGAGATCGTCCAAATCGATTTTCCTCCTCCATATCCACAGAGGCTTCAGAAGCAAACTCTAGCCATGAATTTGACGGCGGAGGATGAGGAGTGTTTTAGCTTGAAATTGGTTGATGCAGGGCAGAGTAAAAAGTATGACACGGAGAAGGAGAAGGCAAAGCATGGCCAACTGAGGATTACAGTGCCTTGGTTAATGGGGCTACGTATTCCACATAAGTTGCTTGGAGTGGAAGATCTCTGGAATTCTCAGGTGCGCCTTAAGCCATCAATTGAAGGAGCTCCCGAACTCGAGCTCAAAACATTGCTAGTTCACCTGGGGTATGTTTCTTGTAATTCAAATCCTTTGCTTGCTATTGTTATTGCTGCTAACTTTTCAGGTAGGCGGGAGAATGTTGTTAAGAGATCTTGTGAGGAGCGAAAACGGGTAAAGCTTGTCGTTGAAGATGTCGCTCCAGAAAAGATCATTAAATGGCCTTATAGAGATGCGGTGCAGAAAATTTTCAAGAGGAAAATTGTGGCCAAGTCTAGCTAAAGACGTTAAAGAAAGGCGCTTCGTGGGAGGCAACCCATGATTTCATGCTTTCGAATAAAACAACAGTTGTGTTGGAGCGCACCACGTCTATCCACCACCAGACACACCACCCGAGGAGGGTGGAGATGCCGGCGTGTAGGGGAGTAGCTCTTGTACCCTTTTAATTTACCTTCAATGAGGACATTGCAATTTTTAAGTTTGGGGGTGATTTGGGGGATAGTAGTTGTATGTATTGTTGTATTTTGTGGTCATATAGGATATCATGTTGCATAGTAGTGATAGTTCATGCATGATTGTTATGTTCGTATTATCTACGTTTGTTCATTTAGGACATTTTGTTTTATTTTCGTATACCATGTGAGTTTTCATTTAGTTGCATTTTCATGGCATGCATATTTCATGATCCCTTAGGACGAGCTGATTCTGATTGATAGGTGGATGTTGATTTGGGTGTGATGATGATGAGTAGAGGGCTGATTTATAGTTTCTATGAAATTGACTTGCATGTTACGGGAACAAAATTTATTACACAGTCTCATTTGGGGTGCTGTTGGGCTAGGTTAGGGTCATGCCTGTGGGATGTTTTGAGATTTAATCACTTGTTTATATTTAGAATTTTCGTTATTCCCTTTATAGCGTAGGAACATTAAAGTCTAAGTTTGGGGGAAACCAAGAATTTTCATGCTAGTTGTTAATATTTGTCAATAAAGGCTAGGCGTCAAATGGCTAGTAGCCAGCTCATATTTATATGAGTAGTCTAGGGTTGGAAATGAGAAAGGCTCATTCCAGATTGCGAAAAAAAAAGAGAAAAAAAAAAGAAAAAAAAAAGAGTCAAGTGTTGTTTGTTAATGCAAAATTAACCAGAGTGAGCTCTTTAATACTCGAGTAATTAAGTCTGAGGGGACTTAGTCCTAGTGACCTAAGGCTTTATAGTCTGGGATCCACTGACCCAACACTCGCTACATGGGTATTATTGTATAAGCCTTTTGGGGTCTCATTCATTGCACAGTTAAATAAGCATGCGTATTGTATATGTAGTGTCGTAGTATAGTAATAAAGCATGAGTTTCTGTCTACCTTGGATGAGGGTGGAGGTGTTCCTAGGTTATGGAGTGTCTACAGTCTATTCTAGTTATAAACCTGTGATTGTCTTGACGGAAAGCATGTATGATTTTTGACCTAGTTCTGGGGGTATTTCTGATGAGCATTGCACACACGCACGTTTCTGTTCATGTATTGTTAGTATACGGGGACTTAGTCGAGCTCTGCTTGGATTTGTTGCATTCGTCGAGATATTTGCTTGTTAGTTGGTTTTGGTGAGTTTGAAGGGGGTCTTTGCATTTTTTTCATATTAGTTGCATTCATGCATTTGCATTGCATTAGGTTAAATGGATTTTGTGGGTACATTCGCTATAGGCCCTCACGAGACCTTACTCGTCCACTAGGGCTGCCTAGGGGTTTAAAGGGCTTGTTGCATATGCCAAATGCAACCGTGATCACCTACGGAAGTGGTACTAGTTAGTTAGTTAGTTGTAATTGTTTATGCTTGAGGACAAGCATCGGTTTAAGTTTGGGGGTGTGATAAGTGGAGTTTATATCCATTTGGAGCATTCTATATCGGCTTAAATTGATTGCTTTGGCCTCAAGTTTGTGGTATTTTTGATGTGTTTTGTGTAGTTGTGCAGGGTTGTAGCTATCGGTTAGTGTTGGTGTTTCTAATCGTTATTAGAGTGGAATTAAGCATTGGAATGAAGATTGGACACTTGTGTTATGCTACCAAGGAGTTACATGTGTCATGGTATTGAGGATGTTAGCTAATACAAAAGAAACGGAGGAGAAAGGAGCAAATTGTGTAAAATTCGGATGGTTGCGCAGTCTTCACTGTTTTGGCCATATCTGGAGTTCTATAAGTCCGTTTGAGGCCCGTAAGCTGTCCACGCGAAGCCTGGGGAATTTTCTTGAAGTTTGAAGCAAAATCAAATTTCCAGCAGAATGGCACCGCGCAGACTGCGCCAATTTCAGGCAGACTGCGCCAGATTTCGTCCTGGAATGCAGATTGGGGTTGGGCAGACTGCGCCAGATTTCGTCCTGGAATGCGAAAGTGGATCTAGGGTTTAGAACAATTCATGCTAGCATAGGTTCTTGCATGTGAAGAACATGTATTAATTTGTGATGTAATTCTAACCGTCTTGCATCGACTATGTGGTTTAATGGGTGCTTGATTTTTAACCGGTATGTGTTCAATTGCTATAGACATATAGGGACTACACATATTTGGTGACTACTTGACTTCTATCAATTGTGGATGATCAGTAGGATGGTATATGCACAACGAAAGTTGGTATGTATCAGTTTAGTGCATCTAATCAGTAATCAACTCGGTCACATGCTAGGCTAAAGGGCATAAGATTCTAGATGAAGTAGTAAATGAAATTGAAATCCCATGTTTGTTTATTATAAAAGTTAAAAGTTAAGTTATTTTCTCGTAATTGGCTTAGTTGGTAATTAATCATTAATTAAATCAAACCAATATTGTGATTGTCTTAGCAGTGAGTGTAAATCATAAGCTGGTGCATAAGTGAACGTAACGAACAATTTGAGTCTCTGTGGGAACGAATCTTATTTACTCTATATTACTTGTTGACCACGTTCTCTTGCGTGAATAAGTGCGAACAGGCGAGAACGACAAACTTTCTGCTGGAATGAGAAAAGGTCAGAGCGAGGCATATAGTGCAGGATTCCTTGATTATCTTCGAAACTTTCTCGTAGCTGATCCCGACTACAACTGGGCTCAATACTTCGCCCCTTCAACTCCAGGCTATATGATTACATTTAAAGCGGATAATGCTGAGTTGATCGAGGCTTCCAAGGATGATCTTCGCAAGAAGATAGAGTCAGAGCTTAAGGCAGCCGAGGACGAAGAGGCGAGAAAGAAGGAAACCGCCCAAAACAAGGATGCCACAAAAATCTCGCCCACTCACACTACTGGCAATTGACTATATGAACTTTTAATAATTGCACACAATAGGAGTGTGGACCCTCCTATAATGGTCTCGCCCATGTAACTGTTAATCTTTTTGATACTGAATTTGTTGGAGTGCGCGCCCTCCTAGTAATGGCGTCGCCTTTGTAATGACTTGGTTTATTTATTTTGTATAATTATGTCTCTCTGAAGTATTTGCATGCATTCCAATAACACTTCACCTTTAATGTATCACGTCTTTCTGATCAAATCTCGCCCTTTTCTAGGAACCTCGCCTTCCCAGAATCTTAATTAGAATCCAATCTATGAACTTTAATAAATATCTCACTTCAAAGGTAACAACTACCATGTTTTTCAGAGGATATCTCCCTCTAAGGGAGTCATTTTCCTTGGAATAATTTTTATGATACTCTCCTCAGAGGTGACCAGTAAATTATGCCTACCAATGTATTTCGTCCTAGTGAGTGATCTCGCCTTAGAGAATAGTAAATTTTGATATTAAATGATCTCGCCCTAGCGAACGTTAATCCAAGATGGTTATTTCCTTCAGAAAACGTATAAACACAATATTCGGGATACCCTCCTCAAAGGAGGTCGTTCCCCATATCAGAAATACCCTCCTCACAGGAGGTCGATTTTCCGAAGATAGTACCTTGATGAGGCGCCGGAAGTACGGACATCCCCCCCGAAAGTACAGTTTTTGCAAGGATTTTATAATTCGGGATACCCTCCTCAAAGGAGGTCGTTCCCCATATCAGAAATACCCTCCTCACAGGAGGTCGATTTTCCGAAGGTAGTACCTTGATGAGGTGCAGGAAGTACGGACATCCCCCCCGGAAGTACGGTTTTTGCAAGGATTTTATAATTCGGGATACCCTCCTCAAAGGAGGTCGTTCCCCATATCAGAAATACCCTCCTCACAGGAGGTCGATTTTCCGAAGATATCTTCAATTTTATTAAGATTCTCCTCAGAGGAGATCAACTTTCCACATACTCCACGAAGACCCTCCTTAGAGGAGGTCATCTATCACAGAGATTTCACAATAATCATAAAGGAAAACAAGCATGTTTTATTAATAAATATAAAGATCCTAGCTAAGGAGAAGTACATGCACTACCCCCCTAGACTTTCATGAAAATAATAATTAAAGGAAAGTATAACAAAAGCAGGAAATACATTACTGATAATATTTCTTCAAATGTTCCATGTTCCAAGCGCGCGGAATATGTTTTCCTTCCATATCAGCCAAATAATAAGTTCCTTCCCACAAAGCTGCTCTGACCCTATAAGGCCCTTCCCAGTTTGCACCGAACACTCCATGATTCTGGATTTTTGTGTTAGGCATCACTCGCCGGAGAACATAGTCGCCCACCTTCAGAGGTCTTGCCTTCACCTTTGAATTGTAAAACCTTGCCACCCATTGCTGATAAGATGCCAACCTTGTCTGTGAAGTTGTCCTGAACTCCTCAACCATATCCAAATAAAGACGATGGTTAATCTCATTCACCTCCGGCTGATAGTTATCTCTCCTAAAAGATCCTGCCCCCAGCTCTACCGGAACCATGGCCTCACAACCATATGTCAACGAAAAAGGGGTTTCCCAGTAGTGGTCCTAGGTGTAGTGTTATAGCTCCACAAGACGTTAGGCAATTCTTCCGACCAATTCCCCTTACTATCATCCAATTTTGCCTTAAGCGTATGTTTGATGATCTTATTTACCGCCTCAGTCTGGCCGTTAGTCTGAGGATGACTAACAGCGGAGAAACTTTTCTGAATTCCCAAGTTATCGCACAAATTCCTCATCTCCTTACTATCGAATTGCTTCCCGTTATCAGATATAAGCTTGTATGGAATCCCAAAGCGACAGACGATAGATCGATACACAAAGTCAACCAACTTCTTCGCCGTAATCGAAGCTAAAGGTTCTGCTTCTGCCCACTTAGTGAAATAATCCACTGCCACGACCGCATATTTCACTCCTCCTTTCCCCTTGGGGAGCTCTCCTATCAAATCAATCCCCCACATAGCAAAGGGCCAAGGACTAGTCAATGAAGTGAGAGAAGCCGCAGGGCTATTGACACAGTTAGCATACCTCTGACATTTATCACAGGATCTAGAAAATTCCATTGAATCCTCCCGAAGAGTAGGCCAGTAGTATCCTTGACTGAGTAATTTCTGTGCCAATGATCCACCCCCCGAGTGATTCCCACAGATTCCCTCATGAATCTCCCGCAGAACATAATTACATTCTTCTCCATCAATGCACTTCAACAATGGCTGATTGAAACCTCGCCTATAGAGAGAACCTCCAAAATCTACATACCTAGCTGCTTTGTATCTTAGTCTTCTAGCCTCAACTCTATCTTCCGGTAGAATCCCGTCCTTCAAATATCTCTAAATTTGGGTCATCCATGTATCTGGCAGAAGTGCATCGACCTGCATCAATTTTGTCTCTGGAACACTAGGTTGCCTCTGGATTTCCAAAGGAATGACCCCTAAAAGAGTAGCCTCCTTCTGAGATCCCAATTTAGCCAAAGCATCCGCCTCCATGTTACTATCTCTAGGAAGTTGCTCCAACCTCGCCTCCCTGAACAAACCCAACAATCTTTGTGTACATCTCATGTACAGCTCAGTTCGAGGTCCCCGAGCTTGGAATCCCCCATTAACTTGATAGACCACCAAAATAGAATCGCTTATGATGTTTATATTCTCAACCTTCATCTCAAGGGCTAGCTTCAAACCCGAAATCAGAGCCTCATACTCAGCATCATTATTTGTAGCATGAAAAGCAAAGTGAATTACGTTTCTCAGGCGATGCCCCTCCGGGCTGACCAACACAATTCCCGCACCTGCTCCCTCATTCTTTGATGCACCATCCACATATAATGTCCACCAAGGTGCCGAAGTAGCGTACTCCTGAACTGGCTCCGGCGGAGGTGTAGATATAACGGCTAAGACGTCGCCCTCTTGCTCCAGAGAGAATTCCAGAATAAAATCGGCAAGAGCCTGCCCCTTGATAGCACTCCTTGGCTTATAATCCACATCGAACTGTCCCAATTCTACCACCCATTTCAGCATTCGCCCCGATGTCTCAAGCTTGTGTATATAATACCTGTCTGAGAGGATACGCCGTCCGAACTTCGATCTTATGCGCTTGGAAGTAAGATCGCAATTTTCTGGAAGACAAGATTAAAGCATATACCAATTTTTCCATATTCGAATATCTTGTCCTTGCATCCAACAACCTTTTGCTCACATAGTATATCGGGTACTGGGTGTCACCTTCCTCTCGCACAAGAACCCCACTAACCGAATACTCCGAAACGGCCAAGTACAGAATAAGGGTTTCACCCTCGTGAGGCTTAGACAAAAGTGGAGGAGATCCTAAGTGACTTTTCAACGCCTGAAAAGCATTCTCGCACTCTGACGTCCATTCGAACTTCTTTCCTACACCCTTGATAACTTTGAAATATTCCTTGCATTTGTCAGAAGATTTGGACACAAAATGGTTCAAAGCAGCAATTCTCCCAATTAAGCTCTGAACCTCCTTCACTGTTCGTGGAGATCTCATATCAAGAAGAGCTTGTATCTTTGCGGGATTCGCCTCTATCCCTCTGTGATTCACCATAAAGCCCAAAAACTTCCCAGATTCCACTCCGAACACACACTTTTGAGGATTAAGCTTCATACGGAATTTCCTCAGAATTTGGAACATCTCTCCCAAATGTCGGATGTGATCCTCCGCTATCTTGGACTTCACCAGCATGTCATCCACATAAACTTCCATGGTTTTTCCAATTTGATCTTTAAACATCATATTTACCAACCTCTGATAGGTCACCCCTGCATTGAGCAATCCAAAGGGCATTTCGATATAATAATACAAACCTCTATCTGTAATAAAAGAGGTGTTCTCCTGATCTGGCCCATACATCGGTATCTGATTGTATCCTGAATATGCGTCCATGAAACTAAGAAGAGCATGCCCCGCAGTGGCGTCCACCAATTGGTCGATCCTAGGCAAAGGAAAGCTATCCTTCTTACAGGCTTTGTTTAAGTCGGTAAAGTCCACACAGACTCTCCACTTCCCATTAGATTTCTTCACCAAAACTGGATTCGCAAGCCAATCCGGATAAAAGGACTCTTTAACAAGCCCAACATTTAATAGTTGATCAACCTCCTCTTTCAAGGCAACAGCACGTTCGCCACTGACCGCCCGTCACTTCTGTCGAATCCCCTTCCTAGAGGGATCTCTGTTAAGATGATGACACATTATTTCTGGGTCAATTCCCACCATGTCTGCATGACTCCAAGCGAACATGTCCAGATTATTTTTCAAGAAACTTACTAGTCTCTCCCTTAAGCTTGACTCCAGTCTCGCCCCAATCTGCAATACTTTGGATGAGTCTTTCTCGTCCACAAGAATTGGCACGGTGTCTTCTGCCGGTCCCATGTTCTTCTTGGACTCAGGCAATCGAGGATCTAAGTCAAACTCCACTTCCTTCGTTCCACTTGACTCACCCACTTCTCGTACAGAGATAATCGTGCCACCGGATGGCTGGGATTCCTCTTTCCTTGCCCTAAAATCGTCTGGAAATTCGACCATGGGAATTTCTTCCATAACAAACTTCCCTTTTTTAGCTCTAAGACTTCTTTGCTCCTCATCCTCGTCAGTAACATCTTCAACAATTCCTTCCGGAAACTAATTTTGACCGACTGGAGGGGGAGCCTCAATCATCAACACCCGATACCTTGAACTATCGATTCTGATTCCCTCTTCAAACGCAATATCGTCCTCCGAATTTTCTGCAGCGTCTTCCATCATGACCTCTACAGTCTCTCCCAGAGTAGGTGGTGCTTCTAAGAAAAAGAGTGGAGCACTCTGCCTAACCAACGTTTCATAATCGGCCAAGTCATCTTCTCCGGGGAACTCCACTGTATATACCATGTTGGTAACTGCATTAGGTCCAAACGATTTCGAAGTTTCCTGAGCACTTTCCTCTTTAAAATCCAGCATCTCCTCTCCTTGTTTACCTTTCGAGGAGAACCTCATCATCTTGTTGTAGCAATCCCTAGAATCATACTGACACCCCTTCACACATCCAATCCCCATGGGAGTAGGGAACTTCATTGCCAGATGATAAATTGATGTCACTACCCTCATTTCCTTCAAAACTGGCCTGCCAAGCAACGCATTGTAACAAGTGGGATGATCAACCACTAGAAACTCGAACACTTGAGTAGCGGAATAAGGATCTTCCCCTAAAGTAAGGGGTAACTTCACTGTGCCTTTGACCCGAACAGAATCTCCAGTGAAACCATATATGTGAGTCGTTCCCTGAGTCATCTCTTTATCTAGAAGTCCCATCTTCTGGTGTGTCCCATAATAGAGAATGTTGACAGAACTACCGTTATCAACGAACACCCGGTGGACACTTCTGGACCCAATCTTCACGTTCACAACTAAAGCATCACTATGTGGATGATGAACCCACCTCGCATCCTCATCAGAAAAGATTATCTGTGTATCCTCCCCTTTGAACATCTTAGGAGGCCTTTCCGATAAGTGATTGACATTGGTAAGCGGGGGGTGCTTTGCTTCCTGAACGTATCTCTCCATAGCATTCCTTCCATTCCCACCGACATGTGGCCCACCGAAGATCGTATGAATACTTGCCTCTCTCACGAACGTTGTCTTCCTTTGCTATCCTGGCCCATCCTTGTCTTTAGGATCTTCCTTTTTATCACCCTCTTTTTGAGGAGCATCGCCCTGAATCTTCCTTACTTCTTTTACCACCCATTCTGTCAATTTCCCATTTTTGATGAGCAATTCAATCTCCTCCTTTAATTGCCGGCATTGATAGGTGTTGTGCCCGTTGGACTGGTGATACGCACAATACCTCGTTTTATCCCAGGATGCATTCTTCGTAAGCGGTACAGGTGTTTTGTATAGTCCTTCCCCTTTCGTAACCTCATAAATATGATCGACCGACGCCACCAGAGGCTTGTAAATACTCGTCTGTGAATACCCTTGGTCTTTCTGAGCGTAAAGAGGTGGTGGAGGGTATTGACGTATCGGGCTAGGTGATCGTGGCCGGTCTGATCTCCAAGTATCAACAATGTTGACATCACTCCTTCCAGTCTTAGTTCTGTCCCCCTTCGGGCTAGGTGACCTATCTTTGCGCTTGCCTCTACGACTGTTGTCTGTATAGTCACTCCTCTTCAAAACTTCCTCCTCCCTTTTAAAAGGCTCCGCCTGCGCATAAAGATCAGCGAGAGTAGGAGGCTCTTTCCGCTGAAGCTCTTTCCAGAAATCCGAGTTCACTCTCACCCCAGCAATAAGGAAATTCTTGATGGTCTCGTCCGAAGCCCCCAGAACAGTTGGAACCTCCGCATTAAACCTTCGAAAATAAGATTGAAGAGTCTCCCCCTCCCTTTGCTTTATATTGGCCAAGGTCATGACAGGAGGAGCATAGACGATAGATGATTGGAATTGAATTAGGAACATTTTGCGCATTTGATCCCAAGAAGTAATAGAGGCCGGTCCCAACTTCTGAAACTATTGATGAGCGTTCCCTCGCAGAGTTGAAGCAAGCAACCTGCACTTCGTCAAGTCCTCCACTTGGTAGAGTTCCATCTCTGTGTTGAATCTGGCGATATACTCTGCTGGGTCTAAACTTCCTGTAAATCTGAGATCCCCTACCCCTCGGAAAGACGGAGGGAGAGGTGCATCTCGCACTGCTGGTGAAAAGGGAGATGGTGCTGGTTTGAATATAGCGCTTGCCTGGCTCTGAGATTGTGCCAACAATCTCCGCAAGGCATCTATGTCTAAGTCTTCAATTCCAAGGCCCCTCCGGGGTGCATCTGGAAGCGCTAATTGTCGTTGTCGATTCATCACTTCTTCGAACCGATACCGATCGCCCACAATAGTATTCTCCAGACGTGGTACATTATACCCGCTAAGTCTCCCCTCTGCATGATTGAGGAGGTCAGCATGTGCTCTCCTTTCCTCGTAACCAAGGCTATAGTGGTTTGGACTTCTTATCTGTGGAATCAGATTGTTTGCTCTGATCATTTGCAGAGGGACTGCATTAAGGACCTCTTCCGCACGATTTGCTCTCAAAGGGCTGGAGCCAGGAAATTCGCTCTCCTCAACAAAGCGATTCCTCCTGTCAACCCTCTCCCGATCCAACATCCTTTGACTCTCGACCCAAGCTCTTTCCCCTTGAGAATCTCGCCCCTCATTTATCCTTCCGGTTAAGGACCTAGTACGATCCAAATTTCTGGGGTCCTCCCTTTCTGGAGGGAGCTCGATATAAGGCTCTCCATACGTTAGAGCTCTCGGAGTGACAGCCTGGAACCTTGGATTACGTCTAGACTCTCCCACGACCTGAATGTCTCTATCAAAAGGAATTTCTCTATGAGGATCGCCCCGACGGTTCAAGGTAGACTCCCTATCGACATGCTGATCTCCAGGTGTTTCATAATTTCTATCCTGGTTGCGACGAGCTACCCTAATATTTTCCCTCTCTCCTGGTGGCGAGCGACGTCTATCATGATTCAGACGAGACCCGGCGAGAAACTGTCTCTCCCTCTCCATTGCGTCCATCCTTGCCCCCATGCGGTTAATAGTGTTACCCATGTAAGTGATCTGGTTCAGAAGCTCGGTGTTACTCATCAAGACAGGGGGATCTCCTCCAGTATGCGGAGTCGACCAATGTCCCTCTGGGATTCTGGGCGTCGCGGACCTCCGATTCGATTCCCTTGGGAGCGGATGGTTTGGGGATCTTAACGCAGAATTCCTTGCGGCTGAGTTCCTTGGTGGCGGCGGAGGTAAATTCCCTGTGGTCCTAATCTCCTCCATATTTCGATCATCAACACGTCTTTGATTTGAATGAGACATCCTTCCTCCAGAGATGTCTAAAAGCCCTCCTTCTAGCGCCACTTGTTAACGGAGGAATTTGGTGAAAACAAATTCGGGGAGGGTTGCTGGAACTGTGATGGTGGTTGATGATGGTGAACGTCATGGGACGTTTAGGGTTAGGGATTTGAGATTTGGGGATGGCTGAGATTGTATGTTGAGATGATTGCAATTAAGATTGAATATCGAATTCTCTCTATTCGCAAGGGTTTGCCTCGTATCATACAATGTGCCTACGTATCCTATTTATAGGAATCAAGCCAAACGTAGTTCTTGGAAAACAAGTAATCGTAATGGGCTAAGTTTCCTTATTCAGGAAGCCCATTAAGTCATGACCACCGCCTTTGATATGGACTTCAAGGCCCAACTACTTTCTCAGAGCGTGACGGTCAAGCTATTGACTCGGTATTTTCGGGGTCAACGCTTTCCCTAGGCTACGGAGATAAAATAGCCGTAAGGCAGTCCTGAAAACTAAATGAGGGCGAGATCATTTAAAAATGGACGAGATCTAGCGACTTATCGTTCAAGGACCTTATCTGTGATCCATAACCTTTGATTTCTCTATGAGGGCGAGGTATCAGAATAATTGGGCCCAGCCACCAGAAAGGGGCGAGATGCCTATAATGAACCCGTGTACAAGATATGAAGGGCAAGACCCAAGAAAAGGGTCCAAAAATATCAAGTTATTTTTCGGGCATAACAATCATAATATGTTTTACATGTTAGTTTCTGAAACATTCTTAAGATTTTCTAAATTTTAAGAAAAGTATTACATATTCTTATCAAAAAAATCTCATAAGATAATGTATAATTTCACTATTATAGATTTTTATTTGTACGTTCTTTACAAAAAAATCTAAGATATCATGTAATTTTTTATATTATCGCTTTTTTTTATTGAAAAGCATTGTCTTTTCTTATCCTCGAAACAAAGATACCTTTTCCCGTACGTTTTTGTATTAAAACATTTATTTATTATTGAAAAGTATTATATATTCTTAAGGACTAATATAATATACCATATATTACATTTATTTTTGCAGTATCTTACAAAATTTAATATTTAAAGAGATTTAAAAGATCTGGCAGATTTTATTTCTGAAATACTAACAACCCTATAAATGTCTGTATATTGTAGTCGTGGTTTTCATCTTATCATCACCATAATCCGAGTTATTTGAGTTATTGTTTTCCTTGCTTCCTTTGTCTTCATTTTTTCGTTTTCTGCCATGGCTAATAACGCTAGTTGGGATAATGTACCCAATCAGTTGCTTGAAATTATAGGGTGCAAGATTGATTCATTGAACGATTCAATAAGATTTTCTGCTGTATCCAAAACATGGCAATCAGTCATGTCTGAAAGGTGGAAAGCTGAGAAGACATTAATGACGCTGTCACCTGAGACTCCACTCCTCCTCCTGGCTGAAGAAGTACAAGGAACACTTCTAAGTTGCGATATTGATGAAGATGAAGACAGCGGGGATGAGGACATGGGGGTGGGCCAGGAGGAGAGCGGCAACAACTGGGTGGAACGATACCAGTACATGGAAAGGTTTTATAAGCTAAAGATCTCAGTTGGTACTGCTCGTGGAATATATAGTCTTTCAACAGGAAAGCTATATACCGTTGATTTACCAGAGGCGGCTGGAAAAGCCATTCTGGGAATAAAGAAAGGATGGTTGCTAACATTAGGGAAAAGTTTCGAAATAAATCTATTACACCCTTTATTAAGACAAGAAATTTCACTTCCAACAATGCGTGTAGTTGGCACTGGTGCATACTGCTCATTTGAGGGGGTGTATATGAATTATGTTAAAAAACTGCCATGTCTGAAGTACAACCAAATGAAAATGGAATTCACAATGATAGGGCTGATCCCATAATAATGATCATTTATGGAAAATGTGGAGATTTGGGATGTGCTAGACCCGGAGACGAAGTCTGGACCAAGGTGGACGTTCCACGGACGGGAACCTTTACTGATATTGCTTACTGTAGGGGAAAATTTTTCAGTGTCAACCGTTATGGATCCATATTTGTGTGTCATATTGATGATGACTTCACAAATGGAAGACTGCAGGCTACCGGAACAAAAATTGCACAGTGTCCATTAATCAAAGCTGCAGACACAAGTTTTGGTGAAAAGTATTTAGTCGAATCAGGATGTGATTTGTGGTTGGTTGTGCGCCTACGTAGGACCAAGTTTATCAGATCAAGCTTGAGAGCCAAGTACCGTACTACCAGTTTCTTCGTTTGGAAGCTGAAAGAAGATGTTTCAGAAGATGGCCTTAAAACTCAATATACTTGGATTCAAAAGAATAACCTGGAGAAGAGGGCATTCTTCATCGGCAGAAATTCGTCTACCTCGCTACCATCTTCGGGCTGCGTAAGTCCGAATTGCATCTACTTTACAGATGATGCGAGGAACCTGTACTTCCCTGACGGAGGAGGACACGATATGGGGGTTTATAATGTGGAGAGTGGTACCATTGTACCACATTTTCAAGGGAAATCGATACATCCTGTCTCTCCTCCACTCTGGTGTATTTGAATTTTATCAAATGTTTACAAGTCAAACGAAAATTTATGCATAAAAAATGAGATTTACATGTAAGGTTCCAACATATATTGGATGCTTCATAGTGACGTTGCAGAAATATTATTTGTTCAATCATTTCTTTTTGTGCTAATAAAGTTGTTTTTTTATACAATAATATGTTGGAATGAAGTTTTAGTTACCATATGTTGTTATTCTCTGGATCTATAACTCCCTTAAGTTTGCTTAATATGATTAACACGTCAGCCCTTAAAGTTTGGTCAAAAATACACATAAATCCTTAAATTACAAAAATGTACCTCCTTACCCCTATAGTATGTCCGATGTACAATTCGACCCATTTTATGTTCAAATCCATATATTATTAAATTCTGGGGTAATTTCGTCATTTCAGTTGCTTTGTAACGTTACATAACAATAGTATGAACTTGTTGGCCCTTAAAGTATGGATATTTGTACACTTTGACCACTAAAGTATGGATGTTTATACACATTTACACATTCAATAAAAAATATTATTTTAATATTTCTATTAAGTGTGCTTGTCTTTTTCGGACCTTTAATTAACATAGTTTTGCAATATATTTTTTCGAGGTTTTTGGATTGCACCAAAGTAGAACGTTCAAATTTTAATATAGATATAAAAAAATGAAAAACAATTATGTAAAAGATATTTTTAGGCCCGTGAAAATGCCTATGGAAATTATATTTTTTTGTCATTTACGGACCTAAAAATAACATGATTTTGTATTTTATTTTTTGAAGTATTGACTTTTACCAAAGTTGGATATCTGAATTTTAATACGGAACAAAAAATGAAAAAAAATGATATGTACAAATATAATTTTTAGGCTGTGAAAACAAGCGAAATTGCATTTTTTTTTGCCCTTTTTCATAACCTAGCAATATTAACAAATTGGCCCTTGAAGTATGCACATTTGTACAGATTAACACATAGATTCCGATATTACCCCTATGTCGGACAACCGATATGCAACTTTTATCTCCGATCATCCGAAAAAGGGCTAATACGTATAAAAGACAATACTTCAACGATAAGGAGGTACGTTTTTGAACTTTAAGGGTTTATGCGTATTTTCGACCAAACTTTAAGGGCCTATGTGTTAATAACCCTAATATGAATGTGCATCAACATTTTTTTTGAAATAAAATAAGCAATTTTAACATTGAAATTCGTGCTTTCTTGTACATATATATTTGAGAGATTGAGGTGGAGTTTAGGGATATTGCATCTTTATTTATTTAACACAATTTCAGGATTTATGCTATATGCATATATTGAAATGAAGAATATTATTTCATATTGAATTTAATGGTTATGGTTGATTTTTTGGTAACTTAACTTTCAATGAAATAGTTGAATATTAAGTATATGTCAATAGGAAGGCTCTGCCTTGGAGTTCAAGTGTATTTGTTGACAAACAATTAGAAATCAAAAAAATTTAAAGGGAATTTTTTCTTGAATTTAATATTCTCTACAGTTTAAATTATTTTGACTTTTGTCAGGATGTTGAAATGAGGAAGCATTAATTTTTATTTATTGTCAAATTATAATTTCTTTATAAGATGAATTTTAAATTCTAGAATTCAATTTTAAATAAACTTTTTAACTCTTTTAAAATCTTTTAAAATCTAGCTATGTTGGTTTAAATACTACAAGAAAAAATCGATCAGACAAAGGTTTTTCACCGTCGTGTGAAGCCTTGATTTTTCGTTGTCTATTGGAATGCCGTCTATTACGCGTATCAGACAACAGCAGCATAATCGTTGTCTATGTTGCAGAAAGATAACAAGCGTAGCTTCAAAACTGTTGTATGAAAGCTGGTATAGACAATAGTTTCACAAGAAACTATTGTCTAATTTCACGTAGCTCAAGTGTTTCTTGGAGTGAAACTATTGTCTAATTTCATGTAACTCAAGTGTTTTTTGGAGTGAAACTATTGTCTAATTTCACGTCGCTCAAGTGTTTCTTGACGTCGAACTGTTGTCTAATTTTATAGAAGTCCATGGTTTATAAAATATAATCTATTGTTTCTTTATGGTATAGACAATGGTGTTTTCATAATAGAAGTGTTGTGTGAAATATAATTAGACAACGTTTTAATTTCATTAGTATGTTGTATGTGTTATTACAACACCACATTCTTTTTGTTTATACATGCGGATAATGCTGAGTTGATCGAGGCTGCCAAGGATGATCTTCGCAAGAAGATAGAGTTAGAGCTTAAGGCAGCCGAGGACGAAGAGGCGAGAAAGAAGGAAACCGCCCAAAACAAGGATGCCACAGAAATCTCGCCCACTCACACTACTGGCAATTGACTATATGAACTTTTAATAATTGCACACAATAGGAGTGTGGACCCTCCTATAATGGTCTCGCCCGTGTAACTGTTAATCTTTTCGATACTGAATTTGTTGGAGTGCGCGCCCTCCTGGTAATGGCGTCGCCTTTGTAATGACTTGGTTTATTTATTTTGTATAATTATGTCTCTCTGAAGTATTTGCATGCATTCCAATAACACTTCACCTTTAATGTATCACGTCTTTCTGATCAAATCTCGCCCTTTTCTAGGAACCTCGCCTTCCCAGAATCTTAATTAGAATCCAATCTGTGAACTTTAATAAATATCTCACTTCAAAGGTAACAACTACCATGTTTTTCAGAGGATATCTCCCTCTAAGGGAGTCATTTTCCTTGGAATAATTTTTATGACACTCTCCTCAGAGGTGACCAGTAAATTATGCCTACCAATGTATTTCGTCCTAGTGAGTGATCTCGCCTTAGAGAATAGTAAATTTTGATATTAAATGATCTCGCCCTAGCGAACGTTAATCCAAGATGGTTATTTCCTTCAGAAAACGTATAAACACAATATTCGGGATACCCTCCTTAAAGGAGGTCGTTCCCCATATCAGAAATACCCTCCTCACAGGAGGTCGATTTTCCGAAGATAGTACCTTGATGAGGCGCCGGAAGTACGGACATCCCCCCCGGAAGTACGGTTTTTGCAAGGATTTTATAATTCGGGATACCCTCCTCAAAGGAGGTCGTTCCCCATATCAGAAATACCCTCCTCACAGGAGGTCGATTTTCCGAAGATAGTACCTTGATGAGGCGCCGGAAGTACGGACATCCCCCCCGGAAGTACGGCTTTTGCAAGGATTTTATAATTCGGGATACCCTCCTCAAAGGAGGAAGTTCCCCATATCAGAAATACCCTCCTCACAGGAGGTCGATTTTCCGAAGATATCTTCAATTTTATTAAGATTCTCCTCAGAGGAGATCAACTTTCCACATACTCCACGAAGACCCTCCTTAGAGGAGGTCATCTATCACAGAGATTTCACAATAATCATAAAGGAAAACAAGCATGTTTTATTAATAAATTTAAAGATCCTAGCTAAGGAGAAGTACATGCACTATCCCCCTAGACTTTCATGAAAATAATAATTAAAGGAAAGTATAACAAAAGCAGGAAATACATTACTGATAGTATTTCTTCGAATGTTCCAAGTTCCAAGCGCGCGGAATATGTTTTCCTTCCATATCAGCCAAATAATAAGTTCCTTCCCACAAAGCTGCTCTGACCCTATAAGGCCCTTCCCAGTTTGCACCGAGTTATCGCACAACTTCCTCATCTCCTTACTATCGAATTCCCAAGTTATCGCACAACTTCCTCATCTCCTTACTATCGAATTGCTTCCCGTTATCAGATATAAGCTTGTATGGAATCCCAAAGCAACAGACGATAGATCGATACACAAAGTCAACCAACTTCTTCGCCGTAATCGAAGCTAAAGGTTCTGCTTCTGCCCACTTAGTGAAATAATCCACTGCCACGACCGCATATTTCACTCCTCCTTTCCCCTTGGGGAGCTCTCCTATCAAATCAATCCCCCACATAGTAAAGGGCCAAGGACTAGTCAATGAAGTGAGAGGAGCCGCAGGGCTGTTGACATAGTTAGCATACCTCTGACATTTATCACAGGATCTAGCAAATTCCATTGAATCCTCCCGAAGAGTAGGCCAGTAGTATCCTTGACGGAGTACTTTCTGTGCCAATGATCCACCCCCCGAGTGATTCCCACAGATTCCCTCATGAATCTCCCGCAGAACATAATTACATTCTTCTCCATCAATGCACTTCAACAATGGCTGATTGAAACCTCGCCTATAGAGAGAACCTCCAAAATCTACATACCTAGCAGCTTTGTATCTTAGTCTTCTAGCCTCAACTCTGTCTTCCGGTAGAATCCCGTCCTTCAAATATCTCCAAATTGGGGTCATCCATGTATCTGGCAGAAGTGCATCGACATGCATCAATTCTGTCTCTGGAACACTAGGTTGCCTCTGGATTTCCAAAGGAATGACCCCTAAAAGAGTAGCCTCCTTCTGAGATCCCAATTTAGCCAAAGCATCCGCCTCCATGTTACTATCTCTAGGAAGTTGCTCCAACCTCGCCTCCCTGAACAAACCCAACAATCTCTGTGTACATCTCATGTACAGCTCAGTTCGAGGTCCCCGAGCTTGGAATCCCCCATTAACTTGATAGACCACCAACATAGAATCGCTCATGATGTTTATATTCTCAACCTTCATCTCAAGGGCTAGCTTCAAACCCGAAATCAGAGCCTCATACTCAGCATCATTATTTGTAGCGTGAAAAGCAAAGTGAATTGCGTTTCTCAGGCGATGCCCCTCCGGGCTGACCAACACAATTCCCGCACCTTCTCCCTCATTGTTTGATGCACCATCCACATATAATGTCCACCAAGGTGCCGAAGTAGCGTACTCTTGAAATGGCTCCGGCGGAGGTGTAGATGTAACGGCTAAGACGTCGCCCTCTTGCTCCAGAGAGAATTCCAGAATAAAATCGGCAAGAGCCTGCCCCTTGATAGCACTCCTTGGCTTATACTCCACATCGAACTGTCCCAATTCTACCACCCATTTCAGCATTCGCCCCGATGTCTCAGGCTTGTGTAATACCTGTCTGAGAGGATACGCCGTCCGAACTTCGATCTTATGCGCTTGGAAGTAAGGTCGCAATTTTCTGGAAGACAAGATTAAAGCATATACCAATTTTTCCATATTCGAATATCTTGTCTCTGCATCCAACAACCTTTTGCTCACATAGTATATCGGGTACTGGGTGTCACCTTCCTCTCGCACAAGAACCCCACTAACCGAATACTCCGAAACGGCCAAGTACAGAATAAGGGTTTCACCCTCGTGAGGCTTAGACAAAAGTGGAGGAGATCCTAAATGACTTTTCAACGCCTGAAAAGCATTCTCGCACTCTGACGTCCATTCGAACTTCTTTCCTACACCCTTGATAACTTTGAAAAATTCCTTGCATTTGTCAGAAGATTTGGACACAAAACGGTTCAAAGCAGCAATTCTCCCAGTTAAGCTCTGAACCTCCTTCACTGTTCGTGGAGATCTCATATCAAGAAGAGCTTGTATCTTTGCGGGATTCGCCTCTATCCCTCTGTGATTCACCATAAAGCCCAAAAACTTCCCAGATTCCACTCCGAACACACACTTTTGAGGATTAAGCTTCATACGGAATTTCCTCAGAATTTGGAACATCTCTCCCAAATGTCGGATGTGATCCTCCGCTATCTTGGACTTCACCAGCATGTCATCCACATAAACTTCCATGGTTTTTCCAATTTGATCTTTAAACATCATATTTACCAACCTCTGATAGGTCGCCCCTGCATTGAGCAATCCAAAGGGCATTCCGATATAACAATACAAACCTCTATCTGTAATAAAAGAGGTGTTCTCCGGATCTGGCCCATTCATCGGTATCTGATTGTATCCTGAATATGCGTCCATGAAACTAAGAAGAGCATGCCCCGCAGTGGCGTCCACCAATTGGTCGATCCTAGGCAAAGGAAAGCTATCCTTCTTACAGGCTTTGTTTAAGTCGGTAAAGTCCACACAGACTCTCCACTTCCCATTAGATTTCTTCACCAAAACTGGATTCGCAAGCCAATCCGGATAAAAGGACTCTTTAACAAGCCCAACATTTAATAGTCGATCAACCTCCTCTTTCAAGGCAACAGCACGTTCGCCACTGACCGCCCGTCGCTTCTGTCGAACCCCCTTCCTAGAGGGATCTATGTTAAGATGATGACACATTATTTCTGGGTCAATTCCCACCATGTCTGCATGACTCCAAACGAACACGTCCAGATTATTTTTCAAGAAACTTACTAGTCTCTCCCTTAAGCTTGACTCCAGTCTCGCCCCAATCTGCAATACTTTGGATGAGTCTTTCTCGTCCACAAGAATTGGCACGGTGTCTTCTGTCGGTCCCATGTTCTTCTTGGACTCAGGCAATCGAGGTACTAAGTCAAACTCCACTTCCTTCGTTCCACTTGACTCACCCACTTCCCGTACAGAGACAATCGTGCCACCGGATGGCTGGGATTCCTCTTTCCTTGCCCTAAAATCGTCTGGAAATTCGACCATGGGAATTTCTTCCATAACAAACTTCCCTTTTTTAGCTCTAAGACTTCTTTCCTCCTCATCCTCGTCAGTAACATCATCAACAATTCCTTCCGGAAACTGATTTTGACCGACTGGAGGGGGAGCCTCAATCATCAACACCCGATACCTTGAACTATCGATTCTGATTCCCTCTTCAAACGCAATCTCGTCCTCCGAATTTTCTGCAGCGTCTTCCATCGTGACCTCTACAGTCTCTCCCAGAGTAGGTGGTGCTTCTAAGAAAAAGAGTGGAGCACTCTACCTAACCAACGTTTCATAACCGGCCAAGTCATCTTCTCCGGGGAACTCCATTGTATATACCATGTTGGTAACTGCATTAAGTCCAAACGATTTCGAAGTTTCCTGAGCACTTTCCTCTTTAAAATCCAGCATCTCCTCTCCTTGTTTACCTTTCGAGGAGGACCTCATCATCTTGTTGTAGCAATCCCTAGAATCATACTGACACCCCTTCACACATTCGATCCCCATGGGAGTAGGGAACTTCATTGCCAGATGATAAATTGATGTCACTACCCTTATTTCCTTCAAAACTGGCCTGCCAAGCAACGCATTGTAACAAGTGGGCTGATCAACCACTAGAAACTCGAACACTTGAGTAGCGGAATAAGGATCTTCCCCTAAAGTAAGGGGTAACTTCACTGTGCCTTTGACCCGAACAGAATCTCTAGTGAAACCATATATGTGAGTCGTTCCCTGAGTCATCTCTTTATCTAGAAGTCCCATCTTCTGGTATGTCCCATAATAGAGAATGTTAACAGAACTACCATTATCAATGAACACCCGGTGGACACTTCTGGACCCAATCTTCACGTTCACAACTAAAGCATCACTGTGTGGATGATGAACCCACCTCGCATCCTCATCAGAAAAGATTATCTGTGTATCCTCCCCTTTGAACATCTTAGGAGGCCTTTCCGATAAGTGATTGACATTGGTAAGCGGGGGGTGCTTTGCTTCCCGAACGTATCTCTCCATAGCATTCCTTCCATTCCCACCGACATGTGGTCCACCGAAGATCGTATGAATACTTGCCTCTCTCACGAATGTTGTCTTCCTTTGCTGTCCTGGCCCATCCTTGTCTTTAGGTTCTTCCTTTTTATCACCCTCTTTTTGAGGAGCATCCCCCTGAATCTTCCTTACTTCTTTTACCACCCATTCTGTCAATTTCCCATTTTTGATAAGCAATTCAATCTCCTCCTTCAATTGCCGGCATTGATAGGTGTTATGCCCGTTGGACTGGTGATACGCACAATACCTCGTTTTATCCCGGGATGCATTCTTCGTAAGCGGTACAGGTGTTTTGTATAGTCCTTCCCCTTTCGTAACCTCATAAATATGATCGACCGACGCCACCAGAGGCGTGTAAATACTCGTCTGTGAATACCCTTGGTCTTTCTGAGCGTAAAGAGGTGATGGAGGGTATTGACGTATCGGGCTAGGTGATCGTGGCCGGTCTGATCTCCAAGTATCAACAACGTTGACATCACTCCTTCCAGTCTTAGTTCTGTCCCCCTTCGGGCTAGGTGACCTATCTTTGCGCTTGCCTCTACGACTGTTGTCTGTATAGTCACTCCTCTTCAAAACTTCCTCCTCCCTTTTAAAAGGCTCCGCCTACGCATAGAGATCAGCGAGAGTAGGAGGCTCTTTCCGCTAAAGCTCTTTCCAGAAATCCGAGTTCACTCTCACCCAAGCAATAAGGAAATTCTTGATGGTCTCGGCCGAAGCCCCCCGAACAGTTGGAACCTCCGCATTAAACCTTCAAAAATAAGATTGAAGAGTCTCCCTCTCCCTTTGCTTTATATTGGCCAAGGTCGTGACAGGAGGAGCATAGACGATAGATGATTGGAATTGAATTAGGAACATTCTGCGCATTTGATCCCAAGAAGTAATAGAGGCCGGTCCCAACTTCTGAAACCATTGATGAGCGTTCCCTCGCAGAATTGAAGCAAGCAACCTGCACTTCGTCAAGTCCTCCACTTGGTAGAGTTCCATCTCTGTGTTGAATCTGGCGATAATATCCTGCTGGGTCTGAACTTCCTGTAAATCTGAGATCCCCTACCCCTCGGAAAGACGGAGGGAGAGGTGCATCTCGCACTGCTGGTGAAAAGGGAGATGGTGCTAGTTCGAATATAGCGCTTGCCTGGCTCTGAGATTGTGCCAACAACCTCCGCAAGGCATCTATGTCTAACTCTTCAATTCCAAGGCCCCTCCAGGGTGCATCTTGAAGCGCTAATTGTCGTTGTCGATTCATCACTTCTTCGAACCGATACCGATCGCCCACAGTAGTATTCTCCAGACGTGGTACATTATACCCGCTAAGTCTCCCCTCTGCATGATTGAGGAGGTCAGCATGCACTCTCCTTTCCTCGTAACCAAGGTTGTAGTGGTTTGGACTTCTTATCTGTGGAATCGGATTGTTCGCTCTGATCATTTGCAGAGGGACTGCATTAAGGACCTCTTCCGCACCATTTGCTCTCAAAGGCCTAGAGCCAGGAAATTCGCTCTCCTCAACAAAGCGATTCCTCCTGTCAACCCTCTCCCGATCCAACATCCTTTGACTCTCGACCCAAGCTCTTTCCCCTTGAGAATCTCGCCCCTCATTTATCCTTCCAGTTAAGGACCTAGTACGATCCAAATTTCTGGGGTCCTCCCTTTCTGGAGGGAGCTCGATATAAGGCTCTCCATACGTTAGAGCTCTCGGAGTGATAGCCTGGAACCTTGGATTACGTCTAGACTCTCCCACGACCTGAATGTTTCTATCAAAAGGAATTTCTCTATGAGGATCGCCCCGACGGTTCAAGGTAGACTCCCTATCGACACGCTGATCTCTAGGTGTTTCATAATTTCTATCCTGGTTGCGACGAGCTACCCTCATATTTTCCCTCTCTCCTGGTGGCGAGCGACGTCCATCATGATTCAGACGAGACCCGACGAGAAACTGTCTCTCCCTCTCCATTGCGTCCATCCTTGCCCCCATGCGGTTAATAGTGTTACCCATGTAAGTGATCTGGTTCAGAAGCTCGGTGTTACTCATCAAGACAAGGGGATCTCCTCCAATATGCGGAGTCGACCAATGTCCCTCTGGGATTCTGGGCGTCGCGGACCTCCGATTCGATTCCCTTGGAAGCGGATGGTTTGGGGATCTTAACGCAGAATTCCTTGCGGCTGAGTTCCTTGGTGGCGGCGGAGGTAAATTCCCTGTGGTCCTAATCTCCTCCATATTTCGATCATCAACATGTCTTTGATTTGAATGAGACATCCTTCCTCCAGAGATGTCTAAAAGCCCTCCTTCTAGCGCCACTTGTTAACGGAGGAATTTGGTGAAAACAAATTCGGGGAGGGTTGCTGGAACTGTGGTGGTGGTTGATGATGGTGAACGTCGTGGGACGTTTAGGGTTAGGGATTTGAGATTTGGGGATGGCTGAGATTGTATGTTGAGATGATTGCAATTAAGATTGAATATCGAATTCTCTCTATTCGCAAGGGTTTGCCTCGTATCATACAATGTGCCTACGTATCCTATTTATAGGAATCAAGCCAAACGTAGTTCTTGGAAAACAAGTAATCGTAATGGGCTAAGTTTCCTTATTCAGGAAGCCCATTAAGTCATGACCACCGCCTTTGATATGGACTTCAAGGCCCAACTACTTTCTCGGAGCGTGACGGTCAAGCTATTGACTCGGTATTTTCGGGGTCAACGCTTTCCCTAGGCTACGGAGATAAAATAGCCGTAAGGCAGTCCTGAAAACTAAATGAGGGTGAGATCATTTAAAAATGGACGAGATCTAGCGACTTATCGTTCAAGGACCTTATCTGTGATCCATAACCATTGATTTCTCTATGAGGGCGAGGTATCAGAATAATTGGGCCCAGCCACCAGAAAGGGGCGAGATGCCTATAATGAACCCGTGTACAAGATATGAAGGGCAAGACCCAAGAAAAGGGTCCAAAAATATCAAGTTATTTTTCGGGCATAACAATCATAATATGTTTTACATGTTAGTTTCTGAAACATTCTTAAGATTTTCTAAATTTTAAGAAAAGTATTACATATTCTTATCAAAAAAATCTCATAAGATAATGTATAATTTCACTATTATAGATTTTTATTTGTACGTTCTTTACAAAAAAATCTAAGATATCATGTAATTTTTTATATTATCGCTTTTTTTTATTGAAAAGCATTGTCTTTTCTTATCCTCGAAACAAAGATACCTTTTCCCGTACGTTTTTGTATTAAAACATTTATTTATTATTGAAAAGTATTATATATTCTTAAGGACTAATATAATATACCATATATTACATTTATTTTTGCAGTATCTTACAAAATTTAATATTTAAAGAGATTTAAAAGATCTGGCAGATTTTATTTCTGAAATACTAACAACCCTATAAATGTCTGTATATTGTAGTCGTGGTTTTCATCTTATCATCACCATAATCCGAGTTATTTGAGTTATTGTTTTCCTTGCTTCCTTTGTCTTCATTTTTTCGTTTTCTGCCATGGCTAATAACGCTAGTTGGGATAATGTACTGTAACACCCCCTTCCTAAAATGGGAGGAGATATTACTTAAAATCCATAACCTGCAACAGAGCACTAAAATAATCTCTAAATAAATGATTAAATCTAAATAATGCTAGAAGTCCACAAGTCATAATCAATGGATTAAGGGTAGCTCTCCATCACACAATCCCAGATCCCCCTAAGCACCTGCTAGAAAAAAAAATACGGCATGAGCCAAACGCCCAGTACGGATTTGGAGTACAATTTATAAAATAGAAAAACAGTTATGTATATTTGACAGTTTATAAAACATTTAGTTCAAAATAAGCATGGCTGAAGCAACAAGGGGTTAGGATATTTCATACCGAGATCAGAACAGAACAGATACAAATACACGCATCATAGGGTACCTAATGCGTGCAACAAATCGGATAACGTGTACGGCATATACACGTCACCGTCAAATCAAATCACAAATCAAATCAAATCTGGGTGCACCCACGTATCCTGAAACAAATATCAAAATGCGCAAAAGCTCGCCACCTGAGCTATCAAAAGGATACGCCGTGACCAATCACACTGCCACGGAAGTGTCATGTCACTGGTGCCGCAATGACATGGCTGTAGTACCCTACAACTGGTTAACTCGGTATACCCTATATCGCTAAGGGTTCAAAATAAATATTTCACAAAATCTTTTAAATCACGTAAAACAGATATTTCAAATATTTCCAAACAAATATTTTAAGCATTTCCGAACAGATATTTCAATACAAAATCTTTTTAAAAATCGCAGAACAGGTATTCAAATATTTTTCAAAACAAATTTCTTTTAAAATATTTTTCAGAATCAAAATAGTCAAATCAGATATAAACAGAGTAAACAGATTTGAAGGTAAAATGAATTAGATATAAAAATCAGAATTAAGAGTAGCGCTGAATAGAAGGAGAGAGAATCCGTACCTTGAAATCACAATCTCAAACACTCACAAAATCCGTAAACGATCAGCTAAACTTCCGGCCCCCGATCATAATATACATAACCAGTAAGCCTATTCATTCAATCAGAATCTACGTTAAATATTAATACACGCAAGCTCAAGCTGTGTAACTAAAACTTTAACATGGTATACTAGTAGGACCTTGTTTCATACCACATGCTAATTAACACCTAGGGTCACCAATACCAATATAATACTAACATAAATAAAGATGTCCAAAAATTGTACTCCTATAACAGAGGTTTTAATATCTTGCTATTAACATTTTAAAATCTAATTCAAAATTCAAATAACAAGAAAGGTATACATACGGCCAAAACTTAATAAACAAATTTACACATGATTCTATGTCATTAGTTAACAAAAACAAATACAAATAAATAAATATAATGTAAACATGTCACCTAAATCATGAATGTAATATCCTGAAAGAACAAACAAAAAGCCTAGTTTAGTATTGTAAATTAATATAGAAAAAGAATCAAAACTCGTTTAACCACCATTAACTTAAATAATAAACTCAAATCACAATTAACTTAAGTCATACAGCTTTGAAAACAAAAGCATGTCTGTATATTAAAACATGTCCATGACACAATGATTCATAGCTTTTATATTATATGGCAATTAAGTAACAAAATCCATTTAAATATATATACTTCAATATTTAAATCACGAAACCAAAATACAGTAAAAGCAAATCAATTCACAAAGTGGCAGTTGACACCTTCAAATATTCATAGCTACTAGTACTATAAGTTAGTGACATGAACCTGGTAGCTAGTGCTTTAACAAACTGAATTGCCTTGTAGCTCCTCTGTTCCGCTTATCTCCCTCTGCGGCTACTCTTTTTATAAAGTTTTTAGGGTTTTTCAAAACTTAATAATAAGCTTATATAGACTACTCACTCACCGATTAGCAATAGGACTCTAACAAATTTTAAAAAGAATTCGGTAACGAAAATATAATTCTAATTCTAATCCTTTTCTCATTAATAAATACAAACTAATATAAATTACATTTTTGCATTATTATTATTATTATTATTATTATTATATCCAAAATCCCTATATATTACATATATACCCCTTAAAAAGGATTCCGTCCCCGGAATCAAACGAAACTAAAACTCGTACCTGAATCAAATAAGTGTGATCATTTTTTATTTTATTTTTTTACGGATTGATTCTTCTTGCTTAATGATTCTTTCACAAAACTTTGACAAAAAGAATGATTTTCTATCTAATAATTCACTCTTTTCAACTAAGATAACTTCGACTTTCTCCTCACAAATTAATTTATAAAATACTAACAAGCATTGAAAAATTTCTAATGAACAAGAATGACAATTTCAATCTCATATATATAACCAATACAGAATATTTATGCATTTGTGATAACTTTAGTCGTGATTATTATCTATAATTAAGAAATTTCATTCACTCCCTACTTCTTTCATGCAAGACTCCTATTGCATATAAATACTTTTAGTATAAACGATTTTATATGAGTCATGTTTTCAAGAAAAATTATTAAATCTGTTAATCCTTTGCTACTAGTAACCTTGAAATACATATTGGCAAATGCACATCCAAATTCAGCACGATAATTAATATGCACATAACGAAAAAAATCCATACATATCAATTTGCTTATTGCATAGTCACATTTTTTTTACAACACATCGTTAATAATTGCTCATATTATATTAAATAGTTAATTAACATATTCTTTTAGTATGATTAATGACACTAATAAGATTAGCATAATTAAGTCACATATATAATATACACCTAATAACAAATATAAATAAATAAATATTTACTTCAAATAGGGCACACCCATCCATACATATACATGTAAATTAACATATATCAAAATGAGGAATAAAATCTAATAATAAAATTTCTTAATTTTTTTAAAAAAAATTAATTCCTAATAAATTGGGTTGTAACTTAGTGTCTAGATACCACAAATAATGAATGATGTGTTCAAATAATTCATAAAAGCATTTAGTGCTAAAACAACTAATGCACACGTTTTGACTAGCAAAATAAACTATGGTTGAGTAGTTCTATACATAAATTTAAGAATGCCTCAATATTAGCTATAAATAATTAACAAATTATTTAAATTAACATCTTTAGTATTAGAAATTTGACATATAGGTATACTCAAATAGTTTATAAAATAATCTCATACAACAAATATAATAGCTTAATTAAATTAGCAACAATCTAGTCTCACACGGTTTAAACTGATCAAGGCACGGTACACACATCTATGATATAAATTTTCGTCTGACACTCAATGAAATATCAAATAACTTGACTTATTGTAAAAACACAAAGGCATCAACTTAATAAGCATGTATAAACACGAATAGACAATATGCTAGAAAATAATTAATTAAGTGCATCAATTAAGCATAGAACATAATTACAAATATGTAACTTTGTTTGTACTTGACTAAAATTATAGAATATATATGGTCCTTTTATCCTTTCTCCATTCTTCCTTACATGTTCAATCTATTTTTTTTTTGTCTCATGATTCTTTCCTAGTGGCTATTGTGGTTAAATACAAAATACAACTCCAAATTTAAGATTCATTAGTGATATTAATTTATTTTAATTATAAAAAAATTAACAACATATGTGTCTCTACATATTCACTATATATCCCAGTGTCTAGATTATGAGATACGGTCATAACAAAATATATTCAAACTGAAATAAATTAAATTATCATGTATTGTAAATAAGTATAAATAATATTTAACTGAACTTAAAACAGTCAACACGTGTAACTATATGGACCATGCACAAGTATCTAATATGAAACAAATATACAGTAAAAACAAAAATTAATATTTCCAAACAAAATTATATTCTAAAGCACAAGGCTGAATATTAAATAACTTACATGTATAATAAATAACTTAATCCCATCCAAGTCCAAATTGTTAGTTACAGAGGCATGCCTGTATACATCTAATAACAAGCCTAATTGTTTGTAATGCTTTGCATTACTTACATGACCTCTTAACTGAGGGAACCTCTAGTTGTAGAGTTTCTGTTTGTATTGTACTTGTAATAGGCATCAAATCCTAGTTGTGTAACTGTACAAATAGAGTCTAGAATAATGCTTGAAAGAAGTTCCATGGTTCATGCCTCAAGCAAGGAGTTAAAGACTGCCAAATAATCACAGTTGGGATTTGAAGAAATGAAGAATTTGCCTAAGTACCAATTCGAGAAGTATATTTGTCTATTCGAGAAGTCCAGCATTCGAGAAGTCAAAGATTCGATATCTTAAGACACTATTCGATATCTCTGAATACACTGTTCGATATCTCATTCGATATCTCAGGGATTCGATATGTCTACTACTCTATTCGAGATCTCAAGAAGTCAACAAGTCAAGATGGTATTCGAGTTCTCAAAGAGTCAACAAGTCAAAGTTCCATTCGATATCTCAAAGACTCAGAAAGCTATTCGACAACTCAAGGATTCGATAAGTCAAATGCTCTATTCGACAACTCAAGGAATCCTGATGGAAAAGAGCTATTCGAGAAGTGGTTCGATATGTCACTATAACAGTATTCGAGAACTCAGAGTTATCGATCAAGTCAATTCTAGTTCTCGAATCACTTACTTAGTCACTTCTCGAATACATTCTTGGAGACAAAATACTGAAGAAATTGTACAAGTCAGAAACCTGCAACAAGCCAATGCACTTTATGGACCACAATCTGTAACGTGCTCTGGAAAGCCTACAAGGAAGCTTGGAGAGATATAGAAGAGACAAGGAGCTAAAGAAGTGGATCTAAACAGGCTTTGCAAAGTCAAATCTGTAACCGTTTGGACGCTTACTCAAAAAGGATAGACAGACTAGAAAGTAATTTGTTTAGCTACCTTATTTGTAGTAAGCAGGCTGTATCCATGTTCTATAAGGACACAGCCTCACTTCATAACTTAGTAACTTTTGTGAGTCTAGTTTTTGATACACTGTAAGCTATATCTCTCTGAGAAAAACGAAGCTGAGAATACTACCATTTGTATTCACAGATTGTAGCAACCTTTATCTAATATACATTAGATTAAAGTGATATTGTGCCTTGTGTTGTTTACTTATCCGCACCTTAATTTCTGCACACACAGGCACTTATCTGCTACACAGACTCAATCCAAGAAAAGTTCAAGAATCCATTCACCCCCCCTCTGTATTCTTTTACCGTGTTCAATACTCAACAAGTGGTATCAGAGCGGGCTGTTTATTCAAAAACAGAGAAACGATCATGAGTTCGAATACACCAAAGACTACAGGAACGGTGAAGGTCCCTAAGTTTGATAAAGAAAACTTCAACCTCTGGAAGATAAAGATGATGTTGTTCATCAAAGCCTCTCATCCCTTGTATCCTGAGATTCTCAAGAATGGTCCTTTTGTTCCACAACAAGAGATACCAGAGAAGACTGTTGGAACCATAACAATCCCTAGAGCTTATGAGGCCAAGGATCCATCAAAGTGGACAGAGTCAGAAAGGGAGAAGGTTGCTCTTGACAGCCACCTCATGTTGCTCATCATTGATTCCATGGATATGTCAATGTTTGCAAACATTGCATCATGCACGTCTGCTAAAGAGATGTGGGATCACATTGAGGTGTTATGTGAAGGGACTGATGAGGTTAAAGAAAACAGGAAACAGATATTGGTCACACAGTATGAAGCTTTCATGGCACAGCCCAAGGAAAGCATCACTGAAATGTTTGAAAGGTTTCACAAGCTAGTTACTGAGTTGCAGATGAATGGAAAGGTTTACAGCACCAAGGAGTTAAATATGAAATTTCTGTTGTCTTCACCAAATCATCTGGAGCAAAGAGTCATTTCCCTTAGAGAGAGAGATTTGAACAAAGTCACCTATGATGTACTCTATGGAGTCCTAAAGACTCATGAACTTGAGTTGCTTCAGAAGAGGGCTATCCAAGCAAACCAAGGTAGGATGATAAACACATCATGTGCCTTGATTGTCAACAAATCCATCCTGGACCTAGAAGCATCTACAAGCCAACTAAGGATAGAGGAGGTGGCAGATGATGAAGAAACTGAAGCTGGGGTGAGTGAACCTGTTGAGGAAAAGGAGGAAGAAGAAGAGGAGTTTTACACTCTGGAAGAACTTGATGGGATGGAAAATACTTCATATGCTTTCATGGCCAGAAAATTTCCAAACATCAGATTTAAAAGAAATCAACCCTTCAAACCCAAAACTCAAAACCATTCAGCCAACAAGAACAAGGCACCTGTGAAACCAAACAGAAATAAGTTCAAAACCGGTTATGTGGATAGGTCATCTGTAAGGTGTTATAGATGCAATGACCTAGGGCATTTTGCCAGTGAATGCAAGAAGCCTAAAAAGAAGGATAGAGATTATCTTGAGCTAGAAGCTAAGTATGAGGCCCTTCTGAAAAAGCAGACACATGGTAAGGCCTACATAGCTGAAGGGAAGTGTTGGGATGATTCTGAGAGTGATGAAGAGGAACAAGAATTCTGCAATTATGCCTTGATGGCCAACTCCAAGGATGACTCATCTTCATCTGATTCTCAGGTACCATCTCTCACTACTATAGACATGTCTGTTTCTGAATACAAATCCATGATTGAACAATTATCTGTTGAAATGTTTAATATTCATACTAGTATGACTGCTGCTAATGAGGAGATTGCTAAACTGTCTACTAGAAATGAAGTATTAACCAAAAAGAATGAGGAACTTGAGCTAACTGCTATGCAAGTAGAAAACCTTAAGAAAGAAGTTGAATATTTGGAGAACAAGGTTCTATGTGCTAGTCAAGTAGAGAAGGCTCTTAGGGATGAATTAGCTGAGAATGAATTCAAACTTAAAACTTTCAAGAAATCATCTGGTTTAGTGCAATCCTACTGTGAGAAAATTGAAGCTAAACCCAAAGCAGCTATTGGACTTGACTATGACTCTCTCAAACAAAGGAAAGGCTATGCTGTCATTGAAGAGGACATAGCTGTTCATGAGAAAGTGCCTCACATTTTGAGAAAAACTGAAAATCCAATTTTTAAGGAATCAACATTTGAAATTGATGAGGATGCCTTACTCATCAAGCAAATGTTGAATGATGAGGATGAGGCACAATCTAGTGAACAGCAAGCATCCTCTAAGGGTGAGAGTGTCAAGTCAAAGACCAAGAAGCCAGTAGTTGATAGGCCAAGACCTAAGAAGTTTGTTAAGTTTGTCTCAGCTGGGAAGAGTGAATCAGAAAAGGAAGTGACTAAAAAGAAACAGAACAGAAATGGCAAGTTAGGGATTAACAAGGATAACAACTATGCTTATATGCCTAATGCCCCTAGGAAAACTTGTCAGAACTGTTTCAGTACCAACCATCTAACTCATGCATGCAAGAAACCTGTTGGTAGTGTGTCTAAACCTTTCTATGATTGTTCTGTGCCTCTAAGACATAGAGATGCACCCTTCTGTGATAAATTTGACTGTATGCCATGCAATATGAATGTTATGACTAGTTGTTTTAATTTAAGAAGACAGTTCATTGATGGTTGTATCAGTCACAATTCTCACACACACTACACAAGGTCAAAGTCTTCAAGTCCTCCTAAAGCTAGGAAGGTACCTTTGTCACCTAAGTCTGAAACCTCAGGTTCTAAGACTTCCAACAGTGACAAGAAGACTGACACTAAGAAAGTTAACAAGCATGTTGTTTATGATAAAACTGTCTCTAAGTCACATGGACCCAAACTTGTTTGGGTACCAAAGGAAAAGTAATACCTTTGTGTTTGCAGGGCAAAGAAAGTGAGAAGAAGGTCATGTGGATTTTGGACAGTGGATGCTCAAATCATATGACTGGTGATATGGCCCTGCTATCACAGTATGAGGAAAAGGCTGGCCCAATGGTTGCTTTTGGAGATGACAGCATGGGTAACACATTGGGATATGGCAAGTTGAAAGTTGGAAATGTCATCATTGAAGATGTAGCACTAGTCAAAGGGCTCAAGCATAATCTGTTAAGTGTTGGTCAGTTTACTGATAGAGGATTCAAAGTGAATTTTGACAAAGATGAATGTTTGATCACCCACAAGAAGACTGGTGATTTTGCTCTATCTGGAGTAAGGAAGGGAAGCCTGTTTGTAGCCAATATGGACTCTGCAAACAAGGACAAAATTTGTTGCTTTTACTCAAAAGCATCAAATGAAGATTGTTGGCTGTGGCACAAGAAACTATCACACCTGAACTTTAAGGCCATTAATTCTCTAGTCAAAAGAGAGTTAGTGAGAGGCATGCCCACACTTGAATTCTGCCAAGAAGGAGTGTGTGAGGCTTGTCAAAAAGGAAAAATGAAGAGATCAAGCCACAAGTCAAAGACAGTGACATCTGTAACCAAGCCACTACAACTTATCCATATGGATTTGTTTGGGCCTGTTAACATAATGTCACTTGGAAGAAAGAAGTATGCCCTGGTAATGGTTGATGATTTTTCAAGGTATACATGGGTAGAATTTCTGGCATCAAAAGATGAGGCTCCACAAGTAATCATTGAGCATATAAAGAAAGTTGACAAGGAAGCAAAGGCAAACGATGCAAGTGTGATTGCATTGAGGAGTGATAATGGAACAGAGTTCAGAAATGCCACACTTGAAGCATTCTGCAAAGAGAATGGCATTTCTCAGCAATTCTCAGCTCCAAGGACTCCACAACAAAATGGAGTTGTTGAGAGAAAGAATAGAACTCTAATTGAGGCTGCTAGAACAATGTTACTTGATGCAAAAATGCCTACATGTTTTTGGGCTGAGGCTGTGAGCACTGCATGCTATATTCAGAACAGGACCCTCATCAACAAAAACACTGGAAAGACTCCTTACAACTTGATGACTGGAAAGAAGCCTACACTGAAGTATATTCATACTTTTGGAAGCAAATGCTTTGTACTTAAGGACAATTCTGAATATGTTGGAAAGTTTGATGCAAAAGCATTTGAAGGAATTTTTCTTGGCTATTCTATGGAAAGAATTGCATACAAGGTTTATGTCATCAGTCAAAAGAAAGTTATGGAAAGCACAGATGTAACATTTGATGACAGCAAACTACCTGGACTAGAAGAAGCCAATGATGAAGACAAAGATCCATTAAAGTTTGATAATCTAGATGATTCTGATGAAGAGACTGAAACTAGAGTTGAAACTCAAGTTCAACAAACTCAAGTGAATAATGATACAAGAGAAGAATTTGTGCCAACCAATAGTGGAGAAACAAGCATCCAAGACACACCTGTGAGTAATGGCAACTTCACAGGGGGAGGAAATGAGGATGACCATGATGTGGATGATGAAGCAACATCAAGAATGAGAAATCAGGCTGAACACTCAAGGAAATGGGATAGATCACACACTGCAGAGCAAATCATTAGAGATCCTAATGCAGGAGTAAGGACTAGGAGAGCAACTCAAAATGAGTGCCTCTATGGATGTTTTCTATCACAAGTTGAGCCTAAGAAACTTGATGATGCATTGTTGGATCCAGATTGGATTATTGCCATGCAAGAGGAGCTGAATCAATTTGAAAGGAACAAAGTATGGGAACTTGTGCCTGCACCAAAGAATAGAACCATTGTTGGAACAAAATGGGTTCTGAAGAATAAGATGGATGAAGATGGTGTAATAATAAGAAACAAAGCAAGACTGGTTGCAAAAGGATACTCTCAACAGGAAGGCATTGATTATGATGAGACATTTGCCCCTGTTGCTAGATTGGAAGCCATTAGAATATTCTTGGCATTTGCTGCTCATTCAAACTTTAAAGTTTATCAAATGGATGTCAAGAGTGCATTTCTAAATGGAGAGTTGGAAGAAGAGGTTTATGTGCAACAACCACCTGGCTTTGAGGATCCACATTTCCCAGAATTTGTCTACAGATTGCTTAAGGCACTGTATGGACTTAAGCAAGCTCCAAGAGCATGGTATGATACTCTATCTCAATTTCTTCTTGAAAATCAATTCACTCGAGGCACATTGGACAAGACACTGTTTTACAAGAAGCATGGTGATGATATGATCCTAGTTCAAATCTATGTGGATGATATCATTTTTGGTTCTACAAATGAGAAACTGTGTGAGAAATTCTCTAAACTCATGCAGAGCAGATATGAGATGAGTATGATGGGAGAGTTGACATTCTTTCTAGGGTTGCAAGTCAGTCAAAGGAAGGATGGTATCTTTATCAGTCAAACCAAGTACATCAAGGATTTATTGAAGAAATTTGACTTGGAAGATTGTTCACCTGCCAAGACACCCATGGCCACTGCCACTAAATTGGATGAAGATGCTAAAGGCAAGAGAGTAGATATCTCAGTCTACAGAGGCATGGTTGGTTCTCTACTCTACCTCACTGCAAGTAGGCCAGACATCATGTTTGCTACATGCTTGTGTGCAAGGTTTCAATCAAATCCAAAGGAATCACATTTGATTGCAATAAAAAGGATCTTTAGATATCTGAAGGGCACTCCTAACTTGGGATTATGGTATCCTAAGGACACAGGGTTCAATCTGGTTGGCTACTCTGATGCTGATTTTGCTGGATGCAGAGTGGATAGGAAAAGCACCTCAGGAAGCTGCCAGTTTCTTGGACAAAGGTTAGTTTCTTGGTATAGCAAGAAGCAACAATCTGTGTCAACTTCTACAGCTGAGGCTGAATACATAGCTGCTGGAAGTTGCTGTGCTCAAGTGCTTTGGATTAGAAATCAACTTAGAGATTATGGACTTGTGTTGGAAAGAATTCCAATCATGTGTGACAACACAAGTGCAATCTCTATAGTTGCCAATCCTGTCAATCATTCTAGAACAAAGCACATTGACATCAGATATCATTTCATAAGAGAACATGCAACTACTGGAACCATTGAGTTGCATTATGTCTCTACAGATAAACAACTAGCTGATATATTCACTAAGCCATTAGATGAAGCCACCTTCACAAGGTTGGTAAGTGAGATTGGAATGCTGAATTCTTCAGATTCTGGCTAAGTGAATACATCATCTAGATTGTTGCAGCAGTAAACACTTACTTTATCTAAATTCTCAATATTTTTGGAGTAAGTGTTGGCTGAAATATGATTTATAAATATTTCAAATCTGTTGCATATGTTGAAAATCATATTTTTATTAACTTAAAATTTCTATGAAATTTTGAGAAAATCACTATTTGATTTGCTAGAATATTTTTCAATGAATATGTCTGGTAGATTTTAAAAAGATAGTGAAAATCAAATTTTTATGAGTGATGGGTATAGTTCGATAAGTCAGACTTCTCGAATGATTCACTATTCGACATCTCTAATAAGTCTCATTAGAGTACTCTTGAGTTCTCGAATAGAGTCTTTCTGAGATATCGAATAGAGGAATTATTGACTTCTCGAATATAGTAACTGAGTTCTCGAATGACTGAGTTCTCGAACATTATATTTGAGTTCTCGAATCATTTGAAAAGGCTGAATTCTCGCTGAATTTTAATCGATTTTGGACTTTTTGTCTAAAAGTTTAATTCACTCATAAAAACACATTTTATTTAATTTAGAATTATTTCTAAGTTAGATAACTGCCAGCTGTGAGTTTCTATCTGCTTGAGTTATCGATTAAGCCATTCTTGACTTCTCGAATAGTTGTTTTCTACTTCTCGAATGCCTGACTTGTCGATACAAAACAGTCTGCTAATCGACAATTCAAGTACTTCATACTTATACAATCTCACATCTATTCGATTCATTTCATTCGATTTCTCAAGCATCTACACTCTCTAAACCCCTGAAACCCTAGCTACGAAAAGCCAAATTTCTTCTTCAACCTTCAATTTCTTTTCTCTCTTCTACACAAATGACAACAGTAAAGTTCAACACCAACTTCATCGCTCTCACTAGTGATGTTGAAGCACCCAATGCAAATTTCAAGTGCTTTGTGAAATGGATGGCTGAGTCATATATCAAGGATGCACTCTCTGCCAACCCAACTCTGTATCTCGATATTCTGGAACAATTCTGGAGTACTGCTATTGTGGAAGTTGTAGCCCTGGAAAACGCAATCACTTCATATGTCATCTACTGCAAGGTTCAAGATAAGGAAATCACTTTCACTACTGCAGACATGAACCAAGCACTAGGACTACAACAAGAGTCATTTGACAGAATGGCCACTAACGCAGAGTTGGAGGAATTCTTTGAGTTCATAAACTACTCAGATGGGATTAACCTTGGAAAGCTAAACAGAAAGAATCTGAGAAAGGAGTGGAGCTATGTGTTTGCAACTCTTCTCCAAGTCTTCACTGCCAGGAAATCAAGCTTTGATCAAATCAGTGCACCTGTGCAGCAAATTGGATATGCTTTGGCCTATGGAAAGAAGATAGATGTTGGCCAAATCATACTTCAAGAATTATATGGGAGACTTGGTAAGAACACAACCAAGAGAGGTACTGATATTTTCTTCCCTCGCTTTATTCAATCTGTACTTAATTATAAAAATGCTTCACTGATTGAATTGCCTGGGATTGATAAAAATAAAATAGGCTATCCTAAGTCCATGACCAAACTCATTTTTGGTAACTTGGAAACTAGGAATGATGTGGATGTAAGACTGAACATAACTCCCCATATGGAGAGTTTGTTTAAGACTTATCCCCACAACATGCCAACATTTGATGCAAAATCTAAGTTAGCACAGCCCAAGCAAGTAGAACAAAATGCTAACCCAGGGCCTGCTAACCAACCCTCTCAACCAAACACTCTACCACATACTGAGCCAACTGCATCATCCTCTCAAAAGGGTGATGTTAGTAAAAAGAAGAGAAAGGAGGTAATGTCTGCACCTTTAAATATCTTGTCTGAAGCAGCATTAGCTGTTGAATTAGGTCTAGGAAGTGAGGAACCTGAGTCACCCTTACACAGAACAAAGAAGAAGAAAACTAAGACCACCTCTTCAGTCACACAAATGGCTGAAGTTGTAAAATCAGGGGCACACAGCTCACTAGGTGTATCCTCTCAACAGGGTGCACCTATAGAATCAAGCATCCTCCCCAATGCACCTTCTTGTATAGAGTCAGCACATGGGAGTGATAAGGCTGGCACAACACTGAGTGGAGAGCACATCACTTTTGAAACTCCCTCTATCTCTCAGGGGGAGTTGCCAAAATCTACTCTAAAACACACTTCTCTTCCAGAATCTATCTCTGAAATTTCTTTGGAACCTGCAACTCAGGCAACTGAGATGCAAGGTATTGATCATCAAGAATTCTTTTCTCTTGATGAGCCAATAATTTCAAGTGACTTAGTGCATGACACTTTGTTCACCACTCAGAACCCACATTTAGATGGTGAGGGAATGCATGCTGAGGCATATCCTAATGACACCATCACAAACACAGAGGTTCCCCTAGTTTTTACTAGAGACTCTGTGCCTGTGTCAACTGCTGGTGTAATTCATCCCACTTCTGTGGTGACACCAGTAGTAGAGTCAATCCATCCGGTTACAGAAGTTGCATCTGTAACTGAGGAGACTAGCTTGCCTAGCTCTAGCTCTGACTTCATGTCAACATGGCTGAAGCCTGTGCAACATGACAGTGCTTCAGGATCAGGGTCTATTCCACAACAATTGACGGTTGAAGCACTTCAAAGCTTAATTGTGGATCAGATTCCTGAGTTCACAAAGATTGCTCAGCACCTTCTCACTGCAGACATGCCCAATCCAGACTATGAGGCTATTCTGTTATGCCATAGGGATGATGTGGAAGTGCAGAAGTCAAAGATCATTGATGATGCTGAGAGAGATGGCAACATAGATGCCTGGTTGCAAGGAAAATATGATATTACTCTCGATGAAGCACTTCAGTATCTCAGGGAGGAATACATCACTTCACTGGGCTCCAATGCAAAATCCCTGTCACCTGGTGAAGTGTATGAAGCTGTAAATGACTCCTACAAGGGTTTCCTCAAGGCTGCACACTATCTTGGCAAGGGAGTCAAAACTGAAGTCAACAGGGTGTGTGATAAGACAGCCACTTCAGTAGCAGAAGTCAAGAGGGCCTTTGATGCTAAATTTCCTCAATTGGACAGTGTGTTCAAGGACATCAAACACTGCAACTCTACCTGCACTCAGATGGACAATGGGCTGGCTGTGCTAAAAGATGCTGTCACAGGTCTGGGGCATAAATTTCAGAATCTATCTGACCAGACTACAGATGCCAATGCCATGCTGAGGATAATGTTCAAAAATCTTTATGGAGATAGACTAGTGACTGATGTCCCTGTGCATGAATTGTCTAAATATGAAGTGAAGAGGCTGCAGGATCAATCTTTATCTGGCTTCAAGGCCAATGAGTTATTCACTAAGGTCAACACTCTTGAACAGGAGGTAGCTACTCTCACCAAGACCAATGCTCATCTCACAGAAAAGGTTGCATTGCTAAATGATCAGTTGGACACTCAAGCATCCACCACAGCTGATGTCCTTCTGCATCAACAATCCATGTTAGCTGCAATGATGAAGCATATGGGTCTCCCTCTACCTGATGAATCTTCACTCCCAAAGGACATTTCTACAGCCTCTGTGCCTGACAACAAGCCTAAGGGGGAGAAGAAGGCTAGGAACTCAAATTCAAAGGGGGAGACAAAGGGAGAGAAAGGCATATTAATCAAAGAGGGTGGTCAACAAAGGGCTTCTAAGTCTCTAGCAAATGTGCCTGGCAAGGGAAAAGCCAAAGTAGATGAGCCTCCATCTATCTTGCCAGTTGTCACCTTACCAACTGTGCACATCACTACTCCTGGAGGACAAAAGCAATCCATAACTACCACAGTGGTTGCAGGGAGTATGCCATCTGACAAACCTCCAATCTCTATATCTGAGAGTGCCAAGCCTGTAGAAGTCAAAGTTGTTACTGAGGCCAAGCTACAAGAAGTTGCTAACTCCAATGTTTATCATGATAAAGCCTTCTTGGAGTTTCTGAAAGCCATAAGGGAACAGGTTGGTGACACTCAGTTCTATCTGAGGGAGTTGAAGAAGCAGATAGACTACATCACTGTCATCCCCAAGAAAGTCAACAATATATGGGTCAAGGAGATAGTGATGGTTTCCAAACTAAAGATATGGCATCTAACATACCAGACTCTACAAGACCTAAAGCACTCAGAGATAGATGCCATACTTGAGATCATTGAGAAGAAAAATGAGAACAGCAAGAGTCTGTTTGATGATTTGAGGAATGGTCAACCTACAAGGCTACCAGAAGTGATCAAGAAGCCATGGACAATTATTTATCAGTCTGGTACCAGAATTGAAGATATCAAGCAATTGGTCATTCCTCATGATCTCACCTCCAGAAATCACAGACTGATCATTGCTATCATTGATCAATTACAGAAGAAGGTTGAAGCCAGAAATGCTGAAGAAATTGAGGCACTGCATATCCTCAGAACCTATATTGCAACTGGTGAAATTCCAGAGATGGCTCAACCTAGGAGAAATAAGGATGATGATTCTGAAGACAAAGGTGATGGGAGGAGAAGACATCACAGGAGAGATAAGGGTGATGAAGATAAGAAGAAAAAGGGGGACAAGGATGAAAAGGATGATGATGACCAGGGTAAAACATATGTGAGAAAGAGTGGAAGACAGCAAGCCTTAGGCAATGCTAGCTGTAATCTCACCACAACACAAGACTCTAAGTCTAGGGTGAATACTGTTAGTAGTGACCTAGCAAAATCTACATCTATGGCTTCTGCAACTGTCTTACCATCTCAAGAAAAGAAGAAGATTCAAGTCAAGAAACCATGTGTATGTTTCAGAAAGCAATCTGCTAATGGAATACTACTATGGTCTACCAACCAAGGTCAGAGATTTCTGCCAAGCAACCATGTCAAGAGGATGAAATTTAAACATGCTGCAAGGAGAGTGAAGCTATCCAAATCTAGAGCCCTAACAATCATTCCAGGATTAAAGCTCCAGCCACTTGATGAAGACTTTGATGAAGAGCAACTGCTATTTCTAAGAGCTCAAAAGATATGCTATGCTGCAATTGTGGATGACCACCTTGTAATCAAGTACACTGATGGGAAAGAAATGAAATTCAAACAAGGGGGTTGTCAACATTGGGGTAAATTGTATGAGATAGAAAGAATCATTGCATTGCTGGATTCTAAGGACAAGGTGGAGAAAGTATGGAAGCTGGAATTGATTGACTTTGTGAAAATGAAGAAAGATTATGCTGAGAAGATAAGAAAGGGCTGCTATGAGAAATGGTTAGAAAGGGAGAAAGAAATTGATAGACTGGAGATTGAAGCAGAAAAGCTAAGGGCAAAGGGATTGTGTAGAGTTCAGTTTGATCCCTATGTGGTGAAGTATAGGAGAAGAAATGGAGCCAATGTCAATATAAGAATGGACCTACTCAATCACTATCCTGCCAACATTCTGAAGCCAGTGCTTGAAGATTTCAAAAACTCTATTATGATTGAAGAATTGGATGCTATGACAGAAATCATGAGAGCAGTAGATGAGATTGCAAGAAAGGAGAAAGAAAGGAAACAGAAAGCATATGATGATCTACAAGCCAAAGCAATGGAGATGCAATCAAAAGAAAATGGCTAGTACCTCATCATACTGTAAGAGTATTTATCTTGTAATTTCATTTATGTGTTCAATCAAAATACATACCTGTACTTTTAAAGTTTTATCTTTAATGTATGTTAGGCTTGTTATCAGACATGAAATTGTGACTAAGGGTCTCACTCACAATTTGGGGGAGATTGTTAGTTACAGAGGCATGCCTGTATACATCTAATAACAAGCCTAATTGTTTGTAATGCTTTGCATTACTTACATGACCTCTTAACTGAGGGAACCTCTAGTTGTAGAGTTTCTGTTTGTATTGTACTTGTAATAGGCATCAAATCCTAGTTGTGTAACTGTACAAATAGAGTCTAGAATAATGCTTGAAAGAAGTTCCATGGTTCATGCCTCAAGCAAGGAGTTAAAGACTGCCAAATAATCACAGTTGGGATTTGAAGAAATGAAGAATTTGCCTAAGTACCAATTCGAGAAGTATATTTGTCTATTCGAGAAGTCCAGCATTCGAGAAGTCAGAGATTCGATATCTCAAGACACTATTCGATATCTCTGAATACACTGTTCGATATCTCATTCGATATCTCAGGGATTCGATATGTCTACTACTCTATTCGAGATCTCAAGAAGTCAACAAGTCAAGATGGTATTCGAGTTCTCAAAGAGTCAACAAGTCAAAGTTCCATTCGATATCTCAAAGACTCAGAAAGCTATTCGACAACTCAAGGATTCGATAAGTCAAATGCTCTATTCGACAACTCAAGGAATCCTGATGGAAAAGAGCTATTCGAGAAGTGGTTCGATATGTCACTATAACAGTATTCGAGAACTCAGAGTTATCGATCAAGTCAATTCTAGTTCTCGAATCACTTACTTAGTCACTTCTCGAATACATTCTTGGAGACAAAATACTGAAGAAATTGTACAAGTCAGAAACCTGCAACAAGCCAATGCACTTTATGGACCACAATCTGTAACGTGCTCTGGAAAGCCTACAAGGAAGCTTGGAGAGATATAGAAGAGACAAGGAGCTAAAGAAGTGGATCTAAACAGGCTTTGCAAAGTCAAATCTGTAACCGTTTGGACGCTTACTCAAAAAGGATAGACAGACTAGAAAGTAATTTGTTTAGCTACCTTATTTGTAGTAAGCAGGCTGTATCCATGTTCTATAAGGACACAGCCTCACTTCATAACTTAGTAACTTTTGTGAGTCTAGTTTTTGATACACTGTAAGCTATATCTCTCTGAGAAAAACGAAGCTGAGAATACTACCATTTGTATTCACAGATTGTAGCAACCTTTATCTAATATACATTAGATTAAAGTGATATTGTGCCTTGTGTTGTTTACTTATCCGCACCTTAATTTCTGCACACACAGGCACTTATCTGCTACACAGACTCAATCCAAGAAAAGTTCAAGAATCCATTCACCCCCCCCCTCTGTATTCTTTTACCGTGTTCAATACTCAACACAAATCCTACTGAACTTGTTAAATTATAACACTTCAACATTTTATTAGATACATACAATTAGAATATTAAAGAAAAACAGTGTCCATTTGCATTGTAAGAAAAGAATTCGATTGTTAAAGCATATTAAACTAAAGTTATTGTTCTTTGAATATTTCTTTATACTAAGAAAGAAGAGAAAAAAAAATTGAAATTAAAACTTAAAAAGATTTATATATTTTTAAAACCTATTTGGTATGTCAAATGATGGCAGCTAAATAACATACAATACAAATACTTTCAAATACCTTGATACTTGTTTTTTTTTTAATAAAAATTCTTAGAATACATAACACTTACATTCCTTTACTGAATTATTAATTTCAGGCGTCCCTAAAATTAATAATATCATTTCATTTAATTATTTATTTTGAGCGTCCCCAAAATAAAATAATTAAACTATGAAATTTTAGAATGAGTATTTTAGGCATAATTTGACTAAAATTGAGAAAATCTTTTCTATTAGTAAAAAGAAATGGAGGCACCAGTATCAAAATAATGTGAATATACTATAATTTTACAAGCTAACTACTAAAACATACATAAGTATGAGAAATAATAAAAATAAGAAAATTCAGAAATATTACAAATTGAAAAAAAAAATAAAAAAAATCCAAAGATTTGTATTCTAGAAGATTGTAAATTTACTTAATTAGAATAACTAAACAAAAGTGCACAATAGACCTTTTTTATCGATAATTCAAAATGTAAGAATGATTTGGAAAAAATTAATAAGAAGATAAAGGTAATACTCAAAAGATATTAATTATCACATATACTAACAAACTCAACTCACACCTCACACACCTACAAATGGTTTACAGAATTACAATCTAAACTATTATCATCTTATCCTCGAGTAAAAATTAAAGTTAACACAATTCCTATCTAAAACTTTTATCTCTAGTAAAACTAACAACATTTTCAAGACTCCAATAAGTTAAGGCCTACAAGCCAGTTGTTGCACAAATTATACTACCAACTACATTTAAACAACTAATAAAAAAAATGCATTATTCTCAAAATCAACATATTTTTACAATTATCTAACACTTTTGATACTTAAAAATAGTAACATTCATTTTAATACCTTTAAAGATGTAAGACGACTCACTAACAAGAACTAAACTAAAGATACTGTATGTACTATAGAATTGATGATAAAGAAATGATAGACGGGGTAGAACAATAATCGAATAACAAACAAATAAAAAAAATTCACTTTTATAAAAAAAATTGTGTATAAACATATTTGAATAAAGTTCACAATAAAGGAATAGGCAAAAGTAGTTGAAAAATATCATAAAAGTATAATAGTTCTTAAATGAACAAAACTGAAAGAATTTTTAAAACATTGAACCCATCCTAACGTCTACCCAAACTCACAGGTCAACCTAAATAGGTTTTCTACAAGAAAGAACCTAAGCTCTGATACCATCTTTGTAACACCCCCTTCCTAAAATGGGAGGAGATATTACTTAAAATCCATAACCTGCAACAGAGCACTAAAATAATCTCTAAATAAATGATTAAATCTAAATAATGCTAGAAGTCCACAAGTCATAATCAATGGATTAAGGGTAGCTCTCCATCACACAATCCCAGATCCCCCTAAGCACCTGCCAGAAAAAAAAATACGGCATGAGCCAAACGCCCAGTACGGATTTGGAGTACAATTTATAAAATAGAAAAACAGTTATGTATATTTGACAGTTTATAAAACATTTAGTTCAAAATAAGCATGGCTGAAGCAACAAGGGGTTAGGATATTTCATACCGAGATCAGAACAGAACAGATACAAATACACGCATCATAGGGTACCTAATGCGTGCAACAAATCGGATAACGTGTACGGCATATACACGTCACCGTCAAATCAAATCACAAATCAAATCTGGGTGCACCCACGTATCCTGAAACAAATATCAAAATGCGCAAAAGCTCGCCACCTGAGCTATCAAAAGGATACGCCGTGACCAATCACACTGCCACGGAAGTGTCATGTCACTGGTGCCGCAATGACATGGCTGTAGTACCCCTACAGCTGGTTAACTCGGTATACTCTATATCGCTAAGGGTTCAAAATAAATATTTCACAAAATCTTTTAAATCACGTAAAACAAATATTTCAAATATTTCCAAACAAATATTTTAAGCATTTCCGAACAGATATTTCAATACAAAATCTTTTTAAAAATCGCAGAACAGGTATTCAAATATTTTTCAAAACAAATTTCTTTTAAAATATTTTTCAGAATCAAAATAGTCAAATCAGATATAAACAGAGTAAACAGATTTGAAGGTAAAATGAATTAGATATATAAAAATCAGAATTAAGAGTAGCGCTGAATAGAAGGAGAGAGAATCCGTACCTTGAAATCACAATCTCAAACACTCACAAAATCCGTAAACGATCAGCTAAACTTCCGGCCCCGATCTAATTACAAAATATAATCTATTATTATAAATACATTTATTTTATAGCATTTGATTTTACTAACATAATATACATAACCAGTAAGCCTATTCATTCAATCAGAATCTACGTTAAATATTAATACACGCAAGCTTGTAACTAAAACTTTAACATGGTATACTAGTAGGACCTTGTTTCATACCACATGCTAATTAACACCTAGGGCCACCAATACCAATATAATACTAACATAAATAAAGATGCCCAAAAATTGTACTCCTATAACAGAGGTTTTAATATCTTGCTATTAACATTTTAAAATCTAATTCAAAATTCAAATAACAAGAAAGGTATACATACGGCCAAAACTTAATAAACAAATTTACACATGATTCTATGTCATTAGTTAACAAAAACAAATACAAAATAAATAAATATAATGTAAACATGTCACCTAAATCATGAATGTAATATCGTGAAAGAACAAACAAAAAGCCTAGTTTAGTATTGTAAATTAATATAGAAAAAGAATCAAAACTCGTTTAACCACCATTAGCTTAAATAATAAACTCAAATCACAATTAACTTAAGTCATACAGCTTTGAAAACAAAAGCATGTCTGTATATTAAAACATGTCCATGACACAATGATTCATAGCTTTTATATTATATGGCAATTAAGTAACAAAATCCATTTAAATATATATACTTCAATATTTAAATCACGAAACCAAAATACAGTAAAAGCAAATCAATTCACAAAGTGGCAGTTGACACCTTCAAATATTCATAGCTACTAGTATAAGTTAGTGACATGAACCTGGTAGCTAGTGCTTTAACAAACTGAATTGCCTTGTAGCTCCTCTGTTCCGCTTATCTCCCTCTGCGGCTACTCTTTTTATAAAGTTTTTAGGGTTTTTCAAAACTTAATAATAAGCTTATATAGACTACTCACTCACCGATTAGCAATAGGACTCTAACAAATTTTAAAAAGAATTCGGTAACGAAAATATAATTCTAATTCTAATCCTTTTCTCATTAATAAATACAAACTAATATAAATTACATTTTTGCATTATTATTATTATTATTATTATTATTATTATTATTATTATTATTATTATTATTATTATTATTATTATTATTATATCCAAAATCCCTATATATTACATGTACCCAATCAGCTGCTTGAAATTATAGGGTGCAAGATTGATTCATTGAACGATTCAATAAGATTTTCTGCTGTATCCAAAACATGGCAATCAGTCATGTCTGAAAGGTGGAAAGCTGAGAAGACATTAATGACGCTGTCACCTGAGACTCCACTCCTCCTCCTGGCTGAAGAAGTACAAGGAACACTTCTAAGTTGCGATATTGATGAAGATGAAGACAGCGGGGATGAGGACATGGGGGTGGGAATAAAGAAAGGATGGCTGCTAACATTAGGGAAAAGTTTCGAAGTAAATCTATTACACCCTTTATTAAGACAAGAAATTTCACTTCCAACAATGCGTGTAGTTGGCACTGGTGCATACTGCTCATTTGAGGGGGTGTATATGAATTATGTTAAAAAAGCTGCCATGTCTGAAGTACAACCAAATGAAAATGGAATTCACAATGATAGGCCTGATCCCATAATAATGATCATTTATGGAAAATGTGGAGATTTGGGATGTGCTAGACCCGGAGACGAAGTCTGGACCAAGGTGGACGTTCCACGGACGGGAACCTTTACAGATATTGCTTACTGTAGGGGAAAATTTTACAGTGTCAACCGTTATGGATCCATATTTGTGTGTCATATTGATGATGACTTCACAAATGGAAGACTGCAGGCTACCGGAACAAAAATTGCACAGTGTCCATTAATCAAAGCTGCAGACACAAGTTTTGGTGAAAAGTATTTAGTCGAATCAGGATGTGATTTGTGGTTGGTTGTGCGCCTACGTAGGACCAAGTTTATCAGATCAAGCTTGAGAGCCAAGTACCGTACTACCAGTTTCTTCGTTTGGAAGCTGAAAGAAGATGTTTCAGAAGATGGCCTTAAAACTCAATATACTTGGATTCAAAAGAATAACCTGGAGAAGAGGGCATTCTTCATCGGCAGAAATTCGTCTACCTCGCTACCATCTTCGGGCTGCATAAGTCCGAATTGCATCTACTTTACAGATGATGCGAGGAACCTGTACTTCCCTGACGGAGGAGGACACGATATGGGGGTTTATAATGTGGAGAGTGGTACCATTGTACCACATTTTCAAGGGAAATCGATACATCCTGTCTCTCCTCCACTCTGGTGTATTTGAATTTTATCAAATGTTTACAAGTCAAACGAAAATTTATGCATAAAAAATGAGATTTACATGTAAGGTTCCAACATATATTGGATGCTTCATAGTGACGTTGCAGAAATATTATTTGTTCAATCATTTCTTTTTGTGCTAATAAAGTTGTTTTTTTATACAAGAATATGTTGGAATGAAGTTTTAGTTCCCATATGTTGTTATTCTCTGGATCTATAACTCCCTTAAGTTTGCTTAATAAGAATGTGCAATTATTGTGCACCAACAATTTTGTTGAAAAAAAATAAGCAATTTTAACTTTGAAATTCGTGCTTTCTTGTACATATATATTTGAGAGATTGAGGTGGAGTTTAGGGATATTGCATCTTTATTTCTTTAACACAATTTCAGGATTTATGCTATATGCATATATTGAAATGAAGAATATTATTTCATACTGAATTTAATGGTTATGGTTGATTTTTTGGTAACTTAACTTTCAGTGAAATAGTTGAATATTAATCGGTTGTGAAAAGCGTAAATCGGACCTAAGCGGCGGGATGACCTTCTAGCGCTTAAGCGGTTAAGCTGACGCTTAAGCGGTTTTAAAAGCGGATCACTAATCGGATTATAAATAATTATATATTTATAGAAATAAATATAATATTATTTTTTTAAAAAAAAGCTAATCACATATGATATAACATATTATGATAAAAATTAAAACTAGTAATCTCTACATTCACAAAGTCATACTTAGTCATAATGAACTTAGAAAATACAAACACCATAATTATCATAATACGAGTTCCGAAAGATAGAAAGATAGAAAGATAGATTGTAGCATTCTTTCAGAAAGACGGAAACTTATGCATTCTTTCACCATCCTTTATAATTTTTTATAACTTTTATAATTTTTTATAATTTTTTTATATTTTTTATAATTTTATAATTTTTTTTTAAATTTATCCGCTTAATCCGTCTTTGACCCGCTTAATCCGTCTTTGACCCGCTTAATCCCGCTTAAACCCGCTTAAACCCAAAAAACGTTTAAAATCCTGATTTTTTTAAAAGTTATGCGTTTTACCCCCGATTCTGCTTAAACGACCGCTTAATGCGCTTTTCACAACACTGATATTAATTAAGTACTCCGTATATTTCAATAGGAAGGCTCTGCCTTGGAGTTCAAGTGTATTTGTTGACAAACAATTAGAAATCAAAAAATTTTAAAGGAAAGTTTTTCTTGAATTTAATATTCTCTACGGTTTAAATTATTTTGACTTTTGTCAGGATGTTGAAATGAGGAAGCATTAATTTTTATTTATTGTCAAATTATAATTTCTTTATAAGATGAATTTAAATTCTAGACTTCAGTTTTAAATAAACTTTTTAACTCTTTTAAAATCTTTTAAAATCTAGCTATGTTGGTTTAAATACAGAAATAACCCGACCAATTATTATTTGAAAAATTAAAGAGTATATATATAATGAATTGTTACTACTTATTGAAATAGAAAATATGTATTTGAAACTAATAATATTTTAAAAAAATTTCTTCAATGAATTAATTTAATTATTCAAATTAATATTAAAATCTAAAATTTAATATCAAATTATTAATTATAAAATCAGAGCCATGTACTCACATTTTTATCTCCTCTGTCCCTTAGACATAGGAAAGTGTTGGTACTTGTGGAAATACTTTCTCTATTTTTTTTTTCTTTTTTTTTATAAGCAAAGATTTTATTATAATAAGCCGTAAGGCCAGTCATGGTACAACCATTGATACAAATTTTCACTGAATTACCACTGATACAATTCCCATTGAACATACAACTACTGAGAAATCTGGTCTTCAAAATAACTATCGCTGCACATACTTCCACTGAATTTGATCTTCAATTTTTTGTAATGCCAAACACCGAAAGAGCAATTTCAGGATCAAAGTTCAGAACCTGTGATTTAATTATAGTTGGTTTCTAGACCGCATCAATCACGATTTACGATCTAAAGACACTATAAGAAAATTATTCAGCCTTAGTTGTAATTATAGTTGGATTAAAGATCCTATCAATCACGATAAACGATCTAAAGACACTATAAAAAAAACTATAGAACCCGAGTTCTATATATAGTTGGTTTCTAGATCACATCAATCACGATTAATGATCTATAGACACTATATATTGATTTAGAACCCGAGTTTTATTATAGGCGGTTTGTAGATCAAATAAGTCAAGAATGACAATCTAAAAACACTATAGAGAATTAGAACCAGGATTTTAATTATAGTTGGTTTTTAGGTCGCATACTACCACTGAAAATACCACTGAATGTTATGAATCCCTAAAAGCGACCTAAAGACACTATAAAAATTTGATCCTGAATTCTATCTATAGTTGGTTTTTAGATCGCATTAATCATTATTAGTGATCTATAAACACTATAAAGGCTTATAGCTGGTTTCTAAATCGCATTTGTCAAGAATGACGCTCTAAAGACACTATAGATTAAGAACCGGGGTTCTAATTATAGTTGGTTTTTAGAACACATCAATGAAGAATGACGATCTAAAAACACTATAAAATTCTGAACCTGCAATCCCTTGTTGCTGCTTTTAGCATCTGCCAACAATCTCCCAATCCACCTCTGAAGCTTCTACAGAAACTATCTGATCCTCAAATGACGAACCACTGTTATTCCTAGCTAAAGGGCCTTGTTAAAAACCCCACAAGAGTAAAACCCAATGGGAAAAAAACTCAAGGGGGAAAAAGAGTGCCCTCTCGCCGAAATACTGATGAACCCACTAAACAAATAAACTGTCACGAAGCATATATCCCAGAGTGATGCTAAGCAGAGCCCCATAAACAAGAAGATGACATTCTCGCATTTAATTCAAAGACAATTACTGCAAAACAAATACTCACAAAATACCTTAGCGCAACGCAGGGCGAATAAAAGTTATTAAAAGAGTTGCTAATTCTGATAGAACACACTAAATTCATGCGTCAGAAAAACTCCAACCAATAGATACAACAATGCAGAAAATTCAAGACATGCTCAAGAGCCAGTAAACTGATACCAACTTAGAAAAAAACTAAAACAAAACAAATAAAGATTAGTAAGATTTTCACCTTTGATGTGGGGTCTCTACACACATTCCTTACCTTTTCTTATTATCAAAAATGTAATAAATGGAGATATTTGGCTTCAATATGCTATACTAGTTCTTGCTTATAATGTTGTAATCAATCATCTCCGCTACCTCGTATGTAGCTGCAATTCCTGATACCCGAAGAATTATGTCATCCTCGCCGACTCTTATCCCCAATTTAGTGGAAACTGGTGTGCTTAGCATTAATGCCCACGCAACACATTCCCTTTCCCCCGTTTTGTTCTTCACCCGCCTACATCTTTTCCACCGCCTGTCCTACTTCCAGCCAACAGCCCCAACCCATATCCTTCTCTCTTCACCACTGCAACTACCCTGCACCAACACTCTCATCTTTCATTTCGCCATTACCTTCCTTTAACATCACTGCAATGACTTATTCATAGAAAATTCTACATAGGCTTATATTCATAGAAAATTATGTACTACTTTTTTTTATCATAACTCTTAAATTAAATATATATATATATATATATATATGTATATTTATGTATCATTCTTATTATATATAATTTACCATCATGATATAACTGATTAGTGAAATTGATCCTGGATAGTCGGTTTTGACTTCTTTTTTGATTGAAAAGGCTTCATTGTGATGCTACGCATTTTTTGTCATGATTTGATTGTAATGATTTATAATGTTTTATGTGATAACTTATAATTAAATTTGATTATTTGTTGTTAATGATTTGTAGGTAATGATAGGAGGTTAACCTGGTGAATGAAAATTTGGATAAATTTAATTGATTGTAAAATATTAAAATGAAAATTTAAATCAGTGGTCACATTACATTCTAGCATGAGTTTATTATATTCTCGATATATGTTCAATCAACATAGAAGTGATTTTTTTTTCTTTAAATATCTTTTGAGTTAAAATTCTGTTGCGCTCAAAATTACCACGGATAAGATCCAGTCCAAACAAGCTATTCAGTGCAAGCTATGAAGAAATGAGCATCAGACAAAAAGATTATCAAGAATTGACAAGCATCAAGAAGTTTCTGAAAAACCAGAAGCTGTGCAGATCGTTAATAGACCAGGTTCCTTCCTGAAAGAGAGTTTGAATCAGCCTAGCATCAGCCATAGAGACATCCAGAAATATATGGGGACTACAGAGAGGCTCCCCGAACTAATATGTTTGCTATTTGCGCAGGTACAGATTCCTGTAAAGAGTTTCCTGAGAAACAGGTTCCGAGATAAAAGTTCTTGAGAAATAAGCTATCTAGAAAGATATAGATTTATTATTGGAGAGTAATCTTAGGACGCAGCTGATCCTAGATTACGTCTAATAGATGATAGATTCATAGTAGAGTACGAACTCGAGTTCTACTCTACTTAGCCAACTGGTTCGTAGTAAGCTCTAAAGGAATTTGAGCCCTACACAAACTAGATTTCCTCATACAGCTGATCAAGAGAGTCAGTTTAGATTTAGAACTACGTGAGCTTGATCTCTATATAAAGGGTACGTAGGCATCTTGAGAGGGGACATATATTCGCTCTCTAATTATCTCTAAAGGAACCTGAGATTATTGGAGGCACTCTCAACCTCAGCTTACTCCCACAAACACAACCCAAATCGAATAGTTGATCGTTAGCCTATACAACTCACCGTAAATTTCTCAAAAATTGTTACGAAATTCATTTATCAACAAATCCTAAATGGGAACACTTTATTATAATCTATTCTAATTACTCCAAATTTTGTGCAAGAATAGAACTATAAACTTTAATTATTTAATAAAATAGATTGGTGTTTTCAAATTTTCAACCTTTTATTGTTTAATGCAAATTGACTAAACTAATTCTAGGATTATGTTAAATCATGTAGATGTGAGAATAAGTTATAAAAGTTTTTGAGCGAGGGAACCATGACTCAGCTAAATCAGATTATATGTACTTGTATCTTGTATGGTAATATGTAATATTTATTATAAGAAATATCATATATAATACAGAGATGGAGAGAGAGAGCTACATAATAGAGGTAAAGAGAGGAGAGAGCAATGTTATTATTCATATGTAAAGAACAAATACAAGCAAGGCTTTATATAGCCCAAGTAGATATAGGTTACAATGGGAGTGAAAAGTCAAGAGGTGGTGCACTAATTAGGGTAAGGTGAAAAGCTAAGAGTCATACATAATTATACATAACACTCCCCCTTGGATGACTCGTACAAACATCATGCCTCGTTAAAACCTTACTAGGAAAAACCCTGTAGGAAAAACCCTAGTGAAGGAAAAAGAGTACATGTGTTGTACTAATGAAAAAGAGTGTATCGTATACGTCTCCCCCTCATTGCAACATGACTATTAATGTCAACATATATCTAGAAATCTACGCATTCCAATCTTGTGTACTAATTTCTCAAAAGATGATGTAGGAAGTGACTTTGTGAACAAATCTGCTGGATTTTCACATGAGCGAATCTGACACACATCAATTTCTCCTCTTTGCTGAAGCTCATGAGTGAAGAAAAACTTTGGATCAATGTGCTTCGTCCTATCACCTTTAATGTAACCTTCTCGAGTCTGAGTGATACATGCTTCATTATCTTCGAATAAAATAGTAGACTTCCTTTATTGACTAAAAGACCACATGATTCTTGAATATGATGGACCAAAGATCTTAGCCACACGCATTCTCGACTAGCTTCATGTAGTGCCAATAATTCAGCATGATTCGAAGAAGTTGCTGCAAGATTTTGCTTTGTAGACCGCCAAGATATTGCGGTATCACCATATGTGAATATGTAACCTGTTTGTGATCTACCTTTATGAGGATCAGACTGATATCCTGCATCTACATAACCAACTAATTCTACTTTTGAGTCTTTAGAATAAAATAAACCTATATCAATTGTACCTCGAAGATATCTAAATATTTGTTTCAAACCAATCTAATGTCTTCGAGTTGGAGCAGAACTATGTCTTGCCAGTAAATTAACAGAAAAGGCAATATCAGGACGTGTACAATTGGCAAGGTACATTAGTGCACCAATGGCACTAAGATATGGTACTTCAGGACCAAGAAGTTCTTCTCCCTCTTCTCTTGGGCGGAATGGATCCTTTTTCTTTTCAAGTGAGCGAACAACCATGGGTGTACTCACAGGATATGCTTTATCCATAATAAATCGCTTAAGGATCTTTTCAATATATGATGACTGGTGGACAAAAATTCCTTTGGATAGATGTTCAACTTGAAAACCAAGGCAGAGTTTTGTTTTGCCCAAGTCTTTCATCTCAAATTCCCTTTTCAAATATTCAATCGTTTCATGAATTTCATTTGGGGTCCCAATAATGTTTAGATCATCAACATAAACCGCAATTATAGTAAACCCCATTTTTGTCCTTTTAATATAAACACAAGGACAAATCACATTATTAACATATCCATTTTTCAAAAGGTACTCGCTAAGGCGATTATACCACATTCGACCTGATTGTTTCAGCCCATACATTGATCTTCGTAATTTAATTGAATAAATTTCTCGGGGTCTTGAACTACACACTTCAGGCATTTTTAGTCCATCGGGGATTTTCATGTAAATGTCATTATCTAGAGACCCATATAAGTAGGCAGTCACAACATCCATTAAGTTTATTCGGAGCCCTTCTAGAATTGATAAACTTAGTAAAAATCTGAATGTTGTTGCATCCATTACCGGGGAATAGGTCTCTTCATAATCAATTCCCGGTCTTTGTGAAAAGCCTTGTGTAACAAGGCGTGCCTTATATCTCACAACTTCATTTTTCTCATTTCTTTTGCGCACAAATACCCATCTATATCCAACGGGTTTCACACCTGCAGGTGTTTGGACAATAGGTCCAAAAACTTGACGTTTTTAAAGTGATTTCAATTCTGCCTCAATAGCATCTTTCCATTTTGGCCAATCATTTCTTCATTTACATTCATAGATCGATCTAGGTTCATGATCCTCGATCTCTTCAGAAATGTCAAGTGCAGCTGCATATGCAAATATTTCATCCATGACAATTTCTTTTCTATTCCACCTTTTCCCTGAAATAATATAATTTATCGAGATCTCTTCATTGTCCTCAATTTCAGGTGTTTGATCATCCTTTGAAGACGTCTCTTCAGTGATCAATTCTATTTCATTTGGAATGATGTCATTTGATGTACCAGCTTGTTTATCAAGTTTCCTTGATTTTCTAGGATTTTTATCTTTGGATCCAATAGGTCTACCACGCTTCTGGCGTGATTTAGACTCATTTGCTAGCAAGACTTTATTTTCTTCATCGGGAAGTTTTATTTGACAAGGAACATTGACAGCCGGTATATGTGACATCGTCACTGTTTTGACATCAGTAAATGAATCAGGTAATCTATTTGCAATTTCTTGTAGGTGGATAATATTTTGAACTTCAAGTTCACATTGATTTGTGCGAGGATCATAATGAGACAGAGATGCTGCATTCCACAAAATTTCTTGTCTTTCTTTTTCAAATTTTGACCTATCTCCCCCTAATGTAGGAATAACTGTCTCATCAAACTGACAATCAGCAAATCTTGTTTTAAATAAATTACCAGTCATGGGCTCCAAATATTTTATAATTGAGGGAGAGTCAAACCCAACGTATACCCCTAATCTTCTTTGGGGTCCCATTTTTGTTCGTTGGGGAGGATATATCGGAACATAAACTGCACACCCAAAAACTCTTAAATGAGAAATATTTGGTTCTTGACCATTTACAAGCTGCAATGGGGAATATTTATGATAAGCAGTCGGTCTTAAACGAACAAGTGATGCAGCATGTAATATTGCATGTCCCCAAGCAGTATTTGGTAAGTTTGTTTCCATAAGTAAGGGCCTAGCAATCAATTGTAGCCTCTTAATAAAAGATTCTGCTAAACCATTTTGGGTATGCGGAACCGGATGTTCCACGTCAATCCCAATTGACATGCAATAATCATTAAAAGACTTAGAAGTAAATTCTCCTGCATTATCCAACCGAATTTTTTTGATTGCATGATCTGGGAATTGGGTCCTTAATCGAATTATTTGGGCAAGGAGTCTTGCGAATGCAACATTACGAGTGGACAATAAACTAACATGCGACCAACGTGTCGATGCATCTATAAGTACCATAAAGTACTGAAATGGTCCACTTGATGGTGTAATAGGTCCACATATATCTCTTTGAATTCGTTCCAAAAAGGATGGACACTCAATCGCAACTTTCACATGCGATGGTCTTGTTATTAATTTTTCTTGAAAGCAAGCAACACAAGAAAAATCTTTGGACAATGGAACAATCTTATTCTTTAGAGGATGTCCATTTGAATTTTCAATAATTCTTCGCATCATTGTTGAACCCGGATGACCTAAGCGATCATGCCACATAAGAAAATTTTCCGGGTTTGCTAATTTTTGACTTATTATCATGTGTGTCTCTACTGGATTAATAAAGGTATAATATAATCCAAATTTATATGATGGGAGTTTTTCTATTATTTCCTTCTTCCCAGAGACTATAGACGTGATACATAATCTAGCTTGTCATGGTAGAATACCAAACTGGACAGCAAGTTATATCTACTGTGATGCTCGGTTTTTTAGAGATTAACGAAAATCATGCATTACGACGGCTATAAATCGAACGATCCAAATTCGTACATGCCTCAAGCACATCATCAAAGCAACTCATGCCTTAACAACATCATTTACTACTTTCAAGAGGCTCTAAGGCCAGTGTTAAGGTCTCATGATCACCACACAACATAAACATAACAAATCAAGTCTTAAACAACTATTAACACAACAATCAAGAACTCATATTGCAACCCACTTAAGATCTCATCAAAACTTCATAAAACTCAAAGTAAGATCTAGGGTTTAGGTGAGATATACCTTCCTTGGAGTATGTACTAGCCTTATAAAACCTTGTATAGCCCTTAGAACACCTTAAACAAGCTTGGATCATCCAAAGAAACAATGAAACTAAAGTTAGTTCTTAAAAATTACTATGCATCAGTTCAAAGATCTGTAAAAACGAGGCCCTTACTATGCTTTCTTGGACGAGGCTCCTAAATAAGAATTGGAGAGTATCTCAATACCTTTCCAAAACGCTAAAGAATGCAACATTTCATTCAGAAACGAAGGAGATATAGATGTTTGAAATTGGTTACAGAAACTATCAAAATCTGGATAGTTTGGTTATCCATCTTGGGGAGGAGATTTGCCTAGTCTATACTACTTGGATTGCTATGAAATTTGGAGCGGAGGTTACCCATGGAGTGGAGAGGTTATGGTTAAAATTTTGTGATTTTAGAAGCTCTAGATATTGAGATATGAAGTTTTCTTTGAGCTTTGTTTGTTCTGGGCAGTTTTGAAAATAATGGAGAGAATGGCTTGGTTGCTTGCTTTGTTCTCGTCTAATCTTGCATAAAGTGAATTGCTTAGGATAATATCTCATTCTAATTGCATTATTAAAGGTGTATGTCATGCATTATGTATGTGGATGGACAAATATCTAGATTTGTTTTGTGATAAGATGATGAAAGGAAGCTACCCACTTGGTTGGTCTCTTATTGTTCTAGTCCCTTGGTAACTAGCTTGGTTACATGCCCTTATCCACTTGCACATGCATGTATCTTGATCCTCTGCTTGTTTCTTTGTCCGGTTATTACTTAATTTGATTGATCGTTCGGAGTAATATCTCAAGAATTCCTTGTTAGGGTTTTACCGGAAAACTTCTTAATATTTATACTAACATTCTCGATCTTTCTTTATAAATCTTGAATTTAAATTCCTTAAACCCCTTTAATAAATCCTTAATTCTTTCGGTGTCCAGTGAATTCTCGAAGAAAATAAAAGTGTTGTTTTTCAGAATCCGACAGCTTTTACATACACTTAATTTTCCCCTGGATCACTAATACGAACTCAGAAATCCATTCCGGGTACTCCTATATAGCGCCGTCTAATAATATTCCAAATTCCACCAAAAGCACTATTCACTCTTTATTCTTTATATTCATAAGAATGTCCTTATTCTCTTTCGAGCGTTCCTTAAATCTTTTACGGAACCTCTGGACTTATAACATATATCGATCTGGATGACATTAGAATATCTATTCTTGTCTAGGAAACCCTATCTTAACTTTCTAGGAGATAGATTATTTTAATCTACATTTTCAACCAATAGCATTCTATAAGACATATAATATTGGAATCTATATCCATTCCATAATCATTCATTGGAACTGTTAATACCTCGTAGTTGGAATCACTGTTCATTCTTTCATCGGTTCATATTAAAAAGTTTTAATTCTACCGAAAATTTGGGTTCTTACATCTGTACTGCCATTTAAAATCTCTGATTCACAGTAGGGTGGATAACAATTTTACCTCAATAACAATGTCGATTCCCATCTCAGCCCAAGGAAGCTAGAGTGAATCACTATTGGAGACAACCTTGATGTGCTTTCCAACAACTCAAGAAAACAAAATTAGGTCTACTCATAATTTTTCCTAATTCCTAATGATATTCCTAAGCGAAGAGACAGCTTTGTGTGCAAAGAAAATTCAAATCCAATCCAAATAAATCAAGAAAACAACTTACCGCTTACACACACATTATATATGTATCAAATCCAGTAAAATTAAATGAAAAAAAACCCAATAAGTAAAGAACCCCAAAATTGCACCTTAAGATTATAAATCAAATCGATTTAAAAAAAACCCTAAAATTAAAATCCTATAATTATAAAATCAATTTCAATAACATAATGAATTAAGTAGAGTTCTCAATTCGATTTGAAGGAAGACTCACATATCGATTTAAGCAGAGTGCCTAATGGTTTACTGCGAACCCAGAAGCTCACGAGTTGTTTGATGAATTTTCCTTCAGAGTTTCTTTATGTTTTGTTGAATACCCAAATCCCAAACAGATTTACTTGAAAATATTTGGAAAATCTCATACATATTGCACAGTAAACTCGCAGATAGATTTGTGCACGATGTACCACTGAATCGATGAGCTCTGATTTGTCTGTGTATCGATGGTTTGAGGTTTGATAAATCGATAAACTTTGATGCTCTAAATTTGTGCATCGATTTTATTTGATTAAAATGAATTGAAATTAAGACTACTTATGATAAGTTTACTACAATAACGTTTTCGTAAGCGATATAAAAGTAATAATAATTAAAATATAAATATTAAAAAATTATTTAAAATACGCAATCTAAGATAGCGGTTATTTAAACGTTATTGAAGTGCAAACTTACATAGCGTTTTATCAAAAAACGCTATGGTAGTATTTTTCTTATTTTTCTTTTATTTTCCAAACTTTTTTATAGCAACTTGCATAGCGTTTTTTTACATAAACGCTATGCAAGTACCTCACTTGCATAACGCATCTAAAAAAATACTATGCAAGTAGTGTTTCCTAAGCTCATTTTTGTAGTAGTATAACAAAGCCCTGGTGTAGTTCAGCTGATTTGTGGGCTAGAACAAAACATGGAAGATTTAGGTTCGATGCTCAGTCATAAGTGCAACATAGAGTAAAAGACTCTTTCACCTATCTAAACCCCTAGGATGTTTGAATTTAAGTATATATTTTTTTTGTTAAAGTTTTATATAACCCCAACTAAAGATATAAGACCTTTAGTTTTTAAGGCTCTTTCTAAAATTTAAAGAAAGATGTCGCACTTCATGAGATTGAGTGTTTGGTGGGATAAGACAATAGATGTTTGAGCCCTAACAAAATGTTATAAAACTACATTTTTACACATCCCACATCGAGAAGATGTGGAAACTAAAAGACTCAATCAGCTACTTAAAGAAGGCTCCTTCCACACCAATCTCATGAAGATATAAGGCCTTCTTTGAAAGCTCCTTCCAAAATTTAAAGAAGGGTGTCGCCAAGACTTCATGAAAATAACATTGGTGTCGCCAAGTAATAAAGTAAAAGGGCTTCTACTTTCTAACATACATGTTCATAGCCATGATTTAAATAAAAGGTTTCTACTTTCTTAACACATATTTCACAACATACAAATGCTATCATTTGGGTTAAAAAATTTGAAACAATATTTCTGTAATTCCCACATCGAAAAGAAGTGGAAACAAAAGACCCAAAACATCTATTTAAGCTCATCAGGTTGCACCTATATGTAGTACTCTGAGCTTCGGCTTGGAGAAAGGGTACCATTATTTGAGCTTCAGCATGGTCCTTCTCTGGGCGTATGGTAGTGCTGAGTTTGCTCCACCCTCAGCAGCTGGATCCATCCCTGCTCTTAGGGGTGATCGCGGTGCAGGCGGTGCGGTTTTTTTTAAAACCGCAAACCAAACCGCATATGCGGTTTGGTCAATTTCTCAAACCGCACCCGCACCATGAAATTTTAAAACCGCATAAACCGCACCACGAAAATGCGGTGCGGTGTGGTGCGGTTCACTGCGATTTACAATTTCAATAAAAATTACTATATATAAGCTTTTACATAATTTCAATCATTGATTTTCGAACAACAATACAAAAACTTGAAAACCAAACCATAGAAGCCTGTAAGATTACCTGCCAAACATGAGTATCAACAGTCTAAGAAATTGCAGACAAAAAAAGCAAACAGACTGCAATTATGATTTACTAAAAAAGAACCTGAACATATAATCTATACGAACCTGAATTAGACCAACATTATCTATGTATACGATGATGTAACTCTCAACTAATGATTTACTAGAATGTCTGATCTCTTCTTAAGTAGCTCACTTACATTATTGACTTCCTTTTTCTATATCAATAATTAGTAGTAGTACATAAGCTATTCTTGTATTACAACAAAGCCAAAAAATTGCACAGTTCATGGAAAATCCTATTTTTGCACATAACAGAGGGAAATGCGGACCTAATACAATATAAATTGATAAATACTTATATTATATATATATATATATATATATATATATATATAATATTAAATATTACGGTGCGGTGCGGTTTGAACCGCGTTTCAAAAACTTTAAACCGCAACCCGCACCGCACCACGCGGTTTGTCAAAATTTCAAACCGCAACCGCACCACGGACAATAAAAAATCGCGCAGTATGGTTATGCGGTTTGGTGCGGTTTATGATCACCCCTACCTGCTCTTAGGCATATGGAATTATATATGTGAAGTACAATTTTGTTTTCAAAAATAAATTATCTCACTCTAACCATGGTGGTTTCTGGCTACGCCAATGCTTACACCCAACATAAGTCATCTTTATGATTTGAGCTATCAAAAATCTCATGCAATCTAGGTTATTATGCACATTAATTTGTGTTACCTTTTATGTCCATGAATCCATGAACCTACGTACCTTTTCTCATTTTTTATTTTTTTTCCTAAGTTGCATAAATATATTAGAACAAAAACAATATACAGGATTCACCCTAGCATCACGGTCTATTTAGGAAGATGCTGGCCATGCCAACAATCCCTCCAGCATCTACCGGCCACTACATCACGGTCGGGATGAAAACAAGTGGCAATTGGACTATGCTGTTTAAGTTATGGGCTTGTAGTGGTTGTCTAAGCCCGGTCTCTCTCTAATGGTATTATGAGTGAAACCCTTTTACTAAATAAAAATATGTTAGCTTATGTTAACATCTTATCCGTATCTTTTAATTCAATGTATGATTTTTTGTGGAACTTTAATATGTAGCACGATTACATTTTCCAATTTTTATTCGTCTTTATCAAATTTAATTTGAATAGATATATATCATTTGAGTGATCATTGTTATGCCCAAATCTGGCATAATAATTATCGTGATTTAATTAGCTAAATTAATGGTTCATTATCTACAATGGGCCTCGAAGATGAAGGTTGGGTCACTAAAAGCCCACTATTGGAATCAGCCCAGCCTAACTAGAGGGCCATCTCGCTTCTTATCAAATATAAGGGATCGCTTGGTATGACTCCCATGAAGGGATCGCTACTTGCTATCATCATAACTACAAATCAACACAAGATCGCTATCTCACTCTCTGTTGGAAGGCTCATGTCTAGATCCCGCGAGGTCACATGAGTATCTTTACATTTGGGTTCGCTTCGCATGACTTGACCCCTCGAGGTCGCATGCCTCGCTTATGCTGCGTCTCTGTTAGCCTCGCTTGTGAGGTCACATTCTTGTCCATGCGAGACCATCGGTTTCCTTCTATAAATCGTGGATCATGGATAGGATCAACAACTCATTGCCACATCAGCCCTAAACGAGTGGGCTTGGGCTATGACTTATCCTCTAAAACCCTAGCCCAGCTAGGTAATTTGCTACCCAAGAACTACGTGTGGCTTGATCCCTATAAATAGGGTACGTAGGCACCTTGATATGGATGAGAAACACTTCACCCTTAAAATCACCTATCAAGCTCAGCCACATTTACACACATAAACCCTAACCCTAATTATTCTCTTATAAGCTTTATATCCGTATTTAGCTCCGTTAATACAGCAACCTCCAAAATATTGTTATATAATATTCTCCCTATAACATTTGGCGCTAGAAGGAGGGGCTAGTCATTGATTGGGAGAACGATGACTAAATCTCACAAGAAGAAGAACGGAGATCGGGAGACCCCGGGGTCGCATAAGAAAGACATAAACGACCCTCGGAGGAATAATATACCGGAGAGCGAGGCGCGGATAGATGGGATCGAGGAAGAATCTGAGAAAGAGCAAACCCCCCCTGTTGTCCAACAGACAGCCTTGCCTGGCGAAGTCATGTCGTTCTTGAAAGGCCTTGGTGATCAAATGATCGAGGTAAGGGCCTCGGTGGCCAAGATGGAGAAGCGACATAATTCTAGAGGCTTCAAGAGGAATACAAGGACAGGGGATCGAACTCACCAAGCAGAAAGTAGCAAGGGTCCCACCAAAAAGCTAATTGGGGACTTTGATGATGTGGTGACAGATCGGACGAACCCTGATTAGGAGGAGGAAGTAGCTACGATTGATAAAGAGGGATCGAAAGCGAAGCCCGCCTCGTCAGAAGGACGGTCCGTTAGTGTCTTCGACCGAGTTGGAAAGAAACTCAGCGAGCACGATCTTCGTCTCAAGTTGGTAAAGCTCAAATCTAACAAAGATGGAGGTCCCAAAGATAAGAGTAAGGGCTCTCATCAACCCGTATCTCCTCGAAAAGATCGTGAGCGGTCATATCGTCGCAATGACAGACCCCCCTCTCCTCGCAGAGAGCGTGAGCGGTCCCATCATCGCGAGGACAGACCCCCTTTCAATCGAGAGCGTGAGCGATCCCAACATCGCGAGGAAGACCCTAAAAACAAGGATCGCAGGAATGACCAGGAAGAGTCTAGTGCCCCAAAAAAGACTCAATCTCATCATGCAAGCACTGGAGGAAGGAAGGATGGAGACAAAGAGGCGAGAATTGGGGATTACAAATTAGAAGATTTAAAAAAGGCATTGGATGAGATGAACAATGAGAAGGGGATTTTTAGCAATATGGGTTCCTCCTCGCCTTTCACTCATGAGATCCGCACTGCTCCATTGCCTGCAGTATTTCGAGGTCATCATTCTGACATGACCTATAATGGGGAGACTGATCCAGCTGAGTTCGTTATACGTTTCAACAATGAGATGGAAGTGTATCAAGTGTCACAGTTGGCGAGGTGTAGGTTGTTCGCAGCTTCGCTAAGAGGAAGTGCCCAGCAATGGTTCTCGAAGCTGGGATCCCTAATTGTCATAGATTCTTGGGAACAGTTCGTGGACATATTTATTAAACAATTTCAATCTTCAATGCTCTATGCACCCCCTGTGTCCACACTGGCAAATATAAAGCAGAAGGAAGGAGAGACTTTGCACGACTACTTCAAGAGGTTCAATGCTGAAGTACCTCGTGTGCGAGGCGCTAATGACGAGGCTGTGAAGAATTTCCTGATTGCAGGGGTAAGGGAAGGAACTAAATTCTGGGAGAAACTACAAGAGCAAACCCCTGTCACACTGTCGGAGTTACATAGGGTCGCTGAACCCTTCAAGCGCGTCGAAAAATCATTGGCAGACCTAAAAAGGAACAATGAAAGGAGTAGCAGTTGGAGTAGAAATAGGGGAGTAAAAAGAAAAGACTCCAGAAGTCCAAGGCAAAGACGGGGTCGAAGCCGAAGCCCCAGCCCAAAAAGGAGAGAACGCGATCCCTTGAGGCGATCCCCGCCTCGAGATCGCTTTGCTAGAAATGAAGATAGGTTCGTCCCTCTGGTTGCTCCAATTGAACACATTTATGCTGTCAATGCAGATAAAGGAATGTTCAAACGACCCACACCAATGGGTTCAAAAGGAACTGCGGACACTAGCAAGTATTGCGCCTTCCATGAACAAGCAGGGCATGCTACTAACAATTGTTGGCAGCTTAAGCAACAAATTGATCAATTAATTCGGGATGGAAAATTAACTGAATGGGCGGTTCGTGAAGCAAAGAAGCACCAAGGGAATCCCGGTAAACAAGGGGTGGGGTATCATGCTGTGCCACATGAGAAGCAAGATGAGCCTCGCAAAGACAGGGAAGAGCGAGCTGGAAGTATACATGTGATCATTGGAGGTCCTCACATTGGGGGGGAAAGTAATAAAGCTAGAGAAAGATATGCACGCGAGGCCAGGGATCGACCCCTCACTAACGTGCATCATCTACAAGAATGACCTCCAAAGTTGTTTAAAGGCGAAGACACAAACATTATGTTCACTGAGGAAGATGCGAAGTGGGTTCATCATCCCCACTCTGATGCACTTGTGGTTCGGGTTCGCATTGGATCCCAAAATGTCTATAGGGTCCTTGTTGATAATGGAAGTGTTGTGAATATTCTTACATACGAAGTCTACAAGAGGATGGGATATGTCGATAAGGATCTAATACCCACGGTGGGGCATCTTTATGGGTTCATTGGAGCATCTGTTAGTGTTAAAGGCCTCGTTCGGCTCCCCATCACTCTAGGGGACGAGCCTTGCATCACCACGCAGATCGCTGACTTCATGGTAGTAGATCAACCATCTGCTTACAATGCAATAGTGGGAAGGCCCATCCTGAAGGAAATGAGGGTGGTGACATCTATCTATCACCTCTCTATGAAGTTTCCCACTCCTCATGGTGTTGGTTGTGTGAAAGGAATCCAACATGAATCTCGTGAATGTTATAACAATGCCTTGAAGGCTGCAGAAAAGGGGGGGTGGCTTTGTACCAGGAAATATGGAATGTAATATGATATCAATTGAAGAGCTCCCAGATGATTACTTTGAAGGCTTGGGTATCCAGGTGGAGCCGATCCCAGGGGCACTCATGTTAGAGGCCTCGCAGCCTGTGTTAATTCTCCAGGAAGGAATCGTTGAAGAGGCTAGTGACGATGAGGAAAGCCCAGAACAAGCTGCAGTGCGAGCCCAAAAGGGGAAGTGGGTTCGCAAGGAAACTTCAACCTTGGTAGACATGCCTAATGGAATAACTCAAGAGACCACAATAATAAATGAGTATGGACATATAGGAGCGGTCCCTGCCACAGAAACAATGTCAGCCTCACCACAAAATGGGATTGCGAGGAGGGATGAAGCAGAATCTAGCACGGCTCGAGAATTTGAACTTGATCTAGATCCTCGCATCCCAGAACATGTTGATCGAGCTGGGGCCGCAGAGGATACCATCTCTGTCTTAGTCGATGCCAAAGATCCGGCCAAGGTACTGAAGGTCGGGTCGCAACTTAATCCAGGGCTTCGCGAAGGGCTCGTTAGTTTTTTGAAAGCCAATTTGGACGTGTTCGCCTGGTCTCACGAAGATATGATTGGAATTGATCCTAATGTTATGTGCCACAAACTCAACTTGGATCCAAGTAAAAAAGGAATAAGGCAGAAGAGGCGACCCATAAGCGGTGAATGAGCCGAGGCACTCAAAGAAAAAGTTGACAGACTCCTCGAGATTAGCCTCGTTATGGAATCTTTTTACCCTGACTGGCTCGCGAACCCCGTTCTTGTGAAGAAGCCTAACGGGAAGTGGAGAACATGTGTGGATTTTACTGACCTCAACAAGCATTGTCCCAAGGACAGTTTCCCACTACCAAGAATCGATCAGTTGGTGGACTCAACAGCTGGGCACGCACTTCTTAGTTTCATGGATGCCTATTCGGGGTACAATCAGATACCGATGTATGGCCCTGACCAGGAGCACACTTCGTTCATCACTGATAGGGGTCTCTATTGTTACATAGGGATGCCCTTTGGTCTTCTCAACGCTGGGGCCACCTATCAACGGCTCGTTAATATGATGTTCGAGAAACAAATTGGAAAAACAATGGAAGTGTATGTAGACGATATGTTGGTAAAATCCAAGGAGGCTAGAGATCACATCACTCACCTCGCAGAGATGTTTGATATACTGAGAAAATATAGGATGAAGCTTAACCCCCAGAAATGTGTGTTCGGGGTCGAATCCGGGAAATTCCTAGGGTTCATTGTCAACCATAGAGGCATCGAAGCGAACCCTGCAAAAATAAAAGCTTTAATGGACATGCGATCCCCAAGAAGTGTGAAGGAGGTTCAGAGTTTAACAGGAAGGATCGCAGCACTCAATCGGTTCGTTTCCAAGTCATCAGACAAGTGCCAAGAATTTTTCAAGGCAATTAAGAAGGTGGGAAAGGATTTTGAATGGACCCCGCAGTGCGAGGAGGCATTTCAGAAAATTAAGGAGCATTTGGGATCGCCACCTCTACTCTCCAAGCCCCGTGAGGAGAAAACCCTCATTGTGTACCTCGCAGTGTCAGAGCATGCGATCAGTGCTGTTTTGGTTCGCGAGGAGGAAAAAGTTCAGTATCCTATCTACTATGTTAGTCGACGAATGATAGACGCAGAGACTCGCTACACTAATATGGAGAAACTTGCTTATGCCTTAGTATTGACCTCGCGAAAGTTAAGGCCATACTTTCAGGCTCACAAAATTGAGGTTCGCACATCTTATCCTCTAAGACAAGTGATGCATAAACCAGAAACATCAGGAAGGCTTTTGAAGTGGACTGTGGAACTGAGTCAATTTGACATCGAATATAAGCCTCGAGGTGCTCTAAAGGGTCAAGCTCTAGCAGATTTTATACTTGAATTTCCTCCCTATGTTGAACAAGGTTCTTGGGCTCTCATACCGATCCCTGAAAAGGCGAGTAGCGAGGTCAAAACTCAAAATTCGGCCTCGTGGTGGGAACTTTTTGTGGATGGTGCCTCTAATAAGGAAGGAGCGGGAGCAGGGATTGAGCTTGTTACTCCAGAGGGTCGCAGAATACGAAGCACAGTTCATTTTACATTTGGAGCATCTAACAATGCAGCTGAATACGAGGCCCTAATCATTGGTCTCAAACTTGCAATTGAGATGAAAATTGAAAATCTCAATGCGTATAGTGATTCTATGCTGGTCACAGGCCACATTGGATGCGGTTGGCAGGCTAGAGGGCCTCAAATCGAACTCTATCTGCGATGTGTGCAAAGATTAATGAAATCATTCAAACAAGTCAAGGTGGAATTTATCAGGAGGGCAAAAAATCAAGGTGCTGATGCCCTAGCAAAATTGGACTCGCGTCGCGAAGCCACTTTACTTGGGGTCATACCCTTGGAAGTTCAAACGAAGCCTAGTGTACCTGAAGATCTTATTATGGAAGTAGCAAGTTCAGAACCAACATGGATGACCCCTATATGGGAGTATGTGAAAAATGGGGTACTACCTCACGATAAAAAGGAAGCAAGGAAGGTCAAATATCAGGCTGCTCGCTATGTTATTTATGATGAGGTTCTATATCGAAGAGGGTTCAACACTCCACTCTTGAGGTGTATAGACGGTGATGAATGCAACTATATTCTGAGAGAAGTCCATGAAGGTATATGTGGGAATCACTCTGGGGGTAGTTCGCTAGCTCAGAAGATTCTTCGTCAAGGATACTTCTGGCCCACACTTAAAAGGGATGCATTCGAATTCTCAAGGAAGTGCGATCCCTGCCAGAGGATCGCTAATTTCAGCAATGCACCGGTCTCCCAACTCACTTCGCTCACGAGCCCATGGCCCTTTGCTATGTGGGGGATCGATCTAATTGGAGAACTACCTAAGGCTAAAGGGGGAGTTAAATATGCGGTGGTGGCAGTGGATTATTTTACTAAGTGGGCCGAGGCTGAGCCACTTGCAACAATCACTGCCAAGAAACTAAAGGATTTTGTGTATAGAGCAATTGTGTGTCGCTATGGGATCCCTTATCAACTTATATCAGATAACGGGAAACAATTTGACATCAAGGAAATGAAGGAATTCTGTGAGAATTTGGGGATCAAGAAAAGTTTTTCAGCTGTTAGTCATCCTCAGACAAATGGCCAAACTGAAGCAATCAACAAAATAATCAAACATACCTTGAAGGCAAAGCTGGAAGAAAGCAAAGGCAATTGGCCTGAAGAGCTACCAAGGGTCCTGTGGTCTTACAATACGACCCCAAGGAGTACTACTGGAGAGACCCCATTTTCCCTTACCTTTGGGTGTGAGGCCATGGTTCCAGTAGAAGTTGGTTCGGGATCGTTTAGAAGGGAACATTATGACCCTGAGTCTAACGAAGTTAATCATAGACTCTATCTGGACATGATTGAGGAAACTAGAAGCGAGGCTCAGCTACGCCTCGCAGCTTATCAGCAACGGACCGCAAGGTACTACAATGGGAAGGTCAAAGTGCGATCCCTACGTACAGGCGACCTAGTTCTTAGAAGGGTTATGCCTAACACTAGGGTCGCAAGTCATGGTGTTTTTGGTACTAATTGGGAAGGACCCTACAAGATCTATGCAACTCTATCAGAGGGAACATACTATCTCACTGACATGGAAGACAAAGTCATTCCGCGAGCTTGGAACGCAGAGCACTTGAGAAAATACTATCAGTAAAAGCTTCATTACTGGTAGCCTCCATCTATTTCTACTACTTAGCATGAATAAATTCATACAAAGTATTGGGGGGTAGTGCTCATATAGACACCTCCCCTTTATGATGTAATGACTTTAGGGCCTCGTCCCCACTTATCAACTTTAGGGCCTCGCCCCTATCTTGTACTACATGAAGACATTTCTACTTATCAACTTTAGGGCCTCGTCCCTACTATGGCAATAAATGAGTTCGTTTACATTCATTATTGTTTATTTAAATTTCAATTCTTGCATTCAAATTTCATTTGTTTGTCTGTTAGAATTTTACATCTTAAAGGATTAGCTCAGCGCAACGAAGCGAGGCTACTCCAGACAATAATCTATGAAAAGCACAATTTGGAAATATCATATGCGACCCCAACGGTTCGCACCTAACGATCTCACAAGAATAGATTGCACTTACTACAATCAAAGGAATCTAATTAACGAAGACAAATTACATGAAGAAATTACACAAATGGAAAATTATGACGCTGCTATGAAGATAGTTAACATATAGCACAGGCAATTATATTGGAAACGTGGATGAAAATTAAAGTTACTATGGGTCGCCATGCGATCCTAGAAGTTATCCAACAACAAAAATATGGTTACATCTCGCGAGGTATTCAAAGGGTACCCGCATCCCTAGTTCAAGAACATTAATGGTGGCAAACAAATTATGGAACCTCCTTATCTTGAGTGGTTTTTGTAGCTTCCTCCGCCAGCCTTGATTGCTCCGCGATCCTAGCCTCTTCTGCGAGGCGCTCCTCCTCCGCATCCTCATCAGCGATCTGCTTCTTTAGATTCTCAGCAAAATCAGCATTCCCAGGCCCAAGTTGATCCCAATCAAAGTCCGGGATCGTTCGGATGAATTCTTTCATAAAGGTAACTTGGCCTTTGGCAAGGAATATGCTTTCAGCATTGTCCAGGGAAGCTTGAGCGGCAGTCAGATCGTTCCTCAACTTCTCAATCTCCTCCTCCTTTTTCTTCAAGGTCGCCTCGCTGGATTGCTGCAAATCTTTAAAAGATTTCTCAAACTCATTCCTTCCCCGACGGGCATTTTTGAGATCTGTGCGGAGGTTAGCAGTATCGTGGGAGAGTTGCTTTTTGAAGTTTTCCTCCAAGGATCGCTTGTCTTCCACTTTCTGGAATTCAAGGACCTTGACCTTGTTCTCCAGTCTCAGAAAATCCCTGGTATGGGCAGATTGACGAATGAAGGCTTCGGCTAAGCACTTTGTTATTGCAGTCGCATTCTCCTCAGGGGTCGCTGCTTTCCACCAGTGGGAGGTTTCAGCCTCTTCAGCGTATTTGGTCCCTAGAGAAGCGAAGAGATGCTGCCCAGCGGTCCCGGGAACAATTCCAGAAGGAGGTCGAACAAGTCCATCCTTCAGCCCGTCTACTCTGGGCCTCTTCAACGGAGTTTGGTCAGGAGAATTTTGAGCAGCATCGCTAGCAACATTGGGCTGGACTGGGGGGTCGCTAACTACCTTTGGCAGAGCTGTCGATTTGGTAGGAGGAGTTTTCAGACTTGAATTTTTCTTGGCCGCTGCACCTTTTTTGCCTTTCGGCTGAAGGAAGGGAGGAACTGGGCCGCTTTGATTTGACATACCTAAACAGTGAGACAAAGACAAGTTAATAAACAGTTCAATCAAATATATGTGAGGACAAGTATGATACAGTTGCACAAATAAAGGAAGTAATGCGGTCCCTAAGCTCAATTGCTATTGGGGGGTATACCCTCAGTTACTATCTCAATGAGAGAAGACGAGGCCTCTTCTTGTATTTTCCTTTTTCGCGAGGACCGCCTCGCGGTAGAAGGCCCCGCTTCGGGAGTGGGTCCTACACCTTCCTTAAGAAACCCACATGTGGTGAGGTTTTCTAGGGATAGGAGGGTTCGAATATTTCTTTCTGCGGGAGTAGATTTAGTCAACACCTCATCAGCACGGTGCTTCTCTTCGCCCTTCAGAACGGTGCGAACTGGGCCAACTGCGATGCCAAAGGAGTTAATTTCGAATAGTTAAAAAATAATAAAATTCTCTATTTGAAGAGATATCTCACCAGGCAAGTAGTTGAAACTTGTCTTCACCCTGGGGACCTCGTGTATATACAGGAATGGCTCTTTCCACGACCCTGCATTACTTATTGCCCCAGGAAGAAGGCCTTTTTTGTTGAATTCAGGCCAGATAGAAAAATATACATAGCCAAAATCTTTGGCTCCACATCGCTTTAATTGAAGAAAATAACCCATTGTCTTCGCATCTAAGCATGGGTATCCGAGTTTGTGGTAGAGAATATAAAGAGCAATCATGGCTCTATATCCATTTGTGCTTATTTGGATAGGAGCGAGGAAGTAGGTTTCACAAACATCTTTAATGAAGGGATGGAGGGGCGAAGAAACACCTATCTTCATGAGAGGGATCGTTAGCACCATACGGGGAACCCTACCGCCGTTTTCTTTATGGTTGAAACGATAGCATCGCATTCTCTTCTTAGGGAGGATGATTTTTCCCTCAGGACGAAATCTTTCAACACCTTCTCTAAGTGTCTTCTCTGTCAAAGTTGAAGACATATCACGACATGCAAGAATGCGAGGCTTGCCTGGTTTAACTTTCGAGCCAGACTCGATATCTTCAGGACGAGGGCCATCAACATATATAACCCCCTCTAGCTCTGGTTGGGGGGTTGGTACATACGGTGTAGGAGATGCCTCAGGGATGTAGTCATAGTCTTTAAAGTTGACAACCCTGGACACCTCATCGAGACCACCATCGTCTGAGGATGGTTCTTCATAATCATCGTCATCAGAGTTGGCTTCGTTATCTGCACCTCCTTCGATGTCATAATAGGCCTCGCCTAATGAATCTACTGGAGAGTCACTAATGTTTATGGGAGAGATGGGTTTGGTTGGAGGTAAGTTAGCAAGAATATGTGCCACTTGCGAGCTGAAGGCTTCTCCTTTCTTCTTCAGAGCCTCCAGCTCTTGTTGGTCCTGTGTCCTCTCAAGTTGGGGCTCGCTCTGTGCTGGGAGTATGTCTAAAGACTGATCTCGCGAGCTCGAAGGACGCTTAGATCGCCATTTGTCTAAGGGCACTTCCCTGGTATATTCTTCATGCGACCACAGAGGGTCAAAATATAGTTTAAAGGAGCTTTCACTTGTACTTGTTGCTTTTGCGATGTTAGTAGCAGCCTCGCTGCTAATTTGTACGTTTGGAAAAGGAGAAGGTGTCTTTGAACTATCAGTCGACATCTGCAAAAGAGATTGAGTAACTCAGTGTGTGCCCTTACAGAAAACAAAGGGGGGACAGAGGGAGAAAAGAACAAATAAACAGGGGCTCTATGTGTTCTCACTTCGCTCACGATTCGGAAAAATCAGATCGTTATTCTTAAGCTAAGGGATTCCTACTTCAACTAAACGGAGACGGGTCGCAAGCATAAATTGGTCGTATGGGATCGCAGTCTAATGAGATCGCATCGCATATAATTAAAGTTATCTAAACATGCAATGTGATGAATATGAACAATATTCAATATCAAGGAAGAAATGAAGACTTACTTTTCTTAAGAAAGGTTGAAGAAATCTGAAGAAATTGGAGATCGCTGAAGGTTGAACTCAGAAATTTCTTGCTTTTGATCCTTGAGCAAACTGGTAGCACTTCGGTAATGTGTTTGTTAAAATGAAAAAGGAAATGATTATGACAGGAGTATATATAGACGTCAGGAGAGAGAAAGGCATGGAACACGTGTCGAGATCTCAACCATTCAACATGCATCTCGAGACATGACAACTGTCAAACCCTTTCAAATTCTTTGGTTGGGGTCCTAATGGTTACAACGGCTGTATCTATGATAAAATCACAGCTTCACTTCGCGAGTGGGTACATTGGATTTTTTGAGTCCACCTCGCATTTTCAATGACAACATGGACTCGGGGGGTAGTTGTTATGCCCAAATCTGGCATAATAATTATCGTGATTTAATTAGCTAAATTAATGGTTCATTATCTACAATGGGCCTCGAAGATGAAGGTTGGGTCACTAAAAGCCCACTATTGGAATCAGCCCAGCCTAACTAGAGGGCCATCTCGCTTCTTATCAAATATAAGGGATCGCTTGGTATGACTCCCATGAAGGGATCGCTACTTGCTATCATCATAACTACAAATCAACACAAGATCGCTATCTCACTCTCTGTTGGAAGGCTCATGTCTAGATCCCGCGAGGTCACATGAGTATCTCTACATTTGGGTTCGCTTCGCATGACTCGACCCCTCGAGGTCGCATGCCTCGCTTATGCTGCGTCTCTGTTAGCCTCGCTTGTGAGGTCACATTCTTGTCCATGCGAGACCATCGGTTTCCTTCTATAAATCGTGGATCATGGATAGGATCAACAACTCATTGCCACATCAGCCCTAAACGAGTGGGCTTGGGCTATGACTTATCCTCTAAAACCCTAGCCCAGCTAGGTAATTTGCTACCCAAGAACTACGTGTGGCTTGATCCCTATAAATAGGGTACGTAGGCACCTTGATATGGATGAGAAACACTTCACCCTTAAAATCACCTATCAAGCTCAGCCACATTTACACACATAAACCCTAACCCTAATTCTTCTCTTATAAGCTTTATATCCGTATTTAGCTCTGTTAATCCAGCAACCTCCAAAATATTGTTATACAATATTCTCCCTATAACAATCATAATATGTTTTACATGTTAGTTTCTAAAACATTCTTAAGATTTTCTAAATTTTAAGAAAAGTATTACATATTCTTATCAAAAAATCTCCTAAGATAATGTATAATTTCATTATTATAGATTTTTATTTGTACGTTCTTTACAAAAAAATCTAAGATATCATGTAATTTTTGATATTATCGCTTTTTTTTATTGAAAAGCATTGTCTTTTCTTATCCTCGAAACAAAGATACCTTTTCCGTACGTTTTTGTATTAAAACATTTATTTATTATTGAAAAGTATTATATATTCTTAAGGACTAATATAATATACCATATATTACATTTATTTTTGCAATATCTTACGAAATTTAATATTTAAAGAGATTTAAAAGATCTGGCAGATTTTATTTCTGAAATACTAACAACCCTATAAATGTCTGTATATTGTAGTCGTGGTTTTCATCTTATCATCACCATCATCCGAGTTATTTGAGTTATTGTTTTCCTTGCTTCCTTTGTCTTCATTTTTTCGTTTTCTGCCATGGCTAATAACGCTAGTTGGGATAATGTACCCAATCAGCTGCTTGAAATTATAGGGTGCAAGATTGATTCATTGAACGATTCAATAAGATTTTCTGCTGTATCCAAAACATGGCAATCAGTCATGTCTGAAAGGTGGAAAGCTGAGAAGACATTAATGACGCTGTCACCTGAGACTCCACTCCTCCTCCTGGCTGAAGAAGTACAAGGAACACTTCTAAGTTGCGATATTGATGAAGATGAAGACAGCGGGGATGAGGACATGGGGGTGGGCCAGGAGGAGAGCGGAGACAACTGGGTGGAACGATACCAGTACATGGAAAGGTTTTATCAGCTAAAGATCTCAGTTGGTACTGCTCGTGGAATATATAGTCTTTCAACAGGAAAGCTATATACCGTTGATTTACCAGAGGCGGCTGGAAAAGCCATACTGGGAATAAAGAAACGATGGCTGCTAACATTAGGGAAAAGTTTCGAAATAAATGTATTACACCCTTTATTAAGACAAGAAATTTCACTTCCAACAATGCGTGTAGTTGGCACTGGTGCATACTGCTCATTTGAGGGGGTGTATATGAATTATGTTAAAAAAGCTGCCATGTCTGAAGTACAACCAAATGAAAATGGAATTCACAATGATAGGCCTGATCCTCCCATAATAATGATCATTTATGGAAAATGTGGAGATTTGGGATGTGCTAGACCCGGAGACGAAGTCTGGACCAAGGTGGACATTCCACGGACGGGAACCTTTACTGATATTGCTTACTGTAGGGGAAAATTTTACAGTGTCAACCGTTATGGATCCATATTTGTGTGTCATATTGATGATGACTTCACAAATGGAAGACTGCAGGCTACCGGAACAAAAATTGCACAGTGTCCATTAATCAAAGCTGCAGACACAAGTTTTGGTGAAAAGTATTTAGTCGAATCAGGATGTGATTTGTGGTTGGTTGTGCGCCTACGTAGGACCAAGTTTATCAGATCAAGCTTGAGAGCCAAGTACCGTACTACCAGTTTCTTCGTTTGGAAGCTGAAAGAAGATGTTTCAGAAGATGGCCTTAAAACTCAATATACTTGGATTCAAAAGAATAACCTGGAGAAGAGGGCATTCTTCATCGGCAGAAATTCGTCTACCTCGCTACCATCTTCGGGCTGCGTAAGTCCGAATTGCATCTACTTTACAGATGATGCGAGGAACCTGTACTTCCCTGACGGAGGAGGACACGATATGGGGGTTTATAATGTGGAGAGTGGTACCATTGTACCACATTTTCAAGGGAAATCGATACATCCTGTCTCTCCTCCACTCTGGTGTATTTGAATTTATTCAAATGTTTACAAGTCAAACGAAAATTTATGCATAAAAAATGAGGTTTTTACATGTAAGGTTCAAAAATCATTTGTACGTTTTTGTGCTAATAAAGTTCTTTGTTTACAATAATATGTTGGAATGAAGTTGTTTTAGTTCCCATATGTTGTTATTTGGATCTATAATTCCCTTAAGTTTGCTTAATATGAATGTGCACCAACATTATTTTTGAAAAAAATTAGTAAGCAATTTTAACTTTGAAATTCGTATGCATTCTTAGGGATATGCATTTTTTTTTTTGGAACACAATTTTAGTTGTATAGGATTTATGTTATATACATATATAGAAATGAGAAATGTTACTCCATATTAAATTTCATGGTCATGGTTGATTTATTGGTAATTTAACTTTCAATAAAATAGTGGAATTTAAGTATATGTCAATTGGAAGGCTTTGCCTTAGAGTTCAAGTGTGTTGTTGACAAACAATCAGAAGTCAAAAAATTTTGAAGGGAGTATTTTCTTGAATTTAATACTCTCTACCGTTTAAATTATTTGGACTTTTGTCAGGATGTGGAAATGAGGAAAGATATAGTTTTGTTTATTGTCAAACTATAATTTTGTAAGTATTAGATAAATTTTAAATTCTAGACTTTAATTTTACATAAACTTTTAACTCTTTTAAAATCTAGCTATGTTGGTTTAAATATCAACAGTGATAGGACCAATTATTATTTTAAAAAGTAAAGAATATATCTATCTATTATATATATAATACATTAATAAAGTTGAACGATCTTTGCATCCACTTGCACACCAACATAGCATGCACTGAATATTATATTTTAACAATCATACACATACTATATGTATATGTACATGTGTGTCGCTAAATGAATTTTTATATTAATACTATTTAACCATCCTTTTCTTTTCACTTTTATTTATTTATATTATCTTAATTTATAGTATAAATTAGTGATGTATGATATGTAGTCAACTCATACATTTTTAAATCATTCAATTTATTGAAATGATATTAATTATTAGTATGTGAAACATATTAATAATTGTAATATATTTATTATAAAATTATAAATTTTCAATATATTTAAATTTATTTATTTTGTAGAATGGCTAACGGATATCTAATTAAGGTATAAATTTGTATGGAAAAAAATAAACGAAATGCATAATATATTTTTAATTAATATGATATAGGAGTATCTGTTAAGTAACCATGATATTAAAAAAAAATTAACTATGTTGAAGTGAAATGAAATATATCTATAACAGAATCTTGATAAATTAATAACAATTGATAAAATTAATATTTTCAATAATAAAAAAAATTATCCCAACATTTTAGTGACAATATAAATTTACATAAATTAATAATATTATTTTCAAATTAAGAACACAATTAATATATTTGTACACCAAACATTTAGAGATGTTAGTTCAATTATAAATGTATAACATTCAAATCCCGAATCAAGAATACTGAGATAATTTAATTAGTTTATAAGAAATCCATTTAAATTGCCGGATATTAAAGAACCGAATCATCCCGTGAAAGTGAATTTACACCAATATTTTTGAATAAAATGTAAATTTTGATTGTGTAAAGCAGAGTATCAAACTACATCATTCTTGCGTTAATATCTCTCATTTAGGCTACAATCATATCAGCACACATAAATAATCTTTTAATGAGTTATGGATTTGTGGGTTTCTTTGGTTTGGGACAGAGAATGAGGAAATTTATAAAAGTTACGGGGACGGGGACGAGGGTTAGTTTCTTCCCGTCCCGAAATTCCCCATTCCTCATTCCCCGCCCCGTTCTCTGTTAGTTGATCCACGAATGTAATAAAAAAATTATATTTTACATATTAGTATATTAAATAAAATAAATTATAAAAAATACCTATAATTTACATTTTTTATAAGTTTTAAATATTTTAACTATTTTATTAATTAAAAATTATTTTAGAATACATATATTATTAGTTTTATTTTATCTTTTATTTAAATTACAAATAAATTTATATTCAAAATAATGTTTAAAGTATGACATAAAACAAAAAAAACTAAATATTATACAAACTGATTTATTTACTTCTTATTTGGAAAATATTTGAGAGAACATTTATTTTTATTTTTTTAAAAAGGAAAAAATTCCCAGATTCCCGTAGGGATCCACTTTTCCCGTTCATGACGGAAATCAGGGAGTAAAAAATAATCTCCGCTCGGGGATCGAGAATAGGGATAGTACTTCCAAGGTCCGAAATGACTCGAGCTCATCCCTTATTTCATCCCCCTACCGACCTCGGTGGGTTCTTTTTTTTCACGCATTCTCTTACTTACAGAATAGGCTGTAAGAAATACCAGGCAGCTTATATAAAAATGAGAAACATTTTTACGTATCATGTTGATAAAACACTAAGTACAACCCAATTTTTTGAACTAATCGCCCAACCAAGTGAAGTTGCATAGTTACCCTGCATCTCATTGTTCAAACTCGTTGCAGGACATTGGTATCATCAAATTTCATTTCTCCATTCCTGAGCCTTTACTACTAACAAAAAAGAATAATATTTTTAAATGCACAATCAGGTCACTTTCTTAATATTATATCAATTACTTTAAGGTATCATATGAGAATCTAAAAGAACATACAAACGCTCAATAATTATCGTTAATCACACGCACTCGGTGCTCCCAAGAGTAAAATTACTGTCATGTACAACCATCATATACTACTCCATCCGTCTCTTTAAACCTTTCCCGTTTGACTAAAAACACGGGTTTTAAGATAGTGGGTAATGAATATTGTTTTTTAATGGAATAGTGGGTATTGAATATTGTTTTTAAAGAGTAGTGGGTATTGAATATTGTTTTTAAGGAGTAGTGGATATTGAATATAGTTTTTAGAGAATAGTGGGTGGAGTAATGGGTATTGAATATTGTTTTTAAAGAGTAGTGAGTGAAGTAGTGGTTATTAAATATTGTTTTTAAAGAGTAGTGGATGGAGTAGTGGGTATTGGATATTATTTTTAAGGAGTAGTGGGTAATATTGTTTTATATGGCTTAAAACAGAAAGGGGAAAAATATTTTGAATGTCCCGAAATAGTAAACAGGAAATGTTTTAAGAGACGGAGGGAGTAGATCACAGTTCGCTGTGAAGCACATTGTACAAGCATCAATATATATAGGTACATATATAAAAAGAAAACCATATGAACACAACCAATTGTAGTATGATACAACAATTCACTAATATGTACTCTGCAACATGTACCAATGCACATTTTATAATGGAACGACTATGTAAGGATGAAACTATATTAGCTGAAAAATAAAAATGATGCTACTTAGAAGTGGTTAAATATGAAATTTTTAGCTTTGGATTAACTCATTGATGTTGTCATAGGGTTTAACTCTTTTATCTAATTACATGTAAATGAAAATTCACAAACAGTGACTGAAAATCATGGGAAAGTTGATTTTCACTTTTTATGGTACACAATCTCATACAATGACGTGTAACAACTTAAACACAAAAATATTTTAGTATTTATCTTACGCTGAACATTTTTAGTATCAAAGTTACTCACTTCACAACTAAAAAAGACCTCAATCTTGAATGTTTTCTAATGGTAACCATCTAACTACATAACTAAAGTGCAATTTCTGTACTACTCTAAGTCGCCTAACGATCCATGTACCATCATAAATAAGATAAAATTTCAAAATTTTAAAGTTTATGCTAGAAAATAACCCGTAATTAATCAGTTACTACATATTGAAATAGAAAATATGTATTTGGAAACTATAATATTATATGAAAATTTCTTCAATGAACTAATTTAATTATTCAAGAATCTTAAAATCTAAAATTTGACATCATCAAATTATTATTTAAAAGATCTGAGGCATGTACTAACATTTAAATCATTTAAAGTTTAGTCGTGAATGGAAAATTAAAAAGTGATCCCACCCTCATGTCGATCAGTCCCTTGGTAAGTGTTGGGTATCCATTACCTCCCATTTTCACTTGTGAAATTACTTTCTCTATTTTCTTGGCATATCTCTATTTTCTAGGCATAATTACCTCCCATTTTAACTTGTGGAATTACTTTCTCTATTTTCTTGGCATATCTCTACTTTCTTGGCATTTGTATTATATTATTATAACCAAAAGAGGTATATTTGGTTGTGGATTTTGTACACTTTTTTTAGTACACTCAATAATAACAGTTGAATTTTAAGATAAATAAATAAGAACCGTTATATCTAATGTTAAAAAAAAAATTATTTTCTAACATTTGAAATCTATCTATATTATACTATTATAAGCTTTTGATTGTTGGTTTGTTACATTTTTTTTGGTACACTCACTAACACAGATAAATAAATTAGAATAGTTGGAACTAATGCTAAAAAAATATTCCTTTTCTAATATTTGAAATACTCTTAGGTCCAAGTTCGAATCCCACCAACAACATTTCTCTATTAAATATATTTATTATTTTATAAGCTACTCTCACGAGTTTAAGATTCAATTCCCGTCAATAACATACTATTAATTATTAAAACATTATTGTTAAAAATACTATCAAACATTTATTATAATATTTTATTATCTTCTATAATTTATTTTCCTACTAATTAATATATATATATATATATATATATATATATATGAAAAATGGATAATAAAACAAAAAATATTAAAAAAAACATCCGTGCATCATACGAGTAAAAAGCTATATAGTAAAAAATTAAACAAAATCTGGAAAACACTTACAATTTAGAAAATTTTGTATAAAAATCGGAAAAAGGTCTACATGATTAGATAAATTTCACTTTTTCTATTAAATAAATGTTAAAAAATAAAATTTTAATGTAATATTTATATGTATACGTGTGTATTTTAAAGTAACAATTCAAAATAAATTTTTTTAATAATATTTATATACATGAGATTTATAAAGTTAAAAAATTATTTTAACAATAAAAATATGTATACAACTTAAAACTTTAATAATAAAATATAATTAAAAAATTTATAAACTATCGTGCATCGCACTAATTATAGATTACTATATACGGTTAAGTTCTATGGAGACCAACATTTTTAGTGGAGACCGGAGACCAATATCAACCAAAATATTACAAAAATTTATTTATTGGAAATCATGTTCTATGAAAATCACTATACCATCTATTTCACTGAAAATCTTGAAGATCATATATGTTTTACATGCAAATTTCATTAAAAATCTTGAAAATCATGTATGTTCTGCAAACAAAATATTGCAGAACATATTGTTCTCCAAAATTGCAAATCATATATGATTTTAAGATTTTGAATGAAATAATAGTGTTAATTGAACATTCTTTGCAAATGTATAGGTTTTACAATATGATCTCCACGGTCTCCACTCAAATGTCTCCATAGAACTAACTCAGTATATATATTTATAGAAGTCCAAATACATATCTCTTACCAAAATTTTAAATTTGGGCTATTAAGATGCAATAGGGATCTTTAAAAACATCATTAAAGACTTTAATTTGTCATTTCAACTAGTAACTATAAAAGTAAGAACAAAAAATCTTTGGTAGTATTAACGTGCTAGCAAAAGTATTGACAATATAAATTAAGATACCTATTAATGTAAAAACAAAGATATTTAAATTAGCATATATTGAGTCATAGGACATAACCCTAATTAAAACAAAAAATATCAAATATGAGATTAAATTATTGGAAACCTTAACACTTATGTTTTTCTCCTTTGATTATTCCGAGTATCGAAGATGTTTTTACATAATATTTCTAACATAGAAAATTGTCTAATTAATAATTTTTTTTATTGTACTTCATGATGTGAGTGAACATGAAGGATTGTCGATGGAATGTTAGCACATGCTTTTAGTGTGGGAAACACACAACTTTCTTACCTGTGTTCCAGAAACTTTTTTTGGAAAGAAAAGAAAAGAAATATCAAGATTTGATTTTTTTAACTTATTTCCAAAAAATATTTGTAGAAAAAAAAAGATTTCTAAAAATTTGGAAAGAAAATCATGTTATATTTGTGTACAAAATCTTCTTCCCAATTTTGGAAAGATTGAAGATTTAGAAAGAAAATAAAATAAACTATTTTCTATTCTATTATTTTTTTTATTGATTCGGGAACACAGCGTTAGTGTCCTTACAATCCACCCTAATAAAAGGAGATAATCAAATGAAGATCTTGTTAGATTAAGGACCAAATATTAGATACACATGTCTAACCACAATAACTATCTAAACAATCAAATTTTGGTACAAGGTGTATCTTTTTTCACATTATATGAAAAGAGAACGTTGATAGTAAACTAGGAAAGATAGGTAAATCTCTGACTTTCGTATTTTCTGTAATTTTGTCTTTTACATGTTATGTTTTTTAAGTGAGCCTTAAGTCCATGATAATATGATTATTTATTTTTGACTAAATTCGTATGTTTTTTTTTGCATATCCTCAAAGTTCTCGTACTAATGAAATTAACTAAAAATTTACTAATTAACTAGCAATTTATGCATCCAATAAATGATGTGGGACAATTTATTGTCCCAACAATCTACTCATTCATACCTCGGACACCTACTCAATTCTACATCCAGAGCATGTGATGTGGCTCTTCAAAGACCCATATTATAAATCCACATGCTCGATCTCCGTAAACACATGTATATTGGAAGTCCAACTATCTCTTCTTTAAGTCCATTTTGGGTTTACTCTTAAATACAAGAATTTCGGAACTCCGCCTTGCAATTGTTACATACCGTTGAAATCTCATGCTCTAATATCATTTGTTGGACATATTAGACTTTATTCCACAATAACATGATATTATTACCTTTGAACCAATCCCTCATAAATTTTATTTTGGACACATCAAAAAAGTTTTCATGCCAATGGAACTAATTAATTATTAATTAACAATATGATGACACTTCCACAAACGAAATCCACGCATGGCCATCATAGATAGTGTTAGAAACCGTTTCACCCAAAACCTTAAGGTTTTGGGGAAGGTCCTTTCAAGGATCTTACACTCATATATTTAATAATGGAAGATAATTCCTTGATTAACAGAATATATCACACATAATTACAAAATATTTACTAAATAAATATTGTTTGACTAATATATTCTATCATTTAACACTCCCCACTACGGGGTAAGAGTGGTCACTAGGAGCCCATTTTTGGAGCAATTCCGTAGTGTCAAATTAAATTGAGAATATTGGGGGCAGTGGGGTTCGAACCTGAGACCTCCACAAACACCAGAACTTTGATACCATGTTACAAACTGTTTCATCCAAAACCTTAATGTGTTGGGAAAGGTCCTTTCAAGGATCTTATACTCATATATTTAACGGATGATCGAAGGGCCTAAACAAGAATAAAAGCACAGTGTATGCCTAAGGCAATATTTGATCAAAAAATACTTGGAAAGGTCAATATCATGGAAGATAGAAAACACTAAAAAATTGGTGTAACTTCGACCTTGAAATAACTAAATTATTGGTAAGATTCTCTAAAGATTTTCCTTCAAGGCACATGTTATTTTGAACTTGTACTACCTTGGCATCGATAAGCCCTATGATAGTAGTGCACCTGAACAAAAAGTACAAGCGAATACACAGATATGTAACTAAGACATGTGCCCATTCTTGGAACATAATCTACTACTCTTAATTGAAAAGGGAGGCTTAAAGCCCACCCAAGGAATGAGATCATTCTAGAAGATGTTTGTGATTTTGCTCAAAAAACCAAAAAAAAAAAAGCGCTTCTGGTATGGTAGAAGGATACTTACAAGGGATAACAATCAACATATCTGATCGACACAAAAAATGTCGGTTAAGGTCCCGAAACAAGTCTTGAAGATCTCAAATCTTAGTCTCGGAGACCTTGAAAAATCCTAGACACGCGACGAAATATTCCCAAGGCTCCTAAAGTGCCATAAATGATATTTTTGGGATCAAACAATGCAAGCAATAAGGGATATCATGTTACAAGGATTTAGAGCTCAGAATGAGCTTCAATTTGAAATATTATCAGCTTAAAATCGAAGCAACAAGAAAAAAATTATTATCATTTTCGTGCAAGATGTAATATTTGTATTAAAAAGGCTTGAAGCCTATCCCGAGAATGTCCGATAGTATTGGAATAATAGGGGATGGCAATCAAAAGCTCCAAGTTTGATAAAGAAATTTTGAGGATCTCGTACCTCAGACTCGGGAGTGTTCCTTAGTATTAGAATACTAGAGGATGATGACCGAAAGTTTCTATTTAGACTAAGGGAATCACTAGTACAAAACTGGCCTATTACGTCGCCCTTTTTACGTCGCACATAAAGAAAGGCGACGTATATACTACTTTATACGTCGCATTTTTAAAAGAGCGACGTATAAACCCCTTTTAAGATGACTTTTTACGTCGCACCTAAAGAAAGGCGACGTATATACTACTTTATACGTCGCATTTTTAAAAGGGCGACGTATGAGACATACTTTTTACGTCGGCATTTTTAAGGCGACGTATAAGATGTGTACTTTTTACGTCGGTTTTATGTAAGGCGACATATAAGATATATTTAAAATGTACTTTTTACGTCGGCTTTGTTTAAGACGACGTATAATATCAGTTTTTCCCCCATTTAACTCTCCCCCATTTTCACCCCCAAATCCATAAATTAGATAGCAGTTCATCCCAAAATAATTTCATCGGGTCTCTTGCAAAATCCCTATAACTCGCTCCCCTTCCTCCCAAAAATCTCTGAGTTCTCTCCCTCTACCTCTCATCACTTCGACTTCTCTCCCTAATCGGGAGTCCCACTCAGTCTGGTAAGCCTTAGATGTGGCTGGTAGCCTTACGAATTTGATATCCTCCATCTTCCCTGTTCTTGCCATCGATTATTCAACATAGGAGGAGTTAAAAAGGTCTTCAAAAGTGGATGAATGAACTTCGCCTACCATGTGCTTGGCAATTGATTGCGCAAGTAAGTTGGTTTGGAATGGACATAAGGATGGTAAGATTAGGTCATGGAATATGGATGAGGACTTAAACGACCATCCGTTTAATGAAGGTTTGTCGTGGCAGGCTCATCGCGCTTCTGTTCTTACTTTGGTTGTTTCGTCCTATGGTAAGCATTTTTTGAGTTTTGTTATTGTTAATTTCAATTTAATCCTTATGTTCTAGCTTGGTATTTGTGGAAATATGATAGATCAAACACGACAACTGATGTACTAGTTGTTTTCCAAATTCTGGTATCTCATCTGCAAGTCTTGTTTACAGTCGCTAGATAATATTCTTAGAATATGTTGTTAGAATTTTAGGCCTGTATTGTAGTGTTAAGAATTCATCTTTCTATCTGTTATTAATGTTGTACCAGAACAAGTACCTTTCTGGTTTTGCTTATCGGCAACACAAACTTGTAAGCACGTATGTGTATGTGTGGTGGAAGAACATGTCCTGTTATCAACTCCATCTATGCAGCAACATTCCAGAAAATATTTATGGTGGCTGCTGTTTATTCTTTTATTTTAGTGTTACTGAAATATAGATTAACTGTGTTGTTTGTCCCTATAATTTATCTTGTATTGATAATGTTGGGTCCTATTGGAATTCAGGTGACTTATGGTCAGGTTCTGAAGGTGGTGTTATACATGTCTGGCCTTGGGAAACTATTGACAAATCTCTTTCTCTAAAAATATAGGAAAAACACATGGCATCTTTACTAGTGGAAAAATCTTATGTTAATCTCAGGAGTCAAGTTACCGTGAATGGTGTCTGTAATATATCTTCTCAAGATGTCAAGGTTTTGTTATGTGATAAGCTCGTAGCTAAAGTGTGGGCATTTGGGACTTCTTCTATCTCACTCTGGTACATATTCACTCTATGCTTCCTGAAAATATTACAACAATATTACGGAATCTACAAACATTTATCATTTTAAGAGTAAATTCATGGTGACTAGTTTTGCCTAGTACTTAATTTTGTAATTAATTGTATGTTTTTTTTTTGCTAAGTAATTAATTGTATGTTTAAAAACAAGAATAGAGCTGATATCCCATCAGTGCAAGATCAAGGTGTTGAAGATGAGATGAGTGCCAAGTTAGTTCCTAAATCAAAAAAGGAGAAACCCCAAGGATTTTTGAAAAGGTCACGCCATGCTAGAATTATCCAAGGAAACTGTACGCCATGTTGAAAATGGTTTTTTTTAGTGCTTTGCTGTGACATGCTCTGTGTGACTGTGTCCAATATTTAATAATGTTTATTTGGCAGAAATTCTTTCTACAAGGGAGGTTAATATTTGGACCAGATGCGAGGTCAGTTCTTGCCACTATATTGATGATCACTGTTCCAGTAATCCTCTTTTGCGCATTGGTCGGACGACATCTACGTCATGAGTTTTCCCAATATAATGCAGGATATGCCATCCTGGTGGTGGCAGTTGTCTTTACCATCTATGTTAGTCATCTAAATCCCTATACTAGCCTTTCAAGTTTTTGTTATTGCCAGTTGATTCTGTATTTCATATGCAGAGTTTCAGAGTTTCAGTAGCTTAAAAATAGACGATTATGGATATGACTCTGTGTCCTAGCTGTCGGCATGTTCCTGCTATAAGATTGTTAAAAGTATGAATAATTACATTTATTTTGACTTTTGAGTCAAATTGCTATTTGTTTAAATAGTAAATGTCTTATAAGTATCCTTTTCCTACGGAAAACATGTTTACATATATTGTTCCTAGCTTTTGCTTTTTACCAAGTAGAGCATGTCAACCTGGGGGTTTTGTAAAGCATACATATCTAACAATCTTTGAATTAGTTATCTCTTTTTTTTTTGCTTATTATGATTTCTTAGTTGATTTGATAGGTATTGGTACTTCTTCTTTTTACTTCAGCCCAGGATCCAGGTATTATTCCCCGTAGCTCACATCCACCTGAAGAAGAGTTCCGTTATGATACTTCGGCATCAGCTGAGATTGGGGGAAGACAGACACCTAGCGTACAGTTTCCTAGAGTGGGAACGAAGAAACGAAGCTGAAAATAGAAGCTGTAGTGATTGCCTCAAATGGATTGATCAGATTATAAGAGCAGAATTATCCAAGAGAGAACAAATATATAAAAGACGAGAAAAGAGCCACGGGTGATTTGTTTGCTATTAAGGTATAGGACATATGTTCTTTTATTGCACATATGTTTTGATGCAGCCATACTATTGTGATGAACAGGTCCGGTTCTTTTATTCTTTCACAGGTCCGGTTCTTTTATTCTTTTATTGCACATATGAAGAAGACCGAGTACATAGAAGCTAAAGAGAAGGAGAAAGATGCTAAGAAAATGTTTGCTAAAGCTATGAATGAACTACAAGGACCAATAGAGTAGGCTATTTAAAGCAAGTTTAGTACTAATTCTAAATTTGAGAAATTTATGTAATTAAACATGGAGATGTATTTTCAAGTGTAATTATTATTTTAATTTAGTCACTTTGTTGAGAAATTTGGGTTGCAAGTTTTATTATTATTTTTTAGTTTGTAATAACAGGAATTTTGATGTATATATAAATATAAACAGGGGAAAATTGTCATTTTTCAATAAACATATACGTCGCATTTTTTGATCTTTGATCTTATACGTCGCACTTTTTGATCTAATATGTCGCCTTTCTTTGACATTATACGTCGCCTTTTTGATTTTATACGTCGCACTTTTTGATGTTATATGTCGCTCTTTTTATGACATTATACGACGCCCTTTTTGATCTTATACGTCGCCTTTTTAACCGACGTATATGAAGCTTTATACGTCGCCTTTTTAACCGACGTAAAAGATGGTGACTTTATACGACGCCTCTGTATACGTCGCCAAAAGTGCGACGTAAAAGACCAAAAAATGCGACGTAATAGGCCATTTTTGTACTAGTGAATCTTGAAGAACCCGTACCCTAGTATTGTTATACCAGAGGGTGGCAACCATAAGCTCTGATTTTGACAAGGACAGTCTTGAAAACCTTGTACCTTAGTCTCAAAAATGATTCCTAGTACTAGAATAATAGAGGATGGTGACCCGAAACTTTGATTTTGACTAGGGAATCTTAAAGACCACATACCCTCACCCCGAGAATGTACCCTAATACTGGAATACTAAAAAATGGCGATCGAAAGCTTCATTATCGACTCAGTGCTCTTCAAACCCTTACCCTTGGTCCTAGTCTCGATATGTCCCCTAGCTAATATTATAATACCAAGGGAAACCAAGGATTATACTTAACTAAAATCAATTCTAAATTTGTAGAAGCCATGAAATCGTTATCAAAGCACGACGATGCATGGCACCCGGCTATGAACGACCTGAAACAACATAGTAGAGGACGACTCCGGGCTATGAACGCTATCAAAAGGAAATATCCTAGCTACCAACACTCCCTGGATGACCAGAGCTCGGTGACCAGGGTACCCTAGGCGATCAAGGACACCTCCGGTGATCAAGGACACCCTGGTGACCAGGGGCCTCCTTCGCGACCGTGGCACCTGGGTGATCACATGGGCCTCTCTCGCGATCAAGAGCGGCTCCCGGAACCGTGAGTCACTCCGAAAATTTCAGAAGAAGAACCACGAATCAAGAACGAAGATCAAATTTGGAATCGTAGACCGATGAACCAGGATGTAAGTTGAAGCCCCCCAGAGGCCAATGAAGCTTGGAAAGCCATTCACACTCTAGGTTCTCAGAAACCAAATAGGAGAATGAATTCACACAAGTTTGATTCCTGGATCAAGGATTGAGAAACACACAAAAATCCTGGCTTTTGAAATCAGATGCCGAGAATCATATTCTTGGAAGCCAAGTGAGGCAAAGTAAGCCAATCAAACTCAAATCCTAGATCGTGAGTTAGGAACTAAAGAATAAATGATGAAGTTGATGTCTTGAATTATAGAACAAAGAACCAAGAAGAACATTGAAGCCTCGATGACCAACAAAAGCTCATGTAGCCATTTAAACTCTAGGTTAATTTTTATAAACTAAATATGAGAAATCCACAACCTAGAATCAAGAAACAATCTTGGTTTCTAAAGCACGAATGGAGAATGGAAAGATAAAACTTTCAAATTAAAAGAAAATTATATCGAGGGTCCCGGCCGACCAACCCGCGGGATGGCACCAACCAACCAAGACTGGCCGACCTGGCCCCCGGGGAAGCTCCAGCTGACCAGGTTTGGTCCTGGACTGGTAAATTTCGAATTCCCGATTCAACGATTCCTTGATTCCTCTCTTTGATGATCGATTCCAGTTTTTGTAACTCGGCTCCCGTCAGCTCCTAAAGTCTCTTTTGGCTCCAATTTGCTCTTAAAAGCAAGAATGGCCGACCAAAGCCTTGGAAGACCATAGGTAGGAAAAGAGTTGAGATCTTGAATCTTGTAAGAAGAATCGAGAACCAACTTAAAATCGTGAATCCTAGGTCAAGGATTGATAAATAGAGAAAAATCCTTGGATCCTAGATCTTGGATCAAGGATTGAGAAACACAGAAAAATCATGAAATTCTAGATCGTAGATCAAGGATTGAGAAACACAGAAAAATCTTAGGTCTTAAAATCAGAAGACCAGAGCCAGAAGTCCAGGATTCCTAGGAGGCTTCAGTCGACCGATGCATCCTAGTCCCTTGTCCCGGCAAGCCCCGATTCTGGATTCTTTTATCGTCAACTTCTTTCTTGTACCCCAGTTCCCATCAGCTTTAGTAGGTTCTAGTTGTTATAAACTTGAATCCGTAGGGTGAAAACTTTTCGAGATTTCATAATTAACCCTAATTAGGGTTAATTAGTGACGATTACTTATTAATAAGCCTAGATTAAGATCAATTAGCAATGTTCGCTCCCTTGCTTGCCCTGTTTAGGGTCTTTTAGCGTTGTTTGCCAATAATTAACCTAGATTAAGGTTAATTAGCAACGTTCGCTCACTTGATTGCCCCGTTTACGGTCTTTCAGCATCGTTCGCCTATAACTGAACTAGATTAAGGTTAATTAGTGATGTTCGCTCAGTTGCTTGCCCCGTGTAGGGTCGTTTAGTGTTTTTTACCTATAATTAACCTAGATTATGGTTAATTAGTGACATTCGCTCACTTGCTTGCCCCGTTTACGATCGTTTAGCATCGTTCGCCTATAAATAACCTAGATTAAGGTTAATTAGCAACGTTCGCTCACCTGCTTATCCTATTTAGGGTCGTTTAGCATCGTTCACCTATAATTAAACCTAGATTAAAGTTAATTAGCGATGGTCGCTCAATGACTTGCCTCGTTTATGGTCGTTTTGCATCGTTCGCCTATTATTAACCTAGATGATGTTTAATTAATTAGCGATGTTTGCTCACTTGCTTTCCCCATTTAGGGATGTTTAGTGTCGTTCGCATATAATTGACCTAGATTAAGATTAATTAGCAACGTTCGCTCTCTTACTTTCCCCGTTTACGGTCATTCAGCGTTGCTCGCCTATAATTAATCTAGATTATGGTTAATAAGCGATGTTTGCTCACTTGCTGGCCTCGTTTTGGGTCATTTAGTATCGTTCGCCTATAATTGACCTAGATTAAGATTGATTAGCAACGTTCGTTTCCTTGCTTACCCCGTTTAGCATCACTTAGCATCGTTCACTTATAATTAAGCTTTACTCATTTTGCTTACTACAGGGGAAAATTTTATAGTGTCAACAATTATGGATCTACATTTGTGTGTCATACTGATGATGACTACACAAATGGAAGACAAGCTACGAAAAGAAAAATTACAGAGCGTCCATTGATCGAAGCTGAAGACCTAATTTTTGATGAAAAGTATTTATTCGTATCAGGATGTGATTTGTGGTTGGTTGTGCGCCTACGTGGGACCAAGTTTTTCAGATCAAGCTTGAGAGACAAGTACCCTACGACTAGTGTTTTGGTTTGGAAGCTGAAAGAAGATTTTTCAGAAGATGGCCTTGAAACTATAGACACTTGGAACGTGGACAATTGGACCTTCTTCATCGGCAGAAATTCGTCAATCTCGATACCATTTTCGGGATGCATAAGTCCCAATTGCATCTAATTTACAGATGACGCGAGGGACCTGTACTTCCCTGATGGAGGAGGAAATGATATAGGGGTTTATAATGTAGAGAGTGGTACCATTGTCCAGTATCGGTGTCTCAGCTGGTTAAGGTCAAGACCTTTGGGACTTACCACACCGAGATCCCGGGTTCAATTCGAGGTGCATGCAAACTCGAAATTGATATACACAATCTCTCCTCCATTCTAGTGTATTTGAATTTTATCAAATGTTTGAAAGTGTAACGAAAATTTATGCATCAAAATGCGGTCTACATGTAAGGTTCAAACATATATTGGATGCTTCATAGTGATGTTGCAGAAATATTACTTGTTCAATCATTTGTTTTTGTTTACAATAATATATTGGAATGAAGTTTTTATTCCCATATCTTGTCATTCTGTGTATCCATAGCTCCCTTAAGTTTGCTTAATTTGTTTTTTTGTAAAAAATTAGCAATTTTAACTTTGAAATTGATGTTTACTTATATATATATATATATATATATATATATATATTTGAGGGTTTGACGTTGAGTTTAGGGATATATGTATAGAATGAGAAATGTTATTCCATATTACATTTGATGGGTCATGGTTTATTTCTTGGTAATTTAACTTTTATTAAAATTATTTGAGTGTTGACTATATATAGGGCTGAGCAAAACCGATCCGAATCCGAAAAACCGAACCGAAATTCGTTAATTCGGTTCGGTTCGGTTCTATTTATTTTAAAATTTCGGGTATTCGGTTTATTCGGTCCAAACCGAAATATATTTCGGATCGGTTCGGTTTTTAAGAAAAAATTTGGTTCTGAACCGAATTACCCGAATTATATATAACATATGCACATATTATATATATAATATATTTTATATGTTTTCTATCTACGACTACTAATAGGCTACTATACTATTACTAATCTAATTTACTACCCAGACCCCTAGTATGTGTACGCTGCCTGTACCCCCACCCACTCAACCTTCACAGCTTCACTGTCCTCATAATCATCAACTCAACCATTACTCCCACTATTAATATAATCTCCGACAATTCTATTCATCAACCGGGGCCTCCGTCATCGCCCGCCACCGATGTGTCTCAACCTCTCGATGAGATGTAATTCAAGGAGCTTCATGTTGATGTAATTAGAGAAGAAGAAAATAGGGAAAGGAATAATTGTTCAATAGAGATGAGATTTGAGCGAATTAAGAGTGAGATAAAATCATTATTTTTCAATATTTCGGTTCTTCGTATCCGAACCGAACCGACCGAAATAATTCGGTTCGGTTCTTATTCGGTCCATATGATAACTTCGGTCCGATTCGGTCCCCAAAAAAAGGGTTAATTCGGTTTTCGGTTATTTCGGTTCGGTTTTGGACCGAACCGACCGAATACTCAGCCCTAACTATATATCAATAGGAAGGCTTTGCCCATTAGTTTAAGTGTGTTTGTTCTCCTTTTTAAATTATTTTGACTTTTAGTGGATGTTGATATGGAGAAAGATAAAGTTATATTCTTTGTTAATTACATATTTTTTCTTGAATTTTTAACGCTACTTTAATTGGTGTCATCTATTTTTTCTTTTTTACTTTTTACTTCTGCTAAATATGTATTTGCAAACACTATTAAAAAACTAAAAATCAATTGGACATTTCAAATTATATTTTTTTACTGAGGCCGGCAACCTGATTTTTAAAAAATCGAGGGTCAGGATAAGTTAGGATTTAGGGTTTAGGGTTGTTTACAACCCTAAACCTAAGTCTGTATACGGTTATTCGTCATTCTGAATATTTCTAAAGTCCAAAATGGAATTGTTGAATCCTAAAGGTTAACTGTTGAACCCCCAAGAGAATACAGATAAAATTTATTCAGTCCGACGACCCCCAATTTTTTAAAAATCAAGATAAGTTAGGGTCTAGGTAACCCTAAGTCCATATACGATTTATTCGTCATTCTGAATATTCCTAAAACCCAAAATGTAATTATTGAATCCTAAAAGTTAACTGTTGAAATCCTAAGAGAATAAAGATAAAATTTAAAAATTTTAATTAAAAAATAATAAATAAAATTTTAATATTTTAATAATTTTATAATAATATTTTAATATTTAAGAAATTGCGTTGATTTTGTTTATGTAGTACTGAGAACGGGTTCTAAAAATATGAAAATGTTATTTCAAAAAAAAAAAAAAAACGTGTACCCCAATATAACTTGCGTTTGGAAAGTGCCAGATGAGGGTCAAGAATTCAAGAAATGCCTTTTTGGATCATGCAGGCATGTATATTTGTGTTATTTTAGACATTTTCTCCCCTGAGTACAGGGAAGTTCTTAAGCCCTATGAAGCCTGAATTTTTAAAAAATTCGGTTTTGCTCGGATAAAAACCCATTTTTTTGTAGAAAAAATCTAAAAAAATATAATATTTTTAATAATTTCAAAAATGTTAATATATAAGTTACAAAAGCCCGATTTTTTATAGATATTAAAAATATGCAATATTTTTAGTAATTTCAAAAAATTACTTTATAAAATAAATAAATTTGGATAAAAATCAGGTTCAATCCGATCATACCATGTCTGCGTGCTTAAAACTATTATCATATATATTTTGTAGAAAGCCCTTCCCGCTAGATTTTCTAAAAAAAACCCTGATAGGCACCTGTACGTGTATTGTATTTGTTCGTTTTCTAATGTTTAAAATTTATTGAAATATATTAACATCCTTATAATAATTAAATTTTATTAATGTTATCCTCTAAAATATATCTTTATAAATTTGCCAAATCCTAACTTGCGTTTGGAAAGTGCCAGGTGAGGGTCAAGAATTCAAAAAATGTCATTTTGGATCATTGAATGTATATTTGTGCCATTTTGGACATTTTCTTCCCTGCGCAGAGAAAAGTTCCCCAAGCCCTATAAAGCCTGAATTTTTAAAAAGTTCGGTTATGCTTGGATAAAACCCCATTTTTTCGTAGAAAAAATCTAAAAAAATATAACATTTTTAATAATTTCAAAAATGTTAATATATAAGTTACAAAACTCCGATTTCTTATAGATATTAAAAATATGCAATATTTTTAGTAATTTCAAAAAATTAATTTATAATATAAATAAATTTGGATAAAAATCAGGTTCAATCCGATCCTACCATGTCCGCGTGCTTAAAACTATTACAGTATCATATTTTGTAGAGGGTTTTGGTCCCTGACAATCATTTATCAGGGAGTTGTTATATAATAATTGGTTTCTAAACCGTTGGATCGTTGATCCAACGGCCCCCCTGGATTACAAAAATTTTTTACTGTCCGCTATAATTTTCCGCGGATAGGCAGATTGCCTGTCCGCGGAAATTTTCCGCGGATAGGCAGACCGTGGACAAGCAATCTGCCTATCCGCGAAAAATTATAGCGTACAGTAAAAAAAAAAAATTTTAATCTCAGCCGTTGGATCAACGATCCAACGGCTGTGGAACCGATTGTTAAATAACCGGTCCCTGACAAACGATTGTCAGGGACCAGGACAATCCCGATAGGCACCTGTGTATTGTATTTGTTCGTTTTCCAATCTTTAAAATTTATTGAAATATATTAATATCTTTATAATAATTAAATTTTATTAATATTACCCTCTAAAATATATCTTTGTAGATTTGCCAAATCCTAAGCTAAAATAAATCTACTTCAATAATTAACTACAAGCACCTGCAATATATTTTATGTGTGTTAATTTGCAGGTAAAATAAGGATTTCAAAATTTGTGGATATTAAATTTTGGAAGATCTATTTTAAGATCTCAACACATATATTCCCTCCATTAAGTTTTGATAAGGTCACCAATAATCTCTGTTCTAAAAAGCGGGCTAAGCGGCCGCCTAGGCGGAAAAAGCGGGCTAACCGACTCGATTTTCTACTAATCGGACTTTTAAGCGTTTTTTGTAATTAAGCGGGGATTAAGCCGAATTAAGCGGGTTTGACCGGAATTAGGCGGGTTGACCAAATTTTGAACCTTAAAAATATATATATTTTAAATATTTTTATGTATTTATTTATTTATTTATTCTTTAATTATTTTTCAAATTTCATATTATAAATGAATATATGTATTAAAATTTAAACTTGTATAATTCATAACCTCTAAATATATAATTGAATAATTAAAAAAATATATGTATATATTCACAATCCGCTTAACATCCCGCTTAGAAATCCGTCTAGGTGCCCGCCTAACCCGCCTAGGCGCTAGAAGGTCCTCCCACCGCTTAGAACCGCTTTCCGCTTTTTACAACACTGCCAATAAATCAATAACACCGGAAGGAAGTCAGCCTTCTGCTCGAACTGAACATCTTTCAAAAACAACAAACACTATATATGGCAAGAGATATCATACATGCATATGCAAGTCACCAATAAAAAAAACCACTTTTTTTTTTTGAACAGATCTCTTAGGCATGGTTATATATGTCAAGTATAATTTTGTTTTCAAAAACAAATTAGCTCATACTGACAGTAATTTCGGGCTTTGCCGGCGCTTACACCCAATACTGCATAAAAGTCATGTATAACCTCCATAAGTCATCTATATGATCATTTGAGCTTTCAACAATCTCATGCAATCCGCTTAACATTAATATCATCATCATGAACCTAGGTCATTGTGCATATTAATTTTTATTACCCTTTTTGTCCATGAATCCATGAAGTTAGATACCTTTTTGGGCTTTTTTCATAAATATCCAAGACCAAAATTTTTTTGCAAAATAAATTTTCATAAAAAAAATAATTTTCAGAAATACCAAAATATTTGTAAAAATTCAGAGAATACATATGTAGTTGTATATGCAACTGGATGAACCACATATGCAACTGAATGCAACCAAACACATATACAACGGAATGCAACAGAATTCAATGCAGCCAAAAATTGCAAATTTAACTTCCTTGTATATATATATAAGGGCGGCGCAACCACATATGTAAATTCAATTTTCAATTACGTATAAGATTAGTTGCAACCACATATGCAACTGAATGGAGGAGTAAGCAAAAAATCCGAAAACCGGATTATCCGATTTTTCGTTCCGGTATCCGATTATGAAAGTTCGGAAATAAGGATATCCGATCCGATAAAATCGGACCGGATATCCGATCCAGATTTTTTTTATGAATTCGGATACGGATATGGATTACAACTTTTTACAAATCCGGATATCCGGATCCAATCCGATTTTAATATTTATTAAAAATTAATTTTTTTATCTAATAAATAATGAACTTATATTAGACAAATAATTCAACATTGAAAATATTAAATTAAATAATAAATTATCACTAATAAATTAATGAATTTATTGTGTATCACCTAAGTTTATAAGCATTTCAAGTGTAAAAATTTAAATAAGAATGTACTTAAGTGTGAATTTATAAATACAACTCCATATATTTGTATGTGAAAATTTTGGAACCTCATGTAAGTTTTTCTAAATCAACCTTGATAAATATTTTCTCTTAGTTAATTATTTTATCCAGGGTGATTGATTAAGAAATTAAGATGTTAAAAAACATAAAAACAAAGAAAATGGAAGAATAAATAATTTTCACTTAAAATTATGAATTCGAGAGCTAAAGTGTTACTCCCTCTATCCGGCCCGTTTATATTGACATTTAATTAAAAAAATACGTATTGAGCAATCAAGTGACAAACTTATTCTCAATTGTTTGCATACTTTGAAAAACATAACATTATTAATACTTAATTTGCTATATTTAGGAAATGTGACCACTACTTTTGGGATATGCAAAAAACGATTTGTGGCCAATATAAACGGAACGAAGAAAGTATTAATATCTCTTAAAAAATATTTATAAGAACTCATTAAAAAAATGAATGATAGTTTATGGTAAGTCAAAATAAAATTAAGAAAAAAATGAACACATGTTAAAATATGAGATGATGATATCTAAATTTTTTTAATTAATTTTTCATTTATAAAGTTAACGATAACTAATTGAAAATGTACTAAAATTCATTTACTTATACAAACTTAACTAAATTGTACTTATTAATTCAGATCCGGATTATCCGATTTTCGATCCGGTTTAAACGGATATCCGAATTCCGGATATCCGGTTAAACCGGAACTGGAATAGATTTTTCATGATCCGAAAAACTGAATATCCGATCCGAATTTTAAAATCGGACCGAATATCCCGTTTTGCTCACCCCTAACTGAATACAACAAACCACATATGCAACTGAATGCAACTGAACAACCTGCTGCGCAACCAAAAAATGCAAATTCAACTTCCTTGTATATAAGGGCGGCGCAGCCGCATATGGAAATTCAATTTTCAATTACGTATAAAGTTAGTTGCATGCAACCACATATGCAACTGGATGCACCACATATGCAACTGAATGCAACCAACCAAATGTGCAACTAAATACAACTGAATTCAGCCAGTTGCACCAAAAAATGAAAATTCAACTTCCTTGTATATAAGGATCACGTAGCCGCATATATAAATTCAATTTTCAATTACGTATATGGTTAGTTTCATGCAATCACATATAGAACTAGATGCACATGCAACTGAATCCAACCAACCACATATGCAACTGAATGCTACCTCCATATTTTTGCAAATAAATTGGTATTTTTGCAAATATTTTAAGAAGATGATAAAATCACAAAAAAACTTTTAAAAAGTAGTATTTTTGGTAAATACCCTACCTTTTTCCCGTTTTGGTTTTATAGCAAATGTCAATTTATAGAAGCACCCACTCTAGCAGGCTATATGGTTTGGTTAGGTGACAAGTGGCGTTTGGGCTATGTTGTTAAAGTTATGGGCTTGTAATCGTTGTCTAAGCCCAGTCTCTCTCTAATAGTGTTATGAGTGAAACCCTTTTATTAATTAAAAATGTTAATGATAAAAATATGTCAAAAATCCGTCGCTTATGTTAACATCTTATCAGTATCGATCTTTTAAAACATAGGCGGATTTAGGGGGGTCGAGAGGGGTCAATGGCCCCCCCTGAGTTTGGAATAACACCTAGGTAGTATTTAGTAAATACCAATAGTCTCTATAGCTTAGCTGGTAGTTGCTGTGTTTGTATTGTTGGTGACCAGGGTTCGAGCCTCCTCATATTTTTATTGTTAATTTTTCTGCTTTGTTAGTTTTATTACTCTCTTTCTTAGTCTATTTTTTTGTGTTTTTTCTATCAGTGATTCAAGTTCAACTGCATCAGTGCATTACTATATTGATTATTAATGTTATGTATGTAAATTAAATTTTTTCTAATAGTTTAAAATTTTATACATTTTCATTATCTTTAATTTTTTCCAAAATTTAATCACAATAATATTGATTACACTTGAAAGTTCAACTTAATAAGATTATATGTAAAGAATTCAATTTGAAATTTTTAAGAAGCTCCTTTTTTATTTTGTTTATGTAATTTAATTTCAAAAAATATCTATATATATTATCATTATAATTTCAATAAATGAAATAAAATAATAATTTATTATTTTTTCCGGCCCCCCCTAAAATTAACTTCTGCGTCCGCCACTGCTTTTAATTCAATTTATGATTTTTTTGGAATTTTAATATGTAACACGATTACATTTTCCAATTCTATTCCTCTTTATCAAATTTAATTTCATTAGATATCATTTGAGGGATCATAATATGTTTACATGTTAGTTTTTGAAACATTCTTCAGATTTCAACATTTTAGGAAAAGTATTACACATTCTTAAAAAAAATCTCTTAAGATATTATACAATTTAAATATTGTAGATTTTATTTGTATGTTCTTACAAAAAAAACCTAAGATATCATGTATTTTTTAATATTATAGATTTTTTTTTCTTTTTATTGGAAAGCATTATCTTTTCTTATCCTTGAAACAAAGATACCTTTTCCGGTACGTTTTTGTATTAAAACATTTATTTATTATTGACAAGAATTATATATTCTTAAGGACTAATATAATATACCATATATTACAATTTTTTGCAGTATCTTACAAAATTTAATATTCACAAAGATTTAAAAGATCTGGCAGATTTTATTTCTGAAATACTAACAACCCTATAAATGTTTGTATATTGTAGTCGTGGTTTTCATCTTATCATCACCATAATCCGAGTTATTTGAGTTATTGTTTTCCTTGCTTCCTTTGTCTTCATTTTTTCGTTTTCTGCCATGGCTAATAACGCTAGTTGGGATAATGTACCCAATCAGCTGCTTGAAATTATAGGGTGCAAGATTGATTCATTGAACGATTCAATAAGATTTTCTGCTGTATCCAAAACATGGCAATCAGTCATGTCTGAAAGGTGGAAAGCTGAGAAGACATTAATGACGCTGTCACCTGAGACTCCACTCCTCCTCCTGGCTGAAGAAGTACAAGGAACACTTCTAAGTTGCGATATTGATGAAGATGAAGACAGCGGGGATGAGGACATGGGGGTGGGAATAAAGAAAGGATGGCTGCTAACATTAGGGAAAAGTTTCGAAGTAAATCTATTACACCCTTTATTAAGACAAGAAATTTCACTTCCAACAATGCGTGTAGTTGGCACTGGTGCATACTGCTCATTTGAGGGGGTGTATATGAATTATGTTAAAAAAGCTGCCATGTCTGAAGTACAACCAAATGAAAATGGAATTCACAATGATAGGCCTGATCCCATAATAATGATCATTTATGGAAAATGTGGAGATTTGGGATGTGCTAGACCCGGAGACGAAGTCTGGACCAAGGTGGACGTTCCACGGACGGGAACCTTTACTGATATTGCTTACTGTAGGGGAAAATTTTACAGTGTCAACCGTTATGGATCCATATTTGTGTGTCATATTGATGATGACTTCACAAATGGAAGACTGCAGGCTACCGGAACAAAAATTGCACAGTGTCCATTAATCAAAGCTGCAGACACAAGTTTTGGTGAAAAGTATTTAGTCGAATCAGGATGTGATTTGTGGTTGGTTGTGCGCCTACGTAGGACCAAGTTTATCAGATCAAGCTTGAGAGCCAAGTACCGTACTACCAGTTTCTTCGTTTGGAAGCTGAAAGAAGATGTTTCAGAAGATGGCCTTAAAACTCAATATACTTGGATTCAAAAGAATAACCTGGAGAAGAGGGCATTCTTCATCGGCAGAAATTCGTCTACCTCGCTACCATCTTCGGGCTGCGTAAGTCCGAATTGCATCTACTTTACAGATGATGCGAGGAACCTGTACTTCCCTGACGGAGGAGGACACGATATGGGGGTTTATAATGTGGAGAGTGGTACCATTGTACCACATTTTCAAGGGAAATCGATACATCCTGTCTCTCCTCCACTCTGGTGTATTTGAATTTTATCAAATGTTTACAAGTCAAACGAAAATTTATGCATAAAAAATGAGATTTACATGTAAGGTTCCAACATATATTGGATGCTTCATAGTGACGTTGCAGAAATATTATTTGTTCAATCATTTCTTTTTATGCTAATAAAGTTGTTTTTTTATAAAAGAATATGTTGGAATGAAGTTTTAGTTCCCATATGTTGTTATTCTCTGGATCTATAACTCCCTTAAGTTTGCTTAATATGATTGTGCACCAACATTTTTGTTGAAAAAAAATAAGCAAATTTAACTTTGAAATTCGTGCTTTCTTGTACATATATATATATTTGAGATATTGAGGTGGAGTTTAGGAATATTGCATCTTTATTTCTTTAACACAATTTCAGGATTTATGCTATATGCATATATTGAAATGAAGAATATTATTTCATATTGAATTTAGTGGTTATGGTTGATTTTTTGGTAACTTAACTTTCAATGAAATAGTTGAATATTAATTAAGTATATGTCATTGGAGTTCAAGTATTTGTTGACAAACAATTAGAAATCAAAAAATTTTAAAGGAAAGTTTTTCTTGAATTTAATATTCTCTAGAGTTTAAATTATTTTGACTTTTGTCAGGATGTTAATTGAAATGAGGAAGCATTAATTTTTATTTATTGTCAAATTATAATTTCTTTATAAGATGAATTTAAATTCTAGACTTCAATTTTAAATAAACTTTTTAACTCTTTTAAAATCTAGCTATGTTGGTTTAAATACCAAAATAATCCGACCAATTATTATTTGAAAAATTAAAGAGTATATATATAATGAATTGTTACTACTTATTGAAATAGAAAATATGTATTTGAAACTAATAATATTTTAAGAAAATTTCTTCAATGAATTAAATTAATTATTCAAATTAATATTATAATCTAAAAATTAATATCAAATTATTAATTATAAGATCAGAGCCATGTACTCACATTTTTATCTCCTCTGTCCCTTAGACATAGGCAAGTGTTGGTAAACATTACCTCTCATTTGACTTGTGGAAATACTTTCTCTATTTCTTGCGCATATATATTCATAGAAAATTCTACATAGGCTTATATTCATAGAAAATTATGTACTACTTTTTTTTTTATCATAACTCTTAAATTAAATATATTTATATATAGAGTCCTACTCCACTACAAACTAAAATTAATTATAACTAAACACTAATCTAATATTTCAAGCTAATCTAATGACCAAACTAGGGGTACCCCAATACAAAAAATGCTTAAAATAATTGGCTCTATCCAACAAAAAAAAATAAAAAATAAAAAAATCACTGTTCACATGATGACGTGGCAGTGGATTTCACTGGTTAACGGTGCTTCACACCTTCTTGTACGGCGCTTCGCGCCTTTATCATTCTAAAGTTGTAAGGAATGGCAATCAATGGTAAAGGCAATAGACGATTGACGGGTGTGTCGAGAGCCTTCGGCCCTCATGACTACCTAACTCATCCGTTTACTGTCTTAAATGCTTCGCATTTCCACGGCAGGAAATTTTTTTTTTTTTTTTTTGTTGGATAGAGCCAATTATTTTAAGCATTTTTTGTGAAGGTACCCTTGGCGGGAACCTTAGAATAGATGAAATATAATTAATTTAGTGTTAGTTTGTAGTTTGTATTTAAGGATTGGTTTGTATTTGAGTAAAAACATATATATATATATATATATATATATATATATATATATATGTATGTATCATTCTTGTTATATATAATTTACCATCATGATATAACTGATTAGTGAAATTGATCCTGGATAGTCGATTTTGACTTCTTTTTTGATTGAAAAGACTTCATTGTGATGCTACGCATTTTTTGCCATGATTTGATTGTAATGATTTATAATGTTTTATGTGATAACTTATAATTAAATTTGATTATTTGTTGTTAATGATTTGTAGGTAATGATAGGAGGTTAACCTGGTGAATGAAAATTTGGATAAATTTAATTGATTGTAAAATATTAAAATGAAAATTTAAATAAGTGGTCACATTACATTCTAGCATGAGTTTATTATATTCTCGATATATGTTCAATCAACATAGAAGTGGTTTTTTTCTTTAAATATCTTTTGAGTTAAAAATCTGATGCGCTCAAAATTACCACAGATCCATTAAAGTATAAGATCCAGTCCAAACAAGCTATTCAGTGCAAGTTATGAAGAAATGAGCATCAGACAAAGAAATTATCAAGAGTTGACAAGCATCAAGAGGTTTCTGAAAAACCAGAAGCTGTGCAGATCGTTAATAGACCAGGTTCCTTCCTGAAAGAGAGTTTGAATCAACCTAGCATCAGCCATAGAGACACCCAGAAATATATGGGGACTACAGAGAGGCTCCCTGAACTAATATTTTTTATATTTACGCAGGTACAGATTCCTGTAAAGAGGTTCCTGAGAAACAGGTTCCGAGATAAAAGTTCTTATGAGAAATAGGTTCATAAGATTAGACAGCAGAAAGATCTAGAAGCTATCTTTCTTTATTATTGAAGAGTACTCTTAGGACGCAGCTGATCCTAGATTACCTCTAATAGATGATAGATTCTTATGAGAAATAGGTTCATAAGATTAGACAGCAGAAAGATCTAGAAGCTATCTTTCTTTATTATTGAAGAGTACTCTTAGGACGCAGCTGATCCTAGATTACCTCTAATAGATGATAGATTCATAGTAGAGTACGAACTCGAGTTCTACTCTACTTAGCCAACCGGTTCCAACCAGTTCGTAGTAAGCTCTAAAGGAATTTGAGCCCTACACTAACTAGATTTCCTCATACAGCTGATCAAGAGAGTCAGTTTAGATTTAAAACTAAACTACGTGGACTTGATCTCTATATAAAGGGTACGTAGACATCTTGAGAGGGGATAGATATTCGCTCTCTAATTATCTCTAAAGGAACCTGAAATTATTGGAGGCACTCTCAACCTCAGCTTACTCCCACAAACACAACCCAAATCGAATAGTTGATCGTTAACCTATACAACTCACCGTAAATTTCTCAAAAATTGTTACGAAATGTCGAATTCCATTCATTAACAAATCCTAAATGGGAACACTTTTATTATAATCTATTCTAATTACTCCAAATTTTGTGCAAGAATAGAACTAGAAACTATAATTATTTAATAAAATAGATTGGTGTTTTCAAATTTTCAAGCTTTTATTATTTAATGCAAACTGACTAAACTAATTCTAGGATTATGTTAAATCATGTAGATGTGAGAATAAGTTTTAAAAGTTTTTGAGCGAGGGAACCATGACTCAGCTAAATCAGATTATATGTATAAAAATAACTAGTTTGTATCTTGTACGGTAATATGTAATATTTAGTTATTGATTTTTTACTTTTTGTTTGTATTTGTTTTTGATTTAATTATTTTAATTAAAATACATTTTAAAATGAGTAACCTAATATGTGTCTAACTTAAAATATTCACAAGCATTTCATTTAAAATACATTTTTATAAAAAAAAAATCACAAGCTATGTTTTCAGTATTTTATCTAGATTGAATTTTCCAGGAACCAAACATAACACCTATGAGAGTTTTAATGTTTTGATTATTATAATATGTTACAACCTATTATTTTTTAAATATTTTATTAATGAATCAAAAAGTATGATGTAATAGTTATTTTTTGATGTATTTATAAGAAAATGTATTTAATTAAAGGTTAATGAGGTTTTATTTACGATTTTTAAAATTTCATTGATGATAAGAATATACATGATTGTTGATAATCTTGTGTGTGTATATACAAAAAATGATGTGTTTTAATTAAAAATGGTAATTTAGTAATTATTTTTAATTTTATTATTTTAATATATAAAATGATCAAAACTTAAATTTCAAAATTAAAATTTTCAATATTTTGATTTAAATATAAATAGTATAATAAATTTAATAAAAAAGTGAACATTGGGATTTTTAAAAATATCATGAAAGACTCTGGTGGTTTTAACTAGTAACTAAAATGGTAAAGACCAAAAATTAGGGATGGTAACGGGTCAACCGGATCCAAATCTAAATTCAATTCTTTTTATCAAATTCAAATTCAAATTCAATCAGGGTTTAAAATCGATATCTAAATACAATCTGTGAATGTTTATCCAAATCCGAATTCTGAAACTCTAAAAAAACTTTAAAAAATAGTTTTGTACCATTTTTCATTCGAACCTAAAATTTATAGGATACTAGTTTTAAAAAAATTTAAACTTTACAAACCAAAAACATTGTAATTGTCAAGAATTACAAATAAAGTTTGAATTTAAATTTTTAGTTTTCAAATTGAAAATATAAGATATTAAAATAAGGATAAGGAAATATGGAATCAGCAAAAAAGTTTAATTTTTTATATAAAGTATTTGGTTTGGACATGTCGGTTATGGGTTATGAGTACTTGATCTAGTAGTAAATAACATAGTGAGATTCTTATTATTGTTGTTATTACGACTAAAAATAAAAAAGAATGAATTAAAAGTGAAATAAACTACGATATATATTATTGAATTTTATTCGAATTTCAAATTTGGATAGGATTTTGGATTTCGAGTCGGGTTCGGATCGAATTACCTAGTATCGAAATCCAAATCCAAATTTTTTCGAATTTTAAAATTGAATCGAAATCCATATCCAAATTCAAAATTTCGGGTTGGATAAAATTTAATCGAATCAAAATGAATCAGGTATCATCAGATTCGATTTTTCTACCATCCCTACCAAAAATCTATAATAGCATTAAGGCAGCCAAAAATATTGACTGATTAATACCTTAGAATTAACCTTTAAACATAAAAACAAAGATATTTAAGAATTACTTTTAATGAGTCATTGGATGAAACCCTGATTAAAACATGAAAATTGAATGAGCATTTAGTTTTTTTCTCTTTTAACAAATCCTAGCATTGAAGATCTAAGAAAGACTCACAAAAATAACCATTTTGTGCTTAATATAAAAAGTCTTAAAACATAATGACTAATATTTTACATAACTATTTGTAATATAGAGATTTGTCTAGTTAAAGATTTCCTATTATAGATAGCTTATAGCTCGTGCAAAACACGAGTTATTTTTAATTTGTTTATAGTGTAATATAATATTATAAATATTAATTTTAATATGTTATTGGAAGAATTCGAACCTTACATCTTTGTATATAATAATTTTTAGTATTAAATATAAATTAATATATTATTGGCGGGAATCGAACTTTGGACTGTTAGGTCCCGTAAGAGGGCTATTTTAAGCTAGAAGGGGGGGTTGAATAGTGTTGTGGAATAAAAACTAGGTTATGATTATGACGGCTAGGGTTTGTGAGCTTCAAGCTTTAATGGCTGCTTCTGCGTTCGAGACTAAACGGTCCTCACAGAATGCCTACGTATCTCTGTATTAGAGAATCAAGCCAAGAAAACGTAGTTCTGAGAATGAGGGGTCAGACCCTTTATATAGGCTGAGAAGCCTAGGAATTATGGTAGGAGTAGGTGACTTGGTGGGCAAGTCACCGCCTTGAGGAAGGTTCTAGACCCCTTCCTTGTAGGAGTCAGTTTCCATGTTGGAATATGTATCTTGGAGGCTAAGTCAGGCAAGAGTAATATCCTTGTTTGACTCTTATTTGCTGAGCTGTTTATTACCCCTAATATTAATTACGAAATTAATATTATAGTTAGGGTTTGGGCCCATCTGGTGGGCCCCACGTTTGGACCATTCTAGGTCTAATAAATGCCACATTAAATGTGTGTTTAGGGCTTACTTTCAGCCCATATCATTTGCCCCCCAACTTCTAGGAAAACTGATCAGGTTTTCCTTGAAGTTATAACGGCCTTATTCGAGACTTGGGTCGGGGTTTATTGCTCTTACGTGAGTATTTTCAACAATATCATCTTAATGTAAAGCGTGGAGCGACCGACGCATTTACGACGATGTTGAACGACACTAATCAGTGTTAAACGGCACTACACAGCGCTAATCAGCCTTAAACAATGTTTAAACAGTGTTAAACAATGTTAAGTGGCATAAAATGGCACTAATCGGTGCTAAACAGTGCTAACCGGCACTAATCTGTGCTAACATGCACTAAACAGTGCTTAAACAGCACTAAACGGTGCTAATCGGCACTAATCTGTGCTAATAGGCACTAAACAGTGCTTAAACAGCACTAAACGGTGCTAATCTCGACCTCTTTTTATCATTAACAATCATCCGAGATTCGCTGAAAAAGTCGAGATTTAGGTTTAAAAAGTTCACTGAAAAAGTAGGGATCCAGGACCAAGAACTGAACCTGGACCGGGGGAATCCAGGTTCAGAAGCTGGTCGGCTGGACCCCCTGAAAATGACCTGGTCGGCCGGAAGCTGGTCGGCTGGGACCTGGTCGGCCAGAAGCTGGTCGGCTGGGACCTGGTTGGCCAGAAGCTGGTCGGCTGGCCCTCCTCCAGGGGAGCTGGTCGGCCGGGACCTGGTCCTCCGGGACCTGGTTGGCTGAAATTCCTCTTCTAGGGCTAACTAGTCAGTAGTTGGCCTAAAAAAAACTTGAACTTAGACTCCTTCTTGATTTTAATAGAGAGTGTGGATCCAGGATCAGAAACCATCCATGGTCCTAAGGATCCAGAATCTTGATCTTGATTACGAATCGTCAGTTTGGTCGTTTGTGACTTCATGGCTAACTTTGGCCTTCATGACTCATCTTGGCCTTCATGGCTAACCTTGGCCTCTCTTTAACATTGATAATCATCTGATATTCGTTGAAAAAGTCGAGAACCATGTCCGAAATCATTTGCTGAAAAAGTTGGGATCCAGGACCAAGAACTGAACCTGGACCGGGGGGATCCAGGTTCAGAAGCTGGTCGGCTGAACCCCCTCAAAACAACCTGGTCGGCCGGGACCTGGTCTTCCGGGACCTGGTCGGCTGATCCTCCTTAAAAAGAGCTGATCGGCCGGGACCTGGTCGGCTGATCCTCCTTAAAAAGAGCTGATCGGCCGGGACCTGGTCTTCCGGGACCTGGTCGGCTGAGACCCCTAGTGCGTCGCGGTCGATTGCTTCTTGGCTAGCTGGTTGACCCGGACGTGAAAATTATTCGTGATCTTGCGGATCAAGAACCTTGATCTGAATCTCAAGTCACTATTTTGGTCATTCATGACTTTGTTATCTTAAGGATCAAGAAACTTGACCTTGATATTAAACTTTTATCATGGATCTAGGATCTAAAACTGTCCGTGATCCTAAGGATCAAGAATCTTGATCTTGATCACGAGTCGTCAGTTTGGTCATTCGTGACTTCATGGCTAACCTTGGCCTTCATGGCTAACCTTGGCCTCCCTTTAGCATTGGCAATAATCCGAGATTTGCTGAAAAAGTCGAGATTTAGGTTTGAAAACTATTCAAAGTTCACTGAAAAAGTTGGGATCCAGGACCAAGTACTGAACCTAGACCGGTCGGATCCAGTTTTAGGAGCTGGTCGGCTGGACCTCCTTAAAAGGAGCTGGTCGGCCAAGACCTGGTCGGCCGGGGTCTCCAAGACTATAGAAAACTCAGAGATCTTCGCGTGGACAGTAAGATCGTCCAAATCTGATACCCGGAGCTAAAGATATGGCCCAAACAACGTCAACAGTCCGTGTAGGACTGAAAATCAGTCTTGGTCGGCTGGACCCCCTTAAAAGGAGCTGGTCGGCCAAGACCTGGTCGGCCGGGGTCTCCAAGACTATAGAAAACTCAGAGATCTTCGCGTGGACAGTAAGATCGTCCAAATCTGATACCCGGAGCTAAAGATATGGCCCAAACAGTGTCAACAGTCCGTGTAGGACTGAAAATCAGTCTTGGTCGGCTGGACCCCCTTAAAAGGAGCTGGTCGGCCAAGACCTGGTCGGCCGGGGTCTCCAAGACTATAGAAAACTCAGATATCTTCGCGTGGACAGTAAGATCGTCCAAATCTGATACCCGGAGCTAAAGATATGGCCCAAACAGTGTCAACAGTCCGTGTAGGACTGAAAATCAGTCTTGGTCGGCTGACGCCCTCCTCGGAGCTTGGTCTTGAACCTTGAGTTCATTCATGGTTGTTGGTTATCATCAACCCTTGACTCTCATCCTTGTGATGAAGTTCTTTAGTTCTTACCTCATCTTTGTTTCTCATGGAGGAGGTCTTCCTTCTCGGTTGATCATTCAGGTAGTTCACTTGCTCCTTAGCACTTGACTTTAGGCCTGGTATGCCTTTGTTGGTTTTCAACCCTTTAGCTTGATTCTAGGTTTCCAACCTTATTTTCTTATGCTCATATAACCTTTCTTAGGTCTCAACTTGATTGACAACTCTTGGTTCGAGTCCTTAAACTCAAACGACAAGCTCGATTGGAGGCAGACAGCCTTGTTGGCCATCGAGGCTTAATTAATGTTGTGTTGAGATTTGAAGTTCAAGGATTCAATCCTTAATCTTGGAATGTGTTCATCATCCCAGATTTCCAACCTGTAGAATCCTCGTCCTGGTGTCTTCCTGACTCGATACGACCCTTCCCAATTGGGGGATAGTCTTCCCTTCTGGCCAACTCTGGAGGCCTCTATCTTCCTCAGAGTCAAGTTGTCTTGTCGAAAGAACTTCTCCTTAACCCTTTGGTCGCAGTGGAAAGATGCTTTCTTCTGACGCTCTGCGTTTCTAGCGTTCGCTTCATCCCTAACCTCGTCAATCAGATCGAGGGCGAGCCTCACGCCTTTTTCATTGGTCTCGTGATCATATGCTTCCACTCTTGGCGATGCATGTGTAATCTCTAGGGGGCACAACTGCCTTGGCTCCATAAGCCAGCAAAAACGGGGTTGCTTCAGTTATCACTTCGTAGGTGGTGTGGTATACCCAAAGTATAGGCAGCAACTCATCCACCTAAGTGTTTCTTGATCGTCCGACCCTCTTCTTCAGTCCATCAAGGGTAATTCAATTTGCTACCTCAGCTTGTCCATTAGCCTCAGGGTGAGCTACTGAAGAAAAGCGAAGTTCAATAACATTCTCCTTGCAGTACTTCTTAAACTCTTCATTGTTGAATTTTGTCCCATTATCCGTCACAAGGATTCGGGGGATTCCCTATCTGCAGATGATGCTCTCCCAAAAGAACTGGGAAATTTGTTTGGTGGTTATCTTGGCTAAGGGCTTAGCCTCAATCCACTTAGTGAAGTAGTCGATGGCCACTATCATAAACTTCCTTTGTGCCGAAGCCATAGGGAAAGGACCTAGTATGTCCATTCCCCACATTGCAAACGAGATGGGAGAATTGATCGAAGTTAACATCTCAGGCGGCTGCCTTACAATTGGAGCGTGCTTTTGACATCTGTCACACTTCTTGACATAATTCTGCGCATCGGCCAACATCTCTGGCCAATAGAATCCCAGTCGTGTGATCTTGTGAGCTAGGGCTCTGCCCCCCAAGTGTTGCCCACATATCCCTTCATGAACTTCCTCCAAGGCTTCTCTTGCCCCTTGGGGCCTCAAGCACTTCAGGTACGGGACGACAAACGATCTTTTGTAGAGGATGCCTTCAATCAAGGCGTATCTCAATGCCCTCACTGACAGCTTTCGTGCCTCCAAGGCATTGTCAGGGAGCCAGCCTGTCTCGAGGTGAGCTTTGATAGGGTCAATCCAGCAACCTCCCATATCAATCGGTGCTATCAACTTAGAATTGATGGTCGGGGCCTTCAAGACTTGGAAGTAAACACTCCCTGCATAGTTCTCAATTTCAGAAGAAGCAAATTTAGACAAGGCATCGGCCTTAGCGTTCTCCTCTCTCGGAATGTGTTCCACATAGCATTCCTCAAACTGAGTCATAACAGCTTTCACGACTCTCAGGTATTTTGCCATAGTCTCATCATTGGCTTCAAACTCGCCATTCACTTGCGAGACCACCAGTCTTGAATCTCCACACACTTTGAGGTTCTTGACCCTCATGACTCTAGCTAAGCCCAATCCAGCTATCAATGCCTCATACTCAGCTTCATTGTTGGTAGTAGGAAAATCCAACTTCAAAGCATACTCAACTGTGAACCCATCGGGGCTTTGCAGAACTAAACCTGCATGGCTTGATTTTGTTTTTGATGCTCCATCAAAATAGAGCACCCAATATTCCTTCTGACCAGTTACAAGTTCCTCATCTTTATCTCCACTCTCAGTGGTAGTTACTATCTCCTGCCCCCCGACTTCTTGGTTGTTAATGGTGCATTCAACCACGAAGTCAGCCAATGCCTGAGCCTTGACGGCTGTTTGAGGCTTATACTTGATATCAAACTCTCCAAGTTATATGGCCCACTTGATTAGCTTTCCACTGGCCTTAGGGCTATGCAATATGTTCCTCAGCTGCTGGTCCGTCCGGACTTCAATTTTGTGAGCCTGGAAGTACGATCGTAGCTTCCTCGAGGCCGTTATCAATGCCAAGGCAAACTTCTCGATGGTAGAGTAATTTAACTCAGCCCCATGCAACACCTTGCTTACGTAGTAGATGGGTTTCTGAACCTTGCTTTCTTCTCGAACGAGAACGGTACTCAGTGCTTGCTCAGATACTGCCAAGTATAGGTAGAGAGTCTCTCCGGGACTAGTTTAGCCAACAACGGGGCTTCGGCCATGTACTTCTTCAATTGTTCAAAGACCTCCTGGCTCTAAGGTGTCCACTCAAAATTTTTCACTTTCTTCAATGCTTGAAAGAACGGCAAACATTTATCACCAGATTTGGAGATGAATCTCCCCAAGGCCGCAAATCGGCCTGTCAACTTCTACACATCTCTTATAGAGCGTGGTGGCTTCATGTATAAGATCTCCTTGATCTTGTCATGGTTGGCCTCAATGCCTCTTTTTGAAACCATCAGTCCTAAAAACTTCCCAGATCCAATGCCAAAGGCACACTTGGCTGGATTCAACATCATCTTGTGGTGCCTCAGCACTTCAAATGCATCTCCGAGGTGTTTAATATGATCTGCCGTGAATAGGCTCTTGACTAACATATCATCAATATAGACCTCCATGGTTTTTCCAATTAGATGGGCAAATATTTTATTCACCAATCGTTGGTAAGTAGCTCCTGTATTCTTTAGCACAAATGCCATAGCAAGATAACAGAAAACACCAAAGTCGGTTATGAAAGATACTTTAGGGATGTCGTCCTTATGCATCTTGATCTGGTTGTATCCACTGAAACCATCCATGAAACTCAGCATCTCGTGCCCAACTGTGGCATCTATCAACGTATCTATCCTTGGTAGAGGGAAACAATCCTTAGGACATGCATCATTCAAGTCAGTGAAGTCTATACACATCCTCCACTTCCCATTTGCCTTCTTGATCATCACAGGGTTAGCCAACCACTTGAGGAACTGAATCTCTTCAATAAACCCAGCTTATAAGAGCATACCAACTTCTTGTTTAATGGCCTCTTGCCTTTCTGGAGCGAAATTCCTCTTCTTCTGCTTTAATGTCGTTCATTTAGGATCGACATTCAATTTGTGAGTTATGAGCTGGGGATCAATCCCTGGCATATCAATTGCTGTCCAAGCAAACACATCACTATCCTCTTGTAAGAATGCTGTCAACTTGCCCTTCAAGGGGTTCCTTCAATTGGCTTTCGGGCTATGCAATATGTTTCTTCAACGGGTGGTCCATCAGGACTTCAACGTTTGTCTTGGTTCCATCATTTTTTTTTTGTTTTTCTTGATTCTAGGTCAAGGATTCAAGGTTGATTCCTCGATTTAGATTTCCAATTAAACAATCATGTGGGCTTCTCGCCTTTTAAACTCTTTAAAACGAGAGTTTGCTTGAACTTCTTGATCATTGTTTAAGGTTCTCTATTGGTCTTCTACCTTAGATTCTCCATCCAAGTCATTTTTGAAAACATTAAAAAGTGGCTAGTCTTTAGCCTCCACAGCCTTGCATGGCTTTGATTGCCAGATGTCTTTTATCCCGGATCCTTCAAGGAATTGAAACACTTATTTGGTTGTGCTGTAACCTAACTCTCGACCCTTCAGAGTTTTATTTATGCGTTTGTTTGCTTCCATTTGTATATTCTTTTCTGGGTCGCCTAGCTCTAGAGGGATAGGTATTAAATCCTCTGCTGGCTTTCCTCGCTGTTCATCATCACTACGGACATCCATGTCTTCAATCGGGAGTACCTGCCCCCCGACTCCGTCAGGCCTTAACGCGGTTACATAACAGCTTCGTGCCATCTTTTAATTGCCTTTATGTTCTCCAACACCATTCTGGGTTGGGAACTTGATCTTCATATGATAAGTTGAGGCAACAGCCTTGAATGCATGAAGTCCAGCCCTTCCGAGGATAACGTTGTACGTTGAAACCGCCTTGATTACCAGGAAGTTCAACATCTGAGTGGCCTTCTTGGGCTCCTGTCCAATAGTCATAGGCAATTGAATAGTCCCTTCAACTTTAGATCCTACGCCATTAAATCCATATATAGGCATGTTATTTGGGGTCAACTGAGAATCATTGTAACCCATCTTCACAAATGCATCATGAAATAGAACGTCAACGGAAGCTCCATTATCTATCAAGACTCGCTTCACTTCTGAGTTTCCAATTACAGGAGTTATGACCAACGGGTCGTCATGGGGGAACTTCACCCCTTCAAGATCAGAATCATCAAAACCAAGTGTGATTTCAGTCCTAGCCCGCTTCGGGGCCTCTCCCACGATGTGTATCACTTCTCTGGCGTACGCCTTTCGAGAGTTTCGAGTTGTACCGACCGCTGTCGGGCCTCCCCAGATCATATTGATAACTGGCCCTCGGGGCTGTGTGTTACGATCACGATCGTCATCCCTTCTGTTATAATCTCTAATTCGATTAACACGATCTTCACCATTAGTGAAGTTGCTCAATTTCCCTCTACGGATCAAGAACTCGATCTCATCTTCGAGTTGCTTGCAATCATCTGTATCATGCCCCACATCGCGGTGGAATCTACAGTACTGACCCTTGTTTCTCTTTGCGGGATCACCCCTAAGTGGCTTCGGCCATCGAAAATCTTTGTCTTTCTCAATATCTAACAAGATCTGACTCCTAGGAGCATTCAATCTTGCATAGTCGTTGAATCTTGGTCCCAAACTCTTCTTCGGTTCTTCTTAGGGGCATAGTCGGAGTCCTCGCTAGTTCGGGGATACTTGTCCCTAGCATCATACTCCAGGTCATCATACTCCTGGTCTTGCTTTCGCTTCTTGAAGTCGTTGTTACCTCCTCCCTCACTTACTGTGGCTTCTTTCTTCATGCTATCTTCAGCTTTAATGTACTTGTCAGCCCTTCGTTGGAGCTCAACCATGTTTTCAGGAGGATGCTTCGCCAATGACCTTTTAAAGAATAGATCAGTGGTTCCGTGTTCCAGGGCTACCATGGCCACCTTATTCTCCAGATCAGTGATGTTCAAAGTCTCCTTGGTGAACCTCTTAAGGTAGTCTCTCAGATTTTCGTTCTTCCCTTGTACCACATACATAAGGGATGCAGAACTTTTCTCATGAACTCTCCCGCTAATGAATTGGCTGACAAAAGCGGCGCTCAACTCCTTAAAAGAGCCAATCGAATTCGTAGGTAGGCGGCTATACCATCTTTGAGCCATGCCCGACAGGGTTTGAGGGAACGCCCTACACTTCAAGGCGTCGCTTGCAGGCTGCAACAGCAGTGCATTTGAGAACGTCCTAACATGGTTTGCGGGATCACCCGTTCCATCATAAGCCTTAATTGTCGGCATCTTGAACTTCTTTGAGATACGAGCATTCATCACCTCCTCAGTAAACGGGGGTGTGGGATCATCAGGATCCCCAAGTGGCATCAGATCCTTGGGGTTGCTCTTGGGGGTTTCCACCCTTGTTTTTCCAGTTGGGGCATCAGCCCTTCTTTGCCTTCTTGAAGGCCTCTCCAAATCTATAAAGGGAATCGGTCCTGATGTTGGAGGAGGTTGAGTCTGATTTGACCTAGCTTGTTCTCTTGCCATATCTTCCTTTAATCTTAAAATCTCGGCTTCATAAGCCTTGATTCTCTCCGCAGTTGTAGACGGGGGTCCATCATAGACAGTTTGATGACTCCTCCGGGGTTCTCTGCTAGCACGTCGCCTTCTTGGGGCTTCATCACGATCAACATCAGTTGATGAATCGTCAGTATAGGGGCCCGAGTAGTCAAGATACACTCGATCTCGGATCTGCAAGGCATGACCACTGGGTCCAGGAGGGTAGTTAGGCAGGCCATACATCGGGTTAGTACTCACGGGGAGATCCGTAGTATGGATCTGTACCCCTGGTGGTGGGTAACTGGGATCAACTAGAGGAGAGACCAGCGTCTGGAGGGAGCTGGTTCCTTGACCTGGGTGAACGACCATAGGTAACGTTCTCTCGACATGGGGATTCGTCCCTGGAGGTTGAGAAACCTGAGTTTGAGTGATCGCCCCTGTGGTTGGGGGTACTTGTTCAGTGACAGGCGGAGCAGAGCTTAGAGGTAGAGCCTCGGTAGCGATTGGCTCGGTAGTGCTTGGTGCTGTTCTTCGTGTTTGAACCATGGTTGATGTCTTTTTCCCACAGACGGCGCCAAATGTTGTGGAATAAAAACTAGGTTATGATTATGACGGCTAGGGTTTGTGAGCTTCAAGCTTTAATGGCTGCTTCTGCGTTCGAGACTAAACGGTCCTCACAGAATGCCTACGTATCTCTGTATTAGAGAATCAAGCCAAGAAAACGTAGTTCTGAGAATGAGGGGTCAGACCCTTTATATAGGCTGAGAAGCCTAGGAATTATGGTAGGAGTAGGTGACTTGGTGGGCAAGTCACCGCCTTGAGGAAGGTTCTAGACCCCTTCCTTGTAGGAGTCAGTTTCCATGTTGGAATATGTATCTTGGAGGCTAAGTCAGGCAAGAGTAATATCCTTGTTTGACTCTTATTTGCTGAGCTGTTTATTACCCCTAATATTAATTACGAAATTAATATTATAGTTAGGGTTTGGGCCCATCTGGTGGGCCCCACGTTTGGACCATTCTAGGTCTAATAAATGCCACATTAAATGTGTGTTTAGGGCTTACTTTCAGCCCATATCAAATAGCTTAATATCCAATTTAAAAATTATTATGGCATTTTAAAATAATTTTCCCATTTTAAAACTTTTACCGCGTCGTTATGCAGTTTATAAGTGCAGAAATAAAAGACAAGGGAAGAAAATACCACACAGGAGATTTTATCCTGGTTCGCGATGGCGAAACCCCTAATGGATTCGCTCACCCCTACTCCAGTCCACGAGCTCCTCTCCGGACTCGAGATTTTCCCTTAAAAATAACTCGCTCCTTTAGTAGGCGGAGAAGCCTTTACAACCCTATAAATATTGGTCTTGGTACGGATCTCCAAGGTACTACCTCACAATAAATATAAAAACCCACAAGACTCGTCTTGGGCCGTAACTCCCCGTTACACCCTCAAAGTCGTTGTGAAAAACCTACACCACTTATCTTAGACAGTAACTTCCCGCTACTTCTTCAAAGTTGATGTAGAACCCTTGGTGTAGCCTTTGAATTCCTCGGTTTTGCCGGTCTTGGATCTTAGATGAAAGGTCTTGGGTCTTTCCTCTTCTTCACGGTGCAAAGGCCACTAACTCCCCGCTAGTGCCTAGGACTTGGGTCTTAGAACGAGAATCACCTCACTTCAACTTCACCTCACTGCAAAACTTAGAAAACAATATCTACGAAACAAACCGTAATATAAAGATAGATTTTGGACTAATATGTCCTAAGGTGACTATAATATTCTTACACGAATATTACGATAAGTTCTATAAGCTTTATTTGCTTATGACTTTATGTGTATTCTTTATTCGATATGACTTGTAGATCGAAGATTACTTTTATTACAATACTCCGTATAGTGAGATTTAAATACATCTCGGAGTTTGTAAATATTTAAGTCCTTTAAGCTCGTAGGCTTATAAGGCTTATAATCATATACTTTGGTTCGACTTTTTGTAAAGATCGAGGTATACTTAAAATTACTTCTTTATTGAAAATACGTCTATTTTCGAAGTAATGTATAAATCAAGTCCTTGTAGAAGCTTTATAGCTTAAGTATCTTTGATAAACAACTTCTCGTTCGATATAGTCTTGATATAGACTATTCGTATGTATTTAAACGAGAGTGTTACAATATCAATTTAATGATTTTCACTTTAATATAATTTGGTCAATTAAAACACAACACACAAATAAACACACACGTGTAGAAAATTAGCTCGCTTATCTATAGGATAAATTAAACGAAAGCCGCTATTATGCATTAAATTAGTGCGAAAAGTAAAATCACTCACAAGTGTGAGGACGAGAAGAAAAAGTGCGGAAAGTAAAATCACTCACAAGTGTGACGACGAGAAGAAAAAGTGTGGAAAGTAAAATCACTCACAAGTGTGAGGACGAGAATAAAAAGTGCGGAAAATATATAAAAGGCTTGCGCCACGCTATTATGCGTTTAAAGTAGTATCACTCACAAGTGTGAGGACTAGAAGAAAAAGTGCGGAAAATATATAAATAGAAGCTTAACAACTTATTTCCCTCGGAACACTAGAAGTGATACAAGGTAAACAAATCACGCTTTAGCACAGTTATATATATCACAATAATAAAATATTAATGGCCAAAGTAAGTGCGTTAAAGTTTTAATTAATTAAGGCTTTTAGATTCTTTTCCCCTGGAACACTAAGGTGATAGAAGGGAATCAAATCAAGCTCGATATAAAAATTTGACCGTCGTCAAATATAACCTCTTTTTGAGGTGTTGTAATATTTCGAATCGTTGTTCGAATATTAATCCTTGTACGGATTTTTATGGTCTCGGTTCGAGATCCGATATAAGAGCTTAATAAAGAAGATAAGATGAAGGTTTAGAGCTCTTATATGTATATAAAAATGGTCGGTTAAGACTCGAATAATGAAGCTAAAAATTACCACTTTTGGAGATCGCCGGAAAAAGTTCGCCGGATGTTCGGCCGGATTTTGGCTTATGGTCGAACTTGGGCAGCCCTTCGGGAGGCCGGATAGTAGTGGTAGAGGAGCTTGCTGGGTGGGAGAGAGCTTGGTTGAAGGAACTAAGCTTTATAGAACAAAAACCTTGTATATATTTAAGTATATATAAGAAAGAGAAGGTTTTTGAGATGAAGTGGATGTAGAGATTGTTTGGATATATTGAGAGAGCTCACACTTCAAAAATCCCAGCAACTAATTGGCTCTTTAGCTTGTTAGAAATTGTTAGGCGAAGGGGTTTATTTATAGGAGGAGTTGGGTGAAAGGAAGGGTGAGTATTTAAAGTAAAACGAGTGGTTGAGATTGAAAGCACTTGGATTGATGAGGTGGAAAGTAGTATTGTGTTTCTTTGGGGTGGTTTTGTGTTTCTTCCAAGTGGGTTTGGTAAAGTAATACCAGCATGACGAAATCAATTCTAAATTTGTAGAAGCCATGAAATCGTTATCAAAGCACGACGATGCATGGCACCCGGCTATGAACGACCTGAAACAACATAGTAGAGGACGACTCCGGGCTATGAACGCTATCAAAAGGAAATATCCTAGCTACCAACACTCCCTGGATGACCAGAGCTCGGTGACCAGGGTACCCTAGGCGATCAAGGACACCTCCGGTGATCAAGGACACCCTGGTGACCAGGGGCCTCCTTCGCGACCGTGGCACCTGGGTGATCACATGGGCCTCTCTCGTGATCAAGAGCGGCTCCCGGAACCGTGAGTCACTCCGAAAATTTCAGAAGAAGAACCACGAATCAAGAACGAAGATCAAATTTGGAATCGTAGACCGATGAACCAGGATGTAAGTTGAAGCCCCCCAGAGGCCAATGAAGCTTGGAAAGCCATTCACACTCTAGGTTCTCAGAAACCAAATAGGAGAATGAATTCACACAAGTTTGATTCCTGGATCAAGGATTGAGAAACACACAAAAATCCTGGCTTTTGAAATCAGATGCCGAGAATCATATTCTTGGAAGCCAAGTGAGGCAAAGTAAGCCAATCAAACTCAAATCCTAGATCGTGAGTTAGGAACTAAAGAATAAATGATGAAGTTGATGTCTTGAATTATAGAACAAAGAACCAAGAAGAACATTGAAGCCTCGATGACCAACAAAAGCTCATGTAGCCATTTAAACTCTAGGTTAATTTTTATAAACTAAATATGAGAAATCCACAACCTAGAATCAAGAAACAATCTTGGTCTCTAAAGCACGAACGGAGAATTGAAAGATAAAACTTTCAAATTAAAAGAAAATTATATCGAGGGTCCCGGCCGACCAACCCGCGGGATGGCACCAACCAACCAAGACTGGCCGACCTGGCCCCCGGGGAAGCTCCAGCTGACCAGGTTTGGTCCTGGACTGGTAAATTTCGAATTCCCGATTCAACGATTCCTTGATTCCTCTCTTTGATGATCGATTCCAGTTTTTGTAACTCGGCTCCCGTCAGCTCCTAAAGTCTCTTTTGGCTCCAATTTGCTCTTAAAAGCAAGAATGGCCGACCAAAGCCTTGGAAGACCATAGGTAGGAAAAGAGTTGAGATCTTGAATCTTGTAAGAAGAATCGAGAACCAACTTAAAATCGTGAATCCTAGGTCAAGGATTGATAAATAGAGAAAAATCCTTGGATCATAGATCTTGGATCAAGGATCGAGAAACACAGAAAAATCATGAAATTCTAGATCGTAGATCAAGGATTGAGAAACACAGAAAAATCTTAGGTCTTAAAATCAGAAGACCAGAGCCAGAAGTCCAGGATTCCTAGGAGGCTTCAGTCGACCGATGCATCCTAGTCCCTTGTCCCGGCAAGCCCCGATTCTGGATTCTTTTATCGTCAACTTCTTTCTTGTACCCCAGTTCCCATCAGCTTTAGTAGGTTCTAGTTGTTATAAACTTGAATCCGTAGGGTGAAAACTTTTCAAGATTTCATAATTAACCCTAATTAGGGTTAATTAGTGACGATTACTTATTAATAAGCCTAGATTAAGACCAATTAGCAATGTTCGCTCCCTTGCTTGCCCTGTTTAGGGTCTTTTAGCGTTGTTTGCCAATAATTAACCTAGATTAAGGTTAATTAGCAACGTTCGCTCACTTGATTGCCCCGTTTACGGTCTTTCAGCATCGTTCGCCTATAACTGAACTAGATTAAGGTTAATTAGTGATGTTCGCTCAGTTGCTTGCCCCGTGTAGGGTCGTTTAGTGTTTTTTACCTATAATTAACCTAGATTATGGTTAATTAGTGACATTCGCTCACTTGCTTGCCCCGTTTACGATCGTTTAGCATCGTTCGCCTATAAATAACCTAGATTAAGGTTAATTAGCAACGTTCGCTCACCTGCTTATCCTATTTAGGGTCGTTTAGCATCGTTCACCTATAATTAAACCTAGATTAAAGTTAATTAGCGATGGTCGCTCAATTACTTGCCTCGTTTATGGTCGTTTTGCATCGTTCGCCTATTATTAACCTAGATGATGTTTAATTAATTAGCGATGTTTGCTCACTTGCTTTCCCCATTTAGGGATGTTTAGTGTCGTTCGCATATAATTGACCTAGATTAAGATTAATTAGCAACGTTCGCTCTCTTACTTTCCCCGTTTACGGTCATTCAGCATTGCTCGCCTATAATTAATCTAGATTATGGTTAATAAGCGATGTTTGCTCACTTGCTGGCCTCGTTTTGGGTCATTTAGTATCGTTCGCCTATAATTGACCTAGATTAAGATTGATTAGCAACGTTCGTTTCCTTGCTTACCCCGTTTAGCATCACTTAGCATCGTTCACTTATAATTAAGCTTTACTCATTTTGCTTACTACAGGGGAAAATTTTATAGTGTCAACAATTATGGATCTACATTTGTGTGTCATACTGATGATGACTACACAAATGGAAGACAAGCTACGAAAACAAAAATTACGGAGCGTCCATTGATCGAAGCTGAAGACCTAATTTTTGATGAAAAGTATTTATTCGTATCAGGATGTGATTTGTGGTTGGTTGTGCGCCTACGTGGGACCAAGTTTTTCAGATCAAGCTTGAGAGACAAGTACCCTACGACTAGTGTTTTGGTTTGGAAGCTGAAAGAAGATTTTTCAGAAGATGGCCTTGAAACTATAGACACTTGGAACGTGGACAATTGGACCTTCTTCATCGGCAGAAATTCGTCAATCTCGATACCATTTTCGGGATGCATAAGTCCCAATTGCATCTAATTTACAGATGACGCGAGGGACCTGTACTTCCCTGATGGAGGAGGAAATGATATAGGGGTTTATAATGTAGAGAGTGGTACCATTGTCCAGTATCGGTGTCTCAGCTGGTTAAGGTCAAGACCTTTGGGACTTACCACACCGAGATCCCGGGTTCAATTCGAGGTGCATGCAAACTCGAAATTGATATACACAATCTCTCCTCCATTCTAGTGTATTTGAATTTTATCAAATGTTTGAAAGTGTAACGAAAATTTATGCATCAAAATGCGGTCTACATGTAAGGTTCAAACATATATTGGATGCTTCATAGTGATGTTGCAGAAATATTACTTGTTCAATCATTTGTTTTTGTTTACAATAATATATTGGAATGAAGTTTTTATTCCCATATCTTGTCATTCTGTGTATCCATAGCTCCCTTAAGTTTGCTTAATTTGTTTTTTTGTAAAAAATTAGCAATTTTAACTTTGAAATTGATGTTTACTTATATATATATATATATATATATATATATATATATATTTGAGGGTTTGACGTTGAGTTTAGGGATATATGTATAGAATGAGAAATGTTATTCCATATTACATTTGATGGGTCATGGTTTATTTCTTGGTAATTTAACTTTTATTAAAATTATTTGAGTGTTGACTATATATAGGGCTGAGCAAAACCGATCCGAATCCGAAAAACCGAACCGAAATTCGTTAATTCGGTTCGGTTCGGTTCTATTTATTTTAAAATTTCGGGTATTCGGTTTATTCGGTCCAAACCGAAATATATTTCGGATCGGTTCGGTTTTTAAGAAAAAATTTGGTTCTGAACCGAATTACCCGAATTATATATAACATATGCACATATTATATATATAATATATTTTATATGTTTTCTATCTACGACTACTAATAGGCTACTATACTATTACTAATCTAATTTACTACCCAGACCCCTAGTATGTGTACGCTGCCTGTACCCCCACCCACTCAACCTTCACAGCTTCACTGTCCTCATAATCATCAACTCAACCATTACTCCCACTATTAATATAATCTCCGACAATTCTATTCATCAACCGGGGCCTCCGTCATCGCCCGCCACCGATGTGTCTCAACCTCTCGATGAGATGTAATTCAAGGAGCTTCATGTTGATGTAATTAGAGAAGAAGAAAATAGGGAAAGGAATAATTGTTCAATAGAGATGAGATTTGAGCGAATTAAGAGTGAGATAAAATCATTATTTTTCAATATTTCGGTTCTTCGTATCCGAACCGAACCGACCGAAATAATTCGGTTCGATTCTTATTCGGTCCATATGATAACTTCGGTCCGATTCGGTCCCCAAAAAAAGGGTTAATTCGGTTTTCGGTTATTTCGGTTCGGTTTTGGACCGAACCGACCGAATACTCAGCCCTAACTATATATCAATAGGAAGGCTTTGCCCTATAGTTTAAGTGTGTTTGTTCTCCTTTTTAAATTATTTTGACTTTTAGTGGATGTTGATATGGAGAAAGATAAAGTTATATTCTTTGTTAATCACATATTTTTTCTTGAATTTTTAACGCTACTTTAATTGGTGTCATCTATTTTTTCTTTTTTACTTTTTACTTCTGCTAAATATGTATTTGCAAACACTATTAAAAAACTAAAAATCAATTGGACATTTCAAATTATATTTTTTTACTGAGGCCGGCAACCTGATTTTTAAAAAATCGAGGGTCAGGATAAGTTAGGATTTAGGGTTTAGGGTTGTTTACAACCCTAAACCTAAGTCTGTATACGGTTATTCGTCATTCTGAATATTTCTAAAGTCCAAAATGGAATTGTTGAATCCTAAAGGTTAACTGTTGAACCCCCAAGAGAATACAGATAAAATTTATTCAGTCCGACGACCCCCAATTTTTTAAAAATCAAGATAAGTTAGGGTCTAGGTAACCCTAAGTCCATATACGATTTATTCGTCATTCTGAATATTCCTAAAACCCAAAATGTAATTATTGAATCCTAAAAGTTAACTGTTGAAATCCTAAGAGAATAAAGATAAAATTTAAAAATTTTAATTAAAAAAATAATAAATAAAATTTTAATATTTTAATAATTTTATAATAATATTTTAATATTTAAGAAATTGCGTTGATGTTGTTTATGTAGTACTGAGAACGGGTTCTAAAAATATGAAAATGTTATTTCAAAAAAAAAAAAAAAACGTGTACCCCAATATAACTTGCGTTTGGAAAGTGCCAGATGAGGGTCAAGAATTCAGGAAATGCCTTTTTGGATCATGCAGGCATGTATATTTGTGTTATTTTAGACATTTTCTCCCCTGAGTACAGGGAAGTTCTTAAGCCCTATGAAGCCTGAATTTTTAAAAAATTCGGTTTTGCTCGGATAAAAACCCATTTTTTTGTAGAAAAAATCTAAAAAAATATAATATTTTTAATAATTTCAAAAATGTTAATATATAAGTTACAAAAGCCCGATTTTTTATAGATATTAAAAATATGCAATATTTTTAGTAATTTCAAAAAATTACTTTATAAAATAAATAAATTTGGATAAAAATCAGGTTCAATCCGATCATACCATGTTTGCGTGCTTAAAACTATTATCATATATATTTTGTAGAAAGCCCTTCCCGCTAGATTTTCTAAAAAAAACCCTGATAGGCACCTGTACGTGTATTGTATTTGTTCGTTTTCTAATGTTTAAAATTTATTGAAATATATTAACATCCTTATAATAATTAAATTTTATTAATGTTATCCTCTAAAATATATCTTTATAAATTTGCCAAATCCTAACTTGCGTTTGGAAAGTGCCAGGTGAGGGTCAAGAATTCAAAAAATGTCATTTTGGATCATTGAATGTATATTTGTGCCATTTTGGACATTTTCTTCCCTGCGCAGAGAAAAGTTCCTCAAGCCCTATAAAGCCTGAATTTTTAAAAAGTTCGGTTATGCTTGGATAAAACCCCATTTTTTCGTAGAAAAAATCTAAAAAAATATAACATTTTTAATAATTTCAAAAATGTTAATATATAAGTTACAAAACTCCGATTTCTTATAGATATTAAAAATATGCAATATTTTTAGTAATTTCAAAAAATTAATTTATAATATAAATAAATTTGGATAAAAATCAGGTTCAATCCGATCCTACCATGTCCGCGTGCTTAAAACTATTACAGTATCATATTTTGTAGAGGGTTTTGGTCCCTGACAATCATTTATCAGGGAGTTGTTATATAATAATTGGTTTCTAAACCGTTGGATCGTTGATCCAACGGCCCCCCTGGATTACAAAAAATTTTTACTGTCCGCTATAATTTTCCGCGGATAGGCAGATTGCCTGTCCGCGGAAATTTTCCGCGGATAGGCAGACCGTGGACAAGCAATCTGCCTATCCGCGAAAAATTATAGCGTACAGTAAAAAAAAAAAATTTAATCTCAGCCGTTGGATCAACGATCCAACGGCAATTTCCGCGGACAGGCAGACCGTGGACAAGCAATCTGCCTATCCGCGAAAAATTATAGCGTACAGTAAAAAAAAAAAATTTAATCTCAGCCGTTGGATCAACGATCCAACGGCTGTGGAACCGATTGTTAAATAACCGGTCCCTGACAAACGATTGTCAGGGACCAGGACAATCCCGATAGGCACCTGTGTATTGTATTTGTTCGTTTTCCAATCTTTAAAATTTATTGAAATATATTAATATCTTTATAATAATTAAATTTTATTAATATTACCCTCTAAAATATATCTTTGTAGATTTGCCAAATCCTAAGCTAAAATAAATCTACTTCAATAATTAACTACAAGCACCTGCAATATATTTTATGTGTGTTAATTTGCAGGTAAAATAAGGATTTCAAAATTTGTGGATATTAAATTTTGGAAGATCTATTTTAAGATCTCAACACATATATTCCCTCCATTAAGTTTTGATAAGGTCACCAATAATCTCTGTTCTAAAAAGCGGGCTAAGCGGCCGCCTAGGCGGAAAAAACGGGCTAACCGACTCGATTTTTTACTAATCGGACTTTTAAGCGTTTTTTGTAATTAAGCGGGGATTAAGCCGAATTAAGCGGGTTTGACCGGAATTAGGCGGGTTGACCAAATTTTGAACCTTAAAAATATATATATTTTAAATATTTTTATGTATTTATTTATTTATTTATTCTTTAATTATTTTTCAAATTTCATATTATAAATGAATATATGTATTAAAATTTAAACTTGTATAATTCATAACCTCTAAATATATAATTGAATAATTAAAAAAATATATGTATATATTCACAATCCGCTTAACATCCCGCTTAGAAATCCGTCTAGGTGCCCGCCTAACCCGCCTAGGCGCTAGAAGGTCCTCCCACCGCTTAGAACCGCTTTCCGCTTTTTACAACACTGCCAATAAATCAATAACACCGGAAGGAAGTCAGCCTTCTGCTCGAACTGAACATCTTTCAAAAACAACAAACACTATATATGGCAAGAGATATCATACATGCATATGCAAGTCACCAATAAAAAAAACCACTTTTTTTTTTTGAACAGATCTCTTAGGCATGGTTATATATGTCAAGTATAATTTTGTTTTCAAAAACAAATTAGCTCATACTGACAGTAATTTCGGGCTTTGCCGGCGCTTACACCCAATACTGCATAAAAGTCATGTATAACCTCCATAAGTCATCTATATGATCATTGGAGCTTTCAACAATCTCATGCAATCCGCTTAACATTAATATCATCATCATGAACCTAGGTCATTGTGCATATTAATTTTTATTACCCTTTTTGTCCATGAATCCATGAAGTTAGATACCTTTTTGGGCTTTTTTCATAAATATCCAAGACCAAAATTTTTTTGCAAAATAAATTTTCATAAAAAAAATAATTTTCAGAAATACCAAAATATTTGTAAAAATTCAGAGAATACATATGTAGTTGTATATGCAACTGGATGAACCACATATGCAACTGAATATTGCAACCAAACACATATACAACGGAATGCAACAGAATTCAATGCAGCCAAAAATTGCAAATTCAACTTCCTTGTATATATATATAAGGGCGGCGCAACCACATATGTAAATTCAATTTTCAATTACGTATAAGATTAGTTGCAACCACATATGCAACTGAATGGAGGAGTAAGCAAAAAATTCGAAAACCGGATTATCCGATTTTTCGTTCCGGTATCCGATTATGAAAGTTCGGAAATAAGGATATCCGATCCGATAAAATCGGACCGGATATCCGATCCAGATTTTTTTTATGAATTCGGATACGGATACGGATTACAACTTTTTACAAATCCGGATATCCGGATCCGATCCGATTTTAATATTTATTAAAAATTAATTTTTTTATCTAATAAATAATGAACTTATATTAGACAAATAATTCAACATTGAAAATATTAAATTAAATAATAAATTATCACTAATAAATTAATGAATTTATTGTGTATCACCTAAGTTTATAAGCATTTCAAGTGTAAAAATTTAAATAAGAATGTACTTAAGTGTGAATTTATAAATACAACTCCATATATTTGTATGTGAAAATTTTGGAACCTCATGTAAGTTTTTCTAAATCAACCTTGATAAATATTTTCTCTTAGTTAATTATTTTATCCAGGGTGATTGATTAAGAAATTAAGATGTTAAAAAACATAAAAACAAAGAAAATGGAAGAATAAATAATTTTCACTTAAAATTATGAATTCGAGAGCTAAAGTGTTACTCCCTCTATCCGGCCCGTTTATATTGACATTTAATTAAAAAAAAATACGTATTGAGCAATCAAGTGACAAACTTATTCTCAATTGTTTGCATACTTTGAAAAACATAACATTATTAATACTTAATTTGCTATATTTAGGAAATGTGACCACTACTTTTGGGATATGCAAAAAACGATTTGTGGCCAATATAAACGGAACGAAGAAAGTATTAATATCTCTTAAAAAATATTTATAAGAACTCATTAAAAAAATGAATGGTAGTTTATGGTAAGTCAAAATAAAATTAAGAAAAAAATGAACACATGTTAAAATATGAGATGATGATATCTAAATTTTTTAAATTAATTTTTCATTTATAAAGTTAACGATAACTAATTGAAAATGTACTAAAATTCATTTACTTATACAAACTTAACTAAATTGTACTTATTAATTCAGATCCGGATTATCCGATTTTCGATCCGGTTTAAACGGATATCCGAATTCCGGATATCCGGTTAAACCGGAACTGGAATAGATTTTTCATGATCCGAAAAACCGAATATCCGATCCGAATTTTAAAATCGGACCGAATATCCCGTTTTGCTCACCCCTAACTGAATACAACAAACCACATATGCAACTGAATGCAACTGAACAACCTGCTGCGCAACCAAAAAATGCAAATTCAACTTCCTTGTATATAAGGGCGGCGCAGCCGCATATGGAAATTCAATTTTCAATTACGTATAAAGTTAGTTGCATGCAACCACATATGCAACTGGATGCACCACATATGCAACTAAATGCAACCAACCAAATGTGCAACTAAATACAACTGAATTCAGCCAGTTGCACCAAAAAATGAAAATTCAACTTCCTTGTATATAAGGACCACGTAGCCGCATATATAAATTCAATTTTCAATTACGTATATGGTTAGTTTCATGCAATCACATATAGAACTAGATGCACATGCAACTGAATCCAACCAACCACATATGCAACTGAATGCTACCTCCATATTTTTGCAAATAAATTGGTATTTTTGCAAATATTTTAAGAAGATGATAAAATCACAAAAAAACTTTTAAAAAGTAGTATTTTTGGTAAATACCCTACCTTTTTCCCGTTTTGGTTTTATAGCAAATGTCAATTTATAGAAGCACCCACTCTAGCAGGCTATATGGTTTGGTTAGGTGACAAGTGGCGTTTGGGCTATGTTGTTAAAGTTATGGGCTTGTAATCGTTGTCTAAGCCCAGTGTCTCTCTAATAGTGTTATGAGTGAAACCCTTTTATTAATTAAAAATGTTAATGATAAAAATATGTCAAAAATCCGTCGCTTATGTTAACATCTTATCAGTATCGATCTTTTAAAACATAGGCGGATTTAGGGGGGTCGAGAGGGGTCAATGGCCCCCCCTGAGTTTGGAATAACACCTAGGTAGTATTTAGTAAATACCAATAGTCTCTATAGCTTAGCTGGTAGTTGCTGTGTTTGTATTGTTGGTGACCAGGGTTCGAGCCTCCTCATATTTTTATTGTTAATTTTTCTGCTTTGTTAGTTTTATTACTCTCTTTCTTAGTCTATTTTTTTGTGTTTTTTCTATCAGTGATTCAAGTTCAACTGCATCAGTGCATTACTATATTGATTATTAATGTTATGTATGTAAATTAAATTTTTTCTAATAGTTTAAAATTTTATACATTTTCATTATCTTTAATTTTTTCCAAAATTTAATCACAATAATATTGATTACACTTGAAAGTTCAACTTAATAAGATTATATGTAAAGAATTCAATTTGAAATTTTTAAGAAGCTCCTTTTTTATTTTGTTTATGTAATTTAATTTCAAAAAATATCTATATATATTATCATTATAATTTCAATAAATGAAATAAAATAATAATTTATTATTTTTTCCGGCCCCCCCTAAAATTAACTTCTGCGTCCGCCACTGCTTTTAATTCAATTTATGATTTTTTTGGAATTTTAATATGTAACACGATTACATTTTCCAATTCTATTCCTCTTTATCAAATTTAATTTCATTAGATATCATTTGAGGGATCATAATATGTTTACATGTTAGTTTTTGAAACATTCTTCAGATTTCAACATTTTAGGAAAAGTATTACACATTCTTAAAAAAAATCTCTTAAGATATTATACAATTTAAATATTGTAGATTTTATTTGTATGTTCTTACAAAAAAAACCTAAGATATCATGTATTTTTTAATATTATAGATTTTTTTTTCTTTTTATTGGAAAGCATTATCTTTTCTTATCCTTGAAACAAAGATACCTTTTCCGGTACGTTTTTGTATTAAAACATTTATTTATTATTGACAAGAATTATATATTCTTAAGGACTAATATAATATACCATATATTACAATTTTTTGCAGTATCTTACAAAATTTAATATTCACAAAGATTTAAAAGATCTGGCAGATTTTATTTCTGAAATACTAACAACCCTATAAATGTTTGTATATTGTAGTCGTGGTTTTCATCTTATCATCACCATAATCCGAGTTATTTGAGTTATTGTTTTCCTTGCTTCCTTTGTCTTCATTTTTTCGTTTTCTTCCATGGCTAATAACGCTAGTTGGGATAATGTACCCAATCAGCTGCTTGAAATTATAGGGTGCAAGATTGATTCATTGAACGATTCAATAAGATTTTCTGCTGTATCCAAAACATGGCAATCAGTCATGTCTGAAAGGTGGAAAGCTGAGAAGACATTAATGACGCTGTCACCTGAGACTCCACTCCTCCTCCTGGCTGAAGAAGTACAAGGAACACTTCTAAGTTGCGATATTGATGAAGATGAAGACAGCGGGGATGAGGACATGGGGGTGGGCCAGGAGGAGAGCGGAGACAACTGGGTGGAACGATACCAGTACATGGAAAGGTTTTATCAGCTAAAGATCTCAGTTGGTACTGCTCGTGGAATATATAGTCTTTCAACAGGAAAGCTATATACCGTTGATTTACCAGAGGCGGCTGGAAAAGCCATACTGGGAATAAAGAAAGGATGGCTGCTAACATTAGGGAAAAGTTTCGAAATAAATCTATTACACCCTTTATTAAGACAAGAAATTTCACTTCCAACAATGCGTGTAGTTGGCACTGGTGCATACTGCTCATTTGAGGGGGTGTATATGAATTATGTTAAAAAAGCTGCCATGTCTGAAGTACAACCAAATGAAAATGGAATTCACAATGATAGGCCTGATCCCATAATAATGATCATTTATGGAAAATGTGGAGATTTGGGATGTGCTAGACCCGGAGACGAAGTCTGGACCAAGGTGGACGTTCCACGGACGGGAACCTTTACTGATATTGCTTACTGTAGGGGAAAATTTTACAGTGTCAACCGTTATGGATCCATATTTGTGTGTCATATTGATGATGACTTCACAAATGGAAGACTGCAGGCTAAAGGAACAAAAATTGCACAGTGTCCATTAATCAAAGCTGCAGACACAAGTTTTGGTGAAAAGTATTTAGTCGAATCAGGATGTGATTTGTGGTTGGTTGTGCGCCTACGTAGGACCAAGTTTATCAGATCAAGCTTGAGAGCCAAGTACCGTACTACCAGTTTCTTCGTTTGGAAGCTGAAAGAAGATGTTTCAGAAGATGGCCTTAAAACTCAATATACTTGGATTCAAAAGAATAACCTGGAGAAGAGGGCATTCTTCATCGGCAGAAATTCGTCTACCTCGCTACCATCTTCGGGCTGCGTAAGTCCGAATTGCATCTACTTTACAGATGATGCGAGGAACCTGTACTTCCCTGACGGAGGAGGACACGATATGGGGGTTTATAATGTGGAGAGTGGTACCATTGTACCACATTTTCAAGGGAAATCGATACATCCTGTCTCTCCTCCACTCTGGTGTATTTGAATTTATTCAAATGTTTACAAGTCAAACGAAAATTTATGCATAAAAAATGAGATTTACATGTAAGGTTCCAACATATATTGGATGCTTCATAGTGACGTTGCAGAAATATTATTTGTTCAATCATTTCTTTTTGTGCTAATAAAGTTGTTTTTTTATAAAAGAATATGTTGGAATGAAGTTTTAGTTCCCATATGTTGTTATTCTCTGGATCTATAACTCCCTTAAGTTTGCTTAATATGATTGTGCACCAACATTTTTGTTGAAAAAAAATAAGCAAATTTAACTTTGAAATTCGTGCTTTCTTGTACATATATATATATTTGAGAGATTGAGGTGGAGTTTAGGGATATTGCATCTTTATTTCTTTAACACAATTTCAGGATTTATGCTATTTGCATATATTGAAATGAAGAATATTATTTCATATTGAATTTAGTGGTTAATTGAAATGAGGAAGCATTAATTTTTATTTATTGTCAAATTATAATTTCTTTATAAGATGAATTTAAATTCTAGACTTCAATTTTAAATAAACTTTTTAACTCTTTTAAAATCTAGCTATGTTGGTTTAAATACCAAAATAATCCGACCAATTATTATTTGAAAAATTAAAGAGTATATATATAATGAATTGTTACTACTTATTGAAATAGAAAATATGTATTTGAAACTAATAATATTTTAAGAAAATTTCTTCAATGAATTAAATTAATTATTCAAATTAATATTATAATCTAAAAATTAATATCAAATTATTAATTATAAGATCAGAGCCATGTACTCACATTTTTATCTCCTCTGTCCCTTAGACATAGGCAAGTGTTGGTATACATTACCTCTCATTTGACTTGTGGAAATACTTTCTCTATATTCATAGAAAATTCTAGGCTTATATTCATAGAAAATTATGTACTACTTTTTTTTATCATAACTCTTAAATTAAATATATTTATATATAGAGTCCTACTCCACTACAAACTAAAATTAATTACAAACTAAAAACTAAACACTAATCTAATATTTCAAGCTAATCTAATGACCAAACTAGGGTACCCCAATACAAAAAATGCTTAAAATAATTGGCTCTATCCAACAAAAAAAAATAAAAAAAAAAAAAAATCACTGTTCACATGATGACGTGGCAGTGGATTTCACTGGTTAACGGTGCTTCATGCACACCTTCTTGTACGGCGTTTCGCGCCTTTATCATTCTAAAGTTGTAAGGAATGACAATCAATGGTAAAGGCAATAGACGATTGACGGGTGTGTCGAGAGCCTTCGGCCCTCATGACTACCTAACTCATCCGTTTACTGTCTTAAATGCTTCGCATTTCCACGGCAGGAAATTTTTTTTTTTTTTGTTGGATAGAGCCAATTATTTTAAGCATTTTTTGTGAAGGTACCCTTGGCGGGAACCTTAGAATAGATGAAATATAATTAATTTAATGTTAGTTTGTAGTTTGTATTTAAGGATTGGTTTGTATTTGAGTAAAAACATATATATATATATATATATATATATATATATATGTATGTATGTATCATTCTTGTTATATATAATTTACCATCATGATATAACTGATTAGTGAAATTGATCCTGGATAGTCGATTTTGACTTCTTTTTTGATTGAAAAGACTTCATTGTGATGCTACGCATTTTTTGCCATGATTTGATTGTAATGATTTATAATGTTTTATGTGATAACTTATAATTAAATTTGATTATTTGTTGTTAATGATTTGTAGGTAATGATAGGAGGTTAACCTGGTGAATGAAAATTTGGATAAATTTAATTGATTGTAAAATATTAAAATGAAAATTTAAATAAGTGGTCACATTACATTCTAGCATGAGTTTATTATATTCTCGATATATGTTCAATCAACATAGAAGTGGTTTTTTTCTTTAAATATCTTTTGAGTTAAAATTCTGATGCGCTCAAAATTACCACAGATCCATTAAAGTATAAGATCCAGTCCAAACAAGCTATTCAGTGCAAGTTATGAAGAAATGAGCATCAGACAAAGAAATTATCAAGAGTTGACAAGCATCAAGAGGTTTCTGAAAAACCAGAAGCTGTGCAGATCGTTAATAGACCAGGTTCCTTCCTGAAAGAGAGTTTGAATCAACCTAGCATCAGCCATAGAGACACCCAGAAATATATGGGGACTACAGAGAGGCTCCCTGAACTAATATTTTTGATATTTACGCAGGTACAGATTCCTGTAAAGAGGTTCCTGAGAAACAGGTTCCGAGATAAAAGTTCTTATGAGAAATAGGTTCATAAGATGACAGCAGAAAGATCTAGAAGCTATCTTTCTTTATTATTGAAGAGTACTCTTAGGACGCAGCTGATCCTAGATTACCTCTAATAGATGATAGATTCATAGTAGAGTACGAACTCGAGTTCTACTCTACTTAGCCAACCGGTTCCAACCAGTTCGTAGTAAGCTCTAAAGGAATTTGAGCCCTACACTAACTAGATTTCATCAAGAGAGTCAGTTTAGATTTAAAACTAAACTACGTGGACTTGATCTCTATATAAAGGGTACGTAGACATCTTGAGAGGGGATAAATATTCGCTCTCTAATTATCTCTAAAGGAACCTGAAATTATTGGAGGCACTCTCAACCTCAGCTTACTCCCACAAACACAACCCAAATCGAATAGTTGATCGTTAACCTATACAACTCACCATAAATTTCTCAAAAATTGTTACGAAATGTCGAAATCCATTCATTAACAAATCCTAAATGGGAACACTTTTATTATAATCTATTCTAATTACTCCAAATTTTGTGCAAGAATAGAACTAGAAACTATAATTATTTAATAAAATAGATTGGTGTTTTGAAATTTTCAAGCTTTTATTATTTAATGCAAACTGACTAAACTAATTCTAGGATTATGTTAAATCATGTAGATGTGAGAATAAGTTTTAAAAGTTTTTGAGCGAGGGAACCATGACTCAGCTAAATCAGATTATATGTATAAAAATAACTAGTTTGTATCTTGTACGGTAATATGTAATATTTAGTTATTGATTTTTTACTTTTTGTTTGTATTTGTTTTTGATTTAATTATTTTAATTAAAATACATTTTAAAATGAGTAACCTAATATGTGTCTAACTTAAAATATTCACAAGCATTTCATTTAAAATACATTTTTATAAAAAAAAAATCACAAGCTATGTTTTCAGTATTTTATCTAGATTGAATTTTCCAGGAACCAAACATAACACCTATGAGAGTTTTAATGTTTTGATTATTATAATATGTTACAACCTATTATTTTTTAAATATTTTATTAATGAATCAAAAAGTATGATGTAATAGTAATTTTTTGATGTATTTATAAGAAAATGTATTTAATTAAAGGTTAATGAGGTTTTATTTACGATTTTTAAAATTTCATTGACGATAAGAATATACATGATTGTTGATAATCTTGTGTGTGTATATACAAAAAATGATGTGTTTTAATTAAAAATGGTAATTTAGTAATTATTTTTAATTTTATTATTTTAATATATAAAATGATCAAAACTTAAATTTCAAAATTAAATTTTTCAATATTTTGATTTAAATATAAATAGTATAATAAATTTAATAAAAAAGTGAACATTGGGATTTTTAAAAATATCATGAAAGACTCTGGTGGCTTTAACTAGTAACTAAAATGGTAAAGACCAAAAATTAGGGATGGTAACGGGTCAACCGGATCCAAATCTAAATTCAATTCTTTTTATCAAATTCAAATTCAATCAGGGTTTAAAATCGATATCTAAATACAATCTGTGAATGTTTATCCAAATCCGAATTCCGAAACTCTAAAAAAACTTTAAAAAATAGTTTTGTACCATTTTTCATTCGAACCTAAAATTTATAGGATACTAGTTTTAAAAAAATTTAAACTTTACAAACCAAAAACATTGTAATTGTCAAGAATTACAAATAAAGTTTGAATTTAAATTTTTAGTTTTCAAATTGAAAATATAAAATATTAAAATAAGGATAAGGAAATATGGAATCAGTAAAAAAGTTTAATTTTTTATATAAAGTATTTGGTTTGGACATGTCGGTTATGGGTTATGAGTACTTGATCTAGTAGTAAATAACATAGTGAGATTCTTATTATTGTTGTTATTACGACTAAAAATAAAAAAGAATGAATTAAAAGTGAAATAAACTACAATATATATTATTGAATTTTATTCGAATTTCAAATTTGGATAGGATTTTGGATTTCGAGTCGGGTTCGGATCGAATTACCTAGTATCGAAATCCAAATCCAAATTTTTTCGAATTTTAAAATTGAATCGAAATCCATATCCAAATTCAAAATTTCGGGTTGGATGAATCAGGTATCATCAGATTCGATTTTTCTACCATCCCTACCAAAAATCTATAATAGCATTAAGGCAGCCAAAAATATTGACAGATTAATACCTTAGAATTAACCTTTAAACATAAAAACAAAGATATTTAAGAATTACTTTTAATGAGTCATTGGATGAAACCCTAATTAAAACATGAAAATTGAATGAGCATTTAGTTTTTTTCTCTTTTAACAAATCCTAGCATTGAAGATCTAAGAAAGACTGACAAAAATAACCATTTTGTGCTTAATATAAAAAGTCTTAAAACATAATGACTAATATTTTACATAACTATTTGTAATATAGAGATTTGTCTAGTTAAAGATTTCCTATTATAGATAGCTTATAGCTCGTGCAAAACACGAGTTATTTTTAATTTGTTTATAGTGTAATATAATATTATAAATATTAATTTTAATATGTTATTGGAAGAATTTGAACCTTACATCTTTGTATATAATAATTTTTAGTATTAAATATAAATTAATATATTATTGGCGGGAATCGAACTTTGGACTATTGTTAGGTCCCGTAAGAGGGCTATTTTAAGCTAGAAGGGGGAGGGGGTTGAATAGCTTAATATCCAATTTAAAAATTATTATGGCATTTTAAAATAATTTTCTCATTTTAAAACTTTTACCGCGTCGTTATGCAGTTTATAAGTGCAGAAATAAAAGACAAGGGAAGAAAATACCACACAGGAGATTTTATCCTGGTTCGCGATGGCGAAACCCCTAATGGATTCGCTCACCCCTACTCCAGTCCACGAGCTCCTCTCCGGACTCGAGATTTTCCCTTAAAAATAACTCGCTCCTTTAGTAGGCGGAGAAGCCTTTACAACCCTATAAATATTGGTCTTGGTACGGATCTCCAAGATACTACCTCACAATAAATATAAAAACCCACAAGACTCGTCTTGGGCCGTAACTCCCCGTTACACCCTCAAAGTCGTTGTGAAAAACCTACACAACTTATCTTAGACAGTAACTTCCCGCTACTTCTTCAAAGTTGATGTAGAACCCTTGGTGTAGCCTTTGAATTCTTCGGTTTTGCCGGTCTTGCATCTTAGATGAAAGGTCTTGGGTCTTTCCTCTTCTTCACGGTGCAAAGGCCACTAACTCCCCGCTAGTGCCTAGGACTTGGGTCTTAGAACGAGAATCACCTCACTTCAACTTCACCTCACTGCAAAACTTAGAAAACAATATCTACGAAACAAACCGTAATATAAAGATAGATTTTGGACTAATATGTCCTAAGGTGACTATAATATTCTTACATGAATATTACGATAAGTTCTATAAGCTTTATTTGCTTATGACTTTATGTGTATTCTTTATTCGATATGACTTGTAGATCGAAGAATACTTTTAATACAATACTCCGTATAGTGAGATTTAAATACATCTCGGAGTTTGTAAATATTTAAGTCCTTTAAGCTCGTAGGCTTATAAGGCTTATAATCATATACTTTGGTTCGACTTTTTGTAAAGATCGAGGTATACTTAAAATTACTTCTTTATTGAAAATACGTCTATTTTCGAAGTAATGTATAAATCAAGTCCTTGTAGAAGCTTTATAGCTTAAGTATCTTTGATAAAAAACTTCTCGTTCGATATAGTCTTGATATAGACTATTCGTATGTATTTAAACGAGAGTGTTACAATATCAATTTAATGATTTTCACTTTAATATAATTTGGCCAATTAAAACACAACACACAAATAAACACACACGTGTAGAAAATTAGCTCGCTTATCTATAGGATAAATTAAACGAAAGCCGCTATTATGCGTTAAATTAGTGCGAAAAGTAAAATCACTCACAAGTGTGAGGACGAGAAGAAAAAGTGCGGAAAGTAAAATCACTCACAAGTGTGACGACGAGAAGAAAAAGTGTGGAAAGTAAAATCACTCACAAGTGTGAGGACGAGAATAAAAAGTGCGGAAAATATATAAAAGGCTTGCGCCACGCTATTATGCGTTTAAAGTAGTATCACTCACAAGTGTGAGGACTAGAAGAAAAAGTGCGGAAAATATATAAATAGAAGCTTAACAACTTATTTCCCTCGGAACACTAGAAGTGATACAAGGTAAACAAATCACGCTTTAGCACAGTTATATATATCACAATAATAAAATATTAATGGCCAAAGTAAGTGCGTTAAAGTTTTAATTAATTAAGGCTTTTAGATTCTTTTCCCATGGAACACTAAGGTGATAGAAGGGAATCAAATCAAGCTCGATATAAAAATTTGACCGTCGTCAAATATAACCTCTTTTTGAGGTGTTGTAATATTTCGAATCGTTGTTCGAATATTAATCCTTGTACGGATTTTTATGGTCTCGGTTCGAGATCCGATATAAGAGCTTAATAAAGAAGATAAGATGAAGGTTTAGAGCTCTTATATGTATATAAAAATGGTCGGTTAAGACTCGAATAATGAAGCTAAAAATTACCACTTTTGGAGATCGCCGGAAAAAGTTCGCCGGATGTTCGGCCGGATTTTGGCTTATGGTCGAACTTGGGCAGCCCTTCGGGAGGCCGGATAGTAGTGGTAGAGGAGCTTGCTAGGTGGGAGAGAGCTTGGTTGAAGGAACTAAGCTTTATAGAACAAAAACCTTGTATATATTTAAGTATATATAAGAAAGAGAAGGTTTTTTAGATGAAGTGGATGTAGAGAGTGTTTGGATATATTGAGAGAGCTCACACTTCAAAAATCCCAGCAACTAATTGGCTCTTTAGCTTGTTAGAAATTGTTAGGCGAAGGGGTTTATTTATAGGAGGAGTTGGGTGAAAGGAAGGGTGAGTATTTAAAGTAAAACGAGTGGTTGAGATTGAAAGCACTTGGATTGATGAGGTGGAAAGTAGTATTGTGTTTCTTTGGGGTGGTTTTGTGTTTCTTCCAAGTGGGTTTGGTAAAGTAATACCAGTTGTGTTTGGGCTCTTAATAAACTGTATCGGACTCGTAACAATTAACGAATAAATATGTAACATGTTTCGTTAATTAAATACCCGATTAATACGAAAATACCCAATAAATAATCGTAAAATTATGGAGCATTTAGGAATATTATAAAATGAAATTCTGGAAATTTTGGTCAAAAGTGGTCAACATTGAATTAGTCAAACGTGATCAACTATAGATCCACTGCATCGATTTTCGTGCCCGGACCAAAATTCTCAGAAAATTACGAAACTTTTACCATGCATAGAAAATAACATTTAAGTGATTCATCTAAAGTTTCAAGTCATTCTAGCAAGTGGAAGTATTTTATTTGGATTTAATACGATTAAATCAGGTTTCGGTTCCGAATAAAATACGATTGGTCTTTCTATGAAATAGATGCATCTTTTGACCAATGTTTTGACTAAAATAAATACTTCGAATATATTTTCTAATATATAAAATATGTTGAGAGTGTAGGAAATATTTTTGAGTATTTAAAATAATTTTCTCTGAAAATAGAATAAATTTACGAAGTGGGAGAAAAATTACTTTAAATATTTCTGGCACGAGATAACAATGAGTATTAATATTATACCATTGAATATTAATATTCTTGAGGATAAAAATATTTTGAGTGCTAAGGCGGAATATTTTTGAATAAAAACTGGTCGTTTTTAAATATAGCACGAGTTTTCTAAAGAATATTAATCCTCGAATATTCTTTGTTCGAGCCTGTCGCCTTATCAATTTTGCAACGGAGATAAAAAGAATATCAAATATCAATATTTTTTTTTCGATCTTATTGCCTTGGTGTAGAGATATATTCCATTAAATATAATTTAATTTTTCGCAATAATGGAATATCTCTTATAATTGAAAGATAGATAATGCTAGAATTGACTTTTGACTTTTGACGGAATCAATTAAATTAATGACCTAGTGGAGAGGATAACTAAGTGTAATTAAATTTTATGTTAAATCGTACAAATACCAAAATAAATAATATATCGAAGATATCCTTTCAATCTTCCCCTTTTTGGTATTTGCCAAACAAAACATAAAATTTAAAAATTTAACCGTGTGTGCTTCCCCTTAGTGTATGCATGAATTTAAAAAATATTTCAGGCTCAATTCGAAGCACACGGTCTAATTCCACTAATTGATTCATGCAAAACAACTTATGAGATAAATATTGTTAGGCATAATTCATAAAAGAAATTTTGAAAATTTTAAATTAGGGGTCTAATTTTCTCTTCCCCTTTTTGTTTGGTATATAACCAAAAAATTTCAAATTTTCTCTTCCCCTTTTTGAATATTTCGGTTAATACCAATTTAATTGGTGTAATACCGAATGACTTTCCCCTTCTTTCTCCTTTATTTAATGTAAGCTTTCGTAATTTTTGATGTATTTATCAAAAAATTTTGCTTCCCCTAAAAATGTGATTCATTTTCGAATCAAAATAATTTCCATCTTCCTTACCTCTTCCCCTTTTTATAACTTGGTGTATTACCAATTTTTCTTTTCCCTTTATAACTTCCCCTTGAAATATTACAGAATTTCTTTCTCTTCCCCTTTTTCTCTTTTAATCGTTCATTTAATGTCGAAAAATTCTTTTCATTTTTATAACATGAAGAATTGTCAGTAGGATCTTGAACACACAAATTTTTGAGAGACCTTAGAGAGAATGGTGAGATTATAGTGTTGGGAATATTGACTACTACAGCAACATAGAGGCAGTTATATATCGTATTTAACAAGTCCAGGCCAAGCATACAATTAGCGAAACAAAACACGAAGGTAAAACACATGCAAATCAGTAACTGATAGAACAAAGGAAGATAAGAAATCATACCAGAAGCCATAGCTATGCAGGTATCAAATAAGAAATAATCAGCTGAGTCACCAGGCCTTGCAAAGAAGTTCTGATTGTTCTTGAAGAGATAATTGCCTCCACTTACACTGTGTCAGGATGCTGGCAATATTCTTCCAGGATAAAACAGCTCCGAGTTTAGATGGTCACAGTAACCAGAAAAACTCAACTTCGACTAACACCTCAGTTCGCCGAAAAACCTTAAGTAAAAGAACTATAGCAGGAGGATAACTGAGAGTAAAGAGAGAACAGAGAATGTATTGTGGACAGTATGTTCAGTGTATACAGTGTATCACACAATCAGTTGCTTAGGTCTCTATTTATACTAGAGGCTAAACGTAACTGATGCCACCCAATTAATATTGTAACTCCCATTCCAATTAATTAGAATGAAACGGTCGTTTTAATATAATCAAAACGGCTGTAACATCTGATTTTATATTAAATAAATCGTAACAGTTACGTTATATATTTATCCACATTATGACTTCCAATTAATAGAATAAACACTCAGACTTTACTGTCAAAATCACGCAGAAGTTACTGTCAACAAGTCTCGACAGTATCTTTAAAGTAACTGTCAACAGTTGACAGCAACTTTGTTTCATGACAGTAAGTTTCACCTTCCTGACAGCAACCTTGTTTCATGACAGTAAGTTTTCACTTCCTGACAGCAACCTTGTTTTTGACAGCAAGTTTTCACTTCCTGACAGTAACCTTGTTTCTGACAGTATATTTATAATATTAAAATAAATCAATAATCCATGCAATAAAATTCCTCGCCCAGGTCGCCTCGCGTACGCGAGACGCCGAGACATTCGCCCAAATCGCCCTTCGACCGAGCCGACCCGAGTCGAGACGAGACGTGACGTGGCGTGTCGTGACGTGGCGGGGCGGGCGGCGGCGGCGCGCGCGTGTGTGTGTGTGTGTGCGCGCGTGGAGCACACAGTAACACCATGCACCATCATACACCTTAGTAGTTGTACACTACCCATGTGTGTGATTCTATATAAAGCCAACAACCCCCCTTATTTATTTCAATGTGGGATAAATACACATTCTCATTTCAAGCTTATTCAAGCTACTAACTTCAACTCCATTTCTCTATGGGTTTCACTAAGAAAATTACTTAGACCCATATATGAAAATTTAAGTTCCCATATCAAGGAACAATTTCCAATCATTAAAATCCGGAATTAACATCAAGAACATAAAATAATTATGCCCTTAAAAACTCCATTTTCTAACAATCCCCCACAAATCCATACAGAAATGTTCCAGGTTTCTCATCATGACTTGTTTTTCGGAGTTGGTACCCTTCCGGGTTTGAACCCTCCTAAGTCCCCTACTTCAATGATTACCGGATTCAGATGGAATGTTTCACCTTGAATCTTAATCCGTTTGGTGTAACCATGTTCCATAGACGACGACAAGTCAAAGGCTATGGTGCCAATCTACGGCTTTGAGACATTAATGGTCTTGTCTCGATCCTGTTCGTCGAATGTTTCAAGGAATAACCCTTTCCTCTAATTGCGACCACACAATTACATTCGCTTAGCTGGGCATCTCCAGAGATGTACTGCTACCATCTCGTCAAATGACTTAACCCCATTCAGAGTTATAACAACTCTTGCTATCTAGCAGTATCAGTACCTTCTAGGTTTACAGGGGATAGACTCAGATACAACAGTATCATCTATGTAGCAAAGGTACTACCAATTCATCCTTACAGCTTGTTATTACCACATTGAATACACTTCAAGGGATCTCCTCTCATGTGTATTGGGTTCCCACTGATGATGAACTATGATGGGTTGACAGCCCCATCCCCAACCTTGACTTAAGGACCATTGCAGGTTCCAGTCCTTTAGTTAAAGGATCAGCTATATTATTCTGAGTTCCTATGAATTCTACAGCTATAATCCTATCAGACACTAAACCCCTTATAGACTTTAGTCTAACTTGGATGTGTCTCTTTGTTTTAGCATTATACTTTTTACTGCTAATCTTGTCGATAGTTGTTTTACTATCACAATGAATAGCAAACGCAGGAAGCGGTCTGCTTACTACAGGTATCGCGGACATAAGTCCATGTAACCATTCAGCCTCCGTCCCCGTGGCATCAAGTGCACACAACTCAGCCTCAAAAGTAGACCGAGTTACTATAGTCTGTTTGGTCGACTTCCAGGATATTGCTCCCCCTGCTAAGGTGAACACGTATCCAGTCACTCCATTGGAACCAGACTTCTTAGCTATCCAACTTGCATCACTGTACCCCTCAAGTACACCAGGAAATCTCCTATAGTGTAAACTTAGGTACATTGTGCCTTTCAGATATCTAAGTACTCTATCAAGAGCATCCCAATGAGTTCTGTTTGGACAGCTTGTATATCTAGCCAACTTAGACACAGAGTATGAAATATCTGGTCTAGTACAGTTAGCAAGATACTGCAAACTCCCTATAATCTGAGAATACCTTAACTGAGACACAGGTACTCCTGAAGCATTCTTAACAAGGGCAACTTTAGGATCATAGGGTGTACTAGCGATTCTACACTGTGAATAACCATATTTCTCAAGTATAGATTTCTCTATATAATGAGACTGCGATAAAGTTATTCCCTCAGCTGACTGTGTCAGTTTGAGACCAAGAATCACACTAGCCTCACCCATATCCTTCATTTCAAAGTGCCTTTTCAAGAAAGCTTTTGTCTCGTTAATAATCTCAATATTGGTTCCAAACAATAGTATGTCATCTACATATAGGCACAAGATGACACACTCACTACCTTTAACTTTGGTGTAGACACACTTGTCACTATCATTATTATCATAACTGAACGGCACTATAGTTTCATCAAACTTTTTATGCCAATCCCTAGGAGCTTGTTTCAAGCCATAGATGGATTTGATCAACTTACATACTTTCCTTTCGTTACCAGATGCAACAAATCCCTCAGGCTGATCCATATAAATCTCTTCTTCAAGTTCACCATGAAGAAAAGCTGTCTTTACATCCATGATGGATGATAAGACCATGTACGGAAGCCAATGCTACTAGCATTCGAATTGTTGTCATTCTAGCTACTGGAGAGTATGTGTCAAAGTAATCAATGCCCTCTTTTTGCTTAAAACCCTTAGCTACCAGTCTAGCTTTGTACTTATCTATTGATCCGTCAGGGTTCAACTTCCTCTTAAAGATCCATCTGCACCCGATAGTAGAACACCCAGGAGGGAGATCAACTAACTCCCATGTCCCGTTAGAGACAATAGAGTCAATTTCACTCTTTACAGCGCCCTTCCAGTGTCTAGACTCTGAAGAATCCATAGCTTGTCGGAAAGTTAAAGGTTCGTCCTCGACATTGTAAGTGATAAAATCACTTCCAAAATCCTTGACTACCTTGGCACGCTTACTCCTTCGTGGTTCCTCTACCTCCTTAGGAGTAGAGCTACTACTAGGTTCCGCCCCCACATTTGTCATCTTTTCCACATGATCAGGAATAGAACTTGATGTGTGAGTAGGATCTTCATTAGAAGTATCTTGAGGCATACCAGTCTTCATAGGGTAAACATCCTCAAAGAATGTAGCATCACGAAACTCAACTATCGTGTTTGCCACTATACCATCTATGTCAGATTTTAATACTAAAAATCTCATAGCTGTAGTGGTCTCAAGATAGCCTAGAAAGATACAATCAACAGTCTTCGGACCTAGTTTCTTTCTCTTGTGTTCAGGGACAAGTACCTTAGCAAGGCACCCCCACACACGAAGATACTTAAGACTAGTCTTCTTGCTCTTCCATAACTCATAGGGTGTCTTATCCATGTGTTTCAGAGGAACTCTATTCAGAATATGGCAAGCCGTATTCAGAGCTTCTCCCCACATGTATTTAGGCAACCCAGAATTAATAAGCATACTATTAATCATATCTTTAAATGTTCTGTTATTTCGCTCAGCAACCCCATTAGACTCAGGTGTGTATGGTGGGGTAACTTCATGAACTATACCATTGCTTGCACAAAATTCATTAAAAGCGTTACTCGTATACTCACCACCTCTATCAGATCTCAACCGTTTAAGTACCTTACTAGTTTGTTTTTCTACTTCAGTTTTATATATAATGAATTTACTAAGTGCTTCATCCTTATGTCTAAGTAAATAAACATAACAGTATCTACTACTATCATCTATAAAGGTAATGAAGTATCTAAAATGGTCCTTAGTCAACACACCACCAAATTCACAAATATCAGTGTGTACTAAATCTAACAAGTCTGAATCCCTAACAATATTATGAAAAGGTTTCCTTATTTGTTTAGCAGACACACATACTTGACATTTAGAATTCTTTTCTATAGTGTGTTTTGGAATCAACTCTAAGTTCATCATATTTTTAAGAGCACCAAAATTTAAGTGACCAAGTCTAGCATGCCATAAATCAGAAGATTCAATACAATTAACAGAAGGAGTAATATTATTAATCAAACTACCCAAAACGGGTTCAACATTAATCACAAATAAACCATTCGACAAGTAACCCTTGCCAAAAAATGTACCAGTATGAGTAAGAACTACTTTATTACATTTGAGAGAAACTTCAAAGCCATTAGCTACTAAACAACTACCACTTATTATATTTCTACGCATGTCAGGAACATGATGCACTCTCGTCAGGGATAGAATACGTCCCGAAGGAAACTTCAGGTCCACGTTTCCTACTCCATGTACTTGAGCAGCACTTGCGTTCCCCATCGTCACTGTCAAGCTATGACTCTGTTGATAAGATACAAATAAACTAATGTCAGCACAAATATGCACATTAGCTCCAGTATCAATCAACCATTCATTTGACAGATAAGTGGAAAATAGTACAGGGTTGTAGGTAACATACCGGTCTACGTTGGTTTCAGAAGCCAAAGCCTCACCAACAACCATGTTCGCTACAGGCCCACTTGAGGTTCCAAGCACAGCATTCGCTTGAGCTACACCCTCGGCTTTCTTTGCTTTCTTAGTAGGGCAGTCCTTACTCCAGTGTCCAACCTGCCCACAAGACCAACATGGTTTGTTTGCCTTTGGTTTCTTGGCCTTATCCTTGTCATTCTTAGGTTTATTACTATTACCCTTCTTAGAGACAGCCTTCCTTTTCTGTCCTACAGTAGCTACATTTACCTTCGAGCTTCCATGCTCAGTTGGCATCACATGTCCCTGTTTGGACTTGTGTTGTTCTTGCACCGAGATGTCCAGCATAAGGTTGGTCCATGTGATCTCTCCTTTCTGTCTTTTCAGGGAGAGAGAGAACTCTTCCCAAGACTTTGGAAGCTTTTCAATCACACTCATCACCTTAAACTTTTCGGGGAGGTCCATTCCAGACTCCTTCAAAGCATGCACTATCATCTCGAATTCATGCACTTGCTCAGTCATGGACTTATTGTCCACCAGCTTGAAATCAAGGAACCTAGCCACAGAATACTTTTCCAGACCTTGTGAGTCAGTATTATGTGTTTGGTCCAGCTTATCCCATAAGAGTTTTGCGGTGTAGGCATCAGAGGAGTACACATCAAACAATGTGTTGGTTAGAGCAGCCAGAATTGCTGCCCTAGCAACCCCATCCTTCTCAGCCCACTTCGCATAACTCTTAACTGATTCAGCCTTCTCTTGATCCACAACCGGCTTCTCATATTCCACAACAGGCCACAAACCCTTTACAGTCAACCACAACTTCATCCTTTTCTGCCAACGAGAAAAGCCAACGCCCCCATTGAATTTCTCTGGCAAGCCAGTTAATTCAACAGGTTGTGGAAAACTGTAAGTGGTCCAATCAATGACCCCAACAGATGCAACCGAACTACCACTAGCAGGAATCTCACTCTCGTTAACCATTATGCTAAATACTATATAACGTCTTATCTCTTCAAGAATGTTGGGAATATTGACTACTACAGCAACATAGAGGCAGTTATATATCGTATTTAACAAGTCCAGGCCAAGCATACAATTAGCGAAACAAAACACGAAGGTAAAACACATGCAAATCAGTAACTGATAGAACAAATGAAGATAAGAAATCATACCAGAAGCCATAGCTATGCAGGTATCAAATAAGAAATAATCAGCTGAGTCACCAGGCCTTGCAAAGAAGTTCTGATTGTTCTTGAAGAGATAATTGCCTCCACTTACACTGTGTCAGGATGCTGGCAATATTCTTCCAGGATAAAACAGCTCCGAGTTTAGATGGTCACAGTAACCAGAAAAACTCAACTTCGACTAACACCTCAGTTCGCCGAAAAACCTTAAGTAAAAGAACTATAGCAGGAGGATAACTGAGAGTAAAGAGAGAACAGAGAATGTATGGTGTGGACAGTATGTTCAGTGTATACAGTGTATCACACAATCAGTTGCTTAGGTCTCTATTTATACTAGAGGCTAAACGTAACTGATGCCACCCAATTAATATTGTAACTCCCATTCCAATTAATTAGAATGAAACGGTCGTTTTAATATAATCAAAACGGCTGTAACAGCTGATTTTATATTAAATAAATCGTAACAGTTACGTTATATATTTATCCACATTATGACTTCCAATTAATAGAATAAACACTCAGACTTTACTGTCAAAATCACGCAGAAGTTACTGTCAACAAGTCTCGACAGTATCTTTAAAGTAACTGTCAACAGTTGACAGCAACTTTGTTTCATGACAGTAAGTTTCACCTTCCTGACAGCAACCTTGTTTCATGACAGTAAGTTTTCACTTCCTGACAGCAACCTTGTTTTTGACAGCAAGTTTTCACTTCCTGACAGTAACCTTGTTTCTGACAGCAAGTTTTTCACTTCCTGACAGTAACCTTGTTTCTGACAGTATGTTTATAATATTAAAATAAATCAATAATCCATGCAATAAAATTCCTCGCCCAGGTCGCCTCGCGTACGCGAGACGCCGAGACATTCGCCCAAATCGCCCTTCGACCGAGCCGACCCGAGTCGAGACGAGACGTGACGTGGCGTGTCGTGACGTGGCGGGGCGGGCGGCGGCGGCGCGCGCGTGTGTGTGTGTGTGATAAGTGGGTATTTTATCTACTTAGAACGTTTCCATTTGGCTTAAAACGATGGTTTGTACTTGAGTTGTGGTATTTTTGATCTCTTTTAAGGGTATTGTGCAGGGAAATCAATCACAGGTGTTAGAGGAACGAAGCGTAGCAATCGAAGTGCAAAACGGAGTCAAATTCAAGAAAAGGAAAAATGATGTTGCTGGACAGTAGGTACGGCGCCGCGTCGCCGTGTTTGTACTGGGGGACGGCGCCGCTTCGCCGTAGGGAAGGTCCTGGCGCCGCGTCGCCGAGTTTGTGCTTGAGGACGGCGCCGCGTCGCCGTCTCGTCTGACCCGATTCCTGATTTGTTTTGGGGGATTTAAAAATAAAAAAAACATTCTTCTATTTACTAGCACCTGGAGGCCCATATAAGGGAAGAAAAGAAAACCCTAGAGAGGGGGAGGATAGCTTGTTTTATGTACGTAGTTTTTTTTAGCACAAAGAAGAAAGGGAGAATATAGTTCCCAATTTTATTCTTGTATTCTTCCTAGTTGTGGATGCTTGACCTTGGTGTATTCTTTAAAACCCTTAATATTTATCTCAGTCATTCTTCATTTCTTTCTATCATGTTTTCATTGGAACCCATGATGATGATTAGTTCGATCATGAACTAATTCGTTGTCATGGGGGTTTAGTGGACTTATTCATGAATTCTATGTGTTGAATCTTCTCGATGCCTATAGTGTGATTGATGTGATATCCTATCATGGTTGATTTAATTCGTTATAGGAGAGTAGCTAACTCCTGTAATTGTGTGTTAATTCTTGTTGAAGCGAAAGTGGAAATAAGAGTTTAGAACTTGCCATGTTAGCGTAGGATTATGCGTGATAATATCATTCGTAATTAGTGTCGTAACTCTAATCGTTTTATGACAACTATGTGATCAATTGAATGCTTGCACCTCAACCATTATGTTTTATTCTTTATAGACATATGAAGACTTGGCATAATCGGGAGACTAAATGATTTCTATCTTTATTGTGGATATTGTTTAGGATGGTATTTGTTTAACGGAAGTTGGCTTATATCAGTTTTGTGTGTTCGATCAGGTGTTAATAAATCACATGAACAAGGCTAGGGATTTGGAGACTATAGATGGATTGTTTAAGGAAACTAAATTCCCATGTTTTATTTGCATAAGTAATTCGACATAAATCTCAGTTTAAGCAGTTGATAATTAGTTATAATTTCTTAGATAAATCTTAGTGATAACAACAATCCACTTTATTATTTGTTTTAGCATCGGAAAACAATCATACATTGGTGAGTGAATTAGCTAGACAATACAACGAGTCCCTGTAGGAACGAACCTTATTTGCTATCTGTATTACTTGAGATCACGTGCACTTGCGTGTTGAGTTGGTCGTAACAAGTTTTTGGCGCCGCTGCCGGGGACGCGGTTTTAATTTGTTTAGTTTCAATATTTACCATCAGTGGTCATTGAATTTCGGTGACTAGGACGTTTTCATAAAATTTCTTGTTGGTGAATTTCAGGTACTTGTTGAGAGTTTATGCGTACACGAGCTCGTGCACGTAGAGACGAACTAGCACGTACAGAAGAACTAGCTAGGAGAAGACTTGATTTCGGGTTAGAAGACAATCTTGAAGCAAAGGAAGTTATGGCAAATCAAGAACAAGCAGCGAAGGCTTTGAGTGAATTCTCTCAGCCGAAAGTGGAGGACATTCATACTAGTATTGTTCGCCCAGCTATAGGGTCTAACAATTTCGAGCTAAGGCCAAACATCATTCAGATGATTCAGAACACAGTCCAGTTTGGGGGTAGTCCTGCTGAAGATCCCAATGCTCATATTAGGGACTTCCTTGAGATCTGTGACACCTTCAAATTCAACGGAGTTACAGATGACGCAATCAGATTGAGGCTATTTCCCTTCTCTCTTAAGGATAAAGCCAAGAGTTGGTTACATTCTATGCCATCAGGCTCTATTACAACATGGGCAGACTGTGCTCAAAAGTTCTTGACCAAGTATTTCTCCATGGCGAAGACAGCAGCTTACAGGAATGCCATTTCTCAGTTTGCTCAGCATTCCCAGGAATCTTTGGGAGAAGCTTGGGAGAGGTACAAGGAGATATTGGCACGTTGTCCTCATCATGGAATGCCGGATTGGATGATAATCAGCAATTTCTATAACGGGTTGGGAGCTCAGTCCCGGCCTATGTTAGATGCAGCTTCTGGAGGTGCGCTATGGGCAAAAAGCTATGAGGATGCTTATAATCTGATTGAAATGATGTCGGCCAACGAGTTTCAGAATCCTACTCAACGCTTGCCACCTGCCAAAGTGGCCGGAGTTCTTGACTTGGATGCAGCTACTGCTATTGCTGCTCAACTCAAAGCGTTGACAATGAAGGTAGATTCCCTTTCTAATCTTGGTACTAACCAGGTTGCTATGGTGTGTGAATTGTGTGCAGGGGCACATGACACAAATATGTGTGCTATCTCAGCTGAATCCGCACAATTTGTTGGTAATTTTCAAAGATCTCAGCAACCAGTGCCACAATTTTATCATCCCAACAATCGGAATCATCCCAACTTCAGTTGGAGCAACAATCAGGGAGGTGCTCAGCAACCACATAATCAGCAGTTCAATGCAAGGCCAAGTAATCAGAACTATCAACCGCCACCTTATGCTCCAAGGCAACCATTCAATCCACCGGGGTTTCAACCATCTCAAGGAACTTCATTGAATCAGTCTGAGAAGTCGGAATTGGAAGAGCTTCGAATGATGTATAAGAGTCAGGCAGTGTCATTGAAAACTCTAGAGAATCAAATTGGCCAGCTAGCCAATGCTTTGTTGAACCGTCAACCAGGAACGCTTCCGAGTGACACAGAGGTAAATCCAGGCAAGAAAGATCAAAAGGAACAGGTTCAGGCAATAACATTACGATCAGGAAGAAGTCTACAAGGTCAGAACGAAGAAAAAGCAACCGAGGAAAAAAATGAAAATTCTGAGCAGACCATACGGCGCCGCGGCGCCGCCCCACAGTACAAAATCGGCGACGCGTCGCCGTGCTCTCTGGAGAAAAAAACTGAATTTTCAGTTGAGGTCGAATCTGGTTCTGATTTGCTTCCTAATGCTGCTCCTTCAACTCCTATCATTCACAAGAGTGTTAATTCTCAAAAAGAAGTAGAAGATAAGGTGTTTCCACCTCCTCCATTCCCAAAACGAATTCAAAGGCAAAAGTTAGACAAGCAATTCGCTAAGTTCTTGGATGTATTCAAGAAGCTGCAGATTAACATACCATTTGCGGAGGCTCTTGAGCAAATGCCGAGCTATGCGAAGTTCATGAAGGGTATTCTCTCGAAGAAATTGAAACTTGAGGAGTTAGAGACTGTTGCCTTGACGGAGGAATGTAGTGCCATCTTGCAACAAAAGTTGCCTCCTAAGTTAAAGGATCCGGGAAGCTTCACCATTCCATGCACTATTGGAAACATATCATTCAGCAAATGTTTGTGTGATTTGGGTGCAAGTATTAATCTCATGCCCTTATCAGTTTTCATGCAACTTGGTCTTCCAGAGCCAAAGCCCACTACCATGACTCTACAACTTGCTGACCGTTCTGTTACTTATCCGCGAGGGATAGTTGAGGATGTTTTGGTGAAGGTCGACAAGCTTATCTTTCCAGCCGACTTTGTTATTCTTGACTTCGAGGAAGACAAGAAGATCCCTATCATCTTGGGACGACCATTCTTGGCGACGGGCCGAACTCTTATCGATGTCCAAAAGGGGGAACTCACTATGAGGGTGCACGATCAAGATGTCACTTTTAATGTTTTCAATGCAATGAAGTTTCCAACTGACGATGAAGAGTGTTTCAAAATTGATATGGTCGACAAGGTGGTTAACCCTGCAACTCAACACTTGATAAAAGCTGATGTGTTGGAAAGAGTTCTTTCTAATGACTTGGAGGTTGAGACCGAAGAGGATGAAGAACAATTGCAATATCTTACTGCATCACCATGGAAGAAGTTTCAAAGTTCTTTTGAATCATTGGGGTTGTCAGAATTGAAAAAGTCTCATGTTAGACTTAAGCCATCCATCGAGGAAGCACCTACATTGGAACTTAAGCCATTGCCTGAACATTTAAGGTATGCCTATCTTGGTGATTCTTCTACCTTACCTGTTATTATATCTTCTCAGCTTTCAGGAATAGAAGAGGAAAAACTATTGCGAATCTTAAGGGAATCCAAATCAGCCATTGGGTGGACTATAGCAGACATCAAGGGTATCAGTCCGTCGTACTGCATGCACAAAATTCCTTTGGTAGAGGGAGCTAACCCTACAGTTGATAATCAAAGGAGACTGAATCCTGTCATGAAAGAAGTTGTGAAAAAGGAAATTCTTAAATGGCTTGACGCGGGCATTATCTACCCAATTTCTGATAGCTCTTGGGTGAGTCCGGTACAGTGTGTGCCTAAGAAGGGGGGCATGACAGTGGTGACTAATGAGAAGAACGAGCTCATTCCTACGCGAACAGTTACGGGTTGGAGGATTTGCATGGATTATCGGAAATTGAACAAGGCCACTCGGAAAGATCATTTCCCACTTCCATTCATTGATCAGATGCTCGACAGATTGGCTGGACATCAGTACTATTGCTTGCTTGATGGGTATTCTGGGTACAATCAGATTTGTATAGCACCCGAGGATCAGGAGAAGACTACATTCACTTGTCCATTTGGCACATTCGCATTCAGACGTGTTTCTTTCGGGTTGTGTGGTGCACCAGCTACATTTCAAAGGTGCATGATGGCCATCTTCTCTGACATGATTGGAATCAATGTGGAGGTATTCATGGACGACTTCTCAGTCTTTGGGGATTCTTTTGATGAGTGCTTGGAAAACTTGAGTTTGGTTCTAAAACGTTGTGTGGAGACGAATCTTGTTCTAAATTGGGAAAAGTGCCATTTCATGGTGCAAGAAGGTGTCATTCTGGGACACAAGGTGTCGTGTAAAGGTTTGGAAGTTGACAAAGCAAAGGTGGAGACTATTGAGAACCTTCCTGCCCCTGTCTCAGTCAAGGGTATTCGCAGCTTTCTTGGTCATGCGGGATTCTACAGGCGCTTCATAAAGGATTTCTCAAAAATTTCTAAGCCGTTATGCAATCTTTTGGAGAAAGATGTGTCATTCAAGTTTGATGAGGCTTGTTCACATGCGTTCGAGATCTTGAAGAAGAAACTAATTTCTGCTCCAGTTATTACAGCTCCTGATTGGAGTCAACCATTTGCTTTGATGTGTGATGCCAGCGATTATGCACTTGGGGCCGTTCTAGGCCAAAGGAAAGAAAAAGTGTTCCACGTTATTTACTATGCAAGTAAAACACTAACTGATGCTCAGTTGAACTACACGACCACTGAGAAGGAACTACTTGCTATTGTCTACGGGTTTGAAAAGTTTCGCTCTTATCTGCTTGGTACAAAGGTGACAGTTTATACAGATCATGCTGCCATTCGCTATCTCCTTGCGAAGAAGGATTCTAAGCCAAGATTGATTCGTTGGGTTCTTCTGTTACAAGAATTCGATGTGGAAATCAAGGATAGAAAGGGGACGGAGAATCAGGTAGCTGACCATCTCTCTAGATTGGAAGATCATGGCAAGTCACCTAAAGACAAAACGGTCATTAATGAGTTCTTCCCTGATGAGCAATTATTCAAAGTGCAAGATGATGAACCATGGTTTGCAGACTTCGTGAATTATCTAGTAAGCAACATCATTCCACCTGAGCTCTCTCATGCTCAAAGGAAGAAATTTTTGCACGATGTCAAGCAATATATTTGGGATGAACCGTTTTTGTTCAAGCAAGGAGCTGATCAGATTATTAGGCGTTGTGTTCCTTACGGTGAGACCGAGGCTATTCTAAGTGATTTTCATGCTACAGCTTATGGAGGTCATTATGCGGGTGAGAAGACAGCCACACGTATTCTTCAAGCAGGGTTCTATTGGCCAACTCTATTCAAGGATGCTCATCAGTTTGTGTTGAGGTGCGATCGATGTCAGCGAGTTGGTAATATTTCTCGTCGGGACGAGATGCCTCTGAATGTCATGATGGAGGTAGAGATCTTTGACGTGTGGGGAATCGACTTCATGGGACCGTTCATTCCGTCATGTGGTAATCAATATATTCTTCTGGCCGTGGATTATGTGTCTAAGTGGGTGGAGGTAAAAGCACTTCCGACGAATGATGCTAAGGTGGTGCTTAATTTCCTCCACAAGAACATATTTACTCGATTTGGCACTCCACGAGTTATAATCAGTGATGAGGGTACGCATTTTTGCAATCGGAAGTTTACATCTCTGATGGCACGCTATAACATCAATCATCGAGTTGCTACAGCTTATCATCCTCAAACCAATGGGCAAGCCGAGGTCTCTAATCGTGAAATTAAACGGATTCTTGAGAAGGTAGTTAGTCCTTCTAGGAAGGATTGGGCATTGAAGCTGGATGAAGCAGTGTGGGCTTATCGGACAGCCTATAAAACACCATTGGGAATGTCACCATTTCAACTAGTGTATGGGAAAGCTTGCCATCTTCCAGCTGAGTTAGAGCACAAGGCATATTGGGCATTGAAGAAGCTGAATTTTGATCTTACAGCAGCAGGTGAGAGGCGTATGGTTCAGTTGAATGAAATGGACGAGTTCCGTTTACAAGCTTATGAGAACAACAAACTCTACAAAGAGAAAGTAAAAAGGTGGCATGATCGTCGGTTGGTTCTTAAGACGTTTGTACCCGGACAATTGGTTTTGTTGTATAATTCTCGGCTTCGGTTATTTCCTGGGAAGTTGAAGTCACGTTGGTCAGGCCCATTCACAGTCAAAGCAGTTTTTCAACATGGGGCAGTGGAGATTTTTGATAAGTTATCGGACCAATCGTTCAAGGTCAATGGTCAGCGGTTGAAACCATATTTTGGAGAGAAGTTGAATCGCGAAATTGAGACTGCGGTTCTAATTTGTGCAAATTAAGGAGATGGAGCTACGTCAAGCTAATGACGTAAAAAGAGCGCTTTGTGGGAGGCAACCCACTTGATAGGTATTTGTTGTATTCAGACTCAGGAGTTATTCAAAAAAAAAAAAAAAAAAAAAATGCAAAAAAAAACAAAAAATTTTCAACAGAGAACAGGGCGCCGCGTCGCCGTTTCCCAGTTCATTTCTGGCGCCGCGTCGCCGAGGCTTCTGCTGAGAAAAAAAAAGTCCCGGCCGAAAAAAAAAAGAGGGGATGTAATGTTGTAATTTTTGTTATATATATATATACCCAACACCCAATTAAACTTACCCCATCTCTTATTCACATCCCTAACCCTAAATTTCTCCTATCTATACACTTATACACCTCCACCTATACATACAAATTCCTTACAAATCTCAAACCCTATAAACACTCTAAATACATCCTCCATTCAATTCAATGGCATCCAAGCGACAAAGGGTGGTAATTGGTGGCGGTGAGGGTGCTAGTGGAAGTGCGGGTGGTGGTAGAAATCCATCTTCTTCTTCTCCATCTACTTTTGGGGGTGGTAATGGTGGGCCTCAATTTATCTCTGATGAGGCTAGTGAGAGGTATACTGAATTGTTGGAGTGTCCTATTGCCCGTGAGAGGGGTCTTTTGCCTACTATGAATGATGGGAGGATGTTGGATAATATTCAAGAGAGAGGTTGGGAGCGTGTTTGCGAGATTCCGGAACCTGTTCCGATGTCTGTGGTTCGCGAGTTTTATGCGAATGCTAGTGTGGACAAGAATGGTATTAGCCGGGTTCGTGGAGTTCGGGTGGATTATCGGCCGAGGGCTATTCGTCGTGTTCTCGAGCTTCCGGGTATTGATAAGACTCGAGAGGATTGGTCGGGGAAGACTCGTGATGGTGTGGATCTTCAGATGATTATTCAGCAGTTATGTGTTCCTGGTACCGAATGGAAGTTGAGTAGGGGCACTACTGAGCCCACTACGTTTGTATCGAAGGCCTTGAATCAATATGGGCGTACTTGGCACTCGTTCATCTGTGCCAACCTCATTCCTACTAGGCATTCGAGTGAGGTGACGGTTGAGCGGGCTATTTTGTTGTATGCTATATGCAGTAGAGAGTTCGTGGATGTGGCTAGTTTGATACATCAGGGTATTCTACGGTTTATGCAAGGGAGTTCTACTGCGGCGATGCCTTATGGTTCGGTCATTGCTAGGTTGGCTAGTTTTCATGGTGCTGTTTGGTCAGAGGCGGAGGCGGTGCAGCAGCCACAGGCAGTGCTAGATCATCAGAGTATAGAGCGGCTGGCTGTGTGGGATGGTGGTTATGCCGATGATTGGGGCCTTGGGTATTTAGCGGTGCAGCAGCAGCAGCCGGTGGAGCAGCAGCAGCACGAGGAGCCTAGAGATTTTATTGATCAGAGGCAGTATAGACGTATGATGAGGCGTATTGACGCAGTGCATGATGTGCAGGTGGGTTTTGCAGCAGATTTTAGTCAGTTTGCACAGGCTTTGAGCACAGCTTTCCGTGCTAGTGGAGTGGACGTGACTTTTCCGCCGTTTGGAGCAGGAGCTGGCGCTGTCTATCCGCCACCGGACACTCCCGATGGGAGTGCTTCGGACGACGAGTAGGTATGCCTTGCACTCTTTTGATTCTTACCTTCAATGTGGACATTGCAATTTTTAAGTTTGGGGGTGGGGATTAAAGGTGCATTTGTATTAGTTGTATAATAGATGTGTTGCATATCATGTTAGGAGCATAATTGCATGTTAGTGTAGAGCATTTTTGTTCTGTTTTTATGTATGTCATATAGGACATTCTGTTTATTGTGATATTTATGTTCATATAGTTGCATTTGCATTGCATAGCATGCATTTTTCATGATCCCTTAGAACGAGCTAATTCTGATTGGTGGATAGATGTCTAATTGGGTGTGGTAATGATGAATAGAGGGTTGATTTATAGTTCCCATGGAATTGACTTGCATGTTACGGAAACAGAATCTTTTCACTAGTCTCATTAGGTGCTTTTGGGCTAGGTTAGGGTCATGCCTGTTTGGATGTTTGAGACTTAATCACTTGATTATATTTAGAATTTTCGTTATTCCCTTGATGACGTAGGAGCAATAAAGTCTAAGTTTGGGGGACACCAAGGATTTCATGCTAGTGTTAATTTTGGTCAATAATGGCTAGGCGTCAAACGGCTAGTAGCCGGCTCATTTTTATATGAGTAGTCTAGGGTTGGAATTGAGAATTCTCGTTCCAGATTGCATACATTAAAAAAAAATGAAAAAAAAAAGAAAAAAAAGTGAAAAAAAAATGAAAGAAAAAGAAAAAAAAAGAGTCATGTAAATAAGTTAAATGCAAAATTAACCAGAGTGAGCTCTTTAATACTCGAGTTATTAAGTCTGAGGGGACTTAGTCCTAGTGACCTAAGGCTTTTATAGTCTGGGATCCTGCTGACCTAACACTCGCTACATGGGTATTATTGTATAAGCCTTTTGGGGTCTCACTCATTGCACGGTTAAATAAGCATGCGTAGTATTTATAGTATTTAGTGTCGTAGTAATAAAGCATGAATTCTTGGTTAACTTGAATAAGGATGGTGGTGTTCCTAGGTTATGAAGTGTCTACAGTCTATTCTGTTTATAAACCTGTGATTGTCTTGGTGAAGGATAGGTATGATTTTTGACCTAGTGTTGGGAGCATTTCTGATGAGCATTGCACACACACGTTTCTGTTCATGTATTGTTAGTATACGGGGGCTTAGTCGAGCTCTATTCGGATTTAGTTGCATTCTATGAGGCAGCTGGTTGCTAGTTGGTTTTGGTCAGTTTAAAGGGGATTGTTGCATTTTCATATAGTTGCATTCATGTAGTTAGTTGCATTGTTAGTTGCATTATTAGATGGATTTTGTGGGTACATTCACTATAGGCCCTCACGAGACCTTACTCGTCCACTAGGGCTGCCTAGGGGTTTAAAGGGCTTGTTGCATATGCTAAATGCAACCGTGATCACCTACGGAAGTGGTACTAGGTAGTTGTAAATATTTTGTTTGTTATGCTTGAGGACAAGCATCGGTTTAAGTTTGGGGGTGTGATAAGTGGGTATTTTATCTACTTAGAACGTTTCCATTTGGCTTAAAACGATGGTTTGTACTTGAGTTGTGGTATTTTTGATCTCTTTTAAGGGTATTGTGCAGGGAAATCAATCACAGGTGTTAGAGGAACGAAGCGTAGCAATCGAAGTGCAAAACGGAGTCAAATTCAAGAAAAGGAAAAATGATGTTGCTGGACAGTAGGTACGGCGCCGCGTCGCCGTGTTTGTACTGGGGGACGGCGCCGCATCGCCGTAGGGAAGGTCCTGGCGCCGCGTCGCCGAGTTTGTGCTTGAGGACGGCGCCGCGTCGCCGTCTCGTCTGACCCGATTCCTGATTTGTTTTGGGGGATTTAAAAATAAAAAAAACATTCTTCTATTTACTAGCACCTGGAGGCCCATATAAGGGAAGAAAAGAAAACCCTAGAGAGGGGGAGGATAGCTTGTTTTATGTACGTAGTTTTTTTTAGCACAAAGAAGAAAGGGAGAATATAGTTCCCAATTTTATTCTTGTATTCTTCCTAGTTGTGGATGCTTGACCTTGGTGTATTCTTTAAAACCCTTAATATTTATCTCAGTCATTCTTCATTTCTTTCTATCATGTTTTCATTGGAACCCATGATGATGATTAGTTCGATCATGAACTAATTCGTTGTCATGGGGGTTTAGTGGACTTATTCATGAATTCTATGTGTTGAATCTTCTCGATGCCTATAGTGTGATTGACGTGATATCCTATCATGGTTGATTTAATTCGTTATAGGAGAGTAGCTAACTCCTGTAATTGTGTGTTAATTCTTGTTGAAGCGAAAGTGGAAATAAGAGTTTAGAACTTGCCATGTTAGCGTAGGATTATGCGTGATAATATCATTCGTAATTAGTGTCGTAACTCTAATCGTTTTATGACAACTATGTGATCAATTGAATGCTTGCACCTCAACCATTATGTTTTATTCTTTATAGACATATGAAGACTTGGCATAATCGGGAGACTAAATGATTTCTATCTTTATTGTGGATATTGTTTAGGATGGTATTTGTTTAACGGAAGTTGGCTTATATCAGTTTTGTGTGTTCGATCAGGTGTTAATAAATCACATGAACAAGGCTAGGGATTTGGAGACTATAGATGGATTGTTTAAGGAAACTAAATTCCCATGTTTTATTTGCATAAGTAATTCGACATAAATCTCAGTTTAAGCAGTTGATAATTAGTTATAATTTCTTAGATAAATCTTAGTGATAACAACAATCCACTTTATTATTTGTTTTAGCATCGGAAAACAATCATACATTGGTGAGTGAATTAGCTAGACAATACAACGAGTCCCTGTAGGAACGAACCTTATTTGCTATCTGTATTACTTGAGATCACGTGCACTTGCGTGTTGAGTTGGTCGTAACAGTGTGTGTGCGTGTGGAGCACACAGTAACACCATGCACCATCATACACCTTAGTAGTTGTACACTACCCATGTGTGTGATTCTATATAAAGCCAACAACCCCCCTTATTTATTTCAATGTGGGATAAATACACATTCTCATTTCAAGCTTATTCAAGCTACTAACTTCAACTCCATTTCTCTATGGGTTTCACTAAGAAAATTACTTAGACCCATATATGAAAATTTAAGTTCCCATATCAAGGAACAATTTCCAATCATTAAAATCCGGAATTAACATCAAGAACATAAAATAATTATGCCCTTAAAAACTCCATTTTCTAACATATAGTCTCTCACTTTTGTAATATTTATAAATTTTTTTAGTACATGTTAGGCTTTTTATCTAGCCTTTACTCCATAACAATATATGATTTCACTTTATAATTTGGACTAAATTGGCAAAAAAAAAAATTGACACATCCCCCAAAAGAATCATAATAATATACTGACGTATGGTTTATTAACTTGCAATTTTCCATTCGTACAAACGATCCCTCCTTTTCATACATGAAACTCAACATGTTGAATTCTACCTCCATATATAGTGTGTGATCTGCTAGTCACAGATCCATACTGTATGTTCACCTGTTTCCTAGATCTTGTATATTAGGAAACTATTTGCCTCCTAAAATCCATTCTAAATTTGCTTTTACTAGTTCTATTCTAGAATTTCATCTTCTGATTGTTAATGACCATTAAAATTTAAAACATCATGCTCTGATAAATTTTTAATATTTAGGACCTCCTTAGCATTGTTGTTCACTGCTCCTCATTAGTTGAAGCAATAGCCCAAAACCAAAATGCCTATATTAAAATTTGTCCCTACAATTTATACAAACTGGTTTTTTTTAATGTAAGCACAAATAATACATGTAACATTTGTGAGATGATTTATTTATTTTAGTAATTTGTAATGTCCTAGTGTTTTTTTATGTTCTTTTGGGGTTAGAACCTTGTGTTTTTTATGGATGATTACACTTTTATTAGTTATATATTTTGATATCAATAATTTAAGTTCTATATTATTTTATTAAAATTTAAGATTGAACAATGTTATTTGTAATATGGTGCTGGTGTATTATGTTATTTTTTTAGTGTTAGGAATAATTCATAAGTTGTGATGTTAAGAATAGAATTTACACATTATACTTCTTGTAATCCTGATCTTATAAAGGATTTAGCACTGTATTTAGGTTTTATGTGTAAGACAGTTATCTGTATAGTTTAGTCAGGAATGAACAGTGTATCGGAGACTACATGTCAGGAACAGAGAGCAAATCCTGATGATGGTCCAATACTGATGGGTGATCAGATACTGATGCAGTGTACAGATCCTGATATCAGTCATGTTACTGATGATGTCATTATGGATGCTACAGAAACTGGCAAGTGCTATAAAATAGGATCGTTGTTTGAAGAACAAGCAAGAAGATATTATGAAGGAAAGAGTTTTTCTATTGAAGGAAACTATCGACTAGAAGGCAGAACATTGTCATGTATAGATTATATCTTTCTGTTATTAGTTGATAGGTAGCATTATAAATACTCTCTCAATATCATTGTAAAGAGCGTGTGAGGCGTGAGTCGAACTAGTGAATGTGCGTAGCTCTGTATAAGGTTTGTATTCGAGAGTACGAAACAAACAGAGAGATATTTGTATTGTCAGCAGCTGCTAAAGGTATTGTACACCTTTGGTAGAGTTTGTATTTGATCTTATTAATACAAACAAGAGTTTGATTCATTCGTTTATTCTTGTTCTTATAATCAAGCAAAAATCAGACACGATTATATAACTTGTATTCAACCCCCCCTTCTACAAGTTATTCGAGTTAACAATTGGTATCAGAGCAGGTTGATTTCGAGTAATCATAAAGATCTGCAATCATGTCTGGTTACAAGGATGGGAATACTAAAATCCCTATGCTCAAGAGAAACGAATATACTCTATGGGAAGTAAAGATGTTGCATCATCTGGAAGCAACAGATCCTGATTATCTTGACAGAATCAGAGATGGACCTTTTGTTCCAACAAAGGTCGTTGGACAAGCAACTGTTGATGGTGTGGTTGTTCCAGAACATACAGCAGAGAAGCCAAAATCTGAATGGTCAGATAAGGACAAGGAGAATGTTCTCAAAGATGCTAAAGTGAGAAACATATTATTCAACAGTCTTGATTCCGTTCTCACTAACTATGTTCTCTCTTGTAAAACTACTAAGGATATATGGGACAATCTTAAGGTTCACTGTGAAGGAACTAAGCCTGTCAGGAAGAATATGAGGACATTACTTATACAACAGTATGAGTACTTTGAATCCAAGTCTGGTGAGTCACTTACTGATACCTTTGATAGGTTTACAAAACTCATCAATGAGATGGCCATGCATGGTAAATATTATGACTTGGAGGATATGAATACAAAGTTCATGAAAGCTTTGCCTGATTTCTACAATGAGAAGATATCTGCGATTGAGGAAGCTAATGATCTGGATGAGATTTCATTAGAGGCAGTATATGGAAAATTGAGAGCTTATGAACTTGACAAGCAGCAGAAGAAGAGCAGGAGTGAAGGAAAGATGAAGACTATTGCACTTACTGCTCAATCTGAAGTAAAGAAGCTTCCTGAAGAACAGCATGAAGAGATTGCTGTAAAGAATTCGAGGAAGAAGAAAAGCAAAGAAAGTTCTGAGTCAGAGACTACTGATATGGACTCTGACAACAATGATTCTGAATCTGAGATGCAAGAACTCTTTGCTATGTTTGCTAAAGCTTTCAAGAAAGGAAGATTCAACAGAAGAAGATTTAGCAAAGGACCTTTTCAAAAGAAGGATGAGAAGAAGAGTGACAAGAGCAAAAGTACAATTGTCAAGCTTGATAAGGCCAAGATCAAGTGCTTTAACTGCAGCGAGCTTGGACACTTTGCTAGTGAGTGTAAGAAGCCTAGGAATTCAGGAAAGGGTAATGCACTTATGGTCACACAGAAGGATTGGGCTGATTCCAGTGACTCTGAAGATGAATTGGATTATGAAAACATTGCATTGATGGCCAATAGTTCAGACAAACCTGGATCTCCAAAGAAAACTTCTCCATCCTCTGTTAAGGTATCACTTCACTCTCTTGATTCATTTGATAGCTTAAATTCTGATGAAATTAGATCTATCCATGCTGAGTTTAAGAATCTTATGACTAATTTTAGAATTCTTACTTGTGAAAGAGATGAACTTAAGGTTAAGAATGATAAATTAGTTGATAGAAATAATTTTCTTGAATCTGAATTAATTCAAATGGAAGAATACAAGTTGAGTTCTGATAAAGCTAAGCATGATTATTGTGTAATTCTTGAGGCTTATGACTATGTCAGAAAAGAACTAGAAGAAGAGAGAGATGTGATTAAGACCATTAACAATTCCAGTAAGAAGACAATAGAAATCTTTGAGAGTGGAATTCGTGGTAAGGTTAATGGTTTAGGTTTTGATAAGGCTAGACAAGAAGAAAAAGTAGCTATTGTCAATGATGATAGTAAGGTAGAAGCTAACACATCTAAATCTGAAGGTAAGAAAATTGTTTCTGAACCTAATTATGTTAAATTTGTTGATTCAAAAGGTACCCCTGTTGTACACAAGAGAATTAACAATAGTTATTCAGATGAGAAAGTGTTAGAGAAACCTAAGAATGTAAACATAGGGTTTCTGTCTAAGTCTCAGTTGAAACAGAGATTAGATGGTCTTTCAGAGTCTAGCAAGATCAAGAGAAATAGGAATGGAAAAGAAGGTATTAACAAAGAGAATAATTACAAGAATGTACCTGATGCACCTAGGAAAAAATGCTATAAGTGTGGAAATCATAATCATTTGGCCCTAGACTGCAATCAAAAACCTTCTTGGAAAACTGAGTCCAGATTCCCCAAGACTCAGAAAATTCAATACCAACCACAAAAAGCTTGTTATCATTGTGGTAGTTTACTTCATTCCATTTACATGTGTAGAGAATATCATGAACTGTATTATGACTATTATTCTTTGAAATCTGAAACTCCTAGTCACAAACAGCTTGTGAGATCAGAGTCTAAAGTTGACTCTGCAACAGGTAAAATAAATGCAAAATCTTCAAAGTCTGTTGTCTCTAAATCTAGTAAGAAAGGATCCAATTAAAGTTGGGTCCTAAAAAATTCTAACTAGTTACTTTTTGTTTGCAGGGCATAGGAAAGAAGCATTCAATTATCTTGGACAGTGGATGCTCTGGACATATGACTGGAAAGAAGTCCCTGCTTACAAAGTTTGAGAGGAAAGCTGGCCCAGTAATATCTTTTGGAGATGGCAACAAAGGAGAAACTCTGGGATATGGCTCAATTATTTTGGGGAATGTCATCATAGAAAATGTAGCACTGGTTGAAGGCTTGAAACATACTCTTTTAAGTATAAGTCAACTGGGTGATAAAGGTTACAAATCAATCTTTGACAGAGAAGGATGCAAAGTCTTGAATATGCAGAATGGAGACATTGTTCTAACTGGTCAAAGGCATGGTAACATATATGAAGCCAGCTTAAGTGATACATCTAAAGGAATTGTTAGATGTCTCTACAGCAAAGCAACAAGTGATGAAAGCTGGAATTGGCATAAGAAGCTCTCACATCTTAATTTCAAGAAGCTTAATCAACTTGTTAAACACAATTTGGTGAGAGGCCTACCTCAGGCGAATTTTGTGCAAGATGGACTTTGTGATGCATGTCAGTTTGGAAAGCAAAGAAGAACCACTTTCAAGAGCAAGACTGAAAATTCAATTACTGAACCATTTCACATGCTACATCTTGATCTGTTTGGTCCAGTAAACATTATGTCTATCAGCAAGAAAAGATATGCTCTAGTTATGGTGGATGATTTCACAAGGTTCACATGGGTGTTCTTTCTACACAAGAAGGATGAAGCTCCTCAGCAAATCATTGAACTCATCAAGAATATTCATAATAACTCTGAGTACAAAGTCAAAGTACTTAGGAGTGACAATGGTACAGAATTTAAGAATTCTACAATGGAGGGGTTTTGTGCAGACAATGGAATCACTCAACAGTTTTCTGCACCTGGTACACCTCAACAAAATGGTGTAGTGGAAAGAAAGAACAGGACTCTCATAGAGGCAGCAAGAACCATGCTTGCAGATGCAAAACTTCCAACCTACTTTTGGGCAGAAGCTATTAACACTGCATGTTTCACTCAGAACTGTACCTTGGTAAATAGTCATGGAAAAACTCCCTATGAGATGATCAAAGGAAAGAAACCAAGTGTGAAATATTTTCACATCTTTGGATGCAAATGCTATGTCCTAAAAGTTCATCCAGAACAACTTGGAAAATTTGAAGCCAAATCGGATGAAGCAATTTTTCTAGGATATTCAGCATCTAAGGCCTTCAAAGTTTATAATCTCAGAACTCACATTGTTATGGAATCAATTCATGTTGCATTTGATGATAAGAAATTTGGAATTTTGCAAACTGATGAAAGCCATGACAAATTGGAATTTGAAAATCTGAAGAATTCTGAGATACTCTCAAGTGATGATGAAGGTTCTCCAGAAGAAATTTCTATTGCTTCTCAAAGGAATGCTACTGTTGAGGGGGAGCAAATAAATCAGAGAGAACACAGTGATCATCAGGAGCAGACTAGTCTTTCAGAATCTATTCCATCAGGAATTGATGTTTCAGAGTCTACTCCATCAGGAACTGACCTTTCAGAGTCTACTGAGGAAAGATCGGTAACTAGCAGCAATATGGAATCTACTGATTCTATTGATCAAAGGAGAGTTTTTGAAGGTAGAGAGAATTCTTCTACAAGAGATACCACTAACTTAGGGGGAGAGACTAGCAGAGTTGATTTACCACCTGTTAGAAAATGGACAAAGGATCATACTGAAGATTTGATAATTGGTGATCCAAATAGTGGTGTTCGAACTAGAAGATCAATTCAAAATGAATGCTTGTATAGTTGCTTTCTCTCAAAGAATGAACCTAAGAAGGTTGAAGAAGCCTTACAGGATCCTGATTGGGTAATTGCAATGCAGGAGGAGTTAAATGAGTTTGAGAGAAACAAAGTTTGGAAACTGGTACCAAGACCTAAAGATAGATCTATTGTTGGTGCAAGATGGGTTTTCAGAAACAAGCTAGATGAATCTGGTATGATTGTAAGAAACAAAGCAAGACTGGTGGCCAAAGGTTATTCTCAGGAAGAAGGCATTGATTATGATGAGACCTTTGCACCTGTAGCAAGATTGGAAGCAATCAGAATGTTTCTTGCATTTGCAGCTCATTCAAAATTCAAGGTATACCAGATGGATGTAAAGAGTGCTTTTTTAAATGGCAAACTTGATGAAGAAGTGTATGTAGAACAGCCACCTGGATTTGTTGATTCAAAGTTTCCAAATCATGTCTACAAACTTGACAAGGCACTATATGGACTAAAGCAGGCACCAAGAGCATGGTATGAGACTTTGTCTAAATTTCTTCTTGAAAATGGCTTCACAAGAGGTACAATTGACAAAACTCTATTCTTTAGAAAGATAAAAGGTGAATTGCTTTTAGTTCAAGTTTATGTTGATGATATTATTTTTGGTTCTACTAATGAAAAGTTGTGTGCTAAGTTTAGCAAACTTATGCAGTCTAAGTATCAGATGAGCATGATGGGTGAACTAAATTATTTCTTAGGCTTGCAGGTCAAACAGACTGAGACTGGTATTTTCATTAATCAGTCAAAGTATATCAAAGATCTTTTAAGAAGGTTTGACTTTCAAGACTGTGCAGTTGCAAAAACACCCATGGCAACAGCCACTAAACTAGACTCTGATCCTAAGGGGAAGAGTGTGGATAATACTAGTTATAGAGGCATGATAGGCTCATTGTTATATCTAACTGCAAGTAGGCCAGATATAATGTTTTCTACCTGTTTATGTGCTAGATTCCAAAGTAATCCTAAGGAATCTCATTTAATTGCTGTGAAGAGAATCTTTAGATATCTAAAAGGAACTCCAAATCTTGGTTTGTGGTATCCTAGAGAATCTGATTTCTTTCTAATTGGCTATTCAGACTCTGATTATGCAGGGTGTAAGATAGACAGGAAAAGCACTACAGGTACATGTCAATTTTTGGGAAATAGATTGATTTCTTGGGCAAGCAAGAAGCAACAATCTGTTTCAACCTCAACTGCAGAAGCTGAGTACATAGCAGCAGGCAGTTGTTGTGCACAGCTCCTTTGGATAAGAAATCAGTTGCTGGATTATGGAATGACACTTAGTAATATTCCTATGTTTTGTGATAATACTAGTGCTATTAAAATTGCAGAAAATCCAGTTCAACATTCAAGGACTAAGCACATTGATGTCAGGTATCATTTTATTAGAGAACATATTGAGAATGGTACTGTGGAACTTCATTTTGTTCCTACTGACAAACAGCTTGCAGATATTCTAACTAAACCACTTGATGAGACTACATTCAGTAGACTAGTAAGTGAGTTAGGAATGTTAAATTTTTAGATCTTTAACATCTGCAAAAGTAGCAAGGTATGTTGTTCTTAGCTTATAGACTTGATATTTCTGTCAGGATCTATATTTGATTGTTAAATGCTTGAGCTATAACACATTGCCTTGATAAATTTCAGTATGATAGACTTGTTAATAATCATCAGGATTAGATTTGTCATCAGGATGCTGACGTCATCAGTATTGTGTCAGTATCAGGATTATGAAAATTGCTTCAGATCCTGACGTTTACTTTGTGTAGTAATCTGATTCTGTGATGTGTTAAGTCTATGCTAGCAAGTTTTGATATTTGCATACTGATAATTTATACATCATTCAAAAATCAAAAGACAAGCAGATAACAAGAAATTGTATTTTCATTAATAAAAATCATTACATGGAAATGAAATACAACATCTTTTTGTCTAAATTTCTACTCTATACTTGTCTTTGATATGAATTCTGAGGTACAGGACAAGGAGCATCTCAAGAAATCCATCAGGGGATGAAAGCCTCGTTTGCTCTTGGATTCCTTGTCTGGGCGACTTGAATGAGAGCAGCTAACTTAAATGAATAGCATCTCCATCAAGATCAACCTCAGACTCTCGGCCAAATTCTTCATCCTCAAGTTTTGAGGAGGTTAGGGGAAGATTGTATCCAACAGATGGATGTTCTAGGAGAAACCTCTGGATATTATCGAAAACCAATCCATTCATGATTAGTTCGATGAGAAGAGTCGTTTGTTCAAAGAGATGATCAAGAACAGGATGTTCATCGACCAAGAAAAATCTTAAAAATGGGTTTGAAGGGATTTTTGGTTTGAGAAGCATTGTTGAGAAGAAAAGAAATTGAAAGGTTATGGAGAATGGCACAAGGCGTTTGGTTCTTTTAAAGGAAGACGTGAGAAGCTGAGCAGTCACTTGGAAGTGTTAATGAAGTCAAATGCTAATTATTGCATGAGACTGTATTTCTTGTTTCAAGAAATATTGAAAATATCTAACCAATGGATTTTCTGTTCAGATTAATTGTTTATTTTCTTTTTCAGATAAAAGAAAGATGCCACGTGGAAAACTCCATATTAAGTCTCTGATGATATTGATCAGGATTTCATGAGTGATCATCAGGATTTGAAAATTATATTTTTAAATCAAATTGCATTTTGTGATTATTTTGATGAGAGGTCATCAGGAAAAGGAAGCTGATCAGTATTACTTATTTATACCCTGATTTATTTCATGAAAATCAATTTTGGATTTTATTTTCAAAAAAAATCGTGGGTAACCGCATTTTTCAGGGACTGACACCTGTCAATCTACGTGTCAACGTGGGATAGTGGTCTGAAAGATTTGTGAAATATATTTGTTTTGAAACTCTAATCGTGTAATTGCTTTCTCTAATCTTACATTCTCTAAAGCAAAAATCACTCTTGAGTTTTCAAAATCACTAATCCATTTCAAAATTTTTCAAGTTTCTTTTCAGATCAAGAATGGCAGCTCAGAGAAGATTACCTAAATCAGTAGCCTTCAAGTTTGGTGACTTTGATTTTATGACAAACAATCATGTTGCAGCTATCACCAACAAGGAAGGAGTGTCATCTGATTTTCATCCAATCATGGACTTTCTGGCGTATGGACCATTAAGTTATGCATTGACAGCATCTCCACAGATTAATCAAGTAGCTGTTTCACAAGCTTGGGAGAATGCTGAGGTAATTGATTCTACTCAGAGTCAATCAGGTAAGATTGTTCTACATTTAGGACAAGATTCATTTGACATTACTGAATCTGTTGTTAGTTCAGTACTTTGCTTACCTGTTACTGATAGTTATGAGAATGTACCATCTGATGATAATATAAGAACTATGTTGTCTGAATTAGGTTATAGTGGACCTCTAGATAACATGAGCCAGTTGAATAGGTCTTTTCTAAGAAAGGAATGGTCTTTTTACTTTGATCAAATTGCTAAATGTTTTACTGGCAAATGTAGTTCTTTTCAACAAATTACTTCTGTTACATCTCATATTGCTTATAGTTTGCTTTATGACAGAATAATTAACATTGGTCATATTATCTTAAGTCAGATGAGTATTAAACTTTGGTTAAGAGATCAAAACAGGAAAATGGTTTATTTTCATAGATTTATGCAATTGTTTATTAACCATTTCATTCCTGATCTTGAAGCTAGAGTTGGTAGGGAACATTGTGTTTCTTCTTATGAACAGCAAAAGAGAATTTTCTCTGATATTACAAAGAAGGACAATGAAAAGAATCTAGATGAAATACCTGCAATTCATTATCCACATCATTTTCAGGTAATTCTTAAAACTCATCTTCCTACTTTCTACAATTCTTCTTTCTTTTGTGGTGAAATGGCTCAGGAATCTCAATTGGAGGAGAACCCACCTGTGTCTACCCAAGTAGCCGAAAACATCATAGTCTCTGAAACAATTCAAGAACCAAATTTTGATCCACAGCCTATTGTTTCAAAGAAACCAACCTCTGGTGTTTCTCAAAAGACATCAGTTGTAAGGAAGAGAAGATTTGTTGTGTCAAGTAGTAGTAGTAATTCTAGTGAAGATGATGATGATTTAACTCTTGCAGAGAGAGCAGAATTGAAGGCTGCAATTCAACTTTCTGTGTTAGTACAAAGAGATGAAAAACCTAGTCACAGCCAGGCTGCAGTCTCACAAAAGGCTGTAGTTCTTAAAAAGGGAAAACAGTTACTGGATACTGTCTCTCAAAAGACTGTGTCTATTGAACAAAGATCTCATCCCAAGATCACTTCTGTGTCTACACCTCTTGAGTCTTCTCAGGATAAATCTTTTGCTCACTATATCAGGAGAACAAGGAGAAAGATTCAATTGTCACCTACACACACAGAGTCTAGTCCAACTAATATCATGCAGGTTTCTACAAATCAAGCTACGTCTATGTCAGTATTTGACAAGAGAGATCTGGATATTGATTCTTCATGGGAAACTACATTATCATACAGACTGGCTATGGGACTAATTTCTCTCAAAGTGAAGTTGTCAAGGCCTGTTCTAGACTTTCTGATTGAAAGAGTACCAAAACTTTTATTTCCAGATGAATATGGACTTCTACATCAAAGACTTGACTTAATGAAGATGTATTTCTATGTATCTGTCAGAAGACAATTAGTCAAGAAATTTGGACTCTCGAAGCATGTTGCACTTCAATCACTTCATGCATATTTATTTGACAAGGATGTAATTATTGAAGATGCTTCAGCTCAAGGTGAACAACTGGAGGAAGTAGATAGAGGGAAGCAGTCAACAGAAGATACTATTGCACCAGTGGTGAGTAGTAGGAAAGATCAGATCACGGTCACTGCAACACAAGAACCATCTAGTCAGAGGAAGGATGACTCAGGAGCTGTGATAGCTGATGTTGAAAGGTCTTCTGTGATGACTGAGAATGCAAGTGAGATACCCTATGATATGGGAGGAATGACTTTGGTTGATTTTTCTGAAGATCAAACAAATTTTGTTCAGTCAGAGTCTATCCACCTTGAGGGTGTGTCTCAGCAAACAACACTTAAAGACGGTGATGTACTAACTATGATGTCTAATGAAGTATTACTGAAGACATCAGAGTCTAGTAAAGAACCTGAAAGTGGTATACTGGAGCCTGTAGTTTCTGAAAGGAAAGAAGATGATTGTATGGGTTCAGAGACTATAGCAGCTCACTCCTTGGAGAAAACCTCAAGCCACATGCCATATGAGGAACCCTCTCTCCATGTGAGTTCAGGTATAAAAACTCCTTCTAAACTCTATTTTTCTGTAGGTCATGAGAGCACTTATCCAAATTTGAGTGATACACTTGAAAAGATGGATATTGATCCACAATTTGAGCGGCTGGCTCCTGACCAGGCAAAAGGTGAGGTAGAAAGAGTGTTGACTTTAGTAAGTCAAAGTGAGAATGAGGGTATGGATGATCAACTCCATAGTGAGGGAGAGAAAATTAGGAAACCATCATTTGATTTCTGGGATCAGGTTTTTCCTGAATCTTGGTCTGAAAATTTGGGTATGGATGCTGGTACTTATTCATTCATCAAAATGTATCAGAAGAATGACCTAGCACATCACAATGCAAAGCCAGAAGTTAAAGCTCAGAAGCAAAAGGAGAGGCTTGCAGAAATCATTAACAGGAGAGGTGCCAGGATAAAGCAATCTCTTGATACATATGTACCAGATGAAGATCCTAATGATCCTAGTGTTCCTTTGTATGTACTTCCAATATCAGCTAGAATTGAGACATCAACAGTCTCTGATCACTCTAAGGAGGAGTCAGGATTTGAAGATGTTAGTACACAGAATACTGGTGAAGGAGATGATGATCATGTTTCAGTTCCAGAACAGAAAGATGAAGACGTTGATACTTCTAATCAGGTTTTATTACTTGAATATCATACAACTCAAGCAACTTCTTCTACAAGACTTGAAGATAAAGTTCTTTCTGATTCTAATACTGAAGATACTAGAAGCACTTCAAATATTGAAGTTCATTCTGATGTTTTGAAAGATATTCAGAATTATCAAATTGCTATTCAAACAAGACTTCAATCACTTGAAGATAACCAAGTCACAATTATGGAAAATCAAGCAGTTCTTATGAATCTCATTTGTTCTGTTTCTGAATCTCTTGGAATTAATGTTGCTGATGTCAAAAAGGGGGAGATAAAGACAATTCAAAGACAACAACAACACTACCAGACTGAAGGAGATAAAGATAAAGCTGGGGGAGATAAAGATCAGACAAATGGTAGTAAAAAGAAGAACCAGGAGTGACAGTGGTGAATCTCAGCTAGGAAGTGGTAAGGAAGAGCAGCATTAATAGTTAAAATTCTTTCTTCTAAGTACTGGATAAATGTCTACATCTGAGAAGGAGGTACTTAACTTCATAATTCTACATTCATAAATTCTATTCTGGTGGTATTGTTATATGTTTTGACATCCACAACTTAGATTTATGCTTCAGTTTGTAAAGCATAAATAGGGGGAGATTGTTAGGAATAATTCATAAGTTGTGATGTTAAGAATAGAATTTACACATTATACTTCTTGTAATCCTGATCTTATAAAGGATTTAGCACTGTATTTAGGTTTTATGTGTAAGACAGTTATCTGTATAGTTTAGTCAGGAATGAACAGTGTATCGGAGACTACATGTCAGGAACAGAGAGCAAATCCTGATGATGGTCCAATACTGATGGGTGATCAGATACTGATGCAGTGTACAGATCCTGATATCAGTCATGTTACTGATGATGTCATTATGGATGCTACAGAAACTGGCAAGTGCTATAAAATAGGATCGTTGTTTGAAGAACAAGCAAGAAGATATTATGAAGGAAAGAGTTTTTCTATTGAAGGAAACTATCGACTAGAAGGCAGAACATTGTCATGTATAGATTATATCTTTCTGTTATTAGTTGATAGGTAGCATTATAAATACTCTCTCAATATCATTGTAAAGAGTGTGTGAGGCGTGAGTCGAACTAGTGAATGTGCGTAGCTCTGTATAAGGTTTGTATTCGAGAGTACGAAACAAACAGAGAGATATTTGTATTGTCAGCAGCTGCTAAAGGTATTGTACACCTTTGGTAGAGTTTGTATTTGATCTTATTAATACAAACAAGAGTTTGATTCATTCGTTTATTCTTGTTCTTATAATCAAGCAAAAATCAGACACGATTATATAACTTGTATTCAACCCCCCCTTCTACAAGTTATTCGAGTTAACATTTAGTTATATATTAGATTAGCCCTATATAATAAAGTTCAAAAGATACTAGATATGTATTATTTGAAATTTGAAGACGGGATCAACAATATTAATTTTTGAAATCGTTTTTTTATTAACTCAACGAAACATCATACATGAGATTATTTAACACAATTTGTGGAAAACAAGAGAAATCATTAAAGCAATCAACCTCACAAGGCACCCTATCTAGTACATGGGCTACTTTGTTGGCTTGTTTTTTTACAAACGAGATAAAAATTCTGGGCGAATACTAATCAATGTACGACATTCTTGAAGCATATTCCCTACCTCCAAGTAGTTCATAGTTCCCAATTTTATAGCTTGCACTGTAAGCATAGAATCACTTTCGATTACCACATTCGAGATGCGTAACTCAAGAGCCCATCTTATAGCCTCCAAGACACCCCATGCTTATGCCTCAAAAACTGTCACCTTCCCTCCTTGACGCATAATTCTTGCTTTGCAGAAACCTCCCAGGTGGTCACGACGGACCATACCAATACTGAAACTTGAAATCCCTGCATAAACAGAAGCATACACATTGATTTTAAGGCTACCTTCAGCTGGAGCAACTCATTGACTTGTACTTTTCTATCGACTTTGCATTCTTACATTAGCATTGTTTCCACTCTGTATCTGCAATTCTCGCCATTGAAAGAACTGTTTGACACTCTATTGCATTGCTAACTCCGGAGTCACTACTTTATTTTCCCAAAATTTCATGTATCCAGCCGTCCAAACACCCCACAACACCATAGCCACTTGCACTAGCCTTTCTTGTGCTTCTATAACCAAACTTTGAAGCAGCCATTCCGAACAAGATTCAATTGCTGATGTGTCAAATTCTATTCCCAGAATTCTCCAACATTTTTTGCAAAATTGCAATCAAGAAAAATATGAAGTAAATGTTCAACATCACTTCCACACATTGGAAAAATTATCGTAGTCTGTACTCCTCTTCCTCTGAGTAAATTACGTACTAGAACATTATTTTTACACAGTCGCCATAAAAAGACTTTCACCTTATGGGGTGTTAGGTCCCGTAAGAGGGCTATATTAAGCTAGAAGGGGGGGTTGAATAGCTTAATTACCAATTAAAAATTATTATGGCATTTTAAAAATATTTTTCCCTTTTTAAAATATTCTACCAAGTCGTTAGCGGTTTATAATTGCGGAAATTAAACGGCAAGCAAAGAAAATACCACGCAGGAGATTTTATCCTGGTTCGCGACGGCGCAACCCCTAATGGATTCGCTCACCCCTACTCCAGTCCCCGAGCTCCTCTCCGGACTCGAGATTTCTTCCACTATAAAGAGACTCCTTTATAGTAGGCGGAGAAGCCTTACATAATCTTACAAATATTTATCTTGATACGTAACTACCCGCTACTACCTCAAAATAAATGTAATACCCACAAGACTTGTCTTGGACTGTAACTCCCCGTTACTCCCTCAAAGTCGTTGTGAAACCTACACAACTTATCTTAGACAGCAACTCCCCGCTACTTCTTCAAAGTTGATGTAGAACCTTTGATGTAGACTATTTATTCTTGCCTTTTGTTGGTCTTGGGTCTTAGATGATAGGTCTGGGGTCTTTCCTCTTCCTCACGGTGCAAAGGCCACTAACTCCCCGCTAGTGCCTAAGACTTGGGTCTTAGAACGAGAATCACCTCACTTCAACTTCACCTCACTACAAAAGTTAGACAACAATATCTACGAAACAAATATGATGAATAAAATTTAAGTTGGACTAGTATGTTACGGTACTAAGTCCAAAAGATGTAACTTTAATATTCGTATAGGAATATTAAGTTATATTGTAAGTATACTTTCTTTGATACAAAATTTAAGATCAAAGTATACTTTTAATTACTCCCGATAGATATAAATATTGATGGAGTATATTGGAAGACCTTGTTTAAAAGCTATAATGCTTTAAGGCTTCGAATTGTATACCTTTGTTCGACTAATACAATGTCGAGGTATAATTATAACTTCTAGCACGAATCAAGTTTTTAAGCCACACGAAACAATAAAAGTAACACGCTTATCTATAGGATAAAACGAGGGCCGCTTAATATGCGTTAAATTAGTGCGATAAACAAGTGGCTAACTTGTGCTATTTTAGAAGTAGTATTCTTTCTTTTGATAGATCGTTTAAATCCAAGAATACTTTAATAAAAAAACTCCGTTAAGACGAGATAAAATAAATATAACTCGGAGTTTGTTGATGTATAAAGTCCGTTAAGCTAATAGGCTTAAGGCTTTTAAGATGTATACTTCCGTTTGACTAAATACAATGTCAAAGTATAATCTTTTTAACTTCTTGCACTAAATAAGTTTATGGCCACGACAAGTAAAGTAAGTGCGATAAATAAGTGGCTAAACTTGTGCTCTTTTAAGAAGTTTAAGTTGTATGTAGTATTTCGTTATTTGAATATCCCACGGAACACTAAAGATGTTAGTTGGGAATCCGAACGAAATAAATATTGTTACAACTTTGAATAATCTCACAACTTTAGAGATTAAGTACTTTGATATGATCTTTCTTGTAATATAACGTTTCTTTTCAAAGATGTTATACTTCTAAAATCCCAGCATATATTTGTCTCTTAGCTTGTATTTGAAATGGGTGGATGAGGGGTTTAATTTATAGAGAGAGTTGGGTGGAAGGAACGGTTACGATTGAATCAAAAGGAGTGCTTGAGATTGATTTCACTTGGATTGATGACATGGCAAGTGGTTTGTGTTAGTTGGGGGTGGTTTTGTGTTTCTTCAAAGTGGATTTGGTATTAGAAATCTGCTGTATTTTTATATTGTATCGTACTCGTATCAATTAACGATTAAATATGTAACATGTATCGTTAATTAAATACCCGAAAAATACGAAACTACCCAATGAATAATTCTAAAATTATGGAGCACTTGGGAATATTATAAAATAATATTATGAAAAGTTTGGTCAATTTTGGTTAAGGTTGACTTGGTCAAACGTGGTCAACTGTTGAATTATTACCTCGGTTTACGTGCCCGGACCAAAATTCCCAAAAAATTACAAAACTTTAACCATGCATAAAAAATAGTATTTAAATGATCAGTCTCAAGTTTCAAGTCATTCTAGCAAGTGAAAGTATTTTATTTGGATTTAAAACGATTAAATCAGCTTTCGGTTCCGAATAAAATACGATTGGTCTTTCCGTGAAATAGATAAATCTTTTGACCAATGTTTTGACTAGAATAAATACTTAGAATGTATCTCCTAATATATAAAATATATTGAGCGAGTAGGAAATATTTTTGAGCGAATAAAATAATTTTCTCCGAAATATGCTATAATTACGAAACTGGAGAAAAAATTACTTTAAATGTTTCTGATACGAGATAGGAATAAGTAATAATATTCTTCCACTGAATATTAATATACTTGAGTATAAGAAGTCTTTTCTAGGATGTGAAAACATTTTAAGTGCGAAGACAGAATTCTTTTTCGAATAAAAAAAAGATCGTTTTTAAAGTTAGCACGAGTTCTCTAAAGAATATTAAATCCAGAATATTCCTTGTTCGAGTTTGTTGCCTTATTAATATTGCAGTGAAGATCTAAAAAATATCAAACCTCGATATTTATTTTTCGATCTTATTGCCTTGGTGTAGAGATATATTCCGTAAAATATAATTTGATTTTTCGTGAAATGGAATATCTCTTATATTTAAAATATCAGTAGGATGATAGATTTTGCTAGAATTGACCATTTGACTTTTGACCAAATCAATTAAATAAATGACCTAGTGGAGAGGATTCTACGTGTATTTAAATTTTATGTTAAATCGTACAAATACCAAAATAAATATTATATCGAAAATATCCTTTCATGGGGTACTTCCAGATTCCAAAGCTTCGCTCAACCTTAATGAATTGAAACCTGTCGACATTCACTGTAGTGTTTATGCCAGAAGCTATAGCCAGATTTCACAGTACACTTCCCATTCACAGTATCAGTCTAAGCAATGCGATCTGAGTCCTAATTTTTTGGGATAGGTATTGCCAAAATTGCCTTGGCATCACAATTTGAGAACAAATTGTTCACCTTTTTTAGCATCCCACTATTTTTTACCAGGAGCAAACAGCTCACATACCCTTATTCCACGAGATGTACTAGCATACATATTATCCACCATATAATGTTCTCTATCTCTAATCTAGGGATCTTCAAAAGCTTTAATTTTCTCTCCATATCCAAGTACCCATTTGAAGCCTTTCTTAAGCAATTCCTTCGCTTGCCACAACCCTGACCAAATAAAGCTCATTCCCCCACCATGAGTTGCATCAAATAGATTAGTATTCGCAAAATATTGAGCCTTGAACACTCTAGCAACTAATGAATCCTGGTTACTTAGGAAATTCCAACAATGTTATTCTAATAGAGCAAGATTGAAACCATATAAATCTCTAAACCCCAACCCTCCCAAACTCGTCGACATGCTCATATTAGTCCACGACAGCCATCTTATTCCTTTTCTATTACTGTCCTTTGAACCCCACTAGAAACTATTCATCATTCTTTCTAACTCTTTTCAAAGTGACTTGGGTAGAAGAAAGCACGACATTGCATATGATGGAATTGCTTAAGCAACATTACGAAGAAGAACAGCTTTCCCTGCTTTTGATAAACATTTCACACTCCACCCTTGAATCTTATTCCAGAGACGATCTTTCAAGAAATTGAACACCCTTTTCTTAGACTTGCCAATAAGCGAAGGCAGACCTAAGTACTTAATTACCTTCACTTAAATCATTATGCACTCCTAATAGACCTTTTATCTCCAACTACTTATCCACCATAACATTAGCACTAAAATAAATCCCTAACTTCTGAAAATTAATCGCGTGGCCTGAGTGAGCTTCGTACTTCTGCAAAATCAATTTAATCTCATTAACTTCCTCCATAGTTGCTTTACAAAAAAGAAAACTATCATCTGCAAATAATAAGTGTGTGATTGATAGTGCTTACATATGAATACGACAGCCATTTATCTTACCCTCATCAGCTGATTTCTTAATTGAACATGACAGACCTTCTACACAGAGCAAGAACCGATATGGTAACAATGGGTCACCTTGACGTAATCCTCTCAGGGATGTGACAGGACCTACCTGGATTCCATTGAAGTTCACTAAGTACGAGAAAGTTGTCACACACAACATGATCCATGAAATCCACTTCTTAGAAAATCCCATCTGCTTCATCTTAAACATCAAGCTTCAAAGCTACTTATCCTTCTACACATCATTTTTTCTGCTTCATATAATGTAACACCTCAAAAGCTACAAGTACATTGTCTGTAATGCTTCTATCTGGAACAAATGCAGATTGATTTTTAGCAATAATACCTAGTAATATCATCGGGAATCGATTTGATAAGACCTTATTAACAATTATTTTATATAGTACATTGCACAATGCAATTGGACGGAGATCTTTCATTATATCTGCGTTGTCTACAAAAAATCAATGATCAATATTAATCCTATAAGTTCTCAAATTTTCTCTTAAAACATCCACTAGCAATTTACTATTAATTCATTTAGCATACATGTTCATATGATGATACTCAGTTTTACACATCATAATCTGCACAAATCAACCAAATTTCCTACAACTTATTTTGTGTAATGACATCATTAATCCCACATCGCATAACCTATTCTACACTAGGTCTCTTACATCCAATACCGCACAAAAGTCATGTTTAAAACATACATCATCTTGTCTTTATGTTTGTTTGGTATTAAGCAGCTGAACTTTTTTTAGGGCGTTGAATTTAGGTTGACTTTAAATTAGACTTAAAGGCAGTCATTTTTTTGTGGAAGAGTTTTGCTTTTTTAACTTACAACAAGAAATCGTGAACTGGATATAGTTGCCTTTCCTAAGAGATCTACACCAGAATTTTCATCCTAGTTTAATCATCATGAAGATCATAAAATGTAATTAGGTTTCATCTTGTAAAACAAAAAAATATTAAGCCTCATGTTGTATCCTCATCACTTTGAACAAAAACTAAAGCAAAAGAGAGTAAACATATGTAATGAGAAATTTAAAAGCTCCCTCTAATATGCAGCACGGTAAAAGAGGCTCATACTCAAAAAAATTGCTATCAAACTTCAAGAAAAAAGAAAATCTTTCCCCAAGCACACCTAACTGCAATCCCTATATAAAGGAAAACCAAGTATTCAACATATAGTGTTAAGAAAATGTTATACTAAACACATTCATAACCCAAGGAGTGAAAAGAGTACGGAGCACAGGGAAGTTCAGCCTGAATCCATGATAAAAGCCTGAAATTTAAAAAATCCCGTTATGCTTGGATAAAAGCCCGTTTTTTCATAGATAAAATCTAAAAATATATAACTTTTTAGTAATTCAAAAATGTTTATATATAAGTTACAAAAGCTCCATTTTTTTGGATAAAATTAAAAAAATGCAATATTTTTAGTAATTTCAAAATATTAATATATAAAATAAAAAAATTTGGAAAAAAATCGGTTAAGCTCGATGCCCGAGCACCTAAAAGATCCTCATATTTTGGTGAAAACTCCCCCTGATAACTCTGAAACTTGATCGGGTACTTCCTCGCCAACTCCTGCCTCGGAAGTGGTGTTGCTGAGGTTGGGTGCCTGCAAAACAACACCGGAGGGGGGGTTCGGCCCCGAGGTGCCTCCGACGTGAGAATAAGAGTTGGCTTTGGAAGATGATAATCAAGTAGAGTATCACAATAGTAATAAATATGTGTAGGTGTGTAATAATGTCCAACCCCTAAACCCTACATTCTAGGGGTATTTATAGCCCTAGGGTTAGGACTTAGGGGTCTGTTACCTTTACTCCTAGCCGTCGAATCCGGGGGACAAGATGCTGAATTCCCGGGATGCAGGACACGTGTCCTTATTTGTGGGGACCATTGACTGGAGTGTGGCAGTGTTGTTGAGTACATGATTTGACACATATTGTCGTTTGGACTTTAATGCTGGTCAGCGCCACGTGTGGGGATGTCGGCTGAGCTGGGTTGCCACGTGTTTCAGGTGTCACCACTCTGGGGTCCGCTAATCCGGGGGAGGTAGCTCCGGGCCCGGGGCCCACAAGATTGGGCTGGGCTGCTCTTATTCTCATACATTGGATTGCTCTTATTTTTGGGCCGACATACAACGGTATAGAACTGCAAATTAAACCATAGAAACTAGATTGTTAGGAAATATCTAGCTGATAGGCTAGAAATAGCCCAGGCCCAAAAATAACAAACAATCCAATGTATGAGAATAAGAGCAGCCCAGCCCAATCTTGTGGGCCCCGGGCCCGGAGCTACCTCCCCCGGATTAGCGGACCCCAGAGTGGTGACACCTGAAACACGTGGCAACCCAGCTCAGCCGACATCCCCACACGTGGCGCTGACCAGCATTAAATTCCAAACGACAACATGTGTCAAATCATGTACTCAACAACACTGCCACACTCCAGTCAACGGTCCCCACAAATAAGGACACGTGTCCTGCATCCCGGGAATTCAGCATCTTGTCCCCCGGATCCGACGGCTAGGAGTAAAGGTAACAGACCCCTAAGTCCTAACCCTAGGGCTATAAATACCCCTAGAATGTAGGGTTTATGGGTTGGACATTATTACACACCTACACACATTTATTACTATTGTGATACTCTACTTGATTATCATCTTCCAAAGCCAACTCTTATTCTCACGCCGGAGGCACCTCGGGGCCGAACCCCCCCTCCGGTGTTGTTTTGCAGGCGCCCAACATCAGCAACACCACTTCCGAGGCAGGAGTTGGCGAGGAAGTACCCGATCAAGTTTCAGAGTTATCATTGGCGCTAGAAGGAGGGGGGAACCTCCGAACCCAAACCAAATAGCCGAACCCAGCTAACCTGAATCTACCAGCGACAATGCCTCGACCAAGCAAATCCACCCAACGCCAAGCCAACAGCGCCCCGAGGGAAGAGCCCCTGGTTCCAATCCTGGAGCAGATCCCACAAAACCAGGTCCCAGTCCAGGAGAGACTCGGGATCGGACCCCATGATGCTCGAGTCACAGTCGAGGTGAACCGATACAAATATACAGACGTACCTCTTGAGTCTGCACAAATGGAGAACCTGACCCCGGAAGAACTAGCCCAGGCAATCCGAAACTTCCGAAACCGTCCCATCCCGGAACCTGAACCCGACCAGGCGGAAAACTCCAAAGGATCAGCCAACTCCCACAACTCTCGAGCCTCGGTCTTCGATCACCTCGGGGACAAGGGCAAAAGAAACAAAAGGGACCATCCTGTCCAGAGTAAAGTCAGAGATGATGAGGTTGACGAGCTAAAATGGATGGAAAGACTTCGGGAAAGAATAAGGCAGGAAGAACAGGATAAGTTGGAACTTAGAGTCCAAAAGAGGCTCCAAGAGGAGGAAAGAATAAGAAAGTCTAAATCCAAAAAAACCCGGAGAGAATCAAGCCTGGTGATGGTCTCGGATGATGAAGAACATCCGAATAATCTGGTACAAATGGTTCATGAGTTACAAAGAAAAGTCAATAATGATTCCGGATTCGAGATCCAAGACACGCTCACCCCCTTCAGCCACTCCCTTGAAGCCATACCCCGGCAAAAGAACCTCAAACATTACAACTTCGACTCCTTTAATGGGTTAGAAGACCCAGAAGAACATCTCAATTACTTTGAACAAATAGCCATGATATATTTCTACAACGACCTAACCAAGTGTAGGTTCTTCGCTTCCATGCTGAAGGGGGCAGCCCAGAGGTGGTTTAGCCGAATCCCATCCCGGAGCATACACAGCTGGAAGGAGTTCAGGGAGGCCTTCCTTCGGAGGTTTGGAGCCAACAAAACCCCGGAGTATCACATGTGCCACCTTGAAACAATCAGGCAAGATGACAACGAAACACTTTCAGCCTTTATGAAACGATTCCAAGAAGCCATAAACCAAGTCACGAACCTGGATGAAAGAGAAGCCTTGAGCATATTCCGGAAGAACCTAGACCCGGAGCGTAGCGAGCGCTATGTAATAGAATTGGTGAACAAAGAACCCCAAAGCCTGGCCGCGGCCTATTCCATGGCCGCCAAGTTCATCAAAGAAACTGACATCCTACATGCAATGAGGATGACCCGGAAAGGCACCTCCTCGGGGAGAAACAAAGATGATCGCTCCAGAAGCGACCACCAACCAGACAAGAAATTTAAGCCCAACAAACAGTATAACTATATCCCAAGTCATCAACTGGCATTCCCCGACAAAGACCACCCCTCCAGGGCCAAATCCGAAGCCAGGCCCCCGAGACCAGGGAGAGCCGAACCAAGGCCGGAACCGGAATGGACACATTTGAACCGGCCACGGGCCGATATACTAAAAGAGGTCCGGAACAAACCCTTCTTTTATCCTCCCAAACCCTTGGTATCAGCCCCGGAGAATAGGCCCCGGGACAAACACTGTGACTATCACGCAACACACGGGCACGAGACAGAAAGTTGCGTCTCCCTTAAGTTCTTCATCGAGGATCAGGTCAAGAAAGGGAACATGGGCCAATACATAGCCCAGAAAATAGCAGAAAGAGGAGAAGGGCACGGAGCCCAAAAAATGAAGAACGTGGTACATGTAGTTTTGGGAGGTTCCACTTCCCCGCCAAGGAGTCCAGACTCCGGGGGTGATGTGATGACGATAGACTCGGCCCCGGAGCAAATCATATCATTTAGTAATGCTGACTTTGAAGGAGTAGATCCTAACCACAATGAGGCCCTAGTAGTGACCCTGGACATCGTCGAAAATGAGGTAAAGAGAATCCTTGTTGACAATGGCTCCTCCGTCAACATACTATTCAAGCATACCATGGACAGAATGCAACTCGGGAGCATCAGAATGAATGAGTGCCGGGAAGACCCACTGTACGGCTTCGGCCACAACTTGGACCCCATCCAAGGAACCCTTTACTTGCCTGTCCAATTTGGCACCACCCCGAAGCAGATAACCCACATGATCAAGTTCTATGTAATAAACAGTCCTTCTTCCTACAATGTGATCCTGGGGCGCCCAGCCTTGACTAAGCTCCGAGCCGTAACCTCGACTCCACACCTTAAATTCAAATTTCCCACACCCTCCGGGGTCGGAGAGGTAAAAGGTGATACGGAAACAGCTAGTCGATGCTACGGCCAAGCCCTGGTCATGGCCGAAACAGATCCAGAAAACAAGCGCAAAGCCTCCGCTTATCATAAGAACCAAAGCAGAAAGAAACACAAAAACTCAACTTATAAGAACCCCGGGAAGGAGGTTCAAAATATCGAAAACCTCGAGATCCCTACCCAAGAGGCAGAAACTTCCACAGCCCGGGGGTACCTGGCTTCAAACTCCCAGGCCCGGATCCAAAAATCATCCACGATAAAAAATCAAGCCAAGGTCGAGCCCGCAGTAGAAACTGAGACAGTTGAACTGATACCCGGAGACTCTGAAAGAAAAATCAAGATTGGGGTGGGGTTAGAGGTAGCCTTCAAAGAGGAATTAGTGTCTCTACTCCGGGAATATACTGATGTATTCGCCTGGAGCCCGGCGGATATGCCCGGACTCCAGGAATCCTTGGCCATGCATAGCCTGGATGTTGACCCCAAGAGAAAATTGGTGAAACAAAAAAGAAGGAATGTTGCCCCGGAAAGACAAAGGGCCATAGACGAAGAGGTAGACAAACTCCTCAAGGCAGATATAATTTGTGAGATCAAATATCCGGAGTGGCTGGCCAATGTGGTTCTAGTCAAGAAACCTAGCGGAAAATGGAGGATGTGTGTTGATTACACCGACCTCAATGATGCTTGTCCCAAGGATCCATACCCGTTACCCAACATAGACCAGCTCATCGACGCCACTTCGGGACATGTAATGTTAAGCTTCATGGACGCCTTCTCCGGATACAACCAGATCAAGATGAACCCTGCAAACATAGCCAAAACAGCCTTCATCACCCATAGGGCGGTGTATGCCTTCAAATTCATGCCATTCGGGCTCCGGAATGCCAGGGCCACATATCAAAGAGCCATGGTTGAGGTCTTCCAGGACCAAATAGGACGGAATTTGGAATCCTATGTTGACGATATCATCGCCAAGTCCAAAACTGTTAAGGAACACGTCCCGGATCTACGGGAATGTTTTGAGAATTTAAGGAGGAATCAAATGAAACTAAACCCGGAGAAGTGCACCTTTGGAGTGGCGGCAGGGAAATTCTTGGGTTTCATGATCAGCCAGAGGGGAATTGAGGCCAACCCAGAAAAAATCAAGGCAATCCTAGACATGCAACCGCCCCGAACCCAGAAGGACATCCAAAAATTAGCCGGGTCATTGGCAGCCTTGCGAAGGCTTATCTCCAAACTAGCAGAAAAATGTTTGCCTTTCTTCAACTTGCTCAAGGGAGAAAGCAACAAAAAAGAAGTCGCATGGAGTCCAGAGTGCCAAGCCTCCCTAGACACAATCAAGGAATATCTCTCATCACCGCCTCTGTTAACAAAGCCCGAGCCCGGAGAACCTTTGCATCTCTACCTCTCCGCCGGACCATTAGCCGTAGCAGCTGCTTTGGTCCGGGAAGATGGTGGGACTCAGAAACCGGTATATTATGTGAGCCAAGTACTAAAAGACGCGGAAACCAGATATCCCAATCTGGAGAAGTTTGCCTTTGCCTTAGTCACAGCTTCAAGAAAACTCAGACACTACTTCCAGGGTAGAGAAATCAAGGTTATAACAGATCAGCCACTAAGACGAATAATCCATAAACCGGACGCATCAAGAAGATTGATAAATTGGGCAATCGAGTTAAGCCAATTTCACTTAACTTTTATACCCCGGACTGCCATCAAAGCACAGGCTCTGGCCGACTTCATAGTAGAGTGCTCCTTCCTAGAACCACAGCAACTTTCCATAGCAACTGAACTTGTGAAAACCCCGGACCAAAACCCAGAGTCATGGACACTTCACGTAGATGGATCCTCAACAACATAAAAGTCCGGGGCTGGTATCATCATGAAAAGCCCGGAAGGCTTCCAGATCAGACAAGCAATCACCTTCAAATTTCAAGCAACAAACAATCAAGCTGAATATGAGGCTCTCCTTGCCGGGCTAAGGTTGGCACGAACTCTGAAAATCCACAATCTGAGCATCCATAGTGATTCCCAGATCGTGGTACGGCAAACCAAGGGCGAATATGTGGCCAAAGATCCCAAACTAGCCCAATACCAAGCACTTGTCAAAAGCTACTTAGCCATCATTCCGGAGTACCGAATCAACCAAATCAACAGAGAAGAAAACTCTGAAGCTGATGAGTTATCCAAGCTAGTTCAGAACTCAGCCGAGCTAGACAGTTCGGTCTACTTTGAAGAATTGGGAACCCCGGCATTCGATCAAGAAGAGGTAATGGAGATAGAGGATACCCCGAACTGGATGACCCCTTTCATCCTCTACTTAGAAAAGGGAGAGTTGCCCGAAGATAAGAACGAGGCCAGAAGGTTGAAAAACAAGGCTTCGAAATACTTCATAGAAGGCAACCAACTCTATCGCCGAACTTTCTCATCTCCAACATTGAAGTGTGTAGGCCCGGAGGAAGCCAGTTATTGTTTACAAGAGGTACACGAAGGGATTTGTGGGGACCATATGTCCGCAAAGGCACTTGCATACAAAATCATAAGGCAAGGTTACTACTGGGCAACAATCCACTCAGATGCAATAGAATTTGTCAAGAAGTGTAGAAACTGCCAACTGTTCAGCAATGTACCAAGGCAAAGCCCGGTCCTGCCCTCTTCAGTCCTGTCACCTATCCCCTTTGCTGTATGGGGCATCGACATAGTAGGGCCCTTCCCCCGGGCTAAGGGCGATCTGAGATACCTCCTCGTAGCAATTGACTACATGACTAAGTGGGCCGAAGCAAAGGCAATGAGGACCATAAATCAACAAGATTGCATCAAGTTCATGGATAACATATTAATGCGGTTCGACCTACCAAGGGTCCTGATCTCAGATAATGGTCCACAGTTCATCGGCTCAGACTTTGAAAATTACTTGAAGGAAAGGGGAATCAAACACAAGAAATCTTCAGTAGCCTATCCCCAGGGTAACGGGCAAGTGGAAGTGACAAACAGAATTCTGCTAAGGGGAATTGAGAAAAGGCTGAAGGAAAGCAAGAACAAGTGGCCCGAAGAACTACCACATGTGTTGTGGGCATATAGAACTAGTCCGAGGTTCGGAACAGGGGAAACCCCGTTCAAACTAGCATATGGAACCGAAGCAATGTTGCCAATTGAAGTGGGTTCTCCTTCCCACAGAGCAATCAACTTTGATGAAATTGCAAATGAAGAAGGGCTACGAGCTAATCTGGAACTAGTTGATGAGGCCCGGGACAAAGCAGTACAAAGAATGGAGAAATACAAAGAAAAAACAAGAGAATACTTCGGAAAGAAATCAAGGGTCAAAAACTTCCAAATCGGGGACCTAGTGCTCCGGGACACCGAGGCATCAGACCCCACTAACACAGGAAAACTTATGCCTAAGTGGGAAGGTCCTTACAGAATCAAAAAAGTACTCTGTCCCGGAACCTATAAGCTCAGCCACATGGACAACACTGAGGTCCCCAACACCTGGCACGGCCTCAGGATAAGAAAGTACTACCAGTAAAGGAAGACAGCTCCAGCTCGTACATGGACATTTTTTGAATTGTAATTGAAAATCATGTAATCATTTTATTATCAATGAAAAAGAGCTCTATTCCTCACCTGGTATTTCAATCCTATAATTAGTACCAAAATTCCTACTTGGAAAAGTTTTCATCCTCTCCAAGCAGGCCCAAGCCCGGGACCTTAGCAATGCTTCGGCCTGGGAAGCCATAGGCATCCAAATTCCTACTTGGAAAAGTTTTCATCCTTTCCAAGTAGGCCCAAGCCCGGGACCTTAGCAATGGTTCAGCCCGGGAAGCCATAGGCATCCAAATTCCTACTTGGAAAAGTTTTCATCCTTTCCAAGTAGGCCCAAGCCCGGGACCTTAGCAATGCTTCGGACCGGGAAGCCATAGGCATCCAAATTCCTACTTGGAAAAGTTTTCATCCTTTCCACGTAGGCCCAAGCCCGGGACCTTAGCAATGCTTCGGACCGGGAAGCCATAGGCATCCAAATTCCTACTTGAAAAAGTTTTCATCCTTTCCAAATAGGACAAAACCCGGGACCTTAGCAATGCTTTGGCCCGAGTACAAACCACTACTCCCCAATCCGGGATACCCGAATTAAAGAGTGGGGGGCAATACAAACAGCAGCAAAAGAGCATGGTAAAACTTAAATTTGCGAATGAAAAACAAGAAAGATCCATAAACAAAGAAACGGGCCGGGTTGACCAACAGCCCGAAACACCCGGTAGCAAATTTAAAGTTATACAAACAAGTTTGAGAATATATCAGCAAATCTAAAGATTACATGGGCATAGCCCGGATTCTGGGCGCAGCCGGTCTTATGAATCAAGCTTCGGGAGGAGGAGGTGAGGAGACTGGCGCCGTGTAGGGTTGTGGCTCACCCTCGCCCCGAACCAGGGCGTCTTCGGCCTCCAGATATGCCGTGACAAAGTTATCCCAGGTGGCGGTTCCAGGGTCGGATTTGCACATGTTTTCAGCCACAACCCAACAACGGTGAATCTTCTTTGAGGCCACGTCGGCGAGATCCGCATCATAAGCAGCCGATTCCCGGAATTCAGCGATTACCTCTTTCTCCGGCTTCCTAGCTTTCAGCTCATCCCGGAGCTTCTTCACCTCCGCCTTATAATCAGTCAGCTTAGCCTTGGCCGCGTCCCTCTCATCGACCGCTTGCTTGATCCCGCCCTCAAACTTCTCAATCCGGGCCTCCGTTCGCTCCTTCAGCTCCTCAAGTTGCTGCTTCAGATCAGCAATTTCCTTTTCTTTCTCTGAGGCCGAGCTCAAAGCAACTTGGGCCTCCTTCACTTCCCTGCATGCTTTAGCAACAGCTCCAGCAACCCGGACCCCAAGCTGCGAAGGTAGAAACGAAAGTTAGAAAAATTCAGAATCAATAAGCAAAGATAGAAAGAGCCCGGAGAAACATATACCTGGCCGAAGACCCCCATCATCTCCTGGAGCAACTCGATGGAGGTGGATTTGCTCATCTCTTCCCACTCCGACTTGCTGGGAAGGTCGGCCAGATAGCCAATGAAGTTCCTCTCCTCCGGAGACACAGGAGCTGGCTCATGAGGGCGAAAGTTCTCCCTCTTCGGGCCACCAGCAGCTGAACCCTCCTGCACAACCTCGCAGTCGAAGAGCATAGTCCCAAACAGCTCAGTCCGAGCCGAGGTCACCCTTGGCCTCTTCCTTGGAACCAGGCCGGAATCCTCAGACTCAGGGCGCACCGCCCTATTCTCAGAAGCCCCCTCTTGATTGGCTTTGGAGCCGCTAGTATCTCCGGGAGCCTTGGTATTGTCACGAACGTGACCAATACCCCGGAAAGCAGCACCAAGAGCTTGGTTTGATTTGTTCATCTGCACAATCCTTTCAAATTCTGGGCTGTATCCGGGAAGGCCTGAAATCATGGAAGTAAAACATTAGTCCGGAGTAAAGAAAACATTAAGAGCAAAATTAAAAGCAAGATATAACCCGAACTTACATCCTATCCCAAACAGATATTCATGACTCATAAGATCGTCCCGAGTCACTTGCCTCCCAAGACCTCGGCAAAAAGCGTGAACCCGGTCCAGTGCCGCATCCTGAAGATCGAACACCTCAAAGTTCATGGCAATAGGCTTCTCCTTAAAGGTGGGCATGAGAAAGGCAAACTCCTCATTCCAACCTTTTAAAGAAGGGAGCATACCGAGAGGCTTCGAGGCCGAAGAAGGGTACCCACACGCCTTACCCCGGAATCTAAACTCAAACATTGGTTCGTTATTGGAGTGCACCAACTGGAAAAGATGATGAAAAAGCTTGAAGGTGGGCAACACCCCGGCCCGCTCACAACAACCCAGGAAATAGAAGATCCACTTCACTACATTTGGGTCATCTGGGTGATAGGAATCCCATACTCGAACAAACACAATGACTTCACAAATTGATGACACCTAGGCCCGTACCCCGACCTCAGATGCTCCAACCAAATTCCCACCCAACCACCCTCCGGTCTGTGGTAAATCTTTTCCCCGGGCTCCGGCCACCTCCACTCCACGTCATTGTCCAAGTGGAATGTGGCCCGTAAAATTGGATCCCAATCAACCGGTTCCTTCATATACTTGCTCCTGAACGGACCAACACCCATCCCGGAGCCCGGTTTATCCCCGAACTTAGAATCCAGAAAAGCCTCATCATATCTAGTCATTCCAGCCACATCTGGATTCTGAGAGAACTCCGTGCTGAGATCCCTAAAGAAGAAAGCTTGGGGGATCCCTGGGTCCTTTGTAACGAAATAATATTTACTATGACTCCAACTACCATCTGGCTCACTGAGGCTATACCCCGGGCCCATATCCTTGGTTGCGATATTAGTAAGTACGGGCATGCTACTTTTCTTCTTCCCCATTATACACCACTCTACGTCTATCCAATCTATGCTACTATCTGAAGAGCTAACGCTAGCAGAAGAAGTACTGGGCTCGGAAAGAGGGGTTAGCACTCGGTTGGCAGTAACGCGTCGCTTTACCATACAAGTACACTACCCCGGGCTACCCAACACTAAGAAAATGATAATAAGGAACTACCAAAGGGCAAACTACCTATAGGAGCACCAGAATCCCGGAAAATAAAAACGGTAAAATTGACAAAAGTCCGGATAGAGAAGACTTACAAAGAGTAAAGAAGCCGGAATGGAGAAAGCAAGAAAAACTGAAGCGACGATAGCCTGGAGATCAAGTCCTCAGAGAAGCAGAATAACGGCAGCAAATCAGAAACTTGTAAAAGACAAAAGTGAGGAAGATGGCCACTATTTATAGGCAAACCCTAAATCTCAACCACCAGAGACACGTGGCGGCCCAAAGTTTCGGCCCACTATCTCCAAAACCCGGAGATAGTGGATGACAGCTATTTTCCAAAAAATAATAATAATAATAATAATAAATGCACATATGCAAAATATTTACATACGCAATATATATATTTACGAATATATATATATATGTGCATACACACCCAGCCTCCAAACAACCCTTAGCCCCGGGCGTATGTACCTCAGTGCACACCCCGGACCTGTGGGGCAATCAAAGCAAAATCTCTCTTCAAGGCAACAAAGCTTCAAGTTACGAAACCATCAGCCCCGGGATGCGTACCCCAGCACACACCCCGGTCCTGGGGGGCAACCAAAGAAAAAAATTCTTCAAACAGGCAGCAAATCCTAAGCTACTCCCTCATCCGGAGAATCCGCATAAGGGAGTGGGGGGCAAATGATAGGCTAGAAATAGCCCATGCCCAAAAATAATAAACAATCCAATGTATGAGAATAAGAGCAGCCCAGCCCAATCTTGTGGGCCCCGGGCCCGGAGCTACCTCCCCCGGATTAGCGAACCCCAGAGTGGTGACACCTGAAACACGTGGCAACCCAGCTCAGCCGACATCCCCACACGTGGCGCTGACCAGCATTAAAGTCCAAACGACAACATGTGTCAAATCATGTACTCAACAACACTGCCACACTCCAATCAACGGTCCCCACAAATAAGGACACGTGTCCTGCATCCCGGGAATTCAGCATCTTGTCCCCCGGATCCGACGGCTAGGAGTAAAGGTAACAGACCCCTAAGTCCTAACCCTAGGGCTATAAATACCCCTAGAATGTAGGGTTTAGGGGTTGGACATTATTACACACCTACACACATTTATTACTATTGTGATTGAAAGGCAGAGTGTATAAACTTGTAACACTATAACTAATGTAACTCAATTAAAGGAAAAGATACTTAACCAGAAGACAATCAAGAACAAGAAGTCACAAGAAATCAACACTATATGAAGACAAGGTAATTGATACAATTGAACATGTTAACTATGATCAAGCCAAGAAGAAATCATTGAGAGAAGTTCAAGTCAAAGTTGTTCATGCCTCAGTGATTTGAGAAATCGAGAATCAAGATCATAACTATCAGTATCAACAAGACCAATTGATTTCAAGTGAACAAGAAGGAAAGCGAACATTGGAAAGCCAAGTTACTAAGTGAATATGGTAATTTATTCGAGAAGAAGAAACACTATCAAGACTAGTCACTTATGAACCAGACCAGTGCATCAAGTGTCAGGACATTGATAGCAAGTTTATGTCAGTAATAAAGATCCATGTTCAAGAGCTTGCTGAAGAATAAAGAAGACATGAAGATATCACAAGTTCAAGATGTGCATTGAAGTTTCAAGTTGAAGACCAGAATATTTTCTAAGTACTAAATATTCTAGATGACCAAGTAGAATATTTCTAAGTAGAAGTTCTACTTAGAAATTCGAGATGGCTAAGTAGAAATTCTCAAGTAGAAGTTCTACTTAGAGTGCAGCTTCAACATGACACATGGCATCTTCTGATTGGCAGATTTCCAAGCTTTTAAGATAAGGCAAGATTTATGTGGACATCATTGGGCCACGTATATCTTAGTCTTTGAAGACTACAGGACATAGATTACATGTAGTATAAATAGAAGTACTTGTGTGGTGTTTTTTTTTAGAGAGCTATAATTGAGAAAACACAAGAAAAAGAGAGAGAGTACATTCACAGAGCTTAGAATCATTCACTTCTCTCTGAACTTCTGTTATACTTTGTAATGAATGTTGTAGCAACCATTTCAAGTTATATATAAGAAATATATTCCTTGAATCTGCGTGTTCATTTATTGCATCGTATTTATTGCTTCTCATATTCGAAAAGTTGTATTCACCCCCCCCCCCTCTACAACACATTTGGACCTAACAATTGGTATCAGAGAGGATGTTAACATACAAAACATAGATCCTTGTGTTTGGTAGAAGAATCGTGAGTTTTCATTTTCTAGATCTACTTTTCTAAAATTCTAGAAAAGTGAGCTTTAATTCGTTTCTAGTGAAAACTCATCCGGAAAAATTATTTAAATACTCCAGGTGTGATTATTTGGCTTGGGTGTATTTTAATTAATTTTTGTGAATTAATCTGGGTTCGTTGATATTTGGTGTTCTTGAGTGTTCATCATCTGTTCTTATCAAAGAAGACAACCCAACAACTTTTTGATCTCCTTTTTCAAACAGATAAATAGTAAAAGAATAAAAAGGTGTTTTTGAACTTTTGTGGTGATATATTATTCCTTGGCCGAAAGCAAAACAAAACATACTCAGTACCTAGCAAGTGGGTTAGGTGCTTTCGGTGAGTAAAGTATCAAAAGTCAAAAAGGTGTTAAAGAGATAATATTGTTTATTCAATATTAAAGAAATCTGCAGAAAATTTATTCTAAGGACAAAAGTTCTACATAGAATTTCTACTTGAGATTTTCTACATAGAATTTCCACTTGGACAATTTCTACTTGGTGAAGTTCGACTTGAGCAAAATTTCTACTTAGAGAAATTTCGACTTGGGCAAAAGTTCTACATAGATATTCTACATAGCCTAGTCTTGGGTACTTAGAAACTTTTAGTGACCAGATTTGAAATGGCTCCTAAAAATTCTTTCAAGATCCCAATGTTCAACCGAGATCACTATGAAGAATGGGTTTTCAGAATGAGACTCTACTTAGAGACAATTAACCCTGAATATCTGGAAGTCCTTGAAAAGGGTAAATTTGTTCCAATGAAAGCTATTCCTGAGCGTACGGAAGGAGAGGAGGTTATACCTGCTCGGTCTGAGCCTAAAAAGGCAGCGGACTTTACGGATGCTGACAAGGAGCAAATAGCTTATGATACTTCTGTAAGACAAACCTTGATGGAATCCCTTGATCATGAAATGTTCAACATAGTCAAAGGTCAGAATACAGCAAAGAAGATTTGGGACAAGATAGAAGTTGTCATGGAAGGATCTGCAGAGGTTAGAAGCAACAAGACACTCATACTCAAGATGGAGTATGACACCTTCAGAATAAGAAAAGGAGAAGGCATAACAGACGTCTATCTAAGATTCAGTCAGTTAGTATTGGATTTGAATCTGAGAGGTGTAACTCTCCCCATGGTTGAGACCAATACGAGATATCTGAGAAACCAGCCAAAGAGCATTGAACATAGGGTCTACGCAGTAAGAGAAACCAGAGATTTGCATACAACTTCTCTGGAAGAATATTATGGAATATTAAAGACCTATGAGCTGGAAACACTTCAAGATCAAGCATGGGACAATGATTCAAAAGGAAAAGAAACTGCATCAGGATTAGTTGCTGATGAGGAAGAGTCTAAGAAGGCAATGGTTGCAGAAAAGACTAAATCATCACATGCACCACATCAAGTTAATAATGATGACGAGTGCACATCTAACAGTGATGATGACTACTTCACCCAAGAAGAGCTGGACAACATGGACGATAGTGTCGTGGCATACATGGCAAGGAAGTTCAGCAACATGAGATTCAGAAAGAGCAACCGACCACAGAGAAATTCTTCATCTTACTATCGGGCTGCTAAGGGTGGTGGTAGTTCGTCAGGCTACAAAAGCAAAGGCAAGAGTACCAGCTACAAATCTCCTTTGGATTTCAAAATGAAGTTCAAATGCTATAATTGTGGTGAAGCTGGACATTTTGCTACTGACTGCAAAAAGCCTAAACAGACTTATCCAAAAGAGACATATGAAGCCCTCAAAAGCAAGTATGAATCGCTGGTGAAGGAAAGACATGGAAAAAGAGCTTTATTAGTAACAGAAGGAAGAGCTTGGGATGATTCAGATGAGGAAGATGTTACTCATGTAGCAAACTTTACCCTCATGGCTGAGACATCAGAGGAACCAGAAGTACCAGTTCTAACCCTTAAAGTAGAAATGTCCATTGACGATTATAAGGAACAGAACGGGGCTCTTAGCGAAGAGATCTATATGTTGTGCAAAAGCCTAGACACTTCTCAAAAGGAACAGAAAACACTTGTCGCCAAAAGCAGAATGCTTGAGGCAAAAGTGGAAGAGTTAGAGGCTGCTTGCACTGTAGATACTTCCCTAAGAGATTTCATTAAATCTTTGGAACACAAGCTCATCCTTAAGGGAGAAATAGAAGCATGTCTTAGGAACAAACTAGCTTAGTTAGAAACTAAATGCGAAGCTTACAAACTAGCTGCTAGTAAAGTGTATGTAGATAATGACGTATTTAAGAAGATAACTGGAGTAGGTGTAGGACTTGATTATTCTGACCTTTCTAAGAAAGAAGGGAAGAGACCTATCGACACTAGTTCCAGTGACCTTAAAAATGAAATTCCTAGCATTTTTAAATCTTCTGTCAAACCCATCTACAAACACCTTGTTCCTAGAATAGAAGAAGAAGAGACTGAATTAATAGCTAGATATGAGATTGAGATGGAAGATCGCCAGAACGCACAACCTATAACTCCTATCAAACAAGTTAAAATCAATTTCCCTAGAGATGAATCTAGACCAGGAATAGGAGCTAAGGCTGTTAAACAACAAGGGAAGAAAGGCATAAAAGAGGTTAAGGCTGAACGAATAAAGAAAGCATGTTATCACTGCAAATCTACTGAACATCTTTCTTATGCATGTAAAGCTAACATAAATGTTCCTGCTGCACATGCCATGCCTGTCACACATACAATGAATAATCCACATCAGAATCATGCACAGTGTGGTCAACCTAATTGTATGCCATGCACTTTTAACATCATGCAAACTTTTGTGAATTTAATGAATGCATCTAGCCAGTCATGCTTAAATACTGCTGCTAGTTCAAACATCAAGAAAAAGCATGTGAGAGCCAAGACTGTCAGTCCTCCTAAAGTTAGGAGTGACAAACCTTCTCCTAGGACTGACAAACATGTCAAGTCTGAGAAAGGAAAGGAGAAAGTCGAAAGCTCTAGTAATGTTAAGAAAAGTGCATCTCCTGTTGTTAAATCTGTTGATTATCGATCTTATCGAAAAGCCGGGCCCAATCAAAGTTGGGTTCCGAAGAATGTCTAACCAATCTGTCATTGCAGGGCGTTAAGCAGAATAGAAATAAAGTTATATGGGTGCTAGACAGTGGAGCATCGAGGCATATGACTGGAAACAAGTCCCTGCTTACAGAGTTGGTTATGAAAGCTGGCCCTTATGTTACCTTTGGAGATGACAGCATATGTGTGACAAAGGGATATGGCAAACTGAAAACTGGCAATGTCATCATTGAAGATATTTCCTATGTTGAGGGATTAAAGCACAATTTGTTGAGTATCAGTCAATTCTGTGACAAAGGTTACGAAATTGTCTTCAACAAGAAAGGTGTATCAATCACTCACATCAAGGAAGGTTCACTGGCTTTGAGAGGAGTTCGAAAGGCAGATCTTTTTGTTGCAGACATGGATTCAGCAAATCAGAATGAAGTCACCTGTTTCTACAGCAAAGCTTCGGATGATGAAAGCTGGTTATGGCACAAAAAGTTATCTCACTTAAACTTCAAAACGATGAATGCTCTCGCGAGGCGAGAATTGGTGAGAGATCTACCTCAAATGGAGTTCGCTCCGAAAGGACTCTGTGAAGCTTGTGAAATGGGAAAGTCGAAGCGAGCATCGCATAAAAGCAAAGAAATTTCTAGTATTACTGAGCCTCTGCAACTTCTTCATATGGATTTGTTTGGCCCAGTGAATGTCCTATCTTTGTCTAGGAAAAGATATGCATTGGTAATCGTGGATGATTTTTCCAAGTATACATGGGTATTGTTCTCAATAACGAAAGACGAGGTACCTTTCTTAATCATTGATCACATCAATCAAATTGAGAATGTTTCAACACTTACTTTGAAGACGATTAGATCAGATAATGACACTGAATTCAAAAACGCAGTGCTGAATGACTTCTGTGTATCTAAGGGAATACGTCGTCAGTATTCAGCCCCGAGAACTCCACAGCAAAATGGAGTAGTTGAAAGGAAGAATAGAACATTGGTTGAAGCAGCAAGAACTTTGTTGTATGATTCGAAACTTCCTCTATACTTCTGGGCCGAAGCAGTGAGTACCGTGTGTTACACTCAAAATCGATCCTTGATCATAAAAGATAAAGAAAAGACACCATGTGAGCTAATGAACGGCAGAAGACCAACAATCAAATACTTTCATGTCTTTGGAGCAAAATGCTATGTACTTATAGATGATGAAAATCTAGGCAAGTTTGCAGCAAAAGCTCGTGAAGGAATCTTTGTTGGTTACTCCACAGATGTGGTAGCAGCTTATAGGGTGTTCTTAGTAAATGATCGAAAAGTGACTGAAAGCTAGAACGTCAGATTCGACGATACCAAACTCTCATCAATTTCAAGAGATTCTAGTGAACCTGAGTCCCTAAAATTTCAGAATCTGGACTTAGAAGAACTTGAAGATGAACCTGAGTTGGTTGTCCCATTAAATGTTCCAAGTGTACGTGAAGAACCTGAGTCTAGTGGACAATCTAATTCGATAAGATCAGAAGAGACTTCTTCAGTACGAACCGGCAACAACTCAGGGGGAGTAAATAGCAGTTCAAGAACAAGTGTTCAAGGCTCGAGACGAGATGACACTAGTTCTGTAGGAGCTGGCACTAACTCAGGGGGAGTTAGTGAAAATAATCAAAGTAGTCAGCACCACAACTCAGAAAGTCACGCTGAATCATCAAGACAATTTCCAAGAGAACGGGTATGGAATAGAGACCATCCGTTTGAATTAATTATTGGTGATCCAGATGCTTGTGTGACTACTAGAAGAACTACAAGAGCTGACCTGGCTAATATTTGCTTATATTCTGGGTTCTTATCCAAGCTTGAACCTAAAGAAATAGAAGAAGCACTTGGTGATGCTGATTGGGTGATTGCAATGCAAGAGGAACTCAATCAGTTTGAAAGGCAGAAAGTTTGGAAACTGGTACCTTGACCAAAGAACAAATCAGTAATTGGAGCTAGGTGGGTATTCAGAAATAAAATGGATGAAAACGGACTTGTAACACGAAACAAGGCTCGTTTGGTTGCAAAAGGTTATTCCCAGCGAGAAGGAATTGATTATGATGAGACCTATGCACCGGTTGCAAGACTTGAGGCAGTCAGGATGTTCTTGGCATTTGCAGCACATAAGAACTTCAAGGTTTTTCAGATGGATGTGAAAAGTGCCTTCCTGAACGGAGAGTTAGAAGAAGAAGTGTATCTGGAACAGCCGCCTGGCTTCATTGATCCAGAACTTGTAGATTTTGTGTATCTTCTCTTCAAATCTGTCTATGGCCTCAGGCAATCCCCAAGGTGTTGGTATGAAACCCTATCCCTATTCTTAATTGAAAGTGGTTTTACTAGGGGAGTAATTGATAAAACATTGTTCTATAAAAATGTAAAGAATGATTTAATACTTGTTCAAGTCTATGTGGACGATATTATTTTTGGGTCATCTAATGAGCGCTTGTGCGAGAAATTTGCTAAGCTAATGCAGGAAAAATATGAGATGAGCATGATGGGAGAGCTGTCCTTCTTCCTTGGATTACAGATCAGTCAGAGAAAAGATGGTATCTTTATCTGTCAATCCAAGTACGTCAGAGATTTACTCAAAAAGTACAATCTAGAAGATGCATCAGCAGCTAAGACTCCCATGGCAACAGCCACGAAGCTTGATGAAGACAAATCAGGTAAACCAGTTGACATCACAAGCTATCGAGGTATGATTGGCTCACTCCTCTATTTAACTGCAAGTAGACCCGATATAATGTTCGCGACTTGTTTATGTGCAAGATTCCAAGCGGATCCTAGAGAATCACATCTCGTAGCCGTCAAAAGAATTTTTAGGTATCTCAAGGGCACACCAAATCTAGGAATTTGGTACCCAAGAGATACAGGTTTTAATCTAATTGGCTATTCGGATTCAGACTATGCAGGTTGCAGGATTGATAGGAAAAGCACATCTGGTGCTTGTCAATTTCTTGGCAGAAGATTGGTGTCCTGGCAAAGTAAAAAGCAACATACAGTATCTACTTCTACTGCTGAAGCTGAGTACATTGCTGCTGGAAGCTGTGTATCTCAAATACTGTGGATGAGAAACCAATTGAAGGATTATGGCATGGAGCACAAGAAAATTCCAATTATGTGTGACAACACAAGTGCCATTGCCATAACCAACAATCCTGTAGATCACTCAAGAACCAAGCACATTGACATCAGGTATCACTTCATAAGAGAACATGTTGAGGAGGGGACTGTGGAACTACATTTTGTGCCCACAATGCAACAAATTGCAGATATATTCACCAAACCTCTTGATGAAGTAACATTCAATAGATTGGTTGGTGAATTGGGGATGCTTAACACAAGTTAGTAAAGCTTTCTATCTGTAAAATCCATGTTTATGTTTGTATATGCAAGCTACTTAATCATTATGTGCTTAGACTTTAAAATGCCTAATTAATGATTGTTATAGGTTGCATATAGTGTCATTTTACATGAATTCATTGTGTTTTAAGTGTCTTTTATAGCACAAATCTTTGAATTTATGCTTGTTAGATTGTATGATCATAGGGGGAGTTAAATTCATAATATTCTAAATTTTGCATGATTTTTAGATGAATTTACCTGTGTTTTTCATGTAATTAGAGGCCTTAGAATTATCAAGGAATGTTTTAATTATGTCATAAATTAAAATCCTTGAATTGATATTTATATTAATTTGGCAATATTAAGTGTTGAGTTTTTCAAAGAGAATTGTCAAATTATTCTAAGTATCTTCAAAATTTCGAGTTAGTCACTATCTCGAAACTCATCTTGAAATTCTACTTGAATTTCAATTTGAGCTTCCAGAGTGAAGTTTTGAAAATTCTAAGTCTGGGAAGAATTTCGAGTTAGTCTCTATCTCGAAATTCATCTCGAAATTCGACTTAGAGTTCGAATTCGAGTTACCAGAGTGCCTATTTCTATCTTCAAAATATTCGAGATAAGTTCTATCTCGAACTTTATCTCGAAGGTTGAGATAAGGTTCCATTTTTGGGGATATTTTGAAAAGAACTGAGAATAAATTCGAGTTAGTCTCTATCTCGAAACTCAACTCGAATTTCGACTTGATGTTCGAGATAGAGTTCTCAGTTGGTTAAGGGGATTTTTCGAGTTAACTTCTAACTCGAAACTTATCTCGAATTTCAGCTTGAAATTTTGAGATAGGTTTCCCTAGTACTATTTGTGGTTTTTGCTGCTTAAGTGGTAATTGTTCGAATTAGCATGTGTTTTTCAAGTTAACATCTATCTCGAAGTTCGACTTAATAAGTTCGAGATAGAGTTCGACTTAAGTGTTCCCTGTATATACTTGATGTTTTTCATTCTTTTTAACAGGGACACTTTTGTCATTTCACATTCATGCCTATATATGCATCTCTAACTCGATCCATTCATTCACTTTTACCTAATTCAGTTTTACAGCAGCCTCCATATACATACAGGCGATTTCGACTTACAAACCACTGTTCGTGATTTTTGTGATTAAACTCGTACATATCACGAATTACTGCCAATTTTTAGACTACTATTGTCTGTGTTATCATTAATCTTTGTGTTGGTGTGTTTTGTACCTGTTCATATACACGCGCATATACATACACACGAACATCAAGTGTTTGTGTAATTGTTCAAAACACGATTTCCTTATTCTCCACCTATATCCACACACGATTTCACTGGTATACACACACGAATATACATCTTCATTGCATATTCAGATTTAGTAATTGGCCACTGTTCATATCCCATAGTTTAATTTCTCAGATTGCTTTTGGTATTCTCGATAAATTGAAAGGGATAAAACTGTGAATTTGTTAATTACTTGTTTATATCCCGTAGTTTGATTTCTCGAAGTGATTCTTGGTATTCACAAAAGAAATTAAAAGGGCTATAACTTTAGTTTCTTTAATTGATTGTTTTTCGACAATACATCACATCTCTTAAGGAAAAACATTTAATTAAAATGGCTCACCAATTTTCACTTGCTAAAAACAATTTTTATAATATTTCTACGGAAATTGGTGATCAACTTCCGCGCTTTAAGTCTTGGATACGATTTCTCAATTTGTACTCCAAAGCTAGCGATGCTTTTACTGCTAAACCTACACTAGTACATGATGCTTTACAGCAATTATGGACTAGTGCGGTTTCTTTTGGGAGCAAAACAACCCCCTACGGTTTCAGGTTTACCTTAGCGGGTCAGGAATATGAGGTGACTGAAGAAATTGTCAACAGGGTTCTGGGATTCCCGATAAAAGATGCTTATGATCCAGAACCTACAGCTGCAGAACGCCTCAGATTCTTTGAAGAAATAGGATGTTATCCTCCGACTGGCCAGATCACTGGAAACATCCAAAAACAATACTTTCATGTGGAATGGAATTACTTTTTCGAGGCTATCACAAGATGTTTTCGAGCACGAGAAAGCGATTTCCATCAAATTCCCATTCCCATGCAAACCTTTGGAATTGCCCTAGCAAGAGAACTGGATATAAATTATGGACGCATAGTTCTCTCTGAGATAGTGGCTGTAATGGGATCTCCTGCAAGCAGAGACCTCAACACAACAGATGTTGTCTGCTGGTTTCCTCGGTTCCTACAAATGCTGATTAATGATTTAATACCGAAGGATGCTCTTGCTATTAGACAGAGTTTTGCCAGAAGTCAAACATCTGCACCACTAGGGATGGGCACTAAGTCACTTTCAACAATTGCTAATCAGAATAAACATCGTGGAAAACCGATGTCAATTCCTGATACCTTACAAACGTGGCTTACATATGATGAGGGAGTTACCACTTTGGCGGAATCATCGCAAGTTTCATCATATGCTCAGAATCAGTCTGCTCATGCTGAGGCATTTGAAGAGATTCATGATGAGCAAAGCAATGACGAACAAGGTAATGAATCAGGTAATCTCTCTCTGCATACTACTCATTCCTCTTCCTATGTATCTGATTCCGAGACCCAAGAGACTGCTAGCCCGCAGGATCTATCCCAGGGTGAGAGCTATATTTCTAATTCTCTGTCACCCCTGTCACCGGAATCCAAACAGCCAGCACATGTAGATGTAGGATATGATGAGGAGAGTGACCCCGAAGAGCAGCCTCTTACTCGAAAGAAAGCCAAATTTTCTCATGCTGCTACTTCTAAACCTCAGTCAAACCCTAGTGTGTCACACGCAACCACTCCACCTCACGAGAGTGGTTCTCCCCTTGAACAATCTGCACATAGGGATTTTGGTGAGGATTATGTACCTTTTGAAGATACTGTTGCTTCAAAAGGACATGAAGCTTTAAGAGCTTCAGCCGTACCTTCACCGGTACGTACTAATGATGCAAAGAGGATCGGTTCTGATGTTGTACAAGAACACTTTGCAGCCTCTCAGCCTGAGATTCCAACTCAGGAACCAACAGAAATTGATCCCATAACTGCCAATTATATTGCTTATCCAGTTTCTGCAGGTACTGCTTCATATTTTGGATCACTCATTGAAGACATACACGAGCGTGAGACAGGGAGTGTGTGTGAGAGGTTAGGGAGAGAGGGACCTTCATTTTTAAGGCCCGAAACCGAGCGCCAAATACTAACAGAACGAGTATTAGAGCGAGGTCACATAAACCAAACACCGTCCCTTAACATTGAAAATCTTGATACACGTATGACTTCTATGGAAAATCAGATGAAGCAGTTCGGGCAGAAGATGGGGCAGTTAGGGATTAACATTGGAAATAATCAAAGGGCTCTTGATGACTACGCAGCACGAATGGCAAGTCAAACTACAGCGTTTGATGCTTTGACAAACAAGGTCAATGACTTGGGCCATGCTGGTGGTGTCTTGGGAAGCACTCTGAATGAGAGAATGGGAGAAATGGAGACTTCAATGCATACAATGGCTGTGGAGATCAGTAGAGTGATGTTCGCAATCAGAAGTTTTGTGCCCCCGGAGTGTTTCGAGCCGCAATAACCTTCCCCCGATGCTGGTGCAGGTGGTGCTAGTGGATCAGGAGTCTCTGGTTTTGGAGGTTCTTATGCAGCTGGTGGATCTGAATACCAAGGTGGAGTTCAGGATAACTAACCTAAGGGGGAGAGTGGAAAGGAGACGAGACAGCGGGTAGTTCATATCGAAGAAATTGAAGAACATGCTGATCTTGTCAAGGAAATAGAAATTGAGCCGTCTGTTGATGAAGAGGCTCAGAGGAAGAGAAAGGGTAAGGCAATAATGGTTTAGCAAGATGAACCATTCGTTGACCTGAGTCATCAGGAAACAGTACAGAAGGTACATGACTCAGATTCTGATATGGAAGACGTACCTTTGGAACATGCTATAAAGAGATCTTTGAAGGATCAAGGTGGAGGTGCTGGGATGTCTTTCGGAATGCCTGAAGAATTTACTGTTGATGAGAAAACCCTTAAGTCTCAACAGTTAGCCTTGGAACAAGCTGAGTTCCTTAAAATGAAGATGATGCAAGAACATGCTGCGTTTCTAGAAAAGAAAGTGGAGCTACAAGGGAAGCAGTACGATCATGAGCTTGCAAGGCTAGCTGATCCTCAAGTTGATCTGGACAAGAGAAGGATAGGGCAGAAGTGGGATGAAGCAAGGAAGATATTTATGGGACCCTGTGCAAAAGGAGTTCATAACAAGGAGGCAGATGATCTGTTCTACAACCTGAATTTGCAGAATCCAATGACTGCGGAATACATAAGTGCATTGAAGAGATTAATTTCTAAAGTCAGGGTTGGATACAATGCAATGCTTAAGGAGTGGCAGGTTATTTTGTCTTTGGTAGAAGGAGTCCCAATGTCTTTCCTATATGTGGATGACCAATTCATAACGAGAAGATCTGCGTCAGAGTTGTTCTTGCTAGCAACAAAAATTCAATACTCTCAATCTGAGAAGCTAAGCATTCTGTATAGGGATCAGTTAATGCAGCTAGCAGAGGACAAGGGTCCAGAATTCTCAGCATATCCTAATGTTGTCCGGATGGTAGTTGACAAGAAAATGAAGAGGGTTAGCATGGAGGAAAAGGATTTAATGGAACTTTCAGTGGAATCTCTTAAAGCCGTCTGTAGACAAATGATGAGTAAGGGATTCGCTTCTGAGTTTAAAGATAAATCAGTGAAGATCATTAAAAGAGTCATATTCATGAAGAGCAATGAGGTGTGGAAGTGTGATATCATTGCTCCAAACCCTCTCGATAACGTGAAGATTGAGCCGGAGCTGATAGAGAAGAAATGGAATATTCTTCAAGCAATGAAGAATGTAGATGAAGCTCTGACTCTTCCTTCTGGAGCACTGGAACAAGGAGAGATAAGGGAGACAGTTGGTGTTCCAGGAAGAGATAGTGTATACTGGATACACTCTTATGTTGATGATACAGCTGATGCCTTAGTATTCATAGATGCAGACCAGAATAAAACAATCTTGCATATGAGTAGAAATTGGCTGCTACAGACTCAAGATGCTGCATTTCTGGAGAGAGTATTATATGTGTTCAAGTGGGACGAAGTGGAAGTTAAGTATGTGGAAGAAAAGCAGAGACTCGTGAGTTACCTGTCTGAAGTAGTAGTGGAAAAGAAGCGAATGGAGAAAGATGCGGCTAGTATCCACAATACTAACCGTGTCAAGGGCTATCCCAAAATGATCTATTGTCAGTTTAAAGCTGATAAAGCTCATTGGAAACCTCAGCTTATAATGAAGAACTTTGAGGACATTCCAAAGATCAGGACTACTCAGGAGGTGGACAAACTCAGAAGGCTTTTCAAACATCCTTACCCAGAGCCCAAGAATCCTCTAGAAATGGAAGCAGTAAGTTTGTTGAATGCTAGGTGGACGCAGCTTCGTGATCCAGTATATAAGAAACAACAGCAGCAGAAGGAGAAGCGCAGAAGGCAGAAAGAAGAGAAAGACCAAGCTGCTGAAGCTAGGAAGAGGAAACGGAATTAGGGTTAAAGGTCAGAGTGGTGTGAACTTGAAGTTGGAAAAACTTCATGTCTTTCGGTTGCTTTAACTTACTTGAGGAAAATTCACCTTAGAGTGAATCCAATAAGGTGATATAAGTTTGACTAAAAGGTATGAAATAATCCAGGTGATAGGAATCACTCAAATGATCTTTAATTCAAAGTTCGAATTCTGTTTCTAGTTTAAGTTCTTTGTATTGTTTTCAAGTACTTTTCAATTGTATATTATTCAAGACTGTAATGTTAATTATCTTTTCTCGTCTCATTGTTTAGTTGAGTTATCCTTCATTAATTTGAATGTCATTGTTAGACAATCAAATAGGGGGAGATTGAAAGGCAGAGTGTATAAATTTGTAACACTATAACTAATTTAACTCAATTAAAGGAAAAGATACTTAACCAGAAGACAATCAAGAACAAGAAGTCACAAGAAATCAACACTATATGAAGACAAGGTAATTGATACAATTGAACATGTTAACTATGATCAAGCCAAGAAAAAATCATTGAGAGAAGTTCAAGTCAAAGTTGTTCATGCCTCAGTGATTTGAGAAATCGAGAATCAAGATCATAACTATCAGTATCAACAAGACCAATTGATTTCAAGTGAACAAGAAGGAACACGAACATTGGAAAGCCAAGTTACTAAGTGAATATGGTAATTTATTCGAGAAGCAGAAACACTATCAAGACTAGTCACTTATGAACCAGACCAGTGCATCAAGTGTCAGGACATTGATAGCAAGTTTATGTCAGTAATAAAGATCCATGTTCAAGAGCTTGCTGAAGAATAAAGAAGACATGAAGATATCACAAGTTCAAGATGTGCATTGAAGTTTCAAGTTGAAGACCAGAATATTTTCTAAGTACTAAATATTCTAGATGACCAAGTAGAATATTCCTAAGTAGAAGTTCTACTTAGAAATTCGAGATGGCTAAGTAGAAATTCTTAAGTAGAAGTTCTACTTAGAGTGCAGCTTCAACATGACACATGGCATCTTCTGATTGGCAGATTTCCAAGCTTTCAAGATAAGGCAAGATTTATGTGGACATCATTGGGCCACGTATATCTTAGTCTTTGAAGACTACAGGACATAGATTACATGTAGTATAAATAGAAGTACTTGTGTGGTGTTTTTTTTTAGAGAGCTATAATTGAGAAAACACAAGAAAAAGAGAGAGAGTACATTCACAGAGCTTAGAATCATTCACTTCTCTCTGAACTTCTGTTATACTTTGTAATGAATGTTGTAGCAACCATTTCAAGTTATATATAAGAAATATATTCCTTGAATCTGCGTGTTCATTTATTGCATCGTATTTATTGCTTCTCATATTCGAAAAGTTGTATTCACCCCCCCCCCCTCTACAACACATTTGGACCTAACAGTGATACTCTACTTGATTATCATCTTCCAAAGCCAACTCTTATTCTCACGCCGGAGGCACCTCGGGGCCGAACCCCCCCATCCGGTGTTGTTTTGCAGGCGCCCAACCTCAGCAACACCACTTCCGAGGCAGGAGTTGGCGAGGAAGTCTGCCTCGGAAGTACCCGATCAAGTTTCAGAGTTATCACCCCCAACGGCCCAACCCTGCTCGATTTTCTAATAACCCGGATAGGCACCCATGTATTGTTTTTGTTCGTTTTCCAATCTTTAAAATTTATTGAAATATATTAATATCCCTATAATAATTAAAATTTATTAATGTTACCCTCTAAAATATATCTTTGTAGATTTGCCAACCCTAAGCTAAAATAAATCTACTTCAATAATTAGCTACAAACACCTACTATATATTTTATGTATGTGTTAATTCGTAGGTAATAGGGGTTTCAAAATTTGTGGATTTTAAATTTTGGAAGATCTATTTTTAGATCTCAACACATTCCCTTCAAGTTTTGATAAGTTCACCGATAAGTCAATAACATTGGAGTCTGGAAGGGAGTCAGCCTTCAATTCTGCTGGAACTAGGGGTGGCAATTTTCGACCCAACCCGAAACACGACACGAACCCAACCCGAGAAAATACGAATTTGGGTCAACAAATATTCAACCCGAAACTACCAGGTACAATCAGACACGAACCCGAAACCCGAAAATGACCCGAAAATTAATGAACCCTCTTTTTATAATCCTGATTTTAAAATATTTTATGTTTAAAATAACTAAATATAAGTATAATAAAGTAACTTTTACGTGCAATGATAGTGATTCGCTAGTTGATTTATAATTATTTAATAGTAATAACAATATTTTCTATATGTCATGCCATTTTTTACATCTCACAAAGTGATTACAGTACATATTATACATTTGAAATGTAACTTTCACGTGCAATGAAAGAGAAATGAACTGTTTTTTCTTAAAATTTCTGCAAAAATAATCATTCCCTATAAATCGGGACAGAGGGAGTATATAATATAAGAGTATATTTTCAATTACTCTAAATAAAAGTTGAGGTGGTGAAACCTGAAATGACCCGAAACCCGACACGAACCCGGTAGGTACGGGTTAGGGTTAGGAAAAAATCAACCCGAAAAAACCAGGTACAATCTGACCCGACACGAACCCGACACATAAACCGAAATTGCCACCCCTAGCTGGAACTGAACACCTTTCAAAAACAATTAACATCATATACATGCAAGAGATATCATACATGCATATGCAAGTCACCAATAAAAAAAATAACTTTTTTTTTCTTGAACAGATCTCTTAGGCATATGGGGTTATACATATCAAGTATAATTTTGGGGGTGTTTGGGGAACTTATTTTCCAGAATAAGTCAACTTATTTTAAGATAAAGTTAGAGATTTCTAATTTTTTTCTGAAAAAGTTAACTTTTTATTTTGCAACTTATGGAATCTCGAACATACATTAAATAATTGTATTAAAAAAATTTATCAAAATATGAAATTGTTACCCGAAAATAAGTTCATAAGGACTTAAAAAAGGTCATAGCCAAACAGGCCCTTTGTTTTCAAAAACGAATTAGCTCATCCTGACAGTAGTTTCTGGCTCCGCCAGCGCTTACACCCAAAAGAGCATAAAAGTCATGTATAACCCCCACACGTCGTCTCTATGATCATTTGAGCTTTCAAAAATCTCATATACAATCTACTTAACATTAATATCATCATGAACCTAGGTAATTATGCACATTAATTTGTACTAGCATATGATTCGTGCTATGCACAGTTATCTTTAATATATTTTTTTATATTTATTTTTTTTATTAATATAATTTATCCTTATTCTAAAATTCTTCTCGAAAGAATCAAATTTACTGGTTTCTCTAACTCATTTTTTAATCTCAATTAAAATCTTTGCATTTCTTTGTTATCTTAATCTTGTAGTCAAGTGCGACATAACTGTTTACACTATTATATATAAATATAGCATATTTAAACATATTTTCTCCTCTATAATAATGTATATAATAAATTTTAATTAAATCCCAAAAAAAATATTGATAATCGCATATATAATCTATACAAACCCCATATACATAATCATGTCCATATGTAATTAGCCAAATTCTTATATGAGAATCTTCACTACTAATATGAGATATGAAATCAAATATTTTCAACACAATTTTTAAATTACCTTTAATCTTAATTCTTCATTTTAATGAGTACTTTACCCACTTTCCCACCTATCTCCTTCATCATCACCTATCTCTTCTTCCTTTTGAGTACACGTCTTTCTTCCTCCATATCGGACCAAACTTCGACCACCACCATCAAATTCCGGCTGCTATCACCATCAATTTCCAGTCACCCGTTTCATTTTCCTATAATTACACTCTCAAATATTCTTTATAAATTTTTAATCTCTTTCTTTCTTGATACATACACATATGGGTTGATGTACATATAATTGTAAATATCTATTGGAAATCTAAATTCGATTTTGACGGTGATGCTATTAACTTTAACCAAGAGCAAATTCAGATCGGGCCAACTCTAACATGAATTTAGTAGTGATTTTGATTCAATATTTTGATAATTATTATTTAAAGCAAGTGATTTTTGTACGATAACATATCCGGTCAACTCTAACATGAAGTTAGCGATAATTTTGATTCAGTTTTTGTAAAATTATTATTTGAAGCGAGTGATTTTGGTATGATATTGGTGATGTCAAAGGTGATGGCCGGATGTGGTGACAGGGTGGTCGTGACCGAATGTGGTTGTTGTGTGGTGATTATGTTGATTTGCGTGATTAATGCTTAATTGTAATGATTTGATTTGATTATAGTGATTACTGTGTCGAATGTGGTGATTGTACGTTGAGGATGTGGATATGGATTGATTAATGAGTGTTATAAAACAAAAATTAGTTTAATTAAATGGATGGTACATTGAATAAAAAATAAACTGTTAGGATTGTATCACATAAGAGCATGATTCTAATTAATTAATCTCACCTATATACATATTCACAATATACTTAATCCCCGATTTATAATCATATAACTATTTATTAAAATAAATATATCAAATACTCTGGTTGATGTGGGCCAAATTTTTAAAAATAATAATGATATTATGTATAATTTAATCTTTTTGTCAAATTCGTTTAATAAAATTCATGTATTAACACAGAATTTAAGATAGTATCGTAATAATATAAGTAAGTTATTCTTTTAGACTTGGATTAAATAGAAAAAACTATGAATTTTATATCAAGATCTTAATACAATATTTTTTACATGTCACATGATCATAATATAATATTATGCATTTGTTCAATAAATTTAATTTTTGAATTTTAATTTTATCTCTGTTGAATAGTTTTTTGAAATTATTATGTTAAATTAGTTTTAGTTTTAGTTCTATATTATGTCGACCAACTTATATATTTGAATTATATTCCTTTAATATTTATTAAATTTATTCTTTTATATGATACTCCCTCCGTTCCGTCCATTTGTTAACGTTTCAAAATAGGATGTCTGACACGTATTTTAAAGTAGATTTTAAGGATAGTTCCATAACTTATTTTTGAAATTTTCTTTTTTTGTATAAAGTTAGAACAATCCTATTTTTATACAAAAAAAGAAAATTTTAAAATTAAGTTATGAAACTATCCTTAAAATTCACCTTAAAATGCGTGCTAGAAAGTGACAAAAAAAGTGTTAAGAATTGGATGGGACGGATGGAGTATTAATAAGAATCCAATTTAGATTCTTTGAGAATCATTATTCACATAAATATTAAGATTTATGAAGATTAAACTATTTAAAAAATATTCCTCTCAAGTGAGTATCAAAATTTTTGAAAATTATTTTAATTTATTTGTATAATATGTCTCTAATATTTATAAAATTTGCGAATAAATTTATTTTTCAATTAGTTCAAGTGTATAAACTATTTTACAAAATTTAGATTATTGATATATGTGGAATTATATTTCACCTATATCAGTTAGAACATGATTTTTCTTTTCTATATCAATTAGAATAGGTTTCTACGCCGATGTGGCAGAGTGTGTTTAGAATATTGCTATATTAGTATTTAAATATTAAAATAAATAGAATATAATGTAGGCCGTTAATTAAAATTTAGATCTAATGATCAATATTTATTTGGTGATAGTACTGACAACCAAATATCCATCTTATGCTTATTATATATTATAAATTATCTTTTACGTCCATGAATCCATGAACCTAGGTACCTTTCTCTCATTTTTGGTTAAATCAATAGCAAATATTAATGAATAGTAAGAATTTTGTCAATGATTGGTGATTGTTAATGAATAGAAGCATTGAGGCAAGACAGAAGTATGGTCTAGCGGGATATATAGTTTGGTTAGGTCACATTGGCAGTTGGGCTAGGCTGTTAAAGTTATTGGCTTGTAGCGGTTGTCTAAGCCCAATCTCTCTCTAATGGTAAGTGAAATTCTTTTAATTCAATTTAAGTGAAACTCAGTTGCTTGACATTATAGGAAGTAAGATAGATTCATTGAACGATTTCATAAGATTTTCTTCCGTATCCAAAACATGGCAATCAGTCATGTCTGAAAGGAGGAAAGCTGAGAAGACATTAATGATGCTGTACGTCAGTGGAGACTCCACTCCTCCTCCTGGCTGAAGAAGTACAAGGAACACTACTAAGATGCGATATTGATGAAGATGAAAATAGCGGGGATGAGGACATGGGGGTGAGCCAGGAGGCGAGCGGGAACAATTGGGTGGAACGATACCAATGCATGGAAAGGTTTTGTCAGCTAAAGATCTCAGTTGGTATTGCTAGTGGAATATATAGTCTTCCAACAGGAAAGCTATATCGGCTGGACCATACTGAGAACAAAGAGAGGATGGGTGCTAACATTAGGGAAAAGTTTCGAAATAAAATTATATCATCCTTCATTAAGACAAGAAATTTCACTTCCAACAATGGGTGTAGGTGGCATGAGTACTTCTCATACGAGGGGGTGTATGAAGATTTATCAAATCAGTTCGAAAAGCATTTATGTTTCTTTCGGATGTTGTTCAACAATCTTGAACAAAAAACACACAAGTCTCTATACATGAACAAAATATATGAATTAAATAGCCACCCACCAACGATCTTGACTATCAAGTAGGTTAATTCAAATCCAATGTTCATAAATATAACGTTTAGAAAACAAGAAAAACAGAAGAAGAAAGATGACATTTAAAAAGCAACGTTCTTATGATCTAAAGAAACCCAGAAAATAGAATTTTGGTTAGGAGGAAACGTTTAAAAACAAACTCCTACTCCCTCTGTCTCTAAATATGTTTCTTGTTTCCTTTAGACACGTTTGCCAACACACACTTTTAATCGTTAATATCTTCAATTTCGTATTAGTATTTGATATGGGCTAAAAGTAAGCCCTAAAGACACATTTAATGTGGCATTAATTAGACCCAATATGGTCAAAACATGGGGCCCACCAGATGGGCCCAAACCCTAGTTGTAATATTAATTTCGTAATTAATATTAGGGGTAATAAACAGCTCAACAAATAAGAGTCAAACAAGGATATTACTCTTGCCTGACTTAGACTTCAAGATACATACTTCAACATGGAAACCGATTCCTACAAGGAAGGGGTCTAGAACCTTCCTCATGGCGGTGGCTTGCCCATCAAGTCACTTAATTCTACTACGATTCTAGGGCTTCTCAGCCTATATAAGGGCCTGACCCCTCATTCTCAGAACTACGTCTTGGCTTGATTCTCAATAACGAGATACGTAGGCACTCTTTGAGGACCGATTAGTCTCGAACACGGAAACAACCATTAAAGCACGAAGCTCCCGAACCCTAGCATTAAATACAAATTCGTAACCTAGTTTTTATTCCACAACATTTGGCGTCGTCTGTGGGAAGACAACATCAACCATGGTTCAAACACGAAGAACAGCACCAAGCTCTACCGAGGCTTTACCAATTAGCACTGCTCCGCCCCTCACCTCTGAGACGATCATCACTGAACAAGGGACGATCCCCCAAACTCAAGTTTCTCAGCCCTCAGGGATGAATCCCCATGCTGAGAGAACGTTACCCATGGTCGTCCACCCAAGCCAAGAAACCAGCTCTCTTCAGATGATGGTTTCTCCTCTGGTTGATCCCAATCGCCTGTTACCACCGGGGGTACAGATCCATACTACGTATTTCCCCATGAATACCAACCCGATGTATGGTCTGCCTAACTACTCTCCAATTACTCAAGGTCCTGGACCCAGTGGCCATGCCTTGCAGATCCGAGATCGAGAGTATGTTGACTACTCTGGTCCCTATACTAATGATTCATCGTCTGATGATGATGATCGTGATGAAGCCCCAAGGAGGCGACGTGCTAGCAGAGAACCAAGAAGTAGAACAGAAACTATCCATGATGGACCCCCTTTGACAGCTGCTGAGAGAATCAAGGCTCATGAGGCCGAGATTTTATGGATAAAGGAAGATATTGCGAGAGAACAAGCTAGGTTGAATCAAACTCAACCTCCTCCAACCTCAGGACCGATTCCCATTATAGATCTGGAGAGGTCTTCAAGAAAGCAGAGAAGGGCTGACGCCCCAACTGGAAAAACAAAAAGGGTGAAAACCCCGAGGAGCAACCCCAAGGATCTGATGCCACTTGGGGATCCTAATGATCCCACACCCCCGTTTACTGAGGAGGTGATGAATGTTCGTATCTCAAAAAAGTTCAAGATGCCGACAATTAAGGCTTATGATGGAACGGGTGATACCGCAAACCATGTTAGGATGTTCTCAAACGCACTGCTGTTGCAGCCTGCAAGCAACGCCTTGAAGTGTAGGTCGTTCCCTCAAACACTGTCGGGCATGGCTCAAAGATGGTATAGCCGCCTACCTGCAAATTCGATTGGCTCTTTTAAGGAGCTGAGTGCCGCTTTTGTTAGCCAATTCATCAGCGGGAGAGTTCATGAAAAAAGTTCCGCATCTCTCATATACGTGGTGCAAGGAAAGAATCAAAACTTAAGAGATTACCTCAAGAGGTTCACAAAGGAGACATTGAACATTACTGACTTGGAAAACAAGGTGGCCATGGTAGCCCTGGAACACGGAACCACTGATGAATTCTTTAAAAGGTCTTTGGCAAAGCATCCTCCTGAAAATATGGCCGAGCTCCAACGAAGGGCTGTTAAGTACATTAAAGCTGAAGATAGCATGAAGAAAGAAGCCACAGTAAGTGGAAGAGGAGGTAACAATGACTCCAAGAAGCGAAAGCAAGACCAGGAGTATGATGCTAGGGGCAAGTATCCCCGAACTAGCGAGGACTCCGAATATGCCCCTAAGAAGAACCAAGGACCAAGGTTCACTGAGTATGCGAGGTTGAATACTCCTAGGAGTCGAACTTGTTGGACATTGAGAAGGATAAGGATTTCCAATGGCCGAAGCCACTCAGGGGTGATCCCGTGAAGAGAAACAAGAATCAGTATTGCTGATTCCATAGAGATGTGGGGTATGACACTGATGATTGCAAGCAACTCAAAGATGAGATCGAGTTTTTGATTCGTAGAGGGATACTGAGCCACTTCACTAAGGGTGAAGACCGTGGTAATCAGAGAAGAGAGTATGATATGAGGGATGACGATCAAGATCACAACCCACAACCCCGAGGGCCAGTAATCAACATGATTTCAGGAGGCCTGACCGGCACAACAAGGAATTCTCGGAAGGTTTATGCTAGAGAAGTGATGCACATCGTGGGAGAGGCCCCGAAGCATGTAAGAACTGAAGTAATGGTTGGTTTTGATGACTCAGACTTGGAAGGGGTGAAGTTCCCCCATGACGACCCGTTGGTCATAACTTCTGTGATTGGAAACTCAGAGGTGAAGCGAGTCTTGATAGACAATGGAGCTTCCGTTGACATTCTATTTCATGAGGCATTTGTGAAGATGGGGTACAATGATTCTCAGTTGACCCCCAATAACATGCCTATATATGGATTTAATGGAGTAGAATCCAAAGTTTAAGGGACTATTCAGTTGCCTGTAATTATTGGACAGGAGCCCAAGGAGGCCACTCAGATGTTGAACTTCCTGGTAATCAAGGTGGTTTCAACGTACAACACTATCCTCGGGAGGACTGGACTTCATGCATTCAAGCCTCGTTAAGGCCTGAAGGAGTCGGGGGGCAGGTCCTTCCGATTGAAGACATGGATGTCCGCAGTGATAAGGAACACCAAGAAAGGCCAGCAGAGGACATCACACATAAGCCTCGGATAGCCATTAAGGCTAAGGCGTCAACTGACTTCGTGGTTGAATGTACCATTGACAACCAAAAAGTCGGGGGGCAGGAGATAGTACCCCAAGAAGGAAAAGAACTTCAGAATAAGAATGAGGAGATCAGAAGGAGTGGTGAGTGCTCTATTTTGATGGAGCATCAAAAACAAAATCAAGCCATGCAGGCCTATTCTTGCAAAGTTGGACTTAGCTTCATATTTATCTAGTAGAAGTAGAAATAAGGTTCGATGAAACCATGTAGAGCATGTCTCTCCGAGTAGGACAGTAGTACTCTATGTAAGGGTTGAACCCATTTATGTTATTAATGCAAGTTTGCTTTTCGTTCTATGATTCTATTTATGTACCAAGCACCTGATGTGTGTGAGTCAAAGATGACCAAGTACTGAAAATAAAAGAATATACGAATGGAAACAAACAAACGCATAAATAAAACTCTAAAGGGTCGAGAGTTAGGTCACAGCACAACCAAATAAGTGTTTCAAGTCCTTGAAGGATCCGGGATAAAAGACATCTGGCAATCAAAGCCATGCAAGGCTGTGGAGGCTAAGGACTAGCCACTTTTCAATGTTTTCAAAAATGACTTGGATGGAGAATCTAAGGTAGAAGACCAATAGAGAACCTAAAATAAGGATCAAGAAGTTCAAGCAAACTCTCGTCTTAAAGAGTTTAAAAGGCAAGAAGCCCACATGATTGTCTTATTTGAAATCTAAATCAAGGAATCAACCTTGAATCCTTGACCTAGAATCAAGAAAAAAAAAATAAAAAAGATGGAACCAAGACAAATGTTGAAGTCCTGATGGACCACCCGTTGAAGAAACATATTGCATAGCCCGAAAGCCAATTGAAGGAACCCCTTGAAGGGCAAGTTGACAGCATTCTTACAAGAGAACAGTGATGTGTTTGCTTGGACAGCAGCTGATATACCAGGGATTGATCCCCAACTCATAACTCACAAATTGAATATCGATCCTAAACGAACGACAATAAAGTAGAAGAAGAGGAATTTCACTCCAGAAAGGCAAGAGGCCATTAAACAAGAAGTTGGCAAGCTCTTAGAAGCTGGGTTTATTGAAGAGATCCAGTTCCTCGAGTGGTTGGCTAACCCTGTGATGGTCAAGAAGGCAAATGGGAAGTGGAGGATGTGTATAGACTTCACTGACTTGAATGATGCATGCCCTAAGGATTATTTTCCTCTGCCAAAGGATTGATACGTTGATAGATGCCACAGTTGGACACGAGATGTTGAGCTTCATGGACGGGTTTAGTGGCTACAATCAGATTAAGATGCACAAGGATGAAATCCCAAAGGTATCTTTCATAACTGACTTTGGTGTTTTCTGTTATCTTGTTATGGCTTTTGGTCTAAAGAATGCAGGAGCTACTTACCAATGATTGGTGAATAAGATATTTGCCCATCTAATTGGAAAAACCATAGAGGTCTATGTTGAAGATATGTTAGTCAAGAGCCTACTCACGATAGACCACATTAAGCACCTCAGAGAGGCATTCGAAGTGCTGAGGCACCATAAAATGATGTTGAATCCAGCCAAGTGTGTTTTTGGCATTGGATCAGGAAAGTTTTTGGGTCTAATGGTTTCAAAGAGAGGAATAGAAGCCAACCCCAATAAGATCAAAGCAATTTTAGATATGGAGCCCCCACTCTCAATAAGAGATGTGCAGAAGTTAATGGGCCGAGTAGCAGCGTTAGGAAAATTCATCTCCAAGTCTGGTGATAAATGCTTACCTTTCTTTCAAGCATTGAAAAAGGTGAAGAACGTTGAGTGGACACCCAAAAGCCAAGAGGCCTTTGAACAATTGAAGAAATACATGGCAGAAGCCCCGTTGGTTGCCAAACCTAGTCCTAGGGAGACTCTTTACTTATATTTGGCGGTATTTGAACAAGCACTGAGTGCCATCCTCATTAAGAAGGAGAACAAGGTTCAAAAACCCATCTACTACGTGAGCAAGGTGTTGCACGGGGCTGAGTTAAATTACTCTCCCATTGAGAAGTTTGCATTGGCATTGATAACAGCTTCAAGGAAGTTACGACCGTACTTTCAGTCGCACAAGATTCAAGTCCTGATGGACCAGCAGCTTAGAAACGTATTGCATAGCCCAAAGGCCAGTGGAAGGATAATCAAGTGGGCGATTGAACTTGGAGAATTTGACATCACGTATAAGCCTCGAACAGGCATTAAGGCTCAGGCACTAGCTGACTTCGTGGTTGAATGCACTATTAACAACCAAGAAGTCGGGGGGCAGGAGATGGTAACTACCCCTGGGAAAGAGGATAAAAATGAAGAACTTGTACCTGAGCTAAAGGAGTATTGGGTGCTCTATTTTGATGGAGCATCAAAAACAAAATCTAGTGGCGCAGGTTTGGTTTTGCAAAGCCCCTATGGGTTCACAGTTGAGTATGCTTTGAAGTTGGATTTTCCTACTACCAACAATGAAGCTGAGTATGAGGCATTGATAGCCGGGTTGGGCTTGGCCAGAATCATGAGGGTCAAGAACCTCAAAGTTTGTGGAGATTCAAGACTGGTAGTCTCGCAGGTGAATGGCGAATTTGAGGCCAAGGATGAAACTATGGCAAGGTATTTGAAAGTTGTAAAAGCAGTTATGACTCAATTTGATGAGTGCTACGTGGAGCATATTCCGAGGGAAGAGAACGTTAAGGATGATGCCCTGTCCAAGTTCGCTTCTTCTGAAATCGAGAATTATGCAGGGAGTGTTTACTTCCAGGTCTTGAAGGCCACGACCATCAACTCTAAGCTGGTAGCACCATTTGATGTAAACTGAAGAATAGAGCCTCTCAAAGCTCATCTTGAGACTGGTTGGCTCCCTGATAATGCCTTAAAAGCACATAAACTATTAGTGAGAATGTTGAGATAAGAGGTCCTTTGTCATTCCATACTTAAAATCTTGAATCTCAAATCCCGACACAAAATTTAAGCCTTGATGGCCAACAAGGCTGTCTGCCTCCAATCGAGCTTGTCCTTTGAGTTTAAGGACTCGAATCAAGAGTCGTCAGTCAAGTTGAGACCTAAGAAAGGTTATATGAGCATAAGGAGAAGGTTGGAAACCTAGAATCAAGCTAAAGGGTTGAAAACCAACAAAGGCATACCAGGCCTAAGGTCAAGCGTTAAGGAGCAAGTGAACTACCTGAATGATCAACCGAGAAGGAAGACCTCCTCCATGAGAAACAAGGATGAGGTAAGAACTAAAGAACTTCATCACAAGGATGAGAGTCAAGGGTTGATGATAACCTTAAGACTAAGGATTCAGCAAACAAGTTAAAGCCCGGAAGGTCACGAAGATTAAGAAACAAGTCGCTTGAGTTCAAGGTTCACGAAACCCTTCCAGGCATAGCAAACACCTCCATCAACATACCAAGACTGATTTTCAATCCTGAGCCAAGGCACGAACGAAGCCGAAATTAAAATTTAGCATCGTTTAGTGCCGTTAGCGTCGACTAGCACCGTTTAGTGCCTTTCAGCGCTGTTTAGTGCCGTTAGCACCGTTTAGTGTCGTTTAGCACCGATTAGCACCGTTTGAACGCGGATGATTTTAGGTCCATAATTTTTAAGACCACGGACGATTTTAGGTCCGAGATCCATAACTTTCTAAGACCACGGTTGGTTTTTGGTCCGGGTTCCGTAGCTCCAGCCGACCACGAGCAGGCCGACCACGGTGCATGGGGAGCTTCGGCTGACAACGAGCAGGCCGACCATGGTGCTTCAAGGGGCTTCAGCCGACCTCCGATTGGCCGACCACGACTTGTCCATAGCTCCAGCCGATCACGGGTGATTTGGGGTCCTGGTCCTCGAGTTTTTCGGCTGACCAAGATTGATTTTCAGTCTGGGTCTATGAGTTGGTATTTAACTTCAATCTTGACATACTAAACGTGAAAATCAGTACGAGGACGAAATTAATTTTAGCGCCGGTTAGTGCCATTTAGCACTGTTTTGCACCGTTTAGTGCCGTTTTGCACCATTTAATGCCAAGGGAAGGCATGGCCGACCACCCCTTGGCCGACCACCTGCTCTAAGAGGTCCTTGGCCGACCTCCAACCCTTCCTCGGTCGCCGTTTTGAAAAATGTCAGCCGTTCAGTGCCGTTTAGTGCCGTTTTGCACCGTTTTACACCGTTTAGTGCCGTTTGGCACCATTTAATGCCAAGGGAAGGCATGGCCGACCACCCCTTGGCCGACCACCTGCTCTAGGAGGGCTCTGGCCGACCTCCAACCCTTCCTCGGTCGCCGTTTTGAAAAACGTCAGCCGTTCAGTGCCGTTTAGTGCCGTTTTGCACCGTTTAGTGCCGTTTTGCACCATTTAATGCCAAGGGAAGGCATGGCCGACCACCCCTTGGCCGACCACCTCCTCTAGGAGGTCCTTGGCCGACCTCAAACCCTTCCTCGGTCACCATTTTGGAAAACATCAGCCGTTTAGTGCCGTTCGGTGTCGTTTTGCGCCGTTTAGCACCGTTTAGTGCCATTTTGCACCGTTTAATGCCAATAGAAGTCACGAACGACCAAAATAGTGATTTGAGATCAAGATCCTTGATCTTTAAGTTCACGGATGATTTTAGATCCTAGATCCATGATAGTAACTTGAGGTCAAGATCAAGATCCTTGATCTTTAAGATCACGGATGATTTTAGATCCTAGATCCATGATAGTAACTTGAGGTCAAGATCAAGATCCTTGATCTTTAAGATCACGGATGATTTTAGATCCATGATTCTTTTTAAGACCATGAATGGTTTCGGGTCCGGGTTTCCTAGCCAACCACGAGGTGGCCGACCACGACACCCGGAGGGCCGCAGCCGACCACGAAGCAGCCGACCATCGCTCCCGAAGAAGCAACAGTCGACCACGAGGCGGCCGACCACCGCGCCCGGGGGACGCCAGCCGACCACCAGTTGGCCGACCACGGTGATTTGAGGCCCTTCGGCCGACCAAGGGCTAGCTGACCATAAGCTGCCCGTTGATCCGGCCGATCACGGGTAGTTTGTGGTCCCAGAACTCGGATTTTTCAGCGAATCTCGGATGATTTTCAGTACTGAAACGAGGTCAATGTTTAGCACCGTTTTGTGTCGTCTAGCACCGTTTAGTGCCGTTTAAAGCCGTTCGACGCCGTTTAAACATCATTTAAACGTCGTTTAAGGTAGTTTAGCACCGTTTAGTGTCGTCTAGCGCCGTTTAGTGCAGTTTAAAACTGTTTAGCATCGTTTAACATCGTTTAAACGTTGTTTAAGGCTGTTTAGCACCGTTTAGTGCCGTTTAGCACCGTTTAGTGCCGTTTAACGTCGTTTAACATCGTTTAAACGTCGTTTAAGGCTGTTTAGCACCGTTTAGTGCCGTTTAGCGCCATTTAGCGTCGTTTAACACCGTTTAGTGTCGTTCAACATCATCGTAAATGCGTCGGTCGCTCCACGCTTTACATTAAGATGATATTGTTGAAAATACTCGCGTGAGAGCAATAAACCCTGACCCAAGTCTCGGAAAAGGCTGTTAAAACTTCAAGGAAAACCTGATCAATTTTCCTAGAAGTTGGGGGGCAAATGATATGGGCTAAAAGTAAGCCCTAAAGACACATTTAATGTGGCATTAATTAGACCCAATATGGTCAAAACGTGGGGCCCACCAGATGGGCTCAAACCCTAGTTGTAATATTAATTTCGTAATTAATATTAGGGGTAATAAACAGCTCAGCAAATAAGAGTCAAACAAGGATATTACTCTTGCCTGACATAGACTTCAAGATACATACTTCAACATGGAAACTGATTCCTACAAGGAAAGGGTCACCTTCCTCAAGGCGGTGGCTTGCCCACCAAGTCACCTAATTCTACTACGATTCTAGGGCTTCTCAGCCTATATAAGGGCCGGACCCCTCATTCTCAGAACTACGTCTTGGCTTGATTCTCAATAACGAGATACGTAGGCACTCTGTGAGGACCGATTAGTCTCGAACACGAAAACAACCTTTAAAGCACGAAGCTCCCGAACCCTAGCATTAAATACAAATTCGTAATTAACCTAGTTTTTATTCCATAACAGTATTGAATATAAAAACTTCACTATATTAAAGTACTCATAAATATGAATCCAACAAGATCACTCATGAATATATTTGATCTTATAGATTATGCGTAAATTAATAGTCAACTGCTTATAATGAATAGCATAAAAAGTCAAAACAGAAAATACAAATTGAGACGAAGGAAATATTAATTAGGACTACAAGATAATGTATAGATATAAAAAAATATAACATTTTGAAATCAGTTAGGCCTATTTATATTTACACGATATATATGTAATTGGTAGAGTCCTTACAATATCCAAGTCCTAATAGATCTCTAAGAAAATAAAACTTTTGATATTTTTGGAATTAGGATTGAAGAACCTTGCCAGCTTGCTGTGTACACAAAGAAAATAACCTGCTAGCTTGCTTATATATCCTATTTTGTTATAAATTATAAAATTTACTGACACTTGCAAAACAAAATTAGTCCAATATAAATATACTAGTTTTATACTCAGGAACGGATCTAGCGTATGGCAGGGGGTGCGGTCACGCACCTCTTCATCAAGCATCAGTTAAAATCGCTCCCCCTTGATTCTAAGAACAGGCGCAGATATATATAGGCAGTAAGATATATATCTTCCTTTAGGAAGAAGATGAGATGAATACAGAATACATACAAGTATACAACGTATATTGAATTGGATCTTGATATTTGATAACTTTTGGGCCAGTTTTTTTTAACTTAATTATTGAATTGAGTTATTGGGCCTGTTTTTTTTAACTGTACTCTTATAGTCTTACAAGTTACAAACAAAACAATTAATTAAATTAGGTAATTGAACGCGCCTCTGTCTCCCTGCTTCATTGCTCTTCTATCTTCTTGGTACAAGTACAACTTACAAGAATCTTGCTACCAAGTTAATCTTTTTAAGGTGTAACTTATTTAAACTCTAAACTTATTTAAATTTTAAAGTCTTTAATATAGATTATTTTGTTATTTATTCAATTTTTAGTTGAGTATTTTTAATTTTTGTAGAATTGCTATGGATCATTATTTTGCTAAAATACCTAGAACTAGTGTTGGTTCGACAACTACAAGTAATGTGGCATCTGTTGAAAGGGTTTTCTCGGCAATGAATGTGGTGAAAACGAGGTTGCGAAATAAAATGGAAGACGAATGGATGAATGATTGTTTAGTTGTCTATATCGAGAGAGAAGTTTTTATGGTTATTGATGATGAAACTATTTTGCAACGACTTCAAAATATGGAGAATCGGCGTTGTCAACTCTCGCGTGTTAATTAATAATTATATTTGAGGATTGTATTTAACCTTGACCATGTTATTTATTATGTATCTTGTGTATGAATTAAAAAATTTCTTTTACACAAATGTCGCTCCCCCTTGATTACATTTCTAGTTTCGTCCCTGTTTATACTTGTGCAATGCACGGGATACTTTATAAATATTATCAATGAATTTTTATGTTAAATTATCATTTTTCTTTCTTTTTTTTGAATGATTTACAAAACAATGTTTACAAATTTCATTAAATTGATGATAGTTATTTTATTAACACATCCTTTAATATTTTAATTGTTGTTGTACTTGTTTGCTTGAAAATTCTTATTTTTCTAATTTTAAAATTATTAAATTTATAATTTTTTATATTGTGTTTAGTCAAAAACTTGATCATACTCTATATAATTAATATTTGATTTTATTCTGAAAAGTTCCAAAATAATGTCTGTAAATCTTGTTCATAATTTTTGAAATAAGGTGTTCAATTTACTAATACTTCTAATTTCTATCTAATATTATTTAAAAATTTATATACTTATTATATTTTTGAAATGACATATATGTCCTCGATTACCAACCATATCATGTAAACCTTTTTACGCCAATTACATATATGATATTTTTGAAAAGACATATATGTCCTTAATTACCAAATCATACCATGTAAACCTCCTTACGCCAATTATATATAGAATATAATAATTTTATTTATATGCATTAATTTTGTTTATGATATGCTAATCTCTGATTCCGTCCTAATCGCCCTGCATTCAAAAAATTTCCTAAATTTCCAATTCAAACGAAATGGAGGCGGGATTGAGATGGGAGGGGGTCGAATGAAATATTCATCCTAAGAGTATTTCCAATAATATTGGTTAAAATGATATAAAATATTGATTATATAAAATTTGTCGAACCTGTAAGATATTGTGCTCCGATGGGATTGATTGTCTATATTTTAAAAATAGTATGTCATAATTATTTGAAGTTGAAGTTGTTATAAATAGAATGTATTCTTTTAATATGGTAATAGATGATGTATAATTTCATTACAGGTCGTCAGGTCTGTAGAGTTCAACAAATATAATCAATATTAGGAGATTGACTAAAATTTTAAATAAGGGGAATACGTGATTGGAGTAAAGAATTTTTTTACATATTTTGTATAATTTTTATTTATGACATGATTTATTCCATTTTAATTAAAGATTTTATAGGATTGGAGATGTTTTTTTTTTGTTGTTGAATAAGGATTGGAGATGTTTTAAATCATGATTTTGAAGATTTTTTTCTTCAGTGCAGACATATTTTTTAAAATATACCGAAAGAAAGTAATCTGCACTGACAAATGGGACCCACAATAAAATTTAGGAGGAACGTTTGACAAAAAAAAAAAGAAAGAAAAATTGACAAAGAAAGGTAGAGTTTTTGTGCAACCACCAAAATTCCTAACATTATCTTACACATCTCTTTACCTCTTTTGAACTAAACACAAAAACGACGAAAAACAAGGAAACTCTGTAATAATATTGTGGGAAAATCCACAGACCCTTTATTCTGCATTTGCAATCAGTCGACTCAGCTATACATACATGGATTTGTAAGTACACTTCTTCTGTGTTTTCTGTTTTAAGTAGTGAATCTTGAAACTCTGAGTTCAGACAAGCTCAGTTAAGAATCTTGGGGTTTGTGTAACTGAACTAGTTCATTTTTGGCCAAGTTTTTGTTGGTATTATAATTATCATAGTTGATTATCTATTAATAGTGAGGTTATAACTTTTTTTTAATGAGAATTTTGTTATTTACTTGCTCTTGCATTGATTTGTTGAATGGGTTTGTATTGATAGTGAGATTATATCTTTTTTCTTAAATGATATTTTGTTACTATTTTTTTTGCACTTGTTTACCGAACATTCTACTAGGGGTATAGTGATTTAGTATTGCTCTGAAAAAAACTATACTTTGATTTGTGTTATAATCCCTTTGATGTTTACGATTTGTACTCATTTTGTCGATTATGAATCCATGAAACAAGGTCATGCTTAAAATTTCTTTACAACAAAAAATATTTTTGCAGTTAGTCAGCATGTTCTCTTTGTATAACAAAATTGATGGGTTTGTTGGATAATGTGGCAATGAAAATATTTATATAGGCAATATAAGTTTTGATTCCGGTGAGAATCAATGGTTTGCACCATACAAAAAAAGGGCAGCACGATGTGGTTCTCATGATTCTCACAATGTTTCTGTTCTTTACTGAATTTGACTATTCATGTATAATGTGTCACTTACTAAATGAATTTAATTTACATTTTCATATGCAGGTTGTTGCCACGAAGTACCAGCTCTTCTCAGATGGTATCTCAATGCTCTGTCATCCAAATGGATATTTCTGGTAGTAGTATTAACTCCTCAAAAACTTCTGTAGTTCCAAGATACAACTTTGGTTGGTCCAGAACGCAATCTATATCTTTAAAGCAACCACTCAATAAATCCTCATTGCCGTTGCGGGCAGTACTAACTTCTAAAACTAGTGATATATCCACTTCACCCCTAACTGATGATGGAAAGATAGGAGTCCTGTTGTTAAACCTCGGAGGTCCTGAGACTCTTGAAGACGTGCAACCATTTTTGTTCAACCTTTTTGCTGATCCGGTATTTCCTACCTGTTGTTGATCTTTCATAATGCATGTCTACACATCAACATTATGGATATAAAGATAACCTGTGAACAAAATTATACACTATACTTAAATAAAATTAGCAATGTGAATAAGAGGGACATAGTTAAGCTAAAAAGTGTCCAGAATGATGCATATCAAAAGAGATTATCTTGGTACTAAGGCAGCTGCGGGATTGAGCGTGCAAAAGAGAGTTAACATAGGATGGAAAAAGGCCCTTCTTAAGTATTCTGATTTATGATAAGATGGGGCACATATGATTTTAGAATCGGAATCCGTGTGGCAGGAGGAAAAACAATAAACAGACATCAGAATGAAAAATTTCAGCCGAGCCGCCTCGGAGCTTGCCTTCAACAATTTCATAAAGTTTCAATTAACTTAATAACATATTTTATGTTAATGTGTGACTTGTTAATTTGATCAGGATATCATTCGCTTGCCAAGATTGTTTCGCTTTCTTCAGAAGCCCTTGGCACAATTCATATCCGTTGCCAGAGCCCCTAAAAGCAAGGAAGGATATGCTTCAATTGGGGGCGGTTCTCCTCTTCGAAAGATAACTGATGAGCAGGCATGTTTGCTAATATTTTGTCACACTTTTGATGTCACTAAATCTTACGGAGTAATATTTTATGTTGATCTTCTTGAACGATAAAGAATGTTATTTGGTAAATGCTATTTTCTCTGAGTACTGGTACAGGCTATATTAATGGGGGTGGGATATATTCATACCATTTCAAGATGACAGTTTTTCAAAATTGGGGGATACCCAGCTATGCAGTCTTGTTTCATCACCATTAGTTAAGACCGGCAAATCCATCTTGTTACTGATACAAAAGATTAGACATTAGGTTCTCAAAGGCCACAACTTTTCTTATGATAAGGAGAGGTGAGTTTTTGTGGTTTATATTACTACTAAAATTTTCCCACATGAGATTTAATTTGAGATCAAGAGATTACATTTTAAGTTTTATAATCACTGCCATTCCTGAAATTCTGTCTATGTGAACTTGATTGCTTCAAAATTAGATAAGTTCAGATCTTTAATTTGGTTTACAGATCCTTGACTGTGGTTTGAGGCATATAAAGCATTGATACTTGTTGTCCTAGCAATTGTCTGTTTATAGGTAATAATATGCTAAGTATCTAACATTTTGTTGTTCAGGCTGAAGCGTTGAGGAAAGCACTGTGTGAAAAAAATATACCTGCAAATGTGTATGTTGGTATGCGTTATTGGCATCCATTTACTGAAGAAGCTATCGAACAGGTTTCTAAAATACATAATCCAGTTCGATTTTCCTGTTCTTACTATAAAGTTGATTAACAGTCTTATAAAGTTTTTTCCATGGTTAGAAATCTCATAAAAATAGAGTATCATTCTTTTTTAGGTCTTGATAGAAAGGAAAGGGAAAATTTTCACTTATAATCAAGCCAACTAAAAGTAAAGCATGCAATTTTTTATATATAAACACAAGGTATATATATGACTGCAGTCCTAGAGCATATGAACATAGCATTTGAACGTGATGAAGTTCTAATTAAAAACAGTAGTAGTAGTTGGCCAACAAGTGATACTGATTTGTTTGTGAGTAAGGCCTTTGTGTTTACATTTCTTTCGTAATGCATATATGATGTCAAAGCTATCTATAACTTGTAAACTGATCCAGGCTCTTGAAACTATTGATTGTTTTTAAAATATTATAAAATAGTTAAATACTACCTCCGTTCTAGGGTTATTAGATATCTCATTTATTTTTCAGTTCATGTCAAAGAAGAGTAAATTTCCACATTTAAACAATAGAGTGATGTACTCTTCCTAGCATTACATTAGGCAGCTTGACCGCCACTTTCTTGCCTTTACTCCACTTGCAGAATGATGTCAGTTATGTGCTTAGATATCTCATTTACTTTTCAGTTTTCTCGAGAAGAGATTTACTTCTAAATGTGAAGCATAAATGGTGTACTGGTCTTTAAAAATCCAATAGTTACATTCAGGTATATTGAGCATTATCATCTCTTTATTGCACCGCTTCACAATGATGTTAGTGACATACTGACATGTTAACTAGATAAAACAATTCGTCTAATTTATTATAGAAGAACTACTACCCCGCTGTAACCTTACATATCTCATTTACTTTGCAGTGCAGATTAAAGAAGGGATAGATTTTTAATTATAAATAAAAAAGAGGAAAAGATTTCTAAATTTGAACTCTAAAGTGATGTCCTTTTCCTAAAACACCATCAGTTACATTACATCGTGGTAGCTTAAGCACTATCATCTCACCATTATTCAACTTCACAGTGATGTTATTGTTGTATTATTGTCTTAAGAAGTTTTCTTGTAGAGTGACATCTCTACTTTGGACAAAGGAAGTATCACTTCCCCCGAGTCCAATTTTGTGCTGCTAAATGGTGATTTAAACTGGTTAATAAATCTTTGTTATCATATTTGCACCTTTGTTTAGAACTTATACATTTACATCTTAGTAATTTATTGTTCTTGTAAATATCATTGAGTGGTTTTGCTTGGAAGTTAATTTTATCCCTCGACCACCAAAACCTACCAATGATTCATTTAATAAATAATTTCTTCTTACAGATAAAAAAGGATGGTATCACGAAGTTAGTTGTGCTTCCTCTTTATCCACAATTTTCAATATCTACTAGTGGTTCAAGTCTTCGGCTATTGGAGAGTATATTCCGGTGACTAACATGTTGCTTGTACAATAATTTCGCACTGCCAATTTCTTCCTCAAAACTGATAAAAATTTATTTTACCTGAATTCTTAGGGAGGACGAATATCTAGCTAACATGCAGCACACTGTCATACCTTCCTGGTACCAGCGTGATGGATATATAAAAGCCATGGGAGATTTAATCCAAAATGAATTGGAAAAATTTGATCATCCTAAAGAGGTATTACTTTTCTGTGCCTTGCACCTTTTTGCTCATCCCCCCACCCGTGCAGAAATTCATTTCCGTATCTGTCTTTTATTTTTTTTCCCAATGCAATTTAATTATATTGGAATCACATTTCTGCACACTTAATTACTTTTAGATTCCTCTAAACGTGCTAGAATGTATCTTCTTTTGCTTGGAAAAACATTGAGGCAACAGCCCTATTAGTAGAAGCTACTGCAGTCACTTTGTTTGTATCCTCCTATGTAGAATTGTTTCATCATAAGTTTTAATTTTAATGATTTTTCTTTATCAGTTTTTCCTTTATGAGTTTTCTACATTGTAAATGACTATTTACTGTCACAGCTATGGATGGTGACTGATGAAATATAATGTTTCTACACTCTTCTTGTGATCAGACATAATCTCTTCTTGGACTTGTAATGCCATATTCATGTCTTACTTCGACAAGAAATCTATCGACATATACAAGTTTACAATGATGTTGGACATCACCGCCTAGGCTGGTGCCTCAGGACATCTCTGATCACTGAAATAGACTGTTCCCTCTTATAAAAGCAATATTTTTGTGTGCTCGATTTATTTTGTGTAATGTGTTGTTGAGAACTTGGCAAGTTGTAAACGTCAGCTTTTGAAACTCCTTTTGGTTATTGATGAGATATTTTCCCTTCTGTTTAATACATTTAGCAATGGTAAGTAGCTTCATGATTATATCTTTTAAGTATGTAAGCAAGTGTAATGAAAATCTTTTGTAGGTGAGGATATTTTTTAGTGCACACGGGGTACCACTTGCCTATGTGGAGGAAGCCGGTGACCCATACAAGGCTGAGATGGAAGAATGCATAGACTTAATTATGGAAGAACTAGAAAAGCGAAAGCTAACCAATCCATATACTCTTGCTTATCAGGTGGCTACCTTATGCCTTGTGCTTTTATATTTGTATTTTCATCTACGTGTTCACATCGAGTAAGTTGAATTTCTTGTTGATAGTTTTAAGAACACATTTAATTCTCCAGTTTTCTTATCTGTTACATGTTTTCTAGTTTGTGTTATACTGTGGTATATGCTTATCATGGCTGATCCTTTGTTTAAATCTGATTCAGAGTAGAGTTGGACCTGTGGAATGGCTGAAACCATATACAGATGAGACAATCATTGAGCTTGGTCAGAGAGGAGTTAAAAGTCTTCTGGCTGTTCCAATTAGGTATTTAATACAATCAATTTATTATCTCTGATGTTTCCCTATAGAATTTTGTAATTGCTTCTAAGACCTGTACAATACCATGGCATATTAGTACGTGTTACCTTAATTGAAGTAAGTTGTTCCATTATACCTCAGCTTTGTCAGTGAACATATTGAAACTTTAGAGGAGATTGATGTTGAGTACAAGGAACTGGCTCTCAACTCTGGCATAGAAAAATGGGGACGTGTACCTGCTCTCGGCTGTCAGCCTACCTTCATCTCAGATCTGGCAGATGCAGTAATCGAAAGTCTTCCGTATGTAGGGGCAATGGCAGTGTCAAATATTGAGGCTCGACAGGTAGTCAAGGTTCACATATAGTACAGAAATGATGTGGTGTAACAGAATTTTTTTAACTGTTTCTATCTGGAGCTTTCTTCAATGCACAACGAAGCATACCGCCCAGGGAAACTACTTAAGCGGCTACATGAGAACTCATCCATAATTGTAGCATCTTGTCCTAAAAAATGACCTTTTTAAAGTAACCTTATTAGAAATTTAAGAAAAAGGTTGCAAGACTTGGGCGTTTAGAGTTTTAAGTACTTGTGGGACAAGCTTTGAACTACTTTAGCAAAGACTACAGACATATATCCAGATGAAGGAGTTGTGTGATTGCTGTCCAATGATCAATTTACACAGAAAATTTACTTGCAACAAGCTTGCTGGTATAGTGCTTTTCCTAGCGACTCCTTAAACCACTTGCTTTAGGAAATTTGTGTTTTGGAGGTGAATTATCCCAAAAGCTTCACCCTGACTTGTCTAGTCCAGGGTAAAGTATTGTTTTTCTAAGCATTAAAACACATACTAGTCACCGACTACTAAACGTAGTGAAAAAATAGAGAGATGCATCATATTGGTAAGTAGTATGTCTGTACAATAACTTAAAACAACCAACTAATAGACTAACACTAGAATTGCATGTGTAATTTTTGTTTTTACTCTACAACATTAAGCATAAAACTTTAGCCTGTACTATTAACGGGAAAGTACGAAATTGCAGTGCTTTGTATGAGATCCCTTAATTGTTTATAGTATTCATTCTGAACTAATATTTGTCATTGAAATACGGTATAATTTTTGCAGTCTCTTGTTCCACTAGGCAGTGTAGAGGAGCTATTAGCGGCATATGATTCACAACGAAGGGAGCTACCAACACCTGTGACATTCTGGGAGTGGGGATGGACAAGAAGTGCAGAAACATGGAATGGAAGAGCAGCTATGCTAGCAGTGGTTCTTCTACTTTTCCTTGAAGTGACCACCGGAGAGGGTTTTCTGCATCAGTGGGGTGTATTGCCAATTTCCCGTTAATGCACACTTTTTCTTTTTTTTAAATCTCTCTCTCATATATTTATAAGTCTCTCTATACTTGAATTTCCTTTGGTTGCTGGGACTTCAGAGGTAAAATAAGGAGAAAAGAAAACTAAAGTTTTAAATCTCCAATCGTTTAAGTTCTGGAAAGGAAAAACAAAGAAAAGGAAATATCGGATACGTCAGAAAACCTTATAACATTTGCTTATAATGTTGTTTCCAATCACTTGCCCCGTCTGGTCAGCAACCAAAGGTTATATTTTATAGTTATCTCCTCCCCCACCCTGACTTATGTATTGAGCATCCTGTTTTAACATCAGAAGATAGCTCAATCTGTACATGATTCATGAATATATTTTGTATCAATCATCAAACATTATGTGCAGATGTTTGGAAATTGTTAGCAAAATACCTGTACTTGTTTGTGCTAATATCTTATTCCTTATCGTCCGTGAGTATTTGCCGAGCTGTATGAGATAGCAAGCAGGTGAAGTTAGCCTGATGTGGGTTGATTGAAAGGCATAAAACTAAAAACTGTATGCATAAATCGTGAACTGAAGCTAAAAAGCTCATTCCTACTTGTTAACAATGCCGGAGTAACTGTGAACAATGCCGGAGTAATTGAGTAAGCATGCTCTTCACTGCTTTAAAATCATCATTTCTGGAGAGAGCTGATGATGGAATGATATAAATCATCATCGTTATTGATCTTTTTATATGAGGGATATATGTTCTGATTTTTTTATTTTTTTTTCAAACAAAGGATATAGGAGTAAAAGATATAGTATCATCAAGGTTAACAAAATCAGATAAAACCAAAGCCACTGGAATTTTTTTTAAAATGAAATTATGAATGGTAACAGCAATATTACGATAACCAAAATACAAGTCACATTAATGGCACTGGCAAGACAATATTAGTAGACCATGTCATGTAATTTACCATAGCCAACTCTATATGCACATTTACTATATTACATGTTTAAAAGTGTGCATGGTGAGAAGTTTTCCTGGCGTCTCCAGTGTTTACTTGCTTCATCATGCAATACTTCTAAGAAAGTTGGAGTCACTTTTTGACAGTAAGTAACCAGTACTTGTATTATCAGAAACATAGAGAAGAAATTGATGCATATGATCAGAAATCGATGCCGCGTGTATGACAATAAACCTTATGATCGTTACGACCATCAAGCGAATCATTATTCGGGTTCTATCAACCACTGCTTCCTTCTCCACTTTCTGGAAGAAGCTGTCTTAACATTGCTACTATCTGCAACATATTAGGCCTTTTTGAAGGGAAGTCATCGACACATTGAAGCGTTATTTGCAAATATTTCACCATTTCTTTAACTTCTTCAGTTTCCTCTTCTTCTTCTTTCTTTGTTCCTTTACTCTCTGCAATCAGCTCAGGGTCAATTACCTCCATTCCTTTCCCTTCTCTTACCTTCATTTTCACCCAACCAACCAAGTTGGTATCACCAAAATCTTCTTTATCAGTTGGCCTTTTACCTGTCACGAGCTCCAAAAGCACAACCCCGAATGAGTAAACGTCTCCTTTTGCAGTGCAGCGGAAGCTCTGGTAGTACTCTGGTGGAACGTATCCAGGAGTACCTGCCAAGGTGCTCACACTAAGATGTGTATCGAGTGCACTTATTAGCCGTGCCATTCCAAAATCAGAAACTCTGGCTTCTAATTCATTGTCCAGTAGAACATTACTTGACTTCATGTCGCGGTGTATGATGTGGGGAATGCAGTTGTGGTGTAGGAAACAAAGTCCTTTAGCTGCACCTCTTGCTATCTTTTTCCGTTCCTTCCAAGTTAGAAATCGTCTATCTCGTGTCTTGCTTCTCCCGTGAAGCATTTCTTCGAGACTTCCGAATTCCATGAACTCGTAAACTAGCAGTCTCTCTTCCCCAATTTTGCAATAACCCAATAAGGGAACCAGATTCCTATGCTTGATCTTCCCTAATGTTTCCATTTCGGCCATGAATTCCCTATCACCTTGGCAACTCAGACGTATAAGCTTCTTGATTGCAACGCTTGATCCATCTTTTAAAGATGCTTTAAATACTTCTCCAAAACCACCATATCCAATGAGACTGGCTGCTGAGAAGCCATTAGTTGCTTCAATTAATTGAGAAAATTTCAGTTTTCTGAGTTGCCTCTGGAAGGTTGCAACGTTTATGCTCAAAGGCTCTTTCTCTTTCTCAATTTTCCATGTTGTGGCTGCATGGGATGCTTGTAACTGATGAAGCATCTTGACTTCCTCTGCTTCCTTACGCCTTGCACGCATTGCAATTCCCCACACAACCACAATGCAGATAAAAGCAACAGAGATGAGAATTCCAACGACGATAGTGTTTGCCCATGATGCAGCTCCCCGGCCTTTCTTTTTGCCATCACTTTGATCTGCTGCTGGTTTGCTGTAAGGCTGGCATTCAGGCAATGGTACACCACAAAGCCCCGGGTTGTTTGCATACTGGCTTGCAGGTAAGGTACTAAGTTGTCCCCTCGGGGGAATTTCCCCAGTTAATTCGTTGTTGGAGAGATCTATTTGAACCAAGAAAGACAACTGAGAAAATGAATCAGGGATGTGCCCCTGCAATCGGTTGTGAGATGCATCAAAAACGCCTAAATTCTTCAGCTGACCAAGTGATGATGGAATTTCCCCAGAGAGCTGGTTATGTGCTAGCTCAAGAACTTGCAAGGCTATCATTTCCCCAAACTCATCAGGTATTTGCCCTTGAAGCTCATTATAAGAAAGATCAAGATACTCCAAGGTCTGATACTGTGTGAACAGGCTTAGGACTGGACCAGAGTACATTCTTGTTACATCACAACTTTTCAGCGTGGGAACCTGCCACAGCCTTTCTGGTCGAATTCCAGAGAACTCTAGTAAACCTCCAACACCTTTACATGAATTCCCAACATTGCGTAGAAATACTATAGTATTTCCTGAAAGAATCCCACTCAATGCTGTAGCTCCAAGCCGTCTACCAAGCCGAGGTGGGATCTCCCCAGTTAGCTGGTTGCTGTTCAAGTCTAGCCAGACCAAACTGCTACAGTTTGTTAACTCCGCTGGGATTTGACCACTTAGACGATTGTTTCCAAGTTGCAGGACCGCGAGCCTTGACAAAAGACCAAACCTCCTGTGAATTTCACCACTGAGTACATTGCTTGTGAGGGATATCCATTCTAAATTACTGCAGTTGAGCAATTCAGCTGGTATCGGACCACTCAAGTTGTTATTGTTTAGAATGAGATCCCTTAGATTCATGCAGTTTCCCAACTCTACTGGTAGATTTCCCTGTAATTCATTGTACCAGCCAATTATCTGCTCTAGATGAGCTAGCTTCCCAAACTCTGCTGGTATCGATCCATTAATATAATTCAGGCTAAAATCTATTGTCTTTAGCTTGGAACACAAGGACAGTTCAACTGGGATCTGTCCACTTATGGAATTATCTGCGAATCTCAGTTCCTCAAGCGAAGCAGCTCCTGGACATATATCTGCTGGAAGACTTCCAGAAAGCAAATTGGAGCTGAAGTCTACAACGCGCAGCTTCTTGCAAAATGAAATGGATACAGGAAATTCTCCAGAAACCCTGTTATTGCTCATTATCAAACTTTCTACTGATCCCAAGTTTTTGAGTATTGAATCAGGAAATGGACCAGTTAGATTGTTGCTTGACAAATCAAGAACCTGCAGCCATGAACATGTTGAGATGGATGTTGGAACAGTCCCCGTAAAGTTGTTGTTTGACAGCTTAAGTTCTAATAGTGAGCTACACGCATTACCTAACTCTGATGAAATCCATCCTGTAAGATGATTATGAGAAAGATCAAATCTTTGTAAGCTGTGTAAATAACCAAAAGACTGCGGTATGCTCCCAGTGAGTAAATTGTAGGACAGATTCAAACTTTTGAGATTTGTACAATTTGAAAGCGATGAAGGAATTGAATCCACTAAATTGTTCATAGACAAATCAAGATGCAACAAAGAATCACATGTCTCAATTTTCAAATCTGAAATTGATCCTGTGATATTGTTCTTGGAGATATCAAGAAACTGCAGGTTCTCAGAATTCAGCAAGATTTTTTTGGGTAACAAACCAGTTAAGGAATTGTTAAAAAGATGAATAGACATGAGATTGGGAAACTTAATAAGAAAATTCTCTGGGATTAGGCCTGCCATCCCAGTTGAAGAGAGCTCAAGCTGTTGAAGTCCATATGGGAGTTGAAGCAAAGATGTCGAATTCACATTAAACGAATTCGCAGAAAGATTGAGGAGTGCTAACATATCTAGTGATGCCAGTGGAGAAAAAGAGACCGTGCCAGCAAGATAACATCTGCCAAGATCGAGTTCAGTGACTCTGTTAGAAGTGCATTTCACTCCATACCATGAGCAAGTATTTCTGTTGAGTTGCCAACTTGAAAGAACTCCATTTGGGTCAATCTGAATCATCTTTTTGAAAGCTAATAAAGCCACTGCATCAGTTTTAATCGACATAGAGTAGCCTTGTTTGGTAGCGAAAACCGAAATAAAAAACAAGAAAACAAATATAAATTTAACTTGCAGAAGAGTGTTCTCCATTGATTGAAAATAAGATTAGGGGATTAATGGTTTGATCTGGATAGAAGTGTGATAGTACATGTAAAGAAAGAGAATGGAGAAAGCATGCTTAGAATGATGAGAAGTCTAAAGAAAGAAGGTGAGCTCTAGGCAAAGTCTTCTTTTTTGTGTGTGACTGTGTGTGTGTGTTTATAAATCAAAAAGGAGGGAACATGGACTAAATTAGAAGAAAATTAATTTGAAAAAAGGCCCTCAAAGAACAACATCAATGAGCCCTTGTGGTTTTACCTTTTAGCTGTTAATGGCCACCCTAATCTTTAGAGATTCTCTCCTATGAATACATTCTTAATATCAACATGTATAGGATTTTGTAGACCGTCTGATCTGTATGCAATCTTTGTTGTTGTACTGTTGGTGGATGCAGGGATTATCAGGACCTTGTCCAGAGTAGATTTCATAGCTTTTAATACTTTTAATTAACACTTAAAAATATCTTTCACCGAGATTAATTTTTGTTAAGTTACCGGCATACAATTTCAATATTTATTAATATCGGGGGTAAGGAGGGACTCAAACCTGAGACCTCCCACAACTAAAGCTCTCATACCATGTTAAGTTACTAGTTCTTCTAAAAACTTAAAATGTTAGGGAAGCGGGCTTACCAGAATCATATCATATATTCAACAATTTTCAGCGACGCAATGACTAAATTTAATTTATTCGTTTTTGAAATTCAGTGGAGACTTCAATCTAGATTAGATCCTACTATTTGTATCAGGCTAACAATGATAGGTATAATTCACATATGTTCATAGGTGGAAGTACACAATTGAAACGGAAAAACAGTGTAACACAAGTTACACAACACGGTAAAAGTGTAAAACAGGGTGGAAAAGGTGGAGATGATCATTGATCAAGCACATCTTCCCATCAAAATGAGAAGAAAATACAGTGAAGAAATTAAAGTTAAGAGATGGGAATGTGGTCATAACAATATATAGCTAGAAGCCTAGAATGATATGTGATGATTAATCAATATTATTAGACCCTACTTCCATTCATTACTACTTGAGCTAAGCACTATAAAAACATCAAGAGGAGTGCTTGTGCAATTGTGGATTACTTGTTGACCATTTTTTTAAAAGTTGATATAGCTGTTATAATTACAACTCTATTGTAATTTTGTGAATGATATAATTGAGAGAAAAATTTACATGTGAATTTTACTTTGACCAAGTAAAATCTTCTAAAATTTAATTTATTTATTTATTTATTTTTGTCAGGATTTATTTATTTATCTTTTTTTTTTTGACGAAATGCAGGAGGATATATTCATAAATCAAACCAATACAACATAAAACAGTGGGACAAACCCCCGACTGTCGATACGACGAGGTTGAAAAACAAATAAATTGTTTTCTCATCGTTTAACAAATTGAACTTAAAAGTTCTTGAATCTAAAAATGAATTCAAAGACATCCGAAATGATCCAAACTGTGTCAACATCCCTGATAGCAGCGTTATTACAATTGACCACGTCACGTAAGATCCGTTGATATCCCAGTGTTCAGAAGCCCCAGTTGGAATTCCACTCCAGCTATCTACATGCCGGATACCAGCTATAGACATGCCGAAAATAGGAACCTCCCAAGGATGGGTAATACCCCAGCTATCTACATGTCGGTTAACAGCTATAGACATGCCGAAAGTAAAAAACCCCAATAGATGATGAACAATCTTTGGTTGTGAGTGGTGAGCTTTTGCAATAATCATCAGTTTCCCAGCATCGATGCGAACTTTCCAGATCCCCCAAAACATCATCAAAATCATTCTTAGCAGATCTGATCTGTTATAGATCATAACACAAACCAAACAAATCAAACAAACTCTCACAAGGAGAGACAAACAAACTCTCACAAGGAGAGACATATAAACCCAATTAATGGGTAACCAAGCCAAAAACTCACAATTCTCTCAGAAAGATGATGATTATTGAAAGATATAAAAAATTGAACAAGAAAAGGGGCCTCCGGTCGGTGGATAAACCACCGCCGGAGGAAGAGGCCTGAAGAAGACGAAGAAGAAGAACAAGGAAAGGTTGAGAGCAAAGTTTTGCTTCACTTGAGTTGTTTTTATTTATTTATCTTTAAGTACACACATTCATCCATATCAAATTCATGCGAGAAGAGTCGAAAAGATACCATTAAACAAAAAATTCATGTTTATTTCTTCATTGCAGGACTTTGATCAATCACATTGAATTAGTACTGAGAAATCGGTAATCCTCTTTTCGTAAGCATTTTATAAAATTTGTCAATTTTCTTTTGAGAAAAGTGTCCCTTAGAGAGAAAAATGTCACTAAGGTTGATATAGGCTTGTCAATTTGACACGTGAACATGACACGAAATGATACGAAAAATACGGTTTTGGTTTTGATTTTTGGTACATGAAACACGAAAGTACACGAACACAAAATATTTAGTGTCGGATATGGGTTTTCATTTCGGGTACACAAAAGTACACTAAATAAAAATGTTTATAATTTACTAGTTATAGATTTTATGTATATATTAATATTATTTTTAAAAAAAATATATTTTACACAAAAATATACATATTTACAAGTTTTTATAGAGTTGTACTTAAATTTATATATGGAAATGTAAAATATTTTATGTATATTTCATATGAATATAATATTTATTAATAAGTTTTAACTAAATTTTATTTTTAATTTTATATAATATATACACGAAATACGACACGAAAGTACAAGAATTCATTTCGGGTGGATACGGGTTTCACATTCAAGTACACGAATTCATTTCGGATGAATATGGGTTTCACCTTCAAGTACACGAAACACGAAAGGACACGAAACTAAAGTACATGACATGACACGATTGTCAGGGGGTGATTGCCCTTTTTACCCATTTTTTAGGTTTCTCTCACCAAAATACCCACGGAGCTGAAGGGGTGCCCAAAATACCCACCACATACGCCTATCCAACTAACGCATTCTAGGATACGCCGAACCAACCAGCGTATTAAAAGAATACGCTTCTGTAGTGCTTGAAAATTCCATTGCATACGCCTACCCAGCCAACGCATCCTGGGATACGCATTCCTAAAAGGTGTAGCCGACGTCATGTCTGGCGTCGGATACGCATTTGGAAAATGCGTATCACGAGATACGCATTTTCCAGATGCGTATCTGACGTCAGCTTCGTCGTCTCCAGAGCTGCGAAGAATGGCGATTCCGGCTAAAATATTCTTTCTTTTCGTTCATCCCAACCACAGAGTTTCCAGTTACGTTCTATATACCAATAGAATCGCAATTCGATTCTCTACACATCCATACCAATTTTATTACACTTAATTTGTCGGATTAGAAACACCCAATTCAACCATAATTTTTCGATTTACTTTTCCGTCGATCTTCTTCACGCCCCTTCGGGGCCAGAGGAGAGAACCAGATATGGGTATGAGGACGGGGACGATCTGCTTGTCCTTTTGGTGGTACTATGGTGCCTAGGAGACTTCTTGAGAGTGAGATAGGAAGTGGCGCCGGAAATCGCCAATAAATCGCTGGCGAAGCTGATGAACGAGAGAAGCTGATGAATGAGATTTTCTGGCGTGAACAGTAACCACGGATGCGCCACACCAAACGGCGCATCCCGTGGGTATTTCGGTCGATGGTTTCAAATCTGGGTATTTTGGGGAGTGGGTAGGAGAAAATTGGGTATTTTGGGCATTCTTTCATTGCCAGGTTGATCTTAGGAACATTACGTGAGGTTAAAAGATTTGAAATATAAATAGATTGTGGCATTTTTTGTAAATATTGAAAATTTTTAATTTTTTTTATAATCATAATTATACCCTCGTACATTAATATAGAAAATCTTCTTAAACTCACGTACTGAGGATAACCTCGGGAACATGAAACCATTTTCTAAATTCTCTCATTTTTTAAAAAGTAAAAATAAAACATAAAATTCTTTATTACTCCCTCCCTCCGATATTGGCTAAAATATTATAAAATAATAATTATGTAAAATTTGCTGAATTTGTAAAGTAGTGTGTTTCTGTGGAAATGATTGGCTATATTTTAAAAATAATATGTTATCATTATTTCAAATCTATACTATATTATAATAAGCAAAAGGAGGTATATTTTGTAGTTGGTTACCCCCTCCTTTTGGTTATCCCTTTTTTTTGTTATCCCACTATCAAAAAAATAAAAAAAATCATATACGCACCAAAACAAATCCCAAAATCACTCCATCACTCGCTCTCCTCCCTCGCTCCATTACTCGCTCTCCTCCATCGTTACCAAGACATTCTCTGCTGCTTCAAAAAACAAAACCCCTTCATCCACGCCGTCGACGCACCAAAATCACATCACCAAAATTTGAAGCTTTGATTTTTTTTTTCTTATCTTGCAGGGACTCATCAAAAAGACACATCTTTTAAAGTAAGCGACTTTTTTTTTTAATTCTCTTATTTCAATTCAATGAGTCAGGGTTTTGACTATGTAATGTGTTGTTCTTGAAACAATTTTGAATTGGGTATACAAAGAATTTATCTTTTTTTAACATTTTGTTCCAGCTAAGTTGATGTTTTTACCAGAATCAAACTTCAAAATTACTGGGTTTTGCTTAAAGTTCATAACTTTGTTTCATGAATAAGAGGTCCTATGATAGAGAAGATGCAGTAATTTTAGCTTTTTACACTATCTATGTTTTTAAATTCAATTCACAAGAAGTTAATTGTGATGAATTCTGTTGTATTGGATGGGATACTAACATACTATCATGGTTATAAACATTGATTGGTCTCTATGGCAGTCTTATCTTGTGAGTGTTAATTATGTTGTCATAATTGGCAATTAAAAACTATAATAAAGTATTAAACTCAAATTACCAAGCTTAGCCTTTATGATCTGTGTGCAGCTATTCCGCCATGTCTGGCCAAGTAAATTATGATCCAAGCAGGCAGTTTGGTTAGTGGTGATGTGCATAATTGTCTTTTTGCAGATTGCCTTTCCTTTTTACATACTGTTCCTCTTGATAGAGCAATATTTTGCTTTGTTATATCAGGTGCACTGGTCTTTATAAATGTACCACCACGTGATCTTATAAAGTTTACTCACGACTCATAAAGGTATTGAGGACTGATCAAGCTTGACTAGAAGATTGGTGATAGTGTATTTTGAGTTCGGGATATGATAGTTTGTGAGAATTGAGGGTTGAAATCGTTACGACATGTCTAAAGTAGTGTATGAAGGTTGGATGATCAGGAAAGAATTGTCAACTTACATTGGGCCTTCTGTAATGTTGCCTATACTCCCTGCTCCAGGGAATTTCAATCCCCCATACCACCAACAATCGTCCCATATGATGCCATACAATATGCAAACGGCTCAGATGATGGGCGGATCACCACATAATGTGGCGAACCCTGGTCCATTAGCGATCCAACAGCAGCACAACTATCAACAAATCATGGAGGCTCAGCAAGAAGCAGCAGTGGTGGCGGCTGCTAGGGAACAGGAAATGTTGAGGAATTATGAGCAGCAACAGGCGGTCCCAACGCAACAACAAGGACATCAGTCTGATCATATGAGGTATGATGTGACGGGCCAGGGCCCAGACCATATTCAGGGTTCTATGTTCAATCACATGAGTGTTTCAGCTGGCATTGCGCCTGCATTAGTTTTGGGTTCATTTGAAGGTCCTTATCAGACTCAGGAACATAAACAAAATAATCAACCTCATCATCAACTCCAGGCCACACAAACGTTTCTTGAGGAACATCAGCAGCATCAAGGTTTAGCACTGGCACAACCCCAACAGTTGGATCCAACACAACAGCAGCAAGGTTTAGCACTGGTGTAGCCCCAACAGTTGGATCGGCAACAGCAACAGCAGCAGGTTCCGCCTCAGCAGCATTATGGAAGTGAAGAGGAGGAATAAAGCCATTTTCCTCTTTAATGATTTCCATCACTTTTTTGGTTAGTTAGGTTAGCATCTAATCTCTTTTCTTGGTTAATTGACAATTTACAGCTCACTGTTTTCTTGATTTGCTTTTAGTCAAGTTTTACTGCTCTTGAGCTTTATGAACAAAAAATAAATAATCCCTTATATCTTATATAGATAAAGTTGCCTGTTTTAAAAAGTGTTTTTCAATGAAAGACTTACAGTGTGTCTGAAGAGTCAAAAGTCGAAAGAATCATTTGATTCACATTTTCACTACTATTTGGATCATACATATGCAAACAGTTACATGAACCTCAGCCACTCCGGACGAGCCTATGTTCATATGCGGTATTTTGTTCTCGAGTCTCAATTGCTTGCGTATTATAAGCGGAAGCCTCAGGATAATATGGTAAGTCTTTTTATTTTTTAAATGATATGTGATTTCGTTTTGGTTATCTGGCTACCGATGTTCTATTCGAGTTAGTGGTTGCTTAACATCTATTAGGCTGTTATGTACACTTACATTGATAATGCAGCTTGAACAAGTGAAGCTGAATGCTTCAATTAATCTCATGTCACTTTTTATACTGAATTAATCTGGCGTCACATTTTTATATGTCGTTCAAGCTCTGACTTAATATTGATACCTAATTATATAATGTAGGTTCCGATCAAGACACTTCTTATTGATGGCAATTGCAGGGTGGAGGACCGTGGATTGAAAACCCATAATGGACATGTGAGTTTGCATCTTTTATCGCTGATTGCTTCCATGTCATATAACCCTTTAGTAATCGTTGCAGCATGTCAGCATTTTAGTAGATAACTATTCACCTAATTTAAACATAATAGCTTAACAAAAAATCTGGATATAGCTACAGTAGAGTGTGTGTAAATTTGAGGAGATCTAGCAAAAGAATTTCCAGTTCTGTCAGATTGCTTATTAGGCAGTTTTGACTAATATCTTTGATTTATCTTAGTATAGAAGATGTTAAAGCGGTACCCATGATAGAAAAATCCCTCATCAAACAGGGAGATTACTGGAGGAAAATGGGATATATTTTATAGTTTGGTTAACCCAATTTTTTGTTATCCCATATTTTTGGTTATCCCTTAATTCTAATTAATTTTAATTATTTTAAATAAAAGAATAAATCCATGCACGTTAATACTTGGTAGTTGTGTAGTGAACATAAAATACTCGCCGGTTCCCAAACCTCTTGGAAACACCCTGCACACTCCCTCATACCTTCATCCACGCCGGTATCAATTTTCATACAATCTCTTTGTTTTTTTATGTTTATAGATTCATATGTTGATTGAATTAAATTCTCTCACTCTCTCAGTGTCTCTTAAATAGCTTTTCCTAATCTCCCTTCTTCAAAGCATATGTATATTATAAACTTTTATTCCTGTTATTTTTTCTGGGTATATGTTTATTTCTTTGTTTGTGTTTGTTTGGTTCAAAATAATACGTTTGGCTATGTTTTTACTGTATATATGTGTATGTATAGTAATAAGACTGATGGATTTGCCTTAATTTCAGGTTGCCGCAACTCCACGTGTAGGTTGCTGCAACCAAGCCTTTGAAGAAAGGTTTGTGCTTTCTTCTCCTACTTTATATTGGTATTTACATATTCTTATTTTTAAGCTTTCAATTAGTTGTTTACGAATGTATAAGAATCTTATAATAAGATATAATATACTCATGTACATGTATTTTTAGTTTCTATAAAATAAAATGCATATTGATGATAATTAATTTTGTTGTTACAATTTGGAAAGGATATATGTATCAAGTCCTGCGTAAACGGATTAATTGGTTAAATTTTAAAACCACAAAAATCAAGTCACAAAGAGCATATAGAAGTATCGTTATTTCTGCGCAAGTATTTAAGTTAACCATATAAGAATTTAACTTTGTTTATTTGGACCTGGAGGGAGGGGTGTGGATGCACTATACTTAAATACAAATACTTATTATGTAAGTGTTGTCTATAAATGCAACGTAAGTTTAAACAGCGGAGTCACTGGCATCATGCGAAGGTTTTGAAGTATGAGTGTTCTAATCTCGATTATAACAAACTCTGGTTTACTCTTGAGATTTTAGTACATGGATAAAAAAAATTATTTTCAAATATAGCACTTGGTGGCACATTGCTAGATTTGGAAAGTTTTTCCTTATGGTTTTACTGTTTTGGTACGGCCCATAACTATTTGTTGACTCTGGCATAATGTAAAAGTGTTGAATACAGAGCTTATATGTATCGGATTTTACAGAAATGTGATTGCTGAGTTGGTTGAATCATCTAATTTTTTTGATTGAGTATATGGTTTAAATTCTGCTGTTTTAATAGTTTTAAGAGCTTTGATCCAAATTATATTGTTTAAATAATTTAAGAGTTTTGATTCAATTCTTGCTGTATTTATATTTTTTAAGAGTTTTGATTGAGTATTAGGTTCTAATCCTGCTGTTTTTTATTTTATTTTTAAGGGTTATTATTTCTCTCTTTCAAAAGAACCAATATTGTTGTAAACCACTCATAATATTTCCCTGATACTAACGAATTAAAACTAGCATATTTAGCATATTGGTAATTAACCAACTCTCAGAAGGCCTTGATTAGATTGTATAATATTCAAAACATATAACACCAAACCTGACTATAACCTGCATGAAAATTCTCCGAACTATAACCTGCAGGAAAATTCTCCGAATCAATGTTCAGTATAGAAATGTTTTGGCATATCTTATATAAGAATACCGACCCCACAGCTTTGCGTGGAGTATCCTGGCCTCTAGGAGTGTTCATGTATACCTTAAAGCTTTTTTCTCGATGATTCAGATACTTAAGGCTTAAAGGTGTAATTACTGAAACCGCACTAATCAAGCCACGAATATCGGATATAATTAAGTATTGGGATTTTCGTGCAAGTATAAGTAAAGCAACTACATTAGAATTTAACTTTTTTTTAAAAGATAATTGTAAATAGAGCATTTGGTGGCACAATGCGTAGGTTTGAAAGATAATTTAACTTCTTTTTTTTTACATTAGTTCTAGGGATTTTTAGTGTTATAGCCACGTATCCTAAAATACCCGTTCAAGGAAGAGTGCCGGATAAATAAGCCGCCTGCTTCGTGATCTTCTTTCGTGCATTCTAAGTTTATATGTATACGGCCATAGGCTTGGAGAATATATGCTTTGTGAATGTACTTGCTTTCCATGCTTTAACTTCAGAAGGATTTAGTTAAAAAGATGTCATTTACTTTGTCAAATTTCACCCAGAGTTCTTATATTATGTCGTTTGTAGTGAATACAGCTTCATAGACAATTTATCTTTTTATCAAATTTTATCCATGTAACTAAACTTTGATATTTTTCTTTGTTGACAGTGATTTAATGCAGCATGAGAGTTTGCAAGATGTTCTAATGATATCAAATTAATTGGTCATTATAATCTCTCCTGAATTACATGGATTCTTATGGTGGATTCTACGCATTAGCCTCTTTCCGGCAAAGATGTAGAAGATTTTGATTCATGAGATTCTTTCATCAGTTTTGCATGTCAAGATGTTAAAGTGCATGCTTCAGCCTTCAAGCAAGAGAGCAATGTAGTAACTACATTTTTTAATACTTTTTTTGATGATACTGAATTAATGATATTGAATAATTTCTCTTTCCCACAACAAATTTTAGAAACTGAAAAGATATTGTCAAAGTGAAAATTTTGCAACAATAATACATGATCTACAATATGCGATAAATACATTATCCTGATTCACTTCAAATCTTTTTTGTAAAGTTCTAGAGTTCTTGATCTATGTGCAAAACGACTTCAGAGTTCATATGTTTGCTCTAGCACTTGATTATAGCTTTAAAAAAAATTGGTTAATATTATTATCCAAGATCTGCTAGCTTGATTATTGCTAAGTATTATTTTTTCCAAGTTATGCTACAATTTAGCGAGAGTTTCAAAGATGAGCCTGGATCCTCTGTCTCCTTCTCACTGTCCTCTTTTGTGTCCCCTTAATAAAAAGAGTGCCCCTGGCGGGACCTCTTTATTAAAAAATATTTTTATTATTATTTTGTAATACAGTGGCCCCGCCAGGGACACTCTTTTTATACAGGGACACATAAGGGGACACGAAGAAGGGGATAGAGGATCCTCACCCTTCAAAGATGACAACATGAACAGGAGGCCCGAACCAAAAGCCAATATAACTTTGATACAGAACTATTGAACATCTTCAATTTTAGCAGAAAAAGCAAGAAAAAAGAAATGTAGAAAATTCAATTTTAGCATAAAAAGCAAGAAAAAAGAAATGTAGAAAAAACGAGAAGAAAATTTGTAGAAAAGAAAAATGAAGAAAAAAACTGCAAAATTTGCAAAAAAAAAAAGGGAGCAAGAACAAAACTACATAAAAATTATGCAAACATTTATTTATTTATATATCTATACTATCTATAATAAGAAAATATGGTATAATTTGTAGTTGTTAAATAAGAAAAACATGATATAGTTTGTAGTTTGGTTAAAAACTTCCCTTTTAATAACACTTTCTTCATTTAGTATTATTTAATATTAATTAATTTTAAATAAAAAAATACTAAAAAACAAATCTATACTAAATTATAATAAGCAAAATGCTTATTATAATTTGTAGTTTTGTTCATTTTGGTTATACATTTTAAGCATAATTATTAGATTTTTTAAACCAGATTAATCAAAATCGTTAGATGTAATATTAAAAATTGTTCTCTATAGAGATTAAATTTCGCATCTCACTAACAACATAGTAAAATTGAAATTTATTATATAATTACAAAAATAAAATATATATATATATATATAATATTAATCACATATTATTGTTTTTTATTTTATTTTATTATAAAAATTTAAAAATAAATTTTTCAAAAGCAACCCGTGCTTTGCACGGGTTATAAGCTAGTTATTATAAATAGAATATATTGTTTCAACATAGAATTAAATGACGTGGCTTTTCATTAGAGGTAGTTACATGTTCGACAAATTTAGCCAAAATGTTTAAGTTGATTAAAATTTTAGACAGCGTGAATGACCCATAGAAGTAAAAAAAAATTTTACATATATTTTTATAATTCTTATTTATAACAAGTTAAATACATTTTTAGTTAAGGATTTTATATGATTGGAGATGCACTAGTGTTGATCACCTTCTTTTTGGCACGCATTTTGGGGTATAAATAAAATATGGTTTCAAAATCTTTTTTTAAAATTTTCTTTTTCTTGAAAAAAGTTTTAGATCTAAATTTTTATTCAGAAGAAAAAAATTAAATATGAAATATAATTTATTTGTACCTAAAAATAAGTGTCGAAAAGAAAATATTAATGAGATGGAATGGAGAGAATTACAGCGAGAAAAAAAAATAAAAGAATGACATAAATACCCCCATTTTTTAATAAAACTGACGCAAATAACACAAATCACAGATGGTGGCCATAAATATCCCTATATTACGCATTTGGGAGAGGGGTAATAGATTTTATACATATTACGCATTTGGAAGAGGGGTAATAGAGCTGTCAGGGGAGCCTATTACGCATTTGGAAAATGGGTAACCCCTATTACCCATTCTCCAAATGCGTAATAGAAGAAAAATCTATACTAGTTACCCCAATATCAAATGCGTAACCCTATTACCCTCATATGAAATGCGTAATAGATGGGTATTTATGGTCATCATCAGTGCTTTGGGGTATTCTTATTATGTGATATAGGTTTTTAGGGTATTCTTGGCCAAAACCCCGAGAAAATTACTCCTTATATTGGTCTATTTGATCCCGAGTTCGGTCAACAAAACATCAAATTTGGATTTTTACTAGTACTAACCGAAGTCCCCTACCCAAAAAATAAAAAGAAAATCATTTTTTGGAATGCTTCAAAATAAATTTGTTTAAATTTATAATTTGATCCAAAATAAAGAATGTGTCAATTTCCCACTTTTCAATTTTCATTGTTTGATTTGTAATTCAGAATTCTAATGATTAATATCCACTCTTTTGGCCTTGGCCCTCCGTTTACTTCGAGTTCTTTCTCGCCTTATCATTCCCTCTTCCTCATAGTTTTGGAATGATGAAAGCTAGTATTGGCGTGCAAACTCTGCAAGATGTTTTCATTTCATTTGCCTCTATCAACATAATTATTAATTACCATCCCCTCACATTTTGTTAGGGTTCAAAATTTAAACTCTTCTTCCTTCAGTAACCAGAGTTCGAATATTCAAATGTCAGTGAAAACCTGAATTCCTAATTGCACCATGATTATTTGAGTATCTAAATTCTCGTAGTCAACATTAACTAAAAAAATAAATAATTAACTTTGTAAATCTAAACTCTGAGAATGTCAAACATTTCTTTGTGCAATATTTATAAAGGAAAAAACTTTGTGCCCATATAATATGGTGTGTGCACCTGTGAAATGTTGACTAAGAGCATCTTCAATGGTGTTGACTAAAATGGTTGGCTAAAATTATATAAAATAACGATTATGTAAAATTTGTTGAATCTGTAAGGAATTATACTTCAATGGAGTTGGCTATAATGATTGGCTATATTTTTAAAAATAGTATGTTATAAATATTTCAGTTGTTAAATATAGAATATATTTTTTCAAATATGGTAATAGATGATGTGGAATTTTCTTACAGGTTTCTAGCGATTCGACAAATATAGCCAATATGCAGGGATTATCTATAATTTTAGATAACAGGAATGTATCATTGGAGATGTAATTATTTTACATATTCTTTAAAATATTTAATTATGGTATGTAATACATATTTTTAGCTAAGAGTTTTTAACGATTGGAGATGCTCTAAGGGAGAGTGAAGCTTTTGATCAAGGCCTTTTAAATAATAAGTAACTAGTTTATAACCTGTGTGTACCGAATAGTTCATTTTCTAATATATATAATTATATTAATTTTTTTAATATTTATATGTTATAAATTTATTTATTAATTCAATTGTTGTAAAAAATTGATATATATATATATATATATATAGGCCAAGGTTCTAAAGAGAACATGCTTAAAAAGAGAACGAGAGAATATCTCAAAAAAATTAATTTAATTTTTTTTTAAAATTATAAATATTCTTAGATGCATTTTATGATTCTCAAACTTGAATAGTATTTTGTGGAAAAAAAAAATTATGGGAATTTTGTTTTTTTAATCTTTTTTATAATCTCACAAAATTTTAAGAATCTCTTTTAGAATCTCACAAATTTTGAATAATCTCTTTTAGAATCTCACAAATAGTTTTTACACATGTATTTGTTGTTCATAATTGTGTTTTTTAGAATTGTATTAATGATATAAACATATTTATAATTTTTTTGAATTTTAAAATTCAATATTTTAAGTTGTTCTCTCGTTCTCTTTTTAAGCATGTTCTCGAGCCTTACTCATATATATATATATATGAGTGTGTGTGTGTGTGTGTGTGTGTGATTTTACATGTTAAATTTAATATTTATGCTCTATCTTGAATTCTTAAAATTTGATTTGAATAATTTTACAGCCCACACATGCAATTAACAAAATAATCTTTAATTTAGTGATGGTTAAACATGTATTTTCCAATTTAAACTACGCAAAAACAAAATAGAGAAGAAATTAACGATTTTTTATGTTGAAAATTCTGTTCGATTTATGAAGTCTACTTATATTTCGTTTTAATTATCAAAATACCCTTCTTTTTTTTTGAAACGATAGTTCTACTTCCAACCAATTAAATATAGTTTTAATAATAAGTGTAAGAGTGATCTTGTCTAAAATTTTGGTAGTCGGTAGTCTGGTCTATAGTACGACAAGATAAATAAGAACCGTTAGATCATACAATAAATAGATGAAAAATGATGGATCTACCGTAAAAATATTCTATTTTTTAACATGTAAACTAAAAAGTGTATTTATATTGAAAAACGAAAAAGTGTATGTCAATGATTTAAATCATATAATTTGGTTTTCTACATTGAATAATATTATGAATGTAGGTCTTCTACACTAAATAGGATTAATGTAAAAAATTGTAATTATATTTTCTCTTGATATTCGGAGTGTTTCCATTTCGATAATAATTGTTCTTAATTAAAAATAATTTTGTAAATTTCGCGTGGACTGTAAAATCATCCAAATCTGATTTTTAGATCTTAAGATAGAGCTTAAATAGTAAATATGAACTTTTTTTAATATTAATAAAAAAAATAAAAAAATCATTGGTATCCTTTTTTAATTATATCCTTTTCTGATTATAATTTTTTTAAAAATTCAATTTTAATACAAATTTTTTTAATTATATCATTTTTAGATTATAATATTCTTTTTAATATGATATAATCTTTAATTGTTTATTTTTAAAAACATTACATTCGACGATTGAGATTATTTTGGTAGTACAGTGACCAAACCAAACCAAAAGATCAAACCAAAATTATAGATAATATCACTCTTACGATTATTATATGTAAGAATATGATTATAATAAATAATAATATTATTAATAATAACATACATTTTGTTAAAAAAAATACGAGGTGGGTAGATTGAATTAAAAAAAAAGAGACTGAATTATGATCTTTTCACATGTAAAACTACACTCCACCGCATAAAGCAAACATCAAAATGATTAGTGCTCATCCCTAGGAAATAATGTTATTTACCATCATAATATTATTTCAAAAAGTATAAAGTTGAATTCTTTTTACTCATTCAACTGTATAGTATTAAATTCTTAGACTGGTCAGAACTCACATGACACGAAAGCAGATAGGGTGAGTGTGACTAAATTTTATTTTAATGATACAAATCTTCGCCAAAGAATATATGTTGGAACAATTATTCTTGATCACACAAAAAAAAACTTATTCATCTTTCTACTTAATCCCTATTTACAAACAAAATTCTTGATTTTTATCAACCCTAAATCGAGGGTTAGCACCACCTGGATACGTTCTTTTGTAATTGCATCCCTAGGCATTAGTAAGTTGAGCCGAGACGAACAGTATCATTGTCATGTTCGAGCTCGAGGTCACTAAAAATTTGTGTTTGGGTTTAGTTTGGATTTGATTTGAATTTGATTTGGATTTGGATTTAAGTTCGAACGAATCTTCAATTTAAAGTTTGAAGCTTGGTTCATAAAAAAGTTTAAGATATTCGAGTTCGGTTTTAAAATTCGAATCGATTTATCAAATATTGACAAAAACTCAAACTCAAACTTGACTCGAACTCGGCTCTAGTTCAATTTTGACTCGATTAAATATATAAACATGTAATACTTACATATAATAAATGTATAATATATAAAACTTTAAAATAATAAAAATTTGTTTGAGCTCGATTAATTTAATGCTCGATTTCGGTTCGATAAAATATTCATATAGTTTGAGCTCCAGCTGGATTTAATTATTACCAAATTAAATTTCAAATATTTTATAAACCGAATTTGAGTAACTCGTGATTAATTTGATTCGATTACACCCTTAACATTCAATAATAATTATAAACCGAATCTGAGTACCTTACGAATAATTTGACTCGATCACACCCTTAACATACAGTCATTCTATTCAATGATGAAAGGTTATGATGAAGATTATAATTTTTATCATAATTTTACCGACAAACATGGAATTGGATAGTAAATTATAATTTGGAAATTATAATACCTCAAAACATCCACATCTGAATTTGGAAGGAATCATTATTAGTTGTAGCTAGTTTTCGTTGTAGGAATATAATTTAGTGACAGCAGACTAAAACATGAACTTCATCAGACATTATTATATACACATTTATCCTTCTGAAAAATGTAAAGATATTAAAATAGAAGATTGAAAAAAGGCCCCCAAAGAACAACATCAATGAGTCCTTGAGGTTTTGGCGATGGAGGTGATGAGTCCTCGGTGTTCGTCCCCACATTTTTTTTTAGTTTTTTTCTGTTTTTTATAAAATGGAAAGAAAACAACATGTTGAAAAAAGTAGCAAAGCTAGGTTGATCTATTAATTAAAAATACACACAGAAGCACTTTCTGGATCTGAACTTGAATTTTAATCTTTAAATCGCCTTTTTTCCCTCTTTTTATCAACACATGCATGTTCATGATTTTGTAGACCGTCTGATCTGTATTTCCTCTTTTTTTTTTTTCTAATATGTGAAGCATTTTATGATAAAACTTCTATGTATAATATTATTGGAATTGTAAAAAAATATTATTACGAAGAGGTTATTTTTTAATAGAAATAATTTTTTAATTGATTATATAATGTAAAGAACGTAATTTTTATTATTATAAAAAATTATTTTTGTATAAAATATTATTATAGAGAGATTTTACTGTACGTATCACAAATTATATCTTATATATAATTGGCGTAAATGGTTTTGATAGTCGTGCCATCGTTTAGGGCTAATACAATAATTTTAAGTTACACTCATTCAATAAAATTAAACATATTTATATGACAATATATAGACAATATATAATTGGCGTAAGAGGTTTTGATGGTAGTGCGTGTTAGGGCCAATACAATAATTTTAAGCTACACTCACTCAATAAAGTTAAATGTATTTATATGATATTAGTAGTTTCGTTTTTACTTCATAACAATTACTATTTTACAATCCTATATATAATTGGCGTAAGGGGGTTTTGATGATAGTGTTGTCGTCTTGTCGTCAGCGCTAATATAGTAATTTTAAGCTACACTCACTCAATATAACTAAATGTATTTATATGACACTAGTAATATCGTTTTTACTTCATAACAATTACTTACAATTAGACCTGGCAAATCGGGTAAACGGATCGGTTTCGGATCGGATCTGCTTCGGATCGGATCCACTTTCGGTTAAGCTACTGTTTAGAGCATGTTCGGTTCGGATCGGATCTGATTCGGTTCGGATCCACTTTCGGTTAAGGTACTATTTAGAGCCTGTTCGGTTCGGATCGGATCTGATTCGGTTCGGGTAAATTTCGGATTAAAATCGGATAAATTTTAGATTAAGATCGGATCAAATTGGGTTCGGTTCTCTTTTGGATTTTTACAGTTCGGATCGGATTTTGTTTGGATGTAGGAATATTCGGTTCGGATCGGATTGTCGAGATATATCTAATTTTTTGATGTACCCAAATTTTCCAAAAACCAAAAAATTATTTTGGCTTGAGATCGTAGTAATGAACAACTAAATTGACTAGTGCTTTGTTACGGCTTTTTGTTTCGTTTTAAAAAAAAAAATATCGACGATCCAACTGTCGGATGTCAAAATATATCTAATTTAGTGATATTCACAAATTTCCCAAAAATAAATTAATTAATTTGGTTGGAAATCTTAGTAGTCAACTACTGAATTGAGTATTACTCGTAACTAGTGTTTTATCACGGATTATTGGTTCTATTTTTTTAAAATTATTTCTCGACGATCCAACCGTACGGATCTCAAGATACATCTAATTTAGTGATATTCCCAAATTTTCAAAAAATAAAAAATTAATTTATTTGGAGATCTTTTTTTTTCTTTGTCACGGATTGTTGATTCTATTTTAAAAAAAATATATCTCGATGATCCAACCGTACGGATCTCAAGATACATCTAATTTAGTGATATTCCAAAATTTTCAAAAAATAAAAAATTAATTTGTTTGGAGATCTTAATAGTTCTTTGTCACGGATTGTTGATTCTATTTTTAAAAAAATATATCTCGACGATCCAACCGTACGGATCTCAAGATACATCTAATTTAGAGATATTCCCAAATTTTAAAAAAATAAAAAATTAATTTGTTTGGAGATTTTAGTAGTTCTTTGTCACGAATTGTTGATTCTATTTTTTAAAAATTATTTCTCGACGATCCAACCGTACGGATCTCAAGATACATCTAATTTAGTGATATTCCCAAATTTTCAAAAAATAAAAAATTAATTTGTTTGAAAATCTTAGTAGTTCTTTGTCACGGATTGTTGATTATATTTTTTTTAAAAAAATATCTCGACGATCCAACCGTACGGATATCAAGATACATCTAATTTAGTGATATTCCCAAATTTTCAAAAAATAAAAAATTAATTTGTTTGGAGATCTTAATAATCAACTACCGAATTGACTAGTACTCGTAGCTAGTGCTTTGCCACGAATTGTTGATTCTAATTTTTAAAAATTATTTCTCGACGATCCAACCGTACGGATCTCAAGATATATCTAATCTAGTTATATTCCCAATTTTTTTAAAAAATAAAAAATTAATTTGGTTGAAGATTTTAGTAGTCAACTATCGAAATGACTAGTACTCGTAACTAGTGCTTTGTCATGGATTGTTGGTTCTATTGTTTAAAAATTATTTCTCGACGATCCAACCGTACGATCTCAAGATACATCTAATTTAGTGATATTCCCAAATTTTCAAAAAATAAAAAATTAATTTGTTTGGAGATCTTAGTAGTTCTTTGTCACGGATTGTTGATTCTATTTTTAAAAAAATATACATCGATGATCCAACCGTACAGATCTCAAGATACATCTAATTTAGTGATATTCCGAAATTTTCAAAAAATAAAAAATTAATTTGTTTGGAGATCTTAGTAGTTCTTTGTCACGGATTGTTGATTCTATTTTTAAAAAAATATATCTCGACGATCCAACCGTACGGATCTCAAGATACATCTAATTTAGAGATATTCCCAAATTTTAAAAAAATAAAAAATTAATTTTTTTGGAGATTTTAGTAGTTCTTTGTCACAGATTGTTGATTCTATTTTTTTAAATTTATTTCTCGACGATCCAACCGTACGGATCTCAAGATACATCTAATTTAGTGATATTCCCAAATTTTCAAAAAATAAAAAATTAATTTGTTTGAAAATCTTAGTAGTTCTTTGTCACGGATTGTTGATTCTATTTTAAAAAAAATATATCTCGACGATCCAACCGTACGGATATCAAGATACATCTAATTTAGTGATATTCCCAAATTTTCAAAAAATAAAAAATTAATTTGTTTGGAGATCTTAATAATCAACTACCGAATTGACTAGTACTCGTAGCTAGTGCTTTGCCACGAATTGTTGATTCTAATTTTTAAAAATTATTTCTCGACAATCCAACCGTACGGATCTCAAGATATATCTAATCTAGTTATATTCCCAAATTTTTTAAAAAATAAAAAATTAATTTGGTTGTAGATTTTAGTAGTCAACTATCGAAATGACTAGTACTCGTAACTAGTGCTTTGTCACGGATTGTTGGTTCTATTTTTTAAAAATTATTTCTCGACGATCCAACCGTACGGATCTCAAGATACATCTAATTTAGTGATATTCCCAAATTTTCAAAAAATAAAAAATTAATTTGTTTGGAGATCTTAATAATCAACTATTGAATTGACTAGTACTCGTAGCTAGTGCTTTGCCACGAATTGTTGATTCTAATTTTTAAACATTATTTTTCGACGATCCAACCGTACGGATCTCAAGATATATCTAATCTAGTGATATTCCCAAATTTTCAAAAAAGAAAAAATTAATTTGGTTGGAGATCTTAGTAGTCAACTACTGAATTGACTAGTACTCGTAACTAGTGTTTTATCATGGATTGTTGATTCTATTTTTAAAAAAATATATCTCGACGATCCAACCGTACGGATTTTAAGATATATCTAATTTAGTGATATTCTCAAATTTGTAAAAAATTAAAAATTATTTTGGTTTAAAATCTTAGTAGTCAACCATCGAATTGACTAGTACTCGTAACTAGTGTTTTGTCACGGATTGTTGATTCTGTTTTTTAAAAATTATTCATCGACGATCCAACCGTACGGATCTCAAGATATATCAAATCTAGTGATATTCTCAAATTTTCAAAAAATAAAAAATTAATTTGGTTGGAGATCTTAGTAGTCAACTACCGAATTGACTAGTACTCGTAACTAGTGCTTTGTCACGGATTGTTGATTCTATTTTTTAAACATTATTTCTCGACGATTCAACCGTACGGATCTCAAGATATATCTAATCTAGTGACATTCCCAAATTTTTAAAAAATAAAAAATTAATTTGGTTGGAGAACATAGTAGTCAACTACAGAATTGACTAGTACTCGTAACTAGTGCTTTGTCATGGATTGTTGATTCTATTTTTTAAACATTATTTCTCGACGATCCAAACCGTACGGATCTCAAAATATATCTAATATAGTGATATTCCCAAATTTTTAAAAAATAAAATATTAATTTGGTTGGAGATCTTAGTAGTCAACTACCGAATTGACTAATACTCGTAACTATTGTTTTGTCACGGATTGTTGATTTTATTTTTTTAAAATTATTTCTCGACGATCCAACCGTACAGATGTCAAGATATATCTAATTTAGTGATATTTCCAGATTTTCAAAAAATAAAAAATATTTTTTAAAAAATACATGTGTCAAAATTTATTAAATAAGACCGAATATGTTAAAATTAGATACATCATTTATATAACGCTTTCATAAGCGCTATGGAAGTGAATGCACTCACTTAGACAGCGCTTCAATAAGCGCTATATAAGTGAATGCACTTGAATTTTTGCCTATAATATGCAGAATTTATTTATTTATTTATTTATTGCTAATTATGTGCAGAATTTATTAATTTATATTTGCAAATTGAATTAAAATATTATTATATACAAAATATCGTAAGCAATATTCAATGATAATAATAAATATATAGCAAATCAGAAAATATAGAAATTGACAAAACTAAACAAATAAAGGTCAAGAAAATATTAATCTATATAAAATTATTTTATCGGATATTTTTCGACTCAGTTATTTTTAGTTTCGGATTTACATCGGTTCAAGTCATATTCGGTTCGGGTAAATTTTTATTCGGATTTGATCGGTTCTGATTATAATCGGATACATGGTCATCATTGGATACAGTATTTCGGATATTTTTTGGTTAAATTTCCGGTTCGGTTAATTTTCGGATCGGGTCAAATTGGCTTTCGGATCGTTATCAGATTTGATTAAATTGAACCGGTTTTGGTTCGGATTCGGATTGTTTCGGTTTCGGATACAATTTTGGATGATCTATTTCGGATCCAATTTCGGATTCGGTTCCACATATTTCGGTTCGGTTTTTCGGATCCAGACCCATTTTGCCAGGTCTACTTACAATGTTTATAGTTGTAATTTCAAAAAAAAGAATTCTGGATTAAAATAATTTATAGGACAATATAATTTACAAAGCAAATAATAAAATAATATTTTTAAAAGGAAAAAACTAAAATTTACAACAAACACTAATATAATTTAGAATGAATAAAAAAACACAAAAACAGATTAAAAATCCTATATATAATTGGAGTAAGGGGGGTTTAGATGGTTGCCTGGTCGTTAGGTTTAAGCTACACTCACCCAATAAAAATAAACGTATTTATATGACACCAACAGTGTTTTTACTTCATAACAATTATTGTTTTACAATGTTTATAGTTGAAAATTTAAAAAAAGAATTCTGGATTAAAATAATTTTACAGGACAAAATATAATATACAAAACAAAAAATAAAATAATTTTTTAAAAGCAAAAAACTAAAATTCACGACAAACACTAATATAATTTAGAATAAATAAAAACAAACACAAAAACATATTAAAAACAAGTACAAACTTTTATAACTTTAAATGCAATAAAAAAAACATGTGAAGTTTGGAAATGACAATCAACAAATTGTGATCTACAAAACAAACACTAATTTTAACAGATATACTAAATTTAGAAAAGTTAAATACATAAAAAAACCCAAAAATAATACAAATAGAACAAATAAAAACTAACACAAACACATAAAAAAAATACCTTTTTCTTTAAAAAAAAAGAGTTGTATAACATCTTTTCACATAAATATTCCAAAAATAAATAAATAAACATAACCAAGCACGTCTTCCCACAAAATGTAAGAAAAAAGTTTTAAAAAATGTATAGTGTTGGTAGTTTAATATATTTATATAAATCAAGAATTACATATTACTCATAAGTCATAGAGTAAATTACATCGTAGTGACCATAATTTTACACCGATTTTCAAAAAAGTGGTCAATTTCTCAAATTAGTGGCTAACCTTTCACTTTGTCTTTCAAAACAGTGGTCAGTCTTTCAATTTCTCAAATTAGTGGAAAATCTTTCACTCCGTCTTTCAAAAAAGTGGCCAATAGTAGACTAATTATCTCTAAAGTGACCACTTTTTTAAAACGCGGAATGTAATTTGAGAAATTGAAAGACTGGCCATTATTTTGAAAGACAAAGTGAAAGATTGACCACTAATTTAAGAAAATGAAAGACTAATCACTTTTTTAAAAATTGTTGTAAAGTACAGTCACCATTCTGTAATTTACTCTAAATCATAAATAGGGAAAGTTCTTACAGGCAAAAGTAATATTTTCTCTTTAGATAAAAACTAAGAAGGCCACATGTGTTACCCTCTTTTTCCTTGAATTTGGGGGTTTATTTGAATAAGATTGAGGCTTTCGATGCAAATGATGGGAAAGTTGATCAATAAGAGAATGTCGACACAGAGTCGTAACTGTAAATGAACAAGAATACTAGTAAGTGTAAGTGTAAATGAAGAAGAATACTACTCAATCGTCGGTGCAAGATGTCTATATGAACGTTAATTTTATTTTAAAGAAGGTGATGATTGGTTTATTAATTTTTGTATTGAGAATTTTTATTTTTAATAGAGAAAACTGGGCCTGAGGACAACCTCAGGTACCTCTCCTAAGGTTAGAATAAAATATAGCTATAAAATAAGGGGCCCCGCAGGGGCATTTTAGTAAATATAAATTGTTTTTCGGTAATTTACAAAAAAGCCCTTAAATTTGTATTGAAATTTGGTCTAACCTCAGGTAGAACCCTGAGGATGACCTCAGGCCCATGAAACCCTTTTTAATATTATAATGATTTATTAATTTTTGTACTGAAAATTTTTAATTTTAAGATTGTAATAGGAGTAATGATAATTATTGAGTGAATGTTAATAGGAATTGTATAAAGATGTCAATAATATTATTGAGTATTATGTGTAAATTCGAATTATGAATAGTAATCGTGTAATTATATATGTGAGAGAGTAACATAATTATTATTTTCATAATGATATGCATTGGTTTTCATATCAAATTATCAATACAACGTTCATAATAAATTGCAAGGGATAGCTGCAAGTAACAGATAAAATAATAATTCGAGTTGGAAAGCACATATCAATGCAAAAGGAGACTAGATGTTAGGTAATATTTCGTTAAATAAAATACTTTCTTTTAGGATAAATGTAGCTCGAACTTGAATATAAGTGGTTGATCAAAAAAATAATTCTTTTTTTTAAACTAAATTATATGTTATACAAATGGAATATTGGATAAAATCGGATAAAATCGATAAGAGGAACTTGCAAGAATTCATGGTTAAATCGGGGATTAATATCAGAACGAAAATTGAATGTATTTTAATATTATAATATTTTTTAGTATATTATTCTAATACTCAATTATATATTAAGTAATATGTATTTATCATATCATAAACCATATAATAATTCATATTTGATTAATGTATTATTTTAATTCTATTAATTTATTCTAAATACTCCGATAAAGAAATAGTCATAAAGATTAATCGGAAATTTTAAAAATCAAATCGACTTAACATCTTGTAAAAAAATAAACAGGAATTAATTGATTAAATGGGGGATTTTTAGAAATAATGTTAATAATAGATAGATACTCAATATTAATAAAAAGTGTAGAATGGCATGCCAAGAAACTATATTTTGAATATGAATACTCCCTCCGTCCCATCCATTTCTTAATATAGATTTTTCACTTGCGTGAAACGCATGTTAACGCTCTTATAAAGTATGGTTACATAACTTATTTTTAAAATTTTCTTTTTTTGTATAAAAATAGGATTGTTGTATTTTTATACAAAAAAAGAAAATTTCAAAAATAAGTTATGGAACTATCATTAAAATCTACATTAAAATGCGTGTCGAACCTCGTCTCCCAATGTTAACTATTGGGTGGGACGATGAAGTAATATGTATCAATTCCCTAGTACTAATTTACTGCTGAAGTATAACGACTGCAGCGATCTAATGATTGGTTTCAAGTTTCAACTCTTCTGGCCTTAGCCCTCCATTTACTTCATATTTGTTTGGGACCTGATGTATAGATATGTAGTTATAGCATACATTAGCAGAAACTTTATACTTTATACGAAACGTGTAGAGTAGAGTTTTTGGTATGAAAACAGGAACTCATCTTTTTACCTACTCGCAGAAATTTTCTGCGATATGGGTGTACGGTATAATATGCTACCAGTTGACCCCAGCCTATTCTTTTTGCCTCGATCACTTTATTTACCCTACCCCTCTTCCTCGTTGTTTTCAAATGATGGAAAATGGTATTGGCGTGCAAATTTTGCTACATGTTTTCATTTCATTTGCCTCTATCGGCAGACCTAAAATTTGATCTCACAACATAGTTACCATTCAAAAATTAAATATCATTACGTAAAATCTCCTTTTCTCGATAACAAGAGGTCGTATTGTTATACCCAAAAATAGCTTCATCTATTTTTGGCTCACTGTGGGGATCTCGCCCTTTTAAACAGCTAGGCCCAATAATGTAGTATCTCGCCTTTTATAGTGACGATTATTGAACTTGAAGATTATGGACTACGAGTAGGGTCCTTGATCTAATTTAAGCCTAGATCTCGCCCTTTATGGAAGATCTCGCCCGCTTCTAAAGGATCTCGTCCTTTTTCAGAGCTGCCTTATAGCTATTTTACCTCCGTGGCACAGGGAAAGCGTTGAGCTCGAAAATATCGGGTCAATAGCTTGACCGATACGCTCCGAGAAAGTAGCTGGGCTTTGAGGTCCATAATGACAACATCAAAGGCGGTGGTCTTAATCCAGTGGGCTTCCTAAATAAGGAAAGCTAGCCCATTACAATTACTTGTTCCCCAAGAACTACGTTTGGCTTGATCCCTATAAAAAGAGGGTACGTAGGCACATTGTATGGTACGATGCAAACCCTTGCGAAAAAGAGAGAGAATATAATATTCGATCTAAATTGCAATAGTCACATCATATAATCTCAGTCATCCTCAAATCATAAACCCTAACCCTAATTGTTCTACGCCGATCACCGCCATCAACCACCACCACAATTCCAGCAACCCTCCCCGAATTTGTTTTCTCAAATTCCTCCGTTAACAATTGGCGCTAGAAGGAGGGCTTTTTGACATCTCAGGAGGAAGGATGTCGCAATCAAACCGAGAGCGTGTTGATAATCGACGTATGGAAGAAGGAAGGACCAGAGAAAATTTGCCTCCTCCGCTACCAAGGAACTCTGTTGCAAGGAATTCTGTGATGAGAAATCACGATCGTTCTGGGGACTCGCATCGAAGATCGGTAACGCCTAGGATGCTTGACAAACGTCCAATTCCGCGGTTAGGAGGAGACCCTCCCGTTCTGATGAGTAATACTGAGCTTTTTGACCAGATCACTTACATGGGCAATACGATCACTCAAATGGGGGCAAGAATGGATGCAATAGAAAGGGAGAGGCAGTTTTTCGAAGAATCTCGCCTGAATCAGGATGGACAATGCCCAAACAATGGCTGGGGAGCGAGATATCAAACACCAGTCGGAGATCGACGCGTTGGTAGAGAATCTGACATGGACCACCAACGTAACCTACACAGGGAGGTTCCCTTTGAAGGAGATGTTCAAGTCATAGGGGAGACGTGAGGAAATCAAAGGTTTCGGGCTGTCACTCCCAGAGCTTTAACTTTTGGTGATCCGTATTCCTAGAAATAGTAATGAGGAGGCCAACGTTTTGGCTAAGTTGGGGTCTCAAAAAGAAGCTACTCTGTTAGGGGTTATTCCCTTGGAAGTCCAGAAGCAGCCTAGTGTTCCGGAGGCGGAGTTGATGCAGGTTGATCTTCCTATGCAAGATACTTTGATGACCCCAATTTGGAAATATATGAAGGAGGGAATTCTACCAGATGATAGAATTGAGACCAGAAGACTCCGGTATAAAGCAGCTCGTTATGTGGATTTTGGAGGTTCTCTTTACAGACGAGGCTTTAATCAGCCACTATTGAAATGCATAGATGGTGAGGAATGCAATTATGTCTTACGGTAGGTTCATGAGGGAATCTGTGGAAATCACTCGGGGGGTGGTTCACTCGCGCAAAAAATATTACGTCAGGGATATTTCTGGCCTACTCTTCGGGAGGACTCAATGGTTTTTGCTAAATCCTGCGATAAATGTCAGAGGTATGCCAACTATGTGAACAGTCCTGCGGCTCCTCTCACTTCTTTGACTAGTCCTTGGCCCTTTACTATGTGGAGGATTGATTTGATAGGGGAGCTTCCTAAGGGGAAAGGAGGGGTGAAGTATGCTGTCGTGGCAGTGGATTATTTTACTAAGTGGGCAGAGGCAGAGCCTCTGGCTTCAATTACAGCAAAAAAGTTGGTGGACTTTGCGGATCGTTCCATCATTTGTCGCTTTGGGATACCGTACAAGTTGATATCCGACAATGGGAAGCAATTCGACAGTAAAGAAATGAGGCAGTTGTGTGACAATTTTGGGAATTAAGAAAAGTTTCTCTGCAGTTAGTCATCCTCAGACAAACGGCCAAACTGAGGCAGTGAACAAGATAATCAAGCATACGCTTAAAAGAAAGTTATACGATAGTAAGGGGAGTTGGCCAGAAGAGTTGCCTAATGTCTTATGGAGTTACAACACAACACCTAGGTCTACCACGGGGGAGACCCCTTTCTCTTTGACATATGGATGTGAGGCCATGGTGCCAGTGGAGTTGGGGGCGGGATCTTTCAGGAGAGATAATTATCAGCCAGAGGTGAATGAGGTTAATCATCATCTCTACTTGGATTTGGTAGAGAAATTCAGATCGACTTCTCAAACTAGATTGGTGTCTTACCAGCAGAGAGTGTCAAGGTTTTACAATTCAAAGGTTAGGACGAGACCTTTGAAGGTGGGCGATTATGTTCTCCGACGAGTAATGCCTAACACAAAAATCCAGAATCATGGAGTATTCGGCGCTAATTTGGAAGTTCCTTACAGTGTTAGAGCAGTTCTGTGGGAAGGAACTTATTATTTGGCCGATATGGAGGGGAAGCATATTCCACGGGCCTGGAATATGGAACACTTGAAGAAATACTATCAGTAATGTATTTTCTACTTTTGTTACACTTTCCTTTAAATATTATTTTCATGAAAGTCTAGGGGGTAGTGCATGTACTCTTCCTTAACCAGGATTTATATACTTATGAATAAAACATGCTTGTTTTTCTTGAATTTTTAGAATTCTGTGATAGATGACCTCCTTTAAGGAGGATATTCGTGGGATGTATGAAAAGATGGTCTCCTTTGAGGAGAGTTTAAAACATGAAATTCGAAAAGTCCACCTCCTGTGAGGAGGGTATTTCTGGAATGGAGAATGACCTCTTGTGAGGAGGGTGTCTCGAATGATCAAAGTCCTTGCAAAAACCGTACTTCCGGGGGGGATGTCCGTACTTCCGGCGCCTCATCAAGGCACGAGCTTCGGAAAATCCACCTCCTGTGAGGAGGGATATTTCTGGAATGGGGAACGACCTCCTTTGAGGAGGGTATCCCAAATTTTTAAATCCTTGCAAAAACCGTACTTCCGGGGGGATGTCCGTACTTCTGGCGCCTCATCAAGTTTCGAGTTTCGGAAAATCCATCTCTTGTGAGGAGGGTATTTCTGAACTTAATAATGATCTCCTTTGAGGAGAGCATCATACAATTATAAAAATCTGAGTAAAATGACCCCCTTGGAGGGGGATATTCTTAAGAAGACATGGTTGTCATAACCTTAGAAGGCATGTTTGTTAGCCTAAGTGTTAAAAAGGCGAGAGTTTTTGTATCTGGGCGAGATTCCCCTAAAAGTAAAATGTGTATGGGTTTGAAAGGAGAAGTAAACATTTAAGAAAGACATAAATATGCAGGCAGAATAAGTCAAGTAAAAATACAAAGGCAACGCCATTACCAGGAGGGCGCGCACTCCAACGAATTTAGTATCGAAAATAACAACGGTTACACGGGCGAGACCGTTACAGGAGGGTCCGCACTCCAATTGTACGTGCAATTATATATAAATCATGGAGTCAACTGACAACATTTTTAGAGGGCGACGCTCCATCTTGATTTTCACCATGCTTCTTTTCATTCTTCTAGGCCTCCTGCTCAGCCATGGCTTTTGTTTCATCTTCGATTTTCTTACGAAGTTCTTCCTTGGCTGCGGCGATATTCTCGGCATTATCAGCTTTGAATTTCAACATATAGGCAGGGGTTGAAGGGGCGAAATATGTAGACCAATCATAGTCAGGATCGGCTGCGATGAAGTTGCGAAGGTAATCTAGAAAACCAACGGTATAAGCTTCGGTTTGGGCCTTCCGTACCCCAGCTTTAAGTCCTTCCACCTCATCCTTAAGTTTTGAGTTCTCGCCTGAAAGCACTTCATTCGCCTTTGCTGATTCCAGTTTGAAGTTCTCAAAAGAGGCTTGCAGTTTGGTGATTTCTTCTTTACTGGCCTTCTGATCTTCAGCAGCTTTTTTCTGAACTTCGCCCATTCTTATGTTATGAGTAGAGATCTCGCCCTTGAGCTTTTTTGAAGCACGCTCTAAATCCCTGATGGTGGCATTCTTTTGGGCGAGAACATTAAGCCCGTGAAATAAGGCATCGCCCAGGCCTGCCTTGAAGTGAAATTCCTCATCAGCTTCTTTTCGTCCCTTTAAGATTTTGACATCCTGTTCAAAAAAATGCTCGGCAGCAATTGAGCCAAAGGTGGTAGCCACAGAATCTGAGGGCGATTCTTCAACAGGAGTTGACTTATGTTTTTTATTTGGAGCATTTTTTGAAGTATCAATTAACTCTCGCCTTTTGTTTCTGTCTTGCTTCTCGCCCACGTTTGAAGAAGGAATAGTAGGACGAGGTTGATTCACCACGGTTGGCGGCATAGGGCGAGATGTGTTGGCCACAGCGGAGGGAGTTGGCTCTGCGAAAGGGTTGTTTCCAAAAGGGAGTCTTGCCATTTGACCTGCACATAAAACAAATAAGTTATTTATGTACACTTTGAGGAAATGCAAGCAAAAGAATAACGGTTCATCTAAAGGCGAGATGCATTAAAGAGGCGAGGTACCTTTACCGGTAAGCCCTTCAATTTGTTTTTTACGTGTACTCCTCTTAGTTCCCCTTTTAAACTTAATATATGGAATTTGACCATAGCCTTCGTTATAGAAGCCGTGGGCGCTGAGATTATCACATGTTACCAAGATATCTAGGTCTTTTTCTGATCTGGGAAGTTGAGAGATAGCTAGAGCCCTAGCTGCGGCATCGCCCGTTAATTTTGTCTGGGAAGGTTTGTCTAGAAGCAAAAATATAAAATAAGAGAAGAGGGCGACATACTCAAAATAATGCGAGATTTAAAGGAAGGGATGCAAGATACTTACAAGGATGCAAGTTGAATTGAGTTCTAACCCTAGGAACATCAAACAAGTAAAGAAAGTCTTCCTTCCATATGATCTTCTTATTACTTGGGTTGCCAGTAATGAAGCCTTTCTTGTTATGAGTTGACCAATAGGCGAGGTAGTAGAATCCGACATCCTTCCCACAGCGTCTTAAATTAAGGAAATGACTTAATTCGGCCATAGTGGGGGGATCGTATCCCTTGTTTTTATACATCATGTATAGACCTATCGCCGCTCTGTAGCTGTTGGGAGATAATTGCACAGGGGCGATATTGAAGTAAGTAATGATTTGATGAAGGAAGGGATGCATTGGTGACCCGAATTCGAGTTCAATCAAATTATTGGTGAGAACCATCCTTGGTGTTGGTAATCCAGCAATATCAAAAGTATGCATCCTCATAAAAGAGCGAGGTCGTAGCCATTTCCCCTCAAGGTTGTAGTACTCCATTAGGAACATAATCTCTTCTAAAGAGATTTTTGAGGCGAGTCCTGCACAGGAGATTACTCCTTGATTGAACCTATGTCTCATTCTAAGGGGTTCGTCAACATCGTCATCAAAAATTAAGTCTGTATCGCAAATGCGAACAGGTTGTTTGTATGGTTTATTCGGTGGAGAAGGTACTTCCATGGCATAGCGAACAGGCGAGACTGATAAAACCTCTTCCTCATCCTCGCCTTCTGCATCTGAACTCGTTCCAGGTGCTTCACTCTCATCTTCATTTTCATCCTCAGCTTCGACTTCATCTCCGGGATTAGGAAGATTAGAGTTGCTTTCTAACATAGCTTTATACTTTGCAAGATCTTTTCCTGGGCCTTTACCTAATCTCGACGGGCCGGGTTGATCTGGATCTAAGACGGAAAATAAATCATAGAGATCTTCCTCGTCTTCTGCATTTTCGCCAAGATCTTGGGCGAGGTAGGTACTAGCAACATCTTCAGCGTCGCCCAATTGGATACTGTCTGATAAAGATATTACATTATCTGGGTTGGCTCTGATATTTAGATTGTTAACATTTCTTTTATGAGTTCTTAACCACTCGGGGTCAAGGTATGTATTAATCTCCTCCCTAATGGAGGATTTGGAAGGGGAGGGCGACATTCCCCTATCGACAGACGGTGAGCTCTCTCTCGACATCTGAAAGAGAGGGCGAGAACGGAGTTAAAGTATGTACTTAGATAAGAGAAAACTAGCAAGTAAGATGATTATAAGGAAATGTCCTTGCCCCCTTAATTAAATATTCCTAAGGGGCGCTAACGAAAGTTGTTTATCGTAGATGAGGTTAATAAAGCAAAGAACTATATCTATCAATGAGAAAATAATAAATCATAAAAGAGAAAGGAAGGTACCTTTTTTGAAGGAGTCGCCTTTATAGAATAAAGGATCGCCCACGAAATTGAGAACCTCGCCTGCCACACGGAATACACTCGCCCGCCTTGAAAAGGAGTTTTATCAGCACTTCGTGAAGATTGTCAGATAAGTTGGGAAATAAAAAAAAATTTAGAGGTTTTTATAGCAATTGAGGAGAGAGAAAGAATAAAAACACGTGGCATCATGTAATTGAGTGACAAAAGCACAGGAAACGAGGCGTGACTACGTACTAAACAGGTGGGAATTTAATGAAGAACTCGACTTCTCGGAAAGAAATTTTAAAAAAGAGAATTAGTTTCTCTTATGAATAAAATCATTACAAGAAACTGGGGGGTAGTTGTTATACCCAAAAATAGCTTCATCTATTTTTGGCTCACTGTGGGGATCTCGCCCTTTTAAACAGCTAGGCCCAATACTGTAGTATCTCGCCTTTTATGGTGACGATTATTGAACTTGAAGATTATGGACTACGAGTAGGGTCCTTGATCTAATCTAAGCCTAGATCTCGCCCTTTATGGAAGATCTCGCCCGCTTCTAAAGGATCTCGTCCTTGTTCAGGGCTGCCTTATAGCTATTTTACCTCCGTGGCACAGGGAAAGCGTTGACCTCGAAAATATCGGGTCAATAGCTTGACCGATATGCTCCGAGAAAGTAGATGGGCTTTGAGGTCCATAATGACAACATCAAAGGCGGTGGTCTTAATCCAATGGGCTTCCTAAATAAGGAAACCTAGCCCATTACAATTACTTGTTCCCCAAGAACTACGTTTGGCTTGATCCCTATAAAAAGAGGGTACGTAGGCACATTGTATGGTACGATGCAAATCCTTGCGAAAAAGAGAGAGAATATAATATTCGATCTAAATTGCAATAGTTACATCATACAATCCCAGTCATCCTCAAATCATAAACCCTAACCCTAATTGTTCTATGCCGATCACCGCCATCAACCACCACCACAATTCCAGCAACCCTTCCAGCAACCCTCCCCGAATTTGTTTTCTCAAATTCCTTCGTTAACACGTATATTTCTCTGTGAATGAAAATATGCCTCTGTTATTAATTAAACGGCATTGTTATCACATCAAAACACAAAGGAAATTTAACGTTTTGATAAAATATTCTAAAACTTGTATTTGGAAATTATAATTAAAGGCAAAACTTTGTGTTTGGTGTTCATATAATGTGTGCTCAGGTGTGCCTGGAATTGTTGAGCAAGCATTTTTAACATCCTTGACAGCGGAGTAACAAATAAAGCAAGAGAGTAAAGCTTTTGATAGCCTTTTATAGTAGAGTAATTATAGATAGGGGTGTACATGGGTCGGCCAAACCGATCAAACCGAACCAAACCGGCCCTATTTTCACCCGAACCAAACCGAGAAATTTCAAACCGGAACAAGGTTGGGTCGGAAATAATTTAAACCGGAGTTAATGGGTTGGGTATGGTTTTGGACCTTTTTCACCCAACCCAACCCAACCCGTTTAAAATTTAAATAGCCCACTAATTCAGGTCCAGCCCACTAGCATTCTCATACTATCAGCCCGTTTAGCCGTTTAGAAATTAGGTTATACTACATCTCATTCTCATCTCAACTACTCACAATCAATTTTCACAAACATACGCCGCGGCGCCGCGCTCTTTTTTTCTTGAGTCTTCACTCTTCACAGTTCATTCACACTCTCTTTTCTTCGTTCAAGCACAAACAACGAATTCACAGGTATTAAATCTTTGCTCTCTTTTCTTTGTTCTTCTTTAAATTAATAACATATATAGTGATTACTGATTACTGCTTGTTTGTCTATTTTGTTTAATCATCTTTAACTTAATAAAGATACTCATGTAATCATGTGATGGTAGTTCATCTTTAGTGATTATTGTTCATCTTTATTAAATTAGAGACCCAAATATCTGATTATTGTTATCTGTTGATGTGTTGGTTGCTTACTTGCTTGGTTTAGATATACTCTGTTGATTATTGTTATTTGTTACTCTTGATTTATTCTTTGTGATTGTTTCCTTGTATAATTGTATTTGTAATTGTTATATAGGACTGAAATGGATTCGTTTGCGACTGAAATGGAAGATGTGAATGTGATCAGTGGTTAAGGAGCACTATTCGAAAAGAGAAGAAACGTAGGGAGCATAAACCTCAAGTAGGTAGGTGTATCAGGAAGGATCGATTTTTACTCATATCAGGAACTGCTCCATAATCCAACTCTGTAACCAAATAACTTTAATATAATGTTGTTGCTGAACTGCTTTGACTGCTTATGTACCAAATAACTTCTGAGCTGCTTTGACACTTGACAGGTTGATGGAACCAACTTTCCGCAGAAAAGTCCTGGCAGTGTACCAAATAAAAGGAGATTACTAGAAAATTATATGCATCAGCAGAAAATGGAGATAACCGAAAAGAAAAATGACATTGATAGGTACTTCAACGATGGAACTCTTGATCCGATGAATTCTTCATTCGATATTTTACTGTGGTGGAAGGATAATTGTGAAAGGTACAAGGTTTTGTCATTAATTGCTCGAGATGTTCTTGCAATTCCCGTGTCTAGTGTTGCTTCTGAATCTGCGTTTAGTACTAGTGGGCGTATTTTGGACCCGTTTAGAAGTTCATTAAGTCCAAAAATGGTTGAAGTTTTAGTCTGCACTCAAAGTTGGTTGAAAGGGGACAAAGGAGGGCTGAAATTAGATGATTTTCTGGATAATTAAACTGAACTTCAAATTGCTGCCTTCCCCGGCAGCGGCGCCAATTTGTTATTGTAGAATTCGGGGGGTTATCGTTCGCAGGGAAGGACTTAATTAACACAAGTTCACTTATTATTCTCACTGTTCAGAAATGTCAAGAAGAATTTGATTTGTTTGTTTTTTTTAACTAAAATTAACTAAATAGCAAATTAAAATGATGATTTAACAAATATAAATAAAAACAATCCAAGAATCAGGGTTCTTCAGTGGTATTAACGAATGTGCAATCATTTGTGATATTCAACGTCATATCTCGCTAAAAACATTTCTCTAATGAATATGTTGATCTTTCCCAAGATACAACATATTACCCACAAAAACATGTTATTGTCACTCCCATGATCAATTAACACATAATTGTAAGTTATTCAAGCCCAAGAAATACATGTCTCATAACTCGCATATTAATCTCCCAATTGAATAATTGAATTACGTTCGTCGTCTCATTTACTAGAATCATAAATCATTTCCCAATTCATTACAATCCCTAAAATTACAACCTAGGGTTCATGACTCCCTAAATTGGGTTAAGTCCTCAACAACGAATTAACAAGCATGAGATATCACATAATAAATTCACACAAACATGTTAACCACTGAATACTACCTAATTCCCAGATTTGGGAATTAGTTACCCATAATAATTGAAGAAAACAAAATGATATAAAGATATGAAACCATGTTTACAAAGATAAAGAGTAAGAAATTACAACTTTTAAGATTGCAAATAGGGCTTAGGTAGAATCCCTTCTTCCTTTGCTCCACTCTCTCTTCTTCTCTCTTTGAAAAAGATATGCCTCTCCTAAAAGCACCCCAAAACTCCTCTCCCTCTCTTCAAAACCTAATAATAATAATAATGATGTTTTTACAATGTTTCCTAAAATAAGTTGGGCCTTGTGTAAAATTCGTACTACTCTTCAAGGCTGATTCTGGACTGCTACATAAGGCTGGTGACTGCTGGGCCGGTCTAGACTTGTAGATTTTTTCGATACCTTCGCGTGGGCTGTAATTTCGCCCCATTCTGATTCCTGGAACTCGAGATATGGCCCAAATAAGAATTGCTGCGCAGGCCCACCGTTAAATCCGAATTTCCACCTGATTTTTATCCAATTAAGCTCATTTTCTCCCAACTTTAGGAATTATTTATTACCTGAAATAAAACAATAAAATATAATCAAACTTACCCAATTATTTGCAAAATCCTATAATTATGAGAATAAAATCCTCTAAAGTGTATATAAATATACACTTTATCAAATATCCCCACACTTAGTCTTTTGCACGTCCTCGGGCAAACTAAATAAAATACACTAAACTAACTAACTAGTACCACTTCCGTAGGTGATCACGGTTGCATTTAACATATGCAACAAGTCCTTTAAACCCCTAGGTAGCCCTAGTGGACGAGTAAGGTCTCGTGAGGGCCTATAGTGAATGTACCCACAAAATTCATCTAGCTCATGCAAAAGATTATATGCTAATACAACACCACACATGTAAGTCCTCTCATGCCATATCCACTTAAGAATCAAAATGAGTATGCAATGTCTTGGTGTCGATAGTGCAAGTATTCACATGGTCTACTAAATGAACATGCATAAGCTCACAAAATTCCATGTCAAGTGCAAAAATAGTTGGTAAGCATGCTAAGGCCACAAGAAACACATCTTTGAGTCTAAACCTGGGATCTCCTATGCCAAAACAAATAATACCTCACCTTTCACTCAGAAATGAATATTCTCTCAAAAACAAGGCAAAGTGTATCACTCAACTCCAACAAATCATAAACACGCTTGGCACTCGCAATTAATCTCAATCTAACACAACTTACACCACTGATGATAATCAAAAGGTCTTAATTCGGGTTGTAATGTGGGCTAGGGACAAGGTATGTCAAGTAAAGCCAAAACAGGTTAAGTGTCAAAAGCTAGTACCCAACAATATAATTCATTCAACTCCCTAAGTACCATCCCCACACTTAGATCTTTTTATTCCATTTTATTAAATAACTTGATAAGTCGAAAGAAGAAGGATCATAAACATAAGTATGCTCTCGTATAAATAATATTCTTTTCTTTTTTTTTTTTCTTTTTTTTTTTTGAGGAGCTAAATATAACAAGTACGATGATCCATGGTATTATTACAAGATTCGACTAACAAGTAAACAACCAAACCCCAAATATTCCCCAAAAGTAATGATCATAAATAAACCCCCCTTTAACACCTTATCACTCCCTCAAGCACTATACTAACCTTTGACAATATGGGTTCAAGATTAAAGTAAGGCCAATACAATAAAAGGATATAGGCAAGTGATGTGGTGTGTCACCGAAAGAAAAGGATTAAGCTCAAAAGGGTAACTAATTGATCATGTTTAAATGGTGTGGTAATCTGGGAAACATGAGGTTATCCTAAGTGCCTTTATCATTTTATCATCAAATAGTGTCATGCATTTCAAGAAAGACCTCAAGTAAGTGCTAGCAATGCAAACAACATGTGGACACTCAAGCAAACGAATAATAATGCAAACGATATGCATATAGGCTCAAAACTCGCTTGGTGTGACAAAACATATTCAATCCCAAGTAACAAGACTCTCTAACGCACCTACTTGTGTTCAAAGCATGCAAAACAAGTCATCTTGCACATATTCATGTCATTCTGATTACTTAAGACATTCACTAAATCTACCAGTTTCAACTTGCTAGTGTAAGTGTGTGCACAAGAGCAAAGCACGTCACTTCTCAAACAAAAGCGTCAAGAGCACAAAATTTCTATAGCATGCATGGGTGCATCAAGCAAAGTACAACAACTACTCAATTTGCATGGCTAGAATTATTTTTGGTATTTTCAAATTTTTAATTTTTTAGTTTTTTTTACAACTAATACTATTGAGAACACATCCCCACACTTAAATGGGTAAATGTCCTCATTGACACACAAAACAAATAATTCTACAATATAAAAGAATGAAAGAAGTACTCCCCTATGCATAAGCATGAAGCGCCGCGATCCGTGACTTGCTTTGTGATTTTCTATTTGTTGCATGAGCATGCTAATTAACTGCACGAGCATGCCAATCCAGTGCATGATCATGTCAACATGCTTGCGTGATCATGCTAGATGTCCATAATATAAGCGTGTGTTTTCTTGTTATGGTGCATGAGCATGTCGTAGAGCTGCGTGACCATGCTATTAGCTTCAAAAAGGGTCGTGGGAACATGTTTGTGCTGCATGGGCATGTCATCAGTTTGCGTAGCCATGCGAAATAAAGAAAACGTGTACGTAGTCTCCATGTCTTCCTGCGTGATCATGTTAAAATGCTGCATGACCATGCCAAACCACCAAATTTCCACCGTTAGCAACTCTTCGTACATTGTGTGCATGTCAAATAGCTGCATAAGCACGCTCAATCCATGACAAAGGGTCGATAATCTAGGTTTTTTTCTGCATGACCATGTTGGACACTTGCGTGATCATGCAAAACCATCAAATTTCTGTCGTGAGATTTCATATCATGGCACTTTCCCTGCGTGAGCATGCTAGCTTGACTGCATGACTATGCCAACAGCTAGAAAAACAGTCGATGGTAAAGATTAATATCCACTTGAGTTGCACGATCATGCCTAATAATGAATGAACATGCCCAACCTTACAAAATATCATTGTAAACACCTGAATCACTACAAACAAACACGTCAAGGCAACATGTGGGAGTAAAAAAAAACTATTAAAAACTAATATTAAAATCTTGGGTTGCCTCCCAAGCAGCGCTTGTTTAACGTCTTTAGCTCGACGCCGTCAATTCTTTTAATCATTATGGTGGAAATTTCGAAACCACGAGTGGTCCGATTTCATCCACCTCAGCCATACTCTTCTCTCGAAATTCACTTGCTAGAACAAGTTGTCCATCAATTTTCTCTAGCTCCTCGCGAGTATCTTTCTCCACCTTTTTAACAAGTTCTTCAACAATATCCACTCCATAACACGTAGAACTAATGGATGGGACTTTCATTCCTTGATTAAGAGCAAAGTGAGCTTGTTCTTCTCCCACATTCAATGTAACCGTACCAGCCTTCACATCTATGTTAGCTCCTGCAGTCGCTAAGAACGGTCTTCCCATAATAATTGGAATGTCAACATCCTCATTCATCTCCAAAACAACAAAATCACATGGGATGACAAATTTATCAACTTCTACAAGTACATCCTCAACGACTCCCAAAGGATACTTAACAGTGCGATCTGCCAACTGAAGTGAGATTCTTTTCTTCTTGAGTTCTCTAAGACCAATTCTCTTATAAATGGAGTATGGCATCAAACTCACACTAGCCCCCAAATCACACAAGGCTTTAATGTTCTCCATTTTTCCAATGGTGCATGGCAAAGAAAAACTCCCAGGATCCTTGAGTTTAGGAGGAATTTCGCGTTGAATAACAGCACTACACTCTTCATTAAGAGTGATTGTCTGTACCTCCTCTAACTTCTTCCGATTGGCCAACACCGCCTTCATGAATTTTGCGTAAAGAGGCATTTGAGCCAAAGCATCAGCAAAAGGAATGCTAATATGAATTTCTCGAAACATCTTCAAAAACTTTTCATACTGTTTCTCCAACTTCACATTCTTCAACCTTTGTGGAAAAGGAATCTGTGGCACGTATGATTTAATAGGAGCTTTAGATGTAGGCTTCTCTTCTTTTGGCTCATCCTCACTCTTCTCAGAAATCTCCACATTAGTTTGATGTGTTTTTCTCTTTTTGGGAGGAAGAGTTTCAGCTTTAAGTTTCGGAGCTTCAATTTCTGGGAGTTCTCTTCCACTCCTCAAAGTGATAGCCTTGCACTGTTCTTTTGCAGTCAGATCTGGTTGACTAGGTAATGCTCCTTGTTCACGCACACCAATTTTATCAGCAATTTGTCCCACTTGCACTTCTAACAACTTTTGTGAAGTAGCGACTTGCTCAAGTCTCATGTCAATTTGCCCAAATTTAGTCTCAACATTTGCAAAAGCATTAGTAGTCCCTTGTATCATCTTGTTTAGAGCAACTTCCCAATCAGCAGGTTCCTTCTTTTCTTTTGGTGGTGGTTGATATTGCTGCTGTTCCTGATATTGCTGACGCGGTTGAAAACCAGGAGGCTGATTTGACTTAGGAACTACATATGATGGATTAGCCGCATGATTGCTGCTGTAGGAAAGATTATTATTGGGCCTCTGATTTGGATTGTAGTAGGAGTTATTTTGAACAGGCCATGACTGTCTTCCATGAATAAAAGATGCTTCCTCTGGGAATTGTTGTGCATAAGAATACTGATTAGCACCATAATCATTATACCCTTCCATTGGAGAAGAGATAGCACTAACATTCGCCCTTTGTCCACGTACCTCTTGAGTAAGAGCATCCAATTTAAGAGTCAGCAAGTTCATCATCTCAATATCTTGTGCCGATTTAGCTGAGCTCGTCCCACTAGGTGCCCAAGAATAGTTATTTGTGGCCAATTGCTCAAGAAGTGCTTTTGCCTTATGAACCGGTGTTTTCTTGAAATCTCCACCAGCTGCCACATCCAAACTCAAACGAACATCTGCATTCAAAGATCCATAAAAAGTGCTCAGAATCATCCATTCCGTACAACCGTGATGTGGACATTTTCTCAACAGTGCCTTGTATCTCTCCCATGCTTGATACAAGCCTTCACCTGGTTGTGTCTTGAAACTGAGAATGATTGTCCTCATTTGTTGAGTCTTGTCAGAAGGATAATATTTGGACAAAAACTCGGTAGAAAGACTTTCCCAAGTAGCCACTGCAGTTTCAGGAAGCTGTTGGAACCATTCCATGGCTCTCCCTTTGATAGAGTAAGGAAACATGTGAAGCCGAATCTGATCTGCAGTAACTCCAGTGATCTTGAATGAACCACACATTTGCACGAAGCGCTCAAGATGACGGTGTGGATCCTCTCGCTCAATGTCCCCTTCAAAAGCTGAATTGCTCACCATCTGAATTAAGCTCGGATTGATGTTGTACTGAGCTGCACTAATCTCAGGAGTCTTGTACCTGCAGTTCGCAGGATTGGGAGTCTCATGATCCCAGATAGAAGTCTCATCAAGAACTGGTGGGTCAGGAGGATTAACAATTTGACGATCTCTTGGTTCGTCCATATGGTTTCTTTATTTCTTTTGCTTTGTCTCTCGCCTTAAAGCTCGAAAAGTGCGTTCAATTTCTGGATCAAACTTTAAATTTCCCGCACTTGTAGAACGTCGCATACAAGAGTTATAGCACCTGAAAAGACAAAACAAATCAGATAGGTCTTGGAAACAATTTTGTAAAATCTAAACAATAAGAAATAATTAAACTGAACTTCAAATTGCTGCCTTCCCCGGCAGCGGCGCCAATTTGTTATTGTAGAATTCGGGGGGTTATCGTTCGCAGGGAAGGACTTAATTAACACAAGTTCACTTATTATTCTCACTGTTCAGAAATGTCAAGAAGAATTTGATTTGTTTGTTTTTTTTTTAACTAAAATTAACTAAATAGCAAATTAAAATGATGATTTAACAAATATAAATAAAAACAATCCAAGAATCAGGGTTCTTCAGTGGTATTAACGAATGTGCAATCATTTGTGATATTCAACCTCATATCTCGCTAAAAACATTTCTCTAATGAATATGTTGATCTTTCCCAAGATACAACATATTACCCACAAAAACATGTTATTGTCACTCCCATGATCAATTAACACATAATTGTAAGTTATTCAAGCCCAAGAAATACATGTCTCATAACTCGCATATTAATCTCCCAATTGAATAATTGAATTACGTTCGTCGTCTCATTTACTAGAATCATAAATCATTTCCCAATTCATTACAATCCCTAAAATTACAACCTAGGGTTCATGACTCCCTAAATTGGGTTAAGTCCTCAACAACGAATTAACAAGCATGAGATATCACATAATAAATTCACACAAACATGTTAACCACTGAATACTACCTAATTCCCAGATTTGGGAATTAGTTACCCATAATAATTGAAGAAAACAAAATGATATAAAGATATGAAACCATGTTTACAAAGATAAAGAGTAAGAAATTACAACTTTTAAGATTGCAAATAGGGCTTAGGTAGAATCCCTTCTTCCTTTGCTCCACTCTCTCTTCTTCTCTCTTTGAAAAAGATATGCCTCTCCTAAAAGCACCCCAAAACTCCTCTCCCTCTCTTCAAAACCTAATAATAATAATAATGATGTTTTTACAATGTTTCCTAAAATAAGTTGGGCCTTGTGTAAAATTCGTACTACTCTTCAAGGCTGATTCTGGACTGCTACATAAGGCTGGTGACTGCTGGGCCGGTCTAGACTTGTAGATTTTTTCGATACCTTCGCGTGGGCTGTAATTTCGCCCCATTCTGATTCCTGGAACTCGAGATATGGCCCAAATAAGAATTGTTGCGCAGGCCCACCGTTAAATCCAAATTTCCACCTGATTTTTATCCAATTAAGCTCATTTTCTCCCAACTTTAGGAATTATTTATTACCTGAAATAAAACAATAAAATATAATCAAACTTACCCAATTATTTGCAAAATCCTATAATTATGAGAATAAAATCCTCTAAAGTGTATATAAATATACACTTTATCAATTATTCAGTGGGATGGAGGCAGTGTTGTAAAAAGCGGGAATCAGACTTAATCGGTGGAGGCACCGTCCATGGATTAATCGGGTAAGCGGGGATTAATCGGAATGATTAATCGTATCATTAATCGGAACTAATTTAATATTATTTTTAAATATAATTATTATTAATATACATAATTATTTTATTATTTTGATTATACATGAATTATTATCATATATTTATACAAATATATTTAAAATATATAGCATTATTAAAGTAAATATAAATTTTAAGATCTAATTTTTGAATTGGGATCAATATGAGAGAAAAAATTGATAAAATTCATGATTTGACCGTTTAAAATATTAGTTTCGTATATGAGACTAATATTTTTTCTTAAAATTTATTCAATTTTATACTTTTTTTTTTATCATTCTTGGTTTGAGATTAATTTCTTCCACATATCCATCATCATTATTGTACTTTTATTTTGTAGTCAATTTCGTTCTCAAAATTTGTATTTTTTCACATCCGCAATTTATCACATAATTTTATTTTCAGAAATGTACTTTTGTAGGATTTTTTTTTCAAACCCATAAACTCTCATAATTTTTTTTCTCTCATCTCCCAAATTTCGTAGTGTATTTTTTTTCCCACACCTATTAACCTAAATTCTTGATAGCAATATGAAATAATGTCAAATTTACTTTTGATTCAATACCAAAGGTATAAACCCCCCTCAATTTGAGCAAAATGTCACAAATTAATAATTACGTAGCCAATTTTGAATAAATAATATAGAAAATAAATTACTTTTAAAACAATCTTCCTATCCTATTAATAATAATATTAGATATGTTAAAACCATATAAGTTGCCAGTAATTAAAATATAATCATAAATTTTGATAAAAATGACGCAGACGCCAGCCAAGTCACGATTAAAAAATGATGTAAGCGAAGACCATAGTCAAAGCTAGCTACCAATGATATATGTACTCCAATATGAAGGTGAATTCTAGTCAAGATAGCGAGGCAGCGACAAAAGCGTAGCTGAATTTTGCATTTAATATAAAAAGTTATACTCCGTAATATTACAGTTGTTGTGGAGTATTTGACAAGTCAAAATTGAATTTTATATTTCAAAACCGAGTAGATCCTGCTGTGTTTAATACTCCCTCCGTCCCTTAATGTTTTTCCTGTTTTGACTGGACACGTTTGCCAACGCACACTTTTGATCATTAATATCTTAAATTTTGTATTAGTATTAAATATAAAAATTTCACTGTATTAAAGTACTCATAAATACGAGTCCAACAAGATCATTCATGACTATATTTGGTCTTATAAATTAGACGTAAATTAGTAATTTGTCTCATGTTATGAACAATCCCGACATATGAAACAAGAACTATAATAAGAGACAGAGGGAGTATAAAGTGAGTGAGTGAGACCTGCTTTTATTGGCAAGTGCTTCAAGAGCATCTCCAGTGTGTCCGCTAAAATTGGTTGCCTAAAATAATATTTGCTATAATATTTGCTGAAAGTTTTGTTATCGCTCTTAATAGATTCGATAAATTTGACCAACTTGGAAAGATGGACTATAATTATAGCCAAGAAGTTTGAATGGTTGAATATTCAAAATTTATACAAATTATCTAAAATATTTGCCGTTTAGAAATTTTTTGCTAAGGGATTCTCTTATTGAAGAAGATGTTATAAATACCTTTATTCCTACTAATAAAATGCAAGCACAAATTTATTATTATAATAATGTTCAAGTGGAAATTTAGATAATTTATTAGATTATTTAAAAGGTGACCGTGTTCTGTTGGAATCTAGCTTAATTTGGTCAAGATTTAGCATCTCTAGCTGAAATTAAATATGATTATTATTTATGTAGATACTCCGTATAAGTTTGTTTTAGATACAAATAACATTTGTATGCGAAATCTAATGATGGCTATCAACTTTAATGTTCTAACATATACGGAGTATATAATTTGAATTTAATATACATATAATTTAAGAATAATGCTACATACCGAAATGATTTTCAAAAATGTTCCTCAATAACGTGTCATGATTTTATTTGTGGGATTTGTATGTACAAGTGGTCCATCTCATTTATTAGAAAATAACTAATAATATTCTGACAACTTAGCATTTGGGAATTTTTTTGGGAACGATTTTGGGACTAGCTTTCTCATAATTTAATTTTTCAATATGAACTTCATCAATATTAAATTAAATTATAAAAATATGAATTGTTATTTGTTTAATATAAGAATGTGTTAAATCGTAAATAAAATTTTACTGATTAAATATTATATAATTCCAACTATTTTATGAAGTTCACCAATTACAAACTAGGATATAAAAATGTGAATTATTATTATTTTTACATATTTTTTGTTTGTCATACGAATGTAAAATTATTTATATATTTGGATTTGACATAAGTATAGTTATTGTTCAGAGATGATGTTAAACTTAAGTTATATATTTGTTGAACATCACGTATATAAAAAAATTTCATTTTTTTCGTAAAAAATGTTGCAAAAATATTTTAATAAATTATTAATATTATAAATAAGTTTTTGTTATAAATTATGTGTATTCAATAAAAATATAATTATTATTTAATAAATACTCAAGTAATATATGTATTGGAAAAAAAAATTATCATTTTACATTTTTTTTTCTAGAACTTACTCCAGTGTAGATAATGGATCAGAAACGTAAAATTTGTATACTTTACAAACGCAAAAAAGGGGTGCACTTTTCGTAATTTATTCTCATTTCATTAATTGCCAAGATGTGTGAGTTTTTTTTTTTTTAACCTATTGAATCGAGTTTTTGATCAACAAGTTTGACTACGAAACTTCTTTTTTATACTAGTTTAAATTGATCTTCAAAGTCGATTTGTGTATAACAAAACTCGATTTTAAGTTTGTTAACGAGTTTACTACCTTTTTCGAATTCGAGCTACTGAAAAAGTGAAAAATATTTCTTTTTTTATAAATTCAATAGAAAGAATCTAATCTAGCATTTCAAAGGTGGACAATAAATGGAGATGGAAGGACTAACATGAGATATTTCCTAAACCTAGTTTTGATACCATGTTAAGTGAACAATCATTCTAAAACATTAAATTGTTAGAGAAAAATCCCAAACAAGATTTTATGCTACACAACAGGATCTTATCCTAAAACATATATAACAAATCAAATAAGTTGAACTCTTTTAAATTTTTGATTGAATGGAACTATTTATTTACTCCTGTTCAAAATCAAGTTCGATGAATTCAGAACCCATTTTATAAAGTGGAGTTGGATCAAGTTTGATCCGAATTACAATTTTAAATATACTAAATATATGACAATTTAATTTCATAGCTGTGCTAAAAAAAAAGTAGTAAAACAAGTTCTAATTCGATTGCTACGACCTCATCATCTTGTGTTAGGATTCTCCTTCAATACATGAAAGTGTTGTGAGAGGGATTTGTTCCTCTAAGGGTGATGAGGAAGATCCTACGGATGATTGCAAAACCCATGTACCGGTTCGTTTTGAAAAATACTCCTTTCGTCCTAGCTTACATGTCCTTTTTCTAAAAGCACACATATTAATATAAAGTTAGTTGAATAAATTTTTTCAAGTAATACCCTTATTTAATACATTAAAAAATGAGAATAGAGTTAAGTTTAAAAAAGTCAAATTTTTGATACAATAAATATAAGAATATTTTTGTAAAACTACACTTAAATTTGCATTGAAAGGAGAAAAAGAACATGTAATTTGGGACAAATTTGTTTTAGAAAAGGGACATGTATTTTGGGACGGAGGGAGTATATGACACTACAAAGTTATAAATGTGCATTTATGTAGTCCATACGGAGTGAAATCTTTTATCGAAAAATATGATTCATGGTCTAATAGGTGCGGTGCGGATTTATGTAGCCTATATAGGGTGACATTCTTTACTAAAAATATGATGCAAAATTTAATGTGCGATTTATCTCGCCTAAACTTAAAATTTATACTTAAAAAAAAAGAGAGAATAAACCTAACTGACCAGTTCAGAGTATGTACAAAGTGTTGTGACACAGCAAGAATTGGTCTCTACTCATATTAATGTTTTTCTTTAACAGCAAGTATCCAAATCTTCCGTACACCCAGTAATAGAAAAATGGACAAAGCCACGCGTTTCTAACCCGGCTTACTTTCTGAACGCGGACTTGACACTTGTTTATAAAATCCCAAGTCGGCAGTAACAATGTCTCATCAAATTGAGCGCCACTTGCCAACTTCATACATTTTTCAAATTTAACCCTCATTACTAAAATCAAAATGGCTTCTCACACCACCACCACCACCGTCCAAGATCACTCACTACCGTCTGCGCCGCAGCAGCATTACGGAAGCTTCGGAGGCATACAGGCCCGGATGGTGCCGCGTTGGATTCCGAAAAGAGGCCAAGTTTTGAGGAATGTTCTAAAAACAGTGTTCCCGTGTATTTATAATTCCGGCCAGAGGTCTCATTCCAGAAGCTCTGCCAAAGTTTCTTTTGATGATGAATTTTAACTAGGATTTCTTGATTCACTTTTTTTGTGTCCTACTTACTAGTAACTCATAAATAAACGAAGCAAGATTCGTTTTTGCCAGAAATATAATTACATACGTAACATTGTTATCCAACCAAACCAAATAAATTAACTCATTACAATCTAACCAATTCAACTTGATTTGCAATTTGTAGATAAGTGTGTCAACTTCTTAATTGTAAGTTGTAACTCAAATAACATTACTTAATATTGTTGGAAAAATTTCGTAACACCACAAAACTATCACATTACTAAGAAAAACAAAATTATTTAACCATCAAAGTCCAAGGTAAAAGGTGAAACTTCGAGAAAGTATATGTCAGCCATTTTACTTTTTTTTCAGTCTCAATGGTCATGGGCCTGAAAACCATTCAGTAGATGCTTGAATTTTGAGTCCAGGCTCATCCATGTTTTGAGTCGGACGTTTGCTTTGATGAAATGTCAATCAGTTTTTGCAGTCCGTAGCAAGTATGCAACTCAAAACAAGCTACTCCCTCCGTCCATTTCATTTATTTACAATTTCTATTTTGGGTCGTCCCTTCCATTTATTTACATTACTAAAAATAGTAACTTTTACAATAAAATACATTATTACATCCACTAGCTCACTCTACCTTTTCAACCCTTTACATTATTACACCCACTACTTCATTTATTTTAACAATAAAATTACTATTACATCCATTACTACATTTATTTTAATAATATTACATCCACTATCTTGGTCTCCGTGCAAAAAGCAAATGATGAAAAATAAAAAAACGGAGGGAGTACTTTAGAACATGCTAATTTTACTCAATTATTCGTTTTTTATTTCCCACCGAACTTTACGTATTTAAAAAATGGATGGGATGGAACAACTATTAGTTACTACAAAGAGATTTTTTTAAAGCTATAATAGCTTTGAAAAAAAGAAGGAAAATTTCAAATGACTTTCAGTCGTCAAATTTGATTACGGCTAACAAAAATCAAAATTCATTTATTTAAATAAATAAATTGATGCGCGTTTTAATAGAACTAGCATGAAAATTCGTGCGAGGCACGGGTCATTTTCTAGAACCCGGAGTTAAGATTTTAAAGTTTAGCTCATCGAAAATATATATATTTTGTTAGAGACTGAAATGCATGAGGCTCGACTTAAGAAATCTAAAAAAGGAATCTAAAAGTAGGAGCAAGGTATAATGGAATAGCAAGTACATATTCATCATCAGTAAGATATCATATGACTAAATCTTATAATGCTCCAATGACAACCAACCTATCATTTTACTCTGGTAGATTTAAAATGAATTTGGCAGTTAGAACTCTATAAGAAAGGCAAAAAATAAAACAGCTTTTTTGAAATGGTCAAGGACTATAAATTCTAAGCATTAGCTTTTATGACACTCCAAATATGTACCATGCAGTATTGGAATGTGACAGAATTATTTTAACAACATTGCTAGTGTGTGCAGAATCACTTTCAACGCACCATGCCAACATTTCTTTTTTTAGAATGTTTTCTACTATCAAGGCCAAATCCTGCAACTTCCATACTAATCAATCTTTGTATCTTCGTCATGCAGAGATTCATGAAAAATTCCTGTAACATTTACATCAGCTTCCCTACTATAAAAGAAATTAGGCAAATTACATACTAATCGAAACTGTAAGTAAATTTTTGAGCACCTAATATAGTAAATAAATTTCAGAAAGAGTTATTTAAAATGGTGGGACAATTGTACCAAAGTATGATAGGTACTTAATATTTATATTAAGACAACTAAAAAGGAATACTAAATAACACCTCCTTCTCTATTGATTTTTCTCTTAGGCTTATAAAACCTCACATCCTTAAAAAAATTACTTGCTCTAATATCTTCTGATAAGGTTAATAAAGGTTTAAAACATCTCAAGGAAAAACTCCACTTGTCAGCTTGTCTAGTATATTTTCACCTTCATTTACATATCCTTGAAAAATAAGACTATGAATTATGGGGTTATATGACATACAACGCTATAAGACACATATGAAGAGACTTGTGTGCAGCTATAATCATATCTGAATTACCCATTTAGTGGGGTATTGATCCTTGTCAGGAGGCACCAATTGTAGGAACAGTCACTTAGTGAGGTGTAGGTGGCAATAGACGTTTTAAATCAAATCTTGAAGATCTTCCCGTAAAATACACGAGCACTAAAAATTCTTCAAGCCTGCAGTAATCTCTAAGCATAGTATAAGCATTTGTCATCTTCATCAAATATAAATTATGTGTTTTATGTCTGCAGGTCTTTATAGCATTATATTAGTGAACTATGTAACTTAAAGAGGCTGTCTCCCTTAAAATGCACATATTTTATTTAAGCAATTTGTTGATATAGTATATACAATTAGATCGGTACTGATACTATAGTTTTTCATTTCTATCAGCACCAAGCACATTTAAGATGGCCTATTTGCGGTAACTCTCAAGAGATAAGCTAGCTTGTCCAAAACAAAACTTTATGTTTGCGGAGCATGTCAATCAATATCATTGATCAACTTAATTTTAGCGAAAACAAATGAGCCCGTATATTACACATATTAATCTAGTAAATGTACTAAAGAAATTATAATTATATAGAACGCTAAAATTTGTCTACTAACTTGAGTCGATCTTGCAGGTTTCGGTAACTCTGAAGAGATAAGCTAGCTTGTCCAAAACAAAGGAAATACAACACTCTATTCGATTGCCAGGTTGGGATGTTACATCCAGGATTTATTAAGCTAAGGACACCTGTCAAGACGAAGTAATAAATTTGGACAACACCTATACTATAGTGATGGAATTAATAACCACCATAGCCATGATACCAGGATTCACCTTGACTGGTGGTTTTTATAGGAAGAAAGGAAAAGTTCGAGGATCTCTTATGCTTATAACAAATATTAGCTTTTAGCCATTTTTAAAAGCAGATGCAGTGACCCTATTACTTTGAAGGTCATCAACATTCCTCTAAAAGTTGGCCAGTTTGATGCCCATGTGCAGCCAACAAAACAGGTCGATCCCCTCGTAACCAATAAGGTGGTCTTTTGTAGAAGTGATCAATATAACAAAGCACAGCAATATGTTTTACTATTTGAATGCCTCAAAGGATACTATTTACTGAATCTAGCAACGAATTCAAATAATTGTCGAAATGCTCAGTAAATTCTAGGAGCATAATTTATATGTATCTGGTAAGTAGCTAACCTGTAAAAGCATGGATGCTTTTGCACACAACACTCTGTTGCTGACTGGTGAAACCCTATTAAGTGGCTTGTTAAAACCTCTGCCATAATAAAATAAATCAGAGAGCAGAGCAACATAATTCATGCATGCTGTGAGAGAAGCAAGATCAACATACCTGTTCAGCCTTTAGCTAAGAGCCCGCAGAGCTATAGGCTGTTGGCCCCAATTTGAAGCAGAAGACTGAGAACCCTCCTGAGCTATATGTCTCAGGTGACGTAAAGCCTGCATGAAAAGAAGCAGTAGTTTCTAGCATAAGAATAAATCAAAATAGCTGTAGTAACAGTCAGTAAAAAGAACTGAATAAAATCGTACCATCATTGTCGTCATCTGAGCAAGCTTTTTCGAGGATCTATACAGAAGCATGCTCGTTATTGTTCAGGTAATAATTATACAATGAGAATAAGTGGAAGCGACCGCTGACAAGTATAACAGATGAATAGAGATATAAAGCAACCGCTTCCACCAGGAAGTTATAGTTTAAACACAATATTAGTTAACGTAAAAATGGGTAGAAACATATAACTACACACTTTGACATGATCGTATATGCATTTTTATATAAACAGTAACACAGAGAAAATTTTTTTTCTTCAAATTATTATGGAATTAATAGCCATATCGGCGGTACAACCTTTGGAATTGTACATTCAAAAAACACTGTGTGACATCAGATTATCGAAGATTTTGTGGTAGAGAATGTTCTTGGTAAAGCTGTTGCAGGCCATGTGATCGTCAACTGTCACAATTTTTCAATCCATTTGGCGAAGTAACTCTCGAAACAGCTACATATATCTGTCTGTGGTCAAAGACCGGGTTAGGTAGGTACAACCCCACATTCAGAACTGTCTACCCCTGGCTTTTGTTCGCATAACATACCGAAATGGGGAACTGCTTTATTTTCAGCACAAACGGCAAAGTCTTATCAGGCGGGTAAATAGTTATCCTTGGAATGTTTGTCGTTTCACCAATCAGGTTACCCGGTATAATTACAGCCTTGGTTAGAAATGGGTAGTATCGAGTGATTATTAGGCAAGTACCATTGCCTAACCTCTTTTTTGCATTTAGGTTACGAACAACATCATTGGGGCACCAACCTTAACCTTGATTTCATGATTTGGCTTGCCACTAAACTTGAGGGAGTTCAGGTATTCAGGAGAAAAAGAAATTTGTCCGCTTCAAAATTGGAGGAACCCTTACATATATTGTCACAAAAATTTTTGTACTCTTTAAAGTTTCCCGTAAGCTTTTGTAAATAAATCTCATTGACTATCGCTTCGACGGGATCACCAAAATATCGTACGTGGACCTGTAATAATTTTTTTTTCATGTTAGTTGCCCACACATCTTGAAAAAACATATCTCTGCAGAGCTATAATCCCCCACTTTTTATGAGCAATTAAAAAAGGTCTATCATGGTATGGGTAAATAACTAAATGTGTAAAATAATCTACACTATAAATGGACACGTGAATTGTTTGATAGCCTTAAATAGAACATATTCATACACATTGTTGGAAGGGGATGTTAAATTATATCATAGAGAAACGAATAATGACTAATAGCGTAGGCATGCACTTAAAACGTATATAGGAGAGCATGTAGTTAATTGTACGACATACAGACAGTTTAACTCGTGTTTTCCATTGGCCAGCTGAAAGCATGTCTGACACATTGAAAGGACTGTTTTGACAATAGTACCCACTAATGTCGAATTGGGTTCTTCCATTCTCTATATTTGTTAGGATACATAGATGATGTGTGTACTGGAACCTGTAATAGGGTTGCACCAGGTATATATGAAAGTGAGGCATTAACATGAAACGTTAAAAAGTGTGCTGGCCATGCCTCCTCACGTAATCTTATCCATGAGGGCCTGGGATCATAACATATACATCCATATATTATCGGTACCATGAAATGTGAGAGTATACCTTCCATATATTGAGGGGTACTATGTAGGTTCCGTAACTTGGGAGGAAACTTTTGGTCGGGTATATCTTGAGCTGAGCATGCACTACACCATAAAAGGCCTATGACCACATTTAAAGCCTATGTTGCCTTTGGATATGTTGCCTTTGCCATGCATGTTTTTAGCTAATACAACATTATCATTTTTATGTTGCCTTAGATAGAAAAAATATGTTGGCATAGAATAAAAGTGTTTGTGTGTTGTCGTAGGTATGAAATTGTGTTGCCGTAATTTTGCAATGAACAAAATTTTATATTTTCTACTACAAATAAAAATTTTAACCTTTTTTCACATGAAAATTACTTTTTTTGAATAAGAATAATAAAATTATTTTTATAAAAATCTAGAATATTCCATTAGAGAGTGAATATTTCACTAAAAATGTTAAAACATTTTAAGATGTGTAATTTTATTTTTATATTTATTAAATAAATAAATAAAAGAAACCAAAAAATAAATTATTTTTTAGCTTATAAGAGACAAAAAGATGAAAATTTTGGGCAGATTGGTGAGCGGCAAAAAGTCCGCCTAACTAATTCCTTATACCGCTCATTTGCCTTAGTAAAACACTCGCTTCAGTTTCCAATTTTTCACTTCAGTTCAGACTCTCTCGCTCTCCTCTCTCCGCTCCTCTCTATACTCACACACACTCTATACTCTCCTCTCTCTCTCTCTCTCTCTCTCTCTCTCTCTCTCTCTCTCTCTCACCTTCTCCGTATGCACATCTCCGACATTCTTCGATGCTTCAATTCGGGTTCGGGTTCAATTTTTTCAATTTGGATTTTAGTTTTAGTAATTTTTTTCACTAATTTGGGGCATTTTTTTCCGTCTCATAATTAATTTTGAGTTAGGGCTTCAAATGGATGGGATCAATTTTGGGACTTCAATCAGATTTAATTTGGGACTTCAAAATTAGGGTTTCAAAAATGTTTGATTTGGGGCTTCCATTTTAAGGTATTTCTATATCTCTTGTATTTGTGCGTTCAATTATATCTCTTGTATTTGTATTCTAATGTTCGTTGTGTGGTGATAGGTAGACTGGTAGTACCATAGTATTGGAGTCCATTTACGTGCTCAGGTATCGAATAATATCAATGTTTTATCATAATTAACTGGTGACCAATCGACTTCCATGTTATAAGTCTTGGTTTTACTGATGGATTAATTTGAGCATTGTTACATGAGGCTGTCAGGATCTTAGGCCATTTGTATACAGTTCTAAGATCAATAAATATTTTCATTTTAATTTTCTTCCATTTCGCAGTTTGCTGACTATTGTGGATGTTTATATTGTGAGGTTTGATTTTTTCAGGTAACATACATGGCAAACATTGGGAAGAGGGCGATTCATTATTTGCATAAATTAAGTGCTGCAAACATCCCAATTTATTTGATAAAGAAAGGCCAAAACCATGTTATAGATGCGTCCCTCACTCTAATTCGTGAGAGAGCAAAACTTAAGGTATATACTAATTTCGTCAAGTATACTTTTTTCTATGATTTTCGACATCTGCGATTTTATTTGCTCATAGAAAACCATGTCGATCATCCTCAATTTAAGTTTGAAGCCCTGTAGAACCCATTTTAGGCCCTTGATTTCAGCTTCTTTTATGGACATCTGGACATACACCATTTTTATGTTTCCCTTTTTGTTTAATTGGTATGTTAGAAACTGCATAGTGTCGGCCTTCTGATTGCTTATCCAGTAACTTATGATGAAGGGTGATACCTCATACCTCGACTAGCAGGTTCAATGCAGATGTTCCATTGCTCTAGTGTTTTTCCTTTTGCAAGTTTGTCAGCAACACAACTGGACTTAGTTCTACTTTATACAACAACTGTTTAAGAGCTAGGAGTGGGTGGTTAAAATCGACTATTAGTTGGCATTAATGTAATATGTATACATTTTGGTTAACAAATTCAAGTATTTGGTGGTTCAATAAAATTATTAACTTTCTGTAAGGTCTTGCTATAAGTGTGCATATGCTGGTTTAGTAGTGAATTATCCATAGTTAATAAATTAAAAGGAACTTGAGTGCCATTCACATGTTTTATTGTACAATGCATGCATGGGCAATTAATGTGGTAAGTTTTCTATATAAATGCGATCATGTATGTGCACCTGATTATGATATTTAATATGTATGTTTCCTTCTCCTTTTATCATGAAGGAATACTTTACTTATATAGTAAAATATTTATGAATAAATTACTTAATTTAAGAGCATGATTTGTGTAAACTAGATGATTTGGCACATGTTGGTCCGTTTAATATGCTCTGTGTTTCTTACTTGAATAGTTAATCTTGTTTTTAATTAAAATAATACATTTAACTAATTAGATAGAAAATCACTTGCTAAAGAATTCAATCAAGATGTGCGTTGCTTGCTCTAGTCAGATACCAAAATGCAGTGACATTTTAATTATATATTCAAGTGTGTGAGATTTAATAAGTTATATGTAAGCTTGACTTTGTATAATTAATTACACAGTTGGTATGTTTTAGTATTATAAAATTAAGGTATTTAAATTTCTCTTATATTTCATTATTTGGATTGGGCTCAGCTTGGAGCAGTTTGTGAGATTTGATTTAATTATTTATTAGCTCTCTTGCTTGGGCTCTTCTAGTACGACTTCTTTGCTCTCTTGCTTTTAATTAAAATTTAATCATCTGTTCACAATGTTTATGCTTAGATAGAATTTCCTTCTCTTACTGCCAGTAGCAGAGTCATTTGAGAGGCAAACATACTCAGTATCCTAATTCTGTCAATATATAACATCAAACTTACATTTTTTTCTTCATTCCTCCATCCACTGTTGTCTCTCTATTTTTGTCAACTCTATACATTGTAGTACCTTAAAAAAATCTATGCACTCAACTACATTGTACTCTTCTGTTTATTCTTTCATTCTCGTGACCATAGTCATAGGCATAAACTGAATATATGGCTGAAAATGTTAATATGACCTTCAGAAAATGTTACACTTTAATATGTCAAGTATTTTATTAGTAAGTTAATTTTATGCTAAACTGGAAAACTTTTATTTTACTAGTTTAATACTTGTATTATCTTAATTTGTATAAAATCTTATTATACTTGGGCATGGTTGCTTGTGTTGTAGGTCAAGCTGGTGATGTACCTAGATCCTACTGCCAGGGCAGGAAGTCGGATCCAAGATTGCTTCCAGAGAGACCATGCAACAGTGATATCAGAACTAATCCTGGTGAAGAAGATATGGATATCAGGTATGAGGGTAAACCCATGCTACAGACCTTTGAGGGTCTTGAACGAAAATTTCTTGATGGAACCTTGAAACTAGCTAAAGAACAGAATGATGCAGAGGATGGTGAAGAACATATGATTATAATTTAGAACACCATGTTACTGTCCAGTTATTACTTGTTTCTCGGAATGTGAATCAACACTTGACTTGTGTTTTTGCCTCTTTGTAGTACATATAGAAGATTCTACATTTTGAATTGGGTGTACCGCTATTTCACTGAACCACACTTTGTTCATTGGATAGGTATGTGTCATTGTGTTGTACTTTCTTAGTTGTTAAGTTGTTTTCACACTCCTTTTCTGTACCAGTCGTATAATATTAACTACATGCACTCTATTTATTATTCTATTGGCTGTATCTTCTTTACATCAATAATAATATGAGAATGCTTGCAACTTTCAGCTTGGATAGCTGGGGTCATTCAGACACTACTTTATGCTGATTTATACTCTATGCTGATTGCCGCAGGTAAAAAATTTCATTTTTAAAAACATGCTGATGGTTTACTTTACTAAATTAATTTTGATTGTAATTACTTAAACTCGTCTGAGCGCTGTTTATGGTGGCACGTATATGCTTAACAAGCCTCAATGCAAGGTAATAATGTGTACAGCTTTGATAGTACCATGTAGGTTGTATCTGTTGCTTTCTGTTTATGGCGAGGTCATGTCAACAATATGTAGTTATTCTAAAATGTGATACTTTTACTGACTAGGATTACAATTAGTGTGTTCGTGTTTGGTGTAGGCTTCACACTTCATCTTCATAGATTTTATGTACTGTAGAATTTGGATCTACATCTTGGCATTGACAAACCTTTTTCTAATGCTTTAAATGACTAGGTAGAATTTGGAGGTGACGGAAAGGCTACTGGTGTGACATCTGAAGGAGTAGAAACTGCTAAATGCGTAAAATAAAGGTTGAATTTCCTTCCGAAAGTTTAAGGAAATGTCTCGAGCAGTTGGAAAAGGTCAAGACAAAATAGAGAAGGCCAAAAATTGTCCGTGCCTTTAAGATGTAGACATCTTGTGATGTGGTTGGTCGACTATAGATGAAAGAATTATGTAGTGGGTGTAATGTTTTATTTGGGGTTAAGGATTATGAACTATTGTATTGATTTGGTTATTTTGGAAATGCATATATATTCAAATTGTGTATTTTTATCGTAAATAGAAAAGTGTTGCCATTGATACTATAAAGTGTTGGTAAAAAGGACAATTAATGTTAAAAAAAGGTGCCAAAAAATGTTGCAGTAGATAGAAATTGTGTTGGCATAGCCACAAGTGGGCCCCACTGTGGGCTCCAAAAGTGGGCCCCAATTGTGGGGCATAAAAAGTGGACCCCATTGGTGGGCCCACTTTTTTTGTAAAATGTTTTACACAAAGGCAACATAATATCTTGTTGCTAAAAATTGATAATATTGTTGCCATAGCTAGTCTACGCCAACAAAAAAGCTGATGTTGCCATAGAGAATCAGAATGTTGCCTTTGAGCCCCTGTAACGCCCCAAATCCGGGGTCAGGGATTTGGTCGTCACGCGGAAATCCTTAACATCAAATCACCTGTTTGACAATATTAAACCACCTGTAATCATTTAATAACTGAATTACAACATCTGTGACCCCAACCACCAAGCATCTTTTAGGTTATAGGACTAGAAATAAGAATCGATCCTTACATTTCTCATTACATCCATTTAATTACATCACACTGAGTATTACAAATCCTATACTACTAGTGTAGCTTCGTTGAGAAGTACACTAGCACTAGTACTATCCTGTACAAAGTGATATATACATATTACACATCAATACACTTATATATAACTTACTCCAGCTATCTATGTTCTGGATCATATCATCTTCACAAGGGCACACTGCCTGCTTCTCCTGAGCCATGCAGATAAGCCTCAATCATCTACCTTCCTCTGAAAGGTTAATATTTAAAACAAGCAAGTATGAGCGAAAGAATTGCCCAGCAAGTATTAATAGAGCACAACAATATATATCAATATACACATGGAGTTTTCGAAGTATAACGATACTTAATATCAATTTCGAAATATTTACAACAATGAAACTTCAATAAAGAAAATATGACATTTAACGCAACATCCAGTGAGTAGATAAGTTAATAATAACCATAGTAATCCTCATATCTTAGCGAAATAGTGTACACTACAGTATTGCTAATCTTTTAGAAAGCTTTTCAAAATACGCAGTTCAATATGCTGCTAAGATAGTTGCTTATCATCATATACAAACCAACCATTAGAAGGTTTCATCTTTAGTATTTCTCAATCTGAAAGCATATACATATAAGTATGTCATTTCCATCAAACACCTTACAGATCAACATCATGTACCGGGTATAAGTTCTTTAATCACTTGATAAGTCTAAACTCAAAAATAACTAATAGGAAGAGAGTCAAAGCTCTTGAAGCAAAACATTTGGGACTTAACATCAATAACCGATGAACCATCTTTCATCTTTTGAATAATTGCAAAAGTGCACCAACACGTGCCATTATTGTTAGAATAGTCTTGCAGTTCTAGATACTGCATGAATTCATCATCTTTCAAAATTGAAAACAACACTATCGGCTACTTGGCACTTAGGCCTAAGAAGCAGTGTTTGAGTATTTTTCCAAAGTGGAGGATGGGACTTAAAGAAAACATAAAAACCTGACAAGGATTGACGATGATCAGTCGCCACATCCAAGTCCAATAATCCGTGGGTCTTCTCTACCGGTAGAAGGATAGAAACTACATCCGTAACTATCCCCGGGTGAAAACTACATCCGTAATCACCCTCGATGAAAACTACATCCGTAATCATCCTTCGGCAACACCTGGGCCGGAATAATAATTGATGGGCCGCCTGGCTCACGGCCGCTTACACATCCCGGGAATCGTTCGTCAACGATTCCCACACCTGCCAGAGTCCCCTTTTTCTTTTCTTGTCAAAATCATTTTGATAGAAACTTGAGTAGTTGAAGTTCGACTTCAGTCGACCGATAATTTCTTGAAAAATGAGCAAGAGAGTAAAACCTGACCGGGGGTTTTCGAAAATGTTTTAAGTTCAAAAGAGTTCAAGTATAGATATACACATGTACCGATATCAATCTCGACACAGGGTTTTGTGATCACACATGGAAAATGGTACGCATAAAGCTTATAACCACAACAGGGTAATTCTATATATATATAAGTTCTTGAAAAGTAACTTACCTAGATAGATTCAAAATATAATATTTTAAATGACTATGAAAGTCCTTAGACAACCTTTAAATAGTGTTTTATAACCTTCAAAACACTTAGAGTATTTAATAAATATTTGACTACTATGTAACAAATAATGAATATTCGATAATCCCTTTTTAAAAGAATACTCAAATTAATATTCATTTATTAAGTAATATTCAAATAATATTTACTATTAATACTGGAATATTTAATAACCTCAAAACACCCAAATACAACTCTTGGAATGTTTCTAATCAAAATCAAGACACAATCTCTCCAGCAGTCTCCAAACTTTAGCCACTTTATCAAATAACTACTACTGACTCACGGTCAATAAGAAATAATTAATAAGCATGAAAATCCTTCTTCTCTTTCCCTTTTTTTTTTGTTTCTTAATGAATATTATAATTAATATTCATCGAATTAAATAAGCATTCAAATAACATATATCGATATCAATCTAGCTGTTTTAAGCTGAAAGTAACCAATTTATAACCATTGAAATATCTTTAATCCGTATTGAAAATAAACTATCTCCGATAAATAATATACTAGATAGAATCACTCCATTAAATTGTATTATTATTTCTCCTGGACAAAGTGATTTTAAGAAAGCATTTTGAAAATGATATTCATCTAATTAAATAAATTTAATTAGGCGAATGAGGTTTATTTAATTAGTAAATGCTTTCAGGAGCATCTATTAATTAAATAAACACTGGTTTATTGGTGATGTTGCCTTTAGGTTAATTATTGCGAAATTCTTTTTAAAAGCTTTGCCCGGGTTTTCGAAAACATACAATACAAAATAGCCCCAACACGCGGCTAAGTTCTAAAACTCAATACATGCCCTACCCTCTGAGCCTTTCTTATTCCGATACATAAATATATACCTCATAACATATAGTCCACTTCCATATTACAAAAGTTTATAAATATACAACATATAAATCGAGATGTAGAACCATAAGAATGTCACCGCCCATCGACAGTATTATAAGTCATGGGTTTTGATTATTGCACGAGAAGAATTTAATATCGCTAGCAAAGTCAAGAATAAAATGATTTGGAAGGAGGAGCACAAGATTAAAAACTCGCAATTAGGGATTGAAAACCTTTTTCCGCACATTTTATATAATTCAAAATAGGTATACTCTGAACGATAGAGTATGTGTAAATAAACTTGCCTCTGGTCCTTAGCAGAAAGCAGAAACCGCGAATAAACCTTTTGCACTTCGTCCAAGCAATTCCATGGACCTTACCTGACGTCTCGATCTTCCTTTTTGGATGCACGTCGCTCCAATTTGATTTCGCCCTAATGGTACTGAAATGGTTACGAGTACGTGTCAGTCCTACCTCGTATATCGAGTAGTCACAACTCGGGATTATCACTAAATAACATAAAGTCAAACTATAGGTGTCCTCCCTATAGTTGACTATTCTAATACCACTTATTGCACATAACATATTATAGTAAAGAAAATGAAATGGAAAAGTCCCCTCTTTAAAGTGGACAATTCCTGGTGCTAAACACCTCAAACCATACCACTTAATCAACTTAGTATATAGATAGTCCTCAAACATAATTAATCCTCGAGACACATCAAATCAGCAAATTAGCACATAACCCTCGAAATAACAATTAACCCTCAAATAGTTCACTTAGCACATATTCACATAACAATTAATATCCATTTCATGTAGACCATTGTATTTAACTAAATTAAATAAATTTGATTGCAGGGGATTTTCAGAAAATTTGGGCATGAGGTATACGTTTATCGGACTATGGGCACAGCCCCTCAAATGCAATTCAACCATGTTTTTGCAAAAATAAAGCTGCCTCAACTTGCAGCAAAGTAAACAAGTAAGAAAAGTACCCGCCTAGACATGCGGCAACTAGCACATAAGGAAAAGTATCCGCCCAGACATGCGGCAACTAGCACATAAGGAAAAGTACCCGCCCAGACATGCGGCACCTCAACATGTAAGGAAAGTAAACTAGGTTTATCCACATTTAAGCCAACACCACGTAGTTGGCACTTATACTATCAACATATACTATAACTTGATTCATACCATTTAACACTTAGCCAATTAGCCATTCATATAATTACACCTCCTATAACAATAACTATTACAATTAGCAATTCAACTTTCTACCCGAACCATTATCGATAACCATTTAACCAATCATAACCAATACCAAGTAATTGACAGATGTGGCATCCGACAAATTCTATGACTCGACTTATAGTACTTAGCACATAAACATTTATCGAAGACCATATATGACAAGTAAGCCACATAACTTTAGATACTATCCGACACTAGCAATTCGCAATTCATATAATCTCCACAACTTATATGGTAACTCATAATTAACCACTAACGACCACAATTTAATTCCAACCATTACACTTAGCAATTAACAATTACAATCGAAAATTAACAATTACCAATTTCGCAATTAACATTTAACCACCACTAACCCGCACATTTAACCGGGCCCACAATTAATCTCAACCATTATAATTACCAACATACTTTTCGAATTAAATCCCGGAAATGCAACAATGTTCATAATTGACACTACTAAGCTAATTATGAAATTAACACATAACTCGCAACTTAAAACTAATTAAGTTACAACCATATTCTCGAAATTCCACATAATCAAATTACTAAAATTTAACAAGATAAAATTCACAATTTAAAACTAATCAAATGGCGACAATTAAATACATAATTTAAAAATATAAAAAAAAAATTATACCATTCCAATTTCGAATCGAATCTCCCGAAAAGCAAACCATCGGCAATTTAATCTCCCCCATCTCTCTCTCTCTCTCTCCCAGTCCGACCGCCACCACCCGCGGCTGCGCCGCCGCGACGCCGGCCACCTGACTTCGCCGGAGACTTCTCCTTCCCCCTCCCCGCCCGCCTCTACTGCTCCGCTGGACATACTCACACACAGATGCACATATACACACACACACACACACACGGATTATATATGTATGTATAGGTTTTAATTGGTTAAAAATCAAACCCCCAAATCTCTTTTCTCCTTCCTCTCTATCTGAGTCTCTCTCCCCGCTGAAATGTTTATGCGGCTACTGTGTGTTTTGTGCGCGTATTGTGTGTTTGTATGTTGTGTTGAGTGTTTTAACCCTAATGGGCTTGGCCCAACACTATTCAAGAAGCAATACATTTAAACACTACACACTTTAAATAATATTTGGAGTAAATAAATCTAATTTGTAAAAATAAAATTTCTAGCATAATTAAATACTAGAATACTTTTAAAGATTTTCGGAGAAAGAAATAGAATTAAATCTCAATTTTCTAAATTGATACGTATTTTACAAATATTAATAATCTATACAAACAATTCATAAAAATAATAATTGTGATTCATAATTCACAATTTACAGGACTTTATAAAAATACTACAAACATTACTGTTTTAGTAAAACCTCAAATTATTGGTTTTATATATTAATCAAATAATTTCTACAAATCCTCAAATAATTAAAATAAACATTTTCTAAGGATTTTAAGATCTCTAAATTATTCAATAATTTAAAATAAAACCTTTACTGAATAATTTCACATTCCAAAATTAAATCTTTGCACAAATAAACTATTGACTCGAGGTATCTACTCAGTCAATAAAATTTTAAATAGGAGCACCAGGCTCCACTTAACCGAAAATAATTAAATAATTGAAAAAAAAAAATTCCTCCTCATTTTAGGAAAACAATATTATTATTATTGAAATAATAATATAATCATTTCTTGAAAAATCCGGGTTATTACACCCCCAAAGGCAACGGCAAAAATAGCAACACCAGCAAAATGTTGCCTTTGGGGTTTTTTGGGCCTAAGGCAACATATTTCGGGCCTACGGAAACACTTTTTCGGTGTTGCCGTAGGCCTTTTATGGTGTAGTGATGTAGGCGGACTGTGATGTGTTGCAGGAACTATTTTGGAGGCTGGAGTAGAGGTATTTTTTGCATAAAGAAACGATGATGTTAAAGATAGACATGGTTGTAACCATGTAAACTGTCGGGTGTCAGTGCATGTAGGCACTATAAAATGTGTAAATATTTTAAACTGCATATGCACGTGGTACTGATGGCCAGAATAAGTGAACACGACGGCCGAAAAAACAAAGCACCAATTGCTATCTTGCGGTGAGCTCGCAGTTGGATTGCGGCTTGATGCAACAACTGCACCGGAGGTTCGTGTTACAAATATTGATTAGCAGCCATAAGTGGTGGAACATCGATTTGTTTTCAAAATTGCAGGCACATAAAAAAAGAATCACTTATCAAGACCATTAATCCTGATGCCGACTTTTAAATGCCTAATCTATTTAAAATTAAAAGTAAACATTCATATACAATCATTTTTCCTGAAACATCGATGTCCTATTTAGCCGAGGCCCAAAGATGACCCAAGAATCAAGATTTATCGTCCACAACACAATTGTTCTTCTTTAACGAGATTCTTTAATATATGTGAATAATCTACATTAGTTTGAAAAATCCAAAAAACGAAGAAGGCCGAATTCAGATTAGATTATATACATATGGCTCCACTACATCAAATACACTATATAAAAAATATAAAGCCTGCAACTCCCTTCAGCAAGGTCTAAATCTCGTAAATTGACACTACTTGGTTTACATTTCAGATAGACGTTGTAAATTGACCCTACTTGGTTTACATTTCAGAAAAACAATGTGTTGTGGAACAAAAAGTGGGGTGTATTTAGTGCTAGGGTTTGTGGAAGCTTCGAGCTTTAATGGCTGATCTTATGTTTCATGACTTAAATCGGGTCCTCACAAGATGCCTACGTATCTTGCAATTGTCAAGAATCAAGCCAAAAAATGTAGTTCTGTTTGTGAAGGAGCAGGTCCTTATATAGGTATTGAGAACCCTGGAATTAGGGTCGAATTGGGTATCTTGATGAGTAAGATACCACCTAGGCCCAATTCTAGATCCTTCCGGGAGGAAGGAGGATAAGACTTACAGTTGTATTCCTTGGAGACCACTCCAAGGATGATTTGGTTTCCTTTTGGACTCAATAACGGAGTCTTTTATTTGGCTGATTTAATAGCCACGAAATTATAATTATATTTAGGGCTCTGGGCCTTGAAACTGAGCTTGGACCTTGGATCAACTTATGTTCATTTAATGCAACATTAAATGTGTTTTCAGGGCTTACTTTCAGTCCATATCATTTGCCCCCCAACTTCTAAGAAAACTGATCAGGTTTTCATTGAAGTTAAAAAGGTCTACGTACACTAGTGTTTCACATGTATCGTCTTGAGTGCAAAGTGTGGAGCGACCTACACATTTGCGACGACTTGCCTTATTCGAGGCTAAACAAATATATTTACAAAGAAATTACGAGTAACATCCTTTCATTTTTTTATACTCACGAGTATTTTTCCATTATTTATCCGTTGACATATCAATTATCCCACAATTGTGCATAATTTTTCAAAGAAAATCCTTTTCTTACAAGAAGAATTAGCAAAAATACCCACAAGATTCGACCAGGATTCCTGGTCGAATTTTCGATCAGGATCCTGGTCGACATATGGCAATTTTGTCATCCTGGTCGATGGCACTTCGATCAGGATTCCTGGTCGACATTTCGATCAGGATCCTGGTGGAAGAAATGCCATTTTGTCACTCTGGTCGATGGTACTTCGATCAGGATTCCTGGTCGACATTTCGATCAGGATCCTGGTTGAAGAAATGCCATTTTGTCACTCTGGTCGATGACACTTCGATCAGAATTCCTGGTCGACATTTCGATCAGAATCCTGGTTGAATAAATGCAATTTGGACACTCTGGTCTAGCTCAGTTTGACCAAGATTCCTGGTAGATAATTCGATCAGAATCCTGGTCGAATAAATGCAATTTGGACACTCTGGTCTAGCTCAGTTCGACCAAGATTCCTGGTCGACAATTCGATTAGAATCCTGGTCGAATAAATGCAATTTGGACACTCTGGTCTAGCTCAGTTCGACCAAGATTCCTGGTCGACAATTCGATCAGAATCCTGGTCGAATAAATGCAATTTGGACACTCTGGTCTAGCATAATTCGACCAAGATTCCTGGTCGACAATTCGATCAGAATCCTGGTCTAATAAATTTATGTTTAATAAAAGAACCTGCTAACCTTTTTTGGGCCTTACTGATTTTGGGCTAGGCCTTTAACCCATGGTTTTAATGAAACGATTAGAATTATGGTATGCTACTTGGCCTATTGGGCCTTAACTTATTTTCTTTTAATTGTTTCGTTGGATTTTAATTGATCCATACGTCCTTTTATTCATTTTAGGACTTTCTAGGTCTTCTAGATCTATGGGCCTCTCAATGGGCCTTAACCGGTTATTACCGGTTCCTTGGAATTTCAACCGGCTATTGCCAGTTACGAAATTCCTATAAAAGAGTAGAGTGAGATTCATTTCTCACTTCACTCTCATACACTTTACTTTTCTCTAAAATTTTTCTTAATCATTTCTCTCAAGTTAAGGCGATTCCCGGCGATTTTTTTCCAGCAATCCCACCGTTCTCAGGCGATTTTCTGCCGGTTTCTGGGTTTCTTTGAAGATTTTCTGGGCTTTTGTTGCATCTTCATATCTTTTATTAAGGTTTCTGGGCTTAAGCATTCATACTTTGAAGATCAATGGCAGACAAGTCAGCACAGCGCCTTTTAAAGATGAATTCAGCTTCAAAAAGAGGTAACGACATCGAAATTCGTTTCTCTTACATGAATTTAACTGAAATGATCAATTTGCGTGGGGATGATTATCCATCTTTAGCTGATTTAGATGCTTATAATTGCTATAACAAATTTCATGATGAAGATGTAATTAAAAATTTCAACAAAACATATGAAATTAAAACTCCATACAGACTTGTTAAGGCTGGGCCTGGCGACAGGCCTTGTCATTGGAGGCCCAATGGGCTATGTGTTTTTAGAGACGCCCTTATAGCCGGGCTTAGGTTCCCTTTTCATGAGTTTATCCCCAAACTTCTGGCCGATGTTCAAGTCAGCCCATGTCAACTTCCTCCCAATGCCTGGCGATCCATTTTGTGTTTCATGGTTTTATGCCTTAGGAAAAAATTCCCACTTTCTGTTCCTTTATTTAGGAAAATATTTCAATTCTATAATAGCTCTTCCATTCAACCGGGGTGGGTCTACGTTAGACAACGCCCCAAAATTCCACACATCTTTAACGACCACTCGGTTGTCGATAACAACCCTAAGTGGAAAGAAGAATTTATGTACTTGGTCTGGAAAGGGGGCGATTGGGGCACCCTTTTCCGTAGCTCTTTCGGTAAGGTGGCCGATGGCAACCCTAACAAAATAGTTCTCAACACTGAGGAGCAAGCGGCTTATGACGAGTTAATCAAGGACAATGGTGAGACTTTGTGTTGGGACCTCATCAATGAGGAATCTCTTAGGGCCGTAAGCCTTTCTGCCGTTTCTGACTTAGGTAATTTCTACTCTTTTGTGAGTTTACTTTGTTTCTAGATAAGTTTATACCAACGTTTTAATTTGTTGTTGTGTGCAGCTGTTATGAAAATTATGCGAGAAACGGATCCTGGTGAGGAGGAGACTGCTCGTATGAGGAGAGCAAAGAGGGCCCTTGACCCGAGGGGCAAATCTAGTGAACCATCTTTTCTGCGTCCACATAAAGTGCAGAAACAAGATTTGGTCACTGTTGATGAGGAAGATGGGCCAGTACAAGTGAACATCCAATCGACAGTGTATAGGCCTCCATGGGGCTTTAGGAAGATGGACTCTGTGGTTGGCTCTACAAAGCATTCAATGGATTGGTCATTGAGCTCAATCACTCCTGTCGACTACAAGGATTTCGTGACGGGTAGAAACATACAGGAAAACGAGCATCTGGGCTCCCAGGCTCTGGCCTCTGTATGTTTTTCTTTTCGAATTCTTCTTTTTCTCGACCTATCTTTGTTTGATGTTATACTTTCTATTGACTTAACCCCCTTGCAGGCCAACGTTCACTTTCAGGGGATGGTTCACCAGGCTAAATCCTGGCAAAACAAGGCAAAGTCTTTTGAGACTAAGTATCAGAAAGAGAAACTTAAAGTTGGAGAAATTGAAGAGAAGTTGAAAGGTAAGGTAGAAGAGTTGGAGGCAGCCCAGGCTGAGGTGGTGCACTTGCGGGCCAAGAAAGAAGACCTCATTGACGAGTACATAGACTCATAAGATTTTCAAGCTTTGATGGAGAAACACGATGCAGTGCTCTATCCTGTCCAGTACACCGATGGTTGGGACGAGACATTAAAGGCGGTGCTTAGAAAACACCCCGGGTTATTTTCTCTTAAGGACTTTCCTAGCCCACACCCTCCTCCTGTTCTCCCTGCGGAGGAAGATGAGGGTGAGGACGAGGACGAGATTCTAGGTGACGGAGAGAGGATTCTTGACCCCCAGGCTTCCCCTCTATAGAGAAACTCCGACACCACTCATACTTCTCCTTCTCGTATTGCCGGCGGTTCCAAGATTCAGGAAGAAGATGAGGAGTCTGCTTCATCCCGAGCTCCTGGGACTTAGACTTTTTTATGTTGGCCCTGTGTGGCATTTACTTCTACAATTTTATCGCTTTGGTTTTATAACTTTTAACTTATGGCCCACGGGCTTTATTTATTTATGCATTTTCAATCTTCCTGTTTCTACTTGTTTTGTCATTTGTATTTGGCCTTTATCAGCTTGCAATTTGGTTATGCATTGATACATATCAGATATAAAGTATAAACACAAGGAACATTGAAAATCATACTGCATAATCTCATAAAAAGAAAATCCTGAATTGGGTTCAACCTTTACATAAATACTCTACTTCCTACTCGGAGTTCAAAAGACTCTGAAATGGTTTCATCGACCTTATTTCTACTTTTCTAATAAATATAAGCCAAGTCCTATTTAGGACAATTAAACATAATAAACTTTGAGATTCGATGCATGCCAAGTACGAGGCACCTCGTTTCCTTCTAAAGTCTCCAGCTTGTATGATCCACGACCTAATGTTCCTTTGACTCGATACGGACCTTCCCAGTTTGGTGCCAGCTTTCCTTTCTGTCCAACTCCGGATGCTTCAATCTTTCGGAGTACTAGATCTCCCTGACGGAAAAACCTTTCTTTCACCCTTAGGTTGTAGAAGAAGGAAGCTTTTTTCTGATGTTCAACATTCCTAGCATGGGCTTCATCCCTTACCTCATCGATCAAGTCAAGGGCTAACTTCATTCCTTCTTCATTAGTGTCAGGCTCAAAGGCCTCCACCAGTGGAGATGCATGCATGATTTCTACCGGCACAACAGCTTCAGCTCCGTATGCTAACATGAATGGGGTCGCTCCAGTAGTCACCTTGCATGTGGTACGGTATGCCCAAAGTATGGGCAACAATTCGTCCACCCAAGTATTTCGGGAATGTTCCACCCTTTTCTTAAGTCCATCAAGGATGATCCTATTTGCAACCTCAGCTTGCCCATTAGCTTGAGGGTGGGCAACTGAAGTGAACCGAAGCTCGATTCCGTTCTCATCACAATAATCCTTGAACTCTTTGTTGTTGAATTGTAATCCATTGTCTGTAACTAGGATCCGTGGTATTCCATACCTGCACATGACATTCTCCCAGAAGAATTGCATAACTTGCTTGGTTGTGATCTTAGCCAAAGGTTTGGCCTCAATCCACTTCGTGAAGTAATCAATAGCTACAATTAGGAACTTTCTTTGAGCTGTGGCCATTGGAAAGGGCCCAAGTATATCCATCCCCCATATAGCAAAAGGAATGGGGGAACTCACGGACGTCAACATCTCTGGTGGTTGCCTAACCACTAGTGCATGTTTCTGGCACCGATCACACTTTTTCACATATTCCTTGGCATCAACCATCATCTCAGGCCAATAAAATCCGAGTCTAACTATCTTGTGAACTAGGGCCCTGCCCCCCAAGTGTTGCCCACAGATTCCTTCATGGACTTCTTATAGCGCTGACTTAGCTTCTTCGGGCCTTAGGCACTTCAGGTACGGAATCACAAAGGATTTCTTATAGAGGATCCTTTCAATCAGAGCATACCTCAACGCCCTTACTGACAATCTTCGTGCCTCCATGGCATTAGTCGGGAGCCAACCGGTCTCAATATGCATCTTGATCGGGTCTATCTAACACTCCCTAGTTCCAATAGGTGCTACCAGCTTTGAATCAATAGAGGGGGCTCTCAAAACTTGGAAATAGACACTACCAGAATAATTCTCTATCTCGGAAGAGGCAAACTTAGATAAGGCATCGGCCTTGACGTTTTCCTCCCTCGGAATGTGCTCAACGTAGCATTCATCGAACTGGGTCATTACAGCCTTGACAACCCTCAAGTACTTAATCATAGTCTCATCTTTCGCCTCAAACTCTCCATTGACTTGGGCCACAACTAGCCTTAAATCTCCACAAACGTTTAGATTTTTGACCCTTAATGCTCCTGCCAAACCGAGCCCGGCTATCAGGGCTTCATACTCCGCCTCATTATTGGTTGTTAGGAAGTCCAGCTTCAGGGCGTATTCAATGGTGAATCCATCGGGACTTTGTAGGACCAGGCTTGCACCACTTGTTTTTGTTTTTGACGCTCCATCAAAATAGAGCATGCAGAATTCCTTGTCTTCAATCACAGGTTCCTTGTATTCCTTATTGCCGGCCTTCCTGAGGTATCTCCTGCCCCCCGACTTCTTGGTTGTCAATGGTATATTCAACCACGAAGTCAGCAAGTGCCTGAGCTTTTATGGCCGTCCTCGGCTTGTACTTGATATAAAATTCTCCCAACTCAATTGCCCACTTAATAAGCCTACCACTGGCTTTAGGGCTGTGTAGGATGTTCCTCAGTGGCTGCCCTGTAAGGACTTCAATCATGTGTGCCTGAAAGTAGGGACGTAGCTTCCTTGAGGCAGTCACCAATGCTAAGGCAAACTTTTCAATGGCAGAATAGTTCAACTCTGCTCCATGTAGTACTTTGCTCACATAGTATACGGGTTTTTGAATTTTGTCTTCCTCTTTCACTAGCACCGCGCTCACAGCTTGAGCCGAAATTGCTAAGTAAAGATAGAGGATTTTTCCCATACTTGGCTTGGCCAACAGCGGGGCTTCAGCCATATACTTCTTCACCTGATCAAAGGCCTCTTGACTTTCTTCTGTCCATTCGAAATTTTTTACTTTCTTCAAGGTTTTAAAGAACGGTAAACACTTATCTCCGGATTTAGAGACGAACCTCCCGAATGCAGCAATCTTTCCAGTTAGTTTCTGTACGTCCCTTATGGAACGAGGTGGTTCCATATCTAGGATAGCTTTAATCTTGTCGGGATTAGCCTCAATTCCTCGTTTTGAGACCATAAGACCCAAGAACTTCCCTGACCCGACACCAAAGGCACATTTGGCTGGGTTCAACATCATCTTGTGGTGTCTCAACACCTCAAATGCCTCACGGAGGTGCTCAATGTGATCGGCCTTGCACAGGCTTTTCACCAGCATATCATCTACATAAACTTCCATAGTTTTTCCAATGAGATGAGAGAAAATCTTGTTTACCAACCTCTGATAGGTAGCTCCTGCGTTTTTCAATCCAAAGGCCATGACCAGGTAACAATACACACCAAAGTCAGTGATGAATGATACCTTAGGAACATCATCCTTATGCATCTTGATTTGGTTGTAGCCGCTAAAACCATCCATGAAGCTTAGCATCTCGTGCCCAGCCGTGGCATCTATCAACATATCAATCCTTGGTAAGGGAAAGCAGTCCTTTGGGCATGCATCGTTCAGATCAGTGAAGTCTATACACATTCTCCACTTTCCATTGGCCTTTTTGACCATTACAGGATTGGCCAACCATTCCGGGAATTGAATTTCTTCAATGAACCCTGCCTCTAGGAGCTTGTCAACCTCCTGTTTAATGGCTTCTTGTCTCTCAGGTGCAAAATTTCTCTTCTTTTGTTTCACCGCCTTCCTGTCTGGATCCACGTTCAGGTTGTGTGTTATCAATTGGGGATCTATCCCTGGAATATCAGCTGCTGTCCATGCAAAACATCACTATTGTCCTGCAAGAAGGTGATCAACTCACTTTTCAAGGGGTCTTTCAGAGTTGCCCCAATGAAAGTAACCTTTTCAGGATCTCCTAACTCCAAAGGTATGGGAACCAAGTCTTCCACCGGTTTTCCTCTTCGTTCTTCATCTTCTCGAACGTCCATATCCTCAATCGACAGGACTTGCCCCCCAATTCCATCCGGCCTTAGTGCGGCCACATAACAGCTCCTTGCCATTTTTTGATCTCATTTCTCTTCTCCTACACCGTTTCTGGTTGGGAACTTAATCTTTAGGTGATAGGTGGAGGCAACTGCCTTAAAAGCATGAAGTCCCGTTCTTCCTAGGATAGCATTGTAGGTAGACGCAGCTTTAATAACCAGAAAATTTAACATTTGAGTGGCCTCCCGTGGCTCCTGCCCTATGGTCATGGGTAGCTGAATCGTTCCTTCAACTTTAGACTCAACTCCGTTAAACCCATATATGGGCATATTTGATGGCGTCAATTGAGACTCAGTATACCCCATTTTCAAAAAGGCATCATGGAACAGAATGTCCACTGAAGCTCCATTGTCTATCAAGACTCTCTTTACCTGGGAGTTGCCGATCACTGGAGAGATCACCAATGGATCATCATGGGGGAACTTCACCCCTTCAAGGTCCGAGTCATCGAATCCGATTGAGACCTCTGTCTTTGCACGCTTTGGTGCTTCTCCAACAATGTGCATCACTTCTCGTGCATACGCCTTTCTGGAATTCCTACTTGTCCCGGCCGCTGTTGGGCCACCAAAAATCATGTTTATTACCGGCCCCCGGGGCTGTGGGTTGCGATTGCGATCATCATCCTTCCTATCATAATCTCGCCTCGGGTTTCCTTGATTCCCATCTTTGCAAAACTTATTCAACTTTCCTCTCCGGATTAGAAACTCGATCTCATCCTTCAATTGCCTACAATCGTCAGTGTCGTGTCCCACATCTTTGTGGAATCGGCAGTATTGATTCTTATTTCTTTTCTCAGGATCGGTCCTTAGTGGCTTCGGCCATCTCACATCTCTATCCTTCTCTATGTCCATCAGGATTTGGCTCCTTGGTGCATTCAATCTTGAATATTCAGTAAATCTTTGTCCTGGATTCCCCCTTTTAGGAGCCGAATCTGAATCCTTGCCCGTACGTGGGTACTTGTCTTTGGCATCGTATTCCTGATCCGACTTCCTCTCCTAAAATCATTGTTATTCCCTCCATTACCTGCTGTGGCCTCCTTCTTTATGATATCCTCAGCCTTGATATACTTGTCAGCCCTTCGTTGGAGCTCAGCCATATTCTCGGGAGGATGCTTAGCCAATGACCTTTTAAAGTATAGGTCGGTGGTACCATGCTCCAAAGCTACCATCGCCACCTTATTCTCCAAATCAGTGATGTTCAAAGTCTCCTTAGTGAACCTCTTAAGGTAGTCTATCAGATTTTCATTCTTTCCTTGAACCACATACATAAGAGATGCGGAGCTTTTCTCATGCACTCTCCCACTGACAAACTGGCTAACAAAGGCAGCACTTAACTCTTTGAAAGAGGCAATCGAGTTTGTAGACAGTTGGCTTTACCATCTTTGAGCCATGCCCGATAAAGTTTGAGGGAACGCCCTACACTTTAAGGCATCACTCGCAGGTTGTAGCAGCAGTGCATTCGAGAACGTCCAGACATGGTTTGCGGGATCACCCGTTCCATCATAAGCCTTAATTGTTGACATCTTAAACTTCTTAGAGATACGAGCATTCATCACCTCCTTAGTAAACGGGGGAGTGGGATCATCAGGATCCCCAAGTGGCATCAGATCCTTGGGGTTGCTTTTAGGGGTTTCAACCCTTGTTGTTTTTCCGGTTGGGGCATCGGCCCTTTTCTGCCTTCTTGAGGACCTTTCTAAGTCTATGATAGGAATCGGTCCTGATATTGGAGGAGGTTGTGTCTGATTTAACCTAACTTGTTCTCTTGCAATATCGTCCTTCAACCTTAAGATATCGGCCTCATGAGCCTTGATTCTATTAGCGGCTGTCGAAGGAGGTCCATCATGGATGGTTTGTGTTCTTTTTCTTGGATCTCTGCTAACACGTCGCCTCCTCAGGGCTTTATCACGATCATCTTCATCAGACGATGAATCATCAGTATAGGGGCCAGAGTAATCGACATATTCTCGATCTCGAATCTGCAGGGCGTGGCCACTAGGTCCAGGACCTTGAGTAACTAGAGGGTAGTTAGGCAGCCCATACATTGGGTTGGTATTCATGGGAAGATCCGTAGTATGGATTTGGACCCCCCGTGGGGGGTTGTTAGGATCGACAACCAAGGGAGAAACCACCACCTGAAGAGGATTGGTCCCCTGATTTGTGTGGACGATCGGAGGTAACGTACCCTCAACATGGGAAGTTGTCCCTATAGGTTGAGAAACTTGATGTTGAATAATCGCCCCTATCGTCGGGGGTACCGAATCCGTAGTGGGTGGTGCAGAGCTGAGTGGTAGAGGCTCGGTAACTGTTGGTGTCCTTCGTGTTTGAACCATGGTTGATGTCTAGCTTCCCACAGATGGCGCCAAATGTTTTGGAACGAAAAGTAGGGTGTATTTATTGCTAGGGTTTGTGGAAGCTTCGAGCTTTAATGGCTGATCTTATGTTTCGTGACTTAAATCGGATCCTCACAAGATGCCTACGTATCTTGCAATTGTCAAGAATCAAGCCAAAAAAATGTAGTTCTGTTTGTGAAGGAGCAGGTCCTTATATAGGTATTGAGAACCCTGGAATTAGGGTCGAATTGGGTATCTTGATGAGTAAGATACCACTTAGGACCAATTCTAGATCCTTCCGGGAGGAAGGAGGATAAGACTTACAGCTGTATTCCTTGGAGACCACTCCAAGGATGATTTGGTTTCCTTTTGGACTCAATAACGGAGTCTTTTATTTGGCTGATTTAATAGCCACAAAATTATAATTATATTTAGGGCTCTGAGCCTTGAAACTGGGCTTTGACCTTGGATCAACTTATGTTCATTTAATGCAACATTAAATGTGTTTTCAGGGCTTACTTTCAGTCCATATCACAATGAATATTTGAAACAAATTGAACTAAAATGATATAAACAATTAGTTCCCAAATACAATACATTCATCAATAAGGTCAGAAGAATTGTTGGACAACAGTCTTCGGTTATTGGGCTAATTTAAGTTTAAAAAATTTGGGTAGTCGTTACCTTGGCGACAAGAAGCAAGAACCGCATGATTTGAAAGACTGGGGTCCAGAATGACTTCTGTCATACCACGTCTAGGTCTGCCTCTCTTTAAAAAAGGCCCTTCATCTAGTTTCAGATACAAATAGGATAAGAAGATGGTCGGCTACCAATAATCGATATGGGATATGAAACTTGAATTTAGTTTCAAGCCACACAATCATGAGATTACTAACACTTAGCAGATGTAATGTAGCCACCTACCCATTTATCACAGTGAACATAAGAAACCACGTCCCAACATGCCAATGATGATATAGAGCAGAATACCTTGACATGCCAATGATGATATAGAGCATTAACCCTCTACCTTGACAACCTCCTGCACTGCAAAACCTCCTCAGTTACTGGTATTGGAGGACGGTCTCTCTTCCTTGTCGGAGCATCCCTATCTTTAATTATCATGTGGACAAATTAAAAAGAAGAACAATTACCACATATATTTTTTTATCAGACAACGAAGAAAAATAGTGGTTTAAATTAATCACTCCTCAAACTCACACAACATATTAAATTTTACAATAGTATACTGTTCCACAACAGAGAAGAAATTTACTAAAATGTCGGTCCAATTTTACAATGTTTGTTCAAAAATAATAACTCACATATAATTTATTCTAAATGATTTTCTTTATGTTGTAAAAATTAGATTATTTACCGATCATTAAATCTTAACATATCTATAAAACTACAAAAACATATTGCTAAATACAATTACCAAAAGAATGGAACTAAAGAGTAATATTGTGCAACTTATGTGTATATAAAACATAACTCTTCAACCTATTTACAAAAATTGAACTTTCATCTCTGCGCACAACTTTAATTGTTTGCTACGGAGCTACATCAAACTCCATCCTGATAAATAGAGTGACGTCCTCTTTTTAAGAAAATTCTAACCAGTTTTGTATTACATATTTCATCTCCTTCACAACTTCGTGCAAGCATGAATAGAGAAAACAAACGTCCTATAACACAACTTTCTGGAAAGCACGAGAAGTACTATATTATGGAAACGGAAACTCACTGAAGACGTGAAGTTACCTTAACAGAATATTGAAGTTGTCAGTTGCTCAAAGTCCGTCACCAAAGCTCACTGTCGGGTGCTTTCTTCATAAATTGCGAACCTCCTTTATAAATTTATTTGATACCTCTGCAGCAAAAAGGAGCATATATTGTTAACCAAATAAAAACAATCTATCTTTATAGAACCAGCACAGAAGGTGTTGGTAATCAAACAAAAACAATCTATCGTTATACAACCAGCAAAAAGGTGTTGTAATTAAGTTCCTCAAACACCATGAAATCTCAATTGCTTGATCGTAAGCTTATTATATTTAACAAAATAAACCATGAATTTGTCTATAGTTAAGACTGCTTCAAAGAATGTATACGACTCCAACGAACAGTACATGTGAGCCCACTCAAGTTCTTTACTATAGAACATAAGACCCTGAACTAAACTTAATAAACTAAACATGGCATTTGAATGTAATTAGCGACATACCTCAAACAACCGAATAATGAAAATCAGTGAGAAGGAATACATATTACGGCACAATATCTGGTGAAATAAAGTGACAATTTATTTCAATTTGGTTGCCTAAACTGTTAGGCGCAAAGAGACGGTCACCTTAGTACCCAATAGAGTAAAAGTATTTGGAAAACGACATATGTTGATTAACTGCAAGAAGGCAATACAATTATTCCTAATGAAGACCAATCGAAAGCATTGGCTTGAAGCCTAATTACAATTTCCATCACATTTGCATAAATACCCAATGAAGAACCACTGTCTATAAGAAGAATGGTAATTCCGAAACACGTGAGTCAGATTCCGATTCCAAAGCAAGATAATGACAATGCCCAAATGCCAAAAAGTAATTAAAATTCAAAATTAAAGTCAAAACTGAGTACACAAATTAAAATAGTGAGAAGCCAAACACACCTAAAGCACAATTTTAAATCCTACATATAATTTTTATCCACAAAAATACCGGGAGACTAATCGGAGGTCAGGACATCGCGAGGCAGATGAATCTCCTGATGTTGATTGTTTGAGGTCATCGATAAGTTCAACGTTTGAGACCCAATTAAGGGACGTTGGTTGTTTAATTTACCCGGGGCTTTAAAAACGAAAGAGAGAAAACAGAGCTCAGCAGCATAATTCTTTGGAGTAATTTGTTCGTCGTGACAGTGTAAGCAAATGGGCTTGGCCTGCGTGCTATGGATCGATATGAACAGCGCATACAGCAGACCGGCATCTGTTCGGACAAGGAGAGGAAGGGATAAGTCGGATATGTGTTTGGAGAAAAACTATAGGGGTAAAAAGGACATTTTAACTGCATTAAAAAATCTCAGATTTTTATCTTCAGTTGGCGTATTATATATATAAAATAATAGATTTTCATGTTTAGTAATTGTAATAAGTCATCTCTAATTGTAGGATCACAAGCAAAGTCGTATTTCCATAATAACATGATATTATTTGTTTTGAATCGAGCTTGCACGGGTACGAATTTAGTTTTAGACACATTTGCTTTTTAGGCAAAACAATTTTTCTTATCTTCTTGATGATGATGTGTTACTTGAGTTGACATTACCCATTAATAGAATCGCTAAGGATACTTGTCTTCCTCGATGTATTACTCGAGTTGACATCATCATTCAATAGAATTGTTAAGGAACTTAACTTCATAATATATAGTATGATATTATCCATTTTGTACCGAGTTCATATGAATTTATTTTTAGATATATGCCGAATTGCCTCGTACTAATAGAATTAACTAGATGCCTTATATACAAGAAAATTATCTCTTACCTTCTCGATGTAGTACTTGAATTGACATCACTCAATAATTCTTCGCTCAAAACAAAAACTACAAATCCCCTCCTCACGATATATCGGCTACATCCTACATCGCTACCATATTCGTAGAACTCATCGTCTTAACACTTTTCAAGAAACATTCGACATAATATACCCACAGATCTCCCATTGCTATCGAGGGGACTTCCTACATCGAACAACCACGGTCCATTATTCCACCAAGATCCATTCCGAACATTTGGTTATGATATCATTTGTTGGGTTGCTAGCTAGGTTTAACTTCACAACAATATAAAATTTGTCTATTTTGAGTTGAGTCCACGAATTTGTATTCGAAAATATCCTAAAAAATCTCAAAATAATCAAGGTAACTAACGACTTTATATACATCAGAATTATATTTTTATACTAACTTATAGTTTGTACAAATCACGGGTTACTTTTAATAAATTTTAAAATTTTCGTATAGTGTTATATAATATTATAAATATTAATTTTAATATGTTATTGAGAGGATTCGAACCTTACATCTTTGTATATATTTTTTAGTATTAAATCTAAGTTAATATGTTTTTGGCTGGAATTGAACTTTAGACTTTATCATAACTTTTAATATTATATCTAACGGTCATTACCTATTTGAGTTGAAAATCTAACGATTGTGAATGAAAATGATAATAAACTAATAAATTTTCTTTTCAGGTAAAACACGTTACCTTTTCTATTTTTCAATAACTAATCAATTTCTGTTTTCACGTAAAATACATTATCTTTTATATTTCAACTAACTAAGTTTTTCATTTTCTAAAAATATCATGAGCAATTCTATTTAATAAAATAAAATATTATAATATTAATAATTAGAATCTATTATCAATTATTATATATATAATACCACAACATGTCACATTTTATTCCTTGCAAAGTTATTATTTTAGCCCTGTATTTTAATCCATTTTGTTTTTTTTCAAAAAATTGTTGTTGTGGAGAATCGAACCTAAGTCTTTCCATTCATATGTACATCACCTTACCACTAGGCTAACCAATCACTTGTGTTGTAAATCATAAATATGCTATGTAAGTCGCGTGATGATTGAACAATATTTGATATTTTAATTTCTAAGATATTTTATAATGTCACATTTTATTACTTGCAAAGTTACTATTTTAGCCCTGCATTTTAATCCATTTAGTTTTTTTTCCAAAAAGTTGTTGTTGTGGAGAATCGAACCTAAGTCTTTCCATTCATATGCACATCACATTACCACTAGGCTAACCAATCGCTTTTGTTGTAAATCATAATTATGCTATGTTCGTCACGTGATGATTGAAGAATATTTGGTATTTTAATTTCTAAGATATTTTATATGTTATAGTTTAGTATAAATTAGTGATACATGATATGTAGTGAACTTACAAACTCCGTATAATGTCACATTTTATTCCTGGCAAAGTTATATCACTTAATAAACTTATATTCAATATGATTATTTAATATCTACTTTAATATTACGTAATTAATTACAACAAACTAATAATATCCATTAACTTTTAATAATTTATATTGGTGCATATATTTAGATTAAAATTCTTGGGTAAATTATTATATAATTACGCCAATATATGAATAATAATTGTATAGAAATACTTATAAAACTCGAGAATCAGAACTAAACGATTGTGTTCACGATTAGGAATTAAGCTTGGGAATAACAAGAATAATAAACATATATATTTTAGTAATAATAGTATTTAATGTATTAGTCTAATTTGTAATAAAATATACTATTTAAAAGTTCATAGCGAGTAATCAGATTTAAATTCTCAGTTCTGAATAAAATGAAATTAAATTCACAACTGAATAAAGTGAATTTAAATTCACAACTGAAAACATTGAATTAGATGACTATTTTAATAGATATTATAAATTTTATACAATTCATGTTGAAAATGAAGCTCTCGAGAAGAGAGTTGCTAAGCTATATTTAGGCAATACCGCTACGAATTGAAAGGTGTTCACGGCTACAAATTCGAACTACTAAAATCCAAAATATCACAATATTCCACATTTTATTTAATATCATTTCACATTTATGCCTTCCAATTTTCTATGATTTAACTCTAAAATCCCCCTAAAGTCAAATGCTATGAAAACGCTAGTTAATCTTCACATTGTCCAGAATCGAAACTGTGACATCCAGTTCTAAGTATAAAGAATTTAAATTTATATCTAAAATCATTGAACTATATGAGTAATTGAATGGATATTAGAATATTTTGGACACAACCAGTTAGAAAGCGGGAGCACTTGAAAAAAGAGTAAGTTAATCTATATTTAGGTAACATTACAACAAATTGAAGAATATTCATAATCACAAATAATAAAATCAAAATTTAACAATAAAACTAGAATATCCTGGTGCCTTTCACGGGTAACGAAGCTAGTTACTAATAATTAACGAACTACCTTTTCAGCTAAAGTACGTTATCTTTTCTATTTTTTTATTTCAGTAAAACCTATTCCGGCATCTTTATTTAAGTAAAATAAAATAATAATATTATAATAACTAATAACTAACCGATTACGTTTTTCCAATAAAACATATCATATGTTTTATATTTTCAAACTACCATCATTTCCTAAAAAAAATCACGAACAACATGTATATAATTATTATCAGATCATATCATTAAAAATTTTAAGCTTACAAAACTCATGTCTTAAAATTTTTAATTCAAATCTATACTATTATATAAAAGCCGAAACATTAAAAGTTTGGTTGATCGGTACGGTACCTGTTGATTTTACTAATTTACCCTTACTCAATAACAAATAAAATCCATCCTACAAACATCAATTTCTTTTTTCAGGTTAAACATATTATCTATTCTATTATACAATAAATAAATAATTTCCTTTTTCAAGTAAAATTCAATATCTTTTATATTTTATCTAACTAAAATTTCTCCTTTACTAAACAATTTTTTTTTTCAAGTTAAACATATTACCTTTCCTATTTTTCCAAACTAAATAATTTCCTTCTTTAAGTAAAGTACAATATCTTTTATATTTTATATAACTAAAATTTCTCCTTTTTAAAAATGTTACGAGCAATTTTGTTTAATAAGATAACATAATTATACTATAATTACTATTGTTACGGCATAATTTCGGTTGCCTCTATTATCTCCCAAATTTCCATATATGAATCTAGTAATAATTAACTTAACCCCCAAGTTAATTATTTCCTCTCTCTGAAACGAGGAAAGAATCAATCCCAATCAATTAATGATAGAAAATATCTCCAAACGATATCCTTCAAATCAGGAAGGTATCCCAACGCGAATATAATTCTAAGAGATAAAATCTACTAATTCCCAAAATACATCCCTTAACAATCATAGGGATTAAAAACCAATCCTTTTTTAACAGAACTGCGTTGGCTTGATCCTTATAAATATAAGGTACGCAGGCATCTTGGAAAAGGATCCGACACATCTAACAAGTCGAGACACCTCTCAAGTCCAGCCCCAAACATCCAAAATCCCAAATCCCCCTACTTTCATAATTCGTTATTCCAGCAATCTCCGAAATTTGTTATCACCAAATTCCTCCGTTAACAATTGGCGCTAGAAGGAGGGGATATATTTTTTGATTGTGGAGGACAATCAATTCATACGCATGGGGTGTTATCATGGTTCTGGAGCTGCTTTAATGGAGGAGCTAAGCGGTGGAGGCGGTGGATCTATCTATTCCGAATTAAGATAAGTTTTCTTATGATTTTGTTCATACAAATCTGTTATCTTATAAAATTCGTAGTAAATTCAATACATGTCGGATTTCGATGATTTTTAATGATTCGGAAAGCTTGTTAAATTGCCTATAACTTTCGTTCTTTGAGTTTTCTCAGATTATATCTCGATCTATTCTCGAAATCACAAAATACAATCAGATCTCGTTTTTTCAGCATCGAGAAGCAGATCAGCAGACGTTTTATTTAATTCCCGATTCGTTATAAGTCCGTTTTTGATGAGCCTTATATCGTCGGAAAGGTCTTTTCATTCTCTACAACTTTCGTGTTTTGTGTTTTTCCAGAAAGAATCGTTTAGAAGGTCAAAAACGCCAAAAACAGATCTGGGCAGAATAAGAATTGTGAAGATTTTCAAGATTTTAGGTGTTATCTTCGTTTTACATGATTTTTGAAGACTCTTAATTAAAGAGTTTATTATTTTGGAAGACCCTACTTTGCATGGGTAATTATTTGGGAAGGCTCTTATTCGAAGAGTTGATTATTTCGGAAGACCCAATTCTGATGAGGGTAATATGTGAAAAGACGATCTTCTCTAAGTAGAGCTTTAATAAAACTTGTTGAGTACTGAACACAAAGAAAGAATACAGAGGGGGGGGGTGAATGGATTCTTGAACTTTTCGTGCCTTGAGTCTGTGTAGCAAACAAGTATTGTGTGTGCAGTGATGTAGATGCGGATAAAGAACAACACACAACACAATATCACTTTAATCTAATGTATTATTAGATAAAGGTTGCTACAATCTGTGAATACAAATGGTAGTATTCTCAGCTTCGTTTTTCTCAAAGAGATATATCTTACAGTGTATGAAAAACTAGACTCACAAAAGTTGCTAAGTTATGAAGTGAGGCTGTGTCCTTATAGAACATGGATACAGCCTACTTACTGCAAATAAGGTAGCTAAACAAATTACTTTCTAGTCTGTCTATCCTTTTAGAGTAAGTGTCCAAACGGTTACAGATTTGACTTTGCAAAGCCTGTTTAGATCCACTTCTTTAGCTCCTTGTCTCTTCTATATCTCTCCAAGCTTCTTTGTAGGCTTTCCAGAGCACGTTACAGATTGTGGTCCATAAAGTGCATTGGCTTGTTGCAGGTTTCTGACTTGTACAATTTCTTCAGTATTTTGTCTCCAAGAATGTATTCGAGAAGTGACTAAGTAAGTGATTCGAGAACTAGAATTGACTTGATCGATAACTCTGAGTTCTCGAACACTGTTATATTGACATATCGAACCACTTCTCGAATAGCTCTTTTCCATCAGGATTCCTTGAGTTGTCGAATAGAACATTTGACTTATCGAATACTCGAGATATCGAATAGCTTTCTGAGTCCTTGAGATATCGAATGGAACTTTGACTTGTTGACTCTTTGAGAACTCGAATACCATCTTGACTTGTTGACTTCTTGAGTTCTCGAATAGAGTAGTAGACATATCGAATCTCTGAGATATCGAATGAGATATCGAACAGTGTATTCAGAGATATCGAATAGTGTCTTGAGATATCGAATCCCTGACTTCTCGAATGCTGGACTTCTCGAATAGACAAATATACTTCTCGAATTGGTACTTAAACAAATTCTTTATTTCTTCAAATCCCAACTGTGATTATTTGACAGTCTTTAACTCCTTGCTTGAGGCATGAACCTTGGAACTTCTTTCAAGCATTATTCTAGACTCTATTTGTACAATTACACAACTGGGATTTGATGCCTACTACAATTACAATACAAACAGAAACTCTAGAACTAGAGGTTCCCTCAGTTAAGAGGTCATGTAAGTAATGCAAAGCATTACAAACAATTAGGCTTGTTATTAGATGTGTACAGGCATGCCTCTGTAACTAACAATCTTCCCAAAATTGTGAGTGAGACCCTTAGTCACAATTTCATGTCTGATAACAAGCCTAACATACATAAGGATAAGACTTTAAAAGTACAGGTATGTATATTGATTGAACACATAAATGGAATTACAAGATAAATACCCTTACAGTATGATGAGGTACTAGCCATTTTCATTTGATTGCATCTCCATTGCTTTGGCTTGTAGATCATCATATGCTTTCTGTTTCCTTTCTTTCTCCTTTCTTGCATTCTCATCTATTGCTCTTATGATTTCTGCCATAGCATCCAATTCTTCAATCATGATAGAGTTTTTGAAATCTTCAAGCACTGGCTTCAGAATGTTGGCAGGATAGTGACTGAGTAGGTTCATTCTTATATTGACATTTTCTCCATTTCTTCTCCTATACTTCACCACTTAGGGATCAAACTGAACTCTACACAATCCCTTTGCCCTTAGCTTTTCTGCTTCAATTTCCAGTCTGTCAATTTCTTTCTCCCTTTCTAACCACTTCTCATAGCAGCCCTTTCTCATCTTTTCAGCATAATCTCTCTTCATTTTCACAAAGTCAATCAATTCCAGCTTCCATACTTTCTCCACCTTGTCTTTAGAGTCCAGCAATGCAATGATTCTTTCTATCTCATACAATTTACCCCAATGTTGACAACCCCCTTGTTTGAATTTCATTTCTCTCCCATCAGTGTACTTGATCTCAAGGTGGTCATCCACAATTGCAGCAAAGCATATCTTTTGAGCTCTTAGAAATTGTAGTTGCTCTTCATCAAAGTCTTCATCAAGTGGCTGGAGTCTCAATCCTGGAATGATTGTCAGGGCTCTTGATTTGGATAGCTTTACTCTTCTTGCAGCATGTTTGACTTTAATCTTCTTTACATGATTGCCAGGCAGTAACTTGTGACCCTTGCTAGAAGACCATTGTAGTACTCCACTAGCAGTTTGTTTATGGATACATACACCTGGTTTCTTGATTTGAATCCTCTTCACTTCTTGAGGTGCCAAGACAGTTGCAGAAGCCAGAGATGTAGATTTTGATGAATCATTACTAGTGACATCCACCCTAGACATTGAGCCTTGTGTAGTGGTAGGAGTGTCATTAGTAATGTTCATGGCTTGCTGTTTTCCAGTCTTCCTCTCATAGATTTTGCCTTGGTCATCATCATTCTTCTTATCCTTGTCACCCTTCTTCTTCTTCTTGTCTTCATCACCCTTATCTCTCCTGTGATGTCTTCTCCTCCCATCACTTTTGTCTTCAGAATCATCATCCTTATTTCTCCTAGGTTGAGCACTCTCTGGAAGTTCACCAGTTGCTATAAAAGATCTGAGAATGTGCAGAGCTTCAATTTCTTCAGCATTTCTGGCTCCAACCTTCTTCTGTAGTTGATCAATGATAGCAATGACCAGTCTGTGATTTCGAGAGGTGAGATCATGGGGAATGACCAATTGCTTGATGTCTTCAATTCTGGTGCCAGACTGATAGATGATTGTCCATGGCTTCTTGATCACTTCTGGTAGCCTTGAAGGTTGGCCATTCCTCAAATCATCAAACAGACTTTTATTGTTCTCATTCTTCTTCTCAATAAGCTCAAGTATGGCATCTATCTCTGAGTGTTTCAGTTCTTGTAGAGTCTTGTATGTTAGATGCCATATCTTTAATTTGGATATCATCACTATCTCCTTGATCCATAAGTTATTGACTTTCTTGGGGATGACAGTGATGTAATCAATCTGCTTCTTCAACTCCCTCAGATAGAACTGAGTGTCACCAACCTGTTCCCTTGTGGCTTTCAGAAACTCCAAGAAGGCTTTATCATGATAAACATTTGAGTTAGCAACTTCTTGTAGCTTGGCCTCAGTAATAACTTTAACTTCTACAGGCTTGGCACTCTCAGGCATGGAGGATGGAAGTTTGTCAGAAGGCATACTCCCTGCAACCACTGTGGTAGTTATGGATTGCTTTTGACCACTAGGAGTAGTAATGTGCACAGTTGGTAGAGTAACAACTGGCAGTAGGGTAGGAGGCTCATCAACTTTGGATTTGCCTTTGCCTGGCACATTGGTTGTAGATTGTGCTCTGTGATGACCTCCCTCATTTATCTCTATGCCTTTCTCCTTAGGCTTCTCCCCCTTTGGATTTGAGTTCCTGGACCTTTTCACCCCCTTAGGCTTGTTGTCAGGCACAGAGGCTGTAGAAACCACCTGTGGGTTGAAAGATTCTTCAGGTAGAGGGAGACCCATGTGCTTCATCATTGCAGCCAACATGGATTGCTGATGCAGAAGGACATTAGCTGTGGTGGTTGCTTGAGTGTCCAACTGATCATGGAGAAGGGCAACCTTGTCTGTAAGGTGAGCATTTGACTCAGTGAGAGTAGCAACCTCCTTTTCAAGAGTGTTCACCTTAGTGAAGAGCTCATTGGCCTTGAAACCAGATAAAGATTGATCCTGCAGCCTCTTCACTTCATATTTAGACAGCTCATGCACAGGGACTTCAGTCACTAGCCTATCTCCATAAAGATTTTTGAACATTGTCCTCAGCATGGCATTGGCCTTTGTAGTCTGGTCAGATAGATTTTGAAATCTGCTTCCTAGGCCTGTGATTATATCTTTGAGGAGGGCTAGTCCATTGTCCATCTTTGTGCAGGTGGTGTTGCAGTGTTTGAGATCTTTGACCACACCATCCAGTTGAGGAAATTTAGCATCAAAGGCCCTCTTGACTTCTGCTACTGAAGTGGCTATCTTGTCACACACCCTGTTGACTTCAGTTTTGACTCCCTTGCCAGGGTAGTGTGCAGCCTTGAGGAAACCCTTGTAGGAATCATTGACAGCTTCATACACTTCACCAGGAGACAGGGATTTTGCATTGGAGCCCAGTGAAGTGATGTATTCCTCTCTAAGATATTGAAGTGCTTCACTGAGAGTTATATCATTCTTTCCTTGCAGCCAGGCATCTACATTGCCATCTCTCTCAGCATCATCAATAATCTTGGCCTTCTGCATCTCCACATCATCCCTATGGCATAGTAGGATGGCCTCATAGTCTGGATTAAGGATATTGGAGGTGACAAGGTTCTGAGCTATCTTTACAAACTCAGGAATCTGATCCACAATTAAGCTTTGAAGTGCTTCAACCGTCAATGTTTGTGGAACAGACCCTGATCCTGAAGCACTGTCATGTTGCACAGGCTTCAGCCATTGTGACATAAAGTCAGAGCTAGAGCTAGGCAAGCTAGACTCCTCAGTTACAGATGCAACTTCTGTAACCGGATGGATTGACTCTACTACTGGTGTCTCCACAGGAGTGGGATGAGTTACACCAGCAGTTGACACAGGCACAGAGTCTCTAGTAAAAACTAGTGGAACCTCTGTGTTTGTGATGGTGTCATCAGGAGATGCCCCAGCATGCATTCCCTCACCATCTAAATGTGGGTCCTGGGTGGTGAGCAAAGTATCATGCACTAAGTCACTTGAGTCCATTGGCTCACCAAGAGAAAAGAATTCTTGGTGATCAATGCCTTGCTCTTCAATTGCTTGAATTACAGGCTCCAAAGAAATTTGTGATGAAGATTCTGGAAGAGAAGTGTGTTTTAGAGTAGATTTTGGCAACTCCCCCTGAGAGATAGAGGGAGTTTCAAGTGTGATGTGCTCTCCAGTCAGTGTAGTGCCAGCCTTATCACTCCCATGTGCTGACTCAATACAAGAAGGTGCATTGGGGAGGATGCTTGATTCAATACACTTTCTAGCCCTAATTCAATAACTAATGCTGCTTCAGATAATGCTGACTCAATACACCTAGTGAGCTGTGTGCCCCTGATTTTACAACTTCAGCCATTTGTGTGACTGAAGAGGTGGTCTTAGTCTTCTTCTTCTTTGGCTTTTGTAAGGGTGACTCAGGTTCCTCACTTTCTAGCCCTAATTCAACAACTAATGCTGCTTCAGATAATATATTCAGTGGTGCAGACATTACTTCCTTTCTCTTCTTTTTACTAACATCACCCTTTTGAGAGGATGATGCAGTTGGCTCAGTGTGTGGTAGAGTGTTTGGTTGAGAGGGTTGGTTAGCAGGCCTTGGGTTAGCATTTTGTTCTACTTGCTTGGGTTGTGCTAACTTAGATTTTGCATCAAATGTTGGCATGTTGTGGGGATAAGTTCTAAACAGACTCTCCATATGGGGAGTTATGTTTAGTCTTACATCCACATCATTCCTAGTCTCCAAATTACCAAAAATGAGTTTGGTCATGGACTTAGGATAACCTATTCTATTTTTATCAATCCCAGGCAATTCAATCAATGAAGCATTCTTAAAATTAAGTACAGATTGAATAAAGCGAGGGAAGAAAATATCAGTACCTCTCTTGGTTGTGTTCTTACCAAGTCTTCCATATAGTTCTTGGAGGATGATTTGGCCAACATCTATCTTCTTTCCATAGGCCAATGCATAGCCAATTTGCTGCACAGGTACACTGATTTGATCAAAGCTTGATTTCCTGGCAGTGAAGACTTGAAGAAGAGTTGCAAACACATAGCTCCACTCCTTTCTCAGATTCTTTCTGTTTAGCTTTCCAAGATTGATCCCATCTGAGTAGTTGATGAACTCAAAGAATTCCTCTAACTCTGCATTTGTGGCCAGTCTGTCAAATGACTCTTGTTGTAGGCCCAGTGCTTGATTCATGTCTGCAGTAGTGATAGTGATTTCTTTATCTTGAATCTTGCAGTAGATGATATATGAAGTGATTGCGTTTTCCAGGGCTACAACCTCCACAATAGCAGTACCCCAAAACTGTTCCAGGATATCTAGATACAGAGTTGGGTTGGCAGAGAGTGCATCCTTGATGTATGACTCAGCCATCCACTTCACAAAGCACTTGAAATTGGCATTGGGTGCTTCAACATCACTAGTGAGAGCGATGAAGTTGGTGTTGAACTTTACTGTTGCCATTTGTGTAGAAGAGAGGAAAGAAATTGAAGGTTGAAGAAGAAATTTGGCTTTTCGTAGCTAGGGTTTCAGGGGTTTAGAGAGTGTAGATGCTTGAGAAATCGAATGAAATGAATCGAATAGATGTGAAATTGTATAAGTATGAAGTACTTGAATTGTCGATTAGATGAAAATTTTGTATCGACAAGTCAGGCATTCGAGAAGTAGAAAACAACTATTCGAGAAGTCAAGAAAGGCTTAATCGATAATTCAAGCAGATAGAAACTCACAGCTGGCGGTTATCTAACTCAGAAATAATTCTAAATTAAATAAAATGTGTTTTTATGAGTGAATTAAACTTTTAGACAAAAGTCCAAAATCGGTTAATATTCAGCGAGAATTCAGCCTTTTCAAATGATTCGAGAACTCAACTATAGTGTTCGAGAATTCAATCATTCGAGAACTCAGTTACTATATTCGAGAAGTCAAGAATACCTCTATTCGATATCTCAGAAAGACTCTATTCGAGAACTCAAGAGTACTCTAATGAGACTTGTTAGAGATGTCGAATATTGAATCATTCGAGAAGTCTGACTTATCGAACTATACCCATCACTCATAAAAATTTGATTTTCACTATCTTTTAAAATTTACCAGACATATTCATTGAAGAATGTCCTAGCAAATTAAATAGTGATTTTCTCAAAATTTCATAGAAATTTTAAGTTAATAAAAATATGATTTTCAACATATGCAACAGATTTGAAATATTTATAAATCATATTTCAGCCAACACTTACTCCAAAAATATTGAGAATTTAGATAAAGTAAGTGTTTACTGCTGCAACAATCTAGATGCTGTATTCACTTAGCCAGAATCTGAAGAATTCAGCATTCCAATCTCACTTACCAACCTTGTGAAGGTGGCTTCATCTAATGGCTTAGTGAATATATCAGCTAGTTGTTTATCTGTAAAGACATAATGCAACTCAATGGTTCCATTAGTTGCATGTTCTCTTATGAAATGATATCTGATGTCAATGTGCTTTGTTCTAGAATGATTAACAGGATTGGCAACTATAGAGATTGCACTTGTGTTGTCACACATGATTGGAATTCCTTCCAACACAAGTCCATAATCTCTAAGTTGATTTCTAATCCAAAGCACTTGAGCACAGCAACTTCCAGCAGCTATGTATTCAGCCTCAGCGGTAGAAGTTGACACAGATTGTTGCTTCTTGCTATACCAAGAAACTAACCTTTGTCCAAGAAACTGGCAGCTACCTGAGGTGCTTTTCCTATCCACTCTGCATCCAGCATAATCAGCATCAGAGTAACCAACCAGATTGAACCCTGTGTCCTTAGGATACAATAAGCCCAAGTTTGGAGTGCCCTTCAGATATCTAAAGATCCTTTTTATTGCAATCAAATGTGATTCCTTTGGATTTGATTGAAATCTAGCACATAGACATGTAGCAAACATGATGTCTGGCCTACTTGCAGTGAGGTAGAGTAGAGAACCAACCATGCCTCTGTAGACTGAGATATCTACTTTCTTGCCTTTAGCATCTTCATCCAACTTAGTTGCAGTGGCCATGGGTGTCTTTGCAGGTGAGCAGTCTTCCAAGTCAAACTTCCTCAATAGATCCTTGATGTATTTGGTTTGACTGATAAAGATACCATCCTTCCTTTGACTGACTTGCAACCCAAGAAAGAATGTCAACTCTCCCATCATACTCATATCATATCTGCTCTGCATGAGTTTGGAAAATTTCTCACATAGCTTCTCATTTGTAGACTCAAAAATGATATCATCCACATAAATTTGGACTAGGATAATATCATCACCATGCTTCTTGTAAAACAGTGTCTTGTCCAATGTGCCTCTAGTGAATTGATTTTCAAGAAGAAATTGTGATAAAGTATCATACCATGCTCTTGGAGCCTGCTTAAGTCCATACAATGCCTTAAGCAATCTGTAGACAAATTCTGGGAAATGTGGATCCTCAAAGCCAGGAGGTTGTTGCACATAAACCTCTTCTTCCAACTCTCCATTTAGAAATGCACTCTTGACATCCATTTGATAAACTTTAAAGTTTGAATGAGCAGCAAATGCCAAGAATATTCTGATGGCTTCCAATCTAGCAACAGGGGCAAATGTCTCATCATAATCAATGCCTTCCTGTTGAGAGTATCCTTTTGCAACCAGCCTTGCTTTGTTTCTTATTATTACACCATCTTCATCCATCTTATTCTTCAGAACCCATTTTGTTCCAACAATGGTTCTATTCTTAGGTGCAGGCACAAGTTCCCATACTTTGTTCCTTTCAAATTGATTCAACTCTTCTTGCATAGCAATAATCCAATCTGGATCCAACAGTGCATCATCAAGTTTCTTAGGCTCAACTTGTGATAGAAAACATCCATAGAGGCACTCATTTTGAGTTGCTCTCCTAGTCCTTACTCCTGCATTAGGATCTCCAATGATTTGCTCTGCAGTGTGTGATCTATCCCATTTCCTCGAGTGTTCAGCCTGATTTCTCATTCTTGATGTTGCTTCATCATCCACATCATGGTCATCCTCATTTCCTCCCCCTGTGAAGTTGCCATTACTCACAGGTGTGTCTTGGATGCTTGTTTCTCCACTATCGATTGGCACAAATTCTTCTCTTGTATCATTATTCACTTGAGTTTGTTGAACTTGAGTTTCAACTCCAGTTTCAATCTCTTCATCAGAATCATCTAGATTATCAAACCTCAATGGATCTTTGTCTTCATCATTGGCTTCTTCTAGTCCAGGTAGTTTGCTGTCATCAAATGTTACATCTGTGCTTTCCATAACTTTCTTTTGACTGATGACATAAACCTTGTATGCAATTCTTTCCATAGAATAGCCAAGAAAAATTTCTTCAAATGCTTTTGCATCAAATTTTCCAACATATTCAGAGTTATCCTTTAGTACAAAGCATTTGCTTCCAAAAGTTGTAAGGTGTCTTTCCAGTGTTTTTGTTGATGAGGGTTCTGTTCTGAATGTAGCATGCAGTACTCACAGCCTCAACCCAAAAACATGTAGGCATTTTTGCATCAAGTAACATTGTTCTAGCAGCCTCAATTAGAGTTCTATTCTTTCTCTCAACAACTCCATTTTGGTGTGGAGTCCTTGGAGCTGAGAATTGCTGAGAAATACCATTCTCTTTACAGAATGCTTCGAGTATGGCATTTCTGAACTCTGTTCCATTATCACTTCTCAATGCAATCACACTTGCATTGTTTGCCTTTGCTTCCTTGTCAATTTTCTTTATATGCTCAATAATTACTTGTGGAGCCTCATCTTTTGATGCCAGAAATTCCACCCATGTATACCTTGAAAAATCATCAACCATTACCAGGGCATACTTCTTTCTTCCAAGTGACATAATGTTGACAGGCCCAAACAAATCCATATGAATGAGTTGTAATGGCTTGGTTATTGATGTCACTGTCTTTGACTTGTGGTTTGATCTTTTCATTTTTCCTTTTTGACAAGCCTCACACACTCCTTCTTGGCAGAATTCAAGTGTGGGCATGCCTCTCACTAACTCTCTTTTGACTAGAGAATTAATGGCCTTGAAGTTCAGGTGTGATAGTTTTTTGTGCCACAGCCAACAATCTTCATTTGATGCTTTTGAGTAAAAGCAACAAATTTTGTCCTTGTTTACAGAGTCCATATTGGCTACAAACAGGCTTCCCTTCCTCACTCCAGATAGAGCAAAATCACCAGTCTTCTTATGGGTGATCAAACATTCATCTTTGTCAAAATTCACTTTGAATCCTCTATCAGTAAACTGACCAACACTTAGCAGATTATGCTTGAGCCCCTTGACTAGTGCTACATCTTCAATGATGACATTACCAACTTTCAGCTTGCCATATCCCAATGTATTACCCATGCTATCATCTCCAAAAGCAACCATTGGGCCAGCCTTTTCCTCATACTGTGATAGCAGGGCCATATCACCAGTCATATGATTTGAGTATCCACTGTCCAAAATCCACATGACCTTCTTTTCACTTTCTTTGCCCTGCAAACACAAAGGTATTACTTTTCCTTTGGTACCCAAACAAGTTTGGGTCCATGTGACTTAGAGATAGTTTTATCATAAACAACATGCTTATCAACTTTCTTAGTGTTAGTCTTCTTGTCACTGTTGGAAGTCTTAGAACCTAAAGTTTCAGACTTAGGTGACAGAGGTACCTTCCTAGCTTTAGGAGGACTTGAAGACTTTGACCTTGTGTAGTGTGTATGAGAATTGTGACTGATACAACCATCAATGAATTGCCTTCTTAAATTAAAACAACTAGTCATAACATTCATAATGCATGGCATACAGTCAAATTTATCACAAAAAGGTGCATCTCTATGACTTAGAGGCACAGAACAATCATAGAAAGGTTTAGACACACTACCAACAGGTTTCTTGCATGCATGAGTTAAATGATTGGTACTGAAACAGTTCTGACAAGTTTTCCTAGGGGCATTAGGCATATAAGCATAGTTGTTATCCTTGTTAATCCCTAACTTGCCATTTCTGTTCTGTTTCTTCTTAGTCACTTTCTTTTCTGATTCACTCTTCCCAGCTGAGACAAACTTAACAAACTTAACAAACTTCTTAGGTCTTGGCCTATCAACTACTGGTTCCTTGGTCTTTGACTTGACACTCTCACTCTTAGAGGATGCTTGTTGTTCACTAGATTGTGCCTCATCCTCATCATTCAACATTTGTTTGATGAGTAAGGCATCCTCATCAATTTCAAATGTTGATTCCTTAAAAATTGGATTTTCAGTCTTTCTCAATATGTGAGGCACTTTCTCATGAACAGCTGTGTCCTTTTCAATAACAGCATAGCCTTTCCTCTGTTTGAGAGAGTCATAGTCAAGTCCAATAGCTGCTTTGGGTTTAGCTTCAATTTTCTCACAGTAGGATTGCACTAGACCAGATGATTTCTTGAAAGTTTTCAGTTTGAATTCATTTTCAGCTAATTCATCCCTAAGAGCCTTCTCTACTTGACTAGCACATAAAACCTTGTTCTGCAAATATTCAACTTCTTTCTTAAGGTTTTCTACTTGCATAGTAGTTAGCTCAAGTTCCTCATTCTTTTTAGTTAATATTTCATTTCTAGTAGACAGTTTAGCAATCTCCTCATTAGCAGCAGTCATACTAGTATGAATATTAAACATTTCAACAGATAGTTGTTCGATCATGCATTTATACTCAGAAACAGACATGTCTATAGTAGTGAGAGATGGTACCTGAGAATCAGATGGAGATGAGTCATCCTTGGAGTTGGCCATCAAGGCATAATTGCAAAATTCTTGTTCCTCTCCATCACTCTCAGAATCATCCCAACACTTCCCTTCAGCTATGTAGGCCTTACCTTGTGTCTGCTTTTTCAGAAGGGCCTCATACTTAGCTTCGAGCTCAAGATAATCTCTATCCTTCTTTTTAGGCTTCTTGCATTCACTGGCAAAATGCCTTAGGTCATTGCATCTATAGCACCTTACAGATGACCTATCCACATAACTGGTTTTGAATTTATTTCTGTTTGGTTTCACAGGTGCCTTGTTCTTGTTGGCTGAATGGTTTTGAGGTTTGGGTTTGAAGGGTTGATTTCTTTTAAATCTGATGTTTGGAAATTTTCTGGCCATGAAAGCATATGAAGTATTTTCCATCCCATCAAGTTCTTCCAGAGTGTAAAACTCTTCTTCTTCTTCCTCCTTTTCCTCAACAGGTTCACTCACCCCAACTTCAGTTTCTTCATCATCTGCTACCTCCTCTATCCTTAGCTGGCTTGTAGATGCTTCTAGGTCCAGAATAGATTTGTTGACAATCAAGGCACATGATGTGTTTATCATTCTACCTTGGTTGGCTTGGATAGCCCTTTTCTGAAGCAACTCAAGTTCATGAGTCTTTAGGACTCCATAGAGCACATCATAGGTGACTTTGTTCAAATCTCTCTCCCTTAGAGAAATGACTCTTTGCTCTAGATGATTTGGTGAAGACAACAGAAATTTCATATTTAACTCCTTGGTGCTGTAAACCTTGCCATTCATCTGCAACTCAGTAACTAGCTTGTGAAACCTTTCAAACATTTCAGTGATGCTTTCCTTGGGCTGTGCCATGAAAGCTTCATACTGTGTGACCAGTATCTGTTTCTTGTTTTCCTTAACCTCATCAGTCCCTTCACACAACACCTCAATGTGATCCCACATCTCTTTAGCAGACGTACATGATGCAATGTTTGCAAACATTGACATGTCCATGGAATCAGTGATAAGCATCATGAGGTGGCTGTCAAGAGCAACCTTCTCCCTTTCTGATTCTGTCCATTTTGATGGATCCTTGGCCTCATAAGATCTTGGGATAGTTGTGGTTCCAACAGTCTTCTCTGGTATCTCTTGTTGTGGAACAAAAGGACCATTCTTGAGAATCTCAGGATACAAGGGATGAGAGGCTTTAATGAACAACATCATCTTTATCTTCCAGAGGTTGAAGTTTTCTTTGTCAAACTTAGGGACCTTCACCGTTCCTGTAGTCTTTGGTGTATTCAAACTCATGATCGTTTTTCTGTTTTTGAATAAACAGCCTGCTCTGATACCACTTGTTGAGTACTGAACACAAAGAAAGAATACAGAGGGGGGGTGAATGGATTCTTGAACTTTTCGTGCCTTGAGTCTGTGTAGCAAACAAGTATTGTGTGTGTAGCGATGTAGATGCGGATAAAGAACAACACACAACACAATATCACTTTAATCTAATGTATTATTAGATAAAGGTTGCTACAATCTGTGAATACAAATGGTAGTATTCTCAGCTTCGTTTTTCTCAGAGAGAGATATCTTACAGTGTATGAAAAACTAGACTCACAAAAGTTACTAAGTTATGAAGTGAGGCTGTGTCCTTATAGAACATGGATACAGCCTACTTACTGCAAATAAGGTAGCTAAACAAATTACTTTCTAGTCTGTCTATCCTTTTTGAGTAAGTGTCCAAACGGTTACAGATTTGACTTTGCAAAGCCTGTTTAGATCCACTTCTTTAGCTCCTTGTCTCTTCTATATCTCTCCAAGCTTCTTTGTAGGCTTTCCAGAGCACGTTACAGATTGTGGTCCATAAAGTGCATTGGCTTGTTGCAGGTTTCTGACTTGTACAATTTCTTCAGTATTTTGTCTCCAAGAATGTATTCGAGAAGTGACTAAGTAAGTGATTCGAGAACTAGAATTGACTTGATCGATAACTCTGAGTTCTCGAACACTGTTATATTGACATATCGAACCACTTCTCGAATAGCTCTTTTCCATCAGGATTCCTTGAGTTGTCGAATAGAACATTTGACTTATCGAATACTCGAGATATCGAATAGCTTTCTGAGTCCTTGAGATATCGAATGGAACTTTGACTTGTTGACTCTTTGAGAACTCGAATACCATATTGACTTATTGACTTCTTGAGTTCTCGAATAGAGTAGTAGACATATCGAATCTCTGAGATATCGAATGAGATATCGAACAGTGTATTCAGAGATATCGAATAGTGTCTTGAGATATCGAATCCCTGACTTCTCGAATGCTGGACTTCTCGAATAGACAAATATACTTCTCGAATTGGTACTTAGGCAAATTCTTCATTTCTTCAAATCCCAACTGTGATTATTTGACAGTCTTTAACTCCTTGCTTGAGGCATGAACCTTGGAACTTCTTTCAAGCATTATTCTAGACTCTATTTGTACAATTACATAACTAGGATTTGATGCCTACTACAAGTACAATACAAACAGAAACTCTACAACTAGAGATTCCCTCAGTTAAGAGGTCATGTAAGTAATGCAAAGCATTACAAACAATTAGGCTTGTTATTAGATGTGTACAGGCATGCCTCTGTAACTAACAAAACTATAACGATTTTCTAGAACATTATCTCCCGGGAGGAGAGTGTTTTTGGAATTTGGACATGACCTCCCGAGAGGAGGGTATCACCCGATAATTAAAATCCTTGAAAAAACCGTACTTCCGGGGGGGATGTCCGTACTTCCGGTGCCTCATCAAGGTATGATTTTTCAGCTACATTATCTCCCGGGAGGAGAGTGTTTCTGGAATTTGGATATGACCTCCCGAGAGGAGGGTATCCCGATAATTAAATCCTTGCGAAAACCGTACTTCCGGGGGGGATGTCCGTACTTCCGGCGCCTCATCAAGGTACGACTTTGGGAATATGACCTCCCGAGAGGAGGGTATTTCTAAAATGAGGATACGACCTCCCGAGAGGAGGGTATTCCGAGATATATTTCTCAGATTTTTTAGGAATACGACCTCCTTGAAGGAGGGTATTTCTGGCTAAGTTTGTTTGTTAGGAAATTGCTTGGAATGCTTTGAATGATTCTTCCGGATAATGCTTGACCCTCCAAGATAAATTCTCTCACACCTACAAAACTTATTATTTAATTCTCGCATATTGTCTCGTTTACATCTACATGCGCATTACGGGCACCTAGGTGCTCCATATTTTTTACTAATCTTTATCTCCTAGTCATTTCAGTGACTCAGGAAATTTGGAAGATCGAAGCATTCTTAGTTCTCCACTGCAGCAAGCTACACTGAAGAACTGGGGGTAGTTGTTATGGCATAATTTCGGTTGCCTTTATTATCTCCCAAATTTCCAAATACGAATCTAGTAATAATTAACTTAACCTCCAAGTTAATTATTTCCTCTCTCTGAAACGAGGAAAAAAATCAATCCCAATCAATGATAGAAAATATCTCCAAACGATATCCTTCAAATCAGGAAGGTATCCCAACGCGAATATAATTCTAAGAGATAAAATCTACTAATTTCCAAAATACATCCCTTAACAATCATAGGGATTAAAAACCAATCCTTTTTTAACAGAACTGCGTTGGCTTGATCCTTATAAATATAAGGTACGCAGGCATCTTGGAAAAGGATCCGACACATCTAACAAGTCGAGACACCTCTCAAGTCCAGTCCCAAACATCCAAAATCCCAAATCCCCCTATTTTCATTATTCGTTATTCCAGCAACCTCCGAAATTTGTTATCACCAAATTCCTCTGTTAACAACTATTAACTAATTAATTACCCTTTTCAGCCAAAACACGTTACCTATTCAATGACTAAAATCTATTTTTTTCCAATTATATCATGGACAATTATCTTTTTCAGTCAAAACACGTTACCTTTTCTTTAACAAAAATCTCTCGTTCTCCAATTATACCACGGGCGGCTCTATTTAATAAAAATAAAATAATAATATTATAATATTAATAATTAACTGATTACCTTTCCAAATAGAACGTATCTTTTTTCCATCTTTTCTAATTAAATTCCCTTTTTTTATTTATTTTACAAACCGAGGACTTACTTTTTCTCTTTTCTTTAACTAAAATCTATTTTTTTCCAATTATATCACGGACAATTACCTTTTTCAGCCAAAACACGTTTCCTTTTCTCTTTTTCCTAACTAAAATCCCTCTCTTTCCAAATATATCACAGACGGTTCTATTTAATAAAAATAAAATAAAATATTATAATTTTATTAATTAACCGATTACCTTTTGAGCTAAAACGTAACATTTTTTTCCCATCTTTTAAAATTAAATTCCCCTTTTTTTCTAGAAATATCACGGGCAACATTAATTTCTCATTTTATAAAAACACTACGAGCAATTTTATTTAGTAAAATAAGATAATTAAATTAAAATTACTATAAACTAATCAATTACCTTTTTCACCTAAAACATGTCACCTTTTTAATTTTCACGTTACCTCTTCTATTTTCTCTAACTAAAATCCCTCCTTTTTTAATCACGAATTCTCTCTTTTTCCAATTATATCACGGGTGGTTTTATTTAATAAAATAAAATAATATTATAATACTAATAATTAACCGATGATCTTTTTCAGCTAAAACATATTATTTTTTCTATATTTTCTAACTAAAATCCCTCTATTTGTATAAATATCACGGGCAACATTAATTTCTCCTTTTTCTAAAAACATTACAAGCAATTTTATTTAATAAAATAACATAATTAAATTATAATTACTATAAATTAATTAATTACTCTTCTCACCTAAAACATGTTACCTTTTTTATTTTTCTCTAACTAAGATATCTCTTTTTTCAATTATATCACGGGCATTCCATTTAATAAAATATAATTATAATTTTATAATTACTAATAATTAACTGATTACCCTTTTCAACTAAAACCTATCATCTTTTCTGTATTATCTAACTACAATCCCTCCATTTCTAGAAAAATCACGGATAACATTTATTATCAAATCATCTCATTTAAAAATTTAAGCCTCCAAAATTCATGTTTTAAAAAAAATAATTCAAATTATTGAAAAAAATTCATATAATACTAAAAAAAATTCCTGCATCGCACGGGTTTTAAGCTAGTTAAAAAAAGTTTCATTATATTAAAAAATATCCTGCATCACACGGATTTTAAGCTAGTTAATTTTCTATATATCTTCCTCTATTTATATATATTTCATTAGTCATTGCATCAACCATCTAGAATGCCAAATTTTGAATGAATTTTAATTTCATATAAGTATGATCTTGTTATCTTTAATCACATAAAATTCATATTTACTTATTTCGAGAAAAGAAATTGTGACAGATATGAGATAAAAATGTCCAAAAATCGCCTTACAAGAAAATGTTCTTTTATAGGCCAAAAATAATGTAACTTAGTGGATACGTTTATAAATTTTTTGAAATTAGGTTGCATGGTCTTATTGGGCCTGGAAGGTGCTTGTAATTATTTTGTTTTTGGGATCCCAACCTTACTGCAACTTTCAATTTTTTTTAATAAAAACTAAATTTGCATTTTGAATGTCTGTCTTTAACCAACAAAAATGTAAATAAATTACGCTTTTTGAAAATTCAATATAAAGCTGTTTTTTTTTTCTTATGTTGTAAAGGGCTATTTTTATAATTTGTTTTGAATCATTTTGTACTCATATTTGCGTAGTGAAGTTTGGGATTTTCTACGTTCTTTGTCATTGGCATCTCATCTCCCTTGGTGCATTATGGGAGATTTTAATGATCTTTTATGTAGCTCTGACAAAAAAGGGAGGCATTCTCATCCAAAAAATTTGTTAAATGGTTTCAAACAGGCCATTGAAGATTGCTCGCTGCTTGAGTTGGATTTAAATGGTGGTGCTTTTACATGGGAGAAAAGCAAAGGGACTCAGGATTGGGTTTGCGAGAGGCTGGACAGAGCTTTCGCAAGTAATGCTTGGTGGCAACTGTTTCCTTTGTGCACATTAACACTTTTCATGCTACAATTTCAGATCATGAGCCAATCAAATTAAATATATTCAATACGGCTGTTACCAAGAAGCAATTTCGCTTCAAATTTGAAAATACATGGCTTAAGGAGGTAAATTTTCATTCTGATGTGTCTGTTTTTTGGCAGAAGCTTCCCCCATCCCATCTGTTGACGGAGGAATTTGGTAACAATAAAGTTTGAGGTCTGTCGCCGGAATCAAGATCTATGATGGTGGCTCTTCGCCGGAAAAGTCGTCGGAGTGTGGTGACTGTGATGAATTGGGGGCTGAGATTGAGAGGGTTAGTGGCGGCAATTCAGAGCTCTCGACTTCCAACCCCTCAATCGGCCTACGTACCCCGGTATTTATAGGGGATCAAGCCATACGTAGTTCTTGGAGAGCAAGAAATCCAAATGGGCTTGGATATCGATCCAGCATCCGGAATGTTCTACTATGAGGCCTAACCACAAAAGGCCCAAGGCACATCCAAGATCTCAAGACTTCACGAATATGGAAACTTCCCCCGTCGAGGACTAGTCCTATTCGCTACAAGCTATTTCTTGATTTCAAGGATGCAGGTAAAGCCATGGTTTACCCCAAGTGCAGAACGCATCCCTGTCCCCCGAATGAGAAGCACCCACCAGATAGCAGGACAGGTGATCCGTAGCTTTTGGGTGCAAAGTGCGGATTACTCCAAAGTTCCCCAATAAGAGCGCGCCCATTGAGTACAGGAACAGAGCTCCAAAGCACACACCAAAGAGAGACCTATCTTTGCACCGAGGAGAACATGCCATCAGTGTATAAGAAAGATCCCTAAATCTAGCTAACCCCTAGAGGCCTTCTACGACGGACATCCCCCTCCTGAGATACGACAGGAGGGAATTCTTCAACTTCTAGAATCCAAGCTTGAATAGAATCCCAGCTTGATTAGAATCCCAGCTTGAGTAGAATCCCAGGAGAGATTTCTTCAATGACTTCTTGGAAAATAAACTTAAATATAAATCTTTATCATGTTTTAGTATTTAGGGTGCGCCCTAACTATAGAAAAGGAGAAGGCGCGACCTAATTTCTTGTAAAACTAACAAGCATCCTTTTTTGACTGTTTTTATATCTCTCAGGGCGCGCCCTCCACGTAAGGGAGGTGAGGGCACGTCCTTCTTCTGCAAATCTTTATCAAAGCCCTAATTTATCCTGAAAATCCCCAAATTGAACCTATATCTGACCCGAATCCATTTTAGAATACTCGAACCAAATTTTGGGCATAACAACTACCCCCCAATTCCATGTAAAATCAAAGATGAAGCATGGAATTTCAATCTAAACGACACCAAAATTTTTGTAGCTTTTCTTCTCCAAGGCGCGTCCTCATTCCTCTTATCTTCAAGATTCTATGCGGAGGGCGCGTCCTCAATTTCTTCAATCCAAAATTTTATCTCCTGGACAACTCTAGTTTTAACTTCTTCGCAGAGGAATAACACAAATGCACCATACCTCTAAGCTTACATGAGCTTACTCGACGTAAGAAACAAGAGATAGTATGCACAAGTGTAAACCTCTCACGGGGCTCGCACTAAAACTAAATAAATATATTTACAGAGGGTGCACCCTATGATATTAAGGCATACGGATCTCTTCAGCTGTCGTCCACATACACTTCCATAGTCTTTTCAAGTTCCCTCTACATTAATCAAGCCAAAGGGCATTCCAATGTAGTAGTACAATCCTCTATCTGTGATGAAAGAAGTATGCTCCTGATCAGGTGCATACATGGAAATCTGATTATAACCCGAATAAGCGTTCATGAAACTCAAGAGAACATGCCCTGCTGTTGCATCTTCCAACCGACCAATCCGAGGAAGAGGAAAACTATCCTTTGGGCAAGCCTTTGTTCATATCAGTGAAATCTACGCAGGTCCTCCATTTCCCATTAGGCTTCATAACGAGAACCGGGTTAGATAGCCACTCCGGATAGTAAAACTCTTTAATTAAGCCAACGTTTAATAATCTATCAACTTCTTCCTTCAATGCGATAACTCTTTCCCCAATTACCGGACGTCGCTTCTGCCTAATACCCTTCTTGTCAAGATTTATATTCAAGTGATGACACATGACCTTTGGGTCGATGTCCACCATACTAGCATGACTCCAAGCAAAAACATCTCAATTTGTCAAAAGAAAGTTTGTGAGCATATCTCTTTAATTAGAATTCAACTAAGAACCGATCTTCAAAATTTTACTTGAATCCCTAGCATCCACCAAAATTGAGATTGTATCTTCTGTCGAATCTGTCTTTCCACCGGTTGAGGCATTCTTGGATCAAAATCTAAATCAAGACTTCGAGGGTCTTCAATCATGGATCCATCCTTGGAAGGCACATCCTCTTTGAGAGGGAAGTCTTCCTCGACAAGGGCATTCACCAAGCCTTCCAATAACATTCTTCTTCCCTTGATCATTCACCTTTAATGCTGAGGGCGCGCCCTCTGGGTGGACGCCTCCTCATCCTCCGATTTTTTAACAAAATAATAAGCCTGAATTCCTCCCTTGATGGAATTCAGGATTCCTCCAGAACTTATTTCAATGAGGGCGTGCCCTCCATCCCTTTATTCTCCTGAAACCTTTAATTGCTTTTTGGTAGCACTCCCTTGAATCATGTTGCGATGCCCGAACAGTGCCCACACCATCTGGTGTAGGAAATTTCATTGTAAGATGAAAAATGGAAGTCACTACCTTCATTTCTTTCAACAAGGGGCGCCCTACTGGGGTATTGTGAGTTGACTCCTGATCCAAAACCATGAATTCCATCATCCGAGTTACTGAGAGAGAAGCTTCTCCAAGAGTTACTGGTAACCTTATTGCATCGATCACTTCACAACTTCTCCTGAAAAATCATAAATCCATGCATTGTCTGGAAATCCCAACTTCTTGTAAATGTCGTAATACAGAATATTCACTGAACTTCCATTGTATACAAAAACCCAATGCACGTTCTTAGAGTCAATCCATAACCAAGGCATTATTATGAGGGTGGTGCACCCATCTAGCTTTATCTTCAGTGAAAGTGACCGCAAACTTCCCTTTAAAAAACTTAGGTGGTCTCAACTCCAAGGTATTCACGTCAGTAAGAGATCTACGCCTTGCATCTCTAGTATACCTCTCCAAAGCATGGTTATTATCACCCCCAAGTGTTGTCCTCCAAAGATATACTCCCTTTGATAAATTTCTTCTCGGGTTTATCTTCGTTACGGAGGGCGCCCTCCATATCTTCTATCAGAACTTCTTTTGTGCTTCTTGACTTTCTCTAATAATCCTTCATTAATCAAGTCTTCAATTTCATCCTTCAACTCGTAAGTGTTGTGCCCTGTAGACTCCTGATTCTCGCAATACTTCTTCTTGTCTTTGCTTTCCCAAATAGACAAAGGCTCTGGCTTTCTGAAGAATCACTTATCCTTGTTCACCTCAAAGGTATGCTCAATTGAAGCCGCCAAGGGAGTAATTATTTGACCTCCTATCATAAATGTAAGTATTCGGAGGTCCCCAACTTCTTCCAACTTCAGTTGAATTCACCCGATTAACACCCAGTCCAGCAAGGAGAACAGGACTCACAGACCTATCCTTCCTCTTACTAGTCTTCTCTTTGGAATTTCCATGTTCATCTGTTTTCCGATTATCTGCCAAGGTTTGCTCAACAATCTTGAAAGATTCAGCTTGTGCAAACACATCGGCCAAAGTAGCCGAGTCTCTTCCTTGGAAATGCTTCCAGAAATCTATTCCTCCCTGCAATATAGCTATCAAGAAACTCTTGAGTGTCTCATCTGTTGCTCCTTTGACTAAGCTGGATTCTGCATTGAATCTCTTGAAATAAGACTACAAGCTTTCTCCTTCCCTTTGCTTGATGTTGGCTTTGCTTGATGTTGGCCAACGTCGCAACAAAAGGAGCGTACTTCACCACTGCTTGGAATTTAGTTAAGAACAAAGACCTCATCCCTTTCTAAGAGGTGATTACCCCTAGTCCAAACTTCTGAAACCATTTTTGAGCGCTCTCCCTAAAAAGTTGCTGCCAACAATCGGCACCTTGCTAAAGCAGTCACTTGATAAACATCCATCTCAATATCAAAACTTCACGGGGTCTGCATTTCCATGAAAACGTAAATCATTGGTCATAAACCAATATCCTGTAGGGAGCTGTGATTCTCTAAGCTCTGTTGAAAATGGAGAATGAGTTTGTGTTGTAGCAGATATCCTTCCTCCATCCAAATGAGAAAGAAGCCTTTTCAAGTTGTCGACATTAAAAATCCTCACACCTGGAATATGTTGAGCATTGGATGGCATAGATGTTTGAGTACCCCCCAAGGGTGGAGGTTGAGCTATCGTCTAAGCATTTCTTAGAGTTCCGGCATGAAGTTGTGTGAGAATTACATCTTGAGTCTGATTTTGTTCCTTTTGACCTTGAGCTTGTGGATTTCCTCCAATCTGTGGATTCCCTGAGCTTGTGGATTTCCTTCAATTTGTGGATTCCCTTGACGTCGTGGATTTCCCTGAGAACCTCCTCGATGCTTTACTTTAGAGGGAGGGCGCGCCCTCGACCTCACTTCACTAGAAGTACTTGAAGGAATTTGAGTGATACGAGGAGCTCTTTCTTCTAAAGGCGCGTCCTCTTTGTTGTGAAGTCGCCTCTCTCCTTGATACTTCTTCATCCTCTAATCTTCATGGTCCCAACTACTTTTTCTTCCAGCATCACCTTGAGGAGGGGCTTGTTCATATCCAAGGGGCCTCGACCTGTAATCAGGGGGCGCGCGCTGTGTATCACCATCTCGAGGAAGGGCTCGCTCATATCCAAGGGGCCTCGACCTGTAATCAGGGGGCGCGCGATGTGGATCACGGAGCCTCGATTCCAAGTGCTTTTCTTTCTTCTGATGCTCAAGGAGTACCATCCTTAGATCGTCGTCACTAAGCGTCCTTCAAGATTGTAAAGTCTTTCTTGGCCATTCTCCCTTCATCCCACTGGATTACACTAGTGGGCGCCTAGAGCAATGAGGATGAGGGTGCGCTCTCCCTTGAATATCTGACAACCAATTGAAACCTCCTTTCTTGCACTTTTTTTTACCTCTTTTACCTCTTCGAGAACTTTCTTTAACTTGAAGTGCTCTCCTTGTTCAATGATGATTTCGTGGGATGCTCCGAGATTTTCTTCTACTTTGTCTTGTTGAACATAAGCTTCATGGTGGTCTTGGTTACCCCCCAAGCTCAGGGCGCGCCCTCTAAGAAGCGGTTGATGACTTCAGAGTTTATGAAGCTGCAACCATCAAATCTAAGAGAACTACACTGGGGCTTCAAAAGGATGTGGAGATGGAGGGTGCGTCCTCAAAAGAGGGAAGGCTTGCATGAGTACAAGAAAAGTTCCGCATCGCATCTTCTACCCGATGACGCGTCCTCCATTGTACGAGAACTATTCAAACTCACCCTTCAGGGCGCGCCCTACAGACATAATCTTGCTTTCTCGAAAAAGTTGAAAATTTCACTAGGGAAAGTGTACACAAAGTGTACATGGACTACCCCCCAGACTAGGAGGTAATTAATTTACCTTGTAGTATACTATTCATGCATTGCTCTACTTCAATCAACTTCTGGTAAAAAGAGTGCATTATCCGGTCACGGGCTACTTCAAATCTCATCCCATGAAGGGGCATCTCAAAATGAGGCATCCTATGAAGAACATTTCTCGAAGAGGGGGCATCCAATAAAGGGCATCTCACTAGGAGGCATCCAATAAAGGGCATCTCACGAAGAGGCATCTCACAAGGAGGCATCCTATGAAAGGCATCTCATGAAGAGGCATCCCCATGGGGGTATTCCGCTGTTCACACAAACCTGAAATACATGTATATGTAAGGCTAGGGAGGTGCATCAGTACTACCCCCCAGCATCAAAATATCATTACTTAAAGAAGCGTCTCTTAAATAGGCATCCCAAGAGGGGAATTTTAAGAGAGAGCCGTTGGAGTTGCTGAGGGCGATGACAAAGTCTCTTCTAGTCCGGATGAATGTCATTCTTGTGTAGAGGGGCTCACTCATGACCTTGGGGCCTCAACCTACCTATCAGGGGCGACACTCTAAAATTCATGGGGCCGCACATCAATGCAATTTTCTTCAAGCAAAAGATATGCCATGGATTGTTGCGATCATACTTGCAGACGAAGCCACAACATGAGGTTGATAAGTTAGGGCGCGCCCTGATGCCTATCATTCAGGTCATTGTAGATACGAGGGCGCGTCCTCTGTAGCAAAGTATTGTTTCTTCATAGAGGGGCTCACTCACGACCTTGGGGCCTCAACCTGATGATCAGGGGGCACACACTATGGTTCGTGGGGCCGCAACTCAACAGCTTCTTTCCTTCTGGAGTCCAAGCAGTAAATTATCCTCGTAGATATTGGAGTCCGCTTGAGAATTTGCATCTTTCTTTGAGGGCGCGCCCTAACCAGAAAGGTCCTCTGATAAGAAAGTTCCTTGAGGGCGCGTCCTATGTTGGAGGATTTTCCTGAAGTCATGCATTTCCTTGAAGTGGATTCCTGATGTAGAGCATCGCCCTGGGGTTGAGAATTCTCACCCTATCTTCCAACAGTTGCACTATGAGAAATCAAGGGAACAATTGTAGGACCTCTCTCTCTAGAGGGCGCGTCCTTAGCAACATGTCGAGGACTATTCCTCACTTGGTGATTAGGCCAAACAATGTCATTCCTACATCCTTAACTTCATTATCTTCCAAAGAAATCTCAAGGATGGGTTCACTTATGTCCAAGGGGTCTCGACCTGTAATCAGGGGGCACGCGCTGTGGATCATCATCCCAAGGAAGGGCTCGCTCATGTCCAAGGGGCCTCGACCTATAATCAGGGGGCACGCGCTGTGGATTATCATCCCAAGGAAGGGCTCGGTCATGTCCAAGGGGCCTCGACCTGTAATTAGGGGGCACGCGTTGTGGATCACGGGGCCTCGATTCCATGTGTTCCCCTTTCTTCTGGCCAGGAAAACCCCTGCAGGTCTTCTCACCAGGCAAATCCCTGTAGGCCTTCTCACCAGGCAAACCCCTGTAGGCCTTCTCACCAGGCAAACCCCTGTAGGCCTTCTCACCAGGCAAACCCCTGTAGGCCTTCTCACCAGGCAAACCCCTGTAGGCCTTCGCACCAGGCAAACCCCTGTAACTTTATACATGCAATAAATATATAGAGCAAAATAATATAGAGGTTGTTATTACCTGGAGGCGCGCCCAGTCAGGGGAAGGCACGCTTCTTAATAGTCTTCTGAGGCATGCTCTGCTTGAATTAGCAAAACTCACTATTTGTAGCTTTCTCTTTCCAGCAAGTTTCACCTCATCTCGCCGGATTTCACTGAGGGCGAGCCCTGACCTATGTTACTTGAGGGCGCCCTCAAGGGAGATGCCTCTTGGGAATATCTAACATTCTGAAGGAGCATCCTCACAAATTGGAATTTTGTACTTGTCATATTCTTGAGATCTTTTCTGAAGTAGATGTCCCACCTGCAACTATTTGTCTAACGGAAAGTCTTAGATGTTACCTGGAGGAGGCATCCTTAAAGAGGGCTCGTCCTTAGAGAGAGCGTGTTTAGTCATCGAATTCTCCCAGAACTTGTTGGAAATCATCTGAAACTTGGATACCACCCTCAGGGCGCGCCTTGAGATTTCTTGGGGATTCTCCTTCACAATCTTCTTCCTGCTAAAGTTGAAGGAACAAATAGTGGAAATCACAACAAAACAAGTGTTACCTTGAGGGCGTGTCCTGATGATGAGGGCGCGTCCTGATGGTGAGGACGAGATCCCGACAATTGCGCCTCTTCCCTGGAATATTCTTCTTCGAATCATATTTAGAATTTCTTCACCGGAAACCTAGTTCAATGTGGCTGGTCGGAAATTCAGGTCGTGTTCGATAAACCCTTTTTCAGATCTTGTTCGACCCCCTTCTAAAGATCGCCATGCTTGAATCTTCCTTGAAGTCGCCGGCCTGCACCCTCATCGAGAACTATGCCTTAGATCTTGATTGATGCTTCATAAGAAGAACCTTCATCGTGATGAGAAATCCATCCTCTTTGGATTATGATCTTGATCAGCGCCCCTCCTTCTAGCACCAATTTGTTGACGGAGGAATTTGGTAACAACAAAGTTTGAGGTCTATCGCCGGAATCAAGATCTATGATGGTGGCTCTTTGCCGGAAAAGTCGTCGAAGTGTGGTGGCTGTGATGAAGTGGGGGCTGAGATTGAGAGGGTTAGTGGCAGCTATTCAGAGCTCTCGACTTCCAACCCCTCAATCGGCCTACGTACCCCGATATTTATAGGGGATCAAGCCATACGTAGTTCTTGGAGAGCAAGAAACCCAAATGGGCTTGGATATCGGTCCAGCATCCGGAATGTTCTACTATGAGGCCTAACCACAAAAGGCCCAAGGCTCATCGAAGATCTCAAGACTTAACGAATATGGAAACTTCCCCCGTCAAGGACTAGTCCTATTCGATACAAGCTATTTCTTGATTTCAAGGATGCAGGTAAAGCCATGGTTTACCCCAAGTGCAGAACGCATCCTTGTCCCCTGAATGAGAAGCACCCACCAGATAGCAGGACAGGTGATCCTTAGCTTTTGGGTGCAAAGTACGGATTACTCCAAAGTTCCCCAATGAGAGCGCGCCCATTGAGTACAGGAACAGAGCTCCAAAGCACACACCAAAGAGAGACCTATCTTTGCACCGAGGAGAACATGCCCTCAGTGTATAAGAAAGATCCCTAAATCTAGGAAAACCCCTAAAGACCTTCTACGACGGACATCCCCCTCCTGAGATACGATAGGAGGGAATTCTTCAACTTCTAGAATCCCAGCTTGAATAGAATCCCAGCTTGAGTAGAATCCCAGGAGAGATTTCTTCAGTGACTTCTTGGAAAATAAACTTAAATATAAATCTTTATCTTGTTTTAGTATTTAGGGCGCGCCCTAACTATAGAAAAGGAGAAGGCGCGGCCTAATTTCTTGTAAAACTAACAAAAATCCTTTTTGACTGTTTTTATGTCTCTCAGGGCGCGCCCTCCACGTACGGGAGGTGAGGGCGCGTCCTTCTTCTGCAAATCTTTATCAAAGCCCTAATTTATCCTGAAAATCCCCAAATTGAACCTATATCTGACCCGAATCCATTTTAGAATACCAGAACCAAATTTTGGGCATAGCACCATCTTCTTCCAAAGCTCATTTCAGTCTCTGCTTATATGGCAAGTTGGGGAAGGAATTTTTTCAATAAGTTTCGGGATAAAGTAATTAAATAGAAGGAAGTTATTGAGTCTCTAAGAAGCAGAGAAGACACTGCTGGTATCCAACTCTATTTTGAGGAGAAAAACAAGCTAAACGACCTACTCTTGCATGAAGAACTCTATTGGAAGCAGCGTGCTAAGGCATTTTGGTTGGAAGAAGGTGATACAAATTCGAGATTTTTCCATGCTACAGCCTCAAGTAGGAAAAAAATGAATCATATCTCATCTTTGAAAGCTGAAGATGGTAAAGAGGTATCAAAGCATGAAGACCTGTGTCATTTACTAAAATCTTATTATTCGAATGTTTTTGCTGCTACTGATCAGGATGTTAATATTCCTTTGAACGATAATGAAGTAAGCATTACTGAAGCCCAGAATAGTATGCTAGTAGCGGATCTTTCTTTCGACGAATTCACGGAGGCAGTAAAAAGCATGCATCATGATAAAGCTAGTGGTCCGGATGGATTAAATCCGACATTTTTTCAACACTTTTGGAAGTTGTTAGGGAAGGAAGTTTTCAAATGCTGTCAAGGGTGGCTGTCGGATTGTAAGTTCTCAGCGGACATAAATGATACCACGTTGGTTCTTATTCCTAAAAAGGAGAAGGTTGAAGAAGTTAAGGATATTAGGCCCATAGCATTGTGCAATGTTCTTTATAAAATTGTTGCAAAGGTGCTAGCCAATAGGCTTCAAAAAATTCTACATGTCTTGATCTCGGAAGAACAAAGTGCATTTGTCTATGGTCGGAGTATAACAGACAACGTGCTTGTGGCTTTTGAGCTGATCCATTATATGAAAAGGAAAACAAATGGTGAGGTAGGGGATGTTGCTTTGAAGATAGACATAAGCAAGGCTTATGATCAAGTTTCTTGGAGCTATTTGCGGCACAGGATGATGGTAATGGGCTTTTCTTGTAAGTGGATTAACTGGATGATGATGTGTGTATCTTCAGTTTCTTATTCAATATCTTTCCAGGGATCGTTGATTGGTCCTATTAATCCTACTCGAGGTCTCCGTCAGGGGGATCCTCTATCACCTTATCCATTTTTACTTTGTGTAGAGGGCTTATCGTTACTCTTAAGAATGCTGCAGGAAACAACTCGATTCAAGGTTGCCAAATTTGTCCTCAAGCTTCTGCCATTACTCACCTCCTTTTTGCTGATGACAGTTTCCTTTTTTTCAAAGCCACTACAGGGGAAGCCAACTCAATCAAAGAAGTTCTTCGTCAATATGAGACTTTCTCTGGGCAGGCTGTAAACTTCCAAAAGTCTACCATCTTCTTCAACTCAAATGTCCGTCATGACAAGCAAAATGAGTTAAGGGAGGTGTTGGAAGTGTACAATAGTATTGAAAATAGCAAGTATCTTGGTCTCCCGTCGCTTATTGGCAGGTCTAAAAAATCAGTCTTTAGCTACTTGAAAGATAAAGTCTGGAAAAAGATTCAACACTGGAACACTAAAGTCTTATTTAGAGCTGGGAAAGTAGTGTTAATTCGTACAGTTGCTCAGGCTATTCCATCATATACAATGCCGTGTTTTTTAATTCCTAAAACACTATGTCAAGAGATTGAAAAAATGATGAATGCTTTTTGGTGGAGCTCAAACTCATCGAATAGAAAAGGGGTTAAGTGGCTTTCTTGGACTCGTATGTGCATGTCAAAGAAATCTGGTGGCTTAGGTTTTCGTGATCTAAGTGGTTTTAATCTGACTCTTCTTGGGAAACAATGCTGGAATTTTCTAATTAATCCAAATGCTTTGGTGTCAAGAGTGATAAAAGCGCGATATTATCCCAACTGTAGTCTTCTGCAAGCTGCCAGAACAGGGGGGCTAGTTACACCTGGTCGGGTTTATGGGAGGCAAAAGAATCTATGAAAGAGGGGCTTAGATGGGTTTTGGGAAATGGTCAGAGCATAAATATTTTCTCTGATAGGTGGTTGAGGGGAAAAGAAGATTTCTGTGTTAACCAGGAGGACGATCGATAACGGAGGGAAGATATAAAGGTGAGTGATTTATTTGTGAGTGGCAGTAAAATTTGGGACGAAAACAAGGTAAGAGCTACGTTTGATGTTGTTGATGCTAAAGCCATTTTAGCGGTCCGCATTCCACAGAATGTTACAGTTGACAGGGTTGCCTGGGTCCATTCGTCTAATGAACAGTACTCTGTGAAATCGGGCTACCACAGTTGGCAAAAGCATCATATGTCAAATGGAAATGTACAACAATCGGAAGGCTGGGCAAAAATTTGGAGACTTTGTATTCCTCATAAGATGAGAATCCTTATTTGGAGGATATGTCGTCGTAATAATGTTCCAATACGTATTCTACTGCGAGGAAGAGGTGTTAATTTACCAATCAGTTGTGCTATGTGTGTAGGTGAGATTGAACACTTAATGCATCTATTCTTTGACTACTCGTTTGCAATTGCTTGCTGGCAAAAGGCAGGTCTGGTGTATGACACGCGACTAGTGGAGAGCGCTCCTGAATGGCTGCTAGATAAGCTTTGTACTGAAAGCAGTGATAATCTGATAAAAGTTGTCACGGTTCTATGGGGAGTTTGGTGGGCAAGGAATAAGTGTGTATGGGAACACAAAGCTATAACTCCTGAGGTTGCTGTAGGATGGAGTTCTAAACAAATCTCAGACTGGAGAGAGGCCCAGAAAAGAAAATCTCAGAAATGTAAATAAGTTTCTAAGCCAGTTGAGAGTCAGCCTTTAAAATGGGTTCATCCACCTCATAGTATGTATAAAATAAATGTGGATGCTTCTGTGTTTGAGGGGGTAAATCATTTCTATATTGGCTTGGTGTTGAGAGATCATCTTGGTCAATTTATTCGAGGCAGGGTTTGTAAGTTTGCAGGTCAAGTTTCTGTTTTCGAGGCTAAGTTAGTTGGTATTTTGGAAGCTTTGCGTTGGAGTAGTATTAGGCATACAGTAGCAAATTAGAGTGACTCACAGCTGAGTATTAAGGCAATCAACTCGAAGCTGTATAACCACCTTGAAGAAGGAGACCTAGTTGAACAATGCAGGCTTATCATCGGAAATTAAGCTGGTGTTTCTGTTGGTTATGTTAAAAAGCAAGCAAACAGGGTAGCGCACGTTCTAGCTCGTATACCTTGTACGCTAAATAGCTTCATTGATTTATTGTCTCCTCCATTATGTGTGTTGGAGACGCTATTGTCGGATGTTTGATTTTAAAGAAATATTTCCTTTATTCAAAAAAAAAAGTCTTCAAAAACTTTGGTCAGTTTTGTAATTTGAGTGTAATTACTCGGGAGCAGTTTGAGATTTAACAAAACCCGACTCGAGTTTGTATATGAGTGTGAGTGTGAGTGTGAAGAATCTGTCAAGAAAAAGTATAGACAGATTATGGGAGTGTTTGGGAAACTTATTTTTCAGAAAAGTTGAATTTTTTCAGGAAAAAAAGTCATTTTAGCTTTTTTCAGGAAAAAAGTCATTTTTAGCTTTTTTCTGAAAAAAAATACTTATTTTTTCAATTCATGGAATCTCAAACATATATTAAATACATTTATAAAAAAATTATCAAAATATAAATTTTTATCCAAAAATAAATCCTTATAAACTTATTTTAAGTTATGCTAAAGAGCACCTATGACTTGCCACAAAAAATGCTGATGTACTTTATCCTGCATGTATCACTAACACTTAACTTCCAAGTTTTAAATACGGAAAGAAACAAGGAAAGAAATAAGTAAAGGTAGTAAATGAAATAATTTATTTTCATTCATATTTATGTTCCAATATTTTTAATAAAGATGAAAGTAAATCAAAATGAATATAATTGAATTCATTTTTATTCTAAAATTTTCTTCCCAAATTTTCATTTGAAAAATGGGATAAAAATACTTTACCCCTCGATACTTATATTTTTCCATTTAAAAAACTCAGAAGTCGGGCCTAAGAGCATCTTCAAAAACTCAGTATTTTTTATCCAAAAATACTGAATATGCTAAAATGATATAAAATACTGAATATGTAAAATTTATTGAAACAATAGGGCGTTGTGCTTAGGGATGGGCATTCACCCCAGCCCGCCCGATCCCGATCCGATCCCCGCACCGAACGGGGCAGGGAATTGGGGATTTTTCCGGGTACGGACCGGGGAGCGGGGACAATATTAAAAAAAAAAATCGGGGGACGGGATTCTATGTCTTCCCGGCCCGATCCCCGACCCCACCCAGATTCTCAATCCCCGACTCGATTCCACGACATTATAATATATAAATAATCTTATATTAATATATATATATATACGAATTTCCAATGCTTTATATTGGAAACGAAATGATATTTTAATCTTATATGTCACTACGCCATAGATGACCTATTGCAACCTTTTGACATGGGTGTTACCATCTTGAATGTTACCATATGTATGAAATTTTTGAGCTATCGCAACCTTATGATTTTGGTGTTACCAAATCCATAGAAGTATGTTACTATAGTTATAAAAGGTGTTACAGTGGGTAACACCATGAGATGTGTTACCATAGAGTATTCATGAACAAAATTTTTATTTTATTTAAAATTAATGATTTAATAATTATTTAACTTTAAAAATAATTAATTTTAACAAAATTGTTGAAGTAATCATTTTAAAACGTAATAGTCCATCAAATAAATTGATTATTATTATTTTTTTAAAATTTAAATATTTTCAACAAATTCAAATTAATAGGCTTTAAATAAAGTAACATAGAAAACTAATAAATTTTGATTAAAATCATTAAAAATTTATTATAAGAAATAACAGCTTGCAATAATTATAGATTATTACAATTTAACTAAAATAATTAATCTTTTGTTATAACTTAACATCAACAAATTAAAAGGAATTATAATATTAAGGATTAAAAGGAATTAAAAGACACATTTTACAAGGTGAAAATATTAAGAGCGGGACAATTTCCCCCCAAACCAAAAATTAACTCAGCAATTTTTCCCTCTTCTCACATAACTCTCTCCGCCTTATTTCCCCAATTTCACAAACATACACTCATCTATGCAAATCCCTAATTTTCCGATTACAAATCCACACCCACAAATCCCTCTTCACGACCCACTGCATCTCAGTCTCTGCCCACCCCAACTCCCTCTGTTCAAACACTTAAATTCGTTTATCTCTATCTACGGAGTTTCACTCGCTCAATCTACATCGTTATTATTACCCTATTACGTCTCTCTCGCTCCGATTCTGTTCATTTTTCTCGCTTGAATATTATCACAATGTTGATTTCAATATGCTTGTCGACGAATCTCAATTAGAAACCTCCGCGATTTCATCTCTCTATATGTATTTGTATTTTCATGTTTGTGTATATATGTGTTTATGTATATATTATGTGTTTATGATTTGAAATTGTTGATTTTGAAAGGTTTTAGTGACGTAGATGGCGATTAAGAAAGTAGTACAGAGGAAAAGAGCTTCTGGATCTGCTTTTGCTTTTGCGATTCTTATATCGTTTTCGATATTAGCTCTGTTGCTGCTCTTCGTAGGACGTGGACTCTACATTACTACTGCTCTTGCAGATCTATACTTGAGTGAGCTAATTAAACTGATTGAGTTGATCATCTTATGAGGCCTAATCAGGTGTTTTTTTACAGTATCATTTGTTATTATCTTATCTATCCATTCTCAGTAAGTTCTTGTTTGTACTTACGTGAATGAGAATGTTGCGCGAGAAATCATTAACCATAGGGTAATCAGGCACCCAAATGTAGTAAGATTTAAGGAGGCAAGTTTCTTATCATTTCAAGCTACCATAACTCTTAATATATCATGGTTCAATGTATCATCATAGTAAGATATCTACTCTACTCAATGTATTGATTTTTTTTACAGGTGTTACTTACACCTGCACACCTTCTAATTGTGATGGAATACGCTTCTGGAGGACAGCTCTATGACCGCGTCATAAATGCAGGAAGATTTACTGAGGATGAGGTATGTTTAATTTTCTTAATAAAATATCAACCTTTAAGAAATTGCCTGAATCTAGTTTGCAATATTCCCATCTTCAACTTTAAATCAGCTATTGTTTTGTATGAACTTTCAGGCTAGGTACTTCTTCCAGCAGTTGATCTCAGGCGTGAGCTATTGTCATTCCATGGTAAATAAGATTTATGCGGAGCTTCCTGTATCTGTTCATGTGTTTATTGCCTTGTGCATGCATAAGTTTTTGCATCAATATCAAGATATGGTTGTCTTGTAGCCTTGTGTTTACTAAGTAGTATGTGGATACTTTACAAGGTTCAGAGCTTAGAAAAGGTAACTGCTGCTCCAAGTTGAGCACTGAAACCAACAACCTTGATGTTTTATAATGACCTAGAATTTTTCGCGATTTATGAATGTGTATTTAATTGTTAAATGTGGGAACTATGTGATTTATATGATGAGTATATTTTTGTGAAGTCAAGATATATGTGATATCATGTTGATGTGATTATATGATGATTGGTATGTGTCGTATATGTCCGTGGAATTTTATTTATATTTTTGGAGCATTAAAAGTATTTTTAAAGTACATTTTTAATCTTTCGAAAATCATATAAAATCATTGGAGTTGTTTTAAATCATGAAATCTTTTTTGTTATCATATTTGTGATATGATTTAGTTTCTAAAATTAGTGGGAGTATTTAATTGTGTGTTTTTGTATTTTAAAATAATTTAAAAATCATTGTTTCTTTTAAAGATTCTTTACTTCGAAAATTCATAGAAAATTCATTTTTGATCCCAAAATTATTTTAAAAATATGGGGAGCCTTTTAATTTCATAAAATTCATGTTAAAATTTATTTTATCTTATTTTTCCAACTTATTTCGATTTTAAAGGATTAAAATCAGCTTTTAAAAAGAAAATGAATTTTCAGCTTTTTGCCAGTTTACCATTTTGCCCCTAGCTCTATAAATCAGCACCCACCATCTTTTTTCTCTCATGCTCGAGGTGTTTAGCAGCTGGTACTCTCTCTCTCAATTCTCTTCATTTCCTTTTCATTTTTCAAGCTCAAAACCATGATTAATTACTATTTTAATCACCTAAATATTATTCTGGTGCTTATTAGGTGATGGGTTTGTGTTTTTGTGAAGTTTGTGTGTGTATATATGCGACTGTGCATGTATGTATATGTGGGTGTTGTTTGATTTTGACATGCAAGCCTGTCTAGCTATCGATTTGATGTTTAAATGTGTTGGAAATATAATCTAAACTTATATTTTATGTTTTAAATAATTGTTAACGTTAGTATATCCACGTTAACACAGGAGAAGTAGTCAGTGTTTGTTTGAGAGTTTTTAGGAGTTAGTATAGAATAAATAACTGTAGTGGAGTTGATGTAGGAGTCTTAGTTGTTACTTGTTAGTGCCTATTTCCTAGCCACGTACTTGTTTTAGTATGGCTATATATATTGTTCTGTTAAGCATATATAACAAGATCAGAGCTTACGTGTTGTTTTTCTTTCAGTTTCATAGTAAACACATATAAGATATTTGTTTATATATTGTTCTACACTTGGTATCAAAGCTTTAGGAGGGGGGATCAAGGCTTAACAACCATCCCTCCGATCCTCGAGGAATTGAAGATTGTTGTCTCCAGGCGTGTGTTGTGTTAGTAGCGGCACAACAGCCGTGGTGACAGTAGCACAACAGATGGGCAGCAGAGTTGTTATTGTTATTGAAGAAGCTGGCATACAACAGCCGAGAGAAGAGATGAAACAGATGGCGATGGAGAGAGCTTAATCGCAGCGGTGAGATGTGCACCACGGAGAGAAGTGCTCTAAAAATCAAAGATATGTTGATGAGAAGTGCATTAACCAAAGAAATCATGAAGAAGAAGTGCAAGTAGATGTTGGTGAGAAGTGCATCAACAAATGCAAGTAGACGTTGGTGAGAAGTGCATCAATAAACCCAATATTAGATGGTGGTGAGAAGTGAATCACAGAAACCCAATATTAGATAGTGATGAGAAGTGCATCACATAAACCCAATATTAGATGGTGGTGAGAAGTGCATCACAGAAACCCAATATTTGATGGTGGTGAGAAGTGCATCACATAAACCCAATATTAGATGGTGGTGAGAAGTGCATCACAGAAACACAAAATTAGATGGTGGTGAAAGTGCATCACAGATGGAAGATTGCACGAGACAAGTTTAGATTAAGGGGGAGAATGTTGGAAATATAATCTTAACTTATATTTTATGTTTTAAATAATTGTCAACGTTAGTATATCCACGTTAACACAGGAGAAGTAGTTAGTGTTTGTTTGAGAGTTTTTAGGAGTTAGTAGAGAATAAATAGCTGTAGTGGAGTTGATGTAGGATTCTTAGTTGTTACTTGTTAGTGCCTATTTCCTAGCCACGTACTTGTTTTAGTATGGTTATATATATTGTTCTGTTAAGCATATATAACAAGATCAGAGCTTACGTGCATATTGTTTTTCTTTCAGTTTCATAGTAAACACATATTTGTTTATATATTGTTCTACAAAATGATTATAGGAGTTAGGATATAGCCAGAAAACAAGATTTAGTGTTGATTTTGAACCATACGACAAAACCCTCTTTTTCGGTGTTGGTTTTCCGGTGAGTGGTTGGTCGGAGATGGTGATTCATGGGTGTGCAGCAAGTATAAGCGATATAGAGTATTATTTGATGTATAATCTTGATTGCATGTAAGTATTTTATGGTTTATGTGAATTAATTCGAAAGTTCATGTATATATATGAATTTTATGGTTTGTTAGTTGCTAATCTATGAGTTTAGTTGATGTTCTTGATGTTAATTGTGTTTGTACTAGGTGTAAATTGTTAAGGGCTGATTAAAACAGTTGCATGTATAGATTATATAATTTACATGGATTAATTTAAGTGTATGTATGTTAATTTGAACTATGTAAATGGTTATCATAGAATCTGCACTGTACTGTTCTGTTCTGCTGTTTCGTGACTGCATGTGTTGGGAATATTGACTAAAACAGCAACATAGAGGCAGTTATATATCGTATTTAACAAGCCAAGGCCAAGCAAACAATTAACAAAACAAAACACGAAGGTAAAACACATGCATGTCAGTAACTGATAGAACAAAGAGAAGGCAAAAAACATACCAGTAGCCATAGCAAAATCAGTATGTTAAACGAGTAGGAAAAAAAAAAACCAACAGCTGAGTCGTCAGGATTTGCTAGAAAGCCTGACTGCTCTTGAAGAGATAATTGCCCCCACTTACACTGTGTCAGGACTTGGCAATATTCTTCCAGGATAAAACAGCTCCAGAGTTTAGATGGTCACAGTAACCAGAAAAACTCAACTTCGACTAACACCTCAGTCGCCAGAAAAACCTACGAACTGTATATAGAGGGAGATCAGAGTGTGTAGAGAGAATAACAGAGAATGTATGGTGTGGTATATATTTCAGTATATAACAATCAGTAGCTTAGGTCTCTATTTATACTAGAGGCTAAGTGTAAATGATATTACCCTCATTAATATTGTAACCCCCATTCCATTTAATAAAAACGAAACGGTCGATTTAATATAATCAAAACGGCTGTAACAGCTGATTTTTAATTAAATAAATCGTAACAGTTAAAATTCTGTTCAGGACTCAACATCAGGAACTGATCCATCAGGATTTTAGTCCGTCAGGATCTGATGTCTGTCCATCAGTATTTGATCATCAGGATCTAGTACCGTCAGGACTTGAGGTCCATCAGTATTTGATCAAGCATCAGGATCTGGTAGCACCTTCAGGATTTCATCAGGACTTGGCCCATCAGTATTAGATGTCTGACCAGTTCCTGATTTATTCCAAGTACTGATCTGATCCCAATCGATATATATATTTATTCTAATTAAAATATATTTAAACACAGAAATAAAATCCCTCGCCCAGGTCGCCTCGCGTACGCGAGACGCTGAGACATTCGCCCAAATCGCCCTTCGACCGAGCCGAGCCGACCCGAGTCGAGACGTGACGTGACGTGTCGTGGCGTGGCGAGGCGGGCGGCGGCGGCGCGCGCGTGTCTAAGTAAATAAACATAACAGTATCTACTACTATCATCTATAAAGGTAATGAAGTATCTAAACTGGTCCTTAGTCAACACACCACCAAATTCACAAATATCAGTGTGTACTAAATCTAACAAGTCTGAATCCCTAACAACATTATGAAAAGGTTTCCTTATTTGTTTAGCAGACACACATACTTGACATTTAGAATTCTTTTCTATAGTGTGTTTTGGAATCAACTCTAAGTTCATCATATTTTTAAGAGCACCAAAATTTAAGTGACCAAGTCTAGCATGCCATAAATCTGAAGATTCAACATAGTTAACAGAAGGAGTAATCTTATTAAAAGCACCCAAAACGGGCTCAACATTTATTACAAACAAACCATTTGACAAGTAACCCTTGCCAAAAAATGTACCAGTATGAATAAGAACTACTTTATTACATTTGAGAGAGACTTCAAAACCATTAACTACTAAACAGCTACCACTTATTATATTTCTACGCATGTCAGGAACATGATGCACTCTCGTCAGGGATAGAACACGACCCGAAGGAAACTTCAAGTCCACGTTTCCTACTCCATGTACTTGAGCAGAACTTGCGTTCCCCATCGTCACTGTCAAGCTATGACTCTGTTGATAAGATACAAATAAACTACTGTCAGCGCAAATATGCACATTAACTCCAGTATCAATCAACCATTCATTTGACAGATAAGTGGAAAATAGTACAGGGTTGTAGGTAACATACCGGTCTTCGTTGGTTTCAGAAGCCAAAGCCTCACCAACAACCATGTTCGCTACAGGCCCACTTGAGGTTCCAAGAACAGCATTCGCTTGAGCTACCCCCTCGGCTTTCTTTGCTTTCTTTGTAGGGCAGTCCTTACTCCAGTGCCCAACCTGCCTACAAGACCAACATGGTTTGTTTGCCTTTGGTTTCTTGGCCTTATCCTTGTCATTCTTAGGCCCACTTCCTTTTCTGTCCTACAGTTGCTACGTTTACCTTCGAGCTTCCGTGCTCAGTTGGTATCACATGTCCCTGTTTGGACTTGTGTTGTTCTTGCACCGAGATGTCCAGCATAAGGTTGGTCCAGGTGATCTCTCCTTTCTGTCTTTTCAGGGAGAGAGAGAACTCTTCCCAAGACTTTGGAAGCTTTTCAATCACACTCATTACCTTAAACTTTTCAGGGAGGTCCATTCCAGACTCCTTCGAAGCATGCACTATCATCTCGAATTCATGCACTTGCTCAGTCATGGACTTATTGTCCACCAGCTTGAAATCAAGGAACCTAGCCACAGAATACTTTTCCAGACCTTGTGAGTCAGTATTATGTGTCTGGTCCAGCTTCTCCCATAAGAGTTTTGCGGTGTAGGCATCAGAGGAGTACACATCAAACAATGTGTTGGTTAGAGCAGCCAGAATTGCTGCCCTAGCAACCCCATCCTTCTCAGTCCACTTCGCATAACTCTTAACTGATTCAGCCTTCTCTTGATCCACAACCGGCTTCTCATATTCCACAACAGGCCATAGACCCTTCACAGTCAACCACAACTTCATCCTTTTCTGCCAACGAGAAAAGCCAACGCCCCCATTGAATTTCTCAGGCAAGCCAGTTAATTCAACGGGTTGTGGAAAACTGTAAGTGGTCCAATCTATAACCCCAGCAGATGCAACCGAACTACCACTAGCAGGAATTTCACTCTCGTTAACCATTATGCTAAATACTATATAACTAATTATCTCTTCAAGAATGTTGGGAATATTGACTAAAATAACAACATAGAGGCAGTTATATATCGTATTTAACAAGTCAAGGCCAAGCAAATAATTAACGAAACAAAACACGAAGGTAAAACACATGCATGTCAGTAACTGATAGAACAAAGAGAAGGCAGAAAACATACCAGTAGCCATAGCAAAATCAGTATGTTAAACGAGTAGGAAAAAAAACCAACAGCTGAGTCGTCAGGATTTGCTAGAAAGCCTGACTGCTCTTGAAGAGATAATTGCCCCCACTTACACTGTGTCAGGACTTGGCAATATTCTTCCAGGATAAAACAGCTCCGAGTTTAGATGGTCACAGTAACCAGAAAAACTCAACTTCGACTAACACCTCAGTCGCCAGAAAAACCTACGAACTGTATATAGAGGGAGAGCAGAGTGTGTAGAGAGAATAACAGAGAATGTATGGTGTGGTATATATTTCAGTATATAACAATCAGTAGCTTAGGTCTCTATTTATACTAGAGGCTAAGTGTAACTGATATCACCCTCATTAATATTGTAACCCCCATTCCATTTAATAAAAACGAAACGGTCGATTTAATATAATCAAAACGGCTGTAACAGCTGATTTTTAATTAAATAAATCGTAACAGTTACGTTATATATTATCCACACATATCAGTTTTATTTTAATTATACGAATAAATACAATATATATATATATATTTATCAAATTCTTTTCAGGACTCAACATCAGGAACTGATCCATCAGGATTTTAGTCCGTCAGGATCTGATGTCTGTCCATCAGTATTTGATCATCAGGATCTAGTACCGTCAGGACTTGAGGTCCATCAGGATCTGGTAGCACCTTCAGGATTTCATCAGGACTTGGCCCATCAGTATTAGATGTCTGACCAGTTCCTGATTTATTCCAAGTACTGATCTGATCCCAATCGATATATATATTTATTCTAATTAAAATATATTTAAACACAGAAATAAAATCCCTCGCCCAGGTCGCCTCGCGTACGCGAGACGCCGAGACATTCGCCCAAATCGCCCTTCGACCGAGCCGAGTCGAGACGAGACGTGACGTGTCGTGGCGGGCGGCGGCGGTGGCGCGCGCGTGTGTGTGTGTGTGCGCGTGGAGCACACAGTAACACCATGCACCATCATACACCTTAGTAGTTGTACACTACCCATGTGTGTGATTCTATATAAAGCCAACAACCCCCTTTATTTATTTCAATGTGGGACAAATACACATTCTCATTTCAAGCTCTTTCAAGCTACCCACTTCAACTCTATTTCTCTATGGATTTCACTAAGAAAATTACTTAGACCCATATATGAAAATTTAAGTCCTCATAGCAAGGAACAATTTCCAATCGTTAAAATCCAGAATTAACATTAAGAACATAAATTAATTATGCTCTAAAAACTCAATTTTATAACAGCATGTTCCATGTTCTGGACAGTGGGTATAGGATAGAAATGTTCTACTCGGAGTCTAGTTTGTCTACGCGAAAACCTTGTGTCGTTTAAGTTAACGAGTAAAGGGTTATGTAGGTTTTAGTAAAGACCGCGCAGAGCAGAATTTTCTGTGCTGATGTGTGAGTTGTTCAGTTCGTTTTTGACCTAATAAAAATGTTTTGGAGATGCAATTTTTATACAAGATTGTGTTGATATTCAGGAAGGTTTACACCAAATTTTGTATTAAAATGATAATTTTTCAATTTACTAAAAATGTTTGAGTAAAGTGTGCGCAGTCGTGTTTCTAGTTTGAAATCTTGTTTCTGATTAATAAGATTAATAATTTTGATGGAGTTTGATTAATAAGTTTATTAGTTCAATTTGACAGTAATTTATGAGTTGTAAGCATGAAAGGAAATTAGTAGTTGATCAGGGATTGATTTGGTTGTTGATTTGAGTCGGTTATGTTCGGACGGGCTAGACCATTTTACAGAGGAGATGCTGCCGAATTTCCGTTAGAATTATATTCTTAACTTGTATAGTATTATGATATAAACTATTTATAAATCAAGTTGACACTATTTGTTAAGTCGTTATGTGTTTAAGTGATTTGCATGATTAGTATGTGCTATGTGTTATGTACTTAAATGGGTAATTGAATATACTAAATTGTTTGGTAAGTATAACAAGTACGTGTTATATGTTTTAAGTGATAAAGCGTTATAGGATTCGTGGGGTAGAATAAAGTTAGATTAATAAGGATATAAGTATACTGAAGTAGTATTTTACCTGTATATAGGTACCAGTAGGAGGCCGGTAAGAGCCAGTACGTGTGTAATTGGAATCTTATAAGTGAGATATCTATTGGAGTTAACAAGCGTATTGGTATCAAGATTGACGAATTATGGAGGAAAGACGGATATAGTCGATTAGAGATCAACGTACAAAGAAGTAGAGACTGACGTATAGAAAGTAATGAATCGATGTGTTGGAATCAAGATTACGTATACTGAGGCAAGTGTTTCTATTCCTCACTTATTGTTCAAGTGAAGCATATCTGCTCCTGTTATTTATCATATGTTCCATTCAAATCATTGTGCAAGTAACTCTGTCTTTACTTGTAGTTACTTTTCTTAAACTAATATACCATGTTGATTCAAGCATGCCTATCTTATACCATGTTGCTCATAAATCTTGTTTAGCCCATTTTATTCATATAACCAGAATTCTATGATCAACTATTTTATAAACAAGAAGTTCTAAAGTAGCCTAATTCTTTTTAACTGCTTCTTGACCATATATGCCATACTACTTTCCAGAGTCAAACCTAATTGACTGACGGATAAACCACTATTTTAAATAACCTATGTCCGTTGTCAGTTGAACCTATGTTGACCTTAAAACTTATAAACTCCATTAAAATTTCCTTAACACTTGAAATTCTGATCAATTGCCTTAGTGGCTTGAGTGGTGTCAATTTCGTGTTTCAGATCGTGTTCGTGTTTGTAAACGGGTCAATTTTGGGTCAAGGTAAAATTACTTAAAATTGAATGAAATTAAATATCTAAGCATCAACGAATGAAAATCTAAAATCGGGTCACTTTCGGGTCATTTTCGGATAGACCAGATCATTTTCGGTTCACTTTCGGGTTTTGTCTCAGTAAATCGGATTACGGGTTGGGTCGGGTTCGGGTCGGGTTTCGGGTCGTGTCTGAAATTGACACCCCTACTTGAGTCTATATCTTCTTGATCCAGACTTGTATCCCTGATTCTTTAATGTCAGAAAACCTAGTCAAACCCTTTGACTTTTATCATTGCAAATCAAAATGAGTTGTTTTCTTAAAACTACCTTGAAGCTACGTAGACTGGGCTGATTTGTTATCAGAGAGTCGAAAGTACTTCGTGGTAAGGGTTTTGAAAAGATTAAGAGTTGAAGTGTTTTACGAAGATAAAAAGAGTTTTATGAAGTGGAATGGTTTTAAAATGAAATTTTTATAAATTGTTAGGAACTCCGTCACAATGGTTTCTACGGATTCCTGACGAATGGAGAGACGGAACAAACGGGTAATGCTAGTTCCGTCAGTTTTTGAAGTGTATTATTGTGTAGTTCTGGTCTATCCAGTTCGACACCTTTATAGGCCAATGTGTTGCCTCTTGGGAACCCAAGCTATCCTAATGAAAGGAAATGATGACCAGAGGGACTTTGTGTCCGGTATGGGGACTTTACGGGATGATCACCCGTATTGTCTGTTATGGTGAAATAATAAAAACTCCAATCAGTTTTCTTTAAGTGATGATTACTTTATTTTACTGTGAAATGAAATTGGTTTACCATTTGAAATGTCAACTGCTTTACATAGATTTTGAGATATCTGCTGCTGTTCTATTATCAAATTATGCCCTGTCATTATCAGATGCCAGTATTGTTTTATTATCTCCAGCATATCTATTGTTATCTTGTTATCAGTTAATCCCCTGTCATATTCAGGTGTCAATATTAGTCATTTTTTGAAGAATGAAAAGTTTAATCCTATAATGGAAGTTGAATTACTCCCTTCAGTTAAATTGATCATTGATATTGTTCATCAAAGAATTATCAAGATAATGTTGTTTCACTATACTATTAACTTGCTGAGCATTGTTGGCTCATGCTTGCTTTATTTTCCCTCCCATTTCAGTTAAGGGTTAAAGATTGACTATCTGCGAATGATCATTCGATTGAGAGCGTTGAGGTGTTCCCTAAAGAATAGATTACAGAGTCAACATGGACCGCGCTTCGAATAAGGAGGTATAGTAGTTTTAATAGTTTTAATAATTGATTTTCCCTAAATCAATTACTGGCACTCTGCGGTACATTGCTCCAGAGGTTCTTTCTGGTACAGAATATGATGGCAAGGTAAACCTTAAACTATGCATTTATTAGCCATGGCATTTATTTTCCTCAATATCTGTCTTTAATTACCAGTGTCACTTTTCTTTTACTTCTCAAGTGTAACAAATTCAGTTCACAGTACTAGTAAAATTTGTCAAAATTAATTCAGTATATAATTATTGTAGTACATTGGTTTCTTCACAATTTGTGCTACATGGTCATTGTTCAATCTGCTATGTCATTGTGGCATGTCTATGCTAGTAAAAAAGTCAGTCCATGCCTAACAGACCATCTTTTGCTTGCGTTAAAACCATTTAAGTTTTTAGTAAATACAGGAATCGTTTCTTTCATCTTCCTAATTATGTTAATCCTGTAGAGGATCAAAATACAGGAAATCAAGAACCACCCTTGGTTTTTGAGGAAATCAAGAACCACCCGTGGTATTTGCTGAGGATGAGGTATGTTTAATTTTCTTAATAAAATTGTGCAATTATGTATATACTATTCATGTGGTGTTTTAGAGTTTAAACTCGACGAAAGAAGGAATTTGGGAATTTGTTGTGATTAAAAGGATTTAGGCTTTTCAAAGTATTTACATGTTATAGTACTCACGTACAGCGCACAGGGTGGTTCTAGCTACCTGTTCATTTCATGTTGAAGGATCTCTGGCTGCAGCTTGTATTTTACAAGTTTATAAGTTATAATGATAGTCTTCTTATATTTGCTTCACAGTTTGTAGTTAAGTTATATGAAATTGCGGTTGATTAATTTTCTTTTATTCCAGGCCGATATGCTATCATGAAACTTAGAAAAATCGGTGATATTTCATAATGAAGATGAACACGTTAGGTTGTTCTGCACAAAGAATAAACTGGTCATGATTATCAAATGTTGATTTGTTACTATAAGCTTGTGGTTCCCGTGTTATTTGCAATTATAGTGAATTTGCTATTTAAAACAGATTATTATTATCAGAATGTTGATTTGTTACTTTTTGTTGCAGGGGAAACTCACTGTTGGAACTGTGTTTAATTCCAGCTTTGAAAGGGGCGACCCCATTGAGTTTGAGCTTGGAACTGGTCAAGTTATTAAAGGCATGTGGTTATCTGATTGATGTCATTACCTTTTTTTTCCTACATTATTCAGTCTGAGCACTTTAAATTATTTTTTATAACATACGATACTTGTAATGTGCACAGAAAATCTCAAAGCCAGTTAAGCATCATTTTGAGTTTTGAGCTTCCAAAACCAAAGTGGAAATGTGATGGATCAGGTACTGGACAAACACCTGATATTATAGGGATGTAATTTATAGTATAATTGTACTTGTATATATGTGATGATGTGATGTAATAATCATCTTACAATACATTCTTTGGATAGTATTGTCTAAATTATCTGAATATGCCCTTAATAATCATCTTGCAATGCTAAGGGTCTACACAGCCGAGTTTATGGCTCCTTTTTTTAAACCTCGGATCTTAATAAATTTCTATTACAATACAGGTTCAGGGATTCAAATTTGATCCAGAAGGTGAATATGGGAGACAATGGCTGCCTGAGCTAGCAAGAACGCCCTCTTCGATAAAAAAGCAGACAACTTGCAGCAAGACTTCCTACAACTACTTTACATGAAGAAGGATTACGAAAGAGAAGTCTAGTCACAAGGAGTCTCTCTCTTCTGTCAAACAATTCTTGCAGCTCAATAAATTGATCTTTGAATCTTTGATGGACACCGGTTGTCTTTTGAAATTTACCATGCTATTAGCTCTAGTACTTGTACATTTTAAGTTTTGTTCATTAGCTAGTGTTGGTAGATATTTTTGGATGATTTGGTTGGTTTTGTACTAGATGATGTTATTGAAATGATGTTGAATGATGTTATTGAAATGTAATTAATTTGGTTCTTGAATATTTAAATGTCATAATTTTTTTTTGTTATTAAAATTAGTTATAAATGATTTTAATTATGTAACACTCAATGTGTTACAATTGGTAAAAGAGGGTGTTACAATAGATTGTGGGCCCCACAGTTGTCAATGTGCAAAATTATATCCTCTATTGTAACACACAAACTATGTTGCTGTAGAGTGTTTAAGATGCTGCTATAGAGGTCTTTAGTAACCACATTTGCTATGTTACCTTAGGCTGTGTTTTGATGTTACCTTAGATTTCTATAGTTACTGCTGAGAACCTAACACAACTGAAGTGTTACCATAGCCCTATTTTGGCCTATATCAACTTCAAACAGGGGTCTATGGTAACACAGTTTGGGGGTTGCAATAAGCAATCTACGGCATAGTGTGTTTATCTTTCTAATAGTTAAATAACTTCATTTCCATGTTATTTATAATTGTTTATTTAAGTAATATTTTTTTATCTTAATTTAGTGCATATGAGCTACTACTTTGTAATGTTTAGATTTCAAAAAGAAATTTTAAGAGGTAATATAGATGCATGTGAATCTGAGGATATATTTATTATGAGACCAACGGTGATAAAAAAAACGTTGTAACTTTAACATCTAATCTAGCTAAGTTGCTAATTTCGCTATATATAACAAAAAAATTTATTTCAAACTTTGTAGTTAATGTTTAAAATATTATTTTTTGTTTAAAATGAAATTCCCCGATTTCCCGTGGGGATCCCCGTTACCCGTTTGGGCCGGGGACGGGGAATGAAAAGTAATCCCCGACGAGGATCGGGCTGGGGACGGGGATCAGGTTTGAATTCGGGGATGGGGCGGGGATGACACTCCCCGGTCCCGAAGTGTCCCGATGTCCATCCCTAGTTGTGCTCGGATGGTATTGGCTATAATAATTGGCAATTTTTTTAAAATAGTATGTTATTATTATTTCAAATTGTTATTAATAGAATATATTATTTTATTATGATAATAGATGATGTGAAATCTTCTTATAGGTCTCTAGACGTTCGACAAATATAGTCAACATCACGAGATCGACTAAATATTTAGATAAGAGGAATGTATGGTTGGAGTGAAGAATTTTTTACGCATATTTTATAATTTTTATTTATGGTATCATTTATTCAATTTTACTTAAGAATTTTAGAGAATTTGAAATAGGAAAATGTTATTTTCAGAGCTCTTTTTTTATTTTCAGAGCTGTATTTGTAGCATATGCCCTCTGCATTCACAAAGTATTGCATATTGTGATACATTATGCTACAAATAGTTCTGGAAATAAAAAAAGAGCTCTGAAAATAACATTTCTCAATGAAATATCCTAAGTAGTGCAAACAATTCAGTACTTTGAAAAAATATGGAAAGTGCAATTATAAGGACGCATACAAATTTTCCTACCCATTATTACAGATCGGTCTGCAGCAAAGTATTCAACGTCCTCTCTACAGCTTGATGATTAAAATTCAACAGACCACCCTTATACCCAGTTATACCCAGTTAAGTCCATATATTGTTCAATTATTCAATATTATGAGTTTCCTTGTACCCCACCCTCATAAGTTTTGCAAATCGAACGGAATGTTACAGACAGTCAGACAGATGATCAGATCCGTTAGTAATTTAAAACCATTAACAAAGTATACAAATCAATAAAGTAAATAGAATATAAATTCCAATTATTTAAGTACTTTTTTAATGGTTCCTAAATATGCTAAAGTAGTAAAATCCCGATGTGGATATAGAATCACTGCTGAGAGAATTGGATTCCTATCTATGAATCGGCAAAAAAGCAAAAGACATGGAAAATATTCTGCACCAGGAGGCTAGGAGCATGAATGTGATACTCGATTCTTTGTTTATTGAATTGATTTTGATTATTTCTTTGTATTTTGAACTAGCGCAATTCGAAGTAAATTTTATTTAACACTTATCGTCATTTTAAGTACAAAAAATATCGAAAAAATAGATATCAACTAAATTCGATCGCCACTAATATATAATCTACATGCCCGGGATCAAGCCTTAAAATGAAATATTCCAACAAGAAGACAACAACAGACAAATAAGTTGAGGGACGATGGATTTTCAGAAGAAGATTTGACACGATGAAAAGGAAAGGAAAAACCAGAATAATGGCTTTTGCAGTCATAGGTCCATAGTCCATTGCTAGATGCCTAGATGCAGTGACGAAGCCAGAAAATTTTTAAGTTGGGGGCACTATATATAATTATTCACAAAAATTATTGGAAGTAATGGGACACAAACAAAAAAATTACAAAATTCATGTTTAGTTTAAATAGGTTACACGGGCACGTCCCTGCCTAGATGTCTTCGTCTCCAAACTGGTAGTGGTGACTTACCAACAGCCAACTCATATATTTTTTTTATCAGGTAAATAAAAATATTAATATATATTTTATTAAGAGAAATTTCTTTCATTTAACAAAGTTTATTATTAAATCGAAAAATATGCAGAGTATTTCCTAAAATTGAAATAATAAAATTTTAATGTTTGAAATAGAAATCTTGCAAGTGAACCCCGCCAAACACAATTAAGAGAGAAAAGACAAATAATAATAAACCAAAAAAATATAGTTCTTTTAATAAAAAATAAAATTTTAACAATACATCAGACCAAAAGAAAATAATGAAATTAATAATTAACCCGAAGTAGAAATCTAACCAAAGAATAGAATTCTAACATCCAACATCAATAGATTTAAATAAAATTAAAAATAGTTAAAATGAGTATATTAGGAATTAATAAGTTTACTTCTTGATGATTACGTGTATACAGTATTTGAAAACGAAAACTCTTAACAACCAACATAATATACTAATTACATTTCAGATTACAACAATTACATTTGGGCCAATGAGATTTCATAATATGTTCAAAACAAAATCTGCAATTTGAATATTTAATTTTTGAAAAAAAATCCTAAAAATTATCATTTTTAGAACATATTAAAAATTAGTAACATAACTACATATTTAAGTTAAAAATATATATATGGAAGAAACAAGCCAACTCATATTTTGACCTATTAAAAAACGCCAAATTAGAAGGATGAAAATTGTAGGACTGTAGCTATGTCTTCTTCCAAACAAGATAGTGTCACGTTAGTTATTCTAACGGTACAAGTCTCTAAAATTGATGATCTTTACATGTTGGCAACTGGACCCGGTAAAATGGGTTAGGATCCGAAGAATCGAACCAAAATTCATGAAATCGAATCCGATTTTGTATCCGAATTGGAAAATTCGATAATTATCCGAAAACGAATTTGATCCGATCCGAAAAATATCCAAACCGAAAAATTAACCGAAAATCATCCAAAATACTAGACCCGATTACGATCAGGAACCGATCAAAACCGAATAAAAAATTATCCGAATCGAATATGACTCGAAATACTAGATCCAATTTAGATTCGAATTCTAAAAATGATGAATTGAGTAGTTGTTATAATTTTAAAGGGTTATAACGAATAGGTTATATACATTTCATTCAATATTTATCCATTCATAAGCAAGATACACATTTAAAATAATTTTATATCAAATATATCATAATTATTTAATCAATTTTTTTTTGAATAAGTACATAATTTTATACTAGAAATATAATATTTAATAATAAGGTACTTTTTAAATTTAAAAAAAAAATGAAAGATGATCCGAAAGGATCCGAACCATATCTGATCCGAACCGAATTTCATCCGACCTTAATCCGAATTTCATCCAATTTTAATCCGAATTAGATCCGAACCGAATCAAATCCGATCCGATCCGATCCAATTCGAATTCTGTTCAAATATATCATAACCGAAAGTTGATCTGATTCGAGATAGATCCGATCCGAAAACGATCCGGTTATCCGAATTGTCAGATCTACTGGCAACTAGTAGCAAGAGATGTTTAACTTCATTGGTTACATATTAAGCGAGAAAAAATTTGCGTTTAGAATCGAATTTTTTTTCCACAATTTCTTTAAATAAAATTTACTAAATATTCATCTTAAGAAGTCAAATCCGAATAAAAATCCACTTGTACTAATCTGTGATATTGTATTTCAAATTTTGTGCTCGTGATATTCAAATTATTGAAAACATAATTGTAGTCATAATTGTAGTCATAAAAGTAAATACCAAATTTAGACAAACCGAAGGGTCCGACATGATGGTGGACTTGCGATTAATCAACTGCTATATTCAAATAAAAGAAATCATGAAACACATTGTACAAATAATCATACCATGGACCCAACAATGGATGTAATTGAAGAAGCAGCACTTCATCGATCTGATCATCAACGAAATATGAATGTAACTGAAGCGTGTGATGAGCCATCATCACCATCCACCAAACGCTTTTACCCAAATTTATGCATGGATTTAAATGATAACTAATCTAAATCGCAGAACTAAGAAACTTCGGTGCAGTTTGGATTAAGATTTGTAATTCGATTAACGAGAATGATACTACCTCCGTCCTCACAAAATAAGATCCTTTAATTTTTTCACGCACTTCAATGTATTTGGACTAGATACTTGTAAATTATATTTTTTAATTTTTTTTGATTTGTATAAAAATATGGATTCTATATTTTTAGGGAATTTATATAATATGTCCCAAATTAATAGATCATTTTACGAATATGTCCCAATATATTGATTTATTAATTATATGACCCATTATCAATTTTTAAGTTTTATAGAGACCAATATACCCTTTTTTATTAATTAATTACTATTATAAGTATACTACAATTTTAAAATTTTGACAAGTAAAATTTTTTTTTTTATATTTTTTAGTACAGGACCCGCCAAGGATACTTTTTTAATTTTAATCATGAAATAAATTTTTCTTTTGTTGTTTTACTTACACGGGCCCCGCCAGGGGCACCCTTAGCCAAATAAAATATTAAAATTTATAATTTAAATTAATCATATCATGTTTTTTTGAGACATTATATTTTAAAATAAATTTGATTAAAAAGGGTACAATGGTCCTTTTCTGTTAAAATTTGAATGAAAAACTGATTTTAGGATAGATTTGAAATTTCAAATATATATAGGACATATTTACAAACCATGTTTTATATTGGGACATATTATTAAAAAACCCATATTTTTATACAAAACAGAATTTTTAAAAAATATTAATTATGAGTATCCCGTCCAAACACATTGAAATGCGTGCAAAAATATGAGTGTCAAATAAAATGGAACGGAGGGAGTAACAAGATTTCAAATCAATTTTTATCAAAATTTTATTTTCATTTTAATTATTCCAGTTGAAATTCTATTATTATTGACTTACTTCATTGGGGGATCAAGCTATGAAATTAGATCATACAAAATTTTTTAAAATCTACAATTGTTTGATGGTAACTCGTTAACGATTATACTGAACTTAAAAATCATTTTTCGTAAAAATAAGTTAAGAATCAATCAAAATTATTGTAATTAATCAAAAATTGGATTAGTTGATCGAAAATTTACCTGATTGGTAAAAGTTAGTAACTTCTGTAAAAAAAATAGTGGAACCTAATTATTTTTGCTCCTAATTATTATATTTTTTTCCCTAGTTAGTTGGGGCATATTTAAATTTATGCATCCTAGCTTAGGCTGATCGATTGACCCCTCTTGCTTCTATTAATTAGGATCTGCCTCAGCAAAAGTATTGAATGTTGAAAATCAATTCCTAGAAAAGTGGTCGATTGTATTTAAAGATGCAATCTAATAAAACCGATTTCAGAATCTTATAACATGGATCATAAAACATTAGTATCACAAATTACAATTCGAGTAGGTTACTACTGTAGTACTGTAGTGGATTTGACCTGGTACCTGCAGGTTTCTTTAGTTACAATAATGTTATTATTTCCAAAAGTTGGTTTAACAGTGTACTCTGAACTTGCAAAGCTTTTGGTTATTTTTTAGGGTCGTCAGTCAGATAAAAGGAAAAGTTGCAAATTTCACGAGCAGGGAAGACATGTGTATATATTCAGCGCACGGGTCTGTAAATACATGCGAGTGAAAAAGCTGTTTTATGTGAAGTGCATGCTTAATCCATGCAGTTCCAGTTCTTGTATAGGTCCACTAATTGCAGAACACAGCTTTGACATTATTATCAGTGTCGTCGTATAAATTTAATTGTGCGTTTAATTGACAAACTTTCCAACCTCAATTTACAATAATTACCAAAGTTTTATTTTGATTGTTTCAAAAATATCTTAAAAAGAAGAAGTTTGAATTGGAATCCAGACAGTGCATCAAGATCTCCAGGTACTGAAAGTGTGAAGTGATGCAGCAAACGGATTACAATCACTGTTCTAAAAATCCCCGATTCAACCGATTAATCCCCGATTAATCTTCTGGAAGATAGCCAACCGATTCGATTTTTGAAATCCAATTAATCCTGTTAATTTATTTAAAATGATATGTTTAATTGTAAATTAGACTAATAAATTAAATATTATTATAATATCCGATTAATGCTCCGATTAATCCGTCCGATTAATCCCCACCTATCCGATTAAACGCTAGGCGATAGCCCAACCGCCCTGGACCGCCTAGCAATTTCTGAAACACTGAATTTACGATACAGGATTTTACAACCCGTAAAAGCATAAAACAAAGAAATGCAATTTACTAGAACTTCATCACTCATCACCGCCGACTACTATTTTGTTACCTTTTAGCTTTTGACCATGTAACTGAGTTCTACGATGTGTACTTGAGAACAATGATGTAAATTTATGTTCATGTTTATTTAGATTCAATCGCAGCAGCAGATCAAGAATTTTTCTAACAGCATTTCCAATGGTATTGACTAAATTGATTACCAAAAATAATAATAAATAATGAATATCTGATATTTATTAAATTTATAATACCTGTATGGTGTGGTATTACAACGATGTTCTCCAATAAGACTGACTATAATGTTTAAAATTATATGTACAATTTTGTTAGAGCTCAAGAGAGATTTGATAAATAAAGCAAATATGAGGATCTTGACTATATTTTTATCTAAAAATTTTGCATGGTTAAAATTATACAATTTATGTTCCGTACAAATTAATTATGTATAATATTTTTCACCTAAGATTTTTTTGCTAAAAAGTTCTTACATTGAAGATGTTCTTATAGAGACATCAACTTAATTTTGAGAAAGTACCACCATCAAATTTTTGGCAGGTGCAAACTAGTTAGTACTCCCTCCGTCCCTTATTTCTTTTCCTGTTAATCATTATCACGCTTGTCAATGCACATTTTTAATCGTTAATATCTTTAATTTCGTTTTAGTACTAAACATAAAAATTTCACTGTATTAAAGTACTCACAAATATGAATCCAACAAGATCACTCATGACTATATTTTATCTTATAAATTATGCATAGATTAGTAGTCAATCGCTTACAATGAACAGTGTAAAAAGTCAAAATAGGAAAAGAAAAAAGATACGGAGGAAGTAGAATTTTGTAACAATTATAATGAAAACAGTACACAAATTGTTTTTTCAGAGGATATGTATCTTTCTGTGCTCTTTCCTAGATACGCCATTTCTTTATATAAATCGGTGTTTGTTACGAGTCATCTTAAATACTATGGGGTTTTTTTGACCTAATAAAATCTATGAGTTTTGTTCAGTAAATAAAGAGGTTGCACTCTAAATGTATTGCATGTAGGACAACATGTAGGAATTTATTAGAACCAGATAGCTAGAAAGCTAACAACATATTAAATTTGTACACATTTAACTTCTGTCTGTACAATTACAAAACAACAATTGAATTAAAATAAAGTAGCTAGCTAGGTAGTTAATCACGTACATAACATTCTCAATTATGCAGTGATTATCAACCTCTAGTCCTAATTATGGTAATAGTACCACTCCCTCGTGTCTGAATTCTGGTTAGAGCCACCACGGCCTTACCGGACAACCCCGGGCCGTTGGCGGACGCTACCGGCCGGCATGCAAATTCCCCTACCGGATGTCTTACCGGCCTAGTTGGAGGCATCAAAAGTCTCTCATTGATGTCGTTTAGGGTCATGTCACCTTCTATACCTCCTGGCTTAACCACTGCAAATGGATACACCACTCTTGTTATCACCTTTCTTTTCTTCTCAATATCATCACCTACCAATAGGTCCACCAAATAATTCAAATTATTTCAATCATCATTAGTCCATGTTACTCATTGTAACCGTAATCTATACAATATGCAAAGTTGTTAATTTTTCCACAAAAATATTGTGCCTCCCCAAATAAAGTTGCAAAAGATAAAAATTACCATTGTAAATTTGTATGCAATACACTCACAAACACCTTTTTCTTTTTTCTTTTTCTTTTATAAGGTACACTACTAGACAATAAATAATTTAAAGTTCATGTATCTTCGAGTTTTGGGTTTGATTTAAAATATGTAGCTGTCACTATAATGTATGAAAAGAAAGGAAAATAAATAAAGAAAGAGACAGAGAGAATAAGAAAGTACCAGGAGAAGTAGATATGCCATGTAGGGAATATAGGGTTTCTTTATGAAGAGAAATGGAGTGAATGTTGCTGTTTCTTTCAAGTGAATATTTTGTTTGAGAAGAGGACGAAGAATCTAGTGACCCTTGAAAAGCTGAAATTGCCTCTTCTGCTTCTTTCATTTCGTCTGTCAAAGTTGTCTCTCTTTCATCACAATTGTTCTTTCCACTTGCTGATGAGCTACTATTGTTCATACTCTTTCCTGCCATACATTATATTAACACCAAACAATTATATGAACATGAGAGAGAGAGAGAGAGAGAGAGATTGCACAGAATATAGTACAGTATATTTTTGTGTATATACCAAATATCTCCTAGTCTGCTAATGAATTACATGGACTTGTGCAAGAAAATGTTGCATGCACTAGTATGCACTAAATAAACTAGTTTAGTTGTGTAGTAATCACCTGAAATATTGCTATGAATCTCATTAATCTGACTAAAAAGACCATAATTGTCAGGATAATCTTCCGTGCAATTCCCTTTCCAGCAACTCTGCATAAAGTTAAATTCAAATTTACTTTTACGTGTACACAACCTAGCAAGCTACATATCTAGCAATGTATGAAATGTGCATACCATAATGAGTAAATACAGTTTGATACTAGATAATTAACCTTAATGACATGTAATGAATGAAAAACTACCTCAATTGTGAAACCTTGATCGTAATTTGTTTGCTCATCAAAAGACGGCTGCAATCGCCTTCGTTTCGAGTTGCTGAATTCGAACAAAGCATCTTGCAGATATCCCGTAGAAACATCTGAATTCAAAGACGAGACAAATGGCGGAGTGCAAACCACTGCATAAATGTATATAAACATATCTTAGAATTCCGAGAAGAATAAATTTACACTAGTGTATAAATATTGTGAGAGGAAGAGAAGAGAAGAAAACGGAAAAGAATTGTAGTTACATGAGCGAGACATGTCTGCGTTGAGAACTCCAAGGTTATGAAATTCCCAAGCAAACGAAGAGGTGCAGTAGCCATTGTAGTCAGCAATCGAGTGAAGTTCATCCATTTGACTCATAAGTGGCTATGAATGACGAATGTGCTTTGTATTTATTATGTTGTTTCAGATCGACAAGTATGTAGAAGAATAGGTAAAAACACAAGATATAAAGTGAAAGATGAAGAAAACAACAAAAGCTATTCAGTCAACGGCTAACAAATTAGATAGTGATGTAAAATTGTAAATTAAATAGAAGAAAAGTTGATGAAATATTATTCTTGGGAGTCGTGGAAAATTGGGATCTTATGAAGATTTTGTAAGAAATGGAGGCGGTAGTTTTCTTGACAACACCATTAAAAATGAGAATATATCATTAAGGATTTAAGGCATGGTTGTAAAAATCGGTAATCGGTATAAATTGGTTGAGGTATCGATTTAAGATTAATTTGGTAATTGGAGATTAATCGGAAGGATTAATCGGAGTATTAATCGGATATTATAATAATATTTAATATCTATAACCTTTATTAATAAGCGAAACACCCTTTTAACGGTACCACTTTTGGTTTCACTTCTATTTTGGTTTCACCCATATTTTGGTTTCACCCCTATAATTCTATTTCTACTATAATTCTATGATGTTTTCTAATAAAATAGAAATTATAGTATAATTATAATTCTTTTATTACTACTTTAAATAAAAAAAATAGTTTCATCCCTAGAATCATATTCCCTTATAATTCTATGTTATTTTTAGAAAATAATAATAAAATTGAAATCCTATTATAATTATAATACAACTTTTTTTATCATAATTTAGAATAAAAAAATAATACGACCAATTCTCCAAAAGATTTTTCAAGGAGAACAACTAGAACATGTTTCTATACACTACTTTAGAACATTCTTCCCTGCGATTATATGTTATTTTTTTAAAAAAAATATAATAAAACTGAAATGTTATTATTATTTTAATTCTTACATTGTATTAGCAATTTTTTTATTATAACTTATAATACAAAAAGATTATGATCAATTATCCTAAATATTTTTCAATGAAAACAACCGAAACGTGTTTCCATGCACTTCTATTAAACAATCTAAGTTTATGGTTTGTTAATCGCATAAATTTTTTATGCAATAACATTGTTCTTTTTATAATTTTTGTAATATAATTTTATAAATATTTAATTAAATAAAAATTAGTAATTATTTAACATAAATCTCCTAGCCCGTGCTTGGCACGGGTTATCATCTAGTATTAGTCTAATTTACAATTAAACATATCATTTTAAATAAATTCAGAAGATTAATCGGATTTCAAAAATCGAATCGATTAGTTACCTTACAAAAGATTAATCGGGGATTAATCGGTTAAATCGGGGATTTTTAGAACCATAATTTAAGATCATTCGGCTTTAACTTGAATTCATTAAAATTCTTAAAAAGTGTATATATCTCTATTTATTATAATCCTTTAAACATTTTAAGAGGCAAAATCGATTTTTAACCCAATGAAATTAGACCTTTGTTTGATATGTTAAATTTTAGTGTAAATTAATGGATTGATTATAATGGGCTCCGGTCTATGGCATGCGTATGCCGTAGATTCACTATTCAACATACAGTTTTATAACCGTTGGATGGTTGATTCAACAGTCCTAATTTAAAATAAAAAAAATTGAATCGTATCGCAAAAACTTTCTGCGGTACGGAAAAATTACAAAAAAGTCATTACTGTTCACGTATCGCAGAAAGTTTCTACGGTACGGTTAACAGTAGATTTTTTATGTGAAAATAGGGGGCAATTTGATAATTTCTTCGTACCGCAGAAAGTTTCTACAATACGATATTGAATTTTTTTTAAAGCACAACCGTTGGATGATTGATCCAACTACTTAAAAGCCGTATCTGGCATACGTTTGTCAGAAGCGGAAGCTGATTATAATTGGGGTACAACTCAGTTTGTTTATATGTAATAAAAATTTGAAAGGGACTTGATTCGCTCGTTTATGATTAAAAATTTGGATGGAATTTGATTTGTTACCAAGCTCAAGTTTAGTTACACATTTCGTGTAACATAAAAGCTGGTCTCAATTCATTTTGTTACAAAATAACTTTCAACTTAATTCGTTTGGATTAAAATTTGAACCACTTATTACCTAATCCCACGGGTGTCTCATTTGGTCTGGTCGGACAGTGACGCTTAAGGTTTACTACCTTAAGGTCATAAGTTCAATTTCTTGGGGCATTTTGGAATTAATTGGACAACCATGCTCGGGGTATGAGTGTGTTCGTATGTCCTTCAATTAGTCGAGCTGCGCGCAAGTTGGCCCAGACACCGAATTATCAATAAAAAAATCACTTTTTTACCTTTTTAATTAATAATTTTTTTAGTGATTGCCTGAATTCAGTTTTTAAAGTTCAGTTTTTTTTAATTCATTTAAATTTTTTTAAATTAATCGAGGTTGGAGTTCGAGTCATCTTTATTATTTGATTGAGCTGAACGAGGGTGTGTTGCGGGGGACTAAATAATTGCAGTGGTTGTGAAATGATGTTGGTCTGGTTGGGTTCGCTTGCATGTTAGGCAAAGAGTACTATGGTATCGACACAATTCAAATTCAGCTTTTTCTTTTTCAATATATTTTGCTTTTTCTACTGACGTGGTGAAACACACTGCTATCCTTTTTTCTTGGTGTGGGTTCGGTGGGGTAGACTTTTATTTACAAATTTGCCACTCTGTGACTGTTTGTACCGTGTGTGGGACCAACTAATTGCATGCTGGCTTTGGACCATGGTTTTGTGGGGCCATTGCCAGATTTTACTGAATTGATGGCTTCTCCGGGTTTGTACAAAAAAACAAAAGGGTTTATCCGGTGGGGTTAAAGATTTTGTGGGAATTTGAATGATCCAAAATTAGTGTGAAGATATTGAATTTTATGACCAAGTTGATCGGGTGGGTGGGTATGTCCTAATGATGACCTAACAATGACGTTAATATATGCCATTTAACTGTTACATAACACTAGCAATATTGTCCGTGCTACGCATCGGCTTTAAATTTAGTAAAATATATTATTCGTTTTTTATTTTGTCTAACGTACATGTTACCAATGGAGTGTTTTTCAACAAAGTCCTTTGAGTGCATCGAATAAACAAATAATACTACTTTTTAACAATAATAAATAATAAATTAACATAAACCAAGTGTTACGCTTATTGCGTGAAAAGTTTAAATTAACATCTTAAAACCATAAGTCATTATGAAGTTTAAAAACATCTTAAAACCAAAAGATTGAAATGTAATGTCAATAACAAAACCAATGCAAATTAACATGTTAAAACCAAATATGTAAAAACCATAATCCAAAACATTGAGATGAAATGAGAATAGCAAAACCCATGCAAGGGCAAATCTCTTATTAAACATGGAATTAATCCTAGACTGGAAGCAACAATTCCAACAACTGTGATGTCCTTGTATTCAAATAGTAATACTTCAAGATAGTTCCAAATACCAAGATGAATTACTTCTACTGTTTATAAGCAAAAAACGAAATAAAAATTGTAGGAATAAGTGGATGAAAGTTTAACTCATGAACAATTTAATACTTCATATAGATCATATATCATAATCTTAAAAAGTAAATACCATCTTAATTTTCTTGTTCGTTGATTTGGTAGATTCTGGAGTAAAGTCCGACAAAGCTACGAAATTGTTCTGTAAATAATGAATTGGTAGAGCATTAGAATTGTTATTGTACATAGATAGAAGTAGTAGTAAATGTTGAACATAAGAATTATTTCATGGGTTTAAAACTCACTTCTCCAGATGTTGAAGTTGGGAATGTAGCCACTGTTGCATCAGAATTTGAAGAAGAAGGTTTGCAAATGTCATATGCATCAACAGCGTAGTAGAGATTACTATTTGATTTCATATTTTCATCAGTAATTTTGATCTTCAACTTAAGTTCTTTTCCTTTGATATCTTTAGCCTTCTGTGGAAACACAGCTTTTGCCTGATAGTTCAATATAATGTTTAGGATGATGTGAATGTATCAAAGTGTAGTAATTTTGTTTATTTCTGACATGTTGATCAAGGTGTAGATCATGTGAAATCAAAGTAGGAAAAATGATGTAGTTATTGTAATAAAACACTATTAATAGAATCAATACCTTCTCCACTTGTAACATCATTTTGGTTGCAGACATACCAAACATCCTTCTGCCAGCACGATCCATTAGAATGAAATTATAAGCCTCAGTTTCATCGTCGGCAAGGATAACAATCCTATATCTGTTTGACAAAATATTCATCAAATTCATCAAATGTTTGGAACAGATAGTGTAAAAAAAATTAAATGATATCTTATGCATATTATCTGTTGATGTTATTTACCTTTTTTCAGGAACTGGAATAGTCTTATCAGTGCAGTTGGAACACTTAAACATTTCATCTTGTTTCCTTACTTCTGATTCACAATCACTGCAACTGTTATACCACCAATCTGTTTCTTCAACATTTTGAATCTTTACAATGCAAAAAAATTCTCTCTGCAGATTACAAAGTATCATTATATCTCGATTAACATACATCTACATATATAAAGAGTTTTGTTTTAGTTAAAAACTCTGATTGTACAAAGTGCTTAAACTAATTTAGAACCTTGATATACTCTGTGCCTTGCTTTTCAGCAAGTTGTTTCAATGTCAATGTTTCTATAATTGGACTTCCATCAAATTCTGATGGAGTTACAACATCTGGCTGCTGGCTGACTGTATACCCTTCTTCTTCTAGTCTGCAACAACATAAATGTCGACTTCTATTCATAAATCAAGTATAGGAAGTATTGTATGCAGTAATTATGTATCAAGCATGAAATGTAGAATATTTACCGCTGGCGCATTGCAATTACATAGTCACTGTCCAAATTTAGGTACACCTTTGAAGATGGTAGTGTACTTATTTGCACTGAATCTTAAATTGCGAATACAACCAATAAATTAGAAATTAGTAAAATCAATACAATTGTTAAATGCAACTTATAATCTAAGTTAAACCACAGGCTTCTTATGTTAGTAAAAATAGTAGCCTTACTCTTATAAATCTTGAGCTTTGTACTTGTGACAATCGCAATGATTGGACGTTTAGTAGCATTTTTGTGAGAAGCTTCAGTTTTCACAGCAAGATCACCCCAAACAGTAACTTTATGGCTATTCCTGTAAATTTTAATTACATAAAGGTATATTGGTAATTCAGAGATTAGAATTAAATTGCTGAAATGCAAAGTTATTTGGAGATATTGAATGCATCAATATAAGCAAACTACAAAAGAAGAATATAAGCAAGAATAATAAAAACTCGATTTATACCTTCCATCAGTGATTCTGAACCTAACAATCTTCTTTTGTCCATAGACAGTCTTGATATCGTTAAGATGTTCATAGTCCTCCACAACTCCAATGAGATCTATTATACGAAAAAAACAAACAGTATAAATCCTTTGATAACAAATAGCATATAAGAAATAACTATAGTTAATGCTTTAGTTTGTGCATGACCTGCTGAATATTCAGGATAGTCGGGATTCACATAAGCACTTGCAACATTGAATAGATCACCCAAATCTAAAAACTCAAACTTGTGTTGTGGAATCATGAAATCATCATGCATTACTTTCTCAACGGAGGTGGTTGGAGAGAAGTTTATTAAGATCTTAGACAAAACTGGTTTCATGGATCCCAAAGCCTGTTTAGTATAGAAGTTGGAAATAACATACAAACCTCCCTCATCTATTTTGTCAGCATGTTGCTTCCAGTTATCAGCATATATGAAAGCTTGTACATGACAATTCTAAAAAAACAAAACATAAGATTATATAAAAGACAATAATGTTAAAGGTCTAAAGTAAAGACTGATAAGAATTTTAAAACATAAGCGTAAATTGTATATAGTTCTAGACATATAAACTTACCTCTTCATCCAGCAGAATAAGATTATATCCTTTAAGACTTTCTTTTCCCTCAGATGTTTGATTAGATATTGATGGGCACATCCTGGTTACACGTGCCTTAATTTTCCATGTAGTACGGCTGGTATCAAGCGCAGCAAGTTGATGAAACATAGTGATTCTTTAAAAAGAAGAGTGAAATAGAGTATTAGAAAACAATGCAAGTTTTCGTACCAGAATTATAAACAAAGTATAAGTTATTCAAATGAACAAACACATATGAAAATATGGAAAAGAAATTGAGAAATGTTAACTTGGCTTACATTGTGTTCTTACAAATTTGTTTGTATACGGTTGATGACAAATACTAATGCCTTGGACGTGGTTAAGCAACTAAGCATGTTCTGGTCTCATTTTATAGCACGAATATGGATGATTTTACGTGTGTAATTGTGCAAGTTAAAGATTATCAGTTAAGCAAAGATCAAGGAAATGATTAACATAAATATTGAGAGCATCAATTATCCCTAATCACTGTTAACCAATTTGTTAACAATTTAACTAATATCAATCATCAATCAATAATATCAATAATTATTAGTTAATCATGTCAATCAAAAATATCAATAATTATCAGTTAAGCAAAGATCAAGGAAATGATGAACAAAAATATTGAGAGGATAAATTATCACTAATCACCATTAACTAATCAACTAATTCTGGATATTATTCTGATTTGTATAATGAAAAATCCTACAAAATCAATTAAAATGTGATTGGAAATAGTTTGGTTGGAACGTTAAAAATTTATTATTCATTTCAAAATACTAATTCATTTTTACATTTCATTTTGTTAGGTTTCATAGTCTAAATACCAAAGCTCTCTCCCATGTGTCACATTCTTTTTTATAGTTTAAAGCATATATGTGATTTTACCCCCATAGCAAAGTAACTGTGAGGTGTATTCTCCTAAGTATAAAACATTCAGCAATCGTAGCAAAATGAAACATCTTTTTACGGAAATCTAAAGTTTATTCAGATTGAAATAGATAATGTGATGGCTGGTGCTGGTTCACTGATCGAAATTAGTCAAGGATCATTCATCAACGGTAGCAAAGTAAGAATTATATGAAGATGAAAACTGGAATCTTGCGTCTGCTCTAAAAATGAAAACAGTTTGCTCTGTTTTTAACAATGTAATTTGTGCAAGTACTCGTACTATCAAGGTGTTTGTTTTCCAGAGATTGTTTGGTCGTGTTAAAGAGGAAACAATAATGCAAACCATTTAGACATTGGAGATCTATAATTCCGTAATCCTGGCGAAACTGATGGACTTGGTACAATGCAATTTCAAAATACATGAACAAATATCAACAGTTTAGGTAGGAATATAATGTAAATACTTGATCAAACATAACGTAAATACTTTATCGAAATACTAAAATCATAAGTATGTTGAGATGATAGAACACATTTATTACAATTTTATTCGAACAACTTGATGAATCCAAAATGGCTGGCAAAAACAAATTTCTTGTAGTGCATCACGTTCATATCTAAACATCAAAATACGTGGTGATAGGTTTGTTCATGTTTCATGGATCATTCAACAGAGTCTACTGTTCTTCTTGCTCCAACCTATAAAAATAAAAAGCAGTATTAATATAAGGAATACTAACACCTATCCTATAAAACATTATGTGTAATGCAGCAGGGTAACATGATATACCTATTCCTCATCATGAAAACATCCTCATTCTCAATATTAATAAATATTCTTGATGAAGGCAAGCTGAAAATCTGAACTTTTCCTGTTTTAAACAAAAATATGAGAACCAATAACAAAAAACCGTTTATATACAACAAAGTAAATGAGAATGTAGCTGATATGACTACCTTTATGAGCTGAAAGCCCGATACTTGCCAAGATTACAATCAATGGTCTCTCCACATGATTTGCATATAAAGGTTCAGTATTTGCATTTAGCGGTCCCCAGAAGGAAACTTTGTGTGAGATCCTAGTAAAAGATATGTGAAATGAAGTGCATGATACCAAAAAGACATGACAGAACTTGAATTATGTAAATTTTCTTTACCTTCCATCCGTAATTCTGAATTGCACAACTTGCCTTTCACCATAATGTGTTTGAATTGTCCGCAGTGGTTCTAGATTTTCCATAACTCCTATGACATCTGAAAGAGAAATATCAAATATAAGTGATGGAAACCATTGTTCTTATGAATACACTATGATGTGATAATACACTAACCTGTAGAATATATAGGTTTCTCATAAGGTTGATATGAATCAACAATATCAAACAATTCTCCAAGAGGCTTAAACTCAAATTTGTGGTCAGGAATGAAATGATTATCCGGAATATAAGGAGTGATGATAGTAGAAGGAACAAAAGTGATGCACTTAGAGGTGCTAACAGGCCTATAAAAACCAAATGCTTGACGAACTCGGACATTGGTAATCTGGTATAAGGCTCCTTCCAAGATAGCATTATTATAATTAATCCAAAGATCAGGAGTGACCATTGCATGCATATGGGTGTTCTGCTTATAAACCAAAAACTCTTTAACAGGTATTTAAATATGTAAATATATAGATTAGATTAATAAAGAAATGGAAGAATATAAGAAAGAGAGATTGTTACCAAACAATCCAAAAGAATCATATTGTGTCGGATTACAACACCTGCATTACTTACGGTATCCCACATTCTTGTAACACGAACCTTCAATACCCACCCTATCTTTGATTCATCTAGTGTGTTAAGATGATCGTTGTAACATCCCGGATTTTCGGGACATTAATTCTAAATACGAACATAAATAAAACTAAATTCTTTATTCAAATAAACCAAAATTCCACGAAGTCAAAGCAGCGGTCAAACTCAAATAATTCAATAACATAGAATCGGAGACGCAGCTCCACAAATCCAATATTCAATATCTAATAAAGTACTGAAAATTTATTAAATAATCTAATAAGTCTTTTTCTATAATGGCATCTAAATCAATTAGCACGAAATCCACACAGTCCACATCTTTAATCTTAATAAGCTTCCAAAAGTCCGAACCTGAAACATATTAAAACAATGAGCTGCGAAGCCCAGCAAGTAACTATCGCCCAACGGCTCAAAATTATATTTTAAAAGAGAACAGAATTTCTGAAACTTTAATTCGATACAAAAATCAAAACAATAAAATCATATTTTATTCCCACAGTTCTAAATTACGATCACACTATAGCAGTGACACGCTTCTATAATTCGATGGTTCTATGGGGCCAGTTTACGTATCTATGTGTTCCGGAACTTGCGTAAACTAGTTCTATGATTCGATATGTCACACTATCCAGTGACTGGATTCTATGATTCGATACGCAACTAAAACTGGGGAATTCTAAAATAATTCTTTTCTAAAATCAATTTTCGATACCACAATTTCGATAACCAAATCAAACAGATATTTTGAAACAGAATTTATAATAATAATGAGCAACGAAAAGTTACTTACCTCAAAGTCGACTGAATACAGAAAATTAACTCGATCAAATCCTATAATTTTCATAACCGAAACACAATTAAGCACTTATACTATAAACATAATTTGTACAAGCATTACAAATAAACACCCACTGTGAATCATATACAACTGAACACTTAAATCATATATAGACTGGAAAAAAATTGTGAACTCAATTTATTTTACAAAGAAAGAAAAACGGACCAGAACTTGAACAAAACGATTTTTATAAAAGAAATTCTAATGGGCTTTAAAGGTCCACCATTTTACACATACGGCTTAATCCAATTAGCATATAAAATTGTAAAACAAAACTCCTGATCCTTTTACATTCTTAACATGTAATTTAAAAACAATTAGTGCCATGTATGTATTATATAAAAATAAAATAAAACTTGAATACAAAAAGGCTGTGCAGATTAACACGTACTTAAGAAAACAAATTGATTTGTTTAATAAATAAATGATTCTTAATATCAAACACGGCCTAAACCAAGCTTATGAAAAATATTTAAATATCCAGAATAAATAGTTCCAATTGATATAAACAAATATTAAACTTACAACAATTACGCATGAACTTTAACTTATATGAACCCATTAACTATGCATGCTCGGTTAATCGATAGACAAGACGTAAATGTAAAATCACAATTATCAAAATCATTTAAAAACATGATACATCAGAATACACAACAAAGGCAATTACTTTTAGGTGCGTCATAGTGTGCAATAGTGTAAGAATAACTAATCAAGCAAACAAGCATGGCAGACATGTAGATTATGAATAATATGAATAAAAGACTTAGGGTACCTGTTGGTTGCGGAACGAGTTTCTGTACGATTTTCTTTGTATATTAGATTGGTTCTTATATAGGCACACTAAAACCTAATTTCAATTAGGTAATTTTAAAACTTGTCAACAAAATTCCTACAACCTCTCCAAGTAATACTTAAAATAAAAGATTATAACACACATAATTAACATAATTAAAAAGATATTGATTCACTAAAATATTCTTACTCTTCTTTCCAAATATAACGAATCTTATCTTTTAGAATTCTAGAATTTCTAAATAAAATAAATATTTAATTAAAAATTAGTTTAAAATCTAATATCTAATAAAAATAAATTACGGATTTTACAATCGTGCATGTTCATGTCTGCAACACTATGTAAAACTTCGATATATTATCAGATTATGATGCTATTCTAGAATTTTGTTTATAAATTTATTAAGAAAAGAAAGTGAAACATAGAGGATAGAAAGATTGAAGCATACCTTTGCTTAACTTATGGAGGCTTCTGAGTTAATCTCTAAATGTATTTTGCAGTGGCTTTTTTTCACTATATACCAGTTAAGAAGATTACGCACTATTATTCGGGGATATGATTGATATTAAAAATATATGATTGAGTAGTTAGGATTTGTTTGTTATTAAAGATAGATGATGGAATTTTTAATTTATTAATAAATGTACCAAAATCAAAGAATATATATTATGATATTTATTTTGGGATTTGATTGATTAAGGATACACCGTGGGTGGGGCAATTGATTACAACGCATTAAATTTATATTAAAATAAATTTTTATAAAACAAAATATGAATAGATATTAGACATTGTTTGGGATTTGATTGATAGATTGTACTCCTATAGTGGTATAGACATTTTTTTATAACTCATAATTCACAATTACGAAATCTTGTGTCGTGTTTAAATTTTATAAGTTAACTTCACCAAAATTAGAACAAATATTATGTATGTAATATATTAAAATAATGAATCCATTTAAACAATTTTAATAAAAAAAATTAAAATGAAATTGATTTGGTAATATCCCAATGTCTTAGACACAATATCCTAGACACAATATTTACGACTATTCAAAATATCCCAGACACAACCACCACAAAACTTTAATGAAAAATCCAATTCAAATTTTTATTGACCACAACTATCTCGATATAGGTTTATATTAATCAATTTGTTTTATGTTAATACTTGGGATTAAGCGAATGTTATATTATTTTCTTTTTGAATTTATACTCTAAGAATAATATAATATATATAATTGAATAATTTAAATTATTTTATAAGACTTCATAAATTTATTAATTATTTTCCGAATACTTTCCAATTAAACAATGAAAAATATTGTAAAAATATTAATGTAAATTGATTTTGGACGGACAGAGTAATATATTTATGACTATTCACAATATACCAGACACAACCACCACAAAACCGCAAACAAAAATCCAATTAAAGTTTGTTTTGACAACAGCTATCTCAATATAAGTTTATATTAATCAATTTGTTTTGACAACAACTATCTCGATATAAGTTTATATTAATCAATTTGTTTTGTGTAAATACTTTGGATAGGGTGAATGTTGTTTTTTTTTTAATTTTACAATTAAAGAATAATATAATATATAATTGAATAATTTAAATTATTTTATAAGACTTAATAAATTTATTAATTATTCTCCGAATACTTTCAAATTAAACAATGAAAAATATTGTAAAAATATTAATATAAATTGATTTTGGACGGACGGAGTACTATATTTACGACTATTCACAATATCTGTTCGCACTTATTCACGCAAGAGAACGTGGTCAACAAGTAATATATGGTAAATAGGATTCGTTCCCACAGAGACTCAAATTGTTCGTTTTGTTCACTTATACACCAGTTTATGATTTACACTCACTGCCAAGACAATAACAATATTGGTTTTAATTAACTAATGACTAATTGCCAACTATGGAAATTACGAGAAAATAACTTTACTTTAACTTTATAATAAACAAACATGGGATTTCAATTTCATTTACCACTTCATCTAGAATCTTATGCCCTTTTAACCCAATATGTGACAGAGTTAATTACTGATTAGATGCACTAAACTGATACACACCAACTTTCGTTGTGCATATACCATCCTACTGATCATCCACAATTGATAGAAGTCAAGTAGTCACCAAATATGTGTAGTTCCTATATGTCTATAGCAATTGAACACATACCGGTTGAAAATCAAGCACCCATTAAACCACATAGTCAATGCAAGACGGTTAAAATTACACCACAAATTAATACATGTTCTTCACATGCATAAACCTATGCTAGCATGAATGGTTCTAAACCCTAGATCCACTTTCGCATTCACCAGGATTAAACACACAATTACAGATGTTCGCGACTCACCCATAACGAATAAGCATAATCATACTAGGTAATCAATTCAAACCATCACACACCAAGGCATACGAACACTCAATTACTAGAATCCATAGAAAAATCCATCAAAACCCCATGATAACGATTTAGCCCATAATCGACCTCATCGCCATCATGGGTTCAATTGATAACATAATTCTAAAATAACAAATAATAATAAAAGAAAAGAGAAATAAGGTTTAGAAATAAATCCCCAAAGTAGAAGAGTACAAAAGTTCCAAAGATCACTCCTTGCTTGCCACTAGCTTGGAGATTCTCCCTTGAAATTGTTCTACAAAAATCTAGATGAAAAGTGTTGATAGATGCTAAAGAAAAATAGAACAACGATAACTAAATTGACAGATGTGTTTTTTAGGTCTAAGATACTACATATAAAGTTGCCCTAAATTATATAGGCCCAACACAATTGACCCGGAAGTAATGTTCCAAAACTAATCTGAACACTTAATTCTAGCGCAATTGCCCTTGCTGGAGCGCCATTGCGCTTGTTTTCTCCTGGAAACGCACACACTACTAGCGCCATTGCGCCTGAACTAGCGCAGTTGCGCCTCTTCAACCTGCGCAACAGCGCCCTCTAGAGCGCAGCTGCGCCTCTTGAGCCCTGGAAAAATTGCTTCGCAGCGCTGTTGCGCTACTTGGACTTGCGCAATGATGCCTGGCTACGCGCTATTGCGCCTGCTCCACCCTGGAATTTGCTAGACTTCTTCTACCACTTGGAATTACTTTCAGTCCAGATTTAATAACCACCATTTACTCGATTAAACTCCTAAATGCCTTCAACACCACAACCTACAAACAATTAACATAAAAACGTATAAAATGACACGAAACTCGAGAACTTGCAAACGATTAAAGTCCAAACGGAAGTCAATTAGTGGATATAAAATCCACTCATCAAACCCCCAAACTTAAACCGTTGCTTGCCCTCAAGCAATGCAAACTCAACCCTAAAATGATGAATGAATACAACTGAAAATTAAATGTCATGATAATGCAAAAATGTCCTAATGCAATGATCCCACAAAAGTTACCGAATCCAACTCAACAAGCAAACGCCTCAAAGAATGCAACAACTCCAAACAGAGCTCGACTAAGGCCCCGTATACTAACAATACATGCTCGGAAATGTGGTGTGTGCATTTCTCACTAGATATACTCTCGAAACTAGATCAAAGGCATAACCAATTCTTCGTCAAGACAATCACATGTTTATAAACAGAATAGACTTTAGACACTCCATGACTCAAAGACACCGCCATCATCATTTAAGGTAGACAAGGATTCATGCTTTACTACATAAAACACCACAAAACACAAAACACACATGCTTTTGACTGTGCAATGTGTGAGACCCCTAAAGGCTTATACAATAGCACCCTTGTAGCGAGCGTTAGGTTAGTGGATCCCAGACCGGAAAAGTCTTAGGTCACTAGGCATAAAATCCCCTCGAACTTACTTGCTCGAGTACTAAAGAGCTCACCCTAGCCAATTAGCATACACACACTCTCACAATCCCTCATTTTTTTATTCTCACAACTCTTTTTTTTTATAATTTTTTTTCTCTTTTTTTTTTCTTTTCTATTTTTTTTTGACTCTTTTTCTTGCCTTTTTTTTTCACATGGGTGCACTATCTCACCCTCCTAGACTACTCATATCAAATATGAGCCGGCTACTAGCCATTTGACGCCTAGCCATTATTACACTACGACACGACACTTAGCATGAAATCCCTGTTTTCCCCCAAACTTATACTTAAGTGCTCCTACGCCATCGAGGGAATAACGAAAATTCTAGATATAAATAAGTGATTAACTCCCAACAACCAAACCAGGTATGACTCGATCTAGCTCAAAAGCAAACAGTGAGACCGTGAAAAGATTGTGTTCCCGACACATGCAAGTCAATTTCATAAGTACTTAAATCAACCCTCTATTCATTGTCATCACACTCAAATTAACGTCGACCTATCAAGCCAGAAACAGACACTCAAGTGGAATCATGTGAAATGCATGAACAAAATGATATTACACTCCTAAATAAAACTATATGACATGGCATCCTAAATGCACTCTAAATGGCATGGCAAAACTAATTGCAAAAATTCTAATATGACTAGCATGAATATGCAACTATATACAATGCAATGACTCTTGATACCCTAAAATCACCCCCAAACTTAAAGATTGCAATGTCCTCATTGAAGGTAAATTAAAAGGGTACAAGAGATACTCCCCTAGTCGTTGGCATCGTCACCCTCCTCGGGTGGTGTGTCTGGTGGTGGATAGACGTGGAGCGCTCCAACACAACTGTTGTTTTATTCGAAAGCATGAAATCATGGGTTGCCTCCCACGAAGCGCCTTTCTTTAACGTCTTTAGCTAGACTTGGCCACCATTTTCATCTTGAAAATTTACTGCACCGCATCTCTATAAGGCCATTTAATGATCTTTTCTGAAGCGACATCTTCAACGACAAGCTTTACCCGTTTTCGCTCCTCACAAGATCTCTTAACAACATTCTCCCGCCTACCTAAAAAGTTAGCGGCGCCAAAAACTTGTTCGCACTTATTCACGCAAGAGAACGTGGTCAACAAGTAATATATGGTAAATAGGATTCGTTCCCACAGAGACTCAAATTGTTCGTTTTGTTCACTTATACACCAGTTTATGATTTACACTCACTGCCAAGACAATAACAAAATTGGTTTTAATTAACTAATGACTAATTACCAACTATGGAAATTACGAGAAAATAACTTTACTTTAACTTTATAATAAACAAACATGGGATTTCAATTTCATTTACCACTCCATCTAGAATCTTATGCCCTTTTAACCCAATATGTGATAGAGTTAATTACTGATTAGATGCACTAAACTGATACACACCAACTTTTGTTGTGCATATACCATCCTACTGATCATCCACAATTGATAGAAGTCAAGTAGTCACCAAATATGTGTAGTTCCTATATGTCTATAGCAATTGAACACATACCGGTTGAAAATCAAGCACCCATTAAACCACATAGTCAATGCAAGATGGTTAGAATTACACCACAAATTAATACATGTTCTTCACATGCATAAACCTATGCTAGCATGAATTGTTCTAAACCCTAGATCCACTTTCGCATTCACCAGGATCAAACACACAATTACAGATGTTCGCGACTCACCCATAACGAATAAGCATAATCATACTAGGCAATCAATTCAATCCATAACACACCAAGGCATAAAAACACTTAATTACTCGAATCCATGGAAAAATCCATCAAAACCCCATGATAACGATTTAGCCCATAATCGACCTCATCGCCATCATGGGTTCAATTGATAACATAATTCTAAAATAACAAATAATAATAAAAGAAAAGAGAAATAAGGTTTAAAAATAAATCCCCAAAGTAGAAGAGTACAAAAGTTCCAAAGATCACTCCTTGCTTGCCACTAGCTTGGAGATTCTCCCTTGAAATTGTTCTACAAAAATCTAGATGAAAAGTGTTGATAGATGCTAAAGAAAAATAGAACAACGATAACTAAATTGATAGATGTGTTTTTTAGGTCTAAGATACTACATATAAAGTTGCCCTAAATTATATAGGCCCAACACAATTGACCCGGAAGTAATGTTCCAAAACTAATCTGAACACTTAATTCTGGCGCAACTGCCCTTGCTGGAGCGCCATTGCGCTTGTTTTCTCCTGGAAACGCACACACTACTAGCGCCATTGCGCCTGAACTAGCGCAGTTGCGCCTCTTCAACCTGCGCAACAGCGCCCTCTAGAGCGCAGCTGCGCCTCTTTAGCCCTGGAAAAATTGCTTCGGAAAAATTGCTTCGCAGCGCTGTTGCGCTACTTGGACTCGCGCCATGACGCCTAGCTACGCGCTATTGCGCCTGCTCCACCCTGGAATTTGCTAGACTTCTTCTACCACTTGGAATTACTTTCAGTCCAGATTTAATAACCACCATTTACTCGATTAAACTCCGAAATGCCTTCAACACCACAACCTACAAACAATTAACATAAAAACGTATAAAATGACACGAAACTCGAGAACTTGCAAACGATTAAAGTCCAAACGGAAGTCAATTAGTGGATATAAAATCCACTCATCAATATCCCAGACACAACTATCACAAAACCGCAAACAAAAACCCAATTCAAGTTTGTATTGACAACATCTATCTCAATATAAGTTTATATTAATCAATTTGTTTCGTGTAAATATTTGGGTTGAAGTGAATGTTGTATTTTTTCTTTGTGAATTTTACACTTTAAGAATAATACAATATATATAATTAAATAATTTAAATTATTTTATAAGATGTAATAAATTTATTAATTATTCTCTGAATACTTTCAAATTAAACAATGAAAAATATTGTAAAAATATTAATGTACCTATTCAAATTTCATAATGTACTTAAATTAGAAATTTATAATTTTATAATTAAAATGGATAATAGGGTTGACTTCTAATAGACATAAACTTAGAAAAAAAAGAAAAAAAATTAAAATTGTAATAAATGCTATTTTGCTAGTGTTAAATAAAAAGTTGTAAATACAGTTACATAGATGGACACAAACACACGACATACGAATCATCGTACTCCTGTCTGAGTTCAAAAACTTGCATGCAAAGGAGAGCGAATTGGGGTTTTGCTTACTGAGATTCGGAATCCCATTCAATAAACGAATTACTTATACTGATCTACAACTATGGAGGTATAGAAACATATCTCATTATAGTTCTAAGCATAACTGTTTAATTGTATGATTATATATGTTAAGATCATTCTTGTTATGCTTGATATGTAGTATTTGTCATTCAATTACACTTTTGCAGAAGTTAATTTTATTCTTTTTATACTGTGAATCACTGGGTTATAATCTTATAAATTGGTTCATAGATGTGGTTTTTTAAGTTTCGGTTTTTCTTAACAATCTTCATGAGTAAATTGCTAATGATTGCGTCAGTATTTGAGAATATTGGATTAATTTCTTGTTTTTGTATAACAGAGTAGAACTCTGACGTTTGGGACCAAAGATCAATGTTACTACACTGGTATACCTAAACTTGTTTCAATTTTACATAACGATACTTTCTTTCAACATGAAACTGCAAGTTTTGTTAAGCAACATTCTCAGATTTTATATACTGTTCGATATGTTATGAATGAACATGAGATAGACAAATTTTGGGAAGTTTTCTATCTGCTAACACGGACAATGAATGTTTTGGATCCCTAGTAAGTATGACATTTTTAGTATTGTTGTACTTTAACATGAGTAATGATTAAAATTTACAATTTAAGTATAACAATTGTATTTTAAAATATGATGCAGAGGAGTCCAAAATCATTTTGCACAGCATTTGGATGTCAACTATCTTCGAATGTGATTCTAAGGTGCAAAAAATTAGAATGGAAAGCTATATTTGATGCTGGGAAAAAGAGAATTTATGGATTGAACAGTTTTATGCGATTCTACGAAATTAAGATATACAATCTTGTCCAGTTTGATTACTACGGTCAAAACTTGTTTGTAGTTAGCATTTTCAGGGATACAGCAATCGAGGCCAAGTATCCAACCACTAATATAGAAGAATATTTTAAAAATGAAGACATGTCGATTTGGATTAAGGATGAGTATGTTATTGACCAGTTTTCAATGGAGTACGACAAATCTCAAGCACTATGGTCATTCAATGGCTGTAAGAATTGTGTTGTTTATTTCAATATCCACATTAGGAAAACCGATATTGATAATAAAAAAAAGAAAATGGTGAGCATTTTTTGAGTAATGTTAGACTACTTTGTGAAACATGTAAATGTTTTCCTGAGTAATGTTGAGCATGTCTTGATACTATTTTCTTCAACTAATGCAGATTCTGAATTCAGATTTGGAAGAACTGTACAAAGACTGGAGAGATGGTGAGAAGTTGTATGTAAATTATGCTGAGAACTTATGGGTAATTGATGTTCACAGGGAAGATGGAAAATGTATGCTTGGAAAAGGATGGTTTGACATTTCATATATAAATAATATAAAAGAAGGCGATACCTTGGTGCTGTATAGATTGCCAAATTCTGAGAAGAATAGAGTAAATGCATGCATTTTTGAAGCCACTGAGGAAGGATTTGAAGGAAACAAAGGTATACAAAAATTTCAATTTTAGTATTAAATATACCTGCTCATTATAATTATAAATTGAAATTTATCTTCTTAAATTTGTTAACAGTTTGTAAAGAATGGAAAAAAGATTTTTTCAAAGTTGTTTCGGAAGAATTCATCGATGCAGGAATTCTTGTATATACTATATTTGGTCTTTTTTTCCTTCTATGTAGTTGGCTTTTGCTTTGCAATACATGTCTTAATTTATGTAATAGATATGTCATTACAATGTAAAATCTCATGAAAATCAGGTTCTTCCAAGACTAATTAAGGAATTCTACAAACAGAAGTTGATTAACACCAGAAAAATAGAAGTTAACGGGGAAAGTTGGTACATCTCCTACAATGACATAGAAGGATATGTGACAAACTTGAAAACAATGATCGATAGTTTCTCTTTGAGGGCAAAAGATACTATCATATTCTCAATGAATAGAAGTAAGGTGATTTATGCAAGGATATATCAAGAGGATGGGATGGAAATAGATTACGCAAATAGGAAGTTTGAAAAATCAAATAGTGCAATCTCCGGTTGGGTTTGGGATGTAAACTTCCACCCAAAAACAGGTTTTCTGCACCTAATGCAAATTTGTGAAGTTAAACAAACTGTGTTATCACAATGACTAAAATGCAAAACTTTTTGAATGTTATGTACAGATTTTGGGGAACCTAGTGGATGTCAAACACAAATTGTACGCAAATCGGACAATGCTGAAAGCTCACACCAGGTATTTTTTTTTCAGGTTGTGGAGGAGTTTTTATAATTAATAGATTATAATTAAACATTGGAAATAATTTAACAGTAAAATAATTTATTTGTTATCTTGATAGGTGAGAAGAGGGAATTTAGTTATAGAACCAGAAGAGGATGAGGAAGGTAAACTAATTCTAAAATTTAGTCATTTCCTCTTGTCTTTATTATGCCTTTACAAATCTAAAGTGAGAAATCTATGCAAAATCTGATTACATTGAAATTTATATAGAAATGGAGATTGAAGAAATGGATGGGGAAGAGGATGATCTTGATGACCACCAGATGAATAATGCAAATATAATTTTCAATGTCTGTCTAACATGGTCAAATGTAAACAAATCATCACATGGAGTGGTATGTTCTATACTCAGACTTTAACTATAATTTGTTATACTACACATTCACAATGAATGATTGCTATATTAATAACTTGTTTTACTGTTTTGTAGCATATTCCTAAGACTATAATTCCACATGGTAGACAATGGATAGCTGGTGAAAGGGTGTTGCTGAGGACTCCTAATGGATCCTGGTCAGTTGGAATAGTATACAACCATGGAATTCCAAGATTTTCTGCTGGTTGAAACCTATTTGCAAAAGACAATAAGCTACGACTAAATCAGAATTTAGTCTTCACCTTTGTTGAAGATGCTAATGGAATTGCTTTTGATGTTCAACTACCATGAAATATAACTAAAAGTAGTTTTTGCTTTCTACTTATTGTGGAGTATATTTGACCAGGATTATATTTGGTTTTCATTGCACTTTGAGTAACTTTAAAATGTATTTTGTATTACTTTGCTACTCTTAGAATTATTATGTTCTTTCTAAAACAATTAAATGTTCTATTGTGGTTTGTTTAGTTATGTTTAATGTAAAGTAGTTTTTGCTTTCAACTTATCTGGAGTATATATAACCATAAATTAAACATATTTTGTCACCAAGTTGCCTCCAGTTATCAGCATATTTCATTTTGACATCTTTAACCATTTGCACAACAATGGCATTTTGATGACATTAGTTATTCAAGGAATGCAAGTAAAATAACCAAATTATAAGTTTAGAATTGTGAAGACATTCACTACACAATCACAAAACAACATAAAATGTATGATAAAAATTCACAATATGAAGATGACAACTTGGAACAATTTGTTCGATCGGGTTTTGTCCAAGTCTTTCAACTTGTGATACATGACTTTATCGACCTTTATAACTTTTAGTTAAGGTGTTAAAAAAAAATTTATCGTAATACTAATATGGTTGAAGTTTGATTGATTGAAATTTATAAATGATTCTTGTGTGATTTGATTTGTTTCATAATTTCTTAGTTTAGCATATCATGACTTGATAGCCGGGCGGATTATATTAGGGAACATATAAAAAACACATCTTTTTGATTTATATAAATTGCTTAACATTAGGATAATGATATTTATCTCATTTTCATGTTTATCTAACTTTGTTTAAAACAATTTAATCTAATTTTCGTGTTTATAAAAAAAAACATTTTTACACCAAATAAAATTAGATATATAAACAAATAACATACTATTAAATTTCATATGTTCTATTAAAAAATAATGATAAAGGATATTGAATGTGAGTGTGATTTACTCATTAGTATTATAAAAGATAAAATTGGAAATTAAAGATTTTTATATATTTTTATTATTTTTGTATATCTATTCTATGTCATATTTTAAAAATCTCTGATTTTGTTTACAAAATTTATTTTATTTTAAAATATTATATTCTTAAAAACATAATAATATTAACATAATAATTAAGTATTATAAAATATAAAATTGGAAATTAATGTTTTTCATTAATGTCATTTATAAAATATTTTACAGTTTTTTGATTTTGTAAACAATATTTACATAATTTGAAAATTTAATAACCATAAAATTTACAATAATTTCAAATTTCAAATAAATAATAAAGAATTTAGTGGTCATGGAGAAGCAGTTACCAAATTACCATTGCGTGTTATAAAAAAAACTGTAAGCAGTTAATTTTAAACGTGGAAGTTAAAAAAACTAACCAGTTCTTTACCAGTTATCAAAATGCCTATAAATCAAAAGGAGATGCACAACATTTTTTCATAAGGCTTGGTTATTACTTACTATTAATTACTATTAAAACAAAATGAGTTCAAGATCCGCAAAGAGGAGAAGGTACACAAACATCAAGTCATTGTTGGTGAATGACCTGAATAACGTCAATATTACTTCTGCAGATTTAAACGAAGACATTCGTTCAGCAAATGAAGATTTCAATCTGTTTTTCAAGAGCATGGAGGATAGGCAGACAGAACTTTTCGCGCGAACACTTGGAATTGAGGAAAAATACATGTACATATATTTGTTTTTTTTATTAAACTACATTGGTTGTTTTCATATATAACAATATGCATATGATATTTCAAATGTAGGAACATTACAGATGTGCTGACAGGAAACCAAGATGGATCAGTTGGTCAATCTTCAAAGCCAGAAGTTCAGATTGACAATGCTTATTTAGGAAGAGAACGAAGATTTATAGATGATACACAGGTATCTCTTGTTGGCCATGTGAAGCAGTTTAGGGAACTATTGGAAGAGATGTTAAAAGGATTCGAGACATTTGAAGCACAATGGACACAAAAACTAAATGATTGGTTAACCAAAATTGCTGAGGTTGAGGAACACAGAGCAACAATGAGTGGTCAACTTGTGGATTTCACGCGTAATATATAGTGACCTTAAACATCTAAAATTTTCATTATGCATTGCTATAGTTCTGCAAATTTACTATCTACTAAAGACCAATGTGTTAGTTGTCATCTATCTATTAGGAACATGTATGTTTCGTATTTGTGTTGTTTATGTTTTAGTAACAACTTTTGTACTCTATTGCAATCTGGTTCTCTGTTTTTTCTTATGTTTGTTACAATGACCATTATGATATGTCCATTATACCAAGAAACTACATATGAAGAAACATTTGATACAACTACATTCAAAAATGCTTGAACATATCTGATGTTTGTAGACTGTTCTGATATGTGTAGAATGCTCTAATATGTGTTAAATTATGAAACACATAATATAGGAAAAATATCATTTGATACATCAATTAAAATTCAAAAAATTATAAAATGAAATAAATCAAACAGTAAAATCAACAAAATACTTATATTTACAAATCAGTTCAATCATGCATAACAAATATGCCTTCAGAAAAGTTAAGTTCAAAAGTGCATTAAGACAACAATTACAGAAAAACAAAAGGAACATAAATCTTAATTAATAACGGCAGACAGTAGAACCTTGAAGAGGAGAATCTGCACTTTGCAATGAGCACAATCAGTATTCCACATATGTGCCATTGTCAAACGATTGCCACATGAATAAACCTCTGGAACGGTCCTATCACACAGTGAGTACCATAACTCCTCTCCAAAAGGTTAACCTTCAAGCTGGTAGATAGGTTGCTTGCTTCTTGAATTAGGACAAAACTTGTAAATTGGCAACAGATAATCTTTCTCAAATAAGAAAGTATACATTTCTTCCAGATAATTGATAACTTCAACTAACCTAGACCTCATATGAGTTTGATTAAGCATTTGAAACATCTCTTCAACAGTTTCATCTCTGTGAAAAGTTCTATTTATTGCTTTAAAAAAATAAAGAAAAAGGATGATGGAAAATGATTACCTGACAAAGATGATAATACATTAAGATGATGATTAACATCCTGATTCAGAAAAAGACTACGAACAGCATGATAATACATTGCTTGGTCGACCTTATATCTAACACCAAACTCAATGAAACCATGAAACTGATCCCTTGTAACCTCCATTGGATTATTATGGAACTTGTATAATGAATCCCAGTCAAGCCTCTCGAGAACTTCTTTGATTCTCGGAGTAGTCAGCTTAGTGAACCAGGCCATTAGCACATTTACAAACCTTGTGAAGTCTCCAACATCAACAATGATGAATGAAAAGATCAAACTAAGAATATCGGAACGAAGTTGCTGAAACATTTTGTTAAAGATTTGGAAGTGTGATGGTAGAAATTGTTTGATTGAAAAGTGAAAAATGAAAGATCCAATGTCTAGAAGCTAAAACTTGGAGAATGGGAGAAGATGGAGCTAATGTGTGTATACAGCTCGCATGCAAAGTAATGTGACTGTTGGTTTTTTTTTTTACTTGCCCATAGACGGTTGGTTTTCTAATGCTCTCCTCTTAATTAATCATGTCCTAATGTATAGTGTATATTATTAAATAATGTCTACAGATACATTACTTGAAAAGGTAAACAAAATCATGACTTGATTATCTGGATCTTGGACAAAGTGTAAAGGTTTTAGATAGAGTGCACTGTTTTCTATGACAAAATTATTGTACCACAATCAAAACAATATTAAATTATATGTAAATTACATAATTAATCGTATAAACTTCAACTATACACTTTTTACTAAAATTAAAAATATCTTTATCTTCAAAATGGACAAATTTTTCTTTAAATGTAAAATATGAAACATAAGGATGTAATATAATTAAAATAAAATTTTAAAATTTTATTTAGATTATGTAACACAACAAAGTCAACTCAACAACTCTTACCAGAATGGAATAAATAGAATAATGAATACATAAAACTTAATTGATTAAATAAAGCAAAGAACTTGCATTTATGTTCAAAAATTATGAATATAATATCTAACATTGCTATTTTTTTAAAACCAATGCATTAATTAATTTAATGTTTAAGTTTTGATTATCCCACATTTTTTAAAATTATCTGTATTATTTTATGTACAATTTGTTAAAGACTATAAACTCATATGTTAAAAACATTTTTTAATTGAAATTTTAATGGTCAAGAAATACATTATCAAATGTGAAAAAAATAAGAAAGTCATATGATATTACATATATGACCATCGCTCAAGAACCATCGCTCAATCTTTAAAAAAAAAAAAAAGAACCATTGCTCAAGAACCAAATATTTATTTTGGAGATCTATATTTATTTTATAGGAGATTTTTGTTAATCGCTCAAGAACAAAAAATTTGCTATTATATGACAATCGCTCATCACCCAAAAAATAAATAAAAAATGTGGATTATTCCTTTTTTTTAAGAAAATACAGCAAACTCATATGTAACTGTATTTACAACTTTTCTATGTAACTGTATTTACAACTTTTTTGTACGTCTTGTTAAGGAGTATAAACTCATATGTAACAAACATTTTTGTTAAACTATCTTAAATTAATTCAAATATTCAAATACATTGTTAAAATTAAAAAATTAAAAAATAATGATAATGGAAAAACTCAAAATTAGTTTTTATTAATGGACATATGAGCTTAAAAAATATTGAAAATTTAATAGCAAATAAGTACATTATCAAATGCGAAAAAATAGAAAATTCATATGATATTACATATTTTTTAGGAAGAACATTCCGAAAAGATAAGATATTATGTCTAGAACCGAAAATGTGTAATGATTCTCAAAACATTGCTGGATCAACTTTAAAGGACCAAATCAAGAAAGCTGTTAATCTTGGTTCATCAACCTCTACCTCATCATGAAAACATCCTCATTCTAAAGATTAACAAAAATTCTAGAATATGGTAAATTCATAATCCAGATTTTGCCTGCGCAAAAAAAATAAGACATAGATTTCATATTATACAACATACTACCTATTGCCATTCTATTGAAAGAGGTTATTTAATATATTTAAGATAATTAATAAAAAGTAGAGAGATTAGTACCACTGTGCATTGAAATCTTTGTACTGGCAAGAATAAGAATAGTAGGCATTTCAAGATTAGCAGCATACAATGGTTCAGTATTTTCATCCAAAGGACCAAAAAAAGAGACAATGTACAATGCTCTGTTCCAAAAACAACCAGAATCAAAACGGAAACCTTATATATTATTATAAATGAATCAGTTGATTTTTGAACAATATATTCAAAACATATTTAGACCATCAATTCAAATGTACAACCTTCCATCTGTTAATAAGAATTTTACAACTTGTATTGGTCCATCACTTGTTTGGTATGTTTGCACTGGTTGCAGGTCTTGCATTGCTCCAATAAGATCTACAAAGTTGTAATATTAATCATATTTAAGGAAAAATTTTAAAAAAATCAACAATGAGGACAATATTACCTGTGGAATAGATAGGTTCATCCATGTTATCATAAATGAAAGATGTTTCACTGAGAATTGGCAGAGGTACTATCTCAAACTTGTGCATTGGAATGCTAATGTCGTCGTCAAGAATAGGTGTGACAGTTGTTAAACGAATAAAACTAATGCACTTGGTGGAATGAACAGGCCTGTAATAACCGGTTGCTGGCATAACACGTATGTTCACAATCTCATATAAACCTCCTTCGTTCAAAATGTTTTGGAAATAATTCCAAAGTTGAGGACTAACAGTGGCATGTAAATGTGTATTCTGTACAAAGTAAAATTGTAATGATAAATAAAACAGTGAAATAATAAAGAAAAACCTTCGTTAAAGAATCCAAAAACACTAAGTGATCAATTTTACCTCACAATCTAAAATGATGATGTTGTGTCTAACTACAACACATGCGTTAGAAACTGTATCCCACATCCTTGTCACACGAACCCTCAAAATCCAATCTAATCTTGTCTCATCGATTGTGGATAAGTGATGATGGAAGTTGATAGAGTATATTTTTATATATATTTTAGATGATTTTATTCTCATATTTATTGTGTTTTGCATTGATTTGGATTTTTATTTAATATATTTTATTGTTTTATTGTAGGAAATAAAGAATTCATAACTTGGAAGGATTTGGAGCAAAAAGAGCTATTTTGGAGATAAAATAGGAGAAAATTCGTAATATTGGGCTATACGGGCTGCCTGCACTGTTTGGGTCATATCTTGAGTTCCAGAAGTCAGAATTTGACGATCTTATTGTCCACGCGAAGCTTGTGGAATTATCTTTAATTTAGAGGTGGTCCAATAAGCAAAATCCAACTGGAAGAGCCCAGAAACAGAGGAGAAAAAGAAGTGACGAATTTTAATTAAGGAATCCTATTCAGTTATGGAATCCTACTTGTAATTGATTTAGAGTATTAAAATACTTTTATTGGGCAAGACTTTTAGAGCCTATATAAACACATCTAGGGTATGAGGAGAAAAATTATTAGGGAGTAATATTAGATCAGATAATATAGTTTAGAGTAGATTAGTATTATTATTAGTTGGAGATGTAGAGAAACACCATGACTCTTCTTTTGGGTAACAACATTGAAGTTTGAAGGTTTTGTTCTCTCAATCTTTTCTTTGTTCTTATTAGTTTAATTATGTTTTCTTGTTTTACTAGTTGTTTTACTTGTTTAATTATTAGCGAGTAGTTATTTCTAGGGCTTAAAGGGAAGCCATGTTTGCACTAATATTGGCATGATTTTCATAGTGGTTTGATTGATTATGGTTAATTCTGATTGATATGTTTTAATCATTAATTTGTGTAATCGGCCGATATCATGGATTAATTATATGCAAATAGGGGTATGGATCGAGAGATTTACTTACTAGAGGCACACATACGATTAGCAGAATTGAATTTGAGTGCGGAAGCATCATTGGATTTCTGAGAGCGTTAATTCTTGGAAGAGATTAACTTGACTCTAATTACCTGATTGATTGAATTACTAAAAGTGGTTAATTGTGTTGAATGTTTCGAGAGTGTTTATGCTTGAGAGAGATTAACATACTCTAGTTATAGGATCACATTGATTGCTTTAGCTTAAGAGCCAATTGTGTAAGCATGGTGGACCTGATTGCCCTAGATTTTAAATAATTTGTTTATCATCTGTTTAATTAGTGTTAATTTAGTTAGTTTAATTAGTTAATTAATAATTCTTCAATAATCGTTTGACCCTTGAAACAATTAGCGATAACTGAAAAGGAATTAGTAGAACCTGTCTCCTTGTGGATTCGACCCGCTTGCCATCTGTACTAGCAATAGACACCGTGCGCTTGCGGTTAGGTATAATTTGACACATCAAGTTTTTGGCGCCGCTGCCGGGGAGACAGCGAGTTTCTATTGATTTTAATTTAGTTGTTTCGATTGTTTCCATTGTCTTGTTGGAACCTTTGTTCCAATTGAGGCAGATTTTACGTTTTCTTGGCTTTGTTGAGTGTCTACAGGTTTGCAATGGGTGAAGTTGATACTTTTGCACTACTCTCTTCCATGTTGGAGGCACGCACTCAAGAAGTTGCCTCATTCAACTATATAGAGCCCACTATGCGTCCAATGAGTATTAATGAGATGTCACAAGTGGCCCCTAAAACTTACAATTTCTGTCCAATTTGTGGTGTCCAGGGTCATTATGGTTTGGAATGCTATTACAATGTCTATAATTCTCAGAGTGCTCAGTTGGGACAAATGAATTCTTTTGAAGAAGGATATGGGTACAATCAGTATTCAAACACTTTTGATCAAGAATACGTGAATCAACCAGATTTCTATTACCAGGACAATGGTGCTCAAAAATTTTCATATCATAATCAGCAACAGTTTGAGCAACAATATTATCAGTCATATGAGCAGCCGCCACGGCAAGAATATCTATATCCTCCTCTACAAGAATATCTACATGTTTCTCAACCCAGTGTAGATGTGCAAGCTGATCAGACAAATGAGATGTGGGATATCTTGAATAAACTGCTAAAGAGTACTGAAGAACAAGCCGAGGCGATCAAAGGATTAGAAACTCAAAGTTTGGCGATTGAATCTCAAATTGCACAGTTGGCTAACTCTTCTACTACAGGGCAGCTCGACTATTTACCATCATCATCTATCCGATCCGAAGAGGACCTGATTGCTATCAATCTCACAAGCGATCAGGAATATGATAGTTTCTCCATGTATGTTGATGATGAGGCCATTGATAAAGAGAAGGAGTATGCCACCGATGACGAGATCAATGATGTTGCTGCTACCGAGAACAATGTGACTGATGATGAGGCTACAAAGGAAAGCAATACAGAGATGGTTGTTGTTTCTCTTCCACAACCTGTGCCTCAGCTACCATGTATTGATAAATTTGCTCTCGATCTAGCCTCTACTTACAAGGCTTCTTTGCTCAAGACTACTTATTTCAAGGTTGATGTGATAACAAATATTGTCCAAGATGATATTTCTCAAATTCTGGTTGAGGATCCATACAAAGTGGCTCATACGTTTCAAGCTCGAGGAGAGGGAGAAGATGGAAGTGTCGGCTTAATCTTTGATGTGATAAGCCAAGATGTCCGAATGGCTCCAGTGAAAGTGAGGAGTGAAGAAAAGCCACCACCAGAACCTCCACCTTATGTCAAGGGAGTTCAATATTTTCGTGGTGTTGAATTTTATCGCTGTTTTATCACAAAGTTTTCCAAAACTGCACAAGCACTCTCTCTATTGCTTATTAATGACATATTTTATTTTACTAATGCTTGTTTGGAGACTTTCTGCAGGATAAAGACAACCACTAACACTCTTGATACTTTTTGTGGTGGCGAGTTTATGATCGAGAAATTTGATATTCCGTCTCCATCGGAGTATTTCTGAGGACGTCAAGCTATTGACGTTAAAGAAGCGCTTCTTGGGAGGCGACCCATGGATGTGGTACATAGGCTGCATTGGAGGATGGGTGCACTTCATGCTTTTGCATAGGGGAGTACTTCTTTCCTTCTTTCGTATATAGTAGAATTGTTTAGTTATAAAAAAAAAAAATTTTAAAAATAAAAAAAATTTTGAGTGTTTAAAAAAAAAAAAAAAAAAAAAAAAAATCGAAATTTTTAGTGGGTAACGCAGGTTGCGCCTGCGTTACTGGTATGAAAGCAGGTTGCCTCATTGTAACGCAGGCTGCGCCTGCGTTACTGCATTTAACGCAGGTTGCCCACCTAACGCGCAGTCTGCCCCTGCGCATCTGACCCTAGCGCTGTCTGCTCCGCACGCGCGCGGCTTGCGCGTTTCCAGGTTTCTCAGAGTGTTTTCCAGTGCTTTTCTGTTGTTTTCAGCTGTTGTACATTAAAAAAAAAAAAAAAATCCTTTTGCCCCCTAAATCTATTTATACCCCTATTTTACACCTAATTCTTTTCCTATTTCAAATCCAAAACCTCCCATCTTTTCTTCAAAAATTCTAAACCTATTTCTATTCTAATTCTTATTTATTATTATTATTATTATTATTATTATTATTATAATTATTTTTTATTATTATTATTATTATTATTATTTTTTATTTTATTTTTTTTTTCCCTAAATCCTATTTCTATCCTACATCAAATTTCAAATTCCACCCAAAATTTTTCCTTTTCACATTAAAATTTTATATTCATCCTATCACTCCATTGTCTATATATACCCATACATACACACCCAATTTATTATTTTCTTCCTCTACACCTCTAAAAATTCAAGTTTGGGGGAAAATTAGTACAAGTTCACCTCTTTGATTCGTAGTTGGGATTTTTCTTCTCTAATTTTTTATTACGAATTTGTGTTCTTGTAAATTGGGGGTTTTGTAATATTCTTGTTAATTGGGTATTTTTGGAGTGATATTGCTTGGTGGTTTTTGCAGGAAATTTCTTGGTGGTTGTTGGTGAAGCTATTGGTGAGTGGGTGGCTTCTAAGCGACTGAGGGGTGGTTTTGCACACTCGACACCTTGATTCCAGGGGAGTTTTCTTTCTTTTCTTTTTAGTGTAGTTTTATTTTGTTTTTAGTTGTAGTTTTGTATCTTGTTCATTAGTTCATTGGGGACAATGAACCGCTTAAGTGTGGGGAGGTGTTCTCAACGTAGTGTAGTCTTTAAATTCAAAAAAAAAAAAAAAAATTTAAAAATTGAAAAATACCAAAAATAATTCTAGCCATGCAATTTGATTAGTTGTTGTATTTTGCTTGATACACCCATGCATGCGTAGAATTCTTGTGTTCTTGACGCTTTTGTATGAGAAGTGACGTGCTTTGTTCTTGTGCACACACTTACACTAGCAAGTTGAAGCTAGTAGACTTAATTGGATGTTGTAAGTGATTAGAATGACATGAATATGTGCAAGATGACTTGGTTTTCATGCTTTGAGTACAAGTAGGTGCGTTAGAGAGTCTTGTTACCTGGGATTGATTATGTTTTGTCATACCAAGTGAGTTTTGAGCCTATATGCATATCTTTTGCATGATTTTTCGTTTGCTTGAGTGTCCACATGTTGTTTACATTGCTAGCACTTACTTGAGATCTTTCTTGAAATGCATGACATTACTTGATGATGAGATGATAAAGGCACTTAGGTTTAACCTCGTATTTCCCATATTTCCACACCTTTTATATATGATCAATTAGTTAACCCATTGAGCTTAATCCTATTCTTTCGGTGACACACTACATTACTTGCCATTATCCTTTTTATTCTATTGGCCTTACAATTAAATTTGAACCTAAATTGTCAAAGGCTAGTATCGTGCTTAAGGGAGTAATAAGGTGTTCATAAAAGGGGGGTTATTGATGATCATACTTTTGGGGAATATTAATTTTGGGTTGATGCTTGCTAGTCGAAATTCATAAAAATATCTATGGATCATTGTGTTTATTCTTTAGTTCTCAAGAAAAAAAAAAGAAAAAAAAAGAAAAAAAAATAAGAAAAAAAAAAGAAAAAAAAATGAATAAATTTGAGAGCATTCTTTTGTTTGTATGATCCTTCTTCATTCGACTAGTCAAGTTATTATGTAAGGGGTATTGAAAAATCCAAGTGTGGGGAAGTATTTGTTTTAATAGAAAGGGAATTGAATAATGATTATTGTTGGGTACTAGCTTTTGACATTTAACCTGTTTTAGCTTTACTTGACATACCTTGTCCCTAGCCCCGCTACAACCCGAATAAAGACCTTTTGATTGTCATCAGTGATGTATGTTGTGTTGAGAGTGAGATTGATTGCGAGTGTCAAGTTGTGTTTATGATTTTGTTGGAATTGAGTGATACACTTAACCTTGTTCTTGAGTGAATATTCGTTTTTGAGTGAAAGGTGAGTTATTACTTGTTTTGGCTTAAGAGATCCCGGGTTTAGACTTAAAGATGTATTTCTTGTGGGCTTAGCATGATTACCAACGATTTTTACACTTGACATGAATTTTTATGACCTTCTGCATGTTGGTTGAGTAGACTACGTGAATACTTGCACTTTCGACACCAAGACATCGTATGTTTGCTTTGATTCTTAAGTTGATGTGGCATGAGAGGACTTGTGTGTGTGGCGTTGTGTTAGCATTGATCTTTTGCATGGTTGGATGAATTTTGTGGGTACATTCACTATAAACCCTCACGAGACAACACTCGTCCTACTAGGGCTGCCTAGGGGTTTAACGGCTTGTTGCATACGCTCAATGCAATCGTGTCATCTACGAAAGTGATGTTTGTTAGGACTTAGTTTTTATTTTACTTATTTGCCCGAGGACGTGCAAATGCTAAGTGTGGGGATGTTTGATAGAGTATATTTTTATATATATTTTAGATGATTTTATTCTCATATTTATTGTGTTTTGCATTGATTTGGATTTTTATTTAATATATTTTATTGTTTTATTGTAGGAAATAAAGAATTCATAACTTGGAAGGATTTGGAGCAAAAAGAGCTATTTTGGAGATAAAATAGGAGAAAATTCGTAATATTGGGCTATACGGGCTGCCTGCACTGTTTGGGTCATATCTTGAGTTCCAGAAGTCAGAATTTGACGATCTTATTGTCCACGCGAAGCTTGTGGAATTATCTTTAATTTAGAGGTGGTCCAATAAGCAAAATCCAACTGGAAGAGCCCAGAAACAGAGGAGAAAAAGAAGTGACGAATTTTAATTAAGGAATCCTATTCAGTTATGGAATCCTACTTGTAATTGATTTAGAGTATTAAAATACTTTTATTGGGCAAGACTTTTAGAGCCTATATAAACACATCTAGGGTATGAGGAGAAAAATTATTAGGGAGTAATATTAGATCAGATAATATAGTTTAGAGTAGATTAGTATTATTATTAGTTGGAGATGTAGAGAAACACCATGACTCTTCTTTTGGGTAACAACATTGAAGTTTGAAGGTTTTGTTCTCTCAATCTTTTCTTTGTTCTTATTAGTTTAATTATGTTTTCTTGTTTTACTAGTTGTTTTACTTGTTTAATTATTAGCGAGTAGTTATTTCTAGGGCTTAAAGGGAAGCCATGTTTGCACTAATATTGGCATGATTTTCATAGTGGTTTGATTGATTATGGTTAATTCTGATTGATATGTTTTAATCATTAATTTGTGTAATCGGCCGATATCATGGATTAATTATATGCAAATAGGGGTATGGATCGAGAGATTTACTTACTAGAGGCACACATACGATTAGCAGAATTGAATTTGAGTGCGGAAGCATCATTGGATTTCTGAGAGCGTTAATTCTTGGAAGAGATTAACTTGACTCTAATTACCTGATTGATTGAATTACTAAAAGTGGTTAATTGTGTTGAATGTTTCGAGAGTGTTTATGCTTGAGAGAGATTAACATACTCTAGTTATAGGATCACATTGATTGCTTTAGCTTAAGAGCCAATTGTGTAAGCATGGTGGACCTGATTGCCCTAGATTTTAAATAATTTGTTTATCATCTGTTTAATTAGTGTTAATTTAGTTAGTTTAATTAGTTAATTAATAATTCTTCAATAATCGTTTGACCCTTGAAACAATTAGCGATAACTGAAAAGGAATTAGTAGAACCTGTCTCCTTGTGGATTCGACCCGCTTGCCATCTGTACTAGCAATAGACACCGTGCGCTTGCGGTTAGGTATAATTTGACACATCAGAAGTTCAAACCTGTAAACACATTGTTAAAGATGTGTACAAAACTTTATAATCAATGGTAACTTTAAAGTGGAATTGAATATTTAGAAATAATGTGTATGAATAATCAGTTATGCAGAAGGAAAAAAGTGAAAGGTACACAATGCAATAACCTAATTCCGAATGAGCCATTCGCCAGCAATACAAAGAGAGAGCAGAAAAATATTATTTTGATCTTAATTTGATGACTTTGTTTATATTATATAGTATCTATTATAGACTCATCAATATTTTCCATTTGATTTAATTAAAATTTAATTAATTCTGATTACATAATTAGAATAACAAATTTAATATTGCTATAATGACTTTGCAAGATTTATGGAACACTTCAACATGTAACAATAACCATAAAATAATTTTTAATGCTGATTACATAATTATATTAGCAATCCTTTTATACTGTTTGCAAAATTGGTGGAAGACTTCAACATGTAAAAATAACAATAAACTAATTTGCAAAAAGATTGCTATATTTTAGGTCTAATTATACTGTTTTGAGATTAACATACATAATAAAAAGATTCCTATTTTTTTATAACTAATCTTTAGGATTAGGACTGATATCAAGATAAGTCTGTTGATAAAGGACATACGGTAAAACTGTTATTATGTTATATAGATAAATGGAGAGATTGCCTCAACTAATTGACAATTCAGAAATGGAATAGTAATTACTTCTATATATAAGATCAACAAATATATCATACATTTTATTGTAAACTAGTTTATGTTTTAGATACACTTGGCAAATTGTAAAAGATCTCTTCGTAAACAACATTGGCTGTAACATTTGTTGGTCGCCCATCATCACCAAGGATCAGAATATGTAGACCGGAGGAAGATGTTACTCTTGAGACAGCAACATAGAGCTGACCGTGCGTGAATACAGGCCTGGGAAGATAGAGTCCAACAGTATCCAAGGATTGACCCTGGATTTTATTGATCGTCATTGCAAAGCACAACTGCACTGGAAATTGCACTCTTTTAAAGTCAAATGGCCATTTTGTATCTGTGGGCATCATCTCAATTCTTGGAATGATGTGAATAGAACCTACTTGAGATCCGCAAAGAATTTGACATATAATACTATTTTTCAGACATTTCTTCACAATCATACGGGTTCCATTACATAATCCCATTATCTGATTTAGATTCCACATCAGCATCACCACACACCCGACTTTAATTTTGAGATCATGTTTTGGAAAACATGGCATGTTTATTGAATTAATATACTCCACTGGAAATGCGGAGTGAAAGTCATTTCCCGAAGAAACATCTTCAGCAAGCGAGTCCTGACTGTAATACGTATGTGAATCTCCTGGTATAAGATCAAGAATATAATCATTGATATCACCAACAACAGCGTTTGTCGGAGCAAGTATGGATCTTTGACTTAGATAATTAGTAGAAGACATATTATTGCTAAAATCAGGATAGACAATGTCAACAATGTTCTTAATTGATCCTGAGGAAGATTTAATCAAGAATTTGTCAGGAATACGGACTTGAGGATTAGAGTTAGAATCAACATCTTCTACTGTAGGGATTTCACCGTCACCAACATCAAGAACCCATTTGCTAAACTCAGATATGGATTTTAAATCCTCAGGTGATTTTCCTCCACATAAATGCATGTTTTGTTTTAATAAGAAAACTTGGCATTGATGCCATAATTTTGACTGATTCAAAGAAGCTGAAACAATTTGAGCTCTTGATCCTTTTGTAATTACTGGCAAAATTTGACGATAATCTCCCCCAAATACAACAGTGATACCACCGAAAGGTCGACTAGACCTTGATGAATCTACTGCAGACATAATGTCTTTAAGACAACGGTCAACACTTTCAAACGCATGCCGATGCTGCATAGGAGCTTCATCCCAAATAATTAAACTGGTCTGTTGCATTAACTCGGCAATGTCGGTGCCGTGTTTAATACCAGCAATAGAGATATGGTCAAGTTTCAAAGGGATGTGAAATCTAGAGTGAGCAGTTCTACCTCCAGGAATTAACGTTGCAGCAATTCCGGATGAAGCTACTGGTAAAACAATTTTTCCTTGACTTCGAAGACGACAACAAGTGTTTTCCATAAGAATGTCTTTCCACAACCACCGCTACCATAAACAAAAAACAAACCACCTTTACCATTATCAACACTGTCAAGGATTGCATTGTATGCTTCCAGTTGATCTTTATTTAGATTTGTAAAAAGTTGTGCATGTTCTCTTTGCATATCCTCTTTATCATATCCAGTTTCCTCAAGGATAAGACTATTTTCATTATTTCTAAAATATTCTCCATCAGGAAACGGCAAAGTACTGTAATCTTTCAAACTTTTTCCAACATCGTTAAGTAGTTTCTCAATCTCTGCAAAATATTGAATATATTAATTAATTTTTTTTCGTTAGAATCCCAAAGATTGTTTAGGACAAATTTGGTAAAACATATTAATATAAAGAGAATATTTTTAAAAATATGTATCTGCTAAGCACCAATTTTGTATTTCAGAATCACTTAGTTGCAGAGTGTGATTGTTGGTAAGAATCCGTCTATTGTAAAGAATATCTTCAGACATGATCTTCCAATGTTCTGTCCATAATCTCAAAGGATCAGCAACAGTATTGTTTGTCAAAATGTGGACAAACAATTCTCTTAATTGTCGTGGCATTGCACTAATTGCATTCTCCTCTAAAGCCACATGCCATTGTCTATCATCTTTCAGAAGACCAAGTGCGTCACATGCTTCTTTGAAAGTATTATAAACTTTACCATTAACCGTACGTAGATCTTCATAGCAAGTAGTACCTTTCGTCTGCATCAAAAGCATTCGTAAGAAAAACGTTTCTCCGCCAGAAGTGTGGATATCAATTATTCTGCCTACTACATTTCCTTTCTCTCTTTGCTTCCACTTTCCTTGATCAGCTTTCCACGTAAAATGCTGCGGGAATTCCATATACGTCACGTCCTTTGCACCATGAAGTGTTTTATTAGCTAAAAACCAACCTTCTAATTTGCTGTTTTTGGAACTTGCCTTAGCAGCAATATTTTGCAGATCATCTTTTGTGTTGAAAGTGACATTTTTTTCACCGGGGCAATGTACTGGTAACCTGTCCACCGCAGGAAACCTGTAGTGAATATCAAAACCGAAAAGCCTCCATGCCGCTTCAACAGCACATACATACCGACCATCCAGATACTGTTTAATCTCATTATTATCCTTTTTCTGTACAGTACTGGAAGAACCGTTAGCATTAATCCCTTTCTTCTTCAAGATCATTGTGGCAGTATCATGTCCCTTCAAGCAATATTTGAATAAATATTTTAAGGACCTGCTACTATTGCAAACTTCTAAATTTATGTGACAGTGGAAACGTATCAGTAAGTCTCTGTTGTACGGAACTACATACTGATTGTCCAATTCCACACCTTTCCTTTTGACAATGTTTCTTTGCTTACGCCTTCGATATTGTGGGAAACCACAATCGTCAAAAAAGGTGGTTGGATTGAACCTGCATTTTTGACAATATACAATAAAAAAAATTTATGAGGAAATATGTTAAATATAAAAAAATGATGCATGAAAATGAAAACAGTGGATATTACACACACAAATTTGGTAAAATAAGTTTAGATATTACGCATACCTCTTTGGAAAATGTCGAATACATTTTGCCTTTACCATACATGAAGATTGCATATTGTCTTTACCACATGGTCCATGTATCATGAAATTCTTTACAATATGATAACCAATGGGATCAACCTTTTCATCCGGTATCTCAGCTGATATTAGATCATCAATTTGATCTATGCGCTTAGGTCTATCATTCGGATGAAGCCAAATGAGCATGTGTGTATGCGGCAAGCCACGCTTCTGGAACTCAATCACGTGCATAACTGTTTTAAAATACACAAAGTAATAATTAATAAAAACTGATATGGATTCTAATGAAATTAACAATCTGTGACAATTAAATATATATCTTACTCCCAATGCATCTTCCAAAATAATTCTTTTTCTTTATTAAATCAATAAGTTGGTCCAGCTTCAACTTGAATACTCTTGCAATAACATCTGGAGCATTACTAACATCAACTCCTGGTTTGTGCTTTAACATTTCATGAATCTCTAGCCACTGCGTATTGCAAGTCATTGTCAAAAAAAGAGATGGGTGCCCAATTGTACGACATATAGCAAGTGAATCTTTGAAATACTGATTCATATATCTCTGTGAGCCTGTAAAAGTAGCAGGCAAAATGACATTTTGACCAACATTGGATGAATCTGTATCACCCCTGTGTATGCGATCACGAATTGATCTATATAAATCTGAACGTATGACATGTTGATGTGTCTTTATCCAATCAAGCCTGTATTGTTCAATAGCAGCAAAAGCATCTACAACAAACTGTTGCCAGAGCCTTCCACCAAGATGGAGTGTCATACCTGAGAAACATATAAAAACATAACAAAACAAAAAAAAGTTGTTATCTGCTGATAGTTATTTTAAAAATTGGACATAGAATTCCTGAAACTACCTTCATTGGGACGTATCATTAATTTGTAGGCATAATACTCTCTCATGGAAACATTTGTTCTGGCCTTACTTTCATCCGGACATTCATCAGCAGAAACTTGTGTTGCAACTTTCCGTGCTTTTCCATTTAAAGGAATTTCTGGATGAAAACCCTCATCACCATATGGGAAAAGCAAAGGATACTGGAGTGACATGAATTGAGAACAGGTCTCAAATACTCGCTTAAGATACATTTGTTTGGTTTTAACCACAATATCTCTGAAAGGAGAGCAATCATCTGCATCACCAATAATTAATGCTGCAACATCATTAGATTCTATGACATGATTGGTCCTTCCTGATGCAGATCTGGAGTGGAGTAATTGTAGATCGAATTCATCTGATTCATCAAGTTTTAAACGATCCCTAGCAAAACGAAAACCTCTTGCACATTTGTTGTGTTCATCAAGCATTTCTAACAGACTTTGAATAATTTCTGGATCAAGTTGGTCACTACCATTAACTGCATTTATACGATTTTGGAGCTCGTTCTCCGTATCATATATGTATAATTGGCAGAATTTTGGAGATTCTCCTTCCTTTGGCTTGAGGGTACCAATAAGATGATAGTTTTGACCATTTAATTTAAAGCAATAAGGACCTTTTCCATTGTTTATTTTCTTATCTATTTTGCCACCAATAGAAGTAAACTGGAACATGGAATTGTACGTCCTTATGTTATTGAGAAAATGTGTTGTCTTCTCTCCACCTGACAATAGCGCAGCCAAATAAGGAGGAGGTTGTTTCTCTGGTTCAATAGCTACCTGACCATCCCTACAACATAATGAGAATGTGGGCTCACTATTTTTCGCTCCTTTATTATTGCGCTCCTCATTCCACATCACTGATTTACATTTTCCACAAACTTTTGTTGGCGGACCAAGATCCATATACCCTTCCCAAAAATCTATCATAATTCAAGAACTAATCAATAAATGAGGAAGAACAATAATATATGAATCTGTCATAAATGTTAAACCTGGTTTGTTGTTTTTAGAATCATTTTCATCATCCATGACATATTGTCCACGACCATCTGACAATGATAATAAATGAATATATTAAATATCAATTTTAAACATAAATAGTAATCAACCGTGATTGTAATAAAACAAACAAACAAATGTTGAAATTACCTTGCTCTTCAGCATTTAACTCAACATCATTAATATCATCTGCACATATTAAAAGACGCATAAGCAATATAAGACGTATATAGTTTGTTTTTAAAAAAATGTCTTTTAACTAAATAATCAACATCGTGAATAATGAACATACCTATATGCATCTCATCCTTTTCCTCAACAAATTCATCTGTTGAAAAGTAGTATTATATAGACAAATAGTTGGTTATGTTCAAATAAAGGATGTTATACAATATTGTTAAATACCAGAAAGGATTTCATCCCTCAATTGCTGATTGTTGGTAGAAACCTCTTTCCTTTTTGGTTGATTGTTTCGGCCAGTTTTCAAACGGGAGGAAGTAGATGCATCACCTACAAATGTAAAATATGCAGAATAAGATTTCAGATAAATGATAATGTTGCATTAGTGTTCTTTAAAGCATTTACTTAAAGATTTTGGATTTTGTTTTTGTGTTTCATTCCCAACAGCATCAAAGGAATTCATCAAGTTCTTAACTCCGGAAGAAGATTGTGATGGGAACCAAGCTGTACAACAAATTTTTTAATATTAGATTAATTAGATTAATATCAAATAATTAAAAAATAAATTTACATATAGTGTTTATAACATAAAACATATAGAATCATAGATCTATTTCAAAATAATACATAACCTGGCCTACGAACACCAAGTTGTTCTAAATCTGGTGTAAGAACAGTAATGTCCGAACTTGTACTATTCTCACTAATGGAGTTTGTTCTGTTAATTGATGATGTAGAATAATCTTTCTGATTATTTGAATAACGATCCAACAAATTGACCTTCCTGGTATCCTTAATAACACTTCCTGCATAAAAAAGATCAATATATTGTTATAGATTTGATGATCTTATGCAGTTAATAATGTTGAACAACCAATATTTCCAGTTAACAACATTTACCTTCATTTGTCATTCCTAAAACATGTCTTGTTGGCACATTTCCTTTAATATTCTTCACTGGAGAAATCCTCGATGTTGGTAACTGGAAAGGATTTATATTGCTGTTGGTCGTTTGTTTAAAATTAATAACTCGAGAAAACGGAGTTTGATGACTTAAACCTGTATACCACAACACTTTAAAAAAACTCATATTAATAATATCGCAATAAGCAAAAAGATTACCAAAAGTGAATACCAGACAAATTGACATAAGGCTGCCTCCTTTGTGATGGCGTAACAATACCATCATTATTACAGCTAACAGTGAAATTCCATAAAAAGAATTAAATACACATAAAATTATGCATTTGTTTCTTAGAAGTAAGGTAAGATCATGCCATAACAAATGCAGGAATATGAATCTAAATTAGTATACTTGATAAAGTAAAAGTAAAACTGACCTGATTTCTGAGTAGAAAATACATTCTTTGAGTAAAAACCTATATAGACATATAGACATAATCTTAATTACAAATAATAAAACATTCTTAGAGTAAAATGAGAACACTAACAACTAAATTTTTGTCAAAACCTATATCTGTCGACATCCTATTGGTTGGCAAAACATTGCTGGATGGATCAATATCTGCGAAGATAGTCAAGTTTAAAAACATGATGTAACAGTTCGCTACTTATCTATAACATTAACAGAATATCTTACCAGACAAATTGACATTTTGTAATCTCCTTTCTGATGGCGTAAGATAACCCTGACTATTACCGCCTACATTGGAATTTCCAAAGAAACATTAATAACAAATATATTATGAATTACACAATATATCTTACCAGACATATTTGAAAGACATGTACACATATATGAATTGCACAATATATCTTACCAGACATATTGACAGCGTTTGAAAAGTTTTTCGCCAGAGTTGGATTGTTAGAGAACTTGTTTCGATGAGCAAAAGGTCGTGATCCTGTTTGGTAGATTGGAAAACAATGAAATAAGTTTCAATCCAGATATGGCAGTCATTGCAAATATAAGAACATTAAAAACTGCAATGAGAAAATACCACTTTGTCGATTACAGGAACTCTGAGTATTGGGATCCTTATTTTCATTATTAGAACCACCTTGAACATTACTGCCATTGAAGGAGGTTGTTGAAGGCCGTCTTCTTTGTCCTACATATAAAAAAATTAAGAAAAACAAAAGCAATATATCTTAAAATCCCAACGTCGTGAACATCATAATATCGTGAACATATATACATCATACCCTTTTGTGTTGAAGAAGGAGAAACAGGCCCCAAAGGTACACGCTTACGACCTGGTAGACAGTAAATCACGGGTAACAACGTGAACAACAAAACAATATCAATAACGGTTTTGATTTTAACATACCTGCTTTGTCCATGATCCGGTGATGGGTAGATTATTGAAGATTGTGTATGGAGATTACATCAATTATTTTTGAATTTGAAAAACTGATTGAGAAATAACAGAATAGAACGTGTCAAGGCTAAAAAGATGGAATGATGATTGTACGTGTATTGATATATTGGATTTGAGAAATGTGGATCGGGTCTGGTGGATCCAGGTGGATCCTATAAAAAATACCTGGCTTCTTTGTATTTTAGAAAGTTGGATCATACCCATTTAAAATTTGGATAATCCATGTTTCAAGTAGATTTACCAAAAAGGACATGGGAGTAGTGTAATTTCAAATTTGGAAAGGATAGAAAATGTCTTTTTCCAAATTCTTTGTGTTCAGGAATTAAGATTATATAGATATGTCCTAAGTTGATTGGCTGGCGGTTAGTGGCAAATATATGCCATTTAACTGTTACATAACATATGGGTTCAGGACCGTTGGATCAAAATAAAAATTACACCGTACCGCAGAAACTTTCCGCGGTACGGGGTAATTACAAAAATGCCCCATGTTTTCACATAAAAAAACTACTGTTCACCGTACAACAGAAACTTTCCGCGATACGTGAACAGTAGGGGCATTTTTGTAATTTCTCCGTACCGCGGAAAGTTTCTGCGGTACGGTATAATTTTTTTTTAAATCAGGACCGTTGGATCTGAAACCATATGTTATGTAACAGTTAAATGGCATATGTTTGCCAGTGAACGGGACCCTACTTTTTAATATGAGGAGTTGTTTTAGTGAGCACTTGGGTTTTAATTAGGATTAGTGTTAACAGACAGGATTACTAAATTTATTTTATTCAGTTGTTAAATAAATTAATAATTATGAAATAATTGTATTATTTTTCAGAATAATGGAGGAAGTAATATTAATATTTGACAATTTTAGGCTAGGCTGGGAGCCTGGGATATGATTAAAAATAATATCATGAATAAGAATGAGGACAGCCCACTGCAGGCTTCAAGATACGCATTTTTATTGGGCTAAAGCCCAACTACACCATGCCGGTTATTGATATTTTAATCCTTTGGATGATCATTTCTGGTTTGAACTCCACATAAACCGTGCAAAGCACAATTTACTTTTATTTTATTGTAATTTATTTATAAAATATAGTATAATATTATAAGTTTTAATTTTAATAAATTATTGAAAAAATTTGAACCTTACATTTTTGTGTATATTAAAATATAAATTAATATGTGTTTATGGAAATCAAATATTAGAACTCTGTATATAACCTCACATGGTTTCTTATGGTCATGTTCGTTGTAATAATTTGATGTATTACTTTTGCTGGATAGTAGTTAGCAGTCTGTGTATGCAAGTTCTAGTAAGCCTCAGTCTCTATATTGTATTATTTTCAATCTTAATACAATATTTGGCTTATATATTAAAAAAAGGGAAATTACCCCATATACTATTTTTTTTGAAACTATTTACAAAAATACTACCACTTTAAAAGTTATTTACAAAAATACTATCTTTTAAGTTTTATTTTCAAAAACACTACCTTTTTAAGTTTTATTTTCAAAAATACTATCTGCAACCTATGCAACCTTTTGTATATATGGGCGGCGCCAGCCGTAACTTTTAATTTTTGGTTGCAAAGGTTGCATATGAATTTCTGATTGCAAGTTCCGGTTTTCAGTTGTCATTTTCGACCTCCTTTTTGAAATCTAGTATATATATATATATATATATATATATATATATATATATATATATATATATATGTTGTGGGAGGAATTTATCACAACAAAATAGGAGGCCTCGTGCTGGAATAGCGCCAATGAACACAGAATTGTCCAACCACCCAGAAAGGCTCGTAGTTGGAGATCAATAGCTAGTCGCCCGGAAAGGCTCACGACTAGGGGTTCCCGAAGAACACGGGATATGGTTCCTCGGAAGGATCGGACTGAATCTACGGGATTAGAGCTCAAGGACCGTGCAATGATGATGCGTTGGTCAGCCAAGAACCCTATGAAAATGCACACCTAGAGGGGAGTGAATAGGTGTAAATGGCTAACTATGTATAACTAAAACTGATTTTAAGAATTACCAGAAACAGCTTACTGATTTCGTTTTATGCAGAGACAAATGGTATGCTGAATGCACAGATAATCAGTACAGTAAAGTGCAGAAACAGTAAGCTAAATGCAAGCAGTAAGTAAATAACAGAAAGTAAAGAACACAAAGACTTTTAGCCAGGTTCGACCCCTAACCCCTATGGTCTACGTCCTGGTCCCTTACCAACTTGGTAAGAGAATATATTATTGATCACTGAAATAAAACCAATTACAAGATACAATAATATATCTCCCTTAATTCCCAGCTGTTGACAAATGGCGTGCTGAACTCCTGTTTCTGAACTTGCTCTCTAAGCTATACTTCTCAAGTATACTTCTCTAGCAACGTTCACCAAACCCTAGTTCCCTAGCCAAACTGTCCAACAACTAATCCTTACAAATCGAACAATACAATCAATAAAGGATACAACTCAAACTATGAACTCTTTAAGATATAGCACGTATCAATATACTAAGAGCTCGAGAGAATGAAAGATATAGCAATGAAAAACCGAGTTGTTTGAAATCTTGTGTGCTTGAATATTTTCTCTGAAGTGTTCTCTTGATTGATGGAAACGAAAGAACACAAGAACATGATATTTATAGTCTCACAACCAACGTTCGGAAAATCAATCACCAATTATTCGAACTATAAGAAATCAATTTCCAACGTTCAATTGGTTAGAGATTTTACCAACGTTCTTGTGAACGTTTGACAGAGGGTTTGGAAGAGATGAATCGTAGAAAACTTAACCCTTCTAATTTGTATAGATATAAAAACGTGTATAGGAGATTTTGTAGAAAGAAATCTTTTAAATAAGGAAACCCCTATAAGTTTTATAAAATAATTTAAATAAGGATATTTGAAAAGATTTGAGCTCTAGAATATATTGTGTACGTAATATATAATAAATAGTCCTCACAATATATTTCCTGAATTACATCCATGAGAAATTGTCTTGATAAATATCTTCAGGATTCCTGGCAGTTTGCATATGGCTTGCTGTTTGTGTCTGTCAGTACAAATGGCTTGCCAAACTGTCTCTGTTGTAACACCAAGTGGCTTGCTGTTTATATATTCTCTGAAAACTTAATATACCCTGCAAAACCAAGTTAGTACAACCATAACACAATGTTTTATATCAAACTACAAGCAAAATAGTTTGCTGAAAGTGATCATCAAAACCATAGGAGTATCAATCTCCCCCTTTTTGATGATTACACAATATTTAGGAGAAATAATAACTCCCCCTAAATCCCTGCATATTAGTACATTTTGATATAAAACAAATTCAAGATAAACAAGCATAATAATCATATCTAAACCGAATATCTTGACCAAACAAGCAAAACAAATAAATTCTCCTAAATTTCTCCCCCTTAATCCATCAAAAAAATTCAACAAAAAGAACATTAGTCCAGGTCTGGAAAAAGCATAGAGAAATAAAATTTGATCAGTTAAATCAAGATAGTGACATATAAACAATTCAGATACAAATGGTAAGCCAACGTTACCCATTCTGTGCTTGTCAGCTTGCTGACTACACAGTACACATGCCAAGCTCCATTCGTATGGCTGCAAATCTTTCTTCAGCTAATGGCTTTGTGAAAATATCTGCCAGTTGAACTTCAGTTGAGACAAATACCAACTCAATCTTCCCTTTTGCTGCATTATCTCTCAAGAAATGGTGACGAACGTCAATATGCTTCGTTCTTGAGTGATTCACAGGATTCTTGGAGATATTGATAGCACTCGTGTTGTCACAATATATTGGAATTTTGCCACACTTGATATTGAAATCCCTTAGAGTCTGAATCATCCATAAAATTTGAGAGCAACAGCTACCAGCTGCTAGATACTCTCCTTCAGCCGTTGATAGAGCCACAGAAGCTTGCTTTTTGCTTTGCCACGAAACCAAGCTTTGTCCAAGGAATGTACAAACACCACTTGTACTCTTTCTATCAGTTTGAGACCCTGCATAATCTGCATCACTATACCCCACGAGATCAAAAGTATTTGTGATAGGATAGAACAAACCAAGATTGATAGTACCACTTAAATATTTAAAAATTCTTTTAACCGCATTTAAGTGAGACTCTTTAGGGTTGGATTGAAACCTTGCACAAACACAAACACTATACATGATATCAGGTCTTGAGGCAGTTAAATATAATAAACTTCCAATCATACCTCTATACCTTTTGACATCCACATCCTTACCATTCTCATCTGCAAACAGCTTGCTGTTTTGAGTCATAGGAGTTGTTTTTGCTTTGACATCTTCAAGACCAAATCTTTTGAGCAGATTCTTTGTATACTTGGATTGATGCACATAAATACCATCATTGGTTTGCTTGATTTGAAGACCCAAGAAATAGTTGAGTTCTCCCATCATGCTCATATCAAATTCATTGTACATGCACTTAGAAAACCACTCACACATAGATTCATTAGTAGCACCAAATACAATATCATCCACATATATTTGTACAACAAGAATATCTTTACCATTTTGCTTTGTAAATAATGTGGGATCGATATTACCTCGAATGAATCCATTTTTGAGAAGAAACTTACTAAGCCTCTCATACCATGCCCTAGGGGCCTGCCTTAAACCATATAATGCCTTCTTGAGCTTGTAAACATAGTCATGAAACTTCTCATGTTCGAATCCAGGAGGCTGTTTGACATAGACTTCCTCATCCAGCACGCCATTTAGGAATGCACTTTTTACGTCCATTTGATATAACTTGAATTTCTTGTAGCATGCATAAGCAAGAAGCATTCTGATTGATTCTAAACGAGCTACAGGAGCATATGTTTCTTCAAAATCAATTCCTTCTTGTTGATTATAGCCTTGAGCCACGAGCCTTGCCTTATTTCGAGTAACTGTTCCAAATTCATCCACTTTGTTCTTGAACACCCATTTGGTTCCTATGATAGAAGCATCTTCTGGTGGCTTTACAAGTTCCCAAACATCACATCTCTCGAATTGGTTGAGTTCCTCTTGCATTGCCATGATCCAATTTTCATCTTCTAATGCTTCTTTGACATTTTTGGGTTCTTCTTGAGCTAAAAAGGCAGCATAAGCACAAAAGTTTGCTTTTCCTCTCCTTGTTGTGATTCCATCTGAAATATTTCTAATGACAAGTTCTGGAGGATGATTCTTTACTGTCCTTGTAGCCTTTGGTAGAGAATGTTGAGCAATTTCTTCATGTGAAGTGATTCTGACCACTTCAGCTTGCTGTTTTGGAGTTCCAGCTTGCTGTTTTCCATTCTCAGTAGTGTTGTTGGCTTGCTGACTTCCAGTTTCAGCAGAATTGTTGGCTTGCTGATTTTCAGTAGCTTGATGTTGTATATTATCAATTTCACCTGCAAATTCTTCCTCGTCTCTTGGCAGATCATTGTTAGGTTCTTGAAAAGTAACATCAATAGATTCTTCAACTATATGTTTATTTAAGTTATAAACTCTATATGCTCTACTAGTTAAAGAATAGCCAAGAAAAATAGCCTCATAAGATTTAGCATCGAATTTACCATCATTATCAATTGTCTTGAGCATAAAACACTTTGAGCCAAAGATTTTGAAGTAACTAATGTTTGGCTTCTTTTTCCTCAACAATTCATACGGAGTTTTGTTCAAAATAGGCCTGATTATGACTCTGTTCAACAAATAGCACGCTGTATTCACTGCTTCTGCCCAAAAACTTCTAGGCAGCTTGCTTTCTTGCAAAAGAGTCCTTGCAGTTTCTTGTAGTGACCTGTTCTTCCTTTCTACCACTCCGTTTTGCTGTGGAGTCCTTGGTGCAGAAAATTCATGTGAAATTCCTCTTTTTTCACAATAAGCAATGAAGTCTTTGTTGAGAAATTCACCTCCTCTATCACTCCTTATACCTACAAGTCTTGTATTCAACTTGTTCTCAAGTAATTTGATTAGCTTCTTAAACTCATCAAAAGCACAATCTTTAGTACGAAGAAATAATACCCATGTAAATCTAGAATAATCATCTACAATCACAAAACCATATTGTTTACCTCCAATACTCTTGTAAGCTTCTGGACCAAATAAGTCCAAATGCAGAAGCTCTAAGGGTTTAGAAGTAGATACCATTTTCTTTGATTTGTGAGTACTTCGAAGCTGTTTTCCCAATTGGCAAGCTGAACATACTTCTGTTTTGACATACTTTAGTTTGGGCAGCCCTCTCACTAGTTTCTTGCTTGATAACTTTCTGAGCAAATCCATGTGTGCATGTCCCAATCTTCTATGCCAAATATATGGATCATTATCCATTGCAGCCAAACAGCATGCTGTTTCCTGCAAATCGAAGTCTAATACATATATATTTCCTTCCCTTCTAGCAACTAGGGGGATTTTGTTAGTACCAATAGTAATAATAGCTTTATCAATGCCCAATTCAACATGATGTCCATTATCAAATAATTGAGTGACACTAAGCAAATTATAAGTAAGGCCTTTGACATATTGAACTTTATCAATTGAAATATTACTATTACCAATAGAACCGGTACCAAGGATTTGAAGAGTTTTGCTATTCCCAATTGTCACTCTTCCACCCTTTTTCATTTTGAGATTCATAAACTGAGATTTGTCTCCACACATATGTCTTGTGCATCCACTGTCCAAGATCCATTGCTTTGACTTGACCTTAGCAGCAAGGCACATCTACAAAACAAACAAAAATACCTCAATGTTTTGGTACCCATATAGGTTTGGGTCCAAGTTGGTTAGTAGCAAGAATATATAAAGCATTTAAATCAGATTTCTTGATCCACATTTGGGCCACTTTTGGGGACTGGTCATTCTGTTGGTAAGCTGTTTGTCTCCTGCTATTTGCATTCTGGTATGCTGTTTTCTGTCTGACTGGTCCATTCTGGTATGCTGTTTTCTGTCTGACTGGTCCATTCTGGTATGCTGTTTTCGTCTTATGATATACTTGAACCACACAATTCTTTTCCAGATGTCCTTTTCCACCACATTTGTTGCATGTCTTCCAAGGCATAGCATAATTGTAGGGAATGCCATTCCTTCCATCATATTTGAGCACCTTATCCTTTTTGTTGAGATTCATGCCAACTCCTTCTTTGACTAAGGGGACCTTTGCCTTCTTCATCATTGTCTTTAAAGTGTCTTCACCTTGAACAAAAGTTTCCATGCCCTTCTTGAGATCTTTAACTTCTGTTTCTAGGAGGGTGATCACTTCAGCTTGCTGTTTGATGAGTTCAGCTTGCTGGATTCTCTTTTCAGCAGTTTTTGAGGATTCGGCTTGACTAGATTCCTTCATTTTGTATGATTCCAATGCTTTAGCTTTAGTTTTGACATCAGACCTTAGCTCTTTGATTTCTTCAGTCAAGGTCTTGTTTCTCTTTTCAAGTAACTTGACATTTGCCTCTAAATGTCTGTTCTTAGTATTCAGTTCCTTGATCTCTGTAGCTTTACTGAATGAAGTTGAATCCCATTCTTCCATTTTTGGCAACAGATCTTTTACCATTTTGGATAAATAGGCATTCTTATCAGTCAGCTTGCTGATTTCAGCCTTTAGTGCCATGTGTTCTTCAATTGTAACACTATTTTGTTCCTGAATGGTTAGTGAATCTAACAAAGTATCATCTGAAGAAATATAATCATTAAAAGAGTTTACCTCACTCTGATCTTCTTCAGAATCAGTTTCAGCATACACTCCTTCTGAATTTCCTAGAACAGATTCATCTTCAATTTCAACAAGTGCTAAGTTCACCATTTCTTCACTTGAGTCATCACTGGAATCTGAATCATCATCACTCCAAGTCAGTAGAGCCTTTGATTTCTTCTTATCCTTGAAAACAGTAGGCTGTTTTGACTTCAGTTTGTAGCAGTTCCTTTTATAATGACCTGGCTTGCCACATTCGAAACAAGTTTCCTCCTTAGAGTCTTTTGAGCCTTTCTTGTTGTTGTAGTAGCCACCTCTTTCCCTTTTCATCATGTTCTTCTTTTCTATCAGCCTTTTGATCTTCTTTGAAATAAGTGCAAGTTCCTCATCTGAATCAGATTCATCATTAGAGTCAATTGGCTTGCTGTTTTTAGAATGGAGAGTCATATTCTTCATCTTTTCTGTTGGAGCTTTAACACTTGAACTTCCCACCTGATTACCATTTATCTTGCTTTCAAATTGCTCTAGCTCAGCAAATACAGCCAAGTGATCCATAGTATCAATAAGTGGTGAGGATTCCAAGGCAGTAACTTTGGCTTCGTAGATAAATGGTACTGCACTTAAGACCTTCATATTGATTTCATCTTGTGGTATAGATTTTCCAAGCCTCTTCAGTGAATTAATAGTAACTTGAAATCGTGCTTGACTATCCTTGATAGTTTCACCTTCATTAAGCTTGAAGTTTCCAAAGTCATTCATTAGCTTGCTAAGTTTCACCTTCTTTAGAGATTTCGAACCTTCATGATAAGTCTCCAAAGCATCCCACATTTCTTTTGCTGATTTGAGTGAAGATACTTTATCATACTCAGCCTGATTCAAACCATTCATAAGAGAACTCCTTGCCTTTCCATTGTAGCCAAGTTTGATTAATTCATCCGGAGTGAGATCATCAACATCCTTTGGCTTGCCATCCTTATCAAGAAAGACATATGGACCTTTTTGCACAACTCTTAGAACTAATGGATCTCTGGATAAGTGAGTTTCCATGCTGCTTTTCCACCAGTGGTAGTTGTGTGTGCCATGAAGAAGTGGAGGCCTAAAATCAGATTTTCCTTCGGGATAGTTTTCAGCCATTATGATCGAATACTTTCCTGTTACAGAATTGTTAGTATACCAAAGCTCTGATACCAAATGAAAATGCACACCTAGAGGGGAGTGAATAGGTGTAAATGGCTAACTATGTATAACTAAAACTGATTTTAAGAATTACCAGAAACAGCTTACTGATTTCGTTTTATGCAGAGACAAATGGTATGCTGAATGCACAGATAATCAGTACAGTAAAGTGCAGAAACAGTAAGTTAAATGCAAGCAGTAAGTAAATAACAGAAAGTAAAGAACACAAAGACTTTTAGCCAGGTTCGACCCCTAACCCCTATGGTCTACGTCCTGGTCCCTTACCAACTTGGTAAGAGAATATATTATTGATCACTGAAATAAAACCAATTACAAGATACAATAATATATCTCCCTTAATTCCCAGCTGTTGACAAATGGCGTGCTGAACTCCTGTTTCTGAACTTGCTCTCTAAGCTATACTTCCCAAGTATACTTCTCTAGCAACGTTCACCAAACCCTAGTTCCCTAGCCAAACTGTCCAACAACTAATCCTTACAAATCGAACAATACAATCAATAAAGGATACAACTCAAACTATGAACTCTTTAAGATATAGCACGTATCAATATACTAAGAGCTCGAGAGAATGAAAGATATAGCAATGAAAAACCGAGTTGTTTGAAATCTTGTGTGCTTGAATATTTTCTCTGAAGTGTTCTCTTGATTGATGGAAACGAAAGAACACAAGAACAGGATATTTATAGTCTCACAACCAACGTTCGGAAAATCAATCACCAATTATTCGAACTATAAGAAATCAATTTCCAACGTTCAATTGGTTAGAGATTTTACCAACGTTCTTGTGAACGTTTGACAGAGGGTTTGGAAGAGATGAATCGTAGAAAACTTAACCCTTCTAATTTGTATAGATATAAAAACGTGTATAGGAGATTTTGTAGAAAGAAATCTTTTAAATAAGGAAACCCCTATAAGTTTTATAAAATAATTTAAATAAGGATATTTGAAAAGATTTGAGCTCTAGAATATATTGTGTACGTAATATATAATAAATAGTCCTCACAATATATTTCCTGAATTACATCCATGAGAAATTGTCTTGATAAATATCTTCAGGATTCCTGGCAGTTTGCATATGGCTTGCTGTTTGTGTCTGTCAGTACAAATGGCTTGCCAAACTGTCTCTGTTGTAACACCAAGTGGCTTGCTGTTTATATATTCTCTGAAAACTTAATATACCCTGCAAAACCAAGTTAGTACAACCATAACACAATGTTTTATATCAAACTACAAGCAAAATAGTTTGCTGAAAGTGATCATCAAAACCATAGGAGTATCACCCTAGTTATGTTGTGTCACACAAGAGCATACGTGCTCTATATTTACTCAAGGTGTTGAAGTGTCTAAGAGATCCCGTAAACTGCATACATACCACTATTTATAGTGGATCAAGCCCGTATGTAGTTCTTAAGATGATATTATCATTTGTTTATAATGAGTTATCCTCTCTCCAGTGGGATAATGACTATTATTTCTGATATAAATCGAGTGTGATGTGTATTTTTAGGTTACCAAGTTGTTTTGGTAATTGTAGGATGATTATCTTTGTATTTATCATGATTTTGTATCATTTATCAAGTAAATATGACATATATCCTCAAATAACTAAATACATATCTGTTTAGGAGTGTTTTTAGGTAATATAGACGTGTTCCTAAAAAGTAGGAGGCGTGCCTTATCTGGTTTGACAGCCTGATCAGGCTTCCGGCGGAAGCTGGGGGTACCGCCCGGTAGACTGGCTCCGGTACCCCCTCCGGTAACCCCTTTATGGAAGCTACTCTTGAAGCCCTACTAGATGGCTGGTAATGGCTATAGGTTACCTACAAGGGGATACCCTTGGGACCCTAAACCACACATTTCCTCGCTGCCACGTACATGGTAACCCCTAGGGCTGCCATGGGCCCTTGGAAGCCTGACAGATTACTCATTTTCCTCATGGATATGGACCCTATTCCTCTAGTGGGCCTAAATCTAACCCATGCAAGATTTTGGTCACAACAACTACCCCCCGGTTCCCTGAAGTACTGTGTGCAAGGGGAACCTATTATTCGCAGGGTGCCGCTTCCTTAGTCTTTCGACAAAGATCTGTATCTCCACACTCTCATCAGCTTGATGTGATAGGGTGTGTAAATACTGGAATTTGTAGTCGTAAATATTAAAATCAATATTTATCCGAAAGTCTCTTGTAATTGGGATATGGAATCCCGAATTCGAATTAATTGTCAAACAGGAGCCTTCATAATTTATTTGTTAAGTATCTAGTTAATTACCTTTATCCCAGGGGAATTAAAAAGGATAATTACAAAAATGAGATGGTTACTCTTGGACTCTACCATTTCCTTTCAAGATTAGCATGGACGGTCCATTTTCCCACACATGCACGCTTCCCGCCTGTCTCGTTTTCTGTGCCAAGTTAATTGGCTGGAGGGTCACGCCTCTTTTTCTCCTCTTTCATATATCTATACTTAACTTCTTTACTCTTCTTTTTTCTTATCTTCACCTGATACTCTTTTCTTAGACAAGTAAAAGGTTTTTGATCACTCTCCGAAGAACTCTTTCCCGGTAAAGGCTAGGTCATTTGCACACCCGCCGCTTCAACTCGTCCAGGTAAGCGTCCAATCTCTACGACTAATTCTCTTTATTTGATGCGTAGAAATCTTATGCAAATATCTGATTGTACTCTTCATATGCTTGCTTTATATTTGTATTTCTGGGTTAATAGCTGATTTATGGCTCCGGTAGCCATTGCATGTCATTTGTTGTTAACCCATCTAAGCCGAGTTCACTCGATTGTGGATTATTGCGATTTTTTTGTCTGTTGATATTCCTTTTGAGTAAATCTGCTTGTTTAGATCTTGATTTCCAGTTACATGTGTGAATTCCTGCCTTTTGTGCACATACCGAAGGGGTTTGAGGTGATTGGTACTCCGGTTTCCCCTTTGGTTACTTTCTTATATGCTCATAACATGTTTGATACTTGTCCTCACCGGATCGTGTTGTTTTAAGCTTATCTTGTCAAACGATTATATACACATCGTCGATTTGGGCATGTTCATTGATTGGGTAACCTCGTCACCGTAGTATTAGGTTAGTAGACCGGTTGCCACCCCCCGAGTCCTGACTTTCTTTTGACTTAGCCTGGCAACCCCAGGGGTTACCATGGGTACCACCAAGTCGATTGTTGACAATCTTTACTTTTTTTTCAACCTTTGGTGATTCAATCTCGGACTCTCCTTCTAATCTGCTTCCTCCTTGTGGTTGCAGATGTCTACCTCGTCCATCTCAGGAGGCTCATCTCAGCACGTGGGCAACCTATCGCCCATCTATGGTGAGCCCTCATATTCTGAGTCAACCCACCTTAACGATGTGCTCCTTCACCAACCCTTGATGCAGCCCAAGATATCCGTTAGTTCTCGGACACGTTCTCGAGTTGAAGTCATAAATCCCCTTGAGGCTGAGATTATAAGTAGGCGTCTCGACTCCTCCTTGGAGGCTGGTTCGTCAAATTTTAATAATGAGGGTATTGATAGGATTTATCTGAGTTCAAACACGAATGAAGAAGAAAAACTTGATGAGGGATTCTGGAATGAGGTTGAGCAACCGTTTTTTTGATAACACAGACTTACTGAATGAAGAAGAAGAACTTGATGAGGGATTGGTGATGGAGGTCGAACGGAAGCCCCATGTCCCTGCAGGCTTCGTTCCATCTTGTGAAAATTTAGATTCTACTATGAATGCCGATAGACTTGCCAGGCTGCTTGAGCTGTGCAACCCGGGGTGTGGCCTGGTGATACCCAGTGATGGTGAGAGGTGCCACAGATTCGATAACTTCGAACCGGACCAATCCCTACCCAATGCAGTCTTATCTGCTTCGTTCTTTAAGCTTGGATTCTCTCTGCCCCTGCATCCATTTTTTGTTGAGTTGCTCACCTTCTACGAAATTGTACCTATGCAGCTAACCCCTAATTCTTTCAGGGTGGCTGCCTGTATGTTCATCCTTTATGACCAAGTTTTTTCCGTTCCTCTCACTGCCCGGGAATTGGGGTATTTTTATCAGTTAAAAGACGTGGGGAGGAAGGTAGGTATCTTTTACCTCACCTCTTGGAACAATAGACAAGGTGGATGTATAAAGGGGAATAAAAGGGGAATGTATGACTGGTTGGAAATGTTTCTATATTGTTACGACTGTGAGGAAGTGAGAAAAGAGTGGAACCTGACTCCGGGTAAGCATGCGGTACCCCTCTATATTACTGGTAACCCTAGTCGATTCACCTTCTTTTTGACTCGACCTTCATTTTTCTTGTTGTATTGTTTAGGGATCCCAACACAAACATCCCTACAGGGGATCGAAGAAAAACGGGCTAGGAAAATCATGAAGTTGGCAGGCTCTCTGAGAGACGGGGAGAGTTTGCTGACTCCAAAGACTTTGGTGAGATTGGGATTCTCGAGACCTCTTGCTCCTCCATCTCCTGCTCATGAGATGGAGGTTGAGGAAGAGTCGGGGAGAGAGCCTAAGCCTCAGGGTGCTGACAAGAAGCGTGAGAGAAAAGAGGGGGCCACCACCGGCACCCCTTCCGGTATCCCGTGCTGCCACTTCATATACTCCTTATTTGCACATACTTTTTCACCCAACATGTCATGTTCTTCTGTTAATGGATACTTATCAGTGTCTCTGTAGGCTTTCCTATGTATATGCTTTTAAACTGTGTAGTATTTGTGGGTTCTCTCATACCCATGTATTCATCTGTACCCGGAAGCTTGGCTCCGGTAGCCCTATCGGTAGCTTGAAATTTCTTCATGTAAATATGTGTTATGGTTACTAACATCTCCCATGTCTCATTATTTCAGGTATGTCAGGATCCGTGCCGTCCTTCATTAAACCATCTGATAAGTATGAAGACTTATTCCCTGAGGATGAACTGCTCATGATGGAGACCCCTATTGCTGCCACTCCTGTTTCTAGGGTCCCAGCCTCTGCATCCATTAAGGCTGAGCTTTCAGCTACTGAGAAACGCAGATTATCCCAGGCTTCCGGGAGTCTAAAATCTACCCCAGAGACTCGATCTTCGAAAAGGGTCAAGATATCCCCGCAGGGTGCACCAATAAGTGATGTGGAGCAATTCTACCGAGCATGCGGTGGACAGATACCCATGGAAATTATCACGGGATGGGCTAAACAAAAGACTAATGATGCTGCCAGGTCAATGCTATTCTCCTCGGGAGAGAATTTGTTTCATCAAATGAGGATCGGTAACCAGTTGGTGGCGGCTACCCGTGGTGACATGAAGTTGAAAGAGGATTTGAAGCAGGCAAGGTCTGATTTTAACGCTGCTGATGAAGAAAGGAAGAAGCTAGTAGATGCAAATAAGAAGTTGAAGGGTGAGGTCTCAGCTGTCACAAAAGAGAAGGACAAGCTGGGAAGGTTGGTTTATGAGCAAGATAAGGATAAAGAGGAAATGGTGGCAGCCCATGCTACCGAGGTTACGGAGTTGCAGCTACAAGTGGATACCCTCCAGGCCTCTGTAAAGAAGTTAAAAGAGGTGCTTCCCGAGAGGTATAAGCTGGGGTTTGCTAAGGGGGTTCAGGACTACATGAAATCTACTTGGAAGGTGATGCTGAACCTGGATTGGACCCTTCTGGGCGAGGATGTCGTAAAGTAAGTGGAGAAGTTTAAAGCGGAAGCTATCAAGTCTCAAACCTCTGCTGCGAAGGTGACCCCCAAGCCGTCCGATACTCCGAAAGATATGGCTAAGGATACTCAGGATACCAGGGTTGATGCTTCCGCAGATGCGGTCGAGGTGGCTCCAGGTGATTCCACTAAAAAGGTGGACCCAGTTGAGGATTCCCCTAGTTCCGAGGCTACTAAAGATCCCTCATCCTCCTAAATCATCCTTTTCCAATCACCTTGAACTTTTATTATGCCGGTTTATGAACTTTTGGTTTTAATCAAGGGAGTGGGCTCCTATAACGCTCCACAGATGTAAGGATTTAATCTTTTAACTCTGTTCGCTTTATGGCCTCGGGCCTAGTACTTTTGAATTTGTTTTATCTACGTAATGCATGTTTGTTTGTTTTATTGTCTGGTTTTTCTGAAGTAGGTATAGCTGTCGCATCATTTCTGATTATTCAACGAGAACCAACTTGAACTTAATAATCCTTACTCATCAAACCCCCATTTCACTCATTCTCTAGGGTACCAATATGCTAACTAAGAAAGGTGTTACAATAACTTAGAACAGTTCATAACTAAACGCCACCATCGAATTCTATCTGGTGAAATGACTCCCCTGACTAATCCTAAAACAAGTTCATACAAGTTCTTAGAGGATACATGCCATACGTACGTTGATTAAAGAGATATTAGATCATGAATCAAAATAGAAACTGTAGAATGGTATCACAGTATAGAAGTGTACAAGAGCAAATATGGCAATACATACCGGGATAGACGGCCACAGAATTGGTAAACTACTTGTACTTTTGTCTGCTTGGACCCAGCTGTGGGTGTGGGGGTACCGTCCGGTAACCCGATAGTATCTGGGAGCCCGAAAGACGAGAGCCTGACTCCGGGAGCCCCTTGGCCGGTAGCCCGTATCCGATAGGTTGGGTGCCGGAAGTTCAGCTTGGAAACCTTTGTTCCGGGAGTCCCAATCATTTAATGAATCATATGTGGTGATTAATGAATCATATGTGGTGATAGAATTCGATGGTGGCGTTCAGCTTGGAAACCTTTGTTCCGGGCCACCAAAGATGGTGTGGATGCTAGGAGCTCGGGTAGTCCTATCCTGGTTTCCCGGAGTTTTATCTTTGTTATCTCTTCCTTCCTTATACTTCTTAGCTTCTTGAGCTACAAATTCAGTCATGTATCCATTTCTGATCAATTCTTCAATCTGATCTTTTAAGTGTGTACAGTCGGCAGTTTCATGACCATTTGCTTCATGGAAAGCGCAATACTTCCCATGGTCCTTCTTTCCCGGAGGGCCTGCCCGGTAGGGCCTGTGGAATATCCCACTTTTTTCGTTTACTTCAAAAATGTGGCCAATGGGCACGGTCAAAGGAGTATATTCAGTATACTTCTGGAAATTAGTCCTTAGAGTGAGTCTGTCTTTGACAGAAACTCTATCCTTAGTTGTATTAACAGCAATAGGAGCAGTCTTGTCATCATACCGAGGGGCTCCCACACCAGCGGTTCCACTCCCGGAAGCCCGCTTATTAGAATCCCTTTTAGGGCTATAGGAACGATTTCTCTTGTTTCTTTTCCAACTCCTGGAATTGGAATCTTTGGATAACTTTGCCATTGACTCCTCAATCACTTTGTGACGTTCCGCCTGTTGATAGAACTCTTCCAGGGTTCCGGGCTCCTCAGTTTGCAACTCTTTCCAGAATTCAGTTCCTGGCCTAACCCCGACTATCAGGAAATTCTTCAATATTTCATCAGAAGCCTTCTTCACCTTAGGCACTTGTTCATTAAATCTTTTGAAATATTGCCTTAAAGTCTCACGTTCCTCTTGCTTGATATTAGCTAGGGTGTTAACCTGTGGGACGTAGGCCACAGTAGCCCTAAACTGAGAGATAAAGTGGTCTCCCATTTTTCTCCAGGACTTAATGGATCCTTCTGCCAACCTTTTGAACCATTGATGGGCATTCCCACTCAGAGTGGAAGCCAACAATCTGCATCTAGCCAAGTCTTCCACTTGGTACACATCCATCTCCGTGTTAAAACGGCTCAGATATTCAATAGGATCTGAGTTACCGTTAAATTTCAAATCAGTATTCATCTTAAAGAACCTTGGCAAGGGTGCCTTCTTTACTTTCTCAGAGAATGGGGAGCCGGAAATGACCCTAGATTTGAACTTTTTCTCCTCCTTGATTTTTTCTAAGGCTTTCTTCCAATCAGACATTTTAAACTGTCCATTCTCACCATCTGAGTTCACGTCACTTCCAGAGTCATCATCTTCATTCAATGTCTTACTTCTCCGGATAACCGAACTCTGATGTGAACTGGAATCCTGGTCAGTACCCTCATCGGTAGGGACCCTGGTAAAGTGTGTTTTCCTGCTCCTACGCCTAGAGGAGTGACCACTTTGTCTGAAACTTCTCCTTCCATCAGACCTGGTCCTTCTGGAATTACTCCTTGGGGGTACCGAGTGGGATTTTTCTCTATACTCCCGGGAACCCCTAATGTGGGAATCCCCATTGCCATCTCTACGGTCTTTGCTTCCAGTATTCACCAGTCTATGGCGAAGGTCTTTATTGGTTAGCCTTCTGCCAATTCTGTCAAAAACACTCAGGCTTCTAGTGGGTGAGCCCTCGGTACCCTGGGTTTCCATGCCATCAGACTTGTCACCCTCATCCCTTCCTGCTTCTTCCTTATCAGATGGGACATGATCAGTGTTGTTCCCACCATCTTTGTCCGATTCAAAGTCTAACCTTGTAGGAGTCACATTCTTTTTGGCCTTCACCTTTTGCTTCTTACGCCATCTCTTCATTTTCTCGGAATTCTTCTCCAAATGGTCAATCCTTTCGGACATAGCAGCCACATGATCGAAGATATCCTTATTGGAAACATCACCACTGTCTCCTTTGTTTCGACCTTTACCATCCTGAGATGGTGTCTTATCAATGTCAGAATCATTACTCGCCATATCTCCTCCAAACGACGAATTTTTGAGGCCCCTCCTTCTAGCGCCAATTGTTGTGGGAGGAATTTGTCACAACAAAATAGGAGGCCTCGTGCTGGAATAGCGCCAATGAACACGGAATCGTCCAACCACCCAGAAAGGCTCGTAGTTGGAGATCAATAGCTAGCCGCCCGGAAAGGCTCACGACTAGGGGTTCCCGAAGAACACGGGATATGGTTCCTCGGAAGGATCGGACTGAATCTACGGGATTAGAGCTCAAGGACCGTGCAATGATGATGCGTTGGTCAGCCAAGAACCCTAGTTATGTTGTGTCACACAAGAGCATACGTGCTCTATATTTACTCAAGGTGTTGAAGTGTCTAAGAGATCCCGTAAACTGCCTATATACCACTATTTATAGTGGATCAAGCCTGTATGTAGTTCTTAAGATGATATTATCATTTGTTTATGATGAGTTATCCTCTCTCCAGTGGGATAATGACTGTTATTTCTGATATAAATCGAGTGTGATGTGTATTTTTAGGTTACCAAGCTGTTTTGGTAATTGTAGGATGATTATCTTTGTATTTATCATGATTTTGTATCATTTATCAAGTAAATATGACATACATCCTCAAATAACTGAATACATATCTGTTTAGGAGTGTTTTTAGGTAATATAGACGTGTTCCTAAAAAGTAGGAGGCGTGCCTTATCTGGTTTGACAGCCTGATCAGGCTTCCGGCGGAAGCTGGGGGTACCGCCCGGTAGACTGGCTCCGGTACCCCCTCCGGTAACCCCTTTATGGAAGCTACTCTGGAAGCCCTACTAGATGGCTGGTAATGGCTATAGGTTACCTACAAGGGGATACCCTTGGGACCCTAAACCACACATTTCCTCGCTGCCACGTACATGGTAACCCCTAGTGCTGCCATGGGCCCTTGGAAGCCTGACAGATTACTCATTTTCCTCATGGATATGGACCCTAATCCTCTAGTGGGCCTAAATCTAACCCATGCAAGATTTTGGTCACAACAATATATATATAGGCCTTTGCTCCATACAGAACACTCTTATATAACAAACAATAAAGAACACCTTAGATCTATTAGATCCTTTGGCCCCGCCAGGGGCACCCAATACAAAAAGTTGTTATTTTTTTACCCTCTATCAAGCCAGCAAAAAAAAAACTTTAAAAGTTTACTGTTCATGATGACGTCACTGATGACGTCATCATCATGAACAGTAACTTTTTAATTTTTTTAATTTTTTTTAATGATGGATGGATAGAAGGTAAAAAAATAAGAACTTTTTGTATTGGGTGGCCCCGCCAGGGGCATTGGATCTATTAGATCTAAGGTGTTCTTTATTGTTTGTTATATAAGGTGTTTGTTATGGAGTCCAACCCTATATATATATATATATATATATATTTCAAAAAAGAGGTCGAAAATGACATTTGAAAACTGGAACTTGAACTTCCAGTTTTCAGTTTTCGGTTGCATATGAGGTTGCGTAGGGGAGCAGACGAATTTCTGATTGCAAGTTCCAGTTTTCAGTTGTCATTTTCGACCTCTTTTTTGAAATCTATTATATATATATATATATATAATAGATTTCAAAAAAGAGGTAAAAAATGACAACCGAAAACAGGAACATGAACTTCCAGTTTTCAGTTTTCAGTTTTCGGTTGCATATAAGGTTGCATAGAGCACACGAATTTCCGATTGCAAATTCTATTGATTCTATTATGATCAAATGGCCCCGCCAGGGGCACCCAATAGAAAAAGTTCTTAGTTCCAACCTTTGCAACCTCCAATTTTCAGTTGCAACTTTTGCAACCTTTGCAACTATTGCAACCTTTGAAACCTTTGCAACCATTGCAACCTTTGCAACATTTGCAACTCACACGGCTGCGCCGCCAGAATTTATAAATGAGGTTGCAATGGTTGCACAGGTTGCAAACCGTATTTTTGAAAAAAGAATCTTAAAGAAAAGTTTTTTTATAAATAGTTTCAAAAGTGGTAGTATTTTTAAAAAAATAATTTGAAGGATGGGTATTTTTGAAAAAAACCCCTTAAAAAATAGAAGTACCCGTGCGATGCACAGAATTTTTTAAATATTATATTAAATTTTTTATTAATTTTTTTAAATACGAATTTTGGAGGCTTAAATATTTAAATGAGATGATGATCATAATTATATAAATGTTATCTGTGATATTTCTAGAAATGTATGATTTTAGTTTTAAAAAAATATAGAAAATGTGATTGGTTTTAGTTGAAAAGGTAATAAGTTATTTATTAGTAATTATAAAATTATTATTTTGTTTTATTAAATAGAATACCCGTGATATAATTGGAAAAAGAGAGGATTTTAGTTAGAGAAAATTAAAAAGGTAATATGTTTTATATGAAAAAGGTAATTGATTAATTTATAGTAATTATAATTTAATTATGTTATTTTACAAATAAAATTGCTCGTAATGTTTTTAGAAAAGGAGAAATTAATGTTGTCCGTTATATTTCTAAAGAAGACTTTTAGTTAGATAATATAGAAAAAAGATGATACGTTTTAGCTAAAAAGGATAATCGATCAATATTAGTATTATAATATTATTATTTAATTTTATTAAATAGAACCGCCTGTGATATAATTGGAAAAAGAGATATTTTAGTTTTAAAAAATAGAAAATGATAACGTGAAAATTAAAAGGTGACATACTTTAGGTGAAAAAGGTAATTGATTAGTTTATAATAATTATAATCACTACACCATATATGGTCTTTGCCAACACCTCAAAAAAGTGTAAAAAATCCTGAAAAGTGTTGCCATAAGCCGAGAATTGGTTTAAGGCTACACTTTTTCAAATTTCAATAGTGTTGGATCTGGTCGTGTGGCCTTAGGTGGGTAAGCCAACACTTTTGCCACCCTATGGCCACATCGCAATAGATGTTACATTAGTCATCTATGCCAACACTTTCGGGTGTATAACAACACTAAGGGGATGTTGTAATAGACCTATTGCAACATTGATTTTTCTCTATTGCAACATTGGTACATCTAACACTTTATTTTTTTTGACAACACCTTTTAATCTATTGCAACATTTAATCTATAAGACACTTTTAGTATTTTGCAACATCACGTTCTGTTTTGCAACATATATTTATTAAACACTTTTTATATTTTAACAACACCTTTTTTTTTATTCCAACATTTTTCTAATAAACACTTTTTATATATTAGCTACACATTTTCATGTTTGTTGCAACATAAACTATATGAACATCACAATTAAACCCTTAAAAATGATTATGAAAGCCAAAAATGCCAAAAGGAAACACAACATTTTTTTTACTTCACAAACATACCAAATTAGTAATTACATAGTCAAAGTTGGACATAAACCAACTTGCCAAATTGCCCAAAATATTGAATTCATACAAACAGCAAGTACCATAATATTCCTAAAGACTGTCAATTCATGTTCTTCCGCTCTAAACTCCCTAACTTAAAAAAATCTTGGACACCAGAACCAGAAGCATCCGCATGTCAACTGCCATTACAGGCACATTAGAATGAATAATCATGATAGCCACATCACTTAAACACATGCACTCTAGCTTTCAAAAATTTGACTAAAGATTGGACAAAAATGTATTTCCACGGAATCACTTCTTTTTCTGTTACACCAACATTATCTGGCATAGATCCATTTAAGTTCCCTCATTCGCCCTACTACATAAATACTTTAACTTTCTCAACTACATAAAAAGAAATCTATAACTAAAGACAGACGTAATAGTAATAAACACAGACAAAAAAGTAGTCTGTCAACCTCACGTTAATATAAATTGTGTAATATTGCAGGCTCAGATTCATGAATCTGAAGATAATTAGATCCTCTCGGATCCTATCCAGTTTTTAAAAAAATATACACAAAACTGAAATGGACAAGTTATCAACATACTACTCATGTTGAAAGCAATCATATAAGTGATTTCAAATAGAGCAGACTTCCACTTGCCAAAAAAGTTAATTACTGTCATGTACTTATGAGTTATGCAAAAGCCCATCTATTGTAATATTTTAAAAAAAACAAGTAGCTATCTTGTACCTGCAGAGCTTGTGGCAGCAGAATCCGTCCATGACGGTAACCGCCTAAGATGAGCAGAAGTAACAGAATCATCAACATGAAAGCTCAAGGCAAAATTTTGGGCCATCATAATGATGCAAGACATGCCTAAAAGAATCTTCCTCCAAAGCCTTGCATATTTTTCTAACCCGAATTCTCACCTAATTTGGAAGAGAAGTAAAAGATGTTTTAACTAAAGTGGCACAAACTGTCAATTGTGATAAATTGAATTTAAACATAATCATCGCTCTCGCTTACCTGAGCAGGAAACCTTGACTCGTCTTTACACTTTTTATCTTCCCATGCAGTTGCATCAATGTTTGAACCTCCAAACCCTAAACTCTTTTCACAGGGCATATATCTGTCAGCAAAAAATTCCATTGAAGATGTACTGGAACTATTACTTGCCTCGTATGCAAAGGCATAATACAAAAATGATAGATAACTATAATAACATTCTAGTCGGAACCTTTCCATCTGAAAGTCAAAGTTATTTATCACCCACATTTCCAAGGCAGTCCGTGAGATGTCTACTATGTATATATATTACTCAAAATTATGCAGATATGATTTCATCATCAACAATCCTGCTTATTTTTAACTTTTTTAAATATATTCTGCTTAATTAAGAACAACATTTGCACATATCTAGTAGAAAATAGGAGCCATACGGTACAACTAGGCACATCCTATAATGCATGGCGTACTAATTAGCATAGAATAAAACATAAGTTATCAACAAACCTCAAAAATACCATGCAACTGGTGAGTGGTGTAATTTTACAGAAATAGTAGTAAGCCGTGTTATTGCCCTAACATAATCCCTTATCTTGACGGTAAACCTACAAAAAATTAAACATTAATGCACATGTCAGTCACATGATAATACTTGAATTATTTGATACTAGATTCTTGTCCAAGGGTGGCGGTTAAGTCTATACACTTCAAACACTCTATCATTGGTGCTGGAAATAGTTATTTCTTATTAATTCACAAAACATGAATGACAGAGGTACACAGGAATAATAGTAAAAATCCAAACAATAAAGTAACATGTTTAAGAATATCAGTCGATGGGTATTACACATAAAAAACAGAGTAATTACCAAATATGTGACGTTAAATATCTTCTTGCATAGTATCGTTATTGCAAACAAAGATGTATCCACCAAGAACTTCATCTCGCGGGAGAGTCTCTGCAGCAAGCAAGGTTCTAAAACCCCACATTAATATCCCTAGGCCTTGGTTCAACAAGTCCTTTAGAAAGATCAAGAGTGTTCGTATGCTCAATTTTTGACCTACTCTGCTCAGCCAATTTAGAAGCAGCCATCAACCACTTGTATCTATTGACGCTGGAAGGTCAAATTGATATATTAGACATTTAACCTTTGTAAGAACAAGTAAGCAAATAATAAATCAACTTTCTAAGTAACTCCAAGGCCAACAATATCTAGGAAAATTGTAGCACCGTAAACATTGTTATTAATCTCACAGATGAAGTCTGCAAAAACCAGAGCACACAAAATTAACCAATATATTCCCATCTTACTCCCATACAAAATTAAAATTTTAAATTACTGAAAATTTACAAATATAAACACACAAAACTAAAAACATAAATTACACTTCTAAATAAATAGATGTAACATATAAACAAATTTGAAACATATTAGATTCCCAAAAATTAGGGTTCTTGAAAACCCCCAAATTTTAGGGTTTACAACAAAGAAACTAACTAAAGAGTTTGAATCCTAAATTAGGGTTCAAATAAACTATACCTGTACATGAGAATTGAGAATACCTTTAAAACACCCACTAATTATCAATTAGGATTTTGTTAGTAGCTACACAGGGAGGGGGATAGAGGTAGGGAGAGAGAGAGAGGCTTGGCTACCTATTTCACACTTGGAGAGAGAACGAAGTAGTGAGCTTCAAATTTGAAAAAATATAAGAGTAGTTACGGAGATAGAGATAGATAGAAAGATACAGAGATAGGGAGAGAGATAAAGAGTGAACAGAAGAATGAGAATGTATTTTCTCTAATAATTGACAGAGCAGGTTTCTCCCAAATAAGATAACCGCCCATTTTTTCTTCCAAATTTCACTTTCCCCCTTTTCTTAAGTAGTCATCTACTGCAACACCAATTTTAAGTGTTGGCATATTCACTTGATTGGATCATAGTTTCTGAATGCAGTTCATAATTACTGAATGCAGTTCGGTGAAGTTACAATCTTAACCTTCACTTATTTTATGTGCAATTCATTGCATTTAATATTGTTTCCGTTTTCTACATACATGGCGTCTGTGTTCGATCTGCTGTAACTTATCTTGTAAGTTGTAACTTACCCTCTACAGGGCTATAAATAACATGGCTTATATAAACATAAAGATATAATGCATTTAATTTAAAGTTTTATTATTAATGCTCTATAAATTTTAATTCATCATCTTTTTATCATAGCTTGTTCTTTCCTTTTAATTCATATTTGGTTGAATTTATATTATATTATTTCTTGTAAATATCTATTTTAAAGATAATTTCATAATAAACTAAATATTTTTTATTTATGACTTACAATCTATTTTTTGATTAAATTTTTTTATTCCAATTAAATTTGATTTTTTTAAAAGAAATTGATGACTTAATGTATCTTTAGTGAACTGTAATAAACAAACATGAGTATAATTATTTGTAAATTGATTCAACCATAAAACTAATAATAATAATTGGTTTTTTAATAAATAGATAAGAATTATTACATATAATCAACAATATTCTATATTTAAACTATCTATTAAAATGCTTTAGTTTTTATTGAGGGCATGTGTTTAAAATTAGTTTTTATTTTAAATTAAAAAATGTCTATTTACATAATAAATTAAGAAATTATCTAAAATTAAAAAATATCGTAAATTACAAGTTTGTAAGATTTATTTTTTTGAACCATTTACTTTATTTGATATAAAAATTATTTTAATTCTCATATTCCACTTATTGTTTATATTTTCAATAAATTAAAAATTATACAATAACAAAATTACTCAAAAAATTTCAAAATTAAAATTTTACATTTAACTTATAATTTCAAATTATAAATCATTTTTTTTATCTAAACAGAGTATTTATTATATTGTAGAAAAGTCTAATTTTAAGGGGTAAAAAATTAATAAGTCTAATAGTGTTTTTTTGTACGTGTAAAAATTGTCCTTCAAATTTTGATTTGATAGACGATTGTTCACTCTTAGTCCATTATCTATTTATGATTAACATCAATAGTCAACTCTCTCATTTAATGTTTTATCATACATTTAATAACTGGAAGGATATTAAAGTAATTTCAATGAACTGCATTCAGTAATATTAACCTGCATTTAGCACCACCCGATTGGATTTACACCAACATCTTTCGATATCAACTGCTACATCAAGTTATCATGTTGCCTTATACAATATTTAATTGAATTTTGGTCATCTAAGGCAACATTTTACATGGCAACATCAATAAGATGTGTTGGTAAAGACCATATATGGTGTAGTGAATTTAATTGTTATTTTACTAAATAAAATTGCTGGTAGTATTGTTATATTTCTAAAAAAGAAATTTAATTAGAAAAAATAAAAAAGATGATACATTTTTAGCTGAATAGGTAATCAGTTAATTAATAGCATTATAATATTATGATTTTATTTTTATTAAATAGAATCGCCCGTGATATAATTTGAAAAAGGAGAGGTTTTAGTTAGAGAAAATAAAAAAAAGTAACTTGTTTTGGCCAAAAAAGGTAACCCGTGATATAATTGGGAAAAAATATTTTAGTTAGAGAAAAGTGAAAAGATAAAAAATTAATTTATTAGTTAACAGTAATTATAATTTGTTTTTTAATTAGATAAAATATAAAAGATATTATATTTTACATGAAAAAGGAAACTGCTTAGTTATTAAAAAAAAAAAGAAGGTAACATGTTTAACCTGAAAAAGGAGATTGATTAGTAAAGTAAAAAAATTTAGTTAAATAAAATATAAAAGAAGATTTTTAAAAGGTAACCCGTGATATAATTGGAAAAAGAGATATTTTAGTTAGAGAAAAGAGAAAAGATAATTTGAATGAAAAAATTAATTAGTTACTTAATAGTAATTATAGTTTGCTTTTTAGTTAGATAAAATATAAAAGATATTATATTTTACCTAAAAAAGGAAACTGCTTAGCTATTAAAAAGAAAAGAAAAGGTAACATGTTTACCCTGAAAAAGGAAATTGATTAGTAAAGCAAAAATTTTAGTTAGATAAAATATAAAAAAAGATTTTATCTGCAATGTAATTAAATAAGGGTAAATAAGTAAAATCAACGGGTAACAACCAACCAAACTTTTAATGTTTCGGCTTTTATATAATAGTATAGATTTGGCTTATATATTAAAAAAAAATAGAAGTATAGATAGTACAGATTACAAAATATATATATACATAAATATAATTGAAAGATTTTTGCCAGTTCACTTATATATTTTTGTTCACACATTGGACATAAAGTTATGTGTAAAAATCTTTTGATCGTTTTTTTACAAAACAAAATAAGAATTGATGACACGATTATCAATTACTTAGATAGATCAATCCTGACCAAACATGTTGTTTAGTAACAATTATAAATAATAAATATTATATTTAATAGACCTTTCCTAGTAGATTTAGAACTCGTTGTATAAAATTTAAGTTTATACAATATATTGTCGTTCGTGAGAATCGAACCTTTGATCTATGGTAGTACTATTTTATCATCCATCTTACTCTTATTATATAATATAATAAGATATAATAATTGTTATCTAGCGTAGGGTCTGGGTTCACAACAAGCTATGGATAAACGTTTTGCGTTTAAGGTATGGTATGCCGTAACAATCGTTTGCGGATCCAGGTAATGCATAAAATATCACCCTATATCTCCCGATCATTAATAAAATATATTTAAAAAATCCGTAAAAATAAACATGGGTATAATTCTTTGTAATTTTCTTCAAGATCAACCATAAAAACAATATTGACCGTTAAATTTTTACCAAATAAATGAAAATCGTTAGATCTGACAAATTTTTATAGTTATGCTCATCTATTAAATAACCGGGATTCAAAGAGAAATTTACCAAAATAATCATATTTGAGCATGTTTGACCCTATTTACCGATCTAATACGGCGTTTTGTGTTAAGTATCAGCGGCTAATACGACGTTTCGTGTGCCGCAGCAGCTAATACGGCATTTTGTGTGCCGTATCAGTGCTGATACTTCACACGAAACGTCGTATCAATGCTGATACTCTTATAGGCCCCGCCAGGGGCACTAAAGTTTTAGCATAATACGTTACACCAAATGCTGTATCTCATTGTTGCTTCACACGAAACGTCGTATCAGCTGTTGATATGGCACACGAAACGCCGTATCCTTGTGTTGCTTAACACAAAATGCCGTACGTATCTCGTCGGTAAATAGGACCAATATTCTGAATTTCAATATTTTGGGCCTTTTAAGCTGAAAAATGATTATTTAGGGCCATCACCCTGATTCAAATCCCTTAAGCACAAATTTAAGTTATAAATTTATATTAGTTCTAAGCATTACATAAGTTTGTAACTAAATAATTTTAATGTACAAAATATATATTATATTATATTAAAATAAGCCCGTGAATTGCACTGATTATAAGATATTTATATTATTAAAACCCAAATATTAAAATTTGATCGGTATGATACCTATTTTAAGAGAGTTTGATCGGTATCATACCCATACAAAGGAGATGCTATCAAATTTTCTAAAAAACTATAAACTTTCTAAAAATATTATTTACACATTTCTCGAGTATAATATATATACTACTAGTTGGAATAGTATTCGAGTTATATAAATTGTTAAGTGTCGATTATCATGTTTTAATGATTATCGGATGGTAATTGTTAGAGTAATGTCCTACATGATAGTGTTAGTGCTCTAGAGACAATGTAATTGTGCTTCTAGGATAAACTATTTTGTTATTCAGTGATTATGTTATATCGATTATTCAACAATGATTTATTATGTCTTTATTTACTGCGATATAAATATTAGAACAATTAATGTCCTTGGAATATGTAACATGTATTCTATATCTTTAAGTATGTGACTTAAAAATGAGATTATAAGAATAGTGTTAATATTCCTAAATATCCCTAATCGAGCATTATTAATATGGGACAATTATAATGCATAAAGATTAGTATGTTTATTGACTGATGACCACATCTCATTGGTCATAGGTATAGTGATACTAAAGTCAAGAACATAGGTGCATGTAATATTCTACATGGCACTGGATTGACCCACAGTGAGTTTCTACATGTTGATAATGTCATTAGAAAGACTCACAGTGATAATGGTGTAATGATCCTTAGACTTGAGATCATTATATTTCTATACGAGGATTAATATACTTTGACTACATTAAAAGTTACATTTGACCGGGTGATGATAAAAATGTACATCGGGTATATTATGAGACGTATGAGAAATATGAATGATAGATAAAGGATTTAACCCTCCTATTATTAGGAGAGATATTATTGGCCTCTTGATTGAGTGAGACTATGAAAATGCATGGCTATGCTCAAATATTGATTTGTTTTTAATAGTCTACTCATTGATCAAGGAAACCCGGATTAAACATTGATGAGGATGACTAATAACATGCCTCGAGTTTAATCTATAATATATATGGTTAAAGGGATTATATTACACGGAAACATTAATCATGAAAGGTTTAATTGGATCACCAATTATTATTATTACTTGGGTAGCAATGATGTATTACTAGATGCCGCTCATTGTTTATAATTTTATTATTGGATATTAAAATTATAGCCAACGTAATAATAACCTAAAGGGTTACACAATAAGAACGTTTAAAAGGAGTTTTAATTTAAATTTCGAATTTAAATTAATTAATGATAAAATTCGAAATTGGTTATTTAATTAATTAAGTTGGACTTAGTTAATTAGATTTCGAATTTAAATCATTAAAACCCAAATCAGTTTGGTTTTAGTAGAAGCCCAAACCGATTAGGGTTAAGCCCAACTCATTCTCTCTTATAAATACATAGAGATGTATTGCTTTAGGGTTAGAGACTTTGCCAAAATCGTTTTTAGCAAATACCCTAGCAGCTCTACATCAAGAGAAGCTAGAGAGAGAGAGAAAGAGGGCAGATTATGGCTAGTACCAACTCCGGAGATTGTGGAGACAATCGTGCGTTCGTGTGGACTGATTAGCGAAGCAGATCTCACGAAGAGGGCTGTGTGGTGATCGTTCTTGGACCTCCATCTGTCAACCGAATCAGAAAGCTTTTAAAAGGTACAGATTATGTTCTCCATAATCAACATGTCTTATACACGGATCCTAGGGTTAGGTTTCGATTTTTTCATTGTTTATTATCGTTTTTCCGTTGCGTTTGTTGCCCCGAAACCTATCACTACATGTTTGTTGTTATGATGTTATTTAACTTTTGGATAATTAAGTAGTAAAACTGATATAAATTTGAGAGGAATGGTTCGTTGGTTGTAAACGTGATTAGTCAGAATATGTAGCGTAAAGATCATATGTGAATTACTTGGATAATTAGAATTATATTATCAGCTTGTACCCGAAAAGTGATTGTAAATTATGAGTTTGATTTGAATAGACAATGGATAAAAGGATTGATTGTTTGGGTCGGCTGTATTCCGACAGATATTGTGATAGTACAAAGGAGAAGTTGTCGAAGTCTTGTTAGAATTAACTATGGTTCTTAAAGTATTTTAATAAGAACAATATATATATATATATATATATATATATATATATATATATATATATATATATATATACGGGTGCACTGTAAGTTATAACTGTTAAGTGACAATATGTGCTATGTGTTTATTTGGTTTAGCTGGTTATACTAAAAGTATTTTAAAAGTATAACCGTGTATGTTATAGGTATTATAGTGTTTACGTGAACCAGGGGACATATGGGTAGACTAGAATTGACAGTAAGGTTTTGGATGGTTGTGCATTAAAGCAATATTTTACCTTTGTATAGGTACGATAGGAGGCCCGGCTGATAGTCAGCGCACGTGTAGATGGAATCTTGAGAAGTAAAATATTCATCAGAGTTGATAGAGTGTACTCGGTTAGAGATTGGCAATTTATGGAGGAAAGATGGATGTATAGTCGAGTAGAAACTAATGTAAAGTGAGTAACGAATCGATGTGTTGGAACCGGAAACTTTGTGTATTTTTGGGTATCAAATTATTATTTTCTTATTATTTTTCGAATCTTTAGTATTTTCAAATTTTTAGTGTAAATAATTACAACTTCCTTTTTCAATATCAAAACTATAACTTCCTCATTTATGTTAAAAACTATTATTTTCTTTATTTTTTTCAAACTTTCAGTTTTATTAATTATAATTTCCTTTTTATGTTAAATATTATAAAAAAAATTAGAATTTCATTTTAATTTTTTTTTCATTTTTTTACTTAATAAATAATATAAATTACAATTACCTAATAATATTTACTAATGTAGGAGACTTCCTAAAGTTTATATAGAAGTGAAAATTACAATTAACTTATAAAAATTTCCCAATATATACGGTTGTCAAATCGCTTAAATCTATTTTTCTAATTTTTTAAAGAGATCTAAAATTTGAAATATTGATAATTATAATTTTATTTTCTAGAGAAAATATTGTTATAAACTGAGTAGATTTTGTTGCCTTCTGTAACGCCCCCAAATCCGGGGTTAAGGAGATTTGGTCGTTAAGCGAAAATCCTCAAAATAAAATCATCTGTTTAATAACACAATGTTCCTTGTAATTGTCCAAAATTTAAATATAACATATGTGACCCCAACTTTCCAAGATCTTTTAGGTTATAGTGCTAGAAACAAGAATCCAATTTCCGTTAAATAAAACTTTCTTCTTTACAACGTTCTCTTTGATCAAATCTTAAACCACTAGTATAACTTCGATAAGAAGTATACCGGGCCAACTAATCTATTACATAATAATAATTATTAGTATCCAAGTATATAAAATAGATCTTACACGAAATCTGGACATCCTGAGTCGAGTCATCTTAAAAAATAGCGTCTTGTTTCGTCTCTTTCCGAATTGTGCGGATAAGTCTCCAAACTACCTTACTGAAAAGTTAGATTTCGAAACAAACAAGTATGAGCGTGTTAGGCCGAATACACAATTATAATCAAGTTTGTATGAGAGAATAACAAGTAAGACACGTTCAACAATCAAAAACTGTTTGGAATTAAAAACTCCTCTCTCAGTGATGTAAAATATCACAGAGAGCTGCTTAGGTTACAATGAATTATAATACGTTACATGATGCCCTTCTAGGGTTAACCTAACTGTATTTATAAGATATACAGCTTCTATACAATCGATAATTGATACTCCTATAAATTAGCTATACAATTGTTATCAATTATGATTGCTACACGTCTTCTTAGTCAACACGATCTCTTTGACAGCTATCCAATCTTCAAAGATATCGCTTCCAAAATTATCTTCAATAATCCTTCAAAGTCTGATGACCAGTAGACGCTTCCTCCTGACAGAGTTTAGCAAACTCTGTCGAGCTTCCATCCGTCAGAGTTTAATTAAACTCTGATCGCTTCCAGCTTCAAGTTAAACTCTGATGAATCACTGTAACACTTAAACACTGATATTATTCACATCAATTATATTTAACAATCTCCCCCAATTTGTTCATTAGCAAAAATGCACAAGTTAATAATAATTGATGATGTCAAAACAATTTAGACAAATACAGCATTTAATAAATAATCAGAGTTTAAACCTCTACTTCACAGAAAACAAGAAACACTTGCAGAGCTTTATTTACTTAATTTCCTCAACATCTGGTGTTGATCTGAGATAGTCTATAAGCAATCTTCTTTCTGCATTCTCGAGCTCCATCTGCATGACCTTCTTAATCTCTTTAAGTTCAGGATCATCATCACATGTCTGATAGATTGCAGATCTCAGAGAATAAATCTTGTTTCTCTTCATGTCATTACCCAGTCTGATGAAATGTGGTTTTTCTGACTCTGAATTAAAGTCTAAAACAGTTATACCCAGATCTGTCTTCAATCGAGCACTATTCTTCTTCATCTCAACAATGTTTCCATGATAATCTCTGTACTTTGGGACATACACACTTGTATATTTTATACCTCTAACTGCCATATTATGCAACATCTTATTTCTTAAAACATTTGCAGCTAGCTGAGTCCTTCGATTTTTCACTTTGAAGATATATAGAACATATTCCAATTCTTCCTATAGCTTCAAATCAAGATCATTCTCACCAATTTTATACACAGTCCCATCAGCCATGAAGTACAGAAGAAAATATTTCTCCAAACTCTTTTGATGAATCAACTGTACTGATTCCAGTTTATCCAAACTCTCATGTGTAACACCAAGTCCTGGAACAGCCAGTGATGAAGGATCTCGAGGACCAGTATTCATTCTAATTTCTCTATGGGAGCCCAATCCAGATTTATCTCGACCTTGCTTACCCATTAAAGTTCTGCCTTGTAGAAAAGTGGTACTTCCAGTCATCATATTTGGATCATGAAGTGTTGGTTTTCCAAAAACCATTTGCATCTGGGTAGACAATGCTTTCTGTACAACTTGTGTAACAACAGAGGTTGTATTCACTTCCTTTGAGACCTTTCCTTCTTCAACAATACCTTTCAGCTTCTGTTTAGCCTCTGCTTCTGTTGGTTTCCTAGACACTTGTAACCTTTGATCAGCACCAACATTTTCCTTGATAACAATGCCTTTAAGAACAGGCCTAGGAGCTTTCTTATCCTTCTTGAATTTTCCAGACTTCAAAGCTTTTTGATGTTCTTCTTGTAAACTCTTTTTCTCAGCTTGAATGTCTTCAATTGTAACTCATTCTTCATTTTCTTCAAGAAACAATCTAGCAGCCAATTCTTCATCTGTCTGTGGATTATCAGTGAATAACAAACTCTGGGTCTTTGAAGTACCCTGAGCATTAGTATTTATTCCATCAGACTTTGACTTAAAAGACTTTCCAGATCTTAGACTCATATTTTGATTAGCTCTTAATCTTTTTCCTCTGTCATTTACTCCTCCATCTTCAGCATCATCCTTCTTAGTCAGAGTTTGAGATTGCCTGCATTTGGACTTAGCAACTCTCTCCCCCTTTTTGACATCATCAGGAATCAAGATAGATGTTATCAATCCCAATGAGGTAGCGATGGAGTCAATCTTACCATACAATTCAGTTTGATTCTCTTCAACTTTGCTTAGCCTTGTAAGCAGAGTTTCTTGAGCTTTAGAGAAAGTCTGAAACTTTAGTTGATTATCTCTTTGCATATTCATGTCTCTTGCAACAACTTCAGCTCTCAGATCAGTGATAGATTTTTTAGAATCATCAAACCTTTCATTCAAAGTCTTGACTTGAACAATAGTTGCTTGCAGACTTGAGAGAATGTCTGGATTTGAAATCTTTTTAGCAGTCTTATGCACAAACTTAGCTGCTCTTCCAGTAGGAAAAATGCAATATGCTTTATACCAATTCTTCGAAAACTTGGCATAATATTCTTCTTCAATCTCATGTTGATATGAAGGTCCAGAAAAACCAGTGTGCTTTGCATTAGTTTGTACTGGTATACTCTGAGAAGAATTAGACTCAGCACTTCCTTCAGTTGCAACATCAACATTTGTATTTTTAACTGGATCAGTCTCAGCAATATCCACTGCAGGTTCAACATTTTCAGCAGTAGGCTCTACAACATTCTCTGCAGTTTGCTCCCCAGCTGCAACAGACTTTGCAATTTCAAGAACTGCATCAACAGGCTCAGAGATTACAGCCTTGGTGGATTGATCAACTTCTTCACCTTGTTCAGGAACTTGATAAGCATCTAATTTTTCATAAAATCCATAAAATAAATCAGTAAACACTATTTGCACAAACTCTCATAGTAAACACTGAATGTATGATGAATGCTAAATTCTGTAGTAAATTGATATACAGTAACTCTGAACTAACTTATACCCCCCATTTTTTTTCTTTTTTTTTAATCAGAGGTTGGAACTAGTCACCAAAAATCCTATAATTTTAGCCCTTATCAATTTGATAAGTTCATGGGTCTTCCTAATCTTTGACTAGTCACCAAAAATCGTATAATTTTAGCCCTTATCGTTTTGATAAGTTCCTGGGTCTTCCTAGTCTTTGACTAGCCACCAAAAATTAGATCACTATGTGCTATGTGCTATGTGGTTTATGTGGTTATATATTATTATTTTGAGAATATGATCACTATGTGGTATGTGTGTTATGTGTAAAGCGTTATAGGGATGCGTATGGGTAGATTAGATTGACAGTAAGGTTTTTGTTGGTTTTGGTACTAAAGTAGTACTTTACCTTATATAGGTACAAGTACGAGGCTAGTCCAAGAACAGTGCATGTGTAGAGGGAATCTCGAGGAATGAGATAGCTGCCAGTGGACGAGTGTGATTGAGTAGAGGACAACGTGTAAAGAAGTAGAAGCATTTGTAAAGTGAGCGACAGATCGAGATATTGGAAGTGGAAGCTTAATGTATTGAGGCAAGTGTTATCGCTCCTCACTTATTGTTCAAGTGATGCAATTCTGTGCTATTTATAAATCAAATGTGTCGATCAAATTATGTTTACAAAGTGACGTCCTTCTTCAAATGACGTGCAAATGTTTATCTTTCCACCTTTAGCTCAAGTGCAAATTTTCGAATGATCTTACAAATACCTTTTTCCTCAAAGATATTTTTAAAACGTGGTATGTTATTGGATTCTTCAGGAGAGTACCATTTATTTCATTTTAATTAATTTTATTTTATTCAAAAATGTTTAAAAGACGTTGTAACAGAGGAATCCAAGATTTTAAAATCTTATAGAAATCTTTTAACATGAATCCTGATTATGACATATTTTCACCAATGGACCCTCTTTAGAGGATGTTTTCTTCAAACTGGCCTACAATTTAATTATCTTGGAGTTATTTTACAAATGATCATTTTTTTAAAAAACTACTTAATTCACTTATGCTGATTCAAGCTTGACAATGTGTTGGAAGATATTATTAAATGCTTAGCACTTGACTATATCCTTGCTTTATCTTATAATCGCAGTTGTTGTTAATCATGTTGCAAGTATTTCTTTTTCACTTCTCGTTCAAGTGAAACTATTCCTTAATTATTATATGGATGACATTCTCACCCCATTTATTATCGATCTCGTTGACATTTATTATTGTTGTGGTTCTTAATCTATTATTACCCCATTTATTGTTGATCTCGTCGACATCTGGTGGAGGCTGTTTCTTAATTTTTCACCCCATTTATATATCGAACTTGTCGATATCGAGGATAGAACTGTTGATTCTCTTTTCATTCCACTAGTTGAGTTGTTGTGCTGGAACGTGAGTTTTCCAGATTGTTTGGTTGTTAGAGGTCGTCGATTGTTCCGACACCTAGTACGTTGGATGTAGAATTGGAATGTTTTTTATGTCCCTTCGGGGAGACCATTTTAATGGTAAAAAATTGAGGCCAATGTGTGCCGTGGATCCATTTAGAGGAGGGACTTTGCTGTGTGCATTGTCCGGGGTTAGTGCGGGACTGATCAGCCGCCTAATTCCATTTTTTTTTTAAAATATATAAAAATCCAATTCTAATCTATACATTGAGGTTGAGTTGCTTCAAAGCTTGATTCCTTTGAAGCCTATGATGATTATCTTTGATTATCAGAACTTTTATCAGTTCTCATAGTTGATGCATTTTATTCAAGCGGAGTTTTGTTGGCTCATCTTGGAGTTACAATATTTAATTTCTTCGGCTGATTTCTTTCGTACCATATAATGATTATTCTTGATGATTAGAATCTATATTGTTCTTGATATTGCTATCACTGTTTACACCTACTGAGCATTGTTGGCTCACTCTTGCTTGTTGTTTATTTTTCTTCAGTTAATAGAGGAGATTAGTGGACCTTGTGGTTGATGAGTTTTCCTGCTCTAGCAGCGAGAGGTGACGTTCGAGTTGTTGGTTTCGCCGGGTAGTGATTTAAGCTTGTCAGAGGTTGGTTTACTAGTTCGGTAGACGAACTTAGTGGTTTTCAATTTGTAGAATAATGTTATACTAATAGTTAGTTTCATACCATAACCTGTAAGCGATCTTGGATCAGAGGTATTCTATTATTATTTTATGTTTATATCCAGGTATATATTATGTTGATTGTGGTTAGTGGCCCCAAATCTGTACCCCGGATTATGGGATGCCACAGTACCAGGTGCAGAAAACTCTTGCTTTACTCCTCTATTTTTGTAGAATTCCTCCATTGTTGCATTCCTAAACTCTGTTCCATTATCACTCCTGATTATTTTGACTTTGTGTTTTGATCCTTTGTCCAGCAGCTTTACATGCTCCATCAGAGTTAATACAGTTTCATCCTTCTTTGCTAGAAAATACACCCAAGTATATCTGGTGTGTTCATCAACAATGACTAAATCATATTTCTTTCTTCCAATAGACAAGACATTCACTGGTCCAAACAAATCAACATGTAGAAGATGATAAGGATCAACAGTTGAAGATTCAGACTTGCTTTTGAAAGATGACTTCCTTTGTTTGGCCTTTTGACAGGAATCACACAGGCCATCAACATTTAATAAAGACTTTGGGAGTCCCCTTACAAGATCCTTTCTTATCAACTCATTGATGTTGTTCAGATTCAAATGAGAGAGTTTCTTATGCCACTTCTAACTCTCTTCACTAGACATTCTTGTCGACAGGCACACAGCTTTTCCATCAGAGTTTGTTGACAAACTTATTTCATAGATATTATTGCGCCTGTGTCCAACTAGAACAACTTTACATGTAGATTTACTGATAATTATACAGTATTCAGGTTGAAAATCTACATGATAACCTCTGTCACAGATTTGACTCACAGATAGAAGATCATGCTTGAGTCCTGGAACCAGAGCTACATTCGTGATGATGACACTTCCAAGATTGATATTGCCATATCCCAGAGTACGTCCTACGTTGCCATCTCCATAGGAAACTTTTGGGCCAGCCTTCTCCTCATACTCTGATAGCAGGGCTTTATTTCCAGTCATGTGTCCTGAACATCCACTATCCACGACTAGGGTACTCTCCCTGATGCCCTGCAATCACAAACATTCACTGAAGGTTAGATTTAAAGATCCAGACTTGCTTGGATCCTTTGGTTCTCTTAACTTTGTTAGCTTTAGCAGCGGAATTTTTGTTATAAGAGTTTAAGCTAACATTTTTAGAGTTAACACTTGCAGAATTAACCTTAACCCATTTCAAATTGGGCTTAAGTTCATAGTAATTATGATAAATAGAATGATAATCCATGCAAGTATAAATAGAATGCCAAGTACTTCCACAATGTTTGCATAAAGTCTATGGTCTAGTTCTAACATAATCTTTCTGTACTCCAGACTTAGAGGGTAAAGAATTAATGTTTTTGTTCTTCCTGTAGAAACTTTCAAGATGATTAGTACTACCACAGTTATGACATGTCTTTCTTGGTGCAAAAGTAGCAAGCATTGGATAATTACTTTTAGTAATACCTTCTTTATCATTTCTATTCTTCCTAGACACTTCCTGTTTCTTAACAGATTTTAACTCCTTAAGCTTATGCTTGAGTTGTTTATCTATCATTGAACCAATATTGATATGTTTAACCCAAGTTTTTACTGGTTCTTCCTTAACAACTTCTTTTTCAATTTCAGACTTAGGTTCACTTGTTCCAGTTACAAATTTTCTAGATGGAAGATGTGTTCTAATTTTGACTTGATTTTGAAACCTAAGTTCATCTTCCTCAAAGTAACCTAAACCAACTGTGTCTGACTGAAAAACCTCTTAAGTGTCTTTGCCAGAATGATTCCAAGTCTTAATTATGTGATTTGCCTTCTCCAATTCAGATTCTAGTTGCTTATATCTTCCTAGCAACTCCTGTTCTAGATAAACAGCATCATCTCTTTCTTTCTGAACTTGTTGCATGTTAACAAGTTTCTCTTCAACAATTTTATTTCTTTCTTTAAGTTCAGAATTCTCAGATTTGATTCTCTTATTCTCTAAAGTCTGATCCCTATAACTGATATGCAATGCCTTAAGATAAATTCTCAATTCAGTTATATTATCAGTATTATAAGCATAGGTAGTTAAGGGTACCTTGTTTTTAGAATCTTCAGATTCATTCTCAATAGAAGCCATGAGAGCATAGTTGACATCCTCATCTAAGTCTGAAGTGTCTGCCCAATCTCTGCCTTTTGTGATGAGTGCTTTTTTAGTTTTACCCTTCTTGCACTCAGGAGCATAGTGACCCATCCCCTTACACTTGTAGCATTGAATCTCAGACTTGTCTTTCTTCCCAGATTTGGTATCCTTTCTCTCAGACTTTCTGAAATTCTTCCTGTCTGAATTTGAATCTTTAGAGAACCTATTTCCCTTCTTGAAGTTCTTGAAACCCATATTCTTAAAAGTCTTCACCATCAAGATAGCCTTTTTCCTCATTTCTTCTTCATCATCCACAGAGTCAGATGATTCATCAGTGTTTGAGTCAACAACAGAGTTTGATGACTCACTTTCAGACTATATGATTAAAGCTTTTCCCTTAGCTTTATTCCTTGATGCTACCTTCTTCAAGGGTTTTTCTTCAATCTTAAGAGCAACAGACTTTGTCTTCTTGCATGATCTCCTGTTTCTCTGCTCCATTTCCAGTTCATAAGTTTTGAGCAGCCCATAGATTTCATCAATCTCAGTATCAACAAGATCATAATTGTCTCTAATAGTGGTTGTCTTCACATCCCACTTTTCAGGTAGAGCAAGAAGAAATTTGAGATTTGAGTCTTCTAGATCATACTATTTATTTATCAATGACAAATCATTGAGCAGCTTACAGAATCTGTCAAATGTTTCTGTCATGGTTTCTTCAAATTTCGCCTCAAAATGTTCATACTCCTGTGTGAGTATGTTCCTTCTATTCTTCTTGATAGCAGCAGTTCCTTGACATCTAACTTCAAGGGCATCCCAGATTTCTTTGGCAGTTGTGCAATTAATCACTTTGTTAGACATAACATTATCTAAGGCACTATGAAGTAGATGTCTAACCTTTGCATCCTTAGCAATAGATGAAATATCCTCAGGAGTCAGATCTTTCTTCTCCTTTGGAACTGATTTAGCTTCTTGACCAGCAGTAGCAACAGATAGCTTTGTAGGTTTATGAGGACCTTCATAAATTCTGTCAAGATATTCTGGATCTGTAGCCTCCAGAAACATAGTCATCTTCACCTTCCAGATTGCATAATCTGCTAGCCTGAGAATAGGAATCCTAATTGTCTCATAACGACTCACAGTAGTAGGAGCCTTCTCAGAACCTGATGGAGAAGGAATCTCTGCCATTGATTATAGTTATGTGTGGATCTTTAACTATATTAAAGTAACAGATTTGCTCTGATACCACTTGTTAGGCCGAATACACAATTATAATCAAGTTTGTATGAGAGAATAACAAATAAGACACGTTCAACAATCAAAAACTATTTGGAATTAAAAACTCCTCTCTCAGTGATGTAAAATATCACAGAGAGCTGCTTAGGTTACAATGAATGATAATACGTTACACGATACCTTCTAGGGTTAACCTAACTGTATTTATAAGATATACAGCTTTTATACAATCGATAATTGATACTCCTATAAATTAGCTATACAATTTTTATCAATTTGATTGATACACGTCTTCTTTGTCAACACGATCTCTTTGACAGCTATCCAATCTTCAAAGATATCGCTTCTGTAACGCCCCCAAATCCGGGGTCAGTAGATTTGGGCGTCACGCTAACAACTCAATAATTCTAACAAAAATTGGCCATGATGTATTCGTAAATACAATATAAACCTGCTGAATACTAAACTAAAAATCTGAAATCAAAATAAAATTGAAATAAAAATAAAAACTCAATCAAAAGCTCTTTGACCCCAACTCCCAACTCAGGATCTTAGGTTACAATTCTAAAAACAAGAAAACCCAAAACCAACTTAAATACAACTCTATATACAAAACTTTATACAGACTTAAATCACTGGTATAACTTCGAATAGAAGTATACCAGGCCAACTAATCAAATACATACTATAACTACTAAAACTATATTTACATACAACAAATCAAACTTTAAATCTAAATACTCCGATCCACGTCAGCTTCATAACAGCATCCTGCTTCTTCTTTCCACTTTCTGAACTGCGCAGGCTAAGCCTCGCCAACTAGCTTACTGAAAAGATAGATTTTTAAAAACAACAAGTGTGAGCCAAAGAATGCTCAGCAAGTTAATAATATAGTGAAATAACGATATTATGATAATTCATTGATGAGCAATATCAATGAATACTTTAACTCAAGAGATCATTCAATTTCAATCATAGAGTAAAACTTTTCCATTTTCTTCAAACTATACGGCCTCAGATAAAACTTTGAGAAAAAGAATATCAAGAAATTCCCCAAATTATTCTTACTCCCCTTTCACGTACAATGTTACTCGAGAAGGGAATAACTGGAAAACTTCTATCCATCCTTAATCTCATTGTTTTACTGAATTCCAAATTTTATCAAGATAGAAAGCAACTAACTCTAATATCCAAAATTCCGAAATTACTGACCATTTATCTTGAAACATATATATCTTATCAAAACATTCCTTTCTTTCATCCCTTTTTACTACAACATTTCTTTTCTTAAAACCATTCCCTTTTTAAAACATACCTTTAATAAAACCTTTAAAAAAAACAATTAAATTGATTTTATTATTCTCCTGATTACGGACAATACGGGTGATCAGCCACGTAAAGTCCACATTCCTTTGAAATAGGGTTCCCAATTAGGCAACACATTGGCCTTTAATGCTGGACTAGGACCACCCTAGCCTCTTACGCTAAATAAAAGTGCTGGACTAGGACCACCCTAGCCTCTTACGCTAAATAAAAGTGCTGGACTAGGACCACCCTAGCCTCTTATGCTTTTCCAATTTATAAACAATTTAATATTTATAATTTAAAACATTTCATTTTTAAGTCCTTAAACTCACTGGCAAAAGACCAGCCCAGTATAAGGAAATTTTAAAATCATCTTTAATTAATCCATTCTCATTTTAGGGAGCAACATTTGAAGATTAAGGATCAAGGAACAATTGATATAAAGATTTAAAGACAACAAAGCAATAAGATTTAACTAAGCAGGGTATAGCTTAGCAAAACAGAATCACAGTATTTAAACTAGAAATGAAGGGTATATATGATTACAAGAAACAATTTGAAAGAACATATAAATATTAACAAGAGGGTTCACATCACTTGAACGATAAGTGAGAATAGTATACTTGCCTCGATTCCAATGCATCGATTCGCTACTTACTATACTTCGGTCTTTACTCGACATGCATTCATTTTTCTTTAATCGTCTCGTCAACACGCTCGCTGGGTCCATAACGAATCCCTAATTATACTCGAAATAATAGTAAAGTACTATTTAGCACATAAATCATCCAATCGATAACTAATTACTTATAACTCGCAAAGCAATACATATATAAATATATATATACCCACACCTCAATGATCATCACATATGTACTTAAACACTCATACACATACATGCCTTTAAATCTTTTAAATCAAATAATTTAAATAACTTTAAATACAGGGGATTTTTAGAAAATTTCGGCATGAAGTATTCGTTTATCGGACTATGGGCTCAGCCCCTCAAAATACAATTCAACCCTGTTTTTGCAAATATAAAGCTGCCTTAACTTGTAGCAACATAAAAGTAAACAAATAAGAAAAGTATCCGCCCAGACATGCGGCACCTAGCACATAATAATTTATAGTAACTACTACTTACGCTACACCAATGACCGTATTTCTCACGCATTTTAATGATACACGTGACAACCAATCATTGATATTCGTAAGCCCTAGGGAACAACCCCTAGCACTAACTATTACTTACGCTATATCGATGATCACTTCACTCAAGTATATTAATTATACTCGTGATAGCTAATCATGGATATTCGTAAGCCCGAGGAACTAGTTGAAGAGAATTACACAAGTTCTTAAATATTGACATTTAAGACTCGTGATCTCATTACAACTCCTCGCAGATAAACACATAACACATAAAATAAATCTCATACTAAATCTTTGATAATTAACATTTTTAAAACCATACAATCAGGAATTAAATTCTTATTTTAAGAAAACTTTGTGAATTGGCCTTTTTGACCACACATATAATTCACCACCACATATTTGTTAAGTTTAACATTCGTCATTGTACGACAAATAATAATTAGTAACTAACAGTCATTTAACCACTTACCAATCAATACCAAGTAATCGACAATTATACATTCAACAAATACTAAGACTTGATTTATACCATTTAGGATTTAGCACATAAACATTTATAACTAGTAAATCCATATAACTCAATATATCATTCATCAATTAATAATTAACCACTACTAGCCCGAACACATAATCGGGTCCACAATTAGCCTCAACAATTAATGGCTAACAATTAACAATTAATAATAATCAAAACATATTGTTCAACTCGAAATAAATCCCACATTTATACTTAATCACCACGATACTAAGTAACTATATTCTCCGAATTAATCACGGAATTACAACAATATTCACGGAATTAACATTTATACTTGACTTAATGAAGATGTATTTCTATGTATCTGTCAAAGAAAATTAGTCAAGAAATTTGGACTCTCGAAGCATGTTGCACTTCAATCACTTCATGCATATTTATTTGACAAGGATGTCATTATTGAAGATGCTTCAGCTCAAGGTGAACAACTGGAGGAAGTAGATAGAGGAATGCAGTCAACAGAAGATACTATTGTACCAGGGGTGGATAGTAGGAAAGATCAGATCACAGTCACTGCAACACAAGAACCATCTAGTCAGAGATTGGATGACTCAGGAATTGTGATAGCTGATGTTGAAAGGTCTTCTGTGATGACTGAAATTGCAATTGAGAAACCCTATGATATGGGAGGAATAACTTTGACTGATTTTCTTGAAGATCAAACAAACATTGTTCAGTCAGAGTCTATCCACCTTGAGGGTGAGTCTCAGCAAACAACACTTAAAGACGGTGACATACTAACTATGGTGTCTAATGAAGTATTACTGAAGACATCAGAGTCTAGTAAAGAACCTGAAAGTGGTATACTAGAGCCTGTAGTCTCTGAAAGGAAAGAAGATGTTTGTGAGGGTTCAGAGATTATAGCAGCTCACTCCTTGGAGAAAACCTCAAGCCCCATGCCAAATGAGGAACCCTCTCTCCATGTGAGTTCAGGTATAAAAACTTCTTCTAAACTCTATTTTTCTGTAGGTCATGAGAGCACTTATCCAAATTTGAGTGATACACTTGAAAAGATGGATATTGATCCACAATCAGAGCGGCTGGCTCCTAACCAGGCAAAAGGAGAGGTAGAAAGAGTGTTGACTTTAGATAGTCAAAGTGAGAATGAGGGTATGGATGATCAACTCCATAGTGAGGGAGAGAAAATTAGGAAACCACCATCGTTTGATTTCTGGGATCAGGTTTTTCCTGAATCTTGGTCTAATAATCTTGGTATGGATGCTGGTACTTATTCTTTTATCAAAATGTATGAGAAGAATGACTTAGCAAAGCACAACTCAAAGCCAGAAGTTAAAGCTCAGAAGCAAAAAGAAAGGCTTGCAGGAATTATAAACAGAAGAGGTGAAAGGCTAAGACAAACTTCTACACCATCAGTACCAGAAGATATTTCTAATGATCCAAGTATTCCTTTGTTTGTACTACCAATATCAGCAAGGATTGAGACATCAACAGTATCTGATCAATCTAAGGAGGAGTCAGGTTTTGAAGATGTTAGTACACAGAATACTGGTGAAGGACAAGATGATCATATTGCAGCTTCAGATCAGAAAGATGAAGATGTTTGTAAATCTAATCGAGTTTTATTACTTGAATATCATTCTACACAGGCAACTTCTTCTACAAGACTTGAATCTGAAGATATTTCAAACACTTCCAAAGTTGAAGTCAATTCTGAAATTCCACAAGATATTCAGAAATCTCAAGTTGAAATTCAATTAAGACTTCAAACACTTGAAGATAACCAAGTCACTATTATGGAAAATCAAGCAGTTCTGATGAATCTCATTTGTTCTGTTACTGAATCTCTTGGAATTAATGTTGCTGATGTCAAAAAGGGGGAGATAAAGACAATTCAAAGACAACAACAACAACAGACTGGGGATAAAAGAAGAACTGGGGGAGATAAAGATTGTGACAGGGGTGAATCTCATCATGGAAGTGGTAAAGGAAAAGAAGCGTCAAATAGTTGAATTCTTTCTTTTAAGTACTGGATACTATGTCTATATCTGAAAGATGAGGTACTTAACTTCATGATTTTTGAATTCATAAATTCTATTCTGATTGTATTGTTATATGTTTTGACATCAACAACTCAGATTTATGCTTCAGATCTTAAAGCATAAATAGGGGGAGATTGTTAGGAATAATTCATGAGTTGTGATGTTAAGAATAAAATTTTACTTATACTTCTTGTATATCCTGATTTATAAAGGATTTAGCACTTTATATAGGAAATATGTGTTAGACAGTTATCTGTAAAGTTTAGTCAGGAATGAACAGTGCATCGAGTACTACATGTCAGGAACTGAGATTGAATCCTGATATGTCAAGTTAACTACTGATCAAGTACTGATGAGATGGTCAGATCCTGATGCAAGATGGAATCCTGATATCAGTCGTGTTACTGATGATGGCATTATGGATGCTACAGAAACTGGCAAGTGCTATAAAACAGGATCTTTGTTTGAGGAACAAGCAAGAAGATTTTGTGAAGGAAAGAATTTTCTATTGATGGAAACTATCAACTGGATGGCAGAACATTGTCATGTATAGATTATCTTTCTGTAATTAGTTGATAGGAAGCATTATAAATATTCTCTCTATATCATTGTAACAATAGTTCGGTTCGTGAGGTTTGTAATCGTAAGTATACGAGAGTGCAAATAGAGAGAGATTTGTATTGTCAGCAGCTGCTAAAGGTATTTGTACACCTTTGGTAGAGTTTGTATTTGATTTATTTAATACAGACAGAGTTTGATTCATTCGTTTATTCTTGTTCATATAACCAAGCAAAAATCAGACACGATTATATAACTTGTATTCAACCCCCCCCTTCTAAAAGTTATTCGAGTTAACACAAGTACCGAAAGCAAGTAAACAGACAAATGAGGAAAACAAGTGCATAAATAAAGACCCCGAAGGTCCGACAGTTAAGTTACATCACTTAAGCAAATAAAAGTTTGATCCCGAAGGACCTTGGTTGAAAGCTAGAAATATAAAGCCACACGCGGCTAATAAGGCCATGCAAGGCCACAAACCAACTCCAGCTACTCCTCTGCAGACTCCTCTTCGCCGCTCTCCTCTTCCCCGCTCTCCTCCTCCGAGTCTTCACCGGAGTCATTACCAGGCTCGGCCACCACCATAGGCTGAACCGCAGCAACTCCAGCCCCTTCTTCTTCAGAGGATGAATCAGAAGAAGAACTACCCTCGTTTCGGATCAGTCTCTTGCCAGGGATTGGTTGTCGAACCACTCCAACTTTCCTTGCGGGCGGGGGTTTCTTCCCGCGAGAGCCAGAAGAGGATGAGTCTTGGCTAGCAACTTGGACAGCTCCCTTAGAGTTGGATCCAGAACGTCGATGACTGCCTTTGGAGCCGGATCCTGATGTCTGAGGAACAACTTTAGTTCCCGAACCAGAAGCTAGATTAGCCGGGTTGACACCCCAGTTAGGGCAAGGAAAATCAGCCGGGTTGACAACAGAAGGATGCCTATGGCTCATAGCGTTGATGGCCTTATCCCAACCAACAGACATGTTGAAGGGACGCATCTCATCATCATGGTCATCGATGAACTTAAGAAAATCTTGGGACCTATGATAGGCCTGGATCACCCTATCAGCATCAGATGCCTTCTTTCGGGCTAAAGAAGAAAGTTATTTACGGGTGGATGCAGCATTAGCTTCGGCACGAACAACTTGGGAGTGCAGATCTTCAATCTCTTCCTTGAACCTTGCAGAGTCATTCTTCAAGCTAATATTCTCATCCCTAAAAGCCCGGCCTTGAGTTGAGACAGTTTGAAAGTAAGCATTGGCCTGCAATAAGGAAATGGGTGAGCTACAAGGAATACACAAAGTCGAAATCAATAACAGTATCGAACTTAACAGAGGGAATTTCATACCTGATACAAAGCTTGAGCGCCCATAAGCTGAGACTCATCCATTTTGTCACCCGCGTGCATAGTCACTTGATCGGGTGGAGTGATTGAAAGCTTGGACCAGTCTAGAGCTAGATGAGGGCTCCCAAAGATCGAGTCTTGTTCACATATACCCCAAGGAGGTATGAAAGGAGTCCTGACATCCCCATCAGCGTTCCGGGATCGTTTCCCGCCTTGAGAGCAGCGCTCCAAGAAGTTAGGGATATGAGGCTTAGTAGGATTCAGTAGTTCCTCAGCCTTCTTCTTCATCCTTTTAGTCACAGTCGGCTGGTTTTGAGGACGACTATCAATCTCCTCGGCAGTTGAAATACAAAGAGAAAAATATCGGGATAAGAACAAACAGAGTTCATAATAAGCTCAAGTAAGAAAGTTACCCTCAATGGAAAGAAAGCTAAGGCCAGCCTCAATAAGATTCTTTTCATTCAGAAAAGTTTTATTGTGTGTACGGCCGTCGTCAACAAGAAGCCTATTTCGATCCCACAATTCTGAGTCACTAAGATCACACACGAAATGTGAACTATCTTCCACGGATCCAAATCTCTTCACAAAGAAGTTGCCCCAGTCACCAATTTTCCACTGAAGAACTACAAACTCCCTTTCCCAGAAATGCTGTGAATCTGGAAAGGAGAAGGGATTCACTATGTGTGGAAGTTTAGCTCGGTGCTGAAGGCTAACCCATCCTTTCTTGGAGTCGGAAGAGTTTCTGGCCCCGAAGATACTTCGAAACATTGTAGTAGTCGGAAGAATCTCCAATTGCCGACACCTTATTAAGAAAATAGAGATGTACCTCCAAGCGTTGGGATACAACTGACAGGGGTGGATTTGATACTCCGCCAGCAATCTAATGATAAAATTATTAACCGGGAATCTGAACCCAGCATCTAAGGCACCCCAGTGAACGCAAATCCTTTCAGGATGCCAGTTGCATGTTCTATCTGATGGGTTTGGAAGACGAACCTTAATGGCACTTGGAAAGTGGTATGTCTCCCTTATTTCTTGGGCATCTCGTTCCGACAACTTACTCGGACTGTTAAAAGAATCTAAGCTGGCACAGTTTGGGAATGCTTCCCTCATAATGTTTAGAAGATCTAGCAAGGATTCAAATCTATGTTCAACATATGAAGGAGGTTTGATTTGTTCTTTACCTTTGGTGGTCCTCATTTTACTCCTCTTCGACATAGCTTCCATCATGGAGACAGGGGAGCCATTGGGTGATCACCTTCCGACATCTTGATCTTGAAGCTGGATCCTGAAGCTGAAACTTGATCTTGAAGCTTGAACTTGATCTTACAACTTGAAGGCTAGAGAACTTAAGAATTTGAAAGCTTTGAAATGAAGAAGTGAAGTGAAATGAAGGTTGCTCCTCCTCTTTTATAGAAAAAGCATGACCTGCTACATCAGGTTGAACTTCAGCTTGGTTCGCGTTTACAGGTCATCTATCGTTTAAAGATGAAAAAAAGGACATAAATTATCCGTGATATACAGAAAGAATCGTTATAATTCATATATGCCAGAGAAGAAATAGCTGATATATTTGCTGAACGGATGATTGCGCTTAAGAAGTTAAGTAACGAGTTCAGCCTTAAGCACAAGATTAGCAGTGCTAATCATAAATTAAGGAGTAATATCGTTAGAAGTCACGAATGACCAAACTGACGACTTGTGATCAAGTTCAAGGTTCTTGATCCTTAGGATCACGGATGATTTTAGATCCTAGATCCCTGACGACTTAAGATCAAGGTCAAGATTCTTGATCCTTAAGACAACGAAGTCACGAATGACCAAAATAGTGACTTGAGATCGAGATTCTTGATCCTCAAGACCACAGATGATTTTCAGGTCCGGGCATTTTAGCCAACCACGAAGTGGCCGACCACGACACCCGGAGGGCCGTAGCCGACCACGAGGTGGCCGACCACGAAGCAGCCGACCACCACCCCGAGGGAGCAGCAGCCGACCACCATGCAGCCGACCACGGCGCCTCGAGGAGCTCCGATCACCGTGTCTTCAGACCTTCTGGCCGATCATGAGCTAGCCGACCACGAGATAGCCCTTGATCCGGCCGATCACGGGTTAGTTCGTGGTCCTGGAACTTGAATTTTTCAGTGAACCTCGGATGGTTTTCAGTGCTGAAACGAGGTAAAAACTTGATTTTTTCAGTGAATCTCGGATGATTTTCAGTGCTAAAACGAGGTCAATATTAGCACAGATTAGTGCCGATTAGCACCGTTTAGTGCCGTTTAAGCACTGTTTAGTGCCTATTAGCACAGATTAGTGCCGATTAGCACCGTTTAGTGCCGTTTAAGCACTGTTTAGTGCCTATTAGCACAGATTAGTGCCGATTAGCATCGTTTAGTGTCGTTTAAGCACTGTTTAGTGCCTATTAGCACAGATCAGTGCCGATTAGCACCGTTTAGTGTCGTTTAAGCACTGTTTAGTGCCTGTTAGCACAGATTAGTGCCGATTAGCACTGTTTAGCGCCGATTAGTGCCGTTAGTGCCATTTCATGCCATTTAACATCGTTTAACACTGTTTAAACGTTGTTTAAAGCTGAGTAGCGCTGTGTAGTGCCGTTTAACACCATTTAGTGTCGTTCAACATCGCCGTAAATGCGTCGATCGCTCCACGCTTTACATTAAAATGATATTGTTGAAAATACTCACGTAAGAGCAATGAACCCTGACCCAAGTCTCGAATAAGGCCGTTATAACTTCAAGGAAAACCTGATCAGTTTTCCTAGAAGTTGGGGGGGCAAATGATATGGGCTAAAAGTAAGCCCTAAAGACACATTTAATGTGGCATTAATTAGACCTAGAATAGTCAAAACGTGGGGCCCACCAGATGGGCCCAAACCCTATTTATAATATTAATTTCGTAATTAATATTAAGGGTAATAAACAGCTAAGCAAATAAGAGTCAAACAAGGATATTACTCTTGCCTGACTTAGCCTCCAAGATACATATTTCAACATGGAAACTGGTTCCTACCTGCTAGGATCTGGAACCTTCTTCTAGGCGGTGACTTGCCCACCAAGTCACCTAACCCTACTACGATTCTAAGGCTTCTCAGCCTATATAAAGGGTCTGACCCCTCATTCTCTCAGAACGACGTTTTTTGGCTTGATCTTTGATACACATCAAGGTACGTAGGCATCTTGTGAAGGCAGATTCAGCCACAAGCACGTGAGCAGCCATTAAAGCACGAAGCTCACGCACCCTAGCATTAAATACAGCGAACCCTAGTCGCAATCTAATAATCTAGTTTTTATTCCACAACAAAACCTTCTTTTGTACTCTTTCTTTATTTTGTAATTGCTACATATTAGTTGTTTAATTTTTCAATCAATATGAAAGAGACAAAAAGTGACAATCCATAATGCCTCTAAGCAATAAGTTTTATTTTCAAATACTATATTACTATCGTTGAAAAAACTCCGACTTGTATGTATATTTTTCATCCAACATATCAAAATTTTGAAGCCAACATTTTATGTTTGAATGAAATAGAAAAAGGTTTTTGGAGGTGCCATTGGGATACCAAAGAATGGTGTGACTATGAATTTATATTTATGATATGATTGGTTTTGTTAATTTTTTTATTTTCAAATTTTACGTTTTTGTTTTGAACGTGTTATTTTACATTTAAATAATTTAATTTATAGCAAAATATATATTTTTAGCCTAAAATCAAGATATGAATTACATCATTCAAAATGTTTAATAATTTTTTAGTAAAATAAATATACATAATGTTTTTATTTCGTGTTGCAAAGGTACAAGAAAAAAGCGTTTACAATTTTTTTCAAAAAATGATTCAACTGACTAATGTATATCGTGTTGAAATTATTAATTTTTTGATTTGTTTTATATTATAAACGATTTTTCTACTGTGTGCCGAAGGGCACATGCTAAGAATCCGTGTTATCTTAGTTGTCAAATTTTGATTGGCGGAGATTTCATTAATAATGATGGACCCTCCTGCATTCACATAAATATCCACCAATTAAAATTTGACAACTCATCAAACACGGATTCTTAGTATGTGCCCTTGGGCATACACTAGACAAACCCTATTATAAAAAGAGTATCCTGGTAACAACCCTGAGGTTAAGATATACTCCCTCTGTCCCTCTAGGTAGTTTACATTGGGAATGGGCACAGAGACCAAGAAAATGTATAAAAAATGAGTAAAGTTAGATGAAAAGTGGGTAAAGTGGTAGGACCTATCAATATTTAATAATAGATTTGAGATAGTGGAGGAAAGTAGTGGGTGTAATAGTGTTTTTTATTATTAAATATGAGATAGTGGGGGAAAGTAGTGGATGTAATAGTGGAAGAAACTTACTATTTATGGTACGTAAAGAAATGAGAGGGACACCCCAAAATAGTAACCGTAAACAAATGAGAGGGACAAAGAAAGTACTCCCTCCGTCCATTTCATTTCTTTACACTTTCTATTTTGGGCCGTACATTCCATTTCTTTACATTACTAAAAATAGTAACTTTTAACAATAAAATACATTATTACATCCACTACTTAACTCCACCTTTTCAACCCTTTACACTATTACACCCACTACTTCATTTATTTTAATAATAAAATTACTATTACACCCACTACTACATTTATTTTAACAATATTACATCCACTATCTTGGTTTCCGTGCAAAAAGCAAATGTAAAGAAATCAAATAAACGGAGGGAGTAATACACTACAAGTTAGGGATATTATTGTGAATAGAGGAGGATAAATTTTATTATTACAAAAATGTTACGCATCATTTATATTAGAAATCAATATAACCTCAAGTTAGTTACCTGAGGAGGGCCATTTTTCTCTTATAAAAATGATTCATATACTTTAAAAAAATTTATAATAATATTATAATACCATCGCATGCAGATTAGTGATCTAGTATTATTAATTTTCGCTTAAGATTATGGTCACGAAGATCAAAATAATTATTTAACAATTTGGAATATTTTTATTGATGAAAATTAATGTGAATATACGGAGATCTATTATTATTACTCGAAAAATTAAATTAATATTACATAAAGATATTGGAAAAAAAATAATAATTAAATGCTTAAAAATAGATGTTGGAAACATGGGAGTATTTTCCTTAATTTATTGTGGTATCCATTATTGAGATTTTATTGTAGTATGATGGGTCCGTTTGGATTGAAGAGAAGGGTTGGGTTGGGTCGGGTTCAAATTTAAAAATTCGTTTTTGAGAAAATTTTAAAAACAAAGTTTTAAATTTTGGATTTAATATGTAATATTATGTTAATTATTTCGTAAACTATCAAAACTCAATATTTTACTTTTCAAAATTTTTCAAAAACGAATTTTTAAATTTGAACCGATCCGACCATTCTCGACCCTCAATCCAAATCGTCCCAAATAGTATCTCCCAACCAAACTATACATGCACATATTAATGGTGACTCTGCGAATCCCGTAAAGCGTGCACCTACATTCCTAAAAAGGGGAAAAAATAAACAAGAAAACAAATAAATTAATGCGAACATAGCTTCTTCTACTTGTAAAAAATTCAATTCGAAGATAAATGCATACCTGTCTGTAAGCTCTCATCTTGCTTCTCTCTGGCCGGCCAAAAATAATTCTGCATATCCGGTGAGTCTTGATTAGTAGATAATTAAGTAACTAAACGTTTTTTTTGCTCTTATAGCCTTACTTATATATATGTGTGTAAGTATTAAGCATTTTAATCTTTGTTTATTCAATAAATGATCATGCATGTCGTTTTTATAGTTGCAAAATATTTTTTGTGGGATTTTGGTTTGTATGATTGTTATTTTTTAATTTTTGTAGGCACTTCACACACTTGGAACTTGATTATCTTTTTGATTTTTAAATAATTTTGTAAACTGGGATTCTTGATTACAGAGTTAAGAAAGGATATAGTGTAAAGTAATAATGGAGATGGAGAAATCTGGAGTAGGTTTACCATATGCTCCAGCTGATTGGCCAAACCCCGGTGATTCATGGACTTGGAAGGTGGGGAAAAGAATCACTCGAGGAGGATTTTACCGGGATAGATCTTTATTTCTTCCGGAAAGGCTTCACCAAAAAGGAGAGAGAAAGGATTTTAATTGCAAGATAAAGATTGGAAATTATCTCCGATCCAAATTCCCCGAGACAAATGTTGATGCCTTCTTGAAGTCTTTCACTTGGAAGATCCCGGTGAACTTCGACAAGTCCGGCGATAAAGGTAAAAATTTGCACTGTACTCTCTGTTATAATGTATAATGTAATGTGTAAGCTAGATTCTCTGTCTCAAGCCCTTGGCTGTGTGGTATAATTGATCATGTTCTTGATGTTGCTGTGCATGCTAATCATCATCTAGTCAAATCCTAATATTTTCCTGGCTTTTGAGATGGATGGTATCTGTTGCTTTAAAGAATCGAAACTTTTGTGGTACATGGACCAGATTATCTGCTCCAGAATGATTGAATATTCTTGATTCTGTAGTACTGTTTTACTGCTACACTTGTTTATTGAACCTTGTTTGACTAATTGCTTTCACTGACCTGTGCTTATAATTTGTTTATCTCGCTATGAATGTTGGATGTCCATTTCTATGAAACTGCGACAATGAGGATTAATATGCTAAAGATTAAAACCCTTAATATACCATGAAGTTTGCAGTGTAAGTATAGAATCATGTTAGATGCCTAAATCATTACACCTTGTTATGTGAAGGTTAACAAGTTCCTTTCTCTAGTTTGAAGAAAGCAAAAATCGTATATTCTTTTTTCAAATTCTAAAAAAATATTTAATCTACAGTGGATAAGAGCGGTGCCCTTTCTTCTGGTGAGCTTCACAAGCTAGGTATGATGCCCCTTATCTCACTCCTTAACCTTCGAATTCTCAAACTAATTTGATTGTTCAAATGTAGCCAAATTAAGCACATACTTCTCCTAACTGCAACTATCTCATTAAAGATTTTGCAAAAGGAGGACCTGTTGGCAAGTTTCTAGTTTACTCATTTTGCTTCTCAATAAAAAACAAAGCATTACTTGTACTCGTATTCACATTATCACATCTATTACGATTTAAGTTAAGATTAACGGTGTAATTCGTGTCTAAATTTTTTAAGCTCAAACTTATAAACAGACAAATCTTGTTGGCATTTTTTTTTTGGATTCTAGGCCAACCTGACCAAGTAAAATCCAATTTTTAATACAAGTATACAAGTATACAAGTAATCACTTTTCATGAAGCTAAACAGCTAAGATATACCAATACCAACTGATAGTTGTATTTGTCCACAAATAAGTACAATTTTTGATTTATCAGGCAATCTCTTTTAATCATGTTGCATTACAGTTTATAGTTCCAATTCATGTAATTCAAACCTTCTAGATCAAAAAATTTCTTAGAGGGAAGAGAAGTTTGTAACCATAACCGGCATTTTTCAACTGAGTAGAAACATATTCTACATTGATAGTAATGAATCAAGGTATTAGATATCATGTACATTTATAGCGATTCTAGGTTTTATCATTCAGCGGTCACAGAATAATAAACAAACTGACTGACTCGAGCAGACTAAATTGCAGTCAACTTGATCTTTTACTAGACTATTTTTAGAGTTTTCTGATGATGTGGCCTCTGTTTTTTGGTAGCTCAAATAGCCCCTCGTTCTGAAAAGGTCCAAACACAGTCTAAATCAAAAAAAAAATGGAGAAACAGAATGCAGAAGAAGATCATGGAGGCTTGCCATGTCTAAGTCTTCTTCGAAAAAAAGAATTCGGTTTAATCCTAAAGATGTGAAGGATGTAATAGACTTGTCTTCATGGAGTAATGGGACAGGATCATGCGAGTCAACAGCTGATGATTCAGAGAGTGCTACTGATTCTGAAAATATTCGAGCCTCAAGTTCAACCAGCCAGAATACTGGTTCACAGAGTTCCAAAGCTGGTACCCATTGCATTCTTATTAAGAAATTCCATCCAAATTGATTCCTAATGATAGTGACATGCTTTTCGATTCTGCTGATATTTACCTGTCTCAGTCTTTTCCTAAATCATATGATGTAGGTCCTGTAAATGATCAATCTGCTACCAGTCAAGAAAAGATATTTGAAGCTCGAAACAAGCTTTTGTTGCTTCTTGCTACGGATAATCATGTGTTTCTCTCATCAATCAAGCTTCCCGAAATTATGCACCTCTTGTCACTTCTTAAAACTGATCCAAACATCGATGCCAATCAACATGGAATATTAAAATTGATTGATGAAATTCCATTAGCATGGAAGAAATTTCAAGAGGATAAGAGGATATCAGAGGCGGCTAACAAATTCAGTGAAGACCTCAAAATCAACATTGCATGTGCAACTAAACTTGAGAATGATTTCAATGAATCAAAAGGACAGGAAAATTTTCTTCACAAGGAACTTGATTCTATCTCACAATATATAGACAGGATTGATGAACAAATTATTGCACTGCAATTACGGCGAGCTGACCTAGCTAGGACTGCTGATGTGAAGAAGAAAGTGGTGGACATGTTGATCTCCAAACAGAAGCAAGCGGCTGAATGTCTTTCTAAAGTTGTACATGAGGTTGAGATGGGTAAGAAGCGAAGGCTAGAATGGGAGCTGAAAAAGAAAATTTCTGAAGAACAGAAGGCCATGATCCTTTCCAAATTTGATCCTCTCAGAGACTTCTTTCGTTAGACATTCTGAACTTTATGTTAGAGCATATAGGTAGTATGTGTAGTTCAGTTGTTCATGTACAATGTGGTTGTTCATGTACAATGTGCCAACATCACAGTAATCTATATTTGAAGTTGTGCTATCCCATGTAACGAAACGCTTCAGAAAATTTCCTCAATCTTATTAATAAGTACAGAAGGATACATACGTAAAATGAAACAAATACAGTTAAATCTTGATCAAAGATCATCACAATTTATCAGCTACTGATAGACTACAACGTGACATCTTTTATTTAGCAGAGCAAACAAAGGTCTTATTCCGTGCAGAGGACTCCCGAATACATGTAAATCATGAGCATCATTATCATTCTACGGAACTACGTAACCTGCATAGACCAGACAAGTTGGTAAATAGATATATGGTTAACAAAGTGACAGTATATAGAGTAGAAGACGGAATGTCAGGAAGAAAGGAAACAGTCTTACGTCCACATTTTTTGCCAACAGGTCTGTTCCTGATGTTACAACGCTTAGGAATAGTAATAGCAATTCCAGGCTTAATCCCAGCCCTCTTAGCCAAAGGGGATAGAAGAACAGCGCATAAACATCTAGGTGCAGTCCTCAGTAACGCATTAACTTTTGTGCAGCAGTTCGGAGTAACTTTGGCTCTTACATTCCCAGCAGCACCTATGCAGGGGCTTAAGCTAGTAGCCGCGGTTTGAATAGGAGTTCTTCCGCATTCTCCAGCTGCCTCGGCTTCTTGAATGATGGTTTGTGAAGCTAACAAGTAAAGGAGCACAACTGCAAAGCATGAGTTCATCTTGGAGGCCATGATCAATGAATGTTGTATTATTTTTGTGAAGCAACTGGGGTATAAATAGTTGAAGTGAGTGTAGTGTGAAAGTGTGAATATGGAGCTATGCTTTTACACTAGTGGGGTGGTTGTGAAGTGTAACGTGGAGGAAGGAGAGATTTTTTGTTAGGTACACTACTTGAACATTCTTAATGTAAGACCATGTCGACATTAGTAGAATAATTTACATGGATTAATTGGTTCAACTTTTAGCACGCTCCTCACTCGATAAGCGAGAGTTCAGACTCAAGACATCTCGTAAGAAATGATCGAACACACAATATCGGAAGAAAAGCGTGGCTAAAACTAAATAGTCGAACACACAATATCGGAAGAAAGGCGTGGCTAAACAGCTAAACACACCATTGGAACATTTTATACATTTACTCATTCCAAGGCAATTAGTGACTTCTTAAACAAACTCAAAAGAACAGAAAGAAACAATCAAACCAAGTCTGAAAAGAAAGGACAAGGAAACACTCAATTTATATACCATTCCTACATTAAGGTTCCTAGCAAACCAGTTTTGGTTTTCTGGCCATAACAAATTTCTTCCAAGTATCTGTTATGTCCTTCTGTATCTCAAGCGGTGTTCTCTTTGGTTTTTCTTCCCCAGAAAGTTCAACTTTGATCAGCAGTGATTTCCTTGGAAGTGCATCCAATTGCTTGATTACCTTATTAATGTCAATCACAAGGCGCTCTGCCAAGGTTCGAGAAAAATCTTGCCTTATGACAACTCTTAGGACTGTTATATGTTGTGCATCTGGGGGCATTGTATACGCTGGCACAATCCAACCAAATCTCTTGAGCATATCAGAAATCTCGAATTCATTGTAACGTAAGTTGTCCTTTAAAGAGAAGGCTACTAGAGGAACCCCAATGTCTTTAGAAATAATGTTAAACCGCCCTGTATTTTCCAATCCTTCTTTCAACACCATGGCGTTCTCATGACAGTTCTCCATTATATTTTTATAACCCTAGTAAACAAAAATATACATTAAGTACCGTAAGTTAAAATGACCGAACTTTGAATCCGGTGATTATTACCAAGAGTGTTATTTACATTATACTTGCTCTGGTTCTTACCTCATAACCCAAACGAATTAGCTGATAGTACTGAGCAATGATTTGACTTGAACCTGCATACAGAGTACATAATAATATCAGATACATTAACGATTTAGACAGTAGCAACTTCTTTTTGTCACTTCTATGTAAATCTGTACTATGTAGTGAACTATACCTTTAGAGAAATTTAGGGTGAAGGTAGGCTGATCAGCTCCAAGGTAATTAATATGAAAAATAAGTTCTTCGGGCAAATCCTCTTTGTTCCTCCAGATAATCCAACCAATACCGGCATAGACAAGTCCATATTTGTGGCCACTGACATTGATGCTCTTTACCAAGGGAAGACGAAAATCCCACTCAAGCTCCGGATAGAGGAAGGGTGCAATGAATCCACCACTCGCTGCATCCACATGAATTGGTGTATCCCATCTGCACAAACAGAGTCATAAACAAGACCAATTTAGTATACTTCCCTGCACGGCCATATTGGTATGAAATAAAAAGATGTACATGGAGTTAGAGATGACCACTTATACTTGCTGCATGTAGACCAAAATATTAAGAGTAAAGTTTCTAACTACAGTGATGCTTACCCTGTTATCTTGTTCTTTTCGAGAAGTAAATCATTCAAGAGCTTGACATCTTCGAATTCACCATTAAGGGTTGAGCCTAAGATAGCAGCAACACATATTGTGTTTTCATCAACTAATTCCACAGCTTTTACAGGATCCATTACATAGTAACCTTCCCTCAGCTTCACTTCCTTCAGCTCTACCTCAAAATAATTTGCAAACTTCTCCCAACATACCTATATATACAAAGAATCTCTATCAGATCAGTCATCAATGTCTTATCTTCTACACTAACATTAAGAGTCTACTCGACGTTGTATTTAAGTTGGAGTGACAGGTGAACCTGAACATTAGCTCCAGTGACAATGTTAGGCTTGTCGAAAGGCTTCCCCTCAGCTCTGCGCTTGTTTTGCCATTTTCTCTTAAAAGCCAGGCCAGCCAGCATTATTGCCTCTGAGGAACCTACTGTCCCAACTCCAACACCAGCTTCATCTTCCTCCAGTGGAGCATTAAACAAATTTGCTATTATGTTTACACAACGATTCTGCATTTATTTACATTAGCAATATTGTAAGCCAACATTATATTAATGTAACGATATCATCATAAAAACATAATGTATTTTATTTTACACAACATTCTTCTTCAAGTTCTGTTATTGCTACGATCTTATAAAATGTAACGCTTACATCATAAAAACAAAATATAAATTTAAAATCCATTGTAATCTTTGAAATTTGAAAATGACGATCTGTGCCAACATTGTTGGAGATTTTCTAATGAAATTGACATTTAGGATTAATATTTATTATTATATCCATTCAAACAAGAACTTAGTAGACAGGCTACATGGGCTATTGACCTTGACTTAACTGTTGAATTGACATTCTGACCAATTATTTTCTAGCGTGTTGATTAGTTTGTTCAGGAAAAAATGCCAGATAGCATATATTAATATTAAAATGTAGTACATTTTTAATTAATGTATGACTCAACCTTCATGTTCAAGTAGTGGAGCAGGTGCAACCTCGACGAATAATAAAAATATGATAAACAAACATTAAAATGATTAATTAAATGTAAGGACCTGAAGATCGGTGGTGACAGGGTATTCATCCATGTCAACGTAGTTCTTGTTAATGGCGTCCATCATGAGCTTATTACATTCTGGCTCCATCCATGTTGTCACAAATGAAGCCAAGTTAAGCCTTGGATTTCCATCTAGCATCAGCTCGTCGTTTATTATTTGATAAGCTGCATCTTTAGGGATCGAGTTCTCCCCCATCTTTGACCTACATACATATTACCAGCTTTAAACATAAACATATATCGTAGTATGTCCTACTCGGAAGTAGGACGCTCGATAATACGAGTCAACTCAAATCGATGCAGTATGTCTCGCTCGAAAGTAGGGTCTAAAAATTTACTTAAAATTATTCAAAAATAATGTGTGTTACCTGGGAAGTGAATGTCGAACATAACGAGAAGCAAAAGTGGAATGCAGAGATACATCTGATTCTGAGGCTGTTTTCGAAAGCACCATGGCTGTTAAAGTTAAGATTTGATTAGTTGAGGCAGAGGGATGAATGAAAACTTTGGTTTGTGTTGAAGAAGAACAAGTTATATGTGTATATTTATATAGGAGTAAAAGCTGACCTATGGCTAATTAAAATAAAATACTAGGAAAGACCCGAGAAACACTTTCTTTTCTTGTGAGTTTTGGTATCAATTTATTAACTTCCCGTTTGGGTCACACTAACAAAAACCAAACAGCCATCAAAATTGACCAGTTCAAGTACAAGCATGAGTTTTTGTTACACATTCATATTCATTTTTTGTAGTGACCGGTACTGGATGGTCACTGTTTGATTATGAAAAAGTTGGTGGCAGTTGCACAAATCATTTGTGGAAACGATAAAGATGATTTGACAAAATAGATTTTACAGTGGAGTATTAAGTGAATATTTAGGTTGCCTGGAGAAGAATTAGTCACATAATTATACGGAGTATTAATTACAAGGAGAATTAGTCACATAATTGAATTAGACATACCGAGCAACTGAGCAAGTATTTGACTACTGAGGGGGCGCTATGACTTATGAGTTAGATTGCACAGTTTTATGTTTGTGATGGGGAGTTTGAAAAAAAGAAAAAAATGTTTGTGATGGGGACGAGGCTATACAAGGGTCAAAGTGCTGGATGACGCCTTCCTCTCAACATGTTAACATTTTAGAATTGGTTATTTAACATGTATTTTCAATATTTAATATGAACATTGTAAGTTATGTTTTAAAAATGAGTGCATGTAATTTATTATTCGGTCCAAAAATAGATTTTCAAGTGAGAGAAGTGTTACAAGATGTCGTTCCGAAAATGAACTAAGTTGGTTACTTAATACAAAGATGACCATGTTCTCAAATACTCATTCATATGTACAATTTTGATTCACCAATCATATATTATTAACAACTATAAAATACAAAAAAGTATGATAAATTCTTTCAAAATTCTGACTCAATGTTTTAAATATAGTATACATTAGTTTTTTAGAAACTTGAATTGTTATAATTACATAAATCAGTAAATAATTTTTTAGAATAAAAAATTATTAAAATTCATACTTTTACTATTTTAATTTTATTAAAAATAATAATTTCAATCTTGATAAAGAATTCAACTAATGGTGAGTGATGATATAATTTTCAATTGACTTTAATAATATACTAGCTTATAGCTCGTGCAAAGCACGGGTTACTTTTAATTTTTTAAAATATGTTTATAGTATATTGTATAATAGAGAAAAAGGTTTCTAAAGTTAACTTTAGGAGAATTTCCTAAAGTTAACTTTTAAACTATGTAATTTTAATTTTTTGTTTCCTTTTATATATGAGGGCCCCGCAGGGGCATAAATGATTAAGATGATTTACATTGATTTTATTGGTTAACTTTAGGAAATTCTCCTAAAGTTAACTTTAGGTTCCCTTCACCCTGTATAATATTATAAATATTAATTTTAATATATTTTTGAAAAAATTCGAACCTTACATCTTTGTATATAATAATTTTTAGTATTAAATATAAATTAATATGTAGTTGAAAGGAATCGAATCTTAAATCTTGATATATAACAACTTTTAGTATTGTTATATCTAACGATCATGATCTATTTGAGTTGAAAATATAACGATTATGAATGAGGGGATAACGAAACTACAAATTATAACCCCTTTTCGCTTATTATAGTATAGTATAGTATAGATTTTTATATAAACATTATTTTTAATTTTTTAAATTTTAATTTAATATAATTTGATATATTCATGTTTAAGAATTATACTTATGTTTTCTTATTATAAACAATGTATAATAATTTTTAATATATATTGTTAATAATTGAAAGATATAGTGTGATATTTTGGATATATATTAATGGTTGCGCGATTAGCTTTAAATTAAAAGGTAACGTATTTTAATTAGAAAAAAATATTAATGATTGAAAGATGTGTATGATTCATGTTTTTAGGTGTTTATTAATGGTTGAAAAATCTGTTGCAATATTTTTGGATATATAGATTAATGATTGTAAAAAGGTAACGTGTTTTAATTGGATAAATGTAACATGTTTTAATTAGACAGAAATATTAATGATTAAAATATATGGTATGATTTATATATTTAATTGTATATATTAGTGATTATAAGATTAGTTTTAAAGTAAAAGATAACGTGTTTTAATTAGATAGAAGGTAACATGTTTTAATTAGATAGAAATATTAATGATTAAAAGATATGGTATGATTTATGTTTTTAGTTATTTATAAAGGGTAATGTTTTAAACTAAAAGTTAACATGAAAAAGTATATCAACTTATTACCATTAATTATATATATTATGTTATTATTTATTTTAATAAATACTCCCTCCGTCCCAAAATGTAAGACCCTCTGACTTTTTCACGCATTTCAATGTGCTCGGACCGGGTACTTGTGAATTATATTTTTTAATTTTTTTCGATTTGTATAAAAATATAGATTCTATATTTTTATACAAAACAAAAAAAATTAAAAAATATAACCAAACCAAACCAAAAATTTTAAAACTTTCAATGTTTCGGCTTTAATATAATAATATAGATAGATACGCTATTTTTTCAATAATCTATTTTAATGTTTGGATTTAACTTATACTAGTATGTTTGCCCGCTGCGCAAGGTCGTAAAAAAATTATTTTTTTCAGTAATAAAAAAAAAGTTTATGAATGTATGTACCAGTTTTAGTGAGTAAATTAGGGAGTTCACTAAAATTTAATGGGTGACACGTTCTTTTTCTGCTCACTCTTTTCTACTTTTTATTTCGTTAACGTTTATATGTAAAGGGATAACAAAGTTTCTATTGTCTAAAAGGAAAGAACTGCTTCGGTTATTTTTCCCCAAATCAAGTAAGTTTGTATTTTTGACAAATTAAGCAATCCATTCCATGTTCTATTTCCTGGGAATCATTTGTTTGTTATATTTCAATCTATTGTGAGTTCTAAATTTGTTCTTCATTTTATATGCATGTAGATGGCTTGGTCACCAATTATTTTTCAATTTGTCAAATTTCTTACCAATGATGATTGCTCATCCGATGAAATGGTTAGTTTTAGTAGATTTATATGTAATTTCTTTCAATAGGTATTTCATGTCAACTAATTTGATTCATATGGATGTGTTTTTTATATTTGTTTATAGACGATTCCTCGGAAGTTTTGTTATGAAAACGAATACAAATTTGGTGAGATTGTTAAGCTTAAGATTCAGAATGGTTATAAAATTTGGGATCGTTTTGATAAAGCAATTCCGTAATTGTGGGCATGAGTAGTTTCTTCACTGATTTCGAATTAGTTGGAGGGGAAAATTTCTTACCAATAAAATGGTTAATTTTAGTAGATTATATGTAATCTCTTTCAAAACTGTTCCCATGTCAACTAATTTGATTCATATGGTTGTCTTTTGTATTTTTTTTATAGAGTATGTTTGCACGCTCCTTATGGCGGAAATGTTTGACTCTTGTTAATGATTTAGGAGGTGGGGTGAGCTTATTTTCCAGAAAAGTTGACTTATTTTAAAAAATAAGCTAAGATTTCTAATTTTTTTTTCTGAAAAAAGCACTCTTTTGTAAAAAAAAAAGCACTTTAATTATTTGATTTAAATCTCTTTAGTTATACTCATTTCGTTCATTGGAGAACACATTTTAAAAATACTATTACATTTATAAATTTTTTGTACTAAAATGGAAACATGAACATTAAAAGTCAAATTTTTTTCAATTTTATTTTATAAGTAAATAAATTAATTTTATTGTTAATGGGAAAAAGAAATTATTTTTCTTAAAAATTGTCTTTGATATGTCTTTTTAATTTAAGTTAATATTGTTAAATGTTAATGCCTTTTTTATATTAACATCACGTTACACAAATTTGTGAATTTAATATTGCAATTGAAAATTTTATGATCGTAAACAATTATACTAATGTTAATATACGTAAGTGTTTAAGAGAAAATGACCAAAATACCTCAAAATGAGGTACCCATTGCCCAAAATACCTAAAATCGGAACAGAAGGCCCTATCTACCCACAGGATACGCCACTTGAAACGGCGTATCCCCTGTACTGTTCATCTCCCACATCTTTCTTCTCTCCCCGTCTCTCTCGTACTCCCCGATCTCTCTCCCCCTCTGTTTGCTCTCTCCGGCACCTCCACCATAATCGACCACACCAAAACAATCACCACAGATTACGTTTCGTTTTGCCTCAACTGATTTATCAAAATCTGGCCCTGCAAGGGCGTAGCGACCTCGTCGGAAAATCGAGGCAGTTGTTAGGGTTCGAGTTGGGTTTGTAAATTCCGGCGAATGAAATGGTTAAACAATGGTATGGTTGTGTCAATCTTTGAAAGATGAATCGTTTGGTCTATACCACGTAACTGGAAGATTACTTGAACGTTGGTTGGCTGGAGATTTCTGTTTTCCGGCGAAATCGCCAATAATCGCCACACCCAACTGACTGGTCGCGTAAAATCTGAGAAAATGTGATGATTACGTCAGCAGAGGTGATACGCATTTCACAACTGCGTATCACCGGATGCGCCAGTCATGAATGCGTGTCTCTAACGAATTTTCAACTTCAACTGAAGCGTATCTTCAATACACGCTGATTGCACTGCCGTATCTTCCATATACGCCATTTCTATTAGCGTGTCTTCAAGACGCTCCTTCCCGAGTGGCGTGTCCCGTGGGTATTTAGGGCCACCAGAACTGGCGGTGGGTATTTTGGTTCTGGATTATTTTTTTGTGGTTATTCTGGGCCATCACCCAGTGTTTAATAATTATGAATGTGATATTAGAAATAGTATTCATTGATTTGATATATTATTTTATTAATAAATAAAATTGTATGACAATTAAATAATATTTTTTTTGATATATAACGATATTATAATATCATTTAATTTTTGATAATATCATTTTTCTCATTAACTTTTTTTAATCTCAATTACCTACTATGGACCATAAACATTAAGATTAAAGAATTTTTAAATGATATTATAAAAATAATTAGATATAAAACGATATGTAAAATTTAATAATCTACTTTTCCAAATGATTGTTAAATTAATAATATAAAACTACCGAATTTTAATAGCTTATCTTAATTATCAAATGATATGTAAATATGTTAAAAATGATATTATTGATCTTATTGCAAATTTATTATTAATATATAAAATTTTAGACTAAATTGCATTTCGCAACCCTTTGGTTCTTTCCAAAATCACTTTGGTATTCATAGTTTGCATAAATGCACTTTGCAACCCACAACTTAATTTGCCGGTTCAAATTGCACCCCTTTCATCTGTTTTTGACCAAATTGCCCTTGATAATTAAGGAAAATTTTAAAAAAATTAAGGAAAAATTAAAAAATTTAGGAAAAAATTACAAAATTAAAAAAATTTCAAAAAAAAAAGGGAAAATTCGAAAAAATTTAGGAAAAATTAGAAAATTCGAAAATTTAGGAAAAATTCGAAATGTAGGAAAAAGCAAAAATTTGAAAATTTTTAATAAACTAAGGGATATTTTCAAAAATTAGGAAAAATTCGAAAATACGAAAATTTAGGAAAAATTCAAAATTTTGGAAAAAGCAAAAATTCGAAAAATTGCAATTTTCCATATTTTATTTTTTAAAAAGTACTAAATTTTTCGATTTTTATTGTTATGCCATATTTTATTTTTCGAAATTTTGAATTTTTCCTAATTTTGAAATTTTTCCTAAATCGAAATTTTTTCCGATATTTTGAATTTTTTCGAATTTTTCCTAATTTTTTTTAAAATTTTCCTAATTTTTTCTAATTTTTCGAATTTTTCCTAAATTTTTTTAAAAAAATTTCTAATTTTTTGAATTTTTCCTAAATTTTTTTAAATTTTTTTCTAATTTTTCTAATTTTTTCGAATTTTTCCTTATTTTTTTTAAAATTTTCCTTAATTATCAAGGGCAATTTGATCAAAAACAGACGAAAGGGGTGCAATTTGAACCGGCAAATTAAGTTGTGGGTTGCAAAGTGCATTTATGCAAACTATGAATACCAAAGTGATTTTGGAAAAAACTAAAGGGTTGCGAAATGCAATTTAGTCAAAATTTTAATAGCTTACCTTATACACTGTTTAAATAAATAACTTTGTTTTTTAAATTACATACCTAAGTTGAATGCTTTTCAGATAAACAACATACACCATTTTCAGAAAAAGCATTTGTAATTAAAATTTGTTCTATTTATCTTTGTAAGTTTCTTTATTTATATCAAGATTCAAGCTACGCTATATTTGTTGCAGAACTTCTAACCATGACATAACAGGAACTAACCATGAAAACGTGCAACAACCATCGAAGTAGAAACATTAATCTTGTAAAATCATCAAGTCTATCTCTAAAATTTATAAGTGATAACAGATCTGTAGACTTAAATGAATATGGACAAAATCAAATGATAAGCTAAAACCAAAACCATCTCCTAACAAAAGTTATCCACAAGAGTGAAGAGCTCATTGTTCCTGTAAATTAGGAATTTTATCATTATATATTTGAGATAGCATATGAAGTACAAATATTGGTGTTAAAACATACCTTGATCTTTAGACTTTAAAGATATCCAAACCACAGTATTGTTCTAGAACCAAAGAACTTTTAAGCCTCTCATCTTTGTCAAGAACTTATAAGACTTCCTTTCCTGTAAACAAAATATTTTAAGAAAAAAATTTAATGACATAATAAGCCTTTAACCTCGAGGTAAATGGCAATAAAACAATCAAGTATTATCCAAATTCCAAGTAGATCACTTTGATCAAGTAACAAAAATCACTACAATATATTAACATAACTTTTCATCAAATTACAAAGTTAAGAAGTTGCAAAAGGACTGGATCTTTCATTTCATAATCTAGTTCCATTTAATATAAATGGAAGGCCAATTCTACCATGTGTAATTGGAAGGTCTTTCTTTCATGTCCTATAAATGGATCCATGGTCTAGTTCTAAGCCAGCAAGTAATAAAAAAAATATAAGACCAAGATTGGAAAAGAGTATCCAACAATGATCAGTGGCGGAACCAGGTTTTTTTTGAACCCCAGGCTAATCTAGCTCTATATTTCGGGGTGCGGGAAATTTTAGGGTAAGCCGCGCGAAGCGTGGATTTTTTTTCCACTAAATCATGCAAAATTGGATATTTTTCACTAAATCATACAAAAATCGGATATTTTTCACTAAATCATACAACAAATGGATATACACACAATTAAAAAACAAACTAATACCTCTATTTAATATTTCAACCCAGGCTAAAAAATTATATATACCATTTTTAAATTTGATCCGGGCTAAAAAAAAATTTACTTGTTTTTTTTTTCCGGACCCGGGCTGGCGCCGGGGCTAGCCCTCCCCTGGTTCCGCCCCTGACAATGATGCTTTTGGATGGAAAAATTGCCTTTAGAAAGTCTTCATTTCTTCCAAAAGCTGATGGTCTATGTCAGATTTCTCTCTGCTAAAAATGAAAGAAACAAATTGACATTTAATCAAAAAGAGAGGCAAAGCAATTGTTAGATTTAGGATCAACACATTAAAAAAATGATCTAACACATTAAAATTGTGAACCCCATATGAAGAATGAATGACAAAGAACCTTAATGCAAAGGCCATAAAGTCAACTTACGACTATTTCTACAATCACTCAGGGCAGTCTTAAGCACCTTGGCATAATTGAAAGACCTTTAATCACTCTTAAAACCACACAAATCTGCAAAATGGAAACCGGGAGTACAAAATCGACAGTATTATCCTCCTGAAAGACTCCATTTGACTTGGATACCATAATATTTCACATGCATATATATTGTGATCAGCTGGTATAGTGGCAATAGTTCCACTATCTTAAAATACCATAATATATCACCAAGTTATAGTATCAAAACTATCACATGCTATCAAATAACTATAATTAGCCAAGTATCCACATTGAGATACAAAACTAACTTTGAAATAATACTATGGACACAGAAATGACATATAGAACTAAAAACATCATATACATGATAAACATATGATAAACATATTCAGGTTATAACACCTCCCAACTCATATTTGACACATATATAAACTTACATTAATTACTATGTTTAGTACTATGTGTATTAAATTTGGTCAAAAATTTTATAATTGGCATCCTCGGCTCCACAATTATAATTTCTTATCAATTTTTGTCAAATAAACTTGCTCAAAATATTTAAAATTGTGAAGTATCCATTTTTTTCATTGTAAAAAAAACAACTTCTAATGTTTAAAATGTGCACATTCAAATACAAAAATAAATACATGGCTATCAGGTTTTAGATTGTATACATAGGGATTGTATAAAACTAAATTGTGTCAACTAGTTGCTCTTAGCAAAATCGTGAGAACTCCGACTTGCTCGACTACTCTGAGATCATGCTTTCTAATTACTTCTCTCAATAGATTTCTGCATGTCCAACAATAAAATAGAGTGCATTCAACATGCATAGATAAATATTGAATAACTGAAACTTTTAAATCGAAGCAGTGTTAAAAATTAAAGTAGAAAATTGAATATGAAATCAAATTTATATTAACATTCCAAACTATTTAACATCCATTTGTTCTTTTTAAAATTTAAAAGTCTAGTCTCAACCACAAACCTAATATAGTGGGCACTTCTTTACTTATAGTACAGTAAAACATACACACAATAACAATAATTTCGTCTCTAGACAAAGAGAAATGGATAATCTCATATTTCTCGATAGCAACAGCAGTTTTTAAAATATATCTAAAGCATACTAACACCAATCTCAAACAACGAAACAATATCTTCTTGACAAAGATCAACATATACACGAAACCATCAAATGACCATAAATATAAATGTCCAAAAACAACACAACAGTAAGAAATAGAAGTGTAAGTTGTTAGATTCCACCTCATAGTGCAACAATGTTAGACAATTCTGGCACTACATTCATTTTCACACATAAAAAATACCAATAATTGAAAATCCTTGATTTAAATATAGAAGCAGCAATATAAATTTCATGAAAATTGTCTATGAAGTCTCAAATAATTTATCGTAGAGTAAATTTTAAACCACAAACACCCACTAAATTCGTAAAAAAACACAATATCCAAAAGTTGGTTCATTACACAAACAAGCAGATCACATGAAACATAAATGATTGAGATAATTAGCATTTTCATGAAAGTAAACAAATAGTTAATTAAAAAATCAAAAAACAAATATGTAACACAAACATAAATTATAGTTTATAATCTTCAAACCATAAAACGTATAAAATAAAAGGGGTTTAAACACCTGAAATTGTTAAGTAGCACAGTGCGCAAAATTGATATTAGATATACAATCGTTAAACCATCAAGTAAATTACCATATCTATATACAACCGTTAAACCATAAAACAAACATATTGTATAATCAAATTAGAGAACAATCCTAAAACACAAACAAAACACAAATACAAACTTTTGGTACACTCATAAACTCTGAAGTTATCTATATAATCATAATTCCATCAATCCATGAAAAATTAAAGAGAAAAAGGGGTTTAGATACCTGAAACAATTGAAGTCGTCTCCAATGTGTCCAATTTACAATCTTTAACCTACAATATAAAGAACAAATTAGAGAGTTAAAATTCAAAGAAAAATAAACGAAATCAAAATAAATTGTACTAAAAAAGAATAAGAAAATGACTCATTAACACAAACTAGCATAAAAACCCGTGCGAGGCACGGGTCGCTATTTTAAATTGTATTTTTAAATTAAATTGTGCATGATCAATGTCTTTCAAAGTACTTCATGTGATTAATTAATGGAATTTTGCTTGTTAATGGCACATATGCGATTATTGTGTACTTATTTAAGTATGTTCAAGTTTGTAATCTGAAAATTAATATGAGTAATATTGATAGTAGTCATGTTAATTTTTCTTTTTATGAGTCATATAATAGAATTCAAGTATTTTATAGGCATCGTCTAATCAAGAGGATTTTTGAGAACACTTACAATACTAAACTGTTCTTCCACTTCTTTGAAAATGATACATCCATTTAGTTCGATCTTCAATAATATTCAAGATACAAACTAAATAGGCTTCAAGATATTGCATTATGCGAATGTAGGTTTTACTCTTGATATTAATCAAAAACTTCGTAAATCTTCAAATATTCTACACAGGCCTTGCGCTTTTACTTAAAACTATCTTTCCAACTCTTTCATCTATTTTCTTCTAATTTCTTCATTTTAAGCATCCTTTGTCCTTTACTATTCCTCTGTCCGCTAGACTTGTAAAACACCAGATAATTCTAATTGACTGAATAAATATATCTTGTGTAACTACAAGCTTATCACACTCTAGAATATTTTTTCGTACTGTTATCATCATAAGTTAAAGTTGCTCATATGCCTTATGTTCGTGCTTTAACAATGAATTAATCATTTCTTTTTTCAAATACAGTTTCATCCAAAGATCCTAATTGGAGTGAATAGATAGACCAAAGACATGAATGAGTTTGTTGTTTCTCTTAGCGAATTACGAGCCTCTAGCTAGCTTTACTTATTTTCTAAAATTTATTATAATTTTTTAATTGATATTTTAATTATTTAAAAAAATTCAAAATTTTTACCTTTATTCAATTGTGTCTTGGTAAATAAATATTTGATAAATCAATAAATTCGTCAAATAAATAATTTGTATAGTTCTATATATTGACATCGATAGAGAATAATATTAATAAATGATATAACATAATATACTATAATTCGAATCAATAAATGTAAAAATAAAATATAGCCAAGAATTGTTATTATGTTTATTATTATTATTATTTTAAAGTTTAATTTAGCTCCAAATTTATTTACAAATGTATTACTATTAAGACATTCACATATTATGTGTATTATTTGTAAACACATGTGACATTGTGGCGTAGTGGCAAGAGCATGCATAAGTTACTTGATAGATTCCCATGAACAACACTTTTTTTTAATAAAAATGTATTGGTGTTTTAGCTAAGTTTAATTTAACTCCATAGTTATTTACAAATGTATTACTCTTAAACGACATTGACTTATTATGTGTATGGTTTGAAAACACAAGTGACATTGTAGCATAGTGGTAAGAGCGTGTCTAAGTTATTTGATAGACTCAAGTTCGATGTTCCCATGAACAACACATTTTTTTAATAAATATTAAACATGAGGGCAAATTGGTATTTTCATGTGCATTAAAAAATCTCACATTTTCTTCTTGTGTTGGCCTATTATATATATAATAGATATGGACAAAAATAAATTAAAGAAGTAAAATTAAACAATTTCTATTTGTAAAAGTAGAAGACATTTGCATTCAAAGTTTAACACTTCTTTCGAACATTAGATCAAACACTTGGTGAAAATAAATTGGGACAGAAATAGATTGCACAGCCTCAACTTTCTCAATGACCAATTCTCAAACATATCGAACCATACCAACATCAATCTCAAAAAATCAAATAATGCTTGAATATCGAGCAAATAAATCCTAAAATAAATCTGTAAACACATACACAAATTAAACATAACATAATCTTTAAAACATGAAAAGTATAAACAAAAAAAGAATTTAAAAACCTGAAAATACGAAGTAGCATAGTCCACGAAGTTAACATCAGATTTACAAACTGAACCTGCAAAAAATTAAAAAGAAGAATAAATGAGAGGTGTAAAATAATAAATTGAAAATGAAGAAAGAAATATATAGAAAGAAAGTGGTTGTATGTAAAACGCATAGAAATGGAGAAAATCTTGAGAAACTCAAATTCAAAACCGATAAGAAAGTGAGAAGTGTGTAATTTGAATTTCAATTTGAAATAGTATGTATTTGGGGAGAAGCAAAAGCTTCCTTCAGAAGCTTAAGATTTGTATACGTATATTAAAGAATTGAAAGTGGAATAAGTGCTTTGGGAATTCAAAATTGAAAAGAAGAATGGAGGAGATGTGTGTTGGAGAAGCTTTTTACATCGGGATTGAGGTTTTGTATAAGAGAAGGATAAGAGAAGAAGATATTATGTATGTATGTATGTATTAACATGACCGTATAAAGTCAAGTAGATAGAATGGCAATTCAGTGTAAATACGAGAAAAAGTACTGGACATTTTAGTAATTACAACGTCAAAATGGTATCAGGCTTTATAAATTAAGGAAAATGTTAACCACAGCCATTAGGGCTATGGTTAAGGTGTTATGTGGTAGTTTTTAATTGGCTCAAGGTTGTGCCCCACTTGTAAAAAAGTATGTGCCCCCATGCATTCACATAAATCATCCAATAAAAATCCACCACATGGCAAAAATTAATCCTTAAACATAGCCCTAAGGGATGTTAACAGGACCCATTAATTAATAGATTTGTCTGCTCAAGTCGTATGCTACAAGAACATATTATGTGCAAAGTGCAACTAGATTAAGTTGAATGGACAAACAAAATAAATTCTTTCGTATCTAGGAATTACTAATACATAAAAACCCTAAACTCTCTGCCTCGTTTTGAGAGTCGGCCGTCTCCACCCATCCTTCACCCACCCTTCACCGCCCCATCCTTCCATCAAAATCACATCCATCTCACCCATTCTATCATCCCGTTTCCTCCATTTCTGAATCTTTAATTTCTATTTTTTTAGTTTTTCAATAAAATCTAGATCCAATCCTTTTTGGGTGAGATCTCTTTTGTCGTACCCATCTTTTTGGGTTGTTGATTGTCTCCAATTTTTTGGGGTTGTTGATTTATCCCCAATTTTTGGGGTTTATGTTTTGGTTTTGTTTTCTATTTGCTGTCTTGTTTGGTGTGTTGGATGCAGTTCGGAATTTGCTCTAGGTTTGGAGGGAAGATCAGATTGGAGCGAGTTGTTGTCAGATAGAAGGTAATTGGCAACCACAAGAAGTTGAAGCCATTAGCCTTCGAGAAGCCATTTCTTGATCAAATGCTAATAGTTCGATTATCGATCTGCAAATCGTGTGTTTCTTTTGCTTGCAAATGCTGCACAAATTCTATGTCAGGCTATGGAGAGTGGTCTATCACTCCTCCTGCATTTATTAACTATGTACTCGAAAGTGATAATTTCCAAGTAATGCAAGTACGATGTTTTTTTTAAAAAAAATTTCTTTCGTCTCTAAATTATTTCGGTTTTCTTATTTTAGTTGATGAACTAAAGATTCTCTATTTTGCGTAATTGGATTTTTGAATTTTTTAAGATTCAGTCCTTCCGTTAAAAAATGACTAACAGGCGTTAATTAATCGGAATTTAAAAATTGTCCAAAAACCGATTATCGAAAATTTGGAAAACAGTCTCAAAACTCAAGTAATTGATCATCTATATAATATATGGACCCTTATAAACAGTTACGACCCATAATTACATCAAAATCCATTCACAATAACAATAAATTCGATGACACATCCATTTTTCATCGAACCAAATAAGCCGAAAAATTCTGAAAAAATTATATAACCTTCCAATTACATGGATACGTATATACAAGCAAAACCTTCAAACGATTAAATAAAAATAAATTTAGGTCAAATTAAGAACTCCGATAATGCCGAAAATTAAAGATTACCGAAACTTGATTTTAATGATGGGGGTGGTTAGAAGGTGGAGAGAGGGTTGTTATGGATATTCACACGCTCGATTTGGACACCAAAATCACCACGAAAAGTCGGTTTGATTTTGTATTTGATGAAGAAGTAAAATTTCATTAAGTAAGATTCTAACTCCGTTAGAATCTTTTTTATGGAAAAACTTAAATCAGAAAAATTAAAAAATTAAATTACGTAAAATAGAAAATCTTTAGTTCATGAACTAAAACAATAAAATCGTAATAGTTCAAGAACAAAAACATTTATTTTTCTTTTAATCTTCTCCGATCAATCAAAATTAACCAAAACACATATAGTTGAAAGTAAAAATACAAATAAAATTTCCTCACGATGAAAATATTAACCAAATATTTACCAATTTCATTAATACTAAGGTCTCGTCACTTCGATGAATCATTTGAGCAAATACTTGATGAAAATCTTAATCAAACATTTATCAATTTCGAAATATAATTTGACATTTAGATTATCAACCAATCTCATCTTATTTTATGATCACAAATTGATCACCATATCATTAGGCATTTTGACCATCAACGAACCTCACCCTTCAAAATATAGCATAGCATGACAACAAGTTTGGTCAAGTATCCTTTCAAATGGGTTAAAAACTTCTAATTAGAACTAGTCTACAACCTTTTTCTTAAGTCTTAGTACCTAATGTAACAAGTCTAATTCTTTAGTTAGAGTATAAATCCTATACTTCAATATTATAACACTTATTACAGTACAAAATACTCCCTCCGTCCCACCCATATGTTCACATATGGGTTCGGGCACGGAGGTCAAGGAAATATATAAAGAAAGGGGTGAAAAGTAAGAAAATTGAGTAAAGTGGTGGGATCCATAAATATATAATGTATAAAGTGGGTATAGTGGAGGAGAAAAGTGAGTAAAGTAGTGGGACCCATAAATATATAATGTATAAAGTTTACTATTTTAGGAAATGTGAAGAATTGGATGGGACATCCCAAAAAGGAAAGTGTGAAGAAATGGATGGGACAGAGGGAGTATTCAAATATTCCTTTGTCTAAACACATGGTTCCTAATTCCTGTACCGAACACATGGCATTCAACAAACATTAGCATAATTACAAAGCTTGAATATTGAATTTCAAAGTCAGATTAAAATTATTAAAAACTTTAAATAAATAAAAAATCAACCAAAACAACATTTTATATTCATTATCCAACAGAAGTTATACTAGTAGGTACACAAAGACCACATCCTTTATACAATACAACCACACACACCATAAGCTAGTGATAGTCATCTATTGTGGGGACCACACTTCCCTCATCAACAGATCTCGCCCGTTCATTTTGACTAAAGTCATCCACAGCCGTTAGATCACGAAAAACATGCCTGAGTGGGCCCACAATTCCATGAACAGCAATCCTACCGTTGAATAGCAGATCTAAGTTTGTTACTTTCACGTAATTGATCCTCATCGGCTCTAACAAACCGCCGCCGCCGGCGGTGGTGATAACAAGCTTCTCCGACGGATCCATCGTCGGAAGCACCGTTTTTGCTGGTAACATCACGAGATTGTCCGCCGTAAGTTTCCGGTTCGGCACGATGTGAAATCGGAGATCTTGAACGTAGATTTGACCTTTAGAGAAGATCGATTCATCGTCGAGTGCGAAGATCGTCGCGGCGCGGAGTTCAAGGAGATCGCGATACTTCTCGCGCATCGCGAGCGCCAGTACGCTGTAACCGCTGATTCGAAGCCTCAACATCGCGTCTTTCAACATCAATCGCATCATGAAGAACGGCGAAAACGACGTCGGATAAGCCGGAAACGACAGTGAAGTCAGCGCCTCTATGTTACAAGACAGATGAGAGAGATGTGACAAAAAGCCTCGAATCTCGTGCAGGATGAGCTTATCGGATTTATAAACCTCCGGTTTGGTGATCTCGACGCCGTTGATGAACGCCGTTGCGCCGGAGATGCCGCCGGGAGAGAAAGTTAGGGTTAAGCAACGGAGTTTGGGAGAGAGAGTCTGGATTTTAGTACCGAAAGGGAGAGAGAGAAGGAGAGAGATAGGGTAGAGAGATGGAATGGAATGTTCGAGAAGGAGGAGAGGGAGAGAGCAAGAAGGACAAGTGAGGAGTGAAGTATCAGTCGGTGCGAAGATCGTGAGTGGGAGAGATGTGTTCGGGAGATGTTCCGATGCGATTGTCGATAAATGACGGTATCCGAGAGATGAGAGCACGCCGGAGATTGATTGTGATCGGAATTTGAGAGGTGCGGGAGGTGTCGGTGATGGTGATGGTGGATCTGCGGTGGTGATTGGGATCGTGATTGCGGCAAAGAGGAGGAGAAGGGGGAAGAGATATGGCGGGAACGCCATTAGTGGTGGTTTGATGTTGCAGGAGATTTATATGTGTGTGTATCAGTGTGTGTTTATTTACAGGAGGTGAATGTGGTGGTAGTTATTTTAGTGGGAGGAGATTGAATGGATTGAGTGGCGGGAATGTTTGTTCTGTTATTTTCTGATTGTTTTTGTGTTAATTTTATTTTTTTTAGCTTTTATTGTTTCGCGGTTTTAATTGATTTTGAGTTTTTTGTTGGACTGGACCGTTGGGTGGATCTAGTCCCAGCCTTTCACAACCGTTGATTTAATTACCATGTTTTTTCGAGAGAGGGAGGGAGGGAAAATAGTATGAATTCAATTAATTTCAAGCAAACGGAGTGTAAAGATTTATTTCATTCCCATGATTCTGATTAGGGGTGAGCAAAAAATCGAATTGAAACCGAAATCGAACCGAAATCGGCCGAAACCAAACCGAAAAAACCGAAACCGAAAGCGAACCGGCGATTACGGTTTTTTATTTTTAAAAACCGAGACTTTCGGTTCCGGTTCCGGTTATAAATTAAAACCGAACCGGCTAAAATCGAACCGAACCGATTATTAAAATAAATAAATACTCCGTATATAATTCCGAATTAGATCCAGAATACTCCAAGAAAAAAAAAAGAAATTGGGCACATTCAAAGTCTGACATTCTTTCGTAAAAACTAGATGCCTAACACCAACTGCATTGCAGCCGAAGTTCATAGAGACTGTCACTAATTTTCTGTTGTAAGCACCATGTGATTGTAACATTGAGTAGTACTCCCTCTGTCCCAAAACCAATTGTTTACACTTTCCTTTTTGGGACGTCCCAACCAATTCTTTACGTTTCCTAAAATAATAAGTTTTAACACTATTACACCCACTACTTCACTTATTTTAACAATACTTTACACTATTACACCCACTACTTCACTTATTTTAACAATTAAATCACTATTACACCCACTACTTCATTTATTTTAACAATAAAATCACTATTACACCCACTACTTCACTTATTTTAATCTTAATTCTTGGTCTCCGTGTTAAAAGCAAACGATAACAAATCGTTGGGACGGAGGGAGTATTATAAATGTTTGTAGAATGATGCAAACACTTATCATTTTAATTACACAACACACATGACTAAATGAGCCTTACCATCATCCTGTCAACCAACTCAAGGCAACTAGAGTAAAATTAGTAAACATGTAAACTATGAAATTTCATGTACCCTAGGACCACCAAGAAATATTGACAAAGAAAAAAACATTTAATAATGAGAATAAGGAATCTCTCAGGTAATTTTTTCGTTCGGTTTTAGAACCGAAACCGAACCGTTAAAAATCGAATCGAGTTTTTTAAAACCGAAATCGAAACCGACGGTTCGGTTGCGGTTACGGTTTTCAATTTTTAAAACCGAATACATGCGGTTTTGGGTTCGGTTTCAGGGTAAAACCGACCCGAACCGAACCGTGCTATCCCCTAATTCTGATGGTTTGATTTGTCATGCCACAGTGTCATTTGGAGTTTATTCTATCCCAGAACTTTGGTGTTAACTTTTTTCATACTATCAATGAGAGACATGATGTCGTTTAGGTTATTGTGTTGGAAATATTGACTACTACAGCAACATAGAGGCAGTTATATATCGTATTTAACAAGTCCAGGCCTTGCAAAGAAGTCCTGATTGTTCTTGAAGAGATAATTGCCTCCACTTACACTGTGTCAGGATGCTGGCAATATTCTTCCAGGATAAAACAGCTCCGAGTTAGATGGTCACAGCAACCAGAAAACTCAACTTCGACTAGCACATCAGTCGCCAGAAAAACCTACTGGTGGGGTACAAAATATAAAGGGAGAACTGAGTGTATAGAGAGAACAGAGAATGTATGGTGTGGACAGTATCTTCAGTGTCACCTATATACAATCAGTAGCTTAGGTCTCTATTTATACAAGAGATTAAGTGTAACTGATGTCACCCAATTAATATTGTAACTCCACGATTTACATTCAATAACAAATCAAAACGGATGATTTATAATTAAATAAATCGTAACTGTTACAATATATATTTATCCACATTATGACTTCCAATTAATAGAATAAACATTCAGACTTTACTGTCAAAACCACGCAGAAGTTACTGTCAACAAGTCCCGACAGTACCTTTAAAGTAACTGTCAACAGTTTGAACTTGACAGTAAGTTTACTTCTTTGATAGCAACCTTGTTTCTGACAGTAAGTTTTACTTCCTTGACAGCAACCTTGTTCCCGACAGTAAGTTTTACTTCCTTGACAGCAACCTTGTTCCCGACAGTAAGTTTTACTTCCTTGACAGCAACCTTGTTCCCGACAGTAAGTTTTACTTCCTTGACAGCAACCTTGTTCCTGACAGCAAGTTTAACCTTCCTGACAGCAACCTTGTTACATGACAGCAAGTTTAACATTCCTGACAGCAACCTTGTTGTTGACAGTAAGTTTTACCTTCGAGAGTTTACAGGACTTAACTTGTAGTATAGTCCAACTCTTGACAGCATGTTTATAATATTAAAGTAAATCAATAATCTACTTTATTTATTTCAAAGTGGGACAAATACACATTCTCATTTCAAGCTCTTTCAAGCTACTAATTTCAACTCTATTTCTCTATGGGTTTCACTAAGAAAATTACTTAGACCCATATATGAAAATTTAAGTTCCCATATCAAGGAACAATTTCCAATCGTTAAAATCCGGAATTAACATCAAGAACATAAAATAATTATGCCCTAAAAACTCCATTTTCTAACAATCCCCCACAAATCCATACAGAAATGCTCCAGGTTTTACATCATGACTTGTTTTTCAGAGTTGGTACCCTTCCGGGTTTGAACCCTCCTAAGTCCCCTACTTCAATGACTACCGGATTCAGATGGAATGTTTCACCTTGAATCTTAATCCGTTTGATGTAATCATGTTCCATAGACGACGACAAGTCAAAGGCTATGGTGCCAATCTACGGCTTTGAGACATTAATGGTCTTGTCTCGATCCTGTTCGTCGAATGTTTCAAGGAATAACCCTTCCCTCTAATTGCGACCACACAATTACATTCGCTTAGCTGGGCATCTCCAGAGATGTACTGCTATCATCTCGTCGAATGACTTGACCCCATTCAGAGTTACAATAACTCTTGCTATCTAGCAGTATCAGTACCTTCTAGGTTTACAGGGGATAGACTCAGATACAACAGTATCATTTATGTAGCAAAGGTACTACCAATTCATCCTTACAGCTTGTTATTACCACATTGAATACACTTCAAGGGATCTCCTCTCATGTGTATTGGGTTCCCACTGATGATGAACTATGATGGGTTGACAGCCCCATCCCCAACCTTGACTTAAGGACCACTGCAGGTTCCAGTCCTTTAGTTAAAGGATCAGCTATATTATTCTGAGTTCCTATGAACTCTACAACAATAATCCTATCAGACACTAAACCCCTTATAGACTTTAGTCTAACTTGGATGTGTCTCTTTGTTTTAGCATTATACTTTTTACTGCTAATCTTGTCGATAGTTGTTTTACTATCACAATGAATAGCAAACGCAGGAAGAGGTCTACTTACTACAGGTATCGCGGACATAAGTCCGTGTAACCATTCAGCCTCCGTCCCCGTGGCATCAAGTGCACACAACTCAGCCTCAAAAGTAGACCGAGTTACTATAGTCTGTTTTGTCGACTTCCAGGATATTGCTCCACCTGCTAAAGTGAACACATATCCAGTCACTCCATTGGAACCAGACTTCTTAGCTATCCAACTTGCATCACTGTACCCTTCAAGCACACCAGGAAATCTCCTATAGTGTAAACTAAGGTACATTGTGCCTTTCAGATATCTAAGTACTCTATCAAGAGCATCCCAATGAGTTCTGTTTGGACAGCTTGTATATCTAGCCAACTTAGACACAGAATATCAAATATCTGGTCTAGTACAGTTAGCAAGATACTGCAAACTCCCTATAATCTGAGAATACCTTAACTGAGACACAGGTATTCCTGAAGTATTCTTAACAAGGGCAACTTTAAGATCATAGGGTGTACTAGCGATTCTACACTGTGAATAACCATATTTCTCAAGTATAGATTTCTCTATATAATGAGACTGCAATAAAGTTATTCCCTCAGCTGACTGAGTCAGCTTGAGACCAAGAATCACACTAGCCTCACCCATATCCTTCATTTCAAAATGCCTTTTCAAGAAAGCTTTCGTCTCGTTAATAATCTCAATATTGGTTCCAAACAGTAATATGTCATCTACATATAGGCACAAAATGACACACTCACTACCTTTAACTTTGGTGTAGACACACTTGTCACTATCATTAATATCATAACTGAACGGCACTATAGTTTCATCAAACTTTTTATGCCAATCCCTAGGAGCTTATTTCAAGCCATAGATGGATTTGATCAACTTACATACTTTCCTTTCGTTACCAGATGCAACAAATCCCTCAGGTTGATCCATATAAATCTCTTCTTCAAGTTCACCATGAAGAAAAGCTGTCTTTACATCCATTTGATGGATGATAAGACCATGTACGGAAGCCAATGCTACAAGCATTCGAATTGTTGTCATTCTAGCTACTGGAGAGTATGTGTCAAAGTAATCAATGCCCTCTTTTTGCTTAAAACCCTTAGCTACCAGTCTAGCTTTGTACTTATCTATTGAGCCGTCAGGGTTCAACTTCCTTTTAAAGATCCATCTGCACCCGATAGTAGAACACCCAGGAGGGAGATCAACTAACTCCCATGTTCCGTTAGAAACAATAGAGTCAATTTCACTCTTTACAGCGCCCTTCCAGTGCCTAGACTCTGAAGAATCCATAGCTTGTTGGAAAGTTAAAGGTTCATCCTCGACATTGTAAGTGATAAAATCACTTCCAAAATCCTTGACTACCTTTGCACGCTTACTCCTTCGTGGTTCCTCTACCTCCTTAGGAGTAGAGCTACTACTAGGTTCCGCCCCCACATTTGTCATCTTTTCCACATGATCAGGAATAGAACTTGATGTGTGAGTAGGATCTTCATTAGAAGTATCTTGAGGCATACCAGTCTTCATAGGGTAAACATCCTCAAAGAATGTAGCATCACGAAACTCAACTATCGTGTTTGCCACTATACCATCTATGTCAGATTTTAATACTAAAAATCTCATAGCTGTAGTGGTCTCAAGATAGCCTAGAAAGATACAATCAACAGTCTTCAGACCTAGTTTCTTTCTCTTGTGTTCAGGGACAAGTACCTTGGCAAGGCACCCCCACACACGAAGATACTTAAGACTAGTCTTCTTGCTCTTCCATAACTCATAGGGTGTCTTATCCATGTGTTTCAGAGGAACTCTATTCAGAATATGGCAAGCCGTATTCAGAGCTTCTCCCCACATGTATTTAGGCAACCCAGAATTAATAAGCATACTATTAATCATATCTTTAAATGTTCTGTTCTTTCGCTCAGCAACCCCATTAGACTCAGGTGTGTATGGTGGGGTAACTTCATGAACTATACCATTGTTTGCACAAAATTCATTAAAAGCGTTACTCGTATACTCACCACCTCTATCAGATCTCAATCTTTTAAGCACCTTACTCGTTTGTTTTTCTACTTCAGTTTTATAAATAATGAATTTACTAAGTGCTTCATCCTTATGTCTAAGTAAATAAACATAACAGTATCTACTACTATCATCTATAAAGGTAATGAAGTATCTAAACTGGTCCTTAGTCAACACACCACCAAATTCACAAATATCAGTGTGTACTAAATCTAACAAGTCTGAATCCCTAACAATATTATGAAAAGGTTTCCTTATTTGTTTAGCAGACACACATACTTGACATTTAGAATTCTTTTCTATAGTGTGTTTTGGAATCAACTCTAAGTTCATCATATTTTTAAGAGCACCAAAATTTAAGTGACCAAGTCTAGCATGCCATAAATCAGAAGATTCAATACAATTAACAGAAGGAGTAATATTATTAAAAGCACCCAAAACGGGTTCAACATTTATCACAAATAAACCATTCGACAAGTAACCCTTGCCAAAAAATGTACCAGTATGAATAAGAACTACTTTATTACACTTGAGAGAAACTTCAAAGCCATTTGCTACTAAACAACTACCACTTATTATATTTCTACGCATGTCGGGAACATGATGCACTCTCGTCAGGGATAGAATACGTCCCGAAGGAAACTTCAGGTCCACGTTTCCTATTCCATGTACTTGAGCAGCACTTGCGTTCCCCATCGTCACTGTCAAGCTATAACTCTGTTGATAAGATACAAATAAACTAATGTCAGCACAAATATGCACATTAGCTCCAGTATCAATCAACCATTCATTTGACAGATAAGTGGAAAATAGTACAGGGTTGTAGGTAACATACCGGTCTACGTTGGTTTCAGAAGCCAAAGCCTCACCAACAACCATGTTCGCTACAGGCCCACTTGAGGTTCCAAGCACAGCATTCGCTTGAGCTACCCCCTCGGCTTTCTTCGCTTTCTTTGTAGGGCAGTCCTTACTCCAGTGCCTAACCTGCCCACAAGACCAACATGGTTTGTTTGCCTTTGGTTTCTTGGCCTTATCCTTGTCATTTTTAGGTTTATTACTATTACCCTTCTTAGAGACAGCCTTCCTTTTCTGTCCTACAGTAGCTACATTTACCTTCGAACTTCCATGCTCAGTTGGCATCACATATCCCTGTTTGGACTTGTGTTGTTCTTGCACCGAGATGTCCATCATAATGTTGGTCCATGTGATCTCTCCTTTCTGTCTTTTCAGGGAGAGAGAGAACTCTTCCCAAGACTTTGGGAGCTTTTCAATCACACTCATCACCTTAAACTTTTCGGGGAGGTCCATTCCAGACTCCTTCAAAGCATGCACTATCATCTCGAATTCATGCACTTGCTCAGTCATGGACTTATTGTCCACCAGCTTGAAATCAAGGAACCTAGCCACAGAATACTTTTCCAGACCTTGTGAGTCAGTATTATGTGTCTGGTCCAGCTTCTCCCATAAGAGTTTTGCGGTGTAGGCATCAGAGGAGTACACATCAAACAATGTGTTGGTTAGAGCAGCCAGAATTGCTGCCCTAGCAACCCCATCCTTCTCAGCCCACTTCGCATAACTCTTAACTGATTCAGCCTTCTCTTGATCCACAACCGGCTTCTCATATTCCACAACAGGCCACAGACCCTTTACAGTCAACCACAACTTCATCCTTTTCTGCCAACGAGAAAAGCCAACGCCCCCATTGAATTTCTCTGGCAAGCCAGTTAATTCAACAGGTTGTGGAAAACTGTAAGTGGTCCAATCAATGACCCCAACAGATGCAACCGAACTACCACTAGCAGGAATCTCACTATCGTTAACCATTATGCTAAATACTATATAACCAATTATCTCTTCAAGAATGTTGGAAATATTGACTACTACAGCAACATAGAGGCAGTTATATATCGTATTTAACAAGTCCAGGCCTTGCAAAGAAGTCCTGATTGTTCTTGAAGAGATAATTGCCTCCACTTACACTGTGTCAGGATGCTGGCAATATTCTTCCAGGATAAAACAGCTCCGAGTTAGATAGTCACAGCAACCAGAAAACTCAACTTCGACTAGCACATCAGTCGCCAGAAAAACCTACTGGTGGAGTACAAAATATAAAGGGAGAACTGAGTGTATAGAGAGAACAGAGAATGTATGGTGTGGACATTATCTTCAGTGTCACCTATATACAATCAGTAGCTTAGGTCTCTATTTATACAAGAGATTAAGTGTAACTGATGTCACCCAATTAATATTGTAACTCCACGATTTACATTCAATAACAAATCAAAACGGATGATTTATAATTAAATAAATCGTAACTGTTACAATATATATTTATCCACATTATGACTTCCAATTAATAGAATAAACACTCAGACTTTACTGTCAAAACCACGCAGAAGTTACTGTCAACAAGTCCCGACAGTACCTTTAAAGTAACTGTCAACAGTTTGAACTTGACAGTAAGTTTACTTCTTTGACAGCAACCTTGTTTCTGACAGTAAGTTTTACTTCCTTGACAGCAACCTTGTTCCCGACAGTAAGTTTTACTTCCTTGACAGCAACCTTGTTCCCGACAGTAAGTTTTACTTCCTTGACAGCAACCTTGTTCCCGACAGTAAGTTTTACTTCCTTGACAGCAACCTTGTTCCTGACAGCAAGTTTAACCTTCCTGACAGCAACCTTGTTACATGACAGCAAGTTTAACATTCCTGACAGCAACCTTGTTGTTGACAGCAAGTTTTACCTTCGAGAGTTTACAGGACTTAACTTGTAGTATAGTCCAACTCTTGACAGCATGTTTATAATATTAAAGTAAATCAATAATCTACTTTATTTATTTCAAAGTGGGACAAATACACATTCTCATTTCAAGCTCTTTCAAGCTACTAATTTCAACTCTATTTCTCTATGGGTTTCACTAAGAAAATTACTTAGACCCATATATGAAAATTTAAGTTCCCATATCAAGGAACAATTTCCAATCGTTAAAATCCGGAATTAACATCAAGAACATAAAATAATTATGCCCTAAAAACTCCATTTTCTAACATATTGTTCTTCATCAAATGGTCCATGTTTGTGATTATATAGAACTGGTGTTTCAGGCTTGCATATCTGAGTGATAGTTGTATTGTTGGCCATGTTGGTAAATGGGCTGCAATACGAAAGAACTTGAGAAGATCGGAGATGTGAAACGTGATTTACAAATGTCTTAAACATAATACTGACCAAGTCTTAGGGGGTGGTATTGTATTATAACTTTAAATAACTTTTATTGACTTCTAAAAAGTTAATGAATTTTGTTAATTTGATAAACTTTTAATAACTTTTAAGAAGTTTGTATATTTCATCATTACTTTTACAGACTCTTTTATATTGACTTTTGAGAAGTTTTACTTACATTTAATGACTTTTGATCGATAACTTTTACAGACTTTTTTATATTGACCTTTGAGAAGTTTTACTTACATTTAATGACTTTTGATCGATAACTTATATTAATATGAATATAAAATTATAAATACGTAACATATAAAAAAATGTAATAAATCATAAGTTTATATTAAAAATTATATAACAAGAAGATCAAATTATTGATATTTCACCAATAAATTATATATATATATATATATACAATTGTAATATAAACTATTATTAAATTATTGATTTTTAATTTTTAATCTTGGATATTGATATGCGCTAAAAGTAAGCCCTAAGGACACATTTAATGTGGCATTAATTAGACCTAGAATGATCCAAACGTGGGGCCCACCAGATGGGCCCGAACCCTAATTATTATATTAATTTCGTAATTAATATTAGGGGTAATAAAGAGCTCAGCCAATAAGAGTCAAACAAGGATACAACCCTTGCCTGACTTAGCCTCCAAGATACATATCTCAACATGGAAACTGATTCCTAAAAGGATTGGATCCGGAACCTTCCTTGAGGCGGTGACTTGCCCACCAAGTCACCTAACCCTAATACGATTCTAGGGCTTCTCAGCCTATATAAGGACCTGCTCCTTCACATCTAGAACTACGTCTTGGCTTGATTCTCAATAACGAGATACGTAGGCACTCTGTGAGGACCGATCAGTCTCGAACACGGAAACAGCCATAAAAGCTCGAAGCTCAACCACCCTCTGCATTGAATATACTTAAACCCTAGCCGCAATATTCATAACCTAGTTTTTATTCCACAACATTTGGCGCCGTCTGTGGGAAGAAAACATCAACCATGGTTAACACACGCAGAACACCAGCAACTACCGACCCTATTCCACTCAGCTCCGCCCCGCCAGCAACAGGTCTGGTGCCCCCAACGACCGGGGCTATCGTTCCGCATCAAGTTTCTCAACCCCTAGGGATGACTTCCCATGTTGAGAGTACGTTACCTCCGATCGTCCACACAAATCCAGGGACTAATCCCCTACAGATGGTGGTTTCTCCCTTGATTATAGATCCCAACAACCCTCCACAAGGAGTCCAGATCCACACTACGGATCTCCCCGTGAATACCAACCCGATGTATGGACTGCCTAACTACCCTCCTACTCAAGGAGCTGGATCAAGTGGTCATGCCCTGCATATCCGAGATCGAGATTATCGCGATTTTTCCGGTCCTTATACGGATGAGTCATCTTCTGACGATGATTACGATCGTGATGAAGCTCCAAGGAGGCGACGTGCAAGTAAAGAACCTCGAGGAAGAACTCAAACTACTCACGATGGACTCCCTTCAATAACTACTGAGAGGATTAAGGCTTATGAAGCCGAGATCTTAAGATTAAAGGAAGATATGGCAAGAGAACAAGCCAGGTCAAATCAGACTTTACCCCCTCCAACATCAGGACCGATTCCCTTTATAGACTTGGAGAGACCTTCAAGAAGGCAAAGAAGGGCTGCCGTCCCAACTGGAAGAACAACGAGGGTGGAAACCCCCAAGAGCATCCCCAAGGATATGATGCCACTTGGGGATCCTGATGATCCCACACCCCCATTTACTGAGGAGGTGATGAATGCTCGTATCTCAAAGAAGTTTAAGATGCCGATAATTAAAGCTTATGATGGAATGGGTGATCCCGCAAACCACGTTAGAACATTCTCAAACGCTCTGCTGTTGCAGCCTGCAAGTGACGCTTTGAAGTGTAGGGCATTCCCTCAAACTCTATCAGGTATGGCTCAAAGATGGTATAGTCGGCTGCCTACAAACTCAATTGGTTCCTTTAAGGAGTTGAGTGCTGCTTTCGTTAGTCAGTTTATCAGCGGAAGAGCGCATGAGAAAAGTTCTGCATCTCTTATGTATGTGGTACAAGGGAAGAACGAAACTCTGAGAGACTATCTTAAGAGGTTCACCAAGGAGACTTTGAACATCACTGATCTGGACAATAAGGTTGCAATGGTAGCCTTGGAGCATGGCACCACCGACCTATACTTTAAGAGATCATTGGCAAAACATCCTCCCGAGAATATGGCTGAGCTCTAGCGAAGGGCTGATAAGTACATCAAGGCCGAGGATAGCACGAAGAAGGAGGTCACAATAGGCAATGGTCGGGGTAACAATGATACAAAAAAGCGCAAGCAAGAGCAGGATTACGATGCTAGGGACAAGTATCCCCGAACTAGCAAAGACTCTGATTCGCCGCCAAAAAAGAGCCTGGGACCAAGGTTCTCTGACTATGCAAGGTTAAATGCTCCTAGAAGTCAAATCTTGTTGGAGATCGAGAAGGATAAGGACTTTCGATGGCCGAAGCCACTCAGGGGAGACCCCGCAAAGAGAAACAAGTATTAATATTGTCGGTTCCACCGAGATGTGGGGCATGATACAGATGATTGTAGGTAGTTAAAGGATGAGATCGAAATCTTTATCCGCAAAGGAAAACTAAGTAACTTCACCAAGGGTGAAGATCGTGGAACCCAAAGAAGGGACTACGATAGGAGAAACAATGATAGAAGGGATAATGATCGTGATCGTAACACACAGCCCCGAGGGCCAGTTATTAACATGATCTGGGGAGGCCCGACAGCGGCTGGTATGACTCGAAATTCTCGAAAGGCATACGCCAGGGAGGTGATGCACATTGTGGGAGAGGCCCCTAAGCGTGCTAGAACTGAAATCGTAATTGGTTTTGATGATTCTGATCTTGAAGGGGTGAAATTCCCCCATGATGACCCGTTAGTTATAACCCCTGTGATTGGGAACTCGGAAGTAAAGCGAGTCTTGATAGACAATGGAGCTTCTGTTGATATTCTGTTTCATGATGCTTTTGTGAAGATGGGATATACCGATTCTCAGCTGACCCCGACCAACATGCCCATCTACGGATTCAATGTAATTGAGTCCAAGGTGGAGGGTACTATCCAGTTACCCATGACAATCGGGCAGGAACCTAAGGAAGCTACTCAAATGTTGAATTTTCTGGTAATTAAGGCAGCCTCAACTTATAACGCAATCCTGGGAAGGACTGGACTTCATGCGTTCAAGGCTGTTGCCTCAACATATCACATGAAGATTAAGTTTCCAACCCGAAATGGGGTCGAAGAACAAAAAGGCGACCAGAAGATGGCAAGAAGTTGTTATGTATCCACCCTAAGAGCTGATGGAGTCGGGGGGCAGGTACTCCCGATTGAAGACATGGATGTCCGTGGTGATGATGAACATCGAGGGAAGCCAGCAGAGGATTTAATCCCCGTCCCTCTGGAGCTGGGCGATCCAGAGAAGGTTACATATATAGGAGCATCTCTGAAGGAACCCCTGAAGGGCGAGTTGACAGCATTCTTGCAAAAGAATAGCGATGTGTTTGCTTGGACAACAGCGGATATGCCAGGAATTGACCCCCAACTTATAACTCATAGGTTGAACGTCGATCCTGAACGGAAGAAGATAAAGCAGAAAAAGAGGAATTTTGCTCCTGAAAGGCAAGAGGCCATTAAGAAAGAAGTTGACAAACTATTGGAAGCTGGGTTTGTTGAAGAAATTCAGTTCCCCGAATGGTTAGCTAACCCTGTGATGGTTAAGAAGGCGAATGGAAAGTGGAGGATGTGTATAGACTTCACTGATCTGAATGATGCATGTCCAAAAGATTGTTTTCCTCTGCCTAGGATTGATATGTTGATAGATGCCACAGCTGGACATGAAATGTTGAGCTTCATGGATGGTTTCAGCGGATACAATCAGATTAAGATGCACAAGGAAGACATCCCTAAGGTATCTTTCATAACTGACTTTGGTGTTTTCTGCTATCTTGTTATGGCTTTTGGTTTAAAGAATGTAGGAGCTACTTACCAACGGCTGGTGAATAAGATATTCGCCCATCTGATTGGAAAAACCATGGAGGTCTATGTTGATGACATGTTAGTCAAGAGCCTACTCAAGGCAGATCACATTAGGAATCTCAGAGAGGCATTTGAAGTGCTAAGACACCACAAGATGATGCTGAATCCAGCCAAGTGTGCTTTTGGCATTGGATCGGAAAATTTTTGGGTTTGATGGTTTCGAAGAGAGGAATAGAGGCCAATCCTGACAAGATCAAAGCCATCTTAGACATGGAATCACCCTGTTCTGTGAAGGACGTACAGAAGCTAACTGGTCGAGTTACAGCCCTGGGGAGATTTATCTCCAAATCTGGTGATAAGTGCTTGCCTTTCTTTCAGGCATTAAAGAAAGTGAAAAATTTTGAGTGGACCACAGAGAGCCAAGAGGCCTTTAAGCAGTTGAAGAAATACATGGCTGAAGTCCCGTTGTTGGCCAAACCTAGTCCTGGGGAGATTCTTTACTTATACCTGGCGGTATCCGAACAGGCATTGAGTGCTGTTCTTGTTAAAGGAGAGAAGAAGGTTCAGAAACCCATCTACTACGTGAGTAAGGTGTTGCATGGGGCGGAGTTGAATTACTCTCCCATTGAGAAGTTTGCTTTGGCATTGATTACTGCCTCAAGGAAATTGCGACCATACTTCCAGGCCCACAAGATCGAAGTCTTGACAGACCAACAATTGAGAAGCATATTGCACAGCCCGAAAGCAAGTGGAAGATTGATCAAATGGGCCATAGAGCTTGGAGAGTTTGATATCAAGTATAAGCCTCGGACAGCCATCAAGGCTCAGGCATTGGCTGACTTCGTGGTTGAATGCACCATTGACAACCAAGAAGTCGGGGGGTAGGAGATGATAACCACCCCTGAGAACGAAGATAAAGAACTGATAGCTGACCAGAAAGAGTATTGGGTGCTCTATTTTGATGGAGCATCAAAAACAAAATCTAGTGGTGCAGGTTTGGTTTTGCAAAGCCCCGATGGGTTCACAGTTGAGTATGCTTTGAAATTGGATTTTCCTACTACTAATAATGAAGCTGAGTATGAGGCATTAATAGCCGGATTGGGATTGGCCAGAGTCATGAGGGTCAAGAACCTCAAAGTGTGTGGAGATTCAAGACTGGTAGTCTCGCAAGTGAATGGTGAATTTGAGGCCAAGGATGAAACTATGGCAAAGTATTTAAGAGTCGTAAAGGCTGTTATGACTCAGTTTGATGAATGCTATGTGGAGCATATTCCGAGAGAAGAGAACACTAAAGCCGATGCCCTGTCCAAGTTCGCTTCTTCTAAGATAGAGAATTATGCAGGAAGCGTTTACTTCCAGGTCTTAAAGGCCCCAACCGTTAACTCGAGATTGGTGGCACCAATTGATATAGGAAGCTGCTGGATGGATCCCATCAAATCTCACCTCGAAACCGGCTGGCTCCCTGACAATGCCTTGGAGGCACGAAAGCTGTTAGTAAGGGCATTGAGATATGCCTTGATCGAAGGCATCTTGTACAAGAGGTCGTTTGTTATCCCCTATTTGAAGTGTTTGAGGCCCCAAGAGGCAAGAGAAGCGTTGGAAGAAGTTCATGAAGGGATTTGTGGGCAGCATTTGGGGGGCAGAGCCCTGGCTCACAAAATAACTCGTCTGGGATTCTATTGGCCAGAGATGCTCGCTGATGCACAGAGTTATGTCAAGAGGTGTGATAGGTGCCAAAAACATGCTCCGATTGTAAGGCAGCCGCCTGAGATGTTAACGTCAGTCAGTTCCCCCATCCCGTTTGCAATGTGGGGGATGGACATACTTGGTCCTTTCCCTATGGCATCAGCACAGAGGAAGTTTCTGATAGTCGCCATTGACTACTTCACCAAGTGGATTGAGGCTAAGCCTTTAGCTAAGATAACCACCAAGCAAGTTTCCCAGTTTTTTTGGGAGAACATAATTTGTAGATATGGAATCCCACGAATCCTTGTAACGGATAATGGGACGCAGTTCAACAATGAAGAATTCAAAAAGTATTGTGAAGAGAACACTATTGAGCTTCGTTTTACTTCAGTAGCACACCCGCAGGCTAATGGACAAGCTGAGGTAGCTAACCGAATTATCCTTGATGGACTAAAGAAAAGGGTTGAACGCTCAAGGAACACTTGGGTGGATGAGTTATTGCCTATACTCTGGGCGTATCGCACCACTTGTAAGGTAACAACAGGAGCAACCCCGTTTTTACTGGCTTACGGAGCCGAAGCAGTGGTGCCCTTAGAGATCATGCATGCATCACCTCGAGTTGAGACGTATGAACCAGAGACTAATGAAGAGGGCATGAGGCTTGCCCTTGACTTGATTGATGAGGTCAGGGATGAAGCGAATGTCAGGAACGCTGAACATCAAAAGAAGGCATCTTTCCACTACAACCAAAGGGTTAAAGAAAGGTTCTTTAGACAAAGTGACTTGGTTCTAAGGAAGATAGAAGCCTCAGGAGTTGGTCAGAAAGGCAAGCTAGCCCCAAATTGGGAAGGACCGTATCGAGTCAAGAAGGTGCTGGGACGAGGATCATACAAGTTGGAGACGTTAGATGGGGTTGAGGTACCCCGAACTTGGCATGCAACCAATCTCAAGATTTATTATGTGTAAGCCTTCCTAGTAAGGACTTGGCTTTTATCTGTCTATTAGGAGAAATAGAAATAAGGTTCCAGGAAACCATTACAGAGCATGTTGCTCCCAGTAGGAGATAGAGTATTTATGTAAGGGTTGAACCCGTTTCAAGTTATTAATGCAAGTTTGTTTTCCATTTGTGATTGTGTGATTTTATTTATGTACCAAGCACCTGATGAGTGCAAGTCAAAGATGACCAAGTAACGAAAATAAAGAATACACAAGTGAAAATAAAACAAGTGCATAAATAAAGTACCCCCGAGGGGCCAAAGTTGGAGCTAGGTTACATCACCAAATAAAAGTTAAGTCCTTAAGGACCTTGATTCAAAAGCAGAAAAGATAAAGTCACATGTGGCTAACAAGGCCATGCAAGGCCACTTACTCCTCGGAGGATTCCCCTATCACTTCATCGTCTTCCTCCTCGTTTCCCTCTTCCTCGTCTCCATCATCATCGTCATCTTCTTCCTCCTCTCCGGAGCCTTCTTCTTCTTCAACTGCCATCGGCTGAGTCTCTCCTTTCTTTTCCACTACTCCTTCATCGTCTGAGGTCTCTGTTGAAGAGCTAGGTCTTGTTTGAAGAGATTTCCCAGGGAAAAATTGCCTGACGGCTGCTTCCCTCTTCGACATTCTTCCTTCGGCGGAGCGGGAAGAAGCTGAGCCCGAGTTGACAACTTGAGTACACTTCCTCAGCCCAGAGCCGGAAGGCCTACGAGAACCCCCAGAGCCTGATGCTTGGGCCACATGACTTCCACCACCAACACCCCAGTTAGGGCAAGGGAAGTCTGTCGGGTTAACCACTGTAGGATACCTGTGGCTGACAGCGCCAACGACCTTGTCCCATCCAACGGACATGTTGAAGGGCCGCATTTCATCGTCATGCTTGTCCATGAACTCATAAAACTCCTCCGACCTATGATAGGCATCAATTACTTTGCCAGCCTGGGAAGATTTTTTCCTGGCCAGATGATAAGTGGAGTTTATATCCACTTGGAGCGTTCCATATCGGCTTAAATTGATTGCTTTGGCCTCAAGTTTGTTGTAGTTTTGATGTGTTTTGTGTAAGTGTGTAGGTTTGGAAGATTGTTGATTAAGATCGTTGTTTCCGTCACTTTTGGAGTTGAATTCGGGCTTAATAATGTAGAATGGAGTCTTGTTGTGGTTCACCATGAGGATTCCAAGCATAGAGGATTGAAAACGGAAGAGAACGCAAAAAGAACGGGAGCAAACGGAGCAAAAACGAAGGAAATAGAGCTGAAAAACGAAGGACAGAAAATTTTCACCAGTTGGAGGTTGGGCAGACTGCGCCATATCTTGAGCAGTCTGCGCCAGATTGGCAGAATAGTGCTGGGCAGTCTGCGCCGTTCTTGAGCAGACTGCTCAGGGTCGTGCTGATTTTACAGTTTTGCCCTTTTTACGATTTTGGCCATATCTTGAGTTCTAGAAGTCAGTTTTGGGCGATCTTACTGTCCACGCGAAGATAACGAGATTCTCTATCATTCTAAAGTGGTCCAGAGGTCCAATTACAACTGGAACGGTCCAGAAATACTGAAGAAAAGTCAGCTACGAATTTTCCTTGAAAACAGAATCAGTTTAGGAAACGTATTTTACAGAAATTCTATTATAATTCTGTTTTGGTATTTTCTTGCTGGGCAAGACTTCTAGAGCCTATATAAACACATCCAACCCTTGTAATAGAAGATCATTAAGATCATCATTAGGAGTAGAACCATTACATATCAATTACTCTAGTTTATTTGTATTTTTTCATACTTTGTTTTTATCATGGTTTCATCAGATCCCATGATGACGAGAGGTTCAATTATGAACTAATCATTGTCATGGGATTCTAACGGATTTATTTATGGAGTTTAGTATCTTGATTGCTTTAAAGATCTGTGTGTGATGTATATCTGATATCCTCGTATGGTTATGCTTAATTGATAGATGCGTCATGAACATCTAATTTGTTAATCTCTTGTGAAGTGAAAGTGGATCTTGAGATTTAGAACTTGCCATGCTAGCATAGGTTCATAATTGTTTATCAATATGATTCGTGGTGTGAGATGAAAATACTTATACTGCCCTGTGTGATCTTAATGGATAACTTGCTCTTCAACCGTGATGTTTTCAAATTCTATAGACATATAGGGTCTAAGCATAATTGGTGTCTATTCATCTTCTATCTCTTTTGTGGATGTATGTTTAGTTTGGTATACGTATGCTGACAGGTAGCGTGTACTTGTTTCGTGTTATCCGATCAGATATCATAACCATTGCATATAGTGATTAAAGGCGTCAGATCTAAGAAAAGTATTTAATGAAGTTAGGATTCCATGTTTACTCTTGCAGACGTAATTAGATTTTAATTCTTGTTAGTTAGTTAATTCTTAGTTTGTTAATTTATTTTTTTTAGTTAATCTTAGTTTAATAAACCCAAAATTGTTATTGTCTTAGCAGTGCATAATAACCATACATTGTTGCATAGGCATATTTACTGAATAGAACCATAGCTTGATCCCTGTGGGAACGAATTTGGACTTAACCTTATATATTACTTGTGACCACGTACGCTTGCGTGATTTATTGCAAACAAGTTTTTGGCGCCGCTGCCGGGGATCATCGGTGTTTTATTTTTGGTTTATGTGCTTGTCAATAGTGGTCGTTAGCGTTCACTGACTCGGATTTCTTACTTAGTTAGTTTGTTTGTAGTGTTTCAGGTACTTGTCAGATTGTGTGGGCGTTAAAGATGGATTTTCTAAATTACTATGGAGTTCAGCAGGTGGTTAGTGTTTGTGAGCTATGTGCGGGCGCACATGAGACGTATCAGTGCTGGAGCAACCATGGTGGTATTCAACAACCTTATCAATGTGAGCGGTGTTTGGGCGTTCATGATCCCTCACAATATTGTTACTACGAAGGAGTTGATCCATATGTCAGTTATGAGGAACAACCATATTTTCAATACTATCCTCAACAGTACCAGCAAGATGTTCCAGATATGTCATATGTCTTTGGTAGTGAAGAGTTTCAACATCAGCAACCTACTCCTACTTTTCAGTCAGATGATGATTTGAAGGAGATTAGGAAGGAGATTAGGATGCTTGAAGAGAATAATGAGAAGCTTATCAAATCTATGGGGACATTAGCTGCTCAAGTTTTGAGAGTCTTGGAACAAGAGAATCAGCAATTCATACAAGAAGCAATTCCAGAAAATAACGATGACTTGGATCAAGGTACTGCATGCTTAATTGAGGAAGACAAATTCCAAGAGGAGGAGAGTGTTCACAAGCCATGTGAGGAATTTGATCAAGCTAGTGAGGTGGATGATTTGGAAAGGGCACAATTTGAGACAGACATTGATGAGCTGCACAAATTTCAAGAATTGTTATGTGCGTACCAAGAAGACACTGTTGGGCTACAGAAATTTCAAGAATTGGTATGTGCGAACCAAGAGGCTGATGAACATGAGAAGGATGCAGATCTTCTACTTGTCTCAGAGTATAAAGATGGAGGTAGCGCATTAGAGCCAATGGAGAAAGTTCTCTTTGAGGAATCAAAGGCTTCAGCAACTTACATTTACCCTCCTCCATTATATTCAAACAAAGCCGGCGAGTGTGTGTTGTTCTATAAATTGACAGATTTTGGGTCAACAGAGGAAGGCATTGGAATAGGACAGAGTTGTTACACGAATAGGCTAAACAAGGTGAAGGAGCAGAAAGTGTGCCACCGTGATGACGATGAAGTCTCACGAAGAGAGGATCAGGCCAACTATTATCATCCTTAATGGAGGCTTGGAAGTAACGTCAAGCTATTGACGTTAAAGAAGCGCTTCTTGGGAGGCAACCCAAGGTATGTTTTCTACTTTCCCTCGTATTTACTTCCATTCAATGCGGACATTGAATATTTTAAGTTTGGGGGTGGTTTGAGGGAGTAGTAGTTGTTGTTGTATTATTTGTTCATATAGGATTTCATGCTTTGCATATTAGTAGTAGTAAATTATGCATTTATGTTCGTGTTATCTACGTTTGTTTCATATAGGACATTCTGTTTTTATTTTCGTATATCATGTGAGTTCATAATAGTTTGCATTTGCACCCATGCTTGATAAGAATTTTGTGTTGTTGACGCTTTTGATTGAGAAGTGATATGCTTTGTTCTTGTGCACACACATACACTAGTAAGTTGAAGCTAGTAGACTTATTGAATGTTGTAAGTAATTAGAAGGACATGAATATGTGCAAGATGATTTAGTTTTCAGGCTTTGAATACAAGTAGGTGCATTGGAGAGATTTTTTGCTTGGGATTGAGTATGTTTTTCCACCAAGTGAGTTTTGAGCCTTAATGCATATTTGCAATTTATTCGTTTGCTTGAGTGTCCACGGATTGTTTGCATTGCTAGCAGTTGTTTGAGGTCTTTCTTGAAACGCATGACATTATTTGGCGTTTAAAATGATAAAGGCATTTAGGAATAACCGCGTATTTTCCCATATTACCACACCATGTTTACATGATCAATTAGTTAACCCGTTGAGCTTAATCCTATTTTTTCGGTGACATACCACATTACTTGCCTAGACCTTTTTCTTGTATTGGCCGTACATTAATTTGAACCTAAATTGTCAAAGGCTAGTAGAGTGCTTAAGGGAGTAATAAGGTGTGTGAGGAGGGGTTAATTGTTGGTCTTACTTTTGGGAGAAATATTGAAAATTGGGGTTGTTACTTGATAGTCGACATATGTAATAAATTATGGGATCATTGTTATTGTTTATATTATTGTTTGTGTTCTATTTAGCTCTCGAAAAAAAAATGAAAAAAAAAAATGAAAAAAAAGGAAAAAAAAAATATATTATGAGAGCATGTTTGTGTTTGTTGTGATCCTATTTTTAGTCGACTAGTCGAGCGTTTATTGGAAGAAGAATAGTAAAATTATGTGGGGGGAAATATGGTGTTGTGTATGATTTATTAAGGTACTTACTAGCTTTTGACACTTCACCTAATTTGGCTTATTTGACATACCTTGTCCCTAGCCCCGTTACAACCCAATTAAAGACCTTTTGATTATCGTCATTGATGTAGGTTGTGTTAAGAGTTAGATTGAGACCAAATGTCAAGCATGCTTATGATTTTGTTGGAATTGAGTGATACACTTACCCCTGTTCTTGAGTGAATATTCTTTTGTGAGTGGATTGTGAGTGTTTACTTGTTTTTGCGTATGAGATCCCGAGTTTTGTCTCAAAGATGTACTCTTGTAGGCTTAGCATGTTTACTAACTTATTCTTACACTTGACATGGGCTTGTGAGAACTTATGCATGTTCATTGAGTAGACTATGTGAATACTTGCACTTTCGACACCAAGACATTGCGTATTTACTTTGATTCTTAAGTTGATATGGCATGAGATGATTTGACGGTATGGTAGGATATTAGTACTAGATTAGTTGCATTTGCATATTAGTTGCATTCATGCATTGCATTGCATTAAGTTAAATGGATTTTGTGGGTACATTCGCTATAGGCCCTCACGAGACCTTACTCGTCCACTAGGGCTGCTTAGGGGTTTAAAGGGCTTGTTGCATATGCCAAATGCAACCGTGATCACCTACGGAAGTGGTACTAGTTAGTTAGTTGTAATTGTTTATGCTTGAGGACGAGCATCGGTTTAAGTTTGGGGGTGTGATAAGTGGAGTTTATATCCACTTGGAGCGTTCCATATCGGCTTAAATTGATTGCTTTGGCCTCAAGTTTGTTGTAGTTTTGATGTGTTTTGTGTAAGTGTGTAGGTTTGGAAGATTGTTGATTAAGATCGTTGTTTCCGTCACTTTTGGAGTTGAATTCGGGCTTAATAATGTAGAATGGAGTCTTGTTGTGGTTCACCATGAGGATTCCAAGCATAGAGGATTGAAAACGGAAGAGAACGCAAAAAGAACGGGAGCAAACGGAGCAAAAACGAAGGAAATAGAGCTGAAAAACGAAGGACAGAAAATTTTCACCAGTTGGAGGTTGGGCAGACTGCGCCATATCTTGAGCAGTCTGCGCCAGATTGGCAGAATAGTGCTGGGCAGTCTGCGCCGTTCTTGAGCAGACTGCTCAGGGTCGTGCTGATTTTACAGTTTTGCCCTTTTTACGATTTTGGCCATATCTTGAGTTCTAGAAGTCAGTTTTGGGCGATCTTACTGTCCACGCGAAGATAACGAGATTCTCTATCATTCTAAAGTGGTCCAGAGGTCCAATTACAACTGGAACGGTCCAGAAATACTGAAGAAAAGTCAGCTACGAATTTTCCTTGAAAACAGAATCAGTTTAGGAAACGTATTTTACAGAAATTCTATTATAATTCTGTTTTGGTATTTTCTTGCTGGGCAAGACTTCTAGAGCCTATATAAACACATCCAACCCTTGTAATAGAAGATCATTAAGATCATCATTAGGAGTAGAACCATTACATATCAATTACTCTAGTTTATTTGTATTTTTTCATACTTTGTTTTTATCATGATTTCATCAGATCCCATGATGACGAGAGGTTCAATTATGAACTAATCATTGTCATGGGATTCTAACGGATTTATTTATGGAGTTTAGTATCTTGATTGCTTTAAAGATCTGTGTGTGATGTATATCTGATATCCTCGTATGGTTATGCTTAATTGATAGATGCGTCATGAACATCTAATTTGTTAATCTCTTGTGAAGTGAAAGTGGATCTTGAGATTTAGAACTTGCCATGCTAGCATAGGTTCATAATTGTTTATCAATATGATTCGTGGTGTGAGATGAAAATACTTATACTGCCCTGTGTGATCTTAATGGATAACTTGCTCTTCAACCGTTATGTTTTCAAATTCTATAGACATATAGGGTCTAAGCATAATTGGTGTCTATTCATCTTCTATCTCTTTTGTGGATGTATGTTTAGTTTGGTATACGTATGCTGACAGGTAGCGTGTACTTGTTTCGTGTTATCCGATCAGATATCATAACCATTGCATATAGTGATTAAAGGCGTCAGATCTAAGCAAAGTATTTAATGAAGTTAGGATTCCATGTTTACTCTTGCAGACGTAATTAGATTTTAATTCTTGTTAGTTAGTTAATTCTTAGTTTGTTAATTTATTTTTTTTAGTTAATCTTAGTTTAATAAACCCAAAATTGTTATTGTCTTAGCAGTGCATAATAACCATACATTGTTGCATAGGCATATTTACTGAATAGAACCATAGCTTGATCCCTGTGGGAACGAATTTGGACTTAACCTTATATATTACTTGTGACCACGTACGCTTGCGTGATTTAGTGCAAACACCAGAGAGCGGAGACTCTTTCGAAGAGATTGGCAGTTAGCTTCAGCTCGAATGGCTCTGGAGTTCAAGTCTTGGATCTCCTCGTTCAACTTGGCTTTCTCGCTCTTTAATGTTACATTTTCATCTCGATGGGCTCGACTTTGACGAGTCGCGGACTGAAGATAAGCATTGACCTGCGATAAGGAAGTTAGTAAGACAGCAACAAAGTGAACAAAGAATGTAAGTATACAAGTTGCTACCTGATATAAACCCTGAGCCCCAAGGCGCTCGGCTTCGTCGATTTTGTCTCCCGCAGTCGCGGTCAGGACATCGGGAGGGGTGATAGAAAGTCTTGACCAAGCCACGGCCAAGGAAGAACTCCCCAAAACAGAATCTTGATCGCAGATACCCCAATCCGGAGTAAAGGGGGTTCTAACACCTTCGCCAGCATTCCTGTACCTTTTTCCCCCTTGGCTACTTTCCTCCAGGAATTGAGGAACTTCTCGGCAAGGAGGATTCACTTGAGCTTCGGCCTTCTTTATCATCCGCCTAGTGACAGTTGGTTGATTTGCAGGACGTTTGTCTATCTCCTCAGCAGCTGAAAGATGAAGAGAAAACATTGGAATAAGAACAAACATAGTTCATAATGAAGTAATGAAGGAAAAATTACCCTCAAAAGAAAGAATGCTGAGGCCAGCTTCAATAAGCTTCTTCTCAGTTAGAATAGTCCTATAGTGAGTGCGACCATCGTCAGCAAGAAGCCTATCTCGGTCTAACAATTCTTTGGAGTTAAGATCGCACACGAAGTGTGAGCTATCATGTACAAACCCGAATTTCTTGACAAAGAAGTGACCCCAGTCACCGCCTTCCCACTCCAAGACAACAAAGTCCCTCTCCCATAAATGATGAGAGTCCGGGAAGGAGAAAGAGTTTACTATATGAGGAAGCCCACTTCTAAGTTGAAATCCAATCCATCCCGGCTTAGAATCAGAAGAGTTCTTTACTGCAAAGATACTTCGAAACATGGTTGTACTCCAAGGGATTTCCAACTCGTGGCATCTCAACAAGAAGATGATTAAAAATCTCCAGGAATTGGGATATAGCTGGCAAGGATGGACTTGAAGTTCTGCTAAGAACCTGATGATGAATGTGTGAACAGGGAACCTAAATCCCGCCTCCAATGCTCCTTTCATGACGCATATCCTTTCGGGGTGCCAGTTGCAGGTTCTGTCCCCTGGATTTGGGAGGCATACCTTGATTGCGCTCGGAAAGCCGAAAGTGCTCCTAATCTTCTCAACATCCTTCTTTCTTAATTTAGAAGGACTACTAAAAGCAACTAAGCTGGAGCTGTTGGGAAACGATTCTCCCATAATGCTGAGCAAATCTAACGTTGACTCAAATCGACGCTCAATATATTTAGGAGGCATGAGTTTTAGCTTACCTTTCATTGTTCGCGCCATGCTCCTTTTTCTGAAAGCCTCCTCCATGGAGAGTTGGGGGGCAGCAGCTTGCTTGTCGGCCATCTTGAACCTTGAATCTGAAAACTCGAAGCTTGAACTAGGAAGCTTGAAAGCTAGAGAACTCAAGAGCTTTTAGAACTTAAGAAAGTTTGAGAAGTGAAGAGAAATGAAGGATGCTCCCCTCCTTTTATAAGGAAAAGGTGACCTGTTATCTCAGGTTGAAATATAGCTCGGTTCGCATTTACATGTCAAGTATCGTTAAAATACGAAAAAGGAGCAAAAACTATCTGTTATGAATGGAAAGAGTCGTTAAAACTCATGATATTTTGGGAGAGAAAACGGAGAATTTAAGTGAATATTCGGCAAGATATTCTACCAGATCAGTCATATGGGCTTAGGAAGCTAAGCGCACTTAAGAAATGCTTAATTGGGAGATTAGTACTAAGCACTGGATTAGTGATGTGGATCATGGTACAAAGTAAAACCTCAAATAGAGCCATGTATGGCCAACATTGATGTTAAGATTTCATGTCAATGATCGATGTCGATATGCGAAAATTAAAACCCATAATAGAGACCAAGTCGATTCCATGTCAATGGTCGATGTCGGTATGCAAAAATCAAAAACCGGAAACCCTAACGGCCGACTACACTCGAACATTAGCACGGGTTTTTCCGCCTCAGCCGACTAGGTACTCGGCCGACTGCCCCCTTTTTGAACGCACGGGCCGACCGACGCTGATCGTCGGTATGGGTGTTTTAGCCCCGAAAAAAAAAAGGCCAAAAAATTTCTAGCCGACCGTGACGCCGGCCGACTAGCCTCTCCGGACAAGCTCCAGCCGATTGGCATCGTTCGGCGATACGGGTCCGCACCAGCCGACTGCCACCCCAGCCGACCGGCCCTCCGGGGAACCCTCCAGCCGACCGACTTCGCTCATCGATACGGGTTTTTGTTTCGTTTCAAAAAAAAAAAGGGGGGGGGGGGGGGTCAACCGAAAACCGGCCGACCGAAAAAAACCAGCCGACCCGGTCTCCGGCCGACCGGCCCTCTGTAACATGCTCCAGCCGACCGGCATCGACTGTCGGTACGGGTTTTTGCCCGGCCGACCGACAGCGATGCTCGAGTTGGGTTTGCAAAATTTCGTTGTTTAAACGTTGTTTAAGGTTGAGTAGCGCTGTGTAGTGCCGTTTAACACCGCTTAGTGTCGTTCAACATTGTCGTAAATGCGTCGGTCGCTCCACGCTTTACATTAAGATGACGTTGTTAAGAATACTCACGTAAGAGCAATAAACCCTGACCCAAGTCTCGAGAAAGGCCGTTATAACTTCAAGGAAAACCTGATCAGTTTTCCTAGAAGTTGGGGGGCAAATGATATGGGCTAAAAGTAAGCCCTAAGGACACATTTAATGTGGCATTAATTAGACCTAGAATGGTCCAAACGTGGGGCCCACCAGATGGGCCCGAACCCTAATTATTATATTAATTTCGTAATTAATATTAGGGGTAATAAACAGCTCAGCCAATAAGAGTCAAACAAGGATACAACCCTTGCCTGACTTAGCCTCCAAGATACATATCTCAACATGGAAACTGATTCCTAAAAGGAATGGATCCGGAAGCTTCCTTGAGGCGGTGACTTGCCCACCAAGTCACCTAACCCTAATACGATTCTAGGGCTTCTCAGCCTATATAAGGACCTGCTCCTTCACATCTAGAACTACGTCTTGGCTTGATTCTCAATAACGAGATACGTAGGCACTCTGTGAGGACCGATCAGTCTCGAACACGGAAACAGCCATAAAAGCTCGAAGCTCAACCACCCTCTGCATTGAATATACTTAAACCCTAGCCGCAATATTCATAACCTAGTTTTTATTCCACAACAGATATATATGTATGTAGGTCACAGTAGCGAGCACTGTATACTCCAACTGTAACGGTTATGACTGTAACGGTTATCATAGGCGAAGGGCTGAAAGTGCTAGAAATCCAACCAAAAGGATCCCTTTGGTTAGACTTGTCAAATATCCAAATGGTATAAAATCAAGTAAAAAGTATAATTTTATCCTCCAACAACAATATATAGTTTAATTAAATTTAAAATAAAAATAAAGATAAGTAAAAAAGGACTCAATAATTTTTTTTTTTGCAAATGAATATGTGTAAATATGAACATTAACAATCTTAACATTCACAATAAATACATAAAAATTAAACTTAAATCAAAACTAAAAAGATACTAGAAGCTAAAAACTTTCAAGTTAAAAAGTAAATCAATCAAATCAAAGAGATAATATTTGACCAAAAAAAAATCAAAGGGATAATAACCATCGTTCATAATTTAAGAGAGAAGATATTCTATTTGGGAAAGAGAAGTGACAAAATTCTAATATAAATGAAATTGAAGAAAATAAAATAATAAAATAGAAGTCATGTGAAATCTTACCTCAAACCTCATGACTTTTCACATCTCTAGTTATATTTTAAGTTAAAAGTCTAAAAAGTCATTAAATGTAATTGTCATTGCAAATTCATGACTTTTTGAATAACAGTCTACTTTTAAAGAGTTGTTAAAAGTTTAAATTGAATAACACCTTACTTTTAATGACTTTTTAAAAGTTGGTAAAAGTCTTAATTCAATAACACCATACTTTTAAATACTCTTTAAAAGTTAGAATTGAATACCACATGACTTTTAAAATGCTTAAAAGTCATTAAAAGTTGGTATTGAATACCACCCCCTTAGTGCTTGTTTGGTTGACCCTCAAATAGGGAGTTAGAATACCTAGGAAGTGAGATTTTAAAATGTTGTTTGGTTAGTACTAATAAGGGAAGTGGAAATACCTAGGAAGTTCAAATACCCACCAAATGGGAGAAGTTGCTTACCCACCTCCTACTTGTTAACCTACACTTCCTATAAGAATTTACTTCCTACGTATCTACCAAACACAAATTCACATTTCCTGGGTATTATTAATTCCATTGGAAATTTAAATTACATAGGAAATGATTTCCTATCATCAACCAAACGAGCACTTAGCCATAAAAACCATCTCCATATATGATGAGCTTGATTCGTATCCTGAAAAGCAAGAACTACCAACACTTAACACAAATAATTGGACGTTGTTACTTGCAGTCGCAGAGAACCTTGTCCAAAATTAGTAGCTGGAAGTCTTTGGTTAGAACTGAAAAAAATGTTTGACTATGTTATGTTTGTATGTCTCACCAGCCGAACTATGTACATAGAACAAAGTGTACTCAACTTGAACAGAGTGCTAGAGGTAGGTATTAAGCAATGACGACAAGGTCTCCTGTCTTTGAGTACGTCAAATATGTGATCTGATAAATTCATGCTGTGAAACCCAGCAAATGCCTGGGGCTCCTCAAGTCATATAGGTGATTAGCTTCATCAGAAAAACTCTTATTGCATCTTAGAATACAGACTCAATTTACAAACTGAATCATCTGTCAGTTGTGAATTTATTTTTACTTCCCTGTGCTTTACTACCAATTCAGGTTGACAATTCCCAGGTTTCTACACCTTCATTCGGATTAAATCAATAGCTTTAGTGTGATGTAATCTCAGTTTGATTCTAAACGTAAATAGGTTGTTCAAAATGACTCAGAACGACAAGCTTCATTAGTTTACCATCCTTCCTACTTGTCAACATCAAATCTTTTGACTCATTGCTTTCAGAACCTTAACTTTACGACTCTTTTTACTTGCAGAGACCTTTGCATAATATCTTATTTGGAGTTGTATGTTATCACTCAAACCAAATCAATCTCTGTGATCTGAAAGTTAATAACTTGTTAGATTAATAGTCAAGATAGGGCTGCAAAGGGATTGTGGATTAGCCAGGGCAGTAGATTTTCATCTCTAATCACTTACTAAGAAGGTAAATGATGTGCATTTATATCTCTTCGGTTCTGCATCTCTTTAGTTCTCAGTTCAAAATGTTAAATCTAATACAAGAGAATCATTTCATTAGATAATGCTTGTAATTCACCCCCCCTGCACCAACCTATTCTTGATCCTTTTCTTTTATATTCAAGTTCTTAGTTTTACCAACTGTAATACTTCCATCCATCCTACTAACTACATTTGTGAATTTCTCGGACGTGAAATGTTGAAAAATTGTTTCATATGCTTTCAAGACTTTTACTTCTATTCAGACTGCTATATAAGAAATAAGAATGGTCTTTCGTATTACCAAATTCCGACATCTTGAGTAAGTAGCAGCAGCAGCATCATGCTTCTTGTGATTTTTACTTAGCTACAAATTCTGCAGTGGGATCCAAGTGACACAATAACAGCTGCAGAAACTCTTAAGTGCAGGTGCTTCCTATATATCCAGGGTCACATTGTCATTCCAAGTCTCCTCTGTATTTGCTGATGTCAAATAAAATATTTGGCATATTGTCAGGTATCACAGAAGACTGAGTCACAATCATCTGAGATTCATGCAATCTCAGTCACATCATATAATTAAAGATAACTGAAGACAAGTGATCTACAAAAGCTAAGAAGAGGATGAGACTACATCAAAGACTTTTGCACAAATTTTTAATCCTTCTTTAAGTGTACCAGGAACCATCATATTTATCCGAATTCCCATGCAGAAAGAGAGAGAACAGATGTTCCTTTCCAGCCAAGAATTAAACTTTTCCCATCCATCTTAAGTGAGCAAGATGCCTCACAATTGAAGTTCTTAGCCACCAAGCTTGCTTGATACAAGGATGATCTGCTCAATTCCTTCTGCACCATGTTAAACTGACCGAAAAATTGCACCCACACATTGTTCTTCACTTGTCGAAGTGTTCTTTCCTTTCCCTCAGCAGCTACTATGTTTTGAATACCCTGACCAAAAATTAATTCTGCATTGAATCTCTCTCGATCATCAGGATCCACGTATTCCCCAAAACAGTCGAAATATGTACCAAAGAAGAAAAGCGCTTCGACAAAACGATTTACAAATATGGGTGAATTATGGTTTACCTCTGTTTCACTAACAACCATCACAGATGGATTGATAGTTCTGATTACTCTCATCAAACATTCAAGCCGATCTTGCTGGCTGATCAAGGTCCACAGGAAGTATGGAGAGTACACAACAGTAACTTCATCAGTGTCCAACTCGAAGAGATTTTCATGAAGATCTAGTATGTCAGCCACAGTAACTACGTGGAAAGAGAATGACAGATTCATGGATTTGGCAAAATTAGCCAGCCGTTTACCTGTCTCTGTTGGTAAAGTATTCGATTTTGTTCCAACTGCAGTTATCCTCAGGTGCTCAACAGTACATACTTGTCGACTTGCAAGATCCTGTATGATAACTGAACAATGAGTTCCGTATTTTATGTCAAGATCAATTATATGGATTCTATTTGCTTCAGATACATTTTCCAATATTGCTTGAATTCCAGTGAATTGCATAACTTGACAGAAGGGTATTCGTTGGAGATGTAAAAGGGTGGTGGAGCTTGGACTCATTATAACTTTCTCAAACTCAGGCGAAACCATCTTTGGTGTTGTCAATCCCATTTCTAGGTTGATTTTCTCACGAAGAGCTGCAGAGAAGTAGTACACTAATCTTTGAACAGGGTTTCCTTTATTGCAAGAGTACTCGTTACAAAGGTTTAGGAGGCTTCTTGCATGCTCAAACTGTTGCTCTCCTATTTTCTCAGCTGACAATAGAAGATTCTGTATAATGAGTTCAACATCTTCAGTCTTGTCATCATGAAGGCCTTGGTTAAGCTCTGATAAGTCATCAACTCTTGCGGTTGGGGACTTTATGAACTTTTCTCCTGCCAACCGTATGATTTCACTGAGTGATGGACCATTCACCTTAGAGCATGCAATATCAGAGCCAGACACTTTTACTTTTTCAGAATTCTGTTCTTCTAAGTTGCTTCTGCAGTTGTTTAAAATTCTGAACGATGATAAAGTTGGTGGCGTTTCTTCCTCTTCAGGCGCAAATAGTTCCAACATCTCTGAGTGGATGTTTCTAAGCTTAGCACACTCTTCATGACTTAACTGGAATGGAGAAGGTTTGGAAGGCCCATCGTTGAAACATAACTCGTCAAATCTCTCAAACCCTGGAAAGAATGGCATCTGCTGCTTCCCGTGCGATGTGTGGTTTTCAGAAATTCGTGACTGCTCACCAACATTCTCCACGGGACAGTTATAATGCTGATTGTCAGGAGATGCACTGCGATCAAGATGATAAAATGGTAACATTTCTTCAAGTTAAAGCTGACAGAGCAGGGTGACTATGAATTAGTTTATATGTATGCACTCAAGAAGATACGCAGATAAACCTAATTATACTTGGTACAAGCAGCAGTCGTGCAATCAGATCACAGTGAAGATATATTACAAACTTGTATGCCGGCCATTTATATAGAAACTCGACAAGGCGATATAATACAAGACTGACCGGATGCCAAAATTCCACCCCCCACGAGTCATATACTTGAATCCAGTGTTGAGTATAAATTAAACAGCAACTTTGACATTTGAAGATCACGTCTGGCACTTGAGTTCAAAATATCACAACGATATAAACAATCATTATAAGAATACTAGATGACGGGTCGAAATAATTTATTAAAATTGATCATTTTTTATTAAATTTTATAGAAAATATTTTATTTATCATTAAAAAATACTATAAAAATGATAAAAGTACAAAAGAAAATTACGATATTTATGGAACTCGGTAGTTTATAAAAAAAGAATTGTAATTACATCAAAATTCCAATATTTCTAGGAGACACAAATCTAGAAGTAAGTATCATTAAAACGTGATTTCACTCACAAATAAGATATTACTCCCTCTGTCCCATTAGATTCTTTACATTGTTTTAAGACTGTCTGACACGCATTTTAAGGTGCATATAAAGTATAGTTCCATAATTTATTTTTACAATTTTCTTTTTATGTATAAAAATAGAACAATCCTATTTTTATACAAAAAAAGAAAATTTTAAAAATAAGTTATGGAACCATCCTTAAAATGTACCTTAAAATGCGTGTCAGACACTCTCCAAACAACGTAAACAAATGACCGGGACGGAGGGAGTAGATGATAAGGTCCCAAGAAAATTTAATTAAATTGATCATTAATTTATTATAAAAAATTACTTTATTTACAAAGAATTTGCTTATTAATAAAGGTCATTTTATATATCATTTATTTAAGTTTATTTAAGAAAATCGAGAAAAAAACTAAATGATTCCGATATATACGTTAAAATGTACATGATTATGATAAATACGTTATTTGTGAAATGAATAGAGTTATAATAAAAATTACAATTATATTAGTATTAACAATTTATTTTTTTAATAAAAAATAATATAGAATCCTTGGAGAAATAGGAATCTTATGGGTGGAACCAATTTTTGGTACCGAAGTATCATTAAAAATGTATTTCGTTTGTTATAGATAAGCATGTCACCGTAGATTAACATTTGTATTCGTAGTCTTTTTTTTTTATTAAGTTGTAATAAAAAAATTATAATTGTAATATAATTTATTTATTTTATAAAATAACATAGAATTCTAGAGAAAATAGGAGTCTTGGGGTGAAACCAAAATATGGTACGAACCAAATTTGGTATAAACACTAGTACAAAACTGATCTTTTACGTCGCCTATTATACGTCGATTCTGTCTAAAGGCGACGTATATTCAACCATTATACGTCGGTTCCGCCTAAAGGCGACGTATATTTGTGTTTCTGAGTACCATTATACGTCGGTTCCGCCTAAAGGCGACGTATAAAACACTTATATACGTCGGTTTTGTGTAAGGCGACGTATAAAATAGACATTTTACGTCGATTTTATATAAGGCGACGTATAAGATGTATACTTTTTACGTCGGTTTGTTTTAGGCGACGTATAAAATGTACTTTTTATGTCGGCTTTGTGTAAGGCGACATATATAATGCTATTATATACGTCGATTTTTTTTTGTCAACGTATAAAATTTGATTTTACATCGGGTTAAGAAAAATAAAGTTTCATTTTTACGTCACTCTTTATATAACCGACGTATTAAATCTTTAATTTAATTAAAAACGTAGTCTTCAGTTCTTCCCCAATTCAAACACCACTCTTCAGATCCTGGTAATCTCTCTCTCTCTCACTCTCTCCATGTAATATATACACACAATTGAAGCGATCTAGTTACTTCTGACTTAAACCTACTTTCCTTCAGATCTTCACTTTGACTCGAGGTATGCTTTCATCTCGTTAATCATATCGATCCATTCCCCCAAAATATATACATACACACCTCTATCTATACTTATAACTTCACAATTTCTGTTTATCTTACAATTTCTGTTTATTTGATTAGTTTGTGATGAATAATTCAAGTGATTGAGTTTTATGTTGTTTTCTTGAAGGAGATATGAGTGAGGTGTTTGAAGGATATGAGAGGCAGTATTGTGAGCTCTCTGCCAATTTGTCGAGAAAATGTAATGCTGCTGCTCTTCTTGATGGAGGTATTACATTTTATGCCCCTCCTTTTTCGATTCACTAATTCACATTGTTTTCGAAAAAATGAACTAGATTCCATCATTTGTTTTCCAGTGATACTCAATTTGCATCGTTCTTAGATAATTTAATGATCATACCGTTATTTTTTTGTAGCTTGCTTGCGGTGGGTGCTATATATAAATTTATTATGTACCAATGAAGTTGCTTTCTGTTACATTGCAATATCATATCGTTTCAATTATTTAAGAATATGTGTTCTTTATTTGTGTGGCTAAGTTTGTTGGTCAAGATAGTGCTAATTGTTGTGTTATACCTGGAAGGGCAGTATGGTTAACTAGTATTAGGAAATTTTATGTTAGGTTTTAGATTCCAATCACAACAAGGTTTTAAAGCCTAGATTATAACGATCCCTAGTGGGCCTAGGGGGAGTTATGGAGTGACGGGGATCACATCCCAGATTCATCCTTCGTGCTAGTTATTGGAGTTGATATTATTAATTTTAAAGAAATTCTCCTCATACATGATACCTTTTGGAGAAGCTTTTTCTTCTATTCGAGCTTGGTCCATTTCTAAAAATACTTGTCGATTGAGAGGCTATCAAAACATTAATCTGCTGCAGAAAGTGTACATTATGCGATGGCACACTGTTTGGGTTGGCATTATCGCTTTAAAATATAGCTAGTCACATTGACTATTTACTTGGGTTGCATGATGACTTGAATATATTGTTTAGGGGTTTATTAAGCCAAAAAAAGAAAAAGAGAATTTAGTCTTAAAGTTGCAGAGTTTGTAAATACTGTATAATTTTCGATTTGCTTTCATATATTAATAAAACGTATGTCTCCTTACCGTACAAGTTGTTTGTGAATCTTGTAGCATCTTCACTGATATCTATTATTCTGGTTGCAGATTGTAAAAGCTAATTTGGATAACTACGGGCCTGATAAAAGTAGTGAATGACAACAACTTGGTTTTTTTATTTCATTTTGGCTTCAGAAGGGAAGTAAAACAAAACGATATCCTGTACTTCTGCCTATTATAAAGAAAATTTCTGCAATTGAAAGCATTAAACATTATATGGAATAGTTTGTTTTTCTTTTAGTTATAAGAAAGATGTTTGTTATTTTGTTTACTTGGTATCGATAAATTGAAAACTATAGCTACTTTTCACACCTGATAATGGTTTTACTTTTTCCTTCCTCCTCCCAAGTTCTCCCGCCATGAAGCAGGGATTACACATGTTCTAGTAACAGGAGGAGCTGGCTATATTGGTTCTCATGCTATTCTGCGTCTTTTGAAAGATTCATATCGCGTGACTATACTGGTTTGTGTCTTCTAACTGTATACTAAGAATTTTGCATTGCATGTCATGTGTACATATTTGAATAAGATTGCAATAGAAATTATATTGCTCTTTTAACTGGACAATCTCTCTCGCGGAAATCTTGGTGCTGTCAAAGTTCTACAAGAACTGTTCCCTGAACCTGACCGACTTCAATTTGTATATGCTGACATGGGAGACGCAAAAGCTGTATCCTAAGCATAAATAACTGATAATACAAATAAAGTACTAATTGTTGTGAATAAGCATGATATATATTTTATTAGTTGCGTGATATTGACTAGTAGTAAATTTTGGTGTACAGCTGAACTATTTGAGGCATTTTCTAGGAGATGGATTTAAGAAGCACATTATGGTGGATACTCTCATTTAAATAGAGTGATTGTCTATATTGTATTCACATTAACTGCTGAATGTGATTTTATATTTTAATCTGTTTAAACAGGATAACAATTTCCTTCACAATGTCTTCGATTGTAATGTAGAAGAATACAGAGGCCTGACTTTGTATGTGCCTGAAGAAAAGGAGGTAACAATCTAACTTGTAGTTATCAGAGTTTCTTTTCAGTTCACAGATTTTCCTATGATGCTTAGTGATGCTATAACTTTTTAGGTCATGGTTAAAATTTGCATTCCAGGATATAGAGATATCCGTAACCGTGAGGTACTATACAATTGAAAGGGTTCCGATTGTTATTGTTTATATATATTTTTTCTCTAGTCTGTTTCATTTGACAAAGCTTTCTTCCAGTGTAATTAACTATCAATTTGACATGTAATGCAACAATCTTCTTGCAGAGGCTAAATTAAAAATTCACGTAATTCAATAATGAGCAAAGCAAAGACTCAATTTAGAAACAAGCTTCGCATGATAGCGCAGGTATATTCTCTCTACCAGCTTTCCTGTTGTGTTTATTGTCATAGCATCCTTTAAATCGATCAAAAGAGTCGTTATTACCAAACTGATTTATTTTCTTGTTCACAGCTTTTGACACTCGTGCTTGGTTGTCCAATAATGTGAGAGAGAAATTGTAAAGGATTACAACAGAGTTGGATGTTATCTTAGGGTATAGGGGAATTCTTATTGTGTATTGGACTTTAATTTTCTTGAAGTGTGGTCTTCAATAAATTGATGTACTGAATATTTGTGTAATATTTTCTATTAATAATATCTTGTTAGTAGTCAGTTTTCTTTTATGGCATCAGGGTGCTATTTTTATGAAATGGGATACTGATACAAAGTGGATGCAGCTGGGGGTATTGCTATTTGAGAAATATAAAAAGAAAAAATTAATTTTTTTTGACAATATACGTCGGTTCTTATATTTAACCGACGTAAAAGGTCATTTTTTACTAGTGTACATTATACGTCGATGTTTTGAACATTATACGTCGGCCTTTTTTTTACATTATACGTCGGTTTTTTCAACATTATACGTCGCCTTTTTAGCGACGTATATTTAGACTTTATACGTCGGCTTTTTAGCGACGTATATTTGGACATTATACGTCGCCTTTTTAACCGACGTAAAAGACTCGTGACTTTATATGTCGCCCCTCTATACGTCGCCATTTAACCGACGTATAAGATCTATTTAACCGACGTAAAAAGCCAATTTTGTACTAGTGAAAATAGTACATTAAAAAGGGGTTTTGTTATTAATACACGTTATAGATATAGATTTATTTATTATTAATTTAAAATTATATTTTAAACAATTAAGAAAACATAACATACATGGTTCTCGTTCTAATATATACGTTATTTGTACAATTCAGTAATATTATAGTAAAAGAATTATAATTATAACAAAATTCCAAACAATTGTTTTAGAAAATAATATGAATTGTAGGGGAGTAGGAATCGGTGATGAAATAAGGGTGAAACCAAATTTGTTACGAAAATATCATTGAACAGAAATTTATTAATAAAGGTTATAGATTCGTTAGTGTTTTATCAAATGTTATACGATCTGGCTACGTATTCGTTGGCGTTTTACCCTCTATATGTTGGTGATTTTTGATCGTTGATTTTTTCAAGTTAAAAAAATTATAAACAAAAGAATTATAATCATCATAAGAACTCTATTTTTAACTCTTTTTAAAGGAACATAGTATTCTAGGGGAAATATGATTTTTAAAAAAAAAATTACAAATAAAAGAATTATAATTATAATAGGATAAAAATTACAAAAAGAATTATAATTATGATAGGATTTCTATTTTTATTCTATTTGTTTTTTAAAAAAAACATAGAATTCTATGGAAAATGGGATTTTAGGGGTGAAACCAAAATATAGTGCGAACAAAAAACGGGTGAAACCAAAATATAGTACGAACCAAACTTTAGGTACCTTTAAAAGAGGATTTCGCTTATTAATAAAGGTTATAGATATGGGAAATAGCTGCGAAGTTTACATATTTATCCTATTTATAATATGCAAATGAATTTTGGACTACCTAAGATCCTTCACAGGGCATTATCTTCAAGACATATCAAGATAATATTTTAAAGATAAAGCGCTTTAAACTTCAATCTCGATTATAATATTATCAAGTTCGAAAACATAGCATAAGCATGATTTAGTTCTAATTCTTATTCCCATGAAATCTAGTATAACATTCTATTTTGCTTGCAGACATTACTATCACAAATGATGAGGAGAAAATCAGTTCAGACTCCAAATTAAAAAAATTTAACTCTTGGAAGTTCGAGAAGTCTCACTCATACTAGTAATATTGCCTGAAACCTAAAGCAAGAAAGCTGCCACCTTGGTTAGTTCTCCAGGTCTTGTTGGACCGGAGAAAGATCTCTGTCTGAAGGGAAAAAAATGTGTTCACAAACAGTAATTTTAGTAAATGCTGCCAAAACCACAAATCGATATACTCCCTCTGTCCCATCCATTTCTTTACAATTTCCTTTTTGGACCGTCCCACCATTTCTTTACATTACCCAAAATAGTAAGTTTTGACACTATTACACCCACTACTTCACTTATTTTAACAATACTTTACATTATTTCACCCACTACTTAACTTATTTTAACAATAAAATCACTATTACATCCACTATTTCACTTATTTTAACAATAAAATCACTATTACACCCACTACCTCATTTATTTTAACAATATTACACCCACTATCCTTGACCTCCGTGCCCAGCCGCCATGTAAAGAACTGGCTGGGACGGAGGGAGTAAGAAACATAGGTACGAGCTACGTTGACAATTTCAAGTTTCATCCTTAAACATTTTGTGGACCTTTCTACAGCAATTTAGCTAAATGTCTGCGTTATATGGAGTCTATTTAAGTCCGTTTGCACAATACTAGTACTCCCTCCGTTTCAATATAAGTTTTCCATTCCAGATGTCGGGATTGTTCATGACATTAGACAAATTACTAATTTACGTCTAATCTATAAGACAAAATATAGTCATGAGTGATTTTGTTGGATTCGTATTTATGAGTACTTTAATACAGTAAAGTTTTTATATTTAATACTAATACAAAATTCAAGATATTAACAATTAAAAATGTGTATTGGCAAACGTGTCAGAAGAAAAAGGAAACTTATTTTGAAACGGAGGGAGGACTTCTTAACTCCAAAATGTTTGTGACATGTACTTTCCTTTGACTGTAAAGTACAAAAGTTTATAGTTTAATTGTTGGAACTTTAAAGTAATGATAACATTCATTTAACTGTAAATAACTAACTTCCTAAGAGCATTCATATCCGATTTCCTATCTCCGACCCCATCCCCATGATACATGGAAATATGTTAATTTTTGTTAAAATATGCTCCACATCCGGAATCCTAAAATAGGGAATAATTATAGGGACTAAATCCAAGTCCCCATATTTGAGGTTACACTATTCATCCCCTATCCCTAAATTATACGGAGTATATTTGTTTATTATATTTGTAGATAATGAGTGTGTTTTGGTAGTTAAAGTTTTAAGTGAAAGAGAGAGAAATAAGTAATATAAAAAAGAATATAGAGATATGGGGATGGAAAATGGGGAATGAGATGTAGAATATTTTTGATAATTTTGAGGATTTACTATTTTTATTTAGGAATTTACTATTTTTAGTAAGTTTTTGGAGATGTGGATAGGGGATGGGATGTGAATGCTCTAAACCAGCTAAACAATTCTATCTAGTGGCTGATTTTCTTAGGATTTGTCTGCAAGGCAGGCCGTGGTCGTATATAATTATTCTGCTTTGGCCCTATAAATTGTTTGTATCATTATATATAAGTCAACTCAAGTATAAATTATAGGCAAGCTAAGTGTGAAGATGAAGATGTCAACCTCTTACTATAAACATCACATAGAGATGCTCGACCGACCCAGATAATTCACTAGAATTCCTTTCCGACATTCTCATTGTTGCAGTCTTCAAGCCATAATCGACAAGCATAAAATCCTAAATATTAGAACCAGAGAAAAATTTCATATGATGGATGTACTTATTCTCAAGACTGCCTAGGTACTTAGTGTTATAAAATTATGTTGGGGCTGTTAAAATGTCTTGACCACTGTTCCTCCGGCGGCACCACTGTTTCTCCGGCGGTACCACCTACCCCCCACCTACCACACCTTCCCCTTAGATTGTGTATATAAATAGATATGCATGTAAGGATTGTAAATTCATCTGAGAGGTCTGAAAATCCTCTAGATCTGAAAATCTGTAATCATCCTCAAGATCAGTAGTTTTAACAAACTATTTCTCTTCTGCATATAATCTTTATTGCTTCCGTTATAACAAACTGGTATCAGAGCTTGGTTGTAGCTGCTGTGTTTTCGAAAAGAAAATTTTCGCCGAAATTTTTTGAAGCTCGCCGGAGAAGACGACACTGGTCAGGCAGAGTTACTGTTCATCGCCGGAGAAGACGACACTGTTCATCGCCGGAGAAGACGACGCTGTTCACAGGCATTGTTCACGGGCACTGTTCACAGGCACTGTTCATAGGTACTGTTCACGGGCACTATTCAAGGGTACTGTTCACATATACGGTTCTGGGAGAAAGATGTCTGGTGGTATTAGCGTCAAGGTCGACAAATTTACCGGGAGAAATAGTTTTAGTTTATGGCAAATCAAGATGCGTGCCCTGTTAAAACAACAGGGGCTCTGGGCGCCGTTGAACACAAAAACGGTTGCTTCTACAAGCGCTGAGATGGCCATTCTGGAAGAAAAGGCACATTCAACGATTCTGTTGTGTCTTGCAGATGATATTATTACTGAAATTGCGGAGGAGGATACCGCGTCTGGCCTGTGGTTGAAGCTTGAAAGTCTTTACATGACGAAGTCTTTAACAAACAAGTTGTTGCTGAAGCAACGTCTATTCAGTCTGCGAATGCAGGAAGGTATCCCTCTTCGAGATCACTTAGATCAATTAAACACAATTTTATTAGAATTGCGTAATATTGATGTTAAAGTTGAAGATGAGGATGCTGCTTTGATTCTGCTAGTTTCTTTACCATTATCGTACGAGAACTTTGTGCAGTCGTTTATTGTTGGTAAAGATACTATTTCTCTAGAGGAGGTTAGATCTGCTCTTCATTCTAGAGAGCTACGCCATAAGACGGCTAGTACAGGTGCAGATAATCATGCTACTGGGTTGGTAGCTAGCTGGGGTAATGGACATGGAAAGTCGGGGAAGAAATCAGTTCCTAAGGGTCCAAACCTAATGATATCTGTAATTACAGTAAAGAGAAGGGACACTGGAAATCTGACTGTCCCAAGAAAAAGAAGCAACAGGATAATTTGACAGATATTGCTGCTGTAGCTGATGCTACTTCTGAAGAAGATATTGCTCTAGTTGCTGTCAAGGACACGCATCACTCTGATGTGTGGATTCTTGATTCTGGAGCGTCTTATCATATATGTCCGCGCAGGGATTGGTTTACAACCTACGAGCAAGTAGACGGTGGAAAGATTTCTATGGCTAACAGTTTTGCTTGTGAGATGGTTGGAATAGGCTCGATTAAAATTCGGACACATGATGGTAAATTCTGCACATTGAATGATGTTAGGCATGTTCCACTTATGACAAAGAATATGATATCTTTGAGTATGTTAGACAGCAAGGGTTTCAGTTTTCAAGGTGAAGGTGGAGTTCTACATGTCTGCAAGGGTTCTAATGTGGTTCTGAAAGGTGTTAAACGTGGTACCTTGTATCTTTTTCAAGGTTCTACGTTATCAGGTTCTGTTGCTGTCGCGTCCTCGGAAAAGATTAAGAGGCTGCAAACTAATAATGGTCTGGAATTTTGCTCATCTGAGTTTGATGAGTTCTGTAAGAATGAAGGGATTTCTAGGCATCATACAGTCAGGGATACACCGCAGCAGAATGGTGTAGTAGAGCATATGAATCAGACACTTCTGGAGAGAGAAGGGATTTCTAGGCATCATACAGTCAGGAATACACCACAACAGAATGGTGTAGCAGAGCGTATGAATCAGACACTTCTGGAGAGAGCTAGTTGCATGCTCTCTAATGCTGGACTAACTAGAAGATTCTTGGCGGAAGAAGTTAGTACATCAGGTTATCTGATAAATCGTGGATCTACGATTGTTTCAGAAAGTGGTGGTGTTGAGAAATAGGTGGAGCAAGAAGTCACTCAAGATGAGAGTGAACCACAACAAGAAGTTCAACAACCACAGTCAGAATCAGAATCATCTGTACCAATAGCGAATCAGCACAGTTTGGCTCTTGATAGATCAAGGAGAGCTAATTATGGGGTGCCTCCCAAGAGAATTAAGGTGAACAAAGTGGGTACTACTGATAACCCAGCTGATATGCTCACCAAGCCGGTTCCACATTGCAAGTTTCAACATTGTTTGAACTTGCTAAATGTTCGGAGTTGTTGACTGCTCTTTTGAGGGCAAAATCTGATGCAGAAGAGTTTTTTTTATCTGGTACATCTGGCATTATTATGATGCATCTGGTACATCTGTTATCTGTTTTTGTGAGAGGATTCAAGTCAAGGTGGAGATCTGTTATCTGGTACATCTGGCATTATTACGATGCATCTGGTACATCTGTTATCTGTTTTTATGAGAGGATTCAAGTCAAGGTGGAGATCTGTTATTTGGTACATCTGGCATTATTATGATGCATCTGGTACATCTGTTATATGTTATTTCTGAGTATTCAAGTCAAGGTGGAGATTTGTTAGAATGCCTTGACTACTGTTCTTCCGGCGGCACCACTGTTCCTCCGGCGGCACCACCTACCACCACCTACCCCCACCTACCACACCTAGATTGTGTCAATAAATAGATATGCATGTAAGGATTGTAAATTCATCTGAGAGGTCTGAAAATCCTCTAGATCTGAAAATCTGTAATCATCCTCAAGATCAATAAACTATTTCTCTTCTGCATATAATCTTTCTTGCTTCCGTTATAACACGGGCCTTACTCTATTATCTTAAGGTTTTAGATGAACTGATTACTTTACATGATAAATCTCAGTTTAGGAGGGGTTTTAAGTTCGAGTCCCTCCACCACCATTTATTAAATTCATTATTTGTTGTCCGTCTCCTTCATGTCTTCATTATCTGTCGTCTGTCAATTATAGCTGGTTATAGGCCTGTCAACGGGTCGGATTCGGATCGGATTATGCTAAATCCATTAAGATTTTTCGAGTTCGGATATTTTTTAGTCCGATCCATACCTGATCAGTTCGGGTTTCGGATTTTCGGATCAGAGATCCGACCCGCTTAATTAAAAAAAAATCATTTTTTATGTTATTGCCAAAATTTAAGAAAAAAATAAATTCATTTGATTTGCTAATTTAACGATCAACTAGTACATTGACTTGTATTCAAATTAGTAGATGTTAATCGAAAAGTCTATATATTTTAAATTTTATATTATATATGATAAATAAAATATATATTATATATACTAAATAATAAATATAATATATTATATATTATATAATACATATAAATAATAAATATAACATATATTATATATAATATATTATAGATATGTAGATAATTTTTTTATAATATATATTATATATAATAAATATATTATATATAATATATAACAAATATAAAAAATATTTAATATATAAATATATTCGGATCGGATCATTAACGGATCGGATCATGCTAAATCCATACCCGTTCCTTATCGGATCGGATTTTTATCGACTCAGATATTTTTTGAAGGATCCATGCCCACTAATTTCGAATCGGATCGGGTCGGATTCTTGATCCATTGACAGGCCTGGCTGGTTACTAAACATTAAGTTGTTAGCACTTGCCAGTTGCCAAAGAAACCTGCATAGTGTATATGTTAGAGGAAGTATAAATTTTTTACCTTCAAGTTGCTCAACTAATATATTTGTTCATTGTGATGCATATAATGTAGATTAAAAATCTTCTAAGTTTCCCTTTTAGTTTGCAGGTTTCTAGCAAAGCAAGAACATGTAAAACAGACACAAAACATACAAGGAATTAGTAGAAAAGACTAATCATAAGTCCAGTGATCAATGATCACTTCTATAAATTATAAGTTTTTGTAATCTTGTGACCAGTGATTTATGATAATGAGATGGTTTATGATATACGATCTCACTAAATCACAACAGAAATACGAGATACATTTGAATAATTGAAAAAAAAAAGAACACCAACAATACTGTATTATTACGATAATAGTTCACGAAACAGGATTACAAGGTTACTGGGCTATTCGAGAGACCCAGCCGCTCTCCAACTCAATTAAGAAAATACTCTACTATATCGATAACCCTAATTCCTCTTTTCCCCTCTCCTTTTAACCCTCTTTTTCTTATTTCGTTTTTCCATTTTCTTTTTAATCCCTAGTTAAAAGGCCTTTCTGCCCTCTCAAGCCTTATCTTTCTTTTTACGTCGTGTAAACGAACGCAATGGTCTAGCTGATTTGGTACAGTTTATTACATTACCCTGTCCCCAAACAAGCACCTTGTCCTCAAGGTGAGACTCCGGGAAACGACTACTGATGGCAGTTACATCCTCCCAAGTCGCCTCATATTCAGGCAGATTCTTCCACTTCAGTAAGGCTTCCAATTGCCCAGACTGTTCTATTCCTACTCGACGCACCTCCAACAAAGTTTCGGGTTCCACAATGTGTTCTAAGTCTAAGTTCAGCTGCTCAGATCTGGAATGGTAGGAGAAGAAGGTATGGATCCCATGGCCCTCCGGAGCTGTGAAACGTGAAAAATTGGATGCACCTTGCTGGTGGGTGGCAAGTTCAGCTCATACGCCACAGAACCAACACGCTGAATTACTTCAAATGGGCCATAAAACCTGGCAACAAGTTTTTCAAAGGGCCTCTTAGCCATGAATCGTTGCCGATATGGCTGTAATTTTAAATAAACCTGCTCCCCCACCTCAAAAACCTCATTCCTACGCTTCTTATCAGCATTTGACTTCATTACCTGTTGTGCCTTGTGCAAATGAAGATACAAGTCATCCAGAACGACATCCCTTTCACGGAGCATCTCTTCAACACTGTTGACAGGGGTTAGTCCTCGATCCATTCGTAGCAAGGAAGGTGGCTCTCTACCATAGAGCACTTTGAATGGTGTGCGTTTAGTAGTCATGTGTGGAGATGCATTGTAAGAAAATTCGATCCAAGGAAGCCATCTAGCCCCAAGTCTTCGGCTGTTCCCCAACAAAACACCTCAAGTAGGTTTCCAATCTCGTTTGTCCATCACTTTGGGGATGGTAGGCTATGCTCCGCCTCAATGCCTTGCGATTTAAATAACTCTCGCCAGAATATGCTTAAAAAGATCCTGTCTCGATCAGAGACTATAGACGTCGGAACCCGTGTAATCAAACTATTTCCTTCACAAAAATCTCTGCTATAGTGATGGTGGTGAAAGGGTGGCGTAACCCCACAAAGTGTGCATATTTCGAGAACCGGTCCACTACAACTAAGATACTATTCACCCCCTTTGATATAGGTAAACCCTCGATGAAGTCCATCGAGATATCCTCCCACACTTGAGTTGGAATCGATAATGGCTGTAAGAGTCCTGTCGAGAATTTTTGTTGTTGACAAACCTGGCAATTCTGCACAAATTCCGTCACGTCCTTCCTCATACCCGCCCAATACCAGTCAACAGCAAGTAGTACTATATTTAGGCTAAATCTTTATGTTCAGATGACAAAATTGCTCAATCTTGCTGCTTCACTGAATTATTTCTAGAAAAATAGTTTTCGACAAAATCTTTCAAAATATATATTACACATCCATGTTATTTTAAATAAAAACTGGGGAAAAAAGATGTAAAAGATTAAGACAAAGAAAAAAAAACTTGAAACTAAAGGCTTAATGACCTTTTGGCCCTTCAAGTTTGCGCAGTTATACCCATAAAGCCTTAAGGTTTAAAGTCGTTCCTTTTTGCCCCTCCAACTTCAGAAATATACCTTTTAGCCACTTTACCGTCGTCTTTTTGACATAAACCGTCGCCTTTTAAAGGCCAAAGACGACGGTTTGTGGCTAAAATGTACATTTTTTAAGTTGGAGGGACGAAAAGGAACAACTTTAAACCTTAGGGCTTTATGGGTATAACTGCGTAAACTTGAAAGTCCAAAAGGTCATTAAGCCGAAATTAAATGACTATACTTCTACTACAAACATGTTAGTGAGAGATACATTACAAATATACAAAATTTTCATAAATATGCATAAACATATAATTTGTACACAAGATCAAGATCAGTTTCTAATTTCTAACCCCAACTTTCCAAGGACGCCTACATTTATAGAGAGACAAGATCAAGATCAGTTTCTAATTTCTAACCCCAACTTTCCAAGGACGCCTACATTTATATATATATAGAGAGAGAGAGAGAGAGAGAGAGGTGGGAGGGTAACAAAAGAAAGGTGATATCGTCTTTTTCAAGTCCATAAAACACACGCACACACACATACATATATCTCTGCTGCATTTGGCGCTCGATACACTGTTTGTAATTGCGAAACCTCAAATTTCTGGTAATTTTCTTGAACCACGCACACATTGCACACACGAATGTTCTTGCTTGATCACAGGAATTTAAGCATCTTTTTGTGTAAATATGTGTCTATATCAATGAATTTTGTTCAAGAACTTCATGGGCTGGCTCTAATTCATCAATTTAAAACTTCTTTTCCAATCTGTGTAACTTTGTTCTGAATTCTTAGTACGAATCAGCTTCAACATTGTTTTCTTGTGCCTCGTTTATTTCATGTGTATGTGTGGAATCAAGAGTAATAGGAATTTTTTTAAGTTCTGTTATGTTCTTCTATATTTCAAGATTCATTTGTTATATGATTGTAAGATTCTTTTCGAATACATAAGGCCCTGTTTTAATATGTTGCATTGCACTTCTATGAATATGCGATTCACATATGCTATTCTTGCTCAAGATTGTCACAATTGATTGTATTCTTTCAATGGAATTATAGTTTCGAGTTCTTAGATTCTTGATATTTTGGGTTGTCTTATACATGTTTAATCTGTTCCTATAATGTTGATCTTGCCTTATTTTTTTAATGCCAGGATTCTTTAACTTTATTATAAGTTCCGCTTGGTTGATTGATCTCCATCAAATGGCAAAAGAGGTATATGATTATAGTATACTACTGTATCTAGTTTCATATTTTGGTCACTGTCTTATTGTTGGTTATGTTGCTGAATGGTCTGCAGTACGATATACTTGAAAAGATCGGAGAGGGTATCTCTGGCCTGGTTTTCAAAGGTCGTGATCCTGAAACGCAGCAGATAGTAGCCTTGAAGGCTATTTACTTTCATGAACATGGAGGTGTGCCAAGCTCAGTGATTAGGGAGATTGCCATTCTCAAAGCGACGGATCACCCAAATATTGTCAAGTAATTTCATTTTAACCCTCCTATGATTTGTTTTCGAGTAACAGAAAAAAGTGTACATTTTTTATTCATTTAGGTACAATTAAACACATCTGTACTAGTCCTGTGATTATCACAAATTGCAGTTTATTGGTTTAATGTTCTCATCTTGTGCATACTAATTAACTCATCTTATAATGTGTATTGTTAATAGATACAAGTGTTGATCCAAAACTTGAATTTTAATGTTGCACTCATACTGCTGTATCTTTACCTCAACTCTTGTTTTCTGCTGTTTTTACTCTCTCTCTAATTTGAATGATGAGATTGTTTGATGATATGATTAACATATTTTGGGGTTTTCGGTCTTCTAAGGAATCTGGTTTTAGTTGGAAATTGCTTTCCGTTTAGAACTTGAACTACCTATTCTATACCTGAGTTGTGCTTCCATAGTATTACATGCGAAAAAAAAAAGTTGTATCTGTAAGTCCTTTGTTGGAATCTGGCATGAATGATATGTAGAATCAATATCACTTTGCTACCAAAAGTTCTGTCTGGTTTTGTTTGATATGTGTGTATTAGCAGAAAAATTGATGTAGATACAGAAAAACAGCTTACTGAGCATTTTCATACTTGTGTATGTGATTGCATGCTCATTAATGTTAGTATCCTCCATTTTTTGTACCTGACTTAAACAGTCTCACATGTAGATTGATGGAATGATCGTAGTGACTAACATGGTACATTTCTATTTAGGCATCAACATTTGACTGATCTTTATTCAATTCCTTGTGAAGTTAGTTTTATGGAACTGTTTTAATGAAGTAATTCAATTACTGTAATTATACAGGATGCTGGAAGTACAGGCCCGTGACAACATTGTCTATATCGTCTTTGAGTATATCGAAAGTGATCTCCTAAATTTCCTGACGTTAGCCCCAGTGATAACCCAGAGTCCTGAAGTCGTAAAAGTGGGTGACGTCATCAGACCCTTGTTTTTCATCTAAGAGATTTAAAGTTAATTTGGGAATAAAGAATCTGTCTTTTTTGCCGAAATATTATCTAAATTTTATTTACACTGGATATTAGTTATGACTTGTCACCATAGCAATTTGACGCATTACAAGTAGTGCTATACTTTTCAAGCTTTAGTGCAAACCTCTGAAGGATGTTAATGCATGACTGACAATGAGAAGATACTTTACTTTTGTTTGTTGTGTCTAGCCAAAATTGATCGTGCTGCAGAAGAAAATATGGTTATAGATTTCGTATCTTTAGCTAAACTGAAAAGAAAGTTTGCTTCCAAATGAATTTCCAACATTCAGTAACACAATTCAATTTCATTGCTTAAAGGTCTTGATTACTTATCAAATTGGACATCATTATTCTTGATCTGGAGTAATTAACTTTCTGGATCTTCTACTTGCAGAGGTTTTTGCATAATATCTTATCTGGAGTCCTATACCTGCACACAAATAAAATTGTTCATCGAGATTTGAAGACCAATAACATGCTGATTGATAGTGCTGATGGTGTTGTGAAACTTGCGGACTTTGGATTATCTAGGGAAATTGATATTCATCTGAAATCACTTACCAAGCAGGTATGGGTGTGCATTCAGAACTATTTGCTCCTGTCATTCCCAAGTTAATCTGTTAGCTATCACGGACATTTTTTTTCACTAAAATGGCTAATTGTTGAATATAAACTAAAGCAACTTCGTCAGAATTTGCATCCTTACCTTTAATTGGGAAAAGAACCCTTTGTTATAATGAGATAAGCAGCGGACAAAATTATCTGTTGCAACTTTGCTCTTCTTCGCAAGCAGCCAGCCTACATGTTACATCCTCGTCTCCATTTTCTGTCGATTATTTCATCTTTCATTCTCTTAATAATTGTACCGCTGATAATTACATCCAGGTGGGGAACATCGATAATATGGCTCCTGAAGTTTTGCTCGGATCTGACAAATACTCTACGCCTTCTGATATTTGGGCTGTTGGCTGTGTATTTGCTGAGATGGTTATGGGACGACACTTGTTTGGGGAAAGAGGTCGTCCACATGAATTGTTGAACAACATATGCAGGTGAATATAGTGCATAGCTTTCCAGCCATATTATACGCTAGTCATGCTTCTATTCTGACTCTTATAAGCTTTTGATTTGTAGAATTTTAGGCACACCAAATGAGGAAATGTGGCCTGGAGTGACCTTATTGTTTCCCGTTGTCAGAAGGCGAAGAGTTTTTACTCCTAAGGTAATGCAGGATCTCTGTATAGTGATTTCTCTTCACCCTCTGGTAGCATTACTATTACAAGAACTAACTTTCGGTACTATGTTCTTCCTTTAGAATCTTGCAGAAGTAGTTCAAGGTCTTGAACCAGCAGGAATTAATCTTCTATCTGTGAGTTCTCCAATTTTAAAATTTAATACTTCATCCATCCCAGTATCCAACTACATATATGCTCCCATTTAAGTTTTTAGCAAATATCAAAGATGAAATTTTTATATGCTTGCTGAACTTTCACTTTCGTTCAGTAATGCTTCCAATGCTCTTTTATATTAATAGAACGTAAAGACCATGGGTAAATAGTAACAGCAATTTGTTTCAATATGTCAGAGTATGCTGCGGTGGAATCCAAGTGACAGAATAACAGCTGCTGAAGCGCTTAAACATGAGTACTTTCATGGTATCCAGGGTCATATGTGAAATTTCAAAAATCATGAGGTGTAATTTTTTGATGTCCAATGAACTCCTCTAGTATAGGTATCAAGAGAGTCAAACTCTTTTGGTGCTCATCAGTCGTCATTACTGTTATCTAGATGATGTTGCTAAATACTTTTTCTTCGTACTAGCCGCTATATCATTTGTTTTTCAATACCACAATATAAACTGTGCGGATGTTATTTCCTTTCTGTGTTGTATGTTGTAGTCTGCTTTGGTAGTTTCTTCGTTCTATCATATCATCATTTTCATTATTTAAACAAGGAACTTGATGAATACAGCAACTGACTCAATTCTAGACAAATAAATGTCTCTTACAAGAACGGAAATAGAGAGATCAGAATAATACATGATGCGTCCGTATTATCAGATATTTCTGGTGCATAGAAAGAATCATCTTAGTACTTAAATTCAACTACGTAGTTAAAATATTGTGTTAACGCTGGTTGTTAGTAACCCTCATGATACGTGAAAATCATGTGGCTGCAACCAGAAGTATGCCCACCATCAATCAAAAGGTTGTATCCAGTTATGAACCCTCACTCTATTTCATTTGCTAGAAACACGGCTGCGTAAGCTTCTGCAGTTCTGCTGTTCCATTCATTCCACAGTAGTCTCGTTCTTTTCAGTTCTTGAGCTTCATCATCCTTCTTTTTTGCTGGCTCCATATGTGGCAGCTCCCCTATCTAAGGGGGGACACCATGTGGCAGGAGGCAGTTCACTCAATCCCATGAACCCCCAAATCGCAAGCACTGCTCCTAGCAACCAAAAAATAGCCTCTTTTGATAATGTCTATGCATGTGATCCCAGTCCTCCAACCAAGGCTGCTGAACCTGAAGACAGACCTTTTCCAGCCACAATCATGGTTTGAGAGGCGTGCTTTATTCCATGTACAATGCCATTGATGTTCACCGTCAACAGGGCAAACAATTGTCCCATACCGAGTTTTGTAATACTTTCTCAGATTTACAATTCCATGTAAATGCTTATTGCACCGCTGATGCGACCTCAGATTCTTTGGATACATCACAATGTATGTAATGGCCTCCAATGGACTCAGCTAACCTTGCTCCCATTCATCCTCTGTGTCTGCCATAACTACATATGCATCATTTTCAGCGAAAAGCTTTGCTGTGGCAGCTCCAATTTCATTTGCACCACCGGGCATAACAGCAGCTTTGCCATCTAGCCATGAAAACAAAAATATTCAGATAACAAATTTGTTGATAGGGTGCAAAGAAATGACAGCTAAAAAAAAGGTTAGAAGTTAAGTCAACTAGATCTAATATAACCTCTTTGCTCTGTAATTCATCTGACAAACACTTGTATCCTTTTCATCTGTTGCAGTGCTACTAAAAATTTAATGATAATTTTTGGCAAAAAATAAATAAAAATAAATGATAATAACACATATGTAGATAGACAGCAGAATTGCAAGTGATACATTTTCTAACACATTTTCATTTCTATCAACTACTTACAAACTGCAAGCTTCGTACCAACTTTCAATCTTGTAAATGAGGTTAAATGATCGTGGGCATACGAACTTTACCTAGTTTCTTTTTTCTATTTAAATGGAGAGAGGTTACCAACTACTAGCTCGCACCAACAAATGCTCCTGCATTTTGTGATGAAATTCAAGCAAAAAAGGATTTCAGAGCCAGAGGCCATCTTCAAATTTAGATATTCTTGAGACTCATAAATACTCCAGATATTTAATCATGTCGGTGTTATATTGAAGTTCATCTTTATAAATCATATCGACAGTCAAACTAATCCATTATTAGATCTATCTTTATAAATTTAGATAGCCGAAAGCTCTGCTAAGATCTATCTATTTCCACCTGCAAGTATAAAACATCCTCAGTTTCTTTCATTTCACTCACTCGTGTATATTCCATTATTAGAGTTAGAATGATTCTAAGCTCAAACTTTTTCTATTTATGCTTTCACTGGTCATTTATGTACAGTTCAGTCAATTTTCTGCTTCAGAGCAATATAATTGATCTATAATGCTAGAGCATAATAATACATAAAAAATTGAAAATCAGTTTCCATATATCATATTGCAAGGAGAAAATCAACAAATTAGCACTGTGAGTTCCCAAAGTGACAGGCTGGCCCTGAAGATAATCTTGGAACATTTCGAGCATTAGGCCACTAAAACAAATGCATAATTCGATCTTATTCTGTAAATGCACGTAAAATGCAATTTAACTCAAGTAAAAACTCGAACATTTGTTTGTCAATTGTAAAAGCACGTCAAAACAGCTGCTTGGTTCCACCATCCACAATCAAATTGTGTCCAGTGATAAACTGAGAATCTGGAGAAGCCAAAAATAAAACAGCATTTACTACATCCTTTGCTTAGGTTGCTCCAAAACCCTTTAAGCCCATAGTACCCTCAAAATAATTCTCACACTCTTCCAAGCTAAATTTCAATTCACTGCAGGCAAGCGGTGTCACCACACCCCCTGGCGATACGCAGTTCACACGTATCCCATACTGTCCCAGCCCTTTACTTGCCGACTTCACTAACCCCACCACTGCGTGCTTGGACATTACATAGTCAATAAACTGCTCCAATCCCACTGTCCCTGCCAGACTCCCCGTGCACACTATGCTCCCTCCCTTCAAGCCCCCTTCTACCATGGCACGCGCTGCATGCTTCACACAAGCTGTCATACCACGCGTGTTGATTGCAAAGAGATAGTCACTGGCCTCTAGATTAAAATCAAGAATGGTTTGAGTGCATTTTCCTGCATTGCCTGTTGGGAATTAATCTAAACTATTTAAATACATAGTCAAATAAGTACAACTAGAGAATGTGGCCGACATAGTTTGATTACTTAGTGGAGTGGTTTCACTATTTTAGTGGAGTGATTATAGGAGAGTGGTTGGCTCATCATATCCTTGAATTAAGCATGGCACTAAGGCATGTTTCTTGGTATGGTAATTAGTATAAATAGTTGATGTATTGTAAGCTTGAAACTTAGTTGAATACAATGTAATCCTTACATATCGTTCTTTCTTGTACATACGTTTTCATCTTTTCTTATACACATCTGTAGTCTTGTTTTCTCACTTATATATACATATATATATATATATATATATATATATAAAAGCATATGTGTGTTTACTTATAAATCAGAGTCTATTAGTTACGATTTCAACATTTGGTATCAGAGCTTGGCGATTCCTTGAGGACTTCGTCATGTTTGCTTCCGCTATTATCTATCTTGTTGTTCATATCTTTGTCATTGGATTTTTCTATTGCACGCAAGGTGTTTGATAATAAGACTGAACCAACAGTGGTGGTCCGATTAAAGACTTCTCGATTCTGTTTTGTTCGAGTGTGTGTACTGTGTGCAGAGATGGGTTGCGAGTGTATGTGGGGTACGGTTTTAGTGTGTGTGTGTGTGTATGTATGTAGTCGTGTGTTTGTGGATTGAATTGGGGGCTCCTGTGTGTTGATTCGAGTAGTCGAGGATGGTGACTGTGTGGTTCAATCAGAGGTGTATTTGTGTGGTTAATTAGCTGTGTGATGATAATCGCAAAACTCATCTTTTCCCACTCCCCTGTTCTATCATTGGTGTGGTTGTGTGAGTGGTGATGTGCGTGTATGAAGAACAGAGTGCGTGCGTGTTTTTTGTGTGTGATGTGGGTGCAGGGCAGGTGTGCCCATAAGTGTAGCAATGGGGGTAGCAATGGGGTGCGAGTTCTATAGTCCTTGTCTCAATCCGTGTGTGGCTGTGTGAATGGTGTGTTCGTGTGAAGGGTGTATGTTTGCGGGAGCAGAAATGGGTATGTAGGGAAGTAAATTGTCAAATGTGGTGCAGCTAGTAGACTGGAAGGGGAGGCTGTCTTATAGTCGAGTGCTGGGGTGCTTGTACTATAGTCGTTGGAGTAGTAAAAGGGGGTGTCTGTTCCTACAAGAAAGCAACCAGGTAGAGTTGCTAAGGATATGGGAAGCTAGATTTGAATGACAAGGTTGAAGGGCCTGCTTGCGAAACAACTTGAGGGAGCAAGGCAGTAAATGGGGCAGAGATGGCATTGCATTTTTTTTTTTGACGGTCTGGATGAATATTCATCCAAGTAGCTTATCCAACTATCCGCTGATGCTAATGGCAAGGCTAAATCTGTTTAGAAGGATCTGTGACATGAAAGAAGAAAATAAAAAAAACTGCAGGGAAAATTCGGGGGGCTGTCTTGAAAGTGGGCCACAGCTCAAGTATTGGTTTGTCAACAAAGAAGACAGGGAAGCATCGACACAAATATGTTGATCATTCTAAGTACTCAAAGCAAAACTTGAAGGCTTCTGCTAGAGATTTTGAAGACCTGAATCAGTTTGTCTCTGATGCCAGGTTGCTTCATATGGAATATATTGATGGATATGTAAAGAAAAGGAAGAAGATAAACTAATATCAGGACAATCAATTGTATGCCACATCCCACGGTACTGAAGGACATCGCCCTGAAAACCAGAGGGATTTTACGGAAGAAACAAGTGAAAGCAACCACCGCGGGGAAAAGAAAGGTCCATGAGCAAAAGAGGGTTGACGAAAGTGTGATGGAATTGGCAACAAATCATAAGACCTCAACTGCAAACACAGCTGGATGCGAAGCAAGCAGTTGAGCTTGAAATTGAGAAACTTACAGGAAATCACAGTTGTCTAGGAGTCCATCGGGCAGGTGAAGTTTGCAATTGTAGAAACCCAGCAAGATGAAGCAAAGACATATGCTGAAAAGGATATTCAAAAGCAACTTCCATGGATGTGAATCATGTTGTTCTTACTGGTGATGCTACTGCAAATGTTGTGAGAGATTACCAACGAAAGGTTCAAGAGGTGAATGAAGAAAGAAATGAGAAAGAAGAAGAGAAATCGGGGAGAAAATCATTGGTTCGAGTTCTGTGGAGTTGAAGGAAAAGAGCAGCTAGAGAGTGGCTGCTGGTTGTTGAACGTGGCGGCAGCAGCAACTGGTCTGGTCGGTGGCGCGAAGATGATGAATTCACGACATTTGCTGCATGATGCTGTTCTATGGTGATGGTGCAGGTCGTTGTGTGTACATATGTTACATGTGTGTGTATGGCCTGGACAGAGATTATAGTAGAGAGAAAAAGGGAGTTGGGCTCGATGCAATTGGTGTAATGCTTGTTCATTTTTTTGTGGCCGTTTTCTGCTAGGATTGAAAGTGCTCGTTGGTGTAGTGAGCTTTGATTGGAACTGTGATAGAGGATGCAAAAGTGCAGGGTCGAGGCAGAAATGGTTGTGTTTGCTTGGTTTTCCGCTGTGTAATGTGATGTGGAGGGAACTCCGTGGATAGTTTGGGTCCTGTTAGAGAAGAGGAAAGTATTGTCCCACGATGCGGCATAAGCTCACCCATGTTTAATTTTTTAAATGGCATGAAGGCAGCCCCAGATGTTCAAAATGCAGTGAGGTAGAGACAGAGAGAGAGAGAGCAGTAAAGAGATGAGGAAAGAAATTGTAATGGGTTGTTGTTCGTCAAAGCAACAATTACGGAGTTGTGGAGTTGCAGCGACGGATGAGAGATGTCATCTTTAATTTTTGTGGTGATTGTGAAGGTTACTGTAATGTTCTGTTGGAAGTGGCTTAGTTGTGAGTTCATATTATTTGCGAGGTCTGAAATGAAGGTTTCTATCAGACACTTGGGGCCGTCTATGCTTTAGAAGACGTAGCATCCGTGTAAGGAGTACAAAGGTGCTCAGTAAGAAAGCGACTTGGTGTTGCTAAATGTGAAGTTTGATAGCCATACGGGCCAATGAAGTTGATCCTCATTTGAGTGCAGGAAGGATGAAGGCCTTACGGGTTGTGAAACTTTGAAGTCACAGGTTCACGGGGTCGAGTTTCCATTGAAGGCATTTTTCGGGATTGAATTTTGCTGGGGGGGTAATTGTTGATTTTTCATCATGTTGCCTAAATCGACTCGTGAGATGTTAGGGTAGTGATTAGATTGTGATTTAATCACCTGATAGTGACTGGGGATAGTGATTCCCGAGGGAACGCCATGTGGGCGTGTTGAACCTTGTCGTGAGTATAGACATGATGGAAGCCATACTGGCTGTGATGATCCTTCCGAAAGGGAGATGGAGAGTGTGCTGTGTGCGCACCAAGTCCCGGGCAAGTGTGAATTGCCGGACGGGAACAGGAACGTGCCAGTGGGTGCGCAGAAAGTCGTGCCAGTGGGCGCGCAGGAGTCGACGAGCCAGACGGGCACATGTGTCGACGTGCCATACGAGCAAAAGTGAATTGCTCGTGTGAAGTGCCAGAGGAGTACACAAAGTTTTAAAATCAACGGGCTGATGACGAGTTTAGATTAAGGGGGAGATTGTTGGGAATTAATCTAAACTATTTAAATACATAGTCAAATAAGTACAACTAGAGAATGTGGCCGACATAGTTTGATTACTTAGTGGAGTGGTTTCACTATTTTAGTGGAGTGATTATAGGAGAGTGGTTGGCTCATCATATCCTTGAATTAAGCATGGCACTAAGGCATGTTTCTTGGTATGGTAATTAGTATAAATAGTTGATGTATTGTAAGCTTGAAACTTAGTTGAATACAATGTAATCCTTACATATCGTTCTTTCTTGTACATACGTTTTCATCTTTTCTTATACACATCTGTAGTCTTGTTTTCTCACTTATATATACATATATACATACATATATATATATATATATATATATATATATATATATATATAAAAGCATATGTGTGTTTACTTATAAATCAGAGTATTAGTTATGAATTCAACATTTGGTATCAGAGCTTGGCGATTCCTTGAGGACTTCGTCATGTTTGCTTCCGCTATTATCTATCTTGTTTTCTTCTTTCCACTTTTTAATTGTATCAGCTGTACTGGAATTTCTTTACAGTAATGGAGTACATTGTTTTAAGGTCACAATGATTCTTATCTGGTTCGGAGAAAGAACCATTTAAGTACTTGAATCCAACTAGGTATACTTAAAAATTGTGTCGAAGGCTGGTAGTTAGTAATAGTCATGATGTTGATTGTGGGTTGTCACGTGTCATTGTCACTCTTGTGAAACATCCGTCCATTCAGAGAAGCAATGTTCTTCAATGAGCCCGATCATCGAAACAATCTCTTCAATGCCATATACCAGACTTAAGACATTGCTATGGCTCTTCTTTTGGTAGGCAAAAGCTCAGCTTACAGCTATCTATTTCCACCTGAATTATTAAACTGCGATTCAATCTTTTTCTATTGATCCTCAGTTTCTTTCAGTTCAATCACTCAGGTATATTACAGTATTACAGTTAGAATTATTGTAAGCTGAGCATCATTTTCAATATTCTAGGTCAGCTTATACTTTAAAGTCTATGCTAAACCATAATTATATAAAGATCGATTTCCATGTATATATCCAAGAAGAAAATGACCGCTGTGAGTTTCAAAAGTGACAGACTAGGCTAACTTTGAAATTAAACTTGGCACATTTCAGGCACTAAGCGAGTACAATAAATCCATTGTTCTTATTATTATTTAAGCTCACGTAAAATGCATTTTAACTCAAGCAAAAACTCGATCATGTAGTCGTTAATTGTAAAAGCACTGAAGGAATTCGAGGCAGCTGCTTGGTTCCACCATCCACAACTAAATTGTGTCCAGTGATAAACTGAGACTCTTGAGAAGCCAAAAATAAAACAGCATTTGCTACATCCTTTGCTTTCGTTGCTCCAAAACCCTTTAAGCCCATCATACCCTCAAAATACTTCTCACACTCTTCGTCGCCAAGTTTCATTTCATTCCAGGAAAGAGGAGTAACCACGCCCCCTGGTGATACGCAGTTCAAGCATATCCCATACTCTCCCAGCCCTTTATGTGCCGATCTTACTAACCCCCAAACTGCGTAGACATTACATAGTCAACAAACTGCTCCAACCCTACTGATGCCGCCAGACTCCCTGTGCACACTACGCTCCCTCCCTTCACGCCACCTTCCACAAAACTCTAATGTTATGTTTGGTTGGTATGAATGAAATTAGATTGAATGTAATGAAATTTGAATTATAAAAGGGATAAAAGTTTAAATTTTTCATTCTTTCCTTCATTCCATTCCTAACCACCTACACTAGAGTTCAAACCCACCATTTTGAGAAGGAATGCCCCATTCTCCATCATACTCATTTTATTCTCAAATCTTATCATAAGAAATTTGCTCTCACTCATTTTTTTATTAGAACTTCTCTTTTATCTCCATTATTTCCTTGTAATTTTGTTCATTCCATTTCATTCCAATCCAATCTCCACAACCAAACACAACATAAGTTAAGAAATATGGATGCACATAGAGTAACTTAAGGACCACATTTTCATTTAAGATATTGTGATCCTTTACACTCGTCTAATTTAAAACTACTACATATAATTCAAAAGGGTCCTGGTCCCTGACAAATGATTGTCAGGGACCGGTTATTTAACAATCGGTTCCACAGCCGTTGGATCGTTGATCCAACGGCTGAGATTAAAAAAAAATAAAAATTTACTGTTCCGCGGACAGGCAATCTGCCTATCCGCGGAAAATTATAGCGGACAGTAAAAAAATTTTGTAATCCAGGGGGGCCGTTGGATCAACGATCCAACGGTTTAGGAACCGATTGTTAAATAACCGGTCCCTGACAAATGATTGTCAGGGACCAAAACCCAATTCAAAATCACATTCAATATACATCACGTACTTAATCAAATAGACTAGTCAAATTTAATGACTGGCATTCATGAGCCAACTACTAAATTATATCATGTTCAATTCAAGTCAAAAGCATAAAAGTTTGCAAGCATGACCACTTAAACATCAGCCAGAGACAGACCTAGGAGGGTACTTGCTATATTTGTTGGATTCAGTAGTATTAACATACCATTTTATTATTAGAAAAAATGTGCTTGCTATATTTCCTTACATAATCAGTTGGCACACTTGTCCAACAATTAACACAAGTTCAATTACAATCACCAGTGTTTTGCCCTGAAGTTACAGTCACCCTTTTACACATATATTCTTAATGTTGACAGGCACAGAAATTTTAGGACCTGGAATAAGTTCAGATTTCGATGCCGATTGGATTCTACTCCGAAAGAGGCCCAAAATGCAAAGGGTGTTAAATACCTTCGATGTCTACTGAAAAAAAGTTATCCACCATATGCAATACATTTACAAGGCTTTGAAACTAATTTGGACGAACTGCACCTAACAACAAAGCATGAGATGCTCTTGAAACAACAAAGCCAACTTCCAAAATTCCATCTTACAAATATTTATTTAGTCTCTGTCTTTCATTCTGCAATTTGTGACGTCCGCATACTTAAAATAGCTCTCTCCTTTGCCTTTTCAGGATTTGAAAGCCTGACTTACATGTTGTTCAACTCAACTGCCTCTTTTGGTTCCCTGAAGTATGCAGCTCCAGAGCGGCTTACATTCAGAACTACACCACCGCGAAGCAAATTCCTATGGGAAGCCCTGACACAGTGACACCAACACCCGTTCCTGAATGGTGTGTTGTTACCAGTGGCCTATCTATACCTCCAGCATGATACTTGCTTAAACAGAGATCTAATGATCTAATGATCATTACCCTTTCTTTCCGATCTAATGATTTATAGTACTTCACTAGCTCTATCAAGAATCACTGAAAACTTACAGTTTATGCAGAAACCTGTCTTTCGCTCCAAATCCATCAGGAAGTTGCAATTTTGAAGTATTCCAAGCACATGACTACATAAGTGTACCTGTTCGAGTAATACAGAGACCACAAGCTAGTAAAACTTCTCTTTAGTATTATAACTAGTTCTTTCAAGCAGCAGCTTCATAGTTCAGTTACGTGATTTTAGGAAAACACTAGCGCTTCACTCCAATATATAAGAATCCGTCAAAAACATTTTTTTTTTTCATTGCTGAGAACATGAGAATCCATCAAATCAAGGACATAAGCTTCCGCCATTTTGGTGAAAACTGCAAAGACAAATTAGGAAGACCTACGTAGAGTTGCATCTCATAATGCAAAACACTTTAATGTAGTTTCTACTTAAATCAAGCTTTATCAATTATGAGTGCGCCTTTTGTTAAACATTATCATGCATGTATCTCTCAAAACATGATAATGTGAAGAAGATGATGATACAAAAACAAACGTGTGTATAGCTCTACAGAGAGAGAGAACAACAAACTGTATCTTACATTTCTTAATCCATAAGAAAAGCCTACTACAGAGTTTATATAGAGCACGTTTATAATACAAACTATTACTTGTAACTAACTAACAAACTGCCAGCTCACACCCTTGACTTGCCACATCATTCTCTTGACTTTTACATTCAGAAGTATTTGATAGTTGTAGTGTAACATCCCCCTCAAGTTGGGAGGAGAAAAGAAATTAGAGACACCCAACTTGGACAGTAGATAACCCAGTTGACGAGATGACAAAGCTTTAATAAGTAAGTCTGCAGGCTGTTCAACCGAGGATATATGAAATGTTTGAATGAAACCTTGTTGAAGTTTTTGACGAACAAAATGGCAATCGATTTCGATATGCTTTGTACGCTCATGAAACACCGGGTTTGAAGCAATATAAAGTGCAGATTTATTATCACAGTGAAGAGAAATTGGAGTAGAAATGGAATGTCCCAGAGTTTTGAGAATGGAAGAAATCCAGACTAACTCATAGGTGGTGTCACCCAGTGCTCTGTATTCAGATTCACTTGAAGACTTGGACACAGTTACTTGCTTCTTACATTTCCAGGATACCAAGGCTGAACCCAACATAACACAGTATCCAGTAAGTGAACATCGAGTATCAAGACAGCCTCCCCAATCGGCATCACAATATGCTTGAAGAACTAAATCATTTTTGGCAGGAAAGAACAAGCCTTGACCAGGAGAGCTTTTGAGATATCTAACAACACGATATGCAGCATCCAAATGATCTTGTAGAGGATTCGCAATAAACTGAGACAATGTGTGCACAGCATAACTCACATCAGGACGAGTAATAGTTAGATAAATCAATCGTCCTACAAGACGACGAAACACCCTGGCATCCTGAGGGAGTAAAGGAGTAGATTTAGACCGTTGAAGATTGTGGTTCTGCTCAATGGGAATAACAGACGGTTTGGAAGCTTGTCACCCAGTATCTTTTAAAATATCAAGACAATATTTGCGTTGATGCAAATAAATGCCAGCATCAGATCGAGCAATCTCCAACCCAAGAAAATAATTCATATGCCCCAAATCTTTGATGTTAAATTTGGTTTTAAGAAAAGCTTGAACTTGAGATATCAAATTAGGAGAAGAACCAGTGATCATAAGATCATCAACATACACTAGCACCACCACAAACTTATTATCTTTGTGAAGTGTAAACATACTATGATCAGCTGGACATTGAATCAGACCAAACGCATAAAGAGCATCAGCCAGTTTAAGATGCCACATTCGAGGGGACTGTCTAAGTCCATACAATGATTTGATCAGTTTACACACCCACTGAACATCAGATGCAGTTGGAAAAGGTTTACTTGTAAAAAGAGAGAGACCAGGGGGAAGTCTCATATATACATCTTCATGGAGGTCACCATGCAAGAAGGCATTGGTGACATCCATTTGATGTAATGGCCAGTCATAAGCAGCAGCAAGAGCTATAAGAATTCGAACAGTGGTCATCTTGGCCACTGGAGCAAACGTCTCAAAATAATCAAGACCCTCGATTTGAGTAAACCCTTTTGCAACTAACCGAGCTTTATGTTAGGAGTTGTCCCACATCGGTTGTGGAAGGGGAAGATTGCTAGAATATAAGCAGCCAGATTAACTCCATTAGTATGAGGCCTTTTGGGAGTTACCCAAAAATAAATCCGTGCGGGCTCGGCCCAAAGCGGACAATATCATACTATTGTGGAGTTATGGCTTGCTAGCGGCCCAACAAGTGGTATCAGAGCTATGATTATAAACGGTCCAGAACAATTTCAATGGGCTCCAGAATGGATCCAAGGAAAAGGCAGGTGGGCTGTCCAGGTTGGGCTTAAGGGGGAGCAGGTGGACTTTCCAGTATGGGCCTAAGGGAGCCAGATAGCCAGGAAATTCCAGTATGGATCAAGGGGAGCAGATCACACACAAGGAGGCAGATTCGACAGTTGTTGAGCCCGATGTGTGAAGGGGGAGATTGTTAGGAGTTGTCCCACATCGGTTGTGGAAGGGGAAGATTGCTAGAATATAAGCAGCCAGATTAACTCCATTAGTATGAGGCCTTTTGGGAGTTACCCAAAAATAAATCCGTGCGGGCTCGGCCCAAAGCGGACAATATCATACTATTATGGAGTTATGGCTTGCTAGCGGCCCAACACTTTATACCGTTCCACCTCACCATTGGCTTTATATTTAACTTTATACAACCATTTACAATCAACAATATTGGTATCTTCAGGTTTAGGAACAATCTGCCAAGTATTATTGGATTCTAATGCTAATATCTCATCTCTCATTGCTTGACACCAAACATCTTGCTTAACAGCTGAACTATAGGTATAAAGAGTATCAACCACAGCTGAATTAGCTAAAAAGTTAACATATTTTGGTTTGAACACATGATATGACATGTAATGATGTAAAGGGTAGACAACAATATTAGTTAAAGTAGAAGACCTGAATGGAAGACCAGTATAGTCCACAAATTTTGAAGGAATCACTCTGGTTCTAGTAGGTCGAACTGGAACTACAGTAGCAGAAATATCAGTTATCACAGGTACATTAACTGAAGTAGTCTCAGAAGTATTCTGAGAAGAATTCTCAACATCAGAAGTGTTCTCAGGATTGTTCTGAGAAATATTTTCAGAAGTAGAAATGATAGGTGTAGGGGCATTTTCATGAGTTAATGAGGAAGAAGGTAAAATATCAGAAGATGGGGTAGCAGATATACCAGAAAAAGGAAATTTGTGCTCAACAAAGTACACATCTCTGGAAATATGAGTTTTCCTGGTTTGTAAATCCAGTACTCTATAACCCTTGGTTCCAAAAGGATATCCCAGAAATACACAGGCAGCAGCTTTAGAATCTAACTTATCCTTAGGACCAGCAAGTTTGGTCATGTAACATAAACAACCAAATATCTTCAAATGATGATATTTAGGAGGTTTATTGAATAACAACTCATATGGAGACTTAAAGTTCAGTTGTTTTGAAGGAGTGAGATTTATCAAATGGGCTGCAGTAAGGATACAATCTCCCGAAAAGGAAGCTGGTAAGTGGGCTTGAAGTTTAAGAGATCTGACAACATTTAGTAGATGTTGGTGTTTCCTCTCAGCAACTCCATTTTGCTGAGGAGTATACACACAAGTGGTTTTTTGAATGATACCCAAAGACTGACAATAGGTGCTAAATTCTTTATTAAGAAATTCAGTACCATTATCTGAACGAATAGTCTTAACACATGTATGAAACTGATTTTGAACATAGGCAATAAAATTCTTGAGAATACTAGTGACTTTAGACTTATCAACTAGTAGAAAAATCCAAGTACATTTAGAAAAATCTTCCACAATAGTCAAGAACATATTACATTTGCCATGAGTGTAGGTTTTGTATGGCCCCCAAAGATCACAATGAATAAGCTCAAACAAAGTTGTGCTAACAGATGTACTAACAGGAAATGGTAATCTATTTTGTTTAGCTCTATGACAAACATCACAATCTTTAAAAAGAGTGTTGTCATGAGTAGACAGAAACTGTAAATGATTAAGAATAGCAGATGAGGGGTGACCCAATCGATCATGCCATAGTTGAACTGAAGATTCAGTACTTGAGTGATGAACAGAATGAGAAGGAAGGTAAGCAGGAGATGTAGACACAGAACCTAACAGTTGAGGATAGAACTTGTAAAGCCCAGCAGAAAGCTCACCAATCTCTATCATCCTCCTCTGATAAGGGTCCTGCATCAGGCATTTAGAGGGAGAAAAAACTAACAGTGCAATTAGCATTTGCTGTTAATTGAGGAATTGAAATGAGATTGCATTTGAATGATGGTACACACAACACTTGATGTAATGTGATAGAAGAAGTGAAAAGTAATGAACCATAATGAGTAATGGGAGCAGTTGTGCCATCAGGTAAGTATAAACTAGCTTGTATAGGTATAGGATTAATCAACAGATTTAACTGACATATAATGTGGTCAGTAGCTCCAGAATCCAAAATCCAATCAATGGACTTAGATGCATCTTTAACTTAAAAGTTATGAACTGATGAAACAGAACAGAAATGTTTACCTTGCATCATGTTAGAAGTACCAGCAAGAGGTAAGATAGACACATGTGAGCTAGTCACAGGATGATTCTGCCAAGGAGTAAATGACTTTAAAGCAGCCTGAATCATAGTTGCTATTTGTTGACATTGTGCTTCTGTAAAAGCAGTAGTAGTAGTGTCATTTGACCCTGAACCATTGACATTTGAGCTAGACAGTTGACCTGTAGTCTGAGTTTGAGCCACAGTCTTTTTGTAGTCTTTTGAAATCTTGGCTTAGGTTTTGGTTGACCATAGAGTTTATGCCAGTCAGGATATCCATTCAAACAAAAACATTTATCTCTAGTGTGACCACTAAGATGACAAAAATCACATTGCAGTTGAACATCAGATCCATTATAAACCTTCCTTGTACTAGATTGAGACATATTTCGACCTTTAGATTGCGAAAACTTAACATTCATAGCAATAGCATCATGACCAGAATTAGAATTGCAATCTCTTTGCACCTCTTCTTGAAGAAGCAGAGAATAAGCCTGACTTAAGCTAGGCAAAGGCTTCATCATGAGTAATTGTCCTCTCACAGCAGTAAAATGATCACCAAGCCCCATTAAAAACTGACTTAACTTGTGCATCTGATCATACTTCTCCATTTTCATCAGGAACTCACAAGTACAATTAGGATTAACACAAGTACAGTGAGGAATAGGAGACAAATCATCCATTTCATCAATCAGAGTTCGAAATTTAGTGAAATAGGCAGTAACTGACATTGTACCTTGAGATAATGACATAATCGCTTTCTTCAATTGAAAAACCCTAGGCAAATTACTCTGAGCAAAACGTATAGTTAAATCATCCCAAATATCCTTAGCAGTTGTCAAATATACCACACTATTACGAATCTCTGGTGAAATGGAGTTTAACAGCCATGAAACAACCATATCATTGCATCGTTTCCACATAGCATAAGACGATACAGATTGAGTAGGCATAGCAATTGAACCATCAATTAATCCTAACTTTAATTTGGCAGATAAAGCTAGAGTAACAGCTCGACTCCATTGCTGATAATTCTGTTCTGTAAGTAGTTGAGTTATAATCGCCATACCTGGATTATCTCCGTTATGAAGATAGAAAGGATGATTTGCATCAATTACTGGTGAATCTGTTGATGTTGTTGTTGTAGTAGTGTTCGCCATTGAAATTGGATCTGATTGTGATGAATTATTTGCAGTAACAGCGGAATAAGTGCGTCTAGACATGAAAATGACCGAGCTTAAGCTCTGATACCATCTCAAATCAAAACATGATAATGTGAAGAAGATGATGATACAAAAACATACGTGTGTATAGCTCTACAGAGAAAGAGAACAACAAACTGTATCTTACATTTCTTAATCCATAAGAAAAGCCTACTACAGAGTTTATATAGAGCACGTTTATAATACAAACTATTACTTGTAACTAACTAACAAACTGCCAGCTCACACCAGCTCACACCCTTGACTTGCCACATCATTCTCTTGACTTTTACATTCAGAAGTATTTGATAGTTGTAGTGTAACAGTATCACCAAGGGGCTGACCATCCTAAACACTTATAAGTTACACCCAAACTTCCTCAGCGAGTTGCTTTAACTCTTCTGTTCTCAGTTACAGAACATGGATGGGAATATGATACTTGGACCTAATCAAACACTTGTGCCCTCAATAGTATTTAAATCTTTAACTGAGGAAATAAGGGAAGATTCACAAACTAGGCCATATTTAAAGTTTCTAACCATGTATTGAAGTAGTCAAATCACTTACTGTAAGTCTGTATCCATCAGGTTATGATAGAAAAACATAACAATTCATAAGTAAGTTGCTACCAGACACTTCTTAGCTCTTACACGAGAAACTGTATGCCTTGAGCACCTTGCTTATTGAGTAGGAAATCATATTGCTACAGAAAACATAACAGAAAATCGTAAAATATTATTAACGAGTGCTGCTCTGAATTGAACCAAAAAAGATATTCAGATAAATTTTAGAGAAGAATAAACAATAGATTTATAATAATAAATTTTGACAAACGTGATACTTTAGATCATATTCAGTTAACTAATCGTATCGGTATTATGTTGAAGTTTATCGTTAGTTATAAATCATATGGACGACAATCAAAAAGGGTTATCTAAAGCACTGCTACTCCTGCAAATAATTTACTGTTATTTTTCTTGTATTTAATATTTTGATCATATAAGAAACTAGCAGCAGAAGTTATACATAATTCATACCTGATTATGGTTTTTTGCGTTTTAACAATTTTCTCCACAGAAATCATATAGTTCCGGAACAACACTTCAAAGTTATGAACTACAACAATAGTTTTCAAAATTTACCTTAAGAACAAGGTGTATCTGGGATCTTGGAAATGGATCCGCCTTTTTGCAATTTGAGCCATTGTGGTTTTTGTGAACTTCCGGTCTATGTAAGATTTAGTACAGATTTACCACTAATTAACCCTTGCCAATGTAATTTTGTAGTATCATTTTACAGGTTCCTGAACTAGAAGATAAAACATGCACTTCATAAAAAAAAACTGAAACCTAAAGGTTTCAGAAACAAACACGAAATTATGAGGACGATGAGTCACTCCCGTTGCAACATCCGCTCCCCTCAGAGAAGCAACGTTTCATCAGTAGCCAGATCAGTGAAGCACTTTCTTCTCCATGCTCTGTACCAGACTTAAAGCCATTGCTACTACCCTTTAGTAGGTAGGCAAAAGCTCACCTTAGATCAGTCTGTTTCACTTTGTGCACTTTAATATTAGGAAGCGATTTGATTTTTTTCTATGGTCCGCAGTTACTTCCATTTCAAACACTCATGTAGATCACAGAACTAGAGTTTGAATTATTGTAAGCTCAAAAATTTACTATATTGCAGGTCAACGTATACTTTACGATCTATGCAAGAACATAATTATATGAAAGAAATAAATTTCCATGTACAATGCTAGGAGAAAATGACCAAATCAGCACTGTGAGTTCCCAAAGTGACAGGCTAATACTGAAAGTGAACTTGGCAAATTTCAAGCACTAGGCAAATAAAATAATTCATTGTTCTTATTATGATTTAAACGAATGCAAAATGCATTTTAACTCAAGTAAAAACTCGATCATTTGGTGGTCAGTTGTAAACCACCATCCACAATCAAATTATGTCCAGTGATAAACTGCGAATCTTGCGAAGCCAAAAATAGAATAGCATTTGCTATATCCTTTGCTTTCGTTGCTCCAAAACCCTTTAAGCCCATCATACCCTCAAAATACTTGGCACACTCTTCCTCGCCAAGTTTCATTTCATTCCAGGAAAGAGGAGTCACCACACCCCCTGGCGATACGCAGTTTACGCGTATCCCATACTCTCCCAGCCCTTTACTTGCTGACCTTACTAACCCCAAAACAGCGTGCTTGGACATGACATAGTCAATAAATTGTTCCAATCCCACTGACCCTGCCAGACTCCCTGTGCACACTATGCTTCCTCCCTTCACGCCCCCTTCCACCATGGCACGCGCAGCATGCTTCACACAAGCTGCCATACCACGCGTGTTAATTGCAAAGAGCCGGTCGCTGGCATCTAGATCAAAATCAAGAATGGTCTGATTGCATTTGCCTGTTCTGCCAACTCCTGCATTACTAAACATGATATCAAGCTTACCAAAAGTTTTAACTGTTGAATCAATTAGTGCCTTCACTTGGTCTTCATTTGTCACATCACAATGCATGTACGTGCACTGTCCATCAACAATTGATTTGGCTACGTTCTGGCCTAATTCATCTTGGATGTCAGCTATTACGATGGCCCGTGCCCCGTGTTCAGCAAAGAGGTAGGCAGTGGCCTCGCCTATTCCGCTTGCACCACCTGTAATTATGGCTACTTTGCCTTCAAGTTTTTTGTGATGAAAAAATTGAGCTGTTTCTGACATAATTTTAGGTCTCTGCTTTACTTGTTTACCGTATAGTAGCATCCAACATATATATAGCTCCAGATTAATCGAGGTGCGTATAAATTGGTCCGAACACCGAATTATCAAATAAAAAAAAATATAAATCCCGTGACTACATTTAATTAAGAAGCACTAAATTCACTGTTTTGTAATAAAAACTTGGTTCTACTATGACGAGTCCTGGTGTCCCAAAACATTTATCAAAATTTTTACTGTGACAAATCGCGGGGTCCTATTTTATTATGAGGAAGTTACCAAATACATGTATGACATATCAGCATTTGAGGAAATTTTTTGAGACATTTAGCATTTTCCTTCTTAGCGTCTGGCATTTTTCTCTAAGGGGTTTTGGTCCCTGACAATCGGCTTATCTAATAATCGGTTTCTAAACCGTTGGATCGTTGATCCAACGGCCTCCCTGGATTACAAAAAAAAATTGTTTTTTGTTCTGTTCTCAAGTCTCTAAACTTATGAAGTCTCGTTTCTGTAGTGGACCAATTCGTTAACATACCGCCAAGCCATTTTTTATTAACATAATGACACCGAGCCCTTATTGCAGCCCATGCTACTTGGTCAGCTGCTTTATTTTTAGTGTCAGGGACTAGGACCCTTCTCTAAGTCAGGCACCGAATGGAGAAAAATGGCCTCATGTACATAATGACCAAATGGGCAGCTGACTATGTTGAATTTATTGTTGTTAATCACTGCAGATAAATTCTTACACTAACAATATCAGCTGCTGTGACACGAAATTTATGCACGTAACTAGCTAAATTAATCATCAGTTCTTTATTCAAGTGCCATAATTAAGTCACCAACAACTTTATGCACATTAGTATTTTCCTTAGAATTCTGTATCAGTAATAACTTCATAATTAGTTTTTCACTCATGTTTTCGTTTTACAAGGCAAAATAGATTCATATAGGAAATTTTAGACAATAAAAATGGGAAAGACGAAGTAAAATTCACATTATGCAAGGAGGATGGAATTAACAATGGACATGGTAGTACGCCATGCTAGACATGGTATCGAGTACAATGGTGGTCAATCTCGACATGCTTGGTACATTCGTAAAAAACAAAATTATAAGTCATGTGAATGGCTCTTCAATTGTCACGTAACATAAGTGGGGGAAGGGTGGTATTGGTATATACTGTAAATTGCGGGGAGAAGGGGTGGCAACTGTTTTTGTATCTATAAGAGTTAAGACGAGCTTGATCAACCATTTTTGCCTTCAAGTTTTTTGTGATGAAAAAATTGAGCTGTTTCTGTCATAATTTTAGGTCTCTGCTTTACTGCTTTACTTGTTTACCATATAGTAGCATCCAACATACTCCCTCCGGTCCATTATATAAGGCATTTGACTTTTCTACACGTAACTTTAGGTGCTTTGACTACATAGCTAAAATAATTATTTTTTAATTTTTCTTTTTTTGATTAAAAATATAGTATTTTAATTTTTATTTAGAAAAAGAAATTTTAAAAAATAATAATTTTAACTATGTATTCAAAGCACCTAAAGTTACGTGCAGAAAAGTCAAATGCCTTATATAATGGACCGAAGGGAGTATATATATTGAAATGAAAGAATATAAATCCCGTGACTACATTTAATTATTTTAAATATTGAAAACAAAATACAATACAAGAAGAAGTAAAATTTATAAATATAGATTACAAGCAGAGAGAGATGTTTAGTTATAGATAGACTACATAGCCACAACATAAGTGATAAAAAGAAAGATGTTAGTTACAGATAGACTACATAGCAGCAACATAAGTGATAAAAAGAAAGATGGTCTGCATGATGATCAAGCTAATAAAGTATTGAAGTAATTAACAAGCCTGAACCACAGAAGCAACTTCCATTTTATAGGTACTGTTTATCATAACGTGGGTAATGGGTTTATGTATTCCCATTAATTTTATTTTTGGTCATCCCTCTAAGTTGATCAAGAAAAAATTAACAACCCATCAAAATAAGTAGTTTAAAAATATATTCAAATTCAAATTATTATATTCGTTTCAATAAGAACATACTTTTAATATAATAAAGTCAATAAAATAAAAATTCTAACAATTTCAGAAAGCGAGAGCCAAGGTGAAAGACCTTAATTTGAATATAAACTATAAATCTACTAGAATATTTATCTGATATTTTGACTTGCTTATTTAATTGTATAATTTACTTATTTTTAATAAAAGAATCTATATTAATAATATATATACACTGTATTTTCATACATGAATTTACTAATACAATTTAATGGTCACACTCTGGTGAGAATGAGAACAGTGAGAACACACATATTCTCTACATTTCAAGCTATTTTAAAGGGCCCCTCTAGGGGTATCTTCACAAAAAAGTCTTATAATTCTACCCTCTATCTATTCATAAAAAAAAATTTACAAAAAAAATTAAAATGAGAACAGTGAGAACACACATATTCACTACATTTCAAGCTATTTTAAAGGGCCCCTCTAGGGGTATCTTCACAAAAAAGTCTTATAATTCTACCATCTATCTATTCATAAAAAAAAATTAACAAAAAAAATTAAAATGAGAACAGTGAGAACACACATTCGCTACATTTCAAGCCTTTTTAAAGGGCCCCGCTAGGGGCATCTTCACAAAAAAGTCTTATAATTCTACCCTCTATCCATTCATAAAAAAAATTAACAAAAAAAATTAAAAAATTGCTTGAAATGTGGTCTCATTGTTCTCCAATATTTACATATTATATTAACTATGAGGTCTCATAGTTAATATAATATGTTCTTGATGTTATATGAGGTTTAATGTTTTTGAGTCATTGGGGGTGAAAGGATTATCATTTCCGCATTTGAATAATGAAAGACAATTTATTATTGTTTTCCATTAGAGAACAATATTTGTAAAAATATTTATTACTATTTTATTGCAGATTTTGATGGATTAAATAAATTTTCAACATTGTTAAAATACAATTGTATGTTACTTTTTTATATAAATTTTATCATATCATTATTTTATTAAATACTTATATAACTATATAAAATATCTTTCTAAGAATTGATTATTTATATAATTGCATACAATATCTTTTTAAGAAATCAATCAAATTTGTTATGTTAGGTCGAATACACAATAAGCAATCAAATACTGTATGAGTAACTTAACAAGAACACACTGTTAAACAATTAAAAATTGTTTGGAATTAATAATTCCTCTCTCGGTGATGTAAATATCACAGAGAGCTGCTTAGGTTACAATCAATAGATTTCTCAATGTTTTATTGCCCTTCTAGGGTTAACCTAACTGTATTTATAGAACATACAGCTTCATACAATCAGTAATTGATTCTCCTATAATTAAGCTATACAATTGATATCAATCACGATTGCTTCAGTCTTCCAAGTCAACTCAATCTCTTTGACAGCTTTTACAATCTTCAAAGATATTACTTCCATATTTATCAATCTTCAAACACTGTTGACTCTTCAGACAATATCGCTACAGAGTTTAACAACCTCTGTTGCGCTTCCAGTCAGTGTTTAACCAAACTCTGACTGCTTCCAGCTAAACTCTGTTTTCTGACTTTAGCTTCCAAACACTGTTTCCATCAATCATTTCTAACAATCTCCCCCAACTTGTCCATTAGCAAAAATGTAAAAGTTTACAGTAAATGATGATGTCAAAACAAATACAAAGTTTTACAGTGTTTAACATACAAACAGAGTTTAAGCTTTTACTTAACAAATTCTACAGAAAATAAGAAAATTCTTACAGACTTTAATTTCTAATCTCTTGCAGATCAGGCATTGTTCTGAGATAGTCTATAAGCAACCTTCTTTCAGCATTTTCAAGCTCTATCTGCATAGCTTCTTTGATTTCTCTCAACTGAGGATCATTTTCATCAGTTTGATAGATAGCAGCTCTAAGATCGTAGATTTTGTTTCTTCTCATCTCATTTCCCAACCTGATATATTTCACCTCTTCAGATTTACATTGAAATCCAGAACAGTAATCCCAAGATCTGTTTTCAGCTTTGTAGTCCCCTTCTCCATTTCAATCAGATTGCCATTCCAATCTCTGTATTTAGGAACATACTTGCTGTTGAATTTCATTTGCCTTCTTGCAAGGTTTTGAATCATTCTTTGTTGAAGCACATTTGCAACTGACTGAGCTCTTTGATTTCTCACTCTGAAAATATATAGGACATATTCAAGTTCTTCAACATACTTTAATTCAATATCCTTTTCAGAGACTTTAAATACTGTTCCATCAGCCATGAAATATAGCAAGAAATCCTTTTCTAGACTCTTCTGATATACAAGCTGTACTGATTCCAGTTTGTCTAAACTCTCTTGAGTGACACCACGACCTGGAACAGACAGTGAAGAAGGATCTCTAGGACCAACATATTGCCTTTTATCTTTGTGTGAGCCTATGCCTTCTTTGTTGTATCCAACTTTACCAGATAAAGCTCTACCATCAGTAAAATCCATTGGAATTGTAGCTTCTAGTCTTGGATCATGAGGAGCACCCCTCTTAAATGTTGATTTCAACTGAGAAGACAATAATGATGTGGTCACAACTTGTGCAGCAACAGAGGTTGTGTCTTCATTCTTCTGTACAACATGTGTATCAACAGAGGTTGTAACTATACTTTTCAGCTTTTGCTTGGCTTCTGCATCTGTTGGTTTTCTAAATATTTGCATTCTTTGATTTGTACCAACAGGTTCTTTGATTTGAATGCCTTTAAGAACAGGCTTTGCAGCTTCAGCAACTTTCATATTCTTCTTTGCTTTTACAGACTTTAGAGCTTTCAGATGCTTTTCTTGTAAACTCTTCTCTTCAGCTTTAGCATCTTCTATGGTCACTCCTTCTGCATTTTCTTCCATAAAAAGCTTAACAGCTAACTCCTCATCAGTCTTTGGGTTTGATGTTAATTCCAAACTCTTGGTCTTTGAAGTACCTTGAGTTTCAGTGTTTATTCCAACAGACTGTGATTTAAAAGATTTGCCAGATCTCAGAGTTTGCTTTTCAGAGTTTAAGACCTTGCTCTTTTCACTTGCCCCTCCATCTCCAGCATCATCCTTTTGAGTCAGAGTTTGAGAAACTTTGCATTTAGACTTAGTCACTCTCTCCCCCTTTTTGACATCATCAGGTATAAGTATGGAAGTAATGAGCTCTAAAGAATTTGCAATTGAATCCACCTTAGAAAACAAAGCAGTCTGATTCTCTTCAACTTTTCCTAGCCTGGCAAAGAGAGTGTCTTGAACTTTAGACAGCTGAACAGCTTTTATTTTAGACTCTCTATCCATCTTCAATTCTCTTGACTGAATCTCAGTCTTCAAGGAAGCAATTTCTTGTTTAGTTTCAGCAAAATTTCCTTCCAGAGTCTTGACTTGCACCACAGTTGCCTTTAAACAGGATAGGATTTCTGGATTCAAAATTTGCTTTGCAGTTTGCTTAACAAACTCAGATGCTCTTCCTTTTGGAAAAATGCAGTCTTGTTTATACCAATTTTCAGCAGACTTAGCAAGATGCTCTACTTCAACTGCATGAGATGGACAAGGCTGATCAAAAGGTGTATGTTTATTATCTGTCTGTGCAGGTGCACTCATAAAAGAGTCAGAGTTTGCACTACTAGCAGATTCATCTTCAGCACTTGCATCCTTAGATTGATCATCTTTTAAAGAACCACTGTGCTGAGCAGTGTCAGCCACAGTTTCAGCCACAGTTTCAGCAATAACTGCTGCAACCTTTTCAATAATCACCTCATGTTGCACAGGCTCTGCAACAGAGTTTGCCTTTGTAGCTTCAACAGGCATGGATTCAGAAATTATCTTTATTGCCTGATCAACTTCATCACCTTTGTCTTGAATTTGAGAAGATACCAGCTCTGTGGGTGATGCTTCAGCTTCAGGAACTTTTACTGCAAGCTCATCAGCTACACAAGGAGCTTCAGTATGAACAATAGGTGAGATAGGATCAGAGAATGGTTCAAATGAGTCAAAAATATTATCCATTGGTAGAAAACCATCTCTGTTATCCTCTTCTACAGGCATTTTATCCTCTGTAGGAATTGGAACATTAACATTATCCTCTGCAGGCATTTCAACCTCTGCAGGTATTTCAACTTTGTCAGTCATAATATCCTCTGCAGGCATTTTAACCTCTGCAGGTATAGAAACATTCACTGTAACCTCAACAGTAGGTGTTTGCTGTGAAACCACCTCTGTAGTTTCAACAAGATTATCTTCATCTGAATCAGAAAGAATTAATCTCCTTTTCTTGATTGGAGGCACCACATTCTCCTCTTCATCTTCACTTGAGCTCTCTCTTGGTGGTGAAAGTGAAGGTCTGTTTGCTTTCTGTTTCTTCCTTCTTGTATAAACAGCTTCAGGTGTTGTTTGTTTAGCCTTTGAGTGTTTAGTGTTTTGGGCGGTGTGTTTCTTTCTTTTTGGCTTGGTTTTGGGTTGTTCAGTAGGTGCTGGCTCAGGGTTTAAGGTTTCAGTGTTTAATGGTTCAGTGTTTAAGTTTTCAGTGTTTGAGGGTTTAGTGTTGAAGGGTGTTGTAGGTGTTGGTTCAGAGTTTATGGTGTCTATTGGTTCAGGCATTTGTTGTGGTGATTGAGGATCTTGTGGTTGGTTTACATAGTTTTGTAAGGCTAAAGGCATAAACATCTCAGGTATTTGCTGTTTAGTGACATCTTTGTTTGTCAAATCAGAAAACATTCTCTTAGCAACTTGAAAAGGCTGAATAACATCAGCTTCATCAATTGGAATGTTAGGCACACAGGCAGTAAATAGCAGTTGACAAAAACGAGCAAAATAAACAGTAGTAGACTCAGACAAACGCTCTCCCAAGTTCATTAGTACTAGTCTACCAAAATCGAAGTTACCTCCATATAGTAGAGCATGACCAATTTGGAGAGTATCCAGAGGAAGTGCATCCCAGTTTGTTGTCTTCTTTCCAAAAGCCCTTGTTATACAATCAAAGAAGAAAATCCATTCTTTTCTCAAACTTGGTCGTCTCAAAGACCCTATCTTGTTCAAGTTTCCTGCACATCCAATTTGTTCCAACATTGTCCTCAACCGATCATGACCAACAACACTGTAAGAAGTGTGTGTCTCAAAATCCAGAGCATCCCTAACAGTAGTTGAAGTAATAATATACTCTGATTCATCATGAGTGAAAGTGATTGTAGGAGTGCCAGACTCTTCTCCATCATCATATACAGAGTTTGTCCAGAAAGCAGCAATTTGCGAAGCAGATAGTATAGGTGGTGCTGTTAGAGCTTTCCCTATCTCAGAATCGTTCAAGAAATTTTGGAACAAATGAAATGCCTGTGGAGCATTTGCATTCTCCAATGGTGCTGCATAGCTACTAGGGAGAAAAACTAACCCTGCTGCATCAAACTCTTTAGTTGCCATTAGTAAAAAGTGATACGAAGATATTCAGAGAAAAGATGTGTATGCACTGTAAGTGTTTATCAAAATGTGAAGGAGAGTATATGAGAAGTGTGAAAGTGAATGAGTATGCAAGTAACTGTGAGTGGGTGAATGTGAATCGATATGGAGTAAGAGACTAAAGACGATTTGAGTAAAATTAAAACTCAATCGTTTATTTAGTAAAAGCGCGCAACTGTTGTAGAGTAGTGTGTGAGTGGGACACAATCATGGGACACGTGTCAAACAACCAATGGATTACTTAATAATTACCGCTGTCATTCCTATAATCACGACACTTACACTAATTAACAGTTGTCAACTACCCCAATTACTGCAAAATAGTCAAATCATCTCAATGAGATTTTACCTCAGAGTACTTAACACAACTCAACAGTGTTTATCAATTATCCAACTTTATCACTAAATACCCTTTCAAAAATTGCACAGTTGTGAATTAAGTGTGTGTGAAGCAGAGTTTACTGAAATCAATTTTTAGAGCATCTAATATTTCATAAAATCCATAACAAAAATCAATAAACACTGAATGCACAAACTCTCATAGTAAACACTGATTGTTTGATGAATGCTAAACTCTGTAGTTACTGTAATACAGAAATCTGAAAACTTCTATTCCCTTTGATGTCCATGATTTATCCAAGAAAGCACACAGTCTTTGAAGACAAAAAGATCAAGAGATAGAAATCAGAGTTTCATTCAGTGAATAACAGTCATGAACTGGATATTCTCACAAACTCTCAAACACACAAGTGTTTAGGTGAAGTGTTTACACTCACATTCAATCAGAAATAGCAGAATCTACCATATGCTTGAATGTCCACCAATTCTACACTACTTTGAGTACATGTATTCACAAATCAAAAGGACTTTATTCAGGGTTTAAATGGAGTAAGATCAAACAGATGAAAAGAGATGTTTTATTCATGAGTGACTTCAAGCTGAACATCTTAATAGAACAAAGTGTTCAGTCACAGTATATATTTGTATAAGATCAGTATATATGCTCTTTTTCTTTTTCTTTTTTTTTTTTTTTTATTTATTTATTTATTATTTTTTTTATTTAGCATATATACTGAATAAACTTTTCTTTTCTTGAGAAATACTCATCTGTTTGAGAAAAAAAAAATATAACTGCTCTTAACACTTCAGAGTATAAGAAAAATGAGCAGTTAATAAGGCTCAAAGGGGTTTACTAAGGATGGAATTTATGAACAGTGTTTATACAGTGTTTGTATAATGTTCAAAAGAATTTTGAACAGTGTTTGAAAGAATGGTAAATCCTATTGCCTTTATCATTTTCATGCACACACATATCATGTAGTCTCAAAATGGTCTAATACAAGTTCTAGAGAAACATACTACCTGATGAATATCACACAACAATAAATACTGATTGATAGAAAATGTATCAATCACTGATTTGGCTCAAACTCTCACAGGTTGTAGACATGAATCTGAACTCACCAAACTAATCAATGACACATCTCAAGTTTTATGGTTTTCACAAGTACAAACAAGAAATTATCATGAACCATACCTTTGGAAACAGAATGTCACTTATCAGAGTTTAGAGTTCATCAATAACCAAAATTATTTATGAGAGGCAATGCACACAATATTCATAGACTCAGAGTTTAGGACTGAATAAACTAAGAGATGCTATAAATATGAAACAGTATCATGCTGTGTTGATTTACTGCACAAAGTCTGATTAGATTACAGTGACTCAGAAAGAATCATGATTTATTTACTGAGAATCATGCTTCATACATTTTTCTTCATTGGTGTTTCATTCAGACAATAATCAATTCTGAATTCACTGAGTGTATCTAACATGTTAACAGTGTTTAACAGATAGACATGCTGACAGAGTTTAAAAAGTTTTAAACATAAACATGCATAACAGAGTTTAATACTAAGGTTCACATAGCACTTAACAATTTGCAGAAACATGAGCAACATATTTTAGAAATAAGTTTTTGAGTCTAACCAACATCTCTAGTCAAAACTAGAGACCATTCCTAGTTCATTGACCAGTCTTGTAAATGTAGCTTCACTCAATGGCTTGGTGAAGATATCTGCAAGTTGTTGTTCTGTAGACACAAAGTGAAGCTCAATGTTCCCTTCCTCTACATGCTCTCTGATGAAGTGATACCTTATGCTGATGTGCTTTGTCATTGAATGTTGTACTGGATTACCTGTCATTGCAATAGCACTTTGATTATCACAGTAAATAGGTATCTTGGTATACCTTAATCCATAATCCAGCAGTTGATTCTTCATCCATAAAATCTGTGCACAGCAGCTACCAGCAGCAATATACTCTGCTTCAGCTGTAGATGTAGATATTGACTTCTGTTTCTTGCTGTACCAGGAAACAAGTCTGTCACCCAGAAATTGACAACTTCCACTGGTGCTTTTTCTGTCTATCTTACATCCAGCAAAGTCTGCATCAGAGTAACCAAGAAGTTTAAACTCTGATTCTCTTGGATACCACAGCCCCAAAGTCATAGTGCCCTTGAGGTACTTGAATATCCTCTTTACTGCTGTTAAATGTGGTTCTCTTGGATTTGCCTGGAACCTTGCACACAAACAAGTTGCATACATGATATCAGGTCTGCTAGCTGTCAAATAGAGCAAAGAACCAATCATTCCTCTGTAACTTGTCATATCTACTGATGACCCTGCATCTTTGTCTAATTTTGTTGCAGTTGCCATGGGAGTTGTTGCAGATGAACAATCAAGCATACCAAATTTCTTGAGAAGGTTTCTGGTATATTTTGCTTGATTTATAAAAATTCCATCATCTGTTTGCTTCACCTGTAGGCCTAGAAAATAACTAAGCTCTCCCATCATACTCATTTGATATCTTGACTGCATAAGTTTGGCAAACTTCTTGCAGAGTTTATCATTAGTAGACCCAAAAATAATGTCATCCACATATATCTGAACTAAAAGCAAGTCACTACCATTTTGGAAGTAAAACAGAGTTTTGTCAATAGTACCTCTGTGAAATCCACTTTCTAGTAGAAATTTGGCAAGGGTTTCATACCATGCCCTTGGTGCCTGCTTAAGTCCATAGAGTGCCTTGTCTAACCTGTAGACATAATCTGAATATTTTGGATCTACAAACCCTGGTGGTTGTTCCACAAACACTTCTTCTTCAAGTTTTCCATTCAAAAATGCACTTTTTACATCCATTTGAAATACTTTGAATTTCATGTGAGAGGCATATGCAAGAAAGATTCTGATTGCCTCCAATCTAGCCACTGGAGCAAATGTTTCATCATAGTCTATTCCTTCCTGTTGTGAGTAGCCTTTTGCAACCAGTCTTGCCTTGTTCCTTGTGATAACACCCTCACTGTCAGTTTTATTCCTGAAGACCCATTTAGTACCAACAATGGATCTGTTCTTGGGTCTTGGTACAAGTGTCCACACTTCATTTCTTTCAAATTCATTTAGCTCTTCTTGCATTGCTGTTATCCAGTCAGCATCTTTAAGAGCTTCTTCCACTTTCTTTGGCTCAGATTGTGACAAGAATGCATGAAACAGACATTCATTTGTTGTTGCACTTCTTGTCCTTACTTTTGCATCAGGATCACCAATAATCAAATCAGGTGTGTGAGATTTAGTCCATTTTCTTGCAGAAGGCGGATTGCTTCTGTCATCATGTGATCCTCCCCCTTGATCCATGCTCTCCTGATTTTCTTGGTGCCTTTCTTCATTTTCTGATGCTCCCCCTGAATGTGACTTCTCAGAATTATCAACAGAGTTTGAATCAACAGAGTTTGATTCAACAGAGTTTGATTCAGAATCATTAACTGAGTCACTTTCAGTGTTTGAATTATCACATTGATGTGATTCTTCATGCTCCCCCTCAACTGGTTCTTCCCTTGTTTCTGATTGAAGAGTTTCTTCAGTATTTACCAGTAGAGGTTCAGAGTTTAGATGAACAGAGTTTGTCAAATCAGTCTGATCAGAGTTTACTTTTTCAGAGAATAAATCTTCATTTTCAAAGTGCAGTTGATCATGTTCATTGACATCTTCAAGTCCAGTTATTTTCTTGTCATCAAATGACACATGAATTGATTCCATGATCACTCTAGTTCTCAGATTATAAACTCTGAATGCCTTTGTTGACAGTGGATAGCCAACAAAAATTCCTTCATCTGCCTTTAGGTCAAACTTGGTCAACTGTTCAGGATGAGTCTTCAACACAAAGCATTTGCATCCAAAAATATGAAAATATTTTAGATTTGGCTTTTTCTTCTTCACCATTTCATATGGTGTTTTACCATGCTTGTTGATCAGTGTTGCATTTTGAGTAAAACAAGCAGTTTGAACTGCTTCTGCCCAGAAATATGTTGGCAACTTTGCTTCATCTAGCATGGTTCTGGCAGCTTCTATCAAGGTTCTGTTCTTCCTCTCCACTACACCATTTTGTTGTGGAGTACCAGGTGCAGAAAACTCTTGTTTTATCCCTTTACTCTTGCAAAATTCTTCCATTGATGAATTCCTGAACTCAGTTCCATTGTCACTTCTGATTATCTTCACTTGATTCTCTGACCCTTTTTCCAGTTGTAATATATGTTCTGTCAGTGTTAATGCAGTTTCATCCTTCTTTGCAAGAAAATATACCCATGTAAATCTGGTATATTCATCAACAATGACTAATGCATATTTCTTCTTTCCAAGAGACATCACATTCACTGGACCAAAAAGATCAACATGTAGTAGATGATAAGGATCAACAATTGAAGACTCAGTTTTGCTTTTGAAGGAGACTTTTCTCTGTTTAGCCTTTTGACAAGAATCACACAGTCCTTCTACATTCAACAAGGACTTTGGTAGACCTCTTACAAGATCATTCTTGATTAGCTCATTGATGTTGTTCAGGTTCAAATGAGAGAGTTTCTTGTGCCATTTCCAACTCTCTTCACTGGACATTCTTGTAGACAGACACACTGCTTTGCCATCAGTGTTTGTTGACAATTTGATTTCATAGATGTTATTGTGTCTGTTTCCAACTAGAGCAACTTTCCCTGTAGATTTACTGATCACTTGACAATATTCAGGCTGAAAATCCACATGATATCCTCTGTCACAGATTTGACTCACAGATAGCAGATCATGCTTGAGTCCTGGAACCAGAGCTACATTTGTGATGATGACATTTCCAAGATTAATATTGCCATATCCCAGTGTATGTCCTATGTTGCCATCTCCATAGGAAACTTCTGGGCCAGCCTTCTCCTCAAACTCTGATAGCAGGGCTTTATTTCCTGTCATGTGTCCTGAACATCCACTGTCCACGACTAGGGTACTAACCCTGGTGCCCTGCAATCACAAACAATCACTGATTATTAGTTTTAAGGATCCAGACTTGCTTGAATCCTTTGGCTTTCTTAAATCTGTTAACTTTTGCAGCGAAATTTTCATTAACAGAGTTTAAGCTAACTTTTTCAGAGTTTACATTTACAGAGTTTACTTTAACCCATTTCAAATTTGGCTTGGGTTCATAGTAATTATAGTAGATAGCATGATAATCTCTGCAAGTGTAAATAGAATGCCAAGTACTTCCACAGTGTTTGCATAAAGTCTGTGGTCTAGTTCTCACATAATCATTCTTTACTGCAGTTTTAGAAGGCAAAGAATTAATGTTCTTATTCTTACTGCAGAAACTAGCAAGATGATTAGTGCTACCACAATTAAAGCATGTTTTTCTAGGAGCTAATGAAGCAAGCATTGGCTTAATTCCTGATGTGATGCCTACTTTTCCATTTTTGTTTTTCTTAGGCAATCTCTGTTTGTTGACAGATTTTATCTCCTTAAGCTTATGCTTGAGTTGTTTATCTGTCATTAAACCAATGTTAGCCTCTTTAACAAAAGTTTTAGCATATGACTCTTTAACAGCCTTTTTCTGTGCTTCAGTCTTAGGTCCACCTTTTCCCATGACATTACCCTCAGATGAACAATGTGGTCTAACCTTTACCTGATTTTCAAATCTAAGTTCATCTCCTACAGAGTAACCTAGACCTACTGTATCTGACTGAAACACTTCTTGAGTGTCTTTACCAGAGTGTGTCCAAGTTTTAATGATGTGTTTAGTATCCTCCAATTCAGATTCTAGTTGCTTATACTTACCTAGCAACTCCTGTTCAATAAACACTGCATCATCTCTCTCTTTTTGAATTTTATTCATGTTCTCTAGCTGTTCCTCAACAAGTTTATTTCTTTCTTTGAGTTGAGAACACTCAGACTTTATCCTTTCATTTTCTAAAGTCTGATCCCTATAACTGATATGCAATGCTTTAAGATAAATTCTCACTTCAGTTATATTATCAGTGTTATAAGCATAGGTAGTTGGAGGTACCTTGAGATCATCATTTTCAGTCTGAGTAGTAGCCATGAGAGCATAGTTGACTTCCTCATCTGAATCTGAAGTGTCTGCCCAATCTCTGCCTTTGGTGTAGAGTGCCTTTTCAGTTTTACCCTTCTTGCACTCAGGAGCATAGTGACCCATCTCCTTACACTTGTAGCATTGAATTTCAGACTTATCTTTCTTACCAGATTTGAAGTCCTTTCCCTCAGCTTTCTTGAAATTCTTCTTGTCAGACTTTGAGTAGTCCCTGGAGAATCTCTTTCCCTTCTTGAAGTTCTTGTATCCCATCTTCTTGAAGGTCTTTACCATCAAAGCAGCCATTTGCATCATCTCTTCATCATCTTCAGAATCAGATGATCCATCAGTGTTTGAGTCAACATCAGTGTTTGATGACTCATTCTCTGAATGTATGACTAAGGCTTTTCCTTTTGCCTTTCTCCTTGATGCCTCCTTCTTTGATGGTTTCTCCTCAACCTTAAGTGCAACAGACTTTGACTTTCTACTTGATCTTTTATTTCTCTGCTCCAATTCCAATTCATGGGTTTTGAGCAGTCCATAAATTTCATCAATCTCTGTTTCACCAAGTTCATAATTATCTCTTATAGTGGTTGTTTTCACATCCCACTTTTCAGGTAGAGAAAGAAGAAACTTGAGATTTGAGTCTTCTAAATCATACTCTTTGTTAACCAATGACAAATCATTGAGCAGTTTACAGAATCTGTCAAATGTTTCTGTCATGGTTTCATCAGACTTTGCCTCAAAGTGCTCATACTCCTGAGTGAGTATGTTTCTTCTGTTTTTCTTGATTGCAGGAGTTCCTTGACACCTAACCTCAAGTGCATCCCATATTTCCTTTGCAGTTGTGCAATTAATCACTTTATTAGACATAACATTGTCTAATGCACTGTGAAGTAAATGTCTCACTTTTGCATCCTTTGCAATAGATGAAACATCCTCAGCAGTTAGATCTTTCTTTTCCTTTGGAATGACCTTTGATTCCTCACCAGCAGCAGCAGCAGATAATTTTGTTGGTTTGTGAGGACCTTCATATATTCTATCAAGGTATTCTGGATCTGTAGCCTCCAGAAACATGGTCATTTTCACCTTCCAAATTGCATACTCTGATGGCCTAAGTATAGGAACCCTTATTGTCTCATACCTACTAACAGTAGTAGGGGTTTTCTCAGATGGTGGAGGTATCTCTGCCATTGATTACTCTTGTGTTTGGATCTTTAACTGTAATAAAGTAACAGATTAGGCTCTGATACCACTTGTTAGGTCGAATACACAATAAGCAATCAAATACTGTATGAGTAACTTAACAAGAACACACTGTTAAACAATTAAAAATTGTTTGGAATTAATAATTCCTCTCTCGGTGATGTAAATATCACAGAGAGCTGCTTAGGTTACAATCAATAGATTTCTCAATGTTTTATTGCCCTTCTAGGGTTAACCTAACTGTATTTATAGAACATACAGCTTCATACAATCAGTAATTGATTCTCCTATAATTAAGCTATACAATTGATATCAATCACGATTGCTTCAGTCTTCCAAGTCAACTCAATCTCTTTGACAGCTTTTACAATCTTCAAAGATATTACTTCCATATTTATCAATCTTCAAACACTGTTGACTCTTCAGACAATATCGCTACAGAGTTTAACAACCTCTGTTGCGCTTCCAGTCAGTGTTTAACCAAACTCTGACTGCTTCCAGCTAAACTCTGTTTTCTGACTTTAGCTTCCAAACACTGTTTCCATCAATCATTTCTAACATGTTAAATTTTTGGTATTGTCGATTTAAATTAAATAAGATGTTTTAAGAAATCAATCAAATTTGTTAAATTTTTGGTATTATCACTTTAAATTAAATGAATGTCGTGTACGAAGTACGGGCAAAATGCTAGTTTAATTAAGAAGCACTAATTTCTCTGTTTTGCAATAAAAACAAGGTTCTACGTACTATGACGTGTCCTGTACCCAAAACATTTACCAAAATTTTTGTTAAATGACATCTATACTCTTTATTAAAAGCAGAAACCCCCTCTCTTTAAATGGTACTAGATGATAACCCGTGCGAAGCACGGGCTCGGGGATTTATATTAATTAATTACTAATTTTTTATTTAATTAAATATTTATAAAAATATTATAAAATTATAAAAAGAACTATGTTATTTGTATAAAAAATTTATACGATTAACAGACTATAAACTTAGATTGTTTAACAGAAGTGCATTGATCGTAATCTTTTTTTATTCTAAAGTTATAATAAAAAAATTACGATTAACAAACTATAAACTTAGATTGTTTAATAGAATTGCATGGAAACACGTTTCAGTTGTTTTCATTGAAAAATATTTAAGATAATTAATCGTAATCTTTTTTTATCTAAACTTATAATAAAAAAATTGCTAATACAATATAAGAATTATAATAATAATAAGATTTCAATTTTATTATGTTTTTTTTAAAAAAATAACATATAATCGCAGGAAAAATTGTTCTAGAGTATTGTATAGAAACATGTTCTAGTTGTTCTCCTTGAAAAATCTTTCGGAGAATTGATCGTATTATTTTTTTATTCTAAATTATGATAAAAAAAATTGTATTATAATAATAATAGGATTTCAATTTTATTATTTTCTTTAAAAAATAACATAGAATATAAGGGAAATATGATTCTAGGGGTGAAACTAATTTTTTATTTAAAGTTGTAATAAAAGAATTATAATTATAATAGGATTTCTATTTTATTCAAAAAACAACATAGAAACAGAATTATAGTAGAAATAGGATTGTAGGGGTGAAACCAAAATATAGTGCGAACCAAAAAGGGTGAAACCAAAATATAGTGCGAACCAAAAAGTGGTACCCTTAAAAGGGTGTTTCGCTTATTAATAAAGGTTATAGATGCCATGTATACCGCGGTATGCACGGTATGCCAATTAATTAATTAATTAATAATAACTTATTTTACTAATGAAACAAGTCCTCTCTGAACTAAAATACGGTATGCCAATTAATTAATGTATACCGCGGTATGCCATGTATACAGTGGTATGCCAGTAAATATTAATTAATTTAATTGATTAAAATCATAATATTAAATATTAATTTAATTTAATAATGAAGTTATATACTAGGAGTCTATTAACTAAAAATTGAAATAAAAGTCGAGAATATAGGACTTAGGGCTCCTGGCTCAGGAACAAGAGAGAAAACTCTCTAAAAACTCATTTTTTTTATTCAAATTCAATGTGATTTCACAATGCTCTAAACATGCCTATTTATACTAATACTAGAGGTCCTTACATGCAAATAATGAGATCCTTAAATGCAAATAAATGATGGTAGGTGGAGTAGGTAGAATTTGACTTCTAATTTTGGCACATGGGTGGCTACTAGAATGGTTGGCTACTAGAATGGTTGATTATTGGAATCATACTCCCCGGGTTGGAGAGAACTCGACCTCGAGTTTTAGTATTCTTCATTGTCCAAATAAGGCGAAAGATCAGCGACATTAAAAGTTGCAGAAACACCATATGTTCCAGGCAGTTCTACTTTGTAAGCATTGTCATTGATTTTCTGCACAACTTTGAATGGTCCATCAGCTCTAGGTGACAACTTGGCATTTGGTTGATTAGGAAATCTCTCTTTTCGTAGATGAATCCAGACCAAATCTCCAACTTTAAAAATTTGTTGCTTCCGATGTTTGTCTCGCTGATTTTTGTATCTTGAATTTTGTTTCTGTATCTGCTCTCGAACTTGTTCATGCAGTTTCTTGATTTCCTTCGCTCGACTATCTGCATCAGAACTGAATTGTTGTTTGTTGGTTGACGGAGTCAAATCAAGTGGGCTAAGTGGACGGGTGCCATATACAACTTCAAAATGGCACTTTCCCGTGGACTGATTAGTTGAATTATTGTAAGCAAATTCAACTTGAGCCAGAATAAGATCCCACTGCTTCAAGTTTTTACCAACAACTTCTCAAATTCTCTTGTGTATTCTTCGACTAATAAATTCTTCTGATGAAGATTTTGCAGTTGGATAAACTTGTCTTGGTAGTAGTGAGGAGGAAGAAACATTCGGGTTAATTCCTTTCGCATTTTTTCCCATGTTTTGATCTTGCTTTTTCCTTCTCGGTCTCGCCTTTTTTTAAGATTTTCCCACCAAATGGAAGCATGTTTCCTTAATTTCACAGCAATAATCTTCACCTTTTTTTCTTCGTGAATATCCTTATATTCAAACACCCTTTCGACTGTTTGAAGCCAATCGATGAAATCATCCGGTTGCAGTCTTCCTTCAAAGTTAGGAATGTCAACTTTAATGTCATCATGTCTGACTTGTGTCTTTTGAGGTCGACGATTTCTAGGTGTTGAAGAATCACTGGAAGATTCTTCATCTTCTGGTTAACGCTCGTTTAACAAGACTTGTTGGGCTTGCAAAGCATCTTGAAGTTCCTGAATTTGTCTCCGCATGTCCGCCATTTCAACGTCTCGCAGAGGTTGTCTTCGTGGAGGCATGTTGAAAAATAAATTTTCAGTGAACAGTGCCCGTGAACAGTGCTCGTGAACAGTACCGTATGAACAGTGCCGTATGAACAGTACCGTATGAACAGTGTCGTCTTCTCCTGTGATGAACAGTGTCGTCTTCTTCGGTGATGAACAGTAACTCCGCCTGAACAGTGTCGTCTTCTCCGGCGATGAACAGTGAATAGTGAACAGTAACTTCCGACCGAAATAGTGACCGGAATTTCTGTTTTTTTTCACTCAACTCCGGGATCTAAAAACTTGCTCTGATACCAAAATATGGCTCAGGAACAAGAGAGAAAACTCTCTAAAAACTCACTTTTTTTTATTCAAATTCAATGTGATTTCACAATGCTCTAAACATGCCTATTTATACTAATACTAGAGGTCCTTACATGCAAATAATGAGGTCCTTAAATGCAAATAAATGATGGTAGGTGGAGTAGGTGGAGTAGGTAGAATTTGACTTCTAATTTTGGCACATGGGTGGCTACTAGAATGGTTGGCTACTAGAATGGTTGATTATTGGAATTAGCTCCATTAATTAATATTTAAAATATATCTATAATAGATTAATAATAAATACAATTAATAATATAACTATTCTTATATTACCAGAGATAACTTATATAAATTTATTTAATTAAAATAATAAAATTAAATATTAATTTAAATTATAATTGAAGTTATATACTAGGAATCTATTAACTAACAATCGAAATAAAAGTCGAGAATATAGTATTATATACAACTTGGTGATTCAAGATTTTATTCATTTAAAAAAGTTAAAAATTAGAAATTTAAGATAATTTATCACAATTCATGCTTCGCACGGGTTATGGGCTAGTATGGCAAATTCTGATTTGTGGGCACAATTAATGTATGTGAAATCCTATTTTATTATGAGAAAATTACCAAATACATGTATGACATGTCAGTATTTGAGGAAAGTTTTGGAAATTTTTTTGAGATCTTTAGCATTTTCCTTCTTAGTGTCTGGCATTTCTCTAAGTCAGGCACCGAATGGAGAAAAATTGGCCTCATGTACATAATGACCAAATGGGCAGCTGACTATGTTGAATTTATTGTTGTTAATCACTGCAGATAAATTCTTACACTAACAATATCAGCTGCTGTGACACGAAATTTATGCACGTAACTAGCTAAATTAATCATTAGTTCTTTATTCAAGTGGCATGATCAAGTCACCAATAACTTTATGCACATTAGTTTTTTCCTTAGAATTCTGTATCAGTAATAACTTCATAATTAGTTTTTCACTCATGTTTTCGTTTTACAAGGTAAAATAGATTTATATAGGAAATTTTGGACAATAAAAATGGGACAGACGAAGTAATATTCACATTATGCAAGGAGGATGGAATTAACAATGGACATGGTAGTACGCCATGCTAGACATGGTATCGAGTACAATGGTGGTCAATCTCGACATGCTTGGTACATTCGTAAAAAACAAAATTATAAGTCATGTGAATGGCTCTTCATTCTTCAATAATTGTCACGTAACATAAGAGGGGGAAGGGTGGTATTGGTATATACTGTATTGACTGTATGCATGGTTGTAAAAATTGGAAATCGGACCAACTCGGTTTTGGTCCAGAAAAATGAGTAATCGAAAACTCGGCGAGTACTCGAAATGAGTACTCGGACTACTAATCGGATATTATTTTATAACTTTTTTTTTCCTCATAATTTATATGTATTTATTCTAATTTTAGTGTATATGTGTTAAACTTAAAACTTAACAATAATATTAATATTACTAATAATATTATTACAACCCAGCTAACAAGTAATAATATTAATATTACTAATAATATTTATTATAATTTTAGTGTACATGTGTCCAAGTAATAATATTAATATTACGAATAATATTAAAACGTGATATAAGTGTATGTATAGAATCTTTGAGAGAGATGACTTTTAATTGGGCCGAATCTAGATTATAACTATAGTCTATAAGTTGAGCAATAAAAATTATATTTTAGTACTTAGCAAAAAAAAAAAAAAATTAGTCAAACCCAAGTTTGACCTCGATTACTCGGAGTCAACCTGAATCTTGACCGAGTTATAGCAAAAACCGGTTTTTGGTCCGATTAGTCACTACTCGGATCGGTTTAGGGGTCCAAAACGAATACTCGGCCGAGTACTCGGCCCGAGTTACCGATTTTTACAACCCTGACTGTATGTAAATTTACAACATGCATGATGTATTTAATTTCCCATGAACTAATATGTTCTTAAGCTCACCCAAATGATGATCTTTTCTAAAATCTCTAGCACCTGTGATTTATTTATGCAAAAGTGTCTGAATGGTCTGTACTGTACGAAGTATAATGAGAGATTGTACCTGAAATCAAGATTATAACAAGAAAAATACCGAAAGAATATTCGAGGCACGTGAAAACTACGCTGTCCTTAAAACAGATAAGCCCCTTCCGTGTGTGCTTGAAGGTGTTGTGGCTTCCGTCTCCCAGGATACAACGAATAGAGGTAGTCTTAAGCACCTTAGACCCGCCTCCTACGAACCGAACAAATATGCTTTCTATCTCACAAAAGACTAACCCTAGAGCTCTAAGAATTATGCAAAGAAAACTTGTATGTTTTTTGTATATCCTCAACCAAGGTGCAAATGTCTACTTATATAGTAGTAAAAAAGTGTAACTCCCACATACAATAACTTTGTAACCCCCCATGTCAATTAATTTGTAACCTCTATCAAATATTAATTATAGGAGTTACAAAATTAAAACCATGAGTTACAAATCAAATAAAATAAAAAGGTATTAATTTTTATTCAAAATAATCTAACAATCCCCCACATGAATAAAAATTGACAACGCAAAATGACTCTTTGACACGGAGATAGAGCGCACGGTAGAAACCAGCATAGGATAGGTAGGCATACACCCTTGAACCTTCCCTTGTAAGAACATATTTACATTTCTAGAATTTCAGTAATCGCGTTGACCTTGAACTGCCCTTCTGTTTTGTGAAATGATGATACATCCCCCACTGGAGTCTTTCCCTATATTTGTTCAGTTCTCACTGTTAAGCCCATTTTGGTCCTGAGCTTTAACCTGGTTCTGTGAGTTTTTCCCAGAATTAGCCCCACAATTCCTTCTTGAAGCGACCCCACTTCACTCACATAGGTGATCTCTCGAATAATACATATGTATTACTTATTCGACATATCAAAACATGAGGATCATTAAAAGCATAGCTTAACCTTAACCAAATTTTATCACTGTTTTTCATCATAGGAATGGACCCAGGAGTAAAACCCCCACAGTGATCTAACTAAGTTTTTACAGTTAGGTTGTCCCATTGAACCAAGATCTTGGGATCTCCAGTGAACAAGGTTGGGTTTCCTTTGTATCGACTTTTATTATGGGCTTTAGTCCCATTCCTTTCGATGATTTATCAACTAACTCTCTTGTTAACCCTTTGGTTAGCGGATCCGCCGTGTTATCTTTGACCTAATATGATCAATAGTGATAACTTTAGTTGAGAGTAGTTGTCAAATGGAATTGTGTCGACGACAAAGATGTTTCGACATTCCATTACAATCTTTTTCGCTATACTCGTGCATCTTAACTTTGGCATATGTCCCATTTTGGTAATCACTTTACCAAACATCAGCAGGGCTACAATTCATTATTGACATTACCAATTTTTAGCATCCCAAAAATTAGTAACTTCAATTTATCTTTTTACCAAGTTTAGGCGTCCCTAAACTGTCAATACTCATTACCTAGCTACCAAATTTGAGCGTCCTCAAAATGATAACTATATAATTTATTTAAAGCCCTTGCTTGTCGCTACCATATAAAAATTTTATATGCCAATTTTCGTGTCTATGTTGTTTCACACAACATAATCGCCAAAATACAGAATTTCTACTCTTGCCTTAGCTAGAGAATTAAAAAGACTGTTTCAAGGTTCATTGATGTACTTCTAAATTTCACAATGCCGACAATTTAAATATCATCTTGATGAACCATTTTCTCATAACTGAAGAATATATTATAAAGTACGTTAGGTCATCACTTTTGACTGTATTCTTTTAACAATCAGTCTGACCTTTTACTTTCCTTTGACCCATATATTCATTTTCTAATTTGAAAATTCATTTCGGCCAAAATGGCATCTATCTCGCAAGAAGATCCATACGTCATTGAACACGATTCTGTCACATAGAATCACTCCTCTCTATTTCTTAACATCCTTTTTTTTCCCACAAATGATATAGAGAGATCATATTTATTTGAAAAGTGTCACAGTCCATTTTCTAACATACGTGTTAGAAACGCTGACTTATTGACTTCTTAATTTTAGTCAATTTCTCTATTGAAATCCTTTTTCTCGTAGGATCATCAGAGAATTATCATAGCTTCTCTCAAGCATTGAGATTTACCTTCTAGCAAAATTTCAGACTTTTTTGAACTAACAAATCTTTCCAAGTCTTTTGCTCTGTCTAGGTTCAACCTCACATTATCCAATAACTCATAAATTTATTCGGATAAATTTTAATTACTGATTTACAAGGAAATACTAGTTCATCAAAGAAGCATTCCTAGATCCCGTAATTGCATTTTAATGTTCTCACAAAGTAGATTCATCTGCATGCTACACGATATCATTAGACTCAAACGTTGTCGATATATCCATCCGAAATACCTCAATTGGTTTTGGATCTCTTTTTACCTTAATAGGTATTGGTATCATGACATCATCAAGATACCCCCACATTTTGAATATTTCCACATGCCACGTGTCAAGTGGGTCCCAAATGGCACGTGTCAGATGGCCTCACAAAATTTACCCAGTGAACATTCACCACCAAAGTCTCTGACTCACCAAACAGTACCACCAGAAGAGGTTCAAGGAAGAACATAAACTTCCAATAAACCCACATTCAGTGATCCTTAATCAACTGATGCATTAGGGTTAACAGTATTATGGATTTCTCCAAATTTCAGCATACAGAGCTGACCGCAATGCCGTATTAGGTATCACATGGATCACCATAACAGACTCGTGTGTCACTGCCGCAGCAGACCGACACCAACAAGAGAATATATAATTTAACCGAAGAAACATATCCAATCGAAAAAAATATAAATCTCATGTCGACCCTTTCTGTTTCAAACTGTGCTCTTGAAAGACCAAAGTAATTAATTAATCCATTATTATAATTAATTATTTATTACAAAGATTCTATCACTGGACTGATAGAAGATTTCACAGGAAAGTAGAACAAAAATGCTCTATAATATACCCAAATAAAAGGCAACAAGTAGCATGGCAGCATCAATTATCTTTTTCCTTTTATAAAAAGGGGCCATAAAACATTGCGACTAATGTTATTACATAAGAGTAGTGCTAGGTACCCCAAATTGGTACCCAAAAAATGCTCCCAAATGATGTGGCATTAATGAGTTGGATGTATGAAAAAATTTTATTGGTGGGATTTATATGGCCCTAGCGGGCTCATTATAATTATAACCATTCATATAATGACATGTGTATTTTGGGAAAAAATTTGGGTACCAATTTGGGGTACCTAGCATTTTCCTATTACATAATTGCTATCATGGCACATAAGTAATGTAATAATTAATTTAAGCCACAATAAAAAATATCAATTAATTTACCTTAGATCAGTCATGTATTTTAAAATCATTAACACTAAATGAATTTCTACCCACGCTGACAGGTTAACAAGATGTATTCAATCGCAACCAAACTCATATCATTTAAATGATGAAAATTCAATTTCGCACAAGTACAAGGAAACTTATAAAACAAGAATATAAGTTTAGTCACTAATCTTGCACATGTTTTTTTTTTTTTTTTGAAATGTAGTCTTGTACATGTTATAAATCTTTTTGAATTTTAGCATTTAACATGACCAGTAAATACAAATAATACAAAACATGCTCGTGAAGGCAATTCACAAAATCCCGGTTAATATAATCATCGCACCATGTCAACAAAAAACATATAAATATTGCCTTGAGCGAAACATGAGCAAATGCGGGTTTGTCTAATAAGACACAAAATAAACCTCAATTATAATTTATGTCAACAGAATGAGCCTTGAGATTTCTGCACAAGTAAATTTGGTCGATACCACAGTTATTCACGTGGTCCATTATGGATTAACTGAACGGGGCTTACAATCCTATGGTCTTATACCATTTTGTTCTTTCTTTTCTTACCTGCTATGTCTATGCCTTATCTCATATGTAGACATTAGTATTTGTCTTCATTACAGTCAGTGTTATAGAATTCGGTAATCGGACAAGATCGGTTACATGACCTTTCAAGGATTAATCGTTGAATCGGGGATTAATCGGAAGGATTAATCGGAAGACAAATCGGGAGTAATTTAATATTAATAAATATAATTATATATACATCAAAATATAAATGAAAATCAGAATGAAAAAATAGGAATTCATTAAGTGGATCAACTTTCATAACATACTTGGAGCCTTACATATAGCAAAAATAACATTGTTCTAGTACACTTGCATTTAAAACTGGTCGACCCAGATATCAACAATCAATTCAGTGGTGTTGTGGAATAAAAACGAGGCTATTAGATTGCGGCTAGGGTTTATGTGTATTTATTGCTAGGGTTCGTGAGCTTCGTGCTTTAATGGCTGCTTCTGCGTTCGAGACTTAAACGGTCCTCACAGAATGCCTACGTATCTCTGTATTAAGAGAATCAAGCCAATAAAACGTAGTTCTGAGTTGAGGGGTCTGACCCTTTATATAGGCTGAGAAGCCTCAGAATTAGGGTAGGGTTAAGTGACTTGGCGGACAAGTCAATCTTGAGGAAAGTTCTAGACCCCTTCCTTGTAGGAGTCTGTTTCCTTGTATGAGTGGATGTCTTGGAGGCTACTCCTTGTAGAGATAATGTTCTTATCTGACACTTATTGCTGAGCTGTTTATTATCCATAATATTAATTACGAAATTAATATTGTAAATAGGGTTTGGGCCCACCTGGTGGGCCCCACGTTTGGACCATTCCGGGTCTAATTAATGCCACATTAAATGTGTCTTTAGGGCTTACTTTTAGCCCATATCATTTGCCCCCCAACTTCTAGGAAAACTGATCAGGTTTTCCCTGAAGTTATAACGGCCTTACATGAGACTTGGGTCAGGGTTTATTGCTCTTACATGAGTATTTTTCAACTTATCATCTTAATGTAAAGCGTGGAGCGACCGACGCAATTTACGACGATGTTGAACGACACTAAGCGGTGTTAAATGGCACTAGACAGCGCTAATCAGCCTTAAACAATGTTTAAACAGTGTTAAACAATGTCGAATGGCATAAAACGGCACTAATCGGCGCTAAACGGTGCTATACCGGCACTAAACGGTGCTAATCGGCACTAATCGGTGCTAACAGGCACTAATATGTGCTAATCGGCATTAAATGGTGCTTAATCGGCACTAAACGGTGCTAGCGGGGGTCCGGGGGCGGCAGCCCCCGGGCGGGGTCCAAGGGGCGGCAGCCCCTGGCGGGGTCCAAGGGGCAGAGCCCCTGGCTAAATTTTTTATTTCTGAAGACTAGTACTATTCAGAAATTATCGTTTCGACTTATTTTTCTAAAATTTTATCACTAATTTTGCTTCCAAAATTGCATGTTTTTCTTCTTCTCCCTTTTTTTTTCAGCTCATTTTCGAGCTCAAACTTCGAGCTCAAACTGTCCCAGGTCGGGGCTTTTTTCGAGCTCATTTAGCTTATTTTCGACCTGGAGCTTTTCGAGCTCAACCAGTACAAATTCGAGCTCAAAAAACGAGCTCAAATAGGGCCAGGTCGTGGCTTTTTTCGTGGAAATCCAGTGTTTTTTCGACCTCAAATTTACGAGCTCAAATCTAGAGAATATCGACCTCACTTAGGTTCCAGGTCGTGAGCTTCGAGCTCAATTTGCAGTTGATTTTCGACCTGGAATCTGCGACCTCAATTGAAGAAGAAACACTCTTTAAAATGGTTCCAGGTCGCGCCTTTTTTGTAGGTTTTCCAGTTCTTTTTCGACCTGGAATTCACGACCTTGATTCAATGTAAACTCGACCTCGAATAAGTCCCAGGTCGTATGGATTTTCTTGAATTCCTAGTACAAATTCGACCTGGAATTTACGATTTAAAACCGTGTTATAACGACCTCAAAATTAGAGGCTACTCACGACCTCAAAATGAGTTTTCCAGGTCGTTTAGTCAAGCTCGTACTTACACTAAAAATCGAGGTCAAATGCTACGACCTCGTGCCCCCTTTTAATTTTTTGTCCAAGTTTTGTTGGACTTTAATGGGCCATGCCTTTTAATTTCCATGGGCCTTGGTCTTCAAACCATTTGGGCCTATCCTAATTATGTATTTGGGCTCTTCTTCTTGAAGCCCCAATTGACTTTGACTTGGGCCTTAACTTTTGGTCAACATGACCTTAAATTAAAACCTTAATTAGGTTTATCAATATGGGTTGGGCCATGACAGGCCTTTAATCACTTTAACTAAACTTGGGCCTTAACAAGCCTAGTGTTGTTGGGCCTTTTTAAAGTCCACTTTGTGTCGATGGCCAACAAAGATTTCCAATAGGCTACAGCCGGTTGATCTTCTCCCTCTTCTTTCGGGTCTTTCCTTGGTTTGTAGGACCTTGCCTTGGTTTTAATTTAGCCACTAGTTCCTGATTTTTAGGCCTTGAATTCAAACAACCAGCTTAATTTGAGGCAAACGGCCTTGTTGGCCATCAAGGCGAATGCGTATCTCAATGCTCTCACTGACAGTTTCGTGCCTCCAAGGCATTATCATAGAGCCAACCAGTCTCAAGATGAGCTTTGATGGGGGTCTGTCTAGCAACTTCCAACGTCGATGGGCGCCAACAATTTGCGCTCTATAGCGGGGTCTCCAAGACCTGATAGTAAACACTTCTAGTGTAATTCTCGATTTCAGACGAGGCGAATTTGGACAAGGCATCGGCCGTTATACAAGTTGGTATTCCTCGAATCATACCATACCAACTGTGATTTTACAATTTTCAGATATTTCAACATCGTTTCATCTTTGGCTTTTAGAGCTCTACTCACTTGGGCTATCACCAGCCTTGAGTCTCCATAGACTTTAAGATTTTTGGCCCTCATGGCTAAAGACGAGCCTAATCCGGCATTCAAGGCTTTATACTCTGCCTCGTTATTGGTTGTCGAAAAATATTCAACTTCAAGGCACATTCAATCGCGAAGCCATCAGGGCTCTGTAGGACTATACCAGCACCACTTGATTTTGTTTTTGATGCCCTATCAAAATAGAGCACCCAATGTTTCTCCTAAACTTTAACTTTATAAGTTCTCTCCCTCTTGGGGTGTCTCATCTTGCCCTTACTGGGGTGTTGTGCCTTCCTGCCCCCGACTTCTTGGTTGTCAATGGTATATTCAACTAAGAAGTCAACGAGTACCTGTGCTTTAATTGCAATTCAAGGATTGTACGCGATATCAAATAATCTGAGTTCTATCGCCCACTTAGCTAGCCTTCGGGTTATGCAACATGTTTCTCAGTTGCTGGTCCGTCAGGGTTTCAATCTTAAGTGCCTGGAAGTACGATCGTAGCTTCCTCGAGGCTGTCACCAATGCCAAAGCAAACTTCTTAATGGGAGAATAATTTAACTCAGCTGCATGCAACATCTTGCTCACATAGTAGATAGGCTTCTGAACCTTGTTATCCTTTCGAATGAGGATGACACTCAATGCTTGTTCAGATATTTCAATGTTGGCATTCTGGATTGAGGGTCCAAAATTTCAGATTGGTTTTCAAGCTTTGACTCGAAGTTTCAATCATTGGATCCTATCTGGAGGTTCACGACCCCTTCAAGTTTGGCCTTCATAGCTATCCCATGGCCTTCATGGCTAATAACTCGTGTTCCTTATCCTAGGATTCGAGGTTGACGTTTACATGTTCATCGTTGGTGTTCATATGTCGACTACCAAGTATTCACGACCTTTCTTTTGGATTGATGTCAAACTAAAGGTCTTTTGGATCCCTTACTTGACTTCATGTCTTTCACGGCTTGTCTCGAATCTTAGTTCTGATTTCAGGGTTTTCAAACCTATCTTTGCTTCTTGTTTTTTATCCGGGGTCCTTCAAGGACTTAAACTCTTAGTAACTCTCAACCTTTCAGGGTTTTTATTTATGCGTTTGTTTGTTTCCATTCGTGTATTTTTTTTTATTTTCGGTACTTGGTCATCTTTGACTTACACACATCAGGTGTTAGGTACATAGATAAAATCACATAATCAATGAATGGAAAACAAACTTGCATTAATAACTTGAGATGGGTTCAACCCTTACATAGAATACTACTGTCCTACTCGGAGCAACATGCTCTGCGATGGTTTCATCGAACCTTATTTCTACTTCTACTAGATAAAATATGAAGCTAAAAACTACTAGGATAATTTGAACCCATCGGGGCTTTGCAAGACTAGGCTTGCACCACTTTGATTTTATTTTTGATGCTCCAATAAAATAGAGCACTCACTACTCCTTCTGGTTACCTCATTCTTATTCTGAAGTTCACTTACAGCTTGGGGTACAATCTCCTGCCCCTCGATTTCTTGGTTGCCAATGATGCATTCAACCACGAAGTCAGTTGACGCCTTAGCCTTAATGGCTGTCTGAGGTTTATGTGTGATGTCCTCTGCTGGCCTTTCTTGATGTTCCTTATCACTACAAACGTCCATGTCTTCAATCGGAAGAACCTGCCCCCCGACTCCATCAGGCCTTAACGCGGCTACATAACAGCTCCTAGCCATTTTCTGGTCACCTTTTTGTTCTCCTACACCATTCCTGGTTGGAAACTTGATCTTCATGTGATAGGTTGAGGCCACAGCCTTAAAAGCATGGAGTCCAGTCCTCCCGAGGATGGCATTGTAGGTGGAAGACGCTTTGATAACCAAAAAGTTCAGCATCTGAGTGGCCTCTGTTGGCTTCTGTCCGATGGTGACGGGCAACAGAATAGTTCCCTCAACTTTAGACTCTACTCCGCTGAATCCATATATAGGCATGTTAGATAGGGTCAACTGAGAGTCGTTGTATCCCATTTTCACGAATGCATCATAGAACAAAATGTCCACTGAAGCTCCATTGTCTATCAAGACTCGCTTCACCTCTGAATTCCCAATCATGGGTGTTATGACCAGCGGGTCATCGTGGGGGAACTTCACCCCTTCAAGATCTGAATCCTCAAATCCGATCGTTAACTCGGTTCTTGCACGTTTCGGTGCTTCTTCGACAATGTGCACCACCTCTCTTGCATAAGCCTTCCGAGAGTTCTTGGTTATCCCAGCCGCTGTCGGGCCTCCCGAGATCATGTTAATTACTGGCCCTCGGGGCTGTGGGTTTCGATCTCGATCATCATCGCTCCTATCATGATTTCTTCTTTGACCACCACAATCTTCACCCTTAGTGAAGTGGCTTAGTTTTCCTCTACGGATTAAAAACTCGATCTCATCTTTGAGTTGTTTGCAGTCATCAGTGTCATGCCCCACGTCTTTGTGGAATCTGCAATACTGATTTTTGTTCCTCTTTGTGGGTTCACCCCTGAGTGGCTTCGGCCATCGGAAATCCTTATCCTTCTCAATGTCCAATAGGATTCGACTCCTGGGAGTGTTCAACCTTGCATACTCAGTGAACCTTGGTCCTTGGCTCTTCTTAGGGGCAGAGTCGGAGTCCTCACTAGTTCGGGGATACTTGTCCCTAGCATCACATTCCTGGTCATCATACTCCTGGTCTTGCCTTCGCTTCTTGGAGTTCCCGTTGCCTCCATTGTTTATCACGACATCCTTCATGGTGCTGTCCTCGGCCTTGATATACTTATCAGCCCTTCGTTGGAGCTCAGCCATATTCTCGGGTGGGTGCTTTGCCAATGACCTTTTAAAGTAAAGATCAGTGGTGCCGTGCTCCAGGGCTACCATGGCCACCTTGTTCTCTAAATCAGTAATATTTAATGTCTCCTTGGTGAACCTCTTAAGATAATCTCTCAGATTCTCATTCTTCCCTTGTACCACATACATGAGAGATGCAGAACTTTTTTCATGAACTCTCCCGCTGATAAATTGACTAACAAAAGCAGCACTTAACTCCTTAAAGGAGCCAATTGAATTTGCAGGGAGTCGGCTATACCATCTTTGAGCCATGCCCGACAAGGTTTGAGGGAACGCCCTACACTTCAAGGCGTCACTTGCAGGCTGTAGTAATAGTGCGTTCGAGAACGTCCTAACATGATTTGCGGGATCACCCGTTCCATCGTAAGCCTTAATTGTCGGCATCTTGAACTTCCTTGATATGTGGGCATTCATCACCTCCTCGGTGAATGGGGGCGTGGGATCATCAGGATCCCCAAGTGGCATCAGATCCTTGGGGTTGCTCTTAGGGGTTTCCACCCTTGTAGTTCTTCCAGTTGGGGCGGTAGCCCTTCTTTGCCTTCTTGAAGGCCTCTCCAGATCTATAAAGGGAATCGGTCCTGACGTGGGAGGTGGCAAAGTCTGATTTGATCTGGCTTGCTCCCTGGCCATATCTTCCTTTAACTTTAAGATCTCGGCTTCATAAGCCTTAATCCTCTCAGCAGCTGTTGAAGTGAGTCCATCATGGATAGTTCGAGTTCTCCCCATAGGCTCTTTACTTGCACGTCGCCTCCTCGGAGCTTCATCACGCTCGTAATCATCGCCAGAAGATGATTCATCTGTATAAGGACCAGAAAAATCGCGATAATCTCGATCTCGAATATATAAGGCATGACCACTCGGTCCAGCTCCGTAATTGGACATCCCATACATTGGATTGGTGCTTATGGGGAGATCCGTGGTGTGGATCTGAACCCCTCGTGTAGGGTTGTTGGGGTCTACAATCAGGGAAGAAATCCCCGGGTTAGTCCCTGGAATTGTGTGGACGATCGGAGGTAGCGTACTCTCAACATGGGTAGTCGTCCCTAGGGGTTGAGAAACTTGATATGGAACGATAGTCCCGGTTGTTGGAGGTACTTGCTCAGATGTCGGTAGCACTTGTTCAGTAAGGGGCGGAGCAGAGCTAAGAGGTAGAGCCTCGGTAGTGATTGGCTCCGTAGTGCTTGGTGCAGTTCTTCGTGTTTGAACCATGGTTGATGTCTTCTTCCCACAGACGGCGCCAAATGTTGTGGAATAAAAACGAGGCTATTAGATTGCGGCTAGGGTTTATGTGTATTTATTGCTAGGGTTCGTGAGCTTCGTGCTTTAATGGCTGCTTCTGCGTTCGAGACTTAAACGGTCCTCACAGAATGCCTACGTATCTCTGTATTAAGAGAATCAAGCCAATAAAACGTAGTTCTGAGTTGAGGGGTCTGACCCTTTATATAGGCTGAGAAGCCTCAGAATTAGGGTAGGGTTAAGTGACTTGGCGGACAAGTCAATCTTGAGGAAAGTTCTAGACCCCTTCCTTGTAGGAGTCTGTTTCCTTGTATGAGTGGATGTCTTGGAGGCTACTCCTTGTAGAGATAATGTTCTTATCTGACACTTATTGCTGAGCTGTTTATTATCCATAATATTAATTACGAAATTAATATTGTAAATAGGGTTTGGGCCCACCTGGTGGGCCCCACGTTTGGACCATTCCGGGTCTAATTAATGCCACATTAAATGTGTCTTTAGGGCTTACTTTTAGCCCATATCAAGTGGCATAATGAAAATTAAACATCACCCCACTTTCCCCCCTTTTCTCTTTTCCCCCCTTTTCTCTCAGTAGTCAGTAGTAGCTTTTTGTTTCCCTCCTTTTCTCTGAAAATGATAGGAGCGAATTCATTTTTTTTTTTTTATCCGGCACTGACCCGATTTTCCTCCTTTGACCCGTGTTTTGACCCGAGTTTTCCAAAACCGCTTAATCCAACGATTCACATGTAATAGTTCGATAGCAAGCAAACTGACGATTTCTCGGCCGATTTCTCGGCTGAACGGCCGAGTTTTACAACACTGATTACAGTTCATATATGAAAGAACCCCAAACACATATCAGGTAAAATATTATAATACCACATTCGCATTACTTCAGAAAATAAATCTAAGTAGCACAAAAATCGAAAGATTATTAACACAGAGAGATAAAAACACTATACTCCCGAAAAATCCAAACGAATCAGTTTATGAGTTAAACAAATTCCTATGAATTACGTTATTTGTTTTAAGCTTGTACGAAGTATAATAAGAGATTGTACCTGAAATCAAGATTATAACAAGAAAAATACCGAAAGAATATTCGAGGCACGTGAAAACCACGCTGTCCTTAAAACAGATAAGCCCCTTCCGTGTGTGCTTGAAGGTGTTGTGGCTTCCGTCTCCCAGGATACAACGAATAGAGGTAGTCTTAAGTACCTTAGACCCGCCTCCTACGAACCGAACAAATATGCTTTCTATCTCACAAAAGACTGACCCTAGAGCTCTAAGAATTATGCAAAGAAAACTTGTATGTTTTTTGTATATCCTCAACCAAGATGCAAATGTCTACTTATATAGTAGTAAAAAGTGTAACTTCCACATACAATAACTTTGTAACCCCCATGTCAATTAATTTGTAACCTCCATCAAATATTAATTATAGGAGTTACAAAATTAAAACCATGAGTTACAAATCAAATAAAATAAAAAGGTATTAATTTTTATTCAAAATAATCTAACATGTACAACCTCATAAACTCGTGCCCCAAACCTAAAAAATTATGTTGATCATTTCGTCCCTCGCAAACAAAATTACGGTGTTAATCCATAACTAGATGATAGCCCGTGTGAAGCATGGGTCGAAATAATTTATTAAATTAATAATTTTTTATTAAATTTTATAGGAAATATTTTATTTATCATTAAAAAATACTATAAAAATGATAAAAGTACAAAGGAAAATTACGATATTTATGGAACTCAATAGTTTATAAAAAAAGAATTGTAATTACATCAAAATTCCAATATTTCTAGGAGACACAAATTTAGAAGTAAGTATCATTAAAACGTGATTTCACTTACAAATAAGATATTAGATGATAAGGGCCCGAGAAAATTTAATTAAATTGATCATTAATTTATTATAAAAAATTACGTTATTTACAATGAATTTTTTTATTAGTAAAGGTCATTTTATATATTATTTATTTAAGTTTATTTAATAAAATCGAGAAAAAAACTTAATGATTCCGATATATACGTTAAAATGTACATGATTATGATAAATACGTTATTTGTGAACTGGATAGAGTTATAATAAAAATTACAATTATAATAGTATTAACAATTTATTATTTTAATAAAAAATAATATATAATCCTTGGAGAAATAGGAATTTTATGGGTGGAACCAATTTTTGGTACCGAAGTACCATTAAAAATGTATTTCGTTTGTTTTAGATAAGCATGTCACCGTAGATTAAAATTTGTATTCGTAGTCTTTTTTTTATTAAGTTGTAATAAAAAAAATTATAATTGTAATATAATTTATTTATTATTTTATAAAATAACATAGAATTCTAGAGGAAATAGGAGTTTTGGGGTGAAACCAAAATATGGTACGAACCAAATTTGGTATAAAATAGTACATTAAAAAGGGGTTTTGTTATTAATACACGTTATAGATATAGATTTATTTATTATTTATTTAAGATTATATTTTAAACAATCAAGAAAACATAACATACATGGTTCTGGTTCTAATATATACGTTATTTGTACAATTCAGTATTATTATAGTAAAAAAATTATAATTATAAAAAATTCCAAACAATTGTTTTAGAAAATAATATGAATTTTAGGGGAGCAGGAATCTGTGATGAAATAAGGGTGAAACCAAATTTGTTACAAAAATATCATTAAACAGAAAATTATTAATAAAGGTTATAGATTCGTTAGTGTTTTATCAAATGTTATACGATCTGGCTACGTATTCGTTGGTGTTTTACCCTCTATTTGTTGGTGATTTTTGATCGTTGGTTTTTTCAAGTTAAAAAAATTATAAACAAAAGAATTATAATCATCATAAGAACTCTATTTTTAACTCTTTTTAAAGGAACATAGTATTCTAGGGGAAATATGATTTTTTTTAAAAAAAATTACAAATAAAAGAATTATAATTATAATAAGATAAAAATTACAAAAAGAATTATAATTATAATAGGATTTCTATTTTTATTCTATTTTTAAAAAAAAAAACAAATTAGTATTTTAGGGAAAATAGGATTTTAGGGGTGAAACCAAAATATAGTGCGAACCAAAAGCGGGTGAAACCAAAATATAGTGCGAACCAAACTTTAGGTAACTTTAAAAGAGGGTTTCGCTTATTAATAAAGGTTATAGATTTGATATATACTAGATGATAACCCTTGGATATTTATGTTAAATAATTACTAATTTTTATTTAATTAAATATTTATAAAATTATATTACAAAAATTATAAAAAGAACTATTTTATTTGCCTAAAAAAATTTATACGATTAATAAACTATAAACTTAGATTGTTTAATAGAAGTGCATGAAAACACGTTTCGGTTGTTTTCATTGAAAAATATTTAGGATAATTGATCGTAATCTTTTTTATTATAATTTTAAGGGAAATTCTCAATGGTGCCCTTCTGTTATTGACTTTTCCAAGTGGTGTCATTTCGTGTTTTTGACTTACGAGTGGTACCCTTATATTTTTGACTTTTCCATGAAATACCACTATATCAACCAAAATGTTAGTATCTGAAATTCTCAATGGTACCCTTGTCAGTTGAATAATGAAGGGTACCAACGGGAAAAGGGTACCATTGGCTAAAGCCAAAAGTACAAGGGTACCATTGAGAATTTCCCAAATTTTAATAAAAAAATTGCTAATACAATATAAGAATTATAATAATAATAAGATTTCAATTTTATTATATTTTTTTAAAAAAATAACAAATAATCGCAGGGAAGAATTTTCTAAAGTAGTGTATAGAAACATGTTCTAGTTGTTCTCGAAAATTGGTCGTATTATTTTTTATTCTAAATTATTATAAAAAACTGTATTATAATTATAATAGGATTTCAATTTTATTATTTTCTTTGAAAAATAACATAGAATTGTAAGGAAATATGATTCTAGGGATGAAACTATTTTTTTATTTAAAGTTGTAATAAAAGAATTATAACTATAATAGAATTTCTATTCTATTAAAAAACATCATAAAATTATAATAGAAATAGGATTATAGGGGTGAAACCAAAATAAGGGTGCAATCAAAAATGATACCGTAAAAATTGTATTTCCCTAATTAATAAAGGTTATAGATGAAGTCTCAAAAAATGTAACATGGTCACAGAGCATCTGTTTTAAATCTGAATTCTACGAGAACTTAATGTCTCATTTTTTACGAACTAGATGATAACCGAGCATCTGTTTTAAATCTGAATTCTACGAGAACTTAATGTCTCATTTTTTACGAACTAGATGATAACCCGTGCGAAGCACGGGTTCGGGGATTTATATTAATTAATTACTAATTTTTATTTAATTAAATATTTATAAAAATATTATAAAATTATAAAAAGAACTATGTTATTTGCATAAAAAATTTATACGATTAACAGACTATAAACTTATATTGTTTAATAGAAGTGCATGAAAACATGTTTCAGTTGTTTCATTGAAAAATATTTAAGATAATTGATCGTAATCTTTTTTTATTCTAAAGTGATAATAAAAAAATTACGATTAACAAACTATAAACTTAGATTTTTTAATAGAAGTGCATGGAAACACGTTTCAGTTGTTTTCATTGAAAAATATTTAAGATAATTGATTGTAATCTTTTTTTTATCTAAACTTATAAAAAAAATTGCTAATACAATATAAGAATTAAAATAATAATAAGATTTCAATTTTATTATGTTTTTTTAAAAAAATAACATATAATCGCAGGAAAAATTGTTCTAGATTATTGTATAGAAACATGTTCTAGTTGTTATCCTTGAAAAATCTTTCGGAGAATTGATCGTATTATTTTTTTTATTCTAAATTATGATAAAAAAATGTATTATAATAATAATAGGATTTCAATTTTATTATTTTCTTTAAAAAATAACATAGAATATAAGGGAAATATGATTCTAGGGGTGAAATTAATTTTTTATTTAAAGTTGTAATAAAAGAATTATAATTATAATAGGATTTCTATTTTATTAAAAAAACAACATAGAAACAGAATTAGAGTAGAAATAGGATTGTAGGGGTGAAACCAAAATATAGTGCGAACCAAAAAGGGTGAAATCAAAATATAGTGCGAACCAAAAAATGGTACCCTTAAAATGATGTTTCGCTTATTAATAAAGGTTATAAATTCCAGTAGCTAAGATACATAAATATCTGATACTATAAGTTCAGTCGCTTATCCAATATATTCATGATTTTACAAAAATTCTTTTCTATAACATCTGATATATGGAACCTCGGTCGCTTATCCAATTGTTGTGGAATAAAAACTATGTTACGATTTGTATTTAATGCTAGGGTTGGTGAGCTTCGAGCTTTAATGGCTGTTTCCATGTTCGGGACTAATCGGTCCTCACAGAGTGCCTACGTATCTCGTTATTGAGAATCAAGCCAAGACGTAGTTCTGAGATGAGGGGTTAGACCCTTTATATAGGCTGAGAAGCCCTAAGAATTATGGTAGGAATAGGAGACTTGGTGGGCAAGCCACCGCCTCAAAGAAGGTTCTGGATCTATTCCTTTTAGGAATCAATTTCCATGTTGAGATATGTATCTTGAAGGCTAAGTTATATCCTAGTTTAACTCTTATTTGCTGAGCTGTTTATTGCCCCTAATATTAATTACGAAATTAATATTGTAATTGGGGTTTGGGCCCAGCTGGTGGGCCCCACGCTTGGACCATTCTAGGTCTAATTAATGCCACATTAAATGTGTCTTTAGGGCTTACTTTTAGCCCATATCATTTGCCCCCCAACTTCTAGGAAAACTGATCAGGTTACGGCCTTATTCGAGACTTGGGTCAGGGTTTATTACTCTTGAGCGAGTATTTTCAACAATATCATCTTAACGTAAAGCATGGAGCGACCGACGTATTTACGACGATGTTGAACGACACTAAAGAGTGTTAAACGGCACTACACGGCGCTAATCAGCCTTACACAATGTTTAAACAGTGTTAAACGATGCTAAATGGCATAAAACGGCACTAACGGCACTAATCGATGCGAAACGGTGCTAATCGGCACTAATCGGTGCTTAAACAGCACTACACGGTGCTAATCGGCACTAATCTGTGCTAACAGGCACTAATCGGTGCTTAAACAGCACTACACGGTGCTAATCGGCACTAATCTGTGCTAACAGGCACTAATCGGTGCTTAAACAGCACTACACGGTGCTAATCGGCACTAATCTGTGCTAACAGGCACTAATCGGTGCTTAAACAGCACTACACGGTGCTAATTGTTCGCTATTTTCTCTACGCAAGTGTACGCAGTCCAAAAGCAATATAGGGAAATAAGGATCGTTCCCACGAAGACTCGGTTATTTAGTAAATATGTCTATTCAACAATGTTGGTTAATTATAGAAGCATGAACGAGCTAAAATTGGGGTATTTGCAGATAACAATTAACTAATGACGTAACGGCTAATTTGTTTAAAATAATATGATAGAAGCATGAGGTCCTAATTTCATGAATGTTTTAGCTCTTTTAACTATCAAGAATTAATGTGTTACAATTTGTTAAGACAGCTAGCGGGAACACGACACTAATATGAGCCATCTTTCAATTAACTCACACCATTCCAAATAAACATCCACAAAAGAGATAGAAGTTATAAGGGCATCAATTATATCCAAAACACTATATGTCTATGTGAATGGGTGATACAATCAATTAAATCACATGTTCCGCAATTAACTACATAGGGGAATAATGTTCTTTCGAAACTATAATCCAAAATGCGGAGAAGCCGGCATACCTATGCTAGCATGGCAAGCCCTAAATCTCTAAATCCACTTTCGCAATCATTAGAGATTTGGCACAATAGATGTTAGCTATTCACCTATATTCAATTAAAACAACCATGCAAGGCAATCTTATATAGAAATTGTAAACACAAATTATCTATCAATTTAACATGAGCATTAACAATTCATTACATTAGAACCCCATGAAAGTATTTAGTTCATAATTAAACTAGGCACCTTTATGGAATTAAATAAAATCATGGCAGAAAATTTTATAATTTAATTAAGAAATTACGAAAATTTAAAAAATAAAAATAAAAGAAATAGAACCTAATAACATTTAATAAAAAATATAACACTGAGACAGTTAACAAAATAAACGAAACAGATTGATAAAGCAAAGGAGAAAAACACGACTTTAATAAAGTAAACGGAACAAAATGCTAATTAAGTGAACAAGTATTATATATATATATTGAAAAGCAACAGACGAAATGAGTGAACTCACCTGTCAAAACTGTCGGCAAAAACAAATTGAATTCGGCTCACCTGGTCAGCGCGTGTGGCTCACGCGCCTACTCTCCCCACTCGCGCGTGGAGCGCACGCGTCAGTAACAGCAGTTGATTTTCTGCGCGTGTGGCGGCAGCCGGTCGATTGTGGTGTTGTGGAAGTGCAGGACAGAATTGATTGATCAACAAAATTGCTTTAATCCAAAAGCAATTGTAATGTGCTTTCCGAATAAAACAATCAGTCAATAAATTAGAGAAGCCCTCCTGATAGTTCCCTTAAAATCTTATATTAATTCTTATAATAATTTTTTTTAGAAATTTTTAAGTGTATAAAATAAAATTAAATTACAGAAATTCAAAGTGTTTAAAATATAATAACATTACAGAAATTTAAATTGTATAAAATAAACTGTTTGCAGAAATTTAAAATGTATAAAATGAAATATCTGTAAAAGAAATAGCTAAGATAATACAGAGATGAAGAGAGAATTTTTTTGTTCAGCTTTTTCTTTCCAGCTTCACTCTGATGTCCCTCTCTCGTTAAGTTCTCTCATCTATTTATAATAGAACCATACATACACCTACTACAATTTACAAAGTCAGATGATTAAAAAGTCACTGCCTAATTCTAACAACTCTCCTAACAATTTGCAAAGCCAATTTGGAATTCTCTTCCGCAACTGGTGGTAATTGACTTTTAATATCAGCTCCGTAGAAATGCTTTTTAACCCGCACAGCTTATAATCTTTAATTAATAAATAATTATTTTAATCCAGAAATTATAAAAATAAATATCTAATATTATTAGATATTTATAAATATAATTTTCTAAATTAATAAAAGTATTTAATAATATAAATAAATCTTTATTGTCTAAGCTGCGGTCTCTGGTCGTCTGGAACCGGACTCCTTTTGCTCAACAGAAAATATATCAATTCCAACCGGGGTTCCAGCTTTAAGAAAATATCACTTTCCATATTTTTGTGATAATTCTTATTTCTTCATTGCTCGTCCAGATGCAAGTTACGGTCTCTTGAGGCTCTAAAACCGGACTCCTTTTGCTTTAGAAAAAAATATAACAATTCCAACCGGGATTCCCGTTTTAAGAATATATCACTCAGAACATCTTTATGATAATTCCTTTTCCTCGTAGCCAGTCCATCTGAGCAAGAAATCCACCGTCTTTTAACCTTTTATCGCCAGGATACCTGAAACTGTGAGTTCTGCACTACAAAGACTTGAAACAACATAAAACTAATTAAAAGACACAAAATACTTAAGGATAAACCACCAATTTAGGTCTATTTAGCGCATAATAAGTGGATATAAAATCCACTTATCACACCCCCAAACTTAAACTGATGCTTGTCCTCAAGCATAAACAATATAACTATATACAACTAACTAGTACCACTTCCGTAGGTGATCACGATTGCATTTGGCATATGCAATAAGCCCTTTAAACCCCTAGGTAGCCCTAGTGGACGAGTGAGGTCTCGTGAGGGCCTATAGCGAATGTACCCACAAAATCCATCTTATAATGCAACTAAGATGCAACTAACTATATGTATGCAACTACTTGAAAAATGCAAGGATCCCCTTAAAACTCACCAAAATCAACTAAAAAGCAAATATCTCCAAAGAATGCAACAATTCTAAGCAGAGCTCGACTAAGTCCCCGTATACTAACAAATACATGAACAGAAACGTGCGTGTGTGCAATGCTCATCAGAAATACTCCCAAAACTAGGTCAAAAACCATACATGCTTTCCGTCAAGACAATCAGAGGTTTAAAACTAGAATAAACTGTAGACACTTCATAACCTAGGAACACCTCCACCCTTATCCAAGGTAGACCGAAACTCATGCTTTATTACTATACTACGACACTACATATACAATACGCATGCTTATTTAACCGTGCAATGAATGAGACCCCAAAAGGCTTATACAATAATACCCATGTAGCGAGTGTTAGGTCAGCAATCCCAAACCACAAGGGCTTTAGGTTACTAGGACTAAGTCCCCTCAGACTTAATTACTCGAGTATTAAAGAGCTCACTCTGGTTAATTTTGCATATAATCAATTGGACTTCTGACTCTTTTTTGTTTTTTTTGTTTTTTTTTGTTTTTTTTTATCTGGAATGAGCCTTTCTCATTTCCAACCCTAGACTACTCATATAAATATGAGCCGGCTACTAGCCATTTCACGCCTAGCCTTTATTGACAATTATTACCACTTAGCATGAAATCCCTGTTTTCCCCCAAACTTAGATTTTAGTGTTCCTACGCTATCAAGGGAATAACGAAAATTCTAAGAATAAACAAGTGATTAAATCTCAAAACATCCAACAGGCATGACCCTAACCTAGCCCAAAAAGCACCCAATGAGACTGTGTAAAAGTTGTGTTTCTGAAACATGCAAGTCAATTTCATAGGAACTATAAATCAGCCCTCTACTCATCATCATCACACCCAAATCAACATCCACCTATCAATCAGAATCAGCTCGTCCTAAGGGATCATGAAGAATGCATGCCATGAAAATGCAACTAATATGACTCACATGGTAAAACAAACAAACAATAACAGAATGTCCTAAATGAAACAACATAGATAATACGAACAAATATGCATGAATTACTACTAATATGCAAAACATGATATCCTACATGAACACAATGACTCTCAAAAACTACTAACACATATACATACTACTTATCTCCCAAACCACCCCCAAACTTATAATATTCAATGTCCGCATTGAATGGAAGTAAATACAAGGGATAGTAGAGAACATACCTGAAAACACCGAAACACATGGGTTGCCTCCCACGAAGCGCTTGTTTATTGTCGCTAGCTTGACTTCACTTTCGCACTTTAATCGGTAGTACCAAGAACTGCGGTTTCTGCTTTGCTATTCACATGTTCACCAAAATATGGCTTCAACCTCTGTCCATTTACTTTGAAAGCCGCTTCCGGTGTTTTATCAAAAATTTCCACTGCATCATGTGGAAACACTGTTTTAACGGTGAATGGCCCTGACCACCTTGACTTAAGTTTCCCTGGAAAAAGTCTGAGACGAGAGTTGAAAAGTAAGACTAACTGTCCCGGTACAAAAGACTTTTGCACCAAACGTCTGTCATGCCATCTCTATAAGGCCATTTAATGATCTTTTCTGGAGCGACATCTTCAACTATAAGCTTTACCCGTATTCGCTCCTCACAAGATCTTTTAACAACATTCTCCCGCCTACCTGAAAAGTTAGCAGCAATAATAATAGCAAGCAAAGGGGATGAATTAGAAGAAACATACCCCAAGTGAACTAGCAATGTTTTGAGCTCGAGTTCGGGAGCTCCTTCAAATGATGGCTTAAGGCGCACTTGAGAATTCCAGAGATCTTCCACTCCAAGCCACTTATGTGGATTACGTAGCCCCATTAACCAAGGCACTGGAATCCTCAGTTGGCCATGCTTTGCCTTCTCCTTCTCTGTGTCATACTTTTTACTCTGCCCTGCATCAACCAATTTCAAGCTAAAACACTCCTCATCCTCCGTCGGCAAATTAATGGCTAGAGTTTGCTTCTGAAGCCTCTGTGGATATGGAGGAGGAAAATCGATTTGGATGATCTCTGTAGTCTTCTCCGGAGTAGATTTGTCAACATGAGTGATGTTCTTCTCCTCTTCGGCCTCCAACTGGTCGAAGTCAGATTTCAACAGAGCGTCATTCAACAACTGAACGTGCTCTTCTAATTCATCAACTTTCACACTGAGACCCTCTTCATCCTTCGAAGGAAATAGCATAGCCACTTGAGCCTTGGAGTTTACTTGATCTTGGGCTGATTCTTCAGAATTTTCAGATTGCAACAGAAGTGGTTGCAGCTGATTATTCAGAACCGAATTTTCTGGACATTCTGAATTTTCTGATTGGTTTGCCTCCGGCTCTGCTTCCTTATCAGCTTCATGTTTTGTTTCTTCCTCATCTTTGCACTCAGACTCTCCATCCTGAACTTCGATCATGGTCTCACCCGTGGCTAAGAAAGGCCAGTCAAGACTGATAGGAAGGTTCTTGTCCTCCTCCTCTACAGCTAGGCCTTCTGTGTCACTTGCAATTTGATTCCATGTTTTCCATGCATTTGCAATTTGACCAATCTGATCTCCTATTGTCTGGAGAGACGATGCATTGCTTTCAATCATTAACCTAATTTCTTTTAATTCAGCTTCTTCGGTCGACTGATGGTTAGACCAAGTCTGAAATTGCTGCTGCTGAAATTCAGGAGTTTGAAAGTGTTGATGCACTGGGGTATACTGATGCTGAAATTCTTGCCCCTGTTGCTGCTGTATTCCCCATGGACTGTATGGTTCATCTCCAAACTGCTGATTTTGGAGCATGTAGGATGGATATTGGGATTGCTCCATACCACTCTGATTATAGTCCCAGCTGAAATTTGGCCGGTTTCTGTTATACTCACATTGATGAGTGTAATGTCCACCTGCACACAACTCACATACAATTACGTAGTCCTGCTCCCAATAATCCATCAATTAAAAAAAACAGTTCAAGTCAAACAAATTAACTTCTATTGTAGTAAAACACATAAACAAAAATAACACCGAGTCCCCGGCAGCGGCGCCAAAAACTTGTTCGCTATTTTCTCTACGCAAGTGTACGCAGTCCAAAAGCAATATAGGGAAATAAGGATCGTTCCCACGAAGACTCGGTTATTTAGTAAATATGTCTATTCAACAATGTTGGTTAATTATAGAAGCATGAACGAGCTAAAATTGGTGTATTTGCAGATAACAATTAACTAATGACGTAACGGCTAATTTGTTTAAAATAATATGATAGAAGCATGAGATCCTAATTTCATGAATGTTTTAGCTCTTTTAACTATCAAGAATTAATGTGTTACAATTTGTTAAGACAGCTAGCGGGAACACGACACTAATATGAGCCATCTTTCAATTAACTCACACCATTCCAAATAAACATCCACAAAAGAGATAGAAGTTATAAGGGCATCAATTATATCCAAAACACTATATGTCTATGTGAATGGGTGATACAATCAATTAAATCACAAGTTCCGCAATTAACTACATAGGGGAATAATGTTCTTTCGAAACTATAATCCAAAATGCGGAGAAGCCGACATACCTATGCTAGCATGGCAAGCCCTAAATCTCTAAATCCACTTTCGCAATCATTAGAGATTTGGCACAATAGATGTTAGCTATTCACCTATATTCAATTAAAACAACCATGCAAGGCAATCTTATATAGAAATTGTAAACACAAATTATCTATCAATTTAACATGAGCATTAACAATTCATTACATTAGAACCCCATGAAAGTATTTAGTTCATAATTAAACTAGGCACCTTTATGGAATTAAATAAAATCATGGCAGAAAATTTTATAATTTAATTAAGAAATTACGAAAATTTAAAAAATAAAAATAAAAGAAATAGAACCTAATAACATTTAATAAAAAATATAACACTGAGACAGTTAACAAAATAAACGAAACAGATTGATAAAGCAAAGGAGAAAAACACGACTTTAATAAAGTAAACGGAACAAAATGCTAATTAAGTGAACAAGTATTATATATATATTGAAAAGCAACAGACGAAATGAGTGAACTCACCTGTCAAAACTGTCGGCAAAAATAAATTGAATTCGGCTCACCTGGTCAGCGCGTGTGGCTCACGCGCCTACTCTCCCCACTCGCGCGTGGAGCGCACGCGCCAGTAACAGCAGTTGATTTTCTGCGCGTGTGGCGGCAGCCTGTCGATTGTGGTGTTGTGGAAGTGCAGGACAGAATTGATTGATCAACAAAATTGCTTTAATCCAAAAGCAATTGTAATGTGCTTTCCGAATAAAACAATCAGTCAATAAATTAGAGAAGCCCTCCTGATAGTTCCCTTAAAATCTTATATTAATTCTTATAATAATTTTTTTTAGAAATTTTTAAGTGTATAAAATAAAATTAAATTACAGAAATTCAAAGTGTTTAAAATATAATAACATTACAGAAATTTAAATTGTATAAAATAAACTGTTTGCAGAAATTTAAAATTTATAAAATGAAATATCTATAAAAGAAATAGCTAAGATAATACAAAGATGAAGAGAGAATTTTTTTGTTCAGCTTTTTCTTTCCAGCTTCACTCTGATGTCCCTCTCTCGTTAAGTTCTCTCATCTATTTATAATAGAACCATACATACACCTACTACAATTTACAAAGTCAGATGATTAAAAAGTCACTGCCTAATTCTAACAATTCTCCTGACAATTTGCAAAGCCAATTTGGAATTCTCTTCCACAACTGGTGGTAATTGACTTTTAATATCAGCTCCGTAGAAATGCTTTTTAACCCGCACAACTTATAATCTTTAATTAATAAATAATTATTTTAATCCAGAAATTATAAAAATAAATATCTAATATTATTAGATATTTATAAATATAATTTTCTAAATTAATAAAAGTATTTAATAATATAAATAAATCTTTATTGTCTAAGCTGCGGTCTCTGGTCGTCTGGAACCGGACTCCTTTTGCTCAACAGAAAATATATCAATTCCAACCGGGGTTCCAGCTTTAAGAAAATATCACTTTCCATATTTTTGTGATAATTCTTATTTCTTCATTGCTCGTCCAGATGCAAGTTACGGTCTCTTGAGGCTCTAAAACCGGACTCCTTTTGCTTTAGAAAAAAATATAACAATTCCAACCGGGATTCCTGTTTTAAGAATATATCACTCAGAACATCTTTATGATAATTCCTTTTCCTCGTAGCCAGTCCATCTGAGCAAGAAATCCACCGTCTTTTAACCTTTTATCGCCAGGATACCTGAAACTGTGAGTTCTGCACTACAAAGACTTGAAACAACATAAAACTAATTAAAAGACACAAAATACTTAAGGATAAACCACCAATTTAGGTCTATTTAGCGCATAATAAGTGGATATAAAATCCACTTATCACTAATCGGCACTAATCTGTGCTAATCTCGACTTCTTTTTAGCACTGAAAATCATACGAGATTCGCAGAAAAAATCGAGATCTTGGTTTGAAAACTATCCGAGGTCCGCTGAAAAAGTCGGGATTCAGGACCACGAACTGACCCGTGATCGGGCGGATCTAGGGCTAGCTCGTGGTCGGCCGGAGAGCTCGAACCCAAGGTGGTCGGCCGGAAGGTGGTCCTCCGGGAGGTGGTCGGCCGGAGAGCCCGAATCCAAGGTGGTCGGCCGGGAGGTGGTCCTCCGGGAGGTGGTCGGCCGGAGAGCCCGAATCCAAGGTGGTCGGCCGGGAGGTGGTCCTCCGGGAGGTGGTCGATTGCCTCTCGGTTGGCTAGACGATCCGGACGTGAAAACCCTCCGTGGTCTTCGAGGATCAAGAATCTTGATCTTGATTTCAAGTTACTATCTTAGTCATTCGTGACTTTATTATCTTAAAGATCAAGAATCTTGATCTTGATCTTAAGTCGTCAGGGATCTAGGATTCAAAATCATCTGTGATCCTAAGGATCAAGAACCTCGATATCTTGATCTTAAGTCGTCAGTTTGGTCCTTCGTGACTTCTGACGATATCACTCCTTAACTTATGATTAGCACTGCTAATCTTTGTGATTATGGTTGATCTCCTTAATTGACTCCTTAAGCGTATTTAGCTTTTCAGAAGTCACTTGTTTTGCAGCTCCAGCGATTATATCTGCTATTTTTCTTCTGGCGTATATGAATTACAACGATTATTTTTGTAAAACACGGATAGTTTCTGTCTTTTATTTCATCTATAAACGATAGATGACCTGTAAATGCGAACCAAGCTGAGATTCAACCTGATGTAGCAGGTCATGCATTTTCTATAAAAGAGTAGAAGTAGCCTTCATTTCGACTCTCTTCTTCATTTCAGAGCTTTTGAATTCTAAAGTTCTCTGGCTTTCAAGTTGCAAGATCAAGTTCCAGCTTCGAGATCAAGTTTCAGATTCAAGATCCAGTTTCAGCTTCAAGATCAAGATGTCGGAAGGTTATCGTCCAATGGCTCCCCCTGTCTCCATGATGGAAGCTATGGCGAAGAGGAGTAAGATGAGAACAACTAAAGGTAAGGAAGAAATCAAACCTCTTTCATATGTTGAACATAGATTTGAATCCTTATTAGATCTACTAAACATCATGAGGGACACCTTCCCAAACTGTGCTAGCTTAGATGCTTTTAACAGTCCTAGTAAGTTGAAGGAAAAAGATGTCCAGGAGATAAGGGACACATATCATTTTCCAAGTGCTATCAAAGTTCATCTTCCAAACCCCTCAGACAGGACCTGCAACTGGCACCCTGAGAGGATTTGTGTTCACTGGGGTGCCCTTGACGCTGGGCTCAGATTCCCGGTTGATAACTTTATCATTAGATTGCTGACGGAGTATCAGATCCATCCTTGTCAATTGTATCCCAACGCTTGGAGGTATATCTCTATTTTTCTAATAAGATGTCGTCAATTGGGGATTCTACCAACTACTACAATGTTTAGAAGCATTTTTAGGACCACTAACTCTTCTGACCACAAGAAAGGATGGGTTAGTCTTAAGCGCCGAGCCAAAATCCCACACATGGTGAATCCCTTCTCCTTTCCAGATTCTCAGCATTTTTGGGAAAGGGAGTTTGTAGTTCTTGAATGGAAAGGCGGTGACTGGGGCAACTTCTTTGTGAAGAGATTCGGATCCGTTGAAGATAGTAAACACTTCGTGTGTGACCTTAATGACTCAGAATTAGTGGATCGAGATAAGCTTCTTGCCGACGACGGCTGTACACACTAAAAAACTTTTCTGAATGAAAAGAACTTTATTAAGGCTGGCCTTAGCTTTCTTTCCGTTGAGGGTAATTTCCTTACTTGAACTTATTATGAACTCTGTTTGTTCTTATCCCGATGTTTTTCTCTTTGTATTTCAGCCGCCGAGGAGATTGATAGCCGTCCTCAGAACTAGCCGACCGTGACCAAGAGGATGAAGAAGAAGGCTACGGAATTACTGAATCCCACTAAGCCTTATATCCCTAGTTTCTTGGAGCGCTGCTCCCAAGGTGGGAAAAGATCACGTAACGCTGATGGGGTTATCAGGACCCCTTTCATACCGTCGTGGGGCATATGTGAACAAGACTCGGTTTGTGGGAGTCCTGACCTAGCTCTAGACTGGTCCAAGCTTTCGATTACTCCTCCTGATAAAGTGACTTTACATGCCAGGGACAAAATGATCGAGAATCAGCTTCTGGGCGCTCAAGCCTTGTATCAGGTATGACACTCCTTTTAGTAAGTTCAGTGTGATTTAGGCTTTACAAATTTCTCATGCCTTGTCAACTTTTCGTTACAGGCTAATGCCTATTTTCAGGCAGTTTCCACCCAAGGTTTGGCTTTCAGGGATGAGAATATATCCTTGAAAAATGATTCAGCAAGGTTCAAGGAAAAGATTGATGACCTACATTCTCAGGTTGCCCATGCCGAAGCGAATGCTTTATCCTCCCGAAAGCAACTTGCTTCTGTAGCTCGAAAGAGGATGGATGATGCCAACAAAGTGATCCAGGCCTATCATAAGACTCAAGAATTTCTTAAATTCATCGATGATCATGATGATGAGATGCGTCCCTTCAACATGTCTGTTGGTTGGGATAAGGCTATCAACGCTGTGAGCCATAGGCATCCTTCTGTCGTCAACCCGGCTGATTTTCCTTGCCCTAACTGGGGCGTCAACCCGGCCAACCTAGCTTCTGGTTCGGGAACTAAAATTGTTCCTCAGACATCAGGATCCGGCTCCATGGGGAATCATCGACGTTCTGGATCCAACTCTAAGGGAGCTGTCCCAGTTGCTAGCCAAGACTCATCCTCTTCTGGTTCTCGTGGAAAGAAACCCCCGCCAGCAAGGAAAGTTGGAGTAATTCGACAACCAATCCCTGGTAAGAGATTGATCCGAAATGAGGGCAGTTCTTCTGGTTCCTCCTCTGAAGAAGAAGAAGCTGAAGTTGCTACAGTTTAGCCGATGGTGGTGACCGAGCCTGATGATGGTTCCGAGGAGGAGGACTCAGATGAAGATGGCTCAGATGAAGAAGAATCAGACGAGGAGTAGAGGGGAACGGCCTTGCATGGCCTTATTAGCCGCATGTGGCTTTGTACTTTCATCAGCTTTTATTCAGCGTCCTTCGGGACTTAAACTTTATCTTACTGTGTTGTAACTTAACTCGAATTGTGGCCCTTCGGGGCTTTTTACTTATACATTTGTTTCCCTTATTCGTATGTTCATTTATTTTCGGTACTTGGCCTTTCTAGGCTTACACTCAACAGGTGCTCTGTACATAAATAAAACATAGAATCATGGAACGGAAAACAAACTTGTATTAATAACTCAGAATGGGATTCAACCCTTACATAACTTGTTATTGTCCTACTCGGGGCATTAAGCCCTGAAATGGTTTCATTGAACCTTATTTCTACTTCTCCTAATAAATAGATAATGAATTAAGTCCTTACAAGGATAGCTTAAACATAATAAATCTTGAGGTTCAAGGCATGCCATGTACGGGGCACCTCAACCCCGTTCAAGGTCTCCAACTTGTATGATCCTCGTCCTAGTGTCTTCCTGACTCGGTACGGCCCTTCCCAGTTAGGGGCTAGTTTTCCCTTCTGACCAACTCCAGAAGCCTCGATCTTCCTTAGAACTAAGTCACCTTGCTGAAAGAACCTTTCCTTAACTCTGTGGTTGTAATAAAAGGATGTTTTCTTTTAATGCTCCACATTTCTGGCGTTTGCCTCGTCCCTGACTTCATTAATCAGATCTAGGGCGAGCCTCATGCCTTCTTCATTAGTCTCAGGTTCAAATGCCTCAACTCGAGGTAATGCATGCATGATCTCCAGTGGCACGACTGCCTCAGCTCCATAAGCTAGTAGAAACGGGGTTGCTCCGGTGGTCACTTTACAAGTAGTGCGATAAGCCCAGAGTATAGGTAGCAGCTCATCCACCCAAGTGTTCCTTGAACGTTCGACCCTTTTCTTTAGTCCATCAAGGATGATTCGATTGGCCACCTCGGCCTGTCCATTTGCTTGCGGGTGTGCTACTGAAGTAAAACGAAGCTCAATAGCGTTTTCCTCACAGTACTTTTTGAACTCCTCATTGTTGAACTGTGTCCCATTATCCGTTACAAGGACTCGCGGGATTCCATACCTACAAATTATGTTCTCCCAAAAAGAATTGGGCAACTTGCTTGGTGGTTATCTTGGCTAGAGGCTTAGCCTCAATCCACTTGGTGAAGTAGTCAATGGCGATTATCAGAAACTTCCTCTGTGCTGAAGCCATAGGGAAAGGACCTAGTATGTCCATCCCCCACATTGCAAACGGGATGGGAGAATTGACTGATGTTAACATCTCAGGCGGCTGCCTTACAATCGGAGCGTGCTTCTGGCACCTATCACACCTCTTGACATAATTCTGTGCATCGGCCAGCATCTCTGGCCAATAGAATCCCATACGAGTTATTTTGTGGGCCAGGGCCCTGCCCCCCAAGTGCTGCCCACATATCCCTTCATGAACTTCCTCCAAGGCTTCTCTTGCCTCTTGGGGCCTCAAGCACTTCAAGTAGGGGACGACAAACGATCTCTTATATAGGATGCCTTCAATCAAAGCATATCTCAATGCTCTTATTGACAGCTTTCGTGCCTCCAAGGCATTGTCAGGGAGCCAACCTGTTTCAAGGTGAGCTTAAATAGGATCTATCCAACAGCTTCCTACATCAATTGGTGCTACCAACTTAGAATTGACAGTCGGGGCCTTCAAGACCTGAAAGTAAACACTCCCTGCATAATTTTCTATCTCAGAAGAAGCGAACTTAGAGAGGGCATCGGCCTTAACGTTCTCTTCTCTTGGAATATGTTCTACATAGCACTCATTAAACTGAGTCATGACAGCTTTCACAACTCGCAGATATTTTGCCATAGTTTCATCCTTGGCCTCAAATTCACCGTTCACTTGCGAGACTACCAATCTTGAATCCCCACAGACTTTGAGGTTCTTGACCCTCATGATTCTGTCCAAGCCTAAACCGGCTATCAAGGCTTCATACTCAGCTTCATTGTTGGTTGTCGAAAAGTCCAACTTCAAAGCATATTCGACTGTGAACCCATCGGGGCTTTGCAAAACTAAACCTGCACCACTGGATTTTGTTTTTGATGCTCCATCAAAATAGAGCACCCAATACTCCTTCAGATCAGGTACAAGTTCTTCATCTTTATTCTCACATTCTTGGTTGGGTACTATCTCCTGTCCCCCGACTTCTTGGTTGCTAATGGTACATTCAACCAGGAAGTCAGCCAATGCCTGAGCCTTAATGGTTATCCGAGGCTTGTACGTTATGTCAAATTCTCCGAGCTCAATTGCCCATTTGATCAGCCTTCCACTGGCTTTTGGGCTATGCAATATGTTCCTTAACTGCTGGTTCGTCAGGACTTCAATTTTGTGCGACTGGAAGTATGGTCGTAGCTTCCTTGAGGCCGTTACCAAAGCCAATGCAAACTTCTCTATGGTTGAGTAATTCAACTCAGCTCCATGCAAAACCTTGCTCACATAGTAGATAGGTCTCTGAACCTTGCTCACATAGTAGATAGGTCTCTGAACCTTGTTCAGATACTGCTAGGTACAGATAAAGAGTCTCTCCGGGACTTGGTTTGGCCAACAGCGGGGCTTCAGCCATGTACTTTTTCAATTGTTCAAAGGCCTCTTGGCTTTTATCAGTCCATTCAAAATTTTTCACCTTCTTTAATGCCTGAAAGAAAGGCAAACACTTGTCACCAGACTTGGAGATGAATCTCCCTAGGGCCGCAACTCGACCAGTTAGCTTCTGTACATCCCTCACAGAACGGGGTGGTTCCATATCCAGAATTGCCATGATCTTGTCCGGGTTGGCTTCTATGCCTCTCTTGGAAACCATCAATCCCAAAACTTTTCCTGATCCAACACCAAAAGCACACTTGGTTGGATTCAACATCATCTTGTGGTGCCTCAGCACTTCGAATGCCTCTCTGAGGTGCTTGATATGGTCAGCCTTGAGTAGGCTCTTGACTAACATGTCATCAACATAGACCTCCATGGTTTTTCCAATCAGATGGGCGAATATCTTATTCACCAATCGTTGGTAAGTAGCTCCTGCATTCTTTAGACCAAAAGCCATAACAAGATAGCAGAAAACACCAAAGTCAGTTATGAAAGATACCTTAGGGATGTCCTCCTTGTGCATCTTAATCTGATTGTAGCCGCTGAAACCATCCATGAAGCTCAACATCTCATGTCCAGCTGTAGCATCTATCAACATCTCAATCCTAGGCAGAGGAAAACAATCTTTTGGACATGAATCATTCAGATCAGTGAAGTCTATACACATCCACCATTTCCCATTTGCTTTTTTGACCATCACAGGGTTTGCTAACCATTCGGGGAACTGAATCTCTTCAATAAACCCAGCCTCTAAGAGCTTGTCAACTTCTTGCTTAATGGCCTCCTGCCTCTCAGGAGCAAAGTTCCTCTTTTTCTGCTTTATTGTTTTCCGTTTGGGATCAATATTCAGTTTATGAGTTATGAGTTGGGGATCAATCCATGGCATGTCGGCAGCTGTCCAAGCAAACACATCACTATTCTCCTGTAAGAATGCTATCAACTCTCCCTTAAGAGATTCATGTAGAGAAGCTCCTATATAGGTAACCTTCTCAGGGTCGCCTTGCTCTAGAGGAATAGGGATCAGATCCTCTGCTGGCTTTCCTCGGTGTTCAGCGTCACCACGGACATCCATGTCTTCAATTGGGAGTACCTTCCCCCCCGACTCCATCAGCTCTCAATGCAGATATATAACAACTTCTTGCCATCTTCTGATCGCCTTTTTGTTCTCCGACCCCATTCCGGGTTGGAAACTTAATCTTCATGTGGTAAGTGGAGGCAACAGCCTTGAACGCATGAAGTCCAGTCCTTCCCAGGATTGCATTATAGGTCGAGGCTGCCTTGATTACCAGAAAATTCAACATCTGAGTAGCTTCCTTAGGTTCTTGTCCAATGGTCATGGGCAACTGAATAGCACCCTCGACCTTGGACTCAATTCCATTGAATCCGTAGATGGGCATGTTGGTCGGGGTCAACTGAGAATCAGTGTATCCCATCTTTACAAAAGCATCATGAAACAAAATGTCAACAGAAGCTCCATTGTCTATCAAGACTCGCTTTACTTCCGAATTCCCAATCACAGGGGTTATGACCAACGAGTCGTCATGGGGAAACTTCACCCCTTCAAGATCAGAATCATCAAAACCAATCACTGTTTCGGTCCTAGCAAGTTTCGGGGCCTCTCCCACAATGTGCATCACCTCTCTGGCATACGCCTTTCGAGAATTTCGAGTTGTACCGGCCGCTGTCGGGCCTCCCCAAATCATGTTGATAACTGGCCCTCGGGGCTGCGCGTTACGATCACGATCATTATCTCTTTTGTCATTGTCTCTCCTATCGTAGTCCCTTCTTTGGGTTCCACGATCCTCACCCTTAGTAAATTTATTCAACTTTCCCTTGCGGATCAAGAACTCAATCTCATCCTTCAACTGCCTACAATCATCTGTATCATGCCCCACATCTCGGTGGAACCTACAGTATTGCTCCTTATCTCTCTTTGCGGGGTCACCCTTGAGTGGCTTCGACCATCGAAAATCCTTATCTTTCTCAATTTCTAGCAAGATTTGACTCCTAGGAGCATTCAACCTTGCATAATCAGAAAACCTCGGTCCAAAATTCTTTTTTGGTGTTGAGTCGGAATCCTTGCTAGTCCGGGGATACTTGTCCCTAGCATCGTACTCCTGCTCTTGCTTTCTCTTCTTCGTATCATTGTTACCCTTGCCATTGTTCACTGTGGCCTCCTTCTTGGTACTATCCTCAGCCTTGATATACTTATCAGCCCTTCGTTGGAGCTCAGCCATATTCTCGGGAGGATGCTTTGCCAATGACCTTTTAAAGTATAAGTCAGTGGTGCCATGTTCTAGGGCCACCATTGCCACCTTATTCTCCAAATTAGTGATGTTCAATGTCTCCTTAGTGAATCTCTTCAAGTAATCTCTCAGATTTTCATTCTTCCCCTGTACCACATACATAAGGGATGCAGAGCTTTTCTCATGCACCTTCCCGCTGATAAACTGACTAACAAAGGCAGCGCTTAACTCCTTGAAAGAGCCAATTGAGTTTGCAGGCAACCGGCTGTACCATCTTTGAGCCATACCCGACAGGGTTTGAGGGAACGCCCTACACTTCAAAGCGTCACTTGCAGGCTACAACAGCAGTGCGTTTGAGAATGTCCTAACGTGATTTGCGGGATCACCCGTTCCATCACAAGCCTTAATTGTCGGCATCTTGAACTTCTTTGAGATACGAGCATTCATCACCTCCTCAGTAAACGGAGGTGTGGGATCATCAGGATCCCCGAGTGGCATCAGATCCTTAGGGTTGCTCTTGGGGGTTTCCACCCTTGTTGTTCTTCCAGTTGGGGCATCAGCCCTTCTTTGCCTTCTTGAAGACCTCTCCAGATCTATAAAGGGAATCGGTCCTGATGTTGGGGGAGGTTGAGTCTGATTTGACCTGGCTTGTTCTCTTGTCATATCTTCCTTTAATCTCAAGATCTCGGCTTCATAATCCTTAATCCTCTCAGCAGTTGTCGAAGGGAGTTCATCGTGAGTAGTTCGAGTTCTTCTTCGAGGTTCTTTACTTGCACGTCGCCTCCTTGGAGCTTCATCACGATCGTAATCATCATCAGAGGATGAATCATCCGTATAAGGACCAGAAAAATCACGATAATCTCGATCTCGGATATGCAGGGCATGACCACTTTATCCAGCTCCTTGAGTAGGAGGGTAGTTAGGCAGCCCATACATCGGGTTGGTATTCACGGGGAGATCCGTAGTGTGGATCTGGACCCCTTGTGGAGGGTTGTTGGGATCTATAATCAAGGGAGAAACCACCATCTGAAAGGGATTAGTCCCTGGATTTGTGTGGACGATCGGAGGTAACGTACTCTCAACATGGGAGGTCATCTCTAGGGGTTGAGAAACTTGATGCGGAACGATCGTCCCGGTCGTTGGGGGCACCGGATCTGTTGCTGGTGGAGCGGAGCTGAGTGGAATAGGGTCGGTAGTTGCTGGTGTTCTTCGTGTTTGAACCATGGTTGATATCTTTTTCCCACAGACGGCGCCAAATGTTGTGGAATAAAAACTAGGTTACGATTTGTATTTAATCGGTCCTCACAGAGTGCCTACGTATCTCGTTATTGAGAATCAAGCCAAGACGTAGTTCTGAGATGAGGGGTTAGACCCTTTATATAGGCTGAGACTAAGAATTATGGTAGGAATAGGAGACTTGGTGGGCAAGCCACCACCTCAAGGAAGGTTCTGGATCTATTCCTTTTAGGAATCAGTTTCCATGTTGAGATATGTATCTTGAAGGCTAAGTTATATCCTTGTTTGACTCTTATTTGCTGAGCTGTTTATTGCCCCTAATATTAATTACGAAATTAATATTGTAATTGGGGTTTGGGCCCAGCTGGTGGGCCCCACGCTTGGACCATTCTAGGCGTTTCGCCTTAGAGGGAAGCACCCGCGCGAGTAGGGATGGGCATTCATCCCGGCCCGCCCGATCCCGATCCGATCCCCGCACCGAACGGGGCGGGGATTCGGGGATTTTTTTGGGTACGGGCCGGGGAGCGGGGACAATTTTCAAAAAAAATCGGGGAGCGGGCCGGGGCCGGGTTTTTCTGTGTCCCCGGCCCGATCCACGACCCCCGCCCCGATTTTCTCTACCCGACCCTATTTTCAATCCCCATTCGATTCCACCACACTTTAATATATATATATATATATATATATATATATATATATATATATATATATATTAATAATCATAGATTAATATAAACGAATTTCCAATACTTCATATGGGAAACAAAATGATATTTTAATTTTAAATGTTTGTCTTTCTAATAGTTAAATAACTTCATTTTCATATTATTTATAATTGTTTCTTTAAGTAATATTTTTTTATCTTAATTTAGTGCATTTGAGCTCACTAGTTAGTGTTTCAAATTATTTAATATTATTTTTTGTTTTAAATAAAATTCCCCGATTCCCCGCGGGGATCCCCGTTACCCTTCGGGCCGGGGACGGGGAATGAAAAATAGTCCCCGACGGGGATCGGGTTTGAATTCGGGGATGGGGGCGGGGATAGCACTCCCCGGCCCCGAAGTGCCCCGACGCCCATCCCTACGCGCGAGCGGTAGTGGACGAAGCGGAAGCGAGAATGTCGGCTTGAGTAACGCAAACATTGGTGAGAATCCAATGCCCCGAAAACCTAAGGGTTCTTCCGCAAGGTTCGTCCACGGAGGGTGAGTATTGGCCTAAGATCAGGCCGAAAGGCGTAGTCGATGGACAACAGGTGAATAATCCTTACCCCTTGTTGGTCCCGAGGGACGGAGGAGGCTAGATTAGCCGAAAGGTCTAATTAATGCCACATTAAATGTGTCTTTAGGACTTACTTTTAGCCCATATCACCAATGGATTCCTCCATTATGTCTCATGAATCATGATCACCGAGAATTGTATTTACATGCTCGGATTTTTCATCATTTCTCAGAACTAATTTTACCTAGTTTTATCAACTTTTTATATCATTTCCGGTTCTTCGTAAATTTTCTTTCAGATCCAATCCTTCATCAAAATAGTACTCATATATTTGAGACTTGGATCTCTTCACCTCTAGAACCAAAATGATATATATTCGGGAGGAGAATGCAAGTCAAACTAGGATGGAAGCTTTGCGGTAGATGATTCCAGCAACAGTGTAGTGTTAAAGACACACGGGTTCAAAATTCAAATGGCGGCCGAACCCGTACTATAAGATCCAATACTACAACATTTCTCACTAAAATTTTCATTTTTTTATTTGCTGAAACACTAAAATTTATCATTTTTATTCAATATCAGGCTAGAGTAAAAAAGATTTAACCAATTAATTTTTCATGTCTAAAAATGACTCGAACAAAAAAGTTGTAATCATATAATCCCTCCGTCCCTTTTTAGTGGAGACATTTGCAAAACACACACATATTAAGAAAAATTTAAATATGTAATTTGTTTCCATGTTTGCCTTAATTCTAACATCAAATGATGAGATGTAAGTGTGTATATTAAATATAAAGTAAAACATTGGTATTAGAAATAAATGGGTATATATAGAAAAATTGGTAAAAATATGTATTAAAACAAGGAATGTTTCAGCTATTTAGGGACAATTTTTTTTTTATAAATGTGTCAACTAAAAAGGGATGGACGGAGGGAGTATTAATTTTGAACAGATAAATATACTTGATCCTTGTGCATGAATGAAGTACTCCCTCCGTCCCAAATTACTTGTCCACTTTGATTTTTACGCGTAGTTTAAGATGCATTGACCGCATAGTTACATAAATTATTTAAAAAAAAATTCTTTTTGTGAATAAAAGTTTAATATTTGAACTTTTATCCATAAAAAGAAAATTTTAAAAATAATTTATGTAAGTATGCGGTCAATGCACCTTAAAATACGTGTAAAAGTCAAAGTGGACAAGTAATTTGGAACGGAGGGAGTATCACTTACATTTCTTTGTAAAAGCAACGAGAGATAATTAGCCAAAAAGGAAAAAACGAGCAATTTTATACAGCAATTGCAAGAACAAATTTTGTACTACTCTTGACGGGCTAAGTAAGATCCAAAATATCTAGTTTTTACATATTGCAAGTGTGGCTAACCTATACAAGTTTACAGAGCATTCTTCAATCCCATTCTTAACCAACCCAGCGGGCTAATTGACTGACCTCATGAATCCATCTCAAAGTTCTCGTCTTCAAAATTGTTATTCATTTTCGGCGGACACATAAGGCCCAAAAATTGTATAGCCTTGGACTCTCGGCTGGTAAATAAAACTTCCTTAGTTTTATAAAACTTTCTTAGCTTTTATTAACCACTGATTTACTATTGCAAAATTACCGTAAATATTATTTTATTTATTTATTAATTTTACGATTTACTAATTTTTGAAAATATTTGTAAAAATATGGTTTGTGACAAAAATAATCAAGTGCAACTTATTTTAATGTTTTTCTGTAAAATAATTGAAATCATTTTTATTAAGAAAATCAAGTAAACACAACATGCATGTTTCCAATAGGTAAATTATTTGTGCAACTCCATATGTTTAAAATAAAAATATTATTATTGAATTCCAATCATTCCTGTATTTTTTTAAAAAATATGATATTCGATAGAATTGTAGAATAAATAGGAATTAGATGTGAAACAGAATTTGATACCAAAATACAATTAAAAAGGAGTTTGCTTATTAATAAAGGTTACTATAACTGAATCACAACAATTCTAGGATATACTAGCTAGTATGGTGTAAAATCATTACAGAAATGAAATCAAATTTAGTACCAAGTACCATTCAGCTGGGATTTTTTCATTTGTTGATAAAGATTATTTTTTCTAGTATTTAACTAAAAGTATTAAAATAAAACCAAGCAAACAAGTATACATGGTCTTGATAAAGAAAAATGCTACAGCCACCAAATTAGTTCCCAAATTTTGACACCAAATGACATGACATTAATTTGATTGGTTATAACAATAATGGGCCCGCCAGAGCCATCCAATTAAAATATCACAAAATGCCAACTAATTAGTGCCACATCATTTGGTGTCAAAATTTGGTACCCAATTTGGTGGCTGTAGCATTACTCCTTGATAAATACATTATATGTACAATTTAGTAGGGTTACTGTTAGAATATAATATAAGATCAGTATAATGCCTTCCTCTCACACCTTAAGATTTTAGATGAGTTGGTTACTTAACATGGTATCATAGTTCAGGCAGGTCCCAGGTTCGACTCTCTGCGACCCATTCGAACATGAGACCACTTTCTAAACTGAGTTTTAATATCATGTTATGTAACGAATTTAGTTGGAATAAGGGAGCAAGTGTTTCTAAACTGAGTTTTAATATCATGTTATGTAACGAATTTAGTTGGAATAAGGGAGCAAGTGGGAAGAAGATAGATTCTCTTCCTGTGACTGTTCATGAAGCTGTCGTATTGTCTGGACTGTATCTGGATTTGAAGTACTCGAAATAATTATATATATACATGTTCTTTATGAAATAATTATAGGACTTGGAATTTCATTCATTAAATTATACCGTTTGTCTTGTAATAAATCACGATTCCAAAAACGTTTAAAAATAGTTACCAGGTTTGTTCTTATATGGTTTGGCTACATGTGTATAGATCGGGCCTGCTCTTTTCATAACATTTTTTAGGGACTCCAAAATATATTAATAGACCCACTACTCTCACTCTCACTCTCACTCAGATCAATTAACATGACTACAATGATTTCGTACGCAGTACTAGCTTCTTAGTGATTACAAAATTATTTACTGCCACTTTTGTAGCTGTATCTTCTCAAATCTCAGGTATAATTAATTATTTGCATTCATTAAGATGCATATTCACTTGCAACCAGAACATCATAATTAAGCTAATATACTACTCCCTCCGTCCCTTATTTCTTTTCCTGTTAATCATTATCACGCTTGCCAATGCACACTTTTGATCGTTAATATCTTTAATTTCATTTTAGTACTAAATATAAAAACTTCACTGTATTAAAGTACTCACAAATACGAATCCAACAAGATCACTCATGACTATATTTTGTCTTATAAATTATGCAAAAATTAGTAGTCAATCGCTTACAATGAACAGTGTAAAAAGTCAAAACAGGAAAAGAAAAAAGAGACTGAGGGAGTACTAGATTACTAACACTAGTGATAGTGACTAGGGCCCGTTTGAAAAATCTTATTTTTCAGAAATAAGTTACTTACTAGCCTAAAACCCGTGCGATGCACGGATTTTTTTTTATATTATATAAAAAATTTCATTAATTAAAATTAATTTTTTTAAAACATGAATTTTGGAGGCTTACCTTTTTATATGAGATGATTTGATAATAATTATATAAATGTTATTCGTGATATTTCTAGAAAATGAGGGATTTAATTAGAAAATATAGAAAAGATGATAGGTTTTAGTTAAAAAGAATAATCAATTAATTATTAATAATTATAAAATTATTACTTCATTTTATTAAATAGAATGTTCGTGGTATGATTAGAAAAATAGAGAATTTAGTTAGTGAAAATTAAAAAGATTATATGTTATAGGTGAAAAAGGTAATTGATTAGTTTATAGTAATTATAATTGAATTACTTTATTTTACTAAATACAATTGCTCGTAATGTTTTTAGAAAATGAGAACATAATATTGTCTGTGGTATTTCTATTATAAAAGAGATTTTAGTTAGAAAATATAGAAAAGATGATATGTTTTAGCTGAAAAAGTTAATCGGTTAATTAAAAATATTATACTATTATTAGTTTATTTTATTAAATAGAATCGTCCGTGATATAATTAAAAAAAATTTAGTTAGAGAAAATAGAAAGGTCACGTGCATGATTTATGTGGAAAAAGTAATTGATTAGTTTATAGTAATTATAATTTAATTATGTTATTTTACGAAATGAAATTGTTCATAATTTTTAGGAAATGGGAAATTAACGCTACCCGTTATATTTCTAGAAACAAAAAGGGAATGTAATTAGAAAAAATAGAAAAGATGATATATTTTAGCTGAAAAGGTAATCGGTTAATTATTAGTATTATAATATTATTATTTTATTTGTATTAAATAGAAACGCTTGTAATATAATTAGAAAAATGGAGATTTTAGTAAGAAGAAAGAAAAAAGGTAACGTGTTTTGCTGAAAAAAGGTAACCGTCCATGATATAATTGGAAAAAGAGAGATTTTAGTTAGAGAAAAGAGAAAAGGTAACGTGTTTTGAAAGAAAAAGGTAATTGATTAGTTAATAATAATTATATATAATTATGTTATTTTTTAGCTGAAATGGTAATTGGTTAATTATTAGTATTATAATATTATTATTTTTTTATTAAATAGAAATGCCTGTAATATAATTAGAAAAATGGAGGTTTTATTAAGAAGAAAGAAAAAAGGTAATGTATTTTGCTGAAAAAAGGTAACCATCCATAATATAATTGGAAAAAGAGAGATTTTAGTTAGAGAAAATGTAACGTGTTTTGACTGAAAAGGGTAAATGATTAGTTAATAGCAATTATATATATTTAAGTTATTTTTTTTAAACAAAATTGCTCGTAGTGTTTTTAAAAAGGAGACATTTTAGTTAGATAAAATGTAAAAGATATTCTATTTTAAATGAAAAAGGAAATTATTTAGTTATAGAAAAATAGAAAAGGTTATATGTTTAAACTAAAAAAGGAAATTGATTAATAAATGAGAAATTTTAGTTAGATAAAATATAAAAGATATTGTATTTTACTTGGAAAAGGAAATTATTTAGTTTTTGAAAATAAAAACGATAATATGCGTAACCTCAAAAAGGAAATTGATTAGTTAATAGATCATTAATTGAGTAAGGGTAATTAGGTAAATTCAATAGGTACCGTTGAACCAAACTTTTAATGTTTCGGCTTTTATATAATAGTATAGATTCTGGAAAAAATTTAGGAAATATGTACTTTTTTCTCTGGAAAAAATTTAGGAAATATGTACTTTTTTCTGAAATAAGTAACTTATTTTTGCAAGATAACGAATATTAAACTCCTGATATACAATTTTCTCTAAAAAAAGTATTTAAATACGAATTTTTTTCAAAAACAAGTAACTTATAAGTTGTTCGGCAGATTTGCCAAACACCCCCTAAATTCGGCATTTCGAAAATATAACCTAAATCTATGCAAACTAATTATTTTATTCCTGCTTGCGAGAGATGAATAAAGTCCGGATACATCTCATAGGAGCGAGAGATGAATAGAGTCTGCATACATTTCGGTCTACAACGCTAATTAAGTATGATTAGCGAGATACGTACATTTGATATGTATAATATAGATTAGTTGAACAAACAAAATGAAACAAGGATTTGTAAAGTTAATATGTTGACAAACACGACTATGTGTACAAGATTACAAGTTATACTCCCTCCGTCCCGGCCATTTGTTTACATTTGGTTTGGGCACGGAGACCAAGAATAGTGGGTGTAATATTGTTAAAATAAATGAAGTAGTGGGTGTAATAGTGATTTTATTACTCCGTATTAAAATAAGTGAAGTAGTGAGTGTAATAGTGATTTTATTGTTAAAATAAGTGAAGTAGTGGGTGTAATAGTGTAAAGTATTGTTAAAATAAGTGAAGTAGTGGGTGTAATAGTGTTAAAACTTACTATTTTAGGAAACGTAAAGAATTGGTTGGGACGTCCCAAAAAGGAAAGTGTAAACAATTGGTTGGGACAGAGGGAGTAGTTGTTTACAGATCGAGGAGACAATCATCTAGGTACGTAGCTAGGCAGGTCACTAAATAGCCAGTCACGGCGCACTAAAGAGAGTGACCTTTTGGAAGGTAGGGTGCGCTGATTTTCATGAACAACTAAAAGCTATGGCTATCTATATTTATAGATACATGCATGTCTGTAGTATGAGAACTTGATCATTGGAAATTGGAAAAGCTTGACATACAGAGTTTGTCGGTCTAATGGTTGTTTCAACACCCTAGGACTAGGGTTTGGTAATAGTGTTTCTGGTGAATATGACATGTAAAATTACATCTGGGCTCACTTCTAAAATATAATGATCAACGAAGACTAATATATGAAACAAAATTAATAGTATGATTATGAACAGAATAAGGGACCTCTTGCTGGGTGAAGTGCCAAAATAGCACAATTTCTGATCAAAATGCAAAGTAGCATTTTTTGGGAAGTGTATCCCGCACTTAATTAGGAGGGTAAGGGACCTCTTGCAAGTATTGTCTGCGTTAGGAGGGTAACGCATGTCATATATGCGTTACTCGTGTATTTTTCCTTTTCCCCAGCTGATAGCGTTTGGGGTGTAACGCAAGTGCGTGATGCGTTATGGGAGTAACGCATCACGCACTCGCATCACGCACTTGCGTTACACCCCAAACACAAGTGTATCATGCGTTTTTCTTGTTCTTTCAGCTAGTCTCACTTCTAAAATATAATGATCAACGAAGACTAATATATGAATATAAATGCCAACAAAATAGTATGATTATGAACAGAACAAGGGACCTCTTGCTTCTATCGAGTATTAGAGATTAAAGATAGATTAATTAGTAGGTGTTTTGATATTAATTATTAAACTTATTTTTTTTAATTTAGAATGATTTTTTTACAATCGATTAGGATAGATGCGGTGAGTAGTGCTGGCCCCTGGCATCAGAGCACGGAGGGTGCAAATGTTTTTGTTCAGATTGGCCTCTACTCTCATGTCTTTGTACTTATTACTCCCTCCGTCCCAACCAATAATTTATATGGCGGGATAACAAGGATAGTTGGTGTAATATTGTTAAAATAAATGAAATAATGGGTGTAATAGTGAATTTATTGTTAAAATAAATGAAATAGTGGGTGTAATAGTATAAAGTGTTGAAAAAGTGGAATAAAGTAGTGGATGTAATAATGTATTTTATTGTTAAAAGTTGCTATTTTGGGTAATGTAAAGAAATGGTAGAATGACCCAAAAAGAAAATTTTAAAGAAATGGATGGGACAGAGACAATATTACTATTAACCTTTTTAACTTTATTACTTTGTCATGTGCATAGCATCTAACCACATTTATATTATTCAGAGTCACGGGATGTACGTACATTCTCGGCTGAGCTTTGGAAATTGGAATATCCAACTTGTTTTTGGCATTTTTCTGACGCGGCAATAATACGAAGTTACAATCTTAATTAGGCTTAATGACCTTTTGGACCTTCAAGTTTGCGTAATTATACCCATGAAGCCCTAAGGTTTAAAGTCGTTCCTTTTCGCCCCTCCAACTTAAAAAATGTACATTTTAGCCACAAACCGTTGTCTTTGGTCTTTAAAAGGCGACGGTTTTGTGTCAAAAAGACGACGGTAAAGTGGCTAAAAGGTATATTTCTGAAGTTGGAGGGGCCAAAAGGAACGACTTTAAACCTTAGGGCTTTATGGGTATAACTGCGCAAACTTGAAGGGCCAAAAGGTCATTAAGCCTCTTAATTAACCTGCCCCAATTTATTTATTTTAAAGAGTGAATGACTGGCTGAGGGTATTGTTGATCGTAGATCTTATTTTTGTAAATACTATTTCCCTTCCAAATTATATCATTTTTTAATTTTTTTTCATATATTTTAATGTGCTTGGAAGAAATATTTGTAGATAATATTTTTTCATTTTTTTATTATTTGTATTAAAATATAAATTTTTTACTTGTCCATAAAAAAATTATTTATATACTACCTCTGTCCCAACCAATTGTTTACACTTTCCTTTTTGGGACGTCCCAACCAATTCTTTACGTTTCCTAAAATAGTAAGTTTTAACACTATTACACCCACTACTTCACTTATTTTAACAATACTTTACACTATTACACCCACTACTTCACTTATTTTAACAATAAAATCACTATTACACCCACTACTTCACTTATTTTAACCATAAAATCACTATTACACCCACTACTTCACTTATTTTAATTGGATATCTTGGTCTCCGTGCTAAAAGCAAACGTAAACAAACACTTGGGACGGAGGGAGTATGTCTTTTTTCAAGTATAAAATGTATATAAATTGCCGATTTGCCGTAAAGCACAAAGAAATTAGTTAAGATGTCACACACAGTGACACACATTTTGTCAATCACTTGATACTGATCACTTTAACAAATTAAAGTAATGTTACATGTAGAAAAAGCTGAAACCTACCAGATAGGCAGATATACCATAGCCCATAGGTAAATAGTCACACCAAATGCAGTAAGCTTACTTAAGTAACTTATGATTTATAAGCATTTATGTTATATAAGTGATAAATAAACCAATCAGTAAAGTGTTTGGTAAATCAGAACTTATAATCACTTGATTGTTTGGGTAAATCAAAACTTATAAGTTAACTTTTTTTTATAATTTTCAAAATAATTTTTTTATATAACAATGGATATCAATGGATAGATCTCGATAAATAGGGAAATTTGATATATACATATCAATTTTCTAATGAATGGATCGAGAAATACATGGTTTTGAAGATTTGAAGAATATTATATATGGCTCTCGGTCCCTGGCAAATGTATGTCAGGGACCTCTTATTCAACATACGGTTTCTGGACCGTTGGATGGTTGATCCAACGGCTGAGATTTAAAAAAAAAACAACACCGTACCGCATAAATTTTCTGCGGTACGGAGTAATTACCAAAATGCCCCTATTTTCACATAAAAAATATACTGTTCATCGTATCGGAGAAAGTTTCTGCGGTACGTGAACAGTAGGGACATTTTGGTAATTACTCCGTACCGCAGAAAGTTTATGCGGTACGGTGCAATTTTTTTTTAAATCAGAGCCGTTGGATCAACGATCCAACGGCTCTGAAACAGTATGCCAAATAAATGATCCAACGGCTCTGAAACAGTATGCCAAATAAACGGTCTGTGGCAACCGTTTGCCACAGACCGGACCCCATTATATATTACGTATATCGAGAATAAGTTATAAGTTGAAAGTTAAGGATTTTTAACATTCAACTTATGGATTTATAAGTTATTAGTTGAGCTAAAACTTATTTTGACAAACACCCAATAAATGTTTATGGGCTTATAAGAGTAATATGGGGAAACAAATAGACCCTTAGAGCATCTCCAATGGGCTTCCCTATTTTGGATCCCTAAAATATAGTAAAATAATGGTTACCTAAAATATAGGGAACCAAAAAACTATTTTACTCCAATGGTAATCCCTATATTAGTTCCTTATATTTTTAAAAATAATATTTAATTAATATTTTTAAATTTTGTATTTTACAATATAATTTATGTGATTGTTTCCAACTACTTATACATTCTTCATTTACCCAATATTAAATTTTTAATTATTAACTTGTTAAAATAAAATTATAAATAAAAAACAAAAATGGAAATAAAACAAAAAAATTGAAATTTAGCAGACACGCAGAACACATAGAAGTATAAACTCACAAACAGAACAAGGACACAAAAATATATACACACACAAACACAGACACACGCATAAACAGCCGGGAGAGATGAGAAACTGCAGAAGAAACCAGCGGGAGATGACATGGCAACTTATAGGGGATCAATTTTTATCCCTCAAATAAGGGATTCTATCTTCTCTCACCTAAAAATTTTAGGGAAGGGGGAGTATCATTGGAAATGATTTTTGGAGGAAAACCCCTAAAAGCTTCCACCGTGACATATTATAGGTAAAGAAGGGGTTCCATTGGAGATGCTCTTAATAAAGAGAAATCTCCCTCGATATTTCATTAACTAATTTATAAGACGGGAATGTAAAAATTCTGATGACATTCCATATTTCCATGCAGGCACGTCAAAGAATTATCCGCGGTTAATAATCTTAAAACAGTAGTGCTTGTTACTGCTTGGTCGAAGTGTAAAACAGTAAAACAGGGAAGGAGCGGTAAAAAGAAAGACAAAAAGACAACGATCACGACAAATCTGTCACGTGAAAGTTTATAATTTCTGATTGTTTCTTGTAGCCACAGTACCCTTTTCTTCATATTTTTCGCCCCTGATCTCTTCTCCATGTGTGCGTGCGTATTGGACAGTAATATGATTTTCTCGAATTATCTGATTTTTACTTACATTTTCCCTTTCACGCTAGTCAATTTTCAAAGCAATACAATTTAATTGTTACATTATATGTTTCGACTTTCGACAGCAAAACCTAATATTAGGTCAATGTCGTAAGCAAATTGCAAATAAATTAAGTAATCCTAAAGTATTATGATGCGAGGCAAGATCGAAACGAATAAAGAATGTCAACATGATGTTGATCCACGAAATTGATGCCCTAGCTATTAGCGATAATCAAGAACAAAACCTATTACGGAGTACATATATAAACGGTTAGGTATTAGGTGAACGGTCAAATTCTCTGTAAATCATAAACAAAGCTTTAATCTATTCAAACTTGAGCACAAAAGTTGGGATTCATAGTCATCTGGGTCTACGACATAATCATATTCAAATTCTTGTTTCTTCATTTTTTATATGCAAGTAATATTCTCTTTCCTTGTCAGAGCATGATGAATACTGGTAAATATGTTAAATACAAAAAAAATTTATTGTTTTTTTTTTATCAAACAAAAAAAATTATTGTTAAATTTTAACATTGAAAAGTGATTTTTACATTAAAATATTATCTATAATATAATCTATAGTTTAAAATTGAAACAAATATATCTAAATTAAATTATGTTTGAACCACCTAATCATTAAATGTATAATTAAAATTTGGGAATTTGTATAATATGTCCCAAATTAATAGATCATTTTACGAATATGTCCCATCATATTGATTTATTAATTATATGTCCCATTATCAGTTTTTAAGTTTTATAAATACTAATATACCCTTTTTTATTAATTAGTTATTATTATAAATATACTACAATTTTAAAATTTTATTAATTGGAAAAAATATTTTATATTTTTTTTAGTACAGGACCAGGGGTGCTTTTTTTAATTTTAACCATAAAATAAATATTTTTTTTGTTTTTTTCTTACATTGGCCCCGCCAGGACACCCTTAACCAAATAAAGAATTAAAATTTATAATTTAAATTAATCAAATTATGTTCTTATGAGACATTATATTTTAAAATAAATTTGATTAAAAAGGGTATAATGGTCCTTTTCTGTTAAAATTTGAATGAAAAACTGATTTTATGATAGTTTTGAAATTTCAAATATATATAGGACATATTTACAAACCATGTTTTAAATTGGGATATATTATTAAAAAACCCTTAAAATTTTCCACTTTTCCAACTTGCATGTAGGGCTGTCAAAAAAATCCGACAAATCCGATATCCGTCCAAAATATCTGCATTCGTATTCGAGAAAAAACGGATATTATCAATATCCGAAATAAAGCGGATATTATCCGTATCTGAATCCGGAGTATTCGAATCCGAAATGGAATATCTATAATATTTAAATTATATAATTTAATTTTTTTTTCTATTAGCATGTACTCCCTCCGTCCTTTTCATTTCTTTACACTTTCTATTTTTGGCCGTACATTCCATTTCTTTACATTACTAAAAATAGTAACTTTTAACAATAAAATACATTATTACATCCACTACTTCACTCCACTTTTTCAACACTTTACACTATTACACCCACTACTTCACTTATTTTAATTATAAAATCACTATTAAACCCACTACTTCATTATTTTAACAATATTACATCCACTATCTTGGTCTCCGTGCAAAAAGCAAATGATAATAATTCCAATGGACGGAGGGAGTAGTGTTTATGTGTGTTTATTAATTAAATAATACATTTATACAAATTTTATATAATTGTAACAATATTATAGACATATATAAAAATTTCATTTGAGTTTAATATTTTAAAGATAATAAAATTAGATACTTAGTACAGTGTTCACAGTTTTATTTTTTCTAAATGAAAAAAATTTTTGTTTTGAAATCATCAATACGCGTAAAAAAATTTTGAAAAGTCCGATATCCGTCCGAAATATCTGCATTCGTATCCGAGAAAAAGCGGATATTAACCGTATTTTAAACAAAGCAGATATTATCCGTATCTTAATCCGACAATTTCGGATACGGATACGGATATAGGCATATCCGTATCCAAATTATCCGTTTGACAGCCCCACTTGCATGTAAAATGATCACGTAACCAACCAAAACAGTTTGTTCTTAGAAGAACATACCCTCTTTTTTCTATTTAGTACTTTTCGAGTTTTGGTCAAGAATACCCAAAAAAAACTATATCACATAAAAAGAATATCTCAAAGTATTGATGATGGCCATAAATACCCGTTTATTACGCATTTCATATAAGAGTAATAGGATTACGCATTTGATATTGGGGTAACTAGTATAGATTTTTTTATCTATTACGCATTTGGAGAATGCGTAATAGGCTTTCCTGACAGGTCTATTACCCCTCTTCCAAATAAAATCTATTACTTTTTACCCAAATGCGTAATAGAGGGGTATTTATGACCATCATCCATAATTTGTGTTATTCTCGTCAGTTTTATTAAAAAATGGGATATTTATGTCATTCTTTCGTACTTTTCATATAAAACTGTTCTTACATATTCTTTAGTGTAGAATAAAAAATACTTTTCCATTTAATACTTTCCATTCATGTTTTAATAAATTAACGGGTTAAATATCAAAGTGATCACTGAAGTGAAATCCATATATCATTTCACTCATCGATCTCAACGGGGTATCATTTGAATCACTAAAGTCGTAATAAATATCAAACAAATAACTCTAAATATGTGTTCGAAAAATAAAAAACCATTTTTTGTTAGTTCTGCACATATTTTTTTAATGCTACGGCAATCAAATGAAACATTGTTAAATTGTAGTATTTTGGATAATATATTTAGATTTTTAAAAATTCATTTACTATTTATTTTTAATTAAAACAAGAAAAATGACTAAAAAATTAAAAATAAATAGTAAATGGATTTTTAAAAATCAAAATATATTATCTAAAATACTAGAATCTAACAACGTTTCATTTGTTTGTGGTAGCATTTTAAAAAAATGTGCAGAATTAACAAAAGATTATTTTTAATTTTCGAACACATATTTAGAATTATATTTTTGATATTTATTATGACTTTAGTGATTCAAATGATACCCCGTTGAGATCAATGAGTGAAATGATATATAGACTTTACTTCAATGACCACATTGATATTTAACCAATAAATTAACTTGACATTTTTGTTTGATACTGCGGAGTTTTTTATGGATTCTCTACGACATCGTGGATCTTAGCGTCAGGTAATGGCTGATTTTGTTAGCTCAATAATTCTTTTGCATTGATCCCTTGAAACGCTATTTCTGACCCCCGTTTCTTATTTTGTGTTTCAACTTTGCACCATGCTTGTTTTTCATCATTTTGATTCATTTTTGCTCCCACTACAAATGGATCCACTTTATCATCAAAATACACCTTTCGAAAAATTCGACTTTTTACTAAAAAAATCAAAGAAACACGTTAAAAGATAATAAACTTGAGTTCAACATTGATTTTAAACCAAAAAATAGAGTTCAAAATAGTACAAAAATACCACTCATCATTCTTCTATATGCACTTTCCTATTCTTATGCCACCTCATTTATTTGGATGCATGAGACGATATAAATAACGTTTGTGAGTGAGAAATAATAGAAAAATACCCACCACATTTTACTCCCATTAAAATATTTGTAACGATCACTACCACAATTGTCACACACATTTTTCTCGTCATCGTATATGTGTATCAATCTTATCATACGATAACTTTAAATATTTCACCATTTTCTTAATAAATTATTAAGTACTCGGTAATGTATGGTCCAACGGAAGCACATTGTCATTATTTCAAGTAACAAATCAAATGTTTTTTGACTATAGTGCGATATATTTTTGAATGCAACAATCTCGTACGAAGAAAGAGTTTTGTGTACTTTCTGATACCGGAATATATTAGGGGCTTTGGATTTACTAACCTCTTTGTAAAATCCCTTAGCATACGTATTAGGAACTTCTTATAATCGGTTAGTGTCCCATTATAATTTTTTTGAAGCCCAATATTTGGTACTCCCTCTGTCTCTTTTTATTTTTTTTGTTTGAAATGTCGGTACTGTTCATAACATAAGACAAATTATTAATTTATGTCTAATCTATAAGATCAAGTATAGTGAGTGATCTTGTTGGATTCGTATTTATGAGTAATTTAATACAGTGAAATTTTTATATTTAATACTAATAAGAAATTCAAGATATTAACAATAAAAAATGTGCATTATCAAACGTGTCGAGTCAAAACAGGAAAAACATTAAGGGATAGAGACATACTATCTATATGCACGTGTGTCTCTTGAATCATGAGGAGGGCAACGTGCTTCTTTTAAATGTTTATTTCGTAATGTAATGTCTCATCGTGCCATTTCCAAAAAAATGTCATTTAAAGATATATCATTGGATATCAAATAAAATCGAACTTTCTTAACACTATTTCAATTTATATTTTTACATTCATTGCAATGACATTTCATCAAATACTCAACAACCATATTAGAGCATCTCTAACCATACATATCCCTTAGCTAAAATTGTATCGGAAATACCATAAATAAAAATTATGGAGAATGTGTAAAAATAATTCATCTCCAACGAGACATAACTGTTAGGTAAAATTTTAGATAATCTCATCATATTGACTATATTTGTCGAACCTCTATAGACCTGTAGTAAAACTCCACATCGTCAATTACCATATTATAATAATATATTCTATTTTTAACAACTTGAAATAATGAAAACATACCATTTTTAAATTATAGCCAATCAATATAGCCAACTACATTGTAGTAAAATACCATACAAATTCAACAAATTTTACATAATCGTTATTTAGCCAATCATTTTAGCCAATACCATTGGAGATGCTCTTATGGTCATATGTGTATTGTATATTTTTTTTAACAACTCTTCTATACTTTGGATTAATTGTAATGGGTCATACTAAAATCGACGTATCATCCAATTACGACCATAGATCGATATCTAAATAAATATATATATGATATATAAAGTGTATTTTTATTTAAATTTTAGATGATTTTATTTTCATATTTATTGTGTTTTGCATTGATTTGGATTTTTATTTAATATATTTTATTGTTTTATTGTAGTAAATTAAGAATTCATAATTTGGAAGGATTTAGAGCAAAAAGAGCTATTTTGGAGTTTAAATAGAAGAAAATTCGAATTTATTATACTACACTGGCTGTTTACACTGTTTGGCCCCTATCTTGAGTTTCAAAAATCGGATTTTAACGATCTTACAACCTACGTGAAGCTTGCGAAATTTTATTTAATTCTGTGGTGGGCCAAAGATCAAAGTCAAGTGGAACAACCCAGAAACTGGAGACAACAGTCATCTACGAATTTTAATTAAAGATTCCTATTCGATTATGGGATCCTACTTGTAATTTATTTAGAGTACTAAAATACTTTTATTTTAGAGACATATCAGATACATATGATTGGAGATTAGAGAATAGAAATTAGTTAGGGTTTTACATACAAAGAAACTTAGAGAGAGCCATAGATTTCATTCTTGTGACAGGATGGATGATTGCAGGTTTTCGAATTTGAATTTCTTCTTTATTCTTATAAGTGTAAATATGTTTCTTTGTGTTATTAGTTATTATACTTTTTTATCATTAGTGAGTAGTCATTTCTAGGACTTAAGGGTAAACCATGTTTGCATTGATCTTGGCATGCTTTCACCATGATTTGATTGATTATGGTCATTCTAATTGATTATGTTTTATATTAATTTATGTAATCGGCCGATATCATGAATTAATTATATGCAAATAGGAGTAATAGATCGAGAGATTTTACTATTAGAGACTCACATACAATTAGAAGAATTGAATTTAAGTGCGAGAGCATCATTGGATTTCTGAGAGCGTTGATGCTTGAGACAAATTAACAATTGCTCTAATTACCTAATTGATTGAATTACTAAAAGTGGTTAATTATGTTGAATATTTTGAGAGTGTTAATGATTGAGATAGATTAGTGTCTATTTAGTTAGTGTTAATGCTTGTGTATGGTGGACTTGATTGCCCTAGATTTTTAATATATTAATTTAGTGTCAATTTAGTTAGTGTTAATTTAGTTAAAATTATTAGTTAATTAAAAATATTCAAACAAATGTTTGCTTTTGAAAGAATTGATAATAATTGACTAAAAATTGATAGAATCTGTCTCCTTGAGAATATGACCCGCATTTTCCAGTTTCTACATTACAGCAGACACCGTGCGCTTACAATATTATAATTTAAACATATCAATATAACAAAAACTTTTAAGAAAAAATAAGCATGTTATCAAGATGATATACTCATCTACTTTCTAATTTATTACCCATACTCCATAAATGTAAATGTAGCATGGAAATATAAAAACATAAAAGGAACATTCAATTATAATACATGCAAATAATAAAATTAAATGAACTCACAACCTTAAGTTTTATGTTAACTCATTTGCTCCTTCTTCTTGTTCTTTCTCATCTTCTTTGTCTTTTTCCCTTTTTTTTTCTCTTTAATAATTCATTTTACACATCTTAAGTTTAAATGATAAATTAAAGATAAGGAAAATATTATCTTTTAACCTTTTGTAGAGTCGTTTCCTGTTAACATATATAATATTAGTATTATTGGATAGTTTCATTATTGTAATAGTTCGCTTTGATAGGATAATTTCCTTTATTATTGTTTAATTGTTAGCTATATAAGTCCTCCTTCTACTGTAATTGATAACAAGTTTCATTATAATAAAATTCTACTTTCTCTCTTCTCTCAATACTTTATCATGTTATCATGAGCCAATGGTTTGTGAAAAAAAAAAACTACAAGAGTTGTGGATGTGATAAAACCTATTAAAGTTACAGGAGTTTGTGGGTGTGATAAGACCTATAAAAGTTCTTGGGTGCGAGAAAAAAAAATCTTGGAAGAGTTCGTGGATGTGGAAGAAAACAGATTCTGCAAGAATTTGTGGGTGAGAAAAAAACACAGCAAGAATTCTTGGATATGGTACAAAAAAAATCTTGAATACGGAATTGAAGACAAGATGAAAGTACAACGATGATGATGAGATTGTGAAGATGTTGCAAGTTAATCTGAAACTTGTCACCAGGTCTATCCTAAGTCTAGTATAGCTGTTAGCAGTTTATGCAGAAAGTGTCAACACACGACTTAGTCGTGCAGATAGTTGCGAGTTTTTGGGATCTTACAGAATAAAAGCAGAAGTAGTATTTGTTTAGGAAGTTGTTGGTGTCATGTCCTTATTTTTAGCTTTCTTATTTTGGCGTCTCTATTTTAGTGTGTAATGTTATCAGAAATAAAGCACGTTTGTTGACAAGCAAACTTAGTGTTCTGTTATTTCCTTATTTTCTCAGTTTCATATCAATACAGTTATTATATATATATATATATAATATATATTTGGTATCAGAGATTTGGAAAAATCTTTATGTATGTCAAAGACACAGATGATAATGGATATTAACAAGGTTAAGGGAGGGTCGATTGGTCTTAGCTTTCCTATGCTGGCTAGAAGCAACTACACTGCTTGGGCTTTGAAGATGCGAGTGTTTATGCAAACACATGGAGTTTGGTGTGTAGTTGAACCCACTAAATAAAGACGCCAGTTAAAGAGAAATCAAACAAAGTTGGCTTGGATATTATTTACCAAAGGATACCTGAGGATGTGCTTCTCTCGTTGGATGAGAGATAGACGGCCAAGAAGGCCTGGGATGCAATCAAGACTTTGCGTCAAGGTGTTGAAAAAGTTAAAAAAGCAATAATTCAAACACTGAAGGCTGATTTTGAGTCCCTTATCATGAAGGAGAGCGAGCCACTCGATGATTTTAGCATGAAGCTAAATGGTTTGGTAACTAACATACGTGCTCTTGGAGAAGACATAAGTGAGTCGTACGTGGTGAAGAAGCCGTTGCATGCGGTTCCTATGAAATTTCTGTAAATTACGTCCATATTGGAACAATTTGGTGATCTCGAGACGATGTCCATAGAGAAGGCAATTGGCTCACTTAAGGCACATGAAGAAAGGTTAAGAAGAAAGACAGAATCAAGTGAGGGGCAACTATTGCTTACAGAAGAAGAGTGGAACAAAAGGGAGAATGAAGAAGAAAAACTTTTGCTTACCCGTGAGGAGTGGTTGAAACGACAAAACAGATCGAGGTGGAATGGATGGATCATTTAATACCAAGAATCGAGGAGGAAGGGACAAAAGTAGGCTCAGATGTTACAACTATGATTTATATGGTCATTTTGCTGCTGATTGCCGTAAGCCAAAAATAACTAAAGATACAAAATAGGACGCAAATATGGCTCAGGTGGAGGATGATGAACCGGCCTTACTGTTGGCTAAACATGACAGAGAAGAGTCTGGAAAAATGCTGATAAATGAAATAGAAGTAATGTCATCTTCGTTGCCAAAGAATGCAGAGCAAGTGAATGAAACAGATATGTGGTACCTTGACAACGGCGCTAGCAACCACATGATAGGTTTAAAATCAAAATTTACAGAGCTTGATAAAGGAATAACAGGAGTTGTAAGGTTTGGAAATGGATCGATTGTTAAAACTCAGGGAAAAGGTACGATTGTTTTCAAATATAAAACTAGGGAAGAACGTACCCTTGGCAATGTGTATTATATTCCAAGTCTCTGAAATAACATTGTTAGCTTAGGACAATTGTCTGAGGAAGGGAACATGGTGGTACTTCGAGGTGCTTTCTTGTGGGTCTACGATAAGCATGATGTGTTACTTATGAAGGTCAAAAGATCTTCGAATAGACTATACAAGTTGATCATCGAGACTAGTAAACATGCGTGTCTAATTACCAAAATGGCTCAAGTATCCAAGTTATGTCATGCTCGACTTGGTCACGTCAATTACTTGGCAATGATATTGATGTCACAAAACAAAATGGCAAGAGGTCTGCCAAAGATTATATAACCTAAGGATGTGTGCTTCAGATGCATTATGTCAAAACAGACACGTAAATAATTCCCTCAACAAATGAACTACTATGCAAGCAAAGTTCTGGAACTGGTGCACGGAGACTTATGCGGCCCAATTTCACCAGATACAACAGCATGCAAGAGGTATTTTTTCTTGTTTGTGGATGATTATAGTAGGATAATGTGGGTGTATTTTTTGAGGAACAAAGATGAAGCTCTTGGTGCTTTCAAGACGTTTAGAGCAATGGTTGAAAATGGTCCGGAACGGAAGGTGAAGACACTACGAACAGACAGGGGCGGAGATTTTATGTCACATGATTTCAAGCTGTATTGTGTTGAAGAAGGAATAAAAAGGCATTATACAGCACCTTATACGCCCCAACAAAATGGCGTAGTTAAACGACGCAATAGAACAGTTGTTGAGATGGCAAAGAGTTGTCTAAAAGTGTTAGATATTGATTCAAGGGATATCAGGATCTGGACTGTTACTGATCAGATACTGATGCTGACGTCATCAGTAACAACGTTAGTATTGAGTTGTCATCAGGATTAGAAGCTGGTCAGGATTACGTGAAGATTCTCATCAGTCCAGAGATCAAGAAAGATTGATATGTCGGTTCCTAAATTGTAGGAAGGTAGCTATCATACAAGATATGCATTCATAGTTATATGTAATTGATTTAGAATATCTTGTAATTGATAGTGTAGCTGTGTATGCTATATAAACACAGGTTAGGTTTTACTTAATTGTAATCGCATATACGAGTTATCTTGTAACCTAGCAGCTCTTAAGAACATAAGGATTTCTTAATAGAGTTTGTAACAGTTTTATATCAGAGTTAATAAAGCTGTTATTGATTCATAGTTGTGTTATTTCTGTTTAAGTCGAAAATCTTATACAATTGTATTCATCCCCCCTTCTACAATTGTTAATTACTGGGCAACAATTGGTATCAGAGCAAACTGATTAATCTTAATCAGAAACGATCTTAAGATGTCGACAAGAAAGTATGAAAGTATTAAGATTCCCATTCTCAAGAAAACTGAGTATCCAACATGGAAGGTGAAAATGCTGATGTATCTGGAAGCAATTGATCCAGACTATCTTGATAGGATCAATGATGGACCATTTCTTCCAACAAGATTAGTTGGAAGAACAGAGACTGTTCCTGAACACTATGTCGTCAAGGCAAAGAGTGAATGGACTCCAGAAGAAAAGGCTCAAGTGCTCAAAGATGCAAAGGTAAAGAATATTTTGCATAACAGTCTTGATAATGTCATGTCAAATAGGGTAATAGCATGCAAGACTACTAAGGAAATTTGGGATACCTTGGAAACTCAATGCCAAGGTACTGAATCTATCAAAAGAAACAGAAGGGCTCTGTTGATTCAAGAGTATGAACAGTTTGATGCTAAATCTGATGAAAGCCTTACTGATATGTAAGATAGATTTCTGACACTGTTGAATAGTCTATCTCTTGTTGGCAAAGAGTATGATCTAGAGGATTCAAATACCAAGTTTCTAAGAGCTCTGACTGAGGAGTGGGATACTCAGGCTTCAATCATTAGGCATCAGTATGATTTGAAGATGCTGTCTCTTGATGAAGTTTATGGGATGCTTAGAACCTATGATCTTGAGGTTCAACAAAGAAAGAATAAGAAGAATGTCAAGGCAAAATCTGTTGCTTTCACTACAACATAGATGGGCTATTGCAACACCCACTGAAAAAATTGCTTAAAAATTGTTGCTATTGACTGACAAGTTTTTACAAATTTAGAAGTATTGCAATGTTTTTTAAAATCGTTACAATTGAATAAATTTTGAGCAAAGTTCGGGTTAAATTGCAACGAAAATTGATAAACGTTACAATTGATTTCAAAATTTTTGGGGGAAATTTGGCGGGCTTGCAAATTTTTGTTGTCGGGCTGTAAAAGAGTTTTGATTGAAAAAAACAATTGACTACACATATTCAGATGCAAACACACACAACTCAGACATAAACTCGAAACAGAGAGAGATAAGGCGAAAGAGATTACAGAGAGAGATAAGGCAAGAGAGAGAGATAAGGCGAGAGAGAGAGAGATTACAGAGATCAGCTCGAAGAACTCTAAATCTCGAAAAAGGTATCTTCTTTCCCCAATTGATTTGAAAATTTGCTTTTAGATGAATTTTTCATGTATCAATTAGGGCTTATTTGTTTATTGGTGCTTGTATTTAAATTGATTTATAGGTTTTTTCTGTTCGTTCATGTTAAATAAGCTTTTACATTGAGATTTTGTTAATTTGAATCTTATTTTGCTATTGTGCTTGGGTTGGTAGTTTTGTGTTTGTTTGTATTTTGCTTGTAGATGCACAAATTTCCTTCTTGTTATTTGCTATAAAGATTATATTTTTACAACTGGGTTTTTCAAATCTTAAAGATCTGAGGCAATTTTAAGTTTTTTAAAAGTTGATTCAATGGGGGAGCGCAAGAAATCAAGAGGGTTGGTTGGGTGGTTCATTGTTCTCATAGTGTTGGCTATGGTTGGGTTTGCTATTTGGTTAACTGTTCGAAAGAAGAGCCATAATTCTGATTCTGTTCCTTCAGTTCCAGATTATCCTGGAGCTATTAATGCCAAATATTCTGATGCCCTTAAAGTTGCTTTGCAGTTTGTTGATGTACAGAAGTGTATGTTCATTCTTTCTCTTTTCTAATTCATTAGTTATTGATGTATGTAATTGTTGTAAGTTACAATGTTGTCTAGATTGCAAATGAGAAGATCTGTATTGTTTCAGTATCGACTTCTTTTGTGCAAAGCATTAGCATCTATGTTTGGAGCATTTGCATAAAATGTATGTATTCTGCTAAAGACACTTTCCCACTATGCTTAGATTAGAATTGTCCCAAAACTAGGCCCAATTCTATATCTTTATAAATGTATAACCTATTCTGATGTTCTATTAACTGTGTGGATTTTGATTAATTATTATTAGCATTAGGTAAGCATGTACTTCCTTGTCAATGGCAATGTTGCTTCCTTGCGATAAGCTTGAGCTTCTACTTAAGGTAAGATAAAAGGGTTAGTTTAAATTAGTTAATACTCCTTAGTTGCAAAAGACAAAATTATAGATATTCATGCACCTCCGGTCACTATCTAATGAAAAAAGTGCTGCTATAGATGGACCGGGAAAGTCATCACTTTCCGCGTTGGAATGTCCTGTATGTCCTCTTTGATTTGTATTATCCTTTTAACTTATTTTAAAATTTAATCTGTAAAGAATGACTGCGCAACTGAGTAAGATTCGAGTACCAGGAATAATTATGATTCTTAAACCTTAACTAGTAAATGTGAACCAGTATTAAGATGTAAGTTCATCTCACTTTCCCTTTGAAATAGCACCTGGGATTTTATGAAATGTAAGGAGGCCAGAACTGTTCTGAGTTTAAATTTTTATTTAAATACATTGATTATATATTTTGGTTTGCAAATATGCAGATAAGAAGCATTATCTGATGCATTTTTTGCATTGAAATTTATAGTGATATTGGGAAATTGATGGGTGCTCCAAAGCAAAAGTGGACAGCAGAAGAGGAAGCTGCTCTAAAAGCAGAAATAGCTAAACATGAAATGGAGCACGATTATTAAAGACCATGAGTTCTCTACTGCATTGCATTTGCGTACAAATGTGGATCTGAAGGTATGGTGCACTAAGTCTTAATCATAGTTCTGATGGTGGGAAAAATTGTTATCTTTCCCAGCTTTGAACATTTACAATCTTTGTTTTACTGTTTTTGGTATATATGGTGTAAACTACTAACTTGTTGATCTTGTTAAAAGCCCTCGCATTTATAATAAGTAACTTCTATACTTGCAGGCATATGCATTCTCGGACACAAGGTGCAATATTTTTTCTAGGCTCATCACGGATTTCTCGTTGTTGATTTGAAAAGGCCAAGCAAATATATGTAAAAAGAAATTGGCATATGTAATTTTTTTTTTGGTTTTCCGATATAATTATTGTTGGGAAAGATTTGATGTATAAGAATTGTAACTTTATTTGACATTGAACAAACATATGTAGTTGGATTATTGGCATAAAATTGCCTTGGTTTATGAAATTATGATGCTTTAATTTTTGACTATAAGTTGCTTTGGTTTATTGTATTTTCAACATGAACCTACTATTTTTTTTCCAGAAAATATGTTGCAATATGGCCAAAATATGTTGCATTAATCTATAAAAAATCATTGCAATTGAACTTAAAAATGTTGCCTTAAAGTGATTTGTTTGCCAACTGTTGATGAGTGGATTTCGTAACAACTTTTGAGAGGTTTATGGTAAGTTGTAAAGGCTAACGATCAATTAATCTATGGAGAATGGAGGTTTTTTGTAGGGGTTGAACTGAGCTCGAGAGCGTTTACAAGAATCTCGCGAGTTCCTTTGAGGCTTGTGTCGCGTGTTCTCAAGAATCTCGTAGGTGTATTGCGAGGCTTGTAAAAACATGTTCTCAAGGTGCCTACGTACCCTTGTATATATAGGGATCAAGTTTACGTAGTTCTTTTTAGACTAGAAGTCTGGTTAGGCAGCAATATTCTAGGTTCCTAATTCGTGGGGACCTCCTTTTCTCCAGATTTCAGCCACGAATAGGCGACCTAAGTCGAATAGAACTCGAGTTCTAGTCCGACTAGGAGTATGTTTACAAATTCTCGTCCTATTAGATGTATTCAAGGATCATCTGCGCCCAAGGAATACATTCCAATAAGGAGTTGATGTTCATGACTTGCTCCTAAAGAATAGGAGGCTTTATCGTACTATAAATCTGCTGGAATAAATCTATTTTCGCACAGGAAGCTGTCTCTCAGGAACCTGTCTGCAGGAACCTGTTTCTCGGGAAGCTGTCTACAGGAAGCTGTCTCTCGGGAAGCTGAACCTGTCCAAATCTATTTCACGTGCTATTTAGCCCCATTTAACTTAAGAGACCTCAATCATAACCCATATTAATCATACGGATTGGATCCTTAAGCCCAATGGGCCTAAATCTAGCCCGTGGAGATTTTGGGCACAACAACTACCCCCCGGTTCCTCGAAGTCATAGGGTGCGAGAGGAACCTAAATAGCCTGATATTTTAAGGTCCAATCCCTTCAGTGCTCCCATGTTTCTTCTAAGTGAACCATGCAGGTCTTTATGTTGTTGCTTGAATCGTGACAAGGGCATAAAGTGAATCCAATTAGGCGCTGAGTGAATCCTTTGATAAGGGCACAAAGCGAATCTAATTGGGCACTGAGTGAACCTTAAGAATGTCAATGGAACCAAATGAATCCAAATAAGGGCATAACGTGAACCTAATTGGGCGTTATGTGAACCTTAAGAATGTCAATGGAACCAAATGAATCCAAATAAGGGCATAACGTGAACCTAATTGGGCGTTATGTGAACCTATGCTGAGGGCACAAAATGAATCCAATAGGGCACTAGATGAATCCTTAAAAGGGATAAGGTGAATCTTAGATTGTCAAGGGAACCATGTGAATCCAAATAAGGGCATTAAGTGAACCTAATTGGGCGTTATGTGAACCTATGCTGAGGGCACAAAACGAATCCAATAGGGCACTAAATGAATCCTTAAAAGGGCACGAGTTTAACCTTGAAAATCATAACTTAATTGCTCGAGAGGTTGCTTCATCTGATAAGCTGCTTTTTATCTGACTGTCTTGTGCATGCTGTCTATTAGAGGTAATCTAGGATCAGCTGCGTCCTAGGAGTACTCTCCAATAATAAGTCGGCATCTATCTGGCTGGCTTCTAGATCTTTCTGCTATCTATGCTCAGGAACCTGGTGCTCAGGGTCCTATGTATCGGAACCTGGTGCTCAGGAACCTCTCTACAGGAAGCTGTACCTGTACAAATAACAAATTCGTTAGTTTGGGGAACCTTTCTGTGGTTCTCATGTATCTTGCTGTCCTCATTGTTGTTGCTAGGCTGACTCGAACTCTTCTTCAAGGAGGAACCTGGTCCATTCATAATCTGCTCAGCTACTGGTTCATCAGGAACCTCTTGATACTCATAATCTCTTGACTGTCTTCTCAGCTAGTGCTCATTTCTCCATGCTTTGTATGCTTATCTGGTACTGGAGACAATCTGTCTCCTGGCTCATACAATACTTGTTGATTGGAACCTATGACTTAATAGGTCTAAATCTAGCCCATGGTGATTTTGGGCACAATACTAAGAAAACTAGAAAAAAATAGATTAGTAATACGAGTTGAAGAGCTCACATATAAGTGATGCATGTATGCAAGTATGAATGATTATCTACAATATATATGTTCCTACCTTCTCATGGCATATCAATTATATAAAAGGTTGTTTCAACTAACATGTTCGAGATCATAAACTAAGCATATTTGTTGCGTAAACTGTAAACCTATAGGGCATGATAACATCCTAAGTATAAGTTCACATAAATTTCATTTATAAAGATCAGGCAATATGCGCATTAAAATCTATATGTATCTAAGCATGACAGAATATAATCTCGCACTGACATAAAATATGCATGAAAGTAGAACTTATTTGTGCTTCATTATGCCGGCTTGGATTGAGGTTCCGTTGCTGAACCTGGAAGGTGGAAGCTTTTCTCTGTTTCGGTTGAGTATCACTGATCCTGGAAGCTATAGCTACAAACTGCGGGTTGGAATCCGGAAGCTGGAAGTTATTAACTGGAAGCTTATTATCTTCATCAAGGATGTTATAAGCTGCTTTATCAAGAACTTGTTAGCAGTACGATACATGTTTCGATCATATACAAGCTTTAGAAGTGGGCGTCTTCATCTATGTATCGCTTTGATGAGGGCACAAAGCGAATCCAATTGAGCTCTAGGTGAATCCTGAAAAGGGCACTTAGAGAATTTAATTGGGCGCTAAGTGAATCCTTAGTAGGGCATAAGACGAATCCAGTTGAGCTTTAAGTGAATCCTGAGAAGGGCACTTAAAGAATTCGACTAGGCATTAAATGAATCCTTTTGGCTTTAGGGAGCACAAAGTGAATCCATCCGGGCTCTAGGTGAATCATGGCAAGAGCACGAAGAGAATCCGGTTGGGCACTAAGTGAATTCCTTTGTGGCATCAAGTGAATCCTTATAGGCTCTAAGTGAATCCTGAAGAGGGCACATAGAGAATCTATAGGGCACATGATGAATCATTTCAAATTCTAGGGGCACCAAGTGAATCCGTAAGGGCACTAGGTGAATCCCTTCAAATGCTAGGGGCACCAAGTGAATCCGTAAGGGCACAAGGTGAATTCCTTTGAAGGCTTTTCAAATACAAGCGAACTCTAGGTTAGGTTACCCATGCTCAGGTTTCCAAAACCCTTAACTAGGTGCCCACATGCTTATGGGACTTTTGAATGCGTGCCTACGATTCATAGGGCTTTTCGATGTGGATCTTTTGTGCTTGCAAGTCTTTTTTTTGGCTATCGAGTGCCTGTAGCTGACAGGGCTTTCAAAATGAATCTTTCTGGGCTCTATGCAAATCCTTATAAGGGCATAAGGTGAATCCAACTGGTTGTTTACGTGAACCTTTGCTTAGGACAAAAAACCGTAACCAATTGGGCACCAAATGAATCCCTAAAAGGGTACGAAGAGAATCCATTAAGATACCAAACAAATGTACGTAGATGCATGAAGCACCAAGTGAATCCTTTTGGGCTCTAAGTGAACCTATACGAACACATAGAGAATCCATAAGGGCACCTGATGAATACATGAAAATTCTTGGGGAACCTAATGAATCCTTCTGGGCTCTAAGTGAATCCTTGAATGGAGCACAAAAAGAATCCAGAAGGGCACTAGATTAATCCTCTAAAGGCATGGAGCTCTTGCTATAAGTACACTTTCTTCTATTCAGGTATCGACTGGCTGGGAACTTCATGCAAGAAGCTGCTTATCAGAAACTAACAATTGGCTTCTAACAAATGTCAATGAACCTGGAAGCTGTTACATACAAGCTTCAGGTATAAAATAATGAATCTGCAAGATGTCATTTACAAGAAAATAACGAGTAATCCACTAGACACATATAAATGCAACTAGACCTGGAAGCTGTTATTTGCGAGCTTCAGGTGAGAAACACGGAACCTGTTAACTAAAGGTAAATACATGGAACCTGTAAGCTACAGGTAAATATAAAGGAACTTGCGAGGTGCAGGTAAATATCAAGGAACCTACGAGATGTAGGTAAATATCAAGGAACCTGTAATGTGTTAGGTACATGTGCATTCTAACATCTAGAAACATAATCAAGACATAATCGTAACTTAATCGCACATAAGACCACAATAGCATAGATGTTTAAGCATGCTTTATGTATAGTAAGAGTTTATTGTGCGTACCTGGGAGGTTTTCTACGAATATGTGAGCATAAAAGGAGAGGTATCACCTGGATCTTTCTGTAGAATGATCATATGTGAAGTGGAAGCCTCCGTTAAGATTCAAAAACTCATTGACGTGTTCATGATGCAAACATGCTGCTCTTCAAGATACTAAACCAAATCAATCCTCAAAGTTTGTGAACCAAATATTAGCTATGAGGTTCCCAAAACTGCATCCTAACCATGAGGTTCCTGAATCCAATTGCGAGCTTCCTGGACCTGATGGCGAGGGTCCTAACCTGAATTCTGAAAATTTTGAAATCCTCAATTTTCAAACTACCATGTCCTATAGTAATCATACTACCCCCCCCAGTTCTTCAGGGATGCTTGTCTTTGATGAAGAACTAACTCCGGGAAGCTTCACAATTCTTCGATAATCTCTAATAAGTCGTTGATCATTCATCCATGAAGTTGAGTACTGTGTGTTTTCTTCAAGATGCTCATTTCAAATTCTTGTAGCTACTCTTCATCAAAATCTCCAACTATGTCAAATTTTTCTTAACGCTCGAACAGATATTATAATTTCTTCACATCATTCCTGCTTGTAGCTTTAACATGTCTTCTCTTTTCTTCTTTAACCTCTTACGAAACACGCTGGGAATGAACCTCTATATCTAATGCAAATATTTCAATACAGCACCTCTAAGCTTATGCGAGCTAACTCATTGTAAGAAACAAGAGATACTTAAAGAGATTACTTGTGGGGTATTTCTAGCAATCACTGAATTACGTTCCTTGTTTTACAAGCTAAATATAAGCTCATGTATGACATAATACAAGGAAAAGAACTACTCATAATATCGTTGAAAACTACTCGAAAGAAATAGTTTTGCTTGCTAGGGAGGTATACATGCACTACCCCCCAGTTCTAAGGAAATACATAAAGGTCTCTCAACTCTACTTTAAGAAAGCTCTCAAACTTTCAACTACTGGTCACCTCGAGCTATCCATTCCCCGAGCTTCCCAGCTTTAATCAAATCCTCAATTTGGTCTTTTAGTGCTCTGCATTCGGAAGTATCATGGCAATTATCCTCATGGAAGTCACAATATTTCTTTAGATCTTTCCTTGCTCCTATAGGTAAAGGTGCGGGCTTTGCAAATATTCCTTCTTTCCCATAAACTGTGAAGATGTGGTCCACTGGAGCGACCAAAGAGGTATAATTGTCGCGCTTTGTCTTCAAATTTGCTTTACTTCTTTTGGAGGAAGCACGATCCCCAATAACATATGCTTGCGGGCTTGGAGACCTCTCTCGCTTGCTTCCTTTTTGACTAGCTTCATCTCCAAAATCTTCTGTTTCTCTCAACTTCAACAAGGATTCTTCTACACACTTATATAGTTCATCTTGTTTGTAGAAATCAGCCAGTGTACCAGGTTCACGTACTTGTAACTCCTTCCAGAAGTCTGAACCAGCTCTAACTCCAGCAATCAGGAAGCTCATAATGACCTCGTTAGGAGCTTTCTTAACTCTGGGAACCTCTGCATTAAAACGTTTGAGGTACTCTGTCAAGGTCTCATCTGCTCTCTGCTTGATGTTGGCCAAGGTATTGGTTGGGGGTGCAAAAGCAACGGAAGCTCTAAACTGAGTAACGAAGAGTTTCCCCATATTTTCCCAGGAATCTATAGAATCTGATGGTAACCTCTTGAACCACTGATGAGCTCCACCATGAAGGGTTGCAGCCAGTAATCTACACCTTGTTGGCTCGTTAACTTGATAAACTTCCATCTCGGTATTGAAATGACCCAGATACTCCACAGGATCCGTAGTGCCATCAAATTTAAACTCGTTTGACATATGATAGGATTTAGGTAACGAGGATTTTCTAACCTTCTTGGTGAATGGAGATGAGGTTATTGCACCTATTGTTGACTGTCTTTCTTCGTTGATTTTCACTAGAATCTTCTTGATGTCTTCAGCATTCAAATCACCAGCTCCACCGTTCTTTGCTTCCTTATCTTTATCATCGGCTTCCTGTGAATATGCTATACACGAATCATTCGCAATCTCGACTGAACTTGAATCATCTTTAATTATCTCGATGGAAGGTTCCTTAACAGGAGGTTGTTTATCCTTCGGTTCACCATCTTCTTCACCTTCAGTATCTTTCTTTGGGTCTTCGATCTCTTCCTCAGCCTTTTTTCACGTTCTTCTTTGTCAATGTCCAACTTCTTTGAAGAACTCTTAGCTTTCTTACCTATCTTTCTTGATGTCAACCTCGACTTCTTCTTTTTCTTTTGTGTTGTATGTTCAAGGGTTGTGAGCCTTTCTTCAATCGACTTTAGATGCTCTAGGACGTCAGCAGGAGTAATCTTCTTCGCTTTCGGGGTTTGATCTTTCTCTACAGATTGTGTTGCTTCGCTATCAGAACTGCCTGCCATCTTTCCACTCTTAAGATGATAACTTTCCCCTCCTTCTAGCGCCAATGTTGATGAGTGGATTTCGTAACAACTTTTGAGAGGTTTATGGTAAGTTGTAAAGGCTAACGATCAACTAATCTATGGAGAATGGAGGTTTTTTGTAGGGGTTGAACTGAGCTCGAGAGCGTTTACAAGAATCTCGCGAGTTCCTTTGAGGCTTGTGTCGTGTGTTCTCAAGAATCTCGTAGGTGTATTGCGAGGCTTGTAAAAACATGTTCTCAAGGTGCCTACGTACCCTTGTATATATAGGGATCAAGTTCACGTAGTTCTTTTTAGACTAGAAGTCTGGTTAGGCAGCAATATTCTAGGTTCCTAATTCGTGGGGACCTCCTTTTCTCCAGATTTCAGCCACGAATAGGCGACCTAAGTCGAATAGAACTCGAGTTCTAGTCCGACTAGGAGTATGTTTACAAGTTCTCGTCCTATTAGATGTATTCAAGGATCATCTGCGCCCAAGGAATACATTCCAATAAGGAGTTTATGTTCATGACTTGCTCCTAAAGAATAGGAGGCTTTATCGTACTATAAATCTGCTGGAATAATTCTATTTTCGCACAGGAAGCTGTCCCTCAGGAACCTGTTTGCAGGAACCTGTTTCTCGGGAAGCTGTCTGCAGGAAGCTGTCTCTCGGGAAGCTGTCTCTCGGGAAGCTGAACCTGTCCAGATCTATTTCACGTGCTATTTAGCCCCATTTACTTAAGAGACCTCAATCATAACCCATATTAATCATACGGATTGGATCCTTAAGCCCAATGGGCCTAAATCTAGCCCGTGGAGATTTTGGGCACAACACCAACCATTTGCTACTGCAATGATTTTTAAACGTTGCTAAAGACTATAAAATGTTGCTACATGCCTTTATTGAAATGATTTTTAATGTTGCTATATGGTACTCAAATCGTTGCTAAATCGATCTATTGCAACAGGGGCGGATGCAACGCTGAAATTTTTCACATTCTTTGCAATAGAGTCTACTGCAACGAATATTGGCCTTAAGGCAATGTATTTGTGGTGTTGCAATATGTGATCTATGGTGTAGTTTGAATGTGGAATCAAAATCAAAGGGAAAAGCTGAGGAGGTTTCTAGCAGAAAGAGTAGAGTTGTAGAGTCAATTCCTGATGACTCATCATCAGATACTGATGCTAAGTCTGATTCTGATACTGATGATGACTCTACTGATTTCGACATGATGGAGATGGTTTGTGACAGCCCCAAATCCGGGGTCATGAATCTGGGCCATCACGAAACAACTTCCATTCAAAATCAATATCTCTTGGGTTTTTTTTTTTAATACTTATGCAGTTGACCCCACAGTAATACACACACACACCAGTCATATGCTCAGAGAACAACATTCACCATAATAAGAGTTTAGAGTTAAAAAGTTATTACAAACCCAGAATCATACTTAAGTACATTGTTGAGTGATGCTTCTACAAGAAGCATTTCAACAACCAAATTTATTAAAGCCTTTCACACTTACACACTTAATATACATAAGCCCACTAAACCCCTTGCGATGGTCATCTACCTCGGGGATTGATGCTAACGAGCTCTCAGAAGGTCGCCTTTCCCTTACCCTCTTGCGGGGCGTTCTGCGTAGTATTGGCATACCTAGCTGTATATAGATAAGTAGCAAGAGTGAGCTATAATAGCTCAGCAAGATAATATTGAAAACTAGAATTTAAAATGTAACCAAGTATACATGTATATACATATGTAAGCAGTAACCAAATTATAAACTTTAAGGAAGAATAAAACTCTTATTTAATAATACATCATTCACTTACTATTATAAGAAAGAAATCTAAGATAATACAGTATCAGTTTCTCTTCTTAAATAATATAACAACCAATATACCCTTTTAGTGTAATATTTTAAAATAACATGAATACTTGAATAAATCTCTCACTATCATCTTCTCATTTCCTTCCTATACAGCAATTTTATAAATTAATATAAAATCAGTTTCTCTTCATCTATAACAATAATTTCATCGTTTCATATCACTTTTCTGTTTTCAGTTATAGAAATCTGAAAACCATTTTCAATTCTTTCTTTCAAGTTTTGGGGATATATACTGGCGCCAGATACGTAGGACGATGATCAGTCGCCTGACCGTATCCGCTCTCTGTTTACTACTAGTAGAAGGAATGAAGGCCACCTACTAACATCATCCCTGGAGGAAGGCCACCTGCTAACATCCTCCTGGAGGAAGGCCACCTGCTAACATCCTCCTTTGGCATCTTCGTGCCGAATCATGAATGTTAGACTATGTCGCACACAGCCCTGACACAGCCTCTTATGCAAATTTATTGCTAATCCCCCTTTTTATAAGATCATTATTCAATTTATCAACACCATTTCACATTTCCATTCCCGTATATCACTTCCATTCTCGCACATTATTTCTATAAAATATATGTATATATCATACACCAGAAAGAATGTTTATAATATAGCATTATAAACCATATAACCCTAGATAACAACTGATACCATTCTCTTTCATATCTCTTTTACCCTAGAGCATATTCGCTCCATTCGTAATCATCTCTATATTCATATTTCAGAAAACATATCCATCTCTCTTTAACTTCCCACAATCAAGAAAATACATTCTTTGCAATATAGCAACAAAAGTATCACATATACATAAATATATGCCATGATATCATTATTATTCCGAAGATAAATAATTTTTAAAGTAGGGATAGAAGGATCTTGCCTCGGTTTCTGTATCCTGACAATATGGCTGGTTCCTCCTCCGGAATTTCTATAAACACAAAAAGGACCGTCATTAGAATACCACATCTCTTACTCACTACCCTCTTGTATAACAAAACCCTTTACACTTCAACATATGTTTAACGTATTATTATTATCCCAAAGGTTCAAGAACTTAACCATTTATAAGCTAAATCGAAGTTTCAGGGGTTTTCACCATTTTCCCTAACGACCACACTTAACTGTAAAAATTCTCAGAAAATATGGATTTCGAATTTTAATGTAAGATCAACTGTCAAGGGTCCTCTGACAACCCTACTACATTATCCCAAAATTTCGTGGCTTATAAAAATGTCTAAGTATGGTAACTTTAGCCTCAAAGTTGATACAATTACGTTTTCTCGGTTATCGAACGTCTTTCACTAAAACTGACTTTTCTCCTAAACCGTTCATCAGATTTTAACGCACCTTATATCAAAACGATCTATGAACTAAGCTCTATCATCTCATGGTCCCTTGGTGTGCTGGACAGTAGCCTACCGTGTGTGCACAGTTGCTAAAAACAGGGCAGATTTCGTTCTAACGAAAATCGGACATTATAACTGCTGTAATTTCATACTTTCCAAAATCAAACTCCTCCAAATCAATCATCAAACACCATAATCATCACCTACACCATGTGGTCTTCATTACCAGCCATGGTTACAATCCCAAACTCCTTCCAAAATCAACTTTAATCACTTACAAACACTTATAACATCATAATCTTAATCTTTACACCACTTAATCACTTAAACCAACAATATTCATCATAATATAAAAAGGGGCAAGAGTGTTTATACCTTCTTGAAGCTTTACAACACTTAACAAGCCTTGGGCACACCTTTAACAACCTTAGTATAGCTTGGATTAACTAAAGGAACCATTAAAACAAAGATTAAAACTTGAAAAACACTATTCACCACTATTCATCTTCAACTTCTATGATTTTATTACCTTGCTAAATGATGGTGGATGGCTATGAAACTTTGTGCTAGTCTTGATCTATCCTCCAAGATGCTCCATGATTTTTCTCTTGGTTTAATCTTGAAGAGAGTTAGGGTTTTGGATTTTATTTTCTTGTTTTTTTCTCTTTTTGGCCGAAAGTTGTAATATGGATGGGGGAGAGAGTTTTGTTCTTTGTTTGATCTCATCTAATCTTAATCTTACTTAATTTAGAGTGTGTTGGAAGCTTGGTAAAAATCTAGGTGTTAAAAGACTAATCTACCCTTAATTTGGTTTAGTGGAAGATGACATTATCAACATGACTTCATAATTCTCTTTTTTCTTGATTTTCTTTTCTAATTATAATGCTAGTACTCTTGATAATTATAATGGGGTATGTATCCTTGTTATATTATAAATCTTGGTTGCTTAATCTCCATATTCGTCTAATTGTGGTTCATTTCGAATGTGCCTCATTATCTCAGTGGTTTTGAAACTATTTACGAATCCAATTTCCATTGGTATTTCTCTTAACTTAATAATCCTTTGGTTTAACCTAAATTCACTAATTCCTCAATATATATAATTCTTATAATGTTTCCATGCTCCTTAATGTCCAATAGAAACTTATTCGAAATCAAAATCCTCAAAATCCATGTTTCAGGAATTTCTGAAATCTAACGTCATTTCGAGTCACTTATTTTCATTGTACAACACTAATATGGTTTCTGTTTATTCATTTTCCATTTCCTTTATAGAGTACCTATATACCATTTCTCTAAATACTCGAAATTTACTATTCATAGGATCACTGTAGCATTGCCAAAGTTAGGGTTATTACATGGTTACTATGATAGTCAAGGGATTCAAGAAGATGAAGTTTAGAAAGGCTAGGAAGCAAGGGAAGTTCCAGAAGAAAACCTTCAATGCTGACAAAGACATGTACAAGAAGAAAGAAGACAAAAGCAGCAAATTTGACAAGTCAAAATTCAGATGCTACAACTGCGATGGAATGGGTCACTTTGCAACTGAGTGCAAGAAGACCAAAACTAAAGCTCTCATCTCATCAAGCAAGGATTGGATGGACTCATCCTCTGACTCTGAAGAAGAGAAGGTGAATTATGCTTTGATGGCCAATACTGATGAGACTGCTGCTGCTGAAAATAAGGTATCTGAAACTTTGTTTGATTTTGATACTAACAGTGTGTCTGAGTTAAGATCATTTCTAAAATCTCTGCATATTAGTTTTAGAAGTCAGTCTCTTGAAAATGCTAGAATAAAATCTGAAATGGCAGAGATGGCTAAGAGAAATGATCATCTAGAAGCAGAGTTACTTTTCTTGCATGAGGTTCAAGCAGCACTACACCACAAATGGTCTTTACCAACACTGAGAAAGGATGTTGCCACGAAAAATGTTGCCTTAGATGTCTAAAAATAATTAAAACGAATGTATACCAACATCATAGCCGGATGTTGCCGTTGATGTTGCGTTAGATACAATTTTTTACTCAATGCCAACACTTACAAGGGTGTTGCCTTAGACACCCGAAAAAGTGTTTAAAAAATTGGGGAAAAAAGCTCGCACTTGGTGAAAAATAAAGCCCGCTCTTAGTCCAAAATAAAGCCGGCTCAAAAAATATAATACACTTACCCTTACACTTGGTCTGAAAATTAAAAACACTCGCACTCTATCTCAAACACTCTCTCTCTCTCTCTCTCTCAATTCTCCCATTGAAACAATGACTCTGGTTCGAAGCTCTCTTTCACTCGGTTCGATCAAAACTCATATCCGATTGAAGCTCATCTCTGGTTCGTGTTATGTTTGTTAACTCGAATAACTTGTAGAAGGGGGGGGGGGTTGAATACAAGTTATATAATCGTGTCTGATTTTTACTTGATTATATGAACAAGAATAAACGAATGAATCAAACTCTGTTTGTATTAATAAGATCAAATACAAACTCTACCAAAGGTGTACAAATACCTTTAGCAGCTGTTGACAATACAAATCTCTCTCTCTGTTTGTTTCGAACTCTCGAATACAAACCTTATAAAGAGTTACGCACACGAACTCACAACTTCGTTGCTCTTTTTACAATGATATTGAGAGAGTATTTATAATGCTACCTATCAACTAATAACAGAAAGATATAATCTATACATGACAATGTTCTGCCTTCTAGTCGATAGTTTCCATCAGTAGAAAACTCTTTCCTTCATAATATCTTCTTGCTTGTTCTTCAAACAAAGATCCTGTTTTATAGCACTTGCCAGTTTCTGTAGCATCCATAATGACATCATCAGTAACAAGACTGATATCAGGATTTCATCTTGCATCAGTATCTGATCATCATCAGTATTAGACCGTCATCAGAATTTGCCCTTTGTTCCTGACATGTAGTCTCCGATACACTGTTCATTCCTGACTAAACTATACAGATAACTGTTTTACACATAAATCCTATATAAAGTGCTAAATCCTTTATAAGATCAGGATTACAAGAAGTATAATGTGTAAATTCTATTCTTAACATCACAACTTATGAATTATTCCTAACAATCTCCCCCTATTTATGCTTTAAAAATCTGAAGCATAAATCCAAGTTGTGGATGTCAAAACATATAACAATATAACCAGAATAGAATTTATGAATGTAGAATTATGAAGTTAAGTACCTCCTTTCCAGATGTAGACATTTATCTAGTACTTAGAAGAAAGAATTTTAACTATTAATGCTGCTCTTCCTTTACCACTTCCTAGCTGAGATTCACCACTGTCACTCCTGGTTCTTCTTTTTACTTCCCTTTGTCTGCTCTTTATCTCCCCCAGCTTTATCTCGCTCAGTCTGGTGGTGTTGTTGTTGTTGTTATTGTCTTTGAATTGTCTTTATCTCCCCCTTTTTGACATCAGCAACATTAATTCCAAGAGATTCAGAAACAGAACAAATGAGATTCATCAGAACTGCTTGATTTTCCATAATTGTGACTTGGTTATCTTCAAGTGATTGAAGTCTTGTTTGAATATCAATTTGAGAATTCTGAATATCTTTCAAAACATCAGAATGAACTTCAATGTTGGAAGTGCTTCTAGTATCTTCAGTATCAGTATCAGAAAGAACTGTATCTTCAAGTCTTGTAGAAGAAGTTGCTTGAGTTGTATGATATTCAAGTAATAAAACCTGATTAGAAGTATCAACATCTTCATCTTTCTGATCTGGAACTGAAACATGATCATCATCTCCTTCACCAGTATTCTGTGTACTAACATCTTCAAATCCTGACTCCTCCTTAGAGTGATCAGAGACTGTAGATGTCTTAATTCTAGCTGATATTGGAAGTACATACAAAGGAACACTAGGATCATTAGGAACTTCATCTGGTACATATGTATCAAGAGATTGCTTTATCATGGCACCTCTTCTGTTAATGATTCCTGCAAGCCTCTCCTTTTGCTTCTGAGCTTTAACTTCTGGCTTTGCATTGTGATGTGCTAGGTCATTCTTCTGATACATTTTGATGAATGAATAAGTACCAGCATCCATATCCAAATTTTCAGACCAAGATTCAGGAAAAACCTGATCCAAGAAATCAAATGATGGTTTCCTAATTTTCTCTTTCTCACAATGGAGTTGATCATCCATACCCTCATTCTCACTTTGACTTACTAAAGTCAACACTCTTTCTACCTCACCTTTTGCCTGGTCAGGAGCCAGCCGCTCAAATTTTGGATCCAAGTCCATCTTTTCAAGTGTATCACTCAAATTTAGATAAGTGCTCTCATGACCTACAGAAAAATAGGGTTTAGAAGGAGTTTTTATACCTGAACTCACATGGAGAGAGGGTTCCTCATTTGGCATGTGGCTTGAGGTTTTCTCCAAGGAGTGAGCTGCTATAGTCTCTGAACCCTTACAATCATCTTCTTTCCTTTCAGAAACTACAGGCTCCAGTATACCACTTTCAGGTTCTTTACTAGACTCTGATGTCTTCAGTAATACTTCATTAGACACCATAGTTAGTACATCACCGTCTTTAAGTGTTGTTTGCTGAGACTCACCCTCAAGGTGGATAGACTCTGACTGAACAAAATTTGTTTGATCTTCAGAAAAATCAACCAAAGTCATTCCTCCCATATCATAGGGTATCTCACTTGCATTCTCAGTCATCACAGAAGTCCTTTCAACATCAGCTATCACAGCTCCTGAGTCATCCTTCCTCTGACTAGATGGTTCTTGTGTTGCAGTGACTGTGATCTGATCTTTCCTACTATTCACCACTGGTGCAATAGTAACTTCTGTTGACTGCTTCAATCTATCTACTTCCTCCAGTTGTTCACCTTGAGCTAAAGCATCTTCAATAATGACATCCTTGTCAAATAAATATGAATGAAGTGATTGAAGTGCAACATGCTTCGAGAGTCCAAATTTCTTGACTAATTGTCTTCTGACAGATACATAGAAATACATCTTCATTAAGTCAATTCTTTGATGTAGAAGTCCATATTCATTTGGAAATAACAGTTTTGGTACTCTTTCAACCAGAAAATCTAGAACAGGCCTTGACAACTTCACTTTGAGAGAAATTAGTCCCATAGCCAGTCTGTATGATAATGTAGTTTCCCATGAAGAATCAATATCCAGATCTCTATGGTCATTTGCTGACTTGATTGTAGCTTCATTTTAGAGACCTGCATGATATTAGTTGGACTAGACTCTGTGTATGTAGGTGACAATTGAATCTTTCTCCTTGTTCTCCTGGTATAGTGAGCAAAAGATTTATCCTGAGAAGACTCAAGAGGTGTAGACACAGAATTGATCTTGGGATGAGATCTTTGTTCAATAGACACAGTCTTTTGAGAGACAGTATCCAGTAACTGTTTTCCCTTTTTAAGAACTACAGCCTTTTGGGAGACTGCAGCCTGGCTGTGACTAGGTTTTTCATCTCTTTGTGCTAACAAAGAAAGTTGAATTGCAGCCTTCAATTCTGCTCTCTCAGCAAGAGTTAAATCATCATCATCTTCACTAGAATTACTACTACTTGACACAACAAATCTTCTCTTTCTTACAACTGATGTCTTTTGAGAAACACCAGAGGTTGGTTTCTTTGAAACAATAGGCTGTGGATCAAAATTTGGTTCTTGAATTGTTTCAGAGACTATAATGTTTTGGGCTACTTGGGTAGACACAGGTGGGTTCTCCTCCAATTGAGATTCCTGAGCCATTTCACCACAAAAGAAAGAAGAATTGTAGAGAGTAGGAAGATGAGTTTTAAGAATTACCTGAAAATGATGTGGATAATGAATTACAGGTATTTCATCTAGATTCTTTTCATTGTCCTTCTTTGTAATGTCAGAGAAAATTCTCTTTTGCTGTTCATAAGAAGAAACACAATGTTCCCTACCAAATCTAGCTTCAATCATCAGGAATAAAATGGTTAATAAACATTTGCATAAATCTATGATAAAAAACCATTTTCCTGTTTTGATCTCTTAACCCAAGTTTAGTACTCATCTGACTTAAGATAATATGACCAATGTTAATTACTCTGTCATAAAGCAAACTATAAGCAATATGTGATGTAACAGAAGTAATTTGCTGAAAAGAACTACATTTACCAGTAAAACATTTAGCAATTTGATCAAAGTAAAAAGACCATTCCTTTCTAAGAAAAGACCTATTCAACTGGCTCATGTTGTCTAGAGGTCCACTATAACCTAATTCAGACAACATTGTTCTTATATTATCATCAGATGGTTCACTTGCATAACTATCAGTAACAGGTAAGCAAAGTACTGAATTAACAACAGATTCAGTAATGTCAAATGAATCTTGTCCTAAATGTAGAACAATCTTACCTGATTGACTCTGAGTAGAATCAATTACCTCAGCATTCTCCCAAGCTTGTGAAACAGCTGCTTGATTAATTTGTGGAGATGCTGTCAATGCATAACTTAATGGTCCATACGCCAGAAAGTCCATGATTGGATGAAAATCAGATGACACTCCTTCCTTGTTGGTGATAGCTGCTACATGATTGTTTGTCATAAAATCAAAGTCACCAAACTTAAAGGCTACTGACTTAGGTAATCTTCTCTGAGCTGCCATTTTTGATCTGAAAAAGAACTTGAAAAATTCTTGAAATGAATTAGTGATTTTGAAAACTCAAAAGTGGTTTTTTTTTTTTGCTTTAGAGAATGTAAAATTAGAGAAAGCAATTACACGATTAGAGTTTCAAAACAAATATATTTCACAAATCTTTCAGACCACTATCCCACGTTGACACGTAGATTGACAGGTGTCAATCCCTGAAAAATGCGGTTACCCACGATTTTTGGAAAATAAAATCCAAAATTGATTTTCATGAAATAAATCAGGGTATAAATAATCAATACTGATCAGCTTCCTTTTCCTGTTGACATCTCATCAAAATAATCACAAAATACAATGTGATAATGATTCTCAAATCCTGATGGTCACATATGAAATCCTGATCAATATCATCAGAGACTTAATATGGAGTTTCCAAGTGGCATTTTTCTTTTATCTGAAAAAGAAATAAACAATTAATCTGAACAAAAATCAATTGGTTAGATATATTCAATATTTCTTGAAAACAAGAAATACAGTCACACGCAATAATTAGCATCTGACTTGATTAAAACTTCCAAGTGACTGCTCAGCTTCTCACGTCTTTCTTTAAAAGAAACAGACGCCTTATGCTATTCTCCATAAACCTTTCAATTTCTTTTCTTCTCAACAATCCTCCTCAAACCAAAATTCCATTCAAACCCATTCTTTAGATCTTTCTCGGTCGATGAACATCCTGTTCTTGATCATCTCTTTGAACAAACGACTCTTCTCATCGAACTAATCATGAATGGATTGGTTTCCGATAATATCCAGAGGTTTCTCCTAGAACATCCATCTGTTGGATACAATCTACCCCTAACCTCCTCAAAACTTGAGGATGAAGAATTTGGCCGAGAGTCTGAGGTTGATCTTGATGAGGATGCTATTCATTTAAGTTAGCTGCTCTCATTCAAGTCGCCCAGACAAGGAATCCAAGAGCAAACGAGGCTGTTTAATCCCCTGATGGATTTCTTGAGATGCTCCTTGTCCTGTACCTCAGAATTCATATCAATAGACAAGTATAGAACTATCAGTAGAAATTAGACAAAAAGATGTTGTATTTCATTTCCATGTTGTTAACTTGAATAACTTGTAGAAGGGGGGGGGGTTGAATACAAGTTATATAATCGTTTCTGATTTTTGCTTGATTATATGAACAAGAATAAACGAATGAATCAAACTCTTGTTTGTATTAATAAGATCAAATACAAACTCTACCAAAGGTGTACAATACCTTTAGCAGCTGCTGACAATACAAATCTCTCTCTCTGTTTGTTTCGAACTCTCGAATACAAACCTTATACAGAGCTACGCACACGAACTCACAACTTCGTCGCTCTTTTACAATGATATTGAGAGAGTATTTATAATGCTACCTATCAACTAATAACAGAAAGATATAATCTATACATGACAATGTTCTGCCTTCTAGTCGATAGTTTCCTTCAATAGAAAACTCTTTCCTTCATAATATCTTCTTGCTTGTTCTTCAAACAATGATCCTGTTTTATAGCACTTGCCAGTTTCTGTAGCATCCATAATGACATCATCAGAAACAAAACTGATATCAGGATCTGTACACTGCATCAGTATCTGATCAACCATCAGTATTGGACCATCATCAGGATTTGCTCTCTGTTCCTGACATGTAGTCTCCGATACACTGTTCATTCCTGACTAAACTATACAGATAACTGTCTTTACACATAAATCCTATATACAGTGCTAAATCCTTTATAAGATCAGGATTACAAGAAGTATAATGTGTAAATTCTATTCTTAACATCACAACTTATGAATTATTCCTAACAATCTCCCCCTATTTATGCTTTACAATCTGAAGCATAAATCTAAGTTGTGGATGTCAAAACATATAACAATACAACCAGAATAGAATTTATAAATGTAGAATTATGAAGTTAAGTACCTCCTTCTCAGATGTAGACGATTATCTAGTACTTAGAAGAAAGAATTTTAACTATTAATGCTGCTCTTCCTTTACCACTTCCTAGCTGAGATTCACCACTGTCACTCCTGCTAGTTCTTCTTTTTACTACCCTTTGTCTGATCTTTTCTCCCCCAGCTTTATCATCCCCAGTCTGGTGGTGTTGTTGTTGTCTTTGAATTGACTTTATCTCCCCCTTTTTGACATCAGCAACATTAATTCCAAGAGATTCAGAAACAGAACAAATGAGATTCATAAGAACTGCTTGATTTTCCATAATTGTGACTTGGTTATCTTCAAGTGATTGAAGTCTTGTTTGAATATCAATTTGAGAATTCTGAATATCTTTTAAAACATCAGAATGAACTTCAATGTTGGAAGTGCTTCTAGTATCTCTAGTATCAGAATCAGAAAGAACTGTATCTTCAAGTCTTGTAGAAGAAGTTGTTTGAGTTGTATGATATTCAAGTAATAAAACCTGATTAGAAGTATCAACATCTTCATCTTTCTGTTCTGAAACTGAAACATGATCATCATCTCCTTCACCAGTATTCTGTGTACTAACATCTTCAAATCCTGACTCCTCCTTAGAGTGATCAAAGACTGTTGATGTCTCAATTCTAGCTGATATTGGAAGTACATACAAATAAACACTAGGATCATTAGGATCTTCATCTGGTACATATGTATCAAGAGATTGCTTTATCCTGGCACCTCTTCTGTTAATGATTCCTGCAAGCCTCTCCTTTTGCTTCTGAGCTTTAACTTCTGGCTTTGCATTGTGATGTGCTAGGTCATTCTTCTGATACATTTTGATGAATGAATAAGTACCAGCATCCATACCCAAATTTTCAGACCAAGATTCAGGAAAAACCTGATCCCAGAAATCAAATGATGGTTTCCTAATTTTCTCTCCCTCACTATGGAGTTGATCATCCATACCCTCATTCTCACTTTGACTTACTAAAGTCAACACTCTTTCTACCTCACCTTTTGCCTGGTCAGGAGCTAGCCGCTCAAATTGTGGATCTAAGTCCATCTTTTCAAGTGTATCACTCAAATTTAGATAAGTGCTCTCATGACCTACAGAAAAATAGAGTTTAGAAGAATTTTTTATACCTGAACTCACATGGAGAGAGGGTTCCTCATTTGGCATGTGGCTTGAGGTTTTCTCCAAGGAGTGAGCTGCTATAGTCTCTGAACCCTTACAATCATCTTCTTTCCTTTCAGAAACTACAGGCTCCAGTATACCACTTTTAGGTTCTTTACTAGACTCTGATGTCTTCAGTAATACTTCATTAGACACCATAGTTAGTACATCACCATCTTTAAGTGTTGTTTGCTGAGACACACCCTCAAGGTGGATAGACTCTGACTGAACAAAATTTGTTTGATCTTCAGAAAAATCAACCAAAGTCATTCCTCCCATATCATAGGGTATCTCACTTGCATTCTCAGTCATCACAGAAGTCCTTTCAACATCAGCTATCACAGCTCCTGAGTCATCCTTTCTCTGACTAGATGGTTCTTGTGTTACAGTGACTGTGATTTGATCTTTCCTACTATTCACCACTGATGCAATAGTATCTTCTGTTGACTGCTTCCCTCTATCTACTTCCTCCAGTTGTTCACCTTGAGCTGAAGCATCTTCAATAATGACATTCTTGTCAAATAAATATGCATGAAGTGATTGAAGTGCACCATGCTTCGAGAGTCCAAATTTCTTGACTAATTGTCTTCTGACAGACACATAGAAATACATCTTCATTAAGTCAAGTCTTTGATGTAAAAGTCCATATTCATCTGGAAATAAAAGTTTTGGTACTCTTTCAACCAAAAAGTCTAGAACAGGCCTTGACAACTTCACTTTGAGAGAAATTAGTCCCATAGCCAGTCTGTATGATAATGTAGTTTCCCATGAAGAATCAATATCCAGATCTCTCTTGTCAAATACTGACATAGATGTAGCTTGATTTGTAGAAATCTTCATGATATTAGTTGGACTAGACTCTGTGTGTGTAGGTGACAATTGAATCTTTCTCCTTGTTCTCCTGATATAGTGAGCAAAAGATTTATCCTGAGAAGACTCAAGAGGTGTAGACACAGACGTGATCTTGGGATGAGATCTTTGTTCAATAGACACAGTCTTTTGAGAGACAGTATCCAGTAACTGTTTTCCCTTTTTAAGAACTACAGTCTTTTGGGAGACTGCAGCCTGGCTGTGACTAGGTTTTTCATCTCTTTGTGCTAACAAAGAAAGTTGAATTGCAGCCTTCAATTCTGCTCTCTCAGCAAGAGTTAAATCATCATCATCTTCACTAGAATTACTACTACTACTTGACACAACAAATCTTCTCTTCCTTACAACTGATGTCTTTTGAGAAACACCAGAGGTTGGTTTCTTTGAAACAATAGGCTGTGGATCAAAATTTGGTTCTTGAATTGTTTCAGAGACTATAAAGTTTTGGGCTACTTGGGTAGACACAGGTGGGTTCTCCTCCAATTGAGATTCCTGAGCCATTTCACCACAAAAGAAAGAAGAATTGTAGAAAGTAGGAAGATGAGTTTTAAGAATTACCTGAACATGATATGGATAATGAATTGCAGGTATTTCATCTAGATTCTTTTCATTGTCCTTCTTTGTAATGTCAGAGAAAATTCTCTTTTGCTGTTCATAAGAAGAAACACAATGTTCTCTACCAAATCTAGTTTCAACATCAGGAATAAAATGGTTAACAAACAATTGCATAAATCTATGATAATAAACCATTTTCCTGTTTTGATCTCTTAACCCAAGTTTAATACTCATCTGACTTAAGATAATATGACCAATGTTGATTACTCTGTCATAAAGCAAACTATAAGCAATATGTGAAGTAACAGAAGTAATTTGCTGAAAAGAACTACATTTGCCAGTAAAACATTTAGCAATTTGATCAAGGTAAAAAGACCATTCCTTTCTAAGAAAAGACCTATTCAACTGGCTCATGTTATCTAGAGGTCCACTATAACCTAATTCAGACAACATAGTTCTTATATTATCATCAGAAGGTACATTCTCATAACTATCAGTAACAGGTAAGCAAAATACTGAATTAACAACAGATTCAGTAATGTCAAATAAATCTTGTCCTAAATGTAGAACAATCTTACCTGATTGACTCTGAGTAGAATCAATTACCTCAGCATTCTTCCAAGCTTGTGAAACAGCTACTTGATTAATCTGTGGAGATGCTATCAATGCATAACTTAATGGTCCATATGCCAGAAAGTCCATGATTGAATGAAAATCAGATGATACTCCTTCCTTGTTGGTGATAGCTGCAACATGATTGTTTGTCATAAAATCAAAGTCACCAAACTTGAAGGCTACTGATTTAGGTAATCTTCTCTGAGCTGCCATTTTTGATCTGAAAAGAAACTTGAAAAATTCTTGAAATGGATTAGTGATTTTGAAAACTCAAAAGTGATTTTTGCTTTAGAGAATGTAAAATTAGAGAAAGCAATTACACGATTAGAGTTTCAAAACAAATATATTTCACAAATCTTTCAGACCACTATCCCACGTTGACACGTAGATTGACAGGTGTCAGTCCCTGAAAAATGCGGTTACCCACGATTTTTGGAAAATAAAATCCAAAATTGATTTTTCATGAAATAAATCAGGGTATAAATAAATAATACTGATCAACTTCCTTTTCCTGATGACCTCTCATCAAAATAATCACAAAATGCAATGTGATTTAAAAATATAATTTTCAAATCCTGATGGTCACACATGAAATCCTGACCAATATCATCAGAGACTTAATATGGAGTTTCCACGTGGCATTCTTCTTTTATCTGAAAAAGAAATAAACAATTCATCTGAACAGAAAATCAATTGGTTAGATATTTTCAATATTTCTTGAAACAAGAAATATAGTCACACGAAATAATTAGCATTTGACTTCATAAAACTTCCAAGTGACTGCTCAGCTTCTCACGTCTTTCTTTAAAAGAACCAGACGCCTTATGCCATTCTCTATAACCTTTCAATTTCTTTTCTTCTTAACAATGCTTCTCAAACCAAAAACCCCTTCAAACCCATTTTCCAGATTTTTCTTGATCGATGAACATCCTGTTCTTGATCATCTCTTTGAAAAAATGACTCTTCTCATCGAACTAATCATGAATGGATTGGTTTTCGAAAATATCCAGAGGTTTCTCCTAGAACATCCATCTGTTGGATACAATCTTCCCCTAACCTCCTCAAAACTTGAGGATGAAGAATTTGGCCGAGAGTCTGAGGTTGATCTTGATGGAGATGCTATTCATTTAAGTTAGCTGCTCTCATTCAAGTCGCCCAGACAAGGAATCCAAGAGCAAACGAGGCTTTCATCCCCTGATGGATTTCTTGAGATGCTCCTTGTCCTGTTCCTCAGAGTTCATATCAAAGACAAGTATAGAGTAGAAATTTAGACAAAAAGATGTTGTATTTCATTTCCATGTAATGATTTCTATTAATGAAAATACAGTTTCTTGTTATCCGCTTGTCTTTTGATTTTTGAATGATGTATAAATTATTGTTCGCACTTATTCACGCAAGAGAACGTGGTCAACAAGTAATATAGAGTAAATAGGATTCGTTCCCACAGAGACTCAAATTGTTCGTTATGTTCACTTATACACCAGCTTATGATTTACACTCACTGCTAAGACAATCACAATATTGGTTTGATTTAACTAAAGATTAATTACCAACTAAGCCAATTACGAGGAAATAACTTAACTTTAACTTTATAATAAACAAACATGGGATTTCAATTTCATTTACTACTTCATCTAGAATCTTATGCCCTTTAGCCTAGCATGTGACAGAGTTGATTACTGATTAGATGCACTAAACTGATACACACCAACTTTCGTTGTGCATATACCATCCTACTGATCATCCACAATTGATAGAAGTCAAGTAGTCACCAAATATGTGTAGTCCCTATATGTCTATAGCAATTGAACACATACCGGTTGAAAATCAAGCACCCATTAAACCACATAGTCGATGCAAGACGGTTAGAATTACATCACAAATTAATACATGTTCTTCACATGCAAAAACCTATGCTAGCATGAATTGTTCTAAACCCTAGATCCACTTTCGCATTCACTAGGATTAAACAAACAATTACAAGTGTTCGCGACGCACTTATAACGAATAAGCATAAACATACTAGGCAATCAATACATTCAATCACACACCAAGGCATAAAAAACACTCAATTTCTAGAATCCATAGCAAAATCCATTAAAACCCCATGACAACGAATTAGCCCATAATCGACCTCATCGCCATCATGGGTTCAATTGATAACATAATTCTAGAACAACAAATAATTAAAAGAAGAGAGAAAATAAGGTTCAGAAATAACTCCCCAAAGTAGAAGAATACAAAAATTCCAATGATTACTCCTTGCTTGTCACTAGCTTGGAGATGTATCTTCCAATTGTTCTTGGCTACAATGTTGATGATAAAAAAATAAACTAGAGATTGCTACTCGCTAGATAGGTGTGTTTTTAGGGTTTTTGACATATATGTAGCTGCCCAAAAATAAATAGGCCCAACAAGTTTTGACCCGGTAGAAAATGACCCAACAGGCATGCACCACACGAGGCAACAACGCCCCAACAAGCGCTAGAGTGCCTGAAAACGTGCAAGAGCGCCTCCAACTCCCTATCTAGAATTGTAGAGCTTTCTCTCCTCTTCGCGTGGGCTTTTGAATCGCCCAATTCCGATGTCTAGAACTCAAGTTATGGCCAAAATCGTAAAAAGGGCAAAACTGTAAATTTCCAGCGCGACCTTGAGCAGACTGCTCAACATTGGAGCAGACTGCCCAGCCATATTCTGCCCACCTGGTGCAGACTGCTCAAGAAATGGCGCAGTCTGCCCAGCCTCCTTCTGGTGAAGCTTTTCTTTCCTCGTTTTTTAGCTTTTTCTCCTTCGTTTTTGCTCCGTTTGCTCCCGTTCTTTTTGCGTTCTCTTCCGTTTTCAATCCTCTATGCTTGGAATCCTCATGGTGAATCACAACAAGACTCCATTCTACATTATTAAGCCCGAATTCAACTCCAAAAGTGACGGAAACAACGATCTTAATCAACATTATTCCAACCCTGCACAATTAAACAAAACACATCAAAACTACCAAAATCTTGAGGTCAAAGCAATCAATTTAAGCCGATTTAGAATGTTCCAAGTGGATATAAAATCCACTTATCACACCCCCAAACTTAAACTGATGCTTTTCCTCAAGCATATACAATTACAACTAACTAACTAATTAGTACCACTTCCGTAGGTGATCACGGTTGCATTTGGCATATGCAACAAGCCCTTTAAACCCCTAGGCAGCCCTAGTGGACGAGTAAGGTCTCGTGAGGGCCTATAGCGAATGTACCCACAAAATCCGATACAATGCATGAATGCAACTAAAATGAAAAAAATGCAAAGACCCCCTTCAAACTCACCAAAACCAACTAACAAGCAAATATCTCGACGAATGCAACAAATCCAAGCAGAGCTCGACTAAGTCCCCGTATACTAACAATACATGAACAGAAACGTGCGTGTGTGCAATGCTCATCAGAAATACCCCCAGAACTAGGTCAAAAAATCATACAAGCTTTCCGTCAAGACAATCACAGGTTTATAACTAGAATAGACTGTAGACACTCCATAACCTAGGAACACCTCCACCCTTATCCAAGGTAGACAGAAACTCATGCTTTATTACTATACTACGACACTACATATACAATACGCATGCTTATTTAACCGTGCAATGAATGAGACCCCAAAAGGCTTATACAATAATACCCATGTAGCGAGTGTTGGGTCAGTGGATCCCAGACTATAAAGCCTTAGGTCACTAGGACTAAGTCCCCTCAGACTTAATTACTCGAGTATTAAAGAGCTCACTCTGGTTAATTTTGCATTAACAAACAACACTTGACTCTTTTTTTTTTCTTTTTTTTTTCTCTTTTTTTTTTCGCAATCTGGAATGAGCCTTTCTCATTTCCAACCCTAGACTACTCATATAAATATGAGCTGGCTACTAGCCATTTGACGCCTAGCCTTTATTGACAAATATTAACAACTAGCATGAAAATTCCTGGTTTCCCCCAAACTTAGACTTTAATGTTCCTACGCTATAAAGGGAATAACGAAAATTCTAAATATAAACAAGTGATTAAATCTCAAAACATCCCACATGCATAACCCTAACCTAGCCCAACAGCACCCCAATGAGGCTGTGTAATAAATTTTGTTCCCGTAACATGCAAGTCAATTTCATAGAAACTATAAATCAGCCCTCTACTCATCATCATCACACCCAAATCAACATCCACCTATCAATCAGAATCAGCTCGTCCTAAGGGATCATGAAATATGCATGCCATGAAAATGCAACTAAATGAAAACTCACATGGTATACGAAAATAAAACAAAATGTCCTATATGAACAAACGTAGATAATACGAACATAACAATCAAGCATGAACTATCACTACTATGCAACATGATATCCTATATGACCACAAAATACAACAATACATACAACTACTATCCCCCAAATCACCCCCAAACTTAAAAATTGCAATGTCCTCATTGAAGGTAAATTAAAAGGGTACAAGAGATACTCCTCTACACGCCGGCATCTCCACCCTCCTCGGGTGGTGTGTCTGGTGGTGGATAGACGTGGAGGCTCCAACACAACTGTTGTTTTATTCAAAAGCAAGAAATCATGGGTTGCCTCCCACGAAGCGCCTTTCTTTAACGTCTTTAGCTAGACTTGGCCACGATTTTCCTCTTGAAAAATTTCTCCACCGTATCTCTATAAGGCCATTTAATGATCTTTTCTGGAGGGACATCTTCAACGACAAGCTTTACCCGTATTCGCTCCTCACAAGATCTCTTAACAACATTCTCCCGCCTACCTGAAAAGTTAGCAGCAATAACAATAGCAAGCAAAGGATTTGAATTACAAGAAACATACCCCAGGTGAACTAGCAATGTTTTGAGCTCGAGTTCGGGAGCTCCTTCAATTGATGGCTTAAGGCGCACCTGAGAATTCCAGAGATCTTCCACTCCAAGCAACTTATGTGGAATACGTAGCTCCATTAACCAAGGCACTGTAATCCTCAGTTGGCCATGCTTTGCCTTCTCCTTCTCCGTGTCATACTTTTTACTCTGCCCTGCATCAACCAATTTCAAGCTAAAACACTCCTCATCCTCCGCCGGTAAATTCATGGCTAGAGTTTGCTTCTGAAGCCCTTGTGGATAAGGAGGAGGAAAATCGATTTGGACGATCTCTGTAGTCTTCTCCGGAGTAGATTTGTCAACAGGAGTGATGCTCTTTTCCTCTTCGGCCTCCAGCTGGTCGAAGTCAGATTGCAACGGAGCGGCATTCAACAACTGAACATGTTCTTCTAATTCATCATCTTCCATACTGAGACACTCTTCATCCTTCGAAGGAAATAACATAGCCGCTTGAGCCTTGGAATTTTCTTGATCTTGGGCTGATTCTTCAAAATTTTGAGATTGCAAAGGAAGTGGTTGCGGCTGATTATTCAGAATCGAATTTTTTGGACATTCTGAATTTTCTGATTGGTTTGCCTCCGACTCTGCTTCCTTATCAGGTTCATGTTCTGCTTCTTCCCCATCTTTGCCCTCAGACTCTCCTTCCTGAACTTCGATCATGGTCTCACCCGTGGCTAAGAAAGGCCAGTCAAGACTGATAGGAAGGTTCTTGTCCTCCTCCTCTACAGCTAGGCCTTCTGTGTCACTTGCAATTTGATTCAATGTTTTTAATGCATTTGCAATTTGACCAATCTGATCTCCTATTTTCTGGAGAGACAATGCATTGCTTTTGGCCATCAACCTCAATTCTTCTAATTCAGCTTCTTCGATCGACTGTTGGTTAGACCAAGTCTGAAATTGCAGCTACTGAAATTCAAGAGGTTGAAAGTGTTGATGCACTGGGGCATACTGATGCTGAAATTGTTGCCCCTGTTGCTGCTGAATTCCCCCTGGATTGTATGGCTCATCTTCAAACTGCTGATTTTGGAGCGGGTAGGATGGATATTGGGATTGCTCCATACCACTCTGATTGTAGTCCCAGCTGAAATTTGGCCGGTTTCTGTTATACTCACATTGATGAGTGTAATGTCCACCTGCACACAGCTCACAAACAATTACGAATTCATGCTCCCAATAATCCATCAAATAAAAAGAAAAAAAACGTCCGAGTCAGTGAATTTAACCCAAATTGATGACAAGATCATAAACTAAACAAACAATGAACCGAGTCCCCGGCAGCGGCGCCAAAAACTTGTTCGCACTTATTCACGCAAGAGAACGTGGTCAACAAGTAATATAGAGTAAATAGGATTCGTTCCCACAGAGACTCAAATTGTTCGTTATGTTCACTTATACACCAGCTTATGATTTACACTCACTGCTAAGACAATCACAATATTGGTTTGATTTAACTAAAGATTAATTACCAACTAAGCCAATTACGAGGAAATAACTTAACTTTAACTTTATAATAAACAAACATGGGATTTCAATTTCATTTACTACTTCATCTAGAATCTTATGCCCTTTAGCCTAGCATGTGACAGAGTTGATTACTGATTAGATGCACTAAACTGATACACACCAACTTTCGTTGTGCATATACCATCCTACTGATCATCCACAATTAATAGAAGTCAAGTAGTCACCAAATATGTGTAGTCCCTATATGTCTATAGCAATTGAACACATACCGGTTGAAAATCAAGCACCCATTAAACCACATAGTCGATGCAAGACGGTTAGAATTACATCACAAATTAATACATGTTCTTCACATGCAAAAACCTATGCTAGCATGAATTGTTCTAAACCCTAGATCCACTTTCGCATTCACTAGGATTAAACAAACAATTACAAGTGTTCGCGACGCACTTATAACGAATAAGCATAAACATACTAGGCAATCAATACATTCAATCACACACCAAGGCATAAAAAACACTCAATTTCTAGAATCCATAGCAAAATCCATTAAAACCCCATGACAACGAATTAGCCCATAATCGACCTCATCGCCATCATGGGTTCAATTGATAACATAATTCTAGAACAACAAATAATTAAAAGAAGAGAGAAAATAAGGTTCAGAAATAACTCCCCAAAGTAGAAGAATACAAAAATTCCAAAGATTACTCCTTGCTTGTCACTAGCTTGGAGATGTATCTTCCAATTGTTCTTGGCTACAATGTTGATGATAAAAAAAATAAACTAGAGATTGCTACTCGCTAGATAGGTGTGTTTTTAGGGTTTTTGACATATATGTAGCTGCCCAAAAATAAATAGGCCCAACAAGTTTTGACCCGGTAGAAAACGACCCAACAGGCATGCACCACACGAGGCAACAACGCCCCAACAAGCGCTAGAGCGCCTGAAAACGTGCAAGAGCGCCTCCAACTCCCTATCTAGAATTGTAGAGCTTTCTCTCCTCTTCGCGTGGGCTTTTGAATCGCCCAATTCCGATGTCTAGAACTCAAGTTATGGCCAAAATCGTAAAAAGGGCAAAACTGTAAATTTCCAGCGCGACCTTGAGCAGACTGCTCAACATTGGAGCAGACTGCCCAGCCATATTCTGCCCACCTGGCGCAGACTGCTCAAGAAATGGCGCAGTCTGCCCAGCCTCCTTCTGGTGAAGCTTTTCTTTCCTCGTTTTTTAGCTTTTTCTCCTTCGTTTTTGCTCCGTTTGCTCCCGTTCTTTTTGCGTTCTCTTCCGTTTTCAATCCTCTATGCTTGGAATCCTCATGGTGAATCACAACAAGACTCCATTCTACATTATTAAGCCCGAATTCAACTCCAAAAGTGACGGAAACAACGATCTTAATCAACATTATTCCAACCCTGCACAATTAAACAAAACACATCAAAACTACCAAAATCTTGAGGTCAAAGCAATCAATTTAAGCCGATTTAGAATGTTCCAAGTGGATATAAAATCCACTTATCAATTATCAGTATGCAAATATTAAAACTTGCTAGCATAGACTTAACACATCACAGAATCAGATTACTATACAAAGTAAACGTCAGGATCTGAGACAATTTTCATAATCCTGATACTGACACAATACTGATGATGTCAGCATCCTGATGACAAATCTAATCCTGATGATTATTAACAAGTCTATCATACTGAAATTTATCAAGGCAAAGTGTTATAGCTGAAACATTTAACAATCAAATATAGATCCTGACAGGAATATCAAGTCTATAAGCTAAGAACAACATACCTTGCTACTTTTGCAGATGTTACAGATCTAAAAATTTAACATTCCTAACTCACTTACTAGTCTACTGAATGTAGTCTCATCAAGTGGTTTAGTTAGAATATCTGCAAGCTGTTTGTCAGTAGGAACAAAATGAAGTTCCACAGTACCATTCTCAATATGTTCTCTAATAAAATGATACCTGACATCAATGTGCTTAGTCCTTGAATGTTGAACTGGATTTTCTGCAATTTTAATAGCACTAGTATTATCACAAAACATAGGAATATTACTAAGTGTCATACCATAATCCAGCAACTGATTTCTTATCCAAAGGAGCTGTGCACAACAACTGCCTGCTGCTATGTACTCAGCTTCTGCAGTTGAGGTTGAAACAGATTGTTGCTTCTTGCTTGCCCAAGAAATCAATCTATTTCCCAAGAATTGACATGTACCTGTAGTGCTTTTCCTGTCTATCTTACACCCTGCATAATCAGAGTCTGAATAGCCAATTAGAAAGAAATCAGATTCTCTAGGATACCACAAACCAAGATTTGGAGTTCCTTTGAGATATCTAAAAATTCTCTTCACAGCAATTAAATGAGATTCCTTAGGATCACTTTGGAATCTAGCACATAAACAGGTAGAAAACATTATATCTGGCCTACTTGCAGTTAGATATAACAATGAGCCTATCATGCCTCTATAACTAGTATTATCCACACTCTTTCCTTTAGGATCAGAGTCTAGTTTAGTGGCTGTTGCCATGGGTGTTTTTGCAACTGCACAGTCTTGAAAGTCAAACCTTCTTAAAAGATCTTTGATATACTTTGACTGATTAATGAAAATACCAGTCTCAGTCTGTTTGACCTGCAAGCCTAAGAAATAATTTAGTTCACCCATCATGCTCATCTGATACTTAGACTGCATAAGCTTGCTAAACTTAGCACACAACTTTTCATTAGCAGAACCAAAAATAATATCATCAACATAAACTTGAACTAAAAGCAATTCACCTTTTATCTTTCTAAAGAATAGAGTTTTGTCAATTGTACCTCTTGTGAAGCCATTTTCAAGAAGAAATTTAGACAAAGTCTCATACCATGCTCTTGGTGCCTGCTTCAGTCCATAGAGTGCCTTGTCAAGTTTGTAGACATGATTTGGAAACTTTGGATCAACAAATCCAGGTGGCTGTTCTACATAAACTTCTTCATCAAGTTTGCCATTTAGAAAAGCACTCTTTACATCCATCTAGTATACCTTGAATTTTGAATGAGCTGCAAATGCAAGAAACATTCTGATTGCTTCCAATCTTGCTACAGGTGCAAAGTTCTCATCATAATCAATGCCTTCTTCCTGAGAATAACCCTTGGCCACCAGTCTTGCTTTGTTTCTTACAATCATACCAGATTCATCTAGCTTGTTTCTGAAAACCCATCTTGCACCAACAATAGATCTATCTTTAGGTCTTGGTACCAGTTTCCAAACTATGTTTCTCTCAAACTCATTTAACTCCTCCTGCATTGCAATTACCCAATCAGGATCCTGTAAGGCTTCTTCAACCTTCTTAGGTTCATTCTTTGAGAGAAAGCAACTATACAAGCATTCATTTTGAATTGATCTTCTAGTTCGAACACTACTACTTGGATCACCAATTATCAAGTCTTCAGTATGATCCTTTGTCCATTTTCTAACAGGTGGTAGATTAACTCTGCTAGTCTCTCCCCCTAAGTTAGTGGTATCCCTTGTAGAAGAATTCTCTCTACCTTCAAAAACTCTCCTTTGATCAATATAATCAGTAGATTCCATATTACTGCTAGTTACTGATCTTTCCTCAGTAGACTCTGAAAGGTCAGTTCCTGATGGAGTAGACTCTGAAACGTCAATTCCTGATGGAATAGATTCTGAAAGACTAGTCTGCTCCTGATGATCACTGTGTTCTCTTTGATTTATTTGCTCCCCCTCAACAGTAGCATTCCTTTGAGAAGCAATAGAAATTCCTTCTGGAGAACCTTCATCATCACTTGAGAGTATCTTAGAATTCTTCAGATTTTCAAATTCCAGTTTGTCATGGCTTTCATCAGTTTGCAAAATTCCAAATTTCTTATCATCAAATGCAACATGAATTGATTCCATAACAACGTGAGTTCTGAGATTATAAACTTTGAAGGCCTTAGATGCTGAATATCCTAGAAAAATTGCTTCATCCGATTTGGCTTCAAATTTTCCAAGTTGTTCTGGATGAACTTTTAGGACATAGCATTTGCATCCAAAGATGTGAAAATATTTCACACTTGGTTTCTTTCCTTTGATCATCTCATAGGGAGTTTTTCCATGACTATTTACCAAGGTACAGTTCTGAGTGAAACATGCAGTGTTAATAGCTTCTGCCCAAAAGTAGGTTGGAAGTTTTGCATCTGCAAGCATGGTTCTTGCTGCCTCTATGAGAGTCCTGTTCTTTCTTTCCACTACACCATTTTGTTGAGGTGTACCAGGTGCAGAAAACTGTTGAGTGATTCCATTGTCTGCACAAAATCCCTCCATTGTAGAATTCTTGAATTCTGTACCATTGTCACTCCTAAGTACTTTGACTTTGTACTCAGAGTTATTATGAATATTCTTGATGAGTTCAATGATTTGCTGAGGAGCTTCATCCTTCTTGTGTAGAAAGAACACCCATATGAACCTTGTGAAATCATCCACCATAACTAGAGCATATCTTTTCTTGCTGATAGACATAATGTTTACTGGACCAAACAGATCAAGATGTAGCATGTGAAATGGTTCAGTAATTGAATTTTCAGTCTTGCTCTTGAAAGTGGTTCTTCTTTGCTTTCCAAGCTGACATGCATCACAAAGTCCATCTTGCACAAAATTCGCCTGAGGTAGGCCTCTCACCAAATTGTTTTTAACAAGTTGATTAAGCTTCTTGAAATTAAGATGTGAGAGCTTCTTGTGCCAATTCCAGCTTTCATCACTTGTTGCTTTGCTGTAGAGACATCTAACAATTCCTTTAGATGTATCACTTAAGCTGGCTTCATATATGTTACCATGTCTTTGACCAGTTAGAACAATGTCTCCATTCTGCTTATTCAAGACTTTGCATCCTTCTCTGTCAAAGATTGATTTGTAACCTTTATCACCCAGTTGACTTATGCTTAAAAGAGTATGTTTCAAGCCTTCAACCAGTGCTACATTTTCTATGATGACATTCCCCAAAACAATTGAGCCATATCCCAGAGTTTCTCCTTTGTTGCCATCTCCAAAAGATATTACTGGGCCAGCTTTCCTCTCAAACTTTGTAAGTAGGGACTTCTTTCCAGTCATATGTCCAGAGCATCCACTGTCCAAGATAATTGAATGCTTCTTTCCTGTGCCCTGCAAACAAAAAGTAACTAGTTAGAATTTTTTAGGACCCAACTTTGAATGGATCCTTTCTTACTAGCACTACGCCATAAACGCACATACGCAACCCCCATTTTCAGTTGCGTAAGGCCTGAAAAGCGTTGCGTAAGGTCTTACGCAACGCTTTTGGGGCGTTACCAATACTGGCGTTGCGTAAGACCCCTAACGCAACGCTTTTCCAAGCTATTGCAACACCACGAAAGCGTTACGTTAGAGGCCTTATGCAACACTAAAAGCATGCAAATGCAACGCTACAGGGCGTTGCGTTAGATTTTTCAGCCATGTCAGCATGCTGACATGTAAGCAAGGTGCCACGTCAGCATGCTGACATGTAAGCAAGTTGCCACGTCAGCATGCTGACATGTCATTAGTGGGGCCCACAAGTGCCACGTCACAAATGAAAGGGCATGCCACGTCATCAGTGGGGCCCACCAATGTGCCACATCAGTATTGGGGCCCACATGCCACGTCAGCAATGGGTCCACATGCCACGTCAGTAGTGGGATCCCACATGCCACGTCAACGGTAGGACCCACATGCCACGTCAGCAATGGGGTCCACTATCTAATGCAATGCTATTTGAGTCAAATGCAACACTAAATCTACAATATTGCAACATCAAAGAGTCAAATGCAACACTTTTTTACAAAAAAATTGAAATGGCTACTTTGTTTATACATTAATCCCAAAAATTACAAATCTTACCAACATATACTAAAACCAAGTAACTAATACTAATTCTAACTTCCAAACTATGCCAATTCTAAGTTTACAATTGTATTGGTATATAACACTAATACAATCGGAAAAGATAATATCTAGAGAAAACTAATTACTTTCACATGTAATGCAATGCTTGCCCTGTCCTGAATGTAGCTGGACAATCCTACTAGGAACCACCTGAGCACACCAGGTTGAGCTGCCAAAAAAAAAGTTCCAAGTAAGCATCACATTTTATTATTTTTCTCTATTACTAACTGTTATATAAATCATACTGGAGACTTAAGGGCATTGCACTAGGTGATAGAAGCTACATTGAACAATAAAGATACTATCAATTTGAGTAATTACAAAATTGGTTAAACATAATCAAGAAAAAATAAATGCTCTTTGCATTATTCACTTCTGAAAATATCAGCAGGTCATTATATTTATATGCACTTTGGGATATATATCATGAAGAGAAAATAAATGATACTAACAAAATGATGTTTATACTTAAAGCATCAGATACCTTCCTAACAAAAGGACTACTTGATTCCTTCGATGTCCCAAGAAACAAGCCCTTTATTGAGTATCTGACCCAGCAGGTTTTTAATTTTCTAAACAGATATTGATTATCAGACAATAAAAAATATATACAGAAGCACTCAATCAAAAAATGATCAAATGACACTGGTAAAATTAAAGGTTTATAGCAGTACCCACCTTAATGGATCCTACACGATCAAATACTTTTTGAGAACGTAAAGATAACTCTTTAGCAAATTCATGTAAGCAGTATATTGAGGTCACAATGGGTAAAAGCTCAGGCACACTTACAGATGTAAGACATAATTAAAATATAATAGCAGGACATGCATTAAGGAAGTTATCATAATATACAAATCTGTTCTACACTATAAGAGCGAAGTACATACATAACAAGCCCTTTACTGATCAGGATTAGCAGGATGTTTCTCAGGTATGCCACGAACCTGCAGAATGAAAAAGTTCCAACTTAATCAACTCTGGACAGAACAGTTATAGGCTTATATAACTACGTGACTATGTCAATTGGCATCGCTAAGATAATTAATCAGCATTTAAAGGTTCATTCTAAAGCGACAATTTTTGCATGAACCTAAGATTATATTTGTGTGTGTGAACTTCGGATTTGGTGTATATCATCCAGCAAATCATAATATTCTATTGGTGGGTTTCAAGGGGCTTGTACATGGGAACATGGCCCTGCCAATAGCAGTCACATTGGTATACTCTTCTACAAATGTACTTACAACTTTCTTTATTTACTTTGTTTTTTCTTATGGATTTATATTTTTAGAGGGGGGGTCTCCGCAGTTATTTTCTATGTATAACAATGTATGTAGAGATGCCAGGAGCACTTCTGTCTTCAGAAACCCGCATACAAAAAATTGGTTTATGGAACAATTTACTCAGCATTCCTCTGATTTTCAAGTGCATACCTCTTGCTGATCCCCACTCCCCAGTAGTCCGGCTGTATATCTTGTCATGGCTGTGAAGATAGCCATTAGTGTCCACACGATGCAGCTCGACTTTTTGATCTTGCCTCCAACTTTTACCACTTCTCTCAATTTCTAGTCTAGAGCATATAATGTATCAGGAAAACTGGAAAAGAATAACTATCAGCAAGGAAGTCACATAGATTGTAAACAACTACAACAAACTTAATATATGCTTACTTCTTATAATCCCCAGTGTCGGAGTAATCATCATCTCCAAAGCAACTTACCTGCACATTGATGGAGTTTGAATTTAAAGAGTGAAGCCAAACATAATATACTAAATTGACAAGATCCTAAGTAAACTACAATGGCAGTAGTTCCCTATGCAAGCGCACACCATAACTTCATAGCTGCTATATATGTTTACTATGGTTTGCAAACACATCAATTTTACTATGATGATATACGGCAACCAGATGTTTTAGAATATCAGCGGTTCATCTCACTCTGCTCCGGTTTCTGGTTTCTCCCCAAGTCATAACCACAACATTTTATAATTCTGACATTCTCGACGAGTCTGCAATTCACCAATAATCAACCTGTCAAGCCCTCTGAAGAAACTGAGTCAAAAGATAAATGAATTTTTAAGTTACTGATGGATGTGGTGATGTATGTAGGATGCCATCCATCAGTTCAAAATTCTGAGGCCAAAGCACTCTTAAACCAATAAATATATATAGCCTGAACAATCTAAGAACCCAGCTAAAGTTCAAGTTATAGACGAACATTGTGAAACTGAAATGTTTAAGCAGTTTGCTGAACTTTATGACAGGTGTAATTCGCTTGTCCATTCTATATAGTACTAACATTAATACTTGTAATGTTTTAATCTTTTTGAGCATACTAACATAGAATTACATTTATTAACATTTAATTACACCTGATTTCTTAAAAGTTTGATATATTAATGGCTTGAGAAAACCAACCTTATCAGTGGTATAAAAGTTATACAGCTCTTCAAAGTTCAAAGTACTGAGAATCTGAACAGCCAGTTGAAGAACTCACAATATATTGCCAAAATGGTCTCCCGTCATTAACATATCTGCAAATCAGATTACAAATTTAAAGGAACAGTTTACATTGAGGCATACTAATAATTTAGTTTGAAACCAGGCATCCACAAATAACAAAATTTTGCACAGGACTTGTACTTTGAAAAGATACAAAGAAAATACAAAGAAAAATTAGAAATAGTAAAATATCATAAATAAATAACCAAAAACTGAAGAGGTGACTTGTTGTTTCTCGGATTCTTGATGTGGGGTTTCAGTTTTAGTGCTAGAGTTATTTTGCTACAACTGTTACAAGTAGTTTTATACGAGTATTAAACATGTATGGCACATATATACTATCCCTAGTCAGAGTCAACATTCAAATCAACTAGAAATTATCATATATTACTAAGTGCATTCAAGAATCAGTTTTATCAATTACTAATCATCACATAAATCCGAATTCTACAATTGTAAATGAATTAAACAGACAATTTTGATACAAAACCTGAGTCCAAGGTTTCGAATCACTTGGAATCTTACCTTTTATTACAGAACCAGCTTGACTCAGTTGAACTCGGACGATTGACTCACTTAGTTGACTCGGCGACTCACTGAGTTTACACGAGTTGATGGTCATTTTCATTTGTTCCCTCTGTGTTAGAAATGATTGATGAGAACAGTGTTTGGAAGCTAAAGTCAGAAAACAGAGTTTAGCTGGAAGCAGTCAGAGTTTAGTTAAACACTGACTGGAAGCGCAACAGAGGTTGGTAAACTCTGTAGCGATATTGTCTGAAGAGTCAACAGTGTTTAAAGGTTGATGCAAGATAAATATGGAAGCAATATCTTTGAAGATTGGAAAGCTGTCAAAGAGATTGAGTTGACTTGGAAGACTGGAACAATCGTGATTGATATCAATTGTATAGCTTGATTATAGGAGAATCAGTTACTGATTGTACGAAGCTGTATGTTCTATAAATACAGTTAGGTTAACCCTAGAAGGGTAGTCGTACGTTGAGAAATTCATTGATTGTAACCTAAGCAGCTCTCTGTGATATTTACATCACTGAGAGAGGAATTGTTAATTCCAAACAGTTTTAAATTGTTAAACAGTGTGTTCTTGTTAAGTTACTCATACAGTATTTGATTGCTTTTTGTGTATTCGACCTAACAAGTGGTATCAGAGCCTAATCTGTTACTTTATTACAGTTAAAGATCCAAACACAAGAGTAATCAATGGCAGAGATACCTCCACCATCTGAGAAAGCCCCTACTACTGTTAGTAGGTATGAGACAATAAGGGTTCCTATACTTAGGCCATCAGAGTATGCAATTTGGAAGGTGAAAATGACCATGTTTCTGGAGGCTACAGATCCAGAATACCTTGATAGAATATATGAAGGTCCTCACAAACCAACAAAATTATCTGCTGCTGCTGCTGGTGAGGAATCAAAGGTCATTCCAAAGGAAAAGAAATATCTAACTGCTGAGGATCTTTCATCTATTGCAAAGGATGCAAAAGTTAGACATTTACTTCACAGTGCATTAGACAATGTTATGTCTAATAAAGTGATTAACTGCACAACATCAAAGGAAATATGGGATGCACTTGAGGTTAGGTGTCAAGGAACTCCTGCAATCAAGAAAAACAGAAGAAACATACTCACTCAGGAGTATGAGCACTTTGAGGCAAAGTCTGATGAAACCATGACAGAAACATTTGACAGATTCTGTAAACTGCTCAATGATTTGTCATTGGTTAACAAAGAGTATGATTTAGAAGACTCAAATCTCAAGTTTCTTCTTTCTCTACCTGAAAAGTGGGATGTGAAAACAACCACTATAAGAGATAATTATGAACTTGGTGAAACAGAAATTGATGAAATTTATGGGCTGCTCAAAACTCATGAATTGGAATTGGAGCAGAGAAACAAAAGATCTAGTAGAAAGTCAAAGTCTGTTGCTCTTAAGGTTGAGGAGAAACCATCAAAGAAGGAGGCATCAAGGAGAAAGGCAAAAGGGAAAGCCTTAGTCATACATTCAGAGAATGAGTCATCAAACACTGATGTTGACTCAAACACAGATGAATCATCTGATTCTGAAGATGATGAGGAGATGATGCAAATGGCTGCATTGATGGTAAAGACCTTCAAGAAGATGGGATACAAGAACTTCAAGAAGGGAAAGAGATTCTCCAGGGACTACTCAAAGTCTGACAAGAAGAATTTCAAGAAATCTGAGGGAAAGGACTTCAAATCTGGTAAGAAAGATAAGTCTGAAATTCAATGCTACAAGTGTAAGGAGATGGGTCACTATGCTCCTGAGTGCAAGAAGGGTAAAACTGAAAAGGCACTCTACACCAAAGGCAGAGATTGGGCAGATACTTCAGATTCAGATGAGGAAGTCAACTATGCTCTCATGGCTACTACTCAGACTGAAAATGATGATCTCAAGGTACCTCCAACTACCTATGCTTATAACACTGATAATATAACTGAACTGAGAATTTATCTTAAAGCATTGCATATCAGTTATAGGGATCAGACTTTAGAAAATGAAAGGATAAAGTCTGAGTGTTCTCAACTTAAAGAAAGAAATAAACTTGTTGAGGAACATCTAGAGAATATGAATAAAATTCAGAAAGAGAGAGATGATGCAGTGTTTATTGAACAGGAGTTGCTAGGTAAGTATAAGCAACTAGAATCAGAATTGGAGGATACTAAACACATCATTAAAACTTGGACACACTCTGGTAAAGACACTCAAGAAGTGTTTCAGTCAGACACAGTAGGTCTAGGTTACTCTGAGGGAGATGAACTTAGATTTGAAAATCAGGTAAAAGTTAGACCACATCGTTCATCTGAAGGTAATGTCATGGGAACAGGTGGACTTAAGACTGAAGCACAGAAAAAGGCTGTTAAAGAGTCATATGCTAAAACTTTTGTTAAAGAGGCTAACATTGGTTTAATGACAGATAAACAACTCAAGCATAAGCTTAAGGAAATAAAGTCTGTCAACAAACAGAGAATGCCTAAGAAAAACAGAAATGGAAAGGTAGGCATAACCTCAGGAATTAAGCCAATGCTTGCTTCATTAGCTCCTAGAAAAACATGCTTTAATTTTGGTAGCACTAATCATCTTGCTAGTTTCTGCAGTAAGAATAAGAACATTAATTCTTTACCCTCTAAAACTGCAGTAAAGAGTGATTATGTGAGAACTAGACCACAGACTTTATGCAAACACTGTGGAAGTACTTGGCATTCTATTTACACTTGCAGAGATTATCATGCTATTTACAATAATTACTATGAACCCAAGCCAAATTTGAAATGGGTTAAAGTAATCTCTGCAAATGTAAACTCTGAAAAAGTTAGCTTAAACTCTGTTAATGTAAATTCCGCTGCAAAAGCTAACAGAATTAAGAAAGCCAAAGGATCCAAGCAAGTCTGGATCCTTAAAACTAATAATCAGTGATTGTTTGTGATTGCAGGGCAACAGGGTTAGTACCCTAGTCGTGGACAGTGGATGTTCAGGACACATGACAGGAAATAAAGCCCTGCTATCAGAGTTTGAGGAGAAGGCTGGCCCAGAAGTTTCCTATGGAGATGGCAACATAGGACATACACTGGGATATGGCAATATTAATCTTGGAAATGTCATCATCACAAATGTAGCTCTGGTTCCAGGACTCAAACATGACTTGCTATCTGTGAGTCAAATCTGTGAGAGAGGATATCATGTAGATTTTCAGCCTGAATATTGTCAAGTGATCAGCAAATCTACAGGGAAAGTTGCTCTAGTTGGAAACAGACACAATAACATATATGAAATTAAATTGTCAACAAACACTGATGGCAAAGCAGTGTGTCTGTCAACAAGAATGTCCAGTGAAGAGAGTTGGAAGTGGCACAAGAAACTCTCTCATTTGAATCTGAACAATATCAATGAGCTAATAAAGAATGATCTTGTGTGAGGTTTACCAAAGTCCTTGTTGAATGTAGAAGGCCTGTGTGATTCTTGTCAAAAGGCCAAACAGAGAAAAGCCACCTTCAAAAGCAAATCTGAGTCTTCAATTGTTGATCCTTATCATCTACTACATGTTGATCTTTTTGGTCCAGTGAATGTGATGTCTCTTGGAAAGAAGAAATATGCTCTAGTCATTGTTGATGAATATACCAGGTACACATGGGTATATTTTCTTGCAAAGAAGGATGAAACTGCATTAACACTGACAGAACATATATTACAACTGGAAAAAGGGTCAGAGAATCAAGTGAAGATAATCAGAAGTGACAATGGAACTGAGTTCAGGAATTCATCAATGGAAGAATTTTGCAAGAGTAAAGGGATAAAACAAGAGTTTTCTGCACCTGGCACTCCACAACAAAATGGTGTAGTGGAGAGGAAAAACAGAACCTTGATAGAAGCTGCCAGAACCATGCTAGATGAAGCAAAGTTGCCAACATATTTCTGGGCAGAAGCAGTTCAAACTGCTTGTTTTACTCAAAATGCAACACTGATCAACAAGCATGGTAAAACACCATATGAAATGGTGAAGAAGAAGAAGCCAAATCTAAAATATTTTCATATTTTTGGATGCAAATGCTTTGTGTTGAAGACTCATCCTGAACAGTTGACCAAATTTGACCTAAAGGCAGATGAAGGAATTTTTGTTGGCTATCCACTGTCAACAAAGGCATTCAGAGTTTATAATCTGAGAACTAGAGTGATCATGGAATCAATTCATGTGTCATTTGATGACAAGAAAATAACTGGACTTGAAGATGTAAATGAACATGATCAACTGCACTTTGAAAATGAAGATTTATTCTCTGAAAAAGTAAACTCTGATCAAACTGATTTGACAAACTCTGTTCATCTAAACTCTGAACCTCTACTGGTAAATACTGAAGAAACTCTTCAATCAGAAACAAGGGAAGAACCAGTTGAGGGGGAGCATGAAGAATCACATCAAAGTGATGATTCAAACACTGATAGTGACTCAGTTGATAATTCTGAATCAAACTCTGTTGATTCAAACTCTGTTGATAATACTGAGAAGTCACATTCAGGGGGAGCATCTGAAAATGAAGAAAGACACCAAGAAAATCAGGAGAGCATGGATCAAGGGGGAGGATCACATGATGACAGAAGCAATCTGCCTTCTGCAAGAAAATGGACTAAATCACACACACCTGATTTAATTATTGGTGATCCAGATGCAAAAGTAAGGACAAGAAGTGCAACAACAAATGAATGTCTGTTTCATGCATTCTTGTCACAAACTGAGCCAAAGAAAGTGGAAGAAGCTCTTAAAGATGCTGACTGGATAACAGCAATGCAAGAAGAGCTAAATGAATTTGAAAGAAATGAAGTGTGGACACTTGTCCCAAGGCCCAAGAACAGATCCATTGTTGGTACTAAATGGGTTTTCAGGAATAAAACTGACAGTGAGGGTGTTATCACAAGGAACAAGGCAAGACTGGTTGCAAAAGGCTACTCACAACAGGAAGGAATAGACTATGATGAAACATTTGCTCCAGTGGCTAGATTGGAGGCAATTAGAATTTTTCTAGCATATGCCTCTCACATGAAATTCAAAGTGTTTCAGATGGATGTAAAAAGTGCATTTTTGAATGGAAAACTTGAAGAAGAAGTGTTTGTGGAACAACCACCAGGGTTTGTAGATCCAAAATATCCAGACTATGTCTACAGGTTAGACAAGGCACTCTATGGACTTAAGCAGGCACCAAGGGCATGGTATGAAACCCTTGCCAAATTTCTACTAGAAAGTGGATTTCACAGAGGTACTATTGACAAAACTCTGTTTTACTTCCAAACTGGTAGTGACTTGCTTTTAGTACAGATATATGTAGATGACATCATTTTTGGATCTACTAATGATAAACTCTGTAAGAAGTTTGCCAAACTCATGCAGTCAAGATATCAAATGAGTATGATGGGAGAGCTTAGTTATTTTCTAGGCTTACAGGTAAAGCAAACAGATGATGGAATTTTTATAAATCAAGCAAAATATACCAGAAACCTTCTCAAGAAATTTGGTATGCTTGATTGTTCATCTGCAACAACTCCCATGGCAACTGCAACAAAATTGGACAAAGATGCAGGGTCATCAGTAGATATGACAAGTTACAGAGGAATGATTGGTTCTTTACTCTATTTGACAGCTAGCAGACCTGATATCATGTATGCAACTTGTTTGTGTGCAAGATTCCAGGCAGATCCAAGAGAACCACATTTAACAGCAGTAAAGAGGATATTTAAGTACCTCAAGGGCACTATAACTTTGGGGCTGTGGTATCCAAGAGAATCAGAGTTTAAACTACTTGGTTATTCAGATGCAGACTTTGCAGGATGTAAGATAGACAGAAAAAGCACCAGTGGAAGTTGTCAATTTCTGGGTGACAGACTTGTTTCCTGGTACAGCAAGAAACAGAAGTCAATATCTACATCTACAGCTGAAGCAGAGTATATTCCTGCTGGTAGCTGCTGTGCACAGATTTTATGGATGAAGAATCAACTGCTGGATTATGGATTAAGGTATACCAAGATACCTATTTACTGTGATAATCAAAGTGCTATTGCAATGACAGGTAATCCAGTACAACATTCAATGACAAAGCACATCAGCATAAGGTATCATTTCATCAGAGAGCATGTAGAGGAAGGCAACATTGAGCTTCACTTTGTGTCTACAGAACAACAACTTGCAGATATCTTCACCAAGCCATTGAGTGAAGCTACATTTACAAGACTGGTCAATGAACTAGGGATGGTATCTAGTTTTGACTAGAAATGTTGGTTAGACTCAAGAACTTATTTCTAAAATATGTTGCTCATGTTTCTGCAAATTGTTAAGTGCTATGTGAACCTTATTATTAAACTCTGTTCTGCATGCTTATGTTTAAATCTTGTTAAACTCTATCAGCATGTCTGTCTGTTAAACACTGTTAACATGTTAGATACACTCAGTGAATTCAGAATTGATTATTGTTTGAATGAAAACACCAATGAAGAAAAATGTATGAAGCATGATTCTCAGTAAATAAATCATGATTTTTTCTGAGTCACTGTAATCTAATCAGACTTTGTGCAGTAAATCAACACAGCATGATACTGTTTCATATTTATAGCATCTCTTAGTTTATTCAGTCCTAAACTCTCAGTCTATGAATATTGTGTGCATTGCCTCTCATAAATAATTTTGGTTATTGATGAACTCTAAACTCTGATTAGTGACATTCTGTTTCCAAAGGTATGGTTCATGATGATTCCTTGTTTGTACTTGTGAAAACCATAAAACTTGAGATGTGTCATTGATTAGTTTGGTGAGTTCAGATTCATGTATACACCCTGTGAGAGGTTGAGCCAAATCAGTGATTGATACATTTTCTATCAATCAGTATTTATTATTGTGTGATATTCATTAGGTAGTATGTTTCTCTAGAACTTGTATTAAACCATTTTGAGACTACATGATATGTGTGTGCATGAAAATGATAAAGGCAATAGGATTTACCATTTTTCTTTTTCAAAATTCTTTTGAACTCTCTTCAAACACTGTATAAACACTGTTCATAAATTCCTTCCTTAGTAAACCCCTTTGAGCCTAATTAACTGCTCATTTTTCTTATACTCTGAAGTATTAAGAGCAGTTATATTTTTTTTTCTTCTCAAGCAGATGAGTATTTTTCAAGAAAAGAAAAGTCTACTCAGTATATATGCTAAATAAAAATAATAATAAAAAAAAAATAAAAAAAAAAATAAAAAAAAAAAGAGAAAAAGGCATATATACTGATCTTGTACAAATATGTACTAACAGTGTGACTGAACACTTTGGTCTATTGAAATGTTCAGCTTGATATTCACTTATGAATAAAACATCTTTTTCATCTGTTTGATCTTATCTCATTCCAACCCTGAATAAAGTCCTTTTGATTTGTGCATACATGTAATCAGAGTAGTGTAGAATTGGTGGACATTCAAGCATATGGTAGATTCTGCTATTTCTGATTGAATGTGAGTGTAAACACTTCACCTAAACACTTGTTTACTTTGAGAGTTTGTGAGGTTATCAAATTCATGACTGTTATTCACTGAATGATGCTCTGATTTCTATCTCTTGATATTTTTGTCTTTAAAGACTGTGTGCTTACTTGGATAATCATGAACATCAAAGGGAATAGAAGTTTTCAGATTTCTGTATTACAGTAACTACAGAGTTTAGCATTCATCAAACAATCAGTGTTTACTATGAGAGTTTGTGCATTCAGTGTTTATTGATTTTTGTTATGGATTTTATGAAATATTAGATGCTCTAAAAATTGATTTCAGTAAACTCTGCTTCACACACACTGATATTCACAACTGTGCAATTTTTTGAAAGGGTTTTAGTGATAAAGTTGGAAAATTGATAAACACTGTTGAATTGTGTTAAGTACTCTAAGGTACAGTTTCATTTAGATGATTTGATTATTTTGAAGTAATTGAGGTAGTTGACAACTGTTAATTAGTGTAAGTGTCGTGATTATAGGAATGACAGCGGTAATTATTAAGTGCTCCATTGGTTGTTTGACACGTGTCCCATGATAGTGTCCCACTCACACATTACTCTACAACAGTTGCGCGCTTTTACTAAATAAACGATTGAGTTTTAATTTTACTCTAATCGTCTTTAGTCTCTCACTCCATATCGATTCACATTCACCCACTCACAGTTACTTGCATACTCATTCACTTTCAAACTTCTCATATACTCTCATTCACTTTTTGATAAACACTTACAGTGCATACACATCTTTTCTCTAAATCTCTTCGTATCATATCTTACTAATGACAACTAAAGCGTTTGATGCAGCAGGGTTAGTTTTTCTTCCTAGCAACTATGCAGCACCACTGGAGAATGCAAATGCTCCAGAGACGTTTCATTTGTTCCAAAACTTCTTGAAAGATTCTGAAATAGGGAAGGCTTTAACTGCACCACCAACACTATCTGCTTTACAAATTGCCGCCTTCTGGACAAACTCTGTATATGATGATGGAGAAGAGTCTGGCACTCCCACAATCACTTTCACTCATGATGAATCAAAGTATATTATTACTCCAACTACTTTTAGGGATGCTCTAGATTTTGAGACACACACTTCTTACAGTGTTGTTGGTCATGATCGTTTGAGGACAATGTTGGAGCAAATTGGATGTGCAGGAAACTTGAATAAGATAGGGTCTTTGAGACGGCCAAGTTTGAGAAAGGAATGGAGTTTCTTTTTCGATTGCATCACAAGAGCTTTTGGAAAGAAGACAACAAACTGGGATGCACTTCCTCTTGATACTCTCCAAATTGGTCATGCTCTACTATATGGAGGTAACTTCGATTTTGGTAGACTAGTGCTAATGAACTTGGGAGAGCGTTTGTCTGAGACTACTACTGTTTATTTTGCTCGTTTTTGTCAACTGTTATTTACTGCCTGTGTGCCTAACATTCCAATTGATGAAGCTGATGTGATTCAGCCTTTTCAAGTTGCTAAGAGAATGTTTTCTGATTTGACAAACAAAGATGTCACTAAACAGCAAATACCTGAGATGTTTATGCCTTTAGCCTTACAGAACTATGTAAACCAACCACAAGATCCTCAATCACCACAACAAATGCCTGAACCAATAGACACCATAAACTCTGAACCAACACACACAACACCCACAACCAATGTACCTACATCTCATCAACCACAACCAGAAACCTTAAACTCTTCACCAATAAACTCTCCAACGATAAACTCTCCACCATTAAACACTGAAACATTAAACACTGACACCTTAAACACTGAAACCTTAAACACTGAAACCTTAAACTCTGAGCCAGCACCTTCTGAAATAGCCAAAGCCAAACTAAAAAGAAAGAAACACACTGCCCTAAACACTAAACACTCAAAGGCTAAACAGACATTACCTGGAGCTGTTTATACTAGAAGAATGAAGCAACATGCAAACAGACCTTCACTTTCACCAACTAAAGAGAGCTCAAGTGAAGATGAAGAGGAGGTTGTAGTGCCTCAAATCAAAAAGAGGAGATTAATTCTTTCTGATTCAGATGATGAGCAAATTGTTGAAGCTCCAGAGGTGGTTTCTCAGCAAACACCTACTGTTGAGGATGAAGAAAATGTTTCTATACCTGCAGAGGTTGAAATGCCTGCAGAGGATAATGTTAATGTTGAAATACCTACAGAGGATAAAATGCCTGTAGAAGAGGATCAAAGAGATGGTTTTTCACCAGTGCATGCTGTTCTTGATTCAATTCTTGATCCTATCTCACCTATTGTTCATACTGAAGCTCCTGGTGTAGCTGATGAGCTTGCAGTAAAAGTTCCTGAAGCTGAAGCATCACACACAGAGCTGGTATCTTCTCCAATTCAAGACAAAGGTGATGAAGTTGATCAGGCAACTAAGGAGAATTCTGAATCTATGCCTGTTGAAGCTACAAAGGCAAACTCTGTTGCAGAGCCTGTGCAACATGAAGAGACTATTGAAAAGGTTGCAGAAGTTGTTACAGAAACTGTGGCTGACACAGCTCAGCACAGTGGTTCTTTAAAAGATGCTCAAGCTAAAGATGCAAGTGCTGAAGATGAATTTGACAGCAGTGCAAACTCTGATTCATTTGTGAGTGCACCTGCACAGACTGATAATAAGCATAAATCTTTTGATCAGCCTTGTCCATCTCATGCAATTGAAGAAGAGTATCTTGCTAAATCTGCTGCCAATTGGTATAAACAAGACTGTATTTTTCCAAAAGGGAGAGCAGCTGATTTTGTTAAGCAGACTGCCAGTCAAATTTCAAATCCAGAGATTTTATCATGCTTAAAAGCAACAGTGGTACAAGTTAAAACTCTGGAAGGAAATTTTTCTGATACAAAACAAGAAATTGCTTCCTTGAAGACTGAGATTCAGTCAAGAGAAATGAAGATGGAAAGAGAGTCCAAAATAAAAGCTGCACAGCTATCCAAAGTTCAAGACACTCTCTTTGCCAGGCTAGGAAAAGTTGAAGAAAATCAAATTGCTTTGTTTTCTAAGGTGGATTCCATTGCTAACTCTTTAGAGCTCATTACATCCATACTCATTCCTGATGATGTCAAAAAGGGGGAGAGAGTTGCTAAGTCTAAATGCAAAGTTTCTCAAACTCTGACTCAAAAGGATGATGCTGGAGATGGAGGGGCAAGTGATAAGAGTAAGGTGTTAAACTCTGAAAAGCAAACTCTGAGATCTGGCAAATCTGTTAAATCACAGTCTGTTGGAATAAACACTGAAACTCAAGGTACTTCAAAGACTAAGAGTTTGGAATTAATATCAAATCCAAAGACTGATGAGGAGTTAGCTGTTAAGCTTTTCATGGAAGAGAATGCAGAAGGAGTTACTTTAGAAGATGCTAAAGCTGAAGAGAAGAGTTTACAAGAAAAGCATTTGAAAGCTCTAAAGTCTGAAAAAGCAAAGAAGAATGTGAAAGTTGCTAAAGCTGCAAAGCCTGTTCTTAAAGGCATTCAAATCAAAGAACCAGTTGGTACAAATCAAAGAATGCAAGTATTTAGAAAACCAACAGATGCAGAAGCTAAGCAAAAGCTGAAAAGTATTGTTACAACCTCTGTTGATACACATGTTGTACAGAAAAATGAAGACACAACCTCTGTTGCTGCACAAGTTGTGACCACACCATTATTGTCTTCTCAGTTGAAATCAACATTTAAGAGAGGTGCTCCTCATGATTCAAGACTAGAAGCTACAATTCCAATGGATTTTACTGATGGTAGAGCTTTATCTGGTAAAGTTGGATACAACAAAGAAGGCATAGGCTCACACAGAGATAAAAGGCAATATGTTGGTCCTAGAGATCCTTCTTCACTGTCTGTTCCAGGTCGTGGTGTCACTCAAGAGAGTTTAGACAAACTGGAGTCAGTACATCTTGTATATCAGAAGAGTCTAGAGAAGGATTTCTTGCTATATTTCATGGCTGATGGAACAGTATTTAAACAGTATTTAAAGTTTCTGAAAAGGATATCGAATTAAAATACTGGGAAGAACTTGAATATGTTCTGTATATTTTCAGAGTGAGAAATCAAAGAGCTCAGTCAGTTGCAAATGTGCTTCAACAAAGAATGATTCAAAACCTTGCAAGAAGGCAAATGAAATTCAACAGCAAGTATGTTCCTAAATACAGAGATTGGAATGGAAATTTGATAGAAATGGAGAAAGGGACTACAAAACTGAAGACTGATCTTGGAATCACTGTTCTGGATTTTAATGTGAAATCTGAGGAAGTGAAATACATAAGGCTGGGAAATGAAATGAGAAGAATCAAAATCTACGATCTTAGAGCTGCTATCTATCAAACTGATGAGAATGATCCTCAGTTGAGAGAAATCAAGGAAGCTATGCAGATAGAGCTTGAAAATGCTGAAAGAAGGTTGCTTATAGACTATCTCAGAACAATGCCTGATCTGCAAGAAATTAGAAATTAAAGTCTGTAAGAATTTTCTTATTTTCTGTAGAATTTGTTAAGTAATAGCTTAAACTCTGTTTGTATGTTAAACCCTGTAAAACTTTGTATTTGTTTTGACATCATCATTTACTGTAAACTTGTACATTCTTGCTAATGGACAAGTTGGGGGAGATTGTTAGAAATGATTGATGAGAACAGTGTTTAGAAGCTAAAGTCAGAAAACAGAGTTTAGCTGGAAGCAGTCAGAGTTTAGTTAAACACTGACTGGAAGCGCAACAGAGGTTGGTAAACTCTGTAGCGATATTGTCTAAAGAGTCAACAGTGTTTAAAGGTTGATGCAAGATAAATATGGAAGCAATATCTTTGAAGATTGGAAAGCTGTCAAAGAGATTGAGTTGACTTGGAAGACTGGAACAATCGTGATTGATATCAATTGTATAGCTTGATTATAGGAGAATCAGTTACTGATTGTACGAAGCTGTATGTTCTATAAATACAGTTAGGTTAACCCTAGAAGGGTAGTCGTACGTTGAGAAATTCATTGATTGTAACCTAAGCAGCTCTCTGTGATATTTACATCACTGAGAGAGGAATTGTTAATTCCAAACAGTTTTAAATTGTTAAACAGTGTGTTCTTGTTAAGTTACTCATACAGTATTTGATTGCTTTTTGTGTATTCGACCTAACACTCTGTTTTTCCTCGATTCCTTTTCGCATCTTATCATTTCTTCATGAATCTGCAAGAAAACTCCTTAAAACAGTTAGGGTTTTGACTGATAATAGAGATACATGACTCACATTCGATATGTATATGTATAATCGAATCGATTAGACTATATATATCAAATTCATGAATCGATTGTAGTGCACAAGCTAGGGTTTTGAAAAAGCCCCAATTTAAACAACTGAAATCATGATATATACATGTATCTTCTATCGATTTAGATGATAAACTCGAGATTTATTTGTTAAATCACGAGTACAATTGCATCTAAAACTCAATTTTTTTGTTCCCGATCCAAAATCTTAGTAAATCATATGATATGAATGATTTGTTGAGTGTAGTAACGATTATGGTTTGAGAAAAGGTGTTTATGATAATCGAATGATTGAATATCATCGGAAGAATAGAAGAAATTGTTCGAAAAAAGCAAGAATCGTCGATCTAGATACAATATAGATCGAAAAACATGTATATAAGGGAAGAAAATATTGGGAGCAAGAAAGAATGCAGGAAGTGAAGAGGGAAAGAGTGGGTGAGGATAGATATTTGGTGTGTGTGTTTGAGATTTGGGCGTTCAAAAAAGAGAGCGGGTTGTGAAAAAGTAGAGAGCGGGATAATTAGCCGCCCATCTGATTTCATTTTGTTTCTATAAAAAATTACACATTTATTTTTATTTTATTAAATTACATATATTTCCTATTTCATTTAATTTTGTGGATTATATATATAATTTCAATTACATATATATATATATATATATATATATATATTAAAATGTTAAAACTACTTTTTAATGTAAAAAATAATATAAAAAAATAGAATTATCAATATATATCTAATATAATGATATTCCCCAAGTTTCAGAAAATAAAAAATTAATTTGATTGGAGATCTTAGTAGATCACTAATATTTTCAATATGACTCGTAACTAGTGCTTTGTTACGGATTATTGTTTCTATTTTTTAAAAAATATTTTTGAACGATCCAACCCTACGGATGTCAATATATATATATATATATATCTAATATAATGATATTCCCCAAGTTTCAGAAAATAAAAAATTAATTTGATTGGAGATCTTAGTAGATCACTACTATTTTCAATATGACTCGTAACTAGTGCTTTGTTACGGATTATTGTTTCTATTTTTTAAAAAATAAATAAATATCTAATGCAACACTTCTGCCACGTCAGCAAATGCCACGTCAGCATTAGTGGGTCCCACTTCTGCCACGTCAGCAATTGTGGGTCCCACAATTGCCACGTCAGCATGATGGGCCTCCTTCCACGTCACCCTTGTGGGTCCCACACTGCCACGTCAGCATAGGTGTGTCCCACATCTGCCACGTCATATTTTTTTTAAAAAAATATAAATTTATCTAATGCAACACTTCAAACAGCAAATGCAACACTACAGGTATCTAATGCAACGCTTTCTGCCACGTCAGCAAAGGTGGGCCCCACTTCTGCCACGTCAGCAATTGTGGGTCCCACAATTGCCACGTCAGCATGATGGGCCTCCTGCCATGTCATCCTTGTGGGTCCCACACTGCCACGTCAGCATTTGTGGGGCCCACATCTGCCACGTCATATGTTTTTTTTAAAAATATGAATATATCTAATGCAACACTTCAAAGAGCAAACGCAACACTATTGGTATCTAATGCAACGTTTTTTTGCCACGTCAGCAAATGCCATGTCAGCAAAGGTGGGCCCCACTTTTGCCACGTCAGCAAATGTGGGTCCCGCATGTGCCACGTCAGCAAATGCCACGTCAGCACATATGGGTCCCACTCCTGCCACGTCACCATTTATAAAAATAAAAAATTATCTAACGCAACGCCATCAGTTAGTGTTGCATAATGTGAAACACTGTGGGTAATACGCAACGCTAATCTATATCTAACGCAACACCAATTCAGCTCAGTTGCAAAAGACCCAAAACTTCTATCTAACGAAACGCTTTCTGTGCAACGCTTTGTAAAAAGGGTTGCGTATGCTCACTTATGGCGTAGTGTAGATTTAGAGACAACAGACTTTGAAGATTTTGCTTTTATTTTACCTGTTGCAGAGTCAACTTTAGACTCTGATCTCACAAACTGTTTGTGACTAGGAGTTTCAGATTTCAAAGAATAATAGTCATAATACAGTTCATGATATTCTCTACACATGTAAATGGAATGAAGTAAACTACCACAATGATAACAAGCTTTTTGTGGTTGGTATTGAATTTTCTGAGTCTTGGGGAATCTGGACTCAGTTTTCCAAGAAGGTTTTTGATTGCAGTCTAGGGCCAAATGATTATGATTTCCACACTTATAGCATTTTTTCCTAGGTGCATCAGGTACATTCTTGTAATTATTCTCTTTGTTAATACCTTCTTTTCCATTCCTATTTCTTTTGATCTTGCTAGACTCTGAAAGACCATCTAATCTCTGTTTCAACTGAGACTTAGACAGAAACCCTATGTTTACATTCTTAGGTTTCTCTAACACTTTCTCATCTGAATAACTATTGTTAATCCTTTTGTGTACAACAGGGGTACCTTTTGAATCAACAAATTTAACATGATTAGGTTCAGAAACAATTTTCTTACCTTCAGATTTAGATGTGTTAGCTTCTACCTTACTATCATCATTGACAATAGCTACTTTTTCTTCTTGTCTAGCCTTATCAAAACCTAAACCATTAACCTTACCACGAATTCCACTCTCAAAGATTTCTATTGTCTTCTTACTGGAATTGTTAATGGTCTTAATCACATCTCTCTCTTCTTCTAGTTCTTTTCTGACATAGTCATAAGCCTCAAGAATAACACTATAATCATGCTTACCTTTATCAGAACTTAACTTGTATTCTTCCATTTGAATTAATTCAGATTCAAGAAAATTATTTCTATCAACTAATTTATCATTCTTAACCTTAAGTTCATCTCTTTCACAAGTAAGAATTCTAAAATTAGTCATAAGATTTTTGAACTCAGCATGGATAGATCTAATTTCATCAGAATTTAAGCTATCAAATGAATCAAGAGAGTGAAGTGATACCTTAACAGAAGATGGAGAAGTTTTCTTTGGAGATCCAGGTTTGTCTGAACTATTGGCCATCAATGCAATGTTGTCATAATCCAATTCATCTTCAGAGTCACTGGAATCAGCCCAATCCTTCTGTGTGACCATAAGTGCATTACCCTTTCCTGAATTCCTAGGCTTCTTACACTCACTAGCAAAATGTCCAAGCTTGCTACAGTTAAAGCACTTGATCTTGGCCTTATCAAGCTTGACAATTGTACTTTTGCTTTTGTCACTCTTCTTCTCCTCCTTCTTTTGAAAAGGTCCTTTGCTAAATCTTCTCCTGTTGAATCTTCCTTTCTTGAAAGCTTTAGCAAACATAGCAAAGAGTTCTTGCATCTCAGATTCAGAATCATTGTTGTCAGAGTCCATATCAGTAGTCTCTGACTCAGAACTTTCTTTGCTTTTCTTCTTCCTTGAATTCTTTACAGCAATCTCTTCATGCTATTCTTCAGGAAGCTTCTTAACTTCAGATTGAGCAGTAAGTGCAATAGTCTTCATCTTTCCTTCACTCCTGCTCTTCTTCTGCTGCTTGTCAAGTTCATAAGCTCTCAATTTTCCATATACTGCCTCTAATGAAATCTCATCCAGATCATTAGCTTCCTCGATCGCAGATATCTTCTCATTGTAGAAATCAGGCAAAGCTTTCATGAACTTTGTATTCATATCCTCCAAGTCATAATATTTACCATGCATGGCCATCTCATTGATGAGATTTGTAAACCTATCAAAGGTATCAGTAAGTGACTCACCAGACTTGGATTCAAAGTACTCATACTGTTGTATAAGTAATGTCCTCATATTCTTCCTGACAGGCTTAGTTCCTTCACAGTGAACCTTAAGATTGTCCCATATATCCTTAGCAGTTTTACAAGAGAGAACATAGTTAGTGAGAACAGAATCAAGACTGTTGAATAATATGTTTCTCACTTTAGCATCTTTGAGAACATTCTCCTTGTCCTTATCTGACCATTCAGATTTTGGCTTCTCTGCTGTATGTTCTGGAACAACCACACCATCAACAGTTGCTTATCCAACGACCTTTGTTGGAACGAAAGGTCCATCTCTGATTCTGTCAAGATAATCAGGATCTGTTGCTTCCAGATGATGCAACATCTTTACTTCCCATAGAGTATATTCGTTTCTCTTGAGCATAGGAATTTTAGTATTCCCATCCTTGTAACCAGACATGATTGCAGATCTTTATGATTATTCGAAATCAACCTGCTCTGATACCAATTGTTAACTCGAATAACTTGTAGAAGGGGGGGGGGGTTGAATACAAGTTATATAATCGTGTCTGATTTTTGCTTGATTATATGAACAAGAATAAACGAATGAATCAAACTCTTGTTTGTATTAATAAGATCAAATACAAACTCTACCAAAGGTGTACAATACCTTTAGCAGCTGCTGACAATACAAATCTCTCTCTCTGTTTGTTTCGAACTCTCGAATACAAACCTTATACAGAGCTACGCACACGAACTCACAACTTCGTCGCTCTTTTACAATGATATTGAGAGAGTATTTATAATGCTACCTATCAACTAATAACAGAAAGATATAATCTATACATGACAATGTTCTGCCTTCTAGTCGATAGTTTCCTTCAATAGAAAACTCTTTCCTTCATAATATCTTCTTGCTTGTTCTTCAAACAATGATCCTGTTTTATAGCACTTGCCAGTTTCTGTAGCATCCATAATGACATCATCAGTAACAAAACTGATATCAGGATCTGTACACTGCATCAGTATCTGATCAACCATCAGTATTGGACCATCATCAGGATTTGCTCTCTGTTCCTGACATGTAGTCTCCAATACACTGTTCATTCCTGACTAAACTATACAGATAACTGTCTTTACACATAAATCCTATATACAGTGCTAAATCCTTTATAAGATCAGGATTACAAGAAGTATAATGTGTAAATTCTATTCTTAACATCACAACTTATGAATTATTCCTAACACATGTAATTATTTCAATTAATGAAAATACAATTTCTTGTTATCTACTTGTCTTTTGATTACTGAATGATGTACAAATTATCAGTATGCAAATATCAAAACTTGCTGGTATAGACTTAACACATCACAGAATCAGATTACTACACAAAGTAAACGTCAGGATCTGAAACAATTTTCATAATCCTGATACTGACACAATACTGATGACGTTAGCATCCTGATAACAAATCTAATCCTGATGATTATTAACAAGTCTATCATACTGAAATTTATCAAGGCAAAGTGTTATAGCTAAAGCATTTAACAATCAAATATAGATCCTGACAAGAATATCAAGTCTATAAGCTAAGAACAACATACCTTGCTACTTTTGCAGATGTTAAAGATCTAAAAATTTAACATTCCTAACTCACTTACTAGTCTACTGAATGTAGTCTCATCAAGTGGTTTAGTTAGAATATCTGCAAGCTGTTTGTCAGTAGGAACAAAATGAAGTTCCACAGTACCATTCTCAATATGTTCTCTAATAAAATGATACCTGACATCAATGTGCTTAGTCCTTGAATGTTGAACTTGATTTTCTGCAATTTTAATAGCACTAGTATTATCACAAAACATAGGAATATTACTAAGTGTCATACCATAATCCACCAACAGATTTCTTATCCAAAGGAGCTGTGCACAACAACTGCCTGCTGCTATGTACTCAGCTTCTGCAGTTGAGGTTGAAACAGATTGTTGCTTCTTGCTTGCCCAAGAAATCAATCTATTTCCCAAGAATTGACATGTACCTGTAGTGCTTTTCCTGTCTATCTTACAGCCTGCATAATCAGAGTCTGAATAGCCAATTAGAAAGAAATCAGATTCTCTAGGATACCACAAACCAAGATTTGGAGTTCCTTTGAGATATCTAAAAATTCTCTTCACAGCAATTAAATGAGATTCCTTAGGATCACTTTGGAATCTAGCACATAAACAGGTAGAAAACATTATATCTGGCCTACTTGCAGTTAGACATAAAAATGAACCTATCATGCCTCTATAACTAGTATTATCCACACTCTTCCCTTTAGGATTAGAGTCTAGTTTAGTGGCTGTTGCCATGGGTGTTTTTGCAACTGCACAGTCTTTGTGACAGCCCCAAATCCGGGGTCATAAATCTGGGCCATCACGGACCAATTTCCATTCAATATCAATATCTCTTGGGTCTTTTTTTTATATAATTAATACTTATGCAGTTGACCCCGCAATAATAAACACACACACACCAGTCATATGCTCAAAGAACAACATTCACCATAATAGACGTTTAGAATTTAACAGTTATTACAAACCCAGAATCATACTTAAGTACATTGCTGAATAATACTTCGACATGAAGCATTTCAACAACCAAAAGTTTCTTACATGTTTACACACTTGATTATACATAGAGCTCCCAGAACCCGTCTGACACTACGCTACCTCAGGAATCGATGCTAGCGTACTCTCAGAAAGTCGCCTTCCCCCTACCCTCTTGCGGGGCGTTCTGCGTAGAATCAGCATACCTAGCTGTATATAGATAAGTAGCAAGAGTGAGCTATAATAGCTCAGCAAGATAATATTGTAAGCTAGAATTTAAAATGTGACCAGGTATACATATATATGCATATGTAAGCGGTAACCAATTATGAACTTTAAGGAAGAATAAAACTCTTATTTAATAATACATCATCCACTTACTATTATAAGAAAGAAATCTAGGATAATATAGTATCAGTTTCTCTTCTTAAATAATATAACAATCAATATACCCTTTCAGTGTAATATTTCAAGATACTATGAATACTTGAATAAATCTCTCACTGTCATCTTCTCATTTCCTTCTTATGCAACAATTAATATAAAATCAGTTTCTCTTCATCTATAATAATAATTCCATCATTTCATATCATTTTCCCTTTTCAGTATACCAATCTGACTTTATCGTCGATTCTTTATTCGAAAATTTTGGGGGTTTTCACTGTTGCCGAATACGTGAGGCACGATGATCAGTCGTCCTCCGTACCCGTCCCTTTTACTACCGGTAGAAGGAATGAAGGCCACCTGCTAACATCATCCCTGGAGGAAGGCCACCTGCTAACATCCTCCCTGGAGGAAGGCCACCTGCTAACATCCTCCCTTGGCATCTTCGTGCCGAATCATATAATGAATGCTGGACTGTGTCGCACACAGCCCTGACACAGCCTCTTACGCAAGTTTGTTGCTATTCCCCCTTTTTATAAAATCATTATTCCATTTATCAACACCATTTCACATTTCCATTCCCGTATATCATTTCCATTTATCATTACTCATATCATTTCCATTCTCGCACATTATTTCTATAATATATATATATAACATAATACTTTGATTATGATTTAGACATCTCTTTTCTGTTCAAGAAATCAAATATGCTTTTATATTCATAAAATATTCCGTCTATTTAAGAGTAGTAAATAATAACCAAATAATATTCATTAAACCACTAATACTCAAAAAGAATATTTACAATATAGCATTATAAACCATATAACCATAGATAACAACTGATACCATTCTCTTTCATATCTCTTTTACCATAGAGCATATTCGCTTCATTCATAATCATATCCACATTCATAATCCATATTCAAAAATCTCAGTAAACAGGGAATATATCCCTACTCATCTCATCATATAAGATTCATATATTATCCACCAAAACCATTTCCTTTGAACATAAACAGTATATCAAAATAAGGATAAAAGAAATCTTGTTCCCTTTAATCCATATCCATACTCATATCTCCCTTTAATTTCCAAAATCAGGAAAACAAATTCTTAACAATATAGCAATAATAGAATCACATATATATTCCATAAAATCATTTTTCTTTGCAGATAAATAATTTTTCAAAATAGGGATAGAAGAAATCTTGCCTCGGTTTTGGTATCCTGACGGTATGGTTCGTGTCTCTTCCAGAGTTTCTATAAACACAAAAGGACCGTCATTAGAATACCACATCTCTACTCACTACATTCTTGTATAACAAGACCCTTTACACTTCAATATATGTTAAACGTATCATTATTACCCCAAAGGTTCAAGAACTTAACCATTTATAAACTCAATCGAAGTTTCAGGGGTTTTCACCATTTCCCCTTAACTACTACACTCGACTGTAAAATTTCTTAAAATTTTTAAATTTCGAATTTTAATGTGAGGTCAACTGGATATAGTTCTTTGACCACACCACTACTATATCCCAAAATTTCGTGACTTCTAACAATGTTAAAGTATGGTAATTGTAACCTCAAAGTTGATACATTTACGGTTTCTCGGTTTTCGAACGTCTTTCACTAAAACTGACTTTTCTCCTAAACCGTTCATCAGATTTTAACGCACCTTATATCAAAACGATCTATGAACTAAGCTCTATCATTTCATGGTCAATTGGTAACCTAGACAGTAGGGTACCGTACGAATACAGGGGTCCAAAACAGGGCAAATTACCTCCTAACGAAAATCGGACATTATAACGGCTATATTCTCATACTTTCCAAAAATCCAACTCCTCCAAATCAATTATCACACACAATAATCATCACCTACACCATGTGATCTTCATTACCAGCCATGGTTACAAGCCCAAACACTTCCATATTTAACTCAAACCACTTACAAACACATAAATCACCATAATCTTAACATTTATACCACTTATCCACTACTTACATCAATATCCATCAATAATAAACAAGGACAAGAGTGATTATACCTTCTTGAAGCTTTAAAGATCCTTAATAAACCTTGATATATCCTTAAACCACCTTGAATTAGCTTGAATCAACTAAAGGAGCCATTAAAACCAAGTTAATAATTCGGAGTTACTATTCATCAGCTGAAAGAACATGAAAAATGACCCCCTTACCTTGCTTTTCTGGAAAATTCTTGTGAAATACGACTTGTAGCTTATCTCATGGGCTTTCTAAAAAGCTATAGAACGCAAAATTTGGCTAAGAAACGAAGAAGTTATGATCGATTTACCAACCTGCTGTCTTGTTTGGCCGAAAATGATGATAATGGAAGGGGGAGAGGTTTATTTTGATTTCTTTGATCTCATCTCATCTTAATCTTGTTTAATCTAGCTTGTCTTGTAAGCCTTGAAAGATATTTGTGATTAAAACCAAGCAAAAGTACTAATTTGCCCTTAAAACTAGTTAGTGGAAAGTGATGTCATTCTGATGATCCAATAAATCCCATTTTGATTTTCTAAGTATAATGCTAATGATCTTGGTAAGTAAAAATGTGGTATGCATCCTTGTTATATTACTAATCTTGGTTGCTTGGTTTCCATACTCGTCTAATTGTGATCCGTTTCGAATATACCTCATTGTCTCAGTGGTTTTCGAAATCATTTACAAATCCAATTTCCTTTGGTATTCTCTTAACTTATTAATCCCTTGGTTTAACCTAATTCTTCTAATTCCTCAATATATGATTCCTTTAATAGTTCCATGCTCCTTAATATCCAATAGAAGCTCTTTGGAAGTCAAAATCCTTAAAAATCCATATTTAGGAATTTCTGAAATCCATCGTCATTTTGAGTCACTTAATTTCAATGTACAACACTAATATGGTTTCTGTTTATTCATTCTCCGTTTCCATTCTAAATCCTCGAAATTTACTATTCATGTGACTACTGTAGCATTACTAAAGTTAGGGTTATTACATCCTTCCCCCCTTAAAAGGATTCCGTCCCGAAATCACGACAGAAATGTCCATAGACACCTTTTTATCTACACCTTATAACTTCTATACCACTTTCTCCATCCTTTTTCCTTCATAATATCTCTATCTTGTTTGCACAGAATACACCAACATAACCTTGCTTGTCATTCATCAACATTCCTCTTTTGGTTATGGGTATCGGCCACCACATTGGCCTCCCCTGAATGGTAGTGTATCTCACTTATGGTTTATCCCTATGTTGATCTCTATCATGACATAAATATACACACTTCGATCTTATTATATCTTGTCTCTGTAAAATCTTCCAGAAATCCGACTAGAATAAGATTCCTTGAAACAATTGTAAGAAAATACTACCTATAATATATATTTCCTGTTCGTATCTAAACAAGGGTGCTCGTATTTTCTCTCTGGATTGGCATATCTTACTTCCTACTCAGATAGATTATTCTTATCTATGCTATTAACTCATTTACACCATTCATTGACCACGTTAATTCCTAACCAAACACTTATACCTACAAGAGTAAATTATTAAAGAAAATATTTCACCTGTATCTGTATCCAGCTTTTTCAATGCTTCTCCTAAAGTCATGTTATACATTCTAGCAGTAGGTCTATTTGAAGCAGTCATACTTTGTCCTGGCGCAGACGACCCACCAGAACGATAATCTCTTGCAAAATGTCCCAGTCTTCCACATTGATAACACTTGACATCACCCTTATCAGTTGATGGACACCTGTCCTGATAATGCCCTTTCTGTCCACACTTAAAGCAAGTTATTCCTAACATCTTACACTCTCCGATATGCTTCCTACCACACGTGTTGCAATCTGGTAATGGTGGTCGCGATTGATTAGACTGAAAGGTTCCTCAGTACGCACAAATTTCGAAACAAACCTAGATAGTTCAATAAATTTAGTTTCATACTCGGCCACTGATAAATTATCCTGTTTCAATTCCAGAAATTTCATCTCCATTTGGTTTTCCAAATACCTAGGGGAGTACTTTTCTAAAAACACCATAGTGAAACGCTCCCAGGTTATCACTCCCGCTCCTTCTAGGTTTTTCTTAGCCTCCCACCAATAATTTGCCTCTCCTTTTAAGAGATAGGCCGCAAAGATTGTTTTCTGATCCTCTTCTATCCTCAATATCTCAAAAGCTTTTTCCATCTCTTTTAACCAGGCTCTGGCTACTACTGGGTTAGCAGTTCCCTCAAACTCTGGGGGTTTTAATGAATTAAAAGCGCGAAAGGAGTTAGCTGCCTGATTGGGAAGAATAGGTGGTTGTTGAGGATTCTGTGGATTAGCTAAATTCTGCCTTAATAGGTCCATGGGTTGGTTAAAAGGGTCACCACCCTGATTTCCTTGTTGGCCAGTTGATTTATCTTCTTCTTCTTCATGATTTTGTTCATTATGAGCGTTTTCACCTTGCCTATTATGACTTGCTTCATCTCTCTCATTTTCCCTTGCATTTGCTCTATTATAACGTTTAGGCGGCATGATTCTGTATATAGCAATATTCTTCATTAATCACCCAAATTTAGGGTATAATATACATCATTTCTATATACACATTCTCATATACACAATTATATCACTAGTCAACTCATTTATATACCATAGTATTCTCAACTCAACTTTAGCAATTAAGCGTATCACCTTTAGCACAATAACCTTTTCATTTAAGTCAATCACCTTATATACATCGATATTCTTGAATCTCAACATTTAATATCGAAATACGATAGAATTTAGACAGAATACACAAACTTTATTAATTTTCTCACTTCCTTTGTTTATCCTTATTCTAACTTTTCCTCAAAATACACCTTACTCTCAATAGTAAGTCTCAATTATACCTTAAAATTCCTCATATTCTTTTATCTCGCTAATCCTCAATTATACCCCTTTCTTCTCACGAAATTCCTTCCTCTTCTATATCGAAACGCTTCTAGCTCTAATTATCACTTATTAAAATTTCCCTTGAAATCTCGAGTTTCCTCGTAAAATCACGTATATTCTAAACTTTGCTTCCATTATCCCATCCATTAATGAAATCTTCTATATTCGAAACAATTTATAGAATTTAAGAAACTTCGAATTGAAACGAACCCAGAAACAAGCAAGTGTCCCACCACAATTTATAAGATTAAGAGTTTTAAATAGCTCTTATTTGAAACAAAAGAATATTTTTGAAATCAATATGATGGAAGAACCCGTACGTCACACAAGTGAGGGCGTCCCCTCCGACTTTCTATCACACAGATAGATCGTCCTTGTGTATACTTATAGGGCTGTTCCTCTTAGTTGGAGTAAGAAATATAGAGGAAAATTTAAATCACAATGATAAATACCATCTTCCGAAAATAATCTTAAATGAATATTTTGACTAATACAATTTTGAAACACATTTCAAGGATACCAAAAAGTTTTGAAAAGATACCGGCCCCTTTTGAATAAGAGATGATGGATCACCCTGGAATTACTCACGAGGTTATCTAACGTACACTTCCCGATACATCAAGTATTCCCTTTTCTCGTATCGTTCTCGTGTGCTACATAAGCTTAACACTTTTGGCATAATAACCTTTATTAGCAATAATCTATAAAATTATAATCACTACTTAGAATAAACGCTTCGTTCGATAAACCCCCTTGAACTCGATGTGAGTTAATATTTTATATCATTACCTATATATCTATATGTGTATATTACTATCACTCCTGTTCCTGAGCAATATGACTCTAAGCTCTGATACCATCTGTGACAGCCCCAAATCCGGAGTCATAAATCTGGGCCATCACGGACCAATTTCCATTCAATATCAATATCTCTTGGGTCTTTTTTTTTATATAATTAATACTTATGCAGTTGACCCCGCAATAATAAACACACACACACCAGTCATATGCTCAAAGAACAACATTCACCATAATAGACGTTTAGAATTTAACAGTTATTACAAACCCAGAATCATACTTAAGTACATTGCTGAATAATACTTCGACATGAAGCATTTCAACAACCAAAAGTTTCTTACATGTTTACACACTTGATTATACATAGAGCTCCCAGAACCCGTCTGCCACTACGCTACCTCAGGAATCGATGCTAGCGTACTCTCAGAAAGTCGCCTTCCCCCTACCCTCTTGCGGGGCGTTCTGCGTAGAATCAGCATACCTAGCTGTATATAGATAAGTAGCAAGAGTGAGCTATAATAGCTCAGCAAGATAATATTGTAAGCTAGAATTTAAAATGTGACCAGGTATACATATATATGCATATGTAAGCGGTAACCAATTATGAACTTTAAGGAAGAATAAAACTCTTATTTAATAATACATCATCCACTTACTATTATAAGAAAGAAATCTAGGATAATATAGTATCAGTTTCTCTTCTTAAATAATATAACAATCAATATACCCTTTCAGTGTAATATTTCAAGATACTATGAATACTTGAATAAATCTCTCACTGTCATCTTCTCATTTCCTTCTTATGCAACAATTAATATAAAATCAGTTTCTCTTCATCTATAATAATAATTCCATCATTTCATATCATTTTCCCTTTTCAGTATACCAATCTGACTTTATCGTCGATTCTTTATTCGAAAATTTTGGGGGTTTTCACTGTTGCCGAATACGTGAGGCACGATGATCAGTCGTCCTCCGTACCCGTCCCTTTTACTACCGGTAGAAGGAATGAAGGCCACCTGCTAACATCATCCCTGGAGGAAGGCCACCTGCTAACATCCTCCCTGGAGGAAGGCCACCTGCTAACATCCTCCCTTGGCATCTTCGTGCCGAATCATATAATGAATGCTGGACTGTGTCGCACACAGCCCTGACACAGCCTCTTACGCAAGTTTGTTGCTATTCCCCCTTTTTATAAAATCATTATTCCATTTATCAACACCATTTCACATTTCCATTCCCGTATATCATTTCCATTTATCATTACTCATATCATTTCCATTCTCGCACATTATTTCTATAATATATATATATATAACATAATACTTTGATTATGATTTAGACATCTCTTTTCTGTTCAAGAAATCAAATATGCTTTTATATTCATAAAATATTTCGTCTATTTAAGAGTAGTAAATAATAACCAAATAATATTCATTAAACCACTAATACTCAAAAAGAATATTTACAATATAGCATTATAAACCATATAACCATAGATAACAACTGATACCATTCTCTTTCATATCTCTTTTACCATAGAGCATATTCGCTTCATTCATAATCATATCCACATTCATAATCCATATTCAAAAATCTCAGTAAACAGGGAATATATCCCTACTCATCTCATCATATAAGATTCATATATTATCCACCAAAACCATTTCCTTTGAACATAAACAGTATATCAAAATAAGGATAAAAGAAATCTTGTTCCCTTTAATCCATATCCATACTCATATCTCCCTTTAATTTCCAAAATCAGGAAAACAAATTCTTAACAATATAGCAATAATAGAATCACATATATATTCCATAAAATCATTTTTCTTTGCAGATAAATAATTTTTCAAAATAGGGATAGAAGAAATCTTGCCTCGGTTTTGGTATCCTGACGGTATGGTTCGTGTCTCTTCCAGAGTTTCTATAAACACAAAAGGACCGTCATTAGAATACCACATCTCTACTCACTACATTCTTGTATAACAAGACCCTTTACACTTCAATATATGTTAAACGTATCATTATTACCCCAAAGGTTCAAGAACTTAACCATTTATAAACTCAATCGAAGTTTCAGGGGTTTTCACCATTTCCCCTTAACTACTACACTCGACTGTAAAATTTCTTAAAATTTTTAAATTTCGAATTTTAATGTGAGGTCAACTGGAAATAGTTCTTTGACCACACCACTACTATATCCCAAAATTTCGTGACTTCTAACAATGTTAAAGTATGGTAATTGTAACCTCAAAGTTGATACATTTACGGTTTCTCGGTTTTCGAACGTCTTTCACTAAAACTGACTTTTCTCCTAAACCGTTCATCAGATTTTAACGCACCTTATATCAAAACGATCTATGAACTAAGCTCTATCATTTCATGGTCAATTGGTAACCTAGACAGTAGGGTACCGTACGAATACAGGGGTCCAAAACAGGGCAAATTACCTCCTAACGAAAATCGGACATTATAACGGCTATATTCTCATACTTTCCAAAAATCCAACTCCTCCAAATCAATTATCACACACAATAATCATCACCTACACCATGTGGTCTTCATTACCAGCCATGGTTACAAGCCCAAACACTTCCATATTTAACTCAAACCACTTACAAACACATAAATCACCATAATCTTAACATTTATACCACTTATCCACTACTTACATCAATATCCATCAATAATAAACAAGGACAAGAGTGATTATACCTTCTTGAAGCTTTAAAGATCCTTAATAAACCTTGATATATCCTTAAACCACCTTGAATTAGCTTGAATCAACTAAAGGAGCCATTAAAACCAAGTTAATAATTCGGAGTTACTATTCATCAGCTGAAAGAACATGAAAAATGACCCCCTTACCTTGCTTTTCTGGAAAATTCTTGTGAAATACGACTTGTAGCTTATCTCATGGGCTTTCTAAAAAGCTATAGAACGCAAAATTTGGCTAAGAAACGAAGAAGTTATGATCGATTTACCAACCTGCTGTCTTGTTTGGCCGAAAATGATGATAATGGAAGGGGGAGAGGTTTATTTTGATTTCTTTGATCTCATCTCATCTTAATCTTGTTTAATCTAGCTTGTCTTGTAAGCCTTGAAAGATATTTGTGATTAAAACCAAGCAAAAGTACTAATTTGCCCTTAAAACTAGTTAGTGGAAAGTGATGTCATTCTGATGATCCAATAAATCCCATTTTGATTTTCTAAGTATAATGCTAATGATCTTGGTAAGTAAAAATGTGGTATGCATCCTTGTTATATTACTAATCTTGGTTGCTTGGTTTCCATACTCGTCTAATTGTGATCCGTTTCGAATATACCTCATTGTCTCAGTGGTTTTCGAAATCATTTACAAATCCAATTTCCTTTGGTATTCTCTTAACTTATTAATCCCTTGGTTTAACCTAATTCATCTAATTCCTCAATATATGATTCCTTTAATAGTTCCATGCTCCTTAATATCCAATAGAAGCTCTTTGGAAGTCAAAATCCTTAAAAATCCATATTTAGGAATTTCTGAATTCCATCGTCATTTTGAGTCACTTAATTTCAATGTACAACACTAATATGGTTTCTGTTTATTCATTCTCCGTTTCCATTCTAAATCCTCGAAATTTACTATTCATGTGACTACTGTAGCATTACTAAAGTTAGGGTTATTACAGTCTTGAAAGTCAAACCTTCTTAAAAGATCTTTGATATACTTTGACTGATTAATGAAAATACCAGTCTCAGTCTGTTTGACCTGCAAGCCTAAGAAATAATTTAATTCACCCATCATGCTCATCTGATACTTAGATTGCATAAGCTTGCTAAACTTAGCACACAACTTTTCATTAGTAGAACCAAAAATAATATCATCAACATAAACTTGAACTAAAAGCAATTCACCTTTTATCTTTCTAAAGAATAGAGTTTTGTCAATTGTACCTCTTGTGAAGCCATTTTCAAGAAGAAATTTAGACAAAGTCTCATACCATGCTCTTGGTGCCTGCTTCAGTCCATAGAGTGCCTTGTCAAGTTTGTAGACATGATTTGGAAACTTTGGATCAACAAATCCAGGTGGCTGTTCCACATACACTTCCTCATCAAGTTTGCCATTTAGAAAAGCACTCTTTACATCCATCTGATATACCTTGAATTTTGAATGAGATGCAAATGCAAGAAACATTCTGATTGCTTCCAATCTTGCTACAGGTGCAAAGGTCTCATCATAATCAATGCCTTCTTCCTGAGAATAACCCTTGGCCACCAGTCTTGCTTTGTTTCTTATAATCATACCAGATTCATCTAGCTTGTTTCTGAAAACCCATCTTGCACCAACAATAGATCTATCTTTAGGTCTTGGTACCAGTTTCCAGACTTTGTTTCTCTCAAACTCGTTTAACTCCTCCTGCATTGCAATTACCCAATCAGGATCCTGTAAGGCTTCTTCAACCTTCTTAGGTTCATTCTTTGAGAGAAAGCAACTATGCAAGCATTCATTTTGAATTGATCTTCTAGTTCGAACACCACTATTTGGATCCACCAATAATCAAATCTTCAGTATGATCCTTTGTCCATTTTCTAACAGGTGGTAAATTAACTCTACTAGTCTCTCCCCCTAAGTTAGTGGTATCTCTTGTAGAAGAATTCTCTCTACCTTCAAAAACTCTCCTTTGATCAATAGAATCAGTAGATTCCATATTGCTGCTAGTTACTGATCTTTCCTCAGTAGACTCTGAAAGATCAGTTCCTGATGGAGTAGACTCTGAAACGTCAATTCCTGATGGAGTAGACTCTGAAAGGCTAGTTTGCTCCAGATGATCACTGTGTTTTCTTTGATTTATTTGCTCCCCCTCAACAGTAGCATTCCTTTGAGAAGCAATAGAAATTCCTTCTGGAGAACCTTCATCATCACTGGAGAGTATCTCAGAGTTCTTCAGATTTTCAAATTCCAATTTGTCATGGCTTTCATCAGTTTGCAGAATTCCAAATTTCTTATCATCAAATACAACATGAATTGATTCCATAACAATGTGAGTTCTGAGATTATAAACTTTGAAGGCCTTAGATGCTGAATATCCTAGAAAAATTGCTTCATCCGATTTGGCTTCAAATTTTCCAAGTTGTTCTGGATGAACTTTTAGGACATAGCATTTGCATCCAAAGATGTGAAAGTATTTCACACTTGGTTTCTTTCCTTTGATCATCTCATAGGGAGTTTTTCCATGACTATTTACCAAGGTACAGTTTTGAGTGAAACATGCAGTGTTAATAGCTTCTGCCCAAAAGTAGGTTGGAAGTTTTGCATCTGCAAGCATGGTTCTTGCTGCCTCTATGAGAGTCCTGTTCTTTCTTTCCACTACACCATTCTGCTGAGGTGTACCAGGTGCAGAAAACTGTTGAGTGATTCCATTGTCTGCACAAAACCCCTCCATTGTAGAATTCTTGAATTCTGTACCATTGTCACTTCTAAGTACCTTGACTTTGTACTCAGAGTTATTCTGAATATTCTTGATAAGTTCAATGATTTGCTGAGGAGCTTCATCCTTCTTGTGTAGAAAGAACACCCATGTGAACCTTGTGAAATCATCCACTATTACTAGAGCATATCTTTTCTTGCTGATAGACATAATGTTTACTGGACCAAACAGATCAAGATGTAGCATGTGAAATGGTTCAGTAATTGAATTTTCAGTCTTGCTCTTGAAAGTGGTTCTTCTTTGCTTTCCAAGCTGACATGCATCACAAAGTCCATCTTGCACAAAATTTGCCTGTGGTAGGCCTCTCACCAAATTGTACTTAACAAGTTGATTAAGCTTCTTAAAATTAAGATATGAGAGCTTCTTGTGCCAATTCCAGCTTTCATAACTTGTTGCTTTGCTGTAGAGACATCTAACAATTCCTTTAGATGTATCACTTAAGCTGGCTTCATATATGTTACCATGTCTTTGACCAGTTAGAACAATGTCTCCATTCTGCATATTCAAGATTTTGCATCCTTCTCTGTCAAAGATTGATTTGTAACCTTTATCACCCGGTTGACTTATGCTTAAAAGAGTATGTTTCAAGCCTTCAACCAGTGCTACATTTTCTATGATGACATTCCCCAAAACAATTGAGCCATATCCCAGAGTTTCTCCTTTGTTGCCATCTCCAAAAGATATTACTGGGCCAGCTTTCCTCTCAAACTTTGTAAGCAGGGACTTCTTTCCAGTCATATGTCCAGAGCATCCACTGTCCAAGATAATTGAATGCTTTTTTCCTGTGCCCTGCTGCCCTGCAAACAAAAAGTAACTAGTTAGAATTTTTTAGGACCCAACTTTGATTGGATCCTTTCTTACTAGATTTAGAAACAACAGGCTTTGAAGATTTTGCTTTTATTTTACCTGTTGCAGAGTCAACCTTAGACTCTGATTTCACAAACTGTTTGTGACTAGGAGTTTCAGATTTCAAGGAATAATAGTCATAATACAGTTCATGATATTCTCTACACATGTAAATGGAATGAAGTAAACTACCACAATGATAACAAGCTTTTTGTGGTTGGTATTGAATTTTCTGAGTCTTGGGGAATCTGGACTCAGTTTTCCAAGAAGGTTTTTGATTGCAGTCTAGGGCCAAATGATTATGATTTCCACACTTATAACATTTTTTCCTAGGTGCATCAGGTACATTCTTGTAATTATTCTCTTTGTTAATACCTTCTTTTCCATTCCTATTTCTTTTGATCTTGCTAGACTCTGAAAGACCATCTAATCTCTGTTTCAACTGAGACTTAGACAGAAACCCTATGTTTACATTCTTAGGTTTCTCTAACACTTTCTCATCTGAATTACTATTGTTAATCCTTTTGTGTACAACAGGGGTACCTTTTGAATCAACAAATTTAACATGATTAGGTTCAGAAACAATTTTCTTACCTTCAGATTTAGATGTGTTAGCTTCTATTTTACTATCATCATTGATAATAGCTACTTTTTCTTCTTGTCTAGCCTTATCAAAACCTAAACCATTAACCTTACCACGAATTCCACTTTCAAAGATTTCTATAGTCTTCTTACTGGAATTTTTAATGGTCTTAATCACATCTCTCTCTTCTTCTAGTTCTTTTCTGACATAGTCATAAGCCTCAAGAATAACACTATAATCATGCTTAGCTTTATCAGAACTTAACTTGTATTCTTCCATTTGAATTAATTCAGATTCAAGAAAATTATTTCTATCAACTAATTTATCATTCTTAACCTTAAGTTCATCTCTTTCACAAGTAAGAATTCTAAAATTAGTCATAAGATTCTTAAACTCAGCATGGATAGATCTAATTTTATCAGAATTTAAGCTATCAAATGAATCAAGAGAGTGAAGTGATACCTTAACAGAGGATGGAGAAATTTTCTTTGGAGATCCAGGTTTGTCTGAACTATTTGCCATCAATGCAATGTTGTCATAATCCAATTCATCTTCAGAATCACTGGAATCAGCCCAATCCTTCTGTGTGACCATAAGTGCATTACCCTTTCCTGAATTTCTAGGCTTCTTACACTCACTAGCAAAGTGTCCAAGCTCGCTGCAGTTAAAGCACTTGATCTTGGCCTTATCAAGCTTGACAATTGTACTTTTGCTTTTGTCACTCTTCTTCTCTTCCTTCTTTTGAAAAGGTCCTTTGCTAAATCTTCTCCTGTTGAATCTTCCTTTCTTGAAAGCTTTAGCAAACATAGCAAAGAGTTCTTGCATCTCAGATTCAGAATCATTGTTGTCAGAGTCCATATCAGTAGTCTCTGACTCAGAATTTTCTTTGCTTTTCTTCTTCCTTGAATTCTTTACAGCAATCTCTTCATGCTGTTCTTCAGGAAGCTTCTTAACTTTAGATTGAGCAGTAAGTGCAATAGTCTTCATCTTTCCCTCACTCCTGCTCTTCTTCTGCTGCTTGTCAAGTTCATAAGCTCTCAATTTTCCATATACTGCCTCTAATGAAATCTCATCCAGATCATTAGATATCTTCTCATTGTAGAAATCAGGCAAAGCTTTCATGAACTTTGTATTCATATCCTCCAAGTCATAATATTTACCATGCATGGCCATCTCATTGATGAGTTTTGTAAACCTATCAAAGGTATCAGTAAGTGACTCACCAGACTTGGATTCAAAGTACTCATACTGTTGTATAAGTAATGTCCTCATATTCTTCCTGACAGGCTTAGTTCCTTCACAGTGAACCTTAAGATTGTCCCATATATCCTTTGCAGTTTTACAAGAGAGAACATAGTTAGTGAGAACAGAATCAAGACTGTTGAATAATATGTTTCTCACTTTAGCATCTTTGAGAACATTCTCCTTGTCCTTATCTGACCATTCAGATTTTGGCTTCTCTGCTATATGTTCTGGAACAACCACACCATCAACAGTTGCTTGTCCAACGGCCTTTGTTGGAACAAAAGGTCCATCTCTGATTCTTTCAAGATAATCAGGATCTGTTGCTTCCAGATGATGCAACATCTTTACTTCCCATAGAGTATATTCGTTTCTCTTGAGCATATGAATTTTAGTATTTCCATCCTTGTAACCAGACATGATTGCAGATCTTTATGATTATTCGAAATCAACCTGCTCTGATACCAATTGTTAACTCGAATAACTTGTAGAAGGGGGGGGGGGGTTGAATACAAGTTATATAATCGTGTCTGATTTTTACTTGATTATATGAACAAGAATAAACGAATGAATCAAACTCTGTTTGTATTAATAAGATCAAATACAAACTCTACCAAAGGTGTACAAATACCTTTAGCAGCTGCTGACAATACAAATCTCTCTCTCTCTGTTTGTTTCGAACTCTCGAATACAAACCTTATAAAGAGCTACGCACACGAACTCACAACTTCGTCGCTCTTTTTACAATGATATTGAGAGAGTATTTATAATGCTACCTATCAACTAATAACAGAAAGATATAATCTATACATGACAATGTTCTGCCTTCTAGTCGATAGTTTCCATCAATAGAAAACTCTTTCCTTCATAATATCTTCTTGCTTGTTCTTCAAACAAAGATCCTGTTTTATAGCACTTGCCAGTTTCTGTAGCATCCATAATGACATCATCAGTAACAAGACTGATATCAGGATTTAATCTTGCATCAGTATCTGATCATCATCAGTATTAGACCGTCATTAGGATTTGCCCTTTGTTCCTGACATGTAGTCTCCGATACACTGTTCATTCCTGACTAAACTATACAGATAACTGTTTTACACATAAATCCTATATAAAGTGCTAAATCCTTTATAAGATCAGGATTACAAGAAGTATAATGTGTAAATTCTATTCTTAACATCACAACTTATGAATTATTCCTAACAATGTTTGTTTCTCTGTCTAATTACCCTAGTTTAATTAGTTCATTCGCAGTTTACAAACCCAAGTTTTTGGGGATTTTCTATTTTGTTAATTTTGGGGGTTTACAAACCCTAGTTTTTTGGGGTTTTTTCTAATTGGGACTTTTTTGGGGGTTTGTTGATTTTGTTGATGAATCTGAGGTGCATGTGTTAAATTATTGTAGGGTTTTTCTTGAATTATTTTCGGGTTCGAAGTTCATCTCCGTCTAACTAGTTCGTAGTATATATTGTAGCTTAAATATTTTGCTGCAGGATGTGTTGAACATTTATAGGAAAGAAATCTACGTTTCTTCAAAAATGTGCGAATGGGTAAATTTCCTGTATGTGTTCTGCTATCTTGTACTCCAAAATTGTTAAGAAGTTATAATTTTGTCCTTTTCCTTTGCTGGGTAGATTCTGCATTTGAAGTTGTATTAAAAACGTACAATGCTCTCTTAAGTTTTGGGCTCAAATGTACTATTATTGTGGATTCTACATGTTAATTTGGGCTTCAGAAAATTTTGTTTTTCTTGTCTTCATATTTCAAGAGTTAATTTTTTGACAATTTTTTTATTATAGTGCTAGTAAATTGAAAAAAACCAGAGGAGAACTATTGGGTTGCTGGTCTTAATGCGAGCAAGTTGTTTTGCATCGTGTGCAAGTCTCCTGATTCCTTCCCTCAGGTCGGATTCAGTTTATGGTTATTATTTGTTTTCCTGTTAGCTATCCAGTTCATGGACTAATTGTTTGACATGATTTTTATCTTCATTTTAGGTCATTCCCAAACCAGTTTTGACTCTACTAGATCTTTCATGTCCTCTTGCATCATCTGATTTGGGAGTAGACAACCTGAAGAACGAGTTTATCTGGCCTTTAACTATTTTTCTGTCTAAAGTTCTAGTAGTTATCTTTATAATGAATTGCTTACCTTGATTTTTAATATCCATCAGTACAGATTCGATTATCAGAAATCTTATTCTGAGAGAGACCAGCTTTTGCAGCTAAAAAGAAAGTTGCTGGGGAGTTTTGATTCTCCAGATAATAGGAGGGAAGTATCAATACCTTTCAGTGGAAATAGTGATTTTAGTGTAAGTCATTATTAAGTTCATCTTTGGTACTTGAAATTGTAATTCAACAAGTATTTTTTCTGATCAATTATTCTTATCTCGTTTTAGATCTCACACAACTTGTATGCTAATCAATTTGAACATATGAGGCAATCTGCAACAACTTCTTGCAATTCTACGGCTTCTACATCAACTAAGATGCGAATCAGATGGAGTCAAAAACATCATGATCGGTTTGTTGACACTGTAAATCGTCTTGGCGGTGCTGAAAGTAAGTCATTTTTATATTATATGAATCAATTCTCTCAAGATTGTGCTGGTGTGTATCGGTTGTTTTTATGGTGTCAACATTAGAAGCAACACCAAAGGCAATACTGAGGCTGATGGACTCTGAGGGATTGACCATCTATCATGTGAAAAGTCATTTACAGGTACTGATATAATTATAAGGCTGTCATGCTTTGGTTTTAGGTCACTTCTATCTGGTGTTTTCAGTATTGAGCATAAAAATAATAGTTTTTCATATTGGCATTCTTTTGTTGTGTAGAAATATCGAAATGCAAAGTATATGGCAGACTCCGCAGAGGGTAAGTCCTTAGTAGATGTTGTCCATAACTGATTTACTGATGTTGCCTTATTGCAGTTTTGATGGTCAAATGCTAAAACTTACAGAGGGTGCCAAAACAAAATAAATTATTAGATGTGCATGCATATAACGGAGTTTAATACAGCCATCCTTCCTATATATTTTAAAATTCATAACATGGTTCTGCTGCTTCATTTTTTGTAGAAAAGTCTGAGAACATGACTAACAGGAGTGATCTAGGGCAACAAATCCACATACAGAAGTATATATTTTCATTATGTTGTTTAGCTTCAAATATACCTTCACCCTTTGAGCTATTGCTTTTTGCTTATCACACACTGTATTATCGTCACATAAATACACCATATTTTGTGCAGTGGCCTGCAACTCACGGAAGCATTAAAATTGCAACTAGACGTCCAAAAGAGTCTTCATGAGCAACTAGAGGTACATATTTTCTTGCATAATTCTTTTCATTAAAAGAATTAATATATTATTACATGCATTCTTTTCTAAACAGATACAACGAAATCTGCAGTTGAGGATTGAAGAACAAGGAAAGCAGCTAAAACTTATGTTCGACGAGCAACAAAAGGTAAACAAGTGAATTTGGAAGCCTCAATAGGTCCTGATACTTCAATTGAATTTAATGAGGAGGGTTCACTCAGAATTCCCATTGTTCATCCAAGATTAGTTAGGTTGTCACAAGTACCAGCTTGTTTAGTCATTTTTTTTTGAATTTTTCAATCTTAATTCCGATAGATAGAGTAAAGACATGTATGATGTATCTACAAATTATCCTTTTTCAAGCAAGCTTATTATACAGAGGATACATATATTAGTATTACACACAAGAACTTCTAGCCTCCTTCAATTACTTGAATAGAAACATTTGGCCATTTAGGTATTTAAAGGCTGTCTGATTTGGGAGCAGACAACCTGGAGAACGAGTTTATCTGGCCTTTAACTGTTTTTCTTTCTAAAGTTCTAGTAGTTATCTTTATAATGAATTGCTTACCTTGATTTTTAATATCCTTTTTTCCTAGTAGTTCTAAAATACAAGTTTTATAATTTGAAGTTTATGTTTAGAATTTTGATTGGCTTTCGGAAATATGAAGTTGAATTATATGGGTTCAATAATAGATGCGATTGAGATGGTCAGTTGTTAGTTCAGCCGTCAATGTTCGGTCAGCTGGTGATATCATGACATTAACAGCAGCTGATGCAACTGGTATTTACTTTTACATGCTTTGTGGCATACTTTTTTATCCTTTCAGTTCTAGAATCTTGCAACTGTGCTTATTAAGTCCATCTGACCTGTTTTATGTGGACGTTTATACATTTGTATGACTGTGCATGTCCTGAAACACAAAATATATTGTATCTATGCTTGATAACTGGTTGGAATCGATAATCTTTTTTGGTCAAATACAATATGGCTATGTTCGTTTGTTTGGATGGAATTTATAGCCTGCAGCATATCATATTTTCTAGTTGTCTGCTTGTATTCAGTGAAGTTCAGGTTGAAGGACTAGAAACTCTGGACTATCTTGACAATCTGCAGAATATAAAGAAATTTATTGAACAAGGCGATGCGATAACTTTTGAACAAGATAGCAATTTTGGATCATGAAAAGAAGCGAACATTTGTGATTCGCAAAGACGGACTGCCAGATGCTGGTGAGAGCCGTATCCCATTGTTTTCTGAAGTTTAATTACCTAATTTGTAAATAAATGTGTGGTAGTAGATCTACTACTTCTATTTTTGTGTACAATTTTCTTCTTCTTACTCAAGGCCTCTTAAATTACATGTATTACCATAATTTACTAGTAACACAGGTGTCCCGCAGCAGATTGTGATGGACAATTGTTAATCTGTTTTATCAGTTAATGTGTTCATCCATAGAAATCAATGCTAATAGTTAAGCTCCTATATTTAAAGTTGTTAACTCGAATAACTTGTAGAAGGGGGGGTTGAATACAAGTTATATAATCCTGTCTGATTTTTGCTTGATTATAAAAACAAGAATAAACGAATGAATCAAACTCTTGTTTGTATTAATAAGATCAAATACAAACTCTACCAAAGGTGTACAATACCTTTAGCAGCTGTTGACAATACAAATATCTCTCTGTTTGTTTCGAACTTCTCAAATACAAACCTTATACAGAGCTACGCACACGAATTCACAATTTCGTCTCACGCCTCACACTCTTTACAATGATATTGAGAGAGTATTTATAATGCTACCTATCAACTAATAACAGAAAGATATAATCTATACATGACAATGTTCTGCCTTCTAGTCGATAGTTTCCTTCAATAGAAAACTCTTTCCTTCATAATATCTTCTTGCTTGTTCTTCAAACAACAATCCTGTTTTATAGCACTTGCCAGTTTCTGTAGCATCCATAATGACATCATCAGTAACACGACTGATATCAGGATCTGCACACTGCATCAGTATCTGATCAACCATCAGTATTGGACACGTCATCAGGATTTGCTCTCTGTTCCTGACATGTAGTCTCCGATACACTGTTCATTCCTGATTAAACTATACAGATAACTGTTTTACACATAAAACCTATATACAGTGCTAAATCCTTTATAAGATCAGGATTACAAGAAGTATAATGTGTAAATTCTATTCTTAACATCACAACTTATGAATTATTCCTAACAATCTCCCCCTATTTATGCTTTACAATCTGAAGCATAAATCTAAGTTGTGGATGTCAAAACATATAATAATACAACCAAAATAGAATTTATGAATGTAGAATTATGAAGTTTAAGTACCTCCTTCACAGATGTAGACGTTTATCTAGTACTTAGAAGAAAGAATTTTAACTATTAATGCTGCTCTTCCTTTACCACTTCCTAGCTGAGATTCACCACTGTCACTCCTGGTTCTTCTTTTTACTACCATTTGTCTGATCTTTATCTCCCCCAGCTTCTTTATCTCCCCCAGCTTTAGATTTATCTTTATCTCCTTCAGTCTGGTAGTGTTGTTGTTGTCTTTGAATTGTCTTTATCTCCCCCTTTTTGACATCAGCAACATTAATTCCAAGAGATTCAGAAACAGAACAAATGAGATTCATAAGAACTGCTTGATTTTCCATAATTGTGACTTGGTTATCTTCAAGTGATTGAAGTCTTGTTTGAATAGCAATTTGAGAATTCTGAATATCTTTCAAAACATCAGAATGAACTTCAATGTTGGAAGTGCTTCTAGTATCTTCAGTATCAGAGTCAGAAAGAACTTTATCTTCAAGTCTTGTAGAAGAAGTTGCTTGAGTTGTATGATATTCAAGTAATAAAACCTGATTAGAAGTATCAACGTCTTCATCTTTCTGTTCTGGAACTGAAACATGATCATCATCTCCTTTACCAGTATTCTGTGTACTAACATCTTCAAATCCTGACTCCTCCTTAGAGTGATCAGAGACTGTTGATGTCTCAATTCTAGCTGATATTGGAAGTACATACAAAGGAACACTAGGATCATTAGGATCTTCATCTGGTACATATGTAACAAGAGATTGCTTTATCCTGGCACCTCTTCTGTTAATGATTCCTGCAAGCCTCTCCTTTTGCTTCTGAGCTTTAACTTCTGGCTTTGCATTGTGATGTGCTAGGTCATTCTTCTGATACATTTTGATGAATGAATAAGTACCAGCATCCATACCCAAATTTTCAGACCAAGATTCAGGAAAAACCTGATCCCAGAAATCAAATGATGGTTTCCTAATTTTCTCTCCCTCACTATGGAGTTGATCATTCATACCCTCATTCTCACTTTGACTTTCTAAAGTCAACACTCTTTCTACCTCACCTTTTGCCTGGTCAGGAGCCAGCCGCTCAAATTGTGAATCTAAGTCCATCTTTTCAACTGTATCACTCAAATTTAGATAAGTGCTCTCATGACCTACAGAAAAATAGAGTTTAGAAGGAGTTTTTATACCTGAACTCACATGGAGAGAGGGTTCCTCATATGGCATGTGGCTTGAGGTTTTCTCCAAGGAGTGAGCTGCTATAGTCTCTGAACCCATACAATCATCTTCTTTCCTTTCAGAAACTACAGGCTCCAGTATACCACTTTCAGGTTGTTTACTAGACTCTGATGTCTTCAGTAATACTTCATTAGACACCATAGTTAGTATATCACCGTCTTTAAGTGTTGTTTGCTGAGACACACCCTCAAGGTGGATAGACTCTGACTGAACAAAATTTGTTTGATCTTCAGAAAAATCAACCAAAGTCATTCCTCCCATATCATAGGGTATCTCACTTGCATTCTCAGTCATCACAGAAGACCTTTCAACATCAGCTATCACAGCTCCTGAGTCATCCTTCCTCTGACTAGATGGTTCTTGTGTTACAGTGACTGTGATCTGATCTTTCCTACTATTCACCACTGGTGCAATAGTATCTTCTGTTGACTGCTTCACTCTATCTACTTCCTCCAGTTGTTCACCTTGAGTTGAAGCATCTTCAATAATTACATCCTTGTCAAATAAATATGCATGAAGTGATTGAAGTGCAACATGCTTCGAGAGTCCAAATTTCTTGACTAATTGTCTTCTGACAGATACATAGAAATACATCTTCATTAAGTCAAGTCTTTGATGTAGAAGTCCATATTCATCTGGAAATAAAAGTTTTGGTACTTTTTCAACCAAAAAGTCTAGAACAGGCCTTGACAACTTCACTTTGAGAGAAATTAGTCCCATAGCCAGTCTGTATGATAATGTAGTTTCCCATGAAGAATCAATATCCAGATCTCTCTTGTCAAATACTGACATAGATGTAGCTCGATTTGTAGAAACATGCATGATATTAGTTGGACTAGACTCTGTGTGTGTAGGTGACAATTGAATCTTTCTCCTTGTTCTCCTGATATAGTGAGCAAAAGATTTATCCTGAGAAGACTCAAGAGGTGTAGACACAGAAGTGATCTTGGGATGAGATCTTTGTTCAATAGACACAGTCTTTTGAGAGACAGTATCCAGTAACTGTTTTCCCTTTTTAAGAACTACAGCCTTTTGAGAGACTGCAGCCTGGCTGTGACTAGGTTTTTCATCTCTTTGTGCTAACAAAGAAAGTTGAATTGCAGCCTTCAATTCTGCTCTCTCTGCAAGAGTTAAATCATCATCATCTTCACTAGAATTACTACTACTACTTGACACAACAAATCTTCTCTTCCTTACAACTGATGTCTTTTGAGAAACACCAGAGGTTGGTTTCTTTGAAACAATAGGCTGTGGATCAAAATTTGGTTCTTGAATTGTTTCAGAGACTATGATGTTTTGGGCTACTTGGGTAGACACAGGTGGGTTCTCCTCCAACTGAGATTCCTGAGCCATTTCACCACAAAAGAAAGAAGAATTGTAAATAGTAGGAAGATGAGTGTTAAGAATTACCTGAAAATGATGTGGATAATGAATTGCAGGTATTTCATCTAGATTCTTTTCATTGTCCTTCTTTGTAATATCAGAGAAAATTCTCTTTTGCTGTTCATAAGAAGAAACACAATGTTCCCTACCAAATCTAGCTTCAACATCAGGAATAAAATGGTTAATAAACAATTGCATAAATCTATGATAATAAACCATTTTCCTGTTTTGATCTCTTGACCCAAGTTTAATACTCATCTGACTTAAGATAATATGACCAATGTTAATTACTCTGTCATAAAGCAAACTATAAGCAATATGTGATGTAACAGAAGTAATTTGTTGAAAAGAACTACATTTGCCAGTAAAACATTTAGCAATTTGATCAAAGTAAAAAGACCATTCCTTTCTAAGAAAAATTCTATTCAACTGGCTCATGTTATCTAGAGGTCCACTATAACCTAATTCAGACAACATAGTTCTTATATTATCATCAGATGGTACATTCTCATAACTATCAGTAACAGGTAAGCAAAGTACTGAACTAACAACAGATTCAGTAATGTCAAATAAATCTTGTCCTAAATGTAGAACAATCTTACCTGATTGACTCTGAGTAGAATCAATTACCTCAGCATTCTCCCAAGCTTGTGAAACAGCTACTTGATTAATCTGTGGAGATGCTGTCAATGCATAACTTAATGGTCCATACACCAGAAAGTCCATGATTGGATGAAAATCAGATGACACTCCTTCCTTGTTGGTAATAGCTGCAACATGATTGTTTGTCATAAAATCAAAGTCACCAAACTTGAAGGCTACTGATTTAGGTAATCTTCTCTGAGCTGCCATTTTTGATCTGAAAAGAAACTTGAAAAATTCTTGAAATGGATTAGTGATTTTGAAAACTCAAGAGTGATTTTTGCTTTAGAGAATGTAAGATTAGAGAAAGCAATTGCACGATTAGAGTTTTAAAACAAATATATTTCACAAATCTTTCAGACCACTATCCCACGTTGACACGTAGATTGACAGGTGTCAGTCCCTGAAAAATGCGGTTACCCACGATTTTTTGGAAAATAAAATCCAAAATTGATTTTCATGAAATAAATCAGGGTATAAATAAGCAATACTGATCAGCTTTCTTTTCCTGATGACCTCTCATCAAAATAATCACAAGCAATGATTTTCACATCCTGATGGTCACACATGAAATCCTGACCAATATTATCAGAGACTTAATATGGAGTTTTTCACGTGGCATTTTTCTTTTATCTGAAAAAGAAAATAAACAATTAATCTGAACAGAAAATCAATTGGTTAGATATTTTCAATATTTCTTGAAACAAGAAATACAGTCTCATGCAATAATTAGCATTTGACTTCATTAAGACTTCCAAGTGACTGCTCAACTTCTCACGTCTTTCTTTAAAAGAACCAAACGCCTTATGCCATTCTCCATAACCTTTCAATTTCTTTTCTTCTCAACAATGCTTCTCAAACCAAAAATCCCTTCAAACCCATTTTTCAGATTTTTCTTGGTCGATGAACATCCTGTTCTTGATCATCTCTTTGAACAAACGACTCTTCTCATCGAACTAATCATGAATGGATTGGTTTTCGATAATATCCAGAGGTTTCTCCTAGAACATCCATCTGTTGGATACAATCTTCCCCTAACCTCCTCAAAACTTGAGGATGAAGAATTTGGCCGAGAGTCTGAGGTTGATCTTGATGGAGATGCTATTCATTTAAGTTAGCTGCTCTCATTCAAGTCGCCCAGACAAGGAATCCAAGAGCAAACGAGGCTTTCATCCCCTGATGGATTTCTTGAGATGCTCCTTGTCCTGTTCCTCAGAGTTCATATCAAAGACAAGTATAGAATAGAAATTTAGACAAAAAGATGTTATATTTCATTTCCATGTAATGATTTCTATTAATGAAAATACAATTTCTTGTTATCTGCTTGTCTTTTGATTTCTGAATGATGTACAAATTATCAGTATGCAAATATCAAAACTTGCTAGCATAGACTTAACACATCACAGAATCAGATTACTACACAAAGTAAACGTCAGGATCTGAAACAATTTTCATAATCCTGATACTGACACAATACTGATGACGTCAGCATCCTGATAACAAATCTAATCCTGATGATTATTAACAAGTCTATCATACTGAAATTTATCAAGGCAATGTGTTATAGCTAAAACATTTAACAATCAAATATAGATCCTGACAAGAATATCAAGTCTATAAGCTAAGAACAACATACCTTGCTACTTTTGTAGATGTTAAAGATCTAAAAATTTAACATTCCTAACTCACTTACTAGTCTACTGAATGTAGTCTCATCAAGTGGTTTAGTTAGAATATCTGCAAGCTGTTTGTCAGTAGGAACAAAATGAAGTTCCACAGTACCATTCTCAATATGTTCTCTAATAAAATGATACCTGACATCAATGTGCTTAGTCCTTGAATGTTGAACTGGATTTTCTGCAATTTTAATAGCACTAGTATTATCACAAAACATAGGAATATTACTAAGTGTCATACCATAATCCATCAACTGATTTCTTATCCAAAGGAGCTGTGCACAACAACTGCCTGCTGCTATGTACTCAGCTTCTGCAGTTGAGGTTGAAACAGATTGTTGCTTCTTGCTTGCCCAAGAAATCAATCTATTTCCCAAGAATTGACATGTACCTGTAGTGCTTTTCCTGTCTATTTTACACCCTGCATAATCAGAGTCTGAATAGCCAATTAGAAAGAAATCAGATTCTCTAGGATACCACAAACCAAGATTTGGAGTTCCTTTGAGATATCTAAAAATTCTCTTCACAGCAATTAAATGAGATTCCTTAGGATCACCTTGGAATCTAGCACATAAACAGGTAGAAAACATTATATCTGGCCTACTTGCAGTTAGATATAACAAAGAGCCTATCATGCCTCTATAACTAGTATTATCCACACTCTTCCCCTTAGGATCAGAGTCTAGTTTAGTGGCTGTTGCATGGGTGTTTTTGCAACTGCACAGTCTTGAAAGTCAAACCTTCTTAAAAGATCTTTGATATACTTTGACTGATTAATGAAAATACCAGTCTCAGTCTGTTTGACCTGCAAGCCTAAGAAATAATTTAGTTCACCCATCATGCTCATCTGATACTTAGACTGCATAAGCTTGCTAAACTTAGCACATAACTTCTCATTAGTAGAACCAAAAATAATATCATCAACATAAACTTGAACTAAAAGCAATTCACCTTTTATCTTTCTAAAGAATAGAGTTTTGTCAATTGTACCTCTTGTGAAGCCATTTTCAAGAAGAAATTTAGACAAAGTCTCATACCATGCTCTTGGTGCCTGCTTTAGTCCATAGAGTGCCTTGTCAAGTTTGTAGACATGATTTGGAAACTTTGGATCAACAAATCCAGGTGGCTGTTCTACATATACTTCTTCATCAAGTTTGCCATTTAGAAAAGCACTCTTAACATCCATCTGGTATACCTTGAATTTTGAATGAGCTGCAAATGCAAGAAACATTCTGATTGCTTCCAATCTTGCTACAGGTGCAAAGGTCTCATCATAATCAATGCCTTCTTCCTGAGAATATCCCTTGGCCACCAGTCTTGCTTTGTTTCTTACAATCATACCAGATTCATCTAGCTTGTTTCTGAAAACCCATCTTGCACCAACAATAGATCTACCTTTAGGTCTTGGTACCAGTTTCCAAACTTTGTTTCTCTCAAACTCATTTAACTCCTCCTGCATTGCAATTACCCAATCAGGATCCTGTAAGGCTTCTTCAACCTTCTTAGGTTCATTCTTTGAGAGAAAGCAACTATACAAGCATTCATTTTGAATTGATCTTCTAGTTCGAACACCACTATTTGGATCACCAATTATCAAATCTTCAGTATGATCCTTTGTCCATTTTCTAACAGGTGGTAGATTAACTCTGCTAGTCTCTCCCCCTAAGTTAGTGGTATCTTTTGTAGAAGAATTCTCTCTACCTTCAAAAACTCTCCTTTGATCAATAGAATCAGTAGATTCCATATTGCTGCTAGTTACTGATCTTTCCTCAGTAGACTCTGAAAGGTCAGTTCCTGATGGAGTAGACTCTGAAACGTCAATTCCTGATGGAATAGACTCTGAAAGACTAGTCTGCTCCTGATGATCACTGTGTTCTCTCTGATTGATTTGCTCCCCCTCAACAGTAGCATTCCTTTGAGAAGCAATAAAAATTCCTTCTGGAGAACCTTCATCATCACTTGAGAGTATCTCAGAAATCTTCAGATTTTCAAATTCCAATTTGTCATGGCTTTCATCAGTTTGCAAAATTCCAAATTTCTTATCATCAAATGCAACATGAATTGATTCCATAACAATGTGAGTTCTGAGATTATAAACTTTGAAGGCCTTAGATGCTGAATATCCTAGAAAAATTGCTTCATCCGATTTGGCTTCAAATTTTCCAAGTTGTTCTGGATGAACTTTTAGGACATAGCATTTACATCCAAAGATGTGAAAATATTTCACACTTGGTTTCTTTCCTTTGATCATCTCATAGGGAGTCTTTCCATGACTATTTACCAAGGTACAGTTCTGAGTGAAACATGCAGTGTTAATAGCTTCTGCCCAAAAGTAGGTTGGAAGTTTTGCATCTGCAAGCATGGTTCTTGCTGCCTCTATGAGAGTCCTGTTCTTTCTTTCCACTACACCATTTTGTTGAGGTGTACCAGGTGCAGAAAACTGTTGAGTAATTCCATTGTCTGCACAAAACCCCTCCATTGTAGAATTCTTGAATTCTGTACCATTGTCACTCCTAAGTACTTTGACTTTGTACTCAGAGTTATTATGAATATTCTTGATGAGTTCAATGATTTGCTGAGGAGCTTCATCCTTCTTGTGTAGAAAGAACACCCATGTAAACCTTGTGAAATCATCCACCATAACTAGAGCATATCTTTTCTTGCTGATAGACATAATGTTTACTGGACCAAACAGATCAAGATGTAGCATGTGAAATGGTTCAGTAATTGAATTTTCAGTCTTGCTCTTGAAAGTGGTTCTTCTTTGCTTTCCAAACTGACATGCATCACAAAGTCCATCTTGCACAAAATTCGCCTGAGGTAGGCCTCTCACCAAATTGTATTTAACAAGTTGATTAAGCTTCTTGAAATTAAGATGTGAGAGCTTCTTGTGCCAATTCCAGCTTTCATCATTTGTTGCTTTGCTGTAGAGACATCTAACAATTCCTTTAGATGTATCACTTAAGCTGGCTTCATATATGTTACCATGCCTTTGACCAGTTAGAACAATGTCTCCATTCTGCATATTCAAGACTTTGCATCCTTCTCTGTCAAAGATTGATTTGTAACCTTTATCACCCAGTTGACTTATGCTTAAAAGAGTATGTTTCAAGCCTTCAACCAGTGCTACATTTTCTATGATGACATTCCCCAAAATAATTGAGCCATATCCCAGAGTTTCTCCTTTGTTGCCATCTCCAAAGGATATTACTGGGCCAGCTTTCCTCTCAAACTTTGTAAGCAGGGACTTCTTTCCAGTCATGTGTCCAGAGCATCCACTGTCCAAGATAATTGAATGCTTCTTTCCTGTGCCCTGCAAACAAAAAGTAACTAGTTAGAATTTTTTAGGACCCAACTTTGATTGGATCCTTTCTTACTAGATTTAGAGACAACAGATTTTGAAGATTTTGCCTTTATTTTACCTGTTGCAGAGTCAACTTTAGACTCTGATCTCACAAACTGTTTGTGACTAGGAGTTTCAGATTTCAAAGAATAATAGTCATAATATAGTTCATGATATTCTCTACACATGTAAATGGAATGAAGTAAACTACCACAATGATAACAAGCTTTTTGTGGTTGGTATTGAATTTTCTGAGTCTTGGGGAATCTGGACTCAGTTTTCCAAGAAGGTTTTTGATTGCAGTCTAGGGCCAAATGATTATGATTTCCACACTTATAGCATTTTTTCCTAGGTGCATCAGGTACATTCTTGTAATTATTCTCTTTGTTAATACCTTCTTTTCCATTCCCATCCTTGTAACCAGACATGATTGCAGATCTTTATGATTATTCGAAATCAACCTGCTCTGATACCAATTGTTAACTCGAATAACTTGTAGAAGGGGGGGTTGAATACAAGTTATATAATCCTGTCTGATTTTTGCTTGATTATAAAAACAAGAATAAACGAATGAATCAAACTCTTGTTTGTATTAATAAGATCAAATACAAACTCTACCAAAGGTGTACAATACCTTTAGCAGCTGCTGACAATACAAATATCTCTCTGTTTGTTTCGAACTTCTCAAATACAAACCTTATACAGAGCTACGCACACGAATTCACAATTTCGTCTCACGCCTCACACTCTTTACAATGATATTGAGAGAGTATTTATAATGCTACCTATCAACTAATAACAGAAAGATATAATCTATACATGACAATGTTCTGCCTTCTAGTCGATAGTTTCCTTCAATAGAAAACTCTTTCCTTCATAATATCTTCTTGCTTGTTCTTCAAACAACAATCCTGTTTTATAGCACTTGCCAGTTTCTGTAGCATCCATAATGACATCATCAGTAACACGACTGATATCAGGATCTGCACACTGCATCAGTATCTGATCAACCATCAGTATTGGACACGTCATCAGGATTTGCTCTCTGTTCCTGACATGTAGTCTCCGATACACTGTTCATTCCTGATTAAACTATACAGATAACTGTTTTACACATAAAACCTATATACAGTGCTAAATCCTTTATAAGATCAGGATTACAAGAAGTATAATGTGTAAATTCTATTCTTAACATCACAACTTATGAATTATTCCTAACAAAAGTTACTAAGTCTATGTTAAGAAACTAATTTTGTGAACTTAATACGTCTTTTACTGTATTTGATTCGTTGCAGTTGTCAAAAAAATAATCATATAACATTATAGCTGTGAGTGTAAGTTCTATTTTGTCCAAACTATCTCTGTAGTGTATCTTCAATTTAATTATGTGTAAAGTTGCTACAATCTTTTCTTCCCCACATGTCAGTTGTGTGGAATCCTTGGGACAAGAGGGTAAAAGCTATTGTCGATCTTGGCGACGATGAATATAAGCACATGCTTTGTGTTGAGGCTGCTGCAGTAGAAAAACCCATCACACTGAAAGCCTGGTGAGGAGTGGAGAGGAAGGCATGAACTCTCTACTGTTCCTTCAAGTTACTGCAGTGGGCAGCTTGATCCCCGGAGAGTCCTGGGCAGTTGAAAACTTGTGATGTTCTAATTATTTAATAGCCAGGGAATTGTGCTAAACTTTTGCGTATCTGGTTTATATCTGCAGAAAAAGTTCAAAGATTTAATTGTATAATGATTTGACTTTTGTAATTAGTAATTTTTTGTAACGGAATTAGTGATATATTTTTTGATAAATGTGATTTATTAAATAATATTTTAGTTTACCTTGACTTGCATTAATTTTTTATTGTATTTTCGAAAATTTTATGAATATCACAAATAAAAAAATCCAAAAATTAAAATTAAAATAAAAATTTTCAATAAAATTATATCAACTGGTGTTGCTGTAGAGGGACAAAGATGTTGGAATAGCCTATATGGCAACATCGCAAGGGTGTTGGTGTTGAGTAGACAGTGTTGCCATAGATTTTATGCCAACACCCAAAATAGTGTTGCTATATTGCACGAAATGTTGACATAAGTGCCTAATGCAACATCATGTTGATGTTGCCATAGTTTTGACAAAATGTGTTGGCTTAACCTCTAAGCCCACATGCAAATTCCCAACACCTTCAAAATTGACCAAAGTGTTGCCTTAAATCCTATGGTAACATTTTTCACCATTTTTAACATTTATTTTGGGTGTTGCCATAGACCATTTTTGGTGTAGTGCAGAATGTGATAATGCTAAACACATGAAACTAGAAATGGAGTTTAGATGCAATGAACTTGAAAAAGAACTTGAGGATGCTAAAGAGAAACTCAGAACCTGGACACACTCTGGAAAGAAAACTCATGGAATAATCACTGATAAAAATTGGAAAGAGTGTTTAGGTTATAAGCCAGAGAATGAGAAAAAGGATAAAGGTAAATTTGTTACTAATGGAACAAAAGAACCAAGAAGAGTTTGTTGATGAGTCAACAAATTCAAAAACCTACAGATATGTTACAGATAGTACTAAAACTAAATTAAAACCTGTTAATTATGTGTATCCAGAAAATTCCAAATCTACTTCAGAAAAGGGATCTACTTCTTCACATAATTCTGAGACTAGAACTGTCAAAAACAAAAATGTAGGTCTTTTGTCTAAGAAACAAATGAGGGACAAAATCTGTGAAGTGACAGATAGAAAGAAAGTCCCAACTGTCAAAAGAAACAGGAATGGTAAAGTTGGAATAAACAAAGAGAATAATTATAAGTATATTCCAAATGCACCAAGGAAAGTATGTTTTAACTGTGGTAACTCTAATCATCTTGCTAATGATTGCAGGAAGAGTAAAAAGAAGGCTACTGTAGTTCCTAAGTCTGACATTAGGAATAAATCAGTATTCTATAAACCACTGAATCCTTGTTTCCACTGTGGCAGTAAATGACATTCTATATATACATGTGAAGAATAACATAATTTGTACTACAATTATTATGAGCCTTTGCCTAAATTTAATAAAAGTGCAAATTTTGGTAAAACAAAGAATTTGAATTCTAAGCATGCATTTGTTATATCTGATAAGAACAGGGTAAATTCTGATGGAATCAATCCTAAAGAAGATATTTTTGCTAAAAAGTCTTCTGCTGCTAAAAATGTTAAATTGCATGCAAAGAGAACACAACAAGTGTGGGTTCTTAAAAATTCTAACTGAGTTCTTTGTGGTTCTGATTGCAGGGTAAAAAGAAAAATGTGTTAGTCATGGATAGTGGATGTTCTGTGCACATGACTGGAGACAAAACCTTGCTATCAGAATTTGAGGAGAAGGCTGGCCCAACTTTGTCTTATGGAGATGGCAACATTGGAGAAACTTTGGGATATGGCAATATAATCATTGCAAATGTCATCGTTGAAAAAGTAGCTCTGGTGAAAGGACTAAAACACAATTTGCTAAGTGTTAGTCAAATCACAGACAGAGGTTATCATGTCAACTTCTATGATACTCATTTTGAAGTGATCAGCAAAACATCAGGGAAGGTTGCATTAACTGGTCAAATGCATGGTAACATTTATGAAGCCAACATCTACACCAATACTAATGGACTCTCTACATGTCTCATCAGTAAAGCTTTTGTAGATGAAAGTTAGAATTGGCACAAGAAGCTTTCTCATCTCAACTTCAACAATATCAATGAGTTGGTAAAGAAAGACTTGGTAAGAGGACTACCAAAGGCACTGTATACTCCAGATGGACTCTGTGATGCTTGTCATAAGGCTAAATAAAGAAGGACATCATTTAAGAGTAAAACAGAATCCTTGATTGATGAACCATATCACATGATTCACCTTGACTTATTTGGACCAGTCAATATAATGTCCATCAGTAAGAAAAGGTACACTCTAGTTATTGTTGATGAATATACCAGATATACCTGGGTGTATTTTCTACACAGAAAAGATGAAACTGCTGAAATACTTTTGGACCATGTAAGACTCATTGAGACTGGCACAAAGTATAAAGTCAATATTTTAAGAAGTGATAATGGAACTGAATTCAAGAATTCAGCAATGGAAGAGTTCTACAAATACAAAGGAATAGTTCAACAATTCTCTGCTCCAGGCACACCCCAGCAAAATGGAGTAGTTGAAAGAAAGAACAGAACTCTTATTGAAGCTGGCAGAACTATGTTGGAGGAAGCTAAACTACCTATATATTTCTGGGCATAAGCAGTCAACACAGCATGCTACACTCAGAACATTACACTGATCAACAGACATGGTGTGACTCCTTATCAGATGATCAAGGAAAAGAAGCCAAGTCTGAAGTATTTATATGTATTTGGCTGCAAGTGCTTTGTTCTAAGACCTCATCCTGAACAGCTTGGAAAATTCGAGACTAAAGCTGATGAGGGCATCTGTATTGACTATCCATCAACAAGAGCCTTTAAAGTCTACAATCTAAGAACAAAGACAGTCATGGAGTCTATAAATGTATCTTTCGATGATAAGAAGATTACAGGAATTGATGAAGACTTACATGATGGTTTGATTTTTTCAAATGAAGCTACCAAGAATTCTGATGAAATCTTGTTAGATACTGATACTCCATCAAATCCGGACGATCCAATCATTCCTGATGAAACACAAATTATTGATGGTAATGCAAATGTTGAGGGGGAGCAACAACAAGAGACCATCAACACTGAAACAACTCAAACATCAGGAGAAGATTCATCAGAAACAGATTCAAGTGATAATTCTGACAATAGATCAGAAAGAGATAGCAATATCTCAGGGGGAGCTTCTAGCAATACTAGTTCTTTTAAAGATAACACCAATCCAGGGGGAGCATCAAATTCAAGGAATGATTTACCACCAGCAAGGAAATGGACTAAAAGCCATACTCCTGATTTAATTATTGGGAATCCTGAAGCAGGTGTTAGAACCAGAAGTGCAACTCAGAATGAATGTCTTTATCATAACTTTCTGTCAAAGGAGGAACCTAAGAAAGTTGAAGATGCACTCAAGGATGCTGATTGGGTTATGGCTATGCAAGAAGAACTAAATGAGTTTGAAAGAAATGAAGTCTGGAAACTTGTACCAAGGCCATAAGGGAGGTCAATTGTAGGTACAAAGTGGGTGTTCAGAAACAAGACAGATTCAGATGGTATAATTATCAGGAATAAAGCAAGACTAGTTGCAAAGGGGTATTCTCAACAGAAAGGAATAATGAGACTTTTGCTCCTATTGCAAGATTGGAAGCCATCAGAATCTTTCTGGCATATGCAGCCCATAAGAAATTCAAGGTTTTCCAGATGGATGTGAAAAGTGCTTTTCTCAATGGAGAATTAGAAGAGGAGTTTTATGTTGAACAACCTCCTGGCTTCGTTGAGTCAAAACATCCAAATTATGTCTACAGACTGGATAAAGCACTTTATGGACTAAAGCAAGCTCCAAGAGCCTGGTATGAAACATTGGCTCAATTCTTACTGGAAAGTGGATTCAAAAGAGGTACAATTGATGAAACCTTGTTTTATTTTAATCATGGTAAGGATTTACTGTTAGTTCAAATTTATGTTGATGATATCATTTTTGGGTCAACTAACTCCAAATTGTGTGAGAAGTTTTCAAAGCTAATGCAGTCTAGATATCAAATGAGCATGATGGGAGAGATGAGCTATTTCTTAGGTCTGCAAGTTAGACAGAATGATGATGGGATTTTTATCAATCAGTCAAAATACACAAAGAATCTTTTGAAGAATTTTAACATGCAAGACAGCTCTATTGCATCAACTCCCATAGCAACAGCTACCAAGCTTGATCCTAATCAAGGTACTGAGGTAGATGTAACCAACTACAGAGGTATGATTGGCTCACTCTTGTATCTAACTGCTAGTAGACCAGATATCATGTATGCAACCTGTCTATGTGCAAGATTTTAGGCAAATCCCAGAGAACCACATCTCATTGCAGTCAAAAGGATTTTCATATACCTGAAAGGCACCCCATCTCTTGGCCTTTGGTATGCTAGAGAATCTGATTTTAATTTATGTGGTTACTTAGATGCTGATTTTGCAGGCTGCAAAATAGACAGAAAAAGTACTTCAGGTAGTTGTCAGTTTCTTGGAGGAAGACTTGTTTCTTGGTTTAGTAAAAAACAAAAGTCTATCTCTACATCAACTGCAGAAGCTGAGTACATTGCTGCTGGAAGCTGTTGTGCTCAGATTATGTGGATGAGAAATCAGCTAATGGACTATGGTTTGTCATATTCAAAAGTATCTATTTATTGTGATAATCAAAGTGCTATTGCTATGACAGGAAATCCGGTACAGCATTCTCTTACTAAGCATATCAGTATCAGATATCATTTTATAAGAGAGCAAGTTATGGAAGAGACAATTGAGCTACACTTTGTTCCTACTGATCAACAGCTAGCTGATATATTCACCAAGCCACTTCCTGAAGCTACGTTTACAAAGTTGGTGAATGAACTGGGAATGGTAAACTATGATAGTTTCTGAGAACAGAGAAAGATCAAGTACTGATACTCGTCAAATCCTGATAAAAAGTCAATCCTGACTCCAGTCAAACATCGAATACTGATGCGACGTTTCATTTATCAGTAATGTATTTCAGTATCTAAGTACGTACTTCGTTTTCTGTTCTGTTTTGCTGATACACTTGTGATTGTTGAACTTGTTAATAAGGTGATTACTTTAATTAGTTTTCATGATTATTTCTTTGATTTAATTATTTGAAGAACAAGTTCAATGTAGAAAACAATGAATAAGATTAGAGAAACAAAGTTTTTTTTCATTGATAATAAGAAAGAGATTACATGCATAAATTACATCCTTTTGTTCTCTATCTACTAATCTATTCAACAGGAAAATAAAAAGTAAAGTCCAAACCACTCCATTGTTAGCAGCCATCCCAGATCCCATCTTTGCCACTTTGTTTGGGTGGAAGTTGATAGGGATAATGTTATTTTTTGTGACATATTCATTAACAATGGTTGGTGGAGTTGGATGAGGTTGTCTTAGAAAAAAGCTATGCTAATTTTGCTTGGAGGGCAGCATCGATGTAAATCACTTTTGCAGGTCTTTCTTTCTCGATTTCTTCGAGACCGGCATCCATATGCAACCACAAAGTCTCAAGTTGTCTTTCCCAGTCGAAGGCATCAAACTCTTCACGAGTATAACTGAAGATATCTCTCTTCTCTACGTGATGGAGATTCTTTTCCTTAATGGTAAGGTTCGACATCTTTTTACTAAGGTATTTTCTGTGAAGGGTTTTTGGTTTACAGGAGAGAAGAAGGGTTAAAAAGAAAGTGGACAAGTCTCTAGGTGTTAAATAGAGGTAGGAGTGGAACGAGAACATGAAACGGTTCATATTCTGGTTTTGGTACCAGGTATTTTTAGATTGTGATGTTTTGATTTCTTTAATTAAAACTAATTACCTTATTTTATTTTATTATCACAATCTTATTTCTTGAATAATGCGGGCGCGTGTATTTCACTCATTGATACATGTAGATACACATTGTTAATCGTGAAGCGTGCGGTTATCACCACTCTTACACGTAATTTGGTCCATTACTAATGTGTGCACGAGACGATGACTGACACCTGTCTTTGAGAAATCATTAGTTTTGTCTAAAATCAATTTAGTTTTCTAAATTGATTCTTTAATTCTCAAACAATCAGTATTGCATCGTCTCTTTCACTTTGTGTGAACATAAACCCTACTTTTCAAAATCACAATTTTCACACTCTCCAAATCTGTAATGGATACTTCACCATTCACGAACAGCAAAACCATGGTAAATGGTGTTACTTTTGCTCCTAACAACTATGTTGCTGTTCTTGACCATCAGGAGCTATCGAATGATTTTCACATCATTCAGGATTTCTTAGCTACGAGCCCAATCAAGAATGCTTTAACCCAACCTGCCAAAGTTTCTTTTAAGTGTGTTATGCAGGTTTAGAATACTTCTGTCTTTGGTGTATGTGAACCTTCAGGAAAGCCTAACTTGACTTTCGAGTACAATGGTGTTACACATCATGTGACTCCTCGTGTAGTAGAAGAAGCTCTTCAACTGCCAACTTTGAAGGACACTCCTGCTGATATCTCTGACTCTGAACTTCTTGAATTTGCAACAAGAATGGGATATAATAATGGAAAGCCAAAGAAGTTTGCAGAATTGTACCGAACAAAGCTAAAGAAGGAATGGAATTTCTTTTTCGATACCATCAGTAGATGCTTCTTGAACAAAGTTTCAAACTTTGATGCATTACCAATTTCCTCGGTAAAAATTGGGTATTCTCTAATTCATGATCTTTCTTTTGACTATGGTTCCTTTGTTTTGAAGGCATTAAGTGATAGAAAAATAGATAAATGTGGTTATGTCTGTTTTATTAGATTTCTTCAATTAATATTCTCTCACTTATGTCCAAATGTCGAATTTGAGAATGATACAGTTGTGCCTATCTTTAAGATTTCTGCTAACAATATTAATTCTTTGCTTAAATGTGATAAGGCAAATGATTTTGAAGGGACAAATGTTTTTATTCCTAATGAGGTCAGGCTTCTTTTGTCAAAGAGAATGCCTACTTATTATGGGTCTATTACTGATGGTCTTGGTGCTAAGAGACAGGACATCACACATTCTGTTACTGACCAAAGCACACAACCCAAACACTCTGTCAAACAGTCATCCACCTCTGGTGTCTCACAAAAGGCATCAGTTGTAAAATCAAAGAAATTAGCTAGATCTGATGTGTCTGGAAGGCAATCAGGATCAAAGAATTTCTCCACTCCAACCCACTCTCAAAAGAAGCTCCTGCTGCAAGAAGAGGAAGAGGCAGAGGAGGCAGAAACAGAGGCAGAGGGAGGAAACCTGTACAAGCAAGCACAAGGCAGACGAGATCTAGTGGAATCAGAATTGAAGAAGTTTTTGATGATAAAAAAAAAAAAGAAAACTCCACTACTTCTTGAAATGGCTCCAGACAACAAATTCAATGAATCTGAAGATATTGTCAATGTGGAAGTAGAAGAAGAAAGTTCACTAAGAACTAGAAAGAGAAAATCTATTGTGAAAGCACAGGAAAATGTTGCTGAAATGACTCAGATTGCTACTTCTGATATTGATGCTTGTGATGCTGAAATCTTGAAGAATCTTAAAGTAATGATTCTTAAGATTGTTTTTGAATCTCATAACTTTGAGGTAGATGAGTTCAATCAAAGAAGGTTCAGAGAATTTGAAGAAGAAAGGAAAATCAAGGAAACTGAAAGTAATATTGTTGATGATGCAAGAAATGAGTACTTGAAAAGAATCTTTGAATCTGATAAAGATTTATGGTATGATTTCAACAAACTTCTTGAGGAGGAAATTCCTAGTGAATCACAGTCCAAGAAGAAAAGAGGAAAATGGAAAGATATTGAAGATATGAAGTATACTAGACCAGGTGTTTTTAGGTCTGGTGGAATAGTTTTACCACCTCCGATTTTTCCTGGACTTCAGAAAGCTAAAGTTTCTAAGTCTGACAAATCTCCACCAAGATGGACCAGGATGCAATTTGAACTGATAGGGATGGAACCTTACACTAGAGGTGGTATTGGTTTTAGAGATGTAGAATTAAAGTCTACAGCTCAGATAGATCAACATTTTCTTGTTAAGAGACTTGGTGATGAACTGACTATTGATGATCTTTGGGAACTTGAATCTGTTGCAATTGTTGCTTGCAATGTGGACTCTAAGAAAGTAGAGAAGCTATTGTATTTCATGAAGGACAAGAGTGTTAATAAGCTGTTTATTCATGAAGTATATATTGTGCAAGTCAACAAAAGAACTGAAATATGTTCTTTATCTGCTTGAGAACAGAAAAATTCCTGATAAAAAAGCCAGTGTTTATCATAACTGGTGTACCATGATCTTTAGTACAATCAAATCCAGATATCTAGAAGGAGGATCAAGGTATGATGGTAATTATACTCCCATGTACTTGAATTCAGAAGGACAAGAAGTAGAAATGCAAAGGGATTCAGCTGTTAAAGAAGTGATACTGTATCAAGAACAGTTGTCTTTGAATCCTGGTGGAAGAGATCTTGCATATTTACTGTTGGGAGAGTTAGACTTACCAAGGAGCTCAATTCAAAATTTCAGGGCTGGTATCTATCAGATTGATAAGAACAATGAAGAACTCAAGAATCTGAAGAAAAGACTGATTCAGATTCTGGGAGAAAAAGAAGAGGAGTTACTATCAAGTTTCTTGCAGATAAGTAATTTCTTTGTGAGGATTTATGAGACTGAGCCTGAATATTTCTTGTAGAATTTTGTTTTGAGTTTTTGACATCATTGAATCAAAGAATTTGTGCTTTATTTCATTAAGTACAAATTGGGGGAGATTGTTAGATATTGATTCAAGGGATATCAGGATCTGGACTGTTACAGATCAGATACTGATGCTGACATCATCAGTAACAACGTTAGTATTGAGTTGTCATCAGGATTAGAAGCTGGTCAGGATTACGTGAAGATTCTCATCAGTCCAGAGATCAAGGAAGATGATATGTCGGTTCCTAAATTGTAGGAAGGTAGCTATCATACAAGATATGCATTCAGAGTTATATGTAATTGATTTAGAATATCTTGTAATTGATAGTGTAGCTGTGTATGCTATATAAACACAGTTTAGGTTTTACTTAATTGTAATCGCATATACGAGTTATCTTGTAACCTAGCAGCTCTTAAGAACATAAGGATTTCTTAAGAGAGTTTGTAACAGTTTTATATCAGAGTTAATAAAGTTGTTATTGATTCATACTTGTGTTATTTCTGTTTAAGTCGAAAATCTTATACAATTGTATTCAACCCCCCTTCCACAATTGTTAATTACTGGGCAACAAAAAGAAATGAAGCTACCATCAAAGTTGTGGGAAGAGACACTCGATTTATTTGTTGAACAGACTACCAACGCGTGCCTTATCATGACTTACACCGTATGAAGCTTGGTCCAAAAAAAAAACCAGGCATAATCCACATAAGAGTATTTGGTTGCTCAGTGCACATGAAGATTCCAAGCAATCAGGTGAAAAAACTCAATGATCGAAGCAAACAAGTAATCAATTTGGGAAGAGAACCAGGCATGAAAGCATACCATCTGTATGATCCTGAAAGAAACCGAGTTCATGTCTATAAAGACGTCATGTTTGAAGAAGGAAAGACTTGGGATTGGAATCTGAATGAGGATGAAAGGTACGAGCAGATAACACCGTTTGTAGTTCTGGACACACAGAGGGTTGAGGGAGAAAGTCAAACGGAATCTGGGATTGCATTTGAAAGTTATCAGGGATCAACGCCAGTGACAAGTGCACCTATATCACGTCTGAATCCAAACAATTATGATGGAAGTGCAGAGCCCAAAAAAAGCAGATCAGTTGCTGATATATACGAAGACACAGAAGAAGTGGAATTAGATGAGGAACTCTTATTCTTGGGAACTGAAGAACCTGCAAAGTTCAACCAAGCTGTGAGAGATCGAGATTGGAAATTGGCTATGGAACGGGAGATTGAATTGATCGATAAAAATGGTACTTGGCAACTCATAAAGCCACCTAGAGATTAAAAGGTAATAGGTCTTAAGTGGATTTTCAAATTGAAAAAGGATGCAGAAGGGAGGATAGTTAAACACAAGACGAGATTAGTAGCCAAAGGGTATGTACAAGAACGTGGAGTAGACTTTGAATAAATATTCATACATGTCACAAGGCTGGAAACAGTGCGATTATTATTGGCATTGGTTGCAAAAAATGACTGGGAAGTTTGTCATTTAGATGTTAAAACAACTTTTCTTAACGGAGAAATTAGTGAGGATGTGTACGTGTCTTAGCCATAGGGTTTTGAAATTGAAGGCAAAGAACAGATGGTCTATAAGTTATTGAAAGCTCTTTACATTCTACGACAAGCTCCTTGTGCTTGGTATGCTAAATTGAACTTTTGCCTCGAGAATCTTGGTTTTACAAGGTATCCGTTCCAGCATGCAGTTTACACGAAGAAGGAAGTCGAAGAAAATCTCATCATAGATGTCTACATTGATGATTTATTGGTGACAGGGTCGAGCACAATCATGATAGAGAGTTTTAATGCACAGATGAACAGATTTTTTGAAATGAGCGACCTTGGGAAACTAAGCTATTATTTGGGTATGGAGGTTGAGCAGGGCGAAGGATACAATGAACGTAAGCAAGGAAGATACTTGGAAAAGTAGGGATGGAGGAATGTAATTCTACAAAGTATCCTATGGACCCTAAGGAATAGCTTAGCAAGGATGAATGAGGAAAAGCTATTGATCCAACTGAATACAAGAGTATAGTTGGTGGGCTTCATTACTTGGTCCACACTCGACCCGATATTGCTTATGTTGTAAGAATTGTCAGCAGGTACATGGAACGACGCATACAATGCACCTAAACGCAGTCAAAAGGATTTTGAGGTACATAAAAAGCACAATACATTTTGGTCTGGTATACTATAAGGACAGTGGGAACAACTTATTGATGGGGTACTTAGACAATGATTTAGTTAGACAACTCGATGATAGGCAAAGCACATGAGGTATGGTGTTTTATTTAAACGAAAGCTTAATTACGTGGGTGTCACAAAAGCATAATTGTGTTACTTTTTCGTCCTGTGAGGTAGAATTTATGGCCGCCACAGCTGCTACGTGCCAAGGCATCTGGCTTCGTAATCTATTAAGTCAGATAACATGTGAAACCTTGGTCTCGTGACGTTGTTCTTGGATAATAAGTCTACCATCGATCTTGCGAAGAATGCAGTGTTTCATGGAAGAAGCAAACATATTGACATTAGATATCACTTTATTTGAGAATACATGGAACGTGGGGAGATCCTTCTGAAGCACATAAGTAGTGAGTTTCAACGAGTTGATGCTTTAACGAAGGCCCTGGTAATTGTCAAGTTCGAAAGAATGAGAAGTCTACTGGGAGTCAAAGAATTGATCGGACAAGTTTTAGTTTAAGGGGGAGACTGTTGCAAGTTAATTTGAAACTTGTCCCCAGCTCTGTCCTAAGTCTAGTATAGCTGTTAGCAGTTTATGCAAAAAGTGTCAACACACGACTTAGTCATGCTGGAAGTTGCGAGTTTTTAGGATCTTGTTGAATAAACGTAGAAGTAGTATTTGTTTAGGGAAGCTAGTTGGTGTCATGTCCTTATTTTTAGCTTTCTTGTTTTGGAGTCTCTATTTTAGTGTGTAATGTTATCAGAAATAAAGGACGTCTATTGACAAGCAAACTTAGTGTTTTGTTATTTCCTTATTTTCTCAGTTTCATATCAATACAGTTATTATATATATATATATATATATAGGCCTTTGCTCCATACAGAACACTCTTATATAACAAACAATAAAGAACACTATAAAATCATTTATTCCAATAGATCCATTGGCCCCGCCAGGGGCACCCAATACAAAAAGTTCTTATTTTTTTAGGCTCTATTCATCCAGCAAAAAAAAAATAAAAAAAAAATTTGAAAATTTAGTGTTCATCGATGACGTCACTGATGACGTCATCATGACGTCATCGATGAACAGTAAATTTTCAAATTTTTTAATTTATTTTTTTTTTGCTGGATGGATAGAGCCTAAAAAAATAAGAACTTTTTGTATTCGGTGGCCCCGCCAGGGGCAATGGATCTATTAGATATGAGCTGTTCTTTGTTGTTTGTTATATAAGGTGTTTGCTATGGAGTCCAACCCATATATATATATATATATATATATATATATATATATATATATATATATTATAGAAGAGACTGTTATAGTCTCTTCGATAAGTGATTTCTCAGCCTCTCCATTTTCTACCAAAAATAAAAGAGAGTGTGAGCAGAACTTGATTGCTTAATGGGAATATTATTGTCTACAGAGCTATATCTATAGTATTAACGGACTATCTGTTTTTTCAACTTTATATTTTAAAGAATTGATGTCGATACATTTCCTTTTTATTGAAGTAAAAATCTTGTCTTTGAAATATAATGTATAAGAGAAGATATTAACTTGTCCTTGCCAATTGCTATCTAATGGCAGTTTCTTTGCAATTCTGCACTTTTTAGTATATCATAATGGAATGCTCATGTATGCACAAGTGTAGAACGTCAACATATTGTACTCAATTGGTAGAGTTGTCACATACAAAGAAGAAACGTAATTTACTTGAAAAGAATAGAAGAGTAGAATGGATAATCGGTAACATACATCAATACTGCCACAAACTTTGATGAGTTCTCACACACTTACCCATTAAATAATAATGATATACATACCCATGAATTAATAATTTAAGGACCCAGAGTTGCTAAAAACACCATATGGCCTGAAATAATATAACGCCCAGTAGTTGCTAACAAGTAATAACAAAAAACAATTGGGCCTGCCATTTTAACAACTTGCTTAGAAAAAAACATGGTAGTGACACTTTAAATACCTCACAAATATTTTAATCTCAAAATTTAGCATTATCTTTGATTCATGTTCACTTACACTTTCGGTTGCATTTTGTTTGGCTCATAATTTCAAACTATAAATTTAAGGCTCCGAGAACATTAGTATTTCATTTGAACAGCTTAAATATAAAATAATGTGTTGTCGTACGATGCTTGCTAGAGAATGAGCACGAGTTATTATGCTAGTTTTTTAAAAGAGGCAAAACACATTTTTACTATTCATTTTCTGGAAAACGTGACTCTACCTTCCATTTATATCAATTGATGCATGACAGTTGGGATCCACTAGCAGAGCACGTTGGTAGCTTTTAGGTGGATTTTAAAAACTCAAGATGAAGTGTAGTTTTGTAATGAAATTAAAGGTCTTTGTTTTAAGGTAGGTGGTCATCAACAAATGTTTGTTGCTAGAATATCATACCGCAGAAATTATTTACGGTATATAGAGAGATGGGCCCTTCATTTTTACACCAAAAGCCCCAAATCAGGCCCCTTATTTAAGATTGTATTATTTGGGACCATTTACTTTTAGTTTTGTGCCAATCTTCCATACAAGACTTAATTCTCTATATAATAAATTGTAAAGGAAAGACAATTGTATCATTGTCGTAAGTTGTCACACACACTAGTACTATAATCAAATAAACAACAAAAGATTGGAAATGATAGAACTCATGGACCATGATAAATAAAACATTTAATTTTTCAAACAATATAAAGGCTAAAGATAAAAGAAGTAAATTATTCAAAACATATAGTTTAGATCACTCTACAAGGTGCAACGACATGAATTGACTTCTCACTCATCATTTTCTAAGTATCATCCGCACGAGTCAACCTCTGGTTTAAATCCTGTCAATGAAACTATGCTCTCCTATAGCTGAAGATCTGGCACATATATGATTTTAAAAGGGGTTTTTTTTTCGAAACTTTCTTCTCGGAGTTATACAAAAGCCAGATTCCTTCTTCACCGTTTACCATGATCGAGCCCACCATTGCCGAGATAACCATATACACCACAAAGCGGAAAATTGACACTAATACTGAGCATTAGAGTCCAGGATGCATCAACTCCATCATCATGAGAAGGCATGCCTCATCATCCAAAATATACAACTGAATCTTATGCTTGAATATTTTTATTTGGAGCTAATGACAACTATAGAACTTGTGAATTTGGTGATGCAAACATCAGAATCTATGATAGGTAACTTGAAAGCAGTTTTAAACACTTCCTTATCCAAATCAAAAAACATCATACCATCCAAAACAATACAACGCAGTAAAACATTAATTAACGCAAACATCAAACACCATTCAAAACTATACAACACAATAAAACATTAACAAAAACATCAAACACCTCATACTCAGGATAAGCATAAGGTTCGGTCTCTACTTCTCGCTAAACATTCAATTTAGTAGTATATACCTTGACACAAATTAAAGGACTATTCCACAACTGAACAAGCTTAACGAGCTTATACCCATTAATAGGATTAAAACCAAAGCCAATACACAGACTTAAGATTAGAAAAGATGTTGTGTGGAGGAATGAGTTGAGACCTCCTTCTAGTAGGATTGCATAGATATATATTTTGATTCTCAATTTCATACAAACCATAATTAATCGAAACATAATAAATTTAATAATGATCTGCTTAATGATAAGACATGAGTGGGACTCCCAAAAAAATTATGGGGCAACAGTGGTGTGGTAGTATATACATTTCAATTTATCAAAAATTCAAATAAATAAATGTAGAAACAATTTATAAGGAGTAAATTTACTTTAAATAGTAAAAGATGTTATAAAAATATTGTATCGTACCTCCTTCGATTTGTCATTAACATATTTTAGTTTAAATACCTTTTGATTTGATTGAAATCTACGTTACCGTATCATTTACTAAGAACTATGTGTATTATAGTAAATTTAAGAAATATTGTTGCATCTACTAGGAATTATGTGTATTATAGTAAATTTAATATTTATTTATTTTGATAACAATGATATTCAATTTAGTCGTCTCATAATAAATATAGTAATTATCTATTTTGGTAGCAAAAACATTACTTCATTAGTACATTAAACTTTTAACACAAATTTCATCTTTTTAGATTAAATTTTTTTCTTTATTAAATCAACAAGTCGGATCACTCTATCAAGATTAAATTAGAGAAACTATAACTCAAACTAATTAAGGGAGGCGAGAGTGACTAATGTTGGAACAGAATTATGATGGAGAAGTGAGATTGTCTTGTCATCTCTTCGGAAGACAATAAGAGTTAACTGTGTTTGAGAAGAAAATGAAATCACAGCTTGAAATGAACTCCAACCAGGTTTTTGAAACTGACTTGAATCGAACCAGGTCTTTGATACTAATCTGAATCGAAATAGGGATTTGAACAGTAGCCGTAGTAGAATCTGTTAGTGTAGGTGCCCTAGAGGCAATACATTGTTTCTTGAATAAATCTTATGTCATTTGATTATTCAAGAAATGTATTTATTATGACTCTAATTACTGCGATATTTGTTAGCATAATAAATGTCCTTAGAATAATGATACACATTATATAGTTTAAGTTTACAACTTGAATTTGAGATTATATAATATATATATCATATTCTTAAAGGTCCCTAGTCGAGTATTATTATACAGGACAATAATAATACATAAATAGACTAGTATGTTTTTGACAGATAACCACATCTCATTGGTTATAAGTATGGAGATACTAAAGTCAATACATAGGTACATGTAGGGTACATGGTACTGGACAGACCCACCGTGAGATTCTTCATGTTAATTAAGTCATAAGAAAGACTCACGGTGATAATGGTGTAATGATCCTTTGACTTGAGATCATTATATTTCTATACGAGGATAATATACTTTGACTACATTAAAAGTTACCTTTGACCGGGTAATGATAAAAGTGGACATCGGGTATATTGTGAATCGTATGAGAAATATGAATGATAGATAAAGGATTTAACCCTCCTATCAGATAGGAGAGATATTATTGGCCTCTTGATTGAGTGAGACTATAAAATGCATGGCCGTGCTCAAATAATGATTTGTTATTAATAGTCTACTCATGGATCAAGTAAACCCGGATTAAATTATGAAGAGGATGACAATAAACATGCCTCGAGTTTAATCTATAATATTTGGTTAAAGGGATTATATTACACGGGAACATTAATCACAAAAGGTTTATCGAATCACGATTTAATTATTATTTAATTGGGTAGCAATGATGTATTACTAGATACCGCTCATTGTTTATAATTTTATTGGAGAATAAAATTATTGCCAAAATAAATAATAACCTACAGGGTCACACACATAGAACATTTTAAAGGAAGAATTAATTTAAATTATGAATTTAAATTAATTAATGATAAGTTGGATTTTATTATATTAATTAAGTGTGACTTAATTAAGATATAATAAAATACAAAGATATATGAGATATGTTTTATGATTTTAATAATTAAGTTTGACTTAATTATTATTTATTTAAATAATAGGATTTGATTCTATTATTTAATAAATCAACTTGGGCTAGGTTTTTGACTTGGGCTTATGAGCTTTACACTATCATATAAATATATGATGATAGCATTGAAGGCTGGTAATTTTTGTACGTGACTATCAGAATAAGCCGCACAAAACCCTAACCCTAAACCTATCTTTCATTAGAGGCTAGTACCTCTCTTCCGGGCAAGATCGTGAGACGTTCTTGAAGGTGTTCGTGTGGATACCGTAGAGGAGGTTTCGAAGAGGAACACTCAGTGATCGTGGGAGGCTTTCATCATCATTATTCTACAATCATAAAGCTTCGATAAGGTAATCGTTCTATCTACCATATTATCAATTTATTATACATGGATCCGAGGCTTGGTTTCGATATTTAATTTACTGTTTTCGCTGCGTATTGATGATCGAAACCAACAATGGTATCAGAGCTGCTTGTATAAATGATAATCTGGTTATATTTGACGTATACGATCTGTTTTAAGAATGCCCAGTTCTGTGTTTTGTTTTCCCGACGTACTGCATGTATATACGATTTGCATGATACGTTTCATACTGGTTTTGATTCGTTTAATGATCTGTTCTGTGTTAATGAGATTAAAACGTGACTTAAACTTCTGGAAACCAGTCGATTAGCATGATAGTAGGAGGCATTAGAACAGTTCATGCATGTGTATTACGTAAGTATATATATATACATACGAGTTCATCGAGTTCATGAAAATCTGAAAAAACATCTTTGTTGGTCGTTCAAGATTGATGTTATATATTTGTGTTGTAACTGTAAGAGTAATCGTAGGTCTGTAGAAGCAAAATCGTGATCATAATGATGAATACGTTTATACTGGGTCTCCTGAAATCTGCAGAAAATATTCATGTACAGGTGATGCGCATACTGTAGATGCGTATCACCTAGGGTTATAGCCATTCACGCATACGCGGAATGCGTGTCTGGTAGAATTAACAGATAAGGTCTGTCACGCGTACTGTAGATGCGTATCAGCTGTTTTATAAAAAAAAAAAAAAAAATTATTTCAGCTAGTTTTTGCATGCTAGATTAAATTATAATTGTTAATGTTTAACTTGGAGTATGCAAAATTTTAATTAATTAGTAATTTTGATTACTAGATTAATATTTAATTAAAGTGCGTTAATTTTATTATTTATGATTTGATCATATTTAATTTATGTTGTATAAAATTGTGTTTATACAATATGTGTTGCTTTTAATTGCTATGTGAGCATGATGCATGGTTATGGCCCCAAGACCTAGTTTTAAATTTATTTTATTAATTTTAATTTATGGTTTGTAATAATTAAATACGACTTGCATGTCGTTTTTCTTTTTGTAATTATTTTATCTCGAATGCAACTCGAGTTCTTTTGTAAAATGTTTCAAGAGGAGCTTGGAGGCAATCAAGGCAGCTTTGGAAGCGAAGCAAGAGATTTTGTAATAATTAGTTATTACCACCATAGATTGACCTTGATTTTTCCATTAGCTTGGAAAAATTGCATAGGATTGGGCCATAACCATAGCATATTAATTTAGGTGATGCACTTTACATATGATGCATGTGTAGAGTAACAAATGTATGCATGTTTTAATTATATTAATGATGTATGCATGTATTAGATACGTCACCCATGCCATGCTTGCCATGCTAAACAAGATAAAATCTGTAACGATTCGAGATTTTAAAATGAACAAACGATCATGAGATTTCTGTGTTTATGAAACACGGAATTAAAAACGAATTTTCAATTATTTAGATATGGGGAGATTTTGTCAAAAACAGGTTTTACCTGTAAGGAAGTTGGGTATTAAGTGAGGCCACTTGTGACTCCTCCAACAACCTGGAAATCAAACTATTGATGAATATTGATTTGAAGTATTTAATTCAAGGAAAAATTGGGAATCTCTTTATGATGGGATCATGATCGTTTTAATTCTAAACCCCTTAATAAAATATTAAGTTTTAATCGGATGCTTTCCAATGAATGAACACTCATCAAATCCTAGATCGATAAGGGGAATGACTGCCAGTGGCAGGGGACTCCTGTCTATCGTGGTGAGATGCGACGAATATAAACGGTTATATTCGGACGTTGTATCATTGGGTCTAACTTATCTGAGTCGTCATAATAAGGTGAAAATAAACGGTTATATTCAATTATTATGAACTTAGAAGCATAGAGTTTGGTTTAAAATCTATTAGATAGATAAGAACAATTGTTGTTCACCAAACTATCCAAGAATTATATATGATATAATTGACAACTGTTGTCTACCTAAATAATCATGTTTTAAGGACTACCAGTGGTTGACTTAGGATATGACGAAATATGGATCTTGGCTCACTAGAAAGATTTATGGGATATTCTTTCCGATTTAATAGTAAGGGCTATTAATTTGATAAAAAAAATAGTGGGAGATATATTATGAATATGTCATAATCACTTGAACATAATTAATATAACAATCTAACTTATCTTATGCATTTTATCATTGTAGAAAACAAATGGCACAAAACACAAACAACACTTTCTCTGTACGATCAGTCCTTGAGAAGGACAAGCTGACAGGATCGAACTTCCTTGACTGGTCTAGGAATTTGAGAATTGTTCTCATGCAGGAGAAGAAATCTTATGTGATTGATATTCCTCCACCTGCAGCCCCTGCTAACAATGCCACTGCTGCTCAACAAAATGCTTATCAGAAGCATATTGATGATGCAACTGATGTGGCTTGTCTTATGCTTGCTACTATGGATGCTGAGCTTCAGAAGCAGCATTTTGATATGAATGCTTATACTATGTTTGAACATCTTTCAACGATGTTTCAATCACAGGCTCGTGTGGAAAAGTTCAACACTAGCAAAGCACTCTTTTCGTGCAAGCAGGGCAACGGACCAGTCGGACTACATGTTCTAAAGATGATTGGGTATTGTGACTACCTTTCTCGTTTGGGTTTCCCGCTTCAGCGAGAGGCTCAAGTCGATATAATCTTGCAATCTTTGAACAGTGACTATACTCAGTTCATTATGACTTTTAATATGACTGAGCAAGATAAGACTCCTATGGAATTGTTGGCCATGCTGAGGACCACTGAAGCAAATATGGTCAAGGCACCTGAGAAAGCTCCCATAATGATGGTGGGCAAGAAAGGTGCTAAGGGAAAGGGGAAATGGAAGGGCAAGAAAAAGGTTACACCGAAAGATCTTGGTCCTTCTAAGCCCTCTTTCAAAAAGGCTAAAAAGCCGAAGGGAGATGTCGCAAATGCTGACAAAGGTGAATGTCACTATTGCCACAAGCATGGTCACTGGAAGAGAAACTGTCCAGCTTATTTGGAGGATCTAAAGAAAATGAAGGGTGTTCAGATTTCTGGATCAGGTATTTATGTTATAGAAGTCAATATGTCTATTTCTACATCTTGGGTATTGGATACTGGATGTGCTTCTCACATTTGTATAAATGTGCAGGAACTGCAGAGAAGTAGGACTTTGGCTAAGGGAGAAGTTGACCTACGAGTAGGCTATGGAGCAAGAGTTGCTGCTTTAGCCGTAGGAACTTATTATTTATCTTTGCCCTCTGGGCTTGTTTTAGAACTTGAAGACTGTTTTTACGTGCCTGCGATTTGCAGAAACATTATTTCTGTTTCTTGTTTGGACAAGAAAGGTTTTTCGTTTACAATAAAGAACAATAGTTGCTCTTTTGCTTTAAATGATTTAACCTATGGTGTTGCGCGTTTATTTAATGGTTTATATGTTCTTGATTTAGATAATCCTGTCTATAACATAGAAAACAAACGACTTAAAGTTAATGACTCAAATCAAACATACCTCTGGCATTGTCGTCTAGGCCATATAAATGAGAAACGCATATCCAAATTGCATAAGGATGGATACTTGGATAAATTTGATTTTGAATCATACGAAAAATGCGAATCTTGTATGCTTGGTAAGATGACTAAAGCCCCTTTTACTGGTAAGGGTCAAAGGGCCACTGAACGTTTGGAGCTAATACATAGTGATGTATGTGGCCCAATGCGTGTGATGGCTAGAGGAGGCTACTACTACTTCATAACATTTACTGATGACTTCAGATAGATATGGATATGTATATCTTATGAAGAACAAATCCGATTCTTTTGAAAAATTCAAAGAATACAAGGCTGAAGTAGAGAAGCAAATAGGCGGAGGTGCAAGTATTAAAATCTTACGATCCGATCGTGGGGGTGAATACTTAAGCACCGAATTTAAAGAGTATTTAAAGGAGTGTGGTATTGTATCACAACTCACTCCGCCAGGTACATCTCAATGGAATGGAGTTTCAGAGAGGAGAAATCGTACCCTTTTGGACATGGTACGATCGATGATGAGTCATGCAGATCTTCCAATAAGTTTCTGGGGTTATGCTCTAGAAACAACGGCTTTCACACTTAACCGTGTTCCAACCAAGAAGGTTCAAAAGACTCCATATGAGATATGGGAGGAGAAACGGTCAAGCATGAACTTTATGAAAGTTTGGGGATGCGAGGCGTTTGTAAAACGTCAAGTATCTGACAAGCTTGGACCTAAATCCGAAGAGTGCAATTTTGTGGGATACCCTAAAGAAACAAAGGCGTATTATTTTTTTTTAGTCCTTCTGAGCAGAAAGTGTTCATCGCTCGAGATGCTGTCTTCATGGAAAGAGATTTTGTTTCCAAAAGAGACAGTGGGAGAACTATAGATCTCGATGAAGATCGAGAACCACAAAATAGCATTGAACCTGAGGTGGAACAAGAGCAGAATAATGATAATGCTCAAGAAACACAGGCTGTTCGTAGATCTGGTAGAATTCGCCATGAGCCAGAAAGATATGGATTTCTTTTGACTCAATGTGGGGATTTGATGCTCATAGATGAGGATGAGCCTCTCACATACCAAGATGCTATGAACAGTCCAGACTCTAAGAGATGGCTTGAAGCCATGAAATCCGAGATGGATTCCATGTACGAAAACCAAGTTTGGGATTTGGTTGATACACCTGAAGGGGTAAAACCCGTAGGGTGCAAGTGGGTTTTCAAGAAGAAAAATGACATGGAAGGAAATGTTCAGACCTATAAAGCAAGAGTGGTTGCGAAAGGGTTCAAACAAATTCATGGTATTGACTATGATAAAACTTTCTCACCAGTTGCCATGGTCAAGTCCATACGGATTTTGCTTGCAATTGCAGCATTCCATGATTACGAAATCTGGCAAATGGATGTCAAAACAGCTTTCCTTATTGGGAGCCTTGAAGAGGATGTGTACATGACACAACCTGAAGGTTTTGTCGATCCAAGGAATGTTGGCAAGGTATGTAAATTAAGACGATCCATTTATGGATTGAAGCAAGCCTCTAGGAGATGGAATATTCGTTTTAATGAAACAGTCAAGGAGTATGGCTTTATTCAAAACGAGGATGAACCTTGTGTTTACAAGAAGGTTAGTGGGAGCAATGTGGCATTCATAGTACTGTATGTTGATGACATACTACTAATGGGGAATGACATACCTTCTCAAAAGGTTGTTAAGACTTGGTTAGGGAGCAAATAGATCTATCAGGATAAATACCAGTCTAATCCAGGTGAAGGTCACTGGACGACAGTCAAGAATATTCTAAAGTACCTGAAAATGACTAAAGATTCATTCTTGGTGTATGGAGGAGAGGAGAAACTGGTCGTAAAAGGTTACACCGATGCAAGTTTCAAAACAGACAGGGATGATACTGTATCACAGTCTGGTTTTGTGTTTTGTCTATATGTAAAGTGCATACAAATGATAACATTGCAGACCCACTGACCAAAGGCCTGTCGCAGCAGAAGCACGACGGTCACACTAGTTCCATGGGTATTAGATACATGGGTGATTGGCTCTAGTGCAAGTGGGAGATTGTTAGTAAATTTAATATTTATTTATTTTGATAACAATGATATTCAATTTAGTCGTCTCATAATAAATATAGTAATTATCTATTTTGGTAGCAAAAACATTACTTCATTAGTACATTAAACTTTTAACACAAATTTCATCTTTTTAGATTAAATTTTTTTCTTTATTAAATCAACAAGTCGGATCACTCTATCAAGATTAAATTAGAGAAACTATAACTCAAACTAATTAAGGGAGGCGAGAGTGACTAATGTTGGAACAGAATTATGATGGAGAAGTGAGATTGTCTTGTCATCTCTTCGGAAGACAATAAGAGTTAACTGTGTTTGAGAAGAAAATGAAATCACAGCTTGAAATGAACTCCAACCAGGTTTTTGAAACTGACTTGAATCGAACCAGGTCTTTGATACTAATCTGAATCGAAATAGGGATTTGAACAGTAGCCGTAGTAGAATCTGTTAGTGTAGGTGCCCTAGAGGCAATACATTGTTTCTTGAATAAATCTTATGTCATTTGATTATTCAAGAAATGTATTTATTATGACTCTAATTACTGCGATATTTGTTAGCATAATAAATGTCCTTAGAATAATGATACACATTATATAGTTTAAGTTTACAACTTGAATTTGAGATTATATAATATATATATCATATTCTTAAAGGTCCCTAGTCGAGTATTATTATACAGGACAATAATAATACATAAATAGACTAGTATGTTTTTGACAGATAACCACATCTCATTGGTTATAAGTATGGAGATACTAAAGTCAATATATAGGTACATGTAGGGTACATGGTACTGGACAGACCCACCGTGAGATTCTTCATGTTAATTAAGTCATAAGAAAGACTCACAGTGATAATGGTGTAATGATCCTTTGACTTGAGATCATTATATTTCTATACGAGGATAATATACTTTGACTACATTAAAAGTTACCTTTGACCGGGTAATGATAAAAGTGGACATCGGGTATATTGTGAATCGTATGAGAAATATGAATGATAGATAAAGGATTTAACCCTCCTATCAGATAGGAGAGATATTATTGGCCTCTTGATTGAGTGAGACTATAAAATGCATGGCCGTGCTCAAATAATGATTTGTTATTAATAGTCTACTCATGGATCAAGTAAACCCGGATTAAATTATGAAGAGGATGACAATAAACATGCCTCGAGTTTAATCTATAATATTTGGTTAAAGGGATTATATTACACGGGAACATTAATCACAAAAGGTTTATCGAATCACGATTTAATTATTATTTAATTGGGTAGCAATGATGTATTACTAGATACCGCTCATTGTTTATAATTTTATTGGAGAATAAAATTATTGCCAAAATAAATAATAACCTACAGGGTCACACACATAGAACATTTTAAAGGAAGAATTAATTTAAATTATGAATTTAAATTAATTAATGATAAGTTGGATTTTATTATATTAATTAAGTGTGACTTAATTAAGATATAATAAAATACAAAGATATATGAGATATGTTTTATGATTTTAATAATTAAGTTTGACTTAATTATTATTTATTTAAATAATAGGATTTGATTCTATTATTTAATAAATCAACTTGGGCTAGGTTTTTGACTTGGGCTTATGAGCTTTACACTATCATATAAATATATGATGATAGCATTGAAGGCTGGTAATTTTTGTACGTGACTATCAGAATAAGCCGCACAAAACCCTAACCCTAAACCTATCTTTCATTAGAGGCTAGTACCTCTCTTCCGGGCAAGATCGTGAGACGTTCTTGAAGGTGTTCGTGTGGATACCGTAGAGGAGGTTTCGAAGAGGAACACTCAGTGATCGTGGGAGGCTTTCATCATCATTATTCTACAATCATAAAGCTTCGATAAGGTAATCGTTCTATCTACCATATTATCAATTTATTATACATGGATCCGAGGCTTGGTTTCGATATTTAATTTACTGTTTTCGCTGCGTATTGATGATCGAAACCAACAGAATCGTAGTAATCAAATCATCAGAGATCAACTCGCCCATCGGAGTAGAGTAAAAAATCTGTAGGTTTTTAATGACGGGCCTGGGCTTTTCTTAACATACTCAAGTTATAATACATGTACATGTTTGTTTGTAAACACAAGAGAGAGTTGTATTTCTTTAATATTTCTTCATAATGAAATTGAATACAATGCAAATAATTTAAAGAGATCATCTAGCTAAAAACTAGGAATGGGCTAGTAGGCTTAACTACTTCTACATCTCCACTATTCTAACGTACTGCATGACCACCTATTAACACGCTACCTGACTATGACCTAGTCTTGATGATATTTAATTAAACTAAATTACATCAAATTTATTTAAATAAACAAAATAATTAATAACTAAATTTAAGATTATTCCAACAATCACCCCCTTAATCTTAAATTTATGAAGCACTTCTCTTCATTTTGTGATGCACTTCTCACCACCTCCATGTTGATGCACTTCTCACCAACTTACTTAATTTAAACATTATGAAGCACTTCTCTTCATCTGTGATGCACTTCTCACCACCTTACACATTATTTTATTTGTTGATGCACTTCTCATCAAAAACACAATTTTTGGAGCACTTCTCTCCATGGTGCACTTAATCACCCAAAATTCTAAAGGAGATGTTCTCCCTCGATCATCATGTTTTCTTCATCCATTTGGGTTCTACAATTCTTTGCTAGATGCCCATATCTATTGCAGCGAAAACATTGTGACTTCCCTTTGTGCCAGCAGTCCTTTTCTTCATGACCCATCTTATGACAATGGTTGCATTGAACTTTGCCTTTTGAGGATGAAGCTTTAGCTAATAGGAGTCCCTCCATTTTCCCTCCATTTTCTTCCTTTCTCATGATCCTCCTTTGATCCACGGCGTGAAGTGAATTGATCAATTCTGAAAAAGTTAACGTCGAGAGATCTTTAGTATCTTCAAGTAAGGAAATTTTAGTTTCATACCTCTCGGGAAGAGTCACTAAAAGTTTGTCCACAACTCTTTGACTTGAGAAATCTCCACCAAGCAGTTTGATTTGATTGACAATAGACATCAACCTACTCTCATATTCTTTGACACCTTCGTTACTTTTCATCCCCATCATCTCAAACTCCCTTTTGAGGTTGAGAATTTTCATAAGTTTAGTTTGTTGGTTGCCTTCGAACTTCTCTTTGATTTTTTCCCATGCTTCTTTAGGAGACTCACAACCCATAATTGTTGTGAAAATTTCTTCAGACACCGCTGAATGGATACATGAAAGTGCCTTTGGCTTTCGTGCCATTTCTTCTTCATGTTTCTTGATTTGGGCAGGTGTTGGATTTCCTGGAAGAGGAGTAACCTCAGTGTCACTCTCAATCACGTCCCATAAACTAAGAGCCTTCATGTATGCTTTCATTTTGATGGGCCATGAATGATAGTTATCACCTTTGAACAATGGAATAGAGATGGAGAAATTGTTTGATGTCATTGAATATAAGAGATAAATACTTAATATATATGAAGGTATATGTATAAGATATCAACTCACAAGCCCTAGATCATGTGAGGCTCTGATACCAAGTGTAGGTTTTTAATGATGGGCCTGGGCTTTTCTTAACATACTCAAGTTATAATACATGTTTGTTTGTAAACACAAGAGAGAGTTGTATTTCTTTAATATTTCTTCATAATGAAATTGAATACAATGCAAATAATTTAAAGAGATCATCTAGCTAAAAACTAGGAATGGGCTAGTGGGCTTAACTACTTCTACATCTCCACTATTCTAACGTACTGTATGACCACCTATTAACACGCTACCTGACTACGACCTAGTCTTGCTGATATTTAATTAAACTAAATTACATCAAATTTATTTAAATAAACAAAATAATTAATAACTAAATTTAAGATTATTCCAACAAAATCATCGTGAAATGTGATCGAAGTCTGTATGTTTTTATTTAAAATCTATATTTATTTAATGTCTATATATGTTTAGGGATACGACTTACGAGTGTAAGACTCCCAAAATTTGTGTAGTGGTGTGGCAGTATATACATGTCAATTTATCAAATAAATATAAATATAAATTAATACTAGCTTATAACTCGTGCAAAACACGTGTTACTTTTAATTTTTTATAATTTGTTCATAATGTAATATAATATTATAAATATTAATTTTAATATGTTATTGGAAGAATTTGAACTTTACATCTTTGTATATAATTTAAAATTATATATAAATTAATATGTTGTTGGCGGGAATCGAATCTTAGACCTCTACATATAACTACTTTTAATATTGTTGTATTTAATGGTCATGATTTATTTGAGTAGAAGATCTAACGGTTGTGAATGAGGGATAACAAAAAATGAGGGGATTAATCAAACTACAAATTATACCCCCCTTTCGTTTATTGTAGTATAGCATAGATATATAAAATATAGAAGAGACTATTATCCAAATCAACCCGAATCAAACGAGGTACTTTGAGAAGATTCATAATAGAAACAATAATGATGACAACGAAAACAAAGATGGCGATGAGGCCAACAATGATAAAGATGAGGATGAAACGTTGATCACAATAAAATAACCAATTCAAATGGACGATTATGTTGATCATTGGATATGTTAACATTTCCGACTACATTTTGGTCAACACAGATGATCAGCTGTTCGTCGTCAACCAACACAACATGTATTGTGCTTTTTTAAAACCAGAAGATTTTTGAACACATGCAACTTTTAGCTTTATAAAAAGTTCTATATTATACACTTCAACTTGACTCGATTGATTGCTGCCCTAAGTATACTGTTAGACTTTTTTTGAATAAAAATTATTATATTTTATTATTTGATTTGTAACTCCTCTTTTAATTTTGTAACTCCTTCTTTTGATTTTGAAACTCATGTAATAATGTAATTTTTATTATTGCTTTGGGGGTTACAAAGTTATGGCTTTGAGGGTTACAATTTATGGCTTAGGGGAGTTATATTTATTTCATTCCTATATAAGGAGACCTTGGCTTCATTGTTTGAAACACACCAAAAATCCCCAAGTCTTTCATTGGTTTTCCTTTCATACTCTTTAGAGTTTTAGGTTCATTTCTGTGTGATAGAGTGATATATATTTATTCGGTTCTTAGAAAGGCCGGTTTTCTAAGTTCTTGAAAATCATATTTGTTCGTTATATCTTGGGAGACGGAGGCCGTTCATCGTTCAAGCACCACACGGAAGAGGATTATCTAATTTAAGGAGAGCGTGGTTTTCACGTGACTCGAACATTCTTTCGGTATTTTCTTGTTGATTTCTTGATTTCAGGTACAATCTTTTACTTTACTTACTACATATACATCTATCGTCTAGGAACATATCGATGACAACATAGATACCACGTATCATAATTAAGACAAAGATTTAGGGGATGGTATTGTATTAGGATTTCAAATAATTTTTATTAAAATTTTAAAAATCAATGACTTTTACTGATTTTTGATAAACTTTTAATGACTTTTATAGAATTCGTATATTTCATCATTACTTTTATAGATTTTTTATCTTGACTTTTGAGGAATTTTACTTACATATAATGACTTTTGATTGATAATTTATATTAATATGAATGTAACTTACATATAATGAATTTAACATAAACTTATATTAGAGCTGTAAATGAACAGACCCAAACTCTGTCTATTGTCATTCCTAGATGTACATCATTGATCGATAAAATCGAGTAAATCTTAAAATATGATTTGGTTTGCGAGAATATGAATCGTACGAGTTATTTTAAAAATTGAATTTGATTGAGTATAAAATAAACGAACTATTAGTGAACAACTCGATTCGGCTCGAGTTCGGTTCGAGCTTTGCTCAATTCGAATTATTCGTGACCAAACTTGTGTTTGACTTGTTTATTAGCGAACCGATCTTGAACATCAATTTTTATTCGGTTAGCAAATTAGCTTGATTCGGTTCGTTTTTAAAAAATTAAGCTTGACTCGGCTCAAACGAAACTCAACTCTATTCATTTACAACCTAACTTATATTAATTTGAATATAAAATGTAGTAGATAAGTGACATAAAGAAAAAAGGTCATAAATTATAAGTTTGTTAAAAATTTTATAATTAAAAGGTATATTAATAATATCACTTATAAAATTTTTCATTTACAAGTGTAATATAAAAAAAAATTTAAAATTTTAATTTTTAAATCATTAATTTTTCAATCATATGTATGTATAGGTAAAAAGATGATTTGTGTACGTAAGATGATTTGTGTACGTAAAAGAGAGAGGTTCTTTGTGTGAGAGAAAAATGACAAAATTCTGAAATAAAAGGAATTGAAGAAAATAAAATAATAATGTAAAAGTCATGTGAAATCTTGTCCCAAACCACAAGACTTTTCAAATAAGATTTCTAGTTATATTTTGAGTAAAAAGTCATTAAAAGTCATTAAATGTAAGTGTCCTTCCAAATCCATGACTTTTCGAATAACAATCTACTTTTAAAGAATTATTAAAAGTTGAAATTAAATAACGCTTTATTTTTAGTGATTTTTTAAAATTATTAATTGAATAATATCATACTTTCGGATACTCCTTAAAAATTAAAACTGAATAACACATGATTTTTAAATTCTAGTCTTTAAAAATTGATATTGAATATGAGGGTTATGGCCAAGAATACCATTTTCCCCCACAAATCTGACGAGAATACCACTTTTTAAAAAAGTGGCCAAAAATACCACTCTATTACGCATTTGAGGTGAGGGTAATAGGTTTTATATTAGTTACGCATTTGAGGTGAGGGTAATAGGTGAAACAGTACTTCCTATTACGCATTTGGAGAATGGGTAATAGCTATTACGCATTCTCCAAAGGGGTAACAGGAAAAATTTTCATATGTATTACCCATTTGTCACCTGGGTAACATAAAGTTTCAAATTTTTTTTTTATTACTCACTTGGTAGATGCGTAACTTGCTGGTATTATTGGCCATCAATCCCAAAAAGTGTTATTTTCGTTAAGTTTTTAAAAACTTGTGGTATTTATGTCATTATTTCTGAATATGACCCCGTTAGTTAGAAAAATATGATCCCTATATGTATTAGTAACTCAATTAATAAAGATACTAAACGAAACAGTAGGGAGGAATATTATAAAATTTAACCGTTTATTACCCACAGGTAGACTTACCTTTAACTCTACACATTCATGAATCACTGCAATGTAGAACCGCCAAATACATTATGACTTCCTCCTTGTGAAGAGTTCATTTTCCGACGTTCGGAAGAAGTTAAACCAATGCCGGCCACAGCAGCAGCAGCAGCTTGCTGTTGATCTCTATGTTGAAATCCACCGCTCATATTCCGAACTATCCCACCACCAACCCCAAGAAAATCGAGTGTCAATCTATCAGACCCTCCCATGCTCAAAGAAAAATTCCGATTCATATTAGCTGCTTCGTCCATGTTCCCGTAAGTAGAGACACTATGTTGATGTTGTTGCTGTTCCAGTCTCACTCCTCCACTAAATCCTCCGAAGTTGTTATTTTGTTGATCGTTTCCTCCAAACATGGAAGATGAAGAGTTGCTCTGTGCAAGAGAATTCATTAGTCCTTGAAGCTGATTGCTTTCCATGTTTTCACTGTTAACGCTAAAGCTTCTTGCAAATTTATTAGCATCATTATTCATAGATGAACTGCTGCTTCCAAGACCTTTTAATAAAGTAGCACTTGTGTTGCTTGTGGTTGATCCCATTTGAGCTGCTTTTTGAAGCAATGCAGTCGCTGACATATGTGGGGAACCTTGATTGTCGTGGCTTTTATTATAAAGAGAAGACAGTCCTGGATTATTACTACCACCCGAGAAAAGGTTTGACCCTTGGCCTCCACTAGCATTCGCATTGTTGAACGGATGATCAGGCATTAAGTAGCTTGAAGAGGACATATTATTGCTGGCATTTTGATCACTATCGTTCAAACTATTAGTTGTATTACTACCTGAATAAAAGCTGAGATTGAAGAGATTGGCACCGGGTGGCAAGTTGTTGCTGTTACTACCATTGGTTTGAAGGTCTGGAAGTTGCATCAACCCGTGATGAAAAGGCTTATTTTGCATTTCTTGAAATCCTTGGTTTGAATGTTCTTGAGGCAGGTAGAACGGAGATGAAGAGATGGATTGTGGAGGTTGGTGAGCTGTGAATAATGGAGAATTCGAATTGTTGGACGAAGGGATAAGCTGCTCCAACTTGGCTGTAGCCCCTGGAGTGCCAAGCCTTAACATACTGTTGGACGAAATTTGGGTACCAACCTGAGATAAATTCATACTTATCTGATTATTTCCAAACAGATGGCTACCAATTGAGCCAAGTCCAGGAGGGTGCCTCGCAGTTTCTTGAGCCAGAGCGTCGCAAAAGGCTCTGTGCGTAATGAAACTGTCACGCCTGTAAAAATTAAAGAAATTAATTGCAGTAAACAAATTTGATTGGATTCGTTAATATTAGTTATAGCCACCCGACATATAAATGAAGGTACAGACAGACAGGTAAAGATGGAGATGAATGAACTAGATTGCATTATGTCTCTTGTCTTGTTGAAATAATTGATCGTTATTGAAGAATGTTTATATGAACTTGTGACTTGTGAGCGTACGTTTAATTTTTGAAACATTTTAAATGAATGGACAGTACTTATTTGTCCGTACGGATCTATTTTACTACTCCCTCTGTCCCATCCATTTCTTTACAATTTCCTTTTTGGGACGTCCCACCAATTCTTTACATTACTAAAAATAGTAACTTTTAACAATAAAATACATTATTACATCCACTACTTCATTCCACTTTTTCAACACTTTATACTATTACACTCACTACTTTATTTACTTTAATAATAAAATTACTATTACACCCACTACTTCATTTATTTTAACAATATTACATCCACTATCCTTAATCTCCGTGCCCCAGCCCCATGTAAAGAATCACATGGGACAGAGGGAGTACAATGCATGTAGAAAAGAATACATTCTATGCAACCGAGTATTTGTAGAATCGATTTGTAGAGGCATCTTTTTTATTATCCGCAAAAAATATGTTGTAGCAATAATACGCGAGAGTGCTAAGCCCTATATGGTTATATATATATAGCTGGAGCCATATAAAGATTAACAGTATAGAGTAGGTCCGATTTTGGACATATAAGCCAATTCGGACTAGAAATACTAGAAACTGAATTCTTGACTGCCCGGAGAATATTTCCAAAAACATGAAAGTTCACTGCTAACTCATAGAACTTTTTAACTTGAAACAAATGAACATTATTAATTTAAACAATGATTAGTACCCCAAGAGGTTAAAAAACTAGAGGGTACATGAATCTCAGGGTCCCATAACCCTAAACAAGAAGAGAAAACCTGCAAGAGCATAGCCTGGGACTACATGGAGCCAAGCCATAAGAGAACAAATTTTTGCCAGCCAATTTCATAAGATGTATACATTTGAGTATTAGCGCATCACGTGAACACGTAAAGATATAATAGTAGTAGTATCATCAAGGGCGATGTTCCCCATGACTACATAGCTAGTAGTATCATTGTCTATTAGCTTGTTATTATTATCATCCTGCCATTCTCTTCTCTGCAATATATATTCATAAGATGTATGTATTTTTGAAAGCCTCCACTCTCCAGAATACTCACGTGGATTCGGTTGCTCTGTCAATATTACCAGTGAAACATGCAACTGTTTATGTATTATGACTGATTTTGTACTCACTCCCATAAACAAGTAATTAAGTTAATTAAGTATAATTAGCTAGATCCAAATCAGTATTACTTAAACCTGTCCTATTGATCACATTGATGAATAAAGATTTTGACACGGTTAAATTAAGGGATTAATTGGTTATCGCAAAATATCGAATATGAATTAATTACCGTGAGAAGAGAGTGCCACAGTCACATCGGTATTCTCTTGTTCCACAGGTTTTAGAATGGGCTTTCCAATCAGATTGAACAGCATATCTCTTAGAGCATTTCTCACACTTGTACTTCTTCTCGCCATGTTTACGAGAGTAGTGTTTCTTGATTCCGGTAAGGTCTCCGAGTGCTCTAGAATGGTCATGATGGACACAAGTGGGTTCGGGACAAAGATAAACCTTTCGCTTCACTTCTTTTGTAGTCTTCTGCTTGAGCTTCCAAGGAAGGTTATGTCCTCTTCTGTGGAGTTGTAAGTTTTGCTCCCTTTGAAACCCTTTGTTGCATACCTCACATATGAATCTATTTGTTGCCATTAGTGTCTTGGGGGATAGTGCTATTACCTCCGCATCCGGATCTGTATGACAAAAGGCCAAATCATGAATTTTAATACAAACAAAAACAAAAAGAACATTAGGTCATAACAATATATACGAACGAGTAGCTAGTTAATAACAAGTTCGAGATTATAATATATATTTACTAAAATAAAACCATACATCCATGTCAATTCAAGGATGACTAGTTAAGAAAACTACAAGAAAGAGGCGTGTGGTATTAGGGTTATGATGAAAACATCTTCTATATATTACGATAGGGTGAGTGAAGGGGTTTCTATCATATATGTTTACACACACACACACACAAATAGAGTACTGGTTAGATGCGAAGTAATTAAAATATTTATAGGTACTTGCTTGGAGTTCCTGGAAGATTTCTCTTTTTCTTCTGCGAAGCTGCTGCTGTTGGAGTAGTCGAAGAGGCCGGCATGGAGGAAAGGTACTGTTGCTGCTGCTGTTCATGTCTTGCTTGGTTTTGATCTTCTTCGGATCTTGTTCCGAAGAAAAGTGGATTAGATGATGAGGAAGGGGCGGCCATCAGTGAAGCTGCTCCTATTCTTCTTCTAACTCAGCTTCTTCTTCTCCTCCTCCTTCTCTGCAATCCAATTTTACGAATCTACAAACAACATAATCATCCAAATCACCATCAACAACACGAAAAAATACAAATTCATGCAAGTTGGATAAATCATTTCTCCAAAAAAAATATGTGGATTAAAAAAAAAAAGTAAATACCTATCAAATCAAGTATTGAGAAGCTAGCAAAAGGAGTGTATATAAGCCCAGAGAGATAAATAGATTATGTTTCAAATGATTAGACAGCTAAAATCTGAACAAGGTAGGAAGGAGATAAGAGAAGAGAAGAAAACAATCAATCCATAGACAAAGATATATCAACGACCTAGCTATTAAATTTGCCCCTCTTGATTCTCTCTGCCTTCAGTACCTTTTTGTTGTTTATGATTTTACTGCTTTTTGTATATTATTATAAATTCAAGTCACTTATTCCTTCAATTATTTGAGACCATTTCTATATATTACATGTAAAATAATACATGCTCCAAATACACACTATACGTACATAAATTTATGTACATGAACAATATATTTTTTTCCCGTGAAAGTCTTACAGTGTTCATGAACATGATTCTTTTCAACAAATCATGGTTAAGTAATTTCTGAATATTTTGAGTTTATTATTTTTGAAAATTTAGTAAAAACGAGTAGTGAATATGAAATATAAGCGGGGGAGCTGATGGGGCCTGTCGTCGCTGTCCATGCAGCTCACAAGCAGATTCAGAAGGAGTCGTGATTTGCATTTGGGGCCACATCGACCCAGCCCGTCTTGTAGGCCTCACACTGCTATAGTACTCCCTCCGTCCCGTCCATTTGTTATCGTTTCAAAATGGGGTATCGACACACATTTTAAGGTGGATTTTAGGGATAGTTTCATAACTTATTTTTGAAAATTTCTTTTTTTGTGCAAAAATAGAATAATTCTATTTTTATACAAAAAAAGAAAATTTTAAAAATAAGTTATGGAACTATCCTTAAAATTCACCTTAAAATACGTGCCAGAAAGTGACAAAAAAGTGTAAACAAATGGATCGGACAGAGGGAGTATATTACATGCCTTAATTTATGAACTAACTTAATTATGGAAAATGACATAATTGCATGAAGTTTCACGAAAAGTTTTACAACATAATAAATATTAAATTTGATGGGTTATAACTCAATGAATCCCTTTGTTTTCATATAAATATCAATCAACAAAAACATTCGTTGATAAAATTTAACTTATTTTGTAAATTTTTTTGTACATATTTTTTATATTCTTAATTATAAGTAACCAAACAGGTCCCAAGTATCTTCTCCATTTGTATCAAGACAAACCACCCTCCCGTCATTCTCTTTCTCTCTCCTTTGCCTGTCACTGACATGGCTCCCCCTCCCACATATATGTATACTTATCTTGTTTCGGTGTTTACAAATGATTATTGGAGCATATTAATTTCATTTTAAATTAATCTCAGCGATCGATTTAAGATGATCAAGTTTACACTCGAAAAAAGTTCTGTTTCTTGCAATGCAGGTGTGTGCTTTGTGCCTTTGGCTAAGATTAAAATCAGTAGCTCATGCAGGGGTAAAAATTAACTCTCTCACAACCTAACTGTTAGGTTAGTACGCGCACCACTACTGTTATATAAACTACTTCCATATATTATTACATAAATAAGTATAACTCGAGATAAAGCTGTATTCAAGCTGATGTAAGATTAATAATAGTGACTTACTTACGGTTCAATATATCTCCACAAACAAAATGAGCTATGAATTTAAAATGTGCTGTATTATTAAGCCTCGGAAAGTTTGGCGGCAGGTCATTTTTCTCATTGGCATCACAAGTGTAATAAATCTAGTTACGATTAATTATCTTGATCATAATTTCATTTTGACTAATCTTTTAATAATTTGGCCATTTAGATGAAGTAGCTCTTTAGAAAACTTATGAATGTATCACGTTTTATGTAATTCTGTTAAGCCAAATAAAGTTGATCTTATTTAGCTTATTTAAATTTTGAAATTTTGAAATTTTGTTTTATCGTGCAGGATTCAAATTATCATTTCATGAATAGTTTTCATTGGTGTTGTAGAATAAAATTATTAGTTAAAACGTTAAAACATTATAAGAAACAAAATCTTATCCTTTTGTTTTAATAACGATGTTGATCTAACAATACAAGGAACTTATTTTTATAGTGAAAAGTATGTATCTATATATATTATTGTAAACGGAGGAATTTGTGATAACAAAATTTGAGATTGTAGGTTAGATTCATCTTCCAAAATTGCGATAGTGATTCTTTGCTGAAAAAGTCATCGGAATATGATGGGTGTGATGAGTTTGGGACTAAGATTGAAAGGGATTTTTGATGTTGGTTCGAAAAGGTCTTCACTTCCAACTCCTTTAATGTACCTACGCACCTTTATATTTATATAGGATCAAAACCATGTAATTCTTCAAGAGCCCATGCGATGAAACCTAACTAGCCCGAATGACCCCAAGACTCAACAATTAATTAGGAATTCACGGATATAATTAGCCATATCTATCAGAGCTAACATCAATCGTTACCAGTTCTGTCCTTAATCAAAATTTTCAGGGAAATGCCATGATTTACTCCAAATGCATGAACGAGTCCTTAACCCCGATGAAAATGATCCACCAGAGTATATGGCAAGTTCTTCCAAGCGAATGTCACGCAGGATGTTCCAAAGCTTTTCGATGAGAATAACCCATCTAAATATAGAGCACGAGTCCCAAAACATATAGACAAGAGATAATCCTAGATTCCCTGATAAGGATAACCCACAGAATACAGAATCAGGTCTTCGACATATAGATTGATGATCCCTGATGAGGCAAACTCACCAGAATGCTGAATCGGGTCTTTAACATATAAGTAACCGCACCAATTGACATTCCAAGTAAGTCTTCTGACCAAGCAAAACCGCAAAATCCCTGGAGGCCTTTTGACCAGGTAAATCCTTGTAGACCTTCAATAATTCAATAATAAAACAAGAGATAATCACACTATAATATAGAATCAGCTCTTCAATATACGGATTGACGATCCCTTGATAAGGCTAACTCAACAGAATACAGAATCGGATCTTTAACATATCAACTAATGATATCCCGATGAGGTCACCTCACCAGAATACAGAATCAGGTCTTCAATATATAAATAGCCTCGACAACTCAGTTGGCGGGCCAAATGAATCTTCATTAATCCAGGCAAAACCTCTTTAGGCCTTTTGTAAAATAATAAGTATAGAAGTTAGTATGCCAACCTAGTTGAGGAGCCAACCTAATTGTGCAATATATCTTCAGACCTAATAAACCTCTGAAGACCTTCAATTTATGGAGTTAGACGCATCAATTGTGTTAAGACACCTAATAGAATAGATCTTCAATAATAAGTCTTTAACAAGTTTTCATTCCTGTTTATATATAGTTAAATTCATGTCATGTGACATGTAAGTCTTCATAGATTAATCACCCAATAATCTTGGTTCTGTAAAGTGTATTTTCAAAGTATCATCTTCAAGTCACACTTCCATAATTTTAGCAAAATATGATCAAGTCCAACCTAATTGACGCGGCAACATATTTGAAGCTTCTTTGAGTTAGGGCCCATTTGATAACACCTGAACCATGCTGAAATAGCTGAATCTGAACCATTCACAAGTTCAGATTGTTTGTTAAGCTTGGGTTATTTTCTGGACGACAAAAATTACCGGGTCAGATCATTTGTCAAATTATCTAATCTACTGGACGACACTAAAAATATTCTCAATGATACTGTCACAAATTTGATGCTGAACGGTTCATTAACGGTACTCTATCAATAAATGCATATGTAGTAATATTAAAATAATCTACTACTTTGTTTGCTTGTTTAATGCATTTACATTTCTTCTTTAATATATTTACACTTCATTAGGTTCGTCACAATTATGCTATATGCATGCGTTCATTTTTTTCAAATTACTATAAAAATAGTATAAAAATAGAAATAAACGGGTAAATTATATTAATTTTTGTTGTGGAATAAAAACTAGGTTATGATTATGACGGCTAGGGTTCGGGAGCTTCGTGCTCTAATGGCTGCTTCTGCGTTCAAGACTAAACGGTCCTCACAGAATGCCTACGTATCTCTGTATTAGAGAATCAAGCCAAGAAAACGTAGTTCTGAGAATGAGGGGTCAGACCCTTTATATAGGCTGAGAAGCCCTAAAATCGTAGTAGGGTTAGGTGACTTGGTGGACAAGTCACCGCCTTGAGGAAGGTTCTAGACTCCTTCCTTGTAGGAATCAATTTCCATGTTGGAATATGTACCTTGGAGGCTAAGTCAAGCAGGAGTAATATCCTTTTTTGACTCTTACTTGCTGAGCTGTTTATTACCCCTAATATTAATTACGAAATTAATATTATAGTTAGGGTTTGGGCCCATCTGGTGGGCCCCACGCTTGGACCATTCTAGGTCTAATTAATGCCACATTAAATGTATTTTAGGGCTTACTTTTAGCCCATATCATTTGCCCCCCAACTTCTAGGAAAACTGATCAGGTTTTCCTTGAAGTTATAACGGCCTTATTCGAGACTTGGGTCAGGGTTTATTGCTCTTACGCGAGTATTTTCAACAATATCATCTTAATGTAAAGCGTGGAGCGACCGACGCATTTACGATGACGTTGAACGACACTAATCAGTGTTAAACGGCACTACACAGCGCTAATCAGCCTTAAACAATGTTTAAACAGTGTTAAACAATGTTAAGTGGCATCAAATGGCACTAACGGCACTAATCGGCGCTAAACAGTGCTAACCGGCACTAAACAGTGCTTAAACAGCACTAAACGGTGCTAATCGGCACTAAACTGTGCTAATCTCAATCTCCTTTCATCATTAACAATCATCCAAGATTTGCTGAAAAAGTCGAGATTTAGGTTTAAAAGTTCACTGAAAAAGTAGGGATCCAGGACCAAGAACTGAACCTGGACCGGGGGGATCCAGGTTCAGAAGCTGGTCGGCCTGACCCCCTGAAAATGACCTGGTCGGCCAAAAGCTGGTCGGCTGGGACCTGGTCGGCCAGAAGCTGGTCGGCTGGCCCTCCTCCAGGGGAGCTGGTCGGCCAGAAGCTGGTCTTCCGGGACCTGGTTGGCTGAAATTCCTCTTCTAGGGCTAACTAGTCAGTAATTGGCCTAAAAACTTGAACTTAGACTCCTTCTTGATTTCAATAGAGAGTGTGGATCTAGGATCAGAAACCATTCATGGTCCTAAGGATCCATAATCTTGACCTTGATTACGAATCGTCAGTATGGTCGCTTGTGACTTCATGGCTAACTTTGGCCTTCATGACTCATCTTGGCCTTCATGGCTAACCTTGGCCTCTCTTTAACATTGATAATCATCTGATATTCGCTGAAAAAGTCGAGAACCATGTCCAAAATCATTTGCTGAAAAAGTAGGGATCCAGGACCAAGAACTGAACCTGGACCGGGGGGATCCAGGTTCAGAAGCTGGTCGGCTGAACCCCTCCAAAATAAGTTGGTCGGCCGGGACCTGGTCTTCCGGGACCTGGTCGGCTGACCCTCCTTAAAATAGGTTGGTCGGCCGGGACCTGGTCTTCCGGGACCTGGTCGGCTGACCCTCCTTAAAATAGGTTGGTCGGCCGGGACCTGATCTTCCGGGACCTGGTCGGCTGAGGCCCCTTGTGCGTCGCGGTCGATTGCTTCTTGGCTAGCTAGTTAACCCAGACGTGAAAATCATTCATGATCTTGAGGATCAAAGACTTTGATCTGAATCTCAAACCATCATTTTGGCCATTCATGACTTTGTTATCTTCAGGATCAAGGAACTTGACCTTGATCTTGGATCGTCAGTTTGGTCACTCGTGACTTCCGACGATATTATTCAAACATCAGCTATTTCTTCTTTGGCATATTTGAATTTTAACGATCCTTTCTGTATAAAACGAGCAATTTCTGTCCTTTTTTCATCTTTAAACGATAGATGACCTGTAAACGCGAACCAGACTGAACTTCAACCTTTTACAGCAGGTCATGCTTCGTTTATAAAAGAAGTGTGGTAGCTTTCATTTCATTCACTTCTTCACTTCTGGGTTTTCAAATTCTTAAGCTCTCTAGCCTTTAAGTTTCAAGATCAAGTTCCAGCTTTGTAATCAAGATGTCAGAAGGTAACCGGCCAGTGGCTCCCCCGGTATCCATGATGGAAGCCATGGCAAAGAGGAGTAAGATGAGGACAGCTAAAGGTAAGGAAGAAATCAAACCTTCTTCATTCGTTGATCGTAAATTTGAATCCTTACTAGATCTTCTTAATATTATGAGGGACACATTCCCGAACTGTGCTAGTTTAGATGCTTTTAGCAGTCCTAGTAAGTTAAACGAAAAAGATGTCCAGAAAATAAAGGACTCATATCACTTTCCGAGTGCTATCAAAGTTCGTCTCGCAAAACCATCAGACAGGACCTGTAACTGGCACCCCGAGAGGCTTTGTGTCCACTGGGGTGCTCTGGATGCTGGGTTCAGATTCCCCGTTGATAACTTCATCATCAGATTGTTGGCAGAGTATCAGATCCATCCCTGTCAGTTGTATCCCAACTCTTGGAGATATATCTCTATATTTTTAATCAGATGTCGTCAATTGGGGATTCACCCGACTACTACATTATTTCGGAGTATCTTTGTAGCCAGCAACTCTTCCGACCAAAAGAAAGGATGGGTCAGTCTCAAGCACAGGGCCAAAATTCCACACATGGTGAACCCCTATTCTTTACCAGATTCCCAACATTTCTGGGAGAGAGAGTTTGTAATTCTTGAATGGAAAGGCGGTGATTGGGGTAACTTCTTCGTAAAAAGATTCGGAGTTGTGAAAGATAGTAAACACTTCGTTTGCGACCTTGATGATTCGGAGTTACAGGATCGGGATTGGCTTCTGGCCGATGATGGCAGTACCCATTATAAAATGTTTCTGAATGAAAAGAACCTTATCGAAGCTGGCCTTAGCTTTCTTTCCGTTGAGGGTAATTTCCTTACTTAAGCTTCTTATGAACTCTGTTTGTTCTTATATCTGTGTTTTCTCTTTGTGTTTCAGCTGCGGAGGAGATTGACAGCCGTCCTCAAAATCAGCCGACCGTGACTCAAAGAATGAAGAAAAAAGCTGAGGAGCTTTTGAATCCCGCTAAGCCTCGGATTCCCAACTTCTTGGAAGGTTGCTCTCAAGGCGGGAAGAGATCCCGTGGAAGTATCAGAACCCCCTTTATGCCATCCTGGGGTATATGCGAACAAGACTCGGTTTCTGGGAGTCCTGAACTATCCCTAGACTGGTCGAAGCTTTCTGTTACTCCTCCTGATAGACTGTCCTTACTTGCTGGGGACAAAATGAATGAGAATCAACTTCTGGGCTCCCAAGCCTTATATCAGGTGAGATACTTTTCCTACCGATTCTGGTATGATTTACCTCTTTCACACTCCTTATGCTTTGTGAACTTTGATTGTAGGCTAATGCCTTCTTCCAAGCTGTCTGTACCCAAGGCCTGGCTTTCAGGGATGAGAATATATCCTTGAAGACTGACTCAGCTAGGTTCCAAGAAGAGATTGATGACCTGCATTCTCAAGTTACCCATGCCGAAGCGGATGCCTTATCCTCCCGAAAGCAACTTGCCTCCTTGGCTCAAAAGAAGATGAATGATGCTAATAAATTGATTAAGGCATATCATAAATCTGAAGAGTTTCTAAAGTTCTTTGATGATCATGATGATGAGGTACGTCCTTACAACATGTCTGTTGGTTGGGACAAGGCAATCAGTGCTGTAAGTAGTAAACATCCCTCAGTGGTTATCCCCTCTGATTTTCCTTGCCCTTTCTGGACTGCGGGTGACGAGGACCGTGCAAACCTTGCCTCTGGATCGGGAACCAAGATTGTTCCCCAAGCATCAGGTTCAGGCTCTAAAGGTAGCCGTAGATCTTCGGGATCCAGGAGGCGTCCTCCAGCTGCTAGCCAAGACTCAAGTTCTTCGGGATCCCGTGGAAAGAAGCCCCCGCCTGCCAGGAAAGTTGGAGTTGTTCGACAACCGATCCCAGGCAAGAGGGTGATCCGTAACGAAGACAGTTCGACTTCATCCTCCGGGGAGGAGGAAACCGAAGATGTGGAGACTACTACTCAACCTATGGCGGTCGTTGATCAAGCCGAGGAAGAAACTTCAGGTGAAGAGTCCGGCGAAGAAGAGGATTCAGGTGAGGAGGAGTCGGGCGAGGAGAGCAGCGAGGAAGAATCCCCAGCTAAGTAGGATGGGTTCCCCTATGGCCTTGCACGGCCTTTATCTAGCCGTTTGTGGCTTTATTTTATCATCTTTCAGTCAATGTCCTTCGGGACTTAACTTTTATTCGTGTGTTGTAGCTTAACTTAAACCATGGCCCTTCGGGGCGTTTTATTTATGCATCTGTTTCCTTTATTCATATGCTTATTTACTTTCAGTACTTGATCTTTCCAGACTTGCACTCAACAGGTGCTTGGTACATAAACAAAACATAGAATCATAGAATGGAAAACAGATTTGTATTGATATCTCGAAAGAGGGTTCAACCCTTACATAGATACTATGGTCCTACTCGGGGTACTAATCCCTGGAATGGTTTCACCGAACCTTATTTCTACTTTTATTAATAAATAGCAAAAAGCCAAGTCCTTACTAGGAAGGCTTATATCTTCAAGTTCAGAGCATGCCAAGTTCGGGGCACTTCATTCCCATCTAAGGTCTCCAACTTGTATGATCCTCGTCCTAGCGTCCTTCTGACTCGATATGGTCCTTCCCAGTTGGGGGCTAACTTCCCTTTCTGGCCAACTCCAGAAGCTTCAATCTTCCTGAGAACCAAGTCACCTTGCTGAAAGAACCTCTCCTTAACCCTGTGGTTGTAATAGAAAGACGCTTTCTTTTGATGCTCCGCATTTCTGGCGTTTGCCTCATCTCTAACTTCATCAATCAGATCTAGAGCGAGCCTCATGCCTTCTTCATTAGCCTCAGGTTCATATGCCTCAACTCGAGGTGATGCCTGCATGATTTCCAGCGGCACAACAGCCTCAGCTCCATAAGTTAGCAAAAACGGGGTTGCTCCGGTAGTTACTTTACAAGTAGTGCGATAAGCCCAGAGTATAGGTAGCAGCTCATCCACCCAAGTGTTTCTTGAGCGCTCGACCCTTTTCTTTAGTCCATCCAGGATAATTCGATTGGCCACCTCGGCCTGCCCATTCGCTTGCGGATGTGCCACTGAGGTAAAACGAAGCTCAATAGCATTTTCCTCACAATACTTCTTGAATTCCTCATTGTTAAATTGTGTCCCATTATCTGTCACAAGAATTCGCGGGATTCCATATCTACAAATTATGTTCTCCCAAAAGAACTGGGAAACTTGTTTGGTGGTTATCTTGGCTAAAGGTTTAGCCTCAATCCACTTGGTGAAGTAGTCAATGGCGACTATCAGAAACTTCCTCTGTGCCGAAGCCATAGGGAAAGGACCTAATATGTCCATTCCCCACATTGCAAACGGGATGGGAGAATTGATCGAAGTTAACATCTCAGGCGGTTGCCTTACAATTGGAGCGTGCTTTTGACATCTGTCACACTTCTTGACATAGTCCTGGGCATCCGCTAACATCTCTGGCCAATAGAATCCCAGGCGGGTAATCTTGTGAGCTAGTGCTCTGCCCCCCAAGTGCTGCCCACAGATCCCTCCATGAACTTCCTCCAACGCTTCTCTTGCCTCTTGGGGCCTTAGGCACTTCAAGTACGGGATGACAAACGATCTCTTGTATAAGATGCCTTCAATCAAGGCATATCTCAATGCTCTTACTGACAATTTTCGTGCCTCCAAGGCATTGTCTGGAAGCCATCCAGTTTCTAGATGAGCTTTAATAGGATCTATCCAACAGCTTCCCACATCGATAGGTGCTACCAACTTAGAGTTGATGGTCGGGGCCTTCAAGACCTGGAAGTAAACACTACCTGCATAGTTCTCAATTTCAGAAGAAGCAAATTTAGACAAGGCATCGGCCTTAGCGTTCTCCTCTCTCGGAATGTGTTCCACATAGCATTCTTCAAACTGAGTCATAACAGCCTTCACGACTCTTAGGTATTTTGCCATAGTCTCATCCTTGGCTTCAAACTCGTCATTCACTTGTGAGACCACCAGTCTCGAATCTCCACATACTTTGAGATTCTTGACCCTCATGATTCTGGCCAAGCCTAATCCGGCTATCAGGGCTTCATACTCAGCTTCATTGTTGGTTGTTGGAAAGTCCAACTTCAAAGCGTACTCAACTGTGAACCCATCGGGGCTTTGCAGAACTAAACCTGCACCACTAGATTTTGTTTTTGATGCTCCATCAAAATAGAGCACCCAATATTCCTTCTGACCAGTTATAAGTTCTTCACCTTTATCCTCGTTCTCAGGGGTGGTTATCATCTTCTGCCCCCCGACTTCTTGGTTGTCAATAGTGCATTCAACCACGAAGTCAGCCAATGCCTGAGCCTTGATGGCTGTCCGAGGCTTATACTTGATATCAAACTCTCCAAGTTCTATAGCCCATTTGATCAATCTTCCACTTGCTTTCGGACTGTGCAATATGCTCCTCAACTGTTGGTCTGTCAAGACTTCGATTTTGTGAGCCTGAAAGTACGGTCTCAATTTCCTTGAAGCAGTGATTAATGCCAATGCAAACTTCTCAATGGAAGAGTAATTCAATTCCGCCCCATGCAACACCTTACTAACATAGTAGATGGGTTTCTGAACTTTCTTTTCTTCTTTGACTAGAACAGCACTCAATGCTTGTTCGGATACCGCCAGGTATAGGTAGAGAATCTCTCCAGGATTAGGTTTGGCCAACAACGGGGCTTCAGCCATGTATTTCTTCAATTGTTCAAAGGCCTCCTGGCTCTCTGTGGTCCACTCAAAATTTTTCACCTTTTTTAATGCCTGAAAGAAAGGCAAGCATTTGTCACCAGACTTGGAGATGAACCTTCCTAAGGCCGCAACCCGGCCAGTTAATTTCTGTACATCTCGTATTGAGCGGGGTGACTCCATGTCCAGAATAGCCTTAATCTTGTCCGGGTTGGCCTCTATGCCTCTCTTGGAAACCATCAGCCCCAAGAATTTTCCCGATCCAACACCAAAAGCACACTTTGCTGGATTTAGCATCATCTTATGGTGCCTTAGCACTTCAAATGCCTCTCTGAGGTGCCTTATATGATCTGCCTTGAGTAGGCTCTTGACTAACATGTCATCAACATAGACCTCCATGGTTTTTCCAATCAGATGGGCGAATATCTTATTCACCAATCGTTGGTAGGTAGCTCCTGCATTCTTTAGACCAAAAGCCATAACAAGATAGCAGAAAACACCAAAGTCGGTTATGAAAGATACCTTAGGAATGTCGTCCTTGTGCATCTTAATCTGATTGTATCCGCTGAAACCATCCATGAAACTTAACATCTCGTGTCCAGCTGTAGCATCTATTAGGGTGTCAATCCTTGGTAGAGGGAAACAATCCTTTGGGCATGCATCGTTCAAATCTGTGAAGTCGATGCACATTCTCCATTTTCCATTCGCTTTCTTGACCATGACGGGATTAGCCAACCATTCAGGGAACTGAATCTCCTCAATGAACCCAGCTTCCAAAAGCTTATCAACTTCTTGCTTAATGGCCTCTTGCCTTTCAGGAGCAAAATTCCTCTTTTTCTGCTTTATTTTCTTCCGTTCAGGATCGACGTTCAACCTATGAGTTATAAGTTGGGGGTCAATCCCTGGCATGTCTGCTGCTGTCCAAGCAAACACATCGCTATTCTCTTGCAAGAACGCTATCAATTCGCCCTTCAGGGGTTCCCTCAGAGATGCTCCTATGTATGTAACCTTCTCCGGGTCGCTCAGCTCTAGAGGGACGGGTATTAAATCCTCTGCTGGCTTTCCTCGCTGTTCATCATCACTACGGACATCCATGTCTTCAATTGGGAGTACCTGCCCCCCGACTCCATCAGCTCTTAGGGCGGACACATAACAACTTCTTGCCATCTTCTGGTCGCCTTTCTGTTCTCCAACCCCGTTTCGGGTTGGAAACTTAATCTTCATGTGATATGTTGAGGCAACAGCCTTGAACGCATGAAGTCCAGTCCTTCCCAGGATTGCGTTATAAGTCGAGGCTGCCTTAATTACCAGAAAGTTTAGCATTTGAGTAGCTTCCTTAGGTTCCTGCCCGATTGTCACGGGTAACTGGATAGTACCCTCGACCTTGGACTCAACCCCATTGAACCCATAAATAGGCATGTTAGTCGGAGTTAGCTGAGAATCGGCATATCCCATCTTCACAAACGCATCATGAAACAGAATGTCAACAGAAGCTCCATTGTCTATCAAGACTCGTTTTACCTCCGAGTTCCCAATCACAGGGGTTATAACTAATGGGTCATCATGGGGGAATTTCACCCCTTCCAGATCAGAGTCATCAAAACCAATCACGATTTCTGTTCTAGCACGCTTCGGGGCCTCTCCCACAATATGCATCACTTCCCTTGCGTATGCCTTTCGAGAATTGCGGGTTGTACCGGCCGCTGTTGGGCCTCCCCAGATCATGTTGATAACTGGCCCTCGGGGCTGCGTGTTGCGGTCACGATCGTTATCCCTCCTGTCATTGTTTCTCCTGTTGTAATCCCCTCTTTGGGTTCCATGATCTCCACCCTTTGTGAAATTGTTCAGCTTTCCTTTACGGATCAAGAATTCAATCTCGTCCTTCAACTGTCTGCAATCATCCGTGTCATGTCCTACATCTCGGTGGAACCTACAGTACTGATCCTTATTCCTCTTTGCGGGGTCTCCCCTGAGTGGCTTCGGCCATCGGAAGTCTTTATCCTTCTCAATTTCCAACAAGATTTGACTTCTAGGGGCATTCAACCTTGCATAGTCAGAGAACCTTGGTCCCAAGTTCTTTTTTGGTGGCGAATCAGAGTCCTTGCTAGTTCGGGGATACTTGTCCCTAGCATCGTACTCCTGCCCTTGTTTACGCTTTTTTGTATCACTGTTTCCCTGACCATTGCCTAATGTGACCTCCTTCTTCGTGCTATCCTCGGCCTTGATGTACTTATCAGCCCTTCGTTGGAGATCAGCCATATTCTCCGGGGGATGTTTTGCCAACGATCTCTTAAAGTATAAGTCGGTGGTACCATGCTCCAAGGCTACCATTGCAACCTTATTGTCCAGATCAGTGATGTTCAGAGTCTCCTTGGTGAACCTCTTAAGGTAGTCTCTCAGACTTTCGCTCTTCCCTTGTACCACATACATAAGAGATGCAGAGCTTTTCTCATGCGTTCTTCCGCTGATAAACTGACTAATGAAGGCAGCACTCAACTCCTTAAAGGAACCAATCGAGTTTGCAGGAAGCCGACTATACCATCTTTGAGCCATGCCTGACAAAGTTTGAGGGAAAGCCCTACACTTCAAAGCGTCGCTTGCAGGCTGCAACAGCAGTGCGTTTGAGAACGTTCTAACGTGGTTGGCAGGATCACCCATTCCATCATAAGCTTTGATTGTTGGCATCTTAAACTTCTTTGAGATATGAGCATTCATCACGTCTTCAGTAAACGGAGGTGTGGGATCATCAGGGTCCCCAAGTGGTATCAGATCCTTAGTGTTGCTTTTAGGGGTTTCCACCCTTGTAGTTCTTTCAGGTGGGACGGTAGTCCTTCTTTGCCTCCTTAGAGGTCTCTCCAGATCTATGAAGGGAATCGGTCCTGACGTGGGAGGTGGCAAAGTCAGATTTGATCTGGCTTGCTCCCTGGCCATATCTTCCTTTAACTTTAAGATCTCGGCTTCATAAGCCTTAATCCTCTCAGCAACTGTTGAAGTGAGTCCATCATGGATAGTTCGAGTTCTCCCCATAGGCTCTTTACTTGCACGTCGCCTCCTTGGGGCTTCATCACGCTCGTAATCATCGTCAGAAGATGATTCATCTGAATAAGGACCAGAAAAATCGCGATAATCTCGATCTCGAATATACAGGGCATGCCCACTCGGTCCAGCTCCGTAATTGGACATCCCATATGTTGGATTGGTGCTTATGGGGAGATCCGTAGTATGGATCTGAACCCCTCGTGTAAGGTTGTTGGGACCTACAATCAGAGAAGAAATCCCCGTCTGAGGGGGGTTAGTCCCTGGAACTGTGTGGATGATCGGAGGTAGCGTACTCTCAACATGGGTAGCCGTCCCTAAGGGTTGAGAAACTTGGTACGAAACGATAGTTCCGGATGCCGGAGGTACTTGCTCAGATGTCGGAAGTACTTGTTCAGTAAGGGGCGGAGCAGAGCTAAGAGGTAGGGCCTCGGTAGCGATTGGCTCTGTAGTGCCTGGAGCAGTTCTTCGTGTTTGAACCATGGTTGATGTCTTCTTCCCACAGACGGCGCCAAATGTTGTGGAATAAAAACTAGGTTATGATTATGACGGCTAGGGTTCGGGAGCTTCGTGCTCTAATGGCTGCTTCTGCGTTCAAGACTAAACGGTCCTCACAGAATGCCTACGTATCTCTGTATTAGAGAATCAAGCCAAGAAAACGTAGTTCTGAGAATGAGGGGTCAGACCCTTTATATAGGCTGAGAAGCCCTAAAATCGTAGTAGGGTTAGGTGACTTGGTGGACAAGTCACCGCCTTGAGGAAGGTTCTAGACTCCTTCCTTGTAGGAATCAATTTCCATGTTGGAATATGTACCTTGGAGGCTAAGTCAAGCAGGAGTAATATCCTTTTTTGACTCTTACTTGCTGAGCTGTTTATTACCCCTAATATTAATTACGAAATTAATATTATAGTTAGGGTTTGGGCCCATCTGGTGGGCCCCACGCTTGGACCATTCTAGGTCTAATTAATGCCACATTAAATGTATTTTAGGGCTTACTTTTAGCCCATATCAATTTTATAAAATTAAACTAGAAGCATCTCACAATAAATGTTTTATTATATATTATGTGCATTTCAAAAATATATGCCCATAAATTTAATATTGATTTTGACAAATTTTATAATTTATTATTTGTTGAAAATATGAAAATTAATCATTCAGATCACTCAAATAATATATTCATCCAGATCATCCAAATTTATTAATCACTATTACTAATCATCCAGAAATATTAATCATCCAGAAATACTAATCATTCAGATCACTAATCATCCAGAATTACTAATGATTCAGAAATTTTTTTAACAAATGACCCCTTAGCCCAACTTCATCATATCCAACCTAATTGGAGCGTTCAATAATTATAGCAATATAATTAGGACTAACTTAGCCGAAGAATCTTCACAAATATGATAAACATTTTCTTTATATAAATATTGGGTATAACAATTATCACAAAGAACAAATAAAGAGAATTATAAAAATAAACTTAATTATCACATTTAAGTATTAATTTTACCTCAAATTAATCCACTCTACATATAGTTAAATCAAATATTGGTGTTGTTTGGCACAACTTTTTTTAAGTGCTTATGAACTTATTTTCGGGTAAAAATCTCATATTTTGATAAAAAAAAATTTATACAATTATTTAATGTATGTTTGAAATTCTATAAGTTGCAAGAAAAAGTTAACTTTTTTCAAAAGAAAATTAGAAATCTCTAACTTTATCTTAAAATAAGTTGAGAAAAAAAGTTTCCCCAACCATCCCATTATATGTTGTCCTTTAAAAGGCTTAGCGTAGAGATTATATATGTAAACGTACATGCAAAATCATCAAAACACTTTCTGAAAGACAAATTTAAGGCGAGATTCTTGAAAATGACTTCACCATGTTGCACGTTACTGACATACTGTTTATGTAGTATGCACACTGTAATTTATACACACACGATTATATTTGTATGTATTCCAAGAATCATTTATCGGTTGCAAGGTAGGAAAGTAACGTAACTTTACTAAATATTCTACCATTATTTCACTTGAGGTCGACATCCAACTAGTCCATTATTTACATGGTGTTCCCATTGGGGAGAGATAACAGACAAGATTAAAACTACACTTATATCAACATTGTGACTCAACAATGTTGGCTTCAAATTTTGGGCCCTAATTAATTTTGAAATTGAAATTTTTTGAGCAAAGTCACTTCATTCATTCTCTAGCTCTTAGTGAGCAGCCTGAAGAATGACGAGGTCTTGACAATGATTATTATTTACAATATCAAGTTGTCAAAGTTTGTATGATCTATATAATTTGGGTGTTTGCCAGTTACTTATTTCGGTAGAAATTTCGTATTTACATACTTTTTTTAGAGAAAATGGTGTATTGGGAATTTAATATTTGTTATCTTGCAAAAATAAGTTACTTATTTTAGAAAAAAGTACATATTTCCTAAATTTTTTTCAGAATAATTAACTTATTTCTGAAAAATAAGATTTCTCAAACGGGCTAAATATTTCTTAAAACATGTGGTAGGTCCATTAAATTCTCAAAGGTTAGCACTTAATACCTACTAATCTGAAGTTAACAACAGGTCATGTAATTAAAAATATGTTTTGTGTATATATATACAGTTAGTAGCATATATTCCGGAGAGTATATATACATAAGTCCAAAGTTACGTTCCTGGAATGTCTATCCACTCAAAAAATTACTTGTGTTTTGTATACATACGGAACTAGTTTAAGCACTAAAATCACGTACACACAATTGGATTCAACTCAACTATATATAATGGAAGAAAATATATATAAAGAAAATAAAAATTGTTATCCAAGAACTTAAAAAGTATAAATTGTTTAATGTGCAGTACGAGAAGAAATTAATTAAACATATTTTCGAGAATAAAACAAGGAGAATGACGTTAAAAGAGGTTCTGGACTTCAAGAGTTCATTTGAGTTCCTCCAATTTAATTAGTGGTAACTCAAAAACTGTGATTATAAAGCCTAATTAAACCTAGAATACATGTAACATGTTAATCGTCGTTATCTGGCTAAATTCTAGGTTGTATGGCGATCGGCAGGCTTAGAACTAGTCTAGATTTTATAGTACTAAGGGTCATTTTCTTGATTGATTCTCCCCACAGAGAATTGCAATATTTACACTGGACCGAACGTAAATATTTTTTGAAAAATTTAAAAAGCTAAAACATAAATTATGCATAAAAAAATTAAATAAATAAATTAAAAATTAAAATAATAATTAAAAAAAATTAAGAATTAATTAATAATAATTATTAATTAATTATAATAATAATTAATTATTAATTATTAATTAATAATAATTATTAATAATAATTAATAATTAATTAATTATTATTATTAATAATTAATTATTATTATTATTAATTATTATTATTATTATTATTAATTATTATTATTATTAATTAATAATTATTAATAATAATAATTAATAATAATTAATTTAATTATAAATAATAATTAATAATTAATTATTAATTATTATTAATAATTAATAATTAAATTAAGAATCGAATCTGAGATAAAGTTAAAAAAATTAAAGTAAATAAATCTTTATGATTATGTCAGGAATTGAACCCCGAAATCGAACACGCGATGAAATTAAAGAATAAGTTAAATAATAAATCTTGTATAATTATGTAGTAGGAAAGAATCGAACCCCGAGTTAAGTGATAACCGTCAAACCCCTTAATCGAATCCTTATAGGAAATCGAACATGGGGTGAAATTAAATTAAATAATAAATCTTGTATAATTATGTACTTGGAAGGGATCGAACCCCGAGTTAAGTGATAACCAAATTTGTATAATTATGTAGTTGGAAGGAATCGAACCCCGAGTTAAGTGATAACCAAATTTGATAATGTTACCATTAAAACATGATTTTGCACATTAATATAGAATATAAATATCAATTTTATGTTTGTATATAATTTAAGGAACTTTATTAATAAGTTTGTTCTGCGCGCGGCCACATAACTTCCCGGCTAACGAGTATATTTTACTTTTTTCATAGTCCTTAGAAGAAACAAATTAAGTAATGGTATTGATTTTTTTTTTTTTTTTGCAAAACTGATGATATTGAATTAAAATTAGTTAAGTACAGTATATCTCTGGTAATTACATGTATAGTTTTATCATAAATCAGATAAAGAGAGTTGGAAGTTTGTGGCTATGAATCATATATTGGATTTGTTGATATCTACACTAGATAAGAAGACAATTACAGGGCAGGGATATTTCTGGTCTTAATGAGGTAGGAATCTTAATGAGGTAGCATACATGACTGTGAATATTACTAGTTCGTGAGCGTGATGACGAACTCCACTTCATTAAAATTGGTAACCACTCCCCTCTATGATTTGTAGGAAAATTATCAAAACTACTACTCCTTTCTTAGTTTAATTACAATTTTGTCATGATTTGCAATTAAAGCAATCAAATGCATCTTATTTTTACATTTTTTTGAAAAATAATAATTTAAAAGGGATATAACTAAAAAAGTTTGCATTAGAATTATATTTTTAAAAAAATATAATATGAAAAATTATTCAATGTAGAAAATCAAATTATCGTGATTTAAATCTTTGACATACATTTTTTTCGTATTTCAATATGAATAAACTTTTTAGTTTACGTGTTAAAAATAAAAATATTTTTTATGCTAGATTTATCGTTTTTCATCTATTTATTTTATAATCTAACGGTTCTTATTTATTTTGACCAGACTACATACGACCAAAATTTTGGACAAATCACTCTTACACTCATTATTAAAACTTTATTTGATTGTTAGTAGAGAATATGACCAAAATGCCTCATCTGGAGGATCAATGGCCCGAAATACCGTTTTCCAAAAGCTTTGGCCCGCACTATCCACGGGATACGCCGTTGGTACTGGCGTATCCCAAGCTCAGTTTTTTCAGCAACTTCGCTAAGTCCAAGAGCAATCTCCCGATCGGAAATGGCCATGGCCGTCGTCTTCCAACCCTTCTCTGCACATAAAAACTATCAACGGACCTTGCTCGTCATCTCTCCAATTTGCATTATCAAAATCTGAGCCCGTCCATGTGTGTAAACGGAGATCGGAAAAAGAATCGGAAAAAATGGTTGGTTTTGGGGTTGTAAAATCCTGCACTATAATTGAACAATTAAGGACATAGGTTTGTAGAGGATGTTGTGGCGATTCTAGTGTCATAAAAAATCCCATGGGAAAGTGTCTGGAAAGTGGTGAACGAGCATTCGCCAGAAAAAGCTCGAAAATCGTCCGATTAGTCACTTCCGAGGCGTTTTCTGGAGAGCATGATGCTGACGTCATCACGCATCTTAGTGATGCGTATCCTCTGTTGCGCCCTTCCCAGTGGCGTATCCCATGCTGGATACTCCTCTCCCAGTAACGTGACACGAGGATACTACTCTCCCACTGACGTATCTCAAGACACGATTCTGTCAGTAGCATATCCCATGGGTATTTAGGGCCGCGTTTTTGGATCTGGGTATTTTGGTAACCCCTCCCTCCAAAATGGGGTATAAAGGGCCATAACCCTTGTTAGTAGAACTATCTTCAAATAATAAAAGGGTATTTTGATAATTAAAACGAATTAGTACAAGTAGATTTCGTAAATCGAACAGAATTTTTAACGTAAAAAATCGTCAATTTCTTCTCTTTTTTGTTTATGCATATAGTTTTAATTGAAAAATAATTGTTAAACCATCAATAAATTAAATATTATTTTGTTAATTTTGTGTGGACTATAAAATCTTCCAAATCAAATTTGAAGATTTAAGATAAGCACAAATATTAAATTGAACGTTTAAAATTTTATATATATATTTTTGGACAGTAATTTGATATGTAAATTAATAGAAAGATGTCTCTTCACTCATCTCAAAATTCACGTATTTGTTACAAAATTACACACAAAAAAAGAAAAATTAACGGCAAAAGCCCAATTTTTGAGATTATTATTTCTAAATTCAAAATTTAAATAAAATAGTATTTTTTATTTAATAAATCCATATTTATTGAAAGTCAAAGCATCAATCAAATTCAATTAATTCAAAAACATATAATCGGAGACGCATCTCCGCCACAAGTTCAATTTTCAATATCAAATTTATACTATTAATGCAATAAGTTTTTTCAATAAATGCATCCAAATTAGCTAACACAAAAATCCACAAAATTCACATCTTTATTCTCAATAAACTTCCAAAATAAGAACTTCATATATTAAAAAAGGGGCAAACTATACAGTTCACCAACTACAAATTACCAACAAATTTTCTTTAAAATCAATGAGCGTTTCAATAAAAAAAATTCAAAAGCAAATATAGGCTTGTAAAAAATTTGCGTAAACAATTCCTACCCAAAATTTATTCATACCACAATCAAAATTATGAGTTTACTAAGAATTTTTAAGGTTAGTTCCGAAATTATAACGTAAATTATGAACGGTTTGAAATATAGAAATGAAGTTTCTAACATTCAATTATTTATATCTTATACAATTCAAAACAAAATTTTATATATCTTTTACGAAAATTGATAATTATAATATTAATATCTTTTCAAAAAGTAATAGTAAATAAAAAATACTTATCTTAAAAGTGATTGAAGACCGAAATTAATGATAGGAAGTTAATCTTATAATTTAATTAAATAAACAGAAAGCAAATAATCATTTACTCATTACATAATGGGTCCCGGTCCCTGACAATCGTTTGTCAGGGACCGGTTATTTAACAATCACTTTCTAAGCCGTTGGATCGTTGATCCAACGGCTGAGATTAAAAAAAAAATATTTTACGTTCCGCGAAAAATTTTCGCGGAAAGGGAATTTTTTTTGTAACCCAGGAGAGCCGTTGGATCGTTGATCCAACAATTTAAAAGTGATTGTTAAATAACCGATCCCTGACAATCGATTGTCAGGGACCAGCTGCCTTACATAATTTACACATACAAAGCAATCCGTCACTTGTTTAAAATCATGCCCAGAATCTAAAAACAAATTCACAAAACATGTCAGAAATCATTACCAAATCATTTATAAAAGTAAATATAGAAGGGCTTTAAAGCCCTAATTATCCAATTACTTGCACAATTTACAGAAATACCACCAAACAATTTCACCTTCAACATGCAATTTTACAACTAACCAATTAATATAATAATATAAATAGCTATGCATGATATCCTAGCTAAAAGATTGACACATGGCAACTAATGAACTAGAAGTCGACTACGACACTTTTGAACATAAAATTCATATTTATGTTATAATAAAACCATGTCATTTTTACTTTTATTATTTAAAAACTCATACAAAACAATTATATTGAAATATAATATATTCTATATTTAAAATAAGAATAAGTATACATACATCCGCATAGAACAATTAACATACAAAACAAAACCGAGCCAAAGATAACTAATTTTGATGATTTTCCATGAAATAAATATTAAAATTATATAAATAAATTCAAAAGGATTAAAATTCTAATTGAATAATACATGTTAGCATCTTAATTAACATGATTAATGCAGAGACATAAAGCATGCTCGAGATAAAGAAAAATAACTAATAATCAATAGCATCATATGCTCATTAATTAAAATCCTAAATAAATTAAGTAACTATAAAAATTGTCTCATAAATTTTTAGATCTCTCCAAATATTACCAAATCAAACTATTCTAATACATACAATTTACATAAATAAAATAGATATGATTATCTAAATATTCTGATGTTTCTTTTCCATAATAGCCAATCTTATCTTTAAGAAAAATGACTTATACAAAAAGTTTTCTAAAATTTTCTAACTAAAATAATTTATCTAAAGAAAAACTTTTATATCAAATATATAATAATAAAATTAAATTGAAAATTCAGGGTTTTACATTAACTATATATAAAATGAAAATGGGATCTATATATTTTCTGAATAAGTGCCGATTTAGACGGATTAACATAACATTTATATGGAAAACTTATAAGTAGGTTTATTACAATTCCTGAAGCCCGCGATAGGAACATATATACATACATGCAAGAGCCGCGATTAGATTAAACTAAATGCTGTTACATTCAGTAATTTTTTAATAAAAGTTTATGCTATTCTAAAATAAATTACGTCCTTTACATATATAGATAATATCAAAGTCCATCAGGATAATCATTTATATTAATTTAAGTTGAAACTGATTGTGTAGTACTCATGCACAAGCAGGGTTTACGATATGAATATTAAATCTAAAATGAATCATCAGGAACTCTCCCCACCGAACCTGGAATTTAAAGGTTCCGGGATTAATTAAATTAGTATTGACAAGCATATATATTTGGATTAGTTTCATTACATTTGGTGTCGATTTGTTCTTTCTCGTGAATATTGACTACTTTAGAATTAAGGTAGAAGTTTCAGATCTTCTAGCTCTTGTTGGTATTTTAGTGATTAATTGATCTTAGCCTCTTAGGGAGATCCTTCCTCTGTCAACGTCGCCATTAGTGTGGATCCAAATAAAACAATCGAGCAAGACAAAGAGTATTACCTCAGAAATCATTGATTTTCTTTTCTTTACATATCTAACTAATCCTCTATTAATTGATAATTGTTGAGACCATTATGGAATACAAACATCTGCATTATACCTCTAGGGCAAGCTACAAGAAAATTTAGCCATAAATGACCAATTAAAATGATTGTAAATGGTGTTCACCTGTCGGAAATTGGATCATTTGTATCAATATACGAAGTACTATTTTTTGTTTAAATAATTAGGTTTATATATCTTTGTCTATTCTAATAAATTTTGGGATTTATTAGAATTAAATCTAAAAATGGGAACTAATGTCTTTTTGTCATAAAATATATCAACAAATAAATGTAGAATTCAATAAATTTTTCTGTACATGCTAATACTGACATCTAACATCCATATATAAGGTTTAAGGTTGGATCACTTAAAAAAATCATTTCGAAATTTTCAACCGTAATCTAAACCTAATAACCATAGACACCAAGCATAATCGTACAAGGTTCCTAGTTATTATTACATTTTTTGAAAAAACTTTTTTAGGCATCCTTTTTATCTCATGTATTAATATACTTTCGTAAGAAAAAGTACATGTAATATTTTTTCCATAACAGTTTTCAGATTTTCATCTCATTGTCTTTCAAGGAGATTGGAAAATTCAGGTTACTGTGTTTAGTACTTCAATTAAAAGAAAAACAAACTTACAAAATCAGGTTCTAGTTAAGCATTGAATTTTTTTTATATTGAGAATGTTGAATTAGATAAAAATTAAGTTGCCATGACATCGCAGCTGAAACGGGTGCCACCATGAGAACGTGCGGGGTACTAAAGGACTATACAAATTTAATCCAACGGTCAACATTCTCTTGTAATGAAATACGGTCCACTTGTGTGACAGATAATAGTATACAAGACATTTAAAAATAGATATACTACTTAAAAGCTCTGTTCTAAAAGTCGGCGATTAATCGGGATTAATCGCCGATTAAGTTAAAAGCCGAGACATAAGTCATAACAATGCAAGTGTACGTAACCACCACATTTTGGCAACAACTCCTGGTCAAATAATTTGAGTACACATGCACATTTTGTAATTCCTCATGTGTACGAGCGGTGTCCCTGATTTAGGTTTACTCTTTTCTATTCGAAAATGAAGGTGAAATCAGCAATTAATGTACAATTACCAATCATGCATCGGAAGCTTTTTGTTGCTCCCCGCACAAGATGATAACATTATGGGAGAGATTTTTCATTGGAAAATGCTAGGTATCCTAAATTGATATTCAAAAAATTTCCCAAATGTCAAGTGTAGCAATTTAATTGGTTATAATAATAGTGGACCCCTGCATTCACACCAACCATCTAATCAAAAAATTTCACTATGCCATGTAAGCTTTGCCACATCATTTGGGAGCAATATTTGGGTACCAATTTAGGTACCTAGCATTACTCTTTTTCATTTTAGTAATTTAAATACTGTTCTAAAAATTTCACATTCAGAAGATTAATCCTTAATTAATTTCTATATAAAGTGTCTAATTGATTTGGTTTTTAAAATTTTCGATTAATTTTTACGAATACTTTTTGATCGAAATATTTTTAATAATTATTAGAATTAAAATTATGTATTATTCACCTTTGAATTATTATATATTTTATAATATGATAAATACATGTTACTTAAGAAATAACTAAAAAATCAGAAAAATGTATTAAATAATATTATAATATTAAAATATATCCAATTTTGGCTTTGATTAATCCCCGATTTAACAAATTATCCTTCTAAAATTCTCTTAATGTTTTTATGATAACCGATTTCTGTAACACTGATTCTAATAGGAATTTAGTCAATGGCAAAGCCCAATCCCTGAGATGTGGTTCATGATAAAATTTGGACCTTCTTTGTTCTCTCTGTGAAAAATTTGGGCCTTTGTCATAGTCAGCTCTGCGGTCCAACTACTTTCATCATGTGTTTATAAATCCAAATTGAAGATTTAATTTGAAATATTTTTCAGTCCTTCTAAATTTTTTGTTTTTCATTTTATTTTATTTGAAAAAAATTATTTCATTACACCAAATCGAACAAATATTCAAATGCATAGTAAGTTAGTAACCCCATTGTGTGAATGTGACCATGCAAAGGTGGTGCTGGAAGGTGACAATGCATGCATCTACATGATCTTGACGAAGTAAAACGTAGATTTTATTGGAGTTTAATCTAAATTTATATTTATTTATGTACTGTCTTATTTACTTAGTTAAATAACTTGATGTAATTAAACTTGTTTTACAGTCAGCAAGATTAGGTCGTAGTTTTTTTCTCATATTTGTAGAAGATCACACTAGTGGAGTGAGAATAGAAGTGTCATTCTCAACCACTTCTATAGTTTAGGATAAATAACGTTTGTTTAGTAGTTTCACAACTCAATCTGTGTGAGTGTGTGGCTTGTCATTTGTAAGCAGTAGTAGTGTAATATAACGAAAATGAGACTTGTCTCAAACTAGTGTTATTTCTTTCTGCAAGTATATATATACTACGTATCTGGTTTCTACATTGTGGTATCAAAACCTGGAATCCTAGTACGCGTATGCCACAGACAGCGCTAATGGATGTGAATAAACTCAAGTGAGGTTTAATTGGGTTGAGTTACCCAACGTTGACGAGGGAGAACTATACAACTTGGTCCATGAAAATGAGGGTGAATATTAAGTTCATGGAGTGTGGAAAGCAATTGAGCTCAGTGATCCAAAGGCAGTAGTTTGATGGAAAAACTGACAAGATTTGCCATTGATTTGCAATGGCTATACCTGAGGATGTATTGTTGTCCTTAGTAGATAAAAAGACGGCAAAAGATGCTTGGGATGTGATCAAAACCATCTGCCAAGGTGCAGATAAGGTCAAGGCAGCGCGAGTTCAAACGCTTAAAGCAGAGTTCGAAGCTTTGAACATGAAAGATACTGATCAGCTTGACAAATTTATCATGAAGATGAATGGACTGGTGTCGAATATTCGTGCCCTGAGAGAAAAGGTAAGCGAGAGCTATGTTTTGAAGAAACTGCTTCGTGCATTACTTCTAGCTGAGAGTGGAGGAGAAAGAAAGGAAGGTATGATATTGCTAAATGAGGAGAATGTAGTCCCAGAACTGAAGCAAATTAAGAACAATAGTGACGACACAAGTATATGGTATCTCGATAATGGAGCGAGCGGGGAAAATTTAGTAATCTAGAGGAGAGTGTAACTGGAGAGGTGCGTTTTGGAGATGGTTCTATAGTGGTAATCAAGGGGAAATGATCCATAAAAATGAGCTGCAAATATACTGAAACCAAATATTTACGTGAGATATATTATATCGCTTCTCTTTGCAATAACATTATAAGCTTGGGACAATTATCAGATGAGGAAAATACGGTAATTTTGGAAGGGCAATACTTGTGGGTTCGTGATACATAGGGGAAGTTGCTGGATTATACAAAATTAAAATTGAAGGAGGTGACCCTGTTTGTTTGCTATCAAAGGTAAAGGAAGGTTCGTGGTTGTGGCATTCTCACCTTGGCCATGTGAACTTTGCTGCATTGACACTCATGACCAAGGAAGAAATGGCTTACGGTTTATCGAAATTGATTCAATCAAAGAAGACGTGTGAGGGCTGTTTGATGTCTAAGCAAACTCGAAAACCCTTCACCAAACAAGCTAACTTCAGTACTAAATCTATTCTTGAGTTGATACATGGAGATATATGTGGTCCGTTTACACCACCGATTCCAACAAGTAATAAGTTTTTCTTATTATTGGTAGATGATTGTGGCCGTTATATGTGGGTATACTTGTTGAAAATCAAAGATGAAGCATTTGAAGCATTTAAAAGGTTCGGGAAGCTAGTAGAGAAAAACTCAAAGCCAAAAATAAAAGTGCTAAGAACTAATTGTGGCGGAGAATTTTGCTCAAAAAATTTCAAGAATTATTCTGAAGAGGCTGGAATTCAAAGGCATTACACAACATCATATTCGTCACAGCAGAACGGGGTAGTTGAAAATTGAAATAGAATGATTGTGGCAATGGTATGAAGTTTTCTTAAGGGAATGTAAATGCCCTCAGTGTTTTAGGGAGAAGCCGTGATACATTCAGTGTATATCTTAAACCTGTTATTCACACGAGCAATTATGGGTATAAGACACCTTATGAGGCTTGGAAGAACAAAAAACCACATCTTCAACACATCAAAGTGTTTGGCTGCTTTGCCCACATGAAGGTGCCAGGAGTTCATACGAGGAAATTAGATGACCGTAGCAAGATTGTTGTTTATTTGGGCAGCAAGCCAGGAACAAAAGCACACCGTCTATTCGATCCAAAAGATGGAGTAGTCCTTGTGAGTCGAGACGTTGTGTTTGAAGAACGCAAGAGTTGGTCGTGGGAATTGTTATCATAAGGAGGCATACATAATTCTAGTACATTCACATTGGTTGGAACTGCATTTGATGAACTTAAAGTGACAAAGTCGACTACGAATTCTGGGGGAAAAATGACACATGTACACCACAGTGAGTTTGGTTCTAGGGCTAGTATTTTTTAGAATTCTTCATCGAGTGAAAGAGATGTGGAATCAACCATCAGTGAACCTAGAAGAATGAGACTTCTAAGTGAAATATATGATGATGCCCCAAAAGTCGATTTAATTGACGATGAGCTGATGATGATGTCAGTTGATGAACCAAACTCGTATAAACAAGCTGCAACAGAGGTCAAGTGGAAGGAGGCAATGAGGACAGAAATTGATTAAATTGAGTAGAACAACACATGGCAGCTAACTTAGCTGCCCCCTGGTCACAAGCCAATAGATTTAAAGTGGGTCTTTAAGTTAAAGAAGGACGCTGATGGAAGGGTTATAAATTATAAGGCACGATTGGTCGCTAAAGGGTATGTACAGCAGTGTGGGGTTGATTATGAAGAAGTGTTTGCACATGTCACTAGACTCAAAACTGTAAGGCTACTTCTTGCACTTGCTGCGAAATGCCTGGGATGTTCATCATCTCGACGTCAAATCTGCGTTTTTGAACAGGGAATTACAGAGGAGGTCTACGTACTACAGCCAGAAGGTTTTGTCAATAAAGGATAGGAGTACAAAGTTTATAAATGATTAAGGCATTGTATGGTTTGCGTCAAGCGCCCAGAGCTTGGTATGCTCGTTTGAGAAAATGTCTGGAAGAGTTGGGATTTGAGAAGTACCCCTATGAACACGTAGTATATACGAGAAGAGAAAGAGGAGAAGTGCTAGTTGTTGCAGTCTATGTTGAAGATCTTCTAATTACTAGAACCAACCTATCAAACATAACCAAATTTAAAAGGGAGATGAGCAGCGTTTTTGACATGAGTGATCTTAGGAAATTGTCCTATTATCTGGGTATGGAGGTTGATCATAATAATAGTTACATTGAACTTTAACAAATCAGCATATGCAAAAAAAGTAATAGAAAAGGCAAGAATGACCGGATGCAATCCGGTGAAATATCCCATGGAACCTGTAGAGAAGCTAGACAAAGATGAACATGGGAAAGCAGTCAATTCAACATAGTTCAAGTGTATGGTTGGAGGTCTCAGATATCTTGTGTTCACAAGGCATGATATAGCATACTCAATTGGCGTTGTAAGCAGATTCATGGAGAAACCCACAGAGATGCATCTAGCTGTAGTCAAATGGATTCTTCATTATGTAAATGGGACACTTGACATTGGCTGACAGGCTACACAGACAGCGATCTTGTAGGTAATGTGGATGACAGGAAATCTACCAGAGGTATGACATTTTACTTAAACGAGAATCTCATTACTTGGGTATCCCAGACACAAAAGTGCGTAGCACTATCATAGTGTGAATCTGAGTTTATGGCAGCAACAGCTACTGCGTGTCAAGGAATATGGCTCTACAAGCTTCTGAGACAAATAACAGATATCAAGGCTGGTCCGATTGTGCTCCACATTGATAATAAAACTGAGAAAAATTTGGCTAATTAAGAACCCAGTATTTCACGGGAGGAACAAACATATAGATATCCATTATCATTTTATACAAAAATGTGTAGAACGAGGTGAGATAGTTCTGAAGCACATTAATACTAATGAACAACGAGTTGATGTGCTAACTAAGGCACTGTCCAGAGCCAAGTTTGAGAGAATGTGGGAACTGCTGGGGCGTGATGAACCTGAAATCGAGTTTAGATTAGGGGAAACTTGTTGGACTTTAATCTAAACTCATATTTATTTTTTTATTTACTGTCTTATTTATTTAGTTAAATAAGTTGCTGTAATTAAACTTGTTTTGAGGTTAGTAAAATTAGCTAGGTCGTAATTAATTTGTTTTCACGCACTAGTGGAGTGAGAATAGGAGTGTCATTCATGTCAACCACCTTTAATTGTAGTTTAGAATAAATAAAGTTTGTTTTTCAGCAGTTGCACAACTCAATTTGTGTGAGTGTGTGGCTTATATCATTTATAAACACTACTCCCTCCGTCTCTAAATAAATTGCCTGTTTTGACCGGGCACACTTGTCAATGCACACTTTTGATCGTTAATATCTTGAATTTCGTATTAATTTTAAATATAAAAACTTCACTGTATTAAAGTACTCATAAATACGAATCCAACAAAATCACTCATGACTATATTTGGTCTTATAGATTAGACGTAAATTAATAATTTCTCTCTTGTTATGAACAGTCCCGACATTTGAAACGAGCAACTTAAAAAAAGACGGAGGGAGTAATAATAAAATATAACGAAAATGAGACTTGTCTCAAACTAGTGTGCAAGTTTACGTATACTACGTATCTGGTTTCTACAGATTTTACGCGGAAATTGCAAATCAGGGAATTCACAGCTGAAAAAGAGAACATTTATCCTGAAAAACTTGAACATAACTTTATTTTTCTTTTCGCTAATTAAAGAAATTAATACAACTTTAGAAGTGGGAATGTAGACAGAAAAGAGAAAGACAGGTCAGATTTCCACTTCTCGGATCCGATATTAATCAAACCCCATTTCAGAAAAGTGAAAAAGCGTACAACAATAATGTGACAGATATAGGGCCCGTTTGGGAAATCTTATTTTTCAGAAATAAGTTACTTATTCTGGAAAAAAGTTAGGAAATATGTACTTTTTTCTGAAATAAGTAACTTATTTTTGCAAGATAAAGAATATTAAACTCCCCATACACATATTTCTCTAAAAAAAAGTATGTAAATATAGATTTTTTTCCGAAATAAGTAACTTATAAGTTAGTTGATCGATTTGCCAAACGGGCACATAGTTCAAAGATGAAATACAACTTTTACCATATTATTATTTTGATAATAATTCATAATTCTTACTTATTTCTCTCTGAGATTCATTTCATTTACATTAGAATTCAAGTCCAATAATTTGATCATGAAATTTTCAAAATTCAAAACAAAAATCAAAATTCAAAAGGTATCCTCTAGAAAAAGCATATCACGCATGCTACATGTCGGTACAAAAACCACTATAAAAGAACACAGCCAGTGGCACATAGTAAGTAAACCCTCCAGTTGCATCCTTTCTTCTCAATACACAGATATCTTATCAAAATGGGCCTTTCCCTGCGTTTATTTTCTACTCTTTTCATGGTGGTGATGCTTCTCATGGCCAATGGTGAGTAAATTTTATGTAAATAATTATATACATAATTTTTGTTTAGATATTAAAACATAATGGTCTTTCCCTCTTTCGTAAGTTTTCCGTCGTAAATGGCCTGATCTGTTAGTGACATGCACATCTGAAAATTTTAACGATTTGTGTTCTCTGCATATATACAGGAATGGTGACAACTGAGGGCAGGACATGTGAGTCGCAGAGCCACAAGTTCAAGGGAACATGCGTGAGCAAGAGCAACTGTGCTAATGTTTGCAAGAACGAAGGATTCCCCGGTGGCCACTGCAGGGGTTTTCGCCGCCGTTGCTTCTGCACCAAACATTGTTAACTTTATTCGCAAGCTATAGATAGCCAAGGGAGTGTGCTCGTTTGCATTTGATTATCCTACTTGTCTTCACTAATAATAACGAATTGATGTATTAAATAATTTTGGGTCGGTTTTTTTTTTTTTTCAGATCCTATCAAGTATTGTATGTTATGTGTGCGCAGTGTAACTTTAATTTTGCTTTGGAATGTTGGAAATAAAATTCACTCTGTGGGTTTATTAATTGAGTATTGCTAGGGGTACCAAATTAGATACCAAAATTTGTTACCAAATTACAAGGTACAAATTACTTGGCATTTTGAAATGTTTAAATTGGATAGCCCTGGCGGATCCATTATAATTATAACCAATCAAAAATCATTTGGTAATAATTTTTGGTACCCAATTTGGTACGTCTAGCATTTTTCTTCTTAATTATACTAAGGTTTGTCAACAAAGGGTTGGTACAGTAGTCGTGGTCTTAGTTTCTCTAAGAGAGGTTAAAAATTCGATTTCTGGCATGTGCGTGTGTTCAACTATAAAAATATATATATATATATATATATATATATATATATATATATATATATATATATATATATATATATATATATATATATATATATATACTATTATAAGCGAAATGAGGTATAATTGGTTGGTTGATTAGTTGGTTTAATTAACACCTTCCTAAAACAAAATTTAAGCCTTCCAAAAAAACCATTTAATTTATTAATTAATAAATGAAGCAAAAAACATATACAAACTCTTCAGGTTCATGGCATCAAAATTCCTTCAAGGACTCTTTCTTTTCCGATTAAAACGGAGATAAATGAGTCCATTAAAAAACAAAATGAATGATAAACAACAAAATTGTTAACATTTTCCTAAAAATAACAAGTTAAAAAAATTGTATTAAAAATACTCCCTCCGTCCCAGTGAATTATATACGTTTGTTCTGGGCACGGAGACCAAGAAAATGTATAGAAAATGAGTAAAGTTAGATGAAAAGTGGGTAAAGTGGTGGGACCTATCAATATTTAATAATAGATTTGAGATAGTGGAGGAAAGTAGTGGGTGTAATAGTGTTTTATATTATAAATTTGAGATAGTGGAGGAAAGTTAGTGGGTGTAATAGTATTTTTTATTATTAAAACTTTACTATTTTTGGAATGTATAGAAATGATGGGACACCCCAAAATAGTAAGTGTATAGAAATGAGTGGGACGGAGGGAGTATTAATTAATTTATCTATCTATACTATACTATTATAAGCGAAATGGGGTATAATTGGTTGGTTGGTTAGTTGGTTAACACCTTCCTAAAACAAACTTTAAGCCTTCCAAAAAAACCATTTAATTTATTAATTAAGAAATCTATACTATACTATTATAAGCGAAATGGGGTATAATTGGTTGGTTGGTTAACACCTTCCTAAAACAAACTTTAAGCCTTCCAAAAAAACCATTTAATTTATTAATTAATAAATGAAGCAAAAAACATATACAAACTCTTCAGGTTGATGGCATCAAAATTCCTTCAAGGACTCTTTCTTTTCCGATTAAAATGGAGATAAATGAGTCCATTAAAAAACAAAATGAATGATAAACAACAAAATTGTTAACATTTTCCTAAAAATAACAAGTTAAAAAAATTGTATTAAAAATATTAATTAATTTATCTATACTATACTATTATAAGCGAAATGTGGTATAATTGGTTGGTTGGTTAGTTGGTTAACACCTTCCTAAAACAAACTTTAAGCCTTCCAAAAAAACCATTTAATTTATTAATTAATAAATGAAGCAAAAAACATATACAAACTCTTCAAGTTGATGGCATCAAAATTCCTTCAAGGACTCTTTCTTTTCCGATTAAAACGGAGATAAATGAGTCCATTAAAAAACAAAATGAATGATAAACAACAAAATTGTTAACATTTTCCTAAAAATAACAAGTTAAAAAATTGTATTAAAAATATTAATTAATTTATTTTAAACAACAAAATTTACCAATATGGCACAAAAGTATATTTTTAAAAATCTCAAATTTAATTAAATTATATACAATTTATTAAAAATAAAAAACAGAGAATTATAAACGTTTTTAGTTATATCCTGATTAGAATCGTCGACCCCACACATTCTTCCCTCTTCTACGATTTTAGTTATACTAAATAATTTAAAAAAAATATCTGTTGAATTCTTAAGATATTATTTACAAATAAGGCACAAAAATAAATTTTTAAAAAAAGTGCTAAAAATTCCAGATTTAGTTAAATTATTTATAATTTATTAAAAATAAAAAATCACATGTTTTATAGAATTATTAACGTTTTCAGTTATATCTCGATTTGAATGATCGTCCGCACACACTTCTTACTACGATTCTTTCTTCTATGATTTTAGGTTATACTAAATAATTTTTAAAAAATATCTATTGCATTCTTAAGATATTTTACATTAAATTTAAAATTAACATTAAATTAATGATATTTATTCATGTCATGAAATTAAGTATGGAACATATGTAAATTTAAAATTAATAATAAATTAAAATTTATGTAAAATCAAATAATTAATGCATTAGTTCACAATAATAATACTCCCTCCGTCCATTTCATTTCTTTACACTTTCTATTTTGGGCCGTCCATTCCATTTCTTTACATTACTAAAAATAGTAACTTTTAACAATAAAATACATTATTACATCCACTACCTCACTCCACCTTTTCAACCCTTTACACTATTACACTCACTACTTCACTTATTTTAACAATAAAATTACTATTACACCCACTACTACATTTATTTTAACAATATTACATCCACTATCTTGGTTTCCGTGCAAAAAGCAAACGTAAAGAAATCAAAAAAACGGAGGGAGTATATGATAGCTCGTGCTTTGCACGGGTCAACTAACCAAAGTACCAAGGCACAAAAATATATTTTTAAAAAATTTATAAAAACTTATTAAAAATTCCAAATTTAGTTAAATTATATATAATTTACTAAAAATAAAACAACCCACATGTTTTATAGAATTATAAACGTTTTCAATTATATCCCAATTAATAATTTTAATTTTCAATTTACATATGTTCCATACTTAATTTCATGACAGAAATAAATATTATTAATTTAACATTATTTTTAAATATATTGTTAAATATCTTAAGAATTCAATAGATACTTTAAAAAATTTAATCAGTGTAACTTAAAATCGTAGAAGAAAGAATCATAAGAAGAAGTGTGTGCGGGTCATGATTCTAACCGGGATATAATGGTGGAGAATTCTAATGGAAATATAATCGAAATTGTATGTAAAATATGTGGTTTATTTTTTTAACTAAAATTAAATACATTTTGATTTGTTTTTTGTTTTTAGGAGGTGTTAACAAACTTTTTAGGAAGACTTTATCCAACTAACCAACGAACTAAGGCATACAAATATATTTAAAAAAAATTTAATAAATGTGTTAAAAATTCCAAATTTAGTTAAATTATATATAATCTATTAAAAATAAAAAAAAATCACATGGTTTATAGAATTATGAACGTTTTCAATTATATCCTGGTTAGAATTATCGTCTACACACACTTCTTCCTAGGATTCTTTCTTCTACGATTTTAAGTTACACTAAATAATTTTTTAAAAATATCTATTGAATTCTTAAGATATTTAACAATAAATTTAAAAATAATATTAAATTAATGATATTTATTTATATAATAAAACTAAGTATGGAACATATGTAAATTTAAAATTAATAATAACATTTATTAAAATATATTAAAATTTTATATTAAATCAAATAATTCATATATTAATTCATTATAATTAATATATATGATAGCCCGTGCTTTGCACGGGTTATAGGCTAGTATATATATATATATATATAGGCTAGTGGTCAAATAGAAACCAATCTTAGAATAGAAACTAGAAACCAACACTAAATAAATTATATTTCATTTATTCTAATGGCCCCGCCAGGGGCACCTTCAAAAAAAGTGTTTAAAATTATTGGCTCCATCCAGCCAAAAAAAAAAAAAAAAATACTGTTCACGCTGACGTCACTGCCACGTCAGCAGTGAACAGTATTTTTTTTTTTTTTTTTTTGCTGGATGGAGCCAAGAATATTATGAACTTTTTGTATTGGGGTACCCCTAATTTGGTCATTAGATTAGCTTGAAATATTTAATTTATGTTTAGTTTCTAGTTTCTATTCTAATTTAGTTTCTATTAGAACAAAACCCTATATATACATATAGGGTGCCCTTCCACAGCCACCGTTGGTTGAAAAAAGGCCCACAACCACCAACTCGTACACTGCCGCAATGAACACTTGCGGCAGGAAAACTTAAAAAAAAAAAGAAGGTTGCCGCATTGAACACTTGCGGCAGGAAAACTGCCGCAATGAACACTTGCGGCAGGAAAACTTAAAAAAAAAGAAGGTTGCCGCATTGAACACTTGCGGCAGGAAAACTTAAAAAAAAAATATTTTATGTGGAGTCGATCTCAGGTCCTTCACCAGAGATAACACCAACATGACCACTACACCAAATAAATTTATTTGTAATTTACTACAAAACAAAACTGTATTAAAAATTATTTTACGTTTTTATACTTTTATTTTTATTATTTATTAAAATTAAAAAAATTGGTAAATTAATACATTATAAAATACAAAAATGTTTATAAAATTTGAATTATTACATAAAATTTTAAATAAATTATTATAGTTTTATATTTAATAAAAGTAAAAAAAATAATAAATTAATAAAAGCTGTTAATTTGAAATATAGAAACAAGTAAAATATGAAATTACGTTTTCACCCTCCAATTTGTTGCCGCAACGATACATAACGGATGAATGAAAATCTGAAATTACTTGTTTACCCTTAAATCATTGCCGCAATGATACAATGCGGATACATAAAAATATGGAATTACTTTTTTACTCTTAAATCATTGCCGCAATGATACAATACGGATTCATAAAAATATGGAATTACTTTTTTACCCTTAAATCATTGCCGCAATAATACAATGCGGATAGGAGACGTATACAACCACTCATTGCGGTTGCCGCGACCCGATTAACCCTAATTAAACACAGAGCTCAGGCGATTTCAGGCGATTCCGGGCGATTTACACACAGAGCTGCGAATGTCAGGCCATCTTCCTCCTCAAGGTATCTTCTAATTGACACTTACACACACACGCACGTAGTTATACATACACACACGCACTACTATATACATTGCTACTGACGATTATATGTACATGGTTTGATTCATTTTTAATTGTGGGTGGTGTTTATTTGCTTCATTTTAGTTAAAATCGTGAATTAAATCGAATTATTAGGGTTCATAGTTCGAATTTTACCCATTTTTTGTTTGCATTAGTTTGAAATTAGGGCTTTTACCCTCAATTGAGTTGAAATTAGGGTTTCTCATCTTTAATTAGGTTTGAATTAGCTCGAAATGCCCAATTTAGAATTAGGTTTCGAATTATTATTCGGATTTTTATTAAAACTATGAATTAATTCGAATTATTAGGGTTTATAATTATGAAATTATAATTATAATTTTTTTTATGAGTTGTGGAAATTTAAATTCGAATTTTTGAATTATTAATTTGAATTTTTGAGTTTAAAATTCGAATTTATGAATTAATATGATTTATTAATTCGAATTTTGATTAATTAACATATTAGTACTGCATTTTATTTGATAAATTATATTCGGTGTTAATTTATTCTTGTTTTAAATATGTCTTAATGGAATGATAATTTTAGCCAATTTTGGTACATGTTTATGAAATGTGCCTAATTATTTCTTTGATCTTGCACATTGCAGATGCTATGGATATACAGTGCGGGCCTCTCGATAGGTCCCTCTTGACCATGCAGGATGATCATATTAGCAGTCACATATGGCAGGGGGGTGAGCGGGAGAAGTTGGATGTCCGCCAGTTGACAGCCAACCTCGACGATTGGGTATTTGATGACACCCAGGTTAGTTTGCTGTCAGACTGGGGTTTCCGAGCGTTTACTAACCCACGCTTGATTCCCCAGAACGACATACGATTGATCACGGCGTTGGTGGAGAGGTTTAGGCCAGAGATCAACACCTTTCATTTCCCATTTGGTGAGATCACCATCACTCTAGAGGATGTTTACATGATATTGGGATTGCCTGTTCGTGGTCGTGCTGTTACTCATACGGAGCTTTCCGCACCGCTTCCATATTGGCTAAGACGGTGGCATGATTTGAGGTTGACTGAGACCGAACGCAAAGATATGTATAAAAAAAAGGTTTGCTTTTTAGTCCATAAATTCCAATTTCTTGCATTTTAGTCCTTAACATGTTTAATTCTTGCATGTTATACATTAAATTTTCATTTCTTTGCAATTTAGGAAGATAATTATGTAGTTATTGCATTTTAGTCCATAAATTCTAATTTCTTGCATTTTAGTCCTTAATTTGTTTAATTCTTCATGTTATACATTAAATTATCATTTCTTTGCAATTTTGGAAGATAATTATCTAGTTATTGCTTTTTAGTCCATAAATTCTAATTTCTTGCATTTTAGTCCTTAAGTTGTTTAATTCTTGCATGTTATACATTAAATTATCATTTCTTTGCAATTTAGGAAGATAATTATCTACTTATTGCATTTTAACCCATAAATTCTAATTTCTTGCATTTTAGTCCTTAATTTGTTTAATTCTTGCATGTTATACCTTAAATTTTCATTTCTTTGCAATTTAGGAAGATAATTATCTAGTTATTGCATTTTAGCCCATAAATTCTAATTTCTTGCATTTTAATCCTTTATTTGTTTAATTCTTGCATGTTATACATTAAATTATCATTTCTTTGCAATTTAGGAAGATAATTATCTACTTATTGCATTTTAACCCAAGAATTCTAATTTCTTGCATTTTAGTCCTTAATTTGTTTAATTCTTGCATGTTATACCTAAAATTTTCATTTCTTTGCAATTTAGGAAGATAATTATCTAGTTATTGCATTTTAGCCCATAAATTCTAATTTCTTGCATTTTAATCCTTTATTTGTTTAATTCTTGCATATTATACCTTAAATTTTTATTTCTTTGCAATTTAGGTGGGGTGAAGCTTCATAGGTTGAGGGAAATGTTTAAAAAGAAACCGGAGAAGCCTTCTCCCGAGTTTATCGAGCATGATAACCTTGTGTACACCCGGGCTTATCTTTTTTACATCATTGGGGGTGTGTTGTTTCCTTCATCGAATAGAGACACCGTGTATCCTAGGTACTTCTTGACTTCATTTCTCTCTCTAGTCCTTGCAATTTATGCTTAAATTTATCTTATTCTTGCATTTTATGCCTTAAATTTCACATTTCTTGCATGTTCATCCTTAATTTCTCCAATTATTGAATTCTTACCTTAATTTGCATTTCCTGAATTTTTGCAGGTATTTACAGTTAATCCAGAATGCGCATGAGATTAAGGAGTATGCCTGGGGAGCTGCGGTTTTGAGTTATTTGTTCAGGGGTTTGGCCAAGGCTGCTCAGAAGGGTGCCAAAGCTATTAGTGGGTGCACCATGCTTTTGCAGCTTTGGTCTTACGAGAGGTTGTTGCCTGGGGCACCTCTGTTAGCACCTCGTATAGATTTTGTTTGGCCGAGGGCATTGGCTTGGGCTGAGCCGGTAGATGAGAGGAGGGTTAACCCCCACCACCATACAGGTCTTTATCGGGGGGACTTTGACAGCTTTCAGCTTGGTTGGCTGACATGGCAGCCTTATCAGAGATTTTATGACATTCAGGATGTTTCTGTGGATTATAATATCGATTTGATGGATGCTCACTATATGGCTCTCGGTCATGTCCCTCTCATTTCTTTTGATATCGTTGAGTATGTCATGCCAGATAGAGTCTTGAGACAGTTTGGTATTCTACAGCATATCCCACAGGCCCCGGTTGCCATGACTTCACTGCGGACGGAGAGAGCATCTCGTTGGGTGCGGGACAATCATACAGTGACCTTGGCAGATTACATTGAGGAGTGGCATGCTTTTAATGATGGCATGATACCTATTGTCGAGGAGGGCAATTACGTGTCTATAGAGGAGTACATGTATTGGTACAGGCGCGTCAGTAAGCTAAGGATTGCTCCATTTGTGGCTGAGCATCGTTCTAAGATTGTGCCTCGTGACTGGTATCCCCAGCAGGACATGGCTGATGCGGTATGCATTATATACCGTTATTTTTCTAATTCTTGCATTTTAGACCTTTATTTCTCCAATTCATGCATTTTAGACATTTATTTGTATAATTCTGCATTTTAGACCTTCATTTATATACTTTTGCACTTTAGACCTTTATTTATCTAATTCCTGCATCTAAATACTTCAATGCAGCTGGATTGTGGAATGAGGACATTACATGCCATTTATGAGCGTGATCCCCCCGAGTGGTTCTTTGATATCATCACTGAGTTTTTGGCTCGTTATGATCGGATCAACACCGAGTGGAGGGGTGTTGGATTTATCAGACCTAGTTTTGATAGACCCTCTCGTGCACATGATATGGATATTGACCCCAGCGATCCTTCATCTTCGCAGCAACCTCCACTAGCCGTTTCTCAGAAACGTTTGCGTGAGGTAGTAATCTTTTGATACTTGTTATCTTTGAATGTAGTGGATTGAATATATGTATGATTGTTGTATATTTTATTGTAGGTTGAGACTGTTGATTCTCATGCTTCACTTACGCACGATGCCACACCTCATGTCTCTTATAAACGTCCTCGTCAGGTAGTAATCCTTAATGCTAGGTTTAATTCGAGTCACTTAGGAGGAATTATATATATAACTATGTGATCGGTTCGTTGACATATAATTGCAGGTTGAGACTACAGATTCTCTTGCTACACAGCCTACCCTGGTATTTGTCCCGCCTATAGTCCAAGTTGAGGTATCAATCCTTAACGCTTGGTTTAATGCAAGAATTATAGAAATTAATAAGGGTATAAAATGCATGATCGGTGTATCTTGTAGGTTGAGGCTACAGCAGCTGCTGCTCCTGTTACACAGATGACCCCAGTATCTAGCCCTCCTCCTTCACAGTCTACGCCGGTATCTATCCCCCTCATGCTCATATTAATCTCTCCTTACTGTAATTTCCTTCTTATATACCAACTTTTTATATGTTCTTCGTGTTTTTATCTCATTGTGGTTGCAGGTTAGCACTATTCCTGCTGTGACAGAGCCTACCCCGGCATCTGTCCCCCATCATGCTCAGATTGAGGTACTAATCTCTCCTATTTGTGATTTTCTTCTTATATACCATTGAGGTACTAATCTCTCCTATTTGACTTTTGTTATCATAATTGTAGGCTCCAATACCATGTGAGTTGGCAGTGGATGGCAACAAGGTTGCCTATGGCATGGCTTACCCGGATGGAGGAGAAATGAGTAGGAAAATACATGGCAAGCCAATGCCTACTGGATGTCTGAGAGTGTCAGTGGATAGTGGGATCCAACTAGAAGCCTTGATTCCAGTTCCAATACCTGGTGAGATGGAGACGGTCAAGCAAGCTGTTGGATCTCATGTTGCATGGCCCAAGGACTGGATCATACGTCGAAATACTGAGGTTTGTACTTCTATAAAAATACTATAAAGGTCTAAATGCAAAATTATATAAATAAGGGTCTAAAATGCAAGAAATAGAGAAATAAGGGTCTAAAATGCAAGAAATAGAAAAGTAAAGGTCTAAAATGCAAGAAATAGAGAAGTAAAGGTCTAAAATGCAAGAAATAGAGAAGTAAAGTTATAAAATGCAAGAAATAGAAAAATAAAGGTCTAAAATGCAAAATTATAGAAATAAGGTTATAAAATGCAAGAAATAGAGAAATAAGGGTCTAAAATGCAAGAAATAGAGAAATAAAGGTCTAAAATGCAAGAAATAGAGAAATAAAGGTCTAAAATGCGAAATTATAGAAATAAGGTTATAAAATGCAAGAAATAGAGAAATATGGGTCTAAAATGCAAGAAATAGAGAAATAAAGGTCTAAAATGCAAGAAATAGACTACAGGTTGAATATGTTCTTCATGTTTTTATCACATTGCGGTTGCAGGTTTGCCCTCCTCCTTCACAGCTTATACAGGTTGAGACTACAGTTGAGACTACAGCAGCTGCTCCTCCTGTTACACAGCCGACCCTGGGATCTAGCCCTCCTCCTTCACAGTTTGTCCCCCCTGATGCTCATATTGAGGTACTAATCTCTCCTATTTGTGATTTCCTTTCTTATATACCAACAGCATGAATATGTTATTCATGTTTTTATCACATTGCGGTTGCAGGTTAGCCCTCCTCCTTCACAGCTTATACAGGTTGAGACAACAGTTGAGACTACAGCAACTGCTCCTCCTGTTACACAGCCGACCCTGGGATCTAGCCCTCCTCCTTCACAGTCTGTCCCACCTGATGCTCATATTGAGGTACTAATCTCTCCTATTTGTGATTTCCTTTCTTATATACCAACAGCATGAATATGTTATTCATGTTTTTATCACATTGTGGTTGCAGGTTAGCCCTCCTCCTTCACAACCGATACAGGTTCAGACTACAGTTGCTCTTTCTCCTTCTACACACATGGTAACACCTTTATCAGACCGCCCCATCCCTCCTGGTGTCAACCTTGATGTAATAATCTTTAACTTTGACTCAACTTTGTGACGTATTGTATTTGAAATGTTTATATGATTTTTGTATCTTCATCGAATGGCAGGATGAAACCACTACTCCTGGTTCAGAGTTTACCCCAGTGGCGGGTGGACTTGTGAAGTTTGGTAGTATCAGTGGTGTTATTCCTGATAACTTAAGAGAAATGCTTGGGGTATGTATCTTGAATCATACATTCGTTTTGGCTTGATATTTTTTCCATATGCCATGAATATCCATCATGATTAGGGGTATTGACATGTATTTGCAGTTGGACACTGAAGAGGATAAATACAAGGATGCGCAGAGGCGGTCTGCTTATGTATCAGGTGATATGAAGAGGCCACTGAAAAATCAGAAAATCAACTGGCTGTTTAAGCATTGGTGGGGTGAAAAGCATAATTTTATTAAGAGTGTTGGTGGGATGGTTGCGGAGCTTGCTTGGGAAAATGTCCAATGCCTAAAACGCGATCGTGAAATAGAGTCGTCAGTTCTGGATGCATATATTGACCTGCTGAAGCTTAGGGAGAGTACATATTTTCAGCATAAAGTGCTAGGCCGTCAATGCAAGAGGTTCTTCCTTGGCATGAGTTATTTCACGACCATTGCAACTGGGCATTGCACCGACTTGGAGGTAAATCAATTCAAATTTCTTGCATTTTAGTCCTTAATTTGGTTAATTATTCCATTTCATAACTTATTATTTGGTTAATTAGTTAATTGTTGCATTTCATAACTTATTGCATTATTATAGAATTATAAAATGCAAAATTATAAAAATAAAGGTCTAAAATGCAAAATTATAGAAACAAAGGTCTAAAATGCAAGAAATAGAGAAATAAAGGTCTAAAATGTAAAAATAGAGAAATAAAGGTCTAAAATGCGAAATTATAGAAATAAGGTTATAAAATTCAAGAAATAGAGAAATAAATGTCTGAAATGCAAAATTATAGAAATAAAGGTCTAAAATGCAAGAAATTGAGAAATAAAGGTCTAAAATGCAAAATTATAGAAATAAAGGTCTAAAATGCAAGAAATAGAGAAATAAAGGTCTAAAATGCAAGAAATAGAGAAATAAAGGTCTAAAATGCAAAATTATAAAAATAAAGGTCTAAAATGCAAAATTATAGAAATAAAGGTCTAAAATGCAAGAAATAGAGAAATGAAGGTCTAAAATGCAAAATTATAGAAATAAGGTTATAAAATGCGAGAAATAGAGAAATAAAGGTCTAAAATGCAAAATTATAGAAATAAAGGTCTAAAATGCAAGAAATAGAGAAATAAAGGTCTAAAATGCAAAATTATAGAAATAAAGGTCTAAAATGCAAGAAATAGAGAAATAAAGGTCTAAAATGCAAAATTATAAAAATAAAGGTCTAAAAAAATTAGATAATTTTTTTTAAAATTATATTTTAATCCAAATGTCCCAGGAAAAAATAATTTAGTAGATTCAGAAAAATTAGATAATAATTTTTTTGAGCAAACTTAAAAAAAAATGGAAAAAGGGAACTTCCCAGGGGTCACCCATCCCAGAATTGCTCTAACCCAAGCACGCTTAACCTCGAAGTTTCGATTCGCAACAACCCGCTCGGCCAGGAATGCCACATCTGATCATTTTAGCAACCGTTCATATATGAATGCGAAATGAATTCCGCTCATATTTCAATATTTTTTTAAGTAATAATATTTTAAATTATTTATAATTATTGATTTAAAATTCGAAAAAAACATCAAATTTTATTTTAAATTAATCCTTTCTTTCGAATTTTAGTTAAAAAACTGGAAAAAAAATTTCCCATTTTTCTCGAATTTTAAATTAATTATTAGGAATAAAATATATCTTATGCCTTTTTTCAATTTTTAAATGCAAATTTTGTCAAGTTTTAAAATAAAATTTGGGGGAAAAATATTTTTTTTCATTTTTCTCGAATTTTACATTTAACAATTGAAATAAATTGTAATTTTATCATTTTTCCAATTTTTAATATCAGGACATAAATAATAATAAAAAATTATTGCCATCCGCAAGGCCTCATTGCGGCAGGGAGAAGTCCAGTAGCTTTTCTCTCTCCTCCCCTGTTTTCCCCTGTTCTTGCCGCATTGAGGCCTTGCGGATTTTAACCCAGTTTTTAAAAATTATTTAATTCATAATATTTCAATTAAAAATTGGAAAAATGATAAAATTACAATTTATTTAAAATGTTAAATGTAAAATTCGAGAAAAATGAAAGAATTATTTTTTTCCCAAAATTTATTTTAAAATTTAAAAAATTGATAAAATAAAATTCTATTCCAAAATTTACAAAAAAATTCTTTTTCATTTGAATTCACCCAAAAATATTTATTTAATCGAATAAATGTTGAAAATATATAATTTTTTAATTGAATTGGAGATAATACAAAATATTTAGAATAAACATTAAAAGAAAATTTTAATTCATTAATAATAATTTTGGAGGGGGGAAAACATCAAAATACAATTTTTATTTAAAACAATTTCTTCGGAGCCCTCCTTCTTCTTCCGTCTACGGATATTTATCTCCATGCCCGTACAATTTCCTCAAATAGGCATTCTCCATGTTAGCCTCTTTCAAGGCTTCTTCGAGCTCTTCGACTTTTACCTCCAAATCTACAACTTTATCTTCAAGAAGCTTGATTTCTCTCTTGGCTTCTACCAACTTTGTTTTTAAACTAGCATTCTTCTTATTTTTTGAATCCATGATAAGAAAAATTTTAGGTTGCTAGAGAGAAAAATGAGAAGAAGATTGGAATATGAAATTTTAGGTTGAGGGTGTGAGTATTTATAGAGAAAATATTTCAAAGTAAAATTTTTTCAACATTAAAATTCAAAATAAAATTTAATGTATCTTGAAAATAACATTTGAATTTTTGGGAATGTAAGTTGAACATATGGAAGACTGTGTCAAACTGGTGTGTGTACCCTGCCGCAATGAGTCATTGCGGAAGTAAAATTTAAAAAAAATATTGCCGCAATGACTCATCGCGGCATACTACAACAGCATGACATCAGCTTGGCGTCAGTTTCTTTACTGCCGCAATGAGGCCTTTCGAATAGTAATAATTTTTTATTATTATTTATGTCCTGATATTAAAAATTGGAAAAATGATAAAATTACAATTTATTTCAATTGTTAAATGTAAAATTCGAGAAAAATGAAAAAAAATATTTTTCCCCCAAATTTTATTTTAAAACTTGACAAAATTTGCATTTAAAAATTGAAAAAAGGCATAAAATATATTTTATTCCTAATAATTAATTTAAAATTCGAGAAAAATGGGAAATTTTTTTTCCAGTTTTTTAACTAAAATTCGAAAGAAAGGATTAATTTAAAATAAAATTTGATGTTTTTTTCGAATTTTAAATCAATAATTATAAATAATTTAAAATATTATTACTTAAAAAAATATTGAAATATGAGCGGAATTCATTTCGCATTCATATATGAACGGTTGCTAAAATGAACAGATGTGGCATTCCTGGCCGAGTGGGTTGTTGTGAATCGAAACTCTGAGGTTAAGCGTGCTTGGGCTAGAGCAATTCTGGGATGGGTGACCCCTGGGGAGTTCCTTTTTTCCAATTTTTATCTTTTTTTTTTTTAAGTTTTTTAAAAAAATTAGATAAATTTTTTTAAAATTATATTTTAATCCAAATGTCCCAGGAAAAAATAATTTAGTAGATTCAGAAAAATTAGATAATAATTTTTTTGATCAAACTTAAAAATAATTTAGTAGATTTTTAAATGCAAATTTTGTCAAGTTTTAAAAATATTTTTTTTTTCATTTTTCTCGAATTTTACATTTAACAATTGAAATAAATTGTAATTTTATCATTTTTCCAATTTTTAATATCAGGACATAAATAATAATAAAAAATTATTGCCATCGGCAAGGCCTCATTGCGGCAGGGAGGAGTCCAGTAGCTTTTCTCTCTCTCCTCCCCTGTTTTCCCCTGTGACAGGGGAAAACAGGGGAGGAGAGAGAAAAGCTACTGGACTCCTCCCAGCCGCAATGAGGCCTTGCGGATAGACACATCCCTGCCGCAATGAGGCCTTGCAGATAGACACATTATTTTTTTTTTCTTGATATTAAAATTTTGAAAATGATAAAATTCCAATTTATTTCAATTGTTAAATATAAAATTCGAGATAAATTAAAGATTTCGTTAAGTGTTTTACTAATTTATGTGTTTTTCATAATATTCGAAAAATTGGAAAAAATTCTAATTTAAACTAGTACAAATGCATGGATTGCATATTAATACCTTACATTGAAAATTAAGATTATAATTAATAAAAATAGTTTCAAATATTACAGAATACAATTGAAACTAATTGCCAGGACAAGTTCTTCTATCATGGTTTGCTCCTACCAACCCACATTTTCCGCACTTTCGTTGCTTGGTTGTTGAAGTTGACGTTTCAATACCACTTTTATATCTTGCCGCTTTCTTTCGTCCCTTAGTTTGTGACATTGGAGGATCGAATATCGGATCATGATCCCAATCTTCTTGAGGAAACGACTCGTTCATTTGTTCGATCTTATCTTCTTGTGGAAAAGCAATTTCCACGTGACACCTCTCTCGCTCAATCAAGTTCATCACGTAGTTGAAACGTGGGACGGAACAACTACCAACAGCGCCTAAATTTTGAAATGATTTGCACAATGCACTATACCTTGATGCTTGTGATTCACCAACATTACCAAGAACGGGAGGGGTATAAGGTAGAGGTCCGGCAATTTTGTTGCCATTTTTTGTCCACCTAGACATGATGTAATCATTCGGTATACGTATTTTTTGTTTCATGTCTAGGTAACAGATCATGTGTTTACAAATCATCCCGGAATGTTCAAATTGCATACAAACACATTCAATCTGTCCATCAATATGGGCCGTCAACCGATAGCTTCTTCTACGATCCTCCGGCACGGTAGACTTCTCAACCACGAACATTTTAAATAAATGACATCCACCTTTAGTTTTCGTTACGACATAAGATGTACTTTTTAGAAGCTCCTTTTGAAAACGCCTAAACATCTCTTTCGTGTAAATTTCGGATGCATGAATTTCCAAGGATGATTGCAATACTAGTCTCCTTTCCCTTTCTTCGCTCTCGTAGTCACTTTTAACCTCCCTAAGATATTGTGCCTCCAAAGCCTTTTGGGAATTCTCAATGAATTCTTTCAAACCGGTAGATGCTTGCACATATTCATCAAAAAATGCATTCATTGATTCGCTTCTAGAGGTAGTGGTCATACCGGCGGCAAAATGCGACTTTGTGTAAGCACCAATCCATTGATGTCTAATGCGATACATTTCATTTAACCAAACATGATCCTCAAGTTTGTACTTCTCGACCAATTCCTCCCATCTACCTTCAAATTCCGTGGGAGACAACGACTTGTACACACATGCATTAAAATCCGTTTTGAATTCCGGATATTTGGTGTACAAACTAGATAACTTCTCGGGAAATTTACTACTTATATGCCATGTACAATATAAGTGATTTGTTTCGGGCATAACCGTGGCAATAGCATTTCCCAAAGCAATGTCTTGATCGGTAATTATTGTAGTGGGAGGTTTGTTGTCAACGGCTTCCAACCAAGTTTCTAAAACCCATTGATAAGAAGTCTCGGTCTCATCTCTCATGAGTGCAAATCCAAACAAAATATTTTGGTAATGGTGGTTCACCCCCGTAATAGGTATGAAAGGCATACAATACCTATTCGTTCGATAAGTTGAGTCGAACGTCACCACATCACCAAAATTCTTGTAAGCGTTCATGCATCGAGGATCAACCCACACCAAACCTTTAACACGATTCTCGTTATCCACATCCACTCGATAGAAGAAATGACCGAACGCATTCTCTTGTTGTAACTTTCGTAACAAGGCCAAGCCACACTCCGCATCACCGGAATCAAACACTCGATGCCGAATATCCCGTATGACATTACGTACATCTTGATTAGAAAACCCTAAATTTTCAATGCCTCCACATGTCTCACCAAGATATTTCATCACTTTACTCGTCTCGATCCCCGATTTGTTAAACTCAATCAATGATCGGGTGATCGGATCGATGTTGCGTGATGTTTGAAAAAATTGTCGCTTATCCGGTGTTACCATGGAATGATTATGTTTCAAATCAACCAAAGTTACCTTCCATTTGTTTACATTCACTAGGTGACATACGTACATTCGAGCACGACAATTCGTTCGTGGATCTACATCCCTAATGCGTCGTTTTCCTTTATCACGATAATCCGATTCCGGTGCTACTCTTCCACCCTTCTTACAAATAAACAAACGGGATGATGGATCATGACTCCGTTGATGTTTATGAGTATTCCTAATTATTATCTCGAATCCGACATTTCGACCATAATTTCTATAAAAACTTTCCGCCTCATCTAATGTATCGAAAATCATTCCAACACAAGGCACAACCTTATTAACATCCGCAAATGTAAAATCAAAATTTTGGTTTCCAATATCCTCATCATCATCATTTTTTCTCATCCTAACATCCTCATCATCAACATTTTTTCCCATCCTAACATCCTCCACATCATCAATTTTTTCCATCCTAATATCCTCATCTCCTTCATCATCATTTTTTCCCATCCCAAATTTCTCATCTTTTTCATCATCACCATCACTAATAATTATCATGTTTTTACCCTTTTCACCATCATTTTTTCCCCACCAACAACATCAACATTCATTTTATTTTTATGAACATTGTAATTCACTCTACGTTTATGAACACTACTATAATAATTATCAATATCTACATCATCAACGAATAATTTACGAGAAACATGATTTTTTTTAACGGGCAGCGTAACATAATCATCACCATTACGTTCACTAGATGAGCTAGAAGAGCTAAATAAAAATGAAGCCATTGAATAGAGCACTAACCTTAATTTTGGATGAATTTTTGAGCTCCAAACCCTTGAAATTCGTTGGTGTTTTCTGCTGTTTGGAAAAAAGGAAATTGAAAAAAAAAGACAAATTCTGTAACCTTAAAGGAAACAGATTTCACGCCTACCGCAATGTTTCATTGCGGCAGGAAGCTTTAAATGCCAACTGCCGCAATGAAACATTGCTGCTGATGGTTCATTTATTACCAGCCACCAACCATAATTAATGTCTTAAAATTTTTCTGAGCCACAACCAAACATTGCGGCAGGAAAAATTACCGCAATGTCTCATTGCGGCAGTAATTTAAGATTTTTTCTTTTTTTTGTTTAATTTTTAAATCTTCAAATATGCATCAAAATAATAAAATATATTAATTTTAACTTTAAATTATCTTAAATAATGTAATATGGATATTTTTTACATGTTATGTAGTTTAAATAATGATGGAATGACATGTACATCTCAATCTTAGATAACTGTTGAAAAATAAATCAGGATGGTAACATTTACCTTCCAAATTAATTTATTATTTTTTGAAATATTGGGAATATCACTAAATTAGACATATATTGACTTACGTGCGGTTGTATCGTCGATAAGTATTTTTTAAAAAATAGAAACAACAATCTGGGACAAAGCACTAGTTAGATATACTGGTCAAATCGATAGTTCACTACCACTTTTACCATCCAAATAAACTTATTATTTTTTCAAAACTTGGGAATATCACTAAATTAGACATATATTGACATATGTGCGGTTGGATCGTCGATAAGTATTTTTTAAAAAATAGAAACAACAATCCGGGACAGTGATCCAACCGCACATATGTCAATATATGTCTAATTTAGTGATATTCCCAAGTTTTGAAAAAATAATAAGTTTATTTGGATGGTAAAAGTGGTAGTGAACTATCGATTTGACCAGTATATCTAACCAGTGCTTTGTCCCGGATTGTTATTTCTATTTTTAAAAAATACTTATCGACGATACAACCGCACGTAAATCAATATATGTCTAATTTAGTGATATTCCCAATATTTCAAAAAATAATAAATTAATTTGGAAGGTAAAAGTCATGGTCAACTATCGATTTGACCCGTACTCCTAAATTAGTTAATCTAATGTAAAAATCTCAAAAAATAGAAAATTAGTGAATCTAATGTAAAATTAATCACAGAAAATTAATGAGTATTAATATTTGAAATTTTATGAATTTAAATTCGAATTTTATCTTATTTTTCTATTTTTAATTTAATTTTCACAAGAATTCTGCCGCAATGAAGGGTTGCGGACCCTTCTGCCGCATTTAAAGGTTGCGGACCCTTCTGCCGCATTGAAAGGTTGCGGCTATCCTGGTGGCTGGTCCAACCCACGGTGGTTGTGGACCTGAACGCATATATATATACTAAAATTTACTTATTAATTTGCATTTTCTCCAATTTAATCTTGTAAAATTATTAGTTCTGGCTAATTTAAATAAGCAGGGAAAATGCTATAAACTACTATTTAAATAATTGGATCCAGTAAAAGTTAACAAACATAATATTCTATGTATACTACAAAACATGGACATGGTAAAGACCGATAGCACAGGGTGGAGCCGTGAAGGTGAGCAGCTATCCTTTAAGTATTTTTACTAGAAAACACCCACGACTGATGTGCAAAACATTGTCAAAGAGGGTGGCCTTGATTATAGCTGAGCAAAATTTGCGCTTAAGATTCCCGATATTGAAAACTCATTTGTAAAAATATAAAAAATTAATAAGTATATGTAAATTAAGGCCCATGCAAATTAATTTCGATTAAGTTCTTATGAATCTCAGGAGTCAGGACTGCCCTGTTATCAAATTTTTTATATCATCAATTCAACATTTAGGCAAAATTATTTATGTCTTGTTCACACCACATATGGATTACATATATGATAATATCATTAATATTTTTCTAATAAGTATGTGTATAATTTACAAAAAAATTGGAGGATATCCCCTCAAAGCTAACATAAACAACAATAAAGGTTCATTAACCATGAAAGATGAGAACAACTATATATGTAGTATCTACAACAAAAATTAATTCAAATATCATGTCATTAGTCCAATCTTTTATAGAAATTACCCGTAATATCAAGCTTGCAAAACGGATTGTCACTCATAAAGAGATTCGTTGTTCCCGACCTTTCTTCGTCTTAATTGATATTTGAACAAGTCAAAGTTTTGTCTTATCCTAGTGTGGATAGCATTCTTCTTCTGCGTGATCCTGAAATTTTGAAAAAACCAAACATCTTAGAGAGAGAGGTAGGAATGTATTGAACAAATTGCACTTCTTCATGTATACGTCAGGAGTCCATTGATAAGAAGGTGATGGGGAAAACTTTTTTTGAAAACTTAAACCCAATTCCTACAAAGATAAATAGGAACGCTATTGAAATTCCTGGAAATTTATACATTTGTGTATTAATAAGATATTCACTATTATTTGAAGCTCGATCTCTTCCTAAAAACTGGAGGCTTAGAGCAACTCCAACAAACTCCTAATTTTTTTCTATAAATAATGTTATTATATAACCTCTTAATTAGTTAAGATACAAAATTTTTTATGAACTCCAACAATATCTTTATTACTACCTCCTAAGTTATATTTTATAATAAATATATACGGAAAGAGAAAGAGAGAAGGTGGCACTTGTAAAGCACCCACCAGTAACTTCAAGTTATGGGTGACACAAAACACCTGGTTCTACCATATTCTCATCGAGTATTGAGCCTCGTCAAAACAACACGTACACCACACAGACCAATTGTTAACAGCCTGTTAGCTGAGCTGGACAGTTAGTTAGAAAGTTAGTTAGACATTTAGATGTATATATAGATACCAGTAGCAATGTATAGCTTCAACTTAATTCATTGTAAACATTTTCTGTTCATTCTAAAAATGAAGGTTTCTTCATTAGAGATTCTGGTTTTTACTTAGTTCTAGTAAAAATAATATGGTATCAGAGCCGGTTTACGTCTCCGGTGATTAGGTGATCGACTTGATCATCTCTTCGACGTCCTGATCTTCCGCGTTTATTGTACAATCTCCATTGTCATCTTCTTCGTTTCTTCTGTGTTCATAACAGTTGAAATCTCCGGCATTTCGTCGGTGTTTTGATTCGTCGGTCTTTGGTGTTTTGTTTCATCGGCATTTGTGATTGATTGATCTCCGATCATCTTTGTTCTGAATTTCCGGTTGTCTTTGTTCTGAATCTCCGATTGTGTATGTTCTGGATTTCCGATCATCTTTACGATTACGCCATTGTTTCAAATCTTTAATCAAGATACGATTTCTCTTCTCAGCTCTTTATCTTTTATCATTGTGCCTGGATAGATATTGTTCAGAATTAGGTGATTGTTCTATTCTAGCTGAATATTCTTGCGATTAGTTGAATTTCAATCTGTTAATATGACAAATGATTCAACAACTATTTCACTGAATCAAGATCCTTCAAGTGTATATTATATACATCCTTCAGATGCGAATACAACGCAACTTGTCTCAGTGAAATTTAATGGTAGCAACTTTAATAACTGGAAGAGATCAATGATGTTGATATTAATGGCTAAAAACAAGTTAGGATTCGTTAACGGAACTTTGACGACGCCTGATCTTACATCACCAGATTATAGTGCTTGGGAGAGATGCAATTCTCTAGTTATTTCCTGGATTCTGTTTAATCTTGATGAAACTATTGCAAGAAGTGTTTTGTTTCTAAGAAGTGCGAGAGCTATATGGAAGGACTTAGAAGAGCGTTTTGGTTGTTCTTCTATTACTGAGTTGTATTCATTGGAGCAAGAATTGACTGAAATCTCTCAGAATAATCAAAGTGTCTCTGAATTTTATACTAAACTGAAGACTGTGTGGGATATTATTGATGCTATTGATCCTATACATGTTTATACATGTGAAACTTGCACATGTGAGTTAGGTCAGAAGTTTCTTAAGAAGCAACAAGAACGAAGATTACTTCAGTTTTTAATGAAACTTGATGATAAGTTTGGTGCTGTTAGAGGACATATCATGATGATGCAGCCACTTCCAAGTGTTCCTCAAGCTTACAGGCTAGTAGCTCAGGAGGAAAGTCACAAAGATATTTATCATATTTCTCCAACTATAGAGAATTTGGCTTTTGTTGCAGACAGGAAACCTTATGGAAACAATAACTTTCAAAGATCTTTTTCTGCCAACACTTCTGCAAATTTTCAAAGATCTAATGCTTTTGTGTCAAGGCCTAATTTCTCTCAGAATAATGGGTCAAGAAGACCAACTAAACCTGGTGCTAATTACTTTTGCACCCATTGCAAAGTACAGGGGCATAGTATTGACAGGTGTTTTCAAGTGCACGGTTACCCTCCTGGATTTAAAGGTTTCAAGGATAAAAAAACTCCAACAGCTGCTACTGCTACATTACAAATTGCTGATGATAATGAAAGTTCTCCAACTCATGATTCTATAATACCAGTCAATGTTCCTGATCATTCAAATTATGCAGAAAAAGAACCATACCATGGTTCATTCACCTCTGAGCAGTATACTCAACTCATTGATCTCATCAACAATCAGTTCTCCTCAAATGATCAATCTAATGCACAATCTTCAAGCTATGCAATGCTGGCAGGTACATTCTGTCTAATGAGTAACACAACAAGGTCAAACTGGGTAGTGGATAGTGGTGCCACTGATCATATTTGTCCAAATTTGGAGTGTTTTGTAGATTACATACCTATTGGTCATCTTGATTCACATATTACTATTCCAGATGGAAGCAAAATTCCAGTTTTACACAAAGGCACTATAGTTCTCAATGATAGTATTATACTGAGAAATGTGCTCCATGTTCCAAATTTCCAATTTCACTTAATCTCTGTCAATCAACTATGCAGAGATTTAAATTGCATATTGGTTTTTTCTGATAAGCAATGCTTTGTTCAGGTCCCTTCTCTGAAAGATCAACTGATGCTTCTTGGTAATCTTACTGGTGGATTGTACACAATACATAATGGTGTCAAGACTAAACCTGTTGTCAATGGTGTTTCTCAATTGTCAAATAGCTCATCAAGTGCTCTATCGTCTCTTTCTTCTTCTGATGCCAAATTGTGGCATATGAGACTAGGTCATCTACCTTTTTCTCAGTTGAAAATTGTTAAACCAGATTGTTCTATTTCTGATTGTATAAATTCAATCATTTGTCAAATATGTCCAGCTGCTCGACAATGTAGGAAGTCTTTTCCACATAGTTCTATAAAAACTACAACTGTTCTTAAGATGCTTCATATCGATCTTTGGGGTCCTTACAAGTCAAAAACTCATACACATTGTAATTCATTTTTAACGATAGTTGATGATTTTAGCCGCTATACCTGGGTACATTTGTTAAAGACTAAAGCTGAAGTGGCAAGTGTTCTTGAATGTTTTGTCAATTATGCAGAAAACCAGTTTAAGTCTACAGTTAGATGTATACGTTCTGATAATGCTTTAGAGTTAACAGAAGGTACTCTAAAACAATTCTATCTGAAAAAGGGAATCATAAATCAGACTTCGTGTGTTCATACTCCTCAACAAAATGGGGTTGTTGAACGCAAACACCGTCATCTCCTTGAAACAGCTAGAGCATTGTTCTTACAATCCAAGATTCCAGAACGCTATTGGGGGGAGAGTATTTTATGTGCAACTTATCTAATCAACCGAATGCCTTTGTCAAGCATTGGTAATGTTACTCCTTATTTTGTTCTTTATCATGAGGAACCTGATTATAACATGCTCAGGAATTTTGGGTGTCTATGCTATATTTCCACATCAAAGATTCACCGTTCAAAGTTTCAACCTCGAGCAGAACCGGGTGTCTTTATTGGTTATCCTCCTCATCAAAAAGGCTACAAGGTTCTTAATCTTTCCACAAACCAAATTGTTGTTTCACGCGATGTTACATTTCATGAATTTCATTTTCCATTTCACTTACATTCTTCTACATCTAATTCAATATTTCTTCCTGCTGTTACACCTATTAAAGATTATTCTGATCCCCCACAACTTCCCTCACAGACTACTCACAATACTTCTACATTCACACAACCCTCTAATACTATTGTTCCACCACCACCACTTGTTCCAAATAGGTCTGTAAGAACACGTCATGCTCCTGCTTATCTTAAAGACTATCATTGTCATATAGCTACAACTACTTCTGTTTGTAATCTAGTTTCTTCTAACAATTTCAACCCCACACATAAAGCTCACATTTCTCAACTATGTACCATCACTGAGCCATCTTCTTATAAAGAAGCATCCACTGATCCATTATGGATAGAAGCCATGAATAAGGAATTGCAGGCTCTTGAAAATACTCATACTTGGGAACTCGTTCCATTACCACCTGGCAAAAAATGTATTGGTTCAAAATGGGTGTACAGAGTCAAGTTAAAATCTGATGGTTCTTTGGAACGCTGTAAAGCTCGTCTTGTGGCCAAAGGTTTTAATCAACAATATGGCATCGACTACGAAGAGACTTTTTCTCCTGTTGTCAAAATGAATACAATTCGATGCCTTATTGCATTGGCTGCTACCAGAAAATGGGATTTATTTCAACTCGATGTTAACAACGCGTTCTTACACGGTGATCTCAAACAAGAGGTATACATGACTCCTCCTTCTGGTTTACATGTCCCCTCTCACCTAGTGTGTCGTCTTATTAAGACTATATATGGTCTCAAACAGTCCAGTCGTGAATGGTTTGATAAACTGCATCTGGAACTTACTTCTCAAGGGTTCGTACAATCTAAGAACGATTATAGTCTATTTTTAAAAAGGACTGGTTCTTTAGTAGCTATCATGGCTGTTTACGTTGATGATATTATCTTAACCGGTACTGATATTGCTACTATCAACCACATTAAAACTCATCTCCATTCTGTATTTGGCATAAAAGATCTAGGCAAGCTTCATTATTTTCTTGGCATTGAGGTTGGTTATTATGCGAATGGGATTACTCTCAGTCAACAAAAATTCACTCGTGAATTACTTAAAGATTGCCCCTTTGAACTTCCTCACAAGGCATCTACTCCATTACCTCTCCACTTAAAGCTTACAGCTGATGATGGTACCTTGTTTAAAGACCCTGAACTATATCGTTCATATGTAGGCAAGCTCAACTATCTTACTAACACACGTCTCGATTTGAGCTATGCTGTTCAGGTACTCAGCCAATTTATGCAATCACCCCGTACTTCACATTTTGACGCATTACTTCATACCTTGAAGTATGTTTCTACTTCACCCCATAATGGCATTCTCTTATGTGGCTCTGATTCACTGGTTCTTCAAGCCTATTCTGACTCCGATTGGGCATCTTGTCCCATGACCAGACGTTCAATAACTGGTTATGCTCTTCTACTTGGTGGTTCATCTATTGCCTGGAAATCAAAGAAACAGGCTACCATTTCACGATCTTCTTCTGAATCAGAGTATCGTGCTATGGCTTCTGCTGCAGCTGAAGTCACTTGAATAGTACGTCTTCTTGAGGAACTTGGTGTCACTAATCTCAAACCAGTTACCCTACACTGTGATAATCAATCTGCTATACACATTGCCAAAAATCCTGTGTTCCATGAACGAACAAAGCACATTGATATTGATTGTCATTTCACTCGTGATAAAGTTTTAGAAGGCCTGCTCCAATTATCATATTTGCCAACTCAAAACCAACTTGCTGATGCCTTTACAAAGATTATACCTTTGCCTCAATTTCAAAATCTTTTATCCAAGCTGTGCATGTATTCTACACACTCCATCTTGAGGGGGGGTATTGAGCCTCGTCAAAACAACACGCACACCACACAGACCAATTGTTAACAGCCTGTTAGCTGAGCTGGACAGTTAGTTAGAAAGTTAGTTAAACATTTAGATGTATATATAGATACCAGTAGCAATGTATAGCTTCAACTTAATTCATTGTAAACATTTTCTGTTCATTCTAAAAATGAAGGTTTCTTCATTAGAGATTCTGGTTTTTACTTAGTTCTAGTAAAAATAATAGTATTAACAAGACTGGAGAGCCATGATTCCAACTTCATCACCAAAATTTAATTAACCACTATGTAACCAAAAATATAAGAAAACTATATATAACCATGTGAATCCAATATTTACAATACTAGAGCAGTTGCGGGTGACACCCGTAACTTGAAGTTACGGGTGACAATATAGACAAAATGAGAGTGTTATATATGATTTTAGTGACCAAGTGGATCAGTTACAGTTTCGGCGCTGTGACAAACTTGACTCCTCGTTGTCTATTAATGGGTCTATATGTCTTTCTATCTTTGGGTATTTGTTCCTCTCTAAAGCATATATATGTGTATGTGCATAGACCTCTATTACGGTAGATTTAAAAGATCAGTAACCATAACATGGCACGAAGAATAGTCAAAAATCAGGGATCCCATCACTACAAGAAAATCCGACAATTGTGACGGAAGTTAGCAATAGAAAGTCTTCCGTTGTATATGGCCGGACCGTTTAGTTACGATGGCCGGGTTGTTAAAAGTAAGTAATGAATATTAATAAAAAATGAGATAGGGAGAGGAGAGAAAATCTTAAAATTGAGGAAGATAAAAAGGATCCTAACTATTTGAGGAAGACATAAGAGACTGTTGGAGCATGATTTTGAATGAATCCTCCTCAAAATTTAGTTTAGGAGCTGGAATAGAGAACTGTTGGAGATGCTCTTAGTGTTAGTAGATTCTGGATGTCCTCAACTTGAAAGGCCTTATCCCAAGTCATTGCCGATCATGGGTCTTTAGGCCTGATGTTGCTACAAATATTTATTTACTACTCCATCCATCTCTTAAAACTTTTCCTGTTTACCTATATCACGTTTGCCAATACACATTTTTGATCATTAATATCTTTAGTTTCGTATTAGTTTTAAATATAAAAACTTCACTGTATTAAAGTACTCATAAATACGAATCCAACAAGATCACTCATGACTATATTTGGTCTTATAGATTAGACGTAAATTAGTAATTTGTCTCATGTTATGAACAATCCCGACATTACAAACGAGAAACGTTTTGAGAGACAAAGGGAGTATAATTTCTTTAGTTTCACCTCATGTTCGATTCTTTATAACTACATAATTAAATAACGTGGATGTACCTATATCCGTATCCGCTATTTTCGTATACGAATTCGGATACGAATAATATCTGTTGTGAATGGGATATTTTGGTTATTATCTCATTTCATTTTGAATTAAAGAAACAACAATTGGGACAAAAGCACTAGTTAGAAGTACGGGTCAAATCGATAGTTGACCACCACTTTTACCAACCATCCAAATTAATTTATTATTTTTTGAGGATGACCTTTTTCTTTTTATTGACAGGTCGGAGGATGACTGGCAAAAATACAAGCTACGTCCCTTCCATTTCTTAACATGAAAAACTGCGTATCTAACACGCATTTTAAGGTGAAGGATAGTTTTATAACTTATTTTTAATATTTTCTTTTTTGTATAAAAATAGGATTGTTCTATTTTTATACAAAAAAATATCAAAAATAAGTTATAGAACTATCCTTAAAATGCACCTTAAAATCCGTACCGAAAAATAGTCCGCAAACGTTAACAATTCAAACAATTCAATGGGATTGAGGGAGTATTAATTTTCTTAGTCAGATTATTATTAGAATATTCATCTCAAAAACAAATTTTATTAGAATATTAATTTTAACAATCGCCGTGCTACTTTCTCAATTTTTTATTTTTTTAATCACTCTTTCACATGGTGAAAAAATTACAGTAAAACATTTATCATTTCTTGATCACACAGTCCAAGCAAAAGCTGATCATGAGCCTTAAGAATGGTAGGCCTGCTCAAATATTTGTGCTTATTCCACGAGAAGTGGTTGTTTCTTGGTATCCCAGTTATCCATCCTCTTCTTAGCTTCAATCACCTGTAAATAATTAATTTAAACCTCAATCCATTTGTAACAATATTGAAAAATACGAGAGTTTTGTGAACTAAATACGATGATAAAGTTTTATATGTATTTGAGTCACTAGAGGAATCAAGAATGCATAATCTAGGTTGAAGTCCCGAATATTTATTAGAAGATTTAGGAATATGTGTAGCACACACATTACATATTACAAACTCACTTTAGATATGATGTTTAAATATCAGCAAAGTTGGTTGTTTATATACCTCTTTGTTCCAATCGGTTCGAAATGTAACCCATAACAAAATGAATGTTTGCATCACAGTACCACCAAGCATCCCTAACCATATCCCCTGAATAAGAAACAAATGCATTAGAATTATCATTGTATTAAACTGTGCCATAGTTAGTTATATGTAACTAATAATAAAATTGCTGAATACCAATAATTTAATTACCTTTGCACCAAAATTAAAGTAAAATCCAAGTAGTGCACCAAGTGGAATTCCCACAACATAATAACACCCTACGTTCACATATGCTACAAAAGCTTGCCATCCGCATCCAACAGCCACACCTTCATGCACACACAAATGTTAAAGTCGAAAATTTTGTGCACAAATGCTGAAATCCGAGTTTTTTCGAATCTTGGTTCCGCCACTGTATATAAATGAGACTTACCAGATAAGACTGGTTGAACTCCATTGAGAAGAAGAGTTAGGGCGAGCAAGGGGCAAAGATCTGAGACAGCTTCTGCAACGACTTTGCCATCAGTAAAAGCATAGCTAATAACGTCACGTACTAAAAGCACGATTATGGAGGCGATCACCGAGATGATGAAAGATACTGTATTTACAACTACTACAGAAAATGCAGCTGATTTCGGGTGCCCTGCTCCCAACTCATTACCAACTCGCACACTGTTTGCACACATAAATAGTATATTTCAAATGTTTGTGCAAAAAAGAAAAAATCAAACAGTACAAGATGATTATAACTTGCCTTGCTGCAGCATTAAACCCAACTGAAATCATGAATACCCATCCAGAAATTGTCATGCTGCCATAAATATATATATAAGACAAAACAAATTTATAATTTTAAAGAAATAGTACACAATTATTGCTATTATAATAGTCAAAAACAAGAAATAGACTCTTTAACTATTGTCCCCAGAAGTGGTTACGAGCAGTCACAAATAATTGCATGGAAATGGTGGAACCATTGACGGATCCTATAAATGGACAGTGTGTCCCCACTCCCCACTATATGAAAATTATAGCTTTTTTTCTCTCAAAAATGAAGGAGCATTTTTAATTTTGTGTTCTGTAAAATTCAAGGGAAAGCAGGTTTTGTTTGTTTCCATTCAATGTTAATCTATAGACAATTTAAACGTGCAGTTTAAATATTTATGCAAAACAGGAGGTAGACAAGTTAGAAAACTTACCAAACTGAAAGAGAGTCCAGTGCCAACTCTGGGTTCTCCAGCAATCCAGCTAACAAAACCAGAATCTGAAAATACCACGTCTCCAAGCACAACATCACTGCCGAGGCTGCCGATAATCGGAAGAAAGCTGGAAGCCCGGAAAAAGCTCCTGTCAAGCTAAATCCGGTCCACGTTTTTTTACATCTTTCACTTTTCACGATGTACACAAATTGTGCCACCACAATTATCCACCATGATAAGCTCAAAGTCAGTGATGCACCTAATAACCCAAGCCCGATTTTGTACGCGGCAATATAGCTTATAATAAGATGCAACACCAATGTGGCAGTTGATATGTATGCACTTGGTGCAACTATACTCTGGGCTTGCAAAAATTTTTGAATAGGGAAATTTAAAGCGTAGGCAAAAATTTGAGGAATGAGACCATATACGAATAATGCAGCTGCAGCTGAAATATCCGCTGATTCGCCGAGCAATAAGAGGAGGGGTTTGGAGAAAATGTAGGCGAAAGTAAGTAGCACACCGGTTGCAGTGAGGAGAACAGCTGATCTTTGAAGATAAATGCCTAGCATTTCATATTTATTTGCACCATATGCTTGTCCACATAGTGTTTCTACTGCGCTTCCCATCCCCAACTGCATCATCATATTTACGTTATAAAACATAATCTTGTTGATTCTTTACATGTTCCCTAATAATACTCCCTCTGTCACTCTCATTTGTTTACAAATGAGTTAGGCATGGAGGTTAGAAAAAGTTGTAAAATAGTGGAGAAAAATAAGAAAAGTGAATAAATTGGTGGAATCAATCAATATATTATGTGATACAGTGAGTTTAGTGAAGGAAAGTGGACGGCATACCAAAAAAAGTAAAGGTTTTGAAATTGCTTCTATTTTCGATCAGGGATTAGCAGTGATTCCTCATAAGGAATCCTATATTGTCATAATTACATTATTCTTCATATCGGGCCGGGGACTCGTCCAAGAAAACGAGGTCCTTGTGCAGTTGTTTTTATATTATAAAATTTATTATTTACCGTAAGTTTTGGAATATGAATAATTGAGAGGAACATCCTAAAAAAGAAAATGTAAAAAAATGAGAGGGATTGAAGTAAAGAAATGAGAGGGATTGAAGGAGTAATATTTAATTTAATAACCATTATGTATTTAACTAGTTAATCTGACCAAAAACTCAAGTCAACTTTATAATCTCAAAAAAAAACAGGCATATTATATGTTCTTTAGTTTTAATAATACTCCTCCACTAAGATTTTATGGACCTGTCAATTACCTTCAATGACAAATAATTTTCGGGTTAAATCTCAAAGTGCTTGCTGAAGTGAAGGGCTAGTATCAAATTGTTCACTCTAGTTATTGGCATCTCATTTGAATCATTAAAGTCATAATAAATATCCAATGGATACCTTTAAAATATACTCGAAAAATAAAAATAATTTTTCATTGATTTCTACAAATTTTTCTTGAATGCTTCCATAACCAAACGAAAGGTTAATAATTCTAGTATTTTTGATAATATATTTAGAATTTAAAAAGTTTATTTACTATTTATTTTGAAAATGACAATAAAATTAAAAATAAATAGTAAATGAATTTTTAAAAATCTAAATATATTATCAAAAATACTAGAATTATTAACATTTCGTTTGGTTATGGAAGCATTCAAAAAAAATGTGTAGAAATCAATGTAAAATTATTTTTATTTTTCGAGTATATTTTAAAGATATCCATTTGATATTTATTATGACTTTAATAATTCAAATGAGATGCCAATAACTAGAGTGAATAATTTGATACTAACCCTCCACTTCAATGAGCACTTTGAGATTTAAGCCAATAATTTTCGTTTACTAAAATATGGACCTCCCAAACAAAAGATACATTATATATGAAAGTGACCTACACAAAGGCAAGTTGCTACTCTGTACTTAGCTTCCCAATTTCTCATATAAATGATCGACTTCATATCAATGTCTAAACAGCTTCCACACAGGAATTGTTAAATTTGTACTAAAGAGACAGACAGGAATTTAAGCTGGTCACATTTGACATTATCGCCAGGCCCGTACCATTGGTGGCCATAACTCTAGGAAAAAATGAAAAATCAATACATTTTCACTGGTACTACTACTGACAGAGTTCTAACAATCAACATATAATAAAGAAACTTGAAAGACTATATTAGTATTATGATTCAAATAATAAATATTAATTTAATTTTAGTTGGAAAATTATTTTCGATCGAGCTGCAAATATTTAAAAGTGCAAAACAATTGTTCGCAGAGATTTCCATAAGGAAGTACATACCATGAGTCCATAAGCAAATACTTGTATGCCAGTATTACCAAGAGAAGCTGCAGCAAGCTCAAGATTTCCAAGGTGACCGCAAAATATTTGAGTGGACATCGACATGAGATAATTTATCATGTAAACCACAACGGCAGGAGCTGCAAGATACGTCAACAACTTCATTTCAATCCATGTTGCTGATTGATATCGTTGCCATGTCGAAACATTCTTGTTTGATAACACATTTTCGAGCTCGGAACTAGCTTCATGATCGTGTTTTTCGGATACCAATGATCTAGCCGACATATTTTGCTCGAGCAGTTGCTGATACGAAATATTTTCATGAATTTCCATTAGATTTTGCTAATGATTTTGGTGGTGGTGTTGGGTATCAAAATTGAGGGGATGAGATTAGTTTTGTGCTCTTAGCTTACAAGAGACACACATCTTTGTTTACTTATACTAGTCCATCTTTCGTCTTCGATATGAATTACTATGATTGTAACGAAAAGACGGGTAGGTGGGCAGTGGACAGGGTAGTTCGTATCAGTATCACCATGTGTCACAAATGACGTTATGCAGCCATATGACTCGCATAGAACTAACGGGCAGTTTAGCTCTGTTCTTCTGTTTCTGTACTGGGTAATCAATTCGATTTTTAAAATTTACTATTAATCTTGATCGAAGTATTTAAAATAATTTAATAGAATTAAAATAATATATTAATCAAATATGAACTATTTTATATTTAATATATAATACTTAATAAATAATTAATAGATACTAAACGTACAACACTTTAAATTTAGTAATTTTAATGATTATTATCTATTCGTTAATACTATTTTGTTGTTATTTAGACTTTTAAGCGTCCAAATATAACAAAAAATAACTATTACTCTATTTATTATTTTTTATTATTTAAATTGAAATTAATACCTAGACAAATATTTAAAAAAATTAAAAATAATAGTAATAAAATTTCATGCATTGTACCAATTATAAATTAGTTGCAAAATAGACATGACAAAATAAGTGTTCTGGTACTAACCACTAATTTCAAATTATTCGTGTCAAGAGGAGGACAAATAAAAAAACATGAAAAATATAAGTGCCACTAATCTCAAATTATTAGTGTCAGACTGTCAGGAGGAGGACGATCGCTTACGTTTCATCAAAAAGAAGAAATAGACTCTTAAATTATTTGCATGGAATGGACCATTACGAATTATTGTTTAAATGGACAGATTGTTTCCCCAGTTTGTCTGAAAATGATTCACCTTCTATTTACGTTTTTGAGATGTACAAAGTAAGTGGAAAGAATGTCCTAAATATTCACTTTTGTTATAATCACTGATCAAAATACCCGTTTTTGAAAATTATGCCCAAAATACTCACGGATCACGTCGTTTGGAATGACGCAACCCTTCTCCACTGTAGCTGTCAGAAAATAACGAAACTCGCCTGAAAATTGAGAGGTTCTTAGCCGGTGACTTTGCCGTTTTTCATCATCTTCCCCGATCTATCTTACCACATCACTTCCAACCCACCATAGCACACCTCTCAATTCGCAAAGTCGTCCCCTTTCTCTTCCCCGTGACCATTTATGTGCTACGGCCCCGCAGAGGCATGAACGAGGCCGTCGGATTATCGAATCGGAAACAAATGGTTGAATTGGGGATTTGAAATCCGGCCAATTAAACGTAATAAAATTGATTTAGGTGTGTAGATAATCGACTCACGATTCTATTGATATATATAATGTAATGGGAAAGCTTGTGGTATAGACGAACGAACAGAAAAGAAAAACATGCCGGAATTGCCATTTCTGAGAGCTCTGAAGATGACGTCAGATACGTCGTCTGAAAATGCGTATCTCCTGATACGCATTTTTCAAAGGCGTATCTGGTGACATTTTCGCTGATGTCAACGGCGTAATCTGGTGATACACCGTTTGTGTAAGCGTATTAGTGGATGCGTCAGTTCCAAAGCGTATCAGCTGGGCATTTTGGTCGGTAATTCAGCGACGTGGGTATTTTGGTTGTATTTTGGTTAGAGATGATTAAAAAGTGGGTATTTAGGGCACTAACCCAACAAAGTGTTAATTGTATATAATGTTTTTATTATGTTTTGCATAAAAATTCAAAGGAAAGCGGAGTCGTATAGGCTCATTACTTGCTAAAGTTTCGTTTCTTTGCATCTCTATGTTATATATTCAAAAATATTATATCATTCTTGATAAAAAAAAATATTCTATCATTTTTTTCAATTATTAATAAATTATATTTTCAATCATTAACAAATTATCTAACAATTTTTTAATAAGAAATAAGAATATTTGAATCTAATGCTTAAATATTTTATATGATTAAATTATTTTAGTAAAGATTCAAGATTGAATTTGTTAGTAGTATTTTTGTTGTTCGTTCGCAGGGAAGGACTGAATGTAATATCAAGTTCAAGTTTCTTATCTCTTTACGTCTAGAAGTGTGTGAGAAGAATTTTGGGTTTGTTTATAAACTAAACTAAACTAATTATAAGCACTAAGAATTGATTTTAAACTGAGATTCAAATATATGGGAAAACAATCTAAGAACTGGGGTTCTTCACTTGGTCTCAATACATGCTCAACATTAATGTGATATCTGTGTTCCTACCTTGCTGAAAACAATTCTTCTAAAGTTATACTGCACCCTCCCAGGTTACAATATAGTGCCTACAGCTACACCCTAATTGTCACTCCCGTGATACAATCAAAGTATATCTATAAACTGTTAAGTGCCAAGAATTATATGTCTCACAATTCTCCTATTAATCTCCCGATCTAATATTCAAATTATGTCTGTTAAATCATGTACTAAGATTGCAACTTCTCTCCCAAGCTTATCACAATCCCTAGAATACAATCAAAGGTTCATGACTCCCCTAATTGTGTTAAGATCTCATTAACAGATCAGCAAAGCAGAAAATCACATAATCAAGCATGCATGAATACCAAGGAATACTACCCAATCCTCAGATTAGAGAATTAGTTACACATAATTAAAGAAGAAAACAAAATAATAATGATAATGAATAAAAACATAATATTGAAAAAGAATTGAAAATCAAAAGTACCTTGATACAATTACAAGCTATGAAGTTGTCATAATTTACAATGGTAGGATGTGTTTATATAGGCTCTACAAATCTTGCCCAGCAAGATATTGCCTTCTATTACAATTAGGATTTAAAGAAGGTACCCAAAACTGCCCAGAATACAATTAGAATTAGAAAAAGGGCAAAACAGTAAATTCCCAGCCTTCTTTAATTAAGATTACGTGCGCGACTTTATTCAGCACGTTTCTTGCACTTGTTTCCTTTTCCAGGTTGTAGAAAATCTCTCAAGCTTCGCGTGGGCAGTAAGATCGCTGAAAACGGACTTCTAGAACTCCAGATATGGCCAAAACAGTATAAGCTGCGCAGCCTTCCCGGAAAATCCGAATTTTAATCAATTAAATCTCCAAAAACGACAAAAGCTTAGATATTCTTGGAAACCTGCACAACTACACAAAACACATCAAAACTACACAAACTTGAGTCCAAAACAATCAATTTAAGCCGATTTAGAATGCTCCAAGTGGATATAAAATCCACTTATCAAACACCCCCAAACTTAAACCGATGCTTGTCCTCAAGCATAAACAATTATAACTACCTAATTAGTACCACTTCCGTAGGTGATCACGGTTGCATTTGGCATATGCAACAAGCCCTTTAAACCCCTAGGCAGCCCTAGTGGACGAGTAAGGTCTCGTGAGGGCCTATAGCGAATGTACCCACAAAATCCATTTAACCTAATGCAATGCAATGCATGAATGCAACTAATATGAAAAATGCAATTAATCTAGCCTACCATACCTTCAAATCCTCTCATGCCATATCAACTTAAGAATCAAAGTAAATACGCAATGTCTTGGTGTCGAAAGTGCAAGTATTCACATAGTCTACTCAATGAACATGCATAAGTTCTCACAAGCCCATGTCAAGTGTAAGAATAAGTTAGTAAACATGCTAAGCCCACAAGAGCACATCTTTGAGACAAAACTCGGGATCTCATACGCAAAAATAAGCAAACACTCACAATCCACTCACAAAAGAATATTCACTCAAGAACAAGGGTAAGTGTATCACTCAATTCCAACAAAATCATAAACATGCTTGACATTTGGTATCAATCTAACTCTTAACACAACATACATCAATGACGATAATCAAAAGGTCTTTAATTGGGTTGTAACGTGGGCTAGGGACAAGGTATGTCAAATAAGCCAAAACAGGTGAAGTGTCAAAAGCTAGTAAGTACCATAATGAACCATTCACAACACCCTATTTTCCCCCCACATAAATTTTACTAAGAACACTCGACTAGTCGACTAAAGTAGGATCATAACAAACACAAACATGCTCTCATAATATATATTTTTTTTTTATTTTTTTTTTTTCCTTTTTTTTTTTTATTTTTTTTTTCTTTTTTTTTTTCTCTTTTTTTTTCTCTTTTTTTTTCTCGAGAGCTAAATAAAACAATTATATAAACAATAACAAATGATCCCACAATTTATTACATATGCCGACTATCAAGTAAACAAACAAACCCAATCTCAATATTTTCCCCAAAATTACGACCAACAATAAACCCCTCCATGCACACCTTATTACTCCCTTAAGCACTATACTAGCATTTGACAATTGGGTTCAAGTTAATGTAAGGCCAATACAAGAAAAAGGATATATGGCAAGTAATGTGGTATGTCACCGAAAAATAGGATTAAGCTCAACGGGTTAACTAATTGATCATGTAAACATGGTGTGGTAATATGGGAAAATATGTGGTTATTCCTAATTGCCTTTATCATTTTAATCGTCAAATAATGTCATGCGTTTCAAGAAAGACCTCAAACAACTGCTAGCAATGCAAACAATCCGTGGACACTCAAGCAAACGAATAAATTGCAAAAAATATGCAATATGGCTCAAAATCTCACTTGGTGGAAAAACATACTCAATCCCAAGCAAAAAATCTCTCTAACGCACCAACTTGTATTCAAAGCATGCAAACTAAATCATCTTGCACATATTCATGTCCTTCTAATTACTTACAACATTCAATAAGTCTACTAGCTTCAACTTACTAGTGTATGTGTGTGCACAAGAACAAAGCATATCACTTCTCAATCAAAAGCGTCAACAACACAAAATTCCTATCAAGCATGGGTGCAAATGCAAACTATTATGAACTCACATGATATACTAACATAAAAATAGAATGTCCTATATGAAACAAACGTAGATAACACAAACATAAATGCATAATTTACTACTACTAATATGAAAAGCATGAAATCCTACATGAACAAATAATACAACAACAACTACATATCCCCCAAACCACCCCCAAACTTAAAATATTCAATGCCCTCATTGAATGGAAGTAAATACAAAGGATAGCAGAAACATACCTGAATATCGAAACAGTAAGCCTCCTTACGCTTAAGAGCCATAAGAATCAATACCCAACTCACAAGAAGCTCCACCAATAATTACCAAGCAATATCACACCACAAATAGCCCAAATATATCAAGAATAATACAAAATCCCAAATTTACAAGAACACAAATTCGTAATCAAAATAAAATTTGAGAAGAAATAAACCCACTACGAATTGGAGAGGTGAACTTGCAATTAATTCCTCTTTAGAATTGAAATTTTAGAGATTTAAATAAAATAGAAGAGGAATTGGATTTGTATGGATAGGTGTGTATATATATAAGATGATGGATAGATGAGATTTAAAAAATTTAGAGTGTAGGAGAGATTTGGAGAGGTTAAGAATTGATGTAGGATAAATATAGGAATTTAGAATTGAAGAAATTTGAGTTAGGATTGAATTTGGGGTTGATTTTGTAGGTTAAAACACCAAAATTCGGGTTGAAAACGAAACTGGAGGCTATAACGCATACGCAGACTGCGTTACATGCGAGCAGACTGCGGGAAGTACAGTCACGCAGACGCAGCCTGCGTGTTGAGGAGGCAGCCAGCGCTTCAGGCAGTAACGCAGGCGCAGCCTGCGTTACAGGGTTGCTGCCTGCGAAAAAAAATCACTGTTCATTTTTTTTTTTTTTTTTTTTTTTTTTGAAAAATCCAACACAATTTCTTTTTTTTTTTTTTTTACACTAATGCATGGGTTGCCTCCCACGAAGCGCTTCTTTAACGTCAATAGCTTGACGTATTTCTACCTGCAAACTTCAATGAACAGAAAAAGCAAACAGATGCACATATCTACGAATTTCTAATATAAGCATATTGTGCAAATAAACCTTAGATTCATTGAAAGGTACGAAAACTTTCAAGAACCTATCATGCTCAAGAGACTTGGAAACATCAAAATAGCTAGAAAAGTCATCAGAATAATCATTATAAGTACGACTCATATACTCCTCCCAAATTGGATCCTTATACTCCAAAGCAAGATTTTCAATTTCATCAATCTTAACTTCCTTCTCTTCTATAATTGGACACTCATCAATTTTAATCTCGTCTACCAATGTATTAAGCTCAAAATTTTCTAGATTTGGTAGAATTTCAATTGCATCCAAATTATCATTAATGAGCATGGGACAATTATCAACTACACAAGTAGACTCATCAGACACAACATTATCATCAACTGCTAAACAAGAATCATGGCATAGAGGAAAATTGACACAAGGAGGAGTTCGATAACATCCTTCATACCACACTGCTCGAACTTCCCAAATAAAATTATTTAGTTTAGCATTCTCCTCGTACCAAGCTATTGAATCACATGGAATATCATTATCACTAGCAATCTCTAAAGTTGGTTCATCAACAACTCCCAAAGAAAGTAAAGGAGGATTAGACTGAGTTCCTTGAATAATTTTATTCAGCGCAATCTCCCAATCAGCAAGTAAAGAAGGATTAGACTGAGTTAAACTCGTATCAACATCATTACACATATATGGATTAAGATCATCATGATATTGATTTTCAAACGAATACGAATAATCATTGCTAGGGGCATATGGAGCATAAAATGAGTTCTCAGAATAGAACGAATTCACCTGATATGCATTACAATCCTCATAAGCATTGAATTGTGGGTAAGGATTGAAATCTTGATATTGTTCCTGACTGTTGTAGAAATTCTGAGCATTGTTCCAACCAAAGTTGTACTCCATCTAGTCTCTCTCCTCAAAACCTATTTAAATTGTCTACCTCAAAGAACCTGTAGACACTCCAAAGAAAGAAACACAAAAGAAAGAAAAGAAAAATATATACAAAGATAAAATCTAAACAATAAGAAACAATTAACCTAAACTCAACTATACTGCCTTCCCCGGCAGCGGCGCCAATTTGTTAGTAGTATTTTTGTTGTTCATTCGCAGGGAAGGACTGAATGTAATATCAAGTTCAAGTTTCTTATCTCTTTACGTCTAGAAGTGTGTGAGAAGAATTTTGGGTTTGTTTATAAACTAAACTAAACTAATTATAAGCACTAAGAATTGATTTTAAACTGAGATTCAAATATATGGGAAAACAATCTAAGAACTGGGGTTCTTCACTTGGTCTCAATACATGCTCAACATTAATGTGATATCTGTGTTCCTACCTTGCTGAAAACAATTCTTCTAAAGTTATACTGCACCCTCCCAGGTTACAATATAGTGCCTACAGCTACACCCTAATTGTCACTCCCGTGATACAATCAAAGTATATCTATAAACTGTTAAGTGCCAAGAATTATATGTCTCACAATTCTCCTATTAATCTCCCGATCTAATATTCAAATTATGTCTGTTAAATCATGTACTAAGATTGCAACTTCTCTCCCAAGCTTATCACAATCCCTAGAATACAATCAAAGGTTCATGACTCCCCTAATTGTGTTAAGATCTCATTAACAGATCAGCAAAGCAGAAAATCACATAATCAAGCATGCATGAATACCAAGGAATACTACCCAATCCTCAGATTAGAGAATTAGTTACACATAATTAAAGAAGAAAACAAAATAATAATGATAATGAATAAAAACATAATATTGAAAAAGAATTGAAAATCAAAAGTACCTTGATACAATTACAAGCTATGAAGTTGTCATAATTTACAATGGTAGGATGTGTTTATATAGGCTCTACAAATCTTGCCCAGCAAGATATTGCCTTCTATTACAATTAGGATTTAAAGAAGGTACCCAAAACTGCCCAGAATACAATTAGAATTAGAAAAAGGGCAAAACAGTAAATTCCCGGCCTTCTTTAATTAAGATTACGTGCGCGACTTTATTCAGCACGTTTCTTGCACTTGTTTCCTTTTCCAGGTTGTAGAAAATCTCTCAAGCTTCGCGTGGGCAGTAAGATCGCTGAAAACGGACTTCTAGAACTCCAGATATGGCCAAAACAGTATAAGCTGCGCAGCCTTCCCGGAAAATCCGAATTTTAATCAATTAAATCTCCAAAAACGACAAAAGCTTAGATATTCTTGGAAACCTGCACAACTACACAAAACACATCAAAACTACACAAACTTGAGTCCAAAACAATCAATTTAAGCCGATTTAGAATGCTCCAAGTGGATATAAAATCCACTTATCAGAATTCCATCAACGATAAATTTAATTTAAAATTTCATAATATAATTTATAAACCATACATATTATTATAAAAATTAAAATTAAAAAATTATTGGACATAATAATTATATAAAAATAAAATTATAATATTAAATAAAAAAATTTACATATAAAAAAAACTCATGCATCGCACGGATTATAAACTAGTACAAGTTGTTAAACATGTAGGCTAATTAATTCCGATTTAGTTGATTAATCTCCGATTAATCTTTTACAAGATGTTTAGTCGATTTGATTTTTAAAATTCCCGATTAATTTTTATGACTACTTCTTGATTGGAGTATTTATAATAAATTAATAGAATTAAAATAAACTATTAATTATTTTATACTTTATTATATGATAAATATATATTACTTAATAAATAATTAATGAAATCATAATAATATTTAAAAAAATATTAAAATATTAAAATATTAAATACATCCCATTTTTACTCCGATTACTCATTATAATTAATCCTCGATTTAAAGATTAATCCTGGTAAAGTTCTCTTCTCGATCTTGTCCGATACTCGAATTCTCTAACACTGTATAATCTACCAAAATATGTCCTAAGAAAGTGTTTTATAAATATCCTATAAATTCTAAAAATTGTATATTAAGGATAATAGATTTAGTGTAAAATTATTAAATTTATCTTCAACAATATTATTATTTTATTTACAAATATTATTTTTACTTTTCAGATATATTTATAGCTTATAAGGCTCATTTAAATAGAAACAATCTTTTCGCATAACTACAAAATGTAAAATGTATTAGCTTGTTTTGCCGGTATGAAAATTGAAATAGTGCGATTACTCTTACCTTACTTCAACAAGAAAAGAAAATCGATCCTCAATATATTAGAGATCAAATTAGTTGCGTTTTATTAATAATCACAGTCGATCTGATAACTGATACCAAACTACCAGCTAAAATACAAGATCCACTAATTACTAAATTTTCACTTGGGATCGTTGTTTACACTGATAACTGCCCTCACTATGTCTCTCAAATGTTCACCGCAATAGTCATTAAAATAATTACATCAACTGCCTTCGCAGTGGATGCGACTCTTTGAAACACATGGAATCATTTATTAACACTGATAACTGCCCCAACTATATCTCTGAAATGTTCACTGCAGTTAGCAGAGCAAATTCGGTTTGGTTCGGTTTTTGGTAAAATCGGAACCAAAACCGGAAATTTTTGGTTTTAAAAATCGAAAATCGGAATCGTAACCGAATCATCGGTTTCGATTTTAAATTCCGATTTAGTTTTTATTGGTTCGGTTTCGATTTTAAAACCGAATAAAATAAATATAAGAAAGTATTATAAATTAATTAAAAAAATAGTTCTACCATAAAAATATAAATCATCCACCTTTAAATTAATTAATATTTGGCATGTTTTTATATTCCTTACCGATTTTTGTCACGAATCTGCTTTGTGTTTCGATTTTCACCTTTAAATATCTTTGAACACTTTTAAATTTCTTTGAACCTTGAAAACATACATATTTAAAACTATTAAAGGTTTAATTTTCTTTACCAGGTCAGGTGCATCGTAATAAAAATGGAACCTCAACTTGATCACTCAAGCGTCTTTGCATTTCGATTTGCATTTGTAATGCTTCATTAAGCTGAGCACCACTACAGAAATAAATATAATCCTGGTAAAGATATAACATTAATACATGTTGCTGGAAGCCTTAATTAAATGACAAAAGCCAACTCACGTACGCAGTTGCACTGAAGTTTGGCAATATTTTTGAAATATTTCTCGGGATAATAAATTATTTCGTCCTTCAACTTTATGCTGTTTTTGGTTTAGGTCCCTGAACTATGAAAAATAATATACGGATACCTAAACTTTTAAAATTTCTGATTGACATCCTTTCTTTCGCGAAGTGAAGTGAAAATTTAACATGTTAATCTTCGAGTGATTATAAGAACATGGGTGGTGAAAATTTTCGATTTCGAATTCACTAACATATAGAAATCTGTACTTTAATTTCAAGAACACGAAAAAAAACTTACTAAAATCTGCAGATTTGCATATGTTAGTGAACTCGAAATTGAAAACTTTCACCACCCATGTTCTTATAATTACTCAATGATTAACATGTTAAATTTTCACTTAATTCCGCGAAAGGAAGGATGTCAATCAGAAATTTTAAAAGTTTAGGTATCCGTATATTATTTTTCATAGTTCAGGGACCTAAACCAAAAACAACATAAAGTTGAAGGACGAAATAATTTATTTTCCCAATATTTCTCATCTCGAACTTGCTTTCTGCAAATGTACGTGAAATTTTACAGAATCAAATGAAAGGACATCCATGAGAAAGGTCTCTTAATTTTAAATATCTATAAAAAAATATAAATATTTATTTATTTATATAAATAATCGGTTCAGTTTCGGGTTTTTTCGATTCGGTTTGAACCTAATAATCGGAACCGAAACCGAAAGTCTCGGTTTTTAAAAATCAAAAACCGCAACCGCCGGTTTGGTTTCTATTTCGGTTTTTTCGGTTCAATTTTAGCCGGTTTCGGTTCGATTTCGATTTCAATTCGGTTTTTTGCTCACCCTTACTGCTAATGTTAGTCACAGAGGTATGCCTGTATACATCTAATAATAAGCCTAATTGTTTGTAATGCTTTGCATTACTTACATGATCTATTAACTGAGGGAACCTCTAGTTGTAGAGTTTCTAGTTATTTAGTGCTTGTAATAGGCATCAAATCCTAGTTGTGTAACTGTACTTATAAAGTCAAGAATAATGCTTGAAAGAAGTTCCAAGGTTCATGCCTCAAGCAAAAAGATAAAGACTGTCAAATAATCACAGTTGGGATTTGGAGAAATGAAGAATTTGCCTAATTACCAATTCGAGAAGTATGTTTGTTATGTTCGAGAAGTTTAGCATTCGAGAAGTCAGGGATTCGATATCTCAAAAGACACTATTCGATATCTCATTCGATATCTCAGAGACTCGATATGTCTACTACTCTATTCGATAACTCAGGAAGTCAACAAGTCAAAGTGGTATTCGAGTTCTCAAAGAGTCAACAAGTCAAAGTTCCATTCGATATCTCAAGGACTCAGAAAGCTATTCGACATCTCAGGGATTCGACAAGTTAAGTGTTCTATTCGACAACTCAAGAAATCCTAGAGAAAAGTGTTATTCGAGAAGTGATTCGATATGTCAATCATATAGTATTCGAGAACTCAGAGTTATCTAATCTTAGTTCTCGAATCAATCACTTAGCCACTTCTCGAATACATTCTTGGAGACAAACTACTGGAGAAATTGTACAAGTCAGAAACCTGCAACAAGCTAAAGTGCTTTATGGACCACAATCTGTAATGTACTTTGGAAAGCCTACAAAGAAGCTTGGAGAGATGTACCAGAGACAAAGAGCTAAAGAAATGGATCTAAACAGAACTTTACAAAGTCAAATCTCTAGCCGTTTGGATGCTTGCTCAAAAAGGATAGACACACTAGAAAGTAAACTTGTTTTTAGCTACCTTATTTGTAGTAAGTAGGTTGTATTCATGTTTTATAAGAATACAACCTCACTTCTTTAGAGATTAAGTTTTTAACAGTTTTCACATATATTGTAAGAGCATGTCTCTCTGAGAAAAACGAAGCTGAGAATACTACCATTTGTATTCACAAATTATAGCAAATCTTTATCTAATAAAATATTAGATTAAAGTGATATCGTGTCTTGTGTTGTTCATAGTCCGCACCAGTAAATCCTCACACACAAACACATACGCTACTAGAAAAAAGCTCATAGACATCGGTTTATGGCCGATGTCTATTAAAAAACCATACCGATGTCTTTGTCGGTGATGTCTATTGTATCATGTCATAGACATCGGTTTTTAACTGATGTCCAGGAAGCTATTATACATCGATTTTGAACCAAAAAAATGATGTTTATATCCAATAGTTTTGCATAAATTGCATGAACTTGACATTTCTACCGTACTATTACAGGTGCTAGATGCAAATAAACATGTTGTACACAACTCACAAAACGACATATACATCATTATTTGGAAGTAAAATGATGTCTAAGTCTGTTTTAGACATCGGTTTCTTCTATCGCAACTGATGTATAATGTGGTATTAGACATCGGTTTTGGACGATGTTAAATATATCCTCAGACATCGGTTTTGGATGATGTTAAATATGTCCTGTATTGTTTTTTAATAAATATTTGTTATTTAATTACTCAATTTGTCATTGACAACATTCAAACCAAACATTTACATAATATCCAAACATTGATACCTTAATCCAAAATAACATTAATTTCATAAACAAAACTATTCAATTTGTCGTTTACAAAATATCCAACCCATTGATGTGTAAAATTATGTCTAACCGCAAGCGCACGGTATCAATTGTATTAGATACTAGCAAATACGGGTCGATTCCTCAAGGAGACAGTTTCAATTTCAATTCAACTATTATCAATTGTTTCTAGTCACAAACGATTATTTGGGAATTTTATTAACTACTAATGCAAATTTAACAAAGTTTTAATTCAATTAATAAAAGGATCTAGGGCAATTCAGGTTCACCATGTTTACACCAAACAAATCACAAAAGTATAGCTTTTCAATGAGATTAAGTAATTAAAGCAATGGTTAATCTTTTTCAAGCATTAACACTCTCAGAATATCTAATGATGCTTCCACAATCACCTTCAATTCCGCTAATTGTATGTAAGCCTCTAGTAGTAAAATCTTTCGATCTATTACTCCTATTGCAATCGATTAATCCGTGATATTGCGCAATTACACAAATTAAGAATTAGAACATATCAATCAGAATTACTCTCTATCCATCAATCTACTAATCAAATTAAGCCCAAATCATGGTGGAAACATGGCTCCCCTTAATACCCTAGAACTAAATTACTCACTCATTCTAGGATTAAAACTAACAATAATAATCAAGAAATCCATAATAAACGGGTCCGGATTCTCTGTCCCCTTCCTCCGTGTCCCCCTTGTGTCCCCTGTTCTTTTTAGTACAAAAAGAGTGCCCCTGCGGGGCCCATTTTAATAAATAATAAAAATGGGCTCCACAAAAGCACAGAGGATCCCAGCTCATAATAAACATGTAATAATTAAAGGGAAGATAAGTAATACCTTAAACCTTTGAATAATGAAGAACAATTGAATCCGAGAAATAAATTTAGCTTGCAAGGATTGAAGAAGAAGATATAAAACCCTAGCTTTTAATATTAAGAACGTATGTAAAAATTGTGTGTAAAAAGATATCCCCAAAGATAGATCCCTAAAAGTATTTATATAGAGGTGGTTACAAATTCCTAAACAACTAAGGTTATTGCCAAAAATAATAATGCCCAGCTGTTTTTATAATTAAAATTATATTTGAAAATAGGAAAATAATAAAACAGCTGAATCGTTTCCGCAAAAACCCGCGCTATTGCGCTGCAAACGGCGTTGTTGCGCCTCTTCAACCCGCGTGTCGCGCTGTTGCGCCATTTCAAGCGCCGCAGCGCCTTCCAGCCACTGTTCACCAGTTTGAGTCTCGCGCTATTGCGCCTCTTATAGCGCTGTTGCGCCATGGTGCTTCTGGAATTTTCTGTTTTTCTGCCAAGTCAAGTAGCGCTCTTGTCCTTCTTTTCAGAGCTCTTGCCCTTCTTTTCAAAGCTCTTGCCCTTCTTTTCAGAGCTCTTGCGCTAATAGCTCCCTGGAATTTCATTTTGTTGCTCCAAAATTCCTCAACAACGAACCATAATTCCACCATTTCTCCTCGTAATTTCACAAAATAAATCCTTCGAGCTAAAAATCACATAAAATCTTTAAATAATGCTCGATTACTTCCGACTTGGCATTTATTTATTTCCTGCAACAAACTCAAATAAAACTAATTAAATCGACACGATTATTCGCAAAAGCACCGTAAATGTGGGAATAAAATCCTATAAAATATATATAAAAATCTACTCTATCAAATATCCCCACACTTTGCACTTTGCGCGTCCTCGTGCAAACTAACATAAAAAATATACTAAACTAACTAGTACCACTTCCGTAGGTGATCACGGTTGCATTTGACATATGCAACAAGTCCTTTAAATCCCTAGGTAGCCATAGTGGACGAGTAAGGTCTCGTGAGGGTTTATAGTGAATATACCCACAAAATTCATCCAACCATGCAAAAGATTAATGCCAACACAACACCACACACACCCGTCCTCTCATGCCACTTCAACTTAAGAATCAAAATGAACATGCAATGCCTTGGTGTCTAAAGTGCAAGTATCCACATAGTCTACTCAAAGAAGATGCATAAGATCATAGAAATTCATGTCAAATGTAAGAATAGGTTGGTAAACATGCTGAGCACACAAGAGCACATCTTTGAGACACAACCTAGGATATCCTATGCAAAAACAACAACTCACCGTTCACTCACAAAAATATTCACTCAAAATAATTGGTAAGTGTTTCACTCAACTCCAACAATATCATAAACATGCTTCGTCCTTGTTATCAATCTAACCTTTAACGCAACATACATCATCAATGACAATCAAAAGGTCTTTGTTAAGGTTGTAACGGGGCTAGGGACAAGGTATGTCAAGAAAGCCAAAGAAGGTTAAGTCAAAAGCTAGTACCTGACAATAAAATTCAAACAACTCCCATACTTTCATCCCCACACTTGAACTTTTATTTATAAACAACTTGACTAGTCGAATCTAAGTAGGATCACAAAAGATAAGAATGCTCTCAAATTTATATTTTTTTCTTTTTCTTTTTCTTTTTCTTTTTCTTTTTTTTCAAGGGAGCTGAGTAATAGCAAGAACAATGATCCCATAAATATGATTTCAAACTTCGACTAACAAGCTATGAACCAAACCCCAAATATTCCCCCAAAGTTATGATCATCAATAAAACCCCCCTTTTATGCACACCTTATCACTCCCTTACGAACAATACTAGCCTTTGACAATTGGGTTCAAATTTAATGTAAGGCTAATACAATAAAAAGATAATGGCAAGTAATGTGGCGTGTCACCGAAAGAATAAGATTAGGCTCAAAGGGTTAACTAATGGATCATGTATAAATGGTTTGGATATATAGGAAATATGAGGTTATACCTAATTGCATTTATCATGTTATCATCAATTAATGTCATGCATCTTAAGAAAGACCTCAAGCAAGTGCTAGCAATGCAAACAACATGTGGACACTCAAGCAAACGAAAAATCATGCAAAAGATATGCATATAGGCTCAAAACTCGCTTGGTATGACAAAACATAATCAATCCCAAATAACAGTCTCTCTAACGCACCTACTTGTACTCAAAGCATATTGACCAAATTACCTTGCACATATTCATGTCATTCTAATCACTTAGCACATTCAATAAGTCTACTAGTTTCTACTTGCTAGTGAAAGTGTGTGCACAAGAACAAAGCACGTCACTTCTCATACAAAAACGTCAAGAGCACAAAATTCCTAAAGCATGCATGGGTGTATCAAGAAAAGTACAACAAACAATACAATTGCATGGCTAGAATTATTTTTGGTATTTTTCAATTTTTTTAAATTTTTTTTTAATTTAATTTTTTTATATGCACTACGTTGAGAACACCGAGAACACCTCCCCACACTTAAGCGAGTCAATGTCCTCAATGACTCATTAACTAAACAAAGAAATCTACAATATATAAAACAGAAGGAAAGAAGAACTCCCCTTTGCAGAAGCATGATCCATGGGTTGCCTCCCAAGAAGCGCTTTTGTTTAACGTCGTTGGCTCGACTCAGCTGGTTCAGATCTCCGTGGAGGGGTTGTCAAGATAAATCACTTCCATCTTTCCTACGAATGCACCATCCACATATAATTTAAGGCGTTGACCGTTGACCTTAAATTTTGTTCCATCTCGTCCCATAACTTCAATAGCACCATAAAATTTGACATCGGTGACAGTAAAAGGTCCGGACCATCTTGATTTGAGCTTCCCCAGAAAAAGTCGAAGTCTGGAATTGAACAACAACACCTTGTCACCAACCTGAAAATCTCTTCTCTGAATCATCTTATCATGCATCTTCTTCATTCTCTCTTTGTAAAGCCGAGAGTTGTCATAAGCATCAAAACGAAGCTCATCTAACTCATTAAGTTGAAGAAGTCTCGCTTGCCCCGCATCCTTCAAATCCATGTTGAGTTCTTTTATAGCCCAGAAAGTGCGATGCTCCAATTCCACTGGCAAGTGACATGCTTTACCATAGATCAACCGATAAGGAGTGGTTCCTATAGGTGTTTTGTACGCCGTACGATAAGCCCACAAAGCATCATCTAGCTTCAAATACCAATCTTTCCTTGACTTTGCAACCATTTTCTCCAAAATGCTTTTGATTTGGCGGTTAGAAACCTCCACTTGGCCACTTGTTCGGGGGTGATATGCAAGAGCAACCTTGTGAGTAACGCCATATTTCTTCAACAAAGTTTCAAACTGGCGATGGCGAAAATGAGAACCACCATCACTTACCACTGTCCTTGGAACTCCAAACCGAGGGAAGATGATATTTTTAAAGAGCTTCATAACTACCTTGGAATCATTGGTTACTGATCCAACTGCTTCAACCCACTTGGACACATAATCGACAGCAACTAAGATGTATCTCATCCCACAAGAACTTGGGAAGGGTCCCATAAAATCAACACCCCATACGTCAAATATCTCGACCTCAAGAATACCAGTTTGAGGCATCTCATGGCATTTAGAGATATTACCCGTCCTTTGACATGCATCACACGCTAAACAGAAAGCACGAGCATCCTTAAATAGAGACGGCCAAAAGAAATCGGATTGAAGTACCTTAGCAGCAGTTTTTGAAGGACCATGGTGGCCTCCACATGCGAGAGAATGACAATGCTTGAGAATGTCATGTACTTCGAACTCAGGGACACATCTACGAAAGATTCCATCAGCACACTTGCGGTACAAGAAAGGGTCATCCCAAAAATATTGTTTAGCATCATAATAGAACCTCTTTCTTTGCTGATAAGTCATTCTTGAGGGTGAGATCCACTAACACAGAAATTTGCAAACTCTGCATACCATGGAGTTTGAGTAGTAACCGAAAATAAGTGATCATCTGGAAAAGAATCGTCAATAGGAGTACTTGACGCAATATCAGATTTGAAACGCAACCGTGAAAGATGATCCGCAACCACATTCTCAGCACCCTTCTTGTCTTTGATTTCCAAGTCAAATTCTTGGAGTAACAGAATCCAACGAATAAGCCTTGGTTTTGCTTCTTTCTTCGCCAACAGATACTTAAGTGCCGAATGATCAGTGTGAACAATGACCTTGGAGCCAATGAGATAGGCTCGAAATTTGTCAAGAGCGTAGACCACGGCTAGAAGTTCCTTCTCAGTCGTAGCATAATTGACTTAAGCTTCATCCAAGGTTTTACTTGCATAGTAGATGGCGTGCAATACCTTGTCTTTCCTTTGACCGAGAACTGCTCCAACAGCATAATCACTTGCATCACACATGATTTCAAATGGAAGATTCCAATCTGGAGATTGAATGATTGGTGCACTTATCAAAGCTTCCTTAATTCTGTTAAAAGACTCCAAACAAACGTCAGTAAACACAAAGGTGGCATCCTTAAGCAACAATTGAGTGAAGGGTTTCGCAATTTTTGAAAAATCTTTTATAAAACGACGATAAAAACCCGCATAACCAAGGAAAGGAAACTCCTCACTCCCTTGACATTAACAGGAAGAGGAAGCTTCTCAATCACCTCAATTTTTGCTTTGTCAACCTGGATGCCACGTTCAGAAATCAAATGACCAAGTACCACTCCTTCATTGACCATGAAGTGGCACTTTCCCAATTCAAAACCAAATTCACCTCTTCACAACGTTTAAGCACTTTAGAAAGATTATGCAGACATACATCAAAATCAGACCCATAAACACTGAAATCATCCATAAATACTTCCATGATAGACTCTATGAAATCAGAAAATATGGCAGTCATGCAACGCTGAAAAGTAGCAGGGGCATTGCACAAACCAAAAGGCACTCTACGATATGCAAAAGTACCATATGGGCAAGTAAATGTAGTCTTTTCTTGGTCATCAGGATGTATAGGGATCTGAAAGAACCCTGAGTATCCGTCTAAATAGCAAAAGTACTTATGCTTAGCAAGTCTTTCTAACATCGATCAATGAAAGGGAGAGGGTGATGGTCTTTCCTAGTAGCAGTGTTTAACTTACGGTAATCAATGCACATTCGCCAACCGGTGACAATTCGAGTGGGAATTAATTCATCTTTTTCATTTTTAATTACCGTTGTTCCTCCTTTCTTAGGGACTACCTGAACTGGGCTTACCCATTTAGAATCAGAGATTGGGTAAATGATGCCAGCATCTAACAACTTCAAAACTTCTTTTTTAACAACCTCTTGCATGTTAGGTGTTAGGAATAATTCATAAGTTGTGATGTTAAGAATAGAATTTACACATTATACTTCTTGTAATCCTGATCTTATAAAGGATTTAGCACTGTATATAGGTTTTATGTGTAAAACAGTTATCTGTATAGTTTAATCAGGAATGAACAGTGTATCGGAGACTACATGTCAGGAACAGAGAGCAAATCCTGATGACGTGTCCAATACTGATGGTTGATCAGATACTGATGCAGTGTGCAGATCCTGATATCAGTCATGCTACTGATGATGTCATTATGGATGCTACAGAAACTGGCAAGTGCTATAAAACAGGATCGTTGTTTGAAGAACAAGCAAGAAGATATTATGAAGGAAAGAGTTTTCTATTGAAGGAAACTATCGACTAGAAGGCAGAACATTGTCATGTATAGATTATATCTTTCTGTTATTAGTTGATAGGTAGCATTATAAATACTCTCTCAATATCATTGTAAAGAGCGTGAGGCGTGAGGCGTGAGACGAAATTGTGAGTTCGTGTGCGTAGCTCTGTATAAGGTTTGTATTCGAGAAGTTCGAAACAAACAGAGAGATATTTGTATTGTCAGCAGCTGCTAAAGGTATTGTACACCTTTGGTAGAGTTTGTATTTGATCTTATTAATACAAACAAGAGTTTGATTCATTCGTTTATTCTTGTTTTTATAATCAAGCAAAAATCAGACAGGATTATATAACTTGTATTCAACCCCCCCTTCTACAAGTTATTCGAGTTAACAATTGGTATCAGAGAAGGTTGATTTCGAGTAATCATAAAGATCTGCAATCATGTCTGGTTACAAGGATGGGAATACTAAGATTCCTATGCTCAAGAGAAACGAATATACTCTATGGGAAGTAAAGATGTTGCATCATCTGGAAGCAACAGATCCTGATTATCTTGACAGAATCAGAGATGGACCTTTTGTTCCAACAAAGGTCGTTGGACAAGCAACTGTTGATGGTAAGGTTGTTCCAGAACATACAGCAGAGAAGCCAAAATCTGAATGGTCAGATAAGGACAAGGAGAGTGTTCTTAAAGATGCTAAAGTGAGAAACATATTATTCAATAGTCTTGATTCTGTTCTCACTAATTATGTTCTCTCTTGTAAAACTGCTAAGGATATATGGGACAATCTTAAGGTTCACTGTGAAGGAACTAAGCCTGTCAGGAAGAATATGAGGACATTACTTATACAACAGTATGAGTACTTTGAATCCAAGTCTGGTGAGTCACTTACTGATACCTTTGATAGGTTTACAAAACTCATCAATGAGATGGCCATGCATGGTAAATATTATGACTTGGAGGATATGAATACAAAGTTCATGAAAGCTTTGCCTGATTTCTACAATGAGAAGATATCTGCGATTGAGGAAGCTAATGATCTGGATGAGATTTCATTAGAGGCAGTCTATGGAAAATTGAGAGCTTATGAACTTGACAAGCAGCAGAAAAAGAGCAGGAGTGAAGGAAAGATGAAGACTATTGCACTTACTGCTCAATCTGAAGTAAAGAAGCTTCCTGAAGAACAGCATGAAGAGATTGCTGTAAAGAATTCGAGGAAGAAGAAAAGCAAAGAAAGTTCTGAGTCAGAGACTACTGATATGGACTCTGACAACAATGATTCTGAATCTGAGATGCAAGAACTCTTTGCTATGTTTGCTAAAGCCTTCAAGAAAGGCAGATTCAACAGGAGAAGATTTAGCAAAGGACCTTTTCAAAAGAAGGAGGAGAAGAAGAGTGACAAGAGCAAAAGTACAATTGTCAAGCTTGATAAGGCCAAGATCAAGTGCTTTAACTGCAGCGAGCTTGGACACTTTGCTAGTGAGTGTAAGAAGCCTAGGAATTCAGGAAAGGGTAATGCACTTATGGTCACACAGAAGGATTGGGCTGATTCCAGTGACTCTGAAGATGAATTGGATTATGAAAACATTGCATTGATGGCCAATAGTTCAGAAAAACCTGGATCTCCAAAGAAAACTTCTCCATCCTCTGATAAGGTATCACTTCACTCTCTTGATTCATTTGATAGCTTAAATTCTGATGAAATTAGATCTATCCATGCTGAGTTTAAGAATCTTATGACTAATTTTAGAATTCTTACTTGTGAAAGAGATGAACTTAAGGTTAAGAATGATAAATTAGTTGATAGAAATAATTTTCTTGAATCTGAATTAATTCAAATGGAAGAATACAAGTTGAGTTCTGATAAAGCTAAGCATGATTATAGTGTAATTCTTGAGGCTTATGACTATGTCAGAAAAGAACTAGAAGAAGAGAGAGATGTGATTAAGACCATTAACAATTCCAGTAAGAAGACAATAGAAATCTTTGAGAGTGGAATTCGTGGTAAGGTTAATGGTTTAGGTTTTGATAAGGCTAGACAAGAAGAAAAAGTAGCTATTGTCAATAATGATAGTAAGGTAGAAGCTAACACATCTAAATCTGAAGGTAAGAAAATTGTTTCTGAACCTAATCATGTTAAATTTGTTGATTCAAAAGGTACCCCTGTTGTACACAAGAGAATTAACAATAGTTATTCAGATGAGAAAGTGTTAGAGAAACCTAAGAATGTAAACATAGGGTTTCTGTCTAAGTCTCAGTTGAAACAGAGATTAGATGGTCTTTCAGAGTCTAGCAAGATCAAGAGAAATAGGAATGGAAAAGAAGGTATTAACAAAGAGAATAATTACAAGAATGTACCTGATGTACCTAGGAAAAAATGCTACAAGTGTGGAAATCATAATCATTTGGCCCTAGACTGCAATCAAAAACCTTCTTGGAAAACTGAGTCCAGATTCCCCAAGACTCAGAAAATTCAATACCAACCACAAAAAGCTTGTTATCATTGTGGTAGTTTACTTCATTCCATTTACATGTGTAGAGAATATCATGAACTGTATTATGACTATTATTCCTTGAAATCTGAAACTCCTAGTCACAAACAGTTTGTGAGATCAGAGTCTAAAGTTGACTCTGCAACAGGTAAAATAAAGACAAAATCTTCAAAATCTGTTGTCTCTAAATCTAGTAAGAAAGGATCCAATCAAAGTTGGGTCCTAAAAAATTCTAACTAGTTACTTTTTGTTTGCAGGGCACAGGAAAGAAGCATTCAATTATTTTGGACAGTGGATGCTCTGGACACATGACTGGAAAGAAGTCCCTGCTTACAAAGTTTGAGAGGAAAGCTGGCCCAGTAATATCTTTTGGAGATGGCAACAAAGGAGAAACTCTGGGATATGGCTCAATTATTTTGGGGAATGTCATCATAGAAAATGTAGCACTGGTTGAAGGCTTGAAACATACTCTTTTAAGCATAAGTCAACTGGGTGATAAAGGTTACAAATCAATCTTTGACAGAGAAGGATGCAAAGTCTTGAATATGCAGAATGGAGACATTGTTCTAACTGGTCAAAGGCATGGTAACATATATGAAGCCAGCTTAAGTGATACATCTAAAGGAATTGTTAGATGTCTCTACAGCAAAGCAACAAATGATGAAAGCTGGAATTGGCACAAGAAGCTCTCACATCTTAATTTCAAGAAGCTTAATCAACTTGTTAAATACAATTTGGTGAGAGGCCTACCTCAGGCGAATTTTGTGCAAGATGGACTTTGTGATGCATGTCAGTTTGGAAAGCAAAGAAGAACCACTTTCAAGAGCAAGACTGAAAATTCAATTACTGAACCATTTCACATGCTACATCTTGATCTGTTTGGTCCAGTAAACATTATGTCTATCAGCAAGAAAAGATATGCTCTAGTTATGGTGGATGATTTCACAAGGTTTACATGGGTGTTCTTTCTACACAAGAAGGATGAAGCTCCTCAGCAAATCATTGAACTCATCAAGAATATTCATAATAACTCTGAGTACAAAGTCAAAGTACTTAGGAGTGACAATGGTACAGAATTCAAGAATTCTACAATGGAGGGGTTTTGTGCAGACAATGGAATTACTCAACAGTTTTCTGCACCTGGTACACCTCAACAAAATGGTGTAGTGGAAAGAAAGAACAGGACTCTCATAGAGGCAGCAAGAACCATGCTTGCAGATGCAAAACTTCCAACCTACTTTTGGGCAGAAGCTATTAACACTGCATGTTTCACTCAGAACTGTACCTTGGTAAATAGTCATGGAAAGACTCCCTATGAGATGATCAAAGGAAAGAAACCAAGTGTGAAATATTTTCACATCTTTGGATGTAAATGCTATGTCCTAAAAGTTCATCCAGAACAACTTGGAAAATTTGAAGCCAAATCGGATGAAGCAATTTTTCTAGGATATTCAGCATCTAAGGCCTTCAAAATTTATAATCTCAGAACTCACATTGTTATGGAATCAATTCATGTTGCATTTGATGATAAGAAATTTGGAATTTTGCAAACTGATGAAAGCCATGACAAATTGGAATTTGAAAATCTGAAGATTTCTGAGATACTCTCAAGTGATGATGAAGGTTCTCCAGAAGGAATTTCTATTGCTTCTCAAAGGAATGCTACTGTTGAGGGGGAGCAAATCAATCAGAGAGAACATAGTGATCATCAGGAGCAGACTAGTCTTTCAGAGTCTATTCCATCAGGAATTGATGTTTCAGAGTCTACTCCATCAGGAACTGACCTTTCAGAGTCTACTGAGGAAAGATCAGTAACTAGCAGCAATATGGAATCTACTGATTCTATTGATCAAAGGAGAGTTTTTGAAGGTAGAGAGAATTCTTCTACAAAAGATACCACTAACTTAGGGGGAGAGACTAGCAGAGTTAATCTACCACCTGTTAGAAAATGGACAAAGGATCATACTGAAGATTTGATAATTGGTGATCCAAATAGTGGTGTTCGAACTAGAAGATCAATTCAAAATGAATGCTTGTATAGTTGCTTTCTCTCAAAGAATGAACCTAAGAAGGTTGAAGAAGCCTTACAGGATCCTGATTGGGTAATTGCAATGCAGGAGGAGTTAAATGAGTTTGAGAGAAACAAAGTTTGGAAACTGGTACCAAGACCTAAAGGTAGATCTATTGTTGGTGCAAGATGGGTTTTCAGAAACAAGCTAGATGAATCTGGTATGATTGTAAGAAACAAAGCAAGACTGGTGGCCAAGGGATATTCTCAGGAAGAAGGCATTGATTATGATGAGACCTTTGCACCTGTAGCAAGATTGGAAGCAATCAGAATGTTTCTTGCATTTGCAGCTCATTCAAAATTCAAGGTATACCAGATGGATGTTAAGAGTGCTTTTCTAAATGGCAAACTTGATGAAGAAGTATATGTAGAACAGCCACCTGGATTTGTTGATCCAAAGTTTCCAAATCATGTCTACAAACTTGACAAGGCACTCTATGGACTAAAGCAGGCACCAAGAGCATGGTATGAGACTTTGTCTAAATTTCTTCTTGAAAATGGCTTCACAAGAGGTACAATTGACAAAACTCTATTCTTTAGAAAGATAAAAGGTGAATTGCTTTTAGTTCAAGTTTATGTTGATGATATTATTTTTGGTTCTACTAATGAGAAGTTATGTGCTAAGTTTAGCAAGCTTATGCAGTCTAAGTATCAGATGAGCATGATGGGTGAACTAAATTATTTCTTAGGCTTGCAGGTCAAACAGACTGAGACTGGTATTTTCATTAATCAGTCAAAGTATATCAAAGATCTTTTAAGAAGGTTTGACTTTCAAGACTGTGCAGTTGCAAAAACACCCATGGCAACAGCCACTAAACTAGACTCTGATCCTAAGGGGAAGAGTGTGGATAATACTAGTTATAGAGGCATGATAGGCTCTTTGTTATATCTAACTGCAAGTAGGCCAGATATAATGTTTTCTACCTGTTTATGTGCTAGATTCCAAGGTGATCCTAAGGAATCTCATTTAATTGCTGTGAAGAGAATTTTTAGATATCTCAAAGGAACTCCAAATCTTGGTTTGTGGTATCCTAGAGAATCTGATTTCTTTCTAATTGGCTATTCAGACTCTGATTATGCAGGGTGTAAAATAGACAGGAAAAGCACTACAGGTACATGTCAATTCTTGGGAAATAGATTGATTTCTTGGGCAAGCAAGAAGCAACAATCTGTTTCAACCTCAACTGCAGAAGCTGAGTACATAGCAGCAGGCAGTTGTTGTGCACAGCTCCTTTGGATAAGAAATCAGTTGATGGATTATGGTATGACACTTAGTAATATTCCTATGTTTTGTGATAATACTAGTGCTATTAAAATTGCAGAAAATCCAGTTCAACATTCAAGGACTAAGCACATTGATGTCAGGTATCATTTTATTAGAGAACATATTGAGAATGGTACTGTGGAACTTCATTTTGTTCCTACTGACAAACAGCTTGCAGATATTCTAACTAAACCACTTGATGAGACTACATTCAGTAGACTAGTAAGTGAGTTAGGAATGTTAAATTTTTAGATCTTTAACATCTGCAAAAGTAGCAAGGTATGTTGTTCTTAGCTTATAGACTTGATATTCTTGTCAGGATCTATATTTGATTGTTAAATGCTTTAGCTATAACACATTGCCTTGATAAATTTCAGTATGATAGACTTGTTAATAATCATCAGGATTGGATTTGTTATCAGGATGCTGACGTCATCAGTATTGTGTCAGTATCAGGATTATGAAAATTGTTTCAGATCCTGACGTTTACTTTGTGTAGTAATCTGATTCTGTGATGTGTTAAGTCTATGCTAGCAAGTTTTGATATTTGCATACTGATAATTTATACATCATTCAGAAATCAAAAGACAAGCAGATAACAAGAAATTGTATTTTCATTAATAAAAATCATTACATGGAAATGAAATACAACATCTTTTTGTCTAAATCTCTATTCTATACTTGTCTTTGATATGAACTCTGAGGAACAGGACAAAGAGCATCTCAAGAAATCCATTAGGGGATGAAAGTCTTGTTTGCTCTTGGATTCCTTGTCTGGGCGACTTGAATGAGAGCAGCTAACTTAAATGAATAGCATCTCCATCAAGATCAACCTCAGACTCTCGGCCAAATTCTTCATCCTCAAGTTTTGAGGAGGTTAGGGGAAGATTGTATCCAACAGATGGATTTTCTAGGAGAAACTTCTGGATATTATCGAAAACCAATCCATTCATGATTAGTTCGATGAGAAGAGTCGTTTGTTCAAAGAGATGATCAAGAACAGGATATTCATCGATCAAAAATCTGGAAAATGGGTTTGAAGGGATTTCTGGGTTGAGAAGCATTGTTGAGAAGAAAAGAAATTGAAAGGTTATGGAGAATGGCATAAGGCGTTTGGTTCTTTTAAAGAAAGACGTGAGAAGTTGAGCAGTCACTTGGAAGTCTTAATGAAGTCAAATGCTAATTATTGCATGAGACTGTATTTCTTGTTTCAAGAAATATTGAAAATATCTAACCAATTGATTTTCTGTTCAGATTAATTGTTTATTTTCTTTTTCAGATAAAAGAAAAATGCCACGTGGAAACTCCATATTAAGTCTCTGATTATATTGGTCAGGATTTCATATGTGACCATCAGGATGTGAAAATCATTGCTTATGATTATTTTAATGAGAGGTCATCAGGAAAAGGAAGCTGATCAGTATTGCTTATTTATACCCTGATTTATTTCATGAAAATCAATTTTGGATTTTATTTTCCAAAAATCGTGGGTAACCGCATGTTTCAGGGACTGACACCTGTCAATCTACGTGTCAACGTGGGATAGTGGTCTGAAAGATTTGTGAAATATATTTGTTTTGAAACTCTAATCGTGTAATTGCTTTCTCTAATCTTACATTCTCTAAAGCAAAAATCACTCTTGAGTTTTCAAAATCACTAATCCACTTCAAGAATTTTTCAAGTTTCTTTTCAGATCAAAAATGGCAGCTCAGAGAAGATTACCTAAATCAGTAGCCTTCAAGTTTGGTGACTTTGATTTTATGACAAACAATCATGTTGCAGCTATCACCAACAAGGAAGGAGTATCATCTGATTTTCATCCAATCATGGACTTTCTGGTGTATGGGCCATTGAGTTATGCATTGACAGCATCTCCACAGATTAATCAAGTAGCTGTTTCACAAGCTTGGGAGAATGCTGAGGTAATTGATTCTACTCAGAGTCAATCAGGTAAGATTGTTCTACATTTAGGACAAGATTTATTTGACATTACTGAATCTGTTGTTAGTTCAGTACTCTGCTTACCTGTTACTGATAGTTATGAGAATGTACCATCTGATGATAATATAAGAACTATGTTGTCTGAATTAGGTTATAGTGGACCTCTAGATAACATGAGCCAGTTGAATAGAACTTTTCTTAGAAAGGAATGGTCTTTTTACTTTGATCAAATTGCTAAATGTTTTACTGGCAAATGTAGTTCTTTTCAACAAATTACTTCTGTTACATCACATATTGCTCATAGTTTGCTTTATGACAGAGTAATTAACATTGGTCATATTATCTTAAGTCAGATGAGTATTAAACTTGGGTCAAGAGATCAAAACAGGAAAATGGTTTACTATCATAGATTTATGCAATTGTTTATTAACCATTTTATTCCTGATGTTGAAGCTAGATTTGGTAGGGAACATTGTGTTTCTTCTTATGAACAGCAAAAGAGAATTTTCTCTGACATTACAAAGAAGGACAATGAAAAGAATCTAGATGAAATACCTGCAATTCATTATCCACATCATTTTCAGGTAATTCTTAACACTCATCTTCCTACTATCTACAATTCTTCTTTCTTTTGTGGTGAAATGGCTCAGGAATCTCAATTGGAGGAGAACCCACCTGTGTCTACCCAAGTAGCCCAAAACATCATAGTCTCTGAAACAATTCAAGAACCAAATTTTGATCCACAGCCTATTGTTTCAAAGAAACCAACCTCTGGTGTTTCTCAAAAGACATCAGTTGTAAGGAAGAGAAGATTTGTTGTGTCAAGTAGTAGTAGTAATTCTAGTGAAGATGATGATGATTTAACTCTTGCAGAGAGAGCAGAATTGAAGGCTACAATTCAACTTTCTTTGTTAGCACAAAGAGATGAAAAACCTAGTCACAGCCAGGCTGCAGTCTCTCAAAAGGCTGTAGTTCTTAAAAAGGGAAAACAGTTACTGGATACTGTCTCTCAAAAGACTGTGTCTATTGAACAAAGATCTCATCCCAAGATCACTTCTGTGTCTACACCTCTTGAGTCTTCTCAGGATAAATCTTTTGCTCACTATATCAGGAGAACAAGGAGAAAGATTCAATTGTCACCTACACACACAGAGTCTAGTCCAACTAATATCATGCAGGTTTCTACAAATCAAGCTACATCTATGTCAGTATTTGACAAGAGAGATCTGGATATTGATTCTTCATGGGAAACTACATTATCATACAGACTGGCTATGGGACTAATTTCTCTCAAAGTGAAGTTGTCAAGGCCTGTTCTAGACTTTTTGGTTGAAAAAGTACCAAAACTTTTATTTCCAGATGAATATGGACTTCTACATCAAAGACTTGACTTAATGAAGATGTATTTCTATGTATCTGTCAGAAGACAATTAGTCAAGAAATTTGGACTCTCGAAGCATGTTGCACTTCAATCACTTCATGCATATTTGTTTGACAAGGATGTAATTATTGAAGATGCTTCAGCTCAAGGTGAACAACTGGAGGAAGTAGATAGAGTGAAGCAGTCAACAGAAGATACTATTGCACCAGTGGTGAATAGTAGGAAAGATCATATCACAGTCACTGTAACACAAGAACCATCTAGTCAGAGGAAGGATGACTCAGGAGCTGTGATAGCTGATGTTGAAAGGTCTTCTGTGATGACTGAGAATGCAAGTGAGATACCCTATGATATGGGAGGAATGACTTTGGTTGATTTTTCTGAAGATCAAACAAATTTTGTTCAGTCAGAGTCTATCCACCTTGAGGGTGTGTCTCAGCAAACAACACTTAAAGACGGTGATGTACTAACTATGGTGTCTAATGAAGTATTACTGAAGACATCAGAGTCTAGTAAACAACCTGAAAGTGGTATACTGGAGCCTGTAGTTTCTGAAAGGAAAGAAGATGATTGTATGGGTTCAGAGACTATAGCAGCTCACTCCTTGGAGAAAACCTCAAGCCACATGCCATATGAGGAACCCTCTCTCCATGTGAGTTCAGGTATAAAAACTCCTTCTAAACTCTATTTTTCTGTAGGTCATGAGAGCACTTATCTAAATTTGAGTGATACAGTTGAAAAGATGGACTTAGATCCACAATTTGAGCGGCTGGCTCCTGACCAGGCAAAAGGTGAGGTAGAAAGAGTGTTGACTTTAGAAAGTCAAAGTGAGAATGAGGGTATGGATGATCAACTCCATAGTGAGGGAGAGAAAATTAGGAAACCATCATTTGATTTCTGGGATCAGGTTTTTCCTGAATCTTGGTCTGAAAATTTGGGTATGGATGCTGGTACTTATTCATTCATCAAAATGTATCAGAAGAATGACCTAGCACATCACAATGCAAAGCCAGAAGTTAAAGCTCAGAAGCAAAAGGAGAGGCTTGCAGGAATCATTAACAGAAGAGGTGCCAGGATAAAGCAATCTCTTGATACATATGTACCAGATGAAGATCCTAATGATCCTAGTGTTCCTTTGTATGTACTTCCAATATCAGCTAGAATTGAGACATCAACAGTCTCTGATCACTCTAAGGAGGAGTCAGGATTTGAAGATGTTAGTACACAGAATACTGGTGAAGGAGATGATGATCATGTTTCAGTTCCAGAACAGAAAGATGAAGACGTTGATACTTCTAATCAGGTTTTATTACTTGAATATCATACAACTCAAGCAACTTCTTCTACAAGAATTGAAGATAAAGTTCTTTCTGATTCTGATACTGAAGATACTAGAAGCACTTCCAACATTGAAGTTCATTCTGATGTTTTGAAAGATATTCAGAATTCTCAAATTGCTATTCAAACAAGACTTCAATCACTTGAAGATAACCAAGTCACAATTATGGAAAATCAATCAGTTCTTATGAATCTCATTTGTTCTGTTTCTGAATCTCTTGGAATTAATGTTGCTGATGTCAAAAAGGGGGAGATAAAGACAATTCAAAGACAACAACAACACTACCAGACTGAAGGAGATAAAGATAAAGCTGGGGGAGATAAAGATCAGACAAATGGTAGTAAAAAGAAGAACCAGGAGTGACAGTGGTGAATCTCAGCTAGGAAGTGGTAAAGGAAGAGCAGCATTAATAGTTAAAATTCTTTCTTCTAAGTACTAGATAAACGTCTACATCTGTGAAGGAGGTACTTAACTTCATAATTCTACATTCATAAATTCTATTCTGGTTGTATTGTTATATGTTTTGACATCCACAACTTAGATTTATGCTTCAGATTGTAAAGCATAAATAGGGGGAGATTGTTAGGAATAATTCATAAGTTGTGATGTTAAGAATAGAATTTACACATTATACTTCTTGTAATCCTGATCTTATAAAGGATTTAGCACTGTATATAGGTTTTATGTGTAAAACAGTTATCTGTATAGTTTAATCAGGAATGAACAGTGTATCGGAGACTACATGTCAGGAACAGAGAGCAAATCCTGATGACGTGTCCAATACTGATGGTTGATCAGATACTGATGCAGTGTGCAGATCCTGATATCAGTCATGCTACTGATGATGTCATTATGGATGCTACAGAAACTGGCAAGTGCTATAAAACAGGATCGTTGTTTGAAGAACAAGCAAGAAGATATTATGAAGGAAAGAGTTTTCTATTGAAGGAAACTATCGACTAGAAGGCAGAACATTGTCATGTATAGATTATATCTTTCTGTTATTAGTTGATAGGTAGCATTATAAATACTCTCTCAATATCATTGTAAAGAGCGTGAGGCGTGAGGCGTGAGACGAAATTGTGAGTTCGTGTGCGTAGCTCTGTATAAGGTTTGTATTCGAGAAGTTCGAAACAAACAGAGAGATATTTGTATTGTCAGCAGCTGCTAAAGGTATTGTACACCTTTGGTAGAGTTTGTATTTGATCTTATTAATACAAACAAGAGTTTGATTCATTCGTTTATTCTTGTTTTTATAATCAAGCAAAAATCAGACAAGATTATATAACTTGTATTCAACCCCCCCTTCTACAAGTTATTCGAGTTAACATTAGGGTTCAAGCGATGTTGTCCCTGTATGCAAGGCTTATGGTCATCATCTAAGTGAATTCTATGCATGTAAAAGTCTGGGCTAATCCCTGTAAGATCATCAATACTATACCCAATAGCTTTTCTATGTGCACGCAAAACAGTAAGAAGCTTAAAAACTTGGCTATCATCAAGACTAGAGCTAACAATCACAGGACAAGTATTTTCATCATCAAGAAACACATATTTCAGATTAGATGGCAAAGACTTTAGCTCTAACTTATTTACCTGAGGTTCACCACAAGAAGTGTCAGTGTTGGTGTAACACCCCCTTCTCTAAATAGAAAGGAATATTACTTATAATCCATAAACCTGCAAACAGAGCACTAAAATATTCTCTAAATAAATGATTAAACAGTCTAATAATCTCTGAATAATATAAACCTCCAAATTACAGTTCAAACCAATAAATACGAAAACCAACATCTGTAAATAAATAATCCAGTCTAAATAATTCTAGAAGTCCATAAATCCTAAGCAACGAAATAAAAGGGTAGCACTCCATCACACAGTCCCAGATCCCCCTAAGCACCTGCCAGAACAAGAATACGGCATGAGCCAAACGCCCAGTACGGATTTGGAATATAATTTGTAAAACAGAAAAACAGATAAGTATATTTGACAGTTATAATAAAACATTTATTTTAAAATAAGCATGGCTGAAGCAACAAGGGGTTAGGATATTTCATACCGAGATCAGAACAGATACAGATACAGATACATACATCATAGGGTACCGTAATGTATGCAACAAACCGGATAACGTGTACGGCATATACACGTCACCACCAAATCAAATCACAAATCAAATCAAATCTGGGTGCACCCACGTATCCTGAAACAAATATCAAAATGCGCAAAAGCTCGCCACCTGAGCTATCAGAAGGATACGCCGTGACCAATCACACTGCCACGGAAGTGTCATGTCACTGGTGCCGCAATGACATGGCTGTAGTACCCCTACAGCTGGTTAACTCGGTATACCCTATATCACTAAGGGTCCAAATAAAATATTTCAAATCACAATAAACAGATAGTTGAACATTTCCAACAAATATATAATTTGCAAAATTCTAAAGAGTCGCAGAAATAGATATTTAAATATTTTCAAACAGATATAAAAATCATTTTTCAAAGTCAATGAGTCAAAATATTTTATAAAATCCGAACAGTCAAAACCAAGTGAATATATTTGAGGACAAAACAGATTTAATATAATAAATCCTAAGATGAGTAGCGCTGAATAAAAAAGGAGAGAAAATCCGTACCTTAATAATAAAAATCTCAAACACTCACGAAATTCGCAATTAATCCGCTAAACTCCCGACCCGCGACCTAGTTACAAAATATTGTTTATTATTAATAGTTCATTCTTTTCCATTTTATATAAACATACTAAATACTATAAATATTATCACATGTACATAAATTAACAATTACTAACTTAAACAGATGCATGCCTTATTCAATAATGTATATTATAAATACATTAAATCTCTTAACCTCTGTACCTCTGTACCACTATCGATTTAAAAGAATAATATAAATAATGCTCTTATGTGTGCAACAAAACTCAAAGTCAAATCATCTTAAATTGAGTTTGAAAACCCAGGACATAAATTGAACATAACAAGTAAAATACTTATGTACGTGTTATGATCTCAATATTGCTATTAATTAATTTAAGTACTAGTACACTGGCCACACTAGTATATTCATATAATGATTACATAGGAGTAATTAATCTAACACAGACATACAAAAACAATAACACAAGTGCAGTAAACAAAATATATTATATTACTCAACTCAAGAAAAATCATATTGTATTTATTACACAAACTATGACATGTAAACTAATAAATCAAAAACCAAAGCCTGTTTCGAAACATGACTTCAGATTGTCAAGATAATCAAATCGTAAACATAAATTAATTTACTAACTTACAAGATTAATCATAAAATAATATAAATTCTTAAATATAAAAAAAATCATAATTCAGAAATTAATAACGAAATTGACAAAAATAAATGGCACAAGTTCATGACATAATAGTGTAGCTTATTAAAATATACCACGGGCTCTTAAGTTACAAAATTCATAATTACTATCCAATAATATGAGTGAGTATGGATATGCTAACCAGTGATTTATACGTACCGTATAGCCTAGACAATATTAGTTGAAAATTAATGAAAAGAAAGAATGACTTTTTTCTCCGGTCCCTTGTATTTCTACTTTGTCTCACTCTGTCTCCTCTCTGTTCTCCTATGCGACTCCCTCCGAAATTATATAATATTAGGGTTACTAGTTTGTTTATATAGCCACGAACCAGAGACCCTATCTTTAACAGAATTCTATTATTATACTAATTTCTACATTCAATCATACCTATTATTATTATTATTATTATTATTATTATTATTATTATTATTATTATTATTATTGTTATTATTATTATTATTAAAATCACGTATATTACATATATACCCCCTTAAAAAAAGGATTCCGTCCCCGGAATCTAACGAAACTAAAGCTCGTACCTGAATCGAATAAATGCGGATATCTCTCACGAATAGATGCCTCTAGTTCCCAAGTAGCCTCTCTCTCGGGATGATTTTTCCACAAAACCTTCACAAACGGTATAGTATTCTTCCTCAAAACTCGCTCCTCTCGATCTAAGATAGCTTCTGCTTCCTCCTCACAAGAAAGATCCTCTCTAATCTTATGCAATGGATATTGAACTACATGAAGTGGATGATACTTGTAGCCCCTCAAAACGGACACATGAAACACATTATGGACATGAGATAACTGCGGTGGCAACGCAACTCTATAAGACACTTCACCCACCTTCTCTATAACATCAAAAGGACCAACATATCTCGGGCTAAGCTTCCCTTTCATACCAAATCGCTTAACACCCTTCCAAGGAGATACCTTCAAGAACACATGATCACCAGGTTCAAATCCACCAAACTTCCTATGTTGATCTGCATAACTCTTTTGACGCGACCGAGCTTCCTTCAAGCTTGCCTTAGCTTTCTCTACCTTCTCATTAGTGACTCTAACAAGTTCTGGTCCCTCAATGACTCTCTCACCAACCTCATCCCAACAAGATGGTGCCCTACACCTCCTACCATACAAAGCCTCAAATGGTGGCATACCAATACTCGTGTGCCAACTATTATTGTACGCAAACTCAACAAGATACAGATACTTATCCCAATCACCTGTCCACTCCAAAGCACAAGCCCTCAACATATCCTCCAATGTTTGAATCGTTCTCTCTGACTGTCCATCGGTCTGCGGATGATAAGCAGTACTAAAATTAAGCCTCGTACCCCAAGCTTGCTGGAATCCCTTCCAAAAACGCGATGTAAACCTCGTATCCCTGTCAGAAACTATCGACACAGGCACACCATGAAGTCTAACAATATCCCGCTGAAAAATCTCTGCCAACTCATGAACAGGAGTGGTCTCTCTAATAGGCAAGAAATGAGCAGACTTAGTAACTCTATCAACCACCACCCATATAACATCATTCTTTCTAAAGGTCCTCGGTAAATGAGTCACAAAATCCATAGTAATGTTCTCCCACTTCCAAACTGGAATATCCAACTGCTGCAACAATCCACTAGGCCTCTGATGATCTATCTTCACTTGTTGACATATAAGACATTTTCCCACAAACTCTGCTATGTCTCCCTTCATTCCACTCCACCAAAAGTGCTTCTTCAAATCTCTATACATCTTGGTGGAACCTGGATGAATAGAGAATGAAGAGCTATGAGCCTCGGTCAAAATCTCTTCACGAATTGCCACATCCGCGGGCACACACAATTTACTACCCAACCATATCACACCCTCATCATCAATACGAAAATATTTTTGCTTACCTTTTGCCACCTCTGATCTAATACCTTCCAATCCTGTATCATTCTTCTGAGCTTCCTTAACCCTTGAAACCAGATTTGGTTCCACTCTCAAATTCGCAATGCTACCATCCGATCCTCTAACATACAGCTCAATACCAAAGCGCTCCATGTCTGAAATAAGATGCGGCTGAGTAATGAAAGATGCAACACTCCCCAAGTTCTTCCTACTAAGAGCGTCTGCCACAACATTCGCCTTCCCTGGATGGTACTGAATATTAGCATCATAATCCTTAAGAAGTTCAAGCCATCTACGCTGCCTCATGTTAAGCTCCTTCTGAGTAAAAATGTACTTAAGACTCTTATGATCAGTGAAGATATCACAAGTCTCTCCATACAAATAATGCCTCCAAATCTTCAAAGCAAATACCACTGCTGCTAACTCCAAGTCATGAGTAGGATAATTTACCTCATAAGGTTTAAGCTGCCTAGAAGCGTAAGAAATCACCTTCCCATGCTGCATAAGAACACACCCCAATCCTCTCTTAGAAGCATCACTATAAACCTGAAATCCTCCACTCCCTGATGGTAACACAAGTATAGGAGCTGACACCAACCTCTTCTTCAACTCTTGGAAACTCTGCTCACGATCATCATTCCACTCGAACTTAACACCCTTCCTCATTAGTTGAGTCAATGGCAAAGCTATGGATGAGAAACCTTCCACAAAGCGCCTGTAGTAACCTGCCAAACCCAAGAAACTCCTCACCTCTGTAACATTGCTAGGTCTCGGCCAGTTAGTGATAGCCTCGACTTTCGCAGAATCCAACTCAATTCCCCTAGAAGACACAATATGACCCAAAAATGCCACCTGCTCTAACCAGAATTCACATTTTGAAAATTTTGCAAATAACTTCTTCCCTCTCAAGATCTCGAGTACAATACGTAAATGCTCCTCATGCTCCTCCCTACTCCTCGAGTAAATCAAGATATCATCAATGAAGACCACAACAAACTTATCCAAGTAATCATGAAAGACCCGATTCATCAAATCCATAAACACCGCTGGTGCATTCGTCAACCCAAAGGACATCACAAGAAACTCATAATGACCATAACGAGTACGAAATGCAGTCTTCGGAATATCTTCTTCCCTCACTCGCAATTGGTGGTAACCTGATCTCAAATCTATCTTCGAAAAGAATATCGCCCCTTGTAACTGATCAAACAGGTCATCAATACGTGGCAAAGGATACCTGTTTCTGATAGTCACCTTATTTAACTCCCTGTAGTCGATGCACAATCTCATAGAACCGTCCTTCTTCTTCACAAACAATACCGGAGCACCCCATGGAGATACACTTGGCCTGATAAATCCTCTATCCAACATCTCTTGCAACTGCACTTTCAATTCCTGCAACTCTAGTGGTGCCATTCTGTATGGCGCCTTAGAAATAGGCTCTGCCCCTGAAACAAGTTCAATAGTAAACTCCACTTCTCTCTGTGGTGGCAAACCTGGTAGTTCATCGGGAAACACATCTGCAAACTCATTAACAACTGGATAATCCTCGATGCGAGGCTCATCCTTAGACGTATCCTTCACGAAAGCAAGATAGCCATCACAACCCTTAGACAAAAGTTTACTCGCCTTTAGAGCTGAAATCATTTTAACCTCTCCTTTCGGTTGAGAACCCTGGTATATAAATTCTGGTTTATCTGCATCTCCAAAGAGCACCCTCTTCCCCTGACAGTCAATTGTAGCTCGATGCTCACTCAACCAATCCATACCCAGAATAACGTCAAAGTCATGCATCTCCATCGGAAGCAAGTTTACCTTACAATTTCTCTCCCCAACAGCTATCGGACACTCTCGGTACACATCAGAAATAATAACAGAATTCCCCATCGGGGTAGCAATAGACATACGAGGATATAGTAATGAAGGTACAACACCAAGATGACGAACAAACGATAAAGACACAATAGAATGAGTCGAACCAGTATCAAATAACACATAAGCATCACGTCTACCAACAAGAAGTGTTCCTGAAACGGTACCTGAATTAGCTGCGGCCTGATTAGCAGTCAATGAAAACACTCTGCCTGAAGTATTCTGCTGATTGCCACTACCACTACCACCTGCTCCTCCACCAGTGTTACGTGACACTGTACAATCCTTTGCCCTATGTGACATGCTACCACACAAGAAACAAGCCCCGGTCTGTTTATAACAAGCTCTCCCTGGATGATGTCCACCACAAGTAGCACAAGGAGCCACTGGAATCATATTGGGGTTGCCCCCATAAACTGAATAACGACTCTGCCCCTGTTGACGACCCTGCCACTGCCTAGGTTGCTGCTGCTGAAATCGCTGATTCTGATTCTGTTTCTGACCACCATACTGATTCTGACCATAAGCTGGCTGAGTCCTCATATTCTGATATCTTCCACGCCACTGTCCCTGCTGAGTACCCTGACCTCCATTCCACTGTTTACCCTGTACAAAACTCTGATCATCTCTATTCCGCTTGCGATCATTCTGAAACCTGTAAGCCCTATACTCAGTGCGCTCCTTCTCAATATCCTTAGCTGCATCTGCCACCTCAGCCACATTAGGAAACTTCAGTGAAATGATACCACCCCTAAGATTAGGCCTCAACCCCCATTTAAATTTCTCAGCCTGCTGTGCAGCAGTCCCTGCAACAGTCCCTGCAAATCCAGCCAATCTGATAAACCTCGCCATATAGTCAGTAATGCTCTCCTCAGAATTCTGTGCGATAGAATGAAACTCCCTCAAATAACCCTCTCTGTCTGCATTAGAAAAGTACTGCTCATAGAACACCTCCTTGAATCCCTGCCATACCAATGTCTCTGTAAATTCCTCTCCTCTAGTAGCTTTCACTCCTCTCCACCACCTCTGAGCATCCCCCTCCAACTTGTACACAGCTAACCTGACCTTCTGAAGCTCATCATAACCCAAGGCATCAAAAATCTTCTCAAGATGAACAATCCAATTTTCAGCATCAATAGGAGTCGGCGCTGAATGAAAAGAATCTGGTTTCTGCTTAGAAAACCTCTCCAACCATGCAAATGGCTCCAACTGATTTCCCTGACCATCCTGATTTCCCTGACCATCCTGATTATTCTGATTATTCTGATTATTCTGATTGTTCTGGTTATTCTGATTATTCTGGTTATTCATGTTTGCCATAGCTTGTTGTATACCGTTCGCCACTGCTTGTCCTAACATATTAGCTAGCTGAGCCGGGCTAACATTCAGAGTAGTTTGATTTTGATTTTTCTTAGGAGGCATCTACAATATAAGATTAGCAAACGAATGAAGATCACAAGAATAGATAAGCAGAAGCAATTAAAAATAGATATCGAAAGAGTAAAGCAAGATGATATGAATTTAAAACTGAATACCCATCCTAATGTCTACCCAAACTCACAGGTCAACCTAAATAGGTTTTCTACAAGAAAGAACCTAAGCTCTGATGCCATCATTGTAACACCCCCTTCTCTAAATAGAAAGGAATATTACTTATAATCCATAAACCTGCAAACAGAGCACTAAAATATTCTCTAAATAAATGATTAAACAGTCTAATAATCTCTGAATAATATAAACCTCCAAATTACAGTTCAAACCAATAAATACGAAAACCAACATCTGTAAATAAATAATCCAGTCTAAATAATTCTAGAAGTCCATAAATCCTAAGCAACGAAATAAAAGGGTAGCACTCCATGACACAGTCCCAGATCCCCCTAAGCACCTGCCAGAACAAGAATACGGCATGAGCCAAACGCCCAGTACGGATTTGGAATATAATTTGTAAAACAGAAAAACAGATAAGTATATTTGACAGTTATAATAAAACATTTATTTTAAAATAAGCATGGCTGAAGCAACAAGGGGTTAGGATATTTCATACCGAGATCAGAACAGATACAGATACAGATACATACATCATAGGGTACCGTAATGTATGCAACAAACCGGATAACGTGTACGGCATATACACGTCACCACCAAATCAAATCACAAATCAAATCAAATCTGGGTGCACCCACGTATCCTGAAACAAATATCAAAATGCGCAAAAGCTCGCCACCTGAGCTATCAGAAGGATACGCCGTGACCAATCACACTGCCACGGAAGTGTCATGTCACTGGTGCCGCAATGACATGGCTGTAGTACCCCTACAGCTGGTTAACTCGGTATACCCTATATCACTAAGGGTCCAAATAAAATATTTCAAATCACAATAAACAGATAGTTGAACATTTCCAACAAATAGATAATTTGCAAAATTCTAAAGAGTCGCAGAAATAGATATTTAAATATTTTCAAACAGATATAAAAATCATTTTTCAAAGTCAATGAGTCAAAATTTTTTATAAAATCCGAACAGTCAAAACCAAGTGAATATATTTGAGGACAAAACAGATTTAATATAATAAATCCTAAGATGAGTAGCGCTGAATAAAAAAGGAGAGAAAATCCGTACCTTAATAATAAAAATCTCAAACACTCACGAAATTCGCAATTAATCCGCTAAACTCCCGACCCGCGACCTAGTTACAAAATATTGTTTATTATTAATAGTTCATTCTTTTCCATTTTATATAAACATACTAAATACTATAAATATTATCACATGTACATAAATTAACAATTACTAACTTAAACAGATGCATGCCTTATTCAATAATGTATATTATAAATACATTAAATCTCTTAACCTCTGTACCTCTGTACCACTATCGATTTAAAAGAATAATATAAATAATGCTCTTATGTGTGCAACAAAACTCAAAGTCAAATCATCTTAAATTGAGTTTGAAAACCCAGGACATAAATTGAACATAACAAGTAAAATACTTATGTACGTGTTATGATCTCAATATTGCTATTAATTAATTTAAGTACTAGTACACTGGCCACACTAGTATATTCATATAATGATTACATAGGAGTAATTAATCTAACACAGACATACAAAAACAATAACACAAGTGCAGTAAACAAAATATATTATATTACTCAACTCAAGAAAAATCATATTGTATTTATTACACAAACTATGACATGTAAACTAATAAATCAAAAACCAAAGCCTGTTTCGAAACATGACTTCAGATTGTCAAGATAATCAAATCGTAAACATAAATTAATTTACTAACTTACAAGATTAATCATAAAATAATATAAATTCTTAAATATAAAAAAAAATCATAATTCAGAAATTAATAACGAAATTGACAAAAATAAATGGCACAAGTTCATGACATAATAGTGTAGCTTATTAAAATATACCACGGGCTCTTAAGTTACAAAATTCATAATTACTATCCAATAATATGAGTGAGTATGGATATGCTAACCAGTGATTTATACGTACCGTATAGCCTAGACAATATTAGTTGAAAATTAATGAAAAGAAAGAATGACTTTTTGCTCCGGTCCCTTGTATTTCTACTTTGTCTCACTCTGTTCTCCTCTGCGACTCCCTCCGAAATTATATAATATTAGGGTTACTAGTTTGTTTATATAGCCACGAACCAGAGACCCTATCTTTAACAGAATTCTATTATTATACTAATTTCTACATTCAATCATACCTATTATTATTATTATTATTATTATTATTATTATTATTATTATTATTATTATTATTATTATTATTATTATTAAAATCACGTATATTACAGTTGGTTACCTCACAATTCGGATCAGTTGCACCATCCAACTCAAGAATCAATGAATCGACTTCAGCATGTCCTTCTCTTTCGTAAGCTTCAAGCATGAGCACTGCTTCCAATGCATCATTCAATAGAATCTGAGGTGTCTCATCTTGGACAATTCCATCTATACATCAATCCTGCAGCAAGTATTCTCAAGCAAAGGGGATTTAAGAGCAGAGGTTAGGGTAAAAGTAATTTTATCATCACCAATGCTCAATGTGAGAGTCCCACTTTTAACATCAATAACAGCACCTGCAGTATAGAGAAATGGTCTACCTACAATAATAGGTATCTGGCTATCCTCTTCCATATCTAGAACTACAAAGTCTACAGGAATATAAAATTTTCCAACCCTAACAGGCACATCCTCTAAAATTCCAAGGGGATATTTTATCGAACGGTCTGCCATTTGCAAAGTCATCTGTGTACATTTTAATTCTCCTATATTTAGTTTTTGAAAAACCGAGAGAGACATGACTGAGACGCTAGCGCCCAAATCACATAAAGCTTTATCAATGAACAATGCACCTAAATGACACGGGATCGAAAAACTACCAGGATCTTTAAGCTTAGGTGGAGACTTATTTTGTAAAACAGCACTACACTCTTCAGTAAAAGCTACTATCTCCACCTCACCAAAAGACCTTTTCTTAGTGAGAATATCCTTAAGAAACTTTGCATATGATGGAACTTGAGAAATTAAATAAGTGAAAGGAACTGTTACCTCAAGGTTTTTGACAAGTGTCATGAACTTACCAAACTGCTGGTCCACCTTAGTTCTGTTCATCCTGCTAGGGAATGGGAGCTTTGGCACAAATGGTGGAGGAGTAACTGCAGTCTTCTCTTTGTCCTTTTTCTTGCTTTCCTCAGTTTCACCTTCGTTTGCATCTTCAACGACTTTCTCTATCTTGTCTTCCTCAGAATCCTCTTTTTCTTTCTCAGTAGGAACATCGTCAGTAGGCATTGGAGGAGCATCATATGTACGACCACTCCTAAGAGTAATGGCATTCACATTTTCCTTCGGCTGAGTTGGTTGTGCTGGTAGAGAGCCTTGTTGCCTTGTAGATGAAGAACTAACCATTTGAGCAATCTGAGTTTCTAGCATCTTATTATGTATCTCCATCTGGTTCATCTTTGTTTGCATTTGTAACAATATCTTCATCATATCACCTTGATTATCAGCCTGTGCAGCATGATTTGCTTGAGGAGCATAATTCTGAAGAGGCCTTTGGAATCCAGGGGGATTCATAGGTCCTTGAGGAGGCCTATACTGTTGCTGTGGAGGAGGCTGGTACGACTGCTGATATTGCTGCTGATTAGGAACATTTGAATTCTGAGCATTATTGTTCCTATATGAGAAGTTCATATGATCTTTCCAACCAGGATTGTAAGTGTTGGAGTACGGATTGTACTGCTGCCTCTGTTGGAAAACATTCGCTTGCTCCATCTGAAAATTTTGTGAATTTTGAGCATTGTATTGGCAATCATTACCATAGTGGCCTTGGATGCCACAAACTTCACAAACAGGATTATTCATAGGAGCCATGGATGACAATGCATTGATACTCATAGGTTGAGTAGAGGGCTGAGATGTCTTCAATGAGTGGATCTCCTGAGTCAATGCAGCGAGTTGAGATGATAATAGAGAGTATGCATCCACTTCAAGTTTACCCCCTTTCTTGGCTGCTCTCGGATTACTGAAGTGATTGGCAGCCAAATTTGAAAGAAAAGCATGTGCATCATCAACTCCCTTGTCTAAAAACACGCCACCTGCAGCGTTATCAACCATCCCTTTTGTTTCAGGATCAAGACCATTGTAGAAGCGTTTAAGCAGAAACCACTTCTCAAGACCATGGTGAGGGCATGCACGTTGATAATCCTTGAATCTGTCCAAAGCATCCCGTAGAGATTCGCCATAATCTTGCTTAAAACCCATCATCTTGTCGATCAAATCGTCGGTTCTGTTAGGAGGGAAGAACTCAGTTAAGAAAGCCTGAGCAATCTTATCCCACTCGGTCAGGTCAATATCATTCAACCATTTTTGGGCTTTGTCACGAAGAGAGAAACCGAACAACATGACTTTCAACTGGTCTGGAGTGACTCCCTGATGTTTAATTGTAGAACGGAGCTGTTGAAACCGTTGCAGATGATTTGTAGGGTCTTCAGAGGCAAGCCCAGCAAATTGATTCTGTTGGATCATAGTGAGCAAAGCAGGCTTGATCTCGAAATTTGCTGCTTCAATCGCTGGCATAACAAGGCCAGTAGGTACCCCACTCGGAGAGGGCTGTGAGTAGTTCTTCAAAGATTTGGGAGGGTCTGCCATCTCAATCTTTGGTTCAGGTATCTTTTGCTGCTTCTCTTTCCTTTGTTGATCTATGTATTGTTGACAAGAAAGTTTAGAATCTGGACTAAGAGGAGTTGTATCCTCTTTCGCTTGATCTTCTTTCGTTTGAGACCTGGTCCTGGGCATCAACAACTAAACAAGGAAAAGCAGTAAGATCGGTCTCAGTTGGAACAAGAGTTCCAAAAAGACAAAAGAAACAATTTAAAACAATCAAACTAAAATCTATAAAACTAGGCGTCTCCCCGGCAGCGGCGCCAAAAACTTGATGTGTAAAATTATGTCTAACCGCAAGCGCACGGTATCAATTGTAGTAGATACTAGCAAATACGGGTCGATTCCTCAAGGAGACAATTTCAATTCAACTATTATCAATTGTTTCTAGTCACAAACGATTATTTGGGAATTTTAATAACTACTAATGCAAATTTAACAAAGTTTTAATTCAATTAATAAAAGGATTTAGGGCAATTCAGGTTCACCATGTTTACACCAAACAAATCACAAAAGTATAGCTTTTCAATGGGATTAAGTAATTAAAGCAATGGTTAATCTTTTTCAAGCATTAACACTCTCAGAATATCTAATGATGCTTCCACAATCACCTTCAATTCCGCTAATTGTATGTAAGCCTCTAGTAGTAAAATCTTTCGATCTATTACTCCTATTGCAATCGATTAATCCGTGATATTGCGCAATTACACAAATTAAGAATTAGAACATATCAATCAGAATTACTCTCTACCCATCAATCTACTAATCAAATTAAGCCCAAATCATGGTGCAAACATGGCTCCCCTTAATACCCTAGAATTAAATTACTCTCTCATTCTAGGATTAAAACTAACAATAATAATCAAGAAAGCCATAATAAACATGTAATAATTAAAGGGAAGATAAGTAATACCTTAAACCTTTGAATAATGAAGAACAATTGAATCCGAGAAATAAATTTAGCTTGCAAGGATTGAAGAAGAAGATATAAAACCTTAGCTTTTAATATTAAGAACGTATGTAAAAATTGTGTGTAAAAAGATATCCCCAAAGATAGATCCCTAAAAGTATTTATATAGAGGTGGTTACAAATTCCTAAACAACTAAGGTTATTGCCAAAAATAATAATGCCCAGTTGTTTTTATAATTAAAATTATATTTGAAAATAGGAAAATAATAAAATAGCTGAATCGTTTCCGCAAAAACCCGCGCTATTGCGCTGCAAACGGCGTTGTTGCGCCTCTTCAACCCGCGTGTCGCGCTGTTGCGCCATTTCAAGCGTCGCAGCGCCTTCCAGCCACTGTTCACCAGTTTGAGTCTCGCGCTATTGCGCCTCTTATAGCGCTGTTGCGCCATGGTGCTTCTGGAATTTTCTGTTTTTTTGCCAAGTCAAGTAGCGCTCTTGCCCTTCTTTTCAGAGCTCTTGCCCTTCTTTTCAGAGCTCTTGCGCTAATAGCTCCCTGGAATTTCATTTTGTTGCTCCAAAATTCCTCAACAACGAACCATAATTCCACCATTTTTCCTCGTAATTTCATAAAATAAATCATTCGAGCTAAAAATCACATAAAATCTTTAAATAATGCTCGATTCCTTCCGACTTGGCATTTATTTATTTACTACAACAAACTCAAATAAAACTAATTAAATCGACACGATTATTCGCAAAAGCACCGTAAATGTGGGAATAAAATCCTATAAAATATATATAAAAATATACTCTATCACCCATGTCACTCAAACCATAATCCAAATGAATCTTCTATATCTAAAGAACTAGCTAGCCAAATCCAAAGCATCACAATGCTATACACCAATCTACAAAACCAACAAAAATGTTTACTACTACCATATGCAAAAACAACCTAACTCCTAGAAAGTTAGAACCATCAAGTATCTTCTAGTAAAATATACATTCCCCAAGAAAATTGTTCTTGTCAAAAGTAGAATCAAATGTGATCTTGGATGAACTGTTCTCTCTTTCGGGAAAATGCATAGAATAAAAGCTTACGACAATCTGAAGCGGAGAATTGTTGTTTTCCTGTAATTGAAACCACATAAATAGTAAGTTGCAATATGTTAAAGCAATAAAGTTACGTAATTTGGAATTTATAGTTAACTAGCCTTTGCCCATTCCACTATCTCATCTTCTTTAATTAGAAACTTTGACAATGCTGCAACTTAGTTTTTCATCTTTCCAACGGACTGCATTAGATAATCTATTACCTTCAATAAAACAACCACCTATCCAATACAAGAGAATTATTCAAATTCTGTAGTCGCAATGCTAAAGCTACTTGTAGATACGGGTTAGAGATACATATACATATTGAATTTGAAACAAGAACCATTAAAAGATTTACCAAACTTGAGCATTAGTAGATAACCTTCTTGACAGCCTCTAATTCGTGTGAACATTCTGCGCTGTCAAGATCAGCCTCTAATTTGTGTGATAGCCTCTGACATGTAACATTAACTTGTAGTCCAGTAATGTGACTCTGTAGACTACTCATACACAAAATTAACCTAACGACTACAATATAGAAGGCAAATAAGAAATTAATCTTGATAATGTACATGTCAAATAAGTGGTAAAATTAGCAACATACATGGAAGGGGGACTGGCAATTTGTTTCCTTCACTTTTTGACATTATTTTTGTGTTTGATTTGTTGGTGATATGCAACCCCTGCCCAAAGTATAACACAAATAAGTTCCATAAGAAGAAATATCAATGAAAAACTATCACAAGTAATTTCAAAGAGAAGTAAAACAACTGTATACCAGTAGAATGGTCATCCTGTTTAACGTTGTTTTCCTAACACGGGATAAGAGATATTGTAAGCGACCACAATTAAAATAAAACAAAAGACAAGAAGTTGCAATTCATGCATGCATACAGTCTATCGAATTTGGCCTCCAATAAAAAATGATTAATAGCAAATAAGAAAGAAAGAATAGAAATAATACGGCAGAACACTGATTATAAATGCTTGTTAACCTGCACTAAACATGATCCATGAAAACATACCAGGTAATGCATTCTAATTTCACATAGATGTCATAATTTCTCAAATGCAAAAGCATCCATAAATTCATAAAAATTAGATAACAATCCTACATATAGCAATCCTTATTGACAACACCAGTACGAAAGTATTGAACTCGTTTTCACCCCTACATATAGCAATCCTTATTAGCAAGAATTAGATAACTATCAAGTATGAATATATTAATTCGAAGTTGAAGTACGAGAAGTAACCTGGATCTTAGAACAATCGAACAATTTCTGAATATCTTGAAGACGTACAACATCGTGATAAACATATCTGCTGATTTGGAGACGAGGGTGAAAGTTGCTACAATAAGAATTAGCAGACACAGTGCTTGCAAAGACAATGGTTACAATCAATACAAAACAAATCTTTTCATTCAAACATTCACTAAGGAAAACACTTACCCAATAACCAATTAAAATCCCCGAAATAAAAAAAAATTAGGTTTTCGAGTATAAAAATCCCCAAATTAAAACTAAATCGAACAAATGGTTCAATGCAAACTAATTCGAGTTCAATACAAGCTTACCCAATTCGAGTTTTGTAGAATTAGAGTTTTAGTCGAATAACTCTCCAATCGAACAAATCTCTGGTCGAAAGAGAGATAGAGAGAGAGAGAGATAGAGATATTAGAGCGAGAGAGAAAGAAAGAGAGAATGGGAGAGAGGGGGGGAGAGAGAAGACGGTTAGTAAGTGAGATTTAGGGTTCTTGAGAGGAGAGGGGTGAGCGACGAGAGAGAGTGTTTTTTTTGTTTTATGATTTTTTGTTTTTATGTTTTTTAGTCTGAACAAGCTTTGAGTAGTGTGTTTGATAATTTGGGTTTGAGTAGTGTGTTTGATAATTTGGGGAACAAAAAATCGTTCAAGGGAGGGAAACATTTTAGTAAATTGGGAAAACATTCTAAGGGGGAAATTATTTGGGGTATGCGCGGGAATTTTTAATTTTTTTAGCTTATTTAAGACATCGTTTCTTCTTGAAAGCGATGTCTTAAAACATAAAGACTTCAGTTTTATTTCAAGCGATGTCTTAAAGCACAAAGACATCGGTGGCATTATTGACCGATGTTAAAGGCGTGTGATGTCTATTAACAGATTTCTAGTAGTGATATTGTGCTACAAAGATTCAAGAACAAGAAAAAGTTCAATAATCCATTCACCCCCTCTATATTCTTTTACTGTATTCAATACTCAACAGCTAACTGCTAACTACTAATTACAGTAGATGCGATTTGAGACTGATTGGATAGCCCGCATTTGTCTGGATTCTTGGCCCTTCGGTTTTGGATCTAGGTGCACTTAAACCCGGAAGACCATGGACTTGGACCGGTTTTTTTTTTTTTAACAAAGGATTTGGACCGGTTTTGAATGTTTAACATGTACTCCCTCTGTGCCATCCATTTCTTTACAATTTCCTTTTTGGGCCGTCCCACCATTTATTTACATTACCCAAAATAGTAAGTTTTAACACTATTACACCCACTACTTCACTTATTTTAACAATACTTTACAATATTTCACCCACTACTTAACTTATTTTAACAATAAAATCATTATTACACCCACTACTTCACTTATTTTAACAATAAAATCACTATTACACCCACTACCTCATTTATTTTAACAATATTACACCCACTTTACACCCACTATCCTTGACCTCCGTGCCCAGCCGCCTTGTAAAGAACTGGCTGGGACGGAGGGAGTATTTGGTTAGGACTTAGGATTAACAACTAAAACCATATATTAACCAAACTAGTTTTATACCGTACATTGATTTATAAATTAATTTCTTTGTTCAATTTCATTAACTTTTCAAGATTTTAATCAATATTTTTAGTATTGTAATATTTTTCTTTAATATTTCAATAAAATAAATATTTTATTTTTTCCAATAAAATATAATTTTTAATTGCTATTTGAAAAAAACTACTATATTTTATAATCACTTTATTATTAAATATATTTTATTGAATTTGTATATCTAATTTAAATTATATTTAATAAAATGTTTACAAATATTTCATTTTTTCTCATATTTTTTAGTCATTATTCCAGTTATAAAGTATTGTATGCGTATAATACCAGTATTTTGATGTAAACTTTTACTATAAATTTACTTGTGTGATAATTTTTAAGATAAATTTAATTTTTTCAAACTTATATGAAAATGGGACCCACGTGACGACAATGCCAAATCATGGCACATTTATTCAAATTATATATGAAGATATAAATTTATCAAATATGGATTTAATTTGTTTTGGTTTTATAGGTTATAGATTAAAGGGGTTTCTACATAAATACCCAAGTCCAAAAATGTTTTTGCAGAAAAAAATTAATTTTTTTTTTTTTGCAAATACCAACTTTTATAAAATATTTCCAAAAATATGTTCTGCAACTTTTGCAATCATATTTGCACCGATATTAACCAAAATCAACCATAAATGCAATTTTATAAATTTAATAATTGAAATTATCTTTGGTTGCAGTTGTTTAACAAGTTGCATCGGTCAAACCGAATGCAACCTCGAATGCAATCAAAACCAATTTCAGATTATTTTTCAGAGAAATGTAAAAATTAGTGGCATTTGGTTGATTTAGTTGCAGAAAATATTTTTACAAATATTTTCAGAAGATACTAAAATCGCAAAAAAAAAAAAAAAATAGAAAAAGTGATATTTTTGGTAACTTCTCTAGATTACAATATTAATATCCATATTTGTCTTAATTAAATTTTTGAAAACTTTATTGATCCTTACTAAGTTAGAGTTTTATTAATGTGAAAAAATAAATTTTATATTTTTATTAATTTATTAAAATTTGTAATACTTCAAGTGTTCCCTTCCTCATATTTTAAAGTACTCCCGTTGATTCTAGTTATAGAAAAAAATTATTTCCACGAGGGCGGCAATACGTAGTCAATCGATTATGAAAATGTGCGATATAAAAACCAAACTGAAATTTGCTGCTTCTTTGTGCTATTTTAGTGGTTACGGTTAGTTGCCTACTTAGTTTCGTGTCGTGTATTTTTGTTTCGTGTATTTTCATATTTTTGTGTATTTAGAGTTAAAATTGAAATCGATCCAAAATCATTTTGTGTATTTAACTACCCATCCGAACCCGAAACGAAATATTTCGTGTAAACACGAAACGAAACGAAAGTACACGAAATAAAAATATAAAAAATAATAAAATAATATTTCGTATACTTTCGTGTACTTTCGTATATCCAAAACGAAAGTATGAAATAAAAATATAAAAAATAAAAGTTATATATCATATTTCACGTACTTTCGTGTACCCAAATTGAAAATCCATATCCGACACTAAATATTTTGTATAATATCATGTTCATGTACTTTCGTGTTTCGTGTACCCAAAACCATATTTTTCGTATCGTGTTCATGTGTCACGTGTCAAATTATTAGGCCTATTTTTCACGGAAATCTATATTATCTATACTATATTATAATAAGCAAAAGGGGTATAATTTGTAGTTGGTTACCCCTTTTTTGGTTATCCCCATTTTTGGTTATCCCTCATTTATCACCGTTAGATCAACAACTCAAATAGATCACGACCGTTAGATATAACAATACTAAAAGTTGTTATATGCAGAGGTTCAAGGTTCGATTCCCGCCAATAACATATTAATTTATATTTAAAACTAAAAATTATTATATATATAAAGATGTAAGGTTCGAATCAATAACATACTTAAATTAATATTTATAATATTATATTATATTATAAATAAATTATAAAAAATTAAAAGTAACTCGTGCTTTGCACGGGCTATAAGCTATCTATATATATTATAATGCCAGGAGATCGGAAATGCACCAGAATTATGTTCTTGCATTAAATAACTCTTAATGACCTTTTAATTAGTCATTAATTACACCTATTAAATCTATATAAAATTTACTTTATTTCACATTTTTAAAAATTTAGAAAACTTTGTTTGAGCATATAACTATTATTTCAACATTATATATATATAATTATAATTAAGTGTATTTTTAGGTAAAATAATGACCGAAAATTGTTTATATCGCATTCTTTTTCATTCCCTATATGACTACATTAATTTCTTTTCGAACGATCGTAAGTAGTAAATATGATCTTAACTTCTCAAACAATTTTGATTATAACTCATTTAGAAATCGTAATAAATTATGAAAATATATAGATCTTCGCTTAACATTTGAAATTTGTATAAAAAAAATACAAACTATTATTATTTTTACACATTAATAAATTATACATGGAGTATGACCAAACCGATTAAATTGAACCAACCAAACTATTTTTTCAGCGGATTAATGGATAAAAAAGTTACGCCTGTTGTTCATTATATTGTGTCGAAATAAATTAATATTCTAATTAAATAAATTCTTACTCTAATATTGAATATTTTTGTGATGGGAGGGGTGTCGGCTTTAAAAAATGTTATTCTATTTATTATTTATAATTTCAATCGGAAAGATTACGTTCGTATTGTCATTGCTAATTTTTATGCTTATTCCTTTTTTAAGATTATCAAAATTTTATTTATACGATGAGAGTAGTTTTCTAATTAATAATTTATATAAATTGTTTTAAATCAATTTTTGAGGAAATTCTTAAGAGATCAATAAATTTTTAAAAATAATAAAAATTATTTTATCTAACTTCAATATTTTCAAATATAAATTTATAAACCACGCGAAGCGCGGATTACAATGCCTGGAGATCGGAAAGAGAAAAAATAAATAAAAGTAGTGACATCTATATCTATATATCTATATATATTATAATGCCAGGAGATCGGAAATGCACCAGAAACGTTTTAAATATTTTTCTTGAATTTTCAATTTTTTGATTTTTTATTAAAAATATGTTCTTGCATTAAATAACTCTTAATGACCTTTTAATTAGTCATTAATTACACCTATTAAACATATATTAAATTTACACTATTTAATTTGTTTAAAAATTAGCAAACTTTAGTTGAACATTATAGTTATTTTTTCAATATTAAATATTAATTATATATGGTTATGTTTATTTTTAGTTAAAATGACGAATAACAATTGTTTATATTGCGTTATTTTTTATTCCCTATTCAAGATCACTATAATTTCTTTTCGGATGATTATAGGGTACACGACCTTAAATTTTCAAGCAATTTTTATTATCAATAATTGTGAAAATCGTAATAAATTATGGAAGTACAAGATATTTATTTGATATCTAGAATTGTATACAAACAGTACAGATATATTTTCAATCTTGCACATGAATAAATAATACATGAGTTATGATCAAATCGATTAAATTTAACAAATCCAGTCATTTATCGGAAGATAAAATTGATAAAAAAGCTATACACCCATTGTTTCGTTATATTGTGTTGAAATAATTTTTTATTATAATTAAACAAATTCTTATACTATTATTGAATACGTATATTATGAGAGGGCTGTCGGTTTTAAAAAACATTATTAACCAACTTCTCAAATAATATTTATTATCAATGATTGTGGAATCGTAGTAAATTATGGAAGTATATGGATCTTTACTTAATATCTGAAATTTGTAAATAAATCATGCACATACACACATGAGTTATGACCAAACTAATTAAATTGAACAAACTGAACCATTTTATCGAAAGATTAAATTGATAAAAAAATTATTGTTTCATTATATTGTGTCAAAATAAATTAATATTCAAATTAAATAAATTCTTAAACCATTATTGAACATGTATATTATGAGAGGGGTGTCGGTTTTAAAAAACGTTATTAAGTTGTATTCAATATTTGTAACTTTTGATTGTAAATATTACGTTCATATTGTAATTTTTATTTTTATATGTTTGTGATGTTTTTAAGATTATCAAAATTTTAGATATATATAATGAAAATTATTTTTAAATTAATTTTAATAGAATATTCATAAGAGACCAATCAAATTTTAAGAATAATAGAAATTAATTTATCTGTTACAGTACTTTTATATAAAAATTTATTATAATAGCAGGAAACTGGAAAGACTTGCACTTAGAAGTTTCAAAATATTTTTCTTGAATTTTCACTTTTTTATTTTTTATTAAAATAATTTTCTTGCATTTAATTAATAATTAATTATACCTATTAAATATATATTAAATACACTTTATTTCATATTTAATATAAAAGTTTAAAAATTTTATTAGAATATTATTATTATTATTATTTTGTTATAAAATGTTAATGATTTATATAAAAATACCAATATTTTATGGTAAAACAATAAAATAAAATAATTTTAATCGTCATTTCTAATCCTTATTCAAAATCATTGCAAATTTTTTGGCAATAATTAATAAATGATTTTAACTTTTCGATAAATTCGTAATCAATGATCGTGAGAATCATGATAAGATACATAAGTATATATATTTTTCGATTAACATCCATAATTTAAATAAAAGTAATATCGTAGAATTTACATTTATACCTGAACAAACACGGGGTGTGACCAACTCGATTAAATTGAATCAAGTGGACCCTTTTTTTCGTCAATTAAATCAATAAAAAAATTACCCATTCGTTGTTTGATTATTTTGTGTTGGAAAAATTAATATTCTAATTAAACACATTCTTATACTATTACTAATTAATTAATCATGCATGTATGTTATGAGATGGGAGACGTTGTTTAAAATTGTTAATTAGTTATATTTAATATTTACAAATTTTTATTATAGGAATTATGTTGACATTGTAGTTTGGTATGAAAAAAAGTAAAAGGTTTTAAGGAGTTATTTTTTGCTATTTTAAACAAATTCTCACTTTTTGAGCATTAAGTAAGGGTGTTATAAAACGAGCATCGGCTTTAAAAACAATTATATGTACAAATTTATTATAAAATTTAATAAAAGAATATTAGAATATGTGAGTATCACTTTGATGTGTCCATGAATTTAATTTTAATGTTACAAACAAAACAGTTCTTATAAAATGCTCTGAAAAATTAATTAAATGTAGAGATACGGGTGTCGCGCATGACTTACAATATGCATTTGAATTTTTATTTTTTTTTGTCATAAAACCAAATATATCGACAAGTGAAATCAATAACACCTCTCATCACATTTACATTCTAATTCTTTTAATCGTACAATCAATTTTACTAACAAATAATTTAATAACAAATTAAGCAATCACGTCTTTTATGATGCCATCGAAAATAGAAAAGATTCACAAATGTTATTTTTGCTTATTCAATGTCAAACTTTGCAAATGTTTGTCAATATTGGATTTCAAAATCATTTTTTATGTGACAAAATAGGTTTGTCAATATCTTCAAAATTATTATTATTATTAATATTCAAGAATTTAACTGAAAAATGTTTTTTTTCACCTAATTCTTTTCTCTTTTTAATTTTTAAACATTCAAATTTAATTACATTTCACATAATTTTGAATTTATCATATTAACTTTCAAAATTTAATAAACAATAATGTTATGTGTTTAATTTTTAAAAATATTTTCATGCCGCGTAGGGCGGCTTTGTTACCTAGTTAATAATAAAACATGTGCGGCAAAGCATGCTGTAAATTTTCGAAACCAATTAATTTATAAATTAAGTAGTAGGTTAGGACGTTAGGTATCATGGGTCCTCGGACCAACCAACAATTCAACAAACATGATTGACATAAATTTCGAGCAAATATAATATTTCTCTAAATAATCCGATGTTTGATTTAACTTTTGTGCATCTCAAATTAATTCGAAGAAGTATTACATATTCTTCATCAAGCATGATAATTTATTTACAATTTTGTATCACTCAATTGAATTAAATTTATAATCCTAAAGTAAAAAAATCTTTAAATCACAATTTCAACCAAACTGAAATACAAGGAACAAGAAATATAAAGCAAATGACTCAAGCGGTGTTTGGGGTAACTTATTTTTCAGAATAAGTCAACTTATTTTAAGTTGAAAGTTAATATTCCTAACTTTTCAACTTATTTTTGTAAATTATTGAATCCTAAACATATATTAAATACTTGTATAAAAAAATCAAAATATAAAATTTTTATCCGAAAATAAGCCCATAAATCCTTTGTTAAAGTATACAGCACTCATTCCATGTTGAAGTATACAGCTCACAGCACTCATTCCACATCATTTACTCATTAGCACACCTGTTGTACAGATCATAAAGTAGTAATTCCACAACTGTTGCATAGAGCATTTAGATTCCTTATTATGCCTATAAATAGGCTTCTGATCATGTAATATAAAATTTATAATCTGGCAATACATCTCTTTTACATTGCTTCATATCTACTACTTATACATATATATACACACTCATTAGTATATATATACATAACTTACAGTAGTTTCTTCATGGTATCAGAGCTTTAGGCTCGTTTCCAAGTTGTTCCGCTGCCACCATTCATTCTGGCCTCTACCATCCTTTCCGATGCTGCCATCACTCTGTTGCACCATAAAAAATTCTGACCTTTATCAATCACATTTTTTTAGTGTCACCATATCCTCCTGTGTTACAAGCTCTCAGAGACATTTTCACAAACACTCTGTGAGTCTACACGGATACTCTGTTGTCTTCATCTTTTTCAGACATTTCAGCAAACAGTTGGTGAGGGTGCTTATTTTACGAGCTCAAACTTTCACATCCCAGTGATTCCATATCACCGACGAGTCACACACAATGAGTTAATCAACTCGTCTCAACTCACCAAAACTAAAACCAATCTCTGGCTTTTCCCAGAATTCATTGAGTCCATTCACCACTGGAAAACTCTCCTACCACCGGGAAAACTGTTATAAATCCGGTGAACCACCACCATTAAATTCAAAAAGCCTCCATCGGCTACCCTTCATTCGAACAGTTGGTGGCTACAAACCTTACACCAAACCGAGTCAACCAACTCGTTTCAAAACTCACTGGGTAACTCTACACCAACTCGTTTCATATATCCGCATCAATTATACGTGTATATATCTGGTGTATTTGTGCAAGCCTGTTACAAAATTTGGGCTTTTGAGCCAAAAATTTTGTTTTGGGCTCGTCACAGGCTTAAGTTTTAACTAGTATTTTGATCAAATTACAACTTAGTGCATCAATACTTACCAGCCTTGCATTATAATTCCTGAAGTCGTCAACACTAACTTTTTAATCCCTGCGTTTTAATTTTCTTTGTGAAATGGAGAAAGAGAATAGTTCACTAATTCAAATAATTTTGAATGGCTCGAACTACATAATTTGGTCACAAGCTATGCGCAGTTATCTCAAAGGAAAAAGACTTTGGCGATATGTCAATGGGGATTTTACAATTCCTACAAAAGAAAATGATGAAACTGACTCGAAATTGAAGGACCGCATTGAAGATTGGGATGTCAAAAATCACCAAGCTATCACATTTTTTAGAAACTCTTCCGTTTCTAAAATTAATTTACAGTTTGGAAACTATGAAACAGCAAAAGAAATTTTGGATCTGTTGGAATTTCGGTACACAACATCTGATATTTCTCACCAATATCAGATCATGAGTTCACTAAGTAAACAAAAGCAAGAGTCTGGTCAACCGGTTGCAGATTTTCTCTCTCAAATACAATCACTTTGGGATCAATTAACATTATCTGTACCAAAGTGGCCACACACAGAAGATGCTACACTTTATCATACCTATCGTGACCAACAACGACTCATCCAGTTCCTGATGGCTCTCACTCAGGATTTTGAACCAGTTAGAGCTGCTCTTCTTCATCGGGTTCCACTACCCTCTTTGGAAAATTCTGTTGCTGAACTAATTTCTGAAGAAACCCGACTCGGCATTGGCAACTTAGTTCCATGATTGATAATGTCCTAGCGATACCTCCAACATCTACTTCTAACAAACCTTTATGTATGTTTTGTCGTCAAAATGGATATATAACTAAGGATTGTGTAGCTCTTCGCAATCACACATGCCAACATTGCCATCAAAAGGGTCATTACTCTCCACAATTCTGCAAAAGAAAGTCATCTTTCCGTTCCAACAAATTCTCACATACTTCTGCTGCTGCAAACTCCAAATCTACATCAGAAACCATACCAAACTCATCTACAAGTGAGCTTGAATCCTTACTCCGACAGGTTTTATCTAAAACTAGTTCTCCATCCACGGCATTCTCAGTCACTTCAGGTACTTCTTGGTATTTTTATTCTGCATGTTGCAATCATATGACAAATGATTCATCCATATTTACCATGAAAACACAGAACTCAATTCTTCCAAATATTCAAAATGTTGATGGATCCACCATGAAAGTGACACAAATTGGCACGATATCCACGGAAGATCTTTCTCTTCCTAACACATACCTTGTGCCTGATCTTTCACTTAATATTATTTCTATTAGTCAATTATGTGATCTCGGTCTAAATATTGTTTTTTCCTCTGCTGGTTGTCTTGTACAGGATCCTTAGACAGGACAGACTCTTGGGACGGGACGTAAATGCGGAAGGTTGTTTGAGCTTACTTCACTTCATCTTCAAACACCAACATCATCCACTCATCTAGTAGCATCTATTTCATCTACATCTACAATATGGCATTCCCGGTTAGGTCATCCATCATATTCCCGTTTGCATAGTCTAATTTCAAGTGGTCATTTAGGTAGTGTAAGTGAAAATACAGTTGAATGTGCTTCATGTAAACTGGCAAAACAATATGTACTACCTTTTCCTATCAAATATGATAAATCTTCTGCTCCATTTGATCTTGTTCACTCTGATATTTGGGGTCCTTCTCCAACTCCTACTATGGGGGGATCTAGATATTATGTGATATTTGTTGATGATTTTTCTAGATTTACATGGATATTTATCTTGAAAAATCGATCTGAATTAGGAGAAACTTACAAAAAAATTTCCATAATGATCCACACTTAATTTAAACAGAAAATCAAACTTTTTCGTGCTGATAATGCCAAAGAATACAAAGAATCTGAACTCACAAAAATTTTGGCATCTTATGGTACTCTTGCACAAAGTTATTGTCCTTACACATCACAACAAAATGGCCGTGCTAAACGTAAACATAGACACATTTTAGATACAATTCGAGCTTTGCTCATTTCTTCTTCTTGTCCAGAATTCTTTTGGGAGGAAGCTGCTCTAACAGCTGTCCATACAATAAATATGATTCCATCACCTGTTATAGATAATGTGTCTCCTTATGAAAAATTATATGGTAAACCCCCGTTATATGATTTTATTAAGGTTTTTGGTTCAGCATGTTTTGTTCTTCTTCCTCCACATGAAAGAACAAAACTAGAACCTCGTGCTCGTCTTTGTTATTTTATTGGGTATGGTAGTGGTCAAAAAGGATATCGTTGTTGGGATCATATCTCTCACCGACTTCGAGTCTCTCGTAATGTGACATTTTGGGAACACAAAATATTCTCATCTATGTCAGATTTTAAAATCGACACTTCTTCTAGCATCTCTCACTTTACAGATCCTTTTTGTTGATCTATATCCCAGTGATGACTATGTCGACTCGTCGATATCTTCTGACACAGTTCCTACAGATTCTCAAGTTGAGCTCATACAACCATCCCCAGCTACGAATGTTCCTCCAACAGAAGTTCAGTCTGAGGATTCTAGTGTTGTCTCTCCTACTCCACCATCTCTCTCAGATGAACATGCTCATCGCTCTACTAGGGTAAGAAAGCCTTCTGTTAGACTGACTGATTATCATGTTTATTCTGCTATACAAGCATTGCATGAGCCTCAAACATATAGAGAGGCAAGTGTTAATCCTCTTTGGCAGAAAGCTATGGCAGAAGAACTTCAAAGCATTAGACAAAATCACACTTGGGATCTGGTTACCTTGCCTCCTGGCAAAACAGCTGTGGGAAGTCGATGGATCTATAAAATTAAGATAAAAGCTGATGGCTCCGTTGAGAGATATAAAGCCCGTCTAGTTGCTAGAGGCTTTACCCATGAGTATGGCATTGATTATGAGGAGACTTTTGCACCAGTTGCTCATCTTACATGTGTTCGAAGTTTACTCGCTGTTGGAGCATCAAAATAGTGGGACATGTGGCAAATGGATGTCAAAAATGCTTTTCTTAATGGGAACTTAGATGAGGAAGTTTATCTCAAACCTCCTCCTGGTTTTGATCACTCACCAGGTCAAGTGCTCAAGCTTAACAAGGCGTTTTATGGTCTTAAACAAGCACCTCGAGCATGGTTCGAGAAATTTAGCAAAGTCATTAGTGAGCTGGGATTTTCTTCTAGTCCATATGATCATGCTCTCTTCATTCGTCGAACAAATCAAGGAACTATTCTCCTCCTCCTCTATGTGGATGATATGATTATCACTAGAGATGATACTGCAGGTATCTCTGAACTTAAACAATTTCTCAGTCAGCAATTTGAAATGAAAGATCTTGGTTCATTAAGCTACTTCTTGGGTCTTGAGGTTTCTGTACCCACTGGCTACATCCTTTCTCAAGTTAAGTATGCATTTGATCTTTTGTTGAAATCAGGAATCAGTGACACTAAAATTACATCTACTCCTTTGGAATACGAGGTCAAACTTAACTCCAAAGATGGTGACCTACTTGACAACCCTACATTGTATCGTCAGTTGGTAGGAAGTCTGATTTATCTTACTGTCACTCGTCCCGATATTGCCCATGCTGTTCACATTGTCAGTCAATTTATGGCAGCTCCCCTCACTCCTCAGTATACGGCGGTCCTTCACATACTTCGTTATGTTAAAGGCACCATATTTCATGGACTATATTATTCACACAACTCCTCACTTGAGTTACATGCCTACTCTGATGCTGATTGGGGTGGTGATCCCGCTACCAGATGTTCCAATACAAGATTTTGTTTCTTTCTGGGTGACTCTCTTATCTCTTGGCGCAGTAAGAAACAATCTCTTGCCTCAAAATCCAGTCTCGAGTCAGAATATCGAGCTCTAGCTGACACCACACAAGATTAATTTGGCCACGATGGTTACTTGAAGAAATGACTGTAACTCATTCTCCAGCCACTATCATCTATTGTGATAACAAAAGTGCTAGGGACATTGCTCACAATGATATCTTTCATGAACGCACTAAACATATTGAGATCGATTGTCATTTCACCCGTCAACAAGTTGAAAAAGGCACAGTTCGTCTTCATGTTGTCTCTAGTGCTGACAATACGGTAGATATATTCACGAAAGCTCTTCCTCCCGGATCTTTTTATGATCTTGTTTACAAACTCAAGTTGATTCCGTCATCTTCAGTTTGAGGGGGATGTTAAAGTATACAGCACTCATTCCATGTTGAAATATACAGCTCACATCACTCATTCCACATCCTTTACTCATTAGCACACCTGTTGTACAGATCATAAAGTAGTAATTTCACAATTGTTGCATAGAGCATTTAGATTCCTTATTATTCCTATAAATAGGCTTCTGATCATGTAATATAAAATATACAATCTGACAATACATCTCTTTTACATTGCTTCATATCTACTACTTATACATATATATACACACTTATTAGTAGGGCTGCACAAAGGTCCAAAACCGGACCGGACCGGACCGGACCGAAGACCGGATTTTATTGAATTCATGGACCGGGGACCGGACCGGTCATAACCAGTCTTTGGGACCGGATCGGACCGGAAAAACCCGGACCGGACCGGAACCGGACCGGTTAGTTAATATTTTATAAAAAAAAATTAATTTTTATAATTTAATTTTCATTCTTTGTTGATTTATAAATTACTTGGTAAGTTAATTTAAATTTAAAAATAAGTAAATGTCATATTATTTGTAAAGTAACATTAATTTGTAAACGTAATTATAAATTATATATAGTATGAAATATGAAATTTAATCATTTATATTATAGTATTTATATATACTATTTCATAAATTTATTATTTAACAATTTGGATCACTAAAATATGTTATATGTGAATATTTAATCATTAAACTATATAATTTAAAAGACAAAATAGTGTAAAATTAACTATATGCATAAAATCCGGTCCGATCCGGTCCGAACCGGGTGTTTTCAGGGTTTGGACCGGACCGAAGACCGGATTTTTTTGGTTTTACGGACCGGGGACCGGACCGGTTATATTCGGTCCGGTCCGGTCCTTGGACCGGTAAACCCGGTCCGGTCTAATTTACCAGTCCAGACCGGAAAGTTATGCAGCCCTACTCATTAGTATATATATATACATAATTTACAGTAGTTTCTTCATCCTTAAAATAAGTTAAGCAAAAAAAAAAGGCACTCAACGTCACAACCACAAGATATTTTAACATGTCTCGTCATATATACCAAAGACATTAGTTAATTCAGCTACACGATCTAATAAGTGACACACCATACACGTGTCTAGAATGAAATTTAACATTTTTATATCATTAAGATTTTTAAAAATAAACGAAAGTGTTAGATACGCACGCCCATGGCCGCAATAAGTATCTTGTTCTCCCCTCTATTCTTACAAGATGAGCATGCACTGCAATTAATTAATGTGATTGCTACAAAACTATGTTCAACATGATCACTTTACTTTTTTTCCTTGGGTAATTCAAAATCGGGTAAATGATTCACCGTGGAGAAAAGCCTTAAACCGGATGTTTGGTAAATTATTAAGCAAAAATTATTAGTTTTCACTTCTAATTGTATTAATGCAGTTTTTAACAGGTGAAGATGGAGAAAATTTCATATCAGTGTTATCAGGATAATGGTACAATACCACATTTTCTTTGGAACAGACCAGTGTAAAGAATGACGAAGCCTCTAAATGGCAGCTAAAACCATGGTCAACTAGCTGAACAACTCTCCATGCACTGGACTGGACATCAATTAGGTCCAAAACTTTTGGCTTTTAAGGTAAAATTTGTAAGTTTGTCAGACTATGGTCAAACACTCGTACCATTAGGCCATTGCATAGCTCTTATTCTTTTTTGTTCTTGTTCTTGTTCCTTTTATCCTTTCTCATAGTCATGGCCTTGATCAGTCCCAACAGTGCAAAATGACTTTTGATGCTGGTTTTTCCATTCACTATTTTCATTCTTTTCAAAGCCAACAGCTACAGGACTATTTTCAAGATTTGAACTCGTGATTTGTTACTCAGGTTAGAGCATCTTCGATTGTTGGTATCTGTAAGATATTGAGATATGACAGTAAGGTTAATAAGCAAACTGTATATTGATATATTGAATGATAACACAAATACAAGAGCTCTAAGCTACGCATGCAGAATGAGTCAAAGAGACAAGAACTAAGTTAACAGTGCAGTATGGAGAATAGATTATCTATCCTTTCTATGACAATAAAGTTTGTGCAATATTCTTCTTGCTATATTCTTATTTTATTGTAACAGTATCCTTCAAGTGATGCAATTGTTGGAATAATTAATCTAAACTTATTTTTTATGTATTGGAGAATAATGTTTAGGTAGGATGGTGAAGTACAGGCTGGTCTTGTTAGTGTTGTTACTGCTGCGTTTTTGTAATAGTTATGATCAAGGAGGGATCTTTCAATGAGGTACAAATTCAGTGGGTTGTTTATGGGCAGCAGCTGGGTTTGATTTTGAAGAGGCTATGAGAACAGGGGAATGTAACATATGTGTGTATTCTGGAGGAATACATGGTGTTGCTGAATGTGAAGTTTTGAAAGCCATATGGGTTGAAACAGCTTGCCAAATGGGCAAATAACTAGCCATATGGGCTGATGATGAAGAAGTTGCCAGATGGGCAAATGATCTTGGGCCTGTTTGGCTAAAGGGGTGAAAAGCCCGTTTTGAACTTATTTGGACAAAATGACCGTTTTCAGTTTTAATGGAGTGTTTGGCAAAATTGCTGAACGGACTTATTTTGTACAAATAAGTTGATAAGTTGTAAGTTAGAAATTCTAACTTTCAACTTTCAACTTATTCTTATTTCTCGATACACGCATATATAATATCCTTCAAATCTTTAAAATCATATATCTTTTGATCCGTTCATTAAAAAATTGATATGAATATATCAAATTTCTCTACTCATCGAGATCTATCAATTGAGATCCATTGATATATATTAAAAAACAAATATTTTGAAAATAGTATAAAAAGTTAACTTATAAGTTCTGATTTACCAAACACTCTACTGATTTATAAGTTAAACACCCAAACACGAAAATATAAGTTATAAGTTATAATTACTTATTTCATATAATCTACTTATTACATTTAAGTGGTAAGTAGCTTATTTTAAGATATCCCAAACGGGCTCCTTGTCAGATGGGCAAGGTATTGTCATTATTACATTAATCTAAGTGGAATGGTGACCAAACAAATAACTGAATCATAATAACAAGAACAATAATGACGAATAATGATGAAACCTATCTACAGATAAGCTGGGGCGCCATTTTTTCTCATAACTGGAAGGAGTGCTTCTATATAGAAAATTTTTCTTGACACCACAACAAATACATGTTAATAAATAAATTAAATCATTTATTATTCAATACTTTCTTATAATTTATTTTGGTTATTATATGAATTTAAAATATAAATAATAATTAGATAGCTAGTATAATACACTCAAAGAATCATTATCTCACATAATTTTTTATAAAATTTACCTCAGAATCCTTATTTTCTTATCTAAACATGTACAACGTTTTACCATCATTTTATAAATTTTATAAATACAATTCAAAATATGATTTATCGGAGGGGGAAAAAACAAGGATTGATATTACAATCCCATTAATTAAAAATCTATACTAAACTATAATAAACAAAGGAAAAAGAGTTTCTACCTGACACTGTAGGAAACTTTTCTACAGTATCACCTTAAAATTAAATCTGGACCGTATATTAATGTAATCCAATGGCCCCGCTAGGGGCACCACACACAAATTGAATACACCCTCACACACACAATCCCACCTAATTTCCTCCATTTTTAATTTGATTTTTCCCGTCAATTATTGATTTTTTTTTTAAATCAGACTTTACTGTATTTTTCTCCATCTCTCAACGATCAGTTTCCATATCATATGTGCAGCAAAATCGTGATTTTAAGACGACACTGTAGAAAAGTTTCCTACAGTATCAAGTAGAAACTCTTTACCCATAAACAAATTAAGGGATAATTGTTTATAATTTGGTGTAGTTGTTCAACCGTATAAACAATAATGATAGTTAGATTTTTAGTAAACTAGCTTATAACCCGTGCAATGCACGGGTTTATTATATTATATTATAAATTTTATTTAATATTATAATTATGTTTTTTATAATCATTATTTTAATAATTTTTAAATTTTTATTTAATATAATTTAATATACTCATGTTTAAAGATTATATTAATGTTTCCTTATTATAAACAATGTATACGATTTTTAATATATTTTATTAATAATTGAGAAATATGATGTGATATTTTCGGGTATATATTAATGATTGTAAGATTTGTTTTAAATTAAAAAGGTAATGTATTTTAATTTGAAAGAAAATATTAATGATCGAAAGATATGATACGATTGATGTTTTTAGGGGTTTATAAAAGGTAATATGTTCAACTAAAAGTAAATGTGAAAAAGGCAATCGACTAATTACTTTTAATTTTATTATATTAATGTGAAAAAGGCAATCGACTAATTACCATTAATTTTATTATCTTAATCGACTAATTATCATTAATTATAACGTGTTTTAATTGGAAAGAAAATATGAATGACGGAAAGATATGATACGATTGATGTTTTTAGGTGTTTATAAAAGGTATTATCTCGACTAATTACCATTAATTATATTATGTTGTTATTTATTTTAGGTGTATTTATGTTCCTTTATAATGAAGGGTAAATAAGTAAATTATATTATGGCGTAGTATATGCAGGGGACGCTATAGGTGTACACCTATAGCGTCGGTCAAAAGGGCGACGCAAACATCTCTATAGCGTCGGTTAATAATCCATCGCAAAAAGCATAAAAATCGACGCTTTTGGTAAAGACAGTAGCGTCGGTTGTTGGACAGGCGACGCTTTTGTTCATACAATAGCGTTGGTTGTCCAAAATGCCGACGCTTTTGTTATTCTCTATAGCGTCGCATTCTTGACAACCGACGCCTAAAGTGCAGGAAAAAAATATTTTATTTTTTAATATTATTTTTCAAAATGATCTATAGCGTCGCAAGCAGTAACAACCGACGCTGTAGTTTGTTATCAATAGCGTCGCCTGCCATTGTAACCGACGCCTAAAGTCCAGGGAAAAAATAAATAATTTTTTAATATTTTCTTCTAATTAAGATGACCTATAGCGTGGCCAGTTATAACAACCGACGCTTTGGTGCATCTATAGCGTCGCCAATGTTGACAACCGACGCCTAAAGTTTTGGGGGGAAAAACCTAATTTTTTAATAATATTCTTTTTTACCTGTTTTATTAATTGATATACAATTTTTTACCTGATTCACTTTTTATATACCAGCCACATTAACAAACATGAACTACGACATAAAATAAAACTTATAACACAAATTTTGAATAAAATAAATTTAAATTAAAGAATTTGAGCTAGTATATACAAAAAGGTACAACCAGTGATCACTACAGAATTCTGTGTTGCTAAATCCGAAGTCTTGGATTTATGTCAAAAGTATGATCATCCAAAAGTATAAGGACATAGAGAGGAAACCAGCCACATACGATCTATCTTCCAAGGGTTGAAATCCCAATTTAACAGACCCCAACAAACAAAGGGCATTAGCATTCAAGATAACCACTTCCACCCTCCCTGCAAAATAAATATAAACAAGATGAAGAGAGTATCAAAAAAACGATTAATTAACAGATTTTTATAAAATCGGTACGGTGGCCCACCGAACAACAATTGATAACTTTAGACTATGATTATCAGATCAGACCTCTTTTTATCGACATTATATTCACTTTGTTATATCTTAGTTTACTCCAGTTCAAATCAATAAATGATTGTGAATTATAGTATGAAGAAAATGGAGGTTTGCTATTTGATTCTAAGTTAGTTGGAGAAGGTAGGATTGTGAATTATAGAATAAATCGAAATTTGTGTGTCTCTGTGTGCTTGAGAGAGAGAGAGAGCATACCAGCAGAGAGAATGAGTACGTTTTCTTGCTTAGGCTGACGGTGGATATAAGATGTGTACTGGTAGAGGACAAGAAGCGTTATTACAAATCCTAGAAAGTTAAGCTCTCAAGAACAAATCACAATTACTGAAGAACAAAGCAGAGAGAGAAAGAGCGAGCGAGAGAGAGAGAGAGAGCATACCAGCAGAGATGGAGGAGATGTACTCGTCTTCCTGTAATAACAATCTTTTGAACTTATGTACTCGTCTTCTTCGTACTCGTAGACAGTTAAGCTCTTAGGAACTAATGTGCAATTGGGAGATGGAGATGGAGATGAGAAATTAGGAACTGGTAAGATGGAGATGAGAAATTTGGGAGATGGAGATGGAGATTTGGAACTGGTAAGAGAGAGTGAGAAATTAGGGCTCTAAAAAGAAAGGGGCGAAATAAGATTGTTGAGAAAGGGGGGAAGCGTAATGAAAAGCAAAGGACCGGGTTCAGATATGTACTCCAGTAAGGATTATTTAATTAAAAAAATTAAAAGTGAAATTTGTTTATAAAAAATTATCATTTAATACATTTGATTTATCCATAATTTAATCAATTAATTCCACTAATTATAAGGATACAGTATAATTACATGATACAAAAAATAACATTATTTATTTTTTATAATCTAAAAATAAATAATTAATTAAGATTATTTGTATTTTGTCAATTTAAGAATTTTTCATTTTATGTTCGATAAAAATATTAAAAATATTATTTTACAAAACTTAATTGTATAATATTATTCATTTTCTAATTTTTTTAAAGAATTTTTTTTAATATAATTTATCTAATATAAAATATTAATTTTTTTGACAAATATTAAGAAATTTGTTACATACATATAGCATCGCCGTTTTTAGGGACGACGCTCTAAGTCACAGCTACAGCGTACCTATAGCGTTGGCGTTTATGCCGCGACGCTAGTGGGTAAACCTATATCGTCAGTTAAGGACGACCGACGCTATAAAGTATACCTATAGCGTCGGTTCTTTTCTGACCGACGCAAAAACACTTTTTAGCGTCGGTATTTTTGGTGGCGACGCTATAGATTGCATCTATAACGTCGTTTGATGCAAGCAACCGACGCTATAGCTTCTGGCAGAAGTCAATAAGCGTCGGTTAATGCAAACAACCGACGCAATAGTTAAAGTGGCGACGCAATAGATGGCGACGCAATAGGTCCAGTTTGTACTAGTGAGGTACCAAAACTTTCAATGTTTCGGAATTTATATAATAGTATAGATTGATAAAAAAACGTTAGATGTAACACTAACAAATATTTCATATTTATGTTAATTTAATTAATATCCAAGATTTGAATTCCATTAACAACAAATTAAAGTTAAAAATTTATATTATTAGTTCCAAATAATATATGAATTTTTGACTAATATGTATTAAATTAAAATTAAAATAACTATCAAACTAGAAAATTAGATAAAAATTTAATTTTATTAGAAAAAAATATTATATCACATGTAAAAGAAGTCCGTGCAATGTACGTGTTATAAGGTAGTATATATATATATATATATATATATATATATATAGTTGAACCTTTGTATGAGAATATTTTATTTAAGAATAATTTTTTTTATAATAATAAAAATTTATGATCCTGACATTATATTAAAAATTACCCTATATTTATGAATAAATTTTTTATAATAATATTTTTTTCCTAATCTTAATAATATTACTATGTAGAGATTGTAAATAAAGAGATTTTATTGTATAAGAGCAAGTCTAAGAGATGCCCTAAATGATGTCCTAAGTTAAAATTTAGGACAATTGATAAAAAAACAATGTTCCAACAATTTCTTAGTATCACTAGGACATTCTATTAAATCCTAATTTTTAAGTCTTCCCTAAGGTTGTTCTAACTCATATTTTAGAATAAATTATTACAAACATGTTCTTTCTCTCTCTATTATATGTTGTATTTTAATGATGAAAGATAATTTTAATAGTAAAATATTAAATATAAGGCATATTGTTGGAGATAAATTTAGCTATTTATGTTTGATGTTATTGGAACCTAATTTTTTATATTATATTTAAGGAATGAGTTAGGATAGGACTGCACATGGGTAGGGTTGGATTGAGTGGGGTTTTCGTCAAACCCCGACTCAACCCATTTAGTTCGATTTTGTAAGAAATTAACCCATTAATTGAAAAAATTTCTGTAACCCAACCCCGACCGAATCCATTTAGTTCAGTTTGATTCGGGTTGGGTCGGGTTAAATTTGCTAATTGGAAAATTTTTGAAGAAAATCCCGTACATTATAGAAAATTTTGTACTTTCGTAAAAATTGTTGTAGAAAGTGTTGCAGAATGTTACAGAAAGTGTTGCAAAAGCCAGAAAGTAATGTAGAATGTTGCAGAAAATTTATATACTGCATAAATTTGTAAAGAATATTTTGAAGATATACAAAATGTGCAAAAAAATCTGCATTTTATGTAAACGTGTTGGGTTGGGTATGAGGTAAAATTTGTCAAACCCTTATAGCATCTTCAATGGTGTTAACTAAAAATGATTGACTAAATTACATAAAATATTGATTATGTAAAATTTGTCGGGTTAAATCTAAAAATACCCATTTTTTGGTTCATAAAAGTGAAAATACCAATTCTCGGGAAGGGGTGTCAAAAATAACGATTTGATTACGCATTTCCAATTGGGGTAAAGGCTGTTACGCATTTGTAAATGGGGTAATATGAGTTACGCAATTTTAAATGGGGTAATACATGTATTGGAAAAGCTTGGTTACGCAAATGGCAGCTGGGTAATGCTGGGATACGCATTTCAATGTTGCGTATCCCGTGTCACGCATTTGCAGAATGCGCAATGACGTCATATGACGTCATTGTCATCTTTGCACAAACGGAGCTCCCAACCGGCAGAAAAATGGCGATTCCGGCTTGTTTTTTCGAATCCTCCGTTCGTCCCAATCTCGAACATTCCCAACACAAATGACATATCATTACAATCGGCCTTCGAAGCTCTACACGTTTATACTAATTTTTTTTCATTTCTTATGCACGATTGTAAACGCCCAAAATCGATCCAAATTTACCGATTGAAACTCCGGTGAGCTTCACACGCCCCTGCGGGGCCAAACATCGCTAAAACAAATATGTGAGAAAGGTAGAGTGATCTGTGGCAATGCTTTTCATGTGCTAAGCTAAAAATATGGTTGAGAAATGATTGAGATCGAGAGCTTGCGATCGTGGCGGCGATTTCTCACCGGGAGAGACGACCGGCGCTGTTATGTGAGAATGACGTCACATGACGTCATTACGCATTCTGGACATGCGTTACAGGGGACACGCATTACGAACATGCGTATCATGAGTACGCAAGTGCTGTTTGGGTCATCAAACCGGTATTTTTAACACCCTCTGTGTCCGATGGGTATTTTCGTTTTTTTTTTTCAAAAAAACTGTTATTTTTAGCATTTTTTCAAATTTGTCGAACCTGTAACGACATTATTTTAAATTTGGTATGTTATTAATATTTCAAGTTGTTATTAATGGAATATATAATTTTAGTATAGAAATAAGTGACGTGGCAATTCACTAGAGGTTCGATAAATATAACCAAGAGATTATCTATAATTATGGATAAGAGTTTTATCCCGTTGGAGTGGTAATCTATTTCAAATTTTAACTAAGAGATCCCTCCTCTTATCCAACCTAATTAGTTCAGGATTTTTAAAAATTAACCTGTCTACAATTTTGGAATGTTCGATTTGATTAATTAAAAAGAAGATCGGTTTAAATTGATTTGATCGATTTTCGAAACTAATGTGGAACCCAACATTGTTGAATTTGTTTTAATGCCTCGATGAGTATTGAGGAAGTTTAATACTCCGTAGATAGCTGAGAAAAGGCGGTAAACGTGGAGTAGTAGGCTAGTTGGGGTAGTTCTAGCGGGAAAAAAGGTCCTATCTCCTATTTTTGGTCAGAAATGGGTCCTACTTTTTAGTTCCCTCGTACTACAGTAGAATGTCATTGACTCGCTTTTCGAGACGATAAATCTCTTCCGAATCCTCATCATGCCTTTACTTGCACCACTTACTAGTCCACTTCTTTTCTTTGTTACATAAATTTCTCGAAATTTAATTAAACATTGACATTATAAAATTTCGATAAATAATTATTTAATAAACACATGCAGAAGTTCAACAAACTCGGTTGATTTCTGATTGCATTTTGCTAAATTTGCGTTAAAATTATGTTCGTATCATGGAAAGAATTTTCAAATTTCGTATTCTAGTCATCAGCGAGTGAATTAAAAAATGTTAGTATATTCCTTAAATGATGATTCTGATGTATACTACGCAGCAAAAGTAGTAAAGTATAGCTATGAAATTGCATAGAAAAACAACAAGACCGCTGGGTCAACTATTGTGGAAAATGAAGAGACCATTCTCTGCATTTACTTAAAGCTTTCTGATTCATACCCTTTTTATCACTCTCTTCTTTGGCCAAACAGGTTTTGAAAATGACCACAAAAATGGTGTTTTGTGCATTTGGTTTATGATCTAGAAAACACACTCTCTTTTTCTTTGTCAAAAGCAGGTTAGTGATTGTACGGAAGATTCCTAGAATCCCTTTTTCACATTTTTTCTCTTCTATACTAAGTAAAGTATGTTTATCTTGTATGTACTGCTTAACTTTTGTATGTATAAATGTTGGTTTCTTGATTTTTTAAGTCATGGGTTTTTCAGATTATAAGTGAAAGATAGTGGAAATGTACTAATCGTGCTTAACTTTTGTATGGTGGTTTCTTGATTTTGTAAGTTTTGGGTTTTGCAGATTATAAGTGAAAGATAGTGGGAAAATAAGGTTTTTGATGATGGAAGAGGTTTACTCAGATAGTATGAAACCTAGGGATGAGAGAATCACTAATTTAACTGAGTTGGTGTTTTCTTGGTCTCTTGAAGACATCTTGGATGAGAAGCTGTATGCTGACCAGGTTTGTTTCTTGATTCTTGATTTTTGTTTTTGTTATGTTCCCTTGTTTTAATCACCACTTTAGTTTGGCAGTTTGTTGTCATTTTAATTTTTACATTATGTACTGTAAAGATTTTTGATTATTTACTAGGTAGAATATGATTGTATCTGTAGTAGTTTGATTGTATACCGAAACTAAACTAAACTAAACATTCTCGGGATATTCAACACGCAAGTAGGTTCTGGGAAGAGCGAGATGGATGTAGAATGTAGACTTTCTTTGTACTTCTTGAAGAGGCTTGATTATATATTTACCTAATGACATTTATGCTTGCTAGTATAGCTTAATACGGAGTATGCTTTATGATTTAATACGATTAAGAGCTTATAGACATGTCTTGCCTCAGTCCTTAGATTGCTTCTCCGTTACTGATTTTAATTGAGCTGTATATTCTTAGCATTGTTATGGGTTTTGGACTTTTGGTTATTGATTTCTTCTTCTTGGTATGCATGCATATTTGCGTATATGTCGACTTAGGGATCATAATTCCTCGACACTAATGGATTCCTTCCTCACTAGAAGGAGTATGCACCTCTGACTTTTAGATTTTTTGAAATATGAACATATTCTCGTGATCTTTGATTAAACTTGTTTGTGTATATTCTGTTATGGGAGCATGTGTGACCACTGTAAAGATAAAAACTAGTTTTGGTGGTAAAGTATTAAACGCATTTTGTGACTGCTGATGCATATATATTTAAAGAAATATGAACTAAATCTGGAAGCCAAAGATGGGCATCAGATACTTTTATAGAAATTAAAGTACTTGTATAAATATATAAATAATTCTAGATATGGTAGTATAATACTTTAAGACACGAAAGGTATGATAATAGATCTGTTCATAATCACTTTGTCATGAAGATTTAGTCCAAGTGTTAAGTAGATATGCTGTAATTTAGCTTTCTTCATCCAAAAAAAAAATGCAACAGCTGTTGTGTTTCCTATGCTTTATGGGTCTGTCCAATTAGTGTTTCCTTGCTTCATCGGTATCTTATCTTTCTCTTGTCTTTCTAATGTTTCTATGTAATATTTGAATGGAGGCATGGATTTCCTTATGATCAGCTTCTGCTACATTTTTTTAGGTACAAAGAATTCCAACAATTTTCAATTCGGCAGAGCAGTACCTTGGCTCATACATTTTTCCTTTACTGGAAGAGACAAGAGAAGAAATGGCTTCTAGTATGGAGATTATGCACTCAGCACCATATGCCGAAGTCACCTATCTTGACGAGTGTAAGCCATATGGGACATTAATGTATAATGTTAAGGTTGATGATTGGAAAAACAAATTTAGTGATCGCGGAAAGGAGCCATATAGAACATTGCCTGGAGATATACTAGTACTCTCGGATGCAAAGCCGGAGTCTTTCTCTGATCTGCAACAGTTGGGAACTATGTGGGCTTTCGGTTCAGTTATTAATATAACAGATGAAGAGAATGAAGACATTAGCAACTCAACTCACTTCAAAATTAAAGTCTCAAAAGATATCGAATTCAAAGATGGGGGGAAATCAATGTTTGTGGTCTTCTTAACAAATATTACAACAAACAAGAGAATTTGGAATGCACTTCACATGCTTCGTAATCTAAATATTATCAGTAAAGTTTTGTGCATCGATGAAGAGGTAAGATGATGAATGAATTCATTTTATTGAATAATGCTGCATTTGTTGTCAAAATTTGTATGTTGCAAGTGAAGCTCAATTATTGGGTTCTTTTTAGCTTTCCCTGTACAGGGTCCCATTCTTTAAATTTAATATTTGCTGCATTGGCAAAATAGGAATAAATGCTTGGGGTCTCCTTTTTTCTGAGTGTCTGAAGTTTACAGTCACTCTTGCATTGGATGTAATTATTGAATAAGATAAACAATGACCTTGCACAACCGATGTACGAGTTCTGGTGAAGAGAACAGTTCGAACATGCAATATTGTTCTGAAGTGTTACCTCTGTTATACACTTCTATTTTATTGTAGCTACTGAATATCTGTCTATTAAATCGGAAAAACAAATCATCGTAGAAAGACCTGACTTTACTGCGATTTTTTGGTCCTGCTTCCAGTTAGTCTGTAGCTTAAAAATGTAATGGAGCTTTCTTTTAAAATGATCATAGGTTATCTTACTTGAACTTCAATTATGCATCTTTCTGTAAGTTCCTGATTGTTTTGCCATAAATTATTTGATTCATTTATCTTGTCTCGATTTAAGCAGTTTAACGACATATTGGAACTAAATTTATGGATATGTTGCTACTTTGTGGAATGCAGGTTGAGGAGACATGTCAAGTTTGTTGTGAACTCAGTAGTAGCCAACTAGCTAGTCCGTTTGCCACAAGTGTCTCAGATTTGAACAATTCGCAAACTGAGGCAGTCCTGAATGCTCTTTTTAAGATGAAGTGTGATCATAAGCCTTCGGTGGAACTTATATGGGGTCCCCCAGGAACAGGAAAAACAAAAACAGTTTCTGTGTTGCTTTTTAATCTCTTGAAATCAAACTTGAGGACCTTAGTCTGTGCCCCTACAAATATAGCAATAACAGAGGTCGCTTCTCGCCTGCTCAAGTTATTGACAGAGTCTAGCAAAGCTGGATATCGTGATGATTATGCTTACCACTCTTATGGAGACATACTTTTATTTGGAAATAAAGCTCGGCTTAAAGTTTCCTCAGATATTGAAAACATCTATCTTGATTATCGTGCAGATAGGCTTGCAGATTGCCTGGGACCATTAACAGGCTGGAAGCATTGTTTGAATTCCATGGTCAGTCTACTTGAAGATTGTGTCGACCAGTACAAAGTTTTTGTAGAAAATGAATCAGTTGAAGCTGAAAAAAATCACGAAGATGAAAGCAATGAGTTGAAATATAATTCTTTTCTTGAATTTATGAGGGCACGCTTTGAGTGTACTGTTTCACCCCTTAGACAATGCTTGCTGATATTTTGTACTCACTTACCAGTAAGCTTTGTAGGAGAAAATACATATTGTGACATGGTCACACTTGCTCACTCTCTTAATTCGTTGGAAAAGCTGTTGTTTAAGGACAGTATGGTTTCTGAATTACTAGAGAAGCTTTTTTCAGATAAGGAATTGGTTTTAGATTCTCTGAGGGCTTGTGGGGATTTGTCGTCGCTGCTCTGCTTAAGAAACAGTGTCATTTCTGTTGGAAAAGGTCTTCGTTGTTCTCTTGATAGGCTTAAACTCCCAAGTGCATTAAACAGGCCCTCTATAAAGGAATTCTGTTTCCAGAGGGCATCCGTGATATTCTGTACTGTATCTACTTCGTATAAGCTTCATTTAGTAGACATGGAACCACTGAAAGTACTGGTTGTTGATGAAGCTGCTCAATTAAAAGAGTGTGAATCAGTTATACCCCTACAACTTAAGGGCATGCAGCATGCTATTCTCATTGGTGACGAGTGCCAGTTGCCAGCTACCGTCCAAAGCACTGTAAGTCAATGGAATTTAGCACAATCTTTGATTTTCTAATCCTAACTTGAATGTTATGTCATAAGTTCTCTAATAATCTCTCAACCTGCTCTTTTTATTTAATCCTTTAAAAACATATCAAATATGTTGTCGACAGATTTCTAATGATGCTGGATTTGGAAGGAGTCTATTTGAAAGATTAAGTCTTCTGGGTCATTCCAAGCACCTGCTTAACATTCAATACAGAATGCATCCATCCATCAGTTCCTTTCCTAATTCAAAATTCTATCGTAACCAGATTCTCAATGCGCAAAATGTTTCGGGTAAGAGTTACGTGAAAAACTATCTACCGGGGCCAATGTTTGGTCCCTACTCGTTCATAAATATAGTTGGTGGAAGAGAAGAAATGGATGATGTAGGACATAGCCGAAGAAATTTGGTTGAGGTAGCTGTCGTGGCGAAGATTGTCCAGGATTTATACAAAGGTATTATCTACTAAGACTCTTATTGTTGTTTCACGTAGCATATTCACGCTCATACATGTTTTGTCCACATATACTTCTAACTACATCATTTGAAATCAAGGATTATCTACTCCATTACAATCTTAAAGAATTGTGAAGCCGAAGAGAAGGATACATAAATTTATCTTCTATACCGCCACCATTCTCTTTTATATTATATAAATTGTGAAAAAGTTTAGTCTCACATTCTCACAGATAACTGCAACCCTGAATAGTAGAACACAATCCTATTATGCTGCATGTAGGAGTTTTAGTGTGTAATAACTAATGTGCTGTGTTGATCTCCTGAAAATGTTTGAGGTTTTATTTGGCTAATATTTCCTTAACTTAATGCTAATATGTTCTCAATTTTTTTCCCCAAATGAAAGCATGGACTGGCTCCAGAAAGAAGGTTAGTGTTGGTGTTGTTTCACCATATGCAGCACAAGTTGTAGCCATCCAAGATAAAATTGGAGGGAAGTATGAAAATCTAGATGGATTCTCAGTAAAGGTGAAATCTGTAGATGGGTTTCAAGGTGGAGAGGAAGATATTATTATAATATCAACTGTTCGATCTAATCATACTGGGTCCATTGGTTTCATAAGCAGTCCTCAGAGAACTAATGTTGCTTTGACAAGGGCACGGTATGGAGTAAATTAAGTTATAATTGCGAATATTGTTTTACTTATTAATTTTGGATGATGTAGTATACCATGCTCCTTTCACCTTTAGGCACAGTCTCTGGATACTGGGTAATGAAAGAACCTTGACCAATGGAGAATCAATTTGGGAGGCCCTTATTCATGATGCCAAGAATCGCAAATGTTTCTTCAATGCCGATGAAAACAAAAATCTGGCCAAGTCTATAGTAGATATGAAAAAGGAACTAGATCAATTAGAGGATTTGCTTAATACAGCTAGTGTTCTCTTCAGAAGTGCTAGATGGAAGGTTAGTTGCTTTTGATTTCTTACTGCAAAATTTTCATTTCAGCATTACCTTTTTGTTAATCAAATTTTAATCTTCATACATTCAGGTTATTTTCAGTGATAATTTCCGAAAATCATTTGGGAAACTTAGTCTGCGTATGAAAAAATCAGTTTTAAACCTTCTATTGAAGCTTTCCAATGGTTGGCGTCCTAAGAACAGGAATGTGGACTCAGTTTGTGAAAGTTCACCTCAGATACTAAAAAAATTCAAGGTTGAAGGTCTCTACGTTGTTTGCACGATTGACATTGTGAAGGAGACGAACCATAAACAAGTTTTGAAAGTTTGGGATGTACTGTCGGTAGAGGAGATACCCAAATTGGTGAAACGTCTTGATAGCATATTTTTTATGCACACTGACGAATTTATCAGTCATTGCAATGTGAAAGTCCTTGATGGGTATGTAGTTTTTTATTTAGTGCATGCTTTTGCTAGATTTGGAATTGTGCATGCTGTCTCTTTTATATTATGAGCGAATTCTGTTGCATAATACTGGCCGAGAATTAAGTATATATCTTCTTTTACAGGAATTTGGAAATTCCAAAGTGTTGGCACCCTTCCCATGAAATCATTCGTTATAAGATCAATAGTGACGATGGGTTTTCGAGCAACTCGCATGATAATGAAATTCAAGGCAGAAGCTTTGCTGAGAATTCAAGGGTGAACGATAGTTTGTTGCTTATGAAGTTCTACCCCTTGTCATCTGTCGTTGTGAACCACTTGCTTTCAGATGACGAGGGTAAAAATTTTGATCTCCCGTTTATAGTAACCGATGAGGAGATGGAGATAATTCTTTTTGATAAGAGCTCTTTCATTCTCGGAAGGTCGGGTACCGGCAAAACGACGGTTTTGACCATGAAATTATACCAAAGAGAGCATCATCACTATGTTGCTTCTGAAGGATATTGCATGGATGAGAGCAATAATGCAACAGAATCAAACCAGAAAGTTGAACCTACTGAATGCAAAGAAGAGACCAAGGAATTAGTATTGCGGCAGCTTTTTGTGACCGTTAGTCCAAAACTTTGTTATGCGGTGAAACAACATGTTTCCCAGCTGAAAAGGTGCGTACAGAATGATAGATCTTTTATCACATATGAGTGCTTAAAGAGTTTCTGCATCAGGGAAACTTAAGATATTTTAAATTGTCTGTACATGATTCTGAAACTATACAAGTTGCTATGATGAATATATATTTTTTCTACTTGTTACATAAAAAAATCACAGGCCAATGCTGTCTCTCAAATGCCTTTCTTGACAGAAAGATTACTTAATGTTAAATTATACTTGGACAAGGAAATTATTATACTGAATGAAAATGAACTTGTGTGTGGTGTTTGTATCTCATAACACTTCTGCGAGGTAATGATGTAAAACTATCAGTACCTATTGCTGATCTAGAGCAGAACTGCAGAAGCTTAGTCACTTTGTTTATGAATTTATTACCTGCTTACTTTCTTACGCGTATTTCTGCATGTAAAACATTTTTTGGACTTTCCTTCCCATTTGTTTCTAATAATATATTCGCGCAATTCGTTTTATACACACTACTTCGTTTAAATTTCAACTCATTATCTCATGGTGTTGATATATAAATAAATGGCCGTTTCTAAACTATCTTACAGCTTTGCAAGGGGTGGGAAGTTCTCAGAAGACAATTTAATTGACAAAGATGGCATGGATGATGCTGCAGAATTCAAGGACATCCCGGACTCATTTCATGATATTCCTGCAGATTCTTACCCTCTCGTGCTGACTTACCAGAAGTTTTTGATGATGCTTGATGGGACACTGGAAAATTCTTATTTTGAACGGTTCCATGATGCAAGGCAATTCTGTCATGATAGATATATGGGCCTAAGCTCTGTTTCTTTTCAAACTTTCGTAAGAATGAAGGAGGTTAACTATGACAAATTTTGTTCATGTTACTGGCCCCATTTTAGTAATAGTCTCACTAAGAAACTTGATGCTTCCAGAGTTTTCACCGAAATAATTTCATATATAAAAGGGGGTATACAAGCAGTGGAAGCATGTGATTTTAAACTTGGTCGGGATGAATATCTTCAAATTGCTGAATCTCGGGTTTCCACATTAAGCAAGCAGAACCGAGAGAAGATTTATGACATATACAAGGATTATGAAAAAATGAAATTAGAACGTGGTGAATATGACTTAGCTGATTTAGTGATTGATCTTCATCGTCGACTAAGATATGGAAGATTTGAAGGGCAAAAAATGCATTTTGTTTATATAGATGAAGTTCAGGATCTTACAATGAGTCAGATATCTCTGTTCAAGTACGTGTGCGAAAATGTTGATGAGGGCTTTGTTTTTTCAGGAGATACAGCTCAAACCATTGCAAGAGGAATTGACTTTAGGTTCCAGGATATACGCTCCCTGTTCTACAAAGTATTCATGAAATCAGGAAGTGATAGATCTGTTGAAACAAAAGAGAAAGGTCGGTTGTCAGAGATTTTCAGTTTGAGGCAAAACTTCCGTACTCATGATGCAGTACTCCGACTAGCACAGAGTGTGATAGCTCTCATATATCGTTTTTTCCCCAATTTCATCGATGTTTTGGAACCTGAAACTAGTCTTATAAGTGGCGAAGCTCCTGTCTTTCTTGAGCCTGGTAATGAAGAAAATGCGATCGTAACTATATTTGGCAACACTGGAAGTGTCGATCGGAAGATTGTCGGTTTCGGTGCAGAGCAGGTTATATTAGTACGGGATGATTCTGTTCGGAAAGAAATTTCAAGTTTTGTTGGGAAGCAAGCTCTTATTTTGACTATACTGGAGTGCAAGGGTCTTGAATTTCAGGTTTGTATTACTGTATTACAAATACTTTGTTGACCTAGTCTTTTGTTAATGACTGCATGCATGCCTTGTATCTTTATTGTTTGTTTAGTTTGAGAATTAAGAGGATATCACTATCACTAAATGATGTAGAAAACTATGATGATTATTGCCACATTTAGATAATTATGAATTTTTTCTTACTATCAACAGACCAACCTACTTCAGATAAACTCTTCATTGTAGTGCTAAAACAGTAAAAGTTAAATATGCTAATGATACGACTGAATACTATTCTGTAGTATTCTGGGTACTGTCACTTTATCATATTTCCTTTAGACTTTGGCATGACTACTTTATCCTGTTTATTTAATATTTTGCTCTCTAGGACGTCTTGCTGTACAACTTCTTTGGCTCTTCGCCTCTGAAAAATCAGTGGCGAGTTGTTTATGAATACATGAAGGAGCAAGATATGCTTGATGACACATGCTTGTCTTTCCCAAATTTCGACATGGCAAGACACAATCTCTTGTCCTCTGAACTGAAACAACTGTATGTGGCTATAACCCGGACTAGACAAAGGTTATGGATATCTGAAAGTGTAGAGGATCTGTCTAAGCCCATGTTTGACTATTGGAAAAGAAAGGGCCTTGTCCAAGTTCAGAAACTGGATGACTCGCTGGCACAGGCAATGCAAGTTGCAAGCAGCGCAGAAGAATGGAAATCCCGTGGTAAAAAGGTTGTTTGCTTGAGATCTTAACTTTCTTATATCCCCTTTCCCACCAATTGAAAATATCTCATGTGGTGCTTATAATTGCTGTTTTGGTCATTGATTTGGTTGCTGATCTTTTTTTTTTGAATATGTTTTTGTGACTTTGTTTTACAGCTCTATTTTGAGCATAATTATGAGATGGCCACTATGTGCTTCGAACGAGCAGGAGATGCCACATGGGAGAAACGGGCAAAGGCATCCGGCCTGAAAGCAGCTGCTGAGCGTATTCGTGAATCAAATTCTAAAGTAGCTTGCACTTTTCTAAGAGAGGCTGCTGAAATATTTGATTCTATTGGCAGGGCTGAGTCTGCTGCTGTTTGTTATTGTGAATTAGGGGAGTTTGAAAGAGCAGGTATGATCTACTAAACCCATGTTCTCTAGATTGATATGATCCTTAGAAATGGTTCTGCTTAATTTTTTGTTAATTGCTCTATTGAAGTACTTATATTTTTACGGAAAAACTATGTTTTACCACGTGGTCCATGTCTACACAGAAGCTAAATCTAGTTGAACCCGTTATGAGGAGAAATTGACACCTGTATGTTAGATGAATCCTGTTAAATTAAATTATATCTAACAAATTTGAATAAGTATTTTCAAGGCTTAGCATAGTTAATTTCTTTAATTGAGTAACGGAAAAAACGAGGGTAACCTTAATAGCTTGTTAAGGAAGAGAATGTATAGATAACACAAATCTGACTATAAGGGTGTCGTTTTGCCTCGCAGGAAGAATTTATCTTGACAAATGTGGGGAATCTGAGCGGAAGAAAGCTGCAGAGTGTTTTAATTTGGCAGGTTGCTATGCAATGGCAGCTGAAGTATATGCTAAAGGAAGTTATATATCAGAGTGCTTATCTGTTTGCACAAAAGCAAGACTTTTTGATGTTGGGTTGCAATATATAGAGTACTGGAAACAAAACAACTTCGAAGACAATGGTGTTGTCAGAAGTAAGGAATTAGAGAGTATAGAGCAGGAGTTTCTGGAGGGCTGTGCTCTCAGTTTTCATGAGCTGAAAGATAGTAAATCCATGATGAAATTTGTTAGAGCTTTTTATTCGTTGGATTTAAAACGCAGCTTCTTGAAATCTTTGGATCGCCTCGATGAGCTATTGTTGTTGGAAGAAGAATCCGGAAACTTTTTTGAGGCTGCAGAGATCGCTAGGATGAATGGAGATCTTCTACATGAAGCTGATCTACGAGGAAAGTCTGGACATTTCCGTGAGGCATCCTCACTCATTTTATGGTACGTATGTTGCAACTCCTTGTGGATGAACAGAAGCAAAGGCTGGCCCCTGAATCAGTTTACGAAGAAAGGAGAGCTCTTTTCTAAGGCGAAGGAATTTGCCAAGAAAGATTCAGAATCATTATATGAGCTAGTCTGTTCGGAGATCAACATATTATCACATGAAAACAGCAGATTGGCTGATTTGGGGACGTATTTAAAAGATTCTCGGAGGCACATAAGTGTCAGAGGAGAAATTTTTTCTTTACGCAAGATTTTGGATGCTAACTTTAGTACGCATGCCACAGAGTATGTGTGGGAAGATGAATTGCCAGTGTGTACTTCAAGTCATTCAGAAGAGATGATATTACAAAACAAGGTTTCTGTTACATCTCTTGTTTACTTCTGGAGTCTCTGGAAAGAAAACATTGGAAAGATTTTTCAGGATCTTGGCAGCCTTGAATCCAAAGAGTCGAGTAAATCTTTAGGACATGGTGAGTTCTGTTTGAACTATTTTGGAACACGGCGGCAGGTAAGTAATGTGAACACGACCTTCCTTGTGCTAGTCCCTGATGCTGATTGGCTGAGAAAAGTAGATGAAAGAACTCTTCAGAAGAATAGAAATTTGTTATATGTTGATTGTCAGCAGTTGGTATTTGCTGCCCAGTGTTACTGGCAATCTGAAATACTTTCTGTTGGAATGAAGTTATTGCGAACTCTTGAAACCGTTTTTTATTTGACAACCAAAAAGGGCTCGTCTATGTTTATGCAAAGTGTGTGTCTCATTCATATGTTTGAGGTTGCAAAATGTCTCTTGAATTGCAAGTTTCTTAACTGCAAGTATCACGAATCTAAGGCACTGCTAGATTTTGTTGATTTATCAACAAGATATATTCAGAACGTTTATCCTTTAGACTGGCGGAGACCAATATCTGATAGTTTTGTATGTCTTAGAGGGACTGATGTTTCCCGGAAGTTACTGGAGGAAGCCATTGTTAGGGACATTAGCACCAAAGGGAAGCTAACCTATGGGAAAATTGGGAAAGTGGTAATGATGTGGCTTGGAACTACCAAACCAACAGAACTGTATCGGGAAATTATGAAAAGGTTTGAAGATAATGAATCATGGTTGACATTTATGAAGAATCTCAGCAGAGGTATTGATGGAAACTCTCAAGGAACATCTGATTTGGAGTCCCCATCAAAAGTAGCTCTTAAAGAGTTTACTCTGGTTTACTCGTTTTATAAAGCATTGGAAGATACTTATGGAGCAAACTGGCGGGTATCCGACTACATATCACCCAACTGTTTCTTGTATCTAATGGACCAACTTCTGATCATGGTATCCCGTTTCGAGCGATTTTTTGTGACAACAAGATCATCATTTGTTGAATGGATCCTTTGTCATCATACAAATGCCTACCCCTTTACAGCTTTGGTGGCTGGATCACAATCACAATCTTTAGGGAAAATCTATGATTTTTTGGCTTCCATGGTGGATCAGTTGCTTAACAATAAATTTGAGACAGGAGAGTGGATTAAAATTTCCAAGTTGAATTACAGCTTCTACTATCCACTGTTGGTGTTGAAGCTATTTGTAATTCTGTGCTTACTGTGTCTGTATTCTAAAAAATATCATGGGTTACTTTTCAGTCTGTTAGGTAAGAGTGATGTTACTTGTATGCTTCCAAAGGATCTGCTTAATGTCTTGAGACAATGCAGGAAACGTAACTATATAGACCTGTCTCTAAATTTACTTTCCGAGGCATTTACTAAGATCGGGGATCCTCTGGTAACTGTAAGCTTTGGAAAAAGCTGTCCAGAAAAGTACCGAGTTGCCATTTGCGTGGACATGGAAGCTGTCCACTGTAGAGAAGATATAATAAGAATGTTGTTCCCCAGGAATGCACAACAGCCTGCAAAAGGGGTCCAGAGGAATACACAAGATCCTGAAAAAGGGGCACTGAATACGTCAGGCATGGAAAAGCATCTTATTGGTGGTGATGCTATGGGGATGAGCTCCACAAATCAGTCTTCCAATGTGCCTTCAGCAGATCTGAACTCGAACAGACTCAGCTTGAAAATGAATTGGGGTGTTTTTGGTGATTTGATCGATGCTTTGAAGAAGACTGGTAGCAGAAAAGTGGAAAGCTTCACTAGTTTTATGTCTAGTGCTGCAAAATTTAAGGTAGCACCAAATTGAGTGATAGCATTCATATAGTGTAATTACTTGAATTGTACGGCTAATATAAAGTTGATGTCTTTTCAATTCATTTTTGTAGGTGGGAATCGACGGCAATGTAGAGTTCCTAACTGCTGCAATAAGCCAGTTATCTGAGAACCCTTGTGATGGTGATGATGGAAGTGCTTTTTCTGAGGCAAACAAAATGCTTGATGAGCTGAAGCAGCTTTCTTCTGCATTTGATACCAGGTCAGTTATAAATATGATTTAATATTAAAAACTTGAATCGAAAACGTATAGAATCTGGATACAATGTGTTAGTCTTGGAAGACGGTCAATTAAGTTGTAAATTGTTGGACACCCATCAAATTATTGGGTGTTTATTATTTCAGTTTTTTAAAGCGTTATAGTAGACTAGAGCCTAGAAATATAGTCACAGATCATTTAAAGGGATTAAATGTACAGATCCCTCCGCCCATCAAGTTCTCTCTCGAATTGTTTGGCTCTTGATTATTTTAATTTCTTAAAGTGTTGTAGCAGGTTTCATGTTTCGGTGCTTCTTTGCATATTACCTAATAATTTTTTCCCTTCTATGATAGCCTCTTTGTATGTTAACTTGATGTTTCTCTTCGATGTTATTTTTCCAGCGACAAGAGACACCCCCATAACTTTCAAACCGTTGGAGAACTTCTAAAGAGTTTGCAATCGAAAAGGCAGAAGCTTGGAACAATCCTTGATCAGCCGCTGCTGGGCGAGTCCACACTGGCTGAGAATGTAGTAGATTCTAGCGATATCGCCGAATCACATGAAGACGTCGAAGAGAAGAATGCTGAAGAGGCTAGGAACCATGGTAAAGGAAGGGTTAACTTGTCAGAAACTGTTGCTTCTGGAACTCAGAATGCAAGTACTAATAAAAAAACTGGAGGTAAAAAAGGGAAGGGAAATAACAAGCCTAAGAAAAAAAAGAAATAGAGGGTTGTAATTCAAAGTCGGATGGAGTTCTGCTAATAGTTCAGGAAGTTTCCTTTTCTGTATCTAATGTCTATCACATATTTCAGGGATAGTGTTTTGATTTTGTAAATTCCCTACCTCTCCCTACCTCATCAGGCCATCACTGAACTCAATATTTCAAAGATCTGTGGTTTCAGGAGAGGGGGGGATTGAACTAGGTGAATGAAGATTAATGCAGATATTTCCCTTTTTGTGTTTAGTGCAAATCTATATATCAAAAGTAATCAATATATTCATTGGAATTTATAGCATCATAATTCATAACCCAATTCAGCTATGAAACTAAATAGAAGTCCCCTAAATTCCTGGAGGTCTAATTTTTGGGTATGTAGTCATATAACCATCACCAGCCGGAGGGGCGTTGGGTATGAGTTCGAAATACTTGTCAAATTGCTCTGTTGCTTCTGCTTTCCTATCAGTACAATAATATAACAATCCTTTACAGAAAACAATCCTGATATCTGTAGGATCCTCCTTTTCAAGCTCATTATAACTCTCCAGTGCTTCATCAGGTTTCTTTTGCAAGAACTTAATTTGAGCTATGATCAACCTCACATCTCTTATTTCAGTAGCATTGTTCCTTTCTTTAGCAATCTTTAAAGCTTTTTCCAATCTTTCCATTGTCTCCTCTTCCTTTCCTTCAAAACTCATCCACACTGCATTCTCAAATAAAGCATGCGGTTCTATCGGGTTTTTAGACAACACCTCGTCAAGAACGCCGAAGGCTTTCTCTATCTCACCCATTTGTTTCAACACCTTTGCCAATAATAATTTCCATGTCGGACGTTCCGGTTGTGCTGATATTAACTCTTTCGAGATTCTTAAACATTCTTCATAATCCCCAGCCTCATATTTTTGATCCAATAACTGCGTCAGTGTTTCAATGGCATCAGAACTCAACATTTTAGTTTCATCTTGACTTGTGATTTCTTCTGTTAGAATTGGCTGGTTTTCAGCTCTGCTGGCTAGACTTCCCATCATTGATGCGGCAAAAACGATCATTACAGCTGTGTTCCTGAGACTTCGAAAGATGGGTTCTTGTGAGGGAGTTTTCGCCTTGATGCTTTGCATGAAGTGAGTGGCAGTTTTGTATGGTTTTGATATTTTGAAAGAGAGATTCAAAGGTGGTGCAACAAGGGTTCTGGGTTTGATCCGAAAGAGAGATAAGTGGAACTTCATAACCAAAGGTGAGTTCAGAGCCATGGTTATTTCCTTGGGTGGACAAAAAAATACCACCTTTTCTAGGTTTTCCCTCGGAAATTCCAAGGAAAAAAACAAGGTATTGTAAAGTTCAAGATTTCTTGTCCACAATGAAAGCTGGCGTGCATACGTTACTTCTTAGTTCTTATACTGATATTAGAGTAGACTACAAAGTGGTGGCTAAATTTTACCCCAATTTTCAAAAATGTTGGCCGTATTATCAAATTTTACACATCAATTTTTTTTACTAATTATAAGCACATTAAATTTGTACATATAACTGAAACGGGAAGTGCGAGGCATTGATACCAATTTATATTTTTAGAGTACCTTTCTAGAAAGGACCTCCTTATATAGAAAATATGAGAAAATCATATATTTTTTTAGATTCTACAACAGAACCAAAAATTTTTTTTTCCCAAAAATATTTTTCAAAAAAATAAAAATAACATCGCCACGTCACTGCTGACACGATACTGCCACGTCATCACTGCTGACGTGGTAGTGCCACGTCATCAGTGAAGTCACCATTGACGACATGACACTGCCACGTCAGCAGTGATGATGTGGCAGCTGACGCCAGCAGTACCACGTCAGCAGTACTGCCATGTCAGCATGGTTCTGTTACAGAATTAGATTTTTTTTTATAGAACCAAAAAAAATTGGTCTTTTTTTTATAGAACCAAAAATTAAAATTTGATTTTACTATAGAAGAATCATGGGAATTTATCTAAAATACTGGATTTGCTACTTTGTTTTGCATTTATACGGTAGTTGATATTTTTTTGCAAAAATACAATAGTTTCTTAATTAATTGCAATTTTACGTTACTTTTGATTTTTGTTTCTTCTTCCGCCTGTGTCTTCTCTCTTAACATCTCTCCATTGTCTTCTCTGCTTCTTCCATCATCATCATCGCTGAGACGATGACCATCACCATCATCGGCGACTTCATCAATCGTTTACCTAATTCCGATCATCTCTCTCTCCTCCACCGTCTCCGTCTTTCATCCATCTATTGCTAGTTTTTTGAATTCGAATTCTAGGGTTCTTGAGTCAAATTAGGGCTTTTTAATTGAGTAATTTTTCGATTGATTTGATTGTTTGTAAAACTTCTAGAGGTCCTAAGGATCATATTTATGTATTTAATTTGATTGTTCTAATGCCGGATTGTGATATTCAAGTTTGTTAGTGTTGACCGAAAATAAGAATCATTCGTTCATAACTTATGTTGATTGTTTGTATGTAAGGTGTTAGGGGTTAGATTGTACGAGTTATGGACTGCGTTTTGTGATATAGAATACGTGATTTGGTTTAGGAATAAGGAAAAACGAAATTCGCCGGATTTTTATTTGAGCTCATCGGATTTTAGTTTGAGCTCGCCGGATTTTGGAGGTTGAAATCAGTTGATTCCAGTTGTTTCTTGCCCCGCAGGGGCACTCATAACTCCACCACCATCACTAGAGCTTTGAATTCAACTTACAATTTTAGTTGCATTCCAGTTGCAACTAGTTGCATTCAGTTGCATATGCAACTAGTTGCAACTAAAAACTTAAAGTTAAATTTCATTTTTTGCTGTTGCGTCCTTATATAGAGATGAAAGTTAGTAAAAAAAAGTAAAATTAAAATTTTAATTTTTAGTTGCATTCTAGTTGCATATGCAACTAGTTGCAACCTGCTACGCAACCATTATAAGATAGTATTTTTACTAAATTTTCAAAACAGTTGCATCTGGTTGAATGTAGTTGAATCGTATTTTTGCACTTTTTTTCAAAAGATGGTATTTTTGCAAATAGAACTTTAGAACAATAGTATTTTTGCAATTTTTTTTCTAATATATTTATGAAAAAAGCCCTAAAATCATATAAAATTAATAGTTCTCTCATATTCTCTATATAAGGAGGTCCTCTCTAGAATAATACCTATATTTTTATATATTCCATTTTCTTAATCTGTATAATTATATTAATTTATAGCTTTTTTTTATAAAATTTAAATGTTGTTAGTTTACATGATCCAATTGTAGTATAAAAAATTGATATTTATTAGATTTTACACACCAAATTTACTATTTGCGCTCTACCGTGAATTCTAAAACTATGATTTGAACGATTTTACTGTCCACGTAAAATTCACAAAATAATTTTTTATTTAATGGTAGTTTAAAATAGTTTTTGAATTAAAACTACCCGAAAACTAAAGAAAGAAGAAATTGATGAATTTTAACGTTGAGAATTCTATTGGTTTTAAAAAACAGCTTATATTTGGTTTAAACTGTCAAAATATCCTTTTTAGGGAACATTTGAATATACTTCTACTAAGAGCATCTCCAAGAGTGTTATGTATATTTGTTAGCTATAATATAATATATTGATAATTATCTAAAATTATAGCTAAGAGGTTATAGGTTTACTCCAATGGTATTATGTATAATTATATTATCTAAAATTATACCTAATAGATTTAGAGGTTCTACAAATGTAGCTAGCCCAATTTTAGTTATCTATACTTTTTTGCTAAGGGATAATGGTTGAAGTATTGAATTTTTACCTAATATCTAAAATGTGCCACATAGATGTCATGTAGGTGACACATAGATGAATTTAACTAACAGGTTTTACCATCGGAGATTCTCTAACAACCAAATCCACTTTAAGATTAGCTCCAACGATTCTCATCTACTCCATCCGTCCCGAATTATGTGACATTGTTTGACTTTCATGGAGATTAAGAAAAGGTAGTAAAAAAAGAATAAAGTTAGTTGAAAAGTGGGTAAAATGATGGGATCTATTAATTTTTAATAATAGATTTGAGGTAGTGTAAGAAAGTAGTGGGTGTAATAGCGTTTAAAGGAGTATAAAATAGAGAAGTAGTGGGTGTAATAGAGAAAAGTAGTGTTCGAAAATAGTAAGTATAATAGGTTCATTCTTTTCGGGACGTCCCAAAAAAGAATAAGGTTCATATAAAATGGGACAAAGGGAGTATTATTTTAAGATATAAAGATCCCTTTTTATTTTAGTATATAATAGAAATTGAATATAATTTATGTATTAATTAAAGTGATCTCCATATGAAGTTATAATTTTTTTTAAGTTTAGATTTTTAACAAATTCAATTCTAGTACAAGTTCTTTAATAAACTTATATATTTTTTAAATAATAATTTCTTTCTTCATATGATATGTTCTTAATTATCTATTTTTACAAATACTAGATGATAGCCCGTGCGAAGCACGGGTCGAAATAATTTATTAAAATTGATCAATTTTTATTAAATTTTATAGGAAATAATTTTATTAATAATTTTATTAAGTTTATTTAAGAAAATCGAGAAAAAAAACTAAATGATTCCGATATATACGTTAAAATGTACATGATTATGATAAATACCTTATTTGTGATCTGAAAAGAGTTATAATAAAAATTACAATTAAAATAGTATTAACAATTTATTATTTTAATAAAAAATAATATAGAATCCTTGGAGAAATAGGAATCTTATGGGTGGAACCAATTTTTGGTACCGAAGTACCATTAAAAATGTATTTCGTTTGTTATAGATAAGCATGTCACCGTAGATTAACATTTGTATTCGTAGTCTTTTTTTTATTAAGTAGTAATAAAAAAAAATTATAATTGTAATATAATTTATTTATTTATTTTACAAAATAACATAGAATTCTAGAGAAAATAGGAGTCTTGGGGTGAAACCAAAATATAGTACGAACCAAATTTGGTATAAAATAGTACATTAAAAAGGGGTTTTGTTATTAATACACGTTATAGATATAGATTTATTTATTATTTATTTAAGATTATATTTTAAACAATCAAGAAAACATAACATACATGGTTCTGGTTCTAATATATACGTTATTTGTACAATTCAGTAATATTATAGTAAAAGAATTATTATTATAACAAAATTCCAAACAATTGTTTTAGAAAATAATATGAATTTTAGGGGAGTAGGAATCTGTGATGAAATAAGGGTGAAACCAAATTTGTTACGAAAATATCATTAAACAGAAATTTATTAATAAAGGTTATAGATTCGTTAGTGTTTTATCAAATGTTATACGATCTGGCTACGTATTCGTTGGTGTTTTACCCTCTATTTGTTGGTGATTTTTGATCGTTGGTTTTTTCAAGTTAAAAAAATTATAAACAAAAGAATTATAATCATCATAAGAACTCTATTTTTAACTCTTTTTAAAGGAACATAGTATTCTAGGGGAAATATGATTTTTTAAAAAAAAAATTACAAATAAAAGAATTATAATTATAATAAGATAAAAATTACAAAACGAATTATATATAATTATAATAGGATTTCTATTTTTATTCTATTTTTATAGGGAAAATAGGATTTTAGGGGTGAAACCAAAATATAGTGCGAACCAAAAACCGGTGAAACCAAAATATAGTGCGAACCAAACTTTAGGTCATTTAAAAGAGGGTTTCGCTTATTAATAAAGGTTATAGATTAATTTCGAATAATTGAGATTATTTTGGTGGTACTATACCAAAATTTTGAATAAAATTTCTTTATGCTTCTTATATATAATAAAATAACTAGCTTATAGTCCGTGCAAAGCACGGGGTTACTTTTAAATTTTTATAATTTATTTATAATATAATATAATATTATAAATATTAATTTAAATATGTTATTGATTCGAACCTTACATTATATATAATAATTTTTAGTATTAAATATAAATTAATATGTTATTGGCGGGAATCGAACCTTGAGCCTCTGCATATAACAACTTTTAGTATTGTTATATCTAACGGTCATGATCTATTTGAGTTGCTGATCTAACGGTGATAAATGAGGGATAACCAAAAATGGGGATAACCAAAAAAGGGGTAACCAACTACAACTTTTAGTATTGTTATATCTAACGGTCATGATTTATTTGAGTTGCTGATCTAACGGTGATAAATGAGGGATAACAAAAAATGGGAATAACCAAAAAAGGGGTAACCAACTACAAATTATAGCCCTTTTGCTTATTATAATATAGTATAGAAGTATAGATACATTATCTTTATTAAAAGTAAACGCCTTTTAAATGAAAAAGGCAATAAACCAATTATCGTTTATGATTAGAAGATTTTGTTTTAAATTAAAAGGTGACGTGTTTTTTAAATGAAAAAGGCAATAAGCTAATTATCCTTAATGATTAGAAGATTTTGTTTTAAATTAAAAGATAATATGTTTTATTAGAAAAGAAATATTAATGATGGGAAGATACGCTATTTTAGGTATTTATAAAGGTTAACATCTTTAATTAAAAATAAATGCCTTTAAATGAAAAAGGCAATATTATCATTAAATACATTATTTTATTAGTTATTTATTTTAATAATTAGGATAACCGAACCGAAAACCAAAACTTTGAATGTTTCAGAACTTTAATTTTTATTTTTAACCCTTGCACGGATTTCTTTTGATGTGTAATAAATTTTATTTTATGTTTCAATTATATTTTTACATAATCATTATTTTCAATAATTTATTTAAATTTAAGTAATTAATAAAAATTTAATTAATGATATGCATGGTTTAAAACATATATTATAAAATTTTAAAATAAATATGTTATTGACGGAATTCGAACCTTGAAATTTTAGTAAATTATTTTAATCATATAATATATCTAATCATTAGATCTAACAGTTATACTCATGTTTACGGATTATACTAATGTTTCCTTATTATAAACAACGTATATGAAATTTTAATATATTTTATTAATAATTAGAAAATATGGTGTGATATTTTCGGGTATATATTAATGATTCTAAGATTAGTTTTAAATCAAGAAGGTAAGGTGTTTTAATTAGAAAGGAAATATTAATGATTGGAAGATATGATATGATTTGATATTTAAAAAAGGTAATATTTTCAAGTAAAAGTAAATGTGAAAAGGGCAATTGGCTAATTACGATTAATTATATGATGTTATTATTTATTTTAATAAATAGGATAACCAAACCGAAAACCAAAACTATTCTAATAAATAGGATAACCAAACCGAAAACTAAAACTATCAAAACTTTTAATGTTTCAACTTTAATATAATAGTACTAGCCTAAAACCCGTGCGATGCACGGATTTTTTTTATATTATATAAAAAATTTCATTATTTAAAATTAATTTTTTTTAAAACATGATTTTTGAAGGCTTACTTTTTTATATGAGATGATTTGATAATAATTATACAAATGTTATTCGTGATATTTCTAGAAAAGGAGGGATTTAGTTAGAAAATATAGAAAAGATGATAAGTTTTAGTTAAAAAGAATAATCAATTAATTATTAGTAATTATAAAATTATTACTTCATTTTATTAAATAGAATGTCCGTGGTATGATTAGAAAAATAGAGAATTTAGTTAGTAAAAATTAAAAAGATTATATGTTCTAGGTGAAAAAGGTAATTGATTAGTTTATAGTAATTATAATTGAATTACGTTATTTTACTAAATACAATTGCTCGTAATGTTTTTAGAAAATGAGAAAATAATATTGTCCGTGGTATTTCTATTATAGAAGGGATTTTAGTTAGGAAATATGGAAAAGATGATATGTTTTAGCTGAAAAAGGTAATCAGTTAATTAAAAATATTATAATATTATTAGTTTATTTTATTAAATAGAACCGTCCGTGATATAATTAAAAAACAATTTAGTTAGAAAAATAGAAAGGTAATGTGCATGATTTATGTGGAAAAAGTAATTGATTGGTTTATAGTAATTATAATTTAATTATGTTATTTTACGAAATAAAATTGTACATAGTTTTTAGAAAATGAGAAATTAACGCTACCCGTTATATTTCTAGAAAAATTAAGGGAATGTAATTAGAAAAAATAGAAAAGATGATATATTTTAGCTGAAAAGGTAATCGGTTAATTATTAGTATTATAATATTATTATTTTATTTGTATTAAATAGAATCGTCTGTAATATAATTAGAAAAATGGAGGTTTTAGTAAGATTAAAGAAAAAAGGTAACGTGTTTTGGTGAAAAAAGGTAACCGTCCATGATATAATTGGAAAAAGAGAGATTTTAGTTAGAGAAATGAGAAAAGGTAACGTGTTTTGACTGAAAAAGGTAATTGATTAGTTAATAATAATTATATATAATTACTCCCTCCGTCCCGGCCAATTCTTTACATGGGGGCTGGGCACGAAAACCAAGGATAGTGGGTGTAATCAATATCAATATATTCTTAATGTCTACTTTTACCCTTCATTTTTTTATTCTTCTTTATTTCTTTGATGCCCTTTTTTGTCATTACACAGGAAAATTACAGCTTTTATCCTTTATGTTTTTAATCTTCTTTATTTTTTTGATGTCCCTTTTTGTCATTACACAATATTTGGAGCGACCCAATTTAGATTGGATCGACCCAAATCTCCTTTATTAATCAATTTCCTTTTTCAGGTTAAACATATTACCTTTTCTATTTTTCAATAACTAAATAATTTACTTCTTAGGTAAAATACAATATCTTTTACATTTTATCTAACTAAAATTTCTCCATTTTTAAAAACTACGATCAATTTTGTATAATAAAATAACATAATTATATTATAATTAGTATTAAATAATTAATTACCTTTTTGAGCCAAAATATGTTACCTTTTCTCTTTTCTCTCACTAAAATCTCTCTTTTTCCAATTGTATCATGGACGGTTACCTTTTTCAAACACGTTACCTTTTTCCCCTTCTCTTACGAAAATCTCTCTTTTTCCAATTATATCACGGGCGATTCTATTTAATAAAAATAAAATAATAATATTATAGTACTAATAATTAACTGATTACCTTTTCAACTAAAACGTATCATCTTTTATATTTTTTCTAATTAAATTCCTTTTTTTCTAGAAATTTCAAGGGCAACATTAATTTCTCATTTTCTAAAAACTATGAGCAATTTTATTTAGTAAAATAACATAATTAAATTATAATTACTATAAACTAATCAATTACCTTTTTCGCATAAATTATGTCATCGTTTTAATTTTCACGTTATCTTTCTATTTTTTAAAACTAAAATCTCTCTTTTTCTGATTTTATCACGGACGGTTCTGTTTAATACAATAAACTAATAATATTATAATATTCATAATTAACCGATTACATTTTTTATCTAAAACGTATCAATTTCAATTTCTATTTAATAAATAAAATAATAAATATATAAAAACTAATAATTAGCCGATTACCATTTTCAAGTAAAACCTATAATTTTTTCTATATTTTCTAACTAAAATCCCTCATTTTCTAGAAATATCACGGATAACATTTATATAATTATTATCAAATCTCATATAAAAATTTAAGCCTCCCAACTTTATATTTTAAAAAAATTAACTTAAATTAATGAAAAATTCATATAATATTAAAAAAAAATCGTGCATCGCACGGGTTTTAAAATTGTATAATAAAAATTCGTATACAACGAATAATATCCGTTAGATTTTTAGTTAAAAATTAGAACTGTTATATACTTATATAAAGGAGAAACGAGGGGAGGTAAAGTGGCACCGGTCAAATAGCTCGGTTCTATTTTGTTAAATTTCTCAAATTTTTGAATTAATAATTCCAATGATTAAAAAAATCTCAATTCCATTTTAAAACTTTACTAATAGAGGAAATTAAATATATAGTTTCATTATTTTTTACCTATAAAATCTTTACTAATGAAGTAAAGTAAATATCTAAATTGCATTTTAAATTTTTACTAATCGAGGAAACTTAATAAACAATTTCAATATCCTTACCTTTAAAATTGCATTTTAAAACATTGAAAGTATGGTCGGTCGGTTAGTTGGTTGGTTGGTCGGTCGGTACCTATTATTTTTACTTAATTACCCTTACTTAATTATAAATAAAATTTCTCCTAATAACTAATCAATTTTTGTTTTCAAGTAAAACATATTAAAATAATCAATTTCCTTCTAAAATACGTTACATTTTCTATTTTCTTTAGCTAAAATCTCTTTTTCCCAATTAAATGACGCCCTTACTTAATTATAAATAAACAATTTCACAATAACTAATCAATTTTCTTTTTCAAGTAAAACATATTAAAATAATCAATTTTTTTAAAAAAAATGTTACCTTTTCTATTTCCTTTAGCTAAAATCTATAGTTTTCCAATTATATGGCGCCGGTTGGTTGGTTAGTTGGTTGGTCGGTACCTATTGTTTTTACTTAATTACTCTTACTTAAATATAAATAAAATTTCTCCTAATAACTAATCAATTTCTGTTTTCAAGTAAAACATATTAAAATAATCAATTTCTCTAAATTGCATTTTAAATTTTTACTAATCGAGAAAACTAAATATACAACTCAATTGCATTTTAAATTTTATTAATAGTGGAAATTAAATATCACTAACAAAATATAATAAAAATTCGTATACAACGAATAATATCCGTTAGATTTTTAGTTAAAAATTAGAACTATTATATAAATATATAAAGGAGATCCGAGGGGATCTAAACCTCTACTATTATCCTTCATTTTTTTTATTAATAATATAATTAATGATAATTAGCCGATTGCCTTTTTCAATTAAAAATGTTTACTTATAATTGATATGATATTACCTTTTATAAATACCTAAAATATCATATCTTCCAATCAATAATTTTTTTCTCTCTAATCAGCATTTGGAGCGATCCAATTGGATCAACCCAAATCTAAATCTCTACTATTATCCTTCATTTTTTTATTAATAATATAATTAATGATAATTAGCTGATTGTCTTTTTCAATTAAAAGATGTTTACTTATAATTGATGATATTACATTTTATAAATACCTAAAATATCATATCTTCCAATCAATAATTTTTTTTCTATTAATTAAAACACGTAATTTAAAACATAATATTGCAATAATTAATACATACCCAAAAATATGACTTCATATCTTCTAACCACTAACAAAATATAACAAAAATTCGTATACAACGGATAATATCCGTTAGAATTTTATTTAAAATTAGAACTATTAGATCTAATGATTAAATATGTTACATGATTAAATTTATTTATTAAAATTTCAAGGTTCGAATTCTGTCAACGATACTATTATCCTTCATTTTCTTAATCTTCTTTATTTCTTTGATGCCCCTTTTTACCATTACACAGCATTTGGAGCGACCCAAATTAGATTAGATCGACCCAAATCTAAACATATACTATTTTTTGTCATTACACAACATTTGGAGTAACCCAATTGGATCGACCCAAATCTAAACCTCTACTATAGTATTATCCTTTATTTTTTTATCTTTCTTTATTTCTTTGATTCTCCGTTTTGTCATTACTCAAATCTATCTCTGTCATTTTTCACCTTCAAGTCCATGCCGCTCAAATTTTCACACTGCTGGATTTTGATGCATGTTTGCACTTTTCAGATTTGAAAGCTGGGTTTTTCACCAAATTAACATCTCAACCCCCTGAAGTAGGGTTAAGGTATGTGTACTAGACCTCCGTACAGGTCATATATGTTTGGTTCCAGTTTTTAGTTTGGCCATAAGAGTTAAGTTTTTATTGATTTCACAATATTAAAAATTAGACAGGATAATATTTGTTTGGTTTTGATTTTGGTTTAGAATTTAAGAATTAAAGTTTTAATGAATTACCCGATGTTATAATAATATACAGGACACCAGAAAGGTACCTTTAAAATATTTGCTTGGCTTTTCAATTTTTTATTTTACATGTCGTAATAACAAAGATAGTTGGAAAGATTACCAGTTAATAACATTGACACAGTACGGACCATGTTATTTGTAAATAATCTTGGGACTCAGTTTGATACTTATAGACATTATTTTGTTTTCAAGCAAGTTTATGTTCTTTATGGATTTGTTCAACTTAATGTTTATGGGGTAGACATGCTACGTACCAGAAGGTCTTATGGAATAGCATACTTTTTATCGGATGTCTCCGAAGGGACTATGGAATAGCATACTTAGAAGCCCAGACCCACGTCACAAGCCTCACCCCCTGGGTCAGGTAACATTGCTCTTATTTATGCTCTAAATATCTTCTTTACTCGCGTTCAATTTCATTTCATATATGATCTCATATTTAGCACTTTCACTTGAGCTCCATTTTAAAATATAAAAGCACTAACTTTTTCCTTTTTCAGTTTAGTTGGCTTTTTGAGAGAGAATAAGTAATGGAAAATGTGATTGTTATAATTTGCAAACATTATTTAAAGATAAAAGTGAATATGTGAGCTTCTTGCGGAGACCTATGTTTTTGGTAAACAGTATTATCCTTCATTTTTTTTATCTTTTTTATTTATTTAATGCCCCTTTTTGTCATTACAGAGCATTTGGAGCAACCCAATTTAGATTGGAACAAAAAATTCTAATATGATATTGTACTTATTTTCAGTAATGTTGTAGTACTACGATTGTACCTCCAGCCTTTCTCTTCTCCTCCAGCTACATAATTTTAAATATTGAAAACAAAATACAATACAAGAAGAAGTTTGCATTTATAAATATAGATTACAAGCAGAGAGAGATGTTTAGTTACAGATAGACTACATAGCAACAACATAAGTGATAAAAAGAAAGATGTTATTTACAGATAGACTACATAACAACAACATAAGTGATAAAAAGAAAGATGGTCCACATGATGATCAAGCTAATGAAGTATTGAAGTAATTAACAAGCCTGAACCACATAAGCAACTTCCATTTTATAGGTATTGTTTATCATAACGTGGGTAATGGGTTTATGTATTCCAATTAATTTTATTTTTGATTACCCCTCTAAGTTGATCACAAAAAAATTAACAATCCATCAAAATAAGTAGGTTAAGAATATATTCAAATTCAAATTATTATATTCATTTCAATAAAAACATACTTTTAATATAATAAAGTCAGCCATGGTGAAAGACCTTAATTTGAACATAAACAATAAATCTACTAGAATATTTATCTGATATTTTGGCTTGCTTATTTAATTGTATAATTTACTTATTTTTAATAAAAGAATCTAAATTAATAATATATATACACTATTTTTTCATACATGAATTTACTAATACAGTTTAATGGTCACGCTCTGGTGAGAATGAGAATAGTGAGAACACACATTTTCACTACATTTCAAGCTATTTTAAAGGGCCCCGCTAGGGGCATCTTCACCAAAAAAAGTCATATAATTCTACCCTCTATCCATTCATAAAAAAATTAACAAAAAAATAAAATAAAATGAGAACAGTGAGAACACACATATTCGCTCCATTCCAAACTATTTTAAAGGGTCCCGCTAGGGGCATCTTCACACAAAAGTCTTATAATTCTACCCTCTATCCATTCATAAAAAAATTTAACAAAAAAAATTAAAAATTGCTTGAAATGTGATCTCATTGTTCTCCAACATTTACACATTATATTAACTATGAGGTCTCATAGTTAATATAACATGTTCTTGATATTATATGAGGTTTAATGTTTTGGAGCCATTTAATGTTTTGGAGTCATTGGGGGTGAAGGAATTATCATTTTCGCATTTGAATAATGAAGACAATTTATTATTGTTTTCAATTAGAGAACAATATTTGTAAAAATATTTATTATTTTTATTGCAGATTTTGATGGATTAAATAAATTTTCAACATTGTTAAAATAGAATTGTATGCTACTTTTTTATATAAATTTTAGCATATCATTATTTTATTAAATACTTATATAATTGTATCTAATATCTTGCTAAGAATTGATTATTTATATATTTGCATACAATATATTTTTAAGAAATCAATCAAATTTGTTAAATTTTTGGTATTGACAATTTAAATTAAGTAAGATGTTTTAAGAAATCAATCAAATTTGTTAAATTTTTGGTATTATCATTTTAAATTAAATAAAAAGCCGTGTACGAAGTACGGGCAAAATGCTAGTATTATTAAAATAAATGAAGTAGTGGGTGTAATAGTGATTTTATTGTTAAAATAAGTGAAGTAGTGGGTGTAATAGTGTAAAGTGTTGAAAAAGTGAAGTGAAGTAGTGGATGTAGTAATGTATTTTATTGTTAAAAGTTAATATTTTTGGTAATGTAAAAAATTGGTGGAACGTCCCAAAAAGGAAATTGTAAAGAAATGGATGAGACAGAGAGAGTATGTTATTTTTTTAGCTGAAATGGTAATTGGTTAATTATTAGTATTATAATATAATTTTTATTTTTATTTAATAGAAAGTCTTCTTTTCCGGAAAGCCAGTCATACTATTCCACTTTAGCTAATGATGAAACAGAATTTTTATTTGTCTGCAGATTATGATGTCCACTCCTGGCTCGCATGTAATGTAATTAGAAAAATGGAGGTTTTAGTAAGAAGAAAGAAAAAAGGTAACGTGTTTTGCTAAAAAAGGTAAGCATCCATAATATAATTGGAAAAAGAGAGATTTTAGTTAGAGAAAATAGAAAAAGTAACATGTTTTGACTAAAAAAGGTAAGTAATTAGTTAATAGCAATTATATATAATTTAAGTTATTTTTTTAAACAAAATTGCTCGTAGTGTTTTTAAAAAAGAGAAATTTTAGTTAGATAAAATGTAAAAGATATTTTATTTTAAATGAAAAAGGAAATTATTTAATTATTGAAAAATAGAAAAGGTTATATGTTTAAACTGAAAAAGTAAATTGATTAATAAATGAGAAATTTTAGTTAGATAAAATATAAAAGATATTGTATTTTACTTGGAAAAGGAAATTATTTAGTTCTTGAAAATAGAAAAGATAATATGCGTAACCTGAAAAAGGAAATTGATTAGTTAATAGATCTGTAATTGAGTAAGGGTAATTAGATAAATTCAATAGGTACCGTTGAACCAAACTTTTAATGTTTCGGCTTTTATATAATAGTATAGATATTCAATTAAAAGTAAATGTGAAAAATGCAATTGACTACTTACCATTAATTTATATTATGTTATTATTTATTTTAGAAGATTTAATAGTATAAATATCATATATATATATTTTTATAATGAATGGTAAATAAGTAAATTCACTTAGTACCAAAAAACAGGTACCAAAATTTTCAATGTTTCGGAATTTATATAATAGTATAGTAGATAAAATGTAAAAGATATTCTATTTTAAATGAAAAAGGAAATTATTTAATTATTGAAAAATAGAAAAGGTTATATGTTTAAACTGAAAAAGGAAATTGATTAATAAATGAGAAATTTTAGTTAGATAAAATATAAAAGATATTGTATTTTACTTGGAAAAGGAAATTATTTAGTTCTTGAAAATAGAAAAGATAATATGCGTAACCTGAAAAAGGAAATTGATTAGTTAATAGATCTGTAATTGAGTAAGGGTAATTAGATAAATTCAATAGGTACCGTTGAACCAAACTTTTAATGTTTCTGCTTTTATATAATAGTATAGATATTCAATTAAAAGTAAATGTGAAAAATGCAAATGACTACTTACCATTAATTTATATTATGTTATTATTTATTTTAGAAGATTTAATAGTATAAATATCATATATATATATTTTTATAATGAATGGTAAATAAGTAAATTCACTTAGTACCAAAAAACAGGTACCAAAATTTTCAATGTTTCGGAATTTATATAATAGTATAGTAGATAAAATGTAAAAGATATTCTATTTTAAATGAAAAAGGAAATTATTTAATTATTGAAAAATAGAAAAGGTTATATGTTTAAACTGAAAAAGGAAATTGATTAATAAATGAGAAATTTTAGTTAGATAAAATATAAAAGATATTGTATTTTACTTGGAAAAGGAAATTATTTAGTTCTTGAAAATAGAAAAGATAATATGCGTAACCTGAAAAAGGAAATTGATTAGTTAATAGATCTGTAATTGAGTAAGGGTAATTAGATAAATTCAATAGGTACCGTTGAACCAAACTTTTAATGTTTCTGCTTTTATATAATAGTATAGATAATAACGTAAGGGTGATTTTGTCCAATTTTTGGATAATACAACAGCGTGATCGCTCAAAATAGTACGAAATGTTGAAACTTAAAATAGAAAGATGAAAATCCTTAATCTAATTTTAAAAAGTTTATTCCATTCATAGTACGATTATATTCAAATACTATAAATCAATTATATTAATATAGACCAAATATAAATAAATTTTCTAAATTGAATAGAATTTTCAATGTAAAATTTCATAAATTCATTTTTTGTTCAATATTCGGATAATTTTAATTGGATAATAATCGTTGGATCTTCGCTAAATAAAATCCACGCGTCATATTTATATGTCACTTTCGAAAAAATTAAACCAATGTGTTACGTAACCAACTCATCTCAAACCTTAAGGTGTTAGAGGGAGGCCTTATATGGATCTTATATTATATGTTAACACTCCCCCTCACTCGAAAGCCCATTTTTGGGTTGAAGAGTGGATCACGGGCGCTCATTTTTGGAGCATAATTTGCTTTCGTGTCCATATTAAATATTGAGAATATTGGGGGTCGCAGAGAGTCGAATCTGGGACTCCTGCGTGCCTGAACTCTGATACCATGTTAAGTAACCAACTCATCCAAAACCTTAAGATATTAGAGGGAGACCATATATGGATCTTATATTATATGTTAACATATTGAACAAAAAAAATGGTTAATTTGGATAATTTTCTATCTCCACTTAACACATTAAAAATGGGAGTAAAATTAAGTTCCAAAAATCTTAAATTTTAAAAAATAATAAGTAATTTAATATTTGAAAAATTATCCTTAAGTTTGCTTATGTAATATGAGACATCCATTATATCTATTATAGGGGAACATGCATTTTCATCCTATTCAGTAATTTACTTTTATGCCCTTCAAATTATAATAATGTTAAAAAATTTGTTTTCAATGGGAATTGAACCCATGACCCCATTGTGCACAATAGTTTATACTCACCCCCACAACCATTGCACCAACTAAACTTTTGATACATATTTTTAAACACATTCATGAATAACCTTCTCACTATATCTATTTTAAATTTATTCACACCACAACCATTAAACTAGCTCAACTTTTGATACATATCTTCAAATCATTAACCACATTCATGAATAACCTCCTCACTATCTCTATTTTAAAATAAAATAAAATATTTATGGTTCGATTTATACGAAAAAAATAAAGTGAATAACATAGATTTTGTTAATATTTATATAATATTTCACATAACTACATATACATTAAACAAGATATTTTGATTGACATCCATTAAAATATATGAGTAGGTCGAGAAAATAAAATTTTAAAATAATTAGATAAAATATGTAATTAGATTAGAGTGCAATATGTAACTACACCGGAAAAAATTAAAATTTTAAAAGAAAATAAAATAATAATTCATATTTGAGATTTCATCTCTACACATGGCTTTTCATCCTATTTAGTAATTTACCTTAATGCCCTTCAAATTATATTAATGTTAAAAAATTTGCTTCTCATGCGAATTGAACCCGTGACACCATTGTGCATATGGCTGTAATTCGAGCCGAGCGGCTCGCGAGCTCGCTCGGCTCGAACTCGTTTAAGCTGGCTCGACTCGGCTCGTTTAGTTAAACGAGCCGAGTTCGGATAGAGGTTCTGGCTCGTTTAATTAAATGAGCCGGCTCGGCTCGACTCGTGAAATTAAACGAGCCGAGTTCGGGTAGAAAATTAGGCTCGTTTAAGTGTTATTTTGGCTCGCTCGACTCGTTTAAATAGGCTCGTTTATAAACGAGCCGGCTCGACTCGACTCGTTTAGTTAAACGAGCCGAGTTCGGGCAGAAAATTCGGCTCGTTTAGTTAAACGAGCCGGCTCAGCTCGTGAAAAAAAACCCGACTCGAATAATTACCCGACTCGAACTCGCCCGGCTCGGCCCGAATTACAGCTCTAATTGTGCACAAGAGTTTATACTTACACCCACAACCATTGAATCAACTCAAACTTACTTTTGATACATATCTTCAAATCATTAACCACATTCATGAATAACCTCCTCACTATCTCTATTTTAAAATAAAATCAAATAAAATATTTATGGTTCGATTTATATGAAAAAAATAAAATAAAGTGAATAACATAGATTTTGTTAATATTTATATAATATTTCATATTAACTACATATACATTAAACAAGATATTTTGATTGACCATTAAAATATATGAGTAGGCCGAGAAAATTAAATTTTAAAATAATTAGTTAAATATGTAATTAGATTAGAGTGCAATATGTAACTACACCGGAAAAAATTAAAATTTTAAAATAAAATAAAATAATAATTCATATCCATCCATCTATCCATTATATCTATTATAGGGGAATATGGATTTTCATCATATTTAGTAATTTACCTTTATGCCCTTGAAATTATATTAATTTTAAAAATTTTGCTTTTCATGGGAATTGAACCCATGACCCCATTGTGCACAAAGGTTTATACTCACATACACAACCACTGAACCAACTCAACTTTTGATACATATTTTTAAATCATTAATCACATTCAAGAATAACCTCCTCACTATATCTATTTTAAAATTTATTCACACCCACAACCATTAAATCAGCTCAACTTTTGATACATATCTTCAAATCATTAACCACATTCATGAATAACCTCCTCACTATATCTATTTTAAAATTTATTCAGAATAAAATTATGAGATTATTTTCCCATTTTAATAATTAAAGATGTATATCATACAAATGATTAGAATATGTAATGATTATGATTCGATTTATACGAAAAAAAATAAAATAAAGTGAATAACATAGATTTCGTTAATATTTATATAATATTTCATATTAACTACATATATATTAAACAAAATTTTTTGATTGACATCCATTATAAAAATATATGAGTAGGCTGAATTTTTTTTTTTAAATAATTAGATAAAATATGTAATTAGATTAGAGTGCAATATGTAACTACACCGGAAAAAACTAAAATTTTAAGAGAAAATAAAATTATAATTCATATTTGAGATTTCAACTCTACTTCAATTATGAGATCAAATAATGAGATAAAATACATTGAATTAGATTACAATATTATAAATAAAATTATGAAGATTACACAAAAATTTATAGAGATTATATTTAACAAATGAGATACTAGCTTGTACATAATTATAAAAGAGATAATATTAAAAAAACTTAGCTTACTCAGTTATAATACCACTCAAAGTGGTGTCTGAGGAGGGTAAATGTACGCAGACCATGCCCCTATACAATAGGGAGGCTGTTTCCGAAGGACCCCCGGCCAAATACAAATACAAAGAAAGGAAACTAATACAATCTAAACTCACACACACCCAGGGGTCGAACCCTTGACCTCCTACAAAGGAGACAAGGGTTCAACCCACTGCACCAACATGTTGTTGGCAAAAAGAGATAATATTCAATTAATCAAATGTTGTTACTATTAAAATAATTGTATTTATAAAAAAAATTGTTTTTAAAAAAATGTCTTTTACTGTATGTAAATATTAATTCAAATTTCAATCCAAATCACAATAATTTAAATATTCATGCACATATTTTTTATAATAGTGTATATCACCATCACCACGAATCACGAAAATTAAATAATAAACACTAAAAACTAGACCATCATCATCATAGTATCACTAAACATGGAATTATAGCATTCCATCTATAATCACAAAATTTTAATGCAAATTATGAAAATTTTGTCAGAAATATTAAATTTTCTAAGCTCAAGTTTCAAAAAAATAATTAGATCTGAATATGAATATGTGGTGATGTCGTGAATTTGAGTGTGGATGTCATAAATCATCACTAAAATAAAATTTACAACCACACCTCTTCCACTTCTATCGTTGTCGTATTCACCATCACTGTGATAATCATCACTCTCCAAAATCAATCAAATTTGAGGAATTTTGGAAATATAATTTGAAAAGAGGTTACTAAATATGAATTAGAGATGGTCGGACGAAGGAAAAATGAACAAATTTAAGGTCGTCAAAATTAAAAGAGAGATGATCGGGGGAAGATGAATGCGCATATATGCGAAGGGAATAAGTTGTAGTACATATGAGGTGGGAAGATGGGTAAAAGTGATGATAGATCTATTAAAATTATTGTGCCTACGATTCAAAATAATTGAATTTATTGTACTGATCAACGGGTTATCTTAAATTCGTCTTTAATATAATAGTAGAAATAATATAGATATATGATACTATGTTCAAATATAAACTTTTTAAATGACAAACTCTATGAGTGTAATATAATGCAAACTATCATAATATACTTTATAAATTAAAGGATATTTCTTTTCAAAGCAACCTCAATTACAAAGTGAGCATCTGTTTAGTCTCTAAATTTTGTTAAATATGAATTAATTATGTAACAATTTTAAAATCTTTCTTGTACTTAAGAAATTCAACATGGTTAACACATAAAAAAATATTGTATTTTTATCCTACTAAACGAGTATACAGGATTATTATGGAAAATGTTTCATTGTTAAATTTAAAATTAAATTGTACTTAGTTTGAAATTTTGTGCTCAATTAGGTAAAAATATTGCTACATTGTAAATCTTGTTTATAAGTTTTGTAACATTCCCACATCGAGGAGGGTGGAGATTTTAGTTAATTGACTATATACGGCAAAGTACTACAACCAATTGCACTAACAAATCATGATTTTTTGAGGGCATGTGGTGGACTTGTAGATTATCCAAGATGTTACACTTAGACTTCAATTTATTTCGAATTCGGAAACGGGATTTGACCCGATTTCGGAAAAAGGCTCGGGTTTGACCCGGGTTGTCACAAAAACAGACTACAGGGCACACTATTATTGTTGTAATAGGCGACAACTAATGATTAACTTTTATTTACCGCATTTAATGGTCATCGTTCACACATTGAACAAACAACGCTATAAATATGGTATTTAGGATTTAGAGTATACTAATATTTTGAAATTAGAACGACAATCAACCACTTATTATAGATAGATCGAGACACGTGAAACCAATAAGAAATGAATGACTCTATGACAACATTTGGAAAAATTTATACGAATTAAATTGTGGCTCGTGCTTTGCACGGGCTATCATGCTAGTTTTTTTTAGAATAAGAACATGTGAAATTGGATAAAGACATCTAATTCATTTAAAATACTAGATTTGCATTTTCATCTTAAAGTCTCATTTAAAAATTGAATCCATTATTATTATTATATATTGTATATCAACATGGCCTTTCCACCTATAGTTAAACCTCTATAAATTAATATAGTCGGGACCGGAACATTTTATTAATTTAGAGAGGTATTAATTTATCGATAAATTAATAAGTATTAAATTATAGAGAGTTTTTTATATCAAACAAAAATAAATTTTAATTATATAAATTTAAGTAGAATATGAATTGTATTTAATTTATGTATTATACTTAATTCAATGTATATTAGTTACAAATTCAATTTGATTCATTGTATTATGACAACAAAAATATTCAATGTATAATATATTATTTTGACAACAAAAAAATTTAATGTATAATAATATATAATGATCAGTAACATGTACTACTGTATATATATAAACAAGATTATACACAAAAAGAAAAAACCATACTACACACTGAATTCTCATCTAAAAGGTGTTGCAAAAGCATATTAATATATATATATATATATACTCACGATGGTTGTGGACCAAAATCCATATATATATATATATATATATATATATATATATATATATGGCATATATATATTTTGTGACTATGGAGAATTATTAATTTATGATATTATTGGGATCAATATATCTATACAAGGATTTTCTAAAAATTATTATCTTTTTATTTTATCGAAATTGGTTAGTTTTTGAACTAGTCCAAGTCGGGACCGGAGAAAAGTATTATTTTAGAGAGGTTATTAATTTATAGAGTACGGAGTGTTAATTTATGGAGGTTATACTGTATTTGTATTTAGTAATTTACTAAAGTACCCCTAAAATCATGTTAATGTTAAAAAATAATGACTTCCAAGGATTCGAACCCATGACCTCCATGTACAAAAGTTTTTATCTTTGCATGTATTACCACTACACTAAAATATTTGATGATACATCTTTTCAAATCAATGATTGTATAGATAGATAATCCATAGCAATTTAATGATATATTTCTTATAATCAATATAATTGTATACATAGACAATTCACTTGCTAATTTTTTTTAATTTTATTCATAATAAAATTAATTAAAATGATAAGAACACGTAAATTATTTTTAATTTACGGGTTTTATCCGGGTTTTTTTAGTTTATATATATACAATTTTTATCTTTTTTTTTGCAAAGATAATATATTAATATATAAAAAAAGAAAATCTTTACAAAAGAAACAATCTCTAAAGAGTTACACCCCCGAACTTCTAGTTACCAGAATACATAAAAAGCACACCGTCCAAATCTTTTCGTATATGATCATTTTGAGAAGCACATCCTCTATGCTCTTCTTAAAAGAAGTACTTGTCTTGTATATTGTTGATTCTTGCTCATCTCATGATCCTTCAAATCGTATTTCTAAGTTTAAATTCTTGAATTTTATTAAAAATATTATATAGTTTTAGATTTTATCTATAAAAAATCAAATTTTTATCTGAATTTCTTAAAAGCCCGGGCTTTTATCCTGGCCGAATCAGGCTTTTGTCCGGGCTTTTTAAAAGTCCGGGTTTTATCCGAGTTTTTCAAAAACTCGAATTTTTAATTGGGCTTTTCGGGTTTTGGACTGGGCGGGGTTCACGAAAAATAGGAAACCCATCTTAGGCAAATTTAGATGCAAATTTTTATCAACGAAAATAATATTTACGAAAGTTTTTTGAGTTAAACAATTTGTTAATTTGATACAAGTAAATATTGAATGACCAAATAATGATTTAACCCGCTAAAAAAACGGTAATCGTGGAGTATGTAGTAGAGTACGTAGTAGGGGTAGTGGATCCAACTTTTCAGTTTCCACAGTGGTCAAAAAAAAAGGTACAGTCCTCAACTCCTCATACTTGACCCAACTTTCGAGGCAACATTTCTAGTAGATTTGACAATTTGTTCGTATTCTATACAGTATGTTTGTGTGATGTACTTTCAAATTTTGTGTATTTAAATGTTAAATTCAAACATCATCTATTGAAAATTGGTTGATTAGTTGATTACTAACAGTCTAACACCACCGGTCCACATCTTTGTTTCCCCTTGCATGCTTGTAGAAACTTACTCCAATTGTTAATTTGTATAACTTGCATGTAATATTTATACTATTTTCTGAATCAAATAATAACATTTAAATTTTATTTTAATATTTTTGAAGAAATTCTAACTTGTCTTTTTGACAAGAAAAATATAAATTCAAAAATACATATAGAATGTGACATTTATTCTGGGACGTGAAATTCGATAGAAAAAAGCAAGACCTTTCGGTCAACTTTGTGGAAACTGAAAAGACCGTTCTGTGGATCTACTTAAAGCTTTCTGAGTCTTAATCCTTGGCCAAACAGGATTTGAATAACACAAAAATGGGGCTGTACATTTGATTGATCAAGAAAACACAACACACTTTCCTTTTCTTTTGTTATAAAACCAGGTTAGTGATTGTACGGAAGCTTCGATCTCAGAATCCCTTTTTTCGCATTAATTTTTCTTCTGTACAAAGTTTTGCATGTTTTTATGTCTTATCTTATGGACTAAATATATGCTTTAGTACTTTTGCATGTATTATATTGTTGTCATTTTATATATAAATGATGGTTTCTTGATTTATTAAGTAAGTTTTGGGTTTTGCAGGTTATAAGTGAAAGCTAGTGGAAAAGTAAGGCTTATGATATGATGGAGGTGGTTTACTCAGATAGTAGGAAACCAAAGTTTGAGAGAAACACTAATTTAACTGATTTGGTGTTTTCTTGGTCCCTTGAAGACATTTTTAATGATAACCTATATGCAGACCAGGTTTATTTCTTGAATTTTTTTATTTTTTTTTTGGTCATGTGCCCTTGTTTTATTAACTACATGTTTTATATGGCAGTTTATTGACAATTTACATTATGTAATCTAAAGATTGTGGATGATTTACTACTTATAAAATGCTAGGATGGTGTTTTTTATTAAAAACCAAGGCAAAGAATACCCTTTATATCTAAAGTTTGATTATACACACACTAGAAATAGTAGTTAACGTATTTTGAACTAAAACGAAACTATGACAGAAATTACAAAACTGAATTATTTTATTTTAACAGATTGTTTCTAAATATGGTAGTGTAATAAATAAAGAAACTAGGGAATGTTTACAACAGCTGATCATAAACACTTTGGAGGGGAGATTTTTTATATTTTTTTTGTAAGTGAAGCATATATATACTGTAATTTAACCTTCTGCATGTAAAAAGAGCAGCTAAAAAGCTTTGTAGTTTCTTGATCTGTGTTCTTGGTGTTTCATTGCTTTGCTGGTATTTCATACTGTACATAAACTTTTAGAACTATGTAATGGATTAAAGCAAAGATTTGGTATAACAGTTAGCTTCTGCTACATTATTTTAGGTGGAAAAAATTCCAACAACATTTGGTTCGGCAGAGCAATACTTTGCCTCGTATGTATTTCCATTATTGGAAGAGACGAGAAAAGAATTGGCTTCGAGTATGGAAATCCTGCACTCAGCGCCATTTGCTGAAGTGACCTATTTTGACGAGGCTAAGTCTCGTGGAACCTTAATGTATAATGTTAAGGTTGATCATTGGGAAAACACATTTAGTGATCGTGGAAAGGAGTCGCATAGAACATTGCCTGGTGATATATTGTTACTATCAAATGCAAATCCCCAGTCCTTCTCTGATTTGCGACATCTGGGGAGAATGTGGGCTTTCGGATCAGTTATTAATATTACTAATATATCAGATGACGATGATGATGATGATGATGATGATGATGATGAAGAAGGTAGCAACTCCAGTCACTTTAAAATTGAAGTCTCGAAAGATATTGAATTTAAAGATGGGGGAAAATCATTGTTTGTGGTCTTCCTGATGAATGTCACAACAAACAAGAGAATCTGGAAGGCACTTCACATGCTTCGGAATCTGAATGTTATTGATAAAGTTTTGTGCATCAATGAAGAGGTAAAGTTATGAATGATTTTAAATTTTTTATATGATTTTCGCCATTAGGTTTGACAATTTGAATGGTATTGCAAGTGGAGCTCGATTGTTGAATTCTATGTAACTTTTTCTTTATGAAAATCTTCTTAAATTATTTTTGATATTTGCAAACTAAGAATGTGGACGGTAGGTGTCTCGTTGTTGTGAGTGTCTAAATATTAACACTTTTGCATTGGTATGTAGTTAACGAATACACAGTAATGCTCAGAAGAAAGTAGTACTTCTGATATACACTGCTCTTTTGTAGCCATATCATGTGACCTTATCTAACGAATAAAACATAAACATAAACCATCATGAACAAACCTGCTTTTACTATGGATGTGCCTTAGCTGCTTGTTGTCCAAGCAATCACAGCTCATTACCTACATTAAAAAGTTTTAATGGAAATTCTTTATAGTATGTATCTATGAATAAGTATTTGTTTGTTCATTGTTTAATTTTGTACATTCATTTGTCATATTTTTTTGTCTCCATTCAAGAAATTAGACAGCATGGTTAAAACAAAATTTTGGAGGTTTTACTCCTTAATGTGACTGTTTGAAATTGTGGGATGCAGGTGGAGGAAATGTGTCAAGTCTGTAGTGAATATGATAGTAGCCAACTGACTGATACCTATGCTACAAGTGTCTCTGATTTGAATAATTCACAAGCTGAGGCAGTGCTGAATGCTCTCCATAAGGCGAAGTGTGACCATATTCCCTCAGTGGAACTTATCTGGGGTCCCCCAGGAACAGGCAAAACAAAAACTGTTTCTGTTTTGCTTTTAAATCTCTTAAAATTGAACTTTAGGACCCTTGTTTGTGCTCCTTCTAATATAGCAATAGCAGAAGTTGCTTCTCGCCTACAGAAGTTATTGAAAGAGTCTAGCAAAACTGAATATCAAGAGGGTTATGCCTACCACTCTTATGGAGAGATACTTTTATTCGGCAATAAATCTCGGCTTAAAGTTGACTCAGAAATTGAAAACATTTATCTTGATTATCGTGCAGATAGGCTTACAGAGTGCCTAGGACCATCAACAGGCTGGAAACATTGTTTAAATTCTCTGGTCAATCTACTTGAAGGTAGTGTTGAAGATTACAAAGTTTTTTTGGAAAATGAGTTGATTAAAGCAAAGCAAAATCATGAAGATGAAAGCAGCATGTTGAAGTTTAAGTCTTTTCTTGAATATACGAGGGCACGGTTCCAGCATACTGTTTCCCCTCTCAGAAAATGCTTACTGATTTTTTGTACTCATTTACCAATAAGCTTTGTAGGAGAAAGTACATACCAAGATATGGTTACTCTTACCAAAACTCTTAATTCCTTGGAGAAGTTGTTGTTTCATGACAATATGGTTTCTGATTTATTAGAGAGAGTTTTTTTAGATCAGGAATTGGCCAAACATTCTCCAAAGTCTTGTGTGGATATGTTATCGCTGCGCTGCTTAAGAACCAATGCCCTTTCTGTTGGAAAAAGTCTTTGTCGTTCTCTGGATAAACTTAAACTGCCTAGTGCAATGAATCGAGACTCCATAACAGAATTCTGTTTCCAGAGGGCGTCCGTAATATTATGTACTGTATCTAGTTCATTTAAGCTTCATTCTGTAGTTATGGAACCACTGAAAGTACTGATTATTGATGAAGCCGCTCAACTAAAAGAATGTGAATCAGTCATACCCCTACAACTGAAGGGTGTGCGGCATGCTATTCTCATTGGTGACGAATGCCAGTTGCCAGCAACTGTCCACAGCACAGTAAGTCAATGTTACGTGGACACTCTATGATTTTCTAATGTAACTTGAATTAATGTCAATGAATTTTCTTGTAATTTCTCAACTTGCTCAACATACCAAATATGTTACCAACAGATTTCTGATGATGCTGGCTTTGGTCGGAGCCTATTTGAAAGATTAAGTCTTCTGGGTCATTCTAAACACCTGCTGAATATTCAATACAGAATGCATCCATCCATTAGTTTCTTTCCAAATCTAAAATTCTATCATAACCAGATTCTTGATGCACAAAATGTTCAGGATATAAGTTACAGGAAAAACTATCTTCCAGGGCCAATGTTTGGTCCCTATTCTTTCATTAATATTGTTGGTGGGAAAGAAGAAATGGATGATGTTGGACATAGTAGAAGAAATATGGTTGAGGTAGCAGTTGTAGTGAAGATTGTCCAGGATTTGTACAAAGGTATCATATACCAAAACTCTTAATATCGTCTTTTGTCAACAAAAGAATGCATAGTTGTGTGGCTGTGTCCTCCCAACCCCCATTCTCTTTAATATTCTATAAATTGTGCAAGAGCTAAAGTCCAATTCTAATGTTTTTCTTGTTGATAATTGAAAATGTTTGCTATTTTCTGATTTTTCTCTGAAGACTAATTTCAAATTTGTTATCATTTTCATGTTTGTTCTCCAAATGAAAGCTTGGACCGGATCTAGAAAGAAGATCAGTATTGGTGTTGTTTCACCATATGCTGCCCAAGTTATAGCCATACATGATAAAATAAGAGAAAAGTATGAAAAGTTTGATGGATTCTCCGTGAATGTAAGGTCAGTAGATGGGTTTCAAGGTGGAGAGGAAGATATCATCATGATATCCACCGTTAGATCTAATAGTAATGGGTCCATTGGTTTCATAAGAAGTCCTCAGAGAACTAATGTCGCTTTAACAAGGGCACGGTATGTGGAAAATTAATTTATAATAGGAGACGATTGTTTAAAATACTTGTCAAGTATTGACCATGATTTTTACATGCTTCTTTTAACTTTAGGCACAGTCTTTGGATCCTGGGAAGTGAAAGAACCTTGACCAATGGTGAATCTATCTGGAAAGCCCTTGTAAATGATGCTAAGAATCGCAACTGTTTCTTCAATGCCGATGAAAACAAAGATCTAGCCAAGACCATAGTAGATATGAAAAAGGAACTAGATCAATTGGAGGACTTGCTTAATTCGGCTAGTGTTCTCTTCAGAAGCGCTAGATGGAAGGTTAGTTACTTTTAATTGCTTACTGATTTCAATTTTTTTTTAATTTCAGCATTATCTTTCTGTTAAATAACTTTTAAGATCTATGCATTCAGGTTATTTTTAGTGAAAATTTCAGAAAATCATTTGGAAAGCTTAGTTCACGGTTAAAAAAAACAGTGTTGAACCTTTTATTGAAGCTTTCCAGTGGTTGGCGTCCTAAGTACAGGAATGTGGACTCAGTTTGTGAAAATTCTCTTCAGATACTTAAAAAATTCAAGGTTGAAGGTCTCTATGTTGTCTGTACAATTGACATTGTGAAGGAGTTAAACTATAAGCAAGTTCTGAAAATTTGGGATATACTGTCAGTAGAGGAGATTCCCAAATTGGTGAAACGCCTTGATAGCATATTTTTCATGTATACTGATGATTTTATCAATCATTGCAAAGAGAAATTACTAGAGGGGTATGTAGTTTTTTTAATTAAGTGCTTGCTTTTTCTAGAATTGAAATTATACTTGCCGACTCTTGTAACTTATGACCACATTCTATTGCATACTACTGGCCCTGATCTTAAGTGTATGTATACATTTTTTTCTTTTACAGAAATTTGGAAATTCCAAAGTGTTGGGGTACTTCCTGTGAAATTGTTCGTTACAAGATCAATAGTGATGATGGATTGGTGGGCGAATCTCAATGTAATTCAAATCAAGGCAGAAGCTATGCTGAAAATTCTAGGGTGAATGATAGTTTGTTGCTTATGAAGTTCTATCCCTTGTCATCTGTTGTTTTGAACCACTTGCTTTCTGATCACGAGGGCAAAAGTTTGGATCTCCCGTTTGAAGTAACAGATGAGGAAATGGAAATAATTCTTCGTGAAAAAAGCTCTTTTATTCTTGGAAGGTCCGGTACTGGCAAAACTACGGTTTTGACCATGAAATTGTACCAAAGAGAACAACGTCACTCTATTGCTACTCAAGGATATTGGATAGATGAGAGCAGTAATGCAATGAATTTAAACCAGGAAGTTGAACCCTATGAGTGCAAAGAAGAGAGTAAGGAATTAGTCTTGCGGCAGCTTTTTGTGACTGTGTCTCCAAAATTGTGTTATGCGGTAAAACATCATGTCTCTCAGCTGAAAAGGTGCGTACAACAATTAAAAATTCGATTGCAGATAATGGATTCTTTTCAAGCGAGTATCATGCAAGAGTAATCTCTGTTGTCTAATCATGATTCTGAAATTGTTAAATGTTGCTGTTTTTCGTATATATATCAATTGTTACATATCAAGATCCCAGGCCTGTCTTTCAAATGATATTTCTTGACAGATTATTTAATTTTAAACTATAATGGAATTGTGATGTTTTTAGATTGACTATGCATGTATTTTGATGTGAACTATTAGTAATTATTGCTGATATAGAGCAGAACTGCGGAAGCTTAATCATGGTGTTATTTATTATATCACTGTCTTATTTGTTTATGCTTATTTCTGAACTAGAACACTTTATGAACGTTCCTGTGCATTCATATGTAAATCAATATTCTTGCAATTCGTTTTATACACACTGCTTTGTTTACATATCACTTCGGTTTCTCATTGTGTTAATTTTGTATGTAAGATAATGGTCCTGACCAAAATATTGTACAGCTTTGCAAGGGGTGGGAAGTTCTCAGAAGAGAAATTAATTGACAAAGATGGCATGGACGATGCTGCAGATTTTAACGACATCCCTGACTCATTTCATGATATACCTGCAAAGTCTTATCCTCTTGTGCTAACTTATCAGAAATTTTTGATGATGCTTGATGGGACACTGGAAAATTCTTATTTTGAACGGTTCCATGATGCAAAGGAATTATGTCATGATAGATGTATGGGCTCTAGCTCTGTTGCTTTTCAAACTTTCGTAAGAATGAAGGAGGTTAACTATGATAAATTTTATTCATGTTACTGGGACCATTTCAGCATCAAACTCACTAAGAAACTTGATGCTTCCAGAGTTTTTACTGAAATTATTTCATATATAAAAGGAGGTATACAAGCAGTAGAGGCATATGATTGTAAACTTGGTCGGGATGAATATCTTCGAATTGCTGATTCTCGGGTTTCCACATTAAGTAGGCAGGACAGAGAAAAGGTTTATGATATATACAAGGATTACGAAAAAATGAAATTGGCACGTGGCGAATATGATTTAGCTGATTTAGTAATTGATCTTCATCGTCGACTGAGAAATGGAAGATTTGAAGGTCATAAAATGGACTTTGTTTACATAGACGAAGTTCAAGATCTTACTATGAGTCAGATATCTCTGTTCAAGTACGTGTGCGAGAATGTTGACGAGGGCTTTGTTTTTTCCGGTGATACAGCTCAGACCATTGCAAGAGGGATTGATTTTAGGTTCCAGGATATACGCTCCCTGTTTTACAAAGTATTCTTGCAATCAGGAAGTGATGGATCTGTTGAAAAGAAAGAGAAAGGTCGCTTGTCAGAGATTTTCAATTTGAGTCAAAACTTTCGGACTCATGATGCGGTACTCCAATTAGCACAGAGTGTAATAGCTCTTATATATCGATTTTTCCCCAATTTCATCGATGTTTTGGAACCTGAAACTTGTCTCATAAGCGGTGAAGCTCCTGTATTGCTTGAGCCTGGTAATGAAGAAAATGCGATTGTAACTATATTTGGCAACACTGGAAGTGCCGAGAGGAAGATTGTTGGCTTCGGTGCAGAGCAGGTTATATTAGTACGGGATGATTCTGTTCGGAATGATATTTTAAGTTTTGTTGGGAAGCAAGCTCTCATTTTAACTATACTGGAGTGCAAAGGTCTCGAATTTCAGGTTGGTAGTGCTGTTTTGCTATTATTTCCAACATTCATGTCTTCTGTCCGAATTTTATAAATATAGATTTAACATGTTTTTCTCCTGACAAGCTGCCTGTGAAATAGTTTCTTATAAATCTTCAATGCCTGATCCTTTACTGTATTTTAAATAAAAAATAAAAAGTGAGTGTTTTGTTTAAGAGGACATTACTATATGGATACTTTAATGGTTATTGGTTAGATGCCCATCTAGGTGATTACTGTTTTCTTTCAGATTATTAACGTACTTCATATGAAGCCTTCATTGTAATGCTAAAAGTTGATATGCTAATGAGATCACTGCTATACCATATCTTTGTCCTGACTACTTCACATAATTAGTCTATTTTCACACATTTGGTTAATTAATCTTTTGCTCTATAGGACGTATTGCTGTACAACTTTTTTGGCTCTTCGCCTCTGAAAAATCAGTGGCGTGTTGTTTATGAATACATGAATGAGCAAGATTTGCTCGATGGTACATGCCTGTCATACCCAAGTTTTGACGTGACAAGACACAATCTCTTGTCATCTGAATTGAAGCAACTGTATGTGGCTATAACTCGAACTAGACAAAGGTTATGGATATCTGAAAGTGTAGAGGATCTGTCGAAGCCAATGTTCGACTATTGGAAAAGAAAGGGCCTTGTCCAAGTTCGGAAACTGGATGACTCACTTGCACAGGCAATGCAAGTTGCAAGCAGCCCAGAAGAATGGAAATCTCGTGGTAAAAAGGTTGTTTGATTAAGCTCTTTTAACCTTACAATTTTCTCATGTGCCTTTCTCCCACTAACTGAAAAGAAAATATCATTTATACCGTTACTGTGTCATTGATTTAGTTGCAGCTCTATGTATTGAGTACATTTGTATGGCTTTGTTTTGCAGCTCTATTTTGAGCATAATTATGAGATGGCCACCATGTGCTTTGAACGAGCAGGAGATACCACATGGGAGAAAAGGGCCAAGGCCTCTGGCCTGAAAGCAGCTGCTGAACGCATTCGTGAATTAAATCCCAAATTAGCTTGCACTTATCTAAGGGAGGCTGCAAAAATGTTTGATTCTATTGGCAAGGCTGAGTCTGCTGCTCTTTGTTATTGTGAGTTGGGGGAGTTTGAAAAAGCAGGTATGATCATCTAACCTTATGTTATGAACTTTAGAACGAATCTGCTTGATTTGCTATTACTTTTTCTTCAAAAGAATTTCCATATTTATGGCAAAACTAAAATTTCCCACCTGTTCCCCGAAGATAAGTATACTTGAACTTGTTATGAGGGTAATTCTACTTGATATGTTTGATTTAGTTACGAAAAGGAAAACCGTCTCATTATTCTTGTATCCAAAAAAATTGAAAGGGTATCTGCAAGGCTTGGACTAGAGGATATCTCTCTTCTTTTGGTAATAAGATATCGAGATTTCAAGCCTCTGTTTTTGTGGAGGCAGGAAGTATAAATATATAATTTTTTGTAAATGACCATGACCAAAATAAATTAATTGAATAGGCTGAAACTCTTTAATTGGTTTGTTTAGGAGAAACTGTAGTGTAGCTGATTTGGCTTTAATGGTGTTGTTTTGCCTCACAGGAAGAATTTATCTTGACAAGTGTGGGGAATCTGAGCTGAAGAAAGCTGCAGAGTGTTTCAGTTTGGCAGGTAGCTATGCAATGGCAGCTGAAGTATATGCCAAAGGAAGTTACTTTTCAGAGTGCTTATCTGTTTGCACAAAAGCAAAACTTTTTGAGGTTGGGTTGCAATATATAGAATACTGGAAACAGCCTAAATTCAAAGACAATGGTGTTGTCAGAAATAAGCATATAGAGAATATAGAGCAGGAGTTCCTGGAGGGTTGTGCACGTAATTTTCATGAGCTGAAAGATAATAAAAATATGATGAAATTTGTTAGAGCTTTCCATTCAATGGATTTGAAACGCAGCTTCTTAAATTATCTGGATTGCCTCGAAGAGCTATCGCTGTTGGAAGAAGAATCCGGAAACTTTTTAGAGGCTGCAGAGATCGCAAGGATGATAGGAGATCTTTTACATGAAGCTGATCTACGAGGAAAGTCTGGACATTTTTCAGAGGCATCCTCGCTTATTTTATGGTACGTATGTTGCAAATCCTTGTGGATGAACAGAAGTAAGGGATGGCCCCTGAAGCAATTTACAAAGAAAGTGGACCTTTTCTGTAAGGCGAAGGAATTTGCGAAGGAAGAATCAGAATCGTTATATGAGCTAGTTTGTTCGGAGATTAACATATTATCGCATGAAAAGAGCAGATTGGCTGATTTGGGGAGGTTTTTAAAAGAATCTCAGAAGCACACAAGTGTTAGAGGAGAAATTTTATCTTTACACAAGATTCTTGATGCTCACTTCAGTACGAATGCAACAAAGTATGTGTGGGAGGATGAACTGCCGGTGGATAATTCAAGTCATTCAGAAGATATGATATTACAGAATAAGGTTTCTGTTACATCGCTTGTTTACTTTTGGAGTCTCTGGAAAGAAAACATTGAAAAGCTCTTTGAGTATCTTGGCTGTCTTGAATCCAAGGAGTTGAGTAAATTTTTGGGACATGGTGAGTTCTGTTTGAACTATTTTGGAGTACGGAGGCATTTAAGTAATCTAAAAACCGCCTTCGTAGTGCTAGTCCCTGATGCTGAGTGGCTGAGAAATGTAAATGAAACAGCTCTTTACAAGAATAGAAATTTAATCTATGTTGATTGTCAGCAATTCATATATGCCGCCCAGTGTTACTGGCAATCTGAACTACTTTCTGTTGGAATGAAGTTATTGCAAACACTTGAAGCCATTTTTAATTTGACAACCAAAAATGGCTTGTCTGTGTTTGTGCAAAGTGTGTGTCTCATTTATATGTTTGAGGTTGCAAATTGTCTCTTGAATTGCAAGTTTCTGAACTGCAAGTATCACGAATCTAAGGCACTGCTATATTTTGTTGATTTATCAACAAGATATATTCAACATGTCTTTCCTTTAGACTGGCGGAGACCAATTTCTGTGAGTTTTGTATGCCTTAGAGGGACTGATCATTCCCAGAAGTTACTGGAGGAAGCCATTGTTAGGGACATTAGCAACAAAGGGGAACTAACCTACGGGCAAATTGGGAGAGTGGTAATGATGTGGCTTGGAACTGCCAAGCCAACAGAACTGTATTGGAAAATTATAAGAAAGTTTGAAGATAATGTACCATGGATGACGTTTATAAAGAATCTCAACACAGATGATGGAAACTCTCAAAATAAATTTAATTTGGAGTCATCGTCAAAAGTAGCTCTGAAAGAATTTACTCTGGTTTACTCATTTTTTAAAGCATTGGAAGATACTTATGGAGCTAATTGGCGGGGTTTCAACTATATATCACCCAACTATTTCTTGTATCTGATGGACCGCCTTCTGGTCATGGTCTCCTGTTTTGAGCAATTTTTTGTGACGACAAGATCCTCTTTTGTTGAATGGATTCTGTGTCAGCATACCTATGTCTACCCATGTACAACTTTGGTGGCTGGATCACAATTCCAATCTTTAGGGGAAATCTATGATTTTTTGGCTTCCGTGGTGCATAATTTACTTAACAATAAATTTGGCACAGAAGAGTGGATTAGAAGATCCAAGTTGAATTACAGCTTTTACTATCCACTGTTGGTGTTAAAGTTATTTGAAATACTGTGTTTACTGTGCCTGTATACTCCAAACTATGATGGGTTACTTCTCAGTCTGTTAGGTAAGAGTGATCTTACTCGTATGCTTCCAAAGGATCTACTTAATGTCCTCAGACAAAGCAGGAAACATAACTATATAGACTTGTCTCCAAATTTGCTTTCAGAGGCGTTGTCTAAGATTGGGGATCCTCTGGTAACTGTAAGCTTTGGAAAAAGCTATCCAGAAAAGTACCGAGTTGCCATTTGCGTGGACATGGAATCTGTCCACTGTAGGGAAGATATAATAAGAGTGTTGTTCCCGAGGAATACACAAGAGCCAGAAAAAGAGGTCCAGAGGAATACACAAGAGCCTGAAAAAGGGGCACCAAGTACTTCAGGCATGGAAAAGCACCTTAATGGTGGTGATTTTATAGGGATGAGCTCCACAGATCCGTCTTCTGACTTGCCTTTAGCAGATCTGAACTCAAGTGGACTTAGCTTGAAAATGAATTGGGGTGTTTTTGGCGATATGATTGATGCTTTGAAGAAGAGTGGTAGCAGAAAAGTGGAAAGCTTCATTAATTTTATGTCTAGTGCTGCAAAATTTAAGGTAACAGCAAATTTTGAGTGATAGCATTCATAGGTGTCCTTACTTAAATTCATTACTTAAATTCTACGGCTAATATAACATTAATGTCTTTCCAAACCATTTTTGTAGGTGGGAATAGACAACAATATAGAGTTCCTAACTGCTGCAATAAGCCAATTATCTGAGGACCCTTGTGGTGGTGATGATGGAAGTGCTTTTTCTGAGGCAAACAAAATGCTCGATGAGCTGAAGCAGCTTTCATCTGCATTCGATACAAGGTCAGTAATAAATACGACTTAATATAGAAATCTTGAATGTAAAATGTATAGATTATAGAATCCGCATACAATGTGTTAGTCTCTTGGAAGACCGTCAATTAAGTTGTAAATTGTTTGAAAGCCGTCAAATTTGGCGTGTCAAGTCCTTTCTCAAATTATTTTGCTCTTGATTATTTCGGTTTTCAAAAGTGTTGTCATAGAGCGTAGAATTATAGTGACAGAGCATTATAGGGTTTACATGTACAGATCTTCTCCCCAAGCTCTATCTCAAATTATTTGGTTCTTGACTATTTCAATTTTTAAAAGTGTTGCAGTAGTTGAAGCATGATGGGTTTACATACCATGCCAGTTTTGTGAATATTCTTGGTTTCATATTAGGGTGCCTCATTGCAAATTTAACTTAAAAAAGTTTCTCTTCAATGATATTTTTTCTATTAATAATATTTTTCCAGAGAAAAGAGACACCCCCATAACTTTCGAAGCATTGGAGAACTTCTGAAGAGTTTGGAATCGAAAAGGCAGAAGCTTGAAACAGTCCTTGATCAGCCACTGCTGTGCGAGTCCACACTGGCCGAGAATGTAGTAGACTCCAGCGATATTACCAAATCACATGAAGACGTCGAAGAGAAGAATTCTGAAAAGGCTAGGAATCATGGTAAAGGAAATGCCAACTCAGCAAAAACTGTTGCTTCTGGAACTCAAAATACTAATCAGGGAACTGGAGGAAGAAACGGGAAGCGAAATAATAAGAAGCCCAAGAAGAAAAGGAATAGAGGATAGAAATTAACAGGTAAGAGGAGTTCCTAAACGTCAAGAAGTTACATTTGCCGTCTCTAATGTTATTGACATATTCAGGGATAGTACCATGATTTTGTAAATTCTACATTTCCTCCATCACTGAACCTAAATTCAGTGACTTGTGTTAATGAATGCTACTAGAGGAAGAATATTAAAGCTATCCTTTTCAAAAGCGTTATAGCAAACTGTTGCTTCTCCATCTTGGTTTTTTTTTTAATCTACAACCCTAGTAAACAGAAGTACTTTTTTTTTTTTTTTTGAATAAAAGACAAATTTCATTAATAAGAAGTATCATACAAGATAGCCTCCAACAACATATCTGAAGGAGACGTAAACACGTTTTGACAATCTAGAGAACACGGTAATTTAGCTGCTAAGTGAGCCACCGTGTTCCCTTGTCTTTTAACAAAAGCAATTGAATACCCTGGTCTAAGACTATGTCGGATTGGAGGGAAGCCAAAGTTAAACGAGCTGCACAGGTTCAGACTAAAGCGAGTCCCATCATTGCTCATCCAATTAAGTGGAAACCTCCTGATGTGGGTGTTCTTAAGTTGAATGTAGATGCTGCAATTAAACTGGGAGAAAATTTTTTCTCAATGGGACTAGTAATTCGGGATAGTGCAGGTGCTCTCGTGATAGGGAAAACAGTTTGGCATGCTATGGTCTCTTCTGTTGTTGAAGCAGAAGCACTAGCAATTCTTGAGGGGCTTCACTGGCTGCTTTCACTGAACTACGAGAGGGTGATGATTGAGTCAGACTCTTCTCTTGCTGTTCGAGATTTGCAGAACTCTCATAATAATCTTTTGGAAGTTGGTTATGTTTTGGATGCCTGCCGAGAAGTACTTTTCTTGTGACGAGAGTTTGAGGGCTTGATACTTCCTTCGAGAAATGGGTGACATGTAACCCATTTCGTAGAGAACTAGAAGGTTGAGGGCTTGGAACTGATTAGGGATGTGAGTGTGTGAAAGAATTTCATTCTCGGTGACTTTTATCTGAATAAAGAGGTAGACCTAATCATTCGAAACAGAATGAGGAATGAGTGTTATTTAACTCTGAATGTAATCAGTACACTTTATTAAATTACAAGGTATAATATTCATAACTCAACTCATTTTGAACTCAGGATTCTAAATTCCTGGAGGCCTCATTTTTGGGTACTAGATGATAACCCGTGCTTAGGAGATTTATGTTAATGTACTAGATGATAACCCGTGCTTAGGAGATTTATGTTAAATAATTACTAATTTTTATTTAATTAAATATTTATAAAATTATAAAAAGAACAATGTTATTAGTAATTTTTATTTAATTAAATATTTATAAAATTATAAAAAGAACAATGTTATTTGCATAAAAAATTTATGCGATTAACAAACCATAAACTTAGATTGTTTAATAGAAGTGCATGGAAACACGTGTCGGTTGTTTTCATTGAAAAATATTTAGGATAATTGATCATAATCTTTTTGTATTATAAGTTATAATAAAAAAATTGCTAATACAAAGTAAGAATTACAATAATAATAACATTTCAGTTTTATTATATATTTTTTTAAAAATAACATATAATCGCAGGGAAGAATGTTCTAAAGTAGTGTATAGACAAATGTAATAGTTATTCTCCTTGAAAAATCATTTGGAGAATTGGTCGTATTATTTTTTATTCTAAATTATGATAAAAAAATTGTATTATAATTATAATAGGATTTCAATTTTGTTATTTTTTTTAAAAATTAACATAGAATTATAAGGGAATATGATTCTAGGGATGAAACTATTTTTTTTATTTAAAGTTGTAATAAAAGAATTATAATTATACTATAATTTCTATTTTATTAGAAAACATCATAGAATTATAGTAGAAATAGGATTATAGGGGTGAAACCAAAATAGAAGTGAAACCAAAAGTGGTACTGTTAAAAGGGTGTTTCGCTTATTAATAAACTTATTATTAATAAAGGTTATAGATGTAGTCATATAACCATCACCTCCCGGAGGAGCACTGGGTATGAGTTCGAAATACTTGTCAAATTGCTCTGTTGCTTCTGCCTTTCTATCAGTACAATAATATAACATCCCTTTACAGAAAACAATCCTGATATCTGTAGGATCTTCCTTTTCAAGCTCATTATAACTCTCCAGTGCTTCATCAGGTTTCTTCTGCAAGAACTTTACTTGACCTATGATCAACCTCACATCTCTTATTTCAGTAGCATTGTTCCTTTCTTTAGCAATCTTTAAAGCTTTTTCCAATCTTTCCATTGCCTCCTCTTCCTTTCCTACAAAACCCATCCACACTGCATTCTCAAATAAAGCATGTGGTTCTATCGGGTTTTTAGACAACACCTCATCAAGAATGCTGAAGGCTTTCTCTGTCTCCCCCATTTGTTTCAGAACCGTTGCTAATGATATTTTCCATGTCGTACGTTCCGGTTGTGCTGATAATAAGTCTTTCGAGATTCTTAAACATTCTTCATACTCCCCAACTTCATATTTTTGGTCCAATAACTGCCTCAGTGTTTCAATGGCATCAGAACTCAACATTTTAGTTTCATCTTGACTTGTGATTTCTTCTGTTAGAATTGGCTGGTTTTCAGCTCTGCTGGCTAGACTTTGGAACTTTCCCATCATTGAGGCAGCAAAAACGATCAATACGGCTGTGTTCCTGAGACTTTGAAAGATCGGTTCTTGCGAGGGAGTTTTCGCCTTGATGCTTTGCATAAAGTGGGTGGCAGTTTTGTATGGTTTTGATATTTTGAACGATAGATATAAAGTTGGTCCAAGAAAAAGTTAATGTAAAGTACAAGATTTCTCGTCCTAAATGAAAGGATTACGAAATTGTTTTATATATTCAATGAGTCAGCCAGGGTGCAAATAATTGTGAACGAAAAATGAATGAGCCATTGCCACCCGACCAGTATCTTGCCAACCTATACAAGACAGGTACCTGGCAAACATATGGATGGATAATTCCATATGTAACAGCTTTACTCCCATTTTGGTGACTATTTTTTAAAAATTTACGAAACACCAAAGGTTCGACTCCATTTTAGGTATTTGATTCGACAAGCAAGCTGGCGTGCATACATTACTTCTAATCTTGTGATAATCACAACATTTTTTTACTAATTATAATCACATCAATTTTGTATAAACACTGTAGTTGTAAATTAATCACCAAAATCTCGATTTAAATTCTAATATTCAAAAGAATATATAAATTAAGGGACTATGAAAGACAACACCACCAAGCTATGTTTCATTTACTGAAACGTGAAGACTGTACATACACTGAATTTTTTTATCTGAACAGCCAATGCAGCTACTATTGTAATAAATATAATGACTCCATGAGTGTACAAGGCATTAGTGCCGAACATATATTACCTACTGTCAAGAATAATATTAAGTTGAAATAGATAGACCACAGCATGTTCAAAATTTAAATGTTTCCAAGATTGATAGTACCCCATCAATATCAGATTCAGATTCTTGATTTCTCAAATGCTCTTTTGCCACTTGCCAGTGTCAGCCCTTGCTTCTTTCTTTCCTTCTGTTGCTTCGTACATATTAGCTGCATTAATCTTGTCAACAAAGCCTGAAAGGTAAAGGTACAAGAAGGCATACATATTTTCAATAGGTGATATTCAAAATACCAACAATGATAAAGGATATCCGAGGGGGCAAAATAATAGTCGTACAACTGAAAATCCATTTCACACTCAGTCTCCATGAAATCAAAACAGAGTCGAGTCTTTTTTTTAATGACTTCAAAAGATATGTCTTACATATATTTTGGGTACTAGACATGTTTATCCTGAATTTCCTAAGCAACTGCAACATTACGCTTATATTCCACTACCGCAAATGTTAATGTAAAAGTATACATTTAGTAGCTGCATTCGGATACCTCCAATAGGAAACTGGACTACTTCCTTTTGATGCATTTGGTCCTGCAGCCGGCCATTGCACACGATATCTGAACAATAAAACATCAGGCAGCAGATTAATCAGTTCTGGCAATGCAGAATAAATATCAATGTATATTGACATTTGCATCTAGGGATCCAACTCTTGTTTCCATTTCAAATTTAAGGACTAGATGATCGCTACATCATAAATTGGAGATGTGGGAACTTTAAAATGCATTTTGTAATGACTAAAGACGAAAATATATATAACCAATGGTTTTCAGCTAATGTTTACCCCTCTTCACTTGGTCACAAGGGATTAAAGGTTCAGGCTGTAGTAGAAGCGTCTGTGACTTCATGTATTCAACATGGCGGTATACATATACAATCTAAACCGGAAATGTATACTTATACGGAGTATATAATATAATAAACAAAAGGAGGTATATTTTGTAATTTGGTTAACCCCTTATTTTTTGTTATTCCCACATTTTTGTTATCCCTTTCAGTCACAACCGTTTGATCTTCAACTCAACTCAAATAAATGAAGACCGTTAGATACAACAATACTAAAAGTTGTTATATACAGAGTTCTAAGGTTCGATTCCCGCTAACAACATATTAATTTATATTCAATACTAAAAATTGAAATACACAAAAGTGTAAGGTTCGAATCCTTCCAACAACTTATTAAAATTAAAATTTATAATATTATACTATATAAAAATAAATTATAAAAAAAATAAAAGTAACTCGTGCTTTGTATGGGCTATAAGCTAGTATCTGATCAAGCAAACAACAACAAAACGGTAAACAAACCAATGGAGAAAAAAAAAATCAAACTTGCGAAGATTTTACATGATAAATAGTTTCCAATAATCTTCAAAGTCAAAAATTATTCTCCAAAACATTTCCACCTTACTAATGCTAACCAGGTTGACATGTCATAACATCAACAAAAATATTAATTCCAAATGAAATTACAAGAAGACGGCATAATTATATTTTTTTTATCTTTTTAAATCAATATATATGTTACACTCACTTGGTTAATTCAATGCAATTTGTGCCCTACGATCCCTGAATACCTGAACCAGCAAACTGCCAGAACATACAATCATGTTTAGTTAAAGATATATACAGAAAGAAGTATCAGGTGATTCCAAGTTTAATAATACAATTATACAAATTTAGGAAGGTCCTATTGTTACTTTTGCTTTAGTGACAAAAACTTCTTTCAGAAACCTACTACTCACCTGAGTAAGATGATGATACATTTGTCCGGAAAAACAGAGCAACTAGTTCTTTGCTGCATTAGGGAAACATACCCAAACCAACAGTAGATTGCAGTGGATAATCGAAGGTACCTCCTTTTAAGTGAACTCCATAAGAAACCAAGGTCCAAGAAATAGTCAACATAAAACCACCAGCAGACTTAAGTACCTATCAAGTCTCCTTTTTCTGTGGATCTTCACATGATAATTTTTGCATGCAGATTTGACAGTTCAATCTTGTACTTTTTAATTGAAGGTGTATCTGGCTGGGGCACAGGGGTCCTGGTACCATTCTGTCAATAAAGGATGAGAGTGCTTCTAAGTCACTTTTCCTCCAAATACCTAAAGAAGGATGAACAATCAATGCTGCAGCTTCAAGTTTTTGCACAAGGAACTGCAAAGTGACTTGTGCCACCGATAAGGTTGCCTTTAACCATTTCTCTATGCAACTCTAGAGCTTCATCCATGTCACCAAGCTCACAGTACTTTCTTATTAAACAACCATAAACAACCTCATCTGGCGAGACACCCTTCATAATCATTTCATCAAGCAAGTCCCTAGCTTGCTTCACTTGACCCCACCTCGAGAGTCCAGAAATTAGAGTAGTGTAGGCGTACAGATCGAGCTCCATGCCTACTTTTACCATCAAGTTCCGAAAATTCAATGCTTCTTCAATATCTCCATCCTTCATGCATCCATCAATTAAAGATGTATATGCAATTTTATCTGGAAGCATACCCTTGCATCTCATCTCATCAAATAGCTTTTTAGCAGTTTCAACCCATTTATTTTTACAAAGCCCGTCAATCAGAGCTGTATATACCACAACATTAGGACTCATGCCCATTTCTTGCATCTTTGCAAAATGATCAACTGCCATATCCACAGAGCCGGATTTGCACAAACCATCAATTAGAACACCGTATGTTACAATTGTGAGGTCAATGCGTAACTCTTGCATTTGTTCAAGTAAATTGAGTGCTTCTTTTGTTTTTCCTGACTTGAAATAAGCATCAATAAGTGTTGTGTATATCACATCATTTGCTTGTATATTACATTTCTTCATTTCATCCAATATAAGTATAGCTTCTTCAAGTCTCTCTTGCTTACAAAGACCCCAAACGATTGTACCACACAGCATCTGATCTGGTACAATGTTTTTGTCTTTCATTTCTTTCCATATATTCATGGCATCACCAATCCTCTCAGCCTTTATATAGCCATGTATCAGTGCAGTGTAGACTGTCAGGTTTGGAGTTACCTCAGCCTTAGGCATACTTTTATATACTTCCTCTGCCTCTTCCATCTTTCCTTGTTCACAAAAACCATCAAGCAATGCCGTGTAGGTAACAATGTTCATACTGAAACCAGCTTCTAACATCTCCTTAACCAATTTTACAGCCTCAGTAACATTACCCACTTCAAAGTTAGCGACAACAAGAGAAGTATAAGTATATTCATTAGGAGTAAGCCCGAGACGCCTCATATCAATAAAAAACTTGATGGCCTCTTGCATCATTCCCTCCTTGCAGAAAGCATCAATAAATGTACTATAAGTAACAACATTGGGTTTCGACCCATTCTCCTTCATTTCTTGAAGAAACTTGAAAGCCCGAGGCAATTTATCACATTTACAGAAACAATTAATCAAAATGTTGTATGTTACTACATCAGGATAAACTCTAAATTCCTTCATTTCTTTGTATAAACTAACTGAATCATCTAACTGCCCAATCTTCCCATGCCCATCTATTAAAGAATTATAAGTAATAGTATCAGGTGTAATGCCCAACTTTTTCATATTAGATAGCAATACTGTAGCAGTTTTCAAGTCCCCTTCCTTACACAAATAATCTATCATTATGTTATATGTAAACACAGATGGGGTAATTCCAGCCCCAACCATATCCCTAAAAAAAGTTTTCGAATCATTTCCCTTACCTGATTTTGTAAGCCTGTGCAAAAGAGAATTACAGGACCGTGCTTTCGGAAGAACTCTAAATCTTTTCATTTTCGAAAAACACTCGGTCGCTTCCTCAAACTTACCCAACTCAACCAACACACTAAACAATGTGTCAAAAACTCCAAAACCAGGAGCACAAACATTCCTAGTCGACCACAACATATCAAAAATATCAGACGCTGGCACCACCCTATTCGAACTTACCAAATCTCTCACCATATCATGAGCATCAACATACATTAAAGAACAAAACAATATGTGAATTACAATACAAAAACTTTCCGTAGAATGACTAAACCCATCCCGCCTCTCTGCCCATTTAAATAACTTCAACACTAACCTCGGCTCTTTCTTCAATTCCACATAAACCCTCTCAACACTAACCGACCCCAATCCCGAATCAAACAACCTAACAATCCTAAAATCATTCCACCTTTCTTCCCGAATAATCCTAAAAATCACATCTTTATCAAACCCCTCGTCACACTTCGCTTCCGTCACATACAAATGCTTAAAGAAGCACAAATAACCCGTAAGCGAAACAAATAAACAAGGCGAACCATAATACGAATTCCAATGATCAGACACACAACAAGAAACACTATTATTTCCCAAAATGGGCCTCAAAGAAGCTGAACTAGCTGAAATTTTTACAGTTACGCAACGTGGGGTTTTACGAGAAATGCTGAAAAGGGTCCGGAGAAAAATTAACATGGTTTGGGCATAAACACAAACAGCTTCAATGCAATACTTCATTTCTAGTGTTCCGAAAGAATGGATACACATTCATAGTTATTTGAAGAGATTGTGTGTAGAGAGACACACATGTGTATGTATATGTGAAATGTGTTTGTGATTGTGTTTGTGTGTGTTTTTTAGAGTTTGGGGGGTAGGGTTTAGTGGAGATTCTAAAGAGGAGTAAAAGAGGTTTTAGAGCTCTGTTTTTAATTTCGGGTGGGTGGGGGTGGTTTTGTTGTGTTAAAATGACCCGGCTGAGGTTTGGGGGCCCAGTTGAAATTGGGCTTATGTTTGATTTGTGTGTTTTGATGAGTCTCATACTACTAGATTGGGCTTTTAGGGTTTTTTTGTTTTTTTTACTAGATTTATGTGTGTGTGTGTTTTTTTTTATTTGTGTGTTTTGAGAGAAAGTCTTGTCAATTTTTACCTTGTTCACTGACTCTTAAGTTTCGTTAGATTTCGTCCTCACTCCTCTAAAATATAAAAGAAAATTTGTTGTTTTTTGTGTTTATTTTAAATGTTTTATATATAATTTTTGGATATCAATTAAAAGCCGAACTGAATCGAAAATCGATAGCGGGGTCGGTTTTTGAATTCCAGATATCAATTTAATTCAGTTCGGGTTTGGTTTTAATTAAAATGATTAGGTTCGGTTTAGATTTTTTCTCAAAAACCAGTTGCTATCCCTACGTAGAATTCAATAGAATTTATTATTTATTAGGTGCAGGCTGGTTATACAGTTTCACGAATGGTACTGATTTTAGAATTCCAGTAAAATTTATCAAAAATTTATAGGTTAAAGAGAAGATGAAAAGTCGAGGGACAAGTAATCTGTAAAAAATATCACACCCCCTAGACGATCCTGGCCATTAAAAAACCTTTCAAATTCTTCTCTTTTGTCTATATACTTGCTCTACATTTGTGGATGCATGCTTTTGTACTATAGTATCTCTCATTCTTCTGCTAGCTTTTATAAAACACAGTACAAATCTATCCAGTAACTAAATTTAGAAACGAGCATGGAAGTGGAACAGGGTGAATCTATAAGTAAGAATAATGCATTATATAAGGGTGAAAACTTGGCTAAAGTTGTTCTATCTTGGTCCCTTGAAGACATTCTACATGAACACAAGGTTTGTTTTTCTTTAATTTTTCACTCCTTTTGTTACAATGGCTTATGAAAAATGTGTTTTTGTTTTGTTTTCTCACCTAAACCCTAAACACAAATAAATTCCATTACTATTGAATAAAAACTAAAAAAATAAAAATAAATGCTTAGATCCCTTTTACATTGTCTAAGTAGTACTACAATTTTTAGAACATTGGTTGAGAGTTGCGGAGTCAGAAAAACAGGCAGGGATGTTGGTTCTAATTAGCATTGCATGTCTTGGCCTTATACTTCATAGTTTTAAGATTCCCATGCAAGTGTACCGGCTCAATTAAATGTAATTATGTTGTGTTTGGTTGGGGTGAATGGAATGGATGAAATTAAAGAAAACTTATGGGGATTGGAGGGAAAAAATGGATGAACATTCCCTTTCAAATGCATTTATACTTTTTGCTGTGGTAATATTAGTGTATATTCTGAACCACATTCTGTCTTCATACAGGTGAATGCAATCCCTCATTCATTCGGTTCACTTGAGGATTACCTGAGTTCATTTGTTTATCCCCTTGTTGAAGAAACAAAGTCCGAGCTTTGTTCAAAAGTCGAATCTCTGTCAACTGCACCTTTTGCCAAGATCACTACTCTGTGTTCTTCTGTGGAGTCCATAGAAAGACAGTATGAAATAGTTTTTGGCAAGTGGTCAGAATTTTGCAATAGTCTTAAAAAAGTGCCACACCAAACACAATCTGGAGATTTATTTGTTTTTACGCAAGCTAAACCTGATCAAAATTTTAGTGTACAAAGGCTGGGGAGGAGGTGGTGTTTTGGGTATGTTACGAAAATCTTGAAGCACGAGTTTAATGAGAGGCTTATTTATACTCCTCATTTTGAAGTTAGTACTTCAATAGAACTTGAAGCAGCACTGGATGTGTCTAAACCCTTTTACGCAGTTTATTTGATGAACATGACAACCAACAATAGAATATGGAATGCATTGCACACTTGTCCTTCTGATCATGTCATTAGGGAACTTCTAAGTATCAATCCAATGGTAGGTAATCTGTGTATCACTCTACACTTTCTTTGCTGTATTTAACATGTTAAATTAGCTTTAGGTTATCATTTCAATGAAGTTTCTTGTCATTATGATACACTTTTGAGTACCAATTGACAGGTACAGGAAGACTGCAAAAATTGTCCTGCAATGAAGGAAACATTGGAAGAAAAGTTATCGCTAACATCTTATTTGAACAAGTCACAGTGTGAGGCAGTTGTAAAATGTATCTGTAACAGTGTTTGTGACCACAGACCGTCTTTGGAACTCATTTGGGCCCCCCCAGGGACCGGGAAGAGTAGAACTCTTAGTGTGCTGCTTTGTAGTCTCCTACGTGTAAATTGCAGGGCACTCGTCTGTGCTCCTACAAATGTGGCAATCTCAGAACTAGCTTCACGTGTTATGCAATTGGTTAAAGAATCAGCAAAGACAGTTGACAAGAATGGTATTCCATTTTGTAGCTTCGGAGATATACTAATATATGGTAATATAAACCAAAGTGCATATGGAGTTGAAGATATATACTTGAATCACCGTGTAAAACGGCTCACCAAATGCTTTGCACCACATTTTGGTTGGAAGCATTGGTTTACTACAATGACAGAGTTCCTAGAAAATTGTGTCTCAGAGTACAAAACCTTATGTACTAAGAAGGATGCAAGTGAGGCTGACAAGCATGTTGATAATGGAACCTCATTTCTTCAGTATGTAACAGAAAGATTTATTGCAATATCAGAATCACTTAGAAATTGTATCTTCACTATTGGTACTCATTTATCAAAATCATATATCTCAGAAAAAGATATTCAAGATCTGATATTGCTGGAGGCCTCACTTAATTCAATGGAGACTTTCTTATTTCAAGCCAAACCGGTTGGTAAAGAACTTAAGGCAGCATTTGTACTTGAAGAAGATGTTCAAAGTTCTCCACAGGCTGGCGTAATTATGCCATTATTCTTGCACATCAAGAGTGTATGCATTCAACGTCTAAGAAATCTCCTGCATTCACTTGATGGACTCAGTCTAATAACAGTAAATGAGAAGTTCTGCTTCAAAATGGCCTCTTTAATTTTTTGCACAGCTTCAAGTTCATATGAACTCTGTAAGGTTGGAATTGACCCCATAAAATTGTTAGTTATTGATGAAGCTTCGCGGGTGAAGGAGTGCGAATCACTTATACCACTACAAGTCTGTGGTATAAAGCATGTTGATCTTTTGGGCGATGAAATCAAGCAATGAAATCGTATAAGAATTAACGGTGTATCCATTGTTTCTTCTAGGATTTTCCAACATGTTCGTTAATTCACCGTTACTTTAGTTGAAGACAAGGATTACTTCAACTATATACGAGTTGCCCAGATTCTTGCATAAGTATTTTCATCTAATTTTTGGGCAGTAGTATCTATTTTGAAAGTCATGCATATTAGTTTCTACTAAATATCCTCAACAACAAGTAGAAGTTAAAAGTCTATATTGGACAGTGATACTGCTATGTCTCCCGATCTTCCATACGATACCTTTACAATGGTCAGAGACTAAGAACTACTGTAACTTTCACATCTGGAAGCACTTTAAAGAATTATAAACAATACAGTATTAGGAGATCCTACATCCCTTGCTCAGTTGTCATATAGAAGTAGGTATATACAAGCCTTGAAGCTAGGTGTGTATATTTACAAAACATTTTAAGTTTTTTTTCCGGTCGAGCAGGACATTCTAAAGTTAATTTAAGGTTTTAGTAGTCAACGTGTACACCGAAGGTTTATTGTCCAGTCTCTCAAGTACTGTAAATGCTGAATCTTGCGATTTACTTTCTTGAATGTTAGCATTCAAATATCAAACCTTCAACAAATTCAAGTTTGCTAATAATTTTGATGTGATCACCACATTTTGTTGTCGCTATTGATTACTATACGTGCTTCTGTTTAAAATCTATGGATAGACAATTAGCTGACTGTTAGATCTTCAATTTGGCTGTACTTTTACTCTAATGTGCTTGGAAACAGTTCTATTGGTAGACAGTTAGCTGACTCTTGATCTTGAATTTGAGGCAATGCTTTTACAATGTGTTTGGCAACAGCTCTATTATTATGAAAAATTTGAAGTAGAGTACATTTAGTTTATACATTTCATCACTTGCATGTCAGTCATCTCATTTAAGTATTGTTAAATGACTTTCAGTAATATAGATAATATAGTTTATCATTATATAACCAGATAATTTTGGTCTTTTCTCAGCCTCTTGATGGATTACAGGGAACCCATGTGCCTAAACCCATGCATGAAGAGTCTGAATATTTTCACAACGAATATCAATTTGGACAAAGAAGAGGTCATGATGGAAGAAAATTGTACCCTCATATTGATTATGATATTGGCCATCCAGCTGAGATGCGTAATGAATCACATGATTCTAAGGACCGCCTGGAAGGGCATGATGTCTGGGAGGAGCATGAATTTTCATCTGAGGAATTATTATGACTCGCGTGATTATGACTCTTATGAGTGCCTGGAAGGGCATTATGGCCGGAAGGAGCATGAAGTTTCATCTGATAGTATGTATAGTGACTCGAGTGATTATGACTCTACTGAATGCCCACTAGGAAATTATGGCTGGGAGGAGCACAGAGTTTCATCTGAGATGTGTAATGAATTGCTTGATTATGACTATGCTGAGCGCCTGAAAGGACATTCTGGCTGGGAGGATCAGAATTCATCTGAGAGGATGTGTAATGACTTGCGTGATTATGACTCTTATGAGCGGCAGCAAGGACACTATGGCTTGAAGGAGCATAGACTTCCATCTGAGATATTGTTAGAGGAAAGAGCTCATCCAGAAAGGAGGCAACACCATAGATATGACACTGCTGATCATATCGATAAATTAGACTTGAGGCATCATCTTATAAAGAAAAAGTTGGCCATAGGCTTGAGTTCCACTGCAAGCCATGACCGTGCTTACAAAGACCATTATGATTTTAACTACTGGACTCCTCGAAGGGACTGTTCATCTGCACGTTCAAGTACAATTAGGAAACCACTGGGGGAAGAATAGAATATCCAGGACGAGAACGCAGAGTTAAATGTGAGCAGGTATCAGGGGGGTCAACATATCTAGAAAGGATGAAGTATCCCAGAGCTGGAGGTGCTGATCGAATTTGATAATCAAGTCTAAGATATCATGTATAAAAGCAAGATTTCAGTAATGGTTTGAGATCTGTTGTTAGCCACGACTGTGCTGATCAAAGCTATGATGATTGTAGTCACCAGACTTCGAGAAAGGATCTATTTCTCTTCAATGCACATGAAAGCATGTTAGGCAGTGAATCGCTGGGAATAATGAAGGTTCCAGAACGATCTACATATTCTGATTATATTACTGATAGAGGCAGGCATTGGGGTAGAGGGTCTCCAGAAAGGCCACATGGAAGGCGTAGAAATGGAATAAACATAATAGTGGACAAGGAATTTGATAGTGACGGTATAACTATCAGAGACTTGCACCTCAGAAGTGCGTCAAGTAACTCTAGGAAGGAAGGTAGTTCTAGATTTGCTAGTCCAAAAAGCGTTGCGATGCTCAAGGTCAGAAAGAGTGGGAGTTATGAACATGTCAATGATAGACCGTTGCTTGGGAAAAGGAAACGTTCTAAACAAAAAGGAGTTCATCAAAAGGGTGAAGGGGATCTTTCTTTTGAAGGGCCTAAGCCACTCAGTGAGATTCTAAAGAGAAAAAGAAGTGCTGATGTGGCATATTATGAGAGTGACCTTATTCCAAAAACTAGTGAAGGTAAGAACTTGGATCCTGAGAATATTTTAAAGGGAAAGCCGAAGACTCGGATGACTACAAAAAGAACATAGTAGCCATCTCTGGATGAGATGGGAGTGCTTTGAGAGAAGGTCATTGTGACTCTGCTATTAATAGACTGCTATATGAAGATTTTGATTGGCAAGTTGGGGTTTAATTAGAATGAATGTATGCTTAGAAGGCTAGAAGTAGAAAGTAATTTTTCTTTCTGTGAACTATTAGGAGTTTTTTCGCATGCAGAAGAAATTTGCAGACATTTCATCCTTTGCACTAATTAATTGCGCCTTTGTTGCTGAATATTGTTGTTTCTTTTTTGGCTCACAGTTACATGCTAAAATTTACAAATTGCGGTATATGTTTGGCTTTACTGGCAATCCACATCTTTATTAACTTACTGATTTTCAATAGATATATACTCTACCTACTAATGATGATTGGCTTTGTACATACGATAAAGAATAGTAGTATCAACTTAAACATATATCTTTATACAATTATTTCTTAACTAGCATAAAAACCCGTGCGAGGCACAGGTCATTTTCTAGTACCCCGTTGAAATGTGTCTTGTTAAGGAGTTTGAGATTCCAGAATAAACGTGTTTTATTAAAAAGTGGAAAATATATGGTCCAACTTATGTAATCCAAATGTATGACCAAAACAGAATGCAACTCGAATTACACATTTGTTGGTGATCCTGTACATCTCTCTGTGTGAATGTTCATGTTGATTTACAAACCAATCTTCGTTTTAGTTGAAGAATGAAGCCTACAAATGCACCGATTCGTCTTTTAATAAAAGAGGGAAACAAAATTAAAAAAAAATCATAGGTTTCAAACATGAATAAGCAGTCATGCCATAAATCTGTATATATATGCACATGAGCAGGATTGCCTTTGCTTTTGAGCTTATTCAAGCATATTTTTGTTTCTTCTGCAAGTTGCCGCTTGCCCTGCATTGCTCACCTCGGTACTGCCTGTCCCGCATGTGCAGAAGTACTTCTTGGTGAAATGATTCAGTGGCTTTTGGAGCTAATCCACCTGCAAGATTTAAAGACGCTGCCTGGGGTATTGATGAAACTTACCAGAGTTATAGGAACACTACATACATCCTGTCTGCCAAAAGAATATGGTGTTAGTTATGTAAGCAGGTAAGAAATATAAACAAGAGGCCATTTGCATTATAAAAAGGCAGGGACTGAAAATGTAAAAGCATGATTTTAAACTACAAATACATGCCATCACCGGAAAGCATAACTTATGGCTCCTCGTTAGGAGAGGTAGTTGTCTGGATCCTGTTGTATTTGACTACGGTTGTTGTCGCAAAAATGTTGTGCATGGAAATTTTGGTATAAGCACTCTGCGTTTCATTAGTCCTAAAGGTATATATGATCGTAGAAGGTTGGTAGAATCCATCCATGAAATGTGTATCTAGGGAAAGTATACGTGAAAGGATTTCTAAATTGAAGAGACCATTAGTTCATGCGTGTAATGTCAATTTTGTGTTCCAATTAATCATATTGAGGAGTTCGACAGCGATGACATACCTATTGTATACATGTACACAACCCAAAATATATAATTTTAATAGGAAATAGGTACTTGTTAAAATTTGACGTATGCGGAAATTTAATTGCGCATCCAGAATACACAGGAGAGGCTGATTCATTTATAAATCAAGTACCAGTTAAACAGGGTCCAGGTATGAGGTCTGTTCGGGAATCAAGCAACCATTAACAAAGCAAGTACAGGAAGTCCGTATTGCAGCACGCGGGAAAAAAAAGGGCATAAAGGTTGCTCGGTGGTAGACTTGGGTGGCCTCGGGATACAAAAACTGGGCTAGGGAGGTAAAACCAATCATTTTTTACGTTTTGTCCCTGACTCTTATTTATAATCATTGCATAGCAAACAAAAATTGGGATTTCTTTTCTTTTCAGAACGAATGGAAGTGCCTTATCAGCTGGGCACATAGTTATCCTCGGGATGTATGTTGTCCCGCTAATCTTGTTCCCCGTTATAGTTATAATCAGTGCTTCAATAAGGAATGGGTAACATCTGGTGATTATGAGGCGGGTGCCATTGTACAGACCTCTTTTGGCATTTAGGTTTCGAAGAAGCATGATTGGTTCCCCAACCTTAACTCTTATTTCATGGTTTGGCATGCCACTAAATTTGAGGGAGTTGAGATACTCCGGTGGGTACAGTTCATCAGGGATGAGCCCTTACAAATAGAGTCAAAGCTCTTGTAAGTTTTGAAATCGACCGGTACCAGTGACACTAACACTATCGACATGTTCGTTTAGTGGCGTTAATATAGCTCTATTGCAGAGGTACTCCACGTCTCCATGCATGTGATGAAGATCACTATAGATTTTCTTCACTATTGCTTCGATTGGATCACCGGAATAGATTTCCAGCCTCATATAAATGTCCCAAAGCATTTGTAAGAAAATTTAAATTTTAATATTAGTTAGATAGTTGGGTGTAACATTATGGTTTCTACTTACTAATATAATTAAAAATAATTACAAGTCGAATATATGGGAATGAGAAGTAAGCAGCACATTTAATATGAAGATATCATGTAAGATTTTTTTTAAAAAAAGAATGTCCTAAGTTTGCAATAGGTTTCAAAACTGTAAAAGATTATGGTTAATGAAGAAAGTAATATTTAATTAGGACAAAATAGCATGGCCACAAGGTCATAAACTAAATGTACATGTAGCTAAAGTAATCCATAAGCAACAACGAATACGTGAAACAGAGCCTAAATATTTTTTGGCCCAAATTTGTAAAACATTGATCAAAATTAGAATTATTTAACTTGTAAAAATGTGGACGATCTGGGACGAAATTCGGACCTAGATATGAGGACCAAAATAAACTAAATCTAAACATTAAAGTAATTTTTCGAGAAAATAGTGTATACATTATTAAAATGGAGTAAAAAATATATCATAATCCATCATTATTTGGGTTCTTTGTTTAGACAAAATTAATTTTTCTTTTTAATCGGAACAAAATAGTAAAAGTCAAGCTTTTAATAATGTATTGATTCTGAACATTAATTTAGTGAACCATCTAAAAGTAATGGTTTAAATTTCGAAAAAAGTAATCTATACTATTTTTAAAATTTTGACGCAGAATACTGAAATGCTTGATGACACTTTTATATATTTTTTAAGAAAGTTGTTAATAAATATGATCAGCGAAGCGAAATTTTACTTAAAATGTGCTAAGCAAATCACTAATATATAATCATTATATATTTAAAAACATAAAAATTATTCAAAAATATCATATATGCATACACCTATTATTTTATATAGATAAATATTATAACTACATGTATATAAATGTAATGCACAATTTATGGAAAGCAACATCCAACAAAGAATTTATGCCACAAGTCACGCCGCCTAGTGGTGTTTATTGATTGATCTGGTGTTTCTATATTTAAAGTTTTAGTCATCACATGTTTCCATGGGTTTATACTTTACCTTTACTAATTTAATGACATACTTTAATTGCTATAGAATACCGCTCCCTATATGTAATTAAAGACCTTAAAATTATAGGCGTGTCTTTCATGCATTAAATACTGGGTTGAGTGATAGGAGGCGATCAAATATGCTCCATTACAAGTGGGTGAATGACAAGTAGTAAAGGACCAGGAATAGTACAATATTACAATTATGAAGCTACAGGGACACGAGAAAACGAGAAAGTGAGGATGTTACCTGTTATCCAATTATATGGCGTTGTACTCCACAGTTGCCTTAGTATCCCTCCTATACAAGGCATAGGATTCGCTGTGCCACACAGGGCATGCATCATGAATTGTGAAACAACTTTATAGCCCACAACACTTGTAACGTTGTTAATGTCATCTGTAGTGAGAAGCTTGTCAGCCGCAGCCAACCAGAGGACAATATGAGCATGAGGCAATCCACGTTTCTGGAATTCAACTGTGTATACCACTGCAAAGCAATGTACACATACACTGAGTTACTTGCAGAATAGAGTGTAAAGCAAGGGGTTAGATACTTGTATATAATTCCTTGAAATGAGGCGAATAGGATTTATTTGTGAAATAGACCAAAACTTTGTACACATGCTTCATCAGGATATGAAAAACGAAATGAGTAAATTTTGTTAGTCGAGAATAAAACAGAGAGACTTTGGGTGAGCACATGCGTCTGCATTTGTGCCAACATGCAGAGAACTGATATTAAGCATATAAAAACACATATTTCAGGTAAAAACAATGTTGATATTGGGCCCGTTTGGGAAATCTTATTTTTCAGAAACAAATTACTTATTCTGGGAAAAAGTTAGGAAATATGTACTTTTTTCTGAAATAAGTAACTTATTTTTATTTTTGCAAGATAACGAATATTAAAATCTCCATACACATTTTTCTCTAAAAAAAGTATTTAAATACGAATGTTTTCCGAAATAAGTAACTTATAAGCTCGATTTAAGATTTGGAAAAAAGGGCCATTATATGACCACAAATGTTCAGGTTGTCATAATTCTGTTACATATGCATGACGCATCAATTTTTGAGGAGCTTGCAATTCCCTTACCACAAAAACTTGTGGAATGGTAAAAAATAAGAAAATGTAATTGTTAGCAAACAAATTTTGGGTTTATAAACAAATGACATTTCAATGTGTACGAAACATAAATCCAAGTGATTTTTACATAGATATAGCTGTGCACACATTCGTGTCACTGAAGCCAAGCAAATCAGTGAAGATATTTAGCAGGGAAACTGAGATCCGGATAGGCGCTAAATATAGAGAACAACAAATAAGGTGGGGTGTTCCTTCACGGTTGAATTACCTACTATGCAAAGGTTGGGCAGTGTGACGCTGTAGGTACAGCTTTTCTGCAGTAAGAGTCTGAAATATTTCATGAAACAGAGGGGTATATCTGCCTTTTCGGAGGGAGTTTTATGGCTGAAAACATAAGTGTGTTGTCCTATGATATATGAAGGTAGAGGGCAGTTTACAGTTGTGTTAGGCATTCAAATTCTGGGTGCACATAATTATGTGGGCGTGTAGAGTTTACAAATCCACAGTTATCTTGTTTTACGTGCTTATATCATGTTTTTAATTTAACTCGCGCAAGTTTTTAGATAATTTACTGGATTATATAATTCATAAATGACATATGTGTTTATAATATTATCATTTATTGGGTTACTCAAGCCTTTGGATAGTGCACAGAAGCCTTAGAGGGACATTGTGATGGGCTTGCTTTATCACTGGTTTACCTGTACCCAAGTCCAAGGGCTTATGAGGTTATTTAGGTGATTATAAATATATAACATGACATATTACTCATGCACTATGAAATATAACATGATATGCAGCAATTACCATACCTTTCAACTATGGTTGAAGATTTAAATTGCCACAGGTAGAGTCTGTATAATCATCATTTTCTTCTAATTCTCCACCAGTGATCCTTCTGACAACCTCTTGTGATCCCTAAAACATAACGATGAGAACCTAGTATAAAACAAAGTATTGAATAGCAAAAATAGAAGAATATAATAATTAGACAGGTGTAAAATTTTGAAATATCAAGATGCTTACTCAAAATATCGATTTCATCGAGATACTTATTCAAATCACTGTAAATCAAAAGAGATTGTTATATGAGGCATTAAATTACAAGAACCAGTGTTAACATCCTTACACAAGAGATGTATTTTACAACATAGTCCATTGCCAAAATGTGGAAAACAAAAATTACTAAAAGAAACCGGAAGAAAGAAAGTTGTCAGGTTCCATTATTTCATATGAGTCTTTCACGAAGACTGTCACTAGGAAAATTCATAAGCTTTCAAAAGAGAAAACGGAAGAATCCCCTTAACTCAGTTTCTAACACAGACAAATGTTTCCAGCGTATGATGCTTTAGAAGCTGGAAGAGAACAATCAGGTGTGCCTGAGGTAAAAAACCATTATGGTAATTTTGAATTAAAGTAAAGTACAATTCATATTCAAACTCTAATGCTTATAACGGAAAATGCACCCTAGTAAATAAGACACCGCATTGGAAGAAAGAGTATGATCATTAACACGCAGTTATATCTTATCTTCTAATCCAAAAACGAGACCCCCGAGGCTAAATATTAATGAACAGCACTACTAAATCAAACAGATAAAGAATGGAACTAACAACAAAATAGATTCTTTCAACTGAAAGTATGAATTGCTGAAAAAGACAATTTTCAGCATTTGAAGATGATTAGGAGAGGTAAAATAAAAGAGTAATTTTTGAGTAAAATGCAAAACGGTGGCCATAGTTTACACTGAATTTCAAAAAAGTGGCCGAAATTTTAAAATTTTATTTTGGTGGCCACACTTTGTTTTTTATTTTTAAAATAGTGGCCAAAGTTTTCTTGATTTTTAAAATAAGTGGCCAAAATTGTTTTTGATTTCTAAAATAGTGGCCAAATTATTTTTAATTTTCAAAAAAATACATTAAAAAAGGTCGATAGCCACTAAAATGAAAATCTGAAAGTTCAACCACTTTTTTGCAATTCAGTGTAAACTAAGGCCACCGTTTTGCAATTTACTCGTAATTTTTTTATGACATCTGATATGCTAAAAGATAATCAAATGGTAATATCAAACTCAAATACATTAAAAAAGGTCGATAGCCACTAAAATGAAAATCTGAAAGTTCAGCCACTTTTTTGCAATTCAGTGTAAACTAAGGCCACCGTTTTGCAATTTACTCGTAATTTTTTCATGACATCTGATATGCTAAAAGATAATCAAATGGTAATATCAAACTCAGATGACAATTTAGAGTCGCATCAGAGCCAGTAAAGATCACTACTTATTACTTATAGATAAAAGTAAAATTGCTGCATAACTTAGTCATAAAATGGAGTCAGCCTGCAACAAAGAAGAGCATGGTCAAAATCAATTTATATATGGGACTTCTTTAATAAAAGTATATGTAAGAGAACGAGTAACATTAACCTGACATCTCCCGAAACTGTGCATTCACCAGCGATTTGATTATCCCCGCCTCCTGGATCTGTAAAAAAACAATACATAAAAATTAAAGCAAAAGAAAACAAAAGGTAGTTAAATTCCCTCCACTCAACCACACACACACATAATTCACAACTTACTGATTAAGCCTACAACTCCATTGAGTTGGTTTCATGGTTGAAGGTGTTGCAAAGCCATACACTTCTTCCTTAGGATGAGGGGGGAAGTCTCTGTAAAACCTCAACTGGATCACCTTAAGAGCCTCCATCGCTAGCTCCAAAGGATTAATGGCCTGCATTCATCAACAATCAATAATAAGGAATCACATTCTATATACCAGCAAAATAATGGAGCCTAGCACAGGATTCCATGAAAGCTAGAGAGATAAAAGATCCAATTCATTTAGACATATTATCGAACAAGTGGTGCCACTGGGCTGCAGATTTGGGCAAGTGGATGACACCAACAATAGTGTCGCCATCTTATTTCCTACTTACCAAAAGAATTTGACAATCGATGAGGCAATCGGCGTAAGTGACAAGTGAACAGGCTAGCGGGAACGATATACACGCATCTAGCAGCAGGTATAGAGGTAACGGCGTTATAACTGATTCCACGTGGCTGATGACATGGAATAAAATGTTTCACCGAAGGGGCATGTTGTATAGAATAGATTACTCAGTCTAAACTCTAAGGAATCAAAGCTAGATGCGAATGATTTAGCAAACAAAAATAGTTAGTTGCGAATGCCGGCTTTCTATTCGGAGGACTTTGTCCCACTTTGATGTGCAAAAGAAGAAAACATCACTCAAGGAATCTTTAAACACGAAATTGCAAAGAATATACTGTTACATATGACAAGATCGATTACACAATAGTCTGTTCTCTTAAAACAATGTTCTATAGCTAGTTTAGTTAGTTGATAAGTCTGTTTGAACCAGATTGATAATAGCATCTTAACATCTATAACCTTTATTAATAAGCTAAACACCCTTTTAACGGTACCACTTTTGGTTTCATCCCTATTTTGGTTTCACCTTTATTTTGGTTTCACCCCTATAATCATATTTTTACTATAATTCTATGTTATTTTTTTAATAAAATAGAAATCCTATTGTAATTATAATTCGTTTATTACAACTTTAAATTAAAAAAAATAGTTTCATCCCTATAATCATATTCCCTTACAATTTTATGTTATTTTTTAAATAAAATAATAAAATTGAAATCCTATTATAATTATAATACAATTTTTTATAATAATTTAGAATAAAAAAATAATACGACCAATTCTCCAAAAGATTTTTCAAGGAGAACAACTAGAACATGTTTCTATACACTATTCTGGAACATTCTTCCGTGCGATTATATGTTATTTTTTAAAATAAATATAATAAAATTGAAATCTTGTTAGTATTATACTTCTTATATTGTATTATAAATTTTTTTTATTAAAACTTATAATAAAATAAGATTACGATCAATTATCCTAAATATTTTTCAATGAAAACAATCGAAACGTGTTTCCATGCACTTCTATTAAACAATCTAAGTTTATAGTTTTTTAATCATATAAATTTTTTTATGCAAATAAAATAGTTCTTTTTATAATTTTTGTAATATAATTTTATAAATATTTAATTAAATAAAAATTAGTAATTATTTAACACTCCAAGCCCGTGCTTCGCACGGGTTATCATCTAGTATTTTAAACCGGCAGACAGATATCATATATACATGTGTCCACATCAGTATAGACATGTCAGTTCTTGATGGAAACTGAAGAGCAAATCTAGAATTCGAGCATGGAGTGGATAAATAACTATGTTCTTTGCTCCATTTTGTTCATTGAAGTCACTTATTTGGCACTTGAAGCAAAAGAATAGTTACAGGCGTTCAAAGCTTCCTCCAGGCCCGAGGGGCTAGCCCGTTGTTGGCAACATTTTTGATCTTGGAACCTTTCCGCATAGAGGTCTAGCAACACTAAAACAAAAATATGGTCCTGTTGTGTGGTTAAATCTTGGTCCTATCAAGACCATGGTGATTCTTTCTGTTGGCGCAGCCGAAGAGTTGTTCAAGAACCAGATCTCTCTTTTGCTGACCTTTCCATTAATGAATCAATGAGGTCACATGATTTTTACAAGAGCTCTATGGCTTTAGGTGCGTAAAGTAACTATTGGCGCACCTTGAGGCGGATATGCACTGTTGAGCTCTTCATTAATAAGAGAATCAATGAGACAGTTTTGATTAGGCAAAAATGCGTGGATGAGATGCTATTATGGATTGAAAAGGAAACAGAAAAAGGTGCAAGCGGTGGAATTGAAGTTATTAAATTTGTATTCCCCGCAACATTTAACTTGATTGGAAATCTTACCGTATCTCGTGACTTAATGGATCCATATTCGGAGATGGCTTCTGAATTTCAAACGGCCTTGTCAGGGTTCTCAGAGTATCTGGGCAGTCCTAACTGTTTGCACTAAATCACGCAAGCGTACGCGGTCACAAGTAATATAGAATAAAGTTAAGTTCGTTCCCACAGAGATCTGGTTTAAGTTTCAATTCAGTTAATGTACCTATGCAATAATATATGGTTTTTATTCACTGCTAAGACAATTAATAAGATTTGGTTTTGATTAACTAAATTTAACTAAGAAGCAAATTAACAACTAAGAATTAATTAACTAACGAGAATTGAAATCGAATTACTTCTACAAGAGTAAACATGGGATCCTAACTTCATTAAATACTTCACTTAGATCTGACGCCTTTAATCACTATAAGTAATGGTTTTGATATCTGATCGGATAACACGAAACAAGTATACGCTACCTGTCAGCATACGTATACCAAACTACCCATACATCCACAAAAGAGATAGAAGATGAATAGACACCAATTATGCTTAGACCCTATATGTCTATAGAATTTGAAAACATAACTGTTGAAGAGCAAGTTATCCATAAAGATCACACAGGGCAGTATAAGTATTCTCATCTTACACTACGAATCACGTTGATAAACAATCATGAACCTGTGCTAGCATGGCAAGTTCTAAATCTCAAGATCCACTTTCACTTCACAAGAGATTAACAGATTAGATGTTAGCTACGCATCTAACAATTAAGCATAACCATACGAGGATGTCAGATATAGTTCTTTACAGCAGGCTCATCATGTTGTTCCTCTGGAAGCTTCTTGATTCAGATTGAGCAGTGAGTGCAACAGTATTCATCTTTCCTTCACTCCTGCTCTTCTTCTGCTGCTTGTCAAGTTCATAAGCCCTCAGTTTTAAATATACTGCCTCTAATGATATCTCATCCAGATCATTAGCTTCCTCAATTGCAGATATTTTCTCATTGCAGAAATCAGACAAGGCTTTCATGAACTTAGTATTCATATCCTCCAAGTCATAATATTTACCATGCATGGCCATCTCATTGATGAGTTTTGTAAACCTATCAAAGGTATCAGTAAGTGACTCACCAGACTTGGATTCAAAGTACTCATACTGTTTTATAAGTAGTGTCCTCATGTTCTTCCTGACAGGCTTAGTTCCTTCACAGTGAACCTTAAGATTGTCCCATATATCCTTAGCAGTTTTATATGAGAGAACATAGTTAGTGAGAACAGAATCAAGACTGTTGAATAATATGTTTCTCACTTTAGCATCTTTAAGAACATTCTCCTTGTCCTTATCTGACCATTCAGATTTAGGCTTCTCTGCTGTATGTTTTGGAACAACTTCACCATCAACAGTTGCTTGTGCAACCACCTTTGTTGGAACAAAAGGTCCATCTCTGATTCTATCAAGATAATCAGGATCTGTTGCTTCCAGATGATGCAACATCTTTACTTCCCATAGAGTATATTCGTTTCTCTTGAGCATAGGGATTTTAGTATTCCCATCCTTGTAACCAGACATGATTGCAGATCTTTATGATTATTCGAAATCAACATGCTCTGATACCAATTGTTAACTCGAATAACTTGTAGAAGGGGGGGGGTTGAATACAAGTTATATAATCGTGTCTGATTTTTGCTTGGTTAGATGAACAAGAATAAACGAATGAATCAAACTCTGTTTGTATTAATAAGATCAAATACAAACTCTACCAAAGGTGTACAAATACCTTTAGCAGCTGCTGACAATACAAATCTCTCTCTGTTTGTTTCGAACTCTCGAATACAAACCTAATACAGAGCTACGCACACATCAACGCTTTTTTTACAATGATATTGAGAGAGTATTTATAATGCTACCTATCAACTAATAACAGAAAGATATAATCTATACATGACAATGTTCTGCCTTCCAGTTGATAGTTTCCATCAATAGAAAATTCTTTCCTTCACGAAATCTTCTTGCTTGCTCTCCAAACAAAGATCCTATTTTATAGCACTTGCCAGTTTCTGTAGCATCCATAATGACATCATCAGTAACATGACTGATATCAGGATCTGTACACTGCATCAGTATCTGATCATCCATCAGTATTAGACGCTCATCAGGATTTGATCTCTGGTCCTGACATGTAGTCTCCGATACACTGTTCACTCCTGACTAAATTCTACAGATAACTGTCTTACAAATATATCCTACATACAGTGCTAAATCCTTTATAAATCAGGATATACAAGAAGTAGAAGTAAAATTCTATTCTCAACATCACAACTCATGAATTATTCCTAACATATCTTATTCACCAGTCGTTGATAAGTAGCTCATGCATTCTTTAGACCAAAAGCCATAACAAGATAGCAGAAAACACCAAAGTCAGTTATGAAAGATACCTTAGGGATATCATCCTTGTGCATCTTAATCTGATTATAGTCGCTGAACCCATCCATGAAGCTCAACATCTCATGTCCAGCCGTGGCATCTATCAACATGTCTATCCTTGGCAGAGCAAAACAATCCTTCGGACATGCATCATTCAAATCAGTGAAGTCTATACACATCCTCCACTTCCCATTCGCTTTCTTGACCATCACTGGGTTAGCTAACCATTCGGGAAACTGAATCTCTTCAATAAACCCAGCCTCTAAGAGCTTGTCAACTTCTTGTTTAATGGCCTCCTGCCTTTCAGGAGCAAAATTTCTCTTTTTCTGCTTTGTTGTCTTCCGCCCAGGATCAATATTCAACTTGTGAGTTATGAGTTGGGGATCAATCCCTGGCATGTCAGCTACAGTCCAAGCAAACACACCATTGTTTTCTTGCAAGAATGCTATCAACTTGCCCTTCAGGGGTTCTTTCAAAGATGCTCCCACATAAGTTACTTTCTCAGGGTTGCCCGGATCTAGAGGAATAGGAACCAAGTCCTCTGCCGGCTTACCTCGGTGTTCATCATCACCACGGACAACCATGTCTTCAATCGGGACTACCTGCCCCCCGATTCCATCAGACCTCAGTGCGGACACATAGCACCTCCTTGCCATCTTCTGGTCACCCTTCTGTTCTCCAACCCCATTCCGGGTTGGAAACTTAATCTTCATATGATAAGTAGAGGCAACAGCCTTGAACGCATGAAGTCCAGTCCTTCCCAGGATTGCATTATAAGTCGAGGATGCCTTAATCACCAGAAAATTCAGCATCTGAGTAGCCTCCTTAGGTTCTTGCCCAATTGTCATGGGTAATTGAATAGTCCCTTCAACTTTGGACTCAACTCCATTAAATCCGTAGATTGGCATGTTGGTCGGGGTCAACTGAGAGTCGGTGTACCCCATCTTTACAAATGCGTCATGAAACAAAATATCAACAGAAGCTTCATTGTCTATCAAGACTCGCTTCACTTCTGAATTCCCAATCACAGGGGTTATGACCAACGGGTCGTCGTGGGGGAATTTCACCCCTTCAAGGTCTGAGTCATCAAACCCAATTGCTATTTCAGTCCTAGCACGTTTCGGGGCTTCTCCCACAATGTGCATCACTTCTCTGGCATACGCCTTTCGAGAGTTTCAAGTTGTACCGGCCGCTGTCGGGCCTCCCCAAATCATGTTGATAACTGGCCCTCGGGGCTGTGGGTCACGATCACGGTCACGATTGTCATCCCTTCTTTCATTGTCTCTTCTATCATAGTCCCTCCTTTGGGTTCCATGATCACCACCCTTCGTGAATTTGTTCAGCTTTCCTTTTCGGATCAAGAATTCAATCTCATCCTTTAACTGTCTACAATCATCTGTATCATGCCCCACATATCGGTGGAACCTACAGTATTGATCCTTGTTTCTTTTCGCGGGATCACCCCTAAGTGGCTTCGATCATAAAAAATCTTTGTCCTTCTCAATATCTAACAAGATTTGACTCTTAGGAGCGTTTAGTCTTGCATAATCATTAAATCTCGGTCCTAAACCCTTCTTTGGTGGCGACTCAGAGTCCTTGCCAGTCCGGGGATACTTGTCCCTAGCGTCGTACTCTTGATCTTGTTTTCGCTTCTTAGAGTCATTAGAACCCTTGCCATTACCTCCAACAGTTTCTTTCTTCATGCTATCCTCTTCCTTGATATACTTGCCGGCCCTTCATTTTTGGCCATATTTTCAGGAGGATGCTTTGCCAAAGACCTCTTGAAGAAAAGATCAGTGGTTCCGTGTTCCAAGGCTACAATGGCCACCTTATTCTCCAAATCAGTGATATTCAATGTCTCCTTGGTGAATCGCTTGCTTTAATCCCTTAGGTTCTCATTCTTCCCTTGTACCACATACATGAGGGATGTAGAAATTTTCTCGTGAACTCTCCCGCTAATGAAATTGGCTGATAAAGGCAGCGCTCAACTCCTTAAAAGAGCCAATCGAATTTCCAGGTAGTCGACTATACCACCTTTGAGCCATACCCGACAGGGTTTGAGGAAATGCCCTACACTTTAAGGCATCATTCGCAGGTTGCAACAGCAGCGCATTCGAGAACGTCCTGACATGGGTTTCGGGATCGCCCGTTCCATCATAGGCCTTGATCGCCGGCATCTTGAACTTCTTTGAGATGCGGGCGTTCATCACCTCCTCAGTAAACGGAGGTGTGGGATCATCAGGATCCCCAGATGGCATCAGATCATTGGGGTTGCTTCTGGGGGTTTCCACCCTTGTTGCTCTTTCAATCGGGGCATCAGCCCTTCTTTGTCTCCTAGACGGCCTCTCCAGATTTATAACGGGAATCCTTCCTGCGATTGGAGGAGGTCGATTCAGACTTTCCCTTGCTTGCTCCCTGGCAAAGTCATCTTTCAGCCTTTGGATCTCAGCCTCATGAGCCTTGATCCTTTCCTCAGTTATTTGTGGAGGTCCATCATGGATTCTTTGGGTCCTCCTTCGAGGTTCCCTGCTAGCACGTCACCTTCTTGGGGCTTCGTCACGGTCATCATCGTCATCCTCAGATGTCGAATCAGTAGTATAGAGGCCGGAGTAGTCTAGATACTCCCGATCTCGGATTTGTAAAGCATGACCGCTTGGTCCAGGTTCTCGTCTAGGGGGTAATTAGGCAGTCCATGCATCGGGTTGGTATTCGCGGGGAGATCCGTAGTATGGATCTGTACCCCAGATGGTAGGGGATGGTTAGGGTTGACTAGAGGAGAGACCACCATCTGAAGAGGGTTGGTTCCTTGATCTTGATGGACAACCACAGGAAGCGTACCCTCAGCAGGGGCAGTCGTCCCTGGAGGCTGAGAAACTTGAGTTTGGGGGATCGTCCCTTGTTCAAAGGTGGTTGTCTCGAAGGTGAAAGGCGGAGTAGAGCTGATTGGTAGAGCCTCGGTAGAGCTTGGTGCAGTTCTTCGTGTGTTAACCATGGTTGATGTTTTTGTTAGTGTAGGTGCCCTAGAGGCAATACATTGTTTCTCGAATAAATATTATGTCATTTGATTATTAAATAAATGTATTTATTATGACTCTAATTACTGCGATATTTATTAGCATAATAAATGTCCTTAGAATAATGATACACATTATATAGTTTAAGTTTATAACTTGAATTTGAGATTATATAATATATATCATATTCTTAAAGGTCCCTAGTCGAGTATTATTATACAGGACAATAATAATACATAAATAGACTAGTATGTTTTTGACTGATAACCACATCTCATTGGTTATAAGTATGGAGATACTAAAGTCAATACATAGGTACATGTAGGGTACATGGTACTGGACAGACCCACCGTGAGATTCTTCATGTTAATTAAGTCATAAGAAAGACTCACAGTGATAATGGTGTAATGATCCTTTGACTTGAGATTATTATATTTCTATACGAAGATAATATACTTTGACTACATTAAAAGTTACCTTTGACCGGGTAATGATAAAAATGGACATCGGGTATATTGTGAATCGTATGAGAAATATGAATGATAGATAAAGGAATTTAACCCTCCTATCAAATAGGAGAGATATTATTGGCCTCTTGATTGAGTGAGACTATAAAATGCATGGCCGTGCTCAAATAATGATTTGTTATTAATAGTCTGCTCATGGATCAAGTAAACCCGGATTAAATTATGAAGAGGATGACGATAAACATGCCTCGAGTTTAATCTATAATATTTGGTTAAAGAGATTATATTACACGGGAACATTAATCACAAAAGGTTTATCGAATCACGATTTAATTATTATTTAATTGGGTAGCAATGATGTATTACTAGATACCGCTCATTGTTTATAATTTTATTGGAGAATAAAATTATTGCCAAAATAAATAATAACCTACAGGGTCACACACATAGAACATTTTAAAGGAAGAATTAATTTAAATTATGAATTTAAATTAATTAATGATAAGTTGGATTTTATTATATTAATTAAGTGGGACTTAATTAAGCTATAATAAAATACAAAGAGATATGAGATATGATTCTAATAATTAAGTTTGACTTAATTATTATTTATTTGAATAATAGAATTAGATTTTATTATTTAAATAAATCATATTTGGAATAGGTTTTTGATAAGGGATTTTGGCTTTATACTATCCTATATATAAAGATATGGGACAAGGATTACGTATGTGAAAATCAGTTGAGCCGCATCCCAAAAACCAAAACCCTAAAAATCTACATCTCATATTATCATTGGAAGCTAGTACTTCTCTTCCATTGAAAAATCGTTTTTCGAGTGTTCGTGTGGATACCGTAGAGGAGGCTTCGAAGAGGAGCGCTCAATATTCGTGGGAGGCTTGCATCTCCATCATTCTTTAAACGTAAAGCTTCGATAAGGTAAACATATTCTTACTACCATGATTATCTATAATTAAACATGGATCCCGGGCTTGGAATTCGATTTAATTTTATTGTTTCCGCTGCGTTTTGATGCTCGAATTCCAACAATGGTATCAGAACTACATGTTTAATGGATAATCTGGTGAATATGTGATGTATACGAATTGATACAGTAGTCATCAGAACTGTGTTTTTCTTCCCGGGAACTATACTGCATGTTTCATACGATTAAATATATGCTACTATGATTCTGTCTTTGCTGCGTTGCTTTGGTCTGTTGAATCTGCTCCGTAATAATAAGATTAAATCGTGGATAAACGTATGAGATACCAGTAAAACGGATGCACGATCTGTTATTAGAGTTTTAGAACTGATTTCTTGTTCCCGTACGTGAACCCTACTGCATGAACTATATGAATTGCATCCTGCGTTTTCTTCTGTTTTTGTTGCGTCCAGATGATTAGTTATGTTTTTAATAGGATTAAATCGTGATACTAACATCTAAAACCAGTAAAAGTCGACCCTAAAGATCAGTAGTGTAGTTCATGCATTCGCATATATACATACGTGTTTACATATATATATAACGACTGGGTTTTGATTTTGATTGTTCAAGAATCGATATATATATGCTGTGATGTTACTACATGTAATCTGTGGTCTGTAAAATCAGTTTGGAATCAAAACCACGATTAAAAATGAAGAACACGTACTGGGTTTCAGAAAAAATCTGCAGAAAAATCGCATGTACAGGTGATGCGCATACTCAGTATGCGCATCTGCTAGGGTTTCGACCATTAACGCATACGTAGAATGCGTTACTGATAGAATTAACAGATTAGGTCTGTTGCGCATACTGTAGATGCGCAACAGCTGTTTTAATAAAAAAAAAAAAAAATTCAGCTAGGTTTTGCATGCTAGATTAAATAATAATTGTTAATGTTTAACTTGGAGTATGCAAAATTTTATTAATTAGTAATTTTGATTACTAGATTAATTTTTAATTAAAGTGCGTTAATTTTATTATTTATGATTTGATCATATTTAATTTATGTTGTATAAAATTGTGTTTATACAATAGTTGATGCTTTAATTGCTATGTGAGCATGATGCATGGTTATGGCCCCAAGACCTAGTTTTCAATTTATTTTATTAATTTTAATTTATGGTTTGTAATAATTAAATACGACTTGCATGTCGTTTTTCTTTTTGTAATTATTTTATCTCGAATGCAACTCGAGTTCTTTTGTAATTTGTTTCAAAAGAGGAGCTTGGAGGCAATCAAGGCAGCTTTGGAAGCGTAGCAAGAGATTTTGTAATAATTAGTTATTACCACCATAGATTGACCTTGATTTTTCCATTAGCTTGGAAAAATCGCATAGGATTGGGCCATAACCATAGCATATTATTTTATGTGATTCACTTTACATATGATGTATGTGTAGAGTAGCAAATGTATGCATGTATTAGATACGTCACCCATGCCATGCTTGCCATGTTAAACAAGATAAAATCTGTAACGATTCGAGATTTTAAAATGAACAAACGATCATGAGATTTCTGTGTTTATGAAACACGGAATTAAATACGAATTTTCAATTATTTAGATATGGGGAGATTTTGTCAAAAGACAGGTTTTACCTGTAAGGAAGTTGGGTATTAAGTGAGGCCACTTGTGACTCCTCCAACAACCTGGAAATCAAACTATTGATGAATATTGATTTGAAGTATTTAATTCAAGGAAAAATTGGGAATCTCTTTATGATGGGATCATGGTCGTTTTAATTTTGAAACCCCTTAACAAAATATTAAGTTTTAATCGGATGCTTTCAAATGAATGAACACTCATTGAATCCTAGATCGATAAGGGGAATGACTGCTAGTGGCAGGGGACTCCTGTCTATCGTGGTGAGATGTGACGAATATAAGCGGTTATATTCGACCGTTGTATCATTGGGTTTAACTTAACTGAGTCGTCATAATAAGGTGAAAATAAACGGTTATATTCAATTATTATGAACTTAGAAGCATAGAGTTTGGTTCAAAATCTATTAGATAGACAAGAACAATTGTTGTTCACCAAACTATCCAAGAATTATATATGATATAATTGACAAATGTTGTCTACCTAAATAATCATGTTTTAAGGACTACCAGTGGTTGACTTAGGATATGACGAAATATGGATCTTGGCTCACTAGAAAGATTTATGGGATATTCTTTCCGATTTAATAGTAAGGGCTATTAATTTGATAAAAATAGTGGGAGATATATTATGAATATATCATAATCATTTGAACATAATAATGATAACTCAGACAATCTAATGTTTATTATGTGCTTTTAACATTGGAGATACTGAATAATGACAAACAACACAAACTCTCTATCCGTTCGATCAATCCTTGAGAAGGATAGATTGAAGGAGGATCTGAAGAAGAAGAAGGCTCAACAAGCTTCTACTTCAGGAATATATGTTATAGAAGTCAATCTGTCTACTTCTACATCTTGGGTATTGGATACTGGATGTGCTTCTCACATTTGTATAAATGTGAAGGAATTGCAGAGAAGTAGGACTTTGGCTAAGGGAGAAGTGGACCTACGAGTAGGCAATGGAGCAAGAGTTGCTGCTTTAGCCGTAGGAACTTATTATCTATCTTTGCCCTCTGGGCTTGTTTTAGAACTTGAAGACTGTTATTACGTGCCTGCGATTCGCAGAAACATTATTTCTGTTTCTTGTTTGGACAAGAAAGGTTTTTCGTTTATAATAAAGAACAATAGTTGCTCTTTTGCTTTAAATGATTTAACCTATGGTGTTGCGCGTTTATTTAATGGTTTATATGTTCTTGATTTTGATAATCCTGTCTGTAACATAGAAAACAAACGACTTAAAGTTAATGACTCAAATCAAACATACCTCTGGCATTGTCGTCTAGGTCATATAAATGAGAAACGCATATCCAAATTACATAAGGATGGATACTTGGATAAGTTTGATTTTGAATCATACGAAAAATGCGAATCTTGTTTGCTTGGTAAGATGACTAAAGCCCCTTTTACTGGTAAGGGTCAAAGGGCCACTGAACGTTTGGAGCTAATACATAGTGATGTATGTGGCCCAATGCGTGTGATGGCTAGAGGTGGCTACTACTACTTCATAACATTTACTGATGACTTCAGTAGATATGGATATGTGTATCTTATGAAGAATAAATCCGATTCTTTTGAAAAATTCAAAGAATACAAGGCTGAAGTAGAGAAGCAAATAGGCGGAGGTGCAAGTATTAAAATCTTACGATCCGATCATGGGGGTGAATACTTAAGCACCGAATTTAAAGAGTATTTAAAGGAGTGTGGTATTGTATCACAACTCACTCCGCCAGGTACACCTCAATGGAATGGAGTTTCAGAGAGGAGAAATCGTACTCTGTTGGACATGGTACGATCGATGATGAGTCATGCAGATCTTCCAATAAGTTTCTGGGGTTATGCTCTAGAAACAGCGGCTTTCACACTTAACCGTGTTCCAACCAAGAAGGTTCAAAAGACTCCATATGAGATATGGGAGGAGAAACGGTCAAGCATGAACTTTATGAAAGTTTGGGGATGCAAGGCGTTTGTAAAACGTCAAGTATCTGACAAGCTTGGACCTAAATCCGAAGAGTGCAATTTTGTGGGATACCCTAAAGAAACAAAGGCGTATTATTTTTATAGTCCTTCTGAGCAGAAAGTGTTCATTGCTCGAGATGCTGTCTTCATGGAAAGAGATTTTGTTTCCAAAAGAGACAGTGGGAGAACTATAGATCTCGATGAAGATCGAGAACCACTAAATAGCATTGAACCTGAGGTGGAACAAGAGCAGAATAATGATAATGCTCAAGAAACACAGGTTGTTCATAGATCTGGTAGAATTCGCCATGAGCCAGAGAGATATGGATTTCTTTTGACTCAATGTGGGGATTTGATGCTCATAAATGAGGATGAGCCTCTCACATACCAAGATGCTATGAACAGTCCAGACTCTAAGAGATGGCTTGAAGCCATGAAATCCGAGATGGATTCCATGTACGAAAACCAAGTTTGGGATTTGGTTGATCCACCTGAAGGGGTAAAACCCGTAGGGTGCAAATGGGTTTTCAAGAAGAAAACTGACATGGAAGGAAATGTTCAGACCTATAAAGCAAGACTGGTTGCGAAAGGGTTCAAACAAATTCATGGTATTGACTATGATGAAACTTTCTCACCAGTTGCCATGGTCAAGTCCATACGGATTTTGCTTGCAATTGCAGCATTCCATGATTACGAAATCTGGCAAATGGATGTCAAAACAGCTTTCCTTAATGGGAGCCTTGAAGAGGATGTGTACATGACACAACCTGAAGGTTTTGTCGATCCAAGGAATGTTGGCAAGGTATGTAAATTACGACGATCCATTTATGGATTGAAGCAAGCTTCTAGGAGATGGAATATTCGTTTTGATGAAACAGTCAAGGAGTATGGCTTTATTCAAAACGAGGATGAACCTTGTGTTTACAAGAAGGTTAGTGGGAGCCATGTGGCATTCATAGTACTGTATGTTGATGACATACTACTAATGGGGAATGACATACCTTCTCTAAAGGCTGTTAAGACTTGGTTAGGGAGCAATTTCTCTATGAAAGACTTAGGAGAGGCAACCTACATTCTAGGAATGAGGATCTATCGAGATAGATCTAAAAGGATGATCGGTCTAAGTCAGAGTACATACATTGATAAGGTTTTGCATCGTTTTGGTATGCAAAATGCTAAAAGGGGATATGTCCCTGTGTCTCAAGGAATAACGATTTCTAAAGACCAGTGTCCGAAATCATTAGATGAGAAGGACCACATGAATAAAGTTCCATATGCATCAGCAATTGGATCTATCATGTATGCAATGGTATGTACTCGCCCCGATGTTTCGTATGCTTTGAGCATGACGAGCAGATACCAGTCTAATCCAGGTGAAGGTCACTGGACGGCAGTCAAGAATATTCTAAAGTACCTGAAAAGGACTAAAGATTCATTCTTGGTGTATGGAGGAGAGGAGAAACTGGTTGTAAAGGGTTACACCGATGCAAGTTTCCAAACAGACAGGGATGATACTGTATCACAGTCTGGTTTTGTGTTTTGTCTAAATGGAGGTGCTGTAAGCTGGAAGAGTTCAAAGCAAGAAACAGTAGCTGATTCTACAATGGAGGCTGAGTACATTGCAGCTTGTGAAGCGGCTAAGGAGGCAGTTTGGATTCGAAAATTCGTTTCTGATTTGGAAGTGGTTCCATCAATTGCAGATCCCATTGATCTATACTGCGATAATAATGGGGCCATTGCACAGGCTAGAGAGCCTAGATCGCACTCCCGATCCAAACATATACTCAGAAGATATCACCTCATACGAGAGATTAATGAAAGGGGTGAAATACATATATGTAAAGTGCATACAAATGATAACATTGCAGACCCACTGACCAAAGGCCTGTCGCAGCAGAAGCACGACGGTCACACTAGTTCCATGGGTATTAGATACATGGGTGATTGGCTCTAGTGCAAGTGGGAGATTGTTAGTGTAGGTGCCCTAGAGGCAATACATTGTTTCTCGAATAAATATTATGTCATTTGATTATTAAATAAATGTATTTATTATGACTCTAATTACTGCGATATTTATTAGCATAATAAATGTCCTTAGAATAATGATACACATTATATAGTTTAAGTTTATAACTTGAATTTGAGATTATATAATATATATCATATTCTTAAAGGTCCCTAGTCGAGTATTATTATACAGGACAATAATAATACATAAATAGACTAGTATGTTTTTGACTGATAACCACATCTCATTGGTTATAAGTATGGAGATACTAAAGTCAATACATAGGTACATGTAGGGTACATGGTACTGGACAGACCCACCGTGAGATTCTTCATGTTAATTAAGTCATAAGAAAGACTCACAGTGATAATGGTGTAATGATCCTTTGACTTGAGATTATTATATTTCTATACGAAGATAATATACTTTGACTACATTAAAAGTTACCTTTGACCGGGTAATGATAAAAATGGACATCGGGTATATTGTGAATCGTATGAGAAATATGAATGATAGATAAAGGAATTTAACCCTCCTATCAAATAGGAGAGATATTATTGGCCTCTTGATTGAGTGAGACTATAAAATGCATGGCCGTGCTCAAATAATGATTTGTTATTAATAGTCTGCTCATGGATCAAGTAAACCCGGATTAAATTATGAAGAGGATGACGATAAACATGCCTCGAGTTTAATCTATAATATTTGGTTAAAGAGATTATATTACACGGGAACATTAATCACAAAAGGTTTATCGAATCACGATTTAATTATTATTTAATTGGGTAGCAATGATGTATTACTAGATACCGCTCATTGTTTATAATTTTATTGGAGAATAAAATTATTGCCAAAATAAATAATAACCTACAGGGTCACACACATAGAACATTTTAAAGGAAGAATTAATTTAAATTATGAATTTAAATTAATTAATGATAAGTTGGATTTTATTATATTAATTAAGTGGGACTTAATTAAGCTATAATAAAATACAAAGAGATATGAGATATGATTCTAATAATTAAGTTTGACTTAATTATTATTTATTTGAATAATAGAATTAGATTTTATTATTTAAATAAATCATATTTGGAATAGGTTTTTGATAAGGGATTTTGGCTTTATACTATCCTATATATAAAGATATGGGACAAGGATTACGTATGTGAAAATCAGTTGAGCCGCATCCCAAAAACCAAAACCCTAAAAATCTACATCTCATATTATCATTGGAAGCTAGTACTTCTCTTCCATTGAAAAATCGTTTTTCGAGTGTTCGTGTGGATACCGTAGAGGAGGCTTCGAAGAGGAGCGCTCAATATTCGTGGGAGGCTTGCATCTCCATCATTCTTTAAACGTAAAGCTTCGATAAGGTAAACATATTCTTACTACCATGATTATCTATAATTAAACATGGATCCCGGGCTTGGAATTCGATTTAATTTTATTGTTTCCGCTGCGTTTTGATGCTCGAATTCCAACAGTTTTCTTCCCACAACCGACGCCAAATGTTGTGGAATAAAAACTAGGTTACGAATTGTAATTAATGCTAGGGTGGTTGAGCTTCTCACTTTAATGGGTGTTTCCGTGTTCGAGACTAATCGGTCCTCACAGAATGCCTACGTATCTCGTTCTGAGAATCAAGCCAAGACGTAGTTCTGAGAATGAGGGGTCAGACCCTTTATATAGGCTGAGAAGCCTTAGAATCGTAGTAGGGTTAGGTGACTTGGTGGGCAAGTCACCGCCTAGAAGAAGGTTCCAGATCCTAGTATGTAGGAATCAGTTTCCATGTTCAAATATGTATCTTGGAGGCTAAGTCATGCAGGAGTAATATCCTTGTTTGACTCTTATTTGCTGAGCTATTTATTGCTCCTAATATTAATTACGAAATTAATATGTAAAATTAGGGTTTGGGCCCATCTGGTGGGCCCCACGTTTGGACCATTCTGGGTCTAATTAATGCCACATTAAATGTGTCTTTAGGGCTTACTTTTAGCCCATATCAAAATCCGATTTTGTAGTGTTGGCTTATTGTGACGCCCCCAAATCCGCCATGTCCGGGGACCCGGGTCGCCACATCAGGTCTCAGCATCCTGCAACACACGTTAGCTCGATAATAATAAAATCTTTATTACAACGGAGCGGAACAGTCCCACTCCACAGATCCAAGATCGGATTCACACTTTATTACAATACGCTTATTACATCACCGAGAATATCTTGCAAAAGTCTATAAAGATAGAAAGGATAAAAGGTTCCAGCTGGCCATTCTAGTCCTTGTCAGCATAGCCTGGAGCTTTTCCCTTGCCTCTAGATCCCTGGCTGGACGTCTCACATCTTTCCTTCTTGACAGCTGAACAAATGTTGTAAAGCAAGAGTGAGCAACTATGGTGCTCAGCAAATTCTCTCCTGGCTCGGTACATAAATATAGTAATATATATACCGAAAGAAAATACTCGAATTTAAATAAAACTGATAATATAACAAACTCTGAAAACTTTGACTCAAGACTCGTCTCGAAAAGAGAAATACTCGAAATGACTCTTTTTGTGAAACTCTGATGACTCATGATAAAAGAATAACTGGTCTTCCATCCTTTCGGTATCTCGGCGGGGCGATCAACTATCCGACCGGGAATACCGTCCTCCAATGACACCGCACTTCGCCCGATCACGGCTACAATACGATATCAACGAATATAATATATAGTATGAATGCTAGCATCATAGTGGGTGATTATATCAACCCTGGCATCATAGTGCCTAAATATTCTCGTGCCCTTAAAACGGTTCACGAGTCTCTCTTTCTCTAAAATGGGCCTCTTTCCCAAAATTGACCAGTAGAATACAGAATTCCCGAATATTTAATGAACTGACCTTTTGTAGATAAACTTCACAGGAGAAATATTTAATTGATCTGGCAGACTGCCAGTTTTACTCGATGTGTCACCAATCCGAACAATGGACTGATGTAAACTCTCAATAAACATATTTTAATTGGTTGACACGAACAAAGTGCCAACCTTTGACAAGAAAGGCAACTATCTCGAAACAATGAGAATAGTCTTAAAATGAAACATAATGAGTCGTACTGAACAAATAGTACCACTCGAATGATTATAATACTCAAAATTGATGAACGTTAAATAAAATATTTTTCACTTGATCAATGAGTAAAACTCTAACGATTTAAATAGTATACTCCTATCGGTTGATTCGGACGATGAACCAACTAAAAGATACTCAATAAATATTGTTGAATTTGTACAATAAATTCAACTGAAAAGAATAAATTTAACTATCTCGAACGAATGAGATTAGTTTTACTGAATCAAAATAATAGCCGTCTCGAATTAATGAGATCGACCTGATAGCAACGAATTGGTCTCTATGCTTATAGGGAGTATAATTCGCAAGTAAACTAAATTAACAGTATCATAATATTTAACGAGAAATAATGCTCAAAAGAAAATATTGTATCATAAGGAGCGGTAAATAAATCTCAAAATTGATATCTCGAAAATAATCAAGAAATGAAATAATACGAACAGAAATACACAATTTCCGAGAGTTAGGGTAAGAATGAACTTGCCTCTGTCTCGACGTTAAATGAACCGAATAAATAAAAGCGTTACCCGCGAGCGGAAATCTCAATTCTCGGAAGGAAATTCTATAATTAATTATCAAAATAATTTTAGTACTCAGGTAAAGAATTTCTCACATAATGTCAGGAAACGATTCTCAAGAATATAATCTAGAGATATTCTTGCAATCATTTAAAATCTTACTAACGCATTATTCGCAAAGTAAAATCTTTAAAAATGGAGGCTCTAATCGTTTACCTAATTGTTTTTAATACTCCATGGTTTATGACGTTTTCTCAAATGGAAGTAAAATATTACGGGAAAAATCTGACTCTATCCGCTCGTATGAAAAATATTATTTAGGAAGTCTCTAATTTTTCCTAATTAAATGACATAATTTAATACATTTAAAACACACCTCGAATGTAAAGAGGGTTTTTTTAGAAATCCTCACTGATTATCTCTAATTCACATTTTATAACGAAATTCTCTAATTTAATTAAGTCTACCTCTAAAGAAAATGGTAACCTTATTTTATTCTCGAAATATGGGTAGCTCAAGAAATCTATTTCTTGCTCATATTGTGATTCCAAATTTGTTGTTGTTAATTAGCAAAACAATTTTATCAAAATAATGCTAATTTAATTAAGCTAACCAATTTCATTTTCTTTCCATTTTAACTAAATAAAACAATTTCTTTACCAATTTCTATTTATCATCTTAACTCCTATTTATTAACTATTTATAGAAAATCATACATCCATTTTTAATATCCAATTCCATAAACCAATTATTTTCTTAAATAAAAGTCACAATAAATCGTTCATGACTCACTAAAAAAAAAATGCAGCCTTTTATTATTATTATTCTCTTTTAACAATAAAAATCCCCAATTTTAATCCAATCAAAATATTTAATTACTCTAATTTTACACAATTATTACAATTTAATAATTGGAAAAAGAAACCCCTCCCCCACTTCTCTCTCTCTTCCCTTCGCTGCACATCACCACCGGCCGGCAACCGCCGCCGGACCTGCGCCACCACCGACCACACCGTCGGTGTCTCTCTCCCCCCTCCCGATCTGTCTCTCTCCTCCTCTCTCTCTCTCTCTCTCTCTCTCTCTCCTCTCCGTCTCTCCACTCTCTCTCTGCATCTCTCGCTCTCCCTCTCTCTTTTCCCTCTTTCTCTCCGACGTCTCTCCCCCCCTCTCCGATCTCTCCTCTCTCGCCATCTCTCTCTCTCTCTTCGATCTCTCTTCTCTCGCCATCTCTCTCTCTCTCTCTCTTCGATCTCCCGCCGCCGTCTCTCTCTCTTTCCCCTCTAAATCTCTCCCTCCGCCCTCTTCTCTCTCTCTCTCGCTCGCGACCTCCCTCTCTCTCCGCCTCATCTCCGATCAACTCTCTCTCCCTCTCTCCCTCGCTATCTCTCAATCTCTCTGTCCCCTTATCTCTCCCTCGACCCCTCTCTTCTCCTCCTCTCATCGCGAAAACCACACCCCCCACCTGCTCCATTTTCCGATAACATCCACCACCGCCGGTCGCCTCTTCCGCCGCGTGGTGGTCTCCGATCACATGCAACACCCGAACCCCATCAATACAACACCCACAATTATTTATAACACCCAATTGATTAAATCAACCAATAAAAATTTGTGGCAAGGTTCAATTTTACAAAACCCCAATTCAATATTAAAAACCCTAATTGAAAACAAACATTCACAATAAAATACACACCCAAAACATAAATAAAACATGATTATAAGAGTTGTTAAAGGCATAAGTTCATACCCTTTTGAGAAAATCAAAATTTAAAACTTCCTTGAAAACCAAATTCTTGAAACCCCTTAAATATATATATCAATATGATGAGCTAATTACAAGGTACCCGAATCTTTATTTGCATGCATGATCAGTCAATTATACTAGTATATATAAGCTTTTTAAATTGTGTTTATGGAGGTTTTTTGTGTTTTTCTCTCTCTAACTCTTTTCTCTCGGTGAAAACAAATGAGGGAGATGATACTTTAGTTCTCCACAATTCCTTTAATAGACACCACTAATGTCATGGGCTCTTAGTAGGCTAGGACTTAATTAAATAAAAAGAATTCTTTTATGGAGGTGGGCTTAGATATTAATTGGGCTCATGGTCACCATTCAACTAACATGTATAAATTCACTTGGTCCAACTCTATAAAATTGCTAACACAAAATTTAATAATTCAATTTACTTATAGACTTAGAAAAATTAATGGTTGCAAAAATGATCGAAATATTATGAGTAATAATAAGAAATCACGATTAGTAATAATGTAATGCCGTACTAAATAAATAAACAATTGTACACATACTTAAAATCCATAAGGATATTAAAGTACTAAATGATTATAAGGGCTCGCTAAAATATTAAAAATTTTACGGTTATTACAGTCTCCCTCCCTTAAAAAGATTCCGTCCTCGGGATCAATAATCTTGGCTAAACAACTCGGGGTATTTACTGCGCATTTCATTCTCAAGTTCCCAAGTGGCTTCCTCGATTTGACGGTTTCTCCAAATCACTTTTACTAAGTTTATTTTCTTATTTCGCAACTCATGCACTTTGAAATCCACAATTTCCACTGGTTGCTCTACATAGGTCAGGTCGGCTTTGACATCGATAGGTTCGTACTCTAACACGTGTCGGTGATCCGGACGATAAGCTCTCAATATTGATACGTGGAATACATCATGTACGTGTTGAAGATCTGGCGGTAAGGCCAATTGATATGACACGGCTCCAACCTTCTTAAGAATCTCAAATGGTCCGATATACCTGGGACTCAGTTTCCCTTTCTTCCCGAATCTCATCACCCCTTTCCATGGGGAAATCTTCAGTAACACTTTATCTCCTATCTCAAATGATTTATCCTTCCTCTTTAGATCTGCATATTTTCTCTGACGGTTCTGAGCAGCAACTAATCTTTTCCGAATCGTTTCTACGGATTGCTTTGTCTGATGGACCATATCTAGCCCTAGTAATCTTCCTTCACCGACTTCATCCCAACTTCCCTTGAAATCTAATGTGCAAGCTCGCAGCATATCCTCTATCGTCTGAATTGTCCTTTCGCCCTGTCCGTCTGTCTGCGGATGATAGGCAGTACTCAAATTTAACTTGGTGCCAAGGCATTCTTGAAAACTCTTCCAAAATCTAGAAGTAAAACGGGCATCTCTGTCTGACACAATTGACACGGGCACTCCATGACGGACTACCACTTCCTTCAGATATAGACCTACTAGTCTCTCCATTGAATACCTTTCACTGATCGGCAAATAATGCGCGGACTTCGTAAGTCTATCAACTATAACCCAAATAGCATCGTGATTCGCTCTGGTTCGAGGTAAACCTACTACAAAGTCCATGGCGATGTGCTCCCATTTCCATTCTGGAATCTCTAATGATTGGAGTAATCCACTGGGTCGTTGATGTTCTGCTTTCACTCTTTGACAGGTCAAACACTTGCTTACCCATTCTGCAATTTCTCTCTTCATGTTAGGCCACCAATAATCACTAGTACAGAATAGGCTTTTAGCGTCGGTCAAAATAGCCTTTAGGCGTCGGTTATTTGGCGTAGTATATGAAGGCGACGCTATAGGTATAGGCCTATGGCGTCGGTTAATTGGGCGACGCATATAATGTACTAATAGCGTCGGTTATTTAAATAACCGACGCTTAAAGTCTGTTTTAGGCGTCGGTCATTTAAACAACCGACGCTTAAAGTCTGTTATAAGCGTCGGTCATTTAAGCAACCGACGCTTAAAGTCTGGTTATAGGCATCGGTCATTTAAACAACCGACACTTAAAGTCTGTTATAGGCGTCGGTCATTAAAATAACCGACGCTTAAAGTCTGATTATAGGCGTCGGTCATTTAAACAACCGACACTTAAAGTCAATTTTTTTTTAAAAAAAAATAAAAATTGCAATTCTATTATGAAACAATACATTTTCAGAAACATAATACATGATACAAAATCAAGAATGAGATCTAATTAATAAACACCAAATTATATACAAAATCAATCTATACATGATGTATAATCAAGAATGAAATCTAATTAATAAACAATATATAAGACTACTCTACAAATTACAAGTCAATACTGATTACAAAGTACACAAACTGATCTAATTTCTCTAAGTTCTTCAGTAGCCTGAATACACAAAAAAAAAACTCAGATAACATTTTTCCTCCCATGACTGCAACAATGGTACACATAGCTCCTGGGCTGCCAAGCTCAATACTGGCTCCTGGGCTTAATACGTCTGTATACAGCTCCTGGGCTGCCAAGCTCGCTACTGGCTGTGTAAACTAGGTACACAAAGATCACTAGAACCACATGCACTGAAATCATATGAAAAGTAAAGCTCTTGAGTTGTATACTGAGACCCTTCCATAGTATTTAATCCAATGGAAGGGGTTGTTTGATAAATCTGAATTAAAAACACTGAACTATTAAATTATCTGAATGTACTGAATGAAAAATTTTTCTGAATAAAAAATTTACTGAATGAAAATTATTTTTTGATAAAAACCATGTAAAAAAATCTGAATGACAGTACATTTACTATTTTGTCCTTATACTTATTTACTTAATACTGATTAATATGATTAACTTTTAAATGCAAAAAAAACTAAAAAATCTAATCACCCATCTGAACATCATAATTCAAAAATATATCATAAAATATCCAAAACGAATTGACTACAACATGACACAATTATTTAGAAAAAGGCAGTAATGGTGAAATATATATTCAATCTAATTGATTTGCAATTTGATCACGCAAATTATTCATATATTGCACTCTAGGCTTCACGAATACATGCTTCTAGAAATGTTTTGGTAATGCTTTCATTTTTCCAGACCACTCTAGGCTTCTTTTGAATATCAGTGGGAGTCTCCATACCTAATGCAATACTTATTATGTATAACTAGCTCAGGAATGAAGATAATGTATTATTATGTCATGAATTATTAGAGCACTCAACTACAATAGGTAACAATGAATATGATATCAAGCACTCAACTATGATTCAGAAAAAATTTAAGTGCTATCATCAAATACATGGACATGCTCAATTAAGTCCATTAGAAATATCCCAACAAGGCTACAAGTACAAGGTACAGTCTAATGGATGCACAATTATCTGCAAAAAACAGAGCAATATATTGTCTTAATGACCTGATATACTTACTGAATTATTATATGTCATTCTAAACGTTTATATCAAGAAGGCAATTGAAACCTAAATATTATAAGATAACGCAGTACATGATCTTTACATTCCTTGGCTCCTAGAGCCTGTACCCTGTAGCTTGTAGGAAAATAATATAAGCAATATAGTGTCAATTTTTTTTTTGACGTAAGTGTCAATTTTTATTGGACATTAAAATGTCTCAAAAACTATTTTTAGCAACAAATGTAAATGAAATAGAAGACCTAGAGGGAAACAAACGAACACACCTATAGGGTTTTCCACTTTTCCTACATCATTGCATCAAACACTATGACATTCTTAATGGAGTCATGAATGGTGTCATTATACACAACCTTGAAACAACAAAATTCCTAATAAACTCTCGAAACTATTTCAAGTCAGCTACATAGACTCAACAATATACATAGCCTAGAATGGTTTTTTCAAATACAAATCATTTTAACCTACAAATTTTACAAACAACAAATTCATTCTGTTTGTATTTTAGTAAATCTTATACTGATGAGTCGTGAAACACAAACTTTATTTTTATGTAAAAAAAATTATTTAATGAATACTCAGCGTATTTCTGAACCAAAAAACCACAAGCACATTCTTTTACGATTTTTTATGTTCAAAGTACGAAAATTCTTAGCACTCATTCTTGTGTCCAACTATTCTATGAACAAGATCTATACTAAACATTCCTACTCAAGCTTTTTTATATGACACTCAAAACTCACTGTGTCCAAGTTCGCATTCCAATAAACAGTAGTACCAATATAATTTCAACTACTTATATTATATGTAAACCTCACAATCCTGATCAACATACGCGTTCTTGTACTTCTGTCTCAATCTCCTTTTTTTTTTTAAAAGATGAACCATATTTCCTTAATGAATGTGTAAGTTGACCCATACCAAAAGAATACAAGATGAAACTTGCTTTGTTAAGAACTGTCATAGTCCACCCTCATATACTTATGGAGCCATAAGTATATTTGCTTAAGGATGCTAATTTATGCAAACTTTTATAATTTCATTTTGGAAGGATAAAATTAGAGGGTAAAATGTACCTATCACAGAATGTATGTAGCTTGCCAAAAAGGTGGCTTTTAATCCTCCAGCCAGAGTGTAGACAATAACACCAAGCGGAATTAGGAAACTTGCAGCATATATATTAACTCCTGTGATAGCATTCACGATAGCAGATCCCCCAAGAAGCAACATAGCTGTCACAATGATATTTGTCAAGAAGTAGAAAGTCAGAAATACAAGATGAGCAGCAGTCCCCCATCTGAAAACAAGTATAATTGATTCAATCAGTTCCATATTAATAAGGTTTGGATATATTCAACTTGTTGTAGAGCTTTAAGTAACATACCGAGCCTTCACAATTTCACACACAGTATGAGCATGAGGAGCCTTTCTCTTAATTTCTATGGCCATTACACCAAACAAAAGTACCTGTTTTTAAACTAACATTAGGACTTGTAACAGAATTCATCTAGTCTCCACTGTGTTGGTATGAGAAGATAATTTTATAAAGTCTCGTGATATCACATTAAGCCCGGAAATAACACCAGCATCCTTAGTTGCCTGCCTCTGCGAATCATTGAAGTAAGCAGGGACAGTAACCACAACATTCTTCACCGTCTTGCCAAGGAAAGCCTCAGCAATCTCCCTCATCTTGGTAAGAACCATGGACGATATCTCTTCTGCAGCAAATTGCTTCTCCTCGCCCTTGTAATTGACAACAATCATTGGCTTGTCAGCAGGTCCGGGAACAACTTTGAATGGCCACAACTTCATGTCACTCTGCACCGAAGCATCACTGAACCTCCTTCCAATCAACCGCTTAGCATCTGAAAAAATACATCGCAATGAGATCAATACTCACATAATCAACAATCAGTAATCCAATCACAACTTAAGACAATAAAGCTATGCTCCAGCATCAATAGTCTAATATAGTTCACAAATCTTGTTAATTCAATGATTATAGCCACGAAAATTCATAATCCACATCTTGAAATCTCTACAAAAAAATCAAATAATAATAGCTACTGGTGGAAAAAAAAGAGCATAAATTTCAATGTTAATTGACATATAAAATCACATGTTTTGTCAAACTATAACTACTGATTAAACATAAAGCATTATTTAATTTTCCGATGTTAAGTAACAAATTAAATCCACCTGTCAACAACTACTGATGAAGCTAAAAGCAACAATTGAAATCTTAATTGACAAATTAAATCAACTTTTAGACATATGCTTCACAACACACACAAATCTGTTGAACAGGTGATTAAACAACTAAAAAGCCCTAGCAAAAAAAACATATATCATCTATTATGCAGGACATTACACAAACACAACGAACTATTTCCGCAAACAAACACGATCACTACAATTCAACCACTGCAAAAACTTAACAAATATCATCTACGAGAAGGCGACAGGGTTATTAAAATCTACATCTACAATTCAGAACCAATGCAAATCAAAACAAACAATCGACATTCATAAATAAAAAACCAAAAATCATAAATCTGGAAAGAGGAAAACATACCGAAAACAGTGTTGATAGGATTCATAGCGACTTGATTCTTAGCAGCATCAGCAATCAACCTCTCAGTATCAGTAAACGCCACATAAGACGGCGTCGTCCTGTTCCCCTGATCATTCACAATGATCTCCACCCTATCGTGTTGCTAAACTCCCACACACGAGTACGTCGTTCCCAAATCAATTCCGATCGCCGGTCCTTCGCCTTTTCCCGCCATTACAAACAAAAAATATATTAGAGACTTTGTAAATCGCTGTGTGTTTTGCTGTTTGTTGAGTGTATATGTGTAATTCTATTTACCAATCAACCAAAGGAACCGAAAACAACTCCCCACTACCTTGTTACTTGTACTTCGACCTCCGAACCCTACTCAGGCGTCGTCTTCTCCGGCTAACCATGGTAACTCCGGGACCTCAAGCGAAACTCCAACAACTCTCCGACAGCTTCTCTCCCGTGGATTCAGAGAGAGAGAGAGTCGAACCTCTTTGGTACGATGAGAGAGACGACGAAGGTAGATTAATTTGAAGATTAATCGAAGAATTGAGAGCGAATTGAGAGAATTATAAAAAGGAGAAAGCGAAGAGAAATAGATTTGAAGCGGCGGAGAATAAAAGAGATTAGGTTTTTTGTGTATATATAATTGAACACGGGTAATTCTAAACGGGTCGGATTGAACGTGAAATTACTTAATGACCCCTTTTGTATTTGTTTATTGACTTGGAGTGTGGGTGTGGAATGAGGGTATACTGGGAATATTAGAATTTGTAGCTGGTGTGTGTGGCTACAAATTTTTTTTCAAAAAGTTAAATTAGTACAATTACAATTAAAATGGTATATTTGGATGGATAAAATTTCAAAAATTGACAAATATCGATCAAAAATTAGATCTACAAGTTTAATATATTTAATTTTTTGATTTATTTGACAAACTAGTTAAAAAAGTGGAAAAATAAAAAAAAATGGAAAATTAGTGAAAGTATGTTAAAATTCATCACACAAATAGTGAGTATGACTACTTTGGTGTGTATGAATTTATTTTCAAAAATTGTGATTTTCCCTATTTTTATTTAATTTTTTGATTTATTTGACAAACTAATTAAAAATGGGGAAAAAATAAAAAAAAATGGAAAATTAGTGAAAATAAGGTAACATTCATCACACAAATAGTGAGTATGAGTACTTTGGTGTGTATGAATTTATTTTCAAAAATTGTCATTTTTCCTATTTTTATTATATTCCCACATTCCCGTATCGTCTGTCTGTCTCTTATCACTTCTACTTGGGAAAAAACATCAACTGCTCTGCTCCCGCGTGCTCTTTAAAAATTATACAAAAAAATTTAGTTTAGGCGTCGGTTAAATTAAGACCGACGCTTAAAGTACAGTTTTAGGCATCGGTTGCTAATGACCGACGCTTAAAGTACAGTTTTGGGCGTCGGTTGTTTTCGACCGACGCTAAAAGTTCGGTTTTAGGCGTCGGTTAAGTAAAGACCGACGCTAAAGATACAGTTTTAGGCGTCGGTTGTTATGACCGACGCTAAAGATAGTCCTAAGGCGTCGGTTGAGTAAAAACCGACGCTTAATGTTCAACTTTAGGCGTCGGTTATTTTATCACCGACGCAAAAAGTCCAGCATAAATGACTTAAAGCGTCGGTTAATGTAGCAACCGACGCTTAAAGTAAGTATAGGCCACGGTTCTCCATTTAACCGACGCTAAAAGTGCGACGCTTAAAGCCTATTCTGTACTAGTGAATTCTGCTTAATATCTTGATACATTTTTGTGCTTCCTGGGTGAATGGAATATCTCGAGTTATGTGCTTCGCTCATGATTTCTTCTTTCAATTCGGTAACATTAGGAACCCAAATTCTCGAAGCAAATCGCTTAATCCCTTTATCATCTTTTGAACTCAGAAATTCTTCCCCTGTTAACTCTGATCTTCTTTTTTCCATCACTTGCTCCTGACAACGACGAATCTTCTCGAGTAGCTCTGGTTGAAAATGAATGGTATAAACTCTTTCATTGTTTTGGACTGGGTCCTTGACTTCTAACTCCATCTTCTCGAATTCTCTAACTAACTCTTCTGAGGTCGTCAACAAGTTGAGTCTTTCTTTTTTACTTAAAGCATCAGCTACAACATTAGCTTTTCCTGGGTGGTAATTTATCGAGCAGTCATAGTCTTTGATCAATTCCAACCATCTTCTCTGTCTCATGTTCAATTCCTTCTGGGTGAATATGTACTTTAAGCTCTTGTGGTCTGTGAAGATCTCACATTTTTCTCCATACAAATAGTGTCTCCAAATCTTGAGTGCAAAAACAATGGCAACAAGTTCCAAGTCGTGAGTAGGGTATCGTGATTCATATTCCTTCAATTGACGAGAAGCGTAAGCTATTACTTTTCCGTGCTGCATCAATACACATCCTAAACCTTTGTGTGAAGCGTCGCTGAAAATTACGAAATCACCTTTTTCATCGAGTAGGGTCAAAACTGGGGCAGTCGTTAGTCTCTTCTTTAATTCTTGAAAGCTGTCTTCACATTTGGACGTCCATTCGAACTTTTCACTTTTCCTGGTAAGTCGAGTCAATGGCGTAGCAATCTTTGAGAAATCTTTCACGAATCTACGATAATAACCAGCCAGTCCAAGGAAACTTCTAACCTCTGTTGGAGTCTTAGGTCTCTCCCAGTCTGCTACGGCTTCTATCTTAGCAGGGTCTACAGAAATTCCTTCACCACTCACAATATGCCCCAAAAACTGAACTTCTTTAAGCTAGAATTCGCACTTTGAAAACTTTGCATACAACTTTTCCTTCCTCAGTGCTTCCAAAACTAGACGGAGATGTTCTGCATGATCTTCAGGTGACGTCGAGTAAATGAGAATGTCATCAATAAATACAATCACGAACTTATCCAAGTATTTCTTGAACACACGATTCATTAAATCCATAAAAGCAGCTGGAGCATTCGTCAATCCAAAAGACATAACTAGAAACTCGTAATGTCCATATCGGGTCTTAAAAGCAGTCTTAGGAATATCCTCAGGCTTATTTTCAGTTGATGATAGCCAGATCTCAAATCAATCTTCGAAAAATGAGTAGCTCCCTTGAGCTGATCAAACAGATCGTCGATTCTAGGCAAAGGGTACCTGTTCTTGATAGTCATCTTGTTCAGTTCGCGATAGTCAATACACAGCCGCATAGATCCGTCCTTTTTCTTCACGAACAAAACTAGAGCTCCCCACGGGGATACACTAGGCCTAATTATACCCTTTTCTAGTAACTCTTGCAGTTGTGTTGCCAATTCCTTCATTTCCATTGGTGCCATTCGGTAGGGTACTTTGGAGATTGGTGCGGTTCCTGGTGCTAGATCAATCGTGAATTCTATCTCTCGGTCTGGTGGCATTACGGGCAAGTCATCGGGGAAAACATCTTTAAACTGGTTGACTACAGGAATCTCCTCAATGGTAGGAGCTTGCTTCTTCGTATCTATCACATGAGCCAGATAGGCTTGACATCCTTGCCGAAGTAATCTCTTAGCTTGAATTATTGACAGAAAATCTTTAGCCGGTTTACGTCCGCGAAACGGAATTCTCATACTGTTAGGTCCACTTAAACTAACCTTCTTCCGACGACAATCGATTTGGGCATCGTAACGTGCTAACCAATCCATCCCTAAGATTACGTCGAATTCCCCCAACTTAAAGGGAATGAGGTCTGCGTCAAAACGTTGACCTTGAATTTCTATAAAACAGTTCGGGCACAAACGGTTCACTGGAATGACTTCCTGATTTGCTACTTCTATACTCAGAATTCCCTCCAAGGGTACAGACTCAAGATCAAGCTTATTCATGAAGTTCTCAGAAATAAAAGATCTGGTAGCTCCAGAATCAACTAGAACACATGCATCTTCAGAATTAACTAGAAGCGTACTTGCAATCACATCGCTGTCATCAATAGCATCCTTCACGGTCATGTTGAAAGTCCTTGCTGTCGGCTTGTTGCTGGGAGGTGCTGTGAGTCGAAGCAATGGATTTTCCTTAGCAGTCTATCGGCAATCTCGGGACACGTGACCTTTCTTTCCACAGTTGAAGCAGGTGACAGATTTATCCTTGCAACTAGAAGCATAATGACCCTTCTATCCGCAGTTGTAGCAATTCACCGTAGCTTGCTGGCAAGGTCCAGGGTGTTTCCTCCCACATGTCTTACACTCTGGCAATGGTGGTCTTCCTTGCATCACGTTCACTGTCTGCTGAGGTTTGGTCCTCTGATTGCTTCCTCTGGTGTCATGGTTCCCAATTCTCTTAGTTTCTGAGCTTCTATCTTCTCTTTTCACAAACGGCCTCTTGTCAATACGACTGTCAGATCTCTTCACAAAGCTGCTTCCACCACTCTGAAACTTTCTCTTCTTACCATCCCGATCTTTCGGGTACAACTCACTTCCACTTTCCACTATAGACGCTTTCTGAACTAAGGTTTCATAGTTGGTGATCTCAAATACGGCAACTCGATTCTGAATCCAGGGCTTTAGCCCTTGCTGGAAATGCTTGGATCTTTTCTCCTCAGTGTCCACATGATAGGGTACAAACCTTGAAAGTTCTGTAAACTTGGCTTCGTAATCCGCAACAGTCATCGTTCCTTGCTTGAGTTCTAAGAATTTGATCTCCATTTGGTTCTCTAGATACTTAGGGAAGTACCTCTCTAAAAACAACGTCGTGAATCGGGTCCATGGAATGACCGCATTACCTTCCAATGTTCTCTTGGCTTCCCACCAGTAATTAGCTTCTCCTTTCAACATATACGCTGCAAATACTGTCTTCTTATCCTCTTCTACTCCCACAATCTCAAAGGTCTTCTCTATTTCTCGTAACCAAATTCTGGCCTCCACGGGGTTAGTGGTACCTTTAAACTCAGATGGGTTCAGAGATTTGAATGATTTAAAAGTCACTGTGGCATGAGTCAGTTGAGCTGGAGGTGGATTTCCTCCCACTGGGTTAGGGTTCTGCTGAGGCTGAGGGTTCTGGGCATGCTGAAGAAGAAAGTTCAGCAACAGGTTCATCGGGTTATTGTTCTGGTTTGGATTTTGAACGGGTTTCGGTTCCGGGTTTGGAACTGGGTTAGGAACTGGGTTCCGAGGTGGAACCTCATCATCTTGATTCTCTTCAGGTTGAGGACGAGGGTTTCTTGGGGGTCTTCATCTTTTAGGTGGCATCTTTTTCTATAAGAGCGAAAACAATATGGTATGTTATATCACATGTATGCAATTATATGACACCATTGCTGGCACAGTTATTCAAAATTATTTACTTGGTCAAAACCTCTGGTTTCTCAAAAATAACCCATACTCAAAATCATGGTTTTTTTTTCTCTTGTCTCTTTATAAAACAGTTACTCTTTTTCCTTATTATAAAAAGGTTCAGGGTACTCGTGAAAAAGAAACTAATTCAGGTTTTACTGGTAATTTTTATAAAAATCTTTAAGTTCTAAAACTCAATCGTCGTCTTAATCATTGGTTTTCAAAAACTCTCTTTTTTTTTCTTTTTTTTTTTGAAAACTCATTTTAAGTCGCAGTATCTAAAAAGAAATTCACTATAACAGGAGTAGCAGGGAAATAATCTAGCATGCTCTTCTAGTATAACATAGTCCTATAACAGATAAAGTAAAGCAGCGGTACTACTAGCAGATCATAATATATATGTCACAAGGTACCATACTGGTACAGACCACGTCATAATACCGAATACATACGGCATAATAGTACAGACCCATCATCAGAATATAAATACATCGTGGAACGTCTACTATCATGCTAGTACGGAAAGATAATAAGATAACTACCCAACAAGCTGGGCATAAAGCCAACTACATCGGATACATCGATCAGCAGAATATGTGCACCCTATACTGAAAGATCTATCATGACGCCATACAAAAAACGGGTCACCACTAGCTATAATATACATGCTAACCAAAAGATGGGAATGCGCAAGCGTAGATATATGACATCCCCTGAAACCAAAAAGACTATGCTAAGTCAACTGCAACAGCAAGTCAGGTCGAACCATCACGGGCAAACATCTCGTCCACCCTCCTATGGAACTCTGCAATAATGTCTGTGATCAGGGCAGAAACTCTAGCACGATCAATCTGTCCGGTACTAGATGATGGCAAAGCAGCTAAGTTAGTCTGAAGCCCGATCAACACAGTCAGGGCTATCTGATGCACAATCTCCATAGGTATGTCTCTCACCAACAGACTACCTCCATGATGCACGGCAAGGGGATCTGGAACAGACAAGAGTCGAAGAATACCATCCCTAGTAGCAAAGATCTCCTCATAATGAGACCACAACCAACGGTACTGCTGGAACAGGGTATGATGGATATGCCATGGAACCGTCTCTCCGGCCACGACAGAGTGCTCAGAGGGAGCAGGTGGCATAGCAGCAGTAGTAGCAGCCACTGGAGGCTGAGCAGGAACAGGTGCAGGTATGGTAGGTGCAGATGGAGCAGTGTCGCAAGCAGGAGTAGCACTGACAGGTGGAAACATGTAGTCAGGTATAGTAGGGACTGTCGGCGTCGAAGCATACACTGGAACTGGAGTAGCAAACAAATCGGCAAAAGTTGATACTCTGGTAGGTGTATCACCTCTAGACACTGGAGCAGATAAGCTGGGTAAAGTCTCAGTACGGACGGGCGAAAGCTGGCTCTCATCAATCGGCTCAGAAGTAATGAGCTCGGGTGTCTCAAATTTGAACATCTCGGGAGTATACAGAAGAGTAGTCTCTGCTGTCATGGTAGATACTGGAATCTGAGCTGGCTGCTCAATCTCTGGAGTAGGTGCCTCTAAGTCAATCACTGGCACAGGAGAATCAGCTATCTCAATGATCTGGTCAGGAGAACCTACCAAATCTATCACATGAGGTGGAGAAGGTGTAAGAATCCTGATAGAAGAGTCCTCCGAATCGCTGTCCATCGGTACAATCTCCTCAGACGGGTCACTATCTGAACCTGAGCTGGGATCTATGGGTCCCTGAGGGTAAGGTGTAGGAGATCTGTCTCTAGCTGAGCGGAAATCATCAAGTCCTGAAGTAGTCATCTACAAAAGTACAAGGAACTTTGGTCACAACAGGTTCTAATCGATTAGATACTTATATAGATATACTTATATAAGGGTGAAAAGCACTTGTGCTACAATCTCAACATCGCAATATATCTCTAAAGTCTTACGTCGCGTTATAATTCTAGGCTCTCTCGTACGATTCCTAAAATATAACTAACGGCTCTGATACCAACGCTGTGACGCCCCCAAATCCGCCCTGTCCGGGGACCCGGGTCGCCACATCAGGTCTCAGCATCCTGCAACACACGTTAGCTCGATAATAATAAAATCTTTATTACAACAGAGCGGAACAGTCCCACTCCACAGATCCAAGATCGGATTCACACTTTATTACAATACGCTTATTACATCACCGAGAATATCTTGCAAAAGTCTATAAAGATAGAAAGGATAAAAGGTTCCAGCTGGCCATTCTAGTCCTTGTCAGCATAGCCTGGAGCTTTTCCCTTGCCTCTAGATCCCTGGCTGGACGTCTCACATCTTTCCTTCTTGACAGCTGAACAAATGTTGTAAAGCAAGAGTGAGCAACTATGGTGCTCAGCAAATTCTCTCCTGGCTCGGTACATAAATATAGTAATATATATACCGAAAGAAAATACTCGAATTTAAATAAAACTGATAAGATAACAAACTCTGAAAACTTTGACTCAAGACTCGTCTCGAAAAGAGAAATACTCGAAATGACTCTTTTTGTGAAACTCTGATGACTCATGATAAAAGAATAACTGGTCTTCCATCCTTTCGGTATCTCGGCGGGGCGATCAACTATCCGACCGGGAATACCGTCCTCCAATGACACCGCACTTCGCCCGATCACGGCTACAATACGATATCAACGAATATAATATATAGTATGAATGCTAGCATCATAGTGGGTGATTATATCAACCCTGGCATCATAGTGCCTAAATATTCTCGTGCCCTTAAAACGGTTCACGAGTCTCTCTTTCTCTAAAATGGGCCTCTTTCCCAAAATTGACCAGTAGAATACAGAATTCCCGAATATTTAATGAACTAATATTTTGTAGATAAACTTCACAGGAGAAATATTTAATTGATCTGGCAGACTGCCAGTTTTACTCGATGTGTCACCAATCCGAACAATGGACTGATGTAAACTCTCAATAAACATATTTTAATTGGTTGACACGAACAAAGTGCCAACCTTTGACAAGAAAGGCAACTATCTCGAAACAATGAGAATAGTCTTAAAATGAAACATAATGAGTCGTACTGAACAAATAGTACCACTCGAATGATTATAATACTCAAAATTGATGAACGTTAAATAAAATATTTTTCACTTGATCAATGAGTAAAACTCTAACGATTTAAATAGTATACTCCTATCGGTTGATTCGGACGATGAACCAACTAAAAGATACTCAATAAATATTGTTGAATTTGTACAATAAATTCAACTGAAAAGAATAAATTTAACTATCTCGAACGAATGAGATTAGTTTTACTGAATCAAAATAATAGTCGTCTCGAATTAATGAGATCGACCTGATAGCAACGAATTGGTCTCTATGCTTATAGGGAGTATAATTCGCAAGTAAACTAAATTAACAGTATCATAATATTTAACGAGAAATAATGCTCAAAAGAAATTATTGTATCATAAGGAGCGGTAAATAAATCTCAAAATTGATATCTCGAAAATAATCAAGAAATGAAATAATACGAACAGAAATACACAATTTCCGAGAGTTATGGTAGGAATGAACTTGCCTCTGTCTCGACGTTAAATGAACCGAATAAATAAAAGCGTTACCCGCGAGCGGAAATCTCAATTCTCGGAAGGAAATTCTATAATTAATTATCAAAATAATTTTAGTACTCGGGTAAAGAATTTCTCACATAATGTCAGTAAACGATTCTCAAGAATAGAATCTAGAGATATTCTTGCAATCATTTAAAATCTTACTAACGCATTATTCGCAAAGTAAAATCTTTAAAAATGGAGGCTCTAATCGTTTACCTAATTGTTTTTAATACTCCATGGTTTATGACGTTTTCTCAAATGGAAGTAAAATATTACGGGAAAAATCTGACTCTATCCGCTCGTATGAAAAATATTATTTAGGAAGTCTCTAATTTTTCCTAATTAAATGACATAATTTAATACATTTTAAACACACCTCGAATGTAAAGAGGGTTTTCTAGAAATCCTCACTGATTATTGATAAGTGGATTTTATATCCACTTATTATGCGCTAAATAGACCTAAATTGGTGGTTTATCCTTAAGTATTTTGTGTCTTTTAATTAGTTTTATGTTGTTTCAAGTCTTTGTAGTGCAGAACTCACAGCTTCAGGTATCCTGGCGATAAAAGGTTAAAAGACGGTGGATTTCTTGCTCAGATGGACTGGCTACGAGGAAAAGGAATTATCATAAAGATGTTATGAGTGATATATTCTTAAAGCAGGAATCCCCGGTTGGAATTGATATATTTTCTGTTAATCAAAAGGAGTTCGGTTCCAGACGACCAGAGACCGCAGCTTAGACAATAAGGATTTATTTATATTATTAAATAATTTTATTAATTTAGAAAATTATATTTATAAATATCTAATAATATTAGATATTTATTTTTATAATTTCTGGATTAAAATAATTATTTATTAATTAAATATTATAAGCTGTGCGGGTTAAAAAGCATTTCTACGGAGCTGCGTATTAAAATTCAACTACCGCGTGGAGAAGAATTGCAAATTGCTGGAAGACGTGTGCAAATTTCTCTGGAGAGTTGTTAGAATTAGGCCGGTAGACTTTTTAAACATCTGACTTTGTATTAGGTGTGATGGATGTATTATAAATAGGTCTGTAGTTCAATTGTTTGAACAACACCTTTCTTTTCATAGCTTTATTGTATTCTCTTTTCTAAGTTTATTTTACAAGCACATCTCTCATCTGAGTCTTGTTTATATATCCTCAGCTAAAAATCTCTCTTGCATTCTCTCAATTTTCTAGCAACTTTATTTTGTAATTTTATTTCATTTTATACACTTTTAATTTTCTGCAAACAGTTTATTTTATATAATTTAAGTTTCTGTAATGTTATTATATTTTAAACACTTTGAATTTCTGTAATTTTATTTTATTTTATACACTTAAAAATTTCAAAAAAAAAATTATTATAAGATTTAATTTAAGAATTTAAGAGGATTATCAGGAGGGCTCTTCTATTTTATTCGGTCTGTAAAGCAATTTGGGTACACAACCAGTCTTTCTGTAATCAATCAGTCTGTTCAATTCAACACACCTCAACTGCCAGTGAACCACACGCGACTAAGCCAGAACCAGTCTCAGGACGCGCGCGTGCTCGCCACGCGCGGCAAATTGTTTCTTTACAGCTGGCGCGTGCAGTCCACGCGCGTGGAGGAGAGTGGCGAATGATTGACAGAAATAAAGCACATCATTGCAGGAGACAATATTCAACACAGCAGAGATTTCTGTGGGTTACGTCTTTGTCCGATTCTCTTATTAATTTAAGTGGCCACTTGACTACTTGAGTGCTCCTCCGTTTCAACAATTTATTCGGTTCTATTTCTAAACTCTGGTAATTTCATATTTAATTTCTCGTAATTTTTAATTTAGTTATTATTATTATTATTATTGTTATTATTATTATTATTATTATTATTATTATTATTAGGTTCTAATTCTTTTATTTTTATTTTTAATTTTTCGTAATTTCTTAATTAAATTATAAAAATTTCTACCATGATTTTATTTAATTCCATAAAGGTGCCTAGTTTAATTATGAACTAAACACTTTCATGGGGTTCTAATGTAATGAATTGTTAATGCTCATGTTAAATTGATAGATAATTTGTGTTTACAATTTCTATATAAGATTGCCTTGCATGGTTGTTTTAATTGAATATAGGTGAATAGCTAACATCTATTGTGCCAAATCTCTAATGATTGCGAAAGTGGATTTAGAGATTTAGGGCTTGCCATGCTAGCATAGGTATGTCGGCTTCTCCACATTTTGGATTATAGTTTCGAAAGAACATTATTCCCCTATGTAGTTAATTGCGGAACTTGTGATTAAATTGATTGTATCATCCATTCACATAGACATATAGTGTATTGGATATAATTAATGCCCTTATAACTTCTATCTCTTTTGTGGATGTTTATTTGGAATGGTGTGAGTTAATTGAAAGATGGCTCATATTAGTTTCGTGTTCCCGCTAGCATTCTTAACAATTGTAACACATTAATTCTTGATAATTAATAAGAGTTAAAACATTCATGAAATTAGGACCCCATGCCTCTATCATATTATTTTAAACAAATTAGCCGTTACGTCATTAGTTAATTGTTATCTGCAAATACACCAATTTTAGCTCGTTCATGCTTCTATAATTAACCAACATTGTTGAATAGACATATTTACTAAATAACCGAGTCTTCGTGGGAACGATCCTTATTTCCCTATATTGCTTTTGGACTGCGTATACTTGCGTAGAGAAAATAGCGAACAAGTTTTTGTCCGGTTCCAGACGACCAGAGACCGCAGCTTAGACAATAAGGATATATTTATATTATTAAATAATTTTATTAATTTAGAAAATTATATTTATAAATATATAATAATATTAGATATTTATTTTTATAATTTCTGGATTAAAATAATTATTTATTAATTGAAGATTATAAGCTGTGCGGGTTAAAAAGCATTTCTACGGAGCTGCGTATTAAAATTCAACTACCGCGTGGAGAAGAATTGCAAATTGCTGGAAGACGTGTGCAAATTTCTCTGGAGAGTTGTTAGAATTAGGCCGGTAGACTTTTTAAACATCTGACTTTGTATTAGGTGTGATGGATGTATTATAAATAGGTCTGTAGTTCAATTGTTTGAACAACACCTTTCTTTTCATAGCTTTATTGTATTCTCTTTTCTAAGTTTATTTTACAAGCACATCTCTCATCTGAGTCTTGTTTATATATCCTCAGCTAAAAATCTCTCTTGCATTCTCTCAATTTTCTAGCAACTTTATTTTGTAATTTTATTTCATTTTATACACTTTTAATTTTCTGCAAACAGTTTATTTTATATAATTTAAGTTTCTGTAATGTTATTATATTTTAAACACTTTGAATTTCTGTAATTTTATTTTATTTTATACACTTAAAAATTTCAAAAAAAAAATTATTATAAGATTTAATTTAAGAATTTAAGAGGATTATCAGGAGGGCTCTTCTATTTTATTCGGTCTGTAAAGCAATTTGGGTACACAACCAGTCTTTCTGTAATCAATCAGTCTGTTCAATTCAACACACCTCAACTGCCAGTGAACCACACGCGACTAAGCCAGAACCAGTCTCAGGACGCGCGCGTGCTCGCCACGCGTGGCAAATTGTTTCTTTACAGCTGGCGCGTGCAGTCCACGCGCGTGGAGGAGAGTGGCGAATGATTGACAGAAATAAAGCACATCATTGCAGGAGACAATATTCAACACAGCAGAGATTTCTGTGGGTTACGTCTTTGTCCGATTCTCTTATTAATTTAAGTGGCCACTTGACTACTTGAGTGCTCCTCCGTTTCAACAATTTATTCGGTTCTATTTCTAAACTCTGGTAATTTCATATTTAATTTCTCGTAATTTTTAATTTAGTTATTATTATTATTATTGTTATTGTTATTATTATTATTATTATTATTATTAGGTTCTAATTCTTTTATTTTTAATTTTTCGTAATTTCTTAATTAAATTATAAAAATTTCTACCATGATTTTATTTAATTCCATAAAGGTGCCTAGTTTAATTATGAACTAAACACTTTCATGGGGTTCTAATGTAATGAACTGTTAATGCTCATGTTAAATTGATAGATAATTTGTGTTTACAATTTCTATATAAGATTGCCTTGCATGGTTGTTTTAATTGAATATAGGTGAATAGCTAACATCTATTGTGCCAAATCTCTAATGATTGCGAAAGTGGATTTAGAGATTTAGGGCTTGCCATGCTAGCATAGGTATGTCGGCTTCTCCACATTTTGGATTATAGTTTCGAAAGAACATTATTCCCCTATGTAGTTAATTGCGGAACTTGTGATTAAATTGATTGTATCACCCATTCACATAGACATATAGTGTATTGGATATAATTAATGCCCTTATAACTTCTATCTCTTTTGTGGATGTTTATTTGGAATGGTGTGAGTTAATTGAAAGATGGCTCATATTAGTTTCGTGTTCCCGCTAGCATTCTTAACAATTGTAACACATTAATTCTTGATAATTAATAAGAGTTAAAACATTCATGAAATTAGGACCCCATGCCTCTATCATATTATTTTAAACAAATTAGCCGTTACGTCATTAGTTAATTGTTATCTGCAAATACACCAATTTTAGCTCGTTCATGCTTCTATAATTAACCAACATTGTTGAATAGACATATTTACTAAATAACCGAGTCTTCGTGGGAACGATCCTTATTTCCCTATATTGCTTTTGGACTGCGTATACTTGCGTAGAGAAAATAACGAACAAGTTTTTGTCCGGTTCCAGACGACCAGAGACCGCAGCTTAGACAATAAGGATTTATTTATATTATTAAATAATTTTATTAATTTAGAAAATTATATTTATAAATATATAATAATATTAGATATTTATTTTTATAATTTCTGGATTAAAATAATTATTTATTAATTGAAGATTATAAGCTGTGCGGGTTAAAAAGCATTTCTACGGAGCTGCGTATTAAAATTCAACTACCGCGTGGAGAAGAATTGCAAATTGCTGGAAGACGTGTGCAAATTTCTCTGGAGAGTTGTTAGAATTAGGCCGGTAGACTTTTTAAACATCTGACTTTGTATTAGGTGTGATGGATGTATTATAAATAGGTCTGTAGTTCAATTGTTTGAACAACACCTTTCTTTTCATAGCTTTATTGTATTCTCTTTTCTAAGTTTATTTTACAAGCACATCTCTCATCTGAGTCTTGTTTATATATCCTCAGCTAAAAATCTCTCTTGCATTCTCTCAATTTTCTAGCAACTTTATTTTGTAATTTTATTTCATTTTATACACTTTTAATTTTCTGCAAACAGTTTATTTTATATAATTTAAGTTTCTGTAATGTTATTATATTTTAAACACTTTGAATTTCTGTAATTTTATTTTATTTTATACACTTAAAAATTTCAAAAAAAAAATTATTATAAGATTTAATTTAAGAATTTAAGAGGATTATCAGGAGGGCTCTTCTATTTTATTCGGTCTGTAAAGCAATTTGGGTACACAACCAGTCTTTCTGTAATCAATCAGTCTGTTCAATTCAACACACCTCAACTGCCAGTGAACCACACGCGACTAAGCCAGAACCAGTCTCAGGACGCGCGCGTGCTCGCCACGCGCGGCAAATTGTTTCTTTACAGCTGGCGCGTGCAGTCCACGCGCGTGGAGGAAAGTGGCGAATGATTGACAGAAATAAAGCACATCATTGCAGGAGACAATATTCAACACAGCAGAGATTTCTGTGGGTTACGTCTTTGTCCGATTCTCTTATTAATTTAAGTGGCCACTTGACTACTTGAGTGCTCCTCCGTTTCAACAATTTATTCGGTTCTATTTCTAAACTCTGGTAATTTCATATTTAATTTCTCGTAATTTTTAATTTAGTTATTATTATTATTATTGTTATTGTTATTATTATTATTATTATTATTATTATTATTATTATTATTAGGTTCTAATTCTTTTATTTTTATTTTTAATTTTTCGTAATTTCTTAATTAAATTATAAAAATTTCTACCATGATTTTATTTAATTCCATAAAGGTGCCTAGTTTAATTATGAACTAAACACTTTCATGGGGTTCTAATGTAATGAATTGTTAATGCTCATGTTAAATTGATAGATAATTTGTGTTTACAATTTCTATATAAGATTGCCTTGCATGGTTGTTTTAATTGAATATAGGTGAATAGCTAACATCTATTGTGCCAAATCTCTAATGATTGCGAAAGTGGATTTAGAGATTTAGGGCTTGCCATGCTAGCATAGGTATGTCGGCTTCTCCACATTTTGGATTATAGTTTCGAAAGAACATTATTCCCCTATGTAGTTAATTGCGGAACTTGTGATTAAATTGATTGTATCACCCATTCACATAGACATATAGTGTATTGGATATAATTAATGCCCTTATAACTTCTATCTCTTTTGTGGATGTTTATTTGGAATGGTGTGAGTTAATTGAAAGATGGCTCATATTAGTTTCGTGTTCCCGCTAGCATTCTTAACAATTGTAACACATTAATTCTTGATAATTAATAAGAGTTAAAACATTCATGAAATTAGGACCCCATGCCTCTATCATATTATTTTAAAAAAATTAGCCGTTACGTCATTAGTTAATTGTTATCTGCAAATACACCAATTTTAGCTCGTTCATGCTTCTATAATTAACCAACATTATTGAATAGACATATTTACTAAATAACCGAGTCTTCGTGGGAACGATCCTTATTTCCCTATATTGCTTTTGGACTGCGTATACTTGCGTAGAGAAAATAACGAACAAGTTTTTGGCGCCGATGCCGGGGACTCGGTGTTATTTTTGTTTATGTGTTTTACTACAACAGAAGTTAATTTGTTTGACTTGAACATTTTATCTTATATTTTTGTGAAGTGATTATTTGTGTACAGATACTTGGATTTTTATGCTAACACGTTCTAAAGCATTAAAAGCCAAACAAGTACTTGAACTAGCAAATATTCACAAGATGGACGGAGAAGGCGAAGTAGTTGCACCTGCAGCAGCAAGGGCTTTAATGGATTACTCGCAACCGAAGATTGATGACATCCAGTCAAGCATCATTCGGCCAGCAATTACGGCTCCTACATTTGAAATTAGATCCAGTACTATTCAGATGGTGCAGAATCAAGTACAGTACGGAGGAACTGCAACGGAAGATCCTAACTTACACATCAGGAACTTCATAGAAATATGCGACACATTCAGATTCAACAATGTGTCAGATGATGCTGTGAAGTTGAGACTCTTCCCGTTTTCATTAAGAGACAAAGCCAAGGGTTGGCTACACTCTCTACCACCAGGATCTATCACCACTTGGGCTGATCTAGCTCAAAAGTTTCTTAGCAAATTCTTCCCCATGGCTAAGACTGCAGCTATAAGGAATGCTATCACTCAATTTTCTCAGCAGTCTGGTGAAACTTTATGTGAAGCTTGGGAGAGATACAAAGAAATGCTTCGGCAATGTCCACATCACGGCATGCCAAACTGGATGATCATAAATTGTTTCTATAATGGGCTAGGAATGCAATCAAGGCCAATGGTAGATGCAGCTTCAGGGGGAGCATTATGGGCTAAAAGTTATGAGGAGGCCTACGATCTTATCGAGATGATGGCAGCTAATGAATATCAAAACCCAACTCAGAGAAAGCCACAACAGAAGGCAGCAGGTATTTTTAATGTTGACAAAGCCACTTCCTTAGCAGCTCAGCTAGAGGCTTTGAACTTGAAAGTAGACTCGTTGACAGCTCAAGGATTTCGTCAAGTTGCTAGTGTTTGTGAGTTGTGTGCAGGCGCACATGAATCAAATCAATGTGCCATCTCAAACGAGTCGGTTCAGTTCGTAAGCAATTTCCAGAGACAGCAACAGCCAGCTCCAAATTCCTACCATCCGAACAACCGAAATCATCCAAATTTCAGTTAGAGCAATAATCAAGGAGGAGCACAACAATCACATCAGCCCTACCAACAATCTAATCATCAGCCATTTGGAGCTAAGCAGTATAATCCATCTGGATTCCAGCAACCACAGGGGCAACATTTTCAACAACCATATGCTCCTAGACAATTTCAGCCCCCAGGATTTCAACAACAACAATCTTATGGAAATTCTGGACAATCGTCGAATGAAAAGACTGAATTAGAGGAGTTGAGGTTGGGCCAAAAAAGCCAAGCGGCTTCCATTAAAAATCTGGAAACTCAATTGAGTCAACTCGCTAGTTTCATGATGAGCTGACCACAAGGAACACTCCCCAGTGACACTGAACTTAATCCTGGGAAAAAGGATAATCACGAGCACATCAAAGCAATTACCCTCAGATCGGGGAGAATCACGGAGGATGCTGAACTAAAAGATACAGAAAAAATTCTGCCAGACAACGGAACAGAAAAAGCAGATTTGGGAGACACAAAGGACATGGGCAATATATCAGAATCAAAGGAGGAGATTAAAGAAAATGTGCCAACTCCTAAACAAACTGTCCTCGAGCAAAAAGAAGTAAAAGAGCAAGTCTACCCACCTCCACCATTTCCTCGACGAGTGCAAAAATAGAAATTAGACAAGCAGTTTGGCAAATTTCTTGAAGTCTTTAAAAAATTACATATCAACATTCCATTTGCTGAAGCTCTCGAACAAATGCCAAGCTATGCTAAATTCATGAAAGGCATTCTCTCGAGGAAATTAAAACTTGAAGACTTAGAGACGGTTGCTTTGACGGAAGAATGTAGTGCGGTATTGCAGCAAAAGTTGCCGCCTAAGCTGAAAGATCCAGGGAGTTTTACAATACCATGCACCATTGGGAGATTATCTTTCGACAAATGTTTATGTGATCTGGGAGCAAGTATCAATCTTATGCCATACTCGGTTTTCTTGCAGCTTGGTCTTCCTGAACCAAAACCGACAAGTATGTCCCTTCAGTTGGCTAATCGATCTATCACCTATCCTAGGGGAGTTGTTGAAGATGTGTTGGTGAAAGTAGACAAACTCATCTTTCCTGCTGATTTTGTCATCCTTGATTTCGAAGAGGACAAGAAGATTCCTATCATTCTTGGTAGGCCATTTTTAGCAACAGGACAAACGTTGATTGATGTCCAAAAGGGGGAACTGACGATGAAGGTGCACGATCAAATTGTCACCTTCAATGTTTTCACAGCTATGAAATTCCCAACAGAAGAAGAGCAGTGTCTGAAGATAGACTTGATTGAGTCTACGGTGCAAGAAAAGTTAGGGCACACGCTTATGAATGATACTTTGGAAAAGGCCCTAAGTGGGGAGTATTCATTAGATGAAGATGACATTGATGAACAATTGCAATATCTGGATGCTCTGCCATGGCAAAGAAAATTTGAAAGACCAGTTGAATCGTTGGGACTGCCAGAATTAAAAGGACCACATCAGCAATTAAAGTCGTCTATCGAAGAAGCTCCAACTCTAGAGCTCAAGCCACTACCGGATCACTTACGGTATGCATCCCTTGGTGAAAAATCCACTCTACCTGTGATTATTGCCGCTAACCTTTCAGACTCCGAGGAAGACAAGCTCTTGAGAGTTCTTCGAGAATTCAAATCAGCCATTGGTTGGTCTGTTGCGGATCTAAAATGAATCAGTCCCGCATATTGCCAACATAAAATTCCATTGGAAGAAGGGAGTAAACCAACAGTAGAACACCAAAGGCGGTTAAATCCTATCATGAAAGAAGTGGTAAAGAAAGAAATTCTCAAGTGGCTAGATGCTGGTATCATCTATCCCATTTCAGACAGTTCATGGGTAAGTCCAGTGCAATGTGTGCCTAAGAAAGGAGGCATGATAGTAGTTGCCAATGAAAAGAACGAGCTCATTCCGACTCGTACAGTTACAGGGTGGAGAATTTGCATGGACTACAGAAAGCTGAACAAAGCTACAAGGAAGGATCACTTTCCCCTTCCATTCATTGATCAAATGCTAGACAGGTTGGCTGGGCATGAATTCTATTGCTTGCTGGATGGTTATTCAGGATATAATCAGATTGGTATTACTCCAGAAGATCAGGAGAAGACCACTTTCACATGTCCTTTTGGCACTTTTGCGTTCCGACGCGTTCCTTTCAGACTTTGTGGTGCACCTGCTACTTTTCAGAGGTGTATGATGGCAATTTTTTCGGATATGATTGGTATCAATGTGGAAGTGTTCATGGATGATTTCTCAGTCTTTGGGAAATCATTTGATGAATGCCTCAGAAATCTAGGCATGGTGCTGAAACGATGTGTTGAGACTAATCTAGTACTCAACTGGGAAAAATGTCACTTCATGGTAAAGGAAGGCATCATTCTTGGGCACAAGGTATCTGGTAAGGGGCTGGAAGTGGATAAGGCTAAGTTGGAAACGATTGGAAATCTCCCTCCACCAATTTCAGTTAAAGGAATTCGTAGTTTTCTTGGTCATGCGGGTTTTTATCGGCGATTCATCCAAGATTTTTCGAAAATATCTAAACCTTTGTGCAATCTTTTAGAAAAGGATATTCCTTTTAAATTTGGTGAAGATTGTTTGGAGGCATTCAAGCTCTTAAAGAAGAAATTGACAACTGCACCCATTATCACTGCACCTGATTGGAGTGAACCTTTTGAATTAATGTGTGATGCAAGTGACTATGCAGTGGGAGCTGTTCTTGGTCAACGGAAGAATAAGGTGTTTCACGTGATTTACTATGCTAGCAGAACTCTCAATGATGCACAGCTGAATTACACTACTACAGAAAAGGAACTCTTAGCTATTGTATATAGCTTCTAGAAATTCAGATCGTATTTGCTCGGAACTAAGGTAGTGGTGTTTACAGATCATGCAGCCATTCGATACCTAATGTCGAAGAAAGATGCTAAGCCACGGTTGATTCGTTGGGTTCTGTTGCTTCAAGAATTCGACTTGGAAATCAAGGATAGAAGGGGTACTGAGAACCAGGTGGCTGATCACTTGTCTCGGTTAGAGGAACACGGTAACTCAGCGGATAAAACTCTCATCAACGAATTTTTTCCTGACGAGCAACTTTTTGGGGTGAACAATGAAGAACCATGGTTTGCAGACATTGTGAACTATCTTGTAAGCAATGTCATTCCGTCGGAATTTTCTTATGCCCAAAGAAAGAAGTTTCTTCATGATGTAAAATGGTACCGATGGGATGAACCCTTCTTATTCAGACAGGGAGCTGATCAGGTGATTCGGAGGTGCATTCCGTTTAGTGAGGTTGAAGGTATTTTGCATGACTACCATTCTACCACTTACGGAGGTCATTATGCTGGAGAGAAGACAGCCACTCGAGTACTTCAGGCTGGGTTTTATTGGCCAACACTGTTTAAAGATGCGCATCAGTTTGTGTTGAGATGCGATAGATGTCAAAGAATTGGTAATATCTCTAGGAGGAATGAGATGCCTCTGAATATGCTGTTGGAAGTGGAGATTTTCGATGTGTGGGGGATCGATTTCATGGGTCCTTTTATTTCTTCATGCAATAATCAGTACATCTTGCTAGCGGTGGACTATGTTTCTAAATGGGTCGAGGTGAAGGCTTTACCGACCAATGACGCTAAAGTGGTGCTGAATTTTCTGAATAAGCAAGTTTTCACACGTTTCGGAACTCCAATGGTAATTATCAGTGACGAAGGATCACACTTCTGCAACCGCAAGTTCACAGCATTGATGGCAAGGTACAACATAAATCATCGAATTGCTATGGCCTATCACCCTTAAACGAATGGCCAAGCAGAGGTTTCCAACAGAGAGATAAAACGGATCCTAGAAAAGGTCGTGAATCCTTCAAGGAAGGACTGGTCACTAAAACTTGATGAAGCTGTTTGGGCTTATAGAATAGCTTACAAAACACCTTTGGGCACGTCACCTTTTCAGCTAGTATATGGCAAGGCTTGTCATCTGCCTGCCGAACTAGAACACAAAGCTTATTGGGCGCTGAAGAAGTTGAACTTTGACTTAGCAGCAGCAGGTGAGAAAAGAATGCTTCAGATTAATGAACTGGATGAGTTTCGGCTACAGGCTTATGAAAATCACAAGTTATACAAGGAAAAGGTCAAGAGATGGCATGACAGACGTTTGGTGCAAAAGTCTTTTGTACCAGGGCAGTTAGTTTTGCTTTTCAACTCTCGTCTCAGACTTTTTCCAGGGAAACTTAAGTCAAGGTGGTCAGGACCATTCACGGTTAAAACGGTGTTTCCACATGGTGCAGTGGAAATTTTTGATAAAACACCGGAAGCAGCTTTCAAAGTAAATGGACAGAGGTTGAAGCCATATTTTGGTGAACATGTGAATAGCAAAGCAAAAACCGCGGTTCTTGGTACTACCGATTAAAGTGCGAAAGTGAAGTCAAGCTAGCGACAATAAACAAGCGCTTCGTGGGAGGCAACCCATGTGTTTCGGTGTTTTCAGGTATGTTCTCTACTATCCCTTGTATTTACTTCCATTCAATGCGGACATTGAATATTATAAGTTTTGGGGTGGTTTAGGGGATAAGTAGTATGTATATGTGTTAGTAGTTTTTGTGAGTCATTGTGTTCATGTAAGATATCATGTTTTGCATATTAGTATTAATTCATGCATATTTGTTCGTATTATCTATGTTGTTTCATTTAGGACATTCTGTTATTGTTTGTTTGTTTTACCATGTGAGTCATATTAGTTGCATTTTCATGGCAAGCATTTTTCATGATACCTTAGGACGAGCTGATTCTGATTGATAGGTGGATGTTGATTTGGGTGTGATGATGATGAGTAGAGGGCTGATTTATAGTTCCTAAGGAATTAACTTGCATGTTATGGAAACAAAATTTTTACACAGTCTCATTGGGGTGCTTTTGGGCTAGGTTAGGGTCATGCCTGTTGGATGTTTTGAGATTTAATCATTTGTTTATTCTTAGAATTTTCGTTATTCCCTTGATAGCGTAGGAACACTAAAATCTAAGTTTGGGGGAAAACAGGGATTTCATTCTAAGTGGTAATAATTGTCAATAAAGGCTGGGCGTGAAATGGCTAGTAGCCGGCTCATATTTATATGAGTAGTCTAGGGTTGGAAATGAGAAAGGCTCATTCCAGATAAAAAAAAAAAAGAGTCAGAAGTCCAATTGATTATATGCAAAATTAACCAGAGTGAGCTCTTTAATACTCGAGTAATTAAGTCTGAGGGGACTTATTCCTAGTAACCTAAAGCCCTTGTGGTTTGGGATTGCTGACCTAACACTCGCTACATGGGTATTATTGTATAAGCCTTTTGGGGTCTCATTCATTGCACGGTTAAATAAGCATGCGTATTGTATATGTAGTGTCGTATTATAGTAATAAAGCATGAGTTTCTGTCTACCTTGGATAAGGGTGGAGGTGTTCCTAGGTTATGAAGTGTCTACAGTTTATTCTAGTTATAAACCTGTGATTGTCTTGACGGAAAGCATGCATGGTTTTTGACCTAGTTTTGGGAGTATTTCTGTCATGTATTGTTAGTATACAGGGACTTAGTCGAGCTCTATTTGGATTTAGTTGCATTCTTTGAGGTATTTGCTTGCTAGTTGGTTTTGGTTAGTTTAAAGGGCATCCTTGCATTTTTCAAGTAGTTGCATACATATAGTTAGTTGCATGTTAGTTGCATTATAAGATGGATTTTGTGGGTACATTCGCTATAGGCCCTCACGAGACCTAACTCGTCCACTAGGGCTGCCTAGGGGTTTAAAGGGCTTGTTGCATATGCCAAATGCAATCGTGATCACCTACGGAAGTGGTACTAGTTAGTTTTATATAGTTATATTGTTTATGCTTGAGGACAAGCATCAGTTTAAGTTTGGGGGTGTGATAAGTGGATTTTATATCCACTTATTATGCGCTAAATAGACCTAAATTGGTGGTTTATCCTTAAGTATTTTGTGTCTTTTAATTAGTTTTATGTTGTTTCAAGTCTTTGTAGTGCAGAACTCACAGCTTCAGGTATCCTGGCGATAAAAGGTTAAAAGACGGAGGATTTCTTGCTCAGATGGACTGGCTACGAGGAAAAGGAATTATCATAAAGATGTTCTGAGTGATATATTCTTAAAGCAGGAATCCCCGGTTGGAATTGATATATTTTCTGTTAATCAAAAGGAGTCCGGTTCCAGACGACCAGAGACCGCAGCTTAGACAATAAGGATTTATTTATATTATTAAATAATTTTATTAATTTAGAAAATTATATTTATAAATATCTAATAATATTAGATATTTATTTTTATAATTTCTGGATTAAAATGATTATTTATTAATTAAAGATTATAAGCTGTGCGGGTTAAAAAGCATTTCTACGGAGCTGCGTATTAAAATTCAACTACCGCGTGGAGAAGAATTGCAAATTGCTGGAAGACGTGTGCAAATTTCTCTGGAGAGTTGTTAGAATTAGGCCGGTAGACTTTTTAAACATCTGACTTTGTATTAGGTGTGATGGATGTATTATAAATAGGTCTATAGTTCAATTGTTTGAACAACACCTTTCTTTTCATAGCTTTATTGTATTCTCTTTTCTAAGTTTATTTTACAAGCACATCTCTCATCTGAGTCTTGTTTATATATCCTCAGCTAAAAATCTATCTTGCATTCTCTCAATTTTCTAGCAACTTTATTTTGTAATTTTATTTCATTTTATACACTTTTAATTTTCTGCAAACAGTTTATTTTATATAATTTAAGTTTCTGTAATGTTATTATATTTTAAACACTTTGAATTTCTGTAATTTTATTTTATTTTATACACTTAAAAATTTCAAAAAAAAAATTATTATAAGATTTAATTTAAGAATTTAAGAGGATTATCAGGAGGGCTCTTCTATTTTATTCGGTCTGTAAAGCAATTTGGGTACACAACCAGTCTTTCTGTAATCAATCAGTCTGTTCAATTCAACACACCTCAACTGCCAGTGAACCACACGCGACTAAGCCAGAACCAGTCTCAGGACGCGCGCGTGCTCGCCACGCGCGGCAAATTGTTTCTTTACAGCTGGCGCGTGCAGTCCACGCGCGTGGAGGAGAGTGGCGAATAATTGACAGAAATAAAGCACATCATTGCAGGAGACAATATTCAACACAGCAGAGATTTCTGTGGGTTACGTCTTTGTCCGATTCTCTTATTAATTTAAGTGGCCACTTGACTACTTGAGTGCTCCTCCGTTTCAACAATTTATTCGGTTCTATTTCTAAACTCTGGTAATTTCATATTTAATTTCTCGTAATTTTTAATTTAGTTATTATTATTATTATTGTTATTGTTATTATTATTATTATTATTATTATTATTAGGTTCTAATTCTTTTATTTTTATTTTTTATTTTTCGTAATTTCTTAATTAAATTATAAAAATTTCTACCATGATTTTATTTAATTCCATAAAGGTGCCTAGTTTAATTATGAACTAAACACTTTCATGGGGTTCTAATGTAATGAATTGTTAATGCTCATGTTAAATTGATAGATAATTTGTGTTTACAATTTCTATATAAGATTGCCTTGCATGGTTGTTTTAATTGAATATAGGTGAATAGCTAACATCTATTGTGCCAAATCTCTAACGATTGCGAAAGTGGATTTAGAGATTTAGGGCTTGCCATGCTAGCATAGGTATGTCGGCTTCTCTACATTTTGGATTATAGTTTCGAAAGAACATTATTCCCCTATGTAGTTAATTGCGGAACTTGTGATTAAATTGATTGTATCACCCATTCACATAGACATATAGTGTATTGGATATAATTAATGCCCTTATAACTTCTATCTCTTTTGTGGATGTTTATTTGGAATGGTGTGAGTTAATTGAAAGATGGCTCATATTAATTTCGTGTTCCCGCTAGCATTCTTAACAATTGTAACACATTAATTCTTGATAATTAATAAGAGTTAAAACATTCATGAAATTAGGACCCCATGCCTCTATCATATTATTTTAAACAAATTAGCCGTTACGTCATTAGTTAATTGTTATCTGCAAATACACCAATTTTAGCTCGTTCATGCTTCTATAATTAACCAACATTGTTGAATAGACATATTTACTAAATAACCGAGTCTTCGTGGGAACGATCCTTATTTCCCTATATTGCTTTTGGACTGCGTATACTTGCGTAGAGAAAATAGCGAACAATTATCTCTAATTCACATTTTATAACGAAATTCTCTAATTTAATTAAGTCTACCTCTAAAGAAAATGGTAACCTTATTTTATTCTCGAAATATGGGTAGCTCAAGAAATCTATTCCTTGCTCATATTGTGATTCCAAATTTGTTGTAGTTAATTAGCAAAACAATTTTATCAAAATAATGCTAATTTAATTAAGCTAACCAATTTCATTTTCTTTCCATTTTAACTAAATAAAACAATTTCTTTACCAATTTCTATTTATCATCTTAACTCCTATTTATTAACTATTTATAGAAAATCATACATCCATTTTTAATATCCAATTCCATAAACCAATTATTTTCTTAATTAAAAGTCACAATAAATCGTTCATGACTCACTAAAAAAAATGCAGCCTTTTATTATTATTATTATTATTCTCTTTTAACAATAAAAATCCCCAATTTTAATCCAATCAAAATATTTAATTACTCTAATTTTACACAATTATTACAATTTAATAATTGGAAAAAGAAACCCCTCCCCCACTTCTCTCTCTCTTCCCTTCGCTGCACATCACCACCGGCCGGCAACCGCCGCCGGACCTGCGCCACCACCGACCACACCGTCGGTGTCTCTCTCCCCCCTCCCGATCTGTCTCTCTCCTCCTCTCTCTCTCTCTCTCGACTCTCCGTCTCTCCACTCTCTCTCTCTGCATCTCTCGCTCTCCCTCTCTCTTTTCCCTCTTTCTCTCCGGCGTCTCTCCCCCCTCTCCGATCTCTCCTCTCTCGCCATCTCTCTCTCTCTCTCTCTTCGATCTCTCTTCTCTCGCCATCTCTCTTTCTCTTCGATCTCCCGCCGCCGTCTCTCTCTATTTCCCCTCTAAATCTCTCCCTCCGCCCTCTTTTCTCTCTCTCTCTCGCTCGCGACCTCCCTCTCTCTCCGCCTCATCTCCGATCAACTCTCTCTCCCTCTCTCCCTCGCTATCTCTCAATCTCTCTGTCCCCTTATCTCTCCCTCGACCCCTCTCTTCTCCTCCTCTCATCGCGAAAACCACACCCCCCACCTGCTCCATTTTCCGATAACATCTGCAACACCCGAACCCATCAATACAACACCCACAATTATTTATAACACCCAATTGATTAAATCAACCAATAAAAATTTGTGGCAAGGTTCAATTTTACAAAACCCCAATTTAATATTAAAAACCCTAATTGAAAACAAACATTCATAATAAAATACACACCCAAAACATAAATAAAACATGATTATAAGAGTTGTTAAGGGCATAAGTTCATACCCTTTTGAGAAAATCAAAATTTAAAACTTCCTTGAAAACCAAATTCTTGAAACCCCTTAAATATATATATCAATATGATGAGCTAATTACAAGCTACCCGAATCTTTATTTGCATGCATGATCAGTCAATTATACTAGTAGATATAAGCTTTTTAAATTGTGTTTATGGAGGTTTTTTGTGTTTTTCTCTCTCTAACTCTTTTCTCTCGGTGAAAACAAATGAGGGAGATGATACTTTAGTTCTCCACAATTCCTTTAATAGACACCACTAATGTCATGGGCTCTTAGTAGGCTAGGACTTAATTAAATAAAAAGAATTCTTTTATGGAGGTGGGCTTAGATATTAATTGGGCTCATGGTCACCATTCAACTAACATGTATAAATTCACTTGGTCCAACTCTATAAAATTGCTAACACAAAATTTAATAATTCAATTTACTTATAGACTTAGAAAAATTAATGGTTGCAAAAATGATCGAAATATTATGAGTAATAATAAGAAATCACGATTAGTAATAATGTAATGCCGTACTAAATAAATAAACAATTGTACACATACTTAAAATCCATAAGGATATTAAAGTACTAAATGATTATAAGGGCTCGCTAAAATATTAAAAATTTTACCGTTATTACACTTATATTCTTTTAATGGTATCTAAATTATAGTTCGCACTATAATTTGAAATCAATCATGATATGCTATTATATATTTCAAATTAAATTCGTAATTAATCATTCATTAATCAATCACTCTTTCATAATATAAAGTAAATCACAATTATATTATCATATCTTGTAACTGATTTTCATAATATATATTGTGCAATTGTAATCGATTTTAAAAATTTATAATCTAACTCAATTAGAAATCTGAAAAAATCGTATTTGAAATCAGATTTTAAATAACTTGGATAAGAATAAATATCATTTTGGAAAATATTATGATTGTTAACCAATCTCAAGATTGTGAAATTTAATATTATGGAAAATATATATTTTTCATAATATTAAATTTCTAATTTAATATTATAATATAGATTATAATTGTACAGTATATATTATAAAAATCAATTTATAATGTATGATAATATGATTGTGATTGGCTCTATATTAAAAGAGTGGTTGATTAGTAAATGATTAATTATAAAATTTAATTATAAATATATAGTGGTATATTGTGATTGATTTCAAATTAAAATTTTGATTTTCTTGTAAATAATTTTTTATTTAAAAAATAGGTATTTATGTATATATTATAAAAATCAATTTATAATGTATGATAATATAATTGTAATTGGCTTTATATTAAAAGAGTGGTTGATTAATGAATGATTAATTATGAAATTTAATTTAAAATATATAGTGGTATATTGTGATTGATTTCAAATTAAAATTTTGATTTTCTAGTAAATATTTTTTGATTAAAAAAATATGTATTTATGGATATGTTTAATAAAATAATTATTGTATTTAAATTAGAAGTGTTAACCATGGTTAAAGAGGTAGGGTGAGATTGTAAATAAGGAAGGGTCTAAAATTTAGGAATTAGCTCTGATAGGTTCTAAAATAATTTCTCGATTTTTATTGGTTAAGTGACGTGTGGTAGACTTGGATATTATAATAAAGGACTAGCTTATAACCCGTACTAGCTTATGTTCAAGTAAATTTAAGGGATATTTACATAAATAAATAAGATTTTAATAATTATTTCCAATTTTACTACCACCCAACTATCTTTTCACTTCTATAAAATCATTTTTTTCAAAAATACTACCTCATTATACTTTTATGTTTTCAAAATTCCAAAAATACTACCTTCCTCAATTGCAACTTTTGCAACCTCATTTGCAACTTCCAGTTTTCAAATTTCTGATTTCATGTTCTGGGGTTCAGATGTCATTTTCGACCTCTTTTTTGGACTCTGATATATATATATATATATATATATATATATATATATATATATATATATATATATATATATATATATATAAGAGTCCAAAAAAGAGGTCGAAAATGACATCTGACAAATTGAACTTGAAATCAGATATTTGAAAACTGGAAGTTGCAAATGAGGTTGCAAGGCCCCGCCAAGGGCACTCATAATTGGTGAATTTGGGTTGCAAGGCCCCGCCAGGGGCACTCATAATTGGTGAATTTGGGTTGCAAGGCCCCGCCAGGGGCACTCAAAATTGGTGGATTTCTGATTTGCAACTTTCAGTTTTCAGTTGCAAAAGTTGCAACTGAGGTTGCAAAAGTTGCAACTGAAAACTGAGGTTGCAAAAGTTGCAACTGAGGTTGCAAAAGTTGCAACTGAGGAGTTGCAACTGAGGTTGCAAAAGTTGCAACTGAGGTTGCAAAAGTTGCAACCGAGGTTGCAAAAGTTGCAACTGAAAACTGAGGAGTTGCAACCTCAGTTGCAAAAGTTGCAACCTCAGTTGCAAAAGTTGCAACCTTGCAACTGAGGTTGCAAAAGTTGCAACTGAGGTTGAAAAAGTTGCAACTGAAAACTGAGGTTGCAAAAGTTGCAACTGAGGTTGCAAAAGTTGCAACTGAGGAGTTGCAACTGAGGTTGCAAAAGTTGCAACTGAGGTTGCAAAAGTTGCAACTGAAAACTGAAAGTTGCAAATCAGAAATCCACCAATTATGAGTGCCCCTGGCGGGGCCTTGCAACCCAAATTCACCAATTATGAGTGCCCTTGGCGGGGCCTTGCAACCTCATTTGCAACTTCCAGTTTTCAAATTTCTGATTTCAAGTTCCATTTGTCAGATGTCATTTTCGACCTCTTTTTTGGACTCTGATATATATATATATATATATATATCCAAAAAAGAGGTCGAAAATGACATCTGAACCCCAGAACATGAAATCAGAAATTTGAAAACTGGAAGTTGCAAATGAGGTTGCAAAAGTTGCAATTGAGGAAGGTAGTATTTTTGGAATTTTGAAAACAAGGTCGGTATTTTTAGAATTTCAGAAAGATGGGTAGTATATATTTAAAAATCTGATAGTTCACATGGGTAGTTTTGAAACTATCCCTAAATTTAATTTGTTTTATTTAGTTTTAGACAAGTTGAAAATCTATATTTTAATATATTTTTTAAAATTGAATTAAAAATAGAATCTGTCGGATTCGGATATTATCCTGATTCAGATATTATCCGGATCCGGATAGTATATGTCGGATTCAAATTCAGATATTTTTTCAAAAATATTTTCGGATCCGGATACGTATTCAGATTTTGGATTCGAATATTGGGATCCATATCCGAAATATCCGGTTGACAGCCCTACGCGAAATGTTACGAGTCTCCCTATTAATGGATCGAACAATCCAATTCGAGGCTTTATAATATGGATTATGTATGATCTGATCCATTTAAAACCCGGTCTGATTAAATATATATAAATCTACCTCAGTATATATTAATTTATATTATAAATTTATGTTAATCTCTCTCGAGTTTTAATTTGCCTCAATATAAATTAATACTAGCGTTCTACCCGCACTACAAGAAATTTGATTTTTACCTACTAATCGTAAATGTAGGTGAAGGTATTTTATTTGTAGGTAAAGAATATTAATTACCAATAAAATATTGGTAGCAATTGGTAGGTAATAGATGGTGGAGAAAGAGTATTTAGCTACACATATTTATATTGGTAGGTAAATATCATGTGGACCCCATATTGATAAATAAGAAATAAAAATTGAGCTGACATGTCAAGTGACCATGATGGTCCATGTGGCACCTAGTGAGTAGTCCACATGGCATCACATTAGTGATCCACGTGGCACTAAAAGAAGGGTCCATATGGCAGGTCGAGATTAGTTTTATATATACCACAACTCAAGATTGCAAACAAAAAAAAGTATTCTCAGTTCAATTCGCATAAATATAAACTATGTAAATATATCAAATGCACAAATTTGGGAAAAATATTATAATTGATCTATTAAGATTTAAAATATAATAATACATACATAGTGAACAACGTTTACAATGAATGAGAAAAACACATCTGTACATCTTTGCATCCTATCTACTCCTATTGAACTACGCTGTGTTTGCCATATCTTCGTTTGCAGCTTTGAGTCATAACGACATAACCAATAGGTCCTCCATAGTTTCTTGTTATATGAGATGATATTTTGGCATTCTTATGAAGAATTTCTCCCGTGCTTCCTGCAAAGATAATAAAATAGAAATCCATTAACAATACTTCTAATTGTAGATTGATAAAAAAAGGAAAAGATAAAATGGATGCAGTAACAAAACTAGGATTGGAAGACCACCTTCATGTTAATCAGTTAAACACGTCTTGTGAGAATAACTCCAAAGATAGTATTTACCGAGATTATATTTTTGGTTTCATGATTCACAGTGGCGATGCACGGTACTTTAACGACATACCTCTGCATTTAGAAAAAGATGAAAAATTAAGATCGAGATACATAGATAGAGAGAGTAGAGTATTGAAATCTGAAAATGAACTACACAGACTACTTGGTTGAGATTTTATTTCAATAAACAAACCACGTCTGTTACCCTTCCCCGATATAGTGGCACTAATTACGTGCACTGTCAGTTATTTTTTTCATCAAAAATATTTTAAGGGTGCACACTGCATATGTTCCTTATGAAAAAAGAGGTACGTTTTTTTTTGTAGTACTAGTTTTTTTGTTTGAAAAAAAGAGTCACCATTTTTTTGTACTTTATTTTTATATGTTATTATTCTTTTCTCAAGGTTTGATAATATTTTACCTATTTTCATATAATTTTCTCTTTGTTAATTATAATTGTACTCCCATGCATTCTCCTTTCTTTGAAAAAACAATTTTTTAAAAAAATTACTCCCTTTTCCGTATATATGTATTAGTAGTATATTGGATTTTTATAAAATATATTAGTATATAATTATATATATTAATATAAAGTACAATTTAAATATATGATATTAGGGGAGTAATTTATTAAAGGTACATATTATTTTGGTACATTATTATTTGTAGATAATATTTAAATCAATTTAATTTATATATCTGTGATGTGAGATTAATAAATTATAATATATAAATTGATATAATATGAAACAAAGAAAGAAAAAATGGTACATTGGTGAACTTACGGAAAAGTCCATCTGAAGCTAAGAAATTGTTATATAAAATTGCATGCATTTGTATATTTTAAATAATCTCATAAGCTCATAAAAATTTTAATGTATCTAGAGATAAGGGACGTGACCGAATAAAAAATAAATATAAATATAAATAAGAAAGAATACGTGGATATAAATTAAAAAGGTAAGGACGAAATGGATGTAACAAAACAAGGCGGGAATTTTGTCAAAAAAAAAAAAAAAAAACAAGGCGGGAATATTTTATTGACAGATAGGATGAGTGATAGGCAATTTAACGTGCCACGTTTGTCGTTAACAACACAAAATACGGGCTCATAACATTTTACGCATGCTAATCTGTCTAATTTGACTTTTAACTACAATTAACTTTTACAATTATGTATTAGTTTATAAAGATAGTTTTTATCTACCAATATTTATTAGTAAGTAAATTATTAGTAGGTAAAAATTAAATTTCTTGTAGTGCGTGTTACGCACCGACCGATAAATTATATTAATAAATTAATATAAATATATTATTTTAATTTTTATTTAGAAAAATATATAATTTTATTGGAATATTAATTAACGTAAGTATAAAATTACTTATCCGTGAATTCATACCAATTGAATTAATATTAATATTATGCACCAATCATCAAAACAAATACAAACCCCCGTTGAAAAGTTCAAAGTCCCTCTTTATTGTTTTTTTTTTAATTTAGCTTTCATTTTATTTCTCTCTTTGTTAGAGAATATTTCTACGTATCATGTTAACAAATTTTTTACTTATATTGAGAATTCGGTATATTTATTAAATATCGAAGCCTTAAAATATTTATAATATTAATTTATTGAAAATATTTGTATGAGCATGGTTATTTTTTCGATTACATATTAAAAATGTGTAGAAACTTAATCCTCACGACTCCAATAAATCATTAGACTGTCTATCAAAAAAAGGTTGCATGTTTCAGCGATATGAGAAAGGATATCTACTGTGCAAGATATATGAAACAAACGTAGTTATAACAATAGAAACTTTCATCTAATCTAGTTTGCTATGTGATTGTTTAATATCATTTTTACAAATTATATGTCCTTTTTTATTAATGAATTGATTTACAATAAAAAAATATTATCAACTAACCAAACAAATTCAATATATCGCGCTCTTGGAGTAACATATAATTGTTAGATTTTATGGTTATTGCCCTTAGCTTATTTGTAAAGACAACTTAAAATGTGCATTTTCAGTTTGGAAGTTTGTATTTTGGTTTTTTATTCATTTCTAGTAAAACATGGAATAATAAATTTTAGTTTTCTTTTATTCTTAAAATAAGACATAAGAAAATGAGTATCACCTATATTTTTTTAATTTGACAAACTTGTGAAAATAAGCTGTTGTCCATAAAATTGAAATCAAGTGTATAATATATAAACACATAATCACATTGTTCTATATGTGTCCTTGTAATTCAGATTTTGGGTTAAATAACATGAAATTCATTTTCCTTTAACATTGAATATATTTTTCCTACATATATAAGTAGAAATTCATGTCATGTACTTTAGGGTCTTGAACGAAAATGACATGATATTAAATCGTGTACCCAAAATTAGAACACAAAATGACACTAAATTACACAAAAATTTTCTTGTACACGAAATGAAATGAAATACGCGAATAGAAAAATATAACAATTATATGAAATATTACTATGTATCCAAATTATGTAAATATATAATTATATGTCTTAGAACAACATTGAGATGTTACAAAACAAAATTAAGAGTAACATGCATGGGATAAAGTCTCCCAAACAAAATGAAACCCTTATTTTTTTTTCTTATTTCTCGTTAACAAATATCTCTCTTTGTGTAAAATCTTTCTACCAAGTTATTTAGTTTTCTTAGTCATTTTTTATGCTTTGTTGATATAAAAAAAATATAGTCAACCAACCAAGCAAATTAAATATATGCTCTTAGGTTAAGATATGGTAATTGATACTATTACTTTAATTCAAGAATACAAAATTCAAAAAGGCACTCTTTTAATAAAAACAATACATAATTTAAAGTGTATCAACTTTTTTATTTATTATTATTAATAATTTTATAACAAAAACCGTACTTGCTGCTCTCTCTCTCCCCCTTTCCCAAAAGATGCTAAACTAATGTTTAGAAGTTGATATCAGTTTTTTAAGTTTTTTTTAAAAATTTATATTGATTTTTCTTTATATTTCAATATAAATATCATTGAGAGTCTAGTACCCCGTTGCCCGTTGGTGGATTTTATCTACCAAAATATTAAATTTTGTACTAACTCCTTGTAAATGATAAGCCTTATTTTCTCTTCCTTGATTTTACTTTGACTTTCACTAAATATCTCTATTTACTGAGAGCTAATATCCTGTTCGTGGATTTTGTCTACCCATATATTAGATTTTGTTATATTAGTTCATTGATTTAGATAGTATAGAATCATAGTTCTGATCGGTTGTTTGAATACGTTATGACAAATCAGATATACATATTCCTCACGTTTATAACAAATTGTTAGATTATCTCACCGAAGACACTGTATAATATAATTTAGTGACATAAGCTAGAGATGTACAATAATTAAAGATCTATTCAATGATTGGATAAAGAAAATTGGTGATATAATTTACTATGTATTTGTTCAATTTTAATTATTTTTTTAAATGTTGTATGCCCTTTAATTGATGATTTTTGCAGGTTTGGTTAATTTTGTGTATAACATGTGTCCTTTTATTGATGAATTAATTATCAATAAATAATTAATGATTTATAAGAAAATTTGTACTAAATTGATCAATTTATTATGGAAATATTCACTTACAATATTTTCATTGACTCTGTAATATATTTATTTTTTGATTGATAATTTATACAACAATTAATGTAAAGTACTATTTAAGAATATATTAATATTTTGAATAATTCAAATATATTGGCAGGTTAAATTTTGTTTCCGTTAATTATTGCATAGTTAAAAAATTTCGTAATTAAAATGTTTAAAGATGATTGGTTTAGAATTCATTCAAACATTTTAATTGGTTGATTAGTTTTTTTTATGACTGAATTATTTAATACTTTACATAACTTAAATTTTGAACGTGTATTTAGAATATTGTGGTAAATAGTTTTATATTGTTAATAATTTTTAATTCATGATTTTAATTGTACGTTGTGATTTTGAATTGAAAGTTTGAGATATCAAAATATCTATTATAAATATAATAGATTCTTGTATTAATGTATAAACTTTTAAATTAAATAATTATTGTATTTAGCATAAAATTGTTAAGTAATCACTGAATAACATTGACAACCCAACATTGTACAAAAACATTTATCTATAGGCACACCTAATAATGTAAACAAATCAGTATAATGTGATAATGATTGATGCCTACAATTTAGTAAGTCATTGAATTATTGAAGTTTGCTACTGAATATTTTAATGGGAAGTAACTTTGAGAGAATCGGGACCGGGCATGATGATAACCTAAATCGTTTTCTATTTTTTTTGTCAGAAACGTTTTTCTGTTGAATTTATTGGACAATTAAAACACAACACATATATACATATATACAATTGAAATAAAAAGATAATCCGTCCAAGTATAGAATGTCATATAATAAAAAAATGTAAAGTAGAACCTAAACCGAAATTGATATAATTTAGTCATGAGAAAAATTGATGCATACACTTAGTTTATCAAAGTTTGCTAAGTCTTATGAGAAATAGGGAATAAGCGGCTTAGATTTAATTGATTTAAATTTAATAGATCCTGATTGATGTTAAAATAATTCACAATCTTGTGATTAGTTAACTAATACATGATTGGTTAACTAATACATGTTAGATTCGGGTATCCTTTATTATAATAAAAGATGTTCAAAAACAATTCATAATTAAAAGATATATAACCATATGTTATATACTGTTATGTGGTTATAGAAAATAATATTTACGGTTAGTAGAAATTTTTAAAAATTAAAAACCATGTGATATGCGAAGTTATTAAATCAACATATTTTATATTTAAATTTAATTTAACCGCGATTAGTAAATTAGAATAAGCATGGTAAATAATAAAAATTTTGTATATGATTGATTGATTTAAAGTTTAGAAGTAAATTCTGATTGCTTCTGAAATAATTTTAATTATTTGATTCGTAATTTATCCACCAACCAATAATAATATCCTTATAGAGTATATTAAATCATTAAAATAATTAAAATATATATAGTGTTCGTTTATATGAATTTATTAATTATTTTATTAACAAATTGTGAATAAATGTATTTTTGAACTGATATGGGTTAAAATTAAGCCCTAAAGACACATTTAATGTGGCATTAATTAGACCTTGTATGGTCCAGATATGGGGCCCACCAGATGGCCCAAAAAACCCTAATTAAATATTAATTTTGTAGTTAATATTTAGTGTAAATTGATAGCTGAGAATACAAATCAAATAAGGATGTTATCTCTTCAAAGAGTAGCCTCCAAGGCACAAAGTTATACAAGGAGACACACTCCTACAAGGCAGGAGTCTAGAACTTTCCTCAAGGCTGACTTGCCCACCAAGTCACCTAACCTTATCACAATTCTTAGGCTTCTCAGCCTATATAAAGGGTCAGACCCCTCACCCTAGAACTACGTTTTTTGGCTTGATCTTTGATACACATCAAAGTACGTAGGCATCTTGTGAAGGCAGATTCAGCCACGAACACGAGAGCAGCCATAAAAGCACGAAGCTCACGCACCCTAGCATTAATTACATACAAACCCTAGCCGCAATTTAACAATCTAGTTTTATTCCACAACATTTGGCGCCGTCTGTGGGACTAAGACATCAACCATGGTAACTACACGAAGAACAACACCAGCAACTACTGATCCTATTCCACTTAGCTCCGCTCCACCAGCAACAAATTCGGTCCCTCCAACGACCAGAACGATCGTTCCGCTTCAAGTTTCTCAACCCCTAGGGATGACCTCCCATGTTGAGAGTACGTTACCTCCAATCGTCCACACAAATCCAGGGACTAATCCCTTTCAGATGGTGGTTTCTCCCTTGATTGTAGCTCCCAACAACCCTCCACGAGGGGTCCAGATCCATACTACGGATCTCCCCGTGAATACCAACCCAATGTATGGGCTGCCTAACTACCCTCCTACTCAAGGAGCTGGATCAAGTGGTCATGCCCTGCATATCCGAGATCGAGATTATCGCGATTTTTATGGTCCTTATACGGATGATTCATCCTCTGACGATGATTATGATCGTGATGAAGCTCCAAGGAGGCGACGTGCAAGTAAAGAACCTCGAAGAAGAACTCGAACTACTCACGATGAACTCCCTTCGATAACTGCTGAGAGGATTAAGGCTTATGAAGCCGAGATCTTAAGATTAAAGGAAGATATGGCAAGAGAACAAGCCAAGTCAAATCAGACTCTACCCCCTCCAACATCAGGACCGATTCCCTTTATAGACTTGGAGAGGCCTTCAAGAAGGCAAAGAAGGGCTGATGCCCCAACTGGAAAAACAACGAGGGTGGAAACCCCCAAGAGCAACCCCAAGGATCTGATGCCACTAGGGGATCCTGATGATCCCACACCCCCATTTACTAAGGAGGTGATGAATGCCTGCATCTCAAAGAAGTTCAAGATGCCGAAAATTAAGGCCTATGATGGAACAGGTGATCCTGCGAACCACGTCAGGACGTTCTCGAACGCGCTGTTGCTACAGCCCGCAAGTGATGCCTTAAAGTGTAGGGCGTTTCCTCAAACCTTGTCGGGTATGGCTCAGAAATGGTACAGCCGGTTGCCTGCGAACTCAATTGACTCTTTTAAGGAGCTAAGTGCTGCCTTTGTTAGCCAGTTTATCAGCGGAAAAGTGCATGAGAAAAGTTCTGCGTCTCTTATGTATGTGGTACAAGGGAAGAATGAGAATCTGAGAGACTACCTTAAGAGGTTCACTAAGGAGACTTTAAACATTACCGATTTGGACAATAAGGTTGCAATGGTAGCCTTGGAGCATGGCACCACCGACCTATACTTTAAGAGATCATTGGCAAAGAATCCTCCCGAGAATATGGCTAAGCTCCAGCGAAGGGCTCATAAGTACATCAAGGCTGAGGACAGCACGAAGAAGGAGGTCACAATAGGTAATGGTCGGGGTAACAATGATACAAAGAAGCGAAAGCAAGAGCAGGAGTACGATGCTAGGGACAAGTATCCCCGATGGCCGAAGCAACTCAGGGGAGACCCCGCAAAGAGAAACAAGGATCAATATTGTCGGTTCCACCGAGATGTGGGACATGATACAGATGATTGTAGGCAGTTAAAGGATGAGATTGAATTCTTGATCCGCAAAGGAAAGCTAAGTAACTTCACCAGGGGTGAAGATCATGGAACCCAAAGAAGGGACTACGATAGGAGAAACAATGATAGAAGGGATAATGATCGTGATCGTAACACATAGCCCCGAGGGCCAGTTATCAACATGATCTGGGGAGGCCCGACAGCGGCCGGTACGACTCGAAACTCTCGAAAGGCATATATATGCCAGGGAGGTGATGCACATCGTGGGAGAGGCCCCGAAGCATGCTAGAACTGAAATCGTAATTGGTTTTGATGATTCTGATCTTGAAGGGGTGAAATTCCCCCATGATGACCCGTTAGTTATAACCCCTGTGATTGGGAACTCGGAAGTAAAGAGAGTCTTGATAGACAATGGAGCTTCTGTTGACATTCTGTTTCATGATGCTTTTGTGAAAATGGGATATACCGATGCTCAGCTGACCCCGACCAACATGCCCATCTACGGATTCAATGGGATTGAGTACAAGGTGGAGGGTACTATCCAGTTACCCATGACAATCGGGCAGGAACCTAAAGAAGCTACTCAGATGTTGAATTTTCTGGTAATTAAGGTAGCCTCAACTTATAACGCAATCCTGGGAAGGACTGGACTTCATGCGTTCAAGGCTGTTGCCTCAGCCTACCACATGAAAATCAAGTTTCCAACCCGGAATGGTGTTGGAGAACAAAAGGGTGATCAGAAGATGGCAAGAAGTTGTTATGTGTCCGCACTGAGAGCTGATGGAGTCGGGGGACAGGTACTCCCAATTGATGACATGGATGTCTGTGGAGATGATGAGCATCATGGGAAACCAGCAGAGGACTTGGTTCCCATACCTTTGGAGCTAGGCGACCCTGAGAAAGTCACCTATATAGGAGCTTCTCTGAAGGAACCTCTGAAAGGAAAAATGATAGCATTCTTACATGAAAATAATGATGTGTTTGCTTGGACTGCCGCTGATATGCCAGGGATTGATCCCCAACTCATAACTCATAAGTTGAATGTTGATCCTGATCGGAAGAAAATAAAACAGAAGAAAAGAAATTTTGCACCTGAAAGGCAAGAGGCCATTAAGCAAGAGATTGATAAGCTCTTAGAGGCTGGGTTCATTGAAGAGATACAATTCCCTGAATGGTTAGCTAACCCTGTGATGGTCAAGAAGGCGAATGGGAAATGGAGGATGTGTATAGATTTTACTGATCTGAATGACGCCTGTCCTAAGGATTGTTTTCCCCTGCCAAGGATAGACATGTTGATAGATGCCACAGCTGGACATGAGATGCTGAGTTTCATGGACGGGTTCAGCGGCTACAATCAGATTAAGATGCATAAGGATGACATCCCAAAGGTATCTTTCATAACTGACTTTGGTGTTTTCTGCTATCCTGTTATGGCTTTTGGACTAAAGAATGCAGGAGCTACTTACCAACGACTGGTGAATAAGATATTCGCCCATCTGATTGGAAAAACCATGGAGGTCTATGTGGATGACATGCTAGTCAAGAGTCTGTGTAAGACAGACCACATTAAGCACCTCAGAGAGGCATTTGAAGTGCTGAGGCACCACAAGATGATGTTGAATCCAGCCAAGTGTGCCTTTGGAGTTGGGTCAGGAAAATTCTTGGGATTGATGGTTTCGAAGAGAGGCATAGAGGCCAATCCTGACAAGATCAAAGAGATTCTGGACATGGAACCACCCCGTTCTGTACGAGATGTTCAGAAGTTAACAGGTCGAGTTGCCGCTCTGGGGAGGTTCATCTCCAAGTCTGGTGACAAATGCTTGCCTTTCTT